>LR991055.1:23043450-33043450 GCA_905163555.1 Notocelia uddmanniana
TACACTGACTGGTGAGTCACTCGGTCAACTCGCTTGTCTATGTGTACTCTGTCGGGATCGCTTTGGAGATATCCATGAATTGCACGACGTATTCCACCTTTGTCACTGAACGTCCAACTGCCGAGATGAGCGAGTGAATTGTTCCTGAATTGAGCTTTATATCGCCAATTCAGGTACAATTTATTTGTAGGTACAAAGTGATTTCCTGTTGCGTACCACTGAGGAATTAAGTTCGCTCACTCGGGTCGTCTTTATTCCCAGACCATCATGTGTGTCTTTAAAGCAAGAATAGACTATTAGCTATTTAACTACTCTGTCACATGTCAACCCAAACCCACACTCTTATCATTAAACAACTGGTAATTATATAAGCTGTCACGACAGACACTTTAAGAGCAAGGTTTATAAAGGTAAGCTAGTTAATGATTCCTTTCATAGGTCTGTCAATGACTTCATTAAAACTCATTAATAATAGTAACATAGCTATATACGAGTATAGTCCTCATCAAAAATAGTTGTACATTTTACACCCTGTCACAGTCAAATAAAAAACACATATATTTCAAAACAGACTACCTATACCTATATAAGTTTGAAATTTCCTGAGAATTCACTGTACCGTTTGAGTGATTTTTTATAGAAAGCTCACGTGAGTTTCAAAAGTATTAAAATATAATGAAACGGTTCACTCCCGTCTTTAAGATCGAATATCGCGCGACATGTTTCAGACCGGTTCGCGGTCTTTAATAATGAGTACCTACTTATTGCGCCGGCGTTTCTTTTCGGTGATCTTTCAAATGTATTGTTATTACCCGGCGTGCCCTGCAAGCTTATCGCTTCGTAGGTATGCCTAATCCTGGATTCTTTCAGAATATTTTGAAATATACGATTAGATATCAAAGTCATAATTCATGTACCTAAAGGTTGTCTAAAAGAGATTTCTCTTTAGCGATAAGACCGTCTGTTGTCTACTTTTACAGGTAGCCTGTACGCGATGAGGGGCAGGAGATGTGACATTGTATCTCACTCCCATGTATGATATTCTCTATGCTTACATCTCTTTCACTAATCTTTGTATGTGTGCATCGCCGGCTCTATTCTTACTTCATGTTGCGATAGCGCCGAAATATCGGGAACTCAACAAATATAACACACATGGTAAATTTTGAGCAGTAATTCTAATGTTAATGACCATGTTAGCTTGAAATAAGATAGATATATTTATAAGATAGGATAGAGATATTTTTATAAGAATTAAAACGTTATAGATTAAATTCATGACGCTAATGATGGATAAAAACACAAAAATAAACTGTAACAGTAGTATTTTGCAATCTAGTTAATATGCAACGTACTATTATTCCTCAATATAAATAAATTAAACATAAAGTGTGGACACGAAAAAATCTGGTCATGCATGATATGGTAAATCTTTAAAATTAATGTGGATTAACAAGCAGCACTTTTATAAAATAATTTGTGGTTATCAAACTACATAATAAAAATACAATCATAATATAACGTTAAGTTGTCTGTGACTTTCAGCATTATATATTCCACCATACCTATATTTTGTTGAACAGCGCCTTCGGACAGTATGTACCAAGTTTTCCTGTTAATATTTTTATTTTATTTTTATCTGGATCTTTCAAATTTTACCTTTTTACATCATCCTTTTACAATAGCTAACATTTTTCTAGTTGACTTCAGATTGACGTAGTTCGAATTGTTTTTCATTTTGGTTTATTTGCCTTTTTTACAGAAAAATGCCTCCCATATAAAACAACTTTCGATGCTTGGAGTAGAAAGTCTTCCTGACTGCCTCAAGTAGAAAAGTGTTCAAACAAGTATGTTTTTGGAATGATGAAATTCTAATGAGCTTAAAACAACTCTTAAAAATATATATACAATTGTAGCTTAGTAGCAGGAAGCGAGTGAAAATTATCAGAAACCGCTGTTCAACAAAATATCGGTACGGTGAAATATATAATGCTGAAAGACACAGAAAACTTAACGTTATATTATGATTGTATTTTTATTATGTAGTTTGATATCTACAAATTATTTTTAAAAAGCGGTGCCTGAAAATCCACATTAATTTCAAAGATTTACCATATCATGCATGACCAGATTTTTTCGTGTCCACACTTTATATAAACACTAAAATGACAGGATTGTTTCGACTGAGATTCGAATACGTTTGATGCATTTAAATGATTAGTTAATGAAGCCAAGCTTGATTGATACCAATATACCGTCATGGCTCATTATTATCATACGTAGCGTGATATGTGTGCGTGTACTAAGATGTATTAAAGTGCAGGTCAAGTAGTCAAACCAAACATATTTGTACTGTAATGTACAGTAATTAAACATATTTTATTATTTTTCTTGATGTTACTCGCCTATCGCTGAATACGCTCCTGGTGTTGCAGTTAAGTATATATATCAGAAGCATGGTAAATACTTCAAAATTCTTCTAAAGTTTCTCAAACGTTCCTGATGACAAATATATCGTCACATGGAAGAGCGAGTATGGTACCGATCGATAGACAGCTATACTAGTAACTGAGAAGAGGTTGAGGGTAACCGATTAGATCTAATCTATCTAATCGGTTATTGCGTACTAAATACAAATGTTATACAATATTTAACATAATATTTCCAGCGTGCAAGCAAAAATATTACAAGTTATTATGGACAAACATGATTCAACATACATTTTAATTAATAATGAAATCTACCTAGATACGTAGTTGGTACGTGGTATGTACCTAGGCATATTTAATTATAGACCGCGAATAGTTTGGGAATAGAATCTGTCAATTAATTTATTTACGCTTGACGTAAGTTCATCTAAAAATATAATCGCGGCTAGTCTTGCTATGTTAATAGTTAATAGGTACACTATTTGTTTTTCAAAGATTATTATTTATCCCGTGAACTAATTTCGATATATTTTTCTTTTCTTTGAAAGAAGGTACGTACCTACCCGCATAATTTCGGAAAATTTAATTCCCAGAGAAAAATATTATACTCGTAGCTACAAAAGCGATTAGATGACAAATTTTATTTAGAAATGCTTTTTGGTAATTGATAAAAACCTAGACCTAGATACCCTATTTAGGTTTTTAGATAGATATTAAGTTATATTTTCCCTTTTATCTCTCATAAATAAGAGGATTGATATTTTTTATACATTTCAGTGTCATCACATAATTAGATCACGTATATTTTGAAATTTAAACAACAATCAATACTGGTCACTGGCTCTACTAATTTGAACGGCCTCATTACATTTGACGGTTGGCTGCCTGGTTGGTTAATGAAGCAACTAAGAGTGATTTATGTGGACCAATAGCGTAATAGACTTGCGGATTACTTTCAAAATTTTGATCTTCAGGAATTCAAATCGATTTGATTAATAACACACGACTGATTATGCTGCTTGCCGATGTAAATTTCATATGAGAATCATTTGTTTGGTGTCTAGACTAGGGACAGCTTTCTGCACAGGTAATTTTTAGTACGTAAATATGTAAATATGTACATATAATAAATAGAAATACAAGATTTTATTATAGCTTTTGGACGGCACGATTGATATGTTACTTAATTCGAACTAAGTAGTAAAGTAAGTATGGATTAATTTAATGTGTATTGTAACCTATTGTTTGTTGTACTTACAGGGCATTATGGTTTGACTTAGGTCTAGCTAATTGTATAACACGCACATTTAAATAATCATCACTTTACAATGAAATCAATTAAATGAGCTAAGCAGCGTGTAGACGGACGATGTTACAATAGGTTTCCGTGTTTACTACGGAACCCTAAAAATAATAAAAAAAATCCGGACTGTCTTGTTCAATAACGTGATTCCAAAGTAAGAAGGACATGTTTGCGTCTATAAGTTGTATGCGATATTTATACTGGTACCCACTAATATAAATAAATACTTAGGTAAGTACCTAAGTATTATAAGTATTATGGGCAAGTACCCATACTTAGAAAAAATAAGCTACGTGACATTGTGGCAAACAGGCATCCTCGCATCCTCAAGAGTTAATAAATAGATAATCTATCTTATTTTTTAACCGACTTCAAGATTTCAAAAGAGGAGGTTATCAATTCGGTTGTATGTTTTTTTTTAATGTTTGTTACTCCATAACTCCGTGATTTCTTAATCGATTTGAAAATGTCTTTTTTTGATTGTAAGTATATATATCCAAGTTGGTCCCGTTTTTGTCAAAACGCAGTTCTGATGTTGGAATCCATGAGTAATTGAGGGAACTCTTCAAATCTTTAAGGCAAACATACAGTGATTTTTGTGTTTTTATCAACAAATCAAGCATTTGCATCCAAAAATGTGACATTTGATGAAGTGGAACTGCTAATGATGATCAGAACAGAACTCTTCAACGACGAAAAGTTTACGTTTGGTGATTTGTCCTCCTAGCTGTGTTTGTTAAGCAAGTTCTATTTTCACGATTGATTTTTGTCATGCTCGAGTTCTGATGATATGAACCATTAGGAATCGAGGGAACTCCTCGAATGTAAAAGGCACACAAATAGTGATTTTAGTATTTTCATGAACTAATCAAGCATTTTCATTCATAAAAGTGACATTTGATGAAGTGGAACTGCTGATGATAATCAGAACGGAACTCTTCAACGACGCGTAGTTCACGTTTTGCGAATTGTTCTCTTCGTTTTGTTTGTCAAGCAAGCAAGGTTTTTCCATGATTCCATGAGGAATTGAGGGTACTTAGTCTTCTACCATTATAAATATACTGATAGCCATTTTTATTTTGTTGTATGGAATCTAAGAGTGCACCATGTAAGTATAATAATCTTTCACCGGCCGTCCCCCATTGAAGTCCGTTTTTTTTTCTTAAAAATTATTATACTTATTTTTAGTATTCAGTAGGTACCTCGAAAGGGACAAACGGAGTAAGATCACTTTGTTGTCCGTCCTTCTGTCTGTCTGTCACGACCCTTTTTCTCAGGAACGCGTGGAGGTATCAAGTTGTCATCATCATCATCATCATGTCAGCCGAAAGACGTCCACTGCTGGACATAGGCCTCCCCCAAAGACTTCCACAATGACCGGTCCTGCGCCACCCACATCCAGCAGACACCCGCGACCTTCACCAGGTCATCAGTCCACCAAGTCATCAAGTTTCATTTCAAATCAACAATTCATATCAAATACTCAGGTTTACAGTTCCTTGGAGTTGTGAACAAATCACTCTTCTAAGCCAACGCAATCAAAAGATACAGGGCATACGCAAGGGAATCAAATCCGACAGGGTACTTCCCGTGAACTCAGAATCTTGAAATTTAGTACGAAGCAACGTCTTATAGCACAGATAAAGAAAAAAATTCTAAAACCGTAAAGTTTTAGTTAAATCATATGTTAAAATATTTTTTACGAAACCCTCGGTGCGCGAGTCCGATTCGCACTTGGCCGGTTTTTAAATTAGTCTGGCTGATGAAAGATCAGTAAAAAGTAAATGCTGAAGTATTATCACAGTTTTGTCTCATTTATACATGGTGTTGCAACACGCTGTTTATTTTTAATTTGTCGGCCTGTTTAGCCTAGTTGGTAGTATAACTGCCTCCGAAGCTAGAGGCCCCGGGTTCGAATCCCGGTAAGGGCATTTGTTACTGTGATGAGCAGAGACATTTGTTCCTGAGACTTGGATGTTTTCTATGTATTTAAGTATATATCTATTAAATATATCGTCGTCTAGTACCCATAACACAAGCCTTATTGAGCTTACTATGGGACTAGTTCGATTTGTGTAAAAATTGTCCCCTAATATTTATTTATTTAATTATTAATTTACCACCATTTTCTAGTCTCGGCTTTCATTTAGCCAGACTCTAGTAAGAAGTTAATTATATTTTGTATTATTCTGGAAAGTATTTACATCTGGAACGTCATGTTATAAGCAACAATTGTAGATATTACTCTGATATTGCCATTTTATTGTAGATTTGATGGAATCTATTTGTAGCGCAAGGGACAACGTCATGACGTCACAATTACCGGTCAATCTGGTTGCACCCTATATTCAGTGAAAGCCAGCGAGGTCTTGTTTATTTATTTATGTACTCTCATTGCCGTTAATCCTATTTTGAAATATTTGATCGTCACTAAAAACTGTTTGGAATGGTATCAAAATAAGGTAAAAGGATGTTGAACATATTTTAACAATTTTAAAATAATTTATGCATACCTAATCAGATCGCAGTTTATTACGCATGTCACATTCATTACGTAGAGAGCTAAAAAATATTACATTTCCCTCTGTTAAGCGCCGGATTCAATTTTCCCCCTGACTTAAATCATTCGATGTAATCCGATCCCATTCCGGATAATGACGTGTGTTTTAACGAGTTTAAAAACCGCACACTTTTTGCTGTGACATAATTACAAAAATAATGAGAGAACCTAAGTGTAACCCTCAACATCGTGGTCAATGATATTTACAGGGTCTTTTGAATATTTAAAGTCTGCCAAAATAATTTATTTCTTTTCCAAAGTAAAAGAAAAACACATATTTAAAACTCAATTTAAACTGGGGCAGCTTACGTCCCTGTAACAGATAGGGTCCGTTATTCTTTTAATTTAGCACAACAAAAGATAAAAGAGTTAGCCGCTTATCTACATTGCAGATTGAGCAGTAAAGGACCGCCCTTCGACCTAAAAGGTTACTCAAATGAGAATGCCAATCACGTTCACGTGGCCCATAAAGGATAAGTTTGTGGGCCAAGTTTCAATGTTGACGTTTAGGAGTTTTTTCAAATGATCCTGTGACAAAACACACAAAAAGCCACGCAGTCGCGTTCGCTCTTTAATTTCAGACGTGGTCCTCTTAAGCGGGCGCGTGACATCGATACGGAGGGTGTATTTTGAGACCGTGGAGTTGATAAATGGCGTGATTTTGAATTGGCTTCTTTAGTGACTGCGTGACATCTATCTGAAGAAAATCGTAGCTAGATTACATAAATAACAAGGCGATGTATGAGTATTATTATACCGGAAACGCCCTTTAAATTCTGGTGTAATCAGACTAATTTTGATAAGTTTAGAATATGCTTTTGTTTAGCAACACCGACAAATCATTTTTTTTCTGTATAAATAGATTTTTCTCCTTCTTTGCACAATACAATTAGAAGTCTTATTGGATTACTTAACGTCACCAACCATTCTCTACCAGAATAATTAATATCACCTAGAATGAATAATCATTTACTCTTTCTTACAAAACTCAGATGCTCAAGTTAAACCATGAGTAATTGACATTAACATCATTTTAACTCAAATTAAATTGATGAACAAAGACATAGTTTATTAATTGAACCTTATTAAAGTAAATAACATTAATAATTCCACCAAGATAATTATTGTGTATTATGTCTTTAAACTAAAAATGTCAGTACAGTAATACGTTATACTAAAAAACAATTTCCTGAATCATTGGACAATACGCTCGAAGACTTTGACAATAGCCCCCTCAGTTTGATTAAGCAGTTTGGATGCCGACTCGTCGAGGCAGGATCGTCACAGTCCATATCCTTTGTACTCAGGTTAACCAACAACAACTAAGCAGCCATAGTGAAAAGAATCACGTACTTCCCCTTCAGTTTTATGGGACTCGGTGATAAAACAAAATATCAGAGCCAAAGTTTCGTTAACTTACGACCACAGAGTTGCATCGAACAGTTTCTAATCTCAAACGGTGTTCATAAAAATCTGCGATCGTAAGTTGGTGAAACCCGCCCTAAATATAATTTTAAACTGAACAACCCTCCAGTGAACAGAAGTTCACGTCAGGCGTTAGTATAGGGGCAATAAACACACATTGAAACAATGTTTACTAGGAGAGGGGCGCCAGTTTTAAGTTTAGTTTTTCCATACCTCTTTTTTTTTCGCAGCAAGCGCATGGGGTGACCCGAGTGGTTATGTAGGACCCCCGTATAGCCTAATGAGACCCACTAAAAACCCCCCCAAACGGAACGCTTGCGCACACATCCGCGACCCCGCCGGCGGCAGCCGCTCCTTCAACGCCAGATGTTTCGGCGTGCCTTCCTCCTTGACCTCGAACTTTTACAGTAGCCGACTTCCCTGAGTCCGCTATAAGGAGGTCATGGGTACCGGAAAAACTTACGGCGCCCGGTGGCGGATTAGGTCTGTAGCTCCACCATGGACCACACCTCGGCCGCAGAGGATAGGGAAAGCGGCGCACCGTAATACCGGCATTCCTCTTCCTCTGCGGTCCCACCAACGCCGTTATTGTGGAACCGCCCCGCCACGTTCGCAGGGAACCTGAATTATACAACCACCACCATATCAGCCGTAGGATGCCCACTACTGGACATAGGCCTCCTCCAATTTCATGGGGGGTAAATGCCATAATCCCCACGCTTGGCTTTACCTGAATTATTATTTGTTTGCTAACCGGGGGAGTAAGTACCATTTTAAAGTCAAAGTCAAAGCAGTAGGTCGATAGATACTTCATTAACAAACTTGCAACTCAACTACCACTAGAACAAGCGATCTCATTGTTCACCTCGAAAGAGCACTTCCGACTTATCAGTATCGCCGTAAATGCAATACAATTAAACCGTGAACTAGATCAAACCGGTTTAGCTGACTCGGTGGTCTCAAGACAATGCAGTCTCCATTAGTAAGTACCGAACGCTCCCAACAATGGTCGAACGAACAATGAAACATTTTCCCTTACAATAGCTTTTCCTGAATATTGTATTTGACTGTACATTGTCTCCAAACGTTAATAGCGTGGGTGCTTAAACTCCTACCCACTTGAATTTCACCAACTTCGGAGTAATACTTAAGTTTCCTTAGTTCGGCTCTCTTACAGAAGTTTTGACGTACGCTCATACATATTTAAGGGGAGTGCAAATGAATGAAGTAATTCACGCTGTATGAATATAGAACTTTCTGTAAGCAAATATACTCAAGATGCCTCAGTGGATGATATAGTTTATGTAGACTATTTGCCTTAGAATGCTGAAATTTCAGCATTCTCCTCTTCTGTTTTCGCACCAAAAAATAAATAAGAAAAATCATTTTTCATGAATATTTCCGCTTCAATAAAACGAATTACTCCGTGCTTTACACATATGATACACTTACCAGAGAGATAAAATGTCTTTGTAAACTGCATAACATTCGATATAAAAAAATAAAATTTCACGTGTTAACATTTTTAATTATTTATTTTTTATAACTTCTAAGATAAAGACCCTCTTTTTTCATTCATTCTTTGTAAAATAATTTCTGTCGTAGAGTCATCTAATGTATTCTTTTTGCTATAACGATTCAAACATAAAGATGCAATGCGATAATAATTTTTAATCGTGGGCAACATTTTGTTGTCTATTAAAGTGTGGCTAAGTAGCTGTTTTTTTTCTTTTAACATTCCATGAACTGCTTCGACGGCCCAACGTAATTCTGTTACAAAGCGAGATCATTAAGAGATTATTGCATCACGCCAGTCACAATTCATTCATACACACTTGCAAGAAGGTTTATATATGATGAATTGAATTTCATTTTAATTACGTCAATGAGACTTACCAAGTTTTTTTACTGATTTCGTTACGATGCACCAATGCTAGAAGCTTGAATTGAATATATGTTATAGCTCATTAAAAAGGCAATTATAAGTAAAAAAATTGGAGGTGTCTCTATCTTAGAAGTTATAAAAAATAAATAATTAAAAATGTTTACACGTGAAATTTTATTTTTTTATATGGAATGTTATGCAGTTTACAAAGACATGTTATGGGTCTCTGCTAAGTGTATCATATGTGTAAAGCATGAAGTAATTCGTTTTATTGCAGTGGAAATATTCATGAAAAATGATTTTTTTTTGTTTTTTTTTGTTCGAAAAAAAGAAGAGGAGAATGCTGTAATTTAGTATAGCACGTACTAACGGCGTGGCCAATCATCAGAAAAAATCAGGCGGAAAAGCTGTTAAGGCACTAGATGTTGCCTTACCCTGCCATAGCCTTTAAATCTACATTTCATTCTTGATTTTATTATTGATTCTAAGTCCAAAGTCCGTTTAGGGAATGTATTTAATTGGAATATATTTTCGTGCGAATTAAATTCCGTGGATACCAAACCTAACATGGCAATGAAGTTTGTGCGATAAATGAAAATCGATCCATTGTAAGTCGCTTCTAGAATAGTAGTGTATAGTCGAGTTCATAAATATATGTACGTTCTCAAAGGTTCAAAAATATCTATACAACCTTATACCCTTAACAATAAAGTCTTGTTCACATATTTTTTATTATTTTTCTGTGCACATATATTAGAACTCGACTGTACATAAACTAAACGTCGATCGTTTCGGACCATAAGTCCAGACAGTTTAAAAGAAAATCCTGACACCTAAGTATTTTAATTGAGTTTAGCAAGAACCAATAAATTTTTGTGATTGTATTTTAATCCAGTGGAAGTCACCACTACTTATATATTAGGTGTTTATCATTTTATTTTTTGTTTAAATATCACCCTTGGCATGGCTGCAAATGCTCCCCAAGTACTTACCCTAATCTTTGCAGCAGTCGTTTTGCGGATCTGTTAAAATTTATGAACCAAACAAATCGTGCCCACTTATTCCTCTGACATATTCTAATATTCCGACCCTGTTAACTTCGACGGATTATAAAATATACATCCCATGCGGTATCTTCACATAATTCCGTCGAGGCTTGCTGCTCACGTAGAGTAGGGAACGTGACGATCGCCCACGCCTGCTTCTCCAGGTTGCCACTTCTGGGGTGACATAATGTATAGGATGAAGCGAATAGAATAAATAAATAAATATTGGGGGACAATCTTACACAAATCAACCTAGTCCCAAACTAAGCAAAGCTTGTATTATGGGTACTAGACGACGATATAAATACTTATATAGATAAATACATACTTAAATACATAGAAAACATCCAAGACCCAAGAACAAATATCCGTGAAAAATGCACAAATAAATGCCCTGGCCGGGATTCGAACCCGGGACCTCTAGCTTCGGAGGCAGAGTCACTACCAACTAGGCTAAACAGGCTGACAAAAGAATAGTAGCGGATAAGAGAAGATGTCTGCACTGCGTAACGCTTGAGGAGATGAAGAGAGAAAATAACAAAGATAATGGTTATCATACTCCAACCGTTTTCTGGTACTGCTTTCGGTTATTCTAAATTTTAAGGCAATTTAAACCCGGTCCTAGATACTCCAAGTTTTATACCTACGTAAAAGGACTCTCTCAGTATTATTTAATATCATGATAATGCTGATAATGCCGTATAAATAGGCAATTTTTACTATGCGACTGAAAATATGTGTTGCAAGGCGAGGAACAGGTTACGCCGCAGTATAGGATAATCAATCAATATAAATTAACCGAAAGAAATTCAGGGCTACGGAGATCCCTTACCAGGGATTGTTTTAAGCAGCAGCATGGCGATAGCGATAAATAAGTAAGCGACGACACAAAGTATAAATTATGCAGTAATTATTTTACAAGCGGATGACAGTTGACGCGTAAGTGTTTTTTCTTCACCAGTTGTAGGCGCGGCGACCATAAAGGAAACAACCTCCGTAGCGTCTTTAATAAAAGGAGGCCAAAGGGAATTTAGGATTCAATACAATACAGCGTAACCAAATGCAGTATGTATACAGTTGGTTACCGGAACTCGGGCATGTATTAAATATTACGGGATATTTTGCAAGGAAGTCTTCATTAAAGGATAATCTGTATGAGAAGTATAATTACAACATACTGCGACCTAAGAGCGATAACACACAATAGATTAAAAGTGCTTTCATTACATTAGGTTTGATATTTAATTAAGGAAACTGTAAGTCAAACTGTAAAATATCTAATTAATAAAGTGTTCTACAGTTTAATAAAATTCTTCGAGTATCACTGTAACATTAGTACGTAAAAGAGGAATAGACATATTAATATAGTGTCGTATGTAGTGTCATTGACTATAGTTTTTCAGGCTATAAATTGTACGCTCGAAATGAACAACTGTTGATTCCATAAGTACAATTTAGTTAAACCTTTATGTACACAGATGACAATGAATAAATATATACTTTACTTTCATAATTTTTTATGGCTAGTATAAATAGCCTTTTAGCAATGAGACAGAGAAACTATATATTGTTTTTTTATAATGTAATGAATTATTTTAATCTACCCATGTGCATGTGCATATGTGATTTCACTGCATACTCTGCATAGTTAAACTCGTAAATCCGCACTTTCAATGTACTGGGTATACACCGCTTAAGATGATGTCGTACCGTATAATGGGGTGAGTAGGTTCAAAACTGAAATTCAAACCTCGATAACATTTTATTTTTACATATGAAAACTAAATGGTTTGTATTTTAGTTTTTATTTTATTTTCGGTAATTCCATTTCATAACTTTGACGATAAAGAGGAAAACCCACCTCACCCCGTAGTGCCTCGTATTTGGGGTGAGAAGGGTTTTCATACAAAGATGATTTTGGAAGATTGTTGGATAGTTTTTTTTTTAATTATGAGTTTTATAGTAAAACGCATAATTTTAAAATTTCGATCCATTTTAAATTGTAATATATTATTTTTGTAGCAGTAGCCCTAAAATCCCACCTCTCCCCGCGAAACCTACTCACCCCGTTTTACGGTAGTAAACATGTTGTCATTTGTACTGTCTTGGCAATTTAATTTGCTGTACATTGCTGGCAATTTCAATTTTGTTATAAAATTAAATAGTCGACATTATAGTTTTATAATAAAATTGAGTTCATGGCTCATGTTCATGGTAGAAGAACAACGTTACGAGGGCTGCCTTTTAAGTTCTGTCGTTTGCAAACCTCCCGTGATTGCATAAAAAAGAACTAGTGTCATCTTGAAATATTTGAATTTAGAATTCGAAAACAAAAGAATGACTCGAAATCGGCCCAACCGTTTTAGTACAGCGTTCGTTCAAAGTTGACAAGTCAGTTGTGAAAATGGAAATTTCGAAGGAAAATTTACGTGCGATAATTTTTTACAACTTCAAAAGGGGCTTAACGCGACTTCAGTGCTTCGAAGAGTTGACTACGTTTTTCAATGATAAAGCACCATGCCTCCGGACTGTGGAACGCTGGTATTTAGAATTTCAACGTGGTTGCTTGGTGATAGACATCGTGAAGGTCGACCAAAAACAGCCGTAACCCAGGAGAACATTGATGCTGTACAGCAACTGATCGTCGAAGAACGCCATGCGACATACCGTGAGATAGAAGCTTCCTTAAGTATTTCAGGGACCAGTGTTCACAGTATTTAGCATGATCACTTAGGCGAAAAAAAGTTGATCTCACGCTGGATACCACATTTACTCAGTGAAGACCAAAAAACGGCTCGCGTTCGATGCTGTCGCAAAACTCTGCGGTAATTCAACCGAGGAAACTCGAAACATGTTTACGACATTATCAGTGGTGACATATCTTGGATATATGCCTACGATCCCGATTCTAAACAGCAGTCGACTGTTTGGGTGTTCCAAGATGAGCCAAAACCGACCAAAGTAATACGCTCACGGAGCACTTCGAAAAAAATGGTCGCCACGTTTGTGGTGAAAAGTGGCCACGTTGCCACCATCGTGCCCGAGGATCGTAAAACGGTTAATGCTGACTGGTATACCACTGTCTGTTTACCAGAAGTCATCGGCGATATAACCCAAGACGTCGTATAAGACTGCACCACGATAATGCGAGCTCGCACACCGCCCGGCAAACAATTGCGTTTTTAAACGAGCAAAACGTCGAAATTCTGGAACACCCGCCGTACAGTCCAGACTTAAGCCCTAACAATTATTTTACTTTTCCAAAAATCAAGCAACGACTTCGTGGTCAACGGTACCAGACGCCTGAAGAAGCGGTTGAGGCATACAAAACGGCCATTTTGGAGACCCCGACTTCGGACTGGAATAAGTGTTTCGAAAATTGGTTCGATCGAGTGAAAAAGTGTATTACATGTCACGGTGATTACTTTGAAAAACAATAAATACCATTTAACACTTAATTTGGTTTTAGTTTTTCCAAACGACACAACTTAGAAGGCAGCCCTCGTACAATAACCGACGTAATATAAATCCCTAATGCCGGTAACACATGATATATATATAATCATAAGGTATTTTAATATCATATTAAAATCAGTCCTTTCATAGCCATTTTAAATCTTAATTAAGACTTTTATTAACAAACTTATCTTAGGTACATAAAAAACCGGTTTCGATGTTCCCATTTAAGTTTTAGGATTACTTCTTATTTTTTTCTAGAAAACTGGTGCTGTTTATTAAAGTAATGTTCATTGTCATTCAAGCAAAGTTACAATATTTGTATTGGTGATATTTTAATTATTCCGGGAACGAGAATTGAATTTATGTAGGTGTGCCGTTTATACTCATACTCATACTAATACTCATTTATTCATAATATTACAAATATTACATGTCAAAGCTATTAATTACGTATTAGTTCAGTGATCATATTAAATGCAGAAGAAATTAAACATACAGGATGATTTTGGGGTCGTGATCGGAAATAATTGTACATGGTCAAAAATTCAAAGTAGACAACATCACAGTCGATATGAAGGTTTATAACTCAAATAGTTTTCTTTTTTTACAAATTTTAATGGGAAATAATACTTTTTCATACAACTTGGTCACCCTACCGCACTGTCAACTCTCCATACCATCCGTCAAAGAGAGTAGGGTAACCATGTCTTTTTGTGATTTCGTATTTTTATTTAATGTAAATTTATTAAAAACGAAATGCGTTGGTTTCGTGTCACTAATTTTTTTTTGAAATGGCTATCAGATACCAAGTCTAAAAACTGGTTCTTGATCCACGACCCCGAAATCACCCTGTATACGAGTAGATTAGCATTAGGTACAAATGTCAGTGTTTACAAGCTATTATTGTTATTCTATATTTATATGTACTTTTAATTATTTATTTAATGTCATATAATTCAGTTAAATTATAGAAAGCTTTGCCAATGAGCCAATTTTTCAAATTAATTTTTAAATGTATGTGTGCTCTCTATTATTTTAATGTCATTAGGTAAGGCATTATAGATTTTGGGACCTAGCACATGCATAGTCTTGGAGGACTTGGTCAGGCGATGCGTCGCTAGCTGCAGTCGTTCCTTGCTACCTAGACGGGTGCGAGTGAGTTGTGTAATTAAATGTGTTCATAGTGTGAACATCTTCGGCAATGTCGAATATGTACTGTGAGGGTGTTGTTAGAATTTTTTTATTAGTAAATAATGTTTTAGCTGATATACGTAAGTAATATTAGCTTTGCTAAAATATTTACAAGCTATCAATAAAATCAGAATGCAGAACCAAAGTGACCGATATAGCCTTTCGAATCGCTAAACTTAAGTGGCAGTGGGCGGGGCACATAGCACGTAAATAGAACCGATGGCCGTTGGGGCGGAAAGCTTCTCGAGTGGCGACCACGTACCGGAAGGCGTAGCGTGGGCAGGCCCCCCACACGGTGGACTGATGACCTGGTGAAGGTCGCAGGTGTCCGCTGGATGCGGGTGGCGCAGGACCGGTCATTGTGCAAGTCTTTAGGGGAGGCCTATGTCCAGCAGTGGACGTCATTCGGCTGACATGATGATAATGAATAAAATCAGGTTCTCTTTTTGTAAAAGCTTGTTACTTACATTAACGATGAGGGCGGAAGAGCAAGTGTTTTCAACAAATTAACGTACCGCTAAGGCGTTAGTTACCTACGCACAGCCTTATTAACATATCTCGCTAGTGAATTTAGTCTAGACTCAAGACCGGGTTCCAGGCCAAACCATTAACATTAATAATGCATGAGACTGTGCCGTTATTGTTTGGGATAGTAAATTGGTTGACTAGGCTAGGCTTTATTGTAATATTAAACGTGTTCACTTGTTTTGCTTGGAAAGTACCTAAATAATAAAAACCGGCCAAGAGCGTGTCGGGCCACGCTCAGTGTAGGGTTCCGAAGTTTTCCGTCCGTCACATTAAGTTGACATATTAAGTACATAAACACAAAACCTTTGAAAGCACGTCATTTCATTGTGATTTTGTAGAAATGACAGGTACAATAAACACCTGTTTATACGGTTAAATTACAAACTTAGTTCAGAAATTATTTTTGTAATTTTTTCAAAAACTATTCAACCTATCAAGTTCAAAATAATTTTCCTACAAAGTTTTTATAAAGTTCTACTATTGAGATTTTTTTCATATTATTAAAACTTATGGTTCAAAAGTTAGAGGGGGGGGACACATTTTTTTTTACTTCTGGAGCGATTATTTCCGAAAATATTAATATTATCAAAAAATGATTTTAGTAAACCCCTATTTATATTTAAATACCTATCTAACAATATATCACACGTTAGGATTAAAATGAAAAAAAAAATCACTCCCCACTTTACGTATAGGGGAGGTACCCTAATAAAATATTTTATTCCACTTTTTATTTTACCACTTTGTCGGCGTAATTGATATACATATTAGTACCAAATTTCAGCTTTCTAGTGCTAACGGTCACTGAGATTATCCGCGGACGGACGGACAGACGGACGGACAGACATGGCGAAACTATAAGGGTTCCTAGTTGACTACGGAACCCTAAAAATTATAAAGTCTTAACTATTTGATACAGAGAACAAATAAAAAAAAAAACAACCCTGATCTCGAACGCAGCCCAAGACGGGAAGCGAAACGCCTTATTTTTTAATTGTGTATGGAATGTGTAACTTTTAAGTGTTTGCGTGTATTAAAGATCGCGCTGAGTTTTAGTGTTTTTTACGAAGTTGCATAGCTCACTGGGGTCCAATTTTTTTAATTTTTTGGTGGGAATGACGCTTTATTTCTGAATTGTTCTGGTTAGATCTAAGTTTGAGAAATAGAAATAAATCGAACATAGTTTTTCTAAAAACTTTTAAGCTCGAAGTCTACCGTTAAGTTCAGACGGCGCCTGTACGGCGCGCTGCAAAAGGAGTGTGACCTCAAATGTTAATGCCATTTTAGGGCAGTGGGTCAGAGTAATTCACAGCGCAGTACTGCTACTGCTTGAACGCCGACGCTCAGACAGAGCAGTATTGTCAAAACAGTAACCAAGGCAGAACAATTATTAACTATTCTCTTCGACTCTATTGCCTCATTGTTCTGCCCCGTGTTTGAGCGCCAACTGTTTTTCATTTACTTGTTATGTTCGCCTCTACTACCTCAATGTTATGCCCGTGTTCAAATACGGGGACAGAGCAATGAGGCATTTGTTGGCATTCAAATGCCAACTGTCTTTCAACTGTTCTTTTCGATTTTACTGCCTCACTATTATGCCCCCGTGATTGAAGGCGGTGTTCCTTAAGTGTTCTGTTCGACTATACTGTCTCACTATTCTGTCCCCCTGTGAAATCAGCTTCAGCGGATGAAGGAGCGATGCAGGTCCCTTCCCGTTCACTACCCTTTGACTTTTTGCCGTCCGGATTAAACGGCATACCTCTACTTGGATTTTTAGTCTTTAAGTATAGTGTAATGAAAAAAAGACCTTGATTCTGGTTCTTTCAGTAGACATGATCTTTAGATCATGTATACTGAAACATCCAAATTGATATATTTAGGTATATCCTTACATTCCTCATTTTTCAGTGTCGTCATTCTTTTTTTCTTCATCTTACAAGATGCTCCCTAGAGCTCTAAAGTGAAATTAACACAGATGCATCACCTCAATAGCCGGTTTATTCGACCACAGCATTGTCGTTATGGTCAAAGCACTACGCGCTAATGGGCGCGGTAAATACTTGAGTGCGGAGGGAGCGGCTATTTTCTGTTAAAATATTACCCCTTTTAGGATTACACGTGTGTAGGGTTGGGTAAGACAGGCGTATTAAAAAAAGAATTCGTAAGTCTGAAACAAAGATATAATCATCAATTCCTCATCGTCATCAGTCTATATATTTCCCACTGCTGGGCACGGGCCTTTTTTATAGATGAGAGGGACTTCGCATACACCTTTGAATCTCTTTGCAGATGTTCGCAGGTTTTTACGATGATCCTTTACCGAAAAGCTAACAGTTAACATCAAATAATATTCCATACATACGTTCTGAAAAACTTATTTCATCTCCAGCGTAGATAATTTACTCCAAACTGAGACCATCAAAACCAGGTGACTTATCACACTTCATCGATCTCACGGAGGATCTGCTTAGGAGTGAATATGGTGATAGTGGTGAGTTCAGAAAAAGTAGGGAGATGGTCTGCAGTTTGCAGCCCATTACCTGACGTGGGCAGTATGCATAAGACGAGGAAACAAAAAAAAATGGGTTAAACTACTTAGTTGGGATGAAACAAATATGGCGGATTTTTTAATAAGACTTCCCAAGTAACCAAAGTTGTCAAAAATACTGACGCCATTAAGTAATTGAAAATTAATGAATTGATGGACAGTAGACGCCTATAAGCGTAATTCTATTGCTATTTCTTTTGTGTCTGGAATAGTGTCCATGAAAGTGTTAAACATACCTTTTTTTATTGTTTTATTTTTTGAATCAAAAATAGCTGAAATTAAGGTGAAATTTCAATAAATATAATTATTTTATTTTTGACATATCCAACCTCTTTACTAAATCAAGGCCTTGCCACTCCAGTGAAGATCGTGTCCACTTGCCGGTCCAATATTGGATATTGATGGGAGCTTAGAAAGAGGACATGTGGACCCAAAGGGGCTTACAGAAGTCCCCACTCAGTGAGAGACCAGAATTACTCTGAACAATTACTGACTGAACTCAGTAAACTGACCCTTTATAATTCAGCTCCAACTATTCCCGTATATACTAGTACATACATAATCCTCACGTTCTTAAACGCTAACTAATCTTATTAGTACAGATATAATCTCTTCAATTTAACATTATAAGCATTGCCGGCACAAGGCGATTTGCACTATGTACACTGGTACGAAAAACATTTAACTATTTTGGCGCAGTGATACCAAGAGAATCTTGGCCTCCGAAATAAGAGCACACTACTTTTCCCAATTCTGCTTCTTACCAGTTGTTGACCTGAAGCCCTAAAGCTGACACAAATTTGTCTCCACAAGTACAAATTGCAGATAATTAGGTGATATTAAACGTTTCCAATACCTAAAATAAAACTTTTTTTAATTATTCAGATTAAAATAATATAGGTAACGACAATTATTCTAATATTTGTTTATCAAGGAAGTTAAAGGAAAATACAACAAAAAATACAATTCAAAACACCCTGGGTTGGACAAAACGATTTTAGTATTCATTCCCGTATTCATTAGCATTCATTATTATCATTAGCATCATTTCATTACTTTTGCCCATGTTGACCTAAGGGTTAAAATCATTGTTAGGAATGATATTTTCCTGAGCATATACAGTATAGGATATATGCTTAGAAAGAATAATATTCCCCAAGCTTTGATCATATAAAAACACACAAACATGATTTTTTGAAATAACCCATACTAAACTGATGAACAGATAGTTTGATGTTACCTCTAGGCCAAGATCCTCACGAAATTCCATCGAATGAAGTGTACAAGAGAGAATAGGTAACCTATCGGAAATCAAAACTTTTATTCTAGCGCTTGAATTGTGTGACGGATTACTGTAGTTTAGACAGGATGATGGGTAGGTCAGTAACAAATCAGTGACATACTTAGAGCAAAAATGTATGCCAATATTGCAGTTACAATACATGTCACACAAACAGTAAACATGGTGGAGAAAATACTTCATTCTAGTGCCGGGTGAGACAACCCTATATCGTGTGTGCCAACTGCGGCCGAGTGATGTTTTAACGCTTAATGCAGTGTCGGAGTTATGTAGGATAGTAAAATAAGAAGCCGGACTTCCACCGTTATCTGTTTTGCCAAATACGAGGCAAGAAACTCGTTATACGTTTTACAGATGATTGAGTACCAACCTATTTACCTAGTTATCTTTTACAATTTTGTCTAGATACATATATATTTGTGATAATTTTCCATTAGGATCGAGCCATTTAAATACAGATTAAGTAAAAAATTTGTATAAGTGCTTTTTACAATGGCCAATATAATTTTGTTTCAACTTTTTTGGACTTATATAAACGAACTTTGTGGACAAAGTTCATAAAAAATACATGCTGTAAGTAGGCCTCAAGGTATTTTCCACTATCAATTTGTTTCTGGATATAAAAAGAAAAATCTTCCAAATGGCGAAGAAGAATTGATATAAAATTCGACCGCCTGTTTATTTAGCCTGGTTGATATTGACACTACCTCCAAAGCTAGAGGTCCCGGGTTCGAGTCCCGGGCAGGGCATTATTTGTTCATTTAGCACGGATATTTCTTCCTAGGTGGGAGAAATATTGTATGGGAAAAAAATCTACGAACGAGTTCTACGCGAACGAAGTCGCAGGCAAAAGCTAGTTAAGTTATATAGGTGTAAAGTTTCCGCATGAAATGTTTCGTATAATGTGATAAAATTACTCCCTGGGTAATAAAAATTTTTAGAGGTTTTTATTCACACCCACTTTCAAAAACTCCGTTACCAATTGCACGCCCTCGGAGAATTAAGTACAATTTAACAGTTTTAAACAACTGCAATTGAAGTTTTTTTACTAGGCTATAATATATTATACTCACTTAAAATTATATCAAAGCTATTAATTTCGATAGATTCATGAGCACGTCAATTATACGTTGTCATGTGCATTTTAATATTTTATTATTTTTTAACTCCGGTATTTTAAATTGGGTACACTTTGCAATGTGTAATGTAATGCTTTTCGAGGAAATGTGAAATACACATATAATGTACAATTTAATAATATTGTAACTGGGTGTACACTGTACATCAAATTTTTGGACCAAAGTTAAGGCTTTTAAAATTTAATTGATTCCCTTGTGACTCGAAAATTCGTCATACATTTTATAAGGGTAAATTTCGTGTAAAAACAGGCAAATAAAAAGCTTTAAATTTAGTCCATCAATTTGAAAGAATTAAAATTTTCCTATGGTTCAAAGATTTGGTCCTCATTGTCAGGGTTTAGTGATCTTTTCTCAGTTATCATTATCATTCAAAGAATATTGAATGGCAAAGTGATGCTCTCATCTCGATTTCCAATAACAGGTCTCAAAGAGATCGTTCATAAATGAAATTATTCAATCTTATTTAAATACTAGAAAGTTTCCATTCACCCGCCGTCTGTGAAGCGCAATCAATAGTTTCTGAACTTCCTTTTTCATTGAAATGAATCTTTGCGTGAATTGTAAGTATTTAAGGAGTATCTTAGAACTTACTTTCTGGTATATTATCTCAGATATAGCTTTTTCTGTACACTGCTAGACTAATTATGATTATCATATAATTCTACTGTAGCCGGTACTAACAGGTTACCTATGGTCTAAGAGCTGCGTACGGAAATACAATTGCAATTTATAGAGGAACGAAATCTGTCTACTTAGTGCGCCATATTATTATTACCTATTAATTGATCCGAGTGCCTGGCAGTTTTTCAGCGGCGGGGTGAGAGAGGTTGGACAACAAAGGGGTTATAAAAGCAATTGAAGGAGTGCAGTTTTTGTAAAACTCTGGACTTGGTTTGGTAATCAAATATAATATTGCCAGGCGTTTTGTTAAGGGAAAAGTTGTGGCAGGTGACGTCCAAGACGCGAGAAATTTAATTATTTGGTGTGACAATATAAGGGCCAATGAGCCGTACGCTTGTTTATAATTTATTTTTTAAATATTATTTCTGCGTGGGCAGGACTATGGCATATTATTTATTTAAATAATGACGTTGTCATAAATTTAACAATACGTATATATAAAACAACATGTGGCAACAATTTATCTAAGGCGATAACGAGCTCTACGTGGACGAAGTCGCGGCATATTAGTTATTCTGTGGTCGCGGGCAAAAGTTATTACTTAAGCCAAATTAATTAGTTGCTTTTTTAGTGCCATCCCCCTGCCTCCACCATTGAGTTTTTTGGTCAACGTGTCAATAATTATTCCTAAGATAAGTTTGTATGAGGTAATTATTCTACTGTTAGAACTGAACACGAGGCGAAACAAAGAAGAAACCTTTACCCAGGAGGTCAAATAGGCCAGTAAAAAAAATGCAAATGAAAATAAAATAAAACCACTATATATCTGCATGCCGTAGGGTATTTTTACCGCAGTGAACATGTGAGATCTCGTCAATTTAAGAAAGCATAAAACAAGTTAAGTGCCAAAACTTTAAATAAACTAAAATCAAAAGATTTTATCTGCAAATAGGCCAAACGGACATTTTTACTAGTCAAAACATGAATTATAAAAAAAAACTGAGAATCAGATTTCAAAACTACTGATTAAAAAACTTATGCCATTCAATGAAAATAAAATTACAAGACATAATCAAAATTTAGGCGTGTTAAGATATATATAAATTCAGTAGAAAAGAAGCTGGGAATATGTTTAAAAACTTATTTTTTTGTATTTTACAAGTACCTACAGTTTACATTTACTGATGGAAATGTGCTGAAAATTGCAACGTGGCAGTTCCAGTTGAATTACTAAATGTTGCCTAAACATTGGGTGCTAAATTAGCTCGGCATCCACTAAATAATAAAGGTACTGGTCAGTAGCAAAATTATCTACCGCTTCAACAACCACCCCATGGGGGGCTTTCACAATAAATTGCGCCCGTAGCATCGGGGTAATTGGCAGGTGACCGGTGCGATTATTCAATCTAGGCATTGATGAATTTAACATGGACGCGTGGGTTTACATTACGTAATTTTATTTTCCTTAAATTTGAGTCGATCAGATGAATTGTCAAGATTCGTCAATAAAACTTTTCTTTATAAAAGCTTTTTTGTTCACTTCTACTAACGAGTTCTAAATAACTGGATAGGAAAATAGCACACGCATTAAACAAGATCACCTTATTAATATAGCAACATAGATATGCACAACGAATATTATGGTAAGTAGTAAAATAATTTCAACACTTGGCCAGAAAGAATTTTACATTCACTGATAGTCAAAAGCAGTTTATCAAAAACTATTCCGACTCGTTTAAAGTCAAAACAGTTGCTGGTAAATATTACACATGCTAGACCAAACAGTTGTAAAATCACAAGATCGCATGTGCCAAAAGAAAATACAATCGCAAAGGACGTTCTTCGAACTGTTGCTACATTCTATGGTTTTAGTCAGACGGCGGCACTAAAAGTTGCAAGTTCGCGCAATTTCGATATGCACGAGTTTAATAAAACCATCCTTTACATTTTATGAGTAAATATATTGCTGTTAACTTAGACGGCACGTGATGTGAGGTGGCGAGGTTATTCAATGCGACATTTATAAATACAGTTTACAGCGTTCACAACAAAAATAATAAGTAGTACCAATTCGGACTACTTATTTTATAAGTAGTAACAATTCGGACATACATAAACTTCGTGACCGGTCTCAAAGTAGATGTATCCACGAACTTACTGTAATTTCGCATTCTACCTAAACTTCAATGTGTTTTGCGCGCTCGTCAGAACAAGTTAGGGCGATGTTGCTTACTCAGAAACATTAAAATAATAATTAATACAAAAAAAGCCAACTCCAATTTTGCACTTCCCCATGAGATTTTCACACATTCTTCCCACTTCATTACATGTACTGCTTTCCGACAGCAATAAGGTTGTTACTAGAGGAAATAGCCAAGTCACTTTATACGGGCCTAAGATTTTTGAGGAGCTCCGTCGATTCCCCAGGGGACCCATACTGACCATCAGTTTCTCATCATAAGTTCCACGTGAAAATGTATATTTTGATGAGCATTAGTTGCTACTTCAACGAAATTTCAACAGAATCTGTGATGTGCCTACATCATTCAGAAGTTCCATATGGCATATATGTGGCCATCATTAGCAGTTCCGCTTCACCGAATGTGTGGTTTCCGAGAGTTAATGCTTGATTAACTACAGAAAACGACTTTGACGACCTGTTTAGCCTAGTTGATAGTGACTCTGCCTCCGAAGCTAGAGGTCCCGGGTTCGAACCCCGGCCAGGGCATTTATTTGTGCATTTTTCACGGATATTTGTGCTTGGGTCTTGGATGTTTTCTATGTATTTAAGTATGTATATATCTATATAAGTATGTATATCGTCGTCTAGTACCCATAGTACAAGCTTTGCTTAGTTTGGGACTAGGTCGATTTGTGTAAGATTGTCCCCCAATATTATTATTAATATTATTATAAAATACTGAAATCGGCATATGCGTGCCTATCGAATTCGAGGAGTTCTCTCGATTCCCGCTAGATCCCATCATCAGAACATCACCAAATTTATATGGGATCTCCTAGAGGGTACCTATTTAAAACCAATTATATCAATTGTATTATCAAAACCGGCCAACTTGGTCAAGAGTTATCGGGGAACATCCATAATAATAATTGATTTCCTGGATCCAAGGGTGCGTGTACTGCTCACTGCGCACCGTGTGTTACACCCACGATCTTCTGTTTTGAGATTGTACATCCCGCGGAAGTTTGGAGGTCGCGGCTTCATAAATGCCAAAGACCTCCACAACCGCTAGCTGTGCAGTCTCAGGGATTAATTCCTAAACAGTGAATTGAAGGCAGTAGACGCATCTTTCACCCCGCTTTCCATGGCAAACGAGAACTGGCGCAGACTTAAAGTACTAAGAACCGAGGACCGCAAGGCGGTATGGAAGTGTAAGGAGCTACGTGGGCGGTTCTACAAGGCTCTTACGGGGCCCGACGTAGACCTGCTCGAGTCGGTGAACTGGATACGTTTCGGGGATATTTTTGCGGAAACCGAAGGTTTTGTCTGTGCAATTGCGGACGAAGTTATCATGACGAACAACTACCGGAAATATATCCTGAAGGACGGTACAGTCGACATTTGTCGGGCATGCCGCCGTCCCGGAGAGTCGCTCAGGCATATCATTTCCGGTTGTGGTCATCTTGCTAACGGCGAGTACTTACACAGACATAACTTGGTAGCCAAGATTATTCACCAGCAGCTTGCTCTTCTGTACGGTCTTGTGGACTACGAAGTGCCGTACTATACGTACACACCTGCGCCAGTTCTCGAAAATGGTCGTGCCACGCTCTATTGGGATCGATCTGTCTTTCGGGAAAACGGTTTTTTATTTGCACCTTTGCTGAGAGTATCGAGTTGAGATTTGGTTCAAATAATCGGTCCCTGGAGGGGATTTCCATCATCAATATTTCAAAGGCGGCCGATGCGGGTGCGAATCGTCTGACCATTTCATCCTTTCCGGAAATTGGTTACTGATTGGCGATTAAGGGGGTACTATCTAAACTTTTTTTTTAGTTAGAGAACATAAAACAAACTTTCTTGCGAGGCGTTACAAGCTTTCCAGTTATACATTTGATATTAAAATTTATTTAAGAAGCGTATGTACAGCGCGTGTAATATAAATAATTTTCCATAGGGCGGGTTACTGTTATTAATGAGATGTTTTGGTGGTATTCTCAGACCCTGCATTATCTAATAAACTGATTTGAAGTTTTACCTTTAAATAGTTTTAAGTAGGTTTTCAAAATTTTCGCAGGCATTTGTCTAAGATGTATTTTCGAAGTTGACTTCAATTAATTTATGCGATTACCTGAAAATTTGGTGAGTGAATAATTTCCTAGTATAATACTCTTATGACTCTGCCAATTTATATGGTAAAATACATAAACAAGTCAAGTTGGAAAATAAGGAAGAAAAACTTAATGAATTTGGCGAATCCGTTACAAATTAGTCCTTATTTACAGACATAAAGTGTATTAAGTACATTATTTTCGTTGTACAGTATAAGTTAAGATTTTACAACGTATGCTTGTACGCATACAATTTGTAGGTATTTTACCCTAAAATTTCAAAAAGCATAAAAAGTATG
Source organism: Notocelia uddmanniana (assembly GCA_905163555.1). NCBI lineage: Eukaryota > Metazoa > Arthropoda > Insecta > Lepidoptera > Tortricidae > Notocelia > Notocelia uddmanniana. Next base: position 23,069,477 of record LR991055.1, read on the forward strand.
CTTCCATTTTCATCACCCCATCATTTTCTAAGAGCTATCTTCGCTGGCCGGAAAACGCAATGACTTAGTTTGAACATTCTCCGTGTGTATTTACGACGTTTTTACATTAAAAAAGATATTTACGCAGCGAGGAAATGGTTAAAAATAATTACCGTCTGCCCGTAGCTGAAGAAATAAATGTGAGCAATAAATATCCGGCTTTTGTCTGTTAGGATACATTAACCGTTTCACATTCTTAGATTAAAAAAAAACTTTTTTTTAATTTGAGAATGTGATACGTTTAATGCATTACAACACAATAACGAATTTATTGCGGCTTAATGCATTTTAAGCTTGCACTTGGCAGTTTTCTTAAATATCCAACAGCTTTCATGTTATTATAGCATAGGTTGTTACTGCATAGAAAACTGCCAAGTTAGGCTCAAAAGGCATTATGACGCAATAAATTAGTTTTAATCTAAACAATATAGTGCCAGACTTGACAACTTTTCAAATAATTTACGGAACTTGGCACCCATTTAGATCTCAATTATTTTGTCTGTGAAAACGACAACCACGCATCGCATATTGAACTTGGCTGCCATTTTCACATTTATGTTTTTGATGGGATATCATTACTTTTGGTCAAACTTCACCAAATGGTCGCCTGTCCTATATCAAAACCTGTTCTATGAAACAGGCCTTTACTTTACGGGATTTCATGATTAAAGGTACTAGTAAAGAGTTTCTTTACTATTTCGCTAAATATATGTATTAATTACATCTGTAGTTTGCAGCCCATTACCTGACGTGGGCAGTATGCATAAGACGAGGAAACAAAAAAAAAATGGGTTAAACTACTTAGTTGGGATGAAACAAATATGGCGGATTTTTTAATAAGACTTCCCAAGTAACCAAAGTTGTCAAAAATACTGACGCCATTAAGTAATTGAAAATTAATGAATTGATGGACAGTAGACGCCTATAAGCGTAATTCTATTGCTATTTCTTTTGTGTCTGGAATAGTGTCCATGAAAGTGTTAAACATACCTTTTTTTATTGTTTTATTTTTTGAATCAAAAATAGCTGAAATTAAGGTGAAATTTCAATAAATATAATTATTTTATTTTTGACATATCCAACCTCTTTACTAAATCAAGGCCTTGCCACTCCAGTGAAGATCGTGTCCACTTGCCGGTCCAATATTGGATATTGATGGGAGCTTAGAAAGAGGACATGTGGACCCAAAGGGGCTTACAGAAGTCCCCACTCAGTGAGAGACCAGAATTACTCTGAACAATTACTGACTGAACTCAGTAAACTGACCCTTTATAATTCAGCTCCAACTATTCCCGTATATACTAGTACATACATAATCCTCACGTTCTTAAACGCTAACTAATCTTATTAGTACAGATATAATCTCTTCAATTTAACATTATAAGCATTGCCGGCACAAGGCGATTTGCACTATGTACACTGGTACGAAAAACATTTAACTATTTTGGCGCAGTGATACCAAGAGAATCTTGGCCTCCGAAATAAGAGCACACTACTTTTCCCAATTCTGCTTCTTACCAGTTGTTGACCTGAAGCCCTAAAGCTGACACAAATTTGTCTCCACAAGTACAAATTGCAGATAATTAGGTGATATTAAACGTTTCCAATACCTAAAATAAAACTTTTTTTAATTATTCAGATTAAAATAATATAGGTAACGACAATTATTCGAATATTTGTTTATCAAGGAAGTTAAAGGAAAATACAACAAAAATTACAATTCAAAACACCCTGGGTTGGACAAAACGATTTTAGTATTCATTCCCGTATTCATTAGCATTCATTATTATCATTAGCATCATTTCATTACTTTTGCCCATGTTGACCTAAGGGTTAAAATCATTGTTAGGAATGATATTTTCCTGAGCATATACAGTATAGGATATATGATTAGAAAGAATAATATTCCCCAAGCTTTGATCATATAAAAACACACAAACATGATTTTTTGAAATAACCCATACTAAACTGATGAACAGATAGTTTGATGTTACCTCTAGGCCAAGATCCTCACGAAATTCCATCGAATGAAGTGTACAAGAGAGAATAGGTAACCTATCGGAAATCAAAACTTTTATTCTAGCGCTTGAATTGTGTGACGGATTACTGTAGTTTAGACAGGATGATGGGTAGGTCAGTAACAAATCAGTGACATACTTAGAGCAAAAATGTATGCCAATATTGCAGTTACAATACATGTCACACAAACAGTAAACATGGTGGAGAAAATACTTCATTCTAGTGCCGGGTGAGACAACCCTATATCGTGTGTGCCAACTGCGGCCGAGTGATGTTTTAACGCTTAATGCAGTGTCGGAGTTATGTAGGATAGTAAAATAAGAAGCCGGACTTCCACCGTTATCTGTTTTGTCAAATACGAGGCAAGAAACTCGTTATACGTTTTACAGATGATTGAGTACCAACCTATTTACCTAGTTATCTTTTACAATTTTGTCTAGATACATATATATTTGTGATAATTTTCCATTAGGATCGAGCCATTTAAATACAGATTAAGTAAAATTTTTGTATAAGTGCTTTTTACAATGGCCAATATAATTTTGTTTCAACTTTTTTGGACTTATATAAACGAACTTTGTGGACAAAGTTCATAAAAAATACATGCTGTAAGTAGGCCTCAAGGTATTTTCCACTATCAATTTGTTTCTGGATATAAAAAGAAAAATCTTCCAAATGGCGAAGAAGAATTGATATAACATTCGACCGCCTGTTTATTTAGCCTGGTTGATATTGACACTACCTCCAAAGCTAGAGGTCCCGGGTTCGAGTCCCGGGCAGGGCATTATTTGTTCATTTAGCACGGATATTTCTTCCTAGGTGGGAGAAATATTGTATGGGAAAAAAATCTACGAACGAGTTCTACGCGAACGAAGTCGCGGGCAAAAGCTAGTTAAGTTATATAGGTGTAAAGTTTCCGCATGAAATGTTTCGTATAATGTGATAAAATTACTCCCTGGGTAATAAAAATTTTTAGAGGTTTTTATTCACACCCACTTTCAAAAACTCCGTTACCAATTGCACGCCCTCGGAGAATTAAGTACAATTTAACAGTTTTAAACAACTGCAATTGAAGTTTTTTTACTAGGCTATAATATATTATACTCACTTAAAATTATATCAAAGCTATTAATTTCGATAGATTCATGAGCACGTCAATTATACGTTGTCATGTGCATTTTAATATTTTATTATTTTTTAACTCCGGTATTTTAAATTGGGTACACTTTGCAATGTGTAATGTAATGCTTTTCGAGGAAATGTGAAATACACATATAATGTACAATTTAATAATATTGTAACTGGGTGTACACTGTACATCAAATTTTTGGACCAAAGTTAAGGCTTTTAAAATTTAATTGATTCCCTTGTGACTCGAAAATTCGTCATACATTTTATAAGGGTAAATTTCGTGTAAAAACAGGCAAATAAAAAGCTTTAAATTTAGTCCATCAATTTGAAAGAATTAAAATTTTCCTATGGTTCAAAGATTTGGTCCTCATTGTCAGGGTTTAGTGATCTTTTCTCAGTTATCATTATCATTCAAAGAATATTGAATGGCAAAGTGATGCTCTCATCTCGATTTCCAATAACAGGTCTCAAAGAGATCGTTCATAAATGAAATTATTCAATCTTATTTAAATACTAGAAAGTTTCCATTCACCCGCCGTCTGTGAAGCGCAATCAATAGTTTCTGAACTTCCTTTTTCATTGAAATGAATCTTTGCGTGAATTGTAAGTATTTAAGGAGTATCTTAGAACTTACTTTCTGGTATATTATCTCAGATATAGCTTTTTCTGTACACTGCTAGACTAATTATGATTATCATATAATTCTACTGTAGCCGGTACTAACAGGTTACCTATGGTCTAAGAGCTGCGTACGGAAATACAATTGCAATTTATAGAGGAACGAAATCTGTCTACTTAGTGCGCCATATTATTATTACCTATTAATTGATCCGAGTGCCTGGCAGTTTTTCAGCGGCGGGGTGAGAGAGGTTGGACAACAAAGGGGTTATAAAAGCAATTGAAGGAGTGCAGTTTTTGTAAAACTCTGGACTTGGTTTGGTAATCAAATATAATATTGCCAGGCGTTTTGTTAAGGGAAAAGTTGTGGCAGGTGACGTCCAAGACGCGAGAAATTTAATTATTTGGTGTGACAATATAAGGGCCAATGAGCCGTACGCTTGTTTATAATTTATTTTTTAAATATTATTTCTGCGTGGGCAGGACTATGGCATATTATTTATTTAAATAATGACGTTGTCATAAATTTAACAATACGTATATATAAAACAACATGTGGCAACAATTTATCTAAGGCGATAACGAGCTCTACGTGGACGAAGTCGCGGCATATTAGTTATTCTGTGGTCGCGGGCAAAAGTTATTACTTAACCCAAATTAATTAGTTGCTTTTTTAGTGCCATCCCCCTGCCTCCACCATTGAGTTTTTTGGTCAACGTGTCAATAATTATTCCTAAGATAAGTTTGTATGAGGTAATTATTCTACTGTTAGAACTGAACACGAGGCGAAACAAAGAAGAAACCTTTACCCAGGAGGTCAAATAGGCCAGTAAAAAAAATGCAAATGAAAATAAAATAAAACCACTATATATCTGCATGCCGTAGGGTATTTTTACCGCAGTGAACATGTGAGATCTCGTCAATTTAAGAAAGCATAAAACAAGTTAAGTGCCAAAAATTTAAATAAACTAAAATCAAAAGATTTTATCTGCAAATAGGCCAAACGGACATTTTTACTAGTCAAAACATGAATTATAAAAAAAAACTGAGAATCAGATTTCAAAACTACTGATTAAAAAACTTATGCCATTCAATGAAAATAAAATTACAAGACATAATCAAAATTTAGGCGTGTTAAGATATATATAAATTCAGTAGAAAAGAAGCTGGGAATATGTTTAAAAACTTATTTTTTTGTATTTTACAAGTACCTACAGTTTACATTTACTGATGGAAATGTGCTGAAAATTGCAACGTGGCAGTTCCAGTTGAATTACTAAATGTTGCCTAAACATTGGGTGCTAAATTAGCTCGGCATCCACTAAATAATAAAGGTACTGGTCAGTAGCAAAATTATCTACCGCTTCAACAACCACCCCATGGGGGGCTTTCACAATAAATTGCGCCCGTAGCATCGGGGTAATTGGCAGGTGACCGGTGCGATTATTCAATCTAGGCATTGATGAATTTAACATGGACGCGTGGGTTTACATTACGTAATTTTATTTTCCTTAAATTTGAGTCGATCAGATGAATTGTCAAGATTCGTCAATAAAACTTTTCTTTATAAAAGCTTTTTTGTTCACTTCTACTAACGAGTTCTAAATAACTGGATAGGAAAATAACACACGCATTAAACAAGATCACCTTATTAATATAGCAACATAGATATGCACAACGAATATTATGGTAAGTAGTAAAACAATTTCAACACTTGGCCAGAAAGAATTTTACATTCACTGATAGTCAAAAGCAGTTTATCAAAAACTATTCCGACTCGTTTAAAGTCAAAACAGTTGCTGGTAAATATTACACATGCTAGACCAAACAGTTGTAAAATCACAAGATCGCATGTGCCAAAAGAAAATACAATCGCAAAGGACGTTCTTCGAAATGTTGCTACATTCTATGGTTTTAGTCAGACGGCGGCACTAAAAGTTGCAAGTTCGCGCAATTTCGATATGCACGAGTTTAATAAAACCATCCTTTACATTTTATGAGTAAATATATTGCTGTTAACTTAGACGGCACGTGATGTGAGGTGGCGAGGTTATTCAATGCGACATTTATAAATACAGTTTACAGCGTTCACAACAAAAATAATAAGTAGTACCAATTCGGACTACTTATTTTATAAGTAGTAACAATTCGGACATACATAAACTTCGTGACCGGTCTCAAAGTAGATGTATCCACGAACTTACTGTAATTTCGCATTCTACCTAAACTTCAATGTGTTTTGCGCGCTCGTCAGAACAAGTTAGGGCGATGTTGCTTACTCAGAAACATTAAAATAATAATTAATACAAAAAAAGCCAACTCCAATTTTGCACTTCCCCATGAGATTTTCACACATTCTTCCCACTTCATTACATGTACTGCTTTCCGACAGCAATAAGGTTGTTACTAGAGGAAATAGCCAAGTCACTTTATACGGGCCTAAGATTTTTGAGGAGCTCCGTCGATTCCCCAGGGGACCCATACTGACCATCAGTTTCTCATCATAAGTTCCACGTGAAAATGTATATTTTGATGAGCATTAGTTGCTACTTCAACGAAATTTCAACAGAATCTGTGATGTGCCTACATCATTCAGAAGTTCCATATGGCATATATGTGGCCATCATTAGCAGTTCCGCTTCACCGAATGTGTGGTTTCCGAGAGTTAATGCTTGATTGACTACAGAAAACGACTTTGACGACCTGTTTAGCCTAGTTGATAGTGACTCTGCCTCCGAAGCTAGAGGTCCCGGGTTCGAACCCCGGCCAGGGCATTTATTTGTGCATTTTTCACGGATATTTGTGCTTGGGTCTTGGATGTTTTCTATGTATTTAAGTATGTATATATCTATATAAGTATGTATATCGTCGTCTAGTACCCATAGTACAAGCTTTGCTTAGTTTGGGACTAGGTCGATTTGTGTAAGATTGTCCCCCAATATTATTATTAATATTATTATAAAATACTGAAATCGGCATATGCGTGCCTATCGAATTCGAGGAGTTCTCTCGATTCCCGCTAGATCCCATCATCAGAACATCACCAAATTTATATGGGATCTCCTAGAGGGTACCTATTTAAAACCAATTATATCAATTGTATTATCAAAACCGGCCAACTTGGTCAAGAGTTATCGGGGAACATCCATAATAATAATTGATTTCCTGGATCCAAGGGTGCGTGTACTGCTCACTGCGCACCGTGTGTTACACCCACGATCTTCTGTTTTTGAGATTGTACATCCCGCGGAAGTTTGGAGGTCGCGGCTTCATAAATGCCAAAGACCTCCACAACCGCTAGCTGTGCAGTCTCAGGGATTAATTCCTAAACAGTGAATTGAAGGCAGTAGACGCATCTTTCACCCCGCTTTCCATGGCAAACGAGAACTGGCGCAGACTTAAAGTACTAAGAACCGAGGACCGCAAGGCGGTATGGAAGTGTAAGGAGCTACGTGGGCGGTTCTACAAGGCTCTTACGGGGCCCGACGTAGACCTGCTCGAGTCGGTGAACTGGATACGTTTCGGGGATATTTTTGCGGAAACCGAAGGTTTTGTCTGTGCAATTGCGGACGAAGTTATCATGACGAACAACTACCGGAAATATATCCTGAAGGACGGTACAGTCGACATTTGTCGGGCATGCCGCCGTCCCGGAGAGTCGCTCAGGCATATCATTTCCGGTTGTGGTCATCTTGCTAACGGCGAGTACTTACACAGACATAACTTGGTAGCCAAGATTATTCACCAGCAGCTTGCTCTTCTGTACGGTCTTGTGGACTACGAAGTGCCGTACTATACGTACACACCTGCGCCAGTTCTCGAAAATGGTCGTGCCACGCTCTATTGGGATCGATCTGTCTTTCGGGAAAACGGTTTTTTATTTGCACCTTTGCTGAGAGTATCGAGTTGAGATTTGGTTCAAATAATCGGTCCCTGGAGGGGATTTCCATCATCAATATTTCAAAGGCGGCCGATGCGGGTGCGAATCGTCTGACCATTTCATCCTTTCCGGAAATTGGTTACTGATTGGCGATTAAGGGGGTACTATCTAAACTTTTTTTTTAGTTAGAGAACATAAAACAAACTTTCTTGCGAGGCGTTACAAGCTTTCCAGTTATACATTTGATATTAAAATTTATTTAAGAAGCGTATGTACAGCGCGTGTAATATAAATAATTTTCCATAGGGCGGGTTACTGTTATTAATGAGATGTTTTGGTGGTATTCTCAGACCCTGCATTATCTAATAAACTGATTTGAAGTTTTACCTTTAAATAGTTTTAAGTAGGTTTTCAAAATTTTCGCAGGCATTTGTCTAAGATGTATTTTCGAAGTTGACTTCAATTAATTTATGCGATTACCTGAAAATTTGGTGAGTGAATAATTTCCTAGTATAATACTCTTATGACTCTGCCAATTTATATGGTAAAATACATAAACAAGTCAAGTTGGAAAATAAGGAAGAAAAACTTAATGAATTTGGCGAATCCGTTACAAATTAGTCCTTATTTACAGACATAAAGTGTATTAAGTACATTATTTTCGTTGTACAGTATAAGTTAAGATTTTACAACGTATGCTTGTACGCATACAATTTGTAGGTATTTTACCCTAAAATTTCAAAAAGCATAAAAAGTATGCTTCCATTTTCATCACCCCATCATTTTCTAAGAGCTATCTTCGCTGGCCGGAAAACGCAATGACTTAGTTTGAACATTCTCCGTGTGTATTTACGACGTTTTTACATTAAAAAAGATATTTACGCAGCGAGGAAATGGTTAAAAATAATTACCGTCTGCCCGTAGCTGAAGAAATAAATGTGAGCAATAAATATCCGGCTTTTGTCTGTTAGGATGCATTAACCGTTTCACATTCTTAGATTTAAAAAAACTTTTTTTTAATTTGAGAATGTGATACGTTTAATGCATTACAACACAATAACGAATTTATTGCGGCTTAATGCATTTTAAGCTTGCACTTGGCAGTTTTCTTAAATATCCAACAGCTTTCATGTTATTATAGCATAGGTTGTTACTGCATAGAAAACTGCCAAGTTAGGCTCAAAAGGCATTATGACGCAATAAATTAGTTTTAATCTAAACAATATAGTGCCAGACTTGACAACTTTTCAAATAATTTACGGAACTTGGCACCCATTTAGATCTCAATTATTTTGTCTGTGAAAACGACAACCACGCATCGCATATTGAACTTGGCTGCCATTTTCACATTTATGTTTTTGATGGGATATCATTACTTTTGGTCAAACTTCACCAAATGGTCGCCTGTCCTATATCAAAACCTGTTCTATGAAACAGGCCTTTACTTTACGGGATTTCATGATTAAAGGTACTAGTAAAGAGTTTCTTTACTATTTCGCTAAATATATGTATTAATTACATGCAGTCAATAACGGCATGTAGCATAAATAGATCTGCCCGTCACCAATAATAAAAACCTACGAGAGACCCTCAAGTATGCTGGATGTATCCCATTAGCTTAGTTTTGGAATATGCTAATAATACTGTAATTATACTTTGTATAGATGTTCTTTCGTCTTATCATTTCACCACCACCACAAATTAGGGGAGAACTAACCAAGAGATAACCACAAATTAGGTATATTAAAAGGTTACTATTGAAACAACGTCAGATCAGGATATTTTTATATTAATAATTTACACAGGTTGCAGCGTTGAGCAGCGCGGGCAAATGGATGATTTCACCGAAGCCTAGTTTCGTTCTTGCCAGTGACCGCAGTGCTGGCACCTTGGATGGCACCTTGGGGCCAGACTCGCGTAGGTGATTGAGCAAACGTCGTGACGCGATTCCTGTGGAGTGTCTCGGTACTGATTGCGCGTGCCACCACGAGCTGGACGACCTTCCGGAGAAGTCTTGTCTGCGTGCAGCAGGTACGGAGGCGCTCCGAGCTGTCGGCGATGCCCACAACAGGTGATTTCGACCCAGTGCTTTTCTTATCCCTTCTGGAACTTGCACTTGGCGCTTTAGGGTAAGTAATAGTTTTAGAAATCTATGTAACTTCACTACTTAATAACATATAAACCAAGTTAAGCCTCTCAAGCCTACCTTCTGTCCACAGAAGCTAAGACGTTTGTCCTTAGTTAGATGTCACTACTTAGACCTTTTAAGAAAGCCTGCCTGTCTATTTTACAAGTGTAGACCATAAGTATAATTCTGTAAAGGAAGACTTAATAATAACGCTCTTGCGTCTGTACCTTTATAATATATATTATTACATACTTCTGTTCTGTTGTAAATTTAATCTGCTGTTTTACGTCTTTAATCTTTGTGAAGTTCCTCTATCCATACTCCTTCACGTTGGGCAGTTAGTTATCAAACGTGTGGCGCCCTTATCATTACCATACATAAAAAGCCCACCTCAGCAGCCTCAGCAGTCGGCAGTCGCAAGAAACTTGCCCACCCTTATGACACTTTCTATCTGCTGTATAGCACGGAGCACTTCACCATGTGTGGACGAGTCGCAGGCTCGTCAAGTGGCATTCACACGTAAGTAAAGGTAATCCGTCTTTACAGACCCACCACATACGGAAACCTGTTACAAACCTAGTAAGGGAAATTATTATGGATTTTAGTTTTTTAACTTATTTGTAACAACCTAGTAAGTCCCTACCTGGTTACAGAGACACCAGCTCGAAAATCGTTATAATTACCAGAATTGTCAATGCCTCAAAACCTAGTAAGTAGCATGTCTAGCAACTGTTTATACCATTATAAAACCCAGTAAGTCACATATCCCATATCAAAATATAGTAAGAGTGAGAGACATACTAGGTTTTGGCGTGGTCAAAGGGCCTTACTAGTTTTTGAACTGGGCATTGTTGCGCCAGGGGGGGGGGGGAGGCACAGGGCACCAAGGTATCGCTGTGTTCGGCCAGTCCGTGGCGAAGCGCCGCCGCAGCCACATCGCATGCTGTTTAAATTAAGTATCATCTGTATGTTTTCGATGTATCTCATGCAATATTAAGCGCCATTTACAATTTCACATATCAAAGCAGCTGTTAGAGGCAGATGTTAATAAAAATAATACTTAAATCTCCGAAGAAGACCAGCTGCCCTATATTAAAAGCTAGTAAGCGACACATTTTGAAATCTAGCAATGACTATGAAGATGCCAGCTTAAAACCTAAGATAACTACCGCAGATTTTTATACTTCAAAACTAGCGCTTAACCAGATCAAACATAGTGACTAACATAACCCATTTCAAAACCTAGCAAGCGCCTGAGACTTACTAGGTTTTTGGCATGGTTGATAATTAGTAAGCGGCATAAAACATGATTAATAATAAAAATATTAATATGTGCATACAAACCTTAGTTCGTATTTTACCAGCTCACGTTCATTTTTACCGAGACACGCGGATTTTTTTGAGGCTGACACAATTTATGTTTTTACGCTCTCCTGTGAAATTCAGTCAGATGGAGATACTAGGTTTTGATATAGGGCAGCCGTGGTGCTTTCAAGAGCGAATGCACGAATTACTATACAAAATAACCAAATCGCTATAGGTGCACCTCGAGTTCACCAGGACACTATGATCAGATTCTTACCTGATACCTATGGGACCACCCTTGAAGTATACCGTTTCAAACAAAAAAGGGATTTTCCAAATCGATTAATAAATGACGGAGTTCTTAGGTAACAAGCATAAATAATCTATATATATAAACGTCAAAGTCCTGACTGACTCACTCACTTAAATCAACGCCCAGCCCAAACCGCTGAATCTACAGCTGATTTTTTTACAATAGTTAGTTTATATGACGTAAGTACCCACTAGGAAAGGTTTTTTGAAAATTCCACCCTCAAGGGGGTAAAAAGGGGGTTGAAGGTTTGTATGGGGATGGAGTAAAATTGTAGGAGAGACTTCGTTTACGGACTCCTTATTACAATACAAGAAAAGTAATATTAGGGTTTTAAAAAAATCTACCCCTAAATGGGATAAATAGGGGTGCAAAGTTTGTATGGGGATGGAGTAAAATTTTAAGTGAGAGACTTGAGACTTTGTGTATAGACTCCTTATCACAATACAAGAAAAGTAATTTTAGGATTTTAGAAAAAAACATAGGCTAAAGTTTATTGTTCTGCGTGTGCGAAGCCGCGGCCATAAGCTAGTCTATATATATAAACGTCAAAGTCCTGACTGACTGACTGACTCACTCACTTAAATCAACGCCCAGCCCAAACCGCTGAACCTAGATAGCTGATTTTTTTACAATAGGTAGTTTATATGACGTAAGTACCCACTAAGAAACGTTTTTTGAAAATTCCTTCCCTAAGGGGGTAAAATGAGGATTGAAAGTTTGTATGAGGATGGAGTAAATTTAATGTGAGAGACTTGAAACTTTGTGTACGGACTCCTTATAACAATACAAGAAAAGTTATTTTAGGGTTTTGGAAAAAACCATCCCTAAGCGGCTTAAATAAGGGTGCAAAGATCTGACTGACTTAAATCAACACCCAGCTCAAACCGTTAAAACTAGAAAGCGGATTTTTTCACAATAGGTAGTTTATAATATAAATAAAAAAGATATGGATTTTGAGCCGGTGAATCCAGTGGAAATCGCGTGTATAGTGAAAAAATTGAAACTTAAAGCCTCAAGTGGATATGACGAGGTTCCAATTAGCATCATAAAGGAAAATATAGACATACTTGCAGAACCATTAGCATACTTGTTTAACGAATGTTTTGAAATGAGTATATTCCCTGATCAGTTTAAGTTGGCCAAAGTTCTACCTGTGCACAAAAAAGGCTGCAAATTGGACCCAAAGAACTATAGGCCCATATCTCTACTGCCAACACTCTCCAAACTTCTGGAGAGACTTATGAAGAACAGGTTGATGAAGCACCTACGTCTGCATGACATATCAAACGCCAGGCAGTTTGGTTACCAGATGAGCAGGTGGACGAACGATGCAGTCAGTACGCTGATCGGGGATGTAGTCCGTGAGCTCAATTCGAGAAGAAAGGTTGCGGGCTTGTTTCTGGACCTGAGTGCAGCGTTCGACACCGTTGACCATAACTTATTGCTCGCAAAATTGGAACATTACGGAATAAGAGGTAATATACTGTCACTTTTTCGTTCATACCTAACAAACCGGAAACAATATGTTGAGATTAAATGGATAGGGACGAAACAGCGTATAATTCTAAAATGGCCAAAATAGCTAGAGGAGTTCCGCAGGGATCTATATTGGGTCCTATATTTTTCATCATTTTCACAAATGACCTTATAAGTTATATGTATGCGTCCCTGCCGGATACTCAACTCGTGGTTTTTGCTGACGGTACAAATGCTATCATATCTGCAGAAAACATTGTACAACTGAACAATACGGTAAATGATGCGTTCTTTGTGTTTCAAACATGGTTCAGTGAAAATAATCTAGAGTTAAATTGTGACAAAACATGCGTCTTACTTTTTAGAACTACTGCGAGTAACAAAAATGTGCTACATGTTTCTAGTAACGATGCCAGAATTTGTCAAGTGGATTCTGTGAAATTTCTTGGCGTCCATATAGATTCCTCGCTAAACTGGAAAAACGAACTTGAGGCTATCGTTAACTCGGTTAGTTCGGCCTGCTATGCTCTTAGAAGTCTTAGAGATGAAGCAAAAATAGTGCAACTAAAAATGGTGTATAATGGTGTAATGGTGTGGCGTTGGTAGAATCACGGATCCGTTACAGTGTTAAGTTCTGGGGGAATAGTTATAAATACAACATACAATCGGCTTTTGTTGCCCAGAAAAGGGCTATTAGAATTATGGCTCGAATTTCACAAATTGTATCTTGTAGGAACTATTTCTTAGAGTTTGAGATACTTACTGTTCCCTGCTTGTACATTTTCGTAGTCCTAACTGATTTAATTAAGCACCTCACGGATATAGAAACACCTGGTGAAAGAGAAAAGCGTCTGGCTACTAAAAGGAAGGACCTGCCTCAGGCTACCCAGGCTAAACTAAAAGTGGTCAGGCACTCAGCCGGCTACCAAGCAGTTAACCTCTACATTAAGTTGCCAGTAGAGTTGAAGTCAATTTTAAGTAAAAATTTGTTCAAAAATAAGCTAGAAGCATTTTTGCTGGGGAAGTGTTTCTATACAGTTGAAGAATTTTTAACAGGTAATTGGGTATTATTGTAAAAACTGTAATATTATCATTAATATCAGTACTATATAAAAGAGATATCAGATTGATATCTAGCAATTAAATTCATTAACATGTTTGACATTGCTTATAATTTCTTATTATTGATTTTTTCTTTGTTATAATTTATTTCCTTACTTTGTACACTTTTTGACAGATATTTTCACTCATGACTTGTTTATTATTAGTTATTTGCAATTTTGCTTTTTATTATTTTAATATTTATGACACAATTATTTCAAATGCAATGTATATTGTTTATTGAATAAATAACTAAGAACTAAGAACTATATAAGGTTAATACCCACTAAGAAGGGTTTATTAAACATTGCACCCTCAAGAGGGTAAAAAGGGGGTTGAATGTTTGTATGGGGATGGAGTAAAATTACAAGTCAGAGGCTGGAAACTTTCTGTGTGGACTTCTTATTACTATACAAGAAACTTGGTTTTTGGGTTTTGGAAAAATCTGCCTCCTAGTTGGTTAAATAGGGGTGCAATTTTTGTATGGGGATGGAGTTTTAGGTGAGAGACTTGAAATTTCGTGTATAGACTCCTTATTAAAATACAGAAAAAGTTATTTTAGTGTTTCGGAAAAATCTACCCCTAAGTGGGTTAAATTGGGGTGTAAATTTTGTATAGCGACAATGCAAAATTTTAAGTGATGGACTTTATTTAAACTTTGTCTATCGACTTCTTATTACAAGAGAAAAATATTTTAGGTTATTGGAAAAACCCACGCCTAAGCAGATGAAATGCAAATTCCTGACTGACCGACTGACTCGCTCGCTTAAATCAAAACCCATCCCAACCCGCTGAACCTAGAAACCTGTTTTTTTCACAATCGGTAGTTTATTTAACGTTAGTACCCACTAAGAAGGGATTTTTAAAATTCCGCTCTCAAGAGCGTAAAAAGGGGGTTGAGAGTTTATATGGGGATGGAGTAAAAAAAATGTGTATGAAATCTTTATAACAAACAATAAAAGCAAAGTAATTTTAGGGTTATAGAAAAAAACATAGGTAAAAGTTTATTGTTCTGCGCATGCGAAGCCGCGGGCAAAAGCTAGGAATTATAATTAAAAAAAAATCGCTATTTTCTAATTTTTTTTGGTGTACACACACAATTACCAAGTTGGATGGAAATTTCACCTTTCTAGGGCACCTGGAAGTGGATGTCAGTCAGTCAGCCAGTCAATGGTAAGAATTCCGTTTTTTACACTTTAATATCTCAACTATTTTATCTATATTTATGAAAATTTGGGTTCCAGTTGTTTTAAAGGATCATAATACACTATTTTTTAACTTTAAATAGATTTGGAGTCATTAAGGGGTGAAAAGTTAAAAAAAATTAAGGGTACATCCACTACACATAAAGTGGGATGCATTTTTTTTGTTTCAACCCTATGGTGTTGTTGGATAGGTTGTTCAAAATGAATAAAGGTCTTCATCATTTTTTTTGATAAAGTTAATATTTTCGGAAATATATATTAACTCCAAAAGAAAAAAAAATGTGTCCCCCCGTTACTTTTGAACCAAAAAATATTAAATTGATTTTTTAAAAGTAAGTTCATTGGGCAACAACGATACCCTATACTGAGCATGGCCTGACTGCTCTTGCCCGATTTTATCCATTTCTTTTGGGGTACGGAAGTCTAAAAAAATATCCGTGAATACTATGAAAATATTGTTTCATAACCGTCATATGTAGAAAAAGTTTCAAAATTGCGTTTAACTTTTAATAATATATCATACAACGCTTAATTTTTTATCAATTTAAAACTAAAAAGGGTATCATAATCCAGATTTAAGCAAATCCAAAACAAAATAAAGCAGAAATGTAGAAAAATAGTGGCTTCAAAGAGAAAACTCTCGATGCAGTTCGTTACATCGTAAAAATGTCGTGGGACATCTATTAGGATTTCCCCTTAGACTTACAAACTGAGCGAACATTCAAAAAGTCTGTTGTTGAAGTGAATCATCTCTTAAAACAAGAGATAAAACATAAAAATAGTTTCTGAAATTCAATCTGAAAATGACGGCCACAATAAACTTTTCAGCACTATTAAGGTGCATATGTCACCTTTGGTACAAAGTTCCACTAGCGTTCCAGGACTGTTCCTCTTAGCGCCGTCTTCCCCTCTCGAAGTGGTTTGGTGCTACTGTGAGCGGAAATACCAATATAAAATACGTAAAACTTTAATGGCTTTAATTTTTTTCAAGACATGCAATAAATAACCACTACGATACACTACTTAGTATACTATCTATAAAAGCCGCTGAGTGCGTTGCAAGCTACGCGCAATTTAGGGTTCTACAGTTACCCTCCCCTTACATTATCCGGATTTGTAAAAATCACTAACTTATACTATGTGTTAAGCACAATTAAGAACATTTATATAGGTATTGTTTTAAATAAAAATGCGATTGCTCTTGGCCAGCATCTAGCCAGGGGGCAAAGATGAGGCCGACGATGAAGCGAGCTCACCCAGAAGATGCATATTCACTCGTGCCTTAAAAAGATCTTGGTTATATGAACTCGGAAATACAGACACCGGCAGAGAATTTCAAACTCGTAGAAGTGCGCATTATAAAAAACGATGCAAAGTGCTTGGTTCGAATTAGAGGAATTTCGACTAGGGAAGGATGATATCCAGCCGTACGTCTGGATGTCCGGTGGAAGGAGGGGGAAGGCGGTATGAGCTCATGGAGTTCCTGAGCACACTCACCGAAGTACAATTTGTAGAAGACGCACAGACATGCTACTTTGGGTCTATGTGCTAAGCTCTGCAGCTTATTTCCCACTACCGTACTGGCGCCAATGAGCCGGCTGGCTCGGCGGTCCACCGAGTCGAGTGCGGCAAGTTGGTACGTAGCCGAGCCATCCCAAAGGTTAGTAGTAAATGGACATTGTAAGTAAGTTTGCTTTTCCAAGTACATTTCTTAAGTTTGGATATTATAAATAAATAAATAAATAATGGGGGACAATCTTACACAAATCGACCTAGTCCCAAACTAAGCAAAGCTTGTACTATGGGTACTAGACGACGATATACATACTTATATAGATAAATACATACTTAAATACATAGAAAACATCCAAGACCCAAGAACAAATATCCGTGATAAATGCACAAATAAATGCCCTGGCCGGGATTCGAACCCGGGACCCCTAGCTTCGGAGGCAGAGTCACTACCAACTAGGCTAAACAGGCCGTAAGATATTCACGTTAACTAGTAAGGTCTCCTTAGCTGAGATAGCTTTCCTTTTGCAGGTGAACTCACTACATTGACTACGACTATTTTATTCGCATATAAAGAAATACATACAGACGAACATGAAAACCGAATCTAATTTTGTACTTTGCTATGCCACATGATTTTTACATTTGTGTCCCACTTCACCACTTGATGAGTTTCGTCGATTCCACAGTACTGACCTTCAATTCCACATCGTAACTTCCACTTCAAAATGTGTATTATTACAAGCATTAATTGCTACGTCAACGAAATTTCATCGGAATCTGTGAAGTGCCATTGAGTAGTTCCATGCGACAACTGTGGTCATCATCACCAGTTCCGCTTAACCAAGTTTGTGATTTCCGAGAGCAAACAGAAAATACCGAAATCGGCATCCCATCATCGGATCCGATACCTAGTCGTCAGCGAGATCGGATGTAAACAAAATAAATCATATTCATCTGCTGTATTTGTGACCTAGATCGAACAAGCGCAATTAATTTTGTAGAGTCGTTAGCATAACTCAGTGAATAATAATGTTAAACTAAGTGAAATGCCGAATACAAATAATTTGGAGAGCAGCCCTTTCAACGGGAGCAGGTTGATGCAGCACAGCCCGCCGCCTACGCCCACGCCGCAGCCGCAGCCTGCGCTCACCAAACAGGAAAAGGACCCTCCGAAGATGATACCTACACCGGAACTTCAAGGATGGATAAAGTCCATCGAGCAGTATCTCAATGAGGTATGTAGGATCTCTATACAGGATACAGGAGATGAAAGTCCACAATCTTTGCCGCAAAGTAGGTCACTGCGCGTCACAATTGGTCGTTGAATACCAGGCTCTCAAGGCAAAAGCCATGCGGCCATGAACTACAACTCTCTTAAAGCCTTGCAAGAGAAAAGTGACCTATCACAGCGTGTCCTAAAGTACTAGTAATTTTAGTATTTTTATAAACAAATCAAGCAATTTTCATTTAAATAAGTGACATTTGATTAAATGAAACTGCTGATGATGATCAGAATGGAACACTTCAACGACGCATAGTTCACGTTTGGTGATTTGTTCTCTTCGTTATGTTTGTCAAGCAAGCTGGGTTTTCAAGACACATTTTTGTCAAGCTTGAGTTCTGATGGAGGATTCCATGAGAAATTGCGATTGTTATGTAGGGCCCACTCAGCAAGCTGGCGAGTCACCGCCTGCCTTTTACAATATTGAGACTGATTGTCACGGCAGGTGTCCGCTAGTCTCCTCCAATAGCCCATTCAACGTTCAACACAATAGCCCATGACCTTAGTTTCCATCGCAGCACAGGGTGCACTGCAATAGTCTTTGCACCTGGCGGGGACCATCTCAGGATGTATCTGTAATATACTGATATATGTATCCGAACGTCAAATGCAGCGTGCGCGTCTCCGAACGCCACCTGTGTGACCTATATAAGGAAAATCAAGCTGGCCTCTCGCCCTCTTTTTCATACGGAAGCTAAGAAGATCAAGACGAAGATTAACTCTAAAATCTGTAACTATATTTAATAAAAGCGTGTATCCCTCAAGAACATCTTTCATTTAAACAAGAACATTACATGGCGCAGCCGAAGAAGACCCAAGCTCGTGAGTAAGAAGAACGAATCAACTAACAATAAAATTCAGAAAACATGGCCGGTGTGGAGTACCGCATGCCAGCGCCGTTAAACATAGAGGTCATACAAGACATCTACCCGGCGTGGCTCAGATTCAAGCAATCATTTTCGATTTTCATATCGGCGACTGGACTGGGTAAGATTTCGGAAATAAGAAAAGCCTCCATTCTCCTTAATTGTATTGGGCAGCCTGCACAGGAGCTGTACTTTTAACACACTGAAGCTCAATTGCAAGAAAGAAGACGACGGCGATGATCCAAAACTCAACAAGGTACTCACAGCCTTCGAAGAATACTTCAAACCCCGAAGCAATGAAGTTATCAGCACGTGGCAATTTAACAAAAGAATTCAAGAAGATGGTGAGGGTTTTGACACTTATTATACAGAACTAATAAAAATAGTGAAGAACTGCAACTTTGCTGACCGTTACAGAATTCTCCGGGATAAATTAGTTGTGGGCATCAGCGACCAGCGAGTGCAGCAGAGACTTCTGGAAATCAAGGACCTGACCTTGGAGCGCGCGGTTGAAATCTGCAGATCAGCGGAGCTATCGCGGGAGCATACAAGACTGCTGACCAAGTCATCCGTTCCGGTCGTGGATGCTATTCAAGGAAAGGTGCCACTACATAACAAGAAGCCATTTCCGCAGTCATCGCTTAAAGCTAAGTATTACAATAATAATACCTTTTCTCTACCACATCGCAGAACATATCGTTGTAAGAAATGTAACACTGAACATGGCCCTCGACAATGCCCGGCCTACGGCAAACAATGTGAACATTGTAAATTGTACAATCACTATAAAGTAGGTTGAAAATTTATCAACCAAATTGATTGTCATACTAGTAATAATGAAGTTGAGGAGACCGAAGGAATATGACTAGTAAAAGTTTGTCATTCAATAAATGAGTGCACCCGGGAATGGACAGTCTCTTTTGGTTAATAATAAATATAATATTGTTAGGCATTTTAGGTTAAGTTGTGGCGGGGGTATGGCGAGTGATAGTATTAAAGTATGGCGGGAGGTGTCCGGCCCTCTTTTGTCTGTCATCCGTCGTACGAGGTAGTCGTAAGACGGGGTGCTCTGTATTTAACGCAATTATTTGTCTCTTTATTTCATTTTATTGTATTTCATGAGATCTGATTTGTAATAGTTGTTTTGTTAATTTCTTAAATAGCATTAAATTATCAATAAATGACTTTTGTAAAACCCAACTTTCTTCCTGATTTATAATATCAGAAGTTGGATAAAAAAATCATTCTCACATTGAATTCAATAATTTTTGCCTTACATCGTCATTATCAAATTGAATTTGATATTTTTCTTGATTTGGTTAACATCTTTGCTGAATTTGTTCATTTACTCTCTATTGATTTAGTTTTTATCTTGACTTAAAACTTATCTTCACATTTCTGTACCACTAATATTGAACTATCACCATTTGTGTCAGTGTGTGTGTGTGTATGTGTGTCATTTTATGTGCGAGTGTATTAAATTTCATTGGGGTAAGTACCTTAGTCGGAAGAGATGGGTGGTTCATGTTCGCGTAATAAGCGCTCACCTGATTCAAGCCGTAAACGTACGCATCATTATCGTTCCCGTGGACGACGTTCTCGGATCAGTGGCTCCTATAGCCGTTCGCGTGATCGATCGCTAAATGCTCGGCGCTCTCGTAGTCATTCGCGTAGTTACTCGCCACGTCATGAGCGCGCGCGGAACAGACGTTCTCGGGATAGGCGTTCTAGGAGTAGGTGCTCGCGAAGTCAGTCGCGTAGTCATTCGTTACGTTATCGGCGTTCTCAGAACGGACGTTCTAGGGATAGGTGAACACGCCCCCTATGCCACCAACAAAACAAATAATGAATCCTTGAACTCTTTGATATCGCGTTTGGACGCAATGGCGTCCGCTCGTTCCCATCACGTTCCACTACCTACCGAACTAGGTATACAAATCAAATCGTGGAAGCAAACCAATCTTTAAAGTCTGTAAATACTGGGCACTGTTATGTTCCCAATGTTGATCCCAGCAACCACGATGTGGATTCATAGTTCAGCGAGGTTGATAGGGCTATGCTTGTAAAGAAATGGAACTATTGTGAATGTCTTTTACGCGTAGGAAATTGTTTAAAGGGTGATGCCAAATCGTGGCTCAACGAGTGGGTGCCAAATGATCTATCTTGGACTGATTTAAAAAGCGATTTGTGTAAAGAAAATAGATTCCGCCGGTAAACTATTTGAGATTTTGCCCACTAATTCTGATAAATTTCGAACCTATGCTGACTACGCGCGTAAGCCTCTGTTACGGATACGCATAGTTAAGTGCCTTAATGACGATTTAGTTACGGAGATTGTTTTGCGAGGTATGATCGACCCTCAAATGAAAGCAACGACAACGGCAGAAACCCACCAATATGGTCATTTACTTATCCACTTTTATGAAGCCATCGAAAAATGTTAATACGACTATGTATCATCGTGCGGGTCGTCAAGGTCCTTTTAAATGCGATGGCAGAAAGAAATCACAAGGTTTTAAGAAGGCGTTGCAAGTGGCTAAATGTTATGGTTGTGGTGATTCTGGTCATAAGCAGGTGTCGTGCCACCTCATAATAAAACTTGATCTAACGCAAAGGCATGTGCTTATTGCAAAAAGCCAGGCCACGATATTTAAATCATGTTTTTTTCAAACAATGTGTTGAATAACAACACAGTAATACGAGTAACAAAAAAAAAACGTTATCTTTTGCTCTTCACCTTCACACGTGATATCGTGGTGGGTGTTATTATGTTGTACAAGGCACTCCTGTAGACATTTTAATTGACAGTGGTGCCGTATTTTATACCCCGTGGTTTTATTTAAGTAAAATGAGTAGACAAGATGTGATTGTCGCTCTTAGACTTCGCTCCGGCCACATTCCATTAAATAGCTATGCATACATGATGCGGAAAGTTGATTCTCCCAATTGCACCATATGTGGGGTTGTGGAAGATGTCTACCACGTTACAATGGAATGTGGGCGTGGCGATACCCAGCGACGTCTGCTTAATATAAATAAGTACGATCTCGGTAGGATAAATAGCATTTTAGCTTGTCCGACCTCAGAAGAGGCGGAGTTATTATATAATTTAGTTAAGTCTATATTAATACTAAGGAATGTTTAGTGTAAGAGAGCCACTATGAGGGTGGCATTTGTAAAACCCTCGTTAAATAAATAAAGATTAAAAAAAAAAAAAAAGTGGTGCCGTAGGAGTTTCTTTAATATCACCGTCAGTCATAAATAATTTTTCTTGTCCTAGTAAGTCCACAAACTGTCAAATAAAATGGGTGGGTGAGTCCGTAACCCAAGTAAACTCATACGTTACGCTGACTATCGAGTTATAAGACATTTCACCACAAATAGATTTATTAGTGGTTCCTTATTTATTTAATCGTATGGCATTTATTTGGTAACACAGTACCTATGGGGACTCTACCGATTATTTTAATGCGAAACTCAATACCTATTTTGAATTGCTTTCAAGTAAATATAAAAATAAGTTTTCTCAAACATGCAATGAAATATTGAAGTTATGTTCCTTATATTAGGCTGCGAAGTATGACGTTTCATGTGCGGCTAGGTAGGACAAGAGCAGGCAAAGTGCTCGTTTTTTAATTTCTACTCCACATAAATTTGTGGCACAGGCATGACGCATGACTTTCTGCCGCTATGCGTATTAAAAATAAAACTTAGTTTTTTTTGTTGTTTATTTCATTGCATGTTTGAGAAAAACACTATACATACCTCGGCGGGAAATATGAGGATGCCCGCCCCAGACCTATCTATATGTTTTCGGCCGGCAACCCCTTTTGTCCCGGTATTTGTAGTAATGTAGTATTTCAATTTCTTTAACCGCTCTCAGTTAAGCCACGCAAGATGTAGTTGCTGCTCTTTTTCGCCTTTATTGGACCGTATTGAGCCTCCGTGAAATGTGTAAAATTGCCAACAGTGGGATTCAAGGAAAACTTTTCAAACGAGTTTTGCGAAGTAGCCGGCTAAAGGAAACTAAATACATAGCTTCAGAGTGGATACGGACGCAGTAATCTCTTCGATACGGAACGGGATGTTAAGAAACTATGGGGGATTGGTTTTCTAGTATCATAAAGAATATTATGATTAAGGATTTGCATGGTGTCATTTATTTTGTTATGTTATGACAATTATTTCACTTTTAATATTCATTATGTAGATACTAAAAAAGTAAAATATAGGAACAAAAGCAGACATTTCAATTGAGCGTTAAAAACACCTCGCACTGTATAGTAAAGTAATATGAAAGTCTTATGAATTCCAAATTAACTATTTTTAACACAGGAGCGATGAAAAATCGTGGGTTTCGTTTTATCAGTTTATTGTAACTGACCGAGCGAGCGAAGCGAGCCAAGCGTCTTCGTTCTTCGTTTCAGCTTTCGCCACAAATTCTTTCATATGTCTGTCTGTCTGCCTGTCTGTCCGGATGTTCTCCTCTGCAGGTCACATTTCTCAACCGATTCTCGTGAAATTTTGTGAGAAGGTTCGATAATTATATATGTTTTTGTTGAGTCAGTTTTTGGGCATTTTGAAATAAAAAAATTATGAGGTCTACAGCACACAGATTCACTAGTAATTAGAAATTTCAAGAAATAGTTCTTGAAAGTTCCTATTATCACAATAAATTGCTAAATATGTCAACATATTATTACGATTATATCTTATTATGAGAATAAACTGGTAAATATGTCATTATATTGCTATTATTTCTGACTAATGTCATACTTAATTTCTAAATGTCGAGGATTCACTGGTGCTTAGCGACCTGTTTAGAATATGAAAGTCATGAGATGAAAATTTAAGAAAGCGTAGTTTAATGTTGAAAACCCCAAGGGGCAACAGCATGGGACTGGTATCCGTTTAGTCCGTTGCGTGTATTTGCTAAAATTTGCATTAAGAACTACCCTTATCTTAACTAGCTAAGACGTCACGTTGACAACATGAAAGGGAATTGCTGGCCACGTGACTCTAAAAATCATTCTGACTTTGAGTCGCATGGTGCACGGAGGTAAGCGGAGAATGCTCCGCGTTTCCTGAAATTGCCTGAAGTCTGATTTTTAAGTTGGTTAGCTTGGTACATAATTTATTTTTGTTAATTACAAACAAACGTTATCAAACGTTGTGTGACTATTTAAAATTGTAAACAATCCAGTGTTTTATGTGGAATAACTAATAAGAATAGTGTAATTGATTCTTTTCAATACGTTTTATTACATATTTCCGTACGTAAGTGTGCATTTCTAGTTACGAAATGGTGATAATGAAATGTGCTGGATGCCATCTCTGTTTATGACTGCTCTTCTGCTTCCGCCACTCCACCGATCATCACTTGCTTCCATAATAAATTAATGGGAAGATAAATGTAATAACTTTGTGGTTTTGATTATTTTAAGAGCTGTAGACATCACGCGTTTTTATTTTTTTATTTATAAACTTCCAAAAACTGATTCTACAGAAAAATTCTATATTAAAATCGAATCTCATCACAAAATTTCACGAGAATCGCTTGAGAAGTGCGACCTGTAGAAGAGAACAACCGGAAATCCAGCCATCTGGATATCCGAATATCCGGACATACGAACTCGCTTTTGTCGAAGCTGTAGCGGAGACCTTCTTTACACTCGGTCGATAATACAAATAAAGTTAAATTTGGGTTGGCCAAATAAAATGCCTTCGCCTCGCATTTTACATTTTTTTTATGTGAGAAGGTGTTTCTTTCCTTTTATAATGTAGTTTCTGCTTATTTAGCTCTTTTTTTAATTAACATCTTTTTGAAAAATATTTAGAATAGATAAAATACCGCCAATTAAAACTAGTCAAACCTAAACAAGGGAAGAAACGGAAGCCACTCAAATAAGTTTTACCCAATAAACCCAACATCAAAGGCTTTTCCATAATGGCGGATATTTGTTTGACCTTTTGGAAGGTCCATTTCCAAAGAAAAAAGGAAATAAGTAATGCATGCATGAAGCTATTCGTACGGTAGCAAAAAAGTTAAATTATTGTGCCCGAAAAACATTTTCGAGAACACAGTAAATGAAAACGGAAGGAAACATTCATGGCGCGGTGTTTAAAATTTTCACGCATCGCTTCCTTTTTCGTAATGAGTGCGCCGCTTTTGAATTTAAATCCTTCCTTATTGTTGATATTTGGAGGAGAATACAATAACATCAATATTAAAGAAAAATATATTTACTGTCCGTTGAGTGGCGTTGAGTTAATTTCATCCCATCAAAAACAAAATAAGAAAAAGCTGTGCTATATTATTACTTTTTGTCCATCTTCGCCAAACGGTGTTATTTAAGAGCGAATGCACAAATTACTATTCAAAATACACAAATTGCTATAGGTGCACCTCAAATATTTGAAGAGTTCCCTCGATATCTCCAGGACCCTATGATCAGATTATTAGCTGATAACTTTAGGACAACCCCTGAAGTATGCCGTTTCAAACAAAAAAAGAATTTTCCAAATCGGTTAATAAATGACGGAGTTCTGAGGTAACTAGCATAAATAATAATAATAAAACGAATTTAAAAAATCACTGTTTTCTGATTTTTTCTGGTGTACACACACAATTACCAAGCTGCATGCCAAATTTCAGCTTTCTAGGTGACCTGGAAGTGGGTTAGGTTTTTGATAACTAGTCAGTCAGTCTCTCTGTTAGTCAGTCAGTCAGTCTGTCTGTTAGTCAGTCAGTCAGTCTGTCTGTTAGTCAGTCAGTCAGTCTGTCTGTTAGTCAGTCAGTCAGTCAGTGGCAAAAATGCCGTTTTTGGAATTTAATATCTTAATAATTATTATAAGACGGAGGTGTGGAGTAAATGAAGATATAGTTACGAAAATTGAGAAAGGTATGCTAAGATGGTTTGGACATGTAGAGAGGATGGATGAAAGAAGATTGACAAAACGAGTGTATGAAGGAAGAGTGGTTGGAAAAGTTGGAAGGGGAAGACCTCGGCGAACGTACTCCGACCAAATCGGAGACATTCTGCAGAAGGGCCAGGTCAGGAGTACCCTAAATCGGCGGGCATGCATGAAGAATGTAATGAAAGTTCATGAAGCGAAAGTTGTATGTCAGGATCGTAGCAAGTGGAAATCCGTGATCTCTGCCTACAGTGCCTACCCCTCTGGGAAACAGGCGTGATTATATGTATGTATGTATGTATGTACGTATAATTATTAAACCTATATGTATGTATAGATATAGTTAGAGTTATTGGGGGTCAAAAGTGGCTCCAAACGGTACGTGTAAAATAACACACGGCTGCTGTCCGCCAGTTCCTGGGGTGAACTTGACTGGACACGATATCGCGTGGCTAGATCGTCAGGCTATCTATTTCGGTTCCGGCAATCATCATTCAAAATCATTGATAGTAAAGCACTACAGTTGTCTATAATTATGGTCAAATATTTTACGATTTTGGTAGAAACCGCAACCACTGTTACCAAAATAATATTTATTTGTATCCTTCACGAAATTTAGGCGACTCTTGAAAGGATGGGGCGGAATCAATGCGTGGTAGCTATTTTTTCGATGTTAGATTTGCACATTTGACGCAATACTGTCAGTATTACGTATGCGTAGTAATACCATGCTCAGAAGTGGAACGGTACTGCATTCGTATCGGTTGCCAATGAAAGCTGTCCTGCCTGTACCGCCTCTGCACCGACAATCTCGACTCTTTCGCGAATCGTTATCTTTCGCGAATTTAACGTTGTTATCCAGTCAATGCAATAATGGGCAACACGTTTAATATTTTTAAATAATTACTTACTAAATAATCTCGCCAATACATTTTAATATTGTATCACTATAACAATGTCGTTAATAATAGTGACCTGAATCTTAAACTGACAGTGCACGAGTATGTGTAACACCGCACGCGACTAAAATATACACGTAACAGTAAATAGGGCTTCTAAATTTAAACACATCCCTCTTAACTACTGGAGTTTATTAGCACACTATCAAGATTAAAAGCTGTTCGACGGAAGGGTACCGACATGTTCCCGACCTTTAATTAAGACCTCGGATCCTGACACACCGTCCCAAACCGGATTTATAGTAGCTTGTCAAATTTGCCCGCTAAACTGAGTCAATTGATTAATGGCTGGGTGACTCTTTGCACTTTGTGGACAGTGGTGATTGTATGAATAAACTAGCTTTTGCCCGCGACTTTATCCGCTTAGGACACGTTGTAAGAGTTAAAGAATATTTACAAATATATACTCGCAGGCGTAGTATTGGGTTATCGCACCCCCAAAGAAACCTCCATTCCACATAAGAGTATGATTTCTAGGATAAAAAATAATCAGTCTTTTCCTGGAACTATCTGTGCATAAATATTTAATCGCAATCGATTTATATCGCCATGAGAAGGTAAAAGACGGAGACACAAACTTTTGCATTCGTATTAGTTAATGGACTAAGTTTTCAGTTCAGCGATTATATCCAAAATTATATTCTAAGTACATTTCACGTTAATGAGATGGCCGTTGGAGTGGAAAGGTTCTCGAGTGGCGACCACGTATCGGAAGGAACAGTGTAGTGAGTAGACCGTCCACAAGGTGTAATGGTGACGTAGTAAAGCTTCCGTGAGTCCACTAGATGCGGGTTGTGCAGGACCGGTCATTGTGGTATTTTTTATGGAGAGGCCTATGCTCAGTGTAGTAGTGGACGTCTTTCTGTGGATTTGATGATGATTTGGTAAAGTATTCTCTCTTGCTAGGTGAGAGCTAAATTTCTTTTTTCTGGTCTCGGTAATACTGTGCCCGGTCATTCCTTCGATGTGGTTCACTTTCAGATCGTAATTATACAATTTAAGATTTAACATGTAACGGAGGCCTACTTACAGAAAAATATTTCAGTCAGAAATCATATTGTATGTATGTAACTCATTAATCAAGATAACACAGATATGTAGTTACATATGTACCTAAAGTTGTTATTAAAGGTATCGCACACTCTCCGCCAGTCTACGTGAGACTATAATGCATCTGTATTACTTCGTCACCTAATCCGGTCGTTACATAACTTTTGCATGTTCAGTAGATCTATTAGGTCAATCCCTGTAACATGTAGTTGTAGGTATACAACTTACAAGTGCCTAAGCCTTGTTAAGTACCGTAAACCTTTCATTATACCCAGTGATACTGTTTATCTTGGCATAATTTCTGAGAGATTATCCTATAAGGATATCCTAGCGCCTCTATTTATGAGAAGCGTTAATATTAACTTTGTGTAATTTGTGTGTCTATATTTAAAAGGTAGAACAAAATCATGTTGTTTTTCTTTTACTAAATTATTTTACATCGTGCGTTAAGTGTTAAAAGTGGATGTGAATTGTACGAGTATATTGGATGCGTATTTTAACCATTGAACTACAAAGAATATAGATAATTATTTTTACTAAGTATTTGCCGCAGGGGCCCTTTCCAGATTTTTAATTAGGTTTATTTTTATTAATTTGTTTTAGTTTAGTGTTAATTATTTTGTTATCAGTCATAGCTTTAGATACTATAATATATTATCTTGTACATTTGTCAATTTGTAATATTTTATTTTAATTGCTGACGGTTTCGAAAATATTAAGATGAATAATCGTATGGCATTTATTTTCGAACCATGAGATCTTCGAGAATACAAGTACGGTTGTCAGTTTTGTTGCACCTTCAGCACCACCCAGAGGTCACGTGTAGGGTAACGGTGGGTACTCCCTACGGACGTGGTGCAACTTCGACCCCCCCTTGTCAAGTGAGTGGTCAACTTGACAGTTAGAAGTTCTCAAGCCGCCCAAAGGCCTCTAACTTGGCTTAACGACTGCTGTCACAGACAACAACCGGGACCAAAAGCTTAACGTGCCTTCCAAAGCACGGGAGCGCTCAGTTAGTAAAAAAATATGTATATACCGTCGTCATCGTATTTGTCAAATTCGTTTTTGCTCTTGATATTTTGTAGTCTCACCTTATCTCTTCTTTTGACTCTTATTACGCTCCTCTCGATATCATTTTGACAGATCTGGTTTTTGTTTAGTTGTTGCTCAGTTAGTGCCCATGTTTGGCATCGATAAAATAAACATGGAAGAATACAAGTTTAGAACACTTTCCTTTTTTTGTATATTTCATATTAAAAAAACGAAAGTTTATCATTCGGAAACAGAGAAATGCATATAAAAAGAAAAAAAATCTATAACCAATTTTTTTTTTCTATATCTATACATATAATAAAGCTGAAAAGGGTCGAAAGTCTGTACATGGAAGATATTCGAAAAAAAATTGGCTAGGGATACTTAGAATTGATAACAGAACACGTTCCAACAGTTTTTAGAATTTTTGTCTGTTTGTCTGTTTATCTGTTTATCTGTTTGTCTGTTTATATGAACGCGCATCACGTGAAAACGGCTAAACGGATTTTGATGAAAACTTTACTAATCTGTCGAGTAAATACCCGGTCAGGTTTTAGGCTATAAAAATTGTGCAAATTTGGGTTTAAAGGGGGTAAAAAGAGGGGTTGAATTTTGTATGGGAACTCCTATAATCCATGAGTTACAAGAATGAAAATTGGTAAGCATATACTTGACGACAAACGAAAAATCTTAAGATAGAAACTGAAAAAAAAAGTAAAAGCAAGCGCTGCGCCGCGGCGCTGCCCAGTGTGTGCGCCAGCCACCACGGTCCCTTCAAATTTTGAACAATATTATGATTTATTCCATTACTTAACTGTGACTCTAAACCCCAATTTCAGTACCGTTTTCTAGATTCAAAAACTACATATATAACTTTGTAATCCCACTAATATTATAAATGCGAAAGTTTAGATGTTTGTTACTCAATCACGCAAAAACGGCTTAACAGATCAAGGTGATTTTTTGTATACTAAACAGTATATAATGTGGATTCACTTATAGTATACTTTTTGTCCCGATAATCACCCTCAAAGGGATGAAATCGGGGGTGCAAATATGGTCTATGAAACTGGTGATTTAAATTCTAAGCTTTAAGTTTCAGCCCATTGGTAGTATAACGGCGTGTCAATAAATTTATCTTAAGCCATAGCAGAATGTGACGTATTGTAAATAAGCTGACGTTTCGATATGTCAAAGCCGAAATATCATAATTCCTTCTGATTGATGACGCTATTTTTGAGCATAACCTTTTAGCAATTAGGTCTATTATTGCGTGTAAATCAAAATAAATTTGCGATACTTTGGAATTTTTTGTCTTTATATGCTTAAATACAAAAACAGCTGCTTCAATGCAGTCTTTGTATCGTCGGTGTACAATTTAATTTTGTCGTGTATTATTTTTTACGTAATTGGTGACCCTTCAGACTATAATAACTGTTTGATATAAGAGATCACTTGGGCTGGGCAGCCCAATCGTCAACATTGACGGTTGAAGCACCTTAGATCTATGCACAAAGTACAATATATATACTGAGATGGAGATACCAGTGAAATACTCCACATAGATCGTAGCGCCGTTGTGTATTTAGTAAGAACTAACCGCACGACCGCTGCATCCCTGTCACTTCAATATGCAAGTGCAATAGAGATAGCACCAAGTGACATCTGGTACAAACAAGTTAAAATAACATTTTCTCAAACATGCAATGAAATATTGATGTTATGTTCCTTATAACAGGCTGCGAAGTATGACGTTTCAGGTGCGGCTAGGACAAGAGGTCGTTAATGGAATTTCATACAAATCTTGCAGGCCTAGGCCGGCAAAGTCCTCTTTTTTAATTTCCATTCCACATAATTTGTGGCACAGGCACCATGACATTCTGCCACTAAAAAATAAAACTTTGATTTTTTTGTTGTTTATTTCATTGCATGTTTGAGAAAAGCACTATACATACCTCGGCGGAAAATATGGGGTTGCCCGCCTCAGACCTATCCGACCTCGCTTCGCTCGGCCGTCTATATATGTCTTCGGCCGGCAACCCCTTACGTCCCGGCCTCTGTAGTAATGTACTATTCCATAGAAAAATTCGTACTTCGAGTTGCAACGCCCCTGGATCTATGCTTATCCGTATACATATAATACAGCTGTAGAGGGTCGAAAATCTGTACATTGAAGATATTGGATAAATCAATGGAGCGATTGGAGGGCCTTTGGCATCGAAACAGAACACATTCAACAGTTTTAAGAATTCGTGTCTGTTTGTCTATCGGTTTATATGTCTAGGCAGTGTGACTCTCGGCCTTCAGCCTCACGTGCATTGCCGCTTCGGGCCTTTGGTCCTCAGCCTTACATGAGGGGCCCGCTCTGTTGGCTATCTTGCCACTATGTGTGAATGATCGGCATGAGGAGCCCACTCTGTGTGAATGATCTGCCTTTAGACTCGCATGCCTTGCCCCTCTGCATCAGGCCTTCGGCCCTACATAAGGAGCCCGCTCCGTTGGGACTCTCGGCCTTAGGCCTCGCTTGCATTGCCACTCTGCTTCAGGCCTTCGGCCCTACATAAGAAGCCCGCTCTGTTGGGACGCTCGGCCTTGGGCCTCGCGTGCGTGTCACACGGTTCCGGGCCTTCAGCCTTATATAAGGATCCCGCTCTATTTGAATGCTCGGCCTTCGGCCTCGCATGCCTTGCCACTCCATTTCGGCCCGTTAGTCATCAACTTTACATGAATAATCTACTCTGTTGGGAAGCTCGGCCTTCGGCCTCGCGTTTCTCGCCTCCCTGTTTCAAGTCTTCGGCCCTCAACCTTACATAAGAAGCCCGCTCTGTATGGATTCTCGGCCTTCCGCCTTGCATGTTTTGCCACTCTGCTTCCTTCTTTCGGCCCTCATACTTACATGAAGAACCCGCTCTGTTAGGACGTTTTACGGAAGAACTGCGTACCGAGACTTTTATCATTGTACATGTAATATTTTACGGGCTTTATTCGTCTAAAATCAGTACATTTGATATTCTGAAATAAGCTTAATCATTCGTTTTGAAAGCCCGAGCACGTAGCACCAACTCTCGTTACAATCGGACACTTTTAATTGAAGTTGTAGATGATTATATATTATACCTAGGACAGACTGTCCAGTTAGGTAGGTCCAACTTCGAGAAGGGGGTTAATCGTCGAATCCAACTCAGCTGGGCTGAGTTCGGGAAGCTACGGCACATCTTTTCGTCCAATATTCCGTGGTGTCTCAAGACGAGGGTCTTTGACCAGTGTGTGTTGCCAGTGATGACATATGGCACTGAAACGTGGTCGCTTACTATGGGCCTCATAAGAAGGCTCAAAGTCACCCAAAGAGCAATGGAGATGGCTATGCTGGGAGTATCTTTGCGTGATCGTATCAGAAATGAGGCCATCCGCAGTAGAACCAAAGTAACCGACATAGCCCTCCGAACCGCTAAACTTAAGTGGTAGTGGGCGGGGCATATTGCACGTAGAATCGTTGGACGTTGGGGAGGAAAGGTTCTCGAGTGGGATCGGGGATGCAAGTAAGGTCTATGAAACGGGGTGGTTTAATCCTCATACGCCATTCTACGACTTAAGTTTCAGCCATTTGGGAGTATAACAGCGTGTGAAGAAATTTAACTTAAAGCATAGCAGAATTGTAAACAAGTTAACGATTCATTATGTAAAAACCGAAGTATCATAATTCCTTCTGATTGTTGACGCTATTTTTGAGCACAACCTTTTCGCAATAAGTTCTACTTTGCGTGTACATCAAAATGCATTTGCGATACTTTGGCATTGTTTTTATTCATATGCTTAATTACAAAACAGCTGTTTTAATGCACACTTTGTATCGTCGGTGTACCATTTAGTTTTATCGTGCGTTATTTTTTACGTAATTGTTGACCCTTCACACAATAAAACTGTTTGATATAAGAGATCACTTGAGCTGGGCAGCCCAATCGTCAGCATAGACAGTTGGAGCATCTTAGAAGAGGGTCGAAAGTCTGTACATGGAAGATATTCGAAAAAAGTTGGCTGCGGATACTTAGAATCGATAACAGAAATCTTTTCAACAGTTTTAAGAATGTGTTTGTCTGTCTGTTTATATGTCTAGGCATCACGTGAAAACGAACGAATGGAGTACAATTTACCCTAATTAATATGGCAACTGGTTCTTCGGCGACGACATAGCGCGGCCTTCGGCCTCGCATGCCTTGCCACTCTCCGTCGGCTTTCCAGTCATCAACCTTACATGAAGAATCTACTCCGTTGGGAGGCTCGGCCTTCAGCCTCGCGCGTCTCTCCTCTCCGCTTCATGCCTTCGACTCTCATCCTTACATGAGCAGCCCGCTCTGTGTGATTATTCTCGCATGCCTTGCCGCTCTGCTTCCAGCCTTCGGTCATCATACTTACATGAAGAACTCGCTCTGTTGGGATAACTTTTTACGGCAGAACTGCGTAGCGAGACTTTTATCATTGTACAATGTACATGTAATGTTTTTGACGAGATTCATTCGTCTAGAATCGGTACATTTGATATTCCGAAACAAGCACTTAATGATTCGTTTTGACAATAGGCTTTCTAGGGAATGTCATATTGATTGAAATCATTTCTTAAGGGGGTGTAAAGAAGGGTGATAGATTGTATCATCATTATCATCTGAGGCGTTATAGCCACGGGTGGGCCCTAGGCTAGCCTGGTCAAGCAAATATCTCCAGTTCGATCTATTCGTGACTTTCCTTCTCCAACATGTCACCCCTAAGTTCCTGGTGTCCACCTGAGCTTGAGAAAGATTGTATGGGAAAACAAATCATTCTAAGGCGAGAACGAATTATACGCGGACGAAGTCGCGGGCAAAAGCTAGTAACTAATAATTTTATAGTGAAATATATCATTATATTATATATGAACTACATTTTTATGATACACTAGCTTTTGCCCGCGAGTTCGTCTGCGTAGAACTCATTCTCGCTTTAGAATTATTTGTTTTCCCATAAATCTTTCACCCTTCTTTGCACCCCCTTAAGAAATGATTACATTAAAATATGACATGCTCTTTACCGCGCACGGCAAATGTTAATAGGGATCCTTTTTTCAAAACGAATCAACATATCAGCAGAAAGATGTCCACTGCTGGACATAAGTCTCCCCCACAGAGTGACACAATGGCCGTTCCTTTGCTATCCGCATCCAGCGGACAACTGCGACCTTTACCAGGTTATCAGTCCACTTTGTGGGGGGCCTACCCACGCTGCGCCTTCCGGTACGTAGTCGCCACTCGAGAACCTTCCTCCCCAACGGCCAACGGTTCTACGTGCAATATGCCCCACGCACTGCCACTTAAGAGGGTCCTTGGCATCGAACAAAACACATTTCAACAGTTTTAAGAATTCGTGTCTGTTTGTATGTTTAAGCATTGTAACTCTCGGCCTTCAGCCATGCGTGCATTGCCGCTCTGCTTCGGGCCTTCGGCCCTCAGCCTTACATGAGGGGACCCCGCTCTCTGCTGGCTACCTTGCCACTCTGGTGAATGATCGGCATGAGGAGCCCGTTCTGTGTCTGCCTTTGGACTCGTATGCCTTGCCCCTCTGCATCAGGCCTTCGGCCCCACATAAGGAGCCCGCTATGTTGGGCCTCTCGGCCTTCGGCCTCGCGTGCCTGCCCCATTACTCCGGGCCTTCAGCCCTCAGCTTTATAATTATAAGGATCCCGCTTTATGTGAATGCTCGGCCTTCGGCCTCGCATGCCTTGCCACTTCGTTTCGGCCCGTTACTCATCAACTTCACATAAAAAATGCACACTGTTGAGAATCTCGGCCTTCGGCCTCGCGTGTCTCGCCTACCTGCTTCAGGCCTTCGGCCCTCAACCTTACATAAGAAGCCCGCTCTGTGTGTATACTCGGCCTTCCGCCTAGCATGTTTTGCCACTCTGCTTACGGCCTTCGGCCATCATACTTACATGAAGCACCCACTCTGTTGGGACGCTTTACGGAAGAACTGCGTAGCGAGACTTTTATCATTTTTCATGTAATATTTTTACGGGCTTCATTCGTGTAGAAACGATACATTTGATATTCTGAAATAAGCTTTATTAGAAAGGGGTAAATCGTCGAAACCAACTCGGCTGGGCAGCGTTCGGGAAGCTACGGCACATCTTTTCGTCCAATATTTCGCAGTGTCTCAAGACAAGGCTCTTTGAGCAGTGTGTGTTGCCAGTGATGACATATGGCACTGAAACGTGGTCGCTTACTATGGGCCTCATAAGAAGGCTCAAAGTCACCCAAAGAGCAATGGAGAGGGCTATACTAGGAGTATTTCTGCGTGATCGCATCAGAAATGGGGCCATCCGCAGTAGAACCAAAGTAACCGACATATCCCTCCGAACCGCTAAACTTAAGTGGCAGTGGGTGGGGCATATTGCACGTAGAACCGTTGGCCGGTGGGGAGGAAAGTTTCTCGAGTGGCGACTACGTACCGGAAGGCGCAGCGTGGGTAGGCCCCCCACAAAGTGGACTGATGACCTGGTAAAGGTCGCAGTTGTCCGCTGGATGCGGATGGCAAAGGAACGGCCAGTGTGTCACTCTTTGGGGGAGACTTATGTCCAGCAGTGGACATCTTTCTGCTGATATGTTGATTCGTTTTGAAAAAAAGATCGCTATTAAAATTTGTCGTGCGCGGTAAAGAGCATGTCATATTTTAATGTAATCATTTCTTAAGGGGGTGTAAAGGAGGGTGAAAGATTTACGGGAAAACAAATAATTCTAAAGCGAGACTGAGTTCTACGCAGACGAAGTCGCGGGCAAAAGCTAGTTTATAATATAGGAGTATCCTGGTAGGTACGAGTAAGTATATTATTAAAACTGCAAGTGAGTGCAGTGTTGTCATTGATTCAGTGATCGGCCATGTATCATTATTAGGGTTCCGTAGCCAAATGGCAAAAAACGGAACCCTTATGGATTCGTCATGTCTGTCTGTCTGTCCGTCCGTATGTCTCAGCCGATTTACTCGGAGAATATGAGCAAACTTCATCTATACCATCTCCGCACAGATCTAAAAACGCCTGGGAAGTTTCAAGACTACGTTCTTTATCGGACGCCGTCAGCATTTTCGGTACCCAGCGAGCACTGACCTTAGTCTTTTTATTTTTTTATATTTTTTATTAGAATACCAACAGCTTTGACATAGAAAAATAGACTTATAACTAGGAT
This sequence comes from Notocelia uddmanniana, assembly GCA_905163555.1. NCBI lineage: Eukaryota > Metazoa > Arthropoda > Insecta > Lepidoptera > Tortricidae > Notocelia > Notocelia uddmanniana. The sequence goes on from LR991055.1 coordinate 23,105,519, forward strand.
ACAATTGTGAAGCCAATGACAGGTCTCCCTAACAGATACATATAAAAAAAAACCTACGAATTCGCTAAGAATTATGTACATTTTATAGTGTGTGTGTGTGTGTGTGTGTGTGTGTGTATGTGTGTGTGTGTGTGTGTGTGTGTGTGTGTGTGTGTGTGTGTGTGTGTGTGTGTGTGTGTGAGTGCGTGAGTGTGTGTGTGTGTGTGTGTGAGTGTGTGTGTGTGTGTGTGTGTGTGTGTGTGTGTGTGTGTTATGTGTAATCTTGTTAATTTTGTTTGCAATTGCACATTTGAATGTTTCTTTGTTGTTATACACAAATGGGTCAATATCATTAAACTGATTGTTGTACGTCCTAGACATTCTACGTATTACCGAATTCTTACCGTAGTTTGTTTGACAGCGAGGGACACTAAGAAGGCGTGGATACCTGGTATTTGTTTTGGGTGTAAAGTATTTAATTTCTGATACGAGGTCAGGGCAATCTACACAACCTCTGACGATGTCATAGAGCAAACCCATATCCAGCATGACTCTTCTATCTTCCAAGCTCATCACATTATATCGCTTACAACTATTACTATAACTGACAGATGCTTTTTTAGTACGATAATTAAGGTATTTTAGAAACCTCTGCTGTAGCCTTTCGAGTCGTGATTTGTAGGTAATGTAATGAGTGGACCAAATATTAGACGCATACTCCAAGACACTGCGTACGTAAGTAAAATAAATCATTTTGATGCAACCGGGTTCATTTAATGCCTTACATACCCTCATTACAAAACCTAAGTTCTTGTAAGCTTTGTTTATTATATTATCAATATGATCAGACATTAACATTTTGCTATCTAGCAGAACTCCTAGGTCTCTTATTAATTGGACTCTTTGTAATGTAACATTGTTCATAATGTAGGAAGCGTGGATAGGCGATGGTTTTCTGGAGAAAGTTATTATCTGACATTTAGATGCATTTACTGTTATTTTGTTTCTATGGTAATATTCTGCTAAAGAATCCAATGAGTTCTGCAAAAGACGACAGTCAGATGGATCTTTGATTTTGAGAAATGTCATGTTCAAATGTTCATGTAAAATCTCCCCAACCTGTTCTTTACGAATGCCTACAAAATCAGCTATTTGCCAAACCTTAACTCTCCGGTCTTCTAATACCAATTTTCTGACTTTTCTTACATTTTCTTCAGTCACCACCGATATTGGCCTCCCTGAACGGGGATCGTCTTCAATCGACTCCCTACCCAGTTTAAATAAGCGACTCCACTTTTTGACCGTAGCATAAGAAGGTCCATTAGCACCATAAATACTAGCCATTTCTTCAAAAATACATTGCGGTGATTTAGCACTTTTTGTAAGGAACTTAATTACAGCACGGTGCTCAATTTTCGTAATATTTGTTGATATTTCAGACATGGTGAATTTTGTCGTTGAATATCTCACGAAAAATTCAAACATATACTAGGTTTATTCAACACATAAATATAAACTTAATGAATAAAGATTATAATTTTAAATAAAAAAACACAAACGAAATAAATAATAACTTAAAATATACCTAATTAATAGTTAATGATAATAATTATAACAAAAAAGGAACCCCAATTATAAAAAGAACACCCCGTCCAGAAGGTCAGCCTGCGGCATGATGCCCAGAACGCTGGCCGCGTTACCTCTCTGAACGGCGAGGGTAATCCTCTGCGAGAGGTAAGCGCCAGCCCTGGGGTCACCCGAAGCGTCAACCAGCCGCGACGATAAGGCTCTCATGAAGGCTTCCATGTCAGCCGACCAAGGACCCAGTGATATGACATGATTTTGTTTTTAATAATTTGTTTTTAAATGGCCTTTCTAGTGGCCAGTACCATAAACGCATATACGACCTCGAAATACCTTAGGCTTAGGACTTATCAGCCGAGGTTTCTAAAAAAAAATCATTTAAGTCAACCGTTGCTGAGACATTAGCTGTCAAAGTCGTAAAAAGTGTGCCCCCCCCCCACGCCTCTAATTTCCAAACTATGAAATTTAAAATTCTGAAAAAAAATCCTGATGATGTACGTTAATAAATCCTTTCAACGATTTTTGGTTTGAACAATATAGGTTTAACGGTTTTTGAGTTATTGCTGAAAAACTGTCTTGCCAAAACAAAAGGGCGTAAATGTCGTAAGTTTCCTATGAAGATACAACCTTTTGTGATTAAATGTATTATATAGTGGTTTTAAATGTAGATTAGGTTTCGATACGCAATCCTTATTGTGAGTGGTCCGACACGCACTTGGCCGGTTTTTGTCCTTTTCCTCGAACGATGTGAGATTATGACGGAACTATTATTTCGTAGTTTTTATATAACGGCCAGCTAAAGAGTCAAGTTTTGTCTCTCTCGTGATTTGAATTCAATAATAGGGATCGAGTAAGCCTCAGATCGCTTTCCATGGAAATGAAACGAGTTTCTTTTTATATTTTGTTGAAGGCAGAATAATTCCATTGGCGGGTAATCGTTACGGAGATTGAAGGTAGATATTAAAAATCCGAGTTTGAGTTATTCCCCCCGTTTTATGGTTCTCCGATTTTACATTTTCGTGATATCCGCCTTTGTTCGTATTTTCTTCGTAATTTTACACATTGCTTTGTTTTAAGTGTTTCTGACAGATCCAATATCCTGTTTGGTTATGTCTGAGCTTGTAATTACTTTACTGGGAACGTTAACCATTTGGAATGACGAAATCGAATTAATTTTTAAGTTATAATTGCATCACTTAAATGTAACTAACATTCCTTGGAAATGTTGAGGTAACACATAAAATATTTCACACCAGATTTTTTCATTTAATTTTTCCGATTTACTCTAAACAACAGATTATTATTATTTGAAATAATCACAGCATTTTAGTTATATGTGTGTGAAACAACGATCAATTCAAAGTAAATCGATATGTTAATAAAATCGGCCAAGAGCATGTCGGGCCATGCTCAGTGTAGGGTTCCGTAGTTGTGCAATGACTTACTTTTAAAAAATCTATCTTTTTTAACAAACAAACAAAAGGGAATACTTTCGCAGCGTTTCATACGTCTTTTACTAAGATGGCAAGACTTTTTACGATAACTTAAAAACAGCTTAACTGTTCATGACCCCTATATTTTTCGTTGATATTCTGTATTGAGCTTTACTTTCATGATTTTTTCATATTCTTGGACCCATAGTTCAAAAGTCAGAGGAAGACACTTTTTTTTTTAATTTTGTAGTTAATATTTCCAAAATATTCACTTTATCAAAAAAATAATTATGGGGGACCCCACACAACAGGAATGAAGCAAAAACAAAAATCATCCCCACTTAACGTGTAGGCGAGGTACCCTCACAAAATTTGTATTTAGATTTTGTTATATCTCCAAATTGCAGCTTTCTAGCACTAACAATCACCTGACTGCAAAACCTTGGACAGACAGACGGGCATAGCGAAATTATAAGGGTTTCTAGTTGACTACGGAACCCTAAAAATGGGTTTTAAGGGTTGGGTTGCATAAAGTCAAAAGTCATATTTTTGATAGGCATACGTGGATTCGTCATACTCATCATTATGCATAACTGTAAACAGTCATACATTTATGCGTATAACGTTTTTAATCATAATGTTTAAGAACATGTTGTGTAATGCCCATAAAATTATTTAAGCACACTTTATACTGCACATAAAAGTCTTATGAATGACATAACATTGGAAGGTCAGATGGCAGTCGCTTCAGTAAAAACTAATGCCTACGCCAATTCTTGGGATGCGGTAGCGAACCCCAGGCATCCTTCAGGATGCTACTGTACTGGGAATAACGCTAGGAGGATTATGATAATGGACATAAAATGGTTGCCCATAAAATAATTTAATTATACAACAGAAAAATATCAGAACTTATAAGTTTTTCCGGTCTCTTATAAAAAAAAAACCTATTTATAATTGTAAGCCAAGCGGGGCTTCTTCGAAACCTCTGGCGGAACCTTTCTATAATTCTCAAATTTTGATATAGTGTTATAATAATATTTCGAACTTAATAATACTTTTCGCCACAAAAACTAGTTGACATCGGAATTTTAAAAAGTGTCTTTTCAAATCATAAGCAAAATAAAATTGTAAAGAACTGACGATTGAGCAAATAGTAATATGGGAAATGTAATTTCGGGCAAACAAAATTTTGGTCGGGATTTACATATTCGGAATTGCATTTTTCGAGTTTATGATGGGTAACTGATCTAAAGTTATGACCTCCGAGTAATGGATCTTGACACCACGAGATTATAGCGCATCAGCCAATGCAGAGTTTAAGGTAGTATCCAGTTATGAGTCATAATTGTGTTTTGCTTTTTTTAATGGATATTTTAGTTTTTTATTTCAATTTTAATGAGATTTAAAATATAAATTGGCATTAAGTTTACATAATAAGAATAATAAAAATACACTTATGCTATCTTTAAAGAAAAAAAAAACATTTTTCTCAACTGAGACCCCTTAGCAATATAAATGCCCAAGATGCTCATCTGACTTAATATATACGTTATGTAAGAAATCTCATTTTATTTTATACCACCAACAGTTTACTAGGACTGGGATACGTTTTAGCACCAGTGTTTGACAAGTTTGTGCTGTATGCTCATGTGAATCGTAAATTTCTCCAACAGGATCTTGTAGTAGCAATATAATTGTATATACATACCGGTTCGTGAATAGGCAGTAATCCTTGTTGAGCCATCGATATCAGCGATGACTTCAGCGCATCGATGTTGAAATCTCCACACAAGACATATTTTCTTCTTTAATTTTTACACACGTTTGCATTTTGACATGCATTTCTTCAAGTTTGTGAAAGATACTAGATACATCCGATGCTGGAGCTCTGTTTGTGTACAAGCAAATTACTATTAAGTTGTATTGAGAAATACTAATCGAGCAAATACAAAGATAAACGATTTATTTTAATGACATGAATGACAAACCCTTTCTGATGAGAATTACAAATCCTCCCCTTTTAGAGTGTTCCCGTTATAATTGACCCCTAAATGGATGTCAGTTAATTATAAATTTACTTGGGTGATATTGGTTTCGGTTAAGTACACAAAATCTATATGTTTGCCTTCTTTTTCTAGGTCAGACATAGCAATGTTAATTACTATTCGGTTTTCATAACCCCACGATTGTACCGAACTAAACCTAACCTAAATGTTAATAAAACTTAGGTGAGCGTTGCACTTCAATATCCTCCAGAAACGATGTTCTTAGTCCGAAAGGAGTTTCGTTTGTCTAGCTTTCATAATTAGGTACTTTTTTTACATTTCATTCAGGTCAATATTTATTGTATACCAAACAAAACAATTTGCTCCGTATCACGAACATTTATGACAACAATAAATAAAATCCAGTGACCGCAACATAAGGGTTATTATGCAATAAATTTAATATATTTGTTACCCACGTTTTCAGTCGAAATAAATCTTGCCTGAATTAACGAAATTTATAAAGACTTAAAATATTTGTGAATTCAAAGCTTTATGTAGTAATTTTATGGATAGATGGTTAGATTTATTACTACCAACATCAGGAGTACTTCATGTAGAGCTAATCTTAATGACAAAATTAAATCGGTTAATTAATCAAAACAAAGAAATTAAGGGTAAATGTAAAGTTAAAATCGTCTTCAAATCAACAGATTTGAATTTGTATTAGTGTCCTTAACCACCCACTTGATCTCGGATTTTAAAAATGGTAGGTAGTCTTTATTGCTTTTTTACAAAAAAAGATTATTATTTTGATTACCACGTTGGTGGCAAACAAGCGTACGGCCCTAAAGGTAAGCGGTTGCAGTAGCCTATAGACGGCTGTAACTCATGGGGAGTCACATGTTCTTTGCTGAAATGAAATGATTTATGAAATTAAAATAAATTAAGAAATTGTTTAAATATGTGGGAATTGAGTCACATTTTGCGGTTATAGTTGCATTTAATTTGGTTGTTTCACCAAACCCGTGAACATACATCTGGGCTTTTATTACAGGTTATAAAGAATCATTTAAAAAATAACTAATTTGGTGAGACAATTCTTAAAGGTTTTTAAGTTGTGACTCTAATTTGTTATAAATTTTGATGCACATGTTAAAATAATTTATTTAAGTAAGTGCTAATTTAGCAGCAGCCTTATATAATTTATGATTGTATTGAGCTCACGGGAGTATATGCCATAATCGCCACGCTTGGCATGCGGGTTGGCGATCGCAGTATCTCCACCGCACTCCACGCTGCTACCTATCTCACGGTGGTGGCTTGGTGGTCTTGGTTGGTGCTATGGCATATACCCCCGTGAATTTGGGGGAGGCCTATGTCCAGGAGTGGACGTCCTTTGGCGGACATGGTGGTGGTATTGAGCTCGTATTTTACGGGTGTAAGCTAAAAATTGGGTATTGTACTAATGCACAAATACCAAAAATTCCAAAATATAGTAACACGGGACTGTGAGGATGCCCTTATCTACGAATTATGGTCAACATGATTCACTACGGCCTTTTCCAAAAAAAATCTCTCATGCAATGTTTTTGTGTTAGTAATACTTTGTCTTTATCATAGCCAAAATTTAAGTCCATATGGACATGATATGCAGCTAAAGTGCCTTCTATCGAAACAACAATAGTCGGGCCTATTCTGTTTAGTGCATATGTAGAAAGAATAGAATAGAATAGAAATACATTTATTCGTAGCACATAAAAACATAGACAATAAAAAAATAAAATAAAACAATAAAAATAAGAAAGTGCCACGAATTGGTCCCGACTCAGCATAGTGCCAACCTTACGGTCAACGCTGGTCTTCCGTCGGGGCCAACTACATATGTGAAGCTATTTATTTGCAACAGACGCTTTCCATGTGTTTCTGCCACTTGCAGTGACTATTAATGATTATACCAAGTAATTTGAAGTGTTGTACTTCTACAATAAGGTCGTTATTAAAACAAATGTTCAGATTTTTTGCATCACTACTGTCAGTATGGAATCGCATTATATAATCTAACTTATATGACTTTTAAAATTATGATTATTTAGCCATTCAATTCAATGGTAAGGTGTCCTGTAAGGGATAATGTCCCATTTATGTCATAATTATATTTTGATAATTCATTACATTTGATTATAATTGACGTATCGTCTGCGAATAAAATGCACTCATGGTATAGATAATTCGGTATTTTTTTATATATAATAAAAATAATAAAGGGCCTGAAACAATACCCTGAGGTACCCCATATTTATTATTGCCATAATCTGATCTATACGATACAAAAATTTTGGATTCCGGACAATATACGTTTCTACATACTGACTTCGTTTACTAAGACAAGCCTCAATCCAATCAAGCGTAGGACCTCGTATCCAATACCGCCGTAATTTGCATAGTAGTCGCTTATGGCTAACAAAATCAAACGCCGTTCTCATGCACATGAAGAGCACCGTTACTGAGATACTATTGTCGATAGCATTTAATACACTTTTGATTAGTTTAAATGTTGCTAAAGAAGTACATCTAGATTTTCTAAGACCATGTTGTGTTGTTCATTTATTATCTATTTTTTATCTTTTCTTACATTATCTTTTCATAGATTATGAAAAAGAAAGGTATACGCTTAACCCTTCTTTTTAGTTCTATAGTTTAACTACCGACATCTTTAGAGTGACTGGAAAGCTACCCTGCGCAGGCGACAAGTTGAGTACCTGCAAAAGAGGCTTTGCAATAATGAATACGCTCTTTTTTATAACATCCTGTCCTCAAATTGTCGTGGCCAAATGCTTCAGAGTTTTTCAGTTTTCTAATTATATTAATCATATCACTTTCGCTTAAAGGATTGAGAAAAACTGACGAATTATGATTGGGAATATTAATGCATCTCCGAAATATTATTTATGTCATCTCTTTTGTCCAAATTGCTATCTCATGTCTAATTATCGGCAGCACAATGAATAAAAAAATAATTGAAACATTCGGCAATTTTTTATGGGTCACCAATGGATTTATTATCTATAATAAACTTTTCCACAGGTCTACTACTGCAGTCAGATGTCGTTTGCTTTTTAATTATATTCCAAACGGCTTTTCATTTATTGCTGTTATGATGTATATATTTTAAATTTTGCGTCGATTTATACACTCCACTCGCCGCTCCCCTTTTTAAACCTTGCAACCTCATCCCCTCCATCAATCACTGTAGCTGACAGTAGGCAACCCCTTATTTTTAATTTCTTTTGTCATAGCTATCTACTACCAGCGGCCATGCCGAACACCCAGGTAGAATCAAATAATCCGAATGATTAATAAATAATTTATACCATAAAAAAGCCGACTCCAATTTTGTACTTCGCTATGCCATAATTTGTGGTTTTCGTATAGCCAATGCTTGGTTACCTACACGAAATACCGAAAGCGGCATATGCGTGGCCATCGAATTCGAGGAGTTTCCTCAATTCCTCCTAGATCTCATCATAAGACTTTCACCAAATGTATATGGGACCAACTTGGAGGTACCTGCTTTAAAACAAAAAAAATAATTATCAAAATCGGCCAACGTGGTCAAGAGTTATCGGGAAACATATACATAAAAAAAAAACCGACCAAGAGCTTGGACTCGCGCAACGAAAGGTCCCGTACTATACAACAAAAATATATTTTTTATCAGTAATAAGAAAATTTTGTAATATCAAGTAGAATGGTGGTCAAGTGTGAGTCGGATTTTAGTTTTCCCATGAACTGATGAACACAACGAGTAACTTTTGAAAAGATTTTTGTATGAACCTCCCTTAAATATTTATTTTATTTAGTTTTTAGTATTTGTTGTTATAGCGGCAACACAAATACATCATCTGTAAAAATTTCAACTGTCTATCACGATTCATGGGATACAGCCTGGTGTCAGACGGACAGACAGACGGACGGACGGACGGACAGCGGAGTCTTAGTAATACGGTTCCGTTTTTACCCTTTGGGTACTCTAAAAAGCAAACCTGCGGACGAACCGATAACCTTCTTCCTTCTATTGAAGTCGGTTAAAAATGTTTCTGACTGAACGCAGTAACTAAAGAACCAAAGAGACCTGTAGTTAAAAGCGTGTTCAAATAAACAATACCAATGTGGCAAAGGAATGGTTAGTTTACTTCGCTTACTTCTTTAATTAATAGTATATCTACTTATGGGCTCATCTTGTGGAGATCAGCTGCGGATATTAAAACGGTTTTTATTTTAAAATAACTAATCGCGCAATTTATAACTTCGCGAGAATCATTAAGAAATAGATATTTTAACCTGCCGAGGTTCGCTGTTCGCATTTAAAATAATAAATTTTAGGAAGAAATTATGCAATTTTCCAACGAACACAAATAAATCAATCAATTACCTTCTTCGGAAATTGTATAATAAATCTACAGTAAAGTGAAATAAATGTTTGTTTCACTGCAGATTAGAAAGTAGAATCGGTTAGTTTTGTAATAAGTTTTGGAATTTTATTTTTCAGTAAACATAAAACTTACACTTAAATATAATACCTATACCTACAGGTGAAACATTACAGTTAGTTACAGCAACATCATACTTATGTATTAAATTGGACTCAAAATTGCAGTGGGGTTCTCACATAAACGCGATAGGAAGTAAGTTGAGCTCTGCTGCTTTTGGGGTCAGGAGGATAAGGCAGTTTCGCAATATGTTCTAAATACTAACCGGCCCTTATTGCATTATATAGTATCTGTTTAATGCCTCTTCAAGTTTAGTATCTCAAGGGTCCATTATAAGTTCCAGCTAATACAAGTACGATACTAGTGCCGATGCAAATCACTTATTTACTAATTAAAGACGAAGGTAAAAATAGTAAAGTGAGACGGAGAGCAACAAAATTGAAAATACCTAATTAATTGTAATATTGTGCCTGTTCTTTAGGTAGAAAATCAAATAATTCGTAGTTTATTTATATTTCATATTCAATAACATCGCGCAGCGACATCGTATGTAATGTAATAAATCGTCAGTGCTAAAATTATTCACGATTCAATTACATAAGGTCACACTGATAGTTATCGTTAATTTAAATTGAATTATCTAGTATCTTAGACAGTACGATAACCAAATTACATTGAGCTAGACATCGTTGGATACATTTCCATAATAACCCAGCATTCTCTTTAAAGAGGGCAACGTGGTGGATCATATTAAAGTGGACACGCAAAGGTTCTTAGGGTGTGGAGAATACACAGCTCATTTTCATATCTTGGTAGTAATATTAAGGTCTCCGGAGTGCTGTACAGTTATTAACAACTATTAAGAAGGTCGCGGGTGATTTCAAAGGTATTAAAAGTGGAAGTGCTAAATAAATTGAATATGCTATGTTAATTATTTAAACCGTTTAGTGGAAACTTACTACCTATTTTCTACCACATTCGTTGCAAAACGTTTTTTTAATCTTTTTAAAAAGTTGAAATGTAAGTGGCCAGTATTTACTTAATATGCAACATGTACGTTTCTCTAAAGAGGTTGTAATCATTCCGATTTGAGTTATAGCGGTTTAAGGAAATGTATGTAAAGCATTTCATGTAAAGATATCTCCATGTTCTCCCTCAGCCAAAATTTTGAAAAAAATACATATTATAGGACGTTAGTGGGTGTATTACCAGTGAAAAAATTGGAGCGGTCTTTAACGTGAAAGTAGAAGAAAAAAAAATCTGAAAAGTTTAATTGTTTTTTTTTTTTTTTTCTATGACATAATGAAAATATAATTATGGTCATTTAATCATCTTTATAAAATGTACAATATATGCCAAGCTCGTTAAAATAGGTTGACAAGAAAAAAAAATAGCAAAGAAAAATTAAATTTCGTTTTTTTTTTAAACAAAAACTACAACGTTTAGGATGCTCAAATTTGGCACAATGATGAGTAATGTAGAACCACACAATCTATAAAAATTACAAGCCCAAAATCAAGGGGGGCAGAATCACTTAGCTTATCCTGGCACGGCCTTTGATCAATTTAGCTGAATTAAGTCTAGATAGGTACCTAAATGCGTGCGTGGTTTCAATTTTAATTTTTATTAAAAAAGAATGATGTATTGAGACGGGGTTATAAATAAATAAATAAAAAGTCAAAAATAAAAAGTATGAATATATTATATTATTTATTTCATTTAATTATTTCATATCATATACATAGGTCTATAATATGAAATATTTAACCTTGCTTGATCAAAAAATAATATTTTACAGTACATATGGTGCTACTTTACCGCACGAGTGCGGTAATCAGCAGATTACGTGCATATGTCGAAACTTTAAATAGACATATGTAAAGTAAAACGTTGTACGATACACGTGCGAAAAGGTAATTCGCAACTCGTGTCGATTTAAAACACTCCCTTCGGTCGTGTTTCAATTTATCCACTCTGCGAATTTCTTGTTCTCTGCACTTGTATCGTAATGTACTATTACAGTACATATGGAGCTACTTTACCGCACGAGTGCGGTAATCAGCAGATTACGTGCATATGTCGAAAATTTTAAGTGCCATATGTACTGTAAAACGTTGTACGATACACGTACGAATAGGTAATTCGCAAATCGTGTCGATTTAAAACACTCCCTTCGGTCGTGTTTTAATTTATCACCACTCGTTGCGAATTTTCTGTTCTCTGCACTTGTATCGTAATGTACTATTATCACACTGACGGCGTGATAAATACAAGTATCCTAACCTAACCTATACATAAGTACATTATGTAGTAAGAGAATGCTGGGTTATTAAGGAAATTGTGTTTAAATTATGTTTAGCTCAATGTAATTTGTTTATCGTACTGCCTAAGATACTAGAAAATTCAATTTATATTAGTTGTAGATAGGCGCTAAATTTTAGACTTTATACAACATGGCTACAAATGCATATCCAACGTCGATTTAATGTTAGGAACCCTATGTCGATTTAATGTTAGTGTCTGTCTGTAGCCAACAGTTATTGCGAAGGAAAATCGGTGCCAATCAATTATTTAACCCTTTACGTAAAAAAAACCATTTAAGCAATGAAGAATATTTGAATTGTATTATGTTGAAATTATTCACTAAGTTTATGTATTCAAACCCTCTAAAGTAACCATTTAAAATGTTATAACTTTTTTCACAAGTTGTTTCATACTCGAACATTGCACTCACTTTACCTCCTATGTAAATAAGCCTAGTCGACACGAAAATTTCTGAACGCAACCAAAATGAAACGCAAACACAACAATGTCAAAGCTATAACATTATAACAAATCTCTCAAGTCGACTCTTGGTTGGTATAATATATAGGCGGCGGCGATACGGTTCGGAAAAATGCAATGCAGTAATCTTCTAAACCTAACGTACGATTAAACCACTAATTCCAAATGTGTAATAATTTTTATTCGATTTTCGTTCGTTTTCATTCGATAGAAACTCTATAGACTCTCTCTCTATGAAAATATCTTAATGATTTGTTTCGATTGATTAAATATACATTTTCTACTCCTGTACTATTCATTGACTTAATAAACTAAACTACTTAGATCCACAATTCCTGGTCATGCATTACGTTCTTCAAATGCAAAGATTTGAGTCTAAGATATTATACCTATACCTAACATATTCACATGTTTGTATATCTCGACAAAGCATGTTATTAAGTCTCAATTCTCCATTCAAAAATTAGCACTGTTTCGACATATAGGGATCCTGAGAATTTTTACTATGTCTTGTTTTTTTTCGGTAGTAAACATTATTAAAAGAATTATGAAAACAATTTGTCAACTCTGCATCAACGATAACGTGGTGGTTGTGTGAAGTAGTCGGTGTTGATGTGTTTTTTCTTTGTACGAGCCAATATTTAGGAGTCAGGTAAGTCACCTTATGATTCTTAATACTCTGTACTTGGCATACGTAGTGTTTATGTAATGTGCACGTTTATTATGGGGTGGGATAGGTTACCTGAACTTTTTATGAGAAGACCAGTACAATTCTGTTGCATTTATTTCCATATTAACCAGTGTTCTATAACTGGAACTGTATAACACACGAATCCGGTGAATGAACGGGGGTGTTCATTCACTAGAATTACGGAAATATTAACTTTAAGCGATTTCTATAATTATACTGGTTGAAATAAGATTGCAATTACAGAAATGAAACCACAAACAGATAATCTTGTAGCCAGTGTTCAAACAGCACTTAAATACTCTTAATACCTGACGTGAACTAGGGGCAATTATTAAAGTTCATTCACTGGTTTCTTTATTCCAGTGAATAAACAGTTGAAAACTTAAAACTAAATACCGAAAGAACTGGAATAGGTATAAAAATATAAACAATTATTAAATTGGAGCAATTTGTACTCACGGCTAATTCTTAATATATTTTTGTTTTAGCTACATATATGGAATTAGATACATAGGAGACTTAAAAAATTTCAAATACTGCTGTGATCAATAGTCATCTGGAATCTTGGCTCATAGGATATTCAAACAGTGGTTGAAACTTATTATAAACCTTTTGCGCTTACATCATCATCATCAGTCTGAGTAAGTCTACTGCTGGACATAGGCCTCTCCCATGGCATGCCACTGAGCAGTCTGCCCCAACGGCCGTTGGTTCTGCGACATATTCGACCTGCCCACTAAGCTGCCACTTCAGCTTGCTAATTCGCCGAGCTATATCGTTCCGGGTGTTGAAACTCTTCGAGTCTTTGTGGGCAAGACGGTTAGTGAAGACCCTCAAGGGTTATCACTAGGACGAAGGGGAAATTCAATTTATTGTTTGTCCAGATAGACCGACCAGTCGGATGAGGCAGAATTGCTATTTCTTGTAGTTCATAAATGATAAATTAGATAGGTATAAATTATAAATAGCTAGAAATTGATGAATATGATCATTTTTTCCCTATTAAGTAGGTCATAATCTTGTGACTTAAGTTGCGGCATTTGCCACGAATCTCACTCGAGTCATTCCAAGACATTTCGAACCTTCAACCCGGAGGCCAAATTAGTCCGTCTCAGAAACTAACTTTGCTTACTAAAATTAATTTACTGAGCCCATTGTACAGAATACGAATTTAATTTCCTTGGCGGCGTATACCACGTTGACGATTATTACATCAGTGTAAAGAACAGTCCTGAAGGTATACTAGCGCTCATACATATATATTATAAGTATTTCAAGTTAACCCACGATCGTGATAAAATAAAAAAATCGGTTCGAAAAATAAAATGCCATACGATTATTATTTAGCGTGATACATTGCCAGCAAGTTGATTATAAATAATGTTCAGAATAAAGATGAAGGAACTTCAGGAGGAATGGACTATTGGAAAGAGTTTGACCCTATATGTCTTAATACTTGTAATCCAATCGGTAATATATATTTATGTAATCGTGATTTTCTGAGTTAATTTATTCGTCCCAAAATTTACATGAAAAATTAAATTTAAAACAAACTGCAAAAAATCAAATTTATTTACGTTTAAAATTGGTTATTCAATTAATTGCGATATTGATTAAAGTTAATAAATTTGATTTATTGCAAAGTTCGTTTTGAATTTAATTTTTCATGTTAACTTTCGGGTCGAATAAATAAACGTGGCCAGAAGGGCCAGGCTCCCGTCTCGCTACGTGTCCGAAGTAGTGTAGTAGTGATTGCATGCATATAGTGGATAAGAAAGACTTAATTCTCAATTCCAAGAGAATTTACGCGTTTGTGCGGCGTGCAGTCCAAGGAATACCTGACGAATTCTCCCTGATTTCAGGGGGAATTCGTACTTTCAGGGTCCATGTTTCCGAACCATATATAGAAATATTGATAAGATCAGGGTTCGCATCAGATTTACCTTTATCACCTTGCTGATTCCCCCGTTCCTCCAGATCTTCTCTAACCGCGTCACCGCTGTTTTTGCTATCTGGACTCTTCTAACCACCTCTTACCAGCTCCCCTTTGAATTATGGATTATGGGTGGTCAATTCGGATGTCGTTGTCGGAGTTTTCACCACCACATGGTATTAATACTATCGTTAACTTTTGAGAATTGGGCAATCCCAATTATTTTGAACAACCTGCCGCATTTACTGATGTAACCTACTCTAATGTTTTTGAAGATTGCCATATTTACTGAAATAACCAACTTTGTTGTTCTCGAACAACCTCAAATGTGACCAGAAAACCAGGTTTGCCGCCATTATTTTAAATCGAGGAACCACAACCAGAGTTGCTCATGCGAAGAACAGTTCCATTTATGGTTTTATTTGTGCCAGGATAACCACATAATTGAACTACGGTATATGTTTTCATTATTGTTGATTTAGTTATTGTTTTATTTTTATTTTGTAGCAAAGACTACTACTACCTATTTCATTTGGACCTGGCAACATTACTTAAAATCGCCTCCGGTCAAGTGACTAGCATTGGACGTGCCAATTTTGATCAAGCCAAGAAGTTTACAAGCTGTTGTGACGCACATATCGCTGCATATCTTAAATAACGTAGTATTTCAAAAATCGTGTTTTTTCAGGAGAGCGGTTTAAAAATTCAACAAAAATTATCAGGTCATAACTTTTATTGTAATGAATAAATCTTAAATATTCTTTCCGATATAGTATCCGTTTTTAATATAATATATGTGGGCGGCGTACCTTCTGTTTTATTATTTAAGCCTAATTACGAGTAATAATGTTTAAATTAATAAATGATCTTATGCTATAAATAAGTTTTGTATGTATTTACTGGTTAGAGGGAATGATGACTTCCGATTCTAGTTTTGTTAATAAATCAGAAATATAAGAATGTAATCTATATTAATAATTTCGTGCAGGAGTACGGTAGACCCGAACGAGACCTGTCTCAAATTGAAGAACGTATAAAAATAACGATTTCGAGTTGAACATATGTATCCGCAAAATTCGGATTGTCGCGTATTTTGCATTAAAAAGTGTTAATTTTATGACAAAAGGTCGGCCATATTAAATTCGTTGGTTGACAGCGTCGGGTTGGGTACGTTCGGAAATTATAAACTATGTTTGCGTCCGGTGTGTTGGCCAGGTTGCTGGGCTGCGTTCTGGGTGATGGGCCATCATCGCCCATTGTGAGGATTCGGCTAGCCGCGTCTGCAGCGTTTTGTTTTTTTAGTTTTCAAGCGTTCTATACACCTATTAGCCTAGCTAGCACGAAAACTTATACCGTCACGTTATATGGGCGAAATGTATTAAAACGTCACATAAAACGTAACGGTATAATCTATCGTGCTAGCTAGACAGATTGTCACAAAAACCGCCTTCAAAGCGAATGCATGGGGCTTGTTACATGGTTATTACTCGTATTATCACGTGATACATTCATATCACGATAAGTATCACGTGAATATTGAAGCAGAATCCATACAAATTTGTAAACTTCGATAACATTGAGTATTGTGATACTATTAATCGTGTAAAGGACACCACTTGAATGTTTGCTGAGTCTGTCCGCCATCTTAAAGCTGCTTCTCTATTTTGTTGTGACAAACTACTAGGTGACTTATGGCTTTTAAACGTCTAGCAAAATTCTATCCCTATCTCGCTCTATCTATTAACTTAGTGGTACTGGGGGACTACTCCAAAATTCGAAATCCGAACTTCGTATGGTGCCGTCCCTTTCACTTATATAATCTATGACAGGAGAGTGAAAGAGACGGCACCATACGAAGTTAGGATTTTGAATTTCGGAGTAGACCTCATGCTCATGCCGTTCGCCGCGCT
Organism: Notocelia uddmanniana; assembly: GCA_905163555.1. Taxonomy (NCBI): domain Eukaryota; kingdom Metazoa; phylum Arthropoda; class Insecta; order Lepidoptera; family Tortricidae; genus Notocelia; species Notocelia uddmanniana. The sequence continues at coordinate 23,122,314 of LR991055.1, forward strand.
CGGACGTTATGAAGCGCTACCGCGAACCGAAAACGAAGTATCTGCCTCTCTCTCCCACATGTATATTCGAACGACAGAGAGGAAGATAGTTCGTTTTTGGTTCGCGGTAGGCCCTCAGGCGTCAACTTTAAAACGAATAGGGTATTTTACTATAAGAGAAATAAAATTCAAAATGTAACAAAAACCAGCCAAGTGCGTCGGAGTCGCACACTGAGGGTTCCGTACAACTAAAACACATATGTGATTTATCAATATATTGATATTTTTTGGTAAAATATACTTCATAATAAACATTATCACGTAATTTCAAGTTCATAGGTCGATGGGAAGTTGAAAAATTATATGTGTGACAGACAACACACGGAATGTTCTTTGACTTTCTTCGACCGTCCGCCGCGCTCGGCCTAAAGTGCTACCAACCGAAAACTAAATATATATGCCTCTCTGTCGCACTTGCATATTCGAGCGCGGAGAGGGAAATACTTCGTTTTCAGATCGCGGTAGGCCGTCTGGTCTGACGACTCTTATTCCTGGATGGTGCGCGTATCGGAATGTGAAATACCTTTGGCAAAACGGAACAAGTTGTTAAATAGATAGATAGATAGATAAAAACTTTATTTGCGTATATGACTTGACAATACTTGCAATCAAAAAATAGTGCTTTAACATAGATAAATCTTACAATATAAAACTATGCTAATGTAACATCAATTTAATTTAATTTATTGTCACGACATAGCCGCGAAAAGGCGCCGACTCAGCATGTGCTGTGACATTGCTGTCGCAGCGCTGGTATTCTGCCGGAACCAGGCAGAGTGTGCGAACGGGGTTTTCAGCTTGAGCGTTACATTTTCGTGCTACATAGTGATGTGGTATTTGACCAATGGCAAAAAATACATAATTGTTTACAAATAACTTAGCTTAGATTTACAATAGACACTAGTAACAAGTAACTATCCACGAAAGTTTTAGGTACTTGACCGTTTTTGAAGAAGGCTATATTTTGGAAATAGCTTCCATTAATTGGAGAAAATATTACCAACTGTTATTATTATCACGCGAAACACTGAATATTGAAGCAACATCCATAGGGGCCTGTTACATGGTTATTATTATCACGCGATATACTCATATCACGATTTGTATCACGTGCAATGAATATTGAAGAAAAATCCATAAGATTTTGAAAACCACGATAATATTGACACACCAGTATTGTGATAATATTAAGCGTTTAACAGACCCGATACAATTTTAAAAATCGCGATAATATTGACACAATATTGAGTGTAAAGGGCCCCACTTAATAGAATTTGGAGGAGAATAGAGAGCTGCTACTGCGAAACGAAAACGAACGAACATCGTGTATTTCCCTCTGTGTTGCTCGATTTTGCAAGTTCGACAGAGAGGGAGATACACGAACTTCATTTGTTTTCGTTCGCGTTAGCAGCTCTGACTTCGCACCAAAAATACTGACTGGCACATCAATATTTAGCAATTGCACATCTGAACTGAATTTTAATGAACGATTAGTATTTTAGCTATACAAATCAGTACTGATTACGGTGTCAAATTTTTTATGTGCCTTTAAATACTACCCTTATAAAAATGCTTAGGATTAACTTGCAAAGATACTAGCCTTTGCCCGTGACGTCGTCAGCGTAATCTTTTACTCCCTATTCCATATGTTAATCCAGACTACAAACTATATTTCTATACGAAGTTTCATCATAATCCGTTCTTGTAATGTTTTTATTTTATACATTTTTGTACACTACATCTTTCGTCGTTTGCATAACTGTCACGAATAAATGTTTACTTTATTTTTTTCTTATTTATTTCACCCGAGCGAAGCCGGGCTTTCATCTTGTATTAATTATAAAATCGCGATTATATTTTAATGCAATTTGTAGCACCTTTATGCGTGATTAACTGTAAAATTAACATATTGGTACCTACATCGATTGTCAATGACGTTACTTGTTTTGATCAAGCAAAGTGACGTAAACACCTGATCCACCACCTGGTGGAATGAATAGTGGGGTTGTTTGTTAACTAGTAATTAAGCCCGAATGCCGTTCGAACGAGGGTCAGTAGGACACTTAGCTGACACTGACACGGCGGACAAGTGGACAGGACTCGACAAGTCGTAACTTGCCTAGTCCGGACTCGACAACGACTTTAGGTTAGCCTTTCGGTTCCCAATAGGCGTAGTGTTAGGCGGTGACCGACATTATTAGGATGGAGATGCAAGCCAGGATCGAGAGGATGGAGGAAACTATGCGGGCAATGCAGGCCGAAATCGATCGCCTGACCGCTGAGAATCAACGGCTTAAGTCGGCTCGAAGCGGTGAGGATCTTGAATCGGCCCAGGCGGCTCCCATGCGATCCTCCACCCCCCCCGATCCCTGACTCGCACCACCAGGCCCCTCCGGCCACTCCGGTAGCCACTCTGGCGACCCCGGCCCCTAAGGCCGTCATGGGACCACCGCTGCCGCCGCTGGCAGATGTGATCCCATTGCTCCAGTCCTAGGCCCCTGAGGCCACTCCGCCCAAAAAGGGCAAAAAATCTGTAAAGGCAGCCGCGTCTGCCCAAGCCAACCCTCCGGCCCCTCAGGCCCGTCCCGCAGCGGATTCAAGCGTACGGCAGCCACGTTCTCGTTCCCCAAAGGGGCGACCCTCCTCGCGGGAGGAACGTGCTGCCGCTCGCCCCCGCTCTCCCCGCTCTCGCTCCTTCAATCCCTCCAAGCACGTAATGACGGAAACTGAAGTACTCGAATTACTCTACAACAACGACGAGATGAACATGTCAGACACATGGGAATCCGTAGGCGGCAGCCGCAAGGGAAAACGTGCGCGGTCGAAGTCTCCGAGGGCTGATTCGCCGGCGAAGAAAGCCCTGCGGACTCCTGTCGTCCCTGCGCCTTCTGCGCAGGCCCCTCAGGCCCGTAGTGCCACTCTGGCAAAGGACGGCAGGTCTTCGACTCCCAGCTCGACTGCGACCCCAGCAGTCAACCCCGACAAGCCGGACTCGTGTGTCCTAATTGACGCGCATAGGTGGCCCACTGCCCTGACCATGGTCAAACAGCGGGGCATCCGTGTGCTCAGTTCGGATACACTGAAGCCGCCCTTGGAAGGGCTTCGCGTAACAGTCCAGGGACCCGAAGACTATCGCGCCCTGACCCGACTCTTCGACGAGCTGTCAATGGCCTACAACCGGAGGCAGACCGCCGAAGAGAAGGGTTACAGAGCCATCATCCGGGGTCTCCACAAGGACATCCCGGAGGGTGAGATACTCGCGGATCTCAATAGCAAGGGGATCGCGACCAGGGAAGTTCATCGCCTCTACCATAAGACGAGGGGCAAGTACGACATCGTACTCATAGTCACCGACCCAGACCAACGTAAGGCAGTTCATGCTCTCAAAGAGGTCCTTAAGATCTCAATTAGGGTAGAGACTCCGAACAGGAGGAACTACATCTCGCAGTGTCACAACTGCCAGAGGTTCGGCCACAGCGCTTGTGGCTGTTTCTCTCCCCCCCGATGCGTCAAGTGCGCTGGTGATCACGCGTCTCGGGATTGCAACCGTCCAAAGGGTTGTAAGGCCGGTGTCCAGTGCTGCAACTGTTTGCAACGCAAGCTTCCCCATGGGCATACTGCCAACTTTGGGGGATGCCCTTGTCGCCCAAAGAGTCGCAGTACTGGTGCAAAGCCAAAATCCTCACCCCCCTCTGGGCAGAAGCAGAAATCGAGCCGGGCGGCTCCCCAACTTACTTCGCAAGCTTTCCCTGCCCTTCCGGCCGTAGGATTAGGTGCCCCCAGGAATCTGCCGCCCTCTGCGGCCGTAGGCCCCCACCCGGTGCCTTCCGCACCCCAATCCCAGGCGTGCCCTCCTGCATGGGGGCCCGCCGCCAGTCAAGCGGGCCGGCCCGCTCTAGCTCCCCACTTTGCGCTTATGCAGGTTCTTCAGATGCTCCCCGCGGAGGCGGCGAGCGGTCTGAGTGCTTACCTAAGTGCTGTGACACAGAAATACTTCGCCGCTCAGTTCGGCAGTCAGGGTCTCGTTGCTTATTAGTATGGATCGTACGGCCCTAAAGCTTAAACCTACTTCGCTTACCAATCTTACCATTGGTATTTATAACGCCAATGGCTTGAGGGGCATGAAGGACGAGGTGATAAACTTCCTTCGCGATCACTCAGTAGATATATTCCTGGTCCAAGAGACCTTTTACAGATCCGGTACTAGAGCCTTTCGCGTCCCTGGATTCAATTAGATTAGAGATGATAGGCAAGATGGTAGGCCATTCGGAGGCACGCTCATTTTCTATAAACGTAGCTTACATTGCATAAGTCTTACTCCCCCACCCCTGACAAATATGGAAGTGTCAGTTTGCCGCATATCGATGGAGGGCCACCCCCCGATATCGATTGCGTCAACCTACCTTTCACCTCAACGTGACTTACTTAAGGCCGACCTCGACTCGCTAGCCTCCCTAGGTCCTTCGGTCATCGTGGCCGGGGACCTAAACAGTAAGCACATTAACTGGGGTTGCACGGCAACCAATCCCAACGGCAATCGGCTTCATCACCATTTGATCGACAGCCTCCCTTTCGATCTCCTCGCTCCCCTAGAACCGACCCTTTTCCCTCATAACGTAGAGCACCGACCTGACATACTCGACATTGCACTTCTAAAGAACGTAGCGTTAACTCTGCGTTCTATAGAAGTGATACACGAACTTGACTCGGACCATAGGCCAGTCCTTTTGAGACTAGGACCTCACCCCAGTAGTACACCTCGTACCAGAACACTCGTGGACTGGGACAAGGTACAATCAGGTCTCCTACAGACAGATCCTCCCGTGCTTAGAGACATCCCCGACAATATAACCACTACTGAACAGACCGACCAAGCGATCGATTCTTTCACTAACTACCTCAACACTGTTCGAAGTGAGGCCTCAAGGGAGGTATCGGCGGAGGATATCCAAAACCGACCCCTATCTAGGGAATTGAGAGAGTTAGTGACTAGGAAACATCGTCCCATCAGGACCTACTCTAATCACCCTTCTGCCGAAAACCGTCAAATCCTGAGGGACTTGTGCAACGAGTCCAAACAGAGAATTGCCGAGTTTCGGGAGAACTCGTTCAGGGATCTGATGGTGGACAGGAGATCGCGTCTCCCTGTAACTTCACCCGTTTTACCGGTGTCGGTTAAGGAAGTCAGTGACCTCGTCAGGCGTCTTCGTGTTAGGAAGGCTCCGGGTGCGGATGGTGTATCCAATCGTATCCTGAAACTTCTCCCCGAAACCCTCCTCCTCATTTTGGTTGGCATCTTCAATGCCGCGCTGACCAATGCTCACTTCCCAGCCACGTGGAAAGGTGCATCGGTCATAGGGATAGCGAAGCCCGGCAAACCCCGGACTTCGCCTGCCTCTTACAGGCCGATCAGCTTGCTTAGCTCCCTTGGAAAGCTATATGAGCGGATCCTACTCACTAGAATTCTCAGATTTACGGCTGAGAATAACGTCATCATCGACGAGCAGTTCGGCTTTAGATCCGGGCACTCGTGTGTCCAACAAGTGCACCGCGTCACGGAGCACGTGCTGGACAGTTTCTCTCGTTTCCAGGGGCTCAAGACCGGTGCGATCTTTCTCGACGTGGCGAAAGCCTTCGACAAAGTCTGGCATAACGGGTTGATATACAAGTTATATCTGCTCGGCATGCCGGACAGACTCGTACTCACAATACGAGATTTTCTCAGGGATCGAAGCTTTCGTTACAGACTAGAGGGAACGTACTCGGACCCACACCCCATCCGAGCCGGAGTCCCGCAATGCTCCGTGCTCTCTCCCACTCTGTACTCGTTATTCACGAATGACATTCGCAGGCACCCTAAAGTGCATCTGGGGTTGTTCGCGGACGACACCGCGCTCTTTACGACTCATTGTAAGTACGCTTTTATCCGGCGATATCTCCAGGAGGCAATCACCGACCTTGGTCGTTGGTTTAATCTTTGGCGTATCGAAGTCAATCCGGAGAAAAGCACTGCAATAGTCTTCCACCCTTCTGACTGCGTTAGCACAGAAAGGCGGGTGGCTCCGATCCAAATGTTTGACCGGCCTATCCCCTGGGCCAACGAGGTCAAATATCTTGGAGTGACCCTCGACAGGAAACTGACTAAAATGTCACTTAGAAATAAGCTGACACTTTACAAAACTTGTGTTCGTCCAATCATGTCTTATGCAAGTGTAGCTTTTGCTCACGTGCCTATGACATCGCTCAAGCCGCTTCAGGTCATTCAAAATCGTTTTCTCCGTAGGGCGACTGGTGCCCCGTGGTACCAGTCGAACCTCAGCCTGCACCACGACATGGGGATTAGCACCATGTATGGTTTCTTTAAGCAGACTGCCAGGCGTTATTTTGACAACGCTCCCCATCATAGGAATCCGTTAGTTAGGAAGGCTGTCGACTACGTTCCCATCCCTCCCCCCTCTGTCGTAACTCGGCGATCACTGATTAGGGGCCGCACGGTCCGGCGTCCTAGGCACACACTCACGGACCCGGACGACGTAATCACAGCGTCCATCGAAAGGTGGAACGCTGCGCTTACGGCGTCCAACTCAGACACGACGAGTACACTTAGGCTTTCCCGCCGGCGGGGACGTCCACCGCGCAATCGCGACAACACAGACACATATAGTCCCTATTCGTCCGTAGAGTCAGTCCGACGCAGGTCGGGCCTAGCTGAGTTTGTTGCTGGACTCTTCTCAGCTAGGCTAGGTTTAGTGAACCAGCGACAAAACTCCCAGTAGCTCGATTCCACTCACACCCCAGATTTGGTTGAAACCGTTCAACCAATCTCACTGGAGTGCAAACTCTTAGAGTATTCCAGTGTTTAAACCGCCCACGCGGTCGTGTCGGAGGTTTTCCCCTGGATTTTCCCCAGGCAACTCTCCCACCGCGTATTCCTATCGCTTTAATTGGCTCGGCCTATAAAGCCACAGTCAGGTCAAAAAAAAAAAAAAGGACGAGGGTCATTACTTACTTGAATTTTGTGTAAACTGTTACTCTGCCCAAATAAAAAGTGATTATTGCTATTAAATGGTTTTCTTCATAATATTATCCAAGAACGTGAAACCAAGTGAGCCTGATAGTGACACAGCGCCGACATATACGACAAATTTAAGGAAAAACTAAAGATAACGGAAAATATACCTAAAAACCCAAAAAATAATACTTAGTTTTTCTCAAGAATTTATGAACGACATGGTCGCAACGCTAAATATTACTTTTATTGTACTTAAAGAGTGCTCAAGTTCTTTGGACACATGATAGCACCAACTCCCTTAACAATCGGACACTTTACGCTCGAAGTTGTAGACGATTACGTATACCTAGGACAGACTGTCCAGTTAGGTAGGTCCAACTTCGAGAAAGAGGTTAATCGTCGAATCCGACTCGGCTGGGCAGCGTTCGGGAAGCTACGGCACATCTTTTCGTCCAATATTCCGCAGTGTCTCAAGACGAAAGTCTTTGACCAGTGTGTGTTGCCAGTGATGACATATGGCACTGAAACGTGGTCGCTTAGTATGGGCCTCATAAGAAGGCTCAAAGTCACCCAAAGGGCATTGGAGACAGCTATGTTGGGAGTTTCTCTGCGTGATCGCATCAGGAATGAGGCCATCCGCAGCAGAACCAAAGTGACCGATATAGCCCTCCGCTATATCAATCATCGGAATCGCTAAACTTAAAGTGGCAGTGGGCGGGGCACAAGGCACGTAGAACCGATGGCCGTTGGGGCGGAAAGGTTCCCGAGTGGCGACCACGTACCGGAAGGCGTAGCGTGGGCAGGCCCCCCACACGGTGGACTGATGACTTGGTGAAGGTCACGGGTGTCCACTGGATGCTGATGATTATGTTTTTCTCTATTTTGTTGTTCCATGCCCAACTAAAAATTATTAATAAATAAATGGAATGCTACAAAATTTAGTTACACATATTTCAGTCTGTCTCGATCCCTTTCTTCACTACATAGTCGCTTCCCGCTGGCTGTCCCTATATTATATGCTTAAATTTTTAAAATTACGTAACGGATTTTGATGCGGTTTTTTTAATAGATAGAGTGATTTAAGAGGAAGGTTTATAAAAGTATAAAAAGTAAAAGTAGTTTATTCTTCAAATTAGGCATATTACATGCACCTATAAACGTCAGTTAACTACACTAATATATAGGTAATGTTTAATACATAATCACTATCACTACATCATCACTACAGAGTATAAAACAAAGTCGCTTCCCGCTGTCTGTCCCTATGTACGCTTAAATCTTTAAAACTACGCAACTAATTTTGATGCGGTTCTTTTAAATAGATAGAGTTATTCAAGAGGAAAGTTTATATGTGTTGGATGTAGGCACTGACTCGAGGAATTAAAGACTTGAAAAACTGTGTATGAGGTATTTATTCGCACATTAGATAGCAGAGCCGTACGGTATGGCTCGCGATTAGTAGCGGACTGTTCCGGCCGGCGATAACAAAACAAAAACAGGGTAAACGTACATATTCAAAGTACCTTATTTTCTAAATCTTAACTATACTAAGATATTATGTTGCCAACACAGAAAAAGGTATTACGTAGGAACAGAACGCGTCGCTAACATTCCCCACCCTAGTGCTGATTCAGCACTCATCTTCCAAAGAGATAGGTGCGACGCGTGCCGCAGACCGTCTCCACGTCCCAGTGGCGGTCCTCACCTCGACCAGTCGCGTGCGCCCGTCCTTGCCGGGGAACGCCTGTGTGACCAGGCCTTTAGGCCACATGTTGCGAGGAGAGTTCGGGTCTACTACAAGGACGAGGTCACCCACTTGCAGCGGCTTCCGTTCCTCGTGCCACTTTCTTCTCGGTAGAAGGTCAGGCAAAATTTCCTTTATCCACCTCTGCCAGAACATATCGGTCAGCCTCTGAGCCGTACGCCAGTGTTTCCTTAGATACAGGTCAGAACTATCAAAGGATCCGATAGTAGGCAGATTTGACGAGGTACCGAGGAGAAAGTGATTAGGAGTGAGAGATTCTACTCCTCCCGACTCGACAGAGACGTGCGCTAGGGGACGACTATTAACTATATTTTCTACTTCTGCCATAAGTGTGCTCAAAACTTCGTCCCGTGGTGCACGTTCATTCAAGACGACTTTAAGTGACGTCTTTACACTACGTATTAGCCTTTCCCACGCCCCACCCCAATGGGGGGTAGAGGGAGGGATAAAGGTCCATTCCATACCTTTGTTGACACCCTGGCGTTGCAGCTCTGCGGTGTCTAGTTCGCGCATCGATCGCTGGATCTCAGTATGGGCGCCCCTCAGGTTCGTACCGTTATCGGAGAACAGGTGCGACGGCCAGCCGCGTCTAGCTGCCATCCGCCGCAGCGCCATTATGAGCGAGTCTGATGTTAGCGAGGAGACCAGCTCAATGTGGATCGCGCGTACGGTCAAACAAGTGAACAAAACACCGTACCTCTTTTCCCGACGACGACCAACTACGACCTCCATTGGACCGTATAGGTCCAAACCGCAGTAACTGAAGGGGCGCTGGTGGTGCGCCATCCGTGCCTTAGGCAGGTCACCCATCCGCGGTACTTGAGGCTGACACTTACGGAACCTGCACAGCATACACCTGGATACTACGGATTTCACGGTAGGTCTAAGGCGTAATATCCAGTACCGCTGTTTCACTTCGTTGACAACGGTTTCCTGATTTCCGTGAGCCACCTGAGTGTGGTAATGTCGGATGATCAGCTTGGCTACAGGATGTCGACCATCGAGTATAACCGGCCGCTTCGCATCCAGGGCTACATCTGTGGCGGCGTCGATGCGGCCAACCACGCGCAGGAGACCCTGTTCATCAAGAATTGGTGACAAACAGATTAATCTGCTGTTGCGGTGTAATTTTTATTTTATTTTATTTTATTTCAAAGGAAAACTTACAGCTAAAATAACAAAATTGGTGATGATACAAAAACAGTGAGCCAATTACAAGTTTTCACATGTAGAAAATGCATAAAATACGTAGCATGCGGAAGCACTAAAAGTAATTATTAACAAAAAAAAATGATTGTGTTGCTAACAGCAAGAATGAATTCGAACAGTGTAACAGTGAACGAGAAGATCAATGATTAGGAACAAGATATAATCATAACAAAGTATTAACAAAGAAAGAAATCTTGACTCATTAGTTTGCGTGTTGAACTAAGGCTATCACAAAACAGATCGATGAGACCGTGACGTTTACACAGCTGATTAAAAGACCGAGCAGCTCTTAGAAAAAAGGAATTTTTTCTATAATTACTGTGAGCGAAGGGAACATGTAGCGTTAATTTATTGCGAGAGGATAGGCGTGAGGGGACTGAGAACCTCAAGTTCGCTAGCAGATCAGGACAGTCTACATGACTCTGAGCAATTTTCATAATATAAATAACGTCAGAGATATTACGCCGGATGTGGAGAGGTAGCAAGTGGAGTTTGACACATTGCTTAGTATAACTTTGTTTAGGAATTTTGAATTTGTAACTCAGAAAACGAATAAACTTTTTCTGAATTCTTTCGATTTTAGAATTATAGATGTCATAACACGGGTTCTAAACCTGTGACGCGTATTCCAGATGACTTCTTACAAATGCGCAGTAAACAATTTTAATTGATTTTAATCTTTTAAGATTCTTACATGATCGTATAACAAAACCGAGTGCCTTAAAGGCTTTGTTGACTATTGAATCAACATGCCGATCGAAGATCAGCTTATTGTCCATTATGACACCTAAGTCCCTTATTTCACTACACTTAGAAATAACCACATTTTTTAATAAATAGTTTGAGTTAATGACATTACGCTTGCGAGTAAAGGAAATGGTAGAACATTTGGACACATTTACATCTAGTTTATTGTCAGCGCAATATCGATCAAGTCTAAAAAGGTCTTCTTGGAGGTAAGTAGAGTCTAGAGTGTCATTAACTGTCCGGTAGACTTTCATATCGTCGGCAAATAAGAGAATGTTCGAGTGTTTGAAGCACACGGAAATATCGTGTATAAATATGACGAATAGTAATGGTCCTAGTAAAGATCCTTGGGGAACTCCTGAAGGGATTCCCACCCAAGGTGATGTAAATCCGTTCAGAACAACCGCTTGAGACCTGTTCAAAACATAGGAGGAGAACCATCGAAAGAGGTCACCTCTTATACCTACCGATAAAAGTTTTTGTAATAACAGAATGTGGTCGATGCGGTCAAACGCCTTGCTGTAATCTGTGTATATAGCATCAACTTGATGACCACTATCCAGGTTACGTGACAGGTAATCGTTAAATAGAATAAGATTAGAATCAGTAGATCTTTGTTTAAGAAAACCGTGTTGATAGGGACAGAATACTTGCCTGAGAGAAGCATAGACCTGGTTGTAAACGACGCGCTCAAGTACCTTGGCTATAAGACACAACTTAGATATCGGGCGATAATTCACAACATTGCTTCTATTGCCTTTCTTATGGATAGGACAAACGAAGGCGGATTTCCACAAGCGCGGCATGACTCCCTCAGAAAGTGACCTATTAAAAAGTATAGCCAGCGGTTTCGACATACTTTCAGAGCAATTTACAAGGAACACAGCAGGAAGATAATCAGGCCCAGCAGATTTGCTAAGGTCGAGATTTTTGAGAAGTTTCGCAATTTGATCAGGCTGGACTTCGATGGACGCGATGTCGGCAATAACAGAAGTTGCTGGCTCGTCCAGGGGATGAGATCCAGCAGGAACATTATTAGTTAGGAAAGTAGAATGGAAATAGTCACTAAATAATTTGCTAATGCCTTCACCAGTGTTCGATGTTAAGCCAGAGTAAGTCATTGAAGCAGGAAAAGAAGCACCTTTACTGTTGTTTTTCAGAAAAGACCAAAAATAACGCGGATTAGTTTTTAGCGAGTCTTCTACATGATTAATGTAATTCGAAAAGCACTCTTGCTCGAGTAACTTAACCCTATCTCTAAGTAATTCAAAGGTATATTTGTCAGAAAGGTTTTTGTAGGTCTTAAACTTTTTAAAATACTTATACTTCTCCTTTATCGCCCTTATTAGCCCGCGACTGAACCAATGTGGATAATTAGCATTACTGCCTTTTTTTGTAGGCACGTACTTATCTCGCAACTCATATATAATTTTGTAGAAATAATTGACCGCCTCTTCAACGTCGCCTGAGCCAAGGACCACGGACCAGTCACAAGCAAGTAAATCTCTGTTAATCGAGGAATAATCAGCGCGGTAAAAAGCGAATATGGTGCGTTTAGCAGTAGTAAGTTGTTCGAGTTCAACAAAAGGCACAGTTATGCATAAGGCTTTATGAAACGGGTCTTCAGGAACAAAAGGGTCGATACAGGGTGATACCGAAACATAATCATTTGAAAATACTAAATCAAGAATACCCCCATGAACATTTTTAATTGAACAATATTGCTGCAGATTACAAAAACTAAAGGTATCCAGAAAATTACTTATATGATCACCGGAGGCATTCGATGGTTGCAAACCAGATTCGGACTCCGACCACTCTATGCAACTCATGTTAAAATCTCCAAGTATGAGAAATTTGTCATCCTGATTGTTGTTTACTATCGACTCAACCTGATCGCAGAAATTACCTAATTGATCAACAAAAGAGTTGCCCATTTTTTCGGTGCATAAATAAATAGTGCAAATATTTAGTTTGAACGTTAACTTACTACGAGGGCAACGTAATGTTAAAGATACCCACATATCCTCGGCTGACGATTGCCAGTCTGGTACATTCGCGGCCAAGATACCACGTTTAACTGCAATAATCACGCCGCCCCCGCGAGATTGCTGTGTCGAATTATAATCACGGTCACGACGCCACACACAATAACGTTCGTCAAAAAGTTCGTCATCCCGGATGCCCTCACATAGCCATGATTCGGTTAGTGTGATAACATCATAATCACTCATACGCAAATTTCTGCGGAATATGTCAGTTTTAGTCCTGAGTCCCCTCACATTTTGGTGGTAAACACTAAGACAAGTAGCGAACGTCGCGGCAATGCAATAGCATAGTAGTTAAATAATTATAGATCGTAGATTTAATTAGTATTAATAAGTAGGCACTTCGCAAAAAGTAACACTGAAATAAGTAGGTAATCTCATCAATCTGTAGCTGAAAGCAAATAATAAGTTTACAATTACATCCGATCGTTATAGAATTAAGCATAGGCAAAAACACGTCCATAGTAATAGATAATATTCGTAGTAGATAGCTGGCAAACGCAACATTCCACGGACACGGACGGTCGGCCACAATGAAACGAGCTAGACCAGTGACGCTCAAACTGTAGGCAACAGGGTCACGTCGTAAGGCGGGGAGTTGGTTATGACCGTACTTGTAAGCTGACAGGGTGCACGAATTCAATGTAGTTTCAAGAGTTCTTCTTCCGTTCTCACTTGCAATACTGGTGAAGAGTCGGTTTTCCGAATGTGAATCTTCCCGTGCTTCACCCACACATACTGAAAATTTTTCTCCTTTGCCACGGCCTTAGTCTTGTTCAGGAGCATCTTATTCTTGACCGTCAGATGATCGTTTACATAGACCCTGCCAGCGCCCTGAAAGCCGATATCTTCAAGGGTGATGGTCTTGCAGATTCGAGACGCGGCGATAAAATCCTCTTTTGTATATCTATTTGTGAACGATACTATAATAGATTTTTGCCTAGATGAATTTTCACCACGTGAAGGTATTCGAGTTATATAATTCACGCTGGTTTTGGGCACTGTATAAGACACCTTAGTACCAATCTTTTGCAAAATCTCAAAGAGATTTTCGTTGTTCTTCTGGGGTACACCTTTTAATTCTACATTGTTTGAGCGGAGCCATTGATCTTTCTCGTTGAGCTCAACCTCGAGGCTAGTTATCCGAGTCTTGAGTGCGCCGTCGTCATGAGAAGCCTCAACGTTTTTGAGGCGCTCTTCGAACTGGGATAATTTCCTGGAGGTATTAGAGTTCGACCTTTTAAGTTCGGCAACATCAGATTTAATAGCTTGGATATCAGCAACAACTGTCGATAAGGGAGCCAATTGGGCCGAAATTTTGTGGATTTCAGACATCACGTCATGCAGCGTCAGGGGTGTGGATTCGGACCCAACAGCAGTAGCCACGGGAGCAGGCAGCAGACTAAGGCTTGGTTTTTGAGTATTTTTGCAGCCGGCACAACGCCATGTGGCTTGGCGGTCACCCAATTTACGAAAGCCTGTTTCCGTTATCCCAGAGCAAGCGTAGTCAAAGCTCAGAAGACAAGCTGTGCATTTGATAGGGTCAGATACCTCTTCACCACACCTTCCACATATAGCCATTTTGCGAATTGATTAAGCGTTGCGACGTACAGTTTGGGATCCACTGATAATAACCGAGCGGCAAAGCCGGTTCCCAGATGCAATTGAGTACTTAGATCTGCTACGCTTTCCGTAGCAGCGGCGTAGCACTCGTAGGCGGTGTTTGTCTCACTCTCGAAACCCGCTAGGGGAGCACCTTACGGTCCTGACCGGTAGGTATGACAAGGATAGTCAGATTATTTGCGCAGACACATTCAGTATCACTACTACCAGTCGTACGAGACACTTATTCGCACTTATAATAAATTATTTGCACAATGGGCGCGCCCGTCTTCATCGGCTACGCACGCCGGACTGTAATGGCTTACTGTTTTCCAATTTGGTGATATCTTCGCCGAAGGATTCCGCCTGTGCGTGCCTTAGCAATAGTTGCTCGGCGCGGTTCATTGTACTGCAATCCACTTGACCTGAAATACCCTTACATTTGTCGATGAATGCTAGTACAGTGGCCGCGGTCCGCTTTAAGCGAAGCCAAGAGGAAAACCGTAGTGGATCTGGCACTGCCAGTCCGCCTGAGCCTTCTTGTACTATAGCCACACATTCAGGAATTGTGATGGTAGACTGTGATGCGATAACATCCATCGGCCATAAAGATTCGCTTTGATACAAAAAGTTCGGGCCCGCGAACCATTCATCGAGCTGAGTGTGATCGAAACTTTCCCGCGTGGATAAATCGGCCACGTTCTGATTGGTAGGTATATAACGCCACTCATCCACGCGTGATAGCTCGTCGATCTCACCCAGCCGGTTTGCCTCGAACGTCTTATAAGTGCGCGTATTGTTGCGAATCCAATGCAGTACTGTAGTGGAGTCGCACCAAAAAAAACGGCGGCCTGGAACTAATTTATGCTCCTTCCCTATTGTATTAGCTAGCCTTGCAGCTAATAAAGCAGCTTGTAACTCGGCCCTGGGTACTGTTAAAGGCTTTACAGGCATTACCTTACATTTACTAGCAATGAATGCCACTTTTATATTATTATCATTATCCCACCGCCAATAAGCTACAGTACACATGGCTCGAGTACTGCTATCACAAAATAAATGTAATTCTAAATTATTATAACCTGCGTCGGTCGTAGCATTCGTAGATGCCGCTACGGATTCGTAGCCGACCGTAGACGCGCTGTTGCCATGCGCGAGCGCCGAGCAATGCGGCAACGTCGCGCTCGAGTTTCCCGCGTAGTGACTGCGATCAGCTGATTTGTACCATCTAGGTATGCGTATATCGCTAATTACCTTAAATAGCTCAATCCATTTCCGCCACTTATGATATATCTCGTCCGGAATGTAACTGTCCCAGTCAATATGGGATCGCCACGCGTCTTGCAGCATAATTCTCCCTTGAATAGTGAAAGGCGATAAGAAACCTAGTACGTCAAAAACGGACATAATAACTTTTAGCATTAGACGTTTTTTAGGTCTAATCTCACCTTTAAGTACGTCGTCTGGTATGCGTTTAAATGACATGTCGAAACCTAACATGTCCTCAGCTGGATACCAAATGAGACCCAAAGTACGCTCGCTTTCATGTTGTTGGCCGATTTTGAACCTTACGGCAGCGGTACCTAAGGTCTCCTTTGGCACGCTGTCTAAAATTGCGACGCTGTTACTCGTCCAATTCCTAATCTCAAAACCGCCCGCTTTGTGAATATCAGTGACATTCCTTACCATTTCGATCGCCATCGCCTCGTCCGGGAGGCTGTCGATGTAGTCGTCCATGTAGTGCGAGTTGACGATGGCATCGACGGCGGCGGGATGTGATGACTCAAATCGCCGCGCGTTCTTATTTTTAACGAACTGCGCGACAAAGGGCGAACAACAGGCGCCGAAAATTAGTGACGTCATTACGTACGTCTTAATGTTTTCGGTGGGGCTGTTTCTCCACAGAAACCTTAGTGCGTGCTGGTCTTCTTCTCGGATCTTGACTCTTAAAAACATGTCCCTGATGTCACCTGTTACTGCGAATTTATGCTCCCTAAAGCGCAGCATTATACCTAAAAGTGATGACAACAGGTCAGGCCCTGTGAGTAAATAATGATTTAAACAACGACCATTTACCTGATTTGCTGAGTCAAAAACCAAACGAAGGTTTTTCTTATTTTTATTGTCCACGCCAAAATGAGGAAGGTAAAACGTCCTCGGCGTGACCGTGGTGTCCGTTAGTTCCCTGGCGTAGTCGTTATTTAACAAATGACTGATTCGTTCACGGTACCTTTCTGCGAATCCTTGATCCTTGCTCATTTTGCGCTCGATACCCTTTAGCCTGTTGAGGGCGCTTGGATGCGAGTCTGGCATGACGCTCGCGTCCCGCCATGGCAGGCCGACGTGCCAGCGGCCGTCGCGCAGCTCTGCGGACCGCTCCAGCAGCTCGACGGCGCGCGAGTCCTCGGCGTTCTGCCGTGGCGCGCACGTCACGCCCATCGAGTCCAGTATGAACGACCGGCGCACCTCTTCGTGGATCTGTAGCAACAGGTTGTCACCCTCTGTGGTGACCGTTCCTTCTTCACACGCTGCAATAAAAAGGTTAGACTCGGCCTCGGTGGGAGGGCGGGCGCCCTGCGCCACGTACACCTTTCCATGGACGCACCAACCTAAGGGGGTAAGGGTAGCACACGGTTCATTAGGTTTACCTACTTTAATCTGTGAAGGCAACAACAAGTGATAGTTATCTTGGCCTATCAGCAATTCGGGCTTTGAATCAGAAGTACATAATTTATCCTTTATGACATTTAAGTGAGAAGAATTAATACAATTCAAAATAGATAGGCTTTGCAACGGTAAATTTAACTCGTTAACGCAACGCATTCTTATATTATGCACCTTATTATCCATACCCGTAAGGTTCACATTCACGGCGGTCGATTCACATACTAGTTCATTATCAGTAAATGCGCCACGCACTCGCAGCGTGCCCGCGCGGCCGCGTAAGCCAGCGCGGCGCGCTAAATCCGCACACAGTAAACTGACAGACGAACCGTCATCAAGAAGGGCGGTACTCGAAAACACACCGTTAGGTCCATGAACGCGGATAGGTACCACTTTTAACAACACCTTACTGTCACTCGCGTTAATGTGCGTTAATATTTCTGGCACTGATTTGAACACGGGTTCTTGCGGTACGAGGTCGTTCATCGCGGGGCTATTGTTCGGTGCACTTGCACTTAGTAACGGCGCCCGTAACGGCGCGGGCGCCGTGACGTCACGCGACCTGTTATTGTTTACCGGATAATGTAGCAGGCTGTGATGTGGAGCTCCGCAGCCGTCCTTGTCGCACGCAGGGGCTTTGCACGTGTCGCGCTCATGTTTGGAGATAATGCATTTGTAACATAAGCCGTTTTTCTTAACGTGCTGCCATCGCACCTTACGAAGCGCCTTCTTGAATTGTTTACATTCTGTTAGCTTATGAACATTTGTACGGCAAAATAGGCATTTAGCGTCGCCTTCTTCCGAATGCAATAAAACGGTTTGTGTGCGTAAAGATGACTGCTCGTTATGTTTGGTTTTATAGTTATCGCTGCGTGTTGTAAAAAAACTAGCCGTCGTAGAAATCTTCATTGCTTCGTCATTAAGAAATTCGGATAGAATAACTAACCTTGATTTATGCGCTTCCTTGATTAATTTGAAACTGTAGTCTGACCATTTGGATATAAGCACAGTGGGCAGCTTGGACAGAATGATGGAGACAATGTTCATGCCCTGTAGGTACTCCTCACGTCCTACTGCTCGCACGGCTTCCACAAAGTTTTGAACTTTCAATGCGAACACAACTATATCCTTATGATATTCCTGTTGAAGCGGCTGCAGTCTTTTGATGTCTTGCAGGATGCGAGAAATAATGCTGTCAGGATTTCCAAAACGTAGCTCCAACGTTGACATTACTCGGTCGGGTGACGTGGCGCTGATAAACAATGCTGCGACAGCATCTCTTGCGGCTCCGCGAAGACATTTTCGCAACCTCCATAAATTTTCTTTATCGGTAAATTTACAGACCTCAGTGGACTCGTCGTAGGCTTGTTTGAATTGTAGCCATTCCAACTGATCACCTGAAAATTCGGGTAGGTCTTTAGGCGTGCTAATGCGGCTGAGAAAACTAGCGTTGGGCACGTGATTGCTAGCGGTGGAGATGTCCTTGAGGGCACCAGCCAACAGTTGTACCGTGTGGTTAAGCGCGCTGACGGTGTGGTCGGCTGCGGCGTGCGGGGCTGAGCTGGGCCCAGCGCCATGCTGAGCAGGCTCGGCGACTTTAGGGGGCACGTACGGCGCTGGCTTCCATACTGGAACCGGAATGTGCTGCGCGCCCGTTATTTCTCCATTGTTGGGGGGTTGCTGCTGCTCCTGTTGTGGTTCCTGATGGCTACTTTGATGCCTGACCCATTCGGTTATCTCACTGCGAGGTCGAGGAGGTAAATCGCCTTCAAGTGAACTGTATTCCTCTGGGTCCTCCTCGTTTTCACTAAGTGCTGCAAGTTGCGCGTCTAAAGTCTTGTCAATTAGGTCCATTTTAATCGCAGCCTTCTCTTTTGCGGCTTCTAGAAGTAACTGTTTCCGCTTGGCTTCTTTAGATGCCGATGATTTCCGTGAACTCTTGCTGCTTGATGGTGCGGGTGCGCCGACACACGATGTGGCGGGCTTTGTCTCAGGGACGTGTTTATCTAGTTGCATCGGCTCCGATTTTATGCTACCGGTATCGGTTCTGTTCATTAAAAACCTCTTCACCATGGGATCTAATGGTTTTTCGCACGTGGTTTGGTCGCCTGACGACTTAACCTCACTTTCGGGCCTTTGTTCTCGCTCGAGCGCCGCCATTTGTTCGGTATGTACCCGACGCGCTTTTGCACTGCGTGTTTCCATTTTAGCCGGCGTACGTATGGTACTCATGATCCGGTTCGAAGACCACTTTGTTGGATGTAGGCACTGACTCGAGGAATTAAAGACTTGAAAAACTGTGTATGAGGTATTTATTCGCACATTAGATAGCAGAGCCGTACGGTATGGCTCGCGATTAGTAGCGGACTGTTCCGGCCGGCGATAACAAAACAAAAACAGGGTAAACGTACATATTCAAAGTACCTTATTTTCTAAATCTTAACTATACTAAGATATTATGTTGCCAACACAGAAAAAGGTATTACGTAGGAACAGAACGCGTCGCTAACAATATGTATAATACATCATCACTATCACTTCACTGTCTTTAAATAGTATGAAACAAAGTCGCTTCCCGCTGTCTGTCCTTATGTATGCTTATATCTTTAAAACTACGCAACGGATTTTGATGCATTTTTTTTAATACATAGAATGATTCAAGAGGAAGGGTTATACGTATAATAATACTTATACATGCAAAATTAGTAGAGAAACACTGATAATTTAAAAGGTTTCAAACGTGATGTCGTAAATAAGCACATTACTTTGCTTTAATTTTTACAAGAAATAATGGCTTATTTACGAAGCTATTTTTAACAATTCAGCATTAATCCTTAAAGAATTAAGTACCTTAAATAGATTGTGCATTAAATTTAGATCAATATTGCCATGTCATCATCCTCCTAGCGTTATTCCCAGTACAGTTGCATCCTGAAGAATGCCTGGGGTCCGCTACCTAATCCCAAGAATTGGCGTAGGCACTAGTTTTTACGGAAGCGACTGCCATCTGACCTTCCAACCCGAGGGGGAAACCGACCTTATTGGGAATAGGCTTGTCAAGTGAGTGGGCAACTTGACTGTTAGAAGTTCTCAAGCCGCCCTGAGGCCTCTAACTTGGCTTAACGATTGCTATCATAGACAGCAACCGGGATCAACGGCTTAACGTGCCTTCCAAAGCACGGGAGCGCTCAGTTAGTAAGCACTCAAAGCGGTCACCCATCCAAGGACTGACCTCGCCCGACATTGTTTACCTCGCATACCGCACGCAGTACGCGGGTGCCAGATCAATATTGCCATGTACATAATGTAATTTAAATGATTATTTTCATCTTAGGTATTACAGATTTAAAATGCAGGGATATAGCGGTTGCGGCGGTACTGACCGGGTTGTATATAAAGACAGTGTATATTTAGTATCAACAGCGCTCCTGTGCAAAGCCGGGGCCGGTCGCTAGTTACCTAGTTGGTTACTAAGTTCTGTTACTCGATTTGCAAACTCTTTTCTTGCGTTAAAACAAATGCTACCGAAAAAATAAAAAATGACATATAATGGCGGGTTGTCAGTTATAATTTTATAGCACACACAACACTTATCTCGTCATATTTATAATGGATTGAGGTCTAAAAGAAAATCGTGTCGCTGTAATTGCGTTGCACAAATGCGGGCATCCGCCAAATGTGGTTTTGACGTTGCTTCAAAATCTGAAAATCAACAAACAATTCGTTTATCGTACCATTAATAGGTACAATAGTACCCTGAGCTTTGATGACCGCAAGAGGTCTGGAAGACCACGCACCATTCGGACCCCAGCTCTAATAAAGGCAGTGAAGGCGAGAATCGCAAGAAACCCCGTTCGGAAGCAAAAGTTGTTGGCAATTCAGATGTCTGTGAAGAGAAGCTCCCTTAAAAAAGTTATCAATCAAGACCTTAGACTACACGCTTATCGTAGACGGAAAGGTCATTTGCTTAATGGACGATTGAAGACTATGAGGCTGAATAGAAGTCGCGTGCTACTGAAGCGGTACGCACAAAATGGCCACCGAAATATATTATTTACAGACGAAAAAATTTTTACCATTGAAGAATGTTGTAACCGCCAGAATGACAGAGTGTATGCAAAAAACAGTCAAGAAGCGAGTGTAGCTGTTCCGAGAGTGCAACGAGGCCATCATCCCTCTTCTGTCATGATTTGATTAGGTGTGTCATACTCAGGGTTAACACAGGTCCATTTCTGTGAAAAAGGTGTCAAAACTGGGGCTAAAGTTTACCAGGAAACCGTTCTGGAACCAATAGTGAAGCCTTTAAGCCACTCTCTATTTCAAAACCAGCCTTGGGTCTTTCAACAAGACTCAGCCCCTGCACATAAGGCAAAAACAACTCAAGCCTGGTTTCGAAGCAACAAAATTGACTTCATTGCCCACGAAGACTGGCCCTCCTCCAGCCCGGACCTCAACCCCCTGGATTATGCTATATGGCAGGTTATTGAGGAGAAAGCCTGTGCTAAACCCCACACAAATCTTGACTCCCTCAAGCGGGCCATAGTCAAGACAGTGACGGAATTAGATATGACAACCGTGCGTGCCGCTATTGATGAATGGCCTCGTCGTCTGAAGGCCTGTGTTCAGGCCCAAGGAGGCCATTTTTAATGAAATTGACAAATGTAAATCCTGATTGTGTGTACTTCATTTTAATATATAATTTATTTAACTTTCGTTAGTATATTTTATGTAGATAAGGATTATTACAGTAACATAACTTAGTAACCACTAGGTAATATATAAATACCGCTTTTTTCTATTACATTTTTACTGAAATTATAAAATCAGCGCTATCAGTGGTTTTATATTATTTTTTTATTTTATATTGGTATGTGGAGAAATATTGCAAGTCAGGGTATGATAGGTGGGAGATCTTTTGAGGACACCTATTTATAGTTATATCGAATTTCTACCCAGTAAATTCTGGAGACTTTAGTGGGTAGAAATTCAATATAACGTTGGCTGCTATTTGATCTATGTATGTCAGATAACTCTCGGAAATAAATTACCAGTCCACTGTGTTGGGGGCTTGCCCACGCTATAGTGCCTTCTGGTAGATGGTCGCCACTCAAGAACCTTTCCGCCCCAACGGCCATCGGTTCTACGGGCTATGTGCCCCGCACTGACACTTAAGTTTAGCGATTCGGAGGGCTACAACGGTCACTTTGGTTCTGCTGCGGATGGCCTCATTCCTAATGCGATTACGCAGAGAAACTCACAGCATAGCCCTCTCCATTGCCCTTTAGGTGCCTGTGGGCCTTCTTATGAGGGCCATAGTAAGCGACCACGTTTCAGTGCCATATGTCATCACTGGCAAAACACACTGGTCAAAGACTTTCGAGTTGAGACACTGCGGAATATTGGATGAAAAGATGTGCCGTAGTTTCCCAAAGGCTGCCCAACCGAGTCGGATTCGACGATTAACCTCTTTTTCGAAGTTGGACCTATCTAACTGGACAAGTCAGTCCTAGGTATATGTAATCGTCTACAAATTCGAGAGTAAAGTGTCCGATTGTTACGGGAGTTGGTGCTACATGCGCATTTGACATGATCTTTGTCTTGTCCATATTCATCCTTAGACCAACTCGCTCGGAGGCTTTACTGAGCATTGATTCAATTCCTTTAAGCTAATTTTATTACGTTACCAAAATCATAACTTCGGTGGAAAACTGCAGTAAAATTAATTATCAACTCTATTATCTCCAAAGTGTACGAGAATATCCCGTACAATCATATATCTTACAGAAGTAAAATAAAAATTAAATGAAAATGAAGTAAGCATACTTGTGGCTGTAAAAGAAAATAAATTGGCTGCGAACGCAGGTACCTGGCGGGATGTGAAATTGTTTAATGAAATCATTCTGTTTCCACCGGAAGTAATTTAATTCCTACATAATTTCTGAAAGCAACGTGTAACTGCAAACCAAGGAAAAGAAAGACTTGGAGATCACAATTATATTATTTAATATGACCCTCATCTTCAATCTTCTGTTTATGAATATATGGTTAAATAAAAAAATTGCGAACGAGAGTCAATCTACTTTTGATAACTCGAGTTTTGAATATACTTACGCCTGTGTTATACACAATGTTTTTCATCACATTTTCGAGGAAATAAATAACAACAAAAGGCAGAAACACTATGTTTCATACAACCACACCAATGAAGAATTGACGAAATTAACAACTTCACCTCCAGTATCAGTGCATGATCACCAGCACGTCCCTGCGAAAGGAACGCGCAGCTTCCATATTTCAATCAATCACTGACAGATCACAGACCAACTCATAAATCCGTTGGGAGTTTAAAAAAACCGTAACTCTTGAGGTGTGGAAGGTAGATCAGCTATAACTGCTATTTGCGCCTGCGTAGAATAAAACCCTTTACGAGCAAGTGTGACAAAAACAAATGAAAATCTAATTTTGTTTCTTCGCATATAATTGGGGTACCAAAGTTTTTTTAACAACACTTAAGGATGTTTCACCGTAGACCTTTCCGTGTCCGGGCCGGCCCGTTTTCTTCTAGAGAAATACTATATTGTAGACACGGAACGATCTACTGTGAATCATCCCTTATCCAGTCATGTTGGGTACAAATATTAAATGGAGTAGCTTAGGATTGCATGTTCCGGTCCTGGTGATAGCCAGAAAAAAGTTTCCATGGAGAATTCCTCAAATCCATTAACTTTTATATTAAATAAAAGTATATTAAATAAAAAAACTTAGTAATATGTTTCAAGACTTGGCTAGATTAATGATGATCTAGGATAGCTTGTTTTTATCTTACTATGACATCCAACGTAGGTGTTGCCAGGACTGACGTTTCAGGATTCATGTTTTCTGCTTCTACTCCGGCCTTATCCATTCCATGGCTGCGTCCACACTTACAGTCCAGGTGACGGCCTCGGCACTTTACACTCCACTAGCTACTGCATGAATTTATGGCCACTGGCACCGGCGCGTTGGACAAAGGCTGTTCGCGGCGCCATAATGAAAATACGCTGACTTTAAACCCGTTAAAAGTAAAAGGGTTTCTGCGTTGTATTTTTAGAGCACATGTTATGAAGTCTGATGTTGTTTTAGTGGTTTAATTTTAAATAATTTAATTAATTTTAATGCTGACGGCTAGGTTTGCATTCATTTAGAGTAAAATTATCACCAAATTTGATAATTTCAGTTGTTATTTAATTCATTATAGTGGAAGGTATACGCAAAAAAAAACGCAAATTGATGTCCAGTTCATCCGCGGAAGAAAGAAGACGTGCACTAACTGTAGCGAGTTGAGCTTAAATCTTTCGTGCAAATTTAAACCATAAATTCAAAGTGATTAAGTTTATTATCAATTGTGACTGTAAATTTATTATTAACTAGCATTTGCCCGCGGCTTCGCCCGCGTACTAAGCGTAATTTTTAACCGTCTACAAAAAAGAGGTTCTCTGTTTGACCCGTATGTATGTATGTATGTATGTATGTTTGTCCACGATTATCTCGCGTTTGGCTGAACCGATTTACATGCGGTTTCCAGAAAAGTAGTTGTTACATTCTGGGAGTTTCATTAACAGATTAACAGATGAAAAGTCAGTTTACATTCTGAGAACCGGCAAACTAATGAATTTCATTTGATTTTGGCAAAAATAAGGATCGAAAACTATTATCATACATTTCCGAGAGGCCGATGGGGAGAGGACCAATGAAATAAAAGCATGTCTTAAATGGCCCTTAGTAAAAGTATCTGTGTACTACAGTAACACCAATAAGTCTGACAACGACCAAGCAGCGCGCAGCGGTCATAAACTCTGATCCTTTGAAGTACAGAAATACGGCTAATTGAATATCACGTGTAACCCTTATTTTTCCAAAATTAAATTGATTAGGTAGGTTTTGCCAGTTCCCAATGGAACATCCAAAAAGAAAATTTGGTCTCAATTCCATTAGCACTCCTTACTGTCAGTCGGTCTGTTCCAACCGAGTTGCTTTTACTGGACCGATTGAATTGCAATTTTTCACAAACTATCAAGAATTTAGAGCGCTCCTGGCCCAGCGGCACCCGCTTACCGCGTGCGGTATGCGAGGTTATGCAATGTGGGCGTAGGTCAGTTCTTGGATGGGTGAGCGCTTTGAGTGGTTACTAACTGAGCGATCTCGTGCTTTGGAAGGCACGTTACGCCGTTGATTCAAAGGTAGAGGCCGTCGGGCGGCTTGAGAACTTCTAACAGTCAAGTTGCACACTCACTTGACAAAGGGGGGTCGAAGTTGCACCACGTCCGTAGGGAGTACCCACCGTTACCCTACACGTGACCCCTGGGTGGTGCTAAGAGTGCAACAAAAACTGGCAACCGTACTTGTCTTCTCGAAAATCTCACGGTTCGTAAATAAATGCCATACGATAAAAAAAAAACAAAAGGTTGATTTAAATGGAAAAAAATATATAAACCTCTATGTCGTTTTTAAAAGCCAATCCATAGATACCCCACACACCTATATAGTAACATTAAGCTTTTTTTTTTACAATCCCTGGCATATATAAAGTGCCAAATTTTACCTCAGATTCGTATTAAGAGACCTCTCGGACGCTCGGATATCGATTTTGAACGAAATCGGGTTGGAAATGAAGAAAATCAATATGGCTGCCACTTTTCAGAGTCGTATTAGGGGACCTCACAGAAGCTCAGATATCGATTTTGAACAAAATCGGGACAGAAATGAATGAAAGTAATATGGCCGCCACTTTTTCCAAATTTTACCTCGGAGTCGTATTAGGGGACCTCTCGGACGCTCAGATATCGATTTTGAACGAAATCGGGACGGAAATGATGAAAATCAATATGGCCGCCACTTTTCCCAAATTTTACCTCGGAGTCGTACCTATTAGGGGACCTCTCGGATGCTCAGATATCGATTTTGAACGAAATCGGGACGGAAATGAAGAAAATCAACATGGCCGTTACTTTATTCAAAGTTTACCTCAAATTCCTATTAAGAGTCCTCTCGGACGCTCAACTATCGATTTATGTCGAAATCGTATCGGACGGCACTGATTAATAAAACCACTTTCAATACTTTGAATCAAAAAAGGTCGTATCTTCATAGGGAACTCACGGCACTTCATGCACCTTTAGACGTTATAAGGAACCTACATGCCAAATTTGGTATCTCTCGAACCAGTAGTTTGGGCTGTGCGTTGATATGTCACTCACTCAGTCAGTCAGTTTCTTCTTGCAATTTGTCAGCAACTTTTAAAAGTTTTCATTTCCGCAATATTAAATTTCAAAATCACTGCCATTTTTGAAATTAACGACCCAAAAAACCATAAAAATGACACCCGTATTAATAGTTAGACATTCCGACCCCCTCGGACCTTCAGAGGGGATGGTATTTAATGTCCTCCACGTGGGATTTTAAAATCATTGTTGTTTTCGTAATCAGCGACCCGATAAACCATAGAAACAACACTCATATCGATTTTCAGAATTTGTCACCACATTTTCCCCTTTCAGGGTTTGATTTCTCAAAAAACCTGAAACACATGTTTACTCATTTATCGTTAGAAATACTCCTGTGAAGTTTCGAATAAAGTAATCCAAGTAATCTTGATTCCCCATACAAATTTCAGACCCCCATTTTACCCCCTTAGGGGTTTGAATTTTGAAAAATCCTTTGTTAATGCACCTCAAGACCTTATATGGAACCTACATACCAAATTTGGAATCTCTAGAACCAGCAGTTTCGGCTGTGCGTTAATATGTCACTAACTCAGTCAGTCAGTTATTTCTTGAAATTTGGCACAAACTTTCAAAAGTTTTCATGTCCACAATATTAAATTTCAAAATCGATACCATTTTCGTAATTAACGTCCGAAAAACCATAAAAACGACACCCATATTAATATTTAGACATTTCATCCCCCTCGCACCCCCACAGGGGGGATGGTATTTCACGTCCTCCACATGAGATTTTAAAATCATTGTTGTTTTCGTTATCACGGACCCGGTATATCATAAAAACAATACCCATGTCGATTTTCAGAATTTGTCACCACCTTTCCCCCTTTTAGGAGTTGATTTCTCAAAAAACCTGAAACACGTATTTACTAATTTATCGTAAGAAATACTCCTGCGAAGTTTCGAATAAAATAGTCCAACTAATCTTGTTTCCCCATACAAAATTCGGACCCCCATTTCACCCCTTTAGGGGTTGAATTTTGAAAAATTATTTCTTAGTGCACCCCTAAACCTTATAAGGAACCTACGTGCCAAATTTGGAATCTCTTGGACCAGCGGTTTGGGCTGTGCGTTGATATGTCAGTCAGTCAGTTTCTTCTTTTGTATATTTAGATTAAACTTTTTTGCATACAGGCATGAATGGAGTGCCAAATTTTACCTCAGATTCGTATTAGGGGATCTCTCGGACGCTCGGATATCGATTTTGAACGAAATCGGGTTAAAATGAAGAAAATCAATATGGCTACAACTTTTTCCAAATTTTATCTCGGATTCGTATTAAGAATTCTCTCGGACGCTCAGATATCGATTTTGAACGAAATCGGGACGAAAAAAAAGAAAATCAATATGACTGCGACTTTTTCCAAATTTTACCTTGGAGTCGTATTAGGGGACTTCTCGGACGTTCAGATATCGATTTTGAACGAAATCGGGACGGAAATGAAGAAAATCAATATGACCGTTACTTTATTCAAAGTTTTGGTACCTCGGATTCCTATTACGAGTTCTCTCGGACGCTCAAATATCGATTTATGTCGAAATTGTATCGGACGGCACTGATTAATAAAACCATTTACAATACATTGAATCAAAAAAGGTCGTATTTTCATAGGGAACTCACGGCACTTCATGCACTTTTAGACCTTATAAGGAACTTACATGCCAAATTTGGTATCTTTCGAACCAGCAATTTGGGCTGTGCGTATGTCACTCACTCAGTCAGTCAGTTTCTTCTTGCAAATTTAAAAATTTCCACAATCTGACACGACAAAGAAATTCTATACAATTATCGAACCAGCTCACAAAATATCACAAGAATCGGTTGAGAAATACGAATTGTAAAGCAGAACATCCGGATAGATAGACAGATAGAATTTTTGTCAAAAGCTGAAACGGAGACGCTTCGCTCGCTCGGTCAACAAGTAAGAGAATTTTTTTACACGATTGCCCAAAAGAAGGAATGCAATGTTTTTATAACAACAACCTTTTATCGATGCAAAACTATAGTTCATTTCAGAGAGGAATAGATATAATGAATTCTTTGAAGAGCATTCAATACGTGAAATAGTGTAATAAATAAGTGCTTGGGGGTTATTAAATAAATGCAATTAAATGATTGCATATTCTTCTTCGCTTAATGCCCTGATACCTACCTACGTATAGTCAACAATCAAATAAATATTCCACCAAGTACTTTATGAAAGAAGATCCCTGCTTCTGTGACGCTTAAGAATCTATTGATAAAAAAAATTATTTTATTAAATATTTATATATATAATAAATATAATATAATAATATTATTTAATTAATTAATTAATTAAATATTATTTAATATTATTTAATATTATTTATAATTATTTTGATATTATTTAATTTATTATTAAATATTTTTTATGTAAAAGAATAACATTATTGTACAGTAACTATCCTTAATTATCATTGTCCGTCACAAAAATCGATTTTAAATCGAACTGCAGTGGCATTGCATTAAACATCTCAGTGTACAGCACTACTCACTTTAAATCGACAGATAATGAGAAAATCCTTAGTGCCATACAACGTGAAAATATACGAAATAATCGTTTGCTTCAATATCCATTGCGGCCTGCAAATAACAGTCCTTCAGTATAGTTTAAAGTAGAAGCCGCAATGGATGGCGTACTTCGAAAATATACTATGTGTGTAAATATTTTGGTAGAAACAACACGACATCACCCCAAGTTGAAAATAATTAAATTTAAATTAAATAAGGGGAAATTTATTAGAAAAAAAGACTTACTCATGAAAGGAAACGTCACCATTTACTCGACTAACCACTCTTGTTGAATCTGAATAGTTAATTACGGCACAGTGTGGCATTTTCTAGTGCAACAACAAACGTCTGACAGTTAGAACCACAGGAGCGCAATTGAGCGGCAAGTGGTGCACCGCACCATTTAGATACACGCGAACCACATACATTGGGGGCATCTAGGTTTATCTAGGTCTGTGGCTGCACCTAATTTCTAATTGCCTTGTGTTAACTCACCTGTTGAAGTTCCTTCTATAAAGAAGTCCGCATTCTACTCAAGTGACGTAAGTTGATTACCCCGACAATCACTAGGAATATCGGCATCAATGTTTTGAAACTCATTTACTTTAGAGTCTACTTTACAAATCATTACAATCTTAGTTTTCTTAAAATTAAACCAGATTTTGCTTTAATACAGTCGAAAAACATAGCGATAACATGCACATGCTCTGTCCTACCATGATATGGTGAAGATGCACTCATCGGGAACGAAGTGGAGTCATTGAGATACAAGGGTATATTGACAGTAGCTAATATTTGAATACTACGCTGTAAACTAGATCGACCAATACCTATCAGGTTAACTGTTTTTTTTTTATTTTTGTCACTTACCAGAGAATTTGTCAGCAACACTTGTCTGATAAGAGAGGATTCAGCATCGGAATCAAAACAGAATGAATACTTCTCATCGTTATCAGTGCAGAGTTGGTATTAGACTGGCTGAATGGTGCAGATATCCAGTGGTCGCTCTACAACCGCTTCGCTTGCTTTGTTGTCTGTCTTCGCGGCGCGTCGATACGTGGCCTTGCTCTCCGCAGCAGTAACAGGTAATTGAGGATGGTTTCTTCGGAACATCCAGATTTCCTAACGTTGATGCTTGCGTTGACTGCGTCGTGTTATTTTTAGTATGGCACTCGTTACAGATGTAACAACTCCGAACTGGATGCAATCGTGATCGTTTAGCCGGTTTATCTTGCGTTGAAGGTCCTCTTTTTCAATACGTAAAAGCCATGAATTCTTGTTGCAAGTTCACACGCGTATCAATTTCCGTGAATGTTAGTCTTTGTAGTCGAGTTTCAATTTTAGATGCAAATGCTAACGTTACAGCAATCGCAATCTGTTCATTCGACAAGGAACGCAATCCATTCATTAGTGTGCTCAGAAATCGATTAGCGTATGGTGCCAAACATTCACCGTTTTTTTGGACTTTCGTTAAACAGCCTGTATAACGTAGCAGAAGGCGTTTCGACATAATCAAACCGGGCTAGAAAGATATCTTTTAACTGAGACCAGGTTATCTCAGCAAAACTATTCTGAGCCAGCCATGACGCTGCAGAGCCTTTGAGTGCCCGACTAAGGGCGATAATTAAGCTGCTACTAGATAGTTCTCTTTCTTGCATGCATAAATCCACAGTAGCGCACCAAGCTCGAGCATCGGTGTCTTAAGAGTCCGGATTCAATTCAGGAAGAACTAATTTAGGATCCTTGGTATTTGGTTCCTTGATTGTACGAATCAGTTCCATCATTATAACAACCTCCACATTTGATTCTCAGTACTACATTGAGAATTATTAACAGCGCTCTGAACTGTAGGATCTTCCTGCACCGTTTCTGGTAGCCGCACTTCTGATATCGACGGATCGGGAGGCCGAACGTGTGTGAAGGCAGATCCGACATAGTGGACCGTGTGGGAGTACACGTGCAGGAATCCCTGAAATAAAAGTCACACAATATCACTCAATCACAGTTATATTTCAATTAAGTCACAAACACCGAAAATATAACAGGATTACAATAATAAATCTCGATTAAGAGCCAATGGGTTTGCAAGCGACCATCACGGGCGGGCTGCCATCAACGAATGACATCCCGCTCCGCTATGACCACGGATCTATACCTAAACCGGATTGAGTTCAAACGTTTATGAGCCAATCAAAATTAAACCATATTCCCCCGTAATACAGTTAATATTCTGTTATGACAGACAGACTAGAGAAAGCGGTCCGAGCGAGAGCAACCAACCGGAGGACGGTGTCCCACTCGCACAAGTTGCCAATGTAAAAAATATATATGTTGTGGTATTTTAGAATACTGAGAATAATTACTTGCTTAAACTAACTAGTACTGCATGTTTATTAGGGATAATTTACAATTGACCTCATTTGTAATTGTATAAAATATCAACATTATTAACTGACTAAAACCTAGGATTGCAATAAATAAAGTAGTATTTTTCAAATATTGATTGGTTTATTGGTAAATTTGAAATTATGAAAATTACCAGCTTATGAAATTAGTTGAAAATGGTGAAAACATGTTATGCAAAGGGTTGTAAAAGTGAAAGTTTTATTAATTGTGGAATATCATTTCACAGGTAAGGAACAATTTGTTATATTTTACGATAAAACGACAAGACAAATGTCAAACTTATTAGGGTGACCATGACTTGAGCTGGTTTTGCAGAAATATTCGTTAGTACCTGGTCTGTTTAGTGAGAAAACCTCTCAAGGTCAGTTGAAATTCAATCTTTTAAACTTTTCTTATTATTACGAGCTTTTGTTTAACTTGGACTGTATGTATGTGAGTAAACTGTGCAAGTTGTCGTTCCAATTTTTAGGGTTCCGTAGCCAAAATGGCTAAAGCGGAACCCTTATAGATTCGTCATGTCTGTCCGTCCGTCCGTCCATGTATTTATGGATAGGCTTTCAAAAATGACATAGAGGTTTCTATAAAACTTTTCCATTTAAGTCAACCATTGGTGAGATATTAGCTGTCAAAGTCGTAAAAAGTGTGTCCCCCCCCCCTCTAATTTCCAAACTATGGGATTTAAAATTCTAAAAAAATCAAGATGATGTACAATTATAAATACTTTCAACGATTTTTGGTTTTAACAAGATAGGTCTAAGGGTTTTTGAGTTATTGCTGAAAAACTCTTCCCAAACAAAAAGGCGTAAGTGCCGTGACTTCCCTATGAAGATACGGCCTTCTTTGATTTACTGTATTGTATAGTGGTTTTAAATGTAGATTAGGAGGTGTCGGTACGGAACCCTTCTTTGTGCGTGACCCGACACGCACTTGGCCGGTTTTTTTAATTTACGCATGGCTCATCACGGGAAAACACATTTGTTAGGAGATTTGGGAAATAAAGTACAGTTTAGAAGTTTCTAGGCAAAAATGACACAAGACTATATGTTTAACATACATAAACTCGACGACGACAACGTATATGATTCTAATTGAAAAATGACAACTTTACAGGAGAGCAAAACAGAAGTAGAATCTTTATATATTTTTTCGTGTTAAAGATAATAAACTGAAATTTTGCACACATGATTATAATTTTATTTTATTGCTTATTTTATTTTCATATAACTCAATTTAATCGCAGTTTTCGAGAAAATGCAGATAGTCCACTAGATTAAGTTATAACCATTTGCTCACCGTTGTGTATACTGTTCTATCTACCACTTAGAATATTATACTTCGTTACGATTTTCTTTAAGAGTGACGTAAGCAGGTCCATCTGGGACTTAGAACATTATACTTGGTTACAATTTTCTATAAAATCTACGTATGTGGGTCTATCTGGGACTTAGAATATTATACTTGGTAAAAAATGTGTCTGACTCACTGTAAAAGATTCTATGTGTAAATTATATCATCAAATTTAAGTCACTTATTTTAATTATTTTTTAAAATTATATAACATAGTTTTAACTCACAATTTTTTATTTTATTTTTGGTACCTAAATTATTCTGTATAAATCTGCATACATATAATTTTGACACATCTTGCAGATAGAATCATATTCGACATTTAGTTATAAAGCTTCATAATTATGTAGGAAGTACTAAATAAAAGTAAAAGTATATGTTCAGTTATGTATTTAATAAAATGTACGAAATTATATATTTTAGAAACCAATTACTAGAACCTTACATCTCAATCTTAATCACGGAATTAGACAGGAAAAAAGGAGCACATTTTAACATTGTTCTTACTTATTTACCTTATGTTTTACTATCACATTGATTAATTTTCATTAAAATCACATGGGGTTATCAGTCTTTCTGACAAAATTACGTACCTACGTATACATTACATTAAAATGAACAATGTCTCAAAACAACAAAAAAACAAACACTACGCTTTTAATAAAAAATAAAACAGACATAATATTCTTCTCTAATATTCATAATATTCGTATTCATAATATCTTTATTAAAAAGACAAAAACAATAGAAATAACAATCTAACAGTTAAAAGTTAAGCAAAGGTCTGACTTAGGAACTTCAATATTTACCTTATTTGTACCTTATCCTATCACATTGATTAATATTTATTAGAATCACATTAATTATCAGTCTTACTGACAATATTATTATTTGTACTCAAATAAATCTTTTCTAAAACATAAAAATTATCTCAGTCAAAAAAATCCTAAAAAACAAAATCTGTATGTTTTTACAAAACAAAACGGATATAACATTCTTCTTATAAAATAATTGCAACAATAAGAAATATGCCCTTAATGTAAACTTAATATCTTTATAGAAAAGACAAAAATAATTGAAATAACAATCTTACAGTTAAAAGTCAATCACAGCTCTGATTTAGGAACTTCAATCTTAGGATCATTGATTAATCATCAGAAGAATCAGATGAATTATCAGTTTTTTTCTCAAATGAGTTAAAAAAGTTGTGATACCTTTGTGGGATTATAAATTTATTGCATAGATATTGTAAATCTCGAACCTTTAATGCAGGCAAAGGTAATGGTTTATTGTAGGCTGGAACTAACACCTCTTCGCTTCTTATAGATGCGGATTGTGTATTCCGTGTGACCCGCGTACAGTTTTGGGTACAACAATTCAAAGTTTTGTAATTCTCTTGACTCAAATTTGTTTTATAATAAATAATATTTTCAGTAAGGTCATTTCCAGCTGATGTGTAGTCTACAAAAAATTCTTTTATCTCTGTCCAGGATATTTTTTCATTTTCTGTGTTTTTACACCATTCCTTCGTATCTAAAAGTGCTTTGAAATTATATACTTCATTTTGCTGTAACTCGTATACCTCATATGACGGTTCATTAGTTTTGCACCAACGCACTAGCGTATACCATTCGTCGGGACTGTAAATAATTTTTCGTTTAGCAGATCGCTCAATGTTAGCATGAACAGAGTCACCCTCGTTTTGGGTATGACCTACCCCCATAAATTTGTGGCTGATTTTTATCTTAAGTTTCTTGGCTACGTGTAAATACATCAAAAACACGATGCGATTCCTGTTTTGTCCGGTGCAATTATCAGACCAAAACCTAAAGTCAGTCACGTCATTATTCTGAACTTGTTCATTAATAAATTGGTAAAGGCAACTTGCTACTTCATTTAAACCGCGTTTAGCAGTAGCTTCATGCCACATGTAGCATTTACCAGTTTTAGAGCCCATTTCAAAAAGTGTGAAGTTGTATACGGCCAATTTTCTTTTATAATAAAACACGCTGATTTCTCCATATGGACAACTTTAAACTTTTTGAAAATCGAACGTCACAGCTACTACATGTGAACTGTTCATGGATTCAGTTTTTTCGAAGGCTTTGAGCTCGCAAGCAACCTTTTTAGCTTTTAAATGGTTTTCATAATTAGATATTTCCTTCTCAGATGGTTTCCGTAGATTTTTAAATTGATGACATATATCACACATGTCTTTTTTTGGGATAAAAGATCCAATATTCATGTGTTCGTTTGTTATATCGCGGTATTGTCTGACTGACTTGGCTCTATCACGCTCAGGGATTTGATTTTCGATACACCACGGTCCATACAATTTAAACATTTTTTTGGAAACTTACGTCTGGATCAAGATATTTTCGCGATGAATCTTTTCTGACCAAATGTGAATCAACGGGTTTAAATGATTTCACATGACGGATCACATTCTCAATCATTGCATCAGTTATCACAGTTTTATGTTTTGTATGCCTGCCTCTATTATCTGTGATTTTTGAATCGCTTTGGTCTTTTTCCAATGATGTATAAACCATCTTTTTACTTATGCCCAATGTATTCAAAAACATAACCTGACATACTTTGATTACAGTACTTCCAACAGGCATAGTATATTGGAATGTAAAAGAACGCCTGGACGGTATGGAGGGACCAGTAGTGTGCCGCATTTTATCAATTTTTTTGACATGTTTTGCAATAAAATTCCATTGCAGATCATGCTCTCCTAAAGACCAGTATCTCGAAAATATTTTTTTCCTTAGCAAATCGGGACACTTTTCGTAGCATTTTAGTTTACATTTGCAAGGAGATTTAATTGTCTTTGCCTGTCTCAACGTGCCATTCCTCGATGCGTAAGCTTCACCTAAATTGCATCTTATTTTTCGGACGTTGTCTATCCATTTTTTTTCATTTTTGCTTCTTTTTTTTCCAGGGTTAGTTTTTTTTACACCCTTGCGTGACCTTTTTTTGTGCACTTGGGTTAATCCACCACTCGATGCAATCTCGTTTAGAGAATCCATAGATGATGAATCCAAACGGAGTCGCCTGGGTTTGAAATGTCCTAACGTTTTTTCTTTTCTTTTTCTTTAACATTTGCTTTCTAAAGTAATCATTTTCAGTGTCACTTGAATCAGAAGGCATTGGCGTCTTATCAAAATTAACACAACTTTCGGACCTGCTCATCGGGTTTGTAATTATAGAATTAATTGGACTGTTAAGATCAGAAAAAATATTGGGCAACGGACTGTTATTATATGATAATGCGTTCGTTGACTGAGGCGAGTATGTAATTTCTCCGAATAAAACGGATGATGGTGGTGCAGTGACATTCAAAGAAGGATCTCTAATATTTTCGAAATTATTATTATTGATGCAATCAAAATTTTGGTCGTCTTGCCTGTCTGGAACTGTATTTGCTAACTGGGGTGACAATGGGTGTAATGTATCATTTTTAGAGTTTTGGTCTATATTTTCAGTCCATAATTTTTTACCTGGCTCACTAATACAGCATTCGATATGGCTCTCCAACTCGTTCATACTTTTAACCATACTTTCAGCTGGACTATAATCAGAGTCATCAACAAAACATGGGATGGGGATTTGATTCTCAGATTGACTAGATAAGCTTGTATTTGTGGAATGCATATCTTCTGGCTCCTCAAATGCAGTTGACAGTGCTCTATATAATTCCTCGCATGATGCTTCGTCCATCCTTAGTGGTGACTCTGAAAGTCAAATACCATGCATATATTAAAAGCAACATAGATTAAGCTTTAGCATTATGTGCATATTGTCATACGTAAAGCTATATTAGTGGTGCAAAGTAAACAGTGACCAAAATAAGGATGAGATACCACAAAACTGCCCGTATAAAACCTTAATCTGTGATAGTTAGTTTATTCCACATAGCATAGCATTATATCATACTGTTACGCTTACTTTTGAAATTTATATTAGCACTTGCAATGACAGATATAACAATTTTGAGCGTGTCCAAAAATAAATTCAAAAACGTAAATAGTTCTAAGTGACTGATTAAATAACATAAACAATTCTAAGTAGCACATAGATTAACGTACTTTGTTAACTACAGCTATGATAGTAACGTATACAGTTCTAAGTGGCAGATAGTCCTGTGTACGTAGGTCTCTTAAATAATACTTTACACGTATGTAGTTCTATGTGTCACATCGAACGCTTTACACATTTTTAACATATAAACACAAAAATATAGAGAACACGTAATTAAATATAACATACCTCCATTTATTGTGGTCGATTTATTTAGTTCTGGTTCAATGCAATCCGTACCCGATCTTTTTGCTCCTGATTTTAATGATTCCAACCATCTCGCACGTTTCTCCGACATGAT
This sequence comes from Notocelia uddmanniana, assembly GCA_905163555.1. Taxonomy (NCBI): domain Eukaryota; kingdom Metazoa; phylum Arthropoda; class Insecta; order Lepidoptera; family Tortricidae; genus Notocelia; species Notocelia uddmanniana. Next base: position 23,159,333 of record LR991055.1, read on the forward strand.
TAACAAACTTTATATTTGTAGTAAATTGATCGATCGAATGAATTCAAAAAGATTCTTAACAAAAACTCTAAATTAAGACAAAAGCAACGTAATAACATGTTAATATTCTCTAAGAAACGATCGATGCGTTCACGACCGTTGACTAGCCGATCGCCCGCGTACTGAGTGCGATGTGGTAAATAGCGCTATGTGCGCGCGAGTGAGTGAGATAGCATTCATCGCGTACGATTCAATGTGGCACTTGGAATGCTGTTCGTGTTAGTTTACAGATTTTTGACACAGATGGCACTGTATGCATCATTTTAAAAATCTTACTAAGTGACATTTTAAGAAAAAAAATATACTAGGCGATAGGTATCGACTTCTAGATCATTATGCTGCAGCTTACGTAATTCGAACCTTTTAGCACTTTGAACCTTGTACGTTGTTGTCGTCGAACTTATGATTAGCAAAAATAAATATTTCTTTGAAAAATATTCTTATTTTATTTGCTATCTAATTTAGTGTAAAATTTCATTTTACATAGAACCTATATTGATAATAATCCTCATATCCACAGATGTACTTGGTCACCCTAATTAAAACGAGATGCAATCCTCAAGTTTGGCTTCTCTGTCGGTCACACTTTTTCGGTCACAGTACTCAATCCGGTTTAGGTATAGATCCGTGGCTATGACACTAACAACTCCATTCGGGGCTACCCGCTCTTACAATAAATCACCTTCATGTCAACGATTTTAACAACTCCCGCTTAAAATTTAACAAACTTGCCATCATTAATATCATTATTCGTAACTAACCGAATAATTGAATCACAATACAAATCATCGAACAAAATGAATTGCGCGCCGTCATATACATATTTTTGCAGCCTTACGCGCATGTTCATTTCTGTTTTTGACCTTGGCTATGAACGTTATTGTGTGAATCTAAAATATATTACGAGTATATTGAGGGAGAATCGTACACAAATCGACCTAACTACGCAAAGCTTGTACTATGAGTACTAGACGACGATATATAAATACATACAACACAATGGCGTTAATAATTATTTATTTCGTTGATAATTTAATCAAGTATAATGTTCATGTTTTCCGAACTGCTATTAAAGTGTTTACTCCTATATATACATACAAATTATTTTATTCTTTGTGAAACGCGGTACTCTCGTCTCTGCGGAACACAGTTAGCAACTTCTATGTATATTATACTCGTAAACTTATTGTTTTTTTCTTTGAATACCCATATTAATGGCTATATTTAGCGGATATTACCAAAATGCTTACGTACGAAATCACACAACTTTTTTTCTCAAGTAGCTAAGTCTAACTATGATTTCATTTGTTTATCAGAAACATGGCTGACGGAGGACTTCTTTGACCGTGAGTATTTCGATGTTAGATTTAATGTATTTCGTAGCGACCGGTGTCCAGAAGAGAGTGGTCCTGGCGCGGGGGAGGGGTGGCGGTGGCGGTACGCTCGGAGTACCGGCCGGTGCGCCGCGATTGGCCGGTGCCCCCGCGCTCCTCCTGTGATTGTGTTTGGGTATCAGTTCCTCTAAGAACTGATAAACGAGATGTGTCTTCAACCACGTATAACATTGGCGATAGATGTAGGTTTTTAAACATTGCTTGTATATTATATATCCCTAATGGACCTAACCATCGTGAGGCATTAACGGGGTTCATTTATCTTGCTGGTCAAATTATTATCGATAAACCTGGTGAGTTATTCTTAATTACCGGGGACTTTAATATACCTGAAGCTGATTGGATTAGCGATTTAAATTTAGGTTTATGACTAGCAACAACGAACAGTTTTGGAACACAATTAATTCAAGAATTCTTATGTTATACCGGAACGACACAATATAACTCCATCGTTAACGTAAATGGTCGTATATTGGATTTAATATTTTGTAATCACGATTGCGTCATAGCCGCTTGCGATTCTCCGCTTACGCCGGAAGATCCACATCACAGATCGCTTTGTATGGATCTAAAACTTGACCTTCACCTCACCTGCCTCAAACTTTGTGTACAATTTCCACAGCGCAGACTTTCAAAAATTAAATTGGAAAATTGCATGGATTCCCAAAGGAGCGGTTAGTCGTAATATTGAAAACTACCGACCTATCTCTAAATTGTGTTTCTTTGTTAAAATACTTAAAAAAATAGTTACCAACCAGTTATTCAGTGTTGTACGTCGTCACATTATACCTAATCAACATGGTTTCTATAAGGGTCGATCAATGGATAGCAATCTGTTAACCTTTACTAGTGAAATATATGCCGCAATGGACCGATTGCGAATTATACCGATTTTGCGAAAGCTTTTGACAAAATTTGTCATTACACTTTATTGTCTAAGCTTTGGCAACAATGTATACACGGTGATCTTTTCCGTTGGATTAAGTCTTACATCGTCAATAGAAGTCAGTCTGTTGTACTGCTTGGTTATCGGTCACAATGGAATTTAATAAGTTCTGGAGTCCCTCAGGGTTCTCATTTAGGTCCTTTGCTCTTCCACCACCATCATCATATCAGCCCTAGGACGTCCACTGCTGGACATAGGCCTCCCCCAATTTCATGGGGGGTAAATGCCATAATCGCCACGCTTGGCATGCGGGTTGGCGATCGCAGTATCTCCACCGCACTCTAGGAATGCTGCTGCCCATTCCCCGGTGGTCTTGGTCGTAGTTTTAGGACATACCCGGGTCCGGGTCCTTTGCTCTTCAATTTATATATAAATGATATAACAAATCACATCAAGAGTTGCAATGTACTACGTTACGCGGAAGATACAAAAAAATTTAGGGTTTTTAAAGAAGAAAGTGACTGTGACAAACTGAAAGATGATCTGAATAACCTGGTAAGCTACTGTGAAACTAATAACCTATTCCTAAATTTAGATAAGTGCAATGTGATTACCTTCTCTAGAAAGAAAAAGCAAATCAATTTTAATTATAAACTGTCAGACAGAATATTGAATAGAAATTCGCGATCTAGGAGTAATTATGGACAGTAAACTATCACTTGTTCCACATGTCGAAAAAATTCTAGCGAAATCTTATAAACAGCTTGGTTTTATTTTACGAGTAAGTAAGCCATTTCAAAACCCTTATAAAATTCTATACAATAGTTTTGTTCGTAGTCACTTAAAATTTGCCTGTTCGGTATGGAAACCTTAAAATAATATTCACATAAGCAGAATCGAAAGGCTACAAAAAAAGTTTGTAAACGCACTAGCTTATAGGACCGGTAAAAAATATACAGATTATGAGGACACATGCAACCATTTTAATATAGAGTTTTTTTATACTACAAATTAGGCATATCACATGCACCTATGAACGTCAATAAACTACCACCGGTTCGGAAAAATATACCTCTGCCACGAGAAGAACCGGCGTAAGAAACTCGGCGAGGTGTCATTTTTTCAAAACAATATACATTGTATAGTTAAATATAAAATTACAGTGTCAGCTACTACAAAATAATTTAAATAACAATGCTACAGTAGAAAACATATTTTCGCGACAGATTTCCCGTGCAGGACGCTATCACTGCCAAACATCCCTATCCATGATTTAATCGTTTATCTTATAATATGCTCTTGAAATAAGTGTTTGTTTTACTACAGATTTGAATTTAGAATTGCTAAGTTCAGTAATGTGTTTAGGAATTTTATTGTAGAATTTGATACAATTTCCCAAGAACGACTTTTTCGCCTTTACTAGTCTATAGAAGGTTTTTTGAGTTTCCCAGTATTTCTCGTGGCGTGTATTGGGTTATCAGCGTTCGTTGGAAAATTGCCCAAATTCTTATTAACACACATTATTATTTACATCACCTTGGGTGGAAATCCCTTCAGGAGTTCCCCAAGGATCTTTACTAGGACAATTACTATTCGTCATATTTATACACGCTATTTCCGTGTGTCCAAATGTTCTACCATTTCCTTTACTCGCAAGCGTAATGTCATTAACTCAAACTATTTATAAAAAATTGTGGTTATTTCTAAGTGTAGTGAAATAAAGGACTTGGGTGTCATAATCATAATGGACAATAAGCTGATCTTCGATCGGCATGTTGATTCAATAGTCAACAAAGCCTTTAAGGCACTCGGTTTTGTTATACGATCATGTAAGAATCTTAAAAGATTAAAATAATTAAAATTGTTTACTGCGCATTTGTAAGAAGTCATCTGGAATACGCGTCACAGGTTTGGAAACCGTGTTATGACATCTATAATTCTAAAATCGAAAGAATTCAGAAAAAGTTTATTCGTTTTCTGAGTTACAAATTCAAAATTCCTATACAAAGTTATACTAAGCAATGTGTCAAACTCCACTTACTACCTCTCCACATCCGGCGTAATATCTCTGACGTTATTTATATTATGAAAATTACTCAGAGTCATGTAGACTGTCCTGATTTGCTAGCGAACTTGAGGTTCTCAGTCCCCTCACGCCTATCCTCTCGCAATAAATTAACGCTACATGTTCCCTTCGCTCACAGTAATTATAGAAAAAAATCCTTTCTTCTAAGAGCTGCTCGGTCTTTTAATCAGCTGTGTAAACGTCACAGTCTCATCGATCTGTTTTGTGATAGACTTAGTTCAACACGCAAACTAATGAGTCAAGATTTCTTTCTTTGTTAATACTTTGTTATGATTATATCTTGTTCCTAATCATTGATCTTCTCGTTCACTGTTACACTGTTTGAATTAATTCTCGCTGCAAAGTAATTATTAACAAAAAAAAACTAATTGTGTTGCTTCAATTAGTTTTTTTTTGTTAATAATTACTTTTAGTACTTACGCATGCTACGTATTTTATGCATTTTCTACATGTGAAAACTTGTAATTGGCTCACTGTTTTTGTATCATCACCTAGTTTGTTATTTTAGCTGTAAGATTTCGTTTGAAATAAAATAAAAATAAAAAAATAAAATTGTACATTATTACAAACATACATTATTATTTCAAATATGTATAGGGACGGCAGGGTTAGAATATCCATTTCTTTGAATAATTATCTTAATGAGTCACGCGACTCCAAGTTATAAATTGCTCGGATAGCCCTCGTTTTGCAAAATAAAAACAGTTTCAATATCTGCAGCTGATCCCCACAAGATAAGACCATAAATAATTATACTATTAAAATAAGCAAAGTAAACTAACCGTGCCGTTGCCACATTGGTAAGCTGCCTTATTCTCCTGACTGCAAAAGCAGCAGAGCTCAACCTACTTCCTATCGCTGTTATATGGGAACCCCACTGCAATTTTGAGTCCAATGTAATACCTAAAAATACAGTAGAAGTAACAAATTCTAATGTTTGACCATTAAGTTTAATATTTGTATCTAAGTTTCTGTTTCATGAGTTCGCTAGAGAGAATTTCATACATTTCGTTTTTTTCGGGTTCAGTACTAAGTTATTGGCAGCAAACCAGTCAGATATCATGGATAGGGTATTATTTGGTTCAATGAGTCTGCGAACATTACAATGCCTGATCTTCGGCTTACCATTTATGGCAGATCATTTACATAAACAAGGAACAGACATTAAATGACCGCCGTGATTCTGTTAATTCGGTTCTACTGTTAAAGGTCATCCACTCACAACTAGATGCCCCTACAGTACTACACAATATTAGTATAAGAGTTCCGCGTAGACGAGAGTGTCAATGACGTAAAAAAAAATTGTTTCACATTTCTAGGAGTAGAACATGTTATGCTAGAAATGCGTTCATTAAGCGCGCTTGCAAATTATTTAATGATGCCACAAAACTCAAGGATATTGACATATTTAACTGTTCAATTACATTGCTTAAGAGTGCATTTAAACAAAAGCCAAAATAGTTTTTACTAATGTATTATACTAGTATAATTTCTTTAAAGTACCGAATCAACTTAATCATATACAATTGAAATAGCATGTTTTAATGTTAAAATACTTAAATGGATGTACGTTTTTTTTGTTAATCTAATCTTTAAGGAAACTCTAGATAGTAGATAGTAGATAGTAGAAGTACATTTATAGACATTATGTTCATACTTTAATTTATATAATACTGTTTGTTTGTAATCAATAAAAAAAAACTGTACATCAATTTGCGGTTTTTCTTTAGAAGTGGGCTTGTACGTCTTGCAATCCTTGTCTTGCTGGACGAGTCCTGAAATCCTTGTCCCGGCCGTGAATGGTATAGTGCTTTTCTCAGACACGTTAGGAAACATTAAAACAAAAATATCTAGTATGGAATCAAATAAAAGGGTTTAATATATAAAATAATAATAATAAAAAAACTAAAATAATATTAATAGTACGAAAGAATACCAAAACATCACGATAAATAAAACCACATATTGTCCTCGAATGAATAATTTAAAACATACTAAAGACGACGTCACAATCATTATCAGGCAGAATTTTTTAACTTGAACATTGGGGGCATGATCGGCTCTCAAACCGGGGGCAGCCGTACCCGAGAACTTCAAAGTCCAGCGCGCGTGGGATGACGTAGGGTGTAAGGCTGTCCTCAATCGACTTGTTGAGGCGGCTGGATCTTGCACGACTTCTGGTGGGTGGTATCGCGGTCAGAATCTGGGGCGTGGTTGCAAGCGTTACCTTTGCTTCAATTAGATACGCTACTCGATAGTGACACTTTTCGTGTATCCGTTGCTCGCCGCCTGAGCTGTGACGTGTGTTATCCCCATGCTTGCATCTGCGGCGCCATGGTTGTTGCGGACAGCCATCATGCATTGAGTTGCCGCTGATGTACCGGTAGGTATCCGCGTCACCATGTCCTCAGCGATATCCTACAGAGAGCTAGCTCTTAGATCAGCAGGCGTGCCATCCGTGCTTGAGCCACCGGGTCTTATCCGCTCTGATGGCCAGTGACCAGATTGGCCTTACTTTGGTGCCGTGGGAAAGGGGGTAGTGTTCGGTGTAGGATGCTACATGTGTCAGCATTATCACCGCCTACCATATAATCGCACTACAAGAATGCGCGCCAAGTCTAAATCACAAGCGGCGATGGATCGGCAGAAGTACGCCTCCCTAGAACAACGTTACTTTTTCATCCCCTTCTCAGTGGAAACTGCGGGTGGCTGTTACAGAACGCAATTGGACAAAAAAAATTAGTTTTGACCGAATCAGGCGGTTGTCGGTCCAGCTCTGTGCACCTCTTACAGCTCTCGTAATAAGAACATCTTTGATGTCCCTTTTGCGCTTCATCGATGGTAATTGAAGCCGAAGTGTCATCAAGCGATCACTAATGCCAACTGGCAGTTCCTGTAATGATCTCGCTATATGATTGCGTATGGCAAAGCCTACTCCACTTGCAGCCCTTTCGGGGGCAGGTCTACCGTTCCAGTAGTAGGTATAACCACCTAGTTGCTCACAAAGCTCTTTACTGACACTAAGATGGGTCTCGCTTATCGCTGCAATGTTAATGCTATACCGGCCCAATTCTCTGGCGATGAGAGCGGTTTTTCGCTCAGGGCAAAAGTTGGTGTCAGCGTCTAGGAGCGATCGAACATTCCATGCCCCAATGCAGAGGTCTTTACAACTTAATACTTGTATATGTTTCCTTTTTCGACCGCGTAAGTGTTATTTAATTCTGGTAACAATATCAATGTCTATGTCTTTACTACTAGCGCCCTCTAAGGTACATTGCTATGTACCACTGTGTCACTTAAAAATAAAATACAGTTCGTTGCCGTTAACCGTCGTTTCATTATCAGGTTATGGGCCCAGACACCTTTTTTAATAGTTTTGAAAGTTTAAAGTCAGTGTTTTTCGAACAGTCCGTGATAAAAATGTCGACAAAGTCCAAAACGGAAAGGACGCGAGAACTATGACGATTGGTGTTTTGCGGCTCAAAATGTTCTGGTGTTAGAGGGCATGGCGGGTAACATCAAGAGACAGTTATCGGCATCGGCGACTGCGGGCGATATTGAGAGTGATGCACAAGCCAAGGCGAAATTGATTTTAACAATCGACCCATCCATATATGTCCACATCAAGCAGGCAGTTACAACATATGACTTGTAGTCTACACTTAAAAATATGTATGATGATTCCGGTTATACAAGGAAGATCAGAAGCTGAAGGAAGATCATCTCATCAACATTCGGCTAGAAAACTGTGAATCAATGGCACAGTATGTTACCCAAATTGTGGAAACGGGCCAGCGACTTCAAGGAACAGGATTCAGAATAACCGATGAGTTGATTGGAGCATTAATGTTGGCGGGGCTACCGGAGAAATTTGCGCCTATGATAATGGCTATCGAGCACTCCGGAATTGAGGTTAGTGCGGACATCATAAAAACCAAGTTGATGGACATGTGTACAGATGTTTTTCATGTTGGTACTACATCCGGTTCAGAAAGTGCATTTGTTGCGAAAGGAACGCATCGATTCAGGAATGGCAACACTAAAGGCGGCCATTTTGGCAGACAATCAAATATGCCAACTTTAAAATCAGAGAAAGCTATAAAGTGTTATAAGTGTAAACAAATGGGCCATTATAAAAGTCAGTGTCCACAATCGGAAAATACCAACCGAAAACAGACCAACGCTTTCAATGCTGTTTTCCTAAGTGGAAGTTTTAGTAGGAGCAGCTGGTATATTGATAGTGGAGCGAGTAAACACATGACCGCAGGCAAAGATAACCTCACAAATATATCGCAGCAACCAGAAACCAAAGAAATTATTATCGCAAATCAGACTAGAGTTCCAGTGATGTGTTCTGGCGACGTAAACATCGTTACAGTTGTTAATGGTGTGGAATATGATGTCGCAGTTACGGATGTATTGTGTATTCCAGATTTAACCACAAACTTGCTTTCCGTGAGTCAGTTGATCAATAATGGCAATAGTGTCATTTTTAAAGGAAATGTTTGCTGTATATATAATCAACAGAAAGAACTCGTTGGCCAAGCATAATTAGTTGATGGTGTGTACAGATTACATACATTGCAATCAGAACAGATATTTGCAGCACCTGCAATAACATCGTGTGAGACTTGGCATAGGCGATTGGGACAAATAAACACTAATAGCCTTAATATTATGAAAAATGGAGCTGTAGAAGGAATTTCAAATTCACATGCAGCAAACATAGGTAAATCTACATGTACTATTTGTTGTGAAGGCAAACAAGCCAGGCTGTCATTTCAGCAGAGTGCATCAAAAACAGAAGATGTTCTGGAGATTATTCATGCAGATGTTGGAGGTCCCATGGAAAATCAGTCGATTGGAGGATCAAAATACTATGTTTTGCTTGTGGATGACTACAGCAAGATGGCATTTGTGTATTTCATGAAGGCGAAGAATGAAGTGTTTAAATATTTCCAAGAATTTCAGTGTATGGTTGAAAAACAAAAAGAAAAGAAAGTCAAGATTCTACGAACTGATAATGGAGGCGAGTTCTGTAGTAGAGAGTTTGACAGTTTTCTGAAAAAGCAAGGTATAGTTCACCAGAGAACTAATGCTTACACGCCCGAACAACTTGGTTTATGTGAGAGAATGAACAGATCAGTCGTTGAAAAGGCTAGATGTTTGATCTTTGATGCAGGATTAGGCAAAAAGTTTTGGGCGGAGGCTGTCAACACATCAGTGTATTTGAGGAATAGATCTGTTGTTACGGGGCTTAACAATAAAACTCCGTATGAAGTCTAGACAGGTCAGAAACCAAATCTAGGCCATTTGCGTATATTTGGAAGTGATGTCATGGTTCATATTCCCAAGGAGAGACGTACAAAGTGGGACAAGAAGGCCAAAAAGCTGATTTTTGTTGGTTATGCAGAAAATACAAAAGGGTATAGAGTGTATGATCCCATAACCAATATTGTATTAACCAGCAGAGATGTTGTCTTCATGGAGACTTCAAACCAGAATACTGTAGAGATACCCTTGGAATGTAAGCAACCAGTGGATGTAACTCACCCCGAGGAAACTTATTCTGACTATGAAGAGGTTGAGAGTACTGTCTCTGAAGTTGAAAATGAGGGGGATGAAACCTATGTACCGGAACCTGAAGCTTCTTCGGTGAGTACACCCAATGACAGTTTTTTTGACACTACTTCAGATCCAGGTGTTGTGGAACAAGATGAGATAGAGCAAATACCCAAACGCAGTAGAAAACGGCCAGATAGATACGGTTACAATAATCTGTGTGTTACAGAGTGCGAAGAAAGCAGTGACAGAGAAATAACGCTTGAAGAAGCTTTAAATGGACCAGAAAGCAAATTCTGGCGAGCGAGTATGAAAGAAGAGTTGGAATCATTTAAACAAAATGATGCCTGGGAGGTGGTCGAGTATCCTCAAGACAGTTCAGTGATCCAGTGCAGGTGGGTGTTTAAAAAAAAGTTTGACAGTGAAAATAATGTGCGTTACCGTGCCAGGCTAGTGGTAAAAGGCTTCTCGCAGAAAGCCGGTGTTGACTTTCATGAAACTTTTTCCCCCGTACTCAGATACTCTACTTTAAGGATGTTATTTGCATTAGCAGCAAAGTTAGAACTAGATATTAGCCATCTCGACGTAACCACAGCCTTTTTGAATGGTATTTTGAATGAAACAGTGTATATGCAAAAACCTGCTTTGTTTGAGTGTAATGATGACAGTAATAATATGGTACTAAAGTTAAAAAGAGCAATTTATGGATTGAAACAAAGTTCTAGAGCATGGTACCAAAGAGTTAATGATTATTTAATGAGTTTAGGTTATAAAAAATCTAGGTATGAACCATGTCTGTTTACCAAATTTAAAGGCAATGTTAAAATAATAATTGCATTGTTTGTCGATGACTTTTTTGTGTTCTCAAACTGTACCAAAGCTACTGAACAGCTAATTCAAGAATTAAGTAGTAAATTTAAAATTAAAAACTTAGGTCAAGTGAAACAATGTTTAGGTTTAAGAGTAAAAATGTGTAAAAATGCAATAACTATTGATCAGGTAAAATATGTTGATAATTTATTAAAGAGGTTTAATATGTTGCATTGTAAAACTGCAGATACTCCTATGGAGGCAAATTTAAAATTAGAAAAATCTACAAAGGTCAATAGTGAGTTTCCATACCAACAATTGATTGGTGGATTAATGTACTTGGCTTTATCTTAGTCAATTTAATAATTCATATAATGAGACTCACTGGAGACATGCGAAGAGAGTTTTAAAATATTTAAAGAAAACCAAAAATTATGGTCTTGTTTTTCGTAAAGATAATTCTCCTATTGAAGGTTTTGTAGATGCAGATTGGGGTTCAGAGATCACCGACAGAAAATCATATTCAGGTTTCTGTTTTAAATTGTCAAACTCAGTAATTTCATTTGAGTGTAGAAAACAAAGAAATGTAGCTTTATCTAGCACTGAGGCTGAATATGTTTCTATGTCTGAAGCCAGCAAAGAGGCTATTTTCTAAATCTATGGAAAATCGGATACTATTGCATTATTTAATGACTGTCAAAGTGCCCAGAAACTGGCGTTGAATCCTATTTTCCATCGAAGGTCTAAGCATATAGATATAAGATTTCATTTTGTAAGAGAAGCTATAGCCAATAATTTTGTTAAAATTGCCTATATGGAAACAGCTGAAATGCCAGCAGATATTCTGACCAAAAGCTTGGGTTCTGTTAAGCACTATTACTTTATGAGAAAACTTGGCATTTCACCTGTCGATTAATTATAGGATTATCTATTGATTTTGTTAAGTGGAGGTGTTATTTAATTCTGGTAACAATATCAATGTCTATGTCTTTACTACTAGCGCCCTCTAAGTCATTGCTATGTAACACTGTGTCACTTAAAAATAAAATACGGTTCGTTGCCGTTAACCGTCGTTTCATTATCAGTAAGTTCGATGTCCAGATGCCCGCGGTTTGGCACCTGGGTGGAGATTGAGACGGACTATGTTTAGGCCCTTCCCCTTTTCTAGGCCTTTCCCCTGATTGGGGAAAGCAGAGCGATCCTAAATAGGGCTGTTTTGCTGCCAGACATGCTGCCGATCCTGTCTTCCCGCCTTCGAGTCCAAGGAGCGACCACTCTCGTCTGACCGCCTACGTGCGGAATGCCAACTAGGGCCCGGATACATCGGAGTCCGGAGTTCCACCGCTGACACTCCATCGTCGGAGGACTGTTGTCTCCATGTCTTTTAAGAACTTTGCCAGGGTCATCTGCGCGTGATTAGATTATAGCGGGCAAATAGTTGCACTCCTACAAGCCTAATCTCTCGTTCCCAGTCTCCTGGTGCCAGTGGACCGTGTAACCGATACAACTGGCAGAGGCAGGGAATGCAGTGACTTGCCAACGCTCAAGTGAGCGTGTGTCTTATGGCATATCACGTATGTAAGATCCATTAGTCGACTCGTACGAGACCCACTGGAGGATATAGGGTATATTCTACCCCGGCACCGATGACATTGTTGCATGCCTGAATGGTAGAACATAAAAACTTTATAGTAATAAATATAAATAAATTATATTTGTCCTAATTAGACTTTTGTATGTACTTTGTTATTGCAATAAACCTTTAAATCTAAATCTTCATCAATACGTATTCGTTTCTCGAATAAAACTCCCGTAGGGTAGTAGCATAATAAAACAACTACCCTGCTAGTTCACTTACCCACTCTCATTAGGTAAGTGAAAAATTTAACAATGATTAAATAAAGATATACCTATTATGACTAAAATACGCCAGTGTCAAATTGCTTAGTAAATTCAAAATCTCCAAAACGTTAAACTGGTTTGGCATTGTCTGTTAATACGCTTCTCACTTAAGTGCTCAAAAGAACGACCCAATTTAATTTAGATCTTTATTCTTGATTACCAAATTACGCCGTGCAGAAAAACGGAGCTACAACAATCTATCTACTTTATAAGGAAATCTCTGGCGTCACTAAAACGAGTAAAAAACAACATTATCAGATGCTAAACATATAACTGACATGCGTAACTAAACGTTTACAAAACAAGTACATAAATTTCAATCAAACGCGTCGAACAACTTATTGTTTTGAAATGTAGCGAGTTTCAGACGCGAATAATACTAAATGGCAATTAATTCGCGTGGATAAATAAATCAAATAAATAAATATTAGGAGAAATTTTTTACACAAATCGAACTATGTAGTTTGACGACCTGTTTAGCCTAGTTGGTAGTGACACTGCCTCCGAAGCTAGAGGTCCCGGTTTCGAATCCTGGTCAGAACATTATTTGTGCATTTAGCATGGATTTTGTTCTTGGGTCTTGGATGTTTTCTATGTATTTAAGTATGTATGTATCTATATAAGTATATATACCGTCGCCTAGTACCCATAGTAAAAGCTTTGCTTAGTTTGGGACGAGGTCGATTTGTGTAAGATTGTCCCCCAATATTTATTATTATTATTTATTATAGTAAGCTCAATAAGGCTTGTGTTATGGGTACCAGATGACGATGTATTTAATAGATATACACTTAAATACATAGAAATTTATATAATTAAATTTTAAACTGGTCCATGCCATGCCATACATCCTTAGTACTATTACAGGTAGTAGGGTTCTCCCTTGTTGGACCTTACTTCTTTAGCCTTAAATTCTTCATTTGACCTCAATGTTTCATTACATATAATGCATTTTTTTTCTTAAATAGTATATTTTATAAGTTTATTGCGAAACAAACCTCACCTAAGGAATTCTAGTTGACGACATTCAAAGGAAAAGTTCACTGTTCTGAAGAAAAATGCCTTAGGTCTAGTGAACTTTAATATAAACATGATGCAGGATACTAAAATATCTAGAGATTTTGAAAATCTGCTATCAAATTACGACCTAAAATTAGAATTCAAGCAAGTAACAAGACTGGCAAGTGGAACATGTGTGGATAACATAATACACAACATACGCTATTGTCAAAGTAAAATACTACACTTACACCTATCTGACCATTCTGCTCAAATGATAAAGTGTGTAGTAGCCAATAAACATATTCCTGAATCATGGTTTATAAAAAAAGGGATTATTGTTAAGACAACTTAATTAAATTCCGTAATTGTCTAGCTAGTCTCACGTTTTGTGATATTTATGAGATAGATGATTCGAACATAGCGTACAATTGTTATTATGATATATTTAAATTGTTTTATGACTTATGTTTTCCATTGAAGTTAGTGAAATGTAATTTGAAACAAAAACCATCATGGCTTACAGACGGCATAAAAAGATCATGCCGACAAAAAAGAGTACTATACTGGAAATATCTAAAAAATAAAAACCAGTATACTGATCACTTAAACAAATATACTAAGATATTTAAAAAAGTAATTATATTTTCACAGAGACTGGAAAATTTTAAATTAATTAACAGATCTAGCAATAAAAATAAAGCAATATGGCATATAATAAATCAAAATAAATATAAAAAGTCGAGAGCATAAGTCGATAAGTCAGATAAAATATAATGGTACTACGTTGAACAATCCGCAGCATATTGCAAATGTTCTTAATAACAGCTTTATCGACTTACCACAATCCTGCACAACGTCGAAGCATCAAAAACTGGAACAAACTTTGTGGCAAACTCAATCTTTATGCAACCTAAATCACCAGATGAAATTGCTAAGATCATAAAACTTTTGTAAAATTCTAATAGCGTAGGTCATGACCAGATATTTACAAAATTAATAAAAGCTTGTTCCAAGGAAATTTTAGAACCACTATCGTACTTAATAAATTTGACCATATAAACAGGCTCATTTCCAGAAAGACTAAAAGTGACAGTTATCAAACCGATATACAAAATAGGCGATGAAGAAGACTGTAAAAATTATCGTCCGATAGCATTACTTTCAATTATATCCAAAAAATTTGAAAGATCCATTTATAAAAGAATTAGCCAGTTCCTTGAGAAATATAATATAATAACAAAAGAACAATTTGGCTTTAGGAAAAATAAATCAACCAGTCAAGCTATTCTTGAACTAATGAGCACCATTACAGAATGTCTAAATACTCGTATGCCTGTCACAACTATCGTTATGGACATGACGAAGGCATTTGACTTTGTATGTCATAACATGCTTTTAAGGAAGAAATACTGGTATGGCATACGCGGTACAGCTTACGATCTCATTAAATCATATTTGGATAATCGAAAGCAGTACACGACCTTACCTCTAATAGATAAAGGAAATAAAATTGAACGTGTCTCAAAGTCACTAATAAGAACTGTAGAGCGAGGCGTGCCTCAGGGTAGCATTTTAGGTCCTCTGTTGTTTCTTTTGTTTATTAATGACTTGCCAAGTGTGACAAAAAACCACACTGTTCTTTTTGCTGATGACACAACCATATTAGTAAAAGGCAATGATGACAATAGCTATCAGGTTAGACTTAATTTAGCGCTAAATATTGTAATGGAGTGGTTTTATACTAAACAGCTAATTGTAAACCTAGATAAAACAAAGTATATGCAATTCTATTTGCAACAATCAAATCCAAAAGATATCACAATTAAGTACAAAGTCCTTCCTCTACAACAAGTAAAAGAAATAAAATTTCTTGACCTGATATTAGACTGTCACGGGAACTGGAAGGCACATACTAACCACCTTTGTAAGAACCTTAGCAAATATGTTTATGCCCTTAGGAAAATATCGCTGAAAGCTTCGCAAAATGCTGCTCTTTGTGCATATCATGGGTACGTTTCCTCTATTTTAAAATACGGTTTGCTACATTGGGGAAACTCTTGTAATAAAGTCAATGTGTTCCGTCAGCAAAAAAATGTGTTCGGTCTATTCCAAGAGCAATACACACAGACAGCTGTAGACCTCTTTTAAAAAAAAAATATCTTAACGCTGCCCTCAATGTTTATATCGGTGGCGTCCATGTTAGTTAAGGAACATATGCATTTGTTTAGAGTAATAACAAAAAAACGACCACGAAATAATCAGAACAAATATGATGTTTTACGAAAGAACCCCGTTAATACTGCTTACTATAATAAAAGTATATATGTATTAGCTGCAAAAATATTAAATAAATTGCCAGATAGTATTAAAAGTCAAAATATATATTTTTTTAGGAAATCCGTAGTATGCATATTGAAGAATAATACATTTTATGATTTAAATGAAGTTTTAGAAAATGATCTCATTGTATAAGTACTATTAATATCAATTGACTTTTAATAGATAACTATTTGTATATAATGTAATTTAAACTAATATTGCATAGTGTAATTTAAACGATTAATATTAATTATTTAAGGTTTTAAGAAATTTAATTATTGTATGCCTGGAAGGCAAATTATAGCGACTCTAATATTTAACATGAAACCATCTATATGTATACCTATAATTTAACAATAAACGTATTGATTGATTGATTGAAACATTAGGAAAAACGTTAGTTGTAGTGACAGGATCCTATGGTAAGTGGTCAACGTTGTAACATACGCAACCCTTGAAAATGTTGGACACTCCTTTATTGAAACTGGCGAAAGCGAGTCTTCTACATTTAAGGAGTCTTTGAATGGGTAATTCAAAAATCCATAATGTAGTTAGAAGATGTTGCACGATTTTTATCGTAATTAGATGATTATTGATATTTTTACAACAGAAGCGTTAATATTTCATCAAGATTTTTCGATTCTATGTCAACCCATCGTGGTCCATTCACAATGCTATAAAAGTTACACCAGAGAACATTTTTTAGTAAACTTATTTACCACCGGGCAATAGTTGGGCAAACAGTCGCGGATAGCGGTTCGTTAGTGCCAGAGGCGCAATCACAATCCGCCGCGGGAGCAAACACTGCGAGCTCCCTCATATTTCACAATGTTAACCGTCCACTCGTTCTTGTAGCCAAATTGTAATTGGATGCAACGTGCAAATTCAACGTAAAGGTTAGAATTTATTTATATGAAGTGAATTAGTGTTTTTGTTTTAAAAGGTTACATAAAAAGAAACCTGATCGATGTGCAGAGGAGACTTTGGATATATTGCTTTTTTATTCGTTTTATATATATTTTAAAATGACTGTACTCAACCCATCTGCAAAATGTCGTCATAATATATCTTACTTAATAAAACTTAATATATCTTACTTAGTCTAGGTACGTATCTACTTATTTTGTTGAACGTATACTAAGTTACTTATTTGCTAATGTGGACAAATCCCTTGCAGAAAAAATTATCACTAGTAATACAGACACTACTACCGATGGTTAAATACACCGCCACCCAATCTCTAAGGTCATGCTCGTGTCTGAAGAAAAGACATCGACGCTCTCATAAGTAACATTAAAACTGACTGTGCGGTAAGTAGGCCCTGATAGGATATCGAAAATATCATCAAAAAATTCAAGGCATTATTAAATAAACCTATCACGCATTTATGTTACTTGTCGCTAACGACCGGCATCTTTTCGAGAGTTTTCAAGAAATATCAAATAATGATCAAATAACCCGGTATACCAAAACGGAGACAGAGACTGCAATAAAAATTATTGACCGATGTATATCTATCCTTACCCCATTCTCAAAAACTTTATGACATATCATAAAGTAAACGTCTAGACTTTGATTTTCTCATTTAAAATTCCTTCCTTTTTTGAATTTGGAATTTTGAGCCGGAAAATCAACCTATGAAGCTGTGTCTGAACTGACAGACCATCTAAAAACTAACCTTTAACAACAAACAAAAAAAAACCATTTTCCTAGACCTCATCAAATCCTTTGACAGTCTCCGTCCCTTTTCTCATTTCAAATCTAGGCAAGATTGTCATCAGGGGAACCCAGGTGAAACTATTTGAGAGCTACTTGTCAGGTCAATTGCAGTGTGTCAAAGTGGGCAGCTACATCAGTGATGAAGTTTAAGTGAATAACGGCGTTCTCCAGGCCAGGATTCTTGGACAAATGCTCTTCCTAATATAAATAAACTATCTTTGTTAACTACCATATTGATTCATGGAATGCCATGGGACGAAGTCTTCCAAAACGGCCAAAATAGCTTTAACCTAGTAATTAAGTGGCTAGCTACTAGGAGGACTAGGAGACTAGTAGTGTCAGTACTAGGAGGACTAGGACTAAGAGTACTTACCAATAATATTGACAAAACAAAATATACAACACTTTCACTTAAATACTAAAAAAATTCAAAACAATATAACTGCCCATTCTTGCCATAATATCATTCACCCCAATTGTTATTGTCCCAAAATTGATTGGACTAATGAGCTATCCTGAAAGTAAGTTCCTTTCCTACCCTTTTCCCACCCCACTACCGACTTACATAAACGCTGTAACGTGTTCTTAGTCGGCAAGTTCTTCGTCCTAAACATCGTACTCGTACTATTTAAGAAGACACTCACAACTATTTTTCGACCCCTCCAAACTGTCTCACAGACGTCGTGCCTAATGAATACCAGGTATGCTACACAGTACGAATAAACGCGCTTTTTGCCACACGATTACTGTACTGACTTATATCCAGAACCAAAATATAAACATAAAAGCATACAAAACAAAAACCGTACCAGAAGGCACTAACAAGTATACACCCATTAAATTTAGAAATAATAATTGTCTAATACACTGCTCGCTTAATCGCTGGAAGACATTACGGAGATGTTGCAGAGTCTAAGTGTTTCTTCCAGACGGGTGGGTCTCGGAATGAACTTGGATAACACGAAAGTGATGTTCAATTGATTCGTGGATTCACTGCCAATTACCGTCGATATTGTTTAGCATCGAAGTTGTTCAGGATTATACCTTACTAGGACAAATCGTCGAGCTAAGGAGAAACAAGTTGGACAAGTAAGCTAACAGAAAAAAAACAGTTGGGCTGGGCTGGTTATATAGGAAGGTTCGTCACTTATTTGAATCGCCACTGCCGCAGTTCCTCAAAACAAAATTCTTCTACCTGTGCGTAGTTCTGGTCCTCGATTACGGGGCCAAGACTAGGATACTTACAACAGGCCTTGTCTACAAATTCCAAATCGCTCAGCGAGCTAAACATATGGAGAGCTATGTTTTTCTGAAGGACAGAATCCGGAATCAGGATATCCGACGGAGAACCAAGGTCACCGACATAAAGATAAGCATAAAGTGGCAATGGGCGGGGCATACCTATTTATCGAAGAGCCGATGGCTGATGAGGCAGACGAGGAGTTAAATATTTATTGCTTTTACTAAGGTGAGAAATAATAAGTATTTTATATTAATATGAATAAATTTATTCGTAATTCGTAAAACTTAAGTACAAGAGCGCCTCATAATTAGAACTAGGCAATATAGAATATGTAATGTAAGAATTTATTTGACACGTAACAAATACATTTCTGCTATCGGTATAAAATGCAGTTCATAAAATAGTATATATATATATAATTAAATTTAAAAAATTACGCTGCGCAAAATTCAACAGTTTCAAATTTCGGCGTATAATCGGGATCCAACGTCCGTGAAGAAATGAGACCTCGGTACCAGATTGCGGATAATCGAGCTTGCCTCCTTTTACTTTCAGCTTGGTGGTCTACCTTAAAAAGACCAAATTTAGGCCTGCAAAATAAAATAAAAAATACGAATTACATAATGCAAGGAAATCCAGCGGTGTCGACAGCTGCTATTATTTTTATAATTTTCTGTAGCAGATTTAAAGGTAGGTAGTTGTTGGTTTGTGTGGGTCATTCATTTTCTAACTTGGCTGTTTCTTCTGCAACCAATAAACAATTACATTACATGAATACAATATTATTATTCGTTGTCTCAAAGGGCATTGTACGTGCCTATGAGGAAAACTGTCCTCCCAAGGTTAAAACCACAAAACGTTTTGTTCCCTGGTGGAACTCCAAACTCAAGAAGCTAAGGGACAAGACGCGTAAGTTATTCAATAGGGCCAAAAGAACGAATGAGTGGGAGGTATATCGCAAAGCCCTTAACGAATATAGTAAACAGATAAGGAAAGTCAAGAGAGCGTCGTGGAGGAAGTTCTGTGAGGAGGTGACCAATACGCCCCAGGGAGCAAGACTCCACAGACTACTCTCTAAGGCAAGGCCTAATCAGATCGGTCTCCTAAGAAGGCAGGATGACTCCTTCACGTCCAATGAGGCGGAGACTTTGGACTTGCTGGCCAGCACACATTTCCCGGGCTCTGCCCTGTCAAGCGGAACCAATGTAGGGAGTGATCCGCACAGACCACGCCCGGAGGACTGGAGACAAGCCTCCAGGGTCATCAGACCGGGAATAGTTAGGTGGGCCATTAATTCCTTCAAACCCTACAAAGCGAGCGGATTGGACGGGGTAAGCCCGGTGCTATTGCAACGTGGTGCTGACGTCCTAATTCCTTATCTGGTAAAAATCTTCAGGGCGAGTTACGCCTGGGGATTCTTACCAGAGATGTGGAACAAGGTAAAAATTATATTCATACCTAAGGCGGGCAAGAAGGACTACGCTCTGGCAAAGTCCTTCAGGCCCATCAGCCTTTCTTCGTTCCTACTAAAAACACTAGAGAAGGTCATAGACAAACATATTAGGGAGAACTGCCTCATAGACAAGCCCATCCACGACAGTCAGCACGCCTACCGTAGTGGCAGATCTACAGAGACCGCCCTACTTGAGCTAGTAGACAGAGTGGAAAGGGCGTTAGAGGACAAGGAAATAGCCCTATCAGCCTTCCTAGATATTGAGGATGCGTTTGATAATACGCCCATCAGGACACTGGTTGCGGGACTCATGTCAAAGGGAGTCGATCCCACCACTGTGCGATGGGTGCAGAGCATGCTCTCAAATAGGGTGGCAAAGCTAGAACTTTTCAATACCACTCGTGAAGTAACTACTGCAAGAGGATTATCCCCTCTACTGTGGACTCTTGCGGTAGATGAATTACTGTACAAGATGGCGGAACTTCACATCGATACCCAAGGGTACGCTGACGACCTTGTGGTTACCGTGAGGGGAACCTGCCAAAGTGCCTTATCGCACCTGATGCAGAAAGCCCTGAACACAATAAACACGTGGTGCAGGGAAAACGAACTATCCGTGAATGCGGACAAAACGGTTGTTGTGCCGTTCACCAACAGGAGGAAACTTGATAAGCTGAGCCCCCTGGTGATGAATGGCAAAACAATTCCGTTCTCTTCTGAGGTCAAATATCTGGGCATTACACTTGACCAGAAAATGACCTGGAACCCGCATGTAAACGGAGTTTTGCAGAAGGATAAATCAGCCCTGGCTATTTGCTGTCGTTTAGCGGGTAACAGATGGGGACTAAAACCCAAAATCGCCCTTTGGCTATACACGTCCATAGTGAGGCCGATGGTGTCTTACGCCTCCGTGGTCTGGTATAGGAAAACGACACAGAAAACAGTAATAAGCAAACTGAGTAGTCTACAAAGGACTGCCTGCATTATAGTCACTGGAGCCATGTCAACCTCTCCAACAGCGGCTCTCGAAGCCATGCTGAACCTGCCGCCCCTCAACCTCTATTTGGAACAGGAGGCGAGGCCCAGCATGCTCAGAGTAGCGATCGCAAAGAAAGGGAACTGGCTATCTACAGCCTTGAGATCACTCAAGAACTCAGTGCACGAAATTCCGGTTTTAGGGATGCCTTTAGACACAATGCCCCCAAAACACTGTACACAGAAATTCTACTCTGTGGAACTCCTGAAGAGAGAAGACTGGTCAAACGGTCTAATAGATTGGAAACTTGGTAGCCTAAAGTGGTACACCGACGGCTCCAAATCCGGATCTGAGGTAGGATGTGGAATATATGGAGAATCGCCCAGAAGGGATATTAGCCTGAATCTGGGAAAGTACTCCTCCATATTCCAAGCAGAGGTATACGCCATCCTGGAATGCGCGACAACCAACCTGCAAAGCAACTACCTCAACAATACTATCTATATCCACTCGGATAGCCGGGCAGCGCTCTTGGCCCTCAGCTCTGACGTCATAACGTCAAGGCTGGTCGAGAACTGCCGGGAGGTACTAAATAATCTGGGAGTGAAAAACAAGGTTATTTTACGTTGGGTCCCAGGGCATGCAGGCATCGAGGGAAATGAAAGAGCCGACGAGCTTGCAC
Organism: Notocelia uddmanniana; assembly: GCA_905163555.1. Lineage (NCBI taxonomy): Eukaryota > Metazoa > Arthropoda > Insecta > Lepidoptera > Tortricidae > Notocelia > Notocelia uddmanniana. The sequence goes on from LR991055.1 coordinate 23,181,406, forward strand.
GAGCGGGGGCGAAGGGGACGCACTGCGGGCCAGAACCGTTTTGTGGCGTCCCCAAAAGCCTAACCAAGCTCACCCTGAAGACCTATTGCTTCTACAAAACCATTCAGGCCTGGAGAGCAACACCCGGGCTGAATCATTCCAAAGCGCTGATTAAAGCCTTTAGCAAAAAGGCGTCATCCGATGCCTTGGCGCTAAGCAGGAACCGTCTACGCATGCTGGTAAGGGTGCTTACAGGGCACTGCTGCCTAAACAAGCACATGCATACGTTGGGACTGAGTGACACAAGGCGGTGCAGACTCTGCCTCGAAGCGGAGGAGACGCCTGCACACATCCTAACCGATTGCCCTTGCCTGATGCGCAGCCGTAGTTCTATACTGGGCAGACACGTCATGTGCCCAGAAGAGATAAAGTCTCTCGAGTTCAGCAAAATCCTGCAGTTTTTCGAATTTGCAGGGCTGGACCGAGATTTGTAGTAGGTGGCGATCACAATAGATCAGAGATGGTCGCAGTGATACGAGGGCTCAGCAGCCCGGAATAGCCACAAGCTGAATAATAATAATACATGAATACAAAATCTTTATTTAATAAGATGAAGCTTCAAAAACCATTAACATTGAACTGTATACATATGTATTGATAGGGTTTCAAGCACTACATACTTATAGCCTTCTGTGAATTCGAAGTTGTCCATCAAACTCCATGCGATATAACCAGTAACGTTGACCTGGTCTTCATATATAGCATCCAGAACGCTGCTTAAGTATTTCTTATGGTAGTCAATTCTTTTAGGGTCCAGAAGGTCTTCATCAGTAGCAACACCATTCTCCGTTATCAATATTGATGGATTATTGTACGTATCTTTCACCCATTTCAGTGCCCGCCTTATGCCATGGGGGATGACCTGAAAAATAATCATTAATAGTAAATTACTGCAAAAGCCGGGAAGGAAGGGGTTGCCTGCCGAGTATATTTAGACGTATAGTAATACGAAACAGGCAAACCCTGTTCCACCCGAGGTATGTATAATGATATCTCAAAAAATTTAAGGAAATTTGAAATTGAAAATATCCAGTAACAACAAAACGTTCTGCAGCAGCCGAAAGCGCGAAAAGTGGGTGATTATCAACGAGTGTAATTTTTATAAGTATACGAGCTAGTGGAGCGAGCGAGTTTAAAATTCGACAGGACTTAGTGCAACAGTTAGTGCGAGGAAATAAATAAATACGATTGAAATAGTACATTACTGCAGAGGCCGTGAAGTAAGGGATTTCTGGACGAGTTTGGGATAAAACGAGTCCTGGAAAACCTGTTCCGGCCGATGATTGTATAGTACTTTTCTCAAACATGTTAGAAAAAAAAACAATAAAAAAACTACAATGTAAAAAAACTAAAAAATACGAAACGTCCAAAAATAGCAAAGCATCACGACAAATAACGGAAATTAAATAAAAAACACTAAAAATGCTACAAAATACAAGCACCATTTAAAAAAAACACGAAAGAACTAAAAACACGTAAAAACTAAAAAATATACCAAAAAACATGGAAAAACTAAAAAAATGTCGAAAAGTACAAAAAAATACGAAAAAGCTTAAAAGTCCAAAAAAATCAAAATACACAAAAAAACGCTACAAAATAACACTAAACAAACTAAAAAAAATACATAAATACTCGAAAAATTCGAAAAAAAAAACAACGAAATACAAAAATACAAGAATCAAAAAAAAAACCGGAAAGACCTAAAAAATACCAATTTACATAACAAATTAAAAATATTTATACAAAATCGTGGCGGTTGGCTCTATGTAATATTTCCTTTATCAGATTATTTTAGTTTGGCCGCCAGCCAAGAAGTAATGTAGGGAGCCATAAACAGGTAACTTCAAGTCTTCTTTTCGTGACATTAATGCATACGTTTAAGCACATGTTTGCGACATAGTACATTACTACAGAGGCCGGGACGAAAGGGGTTGCCGGCCGAAGACATATAGACGGCCGAGCGAAGCGAGGTCGGATAGGTCTCAGGCAGGCAACCCCATATTTCCCGCCGAGGTATGTATAGTGCTTTTCTCAAACATGCAATGAAATAAACAACAAAAAAATCAAGTGGCAGAATGTCATGATGCCTGTGCTACAAATTTATGTGGAATGGAAATTAAAAAAGAGGACTTTGCCGGCCTAGGCCTGCAACATTTGTATGAAATTGCATTGACGACCTCTTGTCCTGGCCGCACCTGAAACGTCATACTTCGCAGCCTATTATAAGGAACATAACATCAATATTTCATTGCATGTTTGAGAAAAGGTAATTTAAGATATAAGTTGTAATTTACTTTGATTTGTTAGGTACTTATTATCTGGAACATCATTCAAAAACTTTTCAATCAAGGCATTTGTCACCAAACCATCATTTCAGGGGGCAAAGTAGCAGTAATAATAATAATCGTATGGCATTTATTTTTGAACCGTGAGGTCTTCGAGAAGACAAGTACGGTTGCCAGTTTTTGTTGCACTTTTAGCACCAACCAGGGGTCACGTGTAGGGTAACGGTGGGTACGCCCTACGGACGTAGTGTAACTTCGACCCCCTTGTCAAGTGAGTGGGCATCTTGACTGTTAGAAGTTATCAAGCCACCCGAAGGCCTCTAACCTGGCTTAACGACTGCTGTCGTAGACAGCAACCGAGATCAACGGCTTAATGTGCCTTCCAAAGCACGGGAGCGCTCACTCAAAGCGGTCACCCGTCCAATAATTGACCTGCCCCCCACGTTGCTTACCTCGTATACCGCACCCGGTACGCGGGCGCCGCCATGAGCGCTCCAAGGCGAACAAAAAAGAAGCCGGGGCCCCACCTTCCTTTTCTGGAACCGTTTTGTCTCATTTTCAAACCCTGATAGCTTCCAAATAACATCAGATAGCCTAAATTCTCGGGATATTAACGAACACTTTGTTTTGTAGTGACCCTGCTTACGAAGCCGGAGGTCCCGGGTTTGAATCCTGGTTAGAGCATTATTTGTGTAGAGCACGAATATTTGTTCCTGAATCTTGGATGTTTTCTATGTATTTGAGTATGTATTGCCTTTAACTCGAACTATTTATTGAAAAAAAATGGTTATTTACAAGTGTAGTGAATTAAGTGACTGGGGTGTCATAATGGACAGTAAGTTGATCTTCGATCGGCATAGTTAACAAAGCTTTTAAGGCACTTGGTTTTATCACACGATCATGTAAGAACCTTAAAAGATTAAAATCAATTAAAATTGCTTACTAAGCATTTGTAAGAAGACATCTGGAATACGCGTTACACGTTTGGAACCCGTGTTATGATGTCTATAATTCTAAAATCGAAAGAATTCAAAAAATGTTTATTCGTTTTCTGAGTTACAAATTCAAAATTCCTAAAAAAAATTTTCCCATCCAATGTGCCAAACTCCTCTTGCTACATCTGTCCACCCGACGTAATAAGCTGACGCTATTTATGATATGAAAATTGCCCAGAGTCATGTAGAAAGTCCTGATCTGCTAGTGAACTTGAGGTTCTCAGCCCCCGCACGCCTATCCTCTCGCAATAAATTAACGTTACATATTCCATTCGCTCTCAGTAATTACAGAAAAAAACCTTTCTTCTAAGAGCCGCTCGGTCTTTTAATCAGCTGTGTGAACGTCACGGTCTCATCGATCTGTTTTGTGATAGCCTTAGTTCAAAACGCAAACTAATGAGTCAAGATTTCTCTCCTCGTTAATACTCTTATATGATTTTATCTTCTTCCTAATTATTTGATCTTCTCGTTCACTGTTTGACTTCATTCTCGCTGTCAAGCAACTCAATCATAATAAAAATTGTTAATAATACTTTTAGTACTTCCGCATGCTACGTATTTATCTATAAAATACTGCGGTGACCGCTTTATCGTTTTTTTCTAATACCGCAGTCTATTATAGATACATTTTATTTTTTACTTTATTTCAAAGGAAAACTTACAGCTAAAATAACAACATAAGTTATGATATAGAAACAGTGAGCCAATTACATTTCACAGGTGGAAACTGCATAAAAACATACTTCTTCGTCGTCTAGTACCAATACTACAAGCTTTGCTTAGTTTGGGACTAGGTAGATTTATGTAAGATGTCCCCCAATATTAATTATTTATTATAAGATGTAGTTAATGATATATACTACGTCTAATTAATCTAGCTTTTATTGTATAGATTTTATTGATACCTAAATTACGAGTATCATAATTAGAGTTTATTATAGGGATATGTCGGGTTTCAAGCTGACTATGTAGAAGAAACTGGGCACATAATATTACGTACCGGCATGTAGGAATTTTTTTTTGTATTTTTTTTCTGTCCTGTCTTACACCATGCAGGCATAGTTGAAGAAATTTTTAATCTCAAGCTTTTGGCTGATGTCAACGAACCCAAATCTATAATACTCATAAGTATGGGGAAACTATTATAAATACAATGATTTTGTATCAGTTTGCCAGTGTTGTAATTATGAAAAGAAATATTGGAATGTTTACACTCATTCTGTTATCAGGATTATTGTATGGAAAATCAAATTAAGTTGACACGTCACAATGACCTGTAAGGGCAAAGTTTGGGCATTCCTGAGTAATTAAGATCGGATTATTCTCATACGATCTTTTTCGACTTTGGATAACACCGGATCTCAGCATACAGAAGCCGTTTCCAATTTATGATTATACAAAATTTACAATAATTTCTTAAAAATGATCTGGGTATTATAAGACTCTTAAAGTCCTTCCTAAAAGTTATTTGAGGTTGCTGAGGCAAACGGGATGAAAGAGCAGATCGCATCGACTTGCCATCATTTAAAAGAACCCACTCATTTAGCGAAAATAACCTCATAAAATCTGGCCCGTTCTTACATTAGGTTATATACATACATATTCAACTCGCAGCCCAAATTATGCATGGCTTGTAGGTAATTGTTTACATATTTCATCCTACTCGTGTCATCATTCGCTTGTCGTTGTCTCATCTACTTGGGATAGGCGCAGCATGCTTTTTCTTCCATACTTTTTTATCACCTGTCTTCTCGTTTCTCACGCAGTTCATTCACCTTTTCCTTGGTCTACCCCTTCTCTTCCTTCCTCTATATCTCTAGCTCTCACATCCTTCCATTTTGCCTCTTGCAAAAAAGCTACATTTGTCCGACATCTTCTAGCTCCCTTCCCTTCCCAGTCATCTTCCATACATTCCAACTCGCATACCTCAATTTCACAACATACCATACCATGGCTCTTTGGCTCGCTTCTTACGTCACTCTCGACCGGGCTGGTGCAAAAACCCTAGTCAATTTCCCACGGGAGTATGCCCTCAACCCTGTCACACATCTCAATTGCCAGTATTCATGCTGCTGTTTTTTTTTACAACCGGCCGCCTGCCTGTAGTCAACCCTCCTTCGGTATTCCTGGTTGACTGGGATGATCGTAATTTAGAAATGGAATGAAATGAAATGTTTATTTGCTTAAGACATGGTTAACAATAAGGTGGAACAACTTTGTTAGGATCAGCACATCTCGCCAACATTTGGACATGCAAAACTTTACAAACTTATGAATACTTAACACAATTAATTATTTGATTATAATTCCTTATTATTTTAATTTCCATTATTCCATTTTATTATTACTTTACATTAAACATTCTTGTATAGAGTAAAACATTTGTCAACTAGCCATTTGTGTAATGCAGATGTGAACGGTTTTAGGGCAAGACGTCTTATATCAATTGGTAAATGAATGTATAGTTTAATTGCCATGGCATAACCGTTTTTGCTACAGAGCTTAGTTTTATAAGTGACTGGCAATACCAGATTTCCAGGGTCTCTGACATCAAATTTACAAACACTGCTTAATTTTATAAATAGGTCAGGATGTAATCTGGTAAATTTGCAAGCCTCAAAAATATAAAGCGAAGGTAGGGTTAGTATTCCAAGATCTTTGAATAGAAGTCTACATGAGGTTCGTGGTGGTAACCTGCAGGTAGCTCGAACGCATTTTTTTTTGACTGACAAACACTCTATTTATGTCACATGAGTTACCCCAAAGTAGCAGACCATACCTTAAGACCGAGGCTACATAACCGTGATAGGATGTAAGAGCTGTACTTTTATTTACCAATGTAGCCAGTCTTTTGAGAACATAGACAAAATGATTAATTTTTGTACATATATCATTCTGTTTATTTGTGGTTTACAACTACAGATTTTGTCTAAGAGTATGCCTAAGAATGAGATTTTGTCGGTTTCTGCTATTTGTTCGTCGTTGTTTTTTTAAATTAATGTCAACACTACCCTTACGATTATAAAATTGTACATATTTTGTTTTTTCTAAATTAGGCTGTAATTTGTTCATTTTCATCCACATTATCATGTCATTAATTGTGTTATTTATGTCCATATTATATGATTCAATATTATTTACATTACAGGGAATGTAAACAAACATGTTCTGTGACCTTAGGCAAATCGTTTATGTAGAGCAAACATAATAGTGGCCCCAGTACACTACCCTGTGGTACCCCAGTTTTAACCTCTTTATAGCACGATTTTGAGTAAAACGCTATATTTTTTTTATTAATATTTTCCACTTCAACAGATTGTGTGCGATTGCATAAGTAACATTTTATCCAACTTAATGCCAAACCACGAATACCATACATTTCACATTTCTGAAGAAGGCGATCATGAGAGACAAAATCGAAAGCCTTGCTCATATCGAAAAATACTGCAATAACAGGTTTCCCTTTATCGACTTGATCAGTTATGGCTTTGGTTAAATTAAACGCTGCCAATGACGTGGATTTGCCTATTTGGAAGCCATTTTGATTTTTCACTATTATACCATATTTGTCACAGAAATTCGTAATTCTAACATGCATGGCTCTTTCGAAAATCTTGGACAAAACGGGTAATAAGGCTATCGGCCGATAATTATTGAGAGCCTCTTTACTGTTCCTTTAGTCAGCCTCTTCGAATTCTACAGATAAGCACGGAGTGGGCTATTTTCAAACCGGTGACCACAATTCTTCCTACTACAAAAAAATAGTTATTATGTAGAGAAGGTTCTCTATCTGACAGAATCAATGTTCGACAGCTAGAAAAATCAAAACATAGCATCCCACTCGCTCGCGCTCGCCGCATAGCAGGCGCTCTTTCATTATCATTACTAGCTCAAACATCAAAATCGACACTCCGGGGTTATGCGGGGGCTGAATTTAGCCAAAGTGACATGAGGAATAAGCCTGATTATAGCCTAATTTAGAAATTCATACTTACCGCAATATGCTCTGATGCTGTTCTTGGATAGTTTAAAAATGAACCCTTGGCTCCAAGATCGTCCGCCATGGAAGGTATATCTTTTCCAGGCTTATAAGTACTTCTTGTATAGAACTTTGTGGAATAATGGTTAAATCCGTAGAAGTCACTTGCTCCTGAAATCAACATTGATAATGTACCTTACTTTGTAATTGATTTTTTTTCAACGAATATGCTGTACTTGAATTGAACTTTTAAATTTAATTCTGTTATTTGACCCTTTACTTATCAAGTTATCGCAGAACTATTTGCCGATCACCTTAACATTTTTTTCGCCCAGTAACAGACTAGTTATGCGAGGAACGCGTACCACCACGTTGCACTTATATCAATATCGAAAAGTGGGTTGTACGTACAGGCTGTCCCTTAAACCGACTAGTAGATCAGCTAATAAGTAACCATATATAAGCAAATATGACATTAATGAAAAAAACATACTTATCGAAATATTGACTATCACTTAAGTTAAACTTGTCCACTGATATAAAAAACAACCTGCGATATATTGAAAACTACGAAATTTTCATACAAGTTTTTGTTTAATCTGATAGGTAGCTTATAAATCTGTCTCATAACATATCAGGTATTCTTACCATGGCTCATAGCCCTCACATCTTGGTTCTTGGCACTGTCTATCGCTGATCTAAGAAAAGGCCCTACTCTAACTAGCACAACAAACCTTTGCAATAGTCCCTTTCCTCATCTGTGAAATCTGGAAGCCTGCTTCGGGGAAATCCCTGTTGTTTGCTTTTTTCGGCCACTAGCTGTTTTACCCGTGGCGGGAATCCCCCTGAAGTCGAGAATATTGGGTTCGCGAAAATTCCCGTGTTCATAAATAAAGCATCCTGAGCTGCTTGGGCATCTTCAGGCGAACCCGTCAATGCTTCACAATAATCTGTAACCATTACAATGCCCACTTTCCCTGAAAAACGTGAAGATATTTTACTTCAAATAATCAGAGCATCCTTTGCACATCTAAAAAAATGTCATTGTACGTGATAAGTATAGATAATTATGTACCACTCGAAGCTGAGAACAGAAGAAGAAGAAGAAACAGGGTTTGTCCAACAGTAAATTCAAAAATGGCCCTTACGAGTCGTCATTTTATACATCTTAGTTCAAGCCTATACAATAAAGTAAATGACGAACTTAATATCTACCTCCTAACGCTGCGCGAATGCAAAGGGTAAGGGTTCTGGGTGAGCGTGTTCCATCTTAGACTTTGTCTTAACTTTCCATCAGGTTAGACTAAGGTCAAACGTAATCCCATTAACAATAAAAAAAAAAATATTGTGGAGTGGCTAGACACATTGAATTACGATGAAGTCGAAAATCTGATTAAGATAAGATTACACTAAATATAACTATAACCTGAAACTCATATAAAATACATCAAATATAATAAAAAAGCACACACACTCTTCAACGCCGAAAAGTTCACGTTTGGCAATTTGTCCTCCTAGCTGTGTTTGTTAAGAAAGTTCTATTTTTACGATTAATTTTTGTCATGCTCGATTTTTGATGATGGGATCCATGAGGAATTGAGGGAACTTCTTTGGCTTCTTAGGCTTTTTTTTTTCTTTTTTTTGTTTTTTTTTTTTCTTGAAGGCAAACATATAGTGATTTTTGTGTTTTTATCAACAAATCGAGCATTATCATACAAAAATGTGACATTTGATGAAGTGCAGCTGCTGATGATGATCAGTACAGAACTCTTCAACGAAGAAAAGTTCACGTTTGGCGATTTGTCCTTCTAACTGTGTTTGTTAAGCAAGTTCTATTTTCACGATTGATTTTTGTCATGCTCGAGTTCTGATGATGGGATCCGTTAAGAATCGAGGGAACTTCTCAAATGTGAAAGGCACACAAATAGTGATTTTAGTATTTTCATGAACTAATCAAGCATTTTCACTATAAAAGTGACATTTGATGAAGTGGAACTGCTGATGATGATCAGAACGGAACTCTTCAATGACGCGTAGTTCACGTTTGGCGATTTGTTCTCTTCGTTCTGTTTGTCAAGCAAGCAAGGTTTATCCATGATTCCATGAGGAATTGAGGGTACTTAGTCTTCTACCATTATAAACATACTTATAGCCATTTTTATTTTATTTTATGGAATCTAAGAGTGCACCATCTAAGTATAATAATCTTTCACCGGCCTCCCCCATTGAAGTCGTTTTTTTTCCTTAAAAAATATTCATAACAATATACATTGTATAGTTAAATGTGTCAGTTACTACAAATTAACAATGTTACAGTAGAAAACCTATTTTCGCGATAAATTAGCCGTGCAGGACGCTATCACTGCCAAACTTAGTCAAAACAAAGTTAGTCAGTTATTTGACAAATTCAGTCTACTAGAGCTTGATTTAAACACTCCTTATTTTTAAGTGTATGGTGTAATACAGAATGATAAAATTATGAATAAATTTATTGACGTTCAAAAATTTGATGTTAATATTAAAAGTTTAAAGTTACTTAGTTATTAAAACGAATAATATATAAATCAATAACACCACATCTGGACCTTTCTTTCTTATAAAGTATAGCATGAAGATGGAACCTCCATCGCTCCGGATACGTCAATGGGACTTACGCAAACAGTCTAGCTATGATCGTTTCATGTCGAAAGCAAGAACGAAAAGCATTCGCTGGCTCAAGGATTAGCTGGAAGAAATCCCTTATAGGGATAAGCTCGCCTTTGTACATGTGTCAACTGTTCTTTTAATTATTATTTTAATTGTTGTGTTCCACACTTATGTACTACAATAAATAATTTTACATTAATACATACCTACATACATACAATCATTTAACTCAATGTGTGTGAGTATCAATAACAGAATGAGCTCAGCCTGTAGAACCACATTTTGTGGCACCAGTTTTGAGCGGCAGTTATGCTTCCATACTTATATTTCGATGGTGTACCTACGTCTATGCATAAGTCTGGGATAGTTTTCTCAACAGCAAATTGCGCTGAAACGTCAATGCGTTGAATTTTCTATTTTACTAACTAAACCCTATATTGAATTAGCTTGGGCCTGCAGTTGATTCGATGGTGTTTTCTAGTTATATTAATTGTACTTCCAATAGTACCATTACATACTTGTTACATGTTACATGTAACAACCACCAAATCCTTATAAAAAATACATGCAAATTCAAAATATAAATGAAACAAACTTACTTGGAGTCTAACACCTTATTTTAATTATCGACGTGCTACGAGAACACCTCTATGTTAGGCCGCCTTCAGAACCAGAACTCGAGACCTATTCAGTTTCAGCAGGGGGGTCAGGTAAGTACATGTTATTTCTCCTAAACTATTCTCCGCTGCACTGGAGGATGATTTCAAGTCTCTGGACTGGAGAAGGCTAGGTATCAACATAAACGGCGAGTACATCACTAATAGTTCTCTCTCTCTCTCATAGTTTTCGCTGAGACCATGGAAGATTTAAGTACGAAGTTCGATGACCTCAGTAAAGCCTCCGAACGAGTTGGTCTAAGGATGAATATGGACAAAACGAAGATCATGTCGAATGCCCATGTGGCACCTACTCCCGTTACAATCGGACACTCGAAGTTGTAGAGCATTATATATACCTAGGATAGACTGTCCAGTTAGGTTGGTCCAAATTACAGAAAGAGGTTAATCGTCGAAACCGACTCGGGTGGGCAGCGTTTGGGAAACTACGGCACATCTTTTTGTCCAATATTCCGCAGTCTCAAGACGAGAGAGTGTGTATTGCCAGTGATGACATATGGCACTGAAAGGTGGTCGCTTACTATGGGCCTCATAAAAATACTCAAAGTCACCCATAGAGCAATGGAGAGGGCTATGGATGGGAGTATCTCTGCGTGATCGCATCAGAAATGAGGCCATCTGCCACCTTGCTGTAGAACCAAAGTAACCGATAGCCGTTGGGGCGGAAATCTTCTCGAGTGGCGACCACTTACCCGAAGGCGCAGCGTGGGTAAGCCCCCCACACACAACGTGGGCAGGATTCCGCTGGATGCGGGTGGTGCAGGATCGGTCATTGTAGCATTATTTAGGGGAAGCCTATATTCAGCAGTGAACGTCCTTCGGCTGATATAATTATGAACGTTTTCAGAGGTCAAATCTAACATAAAAACTAGTTTCAATTCAGACAAAAATGCGCCGCTTTTGAACATCTACATTGCCCGTGGTTTTTTTGGCTACTTAGTGTTGACAGAAGAAGAAAAAAAAGTCTCATAAGACAATAACATTACTTTAAGTACACCTGAGCTTTAAAATTAAATTAGCAACGATTCGTATCCCTATTAGTGAGGATTATACTGTTTCAATTTATTTTTCCATAAGATTTAAGTTAAAGATTTTAGTAAATTAATGTACAACGTGAATGCAACTACTAATTACATTTAAGTATTCGAGATCTACGGATGATGGTTTGGACACTCATGCGGAAAGAAAAGAACAAGCTCTTAGTGGCAGAACGGAAAACCTGGCGGAAGATTCTGGGACCAACCACACAGGTGGGTTAAGAGCAAATGTTTTGAAAATATTTTATTTGAATAAACTAATTTTGCAAGCAAAAGGAGTAAACAATGTAAAATGATTCGAAGGAGCATAATATTTAAACGATTAGGTAGTAGTACTTTCGGTAGTATTACGACTGTAGACATTTATAAAATTCCAAAGAAACTTAATTATGACCTAAGCCAACGTGCGACGAAAACAAACTTGCCCACAGCTTGTAAACTGCTCTTTTGTAATTTCCAACCACGAGTAATTTTTTTAGCGGTTTCCATTAGGTGTACGGAGGATACTATCTCTATTGCTTATGCTCATGAGAACAAACCAAAAAAAAATGCAAAATGTTTCTAGACTTAATCAGACACTACTTACGTGTCCAGGTGTAGCGATCTAGGAAGAGAAGCCTTGATACACAACAGTAAGATAGGCTTATATTTTTTTAAAACGGTATAATTTTACCTGATTGGGATTTCCTAAATTCTTTGTCGTATAGATGCCAAACTCGTGCGTGAGCCATCACTATATTCTTTACAGCCATATAATCCGCTGTTCCATGACCTTGTTTCAAACCCGGTGCTTGGTGGTCAGATCCATAACCCGTGACGACCACTTTAGGTTCATTTATCGTTGACCAAATTTTCACTCGGTCTCCGAAATTTTCAAATAGGACTCTGGCATAGTCTTCTAGCCATTCAACTACGTGAGGGTTTGCCCATCCACCTAAATCTTGGAGGCATTGTGGTAAGTCAAAATGATTTATAGTCACAACTGGTTCGATGGCATTCATGAGCAAGTCGTCAATAACTTGATTGTAATGATCAATTCCCTCTTGGCTAATGTTATTCGCAAAACCATTGGGCAGTATTCTTGGCCACGAAATGGAAAATCTATACAAGTGTACTCCTAAATATCGAAGCATAGCTGAATCACATGTGTACTTTTCATAAGATTTACAAGCGTCGTCACCAGTTGAATTGTCCTTAATTAAACCTGGTTTGTGAGTGAACACGTCCCATATACTTTTTGATTTACCTGCGTAAAATAAGTAATAGTACATTACTACAGAGGCCGAAACGAAAGGGGTTACCGGCCGAAGACATATAGACGGCCGAGCTAATCGAGGCCGGATAGGTCGGAGGCGGGCAACCCCATATTTCCCGCCGAGGTATGTATAGTGCTTTTCTCAAACAAGCAATGAAATAAACAACAAAAAAATCAAAGTTTTATTTTTTAATACGCATAGTGGCAGAATGTCATGATGCCTGTGCCACAAATTTATGTGGAACGGAAATTAAAAACCGGCCAAGAGTGTGTCGGGCCACGCTCAGTGTAGGGTTCCGTAGTTTTCCGTCCGTCACATTAAGTTGACATATTAAGTACAGAAACACAAAACCCTAAAAACGGGCCCACAGAGGACGGTGATAACTAAAGAAAGAGTTATAGATTCGCACCTGCTCAGAACCCATTAAATCAGGAAAAATCTTAACACCGCCATGTAGAAATGAGCGTTCCACGTACAGCGACATCTATCGGCAAATTAAGTAAACTATTGCGCGCGAGCTTAAAGTACGGAAGATGATTTTTATGGAATAATTCTTTATTGCGTGAACCGATTTTCACCGGTTTTACTTTATTTGAAATCACCGTCATTTCATTGTGATTTTGTAGAAATGACAGGTACAATAAACACCTGTTTATACGGTTAAATTACAAACTTAGTTCAGAAATTATTTTTGTAATTTTTTCAAGAACTATTCAACCTATCAAGTTCAAAATAATTTTCCTACAAAGTTTTTATAAAGTTCTACTTTTGAGATTTTTTTCATATTTTTAAAACTTATGGTTCAAAAGTTAGAGGGGGGGGGGACACATTTTTTTTTACTTCTGGAGCGATTATTTCCGAAAATATTAACATTATAAAAAAATGATTTTAGTAAACCCCTATTTATTTTTAAATACCTATCTAACAATATATCACACGTTAGGGTTAAAATGAAAAAAAAAATCACTCCCCACTTTACGTATAGGGGAGGTACACTTTGTCGGCGTAATTGATATACATATTAGTACCAAATTTCAGCTTTCTAGTGCTAACGGTCACTGAGATTATCCGCGGACGGACGGACAGACGGACGGACAGACATGGCGAAACTATAAGGGTTCCTAGTTGACTACGGAACCCTAAAAAGAGGACTTTGCCGGCTTAGGCCTGCAAGATTTGTAAGAAATTCCATTAACGACCTCTTGTCCTAGCCGCACCTGAAACGTCATACTTCGCAGCCTATTATAAGGAACATAACAACAATATTTCATTGCATGTTTGAGAAAATACTTATAATTGTATGGATGAACGGATAAACGATACTGTTAGAATTAGAAACTGTCCAAAATAAAGTTATACAGGATTTTATTATTGATTTCCTTTCCTTCAAGCGTATAGCCATGTACGACGACCGTGCTGCGACGTATAATGTGTCTGGCCACCTGTATTTTCACTCATGCAGTAGAGTGTTCATGTTCAAAACCAAGTTTGGCCTAGCCAGCCACATAAGAGCTCATGTTAGGTCAAATCCATGATTTGTTGGGGTCGCCGTCATCGAAACCGATGAGGAGGACTATATATGGCCGTGTAGAGCCATAGAAACGACGTAGCATATTTAGTTTTTTAAAATGCAAGTTTTTTTTTCATTTTCATTCAAATAAAATTAATTATATCACCAAGGGTGAATAAAAACCGGCCTTAAAAGTGAACGTGGAGTAAAGAAGGAGTAATGTCAAGTATGACAATTCGAAATTCGAATAACACGCACGTCAACATTGTTTAATTGTTAAGGATCGTTTATACTTTACTAGGGGTGTTAATTAACGAAAATGAATTCTTGTATATCTTCGAAATGGTACGATTTGAGATACTAATGTCTTAGAGATGATTACTTTATTTCATCTCTGGATTGTGCCCTCTAAATTAACGGAATTCAATAAAAACACCTTGTATGTGTATTTCTAACAATACGTTTTCTTGTCTAGTTCAACATTTAATTTTATTCGTATTTTTTTATCCACCTCATTACTCCTAGTAAGTTCATATACTAAATGAGCCAAGTTCAAGAAAATTATAGTAGGTCATTATATAATTGGTACTATAAAGTGTTGCTGTATAAACAAATATGCGATTGACCTTGAAGAATAATAAAATTTTATAGATACTCGTACCTGAAACGTTCCATGCGCCTTCAATTTGATAAGCTGACGTCGCTGATCCGAACAAAAAATTTGAAGGGAAGGCCTTCTTGCAAGAGGGCGCGCTGTAAATATTTACAGTAGATTGTTCACAAAGGGTTGAAACCTACCCACACAGACGAATATTTTATATCATAAATATATATTTATATATATATATATATATATACATTTCGACTACAAACTAAAAAAATGCAATAATATTTTCTGAATCGGTCAAATCCTATTGAATTCATTTTAAAATCGTTAGTGTATGGACCATTTTGGCGGGAAGTGTTGACTGAGATTATATTATTGTTTTATATGAACCTATCTACTTTGTTAGGTAATTATATTACAATATAAGCACGCATTAAACTCATTAAAAGAAATTGCCATAAAATACCATGAATTTGTAATATTTCCATATGAAACTTATTGATTGTATTATAATAAATAAATTAAAATTATGGAAATAAACAAAAATACGATCCATACAATTGTATTTTCGTTTATTTTCATAATTTTAAACTATTTATTATGATAGTATCAATAAGTAACAGTTTTAATTTAGTTTTTTATTACCATAAACAATATCATAATCTAAGGATATCTTACAGGACATAAAGAGTAACGTGTGATTCCTCGAAGTACGTTTTAGTTTTGCTAGATTTACCTGTCTGTGCCGACGCCAACTGGTGTTGTCTGACATGCACAGCAAGTCATTAGTATAAGGAACGCAAGGCCCTGGGCCACACAAAGCACCATCATGTTTGTCATGCCGCGGATCCTGGAAAATAGAATAGTTAAGGAAAGTCACTTTTACAAAATCAATAATTCACTGATTATTTATTCGTTAGGTACAGTCTATACTCTCAGGTACAGTAACAGTAAGACGCCTCGTAACGAGTTACGGAACGCATTTTTTTAGCTGTCGTCTGTCACTGAGCTAGGACTATATCAGTCAGCATCAAAATCCCACTAATATTATAAATGCGAAAGTTTGGATCTTTAGTTGTTTGAAGTTTGTGACTCAATAACGCAAAAAAACACTGACCGGATTATGATGAAACTTGGCACACAAATAGTGTATACTTTAGGTTAACATATAGAAAACTTTTATTTTTACTCACGACGGAACGGAGAAGGTATATGCGTTTAGGGTGAGAGGTTGTTTGTTTGTTTGTGTGTGCACCTCAATATCTCCAAAACGGCTTGACCGAATTGAATACGGTTTTCTGCAATGGGTTTGTGGTTTATTCGGGATGAACCCCCAAAAAAATTTACGACCATAACTTGCCAGGGGGCGCTGCAGTTAAAATTTTCCTTTTGAAAGTGAAACTCGGAGACGTTCTGGCTTTTAGGCACTTCGGGCCTTCTGACCTCTGCCTTTGGTCAGGCTCTGCCTTTGGTTTGACGTGCCTCGCCACTTATTTTTCTGCTCTCAAATTCTATTTGTAAGAAATCATAGATAGTGCGTGTCCATGTGGGCTCGCCCTTTTGACCTTCGGCCCTCGGGCTTGCGTATTGAACTCTCTCAAAGGAAGCTTCGAGCCTTCGGCCCCAGGTTCTCTTTGTAAGTCACTCGGGGATAGGAAGACTAAGGATTATTCACAGTAGACCGCTCCGTGTCCGGGCCGGCCCGTTTTCTATGACAACAAAACGACGGCCGTTGCGCGGCCGTGCCCGGTGATGCTCGGAAGCGGTCCGACCCGGCCGCCTTTGTTCAACCCAAGCATTTGACGGCCGACCCAGCTACGGCCGAGGCTCAGAGGGCCTACTCCGAACTTTGAAAAATGAACTTCGTGTCGTGCCGTCCCTTTTACTCTCATTTTATACAGTATATGACGAAAAGGGACGGTACGATACGAAGTTCGATTTTCGAAGTTTGGAGTAGGCCCTCAGAAGCAGCTCGGTCTGGGCCTAGCCCGGAAACGGAACGGTCTAATTCGAATCATCCTTTACACGTGGGCTCGCCCTTAGGACCTCCGGCCCTCGGGCTCACGTAGAGAGTGCTCTCCTATGAAACATTTCGGAACTTTGGCCCTACGCTGAGCTCGACTTTCGGTCTACTATGCCCCTTTCGCCGGAATATATAGCGTTAGGTGAGAAACAACTATAGTTTTTTATACCACTACGGTGATATACAAGTGTACCTACGGCCCGCTTGGTGGCAAGCGGTTACCGCAACCTCCAGTTGTGGAATGAGTTCCCTGCTGCTGCAGCTGGGGTTTTCCCAAGGGAGTACAGTAAGCGTCCATCTTGTATTTCCCGGGGTGTTAATGCGCGGTGCCGACTCTTTAAAAATGTATACACTCATTCCACAACTGAAGCGTGTTAGGGAGGAATGTATATACATTATTCTATAAAAATATTAAAATAAAATAAAATTAATAATTTTGAAAAACCCACGACGGTTTTAGCTAATTGCAAAATAATAAAATAAAACAATTAAAAGCCCCCGACCATATACGAAGTAAATACATAAAGATAAAAGTAGATTTCAAAAACGGTTGTATGATTGCGAGGTATAGTTACAAACCCAGAAAAATCCGTCGGGGGCTGCCATTGCCATATCTGTTCTTAATTTCATAAAACTCACGATACATTACATAATACAGCAACTTAAATCGAGGTGCCTATTACACAGACCACATAATCTTACTTCATTTCAGGGCAGGCAACACGGCGAAATTACTACGGAAACGGAACCTTGTTTTCTACTTTTGTTTACTACTGAAACGGAACCCTTAAAAGAACTTTTTGGCGGCGGCGAAGTACTTTTTGTCAAAACATGTATCAAGTGTAATTTTACAGGAGTAGAAATACATTTAAAAAAAAATTGTTTAGTCTTTTCTTTCTTTATATCACATGCTACGAACTTATCAAAAATTAACGCTATTCTATTTTAATATAAGATTTCAAGCTAACATGGTCATTGACATCAGAATGAATGTTACAAACGGGATATTTACTCATTATTATTGGTAAACGGGACTTAATCGCGTACAAAAATTAATCACCTGAGGTGAGGTGAGGTGAGGTGTTGTTAGTGTTGTGTGTCGGGCGAGTGACAACCCTTGTGTAAATGTGAATAATAAAGACCAAGTGCGGGTAGTACGGAAAACCCGTGCGGCTAGAAGATGTTGATACCTGCTGAAGCCAGTCAGCTCGTGACCACGGATGTTGCGATACATTCGAAACGTCGGGCACACCTCAGGTGATTAATTTTTGTACGCGATTAAGTCCCGTTTACCAATAATAATGTGTAAAAATCGTGCAAGGGATATTTACTGTATATTATGATTATTTATTATTATTATTTTTTGTTCTATTCTACCTTATTTAAATACACTCCCTTAATCGACTACGAAAAAAAAACAAGTTTGAAATGCATTCATGTAGGAGACTAATCCTATTTTTATTTTTAACCGACTTCAAAAAAAGGAGGAGGTTCTCAATTCGTCAGAATATATATACATTTTTTCGACCGATTTCAAAAATTCTTTTTTGTTTGAATGGGTATATTTTCTAGTTGGTCCTATTGTCACTGAGTCTGGATCTGATGACGGGATCTTGGTAAAATCGAGGGAACTCCGCAAATTAAATACCAAGAGGATGGGGTAAGTAAGGCTAAATTGAAGGAACTCCTCAAATTATATAGCTAGCAGGAGGATGGGGTCCGGCAAAGTTTGGAGTCGGTGTTTTTTTTGTTAAAAATTTACTTGTTATTCTATTCTACTGTGGTTGATATGTGTATACGAGTACCTTTGCTAAATTACAAATTTTTAGTAGTAACGGTTACTGAGCTAAGTTGCTGACAGACGGACGGATCGGCGGACGGATGAAGGGACGGACGGAAATGGCGAAACTATAAGGGTTCCTTGTTTACTCATGATCATCATCATATCAGCCGAAGGACGTCCACTGCTGGACATAGGCCTCCCCCTAGCTAGTGCGCTGGTCGCTACCATCACTAGGATATCGGAGGTCGCTGGAACCTCGGGGCCGTGGCCTGTTTGTCTGTCATGGAGGGTAGCATGCCATAATCGCTACACTTGGCAAGCGGGTTGGCGATCGCAGTATCTCCACCACACTCCAGGGATGCTGCTGTCCATCCACCGGTGGTCTTGGTAGGACTTTTAGGACATACCCGGGTCACCTTGTTTACTACGGAACCCCAAAAAACTAAGCAACAGCCCATATGGGAACCTAGCAAATTAAACAACGTAACTTACCTTTACATTTACTAAGACGAAAATGAGACGGATCGCAGCTACAACACTATTTAAAACAGCTACATAAATGAACGTTGACGCAAATGAAAATGTCAACATCTGAAATATAATTTATTCCCTTTAAAACACGTTGTAAGTAAACATAGACACAATGTTTCTTGGTGTTACTAGTAGTGTAATTAACGACTTCATGTAAATAATTTTTATTATGTTCTACATGTCTGATGAACGAAGATGTTAAGGCTCGGATATGCCCTAAACTATAGACTTTGAAACGCTAAGGCTCAGAAACTGTCTAGTGAAAAAATCTGGAAAATATATATATTATGTTTTGATTCTTTGTTAACAATCTGAACGTTTGAATTTTTTGTATGACTTTAAATACTGTGTCAAAATCAATCTTTAAAAAAGGCTGTTTTCAACATAAAATTCACTACTCCTTCTAAACTACAAGTGATATTTACACGCTTCTTTCGGAAAAAGATTGGTAATTCATTTATCTAAAATGTGTACGTTTGAAATTTCGATACGATCATTCGTTTTGATACTATGAATTTTTATTCAAAATGTCGCGAAAAGGTACATGCGGTCAGTCTAGCGCCGACCTTCGAGCGGGGAGGCCGTGTCGCTTGCTGTCAGGATCTGTTTATTTACAATAAAATGAAATAGTGTAAGATGCGACTGGAGTTCTAACTATCTTTGCGGCCACCATCTTCTTCATAGCGCGAAGTAACAATACTGCCTCGGATCGATCTAATTAATTTACTAGAACAAATCTTCGGAATGGACATATTGAACACATGCTATATATTATTCCGCGGTGTTAAGTTGCGTTTTAGTACCGGTCAAGTGCGTGTGAGGCCATGCGCAATGTAGGGTATATTAGTTACAATTAACCTCATACTTCAGCAGGTAATCAATGGAAATTGTACTAAAAATTGTTTGTTCGCGTTTTTTTTTATTAATTTCGGCTATTACTCGGTAACTAGTAATTAATTACTACTTAGCTGTTACTTTTAAATCCATTATAATTATTTACTACCATGAAATTTTGCACATAACTGGTATCAACCGTTTAGCTGATAGAGAGGAGTGGTGTGGTGGGGGAAGGGGGCACTTGGTTCCAGCAAAAATTAGCACTTTAAAGTTAAATAACACGCAAACTGTTGAATCACAACAGAAAACCCACACACAAACGAGTTATCCAACCACCATATATCCACCAAGCCAAGTGCGTGTCGGATCACGTACAAAGAAGGGTACCGTACCGACACCTAGGCGGCGTTCATAAATTACGTCATCAGTTTTGGTCGATTTTTGACTCCTAAAATCATCCCGGCATCATAATCGAATGACCCTCCCCCTACCTTATAAAATGATGTCATTAAAAAAAATCGGCCAAGAGCATGTCGGCCCATGCTCAATGAAGGGTTCCGTAGTTGGCCAATAAACTTACTTTAAAAAAATCAATAACAAGCAAAAGGAAATAAGTACCTTCGCAGCGTCTCATACGTCTTTTACTAAGAAGGGAAGACTTTTTACGATAACTCAGAAACAGCTTGACTGATCATGTCCGCTATAGTTTGCGTGGAAGGTCTTTATTGAGCTGTAATTCATGTTTTTGTTCACTTTTTTGGACCCACAGTTCAAAAGTGAATATTTTTGGAAATATTCACTTCTATAGAAAAAAAAAGTGACCTAATAGTTACAAACACGAAATTAATTACTTTTTAGGTTTCCGTAGCCAAAATGGCGAAAACGGAACCCTTATAGATTCGTCATATCTGTCCGTCCGTCCGTATGTCACAGCCGATTTACTCGGAGATTATGAGCACTACAATTATGAAATTTGATAGGAAGGTGTATGCTATGGACCCCTATAGAAATATGATGTCAAGTTACTAAAATAATATTAAACATTTATTAGGGGGTCATATTTTTTTTCGATGCACATAAGCGTGTGGTGTATCTATGGATAGGCCTTCAAAAATGACAAACAGGTTTCTAAAAAACGTTTCCATTCAAGTCAACTGTTGGTGATATATTAGCTGTCAAAGTTGTAAAAGTGTGTCCCCCCACCCCTATAATTTCCAAACTATGAAGTTTAAAATTCTGAAAAAAAAACCGGCCAGGTGCAAGTAGGAGTACGAAGGGTTCCGTACTATATCTATACATTACACATTTTATTTAACCTTTTTTAATTTCATTTCACTAATAACATATACAGGGTGATTCGGGAGACGTGAGCAAGATCAACACTACGGATTCAGTAGATCATAAGCAAATGTTTCGTGCCACTATTAGTGAAATTAAAGTTCATTTATCTTTGATGTTGAAAACAAAATGTTTTAAATTATTTACGAAATTCATGGTCGCTCTACAATTAGAATACTTCAGTCAACTGATACGTGTCAAATTGAATGTCATATATCCGAGTCCGATTACTTTTGAAATATCGTATCTCACTCAATGTGACAATTTACTTTCTTCGTAATCAAAGTGCTGTCATAACAGTTAGAGGTTTAATCTTTATAAACCAGTTATTGTAGGGTGACGATGATTGTAGAGAATTAAACTTTTAACTAAACAAAAATTAAAATACAGGAAAAAGGTATGGGTTTTTCACTTAAATACAATGGTGAACGATTCATTGCCATTTAATATGTATGTAGTGTTGGTCCTGCTCACGTCTCCTGAATCACCCTGTATATTAATTTATTTATCAGTAATAATAACGTTAAAACATATCAAGTACACTGGTCAGCAAAATTCAATTCTAGCCACTTTAGTTTATTATCTATTATTTTGAACGACCTAAACGACACAGTTACGTTTTTGAATGCCGCATTTTTGCTCTGTGGCTGCCAGACTATTATAGAATGTATATAAACTTATTATTATACTTACAGTACTTCATTCATTTTCTGAGCCTGTTTACACCGTGATTGAGCATTCTTTTTCTTCCGAGGCATTATTTTTCTCTTTGTGTTCTCGCGTGGAAATAATTACCTTTATTCAAGCGTCCATTTGCGCGAAAACAATATTTTTTTTTTACTATGTTGCATTATATAGGTAGTTATAGAAACAGTTTTTTACAGGGTCCTATCGCGCATAAAAAACGACATGAAATATAAGTCTTTTTGTGACTCAAATCCATACGTAACATTTTACGAAAAAAACATCTCAGTGCGCAAGCCGACTGCTTTGATCAAAAGTCAGCATTGCAGTGGCTCTCGTCGAGTCGCTTCCCACGCACAACAAAACAAATAATGACGAGCATTTCCATTTGAACCTTCTTGCTTAGACTCAAGGTTGATATTTGAATGGATTCTAGTGTTACAAATGGCAATTTAAACCCCAATATGGCTCTAGTGCACACGAAGCCATATATGGCCGATACGATTCGCGACTCTAATTGCCGTACGTTAGAGTTCAACTTTAAACGAATTTTTAGCTG
This sequence comes from Notocelia uddmanniana, assembly GCA_905163555.1. NCBI lineage: Eukaryota > Metazoa > Arthropoda > Insecta > Lepidoptera > Tortricidae > Notocelia > Notocelia uddmanniana. Next base: position 23,204,192 of record LR991055.1, read on the forward strand.
CGTTATGCATTACAGGGAAGTAACTACTTAGAGCCAAGATATATGGTAGTAAAATAAATCTTCGCTAAATTCAATTTAATATTACGTGCGTATTTGAAAAACAAAGAAATATAGTTCATAATTGGATTTCTTATTTAGTGACTAACATACTTAGTTAAGTATACTTAGTAAAGTATTTGTAGTAAATACTAACTACTTTGGAAGTAGTATATTGACGTTTTCAGTAAGTAGGTATAGCTACTATAATATCTCATTAATTTACGTATACAATATAACATATCAATTATTGATATGTAATATTGTAATCCAAACGCATAGTGCATACAAAATGAAACAGCATTGTAAGAAAATTCGATACGAAGTGAATCCGTTTCATTTGAGTGTAGTTTCAATTAAATAACACTAATATAAGAACTTCGTGCTCGGCGCAAGGACCTCACGCTATATCGAACAAAGCGAAATCGTGTAGCGAGTCACCGCGATGTTTAGATCAGGGGAAACTTGGCCGGCGGTGAAGCGGCGTTCAATTCTCAAAGTCGGCTGGGCTATGGAGTCCTCTTAAACATATTTCGTCCTAATATTGTTCATCTATTTCTCCTGTTTGTGAATTAAGCAATAGTTTGTTATAAATTAATTGTATCATGGTGTTTATGGCAACACTTATTATGATATCGGAATTTCTCGGGTCAAAACAGCTGTGTATATGTAAACTATTGTAAATAATGGAAGGCCAAAAATAACTACGCACGTAACACGACGAGCCATTTAAGACGCATATTTTATAATGTTATATAAGTTATATTACACTTTCTAAGTCTGCCGCTCCGCTTTCGTCGGTTTTAGTCTGCGTCAGCTCCCGTTCCAGGGGATGGATAAAGCAAAAGTTTTAGGCTATCCTTTACTAACTTACTTAGTACATACCTGTACTTTTATATAACAAACTACATCAAAATAGTTTTGCAGCTAAAGGTAACAAATAGACAGAGAGAAAAATTATTGCACATCTAATCTATCTATTCTATACATATAATAAAGCTGAAGGTGGTCGAAAGTCTGTACATGGAAGATATTCGAAAAAGAGTTGGCTGGGGATACTTAGAATCGACAACAGAACACGTTCCAACATTTTTTAGATTTCTTTATCTTTTTGTCTGTTTACTTGACCGCGCATCACGTGAAAACGGCTGAACGAATTTTGATGCAAACTTTACTAATATGTCGAGAAAGTCCCCGGCCAGGTTATATATGCTATAAAAATTCAACCACTAAAAGGAGGTGCAAACTTTTTTTAAATTGTAACCAAAATAAGTAGACTTTTGGTATATCAAAGCCGAAGTATCATATAAATCCTTCTTATTGTTGACGCCATTTTAGAGCATAACATTTTAGCAAATAGTACTATTATTGCATATGGCGTTGACTCAAAATGAATTTGCGATACTTTGACATTCTTTTTTTTTCATACGCTTAAATACAAAAACAACTGGTTCAATGCAGATTTTGTATCGTCGGTGTAGGTACCATTTCATTTTGTCGTGTATTATTTTTACCCATGACGGAACGGAGAAGGTATATGCGTTTGGTTTACCTAATTGTTGACCATTCACACCGTAATAACTGTTTGATATAAGAGATCACTTGGGCTGGGTAGCCCAATCGTCAACTTATAATAAATCTGTAGAGGGTCGAAAATCTGTACATTTAAGATATTGGTAAAAAAACAATAGAAGGCCCTTGGACACCCTTGGTGTTTATAACAGAACACATTTCAACCGTTTTAAGAATTTGTGTCGGTATATATGTCTACGCATCACGTGAAAACGAGCGAATGGAGTATAATTTAACCTTTACAACTATAACCTTTATGGCAACTGGATTTTTGGTTTAGAAGGGGGTAAAAAGAGGGGTTGAATTTTGTATAAGAAATCCAATTATCCATGACTTACAGGTTCGAACATAAAATTTGTGAAATCTTAAGATAGAAACTGAAAAGAAAGAAGTAAATGCTAGTGGTGCGCCTCGCTGCTTCGGGCCTTCGGCCCTCAGTCTTACATAAGAAGCACGCCTTGTGTGATTACTGTCGTATGCCTTTCTGTTCTGTTTCCGGCCTCAGGCCATCATACTTACATGAAGAACTCGCTCTGTTGGGACAACGTTTTACGGAAGAACTGCGTAGCGAGACTTTTATCATTATAAATGTTATGTTTTTGATGGGATTCATTCCTCCAGAATTCTCCCTCTGGGAATTCTTCCTCTGGGATTTGATATTCCGAAATACGCACTTATTCTTTTTGACAATAGGATTTCTAGAGAATGTCATATCGAATGTAATCCTTTCTTAAGGGTTGTTAAGAAGGGTGAAAGATTGTGTCATCATCATCATCTGCGGCGTTACAGCAGCCGCGGGTGGGCCCTAGCCTGGACAAGCAAATCTCTCCAGTCCGATCTATTCGTGGCTTTCCTTCTCCAACATGCCACCCCTAAGCTCTTGGTATCCTTTTCGACGCCGTCCAACCATCTGAGCTTGAGAAAGATTGTATATGTAAACAAATAATTTCAAAGCGAGAACGAGTTCTACGCGGAAAAGCTAGTTTATAATATTTTTGAAGTGGATACTTCTTTGCCGGCAGCCTGTAAAGTATGAGTTAGCTGCACTATACTCAACGTTTTCAATTTTTGATCCGTTAGTAACGCTAGATGGCGCTAAAAAATTATAGTTTCTGTGATTACTCACAGAAATGGATGGCAAATAAAGTTACATATTATATGAAGTATAAGTTTCAATTAAGTTATCAACTGAATACTAAAGTAAGATACTTTAGTATTGAGCAACTCAATACTAAAGTACTCTTGATTTGGGTTTATTTATTATTCTATTTAGTGCCAAGTCATAGGTACGTAATGACTGTAAGAAGTATGATAAAATTTTCGGTTGTATCCCCGATACAACCCACTGCATTTTTACTTGTCATGCTCCAAAAGTGTGCGAAGTGCATAGTCTCCCTCGAGATTAAAGTAGTACATTTAGCCTCTAGGGTAACTTGAGACCTGGGGGCACGGTCGTGCCTCTGACAAGGTGAACAAAAACCGGCCAAGTGCGAGTCGGACTCGCGCACGAAGGGTTCCGTACCAGAAAAAAACGCCAACAACTACTCTGTTGTATGGGAGCCCCCCTTAATTATTATCATTATTTTGATTTTAGTATTTGTTATTGTAGCCACAATAAAAAATTATGTATTTTTATTAAAAAGTGTGCAAATTTCAACTGTCTAGCTATTACGGTTCTTGAGATCTAGCTCGGCGAGTGGTAGCCATGAAAAAGGGCAAAAATATCACGTTTGTTGTATGAGAGCCCTCCTTAATAATAATTATTACTTTATTTTTAGTATTTGTTGTTATAGTGGCAACAGAAATACACAATTTGTGAAAATTTCAACTGTCTAGCTATTACGGTTCTTGAGATTCAGCCTGGTGACAGACGGGCGGACGGACGGACGGACAGCGAAGTCTTAGTAATAGGGTCCCGTTTTTACCATTTTTTTGGGTACAGAATCCTAAAAAAGAAGGCGGAGCACTTTCTCGAACCGATTGGTGTGATTTTTAAACCCTTGAAGCTATGTCCCAAATAACTCCAGAGAGCCTAAATTCACAAGATAAGATAAGGAACATGTAACATATTTTAAGTTTTATTAATCTTGCTTTTATACTTTAGATTTTATTGATACCCAAAATACGACGATTTGGCCACTCACTCACAATCACTTTTTTAGAACAAAAGCGTTAGGTGCTTGTGAGTTTTGGGTGCCAATTTCACATGGCATGTTTTTCGTGGGATACATATTTATGTTATGACTTACAAAACATTCTGATCAATCAAAATATTTCACCATATTTAATCCACCAATCACAATACACATCGAAAGCCAATCGTAACGTTGGTTTTCTAACAGACTTCACAGAAAAAGAGGTGGTACTCAATTTAATGTTCACTTAAATTTGATTCTTTGTTCGTCATCTGACCAAAGTTCAACCCCTATAATCCTCATAAAGAACAGCGGACTAACAACTGACGAAATAGCATGGAATCCAGTAAAGCTGACATATATCCGACTGGTCTAAATATGCCGAGTACACAGGCATAAATAGGAGCTGAGTACTAAGCACCACCGATAAGTTGTAACACTAATAATGGAGCCGAGTTCACGGTACATCCCGACCGCGGACAACACGCTGGAAGGCTTCCAACCACAAATCGTGAAATTTATTTGCCCTCAGCCGTTGCTAGTGCATCTACGTGGGGCGTTTACAAAAAATATTATCGTGGAGCTGAACACCTAGATATGGCAATGAAATTAGTTTTTTTTTAATTATCACTTAAAGTTAGGCGCTGACAAGACTTAAGTTGACTTGTACGGCCAGCCTAATGGTAATCGGTCGCCGCAGCCTATGGACGCCAGCAACTCCAGGGGTGTCACATGCGCGTTGCCGACCCTTTAAAAAATTTAAACACTCCTTTCTTCAAGAATCCCATTGTGTAGTTCCTCGGGAAAACCTCGGCAGGGAGCTCATTCCACAACTGGAGCGTCCGAGAGAGAAAATTCCTCTAAAACCGTACCGTACGCGACCATTTAGGTTCTAACATGTGAGGATGAATGCCCTGCCGACGGCGAGCAGTGCGGTGATAGAAGAAGAGTTCGTCTGTATTGTTGCTTTTTTATTTATGTGTTTTCCCCGATAGCTTTTGACCACGTTGGCCGATTTTTAACCGACTTCAAGATTCCAAAAGAGGAGGTTATCAATTCGGTTGTATGTTTTTTTTTAATGTTTGTTACTCCATAACGCCGTCATTTCTTAACCGATTTTGAAAATTCTTTTTTTGATTGTACGTATATGTATATATCCTAGGTGGGCCCGTTTTTGTCAAAACGCAGTTCTGATGATGGGATCCATGAGGAATTGAGGGAACTCCTCAAATCTTAAAGGCAAACATATAGTGATTTTTGTGTTTTTATCAACAAATCGCGAATTTTCATACAAAAAAGTGACATTTGATGAAGTGGAACTGCTGATGATGATCAGAACGGAACTCTTCAACGACGCGTAGTTCACGTTTGGCGATTTGTTCTCTTCGTTTTGTTTGTCAAGCAAGCTAGGTTTTCAAGGCACATTTTTGTCAAGCTTGAGTAATGGAGGATTCCATGAGGAATTGAGGGTACTTAGTCTTCTACCATTATAAAACATACTTATAGCCATTTTTATTTTATTCTCAGCGGCCTCTTCCATTGAAGTCGGTTTTTTTTTCTTAAAAATTATGATAATTCTTTTATGTTTTAAAGTAGTACCCCCCCCCCCCCCCCAAGTTGGTCCCATATAAATTTGGCGATGGTCTGGTGATGGGGATCTAGAAGAAATCGAGGGAACTACTCGAATTTGATAGGCACGCATAATGCCGATTTCGGTATTTTCTGTAGGTAACCAGCACTGGCTCACGGAAACCACAAATTGTGGCATATCGAAGCACAAAATTGGTGTCTTTTTAGTATCTTTTACACGCAGACCTTTACTCTGGATTTGGTGACAAATTTGCGGAGTAATTCATGTGTGTATGCGCCACGGCTACGTCACGGCATGCAGCTTGTGAACGAGTCAACACTCTCCGTTTTAAGTGCCGAGCGGCAAGCTGAGCCTCTGCCGAACCTGTGAGCTGGACAAGACCTTTGGAAAATTTCTTGGCAATTTTCGACTTCGTAAAGTTATCTCGCACTACCTATGTGGCCTTCTGTCAGTCGTTGTACAGGTGCAGTAGAGTACGGCCACATTTTATTGCAAATATATAATAACTATACTTAAGAGTTTAGTTTTAACCCTACTACTATACTGTGCCATACCTTTTAATTGATCATTCGATAGCAACATTAGGAAAAAGGGGGAAACTTTAAGAGGTCAATAACGTGAAATAAGTTACAATAATTATGAATATTTTGTAACCAAAGGCGATAGATTTATTAAATTGCAAAATAATATATATCAATTTTACATCCTTTTTTCTAGATAGATATATAAATACGATGATTGATCGATGGTCACCAGTGTACGGAAATTGTCGTAAACAGCCAAATGTCTCTTCCCAAAGACCGGTGTGCAATATTAATCACTGGGTACTGTATACATGTACAGTGTGTGTTTATCAACAAGTCTCTGGCCTTGTTGATAAACTGGTCAGTATTTTAACATAAAGAATTTGTTTTTTTTTTCGGATTTTAATCCATTCATTGCCGAAGATGCGAATTATAATAAGAAAGAAAAACATACCCATATTTGAAAAACCACACAATATTACCCTTAAACCAATTTTAAAATTTCAATTATATTAAAAAACTGAGCTTTAGGAATTATATAAAACAATTTTTTCATTGGTTTGAGCACTAATGAATGGGGAATAAGTTGATAAGTCTCTGGGCAGTATAAGTCTAATATCTTCAAAAATACACAGATTTTACGAGAATACGTTAAATAATTTAAAAGATCACATAAGATTATCCATGAATCATGCTATCAAGATCACTTCAAGTTGAACCCGGATTTTGGAGAAAATGTTATATTTAAAATTGCTGCCCTGTGAAATTACCAGTTTGGACTTCTCAAGTTCTTCACGCCATCCACGGAAACATCCGTGCTAAATGCACAAATAATGACCTGAGCGGTATTGAAACCCGGGACCTCTAGCTTCGGAGGCAGTGTCACTACCAACTAGGCTAAACAAGTAAACAGGCCGTCAAAAATGCGTTATTTATTGCCATTTTGACGTTAACTTGCTTGAGAAATCGCCAATGAGTGTGAGTTTAGTGAATACTTTTAAATCTTTTAACCTAGTGAACTTGTTTTGTGAGCCTACTCGCATTACAGCAACCAGTGCTACATGTATAGATAACGTTTTCAGTAACAAAGATGCGATTAGTATTACAAACAACTTAAGTTCTGACCACTGTGGACAACAAGTCACCTTCAGCGGGAAGACTGACAAAGTTCCACGACACACTATGTGCAGACCGATTTCTGAAAAGAGCTTAGATTTATTCAATCGTAATATCTCGAAACGATTACGTTATCTTCCACCTAATCAGGAAAGCCCTGACCGCTTGTGTACTCCATTGTTTAATTCTATCAAAACGGAATTTGATATCTGTTTTAATTTGAAGAAGATTCAAAGTAAGGTTAATACTAAATTTAGCAACTAGGCTACGCCACACATTCACGAGAAGAGGCTTCGACTTTTATGATTCGAGAACTACTGATACAAGACCGGAATTTCTAGAGTATGTTAAGAACTATTCAAAATCTTTTAAGTTAATGTTTGTCGTTGCTAAAGCCGATTACTTGTCAAAAAACATCCAGAACTCCATTGATAAGATTATTACAGCTGTATGGCAAGCAAACAATGAAACAGGAAAAAGCATGGTAAAAGCTGCATACTTTAGCCTACGAGTCGATGGCACTCTAGTAAGTTCTGACCACGAAGTAGAAGATCGTTTTGAGCGGTTCTTTACTAACGTACCCCTCCACTCATCACCAGATGTCGCTGAATCTTTATTGAAAGAAAATGTATCGGAGTGTATACAGAAATCTTTAGCTTCACTTACGTGACCCGCATATTCTAATTAAAGCATTTAAATCGTTTAACTTAAAAAGGACTGAAGATCTTTGGGCCTTTCAGTGAAAGTATTATATTCCATTGTAGAATCCATCGCACCTTTGTTAGCTGATATTTTCAATAAATTTTTTGATGCTGGAGTTGTTCCTAACCTGATGGAGAAGATAGATAATTCGGAATTACGACAATATTTAACTATAAATAATTTTGAATAGTGATCGGATTTTCATATAAAAATAAATAAATATTAGGAGACAATCTTACACAAATCGATCTGGTCCCAAACTATAGGACTATGGTTACTAGAAGGCGATATACATACTTATAAAGATAAATACGTATTAAAACATCCAAGAACGAACGCACAAATAATGCCATGGCCGGGATTAGAACCTGGGACCTTTAGCTTCGGAGGCAGTATCACTATCAACTAGGCTAAACAGGCCGTCAAATGCTTTTTTAAACTGAATTTATATGCTCAAATATTTATATTTCCAAGGACTCTTAACTGCTTTTGACTTCCGGTGAAAATTTTGTTTCACTTAAATATTTGTACAGATTAACGTTGCACCATAAAAGGGTTTCTTTTATGCCTTTTGGTATAAAAATATAATAAGGATGAAAAAGAACCCTCGTTTTCAGTGGACATGTCATGTCATATATGATGGTTCCCATTTTTTATTCAGAAATAAATGTTTTCAACCATCAAGATTATAGTTATTAAAAATAAATAATTATATTACTATATAGTAAATTAGGATTAAAATGATCAAGTGTCCAATGCAAGTTTCCTCTGTCTGCCCTACATCTAAATTGTGTATTACAATTATACTATTATGTGCCTACATGCCCCATCTAGCAGGTGAAACTTTTATTTTACTATCAGCTATGTAATATTGGATGCAATATTTCGCGTGGCCCAAGTTATGGCGTTGCAATTCTCATATCGAATAATAAATAAACCTCACTGTTCGAATTTTATCGACCAGCCGTTTTGTACTAAAGTTTGTGGCTTTAAAATTTTATCGCGCGACATATTATTTTGATGGTCTACGGCAATAGTATAAATAACTGCCACTTTATCACGAATATAATGCTCACTATTCAATTCCATCACTAATTTCATGAAGTGTATTTTGATTGGCCTCGTTTTGAACTCTCTGTGGTGTCTTTGGAAAAAAAAAACCTGGCAGGGTCCAGTTAAACTTACGGTAGGGGTTCCCTACGTTGGTGACCTACTTTAAATATCATACAGGCACAGATTTCTTCGAGGTTTTTCTGTAATCTGCAGGTATAGAAATTTATTCTGTATTTATTTAAAAAAATTGGCTTGGTAGTTTTGACATAAGGCAGTCCGCTTATTTTCTACAATGATTTCGAAACTATTTATATTAAATTTATAATACAAAAGGTTCCCACAACCAGCCATTTGATGTCACACAATAGTTGTCTATTTTTAGGGTTCCGTACCCGAAGGTTCCAAACCTTTCTGACACTCGCGTCTCCGTCTGTGATCTGTAACACATTTGTCCCGAAGAATTTTGTAACTTCCCATTGGCCTATGAAATTTGGTGATAATGGGTATGTCCCGGACCCGGGAATGTCTTAAAACTACGACCAAGACCACCGGGGCATCGGCAGCAGCATCCCTTGAGTGCGGTGGAAATACTGCGATCGCCAGTCCGCATGCCAAGCGTGGCGATTATGGCATTTACCCCCCACGAAATTCGGGGAGGCTTGTGTTCAGCAGTGGACGTCCTTTGACTGATTTGGGTGTGGTGGTGGTGGTGTATGTTATTACGTATGTTTTTCCAACAAATATATTGATAAATAACATTTGTTTTTAGTTGCACGGAACGCTCGTTGCACGAGTCCGACTCGTACATGGCCGGTTTTTTTCATTAACCTTAGTACTTTAGCCCTCCAAAACTGGTCCCCATATTTAAATGAAATTTATTAAATTGCATTAAACGTTCGTTTATATGTAGGTCACCGACTTACATATGAGTACCACATTTCAGCTCAATCAGTTCAGTAGTTTCGGAGCAAATAGGCTGTGACAGACACACGTCCGAGTGATCTTATAAGGGTTCCGTTTTGTCCTCTTGGGCTACGGAACTCTAAAACACAGTGAACAAAAAGAAGTAGTGCACATTTTAAGTTAAATCCATACCTACTTTATAACATTGAGTTGAAAATGGCTTAAAATGTCAAATAGGGGTTGGGATAAAAAAAAAATTAATACAATACGGGGACAATTATTTTTAATCAAATTGAACAAGTCCCATAATAAGCTCAAAAAGGCTTTTGTTATTGATACTAAGACGACAATACATGTATTTAATAGATATATATTTGAGTTATTATTATTATTTGAGTAGATACATAGAAAACCTCCAAGTCTTAGCAACAAATGGTTTTGCTCACCACATAAACAAATATCCTTACTGGGATCCGATTCTGGGACCTCCAGCTTCGTAGGCAGTTTCACTACCAACTAGGCCAAAAAACCGACACTAATATTATTTTAAATGTTGTTTAATTTTGCGATTAGCGCCAAATCAAGGAGAAAATTAAAAAACCATTTCTTAAATGTGAAAATAACTACGAGTATGTACTAAGGTTAATGAAAAAAACCGGCCATGTACGAGTCGGACTCGTGCAACGAGCGTTCCGTGCAACTAAAAACAAATGTTATTTATCAATATATTTGTTGGAAAAACATACGTAATAACATACACCACCACCACCACACCCAAATCAGTCAAAGGACGTCCACTGCTGAACACCAGCCTCCCCGAATTTTGTGGGGGGTAAATGCCATAATCGCCACGCTTGGCATGCGGACTGGCGATCGCAGTATTTCCACCGCACTCAAGGGATGCTGCTGCCGATGCCCCGGTGGTCTTGGTCGTAGTTTTAAGAGATTCCCGGGTCCGGGACATACCCATTATCACCAAATTTCATAGGTCAATGGGAAGTTACAAAATTCTTCGGGACAAATGTGTTACAGATCACAGACGGAGACGCGAAAAAATAGACAAACACCAACCATGTGAACAGGCCGGCTTTAGGAATGGTTACTCCACTATGGACCACATCCACACCCTAGAACAAGTCATACAAAAATATGAAGAGTACCAAAGGCCATTATATACAGCATTCATAGATTACGCTAAAGCGTTTGATACAATATCACATTCATCTATATGGGAGGCTATGAACCAATGCAATGTGGAACCATCATATATAAAAATATTAAGATACATATACGAAAACAGCACCAGCAGAGTACAACTAGACATGATGGGACCTGAAATACCAATCAACAGAGGAGTCAGGCAAGGGGACCCCTTGTCACCCAAATTATTCTTAGCCGTCTTAGAATCAGTCATAAGCAGTATTGACAGGAACAACACGGGACTCAAAATAAATGGAAAATTCTTAAGCCACTTAAGGTTCGCTGATGACATCATATTAATGTCAGAAGAAAGCGCGCAGCTAGAACAAATGATAAAAAGCTTACATGAAGCTAGTATCAAAGTCGGCTTAAGAATGAATTTCGGAAAAACAAAATTGATGACCAATAGCACCCAAAAAATTATAACAGTTGACAACACGCCGCTAGAGTTTGTAGATAGCTATATCTATCTAGGTAAGCAAATCTCATTCAACAGCCAAAATAACGAACAAGAAGTGGACAGACGAGTAAAAATGGCCTGGAACAAATTCTGGAGCCTGAAGGAAATCCTGAAAAGCAAAATGAATATGAAGCTCAAGAAACAAGTTATGGACACATGTATCCTGCCTTCGCTAACTTATGCTAGCCAAACTTGGCTGTTCACCAACAAGATAAAATCAAAGCTAACCACATGCCAGAGAGCAATGGAAAGAAGTATAACAAATATTAAAAAGATGCAAAAAATACCCCATATACACATAAGATCTATTACAAAGATTATAGACGCCCTAAAACATGCTAAATCGCTCAAATGGCGATGAGCCGGACATGTCGCCAGGCTGCCCGACTCTCGCTGGACTGCTCAAGTTACTGCTTGGAAAGGGCCTACAGGGAAAAGACGAAGAGGGAGACCAAAGAGTCGTTGGTCCGTCCGACGACATAAAAAAGATAGCCGGTACTCACTGGCAAGAGAAAGCTACTGACAGAGAAAAGTGGAAGTCCTTGGAGGAGGCCTTCACCTGATGAGGGTTTCATGTCCGCACAGATTATGTTATTGTTATAGTTAATAATAAACTAGTATTCAATTATCAGTTTAAACTACTAATGATAAATAAATAAAACGTAGACATGGATATATTATAAAATTTACAAACATTTGATTTGAATAAGTAATCTAGCTCATAGAACTGACCATGTAAAAACTTACAGGACAAGAAATAAAAGGCTTTTTTATTTTTTATTTTATTTAATTACAAAAATAAAAAAATGTTTTCAGTCATGGCGATTAAATTTTAAAATGGAATGATTTTTTAAATACAGTTGCTGTTAAAGTGGTACTTTATGTAGCTATATTGTGCGGACAGTTGGATTTTTCGCACTAGTACTTTTTACTTTTCCATTTTTTTTTCTATTGTTCCAAGCCATACATACATCCCAAGTTCAATCACTTTATAATTTTTTTATTACGTCGATTGGCATTGAAAATTGGAGGATCTGATTGGATCGTCAGATGGATGGATCAAATTTTGGATGGCATAGATCCTTGGGATCCCATAATCCCATAGAACCATTATCAAATCCAGCCTTGGTGACATAGGGTCTGGTCAGGTACAAGATCTGTGTATGGAACCCTCGGTGGGCGAGTTGGAGACGCACTGTACAGGTTATATGAATCATAGCTTTGTTGTCATTATGCTACTAACATTACAGTTATTAAACCAGGTATAAAATCTATACATATATACATATAATAAAGCTGAAGAGGGTAGAAAGTCTGTACATGGAAGATATTGGAAAAAAAGTTGGCTGGGGATACTTACAATCGATAACAGAACATGTTCCAGCAGTTTTTAGAACTTTTGTCTGTTTATCTGTTTGTCTGTTTATATGAACGCGCATCACGTGAAAACGGCTGAACGGATTTTGATGAACCCTTTACTAATCTGTTGAGTAAATACCCGGTCAGGTTTTAGGCTATAAAAATTGTGCAGATTTGGGTTAAAAGGGGGTAAAAAGAGGGGTTGAATTTTGTATGGGAACTCCTATAATCCATGAGTTACAGGTATGAAAATTAGTAAGCATATACTTGACGGCAAAGGAAAAACATCCTCCTTTCAAAATTTGTGAAATCTTAAGATAGAAACTGAAAAAAAAAGTAAACGCAAGCGCTACGCCGCGGCGCTGCCCAGTGTGCGCGCCAGCCGCCGCGGTCTCTTCAAAACATGCAATTATAATGTTACTTTTGCCGTTCACTTCATGTGCACTCACTTTATACCATAATTCCACTACTTAATATTATAAATGCGAAAGTTTAGATGTTTGGATGTTTGTCACTGAATTACGCAAAAACGGCTGAACAGATTAAGATGATTTGTATGCTAATAGTATATAATCTGGATTCACTTATATATATTATAAGTGTACGTTTTGTCCCGATGATCTTCCATCAAAGGGATATTAAATCGGGGATGCAAGTAAGGTCCATGAAAAGGGGTGGTTTAATCCTCATACGCCATTCTACGATTTAAGTTTCAGCCAATTGGGCAGCGTGCCAAGAAATTTAACTTAAAGCATAGCAGAATTGTAAACAAGTTGACGATTCATTGTGTCAAAACCGAAGTATCATAATTCCTTCTGATTGTTGACGCTATTTAAGGGCACAACCTTTTCGCAATTAGTTCTACTTTGCGTGTACATCAAAATGCATTTGCGATACTTTGGCATTGTTTTTGTTCATATGCACACTTAATCAATGCATACACACTTTGTAACGTCGGTGTACCATTTAATTTTGTCGTGCGTTATTTTTTACGTAATTGTTCACCCTTCACACCATAAGAACTGTTTGATATCACTTACGCTTGGCAGCCCAATCGTCAGCATAGACAGTTGGAGCATCTTAGATGTACACTTAGAAAAGGGTCGAAAGTCTGTACATGGAAGATATTCGAAAAAAAGCTGGCTGGGGATACTTAGAATCGATAACAGAAATCGTTTCAACAGTTTTAAGAATTTGTGTCTGTTTGTCTGTCTGTTTATATGTCTAGGCATTACGTTTCACGAACGAATGGAGTATAATTTACCCTCATTAATATGGCAACTGGATCTTCGGCGACGACATAGCTCGGCCCTTGGCCACGCATGCCTTGCCACTCTCCTTCGGCTTTTCAGTCATCAACCTTACATGAAGAATCTACTCTGTTGGGAAGCTCGGCCTTCACCCTCGCGTGTCTCGCCTCTCTGCTTCAGGCCTTCGGCCCTCAGCCTTACATGAGAAGCCCACTCTGTGTGATTATTCTCGCATGCCTTGCCGCTCTGCTTCCGGCCTTCGGTCATCATACTTACATGAAGAACTCGCTCTGTTGGGATAACGTTTTACGGCAGAACTGCGTAGAGACTTTTACCATTGTACAATGTACATGTAATGTTTTTGACGAGATTCATTCGTCTAGAATCGGTACATTTGATATTCCGAAATAAGCACTTAATCATTCGTTTTGACAATAGGATTTCTAGGGAATGTCATATTGACTGTAATCATTTCTTAAGGGGGTGTAAAGAAGGGTGAAAGATTGTATCATCATCATTATCTGAGGCGTTATAGCCGCGAGTGGGCCCTAGGCTAGCCTGGTCAAGCAAATATCTCCAGTCCGATCTATTCGTGGCTTTCCTTCTCCAACATGTCACCCCTAAGTTTCTGGTGTCCACCAGAGCTTGAGAAAGATTGTATGGGAAAACAAATCATTCTAAGGCGAGAACGAATTATACTTCACGCCTCGTCCTCGAGATTAGTAACTGAAGATTTATAATACACATGTAGTAACGCCAAGTGTCACCACTCTCTGCACTTAGTTTGGAGTTATTTTTGAATTTTTATATTTTCATTAGAGGGTATGTCATGATTGTGATGCCCAGCCGTCCATCGTTCCGCGCGTTCATACGCAATCAAGTGCTCGACCACTCCAGTCACTTTAAATAATCTCCAAGTTCTTGTTCGTGTATTCTCGCAAAAATGTCTAAACGTAAACGTACAAAGGAATATGATGAAGATTAAGATCATTTAATGCATAAAGTTTGTATACTATACCGTAAATTACGCGATCGTAATGTGAGTGTTTCGTCACAAGGCGATGAGGAGGAATTTGTTCCACCAGAAACAGGTACCTAATACTACATCTAAGTTTTTTATAATACAAATTTAGCAATTACAATACATTGCTATAGTAATTATCTGTACCTCCAGTTTGCATCAGATTAGCCGTTGGGGCTAAATCATCGCAAGATTTATATGTTGGCGATCAATTCATTGGGAATTGTTACCTAAGTGAATTTATTTAAAACAAAATTCGTCGTTACGTGCATACGTTTTATACGTAGTTAATGCATTCCGATTAGTCATTGGGGCTAAATCGACGCACGATTAAACGGTTGGCGTACAATTCATTGGGGACTGATACCTAACTAAGTAAAATTATTTAAAACAAAATCTGTAATTACATGCATACATTTTATACGTAGTCAATGCATTCCGATTAGTCATTGGGGCTAAATCGACGCACGATTAAACGGTTGGCGTACAATTCATTGGGGATTGATACCTAACTAAGTAAAATTATTTAAAACAAAATCTGTAGTTATATGCATACGTTTTATACGTAGTCAATGCATTCCGATTAGTCATTGGGGCTAAATCGACGCAAGATTTAACAGTTGGCGTACAATTCATTGGGGATTAATACCTAAGTAAAATTATTTAAAAGAAAATCCCTAGTCACGTGCATACGTTTTATACGTAGTCCATGCATTCCGATTAGTCATTGGGGCTAAATCAACGCACGATTTAACGGTTGGCGTGAAATTCACTGGGGATTGTTACCTAACCTTTTAAAAAAGGTAACAGGGGTTACCTTAGTGGTATTAATTAGTAATCACCAAATTTTCATTTACGAAATGGTAATTGTACTAATTAACTAACAATAAGTTTATTAAATGTTAAATTACAGATCAATTGTATTTAACACATTATTACAGGATCAGAAATACAGTTACTTATTACCATATAACTTTCGCTAGACCCTTTTCGTATAAAATGCTATATGTATGCGATTAGTTAATCGTAAATTTAGATTCCGCCTTTAAATTTTAAACACACATAAGTCACAATAAAATCACCTGTATATACTACGACCAGATGATTATTATTTTTTTCCCGTATGAGGAAATCCACTTGATCAAGATACTGATCAGTTTGGTTTTTTAGAAAACCATTACAATCCACTCAAAGGTTTAATAAACCCTATTTTGGTTCAGACAGAGTCTATCGAGGCTTAAGAAAGCGCTCAGTGTCCACTGACCAGCGTTCTGGCCGTAGCAAGCGCAAGCACCAGTGCGCTAGTAAGCACAAACACTAGTGCCTTAGCAGGCACAGCACTAGCGCCCTAGCGGGCCCAAGCTCTAGATCCTTACTAGGCACAAGCACTAGCGCCTTAGCGGGCACACGCACTAGCGCCTTGGCAGGTACAAGTACTAACACCTTAGAAAGCAGCCTTTTATTAAGCACAAGCACCAGTGCCGTACTATATGTACAAGTACGTGCAGTACAACGGTTTGCCCATCGACATCAATCGTTTTTTAGGCGATGACACAGCCAACTTAGACGAGGACGTTTCGGAAATATTTGGTGACGACCCTTCGTCAGCTATAAAATATGGACAAGATATACGGCAGAAATAGCCACTCGTTTTGTACACGTAGCTATAGCGAGGGTATTACGAAAGAAATACGTAAGGATCTTATCGATAATTCCTATCTAATCCTGGCTAATTGTGTGAAAATATAAGTAGGCGCTCCTAAACTAAATCTCGAGATTAAGGCTGCCATTTCAGAAAACTTTGCCAAACGTCACAAGGGTATTGAGCCCTAACAAACGGAAATGACCAGTACCATGTCGTGCCTCGGTGAAATTATTAAATTACAATCAATTTGAAAAGAAAATCTTTTACAATAACTCATCGACTTCGGTCGTATTCTGTGACTTACAATACGCAGGTACCGTCACGAGGCGAAACTTCATACTCTTCAGTTTGAAGAAAGATCTAAAGGTCCATTTCGTAAGCACCAAGATTGATTCTTGCCTATTTAGTGAAAATCTGACGAAAACGCTAAAATCAGCTAAGGCCGTGCTTAAATCGGGCGGAGAAATGAAAGCTGCTACTCAAGCAAACTCCACCACAATACAGGAGGGTAAAGGCCACTATTTCGCGACTTTTAAATCGCAGCCCGCTCCGACTCCGAGGGGTCGCGCGCCAGCACGCCTCTTCCGCCGACCTCGGCAGCGCTCATGCGCTACTACAAGTCGTACGCGCACCAGCTCCCGCAGCGCTGCTAAAGTACACCGGCCGTTTGTCTCTATTCAGTGAACAGTGGGCGCTCATTAAGAGTGATCGCACTATACTTTCATGGCTATAAAATTAAATTCTTGAGCCCTGTTTCTCAACATTCCTTACCCTCGACACCAGAGTACTCTGGCGAGGACAGGCTAAATTATATAGATGTCATAAACAATTTACTGCAAATAAATGCTATATCTGAATGTAGCTCAGGTGAAGCTGAATTCATTTCTAGTACAAAAGCCGAACGGTAAGATGTGTACTATACTGGACGTTAAAATTTTGTATATATATAAATTATCTATCTATTCCAAACTTCAGAATTTGCGAATAGCGGTCAAACTTTTAACTCCTGATTGTTACATCCACTCTAGATGTGAAAGACGCTAACATTTTAATAAAAAATCATGAAGAATCTAGAAAGTAACTACGTTTTGTATTTGAAGAAAAAAGTTACGATTTAAATTTCGGAACATTGCGCCATATTTTCTTTTACGAAAATAACAAAACCTGTTGTAAAACTATTGCGTTCTACAGGCCTTCTCTCCACCCCGTATCTTGATGATTGGCTTACTTTCGATCACACTTACGAGCAAAGCTTATTACTCAGCAACTTTTAACTTCACTAGGATTCATTGCCAATGAAGAAAAAAGTGTGTTTACGTCCATGACGTCATGTAAATTCCTAGGAATGCTTATTGCCACATATCATTTTCGATCAAATTTCTTTCGAAAAAATAACGTGCATGAAATCGGAATTAGAATCCTTCTTAAGAATCAAGCATTGCAAAATTAGACAATTAGCACCACTTACTGGCCTGTTAGTTTCAGCATGCCCGGCCATTGAATATGGATGGCTTTATACGAAGAGGTTGAAACTTTGCAAGTTCCTTAACCTACAGGGCTACGAGGATATTAACCGTACAATGAGCGTACCTGAGTCCCTTCTTCTGATATCCATCGATGGTTAATGAATATCGATAACTCTCATCTGCGTATCTGCACCGATGATTACCGAATTCAAATATATTCTGACGCCTCAACTAGGGGGGGCAGTCTGTGATAGTGAGACGGCAAGTGGTGGTGGTACTTAGAGCTGCTTGCTGCTCTTATTGCTGTAAAAAATATTATGACATTGTCAAATACTATCTAATTTCACCGCAATAGCTTGGCTCAACCGAATGGGCGGTTATCAATACCCTCACCTCAGTCAGATTACGAGGGAATTTTGGCAATGCTGTGAACAAAGGGATTTATTCGTATTCCCATCTTATATAAAGTCCAGCGACTACACCGTAGTTGATTTCGAATCACGTAGATCTCATCGTGACATAGAATGGGAATTTGCAGACTGGGTGTTTAACTCATTAGTACGTATATTTCGCTACCCAGATATAGATTTGTTGACAAACTGCATTAATAATAAATGTACAAAATATATCTCATGACACAAAGACCATGATGCCTTTGTCGTAGTTTTTCCTCGGTTTTCGTTCATATTAAAAGCTTTCCGAAATATTATTTCAGAAAAAGCTAAGGGTATAGTGGTTGTACCCTTGTGGCCCACTCAGCCATGGTATCCTGTGTTAAGAAGCCTCCTCGTTAGCGAAGCCATAACTTTTCAACCTTATAGCAACGCCTTAATCTCTCATTCCAGCAGGGATATTGTGCAGGACGCATTATCGAGGAGAAGCTTACCGCCATCTTCATTAAATATTATAATGATAGCATCACTGTCACAAAACGCGATTGAACAATATGATGTTTGTTTTAAAAAGTGGTGGAACTTTTGTCAAAGAAATTCAAATCATGTGTATGACACGTCTGTTCCTCCAGTCATATATTTTTTGACTCATTTGTATAATGAAGATTATCAATATGGGAGTGCATATCGGCACTATACTTAGTTCTAGGACCAATATTAACCAATGATGACCGGCTTCAGAGATTTTTACAGGCGTTTTACCGCCTCCAATACCCAAATATAACGCAACTTGGGACACTAATACTTATAGTCTTGAATTCTCCGAGTGATTGGCCTCCTAATAACGAATTAACTTTCGTAAAACTCACTTATTAAAACTGTTACATAGGTACTCGCGCTCACTACAGCGTGCCCACAAAGTTCGAACATTGTCTAAAATTAATGTTAACAACGTTAAAATTTCCGCTGTTTTTTTTTTTTAATTAAAATACCAGAACATTTTAAAACATGCAGGTTCAGTTGTAAACAACCCATCATATACTGTTTGCCTTTTTTCTCCTCGGAAAATCTGCTATTTGTCCAGCAGGAGCGCTCGTATGCTATTTAAGAAGCTCAGACAGCCTGTTCATCGGCACTAAAAAGCCACAAAAAGCAGCGGGTTCCCAGACGCTCAGTCGGTGGATTAAGCGTACGCGCACGGCGTCAGTGTCGACGCCATTGATAACACCGCAGGGCGGAGCTGATAGTCTAATATCTGTGCAAATAATAAAGGCCGAAAAGTATCAAAGGCCGATTATGAGTTCCTAAGACAATAGGTACGTCTGTAGCGTTATCATTATCAGTACTAAATCAATAGTAAGGTCCGTGTTGTTATAATTCATATTAATGAATGATTATAGTTTTTTCGATATCCTGTTCAATTTAATGACAATGCGTAAAGCGCTTACCTCCAGAATTACCATTAAACATTGTCACTATCTACATAAGTCCTTATGTCAAAGATTATTTAAACGATTGCATTATCACACGAGTTATAAGCGAATAATCAATACTTAAGTATATCTTCAGTTTGAAACATATTTGGATATGCGAGATTAATATATGAAAATTATAATTGAGTAATACCTATAAATAAACACAACGCATAGATATTGCTTGTTTCAGAATCACATTCCTAATATCCGGTGCCATAGTCACCGAATCGAACCTTTTAATCTTTAACTTGCTGGAAATACACAGAATACATTCCTATTATATATTATACTAATCACTACTACATAATGTAATTATTATACAATATAACAATATAATAATATTTCAGATTGATGATATTTCGGAGGATATTACATACTTACTCTCAAAGTCTACATGTGTATTATAAATCTTCAGTTACTAATCTCGAGGACGAGGCGTGAAGTATAATTAATGATTAAACGAACTTACCTGTAAGTGAAGTTCTATCATAATTATACGAAGCGCCTCGTCCGAAGAGATTAGTAACTTATCTCCCTCCCGCCCATCGCTTCGCTTACCACCTTAAGACCAATACAGAAATATGCATCAATTATTAAATTTCTCTCAACTTAATGAACGCGCGGAACGATGGACGGCTGGGCATCACAATCATGACATACCCTCTAATGAAAATATAAAAATTCAAAAATAACTCCAAACTAAGTGCAGAGAGTGGTGACACTTGGCGTTACTACATGTGTATTATAAATCTTCAGTTACTAATCTCTTCGGACGAGGCGCTTCGTATAATTATGATAGAACTTCACTTACAGGTAAGTTCGTTTAATCATTAATTATACGCGGACGAAGTCGCGGGCAAAAGTTAGTATTTAAGACGGCGCAGTACGATCGGTGTGGATCGGTTCTCCATACAAACGTATTTAGGCTCTCATTTTAAAACGCCATGCTAGAATAACATGACACTTTGTATAGCGGTTTTTTGAGTTTTTTATGGCTTGTATGAAAACCTTAATAATCGCTGTATTTTTTCGCCATTATAATTTCAAGCAACAGAAACTAATTTCCGCCCTAGACAAGCTGGATCCCATTGTGTATACAAAGTTTCATGTTATTCTAGCATGGCGTTTTAAAATGAGAGCAAAAATTTTTAATTTTTTTTTATCTGCTTGTGCATTGTTGTAGTGAGGTTAATAGAATAGACTATTATTTACAGTACATATGGTGCTACTTTATCGCACGAGTGCGGTAATCAGCAGATAACGTGCATATGTCGAAACTTTAAAGAGCCATATGTACTGTAAAACGTTGTACGATACACGTGCGAATAGGTAATTCCCATCTCGTGTTGATTTAAAACACTCCCTTCGGTCGTGTTTTAATTTATCACCACTCGTTGAGAATTTCCTGTTTTCTGCACTTGTATCGTAATGTACTATTATTCTACTGATCATAAATTACTCATATAATAATACTCCAAAGGGGTAATATAATGTTTATTGACCTTCGCCGTATTCGTTCGATGGCACTGCTTATGCGCCCATGTATATGCGAATGTCAGTTGATTTATATGAGAATCAAACGATCAGGTATCGTTTAAAATTACGAGTACCTTATAACGGTATGTGAAAACATAGTATAACTTCTTATTTTTAATAATGCGTGCAAAGTGAGCATGTTTGAAACATTTGAATAAGTATAAAAAAATGACCCGCTTATTCTTTCAAACGGCACGCTTGCCGAGCCAAACCATATTTTATCTCAAAATACCCATTCACCAAAAATAACAACCCCTACGTGACACCGACTTTTATGCGATCATTAAAGCTGTAGAAATGTCACGTGACGGAATACACACAAATTTGCCGCGCTTGGGAAAAAAAATGTAAATTGAGACAACCGTTTAATTTAGCCAGAAACGTTTATTATCTTCAGGGAAATTCAACGGAGTCGTGACTCGACTGCTTCACTCCGGTTTTCATCAAAATTACTCCCTCCAACGTGGTTTGGGGAAAGAACAGTTTTTTTATTCTAATTGCCAAACAAAATTGCGAGTAAATTAAACGATTTCAAAAATCTGTATTTTAATAAAATTGCCGGTGGCGCTTTGCGTTTATTATTCCGAGGTATTAGAATAAAATTAATATTGTGATGTTATCTGTTTTATATACCAATTAAGTGCGAATGAACTGTCGACTACAAAGAAAATGTAAAAAATAATAACATTGAATGATGTTTCTGTAATTTGAAAAACATACCTTTTAATTTTCTTGATTTTAAATATCATTTATTAGAAGTGTAATAGTTGCATGACTTTTTTATGTATGATCAACCAGTTAATACGACTTTCAGTCAGACATATATTTCAGTCGTTCCGGTTCCTGTTTACGCTTACGTTGCTTTGGTTGCATGCGTTATTTCTGTGTCTTTGATTCAATAAACTAAAAACAGCGGGAAATGTAAAAATACGCCATCTGCTGGCAGGAAGCATTTTTGTCGAAGCTAAAACGGAGACCTTCGTTTCAATCCGTCAATTAAATACAAAGTAAAGAACACACATTATTCTGGTACGGAATTTCCTCTTTATATATGTAAAATTCATATTGTTACGTAAAATGTCTGTTTCCTCGATTCCATCATCCATAAAAACCCAAAAAAAAACAAGGAAGGAATTCTCGTTAGAATTATTATGCAATTCCCTCTAGCACTAGGCACTCAGGCAACCGCTAAAAATATATTCATCCACACTTTTTCACACACTTATAGCGACAACGAGACGAATAGAGATCTTATTCGGCTCAGTCGATGTATGACACGTGAATTATTCATAGAATATTTTATCTCTTCACTCGCAAAGTCGATGTCGTGTAGGTACGAGTATGTTTTAGTTGAGACTCGGATCATGCCGTGCTGAGGAATGAGTTTTCACTTTCAAATTCTAGTGTTTCATACCGATCGACGATACGGAAACGAGAAATATTGGTTTTATTTACATTTTTATAGCAAAGTTTTTCTGGAAACGTACGTTGTACAAAATATTTTCTACCACAGGCGTAAAGAGCAAAGCCCTAATATGACAAAGTAGTAGTTTTTGGTGAGTGGATGGCGTTACAAGTATAGGTAGAATCTGTCCGAATATACAATAGATTTACTAAAATACTAAAATTTTATGTTTACATGGTTACAAGACAACCATACCCTATGCTTTTGATGCCCGATTGGCTTGGATAGCTCTAAGCCCGTGTGCACCTATACCTGAAAACCTACATCGTTAACGGTTTTGGGATGATGTGGGCGTGAAGCGGCTTTTTGACTGCTTACTGAAAAACGCTGCTGGTGCAGATAACTCACGAAATATTAGGAGAAAAATAAACCCTATAACGGTTGACACATAAACAATGATAAAAACAGGACTGAACTTAACTTTTGCAATCAACATCAGTCAGATAATGTGTCGATCTCGCAATGTCGCAATCATTACTGTGTTTTCACTGGAGATCAAAAATCAAAAACTAAACTGAATCCAGGTTACTTAATTATTCGACATTTTATTTTACAACGTAATCTGGAATGCGCTTTTAAAATTATTTGGGTTCCTCCCGAGCCCCTTGTATGGTCACGTCAAGGGTAAAATGGGTTTTATGCTCGACTTTTACACCCTGCTTTTGACTTATATTGCAAGGATATAAAATAAAGATTAAGCATATTATACGAGTACGTAAATATTTCATTGATTTTTAAAATGTAAATGAAATAATTTGTCTAATGTTATGTTCATTCAATGCACTACATTCATGTCATGTTTCAACTGCGCGGTAGATTTTAGCATTGAGTAAATGCTCAATAGGGTTGGAGGCTTTAATTCCTTCGACAGTTCGTTATCATAGCCTAAACAAAAAAATAAAAAATAAAAAAATCCGACTGCGTAAAAATGTGACATTTGAACAATTAAGACGAATCGAATCATCAAAATCGGTCAACGCGTTTGGTCTCTAGAGTGCCACAAAGGAACAAACATACACACATAGATTGTTAAACACATTACCCTCCTTTAAGTCGCGCAGTCGAGTAAAAACACACTCCGCACACGTGTTTTCGTTTTTCTGGCTCTTCGAAATAATACAAGTTTCATGTGTGCTGAGAGATTATTTTCGACCTAGGCGGCAATTAGATTCTCAACCTCAACACAACAAATATTTTGGTTTTGATGAATAATTAGTTTCCAGCCACATAATTTTCTCATTGTTTTGTTTTTAATTTTCTACTTGTGATGTACGAGTATGTTCGGGTACGTACCTCTACGGAATTTGGCACCCATTTAAATCTCAATTCTTTTGTCGGTGAAGACGACTACCAAGCATCGCATATTCTTAATGTTGAACTTGGCTCCCATTTTCACATTTATGTCTTTCATGGGATATCATTAATTTTTGTCAATCTTCACCAAATGGTGCTTTTCAAGAGCGAATGCACGAATTACTACACAAAATATCCAAATCGCTATAGGTGCTCCTCAAATATTTGAAGAGTTTCCTCAATTTCTCCAGGACCCCAGAGGTATGATCAGATTCTTACCTAATAACTATGGGACCGCCCCTGAAGTATACCGTTTCAAACAAAAAAGAATTTTTAATATGTTAAATAGATTAGGAGTTATTGACTGTTCAAAAGTGGCCTCCAAACGGTTCGTGTAAAATAACACACGGCTGCTGTCCACCAGTTCCTGGGGTAAACTTGGCTGGACACGCAGCCGCGTGTATATATTAGTAAGACTCGTTATCAAATTAAAATATAACTTAATCTCCAAGAACAATCCTCCAAGGGTCGGAGCCAATGGATTTTCCACGGCCATCCTACGTAAAAGCACGCCATCGCGAATTGTGTACGCCTGGAAAATACGAGGAGTCTCCACAACACCATTATAAACCCTCTCGTACCATGGATCTGGTGTAGCATCTGCGCCACGTGTGAAGGAAATCAGACCCACTTGTTGTCGGGACAGAGCGTCAGGCCGGAGCGTTTAACGCCCCTTTACGATGCTCGATTTCAAAATTGTACTGAGATATAACAGTTGCCCATCGCGCGAGCCGACCCGATGGATTGTTAAGAGTAATCAACCACTTCAGAGCGATATGATCCGTGACAATCTTAAACCTCGCCCCATCTAGATACCCTCGAAAATGTTTAATAGAATCCAAAACCGCCAAGAGCTCCCGCTCGGAGGTGCTATAGTTCCTCTCCGACTTGGAGAACAGGTGGAGACTATTCTAGTATGCTACCGGACGTTCCAAACCGTCGATCTCCTGAGCAAGGACTGAACCAAGACCCACTTGACTTGTGACGCGAGTCAGTTGCAGAATAAATGGCTTAGTGAAATCGGGGCAAGCAACCACTGGTGCATTCAGCAAGACCTCTTTCAACTTTTTGAATGCTTTCTCGGCGTTTTCATTCCAATCAATAGGATCGCGTCCTTTCTTCTTCCCGATCAATTTAGTTAAAGGTGCTATTATGGTCGAGAAATTATCCACGAATCGGCGGTAGTAAGAGCACATACCTATAAAAGCACGGAGAGCCTTGGCAGAGAGAGAAGTTGGGTAATCGCTAATAGCCTCAAGCTTCTTAGGGTCGGTTTGCAATCCTTTCTCATTTACAACATATCCGAGATATCTTAGCTCAGACTTGCAAAACTCACACTTTTTGAGGTTAACAGAAAGGCCAGCCTCTTTTAATCGATCCCGAACCTTACGAATAAGGCGTATGTGGCTGTCAAAGTCACGCGAAACGAGGATAAGGTCATCAACATAACCAAAGACAAAATCGTCAGATTCCGGGGTAAATTCGAAATTGACAATGAGATCTGTCAGGCGCTGCATCTCAGACGCAGCGTTAGTTAAACCAAAAGGTAAACGAACAAATTCGTACAAACCGCGCTGGGGTACAATAAAAGCTGTTTCTGACAGCTCGCCTCATCAGCCAGTGGGATCTGCCAGAAGGCACTTCTGAAATCCAGAGAAGTCAAATACTTGGCACCCCTAAGATTGTCCAAGATGTCCTCGATCCTAGGAAGTGGGTACGAATCGCGAACCGTGACACTATTTAGCTTCCTGCTGTCAACACAAAAGCGAACGCTCCCATCTTTCTTGGTAACCATCACGACAGGACTGGCCCACGGCGATCGGGAAGGGCGTATAACTCCCATATCCAACATCTTGTCGACCTCTTCATTCAAGGTCTTCAGCTTAACTGGTGACAATGGGTAGTACCGTTGGCGAATAGGAGGGCCCACAGTCTCGATCCTATGAGACAACCATGAAGTACAACCCAGACCGATCTTCTCAGATGAGATTTTTTCGAAGTATCCAATGGCTCCCTGAAGCTCAGTTTCCTGTTCAGGTGATAATACGTGACGAGGATGGATGTAGCGTGACTCGCAGACACGGTGCGGTTGAAGACTTGGCTGTGGCTTAGCTGGTACGAATAGTTTGCCAGCCGAATCACTCACAAAGGCCTGACTAATAATATCTGTCAACCCAAAGGATTCCCAAAATCCAATACCAAGAATCAATTGCGTAGGTAGACGAGAACTACCAAGAAAAGGATGAGCAATAAAAGAACCATTAAAAAGAATAGGTAAGTCAACACCACCCAAAATCCTAATGGGAGAGTTGTCGGCCGATACTACGGACGGACGGATATCAGTAGAATAAGAAATGCCTAGGCTATTCAAAAGAGCAATATCAATAAAAGAAGCCTGAGCACCAGAGTCCAACAATGCCTTAACATTGCTATCACCTACCAAGATTTCAATAAAAAGCCGATTATCAAAAAAAAAATCAACTATTAGGGGCAACACCACTGGGCCTGCTGATGTGCCACCAATTAGTTTTTTGAAGAAGAGGACGGATTACATTGAGGACAATCGCGCGTAATCACACCAACACGATTGCATTTAAAACAAACCGGATCAGAGAAATTTGGACACAAACGGAAGTGATGACCCGTTGCCTTACACTTCAAGCAAACAATGGACGAAGGATCTATACCAACGGGAGCGACCATAGCCGATGTAGACTCAGAAAAAGTTTCAAAGTTCCGAGCTACCTCCAGAAGTGAGTCAATATCTCTAATGATGTTCGTCGCCAGACATGCATGGTAACGGGGATGCAGACCGTACTTGATGATGGTAAACAGATCATCATCATCAATCGAGGTCCGCAATTTAGCATTGAGATCCCTAACTTCAATAACAAAATCTACGACCGACTGGCGCTCAGCTTGGCGAAGTGCCCGAAGCTGTCGCTCTACTTTAAACTCATAGTCAGAAATATCAAAGGTCCTAATAAAAGCCGCCTTTAATTCTGCATACGAGAGACCCGGTTCCCGAATAGAGCGGAAGTATTTAAGGGCACTGTCGGTGAGAAGTTCGTGGAAGCGCCGAACGACGTAGGCAGGAGTGACCCCACGAGCTATGCCCTCTTCTTCAACTCGCGCAAAAAAATCACGAACGCAGGACCTTCCGGAGAACGTAAGGTTCCATTTAGAAAGGGCTTCCCCTTTCGAAGGTATGATAGGGTAATCCGGCGAGAGTTGAGAAAAGTTGGAGGCGGTAGGCAGCGGTGAGACGCCGATGCCAGCTTGAGAATCTGCCACGGGTGCAGCAGGTAAGAACGAGACCGTAGGTGAGGGTTGAGGATACAATACGCGCGGAGAAGCAGTATTAAAAGGGTTAGTAACGAGTCGAGGTGTCTCTCGAATCGAGAGGTCGGACATGTTTCCGTCACCCATCATGTTGACTGATAGATTAAATAAACAAAACTAATTAAAAATAAAATAGCAGACCGGGTAGATCAAGAATGATAAACAAAAGGACGAGAACGAGAAAAGAAACAACAAAAAAATAAAAAAGGGCTAAAGTGACTTACCTTGCAGTTCCTTGACAACTACGGGTACAAACTACGGGTTTGGAAATTACAAATAAAATACACGGGTTAAATAGGACAAGGGAAATAAAAAGCAATAATTACGAAATATAGTTTACAAGTTCCAGTTTCATTAAATTAATTGACACAGTTTGAAAAATAATTTATTAATTTATTGTTGTTGGTTGACTCTACACCAAAAATAGCGATCCTTGTTGGAGAAGTAAAGAATCTGTATTCCGTTAGTGAGTGAAATCTGAAATAGTAAAAGGACGAGTTAACGGACCCCTCCCCACTTAAATGATAAAAAAAATATATGTCAACACAAAATAATATAGACAATTAAAAACAATCAAACCTTTGTTCGGGCGCCAAATCTGTAGCATAAAATAAAAATAGAGAAAGCCACAAGAATAATTTATTTAAATTAAACAAGTAATTAAAATCAGGAATAAATCTTACCTATGACACAATGGGGTTCAACATTTACATGCTGTATAAAACACACGTTCAAATGAAAGCTAGGTTAACATTAGAAAGATTAATATCCTAGCAGCACAATTGTCGACAAAACATGTCAACCAAACGAATGTATTTAATATAATAATAAACAGTACAGATAGCTGGAGAAAATAATACCGGACGCGTATTGTTGAATACCGACTTTCGGTGAATCGTATTAAAAATTTCTATATGTCAACCAAACAAACGTATTTAATATGATATAAAACAGTACAGATAGCTGGAGAAAATAATACCGGACGCGTAATGTTGAATTCCGACTTTCGGTGAAACGTATTAAAAATTTCGATCGATATGGCGTTTCGGTGAATTGTACAAAAAAGGGTCGGCGTACCGTCAATGGGTTAATAAATGCGTTCCAACGCTCCCACGATTGTATACGAACACTGACACTACTTTGTGAAACATCCCGGGACTAATTTGTTGTTGGAAGATTATTTGAGACACTAATGAAACGATAATGTTAAAACTGGAATGTTTTTAATGGTTCGTGCTAGGGCGGAGTGGATAAATAGTGGCCGAAACGTGATGAGACAGTGCGGACAAAATGCGCCTTTTGAATTTAGAAAGAGAAAATGATGAAACATGAACGATGGTGCACGAGAGGAGAATAACTATCTATAACTAATTAACTATTGTAGAGGTAAGACTACCAGATAATTAATTATGTATGGCTACGGTGTCAAAAATAAATAGAACTCAGTGTAGTATCTCAGAGATTCGCAAATCAACAGGAATCGGTATGGAACCCAATAACGTATATAGCCTTTCCAGCTAATATTAAATGAAAAAATAACAGTTATAAGAGTATTTTAAAAATAAAATGACGTTAAGCTAGTTAAAAAATATGCGCGTCAGTTACCGCACAGAATTCGGGTCTGTAGCATAGATCACTTAATCACACTTGGAGGTTACCTCCAAAAGTCCGGTGCTTATCTTAAGGGATAGAAGGGAGAATACGCCACTCGTTGTGCTGAATCCGAGCACGGAAATTTAAGTAAGCGTCGTTTCCTGTAGTGGCTGCCACCAGGCTTGATTGACAGCGCGCAGAGCCTCTACTGCCGATAACTCCAGGTAATAGATCCCCGAGCGGAAATCCCCAAGGTAAAGCTGCAATTCAAAACCACGATATGAGCAACGAACCTAACTAACGTTTCCTATAGAGAGATAACGCGATTGCAATTACTAGCTCAATAAACTTACCCGCAAAGAGCTGGTAGGCGCGGCTTAATCCGGGATAAGGATACCGGCTGGTATCAAGCAAAAACTGGGATGAACCCAAACGTACAAAACATTAAAACTTTCGACGACCAATCGGTTTTATTTAAATTGCTTATTCGCACCAACACAAACACGAAATTGCCCAAAAAAATTCAAGTTGCTTCCTGAACGAAGATATTTCCAAGAATGCCTCACGTTCACATTGTTGTTATTATGACAGGAAAATTTTCACGTCAAGTCAAAAAAACTACTCAAAAGATAAATTCGAACGGTGATGTTTTTTTCGTAACCTGCCAGTTTCATACGAAGGAAACAACGCAGAGGATTGACGTGAGAGCGATCTATATAAAACTATTCTAATAAATTTACTATGTAATGTAATAACATTGTATAAAAATGCGTTTCACATGCAGCCTAATGCTGCAAGACGTATTGCGCATTTATGTCTTTGTATCACCTTAGTCTTATAAGTATTTTAAGAAGAGATTACTTTATGAAACAAGATCATAAAATCATTTTATGCAGTATTCTCCTGCCATTCATTGTGTGTGATCTTTGCACTACTTCTATTTCCATTTCAGTTTTATGGATGCGTGCACTAGTAAATGTTTAATATTTTTGGCAACAATTTTGACAAGCTGCCACAAGTTAAGTGTGTCCCTCGGCTCAAACTCTCAAATGCTGCCAGAAGCAATCAAACGAGTCTCCAGAACAGTAGTTTCTAATTCCGTAACAGTTCTACGAGAATATTGTTTGAATATACTTTGTTTCGATTTCTTTCCGGGTCACTAGTTGATTAGTTTCGTCAACATCTCAAGCGCGTTAAACTGATGGAAATACGATTGGGATCAGTGATGATCAATGATGATTTTACCTTCAATTTAAATTTTCGGTAAATTTTTATTAATAAATACGGCTGGCTGTTTCCATTTAAAATATTTCTACTAAAAATTCAAAATCAAAGTCAAATTAAAATTTAAAGGTAGGTGCCAATTTTGTGTCATCTTGATTTCTAAAAGTTGTCAATTTTTGTTCATTTTAATAGAAGAATAGGACGTGTATCTTAACTTACAGCAATAGCTGTAAGTTAAGATACACGTTCTATGGCACAGGTAACGAGCTAGTGCTTGGAAGATAAACCTTCCAACAAGATTAGTCGGCAATTGAATTGCTAAAATAATGACTTAATCGAACAATATTTGAGAACGATTTTAATCAAATTTATAAAATAGGGATTTACAGGGGCGAAATCGATTTAACTAGATCTCATTCCTGAGAAAATCCCGTATCATAGTCAAAATACGACAGAAGACAAACAAAGCCCAGTATTTCATGCACCGTTTCTTAAACTAAGCTTTAATGTCGTAAAATTCTTGAAAAATAACGTTTTTCCTGAAATTACATTTAATGAGTTTGTAAATTAAGAAAATGCTATGCTATAGCTAAATATGTCTGGTTGAATTAAATACCAAGGGAAACCTATTGTTGTACTTACCTAACTTATTACTCAATGTTTCATGTCTTTTTATATGCTAATCACTAAAGACGTAAATATATATATTATTAAAAGATATATTAGACACCTATTCATTCACGTACATAAAATGATAGTTTTACTTGTATTCACATATTGTTACTTACAACCAACTCACGATGATCACTACATATGTCCTAGTTTGGGCTACGAGGAATCCGAAGTTGTTTCATAATAAACTTTTGTGAGTGTTGTTTAAGTCTCCTGGGTGCTCGAGTTATTGTATAACTTAATATTGTAACTTGCTACGTTTCACGCTCGTTGGCCGTGTCCTTCAATTTACGCGAAGGTTAAACTTCTATTCAGGTTCGCTGTAAGTAAATATATGTGTGGGATTGGTACTTTTTGATGGTTGTATATGGTGCTGGCTGCTAGATGATGAATAAAGGACGTTCGAATGTAGTTTGAATTGTTTTGGGATGGCGAATGATTTGACATATGATTGAGTATGAAAGACGTCTCGAACGGTGAACGGTGTTTTTATATTATCCTAAATAAAGAATAAGTTTTTTTTATAAAACTTCATTGTTTTCCTGCGCCGCTTCTACATATGTATATAGAACAAGCTTTTGACCGCTAGTTTGTCCGCGTAGAACTTGTTATTGCATTACAGAAATACGTCATTGCTATACTTACTATGTATGATTTTAGGCCCAGGATTAATGGTCACTCGCCCATAGAAATTTCCATTTTCGTTTTCAACCCCTTAAGGAATTATTTCCGGTTTAAAAACTTCCATATCCTTCCTGGGTTTTAAACTATCTCTAGGGTAATTTTATTTAAATCAGCAATTTAAGAGTGAAAAGGTAACAGACACAAAGAAGGGCTTAGACAGTTTTTTTTTGTTTCATTACGTTCATTGTGAAACCACGGAACCCTACAGTGAGCATGGGCCGACATGCTCTTAGCTGATTTTTATGTTTACAGTTTATATGGGTGTTGGTAAATAATAAGATGAAAAAGTCTGTCCACGAAAAAAAGAGGTCAGCGTTGTAACGACAAATTAGATTCTTCTTGAACAATATTTCTTTGCTATTCCGCTAAAAACCTTTAGGTCTATTAGTGTTAATGGTTCCACTTGCGTATTTTTGCATGCGGTTAATGCTCCCATCCTCCCTCCGCTCGCACAAACATGCAAATAAATACAAAAAACCACCACACAGAAACACAAAACCTCGAAACGTAACGCGCCGAACTCTCTCATGGCCGAGGCCAATGATGGGAGGCCCCCGCCTACCCGACGCCGTAAAAGAGGCGGTAAGAAGAGGAGGGCGGCCCCTGCCGCCACTGCCCTCTCCACAGCCACCAGCACCAGGACTGGACAACCACCAGAGTCTACCCATGAGCAGACTGAACCAGTACCCGCCAAACCTGTCCTCTCGCAGCCAGCATCAGCGAGGGTA
Source organism: Notocelia uddmanniana (assembly GCA_905163555.1). Lineage (NCBI taxonomy): Eukaryota > Metazoa > Arthropoda > Insecta > Lepidoptera > Tortricidae > Notocelia > Notocelia uddmanniana. The sequence goes on from LR991055.1 coordinate 23,236,689, forward strand.
CAGCCACTTGGTCCGTCCCCAACAACCAACGCTTCAACCAAAGGGAAGAAGGTGAAGGATGGAGCGGCCGACGACACCCACGCGAAAGCTGCGGAAGAACTGGTGCAGATCCTCCAGGAGCTGCTGACCGCCATCCAGTCAGGACAGAGCCCTGTCCCGATCATCCTAAGACGGCTGGCCGATCTGTATTCACAAGATGGATAGTCGCCTTAGGATCCTACACTGGAATGCCGACGGTCTGTCACCAGCGAAGACCGGGCTGCTCAGAAATCTTCTAGCCGAGAAGAAGATCGACATAGCCCTGATCTCCGAGACCCACCTCAAGGCTGGAGACCGCCTCAAGACACCAGGCTACATCGCCTATAGGAAAGAAGAGGTCACTTCACTGGGACATGCCTACCGGGGATTGTCTGTCCTAGTGAAGAGGAAACTGGTCCACCAACCGCTACCATTGCCAACGACACTTCGGTCGTCTTACGCCCTCAGCTACCGGCGGTTCTACCTTCACCTCGCCGCAGACAGGACTAGGACCAGTACGCAGCCTACATGAGCGAACACACTCCATCCTTCCCCGTATCAACACCCGAGGAGTTCGCCTCTTGTACCAGCAATGCCTTGACTTACTCCACCGTCGAGACCGGCGCCGCGTTCACGTAGGTCTCATCGTCTATTAAAATACAATCAAACTTCGTTAAGTAATTAGTAAACATATTTCGGGTCCAACTTTTACAAATTTTATCTTTCGTAGCATCACGATTAGGAATTGTAGACGGCTTGTAAGATCGTGAGCTGGCACTCTGTTTAATTTTTTGCACGTACGACTTCGATACCTTATATTTCATAGCGACATCCCGGACTGAAAGTGTTGGGTTCTTTTTAAAAGTGCTCGATGACTTTCCTTGCCTTACTTTTGTCACTAGGAACGCGTTTTCTACCCGAACCTTTCTTTCTTTCAACCATCAACCTCGACTGATAATTACCCCCCCCCCCTCATTTATTTTTTATTCGTAATATCGTAGTATATAGTAGTAGCGGTTCTTAGAATATACCTTCCTACCAAACTCCATAATTGTAGTGCTTATAGTCTCCGAGTAAAACGGCTGTGACATACGGACGGACGCACGGACAGACATGACCAATCTATAAGGGTTCCGTTTTTACCGTTTGGGTACGGAACCCTAAAAATTACCTAATTAGCCTACCGTTCTGTCACCGCAACAAGATAAACCAAAATCGTTTGAACGCGCGTAGGACATAAGTATCGATATTAGAAGAAAAAATTGGCCAAGAGCATGTCGGGCCATGGTCAGTGTAGGGTTCCGTACCTAATTGCCGAATGAACTTAATATAGTAATTAAAAAAAACGTTAATTATCACACACTGATTCATCATGCGAGTGTTCCGTCGGACGAATTTTGGTACGGTACACTTCTTTAGAAGATCTATACGTAGATACTATAACCTATATTCATATTCATGTACTAATTTCAAACTATTCCATATAACAACAAAATTGCCCGATTCAAAACACCGCATCTTTAGCTATTCTTTCTAACATGTTACAGAAAATTTCAAAATTTTCACCTTGTATTTTCAAAGCCTCAAGGAAAACATAAATTTAAGTTTGCTCGGAGATAAGGGAACTCGCCGTAAGACACAATAAGACGTTTTAAACCGTTTCCTGTGCACCTCAGACAAAAGGATTTTGCTTGTATACTTTGGGAATCTCAATGCACTTTATCGACTGGTGAGAGCAACATAATTTTAAGTTTAAGAAATATACTTTACACATAACATTGCATGGTTTAAGTTTAATTATTATATTTTCCTTTTCCTAACGACTTCCAACCCTATAACAACGTTTGTGTTTCTATGAAATGTTATGTGCTCCCGTCTACTTTCGTTTTTTTTTAAATACCACGTCGGTGGCAAACAAGCGTACGGCCCGCCTGATGGTAAGCGGTCACCGCAGCCTATGGACGCCTGTAACTCCAGGGGTGTCACATGCGCGTTGCCGACCGTTTCGTGGAAACATATTACACTTCACGTATTTTACCTAAGACAATGACTATCATTCCAAAAAAATGTAGTGGGTATAACTACCTACATTTAATTTATTTCTTCTTCTTCTCCCTATTCTCGATTACGCGGACATCTCATATCTTGATATCACTGAGGAGCAACTCAATAAACTTGAGCGTATTCAAAATGTATGCATACGGTTCATATTTGGGTTACGCAAGTATGACCATGTCTCTAGTTTCCGTCTAAAACTCAAGTGGCTCCCAATCCGTCTTCGTCGTAACTCTCACATTCTTTCTCTTCTCTTTAATATACTTTTTAATCCGGCAACCCCTCGCTACCTCAAGGAACGATTTAACTATCTGCGTTCAATTAGATCCTCTAATAAATTTCTTCTTGCTGTGCCTTCGTCCTCCTCTAAATTTTATAACTGTTCATTTACTTTTCAAGCTGTCCGACTATGGAACTCTCTGCCCCTAGATGTACGACGGGCTAAATCTAGTGCGTCTTTTAAATCTAGTCTGAAAGAGCGCTATTTGTCTCTTCCATAATATTTTTCGATACTGGTCTGTAGTTTACTTTTGGGTCTCACTTAAGTTTGTGGTATATATGTATGTTTATTTATTTACTTATTTGTGTATGTTTATTTTATATATATATATTTATATATAGTGCTTTATGTGTTTATTATTATTATTATTATGTTTCTTTTTATTTCTAGTAGTTATTCCTTTTGTTTGCACCACCCACTTATCATGTTTGTTTACTTTTTTCTCCGCTACCCAAAGGTTGTCTGGAAGAAATCGCTCATTTAGCGATAAGACCGCCTGTTGTTTACCTCTGCTTGTATCTTTATGCTGTTTATATCTGTAATTCTTTTTTTGAGGTGTGCAATAAAGCATATTGTATTGTATTGTATTGTATTGTATATATTTCATCAATACAACTGAACGAATTCTTAAATTCTCTCAAACTGATTTTAGCTCGCAAGTGTCACTCAATAAAATCAATTTAGGTGATAAGGATTTGTAATTACATTACGAATCGACGAATCTCATACGAGTAGTTGATCTACGTTGGAATAAATAAATGATTCTGATTTTTCGTGTAATTTTTTTTATATCTGCCGACCAGAGACGTAAGGTATCCACAGCAAGCGCCAATATTGTAATACTGTGGCCAAAGCACCGATAAGGAGTTTACTGTGCTGCAGTATACCCATGGGTACCTAGAACCCATTACAACGGTCGACAGTTTGCAAAGAATACTAAGCTATGGATGAAATTAACAAATATCGTAAATAACTACTATTCATTACTACGCTGAAAAAGACCTCTCATATGGACAAGTTCGCCTTTGTACTTAAATCTTATGTGACATGTATAAGGTGCTTCCAAGTTAGATAACTTACATCAAATCAATCTACTTTTCATAGGAATAATAATTCTTATTATATTAAATTTTTGTTTCCATGTTCCGAACAATTAATTAAATTGATTCTGCCTTTGGTTATCACTTTATGGCAAGTGAGCTACACATATTGGATGCAAGTTGAAGTTGCCAGATAATTGACAGTCAAGAGGTTTAATACAATAATCAAAGAAGTCTTAGTCATTGAATATGTACTGATTATCTCATTAACAGGATGTTATTACGTGGTACAGTTGTTTTCCTAATTTTCTCCAAAAACTAATATAAACTAAAATAGTATTTATTGTAAAACAATAGGAATAAAGGAAAATATAGCTAAACTAACTATAAACTAAAATAAAACCAAACTAAATAATTACAAATAATAATCCGGCCCCAGGTCGGTGCCGTGTGGCAAGGTGCCCAGAAGGCTGGCGGCATTGCCACGCTGGATGGCAATGGAGATCCGTTGGGTGAGATAGGCGCCAGCCCTCTGGTCACCAGTTGCCACCAGGAGCCGTTTTGCGAGTTCCCTGAAAAAAATATGTGCTCCGGGCCTCCACGGCCCAAGCTTTTCAACCCTAAACGGCTCAAACATGCAGCCAGTATCAATGGCTGGATATTTGCGCCGCTTGAGGTTTTCCGCTGTGTTAGCAGCAGCCCCAACCCTAATTGAAATCCCTGAAAGGTGGGACGGTGCAAGGGTTGGTCTAACTTCCAGGGAACGAGTGTCATGCTATCAGGTCTTTTGCCGTCATCCTTAGCTAGACCTGATGGTTCTAAAACCGAGTGTCATTATGACTGGCATGTCGCGATGTGCGGCCGGCACTTCTTTTACAAGACAAGCCGTGGAAGCCGAAACGGGTGACGTTGGCGCCGCAGTGACATGGGTGCGGAACCACACATGCTGCTCCCAGACGAACTGACACAGCAAATCTAAATGAGTCACTTGTGAAAAGTGTGCCGAGGTTTTTGGATGGTAAGGCCTGCAGCCATGCGCCAGATTCCCATTTCGTTCCAGCAAGGAGACGAGCTCGCTCTGCGGGGCTGGCAGACGTTTCGTGCAGATTATCCCGTACGAGCACATACAGAGCGGCTCGTCCAATTGGCGTTGCGAATGGCGAATCGTTGGCAGGTCAGTATTGGGTCATGCAGCCCTCCATCTATCGACGGCCTCAGGTAGAAAAGGTAAAACGAAATTGTTAGGGTCGAATTTTAGAATTTTGGAACAGAGATTTTGGGTGTTATAAACTGACGACAGAAAGTCGGGGAGAGTGCCGTAATTGATGTCACTGTGGATTTAACAAGTTGGTCTAATTAATAAATAATAAATAAATATTGGGGGACAATCTTACACAAATCGACCTAGTCCCAAACTAAGGTACTAGACGACGATATATATACTTATATAGATAAATACATACTTAAATACATAGAAAACATCCAAGACCCAAGCAATTTGTCGAAAAGGTTGGAATACTTAAATACATAGAAAACATCCAAGACCCAAGCAATTTGTCGAAAAGTTTGGAATATTTCCAAAGATGGTAGCAGCGAAGGACATATGTAAACTTGGGAACAAACAAACAGAATTTTGTAATTGTATACGCCATATGGGGGTTAATTTTGAGTAGATGGTCCGAATGGTCACTAAAATTTTGATGGTAGCCTGAAAAGGCATCATCCAGGATTGGTAAGTCTAAAAGGACGAAGGAACTTGCATCTACTGTTCTAATATCCGGAGCTAAAGAACGAAATTTTGATAAGATCCTTTTGCATGCAGTTGTCCGAAAAAAATATTTCAGACTTAGAGGAGTTTAGAGTTAGGCCTATTTGCGAGAACTTTTCTATAAGTACTCGTAGATCTTCGAGTACTTCGCAGGCCTTACCACCCAGGGTTCCATCATCCAGATACCAGGTATTAAATTTTGAATTTAGATTTTATATAATAGGGTGAATGGCGAGACTAAAGAGTGCCTTGCTGACAGCCAACAGATGAAATTGAAGGTTGTTTTTGAATAGTAATTTAAAAGGAGTGCTGTAACATTGCCAAATAAATTATAAATTTCGGGAGTCTTTTCTTTAACTTGGGTGAACAAGGCGCCTCGGTCAACGGCGTTACATTTATACATATATAGGTACCTACATTACATTCATAACACCTTAGTTTGTACAAGATGATATAAGCATTACTTTCTGCACGCGTGCGTAAAAGCAACACCTTCTCCTTCAGAATGATGCGTTATAAACATACTTTATTGTTTTTCTTGGTGAAGACTCCTTGGGCAACTTGGGGTGGGACTGCATCTCGCCAGTAATAATGTCTTTGAAAATTAAGTTTAAAGGAGTTCAAAAACTTAGGTGAATAAGAAATTCAATTAAGTTTCTTTATAGTTCCAAGAAGAACCAAGTGTTTATCTGTCTGTAAAATGTGGCTATCTTTTATAAATCAGGGGAAAAACCAGTATAAAGCAAAAATCTTTCTCAAGTGGGTCGCTATAATCACCATGCTTTAATATTTAAAAGTATTTACAAACTCTCGACTTACCCTTTACCATCTCACAGTAAATTATCTCTAAGCTAAGTGTAATATTATCGAAGCTCAAAAACGAGTTTGCACCGCTTAATCGATTTTACACAGCTATTATCGATGAATCTGAAAGCAAACAGGTTTGGGTTATTATATTGATATAAGTACAACGGACGCAATCTACATAGGTCAAGCTATCAAATTATGGTTAACGTCTTCAATCCTATAACTGCAATCACTACATTATAGTTGCCACAAATTCCAAGAGCCCTGGACGGTTACGACTTTTTATGCTAGCATAAGTATACATATTGTGGTCCACTGCAAAAGCTTACCCTTTTTTGTCACTCGTCTCGACCCTGTGCACTTTCCTGTCAATCGTTAAAAAATATTCAAGAAATAAAATCGAGACGTTGTTACAAAAATACCTAAGTTAAGGCTGAAAAGAGCAAAGGAAGTATTATTAACATTTCTAGTAAAAAAATAAACTTCAGGTTTTTACCGTCGATCCGGTGGGACCTCTTGTCACGTAGTGGTCTACGTGCCGTCACATGTCCTTACGCTCCTACTCAGCTTATTCTGTGGATTTAGTAATTTTCGAGTTCGTATTTTTGAGATAAAATAGTCAAAAGATACAATATTAATTACCTAGCAACAACATTTTATTTAGCGAAAATGGCTTAGGGGCTGATCTGCAAGTACTTAACTCTTTTCAATCAATTCATGCGACATGTTTTAGGGTACTTCCATAAAAGTTGGGTAATTTTCGCACAAATTTTGAAATAGGTGTTTTAGATACTAATTAGAAATCTTTTTATTATATACAATACTTATAACAATTTACTTTTTGTATCCAAAGTGGCCGTTCACTTTACTTGATATTTAAAGACAAATTTGTGTTTTTCTGAAATTTGTGATCTAGGGACTGACGGGATATGATAGGGACTGACGCAAAACATTGTTTTTGTCGGCCTGTTTAGCCTAGTTGGTAGTGCCACTGCCTCCGAAGCTAGAGGTCCCGGGTTCGATTCCCGGTAAGGGCATTTGTTTCTGTGGTGAGCAGAGACATTTGTTCCTGAGACTTGGATGTTTTTCTATGTATTTATGTATATATCTATTAAATATGTCGTCGTCTGGTACCCATAACACAAGCCTTATTGAGCTTACTGTGGGACTAGTTCGATTTGTGTAAAAATTGTCCCAATATATTTATTTATTTATTATTATTATTGTTAATAGAATAAAATCACATGTTTAACTTCCAAAAATCATTTATCTAGTAATTCTTACTCTTTTTATTATTAATTAACGTATTTATCGCAAAATTCAATCAACTTTATAGACAAAGCAGTCTGTAGGAATGTATCTCTTACCAACAACAACGCTACTTAGTACCAATAATACTTAAATTATTTGAGATCACGTAACTATCATATTTTGTTCCGTTATATCTTATAAAATAAAACATTATTTAACAATGAACAAAAAATATTTTCATCTTCTAAATAATTGTACTTTAAGATCATAAATTTGCGTTTTTGTTTTTTGATGTTGTTGCGAGTTATACACTCTTTCTTCCCTGCCGCACACCGGCTATTGCTATCATCTTCATAGAAATTGTGAATAATCGTTATCACTCCCTTTTTGTTGTCTTTTTTTGTTGACTTTATGCGATTAAATCCCATCTTTTTGTATGACAGCTCTGCCTCCTAACCTCCAGACAAAGACTTTTTCAAATGATTTTTCCTGTACATTACCCGCTTGATATTTGTTGTTGTATTATACATATGTCTTGTTCTTTTTTTATGTCTGTATTGTATGTACATACTTTTTTCTTACGCTATATGCTCATTTAAAGCCTGTCACAAACTGGCGCGGCCTGTGGGCTTGTCATTTAGCTGTCAAATTTACTATTGGCCGTGGCCGCGGGCCGCTCCGGTGTGTGACACGCTTTACTAATGTTTCTTTTAATGGGGCCCTTTGCACGATTAATGTTATCACAATACGGGGGTGTCAATATTATCGCAGTTTTCAGAATTGTATGGATTTTTCTTCATGTCACGAATAAATGTTTTCTATTCTATTCTATTTTTCTTTGTACTCTGCTAATAAAACTGGATCGTTTTAAATTTTTTCTAAACGTTTTTTTGCCTTTTCTGACTTTTTTCTTGCTTTTTCTTCTTTAGAAAGCGGTATTTTATTTCGAGGTGGCATTTCTACAACAAATACAAGTATTTTAAATTGATGAACTTGCCTCAAAGAGTATTGAACGTCAGTTCCTAGCCTTTGCGTCAGTCCCTAGCCAGATTTACGACTAGGGCCTGATGGTCTAGGGACTGACGAATTTGAACAAAATCACTCTTAATTTTCTTTTGAAGAGACATACCGAAACTTGTAAGAAACTATAATATCAAAACAAACAGATCACATTTACACACAAATAAAAGGAAACAATAACTAATTAACTTTCTGTAAAATAACTCACCTAGGGCCTGAGAGATTGCCTGGTACAGCACGTGTTTCCTCAGCATGGACGCCGATCGCACTGACGTTAAAATACCCGACGCAGATCAGCCCACGCATATGGCCAACTTCATGTGATTATAGGTACTTTTGAATGAATGAGTTTCAAAAGAGTCATTCAGAACGGATGCCGCGTATTTTTAAATTTTCTAAGTGGCTAGGGCCTGATTGTAACTATCGATGACGCTACTTTTTTTTACAAAAAGGTATGAAAAATTATTATTTTTGTTCATTGAATTGTTTTACTGAAGTAATGAATGTAATTTTTAGTGTGATTAAGTTAGCTAAAATTCAAATAACATCGTATCATAATAAAACCGGACGAACAAAAATAGCATTTTGGAAATGTAACAGGGCTAGGGACTGATATTAGGGATACAAAAAGAGTTTTTCATTATTAAAAAAAAATATGATTTAGGCAAAAGTGAGTGACATGTTAAAAATACGCTATTTCATGTGCCAGTGATTTATAATATTGGGTACATAATATATATAAATATAAAATATCACTGGAACACAAAGTTACCCAACTTTTATGGAACCACCCTTTAACTGAAACCATTATAATGGTAATTACGATACATATGTGTTGGGGTGAAACTGTTGATGAAAGTCGCTTCGGTATTTTTATGCTGTTTTAAGTACGAAGTGTCAACAGCCCTATTGAATATGCGATGAACGGATAATAACACCAATTTTGTGTTGCGGGCCAATATTAATTAATACGTCACCACAACTAAACTAAATTTCTCCGCAAACTATGAATTTTCCTGTCTCTACTCACGTAATCTGTTCCAAATGCATGATAATAAGTAACAATTAAAAAAAATGTAACTGGTATTTTTACACATTAATTGCACATTTTACATGAAAATTAGCTAAATCTCTATTTTTAAATATTATCTGCTAAGCTAGGGGTTTCTAAATGTAGTTACCTCAGATCATAGAAAGAAAGAGATATGCCCTAACCGCGAAATTAGTCCGGTACTGCTGTCGCCACTTTCAAAGATGTGTGCGTTTCCTCTACTTGCACAATATTGTAAATATTGGCTTCCCGCACACATTCGTCCAGTTGTCTACTAGCATTCTAATCCTCTAATTGGTACTCTCACTACGAAAAGCAACAGTAGGAATACACTCGTACACGTAAACAACAGCGTCGGTGAACTCGTTAGGGATGGGGACATGCATCCATTTTTGCATTTATCGATAAAATCATGAGATGAGAATTATACCTTTAAAACGATAAACTTCGTTTAAGGGTGAATCAATATACTGTTTATTACAGAAATACAAATTGTTAATTTTAGTAAAAATTACGAGTCCTACGAACCTATGGTTTGTATTTATTGTATTGGGGGTTCGTCTATTTTGATATTATACAAATCTATGATGTGTAGTGTACCTATGTGTAACAAAGAAACATCCTAAATAATAGTTCAGTGACCGTTAATCAATTTATTTTAAATATTTCATGGCAACATCATTCATAGTCGATCTGTAGACTTTTTTTATATTTTAATGTGCTATTCAGTTATGCAAATAACTATATTTAAAAAGAAAATGTAATGAAAACCATTCGTAATAACGTCGATCAATTATCGATAATATTGCATGCATACAGATACTGACACTGCCTTATCCCGCGCACTCGAAGCTGCGTAAGGTGTTTGCGCTGGCAGGTCGAAGCTTTTAGGGTGAATTTTACAAAGTGAATTCAGGAACTTTAAAAATACATTAATAATAAAAATAGCACTTAGCAGTGGTATGTTATTCCACGTATTTTGTATTTTTGTTTAGTTTACCGATTTTTAAGAAAAAAACACGCTACAGGCCGTTATTTCGAAAAAAATCGGGAGCCATAGCGTGAACAACGATCGCCGCTCAAATGAGTCAGCGCTTAGAGCGGTGCGCGCCGATATGGTTTACTGACCTTATCGAGGCGACACGCGCCACGCCCCCGTGCCATATCTCCTTCTTTCTATGATCTGAGGTAGTTACAATTCACTTGCTATAATTATCAATTATTTTTATGCAACTCTTTTTTCAGTATGTGGAAGAAAAAAAATCGCCTTCTGCGCCCTCTATTAAATCTGTCGTGAAATTGTTTATCTTGCACTTCGCTGTCATTCTACAAATGCCACTGATTGAAATGCAACGTACAAGGGTGTTAAAGCACATCTGAGTGAAGTTAATTGCTCGATAATTCCGTTGTATAGGTACGCCAGCAGAGGGCTGTTGTTGAAACGAAAAGATGATTACAGAACAAGAGACAAACGAGTGCTGTCAATTTTCATTGATGAGAAAAGCTTGGGGAGATGACGAAGGCTCCTGGCGGAGAAACAGAGTTGGTGTGACGGCATCTGAGAAGCGAAATCACTAGTTCGTTGTATTTTGCGTGACATTTGTAACAATGTTGAAGTGGAAGTAAAAGGTTGACTCTCTAAAATGAGTATCGTCTTTTGTTAATGCCCAAGGAACCCCTAGACATGAACCTTCCCTGACGGAATATGCTCAGGATCCTACAAGTATATATTTGATCTTATGGGGTTGGTCCTCCAATTTATTTGCTACTTCCCTGGGTAAGCCATTTAGGATGTGAGGTAAATAATTGGATCAGATCCTTTGGCAATAGTTGTTATTGCTTTTTGGCACAATGAAGTTCTTAATTTTGTCCAGTGACCGCAGATTTGTTGATCTTTTGTACCTACGAGTAAATAGCTTGCCCAGGTTATGCTTATATTTACAATCACAGCCATTTTGGCTTTGTCAAATACATTAAATATACTAAAATTTTCGAACCACCACCACCACCACCACCACCACCCACCACCATATCAGCCCTAGGACGTCCACTGCTGGACATAGGCCTCCCCCAATTTCATGGGGGGTAAATGCCATAATCGCCACGCTTGGCATGCGGGTTGGCGATCGCAGTATCTCTACCGCACTCTAGGAATGCTGCTGCCCATTCCCCGGTGGTCTTGGTCGTAGTTTTAAGACATACCCAGGTCAAAATTTTCGAACAATTTATCATAATAATTTTTATACTGATATTTGACTTTATGGTTTTAAATATTCTTTTCTGTATATTGTATAGCTGGATAATATATCCCACAATTTATTATAATCTGCCAAAGCCATGTACACTAATCATAGTATATTATATGGCATTTTGTGTTTAATTATACTTAAGTATCTAAATATGGCTCTAACTTTTTTACATACACTGTCTATACGTGGGCCCTAGTTAAACTTATTTTCTACCACGATAATCCAAGATAGGTATCTTGTGTTACTATATCCAGAGGTTTAAAGTTACAGTTAAAGAGTGAATTCGAGTCATATAAGCAATGGTGTTCATGGGCTATTATATTAGGCACTACATTGGTCTTAATATCGGGTGAGTGAATGTGTATTATTTTTGTTTTTTGGTAGTTGATGGATCGCCCAACGTCGTGCGACCATTTGCATAGTGCATCGAATTCGCGCAGCATCCTGTATTCGGCCTCATTGATGTCAGTATCAGGTGTTAATAAGCATGTATCATCAGCATATTGGTACACAGATGCCCCCCCCCCCCACCCCCCAATATATTATATTTCATATTTATTTATTTGTAATTATCGATATTACATGTCAGGGTTTTCTTCTACATTTACTACTTTAGTAATAAATTATGCATATCATTGACATAAATTAGGTAGGTTGGATAATTTTTAACCAGCTTATTGCAGGTCCCTGTATACCACTTTGCTTTAGTTTATTATAGAGGTTTTTTTATGATTTAATGTACCGAAAGCCTTGCTGAAGTCAATAATAACTGTCAAGATATGTTTATTTTCGTTCAAGTGTGTGTTTACTTCATCTGTGAATTGCGCTAGCGGTTGTATAGTATTTTTTCCTTTTTGAAATCCAAATCGTTAATGAGCAGGTGTATCGAGAAAGAAGAGAAGAGCTTTTCATCATCAGAAAAATACTTAAATTAAATTAAATTATTTCTGATTTAACATTAAATAGTACTATTTTGATAAATTAAAATAAAAACATTTAAAAGGTCTTTTGGTATAAAAAAAGTTAGGAGCAAAAATACTTGCTGCTCACTAATCATTTTATCCCAGCTCATACCTATTGAACCCACATTGTGGTATAAACAAAAAATATATCGCATGAATAGAGTGACAGCAGCTTAATTTTTTTGCATCAGCCGTCGTATGTCATGCTATAGATTACTGGTTAGTTGCTCTTTCGGAAAGCCACTCTCAGCACATACAGCTCGCGACTTTCGATCTAGAGGCCGTGGGAACGAATTCCTGTGCGTACCAGGCTCCGCTCGTGTAGCATTTTAAAAACATATTTATTTAAGAAATATCACTTCATGAATGTAGTTGAAATTGTTCAAAATATCAGACTTTAAAAAAACTGCCAATAGATTTTAAACCTTCTGGCTAAGATATTAAAGTCCGTTTTGAACGGACTAAATTGGTACATAAATTTAAAATTTTGTGAGTTGTTTAAACCTACACCACTAAAACTGTTAACACACACTTACACTCCGATTCACTTCAATTTATATAATTAACCGTTTTAGTGGTATAATTTCATACAAGGGCCAATTTTCCTACTGGCGTATTTAGTATGTCCTACTACTTTTTCAATCTTTTAGACAATTATTTAATTTAGAGTGAATAGGATATTACTGAACCAGCGAGCAACATCTTAGGCCTTGTCATCGCTTTCCATCAGGTGAGACTAAGGCCAATCGCTGGTCAGTCTATCATAAAGAAAAAAAAAACAATTTTGCGTAACTTTGTGGTCACTAACGAATCAAATCGTTACAATTTCGTCACTCAGGAGAGAATCGGTCCTCAGATTATCCCATTTATATGGATTTTTTTAACAAAATCCAAGCATAAACCTGTTAACTTCTATATTTTTAGATAGCTTATCAAATAATAGACAATTTTTATCTCAACTATACTTTTCAAATATGCGACAACGGCAAAAAATTGGCCCATCCATTTCCTTTACAATTTTAATCTTTTTTACTTCTACCATTTCTGGAATGTTCTGTTAGGTACTCGCAACTATCTTACATACCCGTACATTGTAAATACTAGTAGTGGAACCTGTACTGTCAGTTGCAGCTCATTTTGAATTTCCTTCCGTTACCGCATATTGCGGCTACACGGAACTCCATGTAAATGAAATGCCAAAAAATTATGTACAAATAATATATCATAATCTTACCGACGGCCGGTTTAGCTTAGTGGTTAGATTAATTTATATTCTTTTATTTTTTTGCGTGAAAAAATTAGGTATCCAGCCATAGGAATATATAACAAATATCATGGGACATTTTTTTACATAAATCGAACTAGTCCCATAATAAGCTCAATAAGACTTGTGTTATGGATAGGGTACTAAATGACGATATACTTAATAGATTTATACTTTAAATATAATCCAAGTCTCAGGAACAAATGTTTCTGCTCACCATAGAAACCAATAGCCTAAACAGGATTCGAACCCGGACCTCTAACATCGGAGGCAGTGTGACTAACAATTGGGCTAAACAGGCCAATCAAAGTTGACTAAGTATATAGAGCACTCACAAGCCCGGTGACTTGCTTTGGTCCTGGGTTCGAACCCCGATCAAAGCAAAAAGTAGTTTGATGAGCATGAGTATTCGTTTTTGATCATTGGATGGAATTATAAACAATAATTTATCGCTACTATTTATTTAATAATGATTGCCGGAAGCTAGAAACTTAATAAATATGCAGTATACTCACAAAAATGTTATTGCTAACGTTAGGGCATTTGTCACAATTGAGTGTAAATTAGACACACAAACACACATACACAAAAGAGCATTGAAAGACGCAAGATAAAAAGTGATAATTATTTATTTATTTAACTCAAACATGAAATTTGTTAAAATGAGGCTTGATAAAATGATAACAGAATAAATCCTTCCATTCACCGGCATCTGTGCCGAGGCGCAGCAAAGACGTTCCACCCTCGCCAAACTCTTTTCAAATGCAGCAGGTGAAATGCAAGCGATGTAATCACAGAAGAAACATAAATGCAGAGATGCAAGTGAAGTTTTTTTTAACATCTGAACTTTAGGCATTGCATTTTATTTATTATCAATAATTATTACAATGTCTATCCCAATTTCTAGATACCATCTCAGATAATGTTAAGAAGTTTAGCAGTTAGGCTAAACCTACCAAGTTCTACGGTTAAATTAAATAATTGAGTCAAAATAATTTAACTCCCAATCCTCAAAACCTTAATGCCCAGTACATGATACTATTTGTGAAAACCACAATATATAAATGGCACATATAAGATGTTGAGATCAACGAAGTGTACTCTGCATGATTCTGTTTGACGGATTGTAACGATAATGCGAATGGCTTATTTTTTGCAACTTGAAAGAGGAATCAATATTATTATTATGGCTATCTATTACCCCATGGTTTGATGCTATACCGCAACTTGACTTTAACTAAAGTACGCTCCTTAAGCCATCTTGAGGTACTTGATCTGCGAAAAATCCCGCAGACTACGAAAAGCATAGCAAGCAGAGCTTATTGAATTACTTTGATATTGGATTTCATGTTATCAATTTAAAAGTACATCAATATGAATTCACAAAAAATTTACAGTGTCCGTATGCACAATTTTCTGCCAATTTAGTCCTTTTTTTGCGTGGAGATAACCTGCTATCCAGGCACCCAGAGATCGAGGAATGACTGGGTTATGTAGTACTGTATTTACTAAAAACTCCACGGTGACCGGCATCTCCGCTCTAATACGGTGGACTCCAGGATCTCAGTACTCAACGCACTGGCATCAATCAACGTCACCTTCCCTGGGGTTGATAGTCGGGTGCTGTGCTCTCTGCCACGTGGTGCACTCGCAACCCCGTTAACCCCATTTGGTCGCCTTTTACGACAGGCAGGGTACACCGCAGACCTATTCTTGCCCGAGTCTACACGGTAATGTAGTCATACGTCTAAGCTGTCAAAGTTTCTACTAATGACTTTGAATGGCATAGCACTAGAATTATCGTTATAAAATCAATTGCTTTTAACAAGGTTATGCGCTTTTATAAGCTACTGAAGGTGAATAGCTGATGTAGCGGCTTCGTACGATGGGGCACCTCGGAATGAAGAACCTCAAATTTATAAGAGATAAGATGTCCACGGGGGCACATTTTCCCAACAGCTACGAGGAGCATTGAGGTACTAGGTTTAGTAGAAAGTATAGTTGTTAGTGTGGACGAATAGCATGTAAATTGCCTAAGAATAACAATACTACGTGTGATTTACTTCGTAAAACATATCTCCTGTCGCCATTCTAAAATTTTGTTTTTTTTTACATTTAAATGCAATAGAAATAGTTGTAGTTGCCTTTGTAAAACTGCAGCAGTTTTTGTTTAATGTGTTCTACCTGAAGTACAAATGTAGGAAGGAGGTCATATTATCATAACGTTTAAAATACGAAATAAACAAAAACGCTCTATTTTAAATTAATGTTTTACATAACCGTAATTTTACTTGACTAATTTGACTCTAACGCCAACATCATAACATTTCTGTGGCGGAGGTCTTTTTCAAATATTCGCGATCAAAATGGCAATGCGTGCAAGTGAGTTGTATCATTTGTTTGCGCTTTTAAACTTTAAGACAGGACATGAAGATGCCGAGCCTTTGAGATGAAGTTCGAATAAACTAGTATATTGCATATTCGTTTGCATGCCTGTTATTGATATATAAGTACAGGATGTTTGGTAACTAGGTACAAAGACTTTCAGGAATGATAGATGAGGTAATTTGAAATATTTTAGACACAACATGCGTTGTACAAAGTCGTTTAGTTTCCAAAATATGTACCATTTTATTTTGAAAATTGTATATTTTCCACACTACCATACATTTGGAAAATGTTTTGATTTTTTTCAATGTTCCCTTTTTTCTGGCTTGTCGTAATTTTTCAATAACTGTAGGAACTAAGGTAGTTTTTGAAATCAATTGAGTTAGGAAGAGCGTGTTCACATTATGTCGGTGTCGGATCCTACACCGATATCGATCGGATAATGTGAACACGGTCAGAAAGTGACGGTGTTTCTACCTAGTATGCCCCGCCTAAAATTGAACGCGACCAAAAAAAATATATAAACCAAATATTTAGGCGTAAGTATACAATACAATTTAAAATAGGATATTACAATTTACAATAACAATGCATGTACAAGAAAGAACACAGAAAGAGCAAATAGTATAGTTAACAGAAAAGAACAGAACATACAATATGCAGGAAGAACAATGAAAGATTGTTGTAGCTATGGTAATGTTTGCGCAATATGTTTATGTGACGTACAACAATAGAGAGTAAATAAACTACAAAATGGGAAATAAAATGACCCAGGCTCGCTTCACATCGAACATATCTAAATTTGAATATTACATTATATTTTGTAGGCTCCTATACATAGAGAACACAAAGAGCAAGAAACACAAACACGTGCACTCATGAAGGGGTATAATTCCACAACTCCAACCCAAACACAAACGCAGGTACATACTTCTAAAATTGAGAAAGCGTTACTTTTATTTAATATATTGAATAAAATAGGTTTAAATTAGACTCGTGTCATGACGCAGGCTCTCTTGGTGTCGCTAATGTTCAAGTATGAATTTCTTTAGTGTTGTTTTAAAGCTTGTTATACATTTCAGGGTCCTGATAGGCGGCGGGATTATATTCCAACACTTTGTTGCCACATATCTAAAACTCCCTCTGGCGGCAGCCGTAGCATGTGCGGGTGTTGCTAGCTGTATGCTACATTGCCGTGCTTCCTGTGGTCTACGACTTGTTACCCATGACAACTTTTCGAAAAGATATGAAGGAGCTTTGTGTTGGATTACTCCAAAAAGCAAACATGCCAGATGGAGTTTGCGACGGTGCTGCATTTTGAGGATGTTATGTGCATTTAGAAACAGAGAGACATGGGCCCTTGGAGTGATACTAAAACTTAATTTAGTTTAGATAGTTCGAGTGACTCAAGCAACTGTATCCGCAGTGTTTTACTTATAAATGGCCTTATGTTATAAAGTATTTTTAGTTTGTAGAAGCAGTTACTAACAGAGCCTGCAACATGTTTCTCAAATCCATGACGAGACCCAAATTTCGTGCCTCATATACACGCTCAATGGGTTGACCTAACAGTTCAACATGCGTGGTTGGCGAGATGCGTGATACATGTTACAACTGACGATTCGAAAGTGCTTGTTGCTAGGCCTACTTAAATAATAGTACATTTCAATGCTAGTGCGGAAAGTATGTCACTTCTTCACGAGTACCGAGGGATGCCACGAGCCGCAGGCGAGTGGCAACACTCGGGACGAGTGAAGAATGACATTTCCGCACGTGTATTGAACGACGTTTTTTAATACAGTTGCGAAAAAATAAGAAAAACAACAAGTAATATTTATAAAAACAATATCGAATGTTGCCTTTAGAAACTTAAAACATGCTTGCAGTAAGTAAAAACGCCTCTTCTTTGACAGGCGTTTCGGCAGCTATTCCGTTCCACTCAGACAACTTATTAAGAACGGTTTTTCAATATTCAATATTAAAAAATAAACGTGTTATAATGATGAAGAGGTAAGTAATAAAATATGAAATGTGTATATTTTTCGTATTCTGATATTAACAGTAGGTTTTTATGCTGATTACGACGTTTAAAGGAAACTAATATTTAACACCCAGCAATAAGGAGTCATGCATTGGAACAAGCATAAATTTAAAAAAAAATGGAAAAGTGAAAAGCACTAGTGCGCGAAAACCAACTTTCCGCACGCTAAACAGCTACGTAAAGTAGCACTTTTTGAGCAACTGTATTAAAAATAATATTTTGACTTTGACTTGACTTGGTATTCTGATGCGAATTTTTCTCCATACATTTTCATAGAAACGGATAAAGAAATGAAAAAAATCGAAATCTTTATCACTCATAAATCTAAATATATAAAAGAAGAAACTGACTGACTGACTGACTGACTGACATATCAACGCACAGCCCAAACCGCTGGTCCTAGAGATTCCAAATTTGGCACGTAGGTTCCTTATAAGGGGCAGGGGTGCACTAAGAAAGGATTTTTCAAAATTCAACCCCTAAGGGGGTGAAATGGGGGTCCGAAGTTTGTATGTGGAAACATGATTAGTTGGACTATTTTATTCAAAACTTTACAGGAGTATTTCTAACCATAAATGAGTAAATACGTGTTTCAGGTTTTTTGAGAAATCAACCCCTAAAAGGGGGAAAGGTGGTGACAAATTCTGAAAATCGACATAGGTATTGTTTTTATGATATACCGGGTCGCTGATAACGGAAACAACAATGATTTTAAAATCTCACGTGGAGGACGTGAAATACCATCCCCCCTGTTGGGGTGCGAGGGGGATGAAATGTCTAAATATTAATATGGGTGTCGTTTTTATGGTTTTTTGGGACGTTAATTACGAAAATGGCATCGATTTTGAAATTTAATAGTGGGGACATGAAAACTTTTGAAATATTTATGTCCCAAATTTCAAGAAATAACTGATTGACTGAGTGAGTGACATATCACCGCACAGCCTGCTGCTGCAGCACAAACTGCTGGTTCTAGAGATTCCAAATGTAGTATGTAGGTTCCATATAAGTTCTTGAGGTGCATTAAGAAAGGATTTTTCAAAATTCAACCCGTAAGGGGGTGAAATGGGTGTCCGAAAATTGTATAGGGAATCAAGATAAGTTGGATTATTTTTTTCGAAACTTCACAGGAGTATTTCTAACGATAAATGAGTAAACATGTGTTTCAGGTTTTTCGTGAAATCAACCCATTAAAGGGGGAAATGTGGTGACAAATTCTGAAAATCGATATGGGTGTTGTATTTATGGTTTTTTGGGTCGTTAATTTCGAAAATGGCATTGATTTTGAAATTTAATATTGCGGACATTGTAACGGAACACAATTAGGCTACAAAAACACGTGTTATTAAAATACCTATATGAAGGAAAAGTAGTTTAAATAAGCTGGATGAGCATAGTAACGTTTACCTTACTAGCTTCGGCCTCATATGTCGTGGATTTGTCGTGTATTTGTCCGTCATATGTCGTAGATTTGTCGTGCATTTGTCAGGGATTTGTCCGACATATGTCGTGGATTTGTCGTAGATGTGTCGGGGATTTGTCCGATATTTGTCGGACATGTGTCGTGCATTTGTCTGAGATATTAGAGTATATAAAGGGGCGCGAAGTTTTATTGAGGGCACTTAGAATTCGACATTCAGACTGACAAGGTCTCTGGTCTTCGCAATAATATATACTTGGTGGGTTATTCTATTGATTTAAAAGTGGTTCTTCTTCGTGAGGGGACTCTCTTCATGTTGAGGAATCAGTTTTTAAGTAAAATATTGAATATTTCCTCGGGGATTAAGAGTTTATTTAATTTGATTTAAATGACCAGAACCTTGTCCAGGCACCAGTTTTGCCTGAGGGGTCTTGCTCGCCTAACGGTGCCAATGAGCAGGGTTCAGAGTCTTTAGTTACCAGATCTAAGGGTGGTCTGGCGTCTACCTTTTACCTACATGGAGACGAATCAAATCCCTTACGTTCCTTCAATGCTCAGCTGACAACGTAGACATGGCTGCCAATATGGGGTCTCAGCATAGAGGTGTATACCTCGCTTGTCGAAATTGTTCAGTATTTGAGGAACGGTCTTGATAAATATATTTATATATAAAACTTATATACACAATAGGGCGTCTTACTCACTGTATCCTAGCCTGCGGGCGCAGTGGGGGGAGACAACCAACACGGGCCTTTGGCATTGCAATTCTCAGTTTAGCCCACTGAACTTTCGTTGCATAGGTTAGGGATTCGCAGTCAAAAGAGCTGAATCTGGTAAGGGATTTATGCTTTTTCAGTTTAGCGAGTTTACTGGGAACAGTAGGGTAGCTTCACACACAATTATTTGGGAAGTAGGGTTTAGTAATTTATTTTAGGTTTGCCGTTAATTTGGGGTTTTGGGAATATTTCGCTGTGGTAAAGTTATCATTTTTGGTATAAATAATGATGGTTTCTGTTAGAGTTGAGATTTCTAGATAAATGATTAACATTATCTCAGCATAAGCTAATTTAGTGACTAACTTAACTTCTTTACTCTCTTCAACTAATAGTAACATAGGGACTTTTAGTTTGGACCAATTTAGGTTAATACACGAAATAAAGGCTTGAGGGCAGCTCAGAACATCTTTAGAACCTTTTTGTTGTTAGAAAAAAATAAAATTGATACGTATATAGGCGTCAAAAATTGAAATTTCATACTTGTTTTAGAATTTGGGGAGTAAAAGAAATTGGGTAAATCATCACTTTACTCATTTTCGACAAGAGGATGATGGACATTTTGAAGATCATGTCTATTTTAAATTTTAAGAAAGAAGAAAACCCAGGGGTTTACATTAGATATAAGATTCTGTTAAAAAGATTTTTCGCCTAAGTAATGCCTAATAAATAATATTTAATTGATTAATGCCTTAAACTAATTAGAATTGCTAAAGCGGAGGGCAGGATTATAAAATTTTGTTTACAAAGATTAATAACGAGTATTTTTTATTACGTAACTTCTTTAACTATTCAGGCATTTCATTATTTTAGAGTTGTTAAAGTGGAGGGGCAGGGGATAATATTTGATTTAAGGCACAAAAGGGGGTCTGCCTTTTTAAATATAGAGTTTTCCATAGAATATTTAGAGAACAGCAACATTTGTGTTGTGGTTGTACTTAAGAAAGTTTAACTTGTTCGGTAGAGGCTGAGCGTTGGAGATTAGAATGAAGGAATGATTAGTTTGTGCGGGTGTGTAGGTGAGGGGTGACTCGACACAAGAGGTCGAATACAAGGTAGTCTATGAAGGTGATATTGAAAGGTTTGAAGGAGTTTCTTCCGGACGGGCTAAGGTTACAGTACAACCTAGATTTATTGGTAGTTGGTCTCTCCAAATGAAACACAATGTGTTATCACAGTAATACGTGTTAGGTTAAAGTCGTAATTTGACAAGGTCCTTTTGTGACTTACTGTGAGGACACAGACTCTACTCGAGCTCTAAGCTGGTTATATGGTAATACACACCTCACTTCGGAAAGGATAACCGACTTTTGAATTAATGAACATTAATCATCATACGAGTTTCTACGAACAAATATTAAAGGAACTTTTGCTTCGCATATTGATAAATAAGTAACATTTGTGTGCAAACATACACGACAGCAATGTTTAAAGGTTATTATTATTGAAAAGATTATTATCACTAACAAGTATTAAAGAAAACATTCAAGTAATTAAATTACAATTTAGGTTTAAATGGTTAAAAATTAACATTTGGCTTGTCTTCATCATTGGAATAAAAAACAACTAACGGAAATAAAAAATTACCTTGTTAGAGTGTAAAGAGGATTAGTCGGTTATCTTATTCAAGTGTTACATACGCCAATCGGGATGGTGTGGGCTGGTTGATGATCGAGGGTGGATCAAACTTTATTCCTAATGATTGAACTCTTTAGTACTTATACCAAAGGCTTAACTGTTTTGTATGGGGCGACTAACGGGATTTATCTATAGGAAGGACAATGTTTCCTATAGGCGCCGTCTGAACAATGTAGACATAGCCTTGGGGTAAAAACTCTTAGTTGGGTCATTAGGGCCGACCGGACTCACGACCTGGTTTCTCTAACAAGGCAGGTTTGCATGAGGAAAAAGTGGTCATGAATTATTGTTAAAGTTTAATGATTCACTATCTTTTGCCAAATGGTCGCATACCATAACCTGTTGG
This sequence comes from Notocelia uddmanniana, assembly GCA_905163555.1. NCBI lineage: Eukaryota > Metazoa > Arthropoda > Insecta > Lepidoptera > Tortricidae > Notocelia > Notocelia uddmanniana. The sequence continues at coordinate 23,259,060 of LR991055.1, forward strand.
TTTAAACATACACCACATTAAAATCACCTTTTGAAGGAGGGATTGATTTTCAATAGATTGAGTTCACAATAAGTTAATAAGAAGAAATTTAAGATTAAATGTAACATTTATTAGTTTAATCAGGTTCTTGAATAAACATTCAAAAAAAATAATTATTATACTGAAAATGAGTTATGTTCAAGTTTATAACACATCCTGGGTAGGGAAAAGGTAAAGAGTTTTGGTTCATGTTCATTTTAATGAGAAAAAAAAACGCCTTAGTACTTACATAAAGGAATTTCCTAATTTGCATGAGGGGTTTTTGGAATATCACTCGTTCGAACAATGTGAACAGAATCGATAGATGCCCAGCCAGATCTAGACATTCAGCTTGATATTACAATAATCAGATTACTATAATCTATCAGCTTCACAAACTGGTACTCCAAGCAAATAGGAATTTTGGGGAAAAGGCTGCTTTAGATCATTAAATTAATTCAGTAAACAAAGATAGGAAAGGCATACTTTAATCAAACTTATAGTTGCTTAACATATTATTGGTAAATCTTAAAAGAGGTAATTAATCATAAGGTTTATAGGAACAAGGGTATCTATAATTAACGAATTAAATATATAATAATATAAAACAATTTTAATAAGCATAAAAAATAAATAATAATAATAATAATATTCGCTTGAGTGAAGCAAGTTAAAAAAAATACTTAGAGATGACTTTCATAAACAAGTTCTGAGAGAACATATTTATGAAATTCATCGAGGGCAGCTGTAACGGAACACAATTAGGCTACAAAAACACGTGTTATTAAAATACCTATATGAAGGAAAAGTAGTTTAAATAAGCTGGATGAGCATAGTAACGTTTACCTTACTAGCTTCGGCCTCATATGTCGTGGATTTGTCGTGTATTTGTCCGTCATATGTCGTAGATTTGTCGTGCATTTGTCGGGGATTTGTCCGACATATGTCGTGGATTTGTCGTAGATGTGTCGGGGATTTGTCCGATATTTGTCGGACATGTGTCGTGCATTTGTCTGAGATATTAGAGTATATAAAGGGGCGCGAAGTTTTATTGAGGGCACTTAGAATTCGACATTCAGACTGACAAGGTCTCTGGTCTTCGCAATAATATATACTTGGTGGGTTATTCTATTGATTTAAAAGTGGTTCTTCTTCGTGAGGGGACTGTCTTCATGTTGAGGAATCAGTTTTTAAGTAAAATATTGAATATTTCCTCGGGGATTAAGAGTTTATTTAATTTGATTTAAATGACCAGAACCTTGTCCAGGCACCAGTTTTGCCTGAGGGGTCTTGCTCGCCTAACGGTGCCAATGAGCAGGGTTCAGAGTCTTTAGTTACCAGATCTAAGGGTGGTCTGGCGTCTACCTTTTACCTACATGGAGACGAATCAAATCCCTTACGTTCCTTCAATGCCCAGCTGACAACGTAGACATGGCTGCCAATATGGGGTCTCAGCATAGAGGTGTATACCTCGCTTGTCGAAATTGTTCAGTATTTGAGGAACGGTCTTGTTAAATATATTTATATATAAAACTTATATACACAATAGGGCGTCTTACTCACTGTATCCTAGCCTGCGGGCGCAGTGGGGGGAGACAACCAACACGGGCCTTTAGCATTGCAATTCTCAGTTTAGCCCACTGAACTTTCGTTGCATAGGTTAGGGATTCGCAGTCAAAAGAGCTGAATCTGGTAAGGGATTTATGCTTTTTTAGTTTAGCGAGTTTACTGGGAATAGTAGGGTAGCTTCACACACAATTATTTGGGAAGTAGGGTTTAGTAATTTATTTTAGGTTTGCCGTTAATTTGGGGTTTTGGGAATATTTCGCTGTGGTAAAGTTATCATTTTTGGTATAAATAATGATGGTTTCTGTTAGAGTTGAGATTTCTAGATAAATGATTAACATTATTGTAAATGATGCACTAATCCTGATTGATTAGGCCCAAAAATATAAATGTTTAAAGTGGACTGTATACAAATGACTGGTAGTTCCTCTCGTAAAATAACAGTGACTGACTCTACTCTAATTTTGGTGCCACCTTGGTTCTGCTTTTTCTTATGATTCGTAACAAGTAAATAAGAAGTCCGGACGGATTGTAAATGGCTTATATTGTTTATCACAGATTATGTTTTTAATAAAACGTATTCGGAAGTTAACACTGTATATAATAAAGTTACTTATTTATAATGACTTTAACACTGATTTTATCTAAATCTAGGACACAATGTCTAGATTCCTAAACTTTTCCTGAGCTGAGTTCCCAACGCACTTTTCTTTCTTGTTCTGGGTTTCTTCCTTGGAGTGTCTCTTCGGTACTAAGTGAAGTACGTTGCGAACTCACCTCCTTTCTTTCGTAATGGCTGACCGTAACGTGAGCACCATGAAGTTGCGCACGCTACGAGGCGCTGTCCGAGTATAAATAGGGAATCTTACAAATCTCGCGGTTTTCCGCGGATTGCGGAGGCTGTGATTATCTCACTGGCCTGTACTAGGACTCATCGAGTCGGCGTTCGGTGTGGTCACACGTGACCCTTTATACTTGGACAGAGTCTCCCTAATATTGGCTCTGAGAGGGAAGAACGTTGTGTAAAAACGACTATTCTGAAATTATTCAATCTTAAGAAATTCGCTGCGCGACCATTTCTTAGTGCCTGTGATTCAAACAGGGCTTATAATATGCGCCTCAGCGCCTACTTTATATAATAAAAACCTTATTGTCTCAGAGTCAACTGTTTGTGAGTTAGCTCACAAACATGCCATTTTCATAGCGTAATTTCGATCTACGATCGATATATTTTACATTATTACGCAATCTTTCATTCTACTGCGTATGGAAATTTCCACGTATCATTGCGCAATCACTCGAATTGTGTCATAATACTTGCTGAAATGAATAAACTCGCCCTAAAGAGTTATTCCTTTCGCTTAGTGCGACAAGGTTCTAATATTTACGTAAATATGACAATATTTCTTAAATATTCCATTTTAAATAACAGGGTTACTCTTACATTTACCTAGCTAACGTCTTATCTTTATTTGTTTCTAAATTACGTGCTAGGTACATCAGGGGAGGGTAGGGTCTGTCGTCTACATACTCCCCGCCGTCTGAAGACTCAGACTTTGTGGCTACGGTAGCTCTAGTCTCAGGCTTCTCTGGTTCGGGACACGGTGCGGGCTATGGGCTCGACGCAGGCTCGTGACTCGACGTAGGCTCGGCGCTCGAAGCAGGCTCGGTGCTCGACGCAGGCTCGGTGCTCGAAGCAGGCTCGGTGCTCGACGCAGGCTCGGTGCTCGGCGCGGCTGGCACTAGCACGGCCAGCCGTGATGAAGTTCGACGTAACACGCCGTTCGCTGTGCGGACATCCACGTTCCGCACTTTTCCGTCGGGCCCTGGATAGGTGGCCACGACTAGCCCTCGCGGCCATACGTTGCGAGGGCTTGCGGGGTCGGCGACCAACACTAAGTCGCCGACGTGGATCTGTTGGTTCCCACCGCCGGAGGATTGACGGCGGGCCAACAGTGGGTAGTATTCTTTTACCCATCTTCGCCAGAAGTGTTTGGCGAGCGCCTGTACTTGGCGCCATCTTCTTCGGTCATCTTCCTCGCAGGGACTGATGACTAGTTGCTCGTTCGCTGACAACAACAGGAAATGATTCGGTGTCAGCGCGGCGTCGTCTTCATTGTTCATTGGTACGTGGGTAAGTGGTCTGGCGTTCACTACGTTCTCTACTTCCGCCAGAAGTGTCAGGAAGATTTCTTCACTCGGCGCCTTCTCTTTTAGCGTGTAGCTCAATGCATTTTTAATGGTTCTCACCATTCTCTCCCAGCTGCCGCCCTGTGATGGCGCAGCCGGGGTGATGAAACGCCAGTTCAATCGATGCTGCAGTCCGTATTTCTGGAGTGCTGGCAACCATTCTTCTCGGACCGCCTTTAGTTCTAAGGCGGCCGCGTGGAACGACGTTTGGTTGTCGCTCCACATGGTTTGTGGCCATCCACGACGCGCCGCGAAGCGTCGTAGCGCGTTGATGGCACTGTCGGTTGACAGGCTGTGCACGACTTCTAGGTGGACCGCACGTGTCGCCAGGCACGTGTACAGGGCGACCCACCTCTTCTCGCGTCGCCTGCCGATCGTTACCCACAGCGGGCCGAAGTAGTCTTGGGCCGCGTGGGTGAAGCAGCGCTGGTAGGCCTCTAGCCGCTCAGGCGGGAGGTCCCCCAGAGGCTGCGCGCGCGGGATCGCGCGACGTAGGCGGCAAGAGTGCGCACGCCTGTGCTACGGCGCGCACGCTCGGCCGCAGATGCAGTATCCACATGTTCTGCCTTAAATCATTAACAACACTTTCATTATTAACATGCGCGCCCCGGCAATGGGCGCGCCTTATAAGCAATTTGGTGTAGGGCTCCCTACCATCCAAAATGATGGGCTTCTCAGCCGTGTACCGTACTGGTGCACGGCTCAGCCTGGTCCTCATCGTCAGCAGACCGTCTGACGAGAGCTCGGGATCGAGCTTATATAACTTAGACTGCTTCGTTAGCTTCTTTCCAGCAGCTAGTGCGTTTAATTCTTCTGGGAAGCTATTTCGCTGGCTTCTCTGCACCAGCAAATGCTCCGCCGCTCGTAGATGCCTCGCTTCCAGCTGTCTCCTTCTGTCACGAGACTTCAGCTTCTCTATGAACAACAACATGTACCCGACTGTCCTTACGACGCGTTCATGGCTACTGAACCGTCCGATGTCCGGTAGCGCTGTGGCCGGTTCATGCGTTGTCGCGAGGACTACCTCCTTCTTTCGCTGCTCTGTCGGCTCCACGTTCTTGGTGGATATGACTGGTGGCCACTGGTCCTCCGCCTGGCTCCAGAAGGCGGGACTCGTGGACCATCTTTCTCTGATACTCACCTTCTGGCTCGTTCGCAGGCGGGTGGCATCTTCTGCTGGGTTCATTGCGTCGTATCTCCTCGGGTACCAGCAGGTGCCAATGGTCGGCACCTAACAGCAGCTGCGGCGCACCGTAGCTGCATACGGCACCGCGGGCTTCTCGCAGGTGCTCGTATCGATCCAGCAGATGTTCGTTGACGGTCTGGCCTCTCAGGCCGAGGTTACTTACCGTTCGTAGTCTTACGGGGTAAGCTAAGCCTACATTCCTTGACCGTACGTAGGCCGACACTCGTTCGGAGTGTCCGCTGTGCGCGATCCCTCCAACGCCGCGCACTGTCAGCTGATCCTGTGGTCCAGTAGCTCCAATCAGGTCAGCGACTTTCTGCTCGAGGAGTGAGACGGTCGATCCCTCGTCCAGCAAGCAGTAGATATGGGCGTCGCCCTTGGGGCCCGATATCGTTATGGGGAGAACTTTGAGTAATACCTCGGTAGCTTCCTCGGCGTTACTCGCGTAGCTGCTCTGCTCTTCCCCGCTGTCCAGGTTCGGTTCGGTGCGGGGTCCACGAGTCGCTCCCTGTGCCGTGCCTCGTTCACACAGCGTCGGCGATCGTGGTTCATTCTGGTGGAGCAGCTTGTGATGGGGTTGTTGGCAGCCAGGAACACTGCAGCCTTTCGCTCGGCATTGAGAGCGCTGATGCCTGGCGTCCATACATCTGAAGCAGATTCTGTTCTGCTTCGCCCAGTCCCATCTCGCCGGTAGTTGCAGAGCCTGCAGTTTCCGGCACTCGTTCGTTCGATGACTCGCGCTACAATAGAGGCATACCTGGACCCGTGATGGCTGTACCTGTTCGGTCACGTACGCCACCTTTGAAGGCAACGGCTGCGGCGGGCCCCATCGGTTCTGCTGGGGTGGCGGCGGGCGGTTGTCATTCCGGTTCTGGGTCTTCGGTGCGTTCGTCTGTGGCGGTGCTCCCCGTGGCACGTTCTTCACGGTGGGAGCGCTAGCGTGGGTGAATTCCAGCTGCAGATCACTCTCTTCGAGCAAGAAATCTGCCATCACCTGGATTTCTGCTAGGACGCCGCTCCTCTGCCCTCAGGCGTAGTCGCAGTAGCGCGATCGGAGATGCGGACTCAATCTGTCCGTCACCTCGCGCACTAGTAGCGGGTTGTTCGCGTAGTGCGCATCGTCCAGATCCATAAGCGTACTTACTATGTTCATGATCTGGATGGCGAAGGTGTTGAGCTCGTTCGCGCTCGACCCGACGCGTGGCAGCTTCTTCAGATCTTCTAGCGCCTTGTCCACTAGGAAATCCTTGCGACCATACTGCTTCGTCAGTATCCTTATCACCAGGTCTGGTGTGGTCGCCGTCGACAGGATGTGCTGCACGCACGCCTTCGCCTCACCTTTGATCGCGGCCCTCAGGCGCGCGACGTTCTCGTAGCCGCTAAACTTATAGCGTTTGTTGCTCTCAATGTATGTGTTGAGGAAGCAACGCCACTCACTGACGTCCCCGTGGAAGTGTGGCAGTTCGTACACCTCCTTGGTTGCTGGACGGGCTGCGCTCTGCATCCGTTCAAACAACTCTACCATACCTTCTGGGGTCGTCGTCGCTGTGAACCTCGAACGAGGCGTCATGGGCTCGTTCACGCGTTCTGGTTCATGCTCACCTTCGTCCTCGTACTCCAGTCCCTGGGTTGGAGAAAGGGGGCGCCGGCCGTAGTTCATGGTCGCGCGCTCCAGCTTCTTCGGTTCGGTTCTGATCGGGATCCGCTCTCCTGGACGCCTCGGCGTTTCTTCCATTTGAGCGAGGACTGGTACACGTTCGTACGAGACGACTGGTTCGTTGTCCCGGGTCCGTAGCACTCGACGGTCTTCCACGTCGTGTCGCTCCGCGGACTCGTCCACCCATCGGGCAATTCGGTCGCTACCACCGGAACTTTCTAGGTCTATTTCTGCAATTCTTGCCTGTAACCGCCTGTTTACTAGGTCGGTTTCGATCGCCAGCTCCTGTCGACGCCGGTTGGCATCGACCGCCAGCTCTTCTCGGCGCTGGTCAGCATCGACCGCCAGCTCTTGTCGGCGCAGTTGCGCCAGCTGTTCTGCGGCCTCGGCTTCGGCTTGCAGTCGGTGGCTCGCGGCGCGACTGCTTCGGTGCGAAACCGTGCTCGCCGGTCTCGGAGATCTGTGTGGGGTGGACTGGACGAGGTCCGCGAAAGCAACATTCCTCGATGCTGCTTCGCCACTCGTCGCTGGGTGATGCTCAGCCCGTTCGCGATCGATGACGCGTGTTCGGTCCCATGCGTCGTCGTCTGGCTGTTGCTCCCGTGGTCGCAGACGGCCGCCGTCCTCGCGGCGCCATCTTCCCCGTTCGTGGATGCTCGGAGATCTTGGTGGCTGTTCGTGCACCAAGGCCGTTGGCGCGGCCCCGGTGCCAGTTCGGTGTCTACTCACATTTGCTGTCTTCCTGGGCCTCTTGTCCGAGGGCCCCTGCTCTGCCGTTCGCTCCCGACGCTCGTTCTGGGCGTGGAGTGCAGATGGAGGGAACCAAGTCGGTTCGGAGAATGCCCCAGGGGCACCGGTGATGGTGCCAGCAGCATTGCTAGCACCGCCAGCTGGATCGCCGTCGGCGCCAGCGGCAGCGCCAGCATTAAAGCCAGCGGTACCACCAGCGCCAGTGGCGCCAGCGGCGGCGCTAGCGGTCTTCGTCCTTCTTCTGTCCCTTTGTTCCCGTTCTGCCGATCGCTCCGGGCGCTCGTTCTGGCCTCGGAGTGCAGATAGGGGAAACCTGGACTGTTCGGAGATGGCCTCTCGGGCCATAGTGTTGGCGCCAGCGTCCACACCAGCGGTGCCAGCGGCGCCAGTAGGTCTGCCAGCCATGCTAGCAGACGTGCTAGACATGTCAGCAGGTCCGCCAGCCTTTCTGGCAGACGTGCCAGCCATGCCAGCCGATGTGCCGGACATGCCAGCAGATGTGCCAGCCATGCCAGCCGATGTGCCGGTCATGCCAGCCCTTCCAGCAAGCCTGCCAGCCATGCTAGCAGACGTGCCAGCTACGCCAGCAGGTCCGCCAGCCTTTCCGGCAGACATGCTAGCCATGCTAGCTGCAGCTCCAGCGACGCCAGCGGCGTCAGTGGTAGCGCCAGCAGCCGATCCAGCGGCCGCGGCTCTTCGTTGCTGCGCAGCATCCGCGCCCTCCCTCAGGAACAGGCGTCGCTCCTCCGCGTCGCGGTCCGACGTTCTCGACCTCGTGGTCATGACGCGCGCCGAAGGAGAAGATCGGGATCGGGTTCTCCGATTCGCGGGCGTCTTCATTCGCCCTAACTCAGCTCAGTATGACGACCTAAATGACTAGTACCGACTTTAGAATAGACACACGTGATTCTGAATCGCATTCAGGATCGATCAGCGTTCGGCTGATATACACAAGAAAACCCTACTCGTACTCGTTCCGACGAGTATATGCACTTAAATCGCTCGGATATTAAGTGCGCATCAGCGTTCGGCTGATATACAAAACAAAACCTATTCGAACTCGTTCCGACGAGTATACTATCTTAAATCACTCGGATATTAAGTTCTCACAGTCAAAAAACAATATAAACCACCGTAGCTATACGTTAACACTACTGCGCATTAAGTTCCGACACCCTTAATCACAGTTTACAAAAATACAATCCGTCCACTATTACGCGTCGCGTAAATAAAAAAATAAAAACTTGTTCTTTTAAATAATTATAATTTAACACTACTACGCATTAAGTTTCGACGCCCTTAATCGCAGTTTACAACAATAAAATCTGTTCACTTTTACGAATCACGTATAAAAATAATAATTTGTTCTCGAAATAATTACTTTAACACTTCTCCGAAATAATTACTTTAACACTTTAGCCCGACGCCCTTAATCGTAGTTTTCCACAACAAAATTCGTTCACTACTACGCGTCGCGATTCGCGTCACGACGCACTTCGCGAATGTTCGAATGTTCGGCACTGAATTTAACACTTGCACTGATATCCTAAAAGATTCGGATCGCTAAGGACCAAAATGTAAATGATGCACTAATCCTGATTGATTAGGCCCAAAAATATAAATGTTTAAAGTGGACTGTATACAAATGACTGGTAGTTCCTCTCGTAAAATAACAGTGACTGACTCTACTCTAATTTTGGTGCCACCTTGGTTCTGCTTTTTCTTATGATTCGTAACAAGTAAATAAGAAGTCCGGACGGATTGTAAATGGCTTATATTGTTTATCACAGATTATGTTCTTAATAAAACGTATTTGGAAGTTAACACTGTATATAATAAAGTTACTTATTTATAATGACTTTAACACTGATTTTATCTAAATCTAGGACACAATGTCTAGATTCCTAAACTTTTCCTGAGCTGAGTTCCCAACGCACTTTTCTTTCTTGTTCTGGGTTTCTTCCTTGGAGTGTCTCTTCGGTACTAAGTGAAGTACGTTGCGAACTCACCTCCTTTCTTTCGTAATGGCTGACCGTAACGTGAGCACCATGAAGTTGCGCACGCTACGAGGCGCTGTCCGAGTATAAATAGGGAATCTTACAAATCTCGCGGTTTTCCGCGGATTGCGGAGGCTGTGATTATCTCACTGGCCTGTACTAGGACTCATCGAGTCGGCGTTCGGTGTGGTCACACGTGACCCTTTATACTTGGACAGAGTCTCCCTAATATTGGCTCTGAGAGGGAAGAACGTTGTGTAAAAACGACTATTCTGAAATTATTCAATCTTAAGAAATTCGCTGCGCGACCATTTCTTAGTGCCTGTGATTCAAACAGGGCTTATAATATGCGCCTCAGCGCCTACTTTATATAATAAAAACCTTATTGTCTCAGAGTCAACTGTTTGTGAGTTAGCTCACAAACATGCCATTTTCATAGCGTAATTTCGATCTACGATCGATATATTTTACATTATTACGCAATCTTTCATTCTACTGCGTATGGAAATTTCCAAGTATCATTGCGCAATCACTCGAATTGTGTCATAATACTTGCTGAAATGAATAAACTCGCCCTAAAGAGTTATTCCTTCCGGTTAGTGCGACAAGGTTCTAATATTTACGTAAATATGACAATATTTCTTAAATATTCCATTTTAAATAACAGGGTTACTCTTACATTTACCTAGCTAACGTCTTATCTTTATTTGTTTCTAAATTACGTGCTAGGTACATCAGGGGAGGGTAGGGTCTGTCGTCTACAATTATCTCAGCATAAGCTAATTTAGTGACTAACTGAGCAGATCACTAAAGTTGGCTTTTACAAAGTGACAAGCAGAGCAGTTCACTGGGATAAGCTAATTTAGTGACAAGCTGAGCAGATCATTGAATTTAGCTTTCCAATGAGACGAGCTGAGCAGTTCTCTGTGTTAATTTATCTTAATGACTAGCTGAGCCGTTCGTTGAATTAAGCTCTTCATGTGAATAGCAGAGCAGTTCACATGATAGACTATTCGGTGACAAGCTGAACAGTTCATTGAATCAGGCATCTTAAGTGACGAGCCGAGCAATTCACTTCTTTTAGTTTATTTAAAGGTCTGGTAGAGCAGTTCATAAGTATTAGGGAACGAGGAGTAGAGAGGGTAGGTTATTCAAGGTCAGGGCCAGATTCTGGCGAGAAATCCATATTCATATTCATATTCATTTATTCATTGTATAGTCATGTAGGTACAATAATGTTGGTGTTTGGTTACATTTTGAGAAAGTCTGTACATGACGCCCTGCCCGGGCACACAATAGTACTTATATACTAACTTATCTAATAACAATATTTAATTCAAGTGATTACTTCAAATCAAGTTAATATGCAGTGTAGGTAGGTACAAAATTGATTTATTTATTTATTCATTTTTGTCATCCAAGAAGTCATTTAACGAGTAATAGCTCTTCTTTATCAAGAACGTCTTTAGATGGTGGTTGAAGATGTTTCCAGAACTAAGGCATTTTATCTCGTTGCTAATTTTATTAAATATCTTTATACACATTACGTTAGGGCTATTACTATGCATTTTTAGTTTCGATAATACAGTGCGTGCTAGTTTATTTTCTTTATTTTTATTCCTGGTCTCGTATCGTCGCGGTTGGTCGGCGAGTCTATTAAATAACTGAGGGTAATTTCTAACAAATTTGCAAACTTCAAATATATAAATTGATGTTAAAGTGAGAATACCGTACTTTTGGAAATAAGGTTTACAGCTTTCGGTTTTTTTAATGTTTGCAAGTATGCGTATGCACTTATTTTGGAGTATGAATAAATCATCTACATTTGTGCTATTTCCCCATAGTAATATACCGTAGCTAAGGCGGGAGGAAACGAAAGCGTAATACGCCATAAGAGCAGTATTAAAATCTGTGGCTTTTTTTAATTCTCCCAGGGCGTAAATAAATTGAGAAACTTTAGTTTTTACTTTTTGCACGTGTGCCTTCCAATTGACGTTGGTGTCAATATCTAAGCCTAAGAGCGTAAAATTGTCTACACACTCTAGCGCGATACCATTAAATATGTAGTTTATATTTAAGGGATTTTTCTGGTATGGCCTAACTGAATTAATTTTGTTTTAGCAAAGTTTATTTTTAGGTGGTGGTCTTCCATCCATTCCTGTGCATTAGATAATGTCTTGTCTAGGGTTTGGTTTAGGTTTTGATCGTCCGGACATGAAAATAGAAGAGATACTTCATCTGCAAACAGCACGCAAGACTCATCGATTACTTTAGGTAGGTCGTTGATGTAAATTATAAATAGGATACAACCAACGACACTGCCTTGTGGAATTGAATTTTTTATAATTTGCGTATCAGAAGTTGTAGATATAATTTCTCCGTTATCATGATCATAATACTGTACTCTGACGTATTGTTCCCGGTTTTCCAAGTACGATGCGAACCATTTATGGCTTATGCCCCTTACACCTATCCCATAAAGCTTTTCTAAAAGTATTTTATATTGCACAGTGTCATAGGCTTTGGACATATCAAGTAAGATCCCGATACCGTATTCTTTGTTGTTAAGTATGTCGAGCACTTGTTGCATGTATTTGTAAACTGCAAGAGTAGTAGAACAATCCTTCCGAAAGCCGTATTGGTCATCGTTAAAGATCCCATACTTCTCACACAAAAATGTAAGTCGCTTACACATGGCGGTTTCAAATATTTTAGATGCGGTAGGTAGCAATGCTATCGGGCGGTAGTTGTTAGGGTCCGTTTTTTTTCCTTTTTTCTTATAGACTGGTTTGATAATGGTTTTTTTGAGTTGATCAGGAAATACACCCTCATGGAAAGATTGATTAATTAACGCATGAAATGGCAACACAAGTTCATGAGCGCATTCCTTGATAAGGAACGGTGGTAGTTCGTCTAAGCCACAACTTCGTCGATTTTTTAACTGCTTAATAATTTTGTATACTTCTTGTGTTTCAACTGGGCGCAAGGACAAAGTGTTTAGGGTTGGGTGGAGTACAGGACGGCCGCGCGGGTCCAAGGCGCTCGCCCCCGCTCCATCACATACCCGCGAATGTCCTATCGACGCAAAAAATGAATTGAAAGCGTTAGCTATTAGCTTAGGGTCAGACGTAAGATTATTATTATAGACATTAAGCTCAATGTTCTTATAAATATTTTTCTCGTTTTTATTCGTGCGTTCTTTTATTATTCTCCACACTGATTTCATTACGTTTTCTGATTTATTTATTTCTTTTATGAATTGTTTTTTTTTTTTATACATTTATTACATTTTTTAACGTTTTACTGTAGGATTTGAAGTGGCTATTAAGAATATGATTTTTATTATGTAATACAAACGTTTTTAGAAGTCTTTTATTTTTGCATGACATTTTAATGCCATTTTAATGCCTTTTGAGTCACCAGGATTTCGCCCGCTTCCGATGATGAGGCCTTGCGGCGATTCTCCTCATCATACGGCGCGTCTTCCGAAGCGCTAGTAGATGCATTTGCTAGGTAGAACCATATTCTTATGGTTTAGTCTCTTTTACAAACTGATTTTATCCCGAGCGCTCCTAAAGGCCATCCGAACGAATTGATCGGATAAGCCTAGCAGAGTACTCCTGTTAAAGTAACTTAGGTCATTTGGACGAAATTGTCTTACACTCCGCATAGTGAAATAAAAGATTGGCGGGGGCTTGTCCATGTCTAAGGTCGAGAGCCACGGGTCTCTGGTTAGTACCGGAAGGGGATAGCAATCCCTAGGGCGGCTGGAGGAGCCCTACCTTACACCAATCAATAAAATTGATTATTTTTATACGAACCTGTAAATAGACAATACATAACAGGATATGAGCTATTCGGAAGCTAGGTACATAGAGCTTGTAGGGATGGCAAATCTCTTAAAGATCATATATAATTGGTTACTATTTTATCATTAATAATTCCTATAAATTTATATTTCTCTTAACTTCAGTATTAACGTAATTTCATTGAGGTATAGGCTGAGTAAGGTACTAGGTAACGATAGTAGGGTGTCAGCAAAGGGAAGAGGAGTTCAATACCTGTCAAATATTCGCATTAAAGATTCAGGGTTTCTTACGGTTCACAACTCTTTGGGGTCCTACCTAGACGATTCACTTTGGCCAATACGTAATTTTATCCTGGGTTTTAACAGTCATTAGTTTTAATATTTCAATTAATTAATTAAATCATATTAAGGGTGTATTAGGGGTTTATTTATATTAAGAGAGGGGGGGAATCGTTACATTTTATAAATGAAATATTAAGGGAGGTATTGGGGGTTTATTTATATTAAGAGAGGGGGGGGGATCGTTACAACATGAAAACTTTTAAAAGTTGGTGCCAAATTGCAAGAAGAAACTGACTGACTGAGTGAGTGACATATCAACGCACAGCCCAAACTGCTGGTTTGAGAGATACCAAATTTGGCATGTAGGTTCCTTATAAGGTCTAAAGGTGCATGAAGTGCCGTGAGTTCGCTATGAAGATACGACCTTCTTTGATTATATACGATTTCGACATTAATCGATATTTGAGCGTCCGAGAGGACTCTTAATAGGAATCAGAGGTACCTAAACTATGAATAAAGTAACGGCCATATTGATTTTCTTCATTTCCGTCCCGATTTCGTTCAAAATCGATATCTGAGCGTCCAAGAGGTCCCCTAATACGACTCCGAGGTAAAATTTGGAAAAAGTGGCGGCCATATTGCTTTTCTTCATTTCCGTCCCGATTTCGTTCAAAATCGATATCTGAGCGTCTGAGAGGTTCAAATTACCTTTTCTATCATCCCGGAAAGTCTTGGCACCTAGTTACCAAACACCGTGTATACAAATATGTATCATATATACTTGTAAATAGTTCATCACTGTCTTTATGCCCCAGTACGCTATGCATCTAGTACGTATTGACAGATCCTTAAAATAAATAAGGTCATAATTAGCTTAGTGTTAACAAGGCCCTTTACAAGCTTTAACTTCCGCTTTTGTATAATTTTATGACTTTCATTTAGTGTAGGTACTTTTTAATACTTTATTTGTATTTGAGCAGAATTTTGCCATCTGTTGAGTTATACAGTATGTATCTCCACCGCATTATAGGAATGCTGCTGCCCATTCCCCGGTGGTCGCCAACCCGCATGCCAAGCGTGGCGATTATGGCATTTACCCCCCATGAAATTGGGGGAGGCCTATGTCCAGCCGTGGACGTCCTAGGGCTGATATGGTGGTGGTGGAGTTATACAAGTGAGATAGGTTTGGAAAGCGTTAAATTGTTAGGTAATCGCGTTGCACGTATGTGCATTCGTGGGACTCGGCACAGATTCAGATCTGTAAAACATTTTTTAGGCTTTAACGACGGGGCAGCTCTAACCAAAATCGTCCTCTAACCCCTCTCTACATACAACTGTCTGTACTTTTTTATACTTGTTGTTAAATATTTATTTGCTTTAATAAAGACCGGTATTTATTAGTTAAATCGCGTTGCGTAATATAACTAGCTGCCATAATAATGAAGAGCCAATAAGGCGACAGTTTTGCCATTGTTTTACATAAGTCAAAGTGTACAAAAATTGATAGCAATACCATTGCCATACATACTGCGGTCATGAAGTAACCACATTGTAGCCTTATTTAGTCATGTCTGTAGCCTTATGCTGTCATAAAGTAACCACATTGTATACTTTTTTGGCAAATAAATTATTATTATTATATTTAAAAAAATGAGAGTTATCATTAATCCAATTTGGCCCAATTTTTGCCTGGTTAGTGCATGGGTGTGATCAGAATTAGCGATCGTTTTATAAACTGCTACAAAAAAACATACACCATTAAATATGTACTCAACTCAAACTCAACATAATTCTTATCTCGTCTTAAGTTACCTCAACGATATTATCCATCAAACGGCCTATTTCTTAAGAATAATCTCGTTATACGAGTAGAATCCCACTTATATACAATCAACCATGCTTTAAAGCAGGATTAAGTATTACCTATTTTATTCATTTTTTGAGACTTCGGAGGTATGATTGCATAAGCCGGTAAATCTCATAAAGAAAAATACTTTTTCTTTCTGCACTCAGTGGTCGTTCAAGTGCAGAGCATGAAATGCGCAGATTTGATTCGGCTGAAGTAAACAAGGAGCTCTTATAGTTTTGCCATGTCCCTCCATTTCCGAATAACACATCGTGTGAGGTAATGTTAGATAGAAAACAAAACTTACATTGCTTTTACAGCTAAGTAAAAATAACTAACATACGAGTAATAGCCGAACTTCAGAAATATATAAACAAAACTTCGGTACAAGTTCCATTGATTACATAGGTAACGTTATTAGTTGTGTCAAACATATCGTAAATATAAGTTTTTGAGCTTTTAAGAGTTCATTCTCAGTAGTCCCGTGGAAGTAGTTCCGTGGCGTAACTAGTAAGACTTTTTTCTCAATAGCTCCGTCAACGGTACAGAGTGGTAGTTAGGTACGACGAAGAGCGAAGCGAGGAGGAGTGTTAGTAGAAATGTGAACCTACAATGCGCGAGCCGAGCGAGCGAAGCGAGCGTGCCGCGGCAGCGACCGGCAAAGCGCCACAACTGAACATTGGACTTTTTCCCCAATAGCTTCGGGGAAAAAGTCTCAATAGTTCCGTCACGGAACTACTTCTACGGGCCTACTGGGAATAAATGCTTTTAAGTACTTATAATGTAATATATTTGAGAAACTACCTTTAGTAACGGTAGTTCCATGACGGAACTAGTGAGACTTTTTTAACGACGCTAAATTGCGTGTGGCCTGTCACGCACTTGGCTGGTTCTTTTTCTTAATTTTGTGTGTAACATCGCCAACGGTGCGATTCGAGATTCAGCTGTTACATCGCCTAGGGCGCGATTCGAGATTCAGCTGTAACATCGCTTAGCGCGTGATTCGAGATTCAGCTGTAACATCATATAGGGCGCGATTCCGGATTCAGTTGTAACATTGCCTAGGGTTCGATTCGAGTTTCAGCTGTCACATCGCTTAGTGCATGATTCTAGATTCAGTTGTAACATCTCCTAGGCCGCGATTCGAGATTCAACTGTAATATCGCCTAGGGCACGATTCGATATTCAGCTCTAACATCGCCTAGTGCGTAATTCGAGACTCAGTTGAAACATCTGCGGTTTCTATGGTAAGAGCTACAATGCCACAGACAGACACAGTACACGTGTTCAACTTAAAACACATCTCTGTAGGGTTGCTCGATGGTTAAAAAGGTATGAGCGACGGAACAACAACAATTAAAAGAATATAGTTTTTCGTGCCAAAATTTTAAGCATGATCTAATGAAATAGATACATATATCACACAAATCGAACTATTCTCATATATATAGCTCAATAAGGCTTGTGTTATGTTTACTAGACAACGATATACGGACGCACGTGGAAGGTTTTCATGCGACGATGCGCAGGCGCTGGCGCGACGTTGGCAGGGCGCGCGCTAGCCGCCACGGTCTCCTGAACGTAGTTGGGACAGCAGCCTGCTGAGGCACTTGACCTCCCCACATTTAAGTTTTGGTACTAACATAGCATAGGCCTATGTCCAGCAGTGGACGTCATTCGGCTGAAATGATGATGATGATGATGACTAACATAGCTATTTCAGTTCTTGTAATACTAATAATCTATGGATCATGACGTCAGAAATAAATGCATATTTTATATACATTTTTTATATTAAATAGATCATCATCTCCCTGCCCTTATCCCGCTTATGCAGGGTCGGCGCAACATGTTTTCTTCTTCCATTCCTCTCTATTATTCGTCACTTCAGCGCTTACTCCTTTCTTTCTCATATCCTCTCTCACACAATCCATCCATCGCTTTTTGGGCCTTCCAATCGCTCTTCGTCCTTTTACATCCAACCCTAATATTCTTTTATCAATATGACATTCATCCCTCCTCATTACATGCCCATACCATGCTAACCTACTGCTCCTCATTTTCTCTGTCACGGGTGCCACTTTCAAACTTCCCCTTATATACTCATTTCTAATTCGATCTTTCCTCGTCACTCCACACATCCATCTCAGCATTCTCATCTCAGCTGCGTGCACTCTTCTTTCATCCGTCACTTTCGTTGCCCAACATTCTGATCCATACATTACGACAGGTCTTATGATCGTTTTATAAATTTTCCCCTTAAGTTTAAGGGGCATTCCTGGATCGCAAGCTGTTCCAGAGACCTGTCGCCATTTCATCCATCCCGCATTTATTCTATTTTTCACGTCACGGTCTATATTGCCGTCATTTTGGATTAATGATCCAAGGTACCGGAAGTCAGAGCAGACTGGTAGGGATACACCATCCAAGGCAATTTGGGAAAAACTGGATAAACCGCCGAAGTCGCAGAACAAGTGCTCTGTTTTGGTTCTGCTTATTTTTAATCCTACGTTCTCCAGCTTTTCCCGCCATTTTACCAGCCTGCTCTGGACCTGAAGAGCATCATCCCCGACAAGAACAACGTCGTCGGCAAACAGCATACACCAGGGTGCTTCCTCCTGTATGTCCGATGTTAGAGCATCCATAACCAGGAGGAACAAATACGGGCTTAAAGCCGACCCCTGGTGCAAACCTACATCCACATTGAACTTGTCGGTTACCCCAGCTTCGGACCTGACGTGAGTACTAGCTCTGTCATACATCGCCTGAACAAGTTTGACATACTTCTCTGGCACACCTTTTCCTTTCATAGCCCACCACAGAACCTTACGAGGGACCCTATCGTATGCTTTCTCCAGATCAATGAACACCATATGCAAGTTTTTTTGTGCAAGCCGGTATTTTTCGCAAAGTTGGCGGAGTGCAAATATGGCGTCCATTGTCCCTCGGCCCGGCATAAACCCAAATTGGTTCTGTGTTACCTCGCTTTCTTCTCTCATTCGTCTCGCTATCACTTTCTCCCATATCTTCATACTATGTGACATGAGCTTTATTCCCCGATAGTTGTTGCAATCGTGTATGTCGCCTTTATTCTTAAAGATGGGCACCAGCGAACTGTTGCACCATTCATCAGGGATTGCCTCTACTTGCAACAACTTATTGAAAAATAAAGTCAGCCACTTCCATCCATCCGCTTTCAAAAACTTCCATACTTCTGCTGGTATACCATCCGGCCCAACCGCTTTCCCATTCTTCATACTAAGCACCGCCATCTTCACTTCCTCTATACTTATCTTATTTACCATACCTATATTACTTCGCATATTTTCTAACACTCCGTTCCATGCATTCTCTTCGTTCATTAATTTATTAAAGTAACTCTTCCAGCGTCCTTTTATTTCCTCATCATCCGTCAAAATCTTACCCGCTTCGTCTTTTATACACTTCATATGATTTACATCTCTTGCATTCATCTCTCTCTCTCTCGATATTCTGAAAAGATCTTTTTGGCCTTGTGGGCTCTCCAGAAAGTCGTACAACTTATTTTGTACCTTGGCCCGTGCAATTGCAACTGCTTTCTTAGCCTTCTTTTTACTGAGCTGATATTCTGATCTTCTCATTTCCTTCTCTCTATCATTTCCATCTTCCACTTTTGTCCATTCCATTTTATATTAAATAGATAGATATATTTTATACTGAACACAAGTCTCTGGAATAAATGGTTGTTTGTAGCTCATTAAAAAAAGGCTCTCAGAATTATTGAAAAATGTGCTTCCATACCAGTTTTTTGTAGATAACAACATCCTAACTGTATTTTTTTGTATCTGTATCGTAATTGTGTTTATGTTATCACCAACAAACATCTGTTTAAACTGCAGGGTGTGAATAAAGCTCAAAATCTCCGACATAGAAACAAGTTACTTTTAAATGATGCCAATAATACCATATTTAATAATAATATAATTTAAACTGTAATTAGAGTATATAATTTGCTCAATTATGACATTAAAAACATTGATGATTTGAAAACCTTTGACATCAAAGTTAAGAAGTACTTTTTAGCCGCCCATTCTACTCGATTAAGGAATATTATACTATTTTTTTTGATTAATGTATCTAGATTTACTGATATTGATATTTTAATTGTTTGTTAATTGATATTTGTTATTGATTATTCTTTAAATATACGAATACCTTATTTAAATAAATGCATAACACTGCACTTATTAACTTTGTTATTTTAATTATTTGTGTCTTTATTAAAAATAATGTTTTTTATTCAAATTTATAAATATTATTCTTTGTGAATTTTTCATATATTTTTGTATCTGTATTTTCATGCATTGTTATGTGTTTCAAGCAAAAAATTAATGATTTATTAATTGCTTGATTTATCACATAAACAAATGCCCTTTCCGAAATTCGAACCAAGGACCTCCAGCTTTGTAGATATGTCACAACTAACTAGGATTAACAGGCCTAAATTTTTTTCTGCTCTAGGTTCTTCTACATCCTCGTTTTCTGTTTCTTGAGTATGTAGTATTTGTTTCAGACTGTCCAGTTAGGTAAGTCCAACTTCGAGAAAGAGGTTCATTGTCGAATCCGACTCGGCTGGGCAGCGTTCGGGAAGCTACGGCACATGTTTTCGTCAATATTCCGCAGTGTCTCAAGACGAAAATCTTTGACCAGTGTGTGTTGCCAGTGATGACATATGGTACTTGGTCGCTTACTATGGGCCTCATAAGAATGCTCAAAGTCACCCAACGATGCAATGGAGAGGGCTATGCTGGAAGTTTCTCTGCGTTATCGCATCAGAAATGATTGCATCCGCAGCAGAACCAAAGTGACCGATATAGCCCTTCGAATCGCTAAACTTAAGTGGCAGTGGGTGGAGCACATGGCACGCAGAACCGATGGCCGTTGGGGCGGAAAGGTTTTCGAGTGGCGACTACGTACCCGAAGGCGTAACGTGGGCAGGCCCCCCATACGGTGGACTGATGATCTGGTAAAGGTCGCGGGTGTCCGCTGGATGCGGGTAGCGCAGTCTTTGGGGGAGGCCTTTGTCCAGCAATGGACGTCATTCAGCTGAAATAAATGTTTTACGAAATAACAGCGGTTCGTGGTCGCGCGATAGCTTCGCAGCTTACAAAATAAACAAAATTTGATGAGTGAAAATAGTTGTTGGCTTTTTCTGGCTGGATACTACCAAATAAAAACCAAATAAAATAATCATTGTTCTGCACCACAATCGCAATCCTTGCAAATTTACAGTTTATCTAGATATTAGCTCATTCCGAAGACAAGTACATGAGTTACCATAGCAAATGACGTGGTAAAAATAAATTCAATTATACCGCTCGCTTACTTCATTCGATATTTAAGATAAATTTACTCGTACTTGTTACACTGAAGTTGTAGATCATAACCATTCAATACTCCAAAATTTTAATTCGACACGTAACGGAAAAGAAGGCTCGTATCGACTACTTCCATAAGCGATATTTACAAGAGCGTATAGGCCTTCGTAACGTTGTTGGATCAGGCAGTTAAAATCTCTGCTTGGGATATCTCGCAGGTCCGAACGTGATTCTATTTACATAATAAGCACCCGGTCGGTTTATGTTACTCTTTGGTCACAAAAAGTTCTATGTAACAAGATTTATTTAAGAGCATTCGCTTTTTATAAACAGTGCATTGAGGGGTTGGTTGTTTCCTCATCGCAGCCAAAAGGTATTAAGAGTCTACTCTAGATGATTGATAAGATCCGTATAGGGAAGATGTATGGCCACATCAATATCAATAAACGCCAGAAGGTACTATATATATCTTGTGTATTTTAACAAACTCAAAAACAAGAAGAAGGTTGTCAAATTGAATTATTTTTTTCTAAATATATAACTATATTAAGAGTTATTAGCAGAAGGCGGAATAATTTTTCATAGCAAAAATCAAAAGTCTATTAAGTTGGAACGTTGAATTTTATCGACAACAAAGATTAATAATCTTTATATGAACTTAAATTAATTTTGTATTAAACAGCAACGCTGCTAACGAAAATTCCAAATTTAAATTAAAGGAAAAATTTAAAATGTAGTGCTCCGAGCAGCCCTCCCTAAAGCGTTGTAAGAGGGAACTTGTGAGGGATTTTGTGCCCGAGCTTGATCGTTCTAATAGCTCAGTGTTAAAGTACGTAGATTTTTCAAAGTGCCTACTAGATGTCGGTGCTCAGATGACGTCATTTTCTAGAACGAAATGTTCCCGTAGATTCTATAAGACGATTGGGAATCTATTTGTGTTTTGTACTTGAAGACTGCCCTATCCCACGATAGGGCAGTCTTTAAGTACAAAACACAAAATTACAATTAAAATTTTACAAATGTCAAGTTACAAGTTTGTAATAATACAAGTGTGCGTACCTCAAAATATACAATAAACAAATTTGTAGTGGAAAATTCTTACAAATATGTAAATTGTATGGACAAGTCTACAATTAATTGTATCACAAAACTTTACATACGATACATGTATTTTCCGGAAAACGTACAAATTTGTGGCTGACAATTGTTTTGTGCTACATTAAATTCTAGTTATAATTATACATATATGTAGAATACTACCTGCAAGTTAACAATTCTCTAAACGTGTGTCACACCCTCTTGCTACTGTAACGCCCCCCCGCTCCCCCTTGTATATTTTTAATTAAATGTATATTTTTGACGATGTGATTTTATTAAACTAACTACAGCTTAAACTAAGAAATGGCCAACGTGAATCGTCTAGGGTAGAACCCAATAATGTTATGAACCGTAAAACCCAAATTCTTTTATGTGAATACTTGTCAGGTTCTGGACTTTGTCTTCCTTATAAATGAAACCTTGCTTTCCCTATTTTTATAATAGAATAAAGTTTCTAATGAATTTTGGCTAAAATGTTTATTTACCAAAAGTTAAATTAAGATAAAAATAATTTATTTATTTGGTAGAACGTCCCCTACCAGGGCTTACCGTGATCCGTTACCGCATCAGTAGCAACCCTAATATGTTCTAAATAATCCTAAAAACACAAACTTTCACCTTTTCAATGAACTCTTTAAAAGTAGTTCAGTGTCACACTAATTCAGCCCTAGCTAGCTCTTTAGGTGAATGGTTTGTATTTTACTTACATACGTACTTTGCTACTGAATACGCCTGGGTGGGGATTGATCGCCTAGCTAGCCTACCTAGCCTACCTAATACCTATTCATTAACAACCTATATAAATAGGTATTCCTGACATATTACTCTACCAGTGTTTCGGAACCTAGTTTTCTGAAGAGAAGAAACACCAAGAAACTCTTCAGTCTATGTTACGGTATTTATTATTTAGTAATCTTCCTAACCATATCCTAAAACTCGTATAATCAGAGAACTGCTCAGCTTGCCTCATAATTAGATTATATTAACCCTTAAATCGACAGGGAGAAAAAAAATGTGAATATACATCAATTTATTGATTTTATGGATATTTATGTGATGTTTAAAATCAGGAAAATAATAAAAAAATCCATTGTTGGTAGTTTCCGAGAAATCAAGTGTCAAGTATGTTGAACGCTGCCGATTATGCAGAGTTTCGGTAGATAGTTCGTACGTCTAGTATTTATGACATTGCCAAGTTTATAGTAAACTTACATTTATTTTATTTTTATATATATTTAAATGAAACAACCGCATTTTAAGTCAAAATATTTATTATTCACCTTATTTATTTTTGTCTTAAGTTAGGTTTTTTACAAAACATTTATAAAAGTCCGCCGGCAGCGAGGCGGGGCCTAAGCTACCGGTGGCTAGGGCGACAGAGAGAGGAACCTCCTGACTATTATTAGTATTAATATTATTATTATTCGCCTTTTTTATTTCTTTATCTTAAGTTAGATTTTTTACAATAAATGTATACAAGTGAAATATAAAAATATACATACAAAATATAAAAGCATTATAAAAAACCTAACCTAGGTTGCCGCCGGCAGCGAGGCGAGCCTAAGCTACCGGTGGTTAGGGCGACAGAGAGAGGAACCTCCGGACTATCCGCGCCGTGTCTAGGAATACCGCCTTCTGTATTTGACCCTGGACCCAGCCATCTAACGAGTCTCTTGATTTGTTGGTTTGGACTCTTCGCTATAGAAACGGAGATGGCTGGTTCAAGCGCCTGAAACATAGGAAGCATCCTAACAAAGTACGCAGACAGATTTGTTCCTCCATCTGTCGCCCCATAGTAGGCACGCATGCAGTTCTCGTTCATTATTATTATTAGACCTAAACAAGTAACAAATTATCTTCTTGTGTATTCCATACACATAACAATGACATCACATCATTTTTTTTAACATAAAAAGCTCACTATATAATATCTTTTTCACTAGACCTAAGGAACAACATGTTTAATTCAATTCTTAATTGAATACAGTATCAGTCTTCAGTCAGTCTTACTACTCGCATTTAAAATAAAAATATGGGCCTTATTGCCAACAAAAACAAAATAAAATTATTACATCAGTCTGGTTTGTGTTAAGACTACTTGAGACTTTTAGGTACATATTCACTTATTGTGAAATTTATAAAAACAATTTTTTTTACGTACTAGACAGAGCCTTAGATTACATTTTGTGCAATAGACGTCTGTTTTATTATCTTTGCAGTATTTGCACCGTCCTTGGCTTGTGTAGTCCTGCCAGTGACCAACAGCATCGTACCGCACCGACTCCACTGGCCGGGGTTTGGCAGGTGCCTGAATAATTGGCACGTTATTATTATTGACAGGAACTACCTGAGACCTGCGAATCCTACCATTTTGTTGGAGTTCTTTTGCCAATGTCCACCGGAAAAATTTCAGTTTTATATTAGTCGTGCCTTGCCGACTACAGTCTCTTCGGTACAGCAACCAGGCATTATTCACACAGATGTCTAGCATCTGGGCAAATATGCCTGTGTACCAACGAACACTTTTAAAAGTCGTTCTGTAAAGGGCTATCAGCATGTCGCTTAGGTCAACTCCACCCATATGCTGGTTGTAATGCTTTACTAGTTGGGGGCAATCCACATCAATTCTCGCCTTCGCTTCTTTGGAATATCGCTTGATGTTTTGAACAGGGTAAGCATCAGTGTATGAGCTGACTAAAATTACAACTTTGTTGTCAAACCATTTTACGACAGCTAGATTGTGTTCATTATCCACCACTTGGCTAAATGTGCCCCTACCTTTCTTTTTCATGTCTTTGTCATTCATGAGTAACAATGCACAACCTTTCAATTGATTTTGCCTGATGGTACCCAAGCTGAATATCCCGTAAGTATCTCGTAGGTGTCTCCCAAGATCTAAAGTAGCAAAATAATTATCAAAATACACAACACAGGCAGGTGTCAGAATGGTTTTAGAGAGTGCGATAACCATTTTAGCTCCAAGTGTTAAACGTTCTTCCTCTTCGGAAAAATTTACGAACCTAAATGTGTCATCACCTCCATATAATAGAAAATCATACACTATTCCCGACATCCCCGCACGTACGATACATTTAAAGCCCCACTTGTCAGGTTTCATCGGATTATATTGCTTTCGATTACCAGCTTTATTACCCTTATATGGTATAGTCATCTCATCAACGCTGTAACGTATCTCTTCTTCAGTCTTTAGACAGTTTTGCCTAATCTTTTCGACAAACGGTCGTACTTTAAAATATCGGTCCGAATTTTGGCACGAATTATCGACGAAATGAATATATCTTCGTATTTGCTCAAATCGTTTTAAGGGCATAATATCAGCAACTTCTGGGTATTTTGTTTTGGTAGCCCAATAGTCCGTATATGCAGGCATAACTACTATACCCATTATCAACATAATAGAAAGAAAATCTTTCAGGTCTTCTTCTGTAAAATTAATAGATTTTCCAGTGCACTGTACTGCGTAAAGGTTTGTGTTCATGACAATATCCTGCATTACTTCGTTGGAGAAATATTTATCAAAGTAATCTAACGGTGAGCACTTATCCATAGGGAACAGAAATTCGTCTTCTGCTATATCAGCCTTTGATTTTAATTTCCCTTTTTTCCACTGATAGTTTATAGGTTCGACTACTTTGCTCTTCTTTCTGGTACTTTCATTAGTGAAAGTAGTATTCGATTTTCGTTTAGACCTTGTTTTTCTTGGCAATTTTTCCGTATCTTGTACAGCCGGCGAAGGCATAGAACTTGACGGCATGGCAGGTGAAGACACAGAATATGACGACGGCACGGCAGGCGAAGGCACAGAATATGATGGTGCCGCAAGTGAAGGCAAGTTATTACTATTTGCGTTTCTTTGAGATTTTCTCACGGAAGGCGAAGGCGTATTTAGAATATGACGGTTCCGCAGGTGAAGGCAAGTTATTATTGGCGTTAGAATAATCAGCATATCTTTGAGATTTTCTCACGACCGGCGAAGGTACAGAACATGTCGAGGCGTCAGGTGAAGGGAGAGTAGATGAAGACATGGCAGGTAAAAGCTCTGCGGGTGATAGTACGGCGATATTGGTTTCGTGCGCTTTTCCTTTATATCTTATTTTAGGGACTATCGATAAAGCAGAAAGTACAGCAGGCTCTGCAGGTGTTGGCTCGGCAGGCAAAGACTCAGCAGGTGATGGCACGGTAAACAAGGCCTCTGCAGACTTGGAAGGTGATAGCAGTGAAGGTGATGGCACGGCAGACGAAGTTTTATCAGGCTCAAACTGATGACAGTTAGCTGATTCTAATGACAGAATGGATGTCAGACTAGGTACATTCTCATAACTTACTTCACCATCAACTGCGACATCTTTCATTATACGAGAAACAAAAGTTTCTTCAGATTGACTTGTGTTTATCTCCTCGTCAGAATCGTCTCCAAGTAAATTAAGTCGCTCCAACGAAGAATCAATACTCGGAGCATCCGAAGACGTACTATTTCTTCTAAGCTGAGCAACATCTTCTTCATCTGAACTAGAGTTTTTCACATCCGACTGTGCATTGACTCGTGGAACCAATCCAACAAGTTTTCGGCCTCTAGAAAACTTTTGGAGGACCTGAAACCACGCAGTTGCATCAGTACTATATATTATAAACAACTTACCACTCTTTGACATATAAGACTGCTCTAAATGAATAATAAAACCGGCTTAGTGCGAGTCGGACTCCCGCACGAAGCGTTTGGTACCTTTATCTATAAAAAGGCAAAATGGTAATGGTAGTGGGTATGGGAGCCCCCTTAAATATTTATTTTATTCTGTTTTTAGTATTTATTGTTAAAGCGGCAACAATAATACATCATTTATGATAATTTCAACTGTTTAAATATCACGGTTCATTAGATATAGCCTGGTTATAGACGAACAGACAGCCAGACGGACGGACAGCAGTAATAGGGTCCCGTTTTAACTTTTGGGTACGGAACCCTAAAAAGTACCCCATTTATCATTGTAATATATAAGTATGCAGAAAGTCTTTTATTATTAGAACAGTGATTATTGGCAAAATATACTCTCAAGAAAAATAAAAATAGGTCACTTTAAATTGGTTGTTACATAGAGAGTGACCCATTTACTGTGCACATAAGTGTATTTTTACTCTTCATTACAGTAGTTTATTAAAACACGACAACATTGACAACGGGCAAAATACTGGACATAGTAACAACAAGTTCAAACACCACGTAGTTGGCAATGGGAAAAATACTAGACATAGTAACAACAAGTTGAAACACCGCGTGGTTGGCAATGGGAAAAATACTAGACGTTCGAGTTTGCAAACATTTAACTCGTTGATAAAACGTATTTGAAACGTCAAGTACTAATAAATATTTACTTCAAGTATTAGTCATATACACGTGCAAGTATCACATAGCTTTACTATACGAAATTATGAAATAAAAATAACTTACCGAGAGTCCGCGCGACGCGTCCTTCCCCCTCTGCATCTCGACGGCGACTGCCCACAAACTAACGTTCCCGAGGGTTCACCGCATTTTTGACGTGATAACGTCTTTAAAATCGTTTTAGTCGGGTGACATGTTCAGAAACTTGTGTCACACCAAAACCTCACGAGCGCGATCGCAGGTATAACGAGAGAGAGACTCGAGCGCTGCCAGTCATTCCGTGAAACTTGTCACGCGGAATCCTCACGAGCGGAGGCTGGCATAGCGTTCGAGTGAGTGGACCGATCTTCCGTCTCTCTCACTCTAGCGGCATACAAACGAATGGAGATTTTCTTCATTAATTCCTTACTTCCCAAAAACTTATATCACCAATAAGACGTTATCACGCAAACATCTCGATCGTAAACCTACTTTACAAACAACCAATTTTTTTTGTAGAAGAATAATATTATTCACTTCACATCAGCTGACAAACATTTCATACTATAATTCATGCGAAGCACGGGGGGATCGCTAGGAGGTATAATAATATCACTCGTTGGATTACGTACTCGTAAATTAGTTTAGTCACAATAATCCAATTCACTGTATTGACTTTGAGTCCTTACGGTCTAATTAAATCAGTATCGGGCGCAGTCATATCGTAGCATTTATAATAATGTTAAGTTACCTATGATTACGTAAACGTTATCAAAAATGCCAATACGCCTCTTCTTTGAATTCGAATGCCATATATTTATGACATTTGAATTGTAACCTTAAATGCCTTTCCAAAATTATAACCATGAATTATTTAGTCTTTATCACATTGTACTGGAAAGTTTTAATGAAATCTTTTTTCCCTTTATTGAAATAAATAGGGTGTGATTAAAAATAAACTAAATCATACGACTATAAATCGTATTTATATTTGATTGTGAAATCTCGTCTCTTAGCTTCGTTCCAGATACATTTCACCATGATATGGAACCCATCTTTTTTACTCCATGCGAATCCCCACAAATCAAGGAACCCGAAGCATCTGGTACAGGACTATACGGAACGAATTGGATTGTAAAGTCCGGTAACAGATGCTTTGCTTAGTGATATCTCGTCAAAGTACTCCCTCTACGTATCAAAGCATTTCTGTTTTATATAAAAGCTCATTATTAGATGGTAAGTATATTGTACGAATCACATCACTTGTTACTTCCTTGGCAAGGCCATCCTTCTCCTCATTTCCCGGTAACTTAATCTTCTTATTGGTATTGTATTTTATTTTGTAAATAGCCATCTTTTAGTTAACCTACTGCTTTTGTCAGTTAAAGAGAGTACAAAGGAAAAATTCAATTTGGTATGAACTAATTAATATTTAAGAGGAGAAAATAATTTTAATCGCATTTTAACTAAATGAAAACAAAATGGATTATTTTGAATAATGGAATAAAACTCACGTTTATTAGTAGGTAGAGCTCTTACTCAATGGGATATTTTGGCTCAACTCCGATATTAACTACTTACTTACCTTCGGAATGCGGTGGCAGTTCGCTCCCTCAAGAATTAAACTTAAATTTGACAAAAGTCATTTTACCAGCATTGGGTGAATTGAAAAAAGAAATACATAGTTAAGGGCTTTAGTTAAGAAAACCTAATTGATTCCTTTGTGTTACGAAAGTTAGTCATACAAACTATATGGATAACTTTCGTAACACAAAGGAATCAATTTAGTTTTCTTAACTAAAGCCCTTAACTGTGTACAACTTTTTTTTCAATTCACCCTATTACGTATGTTACGAGTATATAATCCTTACCTAATCGATTACGTAACATTTTATCACAAACGTGTGCTAAGTGATCTCACTCTCATTTCTTACGTCCGAGGTAATCACAATATTTTCATCACATTAGCGAGGAAATAAATAACTCCAGCACTAATAAAAATTGAAGAAATCGACAACTTCACATCTAGTATCATGCAGCATGATCGCCGGGGCATCCCTGCGCGATGAGCACGGCTTCAATATTGGAACCAATCACAAAGCAGTATTCTTGCGGCGCGCGGCCTACTAGATTTGTTAGCTTCAATATTTCAACCAATCACAGAGTAGTATTCTTTGGAGCGCTCAACTAGGTTTTTTAAACCAATCAGATCACACAGAAAATCATAACTCTCTAGGGAGTAATGAAAATGCATAACTCGTTCTGGGGGACTTCAATGCCCAAAAATTTGCACTATCGCCGTATCTCATCCAGCTGGTTGACCAGCCAACCCGTACTCCGGATGTTAAATTTAGATGTATTTGCTGTATTACGCTCTTCTGATTGTGTTCCTGCACTGCCAGGTATAAATTCTTGTTTAAATATTTCCTGCTACCCAAAGGTTGTCTGGAAGAAACCGCTTTAAAGCGATAAGACCGCCTGTTTTTACCATTGTTAACATTGCCAAATCCTTTAACAATGTACTCTTACATTCTTAGTGCAATAAAGAATATTGTTTTTAAATCTAAATTGAAAGTTATCTATCAATAAAATATACTACTAAATACGAGTACCTGACATCAGATAATTTGGAAAATTAAGGGTCGTGTGACACCGAAGCGATAGCGTCTCATATTATACTTAATGATGAATTAGGCCTCAAGAAGTTCGGCTTTATCGATAACGGGCAAGTAATTAATCAAGCAACTTGCCACAGGTCTATTCAACAGTTGCTTCAGAAAATATGGTACTAGACTTCGTATAAAATTTCACATTTTCTGAAATAAATAAAAGATAAAGTTGAATAAGATCTACTACTTCGCTTTTAGGCTCATAATCAAGGATATCAAACACTTGTGCTATTATGGAGTAATATATCTCAACTAGCTTTTGCCCGCGGCTTCGCACGCGCAGACCAATAAATTGTAGCCTATGTTGTTGTTATTTAGAAGGACATACCAAGTTAACAACTAAACACAACTCACATACGCACACACATCCATTCTGGTAATGCAAAAGAAATCGTAGTTATTGTTATTATGTAGAAATTTACAAATAATAATTTACATATAATTTTTAATAAGTACAATTATGTTTTATTGTAGCACATCCTTATACAATTTAGTAGCGGTTATGCTTTCGGGTGCATTTCAAAGAAAGCCAGTAACGTAATCTTAGGTGGACTGTTTAAGACGACGAATTAAAAATATTGGCGACAGGGATTATAATTTTTCTCCGCAACCAAGAAACATACGAACCCGATTATTTTTTATATGATCCATAGTATCTTTGGCTTTATTTTTGTAATAGCTTTACATGATTGGATAACTTTCATAACACAAAAATAATTATCTTTTAAACCTCTTTAAAAACAGAGATTTGCATTTTACAGATCAACGACACTTGTTAAAGTCTCTTAGTTTTCCATTTAAATTTGTCTAAACAAACACTTCAATATTGTAAAAGGATTTTATGAAATTATCAATGGTTTTTATTTAAACTGGAAAAGACTGTTTTGTCGCATACGCCCTTACGGTATAAGCTAGCCGCCCGCGTGTTTTCTATGCAATCAGTGCCCCCTCAGTCCGCTATCGACTACTGTCAGCGTTGGGCCTGTGCTAGGCGAGCTCCCACGCGTTATGGATACTGTTTGATCTAAAGTGGTATTTTATTCATTTAAAAATAATGAAATAATTG
The DNA here is from genome assembly GCA_905163555.1 of Notocelia uddmanniana. Classification (NCBI taxonomy): domain Eukaryota; kingdom Metazoa; phylum Arthropoda; class Insecta; order Lepidoptera; family Tortricidae; genus Notocelia; species Notocelia uddmanniana. Next base: position 23,289,930 of record LR991055.1, read on the forward strand.
GTGAAGATCTCTAAAAAAAAGGAAGGCTTGTTCAATTGAGCAATGTAATTTTTTTTAAGTTATTTTCCCAAAATAACTTTATTTTTCAAACTAAATAATGTTCCAATTATAAAATAAATCGTTTTTTTAAACTCGTGTATACTAAACCGAGATGTTTCTACTGACAAAATATTCTTTTAAATTTATAAGTAAAGCAAAAATAAATTTTATTTGCCTATTTTAGAAAACAATAATTAGAACAAGGCAAAGCCATGGAGTCGTCTCCGGATTTAGGCGAAATCGAAACTATGTCAGATAAGTCCTTAGAAAGGTTAGTATTTGGGAGATAGGTAGGTACTTATAAACTAATTTAAAGGTATTATAATACCTACTTATATTACAAGCTTTTATTTAACTTGCAATGTATGTATGTATGTTGGACCCGGGTATGTCCTAAAACTACGACCAAGACCATCGGGGGATGGGCAGCAGCATCCCTGGAGTGCGGTGGAGATACTGCGATCGCCAACCCGTATGCCAAGCGTGGCGATTATGGCATATACCCCTCGTGAATTTGGGGGAGGCCCATGTCCAGCAGTGGACGTGTTTTGGCTGATATGGTGGTGGTGGTGGTATGTATGTTGGTCGGTCGGTGTTGTTGGACCCGGGTATGTCCTAAACCTACAACCAAGACCACCGGAAGATGGGCAGCACCGCAGCAGCATCCCTGGAGTGCGGTGGAAATACTGCGATCGCCAACCCGCATGCCAAGCGTGGAAATTACAATACAATACAATACAATATGCTTTATTGCTCACCTCAAAAAAGAATTACAGATAGAAACAGCATAAAGATACAAGCAGAGGTAAACAACAGGCGGTCTTATCGCTAAATGAGCGATTTCTTCCAGGCAACCTTAGGGTAGCGGAGAAAAAAAAAGTAAACAAACATGATAAGTAAATGTAAATAAATCAACATAAATATATACCACAAACTTAAAGTAAACTACAGACCAGTATCGAAAAATATTATGGAAGAGACAAATAGTGCTCTTTCAGACTAGATTTAAAAGACGCACTAGATTTAGCCCGTCTTACATCAAGGGGCAGAGAGTTCCATAGTCGGACTGCTTGAAAAGTAAATGAACTGTTATAAAATTTAGAGGAGGACGAAGGCACAGCAAGAAGAAATTTATTAGAGGATCTAATTGAACGCAGATAGTTAAATCGTTCCTTGAGGTAGCGAGAGGTTGCCGGATTAAAAAGTATATTTAAGAGAAGAGAAAGAATGTGAGAGTTACGACGAAGACGGATTGGGAGCCACTTGAGTTTTAAACGGAAACTAGAGACATGGTCATACTTGCGTAACCCAAATATGAACCGTATGCATACATTTGAATACGCTCAAGTTTATTGAGTTGCTCCTCAGTGATATCAAGATATGAGATGTCCGCGTAATCGAGTATAGGGAGAAGAAGGGTTTGGGCAAGTGCAATTTTAGTGGCGATGGGAAGGAAGTTACGAAGGCGTCTTAGAGAAGCTACTGCAGCAAACATCTTCCTGCTGACCTCGCTCACTTGCGGCACCCAGGATAGAGTGCGATCCATAATAATCCCTAGATTTTTCACCTGTGTTGAGAAAGGAATCTGAATACCAGCGAAATATACAGAAGGGAGATTGGCGAAGTAGGTTCTGGAAATCATATTACTACTGCCGATAATAATAACTTGGGTCTTTGTTGGGATTAACTTTCAGCCCAAAACTCTCGCTCCACTTTAGAATGCGTAGTAGATCCTCATTAGTCGACTTAATTACAACAGGTAGATTCCTAAGCACGAACGCTAAGAACGAACACTATTGCATATATCTCCCGTGAATTTGGGGGAGGCCTATGAGCAGCAGTGGACAACCTTCGGCTGATACGGTGGTATGTATGTTTGTTCGGGTGGAATCTTGTAACTAGATTTTGAAATAGATATCTTCAACCGATTGTGCTGAAATTTGGCGTACTTATGTAAGCACCACCACTAGGTATATCAGCCCAAGGACGTCCACTGCTGGACAGGCCTCCCCCAATTACATGGGGGGTAAATGTCATAATCACCACGATTGGCATGCGGGTTGGCGATCGCAGTATTTTCAGCGCACTCCAGGGATGCTACAGCTCATCCCACGGTGGGCATACTTATGTAAGGTGACAATACATACAATATTATGGTACCATCGAGCTGATCTGATGATGGAAACAGGAGGTCGCCATAGCAACTCCTAAACTTTAGAAGATAAACCCGTATTTGGGCTCATTCGTCAAACCGTTTCAACAAGTAGTTGATGATTATGGAAAAACTAGCCAAGTGCTTGTCAGACCACGCACAAAGAAGGGTTTTGTACCGACACCTCCTAATCTACGTTTAAAACCACTATACAATACATTCAACCAAAAAAGATCGTATCTTCATAGGAAACTCGCGGCACTTGCGCCCTTTTGTTTGGGCAAGACAGATTTTCGGCAATAACTCAAACACAGTTAGACGACTCTTGTTCAAACTAAAAATCATTCAATGGATTTATTAATGTACATCACCTTGATTATTTCTGAATTTTAAACTTCAATTCAATACAAACCGTATAGAAAAGGGCCATCGAGCAAAATAAGGGCTCTAAAGTTTTCTCAAGAGATCTGTTTTGGGCAGAGCCAGCTCGCTAGATTAAAAACCGAGGATGGTAGAATCGTTTCGTCCAAACCTGGGCTTCTGAGTGAGATAGAGTGCTTTTATGGACAGCTATACACGTCAACTAGCAGACCCGCAGTTGATCTGGTGGAAGACCCTAGAGCTAGATTAACCGGGCACTATACCGAAGATATCCCGGACATCAGCCTGTACGAGATTAGAATGGCTCTTAAACAGCTGAGGAACAACAAGGCACCCGGTGAAGACGGAATTACAGCTGAACTCCGGAAGGCGGGTGGAAAACCGGTCCTTAGGGCCCTTCAGAAGTTGTTCGACTCCGTCTTACTGGAAGGGAAAACTCCAAAGGCATGGAAAAGAGGTGTGGTGGTGATGTTCTTCAAAAAGGGTAACAACGTCTTACTGAAGAACTACCGACCAATCTCACTTCTGAGCTATGTCTATAAGCTGTTTTCAAGAGTCATTACGAACCGTTCGCACGCAGGCTAGATGACTTCTAGCCTCCCGAACAAGCCGGTTTCCGAAGAGGCTTTAGCACCGTAGACCACATCCACACGCTCCGTCAAGTTATACAGAAGACTGAGGAGTATAACCTGCCCCTCGGTTCAGCGTTCGTGGACTACGAAAAAGCCTTCGATTCGATTGAAACCCGGGCTGTACTACAATTTCTCCAGCGGTGCCAAGTAGACTACCGCTATATCGAAGTGCTGAAGTGTTTGTACGAGAACGCCACTATGTCAGTCCGACTTCAGGACCAGAACTCAAAGCCTGTTCCATTGCAGCGGGGAGTTAGGCAAGGAGATGTTATTTCTCCTAAACTGTTCTCCGCTGCAGTGGAGGATGTTTTCAAGACTCTAAACTGGATAAGGCTAGGCATCAGCATAAAGAGTACCTCACTCACCTTTGGTTTGCTGACGATATAGTAGTCTTGGCTGAGACCATGGAGGATTTAAGTACAATGCTCAATGACCTCAGTAAAACCTCCGAGCGAGTTGGTCTAAGGATGAACATGGACAAGACGAAGATCATGTCAAATGCCCATGTCGCACCAACTCCCGTAACAAACGGACACTTTACGCTCGAAGTTGTAGACGATTACATATACCAAGGACAGACTATCCAGTTAGGTAGGTCCAACTTCGAGAAAGAGCAGGTTAATCGTCGAATCCGACTCGGCTGGGCAGCGTTCGGGAAGCTATGGCACATCTTTTCGTCCAATATACCGCAGTGTCTCAAGACGAAAGTCTTTGACCAGTGTTTGTTGCCAGTGATGACATATGGCACTGAAACGTGGTCGCTTACTATGGGCCTCATAAGAAGGCTCAAAGTCACCCAAAGAGCAATGGAGAGAGCTATGTTGGGAGTTTCTCTGCGTGATCGCATCAGGAATGAGGCCATCCGCAGCAGAACCAAAGTGACCGATATAGCCCTCCACATCGCTAAACTTAAGTGGCAGTGGGCCGGGGCACATAGCACGTAGAACCGATGGCCGTTGGCGCGGAAAAACTACTACACGAAAAGACTACTTGGGCACGAATTCGCTTGTTTACAAGAAAAAAGAAAACATCAAAATCCCAAAGAAAATACCTGAGGGGGTATCGGCAATAAAATCATCAAATTTGTGTAGTTACAGTGGTGACGGCACATTCAAAACAACTCCACGTCCTTTTAGTCAGCTTTATATTATTCATCTAGACATATATTCGGACCAAACAACAGTAAACATATATATTATTTAAATTAATAAAAGAAAAACTGCCTGTCGTCATGAAGTCCTTTAAGTGTGATTACGAGGTTGCCCAGATCAATGCCGTCAAATCGATTTTTCCAAACGTTAAATTATCTGGATGTTATTATTTAAATTATCAACACTTTAATAAAGCCATCTGGAGGAAGGCAAATTGCTGAAAATAGCAAGGGTCCGAAAACCTTCTAGTGATGATAGGAGTGCAAGAAACATTGCAAGAATTTGCTCTAATTTTGTTTTACTTCCACACACTTTTATGTCACAAGCTTGAAAGGCTATTAAAAATGTTGCTCCTGCCACGAAGAAAATGAAATTATTTTTTGATTACTTCCATGAAACATGGTATAACAGGAACCACAATTTGATAAGTTGTGCGGGAGACACTCATCGCACTACTAACAGTTGTGAGGGTTACCACAGTCAAATTAATTCGAGATTATCCTCTGAACCCAAACTGGTATTTGGTGTTGAGTATACTTTTGATAGAAATACAACATTACGACAGAAAAATGGAAAAGTATATGCTGTTCGTGCCATTTAAAAAGAACAGGCGGACAAGAGACATCCTTTTCGATAAACAACATTCAGCCTTATTGAAGAAGCTGAAAATAAAAACAATATCGCCGCTAAGTTTCCTTAAAAAGATTAATTTTCTTAGATTGAAACTGGGGTTTAAAAAAGGGAAGGGAAATAAGGTTCGAATATAAATACAAGTGTATGCATATTTATGTAGCTGACCGTGAGATCATTTAATTTGTTATTATAAGTTATTGTTTATTATTATAAGTTACCCCTATAGAGTAAGGATGTTTTTGTTGCACTTTACCCTACCGCAAATTAAATCAACTTTTGGATTCGACAATCAAAAAATTATCAATTAGACTTATACAACCTAATCCGTACCAGCATTGTAAATTCCAAAAAGTAATGTATAGTTAAAAAATATTTAAATAAATGTGAAAGCATAGAATCTCCTTGGACGTCTATGTTCCAGCGCGCGGCCGCGCAGCGCACGAGTCGAACGACCGGGCTCTGTCCGGCCGGCGCTCCGCGATCGCAAGCCGCGTAAATATACAGGGGTAGATGCGGGGAAAGGGTAAGAGGGCTCTATTAGAGTTTAATTGTTTATCAATGCGTCGCCTTAATGTTTATCTTTTCTGAGATGTTTGTTGGAGGTGAAATATACACGCTGACCATTTTCAATCTTAATTGGAAATAAGAAACGTTCAAACAAAACTATTAATACGGAAACATATTCTGTGATCTAAGTATAAATGTTATATATAAAATGAAAAAAAAAAAACTGACAAACCTGGTACATGATCTTGCCGAATATTAACCATCACTTTTTTAACCACAATAAAAGACTCAGTAAATAACACACTAAAAGTACTTTTCTTATACGTGTATAAGATGTTTATGTGCGAAAAGTTTGAACCTCCACCATATCAGCCAAAGGACGTCCACTGCTGAACATAGGCCTCCCCCAAATTCACGGGGGGTATATGTCATAATCGCCACGCTTGGCATGCGGGTTGGCGATATACAACATATTACTTTAAACGACCCGAAAAAATATTAAATGAAATGAAAAATTTGCGTTTAAATTGAGTATTAAATCCAAATTTGACCGGTTCGGGAGATGAACTTAAATAATCCATAAAATTATTTTTTTCATGTCCTTTGATACGGAATCCTTGTGCGAATACTCAAACCTACGTCCTTTAAAAATAATACATTCTCTATAGAAAATTGTAAGCTCTATTTAACCCCCTTAGAGGACGAATTCCCAAATACGCTGAAATTATTTTTTTAACTTATATATAACATATATGTATACTGAGTACCTAATGAAAATGGAAAAAAAAATGAAAAATGTTTATTGTATAAGGGCAACATTACAATATGAATCACGACCCTGTGTCCTGAGCTAGGTAACCCTGTGTTACAGGACCCAGTTTCGTTGTTCCAATTACTTAACCTAGAACTTATCTATGCAAGTGTGGGTATTTTCATAAACAAATCAAGTATTTAAATTAATTATATATACGCTAATACACTTCTTATATAAAGAATTACATGTTTTGCATACAAACTTTCAACGCAAAATTTTACCTCTTTAGGGGGTGAATTTCGAAATCCCGTGAAAGTACTTTTCATATCTTTAGATAAAGGGTACGAAGACCCAATGTTTTTACTTTAAAAATCTCACGACCTCCATACAAAATTTCAACCCCTATTTAACCCCCTTATAGAGGATGAATTTCCAAAAACGCTGAAATTTGTTTTCTAGCTTCTTCATGACGAATGTGTATAATGTATATTAGACTTCTCATTCAAATAATTACATATTTCCCATGCAAACTTTCAACCCCAATTTTACGCATTTAGGGGGTGAATTTCGAATAACGGCTCTAAAAATCTAAAGATAAGGCGTTTTTGTACAAAATCTTACACTTTAACTTTAAAAATCACACAATCTCCATACAAAATTTCAACCCCAAATTTACCCCCTTAGGACTTGAATTTCTAAAAATCCCTTCTTAGTGGTTACTTACATCATATAAACAGTCTACTGTAAAAATTCAGCTTTCCAGGTCAATGGGCGTTTATTAAGTCAGTCTGTCAGGAATTTGCGCCCCTAATTAACCCGCTTAGGAGTGGGGTTTTCCAAAACCCTAAAATTACTTTTCTTGTATTGTAATAAGGAGTCTATACATAAAATTTCAAATCTGTCACCTATAATTGTACTTCATCCCCAAACAAACTTTGCACCCCTAATTAACCCAATTAGGGGTGGATTTTTCCAAAACGCTAAAATTACTTTTCTTGTATTGTAATAAGGAGTCCATACACAAAGTTTCAAGTCTCTCACCTAAAACTTTAATTTTATTTTTTAGGAGTTGAATTTCTGAAAATGCTTTCTTATTAGTTGTCTACGCCATTAACCTTAATTACAGTGATAATTTCAACTCTCTAGCCCCAGTAGTTTCGGCTGTGCGTTGATGAGTGAGTGGATGAGTCAGTCAGGTCAGGACATACGCATTTATATAATACTAGCATTTGCCCGCGGCTTCGCCCGCGTACTAAGCGTAATTTTTAACCGTCTACAAAAAAGAGGTTCTCTGTATGTACGTATGTATGTATGTATGTATGTATATGTGTATGTATGTATGTATGTTTGTCCACGATTATCTCGCGTTTGGTAGAACCGATTTAGATGGTTTCCAGAAAAGTAGTTGTTACATTCTGGGGGTTTCGGTATACAAAGTTTGGTGATTGTGATTCATTAACAGGAGCATCCAAAAAGAAAATTTGGCCTCACTTCCATTCGCACTCCTTACTGTCAGTCCGTCTTACAACACTTACAAACGAGTTGCTTTTACTGGACCGATTGAATTGCAATTTGGCACAAACTATCAAGAATTTAGAGCGCTCGTGGCCCAGCGGCACCCACCTACCGCGTGCGGTATGCGAGGTTAAGCGATGTGGGTGCAGGTCAGTTCTTGGATGGGTGACCGCTTTGAGTGGTTACTAACTGAGCGCTCTCGTGCTTTGGAAGGCACGTTAAGCCGTTGATCCCGGCTGCTGTCTACGACAGCAGTCGTTAAGATATGTTAAAGGCCTTCGGGTGGCTTGAGAACTTCTAACAGTCAAGTTGCCCACTCACTTGACAAAGGGGGGTCGAAGTTGCACCACGTCCGTAGGGAGTACCCATCGCTACCCTACACGTGACCCCTGGGTGGTGCTAAAAGTGAAAAAAAACTGGCAACCGTACTTGTGTTCTCGAAGATCTCACGGTTCGAAAATAAATACCATACGATTATTATTATAGTTCAGTAGGTTCTCTGAAATGGTGCCAAGTCCGGCACTACATTGTTTACAGTAAAACTAATTTACTGCTGCTTTATGCATTTTGAGCTGTAAGTTGACAGTTTTCTTAAATATCCAACAGCCTTTATGGTATTATAACAAACTGCCAAGATAAGGCTCAAAATGCATAAAGCCGCAGTAAATAAGTTTTACTGTAAACAATGTAGTGCCGAACCTGGCACCATTTCAGAGAACCTACGAAACTTGGCAAAAATAATCTAAAGGTAGATTTAAATGGAAAAAAATATCGAAACCTCTATGTCGTTTATAAAAGCCAATCCATAGATACCCCACACGCCTATACAGGGTGTCCCAAGAAGTAGTGATATACTGAAGCTGGGAGGTAGAGGACCTAGAGGGCTATCTGAATCACCCCCATGTATGTTCCGCGATTTTTAGTATTTTCGGAGTTTTGATTTTTTTTTTAATTTTTCACCTATCGCCGCGTACGATGAGATTTTTATTTATCATCATCATCATGTCAGCCGAAAGACGTCCACTGCTGGACATAGGCCTCCCCCAAAGACTTCCACAATGACCGGTCCTGCGCCACCCGCATCCAGCGGACACCCGCGACCTTCACCAGGTCATCAGTCCACCGTGTGGGGGGCCTGCCCACGCTACGCCTTCCGGTACGTGGTCGCCACTCGAGAACCTTTCCCACGTTTCAGTGCCATATGTCATCACTGGCAACACACACTGGTCAAAGACTTTTGTCTTGAGACACTGCGGAATATTGGACGAAAAGATGTGCCGTACCTTCCCGAACGCTGCCCAGCCGAGTCGGATTCGACGATTAACCTCTTTCTCGAAGTTGGAACTACCTAACTGGACAGTCTGTCCTAGGTATATGTAATCGTCTACAACTTCGAGCGTGAAGTGTCCGATTGTTAAGGGAGTTGGTGCGACATGGACATTTGACATGATCTTCGTCTTGTCCATGTTCATCCTTAGACCAACTTGCTCGGAGGCTTTACTGAGGTCATTGAGCATTGTACTTAAATCCTCCATGGTCTCAGCCAAGACTACTATATCGTCAGCAAACCGAAGGTGAGTGAGGTAGTCGCCGTTTATGTTGATGCCTAGCCTCCTCCAGTCCAGAGTCTTGAAAACATCCTCCAGTGCAGCGGAGAACAGTTTAGGAGAAATAACATCTCCTTGCCTGACTCCCCGCTGCAACGGAATAGGCTTTGAGTTCTGGTCCTGGAGTCGGACTGACGTAGTGGCGTTCTTGTACAAACTTTTCAGCACTTCGATATACCGGTAGTCCACTTGGCACCGTTGGAGAGATTGTAGTACAGCCCACGTTTCAATCGAATCGAAGGCTTTCTTGTAGTCCACGAACGCTAAACAGAGGGGCAGGTTATACTCCTCAGTCTTCTGTATAACCTGACGGAGCGTATGGATGTGGTTTACGGTGCTAAAGCCTCTTCGGAAACCGGCTTGTTCGGGAGGCTGGAAGTCATCTAGCCTGCGTGCGAGACGGTTCGTAATGACTCTTGAAAACAGCTTATAGACATGGCTCAGAAGTGAGATGGGGCGGTAGTTCTTCAGTAAGGAGTTGTCACCCTTTTTGAAGAACAGCACCACCACACCTCTGTTCCATGCCTTTGGAGTTTTCCCTTCCAGTAAGACGGAGTCGAACAACTTCTGAAGGGCCCTAAGGACCGGTTTTCCACCCGCCTTCAGGAGTTCAGCTGTAATTCCGTCTTCACCGGGTGCCCTGTTGTTCTTCAGCTGCTTAAGAGCCATTCTAATCTCGTACAGGCTGATGTCCGGGATATCTTCGGTATAGTGCCGGGTTAATCTAGCTCTAGGGTCTTCCGCCAGATCAACTTCGGGTCTGCTAGTTGACGTGTATAGCTGTCCATAAAAGCACTCTATCTCACTCAGAAGCTCAGGTTTAGACGAAACGATTCTACCATCCTCAGTTTTTAATCTGGCGAGCTGGCTCTGCCCAATAGACAGATCTCTTGAGAAAACTTTAGAGCCCTTATTCTGCTTGATGGCCTCTTCAATACGATTTGTATTGAATTGGCGCAGATCGCGGGTAAGGGACTTAGAGATCTGTTTATTGAGCTGCCTGTATAATTTCGCATCGGCTGAAGACTGCAGAATCATCTCATTCCTTTCTTCGTTGAGCCTCTGAGTGGAGATAGAGAGCCTTTTGGCTCTTTGAGTTCGTTGGGCCTTAAAGAACTTAGACCCAATGCTATGGACAGCTTCCACAAACCCGTCGTTGAATTCGTCCACATCGCCGCCTAGACAATCGAAACGGTTTTGGAGTTCCAGCTGAAAGCTCTCGGGGTTTTGGATTTGGACTGCTGCTGGACGGAGCGTAGACTTCATCAGTCGAGAGCGCTCTAGCTTGACGCATATATTCAATGTGCCTCTTACCAAATGATGATCACTTCCGGTTTTAACCGTATTGATCACAGAGACATCATTGAATATATGCCTCTTCGTCGACATGATGAAGTCAATCTCGTTTTTTGTTGCACCGTCGGGACTCATCCAGGTCCACTTCCTGTGCTCGCGTTTCTTGAAGAAGGAGTTCATCATGTAGAGTCCCTCCTTCTCCAAGAAACCAGCCAGTAGTTGGCCCCGGTGGTTCCGACTTCCAACTCCAAATTGCCCCACTCTCGGCTCTTCGCCGACTCTCTTGCCCAGTTTCGCGTTGAAATCCCCCATAACAACGGTGAAGTAGGTTTTGGAACTATGCATGACCTTTGATATATCCTCATACATAGCCTCCACCTCGTCGTCGGAGTGTGCCGAGGTCGGCGCGTACACCTGTATGACCGTCAACGAGTACCTCTCGGATACTCTGAGTATAAGGTACGCCACCCTAGCCGACACACTCTCGATCTTCACCACGTTGTTAACGAGGGATTTGTGGACGATAAACCCGACACCTCCCTGGGACTGTTGGTCGCCCTCCCGGAAATAGAGCAAGTTGCCGGACTTCAGGGTTATCGTGTCCTCCCCCTCTCTTCGGACTTCAGACAACCCTACGATATCCCAACGCAACTTGCTCAATCCTTCCTCCAGTTCCGCTATCTTTTCGTCGGTCCGCAGTGTTCGTGTGTTGTATGTTGCCAGGGCCAGAAGTCGTCGGTGGTGGTAGCCGGATCTTAACCGGAGATTCTTCGCACCCCTGACCCCGCTAGTACCCTGGCCGCTACCAGAACCAGGGTACCGGGGGTCGCCGGAACCTCGGGGCCGTGGCCTGTTTGTGTATGTCATGAGGGGTAATTGCCATAATCGCCACGCTTGGCATGCGGGTTGGCGATCGCAGTATCTCCACCGCACTCCAGGCAGTGGCGTGCCTAGGGTTGCAAAGAAGGACAAGCCGAGGGATACATTTTTGTATTTTTTTTCACACACAATATCATTAAATCTATCTACTACCTTGACACCTTGCCATATTACCATACTAGTAAATCTTTAATCTTCATTATCACTTTATCACTAACTGGTGTGGCGTAGACAGGACAGACCGACAAAACACACTGAATGCATGCTATTACTAGATAAAATTGTACAGACATCTCAGCAATCGCACCGATCTTTGAAATTGTCGTTTATGTGACTTGCTTATCTGAGAAATACTCAAGTCAGGCATAGGTTTCGGTGAAAAAATAAGTTGCTTTTTTAGTGCAAAGTTTAGCGTGCCTACCTTTTCTGCGCCGATAACTTGTGCACGTTTTAAATCGTCACACGGAACAACTTCATCCATCGTCACTTTCCACTTTAATAAACTTTTTAATATAAAACACTATCCAATCAAACAAATTGTTCCGTTTCAAGTAATGTACATAATTGTAATCAATGAAGTTAGCATCACAATCCATCCAGAAATGAACGCGCACGCGCGAAAATCGCATTTGACTAACATCTGTTGATAACTTCACGTCGAAAGCCGGGCTTCTAGTCACAAACTATTTGCTAGATCTAGCTATAGATACGTATCTCTAGTTTTGTAGCAGTTTTCATAGATAAGAAAGAGAAAAAAGATATCAGCATTAAAGCCCGCTTGCAAGCCCGCGCGTGCGAGCGAGATGACTAGCCCGTGTCTCAACTCTATCGTGTTAAGACCGCTCGGTTCGCGCGGCAGTAGCGCCACTTGCTACGGTCGAATTTTGTACTACTACCCCGACCGCGCGGATTTTAATTTAGTTTAAAGTGGAAAAAAGAATTAGTCGTACATATATTTGGTTTTTGCTAATTTAGTAACGCAAGCCAGGCTTTTGGGCTTTTAAGGCCGTACCGCCACTGACTCCAGGGATGCTGCTGCCCATCCTCCGGTGGTTTTGGTCGTAGTTTTAGGACATACCCGGGTCCAATTTCAATTTTTTGATTGAAGCCTTATTAATAATAAAATGAAATTTTCAGGGTAGCTACCTGATAGATAGAGCAAGTTTTTAAAAGCCAATCGGTAATTATTTTTTATGTGATTTTATTTTTTTAAGGGCCCTTGAAGTTGTGAACATACTGGGTAATTTTATCTTTCTTGGCATTTTTTTTTATGCCATTCAAAGATCTAACGATAGTAAATGTTACCATACTGAATTGGCCTATCTATCAGCTTAGCACACAAAAAAAATCAAGTATCTACCGCAATAATTCACGTCACCATAAATAAAAATCTCATCGTACGCGGCGATAGGTGAAAAATTAAAAAAAAAATTAATAACTCCGAAAATACTAAAAATCGCGGAACATACATGGGGGTGATTCAGAAAGCCCTCTAGTTCCTCTACCTCCCAGCTTCAGTATATCACTACTTCTTGGGACACCCTGTATAACACGTATGTAACATTAAACTTTTATTTTACAATCCCTGGCATGTATTGAGTGCCAAATTTTACCTCAGATTCGTATTAAGAGACCTCTCGGACGCTCAGATATCGATTTTGAACGAAATCGGGACGAAAAAAAGAATTTCAATATGGCCGCAACTTTTACAAATTTTACCTCGGATTCGTATTAAGAGACCTCTCGGACACTCAGATATCGATTTTGAACGAAATCGTGACGGAAATGATAAAAATGAATGTGGCCGCCACTTTTTCTAAATTTTACCTCGGATTCGTATTAGAGACCTCTCGGACGCTCAGATATCGATTATGAACGAAATTGGGAAGGAAAAAAATAAAATCAATATGGCCGCCACTTTTTCCAAATTTTACCTTGGAGTCGTATTAGGGGACCTCTCGGACGCTCAGATATCGATTTTGAACGAAATCGGGAAAGAAAAGAAGAAAATCAATATGGCCGCCACTTTTTCCAAATTTTGCCTTGGAGTCGTATTAGGGGCCTCTCGGACACTCAGATATCGATTTTGAACGAAATCGGGACGGATATGAAGAAAATCAATATGGCCGTTACTTTATTAAAAGTTTAGGTAACTCGGATTCCTATTAAGAGTCCTCTCGGACGCTCAAATATCAATTTATGTTGAAGTCGTATCAGACGGCTCACTTACAATACATTGGTGGCGGAACAAAATCACTTACAATACATTGAATCAAAAAAGGTCGTATCTTCATAGAAAACTCACGGCACTTCATGCACCTTTAGACCTTATAAGGAACCTACATGCCAAATTTGGTATCTCTCAAACCAGCAGTTTGGGCTGTGCGTCGATATGTCACTCACTTAGTCAGTCAGTTTTTTCTTGCAATTTGCCACCAACTTTTACAAGTTTTCATGTCCGCAATATTAAATTTCAAAATCAATGCCATTTATGAAATTAACGACCCAAAAAAACCATAAAAATGATACCCATATTAATATTAAGACATTCCAACCCCCTCGGACCCCAACAGAGGGGATGGTATTTCACGTCCTCCACGTGGGATTTTAAAATCATTGTTGTTTTCGTAATCAGCGACCCAATAAACCATAAGAACAACAACCATATCGATTTTCATAATTTGTCACCATCTTCTTTTAGGGGTTGATTTCTCAAAAAACCTGAAACACATGTTCACTCATTTGGCGTTAGAAATACTTCTGTGAAGTTTCGAATAAAATAATCCAACTAATCTTGATTCCCCATTCAAACTTCGGACCCCCATTTCACCCCCTTATGGGTTGAATTTTGAAAAATCCTTTCTTAATGCACCTCAATACCTTATATGGAACCTGCATACTGAATTTGGAATCTCTAGAACCAGCAGTTTGAGCTGTGCGTTGATATGTCACTCACTCAGTCAGTCAGTTATTTCTTGAAATTTGGCACAAACTTTCAAAAGTTTTCATGTCCACAATATTAAATTTCAAAACCGATGCTATTTTCGTAATTAACGTCCCAAAAAACGATAAAAACGACACCCATATTAATATTTAGATAATTCATCCCCCTCGCACCCCAAACAGGGGGGATGGTATTTCACGTCCTCCACGTGAGATTTTAAAATCATTGTTGTTTTCGTTATCAGCGACCCGGTATATCATAAAAACAATACCCATGTCGATTTTCAGAATTTGTCACCACCTTCTTTTAGGGGTTGATTTCTCAAAAAACCTGAACACGTATTTACTCATTTATCGTTAGAAATACTCCTGTGAAGTTTCGAAGAAAATAGTCCAATTAATCTTGTTTCCCCATACAAACTTCGGACCCCCATTTCACCCCCTTAGGGGTTGAATTTTGAAAAATCCTTTCTTAGTGCACCCCTATATAGACCTTATAAGGAACCTACGTGCCAAATTTGGAATCTCTAGGACCAGCGGTTTGGGCTGTGCGTCGATATGTCAGTCAGTGAGTCAGTCAGTTTCTTCTTTTATATATTTAGATATAGATTAAAACGTTTGTACCTCGAAGTACGGAGCACGGTTGTTGACGGACACAGTTCGTAAATTAACTGAATTATACAGTTTTAATCTCGACTAATGAATTCATACAAGACATAAAACCTTTTGTTCTATTAACTTGATTATTCTAAAGTATGAAGGTTTTATTTTGTTAAATTAATTAAAAAAAAAATAGAATGCATTTATTTCGGACTTCAGGATCCATAGATTGTTAGTATTACAAAAACTAAAATATGTTACCTAGTACCTAAACTAAAATGTAGGGAGGTCCAGTGCCTTTTCGTTCGGCAGACCGTGGCGGCTGGCGCGCACCCTGCGCAGCGTCGCGGCACAGTCAACGCCTGCGCAGCGTCGCGTGGAAACCGTCAACGTGCGCGTCCGCGAACATGCCGGACGCACTGCAGAATCGCGGCAGCCGCAACAGTACCTTGAACGCGTTATCGTACTAGTCCACAGGCTGGAGGTATACAGCGAAGTACAGTACACTGGAAAAAGTGTTATTTTAACTTGTGCTGTACACCTACAAACTTATGGGCTATCATATCGGCCCTGACGGCTAGAGCCCTGCGCTCGCGTTCGATATCAAAATCGTCACAAAAGTTGTCGGTGAGAATGTATGTGTAGTGAACATAAGTAATTAAATAAATTAATAAAAATAAACATTGGGGGACAATCTTACACAAATAAACCAAGCAAGGCTTATACTATAGGTACTAGACGACGATACACACTCATATAGATACATAGAAAACATTCAAAACTACAAATATCCGTGCTAAATGCACAAATAAAGGGATTCGAACCCGGGACCTCTAGCTTCGGAGGCAGTGTCCCTACCAATTAGGCTAAACAAGCCGTCATACTATGAATTTAGATATTTCGTTAAGCCACTGCTCACGCAATAGCGCAAAGAAACGAATAATGAAAATTAGGGGCTTCTGTTCACACATATTTGTGAAAATTGTCGAAGGGTGTTTTGTGACACTGCCTCCAAAGCTTGAGGTCCCGGGTTCGAATCCCGGCCAGGGCATTATTTGTGCATTTAGCACGGTTTTTGTTCTTGGGTCTTGGATGTTCTCTATGTATTTAAGTATGTGTTTATCTATATAAGTATGTATATCGTCGTCTAGTACTCATAGTACAAGCTTTGCTTAGTTTGGGACTAGGTCGATTTGTGTAAAGTTGTCCCCCAATATTTATTTATTTATTATCATTAAAAAAACCCTTGGAAAACAAAATAAATAATGAATAGTAATGTCATCAGTGGTAGTAATTTTGGGAGAATCACCGATCAAAGAAAATTATTTACGGCGGCGCATAATTTTTTTGTCTTGAGACACTGCGGAATCGGATTCGACGATTAACCTCTTTCTCGAAGTTGGACCTACCTAACTGGACAGTCTGTCCTAGGTATACGTAATCGTCTACAACTTCGAGCGTAAAGTGTCCGATTGTTAAGGGAGTTGGTGCGACATGGACATTTGACATGATCTTCGTCTTGTCCATGCTCATCCTTAGACCAACTCGCTCGGAGGCTTTACTGAGGTCATTGAGCATTGTACTTAAATCCTCCATGGTCTCAGCCAAGACTACTATATCGTCAGCAAACCGAAGGTGAGTGAGGTAGTCGCCGTTTATGTTGATGCCTAGCCTTCTCCAGTCCAGAGTCTTGAAAACATCCTCCAGTGCAGCGGAGAACAGTTTAGGAGAAATAACATCTCCTTGCCTTAAGTCACCCAAAGGGCAATGGAGAGAGCTATGTTGGGAGTTTCTCTGCGTGATCGCATCAGGAATGAGGCCATCCGCAGCAGAACCAAAGTGACCGATATAGCCCTCCGAATCGCTAAACTTAAGTGGCAGTGGGCGGGGCACATAGCACGTAGAACCGATGGCCGTTGGGGCGGAAAGGTTCTCGAGTGGCGACCACGTACCGGAAGGCGTAGCGTGGGCAGGCCCCCCACACGGTGGACTGATGACCTGGTGAAGGTCGCGGGTGTCCGCTGGATGCGGGTGGCGCAGGACCGGTCATTGTGGAAGTCTTTGGGGGAGGCCTATGTCCAGCAGTGGACGTCTTCTGACATGATGATGATGATGATAATTTTTTTATCTTGTTCAATGGATTTTTCCTCATAAATGTATTGAATAAAGTCGCGTAGGCTAGATGTAATTTGTTAATAGCTTAATAAGATTATATCCACTTATTGTAATATTTTACCCTGAATAAATCATTTTATTTATGATTTAATAAATACTAGGGGTCGGATTTTTCGGATCCGTGTTGGACAGCTTATAGGGAAAGAGTGCCACTTATTATTGATGTTGAGAACACATCGATTGTTGTGTTAGATAAAATCTTGAAAATAATGATATTGCATGTACCATTAACTCAAACTTCCTGATGTTACGAGCTCTTGCAGCTTTTGATAATGGAAAAAGTTCGAAACATCAGGAACTTCTATCCATTTATATCGCTTTATTTAAATAAGTAACAATTGCGAAATCCCCTGTATAAATTAAGATAATTAACGGATTATCTGCCGCCAAGCAGCAGTGTTCGCACTGTTGTGTTACAGTTTGAGTTGAGGGTAAGGCAGCCGGTGAAATTACTGGCATAGAGTCCCATCTTAGTCCTCAGGGTAGAAAATGCATTTGTTAAATGTTATTTTATTACTAATTACGGACGGATCTATAAAACCATCGTAGAACAGATTCTGACACATAAGCTATAACTACATTACTAAAACCAGTTGTACCCCAGAAAACCAGAGCCAGTTAAAAAAAAAAACAATAATTCGGACGTATTCAAACATTGTAAAGTAATTAGCCTGTTAAACATCCATGTGCATCCCTGATGCGCAGAGTTCGTGATGGTGCCAACAGCATCCTGAGCATGGTCGCGAATAGACTGGACTGCCCGTACTTGAACCACTGCTGTCAGCTTCACGTACGGAGTACTGTCTAGTTATCATCATTACTTATAACACTTATGTACCTTAATTAAGATGATTTTGTAACACTATTATAATATAATTTTAAAACTACCTAGTAACTAACATGATGATCTAAGTTGGTCCTAAAATAAACAATTATTATTATTATTAAACAGGTTTGGTTTCTCGATACTGACGAAGAACGTGAGATTACATCTACATTAGAAAAAAAATAGCGCCCTGGGCATCTTCGTAGCTTAGATTATATACGCACATATATGTTCTGCCTAGTGTAAACAATAACTACGAGAGAACAACCAATACCTGTTTAATACCATATATACTTAACAACATACCTAAACATGACTATGAACTCGGAAATACAAACGCCGGTAGAGAATTTCTAACCTTAGAAGAGTGCATTTTAAAAGACTAGTAAGTGACCCGCCCCTGCTTTGCACGGGTGCACTGCTGGTACTAAATATACTACAGAATGTCTTTATATACAACCCGGCCGGTACCACCGCAACCGCTATGTCCCTGCATTTTAAATCTGTAATACCTTCGAAAATATTCAATAAATTACATGCTGTTAAGGTCAAATTGATCTAAATTAAATGCCTAATCTATTTAAGGTACTTAATTGGTTAAGGATTAATGCTGTATTGCTTAAAATAACTTCGTAAATAAGCCATTATTTCTCGTAAAAACTAAAGGTTAAAAAATTATTATTGCGGGTTGTCCCTAAGAGATAGACATATGCCATTGCGGACTTTTTTATACACTTTTTTATGTGTATAATACTGTAGTACATTGTTTTGATCTATCTTGTAGGCTTCAGCCAGCGTTTGCAATGTAAGCGCAGAATAATGTGTTTTAAAACTTCTAAAATTATCAGTGTTTCTCTACTAATTATGCATGCATTATACGTATAAACCTTCGTCTTGAATCAATCTATCTATTTGAAAAAAAAAACGCATCAAAATCCAGTGCGTAATTTTAAAGATTTAAGGATACATAGGGGAAGACAGCGGGAAGCGACTTTGTTTTATACTGTGCAGTGATGATGCAAAGCGTTTGGTTCGAATTAGAGGAATTTCGACCAGGTAAGGATGGTAGCCAGTCGTACGTCTGGATGTCTGATGGAAGAAGGGGGAAGACGGTATGAGCTCATGGAGCTCCTGAGCACACTCACCGAAGTAGAACTTGGTTGTCATAACTACGAAAATTGTCAAACTTACTTTTGTAAAAGGTTTTAATCTAAATTTATATCGAAAAAGATATTATTTTAAAATTATGAATTGAGAATTGTGAATTCTGCAACGTTGGCTAAAATCGTATATAAGGGCCTACATTGCCCAGAACAGTGAGTTTCTCGTCGACTAGCTAACAGTCGTGACATTAATGGTCTGTGGTTCAAGAAGACCTTGTGCAAATCTACACTCTTGACCAAACCTGTATGTCTCGGCACATACCTGATCGAAACCAGTGCATATCTGCTCGATTAAAAGTTCCGACGCATACCAGCTGGACTAAAAGTTCCAGCGCATACCTGCTCGATTAAAAATCCTGATGCAGACCTACAGGCCAGACTTTCGATTTCTCCACAAGTAATCCTGCTTGCCTGCGTGTCTACGACTGCCGACGTTTTCACCCGGGAGGATACCCGGGTCCCTCCTTATTTTAAACTTCTACTTAGTACTTTTTTTATAAACTTTGTAAAATGCCCTAATAACATTACCAAATTAAAAAAATATATACCCCGACCCTGATTTTTTTCTTTTCTAGCTTATTCAAAGCTTTTTAAGTCTGTTTACCTCGCCTTATAACTTTTGTAAGGCGACGTAACACGATAAACATTTGTGCTGAATGACTTATTATACGTAGGTATGTTTGACAACTCGGGGAAATATAAATAATTGCTAAAAAATGTTAAGTACCTGGAATATGAATCTCACTGTAAATAAAATTGTCAACTAAATTATTCATAAACTTAAGTAAAAGAAGTAAATATCAGTATTAAAATGCTCTAAACTACTGTTAATGCGGATCGATATAAATATCCGTGCGATTTTGCCAGTTATTAATAAACCTATCAAGGTTTCCGATAAACATATAATTATTTTCTTTGTAATTATTACATTTTTGATTCAATTAATAAAAAATAAATTGATATAAAAATAACTGCATTGATTGGGTAAAATCGGTGCTCTTTCCCTACAAAGATGTCAACGGCGGCCCCGATAGATCAGACTACTAGTACTAACACTGTGTCTGAGTAATTCTGCATCTTAATTGATTAATTATCAACCTACCTCACTTGTATCACAATGTATTAGTAAAAGTGTTCGATACTCACTGAAATAAGTATTCGAAACTCGATCATTCCAAAATACCTAATTATTTCCGTTAGACCAATTTTAGTACGGAACACTAAAAATTAGAATTCTAAGTAACGAGTACACTTTTATACCTAATAACATCTCTCTTATAGAAGTCATGATAATAAATATTAATTTGATTTTGACAATATCTATTCTGTTTTTTTTTTTGTTACCGGAGCGTGTCAAAGCCGAAGGTTAACAGTAGATGCAAAACCAAATGATTTATCTGTATGTTTATCAACTGTTGCGCGAGTTGCCAGTTTACTAATATAACCACCTATGTAGAGTTAAAGCACCCGACATCTTACACTTTAGCTAATTACTCTCGAAATTAAAGTAATATTCGGAACTATTTAATTAATTAGAAAATGAAAATCGTAATGAAATTTCGTGGATTCCCAAAGAGCCTTAGTATACGAGATGAGAAATCAAATTTCTGGCTGATGTAGATCTTTAATCTACATATATTCTTGTAACGCCACAAATGATATGGCTTTTAAATTTTCGCGGGATTTTTTCCATCGAGTTCAAGCAATCGTATTCTGGTACTGACAAACAACAAATACTGATAAATAACAACAAGATATATAAATATACATGACGCATTTGGCGAGAGAAGGTTATGACTCCCGTTTTGGATCTCCTGGTGCAAAAGTTGTGTGATAGGCACCTTTGCACCTGGAATGACACGGCGCGGGCTACCTATTTGACTGATTATTATCGACGTGCAAACTTATTTTAATAAAATGTTTGGATTTGTAGATATTGATGCAGTTGATTTATAATTTTGGTGATAAAGGCAGAATTCGATATTATTACATAGATTTATTCGTTCAGGCAGCATATTATTTTCCAGTTCAGGTAATTAAGACTCGACCGTTGAAAACTTTTTGTCTTGTTCGCTCGCAAATGTTAGCTCTATAGGTTCTCGTGGCTTGCGCGCGGAAATTTCCAAAAATCAGTCTAAGTTTTATTGTCAAAAAAGAAATGATTATACCTCCAAAACGCTAAATTAAAGTGACAGTGGGCGGGGCAAATTGCACGTGGAACCGTTGGCCGTTGGGGCAGAAAGGTTTTCGAGTGGTCACCGCGCACATTACATTATTTTCATTACTTCATAAAATAGGATTGTTACTAAACTACTTATATTTACGATATTTTACTAAGGATAAGCCTTAAATGCGACACAATGTAAAATTTTATTCCCTCTCATCATGTATGCCAATTTGATTGATTCAAAATACCGATGAATAAATAGTAACCATTTATTTTGAAGTTTATATTATTCGATATAATGATTAACCTCCTGAGGCCCATCCACACTGCAAGGGGAACTTAAAATAGATTAACAGGATTTCTTACAATATCATGTAACCTATGTTTATTATTATATCGTTAATAAGATATTTATTATAATTTCTAGTCTAAATATATAAAAGAAGAAACTGACTGACTGACTGACTGACTGACTGACTGACTGACATATCAACGCACAGCCCAAACCGCTGGTCCTAGAGATTCCAAATTTGGCACGTAGGTTCCTTATAACGTCTAGGGGTGCACTAAGAAAGGATTATTCAAAATTCAACCCCTAAGGGGGTGAAATAGAAGTCCGAAGTTTGTATGGGGAAACAAGATTAGTTGGACTATTTTATTTGAAACTTCGCAGGAGTATTTCTAACGATAAATTAGTAAATACCTGTTTCAGGTTTTGTGAGAAATCAACCCCTAAAAGGGAAGGGGAAGGAAAGGTGGTGACAAATTCTGAAAATCGACATGGGTATTGTTTTTATGATATACCGGGTCGCTGATAACGAAAACAACAATGATTTTAAAACCTCACGTGGAGGACGTGAAATACCATCCCCCCTGTGGGGGTGCGAGGGGGATGAAATGTCTAAATATTAATATGGGTGTCGTTTATATGGTTTTTTGGGACGTTAATTACGAAAATGGGATTGATTGAATATTGCTTTTATTCATTTCCGTCCCGATTCCGTTCAAAATCGATATCTGAGCGTCTGAGAGGTCCCCTAATACGACTCCGAGGTAAAATTTGGAAAAAGTTTAATGTTACTATATAAGCGTGTGGGGTATCTATGGATTGGCTTTTAAAAACGACATAGAGGTTTCGATATTTTTTTTCCATTTAAATCAACCTTTAGATTTTTTTAAATCGTATGGCATTTATTTACGAACCGTGAGATCTTCGAGAAGACAAGTACGGTTACCAGTTTTTGTTGCACTCTTAGCACCACCCAGGGGTCACGTGTAGGGTAACGGTGGGTACTCCCTACGGACGTGGTGCAACTTCGACCCCCCTTGGTCAAGTGAGTGGGCAACTTGACTGTTAGAAGTTCTCAAGCCGCCCGAAGGCCTCTAACTTGCGATCAACGGCTTAACGTGCCTTCTAAAGCACGAGAGAGCTCAGTTAGTATCCACTCAAAGCGCTCACTCATCCAAGAACTGACCTATGCCCACATTGCTTAACCTCGCATACCGCACGCGGTAGGCGGGTGCCGCTGGGCCACGAGCGCTCTAAATGTTTGACAGTGTGTGCCAAATTGCAATTCAATCCGTCCAGTAGAAGCAACTCGGTTGTAACAGACCGACTGACAGTAAGGAGTGCGAATGGAATTGAGGCCAAATTTTCTTTTTGGATGTTCCAATGGGAACTGGTAAAACCTACCTAATCAATTTAATTTTGGAAAAATAAAGGTTACACGTGATATTGAATTAGCCGTATTTCTGTACTTCAAAGGATCAGAGTTTATGACCGCTGCGCGCTGCTTGGTCGTTGTCAGACCTATTGGTGTTACTGTAGTACACACATACTTTTACTAAGAGCCATTTAAGACATGCTTTTATTTCATCGGCCCTTTCCCCTCCGGCCTCTCGGAAATGTATGATAATAGTTTTCGATCCTTATTTTTGCCAAAAATCAAATGAAATTCAACAGTTTGCCGGTTCTCAGAATGTATACTGACTTTTCATCTGTTCATCTGTTAATTATTCACAATCACCAAACTTCGTAAACCGAAACCCCCAGAATGTAACAACTACTTTTCTGGAAACCGCATCTAAATCGGTTCAGCCAAACGCGAGATAATCGTGGACAAACATACATACATACATACATACGGGTCAAACAGAGAAGCTCTTTTTTGTAGACGGTTAAAAATTACGCTTAGTACGCGGGCGAAGCCGTGGGCAAATGCTAGTATTATAAATAAAGATATCGATTCGCCAACTAGGTAAAAAAACATATGATTAAGTATTATCGGAGTAACAAATAAGTAAAGTACATATGTTTTCCGCGTCACTGTCGACGGTGTCATGAATATGCAAGTGGCGATGCTGTGATGTAGCATAAATTTTGTGGGATGGGTACCGACAGACGGGCGGTATATTCATGTATCGTATTTATTTTTAATATTTAACTCCGGATCTTAGAAGGTTAGTTAGCCGAGCATAGTTAGCGAAGGCATACCAAGCAGTAGCTATGTGTATGTGAGCGGCGTACCTTCTATTTTTAGTATGAAAGCCTAATTAAATAATGTTTAAATTAATAATTTCTTTTGCTATAAATAAGTTTTGTATGTAAACGTATGTAGGTATATACAAGTTAGAGATAAATATGACTTCCGATTCTAGTTTGTTAATAAATCTGAAATATAAGAATGTATTATAAATTATGAAATCGCGATTATATTTGAAGGCAATTTGTCGCGTCTTTAATGTGTAATTAAGTGTAAAATTAATCCCATAAAAATAGTCCATTTAAAAAAGAGGCCAAGTCGAAACTCTTCCACCACAAAAAGTTGTGAGATATTTCGTAGTACCAAGTCTCAGGCATTCTTATTGTTCGTTATTTGCTAGCCAAATAAAATTATGCAAACTTGGGAATCAGCCAACTTTACTGCATTTTTGGATTTTTGCATACCTAAAACTATGTAGTATTGTGTGATTGCCAAGTAACAAAATTTTATTTAGCTAGCAAACAAAGAATAATAAGAATGCCTGAGACGGTACTACGAAATATCTCACAACATTTTACGGTGGAAGAGTTTCGACTTGGCCTCTTTTCGACATGGAATGTTTTTATGGGATCTCACTTTTTTTTGTAGGTTCTTGTGTTATCAATACATACAAATTATGAATGCAGTCCCATTCTTGCTTTTGAATTGTTTGTCCCATTAATTACAAAAGTTATTTATGCAGTTCATGTATCTAGAAAACTAGACCGAAAATGCAAAATATTTTAGTTTTCCCTTGGTTTATACACTAACACCAATTTTATTCTAAATTTGAAGCTTCTAGATCTACTAGAAGTGCCTTAAGCCGGGTCCACGGCGCCATGTTTCTCATGTTTGCAAACATCAAACATGTTTTGTTGGATTTTTGGTGCAGTGGACCGGCCTTAACATTGAGGCCACGCCTATTTTGTATTCGAAAAACATGTTTGATGTTTGCAAATACGAAAAACATGGCGCTGTAGACCCGGCTTTAGAGTTTGTATGATCGGTCAGTGAGTGACAAAAATTACTAAATTAAGAAACTTTGACTAGTTATAATTATTAGATTACTGGTTCAAATTGAATGAAATTTAAAACATACCGTGTTTATACAATGCCTGCTTGGTAACTCAAAATATAGGCTTCTAGTTTTACCCACAACGAAGTTATAAGGGCGATTGTCAATGACGTCACTTGTTCTGATCAAGCAAAGTGGTGTGAACACCTGATCCACCACCTGGTGGAAAGAAGGGCCGTTTGTTACCTAGTATTTAAGCCCGATTGCCGTTCAAATGAGGGTCATTAATTACTTAAATTTAGTGTACACAATGTGTGTAATAAAAAGTGATAATTACAATAAATTGGTTTCCTTCGCAAAATTATTCAAGAACGTGAAGTCCAGTGAACCTGATAGTGAAACAACGCCGTCTTGTACTTATGCTATACCGTTTGTGTGAATTCATGAAAGCTGGCTCGATTAGGCGAATACAATTTAGAAACAGTACTTGTTTGACAGGGGACATTTTTTTACACAAATAGAATTAGTCCCATAGTATCGTAAGCTCAATAAGGCTAGTGTTGTGGGTACTAGACGACGATATATTTAATAGATATATATTTATATAAACTGGGGAGCACCCAATACACGTAACAGGGTCTTCAAAACTTTCCATTTAAGTCAACCGTTGATGAAATATTAGCTGTAAAAGTCGTAAAAAGTGCCCTCCCCCCCCCTCTAATTACCAAACTATGAAGCGTAAAATTCTAAAAAAAAACACGATGATGTATATTAATAAATCCTTTCAACGATTTTTGGTTGAACAAGATATATTTGATTGAGTTATTGCTGAAAAACTGTGTTGCCAAAACAAAAGGGCTTAACTGCCGTAAGTTTCCTATGAAGATACGACCTTTTTTGATTCAATGTATTGTATAGTGGTTTTAAACGTAGATTAGGAGATGTCGGTACGGAACCCTTCTTTGTGCGTGGTCCGACACGCACTTGGCCGGTTTTTTAATAATTACTGATATAATATCATAGGGATTTTTTCAAATGACCATTAATTTAAACAATAAAGGTAAGGTGACAATTTAAAGATTCGAAGTTAAATGAGACATTTTACTATATCTTTCCCAACTTGCTGGATATTACTGAATTTTGACTTTTGCAAAGTCGTTATAAAAATACCGATAAAAATCTTTTTTTAAATAAAAGTTTCGCGTCTCAAAACATTAAAGCGGTCGAACAAGAAACATAAAACCGCGTGGGGCCTACATAAATAAGACAAAGTTGCCCGACTGGGCATTAGACGGTGAAAAATGTCCAAGCTTCGAATCATAAACCCAGCACAGATTTATACAGAGGCAAACAATACCAATAATGCCTGCGCAGAGATTTAGGAATCGGTAAATAGAGGTAGCTAAGTCGATTTAGACGCCGCTTCTGGCTTAATACCTGTGCGCCATCGGCTTTTTTCTGATTCTCCATTTTAGCAGTGGCTCATTCTTATCCATTGATTTCTCATTCCAATTTGTTTTCTGATTAAGACCCTGGGGTTGTTTTCAATATTTCGTGCGTGACATCGCACTCTGTTGTCTCAATAAAGCAAAAGTGGAAAAATATTTTTATGATGTCATTAAAAACATGAAATACTTGGGCGAAAAACTAAAGTTAACATGCATGAGTTGTGAACAGTTTTTGCAAAAAAACGCATTACATAATAAATTATATTAATATTTAATACAAGTTGTGCATTAATAAAATAAATTATTCCAGTTTTTTTTTTTAAGTAATTCACTCATTATTTCGTCATCTTCATTTTCATCAGTGGACTGTACAGAAACAATGTCACTGTCATTATCTTTCGAGGAAACACTTAGAATGAAAGTCTCCAATATTGCATCCATTTGTGATTTTTGACATAGATACTTTTGCTCCTCCTTCAGTGTATGGAAGCTTACATTTTTCTATTATTCCTAAGTTATTATTCCTAAGTTATTATACTTAAATATTCCTTCAATAAACTTGTATTAGACTCTATACTCTTTGAATCGTTTTAATGGCAACAAATTCTATGAAGTGGTTCCCAAACATTTTCATTTAGATTGAATTGGCGGCGCAGAACCGGTCATTGTGGAAGTCTTTGGGGGAGGCCTATGTACAGCAGTGGACGTCTTTCGGCTGACATGATGATGATGATGGATTGAATTGGGTATTTTAAAGTGAGAAGGCGGCCTGTTTAGCCTAGTTGGTAGTGACACTGCCTTCGAAGCTAGAGGTCCCGGGTTCGAATCCCGGCCAGGGCATTTTTTGTGCATTTAGCACGGATATTTGTTTTTGGGTCTTGGATGTTTTCTATGTATTTATCTACATAAGTAATTAAGTATGTTTATTGTCATCTAGTAGTCATAGAATAAGCTATGCTTAGTTTGGAACTACATAGGTCGATTTGTGTAAGATTGTCCCGAATATATATTTATATGCGAAGTTTTGATGTCCGTGTGACTTAAAAATATATCAATTTTGTAATCCACGAATTTTTGTTTATTTTGCAGGAGGTACAAGATTGTATAAATGTATCTCATATATGGGAACTGGTAGATATTTCGCTGAGTGAGCCAATCCATCACAAGTTGGTTTCGCGAGCTCGAATTCGGTTCCGAATTGTGAAGCGAATTATGGTAACTTGCATTATCTAAAACGACGACAGTAATCAAGTACCGCCGACACTACGCGAGTGTCCCGTTTCATTATATTTTAATACGACGACACTGTTTGGTTTTAGGTTTGGTATTAATTGAGTCTTAATCTATAACTCAAAATTCAAATTTATCATGATAGACATGTAATTACTTTCTAGCCCTACCTAATTAAAATATTATTCAAATAATTATCTAAAGAATTAGCCATAAATATATTATTGTGATCGTCTAGTTTAAAATAATTATGAATAGGACCCTTCACATTGTTTTAAAATCATAATGTAAAATAAACTATTTAAAATTATATAAATTTTTTTCGCGGGTATGTCAAAACGTCAAACACGTCAATTTTGTTCTGAAATTACAATTTATTCGAAATTAATTATATTTATACAAATTCCGGTGTCAATAGTTAGTTAACCAGTTTATATATCACATATTAAGTGGGAAGAAAACTACCAATATAGTGAATTATATGGACCGACCTGCCAGTTGACCTTTGCACCTTTGTTTTTGCATTGTCACTTGTCACCATTTGAACACTATCACCATCACCGCCTGACTATGGAAGCATACAACAGTATTTTGGAGTCTCAGAGAGCACTTAAGCAAGCTTGATGCGGCATTGAAGGCTGCATCCCCTCACTCACATCCTACAATTGCCAGTTTGAGTAAAGAAGTCAGTTGTTTCAAGGAACAGGTGTCGGATATGCTGGGACTTCTCAAGAAGCAAATTCTTTCTATTGGGAGCACAGTAGATGCTATTGAGATGAGGCACCAGAAGAAGTTCCTGCTCTTTAACGGCATACCAGAGGAGCCCGGCGAGGACATAATCAGTGTGGTAGCCGGCATTTGCCAAAGTGAACTTCGTATTCCATCAGTGACTCGGGAGACCATCGTGGTGGGTTATAGGCTGGGGGCCTCTAGTTCTAATCGTCCGCGAGCAGTCCTTATTCGCTTTGGTGACCAATGCTTGCGCAGTCGGGTGTGGACAAACAAGAAAGCACTCAAGGGCTCATCAGTAGTCATTTCGGAGTTCCTCACTAGGGATCGGCAGTCGGTTTTTCATCGAAGCGCGAAAACACTTCGGCATACGTAAGGTTTGGACTACGGATGGCAACATCTTTATCAAATTGCCCAACGGTAGGAAGGAGAGGTTATCCAGCAATCAGCAACTTCAATCACTGAAGTCTCAGCATGCTTCTACCGCCGTGAAAGCGAGCACCGAAGCCTCAAAACCGCCGTCAACCACGGCGCCTGCGGTCGTGCCCACCGTCGTCGCCGCGCCTACGCGCGCCGTGCCGGTGCCCGTCCCCACTGAGCCGGTGAAAGGAGCGACGACCACAGCATTCAAGAAGGCAGAAGAACGGTATGGGAAGCGTGCCACAAAAAATTTGGTGTATGTTCTAGTGATCACTGCTACATTCCCTTTGTGTCGTTGCTTTTACGAGTAGTGCATTGTTTTACACTGTGAGCGCGTTATAAAAGCTTTACCTTGTTAGTCTTTGTGATCATGGATATTTTTTATAAGGGTACCGCCACTTTTTTTCCAGTGTCAGGTGTCATCCGTGGCGCTGTCAAACGTCGCGTTTAGTTGTTGCTCGACAGTTTTGCACTGCTTAATAGACATAGCTATTCGATTTGATTTTTATTTGAGACTGTTAAACTTAATTAACTAATGTAATGGTTGACTGGCGGGGTAAACAGAAGCAGCTTGGAAAGTCAGTTGCACTGAACTGCTATTGTGTATTGTTTATAGTGTTAATTATTATATATTATATCTATAGATTATATTTGTGTACCTACCTTCGTGAACTATTATGAATGACGATGATTCTTTTCACTCTGCTTACGACGTGTCGGATTCATTTCACTCCGCTGCTGATAGTTTTACATCTGAGCCGGATACACTTGGCGATTGCATTAAGCGTACGTTTCAAAGTGACACCAAACTTTTAAATATCTGTCATATCAATGCTCAAAGCGTGGCCAGTCACTATAACGATTTTCTAGACACTTTCAGTTTTTCCAATATACACGCTATACTTGTCTCTGAATCTTGGCTAAAACCTGGTCTTGCCTCGACTTCTTTCGGCCTTCCAGGATACGTGTTACTGCGGGATGACCGCACTGGCAAGGGAGGCGGTGGTGTAGCCATCTACCTACGCAGCGATATACCCTTCAAAATCATTTCGTCCTCTCCATCTCAATTCGCTGGCTCTATGGAATATTTATTCCTGGAAATTAATGTTAAGGGTACAAAAGCAGCTCTTGGTGTGGTCTATTGCCCCCCTGCCATTGATTACTTCACTGACTTGGAATCTAGTCTCGCCCCTCTTAGTACTGAGTACGCGCATCAGATGATCCTGGGTGATTTTAATACGGACCTCTTAAAGTGCAACCCCGGGGCGCGTAAACTGAAACTAGTTTTAGAATCTGCAGACCTTGTTGTGCTTCCGCTTGGACCGACCCACCATAATCTCGACGCGCCGGATTCTTGGTTGGACCTTATTATTACCTCCTCGGCAGACCATGTCAGTAAATTTGGCCAACCATCGGCTCCAGGTTTTTCGCACCACGACTTAATTTATTTAAGCTACAAGATTAGGCCTCCCAAGCCTCAGCGTAAGTTCATTGAACTGCGTAGCTTCGCACGGATGGACTTGGATGCATTGAGGCAGGATGCGTATAATGTGGACTGGACGGCTGTTTTCGCTGCCCCATCAGTGGACGAGGCGGTGGTGAGCCTTAATGCGGCCATTTTAAAATTGTACGATACACATGCTCCGTCTCGGTCTGTTAGGTTGAAACGGCCACCCGCGCCATGGATTACCAGAGGAGTCCGTATGGCCATGACGAGACGGGATAAAGCTTTTAGAAAGTTTAAGCGGGACCGATGCGAAGAAAATTGGTGCCTTTTTAAATCTGCAAGAAACCGGTGTAATCAGATGGTGAGAGCGGCCAAGCGCAAGTATATACATGAAAATGTTGTGTCCTCTTCTATTAAGGCGACTTGGAAGTTTTTGAACTCTATAGGCGTTGGTAAGCCTTCAAATACATCCACTTCTATTTCTTCTTTTTCTTTAAACGACATTCATTCTCACTTTGCCAAATATTCTTCAGTAGACCCAATAATTAAAGCCCAAACTACCTCGCTCATCAATGCCTTGCCCTGTCCTTCTAAAAAAAATCTTCACTTTCACCCTTGCCGCTGAGGACGAAGTTAGTAAAGTGATTAGGTCTGTCAGGTCTAATGCTGTTGGCCCGGATGAAGTAAGTAGGCTGATGGTTGTAAACATCTTAGAATGTATTATCCCAGTTATAACTCATGTTATTAACTTTTCGTTGTCTACTGGGGTTTTTCCTTCTTTGCGGCGTAATGCCCATGTCATCCCTCTGCCTAAAGTATCTAACCCCAGTTTACTAAAAGATTTCCGTCCCATTTCTATACTCCCTTTTCTATCTAAGGACTTAGAAGCAATTGTTCACAAACAGCTGTCAGTCCACATTCATTTTAATCATGCTCTCTCTCCCTATCAATCAGGTTTTCGCCGCGGTCATAGCACGACTACAACATTGCTTAAGATCGTTGAAGATGTGAGGCACGGCATGGAGTCCTCTCAGCTAACAGTGTTAGTTTTGATAGACTTTTTAAACGCATTTAACGCGGTGAACCATGACCTCTTCCTAGCTACACTCAATCACTTAAATATTTCGTCTTCAGCGGCTAAGTGGTTTACTTCCTACCTTCATGATCGTCGCCAGATGGTTCGCGCCGACCGTTCCTTTTCTGACTGGTGTAACCTTACTTCTTGTGTACCACAGGGCGGTATCCTTTCTCCTCTACTTTTTTCATATTTATATGATCTGCAACTATACGCTAGAGCTAGCACCAGCGACCTGGACCGTGCTATTGTAAGTATCAACGATGACTTGTGCCGCATTTCCGCTTGGTCGCGTAGTTTTGGTATAGCTGTGAACCCGTCCAAATGCCAGGCCATTGTGCTCGGGAGCCCCCGTCTACTTTCCACGATTGACCTAACACGTGCAGCTCCAATTTTCTTTGAGGACGTTCTTATACCGCTTTCATCGCAAGTAAGGAACCTTGGGCTGATTTTGGACAGTGGTCTGTCATGGGAACCGCAGATATCTGACGTCAGTCGCAGAGTAACCAACACGTTAAGAGCGCTATATCGGTTTAAGCATTTCCTGCCAGTTAGCACCAAGACCCTTCTTGTTCAAGCTCTTGTTTTGTTGGTCATAGACTACGCTGATGTATGTTACACCAATTTAACTCAGGTTGCTCTAAGTAAGCTCGATAGTCTCGTTAATAATTGTATCCGATTTATTTTTGGACTTCGTAAATATGACCGTATATCCGCTTTTCGCCGTCGATTAAACTGGCTCCCTATTCGTGAACGTTGGTCATTACGAGTCCTATGCACATTGTATTCACTTTTATTCGTCCCTGCTGCGCCGGAATATCTCAGGTCTAAATTTAAGTTTGTTGCTGCACGACCCGGTGG
Source organism: Notocelia uddmanniana (assembly GCA_905163555.1). NCBI lineage: Eukaryota > Metazoa > Arthropoda > Insecta > Lepidoptera > Tortricidae > Notocelia > Notocelia uddmanniana. Next base: position 23,322,097 of record LR991055.1, read on the forward strand.
CATTCTACGCAATTCCCGGAACCTCAAGCTAGCTGTTCTTCCTCATCGGTCTGGTTTATATGTGTGTGTGTGTGTGTGTTATATATATAGATATGTGTGTGTGTGTGTATGTATACGTCTATATGTATTTCATAAATGTATTTGTAAAAAGTTCTCTTGTAAAGTTAAATGCCTGCACCTGATGTTTCTGTTTAGCCCAATGGTTGACTGGTAGAGAATGCCTTATGCCATTAAGTCCGCCATTTGTACATATTTCTTGTATTGTGCAATAAAGTTTAAATAAATGTAACTGTGCTTGTAATAAATTTAACATACCTATAATAAACGCAATTAATAAATAGCCCCAAAACACACGAAAATAAAACACGTATAAATTAAGGGCAATAATCAATATAGATACATAATATAGAAATTATGACCGGGAGTTGATTTAATTACCTGCAAATGATATTAATCATAAACGGCGAGTAGCTCACTCACCTTCGGCTTGATGACGATATAATATTAGTCATGGCTGGGACCATGGATGATTTAAGTACAGTGCTCAATGACCTCAGTAAAGCCTCCGAGCAAGTTGGTCTAAGGATGAACATGGACAAGGCGAACATCATGTCAAATACCCATGTCGCACCAACTCCCGTAACAATCGGACACTTTACGCTCGAAGTTGTAGACTATTACATATACCTATGACAGACTGTAGAGTTAGGTTAGGTTAGGTTAGTTAGGCAGGGGCGCTAGGTCGGGTAACCTCCACGAGGACCTAGGCTCTACCAGTTCCTATGGACCCTCGCAGGTCTGTGGGAAGGGGTAGGGTCTTGGTTGGTGCGCCCTGGAGGCAACGGTAAGTGATTTCTCTACGGAGAAATCGCTTACCGGTGCTACCAATAACCCGACGCTGGGGAGGATTGGAATGGCCCTTCAAGGGCGGAGAAGGTGTCGCTCTGGGTATTCCTCTGCAGCAGAGGATACTCCAGATGTGATGAAGGGCTGAGAAGATGGAGAAGATATAGGAGGCAGGGGTAGTCTTACAAACTACCATAGGGGAGTTTACGCCAGCTCCCCTTGAATCCCGGAACCGCAGCACTCTCCCAACAATCCCCATCACTGGCGGTATGGGGTATGGGAGGTGCCAGCATTTAGCGCGCGGACTGGAGGGCTTGCCTTAACTGGCCGGCCCGCGGGAAGGAAAACCCTATAACACCCGAAAGCGAAGTCGTAAAAACCTCTGGACACCAGGCGACCTCCAGAGTATGTAGTCACACCCGCGGAATGGGCGTCACCCGGGGGTGTAGCATAATCGACCCGACTCGTGGGAACAAAATAATGGCAACAAATTCAAAAAACAAAACGGTTATGGATTCATCTAACGACACTGGCGACGACTCGGTACATGATAATGAAGCAGTGAAGGTGGTCACCTCAATGGTAAGCACCGAAACTAACGAAAAGGCAGCTACCAATGTGAGAGCATGTGGTAAAAGAGGGCACGTGGACCAACCAGACGACCCGAGGCCGGATAACGGGCCTAAAGTCAGTACGGCTCGCAGAGGGAGGCTCGCGGCGCGGGCATGTGGGACCAAAGGTCGACAGCGGGCAGGAAAAGGAAGCCTGCCCACCATTCTTGAAGTGAGCGAAGGGAGTCCGGTGGAAGGTGGGCATTCTACGCCAACTCTAGCGACAAGCGACGCCATCATCGAAGGCATTCGCAAAGAGGCTCACGTGATTCTAGAAGAGGCTCGAAATTCGGGGAACCTCAACGGAAAGGTGCACGGCCGCATCAACCGTGCATGCAGGGAAATTCTACTCGGTACGGAGAATCTAGAATCACGCGAGGAAAGCGATGAGATACGTGTATTGAAAGCGGACAACAAGAGAATGAGGGAGCAGCTAGCCCACCCGTTGGAGGAAACGAAGGCCCTGAGAACTGCCTTTTCGGATAGGGCTAACCAGCCTAGGGCAGCCCTTGAGTCTGAGGAGCTCTCGGATGCAGTAACAGCTGCGCTCGGCGCATTCAAGGAAGATCTCAAAAAAGAGCTTTTTATAACCCTAGGCGAAATGATTAACGTCCGCATTGGGGAGGTGAAGGACCTGCTACCCCGTGCACCAATCCTTCGCCCACAGCTGGCCTCAGACCGACGACCAAGCCAGCCCGAGGCTCCCGAGTCTCAGGGTTGTTCTGCCACATCAGCAGCAACCGCTGCCGCCATGCCTGCTCCGAACGTGGTATCTAATGTGGGCAAACAGGCTACCACGGGGGCGACCTTGATGCCAGCTGCCAGAGCTGCCCCGCGAAACAAGAAGGCTAAAAAAAAGAAGGCAAAGTCTCCGAAGACTGCGGAGCCTCAGCCGGGGCCCCCGAGGAAGGAACAAGTAGCACCACCACAGCCAGTTGTAGGAGTGTGGACAGACGTAGTCGGGAAAAAGAAAGCGAGGAAAAATAAACTCCCAACTCTGGCGGCAGTCAAACCGGCTACGAAATTGAAGAAGTTACCGGTCCCTAATTCAGCTGCAATTGTAGTGGCCATTAAACCAGGAACGGACACTACATACGCGGCAATTATGGCCAAGGCCACTACGTCACTCCGCCTTGCAGATATCGGGCTGGATCATGTTAAGGTGAGGAAAACTGCCGAACTAATACGGATAATGGTCGAGCGGCCGATGCTCTTCGAGAAAAGATGGAGGATCTAGTCGGTGACGTAGCAAGGGTTTACCGACCGGTAAAAATGGCCAAACTAAAGATATCTGGTCTCGATGAGTCAGTGTCCCCAGAAGATGTGCAGGTGGCGGTAGCCCGAAAAGGAGAGTGCCCACCTAATCAAGTGAAAGCAGGTACGATAAGAGTGGGTTACAGCGGAACTGGTTCAACCCTTGTACAGTGCCCGGTTGCGGCGGCGAACAAGGTGATTGCTGCTGGCCGCTTGCTTGTGGGGTGGTCCACCGCCCAAGTCCAGGCGCTTATCACAACACCTATGCGGTGCTACAGGTGCATGGGCATCGGCCACACAAGGGCGATGTGCCCATCACATGTTGAGAGGAGCAATCTGTGCTTCCGATGCAGTAAGCCGGGTCACAAAATGACGGCGTGCAGTGAACCTCCGTTCTGTGGAGTTTGCCATCACGCAAAGCGCCCGTCGAGACACGTGATGGGGGGACTGGCTTGCAACCCTCCTAGCATCAGAGGTAAAGAAAACACCGTTCGGACCCCGGTGAACACCACATCAGAGGCGCAAAATAATGAGGAGGGACAGCAAATGGACACATAATGCCAGCACAACTGCAGCAACAAAAAGAGGTCCTTCAGGCCAATATAAACCACTGTGCCTGCGCTCAAGATCTGCTGATGCAGGTTATGGCAGAACGGGATATTAGTGTAGCAGTGGTGGCGGAGCCGTACTTTGTCCCCCCTCAGCCCAACTGGGTCGGGGCAACGGATAACAGGGTTGCACTGGTAGTGCAAGCGAATGGTGGCCTGCCCTTGACAGCGTTAGAGAAGGGACCCGGCTTCGCGGCGGCGAAATGGGGAGATATCATAATTGTTGGGGTATACTTCTCTCCTAACCAACCACTGCGAGCCTTTGAAATATATTTAGACGAACTGGGGAGCGTCCTTAGGCGGGCAGCCCCAGGCCAAATAATGGTTCTGGGCGACCTCAACGCCAAAAGTGCAGCTTGGGGCTCCCCTATCACTGACCCAAAAGGAGAAACCCTCACAGACTGGGTGGCGGTAATGGGGTTAGAGGTACTAAACCGAGGCAACACCAATACCTGCGTAAGACGGCAGGGGGGGTCCATCGTAGATGTCTCATTTGCGACCCCCGCCGTCGCTGCACGGGTTACGGACTGGCGGGTCCTGGAAGAAGTAGAGACCCTCTCCGATCATCAGTACATTCGGATGATGGTTTCTTCTTCATCGCGAAGAGACAATTCACCAAACATCAGTAGACAGAGCAGATTCCCTAGGTGGTCCGTAGCTCGGCTTGATCGTGCAATGGTGGACGATGCTGCCATGGTTAAGGCATGGTGTACGGCCCCTCCAAACACCTTGGGAGTTGAAGAGCGGGCAGTTCTCTTCCGGGAATCACTTACTAACGTGTGTGATGCGGCTATGCCCCGGGCGAGACGTTTGCCCACAAAACGACAGGTTTACTGGTGGTCGGAGGAGATTGCGGCTCTCCCTGTTACCTGTAACAGTGCGCGAAGGGCCTATACCCGCTGTAGACGCCGTCAGCACACGACGGTGGAAGAGGATCACCTGCACAGTGCCCTGAAAGAGGCAAAGAAGGCCCTTACAGTAGCCATTACCAAAAGGAAAGACGAGGCTAAAGAAGTGTTCCTCACGATGCTAGACCGAGATCCGTGAGGGCGCCCGTATAAATTGGTACGGAATAAAATGAAGTTTGCTCCTCCCACTGACACGATGGAGCAAGAACTCCTAGATAGGGTAGTTGACGGCCTCTTCCCGCCGGCGCCTGATTTCAGCCCTCCTGTATTATCCGCTCTCTCAGAAGAACCGGAGAATTCTCCCATCGTTCCGCTGGTCAATGATGATGAGATGGATTGGGTAAAATACCATCTTCGAGCCTGCAAAAAGGCACCGGGACCAGATGGGGTGCCTGGGAGGGTCCTGTTTCTGGCACTCAAACACCTTGGGGATCGCCTCAAGGATCTCTTTGTGGATTGTCTGAAGGAGGGTCGATTCCCAAGTGTATGGAAGGAAGGGAGGTTATGCCTTCTTCGAAAGGATGGCCGTCCAGCAGACTCTCCGTCGGGGTACCGTCCCCTCATGTTGCTGGATGAGACTGGGAAAGCATTTGAACGTATCCTGGTCTCCCGTATCAAACGTCACCTACAAGATACGGGCCTAAACTTGAGCGATCGACAGTTCGGCTTCCGAGAGGGGCGGTCGACCGTGTATGCTGTAAAGACACTAAGAGAGTTTAGTGATAATGCAAAAGAAGAGGGGGAAGGGGTGGTAGCGGTTTCCTTGGACATAGCCAATGCATTTGGCTCCCTGCCATATCCGGTTATTAGATAAGCACTCCGATATCATGGACTACCGCGCTACCTGAGGCGGGTCATTGAAGACTACCTCACTGACAGGGTGGTACTTTATGAAGCTCCAAGAGGCCGATGTTCGAAGCAGATGCTGTGTGGGGTCCCGCAGGGGTCAGTCCTTGGTCCCTTGCTATGGAACATAGGCTATGACTGGGCAATAAGGGGGGCCCAGCTTCCTCGCATGATCACCATTTGCTACGCGGATGACACAATGGTGGCTGTGCGGGGTCGAGAGCTCGAGGAGACTCTAAGAAGGGCAGTAGTTGCGACTGAGCTAACGGTTGGCCGCATCAGGCTCCTTGGGCTTAAAGTGTCACTCCCTAAAACGGAGGCGATTGTGTTTGGAGGGCGGGGATGGCATATAAATGCCGGCTTAACTGTCATTGTCGCGGACGAAGCGGTACAGGTCAAGGCCCACATCAAATACCTTGGTCTTGTCCTGGACCGAAAGTGGGATTTTAAAGAGCATTTTAACAGATTAGCTCCCCGAATAGTCGGCACTGCATCGGCCCTAAGTCGTCTTCTGCCCAACGTTGGGGGGCCAAAGACCGCTTGTCGGCGTTTGTATGCGAACAGCATGGCGCTCTATGGGGCTCCGATCTGGCACGATCGCCTGTCGGCAAAAAACAAGTCACTCCTTAGGAGACCTGAGAGGGTGATTGCTCTGCGCGTCATCAAGGCTTACCGTACGGTGTCTTTTGCGGTAGCTTGCGCCCTTGCTGGAACGCCGCCGTGGGAGCTAGAGGCGGAAATGCAAGCCCAAACATATAGCATGCGAACAGAGGCCAGGCTACGTGGAGAGCGACTGGACCCTGAAGAAGCAGAAAGGGAACGCAGACGAGCTGCTGAGAGGCTGAGGGACCGCTGGAAGAACGACCTGGGGGACTCTCCGTATGGAACCCACACTATACGGGCGCTCCTCACGTCGTTCGACCAGTGGTTGGATCGAAGTTACGGCGTCCTGGAGTGCAGGCTGACGGGGGTAGTGACCGGACATGGCTGCTTCGGACACTACCTGCACAGGATAGGGAGGGAGCCGAACCCGAGCTGCCATGAATGTGGTGACCCGGATGATACGGCCCAACACACCTTAGAGGTGTGCAGAAGGTGGGCCCCAGAACGGAGATGCATGGCAAGAGCGATCGGGCTAGCAGAAGGAGATCTTTCGCTGCGCAGCATCGTGCCGGCCATGCTGCGCAACAAGAGGTCATGGGAGGCAGTGGCCTCTTTCTGCGAGACTGTTCTCTCGCAGAAAGAGGCTGCGGAGTGAGAGCGCGAGGACAGTGCAAATGCGCACCCACTCCGGCGAAGACGCAGGGGTAGAAGAAGGGCTCGCTTTGCCGCGGCCATTTTATAATCCCCTTGTAGGGTCAGTGGGCTGGGAAACCATCTTGCACGGCCCTACGCGTCTGGGGGGAAGATGTTCGACCTTCCCCTACAGCGAGGACGCCCCAGCGTAAACTGGGCTGGGACTGCCGGGGGGCGTCGTGGTAGAATGTTCGCGATCCCATGGCGCCCCCATTCATGGCAAAGAGGGAAAACGCCGGTGTGGTTTTAGTGGGTAGGCTCCTCCCCTCCATTTCGAACAGAAATGGTACGGGAGAAGAGAGTCCCACATAACCCCCCAAGCAGGTTTCCCAGACCAGGGGTATGCGTAACTCATTTCCACATCGTTAACAAAAAAAAAAAAAGGTTAGTTAGGCAACCGACTCGGCTGGGCAGCGTCAGGAAGCTACGGCACATCTTTTCGTCCAACATTCCGCAGTGTTTCAAGACAAACGTCTTTGACCAGTGTGTGTTGCCAGTGATGACATATGGTACTGAAACGTGGTCGCTTACTATGGGCCTCATAAGAAGGCTCAAAGTCTTCCAAAGAGCAATGGAGAGAGCTATGTTGGGAGTTTCTCTGCGTGATCGCATCAGGAATGAGGCCATCCGCAGCGGAACCAAAGTGACCAATATAGCTCTCCGAATCGCTAAACTTAAGTGGCAGTGGGCGGGGCACATAGCACGTAGAACCGATGGCCGTTGGGGTGGAAAGGTTCTCGAGTGGCGACCGCGTACCGGAAGGCGTAGCGTGGGCAGGCCCCCCACATGGTGGACTGATGACCCGGTGAAGGTCGCGGGTGTCCGTTGGATGCGGGTGGCACAGGCCCGAGAAAATTTCCAATGAAGAACTGTGGAACATCTGTCGTGAGACGCCGGTCGGCCACCAGATCAAATTTTTAATAAAAAACTAGGTTAAGTACATACAACTATTTTAGCAAGCGTTAATTAGATCTCAGGGGTGAGTGCTAGATTTCACTAAATTATTTATACAATGAAAGAGAGAAAGCCGTGTCCACTTAGCACCGTCTTAAAAGGCAACCACTTCCCTGTAGTAGTGCGGCAGGTGGAGGTGCACGGCCGGTGACCTCACGGATGTAGTCTGGTGACGGGGGCGGAGCAGTTCAGCTGTGGGCAGTGGCCATCGGTGTCCAAGTTTGGTGTTGGACCGGTAGTAAAAACCCCGACTGGAGAAACACACACACACTGATTAAAAATAATAATTAAATATTCATCATTGAATACGGTGATTTAGGCACAGTACAAGAGAATTACAATTAGAATAATTTAAATTAAAATATATATTAAACTAGCGCCCCATAGTAGCGGCGGCGCTTGCTAGTTACGGTAGCTGCAAGCAAAGTGAGTAATCAGTCGACGACCCTCCTCGCTCCGCGAGTCATGTCCCGTCCCACATATGAATTTTACGGTAAAACGCCTACACTTTTATTAAAGCAAGAACATTTGTAACGCCGGCTGATTAATACAGCACTAGGTGAAGATTTAGGTATTAGGATTAAAACATTATTAGGGTTTGAAATAATAGTCTTTTTCGATAAATTTGTCCACTCGAAGGGTAAAGTAACGATTACGTTACACGGGCTAACCTGATCCGAGGCGAAGCGAGCAGCCCAAGATATGACACAATGGAGGAGTACTGTGGACGCCCTCTGCCCCACCTAGGGGTTACAGGACCTTAAGTCAAGTCCCTATTTTATTAATACCGAATATACTTAGTCCCTTCTCGACTAAGCATTTTCAGACACCAAATTAACAGTATAACCTAAAGTAAATTATTAAACCCTACTTCCCAAATAAATGTGTGTGAAGCTACCCTACTATTTCCCAGTAAACTCACTAAACTGAAATAGCATAAATTCCTTACCAAATTCAGCTCTTTTGACTGCGAATCCCTAACCTATCCAGCGAAAGTTCAGTCGGCTAAACTGATAATTGCAATACTATGGCCTGTGTTGGTTGTCTCCCTCCACTACGCCCGCAGGCTAGGATACAGTGAGTAAGACGCCCTATTGTGTATATAAATTTTATATGTAAATATATTTAACAAGTCCGTTCCTCAAATACTGAACAATTTCGACAAACAAGGTGTACACCTCTGTGCTGAAGCCCCATATTGGCAGCCATGTCTACGTTGTCAGTTAGGCATTGAAGGAACGTAAGGGATTTGATTCGTTTCCATGTAAGTAAAAGGTAGACGCCAGACCACCCTTAGATCTGGTAACTACAGACTCTAAACCCTGCTAATTGGCACCGTTAGGCGAGCAAGACCCCTCAGGCAAACTGTAGCCTGGACAAGATTCTGGCTTTTAAATAAAACAAATAATTACAAAAACCCCGTCTACTCACTGAGTTCAATGTCAATTGTCACTATAAAATTCCCAACGTATTAAAATCACTTATCTGTTCACTAGGAAAAGTCTAAAATATCTACCTATATATATGGCACTATTTTTTTTTGAAGTTACATTTTTATTGTTAACTACTTTTTTACCACTAAAAGGGTTTAAAGCTTTATTTGATGTAAACAATTAAAGATAAATACAACAAACTTAATTATAGTACATTACGATACAAGTGCAGAGAACAGGAAATTCGCAACGAGTGGTGATAATTTTAAACACGACCGAAGGGAGTGTTTTAAATCGACACGAGTTGCGAATTACCTGTTCGCACGTGTATCGTACAACGTTTTACAGTACATATGGCTCTTTATAGTTTCGACATATGCACGTAATCTGCTGATTACCGCACTCGTGCGGTAACGTAGCACCATATGTACTGTAATAGTACATTGCGATACAAGGGTTGTAAAACAAAGAAAGGCCGATATCGCAGAAGTTTGAGGCCCGAGCCGCAGGCGAGGGTCAGAAATATGCGAGAGAGGGCTTTCGGTTTTACGATCCGTGTTTTGTACACAATTTTACGTCACCACTTGTCCAAAAAGTGGGTTTTTCCGGACGCGCATCGTGCGGAAAAACGCGCTTTTTGGCAAGGTGTGGTTTAAAATAACATTATATTACAGGACCACTATTTAAACTATCCACCGCGAATCGTACGCGCTAGATATTAAATATTAATCAATAAATTATTTAATTGAAAAGAATTAGAATAATCGACCTTTTCGTAAAGAACCCCGACTACCCGAGCTATTTTAAACAATATCCCATGTGAATTTATACGCATACTCAAATGAAGTACTTTCTTTATAATTCGTATGACGTTACGTCATTCTGGTCTAATAGTACATTACGACCCGTGTTTTGTATACAATTTTACGTCACCTCTTGGCCAAAAAGTGAGTTTTTCCGGACGCGCAGCGTGCGGAAAAACGCGCTTTTTGGCAAGGTGTGATGTAAAATCATTATGGTACTGTTATTAAAGGACGTAAGTACAATATTATTTCAATTAAAAATAAGCTCCTTTGGTTTTAAAGCACGTACTCAATCTTCACCTTATGTGCAACTCGATTCCAACACTTCAGATTAAAAACATACCAATCAATAATTTAGAAATTTATTAACCTAATGTTTAAATTAGATCGAGTTCAAAGAAAACTTGTTGTGGGAACCGATTTTAGTATTCTTATTTAAAATTACAAGTAGGTATTATTTATATAAAATAATTATCGGACCCAGTCACCGATTTTTATGGGCTTAGTAAAATATTAAAGCGTTAAGAACCAATTCGTCCATTCCGCCTGCATGGACCATCACAAGAAGTTTTCCCTTTGAAACTGGCTGCTTCATGCCGGAGGAACTTCTATCAGACCATGATTATTGTGGGGAGTGTGATGTATCAGTGTATGTTTCGTCAGTCGACCGCACAACAGACGATCGGCCGCAAGGTATTCGTGAATTTTGCATTAAAATTTATACATACTCGTATATTGCGAATTTCATGTTTTTCCATCAGAATTCTCCTTTGGTCTTCAGTTTTTTGCCCTTTGAACTCCACTAAAGAAACGTGTTTCCTTGATGCTACGTCGATAGTTAATATCTTCTTTTAGTTTTTCAAGGACCAGTTTTAACGTTGGAGCCTCTTTATTGGTGATATAAAAATTATATTTTTCTCCAGCTTGATCGAATTCGTTGTTTTCGTGTTGATGAATGTTTAGTCTTTATCTCAAACTTCTTGGATATATTTGTACAAATTACAGAAAGCTCTTTGCTTTTGTATTGTTTATTCATTGTTCACTCGACATGATTGACATTATTAATTTGTTACTAATACAAGGTACTTTCGGGTAATAAGGCCTAGCTAAGGGAGAATGTAAATAAAATGTAAAATAGCATATTTAATTCAACATATTTATATTTTAATTAGTCTTTTATTTAAATAAGTACACAATTAACGTGAAAAATGGCATTAATTCCCATAAGCAGAGACATAGAGTGACAGATTTTTTAAAACCCTACAAATAGGCCTTATTTTAATATGGTGGTATAAGAAGGCCTAAGACCTTAACGTCATCATCATCATCCTGGCCGATTCCGACCACGGCGACTGGGAAGTAGAAGAAGAAACTGGCTATTGAGAGCGTCGCTGACGAGCTCTCAGGTGACTGACATAGCCTATCTTTGCAGAGAATGTGCGAGCACACTCCCCACATGTCAGCACCCCTCCGACATAATTATAATGAATGGCCGCAGGAGGTCGGGCCTTTAATTCCTCGCGCTTAGCGTCGAGCTCACTCTGCCTTCGTTCTTCGAAGGCTTGCACTTTAACCTTCACGGTATGCCTCCATTTAGACCGATCCTGAGCCAAAATCTCCCAGCGCGATGAATCAAAATCACATCTCCGCATGTGGCGCTTTAGCACATCTTTATAGCGCAGAAGTTGGCCGCCCTGTTTCCGCTTGCCATCCTGCAGTTCTGAATAAAAGATGCGCTTAGCCACTCTGTCTTCAGACATGCGAGAAACATGACCACACCATCGCAGCTGCCTACGCATTAGATAGGCTTCAATGCCGTTGACATTAGCACGACGTAGAATTTCCGTACCTTAACGTACTTAAATAATTAAAACAAACTTGTTGTCTATATTAATAATCACATATTTATTGCAAACACGTTTATATTCTTATATTGAGATGCAATATGGGTCATTGTACGGATATTTAATACAAAATTACATCAAAATATTCCTGTATCTTAACTAGCAATCTAATTAACATTGTATAGAGATAATCAGTCTCAAACTTTAACTAACATAGAAAATAACAAAAAATAGCAATCCTTGCTATATAAAAAATAAAAATTTCGGTTTTTTTTGGATTTGTGCTAAAGGCCTTATTTTACTGTAGGCCATATTATACTATAGGTAGTATAAGAAGGCCTACTACGTTTTTAACATAAAAATAAAATAATTACATTTGGTAAATTGAGATCAATAATCAAAAATCAAAAATAACAAGGCCTACTATGTTTTTAACATAAAAATAAAATACTTAATTACTTACAAGTCATACATTTGGTTAATTGAGTTCAAAGTTCTTTATTTGTAAACATAGGTATACAAGGTGGTACAAAAAATGTGTGAACGCTATGTTTCGCCGTTAGGCATACTTTGTAGTAGAAATTATATAAAATTAAATAAAGGCATGTCAATTACAAAATTCAATGTTCATAAATAAGATAAAATTCTAAATTATAATTGCTTTAAGATTAATAAAACGAGAGAAAAAAAAACAAAAAACAATGGCACTTATATGTTGTCTTTTATCCATTTTTTTGTATTACAGGATAGAGTAGATCATACATGGCCATATTGACTGTCATCTTTTTACGGAAACCTTTTTGTTCCTTGGCTAGCAGATTATATTTTTCCAGGAAGTTATATAAAGCCTCGTATATCACTTTCTCGAATATCTTTGAGAACACTGAAACTAGACAAATTGGTCTGTAATTGCTAATATCATACTTGTCTACTTTTTAACCGACTTCAAGATTTCAAAAGAGGAGGTTATCAATTCGGTTGTATGTTTTTTTTTTTTTTTAAATGTTTGTTACTCCATAACTACGTCATTTCTTAACCGATTTGAAAGAATTTGTTTAGCTTTTGCGCTCAAGCTGGGTTCATAAATTGAGCTTTTCTTTTTGATATTTCCGGGTGTCTTTTCAAAAAGGCCTTTAGCCAGTCTTTTCCTGCGATTCGGTTTTGGGATCATACAGATCTGCGGTACAGTCCATAGTAAAAGTAAAAGTAAAAGTAGTTTATTCTTCAAATTAGGCATATTACATGCACTTATGAACGTCAATAAACTACCACCGGTTCGGAAAAATAAACCTCTACCACGAGAAGAACCGGCGTAAGAAACTCGGCGAGGTGTAATTTTTTTCAAATCAATATATAAGTACATTGTATAGTTAAATATAAAATTACAGTTCAATTCAAATCATTTAGTGACATAAATACAAAGCAGTATAAACCAACAAATAAATACCTGGGCACACTTTCGATGAACTTATCCTATAATACAGAGAGATGTAAAGAGTCTCTATGGTCAAAATTATTATAGATAAAAGCGGAGGTGTAAAGAGTCCCCATAGTTAAAACATTAGGTTTTAGAGATGTAAAAGGTCTCTAAAGGACAAAATAAAAAAGTGAATATCAGAAATAACAATTCCGTGTCAGGAGACTGTTAAGCTGGCAGTCTTTGAGCTAATGCTACGGTATACATAACGTGTATGTAACCAATATGTCAAATATGCAATATATGATGAAAAAAAAATTGTAATGAAAATAAACAAAAACCTATTACATTAAAACAAGCAGTAGCGGCAGCGCCACAAGCAGCAAACATTGGTCTCCGGGACACTGCTTGCAAAGTTACGACGGCTTTGGAGATCGAACGCTTGGCCATGTTCTTTTATCTTCCATAAATTCTTCGATCTTGTAATATCCTTGGTTCAAAAGGTATGTTTTTATATATTCTTTGAATGAAATATAAGGTAGTTCCCATGCATCTTTAGGTACTTTGTTATAAAACCTTATACAGTTACCCAAAAATGATTTTTTCACTTTCTGCAAACGAAATTTCGGGACAGCTAACTTATGCCTGTTTCGTGTATTTCTATTATGAATATCAGACTGCCTCCTAAAGGACTTTATATTTTTGTGTGTATGCATAATCACATCCAGTACATATTGTGAAGCTACTGTGAGGATACCTATGTCCTTAAAATGTTCTCTCAACGATACACGAGAGCCTAGATTATAAATAGCTCGGATTGCTCTCTTCTGAAGTACGAAGATAGTTTCTATATCAGCTGCCTTTCCCCAGATCAATATGCCATATGACATGATGCTGTGAAAATAACTAAAGTAAACTAGGCGAGCTGTCTACACGTCAGTGAATTGTCTAATTCTTCTTACAGCGTACGCGGCAGAACTCAGCCTATTAGCCAAAGCAGATATGTGAGGGGCCCATTGTAGCTTACAATCCAATGTGAGCCCCAGAAAAAGCGTGTTTTCGACAAGGTCCAGTTTTTCTCCATTTAACATTATGACAGTCTCAACCTGTCTTACATTTGGCAACGAAAATTTAACGCACTTCGTTTTTTTTGCATTTAGTAGCAGATTATTTGCTGTGAACCATTCAAGCACTTCTCTCAAAGTTGCATTGATATGGCTGAAGTCGCTCAATTTCCTATCAACCTTGAAAATTTGTGAAGTGTCATCAGCAAACAATACTATCTCGCATTTTTTGTTTACAAAATACGGCAGGTCATTTATGTACACAAGAAAGAGGAAAGGTCCCAGAATTGAACCCTGTGGTACGCCGAGCTTCACGGTAGTACCATTTGATTGAGTCTCGTTCACGACTACTTTTTGGGTTCTTTGGCCTAAGTAAGACATAACAAGGTTTAGAGCTTCAGCTGACAGGCCGTAGTACTTTAGCTTGTGTAGCAGTGTATCATGCTCCACGCAGTCGAATGCTTTGGAGAGATCGCAGAAAATGCCTATAGCATCTTGTGAGTGTTCCCAAGCATCGTAGATGTGCTTGATGAGTACTGAGCCGGCATCTGTTGTCGAACGCCCTCTTGTAAAACCAAATTGCTGATGGTGAAGAAATTCGTTCTTGTTAAAATGTCGAAGCAATTGGTTCAATATTATTTTCTCAAACACTTTACTGAGGACAGGTAATACAGAAATAGGACGGAAATTTCCAAGCTCCGTCTTGCTACCAGATTTAAATAATGGAATAACTTTACTGTATTTCATTAGGTCGGGGAACACACACTCGCTGATACAAGCATTAAACACCACGGCTAAATACGGTGCTACAATATCAATAACAGATTGCATAACTTTCACAGATATACCCCACAGGTCCTCGGAGTTCTTTACTTTTAAAGACTTGAATGTCTTAATGATCTCATGAGGGTCGGTATATTGAAAATGAAGTTCCTGGTCACACTGTTTATTTACAAAAGAACTCAAAAAAATACTAGTCTTAGCCACAGAAGAATTTAAATTTTCAGTTGTATCTGCAGCTATGTTTGTGAAGAAATGTTGAAAGGCGCCAGCTACATCCTGGTCTGTCGTCAAGACTTTATCGTCTATTTTCAGTCTGAAATGGCCTTCACGGGGCTTTTTCTTACCAGTTTCAGTATTTATTACATTCCAGGTGGCTTTTACTTTATTATCTGCAGACCTGACTTTGTTGCTTATAAAGGTAGACTTAGCAGCGGCGCAAACTTTCTTGAATACTTTCGAATACTTTCTTACATATTCCGTAAATTTCTCATCTTTTATATAATTCTTCATTTCATACAGTTCATAGAGTTTATTTCTGCTCTTATGAATGCCCACTGTGGCCCAATTACTAAACCTTGTTTTCATTGTGGCATTCTTTAATGTTTTCGACTTAAATATATTCTTGTGCACACCATGGATCACATTTGACAGATCATTGTACAGAGTATTAGGGTTATTAATGTCTGTAGGAAGTGAAGGTACCTTGTAGATAATTTTTTCTCTAAATTTCTCCATCCGACTCGTAGTGATGGGTCTATATGTCACAGTTTGTTGTTGCTTTTCAATATCGACTTTGAAATGAGCTTTCTGACCACAGTGATCCGAGTTAAAGCAGTTAAATATTATTATTTTTGTAGCCTCACAGTTGCAGAAAATATTATCCAAGCAAGTTGCCGTGCTGGCCGTAATTCTTGTAGGATCATTAAAGAGCGGGAACAAGTCAAATGATTTAAATAAGTTTAATATTCTCACTGTATATGCATGTGCAATGTCTAAAACGTTCACATTAAAATCACCACAGACTATTATCATCTTGCTGCTATTAAATACTTGTTTCAACGCATCTTCCATTATAGACTCAAACTGGCTAAAATCTGACGAAGGTGGCCGGTAGACACAGATTATGATATGACTCTCCATTTCCACACAAGAAATTTCAATAGTTCGTTTAATAGAAAGTTTGACTATGTTCTTTCTTTCTTTGCATTTATATTTATTTTTTATTATAATCATCGAACCCCCGTGAATGGCCTTTTTTCTAGTGAACGAGCTAACTATGTCATAATCATAAATATTCAATAATAACAATTCATGTTCCTTAAGCCAGTGTTCAGTTACACACATGATATCTATATCTTGAGACTCTAAGAAAAGTCCTACCTCTAGTTCCTTGCTGGAGAAGCCCTGAATATTTTGGTGAACCAAACTCACTAATCGGTGCTTCTCCGCTGTCCCAGCCGTCAGTTTAAATGCTGTGGGCAGCCCACGGGCGAGGCCACGCGTGCGCCGACATCGCCACCGCTACTGCCTGTCGATTCAAAGTGCCCAGGTTCAATGTTACAAATCAACAGCTCGGCTATTCTATTTTTACATTTCTTGTGAATATGAATTCGGTCTTTAAATATTTTAGCCGTTTTACAAAATCGATTAATGTCAAACAAATGATAGTTACTATTGTAGCATATCACATTGTACAACATGGAATTTAGTTTAGAAATCTTAATATTTCTTTCGTGCGAGAGCGACCTCGAGTATGAAAATGCACACAGAATAAATAAATAAATAAATAATAAATATTAGGGGACATTTTTTTTACACAAATCGAACTAGTCCCACAGTAAGCTCAATAAGACTTGTGTTATGGGTACTAGACGACGATATATTTAATAGATATATACTTAAATACATAGAAAACATCCAAGTCTCAGGAACAAATGTCTCTGCTCACCACAGAAACAAATGCCCTTACCGGGAATCGAACCCTCTAGCTTCGGAGGCAATGACACTACCAACTAGGCTAAAGAGGCCGACAAATAAAAATATAAATTTACAAATTCCTCGTTGTTCAATGTCAGCCAGTATTTGCAGCAGCGCCTCTAGACGAGACGTCGTCAAATCTACACTATCGCCCAAGGCTACAACCAGAGTTGTCGCAACGTGGAAGTCCTCCTTCGCCAACCTGTCCACAAAACATTCCACAGAGGCACCACGCAAACAGTTAATTCTGACCTTCTGCCGGAGACACCGCGACAACATCGAACCAAGACCGACACCTAGGTCATCTGAGTAGACGACTGTCAATGGGACAGGCGGCTCGACGTCATCACGGGCGCCGCGGGGGCCCCGGCGCGGCGGCCGCGACGCGGGCGGGGCGGGCGCGGCCCGCGGCGGCGGTGGCGTCCGCGGGGCGGGGATCGGCAGCGGCGCGCGAATTAAGACAACGTCAAGAACTTTTAATAAAAAAAATATTTTATTTAAACTGACAGAGTTACAGCCTAGTCTACAATTGGAAGTATTCTACCTTAAAATAATTAATAACTAGTATATATACTAAATAAGTGCCATTCAGCATTGACGCAATGCCCTCAATTGGGTAAATGCTGAAGTGCGTTAGTTTCTGCTGATGAAGCAGATATTGGGTGTTTCAGCACCCTTAACTCCTCCCTCCTTAAGAGAGAAATTATCTGAAGGCGGTGTAACTGGCTTCAGAGAATTTCGTTTTAGGAGTATAGAACGTAGTTTGTATGCTATATATAAGATTACTAATGACATTAGAATGGTATATAAAACTAGTGTCCACACACTGATTCTATTGCTAATAACGTAGCTCTCACTGTTATCACTTTCACTGTTATGTTTGATGCTGTTGATGATGTCCTTTACGTCGCTAAAATCCACGCCTCGTAGATCTACTTCGTTCTCGTTCTGCTGGATCTCGAGTTTTAGTTCTGGCAGGATCACGGGTGGTAAGATGTAACTCGTTACTGTAGTGTTAGTGATTGCTTTAATAGTTACATCTTCTATCTGTGTTTCGCAGTGCTTTGATGGGGTTATTATGTAGGTTCCTTCTAAGTTGTGTTTAGAAACTTCATCGCCGCATGTTTCCGTTATTACTGCTCTTTTTCTGGTATAGAGGAGCCAATGGTCTGATGTAATCTTCTGGATAACGGTGTCTTCTGTTTTGATGACTTGTTGGTTACATTTGGAGAGAGTTTCCTTCAGTAGCATGAGTTGCTCGATGCATGTTGTTAGCGGGTGCTGGACTATGTCGTCGTCGGTGCAAATATATCTGTCTTCCTCTATTTCTTCGCAATATCTTGCTATGGGTCTGAATTTCAATCTATTCATCATAAGGTAAGGGTATTTGGGAATAATGGTTAATGTTTTATCTGTCTGGGGGTTGTACATTGGGATAGGGATAACTTTGTAATAAATATATGTGCTTTTTTCTATTAATGGGACATCTAATATAAAGGTTAAACGATTATTGCTAATAAAAGATTTAAGGTCTATACTACGTTCTAATTTAATTAAGTTTGCCTTTGATACAGGGTAAATTAAAGTAGCGTGTTTTTCTACTTCTAAGAGAATATCTAATAATTCTGTTGAATTTACTACAGCCTGATGTAATGTGGACAATTTGCTAAAAGCGATAGCTGTCTCTATTTCCTGGATGATGTTATAAATGGTGCGAAAGTTATTTAAAATCTGATACATACTGTTCATTACTGAGATTAAGTTAAAAAGTTTATGTTCATCTTTTTGGATAGCTTCTATTTGTTTCGTTTTGTTACTTAAGTGTTGAACGTTAAGATTAATGTCGCCTGAAACGTTGGTTAATTTATTAAGGGCTTTTTGAAGTAGTGTCACTTTATTCTCTACTGATATCTCCTTATGTTTCATATTTTCTATTACGGAATTGTACCTGATAGCGTCTTCATTATCCAAGTTCCCTGTTATAACCTTAACTACTGATCCTAGTGGGTTCAGAATACCTCGTTTAGTTCTCACTGTAGGTAAAATCTGTAAAAGTCTGTTTCTCGAGAGGTCTGTAAAAGAATTTATTTGTACTTCTAAACCCATTAGTTCTTTTCTTAAATCTACATTACTATCAATTACCTGTTTTAACTTGCTAAATTGATCTAAATTTACTTCTAATAAAGATTTAATAGATTCTAAGTCTATAGTCTTAATAATGCTCCAGGAGCTAGTTCTCATCAGAGCTGTTCCCATCCTGACTGGGGCTATTCCTGGACTCCGCTCGAGGTTTTGGATGTTGAGGCTGCATCCCTGATGGGCCAGGGTCATCAGTAATATCACACGCCACCTGTGGAGGTCGTTTGATATTTTTAATTGCCACTCGAGTATTTCTTTTCTTCACTTGCACAGGAATTATGTTTCTGTCTGGTTTGCCAAGGACTTTGGCTTTTTCGTACCTGGGCAATTCCTTAGCTTTACGAATCCTGGTGTCTTTCATAAAAATTGTATCTCCTTCTTTAATTTCCGGTGGGACTTCACCGCCTTTCTTATCCCTAACTTTTATTTTATCGTTAACTAGTTTCTCGCTTACATATTCATATAGTACTTTTAACCGTTTTCTATGATCTATAAGTAGTTTCTGCATTAGATTTCGTTCCCTGTCTATATCAAACTGGTTTCCAGAATCTGTATGACCGAAAACGATCTCGAAAGGTGTAAATGTTGTTGCACTATGTATTGAATTATTATATGCCATTATGGCATAGGTCATGACTGCCGCGGCATCCTGCTCACTCTTATCGTATTTAGCTAAACGATAAATTTCTATTATTGTGGAATGGAACCGTTCTACTATAGCCATTGAATTTGGGTTATTCGGTGTTCCTATGTGTAAATCTATTTTATATAGGCTTAATAATTCCTTCATGAGTTCATTATTGAACTCGGTTCCAGAGTCGCAGCTAATTTTTCTAGGGATCTCATACATACTAAAATATTTAATCAATGCTCTCACTACTTCTGGGGTGCTTCGATTTGGTATATTTATTGCCTGTCCTATTTTGCTAAAAGCGTCTACTGCTGTTAAATAATATTTACTTTCAATAAATAAAAGATCAATAAATATTTCCTGGAATGGAGATTCCTGACTCTGAGTGAGTTGGATGTGAGGTTTAATGGGTTTTCTCTCATACTTCATTTTACGGCACTGTTCACATGCGTTAATAATAGCTGAAATGGTCTCTTTCATGTTACTCCACCAGTAGTCTCTTTTAAGTTTTGCAAGGGTTTCGTTAATGCCCCGGTGGCAGGTTTTGCCCTCATGATATTTTTTAACTAACTCTTTCATGTCATGTTCATCCGTCACATTCACAATTCGTTCTGTGCATTCTACTAAATTTTGTGTCCCTTTCTTATAAAGTTTAGTTACGACATTGCTAAACAATCGTCTGAATTCCGGTACTTCAAAGTAGATAAAGTATTTATTTTTCATATCCACGTATTCCTTTAGAAATTTATTTACTAGTCCTTCATTATCAACCGGTAGGTGTACTTCGAGGATTTTTTGTTTCTTGCTGGAAATATCCTTGACACTAACATCATTTTTGAACCACGTATGAACTAGTATTTGTCTAGGCTTAGTATCAATTGCTTCGTTTAATATTGGGATACCTTCATGCTCTCGATTTGAAATTGAATGGGCTGTGGCTCCATCATCCGAATCAGAAATTTCTACGGTTTCTATTTCCGGTTCCTATTCTGGTTTACTTAATTTAGCAATTTGGTCTGTCAATGATTCTACATACTTTTTCAACTTTTCTTCTTTCTCATCCACATTCACATTCATTGATTCATTGTCATCAACATCCATTAGTTCATTGCCAACGTTTGTCATGTTAAGTTTTATCCTTGACAATGCATCGGCATTTGTGTTTTGGCTACCTTTTTTATAACAAACTTCGAAGTCATACTCTTGTAATCTCAGACGCCATCTTGTAAGCAACGCATTTGGTTCCTTCAAAGAATAAAGCCAAACAAGTGGTCTGTGATCTGTATAAATAAAGAATTTGTTTCCATATAAATAGGGTCTAAAATGTTTGACTCCTTGTATGACAGCTAGCAGTTCTTTTTCTGTTGTACCATATTTTTCTTGTGTTTTACTTAATGTTTTGCTAAAGTATGCTACAGGTTTATCCGATCCGATTTGACCTTGGGATAAAACTGCACTTATAGCGTAATCTGACGCATCAGTCGTCAGAATAAAAGGCTTTTTAAAATCCGGGAACTGTAATAGTGGTGCATTAGTTAAAATCTTTTTGCAAAGTTCAAAGCTTTCCTTATATTCATCATTTATTACTATTTTCTTTCCTTTCTTTAAGCATTCAGTCATCGGTTTGGTTATCTTTGCTAAATCTTTAATAAATCTCCTATAATATCCTACTAGTCCCATAAAACTTTTAATTTCCTTTGTGGTTTTCGGGATAGGGTAATTCAATACGGCCTTAATCTTATCATCATTTGGTTTCAGTCCTTCGCTCGTGATGGTGTGTCCAAGGTAGAGGACTTCCTTTCTGAGGAAATGGGACTTATCCAATTGAACCTTTAAATTTGTTTTCCTAAATCTATCGAATACGGCTCTAAGCTTTTGAGCGTGCTCCGGTAAGCTTTTAGAGAATATAATGACGTCGTCAAGGTACACCAGGCAGTGTATTCCTTGTAGACCTCTTAGAACATTGTCCATGGCTCTCTGAAAGGTAGCTGGAGCCGTTTTTAGACCAAAGGGCATCCTATTAAATTCGAAATGTCCAAAAATGGTGCTGAACCCTGTTTTAGCCTTATCTTGCTCGTCCATTTCTATTTGGTGGTACCCACTAGCTAGGTCTAGGGTTGTGAAGTATGTACTCTTCCCCAACATGTCAAGCAGGTCAGTTATGTTTGGCAGTGGGTACTTGTCGTCCACTGTGATGTCATTAAGACGTCTATAGTCGACAACCATACGCCACTTTTGCTGTCCTGACATATCCATTTTCTTTGGAACTAGGTGGACTGGGGCACTCCAAGGCGAATGTGATTCCTGTATGACGTTATCCCTTAACATTTTTTCTATTTGTTTTTTAATTTCCTTCGTCTGGACATGAGGTAATCTATGGGCTTTAATGAAAACGGGGTCTTCGTTGACTGTACGAATCTTATGCTTCACTTGGTTAGTAAAAGATAATGGAATATGCTCACAGTAGAATATGTCCTTATATTCTTCACACAGTTTACTAATTGTCTTTCTTTCTTCCTCATTCATGTCGTCTAATCTCAATTTTGAGAGATTTTCCGTTAAAAGCCTATCCTTTGAGGTTGTGTCCTCGGAAAAATTCAAATTAATTTCTTCGATATTGTCTGTATGTGGCTCTACTTTAAAAGGTGCTGTGACCACTAAGGTCATGGGTTCGAACTTATAATTTTGAATTACAGTAGTTGCGTACCCCTTAACACAATTAACTAATGCGGCGGGCATTCTAATCCCTTCCGTAAACTGCTTAAAGTCCAATATCGCCTCACCATTTAATAAATTAACTGGTAACTTAACCCTGAGCTCGCTACGAGGAGGCAGTTCATATGTCTCTCTCATAGGCGGCGTATATACGATGGGTATTCGCGTTGTTTTAGTAATCAAACTTTGATTTTTCATATCTATATTCGCTTCAATCTGTTTTAATAAGTCACTACCTATTAACCCATCATACCTATTATCTACACTGTATACGTAAAACTTATGACGTTCTGGACTCTTGAAAATCTTAGGTAAGGGAATATAAACCACCGTGTCGTGTTTACTACTGGCATGAGTTCTCACGACTTCAAAACATTCCCTTTGCTTAAAGTCCCTGAAATATTTATCTACCTTTTGCGGACTAATGAATGATCTGGTTGATCCTGTATCTATCATGAAAATGGCCTGTAATTCGGGGATAAAAATGTGTGGTAATCGTAACACTTTATTACAATTTAACTCTATTCGATTCCCTTGCTCGAGGCCATTAGGAAAAAATTTTCGACCTCGGTATTATTTTCATGCGATGTTCCCGGCATCGATTCATAATTTGATTCAAAGTATGTGGGGTTCGCATCGTAATTTTCAGTGTAATTAACGCGTCTTGCACTAGCAGTCCTCATAGTGACATCGGTATTTGAACCTGACGTCGCGTTGCGAGGCGGCACGTGCTGATATTGCGGTGAATGGCCGGCGACTTGCTGCGTCTGCATTTGTGGCGACCCTGATACTTGTTGCCATTGATTTCGCATATTAAAGTTATTACGATGTTGTACTGAATTATTTCTAAATTGTTGTGAACCGTTTGGTGAATTCGAGTAATTAAATGACCGTTGGTTAAGATTCTGGTTAAATGGATGATTAGTATTATTCGGGAATCTCTCCTGCTTAGGTTGAGGTCCGTACCCAGTATTGTTAGGGTTCTGTCGGTTATTTGCGCTATTCCTAAAAGGGTTCTTTATGTTATAAGCCATGTTGAAGTTTTCTTCCTCTAAAACGGTTTTTATTGCTCCCTCTAATGTGGTAACATTCCTTAAACGAATCATTTTAACTAAATATGGAGGCAAATTGTATAGAAATACGTCAAAGGAGGTATGAGTATAGATTTCGGTTTTTGCCGACCGTACGGCCGCGTCAGTAATGGTTTCTGCGACCTTTACTAATAAGAGATTTCTAAAATGTTGAACCCTGTGACAGAAATCTAAATAACTTTCGCCCCTATTCATTTTTAATGCTTGCAGCTCTAATAGTAGGCATTTCTCGGACCTGGGGTCACCAAAATGTTCCTTCAGTAAGACCTTAAGTCCTTCCCATGTTCGAGTATCTTCCCTTTCTCCAAATAAAATAGCCGCTTGACCCGCGAGTCTACTAGTTAACACATGAAACAAATATTCATTTTGTGCCGCACTCCCCGCAAATTGTGCAATAATATATTCACACTTGCTAATATATCCCGGTAGTTCCCTAGTATCCCCGTGAAAAATTGGAATCATTTGGACGACATCCGACGGAACCCGGTTAATGCCTTCCATTATAATGCGATAAAATTGGACACACGGCAAAAATAACTACACTTACACAATAAGTAGGTCAATTGAAGTGAATTTGGACACCTTCTGTGACGCTAAACTAATGTTATCACGGCGTTTTCTAATCCCTAATAACACACATATATTTAATACAAATAAAGGATACGTATAAAAGGAACAGAAGGGATGATGAAAAAGATTTACTCACATTCCCTCTGGTAGCTTTCACGAGTCCTTCTTGCTGGTTGAGACCTTCTGAATTGTTTCCGGTTGGCTGGATTTGGACAGCTTTCTGGATCGGCTGGGCTGACTGGATCTGCAGCAGGTTCTTGTTGATGTTGCTTAATAAATTTATTTGTTCGGCTTCCCGTTGAAACGTTGAAACGTACGTCGCCCGACACGGTGTGATCGCGAAACTTAACGGCCACTGGACGTGCAAGGATAACGACGGGAATCCTGTCCTCAGCGCCAATTAAGACAACGTCAAGAACTTTTAATAAAAAAAATATTTTATTTAAACTGACAGAGTTACAGCCTAGTCTACAATTGGAAGTATTCTACCTTAAAATAATTAATAACTAGTATATATACTAAATAAGTGCCATTCAGCATTGACGCAATGCCCTCAATTGGGTAAATGCTGAAGTGCGTTAGTTTCTGCTGATGAAGCAGATATTGGGTGTTTCAGCACCCTTAACTCGCGCGGGGAGGGGCTCCGCGGCCGCGTGCGTGGCGCGGGGTTCGGAGCCGGCGTGCGCGGTGCAGGGCTCGGCGGTGCGAGGCGCGTATGCAGCGTCGCCGGCGTCAGCGCGCGCGCACGAGCTCCTACCGGGGGAGAGGCCGGAGTATCTGGTGCACAAGTACACTCCGGACACATGTTAACAAGAGAGTAGAATCTCTCCTCGTTTTCGCGACACATGTCCACCAGTTGCGAGGCAGCCTTTATATGCTCACTATTCTCACGCTTCACACACTCATACTTATCACTGATATCCCGGAGAGAATTTTCTAGCTTTGTTATATCGGATTGTAATCTGCAGGTGTCTCTGTCATATAAACAAATATAGTCATCTAACTCTTTCTTGCACTGGTCCAGTTTATCTAACAATGTACTGCGTTCTTTTATAAGTTTCATATTCTTTTGTGCACTGTTTTTAGAATCTGCTGCTTTTTGATAACGCTTAATAACCTTTTTTATTTTAATATATTTTTTAAGTTTTTTGCTGCTTGAAAAGTAGCAAAGTCGTGAAGTGTCATCCTCCTTGGTTAAGTCTGTCATTGAAGAATGTGTTGATACTGAGCTACTTAGGCTGCCCACAAGCTCTTCATACAGATTCTGTGTTTCTGCAGCCCGATGAATATCACATTCACTGCGGAGTTGTGAAATAGTTTGGTTGGCCGCACTGAGGTCGCTCTCCAGTTCAGTAATTCGTCTCAGAGTGGTTTCATATGTTGATGCACAATCACTGAAAGTGTCCACTATACTTTGTAGCTGCTGGCGCTGTTCCTCACTATCCAGGTACTCGCTGTGAAGTGTAGCTAGCTCATTTTTCAATTTAGTGTTCCGTTTCACCACTTTGGCTACTGCCACCTCACTCTCTTCTCGTTCGCGCATAAGTTGCTCGCAATCAGCCTTGCAGTGCTTAAGCTCCTCTAGGGTGGCTTTCAGCCGCAAATCCTGCTGGCGCGCAGTTGCCTTGCGGGTCAGCACGCTTGACGACATTTTGGCAGGAATTGCGCTGGTGCACTGAAATGCAAGACAGTTGCGACAGTAAGCTGGTGTAGAAAGATGTAAATTAACACTAATGTTGTTCGTGGGTGTCTAGGAATGAGATTACTATGTAAAGAAACCTTGCAAATAAATCAACATTTAACATCAAAAGGAGGATGAAATCAGTGCTAAAAACATATAAATCAAGTCTTGCACAATGGGTATAAAGCACAGATACGCCAATTTACTATATTACTGTAGTAACAAGGCTTCAATAATGTCTAATAGAACAAATATACTCCCCAGGTTTAAATCCGATTTCAACGTTCTTCGTCCGTTACAGCTTCGGACACACAAGTCTTCGGGCAGCCGTACTAACGAATTATACTCAGTACTAACACTGTTGTCGCTTAATTATTAACTTATTTACTATTTTCCACATTCGTTCCACTTATTTTACGAGAATAAATAAATTATTTTCTTAAAATAAAACAGCTGATACAAAATTGACGTTTGACGTTGGCGAGTGTTGCCCTCTCTATAGTATGGGGTAATAATGTATTCTCATTATGGCATTGAATTGCTATTCACCATGCTTGGTAAGATATACAATGACTTTTCTGGGAATATGTTTCAGCACTTCTGCAGTTATTAAGTCGTAACCAGGAGCCTTCTTATTGCTCAGCATTCTTATAGCATTCAGAAGTTCTCGAGGAGTTATATTCTGTATTGGCAGTGATAGTTGTTGATCGCTTTCTAGAAAGGCACTCACCTCATGCTCAAAGTTTGTCATTGTAGTTGTATTTGGTACAAAGACTTTACTAAGATGTTGTGCAAAGAATTCTGCCTTTTCCTTTGGGGTTCTAACCCATGTACCTACATGTGATTTCAGTGGTGGAATAGCCTGTTGTGGTCTCTTAAATTGCTTGATGCGTTTCCACAAGGAGTAGTCATCACATTTCCTTGCCGATAGTGAGGAGAGTTTTTGTTGGAATGTATAGTTTTCATTCTCATTGATAGTATCCTTTAGTTCGCGTGCCGCTTTTTGATACAGCCTTTTATCTTCTGCATTCCTACTTAGTTGCCAGATTCTTCGTAGTCTTCTTTTTTCAGCAAGTTTCTCACGTATACATAGAGGGATGCTGATGTTTCTGCTCGGTGTTTGTAAGTGCGGTGTACTACGCCAACCAGCCTCCTGTATCAGGTTAGTTATATAAAAAGTAGCCTCATCAATGTCACTGTCAGTTTTAAATTTAACATGTAGATTTATTTTTTTCTCTAGGAATTCAGCAAAAGCTGTCCAGTTCGTTTTGTGATTATACAATGTTGACTGTGGTTCTCTGTAGATAGCAGTTCTACTGACCGTACATATAATTGGTGAGTGGTCGGAGGTAGAGTCCATGCAGCTTTCAACATCAAGAAATGTATCTGCAAGACCCTTGCTGATAAAAAAATCTATCAGATCAGGAACGTTGTTTGAATCAGTTGGCCAGTATGTTGGTTCGCCTGTAGATAGTACTTTTAAACTTAGACTGTCCATACATTTCTTGAGTTCTCTTCCCCGTGTTGTAATCAGTCGAGATCCCCAGTATGTGCGTTTACTGTTCCAGTCTCCTCCACACAAGTATCGGTTTCCTAGGTTTTTAAAATAGTTTTTAAACATTTCTTGACATATTCTGAATCTAGGAGGGCAATAGACAGCACTAAAATTGATAGATCCAGTTTTGTCTTCCACGGAGATTGTAGTTGGTTGGAGGTACTCTTCTGTAGTCTGACTATGCATGTGATGTTTAATAGCAGCGTTTTACCTACCAATAAAACGCTTATTAAGCGAAATACCTTATTCGAAGCCTAAAACAATATTTGAGAGTGGCAACACTGTTTGACAGATGACGTAGCGGTTCCTGATTGGCTGACACACCCCGCCAATTTCCCCCTCTACAGGTTTCCCTTTCTTACCACCAGGAGGGGGGGCCGCGGATCGTTGTAGCGATGTGCGGCCCCTTGCTTCATTGGATCTCAAAATAAACAAACATGATTTTGCAATAGATCACAAGTACAACTGTATTTTTCGCTGCACATGTTGTAGCTTTAGTCAAGTGAAAAAGTACTAAACGAAAAAGTGATAAGTTCTTTAGGTAAATACTTCCACATTAGTGCAGTGAAAACTACCCACAGGTGAAGTGGATTATTGCAACTGGAGTGTTATTTAACCACCGGCAGGAATAAAAGTTTAGGCTTCGAATAAGGTATTTCGCTTAATAAGCGTTTTATTGGTAGGTAAAACGCTGCTATTAAGCTTCTGTACCGTTATTCGAAGCCTAAAACAATATTTGAGATCTGTCTGTTATCGCCTGGTGGTTCAGACGCCAATGTGATAGAGATGCTTTATATCAACCAGTGAAAGTGATGTCAATAGTTGTTGAGTGCACAAGCACCAAACATATATTGATTGAAAGTTTGACAACATATCTGTGGGATAAAAGATCAGTGATATGTAATGGTTTTTTATAATATGGGTAGAGGTAAGAAAAGGAGTAAAATATGAACCAATGTATGCAATTAAAAGTGATATCTTTATTAAATAAATATTAAACCTGTGAACATGTTTTGATTCATTTATCCATATCCTGTAACTAGGTACATATAGGTTTACACCAATGGAAGATCAGCATGAATGTGTATACAATGCAAGGGAAATATTAATTTAATCTGCAATAACATACATTGTCAATCAAAAACAAAGTTTTCTTAAAGACAAGTGCTACATAGTTAACATTGCTTATATTAAGTATTGACGTAGCGAATAACAATAGTATTTACAACAGCCAAGATTGCACTTTCATAAGCATTATTTTACAAATAGCTTTAATAATCAATTATCAATTGGGCTGAATAAATTTGTAATCAACGGTACAGTATTTGAAGATGATTGTTTGATTTCTCGACAGTAGAATTTTTTAAAAGTATTTTGCGTACGCCAATTTCCGCGAACTAGGATTTCGTCTAGAGGGCAATCTTGTACCCAGCTTTTTGAAGCTACTGCTGGACGCACGCTACCGGGACTGGCTTGAATGCCTGCCTCCAGCAGCACTTTCCTAACCCAATTGGCAACGACTGTTCGTGACGCTGCCTTAGGGGGGCCACATGCAGTTAAAAACAATGAGTTACTATTACACAATGCCCGCCTTTCAGATGTTAATGTAATTACCTTATTAACCCAAAATACTGGATCTAAGTTTTTACAATCACAATTTTTCAGCAGTCTCCAACCAGATTGCCTGTAAGTAGCAGAGTCTGTTTTAGATCCAAAAATCGGCCATAGAATTATGCAGTTTTCTTTTATAATGCAATGCTCAGGGCTGGTAGCTAACAAGGTAAGATCGTGAACTCTGCGCCCGGAGCATAACAAAAGCAATATAGAAGCCCTTTTTGAGCATTCAAATAAACTATTCTCATCCGGAGAATGGTTTTGTAAAGACTGAATAAGAATCTCAGTGTCCCATATGGGGACTTTAATAGGTTTGAGATTTAAATTTGAGATAGCCTTTAGAGCATGCTTTACCAGTATATGGGAGCTTAATTTAGTCTCATGATCGGGATCACAAAGTGTAACTATAGCCGATTTATAAACCAAAATGGTGCTGTAGGCTAATCTTTGTGATTGATACAGGTCTATTAGGAATCTGGCCAGGTCAGATCCAGAAGGTTTAAAGACATTTATCTTATTTTCACGGCACCAAGAGTTCCACCGTTTCCAGGCCGGTTGGTAAGTTTTAAGGGATGATTGTCGCCAGCTAGACCGTAAAATACTTTTTTGTTCTAGCGACCAAACTTTTACGCTTTGTTCCCAGCCCCACATTTCCATACCTCCAGAATCATGTTCTGGACTTTGGGAGGTGGACGGTTGGTTGAGGTATCTATCAAGACTCGACCCGGGTTCCGAATGGTGAACGGAGGGGCTAACGCTCTGTTTTTTAGATCGGGTCTCCAAAATACTTTCAGCCACCGTGGGGCTACTATTAAGTACGTTCCTACTGACTTGTTCAAGTGGGCTAGAACTCGTGGAATGAGATATGGCGGTGGAAACAGCCAGGCCAGACAGTAGTTCCACGTTTGGCTGAAAGCATCGTGGAATTGGGCTCGCTGATCTGTCACATCCAGTGTCACGTACCTGGGGACAACGTGCGCTGTCGCCGATGCAAAAAGATCTATCAGCGGAGTTCCCCATTTTGAAAATATTAGTTTTGTTATCCCGGGAAGGAGATGCCATTCGGGTATCGGACAAAGGCGGGATAGATGATCCGCTTCGGCATTGAATCTTCCAGGGAGGTAATGAATGTCGACGTGAATCTTGTAGCGATCCAGGAGATAAAATATTTTGTAGCAAATATCCATCAACGCAGTCGATCTCGTCCCGCCTTCGTTCCGAAGATACGAAACCACGGTTTTGTTGTCGCTCTGGATCATTAGCGACGAATTGGATAGGTAGGGACAATGACCTTCCAAAGCGTATAGTACAGCTAGCATCTCCCGTTGATTGGAATGCAGACTTGCCTCTCTTCGAGACCACTGCCCCCAAATTCTCCTGCTGTTTAACTGAGCTCCCCACGCCAATTCCGAGGCATCTGTCACCAGGTAATGAGATGCTGGGGGATGGTGGATGCTGGAGCAGCTGTTTGCATTGGCTAGCCACCATGTCAGTTCGGCTAGTACTTTCCGAGGAATTGGTAAGCGACATAGAGGGTTTTGGTAAAGCAGGGATTGGCAATGCTTTAATAGTGCCCGATGATTCAGGCGACCACGTGAGACTGGGAAACTGGCAAAGTTTATTGACCCTACAATGCTTTGAATTTCCTTCAAGTTCGCCGATTTTCGTTTTAATAAAACGGTTATTTTTTGAATTAGTGCTAGGCTTTTCTTCGTTGGTAGATATTTTAAGTTGGAATGAGGATCCCAACAAATTCCTAAATATTCTATTACTCTTTGAGGAGTTAGTATTGATTTTTCGAAATTTATTTGCCAGCCCAATCCCTCGAGAAGGTTCACTGTCTGGTGGCCTTGCTTTTTCAGGATGTGAGGGTCCTGGTGTGCCAATAGAAAGTCGTCGAGGTAAACTACGACTCGAAACCCCTTGTCTCTTAAAACTTGAGCTATCCAGTTGGTCAATGACGCGAACATTTTTGGCGCACATGCTAAACCAAAAGGGCAACAAGTCATTTGTAACAATTGGCCATTGAATATTAGCCGCAGGAAGCGCTTGTGACTGTTTGCAACTGGTAGGTGAAAGTAAGCGTTCGATAAATCTATCTTTAGAAGCCAATCTGCCGGCTGCAGAAAGGATGGTATTCTGTGCATGTTTACTAGGCGAAACTTTAAGATTGGGAGATACAAGTTTAAGTTTTTCAAATTGAATATTGGACGGAATGTACCGTCGCTTTTGGCTGTCAAAAACATTGGGGAAATAAAACTGGGGCTGTCCTTGGCAGGCTCCAATGCTCCCATTTTTATTAACTTTTTTATTTCTACCTCCATTTTCTTTGAGAAGGGTGTTTGAAACTTGGCCGAACTTGGCGAAATCAGTGGTGGCTTTATCACAAATGGGATTCGAAATCCTTGAATAAGCTTTATCAAAGACGGAGGCGCTTGAAGTTCCTCCCAGTTTCTTACATATTTCGCTAGTTGGCCCGCTTGAAAGTCAGAACTTTCTTTTCTGTTGGTACTCCCTGCGCGGGATATTGGCACCAGCTGCCCTGCCTTGACCACGAGCGGGCTGTTGATAGGCGAATGGGCCCTGATTGCGGAAATTCTTTTGCCGACTGGGCTTCCCCTGGGGGTTTGTAAGTGGCCTTGTTGGGCGAAACATATCGCGCCAACCCAAAGGGTAAAAATTTTGAACGCCTTGCGCAGGCGGAGGCACCAAAGGTCTTGGCATGTTCATATAGAAGTTAGTGGGGTCATATATGCCCTGCGGAGGCAGTTTTTGGGTTAGGTTACCCGAGCTAGGACCTGCTTGCGCAACAGGTTTGGTTTGGTTCGATGTACGGGCAGGCCAAAATGCTTTAGAAACGCCGCCGTGTTTTTCAATGGCCGTTGAAAACGCCTCTTTTTGGAAAAGAAATTGTGAACTTGGCGGGATTTTCCTTAAGATTTCCTTGAAATACTTGTCTTTAACTGAACGAAGAATGCTGTCTCTTCGTTGTTGAATGAGATCAGCGCGATGACCACAAGCTAGTTGCAGAGCATCGTTAGAAATCTTTTGGAAATCACCCTCAATAAAAAGTTCCTTAAGTTTTTCTTGTAAAGATTGCGGGGATAATTCTGTAGTGGAACGAGACCAATCTAACAGGGATTTAAAAGCGGCATCGGCTGCCTCACTCTGTCTAATTAGAGCTTGAGTTAAAGCGGCGAATCCGCGTTCCGTTATACTTAAATTTAAAAACCTATCGAAAGGTTTTATCTCCTCATTTGTTTCTAGATCGGTAAATGCGGGCTGGGAACAATATTGCTTTTGCACGTCTGAATAGCGAACACTCGACCAATTTTCAGAATCAAAATGGTGTATTGAGTTTATGAAACTGACGTGAGATGGTGAGGATTTAGGTACCGCAGGTTCTTTTAACACTGTATTTAAAGTCAATTTTAACGCATTTTCGGACTCGACAGACGTCGATGGTTCCTGGTTCTCTGAATATAATTCCCCACTCACGTTAGTGTCAACCTCATCTCCATTTTCAGAGGACTGGGCTAAAGGAGGCATAAATTGACACATGTTCCCAACAAAGTTTTTGAGCTCACTGACCTGTTCCGCCAAAAGGCGAATGGATTCACCATAATCATCATGCCGACGTCGCTTTTTCCTGGTTCCGGATGTGCGCCGCTCCGATTTCCGTTTTGAACGCTTTTTTGTCGGCGGCTGTGGCTGCGGTACCGGCGGCTGCCCTAGCGACGTAGACGGGATAGCTGTCAGCTCTTGTTCCGAATCTGACGAACTCGTGCTCGAGCTCGCGCTTGAGCTGGAGTCCGTCATGTTTTCTGTAAAAAGCAATTTATATCAACTATCGAACGGTAAAACCGTTTGAAGAAAAAATTTCAAACTGGTACTTACAAAAATTTTTTGTAGTGAACCGTACGCTCCAACAAACAGAACGCCAATGAAGCAAGGGGCCGCACATCGCTACAACGATCCGCGGCCCCCCCTCCTGGTGGTAAGAAAGGGAAACCTGTAGAGGGGGAAATTGGCGGGGTGTGTCAGCCAATCAGGAACCGCTACGTCATCTGTCAAACAGTGTTGCCACTCTCAAATATTGTTTTAGGCTTCGAATAACGGTACAGAAGCTTAATGTGTTTTTTTATCAAAACAGCAGAGCCACCATGGGAGCTGCCATCTGGATGATTGGTGCAGTATACATCATAATTCTCGAGTATGAATGTTTTCCTATCATTAAGGTGTGTCTCAGATATTAACATGATATCAATGTTGTTAGCTTGAAGCATGATTTTTAATTCATTTTTATAGGGGCCAAACCGTTTGCATTCCATGCTCCAATTCGTATAGAAGTCATTTTGTCTTGGTTATAAGCGTGGTAATGAGGTTCATTAAAGTCCCTATTTATGTGAGAAGTAGATATATTTTTTGTGCTTGTTTATTTACTATCTCTAATACAGATTTTTCGCCCCTCTTTTTACCCCCTTTTAACCCAAATCTGCACAATTTTTATAGCCTAAAACCTGACCGGGTATTTACTCAACAGATTAGTAAAGTTTTCATCAAAATCCGTTCAGCCGTTTTCACGTGATGCGCGTTCATATAAACAGACAAACAGATAAACAGACAAAAATTCTAAAAACTGTTGGAACGTGTTCTGTTATCGATTCTAAGTATCCCCAGGCAACTTTTTTTCGAATATCTTCCATGTACAGACTTTCGACCCTCTTCAGCTTTATTATATGTATCTAAATATATAAAAGAAGAAACTGACTGACTGACTGACTGACTGACTGACATATCAACGCACAGCCCAAACCGCTGGTCCTAGAGAAGAATCAACCCCTAAAAGGGGGAAATGTGGTGACAAATTCTGAAAATCGACATGTGTATTGTTTTTATGGTTTATTAGGTCGCTGATAACGAAAACAACAATGATATTAAATTCCCAAGTGGAGGACGTGAAATACCATCCCCCCTGTTGGGGTGCGAGGGGGATGAAATGTCTAAATATTAATATGGGTCTCGTTTTTATGGTTTTTTGGGACGCTAATTACGAAAATGGCATCGATTTTGAAATTTAATATTGTGGACATGAAAATTTTTGAAAGTTTGTGCCAAATTGCAAGAAATAACTGACTGACTGAGTGAGTCACATATCAACGCACAGGCCAAACTGCTGGTTCTAGAGATTCAAAATTTAGTATGTAGGTTCCATATACGGTCTAGAGGTGCATTAAGAAAGGATTTTTCAAAATTCAACCCCTTAAGGGGTGAAATGGGGGTCCGAAGTTTATATCAAGATTAGTTGGACTATTTTATTCGAAACTTCACAGGAGTATTACTCACGATAAATGAGTAACTACGTGTTTCAGGTTTTTTGAGAAATCAACCCCTAAAAGGGGGAAAGGTGGTGACAAATTATGAAAATCGACATGGGTATTATTTTTATGGTTTATTAGGTCGCTGATAACGAAAACAACAATGATATTAAATTCCCACGTGGAGGACGTGAAATAACATCCCCCCTGTTGGGGTGCGAGGGGGATGAAATGTCTAAATATTAATATGGGTCTCGTTTTTATGGTTTTTTGGGACGTTAATTACGAAAATGGCATCGGTTTTGAAATTTAATATTGTGGACTTGAAAACTTTTGAAAGTTTGTGCCAAATTTCAAGATATAACTGACTGACTGAGTGACCAACATATCAACGCACAGCGCAAACTGCTGGTTCTAGAGATTCCAAATTTAGTATGTGGGTTCCATATAAGGTCTTGAGGTGCATTAAGAAAGGATTTTTCAAAATTCAACCCCTAAGGGGGTGAAATGGGGGTCCGAAGGTCGTATGGGGAATCAAGATTAGTAAGATTATATTATTCGAAACTTCACAGGAGTATTTCTAACGATAAATTAGTAAACATATGTTTCAGGGTTTTTGAGAAATCAACCCCTAAAAGGGGGAAATCTGGTGACAAATTCTGAAAATCGATATGGGTGTTGTTTCTATGGTTTATCGGTTCACTGATTACGAAAACAACAATAGTTTTAAAATCCCACGTGGAGGACGTGAAATACTATCCCCTCTGTTGGGGTCCGATGGGGTCGGATTGTCTAAATATTAATATGGGTGTGATTTTTATGATTTTTTGGGTCATTAATTTTGAAAATGGCATTGATTTTGAAATGGAATATTGCGGGCATGAAAATTTAAAAGTAGGTGCCAAATTGCAAGAAGAAACTCGCTGACTGACTGAGTGACATATCAACGCACAGCCCAAACTGCTGGTTCGAGAGATATCAAATTTGGCATGTAGGTTCCTTATAAGGTCTAAAGGCGCATGAAGTGCCGTGAATTCCCTATGAAGATACGACCTTTCTTGAATCAATGTATTGTAAGTGGTTTTATTAATCAGTGCCGTCCGATACGATTTCGACAAAAATCGATATTTGAGCGTCCGAGAGGACTCTTAATACGACTTCTAGGTAAAATTTGGCAAAAGTGGCGGCCATATTGCTTTTCTTAATTTTCGTCCCGATTTCGTTCAAAATCGATATTTGAGCGTCCGAGAGGTCCCCTAATACGACACCGAGGTAAAATTTGAAAAAAGTGGCGGCAATATTGATTTTCTTCATTTCCGTCCCGATTTCATTCAAAATAGAAATCTGAGCGTCCGAGATGTCTCTTAATACGAATCCGAATTAAAATTTGGAAAAAGTCGCAGCCGTATTGATTTTTTCATCTTCTTCCTAATTTCGTTCAAAATCGATATCCGAGCGTCCGAGAGGTCCCCTAATATGAACCCGAGGTAAAATTTGGAAAAAGTGGCAGCCATGTTGATTTTCTCCATTTCCAACCCGATTTCGTTCAAAATCGATATCTGAGCGTCCGAGACGTCCCCTAATACGAATCCAAAGTAAAATTTGGAAAAAGTGGCGGCCATAATGATTTTCTTCATTTTCGTCCCGATTTCGTTCAAAATCGATATCTTAGTGTTCGAGAGGTTACTTAATACGAATCCGAGGTAAATTTTGTGAAAGTGGCGGCCATATTGATTTTCTTTTTTTTCATCCCGATTTCGTTCAAAATCGATATCTGATCGTCCGAGAGGTCTCTTAATACGAATCTGAGGTAAAATTTGGCACTCCATACATGCATGTATGGAAAAAAAGTTTAATGTTACTATATAGGCGTGTGGGGTATTTATGGATTTGCTTTTAAAAACGACGTCGAGGTTTCGATATTTTTTTCCATTTAAATCAACAAGTACGGTTGCCAGTTTTCGTTGCACTTTTAGCACCACCCAGGGGTCACGTGTAGGGTAAGGGTGGGTACTCCCTACGGACGTGGTGCAACTTCGACCCCCCTTTGTCAAGTGAGTGGGCAACTTGACTGTTAGAAGTTCGCAAGCCGCTCGAAGGCCTCTAACTTGGCTTAACGATTGCAGCCGGGATCAACGGCTTAGCGTGCCTTCCAAAGCACGAGAGTCAGTTAGTAACCACTCAAAGCGGTCACCCATCCAAGAACTGACCTGCGCCCACATTGCTTTACCTCGCATACCGCACGCGGTAGGCGGGTGCCGCTGGGCCACGAGCGCTCTAAATTCTTGATAGTTTGTGCCAAATTTGCAATTCAATCGGTCCAGTAAAAGCAACTCGGTTGTAACAGACGAACTGACGGCAAGGAGGGTGAATGGAAGTGAGGCCAAATTTTATTTTTGGATGCTCCAATGGGAATTGGCAAAACCTATCTAATAAATTTAATTTTAGGAAAAATAAGGGTTACACGTGATATTGAATTAGCCGTATTTCTGTACTTCAAATAACCAGAGTTTATGACCGCTGCGCGCTGCTTGGTCGTTATCAGACCTATTGGTGTTACTGTAGTACACAGATACTTTTACTAAGGGCCATTTAAGACATGCTTTTATTTCATCGGCTCTTTCCCCTTCGGCCTCTCGGAAATGTATGATAATACTTTTCGATCCTTATTTTTGCCAAAATCAAATGAAATTCAACAGTTTGCCGGTTCTCAGAATGTATACTGACTTTTTATCTGTTCATCTGTTAAAGAATCACAATCACCAAACTTCGTATACCGAAACCCCCAGAATGAAACAACTATAGGTACTTTACTGGAGACCGCATCTAAATCGGTACAGCCAAACGCGAGATAATCGTGGACAAACATACGAAACTCTTTTTTGTAGACTGTTAAAAATTACGCTTAGTACAAATGCTAGTAGAATATATAAAAGAAGAAACTGACTGACTGACTGACTGACATATCAACGCACAGCCCAAACCGCTGGTCCTAGAGATTTCAAATTTGGCACATAGGTTCCTTATAACGTCTAGGGATGCACTAAGAAAGGATTTTTCAAATTTCAACCCCTAAGGGGGTGAAATGGGGGTCCGAAGTTTGTATGGGGAAATAAGATTAATTGGACTATTTCATTCGAAACTTCACAGGAGTATTTCTAACGATAAATGATTAAATACGTGTTTCAGGTTTTTTGAGAAAACAACCCCTAAAAGGGGGGAAGGTGGTGACAAATTATGAAAATCGACATGGGTATTGTTTTTATGGTTTATTAGGTCGCTGATAACGAAAACAACAATGATATTAAATTCCCACGTGGAGGACGTGAAATACCATCCCCCCTGTTGGGGTGCGAGGGGGATGAAATGTCTAAATATTAATATGGGTGTCGTTTTGAAGGTTTATTGGGACGTTAATTAGGAAAATAGCATCAATTTTGAAATTTAATATTGTGGACATGAATACTTTTGAAAGTTTGTGCCAAATTTCAAGAAATAACTGACTGACTGAGTGAGTGACATATCTCGCACAGCCCAAACTGCTGATTCTAGTGACTCGAAACTTAGTATGCAGGTTCCATATAAGGTATTGAGGTGCAATAAGAAAGGTTTTTCCAAATTTCAACCCCTAAGGGGGTGAAATGGGGTTCCGAAGTTTGTATTGGGAATCAAGATTAGTTGGATTATTTTATTCGAAACTTCACAGGAGTATTTCTAACGATAAAACGATAAATGAGTAATAACGTGTTTCAGGTTTTTAGAGAAATCAACCCCTGAAAGGGGGAAAGGTGGTGACAAATTCTGAAAATCGACATGGGTATTGTTTTTATGATATATCGTGTCGCTGATAACGAAAACAACATGATTTTAAAATCTCACGTGGACGACGTAAAATACCATCCCCCCTGTTGGGGTGCGAGGGGATGAAATGTCTAAATATTAGTATGGGTGTCGTTTTTATGGTTTTTTGGGACGTTAATTATGAAAATGGCATCGATTTTGAAATTTAATATTGTGGACATGAAAACTTTTGAAAGTTTGTGCCAAATTTCAAGAAATAACTGACTGACTGAGTGAGTGACATAACACCGCACAGCCCAAACTGCTGGTTCTAGAGATTCCAAATGTAGTATGTAGGTTCCATATAAGGTCTTGGGGTGCATTAAGAAAGGATTTTGTAAAATTCAACCCCTAAGGGGGTGAAATGGGGGCCGAAGTTTGTATAGGGAATCAAGATTAGTTGGATTATTTTACGCGAAACTTCACAGGAGTATTTCTAATGATAAATGAGTAAACATGTGTTTCAGGTTTTTTGAGAAATCAACCCCTAAATGGGGGAAATGTGGTGACAAATTCTGAAAATCGATATGGGTGTTGTTTTTATGGTTTATCGGCTCGCTGATGACGAAACCACCAATGATTTTAAAATCCCATGTGGAGTACGTGAAATATCATCCCCTCTGTTGGGGTTAGAGGGGGTTGGAATGTCTAAATATTAATATGGGTGTCATTTTTATGGTAATTTGGAAAAAGTGGCGGCCATATTGATTTTCTTCTTTTCTTTCCCGATTTCGTTCAAAATCGATATCTGAGCGTCTGAGAGAATTCTTAATACGAATCCGAGGTAAAATTTGGAAAAAGTGGAAGCCATATTGATTTTATTCATTTCCAACCCGATTTCGTTCAAAATCGATATCTGAGCGTCCGAGAGGTCCAAGGTAAAATCTGGAAAAAGTGGCAGCCATATTGATTTTCTTCTTTTCTTTCCCGATTTCGTTCAAAATCGATATCTGAGCGTCTGAGAGAATTCTTAATACGAATTTGAGGTATAATTTGGAAAAAGTGGCGGGCATATTGATTTTCTTCATTTCCGTCTCGATTTCGTTCAAAATCGATATCTGAGTGTCCGAGAGGTCTCTTAATACGAATCAGAGGTAAAATTTGTGAAAGTGGCGGCCATATTGATTTTCTTTTTATCGTCCCGATTTCGTTCAAAATCGATATCTAAGCGTCCGAGAGGTCTCTTAAAACGATTCTGAGGTAAAATTTGGCACTAAACATGCCATAAAAAGTTTAATGTTACTATATAGGCGTGTGGAGTATCTTTGGATTGCTTTTAAAAACGACATAGAGGTTTCGATATTTTTTTCCATACCTTTAGAATTTTTTTTAATCGTATGGTATTTATTTACGAACCCTGAGATCTTCGAGAAGACAAGTACGGTTACTAAGTTTTTGTTGCACTCTTAGCACCACCCAGGGGTCACGTGTAGGGTAACGGTGGGTACTCCCTACGGACGCGGTGCAACTTCGACCCCCCTTTGTCAAGTGAGTGGGCAACTTGACTGTTAGAAGTTCGCAAGCCGCCCGAAGGCCTCTTAACTTGGCTTAACGATTGCTGTCGTAGCAGCAGCCGAGATCAACGGCTTAGCATGTCTTCCAAAGCACGAGAGCGCTCAGTTAGTAACCCTTCAAAGCGGTCACCCATCCAAGAACCGACCTGCGCCCACATTGCTTAACACCGCATACAGCACGCGGTAGGCGGGTGCCGCTGGGCCACGAGCGCTCTAAATTTTTGATAGTTTGTGCTAAATTGCAATTCAATCGGTCCAGTAAAAGCAACTCGGTTGTAACAGACGGCCTGAAAGTAAGGAGTGCGAATGGAAGTGAGGCCAAATTTTCTTTCTGGATGCTCCAGTGTGAACTGGCAATACCTACCTAATAAATTAAATCTTAGGAAAAATAAGGGTTACACGTGATATTGAATTAGCCGTATTTCTGTACTTCAAAGAAACAGACTTTATGACCGCTGCGCGTTGCTTGGTCGTTATCAGACTTATTGGTGTTACTGTAGTACATAGATATTTTTACTAAGGGCCATTTAAGACATGCTTTTATTTCATCGGCCCTTTCCCGTTAGGCCTCTCGGAAATGTATGATAATAGTTTTCGATCCTTATTTTTGCCAAGATCAAATGAAATTCAACAGTTTGCCGGTTCTCAGAATGTATACTGACTTTTCATCTGTTCATCTGTTAATGAATCACAATCACCAAACTTCGTATACCGAAACCCCCAGAATGTAACAACTACTTTTCTGAAAACCGCATCTAAATCGGTTTAGCCAAACGCGAGATAATCGTTGACAAACATACATACATACCTACATACGTTAATACATACATACGGGTCAAACAGAGAAGCTCTTTTTTGTAGACGGTTAAAAATTAGGTACGCTTAGTACGCGGGCGAAGCCGCGGGTAAATGCTAGTGTATAGATAAACGAAATCATGCTAGGCAGGTGAGAAAGCGGTAGAAAGACATTATTAATGGCCAAAGAAAGAAAAAAAATTGCCGCAATTATAAACGGTGTGTCAAAACTGGAGATATATAGTAAACTGATATTTAAGTAAAATCGATCAGGAGCATGTCGGGCCATGATCTGTGGAGGGTTCCGTAGTTGCCCCAATAACAAGCAAAAGGGAATACCTTCGCAGCGTTTCATACGTCTTTTAAGAAGGAAAGACTTTTTACGATAACTCAAAAACGGCTTAACTGATATTCGTTGAGGGGAAATGGGTCTCGAGTGGCGACCACGTACTGGAAGGCGCAGCGTGGGTAGGCCGCCCACAAGGTGGACTGATGACCTTGTAAAGGTCACGGGTGTCCTTTGGATGCGGGTG
The DNA here is from genome assembly GCA_905163555.1 of Notocelia uddmanniana. NCBI lineage: Eukaryota > Metazoa > Arthropoda > Insecta > Lepidoptera > Tortricidae > Notocelia > Notocelia uddmanniana. Next base: position 23,362,737 of record LR991055.1, read on the forward strand.
GCGCAGAACCAGTAATTGTGGCACTCTTTAGGGGAGGCCGATGTCCAGCAGTGGACGTCCGTCGTATATGATGATGATGTCATATGATGATGATGATGACATTTTAATATTATGGCCAATGAATAAATATTATTTAATTAAATCCTGGCAAACATGCCTATATCAAATATAATTGCGTATGGAAGACACACTGAAGATAATGTTATTGTCCAACATTGTCCTAAGAAGCAGCTGGTATAATTTACTAGATATATATGCTGCAAATGTAGTATTATTTTTCACACTTGTAGGTTGACATCAGCTAAAAGACTGCTGAATTTAATTCCCACGATGTTTGCTAGTATAATTTTATTACGGCCGACTGTTTCGCAGTGCTATTAAGATGACAAATGTTCCGTAGGCGGGGACTGAGACACTAATCTGGATATAACTGGAAAAACTGGACAAGAACAGAGAGCGTCGGGTGTTTTTGTTTAAAAATTTTAGCACTTCTGAGTAAATAACGATGACTTTAAGCTGGTTTGTATGGATTAGGACATTATGTAATTTTGTAGTACCTGCCACACTTTGACACACAATTTTATATTAAACTGTTCGATCTATTGTTTTGAAACAATGTCACTTCGCCGATTTTCTTACGCCGGTTCTTCTCGTGGCAGAGGTTTGTTTTCCGAACCGGTGGTAGTTTATTGAAATTGATAGTTGCATTAAATATGCCTTAATTTAAGAATAAATAACTTTTTATTTTACTTTTATTAAAAAATTGCGTGTTGGTGACTGGACGGTTCAGTGTAGAGACACAACCCCACGCTCCAGCGGACGCTTTAAACGATACGACGCTATAAGATAAAACGAGATAGGGAATCGAAAGATCTTGGTTTCTATCTTCTTATAACGTCGTATAGCTCATGCAGTTCTTTACGATGGAGCGTGGGGATGCGCCTTAAAACACAGAGCGCGGCGCAGCGTCGTTGTGGGGCGGAGGTGGTTTAGCGGTAAAGCGAATGTTAATTAGCATAAATCAGTAGTACTATAATATTTATAATGTCCGGGGGCGACACACCAAAAAACCGCGCGGGATAGCGGAGTGGAGTACTGTATGATATTTTATAAAGCAGTAATCGACACTATCAACAGTTCCGGACATATGAAAAATGCAAAGTCCGCTTCTTCTCGTACCTCCTCTGGCGTTACCTGAGTAACCGCTTTTAGTGGAGCCACCGCCACCGCCGCCTCACCGGCAGCGTTTTGCATGTGTTTTAAGATAAACGCCACATGCCCCGCTCCGCTGTACGCGCAACTCGAGCAGCGCACAAGCCACGCATGAAGATTTTTCGACCTTGTTCGGTCACTACATAATCAGAAACACATAGTGTCTCGAAAACTAAGATAAATACTTTATTACACCTAAATAAATTTGCCTTGGAAGTTAATAATAAATACTTAGCTACTCGTATATACCTATAGCGTTAACGTAACAAACCGGCGCACTTAACTAGGTAGTCGCTAACCAACCCTTTCAGAGCAGGGCATTTTACTTTTCGATTTGTTTGGATAACGACCTAAAATGAAGTGGATGCGAAAGTTCTTACGAAGAAAGTCGTGAGCAAATTAATATACTCAATAAATGAAAAAATAACCTAACTCTACTTGTTATTTTTGCGAAGCAATTGAATTTTTAGTGATTTGTTGTGTTCATCGGCGGACAAACGTATTTTATTTTTTTGTTGTTTAGTAGAAGTCCTGTTTAAATTTTAGTTTACTTTTTACACGACTCCCCAAAAAAGGAGTGTAATATTTTCTTTTACATGTTATTTCTATTTCTTTTTGGTGAAAAATCAGCTTGTTGCCCACAGTGAATTCACTCAACGGTCCCATCTAAAGATCAGCGCTGGCAGTAATGCCCGCATTATGCAGATATGGGACCGTTCCGTGACAATACAATATGGCCAACACTCATTTTACATATTGCAAACTGTATTTATGTGGTTTTAAGTTCGTTTTGACACGAATATACATTTTTTGCTCTAATCTTTTAACTTTCATGGAAGGGTTCTGTACCTATATTACTTCAAATACTTTACTTTTATTTTTCTATTCTTTACTATAGGTAAAGAATAGAAAAATAAACAAAGTTATTCCAAATATCATTTAAATAGTACGTTTCAAGCCTTACTTGTTAATTAATAGTTGAAACTATTAAAAAGGTATCAAAAAACTACGGCTACTGAAAGGATCTTAAAGATAATTCTATTCAATAGTAACTTCCGGCTCGTCCTATTTCATACTCTTTTCGCCAATAAGTATTTAAAAGGATACTAAGTGTATAATTATTGTTAGTAGTTTTAATAAGGTTATTTAACTAAATACCTGATGTGTAATACATAAAAACTACTTTTGAAAGTTGTTCAATACGGACTGCAATTGTTTTGCGCCGTAAAAAGATGGCGCCCGGGCTCATTACGATCGGGCTTGTTGTGGCTGCTGCTTAAACAAAGTATACGGAATTAAATACTATCTTGTGTAATTGTGTTGTTTTTATTAGTTCAGAAGTGACAAAGGACTACTTTGATGATGATGAATATTATGATTATTGGTGAACTTACAAGAGTAGCGTATATACGTGGGGTTTTGATTTTTATTTGGACGTGTATATACCTATATCATATCAGCTTACATAACATAATTTACTTTACCTAATATTTATTTCGTTACTCATAATAATATATCATAATGACAATGTTTATAATAAGTGATCCATTCTTTTACAATACTTGGCGGTTAGAAAATGTTTAGAAGAATATAAGCGCGTTGATCTATTTTCTGTGTTAATTAGGACCCCGTTTTTATTAATGTATTTCGCTTCGCCTGTGAACTTGCTGGTTACTTGTTTGTTGGCTTGTCTGTGAAAGTCGTTCCGTTCCGTGTGGAGCGAACCGTAAAATAATTCGATAGAAAATGTTTATTTTTATTCTTAATTTATCAATCTCTCGTTGCATTTTTGAATAATTTCTTATACCTATAGTGACGTACGTCACGTTTGAGCATTATTTCCGACCTTGCGAAGTATTTAATCTTATAATTATTAGGTAAGTGAGCAATCTGAAACAATACTTTAAATGTCACAAGACGTGAACCTTCAGTTGTATTGTATATACTGACATGTATGTTTTTCTAATATAAATTATGACACATTATTTCTCTAAGACTTTATTTATATATCTAAGCAGTTGATTACTATTTATCGAATTGCATTTATATTTCGAACCGTGACATCTTCGAGAAGACAGTACGGTGGTCATGTCATTTTGTTGCACTTTTAGGATGACCCAGGGGTCATGTAACGGTGGGTACTCCCTACGGCCGTGATAGACAGTTTATTGAATTTGAATACAGTGATCGATTTTCATCTTGTTACTGGGAAGTCAACTACTGTCAGTACGTATTACGTCCTTAGCACGTCTTACGTCCGGTATAGATTGATAATACCAACCAACAGATCCATTGTGTTGAGCGGAGACACTGACAGGTGAGGCCCTGTCAGAAATCACTTGTGTGTCAACTTTAAACTTACTGATTTGTATATAAGTGGGAATGGGACGGATGTACGGAAGTCGTTCAACTTAAATAATAATTATTATTATTTTGAGTCTTTAATTTATATGTACTGTTTTTATGTGATATGATATGGGCTAAGCCAGAAATAAAGTATTATTATTATATGAATGAATCAGCTTTATTCTGATATCTGTGGCTACGTCAGTCCGAAACTCTTTTACATGCCTGCGTATTTGTCATAGTTATTGGTGTTTTTACATATTTGTCTTTTGTAATTAGTTTTGTACCAAAATGTCAGATCGAGATCTTACGCCTAGCGGCTCTCTTCTGTTGCACAATGACACGTTTTTGGAACTGCATCGCCGGGAACGTGTTCGTAGAGCTCTTTACAATTAGGAGACTCTCGCAGTCGTACTCGCGCTCGTCATCGTCGTCGACTCCGGCGGAATTGTCGCGTATCTCGTAAATAATTTGTATGTTCTGTCCGTAGCGTATTGCCTAGGGACAGCCAAAATTTTCAGGATGGCCGATTGTAAGAAAAATAAACAAAGTTATTCCAAATATCATTTAAATAGTACATTTCAAGCCTTACTTGTTAATTAATAGTTGAAATTTTTAAAAAGGTATCAAAAAACTACGGCTACTGACAGGATCTTAAAGATAATTCTATTCAATAGTAACTTCCGGCTCGACCTATTTCATACTCTTTTCTCCAATAAGCATTTAAAAGGATACTAAGTGTATAATTATTGTTAGTAGTTTTAATAAGATTATTAAGGTTTTAATAAGGTAAAAAGATGGCGCCCGGACTCATTACGACCGGGCTTGTTGTGGCTGCATGTTTAGTTAAACAAAGTATACGGAATTAAATAGTATCTTGTGTAATTGTGTTGTTTTTATTAAACATATTCTATATTGTGTGGCCAAGTGTGTATCGCATCACAAACAAAGAAGGGTTCCATACTCACACCTACTAGTCCACGTTTAAAACCACATTAAAATATATTGAATTCAAAAAGGTCATATATTCACAGGGACCAAGACGGGTAAGGTGTGAGGTGAGAGGTAAGGACGTGAGGTGAGAGGAAGAGCAAGACGGGTAAGGTGTGAGGTGAGAGGTAAGGACGAGTCGGTTTGTAAATAACACCCCAGTAGTTTTGGAGCAAATTCGCTGTGACAAATAGACGGTCGGATAGACATAACCTGTCGATCACGTGAGTGATTCTATAAGAGTTACGTCTTTTTCCTTTTGAGGTAGGAACGGATTGGTCCGCTAAAAAACGGTAAATTACAAAAACAGCTAACCATAATTTATAATGTTTTATTATTCGTGCTTAGAATAAAAGTCCCTTATCGGTGTACCTACCTTATAATACTACTGATTTATGTGAGTACCTGTAGTATGCTACAGTCCTGAATATATTTTGAAACGATTATAGACACCCTTTCAAATTCATATCCTACAAAAAATAATTACACCGTCTTCAATTATCTTCACGCTTTCCTGAAGAAAATTAAGGCTCTTTTATGGAATCCAAGCATAAGCCGGCAGGCAGTGTTTATGCATATTAAGGAGATCCGAATAAACATTGAGGAATAATCAGCAATGATCCAATAAAACCGTCGCACGAACGTAAGCGAGGTATTATGAGCGCTTACCGAAGCCATAGGAATAAGCTTTTTGTATATAAAAAAGTGAAATAAAGTTTAATAGTACATTACTACAGAGACCGATATGAAAGGGGTTGCCGGCCCAAGACGGTATAGGTCTAAGGCGGGCAACCCCATATTTCCCGCCGAGGTATGTATAGTGCTTTTATCAAACATGCAATGAAATAAACCACAAAAATCTAAGTTTTATTTTTGATAAGCATAGTTCCAGAATGTCATGATGCCTGTGCCACAAATTTATGTGGAATGGAAATTAAAAAAAAGAGGACTTAGCCGGCCTAGGCCAGCAAGAATTATATGAAATTCCATTAACGATCTCTTGTCCTAGCCGCATCTGAAACGTCATACTTCGCAGCCTATTATAAGGAACATAACATCAATATTTCTTTGTATGTTTGAGAAAAGGTTTATTTTAACACAAATTTATTTAACACTTAATTGTTAGTAAACGGGACTTAACTACTTTATTAAATCGAGACCTCATGTGTACATCTTTGAGTTCACCTGGTTTATTTCGACGGCTTCAATGAATTATTCTACTTTTGCCATTCTCTAGAAAGAATGGATGAGAAGAATATATAGAGACTCTCTAGATTCAAGTAAAGACACCACCCGGGATAAGGTGCCACTCGTTGCTGAAGAATCTTCGCACTTTGGTTCAACCCTGAACACATCTTTATTCCACGCGGAAGTGTAAAGGTCCGTATAGCCCATATGATAGCCGACCTCCAGTAGGAGATGGCAATTGAAGAAGAAGGAAAAAAAGTATTACGTATGTCGGCGCGGGACGAGTTAAATGCTCTGATAGCTGGGGCCCGCGCAGGTTACACGCATTCTTAGTTCAATGTTTACATTAACAGCATTAAGGTGTTATTTTACGTAAGTATACTACGTTACCATCCGCGTTTTGTCCACTTGTGTTAGCACCCGTAGGCGACATATTATTTCCTCCGTTGTCCGTTACAGTTAGCTCCTCTTCGACCTCAATGGTTGTGTCCGCTTCACAGTCTCGGGTCACCAGTATGTAGGAACTAGGTGTGGTTACTACACGTTGAGTTCTTTTGCAAAGCAGGGGCGGCAGCAGAGAAGCGAAGAATAATATGCAGACTCCAAATTAATACTTATAATGCGATAAACAAAAGTAAACATCTACAAATTGCTTAAGCGTAAGCGGCAGCTATATAAAATGCAAGTACGCGGGTGTATGCGCGAGCAGCGGTATAGCTAGTGACGCGTGAGTTGTCCGGCGGGTATCGGCCGGTGGTGTGATTTCGCTGCGTGGTACAAGCATCATAAGCGGAGCGGAGTGATTTCCTGGATAATAAAACTAACATATTTATTTTCCCTGCCTCAAACTATCTCCAAACCATACCAAACCATCAACCATACCAAATTTACACAAGTCAGATCAGTGGTTTAAGCTTGAAGAGGTAACAGACATAATTTCTTTCGCAATTAAAATATTAAGTATGGAAAGTAAATTTTACAACATCAATTCAGCTTGGATGACGTGGCGCAAGCAACATCTCCTGCCGGCATCTCCTGATGATGCCTCGTAGAGAGGCGAAACACGTGTCGAGGTATTGTCGTTCTTTTTTAATGGTTTTTTTTTTGTATTTATTTGCAGCCAGCGGAGATGGTGGGAGCATTAACCGCATGCAAGAATACGCAATTGGATACTTAGCATTAACAATAATAGTCCTGCACGTTCTTTAGCGGAATAGCAAAGAAATATTGTTCAAGAAGCTTATGCCAAAGTAACGCCTGATTCTATCAGTTAAGGATAGGAACCCGAGAACAACGTGACCCTAATGAAATTAATAAAATGTTGTTAACGGTCACGCTCACAGAGCTAAATTTTACAAGTCCGGGCCAAAATTCGCTCGTAAATAAAATAATAATAAATCGTTGATCTCTTGTGAGATAGTATACGTTCATGCCTATTAGTTACATCTGAAAACAGAGCCCTGTGATTAGTTGTTTATTGGTTATATATTTATTTTTAAGCTCCTGTTCTCATAATTGCCACGACGCGCCCACGCGCTCCTCCAGTTTACTGTCCCAAACTTCTCTTCTTTTTTAAATTAAGGACTTCATTAGCCACTACATACAAAATATAACGAGAGATTCTAAATTATCTTTTTTAATTTGTGGGAATTCCCAATTTCTTACAGTCAGTAACACGGGAGTAGTCGTATATGAGCCTATATGACGCAGCTACCCACAATATACATAATTAAAGACAACCACTTTCGCGTAGCTGGTCACTACCACTACGAAGCTGGAGGTCCCGGGTTCGAGTGCCGGGTCCATTTATTTGTGTGATGAGCACGACTATTTGTTACCGAGTGGATGGATGTTGTGGATGTTTTATATATCCACCACCACCATGTCAGTCGAAAGACGTCCTCTGCTGGACATAAGCCTTCCCCAATTTCAAGGGGGGTAAATGCCATAATCGCCATGCTTGGCACGCTAAAGGGTAAAACAGGACCCTATTACTAAGACTCTGCTGTCCGTCCGTCTGTCTGTCGTATCTCATAATAGTGAACCGTGATAGTTAGAGAGTTGAAATTTTCATAGTGATGTATTTCTGTTGCCGCTATAACAAAAATACTGAAAACATAATCTATATTAATAATTTCGTGCAGGGGTACGGTAGACCCGAACGAGACCTGTCTCAAATTGAAGAACGTATAAAATTAACGATTTTTGAGTTGAACATATGTATCCGCAAAATTCGGATTGTCGCGTATTTTGCATTTAAAAGTGTTAATTTGATGACAAAACGTCGGCCATATTGCCCACAGACTATATTGCTATATTAAATTTGTTGGTTGACAGTGTCGGCTACGTTCGAAAATCGTGAACTATTTTTGCGTCCGGTATGTTGGCGAGGTTGCCGGGCTGCGTTCTGGGTGATGGGCCATCATCGCCCATTGTGTGGATTCGGCTAGCCGCGTCTGCAGCGTTTTGTTTTTGTAGTTTTCAAGCGTTCTATACATCAGCCTAGCTAGCACGATAACTTATACCGTCACGTTATATGGGCGAAATGTATTAAAACGTCACATAAAACGTAACGGTATAATCTATCGTGCTAGCTAGACTGATTGTCACAACAACCGCCTTCAAAGCGAATGTATGGGGCCTGTTACATGGATTCATATCACGATAAGTATCACGTGAATATTAAAGCAGAATCCATACAAATTTGAAAACTGCGATAATATTGACACCCCAGTATTGTGATAATATTAATCGTGTAAAGGACACCACTTGAATGTTTGCTGAGTCTGTCCGCCATCTTAAAGCTGCGTCTCTATTTTGTATGTGACAAACTACTAGGTGACTTATGGCTTTTAAACGTCTAGCAAAATTCTATCCCTATCTCGCTCTATCTTATAACTTAGTGGTGCTCATGCCGTTCACCGCGCTCGGACGTTAGAGGCGCTACTGCGAACCGAAAACGAAGTATCTGCCTCTCTCGCACATGTATATTCGAACGACAGAGAGGAAGATAGTTCGTTTTTGGTTTGCGGTAGGCCTTCAGGCGTCAACTTTAAAACGAATAGGGTATTTTACTATAAGAGAAATAAAATTCAAAATGTAATAAAAACCAGCCAAGTGCGTCGGAGTCGCACACTGAGGGTTCCGTACAACTAAAAAACAAATGTGATTTATCAATATATTGATATTTTTGGTAAAATATACTTCATAATAAACATTATCACCTAATTTCAAGTTCATAGGTCGATGGGAAGCTAAAAAATTATATGTGTGACAGACAACACAAGGAATGTTCTTTGACTTTCTTCGACCGTCCGCCACGCTCGGACTAAGGTGCTACCAACCGAAAACTAAATATATATGCCTCTCTGTCGCACTTGCATATTCGAGCGCGGAGAGGGAAATACTTCGTTTTCAGATCGTGGTAGGCCCTCTGGTCTGACGGCTCCTATTCCTGGATGGTGCGCGTATCGGAATGTGAAATACCTTTGGCAAAACGGAACAAGTTGTTAAATAGCTTCCATTAATTGGAGAAAATATTACCAACTGTTATTATTATCACGTGAAACACTGAATATTGAAGCAACATCCATAGGGGCCTGTTACATGGTTATTATTATCACGCGATATACTCATATCACGATCCGTATCACGTGAAATGAATATTGAAGAAAAATCCATACGATTTTGAAAACCACGATAATATTCACACACCAGTATTGTGATAGTATTAAGCGTTTAACAGACCCCATACAATTTTAAAAATCGCGATAATATTGAGTGTAAAAGGCCCCACCGAATAGAATTTGGCGGAGAATAGAGAGCTGCTATCGCGAAACGAAAACGAACGAACATCGTGTATTTCCCTCTGTGTCGCTCGAATTTTCAAGTGCGACAGAGAGGGAGATACACGAACTTCATTTGTTTTTCGCGTTAGCAGCTCTGACTTCGCACCAAAAATACTGACTGGCACATCAATATTTAACAATGCACATCTGAATTGAATTTTAATGAACGATTAGTATTTTAGCTATACAAATCAGTACTGATTACGGTGTCAAATTTTTTATGTGCCTTTAAATACTACCCTTATAAAAATGCTCAGGATTAACTTGCAAAGATACTAGCCTTTGCCCGTGACGTCGTTTGCGTAATCTTTTACTCCCCATTCCATATAATTCCATTCCATACTTTTATTCCCAATCCATACTACAGACTATATTTCTATACGATTCGAAGTTTCATCATAATCCGTTGTTGTAATGTTTTTATTTTACACATTTTTGTACACTATTTCTTTCGTCGTTTGCATAACTGTCACAAATAAATGTTTTGTTTATTTCTTTCTTATTTATTTCACCCGAGCGAAGCCGGGCTTTCATCTAGTCTATATTAATATTTTCGTGCAGGGGTACGGTAGAAGAGAGAAGACCGTATAAAAATAACGATTTCTGAGTTGAACATATGTATCCGCAAAATTGATATTGATATTTTTGGTAAAATATACTTCATAATAAACATTATCACCTAATTTCAAGTTATGGTCGATGGGAAGTTAAAAAATTATATGTGTGACAGACAACACACGGAATGTTCTTTGACTTTCTTCGACCGTCCGCCGCGCTCGGACTAAAGTGCTACCAACCGAAAACTAAATATATATGCCTCTCTGTCGCACTTGCATATTCGAGCGTGGAGAGGGAAATACTTCGTTTTCAGATCGCGGTAGGCTCTCTGGTCTGACGGCTCCTATTCCTGGATGGTGCGCGTATTGGAATGTGAAATACCTTTGGCAAAACGGAACAAGTTGTTAAATAGCTTCCATTAATTGGAGAAAATATTACCAACTGTTATTATTATCACGCGAAACACTGCATATTGAAGCAACATCCATAGGGGCCTGTTACATGGTTATTATTATCACGTGATATACACATATCACGATCCGTATCACGTGCAATGAATATTGAAGAAAAATCCATACGATTTTGAAAACCACGATAATATTGACACACCAGTATTGTGATAATATTAAACGTTTAACAGACCCCATACAATTTTAAAAATCGCGATAATATTGACACATAATATTGAGTGTAAAGGGCCCCACTTAATAGAATTTGGCGGAGAATAGAGAGCTGCTACCGCGAAACGAACGAACATCGTGTATTTCCCTCTGTGTCGCTCGATTTTGCAAGTTCGACAGAGAGGGAGATACACGAACTTCATTAGTTTTCGTTCGCCTTAGCAGCTCTAACTTCGCACCAAAAATACTGACTGGCACATCAATATTAACAATTGCACATCTGAACTGAATTTTAATGAACAATTAGTATTTTAGCTATACAAATCAGTACTGATTACGGTGTCAAATTTTTTATGTGCCTTTAAATACTACCCTTATAAAAATGCTTAGGATTAACTTGCAAAGATACTAGCCTTTGCCCGTGACGTCGTCAGCGTAATCTTTTAGTCCCTATTCCATATGTTAATCCAGACTACATTTCTATACGAAGTTTCATCATAATCCGTTGTTGTAATGTTTTTATTTTATACATTTTTGTACACAATTTCTTTTGTCGTTTGCATAACTGTCACGAATAAATGTTTACTTTATTTATTTCACCCGAGCGAAGCCGGGCTTTTATCTAGTAAAATAATATTTTTAGGGAGCTCTCATACGAAAAAACTTTTAAAAAGATGCTCGACGACGATGCTGACGATGCTATGATGTCACCGGGGCATAGTGTAGCTTCCCAACAGTGAATAGTACATTTCGATGCTAGTGCGGAAAGTATGTCATTTCAAAGAATGACATTTCCGCACGTGTATTGAACGACGTTTTTTAATACAGTTGCGAAAAAATAAGAAAAACAACAAGTAATATTTATAAAAACAATATCGAATGTTGCCTTTAGAAACTTAAAACATGCTTGCAGTAAGTAAAAACGCCTCTTCTTTGACAGGCGTTTCGGCAGCTATTCCGTTCCACTCAGACAACTTATTAAGAACGGTTTTTCAATATTCAATATTAAAAAATAAACGTGTTATAATGATGAAGAGGTAAGTAATAAAATATGAAATGTGTATATTTTTCGTATTCTGATATTAACAGTAGGTTTTTATGTTGATTACGACGTTTAAAGGAAACTAATATTTAACACCCAGCAATAAGGAGTCATGCATTGGAACAAGCATACATTTAAAAAAATTGGAAAAGTGAAAAGCACTAGTGCGCGTAAACCAACTTTCCGCACGCTAAACAGCTACGTAAAGTAGCACTTTTTGAGCAACTGTATTTAAAAATAATTTTTCAAATCGGTCCAGTAGTTTCGGAGCCTATTCAATGCAAACAAACAAACAATAAAATCTTTCGTCTTCATAATATTAGTATAGATTATTATTAGTATAAAATTGTGTATGTAAAAAATATTTTAGGTTTTTTTTACACCTTGGGTTACATTAGTAGACTTTAAGTAAGGATCCCTAATTTTATTGAAAATATTAATATAGCCTGTGTCACCCGGGGATAGTGTAGCTTCTCAACTGTGAAAGAGTTTTTTAAATCAGTTCTGTAGTTTCGGATTCTATTCAATGCAAACAATCTAGGAAACAAACAATCAATCAAATTTTTCCTCTTTATAATATTATTAGTATAAATTTTTATTAGTATAGAATTCTATCATCAATAGTTTTCACAGCGCACGCGATGTAAAGAATATTTTAGGTCATTTTTTACACCTTGGGTGATTATTCGAGTTTAAGTAAGGATCCCTAATTTTTTTGAACATTTAATATAGCCTATGTCACCTGGGGATAGTGTAGCTTCCCAAAAGTGAAAGATTTTTTCAAATCATTTCGTAGTTTCGGAGCCTATTCAATGCAAGCAAACAATAAAATCTTTCCTCTTTATAATTGTATACGTCTTTTCCGCTCACGGGACAATAAAGTCATGGACCTATTTTTTAAGTGTCTAATGTTATATAGATAATAGTAAACCCTTCGTGCGCGAGTCTGACTCGCGCTTGGCCGGTTTTTTTACATTGTACCTCAGCATCTTACACATAGCTTAGAGACCGTGTACAGTGTAAGGAGTTTGGAAAAACGTACGGTTTGTTTATTCGAACCTTTAAATTTTATAATAGATTAAATCTTTTAAAATTTCGTTCAATAATATATAACTTTATATTATTCGCTTGGGCTGATGTTGTTTTCTCTTAGGTATATATATCCATACGTACGACAGCCGACACGAATACTACTCAGCTCGACGATCAGCCGATTCACATATTAAGTCAAACAAACGTGGCAATGCTCTCACTATTTAAATAAATACTCGTCGGAATAAATATTTGCCTATCCCACCCCATTTTATACCTTTCTATCCAGTCTCAATATATCACCTTATCGCCTGTCGTCCCATTCCAGGGCACAGATTTTGGTATAAGTAACCTTAACTACATAAAGTAAACAAACCAGCACCCATCGGTGATGGTTTTTAGCATTACTTTACCTGCGCAATCGGTGCGAATGTGCTGAGTATCGCAAAGTTATTCTTTGTGGGAAGCCTCCTGATATGTGAAAATAAATCCCCGTTTGCATATTATATTATACGGGATCCAATAACGGCCGGAAACATCTGCGCGAAGAAATTGATTCACCGCGTTCGTCAGTGCAGATGTCTTAAAACGACGATAACATAAAAAGTCACTTACATTGAATCACTTTTTGCTCTTTCTCTTTATGAAGCAAATACCAATTATAGGTTAGAACTTCGAGAAATACTTTACCAAAAAATACGTCATATTTATTTTACCTTTGTGCTTATGTTTTAATAACTCAACATTTGCGTACTCAATTCAGTTGTAAAGCCATACCGACGCTAAGATTCGATTTTTTATATATACATATACATACAATAGATACGGGGCGAGATCACGGGGCACATGGACCGTCAAAATTTTGGGGGTGCTGGTAGAGTCATTTGGTACTTTTCCACCCTTGCATCACGGGTAACGTTAATGGAGGTACGAAGCTTTTTTCTTGTTTTTCCTAAATTTACCCAAATTGTGACATTCAAAGAACCATAACTTTATTGTATGCTTATGAATGCATAATTTATTTGTCTTACAAGTACGTATGTGTGCTGAAAAATACTATTCTGGGTTATAAATATAACACTACGAAATGAACTTATGGGCCTTTTTATTAACAAGCAACATTAACGTACGAAAACATTTTCACTTCCTGATTTTTTATTTAGCCTGCTTACTAGTAGATGTAATATAATATTGTAAGGTTTTATTTCTAAGTTTTATTTTCAATTTTTAAGCAACAACTCTGAGGCACATCTCCTCTCTTCAGGTTAATAATGTATGTATTTTTAATTCAAATATGAAGGTGATTAGGTAGGGTAGTTTTCTAATGCTAATTTTTTTAACATATTGCCGTTTTATGGATCTTTTGCCATCTAATCAATAGAATAAAATAAAAATTACAAAATGAAATCAGAATAATAATAAAATGTGAAACTTGAAAGTTTCTAAAATGATGTAATTTGTTTATCATCTAAAAGTTCAATGAAGGCTATCAATAGAATTAACATGATTCAATAAAAAAGAAATTGTATAAGAACTATATACTTAAACACAACATTTCACGATTAAAATAGCAATTTTCTTGATTTTTATACAACGTCAGTACGGGGATCATGCGTTGTAAAGTCATAATTTTCTGTCAATTAGTATGGAGCTTTTTTGGTGTTCGAGAACAATAGCCACCTTTGATCCTGTTTTGCGGCTTTTGTTGAGATTTAATCGTAATTGGTCGTATACAAACATTTAATCTCCTTTAAAGACATTCGAATGGCATCGTTTATATATTTTTTGGAAACCAGCCTATGCAGCTTGAACATTTACAATAGCAAAACGCACAGACCTAGATAAACCTAGATGCCCCCAATGTATGTACTTCGCGTGTATCTAAATGGTGCGGTGCACCACTTGCCGCTCAGTCGCGCTCATGTCGTTCTAACTGTCAGACGTTGTCGGTCATGATGACATCTGCACGAAAGCTATTCAGCAGGTTTCTCATGTCATAGCTTCCCCACTTAGTCACATAATTAACCTATCTATTTCATGCGGCACTTATCCTGACAAACTTAAACCAGTAATTGTTAAACCGTTGTTTAAAAAAGGGGACAAGTATGATATTAGCAATTACAGACCAATTTCTCTAGTTTCAGTGTTCTCAAAGATATTCGAGAAAGTGATATACGAGGCTTTATATAACTTCCTGGAAAAATATAATCTGCTAGCCAAGGAACAGAAAGGTTTCCGCAAAAAGATGACAGTCAATATGGCCATATATGATCTACTCTATCCCGTAATACAAAAAATGGATAAAAGACAACATATATGCGCCATATTTATGGATTTAAGTAAAGCGTTCGATTACGTGAGTCATACTATACTTTTGGAAAAACTGAACACTTATGGTATGCGAGGCAACGTTCTACAACTATTGAAATCTTACCTGGTAAATAGGGAGCAGACTACTGAACTTTCACAAATATGTCTTAAATCAAAAGAGGAAAGATCATACAGATCAGATGTACGGGTACTAAAGTACGGTGTGCCTCAAGGTAGCGTTTTGGGCCCCCTCCTGTTCCTGTTGTATATCAACGATCTCCCTAAACATGTCAAATATCCCATGGTATTGTTTGCGGATGACAGTACATTGATAATTGAATGTAAAGACATGAATAATTATGAATTGGAAATTAATGACACTGTCAATAATATAATACAATGGCTCAATACTAACAATCTTAGAATAAATCTAGGCAAAACGAAAATTATGCACTTTAGACAAAACACACCAATGTTACCTATTGTTTGTAATTATCAAGGACATCTTATCGAACCAGTTAATGTAACAAAATTTTTAGGACTCACTATAGATCACAAGCTGTCGTGGAAGCCCCATACGGATGAAGTTTGTAAAAGGCTCAACAAATATGCATATGCACTGTACAAGCTATCCAAACAAGCCAGTATTGACGCGGTCATATCAGCATATCATGGCTATGTTGGATCAACCCTTCGCTATGGTGTTATCTATTGGGGGAATAGTACCAATAGAGAACTCATCTTTAAGGCACAAAAAAGATGCATCAGAGCAATGTGTGGCCTGAAGCAAACTGATACCTGTGTCCCGTATTTCAAAAAACTGAATTTGTTAACATTGCCTTGCCTTTTTATCCTTGAAGTGGCCATTTTTGTAAAGAACAATCCAACATTATTTAAAAAAGTGTCTGAAGTATTCCATCGTGATACCTACCGGGCCCATAACCTTTGCTCAGTGTTTTCTCGCACTGCCCTTATGAGAAAAAGCATGTTCTGTTCTGCCAGCAAAATTTATAATAAATTACCACTTAATTTAAGGAGGACGCCAGTGCATGTTTTTAAAACGAATCTCACCAAATTGTTGATTAGTAAATGTTATTACTCATTAGCGGATTATTTTTCTGACAATTTAAATTAATTTATGTATAGTATATATGTTATGTAATGTGGATTATTATTATTTTTTTTTTTGCTCTCGTCTTATTAATCTTAAAGCAATTATAATTTTGAATTTTATCTTATTTATGAACAGTGAATTTTGTAATTGATATGCCTTTATTTAATTTTATATAATTTCTACTACAAATTTGTATGCCTAACGGCGAAACATAGCGTTCACACATTTTTTGTACCACCTTGTATACCTATGTTTACAAATAAAGAACTTTGAACTTTGAACTTTGAACTTTGAACGTTTGTTGCTGCACTAGAAAATTCCACACTGCGCCGTAATTGACTGTTCAAATTCAACAAGAGCGGTTAGTCGAGTAAACGGTGACGATTCCTTTCATAAGTAAGTATTTTTTGTAATAATTTCGAAGTACGCCATTCATTGCGGCTTCTACTTTAAACTATACTTAAGGACTGTTATTTGTAGGCCGCAATGGACAGTGAAGCAAACGATTATTTCGTAAATCTTCACGTTGCAGGGTAGTAGGGATTTTCTCAAAGTCTGTCGACTTAAAGTGCTGCTTAGTGCTGTACACTGCGATGTTTCATGCAATATCACTGTGCATTTCGATTTATAATCGATTTTTGTGACGGACAATGATAATTAAGGCTAGTTACTATACAATAATGTTATTCTTTTACATTAAAAATATTTAATAGTTTTAAGCGTCACAGAAGCAGGGATCTTCTTTCATAAAGTGCTTCGTAGAATATTTATTTGATTGTTGACTATATGTAAGTATCAGGATCAGGGCATTAAGCGAAGAAGAATATACAATAATTTACATAATTGCATTTATTAAATAACCACCAAGCACTTAGTTATTACAATATTTCACGTATTGAATGCTATCCAAAAAAATGCACTATATAATATCTATTTTCATTATGTCTATTCCTCTCTGAAATGAACTATACTTTTGCATCGATGAAAGGTTGTTGTTATAAAAACATTGCAATCCTTCTTTTGGAAAATCGTGCAAAAAAATTCTCTGACTTGTTGACCGAGCGAGCGAAGCGTCTTCGTTCGCATTTCTCAACCGATTCTCGTGATATTTTGTGAGCAGAATTTCTTTATCGTGTCAGTTTTTGGTCTACAATTCACAGAGCCACTAGTAATCTTTGAATCCCTTTCTCATTGTCCGTCTATAAACTCGAAGTATGATCGATAAAATAAGCGATAGAAAATCAATCATAAAAATTATCACGGAACATTTTGTATGCTTAAAACAGACATATTAACGTAAATTCGTAGGTAAATTACTTCAATTTTGAAGTAAAATGCAGAACGTAAACTAAAGCGGGCAGGCTGCGTACGTTCTCTCACCGCAAAGGCCTACTGAGTACTAAATCGACGGCGGCGCCTTTGAATCGGTTTAACGCGGCGGTGGTATTGGACATCACTAAATTGCTTACGTGACGTCATAGTAGGCACGTAAAAATTGACACTCTCGGTTTCCATACTATTGAGCGCGTATGCGGAGTCTATATGGTCTGTGGCAAAACGCAAAACATGTAGACATTGACCAATTTAAGCAATTTGCAATTAGAAATTTTGCGGGGTTTTCTGAGGTTTCAATTCAATAAGCCGCAATCTAACGCCTTTAAAGTCATCATATCCCAGGCCATCGCTCAGGTTTAGCCGGATCTGTGCGGCAGAGTCATAGAAAATTGGACCACACGGATACATGCAGCTGTGAGAAACCGAGGCCGACATTTTGAACGATGTAATTCTATAATTAATGGTTTACATGAGCCTTCAAACATAATATAAACTTAAGTAATACTTCACAAACAGCCTGTTTATATTCCATTTCAACATCGACCCGCCTTATCGGAAAATCCTTTACTATACAATACGCAATAGCCTATTTGACCTTAGAGGACGGCCTCGACCATATCGGTATTCTCATTATTCATCTTTCTTCTTAAGCAGGTTAAGTTTTTTACTGTATTCACATGAAAAGCAAACTATAAAACAAACAAACAAACAAAATATCATCATCATGTCAGCCGAAAGACGTCCACTGCTGGACATAGGCCTCCCCCAAAGAGTTCTACAATTACCGCAATAACAACAAAATATTAATACAAACAATCCAACATAGGCCCTGGGCAGTGAGACGGGCGCTTGCTACCGGTGGTTAGATTATTTATATAAAGAGAGTAACCTCCGGACTATCTGCGCCTTGTGAAGAATACCACCTTCTGTGTCTGACCCTTGATCCAGCCATCTTGCGAGAGTTTCTTGAGATGTTGGCTAAGTCTTCGTTGACACATTAATTCATATTATAGACATTAGTAGGTTTAGTATCTAGCTCGTTTGCGTCCATAGCTCGGCTGCAATCTAAACTGACCAGTAAACGTAATTTAATACCACATATAAATATTTTTTTCATTCATTCACTAAGGATCAACATCAAACCCAAAAAAAAAAAGTATCTTGTTTATATCTTACATATAAAAACCATCGTAGCCATGAGGTAATCGTATGTGCACTTAATTAGCAGCCTGTCTATTGGACGTCA
The DNA here is from genome assembly GCA_905163555.1 of Notocelia uddmanniana. NCBI lineage: Eukaryota > Metazoa > Arthropoda > Insecta > Lepidoptera > Tortricidae > Notocelia > Notocelia uddmanniana. The sequence continues at coordinate 23,381,578 of LR991055.1, forward strand.
GTCTGCCGCGGTGGGGTAGGACATCCCATTTCAGTGCGGAGCAATTCATGTCCATGTGATAGGTAGGTGTATAGATAACAACCCAGACCACGGCCGTGATTCTTGCTTTCTTTGTCATATGTGACACAAAGGGCACATCTCTAGCATCCTGCTTTCCTTACATGTCATTTTGATATTGAAAAATAACGAAGTGACATCCCTTTTATATGCGGGTAATGGCATATTTTTAATTAAGCGGTGGGCCACAATGGCACTCACTTCACAAAAATCACCTAACAATGTCGATTCGATGGTATTCTCTGGATCGACAAGTAACAGCGTTACAGTGGATATTACATATGTGGCACCTTTGTGATCAACCAAGAAAGAGGTTCACCACATCAAAACCCTAATTTAAATTTTGTAGACCAATATTTTAGTTTACTTCACCGTTATTGTGATTGCTTAAATACCACTACATAGGCATAAACCTACAAAATCATTGCCTGCATATAAATGCAGGGGATGATTGTATGTCCATAATAGTATGTGTTTATACTACATACTTTGAGGGATAAACCTCACGTGGATAAGGGTTCTTCATGTTTGAATTAAAACGTCCCATGTCAATCAAACTAACGGAAAGTTTTCAAACATCGCACAATTAAATAGTTCTGCTTTGTTTTGCAAAGATGTTTGTTTTGCATAATATTGTTTCTATCTTTACTGGCTTGGCTCTAAATTGGTCGAAGTTAAAGTACATACGTAAAGTAAGTAAAGAACGAAAGTAAAGTATGTTCCTCAATAAAGGTACTACGGTGAAAAGTAATGATGTAGTTAGTGTAAAGTAATGCCAAATGCTTAAAATGGGTGCGCTTTATGTGCTAATTAACGAAAGAATCGGGGAAAACAATCCCAATAGATGTTAAATACCTTAAAATCATTCATTGTAATCGATGTCTCAATACGACTTATCCGAGCTTATCCTTTAAGAGTCCCTTACAAATTGGACAATTTTAATTAGACACGAGGAGAAAAGGTCCGTTTTAGGGTTCAGAGGCACCTTTATCTTTTTTAAGGGCTGTTAAAAAGATTAATAGAAGGGACGACTAGGTCATTGGATTGTATTTAGTAGCCTCCAGGGCTGAATAAAGCAATGTCTTTATTCGTAACGTTTCTGAAGTTAACAGTTACGCTCGATTAGGTATCGCATTGGGTTGGTTAATGGATATTGGGAGGAACATCTGGGTTGATTCTTCGCAGAGTTCCGTAGTGATTGAGACAAATAGGAGCGCTTTATCATTTCTGGGATAGTATCCACAGTAATAAAACGCCGGTTAATACTAATTAATAAAGCCTATAAGCAATATATAGACTGGTTGACTGTATAATTACTTACAATATTTTGTAAATTTTTGTCATTTTATTGTACGTATGGATAATTATGTATTTTTTTTACTTTTGATATTGACATGTAATATGAATTATTATTAATAAATATGAGTATGAGTATGAATATATTTATGTAATTATTCTTAAAGTATTCGTACACGGGTCTAACACGAAACTTATTTATTTTCCTTAATTACCGACTTTTCGACACGGGTTGCACCGGTCATGGTCGCGGCAGACTGACGTCTCAGTAAGTTGTCAACGGACCATGACCGGTGCAACCCGTGTCGAAACGTCGGTAAAGTAAATAAATAAATTTAGTGTTAGACCCTTAGAGTTTAAAGTGTTATATATTTATGTACTTAGTTTAAATGCTTATATTGTGTTTGGCTATTACGTATATAATTATAACAGGTCATGCCATGGGGAACCGGCGACTGACCATAACCAGTTGATCGCTCTAGCTCGCACCGGTCTGTATGTACTATGAAAGTCTATTTCTGTAGTTTAAGCAAAACTGCTTTAAAAAAATATTATCATTTATTAATAAACAAGATTGACGATGATTAAACAAATTACGTATCCAAAAACGACATTTTTAATGAAAAAATTCCAAATAACGGTATTAATACCGCAACACTGGGATTGAGACCCAGGACCGAATTCCAAACCCAATATTGAGAATGGTCCGGTATTGCAGGCCCTAATAGGTACAATTCATAGATATATACTTAAATACATAGAAAACATCCAAGTCTCAAGAACAAATGTCTCTGCTCACCACAGAACGCATTTGGTTCTGTGGTGAGCAGAGATTAGGCGGTGACCTCTAGCTTCGGAGGCAGTGACACTACAAACTAGGCTAAACAGGCCGACAAATCAATATAAATATGAATCAACCTAGTTACAAACTAAGCAAAGCTTGAACTAGGGGCACTAGAGGACGATATACATACTTATAATATATACAGATAAATACATAAGAAATATCCAAGATTCAGGAACAATATTTGCGATCAATGCACAAATAATGCCCTGACCGGGATTCGAATTCGGGACCTCCGGTTTCGTATAAACAGATTTTTGTGCATGGTCTGAGGCGCACTTGACCAGTGTTTTTTTTTAAATCTCGAAGCCTTTACTTAACTATTCGTAAGCGGATTACTTTCTTTCTTAACAAAATCAAATCAACGCAAATTCCTGTTTTTATTATTTTGAAAATCACTGCACCGCGTACCCTTTTTCAAACAATATAAATGTCTTCATTATTTCCCTTCCCTCTCGGATCTAGTACGGTCACTGGCACAGTTTTAATATTTAAGGATTTATGGTCCCGTAGGCCACATTCATTTTCGCTTCTCTGTACAATGGGGGACAACTTTAGTTGTGAAGGGTAAAAATTTAATATGTATATTGTTATTTTCCTTATTTTGACAATCATGATAAAAATTCTTATATATTTTGTTTGACACATTGTATGAAAATTCATTTGTCATGAAATAATATAAATAATCTAATAGGTTTCTCAATAATGGCTGCAAAAGTTGACCTTCACATTAAATATTGAACCATCACCACCGCCATATCAGCCAAAGGACGTCCACTGGACAATAGGCCTCCCCCAAATTCACGTGGGGTATATGCCATAATCGCCACACTTGGCATGCGGGTTGGCGTTCGCAGTATCTCCACTGCACTCCAGGGATGCTGTTGCCCATCCCCCGGTGGTCTTGCTCGTAGCATAAAATCTGTGCTCGTAGTTTTAGGTAGGTGTTTTTGTAGGAACATTTTTATTAGTGTCTGAAATAGAATTTCGGTTTGCCGTGGAAAAATATTACTAGCGAGGTTTATAAAAAAACGGCGAAAAGGGTTAGTATTTATGTATGTTTTAGGACACTGTGATAATAAAGTTAATTTTCTCAATTTTTGGTATATTTTCTTCATTTTTGGTATATTTTCTCCATTTTTGAGAAAACGACAACATTTAGCCGTAGTTATAATGGCAAATGCAGGCTTCGTATTAATTAAATGGACACCTAAGATTATTCGTGTCTTATTAAATAGGTTTTGTCAATAATCCACTACTCGTATCTTTATTTTTATTATTTTTAACGTTGCCGTCGATAGTGATATTTTCGGTCCTAATTTCACGGAATGGCGACGCACCCGCCTCCATTATTCATTTATAACTGGTTTCCTAGTAATTATAACATTGTCTATCAATTAATGACTGTGTTTTTTTAATATTAAACCCGCTATGTCGTTCGACATAACGATATCAGTGCACAGCTCCAATTTTAATAGTTCATACTCGATTTTTTACTTATTACATTTTCTCGCCTTGCATGCGTCCTTACATGCTTACATGGCAAACCTGTTCAATTATGCGATATTAAGGGGATGCCTCGATTCTGTAATACAATGCAATTATATTGTTGGTTATATAATTTTAGCAGGTGCCCAAATTTACTCCAGTCCCGCTTAGCTAGAACAACGAAATATCAATACTACGTATTCTTCATGAAAAGTTACAGCAATATACCTCATAACAACCTGCCAAGTTTCATCGTAATTAAAATATTCTATTGGTTACGTATAGTTCAAACCAATCGAATAGTAAACTAAGAGCATACATGTTGTAGCATTTTTGTTGTCCTGAAGTGAATTTAACACAGTAGTTACCTGCGATGTTGGAGGTATCCCTACGAGAGCGATACTATAGAAGTGTATTAACCGCGTTGACCCGACTCTTCGGAAGGTTGGTGATTCGAAATTGAACTATTTACTTAATATTTTGTTGCGGTAACATTACGTTCATCAATCCAGTTATGAACACAAAACAAAAACACATTGTAGGTTAGAAATTATTTGTATTTAAATAGTAATGGGTAATTAATTAGTGCAATTAAATTTATTAAGTGCAGTTCATTTAGGCAGGACTTCATAAAACATAAATAATTATTACTTTGTAGTATTAGGTACTTGGTTAAAAGAACAGTAAGTAGTGAATTATTATTATTATTAGAGTTTTTATGACCCAGAAAATATTAATTTCAGAACAGACGTAACTGCCCCAATCATAAATGGACCCAAAACAACATAATGCTACATTTATAAACAACATAATAGAGGTATATGACCTAGCGCTGACCTTCCGTTTCTTATTGGCCAATTAGTTTATACACAATACTTTTCCTGGCCTTAAAAAACGCTCTCAATTTTCAAAGATGTGTTTGGATATTGCTTATTATATTAGCGCTTTAATGTTTCAATACTTATAAAAATCACAACTGCAGTTTTTTCAAGTGAAATGAAAAAGAAAATAAAGTCAAACTTTATCAGTCAAAGACGAAGGCTATGTAGTAGTTCTTTAACTTTCTATTAAAAAAATGAAAAGAATTTTTGTTCGTATCTTGGTGCCTTAAAAAGTGTTATCGCAATAAAATAATTGGAATGCACTCAATAAGCTTATTATGTTAGTGCTTTGTTACTACAATATAAAAATCACAACTGAAGTTTATTTAGAAAAATAGACAAAGAATCAAAGTCAAAGACAAAGAGTTTTGTACCTGTTAATGTACCTATGTACATTCTATTTAAAAAAAGTATAGAAAAATCGTTATTTGTTAATTTCGTAAAAAAAATCATTATTTTTACAAAAGAAAGAACCTCAAAACAATATTAGATTTAAGCACAGTTCGAGAAAAACCTTAATCGTAATTCAGGGAAAACGCAACAAAATTTTCTACAAAGTTCATCACCTTAACGAGTCAAAGGGAAACAAATTAAGAGACAATCCCTATTCCTTTGTTCGGCACAATTACGAAATGCAGAGGAATAAATTGAGAAATAATATAGGTTTCTCAAAAAATGATCGGAAATTGTTAAATTAACAACACGAGAAGTGCCTAATTTTCAACCACCCAAAATAAAAAATTTGTAACTACATATTCCCCGCACATACTCCTTGCTACGGCTCATTATTCCCCAATGCATTAAAGTTTTTTTCTAGACCTCTACTTTAATCTGTCATTTACATAGTCGCTGACTCATATCCAATGACACCAATCATAAGTCGGTGAAAACTCTATGCTCTCTGGTCCATAAAATCACTGTCTAGCGTACTTTTATAGTTCATACATTTTTAATAAAAGCACTGTAAACTTTTTTTTAAACGTACCAACAACGAACAAAATAATACTTATAGTTTTCAAATCATACAGTTGCATATGGTATTATTTACTTATATAAATAAACCCAAACATAATCTATTTTGTGTTAGTTAACAAGTTTTATTTATTTTTGGTATTATTTATAAAAATGAACTTCTGGATTCGGATTAGGGCTCTTTACACACCGTGTAAATGCCCCATTCAGTTTAGTTCGGATGTCAAGTGCAGCAAATTAAAAACAAAACAAACCATAAACATGGAATGTCATATATTTTTTTATTTCCCACCAAAATTCCAATTCGATCGAAATTATTCAAGTATTACTTATTCGATTACTTATATAAGTTCTATAAAAAATATATTTCTGTTCGTGAGTAATAAAGAGTACGTAGATTCTTTTAAAAATGCTCGAAGAAGTAAAATACTGCACCCCCTAAGAATTTTCGTAAGTACAATAACTAGGAAAAAAACCGGCCAAGTGCGAATCGGAGTCGCGCACGAAGGGTCCCGTACAATTATCTATAAAAACGGCAAAACGTTGTTGAAATATTAATTTTATTCTAATTTTTAGTGTTTGTTGTTACAGCGGCAACAGAAATACATCATCTGTGAAAATTTCAAAATCATCCGTAAAAAGTGTAACAAACAATATTGATTTAAAATGAGTCGTAGATAAAGTATTGTATGCAACGGTGTATAAGTGAGCTAAATACGCTCGAGGCCTCTTTACTTGCGATGCTCGTCGAGGCTCGCATCACAACTCACGCCACTCGCGTTTTAAGACCCTTCTTATACAGCAGTTGCATAAAATACTATAAAAGTCTTGATAGCGCTGAACTTAATCGCGACGACCGACTTAGGAAAAAATATAGCCATGCAAAGAAAACAGCCCGCAAACAGCGCGTTTTCCAGTGTATGTGCAAGTTTCTTTTTTTTTTAACGTCTATGGTTAGAAGCAAATTAAATTCAAATGTTGATATAATCAGTTTTTCATTTATTCCAGCACTGAAACTATTAAGTATGTTGCTATTATATTACTTAAAAAACTGAGTTTGAGTAGGTATCGAAAACAGACTAAAAGAAAAACCTTTGAAAGAAGTCGTAGAAAGATTGGTTTCAGCTAAGTCGAAGTTAAAATATCACTGACTAGCATTTGCCCGCGGCTTCGCCCGCGTACTAAGCGTAATTTTTTACCGTCTACAAAAAAGAGGTTCTCTGTTTGACCCGTATGTATATATGTACGTTTGTAGGTATGTATGTATGTTTGTCCAGGATTATCTCGCGTTTGGCTGAACCGATTTAGATGCGGTTTCCAGAAACGTAGTTGTTACATTCTGGGGGTTTCGGTATACGAAGTTTGGTGATTGTGATTCATTATAGAAACATTATAGAACACATGAAAAGACAGTGTACATTCTGAGAATCGGCAAACTGTTGAATTTCATTTGATTTTGGCAAAAATAAGGATCGAAAACTATTATCATACATTTCCGAGAGGCCGAAGGGGAAAGGGCCGATGAAATAAAAGCATATCTTAAATGGCCCTAAGTAAAAGTATCTGTGTACTACAGTAACACCAATAGGTCTGATAACGACCAAGCAGCGCGCAGCGGTCATAAACTCTGGTCCTTTGAAGTACAGAAATACGGCTAATTCAATATCACGTGTAGTGTAATCCTTATTTTTCCTAAAATTAATTTTATTAGGTAGGTTTTGCCAGTTCCCATTGGAGCATCCAAAAAGAAAATTTGGCCTCACTTCCATTCGCACTCCTTACTGTCAGTCCGTCTGTTACAACCGAGTTGTTTTACTGGACCGATTGAATTGCAATTTGGCACAAACTATCAAGAATTTAGAGCGCTCGTGGCCCAACGGCACCCGTCTACCGCGTGCGGTATGCGACGTTAAGCAATGTGGGTGCAGGTCAGTTCTTGGATGGGGGACCGCTTTGAGTGGTTACTAACTGAGCGCTCTCATGCTTTGGAAGGCACGTTAAGCCGTTGATCCCGGCTGTTGTCTACGACAGCAGTCGTTAAGCCAAGTTAGAGGCCTTCGGGCGGCTTGAGAACTTCTAAGAGTCAAGTTGCCCACTCACTTGACATAGGCGGGTCGAAGTTGCACCACGTCCGTAGGGAGTACCCACCGTTACCCTACACGTAACCCTGGGTGGTGCTAAAAGTGCAACAAAAACTAGCAACCATACTTGTCTTCTCGAAGATCTCACGGTTCGTAAATAAATGTCATACGATATATATAGTAACATTAAACTTTTTTTTTACAATCTCTGGCATGTATGGAGTGCCAAATTTTACCCCAGATTCATATTAAGAAACCTCTCGGACGCTCAGATATCGATTTTGAACGAAATCGGGACGAAAAAAATGAAAATCAATATGGCCGCCACTTTAACAAATTTTACCTCGGATTCGTATTAGGAGACCTCTCGAACACTCAGATATCGATTTTGAACGAAATCGGGACGGAAATGAAGAAAATCAATATAGCCGCCCCTTTCTCTAAATTTTACCTCGGATTCGTATTAAAAGACCTCTCGGTCGCTCGGATATCGATTTTGAACGTAATCGGGTTGGAAATGAAGAATATCAATATGGCTGCCACTTTTTCCAAATTTTACTTGGGATTTGTATAAATAATTCTCTCGGACGCTCAGATATCGATTTTGAACGAAATCGGGACGAAAATGATAGAAATGAATATGGCCGCCACTTTTTCTAAATTTTACCCCGGATTCGTATTACGAGACCTGTCGGACGCTCAGATATCGATTTTGAACGAAATCGGGAAGGAAATGAAGAAAATCAGTATGGCTGCAACTACTTCCAAATTTTACCTCGGATTCGTATTAAGAGACCTCTCGGCCGCTCAGATATCTATTTTGAACGAGATCGGGATGGAAATGAAGAAAATCAAAATGACCGCCACTTTTCCAAATTTTACCTCGGAGTCGTAATAGGGGACCTATCGGACGCTCAGATATCGATTTTGAACGAAATCGGTTCGGAAATAAAGAAAAGCAATATGGCCGCCACTTTTTCCAAATTTTAACTCAGAGTCGTATTAGGGGACCTCTCGGTCGCTAAAGATATCGATTTTGAACGAAATCGGGACGGAAATGAAGAAAATCAATATGGCCGTTACTTTATTCAAAGTTTACCTCGGGTTCCTATTAAGAGTCCTCTCGGACGCTCAAATATCGATTTTCGTCGAAATCGTATCGGACGGCACTGATTAATAAAACCACTTACAATACATTGAATCAAAAATGGTCGTATCTCCATAGGGAACTCACGGCACTTCATGCACCATTAGACCTTATAAGGAACCTACATGCCACATTTAGTATATCTTGAACCAGCAGTTTAGGCTGTGCGTTGATATGTCACTCACTCAATCAATTTCTTCTTGCAATTTGGCACAATCTTTTAAAAGTTTTCTTGTCCGCAATATTAAATTTCAAAATCAATGCCATTTTCGAAATTAACGACCTAAAAAACCATAAAAACGACACCCATATTAATATTAAGACATTCCAACCCCCTCGCAGCCCAACAGAGGCGATGGTATTTCACGTCCTCCACGTGAGATTTTTAAATCATTGTTGTTTTCGTAATCAGCGACCCGATAAACTACAGAAACAATACCCATATCGATGTTCAGAATTTGTCACCACATTTTCCCCTTTTAGGGGTTGATTTCTTAAAAAACCTGAAACACATGTTTACTCATTTATCGTTAGAAAAAAAAATCCTAATACGGAACCTACGTACTAAATTTGGAATCTTTAGAACCAGTAGTTTGGGCTGTGCGTTGATATCAGTCAGTCAATTATGTATGTATGTATGTATGTATAACACTTTATTGCACAAAAAAAACAATAACAATCGAAACAAAAAAACAAAATGTAAAAGTACAAAGGCGAACTTATCCCTATAAGGGATCTCTTCCAGCTAACCTTCGAGAAAATGAGAAAAATAAATGTAGTACACAAAGGCGACAAACTAATTTTGCACAAACACGGACATTTAAGAAAGCAATGTCATATTATGAATACACGTAAAACTAATAAGCTTGTTTACACTATAACATAACTATTCATGTATATATATATATATATAATACACACATATATACGTTTTATACATAAATGCAGGATAATAGCAAATAATAAATACAAATACAAATACAAATAAATACAAATAAATTTATTGAATAACTTTTGTACAAATGTTATAACTATAGACTAAAATTTACAGTTAGTTATGTATAAAAAGGAGCCTGAGCTAGGGATTCCCTGTGGTTCAGGCAAAAAGGTACCGATATATGTCTATTAATATTCATCTAAATATAACAAATACATTATTTCTTGGTAACTAGTACAATTACAGTATTTATTAAAAAAAAACTATGTAAAATTAAGAGACTAATAAAAACAGTAAAAATACAATTATATAACATCAATTTAATACAGTCAATAGCTTCTCTGTATCATCAAACGTCATTTTTAATAGGGCATCTCGAAGCCTTTTCTTACAATTTGCGAAACTTAGCGGATATAGCTCTAGTTTAGCATTTAAACATTAGTACGAGTATTCAATATGTCCATGGTCAGGACTCCGAAAGCCACAACTTTTTTAGTCTGTCCTTAAGCGAGGCAACAGACTGTGATTGCCTGATAGATACCGGCAACTCATTCCATAATGTAACAGAATAGGCAGTGAAGGATTTAGAATAACTTCGCGATTTTCTGGATGGAACTGCAAGCGAGAGATTGGCACTAGACCGCAGGCGGTGACCGCTGGCGGCGGCCATAAAACTAAATCTTTCGGAAAGGTACTGTGGTGATGCAGGATTGAATAACACGTTGAAAAGCAACGACAGAACATGTACATCTCTGCGACGGCGAATTGGTAACCAACCAAGTTGCGAACGGAAGTGGGACACGTGATCGTACTTTCGCAGGCCAAAAATATAACGAATGCAAACATTTTGTAAGCGCTCAAGCTTGTCAAGCAGCTCCTCTGTAAGATCCACAAACGCAATATCGCCGTAATCAAGGAGAGGAAGTAAAAGGGAACGAGCAATTGAAATTTTTGTAGGGAGAGGAAGAAAACTCTGCAATCGTCTCAAAGAGTGTAGTGATGCAAACAACTTCCTACTGGTCTCCGCAATGTGAGATGACCAGGACAGTGTCTGGTCCATGATGATACCCAAATTTTTGACTGTAGAGGAGAGAGGGATTGTTGTTTCATCAAAAATAACATCAGGCAACACCATATCAGACAATTTGGAGACAAAATGAGGGCTACCAATGACAATTGCTTGCGATTTCTTTGCATTAACCTGTAGTCCAAAATTGGAGGCCCAAATACGAATTGTTTCTAAGTCGCTATTTATAATTCTAAATATAGAAGGGAGGTCGTCAACACATGCTGCTGAGTAAATTTGCAAATCGTCGGCGTAAAGGTGATAATTCGATTTTAAAGATATAGTAATGCCTTCAATAAAAATGGAGAAAAGAAGAGGAGATAACACCCCTCCCTGAGGGACACCAGCGGAAAGATCGCACCATTCGGAAAGCCGATCGTCGATCCTGACCTTCTGCCTGACCAAGTATATCTTGCAATTTGGCACAAATTTCAAAAGTTTTTATATCCACAATATTAAATTTCAAAATCGAAGCCATTTTCGTAATTAAAGTCCCAAAAAACGATAAAAATGACACCCGTAGTAATATTTAGACATTTCATCCCCCTTGCACCCCATCAGGGGGGATGGTATTTCACGTCCTCCACGTGGTATTTTAAAATCATTGTTGTTTTCGTTATCAGCGACCCGATAAACCATAAAAACAATACCCATGTCTATTTTCAGAATTTGTCACCACAATTCCTCCTTTTACGGGGTTGATTTCTTAAAAAACCTGAAACAAGTGTTTACGATAAATATCCTTAGAAATACTCCTGTGAAGTATCGAATAAAATAGTCCAACTAATCTTAATTCCCTATACAAACATCGGAACCCCATTTCACCCCCTGTGGGGTTAAATTTTGAAAAATTCTTTCTTAATGCACCTCTAGGCCTAATATGGAACCTATGTACTAAATTTAAAATCTCTAGAAGCAGCAGTTTGGGCTGTGCGTTGAAGTGTCACTCACTCAGTCACTCAGTTATTTTTGTATTTTGGCACAAACTATCAAAAGTTTTCATGACCACAATATTAAATTTTAAAATCGATGCCATTTTTGTAATTAACGTCCCAAAATACCATAAAAACGACACCCATATTAATATTTAGACATTTCATCCCCCACGCACCCCATCAGGGGGGATGGTATTTCACGTCCTCCATATGGGATTTAAAAATCATTGTTGTTTTCGTTATCAGCGACCCGATAAACCATAAAAACAATGGACATGTCGATTTTCAGAATTTTTTCAACACATTTCCCTTTTTTAGGGGTTGATTTCTCAAAAAAACTGAAACACGTGTTTACTCATTTATCGTCAGAAATACTCCTGTGAACTTTCGAATTAAATAGTCTGACTAATCTTGTTTCCGCATACAAACTTCGGACCCCCATTTCACCCCCTTAGGGGTTGAATTTTGAAAAATTCTTTCTTAGTGCACCCCTAGACGTTATAAGGAACCTACGTGCCAAATTTGGAATTTCTAGGTCCAGCGGTTTGGCATGTGCGTTGATATGTCAGTCAGTTATTTCTTGCAATTTGCCACAAACTTTCAAAAGTTTTCATCTCCACAACCGCCCGCGTACTAAGCGTAATTTTTAATTGTCTACAAAAAAGAGGTTCTCTGTTTGACCCGTATGTATGATCGTATGTAGGTATGTATGTATGTTAGTCCACGATTATCTCGCGTTTGGCTGAACCGATTTAGATGCGGTTTCCAGAAAAGTAGTTGTTACATTCTAGGGGTTTCGGTATTCGAAGTTTGGTGATTGTGATTCATTAACAGATGAAAAGTCAGTATACATTCTGAGAACCGGCAAACTGTTGAATTTAATTTGATGTTGGCAAAAATAAGGATCAAAAACTATTATCATACATTTCTGAGAAGCCGAAGGGAAAAGGGCCGATGAAATAAAAGCATGTCTTAAATGGCCCTAAGTAAAAGTGTCTGTGCACTACAATATCACCAATTGAAAGTCTGATAACGACCAAGCAGCGGTCATAAACTCTTGTCCTTTGAAGTACAGAAATACTGTACTGTATAATGAACATGATTGCAATAAATAAATATGAATATGAAATACGGCTACTTCAGTATCACGTGTAACCCTTATTATTGCTAAAATTAAATTTAATAGGTAGGTTTTGCTAGTTCCCATTGGAGCATCCAAATTGATAATTTGGCCTCGCTTCCATTCGCACTCCTTACTATTTGCTCGTATACTGAGTTTTGTTCTTCTGTTAATGAATCATATTTATTCCTGGTGTAACGCCCCCCGCTCCCCCTTGTATATTTTTAATTAAATGTATATTTTTGACGATGTGATTTTATTAAACTAACTACAGCATAAACTAAGAAATCGCCAACGTGAATCGTCTAGGGTAGAACCCAATAATGTTATGAACCGTAAAACCCAAATTCTTTTATGTGACTACTTGTCAGGTTCTGGACTTTTCTTCCTTATAAATGAATCCTAGTTTTCCCTAATTTAATAATAGAATTAAGTTTCTAACGAATTTTGGCTAAAATGTTTATTTACCGAAAGTTAAATTAATATAAAAATAATTTATTTATTTGGTAGAACGTCCCCTACCAGGCCCTACCGTGATCCGTTACCGCATCAGTAGCAACCCTACTATAATCGAAATAATCCTAAATACACAAACTTTCACCTTTTCAATGAACTCTTTAAAAGAAATTCAGTGTCACACTATTTCAGCCCTAGCTAGCTCTTGAGGTGAATTGTTTGTATTTTACTTACATACGTACTTTGCTACTGAATACGCCTGGGTGGGGATTGATCGTCTAGCTAGCCTACCTAGCCTACCTGATACCTATTTATTCAGATCCTATATAAATAGGTATTCCTGACATAATACTCTACCAGTGTTTCGGAACCTAGTTTTCTGAAGAGAAGAAACACCAAGAAACTCTTCAGTCTATGTTACGGTATTTATTATTTAGTAATCTTCCTAACCATATCCTAAAACTCGTATAATCAGAGAACTGCTCAGCTTGCCTCATATTTAGACTATATTAATGAACGACTCTGCTTGTCACTAATATAATTTAACCCAGAGAACTGCTCAGCTCGTCTCATTGGAAAGCTAAATTCAATGATTTGCTCAGCTTGTCACTAAATTAGCTTATCCCAGTGAACTGCTCTGCTTGTCACTTTGTAAATCCCAACTTTAGTGATCTGCTCAGTTAGTCACTAAATCAGCTCATGCTGAGTAAATGATAATCATTTAGCTAGAAATCGCAACTCTTAACAGAAACCAACATTATTTATACCAAAAATGATACTTTATCACAGCTAAATATTCCCAAAACCCCAAATTAACGGCAATCCTAAAATAAATTACTAAACCCTACTTCCCAAATAAATGTGTGTGAAGCTACCCTACTGTTCCCCAGTAAACTCACTAAACTGAAAGAGCATGAATCCTTACCAGATTCAGCTCTTTTTGACTGCGAATCCCTAACCTATGCAATGAAAGTTCAGTGGGCTAAACTGAGAATTGCAATGCTAAAGGCCCGTGTTGGTTGTCTCCCCCCACTGCGCCCGCAGGCTAGGATACAGTGAGTAAGACGCCCTATTGTGTATATAAGATTTATATATAAATATATTTAACAAGACCGTTCCTCAAATACTGAACAATTTCGACAAGCGAGGTTTACACCTCTATGCTGAGACCCCATATTGGCAGCCATGTCTACGTTGTCAGCTGTGCATTGAAGGAACGTAAGGGATTTGATTCGTCTCCATGTAGGTAAAAGGTAGACGCCAGACCACCCTTAGATCTGGTAACTAAAGACTCTGAACCCTGCTCGTTGGCACCGTTAGGCGAGCAAGACTCCTCAGGCAAACTGAAGCCTGGACAAGATTCTGGTCTTTTGAAATACTTGAAATAGCACAAATCCCCATAAAATATTAGTTACACTTGTCTAAGAATGATTCCTCATCATGAAGAGTAACTCCTCATAACGACGAACCACTCCTAGGACAGCAATTTTACCCACCAAATATTCACCACTATGCAGACCAGAGACCTTGTCAGTCTGAGTGACGAATTCTAAGTGATTTCAATACAACTTCGCGCCCCTTTTATACCCAAAATTGACAGAGACTCTTACGACCTTTCGTCTACTACAGCCATGGTAAAATTTCGAATTTTGAATCGGAATAATTCGAGTTCCAAATTTGAACTACAGCAGGTAGAATCGTCATTATGACCTATTTTTGATTACGTTAAAAGCTTTTCCAACCATTTAAGTACTAGGATCCCATAACTCTCAACTAGTGAAGTTCGAAATTCAAACGAGGACGGTTCTGTCTTGACTCTTTTGAACATTTTTCAAGACTTTTCTAACCATTGAAGTACTAGGATTCCATAACTCTCAACTAGTGTAATTCGAAATTTAAACGAGGACGGTTCTGTCTTGACTCTTTTGAACATTTTTCAAGACTTTTCTAACCATTGAAGTACTAGGATTCCATAACTCTCAACTAGTGTAATTCGAAATTTAAACGAGGACGGTTCTGTCTTGACTCTTTTTGATCAAATTGAAGACTTCCAACCAATGAAGTACTAGGATTACATAACTCTCAATTGGTGGAATTCGAAATTTAAACTAGTAAAGTTTTAACAAGTAGTTGGAACCTTTGACAAGATTTCCAAAGTCTTTTCTAACTGTGGAAGTACCAGGATTACATAACTCTCAACTAGTATAATTCGTAATTTTTGATATTAATCCAAAGTTTGTTAGACCTTTTGTCAATGCTGTGTTCCTTGGAAAAAATATCTGCGATTTTGTTCAATTATTACGTTTGACAGTCGTTAAAACTTTCAAAACTACTTTCTTTACACGAAGTTTAAAATAACTTCACATCACGTGGTCTAATTGCTTTATTACGTTCCGTTATGCGTATAGTCTAATTGCGTTCCGTTACACTGGCTAACCCCTCTAAACCTATCACATCATACCCAAAAATCTGTTAGGATACTCGGGGCTCGTTCCGTACCTCAACAGCAAAAAGAGACTCTTATTCCTAATTCACGTGTGGCTGTCTGTCAGTTCGTCTGTTACAACCGATTTGCTTTAAAACTACTGGACTGATTGAACTGCAATTTGGCACAAATAATCAAGAAACATTAAAAAAAAAAAACAATTCGTGGCATGTATGGAGTGCATCGGATGTATGGAGTGCATGGCATGTATCAAATTCGTATTAAGAGACCTCCCGGATGCTCAGATATCGATTTTGAAGGAAATTCGGACGGAAAAAAGAAAATTCAATATAGCCGCCACTTTCACAAATTTTACATCGGATTCGTATTAAGAGACCTATCGCACTCTCAGATATCGATTTTGAACAAAATCGGGATGAAAATGAAGAAAATCAATATGGCCGCCAATTTTTCAAAATGTTACCTCGGATTCGTATTAAGAAACCTTTCGGACACTCAGATGTCGATATTGAACGAAATCAAGACGGAAATGATAAAAATCATTTTGGCCCCCACTTTTTCAAATTTTACCTCGGATTCGTATTATGAGACCTCTCGGACGCTCAGATATCGATTTTTACGAAATTGGGAAGGAAATGAAGAAAATCAATATGGCTGCGACTTTTTCTAAATTTTACCTCGGATTCGTATTAAAAGACCTCTCGGACGCTCAGATATCGATTTTGAACGAAATTGGGAAGAAAATGAAGAAAATCAATATGGCTACAATTTTTTTTCCAAATTTTACCTCGGATT
This sequence comes from Notocelia uddmanniana, assembly GCA_905163555.1. Lineage (NCBI taxonomy): Eukaryota > Metazoa > Arthropoda > Insecta > Lepidoptera > Tortricidae > Notocelia > Notocelia uddmanniana. The sequence continues at coordinate 23,398,099 of LR991055.1, forward strand.
TGTATTAAGAGACCTCTCAGACGCACAGATATTGATTTTGAACGAAATCGGGACCGAAATGAAGAAAATCAATATGGCCGCCACTTTTTCCAAATTTTACCTCGGAGTCGTATTGGGGACCTCTCGGACGCTCAGATATCGATTTTGAACGAAATCGAGAAGTAAATGAAGAAAATCAATATGGCCGTTACTATATTCAAAGTTTACCTCGGATTGCTATTAAGAGTCCTCTCGGACGCTCAAATATCGATTTTTGTCGAAATCGTATCGGACGGCACTGATTAATAAAACCACTTACAATATATTGAATAAAAAAAAGGTCGTATCTTCATAGGGAACTCACGGTACTTCATGCACCTGAAGACCTTATAAGGAACCTACATGCCCAATTTAGTACCTCTCAAACCAGCAGTTTGTTCTGTACGTTGATATGTCACTCACTCATTCAGTCAGTTTCTTCTTGCATTTTTCTTGTTTCTTCTTGCAAGTTTCGAATAAAATAGTCTAAGTAAACTTGTGTCCCCATACAATCCTCGGACCCCTTTCTTAAAATCCTTTCTTAGTGCACCCCTAGACGTTATAAGGAACCTACGTGCCAAATTTGGAATCTCTAGGTCCAGCGGTTTGGGCTGTGCGTTGATATGTCAGTCAGTCGGTTTCTTCTTTTATATATTTAGATAAGGTCCGCCACCAAATGTTTTTTTACTATATCTTTATTTTTATTTGTCACATTTATAAAAAAAAAACACTATATTATATTATAGTATTGCCTATGTTTATCAAAATTATCTCCTTCTATGCCTCGACAACAATTATACAGGGTGATTCGGCGCGTTAGCAAGCTTAACACTACGAATTCAGTAGATCATAAGCTACTGATTCGTGCCACTATTAGTGAAATTAACGTTCATTTTTCTTTGGTGTTGAAAACAAAATATTTTAAATTATTTTCGAAATTCATGGTCACTCTACAATCAGAATACTTCAGGCAAGTGATACGTGTCAAATTGAATGTCATCTGAGTCCGATGACTTTTGAAATATCGTATCTCACTCAATGTGACAATTTACTTTCTTCGTAATTAAAGTGCTGTCATAACAGTTAGAGGTTTAGGCTGGGTTGTACCAAACTGTCTGTAATCGTAAGCTGTGTTCGTTAAAATTTGAATGTATGGAAAGTTTGACAAGTTTCTATGGGATGACAGCTGCCGGCGCCATATTTAACGTTGATCAGTATGTGATCGTAAGTCGGTGCAACCCAGCCTTAATCTTTATAAACCAGTTGTTGTAGGGTGACTTAACAAAAATTAAAATACAGGTAAAGGGTATTGGTGTTTCACTTAAATACAATGGTGAACGATTCTTTGCCATTTAATATGTATGTAGTGTTGGTCCTGCTCACGTCTCCTGAATCATCCTGTATTATTACAGGCTGAATATACTAACGAAGAAACAGTAGCTGTTCATTATTAACTTTACTTGGCCCAACTAGTTTCCTCCCATGTGCGACAAGCAAAAAAATGCCTGGATATATTTGATGTAAAATTAAAGAACATTTGCAGAACACGTTGAGTTCAAAGACGCAAATAGTTCACGTGGCTCGGAAAGCAGCTAAGATAAAGGAGGATAGTGCTGGTCATGTCTGCCGCTTGCTGAGTGAGCTGTGGACCAAGATTGCTACTGACTAGCTGCCTGAAAGCTCGAAACAGAGACGAAGCAGACCTTGGCGGCGACGGCGGTGGGACGATCTAGATTTTAAACGATTAGGCCAGAGTTGCTCAGGTTCGGGAGGTCTGGAATCGGCCTTTGCCCATCAGTGAGACACAACAGACGCCCAATAGTAATTTTTGACCAAGTGAGCGAAACGAGCGAAGCGTCTCCGTTCCAGCTTTCGACAAAAAATACTTTCGTATGTCTGTGTGTCTGTCTGTCCGGATGTTCTCCTCTACATGTCGCATTTCTCAACCGATTCTCCTAAAATTTTGTGAGCAGGTTCGATAATTATATTGATTTTTTTTGCGGAGTCAGTTTTTGGATATTTTAAAATTATAAATAAAATTGTGAGTTCTACAGCTCACAGAGCCACTGGTTTTTAGTAATAAATAATGACGAAGAGAGAAAATATCAACGAAATTATTAAATTATATAAACCCCATAAAACCCACGCCTATGTTCCAAAAAGGGGTAGGCAGAGCACACGAAAATTAATTTCAGTGCCACTTTTAGCAATTGTAGGTTTGTAGATGGAGAAAATGTGATATTGCAGTGACAGGTTGCCAGCCTATCGCCCACAACACACTTCAACCTGGTTCCCATAGTCGACTCTTACGAAACCCAAGGGAAGAAAGGTGGTGGTGCTATTCTAACCCGACACCACACGGGGCATTATTATATTTTAGCAATGTATTATATAAATTTACCTTTTATGTTATTACTAGCTGTTGCCCGCGACTTCGTTAACGTCTTTGCTCCTATTGGTCGCAGCGTGATGTTATATAGCCTAAAGCCTTCCTCGATAAATGGACTATCCAACACAAAAAGAATTTTTCAATTCAAGCACGTAGTTCCTGAGATTAGCGCGTTCAAACAAACAAACTCTTCAGCTTTATAATATTAGTATAAGATTTTTAAAGCATATCCATAAACTATGAATATACTTTAAATTACATTTATTATATTTATTAAAATGCTGTGTTCTAGGAATCGAAATCTAGTCTCAGATAAGAAAACAATTCATGATATTTTTGTGTTAAGTCCTATTGTCCACATTATTGCGAGTGTAATGATGCCGAGAATCCGATTACTGGTAATCACAACTATAAACTGTTGAACAGAACACAATTGTTGAATTACAAACAGCTAATGAGAAGTTTGCATTGTGTTGGCAGGTTTCATTAAATTTCAATGGAATACTGATCCTAGTATGCGACGCTCTGCTATCATTTTTAGCCTAATCTCTAGTAAAGTTGGATTATTAGATTTATTTGTTACTACCGAAACATAATTATTAAAAAAATGGCCAAGTGCGAGTCGGACTCGTGCACGAAGGGTTCCGTACCATTATCTATAAAAACGGCAAAGTCCGACTCGCACTTGGCCAGTTTTTAATATTTGTTGTTATTGCGGCAAAATAAATACATCATCTGTGAATATTTGAACTGTCTAACTATCGCGCTTTTTGAGATACAGTCTGGTGACAAATAGACGGACGGAGAGACAGCGAAGTCTTAGTAATATGGTCCCGTTTTTACCCTTCGGGTACGGAACCCTAAAAACGGATAAAATATAACTTGACTCATTTTTATATCGATATGAAAGACAAATTGGTAATTTATACATCTTAAAAAACCTTTGCGTTACTTCGATAACGATTGACAGACTGCGCACAGCCTAAACCGCTGAAGATAATAAGCATGAAATTTGAATCATAGGCATAATCTTTAAAGTACGTAGACGTGTACTAAGAAATATTTATTTGAAATTTAAGACGGGTTATAGGGTTATTGGCGACTGGCTGTGGTGCGACCTTTTTGTAGTATATCATGTTTCTATCATTCTTAACATCCTTATACAGTCCACTCTCATCGCTAGTTATCAGGGGTTGAACCGTTGCATAGAAATCTTTCATTTGGAAAGTTATAGGTTTGAATCTTTGTATATTGGTTTCTTAGTATAACACAAAAATAAATGAGATCAAATCAGGGTTGAAATTGTGTATGGGAAATATATGTCATTTTTAAAGTATGAAGTTTAAAACTTGGGTCACATGCTCCTAATATACAGACAAATAGAAAGAAATTACCATCAAATATCACTTCTCAGTCGTAATTATATTTTCATAAGGTTTATAGCCAAAAAGATTAATTTGTAGCTTACAGAAAAAAGAATTTGTTATATTTTTCTGGAATAATACGAGTACCACTAATACACATGTCTACTACAATATCTGTGCTTGTGATTTGGTGATGAGAAGTGGTTCATTATAAACATTTACGAGTTGAAACAGTCTGGGAAATCTTTGTGGTTTTGTGCTCCTCGCACATCTAAGAACCGCAATAATTGAAGGCTGATTGAATTCATATTTATATTCAAGCCGGTCGTATTGCTCCTAATTAATTTTTACTTCCCTTAAGATGTCCACTTTCACACTTTCATTTAATGTATTATTTAACCAGTTTTATTTTTTTTATGACGGAATGAACGCTATTGCCCTCTATTTGAGTGTGACCCTTTTCTAAAATTTTATGAGTTATAGTTTCACTGAATTATTTGGCTGCCAGTATGTATAATAAAACACGCAACAACACCTTTTTAATCGACTTAAAAATTTCAAAAGAGGAGGTTATCAATTCGGTTGTATGTTTTTTTTTTAATGTTTGTTACTCCATAACTCCGTCATTTCTTAACCGATTTGAAAAAAAATTTTTTTTTGATTGTATGTATATATATCCAAGTTGGTCCCGTTTTTGTCAAAAGGCAGTTCTGATGATGGGATCCATGAGGAATTGAGGGAACTCCTCAAATCTTTAAGGCAAACATATAGAACATATAGTGATTTTTGTGTTTTTATCAACAAGTCAAGCATTTGCATCCAAAAATGTGACATTGGATGAAGTGGAACTGCTGATGATGATCAGAACAGAACTCTTCAACGGCGAAAAGTTTACGTTTGGCGATTTGTCCTCCTAGCTGTGCTTGTTAAGCAAGTTCTATTTTCACGATTAATTTTTGTCATGCTCGAGTTCTGATGATGGGATCCATGAGGAGTTGAGGGAACTCCTCAAATCTTAAAGGCAAACATATAGTGATTTTTGTGTTTTTATCAACAAATCGAGCATTATCATAGAAAAATGTGACATTTGATGAAGTGGAACTGCTGATGATGATCAGAACAGAACTCTTCAACGACGAAAAATTCACGTTTGGCGATTTGTCCTTCTAGCGGTGTTTGTTAAGCAAGTTCTATTTTCACGATTGATTTTTGTCATGCTCGAGTTCTGATGATGGGATCCATTAGGAATCGAGGAAACTCCTCAAATGTGAAAGGCACACAAATAGTGATTTTAGTATTTTCATGAACTAATCAAGCATTTTCATTCATAAAAGTGACATTTGATGAAGTGGAACTGCTGATGATGATCAGAACGGAACTCTTCAACGACGCGTAGTTCACGTTTGGCGATTTGTTCTCTTCGTTTTGTTTGTCAAGCAAGCAAGGTTTTTCCATGATTTCATGAGGAATTGAGGGTACTTAGTATTCTACCATTATAAACATACTTATAGCCATTTTTGTATTTTATTGTATGGAATCTAAGAGTGCACCATCCAAGCAGTATTTTGCAGTCTTGGGAAGAGTCGCACGACGCCATCGGAGTGTTCTGTGACCTTTCCAAGGCTTTTGATTGTGTAGATCATGGTACTTTAATTTGTAAACTTAAGTTTTATGGCATCAGAGGGCACGCATTAGATCTCATGAAGTCATACTTAACACAGAGAAATCAAAAGGTAGCGATAAATAAAGCCATTTCGTCAGAGACAGTGGTAGAGATGGGAGTACCTCAGGGGTCTATTCTAGGTCCGTTCCTGTTCCTTGTTTATGTAAATGATCTGCCATATATGGTAAGCCGAAGATCAGGCATTGTAATGTTCGCAGACGACACCTCATTACTGTTCAAGGTAAATAGGAGAGATACTGAACTCATTGAACCAAATAATACCCTCTCCATGATATCTGACTGGTTTGCTGCCAATAACTTAGTATTGAACCCGAAAAAAACGAAATGTATTAAATTCTCTCTTGCGAACTCATCAAACAGAAACTTATATAAAAATATTAGACTTAATGGTCAAACATTAGAATTTGTTACTTCTACTGTATTCTTAGGTATTACATTGGACTCAAAATTGCAGTGGGGTTCCCATATAACAGCGATAGGAAGTAGGTTGAGCTCTGCTGCATTTGCAGTCAGGAGAATAAGGCAGCTTACCAATGTGGCAACGGCGCGGTTAGTTTACTTTGCTTATTTTAATAGTATAATTACTTATGGTCTTATCTTATGGGGATCAGCTGCAGATATTGAAACTGTTTTTATTTTGCAAAAAAGGGCTATCCGAGCAATTTATAACTTGGGGTCACGTGAGTCATTAAGAGAATTTTTCAAAGAAATAGATATTCTAACCCTGCCGTCCCTATATATATTTGAAATAATAATGTATGTTAGGAAGAATTTGGGCAATTTTCCAACGAACGCTAATAAACCAATAGCCACGAGAAATACTGGGAAACTGAAAGTAACCTTCTATAGACTAGTAAAGGCGAAAAAGTCGTTCTTGGGAAATTGTATCAAATTCTACAATAAAATTCCTAAACACATTACTGAACTTAGTAATTCTAAATTCAAATCTGTAGTAAAACAAACACTTATTTCAAAAGCATATTATAAGATAAACGATTACATCATGGATAGGGATGTTTGGCAGTGATAGCGTCCTGCACGGGTAATCTATCGCGAAAATATGTTTTCTACTGTAGCATTGTTATTTCAGTTATTTTGTAGTAGCTGACACTGTAATTTATATTTAACTATACAATGTATATTGTTTTGAAAAAATGACACCTCGCCGAGTTTCTTACGCCGGTTCTTCTCGTGGCAGAGGTTTATTTTTCCGAACCGGTGGTAGTTTATTGACGTTCATAGGTGCATGTAATATGCCTAATTTGAAGAATAAACTACTTTTACTTTTTACTTTTACTTTTTTTTTAAGATTAATAATCTTTCACCGGACTCCCCCATTAAAGTCGTTTTTTTTTCTTAAAAATTATTCAGTGTGTTATTTGACAAAACCGTATCAGCCACTAGATACTTCATTGGCTCCACGTTTTCAGTCCTTTTCTTCGTACCACATGCAACATTTAGTTGTCTTTTGTTCTGAATTGTGTATAGTTAAATTAAGGGTTGGTAATTTACGTTTATAGTACAAAATGCTCACCTCTTCATATGCAGCTGTTAAAACTTTCTGGAAGTGAAATGTAACATCTACTATTCTTCTTTTTTACATTTTTTTATATGATCTGCTTCATCTATCTATAAATGAACTTCCTGCTTCTTTCTGTGGGCATTTGGTAGTTATCTTCTACCTGCAAAAGTATGGCAGACATCGAAACTGTCTTTTTTGGCTATGGATAAAATTATTGAAGTTTTCATTTACAATATCTCGGTACTGTCTCTTTGTCCACGCTTTCTTAGAATATTTATTTAGATCTTCCCATTCATAATACAGTTTAAGCATTCTGAAATCAATGTTGATGCCTTCTAAGTATGGTTTAGTAGAATGTTTTTGAATGCGGTGAGATCCCTCCAAGAGAAAAGTCTTTACATTATTGCATACGCTTCTGACCATTTCGTCGTATAGCCAGCTTCATCTGTGATATAGCACAGTTTTCTTGTGATCATACACACCATGCCTGTCAGACTCAACAATATCATATCCTTAATCTTTCTTCCAAGCCATGCGAACGATTCTTTCGTCTGAGGAAATTGTGTTCAGAAACATAGTATTGCAGACTTTTATCTTTGTTTTACGTCATAAGGGAACTTATAATAGTTGGTGTATTGACGATCGTATTTTATTTCTTTGTAGTGCTACGGACTTTTTTGATTTGGTATGACATACTACTGCAATTGGAGGTTACGCTCACTAAGATACAAAAATTTGCTACTTTAATTGGGTACGCTCACTAAGATACCAAACTTTGCGGAATATCTTTACTTGGAAAGTATGTCAGAACATTTGAGTCAAGATTTCTCACTATTATTATGGTTCTTCTACGATTTTTTTTTATTTATTTCCCCTTTGGAATGAGTTAATTTTTACTAGCATGTTTAAACTTTTTTATGTAAATAAAAAAATTTCTTTGTGCGCTTTTTTGCCTTTTTAAGTCTTATAATAAGATTTGTTTGCCCTTACCTCTTATAAAAGGAGAGTAGGAGTAACAATTACATCTATTGTAATTATTGATGGTATTGGTGTTGGAGGTTCAGATTCCAAGTAAGCAGCTTCGGTGTGAAAATCAGAACAATGGAACAGAACTCGCTATTGCGTTATCACTATGGTGCATTGGAGAAGGTAGGAGTGTATCTTGCTGAGTGCTTTGAGAATCTGAGATAGCATCTGCACTTTCGATTTCTGAGGTATCTTATCTTACGAGGAGAAAGTGGTTCGAGTTATCGAGTCCTGAATATTGTTCAGGAAAATATTGTAATAGTATATATTTAAATTTTTACTAAACGTTGAAGTGAGTAACAATTACTCACTTCAACGACCTACGATCAGAACCGATATCTTCTTTTTCTGGCTTTTCTAGAGGAGAAGGTGCAGAGTGTAACGGAACACAATTAGGCTACAAAAACACGTGTTATTAAAATACCTATATGAAGGAAAAGTAGTTTTAATAAGCTGGATGAGCATAGTAACCTTTACCCTACTAGCTTCGGCCTCATATATCGTGGATTTGTCGTGTATTTGTCCGTCATATGTCGTAGATTTGTCGTGCATTTGTCGGGGATTTGTCCGACATATGTCGTGGAATTGTCGTAGATGTGTCGGGGATTTGTCCGATATTTGTCGGACATGTGTCGTGCATTTGTCTGAGATATTAGAGTATATAAAGGGGCGCGAAGTTTTATTGACGGCACTTAGAATTCGACATTCAGACTGACAAGGTCTCTGGTCTTCGCAATAATATATACTTGGTGGGTTATTCTATTGATTTAAAAGTGGTTCTTCTTCGTGAGGGGACTCTCTTCATGTTGAGGAATCAGTTTTTAAGTAATATATTGAATATTTCCTCGGGGTTTAAGAGTTTATTTAATTTGATTTAAATGACCAGAATCTTGTCCAGGCACCAGTTTTGCCTGAGGGGTCTTGCTCGCCTAACGGTGCCAATGAGCAGGGTTCAGAGTCTTTAGTTACCAGATCTAAGGGTGGTCTGGCGTCTACCTTTTACCTACATGGAGACGAATCAAATCCCTTACGTTCCTTCAATGCCCAGCTGACAACGTAGACATGGCTGCCAATATGGGGTCTCAGCATAGAGGTGTATACTTCGCTTGTCGAAATTGTTCAGTATTTGAGGAACGGTCTTGTTAAATATATTTATATATAAACCTTATATACACAATAGGGCGTCTTACTCACTGTATCCTAGCCTGCGGGCGCAGTGGGGGGAGACAACCAACACAGGCCTTTAGCATTGCAATTCTCAGTTTAGCCGACTGAACTTTCGCTGCATAGGTTAGGGATTCGCAGTCAAAAGAGCTGGTTCTGGTAAGGGATTTATGCTCTTTCAGTTTAGCGAGTTTCCTGGGGAACAGTAGGGTAGCTTCACACACAATTATTTGGGAAGTAGGGTTTAGTAATTTATTTTAGGTTTGCCGTTAATTTGGGGTTTTGGGAATATTTCGCTGTGGTAAAGTTATCATTTTTGGTATAAATAATGATGGTTTCTGTTAGAGTTGAGATTACTAGATAAATGATTAACATTTACTCAGCATAACCTAATTTAGTGACTAACTGAGCAGATCACTAAAGTTAGCTTTTACAAAGTGACAAGCAGAGCAGTTCACTGGGATAAGCTAATTTAGTGACAAGCTGAGCAGATCATTGAATTTAGCTTTCCATTGAGACAAGCTGAGCAGTTCTCTGTGTTAATTTATATTAATGACTAGCTGAGCAGTTCGTTGAATTAAGCTCTTCATGTGAATAGCAGAGCAGTTCACATGATAGGCTATTCGGAGACAAGCTGAGCAGTTCATTGAATCAGGCATCTTAAGTGACGAGCCGAGCAATTCACTTCTTTTAGCTTATTTAAAGGTCTGGTAGAGCAGTTCATAAGTATTAGGGAACGAGGAGTAGGGAGGGTAGGTTATTCAGGGTCAGGGCCAGATTCTGGCGAGGAATCACCAGGATTTCGCCCGCTTCCGATGATGAGGCCTTGCGGCGATTCTCCTCATCATACGGCGCGTCTTCCGAAGCGCTAGTAGATGCATTTGCTAGGTAGAACCATATTCTTATGGTTTAGTCTCTTTTACAAACTGATTTTATCCCGAGCGCTCCTAAAGGCCATCCGAACGAATTGATCGGATAAGCCTAGCAGAGTACTCCTGTTAAAGTAACTTAGGTCATTTGGACGAAATTGTCTTACACTCCGCATAGTGAAATAAAAGATTGGCGGGGGCTTGTCCATGTCTAAGGTCGAGAGCCACGGGTCTCTGGTTAGTACCGGAGGGGGATAGCAATCCCTAGGGCGGCTGGAGGAGCCCTACCTTACACCAATCAATAAAATTGATTATTTTTATACGAACCTGTAAATAAGCAATACATAACTGGATATGAGCTATTCGGAAGCTAGGTACATAGAGCTTGTAGGGATGGCAAGTCTCTTAAGGATCTTATATAATTGGTTACTATTTTATCATTAATAATTCCTATAAATTTATATTTCTCTTAACTTCAGTATTAACGTAATTTCATTGAGGTATAGGCTAAGTAAGGTACTAGGTAACGATAGTAGTGTTTCAGCAAAGGGGAGAGGAGTTCAATACCTGACAAATATTCGCATTAAAGATTCAGGGTTTCTTACGGTTCACAACTCTTCGGGGTCCTACCTAGACGATTCACTTTGGCCAATACGTAATTTTATCCTGGGTTTTAACAGCCATTAGTTTAAATATTTCAATTATTTAATTAATTCATATTAAGGGAGGTATTGGGGGTTTATTTATATTAAGAGAGGGGGGGGGATCGTTACATTTTGGTGCCGTGACCAGGATAAAATAGGCTGTTACCAGGATGGTATTTCCAGGATGTTACCAGAATAAGTAATAAAAATATTCAAGTAGCCTTTGGGCTACATTTTGTTGCCGTGAAATGGAGTGCGATTTTGTCAAGGTTTTGAACTTCTTCTAATAGTAACATAGGGACTTTTAGTTTGGACCAATTTAGGTTAATACACGAAATAAAAGCTTGAGGGCCAGCTCAGAAAATCTTTAGAACCTTTTTGTTGTTAGAAAAAATAATATTGATACGTATATAGAGGTCAAAAATTTCAATTTCATACTTGTTTTAGAATCTGGGGAGAAAAAGAAATTGGGTAAATCATCACTTTACTCATATCCGACTAAAAGGATGATGGACATTTCGAATTCAAACGAATTCGAATCTCATGTCTATTTTAAATTTTAAGAAAGAAGAAAACCCAGGGGTTTATATTAGATATAAGATTCTGTTAAAGAGATTTTTAGCTAAACACATAAAATCTGAGACAAGAAATGCCTAATAGATAATCTTTATTTGATTAATGCCTTAAACTAATTAGAATTGCTAAAGCGGAGGGCAGGATTATAAAATTTGGATTAAAAGGTTAAATAACGAGTAGTTTTATTAAGTAGCTTCTTTAACTGGTCAAACATATTATAAAAGTTGTTAAAGTGTAGGGCAGGGAATAAAATTTGATTAAAGGCACAAAAGGGGGTCTGCCTTTTTAAATATAGAGTTTTCCATAGAATATTTAGAGAACAGCATCATTTGTGTTGTGGTTGTACTTAAGAAAGTTTAGCTTGTTCGGTAGAGGCTGAGCGTTGGAGTATAGAATGAAGGAATGATTCGTTTGTGCGGGTGTGTAGGTGAGGGGTGACTCGACACGAGAGGTCGAATACAAGGTAGTCTATGAAGGTGATATTGAAAGGTTTGAAGGAGTTTCTTCCGGACGGGCTAAGGTTACAGTACAACCTAGATTTATTGGTAGTTGGTCTCTCCAAATGAAACACATTGTGTTATCACAGTAATACGTGTTAGGTTAAAGTCGTAATTTGACAAGGTCCTTTTGTGACTTACTGTGAGGACACAGACTCTACTCGAGCTCTAAGCTGGTTCTATGGTAATACACACCTCACTTCGGAAAGGATAACCGACTTTTGAATTAATGAACATTAATCATCATACGAATTTTTACGAACAAATATTAAAGGAACTTTTGCTTTGCATTTTGATAAATAAGTAACATTTGTGTGCAAACATACACGACAGCAATGTTTAAAGGTTATTATTATTGAAAAGATTATTATCACTAACAAGTATTAAAGAAAACATTCAAGTAATTAAATTACAATTTAGGTTTAAATGGTTAAAAATTAACATTTGACTTGTCTTCGTCATTGGAATAAAAAATATCTAACGGTAATAAAAAATTACCTTGTTAGAGTGTAAAGAGGATTAGTCGGTTATCTTATTCAAGTGTTACATACGCCAATTGGGATGGTCTGAGCTGTTTGATGATCGAGGGTGGATCGAACTTTAATCCTAATGATTGAACTCTTTAGTACTTATACTAAAGGCTTAACTGTTTTGTATGGGGCGACTAACGGGATTTATCTATAGGAAGGACAATGTTTCCTATAGGCGCCGTCTGAACAATGTAGACATAGCCTTGGGGTAAAAACTCTTAGTTGGGTCATTAGGGCCGACCGGACTCACGACCTGGTTTCTCTAACAAGGCAGGTTTGCATGAGGAAAAAGTGGTCATGAGTTATTGTTAAAGTTTAATGATTCACTATCTTTTGCCAAATGGTCGCATACCATAACCTATTGGTTTAAACATACACCACATTAAAATCACCTTTAAAGGAGGGATTGATTTTCAATAGATTGAGTTCACAATAAGTTAATAAGAAGAAATTTAAGATTAAATGTAACATTTATTAGTTTAATCAGGTTCTTGAATAAACATTCAAAAAAATTAATTATTATTCTGAAAATGAGTAAGGTTCAAGTTTATAACACATTCTGGGTAGGGAAAAGGTAGAGATTTTTGGTTCATGTTCATTTTAATGAGAAAAAAAACGCCTTAGTACTTACATAAAGGAATTTCCTAATTTGTAGGAGGGGTTTTTGGAATATCACTCGTTCGAACAATGTGAACAGAATCGATAGATGCCCAGCCAGATCTAGACATTCAGCTTGATATTACAATAATCAGATTACTATAATCTATCAGCTTCACAAACTGGTACTCCAAGCAAATAGGAATTTTGGGGAAAAGGCTGCTTTAGATCATTAAATTAATTCAGAAAACAAAGATAGGAAAGGCATACTTTAATCAAACTAATAGTTGCTTAACATATTATTGGTAAATCTTAAAAAGGGTAATTAGTCATAAGGTTTATAGGAACAAGGGTATCTTTAATTAACCAATTAAAAGGAAGATATATAAACCATTTTAATAAGCATAAAACAATACATAATAATAATAATGTTATTCGCTTGAATGAAGCAGTTAAAAAAAAATACTTAGAGATGACTTTCATAAACAAGTTCTGAGAGAACATATTTATGAAATTCATCGAGGGCAGCTGTAACGGAACACAATTAGGCTACAAAAACACGTGTTATTAAAATACCTATATGAAGGAAAAGTAGTTTTAATAAGCTGGATGAGCATAGTAACCTTTACCCTACTAGCTTCGGCCTCATATATCGTGGATTTGTCGTGTATTTGTCCGTCATATGTCGTAGATTTGTCGTGCATTTGTCGGGGATTTGTCCGACATATGTCGTGGAATTGTCGTAGATGTGTCGGGGATTTGTCCGATATTTGTCGGACATGTGTCGTGCATTTGTCTGAGATATTAGAGTATATAAAGGGGCGCGAAGTTTTATTGACGGCACTTAGAATTCGACATTCAGACTGACAAGGTCTCTGGTCTTCGCAATAATATATACTTGGTGGGTTATTCTATTGATTTAAAAGTGGTTCTTCTTCGTGAGGGGACTCTCTTCATGTTGAGGAATCAGTTTTTAAGTAATATATTGAATATTTCCTCGGGGTTTAAGAGTTTATTTAATTTGATTTAAATGACCAGAATCTTGTCCAGGCACCAGTTTTGCCTGAGGGGTCTTGCTCGCCTAACGGTGCCAATGAGCAGGGTTCAGAGTCTTTAGTTACCAGATCTAAGGGTGGTCTGGCGTCTACCTTTTACCTACATGGAGACGAATCAAATCCCTTACGTTCCTTCAATGCCCAGCTGACAACGTAGACATGGCTGCCAATATGGGGTCTCAGCATAGAGGTGTATACTTCGCTTGTCGAAATTGTTCAGTATTTGAGGAACGGTCTTGTTAAATATATTTATATATAAACCTTATATACACAATAGGGCGTCTTACTCACTGTATCCTAGCCTGCGGGCGCAGTGGGGGGAGACAACCAACACAGGCCTTTAGCATTGCAATTCTCAGTTTAGCCGACTGAACTTTCGCTGCATAGGTTAGGGATTCGCAGTCAAAAGAGCTGGTTCTGGTAAGGGATTTATGCTCTTTCAGTTTAGCGAGTTTCCTGGGGAACAGTAGGGTAGCTTCACACACAATTATTTGGGAAGTAGGGTTTAGTAATTTATTTTAGGTTTGCCGTTAATTTGGGGTTTTGGGAATATTTCGCTGTGGTAAAGTTATCATTTTTGGTATAAATAATGATGGTTTCTGTTAGAGTTGAGATTACTAGATAAATGATTAACATTTACTCAGCATAACCTAATTTAGTGACTAACTGAGCAGATCACTAAAGTTAGCTTTTACAAAGTGACAAGCAGAGCAGTTCACTGGGATAAGCTAATTTAGTGACAAGCTGAGCAGATCATTGAATTTAGCTTTCCATTGAGACAAGCTGAGCAGTTCTCTGTGTTAATTTATATTAATGACTAGCTGAGCAGTTCGTTGAATTAAGCTCTTCATGTGAATAGCAGAGCAGTTCACATGATAGGCTATTCGGAGACAAGCTGAGCAGTTCATTGAATCAGGCATCTTAAGTGACGAGCCGAGCAATTCACTTCTTTTAGCTTATTTAAAGGTCTGGTAGAGCAGTTCATAAGTATTAGGGAACGAGGAGTAGGGAGGGTAGGTTATTCAGGGTCAGGGCCAGATTCTGGCGAGGAATCACCAGGATTTCGCCCGCTTCCGATGATGAGGCCTTGCGGCGATTCTCCTCATCATACGGCGCGTCTTCCGAAGCGCTAGTAGATGCATTTGCTAGGTAGAACCATATTCTTATGGTTTAGTCTCTTTTACAAACTGATTTTATCCCGAGCGCTCCTAAAGGCCATCCGAACGAATTGATCGGATAAGCCTAGCAGAGTACTCCTGTTAAAGTAACTTAGGTCATTTGGACGAAATTGTCTTACACTCCGCATAGTGAAATAAAAGATTGGCGGGGGCTTGTCCATGTCTAAGGTCGAGAGCCACGGGTCTCTGGTTAGTACCGGAGGGGGATAGCAATCCCTAGGGCGGCTGGAGGAGCCCTACCTTACACCAATCAATAAAATTGATTATTTTTATACGAACCTGTAAATAAGCAATACATAACTGGATAGAAGCTATTCGGAAGCTAGGTACATAGAGCTTGTAGGGATGGCAAGTCTCTTAAGGATCTTATATAATTGGTTACTATTTTATCATTAATAATTCCTATAAATTTATATTTCTCTTAACTTCAGTATTAACGTAATTTCATTGAGGTATAGGCTAAGTAAGGTACTAGGTAACGATAGTAGTGTTTCAGCAAAGGGGAGAGGAGTTCATCAATACCTGACAAATATTCGCATTAAAGATTCAGGGTTTCTTACGGTTCACAACTCTTCGGGGTCCTACCTAGACGATTCACTTTGGCCAATACGTAATTTTATCCTGGGTTTTAACAGCCATTAGTTTTATTTCAATTATTTAATTAATTCATATTAAGGGAGGTATTGGGGGTTTATTTATATTAAGAGAGGGGGGGGATCGTTACAAGAGGCAGATGATGATTTTTATAATGACTAGGGTTGAATGAGGTGATGGACAAATCAAGATATCTTTTCTTAAATATTTTTTGCATTTTTTTCCTTAATGATAAATCCACATTTTCACGAGCTATTACGTTCATGGCGCTATCGCTTGAAGTAATTGGCTCGCAATCAGAATTCACGACTGTGTAGTTGCTCTGAGTTTCATACGGTAGTGAGTGTACCGTATACAATTAGTCAGATACAATTTTATAAACATTTTACCACTCAATATCTAATCTTGGGCACTTTTCCTCTCTATGGGTAAGCAGTCAATTTGCGTGAAAGTGATATGTCATCGCATCATAATTATGTGCAGACCTATGCTCATTAATTTATTTTCTGTTTTCATCGGTTGAACGCCAATTGGGTATTATGCAAATATTGAAATGTATAACATGGTGTCACTATAGGGCTAAAAAATTTTCAACATATGGTATGTAATGTTATTAAAATCATGAAAAGATATGAGATTTGTTATTAAAAAAACCCACGTTTTGTGCTAAACTTTTGTTAGCCATTTTTATTAGACTAAGTTTGTTTGTCACTGCTGTGCAAAATGCTTATGGTGAATGATTTTCCGTAGGATATTTTTTTCTTTCCATTTTATCTGTAACGCAAAGCTCTATCTTAACACATTCTCCACGATTTATCAAGGACTAAGCAAGAGGTGTGATCGGTCTCTCTTAAAGAAATCCTATATTTATCTACATAGAGAGATAAAATTTACACCTCTTCGGACAACTCTGTCCTGGTACGAGTAACGTCCATCTTATTTTGTTATTTAGTTATTTGAATCCTATATGTAAGAGCAAAGGTAATTTAAATTAAGTCGACAGAGTGAATTTTGTGTGGTAGGAGCGTCTCCCTTTTGTTTAATTGTATTGTATATTTAGAAACCGATATCAGCTTGACAAAAATATGTGGCATCTTTTATAGGTACAAATTGTAGTATTTTTTGTCAGTCCAAGTGCGAAAGAACCGCACCCTACAATACTTCGCTAGCCGAAAGTAACCTTTTTAAATATTTCTGTGGTTTCATGTAACGCACTCTGGGATATTACAATGTAACCTATACAATACTCGTATGACAAAATCATGTATCTATCACGAATTTTTATATCACGTCTGTGGCAAACAAGCGTACGGTCCGACTGATGGTAAGCGTCCATTGTAGTCTGTGGACGCTGTTTATATGCCAAAATGGCGCAAATGGAACCCTTATAGTTTCGTCATGTCTTTTCGTCCGTCCGTCCGTCCGTATGTTACAGCCGATTTACCCGAGAGACTATAAAGTTATAAAGCACTACAATTATGAAATTAAGTAGGTAGGTGTATTCTATAATCCGCTACAGAAAAGTGATGTGAAACTAAATTTTGAATATAATATTAAATTAGGGGTTAAAGAAATCCCAGTTGAATAAATCAGAACATGAAAAAAAAGTCAATACACATAAGCGTGTGGGGTTTTTATGGATAGATCTTTAAAATTGATATAGAGGTTTCTAAAAAAGTCAATTTAAGTCAACGATTGGTGACATATTTATTAGCTGTGAAAGTCATAAAAAGTGAATAAATCTCTGTAACTAAACTCCAAGCCATAAAAATATAAAAAAATAAGGGTTGAGTATACATTAATAAATACTTTGTATTATAATTTGTGTGATACTTCTAGTAGATTTTTAGTTTGAACAAAATAGGTAGGTAAAATACTCAACATAGGTAAAATACTCAACAATGTATGTAGTTGTGACGTGTTCGAATAGATATTTAAAATGTGTAACACAAGCAAAACTAATATCTATTCAAACGCTTCACAACTACAAACAGAAGGTCCTTCTCTTAAAATTTTCATCTATAACCATTCTTGCGCTATCGCTGAAAAACTGTCTTGCCCAAACGAAAAGACGTAAGTGCTGTGAGTTCCCTATTAAGATACGACCTTTTTCGATTCAATGTATTGTATGGTGATTTTAAATGTTGACTAGTAGGTGTCGCTACGGAACCCTTCTTTGTGGGCAATCCGACATGTACATGGCCGTTTTTTTCTGTATCTTCCCTTATCCTCCTTTGGGATATAATATACCCATAATATTATTTAGTACAGTTCCCTTTTTCCTAAGAATATTCTGGGTCAACGTTCTCGAGACCTTGGGTACAGAAAAGCAATAAAGGATATTAAATCTTCAATGTTACACGTATTATGACAGGCCATAATGCACAGGAAGTTTAGGGTTACGTTCAGGAACGTTATTAGACAAGCAAAATTATATTTTCAACAGAGTTGACTTATAGCTTCGACTTGTTTCGATGTAATATGCTTAATCTTTAGTTAGATTGTGTTTTGTGAAAAGCCTATGTTGAATTTAAAGACAAGTTGCCTAAAATCAAAGAAAAAATACCTATCGTCTAATAATGGTTCATAAACAAACTATTTGTCGTCACTATCTCTTTAAAAATTTAGAATATTTACGATAGCCGCATTAAGACTCAGCTATGACTATTGTGTATAAATATTTTCTCCTCAAGAATCAGCCCTTGATTTAGAAATGATTTTAATATTATTATTCATTATGTAAGAATCAGTTTATTATTCACTGCGTCAAATACATTAAAACTTTAAAAATAATCTTACGCGGAACATTTCCGTCATATTTACCTACTTTAAAAGATAATGCACGTTTTTCTCATACTAAACAACAGGAAAATTCAATCTGGGAGCGCTCGCTTTCATCGTTTGAACTCGGGAGCATTACGCCTTGTTTAAACGTTATCGTTACGCACGAACACGCTTCGAGCGAAACGTTTACGAGGGAAGCGAAGCTGCATTTTGCTCGTCAATGTCTTAGTTGGCGGCTACCATAGCTGTTATATAAGAAATATAATAATGTAAACTATTGACATTCAAAGTGTTTGACATGAATTTATTATGAACTAGCTTTTGCTCGCGACTTCGTCCGCGTAGGACTCGTTCTCGTCTTAGTATTATTTGTTTTCCCATACAAATTTTCTCTAGAAATCCTATTGTCAAAACGAATGATTAAGTGCTTATTTCGGATAGTTTTTGCCCGCGACTTCGTCCGCGTATAATTCGTTCTCGCCTTAGAATGATTTGTTTTCTCATACAATCTTTCTCAAGCTCAGTTGGACACCAGGAACTTAGGGGTGACATGTTGGAGAAGGAAAGCCACGAATAGATCGGACTGGAGATATTTGCTTGACCAGGCTAGCCTAGGGCCCACCCGCGGCTATAACGCCTCAGATGATGATGATGATACAATCTTTCAACCTTCTTTACACCCCCTTAAGAAATGATTACAGTCAATATGACATTCCCTAGAAATCCTTTTTGTGCTTATTTCGGAATATCAAATGTACCGATTCTAGACGAATGAATCTTGTCAAAAACATTACAAGTACATTGTATACAATGGTTAAAGTCTCGCTACGCAGTTTTGCCGTAAAACGTTATCCCAACAAAGCGAGTTCTTCATGCAAGTATGATGACCGAAGGCCGGAAGCAGAGCGGCAAGGCATGCGAGAATAATCACACAGAGCGGGCTTCTCATGTAAGGCTGAGGGCCGAAGGCCTGAAGCAGAGAGGCGAGACACGCGAGGCTGAAGGCCGAGCCTCCCTACAGAGTAGATTCTTCATGTAAGGTTGATGACTGAACAGCCGAAGGAGAGTGGCAAGGCATGCGAGGCCGAAGGTCGAGCTAAGTCGTCGCCGAAGATCCAGTTGCCATATTAATGAGGGTAAATTATACTCCATTCGTTCGTTTTCACGTGATGCCTCAACATATAAACAGACAGACAAACAGACACAAATTCTTAAAACTGTTGAACCGATGTCTGTTATCGATTCTAAGTATCCCCAGCCAACTTTTTTTGAATATCTTCCATGTACAGACTTTCGACCCTCTTCTAAGTGTACATCTAAGATGCTCCAACTGTCTATGCTGACGATTGGGCTGCCCAGCTCAAGTGATCTCTTATATCAAACAGTTTTTATGATGTGAAGGGTCAACAATTACATAAAAAATAGCGCACGACAAAATTTAATGGTACACCGACGATACAAAGTGTGCATTGAAACAGCTATTTTTGTATTTAAGCATATGAATAAAAACAATGCCAAAGTATCGCAAATGCATTTTGATGTACACGCAAAGTAGAACTAATTGCGAAAAGGTTGTGCTCAAAAATAGCGTTATGATACTTCGGCTTTGAAATAATGAACCGTCAACTTGTTTACAATTCTGCTATGCTTTAAGTAAAATTTCATGACACGCTGTTATACTCCCAATTGGCTGAAACTTAAATCGTAGAATGGCGTATGGGGATTAAACCACCCCGTTTCATAGACCTTCGAGATCGGGACCAAAAGTACACTTATAATATATATAAGTGAATCCAGATTATATACTATTAGCTTACAAATCATCTTAATCTGTTCAGCCGTTTTTGCGTGATTCAGTGACAAACATCCAAACATCTGAACTTTCGCATTTATAATATTAAGTAGTGGGATTATGGTATAAAGTGAGTGGATATGAAGTGAACGGCAAAAGTAACAGTGTAATTGCATGCATATAGGGTTACAAAGTTCTATATGTAGTTTTTGAATCTAGAAAACAATACTGAAATTTGGGTTGAGAGTCACAGTTACTTAATGGAATAAATCATAATAGTGTTCAAAATTTGAAGAGACCGTGGTGGCTGGCGCGCACACTGGGCAGCGCCGCGGCGCAGCGCTTGCGTTTACTTTTTTTTCAGTTTCTATCTTAAGATTTCACAAATTTTGAATGAGGATGTTTTTCCTTTGTCGTCTAGTATATGCTTACCAATTTTCATACCTGTAACTCATGGATTATAGGAGTTCCCATACAAAATTCAACCCCTCTTTTTACTCGTTTTCAATCCAAATATGCACAATTTTTATAGCCTGTAACCTGACCGGATAATTTACTCGACAGATTAGTAAAGTTTTCATCAAAATCCGTTCAGCCGTTTTCCCGTGATGCGCGTTCATATAAACATACAAACAGATAAACAGACAAAAATTCTAAAAACTGTTGGAACGTGTTCTGTTATCGATCCTAAGTATCTCCAGCCAATATTTTTTTCGAATATCTTCCATGTACAGACTTTCGACCCTCTTCAGCTTCATTAAATGTATAGATAGATAAATGATCATGACTATGGCAGGACACTTCCAATTTTTAATATTATAGGTACTGTGAAAAAAAAAACAAAAGTTAGCGGTGAAAACCAAAATTATTAACACGAAGAATGCACGTTTCTTACGGCTAAGAACTGGTGGTACTCATATTTCACGTTGCCCAGAATATTTGTGGTGTTCATTGTTTACTTATTGGAATCACTGTTTTCTGTTTATAAATAATGTTTTGATGCAAAAACTATTCCCAACACTATGGGTCAGATAAATTAAATTTAATAGCTATTATAATTAGAATGTATTATGTTTAAATGTATATATTTTGTGCAACCAGCTTTTAAGCGGAGCAAACAAGCCTGTATAAAGTTATTTTATATGTTTAGTTTTTGTTATGTAACTGTATATATTGTTGTACATAAATTGTAAATACAATACAGTACAATAAAAATACTTTATTGCACACCTCAAAAAGGAATTACATAAAAGAAACAGCATCAAGATACAAGCTGCTTATAGTGCTTCTACTACATTACACCATCATCATCCTCCTAGCTTTATTCCCAGTACAGTTGCATCCTGCAGGATGCCTGGGGTCTGCTACCTAATCCCAAGAATTGGCGGAAGCACTAGTTTTTACGGAAACGATTGCCATCTGACCTTCCAACCCGAGGGGGAAACCAAGCCTTATTGGGATTAGGCTTGTCAAGTGAGTGGGCAACTTGACTGTTAGAAGTTCTCAAGCCGCCCGGAGGCCTCTAATTTGGCTTAACGATTGCTATCATAGACAGCAACCGGGATTAACGGTTTAACGTGCCTTCCAAAGCACAGGAGCGCTCAGTTAGTAACCACTCAAAGCGGTCACCCATCCAAGGACTGACCTCGCCCGACATTGCTTAACCTCGCATACCGCACGCGGTACGCGGGCGCCGCTGGGCCACGAACGCTCTGCAGGGCGTCCCACGGCTATGCCACATGGAGGGAAAGTACCTTGAATACTGTAGATGGAACATTTGACTGAAAGAGGATATTATTTTAATTTAAAAAAAATTAAACTGCATTCATACATTTTTAAATAATTACACGGTTGAACCGGGAATCGAACCCGCTACACGAGAATAAAAATTACCCAATAGTGTGTCAGAAATAAAGGGAACACCAGAATAACATTTTTAATTCAAAATGAATCGATTTAATTTATCAAATGCTTCAAAATGAGTCCCATTCTGTCTAATACAAAGTCGCACTCTTTTGATTATTGTCAATTTTTGATCATGTTGTGGTGGATATTTAGAATAACTAGATGAAAGCCCGGCTTCGCTCGGATGAAATAAATAAGAAAGAAATAAACAAAACATTTATTCGTGACAGTTATGCAAACGACGAAAGAAATAGTGTACAAAAATGTATAAAATAAAAATATTACAACAACGGATTATGATGAAACTTCGAATCGTATAGAAATATAGTCTGTAGTCTGGATTGGTAATAAAAGTATGGAATGGAATTATATGGAATTGGGAGTAAAAGATTACGCAAACGACGTCACGGGCAAAGGCTAGTATCTTTGCAAGTTAATCCTAAGCATTTTTATAAGGGTAGTATTTAAAGGCACATAAAAAATTTGACACCGTAATCAGTACTGATTTGTATAGCTAAAATACTAATCGTTCATTAAAATTCAATTCAGATGTGCATTGTTAAATATTGATGTGCCAGTCAGTATTTTTGGTGCGAAGTCAGAGCTGCTAACGCGAAAAACAAATGAATTTCGTGTATCTCCCTCTCTGTCGCACTTGCAAATTCGAGCGACACAGAGGGAAATACACGATGTTCGTTCGTTTTCGTTTCGCGATAGCAGCTCTCTATTCTCCGCCAAATTCTATTCAGTGGGGCCCTTTACACTCAATATTATCGCGATTTTTAAAATTGTATGGGGTCTGTTAAACGTTTAATACTATCACAATACTGGTGTGTCAATATTATCGTGGTTTTCAAAATCGTATGGATTTTTCTTCAATATTCATTGCACGTGATACGGATCGTGATATGAGTATATCGCGTGATAATAATAACCATGATGAACAGGCCCCTATGGATGTTGCTTCAATATTCAGTGTTTCACGTGATAATAATAACAGTTGGTAATATTTTCTCCAATTAATGGAAGCTATTTAACAACTTGTTCCGTTTTGCCAAAGGTATTTCACATTCCGATACGCGCACCATCTAGGAATAGGAGCCGTCAGACCAGAGGGCCTACCACGATCTGAAAACGAAGTATTTCCCTCTCCGCGCTCGAATATGCAAGTGCGACAGACAGACAGTACAGCGACCTTAGTCCGAGCGTGGCGGACGGTCGAAGAAAGTCAAAGAACATTCCGTGTGTTGTCTGTCACACATATAATTTTTTAGCTTCCCATCGACCTATGAACTTGAAATTAAGTGATAATGTTTATTATGAAGTATATTTTACCAAAAATATCAATATATTGATAAATCACATTTGTTTTTTAGTTGTACGGAACCCTCAGTGTGCGACTCCGACGCACTTGGCTGGTTTTTATTACATTTTGAATTTTATTTCTCTTATAGTAAAATACCCTATTCGTTTTAAAGTTGACGCCTGAGGGCCTACCGCGAACCAAAAACGAACTATCTTCCTCTCTGTCGTTCGAATATACATGTGCGAAAGAGGCAGATACTTCGTTTTCGGTTCGCAGTAGCGCCTCTAACGTCCGAGCGCGGCGAACGGCATGAGCTGAGGGTCTACTCCGAAATTCAAAATCCTAACTTCGTATGGTGCCGTCCCTTTCACTCTCCTGTCATAGACTATATGAGTGAAAGGGACGGCACCATGCGAAGTTCGGATTTCGAATTTCGGAGTAATCCCCCAGTACCACTAAGTTATAAGATAGAGCGAGATAGGGATAGAATGCTTTGCTTGACGTTTAAAAGCCATAAGTCACCTAGTAGTTTGTCACAAACAAAATAGAGACGCAGCTTTAAGATGGCGGACAGACTCAGCAAACATTCAAGTGGTGTCCTTTACACGATTAATATTATCACAATACTGGGGTGTCAATATTATCGCAGTTTCCATATTTGTATGGATTCTGCTTTAATATTCACGTGATACTTATCGTGATATGAATCCATGTAACAGGCCCCATACATTCGCTTTGAAGGCGGTTGTTGTGACAATCAGTCTAGCTAGCACGATAGATTATACCGTTACGTTTTATGTGACGTTTTAATACATTTCGCCCATATAACGTGACGGTATAAGTTATCGTGCTAGCTAGGCTGATAGGTGTATAGAACGCTTGAAAACTACAAAAACAAAACGCTGCAGACGCGGCTAGCCGAATCCACACAATGGGCGATGATGGCCCATCACCCAGAACGCAGCCCAGTAACCTGGCCAACATACCGGACGCAAAAATAGTTCACGATTTTCGAACGTAGCCGACACTGTCAACCAACAAATTTAATATAGCAATATAGTCTGTGGGCAATATGGCGGACGTTTTGTCATCAAATTAACACTTTTAAATGCAAAATACGCGACAATCCGAATTTTGCGGATACATATGTTCAACTCAAAAATCGTTATTTTTATACGTTCTTCAATTTGAGACAGGTTCGGGTCTACCGTACCCCTGCACGAAATTATTAATATAGATAAGTCTAAGTTCTGCTTGTAGCTCGTGCACACTTTCATACTAGTTCTTGTAAACGAATTTTGTACATAACCCTATTAAAAAATCCAACGGGGTTAGATCTGGGGATTTTGGTGGCCATCTTATTTGCCCGTTTGTCCCAACCAACAAGGCTCATACATGGAAACTCCTAAAATAATTATCACCGATTAATTACGTAATAGTAGGTGATTATTGGGAGTTTCAAATCAAATCTTCGATTTGATTTCAAACTCCCAATAATCTTGAAGATTTGAAACTCTCAATCGGGTTTAGGGTTAATATTTGCAACTTACCATCAACATGATTCAAAACGCTCAATCCAGTTTTGATAATCTTGAAGATTTGAAACTCTCAATCGGGTTTAGGGTTCATATTTGCAACTTACCATCAACATGATTCAAAACGCTCAATCCAGTTTTGATAATCTTGAAGATTTGAAACTCTCAATCGGGTTTAGGGTTAATATCTTCAACTTACAATCAATATGATTCAAAACGCTCAGTAGGGTGGTATTGGGGATTCTGGCTCACATTCGGGTTTAGGGTAAATATCTGCAACTTACAATCAACATGATTCAAAACGCTCAATCTGGTTTTGATAGTGGGTTATATAGAGGTGTAAACGAGTATCATCACCATTACACAGAAAATATTCGCTTTGCTTAGACGTTACTTAATTGACAAATTATGAAGTTTGTTAAACAATCACAATCGTTAGATTTACAAAAAATATATTCTGATTCTAAAAAAACATATTCACGTCATGGAAAACTTTTACCCAGCACCATCCGTTGCCTTATTTGTGGTCCTTCTAATAGTGGAAAAACTAATTTAATTATCGGTCTTCTTCTGCACAAAAATGGTCTAAAGTTTGAAAACGTATATGTATATTCGAAAACTTTATTTCAACCTAAGTACATATTTCTCGAAAACGTGCTTCAACAAGTATCAGGGATTAATTTTTTTAAATACAATGAAAACGAGCAAGTGATAAATCCTAATCATGCAAAACCTAATTCGGTAATTATATTTGATGACATAGCATGCGAAAAACAAAACAACGTTCGAGATTACTTTTCTATGGGTCGTCACTGCAAAATAGATTGTTTTTATCTAAACCAAACATACAGCAAAATTCCCAAACAATTAATTAGGGACAATGCCAATCTCATTATTCTTTTTAAACAGGACGAACCTAATTTGCGTCACATATATAATGAACACGTAAATACTGATATGTCTTGGTTACAATTTAAAGAAATGTGCGCTAAAATTTGGTGCACACCTTATAATTATTTAGTTATCAATAAAGACTGTGAAAGAAGTAACGGTTGCTATAGAAAGAATTTTGACACGTTTGTTATTTTAAATGAAGATTAGCATAATATAAAAATAGATACATACAATTTCACTCTTCATTTAAATCTCATCGTCCATAAAGAAAGAACAATATTCACAATGAACGTGGAAAAGGTATTTAAACAAGAAATTGTTAAATCAGCAGAAGCAGTTAAGCGAAAACTTAAAATGATGCGTGATATGACAAGTGACAATGAACAATTTCTCGAATCAGTACTTAAGCCGATTACTAATCCCCTTAATCATATGGCTAGCCAAAGCGGAATAAATGTAAGAATGAAAAATGAGACCAATGTTAGTCCTCAATACCACAGTACACCTAAAAAAATTAAGTCAGATCTTAGCGAAACTAAACCTAGTTCATCTCATAATGATACGGTTTTTGAACTAAATCGCCAAAGTAAAAAAATCGAACTAGAAAAAACAGACGAAGAAGAATTAGAAAAAAACATAGATCACGAATCAGATTCGAACGACAAAAGTGAATCAGGTAACGATGAATCTTATAGTGCTACGTCGGACGAGGAAACTTTTGAAAGTGTTTCCAGTTTGGATCCAAATTTTTCCTCTCCACTTTCATTCTCTGCGAAGGCATTTGAAGATGTGCCTTATGGAGTTAGACTTGAAAGAGGAAAACTTATGTTAGGAACACAAAGAGTTTATGTGTCAGACAAAACGATTACTATTAATGCAAGCACTTATGAAAAAACTAGAGGTCTTATGCAATTGTTATTTGAAAAAATACCGAATTTGGGTTTAGTAACTGAAAGTGATAAAGAAAATTATAAATTAATACTAAATCAAACTAATGCACACAGGAGAGATTTTGACTCTAGAAAACCTATCAAAAGTAATAGAGGTACTAAGTATTTACAAATTATCAAACCATTATTTAAACTTGCTAGAAACTGTGATAGTACAGAAAATCTTGCTGTTGGAAATGGTTTAGATTTATTAAAGAAGGTAAAACCTTATATCGATTATGTTTACTGGGATGACCCAAATGAGTTAGTTGATCGGTTAAAGTTACTAATCGCTTCGCGAGAAGCTGGTAACACTGGACTAGATAATGAGATTATTTCAATAATCGAGGAGTTACGTGAAAATGATATCATCAAATAAATAAAACCTTTCGTCTCATTTATGTTCGAGCCAGTAATAAGCGTAACATAATCACAAGCGGACGGATAATGAACATTGACAAATTTGGGCATCACGTTCATAAACGTTTTCGTTTTGCTCAGAACTATGATGAAACATTACAAAAATCAGAAAACGGAGATTTCGACTTACGATCTTCAAGACTTAAAGGTTTAAAATCCCCACTCACCAACGATGAGGCTGTTAATAAGGAATATGTTGATCATATAAATAAAATTATTCAGACTAATTTGGCTAACATTCTACTTCGCCTCCAACACATAAACTCGCTCTTAGAGGAAATTGATAAAAAGTTTTGTACCAAAGCTGATGTTATTAAGATTATAAAGGAGAAGTCTAAATGATTAAACGAGAAATCGTAAATGAAATACATAGGGATGCCAGAAAAAACTTCACACGCTGCCCGGTTATATTAAAAGGAATTAATGATTTGTGGCAAGCTGATTTAATAGATATGCAAAAATTCAGAGCAGTAAATAATGGGTACAATTACATATTAGTTGCTGTTGACTGTTTTTCAAAATATGCGTGGGCTGTAGCAGTAAAAACAAAAAAGAAAATGGAAATAACGCAGGCATTTGAAAAGATAATGAATTCTGGTAACATTCCTATAAATTTACAGACAGACATGGGAAAAGAGTTTCATAACGATGTATTTCTACGGCTAACGAAAGCAAACCACATAAATCACTACTCTACGTATTCCACAAAAAAGGCTTCAATCATAGAAAGATTAATAAGAACACTAAAAGGAAAAATTTACAAACACTTCAGTTTACTTGGTAACTATATATGGATTGGAAAACCCGTAATAAAATTGTTAAAATGTATAATGAAACTGTTCATCGAACAACCAAATTTAAACCAGCCGATGTAAATTGTACGAATGAGCATATAGTGAGAGAAAATATATCAAAAGTGCAAAATAAACCAGCTATTAAGAAAACAAAACTTAAGGTTGGAGATTGCGTTCGAATCAGTAAGTATAAATCAGCCTTTGAGAAGGGCTTTACTCCAAATTGGTCTACAGAGCTATTTAAAATTGTAAAAGTGAAAAACACCAATCCTGTAACATACAACATTGAAGATTCTCATAAAAATATGATACTCGGATCGTTTTATGAACAAGAAGTACAAAAAACGTCCCATCCTAATGTGTATCTAGTTGAAAAAGTTATTAAAAGAAATGGTAACAAACTCTTTGTCAAATGGTTAGGGCTCAGCGAGGTGGAAAATAGTTGGATAAACAAGAATGCTTTAGTTTAACTATAAATAAACGTAATACTTAATTTCTCATCATTAAACAACAAGTAATGTCAGGAAGCGGACTAGTTAATAATATAATAAATAGCCTGCCATTTGAATTGCATTTGCCTGGATATAATTATTGTGGACCTGGTACAAAACTAAAGGAAAGATTGGAGAGAGGTGATCGCGGCATAAATAAATTGGATGAAGCTTGCATGCAACACGATATCGCGTATACCAAATATTCAGATCTAACTCGGCGTCATAAAGCTGACATTAAGTTATCAAAAATGGCAAAACAAAGGTTAATCTCTGGAAATGCAAGCAAAGGAGAAAAGTTGGCATCATGGTTAGTAAACAAAATCATGAAAACCAAATTGCGGGCTGGAGCTGGCATTAAATCATTTAAAACTATCGTTTCAAAAATTAGATCACATATTAAAAAGAAAAAACCTAAATGCGATGCGTCAACTATCAAGTGTGCATATAAAGCAGCTAAAAAGTTACTTCCAAAAAATTCACGTATTCGTTTACCACGCATAATTCCAATCCCAAAAACTGGTGGAATCTTACCTTTGATTCCTATCTTTGCTGGATTGTCAGCTCTTGGCTCATTAGCTGGTGGGGCAGCAGGCATCGCTAAGGCTGTGAATGACTATAAATCGGCTCAAAAGAATCTACAGGAATCAGAACGACACAATAAAATGATGGAGTCCATCGCCATTGGCAAAGGCTTATACATAAAACCATACAAGAAAGGTAGTGGTTTGTTTTTGAACACTTCAAAAAACTGAACAGGAGGCTGCCTAGAAGAGCGCTTACAAACATAGACCTATTAAAATATGGTTGTGACATCCCGCATTTTAGGGGAGTTTTCATGCGTGATAGCTTACCAAAACGACCTCGTCGTGTGGAATGTGCAATTGTTAATTTTTGATAGCTCTAAGAATAAGGGGACTCACTGGGTAGCATATGCAAAATTTAACACATATTGCGAATATTTTAATAGTTATGGAGATTTAAAACCTCCTGTAGAACTTTCAACATATTTAAGGAAATATGACATTTTTTATAACTATTGTACTTATCAAAACTTTGATACCGTAAATTGTGGTCACTTATGTTTAAAATACTTACGAAACTTTTGGAAAAAGCATTATAAAAATGAAACACACTAGACAAATAACATCAGTCCTAAAATGTCGTTCACCCTATCTGTAACCGGGTTAACTTCAACGCTTATTACGAACTATTCCCCACCTTTACAATTGGAAGGGGATTATGAGTGTGGTCTTGTATATTTTTTAACTTTTAATTCAATACCCAACATCGGTAGTAATAATAATCGATTCTACTATGGAAATGAAGGGTTTTTAGAAATACCAGAAGGATCGTACGAACTTGAAGATATTGGTGATTACATAAAAGACAATGTTAAGGACTGTACTTTTAAATAAATTTGTAATAATAATACACTGAAAACTAAAATATTATGTTCAAAAGACGTTCATTTCGAAAAGATAAACTCAATAGGGAGAACGTTAGGATTCGGAAATGAAACACTCAAAGCCAATATAATAAGGTGTTCGCAATTTCCTGTTAACATTATATCAACGACCGTCATCAGGATTGAATGTGATATTGTGAGCGGATCATTTGTTAACGGAAAACCTAGCCATATTTTATATGAGTTTGTTCCTAATGTGCCACCTGGATATCGAATCATAGAAGTTCCAAGAAACTTAATTTATTTTCCTGTAAACCAAAACACTATAAGTTCAATTATTGTTCGAATTCTTGACGCGAATAATCAACTTATAAACCTAAGAGGAGAAGATATTCAGTTATATTTTCATCTTAAGAAAAAGGTATGATGATAGATTTCAATAAAAAGTCTTCGTGTCCACCTAGATATTTCAGTTTCGAAACTAATGTCAAAAGGAGAACACCTATCAAATTAACGAAGGAAAACGAAAATTTTTTGAAACTTATTGGACTATTAAAATGAGTGAAATACTTAATGTTACTGAGTCCTTTGCAGAAGACAATGCTATTGAAAGCTTTGAAGTTCATTCCTACAGACCATATGTAACAACGTTTAATAAAAACGATGAAATTCGGATACCCATTAATCAGCAAGATTTGTACATATTACCTTCCGCAAGCACCTTGTATTTAGAAGGTACTGTTAAGGTCATAAACAGGGAGTCAAATTCCGAAGTAAATAGTATTCAATTTACAAACAATCCATTTCTTTTCCTATTTCAAGATATTCGATACGAATTGAATGGGGTTGAGATTGATAAAGTGAAAAACGTAGGTATCACCACCACTATAAAATCCTTACTGTCTATGAACAGCAATGAATCTTCTATGTCAAAGGCTTGGGGATGGGACTTGAACGGTACAAAAAATATTCAAGGCGGACGTTTTGCTGTATCTTTGCCCTTAAACAAAATTTTAGGGTTTGCTGAAGATTTTACGAAAATAATAATAAATTGTAAACATGAGTTGATTTTATTGCGAAGTAATACAAATTTGAATGCAGTAAAACTTAACACTAACGAAGTGTTAGAAGATATTTTTATAGATAAAATTGTATGGCGAGTGCCACATATTAAGGTATCGGACCGTCAACGCATTCAAATGCTAAAGTTAATGGAAAAGGATCGGCCCCTTAACATAGTTTTTAGAAATTGGGACTTATATGAGTATCCACTATTACCAAAAACAACTAAACATACATGGGCAATCAAAACATCATCTCAGTTAGAAAAACCGCGTTTTGTGGTTTTAGCCTTATCAACAAACAGAAAACATAAGTCTGAATCAGATTTCTCGTGTTTTGATCATTGTAACTTACGTGAAGTCCGTGTATTTTTAAACTCTACTTACTTTCCATATGAAAGTTTAAACGTGAAATTCGAGCAAAACAATTATGCTTTATTATATGAACAGTATACAAGGTTTCAACAGTCGTATCACGGACGTTGTGCTGAACCGCTGTTGAATATACACGACTTTAAAAATTGTACTTTATATGTATTGGACACTTCAAGACAAAATGATCGCTTGAAGACAGGTCCTATAGATGTCAGAATAGAAATTGAAAGTGATAAAGAAATTCCGGATAACACGTCTGCTTTTTGCCTAATATTTAACGACTGTATAGTGGAATATAAACCTTTAAGTAGCATTGTGAAGAAAACATCATGAAATTGGATCATTACATTGTGGATATACAAGGCTTCAAGGATGCTCAAAATAAGTTCATTATTAAAGAGTTAGGTGTGGCATCAAAAGAATTTACATTGGTGTTTTCAATAAAGCCACCATTTCCATATTCTCGTTTATCAAATGAAGAACGGAGACACGTGTCTTGGATTGAAAAGACATTCGGTTTTCGGTGGAGTGAAGGTCATATAGACTATAGAGAATTCAAACGATTAATTGTGCCATATCTCGAAAATAAAAATATAATTGTAAAAGGATTAGAAAAAATAAAATGGGTTCAAGAATTGTGTGGAAATTGTAATATTACTGATATTGGACAAAAAGGTTGCCCAAATTTTTTAATTTTATATAATTCGTTTTTTAAAGTTGAAAGTAAAACTACATGTTTTAACTATATTTTAGATAAGCACTGTTCGTTAAGAAATGTAATTTGTATTAAAAAATGGTTGCTTGAAAATCATGATCTTTTTTTCATAGATTAAAGTTATGTGACTAAGAAATGCATTTTATTTCACTTACCTACCTATTTTAATCTTTGAATAAACGTAGTATTTATCTACAACGCTCTGTTTTAATTACTTACTTTAAACCTAACTTCTTGAAGTAATGCTTAATATTCATAACTAGATCTTTACTTTGATTGAGCAGTGCATGTTTTGAATCATCGTAATGTGAATGCAACTGAGCATTGTAAATAAAGGGAAAAGGGGTTTAAAAATATAAACAAATTAAATTCGAAAGCATTTATTTCATAATTTATAAATATAAACAATTATATTCAAACAGTTTTTTAATAAGGTATACTTTTGTCATTATAATAAAGCTAAACCCGTTCTATAAATCTAGATGCTCTTAAAGGATTGTATTTGTTTATGTTTACTTCCAAATATAGGTTTTGAAGAAAACTCCAACCGCTGTCTCTTTCCTGAAATTCGTCAATTTTCGTGCACAAAGTCTTCAAAATTGATGAAAATATGTCTTTAAATTCATAACTCTGATGTAAAATAATATTTGGCGTAGCGAATGATTTTATTTCGCTTGTATTATTTTTTGGCAAACTAAATTCGGCAAAGAACTCAAAGTTAACCTTAATAGATCCGAAAGCTGCTCTTCTTGCTTCGAGAATTCGTCGTACATGCCCACGAAGAAGCCATAAAAACTTTATTGGTATCTCATGGAGGCTATTTTCTGGACCTCGCACTCTATATGAAGCGATTCTGCTTCGGAAAGCACTGCTTATTTTTTCGATATCCGAGGTCAATTGTACAGAATTATTATTTTTATGTAAGTTAGTACGTAAGTGAGCAGAAAAGGCTTTACTTGGAATACTTATGTCACATACTGAACAAAATTTTGAACTTTGTTGCATTTTACTAGTTAAGACAAGAATAAAGTGGGTTTAGCTAAATTATAAAATTCAAATCCTGTAAGGATTACTTATTAATTTTATCTGGAAAGAAGGTGGCTTCCTCCGTAAAATCGTCCTTACAAATCTTTAGAACCTTATTTATTTCAGCGACTACTGTTGAATTGGAATTTACCCTATATTTTAAATTAACTAGGGCTTTATCCCAACGGTCTTGTGATGAAACGTTTTGAATATCATTTACGTAATACAGTTTTAGTTCAATAAAAAGATCACCCGTTAACGAAGCTGTACGCCGCACGTAGCCGCCAGGAACTCTACGTGTCAGCACCTACGACAGAGCACTAGCAGAGGATGCTCGACGCTGCGCCTCAACCTCTTCCTCGTCACCCCAATTCGAAAACCAGCCAGGATTAGATTCAGGCGTCGCTTCACTAGCACGTAGTTTATCTGCTTTCGTCTTAATCTTCTTACTGAAATATTAAAAGAATACTTTAATTTTAGATTTTCGAAATACTTAACCACAAAATAGAGGCTCGTAATCGACATAGACTTTAATCATACTATACTTAGAACCATGAAAATTAAATTACGATACCTAATATTTTTGAAACGTAGGTAAAAAGAGGTATTCAGTGTAATTAAATACTCATACCTTTTACTTGTAAGTTCTTCCTCAAGGCCGTCGTCACTGAGTGGCGTTGCTTGACGAGCACGTTGGTTTTTCACTGCTTTTGTCTTAATCTTCTTACTGGAATATTCAAATATGATGGATTACTTTAAGGTTATTAAATATTAGTTTGGACTCAAAGTGGAAGTGATACATAAAATCAGTTAATGTATGTATTAAGCATATAAATTATATAATACCATGACAAGTAAAGATACTCAATATAATAAAATACCTTTTACATATAGGCTCCTCCTCAAGCTCCTCGTCACTAACCGGTGTCGCTTTACGAGCACGTTGTTTTTTCACTGCTTTTGGTTTTATTTTCTTGCTGAAATATTAAAACATGATACTTAGATTAATTTTAGGTTCGGCAAATATCATAATACCATAATAAAAAATAGTTAAATACCTTTTAGATGCAGGCTCTTCGGCATAGTCCTCGTCACTGGTTAGCGCCCAGGCAGAGTCGGCGTTGTGTTTCGGATGCTGTAAAGCGCCTTTCCTTATCACCGATTTTTTCGGAACCCTTCAATTAAATATTAGAATATTAACTAAATGATGTGTAATAAATTGAACAAAAACAAAATAAAGACTTAAAATATACATACTTAAATTTTCCGGATTCATCCTCAGACTCGTAGGCTTTTTCAGACTGAATCACGTCGTACTCAATGTCAGACCTGTTATAAATAAAAATGAATTAAAAGAGATTCCTTCATGTTTAAGTAATGAGCTAACATACTATAATATATATCAAAATAAATTAATATTCTAGTCAAGTATTTAATGTAGAAAATTTTATTTTGAGCATGTAGCTTTACTCTCAATTTTTCTCTCCATTCTAGCATGGGTTATTAAACTTTGGAAATTTATTTTATACATAAACTGATAAAAACATACTCGTAACTTCTGTGTTATATTTAATAAAAAACTTTATGATCTGAAGGCAATACCATCCTCAAGGTTAAAGAAATTAAATAGAAATAACAAATAATCAAACTTACGAACATTTTCAACGTGATCAATTTCTTCGGGAATAATAAATGCACACCGTGTCACTCACGTGTTAAAAAATAACTATGGAAATGAATTACCCCGACGTTCTGTTAATAATGCAATGCTGACGAAAGTCAGGAGTTAACAACTGAAACGCAAATAATATCACACATAAACTGCCACACTTACAAAATACAGTAAGAAACAAGCATATAATGAAAGGTTGAACTTCACTGTAAGTTAATATTCAACTCAGCTAAATTACTTGAAAATAAAAAGCATCATATTTTATCGGAAACGAGATACTTGAAAGTGCTGGCATGCCTTTCATACGCCGCCGACCTTAGGTTGGGCTCATAGTTAAAGCTATAATATAATAATTAAGTACAAAAACAATAGGGATGTTCAATATGCGTTGCGTTTTCTTTGCCATATAAAAAAGGATTTCGTTTTCATTAAAGAAGTTGAATTTTGTAAGTAAGCTTAATTAACTAAATACTGATAGATTGTGAGTTAGGTTCTAAGCCACTGTTAGGTTTGTTGAAACTTGTTAATACATGTTTTAGTTCCTCGATACCTAGATGATGCAATGTATAAAAAGCATGACTTGTTCGTACCTGAATCAGAGCGAACGTGGGATATTTTTGTTGCACATAAAGCAAAAAGGCAGTATAAAATAGAACATAAAAGTAAAGAAAAATATTTTTGCTACAGATTTCAAGCAGGACGCATCATCAGTTTCAATAAATTACTTATTGTTTATATTCTCAATCAAAATGGTAAGCATTCTAACTTTTTAATTTTACTTATGTAATTTTTCGTTCATAGTTGTAAGGTATATAATTTAAGATTATTTAACATAATTGCTTTCTTACAGAGTTCACAGCCCATTGACTCCGCTGTAGAGATTAACACAACCGCACCCTTTTACTCACAACTTTGTGACAAAATGAATGATCCTTTCAACTACTCACAAGACCTGGATTCGTATTTAAAATATCAAGACGCTGTATTGAATCCATCGCAAGAAATTCCGCTATCACAGTCAAAAACTGAGAGGAAAAAAGTAAAGAAAAGTAAGGCAAAAGAAATGGGTCTAAATTCTCATGTCATCAGAAAAGTGTCAAAAGGAAAGCGTCTTATAAAAATAAGCATTTCTGATTTAGTAGAATCGAACCTTGAACCCAATAGCGTTACAGTGCAATACGTAGTGCAAGACGATTATGACCAATTGCTAAATGCCACCGAAAGTTTGGTGGAGAAAATAGTTAAAAAGTTGAGTGAAGTGATTAGTTACTAAGCGCCATATAATAGTATTAAAACTTAGGTCATAGGTTTTAAGTATTACATGAAATAGTATTAAAATTAAGGCTAAAAGTGATTATATCCAACAAATTATTTTACATTTGAACTAGTTTTAAACATTATGTATTTGTTATGTACCTCTTTATATAAATCTAGGGTTTTAAACTCCGGTCCTCTGTTAGACGTTCGTGGGAATATAGATCCAACACGTAGAGACCCAATGGAGACGTTTATTTTTATTATTACTAGCTTACATATTAGTATTGTGTATAAGATAATTAAATTACTGGAAAGTTAGTATTTTTATTAAACAGTATGAATAAATATTAATGTTGATCACTTAAATCCTTGTTTTATTTCATGTCTTTTTACTGGTTTCAGTTAAATTACTTAAAGTTCTGTATGTTCATTAAATATGTATTGCATATGCGATGTTAAGAAAGTATATCAAATAAAATACCCGAATTTTTATGTTGCATAGAGAAGAAAAACCCGATTACGAAAATCGCGTTGCTTGTTTCGGACGTATCACTATTCTTACCACTTAGCATTCTTTAGGATATCTGCTAAAAGAAAGTTTATTTGATACATTCGATATATAATGAGAGCTGTATTTAAGCAAAAAATCGTTTTTAATTCATGTTCAATCTTGATAATGTAAACATTTGATGTTGATAATTACTAATTCTATTAGATTTTACATATAAATGCGCTCGATGAACGAAGAGCAAGTAGCAGGTAGAATGACTCAGGTTTCAATAAAATGCGCGATGGTAACTTAATTACATCGATCAACTTTGCTATCTTGTTAAAAGCAATATGATCCATGCGTTCCATTCTAATTTGAATCTTATATCTTTATTATAGCCCCTGATTTGCTAAAACTTAACTAGAATAGATAGGTTATTACTGAGTTCATATTCGAAATCAGGAAATTTTCAATTTTATAACACATTATTATAAAGTGTAGATTACTAATATTAACTATAATCATGACGTTTGAGCACGTCATACCTAATAGCCAATCGGTATGCCAGGGCTACAACGCGCTTATGAAGTTTTTTAATTCGTTTGTATAAATACATTTTCGTTACTATGGTTTGCCGGGAAGTTGACGACCGGACGACCCCAACACGTAAATCATACATTTCGGACTTGGCCACCCGGAGTGCGTGTAGTGTTGAATGTGAAAAACGAATCACGGGTACTCCTATACCTATGCGGTCGATAGCGTATAGGGTCCCATACCCGAAGGGGGTAAACTTAAAGCACGTAAAACCGTAGCCTTATGCCAGGAATCAGCTTCCTGGGGGTTGCGATCACAACTGACGAACTTGATCAACTCGTTGGATGTGTTGTGCGGTAAACACCATAGTCAACCTGAGTCCTAGAACTTGGCGCGCTATGAGGGTTTATGCCAGGAATCAGCTTCCTGGGACCCTTGCATACAAACTGAGGGTTGGCCGCCTTAGATTGTGTGTTGTGTTTAAGCTTTTGCCGTTTTAAAACTTGACTTATACACCTTTACGACTTGCACTTTAAAAAAACGGATCACCCACAAAACCTATTGAGAGTTTTAAATCGTATGCTAAACCTGATTGAGCGTTTCGGATCAAACAGATCACAAGTTCAACTTTAAAAAACCTAATTGGAGTTTGAAATCGAAACCGGATTGAGCGTTTTGAATCACGTTGATTGTAAGTTGCAGACATTAACCCTAAACCCGATTGAGAGTTTCAAATCTTCAAGATTATCAAAACTGGATTGAGCGTTTTGAATCACGTTGATTGTAAGTTGCAGACATTAACCCTAAACCCGATTGAGAGTTTCAAATCTTCAAGATTATCAAAACTGGATTGAGCGTTTTGAATCACGTTGATTGTAAGTTGCAGACATTAACCCTAAACCCGATTGAGAGTTTCAAATCTTCAAGATTATTGGGAGTTTGAAATCAAATCGAAGATTTGATTTGAAACTCCCAATAATCACCTACTCGTAATAAAAACGCCATTGTCTAAGGATTTACCAATTTGGATCGAAGACCATAACTACGAGTTTAACGAAATAAGCCAGAAGATAAAGTCTACGAAAGAGCAAGACCTGGAACAACTCACCAGAAACGGAAACACTCACTATATCGTAATCTACGTTATATTGGGTATTATCTCATTCGCTATGATGACACTTGCTGTATGCAAACTAAAAAGAAGATGGGTGTCTAAGCTTGATAAGTCTGACGCTCCACTGCAAGAAGTGATACCATCGGCAGCTTCGGCCGGCCCTGGGAGGATGACGTGTGCACAACTGCAGCAGTAATCTACATATATTATAAACATCCCACAGACACCACAACCGCGAAGAAAAAATAATTTTAAGGACATATGTGTAGAATAGTACTTTCTTATATTTTATATGCACCTTTTTATAGATTTAAGTATTGATTGTATTTACATATTATTGAACAATTCGTTATTTTGGTTTGCCTTTATTGTTTTTGCTTTATAAGTGGCAGTATGTACGAGTTAGCATTGGCTAGTGTTGGACCAACTTACTTAAAAAAGGGGTCCGCTGAAATTCAAAAGGCGGGTATTGAACTAATCGAAGAATTTTCATGTCTCGGCTTGGAACAACGCAATTGTTTAAAAAATGCAAACGGGAATACGCTTGATCTTGTATTTAGTAATTTCTCTTTGGGCATAAATAGGTTGACTACTCCAATACTGAAGGAGGACAAAGCACATCCCAGTTTTTCTATTATACCATACGGCTTGAACATTACACCTCTGACAGAAGACTTTAACACAAAAATATTATATTTTAAGGGTGATTATGTAAAAATAAACAACTACCTCAATGAAATAGACTGGTTTAAATTGTTTTCTTCATGTAATTCGGTTAACTGTGCAGTTGATTGTTTCTACAAAAAACTGTATGAGAGTATAGAACTATTTGTTCCCAAAGTACAGGCTGGTCATACATCTAAACAATATCCACCCTGGTACACTAAAACCCTTACAAGTCTGATACGTCGCAAATGGAAGGCCCATAGAAAATGGAAACGTTTTCATAATAACCTTGACTATCTAGAATTTTCTTGTTTGAGGCAAAAAGTTAATAAATTAGAGGTCGTTAATTATAATAACTTTATAACATTAACCCAGGAACAAATTAAAATCCATCCGAAAAAAGTATGGAGTTATATTAAGTCATTGCGAAAAGGCTCAAATTATCCTAAAAAAATGACTTTTGCCAATGAATCTTTCAGTGATGGCAAAGGTATTTGTAATGGATTTATAAACTTTTTTAAGAGCTTGTATGTTGAACCGGACAGCGACTATAATCCATTAAATCTAAATATTCCCACTACAATAGGAGATGCAAACACCATCGTAACATCGTTGTTTCCAATAATATAATCGCTATGTCTACTTGATAAGATTGATACTACAAAATCAGCAGGTTCAGATAATATATCGGCACACTATATCCGCAACACAGCTAAAACTATTAGCATCCCATTATCCATCCTAATAAATCGTTCCCTATTGGAGGGTATATTTCCTGGCAAATGGAAGGAGGCAAACCTGTGCATGAGAAAAATTCAAAAAAAGTTATTGAAAATTATCGACCAATTTCAATTTTGAATACATTTAGTAAAATTTTTGAAAAAATTGTTTATGACTATTAATTTATAAAAATTGTTTATTGCAGGGCATCAGTTATAACCAACACGGTTTTCTTAAGCGCCGATCTACGATAAACAATCTGGCAGTATTCACTAACTATATCCTAAATAATATGGAAGGAGGTGGACAGATATACGTGGTGTACACCGATTTCGAAAAAGCTTTCGACCGGGTAGACCACTTCATCTTGTTTGCCAAGTTACAAAAATTAGGAATACACGGCTGCCTGTTAAGGTAGATAAAATTATATCTTTCCAATAGATCGCAGATTGTTACCATTGGTGGCTATAGATCTAATCGCATGTTTGTCCCATCTGGCGTCCCTCGGGGATCTCATTTGGGACCTCTTTTTTATAATGCTTATATATTTGATATTTACACTTGTATTAAATCTTCTGTAGAACACCTACTATATGCTGATGACAAAAAAATATTTCTCAAAATCAAAGATCCATCTGACTGTCGTCTTTTGCAGAACTCATTGGATTCTTTAGCAGAATATTACCATAGAAACAAAATAACAGTAAATGCATCTAAATGTCAGATAATAACTTTCTCCAGAAAACCATCGCCTATCCACGCTTCCTACATTATGAACAATGTTATATTACAAAGAGTCCAATTAATAAGAGACCTAGGAGTTCTGCTAGATAGCAAAATGTTAATGTCTGATCATATTGATAATATAATAAACAAAGCTTACAAGAACTTGGGTTTTGTAATGAGGGTCTGTAAGGCATTTAATGACCCCGGTTGCATCAAAATGATTTATTTTACTTACGTACGCAGTGTCTTGGAGTATGCGTCTAATATTTGGTCCCCTCATTACATTACCTACAAATCACGACTCGAAAGGCTACAGCAGAGGTTTCTAAAATACCTTAATTATCGTACTAAAAAAGCATCTGTCAGTTATAGTAATAGTTGTAAGCGATATAATGTGATGAGCTTGGAAGATAGAAGAGTCATGCTGGATATGGATTTGCTCTATGACATCGTCAGAGGTGGTGTAGATTGCCTTGACCTCGTATCAGAAATTAAATACTTTACACCCAAAACAAATACCAGGTATCCACGCCTTCTTAGTCTCCCTCGCTGTCAAACAAACTACGGTAAGAATTCGGTAATATGTAGAATGTCTAAGACATACGACAATCAGTTTAATGATATAGACCCATTGCAAACAAAATTAACAAGATTAATGACGAGGAATGAACACGCTAACACACACACACACATTATAAAATGTACATAATTCTAAGCAAATTCGTAGGTTTTTTTTATATGTATCTGTTAGGGAGACCTGTCATTGGCTTCACAATTATATCCTAGTTATAAGTCTATTTTTCTATGTCAAAGCTGTTGGTCTTCTAATAATAATAATAATAAAGCATTGTACATCGTAAGCATTTAGTATAAACATTGCCTTAGTTCAAATATATTGACTCGTGTAACCTAGTTTACGTACTTACGACAATTCAAAGCATTAAAGACGTTAATTAACATCAAACGTATGTTACTTATTTTGACATTATAATTAAACCTGCATCATTTGACACATGTTAGCTTTTCATTTTTCTGAACAATATTTCATATCAAATGTTAACATTCATGGTCTTCCTTTTAATTCTGACACTATGTTATTTAGAAAAAAATAATCCTCATGATGAAGCCTTTCGATCGGTATGATAAAGCTACAGGGTAAATTTTTTTCTCGTGTAGCTGGTTCGATTCCCGGTTAAACTGTGTAAATATTTAAAAATCTATGAATGCAGTTTAAATTGTTTTTTAAGGTAAGATAATGTCTTCTTTCAGTAAAATGTTCCATCTACAATATTCAAGGTACTTTCTCTTCATGTGGCATAGCCGTGGGACTCCCTGTATACTAGATTACACCAATCAATGAAATTGATTATTCCATATAAATCTAATAAAAGAGCATTACATAATAGGTTAGGTGCTATTCAGTAAGCTAAGTAGATAGAGCTTGTAGAGACTGCGGATCTCCGTATTCTAGGTCTATTTCATCGGATAGGATATTATATAATTGATTACTATTATTATCATTAATAATTCCTATAAATTTATATTTCTTCAATATCAGTATAGAGTAATTTCATTTAGGTTTTGGTAGAGTTAATATTTTTATATAATATAGTACTAGGAAAAGAGAGTAGGGTTTCAGTATGGGGAAAAAGAGTTCAAAGTCTGTCAAATATTCGCATTATACATTCTGGGTTTCTTACGGTCCACAACTGTTAGGAGTCCTACGTAGAAAAATCACTTTGGGCCAATGCGTAAATTTATCCTAGGTTTTAACAA
The DNA here is from genome assembly GCA_905163555.1 of Notocelia uddmanniana. Classification (NCBI taxonomy): domain Eukaryota; kingdom Metazoa; phylum Arthropoda; class Insecta; order Lepidoptera; family Tortricidae; genus Notocelia; species Notocelia uddmanniana. The sequence goes on from LR991055.1 coordinate 23,440,199, forward strand.
TCATTAGGTTTAATCTTTCATTTATTAATTAATTCATATAATAAGGGGTTTATTTAGGGAGGTATAGAGGGGAATCGTTACACCTTCTTTGTGCGTGATCCGACACGCACTTGGCCGGTATTTAATATACCAAACAAGCTAACAGCCCGCCAGGGTAAGCGATCATAAACCAATCGAATACATACTAAATATTTTTGCTACGGTAAATGTGTATTTTTCGCGATTTGGCGGTCGAACACTTCCTAGTCTATTAGTCCCGAGGTGTCAAATAAATATCTAAAATATTATGGATCCTATACTAACATACTCGTTGTCGTACTGTCTTCTCGAAGACCCCATGGTTCGAAAATAAATGCTATACGATTATTTATTATTAAAGGTAATGGTATTAAAACAGTGCCACTGTATACACTGTATATTGGTCTTGTATTCAACTTCGGCTCCTCATGGGGTGTATAATATTTAATGCCGCTCACACTTTGTAATACTTTGTGACAGATAAAATGTCAATAACCGAGAGGTACACTCATAAACAGTTTACGTCGGAGTGAGCCGTAAAATAATAAAAAGGTGAAACTGTCGAACGGAACGCTGTTTCAGTAAAAAATAGAGTATGTAGTTTAATACCTACAGTAAAGAGTAAATGTGCACATTGTATTGAATATCCATACAAAGTGGGCCTATTTTTACTTGATGAACCTAGATAGGTACTTATTGAATAGGGTCTTAGGCGATATCCTGACTTAGCGGGGCGGGCCAGCGATATGTCATAGGTATTTTGTTGTTTGACGTAAGATTACTGATGTGAAATTTCCTCACTTATTACTGTCAGTATTACGATTGCGCAGTAATAATACGATGCGCAGAAGTGGGGCAGTACTGCATTGACACTGACAGCTGACAGTTTTTTCATATCGTACTGCCTCCGCATCGACAAATGAGGAAAGCGCCTTAATGGGGGTTAATCCCGGGCATAGAGTTGTGTGAAAATTAGCTTTGTCGTGGACATGTTACATTATGCTTCCATTAATCGGCGGATCCATTTGTCTTAATGGGGACATTTCCACAGATAAACCCACAGGCATGTATATATTGAGTAGATGTCGCGTAGACCGCGTTCGTTTTGTAGATACTTTTACAACTAGTCAAAGTCTACGCAAGAACATCATGAAGTTTAGTGTTAAGTGGGTCGAATTTTCGATACCATATTAACTTGGTCAGTAATGTATAATACAATCTACCTATAATACTTTTCTATAAACTCTTAAATTGACCTAAATTTTTCCCTTTCCCATTTATTGATCCTAGCTTCTTGATTGATCAATGTTTCTCATTTACTAAAGACTATTGTAGAAACAGGAGCGACTCGTAGTTATCGGGCGGTGGACAAAGGTGAGAAATAATGAAGAAGTTCTTGAAAATTGACTCCCTTTACTGAATTACAGTTTACATGGTAGTTATAATATAATAAAAGCACGCGTATGCGCTCGGTAGCTGTTGTATTGAGAGTGGGGGCGCGGTCCCGTCCGCGCTGGCTGGTCGATGACGCGTGTAAGTGTGTGTGTGCCTGTGTATTCATAGCACACATACGCTGGGCGTTAACATGTTGCCCCCCCAGGAACAACGTTCTGGTCTTCTACTGGCAGTGGGCATAGACGATTGAAGGCACGTCGAAGAGTTCAGGACGCGGTGAATACGTCGGCTACGCTGATGCGCCGTCACAGCCGGGGTAAAGTAGTTTGACTCGTCCCAGTAACGATTAATTAGGAGGCAGCCTGTCGTCCTCGAGCACAATTATTCCCAAAGTGAGTTCTGAAACGTATTTGCCATAAAATCGGTTCCAGCAGAAGTCAGCCATTCAACCGTTGAGTTTTCATATAACGTGAGAATGTGTTGATATTAGCAGCAGTGTCGGAACCCTGAGGAGATGCACGCAACGTGTTAGTTCGTCCGATAAAAACATTAAGAAGGAGCTAAAAGACCCAAAGGATCCGAAGACAGGGGCATATGTCTCAAGTTTAAGATCCAAGACCGTGTTTAGCTCTTCGTAAGTTAAGTTAGTGGAGGAGATCATTCGCTTTAAATGATACTTCACTGCTCTCACTGCAGTCTCAGCTAATCCGTTAAAATGGGCACTACCTATATGCTAGCGAAAAATATGAATCGGTTTAGTTCAAAAGAAAAGTTTAAAACGGTTAACTGATCAGTCACAAGCTCCATATGTACAGGTCTGACGGCCAAGCAGACAAAAAATGCATAAATAAGCTTTAATTAATTTAACACCTCTGCCTTTTCAGTTCAGTATCATTACCGGACTTGTGTACATAAGTATGGTTTAATCAGCTACTGTACTAAAAAACGTATATTTAGCCTAAAGCCGTGGTTCAGGATGTATGTATGAGTAAATTATGTTAGTATCTAAGTAGGAGAACAGTCATGTTCATGTGATGTGTTGAATGTGGAAATATTCAATGTTTTGTGTCAAAGTGATAAAACGAATTCGATATTCTGCCTTCTACTCTCAGCAGACTATTTTGAGTGTCAATGTTAATTAAGCTGATTTTTAACAGGCAAGGTTTTTTTAATGCAATTTATATGTAATGCTGAACATTTGCGATAATGCATTGCAATGCGTTCCAATTAGAAAACCTTGCAATGAAATCTGAGATATATGTAATTATTAAAATTATGTTGCGTTGTACTTAAGGTATATTGAATTTTAAATTTTTAAATATCGGTTTCCTTTGTTTACGTTGAGTGGGCAACAGGCCATGATGACTACTTTTCTGATAAAAATGTTGTGGTAATATGCAGGTGTGTGTATCCTCATCAGGATTTTGGTTTATTTCCCCATTCCCTAAATCTATGTATTCCTGCATATACCCGCAGTGCTGTTTCTTGAATGATGGGTCTTTAGTAGACCTCCGCTTTCGTTTTTGAAACCTATTCGACGCTCGGTCATATGAATCACCCAACTTGTCAGGAGACTCCCTCTGTGGAATAGCAACAATGAATCGTCCATCAAAATCGCGTTGAAAGTTCTCTAAAATATGTTGCTTACGTTGTTGCTCTTCCATTAGTGTTTGTTTATGCTGAGGCACAGATTCTTGTTCAAAAAACTGTGTTAATTGATCATGTGGTTGATTACTGTGTGTTATAAGAGTATGGTTGCAGTGGACTGTATTTAACTGTTTGTTTGTTTGTATGAGGCCGGAAATTAACCATCCAAACTTGGTTTTACTTAACGTCGGCATATTTTTACCTAAAGAAATATTATGCGAGCATAGCACGCTCCAGAAAATATCTGCTCCGAGAAGCATATCTACTTCAGACGGCATGTTAAATGTAGGATCAGCTAGTGTAATATTTGGAGGAATATTTAACAACACGTCATTTATGCGCACTGTAGGCAATTGTTGCGTGATGCGTGGAACAACGAAACAATTTATGTTTGATTTGAACGGTTCTATAAGTGACGATAAAGTGACACTGCATTGTTTTGTCAAACGTGACGTTTGTGCGTTCAACCCTTCAACTAAAGACGAGGTCGAAGCGGTTGGTAAGTTTAATTTTGCACATAATTTTTGAGTAATAAAACTGGAAGTGCTCCCATTGTCCAACAGGGCGCGTACTGTGTGTTTTTGTCCGTTATGATCGGTGACATGGATTAATGCTGTAGACAAAAGCACGCAGTTACCTTGAACAGCTGATAAAGTGATATTATTTTGTGACTCATCACTTTCCCTTTCTGTATAGTATTCATCTGTTTCAGGAGACTCCGGTAAATCTAGCGGCGCGTGCGGCGTGGCGCAGAGAGCGACGCTGCTGTGCGGCGCGGGTGCGGCTGCCGGAGCCGCGTCATGGGAATGCAATAGGCTGTTAAGGGGTTTATTGCATAAACGACAAGAACCAATTCTACAGGCGTTAGCGCTGTGTCCTTGACGTAAGCAGTTTAAGCATAGTTTTAACGATTTAGCCTTTTGCATTCTCACATCTAACGAGAAAGATTTAAATTTAAGACAACGATACAGTGCGTGATTATTTTTGCATAATGGACACATGTACTGTTTCTCGGGAGGAGGAGATTGAGGGCTGACCACTAACGATTTGTGGCGATTATGTGTATTGTCGCTGTATCGGCGTTTATTATGAGTATCCTCCATTGTTTCTAAAAGATCAGCACGACCCTTAATAAAATGCAATAACATTGCGAGAGTAGGTAACTCCGCCAAAGTGCTACGGTGTTGTTCCCATTCACGCGTAGTAGCGGTGTCAAACTTTTGTGATATTATGTATATTATAAGTATGTCCCAGTGCTCAGTGGGCAATTTAAGGGTTTTAAGTGCACGTAAATTCCTATTGACAGTGTCGATGATACTACGCAACGCTTTGGAATTCTCTTTAGCTAATGTTTCAATGTCGAATATAGCTTGCAAGTGATTATTAACTAGGAGTCGCTTATTATTAAATCTCTCGCAAAGCAAATCCCAAGCTACATCGTAATTTTCAGCCGAGAAGTCAAGCGATCGTACGATCAAAGCGGCACTATCTTTTAATGCAGCGCGTAAGTAATGAAATTTGTTTATTTTAGGTATTGTTTCATCTAAGTGTATAAGTGAACTAAACGTGTCATGAAATTCCAGCCAGTCCTGATATTGTCCCGAAAAGCTAGGTAAATGTATGGTTGGCAATTTAATGTTTGGCCGTCCGTGATGCACACAAGAACCTGAGGCTGACCTGGACTCCTGCGCGAGGCCCGCAGAAGTTCCGCTTCTCTCCAACACCTCTCGAGCGAGCGCGACTGCACCGAAGTACCTCGATTCAAATGTCTCACGATCCGCGTATTGTTCTTCTGGAATTTCAGACATGTTTTCTATGTCAGATTGCACAGAATCATAATCTGAATAAATTTCTTCAATTTTTGTCAATCGAATGTTTAGTTCGCTAGCCTGCAATCTACTTAGTTGCGGACAGCTGTCTAGAGATTTTAAATAATTTTCAAACTGAGTAATCTTAGTTTTGAATGTGGCACGTTGTTTAATTAATATTTTTATATCCATTTTATTCATTCGTTCTATGCACTGAATTAATTTAAGTACTTACAACACGTAATGTTTGCGCTGCAAGCAAAAAAGTTTGTTAACAAATAGTTTGCAACAATTATTAAATAAATGATTGGAATACTTAAATGTTGTTTTTATGAAGCGCAATGATGGTGCAGTGAGATATGCGAAGTTTGTGAACAGCTGATCAGCAAGTAGATAAGCCGGTTTGCAGTTACCGGGCGCCGAGCGATCGAAGGTTAAGTACCGCCCGCGCACTTAGCAACAGCTGTAATATGCAAAAAAACACTGCAATAACATGAATAACACTACGAGTTGATATGTACGGCTAGGCACAAAGTCTTGGGTCTTAACGAACGAGACTTGAAAGGATTACACAATCCGAAATCAATGATTAACTAGTTACCTATAGGGATTTTAAGCAGGGCATGTAGGTACCTACTTAATGCAATATTGAATGTAATAAGTATGTAAAAACTGATTAATTACTATGATATGTTTGCAAGTAAGCGCTAACAATTGTTTATTTATTATGAGAATGTAAGGTCCTACGCGTTTAAAGTGCGATAGGTAGTGAAATTGGGATGAAATTCTTGTAATTAGGTGATTATAACAATAAAATAAATACTGTATGTACCTAAGTACTGTAAATGTGCACTTGAAACTATTAAAGTTACAAAGTTGATTCGCGTTTAAAGTACGATTTAATTAGGAATGTACTTAGGAACAATGATTAAATAGATATCACAATTAGCTATGTAAGAAATTCGCGTTTAAAGTGCGATTTTAATTAGGAAGGTAGGTATGAATATATACCGCTATTAAAATAGATGACGCAATTTGCTATGTATGAAATTCGCGTTTAAAATGCGAAATAACACTACGTGAACACTTAAAGAGGGATTCGTCTAACACAGAAAAGATCGGAACGAACTCACGGTAACGCTACTCTCCCAGGTCCTCACTCCCACTTTCACTTTTCCTGTGGGTAAATAGTAGGCGTGATTTTCACTTCCGATTAATGGCAATTCCCTTGACTGGTGAATCTTCTGCTCCTTAATAGTGCTCGTCCGTAGGTTGATTATGAACTCCTTTTCTCGAAATGTCCACTTAACGGTCCGTTAACTGTTCAGTTCGCGGTCCTTTGTTCCTTGTGCGCGGCGATGGTTCTTCCTTATTCGGCTCGTGGGACCAAATGTAGAAACAGGAGCGACTCGTAGTTATCGGGCGGTGGACAAAGGTGAGAAATAATGAAGAAGTTCTTGAAAATTGACTCCCTTTACTGAATTACAGTTTACATGGTAGTTATCTATATTAATAATTTCGTGCAGGGGTACGGTAGACCCAAACGAGACCTGTCTCAAATTGAAGAACGTATAAAAATAACGATTTTTGAGTTTAACATATGTATCCGCAAAATTCGGATTGTCGCGTATTTTGCATTAAAAAGTGTTAATTTTATGCCAAAAGGTCGGCCATATTAAATTCGTTGGTTGACAGCGTCGGGTTGGGTACGTTCAGAAATTGTAAACTATGTTTGCGTCCGGTGTGTTTGCCAGGTTGCTGGGCTGCGTTCTGGGTGATAGGCCATCATCGCCCATTGTGTGAATTCGGCTAGCCGCGTCTGCAGCGTTTTGTTTTTGTAGTTTTCAAGCGTTCTATACACCTATCAGCCTAGCTAGCACGATAACTTATACCGTCACGTTATATGGGCGAAATGTATTAAAACGTCACATAAAACGTAACGGTATAATCTATCGTGCTAGCTAGGCTGATTGTCACAACAACCGCCTTCAAACCGAATGTGTATGGGGCAGGCCCCATTCACATTCCAACAGGTTACATGGTTATTATTATCACGTGATACATTCATATCACGATAAGTAACACGTGAATATTGAAGCAGAATCCATACAAATTTGAAAACTGCGATAATATTGACACCCCAGTATTGTGATAATATTAATCGTGTAAAGGAAACCACTTGAATGTTTGCTGAGTCTGTCCGCCATCTTAAAGCTGCGTCTCTATTTTGTTGTGACAAACTACTAGGTGACTTATGGCTTTTAAACGTCTAGCAAAATTCTATCCCTATGTCGCTCTATCTTATAACTTAGTGGTACTGGGGGTCTACTCCGAAATTCGAAATCCGAACTTCGTATGGTGCCGTCCCTTTCACTCATATAGTCTATGACAGGATAGTGAGGGACGGCACCATACGAAGTTAGGATTTTGAATTTCGGAGTAGACCCCCAGCTCATGCCATTCGCTGCGCTCGGACGTTAGAGGCGCTACCGCGAACCGAAAACGAAGTATCTGCCTCTCTCCCGCACATGTATATTCGAACGACAGAGAGGAAGATAGTTCATTTTTAGTTCGCGGTATGCCCTCAGGCGTCAACTTTAAAACGAATAGGGTATTTTACTATAAGAGAAATAAAATTCAAAATGTAATAAAAACAGCCAAGTGCGTCGGAGTCGCGCACTGAGGGTTCCGTACAACTAAAAAACAAATGTGATTTATCAATATATTGATATTTTTGGTAAAATATACTTCATTATAAACATTATCACCTAATTTCAAGTCCATAGGTCGATGGAAAGTTAAAAAATTATATGTGTGACAGACAACACACGGAATGTTCTTTGACTTTCTTCGACCGTCCGCCGCGCTCGAACTAAAGTGCTACCAACCGAAAACTAAATATATATGCCTCTCTGTCGCACTTGCATATTCGAGCGCGGAGAGGGAAATACTTCGTTTTCAGATCGCGGTAGGCCCTCTGGTCTGACGGCTCCTATTCCTGGATGGTGCGCGTATCGGAATGTGAAATACCTTTGGCAAAACGGAACAAGTTGTTAAATAGCTTCCATTAATTGGAGAAAATATTACCAACTGTTACTATTATCACGCGAAACACTGAATATTGAAGCAACATCCATAGAGGCCTGTTACATGGTTATTATTATCACGCAATATACTCATATCACGATCTGTATCACGTGCAATGAATATTTAAGAAAAATCCATACGATTTTGAAAACCACGATAATATTGACACACCAGTATAGTGATAATATTAAGCGTGTAGCAGAATCCATACAATTTTAAAAATCGCGATAATATTGACACATAATATTGAGTGTAAAGGGCCCCACTTAATAGAATTTGGCGGAGAATAGAGAGCTGCTACCGCGTAACGTAAACGAACGAACATCGTGTATTTCCCTCTGTGTCGCTCGATTTTGCAGGTTCAACAGAGAGGGAGATACACGAACTTCATTTGTTTTCGTTCGCGTTAGCAGCTCTAACTTCGCACCAAAAATACTGACTGACACATCAATATTTAATAATTACAAATCTGAACTGAATTTTAATGAACGATTAGTATTTTATCTATATAAATCAGTACTGATTACGGTGTCAAATTTTTTATGTGCCTTTAAATACTACCCTTATAAAAATGCTTAGGATTAACTTGCAAAGATACTAGCCTTTGCCCGTGACGTCGTCAACGTAATCTTTTACTCCGTATTCCATATGTTAATCCAGACTACAGACTACATTTCTATACGAAGTTTCATCATAATCCGTTGTTGTAATGTTTTTATTTTATACATTTTTGTACACAATTTCTTTCGTCGTTTGCATAACTGTCACGAATAAATGTTTACTTTATTTCTTTCTTATTTATTTCACCCGAGCGAAGCCGGGCTTTCATCTAGTAATATAATAAAAGCACGCGTATGCGCTCGGTAGCTGTTGTATTGAGAGTGGGGGCGCGGTCCCGTCCGCGCTGGCTGGTCGATGACGCGTGTAAGTGTGTGTGTGCCTGTGTATTCATAGCACACATACGCTGGGCGTTAACAACTATCTACTCGTAGCAAACTCATAGTTCTTTGTCCCGTGCGAGCGGAATGTAGCAACTTTTATTTTTTCAAATCGTGTCATATTCTTTCAGCGAATGCTACATTTTTTTAAGTAGTATCTTGACTAGTTAACTCATGTAAGATCGAATATAATATCTGTCAGTATCGTATATTTTAGACCATTACATGGTTCTGACCCCTTATTATTCAGGACTTACCTTTACCCACGTACAACGAACAGCTCTTTACACGTTGATGGAAATATATTCTTATTCACAATCCGACGAGCGAACGATAAAAGTAATGCTTAAAATACTCCCACTTGATGGCACAATATCTATCAAAGAATTCAGGTAACGGGAGGAGATTTGCCGCAGCCCGTGGGTCGAGGATCTTTTTTTAGTGTTTACTCGAAGCAACTCATCGTCAAGCTGATAGGCGGTATATGGGTGGATGCAAATAAACTAAACGTAACGGAATAGGGATGTGCACAAAAATGGTAAACAAAAGACGTAAGTACCTAATTAAATGCTAATTTCTATGGAAAATATTTATGAAACTTATGTAGCTAATTCTGTTATTGAATAATAACTAAACTCCAACATGTTTCCTTTAGACTTCTACCTATTATATAAGTCACATGTCCGTCCCCACATGGAGTATTGCTGGCACCACTGGGCGGGTGCACATGGATACCAGCTTGGGCCTTTTGACGCTTCAGAGACGTGCTGTGCGAATCCCAAACTCACGAGCGATATTGACCCATTAAGTTTAAGGAGAAACTTTGCCTCCTTGTGTGTTATAAATCGCTTGTATAATGGGTTGTGCTCCGAAGAACTGTTCGACATGATGCCCACGGCTGCTTTCTACCATCGCACCGCTTGCCGTCGGCAGCGCAATCATCCTCGCACCTTAGAACTTAAATGGTCGCGTACGGTCGGTACGGTTTCAGAGGAATTTCCTCCCTCGGACACACGGACTGTCGAATGAGCTCCCTGCCAAGGTTTTCCCGACGGACTACAGTATCGGGTTATTCAAGAAAGGAGTGTATACATTTTTAAAAGGTCGGCAACGCGCATGTGGCACTCCTAGAGTTGCAGGCGTCCATAGGTTGCGGTGACCGCTTACCATCAGGTGGGCCGTACGCTTGTTTGCCACCGACGCGGTATTAAAAAAAAAGAAGTAAACTATTCCAATATTTCAAGCCGTTCACACACTAATTGCTCCAACTACCTATGTAAATAAAACAGCAGTAAAAAACAATAAGACTACCTATTTTATTCATAACACAAATTGACGCTCCGTTTGTGGAATGAGCTCCTGCCGAGGTTTTCGAAGAAAGGAGTGTATAAATTCTTAAAAGGTCGGCAACACGCATGTGACATCCCTAGGAGTTGCAGGCGTCCATAGGCTGCGGTGACCGCTTACCATCAAGCTGGCCGTACGCTTGTTTGCCACCAACGTGGTATAAAAAAAAATGAATTTCACATGAAAAAAACGCTCTGTCGTCCTTTTGACACATTCGCTTTTGTTGGTGGTAGACTATTTAGCCGAGCTGTTTTAATTAAAGTTACAAGTATGATTTTTTGTTTACCCTGTATTCCACACAGGATGACGGAGACCGATGTTTAACAGCTAGAAAACCTTGAAGCCCTTGAACCATGATATCCCGCTCTACCGTTCCTATAGAATATGGACTTTCGTCTAGTTAGGACAGTCTCGTTTGCGCGTCAACACTGCATCTAGGCGGTTTCATCTGAGTCCGGGTCCATTAACACCCTGGCGGTGTGTGAGAGCCATAGTTGATCGAAAAGCTAAAACGAATAGGCCTGATAGTACATTCCTTCTGCATTTACCATCTTGTTCCTGGATAACGTAAAATATTACAAACTAACATGTGCGAGTGAAATTGAAATCTTAAAATTCAACGTGGACATGAAAATATGCTTTTATCGTATTTTAATATTCTGCAATGGGGAGCTGCAGCGCAGCCTCTTTGCACATTTGTATGATTCATCAAAGGTGTAACATATCACATATGTTTCCTACAAAGTTTTTGAATGTGTTTCAAGCTCATTTTTGCACGTATTCAATAAGATATTTCTCTTTACTGGTATGAAGCGAACGTAAAACTTTGAAATACCTTTATAGTTTTATCTCGGAAGTCCCAGTGTACAGTCATCATCATTATCCTTGTACAGTTGAACATCTAAGATGGAGGTCAACATCTGCGACACTTCGGCGTTGCAGGTCACTCAATGAAGGTATGCACAAAGAAAGCTGAGTCACCAAAATGTGCAACATGTATGCAATTCAGAAAGCCATGAAGCAGAAGAGAATATCGAAGAGAATGTGGAAGTGAGTTGTTAAAGTGGAGTAACAGTGAAGTAAAGAGAAGTGATTTATTAAATAAATAAATAAACATTGGGGGACAATCTTACACAAATCGACCTAGTCCCAAACTAAGCAAAGCTTGTACTATGGATACTAGACGACGATATAGATACTTATATAGATGAATACATACTTAAATACGTAGAAAACATCCAAGACCCAAGAACAAATACCCGTGCTAAATGCACAAATAATGCCCTGGCCGGGATTTGAACCCGGAACCTCTTGTTTCGGAGGCAGTGTCACTACCAACTAGGCTAAACAGGTCGTCACTGCTGCACATTAGCTGTGTCCTTAGAGCATACATAACTGGAGTAGCCATTAGTATGCCTACTAAATCGTAAATCGAGCATCGATTACAAAATCGATTTAAAACATTCGTGCTTGACCATTAGGGCTAGCTGTGAATCGTCACTTTGGCATCACCGTATTTAAAGAAATAAGGACTACTGTTTATGAGAATTTCTTTTGAACATGCTCTTTATCGACTTTGGTCAATTTGGGCATCCGATAGTAACCCAATAATGGATCTAACGTTAACGTAAATAAGGTCGACTTTTATTGCTCAACTTTAGTAGTTAAAATGCGCGTGAGTTGATTGTTTTAGTGTGGGTACGTAGTAATGAAACAATATATTGTAAGTGTGCGTAGTTTTTTTTTATATGTTTGTTACCTCGCCCCCCGCAACAATTGGCATAATATTTTGTTTGGTAAGATGCGCTGATGGCCACTCCAGTTGTGTATGCTCTACACGTAAGGCTGTGTCACGTACTAATAGGCTCAGACTCGGCCGACTTCTGAGTGCCAATTGAGTCATTATTAGTACGCGGGAACTCAGTAAACTCTACCAGTGTAACTAAATCGCCTAATAAACCTATAGTCGTGCTACAGAGGTATTTTAACTCTATCCCTTACCCCACGCTCCATTCCCGCTTAGGCTCGCGTAGATAAAGGCACTTCGGCACTAACTGGCATTAAGAGGGCGCAGTACGTTTGGTTCTCCATACAAACGTATTTATGCTCTCATTTTAAAACGCTATGCTAGAATAACATGAAACTTTGTATACACAATGGGATCCAGCTTGTCTAGGGCGGAAATTAGTTTCTGTTGCTTGAAATTATAATGGCGAAAAAATACAGCGATTATGAAGGTTTTCATACAAGCCGTAAAAAACTCAAAAAACCGCTGTATTTTTTTTTCTTTTTCAATTTCTAGCAACAGAAACAAATTTTCGACCTAGATATGCCGGATCCCATTGTGTATACAAAGTTTCATGTTATTATAGCATGGCGTTTTAAAATGAGAGCCTAAATACGTTTGTATGGAGAACCGATCCACACCGATCGTACTGCGCCGTCTTAACAGTTGTAGAGCATTCTGGAAATTCATTGCTAAGGAAGAATTATCTGAAACAAATAATCAATGTATTTTAATTTATTGCCACTGCTTTATTTGGCTTTTGTAATGAAGTGTATATACGTAGTACTAAATCACCAGTTGTTTATAATTGTTACTGATGAGGATCTGTAATTAGTGTTGGTTTTTACCCACGACGGAACGGAGAAGGTGAGAGGTTCTTTGTGTTTGTTTGTGTGTGCACCTCAATATCTTCAAAAGGGCTTGATCGTTTTGGATGCGGTTTTCTAGAATGTGTATGTGGTTCATTCGGGATGAACCCCTTAATAAATGTTACGACTATAACTCGCCAGGGGACGCTGCAATTAACATTTTTCTCTTGAAAGTGTGATTAAGTGCATATTCTCTGGAACTGCTTGACCAGCGTGTGCCAGCGTGGATGATTTCGAAAGCGCTTGGTGAAGAGTTCATGTACTTGAACTCCAAAGATCAGACGATGGAGCAGAAAAACATAGGAGTAACTGTACTGTATATGCGAAACATTTCATTGGGGAAAAATTGTACAGAAAGTTTGGTTGGGAAATGAAATTCGGCAAATCATAATTCGGTAAAAGAACTGGCTCCCCTGTGTTATAGGCATGTACTTTGATTTAAGATGCTATGTGCAACGTAGCTTTACTATTGATTAATATTTTAATGACATTAGGAACAGACATGGCAATGGCAGCCCCCGACGTATTTTTCTTTGTAACTATACCTCGCGATCATACAATCGTTTTTAAATTCTTTTTTTGTCTCTAAGTACGTACTTCGTATATATTCAGTCGGGGGATACCCAATTATTTATTTTATAATTATTCAATTAGGTTAATCTGACATCGCAACGACTTTGGGACGAACCGCTCTGCGTGCTGGTACGGGATAATATTTATGAAACGTCTACCAGCACCGTGGAGCGTGCCCGTCTCCTTGCTTGTCGTAGGTGGGAGTCGGGCGCTTGGTTACAAGCGTTACCCTCCAAGAATCTAGGCACACTTCTCAATAACAATACTTTTAGGTCCGCTGTATCGCTGCGCTTGGGATCGACATGTGTTGCCCCTCATCAGTGCCACTGTGGCTCCACTGTCACCAGAACCGGGCTCCATGGCCTCTCCTGCAGCAGGAGTGCTGGTCGTATTTCGAGACATGCCAGCATTAACGACATCCTGCGCAGAGCCCTTGCCAGTGCCGGTACGCCTGCGATCCTGGAGCCGACAGGGCTCGCCCGTGATGACGGGAAAAGGCCGGACGGTATGACCCTTGTCCCCTGGAAGTTGGGTCGGCCGCTAGTATGGGACGCCACTTGTGTGAATACCTTAGCGCCGACTCATCTTCCAGGGACTTCAAGCAGGGCTGGAGCTGCTGCTGATGCGGCTGAGCACCTCAAACGGCGCAAATATGCGGCCATTGATCCTGGTTATATGTTTGAGCCGTTTGGGGTGGAAACGCTGGGGCCATGGGGACCCGGAGCACACTCCATATACAAGGAGCTGTCTAAGCGTCTTATTGACGCGACGGGTGACCAGAGGGCAGGATTGTACCTCGCTCAGCGCATCGGCATTGCAGTTCAGCGAGGCAATGCCGCCAGCCTTCTGGGTACCCTACCGCCGGGTTCCGAGCTTGAGCCCATTTTTTATCTATAAATCGGTAGTTATAAGTAGTTTAAGTTATTTATAGTAATCATTTATTTTTGTGTTGTTTTATAAGGATGTAAACCTTTAGTGAATAATTTTTCGTATACATGAGCTTATCAAAATTATTAATTTTGTTTTATTTGTCGGTACATTGCTAGTCACATCCGCGATCGCATGGCTTTTCGAACCACCCATTGGAAGAATTAATCAAACTAGCCACTATTGACACTAGATTAGCTAGTTTGATTGACAGAGCAGAAACGGAACGTATCACTTTGAATACTCAATTAATCACATAGAACACTTACATAAATATTTAAAGAAAAACCGATTTTTAAATGAACCCACCTTTAATATGTTTATGTAATTGTAAACAAAATTTGTCGTGCTTATTTTAATCACCATAGTAACATCAAACATTGTTTAAATTTGCCTACTCACATTGGAGGCGCAATAAGTTTTACTACACGGTTACTTTCAAAAGATTTTAAAAAGTATGAATGTTATGCAGCGAGCATACTTTTTGTGACACAATATCAACGTCCATAACATTGTTTTCAGTAACGTGGCAATTTCTTTCAATTGATTACCCGGCCTTTATTACTTCGCGCTCCGGCCATTTTTCTGCCGCTTAGCTGGCAACCCTCTCGCAAATATCTTAAACAAATTTATTCAAGTTCAGATGTTTTGTTTGTGCGCCGTAAATATGCTTGTATTAACGCCTCCACTCCCGACTCGTAGGTTCTTAATATTCTGTAGCATTTTCGTAACATTTATTTAATTTGAGATCCAAGACTAAACCTTTTGTGTTTACAATATTTTAAATTTTGATATGTCATATCAATTAATTTCCTTACCTTATGTTAAAAATATTTCCGTTACATGAATAGTAAACAATAAAAATAAAATCAGAATAACAATAAAATACGACACTTGAAACTTCTAAAAAATACATTACGCTTTTATCGTAGTTGGTCCCATACAAACATTGGAAACTAGCCTATTATAAGAAGTCATCGTGAATTCTGCTATACTAGCCTATTATAAGAACTCATCTTGAATTCTGCTATTGAAAAAAAATCGGAGAAGTGCATGTTGGCCTCAGTGTAGGGTTCCATAACTACTCAATGAACTTAATAAAAAAAAAGAAGCAAAAGGGAATACCTTCGCAGCGTTTCATACACCCAAAAACACCTTAAGAGGGCGCAGTACGCTCGGTTTTCCATACAAACGTATTTACGCTCTCATTTTAAAACGCCATGCTAGAATATCTAGGCTGAATTTTTTTTTAATCATTTATTTATGTACAACGAAAATATATACAAGAATACTAAACCAAAATAATATAAAGAAAATTAAAACTAACTTAAATCTAAAACGGGCCCTTGAGGCATTGTACCGAGGATGCTGGCGGCATTTCCTCTCTGTATCGCAATGCTGATACGTTGAGCGACGAAACTGCCAGCTCTTCGGTCACCAGTTACGTCAACCAGACGCTTCGCAATTTCTGCAAATAACTTATGCGCGCTGGGACCCCATGGACCTAGAGTTTCGACGCCAAAAGGTACAAACATGTACTCTCTGCCGAGGCCCTTGTATTTATTACGCTTTAGAATTTTCGGCGTTTTCCGCCGCTGCACCCGCTTTTACTGTAGTCCGTTGGAGGTGAGACGGTGCCAGTGTGTCTACACAGGTAGCATCCCACACCAACATCCGTCCCAGGCTCCAAGGAACTAAAAAAAATTAGTTTCAAAAAAATAGTTTGAAAATTAGTTTCTGTTGAGTTTTTTTGAGTTTTTTACGGCTTGTATGAAAACCTTAATAATCGCTGTATTTTTTCTCCATTATAATTTCAAGCAACAGAAACTAATTTCCGACTTAGATATGCCGAATCCCATTGTGTATACAAAGTTTCACGTTATTCTAGCATGGCGTTTTAAAATGAGAGCGTAAATAAATTTGTATGGAGAACCGAACGTACTGCGCACTCTTAATGCATTGATGAACAGTAGACGCCTATAGGCTTAATTCTATTGTTATATCTATTGTGTCTGGAATAGTGTCCATCAAAGCGTTAACTGATCGTGTCCGCTATAGTTTTACGTTGAAAGTCTTTATTAAGCTTTACTTTTACGTATATTTTTGGACCAATGTTCATAGACCCGGGTATGTCCTTAAACTACGACCAAGACCACCGGGCACCGAGGAATGGGCAGCATCATTCCTAGAATGCGGTGGAGATACTGTGATCGCCAACCCGCATGCCAAGCGTGACGATTATGACATTTACCCCCCATGTAATTGGTGGAGGCCTATGTCCAGCAGTGGACGTCCTAGGGCTGATATGGTGGTGGTTCAAAAATTAGAGGGGGGACACAATTTTCTTTATTTTGGAGTGATTATTTCCAACAATACTCACTATATCAAAAAAAAATATGAAGACTTACCTACCTCTATAACACCTATCCAACAACACCCCACACAAATTATTGATTTTCGATGATCACTTCATCAACCAATTTATTCAAGAATTTCATTTAGTCGAATGATCTCTTGAAACAAATACAACGAAAATGTACCATTTGTCAACCCAGCGTTTACTAACTGAATGTTTGCACATTAACTTAGCCCTCTAAGATTTACCGATGTTGGAAAGCCTAATAACTTTTTCGCTGAAGAAAATTTATCAGATGTTTGTCATGGTTGGTAATGCCATTACAAACCCAAGAGGTAGGGAACAGCGAGACGTCATCTCGCACATATTTAGAGCGGTTACCTATCATAAAGTCGAAAATTGTAATGTCGATTATTAATACCCCGAAAACGTTTCCCATTTTATTAATTAGCCTAAATTTTGTTTGCCCGAAAGTACGTTTCCCTGTTCATTACTTTCCCCCCTTCTCAGTTCGCTGCAATTTTATTTCGCTTATGATTCGAATCAACACTTGTAAAAATTCCGAAGTATCATTTGCCAACTACTTTTTGTGGCGTAAAGTATTTTGAACGAAATATTATTTTCCCTATAACGCGCGTTGCCTATAACGCCCCACCCATCAGATCGACAAACAAACAAACAAAATTGTAAGTAAGTAAATTTGTTCGTTCGTTCTTGCAGTAATAACTCGCATATAATATTTAAAAAGTGTTACTATCGCATTGCACGCAACTCAATAAATATTAGTAATTTATTTTATTTTGAGGCTGAGATCACATGAAATGTCCTCATTATTTACTTACCTAATAGCTGAATTTAACTATACTGTATAAAAGTTTTATATAACAAGTTTTTCCGCTCTTTTATAAAAAAAATAACCTCGAAGACGAAAGCGGGAGCAAAGCTCCCGCTTCCGTCTTCTATCCTATCCGCGATTAGAGTCGGTTTTGCCACTAAGTCCCTATTCCGGTTCCTTATTCGGTTTATTAACCTATATTCAATACTTTCTTACTTTCCTAGCAAATGTTTGTTTCCGCAAGGGTCGCCGTTGTAACCTAACCTAACCCATTTCGATTTCGCGTAGCATCGGATTTATGAAAAGGTGATTAACAAATCGGTTGTCAAATAATAAATTTGGCAACCGTTCTTCTGGTTATCGAATTTCGGGAAAATGTAGATGGAATAGGAATATATAGAATGGGATAGGAAACTAGAGACATTTCAAAAAATATGGTAAGCAATGTATATGGATTATAAACATTCGAGCAACCGTTTTCGGACAAGTGAAAATCGGACAAAGGATTTTCGAAACTTCGATAGGTTACCATTTAGAGCACCCCATTAGGGGAATTACCTCAACTTTAAAAAAGGACGCAGCCAGCAGCTTGTGTTCCTGGTGGTGAGTAAGGTCGCTAGAGCTCCCGAAGATACGCTGTGTTATGAGTGACCTGCATATGTCTTAAGCTGTAAGCACAACGAATCTTCAAGTCAATAAAGGTGTAAGATATGCAGAATAAGGAGGGTAGATTATATTGTCACCAAATGAATCTGTCAAATGTCAGTGTCCTCTTTTGAATAAATTGTGCTAACGGATAGACGTGTCTCGTACTTTCTCCAAGTTCTAAAGCTTGTAGCAGCCGTAGATCCTTAACTCTTCAGTGGCGACGAGTACTTATATTAACAGTTACCTACCTACGCTCGCGGGTGGACGTTTGTGGTGGAAAACAGTTTTATTGCATAAGTGTGTACCTACTTAGTGGAGAACAAAGGAAAATGTCCGTTGGAAAGATTGGTTCGTTTGACGTGAACAAAGACAATTGGGGCCTATATGTGGATCGGTTAGAACAATATTTTGTGGCGAATGATGTAAAACCGGCGGTACAAGTAGCTACTTTGATTACGGTGATCGGTAGTGAAGCGTACGAATTGATGGTCAATTTGTGCACACCCGACAAACCGTCAACAAAAAGTTACGTTGACCTTGTTGCGGTCATGAAAAAACATCTACAACCTACGCCGAGTCTGTTGGCAGAAAGGTTTAAATTTCGTCAAAGAATCCAGAAAAGTAATGAAAGTATTGCGGAATATGTGGCGGAATTAAAAAAGTTAACCAAGGGTTGCGAGTTTACGGCCGCTACGTTAAAGGAGCATTTACGAGACCAGTTCGTGTGCGGAATCGGGAACGAAAGTATACGTCAGAGATTGTTTTCGGAAGACAACATAACATTCGAGAGAGCATTAAAGTGGGCGGTGTCCATGGAGGCGGCGGAATGTCATGCTGCGCTGGTGCAGGACCGGGCTGTAAGGAGCGAGGAAGTGCCAGCATCATCGACAGCAGGAATATATCAGCTGGCTACAAAGGGATCGAGTCGGCAGCGACCGGCCGGTTCAAACGCCATAAGCGGAGCGGGTGGCGGCAAGCGGACCATCGCTAAAAGTAATTTAGGTTTTCCCGGCGGGCGATCGGGGCAATGTATGGCGTGTGGTGGACAACACGCCGTGACGGCATGTAGGTTCAAAACCTATGTCTGCCGCGTATGCAATAAGGAGGGACATTTAAAGAAGATGTGTCCCAACCTTGGAAGAAGTTCGTTTCATGCGATGCTAGAAGAACAGGTGGTGTATTCGGGCAGTGAAAGTGGCGAAAGTGAAGAGGTAAATAATTTTTCCATGGATACTAAAAAGTTTAGGCAGTTTGGACCATACAAGGTAGACGTTCGAGTTAACGATGTAAACTTAGTTATGGAGATAGATACGGGCAGCGCTATAGCATGCGTCAACTACGATTGTTATAAACAGAATTTCGCTCAGTACGAATTACTAGATAGTGATTTGAGTTTGCGCTATTATACAGGGGAAATTGTCAAACCCTTGGGCAAAATAATGCCATGCGTGGAATATAAGAACATACGCAAACAATTAGACTTGTATATTGTAGATAAGGGAAAAACAAGTTTAATAGGCAGACAGTGGTTAAAAGAATTAGAAATACAATTACCGATAGTGAGTTGTAATAACGTAACAAGTACAAAGCATGTTTTTGATCTGTGTAATTTCAGTTCCAGATATTGTGAAGTGTTTGAGGACGGCCTGGGTAAATTTACCGGGGGGCGCGTCGGTTTCCGGCTGCGCGAGGGCGCGGCACCAGTGTTCATGCGCGCGCGACCCATGGCATACGCGCTGCGCGCGCCGGTGGAGCGCGCATTGGAACAGCTGGTGCGCGACGGTGTGATCACTCCGGTAAACTCGTCCGACTGGGCGACGCCCATTGTACCCGTGATGAAAAAAGACGGAACCATTCGGGTATGTGCTGACTTCAAGTTAACTCTGAATAAATGCTTAGAGGTTGATCGTTTCCCGTTGCCGCGGGTGGAAGACTTGCTTGCTAAACTGCACGGGGGAGAGCGTTTCACGAAGTTAGATTTATCACAAGCGTATGCGCAATTTGAGTTGGATGAATCAAAAAAGTTTACTGTCATTAATACTCATAAAGGTTTGTTCATGTACAACCGACTCATTTATGGTTTAGCTTCAAGCCCCGGGATTTTTCAGAGGAAATTAGAGCAGTTGTTTGGAGATTTACCTCGTGTAGGAGTGTTTTTAGATGATCTGATTATTACTGGAACGGACAACAAATCTCATCTTGAGACTTTACATGAGGTATTTAAAAGGCTCAAGTCTTACGGGCTCAAGATAAGAAAAGATAAGTGTACGTTCTTTGCGGACTCAGTAACGTATTTAGGTTTCGTCATTAGTAAACAGGGGGTACACACGTGTCCGGAGAAAGTAGAAGCTATTAAACGAGCGCCGGAACCTAATAATATTTCCGAATTACGTTCATTTCTGGGGCTAGTGATGTATTATGCGAAATTTGTTCATAATATTAGCACGATACTCTCACCATTTTATAACTTACTTAGGAAAGGGGTAAGTTTTAAGTGGGACCACAAGTGCCGGAGTGCTTTTACCAAGATAAAAGATATATTAATATCAAGCGAAGTCCTCGCGCACTACTCCCTCGAGCAGCCGGTGGTGCTGACGGCAGACGCCAGCAGCCTTGGCGTGGGTGCGGTGGTCTCGCACGTCACGCCTGACGGCGAGCGACCCGTCGCTTACGCCTCGCGAACGCTCAACTCAGCAGAAAGGGGTTATTCACAAATCGAACGTGAAGCTTTAGGGATAATATTCGGTGTGAGAAAATTCCACCAATATTTGTATGGTAGGAAGTTCACGCTCCGGACCGATCACAAGCCCCTAGTGTCTATCTTCGGAGAAAAAAAAGGAATTCCGGTAATGGCCGCTAGCAGATTACAACGGTGGGCGGTATTGCTAGCGGGGTATAATTTCGACATCGAGTACGTGCGCAGTGAGAAAAATGCGGCAGACGCCTTGTCCCGTTTACCTGTCGGCCGGCCGAGCAAGTTAGTAAAAGAGTCAACTTATTTGAATTTTGTGCAGGATTTCATACCCGTAGACCGACAGATGGTACAGATGCAGACGGAAAAGGATCCAGTGTTAAGACAGGTAGTCGGTTACTTACAAGCGGGTTGGCCGGCAGCGAATGGGGATGAAGGCGTGCAACCATACTTTACTCGGCGACACGAGCTGTATTTAGACAGGGGTTGTGTGATATGGGGATACCGATTAGTGATTCCCCCAACGTTAAGAGAGAGGTTACTAAAAGAGCTTCACGTTGGTCACTTGGGGATAGTAAAAATGAAAAGCATGGCTCGCAGCGTGATGTGGTGGCCGGGCATCGACGCTGACGTGGAGCGCGCATGCAGAAGCTGCGGCACGTGCGCTGAGGTGGGCGCAGCGCCACCACGGGCGCCACCGCAGCCCTGGCGGTACATGACGGACGTCTGGACCAGACTTCATGTAGATTTCTTGGGCCCTCTTCAGGGTAGAACGTTTATGGTAATCATAGATTCCACTTCAAAATGGTTAGAATTATTCCCCATGCAGTCGACCACGGCACGGGCGGTCATAAAAGTATTAAGAGAGACGTTTGCGCGTTACGGATTACCCAGAGAAGTAGTGTCGGATAACGGTCCGCCATTTTCCAGCAAAGAATACGACGCTTTTATGACACGGAACCGCATCAAGGTCACGTTTGCTGCAGCGTACCATCCTGCATCTAACGGAGCCGCAGAGGGGGCGGTGAAGCTCTGTAAACGGGCCATTAAAAAGGCAATGCGCGATGGCTGCGATGTAGACGAAGCGCTACAGTCATATTTATTCGCTTATAGGAACGTAGCTCATAGTACTACCGGGGTATCTCCAGCCTCCTTGTTACAGCGTAGGAACCTACGTTCGTGGTTAGATTTGCTGCGTGACGACTGTACGATAGATCGAGTCCGAGAACAGCAAGTGAAACAGGTAGCATATGCTGGCGGTACGTCTCGAGATTTTAAAGTAGGAGAGAATGTTTGGTATAGAAATTACAGTGGGGGTAACAAATGGTTAGATGGTAAAATTAGAGAAAAAACTAGTTCACGTAATTATATAGTCGCGGCGGGAAACGGTCAACCTGTACAGAGACATGTCGATCAGATTAAAAGTCGTTGGGCGAGTACGTATGAAGGGCCCGTACCAGCAACACTGAATGCTGCAGCGACTGACTCGGATGGTTCCAGGAGTGACCACAGCGCCGAGCACTCGATATCGGTTCCCGAGCCTGAGCCCCAGCGTTTAGACTCTGCAACCGGCCTGGAAGCGCCGGATCAGCCGGAGCCTGGCGCCTCCTCGGTGACATCCTTAAGGCCCACTCTAAGACCTAGAGATTTGTTGTTGCCTGTAAAACGATTTGGTTTTGATATTGACTAATGCTAAAATTATGAATGTTATATTATGATACTCCCTATCAAATGTTCGTAACGTGTAAATTCAATGTGACGTTAGAAATAAGGGTGGAGGTGTAAGATATGCAGAATAAGGAGGGTAGATTATATTGTCACCAAATGAATCTGTCAAATGTCAGTGTCCTCTTTTGAATAAATTGTGCTAACGGATAGACGTGTCTCGTACTTTCTCCAAGTTCTAAAGCTTGTAGCAGCCGTAGATCCTTAACTCTTCAAAAGGATCGGTAACGCACTTTTGATTCTAAATTGATATAGTCGCAAGCGTCCATACCGGTGGCTGCTTACCGTACAGACCTTAAGCTTGTTTGCCAACGTCATTGTATAAAAGAAGGCAATTATTGTTTCGTGGTTTCCTCCACAAGAACGCACGATTATTAGTTTTAATGTTGCGAAAAGGATAAGTTGCACCAAGGAAGCGTTTTTTGATGTAGCCACACATTTTGACCTTGTGATATCTTTGGTAATTGACAGATTATCCAAATAATAATAATGTCATACTTAATAGGCGTACGGGTGTGACGACTTTATCGGCCACTGGGTTTCCAGTGCAATCAGTTCACGTAGAGCAGCTTGTGGCGAGCTGCTAGGGAGTAGCGACTCTACGTACCTGAGTGTTCCTTGGGGGTGTTTTGTGGTTTGGTTATATGATCAGGGCCCCCCGCCTCTGGCTTACCTTAAACGGCTGTAGGGTGGATATGGTCAGACACAAGTTCGCTATATGTCTAAACTCCAGTGGCACTTTTCTATCTCCAACCTCTGAAACGGTGTTGCCCTTAGGCCATTTTGTAATGTCGCTATTTACAGGGACATCTAGTAGAGGGCGAGTCACAGTCTACCGGAGATAAAAATGTGATGCAGTTTTATTAGGCTGGTGTCCGTTGTCTCACTCAACAGCCCAGCCAGTAGTCTATCATATTTACTCAATAATCCGGTTCATTTAGATTCCATCAAATCAACCAGTAATAGTCCCTTGGCGGGTGCTATCTCTGTGTGCGTCCCTTGACACGGACAGGGACGGCATCCGCTGGGTGTACCCCTTGTATTTCAGTAAATTGTCAAAAGGGCCTCTACGTGTTGGCTATGTGGTACTCGTTTGGTATTTCGGGTCAGCGCACGCCTCCCAGAGATCCGGGGCACCAATGTCCCATAAGCAGAAAATATATGTAATATACTTACTTTAGAATGAGACGAAATACAAAGTTGCTACATGAATGTTGGATAAAAGTAAGTAGTTAGTCAACCTTAATCAACAGGGAATAGTTAGTTTATTTATCCTTAATATATATATATATATATATATATATATATATATATATTAGTTTCATAGAATTATTTCAATATTATGTACTTAAAAACTACAACAAGCGACAAAGTTAGACTTAAATCCCCACAACTTAACAACTTGCCGTTGCCACGTCTTTGCTCTGACTACTGGTTTTGAGTAGGTAAGATTATCGAGTGCTTACCCTGGGCCGTTGTCAAAGAAACCGCAATACACTTTGTAAGCTCTGTTATTTTGAGTACTAATCCATAAGCATTTAATTGATCTCTGTTTCGTTAAAAGTAATTTAGAAGAAAAACAAGAAAGACATTTTACTCTTTTAAAGTTATAAAAACTCTTACCTCGTTCTTACTCATGAATCAAACAATGTGAACACAGCTTTATTGTTGTAAGGTGCCTAAAATAC
Source organism: Notocelia uddmanniana (assembly GCA_905163555.1). Classification (NCBI taxonomy): domain Eukaryota; kingdom Metazoa; phylum Arthropoda; class Insecta; order Lepidoptera; family Tortricidae; genus Notocelia; species Notocelia uddmanniana. Next base: position 23,464,538 of record LR991055.1, read on the forward strand.
CTATTCTAGAAACTTTGGGACCGTAAACTACATGTTTTTATGAACTGTATATCGGCTGTTGACGCACTTCGAGGCCGGGCGACATGTTGCCGCGACATTCTGCGACTAATCGCACGCGCTTTCGAGATGCGCTACTTCTTGAAAATTGGTCCCGGTACTGAATAGCGAGGCAGTTTCTTCAATCGATTTGCTTTGTTCTATTATACAGAACTCATGTCCTGGATTTAAAATCAAAATTAGAGCCTGTCGGTGGCTGCGCCGCGCTCCAGGTTTCCGTAACGGGATACGACTTGATTTTGATTTCAGTCATAACATCTTATCAGCGTGTCCTGGACTAGAACTCGTAACCTTCGCCGATAATACGTGCGTTCTAATGGATGCGTATAGTACCGACAACTTAGGAGTAGGCAAGAGTAAAAAATGTAATGCACCCATTTCTCACTGGTTCTGTTAAATATCGATAAACGGAACATTACTTATGCCTATACATCGAATGACAAGCTGGCGTCAGCATACTTCAAACTTCCCAGACTTGCCCATTGTCTAACACACGTTAACATAATAAAAGCATACTATAGATATTTTCACTCAATAATAACGCTAAGGGTACGGTAAGGGGAATAGGGGGGTTTGACAGCTGATCTTAACAAAGCATTCGAATTGCAAAAACGCAACACAACTCCTCAGCACCTCCTCGCAGTGTCTCAGCGCAAACTCGCTGAGACTCGGAAATCATTGGCTGTCGTTGGACCAAAACTATACAAACACATTGTATTGAACCTTAAAGTGTTCCGAATTACTATGGCATTTAATATTGTCGATGACTTTGTAGATAGGTGTCGATGACCTGAACTGAACTATCCTACTTACTTAATTAAACATAATAAGTGACTGCCAAATATAAAGTTGAAATAATTGGCATGTAAAACACCGAATGTAATGAATAAAATATCTGAATAGGAAGCTAAATCGGAGGAGGCATGCAGACACGGTATGCGGATAGATTAGTTCCTTCCAGCGTCCCCCCGAGGGTGCCCGCCTTGCCGTGCTTGGATGATCCACGGTGAAGCTAATTAAGAGGCACCCAAGGCCGGCATGTTTGCGCTGCCGGCTGGCCCGAGGAGGGCGCTGCCAGTGGGCTTAGTTAGCCCGCTGAGGATGCGTTATGGTGAGACAGTAGGAGAATAGTTCTCCCTGTCTTCTGTGGCCGAGGTTGTATCGCAGAGGGAGAAGCGTGATGGTATCACGGTGCGCCACTCTCCATACCGCCTATGAACTTGGCGGGGCCATTACGCAGTAACGGCGTTGGTGGGACCGCAGAGAAAGAGGAATGCCGATATTACGGTGCGCCGCTTTCCCTATCCTCTGCGACTGAGGTATGGTACGTGGCGGAACTACAGACCTGATCTGCCACCGGGTGCCGGAAGTTTTTTCGGTCTCCTTGTAGCGGACTCAGGGAGGTCTGCTACTGTAAAAGTTGAAGGTTGAGGCGGAAGGCACGCCGAAACATCTGGCGTGGAGGGAATCCGGGCATCCGCGAAGGAGCCGCTTGGGAGCGGCTGCCGCCGTCGGGGTCGTGGATGTGTCGCAAGCGTTCCCGTGACCTCGCCACAAGGTGGCGAGGCGGCGAATGGAGGGGGTTTTTAGGGTGTACACCATGGGTCTCATAGCCTATACGGGAGTCCCACATAACCACTCGGGTCACCCCTTGCGCCTACACTACAACCGTTAGCGGAATGAAAGCGCGGTGGTCCACTGCGACACTTCGCGCTTTACTCGCTGTTGGTGTCAGGTACGGTCGCAAACTCCACTGAGGACATTGCTAATAATTAATTAAAAAAATCCATTTCACAATAAATTTAATTAAAAAAAATAGCAAACAAAAGGTAATACCTTCGCAGCTTTTCATACGTCTTTTACTAAGAAGGAAGACTATTTATGATAACTCAAAAACAGCTAAACTATAGTTTACACTATAGTTTTCGTTGAAATTCTTTATTAAGCTTTACTTTCATGACTTTTTTTCATATTTTATACATACTTGCCATGTAATTGGTAGTGATATTCAACAACTCGATTTACCTACATGACTATTGATGGCATTGATGCCCAAGATCAAGGCAACCTGCAAAAAGAAGTTAATAATAAGAATAGTATGGCAACTATTTTTCGAACCGAGAGATCTTCAAGAAGACAGTACGATTGACTGGATTTGCACTTTTAGCACCACCCAGGGGTGACGTGTAACGGTGGGTAGGTCCTGCGGACGTGGTGCAAACTTCGCACCCCTGGTCAAGTGGGTGGCTAACTTCATCGTTAGTAGTTCTCAAGCCGTCTGAAGGCCTCTGACTTGCCGTAACGACTGCTGTTATAGACACAAGCCGGAATCAACGACTTAACGTGCCTTCCAAAACACGGGAGCGCTCAGTTAGTTAGCAATCAAAGCGGTCACCCGTCCAAGAACTGATCTGGGCCCACGTTGCAACCTCTGATACCGCACGCGGTATGCGGGGGCGGGGCGCCGCAGGGCCACAAGCGCTAGTGTTTGCTGCATATTATACAGTCGGTTTTTATACATATATTCTTATACAGTCGGTTTTTATTACAATGGCCATTTGTCTACACATGGTATGTATATAAAAGTTTTTAAATGCTATTTCAGGCTTTTTTCTCATTGAAAAATAATTTAATGTAATATATAGAGTGGAACAAAATATCCATCATCATCATCATCATCATGTCAGCCTAAAGACGTCCAGTGCTGGAAATAGGCCTCCCCCAAAGACTTCCACAAGAACCGGTCCTGCGCCACCCGCATCCAGCGGACATTCACGATCCTTACCAGGTCATCAGTCCACCGTGTCAAAATATTCGTATGTAATTATTTCACACGTCCCCAGAATTCATTAACGCTACATGGCCCTTGTGTCGTGCACATAGCCAATAACCCCTTTCCAAATATTCTAGACGATAATTGCAATATTTGTTTCGGCATTCATTTCATTATTAATTTTAACCGCGTACCGTAGGCTATTCCAGAAATGTATGTGCAAATACAATTCTCCAATAACTATTCTATAACCGAACATTTGCCTATAAGATATGTTAAAAATTATTAAGAAAAAAAACCGACTTCAATGGGGGAGGCCGGTGAAATATTATTACACTTAGATGCTGCACTCTTAGATTTCATACAATAAAATAAAAATGGCTATAAGTATGTTTATAATGGTAGAAGACTAAGTAACCTCAATTCCTCATGGAATCCTCCATCAGAACTCAAGCTTAACGAAAATGTGTCCTGAAAACCTAGGTTGCCTGACAAACAAAACGAAGAGAACAAATCGCCAAACATGAACTACGCGTCGTTGAAAAGTTCCGTTCTGATCATCATCAGCAGTTCCACTTCATTAAATGTCACTTTTTTGAATGAAAATGCTTGATTAGTTCATGAAAATACTAAAATCACTATTTGTGTGCCTTTCACATTCGAGGAGTTCTCTCGATTCCTAATGGATCCCATTATCAAAACTGCCAAAAACACAAGTCTGTTCTGACAAAAACAGGACCAATTTAGATATATATACTTACATTAAAAAATGGATTTTCCAAATCGGTTAAGAAATGACGGAGTTATGGAGTAACAAACATTAATAAAAAAACAAAAATAAACATACAAACGAATTGATAACCTCCTCATTTGAAATCTTGAAGTCGGTTAAAAATATAATTTTCCTATCAATTCCTTATTCTAGAACTTTCTTTTGTGTTATGAAAATATTATCACTAAAACATGAAAAACATTTTGCAAAAACTGCAAGCTGATCGCCAAATTCGAACCCAGGTGCATCGACTACATAGATCATATTAATTATCGAATTATTTAATGTTTTAGGCAGTTAATTAATGAATGCCGTAAAGAAAAACAAAAAGCCAAATTATAATAAATACTAAAGAAAATACTTTTGCGACTGGGTCACAAAAGGTTCGTTGCCATAGACATACGTCAGCAAGATATTTTGGAATTCGCCGGGTGATTACAACAAATTGCTGGCTCAGTGGTCTAGAATAATATTGTTGTGGCCCAGCCGCAATAGTATTTTCTTTAGTATAGCAATAGTTAGTTTAGTAGGTAGTCGCAATAGTAGTAATTGCAATTTGGCTTTTGTCGTTCTTTACGTTAACTGCCCAAAACATTAAAGATATTCGATAATCACCGATACCTTAGTACTTTGATCTGTTCCGATACCATCACTTTTATTTTAGCGCTGTCTGGCGTTAGTAACGTCACCAAAATTGTAAACGTTGAGCACTAAATCATACAACGTGCCAACAAAGACATGTCCACTAAGAAAAAAACAATTTTTGAGTCTTACCAATTGCGAACTGCCTAAATGCAATTGCAAATGCCGTGGTTACAGAAAATAGCCAAGTCACAGTCGCAGTTGCTAAACGTGGGTAGCTGATATTTTAGTAATTCCGGCAATATAAGTATATTTGAATCTTGTTTAGGTACTTGGTATGCCGAATAAAATAAATGGATTAAAATGAACATTTGAGTAGACTGCCCAAAAATCCTAAACCGCCTTCCAAGCTTTCACGTAAAGCCCATCAAACTTGGTAGGCATTACAGAAATAAATTTGCATAACATGAATTTTCAGAGGTAGGAAGGAAATCGAAATCTACTTATCACGTCCAAAATTTAATGCATTATGAATTGGAAAATTAAAAGGACATTCTTTTACCTTGCTAATGGATGAGGTGAAAATGTAATTTGAGGTGATATTACTGTCATTTCTTAGTTTTTGTGCTTTCGAACTGGTCTGACGTCATCTATCAATAACGTTTTACATATTAAGATTATTTTGAATGGTGTTAGGTCATTGTTAGGATCTCAATTCGTAAATACTGTGCTATGCTCTAAGCCAACAGTCAGTATAATTCAATTGTAATTTAAATATCCATGGCTTGATTAAGTCACTAGTGTCCTGACCAAGTACGAGTATAGATCTTGCTTAATTATTTTACCTTGTCGGGGACTCGGCAAGTGATCAAGTCGAAGCGAAGAAATTATATGTACACTACGGATCAATTTTTGGAACAAATTGTGAGGAAAAAAATGTTAAGATAATATATGTTAACCTTAAGCTAATTACGGTAACTACATAAAATATAACTTTAAAAAAATCTGCCAAGAGCATGTCGGGCCAATGCTCAGTGTAGGGTTCCGTAGTTGCCCAATGAACTTACTTAAAAAAATCAATAACAAGCAAAAGGGAATACTTTATACTAACATACTAAGAAGGGAAGACTTTTTACGATTACTCAAAAACGATTTATAATATGTCTGCTATAGTTTTCGTTCAAAGTCTTTATTAAGCTTTACTTTCATGTTTTTTTTTTATATTTTTTTGGACCCATAGTTCAAAAGTTAAAGAGGGGGGAACATATTTTTTTTTTTTTTGGAGTGAATATTTCCGAAAGTATTAACTTTATGGAAAAAAAGTTTAATATGAAGACCTCAATTAATTTTGAAAGACCTATCCAACAACACCCCACACCATAGGGTTGAAGCCAAACAAAAATTCATCCCCACATTTTTTAGATTTTATTTTATGAATTTGTCCGTTTTATATGTATATATATTTATATATATATCAAATTGCAGCTATATATATATATATATATATATATATATCAAAGTGCTAGAAAGCTGCAATTTGATATATATACATAAGGGTTGTTAGTTGACTAGGGAACCCTAAAAACTGTATAAAATGAAATTGAATAAAATATTTTGTTAAATAATAATTCGCGCCACCATCCCGGTGCTTAGCTCTCCGCATCAAACCTCTACCCGCTACTCCCTTCAGCAGCCTGATTGCGTAACTTATTGTTCTAACGTTAGGCATATTTTAATGTCACTTTTGAAGTAAAAATCTATTAGCTTATGTCATATTTTTTCTACCTAACGTTAGGTAATATTTGAGCCGAACTGAATGAACGACTGAATGGAAATCCCATACTAAAATCAGAAAATGATGAAATTATTGGAAACGCATAACTTTTTGACGGTTAGATTGGACGGTATAAAATGTCAATTACTGTGTGACAAAGTCATAATGTCTGTCATGTCAAAACATGAATTGAACAAAGATTATAGTTGTTGTTTATTCATTAAAATGGGAAAATTTTCCAACTATTTCATTGTCAAGTCGCTATAACACACGATAGAGTACAAAATATCAATATCACTTTGTAAAAAATCGAAAAGTAAGTAGGTAACAATAAATGTTATGTTATGTCATAATCATAATATTCATTTAATTTTTACTATTGTGTGCTTCGTTTCAGGATGTAAACCGCAATATCCATCTCTGTGATGATGATGCCATGCTCTATTAAGATGATGAGATTGAGTAGCAAAATGAAATGAAGGAATGTAAAAAACATGTACCCAGCAAAAGAGATCTCTTCTGTGGTATACGTGCCATATTATTAAACAATATATGATGAAATATAGAAGTGTTCACCTATAAGCATGTATTTTTTCATACACGCGCCCCACACGTTGATGCCAAGGGCGTTGTTCCTACATGCTTGTCGATTTATGGTAGGTACTAAGAATTGATGAAATGACGTGATGAATAAATATCATAATCACAGCATATCATTCTGAATGATTGACACTAGTGTCTACATTCATTTTCAGTAACCGTGAATTTATTGATTCTACTTACTGGTGGGTCTGAACCCTTTCTTTTTAAGAAACCTGTGGTATGGATAATGGACATGAGCTATATTTTATCTCGCGGTTTCACCTTTATTACTCAGTAATAATACTTGAGCAGAGTCGCGCAGACAGCTAGTAAATACATAAAACTGCATACAACAGTTATATACTAATGTAAAATGTTTTAGGTGATACAAAGGAGATTGCGGAGACGTGGGTGGTGCCGCATGGATTTTCTGGCAAGAAAGGAGTCATCTTTGTACGGCGCCGAGATTACACACTACGGGCATTGGTCGCCTTGTTGATCTACATTATCTACAACAATCATTAAAGCTTGAAACGCACAGAGCGCGGCGCAGCGTCGTTGCGGGGCGGAGGCGGTTTTGCGGTAAAGCGAACGCAATCCGGGGTATGTCGCACCACAAAAACCGCGCGGAGGCAGCGTGTGTGATAAATGAAGCAGTAATTGACACTACCAAGTCTACCAACAGCCGACAGTTTCGAAACGACCATGTGAAACTGCCTCCGCCCCGCACCGCGCCGTGCCCGCTCTGTGCGTGATGAAGCTCTTGTCAAGATTTTATGCAGTATCGCGCGGTTTAAGGCGTAAAATTACAAAAAATCAAATTATTAATTATACTATACTTTTATTTTATCTCTTTGAGTATAATAAAACAGTAGCAAAGTACGGACAGATCTATGAACCATGAGGATATAGATACGAAGACTGTCAATGCGCATATATATCGCGCCCAAAGCGGACTTTACGCTACAAGCATAACTTTACTATATTATACCTACGTTTAAGCTTTGAAAAATCTTAGTAATAACAAAAAGGTGCAACCATGCTGCTCGTCAATAACGATCATATAGTTGAGTTTAATGAATCATACATGAATCAAGATTTTATACCTAGAATTATATTGGTGGGGTGTAGTAATGTAATCCATTTATGATGAAAACCATAGTTAACTTTTCATTGGTCTAAATACAACAAATGGCAGCTGAGGGAATAAGGACAGCCTTCTGGTCTTATGTTTTCAAGGGTACACATATCTACCGATTTTCTCATGTGTGGTTTAGCGTGTTGTGATACGAAAATATTATTATTGAACGTTTTAAAGTAAATATCCCACTGGGTTGATGCGAATCCAATAAGGGGTTTCTAACAAGAGAAATAATTATCTTTACCTACATGTAAAGTAAGTACATTTTGATTTTACTTATTTACCATATTTCTTTGTCTCCTGCCAAAGGTGCCGATATAAAATAAAAGGACTAAAGTCAACAGCAAACGTAGATGATCATTTTAGTACTTTATCGCACTAACGTAACAATACTGCGATAGTTGGGATGCATCAATGTAGTGAAAGTGACAAGGTACTTGTAATAATACGTTAATTGTAATAACTTATTCTACTTGACACTAGATGTCTATTGCTGTAAACAACTGTGTACATTATCACTCTTGATTCCAATTTATTAACAACAGTCAGCTAAAATCCGGCAGTCTTTCTCTAGCACAAAGAGGCTGATGACTTAAAACCTCCTTGAAACATAAAATTCTGACACGTCATAACAATCAAAATGTAGGCCACATGTAGGTGTCATTTTGAAATTAATGTCGTGTTGTCAAAGAATTAAAAGTAATTGTTATTGGGAAATTATAATCGCAAGAATATGAGACGAGTAAAACATTAACAAGGAAGGTATTTTGGTATGTTATAAAGGATTTATATACACAAATATGCAAACAAGGTGTGTAATGTTTTTATAATTTCAAGTTGTACTCATATTGGCTTTCATGTTGTGCTTCTGATCTTTCACGCCGTGATCGGCGACGGCCATCCTAGTTAGTTGCAGACGTGCGCAGCTGAACTTACTCGGAGTACTCAGCTGTTAAATGTATTAGTTGTATGAAGGCTTAGGGCGATTTCGTATATACCTAACGTCGCATATCAAACTTGATGAGACGAGCATCTTTGAAAGCTTGAAGCTCATTTTAATACCACAAAGCCATTTTGAGCCCAATTAGGCCCTCCCACTTATGCGTTGGTACCATTTTGCAGGCAGTTAGGTGACGCACGCGGTAAAACACACCCTTGTAACGAAAGAAGATAGTGCTCACCTCGAATCCGTTTGCTGGCTGATGAACGGGTTTTGGTAGTCTACAGTCATCCCGACGGCCTTAGCTAATCTTCCAATATCAAACCTTCCATGTCTGATGATATTTTACACCAACGCAGGTAGCAGAGTTACTGTGTACGGGGCGCAATCATAATCATGCCACTATAGTGGTGAGCTATAAGGATTTCTACATAAAATTATTTTCTGCCCCACAGCTTTGGCTACATTGTTTATGCTAATCACGTGCTACTACAATATTTTTTGACGGAGGCACGTTCTACGAGTACACTATCTTTTGACGGAGTTTCAATTGAAAATGGCGCACTTAGTTAAGTACCCTTATATTTATTGAATTGCTTAAGATTTTTATTTAAGTAGTTTCTTTTTTTCGTGCTGAAACGATAACTTAAACATTCCGTTTTTAGGGTTCCGTAGTGAACTAGGAACCCTTATAGTTTCGCCATGTCTGTCTGTCTGTCTGTCCCTCTGTCTGTCCCAGGCTTTGCTCTGGGACTGTTAGTGCTAGAAAGCTGCAATTTGGTATGGATATATAAATCAATAATTTTTGCTGTAACCCTTGTATTGTGTGGAGTGCTGTTGGTAAAGTTTTCATAATGAATAAAAGTCTTATCAAACAATTTTGATAAATTTAATATTTTCGGAAATATCCACTGAAAATACAAAAAAAAATGTGTCCCTCTAACTTTTGAACTATGGGTCTAAAAAATATTTAAAAAAAACACGAAAGTAAAGCTTAATAAAGAATTTCAACAAAAACTGTAGCGGCCATGATCAGTGAAGCTGTTTTTGAGTTATCGTAAAAAGTCTTCCCTTCGTAGTAAAAGACGTATGAAATGCTGCGAAAGTATTCTCTTTTGCTTATGGATTTTTTTAGAGTAAGTTCATTGAGCAACTACGGAACATTTACAGCCTACCTGATGGTAAGCAGACACCGTAGCTGGCAGGCGGACGGACAATACGTCCCACTGCTGGGCACGGGCTTTCTCACTAATGAGAGGAATAGAGCAATATTCCCCACGCTGGCCCATTGCTGGTTGGAGACTTCACATACTCCTTGGAATTTATTGGCAGATGTATGTAGTTTTCCCCAAGATGTTTTCCTTCACTAAAAAGCTAACGGTATCAAATGATATCCCGCTGGTACGAGTCGGGATTGGAACCCACGACCACTTTTTACGGGTTATGTGTTTGGTCTGTATGTATGTATGTCTGTTCCTATGTCCACTCGTAACTACTTAACAGCTTAACCGATTTTGATAAATGATACGTCATTAGATTCCTCTCAATGGCGCGAAATGGTGGATTTGAGAATCCTATTTTCACTAACACGCGGTTATCTTCGCCATTTAGCAGGAGGGTGGAGCGTTATATTAATAACGCTGACTGGACTAATAATAGTTATTAGTTTTATTACTAACCACGTTAACTTTGCCAATGGTACACGTAGGTGTCTCTCAACTCATCGCAGCGCGCATACTCGGGAGCTCTGGTATCTTTATGCTTTGAGGGTATCTTCAGGAATATAACACCACGTACTTACAGAGTTGAATAAGTTCTGCTATCCTCAGTTGCGTTACTCCAAATATGAGTAAGACTACAATTTGCTGTGTTCTACCTCACCAAGAAGTATAATTATAAGAAGTATAATACGTGCTGAGTGAATGACGCGATGTAGTGAAAATAATTGGGCAGAATTAAAAAAATGTTCACAATGAGAGCATAAATAGAATAGAAAAGGTATAGGTATATTTCCTATTCGTGACAATACAACACAGCAAAAGAGAAACAGTAAAAATAGTAATAATGGTATTGCACGAAATGGTTCCATCTCAGCGTAGTGCTGGCGCGATTACCAGCGCTGATCTGAATAAATGAAGAATAGACAAGGAAATTGGAATCAGAACTTTTGAACTTTTTTAGTTTGATTTGATAATTTTCGTCAACTCGTAGTTTCTAGGGCTCCGTACCTCAAAAGGAAAAAAACGGCACTTCGGCATGCTTATAGGATCACTCGCGGGAAGCCGCTGAATGACACGAACTGTATTTAAAAAATAATGTTTAAAATAAAATTGCGTACGTTAACCAATATTATTTATTATTTTACTCAAACATGCAATGAAAATTAATGTATCATGTTGCAGGCGAAACAACTCGGGAGAACTGTAAAGGAATTTCATACAAAATTGAAGGCCTAGTACAGGAAGTATCTTTTTTTATTTTAATGTCAAAAATGGCATTTGTAAAACTTGGTTTTTGAGTGGTGTATTTTTTTATTTCATGCATATGTTTGAGAAAAGCACTATACAAATCTCGGCGAGAAACGTTGGGCTGCAGGCCGCGTATCCCTATCCTCACTACGCTCGGCCGTCTATATCTACTTGGCCTGCAATTCTTCGTTTCCCGGCCCTTATAGTAATGTACTATTGTCTATTACAATAAACACGACTCACCGACCTCTGAAATCTAGCACTAGCTGAATTAGGGTAGGGTCGGAGTGAAGGTGTACTTTTATCATGAAAAAAATCAATTATGAATGTTTTGATTTGATTTTAACCGACTTCAAGATTTCAGAAGAGGAGGTTATCAATTCGGTTGTATGTTTTTTTTTAATGTTTGTTACTCCATAAATCCGTCATTTCTTAATCGATTTTAAAAATTCTTTTTTTGATTGTATTGTTTGATTTTGGTTGTATTGATTTAGATCTCAATTCTTTTGTCTGTGAAGACGACAACCAAGCATCGCATATTTTTAATATTGAACTTGACTCCTATTTTCACATTTATGTTTTTGATGGGATCTGCTTTACTCCAAACGTACGACATACATAATGCTACGAATATAAATAACCCCTTCTCCACGCCAATTCACCACCCAATATTAAGGTGCAGTCGGTGCGTGCTGTCTGTGGGTAAGTTTTACCCGTCTATCCCACTAGTCCCATTGAGTTATTCCATCATGGGACAAGTGAGACGATTCTGCCCCAGTAATCCCATGGGACACGTGGAACTAATATTTTTATTTCATAAGTCCTATTTCCGAAATCACACAGTGTTGTTCAAAAAGTTGGTAGCCGTTATCCGTAGTAACAGAAACATTACGAAATTAAAATCCTTTAGGCGACTTAGGTCTATCTGAAAAAATGTCTAAATACGCTTTGATATGGAAAAATGACAAAGTATTATAGGGTCGAGGAATAATAATAATAATAATCCCCTTGTTCTTCGTACATTACTGAGTTACATTACTAGCTATGTATAAAAAAAATATTCTTCGTACAAAACCGGGTAATGTACCAAGAAACCTTCGTTCCTTGCACATCACACTCACTCACACTTGCTCACATTGACAGTTATGTACAAAGAAGTAAATATTCTTCCTACATGACCCGGTTTTGTACAAAGAAATTGCTGTTCCTACTACAAAACCAAGGAGGTTCTCCGAGCAGTGTGTCTAACTTATTAATGTGGGATCATCTTTTAACTTGTATACAACATGTGTACAAACAACGCAGACATCCGGCATTTTGCTGTTTTTATTTTTGTATTCTCTTGGTCTGTAGTAATCGAGCAGTTCCAAATAAATTTCATTTATCGCAATGACAGTTTGAAAGTCTTTTTATTTTTCGGGTTCCGTAGCCAAATGGCAAAAAACGGAACCCTTATGGATTCGTCATGTCTGTCTGTCTGTCCGTCCGTATGTCACAGCCGATTTACTCGGAGAATATGACTACTACAATTATGAAATTTGGTGTGAAGGTGTATGTTATAAACCGATATAGAAATAAAATGTGAAATTACAAAAAAAATATTAAACTGGGGGGGCACGCATGTAACAGGGGGTCAATTTTTTTTTCAATGTACTTTGGCGTGTTGCGTATCTATGGATAGGCCTTTAAAAATGACATAGAGGTTTCTTCTTTTTTTCATTTAAGTCAACGGTTGGTGAGATAATTAGCTGTCGAAGTCGTAAAAAGTGTGTCCCCCCCCCCCCCAATCCATCTATGTAGTTCAAAATCCAATCTATGTAGTTCAAAATTCTGAAAGAAAACATGTTGATGTACATTAATAAATCCTTTTGATAATTTTTGTTTTAACAAGATACAGTTAGTAGCATAAGTGAGTCAATATTCGCATGTTAGTAGGATTCGATTTAATAGATGTCAAACTATATAAAAATATAAATGTTTTATATACAATATTACTCCTAGAAATGAGCAACAAAACTGCTGTACAAATGTATTACTTACGATTTATAGTTATTTACCTACTGAAACCTAAAAACTGGAAATTTTAACCTAATTTATTTTCCTAATAATTTGTTTTTTTTAAGACAACCCAAAAAACTGAAACCACCTAAATTAGTCAATTTCAGTCTCTTAAAAGTGATTCGGAAAGTATGTTGATGAGATATATTTTAGGAGGTAATTATTGTCTACAAAGAGTTCGGTGCGAAAGTGAGTCAATGTAAATAAGTATGGAAACTGAATGGTGGACACCTTATTCAACTGAGTCTAACCCCACAATAACTACAAAAGTACGTGTCTGATTCAGGCGGTTGCGTGCTCATTATAAGGAAGCTAGAATTAACTGTTATAGACAATTAAATAATTTGGGGTCGTCATACAAAAAAAATATATTTTTCGTTAAACAAAAACATATAATTGACACGTTTCTTGAGGACTAAACTTTTTTTTTCTCCTCTTATGTCGTTGCTCAAAGGTGTTACAGTTTTGTTATTGATTCTTGCTGAACACAGCTGACTGAATTAATGTTAATTTATTGGCAATTTCCTAAGATACAGCCGTTAGATCAGACAAGCTTCCATAGAAAATGGTCGGTGCAAATTTGATTCAATGCTAATGTCACCCTTGAGACAAAATGCAATATCTTGATCTAAAACTACATAACGGCAGATTATCCCTACAATGCATGCTAACGAATAATGTTTCAATGGAAACATTATTCTTAACCCTTTTTGTTTTAATTGACGATACTTATCAAAGTAGTGGACATTGGTTCAGTTGTGCTACTAACTGTAGGTGTAACGGTTTTTGAGTTATTACTGAAAAACTGTCTTGCCAAAACAAAAGAGCGTAAGTGTCGTAAGTTTACTATAAAGATACGACCTTTTGTGATTAAATGTATTGTATAGTGGTTTTAAATGTAGATAAGGAGGTGTCGGTACGGAACCCTTCGTGCGCGAGTCCGACTCGCACTTGGCCGGTTTTTTAAATACTCGACACTAAATGTAAGTATACTATTACATAGTTTATTAGTCTACGAGCTTAGTCAATGTACGTACGTTCATAGTCTCGTATTGAAAGCTGAGCGTTTAGTTAAGAGAGTAGATGCTCCTCTCCTGACCCGCAGATGTGGCTCAGCAGGTTTTTATTTATTGCTAACTCGGAGAACCTCCTTGGTTTTTGTAGTAGGAACAGAAATTTCTTTGTACAAAACCGGGTCATGTAGGAAGAATATTTACTTCTTTGTACATAACTGTCAATGTGAGTGGTAATGTGCAAGGAACGAAGGTTTCTTGGTACATTACCCGGCTTTGTACGAAGAATATTTTTTCTTTATACATAGCTAGTAATGTAACTCAGTTATGTCCGAAGAACAAGGGTAATAATCGTATGGCATTTATTTTTGAACCGTGAGATCTTCGAGTATCTTCTCGAAGTACGGTTGCCAGTTTTTGTTGCACTTTTAGCACCACCCAGGGGTCACGTGTAGGGTAACGGTGGGTACTCCCTACGGACGTGGTGCAACTTCGACTCCCCTATGTCAAGTGAGTGGGAAAATTGACTGTTAGAAGTTCTCAAGCCGCCCGAAGGCCTCTAACTTGGCTTAACGACTGCTGTCATAGACAACAGCCGGGATCAACGGCTTAACGTGCCTTCCAAAGCACGGGAACGCTCAGTTAGTAACCTCTCAAAGCGGTCACCCATCCAAGAACTGACCTGCGCCCACATTGCTTAACCTCGCATACCGCACGCGGTTCGCGGGCGCCGCTGGGCCACGAGCACTCGGAGGAATAAAAATGTCGAAATAGAATTTAGTCGAAGTAATGAAATGACTTACTTCACTCTGCCTTAAAATTGACGCAGCCCCGCGGAGCTCCTATTTCTGCGCGGCAAACTTCGGGCGTCTGATAATACCTAACGAACCTAACCTACCTATCTGATGGGACAACAATATGATAAAAATATTAGTTCCACTTGTCCCGTAGGACTGCTGGGATGTAATCGTCTCAGTTGTCCCATGATGGGACAACTTAATGGAACTAGTGGGATAAACGTAGTTTTACACACAAGGCTTATCATACAATTTCGTGTCCAGTATAATAACACTATGAGGATGCTTTTGAGGTTGCCGAAGCACTGTAGCGCGTCGGATATGGTCGCGGAGGCGCAAACAAACGACTTCTACGCGATAGGGAGGAAGAGAATAGCCTCATTATAGGTATTAAGGAGAGTACGATGTAGAAGCAAAAGCCTCATAAGGGAGTTGGCAGAGCGACTTGACTGTCCATTCGCTAAATACTGGATAGAGGTTACAATAGGGAGAGCAATATAATTGTTAGTGTCGTATAATTGTTAGCAATATAATTGTCAATATACTTATGTTGCTGTCCATTATAATTAAAATTTAAATATAAATTAACATAGTAAATAAGATAATATTGTTAACTAACCCACTATGGATCGATTAGGTCTGAAATAAACGCTTTATCTTTTTATTTATTTTAAGGTAGCTTGTGGTTCTACTCCGAGCGTACGCGTGGCACGCAACATATCTGTAGGGCGCTAACTACGCGTTTGCGACTACTACACGCGCTGAAGCGGCGGCAGTTTTCTATGCTGTATATTATAATACCATGAAAGCTGTTGGATATTTAAGAAAACTGGCAAGTTAAAGCTCAAAATGCATTACCCCGCAGTAAATTAGCTCTATGGTAAACAATTTAGTGCCAGACTTGGCACCTTTTCAGATAATCTACGGAACTTGGCACCCATTTATGTTTTGTATTGTTTTGTGTTTGTATTTTCGTGTGAATGGGTACATTAAAAATCAGTGTCGTAACACTTTGTGCTGCGTGTTATCCTATTCTGAAACACTTGCAGCATTGTTACCTTTGTTGCCATATTTTGTAGTATATGTTAATGTTGTTGTGTCTGTGTTTCGAATAAATGCCTCATTCATTTATTCTATCATTCATTTAGATATCAATGTTTTTACCAGTGAAGACGACAACCACGCATCGCATATTGAACTTGGCTGCCATTTTCACATTTATGTTTTTGATGGGATTTATTTTAAGGTAGCATGTTTTTCTACTCCGAGCTTACGCATGGCACGCAACATATCTGTATTTAGACTAACTTTGCTACAACTACATGCGTTTGAGCGGCGCCGTTTTATATGGATACATTGCAATATGCATAGCAAATATTCGAAATCCATTTACGCCCAACGCCGCGGTGAGCAGCACCAAAATAGTTCATATCTACTGCGCTACAAAGCAGCAGCTGCTATCACTTCTACATCCATTTTCAGATGATGAAAATGTATGAACGCAGACCATGATCGCGCCGAAAATGATTTTACAGACCAATGAAGAAGAGCCAGCAAACAATAACTGGGCACGGTTACACACAATTTGAACTTCGATTCTTCGGAAGTTTGTCAGATCCTTGCCAATAATATAGATACAGTTGTACGTATAATAATATCTGATCTGACTGAACTATAGAGAACATTCAAAACTGTGTGGACATTTTTTGATTAAATTTTTTTTAAAATAAGATGCTTGTTTTATTTTTTTGGGGGAAAGTTTAGGACATTTTTATATTATTTTCTCTTCCAAGCCGAGATAATAGTGGTAATTCCTATAAGCCGCTGTAAGAATAATAGTTCGGACAACTATCCACTTCACAGTGTCCATATACAAGGTGTGGCCTGTAATAGGAACAAAAAATTAAACGGTACACTATTGAGCTCCCCAGCAATTATTTCCACCATCATCACCCACCACCATATCAGCCGAAGGACGTCCACTGCTGGACATAGGCCTCCCCCAATTCCATGGGGGGTAAATGGCATAATCGCCACGCTTGGCATGCGGGTTGGCGATCGCAGTAGGACCCGGGTATGTCCTAAAACTACGACCAAGACCACCGGGGGATGGGCAGCAGCGTCCCTGGAGTGCGGTGGAGATACCTACTGCAATTATTTCCAAATGGTTTTAATTGAAAAAAAAAAAGGTTTTTTTTTCGCAAATGTATCCTATATGTACTTTGATACTGATTCTGATTCTGAAAAAAATGCCAAAAATATCGTTTTAAACCAAAAATGCAACAACGAGTATGAGTTATAACTAGATGCTACCTCAATATCAGCAGTGACTGCCGCGCTATAATCTCATGGTGCCAAGATCCGTTACTTGGAGGTCATAACTTTAGCGCAACGTTTCTACCAAGTGGAAAAGATATATTTTTTTTTGCACAAGAGGTTACTGCAGATGCTCTACATTTTTTGCTCCTATTAAAGGTTACACCCTTTGTAGTTTGGCAAAAAAGTTTTGATATTAAAAAGTTTCTTAAATTGATCTGAAAGGGAAGACACTACAGTGTTGACACTTTTTAATTTCAATGCCAGACTGCTAAACTTATATCTAATCCTTTTATTTTGGCTTTGCCGTCATCAAAGATTTTCTCAGTTTGTAGTGCAGAGTGGTGAGCTATACTAACTCCGGTCGAAGAAGTTCCGTTGTGAGACTTATTTTCCCAATAGTTCCGTCAACGATACAAAGTAGTAGCTAGTGCGACATCAAGCGAATCTAGGAGGAATGTTAGTAGAACTGCGACCATACAGCGTCAGAACCAAGCATTCGGAACGGAACTGTTTGCAATAAGTCTCACCAGTTCCACCACGGTACTTCTTCCACGAGACTTCTGGAATAAACGGAAACAAGAACGGTAAAACAAGGATTACCATACCTACAATTAATTAATTTCTCCCCTTTTTGGGCTGACATTAAAGACTTGCCAGGTTATACGCTGATATAAGAACAGTTCAATCATAATATATTGATGAATGTACAATTTCAGCATAAATTTACAATATGCAATTATACGCTGTATTTTAAAATAACAGTTCTCAAATTGTAATTCTGCGAGGGTTTAGCCTTCAGTGTAGAGCCAACATTATTTTTTATCAAAAAGTTTTCCTACTGCATACTAGATGTCGATATTATGAGATTCAAGCGCATTAATTTTCATAAAGTTCTGCTATTCCATACTAGATGGCATTTAATCATTAAATGATATATTATTATTGATGCAATATAACTGGTAAATTTATTTTTATATTATTTATATACTATCACTAAATGAATATAATTTAAAATTATAAGAAATACTATAAATTACTTTCACCAAAATTTACAATTGTCTTTGATTCATATGCTGCTTTTAATAGTGCGTTTTGTGATTTTTGGTTGCATGGTTAATTTATTTCTTTAAACATACTAGCGTGTGTTTATTTATCAACATCATTTTTCCCAGAAATGAAAACAAAATGCTTTGATTTGATGTATTACTATAGCAAATTTGTGCAACACATTGTAAGAATAAACCATTCGTTCATTTTATCACCTTTGCAATAACGAAACGGCGAGTCTCATTCACCTTGTGAACGGTACTCATCTCAAACCGTACGGACGGAGTTACGCGGTGCGAATTTTTGACAAGCTGCCGTCGGGTCAAAAAATGACATTAAAATATGCCTAACGTTAGAACAATAAGTTACGCAATCAGGCTGCAGGTCGTGGGTCCACCTAAAAAGGGTTAAAAATGATAAACAGGGTCAACGATTTTGTGTCTTAGTTGATCATTATTATTATTATATAATTCGTGTAACCGAAAATGACGTTAGAAACGATTGTTTCGAAACGCTGGAGATTCGCCCGGAGAAATTTATCATAAGTTAAAAGCGTCACGCCTTAGGTACGTCACTGCATTTACGGTGCGTCAGTTTTATACAGAGGTGTGGCTGGACCCTTAAGCAGCGGTGTAGCCGGACCCTAAATCATATGTTATTACCGAATTGAAGAAGAAATAAGGTTAATCCGAATTTGCATGATATGAGATACTAATAACCACACCAAGATAAATGTCCTGCCTTTAATTTTCAGGAATAATTGTCTTTTACGTTTAATAATACTTTATAAGACCTTTGATTTAGAACCTCACTGCCACACTTAAGGATTTGCGGTTTGAATCAGCATTTTGAAATCACAATTTTAAAGGGATACTAAGATTATTCAGTTGACAATTGTCTTTTCGAAGCACAGTAAGCCTTCTTATCCTTAAGATGTATTTATTATTATAACTCGAATCGGAGTGCAGGGTACTGATAAGGCAGAATTAACATCCGTTCCTTCCAAATCTAATTAACAAAATAGGTGATTGTGTTGAACAGGAACAATGTGTTTTGAACGTCTAAAATATTAGTAAAGAGAAGTAAGTATAAAAGTTATTTATTATATTTATTTATTTATTTATTAAAAACTGCATCCTCCAAGTATAGACAGAACAGCTTCTTCAGACGTGCCAGTCGTAATTTAAATGAGCTATCGAAAGAAGTAGATATCGATATATATTCAATTGTGAAATTTCTAGTGTGAGGCGGACCTTAGTTTTTAGGGTTCCGTACCCAAAGGGTAAAAACGGGACCCTATTACTAAGACTTCGCTGTCCGTCCGTCCGTCTGTCACCAGGCTGTATCTCAAGAATTGTAATAGCTAGACAGTTGAAATTTTCACAGATTGTGTATTTCTGTTGCCGCTATAACAACAAATACTAAAAACAAAATAATAATAATAATTAAGGCGGGCTCCCATACAAAATCGTGATATTTTAGCCCTTTTTCATGGCTACCACTCGCCGAGCTAGATCTCAAGAACCGTAATAGTTAGTTAACAGTTGAAATTTGCACAGATTATGTATTTGTATTATGGCTACAACAATAAATCCTAAAATCAAAATAATAATAATAATTAAGGGGGGCTCCCGTACAACAAAGTAGTTGTTGGCGTTTTTTGCTGTATCTCGTGAACCGTAATAGCAAGGAGGTTAAAATTTTCACAGATGTTGTATTTTTATTGCCACAATAATAACAAATACTAAAAGTAAAATATCAATAATATTTAAGGGGGGCTTCCATACAACAAACGTATTTTTTAATTCTGGTACGGAACCCATCGTGCGCGAGTCGGACTCGCACTTGGCCGGTTTATTTATTTATTTCCAAAAAAGGTAAATTTTACAAATTCAAAATTACTCTTTAGTTTAAGTTCTCAATTTACTAATTTAAATGTAGCTATATTTTCTTTTCTTTTCGTTGTCATTCATCAATTTACTGAGTGCTTAGAAAACCGTTTTGGTTTGATTTTTCATGGCGCGAATGATTTTTTCAATAATCATATAACCGTTTTTATATGTTTTTCCTATTAACAAGGTAAAACTGTTATCACTGAATAAGCCGAAGAGGCTTTACTAGAGCATAAAAATAGCAGAAAAAGACGACATAAAATTTAATGCTAATTTGTATGGAATTAATATTTATGGTACGTCACACAGATGTGTGTGACATAACATAAAAAAATATTTCAATAGATATTCTTGGGTTGAATGCTAATTTGTATGGAATTAATATTTATGTTACGTCACACAGATGTGTGTATTGTGTGTTACATAACATAAAAAAATATTCCAATAGATATTGTTTGGAAATAGATTCTTAAAAAAAAAAACAATTTCAATAAAAAAATACCCCTTAAAATTCTTTCGTTGGAATTATACAACAGGCCGTGCAGAACCCTCTTCGTTGATGGTTCAGTTTAACAGGCGCGGGCTCACACGGGTTAACCGCCGACATCGACAAAGTCACTAAAGTATGAGAAGTTAAATTATGGTAGCCCTGTCACCATCTTATAAAGGTAAAATCGCGTTAGCCTCTCTCTAGAAGTCAGTAGGTCTTCTTCGAATGCCTAAGGAACGACATCTGGGAAAAAAGAGGAGCCCAGGAGATCAAAAAATTAAAGCTGATAACTCCCTGAATCCGGAACTGAGATCGGGAAAGGAAATACGGGAAAACACGAATCTTATCAAAATTCCTCAATATCCAATTCCCGGAAGCGTGGGAGTATTGTGACCCTAACCTGATACGCAATATCCACCCAGATATAAGTTAAACTATTAACCACATTAACTGTGTAAGCAACGCCAGGCCCATAATTATTAGAATGGCACAAACATTATGATCCTAAAAATGTCTGGTTCGCGTGTTGTTTCGAATCAATAGCCGATATTGACATTTCGGTGCAGCTGAAATGAAGATAGTTATTTAAAGACAAAATCAGAGAAGTCCAAGTCAGAACCCGGTATTTAGTGTTCTGCAATGTTGTTTTATATGTTGACACTCACAGACCTTGATAAACCTAGATGCCCCCAATATATGTACTTCGCATCTAAATGGTGCGGTGCACCACTTGCCGCTCAGTCGCGCTCCTGTCGTTCTAACTGTCCGACGTTTGTTGCTGCACTAGAAAATGCCACACTGCGCCGTAATTGACTGTTCAAATTCAACAAGAGTGGTTAGTCGACTAAACGGTGACGTTTCCTTTCAAAAGTAAGTATTTTTTCTAATAAATTTCGCCTTATTGAAATTAAATATAATTATTTTCAACTTGAAGTGATGTCGTGTCGTTTCTACCAAAATATTTAAACACATAGTATATTTTCCAAGTACACCATCCATTGCGGCTTCTACTTTAAACTATACTTGAGGACTGTTATTTGTAGGCCGCAATGGACAGTGAAGCAAACAATTATTTCGTAAATCTTCACGTTGTAGGGTAGTAGGGATTTTCTCTTGTCTGTCGATTTAAAGTGAGTACTGCTGTACACTGCGATGTTTGATGCAATGTCACTGTGCAATTCGATTTAAAATCGATTTTTGTGACGGACAATGATAATTAAGGCTATAGTTACTATGCAGTAATGTTATTCTTTTACATTAAAAATATTTAATAATTTTAATTTAATAATATTTTAGCAATAGATTCTTAAACGTCACAGAAGCAGGGATCTTCTTTCATAAAGTACTTAGTAGAATATTTATTTGATTGTTGACTGTACGTAGGTATCAGGGCATTAACCGAAGAAGTATATGCAATCATTTACTTAATTGCATTTATTTAATAACCACCAAACACTTATTTATTACACTATTTCACGTATTGAATGCTCTCCAAAAAAGTGCACTATAAAATATCTATTTTCACTATGTATATTTCTGTCTAAAATGAACTATTATAGTTTTGCATAAAAAAATAATATATAAGTTGAAAAATAGCCACCAACTACTTTTTGGACTTGACGCTACTTGACTTGAAGACATTTGCAAGTCACGTAAAGCTTTGTTCACAATGAATAGGCAGCGGTCAATTAATTTGATTTATTTTGTACTAAAATAGTAATTTAAATAAACAAAATAATTGGACACATGTTGATATAACATTATTTACTCGTAAAGTCGTCAAAAAGCCGTGGTTAAAATCTTTCGAGTTATTAGGGCCCGAGCTGTGATGAGTATGAGTATTTTTCTACCAGTATGATTGTTTTCATAGAAGTTTAACATCACGCAAAACGGATCCCTGAAACAAAAAATATTAAAAACAGCCATGTAACCTTTAAACGAGCTGTCCAACGATATCGCACACGATGGGTTTTGAGAGTTTCTAGATTTTATTCTAGCGTTTTGTCGGCTTGATTGATATGTATTGCGTACCTGTGCCAAATAGCTTTCTAGTAGTAACGATTACTGAGTTTAGCCGCGGACAGGCGCTCGTACCTGACATTGCGAAACGATATGGATTCCTTGTTTATTACAGAACCCTATAAATTATACAGTCATAATAAATCTGAGCAGGATAAACCAAAAATTTTCAGATTAAGAGAAAAAAAGTATAAGTATAATAGCAATTTATAACAGCAAGTTTCCATATTTTTCTTATTCTCCAAAAATATAATAAAATAATTGCCCATTGACTTATATCATAAAATATCCATCATAAAACTATCAACTCCACCAACACCATATTAGCTGTATGACGTCCACTGCTGTAAAAACAGCAACAAAATAATAACTGGCACAGAAATCGACCTCAGCCAAGCTCATGTTAAACATTAGAGGAAAAGACATTTTAAAAATCCCGGGACTTAAATACTTAGAAATGAGGTGAATTAAATAATAATGGTCTTTAAATCAATGCATTACTTGCAATCTGAGTTCCGAACGCACGCCCATTCCGTGTCGCGGCAGTAACGACCGGCTCACCCGATAATAAAGACAGACCGCAAGATTAGAAAGCTATAGGTATATGACCTGGCGATCGATTAGAGACTAAAGTTTCGCAGTTTAATTTGATATAGGTAATATTTTAAACTCTCGCCCTTGAACGCATTTTTAAAAGATAATAAGGGTCTAACGATACGGAAATTAAAGTCAGTAAAATTGCTGTAGACGTGTGTAATCTTACTTTTTTTTTAATAATAGAATGCTTATTTGTGAATACTAAATATTTGTGTAACGTCACGAATCTTGCGCGTTCGAATAAAAATAATTTTTAAGAAAAAAAAAACCGACTTCAATGGGGGAGTCCGGTGAAATATTATTAATCTTAGATGGTGCACTCTTAGATTCCATACAATAAAATACAAAAATGGCTATAAGTATGTTTATAATGGTAGAAGACTAAGTACCTTCAATTCCTCATGAAATCATGGAAAAACCTTGCTTGCTTGACAAACAAAACGAAGAGAACAAATCGCCAAACGTGAACTACGCGTCGTTGAAGAGTTCCGTTCTGATCATCATCAGCAGTTCCACTTCATCAAATGTCACTTTTATGAATGAAAATGCTCGATTTGTTGTTAAAAACACAAAAATCACTATATGTTTGCCTTTAAGATTTGAGGAGTTCCCTCAATTCCTCATGGATCCCATCATCAGAACTCGAGCATGACAAAAAATAATCGTGAAATAAGAACTTGCTTAACAAACACAGCTAGGAGGACAAATCGCAAAACGTGAACTTTTCGTCGTTGAAGAGTTCTGTTCTGATCATCATCAGCAGTTCCACTTCATCAAATGTCACATTTTTGTATGATAATGCTCGATTTGTTGTTAAAAACACAAAAATCACTATATGTTTGCCTTTAAGATTTGAGGAGTTCCCTCAATTCCTCATGGATCCCATCATCAGAACTCGAGCATGACAAAAAATAATCGTGAAATAAGAACTTGCTTAACAAACACAGCTAGGAGGACAAATCGCCAAACGTGAACTTTTCGTCGTTGAAGAGTTCTGTTCTGATCATCATCAGCAGTTCCACTTCATCCAATGTCACATTTTTGGATGCAAATGCTTGACTTGTTGATAAAAACACAAAAATCACTATATGTTTGCCTTTAAGATTTGAGGAGTTCCCTCAAATCCTCATGGATCCCATCGTCAGAAATCTAGCATGACCAAAAATTAATCGTGAAAATAGAACTTTCTTAACAAACACAGCTAGGAAGACAAATCGCCAAACGTGATGCAGATGACAGGGATGCAGAGGTCGTGCGGTTAGTTCTTACTAAATACACAGCGGCGCTACGATCTATGTGGAGTATTTCACTGGTATTTCTATCTCAGTATATATATATTGTACTTTGTGCATAGATCTAAGGTGCTTCAACCGTCTATGTTGACGATTAGGCTGCCCAGCCCAAGTGATCTCTTATATCAAACAGTTATTATAGTATGAAGGGTCACCAATTACGTAAACAATAATACGCGACAAAATTTAATTGTACACCGACGATACAAAGACTGCATTGAAGCAGCTGTTTTTGTATTTAAGCATATGAAGACAAACAATTCCAAAGTATCGCAAATTTATTTTGATTTACACGCAATAATAGACCTAATTTCTAAAAGGTTATGCTCAAAAATAGCGTCATCAATCAGAAGGAATTATGATATTTCGGCTTTGACACATCGAAACGTCAGCTTGTTTACAATACGTCAAATTCTGGTATGGCTTACGTTAAATTTATTGAGACGCCGTTATACTCCCAATTGGCTGAAACTTAAAACTTAGAATGGCGTATGAGGATTTAAATCACCCCGTTTCATAGACCATATTTGCACCCCCGATTTCATCTCTTTGAGGGTGATTATCGGGACAAAAAGTTAATCCAGATTACATACTGTTAGTATACAAAAAATCATCTTGATCTGTTCAGCCGTTTTTGCGTGATTGAGTAACAAACATCCAAACATCCAAATACCTAAACTTTCGCATTTATAATATTAGTGCAATTTATCTACATAGGTATGTATATCATCATCTTGCGTCAAATTGTACCTTTATTAATGACATGATTTCAAAAGGATATGCGGAACATTATCCAAAATATACTTATTATGATAAAATCAATTCGAACGATGCACGAAAACCATTGCATTGGTACTTACCTCATTTTCCTATTATATATCCTCAAAAACGAAAATTACGCGTTGTCCACGACGCAGCTGTTAGGGCCTCGGCAGTCAGTTTAAATTCGCTTCTGCTGGGCCTGATCTATTACACTCTTTGCTGCATATTTTATTCAGATTTCGTAAAGAACATGTCGCGATGACAGCTGATGCGAAGGAGATATTCCCACAAATTAGGATTAGAGATCGTGATGCTTTTTTACGATTTATTTGAAAGGAAGATGCCAGCTGTCAATTAAAGAAGTACAGAATGACTTCTGTGATTTTCGATGCCGTTTGCAGCGCCTTGTATATAAAAAACCGAAACGCACAAAAATTTCAGAAGTCATACCCTGCATTACATTGATGGTTTTCTAAATAGTCTTGACGATATAAAATATGCAAAGCCTCTCTATTCGCAGCTGACATAGTGACAGTGCACAGGGCAGCAGGCATGGACATAAGGGGTTGGGTTCCCAACATATCTGCCGCTCTTGTGGCTGTGCCTGAAGAGCTGCAAGCTTGTTCACGTAGGCCCTGAAACCTTTTTCAGGAATTTGGGACTCATTTGGCATTCCAATAGCGACACTTTTAGCTTTCGAAATGGGTCGCCAATTCCTGAAAAGGGAAAACTAACCAAACGGAAGGTATTGTCATATTTCATGTGCGTATATGACTCTCTTGGTCTCTTGACTCTACTGGTCATTCAGGGACGTATTTTGTTCCAGCAGACTTGGATAGCTGGCATTTATTGGGACACAGAGCTTCATCCAGATGCAATTTTGAAATGGGTGGCTTGGTCTTGACAACTAGCTACACTTTCAAACGTAAAAATTCCTCGCTGGTATAGATATGGTTTCTAAAATGAGAACGTCTGTGCCCGACAGCTCCACGTATTTGCTGACGCTAGTGAGGAATCTTATGCCTGTGTTGCATATTTGTGGTTCACATTCTCAAATGGCACAGTGAAACTGTCACTTATCGGTGGAAAAACACGGCTTAGCCCTCTTAAACCCACTTCTATACCACGACTCGGGCTTCAAGGAGGCCTGCTTGCTGCTCGTTTCGCCAATATCGTCTGCACCAGTCATGGTATTAATCCAAATTCTATTCATTTTTGGTCTGATTCCATCATGGTTTTGAGCTGGTTTCGCAGCGATGTGCGAACTATCAAACTATTTTTTGCAAATCGCGTGGTTGAATATACCGGGATAAATAATGCCAAAAATTTGTGCCCAGTGGTTTGAATGTCGCAGATGACGCGATCGCGGTCTTTCTCTAGACCCGATGTCTTGGTTACTGCCATCCAAAGAACCATCGACGCCCGAAACTGCAACCATCTTGGAAGAGTTAAAAACCTTCTAAAGTGCATGTAACACTTATTACTGGTAGTACGTACAAGACTACGCCACCAGCAAATGCAAAGAATAGTGCTATATTCCACTTCATGCGTGGTTGCTGGGAGAGACTCGTCAAGACAGTAAAAACCGCCCTCTACAGTTTTATTGTAGTTCATAGCTTTAATAATTATACAAATTTAGTTCAACGTGTCCGTAATCCGAATGCAGCTTTAAGAAATTCAATAACCAGTTTTATTAATTAGGACTTACCTATTTATTTCTAATCAGTACTGAACCTATAACTTGTCTCAAAAAAAAATTTTCGTCTAATAAAGTAATTTGGCTTCTGAAAAGTTAAAATTTCGTTCAACTTTTCTCGTTAAAAGTTTGCGAGTGAATAATATAATCGACTTTCAATGATGACGCGATGAATTAGACGTTTGGTTTCTATGAAAAAAAAATGACAAACTTGCAAAAGTTATGGTAAAAAATAGCTTCATAATTTTTATTACTGCAGTTTTTAGTATTGGAGGAAATGGCTTTTTTAAATCAGAGTGCATTCGAAACCTATTTTTATCTAAAGAAATAGTGACGAAAATTCTCTCTAAAATACTTTCTTTTTTACATGTGGAATAGTACATTTCGATGCTAGTGCGGAAAGTATGTCATTTCATCACGAGTACCGAGTCTTGCCACTCGCCTGCGGTTCGTGGCAAGACTCGGGACGAGTGAAGAATGACATTTCCGCACGTGTATTGAACGACGTTTTTTAATACAGTTGCGAAAAAATAAGAAAAACAACAAGTAATATTTATAAAAACAATATCGAATGTTGCCTTTAGAAACTTAAAACATGCTTGCAGTAAGTAAAAACGCCTCTTCTTTGACAGGCGTTTCGGCAGCTATTCCGTTCCACTCAGACAACTTATTAAGAACGGTTTTTCAATATTCAATATTAAAAAATAAACGTGTTATAATGATGTCGGCCTGTTTAGCCTAGTTGGTAGTGTCATTGCCTCCGAAGCTAGAGGTCCCGGGTTCGATTCCCGGTAAGGGCATTTGTTTCTGTGGTGAACAGAGACATTTGTTCCTGAGACTTGGACGTTTTCTATGTATTTAAGTATATATCTATTAAATATATCGTCGTCTAGTACCCATAACACAAGCCTTATTGAGCTTACTGTAGGACTAGTTCGATTTGTGTAAAAAATGTCCTCTAATATTTATTTATTATTATTTATTTATTTATGATGAAGAGGTAAGTAATAAAATATGAAATGTGTATATTTTTCGTATTCTGATATTAACAGTAGGTTTTTATGTTGATTACGACGTTTAAACGAAACTAATATTTAACACCCAGCAATAAGGAGTCATGCATTGGAACAAGCATAAATTTAAAAAAATTGGAAAAGTTAAAAGCACTAGTGCGCGAAAACCAACTTTCCGCACGCTACACAGCTACGTAAAGTAGCACTTTTTGAGCAACTGTATTAAAAATTAATTTACGCATCCCGCCTAGCCAGTAACTAGGTCGGTTATGCCCATCAGGTAGTACAAGTGGCGTCCACTGCAACAGCCGAAACTGTTACCTCGCTTTTAATGCAAGCCCCCACCCCCTGTCGGCAAGCGTGCAGGGTGACGCCCTTGGTGTCCAAAGGACCTCCACACCGGGATCACGGATCCACCCCCACAGGTCCCCTTGTGACTTTTTATAGAGGTGTTCTTTCTTGTAGCCACCACCCGGTAACCCTCTGCTGCAGTCAGGGTTACGGGTCCGTAGTTGTTTATACAGGCAGACGGTATGGCCTGTGCCACAAGCAGCACCTAAGGTGTTTTGCGACTCCATGATCCCCCCCTGCCCTGCATTTTCGGGTGGATCCGGAGTGTCCTTTGTTAAAATAGAGGAAGACCCAGAGCAACCCCTTCTCCAGGTTATGGGTCGCACCGGTAAGCGATTCCTCCGAAGATGTAACTTTAACGTTGCCTCCAGTGCACATCAGCCAGGAAATATGTTCCTTGCTTTTTTCTTTCCGTTGTCTGAATAAATAAGTAAATTATTATTATTCACCTTATTTATTTCTTTTTCTTAAGTTAGATTTTTACAATAAATTTATTCAAGTAAAATATAAAAATATACATACATAATATAAAAGCATTATAAAAACCTAACCTAGGGTGCCGCCGGCAGCGAGGCGAGCCTAAGCTACCCGTGGTTAGGGTGACAGAGAGAGGAACCTCCGGACTATCCGCGCCGTGTCCAGGAGTACCGCCTTCTGTATTTAACCCTTGACCCAGCCATCTAACGAGAGTCTCTTGAGATGTTGGTCGAGACTCTTCTCTATTAGACCGTTCGCAGAGACGACTATCGGGACAATAATCGTTATTATTATTATTATTTAATATTTTCCTCGGAATTATCTCGGGGGAGGGCGCGGTATGTTTTTCATAAATCAAAATTTCCCCACCGTAAAAAATCTCTCTCTCGCATTTATCTCTGCCTCGTATATTCCATATTTAAAATTGATAGCATAAGTATATTAGTAATGTGACAGACAGACAGACAGAATTGCATCTTGCAGGTTGGTTTTTTTACTTTTTGGCAAGAATCCCTAAAAATTGAATCATTTTTTGTTCACAGTTTATACTTGTAATGTTGCTAAGTTAAATAAGTATATCTGCTATTTTTGAACTTCCATAAATTCTTCTTATAAACAAAAACCATTTCCTGAGTACAGCGTAATATCAGTGCTAGTAAAACATTTATAACGCTATGGACACGTCAACGTATAACATTTTACAGCTTTTGTAGGTAGGTAATTGAAATTTTGCGTACCTAACGCGGTATAATCAAGAACAACACGCATGAGCAACGATTTAACCAAGTACTGTTGAAATCAAGACTTGTGTTGTTATAACTCGTCAACTTGGAAAAGTTGAAAAACCCCCGAAATTCTTATTGTAATTTTCAATTATCACTACATAATCACTATCACTATCATCATCACTACATAGTATAAAACAAAGTCGCTTCCCTCGTTCTGTCCCTTTGTATGCTTAACTCCATAAAACTACGCAACTGATTTTGATGCGGTTATTTTTAATAAATAGATAAATTCAAGAGAAAGGTTTATGTATACATATAATAAATGCATAACATAGTAGAGAACCACTGATCATTTTAGAGGTGTCTATCGTGATGTCGTAAATAAACACAATTTTTTGCGCTTACATTGCAAACGCTGGCTTAACCCTACGAGGTAGATCAAAATAATGTACTACAGTATTGTACACCTTAAAAAGGTCAAAAAAATCCACGATATCTATCTCTTAGGAATAATCCACAATAACAATTTTTTATCCTTTACTTTTTACGAGAAATAACGTCTTATTTACGAAGCAATTTTAAGCAATACAGCATTAAATCTTATCCAATTAAGTAACTTAAATACAATGTGCATTTTTTATAGATCAATTATGGCCATTTACAGCATGTAATTTAAATGAATATTTTCGAAGATATTGCAGATTTAAAATGCAGGGATATAGCGGTTGCGGCGGTGCAGCCTGGGTTGTATATTAAGACATTGCACCCGTGAGAAGCCGGGGCCGGTCGCTAGCGCTAAACGGCTAAACAGATTTTGATTGAACAAGTCTAAGAATTATTTCTAGAAAAGCTGCGTTATGATAAATGAAAGCAAATATGGAAGTATGGCAAATGTTAAAAAGACAACTATTTTTAGATATTTAATTTGCGTAATTTTAAGATTTTGTTACGGGTGTGGATTTTAACCCGTTTATGGGCATATATGTCCGTTCAAAGTTATATTATGATTAGGATTAAAGCACTTACTAATATTATATACAATTTCGATATAATATTCCACTGCATTTAAAGTATTAACGAGTGAATAGAAAATCGTAAATTGTATACAGTATTTGTATAAAAAAGGATACATTTGATACAATGGGTCGTATAAAAATTGGATTTCTATGTTATGATATTGGAAAGTAGTTATTTCTATAGCATTAGCTCTATTGAACGCTTGATAAAACCGGGATTATGTGTCCTATATAGGGAGAATCTTTTCCTTTCATAATTCATTTCATTACAAAGAGGATGTCCGATATATCATCAGATTTACTTAACAAGAATGATCATCGCATTGAATCAAACTACTTATACGTACATGGTGTATAATATTGGTGGAGTTTTTTTTACTAAATATTCCAAGTAGAAAGAACTATACGTCCGACCCGTTTTAGAATAGAATAGAATA
Source organism: Notocelia uddmanniana (assembly GCA_905163555.1). Classification (NCBI taxonomy): domain Eukaryota; kingdom Metazoa; phylum Arthropoda; class Insecta; order Lepidoptera; family Tortricidae; genus Notocelia; species Notocelia uddmanniana. Next base: position 23,495,631 of record LR991055.1, read on the forward strand.
GAATAGAATAGAAAACATTTATTCGTGACAATACAATACAACAAAAAAGAAATAGAATACAAAAACAAGTCACAACGGGTATTGCACGAAATGGTTCCATCTCAGCGTGTTCCTGGCGCGATTACAAGCGCTGATCTTCCGATGGAACCATCAAGTGATTTCCCAGCAGGTAACACATAAAACCAATGGGGTCCTTTACTCGGTCATCACTATCACGCGGATCACTCATATCACGATCCGTATCACGTGAATATTGAAGAAAAATGCATACAATTCTGAAAACTGCGATAATATTGACACCCCCGTATTGTGATAACATTAATCGTGCAAAGGGCCCCATTAAAATAAATATTTATTAGTAAAGCGTGTCACACACCGGAGCGGCCCGCGGCCGCGGCCTATAGTAAATTTGACAGCTAAATGACAAGCCTACCATAGGCCGCGCCAGTCTGTGACAGGCTTTAAATGAGCATATAGCGTAAGAAAAAAGTATGTACATACAATACAGACATAAAAAAAAGAACAAGACATATGTATTGGCTATGTGCGAAGTAGGTGGTGGGAGTAAGCTAGGCGATCGTAGCGCACACCATGGCAGAAATGTGTACTTACCGGGGACCACTGTCAAATTTACTTTCACGTTTTCTATTGGTTTCTTAACGGTTTCCTACGATTTGTTTCGTTTGTATGTATTTATTTATTCTCTTATTTATTTCAGTAAAATTTCCAATACGCGGTCTTTCTCGTTTACTAAAGTAAATAAAATATTCATGTGTCGTTATTTGACATCTCTAAATTTTGACATTGTCTCGGGACCTTTGACGTTTGACGTTTCAGACGTGCACATAGCCAATAATACAACAACAAAAATCAAGCGGGTAATGTACAGCTCGACATCGCCCGACCCAGCAATCCAGCAACGCGTTCAACCGCTGCGCGCGCGCGGAGTAACGATTCGGGCATTACCGCAGCCGTACATTAGTGATTTTATTCTGTTGCCGTACATTAACAGCTTATTGCGCAATTCGTAAACAAAAAGTAAACATGCCGAACGCGTGCCTTTTAAAACTCAGTTGAACAATTCGGTGAAAATAATGTCATCATCATCATCAACTGTGACGGCTTGTTTAGCCTACTTGGTAGTGATAGTCCCTCCGAAGCTAGAAGTCCCGGGTTCGAATCCCGGCCAGATAATTGTTCTTGCTTGGATGTTTTCTATGTAATTAAGTATGTATTTATCTTTATAAGTAAGTATATCGTCGTCTAGTACCCATAGCACAAGATTGGCTTTCTTCGGGACTAGGTCGATTTGTGTAAGATTGTCCCTCAATATTTATTATTATTTATTGAATGGCCATTGCTGAACAAATAATATTATTGTAATGGATAATATTTTTCAATTTATCTCAAATTTTTTAAGAGCTCTTATCTTAAGGGATCATTATTTTAATTGTAAGAAAAGTGATAGTTAACATTGTTTTTACTTTGATCGTTAATTTTTATTATGACTCATTTTTGTACATTTATCGTAGTGAAGTATTATTTGAATAATTATTACGTTATAAAAGCCAATGCTTTAAAGAAAATGCCTATTAATGTAGGTACATAGGAACTTCGTCTTTAACCTACTTTAAAGCTATGCCGTTCACATACGAATTGAACTCGATAGCACGAGAGTGAAAAATGTAGGAAATCTTAAAAGCTTCCGATTGTTACAAGGCCTCCAATCTTAGTAAGTGCTCTTTTGCAGTCAATGAGAGTCTGTGAATTAAAATTCGACAGATACCTTCAAACAATCATATAGTACTTTTTATGACAACAGTAAAGTTGGGAATGTAAATTAAATTCCCGTCAAAAACATTACTATTATGTACAAAAATATGCTCCACTATTTTTTGTGTTTGGAACCACAGCGTTGACTTATGTGTAAGTATGAGAAAACTTGCGCATTTAAGGCATTCACTGTCATCACTTTTCTATAATATGCGTCAATTACACATGTGAGTTTAACCAACTTATACCCAGTGCTTCAAACTTATATACGAGCCATACCAATAAGTAATCCATAAACAGAACAATGCAAAATTAACAGAATTCACATATGCGTTGAAGGCACTGGGCGGAGCTCGCTAAATATATAAAATCACAGACGCGTTCAATGCACTGGACTATTTATGTTAAATAATTAACCACTATCCGTATTTTTTTAGACGTCATATTTAGGGTAACTAAATTCAATGTCCCTTTGACAACTTGCTGGGAGTTACCCGAGCCTTTAGTCAGTGTAACCTGTCGTCGAAACATTGGAAATGAAGGTTATGTAAATGTCACGTTCGAACATAGCAGCGAATGAATTAGAAAAGTAAAAAAAAAGATCTCATGAAGAGTTTAGGTAAGAAGTATATGGCTGCCAAATTAATCCCGAAATACAAGGTGACAATGGCACTTGACAGTTTCGAACAGACTAGTGTAGTGACGATGTTTTTCCTGTACGTGCGGAGAAAAAAAACCGGTAGCTTAGGCCCCGCCTCGCTGCCGGCGGCACCCTAGATTAGGTTTTTTGTAATGCTTTTATATTTTATATGTATATTTTTATATTTTACATTTCTAAATGTAGGTATTGTAAAAAACGTAGCTTAAGTTGAAAGATAAATAAAGAGAATAAAATATTATCAATCATTTAATATATGACATAAAGTGACCATTGTTTTTCAGTATCAATTTCTCATTGATACGACATTTTTTTGGCTGCTTATTAGAATACCGGCTCTTTGAGACCTTTTTTAAAATGAACATATTAATTTAATAAGGCTGAATTTGGTATTACATTACCATGAAGGGTATACAAATGGAGGCTACGTAATAATACTCCCTGTGAAGGCCGGTTTAATTTAGTCGGCTTATTGACTTCAAAGTTATTAAATTAGGTCAGAGGCGGACTCTATTAATCCATCCAACCATATGAATAGCTCGAATAGTTTCCTCGTTCGTTTGGAATTTCTAGGGTTTTATTTTTTGTAAAACGAACGAGTAGTTTGGTTATAATTTAAAGCGATCCATTAATGATTCACATTCTTTATAATAATTTCAAAGAAGTCAGACCAGGAAACGTTAAACTATCTACTTTACTCGTATATACCTTATATATTTTCCATTATAAATAGTTGTTAAAGAATTACTGGCAGGCGAAAAGAGTGCAGCGTGCCACGTACAACGCGAGACGAGGCTGAGAAAATAATAAATCTCTAAAACCTTGTATTGAAATTGTTACTTTAATTAGAAATAAATCCTTCATAACTTTCACAATACACTAATATGTTAATTTGAATTTAATTCAAATGTACTACTTTATCTGACTTTCATTTAAATACGTTTAGTAATGTTTTAAAACTATTTCAATGCTTTAAGTTTGATATAAATGTAAAAGTGTTAATATATACTCCTAGGTATTTAGAATTGATAAGCTTGTATCCATAGGTTCTATATAGCTTTCAGTTATTATGTTAAGTTATTTATTATTTTTAAAATATTTAACTGATGTTATTAACTGACTTTACATTCGACGTCAATAGTTTGAAATTTGTTCCATTCCATTCTTACCACGCGTCGGCCTGGAATTTCCCTGGGATATTCGGTAAACCACAAAACGGCTGACGAGAGTGTACGGCGTGTACGCGAACATAAACACAAACGATAAACAATTAATATGTAACCCTTCGCAACATCCTGACGTGTGGTAGAGTTGCTTATGTAAAGATAAATATTTTTCAATGCATATTATGTTTAAATGTTACTCCGATGAAAACGGTTTCAGCCTACAGCGAAGAGTTAGCGGCGTTGATCATGTTCACAAGACGATTTTCCAAATCGGCTCGGAAGCAAGAAGGTGCGCTTTGTTGGGTTGCTGCTGAGATCGGGCTGATAACCAGCGCCGCGGGCTTCGGGGACTGCTTCGCAGCGTCGCCGGCCTGTGGCAGAATGTCCACAGTCGCTATGCGCGTCATTGCAGCAGAGCCAGTAGCGTCCGCAATGCGAGTTAGAATTTTATAGCTTCTGTCCTCCATTTTGTATACAGAGAGCATTTCCTTACCTTTTTGTTGTCGTTAAGCTCTTTAAATTCATCGGGTGGTATATTTAAACATTTATTGTGAAAACAACGAGAGCAAGAAGCGAAATCCATAATTAAATCGCTGTTTGCAACGAACTTGCAACAAGCATCGCATTTAGTTGTCATTGCGATACGATAATACAAAAACAATGACGGTATTAGGTCGCTAGGTGCGAAAGTAAACGCGTTATTACAGTGTCTCTGTGGCGGTACGATAAACTTTACAATTTCAACGGTTAAAAGGTCTTCAAAGGTAACCAAAGTTGCGTTGTCTTATGGTAGTTTAGCCATGTGTGTAGAATGGTTTCAAGGTTATGTTAAGGGGCAGTTGACGTACGCCAAGAGACCAATTTACCTGTGTTAAGGTTTACCGACTAGGTACTGCAAGACATAGGGGCACGGGCAACAAGTTAAAACGCGCTTGTGGGAGAAACGCGCTGAAATAAAACCATAAATGTAATAATAATAATATACTATATCCACCACCACCACCATATCAGCTAAAAGACGTCCACTGCTGAACATAGGCCTCCCCCAAAGTCACGGGGGGTATATGCCATAATCGCCACGCTTGGCATGCGGGTTGGCGATCGCAGTATCTCCACCGCACTCCAGGGATGCTGCTGCCCATCCCCGGTGGTCTTGGTCGTAGTTTTATGATATACCCGGGTCCAATACTATATATATAACTCAGCCGCACCATCTCAGGGGCATTGTGATTTTCTCTGTGTTTGTGTAATTTTTTTTTCTGATTTGTATCCGCTGTCTAAATCCCACGAGAAACTATGGAAATAAAAGTTCTTTCCAGCAGAGCCCTGACTGTGAACCAGTGCCTCCCTCAAGGTTACCCGGTATCGAGGGGCACCGTTAGAGACTGAGCTCAGGATTAGGGTGGGGGTAAAGAATGTGTGGAAACAGAAGGAAGTTGGTATTGATGCTGATATTCGACTGCTGAAGAGCATAAAATTAATATTATTTAACTAAATTGAGTTCGGCCCTGAAGAAAATAATGATATAATAATATAATATTGGGGGACAATCTTACACAAATCGACCTAGTCCCAAACTAAGCAAAGCTTGTACTATGGGTACTAGACGACGATATACATACTTATATAGATAAATACATACTTAAATACATAGAAAACATCCAAGACTCAAGAACAAATATCCGTGAAACATTCACAAATAAATGCCCTGGCCGGGATTCGAACCCGGGACCTCTAGCTTCGGAGGCAAAGTCACTACCAACTAGGCTAAACAGGTCGTCAAAACATTATGAGGTTCTAGGGTAAGCGGGCGAGCGAGTAAAGTGCTTAACTACCCACCATTAAATTTAACCGAGATATTTTGTTGTATCTCTAAAATTTTGTCGCGTCGAACGCCAATCGGAATACTAATTATGCTGCGTTAAAATAAATTATCGAGAAATATACAAAAAATATGCAAAAGAAAACATTATGTTCTTTTAGTGACTCAAGTTAAAAATAACTATACTTCCACCTGAAAAACTAACTTTCCAAAAAAAAACACTAAATTTCCGAAAAAAAACAAAGTCAGGTCTCCGTAAGGTACTACGACGAGCGAAGCGAGGAAGAGTGTTGGTAAGTACAACGCGCGAGCCGAGGGAGGGAATCGAGCGTGCCGCAACAGCGGCTGGCAAAGCGCCAGAACCGAACTTCTTTTTACTAATATTTGCAAAGCAGTAATAGCTGTAACGCACGTAACCGAAAAAAAAATTACAAACCATAGTTTTTGGGAAAGAGTAGTTTAATCAAGTAATAAAAAAGGATTATGTCAGCGTACGTTTTTCGCTTTGATCTCCGCTATTGATTGATGGACGGATTTCAGAGGTCGCGGGTTCAAATTCCACCTGGGGTGATCAATTTTTCATTTTCGTTTGGAAATTTTATTCGTTTGTTTCTATGTTTTAATTTACACGTAAGTTTTCGAAAACTTAGTAAAAGAAGAATGAGTTTTATACACGACCCGTAATTACATAAACGTCGAAACTACGCGGATACTGTTTTTCACGCACAAGACTGTTGTTGCAAAGCATTCAAAATGCGTGGGCTAAATTTGGTTTTCTGATTCTACACTGAGCGCATATTACACCATATTAAAATAATAGCAAAAACTGAAAACGGGCCCGGAGGACACTTCAAATTTCTTCTGCATTAATTGGAATAAATAAATATCGACGGAAAATCTTAAACAGATCGACCTAGTCCCAAATCAAAGGTTGACTAGTTTTCGTAGCATATTATTTCTATCTGTTAAATAAGTGCTTCCTGTCCGATTCTCGTAAAGTGGGAAAATCTCTGCCTAAGCTAACTTCAAAGAACAAAATATCTCAAACTAACAGATCCTAGTTAGGAAGTCGCTTGACTGTGGAAGTTAGTCTATCATATGTATATTGTCTATAATAATATCACATGAAATTTCTACTCGTCATAAAGTGATGTATCACCACTGAATAAAATAATTAATACCAAAAAAACCGACTTCAATTTTGTATGTGCTATGCCAAAACAAAAAAGAATTATCAAAATCGGCCAACATGGTCAAGAGTTATCGGGGAACATACATACATAAAAAAAATAACAAGCAAATATCCAGACGAACGTAGTACCTCCTCCCTTCTATTGAAGTCGGTAAACAAATAGACTCAACAGAATATGTATATCGATTATTAGACATTGGCAATTGTGAAAAACTTTTGAATGAAGAAATTTGAGCAGGGAAATAAATGTAGGTACGGTTTCATGAAGACTTATAACATAAAGGAAGTGAAATCTTACCTATATAGAGAGTGCCTTATAAATAATGATCAAGATTTCTAATCGCCAAACAGGGCCGGTACAGAGGCCCGCCGAGAACCGAAGACGAAATATGTGCCTCTCTTTCGAACATGCATATTCAACGAGAGGGAGATATTTCCTGCCAGGATATAAGAAAATTATGGATTTGTTGTTTGTTGTTTTCGAGGCAATCGAACTTGTGACTGGCTCAATTAAGTAATTAGCGAGTTCGCTATCAATGATATCTTGCTTTGGTATAATTCAATCTTAACTTAATAGATATAAATAGAATAGAATAGAAAAATATTTATTCGAATAACACATTATAAGTAATACAATACAACTTAGCACAGATATTTATTACTCTTACTTAAAAAGGGGACACCAGCACATTCTAAAATTAGTACTTAGAGGACAAATAAATCATTTTTTACATTTAATTAAGAACTACAAAATCGACCAAGACCATTTCGGGCCATGCTCAGTGTAGGGAAAGTTATTTAAAAAAAAGCAATAACGAGCAAAAGGGAATACTTTCGCAGCATTTCAGACGTATTTTATTAAGAAGGGACGACTTTTTTCAATAACTCAAAAACGGCTTAACACTTTGATGGACACTATTCCAGACACAATAGAAATAACAATAGAATTATGCCTATAGGCGTCTACTGTCCATCAATGCATTAACTGACCATGTCCGCTATAGTTTTCGTTGAAATCAATCCATGAAAAGTCTGTATTGAGCTTTACTTTCATGATTTTTTTCATATTTTTTGGACCCATAGTTCAAAATTTAGAGCTTCCCACAAAACTTTTAACTACGGGTCAAAAATACTTTTTTTATTTTATGGTGAATATTTCCGACAGTAATAACTTTATCAAAAAATGTTTCATAAAAACCTGTATTAATTTTGAAAGACCTATCCAAAAACACCCCACACCATAGGGTTAAAGCAAAAAAAAACCCACTTTAGGTGTAGGGTCAGTACCGTTATTTTTTTTTTTAGATTTTGTTTTACAATTTTGACAGTTTTATTTATTTATTTATTTATTAGGAGAACAAACAAACATAGATGTACGAAGGAAAAACTTACAGGTTAATTACTACTAAACATGCATCTAAGTCCTAAACAGTTCCCACCAAGAGATACATTGCTTATAAATGTACTACATCACACAACACAATTGAAAACAAAAGATACTAAATATAAACAAATTAGAAAAAAAAAGAGATTCAGGACAAAATAAAAAATATTTCAGACATATATTCATACTATATATTGATTTATATATTCATACCAAATTGCAGCTTTCTAGCACTAACAACCACAGAGCAAAGCCTCGGACAGACGGACGTACAGACAGACAGACAGAAAGAGAGACAGACGGACATTGCGAAACTATTTAGGGTTCCTAGTTGACTACGGAACCCTAACAAAAGAGATGTGCAGCCGAAAAGGTCTCCACTCAGCAATGCAGTTGACACAGTACTGCCAACTCCGCTGGTTTTCTGTGAATCCAGAAAGGATAGCTAAGCGGGATAGCATACGGCAAACTGCAGGACTTGTGTTACGGTATAGAGTCGTGAAGTATATGAGTAAAATTAAAAAAAATAAAGCAATAGCTTTATTTATGAAGATATAAATAACATTTAAGAAATAGCATTAGAAAGTTGATTGCTCTGGTCTCCATAAGTTTTTTACTCACCACGACAATCTTAGAGAAGAGTGTAACATTTTTTCATAATTGTCATTTTTATGAATAAATGGTCTTGCTACAATGCTTCAAGTTTAATTCAATCACTAACCCTCTTACATTTACTATCGTTTGATCGGTATCAACCAAGGGACCCTGGTTGCTTTTGTTATGTCTATATCCTTTTCTGGCATCTTACTAAACATTATCATTTTATTTCAATTGACTGTCGTTAACTGCAAACCGATAACAACGCTTTGATATTAAATTGCACAAAGCATCGTATTTGTGTGCATAATATAATAAATATCGCCAGTTTCGTCACGACCGCCATTACGGATTCCATCGAAGTACAAAGTTAAGCACCCTCAAAGACTTGAACACTTGATCCGCTGAAGTTTCACCTCACGGTGGATTCAAAATGTTAAACGGTGTTGGTTGGATGCGTATAGAATCATTCGGGCACCCTTATGTATCATTTTCGGCACGAGAATGAGTCTCCGATTGGGCGATTGGAACTGTTCCAAAGGTACATATCAACAAGATCTTAAGTATTAAAAAAAAAAAACTTTAAGGATATTTTTGACACGTGTTCCTAATCTTGTATACGTGTAAAAATTGTCGATGCAGGTTTTAAAAAAATCGTTAGCCACAATCAATCTCGAATAGATTCTAGATAATTATATCCCATCAAAAACATAAATGTGAAACCGGGAGCCAAGTTCAATATTAAGATTGGTTGTCGTCTTCACCGACAAAAGAATTGAGATCTAAATGGGTGCCAAGTTCCGTAGATTCTGTGAAATGGTGCCAAGTCCAACACTGCATTGTTTACAGTAAAACTAATTAAGTGCGGCTTAATGCATTTTGAGCTTTAACTTGGCAGTTTTCTTAAATATCCAACAGCTTTTATGGTATTATAACATTCTGCATAGAAAACTGCCAAGTATATAAATATTTATGTGATAACAATGTTTTTTAGGTATCTTTGTAGGTAACGTGGTAGGTAAGTAGGTAGGTAGGTGACTCTGCAAATGTCCTTGAATTTGGTTGTATAATTTATTAATAGTTATTGGTGGTTATGTGCTCTATTTGTCGAAATTTTTTGGTCGTATCTGATTTTCTTTTCATTGATTTCGGATATCCGGATTTGCGGATTCTAAGTATTCAAAATAACCGGAAACCAAAAACGGCCAACTATTGCAAGCCCTAGTCGGGACTATCGGGTTGAGTACACGATCTGTGTACGGAACCCCCGGTGCGTGAATCGGATTCGAATTTGAACGCTTTTTAGTTAGACCCCCACCTAAATTCAACGCCTTAGCCTGCTGCCTTTTCCTTGGCTTCATGCTGAGTATTGTTGTATAAAATTTTACTTAAAATAGTTTTTAATTTTTTGCATTAATGGTTCGTTACACACAACTTTTCCTCGGAATATATATATTATTGCCTTCTTAATAACAATAATTTCCTAATATTCTTATTAGCATATTTACATTTCTTCATTGGATTTTACAAAATAAGTCTCAAAATTCATTTATAGCACACGGTTAATCACGTTTTAATAAAATGTTAGGTTATTACGGCTCTGGAGCCGTGAAACAATTTTTAAATTGAGGTTAAAGTTACACGGTGTCGAGCAGTTTTTTTAACCTTACGGGCGGCTCTGAGTTCAGGTAAACAAGCTTGTTCAGTTTCTGCGCCTTTTTATTTGCACCCCAGTTAATTATTAATGGTACACCTAGTTTGCATGGGTAACACTGACTGCCCTATTGAGATTTATTTTTGCCGGATTTTACATAACAATGAATTTCCTTATACTTGGAAATACGTGGAAATTCCTTATGATATCATGTTTTTGGAATGTTGTGTAAGATAACTTGTTCGTTTTAACATTTTAATGATACGATATTGGTTGTTACTTTTTAAAATTCTACTTAGAACACAAAAACATATGATTAATGTTTCAACCACCTTTTTAGGTTATACCCTATATATTTATCGGCTCAGGGCCGTAGATTGGTCCATTTGATTGATCCGTATCGGACATGTGGGCGTGTAAACGGACGACTAAATAAAGCAGCAGCGAATAAAACAAGGCACACTTTTAAATTGGTTATATTAAAGAGAACTGGTAGCAACTAGTATATACTACTGCACAAAATCACTGATCACTTTTTAAGTAACAACACTTTTAAATCACGCAAATAATCACTTGAGGCACAACGATCCGTCGGAGGACTACAACGGAATGCCGGTACCGTTCGATGGACATCCCGGGATCTGCCTGTTTCCGGCAGATTGGGGTAATCGATGTCGGGCCAGTGGCCCATGATCGGGGTTAATCTTCGCAGGCCGTGGAGGCCCGGTCGTGAGGTGAAGTTGGCTTGAGGTGACGTGATGTGGGTGAGCCTTGTCGCGCCTGGAGACCTGCTGCGCGCGGCTCGGCTGCGGTGTTGCTGCTCACTTACAATCTATTCTGTTTAAGGCTTCACGTGTTGCTGGTGGGGGAGTTGGGCTGTGTGATGAGTTCCCTGGCGTAGGGCTTGCCCTCTAGGGGGCGAACATGGAGTGGCGCTATGTTCTGGAGGTGGGCGAAATTCGAAACGTCGGCTCTCGCAAATAGGCTGCGTGTAAAACGGGTGATGAATTCGTTGATCGTCTCCATCTCCAGATCTTGGTGAAGTGCAGCGTTGGTCATGAAGTATGGCGCTCCAGTGAGGATCCTCATGCAGCGGTTCTGGCGGGCTTCAAGTTGTGCTTTTCTGGTTCTGGCCAGCAGTGCGTACCAGGCCGGGGCAGCGTAGGTTATCCTGGTCCTAATGTAGGTTTTATAGATGCCTACTTTGGTGCGTAGCGGCAGGTTGGACTTGAGCACTGGGGCCAAGATGGCAGTGGCCTGCTTCGCTGCGGTGGCGGCGGATTTGGCCTGCTGGGCCATGGTGAGGCGGCTGTCAATGTTGACCCCTAGGTACTTGATGACAGGTGACCAGGGTAGAGTGGTTCCCATGAGCCTCAAGTTGGTGAAGGGAGTGATCTTCTCAGTGATGGAGATCGCCTGGGTCTTTGCCACGTTGATGGAGAGGGGCCATTTAGCCAGCCAAGCCGGTAGCAAGTCCAGAGCACGTTGCAGTTTGGCTACTGCGAGATGTGGCTTGAATGATGAAGCGTAAAACGCTGCGTCATCCGCGTAAAGGGCTAGGTGTGTGCCGTCTGGTCTTGGTATGTCATCGGTGTACAGAGCGTAATACAGCGGCGAGATGCAGCTCCCCTGCGGGACTCCGGCGGAGATGTTGCGCTCTGTTGAGAGCGCTCCGTCGACTCTCACGGCGAACTTGCGGTCCTCGAGGAAGGAGGCGATGATCTTGGTGAGGCGGCGCGGCGCGCCAGCCTGGTGCAGCTTGAAGAGCAATCCGACATGCCACACTCTGTCGAATGCCTTCTCCATGTCGAGGAACGTGGCCACGGTGTGTTCTTTCTTATTCGCCGATAGAGTCATATGGTGCAGCATCTTAACGAGTTGGAGCGTCGTGCTGTGTTCCGCTCTGAAGCCAAACTGCTCAGGCCTGGGCCTGATGTGTTGCTGCAGGTGTGGGATCAGTAGCCGTTCAAACATCTTGGATAAGGCTGGCAGTAGAGGAATGGGCCGGTAGCTCTCGGGGCGCAGGGGATTTTTTCCGGCTTTCGGGATCATGATGGTCACGCTCGTCTTCCATGTCGTGGGAAAAACCCCTGTGCGTGCGATCCCGTTGAAGAGGCGGGTGATGGCTGCGATGCTGCGTTGTGGAAGGTGGCGGAGGCAGAGTTGGTGATGCCATCGCCGCCGGGAGCCTTCCTCGGTTTGGCTTTGGCCAGCGTTCGTGCCACGCTGCTCGGAGTAAAGACAATGGGGCTTTCGTCTGGTGGCATTGTGGCGGCGAGGAGGGAGCTGACCGCGGCTTCGGTGGCAATCACGTGGTCCCGTTCGGCAGTTTCGTTTGGGCGAAACTGTCCCTCCAGGTGATCGGCGAAGATGGCAGCTCGCGCTTCGGGGCGGTATCTCATCGTTCCGTCTTCGTGGAGCAGGGGTCTTGTTGGAGGGGCTGTGCCGGCCAGAGAGCGGCAGAGGCGGTGCAGGCTGCTCCAGCCGGTACGGGTGTAGCGGGGCGGTTTTAATGCCTGCCCCACCACTTGTCGCCGCACCGCTCCGAAGTTTCGTTAGGTGCGCTGGTGGCGCCATCCGGTCTGAAGCGCACCTTGGCCTTAAATTAGTCAACTGATCGACTTATTCCGTTTTGCCTACATATTTTTATCCTAAAAAAATATTTCGACAAAACATTAACCATTAGTGATTTGGCACTTGACAAAACATTCAATGTATATTAAGATAATTAAATTAGTTTAGCTCACAGTTAGTTACAAAACTTCACATGACTTTGGTTCATACAGAAATCGAATGCACCATTTGCCACAAAACCTCTCCGCTCCCGTGCAAAATACCCGCTTTCTTCCGTGAGAGATAAAAACTTTTGGCAAATATTAAAATTATAAATAACTTAGCTTACCGAACTCGACAAAAGTTTAAGATTTATTACTGCTATTAATTATTTGCTTGCCCGAAGACAGAACGTAATTATTTTGTAGAGGCAAAGTGAAATCCTACGCTTGACGAGACCGCCGTGTTGTGAATTAAATTTATTTCGCCTTCTGCTTTTATTTATGAGGAACGGATTAAATTTTAAAGACAATAAGCATGCTTTAGAAAATGACAGATTTTAAGCACGATATTTACTAGTTCCGTAAGGAAATACGGCCTCCAACCAATAAGAATGTTGTATAGTTTCTTCTTGGCCCAAAATAAATAGCTAGTTCAACAAAACTCTTAGTAACAAACGTAAAATTTCACTCAAATTAATGTAAAGAGGACTACTGGCTGAAATTGATGATAATAAATAGTTGTTAATATAAAATTGAAATGAGGAATAAAATTTAACGTCAATATGCAGCGAATCCCATTAGTAATTTATTTCATTCTATTTAATGAATTTTCCGGCAGTACAATCTACCCGTTACTTCACATAAAATTCACAATTCTCCAAAACAGTTGCTATGGATTACCTATTAAATAATATTTCGAAACCGGTAAAGAAATTGAATCCGGGAGTGGTGGGCCACATATCGACAACAACTGTAATTTTTCTATCGCTCAAAATTACGTTTTATCTTCATTCATTTTAAATATTATATATTATATATTATTATTATATATTATTATTATTATTTTTTTTTAAATATGCGAAATATAATTATCAGTTGTTAACTACGTAGTTAAAAAAGAGTCAATGAAAAGCGACAATAAATTGTACTGTACTTCATTTGTTAAAGTTATTCAATGTCAAACAGGGTTAACTAATGATACATAATATGACAAAAATGTTAATCCCTAAGCACACCTCACAGTGGCAATAAATTATTTCTGCATACATTAGTACCCTCGTTATATTAGCCCCAGTTCTAGGTGACGCCTTGACCGCAGGGTCATAGCATATTAATCTGCTTCATCACCTAGGGTCAGCGGGGGGTCGGGCTTATCATAAATTCATGCTCTGACCCTAGTACAGGCGATCACGCGCGTTAGTAGTTCATTATTGTGGTGGATTTTAAATTCACGCACATTTATGGAATAGAACATTTACATTACAATAACAAATAAACGAATGAACAATATAATTATAGTACAACAACAGAGAACATTATAGTTAGTAGAACATTATTTGTCGGCCTGTTTAGCCTAGTTGGTAGTGACACTGCCTCCGAAGCTAGAGGTCCCGGGTTCGAATCCCTGTCAGGGCATTATTTGTGTTCCTGGGTCTTGGATGTTTTCTATGTATTTAAGGATGTATATCGTCGTCTAGTACCTATAGTACAAGCTTTGCTTAGTTTGGGCAAGGTCGGTTGTCCCTCAATATTTTTATTTATATATTTTACATCAAAATTGTTTATTCCAGTGAGTCATCAGATAGACCGCATACCTACTTATTTACCACAGTAGTATAAAAGGTGTACAAAGAAAGGTGGTTTTACGAAGTTATTTTTTTATTCTTCTCTCTTCTTCTCTCTCTCTTAAAATAAACCACTGCCACGAGAAGATCAAGCATAAGAAACTCTGCGAGGTGTCATTTTTACAAAACAATATAAATCGTATAGTTTAATAAATCATTACAGTGTCGGGTACTACAAAATTACAAACCTACAGTAGAAACCCCGTGTAGAACACTATCACTACCAAACATCCCTATCCCTGATGTTATCGTATAATCGTAAAATAAGAGTATAGTCCTCGAATGCTTAGACCAAGTATAAATGAAAATAAAACCAATGTTCCGAAACAACACAAAAAGCAAATTTTGACAAAAATTCCACCTCTTTTGGACGTTATTATGTTTTTTTAGTTGCAATTTTGTAATTTATGTAGGTATTATGCTTGTAGTAAAACAAGTCAATTGAAAAATGCGAAAAATATTCGTTGCTTTATTCTGTGAAAGTATTACTTTTTCTTGATGAGAACCAGTACTCAATCTTAATTGAATTCTTTGGTTTGCACCATCTGACTGTTAATGGTTTGGTTGACTTTGAAAGGTTTGTCACGTCGACTTGTATTGCCTATTTTGATATCCGGAATATTTATCTGTCAAGTCACGGTAGGTGACTTCCTAATTTATAAATAAATAAATAAAAATAAATATTAGGGGATTTTTTTTACACAAATCGAACTAGTCCCATAGTAAGCTCAATAAGGCTTGGTTAGACGACGATATATCTATTAGATATATACTTAAAATACATAGAAAACATCCAAGTCTCAGGAACAAATGTCTCTGCTCACCACAGAAACAAATGCCCTTACCGGCATTCGAACCCGGGACCTCTAGCTTCGGAGGCAGTGACACTACCAAGTAGTCTAAATAGGTCGACAACGGTATGATTACATATATTAGAGTAAAGGAGATCCACTCATTTAAGTTGAACGATTCTATTCTCACTAATGCACAAAGCAGTAAGTTTCAGAGAGGCAGATAAGCTAAGTTAAGATAAATTCTAATAACTTAATTCTAAATAAACTATTATATTATATAAATTTATTTAAAAACAACGCATTTTTAAAACAAAAAGGTTAATATGATTATGCCGTAACTCATAATCCAAGCAATTGATTACGCTCTAAACAGCAGTGAAAAATTCCCATTTATATTTATAATCCACCCATGAATCATACTTAGACCGTCGTTGTTAATTAACGGCTGAATCCAATATCCTATCCAGGTTAGGTGCAGGCATCCACGCCTGTTGCTCTTGAGTTAGTCCTAATTGCCTTTGAAGACACGCATGACATGCCTTGGTAGTCAGGAGTTAGAACTCAGGGAGTTTTAAGTACTTGTGTCTTACGGCACATCATTGGGAGGTTCTTTTTACCTAAATAAGGTAAAACGTCATAGTTAGATTAGTAAGGTAACGTTCTCGTACGACAACTACGCTTTCACACCTCTTACAAAGCCGTAGTTCCAAAACATATAATTACCGCGCCAAAGTTAGGTGTGGACGCGCTCAAAAGTTGCTCTAGATTACCGTGGAAGTATAATGAAAATTACACAATTACACAGGCCCCGGGCGACCGCGTTTCGGATGTCGTTCGGCGAGTAGTTTGAGTACATTTCGCGAGTTTTCAGGCCGAGTGCTTTTGCATGTTGCACGTGAGAAGGTTTCAACAAAATGGATGCTGCCACTGGTCGTAAATCTGGAAATATGGCGACGCGGGGATGTCCCTGGACACATGCTTTTCGGGACCCGGGCGGCGGTGTTAAGGGGTGACGAGCTTTTCAACTAGGAAAAGGTATTTTTTTATTTTAATCACAAACCATAATTTTGTGATAAATACATAATAAATAAAGCAATCAACTCGCTAGTATCCCTTCATCAAAATTTCCTCGTAGGTTAAACTAAATTTTAGATGAATTACTTAATGGGCATGTATTATGTCGTTTTATCCTTGGATATCCATCAATTCTAATTTGTTTAGTACTGTTGAATTTTTCAGGTACAATTAAAGAGAATTATAAATAACATTAAAAAAATCCAAAACTTGGATTTGTCCTAGGTAACCGAAGCGTTAAAATAAGTGTCAAGGTCACCTCAGTGACACGTGTACTAATATAGCATTATAAATTTTTCGCACGAAGTCAAGCCAAGCATCAGTTATGTTTAAATGGGACGTCTGAATATTATCATATGACAAGGTCTGCGTCATCTGTATAGGTATGATCAGCCGATGAAAAATCCTTTCTCAGTGGCTTGAAAAGTTCAGGCCTGGCCTGTGCCAAAATTTGGCATAGGCCAGGTGGACAGGGGCTGTCCACCTGTGTGTGACAATACACGGAGCATCGTAGATCTATGGAACCCTACATTGCGCGTGACCCGACACGCTTATGGCCGCTTTTCTCATACGGTAACACTAGCCAATCGTCATTTTCATAAATGGATGGCAGTGACTCTTGCGGCTGCGATAAGATTGCGTGCGAAAAAGTAACCCGCATTTTGAACCTGTTATTTTGTAATTTAGGTACGAATAATAAATACAAGGAGGTATCTTTGTATTTACATATTTAATTTCAAGGTTGTTTCTTTAAGTTTTACTATCCAAATGTCTACGGGAAAATTCTGAACACGTTGCTGGTTAGTTAATTATTATTTGTATGCCATTGATTGTTATTAAAATTAATATCTTGTTAAACCTCACCTATATCTGTATGTATTTAGGTATATACAATATTACAGTCCATAAGTTGGTTATTAGCCCATCGGTAAATTAAGTTGTTGTACTTATAGACAAAAAGTATAATTTTGTAAATATACATTTATCTCTTGTTCTTATAGCACTTATAACCTGGACATTTTTAAGGCACGAGTGAATAGGCATCTTCTGGATGAGCTCACGTCATCGTTGTCGGCCTCATCGTTGCCCCCTGGCTAGATGCTGGCCAAGAGCAATCCCATTTTTGATAAAAACGGCAGACTTAATAAAAGACCATGATGAATAAAACAGCGGTTAGTTGTTATATACATGAGAAATTAAGAGTTACATGATATTTTCTATAGTTTTTACAACCCTCTAAGATAATTTAAATTCTAATAATAATAATAATCGTATGGCATTTATTTTCGAACAATACAATACAATTACTATTTATTGCACACCTCACATAATAAATCATCATACAATAAGAATTTATTATTTTCGAACCATGAGTAACCGTGAATAATAATCGTATGGCATTTATTTTCGAACAATACAACACAATACAATTACTGTTTATTGCACACCTTCACATAATAAGAATTTATTTTCGAACCGTGAGGTCTTCGAGAAGACAAGTACGGTTGCCAGTTAGTTACACTTTTAGCACCACCCAGGGGTCACGTGTAGGGTAACTGTGGGTACTCAATACGGACGTGGTGCTACTTCAACCCCCCTTCTCAAGTGAGTGGGCAATAATAAATATTCTTTATTGCACCACTTAGTGATAAGTTGTACAGTAGCTGACTTACTAAAAAATGGTAACAACAGGCGGTCTTATCGCTTTAAGCGATCTCTACCAGACAACCTTTGGGTAGCGCGAAAACAATTAACTAAAACTGGGAAACAGGTAGTGTAGAAGACCTGCAAGAAGATTCAAAATAACACATACGCATACATCAGAATAAACGAATAACACAATCTTCATAAATATATATAAAGGCAATTCAAGGAAGTGACAAGTAATGTTCCTTCAAATATTTTTTTTAAACTGGAAGTGATTTCGCATATCTTACATGCCGCGGCAAAGCATTCCACAGCAGTCGAACAACCCGAAAGGTGAAAGAATTATTATAAAATTTTTGGGCAACTTGACTGTTAGAAGTTAAGTCGCCCGAAGGCCTCTAACTTGGCTTAATGACTGCTGTCGTAGACAGCAGCCGAGATTAACGGCTTAACCTGCCTTCCAAAGCAAGGGAGCGCTCAGTTAGAAACCACTCAAAGCGGTCACCCATCCTAGTACCGACGTGCGCCCACGTTGCTTAACCTCGCATACAGCACGCGGTACGCGGGCGCCGCTGGGCCAGGAACGATTAAAATAGCTACTGGAAAGTGTTTACAAGTGAGCAGATTAACACCTAAAGTCTTTAGAGTGTTTGGGTTAATTTTTCGTCAAAGTGAAGATTTAAAAAATCCTAATACATTCTTGCATCTAAATAATGCATTTTAAGGTTTCATTAAGAAAATTCATCCTCTATATCGTCCACCTTATTCAATAAGTAGGTACATGCAAACTCATTATAGCTTATAAACAAAGTTCCTTGAACACGTTATTGTTGAGGTATTCCATCTCAGGTCATTTGGGTCTTCATCGTCTGCAACTACAACAAATTTGGGATTTATGAATAACTAATCCATGGCGATAGGTACAGGCTCCTAATAACCCCGTAGACTTAAGAGGATCCCATCATCCTGATCTTCCAAATACATGTGACCACTGCACAGAACCTGCCCACGGGAGTGGTCTATGGACCACTGTGAATGTATTTTCTTCAAACAAGTACTAGTAATTATAAAAATTACATAAACATTCACAATTGGGAAAAGAAACTAAATTTGGAAGATATTATTGGTATTTAAAAAAATATTTCTCACCACTTCATCGAGAAAGCCATACTATAAAAACTGGTATGAAATATAAATCAAAAAGCATGTTTCATAAAATATTATACCTAATCTCTGGTTTCAATAAAAAGATAGCCTCATTCTTTGTGAGCCGTATTGCATGATATTGAAAAGGAAACTAAACAGACCCACAAAGCGTAAAATTGGATTATATACCTAGATTCATTTCAAATTTCGCACGACCAAATATCACGGTTGAGTTGTCCGACGCTGCTTCTAACAATATATCATGCAGTTATTCTAGCTTCTGGCAGCTCTGTGTGTTTCTGTCATATGAATTAAAAAGTTTATTGTGCAAGAAAATAGCGGCAGTATGAAATGTTGCGAACATAAACCAGTACATTGTTAACAAATAACTAATACTTTCGCTATTTTGGATAACAATTTCAAGTTGTCCTTTGTCATTTAAATCTATCCCACTAATATTATAAATGCGAAAGTTTAGATGTTTGTTAATCAATCACGCAAAAAGGGCTGAACAGATCAATATCAGGGGGGCGACACGGCCTATCGGTGTGAGTCGAGCGTCGGTGACCTTGTAACGTCACGTCTGTTGCATAGGGTTGGCAATGTAGCTGCCTTGGCCAGAGGAAATAATGTTTATTCAATGATCATGATATTCATCAATCAAACACCGGGAATCTAGTTAAATTTAATCTGTAAGTTTTGATTACAGACACAGATGCATTGGATCAGGAGAAAACTTACTAGAAGCACGTATAATAGATACCTACAAACTTCTCATAATGCGAACATACTTTTCTTGTGTAAATATAAGCTTCACGTGAATATAATTGTATGCTAAAATAATAACAATAATTTATATTATTATTTTTTAAATCTCAGTCCATAGAAAATATGTGTGACATGGTATGACGTCATTCACTGTGACCGCGACACCCGCGTTAAGTATAATTTAACAGACTCAATTGACATTTCATCTATTTCGCCATTTAATATATTAAAAGTATGTTTATTTAATATATTACGTACTTCTTAATGTATTTCAAGTCAAAATGCATCCATACCCATACCAACCTACGAGTACCCATATCATTCTAGAACCTATATCATTCTAGAATTCTACCCATAGCAAGTCTTTCGAATTAAAATACGGATTTTAGGTGAAGTCTAAATTCTAAATGTAGAGAAGGACATAAAACATAAAATTTCATAACTCATTTTCCTGGATCGGTAGGTAGCCTAAAATAGCTTTTTCCTTTGTGACTTTTGGTATTACTGCCACAACCGTAGACACAGCAATAAAAAGCTCCAGCCATAGTAAGTTGATTACGAATAGCAGTCAAATAGCTGGCAACACCGCCAAGCATAGACGTCAAATTTTACACAGCTGTAAATATAATATAATTAAATATAAAAAAACACAATTATTTAGTTTTAAAATCAAGTGATAGTGTGTAAATATAGTGTTAGTTATATAAATTAATCGCGAGAGACAGTGTAAAGACGAAAAAGAAGAACTAAAATTGCTACCGGCCAAACGTCATCGTAACGCATCATCGTTTGAAACTTCAACGATTAACCTGGGGAGTATTGTGCTCAATATAAATAAGTCAAAGTTGCATTTTATGTTACATTTAATAACATTTAACTTGAATACTTCCCGTATTAAATTAAATTAATAAGTAACTACAAGCATAACCTCACTCGGAACTGACATCGGACTCGGTCAGCTGATTCATAACTTTTATGCCAATTGTGTTTCACTCTGTCAAATATTCTTTTCATACATATTTTCACTCTTATATTCACAATTCAATTCTGCCTTCCACGTTCATATTTATATTCTACCTATACACTTAATATCTGTTCAGTCCTACTCTCTCTCGACTGTGCTTTCCTTGCTTGGTGTTTAGTCGTGTTGCCATCATATTTCAGGTGCTGTGGAGAGCTGTGTGTCCAGCTAGCTCAACATGTCTAGCTCAGTTATGACACGCAAGGCCACAGTACGTGAACTGGAAAGGAAATTAAATGCAACACTCAAGGAACTAAAGCAATCTAAATCTCTGTGTGACCAGCTACTGCGGTAACGAGATGAAAGTGAAGAGGAGGTTAAATTGATTATTCAGAAAAACACAGGACTCAAACGTGAGTTAGCCAACCTGGATGCTTTGCATGCGGATACTGTCATACAGCGTGACCATCTGTTGGAGAAACTGAACAGTCTTCAAGAGTGATGTGATATCCATGAGCGGACACTGCAACGTGTGGATCACCTGGAGTATGAGCTCTCCGATGCCCACAAGGTGGTCCGTCAATTGCAAGAAGAGGCAGAGAGCCAGCAAATAAACAACACTCAGCGGCTCTTTGAAGAAATTGTGACGAAGTTAGCAGGATAATGATTGTATACATTTTGGAGTGTATTGTCCCAATTATCACCCACATTGTAAACTTCTCCATGTCTTCGGGCACTTTTCCTTCTCCTTGGCGCAATGCATTTGTTATTCCCCTCCCTAAAGTCTCCAATCCTACATGGCCTAAAGAGTTCCGACCCATATCTATTCTCCATTTTCTGTCTAAGGTCCTCGAAGCTATAGTTCATAAACAGATGTCCAGCCACATTTTTTCTAACCGTCTCCTCTACCACTGCAGTCAGGTTTTCGTCCTGGGCACAGTACGACTACCGCCCTGCTTAAAGTTATAAAAGATGTAAGGCTGGGCATTGAATCCAATCATTTAACAATCTTAGTTTTAATAGATTTTTCTAACGCCTTCAATGCTGTGAATCATGAGCTCCTCTTTGCTGCTCTCGGCAATTTGAATATCTCACCATCAGTGGCTGAGTGGTTCGCGTCTTATCTACAAGGTCGTCGCCAGGCGATTCGGGCTGACAGGTCACTTTTCATCTGGTGCGATCTTACTTCTGGCGTTCCTCAGGGTGGTATTCTGTATCCTTTTCTCTTTTCAATATTTATCAATCTCATAACTCCTAACATCAAGTGTTCTTACCATCTATATGCCGACGACCTGCAATTGTATACTCAGGCGAGGACCCAAGAAGTAGATGCCGCTATTTCAAAAATGAACGATGACCTCAATACCGTTCTATCCTGGTCGAAAGATTTTGGAATTGCCGTCAACCCTTCTAAGGGTCAAGCTATTATCATTGGGAGTCCTCGCTCGACCTCGAACACTTATTTAACACATGTGGTGCCAATCATCTTCGATGGTTTAGTCATACCTTTTTCGGCGGAGGTGAGGAATCTGGGGCTAATAATTGATCGTCACCTGACGTGGGAACCCCAGGTTTCTGACGTTTGTCGTCGGGTTACAAATACTTTGAGATCTCTGTATAGATTTAAATATTTTCTGCCAGTCAGTACGAAGATTCTCCTCATCCAGTCCCCCCTCGTAACCCCAATGTAACTCAAAAACTACTGGACAGGTTGGACTGCCTCTTAAACAATTGTATTAGATTTATCTTTGGACTTCGCAAATACGACCACGTGTCTGCATACCGCAGGCAACTTCAGTGGCTTCGAATACGTGAGCGAAGATCACTTAAGATTCTAACTACCCTTTTTTCGATTTTATGTGACCCCGCTGCTCCCGAATACCTCAATTCTAAATTTAAATTTGTTACTCCCCGCCCGGGCTGTGAACTCTAAAAGGACTATAAAAGTGTGTGACACATTGCAATCAATACATGAAATTGATGACATTGAAATATCGCATATCATGTAATGTGACAGTACTGAAGAATTAATAAAACAGGTTAATATAAATAAAACTGATTTTACAATTATATCACAAAAAATAAGGAGTATATACTGCAATTTTGACAGTTTTTTGCTTACACTATCGAGCTTCACTTTCAAAACTGACGTTATTATTCTCACAGAATGCAGACTTAATTCTAATAAACCCTTATCTCAACTCGAAAGTTATGACTCTTACTATACAACATGCCAACAAAACCAAAATGATGGAGTGGCTGTTTGTGTCAAAAATACTTTGAAGCACAAGGTAACGCAAATAAAGCTTAGCCAAGCTTCTTATGTCCAACTAGACATCTTAAACAATATTATTTTTTGTATTTATTGGTTTCCGTCACATACTAATGCGGATGAAATTATAGACTCTTTAAAAAACCAATTGGAATCTTTAAACTTTAACAATATTCTAATTATTGCAGGAGATATTAACATCAACATCAAATCTAAACCCTCCGAACCACTACACGAATATAAAAACAAAACGAATTACCTAAACATGCTGTCAAATTTTGGACTTTTAGCTGGACACACTAGACCGACGAGAGAAAAAAACTGCGTGGACCACATTATCCTAAAAATTAATAAAGTCAAAGTCAAATAATAATTGCCACTGGCGATGCCGGTAAGCACCTGTTGAACGGCATCACGCAGCTGGTAAACCTAATGCTCTCGGGGAAAGTCTGCAACGAGGTTTTAGGCATTTTATATGGAGCTAACCTCTGTGCCCTTAAAAAAAGATGGGGGTATAAGGCCTATCGCCGTAGGCCTTACCTTTAGACGCATAGTTTCCGACCTCACAAAAAAAATTCAGCCGCTACAACTTGGCTTCGGCAGCAAAGGCGGCTGTGAAGCCACTGTACATGCAGCA
Organism: Notocelia uddmanniana; assembly: GCA_905163555.1. NCBI lineage: Eukaryota > Metazoa > Arthropoda > Insecta > Lepidoptera > Tortricidae > Notocelia > Notocelia uddmanniana. The sequence goes on from LR991055.1 coordinate 23,519,575, forward strand.
CGCGCCTTTGTTGGGGATGAATCATGCGAGGTGCTGCTGAAAGTGGATATCAAGAACGCATTTAATTCGATAGACAGAGGCGAACTTCTTGCACAGGTTCAGGACGCTACTCCCTTGATTAACAAGTATCTATGGCAGTGCTATCATCAGCCTACGCACCTCCTCTTCAAAACTCATCGCATGTCGTCAGCGGTGGGCTTCCAGCGAGGTGACCCTCTTGGCCCAGCCGTTTTCAGCCTCGCCATCCATCCAACCATTTCAAATTTAAATTCAAAATTTAACTCGTGGTACCTCGACGATGGGACTCTTGAAGGAGACTGGAAAACCGTTCTAGACGATTTGAAGTACCTCACTGATTCTTTTAGCGCAATCGGTCTGGAGCTAAACTTCTCCAAATGCGAGCTATTTATTAACAAGCCATAATCGCTTATTTTAATACCCTAGCTCCCAAAATCAAAATAATAGATTAAAACTCCCTCAGACTCCTAGGAGCTCCCATCTTACCGGAATCAATACCACCACTCATCAACGACCATCTCAACACTCACAAAGCCTATTCGGACCGCCTCCTAAAAATCAATGCACACATGGCATTAATGATCATAAAGTTTTGCCTGTTCGTTCCCAAATTCACTTACATACTCAGGTGTAGTCCCATCTGGCAACATCCTCATCTTATCGAGCTCTTAGATTCCGTACTCAAAACCACTCTCTCATCCATCCTAAACATCCACCTCGATAATCGCGCTTGGACCCAGGCCTCCCTGCCTATCCGACATGGCGACTTGGGTATACGCCAAGTCGTCAGTGTAGCCCTGCCTGCGTTTTTGGCCTCATTTCACAGTACACAAGACCTTGCCGATAAGATTTTCTGCTCAACCTCCGATAACGAGTGCACCACTACCCTGAACGAGGCCAAAAACATGTGGATGCAGTCTTGTCCTGGTGTCCCTCTTCCAACTTTAAAAGAACTCACTGACACTGCCCAGAGTTCAGCAGAGCGCGCTCGTCTTCTCGCAGTTTCGGAACCGGAAGCTGGATATTGGCTCCACGCATTGCCATCAGCCAACATTGGTACCCTGCTCGACAAAACTACTCTCACCTTAGCCACCTGCTTGCGACTAGGCACTAAAACCAATGAGCCCCACCGCTGCCGCTGTGGCGCTTGGTTAACGAGCTTGGCCACCACGGCTTGTCCTGCCAGAAAAGCGCAGACCGCATCTCCCGCCACGCGTCTTGAATGATGTCATTCGGAGGGCGCTTGCTTCCGTTAACGTGCCGGCCATCCTTGAGCCGAACGGTATCGCACGTGACGATGGCAAGCGCCCCGACGGTATGTCACTCATTCCGTGGAAGTTGGGGAGGACGCTTGTGTGGGACGCCACCTGCGTTGATACGCTTGCGCCATCCCACCTACAGGCGACCTCTGTCAAGGCAGGGGTTGCGGCGACAACGGCGGAACAGAACAAGCGGCGCAAATATACTGCCCTCGGTGAGGGCTACATGTTTGCGCCGTTTGGGGTTGAAACTCTGGGACCGTGGGGGCCCAGCGGGAAATTCCTGTTTAAAGAAATTTCCCAGCGCCTCACAGATACCTCAGGTGACCAGAGGGCTGGCAGCTACTTCGGCCAGAGATTAAGTCTGGCCATCCAAAGGGGTAACGCTGCCAGTCTTCTGGGCACCATAGCCCACGAAGGGGACTTGGGGACCATTTTTTATTTATAAGTTTATTTTTAAGTTTACTTCTAGGTTTATTTTAAGTTTTGTTACTTGTTATATGTCATTGTTTCTATAATACTTAAATGGTATAAAGTCAAATATTCCTCCACCATAGCAATTATAAAAACCACCACTACCGATCATTTCACTACGTTTCTGTCAGTTAAAATTGAAAATTACACCAATTATAAATAAAACCAAAACCACTATAGACTTTGACGCTGCTTTAAAATGTTTACAATATAAAAACCTGCCTGAATTGATGTTCTGCCAAGACCCTAATATTGCAACGGAGCGCCTAATTTATTTACTAAGTGAATCCTTAAAACAAAATACAAAAATCACTGTTATACCTAGTAGTAAACGTATAAGAAAACCATGGATCTCCCCTGGAATATTGCGCTACATACGAAATCGTGATAAACTACAGAGAGAATTGCGTAAATACCCATATAATAATATACTAAAAATAACCTATACACGATATAGAAATTATTGTAATAATCTTATAAAACTTAAAAGAAAATATGAGAAAGAACTTATTGCTAAATCAATTAAAAATAATAAATTACTTTGGAAAAACATAAAAATCCTAACTTATACCAATAGACCAAAAAAACTTCACCCGGAATTACTTAAGACGAGGCATTCGAATTTTTGGTAGTGTTCTTTTCGATATTGTAAGCAAACCAGTTAATCTACGCATATGAAATTTTGATATGTTAATTTTCATTATATAATCTAACAAACTGGGATCGGAAAACACGCAAAGCGAAAATTTTCTCGATAGTTTTTCGTTCCAAACTATGGTCCATTTTTTTATTCTTTTGCTAATTATTCCGGAACTATAAGCATCCAACCTTTGAAATTTTCAGACACGACGGTAATACTATCTATCTAGCAAACTGGGATATATCATTTTATTTACTTGTGTAGTTTATTTTATATGAATTATTTTATAAATTCGGGAGTTATGCCGCATACGCCTTTGTGTTCATGAGCGCCATCACTGTCTTTTGTCTCTTTTTTTACGCGCGAAAGCAATTGGGTACCTTAAGTTTTCTAAAGTGGTCCATATTATATTTTTTATCGTTAGTAGACACAAAATGAAGTCCAAAACTGCAGCTGATATTTTTTTATTACTTGTCGTTTTTTAGAAATATTTTTTTGAATATGTGTTTTGACATACCACGAGTTTGGTTGGATTAATAGAGTTTGTGCCTTAGTCTGCCACAACAAAAAAAATACGTGGAGTTGACAGCTGGCACTGACAGTTGGCAGTTGTCAAATTTAGCCGTCACATCTACGAGTTTGTACGCTGTGCTTCCTAATTTCTACTGTTCTCCAGTTTTTACTGCCTGACCCTGGATTTTGTAGTATCGATATCTCACGACGACCACCGTATTGCTATTTTACGGAAATAAAAACGACGACTTGTGCACGTATTTTTGCACAACGATACTTCTGCCCTCGACGACTTGCGCTGCCCTACTGCTTACTTGCTAAACCTAACTTAGCAAGGAAAATGAGTTCCTCAGAAGACTTTGTACGAGCAGACTCCTGAAATTTGCCAGACATGGACATGGTGGTTATTTTATTATGGAATATTTAAGGACATATAACACCAAATGCTTTGTTAGAGCGAAAGTTGTTCCTAAACACAAGAACACCAAAAAATATTACCTATCTCGTAACAGTGCATATAAATGAAATAGAAAGCACCATAATAGATACAGAATTTGATGGATGTCCAGCACAAGCAGGAATTTTTAAAGATATGTCTTACTTGTTACTTAGTTCTTCGAACTGGCAACTTATCCACCCCTTTATGCAGATTAGTGTCACATTTGTATACTATATCACTAAAACAGTTAAAATTCATGTGTGAACTATCACTCCGGGTGACATATGTGGACAAATTTAATATGTGGAGCCTCGCCTGATGGCATGACAAATGATTATATCATTGAGATTAAATGTCCAAGCACTGCAAAAGCCCTGAAATCATATGTAGTTGATAACAAAATACAAGAAAAGTTTAAAGCTCAGTGCCATATTCAGATGTTACTAAGTGGTTTTAAAAAGTGTGCATTGTGTGCTGCTGATCCAGAATTTGAACAAAAAAAAATTCAAATCCTATGGCTGACCTTCGACTCTGCTTATGCTAACAGCTTAATGATGAAATCGGAAATATTTTGGAAGAATAATATCCCAAAAATTTTGCAAAATGCAGTCTTAAGAGTCCGCAGTAAGCTCAGTTCTCCATACAAACATAGTTTCACTCTCATTTTAAAATGGCATGCTCGAATAATTTGAAACTTTATATACACAAGGGGATCCGGTATATCTAGGTAAGGAATTAGTTTCTGTAGCTTGAAATTATAATGGAGAAAAAATATAGTGATTATTAAGGTTTTCATACAAGATCAAAAAAATTAAAAAACTTGCTGTTTTTTTTCCCATTCCCATTTCTAGCAACAGAAACTAATTCCTTACCTATATATACCGGATCCACTTGTGTATATAAAGTTTCAAATTATTCGAGCATGCCATTTTAAAATGAGAGTGAAACTATGTTTGTATGGAGAACTGAGCTTACTGCGGACTCTTAAGACTTAGCGGATCCCATTGTGTATACAAAGTTTTATGTTATTTCAGCATGGCGTTTTAAAATGAAAACGAAACTACGTTTGTATGGAGAATCGAGTTCAATCAAGCGTATGGCAGGTTTTCCATATGTTATTGGACTTATAAAACTGCCAACATCCAATTTTTAATGTATATAATTAATAATTATGTAGGGTGATTTATTCCATGTGCATGAAGTACTGTCAGGAACTGTAAATATGTGTTTTATTACCACTAAACACTCAATAGTAACGAAAGTGAATAGTTTTGTGTGAAATTCAATACAAGTTGATGTACTTAAATATTTTCTATGTTCTAAGTATATTAAGTTCTATGTGACATTGCATAATGTGTCTAAACTAAATAAACTGCCAACTAATTTTTATGTTATTTGGATTTTCTGACACACGTGTATTTATATCATAGATAATGATATACATATATTTCAAATAAATTGGAGTCCAAAGCCCTGTTTGATTGATTACCTACTTATTTTATGGGTATAGAGACCTGCCCTGCTAGTATGATAGCTTATACCGTCAGGTTTTATGTGACGTTTCAGTACGTTTTGGCCGTATAACGTGACGGTATAAGCTATCATACTAGCCGGGCTGTTGTTAAGGTTTTAAGGCAATGTCCAGCACTCTACTGTAATAAAACAAGACAGAAAATTATTCTAGTTTTATTGAATTGTCCTGCAAGTTCACCATAGCACAAGCAATGATAACACTATTATCTAAATACCGCATGTGGCTGTGGTTTGTTACTGAATGACGCTTCAAAAACCGGAATTCCCTCACTCTTCGTATTAAACGCTCTACATGAATGCGCAGACTGGCGATCACTTGACCAAGCAATACTTCTTTTTTGTTGGGAGTTTCTGTTGATGAGACACTTGGAGGGCGAAGGAGCTTCAACTTTCTTTCCTGTAAATGTGCTTCTATTCCTTTAAAGCCCCGGTCGGAAAAAACAACAGCCCCTGGAGGAAGACGGTTAGTAAGTAAGTAGTAAGTTAAGTTGGGATTACCCCTTCTATATTTTTTGCACGAGGATACAATTTAAAGTATCTCATTCATCTGCGTAATACTTTCTATCGTGAACTATTGCATTGGAAGTGCTACTTGTACTATCCATTGTATTACACAAATGAGAACAGCGGTCGTCGAGGGCAGTATCGTTGTCCAAAAATACATGCACAAGTCGTCGTGAAGGCATCCGATTCCGTAAAATAGCAATGCGGTGGTCGTCGTGAGATGCAGGTACTACAAAATCCAGGGTACTACAAATTCGATGGTAAAAACTCGAGAACAGTAGAAATTAGGAAGCACAGCGTACAAACTCGTAGATGTGACGGCTATATTTGACAACTGCCAACTGTCAGTGTCAGCTGTCAACTCCACGTATTTTTTTCTGTTGCGGCAGACTAAGGCACAAACTCTATTAATCCAACCAAACTCGTGGTATGTCAAAACACATATTCAAAAAAATATTTCTAAAAAACCACAAGTAATAAAAAAATATCAGCTGAAGTTTTGGACTTCATTTTGTGTCTACTAACAATAAAAAATAAAATATGGACCACTTTAGAAAACTTAAGGTACCCAATTGACGCTATCTCATCAAGACTCCGCCTTCAGACGCCTGTGGCTTTTGCCGACGACGGATGTGTGCCAAAATTGCGCTGATTTCGTAAATGAAAGCGGACGGAGCACAGCAGAGCAAAAAATCAATGGAGTCATCATCATTGACAGTTTTAAATTTGGACAACTATTCTGTCGATACAAGTCGGTCAGTAGTCAAAAGCTATTTATGCGTATATATATATATATATATATATATAGATTATGTAAAGCATAAACTCATATCAAAAGCATATTAAAGAAAACGCATCATGTCAATATACGTGTCTAATAATAGTAATGAATAGATATGGCGATTTTTACACATTATTACTCAACCGAATTCATCGCTTACAACTGAAATGCATTCGACTTTTTTTTGGGTCGGCTCGTGACCACGGATGTTGTAATACATTCGAAACGTCGGCCAAACCTCCAAAAAAGGTGAATACATTTCAGTATACGCGATTAAGTTCCTTTTACCAATAATGAGGTACGGCGATACTTTTTTCCTCAAAATTGATTCTGAGGGCTTATTGTCCAACGCGCTTGAAATCGCCACGTGCTCGTTTTGTCAGGTTTTGTTTGGGCTGACAATTAGTATCGAAAATAGTCACACTGCACAGTCATACACAAACCCTGCTGTTGTCGACAATATTTGTGAAGGAATGACTTATTTTATCATCATCATTGCAGCCGGAAAACGTCCACCTACTAGTATACTACAATATTTATATATTTCTAGAAAACTTTATTATGATTAAATACTTTATACTTTTTTTTCAACTGAAAGTATGACATCTTATTAAAATACATTCATGTGTTCAATACATTCAATACAACAATACAATCCTTTTTTAAATATTAATTGTATCACAACTATGTATCTTAACGCAGAATTTCACGACTGACACAGCAATATCTAGACACGCGGCAGCGTGTCCAGCCAAGTTCACCCCGGGAACTGACGGACAGCATCCGTGTGTTATTTTACACGAACCGTTTGGAGCCACTTTTGACCCCTCAATAACTCCAAGTCTATTTAACATAAAAGAATGAAATTTGGTACATGTATTAAGATCTTTTAGAACAACTAGAACCTCAAATTTCATAAATATAGGTGAAATAATTATTGAGATATTAAAGTCCAAAAAACGGCATTTTTACCACTGACTGACTGACTAGTAATCAAAAACCTAACCCACTTTCAGGTGACCTAGAAAAGTAAAATTTGGCATCCAGCTTGGTAATTGTGTACATGCACATAAAAAATCATAAAACTCTAATTTTTTCATTAGTTTTCTTATTATTATTAGTTGTTACCTCAGAACTCCATCATTTATTAACCGATTTGGAAAATTCTTTTTATGATTGAATTGGTATGCTTTCGGGGTGGTCCCATTGTCATCAGGTCAGAGTAAGATTTGAGATCTAAATGGGTGACAAGTAGATTCTCTGAAATAGTGGCAAGTCCGGCACTACATTGTTTACAGTAAAATTAATTTACTGCGGCTTAATGCATTTTGATTTTTAACTTGGCAGTTTTCTTAAATATCCTACAGCTTTTATGGTATTATACATATGCATAGAAAACTGCCAAGTTAAGGCTCAAAATGCATTAAGCCACAGTAAATTAATATTAATGTAGTGCCGGACTTGCCACCATTTCAGAGAATCTACGGAACTTGGCACCCGTTTAGATCTCAAATCTTTTGTCGGTGAAGAAGACAACCAAACATCGCATTTTCTTAATATTGAACTTAGCTCCCATTTTCACATTTATGTTTTTGATGGGATATCATTACTTTTTGTCAATCTTCGCCAAATGGTGCTTTTTAAGAGCGAATGCACGAGTTACTTTACAAAATACCCAAATCGCTATAGGTGCACCTCAAATTTTTGAAGAGTTCCCTCGATTTCTCCTGGATCCTATAATCAGATTCTTACCTGATATCTATGGGACTACACCTGAACTATACCGTTTCAAACAAAAAAAGAATTTTCCAAATCGGTTAATAAATGACGGAGTTCTGAGGTAACTAGCATAAATAATAATAATAAAAAAACTAATAAAACAATCACTGTTTTCGGATTTTTTCTGGTGTACACACACAATTATCAAGCTGCATGTAAAATTTTAGCTTTCTAGGTCACCTAGAAGTGGGTTAGGTTTTTGATTACTAGTCAGTCAGTCAGCCAGTCAGTGGTAAAAATGCCGTTTTTTGGAATTTAATATCTCAATAACTATTAAACCTATATTTATGAAATTTGGGTTTCTTGTTTTTCTAAAGGATCTTAATACGTGTACCAATTTTTTTTTATGTTAGATAAATTTGGAGTTATTGGGGGGTCAAAAGTGGCTCCAAACGGTTCGTGTAACACACGGCTGCTGTCCGCTAGTTCCTGGGGTGAACTTGGCTGGACACGCTACCGCGTGTCTAGATCGTGACTAGAGCATTCGCTAGTGAAAAGTACCATTTGGTGAAGTTTGACAAAAAGGAATGATATCCCATCAAAAAGATAAATGTGAAAATGAGAGCCAAGTTCAATACTAAGAATATGCGACGCATGGTTGTCGTCTTCACCGACAAAAGAATTGAGATCTAAATGGGTGCCAAGATTCATAGATTATCTAAAAAGGTGCCAAGTCTGGCACTAGATTGTTTACAGTAAAACTAATTTATTGCGGCTTAATGCATTTTGAGCTTAAACTTGGCAGTTTTCTTAAATACCCAACAGCTTTCATGGTATAACACACTGTTACGCGTCGCATATTCTTAATATTGAAATTGGCTCTCATTTTCACGTTTATGTTTTTGATGGGTACTTATTTTCCCATACAACTGTTGGTTTGATAAGTGGCACGTGACGTCATATTGTAGGAGCCTTTTCGTAGGCCACTAGCATCGAGCTAGGTTTGTCCTTTGTTTGTTGACCAACTACAATAATGACATTTGATTGTCATCAAAAACTGGTTCAAATGGCACCATGAAAAAAAATAGTTAACGTATTTCAATAAAAAAATCTCTATTCATTTTATGTTCTTGGCCCGCTCCGCACGCGCGAGCATGGCGAACGAGTGTATCTAGCGGGTGGCGGGTTGGCGCGGGTGATGGGCGGAGCAAGCGTGGGAATTATTTTAGGTTGCCTCGTCTTAATATGAAAGCAACCCCTATTGCGTCAGCGAATTTCATAAATAAGTATTTTGCAAATATAGGTGAAGATCTTGCAATGAAAAATGCACCAAGCGCTCATTTGGGTCCGCCACATCCTGGTCCCCCTGTTAAACTCCAATCTTTTGTTCTGTTACCTGTCAGCCATAAAGAAGTATATAATCTATATTAATAATTTCGTGCAGGGGTACGGTAGACCCGAACGAGACCTGTCTCAAATTGAAGAACGTATAAAAATAACGGTTTCGAGTTGAACATATGTATCCGCAAAATTCGGATTGACGCGTATTTTTCATTTAAAAGTATTAATTTTATGACAAAAGGTCGGCCATATTAAATTCGTTGGTTGACACAGTTGACAGTGTCGGGTACGTTCGGAAATCGTGAACTATTTTTGCGTCCTGTATGTTGGCCAAGTTGCTGAGCTGCGTTCTGGGTAATGGGACATCAACGCCCATTGTGTGGTCCGGCAAACCGCGTCTGCAGTGTTTTGTTTTTGTGGTTTTCAAGCGTTCAATACACCTATTAGATTGTCACAACAACCGCCTTCAATGCGAATGTATAGGGTCTGTTACATAGTTATTATTATCACGTGATACATTCATATCACGATACGAATACGATATTGAATATTGTGATAATATTAATCGTGTTAAGGACACCACTATAGTGTTCGGCGGCTAAGAAGTCAATTCTGATACCTGTCATATCCATACAGTTTATAACCCCAAATTGACTTTTCGTTTATAAACTGTATGAGAATGGAAGGTATCAGGATTGACTTCCTAACCGTCGACTTCTATAGAATGTTTGCCGAGTCTGTCCGCCATCTTAAAGCTGCGTCTCTATTTTGTTGTGACAAACTACTAGGTGACTTATGGCCTGTAAATGTCTAGCAAAATTCTATCCCTATGTCGCTCTATCTCATAACGTAGTGGTAATGCTCATGCCGTTCGCCGCGCTCGGACGTTAGAGGCGCTACCGCGAACAGAAAACGAAGTATCTTCCTCTCTGTTCATATTCGAACGCGGAGAGGGAAATACTTCGTTTTCAGATCGCAGTAGGCCCTCTGGTCTGACGGCTCCTATTCCTGGATGGTGCGCATATCGGAATGCAAAATACATTTGGCAAAGTAAATGGAAAAAGTTGTTAAAGAGGTTCCATTCATTGGAGAAAATATTACCAATTGTTATTATTATCACGCAAAACACTCATATCACGATCCGTATTACGTGAATATTGATGAATATCCGTTGGGGCCTGTTACACAGTTATTATTATCACGCGAAACACTCATATCACGATCCGTATCACGTGCTGTTTAATGAATATTGACGCAAAATCCAAACAAAGAGTTTTAAGGGCCCCACTGAGCTGCTACCGCGAAACGTAATCGAACGAAATCGTGTATTTTCCTCTGTGTCGCTCGAATTTGCAAGTGAGACAGAGAGGGAGATACACGAACTTCATTTGTTTTCGTTCGCGGTAGCGGCTCTGACTTCGCACTAAAAATACTAACTAGCACATAAATATTTAACAATTGGACATCTGAACCAAATTTTAATGAACGATTTCTAAAATGTTATATTTTAAATCGTTAAATAGGGTCAACTAACTATAGTATGGAAGTATGGATATATTGGATATGTGATAGTATATCTATTTTTGTATGTTTGTCACTCACATCACGTAGTCTTTAATACATTTATTGTTGTCTCTGCATTTTCATAATATATTACCAAAGATATATTACTTGGTTGGCAACTGGGGCGCTACCGAAAACCGAAATCGAGATATTTGCCTCTCTGTCGTACTTGCATATTCGACCGACAGAGAGGAAGATTCTTCATTTTTGGTTCACGGTAAGCCTTCTGCACGGCTAACACAAGACGGCGCACGAGCTATATCGCGCGCGAGATAGACTATCCGTCTCTTTCTAATGGGTACACTCGGAAAGAGGCAGATAGTCTATCTCGAGCAAGATATAACTCGCGCGCTGTCTTATGCTAACCGTGCTGGTAGTTATTTTATCGACAGTCGACTTCGTGACGTCATCACTTTGTCAAGGCCTAGCGTAACCTAACATTTTACTATTTTATACAAAATATGCTTTATTTCTCCTTGTATATCAAATATATGATAATATATTGCAAGGAAAATCAATATACTATAGTTAATATTACTATCCTAATCGAATAAACATAGTATTTTGTCAAAATATGGTATCAAAGAATTTAGTAACACTTACGTATTTACCCGTGAAACGTGTAATTCTTTGGGTTATTTCTAGTTGTCACATCACAACTGCATACCGAACAAGACACCATGTCTACAAAACACAATCTTTACTTGAAATCTCATGATCCTGTAAAGCAGATCGAAAATCCGGTCTTATCAGCAAGAACTAAAAAATTAATAGCAAGACGTCAGGAACTGCAAAAAACTAAACAGAAAACAAGTAGCATGAAAAATGAACTAAAAGCTCTATATGAGCTAATTAGTAAATATACCCGCTTTGATTATAATATTCATCGCCAAAAAACCATCGAAAAACACCTCGTACAGTCGGGGAACTTACTTAAAAAAGCTAACAAATGAAATGAAATGAAATGAAATGAAATGAAATGAAATGAAATATATTAATAACAATTGTTATAAGTCGAGATACATACAATATTGAGTTTACAATTTTTGCAATAGTGCTTAAATATTATTAATTAATAATTACATTGTAGTTGTTCACTTTATACTTATACTAATTTTCTTCATATTTGAATATTATTATGACACATATTTTTTACCTTTAAAGAATTTTCGGTAAACTAAAAAACTCATCATATGAGTAGAATGACTCCTGCGTCAACCACGTCTTCAGCCTAACTTTAAATGATGCGGTGGAAGTTGCGTCTCTTACAGAGTCTGGCAGGCGATTGTAAATAGATGGGCCTACATAGTACGCGGATCGCTCCGACTTTGCAAGTCTGTGAGAATCGGCGACCAGCCTGTTGTGGTGCCTATTACTGCGCAGGTTATAGTTAGTGTTTATGCCTCTGCGCTTGAACATATCCAAGTTACCGTGTGTGAACACTGAAACCTGGTATATGAGTAAAGAAGGCAGAGGCAGGATCTTGAGGTCGCGGAAAAGGTTACGCGCTGGGGCATCCTGTGGCCTACCGGCCATGGCGCGGATGGCGCGTTTTTGCTGCGAGAACACACGTCTCCAGTCGGAGGCGCGGCCCCACAGCTCAACGCCGTAAGTCAGGAGCGAGTGCACTGTTGCGAAATAGCACTCTCGCACCGCATTCCTCCCGTAGTTGTCAGTCGCCGCAGCGCGAAGCACGCACTCCCCACTCTCTTGCACAGTTCATCGATGTGCGTTTCCCATGTTAGCGCGCTGTCGAGATGGAAACCGAGAAGGCGTGCGCCGCTCACATGCTGTATAGGGGCACCGCCGGCGCACACCCTCATGGTTAGGCTTGCGTGGCCGTTCAGCTTGAATGCCATGAAGCTGGTTTTTTCTTTGTTTAGAGCCAGACCGTTTGTCTGGAACCATTGGTGCAATTGCTCCATGACGGAATTTAATGCCGCTTCCAACTTCTGCTCAGCGACTGTACTGACGACCGCCGTGACGTCATCGGCGTACATGAATATATCAGCCCCTTTAATCGCGGTCGGCAGATCGTTCAGCAAAACGCTGAACAGAGTGTTGGAGAGGCACGATCCTTGAGGGACCCCCATCAAATTTTGTAACTCAGCAGATACAACCTTCCCACTGTTGCCTACCACCACTTGCGCTCTGTCGGTCATAAAGGACAGTATTAGCTTGGTGGCTGGGCCTTGGATGCCGTAGTGGGCCAGCTTATTGGTGACGAGTGCGTGGTCTGCCGTGTCGAAGGCACGGGACAGGTCACAGCAGATGACAGCTACATGACGGCCCGCCTCGCGGGCGCACAATACACAGCGCACTACTTCCCGCACTAGGTCTGTGGTGGACCGGCCGTGTCGGTAGGCATATTGGCTGTCCGACAGCATATTCCTTGGTGCCCAGAAACCGAGTAGCCTCTTGTTCAACCCTACTTCGAAACATTTGCTGGGGCCTGGGACCAAGGATATCGGGCGGTAGGATTTTATTACCGATTTTTTACCCTTTCCTTTATAGAGTGGACATATTTTGACTTTCTTCAGGCTCTCTGGATACACTCCTGATCGCATGCAGCTATTGAATAGTTCACAAAGAACATAGCTGATTGCGGGACTAGCACGCCTTAGAAGATTTGCAGAGAGGCCGTATACGTCGGTACTATTTTTGGCCGCGATGGAAGTTTTAAATATGTTTTCGACTTCATCTGCTGTAAAAGGCTTGAGCCTTATAGAGCAATCACTGGCGGCATACCCGTTTGCTAAGGAAGCGATACAGCAGCTGTGGTCGGCGGCGGGCGCGCCACATGCGGCGGCGGCCGTTACGAATTCATGGTTAAGCGCGTCCACTGCGAGTTGTTTGGTTGCGAACGGGTGGCCGGTATTGTCCACGAGCAACTCGGTGTAGTCGATGCGCGAGCGCGGCGCCCGAGCTAGCTCGATGTTTATGGCCTTCCACATTGCTCTTATTTTATTGGGGTTGTTACTAATTAATGAATTGAAATATATAGTGCGTTTACTTTTTAATTTGTTATTATATGATTTCAATATCTTAATTGAAGCGTCGTGTAAGGATATGTTACCCGGGTATTTGTTTGTTAAATTTATAAAATCAAAAACCAGCAATTTTAAGTCTTTAAGTTCGTCATCTATCCAAGGATTATTTTTGGGTCGTGTTTTTATATTTTTTAATGGAAAATGGATCTCAAGTAGGTATGTGAGGATGTTAATAACTTTTGTTGCGAATTCATTGCATTCGCCACTGTATTTCGCCGTTATATCCTTCCAATCCATAGACTCGAGCGCAGTTACAAATGATGTTATGTTTGTACCGCAAAAAACCCGTTTTGTTATCACTGGCGCCGACGAGTGGTATGAGGCGCGAGGCACAGTGAGTCGCTGCGCTGTATGGTCACTCAAGTTAGTGACAACGCATATTGCGGACACACGGTCGTCACGGATGTTTGAATATGCGTGGTCCAGCAACGTTGCGCTATCACCGTCTTTCCGGGTGACTTCGTCAACATACTGACCAAAATTATGAGCTGATAAGATATCAAGCAGTTGTTTTTTGATAGTCGTATTTCTAAGCAGGTCGATATTAATATCGCCCATTATGATTGCTTCGAGTTTATCCTCATTAATCTTGGAACTGTCAATCTTGGAACTTATCCTCATTAATCAAAGAACTGAGAACACACAAAATTTGGATCGAATAACTTAAAGCTTCAAACAAGGCACCTGCAATAGAAATGAGATACTACAGAATGCAACAAACTTTTACTTAAACTTGTACACATCTAAAAATCAAGAGCCTTGTTTTACCTTACCAAAAAAATTACAGACGGAAGTACCGGACATCGAAATAAATGAAGTTATAAAGGGAATTGCAAAGTTGAAATCTGATAAAAGCCCAGGGCTCAACAAGATAACCAACGACGCACTGAAATTAGCGAATACTTACTTAGCCCCCCATTTAGCTCAACTTTTTAACAAGGTGTTGCAAAACAGCTACTACGCCAATACAATGGACTGAATCGGACATCATTTTATTATATAAAAAAGGAGATCCCAATAATGTAAATAATTACCGACCTATCAGCCTGCTGTCATCAATATATAAGTTGTTTTCAGCAATTATATAAAAGAGAATTAGAGTCACTATTGAAGAACACCAACCCAAAGAACAAGCGGGATTCAGAAGAGGATTCTCCTCTGTGAATCATATCCACTCTGTCGAAATGCTCGTAGAAAAATACCAAGAATTTCAGAGGCCACTCTACCTCGCTTTTATTGACTTTCAAAAAGCATTTGACACTCTACATCATAAATCTATATAAGAGTCTCTACATTTCCAAAATATTGACATAAACTGTCTGAAAGTTTTACAACATCTCTAACAAAACTGTAATAGCATAATCAGATTAGAGTCGACCGGACCTCCTATATACCTAACAGAAAAGGAGTAAGACAGGGAGACCCTATTTCACCAAAGATTTTTATTGCGGTGCTACAGTCAGTCATAGGAAAACTTAACTGGAAAAAAGTCGGTCTAAATATAAACAATGAGTACCTAAGTTATTTAAGATTAGCTGTCGATATTACAGGTAAAAAAACTTAAGTAAAGGACCTGTTGTATGTAGTTGTGACGTGTTCGAATAGACGTTTGTTTTGTTTGTGTTGCACGTTTTAAATATGTAATGTCTATTCGAACATGTCACAACTACATACAACAGGTCCTTTACTTAAGTTTTTTACCTATATCTTACTGTCTGAAGGTTAGATACACTACTACAGAGCTGCAGTCAATGATAAATGCTCTCCAAATAACGAGCCGCGAAGTCGGCCTGGAAATGAATCATAGTAAGACTAACATAATGACGAACAACCATAATGACGAATAACCAGTTGTGCGTATACTCAACAGCAGGCTCTTGACATACCTCGAGGATAACAGTCTGCTAAGTGATCGACAATTCGGTTTCCGCCGGGGGCGATCGACTGGCGATCTTCTGGCGTATGTTACTCATTTATGGGGAGAAGCTATAGAGAAACACGGAGAGGCAATTGCGGTCTCACTTGACATCTCGAAGGCTATTGACAGAGTCTGGCAAGATAGCCTTATTGCCAAACTTCCAGCGTTTGGGATTCCCGCCTCCCTGCGCGCCTGGATTTCCGACTTCCTGACAGAACGATCAATAAGAGTAGTCGTCGATGGAAGTTCCTCTGATATACTGGAAATCAATGCGGGTGTGCCTCAGGGGTCTGTTCTGTCTGCAACACTTTTCCTGCTGCACATAAATGACCTTTTATGTCCTGGTATCTATGGGTATGCAGATGACAGTACCGTGGCGGACAGATATTTTTCTCCGGCGCGCTCAGGGCAGGCAGAGACCTCGTCCCTTAGAGAGGCGTTAATTGAGCGTCTGAACTTATCTCTTAGGTCAGTGTCCGATTGGGGAGGAACCAACCTGGTACAATTCAACGCCAATAAAATACAGTCGTGTCTGTTCTCTACCAAGCGAAGCTCTTTCACCCTCACTTCTACTTTCCAAAATACACCCTTGCCACTATCCGACCATCTTGAACTCCTTGGCATGGATATCAGCAGTGATTTAAATTTCGGTCGCTCAATCGAGTCAAAAGCAAAAACGGCTGCTAAAAAACTGGGTATCCTCTGTAAGGTCCAACGGTACTTCTCACCGAAGCAGTTGCTTCACCTATACCAAGCTCAGGTGAGATCGTGTATGGAGTACTGTTGTCATCTTTGGAATGGTGCAGCCAAATATCACCTGGGTGCTTTGGACTCGGTGGACCGGAGAGCCAGGAGACTGATAGGCGACGTTGCGCTCGTTGGAACCAAACTCTAAAGTTTGGAGCATCGGTGGAGGCTCGCCTGTCTGGCAATTTTCTATAGGTTGTATTTTGGAGAGTGTGCTGCTGAGCTCCATGACCTTATCCCCCCTTCAACTTTTCTTTATCGGAGTACTAGGCGCCGTATGGGATTTCACCCACATGTAGTCGAATTCCCTCCATGCCGCACCTCGCGGTTTAACAAATCATTTCTGATTCGCACTGCTTCAGTCTGGAATTCTCTTCCGGCGTCTGTATTTCCAGAAGCATATGACCTCGATGTCTTCAAGGTAAGAGTGAATAGGCATCTTCTGGGTGAGCGTGTTCCATCTTAGACTTTGTCTTAACTTTCCATCAGGTTAGACTAAGGTCAAACGCAATCCCATTTACAATAAATAAAAAAAGTTTACTTGCAGAATGAACCTCTAGAATATAGCGCCAGCTTTATTTAACTCGGCAAGGAAGTATCCTTTAAAAATCTGACAAACGAGGAAGAAATAGAAAGCAGACTGTCAAATGCTTGGAAAAGGTTTTGGAGCTTAAAAGAGGTATTGAAAAGCGATATACCAATCCAAATTAAACAGAAAGTTATGGTTACTTGTATTTTGCCATCTTTAACTTACGATAGCCAGACTTGGAAATTCACCTTGTAACGTGCAACCGTGTATGATGGCAAGCTGTGACGGTTGTCAATCACTTGAGTGTGAGAGCGACTTGACGGGCTCGTAAGAGTCGTCCACACTTGATGTCATGCACCGCACTAGCTAGATCAGGTAGAGAATCTCAGGAGGTAGGAACTTTCAGGTTTTCAGCTGTCACCATATAGTGCTAATAGAAGAGGGCGCCACATAGTTTATCACTCAAACCTATGAAAGAGTTTACATAGGAATTACTTACAGGTGAGAAAAATGTAAACAAGTTTAATGTTCAAATCGAACGGTATGTATAATCAGTATACACATTCTCGGCTTATACAAAGAAATAAAATACCTTAATGTAGGCTTAATGCTAGCATGCAAGTCACAATGTTTTAGGCAGGGCTTTCTACCTGGAGATTTACACTATATCTCTGACTGAGGATGGATAAGGATTAACTTTGAGTTTGAAAATAAAATATCAGATGAGGCCGGCTTAGCGCCTTAATTTAATCTAACGTGAATTGTGTTTGTGTGAAGCTTGTTATGACTAATAACCCTACCAAGATAGTTCGTAATACTACGTTAACATGTGGCATGTTCAAGAGAACGGAACAAAAGTTACGGATGGATATCACCTTAAAAGATTTGCGGCGCCAGCATGCAGACCCTCCGCCTGTCTCTCCTCGGTCCACACGCGGCCACGATGTCCTCACTTCATTTCGTCAAAATGGTAAAATTAGGCTTTTGTTCATTGTGTCGTTGCAGTTATTTTCAACGAGATGCGTTTGGGTCTAAGCACCCATCTCTAAGTTATAAAAATGGCCGAAGCCTTAGCGAGCGCCCTCAGAAACACGTGTGCACTGCTCACGGCATCCTGACAGAGAGTGACAGGCCTCACCGCTCTTTCTCCAGATGTCAAAATCAGCACGGATGCGTTCCGACGCGTTCCATTTCAAGACCATACAGAATATGGGCCATTTACACCAAATGCGCTCACCGCATGAAGACAAAATTATTTTCCAATTTTACCACGATAACTTTTAACAAACTAATAAACTGTGTAGGCTTAAAATACCTATAATGTACTAGAAAACACACTAATTATTCACCGTACCAACATTACAACCGAACGCAGCTTTAGGGCAAACTAGAATTTGACGTTCTGTCACTGCTCGCCATACTTCGCCGGTAGATGGCGCTGTGAGTCTCATACGAGATATCTAGGAATGAAATTAACGCGTAACAACCTATCGAATAAAACATAAGATAGATCACGCCAGAGAAGTATGGAGAGGAGCATATTGAACGTTAAAAAATCCGAAAATAAACCACAAAATTATTAGAAACAAGACGAAAGTCACTGATGCTCTCCATCACTGCAAAAAACTAAAGTGGCGATGGGCCGGTCATATAGCTAGACTGATCGACAATAGATGAACACATAGACTGACATCATGGAAAGGACCAACGGGTAGTAGAAAGAGATGTAGACCCAATTGCCCGCTGGTTTGATGATACAAGTGGCTGGCAAACAGTGGATGGATACGGCGAGTAATCGGGATGTTTGGAAATCACTGGAGGAAGCCTTCACCTTCGAGGAGCGAGGGGTTCTTAGTTAAAAAAATAAAATATTGTTTATAAATGTAATTATTAATTTAAGCTATGCTATTTATATTTTTATATGTAGTGAGTAATTTATAAAGTTAAAGAATGTTAACTGTTATGTCATGTTTTCGTAAGATAATAAGATTATAATTGATGAGATAAGCTTGCCTCTGGATACAGGATTAAAAATCAACATTGTTTATTATTAAGGACCTTTTTTTACTAAGTATACACCCTAGTATTATATAGCCCTGACACCGCTGTGTTAAATAACGAAAATGAATTCTTGAATATCTTCGGAATGGTATAATTTGGATACTAATGTCATAGCGAAAATTACTTTATTTCATCTGAGAAATGTGCCCTGACAATTATCGGACTTTTTTTAATAAAAACACTCTGTATAAGGACATAGATAAAATATGATACTGTTTAAAAGAGAAAATGTTCAAACAGGATCAATAGTACAAAATAATAATATAAAAATTAAATTTAAAAGGTAAAACGTATTACTTAAGATAAAAAGCACCTGTTGCCACGTTAGTTCAATGTTAGACTGCAAAGATCTCGTCAATTTTATAGAAGCCTTTTCAGTAAAAAAAAATTTGTTCCGTGGGTGGTTTGTTGAACACTAAGAAAACGAAACTGCTAGAAATAAATAATTTGGTGCTATTTACAACTAAGCAACTAGGTTCGTATGGAGCCCGCAAAGATCATTTCTAAAATTAAACAAGTCACGTTTGTTAAAGCAAGTCGGTAGCATTTATCCCAGTATATATATACGTTACAAATAAATAACACGCGTTAGGTTACCTCCGGCCTATTTATTCATCTATATCTATCAAACCAAATCGTTGTTGTCAATCGAGTGACTCTAAACTTGATTTGTTACAAACTCATGTTTTTTATCGAAATATTGGTCGGTAAACTTCTTGCAAAAACATAATTTATGTTCTTCGCCACAAAACTCACAACACATTTTTACTGCATTAGTTGCATGTAGCACTTTTGTGTAACTGCCTAGGTTATTGGTTGAAACCTTTGAACCAAATTTTGGCTTGTGTGCATTTTTGGTTCAATGAATTCCAAAGCTTGATATCTGCTGGTTAAAACCTTTGGAATATTTGAACGTCGGCAACGAATCCGATGACAAATTAGTTACTACATGTAACTCCCACTGATTCCGCGTATTTGCATCTAGTTTAAGAGGGCGCAGTACGTTTGGTTCTCCATACAAACGTATTTATGCTCTCATTTTAAAACGCCATGCTAGAATAATATGAAACTTTGTATACACAATGGGATCCAGCTTGTCTAGGGCGGAAATTAGTTTCTGTTGCTTGAAATTATAATGGCGAAAAAATACAGCGATTATTAAGGTTTTCATACAAGCCGTAAAAAACTCAAAAAACCGCTGTATTTTTTTTCTTTTTTAATTTCTAGCAACAGAAACTATTTTCCGACCTAGATATGCCGGATCCCAGCATGGCGTTTTAAAATGAGAGCCTAAATACGTTTGTATGGAGAACCGATCCACACCGATCGTACTGCGCTGTCTAATGGATCACAATTATATCCCAGCTTGAAACATCAATTTCTAGATTTTTCAATGCGCTCAAAGAATCGGAGGACATATCTATGAACTTGTTCGAGCAACCCTTACAACTCGATTTTTTTTTATTTCTTTCCTCCAATTGATTCCAGCATTGGTCATAATTTGCACCCGACACTGGTGTGTGCCGAATCAAAATTCGCTCGCGCTTCGTGCTTCTGGTGCTTGGTGGTGTTGACCAACCAAGTGGTTTTTTTGTGTTCTTAATAGGGGGTAAAATACCTACATAATAACTACGCTCGGCATGCCGGTTGGCGATCGCAGTTTCTCCACCGTAATCCGGGGATGCTGCTGCCATCCCTCGGTGGTCTTTGTCGTAGTTCAAAGACATTCATGAGTTTGGGGTAATTAAGGGAATACAATTCTTTTATATCAACAATAGTTTTGTAGATTTTGAGAACGTCATTAACTTTCAAACATTCATCTGAAAACCTTTAATGAAGCTGCATTAATCTGCTGGCGGCATCGCTATCCATTTTCCGCTCGGTACTTCATTCCGTACCCTTTTAACCAGATCACAAACGAAAAGCTTGCAACTACATCTCACAGCTTTGACATGTTCTTTGATGTCTGCATAAACGCCCGAAAAAGTGAAAATTGAGACTTAAAACAGATTAGCACCAGTAATTAAAACGTAGCTACAATGCTCCGGAACAGGAGTGTTATGAACGACGTGAGTTTTAGTCATTAATGGTGAAGACTACGTACAGCATCTGAATTTGCTATCTCACAATGTGTCGTGTACAGATAGTATTCAGTAAATACTTCTGATAACTAGAAATAACTCCTTGTGTTTTTATTTAAAAATGTTTTAAGTCCTTAATAAAACTCAATTATTTTGCAGTGGATTTTTAACTTGAGAAGTTTTATTTTTTAATGTATTTTTTATATATCTAGTAGTAGTAATCGGAAGTTCAACATATTTCGTGTATACTAAATGATTTTGACATAAAAGTTATAAACTTATTTATTAACGTCGACCTATTTAGTTTAGTTGTTAGCGACACTGTCTCCGAAGCTAGAGGTCCCGGGTCCCAATCCCGGAAAAAGCATTTGTTTCCGTGGTGAGCAGAAACATTTGTTTCACAGACTTGTGGTATTTCTTGCGTATTTTACACACTGTTACACTTTTAGACTGGGTTGCACTGACTGACGATCACAGACTGATCAACATTACATATGGCGCTGGTAGCTGTCATCCCATAGAAACTTGTCAAACATTGAAATTTTAACGAACACAGCTTACGATTACAGTCGGTTTGGTGCAACCCAGCCTAAACATTCAGCATGGTCGGTGTACTGGAAAAAGTTCAACCACTATTAAATTATTAATGGCAGGCAATGAATTCCCCCAGAAAAACCGACTGCGTTCGCGGGTATCGTTGGTGAGCCACACCCGTCGCTTCACTGAGGTGTTCAAAGAGCCTAGTTGTCTTCCGATCACCGCTGTACGACCTTTAGATAAGAGCGCAAATAATTTGTTGTTCTCCTGGACTCCTAGCTCCACCAGCAGCCATAAAATTGACAAATATACTCCTACTCGTACTCCTGACTATATACAGGAACACGGCCTAAGCAATTTGGTGGCGTGACTTAGTATAGGAGGGCGGTTACAAGTGGCGGTCGAAATCTACAACCAGAATAGCAGCGAGCATATGATGGTTGCCTTTTTATCACTTATCGTCGTGGATAAGATATTCGGCACGTTCTAAAAAGTATGCGAGTCCGAGAGTGACGCGCGTCTTATCCACGACGATAAGTGATAAAATCGCAACCATCATACGCCCGCTGTTCATTTGGCGCTACCCAGGGGATATGTGTACTAGAGCAAAAAAATACGGACGTGAATAGTTTTATCCCCCATAAAAATAATTTAAATTTAAGGATGTTGTAGTGAGATTATTTCAGATAAGAATTATCAAGTTCCTCTTTGAGACTGGGATTATGGCTAAGAAGAAGTAATTCTTTGAGGTTTAAAACATTTGTTTACAGGAATATAATCAGAGACTTCCTGTGTACTACATATATGTGAGTTCTTCGTAATATTTGTGAAGACCTTTTGAGAGTTCATAGCCATTTATAAGCTTTTATAGCTGTTAATGTTAAAAAACATTAACAAACCGACTCCTCGCACGTTTTATATGGAAACTGGGAATAGCTATTTACGACACAAGGTTTGTAAAACAAAGAAAGGCCGATATCGCAGATGTTTGAGGCCCGAGCCGCAGGCGAGGATCATAAATATGCGAGAGAGGGCTTTCTGTTTTACGACCCGTGTTTTGTACACAATTTTACGTCACCACATGGCCAAAAAAGTGGGTTTTTCCGGACTCGCAGCGTGCGGAAAAACGCGCTCTATGGCAAGGTGTGGTGTCAAAGTTTTTTAGAACACTACTTACATCACTTTTCTGTAGCGGTTCATCAGTCTCTGAGTAAATCAGCTGTGACATACGGACAGACATGCATGATGAAATTATAAGGGTTGCGTTTTCGCCATTTTGGCTACGGAGCCTTAAAAATGGGTACATGATTTTCAACTATATTTAATCTTAAGCTCACGCTTACTGGCGCTCACAGAACACATTTGTACTTTGTTCATAGCTTATTTTGCATAAAATCTTTTTTAAATTAATCATACGTATATTTAGTTTACACATCGTACGCATTGTTTTTAATTAAATTTATTATCTGTAAATAATAAATATTTCGAGCGTATTTTATTTACCCTCCAGTAAATTTCCACATGTTTTGTTTACTCCGACACACTATTAATTTAGATGATTTTAGTTGGTCTTTTTTCGACATAAGCATAGATAACCACTAACTAATCTCCATATGTAGTCTAATTAAACTAATAAGCTTATCATTTCTCTGTTTGATCCACGGAATTCTGTGGTTTAATGTCACATTGTAGAATACCAAAGTCAAAATATTATTTATTCACATAATGCGCCTAAGACAAGTCTTCCCCTGCCTTTACTTTCCCTTTATCTTTCCTTCTATATTGGTCTTTAAGAAATTGTCGTGCCTTTTCAAATGACCAATCATAGTCACTTTTTGCCCCTATTCTATTCTCAATATTATTCATTATCGTTCTCTTTTGTTTCACTCTACGTTATTACGTAGAGACCTCCTCGTTTATCAATAAAGGTTTCGTTGAATAAATGGTTCAATAAATGGATCATTATTATTAGTGAACGGGACTTACTCACGTAAACGACCCGAGTATACAAGTGATTAATAAAGACTAAACGTACAGGTAGTTCAAATAACCCGTACGGCTAAAAGATGTTGATACCCGCTCACTCACGACTACTCACGACCAAGGATGTTCTGACTGTACATTTGAAACGTAGGTATTCCTCAAAGAGGTTAAGTAAATCTAAATTATACGCAAGTTAAACTTCAGTCAATACAAGTGGGCGGCAAGTCTTTGAAGTCACAAGTATCTACAGGCTGCAGCATTCGCTTGCCATCAGGCGGGCTGTATGCTAGTTGGCTCATAGTAATATGATACATCATTAATTTTACTGCTCTTAATAATAAGTAGCGTAGTTAATAAAACGAAAACAAACACATAAGTACTAAAACATGCGAGATTAACAGAACGTCAACAAAGATAAACCGGTTAGAACAAGCCCGATCTCTGCGTAACCGGATTACCTGCGCGTAATCCGACCCGGCTCAATTGCTCGGATTTTGCATTGAACTTTCAACGACATTGCAACGAACTTTACTAAAATAGTCTGAATTGTACGTACATAACGGTTTATCTCGAAATGGTTACTGCAGTATTCAAGCATATCCTCCTCCTCCGCTGTTCGTCCGTTCGTCTGTCAACGGGCAGTATATCATGAATCGCAATAGATAGACAGTTGGTCATCTACCAATTATGTAAAGCTGTTGCCGCTATAAAAACAATACCAATTGAATTAAAAATAAAATGTGAAACATTCTAAGGACATTGGTTCCGTGACCGATATAGCCCTCCGAATCGCTTTACTTAAGTGGCAGTGGGCGGGGCACATTGCACGTAGAACCGATGGCCGTTGGGGCGGAAAGGTTCTCGAGTGGCGACCACGTACAGGAAGGCGTAGTGTGGGCAGGCCGGTGGACCGATGACCTGGTAAAGGTCGCCGGTGTCCGCTGGTAGCGCAGCAGGACCGGTAATTGAGGAAATCTTTGGGGGAGGCCTATGTCCAACAGTGGACGTCTTTTGGCTTTCGGCATGATGAAGGACATCGGAATAATAAGTCGTATATCCAAAACGCTCAGTGATTAAAAATACATCTCTATTTTAATATAATATTAAGTTATACATTATCATCGATATCCCAGTGCAGTTGCATCTGGTTTCATCTTGAATGATGCCCGCAGTCCGTTACCTAATGCCAATGGTTGTCAAGTGAGTGAGCTACTTGACTGTTCGAAGTTCTCATGCCACCCGAAGGCCTCTACCTCAACTACTGCTGTCATAGACAGCAGCCAGGATCAACGGCTTAACTTGCAAGTACGGGAGCGTTCAATAACCAATCAAAGCGAAACCGAACTGTATTGATATTAAATCATACGACCTAATCATGTAAAATAGGTAAATATTAAATTTATTTTTCAAAGTTACACTGCTTTTACACTGATTCGTCATTAACTCATTACAAAAGTTAATTGTGATGTCACAAAGTGAAAATCTGAGATTTAGTTGCGTTGGCGCAGGTTGGTGCAAAGGAAATAAAAAAAATTGAATTCTCATAAATACCTATACGTTACTTTCATCTGAAAATGATTTCGTCGTGAATGTTTTAACCAAGGATTTCCATTTTGTTGGGTTAAAAGACACTCTAATCCACATATTTTTCGGTGTCTTCTTGCTAGTACAGTCAAGAGCTGTAAGTTATTATTTTTTCTCCCTATCACAATGGAATAATAACTTACTCTAGCTCTTGGCTGTACTTAATCTTGCAAACATTTCAATACCACATGTATTATCACAATGTTTAGATTGTAATTTCAAAAAGTTCAAAACTCTTGTTTAAACGGCTAACTTTGTGTTTGCTGAAGTCTCTTATCTAATAGCATTTTAAACATGGTAAACCCAGTTTTATATGTTTAGTGGGAACTATTAAGAACTTTAATGCATATAATATTGTATTCAAGAATAAACAACGAAAAATATTTACAATGCGTAGTTAAACAAGAAGGGAATACTGAAATGTACGGATTAGTTATAATGCTCCTTCTCAAAAAAAACCGGCCAAGTGCGTGTTGGACCACGCACAATAAGGGTTCCGTACCGACACCTCCTAATTTACATTTTTTTTTTCGTAATTTCACATCATATTTCTATAGCGGTTCATAACATACACCCTCAAACCAAAATTCATAATTGTAGTGGTCATAGTCCCCGAGGAAATAGGCTGTGACATACGGATGGACAGACAGACAGACATGACGAATCCATAAGGGTTCCGTTTTTTGCCATTTGGCTACGGAACCCTAAAAAGGCGTATAATTTATATACCTATTCTCGTATGTAACTATGTAATATGTATCCACATCAGCCCAAGAACGTCCACTACTGGAAAAAGGGCTCTCCCAATGGAATGGAAAATGCCATAATCGCCATGCTTGGCATGCGGATTGGCGATCGCAGTATCTCCACCGTACCCCAGGGATGCTGCTGCTCGTCCCACGGTAGTCTTGGTCGTAGTGTTGATCACAGACCAATAAGAGATACTACGTATCAGACGCACAACTGTCATACTGCTATGTTAGCCAATAGCGAAACGCTTGAAATTACTTTGACAGCTTCCTTTTTTTTAGTCGATGGATATTTGAAGGCAATAGGTTTAAATTTAATTGGCCTTTAGGTAGGTACAGGGGTACTGGTTGCTTTAAAAGCTTAGTTTATGCTATTTAAGTGGAATGCGAAATGAAACCATATACTGGAAATATTTTCGTATATTTAATATAAAATATTCATTTAAATGCGATATGTTGTTCCGTGTAAACTTAATTTTATATAATCCTATATTACATTTTGCTACATATTTTGTATATAAGCTGCAAATTAGTGTTAAAGTTAAAGTGTAGTGAGTGAAGGGAGTGGTAATTGATGAACTGATAAAAAAGTCTACTTCTAACCTCTCACGCCTTTCATGTTTATTGGTATTTAGATAGTTATTCATTTATTTTAACCTTACCCTTAATTAATTACCCTTTGAGCTTAGCTAAAATGTCATTATTTTATTCAATAAAAGCGTGCGCATTTTCCTCACCCACGTAATGCTTCCACGCCCTGATTTGTATAACTCAGAAAAACAAAAACATTCAGAAAGACTGAACCTATCTGAAGTATCGTGTTTCCAATTTAAAATGATGAACGCGGTAATGTACAGACGTAAGTAAAACAATGTCAGCGATATCAATATTTTTGCAATAGGAATAGTTAAAAATCGTTCTAAACTTAGTCTGAGAAAATAGGGATCAGACAGTCAAAAATAATACAATAGTACCAAATGTGACTTTTTTACTATGGAACGTTCTACCGAACAAAATTTGAAATCCGACCCGATACTACCATAGTGCGTACCTGCTTTTCAGAAAGAATTTAAAAAAATCGGAGACAGTTTTATAAGGCAGGCATCCGTTGTCTCACTTAATTACTTAATCACTTAATAGCAGACATTAGCGAAACCTACCACCAGAAAGGGATGTTCATTTGGCGCTACCCTGGGGATACGTGTGGGTATCTAAAGCAAAAGCCAACGGACGCAAACAGATTTATCCCCCGAGATCCCTTTGTGTCGCACCTGTATTACTCCGCCACGGCCGATGACATGGTAAGAGTCGTATGTTCGTCAGAAGACCGCGGCTATGCGTTGAGGGTGTTCCAGCTGCGTTCGCATTACTACGTACACTTCAGCTCCTTTATGGTGCGCGTGCCGCGGCGGTTACAGGGCCCCATCACGTGTGCTGATTTCTGCCGACGGACGTAATTTTTCGACGGTTTCGGGTAACCTACCGAGTTCTATACCGGATATGACGACGCAACAGAGTGACGCTGTTACGTCGTCTAAATTATGCTTCACTGCTCAATTCTCACGATTAATGTTTACATGTAGTACTGTTTTCCAATTCACGGCCATTATCACGAATTATTTAAAGAATATATGCTAATCTGTAAAAAAAAGGATTAAAAGTGCCTAATTTGACTACCTATCCCTTCAGCCAATAGGAGGCACTGCCAACCATCCGCCATATTTACCTCATTATCTGTTTTCGTGTGACGGCCGTTACACGTAAAAATAATCTTAAATTTTAAATCTTTCTAAGCTACTGTTGTATCCAGCTGTATTAGTTGTTTAAACATGGGAAGAAAGTGTAAACGTCGTGATAGGTATAGCGATGACAAAAACTTAAAGAAATTACGGCAATTGCAAAAAGAAATATATAGTCGTCGCTGTCATAGTTCTGATTCATTCAGTTCTTAATCAAGATCAGGTGAGTTGGTTTATATGTTTCCTTGAAAATTTCAGCTATTTCAGCTGAAACAAAAGTATATGACGGCAACCATGACGGGCAAATCAAATTTATTTTGTTACTCGTTGCCATGGTCACTTCTATTCAGAAATTATAAAACTACGATTTTGAAGAAATTATTTCCACAAGCGATTATGAGATGAGACAATGTTAATCCCATTTTGTGTTGAGGCACCTTCTTAAGATGCTAAGAAATTCAGTCTCTGCTATCGCCTGGTTTACTAAGACCAAGATTGAATAACAACAGGAAAGTTTCTAAACCCGATGACCGATCTACATATTAGTATTGGGAAAATACTCTAATAGAACAAGTTATCTTCAGCTGCATTTTCCATACGGACGTTTGGTGCACGACTAGTGTCTTTTAGTTATGGTCTTATGGTACCGGTATATGTGATGCGAACAGTATTCTCTAGGACTGAGTGCATATGTGATGCGAATGGTTCTTGGGATCATTACCTTCACAGCACAGCTCAATAAATAGCATGTTCACTCATTTTCAAACCAGGAAAATCAGACCCCTTGGCACAACGAAACTGAAAATACATATGACTCACCTAACAATGAGATCTATTATGAGACTGATTTCCGCCAGCCTGCGATTTCCCCTCAACTACCAGTTAATACTGAGCCACCACATACGTCCTTAGAAAAGGACGTGCAATCTACAAAGAATGAGCAGCAACCCGGTACTTCGGATAAAAATAATGAAAGTGACATCATAAATGATGAAAGTGACGTCATTATGCAAGAAATGGCGCACTTAGATGATGAAGTACTTACCTTACTAGGAGACCCGCCGAAGGAAGAATCTCCTATTGGTCCAAATGTGCACAATGATATCGCGTCCAGGCTACAAGATGTTTTACAAAATGGGCTTAAAAAGATCAGAAAGATAAAATCTTTGGAGACTACTCCATTCCGGGTAACATTCCTTTCTTCGGCGCTCCGGTATTAAACGCAGAGGTAAAGGCTGCAATTTCTGATATATTGCAAAAGAAAGACGCGTCATTAGCAGCGTGCCAAAGACAGGTTGGTACATCACTGACAGCCTAAGTCGATGGACATATTAGTGAACGATAAATCAGACTCGGGACAGCAAGTTCTTAAGCATGTCAGCAATGCTTGTCGTTTATTATGTGATTCGCATTATATTGATACGAAACTGAGACGAGATTTTCTGATCTCGACTTTAAATAATAAACTTAAAGACACATTAAAAGAATCAAAAAGGGATAAGAATCTTTTCGGTGAAGATTTAGCTGAAAAGATAAAGGTAGCCTTTAAAAATGCTATTACTAAATCAAGTCAGGATCTGAGATACTGTAACAAACCTAAGTCCATGGTTACTAACAACTCGGCATCTACTAGTACACAGCCTAATTTAAACCGAAGCCGAATTATCAGAATTCGAACAGGAGACCACCTCCATCACATAGGTCTGCGGGAGCCCTGCCGACGCCTCACTACAGGGGCAGAGCGGAAATAGACAGCCGGCGCCGGTCTTCAGCGCCGCGTGCTCGGGCGAGTGCCCATTACAAGAGGAGACATTAGACACTCAGGTGATGTTGCCTTCAGGCAGATTACAGTATTTTTATAATGCTTGCGTAAAGTTTAACGCCGACCAAACAATTCTATCTTGGATTAAGGGTTACACTATTCCTTTTATGTCTCAACCCGTACAGACGGATTACCCGAAAAATAGACCAAGTAACCTTGACGAGTTTAATGATTTTCAATTTGAAATCAACAAATTACTTAATAAAGGTGCAATAACGCAATGCATTAGAGAAGAAGGGGATTATTTGTCAAGTATTTTTTAGTGCCCAAACCGAATGGCGATAAAAGATTTATATTAAATTTGAAAAAATAAATCAATTTATAAAACCTGCACATTTCAAAATGGAGGATTTTCGAACAGCTGTAAAACTAATATCTCCTGGGTTTTTCCTAGCAAACTTAGATTTACAAGATGCATATTTTTTGGTAGCTATTCATCCAGATTATACAAAATATTTGAGATTCGAATTTAATGACATAATATATCAATTTAATTGTTTGCCGTTCGGTTTGAATACAGCTCCTTTAGTATTTACTAAAATTATGAAACCAGTTGTTGAACACTTACGCTTGCACGGGTTCCTTTCCACTATATATTTGGACGATATACTGTTAATTGGTAGTTCCCACTCAGAATGTGTCACTAATGTGTATATCACTATGAAACTCTTGGCAAACTTGGGTAAGTAATTAATCATCAGAAAAGTAACATAGAACCTCGAACTAGTTGCACGTTCCTAGTTTTGTCTTAGACACTGAAAATTTCTGTGTAAAACTTCCCCAAGAAAAAAATAAAAAGATAAAGAAAGAAATTGTTTATATTAGAAAATAAAACATATTGTAACGCCCCCCCGCTCCCCCTTGTATATTTTTTAATTAAATGTATATTTTTGACGATGTGATTTTTATTAAACTAACTACAGCATAAACTAAGAAATGGCCAATGTGAATCGTCTAGGGTAGAACCCAATAATGTTATGAACCGTAAAACCCAAATTCTTTTATATGAATACTTGTCAGGTTCTGGACTTCGTCTTCCTTATAAATGAATCCTAGTTTTCCCTAATTTAATAATAGAATTAAGTTTCTAACGAATTTTGGCTAAAATGTTTATTTACCGAAAGTTAAACTAAGATAAAAATAATTTATTTATTTTGTAGAACGTCCCCTACTAGGCCTTACCGTGATCCGTTACCGCATCAGTAGCAACCCTAATATGTTCTAAATAATCCTAAAAACACAATCTTTCACCTTTTTCAATGAACTCTTTAAAAGTAGTTCAGTGTTACACAAATTCAGCCCTAGCTAGCTCTTGAGGTGAATTGTTTGTATTATACTTACATACGTACTTTTGCTACTGAATACGCCTGGGTGAGGATTGATCGTCTAGCTAGCCTACCTAGCCTACCTGATACCCATTTATTCAGATCCTATATAAATAGGTATTCCTGACATAATACTCTACCAGTGTTTCGGAACCTAGTTTTCTGAAGAGAAGAAGCGTCACGTGACAGGAAGCGAATAAACACCGTGTTTAGTATTGTCCTTGCTTATTAATTGTAAATAATTGTCTAAATAACACTTAGCTGTGGGAAAAGCCGTAGAAAACTTCACTGCCGGTCCGAGATTACAAACAACCATAACATCAACACACTGGTGAGCCAAAATTATGATATTTCTCACTTAAAATATACGACGAGAAAGTCGATTTTTTCAAAATACACGCACACATACGCAAAGTTTAAAATAACAGCTTGAATTACTGGAAATATATGTGAAAACATGCGGTACGAGACCAGCTGTTTTTTACGAACTGTCAGTGTCAACTTCAACTAACACAACATCACACCATACGTCAGATTGACAGAGTTGCGTTTGGAAACACATCAAAGTTATAAGTAACGGTGCGTTCAAAAACCTATGTGAGTTTGCCGTCAATATAAGGTTATTATTACTATTACGTATAAATAATAAATCAACACGAAACGAACGCAAATATGAACTGCTTAGCGTGCCAAGAACTTATTATCAGCCACCTAGAAGTAATAAACTGCTCGTCGTGTAAAGACTCATATCATTATAAATGTCTCGGCATGACAAAAATGTATTTTAATGAACATAAATATGACCTGGACCATGGCTGGCAATGTACATCGTGCACCAATATAACGAAACGGCGAAGAAACGACGACACACTTGTGCGGAAACAATTCGACACAACTTCAATATTAGAGGAAACTAACATGTCAATAGATGACTTTCATGAAGCACAAAAAAACTCACCTTCACATAGACATGAGGCTTATCCAAAACAAAATCAATCAGTCACAATTGAACAAATTGGATCGCTATTAGACTCAAAATTGACAAACAACAACAACACTATATTCAACAACATAAGACACCTCATACAATCAGAAATTAACACTGCTCTCGAGAAACTTAAAAACGAATTTATGCAAAAAAATAGTGCTATTACATTACAACATCAAGCTTTAAAAACACAACTTGAAGCCACAAACCTCTTGATTAAAGACCTTCAAAATGAAAACGAGATGATTAAACGGGAACTAAATTACTTGAAATCCCAATACAATACAATGCAAGCAACAAACACTGACGTCTCACGCACTGAAAGACAATTTATACTATATGGATTAGACGAACATTTCGGCGAAACCGAAACGGACCTGTATCCACGCATCGACAGAATGTTTAAGGACTTACTAAATATTAGCATTAACGGCTTTATCGAATCTGCAAGACGAGTGGGGAAAAGCAAAGGTGGCCGCCGTCCCGTCATTCTGGAACTTATTAGTAAGCGAATGAAAAGTTTCGTCCTACAAAATGCCTACTGCTTCCATAATACGGGATATGCTGTTTCCGAAGTATTGGACCAGTCACAGCTAGAAATTAGAAAAAATCTTAGAGAATGTCTAATAAATGCACGTAAACAAGGAAAATATGCAGTCATTCGTCATAATAAGCTGTTCATAAATGGCAAAGAGCACACCCTGACTACACAATCCCAACAATCCCAACAATCCCAACAAGATTGTCAACTAAACAGCACCCACATAAGCTCGAGTCCAGAAGAAGCAACGTCTGCACAGGAACGTGCGTTGAATCCGTTTACGTCGCCACCGTCACCCTCACCACAAACTTTTTTTCGTAAATAACAGTCTCCATAACCATAGCTTAAGAACATCACTCTGTGTACTGCACCAGAATATAGCTGGAATATTATCAAAAAAAGATGAAATAGAAATTGTGCTCGAGGAACTTAAAAGCAAATGTATCTCCCCAACAGCTCTATGTTTTTCTGAAAAGTTTTTACTGTCCGGCACTGAGACTAACCTTTGCCTTAACAATTATGAACTTGCCTCATTCTTCTCACGTAAAACGAAAAAACGAGGAGGAGTCTCCATTCTTATTAAGAAAAATACCAGCTTTGAAGAATTGAAATGCATAAAAAAGTTCGCAACTGAGAAGAAATTTGAATGCTGTGGGGTAGAACTAGTCAATAGTAATGTAATAATAGTGTGTCTGTATAGAACCCCTGATAGTGATATAAATCAATTCCTAAATTATTGCAACGACCTCTTAGGATTCTTACGATCAAAACGTAAAAAAAACATACTGATATGTGGAGATATGAATATTAATATTTTAACAGATAACAAAATCAGTAAAGACTATTTAAGCTTGATCCAAAACTATAATATGTACAGTCACATTAATACACCTACGCGTCAAAACAACTGCATCGATCACATTTTTAGTAATATTAAGACAGCAAAAGGTGAAACGCAAGCACTTGGCTTATCCGATCATGACACGGCGCAACTAGTAACATTCCAATGCAAAATTCAACCCCCGCGATCCGATTGGTACATAAAAAAGAGGGACTACTGCGAAGAAAATATTGAACTATTCAAAAAATGTATCTACAACTTATCTTTTTCTGAAATATACGAAGAAGAAATACCAGACAAATCATTTGAGGTGTTCCACAATCTACTAACGCTCTTTCATGATCTTTGCTTTCCACTTATTAAAGTTAAAGTAGGAACCAAAAATAGGAAAATAAAATGGCTAACGAAATCTTAAAAAAAATGCTGCGCTGTTAAAAGAAAGCTTTATTAGAAGTATCTGAAAGACAAACATATAGTAAAAAAGACGAAATTTATGACATACTCCAGGATTTTAAAAAAATGCATATCACAATCTCAAAAACTTCGCAACACAACATACATAAACTCTTGCCAAAATAAATGTCGCGCAGCTTGGAACGTTATAAAAAAAACCTTCACCCAGTCATCGACCAGAGAGATTGACAAAATCATAAACGAACATAAAATAGAGATCTCTGCACCACAAGATATAGCTGAAGAGTTCAATAGCTACTTTTTGGGTATAAATAATAACAAACCAACTACCCACGAAGTTGCAAGTATTCCAAAAGGCCCCAAAACCGTGCAAAATTCAATATTCTTATCGCCAGCAAATCCTGAAGAAATCCACAAAATTATAATGTCTCTTAAAAATACACATGCTACTGGCTACGATCAGTTACCTACAAAAATATTAAAATCCATTGTTTTTCCTATTTTAATTCATTTATCTCATTTAATCAATTTATCATTCGAATACGGCACATTCCCTACTAGACTAAAGAAATCTGTTATTAAACCTATATTTAAAAAAGGAGAAAAAAGTGACCCAAACAACTACAGGCCAATAACCCTGATTCCTGTTATTTCGAAAGTATATGAAAGAGCTTTTTACACGAGACTCGATAATTATTTAACAAAAACTAACGCTTTAAGACAAGAACAAAATGGTTTCAGGAAAAAAAAATCAACAGCATTGGCTTGCTTCAAACGAAATGATAAAATTACGGACTGCATTGATAAAGGTACTCCGGTTGGAGTACTGTATCTCGATATGTCTAAGGCATTTGACACAGTCTGCCATAAGCGTCTTCTAAACAAAATCGACAAATATGGAATTCGCGGACCTGCTTACTCTTGGATTGTTAGCTATCTAAATGATAGACAACAAAGTACGCAAATAAGTAGGATAACTAATAGTAGACTTTCAGTATTCAACTCAAGCTACCAAATAAACAAGTACGGTGTCCCTCAGGGAAGCATCTTAGGCCCCCTATTGTTCCTTATCTATATAAACGATCTACCTGACTCGACAAAACATGACACTGTCTTATACGCTGATGATACAACAATATTAATTAAAGGTACAGACATAAATAACTTTGAAAACGAGATAAATAAAGCGTTGAGTGATGTTGTACGCTGGCTAGATTACAATAACCTTAAAATAAATCTCAAGAAAACAAAATTTATGCAGTTTATGTCATATAAATCTAAGATTCACCACCTTAAAATAGTGCACAACACAGAGAACATTGAAGAAGTTAATAGTATTGTATTTCTTGGTTTGACATTGGACACACATTGTAGCTGGAAGGAACATTTAGATACGATTTGCAAGAAACTGAATAAATTCCTTTATGTACTTTGGCGCCTCAAACAGACAGTGTCATTTAATACTGCTTTATTGACCTACCATGGTTACATTATGTCAGTCCTAAGATATTGTATAATTATGTGGGGCAATTCTGTCGACGCTGACCGTGCCTTTGTTGCCCAAAAAAAATGCATTAGAACTCTCTGTGGAGTAAATAGACGAGAATCCTGTAAGCCTTTATTCATAAAACATAATCTTCTATCCTTGCCTTGTCTATACATATACGAAATAGTCATATTTGTAAAACTCCATTCGGAATTGTTTACCTTTATCGAAGAAAAGGCATCAACTAGATCACATAGACGGCACATGCTCGCATTACCAACTAGTAACAAGCTGGTACTCAGGAAAAAAGCGCTCATAATATGTGTGTAAATATATTTAATAAACTACCTGCCGCAATTAGAATACTGCCTGTTCATGAAATTAAAACAAAGTTGCACAAAATGTTAGCTGAAAAATGCTTCTATAGTATTCAAGAATTCTTAAGTTATAAATTTGACGAAGTATGTGACTGAATAATATAATCGTTTGTTATTATTATTAATTAATTTAATGAGATGTTATTATTTTTTCAATGTTATGTTATTATATAAACCAATCTAACTTATTGTAGCTGATGAAGCATGCGATGAAAACAATTATCAATGTTTTTTTGACATGCGTGACATGACATAGTCAAAATTATTTTCACATGCCTCAATAAGGCCGAATGTATTAAGGGTCAAAAATGTATATTTTATAACATCTACTGTACCATATGTTCTCGTGAATAAACTTTCATTTCATTTCATTTCATTTCATTTCATTTCAGAAACACCAAGAAACTCTTCAGTCTATGTTACGAGTACGGTATTTATTATTAAGTAATCTTCCTAACCATATCCTAAAACTCGTATAGTCAGAGAACTGCTCAGCTTGCCTCATAATTAGACTATATTAATGAGCGGCTCTGCTTGTCACTAATATAATTTAACCCAGAGAACTGCTCAGCTCGTCTCATTGGAAAGCTAAATTCAATGGCTTGCTCAGCTTGTCACTAAATTAGCTTATTCCAGTGAACTGCTCTGCTTGTCACTTTGTAAAAGCCAACTTTAGTGATCTGCTCAGTTAGTCACTAAATTAGCTTATGCTGAGTAAATGATAATCATTTACTCAGCATACAGCTGTTTTTATAAACTTAAAGTGTTATATAGAATAAGGCCCTACATCACTGAAAGTTTACGTATAGAGTTAGTGGAGTCACTTGTTTTATCTAAACTCAATGCAAAGACAAAAAAGCTCATCCAACGAGTCCAAAATGCCTGTGCACGCTTCTGTTTTACTATTCCATTGAGAGCTCATGTCACACCTTTTCTGAACAAGCGCAGTGTTCTCAAAATGCACCACCGTCGTAAGCTTCATTTGGCCTGATTGCTCTTCGGAGTACTTAAGTACAAAGCTCCTTTATATCTCTTCGAAAAGCTGTCCAGCACCAGGATGCGTGGTGGCCGGCAGTGTGGGTTGCAGTTGCTAACCCGCCGCCATGCATCGGCCGCTTTCCGTGGTAGTTTCCGATATGTAGCGACCAAGTGCTGGAACAATGTCCCACCTCCGTTTCGATGCCTGCAACATATTCAATCGTTTAGATCCAATTTGAAGAAGTTCATGCTCAAACATCAAAGAAAAGAGGAAAATTGCAGATTAGAAACTAGTTGCTTTTAAAATATTCAACAGGTTTTATTTTACTTACTGCTGGGGTATGCACCTTTTGCATAATCTGCATTGCGATGTTGATGTTGTAGTGTTTCGTTTTTGTGATTACGACGCAGATGTTCATTCATTTATTTGTGTAGTTTTTAAGTCTTGTTACGTTATGCCATTTGCCACTAGTTTATTAATTAGCGCTGTATGTAATTAGGCACTGTATTCACATAGTACTTTTGTATATTTTAGCAAGTTGTACTCGTAATTATTGTTTACTGTATATTTTCCGGGATAGTGACGTGACGATGACGCCTCCATGTCATAATAAAAATAATTCCGCTGGCGCTAGTTGCTACAGACTCTAGAGGCGTGTGAATTTTTATTTGTACGTTTTATTTAGATTCTTTTTTAATTTTCTCGTATAAGTATGTATAATAGCTTAATAATATTATTTGTATTACTGATTATGTATATCTATTTTTTGTGTTTTGTCTATCGTGCTGTCACTTGGCTCCAGAGGAAGACCAGCGCTAGCCTGTGGCTAGCACATGCTGATTTGGGGCCATTTCGTGGCTGTTTTATGTGTTATTATGTTTTTGTGTTTTGTTCTGTATTGCTATGAATAAATTTATTTCTTTCTTTCTTTCATTTAGCTAGAAATCGTAACACTTAACAGAAACCATCATTATTTATACCAAAAATGATAACTTTATCACAGCTAAGTATTCCCAAAACTCAAATTAGCGGCAATCCTAAAAGAAATTACTAAGCCCTGCTTCCCAAATAAATGTATATGAAGCTACCTACTGTTCCCCAGTAAATTCACTAAATTGAAAGATCATGAATCCCTTAACAGATCCAGCTCTTTTGACTGCGAATCCCTAACCTATGCAACGAAAGTTCAGTGGGCTAAACTGAGAATTGCAATGCTAAAGGCCCGTGTTGGTTGTCTCCCCCCACTGCGCCCGCAGGCTAGGATACAGTGAGTAAGACGCCCTATTGTGTATATAAGATTTATATATAAATATATTTAACAAGACCGTTCCTCAAATACTGAACAATTTCGACAAGCGAGGTTTACACCTCTATGCTGAGACCCCATATTGGCAGCCATGTCTACGTTGTCAGCTGGGCATTGAAGGAACGTAAGGGATTTGATTCGTCTCCATGTAGGTAAAAGGTAGACGCCAGACCACCCTTAGATCTGGTAACTAAAGACTCTGAACCCTGCTCGTTGGCACCGTTAGGCGAGCAAGACTCCTCAGGCAAACTGAAGCCTGGACAAGATTCTCGTCTTTTGAAATACTTGAAATAGCACAAATCCCCATAAAATATTAGTTACACTTGTCTAAGAATGATTCCTCATCATGAAGAGTAACTCCTCATAACGACGAACCACTCCTAGGACAGCAATTTTACCCACCAAATATTCACTACTATGCAGACCAGAGACCTTGTCAGTCTGAGTGACGAATTCTAAGTGATTTCAATACAACTTCGCGCCCCTTTTATACCCAAAATTGACAGAGACTCTTACGACCTTTCGTCTACTACAGCCATGGTAGAATTTCGAATTTTGAATCGGAATAATTCGAGTTCCAAATTTGAACTACAGCAGGTAGAATCGTCATTATGACCTATTTTTGATTACGTTAAAAGCTTTTCCAACCATTTAAGTACTAGGATCCCATAACTCTCAACTAGTGAAGTTCGAAATTCAAACGAGGACGGTTCTGTCTTGACTCTTTTGAACATTTTTCAAGACTTTTCTAACCATTGAAGTACTAGGATTCCATAACTCTCAACTAGTGTAATCCGAAATTTAAACGAGGACGGTTCTGTCTTGACTCTTTTGAACATTTTTCAAGACTTTTCTAACCATTGAAATACTAGGATTCCATAACTCTCAACTAGTGGAATTCGAAATTTAAACGAGGACTGTTCTGTCTTGACTCTTGTTGACCAAATTGAAGACTTCCAACCAATGAAGTACTAGGATTACATAACTCTCAATTGGTGTAATTCGAAATTTAAACTAGTAAAGTTTTAACAAGTAGTTGGAACCTTTGACAAGATTTCCAAAGTCTTTTCTAACTGTGGAAGTACCAGGATTACATAACTCTCAACTAGTATAATTCGTAATTTTTGATATTAATCCAAAGTTTGTTAGACCTTTTGTCAATGCTGTGTTCCTTGGAAAAATATCTGTGATTTTGTTCAATTATTACGTTTGACAGTCGTTAAAACTTTCAAAACTACTTTCTTTACACGAAGTTTATAATAACTTTACATCACGTGGTCTAATTGCTTTATTACGTTCCGTTATGCGTATAGTCGAATTGCGTTCCGTTACAATATGTAAAATTAGGACATTGCCAAATTTAACAGTTTACTAATATCTGTCTGTCCTGCAGTTCAGTATGGGTGGCTGCATACAGAATTATTTGAAAGAGAAAAATTCATCAATTTACTAAATAATAATGATGATTATGAAACTGTTATTAAACTGAATAAAGACGTCTTATGCGAGGATTTAGATTGGTGGTATGAAAATATTGATAATTCGGTAAAACCGATTCGCAACAATTATTATGAGCTTGAAATATATTCTGACGCTGGTAAAAGTGGTTGGGGTGGATCCTGCGGCAATAAAAGAGCTCATGGTTTTTGGACCAATGAAGAAAAAGATTTACATATAAATATTCTAGAATTGTTAGCAACTTTATTCGTTCTAAAAGTATTTGCTAAGAACGAATATAACACCCAAATTTTACTTCGAATTGATAACACAACTGCCATTGCTTGCATCAACCGCATGGGCAGTGTACAATTCGCGCATTTTAACAAAGTGTCGCGTGAAATATGGAACTTTTGTGAAAAAAGAAAGGTCTTCATCTTTGCGTCATAAATTAAATCAAGTGGCAATAGTATAGCAGATTTTCAATCTCGTAGAATTCAGTCAGATACTGAATGGGAGCTAGCAAACTTTGCGTACTCGCAAATCATCAGTAAATTTGGTATGCCAGAAATAGATTTATTTGCAAGTAGGTCTAACGCCAAAGCAGATAAATATATATCTTGGAGACCTGACCCATATGCTTATTGCGTTGACGCTTTTACCGTAAACTGGTCGAAATTTTATTTTTATTCGTTTCCACCTTTTAGTGTAATCTTAAAAGTCTTGAATAAAATAATAATAGAGAAAGCTACTGGCATTCTAGTGGTACTGTTCTGGCCTACTCAGCCCTGGTTTCCTATATTTAATAAATTAATAATATCTGAAATAATTTACTTCGATCCAGGTTATAACTTGTTGATTTCCGACGATTCCAGGTCCCGGCACAGCCTACACAAAAACCTTACCCTCTCTTCTCTTCTCTTCTTGGTCGTATACTCTTGGCAGAGTAGTCGTGGTCATGGGGGTCGTAGCACGGCCTTTTTCACAGTCTCCCGCCATCTCTCCCTCACCGTGGCATTTCGCACGCACAGATTCAGGGGTGATTCCGTGAGGGTTCTTATTTGATCCGTCCATCGCAGAGGCGAGCGTCCTTACCCTGGCTGCAGCCAAATTATCAGGGGAGCACTACTTCGAAGAAGTGTCCCCCCTTCGTCTATTGATTTAATGATTAATTTAGTTGCGCCGAATATGCGTAAACAATATAATTGTTATTATTAGGCCTGGTTCACGTTTTGTCAAAAGCAACATATTGATTATCTAAATGCGTCAGTTCCTAACATATTGTGTTTTCTCACACATTTATATAACTCAGACTACCAATATGGTAGTCTTAATTGCAGTAGATCAGCATTATCATTTATTTTAGGTCGGAATATCACAGATGATGATAGAATTCATAAATTTATGAAAGGTGCGTTTAGATCTCGCCCACCTGCGCCTAAATATGATTTCACCTGGGACACAATTGTTGTTTTAAACTATTTATCAAATCTGTATCCCAACGAAAATTTGAACCTCGAAATACTGTCTAAGAAATTAGTTTCCCTTCTGGCTCTCGTAACTGCACGCAGAGTTCAAACTCTGTCACTAATAAAATTAAACAATGTAATAGTTACATCCGATTGTATAAAGATATTGATATCGGAATCGATTAAAACAACTAGACCTAATTGTTTTCAGCCTATTTTGAAAATACCTTTTTATAATGAAAATCCAGTAATTTGTCCTGCAAGAACCTTAACTTGCTATAAAGATAGAACATCGCCTTTAAGAGCATCCAATATAGATAATTTATTTGTGAGCTATAGGAAACCTCATAGTAAAGTGACAACCCAGACTCTAAGTCACTGGATAAAGGACGTGCTCCGTCGAAGCGGTATTGATACGTCTGTATCTAGCTCACATAGCACTCGTCACGCTTCGACTTCGAAGGCAAATCATCTCGGTGTCAGCGTTGACATAATAAGAAAAACTGCAGGATGGAGCGCGTCTTCTTCAGTATTCGCTAGGTTTTACAATATCGTCCCTTCTCAAGATGAAACCTTTGCCAGGTCTATTTTCAATAGCGAATAATTGAGTTATTTTTTGATTGAATTATTAAAAACATTTAATTTCTGATATTACACATAATTGTTATTAAGTTATTGTTATTTTATATACTACTGCCTAAAGAAGTTATAAGTGTTATGTTATATCTTTGTTCTGTTATTTTGTTGAGTGATTATGACATTGAAATATAACTTTCAAATGTCCGTATTGTTTATTTTGTTATCTATCTTATCAGTTCATGAACAGCTTGTTCGCAGATTTTTATTTTTGTTTTAGCTTTGAACATCTACATGTAAACATTAATCGTGAGAATTGAGCAGTGAAGCATAATTAATGATAAAACGAACTTACCTGTGCGTGAAGTTCAGAAAATTTAGCTGTTAATATCCTTGATGTACTGGATAAGACGTATACTCGTAAGAGTAAATTATAAAATAAAAAGTACTGGATGATTGGAAAAAAAGACTGGTGTTTAAAATTTACTGACGCAAACACCACGACACTGCATAAGACCTGCTTATGGTTATAGGAGCACCAGCCAGACTCGGCCCTATAAGAACAACGGTAGGTCTAATAGCTAAAGAGCGATCTCTTCCCAATCAACCTTTGAGCGACCTTTGGGCAGTTTAGGTAGCGGACAAATAGTCGCCCTTCATGAGAGTAGTCTTTTCAATCATCGCTAACAAATGAATGACAGTTTTCTTTTTTTTTAAACAATGACGGTGGAAAATAAGCTAACGGCCTGCCTAATGGTAAGCAGACACCGATGCCTATGGACACTTGAATCTGAAAACGTGAATATTATCTGAAATATTCACTCGAAAAGAAGGAAAAAATGTGCCCAGGGGAGGGGGGGGGGGGTAACTTGTGAACTATGGGTCCAAAAAAAAAAAAAAGTAAAGCTAATGAAGATTTTGAATGAAACTATAGCGGATATGATCAGTTAAGCCGTCTTTGAGTTATCGTAAAAAGTATTCCCTTCTTAGTAAAAGACGAATGAAATGCTGCGATAGTATTTCCTTCTGCTTGTTATTGATTTTTTATTTAATATTTATTGCAGGCATTTTTCTGCGAAGTCAAGCTTGTATAAACTTGAATCTTTTTACTGCGACTATATTCCGCTACTAGCGTGTGACTGCGACCAAATAGCAAGCGAGGGCAATTTCTAACGAAAACACGAGTTATGTATGTGTTCTACTCGTTATTTTATTATTTAACACATGTTGCGTACAAAGTTTAACAAATATAAATTATTGAACGGCTGGGATTTGTGTTGGAAAATAAAAATAAGGCATGTCCATATACTACTATATAAATTATGAAATAGAAGGCAAATGAGGAGACGAATCGCCTGATGGTAAGCGATTAGCACCGCTTATGGACACCCGCAACACCAGAGGGGTTGGTATTGCGTTGCCGGTCTTTAAGATGGGAGTCCGCTCTTTTCTTGAAGGTTTAGCTGTGCGATGCAGGAAGTTTCTGGAGAACCGCACAGTTGAGGACGGCCAACCATCTGAGTGAGGATGAAAATGTTATTGCGTTGGACGATGGCGGAAAAAAGTGACAGGGATTAATCCGAACAATTCCTCGGAGTGCGATAGAAAATGTAGAGCGAGGCTATATTTCTACGCAGCGCCAAGGAGTCAGGTCGATACTATCCTACATTCTAGTAAGCAGCCGACAATCCGAGTCACTCTCCGTTGAAGGCGATCTATAGGGAGAAGCTGGTACTGTTGTGCCCCTGCTTACAGATGAGAACAGTATTACAGTATGTCGCCCACATATCTGACCTGTGCCTTATAGAGCTGTAGGCGATGGGCCGGCGCGAAATACTGTCTCGATCTGTTGAGCACATCGAGCTTTTTTGGGGCTAATTTGGCTTTATCCTCTAAATGACCGCGGAACTGGACTTAACCGCGTAACTCGCGATGCCGACGCCAAGGATCTCGAT
This sequence comes from Notocelia uddmanniana, assembly GCA_905163555.1. Lineage (NCBI taxonomy): Eukaryota > Metazoa > Arthropoda > Insecta > Lepidoptera > Tortricidae > Notocelia > Notocelia uddmanniana. The sequence continues at coordinate 23,562,853 of LR991055.1, forward strand.
ATTAGCTGTGGCAGGACGCGACAAACGCAAGCTTTTTTGCGGTAAATGCGCAAACCTGTGCTTCTGTAGGGTTAAAACGTATCAGATTAAGGCGACCCCATTTTGAGACTTCATCCAGTAAAGTCTCAAGTTCAGAAAAAAAAATTGTTTCGGTTCTCAGTGACGTTTTACCAAGAAATATTAACGCGGCTACAGTAATAAACATCAAGAGTACTATCATTCGCATTACAGTAAATGCCGCTGATTTGCAGCAGGTCAATGATATGCAAAAGGAATAGCGTGGGCGACAGTACACAACCTTGAGGGACACTAGTATTCACAGACATGGGGTCTGAGTAAACATCGTCAACTACGACCTTTATGCTTCTGTCTGCTAGAAAGCTGCTGACCTATTCAAATTATTTCTCGGGAAGTCCATACGAGTAGGATGGAAGCTTCGAAAGAAGTGCTTTGTGCCAAACACGATCGCCTGTGCCCTGTCCAACGATGTGTCAGCTAAACCAGAAGATATCACCAGCCGGGCGGCCCGGCGGACACGGGTTTGAAACCGTAATTGTTCTTCCGGTCACTAAGCAATGTCATCAATGAGGTTATAGCGATTGGCCTTTAGTTGGACGGATTTGCGTATTTAAGCAATTGCCTTTTTTAGGGATGGGCTGCACCAAAGCTGACTTTGACGGCTTGAGCCGAAAAAGTCTCGTTAAAACTGGTATCAACTCAGGAGCATACATCTTCAGCACAATGGCAGAGATTCCATCGGGACCAATCAACTTATGAGCGTCAAGAGAAAGAAGAGCTTAACGCACTGAGCTTCGGTGGAATTGGACATCCGGCATACAGGTCTCGCCCCGCGTTATGGTCGGCGGCGCGTGTCCCACGTCATCCAAAGTCGACTTGGACGCAAATAGTTTACCCAAAAAAATCAGCTTTGTCTTTTGTGTCGAGGGCTAATGAATCAATTCCTAATTGCAGAGGCGGAAAAGACGGCGTGCAAAAATTCAGAACGCACGAATTCCCGAAGGGCGGCGTTCTAATTTCTCGCCAATCCTACCAATGTGCAACGGCTTGCTTTGGCAATAACTCTTTTGAAGGACCTGGAGGCCAGTTTAAACTCCTTTCTTAATGCGCTGGTTTTTTTACGACAACATACGAGTTTTGAAACACTGCATTTTTTTGGCTTGGCCTCGACGTTCAAAATATTAATTAAATTAAGTGATTTCTCAATATATTTACCTAAGATAAGGGCTTTGGATTTAGATTCTTGACTAATAATTCAATATAACAGGAATATTTTACACAAATCGAACCAGTCCCAAAATTAGTTCGATATTGCTTGTGTTATCGATACTAGTAGAGTAGACGATATGTTTAATAGATTATATACAAAAAATACTTACTCCCTAATTCATAAACGTCTGTAAAACCTGTTAAAGCTAAGAAAATGTCGGTAAAAATAGGTTTTCCTTATCTGTTACCTTTAAAAAAATATGTTTGTGAGAAGGATCAAAAACAAATTATTAGGTATATTTTTAAATTATGGCAAGAAAATGAAAAGTGATAGTATACTTTGTAATTTCTTACTTCAAATATTTGCGAATTTGACGTTTGTAGTGATGAGGGTTGCTGCACCAGGGACGGGGGCAGCGTAAGAAGCTAGTCCGGGAAGTAAGACTGAGGATTGCGAGTTGGAATATTGGTACAATGACTGGAAGGGGACGAGAGTTAGCAGATGTTTTGGAAAGAAGACGGATAAATGTAGCGTGTTTGCAGGAAACGAAGTGGAAGGGACAGAAAGCAAGGGAAATTGGGGCGGGTTATAAGTTTTATTACTGTGGCAGTGACGGGAAAAGAAATGGTGTAGGTATTGTGTTAGATAACGAGCTCAAGAACAAGGTGACGGATGTAAGGAGAGTGAATGATAGGGTTATCATAGTAAAACTGTTGATGGAAGATGCGGTTTTGAATGTAGTTAGTGTGTATGCGCCGCAAACTGGAAGTGATGACAGTGTGAAAGAAAAGTTTTGGGAGGATTTTGATGCGGTAATAATGGGAATACCAGAATGCGAGGATGTATATATTGGGGGGGACTTTAATGGACATGTGGGAAGGACGAATGAGGGGTATGAAAGAGTGCATGGGGGCCGAGGTTACGGAGCCAGGAACCAAGACGGTGAAGCTCTACTGGAGGCAGCCTTAGCTTTTGACCTAGCCATAACAAACACATTCTTTCAAAAACGGGACCAACATCTTATCACCTACCGTAGTGGTCAACACTCCACTCAAATTGACTACATTCTTTTGAGAAGAAAAAGGCTAGGTTCCGCCAAGGGCTGCAAGGTAATACCCAGTGAGAGCCTTGTTTCCCAGCATAGGTTATTGCTCCTGGACTTAACTTTGAAGGTTAAACGTTTAAAGAAGAGCCTGAATCCTCCAGCTAGAACGAAATGGTACAGATTGGATGATAGGAAATTATCAGCAGAATTCAGGGAAAGAGTGGTTGGTAAAATGATTGAAATGGGAGATATGGCAGAGTTGCGAGTAAATGAGTGCTGGAATGAGGTGGCAGCGTGTGTACGGAACGTAGCGAGGGATGTCTTTGGAGAAACAAAAGGAAAAAGGAAGATAGATAAGGATACATGGTGGTGGAATGAGGAAGTACAGATGATTTTGAAAGAAAAGAAGAATGCATTCAAAGAATGGACAAAAGTGGAAGATGGAAATGATAGAGAGAAGGAAATGAGAAGATCAGAATATCAGCTCAGTAAAAAGAAGGCTAAGAAAGCAGTTGCAATTGCACGGGCCAAGGTACAAAATAAGTTGTACGACTTTCTGGAGAGCCCACAAGGCCAAAAAGATCTTTTCAGAATATCGAGAGAGAGAGAGATGAATGCAAGAGATGTAAATCATATGAAGTGTATAAAAGACGAAGCGGGTAAGATTTTGATGGATGATGAGGAAATAAAAGGACGCTGGAAGAGTTACTTTAATAAATTAATGAACGAAGAGAATGCATGGAACGGAGTGTTAGAAAATATGCGAAGTAATATAGGTATGGTAAATAAGATAAGTATAGAGGAAGTGAAGATGGCGGTGCTTAGTATGAAGAATGGGAAAGCGGTTGGGCCGGATGGTATACCAGCGGAAGTATGGAAGTTTTTGAAAGCGGATGGATGGAAGTGGCTGACTTTATTTTTCAATAAGTTGTTGCAAGTAGAGGCAATCCCTGATGAATGGTGCAACAGTTCGCTGGTGCCCATCTTTAAGAATAAAGGCGACATACACGATTGCAACAACTATCGGGGAATAAAGCTCATGTCACATAGTATGAAGATATGGGAGAAAGTGATAGCGAGACGAATGAGAAAAGAAAGCGAGGTAACACAGAACCAATTTGGGTTTATGCCGGGCCGAGGGACAATGGACGCCATATTTGCACTCCGCCAACTTTGCGAAAAATACCGGCTTGCACAAAAAAACTTGCATATGGTGTTCATTGATCTGGAGAAAGCATACGATAGGGTCCCTCGTAAGGTTCTGTGGTGGGCTATGAAAGGAAAAGGTGTGCCAGAGAAGTATGTCAAACTTGTTCAGGCGATGTATGACAGAGCTAGTACTCACGTCAGGTCCGAAGCTGGGGTAACCGACAAGTTCAATGTGGCTGTAGGTTTGCACCAGGGGTCGGCTTTAAGCCCGTATTTGTTCCTCCTGGTTATGGATGCTCTAACATCGGACATACAGGAGGAAGCACCCTGGTGTATGCTGTTTGCCGACGACGTTGTTCTTGTCGGGGATGATGCTGTTCAGGTCCAGAGCAGGCTGGTAAAATGGCGGGAAAAGCTGGAGAACGTAGGATTAAAAATAAGCAGAACCAAAACAGAGCACTTGTTCTGCGACTTCGGCGGTTTATCCAGTTTTTCCCAAATTGCCTTGGATGGTGTATCCCTACCAGTCTGCTCCGACTTCCGGTACCTTGGATCATTAATCCAAAATTACGGCAATATAGACCGTGACGTGAAAAATAGAATAAATGCGGGATGGATGAAATGGCGACAGGTCTCTGGAACAGCTTGCGATCCACGAATGCCCCTTAAACTTAAGGGGAAAATTTATAAAACGATCATAAGACCTGTCGTAATGTATGGATCAGAATGTTGGGCAACGAAAGTGACGGAAGAAAGAAGAGTGCACGCAGCTGAGATGAGAATGCTGAGATGGATGTGTGGAGTGACGAGGAAAGATCGAATTAGAAATGAGTATATAAGGGGAAGTTTGAAAGTGGCACCCGTGACAGAGAAAATGAGGAGCAGTAGGTTAGCATGGTATGGGCATGTAATGAGGAGGGATGAATGTCATATTGATAAAAGAATATTAGGGTTGGATGTAAAAGGACGAAGAGCGATTGGAAGGCCCAAAAAGCGATGGATGGATTGTGTGAGAGAGGATATGAGAAAGAAAGGAGTAAGCGTTGAAGTGACGAATAATAGAGAGGAATGGAAGAAGAAAACATGTTGCGCCGACCCTGCATAAGCGGGATAAGGGCAGGGAGATGATGATGTAGTGATGAGGCTACGATGTCTGTCATATAAAGCGACTATTAATGAATGGTTGATTGCGGAATAAGCGCATAGTAATACCGAGAAACTTAGACAAACTGCACACTTCACATGCGATTTTTTTCAGAAATCAATAACTATTGTGTTTTTATACGGCAAAGGTACGTTCACGGTTCGTTCCTTATTTAACTACTTTTACACCACACCCTGCCAAAAAGCGCGTTTTTCCGCACGCTGTGCGTCCGTTAACACCCACTTTTTGGCCAAGTCGTGACGTAAAATTGTGTACAAAACACGGGTCGTAAAACAGAAGGCCCTCTTTCGCATATTTATGACCCCCGCCTGCGGCTCGGCCCTCAAACATCTGCGATATAGCCTTTCTTTATTTTACAACTCTTGTATCGTAAATAGCTATTACATTTTATTGATATATATTATTGTTGGTTATAAATTTATATATTCAAAAGGCCTATAGAATAAGAGTTCGTCATAACATAATGTTACAGATAGATGTGAACGTTTGCGACAGGCGTCAGAGCGCATAACATCTTCTGAGAACGTCATATTTAACTTGTTATTTAAAAGAAAATTCATAACACAGGAGTGCACGGGAAGTTGTTGGATTGGTTTTCCTCTTATCTAACATGTAGGTCACAAAAGGTTTTAATTTGTGGACATGAATCTAGGAGTTTCGAGGCAACTTCTGGAGTACCACAAGGATCCCACTTGGGTCCTACATTATTTTTGATATTTGTTAACGATCTCGCCAAGGAAATTCACCACTCAAAATTTTCTTTTTTTGCAGATGACTTAAAAATTACTAAAGTTATAGATAATTTAACGGACTCCCAGCAGCTCCAAGAAGACTTGACACGTATAACAATATGGTCTAATGAAAATAAACTACCACTAAACAAAGAGAAGTGCAAACACATAAAATTCACCAAAAACGACTACCTTTAAACACAACCTATTTTATAAACGATTTTCCATTGGAAGAAGTTTCACGCATTAGAGATCTCGGGGTAACCTTGGACAAAGAGTTGTCCTTCAACACACATCTTGACAACATCATAAAGCAGGCCAACAAACTCCTCGGCTTTATTTGGCGAAACTGCAAGCAATTCAAAGGCATATCAGCGCTGAAGACTGCCTTTTTTGCTTTGGTTCGCAGTTTACTCGAATACTGTTCACAGATCTGGAATCCATTTTATAAATGTCACGTTGAGAGAATCGAAAAAATACAAAAGCGTTTCCTGTTTTTCCTTTCACTACATCAGGGAAACCTTTGTAAGTTAAACTCATACAGTGCTCGCTTAAAACATTTTAATATGATAACCCTCGAGGACCGTCGTTGGATTTCTGACCAGGTATTGCTACATAAAATTGTCTGTGGTACGCTGGACAGCCCACACCTGTTGCAAGCAATCAATTGGACAGTTCCCACACTCTCGAATAGCCAACTTTCGGCCATTCTCGTATAAAACTTACAGAACCAATGTGGGATCTCATAGCATTATACCAAGAATATGTAAAGAGTATAATTTATTGTTTAAACAGAATAGGGTAGACTTATTAAAAATGTCACATAAGCAATATAAAACATATTTACACAAATTCAAGGCAAATTGTTAGATTGTTACATTATTCTCCATTTAAAATTCGTCAGCTTTTCTTACAAAACTTTGCATGCAGTTTGTTAATTAATTTAAGATTTACGATCTTCTATCATCTTGGTGCTTGATTTTACTATCTTTAATAGAACCAAAAATTAGTTTGTAAACTACTTAGTTTAAGATTTATGTAAGCAGTTACTTCTTTGCATGTTGTGTTTGCCTATTATTGGGTGGATACTCGGGCAATTTGTTTTACTGTCATGTTCATGAATAAGTTTTAATATGTATTACACCTGTTGGCAAACCTAAATAAATAAGTAAATAAATTTATAGTTCAATTGCGTTCAAAATCCTTTTCCAAATATAAAAACGAGGTCTAAATCCGAAGAACGACCGTAGTTTTAAACTTTGTATTTACCGACCAGGTTACGTCTAAAATTTACAAAAGCTTCAAGTCAGATAAAATTATTGAATGTTTTAAAAAGAAAGGTACGATTTATTTATAAAAAGATTGGACTAAATGTAAATAAAGCAAAAATAAAATTGACTAAGTGGTGTGTACGTTAAGACACATACCTCAAAGAAAGAACGTAAAAAATAACAAAAGAAGAATAAATAAGTCATGCAAAAAAGTATCAAAATTTTGTATAAAGTGAAAACTGGCAGGAAAATGTTTAATTTTTTAATAATTATACCACGCTCCTGGTGACGGATCAAACAAATTAGAAATAGAATTTACACCACACCTTGCCAAAAAGCGCGTTTTACTGCAAGACCCACTTTTTGGCCAAGTAGTAAAATCGTGTACAAAACACGGGTCGTAAACCAGAAAGCCCTCTCTCGCATATTTATGACCCTTGCCTGCGGCTCGGGACTCAAACATCTGCGATATCGGCCTTACTTTGTTTTACAACCCTTGTATCGTAAATAGCTGTTATACGTTCTTCAGAAGTCGGTTGTCTGTTTAGTTTATTTACTCATGTGGTTTCAAGATTCTCTTTTGTTTATTTATACACATGGTGACCTCAAACATTTCTCTTTTTCGGCCAGAGAAGTGAAGCGAAAATGGGACGGGCCTGGTTCAATTCGACGGATAATCGAATAGTTTACGGTTTAAGATTTATGTTGTGTCGGAAATGAATGTTTTTGTTTAAAATAACTATGGTATTTACCCTCTTTATTATTATGGCGAGCAATGGAAATACTATACTGTCAAAAATATACTTTATAGATGTATTATATTTCATAGTAATTCAGGTATTTACAATAAAAGAAATAAAACAAGGAACACAAAAAGAAAAGAAAAGTCAGTTAACTAAATACAAGAAACAATAATAATAAAACAAGACAAAAAAAAGACTATACCCCACTCTGCGTCGTGCCCGATCTAAAGGTCCCCAAAATGCTCGCAGCATTTCCACGCTGCACAGCAATGGAGACCTGTTGGACCAGCCACGACCCAGAGCGGGGGTCATTACCCCTCTCTCTCAGCCTTTTACCAAGGGCTTTAAAAAGCCCGAGAGCCTCGCTGCCCCACGGTCCTGCCGTCTCAATGGCAACCGGGACGAAATCTTACGCAGAGTATTTGGCGTGCTTCATTTTTGCGGCATTTTCTGCCGCCGAACCTGCTGCCTTAATGGTGTGTCTTAGATGTGATGCCGCAAATGTGCTAACACATGTGGAATCCCATAGAAGACAACGACCTCTCTGCCAAGGAACCAGCGTCAGCCCGTCCGGTCTTTTTCCATCCGTACGGGACAGGCCCGGTGGTTCTAAGAGGCAGGGTATGTTGGCCGAAACCATAGCCCGACGCACGATTTCATTGATGGAGTGATGCCTGGGGAACCGACCCGCACATTTTTGACAACTCAGCCCATGGTGGCCGTTTTCCTCCACCATTATGCCACAAATGCACCGATGCGCTTCGCAAACCTTGCTCCCCAGCCTTAAAGCCACTGATACCCTCAACGAGTCGTTGTCGAGTAGTGTGCCGAGTTGAGGCGAAGGCAAGGCATGCAGCCACGCACCGGATTCGGGTTTTTTTAATGGCCTTAAAACGCGCTAAGTCGGTACCAGAGGCACCACTCATCAAATGATTAAAAGTGGTTTGGCAAATAATGTCGTCCCAACCTCTCTGGACTGATAGGTTGTCTGGGCGGTCGCCGGCTGGACAAAGAGTATTCCAACGAGCGAAAGCCTCTGTTAAGAATGGTATTTGGACGTTGTTGCCATAAGTAGACAATATACGAGCAACGAGATCCGACGAACCATGCGCCGAGGCTAAAAATGCTGTTAGGCCTATGTCCTGGACCCGAAGTACTCCGAGTCCGCCGTAACGAATAGGCAGTCACCTGACACCACTGCAATTCGTTGAAATTGACATTAAGTATTGATTCTAAAGTAAGTTTAATCGTTTCGTCAATAGATTTTAAATCATGTTCGAAAAGCCAAGTGGGTGAGGTACGTAGGGTGCAAACCATGCGAGGCAGTGCAAAACAGTTTCGAAGCAGGGTAAGGGATACGTGCCCAGATAACTTTATTAAATGCTCTTTAGCCGATGAGAGTGATTGCCTTTTGACTTGAAGAGCGGAGCTAACACCCTCATTAAAAATTGGAGCACCTAGGAGATTAAAAGTGGATTCGTCAACTTGTCTGATGCCAGGTAGAAGGGAATTGAGTTCTAATAGGGAGTTTGAGTTTAAACTATTACAAGCAAAAAAACTCGCACTTACTTGGATTTATTTCTAGGCCTATTCTCCTCAAGTTAGGTATCAATGTTTTTAAATCCGTTAAGACCACTTCTGGACTACCTCCTATAGTGCCATCATCTAAATACCACACATTTAGGGGCGCTTTTAATTCAGAAATAATTTTATGAATGGCAATGCAAAATATCAACGGCCCCAAAGGATCGCCCTGCTGGGCACCAACCTGGGACTGTATTACATTACCTAAGAAAAAAAGATTACTTGAAGAGCGTAGCACTGGTAGATAAAAGGGTAAAGGTAAGGTGTTTGTTCAAGGACTTCATTGAGAATAGTGTCCCTTTCTACACTATTGAAGGCATTTTTAATGTCTAATTTAACGATTAGATTATTGGATGACTTATGATGAGTAGCAAAAGACCTGGTGGCATGTATAGACGCTTCACAACCGAGTCTAGTGCTGAAACCCATTTGGATTGGTTGCAAATACACAGAGATAGTTTCTCTAACAGATTGACAACAAAGTTTAGCCGTAAGACGACGGAAAATGATTCCCACCGCAATCGGTCTAATGCCGCCGTCCTTTTTTGACAAGGCACACAGAGATGCGCCATACAAAAACTTCAAAACAAACTTCAAAACATTCCAAATTGAGCATACCTTTCATTAAAAAGTTCCATAATTTAGTTAGAGATTCTAACAAATGAAGGCCATTATTGCCCGCGGAGGGCGAAGTCAACTCTTTGAGATGCTGCGGCCGCAGACCGTCTACACCGGATGCAGAACCGTTGTAGAAAGATGCGATTGCGGTGGCCACATCCGAAGGAAACACAGATAAGAAAGGGCTAGTTATACTCGGCTCGGGTGGTAAAAAGACTGACCTCGAAGGGCAAGGATTTCTCTCTCAAAGCTTGTAGGGTATTCTCATTAGAAGGAGCGAGTGTTGAGTCCGATAGAAGCAAACGACCTTTAAGACGTGAGTGACCCGTTTCATTATATTTAATAAAGGTGCCTTCCCATATACGTCAAGTGTGGATGACTTGTTTTTTTGCTTTGACCCTATTTTGTGGGCTTTAACTGGATAGGTTTTCAAAATTAACACAGGCCTTAATCGAACATTTTTTGATAAACTGAATAGTTTCGGAAATATTAACTCTGATGAGAAAACTTTAGAGGCATGACTGATGACCTGGCAAGGGTCTCGGATGTCGGCTGGATACGGGTGGCGCAGGACCGGTCATTGTCGAAGTCTTTGGGAGAGACCATTGTCAAGCAGTAAACGTTATTCGGCTGACATGATGAAAAACGTTATTATTATATAGTACTCGTAAGTTACAACAATTAATTATGTATTGTCTCTGTCTCTTGTCTCAGAAACAGTATAAAAACTTTTACTGTTAGGTATTACTAATAACTTATATTTAATTGTATATGTCTATCATATTATGACACAATGACTGGACATAATAGATATAGATACGTTGATATTGTACATAGAAATCATGACATTTATCTTTCAAAAAACTGCAGTTCTTTTCAAGATTAAACGCAACGTGTCAAGTAGGTGATCAATCTTCGTCTGTAATTTTATTTTATTCGTCACTCACAGTGACATAAAATATCAAGTGACATTAATTAAGCATACTGTCTTAAGCGACTTTTACCAGTTTTAGTGCCATTAAACACAAAACTGCACTTTTACTTAAAACAAGCAAGTGTGATTATGGTAAATTGATTTAGTAAAGTTGACACTACGCAGGTAATGACGATTTACCAGATACAAAACCCCGTTCAGTTACTAAAACCACAATGTCATTCAAAGTAAAAATGCAATACATCTTTATTTTAATACTGCATTATGACTTGGCAATTTATGCAATATCGTCATTTACAGGGTATATATTATGTCACTTTACTAGTTACGAAGTGATAATAAATGCTAGAGGATAAGTGTCATGAAAGAGAAAAGAACACTATTGCTTTAAAATTACTCATGATATTTATTCAACGGTAACGTTCAAACTGACATGTTACAGATAGATACTATATATTCCGTAATAAAAGTGTCGTACTTATACACATTCAGTCTCTAGTAATACCGTCACTAAGCAGAAAATGACAATGTTCGTCACAAAATCGAATGTATTTCGCATGACATCGCGGTCACTTATCGGAATATGACGATGTTCCCATGTGGCACGAGCCTATTTTCACTATTCGCTATAACGACACTAGCGCCCTCTAGCGACTCTCATAGAGCTAGACCAATAGGTGTCTACGTATTGAGTTCGTAATGATTAAATGAAACCCATGGTGTTGTTAACTCAAAAACGTCATTTTTGCGTAAGGACACTATGGTTTTCAAGGAGCGACAATTTGTTTAACCACTCACGTGCTCTCCGCAACTAGGGTTGCGACTTGGGAAAACGTACAGTGCTCTCGCAACACTAGTTGCGAGTTGGAGTTCCAACGGTTTTTAAATTGTTGCTATGCGGAACATGTAAAGAACGCTTTTTAATTGAGTTATATAGGTAGAGTATGAATGTGGCAACATTAAAAAAAATTAAAACCGCAGTCTAAGGAACAATTTTTATAAAATATAAAAGTTGTTTTCATGACCATCGAAGTTCGGTACGTCAGCGAGAGAGCTCGCGATTAAAAAATGCTGTGAGCAATCAATTGTGCATTTTTTAATTGGTATTATATACCAAATTAATGCTGGTTTACTGCTTCATAAGACGAAGCATATATTTCGATACTAATTAAAATGGAATGTAATAAATTCTTCCAACAAAGTACGTTGAGTGATGAAAATTTTGAGAGGTTAATTTTAAATCGTACATTATTATGTGATTATGCCATATTTCTGTACTAGGCTATTAAAATCAATAAATGCGTCTATTCAAATCAACATAAATCCACTTTTAATGAACAATTAGGTATGTTCTATGCAGGATTAGGTGAATGAACTTGTGACGTCTATAAATACTATTGTACGCAACTGTGGTTGCACAAGGCACTTCCGCCGATTCGCGTCGGATCCACGTATTATGTCATAAGGCGTGGTGCACACTGGGCTATTGTCGCAGAATGGTTTAATTTAGTTTATTCATTTTTGATAGGTTCTTTTACGCATACTAAGTGGCGGCCCATTACCAATGTAACTGCTTACCTTTTATTTATGAATGTATGAAGTAGAGGTAGGGTTCACTTTTACTTGTTCAACTGATCATATAAATTTATAAAATTCACATATTCCATGTAATGGTTCAAATAAGAATGTATGGTTTTCTTTTTTCAAAAAACCAGTTCTGATTTTGGCTCGTATTTACCGTTATCTCAGTTATTTGTAGCTCGCATATAAACTATTGTATAGTCGTTTTAACTTAACACCCAAAAATTTGCAGTGAAAACCACGTACCAATAAAAAATACTTACCTCACAAAATAAGTGTATGAATTTTGTTGTTACTTGTGATGTATTTTTTTCAAATATTAATTTAATTTAATTTCTTAAATTTTCATTGTAATTTTACTCGTTAGTGGTTATGGGATGTGTCAGACAAGGATTCAATAATTATTTGTGCAATAAGAGAGCAGTCGTTTTTTTACGACGAGTAATAATTTCGAATCCCGAGGTAGCGAAGGATGCCTTAGTCGAATCACTAGGGAGCGTGGCAAGTGATTCTATGATAGATTTTATAGCGTATCAAGGGATTTGAATAAACGATATGCATATAGGTAACTTTGCTCTCGTGTACCACACACATACCACATCACATAAAACTTATCACCTCAGCAATGAGAACCTGTTAGAGTTAAAAAAAACTTGTTGGGGTGCCAAATAAATATATGTCCTATGTCCAGCAGTGGACGTCCTTCGGCTGACATATGAAATTACAATATAGTCAGTTCTGGTACCGTACCTACTACTACTATACTACGCAACGCAAAAGAGGGGGGTTATAAGTTTAATGTGTATATCTCTCTATGGCATCGTAGCTTTTATTTAAACTGGTGAACTATTTGGTTGTCTTTTTTTCAGAGCAGGATTTCCAAGAGAAATTTAGTAGTATCTTATAGCCGTGGATCAATATGACTGAAGCAACTATAAATGCGTAAACACGAGGTCATTGAGATCTGATATGTCGAGCCAAAAAGTTGCAACTATTATGGTGTGTATATAAAAAATACTGCATTTTTAACTCCTCGAATTTATAATAAGTTAATAACATAACTTTTCTCTCGGGAAACGATAATATTAGTAAAACATGTTTTATCAAAATCGGTTCAGCCTTTGTTGAGATATATAACTTTGAAATGAAAATATCGGCGGTTTTCCAACTTTTCTACTTTGTCAGTTATTCTATATCACGACAGCCAATGATATTTAAAATAAAATGCCAAACGTTATTATTACTTCAAGAATATATAAGTAATTAAAGTCACCATGAGTGTACCGCTGTTAATTTCGTATTAGCATTGTATAAGTCATAAGTTAAGGATCTGTAACTATTCGTAATTGATTTAATAAGAAATGTAAATTTCGTAATTTCAATATTGACGATCACTGCGTGAACTGTGGTTTCGTTGCGCACCAGTGTATCCCGTCCTATATCGCCGCCATGATTAAATTTTGACAGCGCAGGTCCGCCGGAGTATGTCCGTTAGTTTGAGTCCGGACCTTTGCGTGGGTTTTTGTATACTTTTGAAATGAGAACAAAAATATAAATCGAGTTGTAATCGGTCGAATATCTATTAAGTTGTGAAGTGTAACATGTGTAGTATATGTGTTAAGAGTTTTATGTGGTTTGAAGTGTATGGAATTATTTTTAATCGGGCGTCAAAAGCGGCACTCATTACGTTAGGTATGTAAGGCTATTTTTTGTTATTGATAATTTGTGACAGAAATTGTTGCGATTTTGACAAAATTGGCACTTGTTATTTAAAGATTTATAGTGTCTCTATTTACGTCTGACAATATTTTTGTACTCGTTTGCCTAAATTATTCATACAAAAATCACAAACAAACTACACTGTTTTGCGGCGAATTGAAAAACTGACAATGTAAACATTGCAAATGAAAAAGGTTTTATGCAAAATATTTCCCCGGGATCATATACTTTATTTGGTATCAATCGAAGCGTAAACTATTACAGTTTTAAATAAACATAACATTTACATATGTTATCGATTTAGATTTTAAAATAAAAATATATTTATTGCAAAAGATCTCATTCGAAACGGTATGTAAAGTTTGTGACTTTTTTAAAAAATATTTTACTATGGTGACATATGTAATTAATTATATAAACAAATTGCCTGTTCCTTTAGCTTTATAACATAAAAAGAATCATAGCATAAAGTTTAGACGAAGCCAGGCAACCGATTTATTAACAACACAAGACAATGCGCTGCTAATGCTCGGTGAATCTTGAGCACTTTAGACTACCTTTTTTTTTAACGCGAGCACTTGAGTGGCTAAATTATACTAATTATTATTAGGTATAAAAGATACTAATTTAAAGGTATTACGCGTCCCCACTTATTATTTAAGAGTCGTAAGACAGTTCCACATCTCGAGATAGGTTTCCTATTTGGAAATTGTAGGTACTTCGGGTGGAATACGATTTGAGCACGCCTAGCTACTAGGCAAATCGTGCGAGATTATAAAATAGGTCACAGTCTCACAGGACATCGTCGTAAAATATTTCTTTGCACAGACCGAGACTGAGTGTCCAATTGCGCAATACACGTTTATTTATTTACGGATGCTACTCGTGTTTGAACATGTCCCTGGATAAGGTTAAACAAGTCAGGTTAAGGCTAAGATTATGATTATTCACGGAGTGATTGACATTTTACGTGCCGGACTTACTAACGTCAATACGGGACTCAGTAATAATAATTTAATAATATATAAATAAACAACACCATGCATGCATGCATGCATGTGTGCATGTGACACCCCTGGAGTTGCAGGCGTCCATAGGCTGCGGTGACCGCTTACCATCAGGCGGGCCGTACGCTTGTTTGCCACCGACGTGGTATAAAAACCTATTAAATTTGGGCGGATAATTCTTTATTTGCTTCAAACTATTTGACATGACGTAAACATGTCATTGAGGCAAATAAAAAGCGGTACTATGACAGGGACTACACAATATCTCTCTCTCTGTCGCTAATATTCAATGTACTATATGATCATCTCGCTTGGAAGTGGTATTATTATTGGAATCTTCGTTGAGCTACTCTGAGCTTTGAACTTGAAAAAAATCTTGCCACGCAAGCCCTCCCTTTCCTCCTCAACTGCGACGACCTGTTTAGCCTAGTTGGTAGTGACACTGCCTCCGAAGCTAGAGGTTCCGGGTTTGAATCCCGGCCAGGGCATTATTTGTGCATTTAGCACGGATGTTTGTTCTTGGGTCTTGGATGTTTTTCTATGTATTTAAGTATGTATTTATCTATATAAGTATGTATATCGTCGTCTAGTACCCATAGTACAAGATTTGCTTATAGAATAGAATAGAATAGAAATGTTTATTTGCAAGAATACGTAGGTATAAGATGTTTTATATTGTAGTGTAGTTACAGTATTCAGCCGAAACAGCGTGCAAATGTTCAGGAATGTTATTTATTTATTATTATTATTTATCACAATTTAATTTCCATGTATTCCTTTACGGAGTAAAAACCATGTTCTTGTATAGAATAGAATAGAATAATTTATTTGCTTAAACACGGTACATATTGATGGTATTAGTATTATAAAGAGATATGATCAGACATGTTTAGCCGATATTGGCATGCAAATTATTGTTGTAATTCTAAGTTATGCTTGTATTACATACAAATTATATTTAATTCAAAAGTCACACATTCATTAATTCACTGCTTTACATAAAAAAAAGAAATCATTGTGTATTCCAAAAGTAACTAGTAAATTTAAGCCATTATTACATCCTATTTTACAAGTATTATAATTAAATAAAAATTGACGCAAAAAAGCCATATTGTTAATTTTTTCTTAAATTCTAGACCATGCAATAACTTGATGCTGTCAGGAAGCTTATTAAAAATTTCTATGCAAACGTTACAGGCGTTCCGTTTGTATATATCCGCTCGGCAAGGAGGTTAATTTAGAAGATTCCTGTACCGTCTTCTTTGTTTTCCTTTAAACACATCTGACCGTGGTTTAAAATATTCCATACGAGTTTTAACAAATATGCAAACCTTTTTGATATACATGCATGCTAGAGGTAAAATATTGTATTTTTTAAAGATGAGCCTGCAGCTATCTGTAATCCACGCAGTTGTGATTGCACGTAAGCACTTTTTCTGAAGTTTAAAAGCCCTATCAATATGCACAGAGTTTCCCCATATTAGAAGACAGTAGTTTAACGTAGACGACACATATCCGTAGTAGGCTGTAATGGGCGGCATTCTGTAGAGACAGTTATTCCCAATTTTCTTAAAGCGTATACAAACCTATCCAACTTTGAACAAATTGAATCAATATGGTTTTTAAAGTGTAAATGATTGTCTATGTTTAAGCCTAAGAACTTTGAACAACTGGTCTCTTCTACGGGTATGTCATTGTACTTAATATTTATTTTTCTTGCATTCGATTTATAGGATCGAAATTGCATACATTTTGTCTTAGTGAGATTAATTTTAAGATTATTGTTATTTGTCCATGTATATATGTCAGACAAGGCACTGTTAATCATTGTTTCATAAATACCTAGTTGGTTACTAAGTTCTGTTACTCGATTTGCAAACTCTTTTCTTGCGTTAAAACATGGCGGGTTGTCAGTTATAATTTTATAGCACACACAACACTTATCTCGTCATATTTATAATGGATTGGGGTCTAAAAGAAAATCGTGTCGCTGTAATTGCGTTGCACAAATGCGGGCATCCGCCAAACGTGATTTTGAAGTTGCTTCAAAATCTGAAAATCAACAAACAATTCGTTTATCGTACCATTAATAGGTACAATAGTACCCTGAGCTTTGATGACCGCAAGAGGTCTGGAAGACCACGCACCGTTCGGACCCCAGCTCTAATAAAGGCAGTGAAGGCGAAAATCGCAAGAAACCCCGTTCGGAAGCAAAAGTTGTTGGCAATTCAGATGTCTGTGAAGAGAAGCTCCCTTAAAAAAGTTATCAATCAAGACCTTAGACTACACGCTTATCCTAGACGGAAAGGTCATTTGCTTAATGGACGATTGAAGACTATGAGGCTGAATAGAAGTCGCGTGCTACTGAAGCGGTACGCACAGAATGGCCACCGAAATATATTATTTACAGACGAAAACATTTTTACCATTGAAGAATGTTGTAACCGCCAGAATGACAGAGTGTATGCAAAAAACAGTCAAGAAGCGAGTGTAGCTGTTCCGAGAGTGCAACGAGGCCATCATCCCTCTTATGTCATGATTTGGTTAGGTGTGTCATACTCAGGGTTAACACAGGTCCATTTCTGTGAAAAAGGTGTCAAAACTGGGGCTAAAGTTTACCAGGAAACCGTTCTGGAACCAATAGTGAAGCCTTTAAGCCACTCTCTATTTCAAAACCAGCCCTGGGTCTTTCAACAAGACTCAGTCTTGCACATAAGGCAAAAACAACTCAAGCCTGGTTTCGAAGCAACAAAATTGACTTCATTGCCCACGAAGACTGGCCCTCCTCCAGCCCGGACCTCAACCCCCTGGATTATGCTATATGGCAGTTTATTGAGGAGAAAGCCTGTGCTAAACCCCACACAAATCTTGACTCCCTCAAGCGGGCCATAGTCAAGACAGTGACGGAATTAGATATGACAACCGTGCGTGCCGCTATTGATGACTGGCCTCGTCGTCTGAAGGCCTGTGTTCAGGCCCAAGGAGGCCATTTTGAATGAAATTGACAAATGTAAATCCTGATTGTGTGTACTTCATTTTAATATATAATTTTTTTAACTTTCGTTAGTATATTTTATGTAGATAAGGATTATTACAGTAACATAACTTAGTAACCAACTAGATACTTTTATTTTCTGCTTTAACAATAATTGTGTTGACATTTTTTTTATTATTAAAAATGGGATTGCTCTTGGCCAGCATCTAGCCAGGGCGCAAAGATGAGGCCGACGATGAAGCGAGCTCACCCAGAAGATGCCTATTCACTCGTGCCTTAAAAGGGTCCAGGTTATATGAACTCGGAAATACAGACGCCGGCAGAGAATTCCAAACCTTAGAATCCGCGAATAGGATGCATTTTTGCGTTGTTGCCTGTGGTAGATCGTTTATGTATAATAGAAATAGTAAAGGTCCTAAATTACTTCCTTGGGGTACACCTGACTGATTTAACCGAAATTGTGATCTATAAGTTTTCTTAACAAGGGTATTACCTATTCTATTCTCGTAATTTCAGTGCATTGTTTCCTATTTGACAGATAACTTTGGAACCATTCGGGTAGGGGTCGGGTTGCATAAAGTTTAAAGTCATATTTTTGATAGGCATACGTGAATTCGTCATACTCATCATTCCGCATAATTGTAAATAGTCATACATTTATGCGCATAATGTTTTTAATCATAATGTTGAAGAACATATTCTGTAATGCGCATAAAATTATTTGGCATACTTTATAATGGACATAAAATGGTTGGTCATAAACGTTTTTAACAATACTGTATAAACGCATAAACTACAAAGTTTTTCCGCTCTTATATAAAAAAAAATAACCTCGAAGAGTCTTCTAACCTATCCGCGATCCGAATCGGTTTTGCCACAAAGTCTCTGTAATATGAAATATGAAAGTAATACAAAAGTTTTAATAACAAGTTTATCCGCTCTTTTATAAAAAAAATAACCTCGATGACGAAAGCGGGAGCAAAGCTCGTCTTCTAACCTATCCGCGATCCGAGTCGGGTTTGCCACTAAGTCACTATTCCCTACTGCCTACGTGAAAACCTGAACTTTTTACTCCACTATCTTGGCATTGGTTGATCTCAGAGAAAAGTTTATTTGCCGCCCACCCTTTGTATTGTTTTTTGATTCAATCTCAAGCAAGTACGCGTTTTTGCTGGCAATTGCCAAAAATTTAAAATTAAAAGTGAAGTAAACCACAGTATGTATTTATTTATTTTTTGTATTTATTTTTTGTTATAATATTATAATTTATTGTTATTTATTGATATTTTTTGTTATAATATTGTATAAGGAGTAGTTATTAAAAATACTTACTTAATATCATTTTTCGTTTCTTTTTTTGAAGAACCCTCACCATCTTAAGTCCGTTGTCATATTTTATGCAATACAATTGTTATGGTTAAAAATAATTATAATCATCAACATTATGGCTTGATAGATGTATGACATTTACAATTATTACTAAAAATACTTATAATTATCAACATTATGACTAAATAAATGTATGACATTGGACATTATGGTTAAACCAATTATGACTTCGTATAATTATGACAGGGAACAAATTATGCCAAAAAAAAAATTATGAGCATCAACTTTATGCGTAAAGTGTTATGACAATCGATATTATGACAATAGTTGTTATGCCACTAGACCGCCACCCGAACCATTCACATGCCTTACCTCGGATACCATAGGATTCTAGTTTTGAAAGAAGTAATGAATGATACTTGGCCTAGTTTGGGACTAGGTCGATTTGTGTAAGATTGTCCCCAATATTTATTTATTATTATTTATAACTCATTTCGGACGGCAGTCGGCGGCCGGCCTTCGGAATGCAACAGTGCCGTGTAGGGTTGCACCTCTGTGGGTCCCACCATCTGTATTCATAGACGATCGCAGCCCCCAACTGCGACCGTATTCGACCCCAAGGACCTCTTTTCAGTAGCCTTGTACGACAGGCAGAGGAACCGTAGTGGTATTCTATGCCCATGCTTCAGGGCGCGAACGCAAGTCCTCCTAACATTACTATGTATACTAACAACTCAAATGAAGAGCTTTATTGTTATTGTACGAAACTTCAAAACCAAGTTTGGATTCGGAAGGCACTATCGCTCATGGACTAAATAATAAATAAAATAACATCTTTAATAATAAATTTATCAGAATGTTATCGAGAAGTGGTAATAATGTATTAGAAACGCATGCGCTACAAATACCTGCACCACTCGCAATGCCTATAAATTTTATTGCATACAAAACTGAATGCTAATTCAAGCATGCATGCTTTTCACTGCCAGACAGCACATAAAGGAACAGAATACGAGTAGCAAATTGTTTTGTACGGTATTATCATCTTTATTAGGGAGTGTAATTTGTCCAGTGCTTCTCATATTTCCCGCCAGGCTTTATTTAGACAAGGCCCATTAGCATAATGCTGCATTACTGGTGCCGCAGTTTCACTGAAAACCAGTTTAAACTGATACCCTATCTACATGTTACTCGTGGGAACTGACAGATCATAAGATATTTGAATGGTATACAGTATACCACAAAATTTCGGACAATTTTGACTGCGCATTTAGTAACAGGTACCTATAGAAGTTAAAAATAATTAAATTATACATTTATATCTTAAATTACACGCAAGAATTGATACTTTATTGCATGTTTAAGAAAAACACTATATAAGCCTCGGTGTGAAAGAGCTCTCCGGGCTCGTATACCTATCCGTCTATACCTACTTAGCTGGCAAGCCCATCTTTCCCGGCCTCTGCAGTAATTTATTTTTCTCAAACATGCAATGAAATATTGATGTTATGTCCTTTATAATAGGCTGCGAAGTATGACGTTTCAGGTGCGGCTAGGACAAGAGGTCGTTAATGGAATTTCATACAAATCTTGCAGGCCTAGGCCGGCAAAGTCCTCTTTTTTAATTTCTATTCGACATAAATTTGTGGCACATGCATCATGACATTCTGCCACTACATATACATACGCATATTAAAAATAAAACGTTGATTGATTTGTTGTTTATTTCATTGCATGTTTGAGAAAAGCACTATACATACCTCGGCGGGAAATATGGGGTTGCCCGCCTCAGACCTATCCGGCCTCGCTGCGCTCGGCCGTCTATATTTCTTCGGCCGGCAACCCCTTTCGTCCCGGCCTCTGCACTTAAGAAAACACTTAAAAGGCAGTAAAGAATACTGCTTCAATGATATGAGAAGAAGCATCCAGCCAAGATTAGTTGGTTAGTCAATTAAATCTTTGATAGTTTGGAATTTTTATAACCCAACTTGACCGTAATTAAACTTGAGATAAGAAGGTACAAATCAAAGATAAATTATTAGAAGTCGATGAAAGAGTATGCCTATTTTACAACTTCACTAAACTTTTAAACCCTTAATTTGGCAAGAAATAGGAGAATGTCCCTGATTAAAGCTTCGGTGATGCTGAATAGTCATACAGTGCGACACAAAAGGGTAGAAATTAAACAAAGGCAACACTGTCGTGTCATCCCTTACAAATCAATCTAGGAAAAAAGGACGACACTACAGTGATCATCATCATCATGTCAGCCGAAAGACGTCCACTGTTGGACATAGGCCTCCCTCAAAGACTTCCACAATGACCGGTCCTGCGCCACCAGCATCAAGCGGACACCCGCGACCCTTACCAGGTCATCAGTCCACCGTGTGGAGGGCCACTTTTTAATTTCTACTCTTTTGTGTCGCACTGTACTCATACTGGCCAGGAAAAAATACAAAAAGACGGTCAAAGAGTCTGAGAAAAGGGGACGTTGCCAAATTAAGGGTTAACTTTGTTTCTCATTTATAGTATTTCCAACAATTTTAATGCATTAATAAAGTAAAACGGCTGTGACATACGAACGGACGGACGGACAGATATGACGAATCTATAAGGGTTCCGTTTTTGCCATTTTGATACATACTCGTAGTTTCAAGTTTTATGTTACATAGGAAAGTAAAAAAAGTTTTTTGAAAAATATACCTTAGTTCAACGACTCTTGCCATTTTTTAGGGTTCCGTAGCCAAAATGGCAAAAACGGAACCCTTATAGATTCGTCATGTCTGTCCGTCCGTATGTCACAGCCGTTTTATTTACTCGGAGAGTATTAGCACTACAAAATATGGTAGGATGGTGTATTCTATGAACCGCTGCTGAAAAATGACGTGAAATTAGTAATAATTTGATTTCCTCCCATTGTTGAAGAAAAGCATTATGATCGACATCATTCTAGAGGTATATTTATATATCTTATATATTATTAAATAAACTAAATTTAAAAAATAAGTATTGCGATCCAGCGAGGAAATGCTGCCAGCATCCTCGGCACCATGCCACAGGGGCCAATTTTAGACTTAGGTTTTTTGATTTGTAAGGTTTTAATTTAGTTTATATATATATATCTTTATATTCTATAGATATTTTGCAATATAATAACCCAAATCACTAAGACTCTGGCGCTATTAAGAAATAATTTATATATTCAATGTTACTGCTTTTTAATAATTTATTAAGAATAACAAAACTTTTTTACTCTTTACTCTTCAGGTTTTGAACAATTTTGATAATGCACTGATACTCTTGCTTTTATTTTTTAATTTTGTAGCTGCATGCATAAATAGCTCTGTTTAACTCTGCGTCACAATTTATCAAACACGATGTTAATAAATATTCTTATTAAGGAAACTGTAAGTCTAGTTTTAAGGAAATTTTCTAGTGTTACATATAACTACAAAATACTGTTTGTTTCTTAAATAAATAAATAAATAATATTTTCTCACTGACGGTCAAGCAATAATATTGGTCAAATCGTTTCGAAGAAATCTCGACTTGCCTGGCTGGAGGACACTTCCTCCGTTTTGTCATGGATAAATAATTAGGATTAAAATAAATTCACTTTTATCTTATTACTGATGTGTTTTCATTAAATTTTAGTCAATCAACCCAATCATGATTTACCAAAATTTACCGGATCTAAATCAAGTTTAAGATTTCATTTGCACAACTGCTCGATATTTCTCTGTGAGGTTTTAGTATATAGTATAGAAGTTTATTGATAGTATGAGGAGCCTATTATTCCGAGAACTACTAGCAGATGAAGCAGGTGCGACCTAAGGTGAAAGTATACCGCGAGACACAATGTACTGATAGCACGATCGTATTTGCGTCCACTTGCTAGATTCACTAGCCAGCTTTTATCGTGCCTAGCTATATACTATTTCGTGTTAGTCGCCTGTGTTTGGGGCGATAGACCTTCCATCTTGACGGTATACTTTAGGAGAGAGTAAGGTTTATTACTGGTTTTACTGGTTAATTTTATCAAACTATTAATACTTAACCAATTTTAGAATAGGTTCGTTGATAAAAATAAATTAAAGATATAAGATTGAAAGAAGATTCAAGATTGGGTCATTTTGTAGTACACCATCCATGTCAAAAGTAGGCGTATTTATATCAAGTTCAAGAAGACTGAATTCAACTAATTAATGACAAATAAAAATCACGTGTCAAATGTATTCTAACCAGTCACGGCACATGTAACTTTTTTTATTGGTGCAATAGTATAAAACCTTTGTGAAAACGTAGTCTACTTAAATTATTTTGAATATTTGATTGGACAATGATACATAAGACGTTTTAGTATCAAAATCGTGAAAAATGGACCATATTTCGACGTCAGTTTTGTTTGACGTTACTCTTCTATACTTATTATATTTCGATGGTCAGAACGCACAAAAAAAACAGCAATACTTACACTTACTATAGTTAATTTTATGGAAAAAAATGCTTGAAAAATGAATTGTTGTTAATTATATGCCTCAGCAGATTTCTAATATTCCCCATTCTCCGCAATAATGCTTCACCCCTACATTTGCTTGTCTCAATGAATTAAAAACGATCATAACATAAATTAAAATGACTCTTAGTATTCATAGGAATAATATTATTAACTAACATCTTACCTACTCGGTTTGTAAGGCCAAGTTTTGGATCCACTGTCACTGCGCGTCTTAATTTACACGACCTACTTTTATGCCTCTAATGCGGCTGACACTTCATTACCATAATGCAACATTGGGACAAACGGGAAGCTTTTGATTACATTGCTGGCTGCCACTGTGAATGTAAATAGTCTGCAAACAGAGCTTGCTGAAGTGCCAATGGCATCGCGTCAAGTAAAGTTCACAGTTCACGTCATTTTAATAAAATGTTCTTTGGATAGATGCTTTTCATTTCAGGAAACTGTGAATCGGGATTGTTTTAAACTAGGTTTCATACGTACTTATAAATCGGTAATGATTATCGGTTTTTATAGGGTAAATAAATGGCATACGATTATGACTTAGCGTAATAACTATTTAACTATTATACCTTTACTCCAAAGTCATGAATAGCGCCCGTAAAAAATCAAATAAGGATCAGTGGGACGAGGCAGGTCTGAAGAGAAGGGCGGAGAGTCAGACAGTATAAAATAGGCGGCACATACACCTCACGTCACTGGTAGTTAAACACTCGAAACTGGTAGACGAACACTCGAAACTGAGAGTTAGTCACTGGAAAACAGACACTGAAGGTTAAACGGGAAGGCTCTCCCACTCGCCTCAGGCCTGCCAGACCACTGCAAGTTACCAGTCATAGCCCGCTCGCCTCAGGCTTGCCAGTCCACTGCAAGTAACCAGTCATAGGTGCACTCGTGCACAGTAACATAGTGTCATAGTAGTCTACAATTTTTTTCTAGTGTAAAGTTCTTTTTCTATTCCAATTCCTAGCAACAGAAACTAGTTTCCGACCTAAACTTAAAGCACGAGTGAATAGGCATCTTCTGGGTGAGCTCGCTTCATCGTCGGCCTCATCTTTACCCGCTGGCTAGATGCTGGCCAAGAGAAATCCCATTTTTTATATTAAAAAAACACGGCGGATCCCATTGCATATACCAAGTTTTATGTTATTTCAGCATGGCGTTTTAAAATGAGAACGAAACTACGTTTGTATGGAAAATCGGGTCGGTCGAGAGTACGGGTGACTCTTAAACTGTCGTATTTGTCAAGGTTCAAATTAATGTGGATTTTTCGTATTTTCGGATATAAGTGACAACAGCTCATTTTACAGTACGAACTCAATTTATCGCAAAACATAAAAACTCCTACTGTTCTTGTAATTAATGTTTTATAGTTATGTTTTACTCATGTAAACTAAAAATAATAATTTTATTGAACTTACTATAGTGGTCGGCGGTTAAGAAGTCAATACTGACACCTGTCATATACAGTTTATAACCTCAAAGTGACTTTTAGGTTATAAACTGTATGGAAATGACAGGTGTCAGCGTGTTTGAATAAACAATTACATATTTAAAATGTGCAACCCAAACATAACAAACGCCTATTCGAACACGTCACAACTACATACAACAAGTCATTTTCTTAAGTTTTTCACCTATAACTTACCTACAACACAAAAATAACGAAATGAAAATCCAATGCAGAAAGCATTATTTTGATTAATTTTAAATTATTGATAATTTATAACTAATTTCAGAATAAATATTTCTCTCAAATCTTTTCTGGTATAGAGATTTCAGGTTGGAATAAATTCGCCATTGTATTGTTTTAGTTTTATCTGCTTTTGAGTAAAGCTAGTACTCAAACTTGGTCTATTGTCTTAGACAAACCATATAATAATATTTAACTATAGAATATTATTTTACAGTCAAATATCATCATCTAGGCAAATAGTAAAATACAGCAAAGTAGATAGGTAGCAGTTGACATGATTTTCATGTGCTTAACAATAAAGGCAAGTTTAATAGAATCCCTGACCTTTTTAGCCCTTCGGGGGTTCTGTATATGTATAACTGAGCATCTGCAGTTCACAGATAACCTCCTGTGGGATCGTATCCGGGGTCTTAAAATGTGTCGAGCCGTGAAAAGTTCTCTCAGGTCACTTCACGGATGGCCCTTTCAGAATCTTTGTCATTGAGAAGGGAAAGTTTACTTATCGTGCCGTCTCTATCGATAGTGTATATCTAAAATTCTCATTAATTATCAATTTTTAAGGTTTCGTAGTAATAGCACATTACTACAGAGGCCGGGACAAAAGGGGTTGCCGGCCGAAGACATATAGACGGCTGAGCGAAGCGAGACCGGATAGGTCTAAGGCCGGCAACCCCATATTTCCCGCCGAGGTATGTATCGTGCTTTTCTCAAACATGCAATGAAATAAACAACAAAAAAATCAACGTTTTATTTTTACAACGCATAGTGGCAGAATGTCATGATGCCTGTGCCACAAATTTATGAGGAATGAAAATTAAAAAAGAGGACTTTGCAGGCCTAGGCCTGCAAGATTTGTATGAAATTCCATTAACTACCTCTTGTCCTAGCCGCACCTGAAACGTCTTACTTCGCAGCCTATATAAGGAACATAACATCAATATTTCATTGCATGTTTGAGAAAATATTATTATATAGCTTCGCCAGGTCTGTCCGTCCGTCAGTCCGCGGGTATCGGGATAGAGAATTGATCGATATTGCATGTCCTTATCGGCTGTAATGTGGCTATCGGAATGCTCGATGGCCACGGTTATATACATTCGATAATTATAATAATACAAGGTGAGCTCTATAGCCGGAGCAAATATTTAAAAGGACGCTTCCATAGAGCATCTGCAGTAACTCCTTGTGTCCAAAAAATTTCAATATTCTTCAATTTGGAGAAATTGTGATCTAAAGTTGACCTCTGAGTAATGGATCTTGACACCACGAGATTATAGCGCATCAGTCAATGCAGTCTTTGAAGTAGTATCATGTTATGAGTCATAATTGTTTTTGCGTTTCTTTTTTTCATGGATATTTTTGGTATTTTCTTTTTTTTTTCAAATTTGTTGAGTTTTTAAAATAAATTGACATCGATATCACTACAGAAGAGTAATAAAAATACATGTACGCTATTTTTAAAGAAAAAAATAAAAACTTTTTTTTAAACTGAGACCACTTGGAAATAGCCCATCTGCCTTAAAAAACCCCAGCTTGAAATTTGATTTTTTATAAATAATTTCATATGTTTCTGTGGGTGGATTTTATTTTGCTCTCCTTTGCACATTTGTCAACCGATTCTTATTTTACTTGTCAAGTCAGTTTTTGCAATTTTTCACAAAATGGTTTGTTCTCCTCTACGGGTCGCATTTCACAACCGGTCTTAGTAAAATTTTGTGAGCAGTTTCGATAATTACCTATACATATAAATTTTTATATCGAGTCATATTTTGGAAATCAAATCTTTTTTCATGATGTCTATATCTCACTAGTTTTACTGCGCCTGTATTTCGCAATCAGCGTACTCGTATGCCATAAAGCTTGATGAGTGGCCTAAATATAAGTAAAGTACCAGATTTCTATAGCTTAATTGTTACTCTTGTATTCAATACATTTTTTCTAGGAGTCCAGTATTCGCCTCTGAAACAAAAGAGTCCCTTGGCTCCGTACTAAGGGTTTATTCACCAATTACGGTGCACACAGTTGAACGATAGAAAAAATATTTCATTTTACCATAGCTTTCGATTTTCGGTTCAATTTAAAAGTTCAATTGTCTTTGAAGTCTAATTCATATGGCGTTACCAATCTTATAATGGTTAGTTATTCTGTACAAAAATCTATATCAACTATGTAAGTGTGATGTTTTTTTTGTCATTGTATCTGTCACTTTTGTCGGGTTAGAAGTAGAAGCAGAAAGAGCTATTGAATAATGTTAGTACAAATAAATTTTATGATTATTTTATTAGTATTATAAATAATATTTAAATACATTCGTTACAGAATGAGACCTATAGAAGTCGAGAACAGCGATTATTAAGATACGAGATATCAACACGTACGTGGTTAGCTACCTATTGATATCTCGTATCTTAATAAAATACTTACATATTTAGATATGTAAATATTTTATACAATTCTTTTTTCTGTAACATTTGTTTGAAGTTAGTTTTGTTCATCGAGTTCAAGGAAGGTCTTTCGACCATGCCACCACATTGACAACGATGTGGCTTGTTTGTTGAAGCCCCCAAACTCCCGGAACGTAGTATTGTCTAGAAAAGTATTAATATTTTGAGAGGGTAGTGCTTGGAGCCTTAGACCTGACGAACTAGTTGACGTATCCAAGAGATTTCTCCGTACTAGCTGACAGAACGGCTCGTCCCAACGGCAACGCCTTTGCGAGCAGGGATTGTAAGGCTGGTCTGTATTAGAACATGTTAAAGACCTAACGTTCTTGGCATCGGAGCAGTATGCAGCCTCTAGGGACCCGTTGAAACAAGCTAGAATTTTGCCCATAGTTTTGAGCACCATGCACCGAGGACAAGAACGCAGGAGCCACACAGGAAATTTTGCGAATATCCAGGCCACCGAATCTTATAGGTAGGCTAGCCTGGGTCCAGGTTCTTCCGTCAAAAGAAATGTTGCAGATTGATGTAAGTATTTCTATGACTGACTTATCCAGTTTTGAGAAGAAATTGGGATATTTCCAAAGATGAGATTAACCAAGAATATATATTATGTGAATTTTTGGACGAAGAGACCATGTTTGATATAATTAGCCGAGTGTAGGTTGATTTTGTCTATAATTCTTATCTCATATCAAATTACTTGCCTTTATGCTGCTACGACGAACAATACGATTTATTTGTATTATTTCCAGAAACAAAACAATTTTCGCCTCCACAATTCTATTTTATTCCATTTCACCCTCCTATTCTTTTACTGTCGAGCATATTGAAGTAAACAATACAAAACCTAATTTAGAAATTCACCGACATTGGTAAAAGGTAATAATACAAGTATTCGTACTCAAGAAAATGTTTATGTAACTCAAATTTAATGTTTTTTTTTAATGACAGTGATATACTTGCATGGACGTATTGAATATGATGGAAATACTGACCTTTAACACTTTCACTCTTTTTGGGCAATTTTAAATGTCAAGATTATGCGGAAAAATTGCAATGGTGACTAATATAATACAATTGTTAAAATACGGGTACGTTTGATTCGGCAACGGTTCGGGGTGGTCCTGTTTGGTTGATAAGCTGAGGTAAATTGACGAAGCCTGTTGCGGATTGCTTTATTTTTCAAGTTTTAATTTAAATCTCAGTAAGGACATTCATCACAATCATCCCATATTATGAGTGATGAGCACAACTATTTGTTCCTGGGTCATGCACATTTTCTACATAATATTTCCACAAAACAAAGGTAGCGGTCAGAACGAGAAAGTCGGCTTGAATCGGGCGGGGTCAGTGCGGCAGCATGGTGCAGGGATGTAAGTACATTCGATTGTTTACACTCTACACGTCCACGTGGATGCTGTGCGGAATGTTCGACCAAAATCAGACACGCAGCGCACCCCGGGATATGAACGCACGAGTTGGACACGTGTTTTCATTAAGCAGCTTTTGCACACACTTAAAAGACCTCAAAACACATGAACAAAACATCTCGTATAGTTTAGATTACAGTAGTTCCTAACCTTTTTGATATCGTTACCCCCGTGACATTTTACTACGATTAACAGATTTTACTCCCCGTTTAAATAAACGTTATCATATCAATTAATCTTATCTACTTTTGATACATTGAAATATAATAAGTTTGGAAGCACAACTATCGCTCAAAACTAGTGATAATTTTTTTTTCTTTTTTTTTATATAATCAAAATTACAACTTACAGACTATTTTTGACTATTTTATTTTTAGACTATTTTTGATTTCTCGTCAAACTTTTATGTTTGATGGCGAGACGCGCTACATTTTTATACAATGAACCTATTAAACTCACCTATAAAATAAAGTAACAGTTCCATGGGCCATATCAAAGAAAAGAAAACATATATCTATATTACACATACGCGTATATGATAAATCGAGAATGTCTTCTCGACTTATCACACATACTCCCGCATACACACACACACACACACACACACACACACACAATCATGACAAGTCTAGAAGAAATTCCTTTAGTTTTGTTTTTATAATAGATTTACTTAATATAGGACTTTGTCTTAATAATAATATATAATCTAAGCTCCTCTCTAAGCGTAAGCGTCCAGGTCTCACGCCCATATAAAGATGGGGCAGATTACGGTCTTATACATCCGAAGCTTAGTTCGTTTACTAAGGAGCTTGGACGCCAACACTCTGTGACGAGTAGAATCGCAGCCTAAGGTGTTCTGGGTACGGGTATTAATTTCATCCTCTCTTGCATGCGTATCAGTAACAGTGCATCTGAGTTACTGAAATTTGACGAGACTCTGACGAGTAAGGGTACGTGTTATTATAGGAGAGCTACCCAATTTTTTTTCTTTTTCAAGATTTTATTACAACATTTTGTCTGCGTGATTGATATGTATCATCATGTCAGCCGAAGGACGTCCACTGCTGGACATAGGCCTCCCCCTCCTCCTTCCATATGTATACTTATGCCAAATTACAGCTTAGTTACAGTAGTAATGGTTACGGAGCTAAGACGCTTAATACGCGGATAGAAGGACGAAAGGACATGGCGAAACTATAAGGATTCTTTCTTTACTACGGAACCCTAAAAATGAAATGTAAAACGCAAGTAAGTTTATAACTAATCTGTGTTTATTACGAAACTAAAAAAAAAACGTGCAAAACTATCGCCTGTTTTGTATATCCATTCTATTAGGCTTATATCATGAGGCCGACTTTATGTCAGTCTGTAATTGAGTCGTGTGGACAGCGATGGTGCAAGTTTGCACAGACGAGCCTGTTCGGTGCCACAAGTTTACCGGATCAACTTGTGTTGAGCACTGTTATCTCAGTGATGCGTATATGTGAACAGAATTATGTGAGTTTTCGATATCTTATGTTGTATCCAGAACAGATTTTACTTTCTTGTATATAAATAATAGTTGAGTTGTGATCTGTATGATAATATTTAACTAACTAAAATGCAACGCAAAAACGCTCGTTGTGATATTACTTGCGATGCTCGCATCGCAACCCGGGCCACGTTTTAAGACCCTTGCCTTAAAACGCGAGCGTGGTCAATTGCTTGATATTTTTTTATTGGATATATTTATAAAACACATGTAATGTTTGTATCTATTTCAAATTGATTTTGTTTATTTGTTAACGACATATTCAAATATTATGTTCCAATTTAATAACTTATAAATTAATTTTATGAATTTAAATAAAAATACAATCCGCAGAATTCTATGTATATGAAAAAACATATACATAAAGACCAGTTAATATTTATACAACTATTAAAAGGGTTTAATTATTTAAAGTGGCACTGAAATTAATTTTTGTATCCTCCGCCTTGCCGTTTTGGGAGTGTAGGCGTAAGTTTATGTATGTATTTATGTGTGTACAATTATTAAAAGTAAAACAAAATCTAACGTTAAATAGATTCTTTGTAACAATTGTTCGATAATCTATACTATAACAGTATACTATATAGACTAGTGCCGGTGATTTGTGTTGCGTGGTAGCGGATTGCATTGGTTTGTTAGGCTGCGTTTCCCTTGTGCACGGCCGTTTTTCCGTGCGGGCGGGCGGGGCCGGCCGGTTCTGTCTAAGGCGCTTCTCCAACCTGAGTACCGTCGGTCACCTCAAACCCAGTAGAGCGACGTCTTCTGGGAGCAGCTTGTGTTGTTTCCCTATTTTGTGGCCGGTGAGGCGGTAGAGGACGGTTAGCCCCGCCAGGTTCACCGACACTCTGGCATCACCTTATGTATAATTCGGTCAACCACAGACATGTCTGTTTGCAGCTGAGCCAAGCGAAATGGCGAGACGAGTTAGCGGCGGGCGATGCGGGCGTGGATGACTGCCTTTCCGGTGAGGGCAGGTCCTGGCTGGCGTCCGTAGGCTGAGGTGTCAGAATCTATTAATAACTAATAATAAAAGTACATTTATCGACCAATGACATGATATCATTCATTATATTCAATGATATCTGCATTTTTTGAAATTATGAGTACTAGCCAGACCACCGTGCGCATCCGCGATAAGTAGTCATGATTATGGATCGCGAACCGGTATTCTTCATATGTCGAGCGACATTCGACCTTAAAGCCGTGACTCGTTTTATTATATTCTATATGTCTGAAGTTCATGGGGTCTTTCTACGTATATATAAAATTTTTGTAACATTAACTTTCGGAATTCAATGAAATAGATTAGCAGAATCATATAAAAGGACTTTTACCTTAATAATATAATTAGAGAAGCATAAAAAAGTAAAAGATTTTTCAATTACTTAAAGTCGAGTCATGACATCGACCGGAAATAGATCGCTTACACATGACCGATTTTTAATCTAGTAAATTGAAGGCTTATTTTTTATCGGACTGCGAAGTGGCAGATGCGGCCAATGTGTTGGCAGCACGCGTGAACAAACGGCGCCGAGGAAATCCTAATAAATAAAATGTAATCTAAAATCATCTTCAAGCCTCTGGGTATAAAGTTGAAATTAAAAACCACAATCCGGTAGGTATTTTGCTACTGCTTTTCAAACCGTGATCCAGCAGCAGGTAGGCGAGAGCAATGAATTCATTTTGTGAACGATTGATCAGAAAGCTCTTTAATTTTGCTCTTAATTAAATGCCAGCTTCAGCTTTATTGTGAAATAGGTTTTACTTAAGTCTTGCATGAATTGAAAATAAACACAATATAGTCAGTACAAACATGGGTGAACTGCAAAAAAAATTTGGAAAATAAAAGTCCTGTGAATATGTACACCTACGTTTAAGAAAGAGATTGGTAAAAATATGAGCAGTATTTTTTACACATACATAATAATATTTTACGTCATCTTATTCAGTTTACTTGGATTTGCACAGGAGTTGAGTAGTTTATTAGTATTGAATTAATAAATTTATATAAAAAACTAGCTTTTGCCCGCGACTTCGTCCGCGTATAATTCGTTTGCGCCTTAGAATGATTTGCTTTCCCATACAATCTTTCTCAAGCTCAGGTGGACACCAGGAACTTAGGGGTGACATGTTGGAGAAGGAAAGCCACGAATAGATCGGACTGGAGATATTTGCTTGAACAGGCTAGCCTAGGGCCCACCCGCGGCTATAACGCCTCAGATGATGCTAATGATACAATATTTCACCCTTCTTTACACCCCCTTAAGAAATGATTACAGTCAATATGACATTCCCTAGAAATCCTATTATCAAAACGAAAGATTAAGTGCTTATTTCGGAATATCAAATGTACCGATTCTAGACGAATGAATCTCGTCAAAAACATTACATGTACATTGTACAATGGTAAAAGTCTCGCTACGCAGTTCTGCCATAAAACGTTATCCCAACAGAGCGAGTTCTTCATGTAAGGCTGAGGGTCGAAGGTCTGAAGCAGAAAGGCGATACACGCGAGGCTGAAGGCCGAGCCTCCCAACAGAGTACATTCTTCATGTAAGGTCATGACTTCATGACTGAAAAGCCGAAGGAGAGTGGCATGGCCGAATATCCAGTTGCCATATTAATCAGGGTAAATTATACTCCATTCATTCGTTTTCACGTGATGCCTAGACATATAAACAGACAGAAAAACAGACACAAATTCTTAAAACTGTTGAAACGATTTCTGCTATCGATTCTAAGTATCCCCAGCCAACTTTTTTTCGAATATCTTCCATGTACAGACTTTCGACCCTCTTCTTAGTGTACATCTAAGATGCTCCAACTGTCTATGCTGGCGATTGGGCTGCCCAGCTCAAGTGATCTCTTATATCAAATAGTTTTTATGGTGTGAAGGGTCAACAATTACGTAAAAAATAACGCACGACAAAATTAAACCGTACACATCACCCGTAACCGTATACAGAGTGTGCATTGAAACAGCTTGTATTTAAGCATATGAATAAAAACAATGCCAAAGTATCGCAAATGCATTTTGATGTACACGCAAATTAGAACTAATTGCGAAAAGGTTGTGCTCAAAAATAGCGTCAATAATCAGAAGGAATTATGATACTTCGGTTTTGACATAATGAATCGTCAACTTGTTTACAATTCTGCTATGCTTTAAGTTAAATTTCTTGACACGGTTTTATACTCCCAATTGGCTGTAACTTAAATCGTAGAATGGCGTATGAGGATTAAACCATCCCCGATTTAATATCCCTTTGATGGAAGATCATCGGGACAAAAAGTGCACTTATAATATATATATATATATATATAAGTGAATCCAGATTATATACTATTAGCATACAAATCAACTTAATCTGTTCAGCTGGTTTTGCGTAATTCAGTGACAAACATCTAAACTTTCGCATTTATAATATTAAGTAGTGGGATTATGGTATACAGTGAGTGCACATGAAGTGAACGGCAAAAGTAATATTGCTTTTGCATGTTTTGAAGAGACCGTGGTGGCTGGCGCGCACACTGGGCAGCGCCGCGGCGCAGCGCTTGCGTTTATTTATTTTTTCAGTTTCTATCTTAAGAGTTCACAAATTTTTAATGAGGATGTTTTTCACGGACAAACAGATAAACAGACAAACAGACAAAAATTCTTAAAACTGTTGGAACGTCTTCTGTTATCGATTGTAAGTATCCCCAGCCAACTATTTTTTGAATATCTTCCGTGTACAGACTTTCGACCCTCTTCAGCTTTATTATATGTATAGATATCTTTGAAGAATCATTCGCATCATGGTCTAAAAAGGCACTGGTCAGGCTATAACTTTCAGTACATAAAATGGGGAATGTAATAATAGAATAGAATAGAAACCAATTTATTGCAAACCACAAAAGAACAGCACATTACAATTAAAATGTTAGTAGAAACGACAGCAAAATAACTAGCTTAACTTAAAATATATAACCTACTTAAAATAAGTGAAACAATTCAAAAAGCAGTGGTGCTGCTACAGTGGCCACAAATGGACACCACTCAGCATGATGCTTTGACATTTATTAGTAAAATGCCATAGCGCTGGTCTTTCGTGGAGCCCAGGGCTGTAAGAATAGATCTGAACAGCGAAGAGTGACAGACAAGGAACGACATACTTAAGATTCGTAATAAATGTAAAGATAAAGAGAAGAATGATAATACGGAGTCAAGGAGAATAAAGGGTAAGGTGTGAGTACAAGGCATAGGGCAAGCATATTAATAAAAATAATATTAATAACTTAAATAATATTATTAATGTATATACAAATATATATAGATTTTAATGCACATAACAAAATAAGATAGGAGAGATGCTATACATGGGCTTACTAAACGACCACCAAGACATGGAGCAGTTATACCGAGAGCTATTGTGAAAGTAAATACTTTTTATAACATTGCTTAAAAATTCTCACCGTTTTAGAATTTCGAATTGGAGGAGGGATATTATTCCAGCATCTCGAGGCAGAGTATCGAAAACTGCCACGAAATGCTGCCGATGTACCATGTCTCGGGCAGACAAGGCGGATTGCGTCTCTAGTTGGTCGGGTAGTGAATGATAACTTCTCGAATAGATACTGAGGGGTTACGATCGTATATTACACCAAAAAGCAAGGTGGCAAAATGTAAAGAACGACGAGTCTCCATCTTCAACATACCACCCTGGTTAAGATACGGGGTAACGTGAGTACGCGGTGGAATAGGGAAACAAAAACGAGCACAGGCATTCTGGATTCGTTGAATATGTGTCTTTGAGCGAGCCAGTAAGCATCCGTTAATTACGGTGTCGACGTAGTTTAGCTTGGATAGGATTAATGTATCACACAGCTTTATCCTAACGTCAACACTAAGATACGCCCGTACTTGGTACAACACTCTTAGCCTGTAGAAACAATTCTTAATAGTATCCAGTACATGCTGCTCGAAGCGCAGTTGGTCGTCCATGAGTAGGCCGAGATTGCGTGCCATGGTTACACGCTCAAGACGTTCTCCTCCCAACATCACGTCAAGTTTGTAATTGGTAACCTTGCCTATCTGGCTCTTGGTGCCGATCACAAGAAACTTCGACTTGAGCGGGTTTAGAACTAAACCACTATCCCTACTCCAGTGGTCAATGCGTAACATATCATCGTTTAACAAATCAACGGCTCTTAGCGTCTCCAGAGGGTGAAATGTTTTGTAGATTTGCAAGTCATCAGCATACATGTGAAACTCACAGTTCCTAATACAATTCGCAATGTCAGCTATGTACAAAATAAACAATACGGGACCAAAATTGAACCCTGTGGAACTCCGCTGTTTACAGGGGTCCTTTGGGAGAAATCTGTTAAGCCGGAGGGGTAATTCAACCCCACTTGTTGGGAGCGACCAGACAGATAACTAGCAAACCACTTTATTGTTCCGGCACTAAAACCGTAGTATGCAAGTTTAGAAAGCAGCAGCGAGACGTTGATTGTGTCGAACGCACGAGAGAAGTCCAATAAGACGAGTAGCGATGCTTCTCCCTTATCTTGTCTCCAGATAATCAGTTAACTGCAAGCATACCAGTTTCTCTAAGATTTTGGACACACAACATAAAATACTAATTGGCCTGAGATCTTTTAAGGCAGTGGGCTCTGGTATCTTAGGTATCGGTTTAACGATTGCGCACTTCCAGGCTTCAGGGAAAGTGCCGGAACTGATAGATTGGTTAATAATAGCAGCGATAATATAAAGCGTTTTTGGTAACGTTAATTCAAGCATGTCCAACGTGATGCCATCTGTACCAACCGCACTACTAGAAAAGGATTTAATGGCTTTCAAAACGGTCAATTCATCCACGGGACGTAACTCAAATGTTGAGGAGCCAAACCTGTACTCATAATGCGTCAGAGTCGATATGGTAACGCCTTGTCTCGAAGGCAGATCAAGAAAATGATTGTTTATATGGTTGGGATTATTAAAATGAGCCGGTAAGTCATTAGGTTTTTTGAAATCGACTACATTACGTTTAAAATTTTTCCAAAGATTTTGAGGGTTATGCTGGTTTTGTATGATATGAGTCTGATAAAAGGCTGACTTTTCGGTAAATAGGGCCGTATTCACGATAGAGTTTAGGTCCTTATAGTACTGCTTATGTGTTTCTAGGCCCGTACGACGACTTCTTGCGTGCGCGTCGTCACGAAGCTGCATCATCTCCTTCACAGTATGGGTGATCCACGGGTAGTGTTGTTTTTTGATAAGGGCTTTTTTAAAAGGTGCATGAAGTTCAAAAAGCTGTACGACATACATAGTGAAACGAAAAACCGTATCATTAACATTGTTACATAGCAAGTGTTCCCAATTTATGGCCTCAAGGTCAGCGTTAAAACTGTCTTTATTAATATCCTTAAGTGGTCGATAAACTACCCACCTAGGAGACGGTTTGTTTTTCTTAACATTAAATTCGCAAACAATAAATGCATGACTGCTAAGGTCTGGAATATAGTTGACTGATACATTTCTTATGCCAGTATTTGAACATATCAAGTCTATCAATGTCTCCGAATGATCTGTAAAATGAGTAGGATGACTAACACATTGTGAAAGTTGCAAAGTACTCAAAAAGTCTGATAATTTGCTCGTGTTCGAATCATGTGAATTCAAAGTATTTATATTAAAATCTCCTAGCAACACAACGCGATCGTAAGCCGACAATGAACATATTGACTCGGTGAGAGCTCCCAGAAAAACGTCAACATTCTGCCATGGGGGGCGATATGCAGTGCCTATAGCGATCTTACTACCATTAAGAATTACACGAAGCCACATTTGCTCAACCAATGGAGCTGTTGGAGTAGTTAATACGCGCGAGTTGATATCTCGATTTATATAGAAACCAACGCCGCCTCCACGGGCGCGCTGACCGGCAGGGCGCGGCGAGTGCCTCAAACGGAACCCAGGAGGGGACGGCGCCCGCTGCTCCTCTCCAGCACGCAACCATGTCTCATTTATAGCTAGAATATCCACAGGATAGCGGTTAAGAGTCGCCAAAAACTCGTCATGCCGGGTTCCGAGTGAGCCAGCGTTAAGTAACCCTAATTTAAGATTTTTAATTTTATTTACAAATTTTATTACATAAGAAAATACCAGCTGAGAAAACAAACAATTAACGAGTAACTGTTTTAAGGCAGTCATATGGCGCCATTCAATTGATATCAAACTTAGCAGGCTCAAATAGGCCGGTTGTATGAGCATAACATTGCGATGTCTCTGAATAGCCCAGGTGCAGTGATTATAGATCGATAACAAACAATAAAAAATATATATTATAAATAGAAAATACATGTTTATTTTATTAATGATATATATGTCATGCGTTCTGTGTGCAAATATTAGTGCGAGGAGTTGAGTTAGATACATACATGTGCATATATTTATGATTCCCGATTTACAAACATAAGTTCCGGCATTCTTATTTCCTTGTACACCTAATGTTTGCCCTAAATCTAAATAAATACATTTAATTTTAAGTATTACACTCAAGGATAACAGCAAGAATATTTTACATTCGTTTTGTGCAGTATTTATAACATAAATTGATAAAGTAAGACGTAGTAACTGAAACATGCATTTTATAAACAAATGACTATGCTGTGAAAAACATGAAAAGCCGATTGAGGTTACGTACAGGGTAAGAAGTAAAAAGGGAGACGTTATACTTGGTGCTAACTTATACACACTTAAAAACCCTATTCAGATCTGAAATTGAAGTGATTTTTTGCGCTGAGTGTCCAACGTCTCGTCGCACAAGAATATTTCCACGACTCGTCCAAGGGGCTCGCCATTGCAGACGACGGGCTTCCATGTCAGACGCTCGTTCACATAAACACGACTCGGTTTCCCAGGGAAACCAAAGCCCGCAGTATCGATGACGCGGCGGACGCGGGCCGCGCGGAGCAGCTCGTCCCGCCGGGCACGCCGCACGAACCGCACGACCAACGGCCGCGGCGTCGTCCCGAGACCCGTCGTGCTAGCTCTATCACTTGACGGTTCAACCGTGACACTTTCGCTCGACGCCTCCTCACTATGTATGCCGGCTCCCCTCTGGTCCGAAATAACAAAATAGCGGTCTTTACACATAGAGTTCGAACCGCGTGAAACGCCTCGCGCCATTCCAATCCAACCCTCGTTCCGAACCGTACGTATAAATGCACGCGGCGCGCGGCGGTTGACTGACAGTTGCGTGACATCGAACCGTACGCATCTGACTACAGTTTTGCGCGGTCATTTATTTAGTATAAACTCACAAAGCAATGGCGGTTTGGAGCGTGGAAAACCTTTGTAAACATGGCCTTTACGCAAGTTCGGACTGCGCATCTGGGACTGCGTTCCGAACCGAGGATGGTACCGTCGGTCTATCCGTCGGTTTTTACCACGGATCAAAATGTCATGCGCTAATTACGATCAAATGTGGCCACGGGTTGGATGGCGGTTAAATCCGCGAGTTCGGAACGCAGTCCCAGATGCGCAGTCCGTACGTGTAAAGGCCGCTATTGTCTGGAGATTATCTGGTCAAAAAAGGTAAGAAAAAAACTATGAAGAAAGAGCATAGTTAGTATAATCGGCTATTAAAAAAAAACCGACGAATTGAGAACCTCCTCCTTTTTTGAAGTCGGTTAAAAAGAGAATTACACCTTTTGTCGTGACGCTACAAATATTCGCATTGCTGCAGCAGTAGACTGTAGCAGCTTACCATCAGGCGGACCGTACGCTTATTTGCCACCCACAAGGTATCAAGGTATCAGATATTTTTATCTCAAACATTCGCATTACTGCAGCATTCAAACTGTAAAATACCTGGCAAAGATAGGGTACGTCGCACCGCGGTAGTGAGCAGTAAATCAGTGAAAAGATGCACTGAATCACCCCGTTGGGCATTCTCCACAAGACCTGCATTGAAATAAGGTGAGCTTCGCTAAAGTAATTGCCTTTACTAACCTGTAGTTATTTAATGATGGGAACTAGTGAATGGAGATATAGTAGATGCAACAATCACTGAATAAAAACATCCAGGTTGTGCTTCTTAAAACTATCAATTATAAATAAATTATAATTTTGGCGTGTAAATAACTCAACGCAAAAGAGTTTAAGCCAGGCCGCACACTAATTGGCAGACAAACAAAAATCGCGTTTTGATCTTACACTCCTTTTCTCTTCGTGTAAAGTATGGGGGATTGGTGGGAAAGCAAAAGGAAACTAGCTTTCTAATATCTTTGCTTTATGCGACATTATTAGTTTATCGACAGCGAAATATTTTGGTATATTGCATGTTAATTATCCAATATTATTATTTTATATAACCAGGAAGTATTGAGGAAATATCACTATTTTTATTTGGCCTATAGAAGAGAGGCTGCGTTGCTAGCGAAACACTGTGGTTAGGCTTAATTAGATCAAGAAACATTGCATAAGAAAACATCATAGAAATAAGCTCACATAGTTTTTTTTCTTTAAATAACTATATTGTGAATTTAGTGAATAAAAATTTACTCACGTACCTTTACGTGCGAACTCTCAACCATTTCGGACTTGACAAACTTAAACAGACTTATACTAAAAATTAGACCGTTTTTCACGATTTTTCTAATGCAGGTGTTCCCAAATTTTTTTTTTCATAGACCACTTTCAAAAGTTAACTGGTTCTGGTAGACCCCCTACACCACATTTCTACCATATTCCCAAAACCCCCATTTTTTTGTCACGCCAACGTACACCCCCGTCGAGTCTCCTGTGGACCCCTGGGGGTCCACCTGGACCACTTTGGAAACCCCTGTTCCAATGTGATTATGGTGACTAAAGGTTAGCGCTTACATCACAAAATAAGATATTTTGACCGAGAGTAACGAAGGTCTCTGCTTCAGCTTCGGCTATAAATTTTTTGTATGTCCGGATTTCCGTTTGTTATCCTCTACAGGTCGCATTTCTCAACCGCTTCTCGTGAAGTTTTGCGAGCAGGTTCTTAAAATATTATATTGATTTTTTGGTCGAGTCAGTTTTTGGAAATATTCAAAATTAAAAGAAACACCTTCTCGAGGTCTACGGCTCACAGAACCCTTCTTTGTGCGTGATCCGACACGTACTTGGCCGGGTTTTTTAAGTGAAATCGATTGGAAGAAAACAACATTTATTACCGTAAACCGGGGTAACCGTAACTATGCCTGGGGGTTTAAATGTGGCTATAGGTAGTATAAGGATGCATTTTGTCTTGAAATACATTTAATAATTACATACGTCTTCAGAATATTTAGAATGAAATGTCGAAATAGATAGATATATGAAATGTGAATTTAGTCTTTCAAATTAAAATAGAAAAGTTAACCTCAGACATTTTCTTTTCAAAGTTCAACACCTCAAAAACGGCTTAACCAATTTTGATGACACGAAATTAAGATCCATCTTATTAACACTCGCTTTCGATAAAAATCGGTACATCCATTTAGGCGCTGATACCATAGACAGACGGACACACTTTGCGTTGGGGGTTAGAAATGGATGATAATAGTTATAGGTACTGGTACGTTTGTCCGTCAAAATTTGCATTGTTCAACAATAAAGAAGAATAATAACACAGGCTGTGGCCTGTAATAAAATACGTTAATTATATAGGCAGGCAGCAGTGGAGGAGATAAATTATATTCAGATGGCGAATAAATGAAGTTTTAATTAATATAAAAAGTTACAATAATTAACTTAATTTAACACGATCGATTTCGTGCATGTTGTCCTAAGACCCTATGTTTGGTATCTCAAAGGCGCGCGGCGAACGTATGCTTCCGTTTTATTACGGCGACCAGAGTGATTGCCCAATATTGATGATGCGCTGCGGCGCGGACAACGTAATGGCGTGACGTAGGCGCATACGTAGACACGACGTGGTGCTGATGACGTTGCGCGGTGACGTATGCTGACGGTACACCAATGACGTAACCGTGTGGTGGTGCTGTGTGAGGTGCGTAGAGAGCTAACACGTTTCACAGTAAGTATTGTATAACCGGTATAATTTAACATTTATTTTTGTACAGTTACTTTAAGTATTATGAATATGAGTTTTTTACAATAGGATCATATAAATTGAGGTTTCGTTCAAACTTTACAGCCCGACACATTGGGTATTGTAAAGCTCATATTTGCGTCTTGGTTCAAAAAAAAATCAAGTAGGAGCCATTCCATTCAGAGTTTTAAACATAGGTTACTGGAAGTTTTATATCAGCGCGTTAGAAATTTAAATCATGTTTGAGTTAGTTTAAATATGAATAACTACATAAGTTGAAGTTTATCAGGCAGTTATGCAGCCGATTTAGATTAAAATGAGAGTTTCCTTTATACGAAGACATATCACACCATATATACCACCATATATGTATCACAACGTGTACAATGAAATCAACAAAGATCTGGACATTTTCCAACACAGCTTCATTACATTTAAACATAAGCTTGTATCGATACTCAAACTCCCTTAAAATAAAACGGTAAAAGCAATGAGTACATTTAAATGTTGTGCATGGTTGTTATCGATGTACAAATTACCAAGATAAGTATGTAATGTAAGTGTATACTGTACTATGTGATTTGTATATTGTTACTGTGCCTAAAAGTAATAAATAAATAAATAAATAATTTTCACGTAGAGGGTTTGTTAGAACAAAAGCACTGCTTCTGCCTTCTAGTTTAAATATAAAACCTTTTTGAAATCCAGAGTATAAATGAAAAACCATATCGACAGCCGAACAAACAAAGGTTTATTGCACTACCACTACTACTATTACTTTACAAAAAAGTACATAAAAAAGGTTTCTTTTATTAATGGCAAAAAATTCTAGTTGTCTTCTCTCAATAGCTACTTAATAAATGTCGATAAAAAAGAGCTAATGCCAATTTACATCTGGTAATACTTATTCTTAGTTTCAATTTAGTGCTGTATACAAAACTCACTTTATATATTAATAACGCAATACATAATTAAATTTGTGCATAAAATAAGTAGAAAAAAAGTATCTAAAATATGAAAACCGGCAGCAGACACCACTGGGTCTTCCACACGGTCCTGCGCGCTGCGGTCCTATTTTTCTTCTGCGCTTCCAATAACTTTTCTCTAACTTTTATTCTTTCAAATATAATTAAATTTTAATAACTGCTTATTATTACAACAAGGAGAGCTGGGCGCTGTTTTCTTTTTATAATTTACATTTAATTTTTTCCATTTTTTATGTTGATTTAATTAGTTTTATATGTCAATAAATCTTCCCGATGGTTTTGTAAAAAATAACGAATTGTCACCCAATAACATTTGAACTTTTCAAATATGTATAATAAGATTCTAAATGTTCCCATCAATACCAAATAATTAACTACCATTAACGTATCCACTTATATTACAAGTATATTCTCCAAGATCAAATGATTTCATCAGCGTTCCGCAGTTGCCAATTAATAATTAATTAATTACTCTCAAACTGCAATCAATTTAACGAGAAACTTTACCTAATTGCCTCTAAATCTTCAGTTAATCGCAACCAATTTATAACTCAATTTATTTTATTCTTAATCCCGTTTCGTTTAGCTGTACTGTTTTACTAATTGATCCGTCTGCAAGTCGCCATCATTAAGTCTGCGGTGATTTTTAACAGATGACGGCGGAATATTTTATTATTATTCGTTAACGAAT
Organism: Notocelia uddmanniana; assembly: GCA_905163555.1. Classification (NCBI taxonomy): domain Eukaryota; kingdom Metazoa; phylum Arthropoda; class Insecta; order Lepidoptera; family Tortricidae; genus Notocelia; species Notocelia uddmanniana. The sequence goes on from LR991055.1 coordinate 23,606,300, forward strand.
TATTTGCTTGTTTATTTTTCTCTGATGGAGCTTTGATTTGAAACTGCAAGGGAGCTTTTATGAGTGCTTATTAACAAGTATATATAACGCTATTCATAGAATGTATGTATGTTGTCTTATTATTGTAGATTTCTTTTTGCTAATTACTAATTTTTAATGTTCTAGTAGGAAACCTTGACATGTCATATCGATAATTATGAATAAATGAATATGAATATGAATATATATACAATTTCTTGTGCACTATTGATGAGTCTTCTTTTTTTAACTGATCATCGATTTAATGAAAAATGTGTCGTTGATGTCAAAAGTTTTGAAATGTATTCATTTTTGATAAGCTGCCCACGCGGCTTTGCCCGTGTGTTACAAAGGATGCAGTATTTGTTAAACGGTTAATACAGTATACGGGAACCGCGGACATAACCTATATAATGTATTTCAAATATAAGTACCTCTTTGATATGTATTTTAAAGTAGTTCTTGTCCACGACTTTGTTCGCGTATAAAAAGTTGCTTTCAAGCTAATAATATGGTCATTAACGTTACAAATTATAAAACCTAAACCTAACCTTTAAAATATTATCTGCAATATGATTATGATTATTATTTGATATGATTCTGATCTATCATCAAATCTTCAACAGACCATGTACAGAAGCTACTCCGCAAACTATATTATTTGACGACCTGTTTAGCCTAGTTGGTAGTGACTCTGCCTCCGAAGGGAGAGGTCCCGGGTTCGAATCCCGGCCAGGGCATTTATTTGTGCATTTTTCACGGATATTTGTTCTTGGGTCTTGGATGTTTTCTATGTATTTAAGTATGTTTTAATCTATATAAGTATGTATATCGTCGTCTAGTACCCATAGTACAAGCTTTGCTTAGTTTGGGACTAGGTCGATTTGTGTAAGATTGTCCCCCCAATATTATTATTATTCACCTTATTTATTTTTTCGTCTTAAGTTAGATTTTTTACAATAAATTTATACATGTACAATATAAAAATATACATACAAAATATAAAAGCATTATAAAAAACCTAACCTAGGGTGCCGCCGGCAGCGAGGCTAGCCTAAGCTACCGGTGGTTAGGGCGACAGAGAGAGGAACCTCCGGACTATCCGCGCCGTGTCCAGGAGTACCGCCTTCTGTATTTGTACCTTGACACAGCCATCTAACGAGAGTCTCTTGAGATGTTGGTCGAGACTCTTCGCTATTAGACCGTTCACAGAGACGACTATCGGGACAATAATCGTTGAATCAACATCCCACATGGCGGTTACCTCATGTGCCAAGTCTAGGTACTTGCTGACTTTGTCCTTCTCAGCTTTCACGAGGTTCTCGTCATGGGGGATGGTGATGTCAACGAGCACTGCCTGGTGCTTCAATCGATCTGTCAGCACGATATCAGGCTTGTTGGCTACAATAGTCCTGTCCGTGATGACAGATCGATCCCAATAGAGCGTTGCACGACCATTTTCGAGAAATGGCGCAGGTGTGTACTTATAATACGGCACTTCGAAGTCTACAAGACCGTATAAAAGAGCAAGCTGCTGGTGAATAATCTTGGCCACCAAGTTATTATTATTATTATTATTAAACACAATTAAAAGAGCCCAAACACCGTTAAGTAGGTAGGTGAAAAAGACTCACAAGTTTCTCTTTGATATCCTACTACTCCATTATCAGACCCTCAAAATTTCACTTACTCGTACAAAGGCTTCTAAGCTAACAAAAAGATACCTAACATATATATGTACTCATCACCAAACCCTATCGAAATCGTCCACGCTAATCAAGCAGTTTCGGGGCAAATAAGCTCTAACGCACTTTAGCAAGCGGAAAAATCAAATGCAGCACTCCCTGGAAAGTTATCATCGTAACACCTGAGTGACCCGTTTCATTATATTCATTATATTTAGTATCGTAACACCTATCTGAGATTGGACCTTAATAAATTACAAACTCATTACAGAAAAACCATTTCTAAATTAGTCAAGCCGTTATGGATATAACGTTGGTCGGCCTGTTTAGCCTAGTCGGTAGTGACACTGCCTCAGAGGTCCCGGGTTCAAATCCCGGTAAGGGCATTTGTTTCTGTGGTGAGCAGAAATATTTGTTCCTGGGACGTGGATGTTTTCTATGCATTTATATACATACATATTATATCTCAATTACATATATCGTCGTCTAGTGCCCATAAAACAAGCCTTATTGAGCCTTATGGGACTAGTTCGATTAGTGTAAAAAATGTCTCCTTATATTTTTTTATTTATATATTGATGATTTGATGTGCACACGCAAACAAATAAAAAACAATCAACCTCTCAACCTACGAGTAAATGCATATACCTTCTCCGTTCCGTCGAGTGAAAAACAGTGTTGTCAATTACCCTTTTTTTTCTCCTTGACTGGAAACAGAAAATAAGGGAAATCTCTTCAATAGCTGGAACCTATACCTGCGCTGCTTTCAAATTGATATGAAACATTTACATGCAACAGCAAACTTTACTCGCCACAATCGTATAAGAGGAAGTTCTTAATTAAACTTAGAATGATGATACGGCAGCGGCATTAACTGAATGGGAAGATTTTATCAGTAGGCGTTAGATATGAGTGGGAAATTTACCGCATTCACATAAAACTTTCACTATTCCCGACCCTATGCTAATGTGATATGAGATATGTTTTTGAAGGGTTTTAGAACACATGTACATGTAAAGGGCTCAGAATAGACAGTTTATTCTTAGACGTAACTTGTTGGATTAGAATACGTATTAGAATAGCAGATAGTTGAGGTCACGTTTTTGAGAGGAAATGATGCTAGTACTACTATTACACATTAAATGCCTACGCATTTAATTACTATTAGCATATTAAGGGTAGTGAAAGATACTCGTACGTAACGTCATCGTCATTAGAGATAATGTTCTTCTTTTCCGTATGGCTAAGGCATGTGCCCAAAGACTTATTGGTGACCATTTAGTGTGATTTTTATTAATACACCACGTGATAGTAGGTAGGTACGTATAGCTAAACAGGAGATGCCTTCTACGCATCTTTCCATTTATCCATTTTCTGAGGTGGCAACGAAACACATATATTATAAAAAATTACACATACTGCACAAAATTCTCCACTTATATCCTGTTTAAATAATCTAAAAGAAGTACACACTCTGTTGCATCCTACACAGCAGAATCTTAAAAAAAAATTACAAACAGCATTTATTAGTACAACAGCGCACGTATCTCTTCAAGTGACCTCTTCACCTTTGAATAATTGCTTAAATGAATTTTAAAACCCGGCCGAGTGTGTGTCGACTAACGTATAAAAAGGAAGGGAAACCTATACCTACTAGTCCACATTTAAAACCACTATGCAATCCATTGAATCCAAAAAGGTCGTATCTTCATAGGGAACTCACGGCACTTAAGTAATTTTGCTTCAACAAGACATTTTTTCAGCGATTACTCTAAAACTGCTAGAACTGCTATCTTGTTCAAATCAAAAATCGTTGAGCTATTTATTAATATGTTCACTTCAGGAGGAAGGGTGGGAACATAAAACTTACTTACAGAAAAAGATTCCCATACATATGTATATTTTGATGTACAGTTAAACAAATTAATGTAGGACAGCCTTAAGGTTGACAGCCCTGTCAAACTGTATAAGAATTCTATGAAAAAATATGAGAACTGGTAACGTATTATTATAAAATACCAAGAACTAAGAATTTCTAAGAACCATAACTAGAAAACCTGCTTTAAAAATAAAAAAATAAACATTGGTAAATAAATTGATTCATCGGTTAGGGAGCTACGATGCCAAAAACAGACACACGGAAACACACGTTAAACTTATATCACCTCTGTTTCGCGATGCGTCGGGGGTTAAAAACCGGCGACTGCTAGACATCACCAAATCATGCTATCCCGCTACCGTATAGCACGTGCTCTTCAGTTAGGGTAGTCTCGCTCGCGCGTCAACACTCACCGTCTTCACCCCTTCACCGTTCTTCGTCACTTTAGTAACGTGTTTACATCACAACCACGTTAAACACTCTGTGTGACACTCTGTAACTGTCTGCCGGCGTCAGCGTGTTGCGGTGAATCAACACCCTTGTAGTGAGTGAGACCCTAGTGACGAAGTGGTAAGAGAAACGGAGACACGCGATTTTCAGCTGAAACCGAAACATCGGTCGGACACTAATAAACGCCCTAAGCCTGATGCTAAATTCTCACTTACGTTTTTGAATTGGTAATGGTGGAGAGATTTTGTAAAAAATAAAAAGCGCGCTCATTTAAAAGCTAAATATACCCAGCTCTCAACTCCAACTTGGCAGCAACTTAATAAAACGAACGATACCGCAGGAGCGTGTAGCATAATTGGTCTAAATTGCGGGAGTAATCCACTTGACGATTTCGACTATTAACTCTACCGCTAATTGCAGGTAGACTCAATTTGTTCGCATATTAGACTAGTGAGATACCATCGCACCATATCTCGTTTTAGGAAACAGTTCCGTGACGTTAAAATGGAAATAGAACTCGAAATATACTCGTATACATTTTACATGGTTCTAATAAAACTGTATTTAACGCTATAGATAAAAATACCTAACCTGGCTAAGGCAAAACAGTATACGGATTTTAAGTTATTTAGTTTGATATGTGTGAAGTATATAATTGTGAAAATATTAGGTCCATAAAGGTAAATTATATTCGGTGTATGCTCTTTTTAGGGTTCCATACCATTATAGTAAAATGTTGCAATTTCGGCTATCTACCATATCAGCCCGAAAGCTTCCACTGCTGGACATAGGCCTCCTCCAATCTCACGGAGGATAAATGCCATAATCGCCAAGCTTGGCATGCGGGTTGGCGGTCGCAGTACCTTCACCGTAGGTACTCCAGGCTGATGCTGCTGCCCATCCCACGGTAGTCTTGGTGGTAGTTTTAGGACATACTCGGGTCCACCGGGACGGGTAACCGGTACCTGATTTCGGGTTTACGGTTATCCGTTTGTCATACATAAATATGGAAAAAATGTCGTTGTCTGTGCCCAGGAACGACTTGAGCTACTGATTCGAAATCCAAATTTTGAAAAGCCGTAAACAAGATCAATTTTAATTTATTATAATTTAAAAATTGAAAGTAAAATTTGTTTTTTTTTTTTATGAATATTTTAATTTTTACTAACTAGGACTTCAGTTGCAAATTCTGATATAGTTATTGTCTGCAAAGATTACTAAGTGGACGTTTAGAAATTATTGTATATGATTTGAAAAAATACAATGGAATATAATATCTAGTTATTTTTAAATCTTAAAAATCCCTTATAGATTTGAAAAAAATATATATATATTTAAAAATAATTAAATTATATTATAAATAAGTAAATTTAATTGGATTTTTTTTTGAGTCATGTTCTGAGCAAGAGCACCTACGGTACAATAACTTGTGCGGCACGACAGTCATGAGGGAACAAAATTACCAGGATTGGGTATTTCAAGAATATTTATTTATTTAAACTTTATTGCACAAAATATAATCGTACAAATGGCGGGCAAATATTGCTTTTGTTTATTTTATTGTATTCTTACTTTACGAGATGAAACATGAACAAAGGTATTATTGGCGTGTCATATTTTTAATATCGGAATAGATCCCAGGTAGAGTTACCAGTGATCTGTTGTGGAAGGTTTAAGTAGATAGTATGTATGTATGTACGGTCTTTTAACACCTCAGTCAAGGTGTTGCATTGTTGTTGTTGGTGCTGGGTGGTGTTATTGGTGTTGCTCTTCAAATAAGCGGAACTTTTCTGCCACAGCCAAGCTTCTGCATAAAGAAATCGGTGAGTGCTGGGCTGGTTGTGTGTTACCTAAGTCAAATTAGTGTGGTTTGTCTTGTAGCATTTAAATGGAAAGTTAGGAATCTCACTATGCTATATTTCTGAATCGTTTTACATTGTTATAGACGTGCGCAATAATATTTGTATTTGATTGTTGTATCTTTGTGAGTGAGTGTAAAGCAAGAGTCCTGCTACGAGTATTCTGTTGTGCTACTCTCTGATGCACTCTGGAGATGCCTGATGGTTATGATGGCAAGCGTTTACATCAGCTGTCTGTTATATTTATTTATTGATTTATTTGGAGAACAAACAGATATGTATGTACATAAAAGACTTAAAAACTATAAACTTAAACTAAACATGCATCGACCTCCTCACTAGTTCCCACTAGGTGTTGCTAGGATGGAGTACTTGCAATGTGTAAAGGATGATTCACAGTAGACCGTTCCGCGTCCGGGCCGGCCCGTTTTCTATGACAGCGAACGCAACGGCCGGCGTATTTCTCTAGAAGAAAACGGGCCGGCCCGGACACGGAACGGCCTACTGTGAATCAACCTTTAGACAACATAATTCACAAAAAGGGAATACTATTTTAAAAAGATAAGAAATGGTTAACAATTTGGTAATCATTCAGTCGAATATAGAAACAAACACTAGACAATTTACGACAGATATCTTATTCAATTTCAAAAAGCACACTGAGTAGCACGCTGGGTAGGTTTTCTAAATTGGCTCTTATCTATTAAATACATATATCGACTGAGACGTGGTACTTATTCTAAGATTTGCACATGCGGTGCAGGGGCGGTCTGGCCCCGGCGTGACTGGTGCAGGCGGGCAGGGCGAACAGCGCGGTGGAGCGCGAGCCGCAGCGCGGTCGGTATTATGAAGGTCACTGCTGATATTATGGATCAGTGCTCTCGTAACAACGGGACGTGCAAAATGTTTTCTAATGACACAGCATTTTTAGTGTATATAAACTTGAAAATGTAAAGGCATCTCGAAGCAGCGAAATCTAGATGAAATATTTGCCAGTAACTAACAATCTATGGACTTACAAAATGCCTGAAAATAAAGTTTTTTTTTGTCATTTCTAACCGGGGGCGATATCGTGACTCTGGGGCCCTTTTTAATGATTTTCATCTCAATATACAAAAGGTATAACTGCACTGTAGTATAATCGTTATAATCAGGGGTCGTACTTTTCGTGCTGATTCCGATTGGTGTTATGGTAATTATTAATATTTAATCATCAATCATTTTATCACGCATTTAAAATGGTAATTTTTCTTATACGACCTATTGCATCCGAAGATTATTAAGGATTTCTTTTCATATTTAGAATTTTAATTTATAAGCAGGTGAGGACCTCATATTATTTCAAGTTTTATAACAGGTTATAGAAATGTTGAATCTTAATATGAACGTAAACTCTCTACGATGACGAGGTTTGTTTAATAACTGGTATTACATATGAACCAGTCACAAAAACTTGCAGCATAATCTAATGTTGTACTTTATAAGTTGTGATATGACAGGCAAATTACGTTTGTAATAGGAACATAATTGTAAAAAGTGTAAGTATACATGATCATTGATTAATGAATGATGATTGTTTGATTATAATAAGACTAATTAAAATCATCCTATATGGAGCGTGACGTCACCGGCACGAAAAGTACGACCCCTGGTTATAATCGTGTAGCTGAAGCCTGAGCTACGCTGATGCGAAAAGCTATTGGCCTCTACCCTCACACATATAAGCTATTTTCTCAAGTTTATAAACTCCTTTCTTAAGTCGATTGAGAATTAAGCACTTCAACATCACAGAACCCTTCACGTATTTTATATAAGAGCGAGCACTCACACATAGCCAAATCCTCGTCGCATAATAGCAAAGGCTTTCAAGCTCGTAATTAGCAAAAGTGGTGAAAAATTGGCCTTTTACTCGTGTCGAGTGGGCGGGTGATGTGAGTCTGTATTAATCATGTAGAACCCATTATTATGCTGTCGTCGTTTGATATGTAACAAGGTTAGTGTGTGAGATTTGACCTCTTTATATTATTGATTAATATTACGCAGGAATGCCGAAAGGTCGTGGTGTTTTTATCTGACATATTTAATTTTATAGGAGATGAAAAGTTGTTGTGCTAATTACCTACACAGAAGAGATAAAAAATATATAATTTCAGAAGAATTAATTACTAACAAGGATATGTTTTTTTTATAAAAATGTGTGCGTGACAATAGCATTCTCGACAAAGTAATGATTACAAGGAAGTAAATAAAAGCCGAAATATATTGAGAAGAGCTTTAAATTAAGTGGGTCTTTGCAACAAGTTGCATTTTTCTTGACGTATGTCAAGGCTTCACGCAAATGCCATCAAAGGCGTGGATTGAGATTGTACAAAATTTAGAGTCACGAGATTTATCTTCTGATTCGTGACAACAAGTGGCGTGTTAGGAAAAAAGGTAAATATTTATTCATTTAAACTATATTGCACAATACTTAAGTGTACAAATGGCGGACTTGATGCCTTAAATAAATAAATAAATTTCACTTTAAAACTGAATTTAGCGTTTAAAATATCCAAACTCAACATTATTTTTGGATGCCGTGCACTCCGAACCTAGCTCTCATATTCACAATTTCAGTAAAGACAGAAAACATTTTCGTTTACTGAAACTGGCAGCTTGCGTAAAACTGGTTGCTTTCAAATCGAATTCTTCCCTATCCTATTTGGCCTATCCGTACCCATGATTGTTATTGAGTCGGATCGGCCAATCTGCTGTTTTTTTTCTATTTTCCTATTGAAACAGATTTGTTGCGCTAGAAGTTTTTCTGAACACTAGTCGATAAAGAAATTGGAATGGTAATGCTTTTCAGTTTCAATCGTGGTAAGTTATCAAGAACACAGTAAAATAAGTAGTTCTCAAATATTATTATAAACGACTGTTTCGTTAGTAGATATAATTGTTTTGTTTAAGTACTTAATCATAAAACCTAACATGCATCTGTTAGATGAAAGGTTTCATCAATGTTATTTAAAGGGTTATTTTTGTTAGCTAAGCAGCTGTATGTGGTAAAACTAAACATAAGTATATAAAACATTAATAGCTATAGTAAAATATTCATTTCAATGGACATATTAAAATTGTGTTCATAATGTTCACTTTGAAGACGGACATTAGAAAGTATTTTATTTGATACCTAGAATAAATTTATCTGAACTTATTTGTGTTTAACTACATATATGTACATATGTGTGTTTTTTTTGGTAACTGTAGTTAATCATTTATAAATGATACTTCACAAGTGAATTGGTTATTTTTATTAAAACAGTTACCGAAAAAATTAAAAACCGGTTTAATGTAGCCTAGTTGGTAGTGACACTGCCTCCGAAGCTAGAGGTCCCGGGTTCGAATCCCGGCCATGGCATTATTTGTGCATTTAGCACGGATATTTGTTCTTGGGTCTTGGATGCTTTCTATGTATTTAAGTATTTATTTATCTATATAAGTATGGATATCGTCGTCTAGTATCCATAGTGTCAAGCTTCGCTTAGTTTGGGACTAGGTCGAATTGTGTAAGATTGTCCCCCAAAAATATATATATTTTAATGTAAGTCGAATTCACGCGCTCAGAATTCTGTGTATTATAATCTTAATTTTATAAAGAATTTTTAGGTATAAAAATAAATAAAGAAACTATACAAAAAAATATGGACCACCAAGTACTTTTAATCGTTACTGGTAAATTTTATAAAAGAGTTTTTTTTTTTGTAGTTTATGCCACACCTGGCCAAAAAGTGGCTTTTACCGCACGCTACGCGTATGGAAAAAGCCGCTTTCTCGCCAAGTGTAGTAATAAAATGATGTACACAACACGGGGGGTAATAAATAAAGCCCTCGATAGCATACATATACGCCCCTCGCCTACAGCTCGGGCCACAAAATCTGCGATCACAGCCTTTCTTTGCTTTACCACCCTAGTTGTGTAATGTACTACTATTTTACAGTTAAATACGACTATTTTATTTTAATTAGGCTAATAATCATTTAATTAAGAAGCCTATTGTTTCACTTATTTATTTAGTTTATTTCCAATAGTAAACAATTAAACATTCGGTCGAGTTCTCAAAAAATACGAAGAAGTTAAGAAAAAACTCGGGCAAGTGCGAGTCAGGCTCGCTCACTGAGGGTTCCGTACAAATTTGTAAAGGAACCCTCGGTGCTTATAGAGACTATATTTTTTATGCTTCGATTACAAAGTTATAGAGAGTGTACCTTTTTTGCGGCATAAACGGTCGCAACTTTTAAATTTTTTTCAAGCTTCAAGGGACCGTAGACCTGAGTATATGGTTTAAACTTTCAACTCGATACCTCAATGGGTTCCTAAGGTCTTGACAGTCTGACAGACAAACGCAAAACAAAGTGATCCTTTAAGGGTTCCATTTTTTCCTTTTGAGATATGAAACCCTAAAAATAAGAAGAATGGAATCAAATTCTAAGAATTCAGTAAAAAAATATGCGCTGCAGTAGCCGACGCCTCCAAGCCCCTCACCGCAGCGTCCGGCTAAGGCCTGGCTTAAACGCGCGTTACCGGTGATGACCGAACTCGCTGCAAATTTCCTATACAAATCCCATTACCGACCTATAAATTCGCGATGTCCGCAATGAGTTTAACAGTCTGTTATGGCGAACGTAAGTCTTACTCGTACTTTCCCAAGGATGGTTAGAAAAATATATTATTTTTTATCTTTTTTATTCCCTTACTTGGACTAGCCTTGTTTACAACTATGTATTCCAAATTTTAAGTCAATAACACAAATTGTTCCTAAGATCTAGCCTGTTCTTTTACCGAATTATGATGATATCACGTTTTAAACTGAGACGGGCTCTTGATGTTTTATTTGCTAAAATTATTTGCTCTACGATTTATTACAAAGAGAACCAATTAATCGCAACATATAATAATGGAAGGAAATCTTCTGATTCATCGGTTACCTCTAAAATTTCATGATATGATATGATGGTTTTCACTCTTTAAATATCACTTATCTCTTTCGAAAAATTTGAATTTTAGTATATACATCATACACGTGCGCGTTATTATGTTATGTAGTAATTCGAAGTATTAGTATCGAATAAACAAACACTTAATGGAGTTTAAACCAGCTAGCTATTGATTTATATTATTAATTTATAAATAGAGGCCGAAGTGGAGCGACAATTCAACGAAGTCGTACATTTTTGCAAGTTTTGTTCAAACATCAACTCACGAAGAACGGTAAAGGGTTTTCATTCCAATCCAATACCGGAACGAGTTACGAGCTTAACAAAATGAGAGTACGATGAATGAATAAAGCGACCGGTCACAATGGCGTTGGTGCGACAGATTGCGTTCAATAATTCAAATAGCGGCTATTCCATACGTACTGATTTTAGATGGAATACATGAATCACGAATTCAAAGCGCATGAGACCAATCAAACACTACTAAATAAGCTGGTGTCAGACCTTTTTATACCCACGATAAACTCATGTTAATATATAGTACGAAATGTATATTTCGTGTCCACCGTACACGATATAGCTATAAAGGGAAAATGATATAAAATATTCAATTAAATATTTTTATTTGGGATCATTCAAGAATCCATAAAACATTTCAAAATAACAACCATATAGCATTTAAAAATAACTTATACTGCATACATTGTCTAAGAGACGAATAGTGAAGAAAGTGCGTGTCGGACCACGCAAAATGAAGGGCCCCATACTTGCTACTACAAGGCCTAATTTAAAACCACTATCTTATACTGTGAATTAAGAAAGGTCGTATTTCCATGGAAGAGTCACGGCACTCACGTCTTTTTGCCTGGGTAAGGCAGTTTTTCAGCAAGAACTTAAAAACTGTTCTATTTAACTAGGTCAAAACAAAAATCGTTAAAAGTACTTATTACTGTCCACCACCTCAATGTTCTAAAAATTTAAACTAATAATTTGGAGATTAGAGGAGGGAGTATAATTTTTACGACTTTGACAGCTAATATCTCACCAACGGTTGACTTAGGTGACTTCCTGACTTGGAGGGGCGGAAGCGATATGTCACAGGTATTTTGCTCTTTGACGTGAATTTACCGATGTAAAATTTCCTCACTTGACGAAATACTGTCAGTAATACGTTTGCGCTGTAGTAATACCATGCGCAGAAGTGGGGTAGTACTGCATTAGTATCGGTTGACACTGACAGCTGACAGTTTTCTCATATCGTGTCGCCCCCGCGTCGACAAGTCAGGAAGGCGCCTTAGGCACCTTACTGATTTGTCGATGTCGAGGCGCAGGCGGTACGATTCACTGAGAAAACTATCAGCTGTCAGTGTCAACTGATACAAATGGAGTACCGCCCCACTTGTGCGCATGGTATTACTACTGCGCAAACGTATGTAATACTGTGATTGCCTGTAAGTGGGAGATCAGTTATGAATGTTGTTAATGTATAGTTTATTATGAATGTGTATTGTATCGACCGTTGGCAATCCTAATAAATAAATAAATACTGACAGTATTTCGTCAAGTGAGGAATTTTCACATCAGTAAGCTCACGTTAAATAACAAAGAACCTGTCACATTCATGTTGCTCCCACCCCGTCAAGTCAGGAAGTTGCTATTAATGACAAATGTTAAAAAAAAAACTATGCCCAATACGCCTATGTGCATTGATTTTTGTCATTTTCCTTTATGTATGGAGTGCCCCGCCACCCCCCTGATTAAATATTTTTTTCTTAATTTCTTAATTTCACATCACCATTCTACCTAATTTCATAATTCTACTACCTACCTAATCCTAAAATTATCAATAGGAACTTCTGTCATCAAACTTTAATTGTAATTTTTGTACATACGAGTATGTTATTTAAGATCAGCAGTCCGGACCCGGGTATGTCCTAAAACTACGACCAAGACCACCGGGGGATGGGCAGCAGCATCCTTGAACTGCGGTGGAGATACTGCGATCGCCAATCCGCATGCCAAGCGTGGCGATTATGGCATTTACCTCCTTAAAATTGGAGGAGGCCTATGCCCAATAGTGGTTATTTAAGTTATTTTATTTTTATTCAACTGAATTTCGCACAGTTACTATTAAGGTTTCCTATTCTATATCCAACTACGCCTATACCAAAACCAATAGTCGAACAACCGTCAATCGCACGTCAAAGCTAAAACTGTGAGTGAAGGGAGGCCAGGCGTGACACACCTGCTCTTTTTGGTTGCAATAAATACATAGTTTTGTAGCTTTTATGTCAGGTAGTATTTTTTCCTTAAAATAACAACTTTGATAAGGTAAGGTAATTTTATTTATCTTAAATTTTATTACTTTAACATAAATTTGTCTGTAAAGTGTGTGATTCTACTGTTAGATGTATGTGATTGTGAAATAATTATTTTCTTATCAAAATGATACGATTACTCAATACTCAATTCTTTATTGCACATTATGGTTATACATAGTTGGAATTACATGCTTATATTATAAGTGTAAGACTAATAATATGAGCATGTACCCTGATAGTTGGCAGCAATTTTGAGTTACACTTACTAATAATTACAATATACTATTACAAATTATATAACTTTCTTACATTATAATTTTAATGATTCATCTTCAAAAAATTAATTTGAAGTGTAATAACATTTTTGTAACAATACTTAATATAATTTGTTTAAAAATGTTGTATCTTTTTGTTTCGTTTATTAGCACTTGTACTTGTACTCGGTAATTCATTGTAAATTTTGATTGATATTACTAATTGCCCAGATGAATGTTTTTTAAGTCGTGAGGATGGTAACATCAGCCTTTCTCTAAATCTAATTGTTCGGTTGTTGAAAACGATTAGATGTATTGTTTTAAACATTATTAATTATCAATACAAGTTGTAACACATTATGCCGTGGATCCGCTTAAAGCGTCAATTGGTAACTCATTTTGACTTAATATAAGTAGGTCAAACAATTTTTTTCATTCTTTTTTTGTTTTATATAAAGAGCATTGTCAAAATGGGCCAAGATCTCATACAAAAAAACCGGCCAAGTGCGAGTCGGACTCGCGCACGAAGGGTTCCGTACCAGAAAAAAGGCTAAAAGCTGGTGCCATTAAACACTTGTTTTATTGAGTTTTTTTTGTATTTGTTATTTTAGCGGCAACTACTCTGTTGTATGGACCCCTTATTTATTATTATTATTATTTTGATTTTAGTATTTGATGTTATAGCGGCAACAGAAATACACAATCTGTGAAAATTTCAACTGTCTATTACGGTTCTTGAGATACAGCCTGGTGACAGAAGGACGGACGGACGGACAGCGAAGTCTTAGTAATAGGGTTCCGTTTTTACCCTTTGGGTACGGAACCCTAAAAATGACAAAATAATTGACCTACTTGTAGACCGAATTAAAGCCATAAACTCATCCACAGCATTTTTGTTACAACCTGTATAGATTAACCACGGTGCAATTTCCTTCAAATTGAAACCTATAAAAGCAACACTCCCAACTAAATTAAAGCCATGATCTAATTTTATCAAAATTTCCTAAGCAGCGAGCGACACTATCTTTCTCGTGCACAGTGCACCCTCATAAATAATTCAGTGGCGCACAGTGATCCCCCACTCAATCTGTATCGCGGTAGTTAACGAGATTACTGTGACATTGTACACCTTTCCCTCGGATTTATGTGGCTGGAAATCGATAAACTGATTCCGGTTTTACGGTTTACAGAAGCAAAACGTTATCCAGGCTCTACTGAAAATAAGGCGTTTAGAAAAGGAAAATTTAAATTCCCGGTGAACTAAACGTGGCATTACTGCATGTTTTTAAACTTGCTATTTCAATCGAATGTTGCTAAACGACGTTATTAGAGTCTCATATTTTCAAACGTTTGTCATGTCATAGGGTAGGTACCTAACTTCTGTATATTATAAAAAAATAATGACTATAAATATAAAAGTTTAATATTTGAGATCCCGAGGTATGAATGGGCTGTGCCCTGTAGCCGGGGCATAGAATACGGCTACGGTATCCTCTGCCTGTCGTAGAAGGCAACTAAAAGGGGGTCCTTGGGGTCGAAGACGGTCACAGCGGGGGCTGTGATCGTCTTTGAAAGCAGATGGTGGGACCCACAGGAGGGGTGACTCTAGGGCGGCACTGGTGCGTTCCAAAGGAGATCCCAGAGCCGCCCGAAATGAGTTGAGGAGGACGATCGAGGGGTTTTTAGTCGGTGCAATTCCGAAATAACCACCGCGTTATCCCCGCGGTGCAGTAGCATCCATAATGGATTTTCCCCCTGAGAAAAAAAAGGAAAAATAAAAAAGGTATGAATGGGCTAAGATTAGTGCCAATGACTCAGATTCTGCATTTGTACGGGCTAAGTATATTACAATCTGGGCGTCTTTTGATACATATTGTATGAAGAAGAATCAGGGTGTATTAGAGGCTACACCGAAGGGTCCGGAGGGACGCCTTCAATAATTCACAAGCGTTGTGACGTTCAGCCGTGATTCGACATTTCTAGAAACTGTGCTTACACTAACAATGAGACTAAGAAGAAATACGATTTATTTGCTTTTACTCATTGCAAGACTAGAAAGTTTTAATAACTAGAATAGATTATTTTGGTTATAACTTGATGAAATGATAAAACACTTATTATCATTTTATATGACTAAAATATATATTTAAAAATAATTTGGTATCACCTGGTGGCCAGACGCAATGTGAATTAGATATCTAACGTGTTTGAAAAAAATGCGCCCTAATGTTTATTATTTATAATTTTCAATAAATATATGATAATATTGTGAATGGACAAAAAACATTGTAGGAAGAACCGTGACAAACATAATATTAATACTAGAAATAAATTTACATAGTTACGCTCGCAGTGCCCACCTCGCGGCTCCTAAAAAAAACATTTAAATTTTAGTCTAGAAACTGTCTACAATTCTATTTTTTTTATAATGTTGTGAATAATTTCTTTATTTTGAAATACTTACAGTAATTTAACGCATATTTTTTATGGAATAATAATTTAATAATAGGATCATTAAATTGCTCTAAATAATTAACTTAAGATAAGGGCTTCCAAATTTGATGCCAATATATTAAGAGATTTTCATTAAAAAAAATATGTTTACTTTGAATTAACAAAACTTTTTATATTAATCTTTTGTTTTCATTTTCCAAACAAATTCATTAAATAAAAATTCTGCTCAAACATAATCATCCCGTGCATTTAATTGACAAAATGGTTATCACTTTCTGTCAAGTGAATTACACATTCGATGCTAGTTGAAGTGGCCTGTTAAGTGAAGGTCAAGAGGATTTATACGTTAATCACAGAAGTCTTAATTACCTACGATAAACAGGGTGTTATTACATGTTGTTGTTCATTTTATGTTTTAACTGACGATTCAAAAATGCTTGTTCATAGGCCTGTGGAGCAAATAAAAGAAATAGCTGGCGTCCTGTGTTATCACAAAGTCAAAAAGCTGGCGTACGAGAGAGAGTAATTGAAAATACTCCACCAACAAGACAAAAACTATTGAAAAAAAAAATAAAAAAAATAAAAAATATTGGGGGACAATCTTACACAAATCGACCTAGTCCCAAACTAAGCAAAGCTTGTATTATGGGTCCTAAACGACGATATACATATTTATATAGATAAATACATACTTAAATACATAGAATACATCCAAGACCGAGGAACAAATATCTGTGCTAAATGCAGAAAATAATCCCCTGGCCGGGATTCGAACCCGGGACCTCTAGCTTCGGAGGCAGTGTCACTACCAACTAGGCTAAACAGTCCGTCGTCAAAGAATGGGAATGAAGTGCATATTAAATGTGTGGACGGTTGAATAAGCAGAACATTTATGTATATTGTAACAACTGTAATCTGACCCTATTCACGCAAATAAATAATTTATGATTTATGAAATAAATATTGGGGGGCAATCTTACACAAATCCACCTAATCCCAAACTAAGCAAAGCTTGTATTATGGGCTTGTATTATAAGGTTTCTGTAGCCAGATGGCGAAAACGAAACACTTGTAGTTTCTTCATATCTGTCCGTCCATCCGTATGCCACAGCCGATTTACTCGGATACTATAAACTCTAGAACTATGTTTGTTAGGAAGATATACCTATTTTATGAACCCCCACATAAAAGTAATGTGAAATTACAAAAAAATATATAAAAATAGGAGGAGCACTGACCCCTTGTTTGTTTTTTTATCCCATGTATGTACATGAGATAAATAAATAAATACTAAAGGAACATAATTATATCTTTATCTAGTTTTTTTAATAATATTTTTTTTCTATACGTGAAATGAAGTTCTGACGGAACTTTAGGCGCGCGAGGGTGAGTCTCATCATCACCATCATCATTCAGCCGAATGACGTCCACTGCTGGACATAGGCCTCCTCCAAAGATTTCCACAATGACCGGTCCTGCGCCACCCGCATCCAGCGGACACCCGCGACCCGTACCAGGTCATCAGTCCACCGTGTGGGGGGCCTGCCCACGCTACGCCTTCCGGTACGTGGTCGCCACTCGAGAACCTTTCCGCCCCAACGGCCATCGATTCTGCGTGCTATGTGCCCCGGCCACTGCCACTTAAGTTTAGCGATTCGAAGGGCTATATCGGTCACTTTGGTTCTGCTGTGGATAGCCTCATTTCTGACGCGATCACGCAGAGAAACTCCTAGCATAGCCCTCTCCATTGCTCTTTGGGTGACTTTGAGCCTTCTTATGAGGCCCATAGTAAGCGACCACGTTTCAGTACCATATGTCATCACTGGAAACACACACTGGTCAAAGACTCGTCTTGAGACACTGCGGAATATTGGACGAAAAGATGTGCCGTAGCTTCCCGAACGCTGCCCAGCCGAGTCGGATTCGACGATTAACCTCTTTCTCGAAGTTGGACTTACCTAACTGGACAGTCTATCCTAGGTATATGTAATCGTCTACAATTTCGAACGTAAAGTGTCCGATTGTTACGGGAGTTAGTGCTACATGGGCATTTGACATGATCTTCGTCTTCTCCATGTTCGTCCTTAAACCAACTCGCTCGGAGGCTTTACTGAGGTCATTGAGCATTGTACTTAAATCCTCCATGGTCTCAGCCAAAACTACTATATCGTAAGCAAACCGAAGGTGAGTGATGTACTCGCCGTTTATGTTGATGCCTAGCCTTCTCCAGTCCAGAGCCTTGAACACATCCTCCAGTGCAGCGGAAAACAGTTGAGGAGAAATAACATCTCCTTGTCTGACTCCCCGCTGCAACGGAATAGGTTTCGAGTTCTGTTCCTGGAGTTGGACTGACATAGTGGCGTTCTCGTATAAACACTTCAGCACTTCGATATGGCGGTAGTTTACTTGGCACTGTTGGAGAGATTGTAGTACAGCCGAGGTTTCAATCGAATCGACGGCTTTCTCGTAGTCCACGAACACTAGACAGAGGGGCAGGTTATACTCCTCAATCTTCTGTATAACCTGAAGAAGCGTATGGATGTGGTCTACGGTGCTAAAGTCTTTTCGGAAACTGGCTTGTTCGGGAGGCTGGAAGTCATCTAGCCTGCGTGCGAGACGGTTCGTAATGACTTGAAAACAGCTTATAGACATGGCTCAGAAGTGAGATGGGGCGGTAGTTCTTCAGTAAGGCGTTGTCACCCTTTTTGAAGAACAGCACCACCACACCTCTATTCCATGCCTTTTGAGTTTTCTAAGACGGAGTCGAACAACTTCTGAAGAAGGTTTTTCACCCGCCTTTAGGAGTTCAGCTGTAATTCCGTCTTCACCTGGTGACTTGTTGTTCTTTAGCTGTTTAAGAGCCATTCTAATCTCGTACAGGCTGATGTCCGGGATATCTTCGGTATAGTGCCGGGTTAATCTGGCTCTAGGGTCTCCCGCCAGACCAACTTCGGGTCTGCTAGTTGACGTGTATAGCTGTCCATAAAAGCATTCTATCTCATTCAGATGCTCGGGTTTGGATGAAACGATTCTACCGTCTTCAGTTTTTAATTTGGCGAGCTGGCTCTGCCCAATAGACAGCTATCTGGAGAACACTTTAGAGCCCTTATTCTGGTCGATAGCCTCTTCAATACGATTTGTATTGAATTGGCGCAGATCGCGGGTAAGGGACTTGGAGATCTGTTTATTGAGCTGCCTGTATAATGTCGCATCGGCTGAAGACTGCAGTATCATTTCATTCCTTTCCTCGATGAGCCTCTGAGTGGAGATAGAAAGCCTTTTGGCTCTGTGAGTCCGTTGGGCCTCAAACTTAGACCCAATGCTATGGACAGCTTCCACAAACCCGTTATTGAATTAGTCCACGTCGCCGCCTAGACAATCAAAACGGTTTTAGAGTTCCAGCTGAAAGCTGTCGGGGTTTTGGATTTGGACTGCTGCTGGACGGAGCGTTGACTTCATTAGTCGAGAGCGCTCTAGCTTGACACTTATATTCAATGTGCCTCTTACCAGACGATGATCACTTCCGGTTTTAACCGTATTGATCACAGATACATCATTGAATACATGCCTCTTCGTCGACATAATGAAGTCAATCTCGTTGTTTGTTGCACCGTCGGGGCTCATCCAAGTCCACTTCCTGTGCTCGCGTTTGAAGAAGGAGTTCATCATGTAGAGTCCCTCCTTCTCTTCTCCAAGAAACCTGCCAGTAGTTGGCCCCGTTGGTTCCGACTCCCAACTCCAAATTGCCCCACTCTCAGCTCATTGCCGTCTCTCTTGCCCCGTTTTGCGTTAAAGTCCCCCATAACAACGGTGAAGTAGGTTTTGGAACTATGTATGGCCTTAATTATATCCTCATACATAGCCTCCACCTCGTCGTCGGAGTGTGCCGAGGTCGGCGCGTATACCTGTATGACCTTCAGCGAGTATCTCTTTGATACTCTGAGTATAAGGTACGCCACCCTAGCCGACACATTCTCGATCTTCACCACGTTGTTTACGAGGGACTTGTTGACGATGAACCCGACACCTCCCTGGGATTGTTGGTCGCCCTCCCGGAAATAGATCAAGTTGCCAGACTTTAGGGTTATCGTGTCCTCCCCCTCTCTTCGGACTTCAGATAACCCCACAACATCCCAACGCAACTTGCTCAGTCCTTCCTCTAGTTCCGCTATCTTTTCGTCGGTCCACAGTGTACGAGTGTTGTACGTTGCCAGGGTCAGGAGTCGTCGGTGGTGGTAGCCGGATCTTTGCCGGAGATTCTTAGCACCCCTGGCCCCGCTAGTACCCTGGCCGCTACCAAAACCAGGGCACTGGGGGCCGCCGGAACCTCGGGGCCGTGGCTTTATTGTGTTGTCCATAAGGGGTAAATGCCTTAATCGCCACGCTTGGCATGCGGGGTGGCGATCGCAGTATATCCACCGCACTCCAAAGATGCTGCTGCCCATCCCCCATTTAAGGACATACCCGGGTCCATACCAGGGTGAGTCTATAGGTATGTATTTACCTATAAAAAGCTCATGTGGGTTGTGACGTTTAACATATAAAAAACGGGTCACTCACGATTCCACGGTAATATCCCAACCCATACGCGATGTTTGATCATTAGCGTTCACGACGCCGCTTTAGCACATGCTTAGTACACAAAAAAATCCAACGTCTTTTCATATCAACTTTCGTTCACAAAACTGCGCAAGCTTTTTGGTATTCCTGAATCCTTTGTAATCTTATCTAAATTCACATCAACATTAATGAAGTCAACAATCAGTGTTTTCGGCTTCACATTTCAACATCGACGTCGCACTTAATCTTATATAAAACATGTTGTCTTCTCTTAATTGATTTAATTGTACCAAAACGAGTCAGTAATGGGTTTCTTCGCGCGCAGGTTGTTTGAGCAGGTAATCTTAGAAAAGATGTTGACGCTCTCTGTAAATATTTAGGGAGGAACTAAATAAGGTTCCTGTATTTTATCTCCGCTGTTTGAATAACGCTTAACAATAAGCTTTTATATAAAATCAGAAAAGCAATTTCCGTCGGGACAAAAACTAACAAAATATTTTACAAACGTATAGATATTTTTTCAATAAAAATATATTATTGGGTACTCTTTAAAAACCAGTCTTAAATTTCATATGCGTGATCGTAAACAATTTTTCTATAGCTTATGTTTTATTCCAAAAATATACTAAGAATTTGTACACAAACACTATTTTTCACATCAGCCATTCGCCACATTCATCATTCTTCACAATACTTATTTTTACACAAGATCGATTCTTCCTCATGTATTAGATCGTAAACAATTTTAGTATTGCTTAGGTTTTATTCCAAAAATATACTAAGAACTTGTACACAAACGCAATTTTTCACAACAGCAATTCGCCGCATTCGTCATTCTTCACAATCCCTATTTTTACACAAGACCGATTTTTCCTATTCGCACTCGTACACAAACGCAATTCTTCACAACCGCAATTTTCACACTAAATCGCATCTTCCCATTCGCAATCGTACAACAATCTAGTTTTTCCACAATAGTTAGCAATTCACCAATAATATCGCTATTTATCCAATTCGCAATTCTACACCGAGCACCATGTGCGGTGTCTACTCTGAGGTGTCAAGTAGAAAATTTTTGTTTAATCAACATTTCAAAAAAGGTTACAAATAAATTTCCTTTTTTTTGGTTTCCGTACCCGAAGAGTCCAAACGGAGCCCTATTGCTCGCGTGTCCGTTTGTCGTCTGTCACATATTTTTATTCCGTAGAATTGTTTAATTTTCCATTGAACTAATATGAACATGAAATTTGGTGCTAATGTTTCTAGCATACGATTATTATTATTGTATGTCTTTTCCGCTCACAGGACAATAATGGTGTCCTGTTCCTTTGACAAAAGTGCGCGGAGCCAGGCTACCCGCACATAGCCCGCGGTCGTTCGCCCGCCGAGCTCGCGTAAATACCACGCAAGTGTGTAGTCCGCGCAACAAGTCAGTCAGCCAAAGAGAATATAATAATTATAATTATTTAATTATTTCAACGCAAATACGGGCATGCCGTCGGCGCCATGACTGCTCAAAGGAAATATTGCGACGTGTATGGTTGTACAAATAAATAATCAGCGCAATATCACTTTCAGGTTTTTTCATTTACCTAAAGAGATAGAAAAGTAAGTTTTTATTACTATTATTCATAAATTCCAATAATAAAAATCTAAATATATTAAAGAATAAACTGACTGACTGACTGACATATCCACGCACAGTCCAAACCGCTGGTCCTAGAGATTCCAAATTTGGCACGTAGGTTCCTTATAAGGTCTAGGGGTGCACTAAGAAAGGATTTTTCAAAATTCAACCCCTAAGGGGGTGAAATGGGGGTCCGAAGTTTGTATGGGAAAACAAGAGTACTTGGACTATTTTATTCGAAACTTCACAGGAGTATTTCTAACAATAAATTTAATGAGTAAATACGTGTTTCAGGTTTTTTAGAAATCAACCCCTTACAGGGGGAAAGGTGGTGACAAATTCTGAAAATCGACATGGGTATTGTTTTTATGATATACCGGGTCGCTGATAACGAAAATAACAATGATTTTAAAATTTCACGTGGAGGACGTGAAATACCATCCCCCTGTTGGGGTGCGAGGCGGATGAAATGTTTAACGTGTCTAATGTGTGTATGTGGTGATGTTTTTTGGGACGTTAATTGGCATCGATTTTGATATTTAATATTGTCGACATGAAACCTTTTGAAAGTTTGTGCCATATTTCAAGTAATAACTGACTGAGTGAGTGACATATCAACGCACAGCCCAAACTGCTGGTTCTAGAGATTCCAAATTTAGTATGTAGGTTCCATATAAGGTCTTGACGTGCATTAAGGAAGGATTTTTCAAAATTTGTGAAATGGGGGTCCGAAGTTTATATGGGGAATCAAGATTAGTTGGATTATTTTATTCGAAACTTCACAGGAGTATTTCTAACGATAAATGAGTATACATTGCATGTGTTTCAGGTTTTTGAGAAATCAACCCCTAAAAAGGGGATATGTGGTGACCAATCCTGAAAATCGATATGGGTGTTGTTTCTATGGTTTATCGGGTCGCTGATTACGAAAACAACAATAATTTTAAAATCCCACGTGGAGGATGTGAAATACCATCCCCTCTGTTGGGGTCCGAGGGGGTTAATATTAATATGGGTGTCATTTTTTATGGTTTTTTGGATCGTTAATTTCGAAAATAGCATTGATTTTGAAATTTAATATTGCGGACATGAAAACTTTTAAAAGTTGGTGCCAAATTGCAAGAAGAAACTGACTGACTAAGTGAGTCACATATCAACGCACAGCCCAAACTGCTTGTTCGAGAGATACCAAATTTGGAATGTAGGTTCCTTATAAGATCTAAAGGTGCATGAAGTGCCGTGAGTTCCCCATGAAGATACGACCTTTTTTGATTCAATGTATGTAAGTGGTTTTATTAATCAGTGCCGTCCGATACGGTTTCAACATAAATCGATATTTGAGCATCCGAGAGGACTCTTAATAGGAATCCGAGGTAGGTACTTAAACTTTGAATAAAGTAACGGCCATATTGATTTTCTTCATTTCCGTCCCGATTTCGTTCAAAATCGATATCTGAGCATCCGAAAGGTCCCCTAATACGACAACGAGGTAAAATTTGGAAAAAGTGGCGGCCATATTGCTTTTCTTCATTTCTGTCCCGATTTCGTTTAGAATCGATATCTGAGCGTCCGAGAGGTCCCCTAATACGAATTTAAAGTAATATTTGGAAAAAGTGGCGGCCATAATGATTTTCTTAATTTCCGTCCCGATTTCGTTCAAAATCGATATCTGAGTGTCCGAGAGGTCTCTTAATACGAATCCGAGGTAAAATTTGTGAAAGTGGCGGCCATATTGATTTTCTTTTTTTCGTCCCGATTTCGTTCAAAATCGATATCTGAGCGTCCGAGATGTCTCTTAATACGAAGCTGAGGTAAAAATTGGCACTCCATACATGCCAGGGATTGTAAAAAAAAAGTTTACCTAATGTTACTATATACGCATGTGGGGTATCAATCAACCTTTAGTTTTTTTTTATCGTATGGCATTTATTTACGAACCGTGAGATCTTCGAGAAGACAAGTACGGTTGCCAGTTTTTGTTGCACTTTTAGCACCACCCAGGGGTCACGTGTAGGGTAACGGTGAGTACTCCCTACGGACGTGGTGCAACTTCGATCCCCCTTTGTCAAGTGAGTGGGCAACTTGACTGTTAGAAGTTCTCAAGCCGCCCGAAGGCCTCTAACTTGGCTTAACGACTGCTGTCGTAGACAGCAGCCAGGATCAACGGCTTAACCAGCCTTCCAAAGCACGAGAGCGCTCAGTTAGTAACCACTCAAAACGGTCACCCATCCAAGAACTGACCTGAGCCCACATTGCTTAACCTCGCATACCGCACGCGGTAGGCTGGTGCCACTGGGCCACGAGCGCTCTAAATTCTTGATAGTTTGTGCCAAATTGCAATTCAATCGGTCCAGTAAAAAGTAAAAGCAACTTGGTTGTAACAGACGGACTAACAGTAAGGAGTGCGAATGGAAGTAAGGTAAAATTTTCTTTTTGGATGATCCAATGGCAAAGCCTACCTAATAAATTTAATTTTAGGAAATTTAAGGGTGAAACGTGATATTGAATTAGCTGTTTTTCTGTACTTCAAAGGACCAGAGTTTATGACCCCTGCGCGCTGCTTGGTCGCTATCAGACCTATTGTAGTAACTGTAGTACACAGATACTTTTACTAAGGGCCGTTTAAGACATGCTTTTATTTCATCGGCCCTTTCCCCTTCAGCCTCTCGGAAATGTATGATAATAGTTTTCGATCCTTATTTTTGCCAAAATCAAATGAAATTCAACAGTTTGCCGGTTCTCAGAATGTATACTGACTTTTTATATGTTCATCTGTTAATGAATCACAATAACCAAACTTCGTGTACCGAAACCCCCAAAATGTAACAACTACTTTTCTGGAAACCGCATCTAAATCGGTTCAGCCAAACGCGAGATAATCGTGAACAAACAGACATACATACCTACCTACATACATAGGGGTCAAACAGAGAACCTCTTTTTTGTAGACTGTTAAAAATTGCGCTTAGTATACGTGGGCGAAGCCGCGGGCAAACGCTAGTGTTAAAAAAAACTTAGATAATATTTCTGAATTTAACTGAAATGAAAATTATTTTTTGCTCATATACGGGTTGTATATAAACAGATACAATTATCCCTTTATATCATTAGTAGGTACTTATTGATTAGCAGGGTACCAATAATTTAATGATTTAGCATAAACAATTATCTAGGTATTTTTAGTCGCAATAAATAACCAATTTTGGGAAAGACATAACTTATTAACTAAGTTGTTAATAGTAAGTTCCTAATTTTAAAGTTGTGAATTCTCTTAAACATGATTGAATTGATTTCTGTTTAGATATAGGTACAGAGATATGACCTTAACGTGAGTTTCGAAGCTTATTCCAAAAGTGCACGTCACTTTGTCAATACGTTTCTGGCTAGCAACTTTTAAAATTGTCAATTCGAAGTAAACAAGTATTATAACATCACATCAAACAAATAGTTTTATCAAAAAAAACGGAACCTTATTGCGGTTACGCTAGAATGGTTATTTGAACAAACAATAACTTACACACAGCTGTTGTTTATTTTTTCAATAACTAAAATACAAACACGCGAGCAAAGCCGCGAGAAACACTATTGTTTACATCGCCGCGAAGGCGCAAGCATCCCTAGCGCAGCGTCGAATGACGTCACGCCGGCCTTCTTAACGTTAGAGCGAGACGGGCATAATCACCACGCCGATACGCCCCCTTTTTAAGTAAGTGCAGTATCTGTTACGAAGTAACTTGTATTTCATCTGTGGCGGAGCCGAAGTACCGAGGTACCGAAGTACCAAACGAGTACCACAAAGCGAGCACGTAGAAGCCCTATTGTCAATTTTATGAAAATTAAATTTACACCGAGCGGATGATGTCCCTGCTCGTGTCATGGGGCGCACACAGAGACAGTATATACTATATAAATTCCTTTCCGGAAATCCATGATAAGCTTCTTGAACAATATTTCTTTGCTAAGGCAAGCCAGAGGCGGGGGCTTGTTCAAACAACCGCCACCAACCTGGGGTCGCTAACTCATTAACAGCTCGCCATAAGCTGCCCTATGTTGACTGATTGCACCAGACGCTCAGTGGGCGACGGAGGCGTCACATTTCTACGGCTATAATTGCTTAGTTATTATTACGTATATTTTACAAAAAAACAGCAATATATGATAGATAGATAGATAGATAAAAAAATTATTTGATTGCCACAAGTCACACAGTAAACAAAAAATAAACACGAACAGAAAAATAAAACAAACATAGCATCATAATAAAATATAACAAAAACTTAAAAATAAAAATACAATTACTGAGTGCATTGCAGCAAAACAAAAGGGTTCTGACTCAGTGATACGCTACGCTCTTTCGAGCGAAGCACTGATACTCGTATTCTGCCAGAACCCGAGTCACGACCAGATGAGTTAAACTTAAAAATCATTGTCATTGGATTGACCAGGCGAACTAAATCTTGTAAATTAATTAAATAATTAAAAACCTAAGAAAAAAAAAATATATACTAAGGCCTTATCGAAGGTTGATATAATGTCACCTTGAGGCAACTACCCACCAACACTAAATTTTTAGATCGTCAACCAAATAACTGGACGGTATCCCTGCGCTCTGTTTGTTCAATAAATATTTTTTAAAGTTATAAATATTATATATAAGTACATTGTTATCATACCACATTTGTTTTTAGTTGTACGGAACCCTCGGTGCGCGAGTCCATTTTGTACTTGGCTTGATTTTCCTTGACATTAGTGCGATTGCGTTCAAACTCGATATCCGAGCATTCAAAATATCTCGAACTACGAATCCGAAGTCAGAATAGAAAAAAACGGCCAAGAGTATGTCGAGCCATGCTCAGTGTAGGATGTCGTAGTTGTCCAATGAACTTACTTTAAAAAAATCAATAAAAAGCAAAAGGGACTACTTTTGCAGCGTTTCATACGTCTTTTACTAAGAAAAGAATATTTTTTCGATAACTCAAAAACGGAATAACCACTGTAGTTTTTTGTTGAAATTATTTATTTAGCTTTACTCTCATGATTTTTTCATATTTTTTGGACCACATAGTTCAAGGGGGAGGGGACGACGACACATTTATTTAACGACCTATCTCATTGTTTCGGTTTCATAGTGGTTTTAAATTTGGACTAAGTAGTAGTAAGTACGGAACACTGCGCGTGATCCGATACGCACTTAGCCATTTTTTTTTAATAATAAATTATTTATACCTAGATATTTTTCTAGCAGGAACAACATTTGTTTAGTGCTAGCCACAATAAAAATATCGACAATCCTGTTATCGATAAGTACATACTTCTTCAACGACAAGACGTACATAAAATCACAGACTTATATCGGCTACCTACCTAGACGCCACGTGCACCGATTTTGTACAAATTGAACGTAATCCGTACACTATCGATCCAATTTTTTATAATTTGCAATGGATAGTTCTTTATATAGAGCAGCCTACACGAAATCTTCAGTGTGTATTGTATTTTTTCTTTATGTATGTATGTATTACTTTATTGTACATAATATAAAACGATAAACAAACAAAAAGTAGACGTACAAAGGCGAGCTTATCCCTTCAAGGGATCTCTTCCAGCTAACCTTTGAGCAAATGAGTTTATTAAAAACAAATGGAGGAGGACGATAAACAACCTGTGAATTATGCACCGAACCAAATTTAAAACAAAACAAATTAATTTGGAATACACATAATTTATAATTGAATACAGAAAATACGATTAAATATCCTATTATTACTTACAGCTCAAGATTTTTGATTGTAGCATAAAAAAAGAGTTACAAAAATATTTAAGGCACGGGAAAGTTTATCAAGTCCATCTTCTGTGTCTACACTATCTACTTCAAAAACATTCTACTGAAGTCACGTTTTTTTTTCTTCATAGTTGGGCATGTTCGCTGATATACAAATCACTGTACTTGCAGCATGTACTTCATTATAAGTCTGTTAGGAAAACATGCGGTATAGCTATTCAAAAATATTCACATGTCATCCAACTCGTCGAAGTAATGATAAAGAGGCAAAATCGTAATACACATTTAATTTACTTCATCTACTTATGACCAACGTCAAAAAGTAAACGAACTTTTTATATTCTTAGACGTACATATTATATGTCAATTATTTACTTTTTTTTTGCATATTAATTAATTAATTTGCATATTATGGCAATTTTTTTTTAATTCATTTATCCAAATCTTAGGGCTATGAACAAAAAATAAAATGTATTTTACTCGCGAACGAAAACCGCGTACGGTTTATCTGCCGCTGAGTGGTCGCTCGTACAACGAACGTTCTATTATTTCTGTAAAAACATTGTTTTTATTATATTTTTACACATATCCATATTGTTTACCAAGTTTTCACATACATCCTGCGGCCAATCATTTAATATATAGGGTAACATATATTCCCAGGTTCTTTTTCCATATGTATTTTTATATGATGGTAGTATGTATTTAGACAAATAAGGTATGTTTCTCATTTTTTGAGGTATACATCTATTTCTTAAATTAGGTATATTATTTATTTCATCACATACCACCATCATTTTAAATTTGTCGTATATGTTTGTAATTTTACAATACTCAAATAATTTCTTCTCATCGTTATTATGCTGTTTTCTAATGGACTTGGGTACAATTATTTTAATTAGGCTTAATTGAAGTTTGTAAATACGTTCTAAATATATTTTATAAGTTCTGCCATAACTACTAAGACTATAAGTATAGCTTACAACTGAATCTGCTAGTGACATATATAACATTCTCCTTATGCTAAGCGGTATCTTATATTTTAAAAGTGACATTTTACATAAAATGGATCTCAACTTGTTACAAACATAGTCAATATGCGGGCTCCAGTTGAATTTGTCATCTATAATTACGCGCAGCTGCGTGGAGCGGTGAGATGTAAACAAGGGTGATTGTGTGCTTTGACGATTGGTTTAATGACACATTTTTTATAAGCGGAGTGGATGTGCATAACTTTAGTTTTTCCATAGTTTATTACTAAGCCCGCATCATGAGCCCATGCACTCAACAAGTTGAAATTTTTTTGCAATATATGTTCAGCCGCAGAAAAATCGGTATGGGCCGCTAGGAGGCAAGTATCATCAGCGAATTGATATACGGAGCCCTCAGTAAATACATTACACATATCGTTTACGTACAATAAATATTCGGTTGGTCCAAAATTTGACCCCTGTGCTGTGCCTATTTCCGTGGGAATTTGGTCACTAAGTACGTTATTGATCTTAACAGTTGTAAATCGATTTGTGTGATAGTTTTTTATGAAATCTAGAAAAGGGCCCTGTATTCCATTTTGCATAAGTTTATTATATAAGGTATTTTTCTCAAACATACAATGAAATATTGATGTTATGTTCCTTATAATAGGCTGCGAAGTATGACGTTTCAGGTGCGGCTAGGACAAGTGGTCGTTAATGGAGTTTCATACAAAACTTGCAGGCCTAGGCCGGCAAAGTCCTCTTTTATAATTTCCATTTCACTTAAATTTGTGGCACAGGCATCATGACATTCTGCCACTATGCGTATTAAAAATAAAACTTTGATATTTTTGTTGTTCATTTCATTGCATGTTTGAGAAAAGCATTATACATACTTCGGCGGGAAATATGGGGTTGCCCGCCTTAGACCTATCCGGCCGCGCTTCGCTCGGCCGTCTATATGTCTTCGGCCGGCAACCCCTTTCGTCCCGGCCTCTGCAGTAATGTACTAATATTGGAGAGTTTCGAAGGCTTTGCTAAAGTCTATAAATATAGCTATAACATGCTTTTTGTCATTAAGGTATGTGTTAACTTCGTTCGTAAAGTTGCAAAGTAACTGTGATGTGCTTTTTCCTTTTTGAAAGCCATATTGTTTATCGTGAATAATTTTATTTTTACTAATGAAGGAGTTTATATAATTGCCAAAGAATTTTTCAATAATTTTGTCTATACAAGATAATATTGTGATAGGTCGATAATTATTTGTGTCACAATGGCTACCTTTCTTGTAGATGGGTCTAATAGTACCTGGTTTTCATTTATCCGGAAACTTTGAGGTAGTAATACAGGTGTTTATTAAATGTGTTAAGATGGGAGTAATACATTTTATGCGTGTTAATACATTTTATATCGGTAGCACGGATACCGTCTATCCCGGGACTTTTTTTTTCGTTTATTTTTTTAATAATATCGTATACTATGTTTTCTCTAGCTTTATATATTTTTATAGATACTTCCGGTTTTTTTGCATATATTTTTTCTTCTAAAATTGGCTTATTACAATTAATACATATTTTATTTACATTTTCCCTGAAGTCCAGGGCGAATTTATTTGCTAGGAGATTTACATTCATGTTTTTGAAGCTTTTAATTATAATATCATCAATTGATCTCGTGATTTTGCCACATAGACGGTTCACAATTTCCCATACCTTTTTTTGATTTTTAAATTTGTCGGTTATTTCCTGTTTTAAACTTGATTTTTTTAAGTTATTAATGTATTTATTTGTTTTATTTCTATAAGCATTGTACAAAAGTCTCTTTTGTACATTACTTTGGTCGTCAGACCATATTTTAAATAATTCATCCCTTTTTTTACACATTTTTATTATTGTATTATTCCTCCAATTCGCGGTTTTTCTTTTACTTGAGTTGTGTTTAGTTGTATGTTTACATTTGTTATAAATTGACATGAATTTGTCGATTACAAAGTCAAGAACCTCGTTTGGTTCATTGTAGGTAAAACCATGGCCCCAGTCAGCTGCGGGCAGTTCCGATATCACCTTGTTGTTATCAATCTTAAGACAGGCGGTTATTTGGCTTCTAGCCGGCGAATGATCTATTATTGCGAAACCAGGTATGAAGTGGTCGGCGAGCGCATTGTTTATTACTGCAGTTTTTATTAGCCGGTCTCCGCCGTAGCGGCCCGTAGACGATGTACTTCGAATAAACACGTGGTCGATGCACGACTTAGTAATACACTGGTTTCGCAATTCTACGCGCGTATACTGACTGATGCCAGGTTCTAAGCCCAGCTCCCTCAGTTTGTTTAGATAATATGTAACTGTTGGATTTGACTGTTTTATGTCTATGTTCATGTCTCCGATAATTACATAATTAGACTTTATATCGGAAGCTAATATATTTTTTGATAGTTCTGATACAAATAGGTTTTTATTTAAATTGGGTGGTCTGTATACGGCACATAGCTTTATACTACTGTTATAACTAGTTTTTATTTCGCCCATAATACATTCGAAGTTATGGGTCGATATTGGTTGCCTATCGAAATTAATACTCTTATGAATATACACAATTATGCCGCCTCCTCTCCTTTCACTACGTAACTGAGAATATAGTTCATAATCGTCGAGCTCGAACAGTCTTACGCACTTGTTCGGGATGTTAGCTTCGGTAACCACTATATGTAGGGTAAGCGGACTACTTGTTATGATGTATTCCAATTGTGTGAAGTTTTTTATCATAGACCTGATATTTACATGTATTGCAATTAAAGCATTTTGGTTCGGTGGTAAATTGTCCACAAATTCGTTCCAGGTATCGCTGTTTTCTTCTTGAATGTATGAAGATATATAATCCATTTTTATTATTTTGTTTGAAGGTAGCTTGATATATATACAGTAGTTATACTTTGCCATTAGTACCCGTATTTTCGATATCTCTAGCAAGGCGTTCTACGTCATATATTGAACGTATGATGTGCGATTTTCCTTTGTCGGCTCGGCGTGCCAACATAATGCCGTTTTTACACCAAACGTATTTATAGAGGCCAGTCTCCTTGAGCATGGTCTTGGCTTTCCACCTAAGGAAGGAGGTGAAGGGTGTGAGTGCCTCCCGTATAAATATTCTGGATTCACTTTCTATGCCTAGGTCATACCTGCTGCTCACATCTGTTCCCTTCGCGGCGTCCAGCCAAGAACCTTTCCGGCCTTCGCGGAGTGTGACGACGATCGGTTGGGGTGGCTGTTGCACAGAAATGGCTACACTTGAAGGTCCTGTAGCATTGGCACCCTCAGCTATGTTGGCGCCCTCCGAAGCACTTGCCTTGTGGGTGGGGGCTCGTTTGGTTTCCTTGCGGTACACGTTAGTTATGTCCTGGGGGTTTTGCCCGATTTTTAAACAGACTTTTTAGCAATCGAATTCACGTCTTCATTTGCAAGTTTTTGGACCCCACTATTTCAAGATGGTTGTTTATGAGGCTTTGTTCCAGCGTGTTTACTTTTTGTTCTAGTACTTCGTTTTTTAGTGAAAGGTTTTTACACGTATTTTTTAGTCCGGTGAAGTGTTTTTCGAAATATATTGCTAAGTGGTACTTATCGATAACAGGACTGTCGATGTTTTTTATTTTGTCAATCACTTACATCAAGTCGTTCGTGCTAGAAAAATATCTAGGTGTATCCATAATAGACTATTCATAATATTTCATGCCATGACTTTGACTTCTATAATAGATGACGGTGTACGGCTCATTCTGGGTTAATTTATGTAGTACCGAAATCTCAACGGCCCAGTTACAAAGGTTGGTGTTAAAATGGGCAGACTCGAGCTGTGATTCGGACATTGCGTTATACTTAATAATATTTACTTCACCGCCGTTCGTGACATAATTCATCCTAGGGGATTATATCCATCTTAGGGTGAGTAAAAATATATAGAAATAAACCCACGTTTCGCTACTGAGCCGATTACACCGTGTAATCCCACGTTAACGTCATATGAAGGCTGGTTCAATTAGATTTTACTGTGAGACTGGGCGGGTCGATATAACAATTTGTAGCCATTGCGAGCTACTTGGTTTTACATCCACGATGTATTGTGACATTTTGTGACAGAATTTATCATCATTAATTTGTAAAAATTTTAATGTAAAAAAAAAGTTTGTTCTCCACGAAGTCTTAGGAAGTCTTTAGTTTTGGGTTCCAAAGTTCCAGTATAACACAAAGCCTTATTAATTTTGAAACCATGTATACTATTAGACTACGAGTACCTACCTCCGGGATTCGCCCTCCTGTTTTTAGAATAGCGAAACTTTGATCCAAAATTGTTCTTTAAACTCAGTTTAAATGATTACGCTGAGTAATTAAGTATTTATTGAATTTGAAACAGGCTCGTTACCTATTTTATTTTTTTATTTGATATTGCCATGAAGGTAATCTCGTGAAAAAAGTAAAGGAATATGTATAACTTTTTCATATTAATAGGTAGTCTTTTTAGAGTTCCGTAGTCAACTGGGAACCCCTTATAGTTTCGCCATGTCTGTCTGTCTGTCCCTCGGTTTGTCCGAGGCATTGCTCAGTAATTGTTAGTGCTAGAAAGCTGCAACTTGTCATGGATATATTATAAATCAATGAATCTGACGAAGTGGTAAAAAAATCAAACAAATAAGTGTAAAATGGGGAAGATTTTTTTTTTACTTCAACCCAATTTTTTCGGAAATAATCACTACAAAAAAAATTAACTATGGGTCCAAAAAATATGGAATAAAAATCATGAAAGTAAAGCTTAATAAAGACTTTCAACAAAAACAATAGCGTACTCGTACATGATCTGTAAAGCTGTTTTTAAGTTATCCTGAAAAGTCTTCCCTTCTTAGTAAAATACATATTAAACGCTGCGAAGGCATTTCATTTTGCTTGTTATTATTTGATACTTTTAATTAAGTTCATTAGGCAACTATGAAACCCTACACTGAGCATGGCCCGACATCTCATCTTGGCCGATTTATTTATTCTGGTGTTTGTCAGAGATTTGAACTTTATCCATTTTATTAGGTATTCTGTACGTATCAAATTGGTCAAAGGAACCCTTATTTATATAAGAATACTAAAGCTGGCACAAACACTCGTTTCACTCTTATTGTCTGCTCTACTTATCTGTCTAAGCTGTCAGTTTTGTCTTCCATTAGGTTCGTCTAAAGAGTCGAACTGAAATTCGAGTTCTTTAAATGTCGAAGACTTCCGAAAATAACTTACTGCGTCGGACATATTCAGTGATTAGTTTTGATAAAAGGGTAAAATGTGCCCATTTCCGGTCACAGCCCGGCTCATCCGCCAAAGGAAATGACGTTATGTCACGATTCTTTTTATAAAACGAAAAAGAACATGACAGCTGAGTACGGGATGGCCTTGACATACATTTGCACTCGTGTGCTATGGAATTAGGGAAAACGTTTTTACCGTGTTTTAGGGCCAGTTTGACATGGGAATTCGTGTCGTATTTTAAATACTTAAACACGTTAGCGGTATTATCAGATTATACATTACCTGAAAGGTACAAAATCGGCTCTTATCTCAATCACGTAAATCATACCTATCATTTTATACGGTAAAAAATATTATGAAGCTTTAGAAAAAATGCTTTAGACTATTTTCCCAGGTCCTGATGTTCAGTGAATATACATATATGGGAATATAAAGCAAGCAAAGGGTATGCCGGCGAGCCCTTTGACGACCTGTTTAGCCTAGTTGGCAGTGACTCTGCCTCCGAAGTAGTGATGTGCCGTTCCCGGGAATATTCCCTAGGTGGGAAAATTCCCGGGAATATTCCCAGGAATATTCCCACACAAAGGGAACATTGGGGAATTTTGAAAATGTATAGGTTTACATTTTGTGTGATTGAGGATTATGTCAAAACTTTATTCATTGAACTATTTACCGACACATTAAACAGTGTAACTCACTTGCGAAATTAAATTCCCAATGTTCCCGGGAATATTCCCAA
Organism: Notocelia uddmanniana; assembly: GCA_905163555.1. Taxonomy (NCBI): domain Eukaryota; kingdom Metazoa; phylum Arthropoda; class Insecta; order Lepidoptera; family Tortricidae; genus Notocelia; species Notocelia uddmanniana. The sequence continues at coordinate 23,641,161 of LR991055.1, forward strand.
TATTCCCGGGGTATATTCCCAATATTCCCAGGAATATTGCTAGTGTTACTAGGGAAGTAGAATACATTTTTTTTTAGAAAATTATTTTTTTATAAGCATTAACTATACAAATCATCACAGTTTCATTAAAAATCACAGTATTATATCATTTACTCTGGTTTTTGTAACGGTGCAGTATTTATTATGGCTCCTCTACATGATGGCCCAGCGCTATGGCCATGCGATGGTTGAACGCCACTACACGATGGCGACATTCAGTTATGATCGAATCGTCTTGCAAGAAGAAACGTAGTGATTATATTCTAGGCCACGTGTAGATGCGTACCGCCATCGCTGACCCACTCCCATTGATGTGCGGCCGAAAAACCGACACCGCGGCCATCCCATCGCCATCCCGCCGCGCCATAAGCCATCCGACACCACTACCCTCTCTACACGCTGGCCCAACCTAGTGGGCCAGCAGGATGGGCCATCATGTAGAGGAGCCATTACGATATAAATACTAGGACAAATTTGTCAATTTTTTATGCATTCGTACTGCACAGACTGAACAAGTGCAACACGGTTTATCTTTTTAGAGGAAGGGAGACAGCCATTGAAAGAAAGAGACAGAGACATAATACTCAGAAACAGCATCGCAAAAAAAGGAACGATTTTATGATCGAAACAAAAGCTAAAATGTTACTATATAAAACGTATTACGTGTATCAAGTAGGTATAACACGAGGTTTTTAGCAAAAGTCATTTAATTCTGCAGAGTACTTCATTATTAACTAACTTTAATTAAAAAAAAATTGCCTAACCTGGTTTGCAATATTCCCCTGCTTTGGGAATATTCCTGGGAACAAAGGGAATATTCCATTTACTACACGAAAATAAAAAAAAAAACAAAATAACATTACTTATCATTATTAACCAAACTTATCTAATAGTTTGTTTTGTCTCCTAAAACAAGTCGTAGGCGACCCATTTTAGAAATACCAAACAATAAACTGGAAATATTAGGTACAGCACGTTTTACGAGCTCGTTTTGCCCTAAAATTTCGTTTACTTTCCCAAATTATGTGCATAATACCGATTTTGCGGGGCATCAAATCATCTGCGCATATATAAATTTATTTTAAAGCGCGGGAGTCGCAAATTGGAACATATCTTAATGAGGACATTTTCTTTCATAAAGGTTGTACGGCGTTAAATATTTTTAACGTTTAGTATTTGTTATAACTGTTTGACGGTAAGATATATAAGTAATAAAACACAATTAGGAACCAACATAAAGGATGATACCTAAGTTTAAGTATTGACGTAGTTAGGTACGTACAATAAGATTTTTTTGTAAAATCGACTATGCAAATGTCTTAATTTTCCCTATATGAAAAACTTAGTATGTATAAAATAAAAGTGTATAAAGTGTGTGTGTGTATAGATAAATACGTAATTGGCTATCATAAAATATGTAGTTAACAAACTAAAGTTTAAAGATTTTCTATACCAAAAACCATTGAACCAACCACTCCACCTAACTACCACTCCTTCCCGTTTGAAAGCGACAAGTCAACTTTTAACTAACACGCCAACTTCCTAGCCAATTAATTTGAGAACTAAACTCATCTTTATGCAACGGCATGCTGACTCCTGTTTAAAGTTGCTCTATCGAGATAAAAATGTATTCATGAAGTGAATAAAGTGTGCAAATGAAAGAGATTTAAAAATCGTTTTAAGTTCAAGGAGGGCTTTGTCATCACGCCTTTTTTTCTATTACTGGGATGAAAGGAGTTAAAAGTCTTAGTTTAAGTTTACGAGTATAATAAGCTTCGCATAAGTAGTGTAGCATTTACATCATATTTCAAAAACTTCAAAATAACCGCGGGCCCTAATAACTAGAAAAAATTTACCACGCATTTTTGACGATGCTACGAGTAAATAATGTTATATCAACATGGGTCCAATATATGTCTTAATTAAACTACTACTTCAGTACAAAATAAATAATTTTAATTGACCGCTACTTTGTGAACAGATATTAACGTGACCTGTGAGACAAGACGTATCAAGTCAAAAAAGTAGTAGGTGGCTACGTCACGCTTTTAGGGTGTGTTGGACTTGAGATTTTTTACTTGTGATCTGTTTTAAATAATCAATATCTCTCAGCAATATTCACTGTTTATTCAACAAACATGAAAACAGGATACTTACTTATATAAAACAAAACAACTAAAACTAATTTAAAAAAAGGTCTTGAAGAACGGAACCCTGTGCTGGAAGGGTTCCCATAAGGCTGGCAGCGTTCCCCCTTTGGATAGATTGGATAGACTGATTCGCTGGCCAAGGAACGAGCCAGCCCTACGGTCAAAAGTAAAAGTAGTTTATTCTTCAAATTAGGCATACACCTATGAACGTCAATAAACTACCACCGGTTCGGAAAAATAAACCTCTACCACGAGAAGAACCGGCGTAAGAAACTCGGCGAGGTGTCATTTTTTCAAAACAATATAGATTGTATAGTTAAATATAAAATTACAGTCTACTTACAGTCTACAAAAATAACAAGCTACAGTAGAAAACCTATTTTCGCGATAGATTAGCCGTGCAGGACACTATCACTGCCAAACATCCCTGTCCATGATGTAATCGTTTACCTTATAATATGCTTTTGAAATAAGTGTTTGTTTTACTACAGATTTGAATTTAGAATTGCTAAGTTCAGTAATATGTTTTGGAATTTTATTGTAGAATTTAATACAATTTCCCAAGAACGACTTTTTCGCCTTTACTAGTCTATAGAAGGTTATTTTCAGTTTCCCAGTGTTTCTGGTGGCTATTGGTTTATCAGCGTTCGTTGGGAAATTGCACAAATTCTTCCTAACATACATTATTATTTCAAATACGTATAGGGACGGCAGGGTTAGAATATCTATTTCTTTGAAAAATTCTCTTAATGAGTCACGCGACCCCAAGTTAAAAATTGCTCGGATAGCCATTTTTTGCAAAATAAGTCTCCTGACACCACGGCCTGCCTTCGGGATAGTTGCCCATACAGTTGCATCAATATCTCTTAAATTATGGGATTTTTGACTACATGTTATACCACATTTTATACTCTAATTAGGCTTTAGAATCGTTGGTTTAAGTCTTTCGGGTTATTAGGGCCCACGGTACATCACATTGATTTACCATAAAACTTTACGTACTAGAAACATAATATTGCAGTGATCCCCACACTATGCATAGTAAGTAATACACGATTACAGGAATGTTACCGCTGAGGAATACGCGTCTCATGTACACGTCATTTTGGGCTGTGCACTATTTGGTTGTGCATTCTCGGTTCTTAATGATATACAAACCGAACTCCCCATACAACTTAATAGCCGCAGCATAGAGTATGTAAAGGAATATACTTACTTAGGTCAAATAATATCTCCTTCACAGATCACATCCAAAGAAATCCAAAACCGCATAACCTCTGCATGGAATAGGTATTGGTCTCTGAAAGAGATAACTAAGAATCCGGCAGTACCACTCAACTTAAAAAGCCGCATCTTCAACTCATGCATTCTTCCCTATATGACTTATGGCTGCCAAACATGGGCCCTAACAAAGGAACACACAAGGAAAATAGAAACAACACAACATAACATGGAAAGAAGCATGCTTCACATTAAAAAAATCGACCGAATAAATTTAAAAACCATCCGTAAGAAAACTAAAGTTTTAGATGTTTCATATACAATAAAAAAAGCAAAATGGAAGTGGACAGGTCATACACTCAGAGGTAAACAGGAAAAATGGGCCAAAGAAGTGACTCATTGGTACCCTCGAGAAGGAGAGAGGAAACGAGGAAGACCACCACGAAGATGGGAAGACGACCTGAAGGCGATAGCTGGTACCACATGGAGGAGCAAAGTCCATGATCGTGAACTATGGAGAACCCTGGGGGAGGCCTATGCTGGAAAGCAAGACAATCCGAATTCCGAAGTCTAAAAGTTGAACAATGTTAAACGTTAAATGATATGATTGTCAAATAAAAATAAAGGCTAATTGAATTGAATGATATACAAAACTAAGCAGACGATTAACTAGCCTAAAAAAGTTTACGATACTACCTACAGTCGCCGAGATACGAGTTTCTCGTCGATTATAATTATAACGCCAAATGTTTGAGATAGCTGGTTCATGGAACGCCACCATAACCCAATATCATAGAATGCTCCTTGTCTCGACTACATACTACTATAGAAGCTTATAGCTAGTTTCGTCAAAAAACGAAATTGGCATTGTTGGCAAAGATCTGTGGTTCATGAGATTTCAGTGACTATTTCTGGTGTTGCTTGACAATTTTATAGGTGTGACTTTAAATTTATGGCCCGGTGCAGCAGCCTCGGCATTCCCACAGTATATAGACAGTAGGTAAACATCGAACAAAGGTACATCGCGCGGTTTGTTTGTGTGCGTGCCGTGCACGTACGCGCCCGGCCCGCGTCACATGGAAACGGAGCGGCCTGAAATTGCGTGAATAAGTCCGGGCTGCGCCGTCGCCGTGTTTGGAGCGTTGTCGCTCGAAACGATAAAAATGACATCTGTGTGAATGGGCTTACATTACCCTGCCCTTGTTTTCCTAAACAATATATTTTTTTAATTATATAAAAGGATGCGGATCTATTTTACGCTAAAGAATAATAACCTACTAAAATACTTTAGTGTAGCTAATTTGTAACTGTTGTGTAAAATTTGTACAAGGTCGTTATAATGCTAGTGCGTTCCTGCCCGGCTAGTATGAAAGCTTATACCGTCACGTTTTATGTGACGTTTTAGTACATTTTGGCCATATAACGTGACGGTATAAGTTATCATACTAGCCGGGCTGGTCTAGGTATATGGAGTTCTTAGTAAAGTATCGCGCCGCCGACAGTCAAAAGATGCCGCCTCGTGTAAGGTAGGTAGAGCGACGGTCCTGCCGCGCGCCGCACTATCAAAGGTTGCCGCATGTGGTAAGACATACCTAACCCTCCAATTTACGTAGCACGTATAGTATCGTATTCAAGTGTATAAAGTATCAGTTCAATGAAATAGGTACGTTAAGTATAATAATTCGTTTATGTACTGACTGATATGGTACCTATCGACTATTACTAGCATGTTACTTAATTTCAACTACATATTGTTTAATAACACCTGACATTCAAAATAAGTAAAAGTAATTGTTACCATAATGTTATCCAACAAATTTGTGGGACAACCCTGTGCGCTCAGGAAAATTAGGCAACGCGCGCTCCTAAAGTGCCGGAGATCGGTTACTGCTAATATTATACTGTGGCATTCCTAAGGAAATCTTAGCAGTCCTTGGGCAGCTTAAGGCGTACCTAAAGACACCGAAGCCTGCTTCGGCATGCCTAAGGATGCTTTGACATATCTAAAGACACCCAGGACATGAACGCCTCGGCATGTCCAAGGCTCCTTGATGTGCCTGAGAACGCCTGAGGGAAGCCTCAGCATTCCTAAGAACACCTCGGCACGCCTGAGGACGCATCGGCAGTAATTGCCGTTAGTAGTGTGCGCCTTGGCATCGGCATGCGGAACGATCCCTTGCCGTGCCGTGCCGATAATGTGCGCCGGGCCTAAGGGAACAAAATAAGGAATTTCAAAATAAAGGGAAACATTGAAAAAAAATGTGCTCCGAGCAGGGTTCGCACTTGCGACATCTAGCATACGCGTCCAATCGCTGAGATTCGAATCTTGCTCGGGACACTATTTTCTTAATTTTTTCGCTTTAATTTGAAATTTAGAATTTTCCTCAGCAGCGTTACTGCTTAATACAAAATTAAAATAAGGAATATTCATGTGAGTATTGTAAAAATAGGCATAAGAGTTTTGGTGACCCGATATTGTTGGTAAAAAACGTTATTTTTGGATTGAACCATTTGGTGACATCATATGTTGTGGCAATTTTATTTGTTAAGAAATAAAATATATCTTTTTTTTAAACTACGACAATTGCAAACAAGCCTGCCTGTTGATAGACAGACACCGGACCCTATGGCTGATGCCTCTATAGAATAATTTCAATCGCCTTGTTGACCCTAGTAGTATGCAGCTCCCTTACTCTCAGGGCACTTTTACACACAGGGCATTTTTGGGCGCTCTGGTGACCATACTCACCATCAGCAGTGTAATCACGGAACCTTTTGAACGTACAGTCAACCAATTTATTTCTGGGCCACTTCGTACCCTGTCTGTCACAGTGACAATAATAATAATATATCCCAACCCAATATCAGCTTTCATATTGATTTTCACTGTAGCAAGGTACGAAGTGGCCCAAAAATCAATTTGGTTGACCATACGATAGGTAGATCTAACTGTCATGTTTATTTTTAATATGGAAATCGAAGAGTAACTACCACACAGGAAAACAATTTCACTTACCTAAAGAGCAAGTGGAGTTATTATGTCTGCGGTCTTTTTTAAGATGTAGGCACTTGCCCAGTTAGGCAGCTCCAATTACGAGATCATGTTTCGTTGACCCCAGCCTTTATTTAAAACACACAAACCGTTATTATACTATAATCATCCTCATTATGATATAAGTTGCTTTGAAGATCACAAATATTCAGTTTTATTATTTTCTAACGCTAAATCGTGAATTTACATTTTTTTCGAGTTATTTAGGTCATTAACCCATAAAATATCCTATATATTCATACACGATCAAAAAAAATGAATCTGATTTATTGCGAGCGTTATGAAAAAACGCGGGTCTTTCACAGGTGCGTTTATATTTTTTCTCAAGCTAAAATTGGGTATTATAATGTCTCGTTTCGCAGTATGACAGCAAATTTGCACTTTATAAGCATAAAATTGTTCATTAGGCTCCCGTCGTCAAATAACCGAAGCAATAAAGCTTGAAATATTTATGTCACTTGCAGGCGGCGGGATCGGTCTTTATTTTAAGTTGAATGTACTGAGAAAAAAGATTTCAGAGGTAAGAAGATGTAATTATGTTCCATCTTGACGGCCTGATTAGCCTAGTTGGTAGTGACACTGCCTCCGAAGCTAGAGGTCCCTGGTTTGAATCCCGGCCAGGGCATTATGTGTGCATTTAGCACGGATATTTATTCTTGGGTCTTGGATGTTTTCTGTTTTTAAGTATGTATTTATCTATGTATATGTATATCATCGTCTAGTGACCATAGTACCTACTCGTCAAAGCTTTGCTTAGTTTGGGACTAGGTCGATTTGTGTAAGATTGTCCCCCAATATTTATTTACTTATATGACAAGCCGCGGCCTCGCCAGGATGGTATCTGGGTGTCTTCTTGATGACAACACGCGAGGGGGATTGGCCTCGCCAGGATGGTGTCTGTGCGTCTTCTGATATGGGCTTCATGGTGCAGGTCCCAGTCAAATAAAATGCAGTAAGTACAATCAACTGGTCGATATAATCAAGAAGAGATCGAATAACAACGCTCCTAACTCGGTGTTGAGGGAACCAACGGTCTCGTGTCGGACTTGTGATTAGAGTGCTACTCAATATCAGAATGCCCACTCGTGTTAGACTTGTTGCTCGAGTGCTAGGACCCTGTGATCAGATTCTTACCTGATAATTATGAGACTACCCCTGAAGTATACCGTTTCAAACAAAAAAAAGAATTTTCCAAATCGGTTAAATAATGACGGAGTTCTGAGATAACTAGCATAAATAATAATAATAAAAAAACTTATAAAAAAATCACTGTTTTCTGATTTTTTATACAAATAAATAAATAAAAAATAAATAAATTACTAGTCAGTCAGTCAGTCAGTTAGTGGTAAAAATGCCGTTTTTTAGATCTAGTTGACTGTGCTCCACAAAAATACTGGTCTGTGATTGGTTGAAATATTGAAGCTGAGAAATCTAGTACGCGCGCCGCAAGAATATAGCTTTATAATTAGTTGAAATATTATTAAAAAAAAGTATAATATTGTCAAGGATGCCCCGGCGATCATGCACTGATACTGGAGGTGAAGTTGTCGATTTCGTTGATTAAGAATTTCAGATTTTGCATTTGGATTGGAAAAACAATGTTATTAACTCGGGAGTAAGATGATTGATGATGAACTCGAGTTATCATAATTCTTCTGACAGACTTTCGTTCGTTAATGAAATGAAATTTTACGCGCCCCTCTATAAACAATACCCTATTTTCTTATTTAAAACCCATCTGTTAAAAATTGGAATCGAAGTTGGAATACAAACACTCCACGTATTATATTGATTTAAACTTGCAAAATTTTTATTGCACATTAGTATTGGTAAACACGCGCTCGTGACCACGGATGTTGTGATACACTCGGGCACACCTCAGGTGAATAATTTTCAGTTTTTTACCAATAATACTCCACATGTTACTTGATAATTTAATCAAATTATTGCTACAAAGTGTTAAATTGTATTTAATGTGTGTTCCCTACTAATTCTGAAATTACAAAGGGGAGTTTTTGAAGGGATGTCGTAAAAATAAGATAGTTGATACAACGAACTAATATTTTTCATACATAATATGCGGCTATACACGATCGAACAGGCTAAAATGTCTGGGGAGTTGGAAAAAATACTTATTACCCCACTTGGCCGGCGCATTTGTAACGCACGCCCGGGACTGGTTACTGAGGCGCGAGTGTTATTTCATCCCGAGGCTCGTTTAGCGAAGTTGCAAGTTCAGTGGTAAGTGAATCTTTCATCTACTGACGCTTTTTGTTTACTTTTCATGTGATAGCAAAATGAGTTACATATTTTTTTACTTTTGTTTCTACGTTATCTTAATGTGTTACTTAAATAACTAACTCACTGTGTCGACGCGATTGTCATACCACACTTTCTGCTCGATATTTGGAAAATAGGTTTCCTTGCTGGTGGTAACACGCAGCCACCGTCACGACCAAAGTTTGGGCAACTCCCAATTTCAATCGTCTTGTGAAATGAGATACGCCTGTATCGCAGCGGCGCTCCCCCATTGCCCCATTACCTAATATCTCTGTTCTCACGCTACGTATATGCTCCGAAAATCTCGTCGACATGTACCGTCCGGTTTCTCCTATGTATGCCTTACCACAGTCACAAGGTATCTCATATGCCCTCCCGGTTCCTGGTCCTTAGGAGAGTGCAGCACCCGCCTGTTCGTATGGGGTCAGTAAATTGTCCTAATGCTCAACCTTCGGTGTAATCGGTGTCCGATTACGTATATGTCCGTCACCCGCTGAATATATGGCAAATACGCAGGTGCCTCTCCGCCCTGTGTACACGCTGTAAAGTGTATGTACTTCCGCCTGGAGTGACAGTTTATACATTAGTTTTACCGTTTTTGTAATTTAAATTTAAACATGACTCACGATAATTTAAGTTCTAGTAGAAATATATAGGTTTGGCGCCGACTATACTTAACTTTACTGCTCGGTAATAGGATAACTGTAGTTAATTTTTTTAGAATACATTGTAACGGAACGCAATTAGACTATACGCATAATGGAACGTAATAAAGCTATTAGACCACGTGATGTGAAGTTATTTTAAACTTCGTGTAAAGAAAGTAGTTTTGAAAGTTTTAACGACTGTCAAACGTAATAATTGAACAAAATCGCAGATATTTTTTCCAAGGAAAACAGCATTGACAAAAGGTCTAACAAACTTTGGATTAATATCAAAAATTACGAATTATACTAGTTGAGAGTTATGTCATCCTGGTACTTTCACAGTTAGAAAAGACTTTGGAAATCTTTTCAAAGGTTCCAACTACTTGTTAAAACTTTACTAGTTTAAATTTCGAATTCCACCAATTGAGAGTTATGTAATCCTAGTACTTCATTGGTTGGAAGTCTTCAATTTGATCAAAAAGAGTCAAGACAGAACCGTTCTTGTTTAAATTTCGAATTACACCAATTGAGAGTTATGTAATCCTAGTACTTCATTGGTTGGAAGTCTTCAATTTGATCAAAAAGAGTCAAGACAGAACCGTCCTTGCTTAAATTTCGAATTACACTAGTTGAGAGTTATGGAATCCTAGTACTTCAATGGTTAGAAAAGTCTTGAAAAATGTTCAAAAGAGTCAAGACAGAACCGTCCTCGTTTGAATTTCGAACTTCACTAGTTGAGAGTTATGGGATCCTAGTACTTAAATGGTTGGAAAAGCTTTTAACGTTATCAAAAATAGGTCATAATGACGATTCTACCTGCTGTAGTTCAAATTTGGAACTCGAATTATTCTGATTCAAAATTCGAAATTCTACCATGGCTGTAGTAGACGAAAGGTCGTAAGAGTCTCTGTCAATTTTGGGTATAAAAGGGGCGCGAAGTTGTATTGAAATCACTTAGAATTCGTCACTCAGACTGACAAGGTCTCTGGTCTGCATAGTAGCGAATATTTGGTGGGTAAAATTGCTGTCCTAGGAGTGGATCGTCGTTATGAGGAGTTACTCTTCATGATGAGGAATCATTCATAGACAAGTGTAACTAATATTTTATGGGGATTTGTGCTATTTCAAGTATTTCAAAAGGCCAGAATCTTGTCCAGGCTTCAGTTTGCCTGAGGAGTCTTGCTCGCCTAACGGTGCCAACGAGCAGGGTTCAGAGTCTTTAGTTACCAGATCTAAGGGTGGTCTGTCGTCTACCTTTTACCTACATGGAGACGAATCGAATCCCTTACGTTCCTTCAATGGCCAGCTGACAACGTAGACATGGCTGCCAATATGGGGTCTCAGTATAGAGGTGTAAACCTCCCTTATCGAAATTGTTCAGTATTTGAGGAACGGTCTTGTTAAATATATTTACATATAAATCTTATATACACAATAGGGCGTCTTACTCACTGTATCCTAGCCTGCGGGCGCAGTGGGGGGAGACAACCAACACGGGCCTTTAGCATTGCAATTCTCAGTTTAGCCCACTGAACTTTCGTTGTTTAGGTTAGGGATTCGCAGTCAAAAGAGCTGAATTTGGTAAGGGATTCATGCTCTTTCAGTTTAGTGAGTTTACTGGGGAACAGTACGGTAGCTTCACACACATTTATTTGGGAAGTAGGGTTTAGTAATTTATTTTAGGTTTGCCGTTAATTTGGGGTTTTGGGAATATTTAGCTGTGATAAAGTTAATTTTTTGGTATAAATAATGATGGTTTCTATTAGAGTTGCGATTTCTAGCTAAATGATTAACATTTACTCAGTAAAAGCTAATTTAGTGACTAACTGAGCAGATTACTAAAGTTGGGTTTTACAAAGTGACAAGCAGAGCAGTTCACTGGGATAAGCTAATTTAGTGAAAAGCTGAGCAAGTCATTGAATTTAGCTTTCCAATGAGACGAGCTGAGCAGTTCTCTGGGTTAAATTATATTAGTGACAAGCAGAGTCGTTCATTAATATAGTCTAATTATGAGGCAAGCTGAGCAGTTCTCTGATTATACGAGTTTTAGGATATGGTTAGGAAGATTACTAAATAATAAATACCGTAACATAGACTGAAGAGTTTCTTGGTGTTTCTTCTCTTCAGAAAACTAGGTTCCGAAACACTGGTAGAGTATTATGTCAGGAATACCTATTTATATAGGATCTGAATAAATGGGTATCAGGTAGGCTAGGTAGGCTAGCTAGACGATCAATCCTCACCCAGGCGTATTCAGTAGCAAAAGTACGTATGTAAGTATAATACAGACAATTCACCTCAAGAGCTAGCTAGGGCTGAATTAGTGTAACACTGAACTACTTTTAAAGAGTTCATTGAAAAGGTGAAAGTTTGTGTTTTTAGGATTATTTAGAACATATTAGGGTTGCTACTGATGCGGTAACGGATCACGGTAAGGCCTGGTAGGGGACGTTCTACAAAATAAATAAATTATTTTTATCTTAGTTTAACTTTCGGTAAATAAACATTTTAGCCAAAATTCGTTAGAAACTTAATTCTATTATTAAATTAGGGAAAACTAGGATTCATTTATAAGAAAGACAAAGTCCAGAACCTGACAAGTATTCACATAAAAGAATTTGGGTTTTACGGTTCATAACATTATTGGGTTCTACCCTAGACGATTCACGTTGGCCATTTCTAGTTTAAGTTGTAGTTAGTTTAATAAAATCACATCGTCAAAATTATACATTTAATTAAAAATACAAAAGGGGGAGCGGGGGGGGCGTTACATTTTGTGCCGTGACCAGGATAAATATAGGATAAACATAGGTTGTTACCAGGATATTAATAGGCTGTTACCAGGATAAAAGTAGATTAGTATAAAAAAGTAGCCTCTAGGCTACATTTTGTTGCTGTGAGAACGGAGTGTGATCTTGTTAAGGTTCTGGATTTTCGTCTTTTCATTTCTTCATCTAGTTGTAGGCAAGGGTAATCTTCATTTGGGTTCAGCTAAAAAAATAATAAAAATAATAAGATGTGAATTAAGTATAAAAATTGGAGGGCAGTTGTAGGCCAGGTAGGGTAGGTGTAGGTTCAACTAAATTTATAAGATGGGAATTTAGTATAAAAATTGGAGGGCAGTTTGGAAATATGTCTGTATACTATTACTTCTGGGAACAAACAATGACGAATTATATAAAATTTATTTCTAAAAATTAAATAACTATTTAGTATTGCAGGACACAACAAATGCGAGAAAATGAGACACCCAGTAGGAAGAATATAAATTACGATTCCAGTTAACAAATTAGCTGAAGAATTGTCGAAACAGATACAATGAAGACCAGAGCCTTTTAAGATTAATTCTTCAACATGCTTGTCTGAAGGGATAGAATGATTGTGAGAGGAGTTACATACAGCAATAAGTCCGTTACAAAGATAAGCAACAGAAGATAGACATTTGAACATTAAGAAGATTTCTAAGTTTCTGTAACAAAAGTTTTGTTCATCGATTCTGGATCGATACGGCCAAATATTATAATGGCCTTTTACATGCTTTACTAAATCTCAAATTGGCTTACTTCCAATTTGCCTAAATTCCTAAATTGACTTAATTTCAATACAATAAAATGTCATAATAACATTTACACAGTACATCCGAAACCCAAATTGTATATTTGGTACAATGAACAATAATTTCAAATGCCGAATTTTAAATATTTTCGATAGACAGATAGTGTAAAATATTTTGGGAATGTAACGTTTTGTATGTAGTTGATTTGAGTTTTAGACATTTTGGGATATGATATGATTGAAAAATTCATTAAAACATGATCAGGTCAAGTTTTAGACATTTCGGGAAATGGTAGAATTGAAAATTTATCAAAACGCGATAGTCTAAATGAATTATAGTCACATTAAGAATAAGGTAAATTAAGAAGTGGGCGTAAGTCAATTCGAGTTTTAGACATTGTGGGACTGTCATTCTGATATTCTAGGAACACGTTATTATTTTTGGCTGTAACGAACCGGAATATGCGTCATTTTAACAAGAAACCTTGTCGGGATTCGAACCCAAGACCTCCGGGTTCGCAAGAGATGTCATTATCGACTGGGCTAAACAATACGAGAAAAATACTTACTATCTTTTAATGATTTGTTTTTATTATATGTACACACTGTATATGGAGTGAGATTCATAGGTGTGAAATCAATATTACGTAGGAACGTTAAATATATTGGTAAACTGGAATAGTTGAATATAGTAAGCATTCGAAGAAGTTTCCATCTCGGAGGAAAGAGGGAAAGAGGAAGTAATTATGTCATTGAGTAACGCTCCGATACCTTCGAATTAAAACTAAAATAAAGAAATTGAATCAAACTCACTTGTAATCAGTGTCGCAGTTGTCTCATAGCTCATAGTTTCCGATTTAAGTCCAAATTTTGGTATACGAAAATTTTGATAATTTTTCGGATTTCCTCCTTCGCTTTTCTTCTTAAAATAATGTTCCGGACAAACTGGCGTTTATACAAAACGGTTCTTTAACTCCACTTTTCCTTTCAACAATATGCAATTTGTAATTTATTTGAAATCAATGAAAAAAGCAGACATGAAATGATATATGTCATATAACAATTTGTTATTTTTGTTTCTTGCACGACTAGCATGGACATCCTAGACGAAAGTAAGCACTGACATAAAACCAACATAATTTTATGTGCTTCGGAGATTTTATGTACCATGTTAGTGTTGCAACATAAAATTAATTTTCCGAACGCGAAATTCATGTAAAGTGATGCCAATCTATTAAAGACAACTGGAAAAAGATTTGTATTTGTTCCTTTTGTTTGTTAATCATTTAGATCATTCAGATTCAGTTCATTTATGTGGAGATTTCGATTCACTTGTGAATATTTTTCTAAAATATTAAAAAATTAAGAATCCGAGTAACCTGCATATAACCTAAAAACCCTGTTAGAACTAGTCGTACTTTTTTTTTTGACATAGCGACATGACATAGCGTATCGTTATAACAGGCGATTTATTCTACTGTGTAATGTATAATTTCCGTACAATTTCATTAAAATTAAATTTCATTAAAAATAAATTAGCGTGACCATAAAAACTGATAATATGATATAATTATCATGCTAGGTGGGCAAAGGTTTGACGTACAGTTTTATTTAGTTTGTAAACATGTAGCAAGGAGTTTAGTTACGATGAAATATAAAGTCAACAAGACGGAATTAGTGGGAAGAGACGTGTCCGATCATTAATTCGTCTCTCTTTCTTTCGTATGGAAGATAGGAGAGACGAAATTTTGATATTCATTTTGCAAAGAAGAAGGTCGTATAGCCATATATAGAATACATTTTTGCTTGTCATTTATTGCAGTTAAAACAGTCGTGAGAATTCTATATTAAATGTTGAAACTCAAGAGAAAAAAATATTGGGTAAAAAAGGACTATTATACTCGTTTTATAGTAAAACAAGGGTTAGGAGTTCAAATTTTATATTAATTTTAAATTTAGAGATATAAAACTTTTTTTTTGGGAAAATCGTCATTATACTCATTTCCCACTAATATGAGGGCAAGGAATTCAAATTTTATATTAATTTTGAATTCAGAGATATAAAACTTTTTTTTTGGGAAAATCGTCATTATACTCATTTCCCACTATAATATGAGGGTTAGGAATTCAAATTTTATATTAATTTTGAATTTAGAGGTATACAACTTTTTTTTGGGGAAAATCGTTATTATACTCATTTTCCACTAATATGAGGGTTAGAAATTCAAATTTTATATTTATTTTGAATTTAGAGATATAAAACTTTTTTTTGGGAAAAACGTCATTATACTCGTTTCCTATTAATATAAGGACAAGAAATTCGAATCACATATTTATTTTGAATAAAACCTTTTTTTTTTTTGGAAAATCGTCATTATACTCTTTTCCAACTAGTACGAAAGTAGGAAATTCATTTCATATATTTAAATTGGGTTTTGAAAACTTTTTTTTGGCTTTTTTGGAAATTGTTAATGGCTTAAGAAAATTAAAGTTGTTAATGAGGAGGGCAGGCTTTAAAATTGGTCATGGTAACGGTAATAGTAGCGGTAATGTTACCGGTAATGTTACCGTTAATGGTTATGGTAACGGTAATTAGGTCATGGTTATGGTAACGGTAATGGTTATGGTAACGGTATTTAGGTCATGGTTATGGTAACGGTAATGGTTATGGTAACGGTAATAATCACGGTAACGGTAATGGTCATGGTAAAGGTAATGTTAATGGAGGTATTAAATGTGCGGAAGAAAAGATTCTAAATTAGAGTGAAGTTAAATTGCAACATTCATGTTGTGGTTGTACTTAAGGAGTTTTGTTTGATTGGTAGAAGCTGAGCGTTAGAAAAGGGGTAGAGAAGATCAGTTGTATGCACTAGTATGAAGGTGAAGGAAGAGTCGCCAAGAATGGTTATATGACAGGAAGGCTAAGAATAGAGTATGAGAGGTATGATTGGGTTTCTTCCAATCGGACGAAATTTACAGTACAACCTAGATTTATTGGTAATTGGTCCCTTCAAATGAATACATGATGTGCTACCACAGTAATATGTGTTAGGTTAAAGTCATAATATGGCAAGGTCTTTTTGAGACTTACTGTGTGGGCACAGACTCTACACGGGTTTAATGCTAATTCCAATGGTTATACACACCTCACTTTGGATGAGATAATCTAAACATTTTTTTTTAATACAGAAACCAACAACAACAATACATAACATTGGTTTGACAGTATTTCAATAAATTTTGTTAAGTAAAATGAGCACAAGTGTTCATGTTGTTTTATGGAATAGTAATATTCATTTTGAAACACAAAATATTAGTGATTGTTAATTACAAGTAAAGAATAATATTAGTAATATACCGGTTATTGAGTTATGATTTTCAATGAAAAATCTTATATAACCAAATACTCAATAATTAATGCAACGCAGTGAAAGTCATTAACGATAAATAATATTTATCTTGTAAAGTGTAAAGAAACTAGTCGGTTATCTTGTTCAAGTGTTACATACGCCAATGGAGATGGTCTGGGTTGTTTGGAGATCGCGAGTGGATCAAACTTTAATTCTAATGATTGAACTCTTTAGTACTTATACCAAAGGCTTAACTGTTTTGTATGGGGTGACTAAGCGGGATTTATCTATAGGAAGGACAATGTTTCCTATAGGCGCCGTCTGAACAATGTAGACATAGCCTTGGGGTAAAAACTCTTAGTTAGGTCATTAGGGCTGACCGGATTCACAACCTGGTTCCTCTGACAAGGCAGCTTTGCATGAGGAAAAAGTGGTCATGAGTTATTGTTAAAGTTTAATGATTCCCTCTCTCTTGCCAAATGGTCGCAGACCCTAGTCTGTTGGTTTAAACATACACCACATTAAAATCACTTTTGGTGAAGGGTTTGATTTTCAATAGATTGAGATCATAATAAGTAGAAAATTAAAATTAAATTAAGCGTTAAGTTTAATCAGGTTCTTGAATAAACATTCAAAGGCAAATTATTATTTAAGAAAGAGTAAGGAGCAATTTTATAACACACACATAGGGAAGGGAAAAGGTAGAGTTTTGTTCAAATTCATGAGATAAGAATGTCTTAGTACTTACATAAAGAAATTTCCAATTCGCATGGGGAGATTTTGGAATATCACTCGTTCAAACAATGTGAACAGAATCGATAGATGCCCAGCCAGATCTAGACATTCAGTTTGATATTACAAAATCAGATTACTAAAATCTATCAGCTTCACAAACTGATACTCCAGGCAAATGGTTAATTTTGGGGAAAGGATTTTCTTTGATCATTATCTATATACTAAGTTACGAGTCTCAATATATAAGAAAGTTATTCCGTTGATCAACTTCAATAAAGAGATGATTTTTAAAGACGAGTTCTGAGAGATCTCATCCTTAAAATTCATCGAGGGCAGCTGTAACGGAACGCAATTAGACTATACGCATAATGGAACGTAATAAAGCTATTAGACCACGTGATGTGAAGTTATTTTAAACTTCGTGTAAAGAAAGTAGTTTTGAAAGTTTTAACGACTGTCAAACGTAATAATTGAACAAAATCGCAGATATTTTTTCCAAGGAAAACAGCATTGACAAAAGGTCTAACAAACTTTGGATTAATATCAAAAATTACGAATTATACTAGTTGAGAGTTATGTCATCCTGGTACTTTCACAGTTAGAAAAGACTTTGGAAATCTTTTCAAAGGTTCCAACTACTTGTTAAAACTTTACTAGTTTAAATTTCGAATTCCACCAATTGAGAGTTATGTAATCCTAGTACTTCATTG
The DNA here is from genome assembly GCA_905163555.1 of Notocelia uddmanniana. Lineage (NCBI taxonomy): Eukaryota > Metazoa > Arthropoda > Insecta > Lepidoptera > Tortricidae > Notocelia > Notocelia uddmanniana. The sequence goes on from LR991055.1 coordinate 23,658,900, forward strand.
GTTGGAAGTCTTCAATTTGATCAAAAAGAGTCAAGACAGAACCGTTCTTGTTTAAATTTCGAATTACACCAATTGAGAGTTATGTAATCCTAGTACTTCATTGGTTGGAAGTCTTCAATTTGATCAAAAAGAGTCAAGACAGAACCGTCCTTGCTTAAATTTCGAATTACACTAGTTGAGAGTTATGGAATCCTAGTACTTCAATGGTTAGAAAAGTCTTGAAAAATGTTCAAAAGAGTCAAGACAGAACCGTCCTCGTTTGAATTTCGAACTTCACTAGTTGAGAGTTATGGGATCCTAGTACTTAAATGGTTGGAAAAGCTTTTAACGTTATCAAAAATAGGTCATAATGACGATTCTACCTGCTGTAGTTCAAATTTGGAACTCGAATTATTCTGATTCAAAATTCGAAATTCTACCATGGCTGTAGTAGACGAAAGGTCGTAAGAGTCTCTGTCAATTTTGGGTATAAAAGGGGCGCGAAGTTGTATTGAAATCACTTAGAATTCGTCACTCAGACTGACAAGGTCTCTGGTCTGCATAGTAGCGAATATTTGGTGGGTAAAATTGCTGTCCTAGGAGTGGATCGTCGTTATGAGGAGTTACTCTTCATGATGAGGAATCATTCATAGACAAGTGTAACTAATATTTTATGGGGATTTGTGCTATTTCAAGTATTTCAAAAGGCCAGAATCTTGTCCAGGCTTCAGTTTGCCTGAGGAGTCTTGCTCGCCTAACGGTGCCAACGAGCAGGGTTCAGAGTCTTTAGTTACCAGATCTAAGGGTGGTCTGTCGTCTACCTTTTACCTACATGGAGACGAATCGAATCCCTTACGTTCCTTCAATGGCCAGCTGACAACGTAGACATGGCTGCCAATATGGGGTCTCAGTATAGAGGTGTAAACCTCCCTTATCGAAATTGTTCAGTATTTGAGGAACGGTCTTGTTAAATATATTTACATATAAATCTTATATACACAATAGGGCGTCTTACTCACTGTATCCTAGCCTGCGGGCGCAGTGGGGGGAGACAACCAACACGGGCCTTTAGCATTGCAATTCTCAGTTTAGCCCACTGAACTTTCGTTGTTTAGGTTAGGGATTCGCAGTCAAAAGAGCTGAATTTGGTAAGGGATTCATGCTCTTTCAGTTTAGTGAGTTTACTGGGGAACAGTAGGGTAGCTTCACACACATTTATTTGGGAAGTAGGGTTTAGTAATTTATTTTAGGTTTGCCGTTAATTTGGGGTTTTGGGAATATTTAGCTGTGATAAAGTTAATTTTTTGGTATAAATAATGATGGTTTCTATTAGAGTTGCGATTTCTAGCTAAATGATTAACATTTACTCAGTAAAAGCTAATTTAGTGACTAACTGAGCAGATTACTAAAGTTGGGTTTTACAAAGTGACAAGCAGAGCAGTTCACTGGGATAAGCTAATTTAGTGACAAGCTGAGCAAGTCATTGAATTTAGCTTTCCAATGAGACGAGCTGAGCAGTTCTCTGGGTTAAATTATATTAGTGACAAGCAGAGTCGTTCATTAATATAGTCTAATTATGAGGCAAGCTGAGCAGTTCTCTGATTATACGAGTTTTAGGATATGGTTAGGAAGATTACTAAATAATAAATACCGTAACATAGACTGAAGAGTTTCTTGGTGTTTCTTCTCTTCAGAAAACTAGGTTCCGAAACACTGGTAGAGTATTATGTCAGGAATACCTATTTATATAGGATCTGAATAAATGGGTATCAGGTAGGCTAGGTAGGCTAGCTAGACGATCAATCCTCACCCAGGCGTATTCAGTAGCAAAAGTACGTATGTAAGTATAATACAGACAATTCACCTCAAGGGCTGAATTAGTGTAACACTGAACTACTTTTAAAGAGTTCATTGAAAAGGTGAAAGTTTGTGTTTTTAGGATTATTTAGAACATATTAGGGTTGCTACTGATGCGGTAACGGATCACGGTAAGGCCTGGTAGGGGACGTTCTACAAAATAAATAAATTATTTTTATCTTAGTTTAACTTTCGGTAAATAAACATTTTAGCCAAAATTCGTTAGAAACTTAATTCTATTATTAAATTAGGGAAAACTAGGATTCATTTATAAGGAAGACAAAGTCCAGAACCTGACAAGTATTCACATAAAAGAATTTGGGTTTTACGGTTCATAACATTATTGGGTTCTACCCTAGACGATTCACGTTGGCCATTTCTAGTTTAAGTTGTAGTTAGTTTAATAAAATCACATCGTCAAAATTATACATTTAATTAAAAATACAAAAGGGGGAGCGGGGGGGCGTTACAACATATTTGACACTTGTCTATTGATGTTTGTAGTGACGAGGCTAAGGCTGGGTAAACTGTCTGTAATCGTAAGCTGTTAAAATTTCAATGTTATGGAAAGTTTGCCAAGTTTCTATGGGATGACAGCTGACGGCGCCATATTTAACGTTGATCAGTCTGTGAACGTATGTCGGTGCAACCCAGCCTTAGACATAATTCTTTGCCAAATCTAGCGATTATGAATTGTCTAAACGATTCTTTCAACCGATTTTACTGCCGATTTCTTAATCGTACGTATTTACTTCATTACTGGGGAACCAGCAAGCCTACTACTATACATCTAAATTAATGAATAAGCAAATAATGGATATGATAGTCAATAGAAAAAAAATGTATTAATATCAGATAATTGCTGCTTATTTTCAGAATTCCCCATAACACATCAGTAGATCACTTACAGCAATGATTTTAACCAATCTGTCATCAGTATCGGAAAAGGAAGGAAACTTATCACGCACAATTATTTTTCGATGGTGTTTGTGGACCCCTTAAATTGATTTCTTACTTCTTTCCTTGTAAACATAATTGATGAACCTTCTTTTAATTAGGGAGTGAATGGAATTCTAGTGTAAACAAGAAACATTGTTATTGCATTTCTTTGTTGTTTAACATTCTGCACTACGTAAATATATTCTTACAATCCATGGTCTAAGGAAACAAAGTCTGCTACTCCGGATCGTGAAACAAGCCTACTTCACTGTACAGCCTGTACACACACGAACTCGCACAACGACTACCAACCACCGATAGGCTCGATAGCAGTGATGATGTAGGCTTGTTGCACTCGACAATGAATTTTCCCCAGAGTGTCATAGGTACCTTGTATTATTGTATCATGTAAACAATCAAACTTCTTGACTGTACTTGTGACAAGACTGTAAAATATATCCATGTAACTAGGTAATGAATGTGAGCGCAAGCTCATCATCGGGATTCAAACCTCGGATCACCAGCCTAAGATTACAGAGAATGAGTATTAAAACAATTTACACTGCACATTACATTAAACGGTTAAGATACGTTGTTTTTTTCTGTTTATTCGTAATACAATTATTTACTTTATACCACTTTATACATTAATCGATTTGATCGATTTCTTCCAACTTACGAAATGTCACCCGAATCGAAACGAATGATATGGTCACAACACTGGTTTTAAAAAGAAAAGATGCAGTACATAACTTTTGTGTGGTGATTTATTATTGTAAGATATTCGAAAAAAAAGTTGGCTGGGGATACTTAGACTCGATAACAGAACACGTTCAAACAGTTTTTAGAATTTTTGTCTGTTTGTCTGTTTATATGAACGCGCATCACGTGAAAACGGCTGAACGGATTTTAATGAAAACTTTACTAATCTGTCGAGTAAATACCCGGTCAGGTTTTAGGTTAAAAAATTGTGCAGATTTGGGTTAAAAGGGGGAAAAAGAGGGGTTAAATTTTGTATGGGAACTCCTATAATACATGAATTACAGGTATGCAAATTGGTAAGCATATACTTGACGACAAAGGAAAAACATCCTCATTCAAAATATGTGAAATCTTAAGAGAGAAACTGAAAAAAAGTAAACGCAAGAGCTGCGCCGCGGCGCTGCCCAGTGTGCACGCCAGCCACCTTGGTCTTTTCAAATTTTGAATTCTGTTATGATTTATTCCATTAAGTAACTGTGACTCTAAACCCAAATTTCAGTCCCTTTCCAAGTTTCAGTTTCTAGATTCAAAAACTACTTAAATAACTTTGTAATCCTATATAAAAACATGCAATTACAATGTTACTTTTGCCGTTCACTTTATGTGCACTCACTTTATACCATAATCCCACTAAGTTTAGATGTTTGGATGTTTGTCACTGAATCACGCAAGAACGGCTGAACAGATTAAGATGATTTGTATGCTAATAGTATATAATCTGGATTCACTTATATATATTATAAGTGTACTTTTTGTCCCGATGATCTTTCATCAAAGGGATATTAAATCGGGGATGCAAGTAAGATCTATGAAACGGGGTGGTTTAATCCTCATACGCCATTCTACGATTTAAGTTTCAGCCAATTGGGAGTATAACAGCGTGTCAAGAAATTTAACTTAAAGCATAGCAGAATTGTAAACAAGTTGACGATTCATTATGTCAAAACCGAAGTATCATAATTCTTTCTGATTGTTGACGCTATTCTTGAGCACAAACTTTTCGCAATTAGTTCTACTTTGCGTGTACATCAAAATGCATTTGCGATACTTTGGCATTGTTTTTATTCATATGCTTAAATACTATATTTATAATGTAAATGATTCAACAGAGGCATTTAATGCGTACTTTATGCACCTTTTTGATCGCTATGCACCGGTGAAGAAAATTTGTATACGAGATCATAGCTTCCCTTGGCTGACCTATAACATTAAAGCAATGATGCGGAAGCGTAACGAGGCTCTAACGCGATACAAACACTCGCAAATTGAATCCCACAAAGAATATTATAAATCATTAAAAAAATATGTTGCTTCGGCAATTGATGCAGAAAAGTCTGCTTACTTTAATAACCACGTTTCTTTCAAATCGAATGATCCCCGAATTTTGTGGAAAATTTAAAGCGTAACATAGCCGATTTTAAAAGCAAAGATTTTGAAATACCGCTATACATGAGAGATCCAGATCGCATCAACTCGCACTTTTTGGATGCACCGGATACCTGTGAAGTAAATATATCACAGCTGATTTACTTTGAATTTCACAGACATTCAACTGCGACCTTTAGTTTGAAACCAATTACTGAATCGACAGTCGCCAAGATCATCCAATCTATTCATACCAGCGCCAAGGGCGTCGATGGGATATCCCTTGATATGTTGCTGCTTACACTGCCTCGTACGTTAACCATCATAACGGCCATTGTGAACCAATCTATTACTACCGGAGTTTTCCCGGATTGTTGGAAAGCTGCTTCGGTGAAATCTCTTCCTAAAATATCTTTACCCACGGAGCTAAAGGACTTGAGACCTATAAGCATACTCCCGCTTATGTCCAAAATCCTAGAAAAAGCAGTTTGCTTACAGTTGACTGATTACTTAGAATATAATAATATCTTGCCTTCTAACCAGTCCGGGTTTCGGAAGAAACGTAGTACCGCTACAGCCTTACTAGATGTTGTTGATAATATTCTTGATTCACAGGATAATGGCAATGGGACTTTTCTCACTTTGCTTGATTTCTCTCGAGCGTTTGACACGATATATCACGCATTATTGCTCTCTAAGCTCTCATATCATGGGCTAGACCCCGGTAGTGTTAAATGGTTTTCTAGTTATCTGAATGGGCGCACTCAGCTTGTAGAGTTGCTCAACCCTGATAGAACATCTGCAGTTTCTACTACTCAGCTTGTTACTAGGGGAGTGCCCCAGGGCTCTATCCTTGGGCCAATCCTTTTTATATTATACAGTGGCGATATAGTTAACAGTATTAGAAACTGCAGTTGTCACCTATACGCAGATGACGTGCAAATTTACGTTAGTTTTCATCCAGATAGTACTTCGGAAGCCGTTGATAAAATTAATGAGGATTTGAGTCGGGTAGCACAGTGGTCCAAGCGAAACGGTCTTGTTTTAAATCCCCTTAAGTCAAAGTTTCTGGATTTGGGCACACAACAGCGCGTTGCCAGGATTATGTCTCTCAAACCACAGCTATCTAAAACTCAATCATCAGAACTTAACATGTGTCTCCGAAGCCAGAAATCTTGGTATTCTCATAGATAGCTCGCTTCGTTTTGAGAGGCATGTTCTTGAAACTATTCGCAACTGCTTTTACCGGCTCAAAGTGCTTTATAGAGTTCGAAGTCATCTGACTGTCGATACACGCATAAAACTCTGCGACTCTTTGATCTTATCAAAATTTATTTATGCCGACACTGTTTATGGTAAATGTTTACTATCACGATCTAAACAAATGATCCAGCGCTTGCAGAATGCGTGTGCAAGTTTTTGCTTTCCCATTTTTCAGCGAGCCCACGTTACTCCCTTTTTAAATAAAAGGAAACTGCTAAAAATGGAAGCACGACGAACTCTGCACCTCGCCACCCTCTTATTTGGTGTCATTAATTTCAAAGAGCCTTCATACCTTTTTCAGAAGCTTCGGTTCATGAATCCTAAAGCCAGGCGGATTCCCCGTCTTATTTGTCCTCGACACGGAACTGCAGCTTTTCGTGGCAGTTTTAGCTATGCTGCCACGAAATGCTGGAACAATATTCCTCCTCCTATTAAAGAGTCTCCATCAGTATTCATTTTCAAAAAACAATTAAAAAAGTTTCTACTAGAACATCAGACTAATCCAGCTGAGCATTTCCGTGTCGTTTTAAATTTTTAATTTATTAGGCGTTTCAACCGTAGATTTATTTTTTAATTAATATATGTGTTTATTTCTGGGCTTTACATTATAATAGGTCCTAGCTCAAATATTGTTAAGTTTAAGAAAAATATTGTATGTGGTTAATATAATAAACATGTATATAAATCACCTTAGTGCGGTCATGTGACACTCAACAGGATCCACATAATATCAGCGTCGGGTCATCTACTGTGGCCTGACATTGTGCTGAGTGGACTTTAAAACACATGAGTAATCGTATGTACCAAAATAATGTTTTGCGAAATAAATTTCTTTATTATTATTATTATTAAAACAGCTGTTTCAATGCACGCTTTGTATCGTCGGTGTACCATTTAATTTTGTCGTGCGTTATTTTTTACCTAATTGTTGACCCTTCACACCATAAAAACTGTTTGATATAAGAGATCACTTGAGCTGGGCAGCCCTGTCCGCTGCCGATTGTCAGCATAGACAGTTTGAGCATCTTAGATGTACACTTAGAAGAGGGTGGAAAGTCTGTACATGGAAGATATACGAAAAAAGTTAGCTGGGGAAACTTAGGATCGATAACAGAAATCGTTTCAACAGTTTTAAGAATTTGTGTCTGTTTGACCGTCTGTTTATATGTCTAGGCATCACGTGAAAACGAATGAATGGAGTATAATTTACCCTCATTAATAAGGCAAATGGATCTTCGGCGACGACATAGCTCGGCCTTCGGCCTCGCATGCCTTGCCACTCTCCTTCGGCTTTTCAGTCATCAACCTTACATGAAGAATCTACTCTGTTGGGAGGCTCGGCCTTCAGCCTCGCGTGTCTCGCCTCTCTGCTTCAGGCCTTCGGCCATGAGCCTTACATGAGAAGCCCGCTCTGTGTGATTATTCTCGCATGCCTTGCCGCTCTGCTCAGGCCTTCGGTCAACATACTTACATGAAGAACTCGCTCTGTTGGGATAACGTTTTACGGCAGAACTGCGTAGCGAGACTTTTACCATTGTACAATGTACATGTAATGTTTTTGACGAGATTCATTCGTCTAGAATCGGTACATTTCACATATTCCGAAATAAGCAATTAATCATTTGTTTTGACTATAGGATTTCTAGGGAATGTCATATTGACTGAAAGATTGTATCATCATCATCATCTGAGGCGTTATAGCCGCGGGTGGGCCCTAGGCTAGCCTGGTCAAGCAAATATCTCCAGTCCGATCTATTCGTGGCTTTCCTTCTCCAACATGTCACCCCTAAGTTCCTGGTGTCCACCTGAGCTTGAGAAAGATTGTATGGGAAAACAAATCATTCTAAGGCGAGAACGAATTATACGCGAACGAAGTCGCAGGCAAAAGCTAGTATTCATATAAATCAAAAGAGTAAGAGTGGTTTACACGTAATTGGAAAGATCTAATGTCATTGCTTGTTTTTTAAATTAGTTTGGATTGATCACGTACATTACGTTATATGGATGTTGTGATATGTCAAATATGTGCTCTAAAAAATCCCCTGTACGTTAAGGTTGGAAGTTAAACAGTTTTTCAGTTTATTGAATTCACGTCGAATTATAATAATAATAATAATCTTTATTGCACCACAAGTAAAGATTTGGCAGTATTAACAACGGTGACAACAGGCGGTCTTTTTTCGCTTTAAGCGATCTCTACCAGACAACCTTGGGGTAGCAGGATATATTTGAATAAGATTAATAACAGGCAGTGCAGAAATACTGCAAGAAGAGCGTAACACAACACACATACACAAACACACACAATAACACATACATCAAAATTTGACATAATCATAGTATACAATAAATACACAGATAAATACATACACATGATAATAAAAACATATATAAACATACATACAATCTCACAAATATATATACATACATACACATACTAAAAGGCATTTTAAGGAAGTGACAAAAATATTGTCTCAGCAGATTTTTGAAAATGAGAAGCGATTTAGCACATCTTATATTCAACGGCAAAGCGTTCCACAGCCGAACAGACCAAAAAGTGAACGAATTATTATAAAATTTTGAGGATGACGGTGGTGGAGCGAGAAGATGGTTTTGCGAAGATCGGATGGACGTGAGACGTTTAAAACGCTCTTTGAGATATGGAGGAGTTGTGGGGACAAAAACTATGCTACAGAGTAAGGCGAGAATATGAGAATCACGACGGAGACGTATTGGAAGCCATTTGAGCTGAGATCGGAAAGAAGAAACGTGGTCATACTTGCGTAAACCGAAAATGAATCGAATACATAGATTTTGAAGGCGCTCGAGTTTATTCAGCTGGTCATCTGAAAGATCTAGATAGCAGATATCAGCGTAGTCTAGAATGGGGAGCAGGAGAGATTGAGCTAGCGCAATTTTAGTGGCGAGAGGTAAAAAGTTACGGAGTCGACGAAGAGAACCCGTGGCTGCGAACATCTTCCTGCTGACCTCGCTCATCTGAGGTATCCAAGACAAATTTGAGTCCAGTATGACACCAAGGTTTCTGACCTGGTGCAAAAACGGAATGATAACACCGTCAAATATAATAGCAGATAATCCAGTGAAATCAACCCTAGGTTTTAGCGGGGTTAACCCTGAGTCCGTAACGTTCGCTCCAGTCAGAGATACTGTACAAGTCTCTATTCATAGATTGGATAACGTGCGGTAAATCACTGATGGCACCGGAGCATGTACATCACAAATGGCAAGGTTTGAAATTAATAGAACTAGCGGAAAGTTTGTGGAAATTGAATTGCAAGATTTGATGTATTTGATTTTGTTTACGGTTGAGTGAAATATTCCGAGTCTACAGGAGCAACCCGGCACTGGTATGTATTTATAGAATTTTTGGCCGACGATAACTCAAGTATTTTAAAGTTGATGGCGACGTAAGCAAAATATAAATATTATTTAAGTTCAAATATGAGTCTAAAGGGTTAAGGGATTTACAAGACATACAGGAGTTGTAATCATGTTGAAAATATAGCTTCTTTAAACGCCAATAGGTGGTGGTATTTACAGTGTAAGAGAATATAAAGAGTTTTGTGAGCAATAGTCAAGTGACTAATATCTTAAGTGAAAGTAAACGGACCAAAGAAAACGTGGGCGGTACAAACGAGGTTCTCCTCTAATCGTCATTTTATGGCGCCTATTAGATATTTTTTATGACATTCCTGGTAAGTAATTTTATTTTTGCTGCATTAAAACGTAGGTACCCACACAATTTTATGTTCACGGAACAAAAGAAATTCCAAAATTAAGAACTATAAGCACATTTTAAATATTACTACCCGCGTGCTATAAGTCATGGAGCCGCATCTAATGACTAAAATCCGGTATACATAGGTAATATATGTATGTATATACCCTGATCTGTTATGCGATAACGATGATGATAGAGAACTTAATATAGCCAGCACTAATTTAAAGTGGTTGAATGGTAGAGAATTCCATTTGGCATTAAGTCAGCCAATTCTTCATTTTGTGTAATAAAGTTTAATTAAATAAATATAGGTTGATAAATCGCATATGGCTAGTTAGGTAGCTAAAATATATGGTCGCTATCTGTGGAAATCTGGACTGAACCTATTAAAAACATAGTGTACCAGCGGCGGAAGTGCGTTTTACAGGGAAACAATTTATGCGTGAGTTGTAACCGTTTTAGTGGTATAGTTTTAAACATGACTCACGAAAGTTTTTAGGGTGTGGTCACACAAGTGCAATTTTGTGAGTCGTGCGCGGTGTAATTTCGGTCGTGACCATACTTGTGACCGAAAATTTGTACAGGTGTATCACCGAAATTTTCGGTATATGTCACAAGTATGGCGATGGCTGAAATTACGCTGCTCACAACTCATAAAATTATGGTCATGCATGTGGCCTCACCGTAAATTTAACTTCATAGTAGGGTGACTTTTAAACCTACTTCCCAAAAAATGACAGCAAGTTGTATCAGGAATACAACTATAAATTATATTAAGTGGATACTTCTGGACCCGGGTATGTATGTCCAAGTTTAACCAGACGCCATCAATTGGAATATCCTATTAGGGACAAAGGTTATTCTAACCAACTCAAGGGACCCTCGTATCTGCGATCGCCAAGCCGCATGCCAAGCGTGGTTTTTATGGCATTTACCCCCCACGAAATTGGGGGAGGCACACCAAAACATAAATTAAAAAAATATATATTTCGTAAACGGCTTCCGTAATATAAGAAATCAGATGAGATCTAATTGAAATCCAAGTTCATTCAACGTTTACGAACTTTTAATTTGTCTCTCATTTATGATTTTGATGGGTATTTACTATATATTTATTATTTTATGTCTAATAAGTGGGTATACGTTTATTTTTTTAAATAAATAACCTTAATATTAAATTACTAGCAGTTGCGCAAAACACGCGCTCCCCGTACGGAAATATAATCACACATTTAGTAAAATAATACTGTTTTTAGTTTTTCCCCTTTCTATTCTATACACACAATGATCCATTTATTGGATGCCAAAATGAATATTTCATTGTTTAACGAAGGGCGAAAAACAAAGTTTTTCGTCACATTTGCGAGGAAATAAATAACTCCAATTCCACTTCTAATTGGAAAATCGAAAACTTCACCTCTAGTATGAATCAGCCCTTGATCGCTGGGGTGTCCTTGCGAGAGGATTCAATATTTCAACCAATCTGAAAGCAGTATTCTTGTGGAGCGCGGCCAACTAGATTTTTTAATCTAATCACACGCATACTCACAACTCGCTAGGGAGTTATAGAAATCCATAACTCCCGTGGGAGGTAAATCGGCTATAACTGCTCTATACGCCTGCGCGCAATAAGACCCTTTACAAGTAAGTGTGATAAAATAGTTATTAACTTTCTTGGTCGCCTGGAACTAGTCAAACTGGTTTGCTTTGGTATTTTTTTTGCAGAAAGTTACTATCTTTTATGGTGATCGTGATCGTACCTACTCGCATAGTATAATATGCATTAACGAAGTTACCTCTATGAAAATAAAAGTTTCTCCGGAGTCTTCGACGAGCTTTAGAATAAAAAAAATAATGCGTCTACTTCGGAGGAATCCATACGGTTTTCTCATTTACTGATGACAAGTAAAGTCAAAGTCAAAATATTCTTTATTCAAATAGGCCTAGCAACAAGTACTTTCGAATCGTCAGTTATAATACGACATGTTATTATATTAATTAATTATTAAGAGAAATTTATTGATGCTATTATTATTCTTTAAAATAAATATTGAATTGCTGTAGAGTAGCTAATAAGTGTAATAGGATTCAAATTTTTAATTCTTCAATCCGATCAAATTATATAATATTTTAATATTTCGAGTAATTAATTCGTTATTGGCTGTGAGGTGTAATTTTCGATTCCTTGTTCCTCTTACGGTCGGCTTATGGCGCTGGCCCACTCAGTAGGCGTGCCTAGAAGAGGATAACAACACTTCTCAACATGCCGCACTGACTGAGTGAGCCGACTGGGACCGAAAAATCCACAAGTGTTTGTTGGTGTGCGTCGGGATTTGAACCGGCACCGGCGAGGCGGTCAAACGCCATTACCCGCACAGCTGCCATCACCCATCAGGTGGGCCGTACGCTTGTTTGCCACCGACGTGGTATAAAAAAAAAAAAAGCTGAACCACTGAGCCAACGGAACCGTAGCCGCGCGGCGCAAAATTTGCCAAGACTATCCGTACCTGTGCTACGAATTGCTACGGAGTATCGTACCACCAACTACGTCATCACGCTACGCTGCCTGCTGTACCCCAGTATCGCCTACGTCGCCGCTTAGTGTTTGTGGATCCGCGCTGCTCCCCGACTCATCAAAAATGACAATAAATTGCGTCGCGTGCTGTAAGGCGATAACAGCGTCACAATATATGGAATGCACAAAATGTAAAGATAGGTATCACGCACTGTGTGTGAATATACAGAGCAAGGCACAGGAGAGAACGATCCCCGGATGGATATGTCCCGGCTGCCAGTGTAAGATGGCCAAAAAGGGTAACTTGGAGTCGCCCGCACGATCTTCCTTTATCGCGGACAATTCCAGTGAGACTAATGTGACCCTTCGCCCACAAAACCGTAAGGCAGTGCTTTCAAGCCCGCCGGTATTGGATAGTACCGACAATGACTGGATCGCAAGACTCACCGATGAAATCAAGCTACTGCGCGATGACATAAATGAAAAAATGAATAACCTGACTGTTTGTGTCACTAAATGCTGCGCAAGCCTGGGTGAGTTTGAAAAATGGCTAGCAAAGGCGGAAACTAATATAAAATTACTAGAGGAGAGAGAACTCGAAAATTGTTTTCTTAAAAATAGAGTTAGTCAACTTGAGTAGGTCTACTTAACAACCAGGAGCAGAAAACAGCCAAAAACGAAATCGAAATAATGGGTATCAACGAATCGCCTAACGAAAACCCGGTACATCTGGCAATGTGCGTGGCATCGAAGATCGGGAACGACTTGAGGGAAGAGGATGTGGACTTCGCAACCAGAGTAGGACCCCGCCGCCTCAAGACCGGTGGCTCGCAAGAGTCTGATTCTCACAACTCGAAACCTCGGCCCTTGGTAGTACAATTATTGCGACGCATAAAACGTAATGCACTCTTGCAAGCCGCCAAAACGAGACGCAATATGACTTCCGCCGATATGGAATTGCCAGGCCCAACTAAGAAGTTACTTGTTACTGAGAGGCTAACGAAGCATAATCGCTTGTTATTTCGAGACGCCCGAGCCCGCTCTAGTAAATTCGGTTTCGAATATTGCTGGACGAGAAACGGGACGGTATTTATATGAAAGCATGAAGACAGTGCTGCGATTCCGATTCGTAGCGCAGCAGACCTCGACCAACTTTTCGACCCCACCGCGGGCGACGTTACTGGAAAAAACCATGATACTGACCGCGCAGAAGTAGAAAATTTCCATCGCTAGTAACTCCCAATATTCCAAGTTGACCGCAGTTTCTTTTTCAATCTTATTTGTTAATCGCTTCCATTCACGTTTAACCATGTTACTTAGTTGCTTTTATTTATCAGGTTTTATATACCTAACTCACTCTAATACTCAACACAAATACCATACATTATACACATACACAGTGAATACTTTTATCCAGGTGCGTTACTTAGGAGCATTGACCAACTGGCATGTTTACGTCTTATGTTACTGCTCAGTTCATGTAGATGGCGTTACTTGAGCTGGAGTACATTTTGGACAATGAGTTGGCAATTGAATGTCACGCACTCGATGATTTAGAAAAGTGTCAACAGTACCTGACTCCAGATTATAAACTTAAATTAGCGACCTTAAACATACGAAGTTTACAACGTAACTTCGACTCTTTCTATGTGTCCTTGAAAAGATTATACTATACATTGAATATGAAGTTACTATTCTTACTGAACTCATTTCACAATTGTTATTTTACTCAATTTCTTACCTTATAATAGTGGAATTTCTTTGTAATTGTTTTTTTTTTATGTACGTACTCTTAAATTTAAGCCCTAATATCATACTCACAGCGGTTACGTCAAATGATTTATTTTTCTCTTTATTTTAGATAATTTATGTTGTTTGCGTCTGTGTCGTCATTCGATAGATTTAAGGCAGGACCCCACTGAAAACCAGCGTCGCGGTGTGCTGTGGCATTATGCTGAGTGGGGCCCTTTTTAGCGTCGTCTGTTGTGTATTCATGAATGTTTTGTAATATGTTGTGTAAAGACGTTAATAAATGTATTTTCTTTCTTCTTTCTTACTGAATGTTGGCTGAATGAAGGCTCAGTAATAGACCTACTCCCCGGCTATCAAATGTACCATAGCACAAAAATGATAAACAAAAATAGTGGAGTAGTAGCATACATCAAGGAATCACTCCCAGGAACTTGCACTGAACCAGCTATTGACGACGCCAACTGTTTGGCTTTGAATATTCGGGATGGAACAACAATCTTGGGTATTTACCGGTCCCCATCTTTTGCAAATCCTAACAGATTTTTAACTTCACTGGACGCATTAAATATAATGAAACGGGTCACTCACGTCTTAAAGGTCGAATATCGCTCGACATGTTTCAGACCGGTTCGCGGTCCTTAATCATGAGCACCTATCGCGGCGGCGGTTTTCTTAGCACTGCGTGCCCGTGCCCTGTCCGCTCGGTTGCTCGGCGCGGGTGGAGGCGGCGGCGGCGAGAATCTACCCTCGTTTTCTTCACAATTGTTCAATGCCGAACTACACACAACACTCACAACGTCACATGCTAAAGTCTCGTCCACACTCTTCACAGACGTAGTATTCAACACTGTTTTCCAGCTGGGTGGTACAACCCATCCACAATCCCGATTAAAATTTGGAAAACGACCAATTTCGATAGCCTCCCGCACTTTGCGTGGTACAAAAAACTTTTCCCTCGCTAATACGGTTACCTTATCGAACCGAATATAATGTGATGGGCCCGAATCCAGTGAATGCTCCGCAACTGCAGATCCCCGAGCATCACGTTTTTTTATACTGCGTATGTGTTCAGACAATCTAGTGGAAATGTTCCGGCCTGTCTCTCCTATGTAATTCTTGCCACAGGAGCATGGAATCATGTAAACACCAGGGGTGTTCAAGGGCTCCCTATCCTTCGGTGAACGCATCAGCTGCCTGAGCTGAATATGTGGGCGGAAAATCGTCTTGATGCAATATTTTCGGCGTAACAAGTGTCCGATTTTATCCGTCACACCCTTCAGGTAAGGCAAGTATAAGGGAAGCCTTTCCACCGTGGCCGGCTGGAGCCGAGGAGATACGTTCGCAACCCTATTGCATTGCCTCCAGTTGTACCCATTGCACTCTAGCACCCGTTTTACGTGACTAAGTTCCTTATCTACGAACTGCGGGTCACACAAACTTAAGGCACGCCCGATCAATGTTCTCGGTACAGAAGATAAATGACCTGGGTGATGGTGTGAATCCGCCCTAAGGTACCGATCAGTGTGTGTTGGCTTACGATACACTTTGGTAAGTAGCTGCCCACAAGGTCTACGCATAACCAGAACATCCAAGAACGGCAATCTTCCTTCACTCTCCTTCTCCACCGTGAACTTGACCTTAGGGTGTACACCATTCAGGTGCTCCGTAAACTCCAAAAGGCCATCTTTCGGGACAATAGCAAATACGTCATCGACATACCGCCACCAATATCTAGGCGTAACTCGTGCGCTATTCAAAGCTTGTTCTTCAAACCACTCCATAAAGATATTGGCTGTAACGGGAGCTATAGGTGAACCCATGGCCACTCCATCCACTTGAAGATAATAGTCCCCACGCCACAACAAATACCCGCTCTTCAGACAGAACTCAATCGCACTCATATACACGGTAGGTAAATCAGTATCCATCACGAGGTTTGAAATAATTTTAATTGTTTCCTCTACCGGTACATTCGTGAAAAGAGACGCCACGTCAAAACTCACCATAAGTTCGTCCTCACATATCCGGATATCCTGTAGCAGGCCAATGAAATGCCTCGAATCCTTTATATAACTTGCAGACTTGCCCGTGAATCCCTGGAGTATTGATGAAAGATGTTGGGCAAGCTTATATGTTGGCGAGTCAATCTGACTGACAATCGGTCTCAACGGCCAATCAGGCTTGTGGATTTTTGGCAATCCATAGATCTTCGGTGATGTTGGGTTCTGTGGGCGCAGCCGTTTCGACAAGTTTTTATCTGGTAAATCATGCAACAACTTGTTAATTTTGGTTGACACTCTGGCCGTAGGGTTGTAGTTGACCTTCTTATATATAGCTACATCGCTCAGCAAGTGACCTATCTTCTCCTCGTAGGCTACAGTGTCGACAATAACTGTCGCGTTTCCCTTGTCGGCCGGCAACACCAACACATCGGGATTGTTCTTCAAGTCCCGTAACGCCCTCAACTCTTCGCGCGGCATATTAGATTTAGGTAGATTGGACTTACGCAACATCGAGGCGACATCCTGCCGAATACACTCAGCGTCCACTGCGGGGATTTTATTTCGCAGAATGGTGTCTTCCAAACTAGTGACAATCACCTCAGTAGGTATCCGACTGGGCGTAGGAGCGAAATTGAGGCCCCGTGCTAAGGCTTTCTTCGCAATTGCGCTCACACTCCTCGATGACAGATCCACAACAGTTTCGGTCGCAATGTTTGAGACTGAACCTTTTGTGGGTAGTTTGGCTTTAATTAATTGAGCCAATTTTCCCCTGTGTCTACCTACCGTCTCATTGAAAATATGTTCAGACCTACTGAACGACATTGCATCAAAACACGTCCATAAGTCCACGTCTACATGGTTACTCAGATCTAAATGCAATGTATATAACTCCGCATTGACAAAAGCTATTTTCCGTCGGTAGTCAGAGATAATTCTCGCCAGTAACTTTTTGTTCGCCACCCGAAAGAATGTCTCGTAATCCCGAATGCACTTCACCGGTTTTATGCGCGCAAACTTCGGTATCACTTCGTTGTCCCGACACTGCACCACATAATTTAAACCACATTCAAGTTTACGCCTTAGTTAAGACGCCTTCCTTAGTGAATCAAGCGGCAATCAAATCATTATTGCAGGAGATATTAATATTGATATCATGAACGACTCGATTGCCCACCTACACTCGGATTACCTAAATCTATTGTCTGCTCACGGATTTTTACCGGCTATTACCAAACCTACGAGAAATGAAGCCTGCCTGGATCATATCTTCATTGAAACCAAGGTCTTATCGGTGGGCACAGTCTGTAAGTGCTCGGTGACAGATCATGAGATTGCTATGGCGGGTATACTATGCTCCAATTTCAGTACTCGAAAAATAAATCGTTGGGTCCTGAAAACTGACAACAAAGAAGTGACTAGGGAGCTGGGAATGGTTGACTGGAGCAGAGTGACTAACAGTAGCGATGTCAATGCTGCAGCTAATATCTTTAATAGCATACTTAATACTGCAAATCAAAATAACACTGTGATAGTTAAAATCAGCCGTACTAAATTTAATCTCAAGCCATGGGTGACCCCCGGTATAATCAGGTGTTTAAGACACAGAGACAAACTCCACAAGGAATCTAGAGCCTCCCCGAATAGCCAGATCTTGCACAAAATATATACCCGCTATAGGAATTTTTGTGACAATCTGCTTTACAATTTAAAGAATGAGTACCAAAGCAAGCAAATACAAGACCACAAAGATAAACCTAAAAAGTTGTGGAAAACCATTAAGTCGATATACCAATCTGATGATGTTGACAATGATTCGGTTCAACTCACAAAAAGGGTAGCTCCATACAAGAATCTCTTGATAAATGCAATTTGCATTTTACTAGCGCTGGGAGCAAATTAGCTGACCGCATACTGTCCAGACTGACCAAGCATACTGACCAAAACCACCGGGGAATGGGCAGCAGCATTCCTAGAGTGCGGTGGAGATACTGCGATCATTAACCCGCATGCCAAGCGTGGCGATTATGGCATTTACCCCCCATGTAATTGGGGGAGGCCTATGTCCAGCAGTGGACGTCCTAGGGCTGATATGGTGGATACTGTCCAGACTTGCTGAATCTTAGACCTCTCTAGCAGCTAGGTTTGTTCCTCCCTATACTAATTTAAATTCGCTTTTCATGAAACCCACAGATGTTTGTGAGGTGGACAAAATCATAAGGCAACTTTAGTGTACCGGGCTATGCCGGTATTAAGCCATTAATTAAAGAAATTAAAAATGTCATCCTCGAACCATTGGTCTATCTCTGTAATCTCAGCATGGAAAAGGGATGCTTCCCCGACTGTTAGAAATTGGCTATAGTGACGCCGATCCATAAGGGCGGTTCTAAGGATGCACTCACCAACTATAGGCCCCTTTCACTGTTAAGTGTTTTCTCCAAAATTTTGGAAAAGCAAAATTTTCTAGAGGAAAACTCACTAATTTCTGATCGCCAGTTTGGTTTTAGGTCTGGTAGATCAACTGAAGATGCTGCTTTGGTCCTCACAAATTCGATCTCTCGTCACCTAGATGCTGGCAAGTGCTGTGTAAGCGTGTTTTTGGACCTAGCCAAGGCCTTCGATACAGTTTCCATCCCAATCCTTCTGAGAAAACTGGAGGCGCTGGGAGTCCGTGGGCTGTCCCTTCACTGGTTCGCTAGTTATCTAACCAAACACAGCAAGTGTTAAAGATCGGTGAGTTTAAGAGCAGCAGGTCTCTTATCTCCTTTGGCGTGCCATAAGGCAGTATTCTTTGCCCAACGCTTTTTGTTACCTACATTAATTACCTTCTCCAACAGTCCATTCCCAGCTCAGAAATAATATGTTATGCAGACGACACAGTCATGATCTTTAGCCACAACACTTGGGAGGAGACATACATGTCAGCTGAGGCAGGGTTATCAAGAATAGCGAACTGGCTAGATACCAACCTACTCACACTGAATGTGAATAAGAGCCACCACATTCCTTTCTCAAAAACAGTAGTCTCCTCTCCCCCGGATACTATTCAACTTAAAATGCACTCTTGTGAAACTCGTGATGCAAGTTGCTCTTGCGGCACTCTAAGCAGATGCAGTACGGTCAAGTACTTTGATTTAATATTGGATGAACACTTATCATTTAAACAGCACATAGTTGCCCTCTCTTAGAGAGTCCGGAAACTGATTTATTATACTACGCGCGATTTGTACTACGCGCTTTGCCAATCAATTATACAATATGGTATTGCAGTCTGGGGTAGCGCTGGCAAAACGGCTCTACTTGACCTTGAACGCGCGCAACGTGCAGTGATCAAGGTAATGATGAGGAAACCTTTCCGATTCCCCACTGACATCCTGTATCAGCAAACGGGTTTCCTTAGAGTTAGGCAATTATTCATCATGAATGCTGTCATTCAAGTCCACAGAAGTACGGCAAAGTCTTCTTTTTTTGACTACATCATGAGTAGGCGCATATATCGAGTTCCCATACCCTCAGTCATCTCGGCACACGCTAAACGCTCCGCCTTTTTCATTCATCCCTCTGTCTATAATGCTGTCTGCAAAGTTTGCGACATAAAACAGTGCACCATACACAAAGTTAAGTCAACTCTAAAAAAATGGTTTTCCACATTGTCGTACAGTGATACAGAAGATATAGTACGTTCCTGTTATTAATTAAGGTTGCTTGACACATAACAATAAGTCATTAGTACGTACCGTATTTAATACTCTTGACACATGAAATCACTAACTCACACACACACACACACACACACACACACACACACACACACACACACACATACACACACGCATGCACGCACGTACGCACGCACGCACACACACACACAGACACACACAGGCACACACACGCGCGCGCGCCTTCACACACACACACACACGCGCACACACGCACACACACACACACACACACACACACACAAACACACAGAAACACACACAATACGCACATGCATACGCACTTATATATACACAAACGCTCCTAGTACCAACTGGAATACCGTATATACTCGTACCTCCCTCATTTTTAATTTTATTCATCTTATGTTTCCGTGTACTTACCTAATGTTAACGGTTGATTTTTTTTTTTCATATACGTACCTAATTTAATTTGTTTTTTGTAACGCTCATGTCGTACTCCTTGTGCGGTATGATGTTCAAGTGATCTGTTAACCGACTCAGTTCTTCGAAGCATGCTCCATTTGGTTGGAAGGTAACACGGCAGTCGCTTCCTTAAAAACTAATGCCGACGCCAAGCCAAGAAATTATAACAAAACGGACGGCCTGTTTAGCCTAGTTGAAGTTCGAATCCCGGCCAGGTCATTATTTGTGCATTTAGCACGGATTTTGTTCTTGGGTCTTTGACGTTCTCTATGTATTTAAGTATGTATTTATCTATATAAGTATGTATATCGTCGTCTAGTACCCATACTTTGCTTAGTTTGTGACTAGGTCGATTTGTGTAAGATTGTCCCCGAATATTTATATTTATAAAATGTACAATACACATCGAGTTTAGGCACAGGTATTCAAATTCAAAGATAGGTAGATTTTTTTCTCATAAAAAAGCAATGGTATATATGTATGTAATCTGTTTTGCCGTAGTATTATTTTCAATAAGCCGTATTATTTTTTTTATTAAAATATAAACGTGACCAGAATCCCTACCGCCAATTATGCACATAGTGTTATTATTGTTTGGCACCGACTTCAGAAGTTGATAAAATTTTAAGAAATTGTGTATTTGAACCCTAACTAATTGTAAATAACGTATTTCGTATATTTTTAAATTAGAGTTTCATTCGGGATTAGAGTGCGTTTAGAATATTTTATATAATGATATAATCCGCCGGTCTCTTGCCACCGTCAATGTGCCTGCTCTTCTTGAGCCGACTGGCATGGTCAGGGACGATGGTAAGAGACCTGATGGGGTGTCTTTAGTTCCTTGGAGCGTGGGACGGATGTTGGTGTGGGATGCTACCTGTGTAGACACACTGGCACCGTCTCACCTCCAACGGACTACAGTAAAAGCGGGTGCAGCGGCGGAAAACGCCGAAATTCTAAAGCGTAATAAATACAAGGGCCTCGGCAGAGAGTACATGTTTATACCTTTTGGCGTCGAAACTCTAGGTCCATGGGGTCCCAGCGCGCATAAGTTATTTGCAGAAATTGCGAAGCGTCTGGTTGACGTAACTGGTGACCGAAGAGCTGGCGGTTTCCTCGCTCAACGTATCAGCATTGCGATACAGCGAGGAAATGCCGCCAGCATCCTCGGTACAATGCCTCAACGGCCCGTTTTAGGTTTAAGTTAGTTTTAAATTTCTTTATATTATTTTGGTTAAGTATTCTTGTATATATTTTCGTTGTACATAAATAAATAATCCTCCTGTTATATAATGAAATCTTAGATATAAATATCATCTCAAGATTGGATTGGAAATATCAGTTTTTTTGCTGTTTACTTTTTTGATGATGGTTTTTTTTTTCAATTCCGTTGTCATATTATTTTACACTACTACTTGATTTTTTTGAATAACACATGAAGGGAAATGGACGCAAAAAAGGTAATAAGTGATATTCTTTTTTCAAAAGTTTGAGTCCGGGTTTGAGCTAAGCAAACCATGTGCGATTTATCTATATAGTTACATAAAATTAAAGTCGTGACTGATTGAAGTGAAAAACTTGAAACCATGTATAAAGACTGCTCAAGAAAATGAAACTATAATTGCTGAAAATGATGTAGATATTGTAATAGAGTTCCAAGAGTTATGCCAGGTTTTACGGTAAACATGCTTCTTATCATGAAAGCGGATTTAATGTATGGATGTAGATGAACTAGTGTATTAAACTGTACATAATCAGACCTTAACACATTCGTGTGAGTTGATCATGAAAGGGATCGAATTAACGTTTTTTTAACGTAAACAATGAAATAATTTATCGACTCATTTTGGCTAACTAGCAAAAAGTAGCTACCGAACGGAGTACGATTGCATGTTTGGTGTATTCCAATTTTCGGAACTCCAGCGTAATGCGGTGATATTGTGATGCAGTAATACTTCGCTACATAAACATACACGACTTCAGTGTATTAGTCAACCCTTTGCCTAGAATCCCGCAAATACAAAAATTTGCCTTATTATTGCTATAAACTAGGAGACCAAGCTTGGGCCGACGTTTTTCCCAATAAAACACGTTTTCCCCGAAATAGGAGGTTATGCGTCCCATATTAAAAATCACGAAGAATCCGTTAAGGACCTTTTTCAGGACCCACTTTAAAACAATTAAAGAAACATAAAAATATTGCTCAAGTAATAGTACTGATAGCATAATATCTCAATTAACTGTTTAATTTTCACAGACATTAGAAAACCAAATCATGTTTATTCGTCGCTATATTTTATTGCTAGAATACTATTAAAATAGGCAGCAGATAGATGCCGATGATCCGAGGTAGCATCTAAACTTAAGATCAAATATTCATCATTTTCGTGCCTTTTTTGCTTTGTTTTCATTTTGATAATAAGTTTCATCAAGAACTATTAAAGTTATCATTAAAAGTAAAAAAAAAAAAAAAATTGTATTAATAAAATATATAAACCCAAACCGTAACAATTATAATTTCTTAGCGGTGCCATCATTTTGTGATGTTTTTCTTTCGCACAAAGCGTGAGCGTATATTTTTCGTAACTGAATTTACATATTGGGCGTCTGCGCCGATACCTTTTATTCAAATCGAATCACGTTGCGTCCCATAAAATGAACGTATACCCTCCACAGATTCCCAGCGCTTGATCCGTCATTCGCGAACCGATTTAGCATGTCAACAATGTTTATACGATCCCGAGCCGAATGAGTACAATTTATTCACCGTATCGCGTTAACGAACGCGTTTGTCGATTGTTTTTATTACCATTCGACTGTTCGCAATTTAAAATTTGCGAAAATATGATTTTATCTTCAATTGAATGCGGTCGCGGGTAATCGTGCAGTCCGTGGCCAATGAAACGGTAAACAATGTTTTGATTGGATTTGAGATTCTAATATTTGTTTAGTCGTATTTCATACACGTGTTTGCCGGTTGGAAAAAAGCAGGTACACGCGTCGACTGGATTTATTATACGGGAAAATGTATTTTAAGAATAAGAATCTAACAGGTTCAGGTTCTTAACCTTAAAATACATTTTTCTCAAACATGCGCCTAAATGTATGCATTAATGTCACGAAAAGAGGACATGAAGTTACCTGTTTATGGCTCCCTACATTACTTCTTGGCCGGCGGCCAAGAAGTAATGTATGGAGAATGTATGAAAATAACATTATTGCCCGCTGCTCAAACTTTTTAAATTTGCTTACTAAAATCAACTGACAAAGGAAATATTACATAGAGCCAACCGCCACGATTTTGTGTATATATTTTTAATTTGTTATGTAAATTGGTATTTTTTGGTTTTTTCCGGTTTTTTTTATCGTTCTTGTATTTTTTATTTTGTTCTTTTTTTTAATTTTTCGAGTATTTATGTATTTTTTTAGTTTTTTCGTGTTATTTTGGAGCGTTTTTTGTGTTTCTTGATATTTTTGGACTTTTTTCGTATTTTTTTGTACTGTTCGACATTTTTTTTTGTTTTTCCATGTTTTTCGGTATTTTTTTTTGTTTTTACGTGTTTTTTGGTATTTTTTAGCTCTTTCGTGTTTTTTTTAATGATACTTGTATTTTGTAGCATTTTTCGTTGTTTGTCGTGATGCTTTGATATTTTTGGACGTTTTGAATTTTTTAGTTTTTTTTACATTGTAGTTTTTTCATATATTTTTTTTCTACCCTGTTTGAGAAAAGTACTATACAATCCTCGGCCGGAACAGGGATTGCAGGACTCGTTTTATCCGGCCTCGTCTACGACTCGGCCGTTTATCCCAAACTCGTCCAGCAATCCCTTACTTCACGGCCTCTGCAGTAATGTACTATTTCCTATCCTCTTTGGTATTATAAGCGTCCTATTTAAATGAGCATATAATGATTTTATTTATAAGTACCTTTTATGTATAACTAGCCTTTGCCCGCGACCCGCAATTTCTATTATATAAATCAATATATTATAGAAATAATTGCTATTAAATTGTTGTATGCGCAGGATTAAATATCGTTCGCCCGTACAAACTACCCCCCTTTTCACCCCTGAGGAAAGATTTCTGAAATAAGAACTATCCTTTTTCCTTTCCCAGGACTTAAACTATCTTTATACAAAATTTCATCTAAATTGTTTGAGCGGTTTAAGCGTAAAGAGGTAACAGACAGACAGCGTTGCTTTCGCATTTATACTATGGAGATGAGTATGGATGATTCAGTTAAATTTTATACTTTTCCATGCAACCAAAAACCCATGACAGAAAACAGCAAATTTGAATTGCAAGTGGCCTAAATATTGATAATACTCAATAAAATTTAGGCCACTTGCAATTTTGTGGTAAGTTTTCTTTTTTACGTTATGTATTTCGCATCTTTTATTAAATACCATGGAAATAATTTATTTTATTAATGAAAATAGTTATTAATCTACACTGGCCTGCAAAAGAAGGTATAACAGTTTTTGCACCACACCTTGCCGAAAAGCGCGTTTTTCCGCACGCTGCGCGTCCGGAAAAACCCACTTTTTGGCCAAGTGGTGACGTAAAATTGTGTACAAAACACGGGTCGTAAAACAGAAAGCGCTCTCTCACATATTTATGACCCTCGCCTGCGGCTCGGGCCTCAAACATCTGCGATGTCAGCCTTTCTTTGTTTTACAACCGTTGTATCATAATGTAATATTGTTCCAGAAAGCTAAAAGTAATCAAAAGTTACAGCATTTGAAAAGGGAGCGTTTTGTTTTTTGTTTTTTTCCAGCCATCTTTTTAAAGGAGGTTGTGAAAAAGGAGTTTATACAACAAAACTTAATTTTCTACATAATGCTTTTTATTTTAAGTTTCAAATTTAAATAGTACAGAAGTTATCGTCACGTGACACGTGACGATAACTTCTGTACTATTTAAGAGTGTTATACCTTCTTTTATTTTTTTATGAGTGTTACCTTCTTCAATTTTTTATGAGTGTTATACCTTCATTTGCAGGCCAGTGTATTATACAATCTGAAACTATATTATTCTTGGACAGATTTGAAATGGAGTAGGTATACTCCATTTCAAATCTGTAGTACGAGATTATGTATCTGTTTTACCTGGTAACGAGTGTGAGTATATACAAAGTTATATCTCATAGCGAGTAACGCAGTAATAACTTTGTATTTTTGTTATTTAGTGCGATTCGAGTTGTACATGTGTGTTATTTTAGATAATTATAGCTTGTAACGGTTTCTAAATATTTTATATTAGACTACAACTAAAGTGAAAGATTTCGATATTTTTCTTAATCCATTATAACACGCTACCTAAATTTTTGACCTTTTATAGCCTAGCTATTATTGATTTGACATTTTAACTTCATCTTATACATTTGTCATTGTATATTTTAGTATTATTATTGAAATTTTTGTTTTTTATGTATTACCTTTTATTTTAATTTTTGCTTTGCATTCAATTTTGTTTATTATTCTTATACACTCTGACGATCTTTTTGTGAATTCATGCTATTTTATTGACATTTTATTAAATAACATGTAAATTTCCAAAGAGAAATAAATGAATCTAATCTAATCTAATCTACCTTCAGTTGCCTGTCTCTCGTTACATAACACATAAAAAAATTCTAAGCTCAATGTAAGCATTCTCTCTTGTTATTGCGTATGCACTTTACACAAGATAAGTTGACAAGACCAAACCGGAATATGGCTTATTGTGTTCAAAACCACGCAGCAAACTTGGGACCATATTTGCATGGTATTAAAAATGCAAGTTGCTTATCGGTGGCCAAGTTTTACATCTGAGACAAGATAGATGTGCTCGGTTTTCAGCGAAATTTCGACGTAAGTTCTTTTATATTTTCACTTGGCGCCCCAACTGCCTGCTGAGTTACTTTAGGTAAATATTAACTTGCCTGAGAAATTTTGCTATCAGTTAAAAGTTTTGTTGTTTAACGGTTCTCAGTGCTTGTTTAGTTTGATACGAGATTTTAATCCCACTAATATTATAAATGCGAAAGTTTAGATGTTTGGATGTTTGGATGTTTGGATGTTTGTTGCTCAATCACGCAGAAACGGCTGAACAGATCAAAATGATTTTTTGTGTACTAACAGTATGTAATCTGGATTCACTTATAGTATACTTTTTGTCCCGATAATCACCCTCAAAGGGATGAAATCGGGGGTGCAAATATGGTCTATGAAACGGGGTGATTTAAATCCTCACAAGCCATTATAAGCTTTAAGTTTCAGCCAATTGGGAGTATAACGGCGTGTTAATAATTTAACGTAAGCCATAGCAGAATTTGACGTATTGTAAACAAGCTGACTTTTCGATATGTCAAAGACGAAATATCATAATTCCTTCTGATTGATGACGTTATTTTTTAAGCATAACCTTTTAGCAATTAGGTCTATTATTGCGTGTAAATCAAAATAAATTTGCGATACTTTGGAATTGTTTGTCTTCATATGCTTAAATACAAAAACAGCTGCTTCAATGCAGTCTTTGTATCGTCAGTGTACAATTTAATTTTGTCGTGTATTATTGTTTACGTAATTGGTGACCCTTCACACTATAATAACTGTTTGATATAAGAGATCACTTGGGCTGGGCAGCCCAATCGTCAACATTAACGGTTGAAGCACCTTAGATCTATGCACAAATTACAATCTATATACTGAGATAGAGATACCAGTGAAATACTCCACATAGATCGTAGCGCCGTCGTGTATTTAGTAAGAACTAACCGCACGACCGCTGCATCCCTGTCACTTCAATATGCAAGTGCGATAGAGATAGCACCCAGTGACATCTGGGACAAACAAGTTAAACTAAAATTTCCATAGAAAAATTCGTACTTCGAGTTGGAAGGCCCCTGGATTTATGCTTATCCGTATACATATAATACAGCTGTAGAAGTTTGAAAATCTGTACATTGAAGATATTGGCTAAATCAATGGAGCGATTGGAGGGCCCTTGGCATCGAAACAGAACACATTTCAACAGTTTTAATAATTCGTGTCTGTTTGTCTATCGGTTTATATGTCTAGGCATTGTGACTCTCGGCCTTTAGCCTCACGTGTATTGCCGCTCTGCTTCGGGCCTTCGGCCCTCAGCCTTACACTACTCTGTGTGAATGATCGGCATGAGGAGCCCGCTCTGTGTGAATGATCTGCCTTTGGACTCGCATGTCTTGCCCCTCTGCATCAGTCCTTCGGCCCTACATAAGGAGCCCGCTCTGTTGGGATTCTCGGCCTTCGGCCTTGCGTGAATTGCCACTCTGCTTCAGGCCTTCGGCCCTACATGCGTGCCACACGGCTCCGAGCCTTCAGCCCTCATAAGCCCCATAAGGAGCCCGCTCTATTTGAATGCTCGGCCTTCGGCCTCGCATGCATTGCCACTCTGTTTCGGCTCGTTAGTCATCAACTTTACATGAAGAATACAGTCTGTTGAGAAGCGAGGCCGAATGCTTCAGGCCTTGGGCCCTCAACCTTACATAAGAAGCCCGTTTTGTGTGAATACTCGGCCTTTCGCCTTGCAGGTTTTGCGACTCTGCTTACGGCCTTCGGCCATCATACTTACATTAAGAACCCGCTCTGTTGGAACGTTTTACGGAAGAAATGCGTAGCGAGACTTTTATCATTGTACATGCAATATTTTACGGGCTTCTTTCGTCTAGAATCGGTACATTTGATATAAATAAGCTTAATTATTCGTTTTGAAAGCACGAGCACGTAGCACCAACTCCCGTTACAATCGGACACTTTTACTTGAAGTTGTCAGACGATTATATATACCTAGGACAGACTGTCCAGTTAAGTCCAAGGTACCCAGTTAGTGAAGGGCCAACTTCGAGAAAGGGGTAAATCGTCGAATCCGACTCGGCTGGGCAGCGTTCGAAAAGCTACGGCACATCTTTTCGTCCAATATTCCGCAGTGTCTCAAGACAAGGGTCTTTGATCAGTGTGTGTTGCCAGTGACGACATATGGCACTGAAACGTGGTCGCTTACTATGGGCCTCATAAGAAGGTTCAAAGTCACCCAAAGAACAATGGAGAGGGCTATGCTGGGAGTATCTGTGATCGCATCAGCAGCGAGGCCATCCGCAGTAGAACCAAAGTAACCAACATAGCCCACCGAACCGCTAAACTTAAGTGGCAGTGGGCGGGGTATATAACACATAGAACCGTTCGCCGTTGGGGAGGAAAGGTTTTCGAGTGGCGACTAGGTACCAGAAGGCGCAGCGTGGATAGGCCCCCCCACAAGGTAGACTAATGACCTGGTGAAGGTCGCAGGTGTCCGCTGGATGGGGATGGCAAAGGAACGGAAGGGAAGGGGATGGGAAAGGTTTTTCGGCTGATATGATGATGATGATGATTCGTTTTGAAAAAAGGATTACTATTAAAATATTCCGTGCGCGGTAAAGAGCATTTCATATTGAATGTAATCATTTCTTAAGGGATGTAAAGAAGGGTGAAAGATGTATGGGAAAACAAATAATTCTAAAGCAAGAATGAGTTCTACGCAGACGAAGTCGCGGGCAAAAGCTAGTGTTATTATAATAAGCTTTCGTTTAACGAGATAGGTACCTATTTAGGTAGACAACATCATATTCATATAATAACATGATCATTGTTGCATGCTTGCTTATGATCTGGCAAGTGTGTTTCAAACCCTTAAAAATACCAAGTCAAGCGCGAGTCTCACTCGCACACAGTGGGTTCTATACCTACAAATTTGGTTAGGAATTTTTGATGATTAAAAATAATATTTTTATAACTGTCATGCATTATTTACATGAATATTAATCATCCATACTACTATTGTAAATGGGAAAGTAACTCTGCCTGTTACCTCGAATCTTCACGCTTAAACCGTTATTCGAATATTGATGAAATTTGACGAGATTTCCCAGGTAAGGATATCGAACTAAGTTATATTTCGCTAATCATTTTTAAAGGCATGAAAAGGAATGAAACTTTCTCTGGAAGAACGATAATGAAGCATGCGCCTAAAATAATTTAATGGCAATTATTTTTTAAAAACGGTAACGAGTTTGACGCGGTCAAAGTCAACGGCAAAAGCTATGTAATAATTTTAATTTTTTTACTCGGTAATCTTTAAAAACAACGAAGGAAACAGATTTTTTAAACTTATTTCATAAGTTGAATTATGAACAAAAAGAAAACAATATTAATATTTTTCAACTCAAGCCAGCTGTTTTCTATAGCCATTTGACTAAGTACTCATATTTCATCCTCCTCATATCGATTATTTTTCACTTATTTTCATTTTCAAAAGTTAATATTTACAACTATTCTAAATCGTAAGCGGAAATAGAACCTGAAGTACAAACTTGCCACTTATGACAGAAGGACAGATGAAAATCACTCCATATAGTTTCTTTTGTAACAACTTTTCAGTACGGAACTCTAATAAGCTACGGCATTGAACATGTAGCAAAAGCATACAGCAAAGCAAATAACTTTGCAAAGACCCAATCAAAGAGCGCACTTAGTTATTCAATCTCCGCTTTCATACTTTCCAGAAAGGGCTACCGTCTTAGATTCCAAAAGAGTCTTTCAGACGGAACGTTTCATATCAGTTGAACATGTGTGCGTACGCCATCAGACAAACAGGACGCACTCATTCAAATTGTACACTCCACTTAGTGAGCTTTTTTTGCTTTCGCGTGCTCACATAATCGGCGCAATCTTGCTTTTTTTGCTTGCGTACGGGATAGTGCTTGGCTTATAAAGTGCAGAGTAGTCATTTATTTTAGTCTTGAAACATTTTTCTTGTTTATCTTTTATCTCAAGATTTTACGTTTCTACCGTTTGTTTTTCTGTACAGCAAACTATGGACACCCATGCTTTGAACCATCTGTAACGTCATTTAGGCCGTTATAGGTTTATAGGATTCTGCTTGGAGATGCTATTTATACAGGATGATTCGGGAGACGTGAGCAGGATCAACACTATATACGTATTCAGAAGATCATAAGCTACTGCTTCGTACCACTCTATCATTGAAATTAACGTTCATTTATCTTTTGGTGTTTGAAAATAAAATGTTTTAAATTATTTACAAAATACATGGTCACTCTCTTGTCAGAATAGCTACTTCAGTCAAGTTACGAGTATACATGTCATACTGAAATTTAGCGAAGTTGTACTCAAAATTGACCTGACCTCAAATGATATCAGGATCTTCTCGATGACGTAGGTACAGTCAGCATCAAAAGTAGCTATGCATATGACGGGGTCATAAGCTCTTATTCGCTTATTTATAATAAAGACTTGAAATTCTCAAATACGTAGCTATTTTTGATGCTGACTGTACCTACTATTTTAGACTCAAATCACATTTGTAATTATTCCCTTACAAAAATGTTATTAATTTAATTTTACTCACTGGGTAACGCACTTTCGATATCAATTTGAAGTTTTCTAATATCTGTTATATTTACGGAATAATCGCCTAGTTGAATGTTGAACAGATGAATTTATTTTTGAACAATGTCCCTCACTGTGAGCATTCAGTTCTATTTTCGCAAATTTTTGCGGGTTGTTAAAAACACCTAGACATTATTGTTACTCTCAATGGATCAAGCCACCTTTGTGAATAAGGAATATAAAATGCCCGCTTTTAAAATTCGGCACCTTATTTTATATTTGTTATTATAATTACTTGACGAATGTTAAATATTTTTTGCCTATTTTGTGTTAGTTGCCTAAAATTATAATGTGAATAGTAATTTTTATCTTATTCAATGTGCCTATTACTAAAAATATTTTGTTATAAACGTTATAAAAACATGGAGCTAAGTTTTCCACTTCAAACTTTTCTTGGTTTCAAAGGACCATCTGTTCTTAAATACGCTGTTTCAATATAAGCTGTGGACTTTCCTCCTGATTCCCCTGACTCAATGATAAGCATCAGTGGTAACCAACCTAGCCCAATGATACACATAGGAGCATTGGACTTTTCCTCTGTCACATTTTTTTCACGTCATTGTCGTTACGTATATTTAATGGCACTCGCTTCAGAAGGAAAATAGTATAAATCATGAAAGCGTTGTACCTTTGTAAGGTCCCGAAAAAATCTAATAACGGATTTTCATTATGTCTGTCCGTCTATAATTTGTATCCATTATTGTCTGTTCGCATGTCACAGTTACTTTATTCAAAAACAATAGAGTGTATTCACATGAAACCTTAAATTCGGGTGTATTCTTTACGTTGGTTGATACATAGTTGTATATTCAAATTACTAAAAAAAATAGACGGGCACTTCATAAATGTACCTGTATATAAAAAATACGTAATTCAACTTGTATGACTTCAATTGATAGGCCATTAGAAGGAATGTTAAGTTTCTCAGAAAAAAAAACAATCGATATTTTCCGAGTTGTTCACTCCAAAAGTTACAATAGTTCAGCCTCTTCCAACTTTTGAACAGAGAAATCAGAAAAAAAATCATAGACATAAGCAGTCCTTATTAAATATATTTAAGCTGCTTATGTTAAGTACTTTCAAAATGCTACGAACAAGATAGGACGGGACCCATCATTATGCGTGGTGTGGACCGCACTTAGGTGCTCTTTAGGATCCCGTACCAAAATCTTAACAAAGGAACCCTTGTTTGTGATGCTTTTGATTGAATATTTTATCGATAAAAGCTTTGGTTTCTCTTCAATATTAGTTTTGTTATAGAACTTATAAGCTTAGTTATTTAAATGACGTATTTTCTGTCGAAAAGTTCCACCACTCTATTGTTATTAATTAAATTAACGCTGTACAACAAAGCTTTTATCAAACACTGAGTTTAATAAAAATGTAGAAATAGACTTTTTCAATAGTGGCGACGATGAGAAAAAAAACTAAACAGGATTTTAGATATATTAAAATGTAATGAAGCGGGTCATTCACGTCTTAAAGGTCAAAATCGGTCGTCATGTTTCATATCGTTTTGCGGCCCTTAATCATGAGTACATTTCGCGATGGCGACACGTTTAACACAGTTTGCCCGTGGCCTGCCCGCTCAGAACGGTGGCGTGGCGTTGCGTACAAAAACAATCGCAGCGTACAAAATATGAGCTAAAGCTGAGCAAACCTTGTCTGGTACAACGTGTGCCAGACAAGGTTTAGTTGGTAACGCGGCCTCCCTGAAGGGGAAGTTGAAGAAATTGTGGTTGTCGAGTAGGTACTTCTTAACTGGATATTTTATTTCGGTGTAATTTATTTATTATATATTTATGTCTTTTTATATTAGGTATTTGTATAATTAATTATATAATTTTGTGGCTTTTACTTAAATAATATTATGATGCTAATAATTAAGATAAACTTGCATTTGTGTTGTCCATGTTTAATTCTAGGTTTGCGTATAAATCTTTATCTTCACTCAATTGCTCAAAGGTTAGCTGGATGAAATCCCTTATAGGCATAAGCTCGCCTTTGTACATATTATTATGTCAACTGTTATTGTAATTATTGTTTTATTGTTGTGTTTTACATACATTCATACATAATTTAATCTTGTTAAAAAAGTATTTGTATTTTGGACCCGGGTATGTCCTAAAACTACGACCAAGACCACCGGAGGATGGGCAGCAGCATCCCTGGAGTGCGGTGGAGATACTGCGATCGCCAACCCGCATGCCAAGCGTGGCAATTATGGCAATTACCCCTCATGACATACACAAACAGGCCACGGCCCCGAGGTACCGGCGACCCCCGGTACCCTGGTTCTGGTAGCGGCCAGGGTACTAGCGGGGTCAGGGGTGCGAAGAATCTCCGGTTAAGATCCGGCTACCACCACCGACGACTTCGAGCCCTGGCAACATACAACACTCGAACACTGCGGACCGACGAAAAGATAGCGGAACTGGAGGAAGGATTGAGCAAGTTGCGTTGGGATATCGTAGGGTTATCTGAAGTCCGAAGAGAGGGGAAGGACACGTAAACCCTGAAGTCCGGCAACTTGCTCTATTTCCGGGAGGGCGACCAACAGTCCCAGGGAGGTGTCGGGTTTATCGTCCACAAATCCCTCGTGAACAACGTGGTGAAGATCGAGAGTGTGTCGGCTAGGGTGACGTATCTTATACTCAGAGTATCCGAGAGGTACTCGTTGACGGTCATACAGGTGTACGCGCCGACCTCGGCACACTCCGACGACGAGGTGGAGGCTATGTATGAGGATATATCAAAGGTCATGCATAGTTCCAAAACCTACTTCACCGTTGTTATGGGGGATTTCAACGCGAAACTGGGCAAGAGAGACGGCGAAGAGCCGAGAGTGGGGCAATTTGGAGTTGGAAGTCGGAACCACCGGGGCCAACTACTGGCTGCTTTCTTGGAGAAGGAGGGACTCTACATGATGAACTCCTTCTTCAAGAAACGCGAGCACAGGAAGTGGACCTGGAAGAGTCCCGACGGTGCAACAAAAAACGAGATTGACTTCATCATGTCGACGAAGAGGCATATATTCAATGATGTCTCTGTGATCAATACGGTTAAAACTGGAAGTGATCATCGTTTGGTAAGAGGCACATTGAATATATGCGTCAAGCTAGAGCGCTCTCGACTGATAAAGTCCACGCTCCGTCCAGCAGCAGTCCAAATCCAAAACCCCGAGAGCTTTCAGCTGGAACTCCAAAACCGTTTCGATTGTCTAGGCGGCGATGTGGACGAATCCAACGACGGGTTTGTGGAAGCTGTCCATAGCATTGGGTCTAAGTTCTTTAATGCCCAACGAACTCAAAGAGCCAAAAGGCTCTCTATCTCTACTCAGAGGCTCATCGAGGAAAGGAATGAGATGATTCTGCAGTCTTCAGCCGATGCGAAATTATACAGGCAGCTCAATAAACAGATCTCTAAGTCCCTTACCCGCGATCTGCGCCAATTCAATACAAATCGTATTGAAGAGGCCATCAAGCAGAATAAGGGCTCTAAAGTTTTCTCAAGAGATCTGTCTATTGGGCAGAGCCAGCTCGCCAGATTAAAAACTGAGGATGGTAGAATCGTTTCGTCCAAACCTGAGCTTCTGAGTGAGATAGAGTGCTTTTATGGACAGCTATACACGTCAACTAGCAGACCCGAAGTTGGTCTGGCGGAAGACCCTAGAGCTAGATTAACCCGGCACTATACCGAAGATATCCCGGACATCAGCCTGTACGAGATTAGAATGGCTCTTAATCAGCTGAAGAACAACAGGCCACCCGGTGAAGACGGAATTACAGCTGAACTCCTGAAGGCGGGTGGAAAACCGGTCCTTAGGGCCCTTCAGAAGTTGTTCGACTCTGTCTTACTTGAAGGGAAAACTCCAAAGGCATGGAACAGAGGTGTGGTGGTGCTGTTCTTCAAAAAGGGTGACAACTCCTTACTGAAGAACTACCGACCCATTCACTTCTGAGCCATGTCTATAAGCTGTTTTCAAGAGTCATTACGAACCGTCCCGCACGCAGGCTAGATGACTTCCAGCCTCCCGGACAAGCCGGTTTCCGAAGAGGCTTTAGCACCGTAGACCACATCCATACGCTCCGTCAGGTTATACAGAAGACTGAGGAGTATAACCTGCCCCTCTGTTTAGCGTTCGTGGACTACGAGAAAGCCTTCGATTCGATTGAAACGTGGGCTGTACTACAATCTCTCCAACGGTGCCAAGTGGACTACCGGTATATCGAAGTGCTGAAGTATTTGAACAAAAACGCCACTATGTCAGTCCGACTCCAGGACCAGAGCTCGAAGCCTATTCCGTTGCAGCGGGGAGTCAGACAGGGAGATGTTATTTCTCCTAAACTGTTCTCCGCTGCACTGGAGGATGTTTTCAAGACTCCGGACTAGAGAAGGCTAGGCATCAACATAAACGGCGAGTATCTCACTCACCTTCGGTTTGCTGACGATATAGTAGTCTTGGCTGAGACCATGGAGGATTTAAGTACAATGCTCAATGACTTCAGTAAAGCCTCCGAGCGAATTGGTCTAAGGATGAACATGGACAAGACGAAGATCATGTCAAATGTCCATGTCGCACCAACTCCCTTAACAATCGGACACTTTACGCTCGAAGTTGTAGACGATTACATATACCTAGGACAGACTGTCCAGTTAGGTAGGTCCAACTTCGAGAAAGAGGTTAATCTTCGAATCCGACTCGGCTGGGCGGCGTTCGGTAAGCTACGGTACATCTTTTCGTCCAATATTCCGCAGTGTCTCAAGACAAAAGTCTTTGACCAGTGTGTGTTGCCAGTGATGACATATGGCACTGAAACGTGGTCGCTTACTATGGGCCTCGTAAGAAGGCTCAAAGTCACCCAAAGGGCAATGGAGAGAGCTATGTTGGGAGTTTATGTGCGTGATCGCATCAGGAATGAGGCCATAGCCCTCCGAATCGCTAAACTTAAGTGGCAGTGGGCGGGGCACATAGCACGTAGAACAGATGGCCGTTGGGGAAAGGTTCTCGAGTGGCGACCACGTACCGGAAGGCGTAGCGTGGGCAGGCCCCCCACACGGTGGACTAATGACCTGGTGAAGGTCGCGGGTGTCCGCTGGATGCGGTCATGGTGGAAGTCTTTGGGGGAGGCCTATGTCCAGCAGTGGACGTCTTTCGGTTGACATGATGATGATGATGATGAAAAAAGTATTTTGTAAAAAAAATATTATTTGAGACTACGGAGCTATAGTAAAAACATTAAATTCTAATATCGTCGACTTTGTTGAGTGTCGAATAACATTATTATATATCGTAGTAGTTAATTTCATTACATTAGAATTTTGATTTGATCTTTTTTTTAGAAGCTGAAGGTTGCTGATTGAAAATGGAACGTTTTCTAATTGAGGACTGTTTGTAATCTCAATACGCTGGCTAAACATTTTGTAGCTAGCAAACTATATTTAAGATTGCTAAGCGTAATCTAGAAGATAATCTAAGACATACATTTTGCGTTCCAATTTGATACCAATTTTGCGCGTTCGTTCAGACACGTGAATTAACGGTAAACGCGAGATATTATAAAAACGCCTTTAGTTTTGCTATCATTTCATAAATACACGTTGACGTAAGTAGGTATAAAAAAAACAATCACTGAAATCCCATTTTAATGGAAAGTTTAATAGTTTTCTTTTTGGGGCTTCCCCTAAACAACGCGGCAACGTAACACAAGTTTATATGAAATTGTAAATAGTAAGTTCCAAATTTACCCTTTGTTCTAAGCGGAAATCCCACTGAGTGAACTGAGCAATCACGACGAGTGGCTCGGAATTTGTGCTGAGAAACAAAGTAGAGTTTTTTTTTTCATTTCAAAAAGAGTTGTGTCGACATTCTCAACCGATACGAGTGCAAAAATGATAGCTAATAGCAGGGCTTCATTGGTGCGTTGCGTTCCGTAGGAGATACCATAGCCATGCGAAATGCGTCGAGGACTATAGGGGTTTTATGGCGGCGGTTGAAGCAACCTATCAGTCAATCAATCAATGGTTTATTTCCAAGAATGATCTTTGCTCTCGTGTGACACACAATTTTTCACCTTAGCAGTGAGAACAAAGTTAACTTTCTTGTGATTAATCAGGAATAAAGTTAAATTCAGCATTCATTGGTTAATGCTTATTTTAATCGCTAGCGCGGCCAGCGCAAGCACGCGACGCGCGATAAGGCGCTGTAGACTTAGGCACATTTAAGTAGTATCCCGCGCGAGTCAACCTTTATTGTTACTAGTTAAAAATTTCTTGTTACTTTTATAATATTTGACAATAAATTTTCAATCATTACCATTTTGAAAGACAAAGACAGAGGTGGGGAATTGCTAGGGAAATAATTATCACATTTAAAATCATTCACACCCCTAATTTAGGTATCGCATAGATCCGTGAGAGTTCGACATTACTAATGTCGGTTATTATATATATAACTAACAAACATTTATTTCAACAGATAAACCAAACATCCAAGAACAGATAAACCAATCAGTCAGCCGGTCGAGCTCCTACCGAGCGGACGATACCACCGACAAAGAACGCGCGGTGCTAGTTTTATTATCTACCTACCACAATTGCAGTGTAAAAAGAAAATTATATTTAATCTGCGTAATAACTTAAGTGAAGTGTATAAATTTGACCGTGACAATGGTGCAGTGTAAGCAGTGCAAGTTATCATTAGCTAAAGTCAAAATCGACGGTATATCCCGTTGTAAGGGCATATGTGAGGGTGTCTTTCACAAAAAATGTGCCGCAAAACTAAAAGGCTTTAATGAGACGGAACTATGTGAGGACTGCCGAACACCTGTAAAGCCTCAACCAAGCATAAATATTGATTCCTCTAAAATCACGATGGAAAAGGTGTTGAGAGAGGTCAACGAAAAGCTATCTATCGTATACAAAATGGAAAAAACCCTCGAAGAAATGTCTAACGACATAAGTTTTTATGCCGCAAAATACCAAGAACTTATCGAGGAAAGGGACAAAGCGAATAGCAGAATAAAGGCATTGGAGCACAGGAATAGCCACCTGGAGACATGCAACCGGGCCCTGGAAGAACGGGTAACCTGGTTAGAAACTAAAGAAAAAGAGAAAAATGTGGAGATAGTTGGCCTGGAGGAAAAAGGCGGTGTCATACTGGAAAATGTTATACAGCAGTTGGCCAGCAAGTTTGGAGTAGATGACGGGCAAATTCGTGAGATACAGCGGGTAGGCGCAAAACCCGCCGCCGTTAAAGCGACTACCGCCAACAGGCAAAGTGAGGGTCGCTCGAGCAAGCCGCGCCCGCGGCCCGTGGTTATTACCATGGCAACGCGGGCGGCCCGCGACCAGTGGCTGGCCGCTAGAAAAACAATAAAGCTATGCAATGATGACATATTTGAAAATGATAACAAAGACTTTATATACATAAATGAGGATTTAACTAAGTATACACGTAACTTGTTGTGGACGGCGAAGAATGAACTAAAACCTGCTTATAAGTACGTATGGGTGCAGGACGGCAAGGTGCTGATAAGGAAAGATGACCCAGCTGATGCGAAGATAAAAGTTGTCCGTTCCCTGAACGATATAGATATACTATTAAATGATGAGAAGTGACGTTCTTATACATATATCTGAAAAGGTTCCGTTAAACCGTAACACTGGTGTTAATAGGGTGTTATTCTAATTTTTCACATTCGAGGACGAAACTACACATATTACGTCTAACATAAGTTACAAAAAGTACGAGAACTTAGAAGTATGGAACAATGAAATAAAACTATATAAATCAAGTTTACATATTATTCACATCAATATAAGGTCATTAAGGAAAAACTTTAGCGAGCTACAATTATTACTAAGCGGGTGTATGGAGAAAATAGATGTTATTGCTCTTACAGAAATTAATATAAAAAAACAAGAATTGCCGATGTATAAACTAAAGGACTATGATACATATATAACGACAAGAGGAGGAAGATCCAGGGGAGGAGGAATACTGGTATATGTAAGAAAGAGTATTAGCTTCACGGCATCTATAATTAAATCTAATTATAGTGAGATAATATACGGAGAACTCTCCCAGGATAAAAAACAGCTGACCCACTTATTTGTCGTATATAGACCGCCGAAAACAAATAAACATGGATTTGTGACAGATATACATCAAGTGCTCACAAAAATACCTACCGGACATGAGTTAATAATGATCGGCGATACAAATATAAATCTCATGAATGAAGTCGGAGCAGGCAACGTCATTACCCAGTACAGGGACAATATGTGTGAGTTGGGATTAGAATGCGCCATCAGCGACGTGAGCCGCGAGGAGGTGTGCGGCGGCCAGGTGACGCGCACCTGCATCGACCACGCGTGGGTGCGCACCCGGGGCGGGCGGCCGGTGTCCGCGTACGTCCTCACCACCAAGGTATCCGACCATTATCCTATCGGAGTGAGCATCGAGGTTGTTGACCCCGCACAGACTGGTAAGCGAGCACCTGTGACTATTTTATGTGAAAAAACAGTGAAAAAGCAACTTGACAGTGTAAACTGGAAAGAACTGACTTACTGCGAGTGTCCAATACAATTGTATGATAAGTTATGTTCAACTTTTTCTCGGGTTTACAATGACTGTAAAATCCAAAAAATGCCGCTGGGTAGACGCAAAGATAAAACGTGGATTAATAAAAGTATTAAAAAAATGTTAAGTATAAGAGATAATCTATTTAAAAGGTGGAAAAGTAGTCCTAATGATATGAACTTAAGGTTGTTGTATAATAGATATAGAAATAGGGTCAACAAATGTATAAATAAAGCTAAAAATGAGTTTAGGCAGAGAGAATTGAAACAGTGTAATAATAATTCTAGGAAAATATGGGAAAAAATTAATTTGTGGACAGGGACGGAAAAATTGAGCATTGATAGAATAATACAAAAATATTTAGCTAAGCATGACAGCGTCTTGAATATCTGTAATAAATTCTCGGAAACTTTCACTAAGGAAATATTGGATATAAGGCATAATTGTAATGTCAAGTTCTTAGATAGGTCAAAGTACGTAAACAATAGCCAAGTATCACTGCGGTTTGTTAAGGCGCAAACTAACGATATAAAGAAAATTATCAATAACTTAAGTGAAAAAAAGTCGCCTGGATTAGATCAGATCAGAGCTCGAGATATAAAATATTTAAGTGAAAAAATTAGTCCGGTGTTGGCAAAATTTATTAATTTGTGTGTAACAAAAACTATGTACCCAGAGCAATTAAAAACAGCAATAATAAGGCCTATATTTAAGCAAGGATCACATGCTGATTATACAAATTATCGCCCTATTGCCATTCTATCAATCATTAATAAAATAGTAGAAAAATACGTGACAGCACAAATTAGTAGTTTTTTGGAAAAAAATAATATCATCACTCAGTCGCAACATGGGTTCCGTCGAGGGCGCAGCACGGCGACCGCACTGGCTCGGTTTACAGACGAGGTTAACGAGGCTCTGGACCAGCGGAAGCAGGTGGTTGTGGTCTTTATTGATTTTAAGAAAGCTTTTGATACTTTGGGCCACAACCAGCTGCTTCAGGCAATGGAAGAGTGTGGAATCGCGGGTCCACTTCATGGGTGGCTCCGCGCATACCTCGAGGGTCGAACTTTGCGCACGGCTGTGGGAGACGAGTGCGGCGCGCCCGCGCACGTCTCCTGCGGCGTGCCGACCGGCTCGGTAACCGGCCCAGTTGGGTACATAGTTCATGTTAACAGCATGTGTAATGTTGTAAAAAACTGTAGTGTCTACATGTATGCAGATGACACCTGCCTAGTATATGCGGATAAAGACCTAAGCCCAATAGAAAACAGAGTACAGGAAGATTTAACTAACATTATTAAATGGTCACATGATAATGGGATAATAATCAACATTGAAAAAACAAAATGTATGTGCATACGGTCGCCTTACTCTAGAGATAGGTACAGGCCGCCGCGCATTGTGGGGCACAGTTTCGACTGCCTCCACAGTGCGGGACCGACCGGGGTCGCGTGTAGCTGTGCCGAGCTCCAGGTGGTGGAACAATACAAGTACTTGGGCTTGCTCATAGATTACAAGTTCTCGTGGCAGCCGCATGTACATGGTTTATGCAATAAATTAAGAGCAGTGCTTGCAAAATTCCACCATCTAAAGTTCGTTTTAAATAGGGCTACTATGTATGCAGTGTACTATGCTCTAGTGGATTCACTCTTGTCTTATGGGCTGTCAAGCTACGGTCGTACATTTAAAACGTATCTAGACAAGATCAAGGCGTTGCAGATTAGATTCATGAAATTAATGGTTGACAAGAAAACCAAAATTAAATGTAAAAGTAGTACCTATGATCAACTCTTTTTAGAATGCAAAATTTTAACAGTCCATGAAAAAGTCACGCTATTCTTAGCTTTGGAACAAATGTGTAATGATGAGTTTAAAATACCCATAGTCAATCAAAGGTTAACAAGAAACAGAGATAGTAATAAATTGCTGGTACCTAGGTTTACGAATTATTTTGGCCAGAGATGTAGAAACTATTTAGTCCCTATGATCTTTAACGAGTTTCTTTCGGATTTAAAGACCACAAGGATGACAAAACAAACATTTAAAAAGAAATTAAGTGAATTTCTATTAAATAAAATAAAATGTCAAATACAACCTCTATAGCACATTACATTTCTGCACTGTACGCTCAGATTACCCCTAGATTATTAGTTAACCCCTTGCTTCATGTCAAAAATATAAATATAAATATTCGTTTAGAAATGAACTTTAATAGCCATCAATACAGTTGTAAACTATAACTGCCATGAGCTGTAAAGAGTTAAGTAGATTTAAGTTAAACAGTAGTTTAAGTTACATTTACCTGCCTAATAGCTTACATAAGTGTAAAGGAGCCTCGTCTGCCAACAAACCACCCTGTGGTTTGGCAGAAGAATATATGTAGAAGTAAGCAAGATATATGTGAATAAATGATTATTATTATTATTATTATTATAAGTTATAGTTTACAATTAAGTACTTGTTATTAAAACAATGCTATATATATATTATTTATTAGCAGTCGGCGTGAATTTTGATTAATAGTATGAAATCATAACTTATTTCGTTAATTTGGTAACATAAAACCCCAATTTTTTATGTTTTTATAGCTATTAGTTTTCTAAATATTCACAAAAATGTGGAAAAAGGCCATATCATAGTAATGACATCACTACTATGAAATTGTGACAATCACAGCGCACAAAAAGAACTGCAGTTCACTTTCTTTAGTTTTATCTTAGTAACAGTGCTTCTGTATGATTTATTACGCCTGTGACGCCTTATTTGTCACTTACTCTCTTTTAGAATGAGGAACTTTTGAAATTGATTTATTTATATGAAATTGGGTTATTTTCGAGAATTTAAAAATGTGGTTTTAATTAACTTTTTATCCTCTATTTGATTTCATCGGAAAAAGCCTGTTTAAAAATGAAATGTTGTCAATTATGATAATTAAGAAACATTCAATTACTATCAGAACGATTAGAATTAAAACTCAGACGGTATCACATTATCGTCATTGTCACACTTATTCAATACGACAATAATGTGAAATGATTGGAAGCAACACTTTGCAGTAGCTTGGTTTAAAAGAGAATTCTCTTTGTCTCGTATGAAAGCTTTATCCGAGCAATAAATCGCCGGTTTGTATAGAAACTGGAACGCAAGACAGTACCTACTTGGAACTTATCATTTGTTTTTTCTTGCTTTTTGTCGTTCGTGTCATTAACTAAAATGAAATGCATCATCAAAATAGACTCGCTGGTATTTTGGGTTAGTTGAGAGTAATTTTACAAACATTGTTGTTAGCAAACCGACATAAATAGATAGAGTGGACTTTCTTAAATAGTCTTAGCGGCCAAATGCGTGTCGGACCACGCGCAATGCAGGGATCCGTAGCTGTCCATCCGTAACATGATGTGGATTTATAATGTCGAAAATATATATTAACTCTATATTTGATATAACTAACAACATATCCAAGTAATCAATAGTAATTTTAAACAACAACTATAATTTTTAACATCTATCAACTAAGTTTATAGCCTTTAAATGTTAGAAACTATGAATATTAGAGATTTAGGAATCATAGCTTTTAAAAATGTCACACACAATTAATTTTAAATCCAGTTAATGATCTTAGCAAACGATTTTCTTACAAATCTCAATACACTTATGGCGCATACGATAATAGAACATAACATAAACATAAAAAACATTTATTCCTTACATAAGGACATTACATAAGAAAGAGAAATTACAAAACCCAACACAGCAGCGATATGGCCCCAAATCGGCATGATGCTAGCAGCCAGTGGCTAGCGCTGGTCTTCCTTTGGGACCAAAGTGAAGCCACGATGGACAAAACACAAAATATAGACTATATTTATTGTTACACGACCCTTCACACTCAATAAAACTGGGTCATTGTACCTGTATCAATAAGACCTGTCCCTGTCCCTCTGTGTACCCTCCTTATTTGCATTATCATATATTACAATCTATTGTAGCCACAATAACAGTTTCCGGGGTGTATTCCTCAGACTGTCCTGGAAGTAATGTATTGCTCCAATAATAGTACATTACTACAGAGGCCGGGACGAAAGGATAGGTCTAAGGCTGGCAACCCCAAATTTCCCGCCGAGGATAGTGCTTCCCCAAACATGAAATGAAATAAAAAACAAAAAAAAAAAAATATTTTTTTTAATACGCATAGTGGCAGAATGTCATGATGCCTTTGCCACAAATTTATGTGGAATGGAATTAAAAAAGAGGACTTTGCCGGCCTAGGCCTGTAAGATTTGTATGAAATTCCATTAACGACCTCTTGTCCTAGCCGCGCCTGAAACGTCATACTTCGCAGCATATTATAAGGAACATAACATCAATATTTCATTGCAAGTTTGAGAAAAGATATTTATTTATTATGAAGCTGTGAGATACAATATAAGAATGATTCTTGCCCATTTTTGCAACACATTCGCCTCATATTTCTTCGCTTTTAAGCTCATAATCCAGGATATAAAACACGCGGGTTTTATAACATTATTGGTTATAAAACACACATATCTTAATCGGATTTATAATCCGTTTAAGACAGATTGTGCTTACGTCACAGCATTGCGACTTGCAGCGATTTGATACCTACCGTAAAATGGGGTGAGTAGGGTTCGCGGGGTGAGGTGAGTTATGAATAGGGGAGAGAAGGGATGAAAGGGGGGTGAGATGGGATTTTAAGGCTACTGCTACGAAAATAATGTATTCTAATTTAAAAAGGA
This sequence comes from Notocelia uddmanniana, assembly GCA_905163555.1. Classification (NCBI taxonomy): domain Eukaryota; kingdom Metazoa; phylum Arthropoda; class Insecta; order Lepidoptera; family Tortricidae; genus Notocelia; species Notocelia uddmanniana. Next base: position 23,703,029 of record LR991055.1, read on the forward strand.
GCTATAGTAATACTCTTTTAAAGAATGTGTTCATTATTGAGAGTTTGGTTTGGTCAGGCGTCCCGCAGATGGACGGGGGCATCACCTGACCAGAAAACAAGAAATGAAGTTGATTATATCCTGACGATGGCGGAGATACTGCGATCACCAACCCGCATGCCAAGCGTGGCGATTATGGCATATACCCCCCGTGAATTTGGGGGAGGCCCATGTCCAGCAGTGGACGTCCTTTGGCTGATATGGTGGTGGTGACGAAAATCCCAAAATCCGTAGCAAATGTGGAAATACTCACTCCCTCAAATTTCCATCAGACCATAGAATGCTTAGATGTACTCTGATGATTAAAAAACACAAAATTAGTCGAAAATCTTTTAATCTCTCCGCAAGCCTACTAACGACTGCAAACGAGAAACAAACATACATTCAAACCTAGAAAAATATTCTGAACCACTCCATGAAATTTTAGAAACCGAAAATTATATTCAAACTTTAAGCAATGAACTGGAACGTATGATAACAAAAAGTCTCAAACAGGACAACAAAACAAAAAAGTAACCAAAACAAAATACTGACAAATGAAACGTTAGACCTAATAGACAGACGTGGAAAATTATTATTACTAAAAAACAAAACTAAACAAGAGAAGAACGAACTAAAACAATTATTTATAAAAACAAATAAAGCTATCAGAGAAGACTACAGCACCTACCGGAAGGGAATTATTGAAAAAAGCCTTACAATGTTTCGAAGTTCAAAACGAGCCAACAAGGAACTTTTAACACACAAGACATGGATTCAGAACCTTCAAGTTGGACAGAATAAAACAAACAGCAGGAAAGATATTCTCAAATGCGCTACCAACTTCTATAGACCTCTATAGAAAACCTCAAGAGGAACCGGTTATCCATGAAAACAAGTTCAAGAAAAAAGAAGACAAAGAACTAACCCAGGATATAGTAGATCCAGTAAGCGACATAGAAGTACTGAGATACATAAAAGCTTTAAAACAGATAAAAGCCCAGGACCAGATAATATTACAAACGAAACATTAAAAATCCGAGCACGGGTGCTAGTTCCATACTTGACATCACTCTTTAACCGCGATTTAGAATTCGAACAAATACCAACACAATGGTGTCTATCACACATAATACTTCTATACAAAAAAGGAGATCCAAAAGAAGTAGGAAATGATAGGCATATTAGTCTATTATCCGCTATATATAAGGTGCTTTCATTGATCTTGCTCAGCAGAATAGCATCAAAAATTGACAATAACCAACCGATTGAACAAGCAGGCTTTCGACCGAACGAAAAAGACAAGTAGGAAGGCAATGGAAGAGATGAGTCGATGATATTGTGAAAGCCGCTGGGGAAAACTGGATGAGCATCGCCCAAGACAGGCAAAACTGGAAAAAGATGGCAGATGGCTTGACTTTTACCCAATAGGGGCCATACAATACAGTGAAATAATATACAACATAAATCATATAGTGCAACTTAATATATATATATATATATTGTATGGAAAATAAAGCTAATATAATAATACTCACAATAAAAAACAACGATCCAACAATCTTTCAAAATGTCCTTTGTATGAAATCCAATCCCACCCCGATTACGAGCGACTACGGGGTGAGGTAGGATTTCCTGTTTATCTTCAAAGTTATGAAATGGAACTACCCAAAATAAAAACTAAAATACAAACGTCCGGAACACTTATTATATAAACCATTCAGTTTGGATATGTAAAGATAAAATGTTATCGAGGTTTGAATGTCAGTTTTGTCCCTACTCACCCCATTTTACGGTACTGTTATTAAATGAAAACACTATGAATTCTTAAATAATCCGGGCTAAGCCGTTAGTTATATAAAATCTAAAGTGGCTAGTGAAAAATTTCCGAACTATGAAATTAACCTTATTTTAGAATAAACTAAGTATAACTTCTTAGATAAGAATTACTTTTGTAAAATTATCTATTTTATTGTAGTTGTAGAAATTATCATGAATTTGTATTAGAAACGAATATATTTATTTTATTATGAAGTGGCTGTCTAGAGATTTCATTTCAACGCTTTGCGTGCGTTTTTGCGCTAAGACACGAAAAAAAACAGCCAAGTGCGTGTCGGGCCAAGCGCAATATAGGGTTTTATAATAGCTGTCAACCCGTGATATATACGGATTTAAAACATCGAAAACTTGTATTTATTTTTATTTAGCATAACTATTAGAACTAACTACATATCTACGTAATTAATGGAAATTGTACAGAGCTTGGGGGAGGCCCATGTCCAGCAGTGGACGTCCTTTGGCTGATATGGTGGTGGTGGTAGTGGTGGTACATAGCTTTGCTTTTTCCAAGTAGAGTTCTTAAGGCGCAGGGTAGGGCAAGCCATTCTCCATACAAAGGTTGTGCAAGTTTTTTGCGTTAGTTTTGGCACTTCAGCATTTAATTTTATTTTTTATTGGTACATATTGGATATACGCAGAACTTGATGTAGAAAGTTTGCATTATTAAAAAAAAATCCAAAAAGGTAATTAAAACTAAAAAAGAAAAACATCAAGACATAGCTAACAAAAAAATAAGCATATGGACCAAAAATAGTAACTGGTGTGCAAACAAACGAAGAAAAACTTGCACAAAGTTTGTATGGAAAGAGCTTGCCCACCCCTTCGCCTTAAGATCGGCTATTACTCGTTAACTAGTAATGTCGACTTAGCTGTGATAGTTTTCCTTTTACGTGTAGTACCATGTTTTTTTCACTTTCCCAGTAGCAACCGTTTAGCTAGTAGACGGGCGAGGGGCACGGTAATGCAACAAAATTAGCTCTGTGAAAAATAATACCACGCGAACCTATTGGTTTGCTCAATCAAACATTTGTGAATTGGCGAAAATTGGTTGGTGGTTCATATTCTCTTTAACAAACTATAAGACGATACCCATCACAAAGTTTTGGGAGCAAATGTATCGATCGCCACTTTACATGTAGGGGAGGTACCATAAAAAATGATTTTCCAAAATTTTATCATATCGTTTTGTTGACGTGATTGATATATGTATCTATACCCATACCAAATTACATCTTTCTGGTAGTAATGTTTATAGAGCTAAGCCGGAGACAGATAGACGGACACGACGAAACTAAATAAGGGTTCCTTGTTTACTACGGAATCCTAAAATGTAGCCGCGTGCTATTAGTATACAAACATTTGTTTACATTGTCGATGTGTGCTTGAAAATCATAAAAAAATTATCTCTTGGAAGGCTAGAGATTAGATGGTATGGACATCTACTTACACGATACATAAATACATACTTATAAGTAATAACCTGTTGCCTGAGGCACGGGAATAAAAACAAACACCGCGACCCTCTTCCTGCTTCATAATAACGACCTTTTTCTACCAGGAGTGGTCGCATACGCAGATCACAGTACGGTCATGGAGAGATATTTGTCCAGCGCAGGGGCGGTCGTGATGAAATTCGATCTGAGAGAAAAGACAATGGTAGAGCGAATTAACTCAACCTTAAGTCTTGTCTCCCAATGGGGTGATAATAATCTGGTTAGTTTTAACGCCACCAATACGCAAGCGTGTCTGTTTACCGCAAAAAGGAGCTCATTCGATCTGGCTCCTACTTTCCGAGGTACAACCGTGTCTATAGCCAACGATCTCGAGCTGATTGGCATGAAGTTAAGCTCAAACCTTAACTTCGGCACTACCATGGAGTCCAAAGCCGGAATAGCGGCCAAACAGCTGAGCATCCTAAATAAGGTCAAGCGATATTGCACGCCTGGGCAGCTTCTCTCTTTATACAACGCCCAAGTCCGATCTTGCATGGAGTATTGTAGTCACCTTTGGGATAGCTCGGCTAAGTACCAACTTGGCGCACTCGACTCGGTGGACCGCAGAGCCAGGAGGCTCATTGGTGGCAGCACGGTAGTGGGAAATAAGCTGCAAATCCTACCACATAGACGCAAAGTAGCATGTCTGTGCGTTTTCTACAGATTGTACTTCGGCGAGTGTGCTCAGGAGCTCCATGAGCTCATACCGCCTTTCCCCTTCTTCCATCGGACATCCAGACGTACGGCTGGCTAGGAACCATCCTTACCTGGTCGAAACTCCTCTAATTCGAACCAAGCGCTATGCATCATCCTTCATAATGCGCACTTAAGGTTTGGAATTCTCTGCCGGTGTCTTTATTTCCGAGTTCATATAATCTGGACCTTTTTAAGGCACGAGTGAATAGGCATCTTCTGGTTGAGCTCGCTTCATCATCGGCCTCATCTTTGCCCCCTGGCTAGATGCTGGCCAAGAGTAATCCCATTTTTAATTAAAAAAAATCATAACTTCATGTAGGATTAACCAGTGTTAAGGGATGTTACATCTAATCTTTCTTTTTTGTATTTTTTATTTTTTACTCTAACCCTAGTCTTTAAGTACCTAATGTAACTAAAAAATTATGGATCTATGGTCTGAAATAAATATTTATTATTATTATTATTATAAACAACGAAAGGTACCTACGAAACCTGTCATTTTTATGGTATTAGTAGTTGGTAGTGAAACTGCCTCCGAAGCTAGAGGTCCCATCAGTAGGTATCCTCATATTAAGCAAGGGCGATAAACATACCATGGGATACAGTCATATGTAGACTTTTTAGGGTTCCGCCCGTACCTTGAGCAAACGAAACACAACAATAGTAATATGTATAGTAACCTTAATGGCTTCTATTACAACAAATATAAGAAATAAAAGTTAACAATTAAACTTTGTTTTAACGTCGGTACATACATCGTGTTGAAACAATCGTACGGAACACTACGTGTGCGAGTCTGACTACATTTGTCTACCAAATATCATAGCGGAGGCCATATTACCAAATCAACTTATATAAAAAGGTAAGCAGCAGTGGTAACCTAAAATAAAACAGTACACTATTGAGCTCTACAACAATTACTTCCAAATGGTTTCAATTTTTTTTGCAACCAAAATGTAACAACGATTATGAGTCATAATTAGATGCTAAAATCAGAAGCAACTGCCACACTTTAATCCCGTGGTGCCAAGATCCATTACTTGGAGTCATAACTTTAGACCAAAATTTATCCCAAGTGAAAATTAAATATTTTTTTTGGACACTAGAGGTTACTGCAGATGCTCTAAGGAAGCGTACTTTAAATTTTCCTATTACAGGCCACACCCTTTATATCATGTCAGGAAAATACGGAAGAATTTTTTTGGTAAATTTGATTTGCCAATTTAAGAGACGAGCCCAGTGGGTAAAGGGATCGTTGGCTCATAAGGGTAATTACGTAACGTTTTCGAGCGCGTGTAAGCTTGACCGAAATTTCATTTTCCATACTAAGAATTACATTCTATCTACGTAGTAAGTAAGTTTGACACGTTACGTGATCAACTATAAGCCGACCTGAACAAAGTCAGTTACGTTACGAAATTCAGGTGCGGTACAGTCAATATAGATGTATTAAATAGCAAGGTCTAATTATTACTAGAAAGACTGAAAATGTTTGGTAGCCGTCGTAGCCCTATTTCTGATATAGTAGCGTTTTAATTTTTTAAAGCCAATTCGCCTTTTTTACCAACTTCAATAGAAGGAAGGTGGTACTAAGTTCGTCTGCATGTTTGCTTGTTCTTTTTTTTGTTTATTATTTATGTATATATGTTCCCCTACAACTCTTGACCACGTTGGCCGATTTTGATAATTCTTTTTTGTTTCAAAGCAGGTACCCCGACATTGGTCCCATATAAATTTGGTGAAAGTCTGATGATGGGATCTAGCAGGAATTGAGAGAACTCCTCGAATTTGATAGGCACGCATATGCCGATTTCGGTATTTTCTGTAGGTAACCAAGCATTGGCTCATGTAAACCACAAATTGTGGCATAGCAAGTACAAAATTGGAGTCGTTTTGTTTGGTATAAATCTTTATATATATAATTCTTCTGTACGTGTGTTTGTCACCTAACTCCTCCTAAACGGTTGGATCGTTTTGGATGAAATTTTGTGTGTATACTTGAGTTGATTCCTGGATGGTTTGAAAATACAATTGGACCCGGTAGGTGGTGTCGTTATCGCGTTTTCATGAAAAAACGGATCTACTGAACGATTCTGTAGTATAGATGGCATTGTTATCAATTCTTTGGCATTTGACGTACGGTACGCAATAATACATGCTCAAGTCCCTTGCTTCATTGTCATTTTTGGAATAAATTGAGGAAATAGGATAGAACTCAAACCTGTAGCATAAGAAAATATGAGTTTTGAGTAGGCTTTATGTATTCGCAATACAAGTATAATAACGAATCACCAAATAAACGGTCTGTTAACAATGTTTACATCTGAGTAAGGCTTTCTATAGAGATCCTATAAGAGTTCCACCAAAGGCGACAGAAAAGCGACGCAGCTAAATTGAGAACTGCTCTTAAACGACTGGCAGCTTACCATAAACTACCTCTTTAATTTGTGCGGGTCATCGTTTATTTGCCTTAAACTATTTGCCATGACGTAATGATGACATTGAAGCAAATAAAGAAAAGCGGAACTATGACAAGGACAACAAATGATATATCCCTCTCTGTCGCTCTCATTCAATTTAGTATAGTACGGCTCTTCTCAGGTGAATTTTTCGCTCCGAGCCTTAAGCTTTCAAACAAAGGCCATTGTCTCTATTATCGCAAAATCGCTAGCTGCCTAGTTAGCCCGTGTCAGTACAACATTCATATTGATAAACAACCGGTATCGTCATAGTATTAAGGTTCAAATTTAATGTCACTGATATTCTAGATATTACGTTTTGGTAGTGCAGAACGATAGACCGCACTGCCAAAACAGTGACATTAAATTTGAACCTTAATACTATGACGATACCGGTTGTTTATCAATATGAATGTTGTACTGGCACGTGCTAACTAGGTAGTTAGCGGCTTTGCGATAATAGAGACAATGGCCTTTGTTTGAAAGATTAAGGCTCGAAGCGAAAAATTCACCTGAGAAGAGCCGTACTATATATGACTATCTTTCTCGGTAGCGGTATTATTATTATTTGTCGTCTTCTCTGGGGTACTCTGAGGTTTACATGAATGACAGACATGGTGTGTCAATTTATTATGTTGGGGTGTCAATATTAACGCGGTTTTCCTAATTGTTTGTACTTTGCTTCAATATCTTAGATTAATAATACCAACAGATCCGTAGTGTTAAGCAAGATGATTCTTCATGTAGTTGTCTCTTGAATCCTTATGGTAAACTAAGATGAGTTAGAACGGGACAGATAGTACGATTATTTTCGACTGTTGACGAATTGTCTTCATATACTTATAAGGACACCAAATGTCAAATCCTATACAAATGTCATTTAGTACAATTTGCAGTTATGAAAACGGAGACACTGACATGTGAATACCTGTCCGATATGACTCATCTGTCTCTCTCAAACTTACTGATTGTGCATTGGTGAGAAAAGATCAGATGTACAGAAATCGTTCAACTTAATATGATCTTTTACTCTGATATCTGTGTTCAATATTCATTGATATTCATGTGATACGAATCGTGATATGAGTGTAACGCATGATAATATTCACCGTGTGAAAGGCCCCAATAGGCTAAATAAATGTCAAAATTAAATTGTCATCTCTACATCATCTTTACTAAATATAAACTAATTTTAGCCTACTTCTTCGTTGTTCGTCAGAAGTGTTGGTGAACTCAGCTCACATCAGCCTGCGGGTCTAGATGAATACTATGAAATATGTTTGTTTTTATGGTTATTTTACAGGACATGCGGCCTCTGAGGGCTGGAATGACTACGGAAAAAAGAAACATGTCATAGTTATTACATATAGCAACACTATTGCCACTGTCTTTGTCTATGTCTGTACTGGAATAAACCATGTTGCTTTTCTAATCCGTATTTTAATATAATATGGTGTCAGAAGTTAAAGAACATTAAAAAACTATGTAGTCGCAGTCAACGCTCAACCAAGAAAATAATGTCTGACGACGGAACACAGTTCTACAATTCAAAAGAAAAACCTGTGCCGCAGCAACACAATGGCGGACATAGCGGTCAGGAAAAGCCGAAATCGTTCGCTGGATCGTTGTCTACTCTGGACATACGAAATACGAATATGCCAATCACTTGGAAGAATTGGATCACACAATTAAAGATATATTTGCGAGCTAATGGCCTGGAACAGGAATCAAATAGTCGCAAAGTCGCCATCTTGCTACACTTCATTGGCACAGAGGCATTAATGGTGTTCTATTCTTTCAATATAGATATTGACACAATTAGATTCGAAGAACTAGTCAATAAATTTACAAAGTATTTCACACCACAAATTAATATCACAATGGAAAGACACAAACTGTTTAACAGACGTCAAGCTGCCGAAGAAACGATTGATGACTACGCTACTGACCTACGGAGTATTGGGAGACAGTGCGAGTTTGTCACACTGGAAGATAGTTTACTTCGTAATGTTTTCAGTTGGAACCTCCATTCTAAGAATCAACACATTAAGGAGCATATTTTTATGAAGAAGCCGGAGAAAAATAATGATGCGATAAAAAAAAAAAAAAAAATTTTTTTTAAATTTAAACTGTTTATTTCATAAGTATTTCATAAATTACACAATGATCTTAACTACTAATCTTAACATTAAAGATTATTTGAGTTAAGGAGCCGCTACATTAATTATACATTATATTACTTAACTACATTTAGGTTTAATTACACACTAAGTTACTTAGGTAATTACATTTAGGTTTAGGTATTGCGCAACTTAGTTTTTAACATTTCTCTCTTAAGGATATTGCGAATTTGTTTACTAGTTTTATTACTAATATCTCCTAGGAGTTCTGTTGGAAACCTATTCAATATACTTGGGAGAATACTAGACCAGACCCTTTGTCCGTATTCATTATTATTCCTTGGTATTTCATAGACAGGTACGTTTGCTAAGTTACGTAAGGTGTGCGATCTTATTTTCCTTTTTAGTTTAGATATATCGTTGCTATATTGGGTCACAATAGCTAGATCTGTATTATCAAATACAGACAACACCCTGCAGTAATTGAATAAGTTTTCGTAGTTATCTCTGTATTTATACCTAATTTTTAAGGGTACAATAGTTTTAAGTAGACGTAGCTGTAGGAAATAGATTTTGTTTAGATATGTCTTGTATGTTCTTCCATAACTGGAAAGGCCATAATTTATTACAGAATCAGCTAATGACATATATAGGAGCCTCAATGTATTATATGGAATTTTATGCTTCAGTACGCATAATTTTGACAGTATCGATCTAAGTTTTTTGCAGACATATTCAACGTGAGGACCCCAGTTAAACTTATGGTCTATTTTTAGACCAAGGTAAGTATGTTCATTGACAATGTCAAGATGTGTACAGTCACAAGGGATACTAGGAGAGTGCAAACAGCTGTGCTTATGGGCTATGATCTTAGGTGTAAAGTTAACTATTTTTTTGTATGGCGAGTGTATGTGCATTAGTTTAGTTTTAGTGTAGTTTATTGATAGTCCCAGGTCATGAGCCCATTTGCACAGCAGGTCGAAGTCCTTTTGCATCATATTCTGAGCTGTTTCGAGATCTTTATGTGCTGTTATTAAACATGTGTCATCAGCAAACTGATACACGGAGCCGTGCTGGAATATTTTACACATATCATTGACGTATAGTAAGTACTCGGTCGGGCCGATTATTGAACCCTGTGCTGTGCCATATAGGGTCGGAATTAGGTCACTATGTTCGCCAGCTATGCAAACCGCGGTATGTCTATTCGTGTGATAGTTTTTTAGGAGTTCCAGCACGGGTCCCTGTATACCATTCTGATGCAGCTTCTCGTATAGTATGTCATAATTCAAGGTATCAAAAGCTTTACTGAAATCAATCATGACTGTCAGTACATGGTATCTTTTTTCTAGGTAGCCGTTAATTTCATCAGTAAATAGGGAAAGCAGTTGAGACGTGCTCTTGTTTCTCTGAAAGCCAAATTGTTTTTCGTGTACGAGGCCATTATTTGACAAAAAGTTAGTAATTGAAGTGCCGAGATATTTTTCTATAACTTTATCTATGCATGATAGTATAGTTATTGGTCTGTAGTTATTCGTATCGGCATATGAGCCTTTTTTATGGATAGGTCTAATGAGCCCTATTTTCAGTTTATCTGGGTATAAAGAGCGTGAGATACATAAGTTGATTAGATGCACCAGGACTGGTGCCATATGCTTTGAAATTTGTTTTATATCTTTGGCCCTTATCTTATCGTATCCTGGGCTCTTTTTGTCGTCTATTTTTGATAAAATTTTGAGTAGCACCTCTTCATTAATTTTGTTTAGACGCATTGATATATTAGGAGTATTTATATAAGTATTTTTGTCAAGTAATGGCATCCCGCAGGTATTTATAATTTTTTTAACATTATTGTCGAAGTCAAATGCAAATTTGTTACAAAGTTGTTTTGATTTTAGTGCGAAGGACTTTAGTAGCACGTCATCAATAGCCTTTATGACCCTACCCGTTAATTTATTTATTATTTCCCACACTTTTTTTGAATTCTTAAAATTATTACAGATTTCCCTTTTTATACAACAATTTTTGGCATTACTTATCTTTTTATTTGTTCTGTTTCTATATTTTTTATAAATTAACTCATTTTGCTTATTACTTGTGTCATCTAAAAATATTTTTAAAAGTTCTTTTTTTCTAGTACACATCTTAACTAAGTTTTCGCTTAGCCAGTTACACTCATATGTATTGTCAAGGTACATTTTCGACTTGCTCGTACACTCACTATAAATCAACTGAAATTTGTTTATAATGATATCAATTAATTCGTTCGGGTCACCGCATTCCAGCGCCGCGCTCCAGTCAATGCAATTTAGTTCACGTATAAGTTTATCGTTGTTCAACTTGTTTACAATTTTAAAGGTATTTACTGTACGGCTAGGGCTGATAAGAGCTAATCCGATTACGTAATGATCGGCCGGTCCGTCTCGCACGACAGCGGACCGTAGGTACCCAGGTGTTACTCGGCTGCAGGTTTCCCGAACGAATAAATGATCAATACATGTTTTGGATACGCCATTCATTCTACATTCAATTCTCGTAGTTTGAGTTATACAACATTCGAAACCTAATTCGTTCAGTGCATTTAGATAACAGTTAACAACATTATTAGTGCACGATAAGTCAATGTTTACATCCCCTGCTAATATACAGTTTGTATTGGTGGGGTATTTTGATAACAACTTAGTTAATTCACAGATAAAAAGCGTTTTATTTAGCTGAGGCGGTCTGTAGATTGAACATAGGTATAATTTATTACCAGACGTATTTTGCATTTCACCATAAAGACACTCGAAATTCACTGTATTAACGGATATTTTTGTGAACGAAACACTCCTATGTGCGTAGACAATAATGCCGCCTCCTCTTCGTTGATTTCGTAATTCTGTGTGCATAACGTAATCATTAAGTTCGAACAAGCAGGACAAATGATCGGTGATATTAACTTCTGTGATGATTAGTAGGTGTATTATTGATGGACTTCCAGCGACGATGTATTCCAGATATGAATGATTTTTTATTAGTGAGCGAATGTTTACATGAAGTAGTATGAGTTTATTTATTCCGATATCTGGTAGATCAAACATAAAGTCGTTCCATGTTTCGTGTGACGTCTCTTTTATGAAATGTTCGTCGAGATCCATTAAAACGAAATATGGAAAATTGTCTTGATGCCTTTTGTTGTGTAGGTATTATATCATGTGTGAGCAATTGGTAAAGACTCAGAATCAGTACGTACCCGTGTTTTATGGAGCTCAGTGCCGATTCTGCCAATATCATTCTCTGACCGGACGTAATATATTTTCATGTCGCCGTCTCGTTTGCGCACCATAATTTGACCATTTTTACACCATACATATTTACACAGTGATTTTTCTTTTAGTTCCTTCTTCGTTTTCCATAGCAGATAGGCTGTTAGTGGGGAGAGAGATTCACGTAGGTATACCTTGCTATCACCTTCACCACCTAGGTCCGCGATTGTAATTTTTTTAGATTTTGCTGCATTACTCCAGTAATCACGCTTACCCTCGCGCAGGGTGACGGTGATGGGAGCATCGACCCTGACGCGCTCAGCCTGGGCCGAGCCGGGCCGGTGGGGTTTCTTCTTTCTACATACTTGGATGATGTCCTCAGGCTGCTGGTTAAGTAGCTCGCAGACTGTGGTGGCGAGGTTCTTGACGTTCTCGCCTTCAGTCTCGGTGACTCCACAAATTTCAATGTCGTTACATGACTGCGCCTGCTCAAGTTTTTGGAGCTTTTGTTCTAGAACCTCATTTTTTAGGGTGAGGTTTTTGTACGCGTTGGAGGTATCCCTCTGTATGTTCTCCATTATCTTGAAGCGCGTTTCGAGGTCCTTAACTTTCCCCTCAAATTCGTCAATTTTATCCGAGTAAAAATTGAGGGTATTTTGAAGCTCATCGTGAATAATATCTTTAACGGTTTGGCGCAGTTGTCGGATTTCTTGCCGCAATTCTATTAATATTTTGTCCTGCCCGCATTTGTTGGTCTCAACTTCGGAATCTTCGTCGTCGGGCTCTGGCAGGATGACCGATATGCGTTTCTTCAGACCGCCGCCGGTTAGTGCACAGACGCGACATTTCCAGTCAACGGAGTCCGTTACGGACAAAGCACATAGTTGGTCCGTTGTAAGCGAAGCACAGGTGGCATGATACCATTTACTACACTTATTACACTGGACACCGGGAGATTTTTTGGTCACACCTTTGTTACATTTCGCGCACTTAGCCATCGATGTACAATTAATATGCGCTCACGCACTCACGGAGATAATTATGAAACGACCCGCCGCTCGCGCGCGCACAGAGCAAACTAGAATAGAATATAACTAGGATAGAATTAGCAAGATCCATTGAAACTTCCAAACTACAAGCCAAGACCCTGGAATCGTCAAACTTCATTGGCAGAGTACATTCAAGACCACCGAAGTCATCACTGTCAAGTAACAGGTCGCCTAGTTTCCACAGAGCTACCAGACCAAGACCAGCCAGATCACCTAGCATTTCCAGTGCTACCTGCGGTCGCTGTGGCCAGATTCATCGGTATAAATGCCCGGCAAAAGGGGTAAAGTGCAAGAAGTGCGGAAAGTCCAACCACTACGCGTCGGTTTGCAGGAATACGCAGGTGCAGCAAGTTGTGATTGACCCCGAGGTGATTAATGACATTGACTCACTCACTGATAATCTGTTCATTGGTCCTATTTCTATAAACAATGTCTCCTCAGATGACTCGTGGAAAGCTACTCTTAAAATTAACAATGTTCCTGTCAGTCTTTTGCTAGACACAGGCGTAGATGCTAATCTTTTAACATTACAAACATTCAGCAAACTTAGGCTTGCACCTGATGTCTTGACAAAAAATGGTAATAACTTGACAAATTATAATAGTGATACAATACCAACTATAGGTCAGTGTACACTTCCTATTACATATAATAATGTCAAATATCATATAACTTTCTATGTTGTAGATGTCAACGGACAAGATATTTTAGGCAGAGATACATGCAAGGCTATGAAGCTAGGCAAACGGGTCCATACTGTTTCATTCAATGCTCAGGACAAAAATATCCTGTCCAAGTATAGCGATCTCTTCCAAGGTTTGGATTGCCTGAAAAACTTCACATGTGACCTAAAACTAAAACCTGATGTCATACCTACGTGTGATCCTTGTCGTCGAGTCCCATTCCAAATTAGAGCTCAGCTAAAAGCAGAACTGGATACAATGGAAAAGGATGCTATCATTCGCCGTGTAGACGAGCCTACTGAATGGGTAAGCTCACTAGTTCTTACAACAAAAAAGTTACGTCTTTGTATAGATCCAAGGAAACTCAACAAAGCAATCCTTAGGTGCCACTACCAATTTCCTACAATGGTTGTACTATTACTTCGTCTTCAGCCATATGAGCTTGATGTGACATATAAACCTGGCCGTTACCTGTATATCGTTGATACTCTGTCTCGAGCTGGTCTAAAGGAAACTGCTCTATCAGATATTGAAAAGGACATAGATTTACATGTCGATTTCATCATGTCTAATTTATCTGCTAGTCCAGAAAAGATTGCGAAAATAAAAGAGGAGACATTTAAGTCTAAAACCTTGTCACAAGTCATAAAATATATTCAACATGGATGGCCAGAACACAGACGGTCTGTAAGTCTAGAATTAAAGCCATTCTTCTCATTAAAAGATACGTAAACTTAGTGTTATAGATAACATTATCTTTATGTCTGACAAAATTGTAATCCCGGAGTCACTAAGAGAAAATATTAAAAAACTTGACTCATGAGGGTCATCAAGGCATTAATAGCTGCATTCGGCTAGCTAAAACCACTGTGTATTGGCCGAACATGGCGAGTGATATAGAAAAAATCATTAACCAATGTCATACATGTCTTACTTACCGTAGAGAGAATAAAAAGGAGCCAATTTTACACCATGAATATAAACTTTTGCCATGGAATAAAGTTGGAATTGATATTTTCGAATTTGATAATAAAAAATATCTTCTTGTTGACTACTTTTCTAAGTATGTTGAACTTGCTCTTTTGGATTCAGGCTCAAATGCTAACAAAATAATTACTCACTTAAAATCAATATTTGCCCGTCATGGCATTCCTGAGTTTATGATTTCAGATAATAGTCCACCTTTCAATTCTGTTGAATTTCAGGCTTTTGCTAAAGATTGGCACATAAAGCTTAATACTTCAACAAGTCCCTATTTAAGCAGATCAAATGGTTTAGTTGAGCGCGCTATAGGCACAAACTCATGTTAAAGAAATGTAAAGCTGACAATACAGACCCATATCTTGCTCTTCTATTGTACAGAAACAAACCAAAAAAGACAGGATATTCGCCTTCAGAGCTATCTATGTCCAGAAGCTTGCGAACCAAGGTGCCAGTCTCTGAGTCAGTATTGTCACCAAAATTAGTTAACATTAGTTTGCTTAAAGCTAATATTGAAAAACAAAAAAGTCGTACACAACACTTTATTATAACAAACACGCCAAATCTTTACCAGAAGTTCGGAGGGGAGATAAGGTGTATTTTAAACACAAGCCACATAGTGTATGGGTTCCAGGTATAATCTCAGAAGCCAGTGCTGAACCACGTAGTTTCACTGTACACACTGTACAATCGCCGCAAGGTGAGTTCCGCAGAAGTCGCCAGCACATTCTTAAACCTGCTTCTCCGTTGCCTGAGATGATACCTGAAAACATAGATCATAGTGTTAGCCATACAAACCAAAATGTAAGTGTTCCTGTGTCTAGTACTAACACCAATGCTAGTGCTAGTACGAGTGCCAATAGTGAAACTAAAAGAACGCGCTCTGGTAGAGAAGTTAAATTACCAGCACATTATTTAGAATAATTTGTATTTGTTGTCGTTCAAGAGACGTTTTGTTTCTTCATTGTTATTCTTTAGCCTGACAGCTACGTTTCGTTTTTCATAGTATTTTAAGTAATAAATTTAGATGTTACTTTATATTCACCAATATAGATTTAAGATCATAGTCTTCTTCTTTTAAAAAAGGAGAGATATTACATATAGCAACACTATTGCCACTGTCTTTTGTCTTTGTCTGTACTAGAATAAACCACGTTGCTTTTCTAATCCGTATTTTAATATAAAATACTAATATAATAATAGTGACGACTACGGGCCCGCGGGCTAAGTTGACTTCAAATGACTTAACATTATAACGATGTCGGCTCCAGTAAGCCTCTAAAGTACTACAGTCTTCTTAAAATTAAATATACAACAATCATTTATATCCTAAAAATAAATTTGGTACACAATTATTTATAAAAAGACCATATACAAATATTGTACGAGTACACTTTAATACCTAAAGAGTCCGCTCAAATTGAATGGAAAACTTCAACTTCCAAAAACGAGAGGTCTCAAATTCTGTTTAATATCTCCCTATTTTTTCGAGTTCAGACACACTCTAAGTTGACTTAAATGTAACATATTTCATTATAGTCTTTTAGATCCGTGGGTTCAGTTGACTAGGTATGAATATAAAAGTTCAGGTTAAAGTGACCATCGTACTCATAAGCTTTCGGCAATGATAATTATTGTGTGAAATAGCATAGACTTACGGGCCTTTTCTTACTTTTGTATCACAAAAGTAATACCTATGAGCTTTTAAAACTTTCAAGATATGTATGATCCAGTTTGTCTAAAAAATGAATTTAGTGCACTGCGGCTTAAAATTTCCTTATTTTGTACATATAGATTTGTTTTGTAAATCGTTCATATTTGTATCATATTTATTAATTAAACTTAACTAAGATCACTAGGATTTTCACATAATGATGCTGCGCAATGACGTTTCATATACATACTTAAAAACTTTGAACAACCCTTGAAACGAGTAAAAAAATAAGTAATAATAAATATCTCCGGAATGACTCATTACATTTTAAAAACTTATTATGAGTGTATAGAATGGACCTTTTGGATGGATAAACTTAGGCTATATTTTAATCCACGACATCCCTTGCGTTATTTGTAATACGCGAGCGAAGCCGCGCGGGGCAGCTAGTTATTTATATATAGTGATTAGAGAAACACGACAAAAAATTCGCGGTGCGGCCACTATTGTACTGGCCAGCAATAAAAAGAAGTACAGTTTTTTTACGGTCGTCTTTTGTTTGCCGAGCCGAGATTTTCTGAAAATTTTTCTGTTCGAAATCAAAATCTATTTGATTTCACTGGAACATAATTAATTAGGCACTTGTTTTAAACTTACTACAGTTATTATTTTTTATGATCAACAAGACGTGTCCGCGGCTCCGTCCTCGTAAATGAATTATTTGAATGTATTTGTCACAATTCAATTATGTGAGCCATGGTTAGCAACAAACGATACGAGATTGAAATAAAAAGAATATTTTTTCATCCACATTTATTTAAACAGATTTTATTGTACAGTCGACGTCAAAGATATATGTTTACACTTTTGCACCTCATTCTATTGAAATAAGGCGAAAAATGGTATCTTTGACGACGACTGTGCAGCCAGCATCGAATAACACTAGCCTTAATCCTGAGTTCTCCCGATGGCAACAAATTATGATGGATATAAAACCACTCGATGTAAAATTTGAAACTTTTTTGTGGGTTTGGATCCTTTTACTTAAACTACGCTCTAATTGCAATAAACTGCCTCTTAAAATTACTTACCACTAGATCTCAGGAGCACATGAATAAAACACTTTCCGCAAAAAATAACGTTGGCTCTACACTGAAGGCTTACTTAACTCGCGCAGAATTACAATTTGAGAACTGTAATTTTAAAATACAGCATATAATTGCATATTCTAAAGTTATGGTGAAATTGTAATAGAAAAAGTACAGAAATTTCACTTCCTAGCAAAAACGGCACTTAGGCATAAACAACGTGCCTACTCTATGCATCTCTGTTTATCGCATAACTTGTATTCATTCACACACGGCACGTTTAGCGCTGGGGCTGTCACTCCAAGAATATATTAATAAGGGTAAACAAATGTTTTAGCTTAACATATATTGATCGAGTCAAGTGAACCGATACTAATTAAAAAGGAGGGTAGGCGACTGTGCGACTAGGCGACGGAGCCGATGTTTATCATCGGCTCCGTGTTATTTACCTAAAATAAAAATGTTTTCGAGCAGTTCCTGTGTAATAACACAATTGTTAGATAGAACAATAAGTGACTAAGTAGATAAACGTTAAGTGAATACAATTCAACTAGAATATTAAGCTGAAAAGTGAATAATAAACAAAGGTGCTACACGGTTTTTCAACTCCACTAAAACTGTGTTTTTGAGAATTTCACGAGAAAAAAATACAAGCACATCAAAAACAACGCACCGGGAAAATAACCTAAGATGGTGTGCAGGTACAATTAGCAAAAATATTACATTATAACCTATAAATATACTATAAAATTGCTTGTCACCCCAACCTCGCATAAATCAATAAATCAACAACACCTTACTGTAAAACAACGCCATCTACCATAGACCCACAGAACCTCGAGCTTCGTAAGCTTACCTCTACGAGATAAATCATCTGCTGCTAAACTTTGCCGCAATACCTAACAATAGTCTACTCTCAAATGTCAATGTCAAAAGAGGGCGCTACCAACACGATGGTTAATTTATGCGCGGGATGTAAACAGGAACCTCCAAATGGAACACACTTACGATGCAAATTGTGTAAAAATATCTACGATTTGGAATAAGCTAATATCAGTAGCGAGCGTTTCGACTATGTAATGAATGTTAAACAGAAACTTGACTGGCAATGCCCCGATTGTCAAAGTAAAATCCCCAAGAAAGGAAACTTAAACACCCCAGTACGGTTGCGAGACCCAATGGAAACATTTCAATTAGAACAAAAGCCTGCTAGCCACTCAGATTCAGAATTTGAAATAGACAACGTAACACAGAGGCGAAAAAGACACGCACACTCACACAACGACACGGTAATCTCTGAAAACCTGAGCTCTCTCGGGGATACCATACACTCGGAAGAGTCTGTGGCATCGGAACTGAATTTAATAACTTTAAGCAAATTAATAACTTCGCATCGAATGGAAAATAATAAAACCATTATATCCGAACTTCAAAATACTATACAACCAGAAATCAATAAGGCAATTACCAGCTTAAAAAATGAAGTGAAGATTGAAACTACAGCCCTATTCGTGCAGAATGACTTAAGAAAAAAAAACTGAGCGACTTAAACTGTAAGATGGAAGAGTTCAAAAGAGAAAATGAAAAATTAAAAGAGGAGACGGGATATATATCCCGTCAGATCCGTATTCAAGAAATCTCTGAACATTTCTATGATTCTGCCATGAAGATAACTTTCAGGTTCCCTAAAGTATTCCGCTAAACCATAGATAACAATTTTTTTCTTCTCGTTTTCTTGTATAATATGTTGCCCTCCATTGCCGCTTGTGATTTTCTCCTCTAATAATTTCATCTCCTCTTTTAATTTTTCATTTTCTCTTTTGAGCTCTTCCATCTTACAGTTTAAGACGCTCAGTTCTTTTTTTCTTAAGTCATTCTGCACGAATAGGGCTGTAGTTTCAATCTTCACTTCAGCCCCAGCTAAACGTGCCGCGTGTGAATGAATACAAATTATGCGATAAACAGAAATGCATAGAGTAGGCACGTTGTTTATGCCTAAGTGCCGTTTTTGCTTGGAAGTGAAATTTCTGTACTTTTTCTATTACAATTTCACCATAACTTTAGAATATGCAATTATATGCTGTATTTTAAAATTACAGTTCTCAAATTGTAATTCTGCGCGAGTTAAGTAAGCCTACAGTGTAGAGCCAACGTTATTTCTTGTGGAAAGTGTTTTATTCATGTGTTTAATTAATAACTCTTGTAACTTTAATTCGTAAGCGAGTGATTCACAAGTAAGTTCACAAAGAATACCTACGGTTCGATTAAAATAGTCTTTTTAGGGTTCCTTAACCACTTTAATGGAAGATATTTTTGAACAGTATAGCTCAAAAAGGTTACGTTAATTTTGCTCTTGGAGTTCCTCAAGGATCAATTCTGGGCCCATTTCTGTTTCTAGTTTATATTAATGATTTACCAAACCTTGTAAAAGATAAACATGATATAGTGCTATTCGCAGATGATACGTCGCTTATCTTCAAGGTACGCCGCAAAGACAAAAACTTTGACGCTATTAATGAGGCACTAGGTACTGTTGTGAACAGGTTTACAGCATTTGCTATTAAATTCCAAGAAAACAAAGTGTATCAAATTCACTATGCCTAATGTCAAGCAGGCAAACAATTCTAAGATCAAATTAAAGTCTGATGAAATGGAATTTGTAGATAGAACAGTGTTTTTAGGTATCACCTTAGATTCAAAACTGCAATGGCATGCGCATATTGCCACTCTGGCCGGCAAACTTAGTTCTGCGGCCTATGCAGTAAGACGTATTAGACAGTTAACTGACGTTGAGACAGCCAGGCTGGTATATTACAGTTACTTTCATAGTGTTATGTCCTATGGAATCCTGTTGTGGGGAAAAGCGGCTGACATCCAGACCGTCTTCGTGCTACAGAAACGAGCTGTACGCTCCATCTACAAACTTAAGGCAAGAGAATCTCTCAGAGAAAAATTTAAGGAGGCAAATATTCTTACTGTGGCATGTCAATACATTCTTGAAAATATTTTGTATGTTCGAAAAAATATTCAAGAATTCAAACTTAACAGTGATATCCACGACTACAACACTAGAAGTAAACACAAGATTGCAGTGAAGGCCAGTCGTCTCCGGAAGGTTAGCACGTCGTTTGTGGGGAACTGTATACGATTTTATAATTAAATACCCATCGATATAGTTAATTTTCCATTCAGTAAATTTAAGTCTCATATTAAACATTATTTGTTAAGCCAGGCCTATTATACTGTCAACGATTTCTTAAATGACAAAAATGCTTTTAAGCCAGTGATAATTAAATCCTGTTAGTTTTAATATACATATGCTTCACTTAGCATATTTCCTTGTACAAATAGCTCTGTCGTTGCATTTTATGAAACATGATGCTGTTTCTCGCCGAAGAGTCATTTTAATCTTTGATATTATTAATGTCCGGCAGCCTGAATATGTCATGCTCGCTTAAAGGGCTTTGCTTACGGCGGCGTCGTTGATCGGGTCGCCACCTTCCCTAACAGATGGTCGAGGGAGGCGATGGCTGAGATACGCGTCATACTCGTGATCGGGTGCTGTTTGTGGAGTCCGGTCTGTTCATGCTTGCAAGGGCAAAGTAAATACCTTAATACTAGTGTTATTTTATTGTATGTAGATTGACGAGAGACATAATCCTGTTCTGGATTAGTTTTATTGTTATCGACGCTTAGAGACCTTATACATCTCTAACAATATTAAGTTTACTTATTTTAATTTTAGCGCTTAGAGATCATTTACATCTCTAAGGACTTTTAAATAATTGTTATTAATCGTATTTGGACGCTCAGAGACCATATACATCTCTGAGATATTAAATTAATTTTATGTACTTTTTGTTTATTCGGACAGATCGTATTCAATACGTCCTTAATATTTGTAAATTTATTTTTATATAATTGTTAATCAGTATATTTTTTTAATCATTATTATTATGTAAGATTGTCAGTTTTTTTTTTAAATTGTATAAATTCACGCTTTGACTTGTAAAAGTGCCCTTGTGGCCTATTTGCAGAATAAATATTTGATTTTGATTTGATTTTGATTTTGATTTTGATCACCGGAAGACTCCTCCTTACACAAAACGACGTAAATGCCATAATTTTCCTATATGGATATGTTCTTTTATATACAAAAGGTACAAATTATTTGGTAACATCCTGCATTTACTTACCTATAGTTACGAAGATATAGGAAAGACAACAATTAATTCATTTACAATTTAATCGTGGGCTTATAAACCACAGAAGAAATGACGTTATATATTACGCGCGGTTCATCGCGTTCAAGTCATCGGCGCGTGGCCAATACGACGCGCATGTATACGCTCGGGCGGCGACAGCCCGGCCCTCGACTGACAGCTAGCGTCAGAGTTACCGAGCGATAGGTTATTAACGCGACGCGCTCCACCCATTGCAAGCCCCTTGCTCGGGAACTCTAGATTCATAGGCAGTGTCACTACCTATTAGGCTAAATAGGCTGACACAAGTTAAGTATATATATTTTAAATATATAGTCGTCTAAAGTATCCATAACCCAAGCCTTATTGAGCTTACTTATACCACTAGTTCGATTTGTGTAATAAATGTCCCTTTAACATTTATTTTTGCTTGTTACACCGCTCCAAAGTCACTTACTCACTATATTTACATTAATTCGTAGTCAACTGAATGCACCCTAGATGTCGCTATACCGGCGATAAACTAGCTAATGCAATGTTGTTTTAGCTTAGATATTAGTGGTCGAGGCTCCTTGCACGTACCACCAGGCACCTGAACTGTCACTGTTACTGGACTCATGGCGTGTAATTAAAAAAATGTCGAGTGGGGAAGAGGAGGACGCGTCTTGCATCGTGTCGTCCGTCAAAATCAGGGGCCTTTTAGCTCGAATTACGATTTTTTCTATGGAGATGTAAGTTATACTTGTTTGTACCAGATGTCACTGGATGCTATCTCTATCGCACTTGCTTATTGGAGTGACAGAGATGCAGCGGTCGTGCGGTTAGTTCTTACTAAGTACCACAACGGTACTACGATCTATGTGGAGTATTTCACTGATATCTCTATCTCAGTATAATAGATTGTACTTTGTGGTAAAAATCAACTTATCCATGAATTGCTTTTTCCCGGTCTTTGCAATACTCGGTATGAATAAATCTGTAAGTGGCACACAAAAATGTGAATCGATGTGTTATTGACAAAGTCATGAACTGGTATCAAAACTCAATAAATTTCATCAATGCAACAACAAGCGGGAACTGTGAAGCTTCGCAGATTTGTGTCGAAGTCAAATATGTCGCCAGTGACTTCATTTACTTGCTCAAATATGACATGTTTACGGGTTGTTTGTGTTGCCTTATAATTTGACTGGGGATGGATAATACTCCTCTTTGCTCTCTACTGGAATGTTACTATTTCAGTTGGCATTTTTTTTTAATTTTACGGGATGTAACGACGAATTGCAGGGTACAGATATACTCGTAGGGACTATTTGTATTATTTTAAGCACACTTTATCGATAGCTACTACATAATAACATGGCACTGTTAGGAATTGGACGGAAGCTCCCAACTGATGATGTATATTTTTATTATATATATATACAACCTTTTAAAAACTTAACTCACGTTGCCAAAAAAACATCGCCAAAGCAGGAAACAAACTGAAGGAGTATAAAAATACGATAAGTATTGGTACTGTAAAAAAAAGTAAAAGTAGTTTATTCTTCAAATTAGGCATATTACATGCACCTATGAACGTCAATAAACTACCACCGGTTCGGAAAAATAAACCTCTGCCACGAGAAGAACCGGCGTAAGATACTCGGCGAGGTGTAATTTTTTCAAAACAATATACCTAATTCTATAGTGAAATAGAAAATAACAATCTCAGCTACTACAAATTGTAGCGTTGAAACCATTAGACTATTTCTTATTTGGGACCTCATTTATGTATGTTAAGGCGTCCTTAATAACATGATAAATATTTTGTAAAATTTAATTAGTAATTTGTGAAGTTTAAAGTTCCAGTTTTTAAACTTTTGTTTAATTTTGTTTGTTCCTATTGTTTAATTTTCGAATTGTCATTCGTAACTACGTCTGATAAGTAAGTAGGTAAATAATACATAATGTTTTTCTTAATAAATATGACAATCTCTTAACATATTATTTAAACTAAAAATAGGCATTTAAAAATCTCACGGGTGGACAGCATAAGGAACCCTACATTGCACGAAGCCTAGCATGCACTTAGCATGTGTTTTTATAAGCTGACTTTCGTCCATAATTCTATTAGTATGAAGAATACATAAATTACCTTTATATTTTATTCTATTAAGAAATCTTGGGCCTTGCTTGCAATAACATCTTACGCTGTCTTAGCAAGTTATTTTTATTGACCATTTATAAGAACCAAACCCACGAAGCTAAAAGTCGTTCATCATGCAAATGTATCAAAAATCTCGAATGATCGATGAAATTGTGCCCGCTTCTCAACTTGTGCTCATGAATCTTTCCTCCCAATCGAAATATTAACGATGATGAATGGTCGTCTCTGTTTCAATGAAAAATGCGGCAAATTGTGATTAATTGATTGACTATGAGACAATAATAAATCACCATTGGTATGCAGTTGTAAAACTTTATTGCTGTGTTTGCTTCTTGAATGCTGATTTTCTTAATCACGATAAAATAATGATGAAAAAGATTCCGTCGTGTTATTAATTATAAATTAAATCTGCAGTAGCAGCCTAGCAGCTAATTGACAACATTTCAAAATTTTCAGTAGAATGAAATCTTAACTCATTTCGTTAATTTGGTAACAAGAAACCCAAAAATATTTTTTTTATATTTTTATAGCAATTAGTTTTCTAAATATTCACGAAAATGTGAAGAAAGCCCATATCGTAGTAATGACGTCATTACTACGAAATTATGACAGTCACAGCGCACAAAAAGAACAGCAGTTCACTTTCTTTAGTAAATTTGTCTTAGTAACAGTGCTTCTGTATGATTTGTTACGCAATATGTACATGAAAGTAAAATAAAAACAAAAATATGAAATAAATACAAACACATTGTAAAAAACCTACCATAGTGTGCCGCCGGCAGCGAAGCGAACGTAAGCTACCGGTGGTTAGGGCGACAGAGAGAAGAAACTCTGGACCATCCCGGCCGTGTTCAGGAGACATCTTAGCAACGGAAGAGTCACACCAAGCTTAGCTTCGATTCTTGCAAGGTTCAGGATATATTCAGGAAATATTCAGGAATTTCTTTTACGTTGTGTTCGGAGAATTGGGGTGGAAAATTGTAGTGAATTATTCGTTTAGATTTCAATACTTATTATTGTGATTTTCAGTAATTGCAAGGTGGCCGCTTGGGACACAGTTTTGCGTGGATTTGCATAGGCGATGGAACGGGCACAGTGGAGC
Organism: Notocelia uddmanniana; assembly: GCA_905163555.1. Classification (NCBI taxonomy): domain Eukaryota; kingdom Metazoa; phylum Arthropoda; class Insecta; order Lepidoptera; family Tortricidae; genus Notocelia; species Notocelia uddmanniana. The sequence goes on from LR991055.1 coordinate 23,727,807, forward strand.
GGTGATGGAACCCGGGTTCTTTTCGCATCCGTTTTCAAACACCATCACGAGCGGGGTTGCTGTTTGGCGCCCTGGGTGGATACGGAGGCCTGAAAAAATTCGCGGTGTACGTGTCTCGCGCCCTTAAAGGTGATGTCCCACTATTATAAAACTTGTCCCGCGTTCGGTTCTGGGACTTGCCACATTTTTAGTATGTGTCGTTATAAACTTATGAGCCTCACACACAGACTAAACTAAGCATCTTAATCCTATTTCTTTTTAGATATTTTAATTTAGAGTCAGTTTTAGTCCTCGGTCAGAAACCGAATTAATCCATACTAATATTATAAATGCGAAAGTCACCCGTCTGTCTGTCTGTTACCTCTTCGCGCTTTAACCGCTAAACCAAATTAAAAGAAATTTGGTATAGAGATAGTTTGAGTCCCGGGAAAGGACATAGGATAGTTTTTAGTCCGGAAATCATTCCTTAGGGTGTGAAAAGTGGGGTAAAAGTTTGTATGGGCACCTACCAGAAATTGAATAGCATTTTTATTTATAATAGAGTTTGCTAAGAGTGAACACCTGTTAAATCCATTATGTAGCAAAGAAAAACGGCTACTGCCGCTTATTTTTACAAAGTGCTTAAATCACATGATGAGTCAAACTCCACGAGTTTAAAAGTTATTGGCTAACTCCAATATACCCGCCATTTTCGTAAGAATTTTGATCGCTTAGATGTGTGTTCTCTCAAAAGATAACTGTGTTTCGTGTTATTGGTGTAAACGAAGAAGTATAAAATCGCAAAGGTATGTACTATTATTGTTTTTTATTAATATTTCGTGGTCTTGAGCTGTAAATCCAATACAATTACTGTTTTGGGGTTTGGTTAACCTGTTATCAAAATTAATGGGAGTTTTTGGGAGTGATCGCAGTATAACCCAATTATTTGAAATAGCCCTCCGAATCGCTAAACTTAAGTGGCAGTGGGCGGGGCACATTGCACGTAGAACCAAAGCCGTTAGGGTGGAAAGTTTCTCAAGTGGCGACCACTTACCGGAAGGCGTAGCGTAGGTAAGCCCCACACAAGATAGACTGATGACCTGGTGAAAGTCGCTGTAGTCCGCTGGATGCGGGTGGCGCAGGACCGGGCATTGTGGCACTCTGTGGGGCAGGCCTACGCTACGTCTAGCAGTGGATGTCCTTCGGCTGATATGATGACGATCAATATTTTCTTACAACACCCAATATATATATTTATTTCAGAAGTATATACCTTTTGATTTACATGAAGAGCTTACTTTCTTTTTCTCGACACACTTTAAGACGTTATTTGATTTCAAAATACAGTTTAGTTACATAAGTCATCGTCAAAATAGATAACCAAAACGCTTTATCCCTCTTTTATTTTTGAATTAGGGGAAAAAAAAATAACCCAATGATATTTTTCCCGTTTTTCGGGATTTAATATTTTAATTTCAATCATGTTTTTGCCTCTCCTGTAAACCTCCATAATATGACGGTTGCAGGTTTACACTATTAGCCGACGACATAACAAGATGCAATCGGTCGGAGTCGCGGGTAAAAGCTAGTAAATAATAAATAAATATTGGTGGGAGGCATATGTCGAGCAGTGAACGTCTTTCGGCTGACATGATGATGATGATGAAATAAATATTAAGAGACAATGTGTTACACTAGTAAGCTCAATAAGGCTTGTGATATGGGTACTAGACGACGATATACTTAAATACATAGAAAACATCCAAGTCTCACAAACAATTGTTACTGCTCACCACAGAAACAAATGCCCTTCCCGCGATTCGAACACGGGAGCTCTAGCTTCGGAGGCAGTGTCACTACCAACTGGTAGCCTAGCCTACAAAAACTAGCCGACAAAATACAAGTCCTTTGAGCGAAAGCCATGCCTTTAATCATATATTATAAGTGTAGATATTTATTTATTTATTTATTTACTTAATACACACACATGTCCGACTTACAGTGGGTACCAAACGCCAGGACACAGGAAAAAATACAAAGCAATAGAAAACCAATTAAAAAAACAATTAAGGCACAAAACAATACAAACTAAAAAATGAGTTATGGATTAACAAATAATAATAATCATGTACTGTATTAATTAACGTAGCTACATTGGCATATTTATACCTAAGCTAAGTCTGAAAGCAGCATCCAAGTATTTATATAACTTGATGCACAAGGTACCCCATCTATCCGCATGCAGGTCAGCATCCTGGACTGACCCAACAAAATCGTTTAGGAGTGTGAGGGCTCGAAACGTGGGCGCTCGACGCTCGTACTGTGTGCGCGTCGCAGGCACCGCGAACAGAGCGTGCCGGCGACGAGCACCCGCTCGCACGTAGCCGTCTGGGACGAAGAACCTAATGGTTTCCAACACTGCCGGATTGTCTACTTTACTCCGTAAGAGTAAGCAGTAGTGGATCGCCAAAAGCATCTTTCGTCGGAATTCCAGAGTCTCCAAACCGACCATGCCGGCTACAAACGACGAAGGAAAAAGAAAAGGATAGCGGCCGTACATTCTCTTGTAGAGATACCGAGCAAACTTTTTTTGGACCCTTTCAATCATATCCCTATGTTTGAGATGTTAAGCTTAAGATAATAATAAGTTGTGTTCTATGGTAGTGTAATAACGTGCATGAGCTTTAGTTCAATATACGTACCTGTTAGTATAAAATGTAGTCTTTGTTTGTATTTCTCACTTCTAAATAAATCTCCTACCTGAACTCTTTTCACATTTTAGAGTATAAAAATACAATGTATGGCGCACTTCCTTTAATCACTATACAACTATAGCCGTGTACCCAAAGCTTACCAACCCTTGCATCTTGAACTTTATTTGTAAACACCTTATCCTAGAGTAAAATACCTGTGACTTATTGACTGACAGACAGACAGACATGAGGAAATTAAGGGAACTATAAGTGTTCCGTTTTTGCCATTTTGGCCATGGAACCCTAAAGATCAATACTTTCATTTGACATATGTCTATATGTATTTTACTGGGTTGTGAAATTGAAACACTTTTTAGTACCACCACCATATCAGCCAAAGGACGTCCACTGCTGGACATAGGCCTCTCCCAAATTCACGGGGGAATTTACCATAATCGCCATGCTTGGTATGCGCGTTGACATACCCAGGTCCCTAGTTAGGACCTACTCGTCCTTATTATATAAGTATGTATGTCGAAATGTACCTATGAATTACTTGTATGTAAATACAGCTTAAAATCATAGTTCAACTAATTAGTCACCGAGCAAAAGTCCAATTCGCATTCGTACATCTTCTTAATTAATTTGCAATATTAATGTGTCTGCCACAGGTTAATTTGTACATTTAGCTCATTAGGCGGAAATTGCTTGTCTCTCATTTTCATCTTGCAGCGTAAATTTATTCCTTTTAATACAATAAGCGAATTATAATTGCAGTTTTATTGCTCTTTGTTTCTAAAATAGAGTAATATTATCAAACTAGTATAACTAGACTTAGACGATAAAACGGTATTAATAGTTCATTCGAATTTTTTAACCGGGGTATGTCCTAAAACTATGACCAAGACTACCGAGGGATGGGCAGCAGCATATATGAAGCTGCGATCGCCAATCCGCATGCCAAGTGTGGCGATTATAGCATTTACCCGTAGGTAATTAGAGGAAATTAGATTAGATTTTGGAAATTAGAGGGGGGGGGGGCGGTTTTCACGACTTTGACAGCTAATATCTTGCCAATGGTTGACTTAAATGGATTTTTTTATTGGAACCTATATGTCATTTTCAAAGGCCTATTCATAGATACCCCACCAACCGATGTGCATTTAAAAAAAATTACGCCTCTGTTACATGTATGGATGGGGTGCCCCCCCAGTTTAATATTTTTTTCGTTATTTCACATCATATTTCTATAGGGGCTTAAACCTTCCTACCAAATTTCATAATTGTAGTGCTCGTGTAAATTCGATTCATGGAACTTCGGGTAGACGTAAAAAGGGAAACTTTAGAATTACGGGTCCAAAAATATGAAAAAAGAAAACATGATAGTAAAGCATAATAAAGACTTTCAATGAAAACTATAGCGGATATGATCAGAGGGCCTACTTCGAACTTTGAAAATCGAACTTCGTGTCGTGCCCTCCCTTTCACTCTCGTGTTATACACTATATGACGGAAAGGGATGGCACCGTACGAAATTCAATTTTTGAAGTTCGGAGTAGGCCTTCAGCTAACCTGTTTTTGAGTTATCGTAAAAAGTCTTCCCTGGTAAGTAAATGAAACGCCAAAAATAATGTTGCTGTAATTTTACAATAATTATTCAAAACTCTACAAGCATAATATAATTTATTTTAAACTAGCCTTTGCCTGCGACTTCGTCCGCGTATAATTCGTTCTCGCCTTAGAATGATTTGTTTTCCCATACAATCTTTCTCAAGCTCAGGTGGACACCAGGAACTTTGGGGTGACATATTGGAGCAGGAAAGCCACGAATAGATCGGACTGGAGATATTTGCTTGACCAGGCTAGCCTAGGGCCCACCCGCGGCTATAACGCCTCGAATGATGATGATGATACAATCTTTCAGTCAATATGACATTCCCTAGTAATCCTATTGTCAAAACAAATGATTAAGTGCTTATTTCGGAGCAGAGCGGCAAGGCATGCGAGAATAATCACACAGAGCGGGCTTCTCATGTAAGGCTCATGGCCGAAGGCCTGAAGCAGAGAGGCGAGACACGCGAGGCTGAAGGCCGAGCCTCCCAAGAGAGTAGATTCTTCATGTAAGGTTGATGACTGAATAGCCGAAGGAGAGTGGCAAGGCATGCGAGGCCGAAGGCCGAGCTATGTCGTCGCCGAAGATCCAGTTGCCTTATTAATGAGGGTAAATTATACTCCATTCGTTCGTTTTCACGTGATGCCTAGACATATAAACAGACGGAAAACAGACACAAATTCTTAAAACTGTTGAAACGATTTCTGTTATTGATCCTAAGTATCCCCAGCAAACTTTTTTTCGAATATCTTCCATGTACAGACTTTCGACCCTCTTCTAAGTGTATATCTAAGATACTCAAACTGTCTATGCTGACAATCGGCAGCGGACAGGGCTGCCCACCTCAAGTGATCTCTTATATCAAACAGTGTTTATGGTGTGAAGGGTCAGCAATTAGGAAAAAAATAACGCACGACAAAATTAAATGGTTCACCGACGATACAAAGCGTGCATTGAAACAGCTGTTTTTGTATTTAAGCATATGAATAAAAACAATGCCAAAGTATCGCAAATGCATTATGATGTACACGCAAAGTAGAACTAATTGCGAAAAGGTTGTGCTCAAAAATATGCGTCAACAATCAGAAGGAATTATGATCTTCGGTTTTGACATAATGAATCGTCAACTTGTTTACAATTCTGCTATGCTTTAAGTTAAATTTCTTGACACGCTGTTATACTCCCCATTGGCTGAAACTTAAATCGTAGAATGGCGTATGAGGATTAAACCACCCCGTTTCATCCCCTTACTTGCATCCCCGATTTAATATCCCTTTGATAAAAGATCATGAGGACAAAAAGTACACTTATAATATATATATATATATATATAAGTGAATCCAGATTATATACTATTAGCATACAAATCATCTTAATCTGTTCAGCCGTTTTTGCGTGATTCAGTGACAAACATCCAAAAAGTAGTGGGATTATGGTATAAAGTGAGTGCACATGAAGTGAACGGCAAAAGTAACATTGTAATTGCATGTTTTTATATAGGATTACAAAGTTATTTAAGTAGTTTTTGAATCTAGAAAATGTTGGATACTCTGTAAACGCAATATTAAAAAGTGTTCTATTTCTATGGTAGCTTAGTAATGACACATGTCTGGAGTTCATTCTGTTCTGATCTTTTGCGTAGTATACATCACATCGTTTTGTACAATATACTTTTACTTCTTACTAATGAACTAGTTTCCTTTTATGCCCTACACCCATCAGATTATGGGCTGTTAGTCGCGCTTGAAATGTCTAAATTTTACAACAGTTTTTTGGGGGAATAAAGGGGCAACAAGCCGGTCGACGATATGCAAAACATGGCGGTGGCGAATGTCATGGAAAAGCTTAAAGGAGTGGAAAACTACAACTCTTGAAAGTTCATGATGCGGATGGTCCTAATCCATGAGGATCTTTGGGAAATCGTCGAAAAAGAAGTGGACGAAAAAAATCCAGAAGCTGTCGAAAAAGGACAAAAGGCGCTAGCTCGAATCGCGCTGTCAGTACTTCCTTCGGCTTTTGTTTATGTCAGAAATGCATCGTCAGCTCATAAAGCCTGGAATAATCTCCAGAAAGCATATGAGGATACGGGATTGTGTCAGCGACTGGGATTACTAAGAAGTTTGTTTAGTACAAAACTCACAGAATGTGAAAATATGGAATGCTACATAAACAAAACAAGAGACCTTGCACAGCAGCTAACTTACATTAAGGCTGGGCTGGACGACAATCTCGTCGCAGTTATTTTGCTCAGTGGTTTACCCGAAGACTATGATCCATTAATTATGGCGACTGAACACTCGAATGTCGAATTGTCAAGTGAAATCGTCGCGACAAAATTAATACAGGAAAAGGTTCGCCGGGAAGACAAACAGGAAAATGTCACGGCTCTAGCAGCCACCCACAAGCTGCCGAAATGCTATGGATGTAAGAATACAGGCCGTTTTAAGAAGGATTGTCCCAAATGGAACAAAAAGAAGACTAATAAGGCAAGTCCGAGTCCGGAGTCATCGAAGGCGCTGCTTACGGCTTTATCAGTGAATGTGCAAAGTGATGTTTTTTACCTGGACAGTGGAGCCTCGAACAATATGTGCCATTACAGGCAGGCAATGCAGAACTTTGTTGAGGACACACCACTACCAGTGACAGTGGCAAATGGAGACAGACTGTTTACTGCGGGAAGAGGATCGATTCAAGTGAAACTGCATAACGGGATTGTAAAGACTATAAGTGACGTTTATTATGTACCTAATTTAACGGCAAACTTATTTTCTGTCAGCTCCCTAGTAAAAAAGGGGTATGAGGTGGTGTTTGACTGCAATAGTTGTCAAATATTAGACAATGGTATTGTTGCGGCGACAGCTACTTTGAAAAATTGTGCTTTTGTTCTGGATGCAGTAATTCAGATCAACAATGCAAAAGCAGCAAATATGGCAGTGGAACCCGAGACCCATGGTAATATTGTCTCTATGGAAATGGACAAGGTCTGGCATCGGAGGTTAGCGCATCTCAACCGGAGAAGCATGGAACTTCTTAAAAAAAGGTATGGTTTCAGGGATTTCTTATGATAATTCTTAATTTGAACCATGTGTTGCATGCATTCAAGGAAAAACAAGTAGATTACCCTTTCCTAAGAAGTCTTGCAATCGGGCTAAGGAAGTTCTGGGGCTAGTACATAGTGACGTGTGTGGTCCAATGCCCTGTACCTCTCTGAGTGGTGCTAGATATTTTTTATTGTTCATTGATGATTACACTCGAAGAACTTTCGTGTATTTTCTAAAGAAAAAGAATGAGGTCTTTGACAAATTCAAAGAATTTAAGGATTTAGTAAAGAACCAGACAGATAAAAAGATAAAAATCCTTCGTAGCGAAAATGGTGTAGAGTATACCAGTTCCGTTTTTCAGGCTTTTCTGAAGAGTAGCGGCATCCGGCATCAGACCACTGTTCCAGGCAATCCGAGCCAGAACGGGGTTTCCGAAAGAAAAAATCGTACCATTATGGAAGCTGCCAGGTGCATGCTGCAAGACGCAGGCCTGGGCAATGAGTTCTGGGCTGAAGCCGTCAATACAGCCGTCTATATCAATAATCGTTGTCCCACAAAGGCAGTCTTGGGAAGCACTCCTGAAGAAAAATGGAGTGGCAAGTAGGTATCTGTTGATCACTTACGTGTATTCGGTTCTGTGGCCTATGCATTGAATACTAAAAAGTCAAAATTAGATTCTAAATGCAAAAAGTTCATATTTGTTGGTTATTGTGAGGAAACCAAAGGCTATAGTATAGACTGATAGACCCTGAGGTTCCGACAAAATGTGTCAAAGCCAGAGATGTTACATTTCTAGAAAATAAATTCATTGAAAAAGTATCAAATGATGATAATAACAATAAGTCTAGTCACATATTTACACCAAGTTACAATACCGTAAATATGAATGATGAGACTCGTCTATCTGACCCTATTCCTGTACAAACAGAAACACCTGTTGCGAGCAGTACATCTGATGATACTACTTTAGTACAAACTACTCGGAGAGAGAGTACGAACAGATGATTCTGATAGCTCGAGTGAGGATAGTGATCCGGCCGATGAAACGTATATTCCAGAGGAGGAGAGTACAAGTTCGTCGGAATATGACAGCTCATCGAACGCTATGCTGCTATCAAGCTTGTTGGCGGGATCATCTGATGCAGATGCGCCACGAACTGTACAAGAAGCACTGAGCGGGCTAGATGCTGACAATTGGAAAGAAGCAATGACTTGTGAGTACAACTCGTTTATTAAAAACAAGTGTTGGACATTGACAGATCGTCAGAAGTCACAAAAACCTGTCAAATGTAAGTGGGTATTCAAAGTCAAGAGTGGTCTCAACGGCGAGCTACTGAAGTATAGAGCACGCCTGGTGGCTAAAGGCTATACACAACAGTATGGCATAGACTACGAGGAGACTTTCTCCCCAGTTGTCAGATACTCAACTATACGTACTCTGTTAGCCCTATCGGTGGAGTATGGTATGCAGATTAAACATCTTGATGTAAAAACAGCTTTCCTCAACGGCGACCTAAAGGAAACGGTGTTCATGGAGCAACCGGAAGGCTTTATTATAAAAGGACAGGAAGATAAAGTCTACAAATTGAATAAAGCTGTTTATGGATTGAAACAGGCCTCTAAGGCCTGGTATGAGAAAATTGACCATGTCTTATGTGAAAAGCTGAAATTCAGTAAGTCTTCATCTGAGCCGTGTGTGTACTACAGATGGCACGAGAATTCGCTCATCATCATTGCACTGTATGTTAACGATATAATATTATTTTCAACAGGTGATTTACGTGAAAAGTTGGATTTGAAACCAAAATTAATGAAAGAATTTGACATGACAGATTTAGGGCCAGCTCATCACGTGTTAGGTATGAGATTGTGTAGAGATGAAAATAAAATTACTCTCGATCAATCGAGTTACATAATGAAGGTTTAAAAAATACAATATGGAAGAATGTAAACCTTCCCCAACGCCTATGGAAGTAGGACTGAAGTTACCAAGGGGTAGTCAGAGGAACAACACGTATGGTTATCGGGGTCTCGTTGGTTCACTGAATTATATTGCTATTTGCAGTCGACCCGATATAGCCTATGCAGTTAGTTATCTTAGCCAATTTAACAAGTCTTTTACAGACGTTCACTGGAAAGCAGCAAAGAGAGTCCTGCGCTACTTGAAAGGTACTCGGAATCTTTGTCTCACCTTTAGAAAGAGTAACTTGGATGTTACTGCATATGCAGACGCTGATTGGGGTAGTGACGATATTGACCGTAGATCGTACACTGGCTATGTTTTCAAAATTGGTGAGTCAGTAGTCTCTTGGGAAAGCCGCAAACAAAAGACAGTCTCACTGAGCTCTACGGAGGCCGAATAAGTAAAAGTAAAAAAAGTAAAAGTAGTTTATTCTTCAAATTAGGCATATTACATGCACCTATGAACGTCAATAAACTACCATCGGTTCGGAAAAATAAACCTCTGCCACGAGAAGAACCGGCGTAAGAAACTCGGCGAGGTGTCATTTTTTCAAAACAATATACATTGTTAAATATAAAATTACAGTCTCAGTTACTACAAAAATAACAAGCTACAGTAGAAAACCTATTTTCGTGATAGATTACCCGTGCAGGACACTCACTGCCAAACATCCCTGTCCATGATGTAATCGTTTACCTTATAATATGCTTTTGAAATAAGTGTTTGTTTTACTACAGATTTGAATTTCGAATTGCTAAGTTCAGTAATGTGTTTTGGAATTTTATTGTAGAATTTAATACAATTTCCCAAGAACGACTTTTTCGCCTTTACTAGTCTATAGAAGGTTATTTTCAGTTTCCCAGTGTTTCTAGTGGCTATTGGTTTATCAGCGTTCGTTGGGAAATTGCACAAATTCTTCCTAACATACATTATTATTTCAAATACATATAGGGACGGCAGGGTAAGAATATCTATTTCTTTGAAAAATTCTCTTAATCAGTCACGCGACCCCAAGTTTTAAATTGCCCGGATAGCCCTTTTTTGCAAAATAAAAACAGTTTCAATATCTGCAGCTGATCCCCACAAGATAAGGCCATAAGTAATTATACTATTAAAATAAGCAAAGTAAACTAACCGTGCCGTTGCCACATTGGTAAGCTGCCTTATTCTCCTGACTGCAAATGCAGCAGAGCTCAACCTACTTCCTATCGCTGTTATATGGGAACCCCACTGCAATTTTGAGTCCAATGTAATACCTAAGAATACAGTTGACGTAACAAATTCTAATGTTTGGCCATTATGTTAAATATTTGTATCTAAGTTTCTATTTGATGAGTTCGCTAGAGAGAATTTCATACATTTAGTTTTTTTCGGATTCAACACTAAGTTATTGGCAGCAAACCAGTCAGATATCATGGACAGGGTATTATTTGGTTCAATGAGTTCAGTATCTTTCCTATTTACCTTGAACAGTAATGAGGTATCGTCTGCGAACATTACAATGCCTGATCTTCGGCTTACCATATATGGTAGATCATTTACATAAACAAGGAACAGGAAAGGGGCTAGAATAGACCCCTGAGGTACTCCCATCTCTACCACTGTCTCTGACGAAATGGCTTTATTTATCGCTACCTTTTGATTTCTCTGTGTTAAATATGATTTCATAAGATCCAATGCATGTCCTCTGATACCATAGAAATTAAGCTTACAAATTAAAGTTCCATGATCTACACAATCAAAAGCCTTGGAAAGGGCACAGAACACTCCAATGGCGTCATATGACTCTTCCCAAGACTGCAAAATAAATTTTATTAAACTTGCACCTGCATCAGTAGCTGATCTACCTTTCGTGAAACCGAACTGCTGTGCGTGCAAAATATTGTGTGAATTAAAATGAGAAACCAATTGCGTAAGCATTATTTTTTCGTATATTTTGCTAAACGCTGGTAGGATAGAAACTGCACGATAATCAGAAGGATTATCTCTATGACCTGATTTGAAAATAGGAACTACTTTACTACTCTTCATTAAGTCTGGAAAAATGCCATTGTCTACACAACTATTAAAAATGAGTGCTAGAGTGGGTGCAACGACCGCGAGAATAGATTCCAGTACCATGACTGACACGCCCCATAAGTCCTCAGTCCTCATTATTTTTATCATTTTAAAAGACTTCAGTACATCTAGAGGAGAAACATGATGAAATTTGAAAATATTTAGTGACTCTCATTTTACGTTCTCATTCAGAAGGGATTCTGCTATTGTGGTAGATGATGCCAAACTTTGAGTCGTGACTATAGGAATTTTGGAAAAGAAATTATTGAATTCATCGGCTATATTTAGTGCATTAGTAATAAAATTATCCTCTATTTTCGAAGAAATTGTGGACTCTTTATTATTTCTCTGCCCAGTCTCTGTGTTTATTATTTTCCAGGCAGTCTTGGCTTTGTTATCTGAGGACTTTATTTTATTATTCAAGTGCATTGCTTTTGCCTTTGTGCACATTGTTTTGAATAATTTGGAATAATCCCTAACATACTGATGGAAGCGTTCGTCAGTGGTGCAAGATCTCCTTTCATGAAAAGTTGGTATAAGTTATCTCTACTCTTTCGAATTCCAGTAGTTGCCCAATCATTAAATCTCATTTTATTGTTTATTTTAATACGCTTTTTACTACAAGTCCTATTAAATTCGTTACACACTGTATTCAGAAGCATTTTGAACTGATCATTCGGATCATTTGATTCTATCTGGGTGTTTGGCATGGCGACTAGTAGATTTGACTTTAGTAGTTCTAGTCTACTTTTACTCAGGGGTCTTATTTCTATAACGCGATCTGGAGGTTTTACTTCGCAAGGTAGCCTGACCATCTGAGCTTTATGATCCGACCGGACTCCATTCACTATGCTTCTGTCTAGATGAGGACAGTTTAACCAAATATTATCTATGCAAGTGGCAGAGGTCGGAGTAACTCTGGTAGGTACTTCAAATAAGTAGTCAAATGTTATATATATGTTTCGTTATCGGATTCATGTAAAGAGGGGTTATTTATGCTTGCATTTCTAAAAGAAATCACTAAAAGGAATATTGTGCCAACAATTTATAACGACAACCAGTCAGCACAAAAATTGTGCAAGAACTCTTTAAATCATGCTAGAACAAAACATATTGATATAAGGCATCATTTTATCAGACAACTAGTGAATGAGAATACTATTGTCGTTAAATATTCATGTACAAATGATATGGTGGCTGACATTTTGACAAAACCGTTATGTAAAGTTAAACACAATAATTTTGTCAAACAGCTAATGCTATCGTAATAGTTAAAATTGTTTCATTGTTTTAATTGTTTGTTGTCTAGTTAAAAGACTGTTTGTTCTTAAAACATCATTTATTATGTTATGTTACATAGAAGTAGGGTCAGCACATTATTGTGTTCTGAACATGTTTACTTACTTGCAGTATAAATGGCACGCTGGTGCATTTTATGTAGGGAGGACTTAACTTTAAACGCTATTGTTTGTGTTTATAAGATGATATTGTTTAAGGGCCAGTGTTGGATACTCTGTAAAGGCAATATTCAAAAGTGTTCTATTTCTATGGTAGCTTAGTAATGACACATGTCTGGAGTTCATTCTGTTCTGATCTTTTGCGTAGTGTACATCACATCGTTATGTACAATATACTTTTACTTCTTACTAATGAACTAGTTTCCTTTTATGCCGTAAATCCATCAGACAATGGGACTGAAATTTGGGTTTAGAGTCACAGTTACTTAATGGAATAAATCATAATAGTGTTCAAAATTTGAAAAGACCGTGGTGGCTGGCGTGCACACTGGGCAGCGCCGCGGTGCAGCTCTTGCGTTTACTTTTTTTTCAGTTTCTCTCTTAAGATTTCACAAATTTTGAATGAGGATGTTTTTCCTTTGTCGTCAAGTATATGCTTACCAATTTTCATACCTGTAACTCATGGATTATAGGAGTTCCCATACAAAATTCAACCCCTCTTTTTACCCCCTTTTAACACAAATTTGAACAATTTTAATAGCCTATAACCTGACCGGGTATTTACTCGACAGATTAGTAAAGTTTTCATCAAAATCTGTTGAGCCGTTTTCACGTGAAGCGCGTTCATATAAACAGACAAACAGATAAACAGATAAACAGACAAACAGACAAAAATTCTAAAAACTGTTGGAACGTGTTCTGTTATCGAGTCTAAGTATCCCCAGACAACTTTTTTTTCGAATATCTTCCATGTACAGACTTTCGACCCTCTTCAGCTTTATTATATGTATAGATAGATAACTAAATTCAACCAACCGTCTAGATTGATAGTAAATAAAACTACGTATTTTGGCAGAACTTTATTTCTGGCTTACTATTAAATAAGAATAACGTATTCTACTCTACACTCTACTCCAAGTCATTTGTATTTGTGTTATGAAGTGAACTTTCTTAATTAAACGGACTAGGGTTGGGAGTTAGCTTTGCAATTTGTTAGATATTTTGTTGAGTCGGATTAATGATTATTGCAGAAGCTGTTACTTCGTCAACTTTATTATTTAGTCGTATGGAAATTTGTCTTTAAACTTACTACGTATATATTATATACTTTGTGCAACTAGGGTGGCAAGATATTTGTGAAAAAGAGCCTATTAGAATATAGTAGAATTAGGAGAAATAAGAATTCCATTCCACTTGACAGTTGGTCAACTGTCAGTTTATTATTAGGAAACTGCGACTTGAACCGTCACTCATTCACTTAACATACATATTGTCTCCGTTATTCTCCTACTTGAAAGTTTTCTGTACTACTTCTTGTACAAATTATTGTGGTAGTTATATAACATAGTTATAAATATAACATGAGCGTTTGTGGCCCAGCGGCGCCCGCGTACCGCGTGCGGTATGCGAGGTTAAGCAATGTCGGGCGAGGTCAGTCCTTGGACGGGGCGCTAGTCGGGTAACCTCCACGAGTGTCTGGGCTCTTCCAGTTCCCCTGGCGAGAGGGACAGGCCATGCCATACGGCATGGCCTGTTTAAAGAAGTACGGACCCGTAACCCTGACTTCGGCAGAGGGCTGCTATAGTCGGGAGCGGGGGCTGTCACCGTCAGGCCGGGACCGGGTGGTGGCTGCGAGGGAGAAAACCTCTATAAAAAGTTACAAGGGGACCTGAGGGAGTGAATCCGGGGTTTTTCACTCTCTCCTGGCGTGAAGGTCCTTTGGTCGGCAAGTGTGAGGTGTCGCCCTGCACGCTTGCCGTCGGTTGGGGGGCGCAAGCCTCTACCGAGAGGGGACAGTTTCGGCTGTCGCAGCAGGCGGTGTTCGCGGTTGTGTGCCTTGGCGATCCCGTGTCACCGCCACTAATGCTGTGTGATGGGCATACCCTGGTGGTTTTAGACGGTAGTCCGGGCGGTTCCCGGGAGTCCGTCATACCTGTCCTAGTTCCCCGGCTAGGCGGGATGCGTATATGCATTTCCCCAGGTAAAAAAAAGGTCAGTCCTTGGATCCCCCTCAAGGTCCTCCACGGACTGGTCATCCACGTTGAAGCTAAGAGGCACCCAGGGCTGGCCTGTTTGGGCTGCCGGCTAGCCCGAGGAGGGCGCTCCCAGCAGGCTTGGGTAGCCCGCTGAGGATGCGTTGAGGAGGGGCCGCAGAAGAAGAGGAGTGCCGGTATTGCGGTTCTCCCTGTCTTCTGTGGCCGAGCCAGGATCGCAGGGGGAGAGGCGTGTTGGTATTTCGGTGCGCCACTCTCGCTACCCCCTGCGAACTTGGCGGGGCCGTTCCGCGGAAACGGTGTTGGTGGGGCCGCAGAGGAAGAGAAATGCTTTCCCTATCCTCTGCGGCCGAAGTGTGGTCCGTGGCGGAACCACCGACCCGCTCCGCCACCGGGTGCCGGAAGTTTTGCGGCACCCATGACCTCCTAGCAGCGGACTCAGGGGGGTCCGCTACTGTACAAGATGGAGGTCGAAGAGGAAGGCACGCCAAAAGACCTGGCGTGTCTGACGTGGGGGGCCTTCGGGCATCCGCGGTGGAGCCGCTTGGGAGTGGCTGTCGCCGGCGGGGTCGCGGATGTGTGTGCAAGCGTTCCCGTGACCTCGCCACAAGGCAACGAGGCGGTAGATGGGGGGGGGGGGGGGTTTAGTGGGTATACCGTGAGTCCCTATACTGAAGTCATACATAACCACTCGGGTCACCCCCTGCACCCGGGTGGTATGCGCAAAGCATTTTCCCCTCCAAAAAAAAAGAAAAAAATAGTCAGTCCTTGGATGGGTGACCGCTTTGAGTGGTTATTAACTGAGCGCTCCCGTGCTTTGGAAGTCACGTTAAGCCGTTAATCCCGGTTGCTGTCTATGATAGCAGTCGTTAAGCCAAGTTAGAGGCCTCCGGGCGGCTTGAGAACTTCTTACAGTCAAGTTGCCCACTCACTTGACAAGCCTAATCCCAATAAGGTCTAGTTTCCCCCTCGGGTTGGAAGGTCAGATGGCACTCACTTCCGTAAAAATTAGTGCCTACGCCAACTCTTGGGATTAGGTAGCGGACCCCAGGGATATATCCTTCACGATGAAACTGTACTGGAAATGACGCTAGGAGGATGATGAGTTATATAACATAGTTGTAAGCCTCACTCTTAATGTGAATTCCCATACCTAGACATCACATTACGTAATATACGATATTGTAAAACAACACAAAAATTGTCTATAATTATCTCGTTATCAAATATCAAGAGTTGTTATTGTGTTGTCGGTGGAATATTTTTTATTTCTCTCCAACATTCGCCAGACTTTTGTAAATGAACCTTATGAAACACAATTAATAAGCAAAAAGTTCCCCAAAGCTCTTTCATGTTAATATCACGTTTTTAAAGTTTAGGAATCCTAAATTTTGTAATTCATTAAGACGTTTTTAGGTATGAAGATGATTTAGTTCAAATCTTTCCTACCTATTAATATTCCAGAAACGTGATTAAAAATTCAAACGATTTTGTTGCGAAGCGGATTATTACTTTGTCCTAACTTAATTCTTGGGATATTTAACTTTTGAAGTTTTGGAATAAGTATGCCGCTTTGAAATTTAACTAACCGAATGTTGTCTGCCTATTATGTATATTATTACATCACCGAGCACCACAACCACTTTGACCAATTTAATTGACCAAGGGGGGTCATCATTATTTAACTAGAGTAATATAATATTTCATTTGAAAAAATATAATGTAAGTATCAGTTACCTAACTACAGTTAGGTACAGTTAGGTTAGTTATTAACAGTAAGGCTACTGTTAATAACTAACTTAACAGTAATCTTAATATTACTCTATTTAGTTATTTTTATTTATTTTAAATAATTCCATAATAAGTCTGTGTTCTTAACAACTACATAATCACTATTCATTTTACTCTTTACCTAAGCCCTTTTATTTATTACATTTTACAATTTCGGCGTATTTAATTTAATATTAGTTATTTTCAGATAATATTAGTTCACAAACATTAAAAAAATATATCAAAATAGTACTTACAACGCATTGAAACGCTAAACAGATATTCAGTGCAATTATTTTAACAATATATGCCGCAAAATAAAGCACTAGTACATTTTCGCCGTGGAATTTACTTTTCGTTTTGGGGAGAAAATCTTTTGTATGTTTGTAAAGAAAATAGGCAATTTTCACGAAACTGAAATGAAAAAAAAAATTGAGTGCATAACTGCGGTCTTAAAACTATATATATACGAATAGTATATAGTATATACTATAGTATATACTATAGTATATACTATATATATATATACATATATATATATCCCACTAATATTATAAATGCGAAAGTTTAGATGTTTGGATGTTTGGATGTTTGTTGCTCAATCACGCAAAAACGGCTGAACAGATCAAAATGATTTTTTGTATACTAACAGTATGTAATCTGGATTCACTTATAGTATACTTTTTGTCCCGATAATCACCCTCAAAGGGATGAAATCGGGGGTGCAAATATGGTCTATGAAACGGGGTGATTTAAATCCTCATAAGCCATTATAAGCTTTAAGTTTCAGCCAATTGGGAGTATAACGGCGTGTCAATAATTTTAACGTAAGCGATAGCAGAATTTGACGTATTGTAAACAAGCTGACTTTTCGATATGTCAAAGCCGAAATATCATAATTCCTTCTGATTGATGACGTTATTTTTGAGCATAACCTTTTAGCAATTACGTCTATTATTGCGTGTAAATCAAAATAAATTTGCGATACTTTGGATTTGTTTGTTTTCATATGCTTAAATACAAAAACAGCTGCTTCAATGCAGTCTTTGTATCGTCAGTGTACAATTTAATTTTGTCGTGTATTATTGTTTACGTAATTGGTGACCCTTCACACTATAATAACTGTTTGATATAAGAGATCACTTGGGCTGGGCAGCTCAATCGTCAACATTGACGGTTGAAGCACCTTAGATCTATGCACAAATTACAATCTATATACTGAGATAGAGATACCAGTGAAATACTCCACATAGATCGTAGCGCCGTTGTGTATTTAGTAAGAACTAACCGCACAACCGCTGCATCCCAGTCACTTCAATATGCAAGTGCGATAGAGATAGCACCCAGTGACATCTGGTACAAACAAGTTAAACTAAAATTTCCATAGAAAAATTCGTACTTCGAGTTGAAAGGCCCCTGGATTTAGGCTTATCCGTATACATATAATACAGCTGTAGAAGGTCGAAAATCTGTACATTGAAAATATTGGCTAAATCAATGGAGCGATTGGAGGGCCCTTAGCATCGAAACAGAACACATTTCAACAGTTTTAATAATTCGTGTGTGTTTGTCTATCGGTTTATATGTCTAGGCATTGTGACTCTCGGCCTTCAGCCTCACGTGCATTGCCGCTCTGCTTCGGGCCTTCGGCCCTCAGCCTTACACTTTACTCTGTGTGAATGATCGGCATCAGGAGCCCGCTCTGTGTGAATGATCTGCCTTTGGACTCGCATGGCTTGCCCCTCTGCATCAGTCCTTCGGCCCTACATAAGGAGCCCGCTCTGTTGGGATTCTCGGCCTTCGGCCTTGCGTGAATTGCCACTCTGCTTCAGGCCTTCGGCCCTACATGCGTGCCACACGGCTCCGAGCTTTCAGCCCTCATTCTTATATAAGGAGCCCGCTCTATTTGAATGCTCGGCCTTCGGCCTCGCATGCATTGCCACTCTCTTTCGGCCCGTTAGTCATCAACTTTACATAAAGAATCCAGTCTGTTGAGAAACTCGGCCTTCGGCCTCGCGTTTCTCGCCTCCCTGCTTCAGGCTTTGGGCCCTCAACCTTACATAAAAAGCCCGTTTTGTGTGAATACTCGGCCTTTCGTCTTGCATGTTTTGCCTCTCTGCTTACGGCCTTCGGCCATCATGCTTACATGAAGAACCCGCTCTGTTGGGACGTTTTACGGAAGAACTGCGTAGCGAGACTTTTATCATTGTACATGCAATATTTTACGGGCCTCATTCGTCTAGAATCGGTACATTTGATATAACTAAGCTTAATCATTCGTTTTGAAAGCACGAGCACGTAGCACCAACTCCCGTTACAAACGGACACTTTTACTTGAAGTTGTCAGACGATTATATACCTAGGACAGACTGTCCAGTTAGGTCCAAGGTACCCAGTTAGTGAAGGGCCAACTTCGAGAAAGGGGTAAATCGTCAAATCCGACTCGGCTGGGCAGCGTTCGAGAAGCTACGGCACATCTTTTCGTCCAATATTCCGCAGTGTCTCAAGACAAGGCTCTTTGATCAGTGTGTGTTGCCAGTGACGACATATGGCACTGAAACGTGGTCGCTTACTATGGGCCTCATAAGAAGGTTCAAAGTCACCCAAAGAACAATGGAGAGGGCTATGCTGGGAGTATCTCTGCGTGATCGCATCAGAAGTGAGGCCATCCGCAGTAGAACCAAAGTAACCAACATAGCCCACCGAACCGCTAAACTTAAGTGGCAGTGGGCGGGGTATATAGCACATAGAACCGTTGGCCGTTGGGGAGGAAAGGTTTTCGAGTGGCGAGTAGGTACCAGAAGGCGCAGCGTGGGTAGGCCCCCCCACAAGGTAGACTAATGACCTGGTGAAGGTCGCAGGTGTCCGCTGGATGGGGATGGCAAAGGAACGGTCATTGTGTCACTCTTTGGGGGAGGCTTATGTCCAGCAGTGGACGTCTTTCGGCTGATATGATGATGATGATGATTCGTTTTGAAAAAACGATTACTATTAAAATTTTCGGAGCGCGGTAAAGAACATTTCATATTCAATGTAATCATTTCTTAAGGGATGTAAAGAAGGGTGAAAGATGTATGGGAAAACAAATAATTCCAAAGCAAGAATGAGTTCTACGCAGACGAAGTCGCGGGCAAAAGCTAGTAGATAATATTTTAGACCCTAGTTAGACAATTTCATAAATATATCACATAAGTATTTATAACATGAGGTCGCGTGACTCATTAAGAGAATTTTTCAAATAAATAAATATTCTAACACGCTGTTCCTATACATATTTGAAATAACAATGTATGTTAGGAAGAATTTGTGCGATTTCCCAACGAACGCTGATAAACCAATAGCCACCAGAAACGCTGGGAAACTCAAACAGTCGTTCTGGGGAAATTGTATCAAATCCTTCAATAAAATTCCTAAATACATTACTGAACTTAGCAATTCTAAATTCAAATCTGTAGTAAAACAAACACTTATTTCAAAAGCATATTATAAGGTAAACGATTTCTTCATGGATAGGTAGGTATGTTTGGCAGTGATTGTGTCTTGCACGGCTAATCTATGGCGAAAATAGGTTTTCTACTGTAGCATTGTTATTTTGTAGTAGCTGAATGAATTTTATATTTAACTATAGAATATATAATGTTTTAGAAATATGACACCCCGTCGAGTTTCTTACGCCGGTTCTTCTCGTGGCAGAGGTTTATTTTTTATAATTACTTTTACTTTTAAGTTGTAAGAGGCGTTCAAAAGTTTGTATCAGTTCAAAAAACACAAATAGTAAAGTAACTAGTATGTGAATGAGCTAATCGATGCACTCAGCAGTAGACATGTCGGCTGCCATGTAGATGGAGTGTGTGTTAACAACATAACCTATGCATACGAAATGGTACTGCTGAGTGCGTGGGTGTGTGGATTGCGAAGGTTGCTCGTAAAAAAAATGTAAAAGTAGTTTATTCTTCAAATTAGGCATATTAAATACACCTATTAACGTCAATAAACTACCACCGGTTCGGAAAAATATACCTCTGCCACGAGAAGAACCGGCGTAAAAAACCCGGCGAGGTGTCATTTTTTCAAAACAATATACATTGTACCTAAAATTACAGTGTCAGCTACTACAAAATAACTTAGATAACAATGCTACAGTAGAAAACATATTTTCGCGATAGATTACCCGTGCAGGACGCTATCACTGCCAAACATCCCTATCCTTGATTTAATCGTTTATCTTACAATATGCTCTTGAAATAAGTGTTTGTTTTACTACAGATTTGAATTTAGAATTGCTAAGTTCAGTAATGTGTTTAGGAATTTTATTGTAGAATTTGATACAATTTCCCAAGAACGGCTTTTTCGCCTTAACTAGTCTATAGAAGGTTATTTTGAGTTTCCCAGTATTTCTCGTGGCTATTGGTTTGCCCAAATTCTTCCTAACATACATTATTATTTCAAATATGTAATATATGGCAGGGTTAGAATATCTATTTCTTTGAAAAATTCTTAATGAATTTAAACTTTCGTGAGTCATTTCAAAATTATACTATTGCTATTTTATTATTGCGCGCTCGTCGCAGGTGCACTCGTCCTGAGGAAGAACTCCCGAAGAGTTCGAAACATGTCGCCCGGAGTGACAATTTATACGTGAGTTCTAACCGTTTGCGTAATATAATTCTTAATGAGTCACGCGACCCCAAGTTATAAATTGCTCGGATAGCCCTTTTTTGCAAAATAAAAACAGTTTCAATATCTGCAGCCCCACAAGATAAGAGCATAAGTTATTATACCATTAAAATAAGCAAAGTAAATTAACCGTGCCGTTGCCACATTGGTAAGCTGCCTTGTTCTCCTGACTGCTAATGCAGCAAAGCTCAACCTACTTCCTATTGCTGTTATATGGGAACCCCACTGCAATTTTGAGTCAAATGTAATACCTAAGAATACAGTAGACATAACAAATTCTAATGTTTGACCATTAAGTTTAGTTTATTTGTATCTAAGTTTCTGTTTGATGAGTTCGCTAGAGAGAATTTCATACATTTCGTTTTTTCGGGTTCAATACTAAGTTATTGGCAGCAAACCAGTCAGATATCATGGAGATATCTTGCTGCATAGGCTTCATACGTAATGTATAAAGCCTATGCAACAAGGCACGGACTCAAATATAGTAATGCTACTAAAAGCCATTACATGGTATTTGAGAGCGGTCGCAAAAGTACAATTGCAGAACCTCCCATTTAGGTCACGTGATTGCGACTGATCTCACAGACGACCTGCATATTAAAAGGGATCGAAGGGCCCTATCAGTTCGGGCGAATATGATCGCATGCAGGTTTTCGGGGTGTTCAAAGGAGGCGAAGCCTGTCAGCCAACCTGTGGGCACGGTATACACAACGGGCCTATGGATAATAATGCGTTCCGGGTGCTATACTGGGACTGCCTCGCTACTGTAACGCGTCAGGGATGTTTGCGGAGGTGCGCGTCCCCTAATAGTGTGATACTGTGGGAGTGCGCCAATGAATAATAACAATCTGTACATATAAGTGCCTATATCCTGACTGATTCATTTACTCACTCATCAAAGCACAGCCGAAACTACTGGGGCTAGAGAGTTGAAATTTTCACTGTAATTCAGGTTAATTGTGTAGACAACCAATAAGAAGGGGTTTTCAAAAATTGGGGGGTGAAATGCACCCCTAAGCAGGTTAAATAGGGGTGAAAAGTTTGTATGGGGATGGAGTAAAATTTTCGGTGAGAGACTTGAAACTTAGTGCATAGACTCCTTAGTACAATACAAGAAAAGTAATTTTAGGGTTATGGAAAAACCCAACCCTAAGCGCGTTAAATAGGGGCGCAAATTCCTGACTGACTGACTCAACGCCCAGCCCTACCGTTTAACCTGTAAAGTAGAATTTTTCACAGTAGGCTGTTTATATGACGCAAGTAACTAATAAGAAGGGGTTTTTAGATATTTAACTCCTGAGGGGGTAAATTTGGGGTTGAAAGTTTGTATCCAGATCGTGTGTACTTTAAAGTAAAAGTGTAAGATTTTGTACAAAGACGCTTCATCTACATGAAGATATGCAAAGTACTTTCGCGGTATTGCGAAATTAACCCTCTAAATGCGTAAAATTAGGGTTGAAAGTTTGCATGGAAAACATGTAATACTTTGAATAAGAAATCTAATATTCATTATGGACATTGCTCATGAAGAAACTAGAAGACTAATTTCAGCGTTTGGAAACTCATCCTCTAAGGGGGTTAAAAAGGGGTTGAAGTTTTGTATGTAGGTCTTGAGATTTTTAAAGTAAAAACATAGGGTTTACGTACCCTTTATCTAAAGATATGAAAAGTACTCTCACCGGTTTTTGAAATTCACCCACTAAACAACCAAAGGGGTAATTTTTTTGGTTAAAACATGTAATTCTATCTAGTATATAAGCAGTATATATTAGAAACTCCGTATACACAGTCCTCATGTAGATGTTAAAAAACCAATTTCAGTGTTTTTGGAAATTCATTATCTAAGGGTGTTAAATAGAGCTTGCATTTTTCTATGGAGAATGTATTTTACTTTAAACGCAAATTTATTATTTCGGGTTGATTAAAGTAATATGTTCAAACTTTTCGCACGTTATACACGGATAATAAAAGTACTTTTATTGTGGTTAAGGACTGATGGTTAATATGTGGCAAGATCATTTACAGATTTGTCAGTTCTTTTCGTTTTATACATCTACAGATTACATTTACTATATACTTAGGTCAGAGAATGTGTTTCCGTATTAATAGTTTTGTTTGAACGTTTCTTATTTCCAATTAAGATTTTTATATAACTCTGTACACACAAAAATTATATAAGAGGTACCCTCGACTACTTCTCCAAGACACTCAGACGGGAGACGATGAATATCCTCAATAAAGGAGATGTCCAACTGACGGTGAACACACAATAAAGATTAATGTAGGGTAATGCAACCCTGTTCAAGGTGTCACATACACCAATTATGTGAACTAGGGTGATCGGACGGCTTTGACTCTCGAAAATGAGAATAATGAGATAAAAATTTATGAAAGCGGCCAATACATAAGTAGCTCCAGAGCTGTTTGGAGGATCTTGAAGTTTCACATTCATGAAATGTTTCCTCCTGTCGTACACCTCACTGTTCAACTTGAAAATGTCATTGTGAATATACTTCACCTCCAACAAACACCTTAGAAAAGATCATTAAACAGTCCACCTTAGACTATGATATTAGTTTTCTTTGAAAGTAAATTTCTACATAATAACTACGAGTTCTTTCGCATTACCAGAATGGATGTGTGTGCGTGCGTATGTGATATGTTTAGTTATTGTTAACTTGGTATGTCCTTTTAAACAACAACAACATAGGCTAAAGTTTATTGTTCTGCACGTGCGAAGCCGCGGGCAAAAGCTAGTTGTCCTAGATTTTTTATATAATAATGTGGTTTTAACCTCCTTATTTAAAACGAGTACACCACGAGTTATCAATTCGGGCGAACCACTGATTTAAAGAAACATTATTATAAGTATCTAAACATCACAGCCTTAAGAAAGCAGCCTGATTCTTTTCCCGTACTATTAAATATTCAACACCTGTGACAAAGCGACTTAATTTAACGAATTCAAAAGTCGGTATAATCAAGCTTCGTAGTTGTTTTTTAATGTCTTTTTCATTTACTTTCGCTTTTCTCTTTCATTAGTTTTTGGATTGAAGATTGTAGGGTGTTTAGAGTTATTTAATTCAAATGTTGGTAATAAGAAATAATTAATTAAACATTCAATTTATTCCCAGGAGACGTTGTTTCGTTAACAAACCCGACCCTGTATCAGTATTAATCTCAAATTGTCCAGTTTCAGCAGTATCTATCGGCTTGCCTGATCCCCGGGATTGGCCACACCACCACCACGCCTGATTACCATTACCACTAATAAGGACGTGCTGCAGTGATGTCGTTCAAAAATGGCGCCTCGACGGCATCTCTCTACAACACCTGGTATTGTAAGCAAAGGAATCTGGGGAGCGCCTCTGGTATTGCAAGCGTCCATAGGCGACGGTGACCACTTACCATTCAGTGAGCGTCAGCTTGTTTGCCACCAACGTGGTATAAAAATGTTTTAGTCACTGACCACTTAACCCTATAGACACCACTTCATAGAACTTTGTCTTGAATCTCAAACTGCCAAATTGGCGGGGCGCGGGGGGCGACAAGTGCACTGTGATTGGCTAGTACAAGGTCAACGAGCAATCACGTGTACGGTGCGTGATGCGCGCCATTTTGCGTAGTGATGAGACACACTCGAAAAAGATACTACAGAATATAAGTGTAAATTTAAGTTTTAAATTGGAATCAATAAAAATACGAAAAGCAATTTAAATTGTTTTTAATTCAAAGATACTAACTAAATATAAATGCTTATTGTTTAATGTACAGTGGAGGAATTTGATTTCTGGGCCACTTCGTACCTTGTCACAGTGTCAAGTCATATGAGATTTCTAGCAGCTTTCACATTGATTTTCACTGTGACAACGTACGAAGTGGCCCAGAAATCAAATTTCTCGTCTGTAGAGTATACAGTAAGGTGACTTGAGACAATGCATATGTTATTCCTATGTATCCTATGGTATGGTAATAGGAATAAATGTATAAGAACAATAATCATAATCATTAACACATAAAATGAATGCAAATACAAATAAATAAATAAATATTAGGGGATTATTTTTACACAAATCGTCCAAGTCTCAGAAACAAATGTCTCTGCTCACCACAGAAACAAATGCCCTTACCGGGAATCGAACCCGGGACCATTAGCTTCGGAGGCAAAGACACTTCATCTGCGGTTTAGCAGTTTAGACGCGCAGAGACAGATATACAGACAGAGTGACTTTCATATTTGTAGTATTATAGTTAGGATACAAATTTGATTTGAACACACTTTTATGTTTTTATAATTGTACATATGCATGTAACATAAATTTCCATTATAATTCAAAAATATAAGTTTGTTCTGTATCCTACGTATAGGTATATTCCACCATAATTTAATATTGTTTCACGAGTATCAGTTAAGTACGTAAGTTTAAATAATCAATCAGTCACATCACTACTTGAGACTGCAATGGTTAGACAAAGACAGATTTACAAAAAATAGTAAGTGAAAGAAAGAGACAGACATTGAAAGACATCAACGCGGCGCCAGGTTTACAACCTTCACTTGATAACCTTGACTTTTTAATTATTATTGTTTTATCGTGGTAAAAAAGTAAAAAATAGCTTACCTGTGGAATGAAATCCCATCTTTTTGAAGACTAGATGTCTTGCTACACTTTTCACACAATTTAACCAAACAAAACGGCATATTTTGAGCACTTTATAAGCCAAGTAATGCGTCGAATATTGCACGTTACTTCGTCAACGATCGGCCGCATACTAAGAGCATATTTGGGGGCGTGGTGACCACTTGACGTTTTTTTAACTTAGGCTTGGCTTACGCGGGCGCCCTTGTAAGCGGGGTCTATAGGTTAAGTGGTCTGTGGTTTTAGTATACTTTTCAGTTTATTTTAAGTTTTGTTTTTGTTAGTTCTTATATGTTATCATTAAAATAATACACGAAAAAAACAAACATAAGAAGGATAGATGTAAGTCAGATCAGTATATTTTAAGTTTTCTTTTTGCTAGTTTTTATATTTTATAATTGAAATAATACACGAAAAAAGACAACCATAAGAAGGATAGATGTAACATAGGAGAGATGTTAATGAGGTTCAGAAATAAGAATATATCATTTTTGGTGTGGTTTTGTTTTAAAACACCAAGTAAAGAAGTGAAAATGAATTTTGCAAAGTTAGATTTGATGAGCACTATGCTATATATAAGAGGTTCATTTAGACTCCATTATTCATAATACTATGATATACTTCCTGATACATTAGGTAATGAATTACTGATTACTAATTGTTTATGCGATGGTATATGTTTGATTGTAGTGATTTATTTTAGAGGATAGATCGCAATAAATTATTATTATTAATAGTGTTGTAAATGGACATAATGTGCCAAAGACTTCATATTTTCCCGATACCGACACAGATACATTTTGTATAACTTCCGTTGACCTACCCTTTGAATAAAGCGCCGGAAATTCGATTCCAACTACTCTCACAGCCTTGATGAATCAAAGCGAAAGGTTGATCGTGGTTTCTATGCCAATAAATTTATCTAGACACGGGGCAGCGTGTCCAGCCAAGTTCACCCCAGGAACTGGCGGACAGCAGCCGTGTGTTATTTTATACGAACCGTTTGGAGCCACTTTTGACCCCCCAATAACTCCAAATCTATCTAACATAAAAACATGAAATCTTTCAAAGATCTTTCAGCACAACTAAAACCCTAAATTTCATAAATATAGGTTTAATAATTATTGAGATATAAGATTCCAAAAACGGCATTTTTACCACTGACTGACTGACTGACTGGCTGACCGACTAGTAATCAAAAACCTAACCCACTTCCAGGTGACCTAGAAAGCCGAAATTTGGCATGCAGTTTGGTAATTGTGTGTGTACACCAGAAAAAATCAGAAAACAGTGATTTTTTTATTAGTTTTATTATTATTATTTATGCTAGTTACCTCAGAACTCCGTCATTTATTAACCGATTTGGAAAATTCTTTTTTTGTTTAAAAAGGTATACTTCAGGGGTGGTCCTATAGTTATCTAATCATAGGGTCCTGGAGAAATCGAGGGAACTCTTCAAATATTTGAGGTCCACCTATAGCGATTTTGGGTATTTTGTATATAGTAACTCGTGCATTCGCTCTTAAAAAGCATTATTTGGCAAAGATTGACAAAAAGTAATGATATCCCATCAAAAACATAAATGTTAAAAAGGGAGCCAAGTTCAATATTAAGAATATGCGATGCTTGGTTGTCGTCTTCACTGACAAAAGAATTGAGATCAAATGGGTGCCAAGTTCCGTAGATTCTCTGAAATGGTGCCAACTCCGGCACTACATTGTTTACAGTATAACTAATTTACTGCGGCTTAATGCATTTTGAGCCTTAACTTGGCAGTTTTCTATGCAGTATGTTATAATACCATAAAAGTTGTTGGATATTTAAGAAAATTGCCAAGTTAAAGCTCAAAATGCATCAAGCCGCAGTAAATTAGTTATACTGTACACAATGTAATGCCGGAGTTGGCACCATTTCAGAGAATCTACGGAACTTGGCACCCATTTAGATCTCAATTCTTTTGTCGGTGAAGACGACAACCAAGCATCGCATATTCTTAATATTGAACTTCGCTCCCTTTTTAACATTTATGTTTTTAATGGGATACCTTACACAGTATACATCGAAAATACAATTTATGAAATTGTATAACACAATTTATGTGGAAGGTAAAGGATTATGTAACAGGAATCGGAAACAGCATGCTAAATCGTATATTTACATTAGATACTTTATTACAACTTTTAAAAAAAATAAATATTATATCAGTAATTTGGTCAAGTGCGAGTCGGATTTTAGTTTTCCCATACATTTTGAGACCCAGCGCCTGATGAACATAACAAGTTTTTTTTTTGTATGGGAACTTTCTTATAAATTTATTTTATTTTGTTTTTAGTGTTTGTTGTTATAGCGGCAACAGAAATACATCATCTGTGAAAATTCCAACTGGCTTACTATAACGGTTCATGAGATACTGCCTGGTGACAGACAGACAGACAGACAGACAGACGGATGGACAGCGGAGTTTTATTAATTTAGGGTCCTGTTTTATCCTTTGGGTACGGAACCCTAAAAATGAACGAAAGCAAAACAATGTGATAACAAACAGCAATCCTAACACAATGCATCTAAAAACAAACCGTTGGAATATGTCGACACAATATACCACAATTCTAGGAAAATAAGTTTATATGTAAAATAAAATAAAGAAGACGAAGTCAATTAGCCTATTGCAATAGGCTGGAAAAATTATTGGTCTCTGAAAAATGTTATGAAATTTGACTCTTCGGAAGCTTGGATTGGGTTTTACAAACAGTATTACCAGAACCCAAACAAACAATTATTAATACAATACATACCTGCATACTTGCGTAAGTGGCAGCAATTATTGGTATGTACAATATTTACAATTTCGTTCAGAAACTGCGTAATAGCAATTATCAAGTTATAGTTAAAAATAATGATTAATCAATTTCCAACTTGACAGCACGACTCTAAGAAAATACTCCGTAACAAAAACAATACATAGTTGTAATTTTTTTAATTTATTTTTCAAACCAGCCAGGGTACTAGCGGGCGCATCACGGAGGATCCCGTTACTGTACCCCGCGCGCCCAGGAGAATTTATTATCTTTAATATAAAATGAAGGAGAATTCAGAAAAAAATATACATATTTGATACGTAATATTTACAGTTTTACATCCTTAATGTGCCATCAACCTATTGCGCAGTCCATTCAAATCTGCCAATTCCTAATAAGAGGTGACAATTTGTTAAATAACTGTACACTTCACAAATTTGGGAGCTATTTTAGCAGTGAAATATTTACCAGTGTCATTTAGCTGGACCCGGGTATGTCCTAAAACTACGACCAAGACCCCCGGGGGATGGGCAGCACCATCGGGATGGAGTGCGCTGGAGATACTGCGATCGCCAACCCGCATGCCAAGCGTGGAGATTATGTTTTTTTTTTTAATTTATTTATTTATTTCTGACAAGAGTCCATAATTAAATATATATACTTATTACATAATACTATTATGCGCCTGCAGGTGCGTGTAACTGCACCCAGTGTTGCAGCAACGGTGTGTCCCACCGGTCGGCCAACACGCGCAGGATGGTGTTAGAGCTGGTGCGCCAGCGGCTAAGTAGCGAGCCACAACGCTTCCTTATGATAGCAAAAATGCTTTAAAAAGCGTCACTTTAACCTGCTTGCTACACCGTGCAAACCTACGAACCAGCATGTTACAGAGCACGGCCAGCGCCCTGTGTTCCCTCTCCAGGTCCATGTTGTCACACAGGTCCTCGGTGACCCAGTGGCCCAAATACTTAAAATGCTTTACCTGCACTAAAGGCAATCCGTCAAGGGTTATAGGGGGTACAGCGTAAGATTTTTTACCCGCCTTAAAAAGCATTATCTCACTTTTCTTAGCATTGTATTTGAGCCCATGGGCCGCCGCATAGGACTCACATTTACGCAACAAGCATACTAAAGCGCCCGCCGACGGACTCAGCAGCACCATGTCATCCGCATAACAGATGTTATTTATGCGAACTCCGTCCACTTAACAACCTACATTGGCGCTGCTGAGCTCCTCCAGCAGTCGGTTTATGTACAGATTGAAGAGGCGCGGCGAGCTCAACCCTCCCTGCCGCACCCCACACTCCAACCTGTATACCTCCGAATACGTTCCGGCCCACTTTACACAGTTCTGTTGGTTACCATACCAGTATTTAAGTAAAGACGTGACCTCATACGGGACGCTCGTCTCCGATTGTAACTTATGCCACAGTGTGTCATAAGATACAAGGTGGAATGCTTTTGATAGGTCCAAGTAACAGGCGTATACAGGTGTTTTCCTAGCTGTGCAGTACTGGACAGTCTGCTTCAGGCACAGGATAGCGGCTTCGGTGGATAAGCCAGGTCTAAAGCCGAATTGAGCATCATTTATATGCATATGCTTCGCTAACTGCTTATCCAACAGACTGTCCAGCACCTTGGCTACGACATTAGCCAGAGAAATAGGTCTGTAATTGGACATATCAGAGACATCGCCAGTTTTATTCTTGAAAATTATTCTGATGTGAATTGATCTATTCTGACGTTCAATCACTTACAATACAGCACACAATCTGCGAAATTGTATAATAAAATACACAAAGAAATAGACATATATCGAAGTACTGTACGCGAGTGTAAAATAAAAGTAACTAACTGGCTAAAAACTAAAACATACATCGACATTGAAAACTTATTACAAAGTATTTAAATACACAAACAAACACACACATACACACCCTCGCAAACACACACACACACACAAGCACGCGCACGCGCATGTGCGCACGCACGCACACACACACACACACACACACACACACACATACACACACACACGCGCGCGCACACGACACGCACACACACTATATTTGTAAAATTAGTTCTATAAGAATAAAGCTTTGTTAAATATAAAAGTCGTATACACGTATTGTCACATTTAAATTTATAGACAAGATAAGAATTGTAAATATTTTATATTTTGTCAAACCTAACCAATTCATGGAAGTGCGGGGTCTCCTGACACAAGCAAACACTATGCTTAAAAGGAGGTTCCAACCTTAAATGTATTTTAAAACTTGTTAAAACACAAATAAAGTATTTTTCATTTTCATTTTTTATTTTCAACTTGGTGCTAACATCTGTGAATATCCCATTAATCTGAGAGGGTATAGTAATATGTAACTTCGCAATGCGCAAAAAAATGGATAACAACGGTACTAAAATGATATTGAAGTGTAATAATTTCTTTTTAATTTCTCTTGCCACCGTCAACGTGCCGGCGCTACTAGAGCCACCCGGCATTCTTAGAGACGATGGCAAGAGGCCGGATGGTATGTCTTTGATTCCGTGGAAGATGGGACGTGTGCTAGTGTGGGACGCCACGTGTGTGGACACGTTGGCTCCTTCCCATCTCCACGGAACTTCAGTCAGAGCGGGTGCGGCGGCAGAGGCGGCCGAAAAGGCTAAGCAAAGCAAATATAGGGGTCTCGGCGCCGAATATAACTTCGTTCCGTTCGGCGTTGAGACCCTCGGTCCGTGGGGTTCCAGGGCCCATGACCTCTTTAAAGAAGTGGCAAAGAGGCTAGTGGACACCACTGGTGACCAAAGGGCTGGCAGCTTCCTCGCACAACGCATCAGCATTGCTATACAGTGAGGAAATGCTGCCAGCATCATTGGCACGATGCCGCGGGGTGACCCCTTATTTTAAATTATTTATTTTGTAAGTTTTTAATAAGTATAGGATATTAGTTGAAATTTGTGATGATGAAAAATGGATGTCAATAAAGTAAAAATCTATTAGCAATAATGTTTTATTTTATGACGTAAAGAGAAAAATAAATGCTTGGAGCATAAACACGCCTAAAAATAATTTTAAACAACAACGTTGAAGTATCTATCGCGCTGCGCTACGGAGCGGATACGAAAAGGGTGAATAACAAATTGCCGCGTAGCGTCGGCTTTGCAGTAAATGTTTAATTTAGCCCGGTAAAGACGTTTATCCCGGCCAACAATGACAAAGCGCACGTCACTATACGTGACGAAATTTGAAGCTTCCTTGATATACTTGATACCGCAATGTTGTGAAGTTAGGTACAGTGATTTTCACGCTTTACATATTTATCTCTGGTATTTTTTGTTTGTTTTCAATCTTGTCATTCTACATGATTTAACAAACTTTGCGTTATTCAATTATGTTAAAAAAAATTGTACAATGCACAACGGTACCACGAAATTGGGAATGATATAGGTAGAGTCAAGTTATGGTCATCAAGTTTGTGCATAGGGATCCTTTACTACACGTCGATAAATTTACCATTCTGAGACTCGTTAAAAGTGTCTTATTAAACAGTGGACGCCAGCGCAAGATATGTACCATTTTAATGGCGTACTTTTGTTGCCGAGCTTGTCTCAAAATATTTTTTGTCAGAATTAGTTTTTAGGTTTCCATAGTTAACATGTATAATGCACAACGGTACCACGACATTGGGGATAATATAGGTAGAGTCAAGTTATGGTCATCAAGTTTGTCCATAGGGATCTTTTATTAACATGTCGATAAATTTAACATTCTGATACTCGTTAGAAGTGTCTTATTAAATAGTGGATGCCAGTGCAGGATATTTACCATTTTAATGGCGTACTTTTGTTGCCGAGTTAGTCTCAAGAAATATTTTTTGGCAGAGTACGTATTTATGATTCCATAGTTAACATGGAACCCTTAAGCGCGAACAATACAGAGACGGTGTAAGATAAAAGCGCAGCGTAAGCGCAGCGCAGGCATGATGCCGCTTCAAAACGCTTTCATATTAGTCGGCCTGTTTAGTCTAGTTGGTAGTGACACTGCCTCCAAAGCTAGGGATCCCGGGTTCGAATCCCGGTAAGGGCATTTGTTTCTGCGGTGAGCAGAAACATTTGTTCCTGAGACTTGGATGTTTTCTATGTATTTATGTAAGTATATTTACATATATATCTATTAAATATATCGTCATTTAGTACCCATAACACAAGCCTTATTGAGCTTATTAGGGGACTGGTTCGATTTGTGTAAAAAAAATGTCCCCCTAATATTTATTTATTTATTATAATTATTTATATAAAATCTATGAAAGCGACTTGTCAGTGAATTACACTCAAGCGGCCTACGCCGCGCCTTCACCTTACGCCGTATCTGTATAATTCTCACCTTAGTGTTGCCATGTCAGCTAGGTGCCATAGCCAGCTAAGGTGCGGACAGACGGACGGATGGTCAGACATGGCGAAACTATAAGGGTTTCTTATTTACTACGGTGCCCTAAAAATGGTAATGCATGAAATTACGTCCCATTGAATTAAATCATGCCAAAAAAGTGTAGCAGCACGCTTTTGATTGTTCTGCAGCCGTGAGCGTTCATTGGCTACGGTCTTAGCTTATCATCAAGCAATGCCGTGTGCTTGATTGCCGCTGTCGTAGTTAAAAACGTGAACACATTTTAAAAGTGTATTTGCTGTCTTAATAAGTTACATCACATAGCCGCAAATAAAGCAGTGTCGTGATTACTTACGAACCTGTTCTACACTTACCGGGTTACAGTAATGACGCCCTGAAGCGTTATTTATAATCTATGCCGATTTATCTCTGGCTTAATGATCGATTGCGTTCTTCAAACCTTCACGAAGTTCGCGTAATTGTTTTTAAGTATATTAAGCGGCAGACACATGGTAATATTTATTATTACGCCTAAAGCTAACGACATTTATGAGTGAACTAAATTATTAAGACTGTTTAAGATTCGAATAAATTACGTTCAGCACGACCAAATTCAGCGATTCAGATCAGTTTAAGCTAAAGAGAAAGAGATCATTTATTGTTTGCCATGTATACGGTTTTATGTAAAATAATAATGTAAATATAAATATTTGAGAAACAATGGCAACCCATGACGGGCATACAATAATCACTAAAGAAATTTTCATAACATAAGTACAACCTTCGCCTAAGAACGTCGAACGTTTGTACTGAAATTAGGTATTTGTTTTAGTCATGGAACACACTTTTAGTTATTGATCGTTTTAATTAGCACTTGACTTTATATCCGCTTAATATGTATTTTTAGATGAATGGGTTGATGGCTGAAATAAAGGTGCTATTATAATAGGTTGCATTTCAATCGCAGGCAATGATATAAAAAACTTGTATTGTTAACGCAAATTGATACGCTGTTCTGAATTAAAATGATATTTAATTGTAACAAATGAACACAGCTCGAAATCATATAATATAACTAGCTTTTGCCCGCGACTTCGTCCGCTTATAACTCGTTCCCGCCTTAGAATGATTTCTTTTCCCATACAATCTTTCTCAAGCCCAGGTGGACAACAGGAACTAA
The DNA here is from genome assembly GCA_905163555.1 of Notocelia uddmanniana. NCBI lineage: Eukaryota > Metazoa > Arthropoda > Insecta > Lepidoptera > Tortricidae > Notocelia > Notocelia uddmanniana. The sequence continues at coordinate 23,762,056 of LR991055.1, forward strand.
GGGGTGACATGTTGGAGAAGGAAAGCCACGAATAGATCGGGGTGGAGATATTTGCTTGACCAGGCTAGCCTAGGGCCCACCTGCAGCTATAACGCCTCAGATGATGATGATGATGATCAATACAATCTTTCACCCTTCTTTACACCCCCTTAAGAAATGATTACAGTCAATATGACATTCCCTAGAAATCCTATTGTCAAAACAAATGATTAAGTGCTTATTTCGGAATATCAAATGTACCGATTCTAGACGAATGAATCTCGTCAAAAACATTACATGTACATTGTACAATGGTAAAAGTCTCGCTACGCAGTTCTGCCGTAAAACGTTATCCCAACAGAGCGAGTTCTTCATGTAAGTATAATGACCGAAGGCCGGAAGCAGAGCGGCAAGGCATGCGAGAATAATCACACAGAGCGGGCTAATCATGTAAGGCTGAGGGCCGAAGGCCTGAAGCAGAGAGGCGAGACACGCGAGGATGAAGGCCGAGCCTCCCAACAGAGTAGATTATTCATGTAAGGTTGATGACTGAAAAGCCGAAGGAGAGTGGCAAAGGCATGCGAGGCCGAAGGCCGAGCTATGTCGTCGCCAGAGATCCAGTTGCCATATTAATGAGGGTAAATTATACTCCATTCGTTCGTTTTCACGTGATGCCTAGACATATAAACAGACAGACAAACAGACACAAATTCTTAAAACTGTTGAAACGATTTCTGTTATCGATCCCCAGCCAACTTTTTTCGAATATCTTCCATGTACAGACTTTCGATCCTCTTCTAAGTGTACATCTAAGATGCTCAAACTGTCTATGCTGACAATCGGCAGCGGACAGGGCTTCCCAGCTCAAGTGATCTCTTATATCAAACAGTTTTTATGGTGTGAAGGGTCAACAATTAAGTAAAAAATAACGCACGACAAAATTAAATGGTACACCGACGATACAAAGCGTGCATTGAAACAGCTGTTTTTGTATTTAAGCATATGAATAAAAACAATGCCAAAGTATCGCAGATGCATTTTGATGTACACGCAAAGTAGGACTTATTGCGAAAAGGTTGTGCTCAAAAATAGCGTCAACAATCAGAAGGAATTATGATACTTCGGTTTTGACATAATTAATCGTCAACTTGTTTACAATTCTGCTATGCTTTAAGTTAAATTTCATGACACGCTGTTATACTCCCAATTGGCTGAAACTTAAATCGCAGAATGGCGAATGGGGATTAAACCACCCCGTTTCATAGACCTTACTTGCATCCCCGATTTAATATCCATTTGATGGGAGATAGGGACAAAAAGTACACTTATAATATATATAAGTGAATCCAGATTATATACTATTAGCATACAAAATAATAGCTTAATCTGTTCAGCCGTTTTTGTGTGATTCAGTGACAAACATCCAAACATCTTAACTTTCGCGTTTATAATATTAAGTAGTAGGATTAAGTAAAACATACAATTACAAAAGTAACATTGTAATTGCATGTTTCTATATAGGACAAAGTTACATATGTAGTTTTTGAATTGGGCTTAGAGTCACAGTTACTTAATGGAATAAATCATATTAGTGTTCCGTGAAGAGACCGTGGTGGCTGGCGCGCACACTGGGCAGCGCCGCGGCGCAGCGCTTGCGTTTACTTTATTTTTTCTGTTTCTATCTTAAGATATCACAAATTTTGAATGAGGATGTTTTTTCTTTTTCATCAAGTATATGCTTACCAATTTTCATTCCTGTAACTCATGGTTTATAGGAGTTCCCATACAAAATTCATCCCCTCTTTTTACCCCCTTTTAACCCAAATCTGCACAATTTTTATAGCCTAAAACCTGACCGGGTATTTACTCGACAGATTAGTAAAGTTTTCATCAAAATCCGTTCAGCCGTTTTCACGTGATGCGCGTTCATATAAACAGACAAACAGATAAACAGACAAACAGACAAAAATTCCTAAAACTGTTGGAACGTGTTCTGTTATCGATTCTAAGTATCCCCAGGCAATTTTTTTTCGAATATCTTTCATGTATAGACTTTCGGCCCTCTTCAGCTTTATTATCTGTATATATAGATTATCTTACTAAGAAACTTCCAGTATATTACTTCAGATCCAGTATTGTTTAAGCGGTATTATAATATGGAAATATTTCTGTAGTGTTTGCGAATAAAAGATATCTTGAGGTCTTCAGTGTTTGTATTTCTTAATATAATACTATTTAACAATATGGTTTGCACAGCGATATGTATTACTCGACCGGAGGATCCGAGCTAAGAGAAATGTCAAAAAGTGACATTTAAAAACATATTTTTAAGAGGTGCATACACACAGTATTACATTGTTAAGGTTCGTTCAATCTCTATCACAATTTCTTTTGAAAGATATAAGTATTTTTCACATTAACAGAATTACACATTTTTGACAGCTATACGATTTTTCTTTGAAGCTTTGACCATTAAAACCAGAAGACCAACTTCTAGCATATAATTAATCTTCGGACAAACCGCTAGTATACACGACCTCTGATTGAACCCTACAAAATGACCAACAAACTAAGATAAAAAAACAATGTCAAATATTATACAGTCAAAAAATTCAAACCAGAAGATCATATTATAAAATGACCGGTCACCTGCTACGACACGATCAGAAACAATATTATTATGGTTACTCGTACTAAATTTTAGTGTTACAACAAAAGATTTTATCGTAACTAAGGTAGTTATAAGTACTCCATCATTTCGATGAGGCCCTCGTTTAATTCTAGGCGAGGGTATCTTGATCATATTTCTACAACACTAAAAAAGACCAAGTCAGAAGTACCTGCAACTGAGGAGCATGAATAAGGAGATGTATGGATGTGTTTGAAGCGAAAAGATGCAAGGGTCGTGAGTATATTATACTCACGCCCGTATTCTATTAGGGTTGGCAGAGACCAGAGAATGTCAAATACTACGACCCTAGTCTTTCGTTTTTTTTTTTATGTAAAATTAGCACTAACAGACAAGCCTTACGTACTAATTTGTAATGAATTTAAAGTAATTTAACATGGGTTTAAAAATACAATAATTGATAATAGTTCATAATAAATATTCAATAGGTACATAATTAGATGGAGCTAGGTGTGACAATCGATTCTAGGTAGTGATGGCTGTCACTGTTTAAAATGTTATTATGTAGCATCAGTGCTTGGCATAGGGGAGAAGAGTCATGTGCGCCCGTCCTGGCCGGCGGGACGGCGAAGAAGCCGCGGCTGCGAGCACGTAGCAATTTGGTCGAGACAGGTGGAACTCTAATAGGTAACATAGCAAGTAGTGTAGGATTGGCTACCACTCCGCGAATTATTCGGAGAAAATATTTGATCAAAGAAAGGTTTCTACGGACTTCGAGAGATGTGTAGCCGCAATCATGCCGATGCAAAAAGAGTTGGATAGAGGAAAGGGTAGTTACCATATTATTTTATTATAAAGGAATCTTGCAAATGACTTTTGGACCTTTTCTACGAGGAGTGTGTACTGTTGCTCGTGGGGATTCCAAATTGCGGCATTTGTCTCCAGCTTGCTTCGTACAAAAGCATTGAACAAGTTGCTAATGGCTTGCTGATTGGTGAAAAGTTTGGCCTGACGGATAACAAACCCAAAACATCTCCTAGCCTCATTGCATACCTTGATAATAATGTTGGTTAAAGGTTAGTTGTGGGTCAAACAATGTACCCAAATCTTTTATTTCCGTAACTCTTTTTAGTGGTGTGCCCTCAATTGTGTATGTGTTACATATGGGGAGTCGAGCACGGGAAAACGTCATTACAGAGCATTTATCCTCATTGAGGGTGAGACTGTTGTTTGTCGCCCAGATATGGACAGTATCTATATCTGATTGTAGAAGGGCGGTGTCACTTGAACTTTGAATTGGTAGTGCCAGTTATTTAAGTCATTGGCAAATAATAAGCTAGTGGAAACACTAATGTTAGCCGGTAGGTCGTTGACAAAGATAAGAAAAAGAAGTGGTCCAAGATTGCTTCCTTGCCCAATACCGGAGGTTACCATAAACGGAGTGGACTGAGAGTTTTCGTATTGTACGTACTGGTATCGATTTGAGAGATAATTGGCCATAAACTCAAGTAAGGTTGTAGAAAACCCAGATATATATAGTTTTTTAAGAATTATATCATTGTCAACGCGGTCAAATGCCTTGCGGAAATCAAATTATGCGATATCTACCTGTGCTTTTTTATCCAAATTATTAGATATTATTGACACAACGTTAAGTAAATTAGAAGTTGTTGAACGTTTTGGTAGAAATCCATGCTGTTCATCGCAAAACCAGCCGTCAAGTTGTTTAAATATTTTTGAGTAAATAATTGACTCAAAAACTTTCCCGGAAATGGACAGTACAGCAATTGGTCTATAATTCTCGACATCCCATTTTGACCCTGATTTGTGCATTGGCAGAACCTTGGTAGTTTTCTAGGCTGTAGGGTAGGTTTTATTTTTTAGCGCTAAGTTGCATATAATTTTAAGTGGTTTTACAAAAACTTCGCAACAGTCCCTGACAATATACTGAGGAATTCCATCTGGTCCCTGAGTTTGTTTGGGTCTTAAGCGCTTAATAGCTTTGCGAATGTCCTCTTCGCTTATACATTCGAGTGTGACGTTGCGATCGCTTGGACCCCCGGTATCTGCAGAAGAGGCAGTACAGGCCGCCAATACATTGAGTGTGGGGACAATTCTCAGGAAAACGCTTTTGAAGAACTTAGCAAATGAATTCGCCACTTCGCAGGAAGTCATATTGCCAAATGTCGATTGGTGGTTGTTTAGTCGATTGGAGCCTCGATTACGTTTTATATATGCCCAAAAGGAGGATGGATCCCATACTATATTACTCTGTAGATTAGTAATATACGACCGTTCAGCAGCCTCAGACTGAGTCTTTATCATTCTTCGGTAATAAGTAAAAAACGCATAGTACAAATTATTATTTGTCTGTTTAAAAAGTTCGTGGTATGAATTTTTTAGTTCGTTCAAGTAAATGAGGTCTGACGTGTACCATTCCGGATACTTCGCCTTATGTTTGTTTTTAACATGAGTTTTGAAAGGGACACATTCGGTAAAGGTTTCGTGCAGGATATTGTAGAAACGCTCAGTACAATTATCTATTTCGTTTATGCCATGCAATAAGGACCAGTCAATATTTTCGAGTTTATAGTATAGTAGATGAAAATTAGCCTTGCGGTAATTTCTTACAGTATGTCTATGGATGTAACATTTTGTTATGAAAATAAATCTCCAGGTCTGTATGTTTTGTTTATACACTACATGTGCACGTAAGTAATTTGTTTATGCGACTGCTTGTGTTCTGAATAAATGAAAAACGCAACTGTGAATTTTTACTCAGTATATGCCTGTTTAAATCTGTCAAGTCGGCAATGATAGAGAACTCGCACGTAAAAGAGTATGAACCTCTTATTATATTTCACTCAATTCACGATAGTTACCTATTACATAATGTAGACGAGCTTATTTCTCAAGAAAGATAAGGTTTTGAGGTATTCAATCTTAATGTAACTAGTGAGCTTGTCTTTGAAATTGAGATTAGTTTGTTAATGAACCCGGAATATTAAATGCTTACCGTAAGCGCAGAGTTTATTATTTATCCCAAAGCCTTTTCGATGTAGATCTCTGATTAAATTCTACGACATTCATTTTCAATGGGCAACTGAGAGAGTGGGTTAGTAGTTTTAATTAATGTCGGGCTAAAAGTGTACAAAAGGAACTTATTTTTATATGTGTCCATCAGCCTATTTTCAAACGAGTAGGCTTTTATTTAACTTGCACTGTTCGTATAATAGTAAGTTGTCTCCAAAATTTGCAATTCTTTATTCAGCTACTAGCCGGTATCCGATTGAGGTGAAATTTGGCATAGGTACTTATGTAAGTTCTGTGTCAAAACAATACTATGGTACCACCGAGCTAATCTTATGATGGAAAGAGAAGATTACAGACAATAGCAACTCCTAAACTACTCAAGATAAATCCATCGTGTTTGAGCTCATCCGAACCGTCTCAACGAGAGATTATTGTGGTAAAATATTTTTTTTTGACAGAAACTTATTTAATCTACATATTATACTCTAATTTTTGTCAGAAACTTATTCAATGCAAAGTCATTCGATTCGGAATTTTCTTATACGCTAGGTTTATAAACGAAATTTTAAATACTTGTTCCTAAACAAACTTTCAACCCCCTTTTTACCCTTTCAGAGGGTGAAATTTCAAAATGACTAAAAATATTTTTCTTATACTGTAATGCGAGTAGAAACGAAGTTCCAGTTTTTTAGTTCATAATAATCAATAATAATAATTCTTATTGTTCCAAAAAAAAGGTAGGAAGTACAACTGGGGTGGAAACCCTGGAGACTGTGTTAGTTTTTACTGTTTACAGTAGAAGAAGTTTATAAGGTTTTTTTAGCCCATGTCTTATTCTTGCGTCTTGTAACATTTGGACTCGGCTCATGAGGCAAAAGTTAGAAGTGTGGGTATAATAATAGAACTCGCCTTGGAGGTAGGTGATTGACAGAATATATAAGAAAGGCAAAGACGCCAAACGGTCACTTCTATACAAGCTAAATAACATTGCTTGTATAAAACCAAAGAGGTAATATAATTAACACTGTATTTAAACTGTTCAAAGGTTAACCCTTACAGAGGGACTCTCACACATCGGTGATTAAATGTTATATTATATATTACATTTCACTGTTAAGTTCTGTGACACTAAAGGTTTAAAGTTTATGAATAAATGTGGTACATTACCAATTATGGAGATAGACCGGCAGGATGGGTCAGGCAGACATTATCTAACCAGCACTACAGTGCAGTCGCGCTGGTCCAACGCACAGCCTTACATCGCACCCAATGGTGGTTAGTAGAGGCATAATCTTCCCTCCAGGTTCACAAATGTTTGCAGAGGCAACATTTCACAAATTAATTAACCTTAATTTCAAATTAAAGGGAAAAATTGAAAAATGTAATGCTCCGAGCAGGATTAGAACCTGCGATATCTGGCATATGCGACCAATCACTCTAGTCTCTGAGTTATCGGAACAACCAAGCTCGGGCACGAAATCCATCACTAGTTCCCTCTTACAACGCCTTAGGGAGGCGTACAGCCCTCCTACCCGCACTCTCCTCCTCCTCGAATCCTGCTCGGAATTTGGAATTTCGTTTGCAGCGTTACTGCTTACTACAAAATTAATTTAAATTAAACTAAATTATAGAGGAAATTGTCTATTAAGTTTTATTGATTTAAATAGACTGAGCTAGCCAAAACTTGTATTAGGTACTAATGGGGTCTCTCTAATCCTCAACTTAACCTAATATCGTTAGTGCTAATTTCATTACACTTACCAACGTTCGATATAATTTTTATTAGCCCTAATATGTAGGTAGATAACTAAACTTGTATCACATAATTATTTGCTGGACCTAATTTCATATCTCTTAATCTTTTCTTATACTAAACGTCAAGTGTGCTATTCACTACATAGTATAAAATAAAGTCGCTTACCGCTGTCTGTCCCTATGTATGCACAAATCTTTAAAACTACACGACCGATTTTGATGCGCTTTTTTTAATAGATAGAATGGAAGGTAGGCAGGTAGAGTAGGTAGGGGTAGGTAGGTAGGGTAGGCTTTCAATAGGAATGTGTATATGTATAATACATGCATAATATACTAGAGATACACTAATAATTTTAGAGGTTTCTAATGTGATGTCGTAAATAAACACATTTTTTTGCGCTTACATTGCAAACGCTGGCTGAACCCTACAAGATAGATCAAAATAATGTACTGTAGTATTGTACACCTTTAAAAGGTCTACAAAAAAAAGTCCACGATGGTATATGTCTAACTCTTGATAACCCACAAAAACCATTTATTATCCTTTACTTTTTAGGAGAAATAATGGATTATTTACGAAGCGATTTTAAGCAACGCAGCATTAATCCTTATCCAATGAAACACCTTAAATATATTTTGCATTTAATATAGATCTATATGGCCCTGTATAACCTGTAATTTAAATGGATATTTTCGACGATATTACAGATTTAAAATGCAGGGACATAGCGGTTGCGGCGGTACCGTACCGGCTGGGTTGTATATAAAGACATTCTATAGTATAATTAGTAGGTACATATCAGCGTTTCACCCGTGCGAATCAGGGGTGGGTCGGTAGTATATTATAAACTAATAACGATTATTCCTAATGATTAATAGTGTTTAATGAGTCCTACACCTAATTTTATTACACTGCCTAGTCGGGGTCCTGTCACTTGACCTACTACTAACTTTTGCCCAACGTTTCATTAAACCTAATGTTTCATGAGTCATTATTAATTTTTCTTCTAAACAATGAACTTCTCGGGTTCTCTTTGAATATAAATCGTTAGATTAAGTTAAGTTTGTACAGCAATAATCCTATATGTTATGTTTGGTAAGTAAAAAATGCATAAAGTCAAGTGAAGTAGTAGCAGTAAGGCTTAAGTAGTAATGTTTAAAAAGAGAGAATATAATGGTCAATTAACAGTGCCAGTAAGCCAATAAGAGACAAAAACTAAATCAGAGTCTTCCACTTCCACGTGTACTTGTCTGTCCTACCTCTCGAGTGCATATTAGTGTTGTATCTCAAATGGGTTCTAATCGAATCGGATACGCTTGAAGCAAAAAATTAAAAAAATGGGAAATGATATAGAATTACGACAATCCACACGATCAAAAAACATTTCCAAGCGATTTTACGTACCCAAAAACAGTATATTCTACTACGGACTCATATTAGGAATCGTGCTGCCTCTTCACACGTTCACTGCGGCACCCCAAAATCCAAACCTGAATTGTAGTGCGTTACGAGGTTTAATATGCCCCTGCCCCGTAGTGGTGTACACCGTGGTGCGTTTCGGGTATAAAAGCGCCCCGTATACCGCGTCCGTTTCAATTGCTATAGAGTCATGAAATCTTGGCTTTTATTATAATTTTTTGACTAATTTAAAGCGTGTGAAATTTCCTGTGTTATAGTCTCTTCGCAAGCAGACGCGATAAAAACCAACGAAGTTATATAGAAAAGAAAATACGGGGTTTCTTTATCCCCATACCGCACTAAAGTTAACAAACTACGGGGTTTAAAAACCCCCGTAACGCACGGGATTTGATTATGTCGATAAATTAATAGTGATGGGAATTAAAACAAACAATGCTTTGTAAACTTGAATATATTTATAAAAAGAGGTTATATTTTTAACACTTATTAAATAACTTTGTTGTCTTAACATATCTTAGACACTTTTTATCAATCCAATATGGGATTAGGACCTGAGTTTTCTGTACATTATATATCAAAAATATGATGTTATAACACAAAATTCACTAAACGCACATTAGTTGAAATTAATATAATATAAATTGAACTAAAATTAGTGCTCTAAATTATATAAATTTTAACACAATGGTTTTTTACACCTATAACACCTTTAAATTTCCCTATAACATGTGTTGAAATTCCGACTGCACTAATGATACTGAGCACTTGACCCCGTACGGGCCAACTAAAACCTATACAGGTTCCAAGGACCCTATAACGCACCAGACGGAAATTTTTGCTCTGTGGTCGGTACGGGGTTCATGGGACCCCGTACATTTTTGATGTGTTTCATAACTCGGCTTTAAACAAGAAACGCAAATATGTAGTTGTCACCATCCTAGACATAATAATACCAAAGATACAGCTTCCGCACCAGAAGAGTAAACACGATTTTTATCCCCCGCACTGAATGACGGCATCGTACGGGGTTCAGAAGCCCCCGTAACGCAGTGAACGTGTTAAATCCCTTGAATTTAAAATACAAAGCACAAAATCTCACAGAAAATTCCTAGCCATGGCATGATTCCGTTTCACATGATGATATCAGCAATCAAATTGAACAACATCTGGAAATATATTTAATTTCCAATACAAACCAAAAGACTCTTTCATGTCTTCTAGACAGGACTTCCAAATACTCAAGATATGCCTAGTTTGGCTTGAAAAGATCAAAATATGAATATAACTCGGCCCTGGATACAAAACCAAACATCGTGCAGCGAAACGACAACAGGACGTTTTCGTAAGACGAGAAAAAAAATCAAATAAGAAACTGTAGAATCTGACTTGCATAAGTCTGCACCAGCAATTTTATTGTACTGTCTGTAAATTGGTATATGATAAGACTGAAGATAGGGCACTAATTAGTCTTGATACTTGTGTATGATCTTTAATATTTAAACAAGTGAAAATAATAGTAGTAGTATTAGTATGTATGTATGTATAAATAAATAAATAATGTATGTCAGCCTATATACCTACGCCCCAATGATTCGTACAAGCCTCTTGTCAATCTCGAAAAATGCATGTTCGTGTGCTGGATTCGTAATTTTTTTTATGGCAGTTTTATTGATTAGCCCACGTAATTTTGATGTTAGTTAAAAATAATTTTCATTTTATTGTGCGTTTTGTTTGCCCTATGTCAAAACTACCACAATTATACTCAATTTACACACCACTACTTTTATTACTTTTATACACACCAGATTTTCCCAGAAGAAAATTGTCTTTCTGTGACCAAAGATATTGAGATTTTTTCTGTAGGGGGTGAAGATAGTTTGAAGTAAGTACTTGCGTAATATCTTCAAGACCTTATCTGTCCATTCACGTATAAGCAGTAAAACACTGGAACTTTCAACAAAAATAATACTTTGTATTTACTTTGAGTAAGTTAGTTCAACATATACATAAAAAAAATTCTAAACATTTTCCAAATGTATGGTAGTATGGAAAATATACAATTTTCAAAATAAAATGGAGCATATCTTGGAAACTAAGAAACTTTGTACTAACGCATGTTGTGTATAAAATATTTCAAATTACCTCCTCTATCATCTCTGAACGTATTTGCACCTAGTTACCAATCATCCTGTATACCAATTACCTATGTTGTAAAAATCGTCAATCTTAGTAACTTTTACAAAAAAAAAGAATTACACCCTGTATAACTGTTAGCTTAGCTGCAACATAATTCTCGTTGCGGGTTCTGGTAGACGAGAGGTTTTTAATGGATTTTCATACAAACATTGAAAAAGTACCAACATTGTTTGTTAAACTTACCGGTCAAAGACTTGATGAGATGTAAACATTGCCGCTTTTCTGCGATAATCACCTCTCGTTGTTATCTCACGGTGTCCTAATTATTGAGCATTCGGAATAATAATTCTCACTCGCCACTTTTATACGGTTTGCCCATAATTAGTGCTAGCAGTCGTAAACAAATTAATTCAATTTAATTCGTATGACACACATTCACATTTGACATCTGCGTCAAATATAAAACATTGCCATACGTAATTTTTGAAAAGTTGACAGTTCATTTGTTTGGAAGAGATATACTGGCCTGACTCTATCACAGATTTATAAATATTGTCATAATAATGTTCTGGCATAATCTGACATTATTGCTTATTAGGTCTTTAAAAACAATTAAATTGATTGTTGAAGATATTATATAATTTTATCAACGAAATTATATATATTATTCTACTCGCGAAAGAAACGACATTCAGACAGCAAAAACGCACCACTTCCTTCGCTTATCGCATGTCTATTTAAAAAGTCTATATACTACAAATAAGATAAACTTTAAAAAGTACCTTTAGTAGGCAGGTGGACAAGTATTGGTACTTATATTTCTTTGTATGTAGATTTCGATGTGTAGCCACAATACTAATATAAAATGCGGTTAGCAATAACAGTTGGTCCAATAACGCAAATTTGCGATGCAATATATCCGGTCATCATAATGTTATACTCGTACTGTTTCCGATTTAATTATGCATAAACACTACTGTACCGATTTGAGGCTGTTATACTCGTTATTACTGATGGAATAGTTTTCAGTATACAAGTAGATTTATATGTCTGAGTGAGAAGACCACCGGGGGATGGGCAGCAGCATCCCCAGAGTGCGGCGGAGATACTGCGATCGCCAACCCGCATGACAAGCGTGGCGATTATGGCATATACCCCCCGTGAATATGGAGGAGGCCTGTGTCCAGCAGTGGACGTTCTTTGGCTGATATGGTGGAGTGAGATTTAAATACTAGGCGCAAAAAGTCACTCTTTTTGGCTTTGACAAAACGCTTTTCTAACGTTAGCTGCCTTTGCCCTTTGAGCTACATTACCTACATACAGGGCTTAATCCTGTCGAGCTATGGATTTACATCGTAAAGTAATGGGTTTACTTTTTAAACGTGAGAGTTTGTGCCGATGTTTGAATGGATGACTGGATGGATATAATATACGTTCCTTTTATTCATAAAACTACTGAACTGAATTCCATGAAATTTTTCAGCATTGTAACTCAAAATTACACAGGCTATTCTGACATCCAAATTCATCCCTTTCGGAAGTTAAAAAGGACTGTAAATTTCGTAGAGTAAAATGGGGTGAGTAGGGACAAAACTGACATCCAAACCTCGATAACTTTTTATTTTTACATATGCAAACTGAATGGTGTATGTAATAAGTGTTGCGGACGTTTCTATTTTAATTTTTATTTTATTTTAGGTAGTTCCATTTCAATTCATTGACGATAAACAGGAAATCCAACCTTACCCCGTAAAAAATCCCATCTCACCGCCCTTTCATTCCTTCTCTCCCCGTTCATAACCAAACTTTCTCCGCGAACCCTAATCACCCCATTTTAGTGTAAAAGAAAGAAATTTATTTTAAAGAAAGAAATATACAAGATTACGTAAAATAGAATGAAACGTTTTTTAAAGTTCGCCCTCTGAAGGGGTGAAAACGGGGTTGATCATGTTTTTAAACCAATTTTTTTTTAAACGAGAAACGAAACTTCCTGTATAGACCTAGCATAAAAGTATTATTGGTATTGTTAGGTAGATAATTCACAATAAATTCAAAAATATTGGTAAATTATTTGTCAAAAATGAGTATATTTCATGTTCCAAAATAGGTAATCAATCAAGCATTTTATTTGACACCATGTTTTTTATTACAATTTCGTCCATGCGCGAACAAGAGCATGGCTTATGGATTGTTATTATTTTTAAGGGCGTGAAATGGTGGTGTAATAGTATATCCCATCAAAAGCATAAATGTGAAAATGGCAGCCAAGTTCAATATGCGATGCGTGGTTGTCGTCTTTATCGACAAAAGAATTGAGATTTAAATGGGTGCCAAGTTCCGTAGATTATATGAAAAGGTGCCAAGTCTGGCACTAGATTGTTTACCTATGTATGTGTGATAAGATTCTGACCTGATGATAAACGGGCCATCCCGAAAGTAAACCGTTCATCTAAAAAAAGAATTTTCCAAATCGGTTAATAAATGACAGAGTTCTGAGGTAACAATCATAAATAATAATAATAAAAGTAAAAAAAAATACTATTTTTTGTTTTTTTTTTGTGTATACAAACAATTACCAAGCTGGATGCCAAATTTCACCTTTCTAGGTCACCTGGAAGTGGGTTATGTTTTTGATTACTAGTCAGTCAGTTGCCGTCAAAAAAACCGTTTTTTGGACTTTAATATCTCAATAAATATTTCAACTATATTTATGAAATTTGGGGTTCTAATTGTTCTAAAATCTAAAGGATCTTAATAAATGTACCAATTTTTTTTTATGTTTAATAGATTTGGAGTTATTGGGGGGTCAAAAGTGGCTCCAAACGGTTCGTGTAAAATAACACACGGCTGCTGTCCGCCAGTTCCTGGGGTAAACTTGGCTGGAGACGCTACCGCGTGTCTAGATGTATGGGACGCAATAATTAAGCCTGAACCTTAAAAGAGTCCGCAGGAAGCTCGGTTCTCCATACAAACGTAGCTTCGCTCTCATTTTAAAATGGCAGGTTGGTATAACCTAAAACTTTGTATGCAGAATGAGATATATCTGATAACGGCATATCTGGGCTGGAAATTAGTTTCTGTTACTTGAAATTATAATCGAGAAAAAATACATCGATTATTAGGGTTTTCATGCAAGAAAAACATCTTAAAACATTCTTAATTAACTAAAGCTTTTACAATTTAAACGAGTATTTTAACGATAAACACGAGTAATACTTTGATAACTCTCTCCCTTACTTCCAAAGACGTTAAATCTTAAGCATGTTTGTTAGTTTTAAGTATGTTGCTGTGCCCTTGCAGGGCGTCACATGTATATCTAGCTATTTATTGTTCCATCTAATTATTATATGTAATGTGATTTATGCAATAAACAATTTGAATTTTATTTAAAAAACTCAAAACTCGCTGTATTTTTTTTCTATTACACAAAGTGTCGTTTATTTGCAGAATAAGTATTTTCTTTATAGTTTCACAAGTAGCTGGTAATCGTGATTGCTATTTAGTGAATTCTACTCGTATTAAAAATAAATATCTAACCAAGTAGCTGGTCAGCATGCAATCCTCATTTAGTGAATCGTATAGAAAATAATAAATAATAATAATAAATATTGGGGGAGAATCCTACACAAATCGACCTAGTCCCAAACTAAGCAAAGCTTGTACTATGGGTACTAGACGAAGAAAAAGAGGGGTGTTATTAGTGTTTAGTTTTGACACTGACTACTCTATACATACTTATATAGATAAATACATAGAAAACATCCAAGACCCAAGAACAAATATCCGTGATAGATGCAAAAATAAATGCCCTGGCCGGGATTCGAACCCGGGACCTCTAGCTTCGGAGGCAGACCAACTAGGCTAAACAGGCCGTCAAAATAAAATACTTATCACTAAACATGTAAATAAAATCGGGATCCTAAGCCTCAATTTTTTTTTTTCATACAGTGTTTTATTTACATAAAATATTGAAAGGAAAACCAATATAAGTACTATAGGATAGAACTAAATTAAAACTAAAAACTAATACTAAATAAAATTAAAATAAATCTAAAAAATTTGGCCCCTTTGGCATGGTGCCAAGGATGCTAGCAGCATTTCCCCTCTGTATTGCGATGCTAATACGTTGTGCGAGAAAGCTGCCAGCTCTTCGGTCACCAGTGAAGTCGACTAGTCTTTTAGAAAGTTCTTTAAAGAGTTTAAGAGCATTCGGACCCCACGGGCCAAGGGTCTCGACCCCGAATGGCATAAAAATATACTCGGGGTCTCAATATTGACTAAGATCTTTTCACAAGTATCTGGTCATCATGAGGCCCTCACTTTGTGAGTGGTATAGAGAAAGCTACTAATCCTAAACATATACCAAAAATTTCGTATTATTAACTTTAATATGGGCTGAGATAGTTTCACGAGTCAGTTCGTCATTAGACCCTCATTCAGTCAGCGTCAAAACTAAACACGTCACTAAAATTTTAAATCCTTAGCTTCAATAGTGGGTGAGATCCTCTCATACGAGTAAGTACCTGGTCATCATGAGAGCCTCATTTAATGAGTGGTAGGGAAAATTACATAAAAACTGAAGAACATACAACCAGGAGTTGTTAGCTTCAATATTCGTTTTAATCGTATTACCAAAATAGATAACGAGTGCTAAATGTCTAAAAGAACACTGCTGTTATTTGCACCAAAATTAGCTACTCGTAAGAACCATCTCCTCCATCAAGATTTTCAATTGCTATAACTCCGCTTTCGAATTGATTCATCCGTTGGGGAGCTACGATGCCACAGAACAGACAGACACACAGACTCACACGTCAAACTAAAACACCCTTCTTTTGCGTTCCGTTGGGAGTTAAAAATAGTAATGATACTCCAACTGATATACCTATGGATCCGCGATACCTATTTATTTAATAGGCAGATTTGCTTAGGCGGATTTTCCAGTTCACTGGACAGCTAGTCGACGAACGAAGTGTAGATAAATCTTACAAGTAAGTGTAGCATTGATCTGCGCTGTCGCGGCATGAGATAACCCATATGTGATTATGTCGCTATATGTCCACCTTTTGTTGAGAACAGTTAGCTCTGACAATTGCATTTTAAACAGTGCGACACAAAATCTTCCCCTACGAGCTGCTACTTCGGACGTACATTCAATTACTGTACGTCGAGTATCAAAGGCTTTCAGTGTCGTGTGTCGTTTAATCCTCGGCTCTAAACGTTTCGCTCTTGCTAGCTTATAAAATTTCATAATAATGCGCTCCAAATTTTTTACTCCAATAATGTTGCGCAAAATGGCAATGCAGAATTTTGATGAATAAAATATTTAGATACATGTGAAAATGGGAGCCAAGTTCAATATTAAGAACATGCGATGCTTGGTGGTCGTCTTCACCGACAAAAGAGTCGAGATCTAAATGGGTGCCAAGTTCCGTAGATTCTCTGAAATGTTGCCAAGTCCGGCACTACATTGTTTACAGTAAAACTAATTTACTGCGGCTTAATCCATTTTGAGCTTTAACTTGGCAGTTTTCTTAAATATCCAACAGCTTTTATGGTATTACTAGCGTTTGCCCGCGGCTTCGCCCGCGTACTAAGCGTAATTTTTAACCGTCTACAAAAAAGAGGTTCTCTGTTTAACCCGTATGTATGTATGTACGTATTTAGGTATGTAGGACAAAATAACTATTTGTTAATTATTTCTATGAGCCGGGCTGCTAGTGTGTTATACTAATTTAAAGGTTGATTGAAATGGAAAAAAAAATAGAAACCTCTATGTCGTTTTTAAAAGCCAATCCATAGATACTCCACACGCCTATATAGTAACATTAAAAAAAAAAAAAAAAAAATCCAAGGAGAGGAAACTCTGCGAGAGATAAACCGACGCAGAGATAATATGAAGGCATCCTTTGAGAGCTCACTGACAGCCTCCAAATATATGCACTTGTACCTAAGGCACACAAATAGACAAAGACAACACTTCGTTATTTTACAACCACTACCCTTTCTGTCGGTTATTAAAAATGGCCCAGAAAAATCGACAGCCGCACTAGCAAAAGGAAACCCGGGATTTAAACGCTGTTCAGGTAATGAACCCATAATAGGACTTGGTGTCTTACCACTAATTCTTCTACACCTAACACATTGCCTTGTGGTGGTGCGAGCCAAGTCTCTGCCTGCAATAGACCAAACAGATCCATAAGATATAAAGCAAAAGCAGGGGGCCAGCATGGAGAAGACGCAAGTACTCTTGTTGGAATAACAATTTGGTAAGCCTATGTTTGGCATGAAGACGTGTCTCAAGGGATAGCAAGACAGTGTCAAGCGTTCACAAACTCTTAATAAATTTTCATTATCCAAAAATGCATTTAATGCAATCAACTGACTCTTAGGGTTAAAAACTCCTTTAGAGCGAAGAGCGTCGATTTCTTTAGAAAAACTGTCAGCTTGCTATAAATATACCAATTTTCGAAAGGCAAGAGCTAGTTCGTTAGGCAAAGTTCGTCTGTGTAAAACACTCACCTTTTTATTGTTGACATTCCTACAATTGTAAATAAAACGAAGCTAATAAGCGAATGCACGCTGAATTAATTTTAATTTTGTATATCTCTCAAAATTGAGTAATGTTTTCTAACTGATTTCATTTACAGTACTGACATGAACTTTGATCTCCGGTACTTCAGGTATATTTTTAAATTTATCACAAAGACTCATGTTGACTTAAAATGTAGGGCCTGTCCACCACATAGCTAAATTATTTTAAATTGTATCTGAGCCACGTGAAGCTAGATCAGCTGGGTTGAGGTGAGTGGGAACATGACGCCAATCAGAACCCTTTGTCAGCTCTAAAATTATTGCAACCCTGTTCGCTACAAAGGTCTTCAACTTATCGTATCGCGTACCTAACCAAGCTAACGCTATGGATGAGTCACTCCAGTACACCTTGTGAGTGATCACACAGTGCAGGGCGCCTTCCACGGCGTCCGTGAGCTGCGCGCCCAACAAACATGCACACAACTCCAAACGCGGAATTGTTGTCGGTTTAAACGACGCCACCCTGGCCTTCGCGCATAGTAGTCTCATTGTGACGTCGCCTTGCTTATCAACGGATCTAAGGTAAACGCAAGCTGCGTATGCTATCTATCTGTGAAGCGTAACAAAAGCAGTGTAACCTATACGAGTAGGTTTCTTACATAAAGCATGTCTTGAAATGCGCAATTCGTGGAGATGTTTCATATTATCAATGAACGTCAGCCATGACCGACTGATTTCAAGTGGCATGGGTTCGTCCCAGCCAATTTTCTCAATCCGTAATTTTTGTATCAGCGTTTTAGGCCTAATAGTAAAAATACTTAACAATCCAAGCGGATCAAAAACTTTACATGCCTCTGATAGAATGGAACGCTTAGATATTTTAGGTTTCTTTTCATAGTTGGTAGGGAAGTGTATAAAATCTTCATTGGGATTCCATCCGACTCTTAGAGAGACTGTTACATTTGAATTTTTTTTCAAATATATATAAAAAAAATTTATTAAAAATGGGATTGCTCTTGGCCAGCATCTAGCCAGGGGGCAAAGATGAGGCCGACGATGAAGCGAGCTCACCCAGAAGATGCCTATTCACTCGTGCCTTAAAAAGGTCCAGGTTATATGAACTCGGAAATACAGACGCCGGCAGAGAATTCCAAACCTTAGAAGTGCGCATTATAAAAGAAGATGCAAAGCGCTTGGTTCGAATTAGAGGAATTTCGACCAGGTAAGGATGGTAGCTAGCCGTACGTCTGGATGTCCGATGGAAGAAGGGGGAAATTTCATAATTGTAGTGCTCATAGTCTCCGAGTAAATCGGCTGTGACATATGGACGGACAGACATGACGAAACTATAAGGGTTCCATTGTCGCCATTTTGGCTACGAAACCCTAAAAACATAGCATACCAGTTCCTAGAATATTATTTTCAAACTCAACGCTATATGTAAAATGGATGAAAGATTTCATACGAATGTTTTCCTCAATTCCAGAACATAAACATAAACACCAGTGGAAATTTGCAACTTTAAACGCCATAACCGCCACGCTTGGCATGCAGGTTGGCGATTGCAGTATATTCACTGCAATCAAGGGTTGCTGCTGGTAGTTCAAGGACATACCCGGGTCCTTTAAGGATAGACCCGGGCCCTATCTTCAGATAATATATGTAATTCCTTTCCGCTTTTTGTCAAATTCTACTCTGTACTAGTTCCAACAATATCGTGAAAACGTGTACCCGTATAGTCCGGTTTCTTACTACGTACGCTTTGCGACAATCTTGGAAGTATACAGGGTGTCCCAAGAAGTAGTGATATACTGAAGCTGGGAGGTAGAGGACCTAGAGGGCTATCTGAATCACCCCCATGTATGTTCCGCGATTTTTAGTATTTTCGGAGTTATGATTTTTTTTTTAATTTTTCACCTATCGCCGCGTACGATGAGATTTTTATTTATGGTGACGTGAATTATTGCGGTAGATGCTTGATTTTTTTTGTGTGCTAAGCTGATAGATAGGCCAATTCAGTATGGTAACATTTACTATCGTTAGATCTTTGAATGGCATAAAAAAAAATGCCAAGAAAGATAAAATTACCCCGTATGTTCACAACTTCAAGGGCCCTTAAAAAATAAAATCACATAAAAATAATTACGGATTGGCTTTTAAAAACTTGCTCTATCTATCAGGTAGCTACCCTGAAAAATTCATTTTATTATTAATAAGGCTTCAATCAAAAAATTGAAATCTAAATGTGGTAAGTGCACAATTTTAATTTACATAATGATTAATGCAAGCAAAGCAAATTTCTCGCTCGCATTAATCATTATGTAAATAAAAATTTTGCACTTACCACAGTTAGATTTCAATTTTTTGATTGAAGCCTTATTAATAATAAAATGAAATGAAGTTGAAGTTGTGAACATACTGGGTAATTTTATCTTTCTTGGCATTTTTTTTTATGCCATTTAAAGATCTAACGATAGTAAATGTTACCATACTGAATTGGCCTATCTATCAGCTTAGCACACAAAAAAAAATCAAGCATCTACCGCAATAATTCACGTCACCATAAATAAAAATCTCATCGTACGCGGCGAAAGGTGAAAAATTAAAAAAAATTCATAACTCCGAAAATACTAAAAATCGCGGAACATACATGGGGGTGATTCAGATAGCCCTCTAGGTCCTCTACCTCCCAGCTTCAGTATATCACTACTTCTTGGGACAACCTGTATACTTCCAAGATTGTCGCAAAGCGTACGTAGTAAGAAACCGGACTATACGGGTACACGTTTTCACGATATTGTTGGAACTAGTACAGAGTAGAATTAGGCATATTCTTCGAATTAGGCATATTACATGCACCTATGAACGTCAATAAACTACCACCTGTTCGGAAAAATAAACCTCTGCCACGAGAATAACCGGCGTAAGAAACTCGGCGAGGTGTCATTTTTTCAAAACAATATACCTACATTGTATAGCTAAATATAAAATTACAGTGTCAGCTACTACAAAATAACAATGCTACAGCAGAAAACCTATTTTCGCGATAGATAAGCCGTGCAGGACCTTATCACTGCCAAACTGCCAAACATCCCTACGTAACTACGAGTATTATACCTTCTTCTATAAAACCAGCGAAATTTGCAAAGATGTTTAATTTAAACTGTGCCGGCATAACCGAACAAAAGTACCCAAATATTAAGCACCAAGTTTCTGCAGATTTGAGCGAAAGACAAACATAATGAAAATATATATAAGTAAATACTTTAATAGTAACTAAACACTAATATTAAAAACTAGCTTATAAATATTTATAAATAAAAATCGCCTTCTGCAGGCAGCGTGCCTAAAAAGCTGGCAGCAATGCCACGTTGAATGGCAATGCTGATCCTCTGTGCCAAGTATGTCATGATTCAGCCTTACATGATGATGTATTTTGTCATGCTTATGTAAGCAAAGTAATGTACAAAAAATACGTTTCACCATTAATTTATACAAATAATTCTTATAATTAACGCCCCATCACTTCTTATAAGCTCAAACACTTAGATTAGTGTACGAAAATAACACTTGTTGATACCCTTATTAACTAGAGTCTCTATCCTCGCTATGTGATATCAAAGGATGTCTTTATTAACTCTAGCTCTTACGCTGTTTCTTCTTCGCGCAATTTGTCAAAAGCCACAGGTTTCAGGAGACAGGATAGAATTAAACAGCTTATGCGACAATGTACAGGCCACCGCATTCCCTAGCTGTGTTCGCACATAACATGGGTCAGAGGGACAGCTGACGTGACCGCAAGGGCAATAACAACTCCCACACTTGAGATGGGACTTTTAATATCGGTCCAGTGTGACGTGGTCACCCTACGTAATATTGTTGTAACTAATTTGACAAGACACTTTGCCGCGTTATAGGCGTAGCACGTGTGATATGAATTTGACAGGGTGACGTTGATTATTAGGGATCTGCCTGATCGGCCTGTTTATTGAATTTACTCGTAACAATATTTTTTGCCTTCAGTCAGAGAAAGACTATCTATTAGATCTCTTCTCTTCTAGATAATATATTAATATTCATCAACAACATATGCCTATTCCTTAATACAGGTACTACACCAAGAGTAATTTTTGAGGATACTATCTATGACTTGTTCATTTTTATGAGATAGAGGGTAAAATCCTAAAAAAAACATCCGTGCATTGGATAGTTCATTCATGCAGTAAGAAATAATTTTACATTTTGTTCCGAATCACTCTTGACCACAAAATAAAAAAGAAGCCAGAGGGACATTGTATGTCGAGGGTTATTCATATATTATGATAAATTGGTAACGGCTCATTGGCATCCACCAACCCTTGTAAATAGCCCACGGCATTATGTTACCTTTTCTGTTATCATTTTTAAGAAAAATCTATTAGGTAGATGATATTCAAAATCCTTTTTCTGCAGACGGGACGTACCTATAATAAATTATTTTAAATAGGTTATCTAGAAAGAAATATGCAAGTGTTTAAATTTTAGTACTGAAACGTCTACACCCATACATTTTATTAAAAATGCATCACTTTGAAATAAATGACAGTTTTTGAATAGCCGTACGTCAATTGAATGAAAATATAACTGCGAAGAGTATATAAAGAAAATAAGCCATTTTTCTATATGTATGCGTATGTGTTAGTCACACTTTGTCTTATTAAATCTAAAAAGACAAGAGTTGTGTTTTATATCTATTTGAACGATTTGCTTTGTAAGAACTCCACTTAAGGTCAATTATATTTACCTAAAGGTACAAAAACGTGCGGCCTGATTAAGATTTTCTTTGTTATATCGCGATCTTCCTATAATTATTGTGACGATATTTATAAAAAAATTAATCGGCCAAGAGCATGTCGAGCCATGCTCGGTGTAGGGTTCCGTAGTTGCCCAATGAACTTACTAATCAATAACAAGCAAAAGGGAATCCTGTCGCAGCGTTTCACACGTATTTTACTAAGAAGGGAAGACTTTTTACGATAACTCAAAAATGGCTTAACTGATCATGTCTGTTATAGTTTTCATTGAAAGTCTTTATGAAACTTTACTTTCATATTTTTTTTCATGTTTTTTTGGACCCATAGTTCAATAAGTTAGATAAAGTCAGATAGGCGGGCGATACTTTTTTTTAATTTTTGAGTTAATATATCCGAAAATATTCACTTTATCAAAACATGTGTTATGAAGACCTCTATTTATTTTGAAAGACCTATCAAACACCACACTTTACGTGGCAGGGGAGGTGCCCTTAATAAAATTTTGAACTTATTTTACAACTGTCAATTTTATTGATTTATACATCCATACCAAATTGCAGTTTTCTAGCATTACCAATCATTGAGCAAAGCCTCGGTCAGACAGATGAACAGACAGACAGACAGACAGACAGACAGACAGACGGAGATGGCGAAACTATAAGGGTTCCTAGTTGACTATGGAATCTTGAAAAGCGTCTTTTTATTACGGATAAAAAAGTCAACCCTATGACGGCCAACCAACCTGATTTCTGGGCCACTTCGTTCCTTGTAACTATGACATCAATTTAATATTGAATTTCACTGTGACAAGAGTACGTATAGCTCCAGAAATCAAATTGGTTGACCTTAAGAGACACATTGTACTAAGTCCCGTCCGGCTGTTATAGGGATGAATTTTTTCATCCGCAATAATAAAATAATATTTTTTACCAAATTGGTTTACTCTAGACCCCTTAAAAATAGAGGTACGAGATATGACGCCATAATGTCATTGTCCCCCTTGTCCATGCTTGAATAATTTTTTTGAAGAGGATAATTGTTGGATGTTATGTTCGCTAGTGTTAATGATAATTTGTTGTGATTTGTTGTGTGACTGAATCTATTGGAGAGCTCGTTTTGCGCTCGCTCATTCGCAACAATAATTCTTTGATTACCTATTAATACCCTGGTACTTTTACAGATACTATGGCGAAGAGTGTTTTTCCTTAAAACAACGAAAGAATTCCAAACAAAATACTAAATAATACGAAAAGTTTTCGTTATTTCCCAAGACGAAGATCACACAAAAACTGGTAAGTTGAGACTGTGCTTTAGTTCATTTTGTGAATTTAAGTCACGTCTGCCCCATTTAGTTTTCCCACTTTTACGTGTATCTTACCTTTTTAGAATTTTGTGGTTCAATTATTTTGGTTGCGATAGTGCTATTATTGTATTTTTTTTTTCACGAGTGTGGCTCACGTTTGTTCGTGTTCGAAGAATGGATACGTGAATATTAATTAATTTATCGTGCATTATTTGTACCCAAAAACTGTAAAATTTATCGCATCAAAAACATTCTGTAAAAAACTAGCCAAGTCGCGATGGAGCTGCTTGTTTATCTCTAAAAAGTAATGAAATCTAGACAAAATCGTGCCAAGTCTAAGGTTCCTTAGTGCGATTTCTTTATTATTTATAGTTAATGTTGTGTGACTTGGCCGTTGACCTTTACCCACTAACGTATAAAGAATGTTCAAATTATATTCTCAACGAACATTCATACTACGTAATCCTCTGTGTACAAATGTGTTGAACATTCACCTTTATATTTGTGAGATATTTTGTAGTACCAAGTCTCAGGCCTTCTTATTATTCTTTATTTGCTAACTAAATAAAATTCTGCAACTTGGCAATCACACAACTTTATTGCTTTACTATATGAGAAATAAAATTCAAAATGTAAGAAAAACCGGCCAAGTGCGAGTCGGACTCGCGCGCCGAGGGATCCGTACAACTAAAAAACAAATGTGATTCATCAATATATTGGTATTTTTGGTAAAATTTACGTCATAATAAACATTATCACCTAATTTCAAGTTAATAGGTCCATGGGAAGTTAAAAAATTCTGTGTGACAGACGACGTACGAAATGTTCTTTGACTTTCTTCGGCCGTCCGCCGCGTTTGGACTGAAGTGCTACCGCGAACCAAAGTATATGCCTCTCTGTCGCACTTGCATATTCGAGCGCGGAGAGGGAACTACTTCGTTTTCAGATCGCGGTAGGCCCTCTGGTCTGACGGCTCCTATTCTTGGATGGTGCGCGCATCGGAATGCAAAATACCTTTGGCAAAATTTACGGAACAAGTTGTTAAATAGGTTCCATTAATCGGAGAAAAAAAAAACAACTGTTATTATTATCACGCGATACACTCATATCACGATCCATATCACGTGAATATTGAAGCAACATTATAAAAATACTTAGGATTAACTTATAAAGATACTAGCCTTTGCCCGTGACTTCGTCAGCGTAATCTTCTTCTACTCCCTATTCCATATGATAATCCAGACTTAGACTATATTTGTTGTAATGTTTTTATAATATACATTTTTGTACGCTCAAGTGCAAAAATACGTATCGGTTTAATCGTCTCATAAATACGTACCCGCGACCTTAATCCGCCGACATAAGAGCTATGGGATATATTTTTAAGCCAGTTGTATGCACCCATATTTTTGCACTTTACTGTACACTATTTCTTTGGTCGTTTGCATATCTGTCACTATTCTTTTCTTTATTTCTTTCTTATTTATTTCACCCGAGCGAAGCCGGGCTTTCATCTAGTAAATAATAAAGAAATCGCAGTAAGGAACCTTAGACTTGGCACGACTTTGTCTAGATTTCATTACTTTTTAGAGATAAAAAAGCAGCTCCATCGCGACTTGGCTAGTTTTTTTACAGAATATTTTTGATGGGATTTCACTTCTTTTTGTAGAAACGTGGTTTATTTTATTAGATTTTCTTTTTGTCACATTTTTTTTGTTTTTTTAGGAGTAGTTTTTTAATATTACAAATCTTTATTTTCTTTTTTTCCGGTTCTGATTCTTGTACAGTAGCAACAGTTTTTCGTATTGCCCATTCACGTTCATTATCTATTATTTTAGACGGTTTAGACGGTTTAATTTCTGAAAGATCGCCGCGGTATTTACGCCTAAGTCGGTTGTATTCGGTGATCGCTGAAACTTGAGCTTTTATACTCTTGATGTCAACATTTATGAGGTGCACCCCATGAAGATTGGTTACTCCACCACTAGTATTCTTTGATCTGTGACCACACACACAAGATGACAATTGGGCCAAAAGAGAATATGGATGTGCCAATGTCTATGAGGGCATTTTTTAGACCTTTTTTTTTTATTATTATTTACTCCAGATCTTCGATTTTTATAGTTTTCCCTTTATGTGGCTATTAAACCCTAACTCGGTACCAAATTTCAGCTCTCTGAGTTTATGGGAAGTACTAGTTCTATTTTTATGATCATGAGTGAGTGAGTGTCATAAATGCGAAACTTTGCTTTCTCTTAACTTCGGAACTAAATGACCTACAGACTTGAAATTTTGGATTTTAAGTATGTGATTATATAGGTAGCTTACTGGATGACGACAATTTTTGCGTTCTGGTCTTATCCAGAGCTTCTCAAATAGGGGCCTGAAAATGCGGCGAAATAGTTCCAGTAAAGGATGGTACGGCAGTGTTTGCTTCGCGCTCGACTTGGCGGGGGCACTGCCGTACCCCCAGATTTTAACAATCCCACTTGTTTCTCCATTTATAAACCACAAACGTGATGTGTTTAAAAAAATAAATCATTACGTAAGTCATTACATTTTTATGCGCATTGCGTAATCGGTACTTGAGTGATGACGATTCAATCATTTACTCCCCCGTCAAATAACTGTTTTGCATATTTTTGTTAAAAAATTGGATTTACCCGATAAGATATACTTTGGATTTTCCTGATAAATTGTTCTATTTTTCCCAGGAAAATATGATTTGTTTGGTGGTGACAGCGCCATACGTGGCATGAGTTACTGCTACACAAATCAAAGCTGCATATTTAGGCACACGCACGCGAAATAGTCCGGTTTGTACTACTATTTTGGTCACATCATATGGATTGTATCACTCAGACGATCACCATCCTATATCGTCAGATATATACGCGGCGGTTTGCGATTGCTATAGCGCACGTTTTTCTTACTGAATTCTTGTATTTACATTAAGATATTTATGAAAAAGGAAATGGATTTTGAAAAGTTCATAAGTATATATTTCAAATTTATTTCATTTTAATTTTTCAGAAAAGCACTCGTTACCATTGGCGGGAATGGCAATTAGCGTACGCGTACTTATTGTTAACGAACGTTATAAACGAATGGTTTTTCCTGACCTCTGTAATAACGTACAGTATGCAGTAGTGTGTTGATTACAATGAGAAGTACACAAATTTGTATCTTATTTTATCACATGTATACATGTCTTTGTAGTGGACCGTACCACTGCATAAATTATTATTCATATTATTAACACACGCATAAAAATAACACGTCTGTTAAATCAAAATGTAAGATTATTTGTATCGGATAGGGCATTTCGGCGTCCATATAACAATAACGATGGTGACACTTGTCCGATCTTATTACGAGGACAACTGTTTTATTTATTTTCGATACGAGGCAATAAAACAGAAACTAAGTTACCATCTTTAGCAGGACGTACATTTTATTGTTTGTATCGAAGTTTGTATGATTGAAGAGGGGAAGATATTTCGTGTCTGTTAAATATTTGATCGAATTCGGTCTAATAATTATTAATACCTACTTCAAATATACCTTGTGTGTTTTCTTCCCTTGGGTGTCGTAAGAGTCGACTATCGGATCGAGGTTAAAGTGTGTTGTGGGCGATGGGCTAGCAACCTGTCGCTGCAATATCACATTTTCTCCATCTGTAATATATAATACCTACAATTGCTAAAAGTGGCACAGAAAATAATTTTTGTGTGCGCTGCCTATTCTACCCCTTTTGGAAAAATAGGCGTGAGTTTATGTATGTATGTATGTATCAAATGTAATCCTGCAATTGACGACGTCAGCTAGATATTAATATTAACCAATAAATTATTTAATTTAAAAGGGATTTCTTTAGAATTATCGACCTTTTCGTAAGGAACGCGAACCCCGACTGCCTGAACTATTTTAACACCATATCCCACATTAATTATTACGCATTCTCAAATGAAGCAATTTGTCTATAATGCATATGAACTTACGTCACTTTAATTCAAAATTACACACATAATCAATAATATAGCTAATAGACGCAAGTGCTATATTATTACAGTAATTTAAGCTCTTTTAGTAAATATTGGGGGACAATCTTACACAAATCGACCTAGTCCCAAATTAAGCAAAGCTTGTATGTACTATGGGTACTAGACGACGATATATATACTTATATAGATAAATACATACTTAAATACATAGAGAACATCCAAAACCCAAGAACAAAATCCGTGCTAATTGCACAAATAATGCCCTGGCCGGGATTCGAACCCGGGACCTCTAGCTTCGGAGGCAGTGTCACTACCAACTAGGCTAAACAGGCCGACGTTTTGTTTTTAGTCATTGGATTTTTTCAAGTACAACCATCCACATTTCTGCGCCTAGCTACGCAACTTGAGACGTCAAAAAATTGTATAAATTTAGAAATTTATGACTGTATTTTTAATAGGTTCGATTTCAAAGAAAGCTTGTTGTGGGAACATTTTTTAGGCATTCGTGTTTAAATTTCCAAGTACCTATTATTTATATAGGATAATTATTTGCATACTGTGACCACCGTGGTTACAGTAAAGTAAGTCTTCCCATGATTTTTCCTCTTCTTTTGGTCTATTTTGTGATAACATAAGCATAAAATGCATTGTTAAAAACTATTTGTACGAGTAAGTATGAATGCACTAACCGTTGGGAAACCTTTAATAAAATGAAAAATAACTCACGTTAAGTACACGCAGGTACTTATTCAGTATTTTGGTGCAAATCGGATTAATGGAATGCCAAACTGTGTAAAGAGTATAACGATTTCGCAGACTTTATTTAAACATTATGAAGACGGGATTCGCGTATGATGTAATACGGCTATGGCGTCTTAGTATTACTTGTCAAAGCTTCGCCCAGCATCCGCTCCCGTGCCGCTGCCGAGATTTAAGACTGGGCCATAAAGAAGGTGGCTAGACTGAATTATTTAACTTAAAACACGTTTTTCAGTGCGCCCATAGGTCATTAAATTTACCCGTTCACTTGATTTAAGCAACTAGAGTTTGCAACTTTTCACAACCCAAATTATAAAATAACCACCAAACGACACCACCAATATACCTCCTGTGGTTATTTTATTTTCATCATCATCATCATCATGTCAGCCGA
This sequence comes from Notocelia uddmanniana, assembly GCA_905163555.1. NCBI lineage: Eukaryota > Metazoa > Arthropoda > Insecta > Lepidoptera > Tortricidae > Notocelia > Notocelia uddmanniana. The sequence continues at coordinate 23,790,795 of LR991055.1, forward strand.
AAGACGTCCACTGCTGGACATAGGCCTCCCCCAAAGACTTCCACAATGACCGGTCCTGCGCCACCCGCATCCAGCGGACACCCGCGACCTTCACCAGGTCATCAGTCCACCGTGTGGGGGGCCTGCCCACGCTACGCCTTCCGGTACGTGGTCGCCACTCGAGAACCTTTCCGCCCCAACGGCCATCGGTTCTACGTGCTATGTGCCCCGCCCACTGCCACTTAAGTTTAGCGATTCGGAGGGCTATATCGGTCACTTTGGTTCTGCTGCGGATGGCCTCATTCCTGATGCGATCACGCAGAGAAACTCCCAACATAGCTCTCTCCATTGCCCTTTGGGTGACTTTGAGCCTTCTTATGAGGCCCATAGTAAGCGACCACGTTTCAGTGCCATATGTCATCACTGGCAACACACACTGGTCAAAGACTTTTGTCTTGAGACACTGCGGAATATTGGACGAAAAGATGTGCCGTAGCTTCCCGAACGCTGCCCAGCCGAGTCGGATTCGACGATTAACCTCTTTCTCGAAGTTGGACCTACCTAACTGGACAGTCTGTCCTAGGTATACGTAATCGTCTACAACTTCGAGCGTAAAGTGTCCGATTGTTAAGGGAGTTGGTGCGACATGGACATTTGACATGATCTTCGTCTTGTCCATGTTCATCCTTAGACCAACTCGCTCGGAGGCTTTACTGAGGTCATTGAGCATTGTATTTAAATCCTCCATGGTCTCAGCCAAGACTACTATATCGTCAGCAAACCGAAGGTGAGTGAGGTAGTCGCCGTTTATGTTGATGCCTAGCCTTCTCCAGTCCAGAGTCTTGAAAACATCCTCCAGTGTAGCGGAGAACAGTTTAGGAGAAATAACATCTCCTTGCCTGACTCCCCGCTGCAACGGAATAGGCTTTGAGTTCTGGTCCTGGAGTCGGACTGACATAGTGGCGTTCTTGTACAAACTTTTCAGCACTTCGATATACCGGTAGTCCACTTGGCACCGCTGGAGAGATTGTAGTACAGCCCAGGTTTCGATCGAATCGAAGGCTTTCTCGTAGTCCACGAACGCTAAACAGAGGGGCAGGTTATACTCCTCAGTTTTCTGTATAACCTGACGGAGCGTATGGATGTGGTCTACGGTGCTAAAGCCTCTTCGGAAACCGGCTTGTTCGGGAGGCTGGAAGTCATCTAGCCTGCGTGCGAGACGGTTCGTAATGACTCTTGAAAACAGCTTATAGACATGGCTCAGAAGTGAGATGGGTCGGTAGTTCTTCAGTAAGGAGTTGTCACCCTTTTTGAAGAACAGCACCACCACACCTCTGTTCCTTGCCTTTGGAGTTTTCCCTTCCAGTAAGACGGAGTCGAACAACTTCTGAAGGGCCCTAAGGACCGGTTTTCCACCCGCCTTCAGGAGTTCAGCTGTAATTCCGTCTTCACCGGGTGCCCTGTTGTTCTTCAGCTGCTTAAGAGCCATTCTAATCTCGTACAGGCTGATGTCCGGGATATCTTCGGTATAGTGCCGGGTTAATCTAGCTCTAGGGTCTTCCGCCAGACCATAAAAGCACTCTATCTCACTCAGAAGCTCAGGTTTGGACGAAACGATTCTACCATCCTCAGTTTTTAATCTGGCGAGCTGGCTCTGCCCAATAGACAGATCTCTTGAGAATACTTTAGAGCCCTTATTCTGCTTGATGGCCTCTTCAATCCGATTTGTATTGAATTGGCGCAGATCGCGGGTAAGGGCCTTAGAGATCTGTTTATTGAGCTGCCTGTATACTTTCGCATCGGCTGAAGACTGCAGAATCATCTCATTCCTTTCCTCGATGAGCCTCTGAGTGGCGATAGAGAGCCTTTTGGCTCTTTGAGTTCGTTGGGCCTTAAAGAACTTCGACCCAATGCTATGGACAGCTTCCACAAACCCGTCGTTGATATTTTATTTTATAAAGCAATTTTGGCTACTAATTTTAAAGAACTTTAGAGACATATTAAAATATAATGAAACGGGAGTAGGTTAATATTGGGGGTTCTAGCTCACATCGCTTCGCTATCGCTCGCTCCGTTCGCAGAACCGCCCAATATTAACAATAATGTAGGTATTTACGCAACACTACAGCGACCAGTCTACGGATACCCTTTAATCTTCATATTCAATCTTAATACATCTGATTTCGAATCGCTCGCTGTCGCTATCGTTCACAGAACCGCCCAATATTAACAGCAGTTATGAGAGTACACAAACTCCGTTATGTTAATTCCCACTTCGTTACTTGTTAGATCAGTTTCTACTTTAATTTTGATATCGCTAGCTATCGCAAGTAGATGTTACTTTTGCTCTCTCGCTCCAAGATAAGCCGGAATTTTTGTTCAAAAGCAATTATACGCATTCGAAATCGATCTGAGTCAATTTTCCATGTTCCCATTCGACAATCATCTTGATAAGGCACTGGGAAAAATAGTGCAATATCGCTAAAAGTTACTGTTTTAGATGGCATGAGAACTGCGTCGAGCATCACGTTGAAATGCCGTTCAGTACAACATGATACTGATTTATTGTAGGAGAAATACTCTTTTATATACAAAAATAAACAACCTTATTCATAGAAAACCTTTATTTGTACACCATTTTCTTAAGCAAGTTACATTTTTTAAAGCACATATAGTAGGATGGTAAATACAATTAAATACATCACTAGATAATCTAAAATCTTTATATAAACTTAAGAAATTAGGACACTGCATGTCCTCTAAGTTAATTACATCATTATGAAGAAACATGGTTTTAATCCAATGTACTTTCTCAGTACCTTTACAATAAATTGTTTTATCAGATAAAAAATCTTCTACGTGCATCAAATAATCTGTGTAGGGAATGAAACCTTCATTCCAGTAAATTTTTCTGTTTTTCTGTATCCACCATATTTGTTTACGCTCTTCCGGAGAAAGATTATACAATGGGAAAGGAGGTAAAATAAGAAGATGCTGCAACTGATCATTAAATACTATAGCTATTTCTTTTACAATAAATTGATTTCCATCTGTTTTAAATCCTTGAACGTCAACGATTGCTATTGATTTCATGTTAGTTTCCTGACTATATTGCTCAAAGGTCGATACTCGAACAGCCGATCGTTAATAATTAAACAATAAGCACTTGTGTTGTCAGGAATGTCTTGCGTAGTTTCAATTTCTAAACGCACATCTACTGGTCCAGTTTTTAAATTATCATTTTGTCGTGAACAATCAATCACGTATAATGGAGCCTTATCTTTAAACTGTTTCAAATCTAACAACGGATCTACGGGAAGGTTGTAAAACGACTGACGAAATCGAGCATACATATCATATAATATACTATATTGGCCTTGTTCAAACTTTAAATTAAGAGCGTCGTACGGATAATAATACGAATTTAAAAATAACGTAACGTTTTTCAAATCACAGTGATCAAATACGGCATTATCTTTTTCCTTATTATTTTTTCGATTAGTTTGTAAGCCAAAAATAACATATCGCGGTTTTTCTAGTTGAGAAGCTGTCTTCACAGACCAGGAATGTTTCGTAGTCTTAGGTAATAATGGGTATTCATATAAATCCCAATTTCTGAAGGCAATTTGTAACGGTTTATCTTTTTCTAAATGTTTTAGCAAAGCAAGCCTTTGCTGATCTGAAACTTTAACATGAGGCATGCGCCACTGAACTTTCCGTATGTCAACTTGTACCAAATCATCTTTATCTGTTACAACACCATTTAAATTAATGCTACTTCTGTTTAAAATTAATTCATGTTTGCAATTAATAATAATTTTTCTATAATCTTCTGCGAAACCCAATAATTTGTTTAACGGTAAAAGAATACAAAACTTTCCATCATGATTCTTAAACCCATTTACATTCCAGCCCCACATTTCAGCAGCTTTACTTTCTCCATTATTCATAGACACGAGCGACTTTATTGTCGTAGTAACTCCAGCATTTCTAATACGATCAATTTCGACTCCATTCATCTCGTACCTTATATCTTGAAAAAGGAATGCTATAGCATTATTAGTTAAGTTTATTTTCTTTGTTTTTGAGGCTCCCGTTGTACGATCCTTTTCTGTTATGGAGAAAGATCCTTCTATATACACAGAACTTGCTGAGGGCAAAACATAAATGTCTTGCTGGTGGATAGGTATTCGTATTTCATCACTTTCATTGTAGCTATTATTGTATGGATTATAAGTATGGATTTCATAACTTTCAATAGAATTGTCAAATTGAGGGTCGTCCGTTATATGGAGAATACTCATACTTTAAATCCAAGAGCACGAAGGAACTCTTTATTACTCTTAGTTATTTTAGTCGGAGTAATGGATGTTATTCGTTTCACGGTATGCTTATTAATGGCTTTATTTTTATTTTGCTTGGGCATTTTATTGTTGAACTTATTCTTTTTATTTGCTTGTCTCTTAAGCTTACAAGACGATGGTGTTCTAAGTCTTTGGGGGTTATTATATACAATCATTTTGATTTTCGTAGGTGTAAACTCAAATATATATTTTCTTTCTTAAAATTTATTGGCACACCTCTTAAGTCTAATATTTTTACAATTATTGATGAAATGTGCTTTTTTGCTATAGGGAAATATATTATATTTTTAGGCACCTCAATAAGCTGATGACACGGAGGAACGTTCAGTACAAACTCGTGAATTATATGGGCTGGTAATCCATTCATATATGAGCCTTGCACGAGATCACATTCGATTCGTATCACCGACGTTGGAATAATGTTTACAGGATAGACTGATTCATGCCATTTATTTGGTTCTAGAATCGTTTGTGAAAATCCTAAAAATGAAGCGATACTATTTTCGGCTTCAAAATGAATCGGCTCGGTGCAAAATAACAAACACTTAAAAGTATTATTATTCGATTTAATTTGCAACTGAACATTTTTCAGTTCAGTTTTTAAGTATTCATATAAGTCTGTCAAGTCGTAATTGCCCCAAGGAATTTTGATACGTTTATCTTTACCATAGGCAAAAATGTTATTATTTTCATGAATATTCGGAATTGTATTAAATGTAGAAAAGTAGAGTAAGCCACACTCATAATTATCATCTAATATCAGAGGAGGAATAAATTCCGTTTGAAGAACAGATTCGTTTCCAGTGATTGTAAGTGTTATAGACATTTTGAGCAAACTAAATTATTTTATCAAGTTCTCGTCTATTTATGCCGGTTCCAAAAGGATTTCAAAAACCGAATACACAAATGGCCACAATTATAAGGATGGCTCTTTTGCACATTAGCATAATTATAAAAAAAATTTGGTCCAACATAGTGTAAAAATTCTTCCGGTGGTTTTAAGTTACCATAACTGTCGAAATATTCAATATAATCACTTAATTTAGCATAGGCCACCCAATGAGTTCCAGGATTATCTGAACTATCAAGATTTATAATGCCGCATTCTTTATTTAACGGGCTAACTGGCAACTGATCTCTCATGTACACTCCTCTAAAAAATGGAATGAATTTTGCATATTTCAGTAGGTCGATATTAGTTAGCGCTCTTTTGGGTAGCCTTGGAATTAGTTTTTTTGTTTTTTGACATAAATGCCTAAACCATCACCATGTTCTTTGAGACAAAGCCCATTTCCTATACACAATTCTTCCATTTTTTGGTTGTGACGTTTAAGTTCTTGCAAGCGTTGTTTAGCTGATTTTATTGCTTGAACTGCCTTTGCGATTCCAGCTGCACCACCTGCTAAACCACCTGCAGCTGACAGACCAGCAAAAATTGGTATTAAGGGAAGAAATCCTCCAACTTTTGGCACTGGTATCACTCGAGGAATATTCACAGTTGAGTTAGAATCGGAAGCCAATTCACGAGCAACAGCAACGGCTAACTCTATAGCTGCTTTTTTACATTTGGGTTTAAATTTGTTTATGTGTTTCTTTGTAAGAGAAACAATATTTTTAAACGTTTTCTTAAAACCTCTCCCGGTTTTTAATTTTTTTGCAGCACCAGTCGGTTTAGCGTTGCGAGCTTTTGTTTTTCTTGCGGAATTAAATTTCGGCATCATTGATTTAAAGATATAATTAAAATATAATTTAAAGATGTAATACCGAACACTCTTTCTTTCTTGAAATACGGACTAAGAATGAAAAAATTAAATATGACCTGCTTATAAAACTTCTGACTTATCAATCCAACTGTTTTCTTGAGAAGGTAATCCTAACCATTTCACATATAAATTTGTACCTTTCTTTTTTAAAATTTTTTCAACCAGGTAAATGTTTGGATATTTAGCTTTAAGTAATTCTTGTGAATAAAACGATCCCAAAATGGGCCGATGCTTACTATCTTCTATGATATATGTAACCGGTTCTGTGTTCTGAATTTTAGTAATAGTAAATATTTCTGTTGACCAATTTGGAGTATACCCTTTTTCAAATGTCCCTTTGTATTTACTTATACGCACGGGATCTCCAACTTTAAATATAGTTTTCGTTGTTGCTGGCAAAACTGTTTTATTATATTTTTGAAGAATTTGCTGCTTATTTCCTGCATTAACTTCGCTTGGCTTAAGACCAATTGTTCTGTGTACCGTATTATTATACTGCTTAACTACATTATAAAGAGTGTCATTAACCCATTTGTAGTTTCCTTGTAAGCTAAATTGTTTATATAATTTGGTTTTTAAGGTTCTTATAAACCTTTCCACTATAGAAGCTTTTTTCACAGAGTATGTTGAATAGTGTCTTATATTATATCGATCAAGTAAATGTTTTAATTGTTTGTTATAAAATTCAGTTCCTAAGTCAGTTTGTAAATTTTTCGGAACACGAGGTTGTGTTAACAAATCTTCAAAGGCTCGAGTCACATGTTCTTTACTTTTTTGTTTTAATGGATATACCCAAGCATACTTCGAAAAGGTATCGATTATTGCTAGTATATATTTATACTTTGAGTTCACTGTCGAAATAGACTGCATGTCAATAAGATCAGCTTGCCATAAATCGTCAATATCTCTCATTATCACATGTCTTCGAGGAAAATTCTTTCGAGCTTGTTTATGTATTTCATTAACCACCACTTCTTTACTCATTTTTTGTATTTGCTTCTTTGTATCACTGAGTCTATGCTCTGATTTAAGGTTTTAATTTCTGTATCTAACTGCTGTAATTCTTGACGTATCGCTGTTATTTTTTTTAACATAACCTCCATTATATTATCAACATACTCTTTTGTTACACCGTCCGCGGAATCAATTGGTTTTCCAAGATGTTTAATAGGCTTATTCTTCGCGTCAATAAAATCATCATTAAAATTTATGAAAGCCATATAAGGTTCTATATTTGAATTTACTTTTCGCCTTTTGAATATGTGATGGCCAAACTTATCAACGTTCATCTTCAGAGAACATTATAGGACTAAGTCATAATGAGTCCCTAACAACACTTTTATTCTTTTATTATACCTGCTTCTCTCAATTCTTCTATGATAGAAATTATTTCATTATCGTGATTAGTATTGCCAGCATTTTTAGAAGCAACCAATAATTTTAATCTGTCAATTAACTCGTTAGGATCGTCCCAATATATGTAATCTGTATTACGCCTATATTTTTTCAATACTGGTAAGTTGCCGCCCTGTTTTTTGTTAGATTCGTTAAATAATGGTTTGATAAATTGGCAGTATTTCATGCCCGAATTTCCTTGTATTTGACCGTCTGGACTATATCCTCTCTTATGAACATTAGTATGAATCAGGATATCTTTATAAGTTAGTTTATCTTTTTCTTCAACGATATTTGAATTGGGTTTGGTTTGAAATAAAAGTTCGTTTAGTCCTGGAGTTAACTCATAACTTTTATCAGGTAAATTAATCATTGTCATTTTATTTGGGGTATTTTCGCCCTGCGTTTTTAATGTTACCGGCGAATTACCTATAAATAAGTTCTCGCCATCATTCCGCACTCCAAATGTTACATTGAAAGGTTCTTTCGGGAGTTGCAAATATTTTCTATTTGCTTGAGGACTCTTCACTTTTGCTACATAGTTTTCCACTTTAGTTGGAGTTTTTAATTCTTGTGACACAAACTCTTTAGAGCCATATTTTAAATCAAGATTAGCATCATCCATAGGAGCGTCGTTTTGAGCATATATCTCTTTATTTTCCTTGTGCACGCGAACATTATTAGAAGTATTGTTTAGTGATACTAGGGTTTCTAATGGGTCACTTAATGATTTGAATATTTTTTTATGTTGTAACTCACAAACTTCATCTTTTTCACGCATTTGTTTCAGTTTATTTTTTATATTTTTAACTGATTTTATTAACTGTGTTTTTAAATCGGTTTCCATGACATTTAAATTTGTACAGACTTGTTCTATTGCCTTAAGCCTGTAACTAACTGTCTTAAATTGGATTTGTCATAAATATTTGTATGAATGGTTCACTCAAACTTTACAAACTCATCAAATGATTTTCTATATCTACCATTGTTCAACTCACAATCTTTGCTGATTATTAAAGATGCAAATGGGTCCCTCCATATATTTATGGCTAGTGATTTGAATATTTCCCAACTAACGTCAGAATTCACATGTTCATGATATATGTGTTTCAAATTAACATCATCCTGTTTAAAAATAATTAGGAAATTCACATTGTCTCGAATTAATTGTTTGGGAATTTTAGAGTAAGTTTGAGATAAATAGAAAACATCTATTCCTTTATGTCTTCCCATAGAAAAATAATTACGTATATTGTTCTGATTTTCACAAGTTATATCGTCAAATATAAAAACAGAATTGCATAAGGCCTCATCAGGAGAAATTACATCCTTTTCGTCTTGAAATATGTGCAGATTAATATCAGATATTCTCATAATAACGTCTTCTAGAAAGCGGTATTTTGGTTGGAAAGCCGTTTTAGAATAAAGATACACATTTTGAAATTTTAACCCATTTTCATGAAGTAATAAACTTAGCATGGTATTGGTTTTGCCGCAATTGGAAGGCCCGCAGATTATGCATCGAATCGAGTTGGGCAAAAGCACACTGTGCTTTATATTAATAGGACGTGACTCAGCAATAATTTTACCGATTTCAAGTGACACTTGTTGTTTCATTAGCTTCATTTTACTTTCTGTTAACTAATTATACAAAACATTCATTAAATATGTATACCTACTAGCAGTTTAAGTTGGAGAGTATTTTGTTTTAGAAATGTTAGAGCGCTGCCTAAAAAGGCATTCGGTATTACTCATGATTATTCTTAATACCTGTTGCAACCTGTAAAGAATTGCGAGCATTGGCTTCCATTTCATTGCTTGCGTCAAACGGAAGCAGTCGCAACGAGAGAAGTTACTGCCTAATTTAAAGCCATAGGTAATGGTTTTCTATATTAATATTTTATCTTAAACAAAATTAAGATATCTTCTAACAGTCTTGAAATATATTTGAGAGATTAATAAAACTTGTAACGTACTTTATTTTGTTATGTTATTTCTGAGGGCTCGTTATAGTGTCTAACCTAATTTTTTTTCAGATAATGGAGTCAAACATGGGCAAACAAAACCAAGTTGATGATTTTGGCGACATATTTAACGTTAGCCCTCCAATTCATGATGTCGGGCCGGACGATCCATTCTATTACGTGCAAGATGTTGACGGTTGGCTTGAAAAAGTTGAAAAACGCCGTCAGGAAGTAGTACGCAAAATAGTGAAAAATAAGCCGAAAAAAACTATTATCAAAGATCAAACTAAAAAATGCTCGTCTTTCGTTATAAAAAATAACTATCGAAAAGGACAATATTTAATAAAAATTGATATCGAAGCTGTGAACGATGGTGATTCTAGCCGCAATGTTAGTGCGCAGTACCTTGTTTGCGATCCATGTGACGAAGTGTTAGACTCAACTGAATACGCATTGACAAGAATATTAAGAAAACTGGATGAAAAGTGAATAGCTTTTAGTATTACTGTACATATCATATAATAAACTTTTGTAATTTCGTAAGTACTTGCAGTATTCATTTTAATATATACTCGTACTTGTAGTTAAATGTTTACTAAGACCTCAATAAAAATTTCAGCAAATATGTTGTTTTTTGTTTATAATTTAGAATGATAACCCATTTTAATAACGACAACTGTTATTATCAGTTGTAATTAGACTCCCATAGATAAAGAAAAACAGAGTATATTAAATAAGGCACCTAAAAAGTTTAAGGGCAAACTTATCTATTTACTGACTTTCGCATAACATTTTTATTTCTTATAATAAATAACATTTGAGCAATTGATAGATAGAAAAGCTAATAAACATCGAAACAATTATCGCCTGTTGACCAGGCAAGCGTTATGAACTCGGGATTCCGTGACCCGAACGTTACTATATTATTTTGTTTTATTATTCATGCACTTATTATGTTTTTGCGTCACGAATTAACATTCCAATCTTGAATCCTGAACTAAGTAGTAGCTTTAGGGATAATTTAGGTCGATAAATTATATTTTATTCGTTTTACTACCTATCGTTCATGGAACAGAGGTGTTTTAAGCCTTAGATGCATACAATATCAAAAAAATGATAGGTACTCCATTTTATTTTTGTAACGTCTTAAATAAAAGTCATATATATGTAAAATTGAGACTTAATGGCTCAGTTTGACAAAATCCCAAATTGACGTTAAGTTGATTTCGACTTGGGTCATTTCAGTAGTATCGTTGTTGATACTTCATGCATTTAAAGGTTAACAACTGGAAACAGGGCTCGGAAACCAGTATTCTCTCCATAAAAACCGTTTTTTTCGTTCTTTCGTTTATTATTTCATGTTTAATTAGGCTATCTAATTATACGAAGCAATATTCTAAATACATTATTGAGTCCTACATAAAGAGCATAAACTAATTCAAAATATTTGACTATTTCGGGATTTTGACATTAACCGGTTCCGAGCCCTGACTGGAAATATCAAAAACTCTTCATGGTGAAACAATATAGCGTTTAGAAAACTGATTGGATATTTATTTTTAGTTGCTTAATTGTGTACAAATCGTCACAACCTATTTTCTATAACGCTATACTGTCAATGGAGAAATATAAATAAAACAAGTAATATTATTTATCGTAAATATGATTTATTATCATTATTATTCAAATGTTACATACTTAAAAACTATGTAAAATTCATCACCACTTAAAATATCGGTTACAAATCAGAAATAAGGGTGAGGACCAAATTTTGAGACCATCGTTAAGGTTTCTAATTCGTTTACATTTAATTGATTCCGTTGTGACGAAAAAGTTGCCCAATAAATTGTAGACAAATTTCGGCTCACAACGGAATCAATTAAATTGTAGTCGAATTAAAATACTTTTAACGATGGTCCGAAAAAATTGTCAATGCTCTCATATCGTATCTTATTTACTAACTATGTAAATACAACACCAAGTAAAATATCGCTTACAAATCAGAAATATGGGTGGGATTATTGGGCCGTCGTTAAGGTTTTAATTCGTTTACATTTAATTGATTCCGTTGTGACGAAAAAGTTACTCAGTAAATTGTAGACAAATTTCGGCTCACAACGGAATCAATTAAATTATAGTCGAAATAAAATACTTTTAACGATCGTCTAAAAATTTGTCATCGTCCTAATATCGTATCTTATTTACTAACATCAGCAGCGTTACATTATATTTAAGGTTGATTCTACGCATGCAACACCGTACTTAACATAATGTTTTATAGTGCCCCCAGGGCAAAGACGTAATATTATCTTTATTTACACACCTTTTATCATCATCTCGTGAAAGAACTAGCTTGTTTATTTTTTGGGTATAAAGTTTATGGCATTTGGATCTAATAATACACATTTCGTCTCTCAATGATTCATTATAAAATAGAGCACGTTTATATTTATTAATGTCCAGTTTTTTGGTAATACACTTTTTTATTCCCTTTGCTTTTTTTACAGTTGTGTTACAAGTAGTGATGCAATATAATTTTGCTCGCAACCCTATATATTCTGTAATAATAGCACCGCCCATCTCATCTTTGAAATATCCGGGTATCTTACTGTTCACAGAAGGTATGTTAAATATATTACCTGCTTCATAATTGCTAGTATCAAAATATTCTATATTTTCTTTCAAGTCTCGATAAAAATCTTTTGTATAGATAAGATATAAGAGACTGTCGGTGTCAGTATAGCAGAGATGTATTTTATTTGTATAAATGCGTTTCATCACACTGTAATGAAATCTGTATAAATGGCTTTTTGCAAGTTCCAATATAGAGAAACCAATGTAGATCGGACGGTCAAGTACAACTTTTGTTTGGTTCAATTGAATTGCTACTAATGAGTCTGAAATTATCGCCACATTTTTAAAATTAGGAGCATTTATATATTTTTCCGCCCCACAATATTTGTTCGTTTTATTCCCATTATCTTTCCACACATTAACAAGTTTCACATCGACCTGCTTACGCTTATTCTCAATCGTTTTACCAAATATTGAATTATTCTGTTTTTTAAAAAAATCTCTTTCGAATTCGGAAGATGCTGTTTGTCTAAGTGAAGTATTTAAAGATATGTACGGTTCTAAAAAATTGCTTTGTTCAAAGGCTAAAACTTTATAGATTTTTAACAAAACTAACCCATTTTTTAAGCATTCTTTCAAATGAATGTAATGAATAATATATCGATGTTTATCATAAAGGTTAGCAATTAATTTACTATTTTTGCTCCCCGCGGGGACAAATTTTTCAGCCGCGAATGGCATGTCCGAATGAGAATCATGTAACTCAAGTGGGTAATGCAAGTCTACTTCCAAAATGAACCCGGTGTCAGAATCATGTTGTATACTTTCAACATCAAAACTCGCAATTTCGAAATCATCAAGAAATCTGAAATTACTTTTAGGAAGACGTTGCATCATGGCGTGGCCGTATAAGTTAACGCAGTCTAAATATACTAAAAAACTATCCGGCTCATTACTGTCGTAACTTAAAAGATACTTGTTGTTAGATCGAGCATATCTTCGTGAACACTGAGCAAGACCGCCTCTTATTCCTTTCTCGATCATCTGGTACATCTCTATATCCGTTAATAAATCTAACCTTACTTTAGTGTACAGTAGCATAGCGTCCCAACTTAGCGATGGTGATGACACGTAATAACAAGGGTCGAGATTGTAAAAATTAAGACTCATGTTTCTAAATTTTTCAAAACAATCGCATAAGAGTAATACGTCGCATTTTAAATACAAATCAGTGTATTCTCCGAGATTTTTAATGTTGAAAGTATCCCATACACGCATAGCATGTTTATAATCAGACGAGGATACAGATTCTGATGTCAATCTGTTAAAGAATTTAGAAGGCTCTGGCAAACATGTCTCTTCATATCGTTCCCAGGTGTCAACGTAATCGTAACAATATATACCCTTTTTACGAGCAATATCAAACTTTTCACCTTCGCCGAAAAATGATTTTAAATGTTGAAAATCGTTTGCTTTCATCGTGTTCACTAAATTATCTAAACTTGAGCTTAAAAAATTAAATGAATCGATAAATTTTAACTGGGCCACATTTTGACGATCCATGGGTATGAATTTAGTGAATGAAATAAACTTTTCTTTATTTTTCGGTATAAGGTTAATTCGCCCGCATACGTTCGAAAGTTCGTTAATAAATAGATGGCTGTCGTATCCTGTTAAGTTGTGGAAAATTATGGGAATAAAAGGACAAGTTTTTGCTTTTAAATTACATGTTGCATGCGCAGCCCCTCTATAACGACCCGTAAAATGATTATGATCCATCACAATTTTGTCGTCAGAAGAAAATGGTTCTTTACATATATGACACATAGTACTTGACGTAAACGATAACCGCTCATCTGGGGTAAGTGGAATCATAGGTTTACTGTAAGACAGAATAGCATGTAATCTGGTTACATCGCCGCATATTGTTTCGACAAACTTTTTCGAGCAGTTAGGACCTCGATAAGATACGAAGTCGTTTAGTTCAGGGTTGGTTTTACAGCAAATATAATAGGCAAAGCACGAAGCCTCGTGAATTTGCATATTTTCTACATAGGTTGACTTATTTTTATCCGAAAATTCTAGTAACAAGCTTTCAAAATCAGCGTAAATGACAATAGGTATCTCTTGTGTCCTTTCAAAATTACAAAAAGAAATTTTGGTGTCTTTTTCAGGTAACATAGTTTGGATTCCTGCACAGTTATGCTGAATTTGTTTTTCTTTCGTTGAAAAATACAAAAAACACTCTTCGCACAAATGTATTTTTGCTTTATGTTTAGTAAGTTGTTTATGAGCAAGCTTTCCTAAATCTTTTATCAAGCAAAAATGTGCCTTTCCTTTATGTCTTAATAATAATAAATTTACATGGTGTATTTTCCTTTTGTGCGTTTTATACAAAGGGCCAGTGACTTCGCCTTTTTTTGTTAAACCATAGATATTTAAACTAATATCAGAGTTCTTATTTTCAAACCATTTGACATCATTTAAACTTGGCGGAAATGACATACCACTTGTTTCTAATATATCAGAATAATCGGGATATGATGTAACTCTATGAGCATTTTTTTTAGTTGGATACAAATAAGCCATAATACACCATAAAAAGCAGCGATTGTCTGTATTATTTATATTCAAGCAAGCCTTCTTATTTGCTATGTGCTTGGGCAATGGTATATAGGAGCCTGCCCTTAGAGGGTTGTACTTCATTATATTGACTTCTAAATGATTAATCGTGTCAATTGTCCACCCGGACTCCGAAAGTTCGAATTCTGAACATTTTGAGACTAATGTTTCAGCAAATGAGCGATATAATGATGAAATATCGCTGTTTTGAAATACTTCAACGTATTTAGTATTGAATGATTTCATTGATTTCTCATCATTCTTCGTCAATACATATGTAACAAAGAGTTCGAAATTCACTTTTAATGCCGTATGCTTATACAAGTACTCCCTAATAAGTTGGTCCGTTACTTCTGAAATTTCGGATAAAAACAATTCTGGAGCGATCGTAAAGTTTGCCGAATTTATTTTATAGCTAGCTATTCTGTCACGAAATGCGTTGGCAATTATGTATACATTTTTATATTTTGTATTGAGTAAACAATTAGATTTATGCAAGTTGGTTTTTTTATGAGTTGATAACTTTGGAACGTGAACGTTACAAGCTTGGCAAAAATACATGATGATTTAATATAAAGTTAACTCGTAAATTAAAATATGTATTTATAACGTAAAGTTTAAATTACTACGAAAAATTGGGCAAAATGAATATTGCGAATGAAAAAAATATCCGAATCTAATTTAAATACTGGGTCTACCTGAGTTTGACGTAATATTCTCCATTTGTCTGCATAGTATATCCAGATGCGGTTTTCAAGATAAAAAAAGATCATACGGTCGAGGCTTTTAGGGACAGTGCATTTGATAAACCTGAAAGGACAAAACGATGTCATAGTAAGTAAAATACAAAAATAAATCGACCAAAAATTGTGACATGCCTTAAAAAATACACCTGTAATATCTTCTTCAAAATTTCGTTACCTACGAAAAGTCAGTTATTATAATTGTATGCTAAATAAATTAAAGACGTTACTGATGTCAATATAGTAGTCAATATGTGTAAGAATCTATGACAATCAAGGTCAAGATATGATGCAAAACTAAATATGGTTAACAATGAAAAAATATACTTCTGAATCCAGTTTAAAGGTTAAATTCGATTAAATAATACACTGAAATACCGAGGGTCAAAGTAAAGAAAAATAGTCATACCTTAAATATTAGAAGGGTACAATATAGGTTGGATGCCTTTATATTCTTCTTTAACAGCCTTTATAACGTCGCAGACTGAAGCAAAAATTGGGCTGGTTTCATCGACCGCTCCCTTGAAAGTGACGACTGCTTTTTTCCAGCGGTCAACCTCATTCCCCGATGGCTCCAAATCTCGCATGTGATATGCCCTGAGTTCGATGTAATACCCCCCTTTGGCAGAATGATTCGTCTGCATAGTATACCCAGACGCAGTTTTTCTTGATAGAAAGTTTCTCAATGCTGAAGCTCTAATTGGTACGGCAGTTCCATAATCCTGTAAGAACAATGACATGTTAATTAAAAATAAATCATAACGCAAATCAGTAATGGCTTACGAAAGATTTCGTTAGCGAAATATCACTTATCATAATTGTGAAGTTATTTTTATACGTATTACGTACTTAAGCAAGGTAAGCTTAGACAGGTACCTCAGAATCCAGGAACAGTTGAGGTTTCTGGACCTTTTTCTTCGACTGCGCTGTGGAATCATCTTCGGTTTCAGAGTCTGAATTATTATCGGCAACCTTCAAAACCTTCTGCGTAGTTTTCTTTGCTCGAACGGTTTTGGATTTTAATGCTTTTCCCTTCGATTTTTTAGCCGGCGGAAGCGCGTCGTCACTTCTCTGCGTTAAAAAAATTTCCTCGTCGGATTCAAACGGATTATTATTAGATGCCCTGTAAAAAGCACATTATAGAAGCAAACACGATGCAAATTATAAAGAATAACTTATTCGACATATACTTACATACTTGCTCGAATTGCCTTCTGAGTTTGTTAATGAATAAAATATTTTTAAGCGTCCTTCAATAATGTACGTAATTAAAGTTTTCAAGTGTCCACCTGGTTGAACGTGTCAATAGATATGAGCTGAACAAATATCGAGTATCCAACAAGAAACCTTTAATTCTAAAGGCGCGTAGATATTGAAGTACTTATGCAAGCGCACTATGTTTATGTAATTTCTGAAATGATAATACAGACATAATTCTACTTTACATCATAGGAAGATAAGATCTATTTTAGTAGATAGCTCCAACGATAGGTGTGAACTAGGATTAATGCAAAATCTAATTTAGGTAGTGGCGCCAGATTGTCGACGACATTTGATACGTAATTCTAAAATGGAAATCAAATGTACTTACCTTTTCGACATACAATTTGGTTGGTTAATAATAATAATAATATAATCGGGCTATATGTGTAAATCAATCTATCTGACAAACGTAGCTTAACCAAAACTATTAATTATTAATATTGGATATTTCAAATGTTGGTTAAAACTAAATCTATTTTCATACCATCTAGCGGCTAAGACATGAAGCTTTATAACGAACCTTTGCAGTTTCGGCACAGCGCTAAACAGCTTCGCACTTTTAAATGTTTGTAAGGTTATTGATAGATGGTGCCCTGAAATCGATTTTTTATCTTGTGGAATAAACTTTATTTTACACATACTGCGTGGAAAACAATGACATTACTGTTTCTGGTGACCACTCAAACCAGTACATTAAGGAAAAATGTATATTTACTAATCAAACAATTTGACATATTAACATTTGTTTGCTCATTATTCGCTAGATGGCTATACGGATGGCGTTACATAGGGTTTAAAAGGTAAATATACTGAATTCAATGTAATAATTTACTTTTACAACTTGCAAGTAACGAAATATTGGAAATAAGAGTAAACTATAATGAAAATAAATAAAAAATCTTTATTTATGCATAGGTTTAACAATTTAAACGCTATTACTCTTCAGCGCGCTATAGACATTTTTCCTTACGGACAGTATATATAATTAGACTTCATTAATAATAACGGCGAGCCGAGTTCATTCTCGGCGGACCACTTGTCAAACGTTTACATGAGACAGACCTGGCCAATCTGTGTGAATGTAAATGAATGACATAAAATAATACCAGAGAACTTAAAATACCTAAAATCAAAACATGAAACTTAGAAATATGTTGAAGCATCATCCGACCCTTTGCCTAGTCAAACCGATTATTAAGTACAGAACTGGCCATTCTGGAAAAATAGTTGGAATGATGAGACATTGGTCAGCAAGTAAGTAATATACGAGTCTGGCCAACCTGGAAATTATTTGCTCAACTTAGCCGCACACGGGTGCCGGGATGTGGTAAATATATTATGAAATAAAAACCTGGCACCCGTGGGTAAGGCCTTTTGCTGTTTTTTTTTTATCGTTGCATGAGAAGTTTGCTGGGAGGATGAAGACATTCGAAATCAGATGTATTATTGTATTAAGATTGAATATGAAGATTAAAGGGTATCCGTAGACTGGCCGCTGTAGTGCTGCGTAAATACCTGCATTATTGTTAATATTGGGCGGTTCTGCGAACGGAGCGAGCGATAGCGAAGCGATGTGAGCTAGAACCCCCAATATTAACCTACTAACGGGTTACTCAAATAAAACCTCAGGCCACATATTCATCTTTCTAGTTTTCTTATTTGTGCCAAAAATACTTAAAAACTCAGGCATTCTTTATTTTACTGCGGCAGTTGATGTAATCAAATAATATCCCACGGGATTTTTATGTAAAGTTATAATGTTGGTTACCATCAACCCATCAAATTCCAATGTTAGAAAACTATAATAATTATTCCACCAATATAAATATGTCTCAAAACGAAGGAGTTGTGGTCTACTACAAAAACAATATTGTTGTATCAGTCGAGGAACACCGGCTAACGGACGCAAACTGCCTACTACTTAATATAAATCACAGCACACTTATAATTGCCGTTTATCGGCCCCCGAGCCAGCGTAACACAACCGGTTTTGTGGAATCTCTAAACGAACTACTCATAAAATATTCTTCTTTTCAGAATGTAATACTAACGGGGGATATAAATATCGATATTGCCGCAGGTAGTTCTGATTCTCGTGCTCTGTCATACCTAAACTTATTGGCCACGCATGGAATGTTGCCAGCTTACAATCTCCCAACACGTAATAAAGCATGTCTAGACCACATGATTCTTAAAACTAAACTAAATGCTCGATGCTGCATCATCAACTCATCTCTAACTGATCACCAGTGTGTTACTCTGCTAATGGATCACACTCGATGTAATAACCAACCAAAACCTGTTCTTAGATGCACCGATGCCAAACAACTTAAACTAGATATGGAGAGTATAAACCTGGAACCCATTATGACGATGGATAATGCAGAAACTGCAGCTTCATTCTTCGTAAACTCTCTAACCAGTGTAATTGAGTCTAATACTAAGGTTATCAAAATATCTAACCGTAAAAGAATAAAAAAACCCTGGATCACTCCGGGTTTATTAAAATGCATTCGAAACAGAGATAGACTCCATTCAAAACTAAAAAAATCGCCAGAGAATGAAATATTAAGAACTACATTTAAAAGATATCGGAATTTTTGTAATTCACTATTAAAAAGATTAAAAATAGAATACGAAAAAAATGAAATTAAAAAAGCGGGATCTAATCATAAAAAACTATGGAATATTATTAAAGATATCACGTATACATCGCAAACAAAAGGTGTCCCCACTGAACTCATATCGGCATCTAACTCAGTCAACACATTAAATCAGATCAATGAGTTTTTTGTAAATGTGGGTAAATCCCTTGCCGAAAAGTTCACATTGCATACTGAAAATCTGAATACTGTAAGTAAAATTCGGTCACCCAATACTTCTATGGTTATTCTCCCAACTGACGAAAAAGAAGTTGAAAGTCTTATTAACAACCTTAAATCAGATTGCGCAGTGGGGATTGACAAAATATCGGGAAGTTTCATCAAACAATTTAAAGATATTATCGTTCCACCGCTCACACACATTTGCAACTTAGCTCTCTCTACTGGAGTCTTTCCAACCTTATTTAAGAAGGCACAAATAATCCCAATTCATAAGGACGGTGACAAAGGCTGTGTCAACAATTATAGACCAATTTCGATCCTCCCTACGCTTTCAAAAATTCTAGAACGTATTATTAACTCGCGTCTTGTCAACTACCTGGAAAAGAATAACATCCTATCTACAGCTCAATTTGGCTTTCGTAAAGGAAAATCGACTGATGACGCTGTTCATGAACTAACTGACTTCGTAGTAACCAACCTTGACAAGAAACAGAAGACATTGGCCATTTTTCTCGATCTCGCCAAGGCTTTTGACACAGTCTCTGTGCCCATCCTTATATCCAAACTAGATAAACTTGGTATACGAGGTCTTCAATTAAAGCTCTTTGAAAGCTACTTGTCTGGTCGCACTCAATGTGTGAATATAGGGAGTAATACCAGCGATGAGCTAAATGTGACGCATGGTGTTCCACAGGGTAGTATCCTCGGACCTACGCTTTTCTTAGCATATATAAATGATCTATGCCAAATACAGTTAACAAATGGTAAGATCGTCGCCTTTGCTGATGATACTGCCCTGCTTTTTCATGGTGAATCGTGGAGCGAGGCTTCTCGATGGGCCCAAGCTGGTTTGAATTTGGTGACGAACTGGTTGTCAAATAATGTGCTCACCCTCAATGTCCTTAAAACCAAGTACGTTACTTTCTCACCGAAAACTGACAATCGAATGAACTCTGCCCCCTTTTCACTAATTTCACACACATGTCTCAATCCTAACCTTCACAACTGTCACTGTTTGACCTTAGAAAAGGTGCCTCACGTCAAATATTTAGGAATAGTACTGGACCAGAACCTAAACTTTAATCGACATATTGACCTCCTCACAGCAAGAACACGCAAGCTAATATTTATTTTCAAAAACCTACGGCACATTGCAGATATGCGTGTATTAAAAATGGTATATTTTGCTCTAGTGCAATCCATCCTGTCGTACTGCATCTCCTCTTGGGGAGGGGCACACAAAACTCATATACTCAAACTAGAAAGGGCCCAGAGAGCTGTTCTGAAAGTGAGCATGTTCCTTCCGTTTCTTTACCCCACCTCTGACCTATACAAGAAATGTAACGTCCTAACAGTGCGAAAACTTTTCTTTCTCCATATTCTACAAAAAAAACACTCGATGCTCAGATATGAACCTCAGATTTTGATTAATAAGCGCCGTAAAGATCTAATCTGTCCCTCAAAAAAGTTCAACACTCGGTTTGCTCAAAGATTTTTCTGCTTCCTTGGTGGTTTCCTTTATAATAAAGTCCATAGTGTGCTCTCTATCTATACTCTTACAAAAGCCTTATGTAAGAAATCTATCACAAACTGGCTACTCAGCCTCGACTATAACGACACAGAAAGACTAATGTACCGAAATTCTTAAAAGGATAATACACACGCACGCACACACTCACACACACACACACACACACACACACACACACACACACACACACACACACACACACACACACACACACACATGCGTAATCTTAATAAAATGTTAATTTAGCTTATCTTGTCCTAGCTAGCATGAAGTTTTTATTCCACTTTTATTCACTAACCAAGATGGTTGTTAACTTGTTATGGATATCTGAGGGATGGAGATCTGGTGACCTGACATACAGGTTTCCCCTAGTTCGGGCACCAGTCTCCACCGCACAAGTTGTAAACATTAGAAATAACAACTCTATTTATAGTCACTGTCTAAACCTGTATACTTTGTGGTGGAGATAAATAAATAAATAAATAAATAAATAAATATTTAGAAAACTCCCTTGAATTAGAGACATATATTCAATTATAATAAAACGGTTCCCTCACGTCTTTAAGATCGAATACCGTCGGTCCTTTAAGAACCGCCGCCGTGAGAGATACTCATGACTGTGACTTGTGACTGTGTGACTCGTGGAGCGTAAAGAATTTGAAGCTTGATTACGTACTTAACATGTCGAACTTATATGTACCTAAGGTTAATCTAAATGTAAAGTTTTGAGTATGGAACATTACATTTATACCAACCTAAACTTAAGAGTAGAGGGGGGGGGGGGGGGGGTTACGAGTAGAGTTTTCCGTATTCATAACGAGCGGTTATTATTATCACATTATAGCTGAGGCTGTCGTTGACTAAATAATATAGCATTCATTATAGATTGCTAAAGTGTGATGATTTTAAACATACACAACCTTATAATTTCGTCATGTCTGTCCATCCGTCCATATGTCACTACCGATTTACTCGCAGACAACATATAAGTACTACAATTATCAGGTAGAAAGATTCGAGTATATGCTTTAAATCGCTATAGAACAATAATGTGAAAAGACGAAAAAAAAAAATTAAATTAGGGGAACATGTAACCGGGGAATGAAGATTATTTTTTTATGCTCATAGGCGTGTGGGATATGTAAGAATTGGCCGTAAAAATTATATAGAGATTTCTGAAGAACTTTTCTATTTAAGTCAACTGTTGGTGAGATATTAGCTGTCATAGTCGTAAAAAGTCTGCCCCCCTCTAATTTTCAAACTATGTTGTTAAAAATTCAGATAAATAAGTGTGGTGGTGTAGGTACGTTAGTAAAAACTTTTTAAATATTTACGTTTGAATAAGATAGGTTTAAGGGTTTTTGAGTTATATCTGAAAAACTGGCTTATCCGTGAGTTTCCTATGAAGATACGACTATTTTAGGTTCATTGTATTATAAACCTAGTGGTTTTAAATGTGGACTTGTTAGGTGTCAGTACGGAACCCTTCTTTGTGTGTGATCCGACACGCACTTGAACAGTTTTTTTTAATCGCTGAGATGATTTAAATTTACCAAGCTGGCTTTTTGTAATAATATTTTTTTAATATACCGTATCCAAATTGGTCCACCGGAACAGTTCACTATGTGATCTCGGTGTCTGTCCGTCATTCACAGGCAGTTTTCTATATAAAATTACTTCGAGTTCAGTCACATTACCTACTAACTTTTACCCTGATATTATAGGTCCAATAAATAAAATTACATAGAACATTTTTAAGGGTAAAACCCTTTGGGTACGGAACCCTAATACTAAGACTCCGCTGTCCGTCTGTTACCAGGCTGTATCTCATGAAGCGTTATACTTAGACAGTTGCAATTATCACAAATGATGTATTTCTGTTGACGCTATAACAGCAAATATTAAAAAATAAATAAAGCAAATATTTA
This sequence comes from Notocelia uddmanniana, assembly GCA_905163555.1. NCBI lineage: Eukaryota > Metazoa > Arthropoda > Insecta > Lepidoptera > Tortricidae > Notocelia > Notocelia uddmanniana. Next base: position 23,813,746 of record LR991055.1, read on the forward strand.
AAGGGCTCCCAAACAACAGAAGTGATTTTTTTGCTACGGAACTCTTCGTGCGCAAGTTTGACTCGCACAAAATGGGACTAGGGACTTAGGGCACAATTTTTGTAAAAAAATGACCTATACAGTAAAGTCAATACAGCTTGAGTTACGGGTACTACACGACGATATATTTAATAGATATAATTATATACTTATACGTAAATACATAGAAAATATACAAAAGCCTAATGTTTCATTAGACCTAAAATGCAGTTTTGTTCAAAACAGTGAACTTTTCGGGTTTTCTTTGAATATCATCAATAAAAGTCATTGGGTTAGTCTAGGTTTGTTTTGCACTAATTCTACAAAGTTTACAATTTAAGAAAAAAACACATTAGGTCTAATGAAACATTAGGCCAAATAAAGCATTTAGGACTAAAGTGGTTATTAAGGACAAAACAATATTATTATCAAAATAATATCTAGGTTTTTTAACGCCTTACATTAGCTAGTTTCGTGGCCACGGGCTGATAGATAATCTTCCACGTAGTCTATGGCTCTAATTTAAAAGATGAGCGCGACTCGACTCAGCAACCGGTTACTGTTAAACGTGTTAACTTTTACTCCGTACACACTGAGGCTGTAACATTTTTGTCTTTCCTTACACATGCTCTAATGGACCTTTTTAAAGAAAGTGTTCTGGTTCACCTTTTTCCTGAAAATTTTGAAATTTTACCTACGCCGTTTCAAAATATATGTTATGTTGTGTGGAGTCGCTTCATCAAAAAAGTTTATCGGTTCAATTTTTACACGAAAGCTCGGAGGAGGAAAAATCAAGGGCATTATTCAGTTGAAATATTAAAACATCGAATAGATATAGTATCGTTTATTATGGTTCCATACTAAACCAGGAACACATAATTATAGCTCCGCCATGTCCGTCCGTCCATCCGTCCGTCCGTTCGTCTGTCCACGGCTTAGCTCAGTAACCGTTACTACTAGAAAGCTGTAATTTGGTATGTCATATCAATTACGTCAACAAAACGGTATCCTACATGTAAATTGAGGATCCGTTATTTTTTCAAAACCCCTCGTGTTAAGTATCATTCAATAGGTTGGAAAAAAAAATATGAAGTTTCTTTTTCCATTTTTCGTAGTGGACGTACTTCGGCTGATATGGTTGTGGTGGATTCATTCAAATATATTTTTAAACGGATTATACGAGGTACAAAATACATGATAATTCTGTGTTAAAGCATATGCCTTTTAAAAATAAACTGAACAGTATTTTTGCCTATGTTATTATGTAAAGCATAATTAAATTAGTATTCACAAAGTAGACTAATTTAAAACTTCTCGTAAGAATGATAAAGTATCCGTATCCTGTTTAATAATAAAAACAAAAAATAAAATATAATATTTAGGGGACATTTTTTTACACTAATCAGGCTAGTCCCATAGTGAGCTCTTCTTTATTTTGGCAAACAGTTTCCTTTCGGTCCATTATTGTGCTTCTGTCCTGTTTTTCTAGGAGGTGTCTTTTCAACACTAGCTGTTGATTTTTCATGGTCATGTATAGATTAGATTAGATTAGATTAGATGAAATAAATACCTAACTACTTATTTCATAGTAAGATTTACAATGTATGTCAATTTACATGAAGATTATTATGATCGTCAAAATTTAACGGATATAAATAGGTTACTTAATTATGTCGACAAAAATATAAATTTAATTAATAGAATAATGAATTACAGGTTAAATTTAAACATGATATCGACCATGCCGTTTATTATTTAAAAGAAAGTTTCATCGGCGGTACAGGGCCTCCACATTATTTTGCGTTCTCAAGATATACCGCATTATTGTTATCGACAAACCATGTGTTGTCGGGATCTTGGTCTGATTCTTGACACATTAAGTATGGTGCCATGATTGCCAGTTTTAATCTTTCTAAAAACGTAATGCACCTCGAACCTTGTGGGAACTGTATCTACCTCTTCTATTAGTACGTTACTTTTTAATTCTAAAAACGCCTTAGATATCTTATTATTTGGAAAATAGGCCAAAGCAAATATGTGTGGGAAAATTTACTATAGCTAAAATATATTATTTTGACGCCAAGCCTCTTTATTTATTTTTTCTCTAGTATACTCTAAATAGAAAAGACAGCATCTCTCTTCAGTCTTGTCGGTAAGAAAGCAATATACTATGGGTACTGGGCTGTTGGAGTCGAGTATGTCCTAAAACTACGACCAAGATCACCGTGGGATGGGCAGCAACATCCCTGGAGTGCGGTGGAGATACTGCGATCGCCAACGCGCATGTCGAGCGTGGCGATTAAGGCATTTAGCCCCCATGACGTACTTGGGCTGATATGGTGGTGGTGGATACTATGGGAGCTGTCTTTCAAGACTTCATCATATCCAATTATGGCACATTTGACTTGTCTGAAGTCGAAACAGTGTATACCGGGGTATCTTTCTTACTATTGTCCTGATTAAGAGTATAAATCTACCATGGTAACTACCCTGAACATAAATATGTTCAGGGTAGTTATCATGGTAGATTAATATTTTTCCACTTTAACTCTTACAATATGGGTAACATGTTGGGCAAATCATGTTACCCATATTGTACACCATAAATAAAACAAAACGTTTTACGTCGTAGCAACCGCAATTTCAGCCAGAAAATACAGTTTACATACCAAACGCTTTGCGGAGCGTAATGTGAAAACTTCGCCCATAGAACTGACGGCGAAAGCTATAGGTTAATATCAACTTTACTAATTTAATGTTAAGTAAACTATGCTTGTCTTTGAATAATTTCATTGCAGATAATGTTTGATTGATTGATTTATAGTTAAAGGTAATGATATTACGCTAAATACTACGACAGGCGGTGACATCTCAGTAAAATAAATAGATACCTATTTCTGGAATAATGCTTTTTTAATATTTTACTTCGATATCTAACGGAGAAAATCGCGAAAAAATAAAGTGGTCTTAGCATGACTTTTTTATTTGCGAAATAAAATTATTGTTGCATATTTTAAAAGAAAGTCATTCGTCTCGTCTGTACGAACATAGCACAAGCATTTACCTTTTTCTTCGACCGCATATCAACAAACAAAAACACGTATCAAACACGCAACAGCGTGTTAAATCAAGTTCAAGCAAAGAAACTGCCGATGTAGCAGCCGTGGGTTATTTACACCAACCATTTGAACCCACACTTCGCCAGTTTTGAGTTATTCAAAATCTACTTGACATAGATATGACATTGAGCTTATTATTAGTACCATTAAATTAAATAGAACACCAAACATTAATAAACAGCAAAAAACCGTTAGTTAACGAGAAGAAAAAAATCGGTAAAATGATTAACTATATATTTAAACCTAACCCACTTCCAGATGGCCTAGAAAGTGCGAATTTGTCGTTCAGCTAGCTGAGTTTGCTAACCAAAGCATTTCTGGGATAGAAACCGCCATATATTTTTCAAGTAAGTAACAGTGCTTGTTGACGCAAATCAACATGTATTATTTAATTGAAATCCATTTCATTAGATTTCATTAGTGTCACTGCGAGTGCAGATGTCCGTACATCTGAACTCGCCCTTATACGTAAGCGCGGCTTAATAACGCACGGGTATGGTGCATACGACGGCTGGCAACACTGTCATTAGAGGTTGTCTATTCAACAGACGGCTTCCTGTCACTTGTAAGAGATTTTCAAGGGCGCTGTGTCAAGGACACTTCGTCTCGAAAAATTATAATCTAGTGATATAGTTTCCATCCGAAGCGCGGCCTTCCATGTAAACAGTCAATGTAAAAGTGTGCATTTAGTGATTACATTCAGTGTCGATATTTTGGCGGTTTCATTTGGAATAGGGAACCTATCTAGGACCAGGCGTGACCAACGCGGTTCGTCACAGCCTTGTGGCCATAGAAGCCACACCGTCTGCACCAGGGGAGCTCCCGGACTCGGCGACCAGCGCGGCAGGTTGTATTGTCGACATTGTGGTGATCCAGAGTGACTTTTACAAATATAACTATAACACGGCCAAGGGCCCATTGTTACATTCAATGATTGGAATAACCCAGGGTTATTACATATCATTTTGGTGGTCCCATTGACGGGAAAGAACCCATATAGCGAGATCGCTACATCAGCACGATTACAAAAAACCATTGCGCCCACGACGTCGCGTCGGCGGCGCACGACATTATTTACGAGTATAAGTACTGCGCAACGAAGTGAGCGGCGAGAAATACCGGCCCGGCGAAGCGGCTTCGTTATTAATCATTATTTTGTGTAAAATCAGTGCGGTATTCAAGGGCAATTTCCGTAGATGTTTAAAGTGAATGTGATAAAGTGATACGGTCTATTCCTCATAAACTATCCGCCATATTGCATCGGACAATTCCAACGTGAGTAGAAAATACGATTGCGTCATCCGGACGTGTGACAAATAGACACTTGAGTACGTTTATTCTGCAATTTGGTAGAACTGTCATTGCGTCACTGAACGTCACATCGCTTTACAACCTTTAAGGTTAGAATCGGTTGTCAATTTTGTTAGATAAACTTTCACACTAAGAATTCAAGGAATTACTTTAGTTACATTAATAAAAAGACGCTTCATTGTCGCAGTGAAGACAAACAATTGATATTGTTTATATGTAATATTTCATTTATTGTGTGCATAAAAGTAAAAAAGTAAAAGTAAAAGTAGTTTATTCTTCAAATTAGGCATATTACATGCACCTATGAACGTCAATAAACTACCACCGGTTCGGAAAAATAAACCTCTGCCACGAGAAGAACCGGCGTAAGAAACTCGGCGAGGTGTCATTTTTTCAAAACAATATACATTGTATAGTTAAATATAAATTACACTGTCAGCTACTACAAAATAACTGAAATAACAATGCTACAGTAGAAAACATATTTTCGCGATAGATTACCCGTGCAGGACGCTATCACTGCCAAACATCCCTATCCATGATGTAATCGTTTATCTTATAATATGCTTTTGAAATAAGTGTTTGTTTTACTACAGATTTGAATTTAGAATTACTAAGTTCAGTAATGTGTTTAGGAATTTTATTGTAGAATTTGATACAATTTCCCAAGAACGACTTTTTCGCCTTTACTAGTCTATAGAAGGTTACTTTCAGTTTCCCAGTATTTCTCGTGGCTATTGGTTTATCAGCGTTCGTTGGAAAATTGCCCAAATTCTTCCTAACATACATTATTATTTCAAATATATATAGGGACGGCAGGGTTAGAATATCTATTTCTTTGAAAAATTCTCTTAATGACTCACGTGACCCCAAGTTATAAATTGCTCGGATAGCCCTTTTTTGCAAAATAAAAACAGTTTCAATATCTGCAGCTGATCCCCATAAGATAAGACCATAAGTAATTATACTATTAAAATAAGCAAAGTAAACTAACCGTGCCGTTGCCACATTGGTAAGCTGCCTTATTCTCCTGACTGCAAATGCAGCAGAGCTCAACCTACTTCCTATCGCTGTTATATGGGAACCCCACTGCAATTTTGAGTCCAATGTAATACCTAAGAATACAGTAGAAGTAACAAATTCTAATGTTTGACCATTAAGTCTAATATTTGTATATAAGTTTCTGTTTGATGAGTTCGCAAGAGAGAATTTAATACATTTCGTTTTTTTCGGGTTCAATACTAAGTTATTGGCAGCAAACCAGTCAGATATCATGGAGAGGGTATTATTTGGTTCAATGAGTTCAGTATCTCTCCTATTTACCTTGAACAGTAATGAGGTGTCGTCTGCGAACATTACAATGCCTGATCTTCGGCTTACCATATATGGCAGATCATTTACATAAACAAGGAACAGGAACGGACCTAGAATAGACCCCTGAGGTACTCCCATCTCTACCACTGTCTCTGACGAAATGGCTTTATTTATCGCTACCTTTTGATTTCTCTGTGTTAAGTATGACTTCATGAGATCTAATGCGTGCCCTCTGATGCCATAAAACTTAAGTTTACAAATTAAAGTACCATGATCTACACAATCAAAAGCCTTGGAAAGGTCACAGAACACTCCGATGGCGTCGTGCGACTCTTCCCAAGACTGCAAAATAAATTTTAATAAACTTGCACCTGCATCAGTAGTTGACCTACCCTTCGTGAAGCCGAACTGCTGTGCGTGCAAAATATTGTGAGAATTAAAGTGAGAAACCAATTGCGTAAGCATTATTTTTTCGAATATTTTGCTAAACGCAGGTAGGATAGAAACTGGACGATAATCAGAAGGATTATCTCTATGACCTGATTTGAAAATTGGAACTACTTTACTACATTTCATTAAGTCTGGAAAAATGCCATAGTCTATACAGTTATTAAAAATGAGAGCTAGAGTTGGTGCAACGACCTCCAGAATAGATTCCAGTACCTTGACTGACACGCCCCATAAGTCCTCAGTGCTCTTTATTTTTAACATTTCAAAGGACTTCAGTACATCTAGAGGAGAAACATGCTGAAATTTGAAATTAGTTAGTGATTCTAATTTTACGTTGTCATTCAGAAGGGATTCAGCTTTAGTGGTAGATGATGCTAAACTTTGAGTAGTGACTATAGGAATTTTAGAAAAGAAATTATTAAATTCATTAGCTACTTTTACTGCATCAGTTATTAAATTATCCTTTACTTTCAAAGAAATTGTGAACTCTCTATTATTTCTCTTCCCAGTCTCTGTGTTTATTATTTTCCAGACTGTCTTGGCTTTATTATCTGAGGACTTAATTTTATTATTCAAGTGCATTGCTTTTGCTTTTGTGCACACTGTTTTAAACAATTTGGAATAATCCCTAACATACTGATGGAAACATTCGTCAGTGGTGCAAGATCTCCTTTCATAAAGTTGGTATAAGTTATCTCTACTTTTCCGAATTCCGGTAGTTGCCCACTCATTAAATCTCATTTTATTATTTTATTCATAGTGTAACCAGAATAGTTTTAACATATACCTGTGCGTGTAATCAAGGATTAACGTTGCAATATATAGTCATAAGTGAAATATAACCACAGTTACACATTAATTGTTATTGCTAGTAGGATAATTCTATAGTTAGTTGTGCCATTTATTGCGTGATCATGGCAGCCCAGTTGCGTAAGGCTAAAATCCAATTCACCTCAAAATATCAGATTCTGAGTGACTTGTATGCGACGGTATCAGACACGAGGCAGAGCATAGCTGCCTCCGTGGCTAGGCGGCACTTTAATGTCTTTTATCCCCAGTTTGTGGAGGCGTACGAGGCGATCCTAGGGGCCGAAACGGACGACCTCACCGAGGAAGAACTGGGAGTGTTTCGGACACAGTTCTCAGAGGTCAACCGGTTTATGGTGGGTCTGGACGAGTCGGAGGCCGCAGCAGGTCCTTCCAGGCAGCCGAGTTCGCAGGTAACGGCGAAATTGCCTGCCATTCAAATACCTATCTTCACAGGACAGCCAGCGGAATGGATGTCCTTCTGGGATCTGTTCGACTCCCTGGTTAACTCCCGCGACATCTCGGATGCAGAGAAACACTATTATCTAAGAGCCTCTCTTGCGGGTGAAGCTATAGCCTTGGTGAGACAACTGCCCATAGATGGGTCAAGCTACTCGGTAGCTGTTCAACTACTTAGAAATAGGTACCAAAATAAACGATTGTTGGTAGATACATATCTGGGGCGTATTATGGACCTGCCTACAGTTCAAGGAGCTGTAGGGTTGAGGTCAGAATTTTATGACCCGCTGACTGAGTCTCTACAAGCGCTGGAGAAACTCGGCCAGCCAGTCAAGGACTGGTCATACGTGTTGCTATTTTCAGTGTTGCAGAAGCTGCCAATGCGGATCCGTGCCCTCTTCGAGGAGCGGTATGGCAAGGCTCCAGAGGTTCTGCCCACGGTCCAGCAGTTGCTGCAGCTGCTGGATGAACAGTGCCGTGTGCAACAGAGTGTGGATCCGGACGCTGGGGCAAGCACAAGCCGGACACCCACTCAGGCAGCGCCGATGCGAGGACGTCGGGCTCCAGCGGCTTCGCGGACACCGCCTGCGGTGCGCGTGATGACCGCACAAGCATCATCAAGGGATCAGGAATATCAGCGTATGGGTCATGCTTCGGGCACGTCATCATGGGCGTAGCACCTTCAAGGACGCCAGCGCTGCCTGAGCAGTCACTGGACCAGCCGGCGGGCACGCTAGTCGAGGACTACGGCTTGCTTGCGACCAGGCTGGAGCAGGTCTTGGAGAAGTTTTGGGAAGTCGAGGCACCACCCACCGAGCCTGCTGCACACCCAGACCACGTGGAGGCAGAGAGGTTGTATGCAACCACCACAAAAAAAATGCCTGATGGTAAATATATGGTCAGATTATCACTGCGTTCGAGTAGGCCGCCGCTAGGCGAGTCAAGGACCCTAGCGACGCAGAGACTACACGCTCTGGAGCGTAAAATGGAGAGGAATCCAGTATTTGCAGCGAAATATAAAGCATTCATGCATGAGTATGAATCACTTGGTCACATGTCATTATCTAAGTTTAAGTTCGATGCAGAACACTTTGTGATACCACATCATGGCATTTTTAAATCGGGGAGCGATAAAATAAGATGCGTTTATGATGGGAGCGCGAGATCATCCACGGGAACGTCTCTCAATCAATGCCTGCACTCAGGCCCTCCTCTTCAGAATGATATTACAAAGATAATACTTAATTTCAGGCGACATCAGATTGTCTTCACCACGGACATTAAGATGATGTTCCGGCAAACGTGGGTACACCCAGATGACAGGAGGTACCAGCTGATCCTGTGGCGGGAGAACCCCGCCGAGGATATAAAGGTATACGAATTAAATACAAATACCTACGGTTTGACCTGTGCTCCATTCGTAGCAGTTAGGACACTGCTACAATTGGCTACGGATTGGGAAGCTACGCACCCAGATTCTCAGGCCGCAAAGGTTGTACGTCGAGACGTCTATGTTGACGACATACTTACGGGCGCGGATTCACTATCCGACGCTCAGCTGCTCAAGGAGGAGCTAATGGCACTCATGAAGAGTGCTCAGTATGACCTTAGAAAGTGGTCGTCTAATTCCAGGGAATTATTGTCAAATTTGCCCGACGAACACTGCGAGCACCCCCACCTTTTTGATATGGATGATCCAAGTTTCATCAAAGTATTAGGAATACAATGGTGTCCAGTGTCGGACACGATGTCTTATCAAGTAAATGTGCCTCTAGGAAAGCCGGTGTCCAAGCGCAGCATACTCAGCACTATCGCGAGGCTGTACGACCCCTGTGGTTACTGCGCGCCCATAATCATCAGATTCAAGGTATTTCTTCAGTCATTATTCGTCGATGGCCTGCAATGGGACGAGCCAATCAGCGAGAGTCAAAACAACGAATGGAACGAGCTTATCCGGGATTTGCATCATTTGTCATACTTACACCTTCCTAGATGTGTTGCACTTCCGGCCGCTGTGTCGTACTCCTTGCACGGATTTGGAGACGCATCAGAGCTTGGATTCGGTTCGTGTGTCTACCTCAGAACTGAGGACGCTGAAGGTAACGTCATGGTACGTTTAATTATTGCTAAAACTCGAGTTGCTTCCAAGAAAACGAAGCAGACCATTCCGAAGCTGGAATTGAGTGCGGCGCACCTGTTATTTAAATTGCTCAATCATGTAGCAGAGTCTTACGAAGACTCGATTCAGATCTCGAGCATCAATGCGTGGTCAGACAGCACCATAGTTCTCTCGTGGCTGAATACTGAGCCACACCTACTTCAGACCTTCGAGAGCAACCGAGTCCAGGACATTAGGAGCTCCACACGACCTATGATATGGAGGCATGTAAGATCAGAATTGAATCCGGCAGATGTCGCATCGCGCGGAATGACCGCACGTGACCTGACCAATTTCGAATTGTGGTGGTCACCCAGCTGGTTGCTGCTGGATGAGTCACAATGGCCCAGTTTGAAGGTAACTATGCCACATGATTTACCAGGCTTTAAGAAGCAGGTGAATATCGTCACGCCTGTGGAGGCGTGGGAAGACACATTGCTTGCAAGGATAAGCTCATTCAGCAAACTCATCAATATTACATCATATGTCATCAGATTCTGTAAGAATATACGACTGCCCAAGGAAGACAGGAATCTTCAGCCTACGCTGTCTCTAGAAGAGAATCGTGAAGCACGAAGGCTATGGATTAAGAAGATCCAAATGGACGCATATCATGACGAGGTCATAATGATGAATAAAGGTAAACTGGTTTGCAAGTCATTACAGAAACTGAGCGTTTTTATAGATAAGGACCAGTTTATACGAGTCGGCGGTCGACTAAGAAAATCAGCGTTGCCGTATGAGGCAAAGCATCAATACTTATTGCCTAAGGACAATAAATGGACTCAGATGCTCATCGAATATTATCATAAGGCGTATTGTCACTCGCCGACAAACGCTCTTATCGGCATCTTGCGCCGCGAATATTGGGTACCATCAATTAGACGCCAGGTGTCTAAGGTAATCAATAATTGTTTAACCTGCTTCAGATTTGATGCCTCATCGCATCCACCATTTATGGCAGACCTGCCAGCTGATCGAGTCACAGCGGCTAGGCCATTCTCGGGAGTGGCTACCGATTTTGCGGGGCCATATTTGGTTAAAGCAAGTTTATTAAGGAACGCTAAATCAGTCAAAGCTTACCTATGTGTTTTTATTTGTCTAGGAACAAAGGCGGTGCATCTCGAACTGGTGTCATCGCTGAGCGCTGAGGCGTTCGTGGCAGCCTTCACGAGGTTTGTTAGCAGGCGCGGTCTGCCCTCTCTCATCAGATCGGATCGAGGTACCAATTTTATTGCTGCCAATTCATATCTCAAGGAGATCACTAAATTCTTGACTGAGAATGAGACAACTCTCAAGGACGAGTTTCGTAGGCAAAATATTAGATGGGAATTCAATCCTCCAGGCGCGCCTCACATGTCGGGATTAGTTGAGGCCGCAGTCAAAAGTACAAAGAATCTCCTCAAGCGAGAACTTGGTGATCTTATTTTAACGTTCGAGGAACTTACAACCTTATTAACTAAAATAGAAGCTATTTTAAATTCGCGCCCTCTTGTTCCCATGTCAGAGAACCCGTGTGATTTGGAATGTCTCTCTCCGGGTCACTTTTTGATTGGTCAGCCTATGATTGCCGTACCAGAACCAAACTGGAAGGATATTAAGGTGTCGCGGCTGTCACGCTTTCAAGTCATTCAAAAAATGTATCAGTCAATTTGGTCACGATGGCATATTGAATATTTAAATACCTTGCAATCACGTAATCAATGGTACAATCACGTAGATAATATTCAAGTTAATGATTTGGTTTTTATCAAGGATGAAAACACGCCCCCATTGCACTGGAGGCGAGGTAGAGTGCTAGAAGTGTTTAAAGGCACTGATAATATTGTACGCTCTGTTAAATTGAAAATTCACGGCGGTGAAATTATCAGACCTGTTGTCAAGCTTTGTAAACTACCAATAGAGCGTGACTTAGATCACTCTCCAGCTGTAAGTAGTAATTAAGACTATTTACCATATCATGTAGCATGCTATTGTGTATTGTCTAATTTTTATAGTCTAGGAGACCATGGTATAAATATGTTGTGTTGTATGTTGTTATTTTTATAGTCTAGGACTCCATTGTATAACATGTATGTTGTTATATGCCGCTCTCGTAGATACCAACCGTGAATTTACTCACCTTTCTCCCTGGCCCGGCCCAGTTAATGTTGACGCAAATCAACATGTATTATTTAATTGAAATCCATTTCATTAGATTTCATTAGTGTCACTGCGAGTGCAGATGTCCGTACATCTGAACTCGCCCTTATACGTAAGCGCGGCTTAATAACGCACGGGTATGGTGCATACGACGGCTGGCAACACTGTCATTAGAGGTTGTCTATTCAACAGACGGCTTCCTGTCACTTGTAAGAGATTTTCAAGGGCGCTGTGTCAAGGACACTTCGTCTCGAAAAATTATAATCTAGTGATATAGTTTCCATCCGAAGCGCGGCCTTCCATGTAAACAGTCAATGTAAAAGTGTGCATTTAGTGATTACATTCAGTGTCGATATTTTGGCGGTTTCATTTGGAATAGGGAACCTATCTAGGACCAGGCGTGACCAACGCGGTTCGTCACAGCCTTGTGGCCATAGAAGCCACACCGTCTGCACCAGGGGAGCTCCCGGACTCGGCGACCAGCGCGGCAGGTTGTATTGTCGACATTGTGGTGATCCAGAGTGACTTTTACAAATATAACTATAACACGGCCAAGGGCCCATTGTTACATTCAATGATTGGAATAACCCAGGGTTATTACATATCAGTGCTCACTATAAGTCAAACTCTCATCATACGTACAATTTACTATGAAGGGGGAGACACGCTTACTGTGTTTATCTTTTGATACCAGTTGTTTCGATACTAATTCAACCAAATCATTAAATTAGTTATTATTGACGCTGTTGAATCCAATTCACGCTAAAGCCTTTAAAGTCTGTTAAGTTCAGTTTGTTGATGTTATTTATCAGAAGTTAAGTTTGTTTTTAGGGACGTTACCCACTGGCAGCAGCTTATTAGATTAGTATTTATTTTTCTTTTATAAGTAGGTATGTAGGTATTAGTTTAATTTTTTAATATTTCATGCCTATACATTATGATGGATTCCTCTGTTTATTAAAAATTGTATATTAAAAAAAAATATCGGAAAAAACTTGTAGAAAGTTGCACGTTTTAAGTCACTAAATTCGAGGATTTAGCACCCATTTAGTTCTTAATTATTTTGTCGGTAAAGACGACAACTATAAGTACTTATACCTTTTCTTAATATTGAACTCTGCTGGCAATTTTACATTTATGTTTATAATGGAAATTAACTTCTAATCTGACAAATGACAATGTTAGTTTCGTCTCATTTTCAAACGCTCATATCTTCGTCCCAGATAACACCACATAGCCCAAATTCACAAGGTAAGATGTAGATCGGAAACATATAAAATACACCAAGTTTCACTGATCCAGCTTTTATATTTAACTAGCATTTTCCCGCGGCTTCGCCCGCGTACTAAGCGAAATTTTAACCGTCTACAAAAAACAGGTTCGTATGTTTGTCCACGATTATCTCGCGTTTGGCTGAACCGATTTAGATGCGATCTCCAGAAAAGTAGTTGTTACATTCTGGGGGTTTCGGTATACGAACTTAGGTGATTGTGATTCATTAACAGATGAACAGATGAAAAGTCAGTATACGTTCTGAGAACCGGCAAACTGTTGAATTTAATTTGATTTTGGCAAAAATAAGGATCGAAAACTATTATCATACATTTCCGAGAGGCCGAAGGGGAAAGGGCCGATGAAATAAAGCATGTCTTAAATGGCCCTTTAGTAAAAGTATCTGTGTACTACAGTAACACCAATAGGTCTGATAACGACCAAGCAGCGCGCAGCGGTCATAAACTCTGGTCCTGCGAAGTACAGAAATACGGCTAATTCAATATCACGTGTAACATTTATTTTTCTTAAAATTAAATTTATTAGGTAGGTTTTGCCAGTTCCCATTGGAGCATCCAAAAAGAAAATTTGGCCTAACTTCCATTCGCACTCCTTACTGTCAGTCCGTCTGTTACAACCAAGTTGCTTTTACTGGACCGATTGAAATGCAATTTGGCACAACCTATTAAGAATTTAGAGCGCTCGTGGCCCAGCGGCACCCGCCTACCGCGTGCGGTGTGCGAGGTTAAGCAATGTGGGCGCAGGTCAGTTCTTGGATGGGTGACCGCTTTGAGTGGTTACTGACTGACTCTCGTGCTTTGGACGGCACCCTGAGCCGTTGATCCCGGCTGGAATCGTTAAGCCAAGTTAGAAGCCTTGGAGCAGCTTGCGAACTTCTAACAGTCAAGTTGCCCACTCACTTGACGAAGGGGGGTTGAAGTTGCACCACGTACGTAGGGAGTACCCACCGTTACCCTACCCGTGACCCCTGGGGGGTGCTAAAAGTGCAACAAAAACTGGCAACCGTACTTGTATTCTCGAAAATCTCACGGTTCGAAAATAAATGCCATACGATTTAAAAAAATCTAAAGATTGATTTAAATGGAAAAAAATATCGAAACCTCTATGTCTTTTTTAAAAGCAAATCCTAGATACCCCACACGCCTATATAGTAACATTAAACTTTTTTGCATATGTATGGAGTGCCAAATTTTACCTTTCGTATTAAGAGACCTCTCGGACGCTCAGATATCGACTTTGAACGAAATCGGGACGAAAAACAGAAAATCAATATGGCCGCCACTTTCACAAATTTTACCTCGGATTCGTATTAAGAGACCTCTCGGACACTCAGATATCGATTTTGAACGAAATCGGGTTGAATTGAAGAAAATCAATATGGCACCACTTTTTCCAAATTTTACCTCGGATTCGTATTAAGAATTCTCTCGTACGCTCAGATTTTGATTTTGAAAGAAATCGGTACGGAAATGATAAAAACGAATATGGCCGCCAATTTTTCTTAAATTTACCTCGGATCTAGACACGCGGCAGCGTGTCCAGCCATTTTCATCCCAGGAACTGGCGGACAGCAGCCGTGTGTTATATTACACGAACCGTTTGGAGCCACTTTTGACCCCCCAATAACTCCAAAACTATCTAATATAAAAACATGCAATTTGGTACATATATTAAGATCCGTTAGAACAACTAGAAGCCTGAATTTCATAAATATAGGTTTAATACTTATTGAGATAATAAATTCCAAAAAAAGTCATTTTTACCACTGACTGACTGACTGACTAGTAATCAAAAACCTAACCCACTTCCTGATGACCCGGAAAGCTGAAATTTGGCATGCAGCTTGTTAATTATTTGTTTACACCAGAAAAAAATCAGAAACAGTGATTTTATTATTAGTTTTATTATTATTTATGCTAGTTACCTCAGAACTCCGTCATTTATTAACCGATTTGGAAAATTCTTTTTTTGTTTGAAACGGTATACTTTTCAGGGTGTTCCGATTGTCATCAGGTCTGAGTCCGATTATAATATCTTAGAGAAATCGAGGGAACTCTTCAACTATTTTAGTTGCACCTGTAGCGGTTTGGGTATTTTGTATAGTAACTCGTGCATTCGCTCTGGGAAAGCACCATTGGATGAAGTTTGACAAAAAGTAATGATATCCCATCAAAAACATAAGTGTGAAAATGGCAGCCAAGTTCACCGACAAAAGAATTGAGATCTAGATGGGCGCCAAGTTCCGTAGATTATCTGAAAAGTTGCCAAGTTTGGCACTAGATTGTTTACCACCACCACCACCACCATATCAGCCCTAGGACGTCCACTGCTGGACATAGGCCTCCCCCAATTTCATGGGGGGTAAATGCCATAATCGCCACGCTTGGCATGCGGGTTGGCGATCGCAGTATCTCCACCGCACTCTAGGAATGCTGCGGACCCGGGTATGTCCTAAAACGACGACCAAGACCACCGGGGAATGGGCAGATTGTTTACAGTAAAACTAATTTACTGCGGCTTAATGCATTTTGAGCTTTAACTTGGCAGTTTTCTTAAATACCCATCAGCTTTTATGGTATTATAACATACTGCATAGAAAACTGCCAAGTTAAGGCTCAAAATGCATTAAGCCGCAGTAAATTAGTTTTACTGTAAACAATCTAGTGCCAAACTTGGCCACTTTTCAGATAATCTTAGGAACTTGGCGCCCATTTCGATCTCAATTCTTTTGTCGGTGAACTTGCCTGCAATTTTCACATTTATGTTTTTGATGGGATTCGTATTACGAGACCTCTCGGATGCTCAGATATCGATTCGATCGATTTTGAACGAAATCGGGACAATAAAAAAGAAAATCAATATGACTGCGACTTTTTCCAAATTTTACTTCGGAGTCGTATTAGGGGAGCTCTCGGACGCTCAGATATCGATTTTGAACGAAATCGGTACGGAAATGAAGAAAAGCAATATGGCCGCCACTTTTTCCAAATTTTACCTCGGACTCGTATTAGGGGACCTCTCGGACGCTCAGATATCGATTTTGAACGAAATCGGGACGGAAATGAAGAAAATCAATATGGCTGTTACTTTATTCAAAGGATTCCTATTAAGAGTCCTCTCGGACGCTCAAATATCGATTTATGTCGAAATCGTATCGGACGGCACTGATTAATAAAATCACTTACAATACATTGAATCAAAAAAGGTCGTATCTTCATAGGGAAGTCACGGCACTTCATGCACCTTTAGACCTTATAAGGAACTTAAATGCCAAATTTGGTATCCCTCGAACCAGCAGTTTGGGCTGTGCGTTGATACGTCACTCACTCAGTCAGTAAGATTCTTCTTGCAATTTGGCACCTAATTTTAAGTTTTCATGCCTGCAATATTAAATTTCAAAATCAATGCCATTTTCGAAATTAACGACCCAAAGAACCATATAAACGACACCCATATCAATATTTAGACATTCCAACCCCCTCGCACCCCAACAGAGGGGATGGTATTTCACGTCGTCCACGTGGGATTTTAAAATTATTGTTGTTTTCGTAATCAGCTACCCGATAAACCATAGAAACAATACCCATATCGATGTTCAGAATTTGTCACCACATTTCCCCCTTTTAAGGGTTGATTTCTCAAAAAACCTGAAACACTCGTTAGAAGTACTCCTGTGAAGTTTCGAATAAAATAATCCAACTAATCTTGATTCCCATACAAACTTCGGACCCCCATTTCACCCCCTTAGGGGTTGAATTTTGAAAAATCCTTTCTTAATGCACCTCAAGACCTTATATGGAACCTACATACTAAATTTGGAATCTATAGAACCAGCAGTTTGCGCTGTGCGTTGATATGCCACTCACTCAGTCAGTCAGTTATTTCTTGAAATTTGGCACAAACTTTCAAAAGTTTTCATGTCCACAGTATTAAATTTCAAAACCGATGCCATTTTCGTTGTTAACGTCCCAAAAAACCATAAAAACGACACCCATATTAATATTTCTCTCGCACCCCAACAGGGGGGATGGTATTTCACATCCTCCAAGTGAGATTTTA
Source organism: Notocelia uddmanniana (assembly GCA_905163555.1). NCBI lineage: Eukaryota > Metazoa > Arthropoda > Insecta > Lepidoptera > Tortricidae > Notocelia > Notocelia uddmanniana. The sequence continues at coordinate 23,830,876 of LR991055.1, forward strand.
AAATCATTGTTGTTTTCGTTATCAGCGACCCGGTATATCATAAAAACAATACCCATGTCGATTTTCAGAATTTGTCACCACCTTTCCCCCTTTTGGGGGTTGATTTCTCAAAAAACCTGAAACACGTATTTACTCATTTATCGTTAGAAATACTCCTGTGAAGTTTCGAATAAAATAGTCCAACTAATCTTGTTTCCCCATACAAACTTCGGACCCCCATTTCACCCCCTCAGGGGTTGAATTTTGAAAAATCCTTTCTTAGTGCACCCCTAGACCTTATAAGGAACCTACGTGCCAAATTTGGAATCTCTAGGACCAGCGGTTTGGGCTGTGCGTTGATATGTCAGTCAGTCAGTTTCTTCTTTTATATATTTAGATTGAAGATTGATAACTAAAATACCGATCTATCTGGTCACTCACTCTCTCATCAAAACTCTAAAGTACTTCCAGATATCCCAGAAAGCTGAAATTTGGAATGGTTCCTTACAAAGATAGAACAGAAAAATTAAGAAATCTATAACTTTCACCGTCCCAACTCTACAAAGGGGGTACAAATACAGAACTAGTAAAACTATAGAGTATTCCCATCCCAATGTTCTAGAGCGCTCGTGTCCCAGCGGCGCCCGAGTACGGCGGCGGCGTGCGGTTTGCGAGTTTAAGCAATGTGGGCGCAGGTCAGTTCTTGGATGGGTGACCGCTTTGAGTGATTACTAACTGAGCGCTCTCGTGCTTTGGAAGGCACGTTAAGCCGTTGATCCCGGCTGTTGTCTACGACAGCAGTCGTTAAGCCAAGTTAAAGGCCTTCGGGTGGCTTGAGAACTTCTAACAATCAAGTTGCCCACTCACTTAACAAAGGGGGGTCGAACTTGCCCCACGTCCGTAGGGAGTACCAACCGTTACCCTAAACGTGACCGTGACCGCACTTGTCTTCTCGAAGATGTCACGGTTCGTAAATAAATGCCATACGATTAAATAAATCCCAATGTTCTAGAAAGCTAAAATTTGGTATGGATTTACATAAAAGCAGAAAAATGATGAGTTCTGTTAATTTCACCCTCAGAATCTCTAAATTTCATGTAAAATTGGCGACCTAGACTTTCAAGCTCATAACGCTTCGCTGTAAAAAAGTTATCAAATCCCAGAAAAACCCAAGCGGCTAAGCCCTGACTTAACTAAACCTACAGTCACAATTTTATATTTTGGTATAATTATATTCTACTATTATGAATTTTTCACAAACCTAGTGGTAGTGGTAACCGTTTAGCTTGCAGAGGGGGGAGGGAAACCCAACAAAAATGTGTGCTTTAAAATAGAATGTCACGGAAACGGATAGCTTAATCAATAAATGATTTAAAGAACCAATGTTACTTTTAAACGAGCTATCGATCGATACACCACACGAATGGTTTAGCACAAAAAAATGCATCCCCATTTTACATGTAGGGGAGGTATCCAAAACAAACATTTTTGATTTTATGATTTTACCAGAGCTTTTTTCCGGCGTGATAGATACGTCCGTCTGTCTGTCCGCGCTTTAGCTCAGTAACCGTAACAACTAGAAAACTGTAATTGTTACGGTTACTTAGCTAAACCGCGGACAGACAGACGGACGAAAGGACGGATATGACAATACTACATATAAGGGTTCCATTATTTAAAATGAACCCTAAAGCCGGGTCGAAGACCTCTAATAGATAATAAAATAATCTAACGACTGTGTCTATGGCCGTAACAAGAGGTCAAGCATTGTAAAATGCATTAGGTCTTAACTAATTTCGCAATTCGCGTATCCCACCTTTATGAGCAAGATTGATCCCGATTATTATATTTGTAGGAACCTGCTCGCTCGGCAATGCATTATTCTCTATCTGTAACTAATTTACTTACAACCTAACCCACTATGGACAAAATGATAATGGCTAATAGAATGTAATTCAACCGAAAAGCATCTCTAACCTATCGTCCACATAAAATACTACAATGATAAAATATTCCTAAGCATTCCCTTCAACCACACGGACAGAACAGAGCCAACAATGACGTGACGAGAAAGCTGCGCCGACCAACTACTTTTTGTTGCAGGCCGGACGAAAATAAGCCTTAAAATTAAGGCTCGCGTACTGACAGAAGATTTCGCGGGACGCATAATTAAGTTGGCAGCACTCATACGCCCTACGCTTGTTTATCACGATTATCCGGCACATTACATGCGACGATCTCGTGTTCGTTCGTAAAAAGAAATGACGTGATCGTTCTTTCCTTTTTAACGCTACAAGTTTTTCCGGAATATTTTGGGTCCTGTTTTAAGAGCTCCTTCGTAGTATCTTATGATAAAAAAACACTTGTTTTCTCAAAATATTATGATATGCTCACATTACATTTACAAATATATGGAAAATACTTGGACGTGTCCAGGAAATCATAGCTGCTGTCCAGAAAGTAAATATGAAAACCCATTACATATCATGTGACTTCACGGCAATCGCAGCTACTGTGTAGGAAGTACACATGAAAGCAAATAACATATGGACTTTTTTTAGTAGATTACCTAGTATACCTTCCTGCATTTTATATCTTTAAGTGTGATTTACTTTGGCTTCAATGGCCGTTTGTTATGAATCAAATGTTTTTACATTTGTTATGTTTGGATTAGACAGGCAAGTTTTTGGGTTAACTTGTCGGCCTGTTTAGCCTAGTTGGTAGTGTCACTGCCTCCAAAGCTAGAGGTCCCGGGTTCGAATCCCGGTAAGGGCATTTGTTTCTGTGGTGAGCAGAGACATTTGTTCCTGAGACTTGGATGTTTCCTATGTATTTAAGTATATATCTATTAAATATATCGTCGCCCATAACACAAGCCTTATTGAGCTTACTATGGGACTAGTTTGATTTGTGTAAAAATTGTCCTCCAATATTTATTTATAACTTGTATGTGTAGATCCAATAACTTTTTGAAACCCAACACCAAATGTTATCTGAAATAAAACATGTAATTTACCATAGGTTTTCTTAATTAAGTATTTCATTTTTTAACCGACTGCGCCAGATGGAGGGTTTTATGTTTTATGTTTTTTGTTGCTTTGTTGTTTGTATGTTTTATGATTGCATTGGCTTGCCTTAAGTTTGAAATGAAAACGAAAATAAATTTCAATTAAATCCAATATTCCATCCAGTAATCTAATACGTTAAGCAAATAAAATAATAACCAATCTTCTAATAAAATTGAAAAAAAAAAAACAAAATTGAATATATTTAAAATCTGTCAATTTTCGCCTATACAGATGGGGTCAGTTGCATTTTAGCTCCTCTATAACCTCCTGCCATGAATACGTTGAGTTACAAGTAACCCTATGTACAATAGACTCCTTTTCCATATCGCTTACTGACATCGACCTTTTGACAATAACAATAAGGCAATAACATCTCATTATTATTCCAAAGGAATCCTTCCATTCACCATACAGCGTATTAATATCAAATTGTCAGAAGTCGCACGACCGCTGAAGTATAATACGGCCCAGAAAGTTTCATAAAGCAATACTTAATCCAATTGTGATGCCAATGCCGATATTACTCGAAGAATCGCTTATTGAGAGATTACAAACGAACAATATTGGGAAACTTTTGGAGGTATGTTATTATTTTCGTTCAAATAGGTGGCTTCTGAATACGACGACTAAATCTGTAACAATAATAATGTTATGAAGGAAGTGATTTAACTATATAGCTACTTAATTAGGTACACTTAGTAAAATAATTATATACATTTAAAAGAAATCAATATAAATAAATCTGTTATCTAGGTATCAAGATTACCAATATAACACTGTAAGCTATACTCTAAATAAAAGCCTCTTTGTATAGTAGAATACCGTTACTTTTATTTTTCTTCACCGACCAGAGTCTACACTCTTCTTTAAAAATCTAAAACCAAATTACGCTTATTTCGTAGTGTTGCCACTATTAAATACGGAAATGATTTCAATAAATCAACTGTCGATTTGATCGAACACTCATCCATCGTATATGTCCTATGGGGAAGAGACGTTCCTGTACGGCTGATCGAGTTAAACCAATGTTACAATACTACATAGTGAAATAACTTAATTATTATTAAATAAACAGTTGACAGAGAAAAACAAAGTTTATTAAGTATCGATTAATGCAACAATTCAATGCCGCAAAAACCCAGGCGTGTCTATTTTTCTCTGATCTGGTCTCTACATTCCGATATGTAACCGTGCCGATTACCGACCACCTCGATCTTCTTGACATAACATCAACTTTGGCTCCTTCGATATGTCTAAAGGTTTAGCTTTCTGCCAAAAAGTTGGGCATAAATACTCTCAAATTTAACAGTATATCCGGCCGGAACAAGTATGGGCATGCATGGAAAAAGGTTCCTGCATGGAAAATGGATCGGTTCAATACCAGCTGATACGTTCTCTCTTTGCAATGCGATACTGTACAGTTTAGAACATAAAGCAACACACACAACATAAAGCGAGGTTGCTACTCTCGGATTTCCATCGGTTATATTTCGGGGAGTGTGCTGAGGAATCAGCAGTATAAAATAGTACCCGCCCCCTTCTACCCTCGGACGAGCAGGGATACGGCAAGGCGACACCGTCATATGGTGGCAGTTCCAAAAATTCGCACGAAGCGCTTCTTTTCCATGTTTATTGTTGCAAGAACAGCGAAGCTGTGGAACTTTTTGCCAGAATCCTTGTTCACTGTGAACAACCTACAACCTTACGGTGTTCAAGATAAGAACAAAAGTGAACCGGTTTTTACAAAGAAAACTCCATTCTAGAGCACAAAATCGCTTACCATCAGGTGATTTGTGCCCAACTGTAAACCTAACCGGAGTAAAAAATACTTAAACCTTAAAAATAATAACGCCTTAAACAGTTTTAAATTTAAACAAACATTATTCGTTCAAACAGACGAACTGTATTAATGTCTGTTAAATAATACCTCAGTGTGAGAGGTAAGAAATTACGCCACAGGTCTTTAATGTTACGAGTGTGACATGAAATAGATATATGAAACCGCCAAGCCATAGTTTTTAAACCAAGATGTAGGGTTAGTAAAGCCTTGGGTTTCCCTGGGATCTAATATGGTTTTTAGAACGAAAGCGTTTGGTGCCTGTGAGTCTTGGTCGCCAACTTTACATGAAATATTTTTGTCGGCATACTTTTTACATAATCGGCCTTTGAAGCTAAAAAAAACGTTTTATTGCTCCTCTGTTAAAAAAAATAAGACCTTGTTACTTGTTTTTAATTTTAAGCAGCATACTTACAAGATATCATTCCATAATGTCAATCTTTATTACTAATCCTTCGCTTCCTTCTGACGCAACGATTCAAATATTCTATCATCGTATTTTAATCAATTACAAGTATAATAAAAAAAAGTTTTTAATGATTTCTATCAGTTAATGGAAAACATTACATTGTAAATCAATCCCAGATGGCTCCATTTACGACTATTACTCATCAAACAACTCGTCAATTCAGGGACAAAGTAACTTACGTATATTTTATGATCTTTGTAAAAGAAAGATAGGTACTTAAAGTCTTGGGAGCTATTGGCAGTCGAGACCCGTGAGACAAAGATGTTGAATTTACGTAATTGATAGACAGCCGTTAAACATAGTAAGCTGGCATTGTCCAGGACATAAATAAATACATACTTTAATTATTATTTATTATCAGACAGGCAGCTGTTGTTGATACGTCTAAATCATAGTTTACCCAGCACAGGTTCACCGTGCTTATTACGAGTAGGGAACAAATTTACAGAAATGAGCTTACTAGTCACATAGTAAGCTCAATAAGGCTTGTATTATAGGTACTATATGACGATACATTTAATAGATGTATGCATAAATACAATACAGAAAACATCCAAGTCTCAGGATCAAATAATAATAAGAAGAACATTTATTCGTAGCACAGCACACAAATTAATCTTTTTACAAATGGAGTAAAATTTAAGATCCACATAAAACAAAGACAAAAAAAATCGACCAAGAGCATGTCGAGCCATGCCTAGTGTAAGATTCCGTAGTTGCCCAATGAACTTACTTTAAAAATATCAATAACAAGCAAAAGGGAATACTTTCGCAGCGTTTCATACGTATTTTACTAAGAAATGAAGACTTTTAGGATAACACAAAAACGGCTTAATCATGCTCGCTATAGTTTTCTATGAAAGTCTGTATTAAGCTCTACTTTTACGATTTTTTTTCATATTTTTTGGACCCATAGTTCAAAAGTTAGAGGAGGGGATAATTTTTTAACCGACTTCAAGATTTCAAAAGAGGAGGTTATCAATTCGGTTGTTTTTTTTAATGTTTGTTACTACATAACTCCGTCATTTCTAAACCGATTTGGAAAATTCTTTTTTTGATTGTAAGTATATATATCCAAGTTGGTCCCGTTTTTGTCAAAACGCAGTTCTAATGATGGAATCCATGAGAAATTGAGGGAACTCCTCAAATCTTAAAGGCAAACATATAGTGATTTTTGTGTTTTTATCAACAAATCGAGCATTATCATACAAAAATGTGACATTTGATGAAGTGGAACTGCTGATGATGATCAGAACAGAATTCTTCAACGACGAAAAGTTCACGTTTGGCGATTTGTCCTTCTAGCTGTGTTTGTTAAGCAAGTTCTATTTTCACGATTGATTTTTGTCGTGCTCCAGTTCTGATGATGGGATCCATTAGGAATCGAGAGAAGTCCTCAAATGTGAAAGGCACACAAATAGTAATTTTAGTATTTTCATGAACTAATCAATCATTTTCATTCAAAAAAGTGACAATTGATGAAGTGGAACTGCTGATAATGATCAGAACGTAACTCTTCAACGAGTTGTAGTTCAAGTTTGGCGATTTATTCTCTTCGTTTGGTTTGTCAAGCAAGCAAGGTTTTTCCATGATTCCATGAGGAATTGAGGGTACTTAGTCTACCATTATAAACATACTTATAGCCATTTTTATTTTATTGTATGGAATCTAAGAGTGCAGCATCTAAGTATAATAATCTTTCAACGGCCATTGGAGTTGGTTTTTTTTCTTAAAAATTATTTTTCTTTAGGAGTGAAATTTTCCGAAAATATTCATAATATATTTGCGAAAAAATTGGGGATCCTTACTAAAATTCCAATAATGTAACCCAAGGTGTAAAAATAAATTGTTAGCATTAAATAGGCTCAGAAACTACTGATCCGATTTATAAAATTCTTTCACTATTGGAAAGCAACACTAGCCCCGGGTGACATCGGCTATATTATATTTCCAAAAAAATAGGGATGCTTAGTAAAATTTGAGTGTATTTTAATTTTAAATTTTGAAATTTTTGTTAAATACCCGGACGAAACCGTGGCGGGCCGCTAGTTGATAGGTCTATAAAATGTATAAGTTCAATGTAAGTCAATGCCTATATTTAAAATTACTAAGTCAACTAAAGTCAATGTTAATTATTCAATTAAAAAAATATTATTTTCTTGGTTATAGTTATAGGTGCAGCCCACTCCCTGCTACATCCGTAGCTCTCGTACCCAGACTGGACAAACTTTCGCCACTTAGTTCAGAAGGAACTTTTATTCGTTTATGTGACTTCGGTATTTTATTTATTTAGTCACTTTTATCATTTATATGATTTCAGTCTTTTATGAGAGGACATTCAAAGGGCATATTTACACAATAGCAAAATATTCCGTCCACTAGAGGGCGCACAAGCGTAAACATAACGTCGAAATAGCTACCGAATCAAAATCGTATAAAAATATTAAAATCGTGATTCCATGTGCAAAGTCGGTATCAAAAATAACCGCTATAATGAATTGGACCAGTGCGTGAGACAAATTACAGTGAAAACAGCAATACCACAGTGAATTTAGTGTAATAAGCTCAAGCAATCTCGTTCGTTATCGACAACATAATTCAAATCAGCTGTTCGGACGACGACAACCTCAGCCGTCCCTAGTCGATCGTGCAATCGTACAGCCGAAAAACAACTGAAACCACTGTACGCCACCGAACAAGACACGACCATTAAGAAATAGCAGGTACTATACCGACTTAGAAATATAAATAAAATAAATAATTACAATTTCATACAAAATGAATTGCAATGCCTGCAAAACAAAAATAAATCCTAGAACAGAGCTCTTGGCATGCCAATTATGCAAAGGCAGCTATCACTATAAATGTCTATGCATGCCCACAGCCTACTATACGGACAACTATAAGAATCTACAGCGAGTCTGGCTATGCCCCACTTGCGATAATGTCTCCAAAAGAAAAACATGACGACACTCCAGTACGAAAACCACCACTTACCTCGCTAAATGAGACAACTATGTCAGTAGACGAATTATCAAATACCCAATGTTTGTCAGATGACTCAACAGTTCATCTGAACGAAAGCAAAAATGCACATATCGCAAATTTACCTTCTACAAATACGCAGGCAGCCTCACTCCCACAAATACTCACACTACAACAAATTAGCGACCTTCTTGAGGTTCAATTTTCCCAAAAAAATAACTCAATGTTATTAGAAATGAGAAGCGTAATCCAAACAGAAATAAATATAGCTATCAGCACTTTCAAGCAAGAAATAACTTTTCCATTTCAAGCCGCCATTTCCAGACCATTGCAAGCCGCCAAGAGAAGATAGAAGACGAAATCCGCCATACTAATATAAAAATTGGAAAATTAGAGACCGAAAACTTGAGACTCAAGAAACAACTTGAAATCCTAATCAGAAACCACAGTCAATCGACAAAGACCAGCACCGTCGTGAATATGGACAGGACGCTGGTGCTATATGGACTAGACGAATTCGAATACGAAACCGAGGAAGAGCTATGTATGCGCCTAAATAACATGTCTACAACATTACTTAACATAGAAATAAATGGATTTATTGAAACGGTCAAGCGCATTGGAAAAAGAGGCCCGCGGAGGCCATTACAGATAGAATTACTCAGCAAGCGAATGGCAGCAAGCAGTTATATACTACAAAATGTACACATCTTCAAAACCTATATGTAAAACTGCTACGAGATAACCTCTTTAAGGCACGCCGCGAGGGAAAATATGCCATTATTAGGAATAATAAGCTATATATCAATGGAAAGGAATACGTATCTAAATCATCGAACACTCCCGAAAACAACACAATCACATCCACACTGCAATCCGAATCTCCATCACTTCACACCAATTTATCTACAACTCGAGAATCCTCACAGTCAAGCGACACCACTAAAGAAAGCACATACATAAACAGCGACGACAGAGCAGCGATAAACCAGACGTAGTACGAACAAAACAACACTTTTTTTCGACTATAATACAGAATATACCACTGTACGCACCGTAAAAAAAGAATCCACAGTATTTTGCATAATATTCCAGAACATGCAAAGTCTCTTTAATAAACAGCATATTCTAGAAGCATTCTTGGATGAAAAACATAACCACTATGACGAATTTTGCATCTCAGAGTCATGGTTATCTAAAGAGAAACAGGAGATAACGCACATTAATAATTACGTCATCGCGTCATCGTTCCATAGGAAAAACTACTCAGGAGGCGGGTGCTGTATACTACTGCCTGAACAAACAGACTTTTATGAGCGTAAAGAGATTGTGGACATGTCCATTGAATATATTATAGAAATAGCTGCAGTAGAAATAATTAAACTAAATGTTATAATAATTGTAATGTACTGGAATAGTAGAGAAACCGAAGTCTTTTTTAACCAGCTAACATTACTAGTGTTGTAATTATTATTAAAAAAAGACAGTCACAAAAGAATTATATTAGGCGGGGACTTTAACATAGATCTAATATAGAATAATAAAGTATCGCGAAATTTCTTAAATTTCATGATGGAATATAATTTCATACAACATATCAAAGAGCCAACCCGTGTGACAAACACTACGGCAACGTGCTTAGATTTAATTTTCACGAACTTCAATCATGACTCATTAAATACGGAGGTATGTGACTTCGGCTTTTCTGACCATAAAGGTACCTCAATATATATCGAAAATCCTGAAAAATGTAAACGTAACTTTATAAAATTCAAAAAAAAGCTCTTTAATGATGAAACCATCGACCTTTTCAAGACAGAGCTACAAAATATCGACTGGTATAAGCTAATCAACCCGAATAATACCATTAACGAAAATTACAAAATCTTCAACGATACGCTGTTAAACATTCTTAATAATCATATACCACTGAAAATAGTAAAAGTCAAAACGAATCTGAAAAAACATTGGCTCACGAAGGGCTTAAGAATTTCATGCAAAACCAAAAGGCTCTTAAAAATCATGGTTACACAATCAAAAAACAAAAAACTTACACAATACTATAAAAAATACGAAAAACTACTAAAAAAACGGTTATACAATCTAAAAAAATACAGTACATTAAAAAAAATACAGAAAGCCGATAATATTGTAAAAGCCATGTGGCAAGTAATAAGAGAGCGCACAAAGAAAACTAGTACACGTACACGCCAAAATATCGAGCTATCGATCCATAACAAACTTACGTCCAATCCTAAATATGTAGCGAACATATTCAACACATTTTTCGCATCGGTGGGTGCCGCTAGCGCCGGTAATACCGCGCCGCGAGGTCAGCCTGTGCTCCTACCCACCACTAACACTTTATATCTAACCTCGGTCGATCCGCGAGATGTTAATTTAATTATTAAGAATTTATAAAATAAAAAAAGTTACGGTATAGACGAAATGCCTACCCTATTTAAAAAATGTGCAGACGAATTAACGCTTCCTTTTTACCTACTCATCAATCAATCCTTCTCGACCGGAATCTTCCCAGACATGCTTAAGAAATCAATAATAAAACCAATACACAAAAAAGCCCAAAAAACCGATCCAAGTAATTATCGACCCGTAGCACTACTACCGACATCTTCAAAAATATTTGAGATAGCTATGAGCAAACGATTATATGCATTTTGCGAGAAATATAATATTTTTGATGATGCTCAATATGGCTTCCGAAAAAAGCGTTCCACATCCCTAGCTGCATATAAGTACATTCAGGAGGTTTTAAATATACTTAACAACAAAAAATACGCAATTGGCATACTGATAGACATGTCAAAAGCATATGACATGGTCCAGTATGATATACTGTTAAATAAACTTTATGGAATAGGCGTAAGGGGTACATGTCATAAATGGTTTACATCCTACCTTGAAAACCGGGAACAGTATGTCGAAATCGAAAATTTTAACCAAACAACGGGGGAAATAAAACGTGTTAGATCAGTAGTCCAGTACATGAAACAATCAATTCCACAGGGAAGCACGATTGCGTGCTTATTATTTTTAATTTATATTAATGACATCCCCAAAACCATTAAACAGTACAGCGTACTTTTTGCTGATGATATCTCAATCTTAACTTCGTGCGAAAATAACATAAATACGAACTATGAAATAAATTCGGTACTAAATTCAATAGTCACGTGGATGGAAGACCACAATCTAAAACTAAATGTTACAAAAACCAAAATAATACAATTTAGGCCCTTTAAAAAAAAACCGCTTACAATAAATGTCATTAATAACGGAAAATAGAATTATAGAATTGGAGTGCGTTGATTCAGCGACACTTTTAGGTTTTGTGATCGACACAAACATAAACTGGAAAAAACACATTGCGAAAGTTAAAACGAAATTGTCAACTTTCGTATACGCTTTGAGAGAACTCAAGAAATCTACAGACTTTAAGTGTGCCCTCACAGCATACTATTCTTATGCTTACTCAGGACTTAAAAAGTAAAAAAAAAGTAAAAAAAGTAAAAAAGTGACTGACATTTATTTCGATATACATTTTCGAGATATGTATATTTGTAAGAAAAAATCCACAACTATACACACCTTCATGACCATCAACGACGCTTTCAATCCAGATCCAAAAACAATTTGGTAAGAATGCCCGGATCTAAATTAAAACTACACAGCGAGAGCCCACATGCAATGGCTATCAAAATTTATAATAAATTAGGAGACCATTTGAAAAGCGAAAAAGTTTTTTGTAAACAACTAAAAAAATTCTTAATTGAAAAAAAAAGTTTAATGAATTTGTACTATAATAACCAATAATTTATAGGTTTGTCACCCAACTAATAACGTAGTGTTAAGTTCTAGTTTTTTTTTGACGTGATAACGTCTTTAAAATCGTTTTAGTCGGGTGACATGTTCAGAAACTTGTGTCACACCAAAACCTCACGAGCGCGATCGCAGGTATAAGTGAAGTGCAAGTGAAGTAAGACGTTATCACGTAAACATCTCGATCGTAAACCTACTTTACAAACAACCAATTTTTTTTTTTTTAATTTTTTGTCTGCTGTGCCCTGACAGGGTGTCATGTAACATTTATATGTAACCTGATAGCATGAATAAATGAATACTGAATACTGAATACTAGTAGGCGTGATATGAGTGTATCACGTGATAAAAAAAAACCATGTAAAAGGAGTCTTTGGTTTGTTTGTATCCATTTTATTCCTTTTTTCGCCGTTACTTCACGTTAGGGGATACACTGTGATTATAATTACAATACTTGGATGTCAATGTTATCGTGCATTTCAAAATAGTATGGATTTACTTCAATATTCATCACAATTGACGTGATATTTATTGTAGTATGAGTGTAGCGCGTGATGGTAATCGCTGTGTAACAGGCCCCTATGGGCCCTACGGAAGATCAGCGCCGGCTGTAAAGCCTGCATATGCTAAGTAGGTTCCTTTTTGCAACTTAGCCTTTGTTTGTCGTGTATATTTTTTATTTATTGTTGTTATTGTGCCTGTTGCGAATAAATATCTGAATCTGAATCTGGTCGTTTAAGTCGCTTGATATACACGAAGCGGATACTCCCCGCATGCTGTACGACTGGAACGCATTTTTATTGGATTGGTTGATAGGGCCCGGTGAGCGCTCTATGGTATCCATTTCGTAAATCTCCCTCATCCCCAATGCGGGCGGTAATCATCAGCTTAAACTATTCACCAAAATTTAAAGGCCTTCCTTCAAGTGCCTTCCAAAACTTGGGGGCGCTCAGTGCACGCTATAAAAGAAAATACGAGTGTTTTATGAAGTTCTGTTGTTGATGACTATGATCATTTTATAAATATTATTTGTAAGTATAATTAGCATGGCATGAACTGAACTTACTCTCAACGCCCTCAAGAGTATGATCGTGGCGTTTACATTAATTATCGTTGGGCATAAAAATCTGTCACATTCTGTCAATTTTAATGAATGTGTGCATAAGTAGGGATGGACGTTTTAATTTAAGCTTCATGCGCCTGAGGTGACTAGTTTACGTTTTATGCCTTAACACACCTACACAAGAACCACATAGAACCGTATGTCATAGCTCCGACCGCGAAAATACTAGTAAATTTACCGTAGAATGGTTTTATATAGGCTGTTACGTACACTCGGCCTACGAGCTTAGTTCTTTTATGGCATGGTCATAAAAATGATAGATCACTATATGTGACTTGCCGGTCTTAACATAATAACGCGGTTGAGTTTCAAGAATGTTCTAGCTTATTCGCGGTAAAGTTTAGAAATTTATCGCTGTCATTATTTATGGGATTCCGTTGTTTTGGTTTTATAATTAATTTAGCTTTTCCGCGGTTCCATCCTTTCTCGGATGAAATTGACAATTTAATAAATTTTGTAACAAAGATTCGTGTTTAATCATCTTGTTTCAAAGTTATCAAGGTATATAATTATAAGCGGTTTTAAAACTTAACAAAACACTAATCACTACATAGTATAAAACAAAGTCGCTTCCCGCTGTCTGTCCCTATGTATGCTTAAATCTTTAAAACTAGGCACCGGATTTTGTTGCGGTCTTTTTTAAATAGATAAATTTAAGTCCAGAGGAAGGTTTATATGTATAATACATGCATAATATATCAGAGAAACTGATAATTTTAGAGGTTTTTAATCATCATCATCATCATCATGTCAGCCGAAAGACGTCCACTGCTGGACATAGGCCTCCCCCAAAGACTTCCACAATGACCGGTCCTGCGCCACCCGCATCCAGCGGACACCCTGAAACGTGGTCGCTTACTATGGGCCTCATAAGAAGGCTCAAAGTCACCCAAAGAGCAATGGAGAGAGCTATGTTAGGAGTTTCTCTGCATGATCGCATCAGGAATGAGGCCATCCGCAGCAGAACCAAAGTGACGGATATAGCCCTCCGAATCGCTAAACTTAAGGTTTTTAATGTGATGTCGAAATAAACACATTTTTTGCGCTTTCATTGCAAACGCTGGCTGAACCTTACGAGATAGATCAAAATAATATACTACAGTATTATACATCTTAAAAAGGTATACCAAAACAATTCGCGATGGTATATATCTATCTCTTAGGGATAACCCACAATAACCATTTTTTATGCTTTACTTTTTACGAGAAATAATGGCTTATTTACGAAGCGATTTTAAGCAATACTGTATTAATCCTTTCCAATTAAGTACTTAAATACATTGTGCATTTAATATAGCATGTAATTTAAATGAATATTTTCAAAGATATTACAGATTTAAAATGCAGGGACATAGCGGTTGCGGCGGTACTGTTCCGGTTGTATATAAAGAGACATTCCGTAGTATATTTTTAATTCAGCATTGCAACTGTGCGAAGCCGGGGCGGGTCGCTAGTTTTGTATAATTATAGCTCTGAAAACAGTCCGGAATGGCACCATATTTTATAATGTACATTATTATTGTTACACTAATTTAATAATTTTAAAAATGCACCTAATATTTGAAATGAAAATGAAAATAAAAGTTATATGAAAAAGTTAGGAAGCTCGTTTAAAGATAATATGGTTTCTTAAAACCATTTTTATTCAGTATTCCGTTTGCGTAATATAAGACTTTAAGGTGCTTATTATTGCTGAAGTTAAGTGTGCCCCGGGCTATGTGCTAGCTAAACAGTTGCTACTGGACAGGTGAAACAGTTCATGAATCATGAATTGTTTCACTATCTATAAGATAGTAGTAGTATAAGGTGGGCCCTGTAACTGGAGCAAATATTAAAAATGACGCTTCCTTAGAGCATCTGCAGTAAGACCTGGTGTATAATTTTTGTTCAAAAATTTTCGATTCGGAGAAATTTTGATCTAAAAAGTAATGGATATTGACACAACGAGATTATAGAACATCAGTCAATGCAGTTTTTGACTTATCAAGTTATGAGTCCAAATTGTTTTTGCATTTTTAGTTTTTAAGTATATCTTCGGTAATATTTAATAAATTTTATTGGTTTTTTAAAAATAAATTGACATTAACGAAACTTCAGAAAAGTTTTAAAAATACATTACACGTAAGCCATTTTTAAGAAAATAATTTATTGCAGTCTTTGTTATTTTTTTATAATTCGTCCTAAAATTTTGTGGTCCCTATATGATCTCTGTCCGTTTGAACCACAGTACTTGTTGTCTGTATGTGGCCACTGCCCTGCAGATTATTTACACGACTTTTAAGGGCAAGACTATTACTGTAAATGAACCACCAAGAGCCCGTATATATTATGATTATGGATAAAAGACACCTTAAAGCTCGACGCTCTTATTGGTATAACTCGTGTATTTTCACATTGTGTTTTTCCTATATGAAAATTCATCATCTCCCTGCCCTTATCCCGCTTATGCAGGGTCGGCGCAACATGTTCTTCTTCCATTCCTCTCTATTATTCGTCACTTCAGCGCTTACTCCTTTCTTTCTCATATCCTCTCTCACACAATCCATCCATCGCTTTTTGGGCCTTCCAATCGCTCTTCGTCCTTTTACATCCAACCCTAATATTCTTTTATCAATATGACATTCATCCCTCCTCATTACATGCCCATACCATGCTAACCTACTGCTCCTCATTTTCTCTGTCACGGGTGCCACTTTCAAACTTCCCCTTATATACTCATTTCTAATTCGATCTTTCCTCGTCACTCCACACATCCATCTCAGCATTCTCATCTCAGCTGCGTGCACTCTTCTTTCATCCGTCACTTTCGTTGCCCAACATTCTGATCCATACATTACGACAGGTCTTATGATCGTTTTATAAATTTTCCCCTTAAGTTTAAGGGGCATTCGTGGATCGCAAGCTGTTCCAGAGACCTGTCGCCATTTCATCCATCCCGCATTTATTCTATTTTTCACGTCACGGTCTATATTGCCGTCATTTTGGATTAATGATCCAAGGTACCGGAAGTCGGAGCAGACTGGTAGGGATACACCATCCAAGGCAATTTGGGAAAAACTGGATAAACCGCCGAAGTCGCAGAACAAGTGCTCTGTTTTGGTTCTGCTTATTTTTAATCCTACGTTCTCCAGCTTTTCCCGCCATTTTACCAGCCTGCTCTGGACCTGAAGAGCATCATCCCCGACAAGAACAACGTCGTCGGCAAACAGCATACACCAGGGTGCTTCCTCCTGTATGTCCGATGTTAGAGCATCCATAACCAGGAGGAACAAATACGGGCTTAAAGCCGACCCCTGGTGCAAACCTACAGCCACATTGAACTTGTCGGTTACCCCAGCTTCGGACCTGACGTGAGTACTAGCTCTGTCATACATCGCCTGAACAAGTTTGACATACTTCTCTGGCACACCTTTTCCTTTCATAGCCCACCACAGAACCTTACGAGGGACCCTATCGTATGCTTTCTCCAGATCAATGAACACCATATGCAAGTTTTTTTGTGCAAGCCGGTATTTTTCGCAAAGTTGGCGGAGTGCAAATATGGCGTCCATTGTCCCTCGGCCCGGCATAAACCCAAATTGGTTCTGTGTTACCTCGCTTTCTTCTCTCATTCGTCTCGCTATCACTTTCTCCCATATCTTCATACTATGTGACATGAGCTTTATTCCCCGATAGTTGTTGCAATCGTGTATGTCGCCTTTATTCTTAAAGATGGGCACAAGCGAACTGTTGCACCATTCATCAGGGATTGCCTCTACTCGCAACAACTTATTGAAAAATAAAGTCAGCCACTTCCATCCATCCGCTTTCAAAAACTTCCATACTTCCGCTGGTATACCATCCGGCCCAACCGCTTTCCCATTCTTCATACTAAGCACTGCCATCTTCACTTCCTCTATACTTATCTTATTTACCATACCTATATTACTTCGCATATTTTCTAACACTCCGTTCCATGCATTCTCTTCGTTCATTAATTTATTAAAGTAACTCTTCCAGCGTCCTTTTATTTCCTCATCATCCGTCAAAATCTTACCCGCTTCGTCTTTTATACACTTCATATGATTTACATCTCTTGCATTCATCTCTCTCTCTCTCGATATTCTGAAAAGATCTTTTTGGCCTTGTGGGCTCTCCAGAAAGTCGTACAACTTATTTTGTACCTTGGCCCGTGCAATTGCAACTGCTTTCTTAGCCTTCTTTTTACTGAGCTGATATTCTGATCTTCTCATTTCCTTCTCTCTATCATTTCCATCTTCCACTTTTGTCCATTCTTTGAATGCATTCTTCTTTTCTTTCAAAATCATCTGTACTTCCTCATTCCACCACCATGTATCCTTATCTATCTTCCTTTTTCCTTTTGTTTCTCCAAAGACATCCCTCGCTACGTTCCGTACACACGCTGCCACCTCATTCCAGCACTCATTTACTCCCAACTCTGCCATATCTCCCATTTCAATCATTTTACCAACCACTCTTTCCCTGAATTCTGCTGATAATTTCCTATCATCCAATCTGTACCATTTTGTTCTAGCTGGAGGATTCAGGCTCTTCTTTAAACGTTTAACCTTCAAAGTTAAGTCCAGGAGCAATAACCTATGCTGGGAAACAAGGCTCTCACTGGGTATTACCTTGCAGCCCTTGGCGGAACCTAGCCTTTTTCTTCTCAAAAGAATGTAGTCAATTTGAGTGGAGTGTTGACCACTACGGTAGGTGATAAGATGTTGGTCCCGTTTTTGAAAGAATGTGTTTGTTATGGCTAGGTCAAAAGCTAAGGCTGCCTCCAGTAGAGCTTCACCGTCTTGGTTCCTGGCTCCGTAACCTCGGCCCCCATGCACTCTTTCATACCCCTCATTCGTCCTTCCCACATGTCCATTAAAGTCCCCCCCAATATATACATCCTCGCATTCTGGTATTCCCATTATTACCGCATCAAAATCCTCCCAAAACTTTTCTTTCACACTGTCATCACTTCCAGTTTGCGGCGCATACACACTAACTACATTCAAAACCGCATCTTCCATCAACAGCTTTACTATGATAACCCTATCATTCACTCTCGTTACATCCGTCACCTTTTCCTATATGAACATTATAGAAATTAAATATAAAATAGGGTTTTATTATGCCAAAAAAATATTGTAAACTAGCTTTTTCCCGCGCCTCTGTCCTCTTGAAGCTCGTTATCGCCTTAGAGAAATAATTGCTATTCAATTATTGTAGGCGTAGGCCTAATTATCGCTTTCCGATACAAATTTCAACAACACCCGCCTTCTCTGGGCCAATTTCTGGGATAAAACTATCCTATGTCCTTTCCTGGGACTGAAACTACCTCCGTACCAACTTTCATAAAAATCGGTTTATCAGTTTCAGCGTGAAGAGGTAACAGACAGACAAATAGAAAGACTCTGTCTCTGCGACTCTGTCCGCGTTCAACTCGTGATATCGTCAGCTAATAGTGTAAACCTGCTAACGTCAAATTATGGAAGTTTACTGGAGAGACCAAAAATATGATTAAAATTAAAATATTAAACCCCGAAAAACGTGGAAAATATCATTGGGTTATTTTTTTCTCCTTATTCCAATATTAAATACAAGTAAAGAAAGCGTTTTGGTTATCTATTTGTTAGGATGACATTAAATTAACTCTATTTTGCAATCAAATAACGTTTTAAATTATGGATTTAGCAGTTTGTCGAGAAAAGGAAAGTAAATAGACCTTTATGTAAATCAAAAGGTACATAATATACAAAGAAACTTCTTGAAAGAAACTAAATGAAATCTATACACACACCCCAATATATATATATATATTGGGCGTTGTGAGAAAACATTCATCAATATCATTGACATAAATCAATATCATCAGCCGAAGGACATTCACTGCTGGATGTAGGCCTCCCCCAAAGAGTGCCACAATGCCCAGTCCTGCGCCACCCGCATCCAGTGGACTACAGCGACTTTCACCAGGTCATCAGTCCATCTTATGTGGAGCCCACCCACGCTGCGCCTTCCGGTAAATGGTCGCCACTCGAGAACCTTTCTGCCCTAATGGCCATCGGTTCTACGTGCAATGTGCCCCGCCCACTGCCACTTAAGTTTTGCGATTCGGAGGGCTATGGAGGGCTATCACAGGCATCACAGCTAACAAAGTAAACATTACTGGTCAATGAGTAATAACTTTAGAAACGTACCTGAAAAAAAGCAAACTTTCGTTAAATTGTTATTCATTACTTACAAATGTTGTTTGATGTGTCAAATTATATAGTAGGTAAATATAAGTTTGTGACTACCGAAGTCCGCATAATAGTCGTATTACGGGTGAACAGCTATGGAACCCTTCATTGCGCGTATCCCGACACGCAATTGGCAGCTTTATAATACAGGGAATCATTAAAAATCTAAATAAAATTATGAAGATGAAAAACATAAATAATAGTTTCTGCCCTAAACTCAAAATAGTAGAGCATAGTGTTAGGTACAAGGCCGTTAAAATGTTTAACAAACTACCCACAGAACTCAGAGTCATTACCAATTATGTGGTGTTTAGCAAAAAAATTAAAATGTTTTTACTGAGAAGGTGCTTCTATAGTATACGAGATCTTTGCTGCCTAAATTTGATAAGTATAGAAGTGCTTCAAGTTTCAATTGTTATATTGTGACATTTAATTTTTATATTTTAATTAATTTTATTTATATTTCGACATTTATTCTTTTAAGATTATTATTATTAATTTTATTGACCATGTTTGTAAATTGTTATCTTTTAAATAATATCACGTTTTATTTTTATTTATATTCTAATATATTTTTGATTTCGGAAGTATATTTGTGGACATGTCTTTATATTATTATTGTTCTTTTAGATTTTTCATTGTGTGCTGCTTCTGTTTAGTTAGTTAATAGTACATTACGATACAAGTGCAGACAACAGGAAATTCGCAACGAGTGGTGATAAATTGAAACACGACCGAAGGGAGTGTTCTAAATCGACACGAGTTGCGAATTACCTGTTCGCACGTGTATCGTACAACGTTTTACAGTACATATGGCTCTTTAAAGTTAGAGACATATGCACGTAATCTGCTGATTACCGCACTCGTGCGGTAATATAGCACCATATGTACTGTAAATGTAATTTTGGCATGTATTTAAATAATATTTTCAAAAACAATTTAATATTGTTATTGAAATAAATAAATAAATAAATGTATTCCTTCATTATATCATATCATTTATTTGCATCGATCATGCATCGTCATACACAACACCTATATCCATATCCTACGAAATAACAACGAAAAGGTTAAAATAATAATATAACGCTTGACATTTTTAAACCAATGCGCAATGAACTCAACAAATTTCTTGCTCGTGTTCAATCAATCAATCAACTGCAGAAAGAATTCCAGAATCTCCGAAGCATGTCAAGGAATCTAATTTCCTGTGCTGACCATTGCTGAATATGGAGTTCTTGATCAAACGAAAATACGCGTAGGTAAGTACGTCCACGAAATGAGTGGGAATATTCCGTATTTTTGTACCGTTACGATAATAAAACCAAATAAAATATATGAATGTATGTGGTGTTTCCTTGAAGTATTTTTAACACGCTCAATGTAGGCGTAATTGCGTTTGTAAGCCTCGTAAGTATTACAGAAAATTGGTTTTGACGTGCGTCAATCATGACAACAGAATGCTTCCGAAATTAATGAAATAGTGACAAAAACTAATTAATGAAATCAAACAGAATGACCACTAGTTAGTAAGCATATTGACGTATTCAAGCAAGCACGTTAATAATAATAATAAATTGCTTTCCAAAGATGTAATTAAATTCTCGAAAAACGGGCTTGTGCTTGACTGTAAATATCTTAGTTTAGCTATAAATAATTTGGTTATACATTATTTTAAATGAATACCTAATCCGGATTTCAGTCCAAGATTTGATGTAGTATTCATTCATACTTAATTTACATTTTAGGTATTATACAGGGTGTCCCAAAAACCAACGCCAAAACGAAAAAGGGAGATAGTACAACCCATAAGCATTCAGATTAAGCAAATATGACCTTAATGAAAAGTTCATGGTTTTCGAGATATTGGCCGTTTTAAAAAACTAGTGACTTTTGATACCCTGCGTCACTGTATCCATTGCCATCACTGCAAATTTAAGTATTTTGTAAATCGGTTTTTTGCAGGATGTTACCAAAAACATACCCTATCGAATGTCATTTAAATTTATTACATGCCATGGTGCTATAGTGGTAAAAATAATAATCAAAAAATAAATCAATCAATTTTATTAATTTAATCTGCGGGTTTGATCGAGTTTAATTTCAAAAAAGTATACTAAACTAATTTGGCACAAAATGTTAAAAAAATGCAATTTTATTGCAGTTTTCAAAATGGTACTGCATATTCTAATGTACCCAGTAGTTTACGAGATAATACTATTTTACACCAGAAGGAGCTTAAACTCCAATTATTCCATAGTTTGCAACCAGAGCTCCTACCAGGTTCAGAGGTTGAATTTCGAACATATCCGATTTGAAGATTACTTCATTTGAAAATGGAACACAATTCAAAATTCGAACTCAATTCGGTTTTCTGGTTACATCAAATTTTAGCTATTTTAGTACACTTCGTTAATCCGTTTGATGTGCATCATTTGGCTCGATTTCTTATTTTCTTAAATGGGCTTGCTTTACCAGGACTTAAGTATTGCCTAGTGATTTCGATTTTGTCTAACTAATGAACTTTGCTTTGTTTATCTTGGATTCGTGTTTGCTTTGTGATTTGGATTTTAACTAGAAAAATTAACTTTCTGTGCAGGTCAATGTGGCTGCAAAATGACGGCTGTCCAGCACATTATGCTCGGCAAGTACGAGAACATTTAAACCAAACTTATCCACAGAGATGGATCGGGCGTCGTGGTCCTATTTTGTGGCCTCCTCGATCTCCAGACCTAAATCCTCTGGATTTCTATTACTGGGGTTACATCAAAGAAAAAGTGTACAATAATCCGATTAACAGTATAGCGGAGCTGAGACAACGCATTTACGCAGAGGCACAAAACGACGTCACAAGAAGTGCACGTCGCATCAGTCGAGCATTTTTAAGGAGATGCCGAGCTTGTATTCAAGTAAATGGCCGACAATTTGAACATTTGATTTAAATAAATAAAGCAGCGGGCCTATGATGCTAACCATTTTATCACATATCGTTGTTGATAAGACATCCGTCACTCTTGCACTCACATACTTGTTAGAACGTGACAAATGTCTTATCCACAACGATAAGTGATAAAATGGCTAGCATCATAGGCCCCCTGGTAACGTTTTTTTTTCATTATTTTTATTCACTTTAAAGGTAAATGACAACCAGAATTATTTTTGTATGAAAGATTAATTAAACTAAGTAACTAAGGCTCCTTAGGGGGCACGACCAGTAGTAATAACGTTAAGAGGATACAAATGAATTTAACTAAATGTACTGAAGTTACTAAACTAATCCTAAACCGACTTGAACTTAAATATTGAATGATGTTCCAATTTCAAATCGATTTTTTATTCGAATTTCAATTTCTGATCCTCGTAGGTGGTAGGGGCTTCAAAGTATGGAATAATTGCAGTTTAAGCTCCTTCTGGTGTAAAATAGTATTATCTCGTAAACTATTGGGTACATTAGAATATGCAGTACCATTTTGAAAACTGCAATAAAATTGCATTTTTTTAACATTTTGTGCCAAATTAGTTTAGTATACTTTTTTGAAATTAAACTCGATCAAACCCACAGATTAAATTAATAAAATTGATTGATTTATTTTTTTATTATTATTTTTACCACTATAGCACCATGGCATGTAATAAATTTAAATGACATTCGATAGGGTATGTTTTTGGTAACATCCTGCAAAAAACCGATTTACAAAATACTTAAATTTGCAGTGATGGCAATGGATACAGTGACGCAGGGTATCAAAAGTCACTAGTTTTTTAAAACGGCCAATATCTCGAAAACCATGAACTTTTCATTAAAGTCATATTTGCTTAATCTGAATGCTTATGGGTTGTACTATCTCCCTTTTTCGTTTTGGCGTTGGTTTTTGGGACACCCTGTATATTATTCTATCAACTTTTCGTATATCGCGCTTGCAAGCGACATTGTCATCTCGCATGAATTCTGTAAACTGCTTCCAAGTGTACCTAAATACGACTGTTTTATCTTTTGTTTACGAGCTCCGAGCATTATGTGTGGCAGTTTGGTAAAATTTAAGTCCCGTTCGCCGTTTATTTTGCATTTGTTGAGAAAGTTGAGCATCCGTACTTTATGTTCGTTAAGAATTTTATTCTCATGTATTCAAAGTAGACAATTTGGTTTATTTCAAGTATTTTGACGGATTTCCTAAAGTTACTATTTTCAGCATTGCTAACTACGCGTTGATTATTTTGTGTTGTTATTTTGTAATAAAATGTAAAAGACAATTGCTTTGGAATATGTACGTTTTCCTATTAAAATGCAGGACTTTATTTTATTATATTCCTATATTGCACTCTTACTAACTGCAAGCAAAATAACAAAATATAACCTAAGCCTAAAATGTGTAGGTATATGGTACGAAACTTAAACCGAGCCCACATTTCCGACCTGTATATTTTTCCCCCATATCCTCAACTTTCAATAATGTCACGATACTTTCGGTATCCGGATGTGTCTGAAGATATATCGCCGAGATTATGTCTCTATAGGACGTTTACCTTTATTTTGTAACTTTACTCAACCCTTATAGAATTCTAAGACTTTTGCTCTTTGATATAAAGGCGAAGCTTATATGTACAGTAGTTGAGTGGGATAATAGAGTCACTGCTAACATCTAAGATGATTTATTTGTGTTTTCCCTGTTGGAAGCTTAGATTTAGATCTAAAAAGGCACGTAGTTGAAGTTATGTGCTTATCATAACTCAGGGCCGCACAATCATAGAATTTATATTGTTTGACATATGATAATCATGATAAAAAGCTATAAAAACATGAAGGTAATCATTTAACAAACTTCTTATACATTTCGAAAACATGCCATTTTATTACAACATTTACAACTGGCAACAATTACAATTTACAATTTCGACCGTTGAACATTTCGCAAATGTTTTTTGATTTGCAAATGTGCGGGGTGAAAAAATATAATTTATTTATCTCTTTTTTTTATCATACAACAAAAAAGGAACAATACGAAACGATGAAGTTTAAAGAATCTGAGAGTTTCTAAAGATTTTAACATAATGTATTTCAAGTTTCGCGGGCTCCTATGTCTGAAGTGCGAGTGACCTACCTAACACATCCTAACCAACTATTATTTATTGCGCTACTTATTAGTTTCAAAAATATTTTGCAATTGCCTAGTAGTTTTACCTAACATGTATGTTTGTACCCCATCCTGTACTTTAGGTACCGAGCAACTAACCGCCCTTTGGCATGAGTTTGCATAGTTGTAAATGCTTAAAAAAATACTTATACGAGTATAAACACTTTCACGTAAAAGTAAGTTCATTCTTTGTTTCAATATAGACACGGAAAATAACATCATTATATTTTATTCCTGCGGTTTTAAATACTTACGAGAAAGTACATGAAAATTCACAGCTCTCCCTTTCCCTTCCCAATACCGGAATAGACCACCCCTCTCCTTGGAAAGTGGCTCGTTTAACAGATTTCCTCAATTTTCAGGAAAACTATACAAGCTAAGACGGAACGGATAAAACAAAAACATTAATTGTTAAATTACTAGCTACCTTAAAACGTTAAGATAGCTATTGAAAGGAAACATTATTGTTGTATTGTATTGAAATAAGTTTTTTTTTTCAAAACTCTGTGAAGTCTGTCGTATTGCTCAGGAGAAATAAAATAATGTTTTCTCCTCTTCAGAAAATTGAGCTCTCCTCAGCAAATTGAGCTCTCTCAACGTTTAAGGTACTTTTCCTCCAGGGCCCATAAAACTGTTCCACCTACTCGTAGTGATAATGACAATTGACATACTAGCGCACTAAATGTGTTAATATTTCTTTATATTACGATGTTGGCAAATAAGCAAGTTACCCTATTGAGACTTGCAATTTCAGAATAATCAGGTTTCTATAGGTAGTTTTATCCACAACAAAATCAGTAATAACTAGATCCGAGCTTTTAAGTGCCAAGAAACAAGGAGCAAAAATAGAATCCCCAGTTTACATGGGGATCTTAATTTTTTTTAAATATTTAATTAAAGCGTTTTGTCGACGTGATGAATATTATTATATATGTATATCTAGGTAAAATTAAACTTTCTAGTGGAAGCGATTACTGAGTTAGGCCGCAGATAGACTGACGGAAGGACGGAAGGAAATCGCGAAAATATAAGGGTACCTTAATTATTTACCACGGAACCCTAACAAAAGAAATAGTGTAATTTTTTAGTTCATTAGCACTTTATTACAGTCGACAAATATAAAACTAAATTATTAAATTACAGTATACTGTGAGAAGTAAGTACAGAATACTGTGAAAAGAGCCTACCTGGGCAAACCGAGTGGGAAACGTCGGCCGCCCTAGATACCGTTGGGCCGATGCTGTGGAGATCGATTTATGCGAGCTTCAAGTTGACTCGTGGAAGGAAATGACGCAGGATCGGGATCGGTGGCGTGCACTCGTATTGGAGACCAAGACACACTTTGGGTCGCTGCGCCAGAGGAGTAAGTAAGTAAGTATACTGCGACATTATTCAAAATTATAGGACATTGTGCCAATGGTAATCAAATGTTACAGAAGTCAAAGAAAGAACCAAGGGCTGGCAGCACAACGCATCACCTTTGCTATACAGCGAGGAATTGCTGCCAGCATCTTTGGCACGATGCCGCGGGGTGAACCCTTGTTTTAAATTATTTATTTTGTAATTATTTTGATAAGTATAGGTTATTTTATTATCTTTAGTCAGTAAGGAATAATGTAATCAATTTAATTAATAAATCTTAGAACCAAACAAATAATGGCAGGTTTTAATTAGGCATACTAAAGCAGTTTTAATTGTTTCTAACCATTCCTTGTTTTGTTGACGTATATTGTCTGGAATCGCTTTTTTTTGTTATCTCCGTGAAAAAGCAAAGAACAACTTTAGAAAGACCAGATCCCCGGGTTAAATAAAGCACAAAATAATGTAACAACAAAGAAAATTTTAAGTGTGCTAGTAATAAAACTTTCTGATACCTAATTCTTGGTCACGTTTCGTCAATAAGGTTTGGATTTATTGTCTTAGCCGTTATAAATGAGAGCTCGAAGCTGGAAATCCATTTGGCTGAGTTAAGAAGTATATTGCAATGCGAGCCGCATCGCCAGCTGCAACGTATTGCACTTAGTACATTTTCCACTACAATCGCTCCTAAAAGTTTTTTTTTCTCGAGTGTTTGTTCTATCTAGATATTGCATTGCGGTGGGTAACATACAGGCTAAGAGTAGTTTTTCACTCTGGGTTGGAAGGTCAGGTGGCAGGCGCTTTCGAAAATATTGGAGAACGGATCATTGGCCCTTTTATGGTACAACCGCAAGAAACGCAAGGACGGTGATAATGATAATATACAACTAATAAATAAATTTGTTTTTCTTTAAATATTTTTTTATAATAACATATATGTAGATAGTAACTTGCAGTCAGCCTATTTAGCCCAGTTGGCAGTGACATTTCCTATGAAGCTAGAGGTCCCGCATTTGAATCCCGGTAAGGGCATTGGTTTCTGTGCTGAACAAAAACATTTTTTCCCGAGACTTTAGAGCTTACTATGGGAATACTTTAGTTTGTGTAAATAATATTGTCCCCTAATATTTATTTATTTACAATAGGGTCGTAGACAGCAGCCGGGACCAACGGCTTTACGTGCTTTCCAAAGTACGGGAGCGTTCAGGTAGTAACCACTCAAAGTGGTCACCCATCCAAGAACTGACCTTTTTTTTACCTGGGGAAATGCATTTACGCATCCCGCCTAGCCGGGGAACTAGGACAGGTATGACGGACTCCCGGGAACCGCCCGGACTACCGTCTTAAACCACCATGCCTATCACACAGCATTAGTGGCGGTGACACGGGATCGCCAAGGCACACAACCGCGAACACCGCCGGCTGCGACAGCCAAAGCTGTCCCCTCTTGGTAGAGGCTTGCGCCTCCTACCCAACGTCAAGCGTGCAGGGCGACACCACACACTTGCCGAACAAAGGACCTCCACGCCAGGAGAGACTGAAAAACCCCGGAATCACTCCCTCAGGCCCCCTTGTAACTTTTTATAGAGGTTTTCTCCCTCGCAGCCACCCCCCGGCCCCCCGCCTGACGGTGACAGCCCCCGCTCCTGACTATAGCGGCCCTCTGCCGAAGTCAGGGTTACGGGTCCGTAATTCTTTTTACAGGCATACCGCATGGCGTGTCCCTCTCACCGGGGTGTCTTGCGACTCCCTGATGCGGAACCCCCCATCCCCCCCATTGGTCGCAACTGGACTGGTCGTCCGCTAAACAGAGGAACACCCAGAGCGACCCCGTCTCCGGGTTATTGGTAGCACCGGTAAGTGATCCCTCCGAAGATGAATCACTTACCGTTGCCTCCAGGGCGCACCGGCCAGAACCCTTCCCCTTCCCCCAGACCCGCGAGGGTCCACAGGAACTGGAAGATCCCAGACACTCGTGGAGGTTACCCGACTAGCGCCCTATCCAAGAATTGATCCGGCCCCACGTTACTTAACCGCATGCGGTACGCCAGCGCCGCTAGGCCACGATAACTACTATAAACATTCTGGAAGTATAATGAATATTTCATAATTAATATTACATTTTTAAATAATTTACAGACTCTTATAATAATACTAAGTTTGGATAAAGGACATTAAATTCGTGACACCTTATTCCGCATTTAATCATCTCTAATAACAATACCTCAAGTCTCAAGGACTTTGAGAAAACCTTGAGTTGCACATTCGGAAATATGTTTTGACGGTGAATAATACTTGTATCGACGAGATTAAAAAAAACATACAAATACAAAATCGTTTTGACATTGAAAATGTCTTTTCGTTCGCTCCAGTATAGGGTCCTATTTCACGAAATAGTGCGATCCCCTTATATTTCAGAGAGTTGTGAAGGTATGATATTCAAACTAGGCTCAAAAGACGCGTATTTACGAGATGTGTAAGATGCAAAGAGAATTATTTGAGAAAGTCCAGAACGAAAAAAGTTTTGGCCGAAATAGTGAAAAAAAAAAATCCTCCGATTTTTTCATTTTGGCACTAGATATTTTGGAAACGAAGAATGATATCAAAATTTTGATCAAAACTCCTCTGGACAATTTAGTCGGCTACAATTTGAGCCTTAATTATTTAAATTAAACATGTATTGTTTCTATAATAAATTATTACTAATTATAGTTCGAGACAACAATAGCACATTATTGCAGTGCCCGGGAAATAGAGATTTGTAATTATTCTAACATCTACGAGTGTATACAGATAATACACGCCTTTGGTAACATTCAGTTTTTAAAATAACAATTATGGGAAAAATGGGTATGGGTACAAACTTTATATTTTCCTTTTCAAGCGAAGTGAACGTAAACAGCCTGTAATAAATAAATATTGCCGGTTGTTTAAGTTCAAACGAATCAGTCGGTTATCTTATTTCAAAGTGAAACATACGCCGATGGAATTGACTGGGGCTGATCGGTAATGGGGGAGTGGAACGAATCTTAATACTGACGATTGGAAACTTTAGTACTTCTACCAAATACTTTCCTGGAATGTGTGAGGAGACTATGAGAGGATTACCTATAGGAAGGACAATGTTTCCTAGAGGCGCCGTCTGTACAATGTAGACACAGTCTCGGGGTAAAACGTCAAAGTCGGGGTCCTTATGACCTGCTAGATTCACAACCTAGCATCTCTAACGGGACAGGAAAGCTTGAGGAAAAAGTTTTCAAGAATTATTGTTGAGGTTCAAAAGTTCGCTCTTCCTTGCAGGATCGTTACGGTTAATTGCTATTGGTTTAAACACTCACCGCACTAAAGCCACTTTCTGAAGGGATTGACATATCAATAAGTCGAAACTTTTCGAGTTGATAATTTATTTTTCATTTTATTGTAGATGAGGTTGAAGATGACTTTTACAGACGAAATCTGAGAGATCTCATCTTGCAAACTCATCTTGGGGGAGAGTTGTAACAGAACGCCATTGCGCTCCGTCACTTCCATATTGAAATATTTTCCAAGAGACAGTCAGATAAATTCATGGTTTCCCCGTTGAAAGCATTATTAAGAAAATAGTCGGAAATAGGAGTCTTGGCCAAAGCACAACCATGTCATATATGTAAATGCTAAGTAGTTTCGTATGCTTTAATAAGTTTCCTAAATAAGCTTGAGCATTGCCATTGAACAAGCACTATAAAACAAAAGAAAATACTTAAAATAGACATATGGGGGAGTTTTGTCGAAAGCTGAAACGGAGACGCTTCGCCCGCTTCGCTTGCTCGGTCGAAAAGTAAATATTTAATAGAAAGAATAGGCGGGTGTTAATTATATTACTAATTAGAATTCTCAACTTAGCATTCAATCATACAAACTAAGAACGTAAGATACAAACAATGCATAGAAATAAGCAGATCTATATAATGAGTCTAAAATCATAACAATCTGTCGGGCGGTTGACGAATTTCGATTTTATTAGCAAATACGTAGGGTACTTCCTTCCTCACAACACGAGAACATGAATTTTTAGTTGAGGCAGCGCCACTGTTACTTGAACCCTGGCACACATCGATATCGCTAAGGTTGAGGGCTCTCTCTATTCTGGACGGCAAAACGTTCGGCTCAGATGGGATGGGAAAAAGTGTGGAACGGCGGTGACGTCACGTCGGGCGAACCGACGGAAGGTATAGCGTGGTTGCTTACGGTCGATTGGTAGGAGTGGGGACACTGGTGGGAAAGAGTAGGCTGTATCGGATGTTCCTTTTGACGCGAATGACTTGTCAATGGCTATAAAAGCAAGCGGCGGACTGCAGTTGGGGCTTTTTGTGATTCGGCGGTGGGCTGTTAACATACCTCTGGCTTGTAGCACAAATCTATCTGTGGGTTTCTAGTAATTGGGGTAGGGAATTCTCTGTTATGCTGCGGCGCGCTGCATGATACGAGGATTTTCTATCTTAATATTATAGTTTGTTTAATTTTGTGGGGTTTAGTGTTATAGTATTTTTAGTTGAAATCTATCGTTATACCAAGGATTTTGGAGTAACGAAAGGATGTGTTTATTGTTCTTACTTAAGTTTATTTGTGTTAATAATAATACATTGATTATTTCGTTGTAAAAAGCCAGAACGTTAACCAGATTACAGTTAATCTGACAGGGTACATACAACCTAACGGCTGCCAAGCGTGTTTACCCTGGAGCTCCGTAAATTACCAGATTGGGGTGTCCGTCTGGCATCACCTCTTTACCAACATAGGTGATGCGTCTAGGCCCCCCTGTACTCTCGGTGTCCAGCTGACGATCTGAAGCATGGCTGGCACGATTGAAGGCTCAGCACAGGAGGTTACTCCGCTTGCGGAAGACGTCAGTATCCGAGGTGCAGTCTTGTTAAATATATTTATAAATCCTATCTATATACACAATAGGGCGACCTATTCACCGCTTCCTAGCCTGCGGGCGCGGTGGAGGGGGTCAATTACACGGCCATAGCGTTTTATTATCAGGTCTGCCACCTGAACTCAGCAGCGTAGAGTAGGGACTTCACATCCTTATTCGGAACTAAAACCAGATTCTTGGAATTAGTTGCGAATAATGCAGAGTAGGGCTGGGAAGGGGCAGTGCTAGGTTAAATTCATACACTGGGATAAGGTTAATAGGCATTTAGGATGGGTAATATTTCTGTAAGTGAAGTGTTTTATTTCCAGGATCACAGTAGGGATTCATTTAGTGTTTGCAGTGTTCCAGTCGCGGAATAGTTAGAACACCGATGGCAGAGAACGAAGTGTCTTCAGTATACGTGTGTAAAAGTGTTAAGTGAATAGTGTCATAAGTGGATTCTTAAGCTGTTAGTCTTCAGGTATTTAGCATAGGCCTGATAGGGACCTAGTTACGGTGAGGCTGAGAATGCCGATCCTAGTGTGGTATATTTTAAAGTGATCAGTGTACGTTGTGAATAGGAGGGGGGCATATACCCAGAGTATTGGGCCATGCCTACTAGGGACTGATGTCTAGCAGAGCCGTACATCAGACGTTTTCCACGATGGGTAGCTGAACGCCCATGACGTGGTTAACTTGTTTTCAAATAAGGGGAACTCGGTGGGCTACTTGTTACGGTTCGGCATTATCGGCTTCAACGGGAGCTAGGCCAGTTAGTGATAGGGCTTAGAGCCGCTAGGAGCGATAGGGTTAATAAGGCATCAGCGCCTTCAGTGGTAGTGTACACTAGAGATGCCCGCGAGCATCTGAGTGGCCAAGCAAAACAGCTTACCCTGTTTTGCGAAGCTAGAGTATGTAGAAAGCTAAAAGGATAGCGCGTCATTCCTCATCCTCCTACTCTTGCTGACAGCGTCAGTAGCTAAAAATAGCACGTCGCAACATATACAACCAAGGATAACTTTCGCAAGATTAGGGTAGTCAAAGTGTAGTGCTTAGACTAGCAGGTATCTTTGGTTTAGGAAATTCCAAGTGCTGTGGTGGGAGATTTGCCCTCCTTCGACGACACGCCCCCGTCAGCAAGAGGCAGAGAGAGACGCTTACAGGTGTGGCGGGGATAAATTATATATACAAATATAAAACCTTATTTCCAAGCGCTAGGGCCTATAGGAACAGCTAGGAGAGAAGTCGGTTAGGTGAGCTACGTAACGCTCTAAGTTTCGTACTATTATGACTGTAGGAACTAAGTTGGGTTACTACACGTTGTGTTGTTTTGCAAAGCAGGGCGATAGCAGAGAAGCGAAGAATAATATGCAGACTCCAAATTAATACTTATAATGCAATGAATTAATGAAACTTGTACAAATGCTTAAGCGTAAGCGGCAGCTATATAAAATGCAAGTACGCGGGTGTATGCGCGAGCGGCGGTATAGCGAGTGGCGCGTGAGTTGTCCGGCGGGGACCCGGCCGCGGCGCATGCGCAGTCGGGGACTGCGCGCAGCTCCTTTGTCTCAAGACCGGTGGTGTGATTTCGCTGCGTGGTACAAGCATCATAAGCGGAGCGGAGCGGGTAGCGGATTTTCCGCTACATGACCATTACAACGACTAGGACAGGCAGAGTAATCTCTAGGCTCCTCTCAAATAGGCTAGTCCTAAGTAAAACCCTATTAGAATTAGTTTCAAGCGTGTATTTTAATGATACAAGCTGCCAGCGCAGCCCAATCTTAGTTAGGTAGCGTTTAGGTCAACTGAGTAGTGATGTGTGTAAGGATAGATGAGGTCGCGAATATTAGTAGAGATGAAGAGTCCAACGATCCTACCAGCTTCACATTAAAGTTCAGGGGTTGCTTACGGTTCACAACACTAATAGGGTTCTACCATAGACGATCACAAGGCCAAATCATTTTCATAAATCTCGTTTTTCTCAAAGCGACTTTAGTAAGTTTAGTGGGGTTTTCACCTGGGGTGCAGGGGTAGATTAGTTGAGAGGGGGGGGGGGACGTGACATTATAAATCCGGTTTTTATAACTTTGATACGATTACCATAATAAAATATTTTTTTGTTATCTGTCTTCACTGAGTACTTTAATTACTTTCCACTGTATTAATAGATTGCTAGATCGTATTTGACGATATTCCTGCCTGGGGTGAAACTCCATTAGTACCATCAAAAGTTTTCCATTTCTTGTCGAATACGTAGGTATGTTCGGGTTCCGTTTTATTTTAGGAAATAATTTGAAAATCTGATTTACTTGGGCACTGAGCAGAGACAATGAATTATCCCTAAGGCGATTCTCTTAACTTCTCAACTTCCGCCATTGTTGAAAGCCGTTAAAGTTTCATCAGAGTCGGTTCATTGGCTTCCAGTACTTCGGAACTGGTATTAACTACTTTCCAATGTGTAATATACGATGTCACTTTCCGGTTACGAACGTTTTTATCTGGTAAAGTCCGTCCGTTCCGTTGAATAATTTAAGCTCCATGGAAACAGGGGGTAAATCATAAACAATTAACAGTCCAATGCGAATTCACTATTTTATCACTATCGATCGCTCGCATTCACGTGCCAAGTTTACTTGTGAAAGCAAATAACCGAAACACATTGAATACTAAATGTAGATGTCAGATCGTCCTCTAGAGATTATTTGGTATATTATAAATAATAACCTTTTTATCCAGCTTATGTTGCTCACGGATAAATATAACATTTCAATAATTCTGCTAATTCCTGAGAGATCGGGCATTCCGTGCAGGTCCTATTCCACGTGCACGATTGTCTGATGGCCTTATTATGTGCGATTGCTCACCTAGGTTTTCGAGGGGAAAGGACAACTTTCATATGGCAAGCTTACACAACAGGACGTATTTTTGATTTTGTTGTCTGATGAATATCGTTGTGGAAAATGAAATTTGCGTAGGTAATTAATTTTTTTTATATCCGGAGGTATAGTTAGGCGATTTTTTAATCATATGAAGACATTATTATATGAATATACAATATAAGTATATAAGTACATAAATATAAGGGTTTCTGGTAGCGCGACGGATTCCTGACAGGATACGATAGAGGAACTAAAATGCAACAAAATTATACGTATAGGCGAAAATCAGTTAACAGTTTTTAAGATTAACTGAATTCATTTTTTTTAGTTTTAATTTTTATTATTTTATTCGGTTTTCACTCACAATGTAACCATTACCACTTAATGAAACAAGACTAATTAATTAAAAAAAACTAAAAAAACCGATTGCGTTTCTGAGTAATTTGGAATTTGGCGCCAAAATTCCGCCATTTTTTTATTTTTTATTTTGATATACCCAGTGTCACTCTCACAGTAAATACGAATCTAATGACACCAGAGTTCTCTCAAGCTAAAATCCATCGAGCCGTTCAGGCTGCAGACCGTGCCAAACAATTATATAAGTACATACCTACATACATACTCTCGAAAACCATAACCCTCCTTATGGCGCAGTCGGGTAATAACAACGACTTATTGAATGGATTTCATTTCATTCTCAACTGAGAAGCTCATTTTGAGCGGGATGTGCAGGATGTGTATTTAGAAAAATATAATGCATTTTGTTTCTTTAAGTGTGACTGAGTTTGGCTCTATGGCGCTTTTGTTATGAATTACATGATTATACATTATCATCAATACATTTTTTGATAGCATTAGATGGGAAGGTTTTTTCGGTAACATGTATGCGTAAAGAGTCATGGATGTCATGGTTAATTTGGAGTTTTAAGTGTATACCAGAGAGTTATACGTTAAAGTTAGTCTTTTCTTAACATATTTCCTTCATTGTAATAGTTTTCTTCATACTGTATAAAGAGGGTGTCCCACGGTTATGCTACATGGAGGAAACACCACTTGAATATTGACGATAAGTTTTACAGAAAGGAATATCATTTTATAAATAATTAAATCGGGCGCGATCTGTAGAGCTGATAGATGTTTCGTAAAGGTCTATTGCGTACCAGAATGGTCCGTCCCACTATCTCTGCAAATGGAGATATTTTGAAAATGCAACTATCCAACGGAATTAAGCTCCAGCAACAATTGGGATTTTAAAATTTATTGCGAGGATGATTTAGTATTTTCACTAACAAATTTTTGGGTGCCGTGTGCTGACGAGAGGAAAGCTTGGATAGAGACACTTGAAACTTTGCAAATGCAGTCCATTGGATTTTATTAAAATTAATAATTTTAACCTAAATTTGTATAATGCTCCGATAGATTGCGCTGTACTCATGGCGTTCAATTTTTACAGAATTAATGGGGTCGGTGTACCCACACGAGCGATTGTACGGAATCCTTAGTGCGCGAGTTGGACTCGCAACTGACCGCTTTCCGGTTTTTGTAAAGTAGGTATGTCTTTGTAGGTGTATTATTAGGGTTCCGTAGCCAAATGGCAGAAAACGGAACCCGTATGGATTCGTCATGTCTGTCTGTCCGTCCGTATGTCACAACCGATTTACTCGGAGAATATGACCACTACAATTATGAAATCTGCTGTGAAGTGTATGTTATGAACCGCTATAGAAATATAATAATAATAATAATAAATATTGGGGACAATCTTACACAAATCGACATAGTCTCAAACTAAGCAAAGCTGTGCTATGGGTACTGGACGACGATATACATACTGTGATGGTTGTCGCTGAGGGCGAGCCATACATATCCTTCCGCCTGAAGGGCGTAGTGAAGGTTTCCTAGCTAGCTCAGGGTTTGAGGGAATTTCTATTAGGTGGAAGAGCAAACACAGATTGACTAAGTAATGAAGATGGGTCTTTTACGCCCTTTATTAATAAAACCTTATATCTATGAATCGTTACGCGGTTAGCACAGGTCCCGTAGGACGTTACGACGACGAGGGATATCTACAGGAAGTCTGGATGGCGGATTGTTCTCCGGAGAACAGGGGAACCCTGCAGAACGTACCCGGTGGGCGCCCGCGCCGCTACTGTCAGGGGTGATCGGGATGAGGAAGGAAGGCAAACCCTCAGGGGCTAACTACGCGGAGGAGACGCGCGGCCCAAGAGGGGTCCCTAAGGTACCTAGGCACGAATCCGGTACGCCCGCACCGCGCTCTAGGCTGGTCAGCCCTTGTTCCCACTGCGGAGTCGAAACAAAGACTGACTGCTCGCAGCGTTCGGGTCATCACTCAGACCTGTGAGGGTCCGGGGAAGCCTTTCGTGGCTGGGCCACTTTTGGCGGTGTCAGGCGCCGTCCGCAAATACGGACGGGTGTCTGGGGTGAGCTATGCTCGTCAGGATCTGTGGTGGGGTCGTCTACTTCGTCCGTCGGCGAGGTCAAGCCCTGCCGGGTGAGACCCCCTAAGGGGAGGCCCAGCGAGCGACCTCGAGCCGACGGCACTGCAGGAACTTCCTAGTCTTCATGATTGTTTCCGCGGAGCAGGTCGCGCGGTAGGGCCCGTTTGTCGGGCGGCCGAGAGTGATAAGGGGCGATGTTTTTGAGGTGGGCCTGGCTCGATCCATCCGCTCTCTCAAACATCGCTTTGGCTAGCCTAGTGATGAAGTCGTCAAGATTTTCTATGCCCAGGTCTCTGTGCAGCACCGCGTTGCTCACATAGTAAGCGGCGCCGGTGGCGGCGCGCAGGGAGAGCGACTGTTGCGCGCGTAGTCGCTTCCTTTTGCACTCTCCCACCAGCGCGTACCACGCGGGGGCTGCATAGGTGAGCCTGGGTCTTATGTAGGCTTTAAAGATACCAATCTTGGTTTTCAGTGGTATTTGCGACTTCATCACTGGGTAGAGAAGCGCTCGGGCTGTGCGCGTCTGCGCGATGACATTTTTGATGTGGGTCGTCATGTTGAGTAGCCGATCGATGGTGACGCCTAGGTACTTCACCGTCGGTTGCCAGGCGATGCGTTGACCCATGAGTGTGAGTTCAGGTGGGAGGTTCAGTTTTGGGCTCAGGGTAATGGCCTGAGTCTTCGCCACGTTTACCCTGAGCCTCCAGTTGTCCAGCCATTGGGGAAGTGCGTCCAGTGTGCGTTGGATTTTTATTGCCGCGTGCGGTAGTTTGATGGACGTCGCTATGTAGGCGGCGTCGTCGGCGTATAGTGCGAGTGAGGATCCTTCGCACACTGGAATGTCATCCGTGTAGCGCGCGTACAGCACGGGTGACAGGCAGCTCCCTTGTGGTACCCCGGCGGTTATGGGCCTTCTTGTGGATGTGACATCTTCTACTGCCACTTCGAAGATTCGTCCTTCTAGGAAGTCTGCCACCGTGTGGATGACGCGGCGTGGAGCTGGGGTAGTGAGCAGCTTGTGGACCAGGCCTGGATGCCAGACCCGGTCAAAGGCTTTTTCAATATCCAGGAACACTGCCACTGCGTGTTCCTTTTTATTGCGCGCTGCCGCTGCAGTGTGCAGAACCTTCGCTATCTGCAGCGTTGTGGAGTGTTCGGCTCTGAAGCCGAACTGCTCTTCGCGGGGCTCAATGTGTGGCGCTAGATGTCGGAGGAGGAGCCGTTCGAACACCTTGGAGGTCGTGGGCAGCAGGGTGATTGGACGGTAACTTCCTGGTTGCAGGGTGTTTTTTCCCGGCTTGGGCAGCATTATGACTCTCCCCAGCTTCCAGGGGTTGGGAAAGTGGCATGTTCTCATGATCCCGTTGAAGAGCCGCGTCAACGTCGCGATGGCTCGCGGGGGGAGGTGACGCAGCGCCTCATTTGGGATCATGTCTGGTCCTGGGGCCTTCCGAAGCTGGGTTCGTCGTATTGCCCGTTGGATCTGGCCTGGGGTAAAAATAATCCGGTCCTCGTCTGGTAGCGGCGGTTGTCGGAGGTGTTCCTGTACTTCTTCTTCCACCTGCTCATTGTGGGCTGCATTTGTGGAAGGGTTCGGCCTGAACTGCTCCTCCAGGTAGTTTGCGAAGATCTCCGCGCGGTCTTTCGCTCGGTACCTGGGTGTGCCGTCTGGGGCCATGAGTGGGCGTACGGGGGCTGGTTTCCCGCTTACGCGGCGGCACAGGCGGTGTATGCCGCTCCAACCTTCATCGATGGCTGAGTCAACGCCCTCGAGCCAAGTATGGTGGGAATATGCTGCGAGGCTTTTTCCAATCTTCTCGGCGAGGGCGTTGAGACGGGACTTTAGAGTTGGGCACTGTGTTCTGTTATACAGTCGTCGCATTCTCTTCTTTTCATCAATGAGGGTTAGGATGTGGTGGGGGACTCCTCTTCTGGTGTCTCCTCGGCTGGGTCCACTGGTCGTGATTGTGGCTGTCTTTATGGCGGCTTGGGCGTCTTGGGTGAATAATTCGGCGAGTCGGTCAACCTCCTCAGCAGTGTTCGCTGGGAAGGATGATGAGCGTTCGGCCATGTATTCTGCAAATTTCGCCCAGTCGGTCTTTTTCCTTTTTGCGTGGGTTCCAGTCTTGGTGGCGCCAGTTTCGAGTTTTAGGACCACAGGCTGGTGGTCCGAAATTGTGTGGTCGTCTAGTACCTGCAGTTCCGGCCAGACTGACAGATTCTTGACGGCTGCTAGGTCGATTACGTCTGGCATGTACATCGTGCTGTATGGGTAGTGGGTGGGAACCTCCGGGCCCACAACCGTGTACCCCTTTCGCTCGGCGTGGTTCAAGAGTCTTCGGCCCGTCGGACAGATCCTGGTCGAGTTCCAGGCCGTGTGTTTGGCGTTGAAGTCGCCGGCAATGATGGTGGGAGCACTCGACTCCAGGATCTGTTCGATGTCATTCTCGGAGAAACTGTTGCCAGGCGGTCGGTAGTAGGCGTAGACCCGCATATGCTGGCCTCCGGCGTGAACCTCCACTCCCAGCGCGTAACTCTTTCTGAGGTCTGTCAGGGTGGGGAGGGGCTGGTGTACCACACGTCTGTTTACGAGTACTGCCAGCCCTCTGTAGGCATTTCCCTGGGGTGATACTTCGTCCTGGCGGTAGACGATACAGTTGGCTATTTTTAGAGGGTCTTCCTGCCTGAGGTGGGTTTCGGAGATTAGTGCCACATCAATCTGCTCTCTCTTCATGATATTTGACAGGAGCTCCTTCTTAGTGCGGCTTAGGCCTCCGGCGTTCCAGTATAATATCCTTAGGTGGCTAGCCATCTTGGTATAAGTCGGCCAGTCCCCTAAGGATAATAGGGACCGGGTTCGCTCCAGTTTGTACTGCCGCCAAGACGTTTTGCAGTATTGTGATGCATTCCGCTATCACTCTGCTCCTGACGTCTTCCAGGTTTGCTGGCGGGTTGGTTTGTGGGCGTGGGGCCTGCCTGCTCCCTTTCGGCACAGTTTCGGTCTGTTGGGCTGGCTGGGCCGGTAGCGGCGGCTGTGGCGGCGGTGGTAGTAGTGGCTGTGGTTGGGCGGCGGACGTTTCTTCTTTCTTCCTTCCACCCCTCCCCCTTGGGCGGCGGCGTCCGGGTGCTCCGTCGTTAGCTTTTGCCATTAATGAGTTGGCAGCATTCTCGTCTTCCTTCACTACGTTCGGTTGGGCGATAGTCTGCCCCTGCCGTGACGTAGTGAGTGGGGCGGTTCCGGCTTTTTTGTGCCTTGCTTCTCGGCGGTAAACGGGACAGCTAATGTTGTTCGCTGTGTGCGCGCCGCCGCAGTTTGCGCAGGTTCCGGGTTCGGTTCTTGAGCGTTCGCACTGGCTGGCGAAGTGAGGGCCCGCACAGCGGACACATTTTAATGGGCGGTGGCAGCCCGTGGAGGCGTGGCGGAAGCCCTGGCACCGGTGGCACTGTGCCGGTCCCCTCCTTCCGCGCCAGGCCTCCACTACTACGCCCGGCATTCCTAATAATTCCCGGACCTGGTAAATGGCCGGGATAGTGTCGTCGGTTTTCCGGATTTGCGTATAAAATACGCATCCCGGTCTCCCTTCCCTGGCCTTTACGTGCCGGGTATAAATGGCTTCGTATCCCAGGTCTCTCAGTCCTTCCGTGATTAGTTCCGGGTCAGTATTGGCAGGGAGGCCCCTAACGCATACCTTGAGGGGGATTTCCGCCTCTGGGGAGTAAACCTGCCATGACAGTATCACTCCTTGGGTCGCTAAATCCTCCTGGAGGGCCTCGAGGTATCTCTGCACGGTTCGGTACTCCGTTTCGTCGGCGGGTATAAATCGGATACCGTTTCCGTAGGGTTTCGCGTTCGGGTAGCGCCCTAGTTTCCCTTTTATTTCGCGGAAGTGGCGGGGCCATTCCGGGAAATTGTCGACGGTGATGGGCCGGGGGCGTTTTTCCCGTCGTTGTGGTTGGGCCGGTGGTGGGGTTACGGTCGGCGCCTCCACCACGGCGGCTTCGTCAGCGACTACGTCGGCGGCCTCTTCTTCGACCTCCAAATATTCGTCGCTCTCCGGCTCGCCTGTTTCCTGTCCCGTGTCCATAGGGGACAGGTCTAGGCGCGGGAGATTCTGCTTTTGTCGTCCTTCTAGGGGCGACGGGAGTGTGCGCTTTCCCCCGAATGGCGGTGGCGCAGTGTTGTCGGATGTTGTTGGTGCAGGGGTCTGCACCAGTGGCGGGGATACGGATATCTCTTGGGTGACTAGCGGCTGTATAGGGCCGATCTGCGGTGGTTTGTACCCCTTTGGTCGTATTGGGGGAGGCTGCGGTCTGGGTGCGGCCTCTTTTTGTGGTGGCGTTCGCGGCGCGGGGGTTGGCGGCGTCGCCACACGGGGCGTCGCGCCAGTCGCGGTCACGGGCGCCTTGCGGGGCGCGGTCGGTGCCTTGCCCGCTCCGAGGGCGGGCGGCTGACGCGGCGCGGTTGTTTGAGCCACTTTGGGGCGCTGCGCCGTGGG
Source organism: Notocelia uddmanniana (assembly GCA_905163555.1). Taxonomy (NCBI): domain Eukaryota; kingdom Metazoa; phylum Arthropoda; class Insecta; order Lepidoptera; family Tortricidae; genus Notocelia; species Notocelia uddmanniana. Next base: position 23,871,635 of record LR991055.1, read on the forward strand.
CGCGCGCTGCGGCAGCGGTGCCGGGGCCTTGCCTGGGGCGTTCGCGGCGGCGGCGGCATAGTTGTTCGCGGCCGGGGCGCCAGCGGGCGGCGCGGCCAACGGGGCGGCGGGTGGGCTCCCTTTGGTTATGGGGCGGGCGGTATGTGCGGCGGGGGCGCGTGTTCCTGCGGCGGGCGCCGTGGCGGTAGGCGCGGCGGCGGCGGCGGGCGCCCCGAGGCGTTTTTTCGGTTTTGGAGCATTCGGCGGCTCGGTCTGCGCGGCGGACGCGACCGGCGCTGAGAGCGCCGCCAGCGGGGCGGCGGCGCGACCGTCGGCGGTGACGGCGCGGCTACCGGCGGCGGCGCGACCGTCGCCGGGCGCGGGCGCGGCGGTTGATGACTGTAATCGTTGGGCGGCGGGGGCAAGTTGGCCCAGAATCGCCTGAACGATGTCGGCAGGTCTGGGGAATGGTGCTTCGCCGGCACCTTCGGTTGTCGGTGTTCCGGGGGTGCTGGAGTTTGCGGAGGATGACGCGCGGAGGGCCGCAGAGTACGTCGCGCGCAGTGCATTTTTAAACGCGTTTTGCACTCGCGGGTCGCGGGCGGCTCTGCTCGCGTCCTCGAGTCCTCGGGTTCGCCGGAAGGTCCTTGGCCGGGTTGGGGCCCGGGCGGTCTGGTCCCTGTGGGACGGTGGTGGTGGTGGCGGCATTTTTCGTGGTGTTTGAAAACCGGGGGTAAATTCGCTTCCGGTTTTCTTTCTCTACCCCCACCTTTGATTTCTCAAAGGCGGGGGGAGCGGGGTATTGAAGTGCCGAATTTTGCTGATGGTGTGGTGTTTCGGCACAGCGGTGGTGAGTGGGGCAGTTTTGCGCGATCGTTTACGGCGCCAGCCGTCCTTTCCCACTTCGCCGGGGCTTTATCCGGTGGGACCCGCTGGTGGGAGGCCGGGCGCAGCGACAGCGAGTTGGGTCAGGAGCGGTGGTGCGGAATATTTTGTGAACGATCCGGGCGCGTACGAAGTTGTTTGTTTACCTTGGTATGGGCATACGTCAGGCATCCAAAACAATTAAGCTGCAGCAATCCGACTGCTCGCATACGGCGCGCGCGTCCTTATATAGCCGCCGGCTTCGGTGTGCGCGCGGGTCAGGGCCGGCCGCGGCCCCCGCTCCCCACGCGCCGCCCGCGTGCGCCGCCTGCCATGCACGCGTCACGTGGTGTGCGCCGTGCTCCGGTTGCGAGGATGGTTCCTCGCAATACTTATATAGATAAATACATAGAGAACATCCAAGACCCAAGAACAAAATCCGTACTAAATGCACAAATAATGCCTTGGCCGGGATTCGAACCCGGGACCTCTAGCTTCGGAGGCAGTGTCACTACCAACTAGGCTAAACAGGTAGTCAATATGATATGAAATTACGGTAAAATATTAAACTGGAGGGCACAGATGTAACAGGGGGGTTAAATATTTTTTTCAATGTACACATAGGCGTGTGGGGTATCTATGGATAGGTCTTAAAAAATGAGGTTTCTAGAAAAAAGTTTCATTTAAGTTGGTGAGATATTAGCTGTCAATATAAAAAAGTGTGTCCCCCCCCCCCTCTAATTTCCAAAACATGAAGTTTAAAATTCTAAAAATTTTTGGTTTGAACAAAATAGGTTTAACAGTTTTTGAGTTATTGCTGAAAAACGTGTCTTGCCAAAACAAAAGGGCGTAAGTGTCGTAAGTTTCCTTTGAAGATACGACCTTTTGTGATTAAATGTATTGTTTAGTGGTTTTAAATGTAGATTAGGAGGTGTCGGTACGGAGCCCTTCGTGCGCGAGTCCGACTCGCTCTTGGCCGGTTTATTTATTGTAAATTTCCGAGTGACATGTAAATATGCACCCGTGGCCAATTCGCAGAATGAATATTTGGTTTTAATCAAAATTACTTACAATGAATTTTCCCGAAATGTAGTACTATCCAGTTACTTGTTACTTGTTGTGTAGGGGACGCCCGGCCGGAAACAGGCGGGCTGTCGATCGCTTGTCGGGATCATTCAGCCCATTTCCCCAAAGACGGAGCTTAGGGTTGCTGTCCCGGCGGCATTCCCACATCAGCTTCTTCCAATCTTCCTATTTTCCTGCAGAACAAAAGGACATCTTTGAGATTGACATCCTTTAATTCGTTCTCCTCTAACATATCTCTACCGAATATATTATATCGCATTGCTGCATACATAACACACTCCGCTAATATATGTTTGCTAGTTTCTTCCTCCCCGCAATATGGGCAGGAAGCGTCATTGCTAATGCCTATTATCTTTAAATGTCTGTTAAGAGAGTTGTGACCAGTGATTATACCTGTCATCATTCTCAGATTACTCTTACCCAGTTTTAGCAGATACCTGGTCCTTCTGTGATCCAATCCTCCTATCATCATCTTTGCCTGTCTACATCCAGTTTCCTCCTTCCATTGTTTATCTACCTCCCTTTCTGTTATTCTTTCTATGACACCCTTTGTTACCTCAGCTGAGAAGGGAAGGGCCGGTTCCGGGCCCATAAGTTCCCGTTCCGCCCCCTCCCTTGCCAGCTCGTCCGCTTTCTCATTACCCGCAACTCCCTGGTGTCCTGGTACCCACGCTACTGTGACTCCTGCACCCTCTCCTAGTCCATTAAGCTCTGTTTTGCATTCTCTCACCAGAGAGGAGGTGACCGTTGCCTTATTTAGCGCTTTCAGCGCCGCCTGACTGTCCGTGTAGATGACTACCCTTCCAGTCTGCTGTTTACTCTCTCTTACTATTTGTACACACCTCATAATCGCATATACTTCCGCCTGAAATACACTGGCATATCTGCCCAGTGGTACAGATTCTCCTATCCCTAATTTGGGTATAACGATGCCAGCCCCCGCTAGCTTGGTTGAGCTTCTCCTCGATCCATCCGTGTAACAGATCGTCATCGGATGTTCGATCTCTACCTTCCAGTTATCCCTCTCTCCTATGTGTATTCTGTATTTCTTGTCAAAAATCTCTTGCCTCTTAATTAGGTCGTTATTGGCTATCAGCATGTCTAGCTTTGATATCGCCTCCTTCTGTATCAGCGCGTGTCCCTTGTCCACACAGCTTCCTCTCCATTCATTACAGACTTTCATCCTATACCACTGTTCCATGGCCTTCTTTTCCACTTCAATCCTTAGTGTCCTCATTCCTAGCATTATTTCCATAGCATGTGTCGGAGTCGTTCTCATCGCCCCAGACACCATTAGGCATGCTAGTCTTTGCACCTTGTTTAGTTCTTTGTGATATTCTTTTATTTGAGCCTTGTGCCACCAGACCACGGCTCCGTACAGCACCCTTGGTAGGATCACCGCCCTATAGATCCAACTGATCACTTCCGGCTTCATCCCCCATTTTCTTCCCACTGCCCTCTTGCATTGGTACAGTGTCCTAATAGCCTTTGCCGATTGTTCTCTGATGTGCGTCTTGTATCTGAGTGTGCTGTCTAATATCACCCCCAGATATTTCAGCTCCTGCACTAACTCTATTTCTTTTCCTTGTATCTTTATTGGTTTCATCCCCTCCTTTTTCCTCTTATTGGTGAAGAGCACCATCTTTGTTTTGGATGGATTCAGGTCCAATCCCCTCTCCCTGCACCACCCTAACACCTGTTTGAGACCTCTTGCCATGATGTCTCTAACGATGCTCAGGACTGTCCCTCTCACTAGTAATACTCCATCGTCAGAGTAGGCCTGCATATAGACGCCTCCCCTGTTGAGTTTCTTCACCAATGAGTCCAGTAGCAGGCACCACAAAAGAGGTGATAAACATCCCCCCTGCGGGAACCCTCTTCTTGGACTTATGCTTTTTGACGCTCCTCCCAGTTCCGCCTTAATGGCTCTGTCCTTGAGCATTCTACCTATCCATCTGCCCACTGCTGGACTGATGCCTTCTCTGTTTAGACTTTCTTCCACCGCCGCGAAAGTCGCCTTGTCAAAGGCCCCCTCCACGTCAAAGAAGCAGCCCAACGCAAAGTGTTTCGCTTCTAGAGCTCTCTCTACCCTCACCGTCAGATTGTGCAGGGCAGTTTCTGTCGACTTCCCTGCCATGTATGCATGTTGGTTCCCATGTAAGGGATTTCCCCCGCATTCCACTCTATCTCTTATTGATTTGTCTATCATTTTCTCCAAAGTTTTCAGTATGAAAGACGATAGACTTATGCTTCTAAATGATTTCACTTCCTGGTACGTTTTCCTCCCTGGTTTCGGCAAGAAAACTACCCTTACTTCTCTCCATGAATTTGGGATATAGCCAAAGGCTATACTCGCTCTGTACAGTTGTATTAGGTTCTCCTTGATGTATCTGTACCCTTTCTGCATAAGCACTGGTAGTATACCGTCAGGTCCGGCTGCCTTGAAGGGTGCGAAGGATTTGATCGCCCATTCCATTCTCTCCTCCTCCACCACCTCCACTGCAGCCCCCCATTCTATTCCACCATTCCTTCCGTTCTCTGCTGTTTCCTTTTCCTCTTCGGAGTCCGGAAAGTGCGTTCTCAGCATAATTCCGAGAATCTCCCCCGGATCCGTTATAAGATCTCCGTCCACTCTTAGGCTACCCAGCTGGCACGTCTGCTCTCCTGCAAGCAGTTTCACCATACGTGCTCCCTCTGCGTAGCCGCTTATACCTTCTGTAAATTTTCTCCATCCGTCACGGCTTGCTTTCTCTCTCTGTCGGGTATACTCGTTCCTGACCTCCCTGTATGCGTCCCAGCTCCGAGCATCACCCTTCTTTAGAGCTACCCTCATTGCCCTCCGTGACTTCTTCCTTAACTTATTCAGTTCTTTATTCCACCATGGTTGGCCCTTTCCTGTTTGTATCTGTCTTTCGGGGCACGCCTTATAGTAGGCTTCCATGACGCTTTCTTTAAGTTTGTGGGCCCCCATTTCCAGGTCTTCCACTTCTCCATACTTCTCCCCTGAGTTGACTAGTTTCGCTAGTTCCTCCTCATATCTCGTCCAGTCTGTCTTACGTGGGTTTCTTACCCTTATCTTCTCAGTCTGACTCTCGAGCCTGAAGAGCACCCTGCGGTGGTCAGACATGCTGTCCTCCTCATCAACCCTCCAGCTCGTTATTTTGTCGCACACTTCTCTTGATGCTAGAGTTATGTCCAACACCTCCCTTCTGGCCCTGGTCACAAACGTCGGCGTATTGCCAATGTTCATGATCTCCAGGTCATTGCTTACTATAAATTCTAGTAGTGATTCCCCTCTATCGTTGGTATCAGTGCTGCCCCACACCTCATGATGTGCGTTAGCATCGCATCCAATAATAAGTGGGATTCTCTTACCTCTATATCTCAGTACCGTCTCCTCCAGCTCCCTGGTTGGCGCCTCTCCGTCACCCGGTATGTAGCATGATGCTAGCGCCACCTTGTGTCTTCTCCCTTCATTGTCGATGAATTGGGTCTCCACCACGATCAAGTCTCTGTAACATATGGTCATGACACACCCCATATTTCTTATATTATTACTCACATATATGCATGCTCTAGGAGGTAGCTCACCATTCCTTTCGTAGTGAAGAGCTCCCCCCAGATGTCCCAGGCCTGCCACCTGATTTCTCCATGCATATGGTTCTTGTAGCAGCGCAATTTCAACTTTATTCCTCACAACATACTGCCCCAACTCTGACATAGCGTTTTTGCAGTGCTGGAGGTTTACTTGACATATGTTTGTGTGTGTGGTTGTGTGTGTACGTTTGTGTAGTGTTTTTTGTGTGTTCATAGTGTTGCTATTTGTGTAGTGTTAATGCTCCCGCACCTTCACTCGGAGAGCTCACTCCCACCGACATCCATACCTCCCGTCTCTTCCGTATGGATGCCGCCTGGTTCAGAGCTCTCCTGCTTCAGTGCGGGTTCTCCTGTTCTTATTGTCTCGGACCTGTTCAGCTGGTTCACCCTCAGGATCCGAACTCGCACGCTGGTGGCTGCGAAGTCCATCACCTTCGTTCTTTCCTCCCCCCAGCTCTCTTCTACCCCTTCTGGCACCACAAAGGTCAGTCGGGTGCCTAGTTCCAGCGACTCTCTCCCCGCAGCCTTCCATCTCAAGATCTTTAATTCCGGGCGATCCGGATTCTGAGCATATAGGAACTCCTTCACATACTCCGTATCCGTATCGCCCGGAATCCAGACCTGCACTCTGGTCTGCTCCAGCTTCCGCGCTGTGATCTTATGGCCGCCCAGCTCGCCAAAGTCCTGGCCTAGTAGCCACTCCCTCGACTCCGTCGTTTTTGGTGTCACCAGGAAGAATCCCTCCGACACCAAACCCGACGTAGCGAACCTAGGTGCTACCAAGCCAGGCTCTCCCCTGACCACTCGCAGGACGACCTCCTCGATCATTTGAGTCAGCCTTCTCCTGATGAGTTTCGCTAGGGCCTCATCCACCGAAACGCCATCCTCTCGGCTCACAGCCACAGCTAGACCCCGGTTCGCCTTAGCGACGTCCCGCGGTCCCTCTGCGGCTGCTCTTCCTTGATTTTGCCGTTTCGCCGGAGGACGCTCCGAGCGACCCTCATCGGTGCTCTGCCTCTTGATTTTTGGGCCTCTCGTGCTGGGGCCTGGTTGGTCCTCTCCAGTGCACATTACAACCTGAAGATTCCCTTCCACAGCACGGGTGGCCTTTCTTCTGGCTAGTTTTGCTTTGCGCTTCTGCGCTTTGCTCTCATATTTGTGAAATTTCTCTTTCACCACTCGGACATCATCCCCTTCGGTTTCTTCTGTCGGTGGCGACCGTAGCAGCTCCTCTTCTCTCAGTGACAGGCCCCCCATTCGTTGTTGGACATCTGGGGTCACCTGCCCGCTTCCACTTCCTTGCGGTTCCCCTCGTCCCTCGGCCCTCGGGTCACCCCCCTTCTTATATTGCTCGGTCAGAGGTCCACGCGATGGCTTAGCCCCTTCCCTCACTATTACCCTTGCGGGTGGCTTATCCGCTTGCGCGGTGGAATTGTTCACATTTTTATTAATATTCTCCATATTGTTGTAATTATCTGTGGGAAGAGAAGTTTAGAGTGGCAGCAGTGCTCCCTTACTGCCCCCCAGCAACATTGACCCCTACGCAGTGGCGCCACCCCCCTGCGCATAGTCGTTAAAAACAGCGATTGTGCGGGGTGGGCTCGCAGGCATGAAGAGACAGCCCCTGTGTTGCTTTGTGTTGGGAATCCGTGCGCTTCCCGTCTACCCCAAGAAGGTCGCTCATGACCAACCGGGGCTAACGACGCACATCATTTTCCTTTCACTTCAGTATCCAGTTCGGGTCAGAAGTCCGTTCACCCCTAGGGCATCCCTACGTGACACCCCGGAGTTCCCTTTCCTCCATCCCTCCCTTTCCCCGAACACACCACAGGTCCTGCCACCTCCCTCCCCGCCCGCTTGCGAGCCCAACCCGCACCAACCCCCCGCTGCCCACAGCCGGCTGTGAGGGTCCTCGGCACGTCCTCCCACCTTGACCCTGGGGGTTTTTGGGGACGTGTTGCCATGAAGGAGCGAACCCCTAGATAACAACACGACCAGTGCACTCCTCTTTTATCCGGGCTTGTGACCGGCTCCTAGCAGACCACGTATGATCTACCAGGGGGCAGAGTTAGTAGTACTATCCAGACTTCTATTTCAAATACACTACTACTACAACTCGTACTACCCAAAAACCTGTCAGATAACTGGAACAAGCTATCTCGGAAGCGTTGTGTAAATCATGTCCCGCGGTCGAACATTTATTTCGACTTTATGCAGCAGTTAGTTATGCGAAACGGTCTAGAAAGTTCGTTTTGTGTGAAAGTGCATATGCGACGCTCGTTTTGCTTTAGAGTTTAGAGATTAGTAGAGTTTGGGAACTGTTTTTTGAGATGCTACAGCAATTTGGCAAACACGTTATGTATGGATATGATTCGTTTGTCTCAATAGGTCTTTTAGCCGAATCAGTGAGTTATTCTTGGTCGAAGTTCACGATTTTGCGCACTAACTCGTCACTTATTCTATTTAGAGATATGTGTATAAATGGGTTATGGCGTATGAGCGACATTTATATAAACTACGTCTTTAATTATGCCACGTCATCAGTCGCCCACATCCGGATAGGTGGGCTGAAGTAGCTACCCAGTGGGTGCCATAAGACGGGCGGTCGGGGCCGGCCTAGACGGAGATGAGGGGAGATGGAAGAAAGCTTTAAAGTGAAAGATTAAAACTAAACTATGTACTAAGTAGATAACTTTGTAACAAATATTCTGTTATAAACATATTTTTGTTACGGCGGACAGGGAAGAAAAATCACTCAGTGGGGAGTAGGCACCCATGGAGATCAATTGGAGAGGCCTTTGCCCAGCAATGGGACACTCGATAGGCTATATATATTAGTATAATATGCTTTTTAACATCTATAAAAGACGATTTAGTCCATTAATTGAAGTGCGGCACTTTTGCGTACATGTCTTGTAAGGTCAATGGGAATCGTACGAAAATTTGTTTTTCCGAGTACCTACATTTCTTAAGTTCGGCTAGTACTCGTTAACTATTATTATCTACTTATCTACTAATACGTTTTTTTTTCAGTTAGGTTATGATGATTAATTAGGTAAAACAGTTATGTAATAGTTACTATTAAAATTACATAACGTGTTATTCCAAGATATGGCTGGACTTCGGAATGCGTTAGGAAATGGTTTTGAATACAGTTTTTTTAATAAAACATCTTAAAGTACTTGGCATGAAATTCATTGAACTTGTTTCCACCCAATTACAACATATGTGCACATCCCCAGAAAGCAAGGCTGAGAAAGCTTCATATTGACTAGGCGGTGAGATCCACAATCATGTTAATTGTGATCGAGTTCCAAACAAAAACTTTATACGTCACTTCAACCTTAACCACTTAGTAAACAATGGAATTAACATTACCATGATATGATTATGTGTTGAGTTTTTGTTGTTGGCGTAGTCCACTAAACTTTAACACAGATCACTATCAGCAAGTAAAAGAGATGAAGAAGACATGTGAGTATAAATGGCTTAATATAATAAGTGATAAATGTAATACCCCGTTGATAAAAAGATAAACTCAAAGTAAACTAAATGGAACAAACCTATTGAAGAGCAACAACACAAAATATCAACAACCGATATCAATTTTAATAGCAGACCCAAAGGAGTCTTCTAACTACGAGTCACGCCACAACAAATGGATGGTTGGGCTTTGTTCAGCTACCAATTAAAACTTGTATTGAACACACGATTAGCAAAAACTGCACACGCACCAATCGACAGGGGAGATAAATGGGGGGCAAGTTTTAATTACTTCAACCTCAGGATGGAATTTTGGTGTAGAGAATAAATAGTTGCTATAAAGTAGAGACTACTATAATGGCATTGGGGATATAGGCTACGTACCTATAAATAATAGCAAGATCGAAATTGCAAGGTCTTGACACTTTTATTCCCTGTCGCTGTAACTTTGTTTCTACAGTCATTCTAGAAATTTCCAATGGGTGAAAGTGATAAAGTACCAATGTGTATACTTATAGTTGTTATATTTATCTATAAAGTACTGCCCATAGTAGGCTAATATGTACGGCATGGTCATTTGTTTCTTATATATAACTTGTATGGAATAATACTTAATGGATACCAAAATCAGCTATGCTGGGAATGGAGCTTTTCATTCTATCATTTGCGGTCCCTGTTGGTGGCAAAATCTAACCTTGGTTTTGGTCGAACTTTTAAATATGTCTGTCGCCGAAAACAAGTACAGGATAAAAAAAAAACAAGCGCATTAAGAAAGGAGTTTTGCCTCTCGAATTTTTTTCCAAAAATTGAATAAGATTTTGGTATGGACTAAACCTTTGGTATCGAAAAGACCATGAAACTTTAAAAAAAGAGCGTTACCATCTCAAAAAGGCCGGCAACGCTCTTACAACCCCTCTAGTGTTGCGGTGTCCATGGGCGGTGATAATCGCTTACCATCAGGCGTTTCGTCTGCTCGTTTGCCTCAAAAAAAGGTAGATCTGTCGTTTTTGGAATTTCGTACCAAAGAGGTACAAAAGGAGCCCTTTTGGTGCAACTTTGTCTGTCTAGCCTTCTGTCACATTCCTAAAAATTGTCATTGGGAACTGTTTTTTGGTACCTATTGCTAATGTATTACACATGGAATCGCTATTCTCCTTTTTTAAGGTTATGTAGTAAATAAGGAACCATTATAGTTTCGCCATGTCCGTCCGTCCATCTGTCTGTCTGTCCGTGGCTTAGCTCAGCAACTGCTAGTACTAGAAAGATGTAATTTGGTAAGGGTATACTTATACCGTCACCTCGGCTCTTCAATCTGTACGTGAATGCTCTAATCGGGGACCTTAGCAGTACTAGGGTTGGCTGTTGTGTGGCGGGGGATTGGTCAACAACATTAGCTACGCCGATGATATGGTGCTGTTAGGGCCCTCAGCGTGTGCCGTCACTACCCTGCTTGGCAAATGTGAAAGATATGCGGTGGCCCATGGACTCAGGTATAATACGACAAAAAGCGAAATACTTGTGTTTCAGTCACGTGGCCGGAAAGTGGAGAAGGTCCCTAATATAACTTTGAACGGAGTCGCTTTGAAGAGAACCACAAAATTAAAGTACCTGGGACATTGGGTCACCGAGTGTCTATCTGATGATAGTGACATTGAGAGGGAGCGCAGAGCGTTGGCTGTGCGGGGTAATATGTTAGCCCGCAGGTTTGCACGATGTACAAGGGAAGTAAAAATTACTTTATTTAAGGCATACTGTCAGTCCTTTTACTCGTGCGGCCTGTGGGTGGACTATACCTACAGAGCAATTAATGCTCTCAGAGTGCAGTACAACAACACATTCAGAGTGCTATTGGGGCTGTCCAGATACTGTAGTGCCTCTGGCATGTTTGCGGAAGCCCGCACTGATGGTTTCCACGCAATTATTCGGAAACGGGTTGCTTCCATCAAGCACCGCGTAGGGAACAGCACCAATAGCATTCTTCGTGTGATTTCGAGTAGGCTAGACTGTCCCATATTAAGACACTGGGACAGCCTTCATGTGTTGAGTCGAGTATATTGATTTATTGTACTTATTTGACATTTTTAATTAATTCTGCTAAATTTTTATGAAAAAAAAAATGTATTCCGTGATTATTATTAGTATTATCTTTACATCGACATTGTTAGTATTATTCTTATAAATAATGATACTTTTACTAATTCAACATTTTACTAACAAACTATGGATCTTTGGTTATCTGACAATAAATGTTTATTATTATTATTATTATTATACATACATATCAATCACGCTAACAATGATGTATTAAAAAAATGATGAATCAGTTTTTAGGCTACAGGTAAAGTAGTAATACATTTTTTTTAATTCCCTTTGTGTTTAGTATCTTTTTTAATTTATCTATTGGTTTGCGGGATATTAATTTTTAAAGTGCAATTTTTTGTTGATTTTAAATATTTAACTAGTGATTATGAATTTTACAAAAAAAATCTTAAAGCAGATTTTTTTTTCAATTAAAAATGGGATTGCTCTTGGCCAGCATCTAGCCAGGGGGCAAAGATGAGGCCGACGATGAAGCGAGCTCACCCAGAAGATGCATATTCACTCGTTCCTTAAGAATAAAATAACCGAAAACTATTTACTATTAAAAAATGCGTTTAAGCTCAGAGCTCTGCGGTATGGTGCCCAGAAGGCTGACCGTATTACCGCGCTGAACAGCAATCGTGATGCGCTGAGCCAGGTATTTACTAGCCTTGTGGTCACTCGTCGGATACACAATACGCTTCGCCAGAAACTTTCAAGCCAGTTAAGATGCATCGTGTGCCACATGAAAGCAAATTGGCAATGTAAAAAATGTACCAAAATATTGGGCATTGAAAAGGGACGTTTTGAAATATAACACACATAGACCCATTGGCCCCAATTGAGGACGGGTGTTTTTTTCAGACTTATGAAGTTTTTTTCAGTTATTTTCTGACAACATGTTTTGATAGCCTTAAATAGTTTCGCAAATAAGGTTTTTGTCCATATTGTACTTGTAGTTTGTATTTGGGTCTAAATGGGTTAGTAGAAGAGCTGCAGCTTTTCCGTACAGTTGGTCGTACTCAGGATTCTCATTGACACTTTTTCCTTGATAAATTTCGAAGTCCACTAAGTTACCGCTCGGCGTATTCAAACACCAAACTTTGAAGCCAAACCTTATTGGTTTACCGCGTATGTACTGTTTGCAACCATGTCTTCCAAAATACTCCACCATTGATTGATCATAGTTCAAAGTACTTGATGGCACATAGTTCTCACCAAAAGAACGCCGAAGGATGTCAATGAGTGGTTTCATTTTCCACATTTTATCAGTACTCATTTCAGTATTATCCGCGAAATGCAAAAAACGCGTTATGGTTTTGAAGCGGTCACGTCTCATAGAGTAATAAATCATTTCCTTTCGCATGTCATATCCCTGGTCCCAGAAATGATTCTTTGAAGGCACTGAGTTATACCCAGAAATAATCAAAATCGCAATAAAAGCTTTCATCTCCTCAGTTATTATATTTAGGTTGGGACAATTGAGAAATGCTGCGTATTTTGTTGACTGGTCAACTAACAAAGCCATGACTTCCTCTCCCCAAAAAAACTCAAAAAGTTCAAGTGGAGATTTATCACGAAATGTAGAGTAATCTCCATCAGGAAAAGAAGGTAACTGTTTTTTAATAGCATCTTTAACCCAGGATCGATTTATTTTTTTGGTTTTTATTTTGCGGCGGCTCGTCTTTGGAATTATCGTCTGATGAAGTTGAACTTACTCTCTGATTGCTATTGCTACGTCCCCATCCTCGGCCTCGCCCCCGTCCTCGGCCCCATCCACGACTACGTGATCTAACCGTACCTCTGGAATCGCTGTTACTACGGCCGCTTAGTCCTTTATCTTCTCCATCTTCTTGGCTAGATACGGTATTTTTACGCAATACAACTTCGCATGGGGCGTTGATTTGTCTACCGCTCAAATTATTTATTAAAGCACCAGCATCTTGTTCGCCTGAATCTTCATCGGAAGCGATGGGATCTGGAGGTTCAATATAATTTTTTTCTGCCTGAATGTCTTCATCATCTTCTAAAATTGCCAATGCTTCGTGTACACTGCATCTAAAATATGACAAAACTTTATAAAAAAACGATAAAACATGATTATTAAATAATACTTCATTTTAATTTTTCGACTAAATTTCAAATAACTATCGTTTATTACTAAAAACAATAAAACTACTTAACAGATAAACAACTAAAGGTTGATGAAAAAATAGCACGGGAATCGCCTAGCGATCCCGTACGGTACCAGTAACTTTAACACGCGGTAGTTATAATATTTGTACCTACCGGCACTAGTTGAATGAATTAAAGTAACGCAATGTTAATAAATTAAACGATTTTGCAATAACATTTGTTATTTATCTGTTAGTAAACCAAATCTTGTAACTTACTTGAACGGCGTAAACATTTTTCCGCGAAATTTGCGATGCACCTACTTTGACCTTCAATCAAGCGCAACTGATGTAAATAAGTACTGTTTTAGGTTAACAATCGGCAGCGTTATGTCTCCTAGATCAACTTTCGCCAATAAGAGCCTGTCTTACGAGCGGCAATTTGGCCAATCGTGCGAAATTAAAAGTCGTAAATAAATGGTACCATATGGTACCGCTAGTCTATAATGGGTTAGTTTTATAAGACCGTACGCTACTTGTTTTATGTCTAGCTTATTATCTATCGTGATGTTAACTGTTACGTGTACGAGGAACTAAATATTTTGTAAGACGCATTAAGGTCGATAAGAAATAATTTATAGGAGTAAATTGTGTATTCTGTCAGCGTGTTGTTTAAAATGAATTATCAATTGTGACCCATCAGCTTGTTCATTTGAGTAAACAAACGCAATAACTCCCAGAACAAATAGTTTGTGTTGTGCATACAAATAATTGCTGAGGCTTGTTTTTGAACTCGGAAATAGGTCAGTCAGTATTTAGGAGCGTAAAATTTTCTTCATTATGAGTTGTTTAAATAAGTATTAAATAAATATAGAATGTTTCTTGTAATCGTAGATAGTTTGTCTGAATGACCAGAAATTTATGAAATGGCAAATATTATTACGAGTTCTCGTACAATAGATGCGTTTAGTATCGTATTTAGGTTAGTATCGTATTAGTTTGGGTACCCTGTGCATTTAGTTATAGACAATTGTCGCTTTTCGTTTAAGCATTTTTTTGTAGTAATGATATAAAACACATATTTTCACCGCCGTACCATCCGAATATCAATGGTGCGGCGGAGCTATTTGTGGAGAAGTGAAAATCAAATAAAAACAGTAGATTATAACTACACACATACGGCGCATAACTGGAGTTTGACCAGGTCGTCATTTTTATTGAATCAATAATTAGAAATAGGTTTAGTTCCACGCTTCACGCTCGTTAGATATAGTGAAAGAGAGGGTAAAGAAAATTATATTAATATAGAGGAATCAATATCAGGAAATACTTATGAATTATATATATACAAGGCTTGAAATGAAAGCTTCACATTCTTCATATTTCCGGACCGATTCGACCTTCAAACCTTAAAGAAAAGAGCGTACTCCCATCTTAAAGGCCGGCAACGCACTTACAAACCCTCTGGTGTTGCGAGTGTCCATGGACGGCGCTAATCGCTTACCATCAGGCGATTCGTCTGCTCGTTTGCCTCCTATGTCATAAAAAAAAATATTAAATGTTATACTGCTTTGACGGCTTACAAGAATTGTATTAATATAGCTACCCAGTTAAAAATATAAGTATTAGACTTGATGTCGAAATAAATGAGGAGAGTGCAAGGATTGGAGCGTTTGAGTTTGTGACGTTATCCTTATTTCTTTATTCAGTGACTGTGAAAAACCGCGAATTGTTCAAAGAAATAAACTCCTATTAATTACTTTGCGACATTTATCGTTTGAAGATACAATCGTAATGAAAAAGATATTTACGAACATTGCAATATTAATACATTAATATTAGGGGACTTTTTTACACAAATCGTACTAGTTTCATAGTAAGCTCAATAAGACTTTTGTTAAGGGTACTAGACGACAAATATGACAATGTATTTAATAGATATTATATACTTAAGTACACCCAAGAACATCAAAGTCTCAGCTTAAAGCTTTCAAATAAGCTGTTATTTTTAGTAGTCATTAAAGCTTGTAAACAGATCAACAGTATCGTGCTTATTTAGTAGCAAATATCAGTTTAACAAGAAATATTAGCGGACTAAATCAACGCTGAAACTAAAATCAGAACAATTTCAAAGTTCCTGTATAGGTACCTTAAGAGTAGTTTCCGAACAGTCCGAGTAATTAACTCTAGCGCGGAAGCTAATCCTCCAGCTACACTCTACAGAGTAAAGTTTAAAATTCAATCAATTCACCCGTAGTCTCCATTCGAATATTTCCAACCTTCCCTTTTGCCTTTTTGTCGGCTGCAAATGAAAGCCGTTTATGAAACCCCCTTTTTGCGTTCAGAGGTGCAAAAATGTTTCCGTACTTTTTCGATTGTCGTTACAAATGTTTTTGACAATCGATGATTTTTTTAAATGAATCGAAAAAACCTTTATGAATCTAAAAAAAAATATTATCGTAGCTAATCATAGAAAATATTGTACACATTGTTTTAAAGATAGAAATACGGTTAAAAATTACTTGTAAAGTCACTACTTGCGACGTGTTTTGGACTACAATTGGTATTGGTTGGTTGGGGTGGAGTATTTCTGTCTGTAAGTGTTAATATGTCTCACGTTAGTATAAATTTATACATATTGTCTGTTGTCTTTTATTTGTTTCGAAAAACCGGCGAATTACGTGGTGGGATCCGCACCAACCGCCAAATTAAGTTGCGTTTTCATGGGAAAAATAACACCTGGAAAAAAAACTGATTAATACATTCGTATGTAGTGGTAAAATATATGTAATAATACATTTTGCAAAGAAAAAGGGTTCTTTGGTGGTTGTATATACAGGGTGTTTTTATTGATTTCCGTTCCTTCAAGCATTATAGCCGTGTATAGCTATAGACAAAACGTAGCATATTTAGTTTTTCAAAATTCGAGTTTTTTTTTTCATTTTCATACAAAATAATTAATTATATCACCAAGGGTGAATGAAAAACGGCGTTAAGAGATAACGTGAAGTTAAGCAAAACTTAATGTCAAGTATGATAATTGGAATATCAGGCACGTCAACATTGTTTAATTATTAAGGATCTTTTATACTACACTAGGGGTGTTAATTTACCATCAAACATAACAGAGATCTCATCTATATTATTTCTATTTACAGGCCACCAAAAAATAATAAGATCAGTCAATTTCTCAACGAATTAGAAACTTTGCTGCAAAATATACCTTCGAATTCAAAAGTAGTATTATGTGGGGATATTAATTTGAATATCCTGAATCCTCAGGATAGTCACATTTTTACATACGAGAATATACTAGCAGGATATGGATTTATAAAATGTATAAATGATGTAACGAGAAAAGAAGTAGTCAATAGTAGAGTTGTAGAGTCATGCTTAGATCACATATATATTAGAGGACACATTCAAAATATTCACTCCGCTGTCATAAAACACAAAATATCGGATCACTATTGCACTGCCGCAGCGGTCCAATGGGAACGCACTGCGCTCGCTTCGCCAGGGCTGACGACCGCACCTCCACTGACCACTGAGCGTCAAATACTGGACAATCGATTAGTTAGAGAGAAGTTACTCGCAACCAACTTTGAACAATTATTAAACATCTCGAGTAACATAAGAAATGTTTTAGAGAGTGTTGTGGACAGTTGTTGTTAACTTACAGATATGGAAATTGTGCAACTTTGTATTAAGTATGTTAAGTATCGTTTTTGTTTGTAAGTTGTAACTGTTCCTTAAATAAATAAAATAAAAATAAAATAAAATAAATTGAATGCCCATTAGAGATGTACAGGGCGTTTTGTGATATATTTAATAAAATATATACTGAATGTTTTAAGACTGTAACTATAAGTATTGCTAATAGAAATAATAAAAGCTGGATATGTGATAATCTGAAATTAATGATACAAGAAAGAGATAGATTATTTATCATTTGGAGTGCCGATCCAAAGAGTATGATTAAACGCTTAGCTTTTACCACATATAGGAACAAATGAAACAAAGCTGTTATGAAGAAAAGAAATGTGTATGATAAAAATAGTATTTTAGAGTGTAATAAGAATATAAGAAAGTTGTGGGACAGAATTAATTCTATGATGGGAAATGATAGAAAGTCGCTCGACACGTCAATACTGAGGAATATGGAGGGCCACGGAAATACTGATGATATATGTAACAAGTTTGCGGAAACTTTTTCTCAAGAAGTCTCACTAGTTAAGCATGTGTGCAATGATAAATGGCTCAACCGACATGACTATGTAAAGTACTCGGACGTGTGTATGAGATGGCAACCAGTGGAAGCTAAAAAAGTAATGCGAATTATTAAAGGCATGAGCTCTAAGAAATCACCGGGCTGCGACCATATACGCATGTCCGACTTGAAAATAATCTCAGATAAAGCTAGTCCAGTGATTGCTAAATTAATAAATTTGTCAGTAAGTAAAAGTAAGTTTCCGAAAGGGCTAAAACAAGCAATAATCCGTCCTATTCACAAAAAAGGTAGTCTTAAAATGTTTTCCAACTACAGACCGATAGCCATACTATCTAGCGTAGATAAGGTCTTTGAAAAATGCGTTATTGAGCAGCTTGGTGATTACCTTCGCAAAAATGGAGTAATAAACAAATGTCAACATGGATTTCAAAAGGGTAAAAGCACAGACACCTTATTAGTAAACTTCACAGACGAAAGAATGCAATTAAGATTTTTAAAACTTCTAGTCAACAAAAAGACTAAAAATAAATGTAAGACAAATTACAATAAACTTTTTAAAATATGTAAGATTCTCCCAGTAAGCCTTAAGCATAAATTCATCCTAGCACTTAATCACCACGGCAGTCGAGAACATAGCCTACCTCATATATGCCACACTTACGGCACCAGGTCGGTAGCTGCGGGCAAGTACTATATACCGAGGGTAACCAACTACTACGGCGATAGATGCCTGCGGAAACGCCTACCCTACATTTTAAACTGCGTGCCGGCAGATATCAGACTGGACACCAATAGAGCAACATTTAAAAGAAAATTATTTAGTTATTTTTTAAATAGCATAGT
Organism: Notocelia uddmanniana; assembly: GCA_905163555.1. NCBI lineage: Eukaryota > Metazoa > Arthropoda > Insecta > Lepidoptera > Tortricidae > Notocelia > Notocelia uddmanniana. The sequence goes on from LR991055.1 coordinate 23,889,911, forward strand.
AGAGAATAAAGTCTAAACTATATGCAAATAGTAATAAGTTGTAATAGATGTTATATTATATTAATTATATATGTGTAGTAATAGTAGTCAGCGAAGAGACTCAGATCCCACAGTCAAACTGTGTAAACCGTTTTGTGGGACATACACCAATTGTAAAATTGTATCTTTTTATAATAATAAATAAATAAATAATAATTAACGAAAATTAATTCTTGAATATCTTCGAAATGGTTCGAATCGGGATACTAGTGTCTTAAAGAAGATTACTTTATTTCATCGCAGGTTTGTGCCGTCGCAATTAACGGAATTCTTTAAAAACATTCTGTATATATACCACCATATAAGCAGAAAGACGTCCAATGCTGGACATAGGACAAACGACCAGCCCTGCCGACCATGCCCGTCTACTTGCGTCTGCAGAGTAGAAATCTGGTATATGGCTGGTTGTGTCCTCTAAAAATCTATTAGGCATTTTATTGGACAACATTACTTTCAGGCTCTCTATAATTCTACGTCTGGGAGCAATGAGTGTCACCCCTCATCGCTGCCACTGCGGAGATGCTGTCGATCCTCTCGCGCACCACGGTCTCTCGAGCTACAAGAGCGCGGGACGCATCCCGCGCCATGGCAGCCTTGACGACATTAGCCGTCGAGCCTTCGTCAGCGCCGGTGTCCCGTAGATTATATTTACTGTTAGTTTATCTAAGTGGGAAAAAGTGGGGTAGTGAAAAATCCCACGCTGCCCTCCGGCTGGACCCGGGTATGTGCTTAAACTACGACCAAGACCATCGGGGGATGGGCAGCAGCATCCCTAGAGTGCGGTGGATATAAATACTGCGATCGCCAACTAGCATGCCAAACGTGGCGATTATGGCCTTTACCCCTATGAGTACCGACACCCAGTAGTCCGTATTTAAAACCACTATACAATACATTGAATCAAAAAATCCTATCTTCATAGGGAAATTACGGCACGTACATCCTTTTCTTCGGACAAGACAGTTTTTTAGCGATAACTCAAAAACTGTTCAACCTATTTTATTCAAACCAAAAATCGTAAAAAAGTATTTATTGTTGTCCACCATCTCAATTTCTTTAAGAATTTTAAACTTCATAGTTTAGAAATTAGAGGGGGCACACTTTTTACGGCTTTGATAGCTATTATCTCACCAACGGTTGACTTAAATAGAAAAAATTCTTAGAAACTATCATATTATTTTTAAAGATCTATCTATAGATATGCCACACACCTATGTACATTTGTACATTGAATTTTTTTATCCTCTGTCACATGTATGGGTATGGGTACCCCCTTAATTTATTTTTTATTCTTAATTTACATAATTTTTCTGTAGTGGTTCATAGAATACACCTTCCTACCAAATTTCATAATTGTAGTGCTTATAGTCTCCAAGTAAAACGGCTGTGACATACGGACGGACGGACGGACAGATATGACGAATCTATAAGGGTTCCGTTTTTGCCAGTTTGGCTACGGAACCCTAAAAGGGCCGTATCACCCTATTCTTTCTATGAGCCTTAACTAAGTTCCTTACGATGTTATTCTTATACATCATCAAGCCCTCAGCAGTTAAGGCCGTGGTCGTTCTGACCCGCCGCCCGCGGCTTGCAGCGGCCCGTCGGCGGCGGCGCTCCGTATGGTGTGTTCGTGAATGTTCGGGAGCGGTCGTTCTCTTAAAGACGTCGCACGCGGCGGGCGAGAACGACCGCTCCCGAACATTCACGAACACACCATACGGAACGCCGCGGCCGACGGGCCGCTGCAAGCCGCGGGCGGCGGGTCAGAACGACCAAGGCCTTAAGCACAGAAGCTACTCCGCCAATACTATCAAAAGAATCACAACACGGTTAATTTTTTAAAATTTTATTCCTAATATAACTTTAAGTTCCACAAACCAGAAATGTAATGTCTAGTGATACGTAACTAACCTTACATAGATATAATACATAAGTAATTAAATAAACAGGTACAAGAAGGTAATGCCCATATGCCTTTGCAAAGTTTCCTATTGATGTTGGTCTGCTTCATCATCAGATCATCAAAGAATCGAAACACGGTTCACTAAATTATTACCTTAACAAGATTGCCTGAAATATGGTTCTGATCCATCATCAGGACCTAAACAGACCATGTACAGAAGCTACTCAGCAAACACAATCAAAAAAGCCCATACACGGTAAAATAGCGATACGCTTTCTACTCCATCATCAGACACTCCGAATTTCATTTACAACGTCTGCTTAGCAAACATAAACAAAAGGGCTCAAAAACAGACAAAGAGATATCTACCTCTGTAGAGGTCCCTACTATGTTTTTCTGCTCCGTCATCAGATTCAAAAATCCACTCCAGAAAACCGTGTCTAAATCGGTCAATCCGTTTTGGAGATATTGGTGTGTACACACAAACAAACAAACACACAACTTCTCACACTAAACGCATCACTTTCTCCGGGTAAAAATAAATGCCGTAGTTGTAAGTAAATGAAGCATTTATGTTATCACTACGATTTCATCAATAAGAAAGGCCATTTTGCTTAATGTGCAAGTCATAAATACGTATATATATTATTTACCTCTACTCGCAAAATGATCGCAATAATCGTGCCTCCGTGACGTTCTTTATCGTCACGTAGAATATAGGAGTTGTGTTTGCGAGTTCGTTTTCCTTTTAATGGCTTCCTGAACTGAGCCGTTTACTAAATTAGCCATATTAAACATTAAAATAGAATACGTTTTCTGTACGAAAGCATTAAGTAAATATTCAAGAGGTTCGCTTAAGTACCCAGGTATGTCAAATGTTGAATATTAATGCCATTTTCAAACGAATGCCGTTTCTGTTTTGATATTTTACACAAATGTCAATTTCTGAATGGGCTTTGCATTGGTAAGCGGAGTTTGAGTTGGTGCGGTGCAGTTTATCATTTAATTTATTACTGCTAATAATAAGTTTTGTGATAAATACAAATTAAACATTTGTGCTTTAGAGCTTTTGTCGTAAGAGAGATAGCAAAATGTCACATCGCACGTGTTTGAAATAGCTCAATCAGGCAACTATCTCCATTTTACAGAGGACCGCAGACATGGTAGACTACTATTTACTCTGTAGGTATGCGGTGTTTTCTTCCTGCTGCATAAAGTTTCCAGAGCTACTCGTGGTTGCTCTGTGTTGGCGACGGGGGACCTACAGAACAAACGCCAGTGCCTCAGGTTCATGTTGGCCCGGAGTATGAGTTATGTTAGTAAGGTACCCAAACGGTCACTTAATCTCTACCCTGGGAGGCTATACCACTACCCAAACACTCTAATGTTGTAGTCGTACCAATAAAGGAGACCGGAATGGACCCGGCTGCCGCAACAGGGAAGGACCGGGGCCCTTCTTTACACTGCGCCCACAAACCGCATAACCTGCAATTATATTGGAATTAGAGTTTTTCAAGTGCGTGGGCAACTGCGCCACGAGCGCTCCTGGAGAATTATTCTAAATATGCTTGGAATTGATAGTTTTTAAAGTATCCATCCAAGTAAAAAAAGTCGTCGACGATCGTGCGACTCTATACATATATCGGTCTATCAATTCGCTTATGATCGGAAGTTTATTAATTAGAAAAAAAACTTTCGAAATCGGTTCAAGATAAAAATTGTCGCTAAAAAACCTACATACTCGTAATACATCGCTAGACGGCGCTGTGCCCATGACGCTAACTCATATTCTCCGCTGATAAGATTTTTCCCAAAATAAAAAGCTTGTGACAGGGGTATGAATGTATATACAAAATCCTCAGTGCGCGAGCTTTACTCCAATTTTTAGGGTTCCGTAGTCAACAAGGAACCCTTACAGTTTCGCCATGTCCGTCTGTCTGTCAGAGGCTTTTCTCTGTGATTGTCAGTGCTGGATAGCTGCAATTTGGCATGGATATATAAATCAATAAATCTGACAAAGTGGTAAAATGACTCCTACACGTCAAGGTGGGATGATTTTTTTTGCTGTAACCCTATGATGTGGAATGTTCTTGGATAGGTTTTTCAAAATAAATACAGGTCTGCATCTAATTTTTTTTGATAAATGACATTTTTTGATAACAATGGGTCCAAAAAATATAAAAAAAATCATGACCGTAACGCTTAATACTTTCAACGAAAACTATAGCGGACAGGATCAGTTACGGTGTTTCTGAGCTATCGGAAAAAGTCTGCCCTTCTTAGTAAAAGACGTTGTGAAATGCTGTCTGTAGACGACGCAAGTCCACTATAGCTCTGCGATAGCTCGGTGGAAACAGAATTTCTTGTCGCACCCGTCTCGGTGAACACGGTAGCGTCACACGAAGGATCTGTAAACGACCGAGGAATGGCGCAGCACTGTTTCAAAACTAACTCCTACGTACGCGGCTCGGTTCTTGTAAGCTTCACTGTGGTCATGGGAAGACTCCGTAATAAAAACACTGAAGACTCAGTAACAGACGTTACAAGTTATAATGAAATTAAAAACACAAAGGAAAGATAAGGTACACTATTGGTTTCAGCAATAAGTTTACAGTTCAGAGTCAGAAGGTTCACAATTTAAATACTAAACAACAGCGGAATTACACTTAATAACAAGTTACTGCACTGAGGAATTAATTACGATCACTATGCCACGTTCCTGGCCAAAACTAAGAGACTCACTGGATTACAATTACCCGACTTCGTTAGTCCACCGACTCATCTCGTTCGTCCGGTGGGTTTTATTTCTTTTCAAAAACATCCCTACTCCCGTAATTTCGTTTCCCACGCCGCCTGCGCAACCTTGTGCAATATAATGGCTTTCTGTCCCAACGGTTCAGGATAACCGATTCTCACGAGAGACATTAACAATGGTTATACAAATAGACAATTGTTAACAACAAAACATTAGTTCAGATATGCCGACACCCGATAAAAGTAACGGTACAGCACGGATAACAAATGAACAATATCAAACGGTCTCTGCGCAACTCAGGATCTAAAACATTAAATGATGAACTTTACGATTCTAACCGTATTTTATACGCTAACGTTACATAATTTCTAGGAGGTCGTAAACGGGAAGTAAAGGCAAATTTCGATTCCCGGTATTGGGACCGCTTGCCTCTAGCGGTAAAATGTTAGGTGGACTGGGAAAGTCCCTGATCCTCGGGGCTGTCCGTAACACTGTCCTTCTGCTTGTTATTGGTTTTTTTTTTTATTAAGTTGATTGGGCAACTACGGAACCACATTGAGCATGGCCCGACATGGTCTTGGCCGATTCTTTTTATTTTAAATTATTTTACGATCAGAGGTAGTTAAAGTACTCCATCTTGCATGCAGGTGGAGGCCACGAGAACGTCGACCTACTCTCCCCTGCACCACTGAACCGCTCCATTGACTTTTTGTTACGTTTTAGTCGACACCTATTGTTCATATATATTTACACTAGCATTTGCCCGCGGCTTCGCCCGCGTACTAAGCGAAATTTTTAACCGTCTACAAAAAACAGGTTCATATGTTTGTCCACGATTATCTCGCGTTTGGCTGAGCCGATTTAGATGCGGTCTCCAAAAAGTAGTTGTTACAATCTGGGGGTTTCGGTATACGAAGTTTGGTGATTGTGATTCATTAACAGATGAACAGATGAAAAGTCAGTATACATTCTGAGAACCGGCAAACTGTTGAATTACATTTGATTTTGGCAAAAATATGGATCGAAAACCATTATCATACATTTCCGAAAGGCCGTAGGGGAAAGGGCCGATGAAATAAAAGCATTTCTTAAATGGCCCTTAGTAAAAGTAACTGTGTACTACAGTAACACCAATAGAAGGTCTGATCAACCAACCAGCGACCAAGCAGCAGTCATAAACTCTGGTCCTTTGAAGTACAGAAATACGGCTAATTCACTATCACGTGTAACCCTTATTTTTCCTAAAATTAAATATAATAGTTTTTAGGTTTTACCAGTTCCCATTGGAGCATCCAAAAAGAAAATTTGGCCTCACTTCCATTCGCACTCCTTACTGTCCGTCCGTCTTTAACAACCAAGTTGCTTTTACTGGACCGATTGAATTGCAATTTGGCACAAACTATCAAGAATTTAGAGCGCTCGTGGCCCAGCGGCACCCGCCTACCGCGTGCGGTGTGCGAGGTTAAGCAATGTGGGCGCAGGTCAGTTCTTGGATGTGTGACCGCTTTGAGTGGTTACTGACTCATGTGCTTTGGAAGGCACGCTAAGCCGTTGATCCCGGCTGCAATCGTTAAGCCAAGTTAGAGGCCTTCGAGCGGCTTGCGAACTTCTAACAGTCAAGTTGCCCACTCACTTGGCAAAGGGGGGGGGGGGGTCGAAGTTGCACCACGTCCGTAGGGAGTACCTACACGTGACCCCTGGGTGGTGCTAAAAGTGCAACAAAAACTGGCAACCGTACTTGTCTTCTCGAAAATCTCACGGTTCGTAAATAAATGCCGTACGATAAAAAAAAAATCTAAAGATTGATTAAAATGGAAAAAAAATATCGAAACCTCTATGACGTTTTTAAAAGCAAATCCATAGATACCCCACACGCCTATATAGTAACACTAGATAAAAGCCCGGCTTCGCTCGGGTGAAATAAATAAGAAAGAAATAAAGAAAACATGTATTCGTGACAGATATGCAAATGTCGAAAGAAATAGTGTACAAAAATGTATAAAATAAAAACATTACAACAACGGATTATGATGAAATTTCATATACTTACAAAAATATAGTCTGTAGGTAGTGTTTATTATTTGAAAGGGTGTTATCATATCAGTTAGGAGATTTTGTTTTTGTTCATTTTATAATTATGTTTTAGTTGAAGATATGTCTAGTTTATATTATCAGCTTTCAGTTTTTATTTAAATTTTATAATTTTATATTGTTTTTTTTAAATTGTTACCATTTCATTTGCCAGTAGCCACAAAATAAATATAAGATATGTTAAATTTAATTGTAATATCTCCCAAACGGGACAGACAATGCCTAGAGTGGGGGTCAGCATTAATGTAATAGAATATGTTTTCCCTGTGAAATAAACTATTTGTATCTCTATATGCAATAGGGAGTATAAGATTACGCTGACGAAGTCACGGGCAAAGGATCTTTATAAGTTAATCCTAAGTATTTTTATAAGTCAAAATCAAAATCAAAATCAAAATCAAAAATTTTATTCTGCAAATAGGCCACAAGGGCACTTTTACAAGTCAACACATGAATTATACAATTAAATAAATTGACAATGATAATTATAATGTTTTCAAAACAGAATTGCAGAACTAAAAAAAAGTAGACTATAATAATAATGATTTTAAAACTATAGTGATAAACAAACTCACAATATTCAATTAAAATTAACTTATAAGACATTATATAAAAAAAAAATTTTAGTGACCTATATATACGGTCTCTGTCCGAATACACAAAAGTATATACAATAAATTTAATATCTCAGAGATGTATATGGTCTCTGAGCGTCCATTATTCCTAAGTCCTTAGAGATGTACATGGTCTCTAAGCGTCTAAATTAAAATAAGTAGTAAATGAAAATAGCACTTAAGTAATTTAATATTCTCAGAGATGTATAAGGTCTCTAAGCGTCAATAACAATAAAATTAATCCAAAACAGGATGATGTCTCTCGTCAATCTCCAATAAAATAACACTAGTATTAAGGTATTAATCATGCCCTTGCAAGCATGAACAGACCGGACTCCACAAACAGCACCCGATCACGAGTATGACGCGTATCTCAGCCATCGCCTCCCTCGACCATTTGTTAGGGAAGGTGGCGACCCGATCAACGACGCCACCGTAAGCAAAGCCTTTTAAGCGAGCATGACATATTCAGGCTGCCGGACATTAATAAATAATATAAAAGATTAAAACAACTGTTCGGCAAGAAACAGCATCATGTTTCATAAAACGCAACGAAAGAGCTGTACAAGGAAATAGGCTAAGTGAAGCATAGGTATATATATATATTTTAACTAACAAGATTATACTATCACTGGCTTAAAAGCATTTTTATCATTTAAGAAATCGTTGACAGCATAATAGGCCTGGCTTAGCAAATAACGTTTAATATGAGACTTAAATTTACTCAGTGGCAGATTAACTATTTCGGTGGGTATTTTATTATAAAATCGTATACAGTTCCCCACGAACGACGTGCTAACCTTCCGGAGACGACTGGCTTTCACTGCAATCTTGTGTTTACTTCTAGTGTTGTAGTCGTGGATATCACTGTTAAGTTTGAACTCATGAAGATTTTTCCGAACATACATAATATTTTCAAGAATATATTGAGATGCTACAGTAAGAATATTTGCCTCCTTAAATTTTTCTCTGAGGGATTCCCTGGCCTTTAGTTCGTAAATGGAGCGTACAGCTCGTTTCTGTAGCACGAAGATGGTCTGGATGTCTGCCGCTTTTCCCCACAAAAGGATTCCATAGGACATAACACTATGAAAGTAACTATAATACACCAGCCTGGCCGTCTCAACGTTAGTCAAATGTCTAATACGTCTTACTGCATAGGCCGCAGAACTAAGATTGCCAGCCAGAGTGGCAATATGCGCGTGCCATTGCAGTTTTGAATCTAAGGTGACTCCTAAAAACACTGTTCTCTCTTCAAATTCCAGTTCATCAGACTTCAATTTGATCTTGGAATTGTTTGCCTCCTTGACATTAGGCAGAGTGAATTTGATGCACTTTGTTTTCTTGGAATTTAAGAGTAGATTATTTGCTGTAAACCAGTTCACAACAGTACTTAGTGTCTCATTAATACCGTCAAAGTTTTTCTCTTTGCGGCCTACTTTGAAGATAAGCGACGTATCATCTGCGAATAGCACTATATCATGTTTATCTTTCACAAGGTTTGGTAAATCATTGATATAAACAAGAAACAGAAATGGTCCCAGAATAGATCCTTGAGGAACTCCAAGAGCAACCGTTGTCCCTGCTGATTGAGTCCCGTTGATCACTACCCGTTGTGTTCTCTCCGACAGATACGATGTAACAAGGTCAAGAGCACCGTTTTTGATCCCATAGTGACTTAACTTTCTAATTAAATTCTCGTGATTAACGCAATCAAATGCCTTTGACAGATCACAAAACACCCCAATAGCATCTTGAGCCTCTTCCCAGGCATCAACAATATGTTTAATTAGTACCACACCGGCATCAGTGGTAGAACGACCTCTAGTGAATCCGAACTGATTGCTATTGAGCAGGTTATTGCGATTAAAGTGGGACACAAGCTGATTAAGAATAAGTTTCTCAAAAACTTTGCTTAATGCCGGTAGTATTGAGATTGGTCTGAAGTTGGTAGGGTCAGTTTTGGTTCCTGATTTAAACAACGGGATAATTTTACTGTGCTTCATTAGGTTAGGAAAAACTCCAGTATCAATACATTTATTGAAAATATCAGCTAAGAAAGGTGCGATTGATTCTACAACGGAATGTAATACTTTCACTGAAAGGCCCCAGAGATCTTCAGTCTTCTTTAAGTTTAATGATCTAAATGCTTTAATTAGAATATGGGGGGTTACGTAAGTGAAGCTAAAGATTTTTGTACATTCCGTAACATTTTCTTTCAATAAGGATTCAGCGACATTTGGTGATGACTTCAAAGACTTCGTGGTCTCGATGGGTACGTTAGAAAAGAACCGCTCAAAATGATTTGCTACTTCGTGGTCAGAACTTACTAGAGTATCATCGACTCGTAGGCTGAAGTGCGGATCTTTTATCTTACGTTTCCCAGTTTCGTTGTTGATAACTTGCCATACAGTTTTAATCTTGTCACTGGAGTTCTGGATCTTTTTTGACAAGTAATTGGCTTTAGCAGCGACACACATTATCTTAAAAGATTTTGAATAGTTTTTGACGTACTCTAGAAATTCCGGCCTTTTATCAGTAGTTCGCGAATCATACAAGTCATAGAGTCGGCGTCTCTTCTCGTGAATGTCTGGCGTAGCCCAGTCGCTAAATTTAGCTTTGACCTTGCTTTGAATCTTCTTCAAATTAAAACAGACATCAAATTCCGTTTTGATACAATTAAACAATCGAGTACACAAACGGTCAGGGCTTTCCTCAGTAAGTGGAAGATAATGTAATCTTTTCGTAATATTACGATTAAATAAATCTAAGCTCTTTTCAGAAATAGGTCTGCACATAGTGTCTCGTGGAGCGTTGTCGGTTTTCCCGCTAAAGGAGACCTGTTGTCCACAGTGGTCAGAACTTAAGGTATTTATAATAAATTTACTAATCGCATCCTTATTACTGAAAACGTTATCTATACATGTCGCGCTGGTGGCTGTAATTCGAGTAGGCTCACAAAACAAGTTCACTAAGTTAAAAGATTTAAAGGTATTCACTAGACTCACACTCGTGGGCGATTTCTCAAGTAGGTTAACGTTAAAATCACCGCAAACAATAACGCATTTTGTACTCTTAAAAATACTACTTAGCACTTCTTCCATCACTGACTCAAATAGACTGTAATCCGCCGATGGGGGCCTGTATACGCATATAATTATAAATTGGTCTAACTCTACACAAGAGAGTTCTATGTGACGCTCGACGGACATGTCAACAATATCTTGACGTTCTTTACATTTCAAATTATGTTTTACCATAATAAAGGACCCTCCACGCCTACATGACTTTCTAGAATATGAACTTACTATGCTATGATTGCTAAAGTTAAACATAAATTCATGATCTTTAAGCCAGTGCTCCGTTATACAGAGAATATGAATATTTGAACATTGTATGAATAAATCAATTTCAAGTTCCTTACTAGAAAATCCCTGTATATTTTGATGAACCATATTAATACTAGTGTTACATCTATCAACGGGTTCGGGGCCGGTGGTAGCACGCGTTGTCTTATCGGTCAGTTTAAATTGCTCGCCGGCACCGACGCCGTTTCGGAGCCCGCGCTACTAAAACGTAACACAGGAACCGCCTTAACATTATCAAACGTCGTGATAGCCACGACGGGGTCTACAATATTATATGCTAACAATTTAGCACACTCACGTAAGTACCTCCTCGGTAGATATGGACGCTTTTGAGTCAAAACGAAATTCTTAACAAATTTGTTAGTGTTGAAATATGTAATCCTACAGCTGTATAGAGTCAATCTATACAAAATTGAATTTAAATAATATAACTTTTTGTTTTCCTTTGCTAACAAAGTATCCGAAAAAGGCAACGCACAGATTATGATTTTACCTACTCCTCGCTGGTCTATTTCAGTAAGGGTCTCCGATAGCCTAATAATGTCCCGCTCGGTACAGCCTAAACTATCACCGATGAACACTATCAGCGTTGAGTCGCAGTCGAAGTGGTCAGCGGCGATGCACGAGGCCAAACGATCGACGGAGGCTCCCGGGAGACAGTTGTTGGTCACCTTCTGCATCAAGCGGCCCGCCAGCAGCGCCCCGAGGCCGACGCCCACCCGGTCTGTGTACACGACGGTGCGGCGCAGCCGGGCGGGCGCGGCGGCCGCGGGCGGGCGGGCGGAGAAAGGCACCGGCGGCGATGCCGGCTCCGCTTGGCTCAGCGACAGCGGCGACTCGACTATGCTCAGGAACGGCGATTCTTCTCGGCTCGGCGGCGGGTCTACACTGACCAGCAGCGGCGGCGCCGGCTCGGCTCGGCACGGCGGCGGCGGGGCGGGCGCCCCCCGGCGCGGGGTGGCGGCGCTGGCGGCGGCGCGTCTGAGCGCGGGGGAGGCGGGCGCGGGGGCGGCGGGCGCGCGGCCGGCGGGCGAGTGGTCGCGGCTCGGGCCAGGGCAGCGCCCCGGCACCCGGGCTAGTATTTAAAGGCACATAAACAATTTGACACCGTAATCAGTACTGATTTGTATAGCTAAAATACTAATCGTTCATTAAAATTCAGTTCAGATGTGCAATTGTTAAATATTGATGTGCCAGTCAGTATTTTTGGTGCGAAGTCAGAGCTGCTACCGCGAACGAAAACAAATGAAGTACCTATGTGTATCACCCTCTCTGTCGCACTTGCGAATTCGAGCGACACAGAGGGAAATAAATACACGATGTTCGTTCGTTTTCGTTTCGCGGTAACAGCTCTCTATTCTCCGCCAAATTCTATTTAGTGGGGCCCTTTACACTCAATAATGTGTCAATATTATCGCGGTTTTCAAAATTTTATGGATGTTGCTTCAATATTTATCAATATTCACGTGATACGGATCGTGATATGAGTGTTTCGCGTGATAATAATAACAGTTGGTAATATTTTCTTCGGTTAATGGCACTTATTTAACAACTTATTCCGTTAATTTCGCCAAAGGTATTTTGCATTCCGATACGCGCACCATCCAGGAATAGGAGCCGTCCGACCAGAGGGCCTACCGCGATCTGAAAACGAAGTATTACCCTCTCCACGCTCGAATATGCAAGTGCGACAGAGAGGCATGTATTTCGTTTTCGGTTCCCAGTAGCACTTCAGTCCGAGCGCGGCGGTCGGTCAAAGAAAGTCAAAGAACATTCCGTGTGTCGTCTGTCACACATATAATTTTTTAACTGAACTTGAAATTAGGTGATAATGTTTAGTATGACGTATATTTTACCAAAAATACCAATATATAAATCACATTTGTTTTTTTAGTTGTATGGAACCCTTGGTGCGCGAGTCCGACGCACTTGGCCGGTTTTTCTTACATTCAGAATTTTATTTCTCATATAATAAAATACCCTATTCGTTTTAAAGTTGACGCCTGCGGGCCTACCGCGAACCAAAAACGAACTACATATCTCCCTCTCTGTCGTTCGAATATGCATGTGCGACAGAGAGGCAGATGCTTCGTTTTCTTACTTTACGATAGCGCCTCTAAAGTCCGAGCGCGTCGAACGGCATGAACAGTACTACTAAGTTATGAGATAGAGCGAGATAGGGATAGAATTTAGCTAGACATTTAAAGACCATAAGTCACCTAGTAGTTTGTCACAACAAAATAGAGATGCAGCTTTAAGATGGCGGACAGACTCCGCAAACATTCTAGTGGTGTCCTTTACACGATTAATATTATCACAATACTGGAGAGTCAATATTATCGCTGTTTTCAAATTTGTCTATACAAATCAGAAACTATTTTCTGCTTCAATATTCACGTGACACTAATATCCATGTAACAGGCACCATACATTCGCTTTGAAGGAGATTATTGTGACAATCTGATAGGTGTATAGACGCTTGAAAACTGTAAAATCATAAAAACAAAAGCCTGCAGAAGCGACTTGTCGGATCCACACAATGGGCGATGATTGCCCACCACCCAGAAGGCAGCCCAGCAACCTGGCCAACATACCGGACGCAAAAATAGTTCACGATTTTCGAACGTAGCCGACACTGTCAACCAACAAATTTAATATGGCAATATAGTCTGTGGGCAATATGGCCGACGTTTTGTCATCAAATTAATACTCTTAAATGCAAAATACGCGAAAATCCGAATTTTGCGGATACATATGTTCAACTCGAAATCGTTATTTTTATACGTTCTTCAATTTGAGACAGGTCTCGTTCGGGTCTACCGTACCCCTGCACGAAATTATTAATATAGATTAAACTTTTTTGCATACAGCCATGTATGGAGTGCCAAATTTTACCTCAGATTCGTATTAAGAGACCTCTCGGACGCTCAGATATCGATTTTGAACGAAATCGGGACGAAAAAAAAGAAAATCAAGATGGCCGCCACTTTCACAAATTTTACCTCGGATTCGTATTAAGAGACCTCTCGGACACTCAGATATCGATTTTAAACGAAATCGGGAGGAAAATGAGGAAAATCAATATGGCCGCCACTTTTTTCAAATTTTACCTCAAATTTGTATTAGGGGACCTCTCGGACGCTCAGATATCGATTTTGAACAAAATCGAGTTGGAAATGAAGAAAATCAATATGGCTGCCACTTTTTCCAAATTTTACCTCGGATTCGTATTAGGGGACCTCTCGGACGCTCAGATATCGATTTTGAACGAAATCGGGACAAAAAAAAAGAAAATCAATATGACTGCGGCTTTTTCCAAATTTTACTTCGGGGTCGTATTAGGGGAGCTCTAGGACGCTCAGATATCGATTTTGAAGAAAATAAATATGGCCGTTACTTTCTTATAAGTTTAGGTACCTCGGATTCCTATTAAGAGTCTTCTCGGACGTTCAAATATCGATTTATGTCGAAATCGTATCAGACGGCACTGATTAACAAAACCACTTACAATTCATTGAATCAAAAAAGGTCGTATCTTCATAGGGAACTCACGGCACTTCATGCACCTTTAGACCTTATAAGGAACTTACATGCCAAATTTGGTATCTCTCGAACCAGCAGTTTGGGCTGTGCGTTGATATGTCACTCACTCAGTCAGTCAGTTACTTCTTGCAATTAGGCACCTACTTTTAAGTTTTCATGCCCGCAATATTAAATTTCAAAATCAATGCCATTTTCGAAATTAACGACCCAAAAAACCATAAAAACGACACCCATATTAATATTCCAATCCCCTTGCACCCCAACAGAGGGAATGGTATTTCACGTCCTCCACGTGGGATTTTAAAATCATTAACGTCGCTGATAGCGACCCGATAAACCATAGAAACAATACCCATATCGATTTTCAGAATTTGTCACCACATTTCTCCCTTTTAGGGGTTGATTTCTCAAAAAACCTGAAACTCATTTTTACTCATTTGTCGTTAGAAATACTCCTGTGAAGTTTCGAATAAAATAGTCCCCACACACACTTAGTAGTAGTAGATAGTAGTAATCTTGATTCCCCACACACACTTCGAACCCCCATTTTTCACCCTTCGGGGTTGAATTTTGAAAAATCCTTTCTTAATGCACCTCTAGACCTTATACGGAACCTACATACTAAATTTAGAATCTCTAGAACCGGCAGTTTGAGCTGTGCGTTGATATGTTACTCACTCAGTCAGTCAGTTATTTCTTGCAATTTGGCACAATCTTTCAAAAGTTTTCATGTCCACAATATAAAATTTCAAAATCGATGACATTTTCGTAATTAACGTCCCAAAAAACCATAATAACGACACCCATATTAATATTTAGACATTTCATCCCCCTCGCACCCCAACAGAGGGGATGGTATTACACGTCCTCCGCGTGAGATTTTAAAATCATTGTTGTTTTCGTTATCAGCGACCCGGTATACCAGAAAAACAATACCCATGTCGATTTTCAGAATTTGTCACCACCTTTCCCCCTTTTAGGGGTTGATTTCTCAAAAAACCTGAAACACGTATTTACTCATTTATCGTTAGAAATACTCCTGTGAAGTTTCGAATAAAATAGTCCAACTAATCTTGTTTCCCCATACAAACTTCGGACCCCCATTTCACCCCCTTAGGGGTTGAATTTTGAAAAATCCTTTCTTAGTGCACCCCTAGACCTTATAAGGAACCTACGTGCCAAATTTGGAATCTGTAGGACCAGCGGTTTGGGCTGTGCGTTGATATGTCAGTCAGTCAGTCAGTCAGTCAGTCAGTCAGTCAGTCAGTCAGTTTCTTCTTTTATATATTTAGATGACATTGGCTCAACGGCGTGCGTGTACCGCATGCGATATGCGAGGTTAAGCAACGTCAGCCCAGCTTTGGAAGGCACGTTAAACTACGGTAAAGGTAGCTTGAGAACTTCTAACAGTCAAGTTGCTCACTCACTTGGCAATCCTAATCCCAATAAGGTCTAGTTTCTCCTTAGGGTTGAAAAGTCAAATGGAAGTCGCTTGCGTAAAAACTAGTGTCTACGTTAGCGTAGGTTTAGGTAGCGGACCCCTAGCCTCCTTCAGGATTCAAACTTTGCTGGTATACTCGTAGCCCTAGGATAATGATGATGATTACATTGAAAGTAATCAGAAATAGCTTTTTCTCTTAATATGATGTCCGTATAATCAACGAACACCGTCGTCTGCGGTAATAAAATTATTTAACAGTAAACATTTCGAAAATTAAATCGCAAGGAGTTCTCCTGGGGAGTAATGGCTTGCTTAAAGCTATAAAATGCTTTTACACAAAACCTCATTTCAGTAAGAACCAAATTTTCTTCTTTCCTGAATATAAAATGGAAAGGTTCACAAAGAAAATTGTGCTTTCCTTTATTTATTATCATTGTTAATTACTGGGATACCTACTTACTTATGACAATAATTGCTTAGCAATCTAAAAATAACTTGTAGGTAGAGTTGGAAACGACTTTGGTGCTCAGTTGGTGCGGAATTCATTAATTGGAATAGATTACTAACAAGTAAACCAGCCTTTTCTTTATAATTACAGTTAGAGACACGGTTCATCGTACTGTATACGTTTATTTAACCCTTAAATGCATAGTGTAGGCTGCATAGTGTAATGGGGATTATGGCATTTACCCCCCAAGAAATTGATGGAGGCTTATGTCCAGCAGTGGACGTTCTTGGGCTGATATGGTGGTGATGGTGGTGGAGCCTACGTGACAAAATCATCAATTTTTTTCCAAAATTAAAACATAATTGTGGAATTAAAAAAAATAGCGTATTCCTATACTTTCTCAAAATATTGACTTTTTGGGCTCATTCAACTTAGAATCATAAGGCTCGAATCGAAAACGAAGAAGAAAAAGTGACCTAGATTTACATACAAAATTTCGATGTCAGTTTTGTTACCGCTATACAGCACATGTATAGAAAGTAACAAAACTTTACTATGGACACCATTATCAGGGTTCCTTAGTCTAGGAACCCTTATGGTTTCGCCGTGTCTGTCTGTCTGTCTGTCCATCCGCGGCTAAGCTCAGAGACCGTTTGTAGTAGAAAACTGTAATTTCTGAAAACATACACATATATAATATGCATTTAAGTTTAAAGGCAACAATTAATCATCGACCATGCCGCGATTGAATTTTGATTATTATGATAAACGAAGATTTTCACAAATTTATTTTGTACTACAGCCAGCATCAAAAGTAACAGAACACGCTTGCTTTTGATGTTGACTGTTTAAATAACTATAAAACAAATTTATTAATGCCAATTTTAGAATTACGAAAATAGCGGTACCTTTTATAAATCGTGTATCTCACTCCCTCTGAATCTACCTCCATAGTTATAGTTGAGTTAGCATTCTTGAAGTCAGACCACTTCTAGCGTACTAAATGTTGAACCAACGTCTTCCAATACTTATTAGATACTTAAATCTCACCGCCATTCATCAAAAACAAAATTGTCATATCAATAGCCATTATGTTACCCTGTTGCTCAAGCGTGCTATAACAGTAGGTTACTGCAGAGGCTGGGTAAGAAGGGCTTGCCGGCTAAGTAAGTATAGGTATACGAGGCCGAGACTTTCACGCCAAAGGTTGTATAGTGCTTTTCTCAATCATGCTATGAAATAAAATAAAAACTCCATGAAATCAATAGGTATTTTATTGAAGGCAAGTAAACCTATAAACTAGACAGTAGACCTAAATTTTAACAAGCACGTATCAGTCTTAGCTTTGGTATCTCGTAGTTTAAATATCACTATACGATTGGAATTCCATGTCATTGGTTGTGTATTCAAAAACTCGATTCCTCTACATGCACAATTGATGCCCAAGATCAAAGCAACTTGCAAAGAATAGAAGTTGATAAGTGTACATCCTAGTAATTTTTATAAAATCTTTATTCAGTTTAGGCAATCTAAAGAATAATACTAAATTATATCCACCTTTATAGACCAAGTTTAGTTTAATATAGTTTTTAGATGTCATTTTCTATATTACAAGAACAAATAACAGAAATACAAATTTCAAGATTTTAATTGTCAACTAGTGTAGTGTCAATATTTTTAAAGCAACTACTTATATAGGAATATGATGATTTCAAACAATAAGCATACTTACCTTTGTGGATATATTTCATCAGGTGCCTGCTTAAGAATTTTTGGGACATTGTCACACGTATATCTTCTATTCTTGCGCCTTATATCCGTCATGAAATTTTTGAATAGAAAAGTATCTCTCAATTTCGGCGGACTACAATCAGTATTCATTTCTTCTTCAGATTTTTGATCGGAACTCATATTTTACAAATTGACAACGTACAATGAAATCAAATTACACCATGAAAAGTTTCAAGTTTCGCACGTTCGTTTTTTAAAAACGTATGTATTTTATGTACGCTATTCAAGATAATGTTTTTAGGGCCATCATACACGAGCTAAAATCTGATTTTCTGTGGTTACTGAATATTTATTAAAGGGCTTCTCAGTATTGTTCATATTTTCTCTTCACCATTTATAATTCGTAATGCTCTGAACTTATTTAGTAACTAATATAACAAAAGAGATTCAGGTTTTTAATTTCAGTGTACCTAATGGCCTTCACTGTGGATAGTTTAGGACAAAACCATGCTAAAATTAGAAAAAACCATCAAAATTAATGTCGTGGGTGTATTGAAAGAATGAAACATAAGATGTAAATCCCATTATTTAGTATTCTTAAGTTAATGCGCAAAAAACGGGATAGTTTGAGAAAGTTATATTTATATTATACTACGGAACCCTAAAAACCCGGTATGACAAATGAATTGGGCATCGTATAGTTACATACCTGATAACGACACCAAACTTGACTCAAAGGTCCAAACTAATCCGCCAGATTTTTTATCCGAGCGCCGGGAGCTCTGTACTTTGACCCCCCTTCCCCCACCTGTCGCGGAGTTCAAACTGGCTACTGGGCCTTTTGGGTTCAGGACGTGTATAACATCCGTACCTAATGGCATTGCTGTACTCCAAAATGTCATACTGTTTCCCAATAGAAAACGGACTATATCAGTCCGTTTCCCAATAGAAAACGGACTATATCAGTCTAACAACATCCACTGTTGGACGTAGGCCTCCCCCAACTTCATAGGGGGTAGATGCCATAATCGCCACGCTTAACATGTGGGTTGGCGATTGCAGTATCTCCACCGCACTTCAGGGATGCTGCGGCCTATCCCCCGGGGTTCTTGGTCGTAGTTTTAGGACATACCCAGATCCAAAACATAAGACGACTTAATCAGCATAAAGATAAAAATAAACAAAATTTACTTTACAAAAGGTACACAAAAAAATTGGGGCAAGATATTTTCGGCAGCTGTGGAGGGTCTAAACAAAAAGTTTGTTGTGCAATGGACCTCACTTCTCGGAGTAGGAACTTCGGTTCCAGTTGGAAACTTTATTTGTTTACTTATTACAGGTACGTATTAGACTACACGGTTTATTGGCTCTTTTGTAAAAAAAGCTTTTCCTTGAGTAAGAAAAAATAGTTTGAACCTTATCGAAATGAAATTAAGAAGATTACCAAGGTAATATTTTACCTCTTCTTCGGGGATCTATATATCTCTATACTAAATTTCATCTCAATCGGTGAAGAGGTAAAAGAAGACATAGTTACTTTTGCATTTATAATACTATACTAGTATGTGTTGTTGCCAATAAATAAGTATTAAATACCTAATAATTAACGTGAACATACCTGAATTCTTTTTCATGATACACTTCATTGTGTCAGCCAAGTTTGCAAAGCATATGAGTCGGCATACCCGGACCATGGGCGTTACACGAACCATTTCAGGCCACTTTAGACCTTGAAACCTATTTGATCTACACACTTGCAATTTCTAGAGTATTTAAAGACCATCCACCCAATATTACAATATAGTTTTTAAGTATAGACTACCTTATAATTAACACTGTTTTTCATTAATTGGACTTTTATTGTTAGACCAATGTATTTCAATTATATTTCTTTGTCATGTTTGGCGTAGGGTGTAAATGACAATGTTTTCAATAAATATATAAATAAATATTTTAACGGTTTCCCCCTTGGGTTGGAAGGTCAGATGGCTGTCGCTTTCGATAAAACTAGTGCCTACGCCAATTCTTGGGGTTATTAGGTAGTGGACCCCGGGTAGCCGTCAATTCCTTCAGGAATACTAGATAATTTATTTCACGTAGTTTTAGGTGCAATAAGGTCTTACAAGGAGCATTCGTATCACTAAAACCTACCATACATGGCATGTGAAATTAAATGTACACTTACTTTTAATCTACGTAAAAACTCCTGTACACTATAAAAGCACTTTTCAGCCAGCCACCTTTTTAGAGCTTGCTTTTTAACGCTAGGATGAAGATGATGATTTGCCCCCTTATTTATAAACGTCCGTCAAGCCTCTATTAGTTAACAAGCCGCTAAGGATGGTCTGCCCTTATCTGTCACTTCGACATTTATGTTTGTGAGAAAGGGACAAAACAACTTTTATTTAACAGTGGTTTGTTAAGTTTTATGAATAAAGGGGTTAGAATTTACCTCTCCAAGAGCCAAAAAAACGAACAACTATATTCTTTCACAGTATAATAAATTATTGCTGACATTACACAACTTACTCTTAAACATCGTCCCGGCAATTAATTCAACTTTAACTTTAAAATTACACACGAATATTTTTACCCTTGTATATAAATAAATCCTTTAGTAAGCTCTAAAGGCAATATCAGACAAGATAGACATGTTTGCACACTAAAAGACAAACTTCTTAATGTTTTTACTGAAAACATTGTCATATGGGGAATATACGAATAGGTTACAACTATTTTAGCTTCATAGAATAGTCTTCGGAGTTAAAGTTCTATTTGTTTTAGCCGTATAGGAGCCTCGTTTGTTTCAGTCTGGCAAAAATGAGAAGAAAATAATAATATGGGCGCTACTTTCACGGATATTTCAAATATATCAGTGAAAGTACCGAGAAGTAGCCAATCGGCCTGTTTAGCCAAGTTGGTAGTGTCACTGCTTCCGAAGCTACAGATCCCTGTGGTGAGCAGAGATGAATGGTGAACAGATGTTCCTGAGCCTTGGATGTTTTCTATGTATTGAATTGAAGTATATAAGTAATGAAACTAGTGCGGTGTAGATAAATTGAGAACACGCGAGGAACGCAGTTACTTTCACAACCTCTACCGAGGGGTATCAAAAACTAATTTGCTTTTGTCATAAAGCAGGAGGCTTGTACAAGATTAAAAAAAGGATACAAAGGATTCTCAGGGACTTACGGCGGCAAATAGAGAGCCAGTGAAGCTGGCGGCGGTAGAAGGAGACATGGTCGTGTTCACGGAGGCCGAAAATTAAGCGTATACAGTTATTGAGGAGACGGTCCAGTTTATTTAGGAATTCCTGAGTAACGTTGATAGTGCACACATCACCATAGTCAATAATTATAAGCACCAGTGCCTGAACAGGCAAATTGTTCGTACTAACTGGATGAAAACTCTTTATAGAAAGTTCTCAGTGTTCCGTTGACATTGCGACTTATTTCAGAAAGCTGACTATTTTGGGAGAAGTTCGAATCTAATACTAATCCAAGGTTCTTGACCTGTGTGCTCAGGAAAATGACAACGTTATCAAACCTGATCGGTGCAACAGAAACTTAACCAAATTTGGGAAGTTATCGCTGCCTACCAATAAATTTTGCTTGGCACTTAGTTGGCTTGCCACAAATACTGAAACTATTTGACCATTCTGCGATGTGATCCAGGTCTGTGTTAGTAAAAAAGGATGGCAATGATAATATTTTTGACGTCAGCTTGAGCGTATAATTACATTCGACTGCATATAAATCGTAAGAGCTTTGAATCTTAGCAGTAATGAGATTATTAATAACTCCAAATATGTGACGAAGCTTGCCATATGCTGCCCAGTCCAATTGTATTCTTATGTTAGCTTCCCACACACACTACATATACACATTACATTATTCAATACTGGGCGATAAAATAATTAAAATGCGGTTATAAAAATTAAGATTAAATAAATAACTTGAACACTTACTGGCTTGGTGAATAACGAGGCTTTAGTTTGATAATGATAGAATAACAGGGATCTGAGTATTCAGGGGCAATTTGTGGGAAAACAAGGCAGGCCCAATGGCTGCCGGGAATTCGTTATCCAATAAAGTGGAGTTAATAGTGCTATTAATTGAACTCAGAATACCCCTTAAGTCACTGACAGTTGAGGTTAATTTTACAATCCTAGCTATATTTAACTGGCTGCGAAGCATTGATTTAATTTAAAAATCGGGCAAGAACATGTAGGGCCTTGCTCAATGTAGGGTTCCGTAGCTGTGCAATGAACCTACTTTAAAAGAATCAATAACAAGCAAAAGGGAATACTTTCGCAGCATTTCATACGTCTTTTACTAAGAAGGGAAGACTAATTACATTAACTTAAAAGCGGCCTAACTTATCATATCCGCTATGGTTTTCTTACTTCGTAAGATTTCTTATTTCGGGTTAAGTATAGCACGTGACTGAGCTCCGTAAATTACGACAGCAATCCACTTAAAAGGCTCTTAGATACCTATGCAGCTTTTCGCTTGTACAGTCAGCATCTTCTAAAGAGGAGAAACACTAAAAAATAACGAATTCAAAAGAAAGCGATATACTAGCCAACCTATTTATTTTACTTAAAGGTGATATAGCTTGTAGAATTTATGTTCAGTCGTGAGTTTACATCATAATAGGCTTATGTCACTGTTGAAAGTGTCACAGACCCACGACTCTTCATAAACTTTGCATGTTATACCTTGACTTGTTATTTATCCCCGCATATCGTTTTTCCATATCAAGTGATAATGCAAATACAGACCTATACAGACTATATGAGACTATACCAATGCAAATTTTCAGCCAAGATCACTAAGTTTACTGTTGAGTAGCTAGGGAATTTGTGTCGCCGTCATACAACAGACGCAGGTTACTAAGTAATTCCGTAATTTGATCCTTACGTGGAATAGATATTAGCTAATGCATCACTTCTAGATTTTAACACGAGTTAGTTACGACTTTACAAACTTTGTTAATGAGTATCAAGTTAGGAGGCGGGGTGTAAAAATAACTCGATTATAGCCGGGAGTTTGTAAGTATTTGGCAATTTGAGTTTAAAAACGGCCAATGAGGCCATATTTGCGAATAAAATTTTGAAGTTATGATAATACTGTTGAGGTTGACAAAGCAACAATAATGGAGGTAGAAGATATTTTATCCTCCTGACGACTGGGTGTCAAAATTTGCCAGAGTAAATTATACAAAAAGTCAAAACTTAGAGAAGATTAGCGTTTACACTCTTAGCAAATGCTATTATACAGAAATAATTGCTATTCAATTGTTGTAGGCGCCCATTCAAACTCTTGCCCCCCTTTTCACCCCCTAAAGAACAATTTCCGGAATAGAAACTATCCTATGTCCTTTCCCAGGACTCAAATTATCTCTATACCAAATTTCATCTAAATCGGTTAAGCGGTTTAAGCGTGAAGAGGTAACAGACAGACAGACAGACGTGTGACTTTCGCATTTATAATATTAAGTATGGAGTATGGATCAGTACTTTCGTAACCATTGAATGCATTTCCTATTACAATTTTACTGCCAGTAAACAACATATCACAATCTGCAGGTCAATGAAAAACGTGGTACACCTCAAAACTATTAAAAATAAATTAGCGAAATCAACTCACCGAGTCACCCCCATTTTTCCTCTTTAGTGCTGTATTTTTATCTGAGTATGTTGTAACGGGTCATTTAACCTAAACAAGCCTTCCTGAGAGCCTAGCTGGGAAGTACAAGAAAATATAGTATAATTTACATTTGTCAGAGGTATCCTACATGATATGGCCAGGTGATAGTCTAGATAAAAATGGATGACCCTACGGAATGCCGGAACCCTCAGGAACTTCTAACAAGAATGAAACCAGTGGCAAGCTCTGCTAGGAAATATTAGAAAATATGCATTTCTCGTTTACGATATTATGTTAACTTAGTAGGTTTGACGGAATTAATCATTTTTTTGATTAGCTGTGAGGTAGGGCCCCTCCAGCCGCCCTAGGGATTGCTATCCCCCTCCAGTTCTAACCAGAGTCCAGTGGCCCTCGACTCCTGACTGGGAGAGCCTCCTCTTTATTATTTTGAACATTATGCGGAGTGTAAGACAATCACATAATTGTCTTACACTCCAAATGACCTTTAGTAACGTTTACTCTGCCAGGATTATTTGATCAATATGTTCCAGATCTCATGTAAAGGAAGAAACGATAGAACCCGTGTTGTAGTTCTAAATGAAGACTGGCACTCCCTTAAGATGAATAGAGAAGTAATAATTATTGAATCTGACCCTTTGTGGTATCAGACACAATAGAATGTTAGAAGACTGTCACTCCCTTCAGAGGTACAGAGAAATAAGTAATTATTGAGTCTAACCCTTTGTGGTATCAGACCCAGAAGTTTTCCCACCCATGAGATCTGGAATGACGTCATCAGAAGTCCTTTAGTAGCTCTCGGGATAAAATCAGTTAGAAAAGAGACTAAACCATAAAAATAATTGGTCTTACCTAGAAAATGCGTGTACTAGCTCTTCGGAATCCGCGCCGTATGATGAGAAGAAACGCCGCAAGGCCTCACCATCGGAAGCGGGAGAAATCATGGTGAAACTTCAACAGAACCTGGCCCTAGTTGCAACAAATCTAGCAAATGCGTCTACTAGCGCTTCGGAATCCGCGCCTTATGATGAGGAGAAACGCTGCAAGGCCTCACCATCGGGAGCGGGCAAAATCCTGGTAAAACTTCACCAGAACCCCGTCATAATTGCAACAAACCTACTATCTATCCTTAAGTAACTAAACTAGGAGTAAAGCACTCCCATACCTTGAAATATAACTATACTTATATAAAACTACTATCAGGCTTATGCCTGATTTGGTCAAGACTAGCCTCTCTACTACGATTAGATATACAGTGCTGAGTGTGAGGAATATAAATGGTGGACTTATCATCGGTCTATAGATAGTAAATATTTTATACTCATCCAAATATTTATGAAACATAATATTCAACATCCGGTATTAGTTCTCCGGGTCCTGTCAAATGTTGAAAACGGGAACAGGTAGCAATTTCGACGGTAGCACTCCATAGATGATTCCGTATCTTCTTTCCGAGAGGTAGTGGAAAAGATATCTCAGTTCAAAAGTTCTAGCAAATTTTATGATCTACACTATTGCCAAAACACAGTTTGCGCTAATATGCACTAAAACGTAAACATGGAAGAAAAACTAGAAAAAAAAGCAATTTTTAACGCTAGCTCCCCATAGACGATTCCATATCTTAGTCGCCGGGGTCGTGGAAAAAAACCTTGAAAACAAAAGTTTTAGAAAATTTTGTAATCTATACATATAATATCTACAATATTTCAGAACCATGATTTACACTAGAATGGACTTTGACGACAGAATAGGCAAAAACAGAAAAAAGTGTCAGTTTTTCCAAGATGGCGGAGAAAGATATAGAGCTGGAGAGATGAAAAGTTTGGGTTACCATTATAGTCCTTTACAACATATCAAAAAACCATAACAATCGCACTTTTTTTAAGGTACCGGAACAACGATTTACTAAATGTATGGCGATTTCTTTTCTATGGGCGGCACCTTTTCTGGTATACCGTACTTCCGGTTCAAATTTCGCAATGGCGACAGGCAGATCCGTAATCAGCAGGGTCAAAACACTCTTAAAACGATGTCACCCAAACTGTTACATGATTTGCTTCATGCATTCTACTTTTTTAAAAATGGTCCTAGTCTAATAGGCTGTCAAACAGTATTATAGCTCACTCATATGCCAGAGTGAGTGACATGTTATTGCAGTCTATGTTACAAAGTGTGTGATTTTTCGTAATCTTCAATATAAAAATAAAGTACAAGACCTAAGTTTTCTTATTTTCTTAAATTAGTGATCCGTTTTAACAATAACATTTGTTTTATGTTGATATTTACAAGCACGAGGGCGATGAGGACAGCATATCGAGCTCGCACTATAGCGATCGAGAAAAACAACATTTTGGTGACGGTCGAGGCTGAAGGCGACTTTCAAGATGGAGCGGGGTCGGTATATTGTATTGTGTTGTTTGACGAGAGCTTACTGATGTCATACAGATTTCGCACTTAACGAGATACAGTCAATATTACATTACGCTACCGTGCATCTTGCCCCGATCAGAAATCACTCATGATTCATGAAAGCAGGCGTGCAGTAAATAAGGGATCGATTAGATTTAATTTATTTCATGATATAAATTGCTGTACAAATTTTCCTATGTCATAATCGTAAGAATTTACATCACAATCGTCAAATAGAAACATAAAATAATAATAATTACAAATACAAACATGGCATTGACATGACTGACACTGAAAGCTTTCTGCCCTTGTATCGCCGCCGTATCGACAAATTAGGATGTCGCCAAGCTTTGAATGGTTTATTCTTAGAATCATTGAACACACTTTTCAATCCCCACAATTTAATTTGCTATATATATATAGTAGTTCCCGTGTTACCAAAGTACAGTGGTACCCGATCATGGGAAATCAATACAATACAAATATACCTTTCAAAAAAATGCTATGATACGATAATGTTCCTATAATTACATATACAAACGTAGCATGCGAAAACAAAGGATCCTGGTCAAATATTGGAAGTGTTCAGGAAATCAGCAGCTCCTGAGTAGTATGAGAACATATTATGTTAGTATGAGAACATATTATGTAAGTATGAGAACATATTATGATATATGGTATTTATTTTTAATGAAATGGCCTGTTTAGCTTATTACTTTATTTCATCTAAGGTATGTACCCTCGCAATTCAAGGAATACAATAAAATCATTCTGTATAAACAATTATTCATGCAGGAAGTATCCACAACGCAGGATTCGTCTACGAGTAAAACTATGGCTGCCACAAACGCCCACGGCACGCGGTCGCTAGGCGCGCTTTCACTCCTCCACATAATTTTGTAAATAGGTTCCTGTTATTATTTACTCTATCCTCGGTAACTTTCCCCGGTGATACTGGTATGCGGTTTCAAGAAAAGGTACTCAAGCTGGCTGTCCTAATGCCCACATACAGTCCACATACATCTGTTTAGGAAATAAATCCTAAGGGTGCCGTTGTGGTGATCTTTGGCATTTAAAAAGCCGCGACCTCCTTATTTCCTCTAAATGAACACTATGAACAGTCTCACGCGGTGCGCAGTATACACGTACACGTACCCTTTGGAGCAGGGCATCCAACTTACCACCACATGTCTGAAGCAAAAGTATTACCTAGGTTCAACGCCTACTAGCGCTTACCTAGTTACTGCCCGACAAAAGCCTATTAAACAGGTCGCCCTCAGTACTCAAAAATTGTGACATACCGCGATCTGAAGTTTTTTGGTTCGGAAAGAGAGATTCAAAAAGCTGTCAAATTATTGATTTCATAACTTTCCCCTGCTGTACATGAAGTTATTCAGTCCCATAGGAATGTTCTCGTAAGGATTGTTTTTCAGCAGGGTAATCACGCAACTTTTAGAGCATAACATAGGTAACTGTCCTTTACTATGATAAATAACACAAAGATCTTCCTTACGCACATTTGAAAACGTTGTGTAATTACCCCGCACAAAAATTTTGTAATGAGTCCTTAGTATTTTAGACTTGGGTGAACATCCACCCATTTTCCAGCTATGACGTTAAAAAAAATATGTGAGTTCGGATCCTCGGTCCGGTATAAGACCAATACACAACTCTTTTTAACCGACTTCAAGATTTCAAAAGAGGAGGTTATCAATTCGGTTGTATGTTTTTTTTTTGTTTTTTTTTTTTTTTTTTTTTAATGTTTGTTACTCCATAACTCCGTCATTTCTTAACCGATTTGAAAAATTCTTTTTTTGATTGTATGTATTTATATCCAAGTTGGTCCCGTTTTTGTCAAAAGGCAGTTCTGATGATGGGATCCATGAGGAATTGAAGGAACTCCTCAAATCTTTAAGGCAAACATATAGTGATTTTTGTGTTTTTATCAACAAGTCAAGCATTTGCATCCTAAAATGTGACATTGGATGAAGTGGAACTGCTGATGATGATCAGAACAGAACTCTTCAACGACGAAAAGTTCACGTTTGGCGATTTGTCCTCCTAGCTGTGTTTGTTAAGCAAGTTCTATTTTCACGATTAATTTTTGTCATGCTCGAGTTCTGATGATGGGATCCATGAGGAATTGAGGGAACTCCTCAAATCTTAAAGGCAAACATAAAGTGATTTTTGTGTTTTTATCAACATATCGAGCATTATCATACAAAAATGTGACATTTGATGAAGTGGAACTGCTGATGATGATCAGAACAGAACTCTTCAACGACGAAAAGTTCACGTTTGGCGATTTGTCCTTTTAGCTGTGTTTGTTAAGCAAGTTCTATTTTCACGATTGATTTTTGTCATGCTCGAGTTCTGATGATGGGATCCATTAGGAATCGAGGAAACTCCTCAAATGTGAAAGGCACACAAATAGTGATTTTAGTATTTTCATGAACTAATCAAGCATTTTCATTCATAAAAGTGACATATGATGAAGTGGAACTGCTGATGATGATCAGAACGGAACTCTTCAACGACGCGTAGTTCACGTTTGGAGATTTGTTCTCTTCGTTTTGTTTGTCAAGCGAGCAAGGTTTTTCCATGATTTCATGAGGAATTGAGGGTACTTAGTCTTCTACCATTATAAACATACTTATAGCCATTTTTGTATTTTATTGTATGGAATCTAAGAGTGCACCATCTAAGATTAATAATCTTTCACCGGACTTCCCCATTGAAGTCGGTTTTTTTTTCTTAAAAATTATTGTTATTACAGTGGTCTTCTACCGAATAAAAAGTGACTTGTTTATCTCATCCCTGAAACCATTCATAACATTACGCTGTTTATTTTCGAACCAGAAAATGTTGTTTAATAATCAGGTGAAATTGCTTTGATCTCGTGCGCTCAGTTAATTACATAAACATGGTCTGTATGAAGGAATAAGCTGTTGCTCATTTAAAATATATGTTTGTTGGCTTGGTTCGAATTATCTTAATTTTGATATCTGGTTAAAGATATGCCTACGTTGTAGTACTTTTATTGCAGAGACTGGGAAAACGCAATTCGGTGAAACGTTTTTTGGTTACATTTTAAATTACCTCTTAGAGTCTGTTTGGAATAAGAAGAGTCGTGAAATGTAAGGGCGCCCATACATTCTACGACTCTTCTTATTCCGAACAGACTCTACACAATTCTAACATATAGAGGCATGTTGTAGTCATGACTCATGAGTTTGTTTTTAGAATACCCCTAGGTATTCTAAAACCCGAGCTTAAGCTTAGCTTGTAACACTTTAAGGTGTTCTAACATTGTAGTAAACAACACATACCTTTAGTCTCCATGATCATCTTACTTCAAGTTTCAATTTCACATACTATATTCCATTTCATATTTGTCACATATTGATCTGCATTAGCTTGACTCATCGTTGGTCTATATTAATTAACACAAGTAGGAAAATACGGTTTTTTAAACACTTTTAAGGATTTCTTCTTGAGATCGATACCATGAATCTTTGTTTTGGTCAAGTGCTATAGAATATGACAGTTGTGACAGCGTCGTTCAGAAACTAGTAATGAGAGGTGTTCGTAGTCCAACAACATAATAATAAGATTAAGTAGATACTAGTAGTAATGAAAGGCTTTATAGAAATAACAATCTAAAGGATTTTCTTTCCCAATTCCCCATGTTTAAATGATAAATATAGCACAATACTCTGTTATATTAATTACAGTTCACCTGTTTGTCATCACTACGTAGTTTCGGAACGAGCAACTCTTTTCTTTTTGGTTAATGGATGCGTTCAAGAAACGAGCCATATAATGTCGGTTTAAAGCTTCCATTTTATTCCAAATTGGTCGTCTTAATGTTTTTCGCTTTAGATTAGAGTCGACGCATCCTTTTATTAGTCGTTTCAGAATTTTCCGAAATAAATATTTGACTCGAAACATGAGTGTGTTGTTTGTCATCAGTCTGAGGGTTCTGTGAACGCTCCTTAAGTACATTCCAGAATTACAAGGCAAATTTGATCATTCTCGTCTGGCCTCAGCTTGAATCGCTTCGACAATGCCGTGAAGTCCAAAATAGGAACTTGATGTGCATTTCCTCGCTTTGGGTAAGCATTCCATCTTCTGCACAATGCTGCGCGTTGTTCGTACAACGTTCTTATAGATTTTTTTTCTTTTTCCAGCGGTCGAACGCCATATTCGCGTCATCAACCATGGGTGATTTTTAATATTCAAGCACCCAACAAATTTGCAACTGGTAAGAGCCGGCGTTTAATAATTGCATTAGGGTTTTGTCGAATTTCGATAGTACCAACAATCTAATCATGTTTTATCCTTTCCAGCCGGATTTTCTTTTTAAACTTATTGACGTCTCGAGATGAGCAAACCTCATAACCTCGCATACTTCTTAGGAAGAGCCCACGTTTGTGGTAAGGTTTCTTTCCTATCATCGCTCCATAACTATGGCTTTCACTGTTTTAACAGAATACTTATAATATACGTTTTTTTGCAGGGTTGTAGGATAGGGCTTTGTCCTTTTAAGTCACTTGCATTTATGGACTAAGTACTGCGCCGTGGTCTAACGCGTGGATCGCGGAGTAGTCAGCTGCCTCGAGCTCTGCCCTCAAGCTAATTTAAGAAAATGGGGATCTACTCTCCGGAATACCAGCCATTCAAGTAAAATCCTATGTATTAGGGTATCTCTAGGAAGATACTCTCCGCTCAACTCTCAGGGTAATGTAAACCTCTTTAACTACATTAAGCTTTAGTTTAAACTTAAATAGGCCCGACTGTGTCACTTAAAAGTGTGTTTGTGCCAAGTGTGTTGGCGTTTAACCAACCTCAGTAAACGTAAATGTATTAAATATTTCTAAAACTTAGTCACTAGTTTTATTTAAGCACCAACGTCAGCTTGTTGACAGGAATACCTGGCGCCTTTAATATAAATTCTCGGTAAGTCCTGTCACTCCAAGCGCGGAAGAACCACGCCCTCAATTGTTTTTTTTCATGCTCAGCTTAGCCGAAGGCAAACCTTTCTAAGGTATCTTAATGCTCAACCTAGAAATATTACAGTGGCAGTACCCAACGTATGGCCTGGATGATTTGGTGCTTAAATAATAGTAGTTATACAAAATACTTGAATATTACCTTCATTTATAAACCCGGCAGTTGGCAAATTTGTGTGAATTATTTATAGTGTGTTAGTATAAGTTAAACTTCTCTTACATAGGGCAATAAACCCTATGCCTATATTACTCGAATAACACTGGTGTTAAAATATTTCTTGCTACTATTTTGTATGCATACCGTCTTTATAACACTGTTAAGCTTTCTATTTACTGTCTTATGACATGAATGTTGATTTTGAACTCTCGGCTTTGAAACCAATTTGAGTACCTTGACTGATATTTTCAATATTTAAATACTCAATAGCAATAAAACGTTTTGTATGCTAGCTCAGTTCATAACTTTGAAACAAACAGTTTTGATTATTGAAAAAAAAAACAAATAATATATTTAAAAAATATATATATATATATACTTTGTAAGAATAGTGTGTATGGCAATACGGTTGCATTAAGCGAACCGCTACTATTGATAAGTTTACTGTTAACATACTTAAGATAAAGCCTACTCGCTTTCCGCTGTAAACATGGATTTTCTTAATGCTGGTTGTAAGTTATCTCACCTTTTGAAAGATGAAATTACACACGAATTAGCTATTCGTAAACTCTCGGTTAATCCTGTTTCTCGCAGGAACAGTTTACAAAAAGTGTTACAACAGACGGCAGAACTTGCTCGCAGAGGCAGCCTTAAATTTATTTCTCTGGAGGAAGTGGATTTGTCCACTGAACTCGATACTTGTAGGCGTAAGATTGATGAAGCCGAATCGTGTCTCAAGGAGGAGCTCTCGAGTGCTGCTGTTAGTAGATTGATTTCTCGGTGTAAATACTTGCTATGTCGTCTTTCTCGCTTACCATCTGACGTTGAGGAGGTGCATTCGCTCAAAGATAGGGTACAAGTTATGTTGAACCGATTGTGTAATGATAGCGACTCCGCTCCTAGTTCTGATGAGGAAGGTGGCTCATCTGATAATAATAGACCAGTGATTAGGGAAATCATTTACAAAACTGACAAATGTTTTAACATTAATTCTCTAAATCTAAAATATAAAGGAGACACCTGTATTCGTGTTTTCTTAACTCGTCTAGAGGAACTTAGGGTCTCTCGCCGAATCCCAGAAAAACAAATTTATCATGGATTTCCCGAAATTCTTGACGGACCGGCTTTGGCATGGTTTCGTTCGAATCGTGCTAACCTTTTGTCATATCAGGAGGTGGTTAAGGCACTTAAGGAAGATTTTGATATCCCAGATTTGGACTACCTGTTGTTGCAGGAAATTCGTGCTCGCACACAAGCGAAGGATGAGACGATTGTTTTCTTTGTGTCCACGGTGCTTGGAATGTTTGCTCGTCTGAGTCAAGACCTACCAGAAGAGGAAAAGCTGGATATCCTTTTGCGCAACATCCGTCCGGAATATAGTAAGGAATTGGCTCTCTACGATGTCACATCGATACAACAATTAAAAGCTTATTGCAAACGCTTGGAGTTGGCGAAGGTTAGAGCTGACAAATTTTGTGAACCAGGAGCATCTCATTCAAAAAACAACTCATCGGATTTGTTCCCACTTCCTAGACAACAGTCGAGAAATATTTTCAATTCCACTCGTTTAAATCCTAACTCTAAATCTTTTGTGGCTTCTGTCGCGCAGACATCTTCAAGGCAGCCATGCTTTCGGTGTGGTCTTTCCAATCACTCGACTAGTAATTGTAGGAAGTCTCGTGATATTGTTTGCTTCAAATGCGGAGAAAAGGGCGTTCGCACTCCGGATTGTCCCAAGTGTACTAAACATTCAAAAAACTAAATAAGCTTGACTTTTCTAATAATACACCTCATTCTCGTTCTTCTCCCAGTACTGGAGAAAAGCCAAGTTACTTTGAACCGCCTCAGGGAGATATTCGACTTTACCTGGCTGTGGATATTTTTGATTTGAGAGTTAAAGGTTTACTTGATTGCGGTGCAAGCTGTTCCATCCTAGGAATGAACAGTCATTTAAAATTTGCTGCCATGGGCATAAAAGTACATTCTCACTCTAGACCCTTAACACTGCGAGTGGCTAATGGCCAAGAACTTATATGCACTGAATATATGGCTATCCCTATCAATTATAAAGGAGAAATTCAAATCGTTAACTTTGACATTCAACCTAAAATATCTACACCAATTATATTTGGTATCAATTTCTGGAAAGTGTTTAAATTAGCACCCGAAATTATTTCAAGCATTACTACTGATGAAAATATTGCTAGCGTTTCTACCGTTCCTACAGAGACGGGTCTAAAGACTTTCGATTCTTTAACTTCGGATCAAAAAGCACAAATAGAAGAAATTCAACTTTTGTATGACCAAATAAACACTGATAAAGTAGGTCTCGGAAAAACGCACTTAATTGAACACGTCATAAATACTGGGGATAATCCCCCAATAAAACAAAAATATTACAGACTCAGTCCAGATAAACAAGCCGCTCTAGAAAATGAACTCGATCGCATGCTAAAAGCTGGTATAGTTGAACCGTCTCACTCACCTTGGAACTCGCCAGTAGTTATGGTTGAGAAACCAAACGGGGACCTCAGGCTTTGTTTGGACAGTAGAAAATTAAATCCCGTTACAAAATCTGATGCATATCCTTTGCCTTACGTCAATTATATACTTGATAACCTGCGGGATGCTAAATTTTTAACTTCTTTGGACTTGAGTGCTGCTTATCACCAAATACCGTTGAGTAAGGACTCTAAAGAAAAAAGTGCCTTTACCGTTCCCGGAAAAGGACTTTTTCATTACAATCGAATGTGTTTTGGGCTTGTAGGGGCGTCAGCTACCATGCAGCGTCTCATGGACCATTTATTTACCGCCGAGTTTGACAACAAAGTATTTTGCTACATCGATGACATTGTTATCTGCACCTCGGACTTTGAGGAACACACCCGCTTACTAAAAGCTGTCTATGAAAAACTAAAGGCTGCTAATTTGACTATAAATATGAAAAAATCTCTATTTTGCAGAAGTGAATTAAAATATCTAGGGTATGTAGTAGACCGTTTTGGTTTGAGAACCGACCCTTCCAAAGTAGACACCATTCTGAATTTTCCAGTTCCTCAAGATGCAAAAGGCATAAAACGTTTTCTCGGTATGGCGGGATGGTACCGTCGGTTTATCAAAAACTTCTCTCACATAGCTCGTCCTTTGTCTCGCCTAACGAGTAAGAAAGCTACTTTTGTGTGGTCTGATGAGGCAAATGAATCATTTAATTTATTAAAAACCGCTTTGGTCTCAGCACCTATTTTAAAATGTCCCGACTTTAATAAACCTTTCTACATTCACACAGACGCTTCCTCCTATGCCATCGGTGCAGTGCTCACTCAGAAAAATGACGATTGTGATCACCCAATCGCCTACTGTAGTCGTACCCTAAGTAAGCCAGAAACTAATTATTCTGCGACTGAACGAGAGCTTCTTGCTGTGCTCTTTGCTTTAGAGCAATACCGTGCTTACGTTGATGGTCGAAAGTGTTTTATTGTTACTGACTGCGCCTCTCTTAAATGGTTTTCACATATTAAAAATCCAACTGGACGCCTGAACCGTTGGTCATGTCGTCTCAGTCAATTTGACTTTGATCTGATACATAGGAAAGGAAAAGAACATGTAATTCCAGACTGTCTGTCTCGCATACATATTGGTTCCATAGATGTTCTCTCAACTAAAGACCCGTGGTATCTAGACCTATACAAAAAGGTTTCCGAAAAACCTTCTCTCTATCCAAATTTCAAAATTGAAAATAACAAACTTTTCCGTCTATCTAAAAACAAATATCGCCTAACAGCCCAATTTGGCTGGAAGTTGGTTGTTCCTTACGAAGACAGAAAAGAAATACTTTCTAAAGGTCATGACGACGTTCTAGCCGGACATTTCGGTGTCGCTAAGACTCATCACAAAATATCCAATTTTTATGATTGGCCTACGCTTTTTCAAGACATTAAAGAGTATGTGGAAGCATGTGAGACATGTAAGAGTTATAAGCCTGTTAACGTTGCTCGTCCCGGACTGATGGGTAATCCTCGCCGAATAACAGTTCCCGGTGAAGCAATCTCGTGCGATATCTTAGGTCCATTCCCTCCCTCATACTCGAGAAATCAATATCTGTTTGTGGTCTGCGACTATTTTAGTAAATACGTCACCTTATTTCCCTTACGTACTATCACTGCTAAGGCAATAGTCAAATGTGTAGAGAAGGGAATCTTTCTTGTACATGGTACACCTAAATATATTTATGTAGATAATGGTCCTCAATTCATTTCCAAGGATTTCAGAGACTTAGTTACTAAATATAATGTACCACATCTCTTCTATAATTCTCGATATCATGCGCAAACGAACCAAACGGAACGAGTAAATCGCGAATTGGTACGAATTATAGCGTCGTATGTACGGTCCGACCATCGCAATTGGGATAAAAACCTCAGTGAGATCCAATGTGCCTTAAATACAAGCGTTCACGAGAGCACTAAGCTTACCCCGTACTTTTTAACGCACGGTCACGAGATGATTGTCGATGGATCCTTTTATAATGATGATAACTCTCCTATAGATGGAAACGCTCTAACCTTAGATACTAGTTGTACTTTTTCAGATGGTCTCAAAGAGCTACAACATATATTTCGAAAGGTGCGTCAATCTTTACTCACTTCTCATGCTCGCAATACAAGATATTATGATCTGAGAAAACGTGATATCCAACTGGTGGAAGCACAGATCGTTTATAAAAAATGTTTTCCGTTATCTAATGCGGCGAAACATTTCTCTGCTAAACTGGCACCTCGCTATGAAAAGTGTGTCATTCATAAAAAGCGTGGACGTCTAGTCTACTCTCTTAAATCCTTCGATGGTAAATTCCTTGGGGATTTCCATATAAAAGATATAGTTAGACCTGGTGAAGCCCCAGCTCAAACTAACTAATAATTGTCTCTTTCTATACCCACACTTAATCCATGGATTAATCTACTAATTATGGTAATGTTAAAGATATGAGTTTTATTTTTTTTGCATCAGACTCACTTTATATACTCTTAACCGCGCGCGGATTAGTCTGATGAGTTTTCTGTAATGAATGCAGGAAATCTCTAAACTTGTAAATAAAACGTCTTAATTTTAGTAAAAGTAGTTTAATAAACTTGCTGGCTATAGGAAGCATAGCGTACATATCTAGGAAATCACTCTCATATTTAAGGACTGATTCCAGTATAGTCGCTCAGCAGTACAATAGGGTTAAAAAAAATAAAATAAAAAATAGTATAATTGCTGGCTATAGGAAGCATAGTGTACTTATCAGGATTCTTCTTGCTGAGTAATTCTGATATGGTCACTCAGCAAATACCTACTTTTAGAGATCCTTAGATGAACGTTAAGAAAATAGTAGTAGAAACGCGTACGTAAATATATTTTAAGAATAGATCTGTTCCGGAACATAGTATAAGATAGCATGAAATAATCTAGGTTAATATTTTTTTGTCTCGCGACTAAACAAGTTGGTCATTTGTTATATATCTCGAGAAGTCTCTGTTGTTCTCAACCTTAGGATAGTTTTAGTAGATAAGAGTCTGTGGCCCATTGCTGCAAGACTTGGCTGCACTCATCGTGATCTGACACTCCTGTGTTTTTTCTTCAAGCGGGTATCTTCCTGGATGATCTTTATTATTTTATCCTGGAAAAGGGATTGTTCTTTTGACTTTGATAGTAACTTCTTTTTGGTAATTCATTTATCAAAAAAAAAATATTTAAAAATTTAATTTTTAAATATTTTTTTAAACCCAACTAAAAATGGACTGTAACACTTTAAGGTGTTCTAACATTGTAGTAAACAACACATACCTTTAGTCTCCATGATCATCTTACTTCAAGTTTCAATTTCACATACTATATTCCATTTCATATTTGTCACATATTGATCTGCATTAGCTTGACTCATCGTTGGTCTATATTAATTAACACAAGTAGGAAAATACGGTTTTTTAAACACTTTTAAGGATTTCTTCTTGAGATCGATACCATGAATCTTTGTTTTGGTCAAGTGCTATAGAATATGACAGTTGTGACAGCGTCGTTCAGAAACTAGTAATGAGAGGTGTTCGTAGTCCAACAACATAATAATAAGATTAAGTAGATACTAGTAGTAATGAAAGGCTTTATAGAAATAACAATCTAAAGGATTTTCTTTCCCAATTCCCCATGTTTAAATGATAAATATAGCACAATACTCTGTTATATTAATTACAGTTCACCTGTTTGTCATCACTACGTAGTTTCGGAACGAGCAACTCTTTTCTTTTTGGTTAATGGATGCGTTCAAGAAACGAGCCATATAATGTCGGTTTAAAGCTTCCATTTTATTCCAAATTGGTCGTCTTAATGTTTTTCGCTTTAGATTAGAGTCGACGCATCCTTTTATTAGTCGTTTCAGAATTTTCCGAAATAAATATTTGACTCGAAACATGAGTGTGTTGTTTGTCATCAGTCTGAGGGTTCTGTGAACGCTCCTTAAGTACATTCCAGAATTACAAGGCAAATTTGATCATTCTCGTCTGGCCTCAGCTTGAATCGCTTCGACAATGCCGTGAAGTCCAAAATAGGAACTTGATGTGCATTTCCTCGCTTTGGGTAAGCATTCCATCTTCTGCACAATGCTGCGCATTGTTCGTACAACGTTCTTATAGATTTTTTTCTTTTTCCAGCGGTCGAACGCCATATTCGCGTCATCAACCATGGGTGATTTTTAATATTCAAGCACCCAACAAATTTGCAACTGGTAAGAGCCGGCGTTTAATAATTGCATTAGGGTTTTGTCGAATTTCGATAGTACCAACAATCTAATCATGTTTTATCCTTTCCAGCCGGATTTTCTTTTTAAACTTATTGACGTCTCGAGATGAGCAAACCTCATAACCTCGCATACTTCTTAGGAAGAGCCCACGTTTGTGGTAAGGTTTCTTTCCTATCATCGCTCCATAACTATGGCTTTCACTGTTTTAACAGAATACTTATAATATACGTTTTTTTGCAGGGTTGTAGGATAGGGCTTTGTCCTTTTAAGTATCTTGCATTTATGGACTAAGTACTGCGCCGTGGTCTAACGCGTGGATCGCGGAGTAGTCAGCTGCCTCGAGCTCTGCCCTCAAGCTAATTTAAGAAAATGGGGATCTACTCTCCGGAATACCAGCCATTCAAGTAAAATCCTATGTATTAGGGTATCTCTAGGAAGATACTCTCCGCTCAACTCTCAGGGTAATGTAAACCTCTTTAACTACATTAAGCTTTAGTTTAAACTTAAATAGGCCCGACTGTGTCACTTAAAAGTGTGTTTGTGCCAAGTGTGTTGACGTTTAACCAACCTCAGTAAACGTAAATGTATTAAATATTTCTAAAACTTAGTCACTAGTTTTATTTAAGCACCAACGTCAGCTTGTTGACAGGAATACCTGGCGCCTTTAATATAAATTCTCGGTAAGTCCTGTCACTCCAAGCGCGGAAGAACCACGCCCTCAATTGTTTTTTTTCATGCTCAGCTTAGCCGAAGGCAAACCTTTCTAAGGTATCTTAATGCTCAACCTAGAAATATTACAGTGGCAGTACCCAACGTATGGCCTGGATGATTTGGTGCTTAAATAATAGTAGTTATACAAAATACTTGAATATTACCTTCATTTATAAACCCGGCAGTTGGCAAATTTGTGTGAATTATTTATAGTGTGTTAGTATAAGTTAAACTTCTCTTACATAGGGCAATAAACCCTATGCCTATATTACTCGAATAACACTGGTGTTAAAATATTTCTTGCTACTATTTTGTATGCATACCGTCTTTATAACACTGTTAAGCTTTCTATTTACTGTCTTATGACATGAATGTTGATTTTGAACTCTCGGCTTTGAAACCAATTTGAGTACCTTGACTGATATTTTCAATATTTAAATACTCAATAGCAATAAAACGTTTTGTATGCTAGCTCAGTTCATAACTTTGAAACAAACAGTTTTGATTATTGAAAAAAAAACAAATAATATATTTAAAAAATATATATATATATACTTTGTAAGAATAGTGTGTATGGCAATACGGTTGCATTAAGCGAACCGCTACTATTGATAAGTTTACTGTTAACATACTTAAGATAAAGCCTACTCGCTTTCCGCTGTAAACATGGATTTTCTTAATGCTGGTTGTAAGTTATCTCACCTTTTGAAAGATGAAATTACACACGAATTAGCTATTCGTAAACTCTCGGTTAATCCTGTTTCTCGCAGGAACAGTTTACAAAAAGTGTTACAACAGACGGCAGAACTTGCTCGCAGAGGCAGCCTTAAATTTATTTCTCTGGAGGAAGTGGATTTGTCCACTGAACTCGATACTTGTAGGCGTAAGATTGATGAAGCCGAATCGTGTCTCAAGGAGGAGCTCTCGAGTGCTGCTGTTAGTAGATTGATTTCTCGGTGTAAATACTTGCTATGTCGTCTTTCTCGCTTACCATCTGACGTTGAGGAGGTGCATTCGCTCAAAGATAGGGTACAAGTTATGTTGAACCGATTGTGTAATGATAGCGACTCCGCTCCTAGTTCTGATGAGGAAGGTGGCTCATCTGATAATAATAGACCAGTGATTAGGGAAATCATTTACAAAACTGACAAATGTTTTAACATTAATTCTCTAAATCTAAAATATAAAGGAGACACCTGTATTCGTGTTTTCTTAACTCGTCTAGAGGAACTTAGGGTCTCTCGCCGAATCCCAGAAAAACAAATTTATCATGGATTTCCCGAAATTCTTGACGGACCGGCTTTGGCATGGTTTCGTTCGAATCGTGCTAACCTTTTGTCATATCAGGAGGTGGTTAAGGCACTTAAGGAAGATTTTGATATCCCAGATTTGGACTACCTGTTGTTGCAGGAAATTCGTGCTCGCACACAAGCGAAGGATGAGACGATTGTTTTCTTTGTGTCCACGGTGCTTGGAATGTTTGCTCGTCTGAGTCAAGACCTACCAGAAGAGGAAAAGCTGGATATCCTTTTGCGCAACATCCGTCCGGAATATAGTAAGGAATTGGCTCTCTACGATGTCACATCGATACAACAATTAAAAGCTTATTGCAAACGCTTGGAGTTGGCGAAGGTTAGAGCTGACAAATTTTGTGAACCAGGAGCATCTCATTCAAAAAACAATTCATCGGATTTGTTCCCACTTCCTAGACAACAGTCGAGAAATATTTTCAATTCCACTCGTTTAAATCCTAACTCTAAATCTTTTGTGGCTTCTGTCGCGCAGACATCTTCAAGGCAGCCATGCTTTCGGTGTGGTCTTTCCAATCACTCGACTAGTAATTGTAGGAAGTCTCGTGATATTGTTTGCTTCAAATGCGGAGAAAAGGGCGTTCGCACTCCGGATTGTCCCAAGTGTACTAAACATTCAAAAAACTAAATAAGCTTGACTTTTCTAATAATACACCTCATTCTCGTTCTTCTCCCAGTACTGGAGAAAAGCCAAGTTACTTTGAACCGCCTCAGGGAGATATTCGACTTTACCTGGCTGTGGATATTTTTGATTTGAGAGTTAAAGGTTTACTTGATTGCGGTGCAAGCTGTTCCATCCTAGGAATGAACAGTCATTTAAAATTTGCTGCCATGGGCATAAAAGTACATTCTCACTCTAGACCCTTAACACTGCGAGTGGCTAATGGCCAAGAACTTATATGCACTGAATATATGGCTATCCCTATCAATTATAAAGGAGAAATTCAAATCGTTAACTTTGACATTCAACCTAAAATATCTACACCAATCATATTTGGTATCAATTTCTGGAAAGTGTTTAAATTAGCACCCGAAATTATTTCAAGCATTACTACTGATGAAAATATTGCTAGCGTTTCTACCGTTCCTACAGAGACGGGTCTAAAGACTTTCGATTCTTTAACTTCGGATCAAAAAGCACAAATAGAAGAAATTCAACTTTTGTATGACCAAATAAACACTGATAAAGTAGGTCTCGGAAAAACGCACTTAATTGAACACGTCATAAATACTGGGGATAATCCCCCAATAAAACAAAAATATTACAGACTCAGTCCAGATAAACAAGCCGCTCTAGAAAATGAACTCGATCGCATGCTAAAAGCTGGTATAGTTGAACCGTCTCACTCACCTTGGAACTCGCCAGTAGTTATGGTTGAGAAACCAAACGGGGACCTCAGGCTTTGTTTGGACAGTAGAAAATTAAATCCCGTTACAAAATCTGATGCATATCCTTTGCCTTACGTCAATTATATACTTGATAACCTGCGGGATGCTAAATTTTTAACTTCTTTGGACTTGAGTGCTGCTTATCACCAAATACCGTTGAGTAAGGACTCTAAAGAAAAAAGTGCCTTTACCGTTCCCGGAAAAGGACTTTTTCATTACAATCGAATGTGTTTTGGGCTTGTACGGGCGTCAGCTACCATGCAGCGTCTCATGGACCATTTATTTACCGCCGAGTTTGACAACAAAGTATTTTGCTACATCGATGACATTGTTATCTGCACCTCGGACTTTGAGGAACACACCCGCTTACTAAAAGCTGTCTATGAAAAACTAAAGGCTGCTAATTTGACTATAAATATGAAAAAATCTCTATT
Organism: Notocelia uddmanniana; assembly: GCA_905163555.1. Classification (NCBI taxonomy): domain Eukaryota; kingdom Metazoa; phylum Arthropoda; class Insecta; order Lepidoptera; family Tortricidae; genus Notocelia; species Notocelia uddmanniana. The sequence continues at coordinate 23,931,710 of LR991055.1, forward strand.
TTGCAGAAGTGAATTAAAATATCTAGGGTATGTAGTAGACCGTTTTGGTTTGAGAACCGACCCTTCCAAAGTAGACACCATTCTGAATTTTCCAGTTCCTCAAGATGCAAAAGGCATAAAACGTTTTCTCGGTATGGCGGGATGGTACCGTCGGTTTATCAAAAACTTCTCTCACATAGCTCGTCCTTTGTCTCGCCTAACGAGTAAGAAAGCTACTTTTGTGTGGTCTGATGAGGCAAATGAATCATTTAATTTATTAAAAACCGCTTTGGTCTCAGCACCTATTTTAAAATGTCCCGACTTTAATAAACCTTTCTACATTCACACAGACGCTTCCTCCTATGCCATCGGTGCAGTGCTCACTCAGAAAAATGACGATTGTGATCACCCAATCGCCTACTGTAGTCGTACCCTAAGTAAGCCAGAAACTAATTATTCTGCGACTGAACGAGAGCTTCTTGCTGTGCTCTTTGCTTTAGAGCAATACCGTGCTTACGTTGATGGTCGAAAGTGTTTTATTGTTACTGACTGCGCCTCTCTTAAATGGTTTTCACATATTAAAAATCCAACTGGACGCCTGAACCGTTGGTCATGTCGTCTCAGTCAATTTGACTTTGATCTGATACATAGGAAAGGAAAAGAACATGTAATTCCAGACTGTCTGTCTCGCATACAGATTGGTTCCATAGATGTTCTCTCAACTAAAGACCCGTGGTATCTAGACCTATACAAAAAGGTTTCCGAAAAACCTTCTCTCTATCCAAATTTCAAAATTGAAAATAACAAACTTTTCCGTCTATCTAAAAACAAATATCGCCTAACAGCCCAATTTGGCTGGAAGTTGGTTGTTCCTTACGAAGACAGAAAAGAAATACTTTCTAAAGGTCATGACGACGTTATAGCCGGACATTTCGGTGTCGCTAAGACTCATCACAAAATATCCAATTTTTATGATTGGCCTACGCTTTTTCAAGACATTAAAGAGTATGTGGAAGCATGTGAGACATGTAAGAGTTATAAGCCTGTTAACGTTGCTCGTCCCGGACTGATGGGTAATCCTCGCCGAATAACAGTTCCCGGTGAAGCAATCTCGTGCGATATCTTAGGTCCATTCCCTCCCTCATACTCGAGAAATCAATATCTGTTTGTGGTCTGCGACTATTTTAGTAAATACGTCACCTTATTTCCCTTACGTACTATCACTGCTAAGGCAATAGTCAAATGTGTAGAGAAGGGAATCTTTCTTGTACATGGTACACCTAAATATATTTATGTAGATAATGGTCCTCAATTCATTTCCAAGGATTTCAGAGACTTAGTTACTAAATATAATGTACCACATCTCTTCTATAATTCTCGATATCATGCGCAAACGAACCAAACGGAACGAGTAAATCGCGAATTGGTACGAATTATAGCGTCGTATGTACGGTCCGACCATCGCAATTGGGATAAAAACCTCAGTGAGATCCAATGTGCCTTAAATACAAGCGTTCACGAGAGCACTAAGTTTACCCCGTACTTTTTAACGCACGGTCACGAGATGATTGTCGATGGATCCTTTTATAATGATGATAACTCTCCTATAGATGGAAACGCTCTAACCTTAGATACTAGTTGTACTTTTTCAGATGGTCTCAAAGAGCTACAACATATATTTCGAAAGGTGCGTCAATCTTTACTCACTTCTCATGCTCGCAATACAAGATATTATGATCTGAGAAAACGTGATATCCAACTGGTGGAAGCACAGATCGTTTATAAAAAATGTTTTCCGTTATCTAATGCGGCGAAACATTTCTCTGCTAAACTGGCACCTCGCTATGAAAAGTGTGTCATTCATAAAAAGCGTGGACGTCTAGTCTACTCTCTTAAATCCTTCGATGGTAAATTCCTTGGGGATTTCCATATAAATAAATAATAATAAATAAATAAATATTGGGGGACAATCTTACACAAATCGACCTAGTCCCAAACTAAGCAAAGCTTGTACTATGGGTACTAGACGACGATATACATACTTATATAGATAAATACATACTTAAATACATAGAAAACATCCAAGACCCAAGAACAAATATCCGTGAAAAATGCACAAATAAATGCCCTGGCCGGGATTCGAACCCGGGACCTCTAGCTTCGGAGGCAGAATCACTACCAACTAGGCTAAACAGGTCGTCATAAAAGATATAGTTAGACCTGGTGAAGCCCCAGCTCAAACTAACTAATAATTGTCTCTTTCTATACCCACACTTAATCCATGGATTAATCTACTAATTATGGTAATGTTAAAGATATGAGTTTTATTTTTTTTGCATCAGACTCACTTTATATACTCTTAACCGCGCGCGGATTAGTCTGATGAGTTTTCTGTAATGAATGCAGGAAATCTCTAAACTTGTAAATAAAACGTCTTAATTTTAGTAAAAGTAGTTTAATAAACTTGCTGGCTATAGGAAGCATAGCGTACATATCTAGGAAATCACTCTCATATTTAAGGACTGATTCCAGTATAGTCGCTCAGCAGTACAATAGGGTTAAAAAAAAAAAAAAAAATAGTATAATTGCTGGCTATAGGAAGCATAGTGTACTTATCAGGATTCTTCTTGCTGAGTAATTCTGATATGGTCACTCAGCAAATACCTACTTTTAGAGATCCTTAGATGAACGTTAAGAAAATAGTAGTAGAAACGCGTACGTAAATATATTTTAAGAATAGATCTGTTCCGGAACATAATATAAGATAGCATGAAATAATCTAGGTTAATATTTTTTTGTCTCGCGACTAAACAAGTTGGTCATTTGTTATATATCTCGAGAAGTCTCTGTTGTTCTCAACCTTAGGATAGTTTTAGTAGATAAGAGTCTGTGGCCCATTGCTGCAAGACTTGGCTGCACTCATCGTGATCTGACACTCCTGTGTTTTTTCTTCAAGCGGGTATCTTCCTGGATGATCTTTATTATTTTATCCTGGAAAAGGGATTGTTCTTTTGACTTTGATAGTAACTTCTTTTTGGTAATTCATTTATCAAAAAAAAAATATTTAAAAATTTAATTTTTAAATATTTTTTTTAAACCCAACTAAAAATGGACTGTAACACTTTAAGGTGTTCTAACATTGTAGTAAACAACACATACCTTTAGTCTCCATGATCATCTTACTTCAAGTTTCAATTTCACATACTATATTCCATTTCATATTTGTCACATATTGATCTGCATTAGCTTGACTCATCGTTGGTCTATATTAATTAACACAAGTAGGAAAATACGGTTTTTTAAACACTTTTAAGGATTTCTTCTTGAGATCGATACCATGAATCTTTGTTTTGGTCAAGTGCTATAGAATATGACAGTTGTGACAGCGTCGTTCAGAAACTAGTAATGAGAGGTGTTCGTAGTCCAACAACATAATAATAAGATTAAGTAGATACTAGTAGTAATGAAAGGCTTTATAGAAATAACAATCTAAAGGATTTTCTTTCCCAATTCCCCATGTTTAAATGATAAATATAGCACAATACTCTGTTATATTAATTACAGTTCACCTGTTTGTCATCACTACGTAGTTTCGGAACGAGCAACTCTTTTCTTTTTGGTTAATGGATGCGTTCAAGAAACGAGCCATATAATGTCGGTTTAAAGCTTCCATTTTATTCCAAATTGGTCGTCTTAATGTTTTTCGCTTTAGATTAGAGTCGACGCATCCTTTTATTAGTCGTTTCAGAATTTTCCGAAATAAATATTTGACTCGAAACATGAGTGTGTTGTTTGTCATCAGTCTGAGGGTTCTGTGAACGCTCCTTAAGTACATTCCAGAATTACAAGGCAAATTTGATCATTCTCGTCTGGCCTCAGCTTGAATCGCTTCGACAATGCCGTGAAGTCCAAAATAGGAACTTGATGTGCATTTCCTCGCTTTGGGTAAGCATTCCATCTTCTGCACAATGCTGCGCGTTGTTCGTACAACGTTCTTATAGATTTTTTTTCTTTTTCCAGCGGTCGAACGCCATATTCGCGTCATCAACCATGGGTGATTTTTAATATTCAAGCACCCAACAAATTTGCAACTGGTAAGAGCCGGCGTTTAATAATTGCATTAGGGTTTTGTCGAATTTCGATAGTACCAACAATCTAATCATGTTTTATCCTTTCCAGCCGGATTTTCTTTTTAAACTTATTGACGTCTCGAGATGAGCAAACCTCATAACCTCGCATACTTCTTAGGAAGAGCCCACGTTTGTGGTAAGGTTTCTTTCCTATCATCGCTCCATAACTATGGCTTTCACTGTTTTAACAGAATACTTATAATATACGTTTTTTTGCAGGGTTGTAGGATAGGGCTTTGTCCTTTTAAGTATCTTGCATTTATGGACTAAGTACTGCGCCGTGGTCTAACGCGTGGATCGCGGAGTAGTCAGCTGCCTCGAGCTCTGCCCTCAAGCTAATTTAAGAAAATGGGGATCTACTCTCCGGAATACCAGCCATTCAAGTAAAATCCTATGTATTAGGGTATCTCTAGGAAGATACTCTCCGCTCAACTCTCAGGGTAATGTAAACCTCTTTAACTACATTAAGCTTTAGTTTAAACTTAAATAGGCCCGACTGTGTCACTTAAAAGTGTGTTTGTGCCAAGTGTGTTGGCGTTTAACCAACCTCAGTAAACGTAAATGTATTAAATATTTCTAAAACTTAGTCACTAGTTTTATTTAAGCACCAACGTCAGCTTGTTGACAGGAATACCTGGCGCCTTTAATATAAATTCTCGGTAAGTCCTGTCACTCCAAGCGCGGAAGAACCACGCCCTCAATTGTTTTTTTTCATGCTCAGCTTAGCCGAAGGCAAACCTTTCTAAGGTATCTTAATGCTCAACCTAGAAATATTACAAGCTTAAGATGGACGGATTCATGTAAAGCTAGGGCATCTTTGACCTTCTATTGCTTGTACACTTTTCTGTATGTCCATTGACTCCCGTCATAACACTATTCTATAATGGAGAGTAGAGCAAACATAGCTGTGATAGGTATAGTACGAGATTTGTTAGATGTATTCTCCGATATTTTTATTTCCTTGTATAATAACTTCCGATCGTCCTTCTTTCCAGTATTTTTATTTACTTAACATGATACCGTCTATCTTTGACCTTCTATTGCTTGTACAGTTTTATGTATATTCATTGACTCCCGTCTACTACCTATATAACCTATATAATGGAGAGTAGAGCAAACATAGCTGTGATAGGTATACTACGAGATTTGTTAGATGTATTCTCCGATATTTTTATTTCCTTGTATAATAACTTCCGATCGTCCTTCTTTCCAGTATTTTTATTTACTTAACATGATACCGTCTATCTTTGACCTTCTATTGCTTGTACAGTTTTCTGTATATTCATTGACTCCCGTCTACTACCTATATAACCTATATAATGGAGAGTAGAGCAAACATAGCTGTGATAGGTATACTACGAGATTTGTTAGATGTATTCTCCGATATTTTTATTTCCTTATACTTATATAATAACTTCCGATCGTCCTTCTTTCCAGTATTTTTATTTTCTTGTATAACAATTTCCGGCTACTTTTTTTCCAGTATTATTTTTTCTTGTATAAAAAAATCCGATCGCCTTTTTTTCCAGTCGCTTGATTTTCCACTCATACAATTTCATGTGCGTATATTTAACCTTTTAAAAAAATTCTCATACGCATAGTTTTTTGTTCTAACTTTTCACCGAAGAAAATTTGAATATATTATATTTTTAGTACGTCACTCCTTGTGGCACTCTTTAGGGGAGGCCTATGTCCAGCAGTGGACGTCTTTTGGCTGATATGATGATGATGATATTGATGATGTTGACGTCACTCCTGTCTATGAAGTGGCAATTACCGCCCACGACACTTGCGTAAAAGCCTCACTTTTTATCCAGGAGGCGACGTAAAATTTTGTTCTTACCACGGGCGGAAATAAAAAAATCGTCAAATAGCATATTTATCGCCCTTGCTTCGCTTATCGCTTTATACCGCTTCGATATCGCTTTTGGCTCGGGCGTCAGATTCCTGCGATCTGAGACATTCTTTGTTTTACCGCCTTAGGTATTATCAAACCGCGTTGAGAAAGGGATTCGAGTGTACCGTTAGCACAAGTGTACTTAATAAATGATTAAATATAATCATAAACCAATCTTTGATATCTTCATAAGTGCAGACCCTTATAGATAATAGAATTAATAGCTAAATATGATTTGCATATTTAAACTCTATTCTCGGTAAATATTGTCATTTGTTTAATAAAAAATAGTATTATCATATTTGACAAATCTGTCACCAGTCACATTATTTCGCTTTATCAAATTGCCGTAGCTTTTCAAAAATACGTTTGTATAGAATATGAATCGCGGTAAAGTATTAAACGGTCGATGCCGAGAAATTGTCTACAATGTACTAACATATTTTATGAAGAAAACGATAAGACGAAGGTTCTTTTGAAAACTTTGATGGCCATCTTAAGCGTAAATGCAATCGTCTCTGAGGTAAGTATTCCAAGAGATACATTGCAGGAAATAATTGGATTACTGAACAATAATACCAAAGTTTTGAATCGTGTGGTGGCCGCGACGGGCGTTGGAAAAAACACAGTAACATTAATAAAAAAAGAAGGCAATGTCGCCAGAGCAAATTCTTGTAAATTGAGCACACCTAAAAAAGGAAAACGAGGGCCAAAATTTATTTTGGACAATTTCGACAAATGTGCCTTGCGAAATATTATAACAAAATATATGAATCGCCAAAAGATTGTTCCAACTGTGCAATTTTTTTTAACTCAAGCTCAATTAGATATAAACTTTCTTGGTCAAAGAACCACATTATTAAATATAATGAAAAACCATTTAGGGTTCCGCTTTAAGAGGTGCACACAGAAACGGTTAGAATTGGTCGAACAACCTCAGATTAAAGCTTGGAGAGCCAGGTATCTAACAAGAATCCGCGAAAATGATGCATTGGGTCCTAATAAAAAACTTGTAGTTTATTTAGATGAGACCTGGATACATTGTCACTACACCGTGAACAAATGTTGGCAATCAATGTCCGAACAGGGCATTCGAAAATATGACAGTGCTGGAAATCGGTGGATTATAATCCACGCAGTTTCTGAAAACGGTTTTGTGAACGGAGCATTAGCTATTTGGAAGGCTAACTCCATGAAAGGGGATTATCATGGTCAAGTAAATACCGAAAAATTTATTAAATGGATTACTAATAACTTATTACCGAATATACCACCCAATTCGATTATTGTAATGGACAATGCTTCCTATCACAGTACACAAGTAAATAAATCCCCTACTTCTCGAGATCGGAAAGACGTAATGAAGGAATGGCTTAAAGCACATAATATCGAGTTTTCTATGAAGGACACGGTTTCCATTTTATACGAAATTATAAATAAAAATCGCCCGCCTGAAGAACATTTAATAGATAACCTAATAAAAGCACACGGTCATGAGGTACTTCGCTTGCCACCTTATCACTGCGACCTAAATCCGATCGAGTATATATGGCATTTAGTTAAGCAGAGAGTATCTCAAAAAAATGTACTACAGCGTGAAAATGAGATTGAGGCCATAACACTAGAGTCATTAGCCTCAATCACCGAGAACGATTGGAAAAAAGAGGTGACTCACGTGAAACATATTGAAAATGACTACTGGCTGAGAGAAAATATGGAAATTTCTCGAAATGAAGTAATTGTTAACACTGGTAGGTTACCCTATTAGCATAATATCAAATTTACATTATAGAATCTACTCGTATCAAACACTAACTTATCCATTTTTTTGTTCATACAGGTGATAATACTGAGAGCTCTGGTGACGATAGCGTTATGACTGAATAATTTTTATGGTTCTTAAAGTAATTATTTACAACATTTGTATTTTATTTAAGTAATACACCGTGTTTTTTATTTACGATTAATTCGACACGTCGCTTAGTACATTAACAGCAATCAACTTGTATATGGGTTTCTTTTAAATTCAAAATGAGACTTGTTTTTACTTTTTCATACAAACTAAATCAGAATCGTGTTGATCACAAGTGACCTCTCACTTTCACCTCCTTTAGCGTAAATGTAAAATTGCAATTGTGACAGTTTTGACTTTACATCAATGACAACACTTACCAATTGTACATAAATTATAAAATCATACTTAAAATACTTTAAAAACGGTGTTTAAGAAAGTAACTCTATTTGATCTGAAGAACTATCTCTTAATGCTATCGGAAATAAATAAAAACACGCTGTATAATTTGATATTTTTTCCATGCTTTAGAACTTCATTGTACCAAAATAACAATTTAATTTATCTGCATGCTCTACCACTGACAATGTCATATCATGCATTAGTTCAAAAATGACATATGAGCTCAATCCCTTTCTAAACGCGGAGTTGTAATAATGGACTACAATAATGTGGTAATGTATATACATATATTGGCCAGACATAGGCTGCGGTGACCGCTTACCATTCAGGCGAGCCGTACCTACGCTTGTTTGCCACCGACGTGGTACATAAAAAAAAAACTAGTCCTGATGGGGATTAGGCTGGATTCCCCAAGATGTTTTCCTTCACCGAAAAGTTAGTGTAGTAAATATCAAATGATATTCCTTCTGTTTGAACTTACGACACGTTTCGGTGACAGTGACCAATATTACGGCCTTATACGCGATGAGGGACAGGAGATACTGTCACTGCATCTCGCACCCACGTGCGATATTGTCTATGCTTACATCTCTTTTACAAATCTTTGTATGTGTATATTACCGGCTCCAGTCTTATTCTTACTCCATTGTGACCTCGCCTATTTTTGTCCCTTATAATTTTTCCACATAGCTATGAATTTTCAATCATGTCTTCTTATATCATAAACGGTTTTTAAAGCTTTGAAAGGCAAAATGAGATGAATGTACGTTTATTTCAGACGTTTTAAAGTGGGTTGCATGGGTCTAGGTTTTACAGTGGTTCAGCACTATTTGCTGCCTAGTCGCATCGCCCGAGACTCAGCGGCCCCTGTCTAGCACCCACTGTACAAATTAGCAAGAAAATGTATTCTTTTCTCGCGTCACGTCGTCGTCGTGGCATCAGTGTACTATCAGGCTTACTGGTTAATAATGTTCAGTCAGCTATTAACCGACCTGGAATAGTTCAACGTCAATAAAACACATTCTTGACTGTTTTCCATCAAGCTGAAGTCTTTCACCCTCAAACCTACGTCCCAATATCCACCGTTGCCTCTAAACTGATCTTCTTGAACTCCTTGGCATGAATACCTGTCATAAATTATGGCCGCACTATCGAGTCTAAAGCTAAAAAAGCTGCCATAAACATTATATTATTTGTACGGTCCAACGATACTTCTTATCGAAGCAGTTACTTCGCCTACACCAAACTCAGGAGAAATCGTGTTTGGAGAACTGTCTTGGTTTGGTGTAGCCATATATTAGCAGGACGATTTGGACTTGGTGGACTCGAAGGCGAAAAGACTGAAGTGCTTATTTCATCAGCGGAGAAAAGGCAGACAGCAGAGATCATGGTGAGCGTGTTTCATTTTAGATCTTTTCTTTCTATATTTCCATCAAGTAAGACTACAGACAGGTACCTAGACTAAATAAAAATTAACGAAACATTACGTATTTGTTCTTACAACCCTTTGTTAGGTCAAAATGCAAATGATTTTAGTTCACGGCACCTCACCGCATTTGTTTAACCTTCCCACTTTGCTTCATCAAAGACCGTGAGAAAAGTTCGAATCGAATTTCCGAGCACTGTTCCAGCGATGTAGGTCAATCGGAGACTATCAATGGGGAAAATCTGTTTTAACCGACCCTGTAAAAAGAGCAGTTCGATTCCAATCACATAGCGAAGAAAGTTAAAGTGCTTAAGTTTTGATTGTTTTGTGTATTGAGTCGAATATGGGATGTGCCTACGTATCTGGCGTTAAGAAGTGAATTTACGTTGGCTCAATGTGTCCGTTGCCTACGTTTATTGTGAATTTTAATTAACGAAACATTTTAATGCGGATGATCTCGAGAAATTAGGAGGCTTAGGTTGTATTTTTTATATTTAAAGTTATCATAATCGTCCTTCTACCGTTTTCCTTTCTATTCTCGAAGCAAGTTCACCTAACCTTTCACTTTCTTGAAGGAAACCTAGACCTTGTTGAGTTTAGACTCGTTTCCTCACGATGCTTCCTTCAGCTGAAAGTTACTGTAAAAATAAGCATGAACCGATTCGGCAATTTTGATGTTGAGTGTGATGGGGACAATTAACAACCATGGTTGTATAAAATACTACAACTATTCAGATTTTATGCAAAAATTATACCAATATCCCTTTTTGAACTTAAGATCTCTGTAAAAAAAACCTGACAGCGAAGTTTGGTTCAACGGCGACTGAAACAGATACACTCTGTAATTTAACAAGGAAAAGTTCCTGTTTGGAGGAAGTTTTCTGAAAGAAAAGATGCTCGGCAAAAGTTGGTGTCTGATATTGTTAGCACAAGTGCGTACAAAATAATATTTAACAATTAACATCGGTGTTTAAAGAAAAACAATCCGTTTTATTTTAATAATAATAAAAATAAATCATCATCCTCCTAGCGTTATTCCCAGTACAGTTGCATCCTGAAGAACGCCTGGAAGTCAGGAAGAATAAATAAATAATATTGGGGGACAATCTTACACAAATCGACCTAGTCCCACACTAAGCAAAACTTGTACTATGGGTACTAGACGACCATAAACATACTTATATAGATAAAAACATACTTAAATATATAGAAAACATCCAAGACCCAGGAACAAAATCCACGCTAAATCTACAAATAATGCCCTGACCGGGATTCGAACCCGGGACCTCTAGCTTCGGAGGCAGTGTCACTACCAACTAGGCTAAACAGGGCGACAAAGTAGTGGTGTAAAGTTTTTAGTGTACAGTCGGTGTAAAAAACCTTCGTTAGTTATTTAATTAATTCCTTTATAAAGTCATTGACTCTTGAGTACCTTTCAAAACTAAAGTACTAAGTAGACAAGTGCATATAAAATTATACTTACTTGATAACAAGTATCAAAATAGTATAATACAACTCTAACCTGTATCGAGTTTCATATTAACAGTGTACTTTTTTTTAATGACCCAGTCAATTCAACGAAGGAAACAACCTCGTAAGATTTCCAATCAAATGAATATTTTAATTGTTAATGTTTTGTTAGTGTAATTATTTTCTCTCGTAGTTTTTGCAATCATTAATAACTCTGCGTCGTATTTAATTCGATAATGCCGAGGAGTTCAAATAATCATGAAAGAAGTGGAGTACCGTTATTGCGGATCATGAAGCTGGCATGAACAATAGCGGAATATCATTTATTAGTTGACTTGTCACTATCAGTTGCCTAGCCTGTGCCTAAGATCTATTTACTATTTCGATAAAGGGTATTAACAGTTCTTTAAGACCTAGACCTGAGAATTATAAACATTCCATAGATATGACCCTGGTAGGAACAATTCAATTACGATTAGTAATTAATAATTTTCATAAAGGCAGAGATGATTATAAGAATGGCCCCACCCATTCTACTTATGGGAAACACAACAGGAGGAGCCAAATTAGAATAAAAGTCAACTAAAAAAAACGCTTAGAAACTTATCCGCTGATTCCTAAAGGATATTTTATTTATTTTTTATTTTATTTTATTAAATAGGCACACAAAACAAGTATCAATCATTAATACACCATACATATTTTTTCTTATATAAAACTAGTTGTTCTAACAGCACTTTCACCACTTGAACAATATTCCCTCACTTATACCGCTGATCCGGAAAATAACCATCAGTATAACTTATAATTATTCCCGACTTAATTACAACAACATAAGGATTTTTCAACTGCAGGTCCGCTTGGTATGTCTGCCCGCCGTAACTCAAACCCCAACATCTGGTGGGCAGACTGCGCACTCGCTTGGCTGGAATGAACAAACGCCACCGTAAAGGCCTCGGTACACACATACGAAACTCGCATGCGAGTTTCGTTACATTGCGGGTTACCGTGGTATAATGAGTCCAATCGATCTGTCAAACCTCGCTATGTAGTGAAACTCGCATACAAGTCTCGTAAGTGTGTAAATAAGGCTTAACCATTGTATAGGATAATGTGCGTTCCAGCTGCAAATCAGAGTTCATATTCGCTAGCACAGATATCAGAGTAAAGCAGATCCGCTCATTTAAGTTGAATGACTGTCCATCTGATCTATTCTCACTAATGCACAAATCAGAAAGTTTGAGAGAGACAGATAACTGACGTCTGACACGTTTTCACCTGTCAGTGTGTCCGTCTTCATAACTGAAAATTGTACTGAACTGACGTTGTGGTGTGTTAAGTTTATATGGGATTAAACACCTGGTGTGCTTTCAAATGGAGACAACTCGTTACAAGCCGAAAATGATTGTACTATCTATCGCATTCTAACTTATTTTGGTGCACCATAAGGATTAAAGAGACAACTATATGAAGATGTTTGATGCTGATGAAGGCTTAATACTGCGAGTCTGCTTTTCTCTGATGTCTGTGTTCGCTAGTTAAGGTGTGTTTTGACCAATTCGTTTTTATAATAGAGATTTGACGGCCTGTTTAGCCTAGTTGGTAGTGACGCTGCCTCTGAATTCCGGCCAGGGCATTCTTTGTGCATAATTAGCACGGATATTTGTTCCTGGGTCTTGGATATTTTCTATGTATTTAAGTATGTATTTATCTATATAAGAATGTTTATCGTCGTCTAATACCCATAGTACAAGCTTAGTTTAGTTTGGGACTAGGTCGATTTGTGTAACATTGTCCCCCAATATTATATTATTATTATTTATTCCTGACAAACACTTAGAACACCCGCTGCTAAAACACGATCAACCAATTCGGTGAAGTAACTCCGATAGTCTCAGTTGACAATCAAAAATTCGAGATTTTAGTATCTTAAAATATATTGTTTCTTCGTAGAAATAATTCATGTTATTATTTAATAAGCACTTGTATGAAAATTAGGTAACTATATTACGTTGCCATCACAACATCATATTTGTATTGTAACCGGATGATTTCTAGTCACTTTATTTGATTACAAGGTCATTTCGGTCCTTAACAAGTAATCAACTTTTAAGTAAATATATAGATACTCGTTAGCGTTTATATTTCATCATCTTTGAATAAGTTTCTTAAAGATTCCATACTTCTAAGCATAAATATAATTTGCAGACATTTTTTTAAAGAAAAACTTAATTTTATGTTTACTGAAGTACCCCAAAACATTATGCTATATGTAAGGAAAGGATAAACATTTCCATAATACGCCTTCTTTGCAACCAATTGGTTACCAGTAATTTCCTTAGAAATGAAAATTTCCATAAAGTTTTCCTTCTTAGTACATAATATATACAGTAGAATTAAATTAAGTTTATAAAACGAAATAGAACCAGGACAGGTGAGTTATCGATCGTTCATATACCGAACCCATGAGGCGCCCTGCCAACGCGAGAAGATTTTTCAAAATTCAATTCGTCAACCTGTCAAAACCTGGAAAGCTCAGCAAGGTACCTAAGGCGGAAAGCATGTTTGAAATAAATTGGATCTTTGTTTTATATCCTATCGAAAATTCAATTTTGGCCAACTACATGGTGAAAACAGCAGCGTGACTTCACGAAATAGGTATGCTGTGTGTAAGTACTTGAAATTATATTATTTTTATTGTATTGTAATAAACTAATGCCATTATTTCACAAATATAAATGAAATTATGTAATTAACTGTTTTTTTATAATGCAAAGATTGCATTTACGTGCCGACTATACCTTCATGCAAGGTTACACGAGGTGCGAACGTTCGGGAGACTAGAAGATGATTCACAGTAGACCGTTCCGTGTCCGAGCCGGCCCGTTTTCTTCTAGAGAAATACGCCGGCCGTTGCTTTTGCTGTCACAGAAAACGGGCCAGCCCGGACACGGAACGCTCTGCTGTGAATCATCCTTAAGACTGGCGGGTGGCGGAGACGGGAACGGCATATAGTCGCCTGGTTAGTAGCGCGGCGTGTAGAGCGGCGCGTAGTACAGTACGACACACTAGAGTAGAAATTAAAAAGTGGCAGCACTGTCGTGACATCCCTTTCAAATCAATCTAGGAAAAAAGGGACGACACTATAGTGTTGTCACTTTTTAATTCCTACTTTTTTGTGTCGCACTGTATTTGACGCGTGAATGCGACCCAATTAAGTAAATAATAATATGATGTATTTTAGACTATTAATATAGATATACTAGATAGCTCGTTCTATAGGCCTTATATTTTTTCTATAAATATTATTTTACAAGCGGACGATTCGCTTAATTTAATTATAATTTACAACTGGACCAGGGATTTGTTTCCGGTTTATATTCTTTACCTGAACACTCCTTGTACACATTACAGTGTTCAAATATAGTACGTAGTTTCCATTAAGAATTAAATGCAACCAGGAATTTTTAGTAGACTGTGACTTCAAGGGGACATAATAGAATAGTGTTTGATACATAGACTTTCGTTGAATAACTTAGGAGTAAGATGTGGACACTTAATTTTAGAGCCTGGCGGTGTGAAGGTGATCGAAGAGAAGCGCTGAGATGGCGTCTTTCGAAAAATATCCTAAATTTTATGAATCATATTATCGATAATTTAAGTAATAACGAAATTATAATATATTATCAATTAAATGTAAAGTCAGAAAAGTATAGCCTGTGGGACCTGTCGTTGGAACTCAGTTAAGTAATTATAGGTGAAAAACTTAAGTAAGTCACCTGTTGTATGTAGTTGTGACGTGTTCGAATAGGCGTTTGTTTTGTTTGTGTTGCACATCTATACATATAATAAAGCTGCAGAGGGTCGAAAGTCTGTACATGCAAGATATTCGAAAAAAAAAAATGTCTGGGGATTATTAGAATCGATAACAGAACACGTTCCAACAGTTTTTAGAATTTTTGCCATTCTACGATTTAAGTTTCAGCCAATTGGGAGTATAACAACGTGTCAAGAAATTTAACGTAAAGCATAGCAGAATTGTAAACAAGTTGACGATTCATTATGTCAAAACCGAAGTATCATAATTCCTTCTGATTGTTGACGCTATTTTATCTTTTCGCAATAAGTTCTACTTTGCGTGTACATCAAAATGCATTTGCGATACTTTGTCATTGTTTTTATTCATATGCTTAAATACAAAAACAGCTGTTACAATGCACACTTTGTATCGTCGGTGTACCATTTAATTTTGACGTGCGTTATTTTTTACGTAGTTATTGACCCTTCACACCATAAAAACTGTTTGATATAAGAGATCACTTGAGCTGGGCAGCCCAATCTTCAGCATAGACAGTTGGAGCATCTTAGATGTAAACTTAGAAGAGGGTCGAAAGTCTGTATGTAATGGAAGATATTCGAAAAAAAGTTGGCTGAGGATACTTAGAATCAATAACAGAAATCGTTTCAACAGTTTTAAGGACTTGTGTCTGTTTGTGTGTCTATTTATATGGTCATCATACTTACATGAAGAACTCGCTCTTTTGGGATAACGTTTTACGGCGGAACTGCGTAGCGAGACTTTTGTACAATGTACATGTAATGTTTTTGACGAGATTCATTCGTCTAGAATCGGTACATTTGATATTCCGAAATAAGCACTTAATCATTCGTTTTGACAAAAGGATTTCTAGGGAATGTCATATTGACTGGAATCATTTCTTAATGGGGTGTAAAGAAGGGTGAAAGATTGTATCATCATCATCATCTGAGGCATTATAGCCGCGGGTGGGCCCTAGGCTAGCCTGGTCAAGCAAATATCTCTAGTCCGATCTATTTGTGGCTTTCCTTCTCCATTATGTCACCCCTAAGTTCCTGGTGTCCACCTGAGCTTGAGAAAGATTGTATGGGAAAACAAATCATTCTAAGGCGAGAACGAATTAAGGATGATTCACAGTAGACCGATCCGCGTCCTGGCCCGGCCCGTTTTCTATGACAGCAAACGCAACGGCCGGCGTATTTCTCTAGAATCATGTGAATGTGAATCATCCTTTATACGCGTACGAAGTCGCGGGCAAAAGCTAATTTTAAATATGTAATGTCTATTCAAACACGCTACAACTACGTACAACAGATTAATGAAAATAATGTAATCAATTTTGAATTAATTAGGAATAGTTGATTAAGATGTTTGTATCATTAAAGGCACGTGGTTTTTTCGTTTTATCGGTTTCGCTTTTTACCGCGTAATAGGATTACATGTGACCTAAGCAATCGTACATAGTTATTGTCAATAAAAAAAATATCTTATTATATCTTACATATAATGTTTAAGAGAAAAAACGGGATACATTGATAAAATGAAAGTTTCACTGTTTAAAGATAAATATAATTTATTTGTAAACACATTAATTAATAACACACAGACGCACATTATTTAATTTAACAATAATCGATCATTTCTTCATGTTTGAAATTCAAGCTTGATTAATTCTGACATGGCGACATCCTAGGTAGGTATATTGACTAAGATATAGGCTGGTGTGTACCAAATATTTTGTAATACCTAAATCTAAAACCCTGTGATTTAAAAGAAGTTTTAGACATACTTAAATCAAGGAAGGTACCTTAAGCCAATTTGAAATAATTGTCCTTGACGCCGCCTTCACTTCAACACGTGTGTCTATATCACTACAAAGTATCAAAATCGGAACACGCAACTCTTATATTATTCGATAATTATGTCAAAAAGTGAACCCAGTTTACCAAACTTAAATCTTAATCTCCTGAACAAGATAACTGCCATCCCAGCTACGCCTTCGGGCAGTCGAAGAAGACGTTTATCCTCCTCGGGTTGGTTTCTTTGGTTTCGAACAGGCAAACCGACAAAATTCCAATTTCAACAGAATGCTAAGCCGCGAATACGGTTTGTTACAGCGGGAGGGCCTATAATAAGTATCGCGAGAATCTCCAATCGAGTAGTTTACTCTTCATCCCTCTTTACCCTTTTTCCGAAAGATGATCCGCCGTTTCTATAAAAGCGAAGGCTAGACGTAAGGCGCATTTAAGATTGCTTAGAAATTGCGGATTGATCATCTCCCCGAAGACGTCTTCTTTTGGAGAGGTAGTATCTTCCCAGTTAGTCCAACCATCTGGAAGGAGCCCCTTCAGGCGTTCCAAAATTTCCTCATCTTGATCCATCTTAGCCCGTTCACCCAACAGTTGCCGAGGGTGACAAGGCCTAGCCTAGCTGGTAAACCGGGTAAACTTATGCGACGCATCTCTCGACATTTGAGACGCGTTGCTGAAGTATTCGAGCTGCGATGCCCATTTTTCTGAGCCGCATCGCCCAATTTTCGAGTCGCGTCGCTCAACTTTTGAGCCATGCCTTGCAAATTTTGAGCCGTACTGCCTTATTGTAGGAGCTAAGGCTCTGTGGCTGAATGGCCGAAAAGTCGCGCGGCGTACGTAGCCATCCGGTCCGGTCTTGTAGTCTAAGGACAGTATGTCCGACAAACAAGATAATTACTGGAAGTCTCAAGTAAGTCGCAAGTAAGTACTGTTCTCACCTATGTATGGGCGGGCTCCAAACTACCAACGGTTCAAAGACGTGCGGTCAGAACTGTCAACGATCCCTGTGTGACAGGCGACTTTGAACCGCTTTGTCTCAGGAGGGACTTTGCCTCCTAGTGCGTGTTCTACTGCCTGTATAACGAGATGTGCTCTGAAAAACTGTTTAACATGATGCCCATGGTGGTTACCTGAATAATAAATATAAATAAATAAATAAATATTATTATTTATTTATTTGGGCTGAAAGCTTGTTTTCCATTGACGTGGTATGAAAAAAAGACTCTGGGTGCAATGTCGAACATTTAATGACTTACCTCGTTATTCAGCAGGAAACCACTGGGTCGTCTCTTCACTAAATATAACGTTACAACAATGTTGAAGCAAAACAAAAACACTATGTGTAAATATTTCCATGTGTTTACGCAAGGTAATGTAAGCGTACTGATATGACAGCGCGATCGCACTGATCGCTTGCCTGCCTCCCCAACAGAGCTTTTTTTTTTTTTTTTTTAATTTATTAATTCAAATGAAATTTTTACAATAAATTATATATTTTCGCCAAACTGCTAAGCAGTTTGTTGGCGAATACAGCTCGGAACATGCGGAGAGACAGAAGATCGTAAGTAGACGCATGTGAGTATTGTAAGTACTATTAGGTAAGTTAGGTTATTTCCGTAGGTCAAGCCAACGGCACAGAACTGATAACATATATATAAACTACATCCGAACTTTATGTCTACATCCTAATTCCAAGTCAAGTATTCCGCAATTTCGTACAACAAAGCGTTCGTCGCCTTCGCTATCGCAGCTGCAGACTGAATATACGCGAAAGAAAACACACCACCCCATGTTTGCGACTTAATTAAGTCAAACAAACACTTTCGTGTACGGCAGGCTACGGTGATACGAGAGTTTGTCGCCAGAAAAACATTGTGTGATAGAATGTGGTTACCTATCTTGCTTGATGCTTTTTTACGTCCGACGAAATGCGCAAAAGAGTTTCCTAGAATTTGTATCTTGTTTATAACATTACGAGTATAACTGTCAATTTAACAGCCGGCTCATGAATGCAGGTTTTGAGCAAACTTAGTATTATCAATTTAAATATGTACCTTTTAATACTTTTTGTTTTCACAAATTTACACACAACACAATAGAGAAATAAGAAAATCATTTTCTGTAATAAATAGATATAAAAATCAAAACCAGAAACCAACATCCGAAAAACAATTAATGTACTTAGGGTGTCCTACCTAGTATTAGCTTTATCTTAAAAGTACGAGACCGGTGCGACTTCGCCAGAATCGAATGGTTTTCATAACGCTATTTTTATCGTTCAGTCTATCGTTTTTGTTTCTATTGTTTGTTTCTTTTTTCAATATAATAAAGACTTAACAATAAATTCATGTGTATACCTAAAACAATAAGTAGTCATCATCATCATCATGTCAGCCGAAAGACGTCCACTGATGGACATAGGCCTCCCCCAAAGACTTCCACAATGGCCGGTCCTGCGCCACCCGCATCCAGCGGACACCCGCGACCTTCACCAGGTCATCAGTCCACCGTGTGGGGGGCCTGCCCACGCTACGCCTTCCGGTACGTGGTTGCCACTCGAGAACCTTTCCGCCCCAACGGCCATCGGTTCTACGTGCTATGTGCCCCGCCCACTGCCACTTAAGTTTAGCGATTCGGAGGGCTATATCGGTCAATTTGGTTCTGCTGCGGATGGCCTCATTCCTGATGCGATCATGCAGAGAAACTCCCAACATAGCTCTCTCCATTTCCCTTTGGGTGACTTTGAGCCTTCTTATGGGGCCCATAGTAAGCGACCACGATTCAGTGCCATATGTCGTGACTGTCGGGACTGGCAACACACACTGGTCAAAGACTTTTGTCTTGAGACACTGCGGAATATTGGACGAAAAGATGTGCCGTAGCTTCCCGAACGCTGCCCAGCCGAGTCGGATTCGACGATTAACCTCTTTCTCGAAGTTAGACCTACCTAACTGGACAGTCTGTCCTAGGTATATGTAATCGTCTACAACTTCGAGCGTAAAGTGTCCGATTGTTAAGGGAGTTGGTGCGACATGGACATTTGACATGATCTTCGTCTTGTCCATCTTCATCCTTAGACCAACTCGCTCGGAGGCTTTACTGAGGTCATTGAGCATTGTACTTAAATTCTCCATCGTCTCAGCCAAGACTACTATATCGTCAGCAAACCGAAGATGAGTGAAGTAGTCGCCGTTTATGTTGATAAGTAGTAAGATTCATTAAATGAAAACTAAATGGCAAACCATAATTATTTGCACCTTAATTAAAATATTCTGTCAAGATGAATATTCCTAGAGACGTTACATCTTGGTCTTCTAATATTTTAAGTCTTAAACTTGGACTTAAACTTGACAAGGAAGGTCGAAGTTGCACCACGTCCGTAGGAAATACCCACCGTTACCCTACACGAGACCCCTGGGTGGTGCTAAAATTGCAAGAAACTGGCAACCATACTGTCTTCTCAAAAATCGCACGGGTCGAAAAATGCTTTGCGATAATCAAACACATACTTAGACGATATCTTAGCGTTGAATTAAATTTATTTTTTAAACTGATAAAAAATAACTTACATGTCCTATATATATTAAATCTAAATTTAAGACCAAGTCTACGGTATCTACATAAGTTTTTAGCCACTATTTTACTAAATTAACTTATTTATCCCTGCAAAAACTCATTCACACTTTAGCAAGCAAGTTTTATAAGATGGGATTTGAGTCTCTTGGAAATTACAGCGGCTCTGTCGGATGATTTCCTGTCACTCGGAATCTCGTTATACACAATTTGGTGCCAATGACACTGAGTGATTTCCTGAGCCTAGGAAACCTCTGCTCTGTTAGGGTGAGAGCAAAAAAGGCTGCCTGCAGCCATTATTTTCTCACGTACTGCGTTATTGATATGATTTGCAAGGGTTGATTTTACATATGCATGCAGTCATTATATAAACTGCAAGCAGAATTAAAATGCCGTTATTTCTTTTCGTTTCTTGAGATAAGATTCAATTCTACGTAAAAAAACAGACTAAGCGGCGCTATAAAGGGTTCCGTTTCTGGCTACACGTTTCATGTCATAAATAAAGGTTGATTAATAATTTGATTTAGGGTAGTGGGTTGTAGTGTTTATATAAAACGGGTGATTTTAAAAGTGGCTAAGGTCGTCAGTCTGTAATCAACCCTGTACACTGGTTGTGCCCGCTATACAACTAACAGTAGTTGTTGTTTTATTTGAAGTTATCCGGATTAAAAAAAAAAAACTGTTGTCTTAGGATTTTAGTACATGAATAGACAACTTATTTAATATTATTACTATCGTGATTTTTTTTATATATCCAGAAGTACACGTTTAGCTGGCAGGAAGGACCCGGAGGGGCAAAGACAGAAATGTAAAATTAAACTCTGCTTTACAGAACGAAATCAAAGTAACATAATAGATGCATTTGGAAAAAGTATTTTGCAATATTACCATTAAGTTCTTATAATAATAACACAGACGGCCTGTTTAGCCTAGTTGATAGTGACGCTGCCTCCAAAGCTAGAGGTCCCGGGTTCGAATCCCGGCCAGGGCATTATTGGTGCATTTAGCACGGATATTTGTTCTTGGGTCTTGGATGTTTTCTATGTATTTAAGTATGTATTTAAGTATGTATTTATCTATATATGGAAGTATGTATTTATCTATATATGTAAGTATGTATATCGTCGTCTAGTACCCATAGTACAAGCTTTGCTTAGTTTGGGACTAGGTCGATTTGTGTAAGATTGTCCCCCAATATTTATTAATATTATTATTTAAATGTCTTTACCTTATCTCGGAACCATGGGGTGCCGGACCTTTGGAAGGCGTGCGTGGGGTCGAAGCCAACAGCAAAGTGATACACATGGGGGATAACATCCCCAAACGCACAACATGGTACATCCAGAGATGGTCCCCACCAGGTGCAAAGACTATTGCAGTGCATCACTGTGCTGCGATGGAAACTAAGGTCATGGGTTATTGTGTTGAATGTTGGATGGGCTAGATAATGGGCTATTGGAGGAGACTAGCGGACACCTGCCATGACAATCAGTCTCAATATTCTAAAAAGCAGGTGGTGACTCGCGAGCTCGCTGAGTGGGCCCCACATAACAGTCGCACGCACAGTGCGACATCCCTTTGAGCGGCTGTAAGATTGTCGAGAGGTGAGTCTGCGGTAGCCAGATCCCGTTAATGAAAAACATAAATGAGAAAATGGGACCCAAGTTCAATATTAAGAATATGCGATGCTTGGTTGTCGTCTTTACTGGCAAAAGAATTGAGATCAAAATGGGTGCCAAGTTCCGTAGATTCTCTGAAATGGTGCCAAGTCCGGTACCACATTGTTTACAGTAAAATTAATTTACTTCGGCTTAATGCATTTTGAGCCTTAACTTGGCAGTTTTCTGTGCATTATGTTATAATACCATAAAAGCTGTTGGATATTTAAGAAAACTGCCAAGTTAAAGCTCAAAATGCATTAAGCCGCAGTAAATTAGCTTTACTGTAAACAATGTAGTGCCAGACTTAGCACCATTTCAGAGAATCTACAGAACTTGGCACCCATTTTGATCTCAATTATTTTGTCAGTGAATACGAACACCAAGCATCGCATATGCTTAATATTGAACTTGGCTCCCATTTTCACATTTATCTTCTTGATGGGATTATTATAATACACAATCATCCCTGGCACAGACCCGAACTAAACCTCCCAAAATAATACTTATAATCACAGAACAAATAAATACTATAGAAATGGTAATGGGCGGGGCACGCGTAGCCGCGTATATGATCGGATTTACATGAATCTGTCAAACGCAGTCAAAAGGCAGTTCAGTTGTCAATGGACTGCGAGTGACGAATTATACCCTTTTAATAATTTTTAAGAAAAAAAACTGACTTCAATGGGGGAGGCCAGTGAAAGATTATTATACTTAGATGGTGCACTCTTAGATTCCATACAATGAAATAAAAATGGCTATAAGTATGTTTATAATGGTAGAAGACTAAGTACCCTCAATTCCTCATGGAATCATGGAAAAACCTTGTTTGCTTGACAAACAAATCGAAGAGAACCAATCGCCAAACGTGAACTACGCGTCGTTGAAGAGTTCCGTTCTGATCATCATCAGCAGTTCCACTTCATCCAATGTCACATTTTTGGATGCAAATGCTTGACTTGTTGATAAAAACACAAAAATCACTACATGTTTGCCTTAAAGATTTGAGGAGTTCTCTCAATTCCTCATGGATCCCATCATCAGAACTGCGTTTTGACAAAAACGGGACCAACTTCGATATATATACTTACAATCAAAAAAAGAATTTTCCAAATCGGTTAAGAAATGAATGACGGAGTTATGGAGTAACAAACATTTAAAAAAAAAAAACATACAACCGAATTGATAACTTCCTCTTTTGAAATCTTGAAGTCGGTTAAAAAATATAAAAATGCCTTTTTGTGCAATTTTGTCCTACCGAAAACGAAGCTACAACCTAAAGGATCAGCCGGGAGTGATTTATTTTCACTGATAAGCACTAAAATAATTGTTTTTTTGGAAAACATTGCGATGGATTTGACATCGGTATGGATGCTTGACATTGCTTGCTTGCGAATGGAACTGATTAAGGATCTACCCTAATGTCACCGCAATGTATCGCGCTTTTCGTGCTCCTTTCCGTTTGTCATTTTATCGGAGCAATTGGTAGCAGGACTAGAGTGGTACTCATACCTAATATACGAATTTATCGATTATTTTAAAATAAAAATAATTATGATTTAACTTGGGTAGAACAATAAATAAAAATATCGAATAATTTCTTCATGTCATTATAATATAACATAACTGATGGTAGTCTGGTAGTTATTTGTCTTAATCCTAATTTAAAATAACATATTAAGCATAGTGTGCTTTGCTTATAGAATAAGTATTATTTTATTTAAGTACTTTATATTTACTTTATTTTAAGCGGAAGATCTCTAGCCCACATTATATAAATACCTACATATTGTACTGTAATTGCAAATCAAAATTAAAACACATTACAATACATTCATTATATTTCATTATTGGTATATAATCACATTAAGCCTTATAGACTCAACTTAAACCCAAGTTTTAAATGAACGCGCCTCTATTTAATCAATGTGAAACAGACAAGTTCGTAAATGGTTATTATCGATAATAAGCTTGATCTAACTGGAAATCACGATCTTTCAAAGCTCCTTAGATTACAGCACCTGTCATGCATACCGGTTTTTTGCCTAAAATGATTTGTTATGTTATTTGCTAGTAGTGCTACTTGTAAAGCTTTCTCTTTTTCAAATTCTGCTTCTCGATTGATCGTAACGTAAAGTGAATCGCTTCCTTAAATTATCATGCCTTAACTTCTAGGCACTTATTCGAATATTTAACTAGATCGTTGCCAACGACATACTTTGCATAACATAACAAGTCATTTAAAGCAATGGATAACGTTATGCATGACAGGAACTGTGATCTTACAACGTCTAAATTCGTTCAAAATTACGAAACCTATTGGACGCACTTTCCGTTTTAGACAGGTTTTACTCAACGTATTTATATCGATAATTAACTATTATACCCTAACCCCTATTTCTTTCCAAATTCTAATTCTTACTTCCAAATAAGTGTACCACCACAGACATTCATAGTAACATTTATTTAATTAACAAAATTACATTAATAGACTTACAGTATGCACCAAAACATCTACAATGTTTAAATGTACACACAGATATGACTTATACTAAACAAAATAAGCTAAGAATACAAATTGCACAAGGTAATTATACCTTTGGCTTCGAACGCAATCAAATGTCAAGAGTATTTGACCGCGGTCTCCATTTTGCAAACAAGGATACCATACCAATTTCTGTCCAAAGTGCATCTCCCTCACACACACTTGGCTATGTAATAATGCAAGAAGGAAAGGATCTATCAATACTAATAGCATATAATTTTTATGCCTTAAAAGCTTTCCGATTTTTAGGCCCTATATTGATAAGATAAAGCAAAGACTTACATGAGATTTTTTGGGCAATGGAATTTAAGCCGTTAATTGATCTAGTTTGAGACCATTTTCTTTCTAAAAATGATAACCGTTAAAATCGTAATGAAATAATAAGCGTTATCCATTAAAAAGCGTTTTGTGTTAGTGTTGGCGTGAATGTATTTAGTTATGATTGTGTTGGAACGGCTACGGTGGTTCTTTAAGTATATAGTTGTCACGCCGCTTCCATCTTTTTATATATTCTGTGCTTATAATTCAAGTTTACACAAAACACATGGTACTTAACACGTTCCCTGTGCATGCATCATATGTGTAGCATTTTAGGGTACATATGATACGTGCATGCATCATGGGTGATGCGCGACCCCTTGTAAACTTAGAGCATTGACAAAATTGACACGTGTGAGCTAGATGTTTTTTATTCGCGTGCACATATTGGCTACAATTTTTTTTACAGAAAACACGTGCGTCCGGATGACATTTCTATATTGTTGTCTGATTATGGCTGTTACAAATAAAACACAGAAAAATAATCATTTTTTTTTTATGAAATAACAAAACAAAATGAATTACTTGTTTTTGTGACACATGATAATTAAATCAAAAGAATAATCAAATAAATTTGTAAAAACTAATCAAACTTTGCTGGAATTTTTCTTTAATGGCAGGCATTGTAGCATCAAAGACACAATGTTTTCTTACAAATCAAACACTCAGTGTCTATTTGCTTCGCCTTTTTGCGAGCGTCTATAGGTGTGCTACCCTGTTCAGTCAGTAATTTATAGCACCCAACGCATCGTTTTCTAATAATTTTATTGTTACGACGTGGAATCTTGGTCAGTTCATGGCGGCGGGATAAGGCAGATTGAATCAATGGTCCAGCCGAATATTCGGTATCTTTAATGCCAAGAAGATGGCTTATAATTATTTCGTGGCCTGTCAAGAGAGGCATTTTTTTTTGTTGGCATTGATGTCCTTGTAAATCAAAACTGCATTAACAACCGCAACTGACATCAAATCAGCCGCAATTTTTTTATACCAGAAACAAGTCTTGCGAACAGGCGAATTGTAACTTGCCAGCTGATCAGCTACATCAATGCCTTTCTTGCCGCGATTGTAATCTAACACAATCTTTGGTTTCATGATTGGGCTGAATATAGTAGACATTGCCATTTGATGATCGTGACATGTTGATAAAACCAAAACGTCACGCTGGTCTTTCTATTTCAACACAGTCATGCATTCGTTTTGACGAGCAGCTATTTCACCTTTCTTTAGTGGTGCATTTATTACTTCCGGAGGAAGATTTCGTCTGTTTCTCCGTAGAGTGCCACAAAAATCAGTTTTATGATGCTTTCAATATCTGGCTAGAGGCACACTTGTATAATAATTATCCGTTACCAATAGCCTACCTTCGTTCAGTAACTCTTGAGCTAAATTAATAACTACTGAACCTGGTTTGTCCAAACCTTCTATAGCTTGATCCTTTTCGGAGTAGACTTTGTAGCTCCAAGTGTAGCCTGTGCCAGTACATAATTTGTAAATTTTTATACCATACTTGTCACTCTTCTGGGGGTTGTATGTGCGTATATTTAACCTTCCCCTAAAGCCAACCATTGACTCGTCTACGGCAATAACGTCTCCAGGAGTGAATATTTTCCGACAGTTATGTATCACTTTATTTATCAGTGGTTGTATTTTGAACAGTCGTCCACTGTGCGTACTTGTATTGTCAGCAAAATGCCAACATCTCAGTATAAGGCAAAATCTGTCATACGTCATTGAAATTTCGTGAAGAAGTGGATGGTAATATAGTCTGTTTTTTTTCCAGTAGCACTCTGTGGTTGGAAATTGGAGTACGCCTATCAATAAATACACACCATTGAACTTTCTCATTTCGTTGGAAGTTACATCTTTCCATCGTTTAAGGCGAGATATAGCGAGATATTTTGCTTTAGTGTCCTTTGTTGCAGTAATTGTGCTGTATAATTGTTGGTCTGATTAGTCATCATATCAATTATTTCGTCATCAATGATTGAAATAAATATAGTCCATAAATCGGAATCAGCTGAAACATATTTAATTTGTCTCTTTAACTGGTCAAAACCAGTAAAGACTTCCTTTTCCAATGGCAATATGTTAGAAGTCCAGGCGGAAGGCAACCGGTTATTTAATTCTACTGTAGGCGGTATTATTTCAATATCCTGGTCCCTTTGTAACAATGCAGGTTCTTGTAGCTGGGATAACTGAACTCTTTGTGCTGGCAACACTGCTGGCTGTTGGATCTGTGGTGCAACACGTGACCTCGTCAAGACTTCAGATTGTCGGTCGTCGGATGTCCAATTTGGCACTGGCAGCACACATTGTGCATTTTCAAACAGAGGCGGCAAACCTGGTTCAGGCGATGATATTCTAGGCTCTTCCAAAACAACGGAGTCTCCAGTTGTTATTACAGGATCTTCATAATAATCGCGATTGACAAAGTCTCTTATGCTATCAATCTTCTCTGTATAGCAAGGTGGATCAAACTCACCCGATAAGTTAGAATCCTCCAATTCGTCCATGAAGTAGTCTTCTCCATCACTCTCTTCTAAAATTTTCCATATTTCTTCATACGTATATTGTGAAATCGGCTTACCGCGTGATTTTGAGCGTTTCATGATTAAAAGCCACTGTATCAAACACTATGACACGTAACTGTGCAATATCCATATACTAGTTATTTGTAAGTAACTGAAGTTTACTATACAAACTATTGTAAAACTTTTTCTGCCTATAAACGGCATAGACTGACGTAGAGCACAGATATAAGACCAAGAGAAACGTCAAATTGCCTAAACACGTGTATGAATAATATGTGATGCACTGAGGAATAAGCTAGCACGTGCATGCATTACATTTTGGGCACCAGTTTGAAAGCTCATACGTGTATACATCACATGTGATGCACTCGGAAAAATGGGAAAAATCGGAAAACGGACCTCAGGAATAGTGTTTTTATGCAAAAATATAATAATATATATTTTATAAAAAGTATTTACAAAAAAAAAAGAAATGCACGCGAGGAGTCGATTTCTGGATCCCAGTTGCACAGGGAACGTGTTAAATAAAATACAGAAAAAACGGTAACATCGGTACAAGGTGCACTTATCTCTGATTCAATGAAAATGGAATATAATGTGATTCTAGAGCCTTATATTGTAATACAGCAGTAATATATTCCGTAGATTTTGAATGTATCATTATAGACGAGTTCTCAACGCTGAATTAGTCTCGAACTAACTTTATCTATTGTTGAACCCTTGGAACCCCAGTCCTTAGGCAAGGAACAATATTCTCCTCAAAATGGAGGAAATTAATTTATTGTCTGAACCCTGTTAACTACCCCTATTGTTTTCATTTGTGTAAAATCGGCGACCTTCACCTTACTTAGCGCTAATGCGTTTACAGATTAGATTTACTGCTTATGCTGATACTTTTTGCGTTGGATGCTTTAAGAGCGTCAACGTGGTTCTAGTAAGTCTGAAATTCGATCTCTCTCCGCTCACCCCGTCTGTCGTCCTAGCGCTCTAATGTTTTGGCTGTAATAAACGAAAATCGAAATATTTGTTCCTGAGACTTGGATGTTTTCTATGTATTTAAGTATACATACGTATATATCTAATAAATATATCGTCGTCTAGTACCCATTAATACAAGCCTTATTAAGCTTAAATACTATGGGACTAGTTAGATTTATGTAAAAAAATGACCCCTTATATTTATTTATTTATTCGTTTCAAAACATTGTGGATACAGGCAAAGCAAGATTGAGACCTCTCAGTAGATATATGAGTCATGTATAGTAAAGTTCTTTTACATAAACTCAATTAAACTCATTTCAATTCAATTTATTGTAGTACAACATACAACCCGTCAATATACAACTAACCTAACCCTTCTCTGAACGTTGATACTAAAAATAAAATATTTAATAATAAGATCCGACACGATAGTTAAAAGCCAGGGTTTTTTTGCGAATCTTGAATCTCTTGCTTTGTACTACAAGGAAAACTTGTTAAAATTGTGATACAATAAGTTCCAAACGTAGTTGATTGGTAAAAAGAAAAGTATAGAATCGATATTCAGGCCCAGAAATGGTGATCGAAGCATTATCTATACACATTATAAAACTCTTGCGTTACTGGCATAACAGAAGTGACATTAATCTTTTTAGGGTTCCGTAGCAAAATGGCGAAAGCGGAACCCTTATAGATTCTACATGTCTGTCCGTCCGTCGGTCCGTCTGGCCGTCCGTATGTCAAAGCCTAT
The DNA here is from genome assembly GCA_905163555.1 of Notocelia uddmanniana. Classification (NCBI taxonomy): domain Eukaryota; kingdom Metazoa; phylum Arthropoda; class Insecta; order Lepidoptera; family Tortricidae; genus Notocelia; species Notocelia uddmanniana. Next base: position 23,960,794 of record LR991055.1, read on the forward strand.
TTATTCGCAGAGTATGATCATTACAATTATGAAATTTGGTATGCTATGACTCATCGCTCAATCCTGGATTCACTCCCTGTAATTATCGTAAATTTATCCAGAATGTTTCTTTACTTTCATTAACTTATTTTAGGTAAAACATTCAAGCTTAATTGACCGATACCAGTTTCAATGTTTCCAAAAAATAATAAACGATGCAATTAAATAGTTTGTACTTATACAATACGAGTATAATCCAACAATACTCTGTTGTTGGTGTTGATTGAGTGCGCCAGTGTTTCAACTGTAAAATGAATGATATAATCGTTTCATTTCACTTTATTACTCACAACTTATTGATATTTGTGATTCAAAGAAAATTAGTAAATTCAATTTTATGAAAAAAATCGGAAAGTGCATTAGGTATGTTTGTAATGTAACTTTGGTTACTTAGTTTCCATTTGACCAGTTATTTTAAGTTCTAAAACTTGGAATGCATTGATTGATTGATTGCTTGGATTGCACGCTGCATCTCGAATAGTTACATAATAAATGAAATAAAACTTTTAGATATGCGAACCGAAGCATGCATTAAAAGGACAGTGAAATAATAGGTAATGGGTTTTTAATATAAGATAAAATACTTACACTTTTTTAAAATGCCTGTGCCGGTAAGGCACATAATGTTAAATAGATTAGATTATCGGTAGATACTACGTACTAAAGATAAGTTAGAGATTAACTCCCTTATTCATAAACGTCCATCAAGCCTATATTAGTTAACAAGCCGCTAGAGTTGGTTTGTCCTTATCTGTCACTTTGACATTATTGTTTGTGAGAAAAGGACAAAACAACTTTTAGTTAACAGAGGTTTGTTAAGTTTTATGAATAAGGGGGTAAGAGTGGGCGAGATGTATGGATGATTATCATATCTACTTATGATAGCAACTAGTTTATAAAATAGAAATAGCTGACACTCAAAAAACGCAAAAACCCAAGAGATTAAAAAAAAATCTAGGGCACCGTACAAAACGCAATGAGTTCGCGCCAAAATATTTCATGTAAAATTGGCGGCCAAGACTTATAAGATCACAAAGCTTTCGCTCTAAAAAGGTTATCACATCCCAAGAACACCCAAACCGCTAACCCCTGACTTTACTCACCTTAAAGCTTGGTTTAAAAAGCATGGTTTGGCTGTTTCATTTATCTGTTGCATGTCATATAGCACTCATAACATTAAAGTCCTGTGATGTAATATTCCTACCGTAAATAAGTACATCGGACCGTCTGGCCAATATAGTAAGAAATTAAGTTTACCTCTTCAACATTGTGACAATATTGATCTTAATTCTTTACCATATCGGCAAAACGGTGCAATGTGCTGCCAATTTGACTTGAAATGTATTTGGAGGGATTATTTTATACAGGATTTACAACTACTGTTTCCCTGTCGTTTACTGCGTCACTCTATTATATTGTGTATACGTATAGGAAACGATACGCAGGAAACAATTTCATCACTTAATGACTCTCCACTAAGTTTAATAGATACTTTGGACTACATTTGATCACGCAACACCACCGAATGAATGTAGTAGGTAGATAGCACGCTAATTTTATGAATAAAAGCATCACTTTCCGCACCGTAGCGTCGAGTATGAAACGTGCAACACCTGTCAAAATAAACAGAAAATGAATTGCGGTTGATGAGCTTAACTTCATACCACTGCTGGATACAGGCCTCCTCTCATTAATGAGAGGGAACGGGCAGTCAAATATGCATAAAACTCTGATTGGTTCACAAAAGCACATGACATTCAATTTTCAACTCAACAGCTCGAAAAGTATTATGTAATCGATCAAAATCTACACTCAAAAGTCCACTTTATTGGCTAGCGAATAAAGTGATTCTTAAATTCGACCGTAATGTACTATCATGAGCTTCAACTTTTTTTAAAAGGTAAAATGAGCAATTTGAGCCGTGTGGGTGTACAAGGAGTTTACATGTTCAATACATTACTTCCACCACCACCATATCAGACGAAGGACGTCCACTGCTGGACATAGGCCTCCCCCAATTTCATGTGGGGTACATGCCATAATCGCCACGCTGGGCATGTGGGTTGGCGATCGCAGTATTTCCACCGCACTCCAGGGATGCTGCTGCCCATCCTCCGGTGGTCCTGGTCGTAGTTTTAGGACAAACCTGGGTCCTTTTTACCTCATTGGTACGGAACCCTAAAAAATGGCATTTGCACGGCATCTGATTGCATGAGCAGTTTGCGTATGGTGATTTTTTTCAGAAAAGTTTAGTAATAGTCTCAGGAACTCTTTGAAACATGGATGGATCCTGTCACCAGGTACCTTTTCTAGTTATTACGTCATCAATAATGGCGAAACCAATTACGCTCAATAACTATTTAATTGTGTTCTTTACTCGTTAATTACACTATTTACATTAAAATTAATTTACTACTAAACCAACTAGTCCCACAGTAAGCTCAAAAAGACTTGAGTTATGGCTACTAGACGACGATATATTTAGTAGAAAATAAATACATATAAAACTCCAAGTCTTATTAAGAAATGTTTCTGCTCACCAAAGAAACAAATGCCCTTACCAGGATTCGAACCCGGGACCTCTAGTTTCGGAGGCAGTGTCACTACCAACTAGGCTAAACAGGTCGACAAACACTAAAAACTAATTAAAAATAATATTCCAAAAATATCCTTTTAAACCAAAAGTGCAACAACAATTATGAGTTATAACTTGATGATACCTCAAAATCAACACACAACTGACAAATGTACCAATATCGCTAGGTCCCAACCCAATCACACGAACTCAACAACAAGTCAAACGCTCCGTCCTGAGATTCGCAACTCTACCATGAATCGTCATTTTAATTATCAACTATTACCGTTGATAAACAGCGGTACTCCTTATTAAGCTAACGAGTTTGTTATTAAATTAAATGAGAGTTTTAAAGTTTTATTAGGGACGGAAAGATTTTGCTTTTAGTATGCGGTTATGGCGTGCTTACGCGCCAATTAAATACACGGTTGTCGAGGAAATACAATGTATACTAGAAAGATATTCAAATAATTTTATTATTAAACAAATTGATTTATACGCTTATTCATAAAACTTAACAAGCCACTGGTTTACTAAAATGTGTTTTGTCCCCTTCCCATGAATACAAATGTCAGAGTGACTGATAAAAACACATGTTAACGCCATTTTAACTAATATAGGGTTGATGAACTGTCATGAATAAGGGCATTGTCTAAATTTTGTGGGTTCTTTCGAAATACCTCTAAGAGTCAGCTATTTCAGATAGCTTCAATCGTCGATCTGCTGAAACCATATCATGTACTTTGGACACCATTTCCGTAGTCGTGACGTTTTTTGGACGTAGTACGGGGCGTGCTTCATGTAGGACACTTGTACGGCTGCGGCAGCTGCTTCTTTTTTTGTTTCAAAGCAGGTTCCCCAACATTAGTCCCATATAAATTTGGTGAAGGTCTGATGATGGGATCTAGGAGGAATCGAGGGAACTCCTCGAATTTGATAGGCACGCATATGCTGATTTCGGTATTTTCTGTAGGTAACCAAGCATTGGCTCACGGAAACCACAAATTGTGGCATAGCAAGTACAAAATTGAAGAATTTTTTTTTGTGTAAATTGTTTAATTAATTAATACTTAAATAAGAAATGTTAGTATAATCTTAAAATTTCAATATAGTGTATAACAAATAACAATTAATGATATAAATACAAATACAAATGGTTTATTGTTCAAAAATCGATAAGTACATTACAAGAGATTCTATCAAAGACCAAACTGCCTAGCCTGTAACTTGGCCTTCTGCTATATGGAGACTATGTTGAATAATTTTTAAGAAAAAAAACTGACTTCAATGGGGGAGGCCAGTGAAAGATTATTAATCTTAGATGGTGCACTCTTAGATTCCATACAATAAAATACAAAAATGGCTATAAGTATGTTTATAATGGTAGAAGACTAAGTACCCTCAATTCCTTATGAAATCATGGAAAAACCTTGCTTGCTTAACAAACAAAACGAAGAGAACAAATCGCCAAACGTGAACTACGCGTCGTTGAAGAGTTCCGTTCTGATCATCATCAGCAGTTCCACTTCATCAAATGTCACTTTTATGAATAAAAATGCTTGATTAGTTCATGAAAATACTAAAATCACTATTTGTGTGCGTTTCACATTTGAGGAGTTTCCTCGATTCCTAATGGATTCCATCATCAGAACTCGAGCATGACAAAAATCAATCGTGAAAATAGAACTTGCTTAACAAACACAGCTAGAAGGACAAATCGGCAAACGTGAACTTTTCGTCGTTGAAGAGTTCTGTTCTCATCATCAGCAGTTCCACTTCATCAAATGTCACATTTTTGTATGATAATGCTCGATTTGTTGATAAAAACACAAAAATCACTAATTGTTTGCCTTTAAGATTTGAGGAGTTCCCTCAATTCCTCATGGATCCCATCATCAGAACTCGAGCATGACAAAAATTAATCGTGAAAAAAGAACTTGCTTATCAAACACAGCTAGGAGGACAAATCGCCAAACGTGAACTTTTCGTCGTTGAAGAGTTCTGTTCTGATCATCATCAGCAGTTCCACTTCATCCAATGTCACATTTTTGGATGCAAATGCTTGACTTGTTGATAAAAACACAAAAATCACTATATGTTTGCCTTAAAGATTTGAGGAGTTCCCTCAATTCCTCATGGATCCCATCATCAGAACTGCCTTTTGACAAAAACGGGACCAACTTGGATATATATACATACAATCAAAAAAAGAATTTTTCAAATCGGTTAAGAAATGACGGAGTTATGGGGTAACAAACATAAAAAAAAGAAAAAAAACAAAAAAAAAAAAAAAAACATACAACCGAATTGATAACCTCCTCTTTTGAAATCTTGAAGTCGGTTAAAAATAATAGTAGATTGTATGACTAGGAAATAAAACAATGCATTTTAGGCGAGGTGTGCATAGGTTAAAATGGGTTTTATTACCGAGTTATACACTCTACTTTTCACTTTGAATAAAAATATTTAATAAAATTAATACAGATACTAAATTTGACAGCTGAATGCTGGCCATGAAATTTCCGATTTAAAAAACATGTTTTGCCTCTATCGCATTGGCACATTTTGAGTAAAAGGTAGGGAGATAAAACATGGTTTCACGTTGCAGACTGAGCAAACAAATTTTTTCCCTAGGGACTAATATACGATTTTTGCTTCGCTCTGCAGGTCTAATATGTAAGCACTTTTAGAGCATGCGAAGTGAAAAATCAATTTTATCACGCCAACCTAGTTATTTTTTAATAGGCTAGTTACGAGAGATACTAATCTTGATATCGTAAATAAACTACTTAACTCTAACTTTAATATAATCAAAACTAGAATCGGAGGCCAAACTAAAAAACATATATTAATTTACAGCCTTATCTATACTAAATGTCAATATGCTACTGATCAAAAGCTGCATTGTTTTAATTCATATTTTGTATAAATTATATTGCCTTATAATTATAATATATCAACGATTTAGTGAAAATAAGTTACGAAGGGACGCCAAAAGCTTAAAATTTGCATGTCGACCGATGCAACGCGTCAAAGTAAGCGGCAAGACTCAGCATTTACAGCTTAAACGTAATTTTAATTAGAAAAGTTCTGCGCAATTAGCTGTAGCTCTCCGAACTAGCCAGGTAGGTATTCGTTAGTCTGATAAATTGGAATTGTTTAATTTGGTGGCTCCGCATTGTAGGTACGGAGCGCCGTTAATCTTTGTCGTTTGAATATTTTAATGAATTTTAGAAGGATTAATTCTTGAAACAAACCTGTGTTCGAATGATAACGAAATCGACTTGAGGCGTGCTTTGTTCGCCTCGTTGGGGCGCCAGTTTATTAAATAGCTGTATGGCGTACGTGATAACGGTTTGTTTATTAGAAGGTATTTATTCAGCGTTTGCTGATGCTTTCAAATAATTATCAAGAAATTGTAATAAAATTTGATCCGGGTATATCCTAAAACTACGACCAAGACCATCGTGGGATGGAGATGATCCCTGTAGTGCAGTGGAGATACTGCGATGGCCAACCCGCATGCCAAGCGTGGCGATTATGGAATTTACCCCCCATTAAATTGGGGGGGACTATGTCCAGCAGTGGTGTCCTTGGGCTGATAAGGTGTAATTCAATTGGATATACAGCATGTCATATTATAATCATATCGAGAGACACCTAGCACGAATTGGTGGAATGTGCTCGGATCGGAGCAGAAGGCAGTGTATTTGAATCACAGGCCAAACTTAAATTAACATACGTCGGCTTATGTACCGTAATATTATCTGACCCTATATCTAAATTGGCATTCAAACCGTATCAATTAAGAATTAATTACTGAACTATAGACAGTAAATCATGTAACACCTATAAGGCAGGCGTCGTATAAGGGCGGCGGCATCGCTCAGCGACGAAGACCTTTTCTTACTAAAGAGATACCATAGCCTGGTGAAACATACGTTGTAGCTGATCAGTGGTCAAGCATGCGGCTGGTAAACGAAGGTCGCAAATTCGAATACTAGCTGGTATTAGAATCTACGATCTTCGACATATTTTGACGTTTAACCGTTTGATTTTTGGTAAAGGAAAACTGCAAACATCGTTGCATAAATACAACGGTGTAAGTGAAGTCCCCAACCCGTACAGGGATGGCGTGACTACTGTAAGTTCCCTCTCATCCAGGAAAGGGGAAGGCCTGTGCCCAGCAGTGGAACGTATTTGAGGTTCAAAAAAGGTGGGGTTGGGGATCTACCTATGTAGACTTTTTAAAGTCTCTAAAAACTGGTTCGAATGGCACTATAAAAAGTGTTATCGGGAACAGTAAGGACTTATCAGCGCCCATATCTCTTAGCACTAAGCGGTCGCTAATGCTGCTGTTATTTTAACGTCCTAATCGGACATGATTCATCCAATCCAGCAGGTGTTGACACTATTAATGATTCAGACAAGCGGCTGACGCTTCAATTGGAGTTAAGTAAAGTTGCTGTCCTAATTACGCGGGTAGCTGACACATGCGACGGACGGTTGTTAAAGTGCACGTGTTTGGACGGTGACACCGCAAAGCTAATGACGACACAGTCGAATCCTCTTGTTGAATAAGTAATTTGTAAACGAATAGTAGAACGGCAGCAAACACGTAACTTTTGAAGTGACCCCTAATGTAAAAAAAAACATGACTCGAGGCTGTTCCTGGGGGGATATGCCGCACTTGGAGTCCCCGAAATAATGTCAGTACTTGCTGTTGGTTATCATCTATCTGACTATCGCCACCGTGATGATTTTAATAGGCAGAAATACCATGCTACTTAAAACCATATTTCTCCTTATAAGGTGTGCAATCTACAGCAACTATAGTTCAATATACAGGGTGGCCCATTCAAATCGGTCAGTATGGGAAAGTCTAAAACTATAAGACATACGAAGATTTGTTCTTAGGAACCATGTCACCGATTTTACAAGTAGAGAGGTACAAACAACCATAGAGACAATTTTACATGCCTGAACTTGTTGAATATTGTAACGGTGGTCACTTTGAACACCTACTATGATAAATTAAAGTATGTGAAAAAAATGCATTTTATTCATTTTAGACATTATGTTTCTTAGAGACATTTACTGCTTAAGACCTACACAAACGATATCTGAATAGAAATAGTGTAAGTTTATTTTTTCAAAACAACCGGGTTCGATTCCCTAGCTGGGTACAGTGTTTTTTTTCAAATGTATGAATGCAGTTTTTCTTTTTATCAAAATCGGTGACATGGTTCCTAAGAACAAATCTTCGTATGTCTTATAGTTTCAGACTTTCCCATACTGACCGATTTGAATGGGCCATCCTGTATACTCGTATACAGAAAAAGTGAGTAATATGCTCAAATTTTCAAAAAGATCAAAATTTTTCGCATTTCTGAAAATGGGACCCTGATTACAGTTGGCTGTCCAGCGGGGTGTAATGTGGAGAAGTCGCTCCTTGAAAACAGTGTCACGCTCTAGCTTGTATATGTTTAATGTGCCTCGTAGTAGACGGTGATCATTCCGGTTTTAGCCGTATTGATCACTGATACGTCATTGAATATATGCCTTTTCATCGACATGATGAAGTCAATCTCGTGTTTTGTTGCACTCTTAGGATTCATCCAGGACCACTTCCAGGATTCCTGTGCTTTCGTTTCTTGAAAAATAAGTTCATCAAATAGTTCTTCCTTGTCCAACAAATCAGCCAGTAGCTAGGCCAGGCCCCAGTGGTTCCAATTTCCTACTCCAAATTGCCCTAGTCTAAGCATTTTACCATCTATTTTCCCATCTACTCTGTTGGGAGGCTCGGCCTTCAGCCCGCGTGTCTCGCCTCTCTGCTACAGGCCTTCGGTCCTCAGCCTGTGTGATTAATTATTCTGGCATGCCTTGCCGCTCTGCTTTCGGCCTTCGGTCGTCATACTTACATGAAGAACTCGCTCTGTTGGGATAACGTTTTACGGGAGAACTGCGTAGCGAGACTTTTAGCATTGTACAATGTATATGTAATGTTTTTGACGAGATTCATTCGTCTAGAATCGGTACATTTGATATTCCGAAATAAGCACCTAATCATTCGTTTTGAAAATAGGATTTCTAGGGAATGTCATATTGACTGTAATCATTTCTTAAGGGGGTGTAAAGAAGGGTGAAAGATTGTATCATCATCATCATCTGAGGCGTTATAGCCGCGGGTGGGCCCTAGGCTAGCCTGGTCAAGCAAATATTTCCAGTCTGATCTATTCGTGGCTTTTCTTCTCCAACATGTCACCTCTAAGTTCCTGGTGTCCACCTGAGTTTGAGAAAGATTGTATGGGAAAACAAATCATTCTAAGGCGAGAACGAATTATACGCGGACGAAGTCGCGAGCAAAAGCTAGTTCCGTAATAAAAGTGTCGTAATTACCATTCAGTCTCACGGAATACCGTCACTAAGCAGAAAATGACAACGTTCGTCACAAAATCGTATGTATTTCTCATGACATCGCGGTCACTTATCGGAATATGACGATGTTCCCATGTGGCACGAGCCTATTTTCACTTTTTGCCATAACGACACAAGCGCCCTCTAGCGCCTCTAATAGAGCTTGAGTAATATGTGTCTTCGTATTGCGTTCGTTACGATTACATGAAGTTCATGGCGTTGTTAACTCTAAAACGTCATAGTTTTCAAGGAGCGAAGTGGTATGCAGTTGAAGCCGACTGCACCATGCGCTCTTGACTGCAGGTTTAGTTTATTTCAGATCAAAACTCTTGGTGGTGATGATGTCAATCCCTTTTTCCTTCTTTTTCTTTTCTTCCTAACCTCGACTTGTCCCAAAGGCTGAGTCGAGCGAATCCAACAGGAAGAAATAACTGGTCCCATAGGAAGCCAAACTTGAAGACAAATATTTTAAAAAAAGATGTCAATCTCTACACAGCACCTTGTAAACTAACATTGGATCTTTATTTAATGTACTTTTTTACCTCTTCGTTTTAACGATAGAACACAAGAATAAGATTTTCTTTCAAGTATTAAGTCCTTCAGGCTTTTTAGAAAAACTAGGTATTCTTAACGTAAAACAGTTTAGCACGGACATTTATGTCGAGAAACCCGAGAGCTCTCAAGACTAGATAGTGTGGGAGTCGTGACTTTTTATTATTATACTCAGCACTTTGATAGTAACCCCATTTGAATTTTTATTCACAAGAAAGAAGAAAACGGAATTGTTAGTAATGAATGGTTTGATGTAATAGTGCTTTTATAAGTATATTGCGCCACTTAAGTCTCCAATAAAGTAAGTCATTTCAAAAAATATAATTTTTTATTTACAAATCTAGCGGAAATCTTCAGGATGCAACTGCACTGGGAATAACGCTAGCTATGACGTCAATAATACATTTGAACCATCCGTTGTATGGAAATAGCACATTATTGCAAAGGTCGGGAAAAATTAATCAGTTGATTTTGACGGACGACGCGAAGCTCAGTCTGTCAGAAGATACGCGTCCTCGAATTGCCATTCCTGTCAAGGCATATAGTTACATACGAGTATAGTGCTATTCTCCAACAATGCGAGGACATAAAATTATTCCGAAAAATAAGTAAGAATATAAACGTCAAATCCTAGTTCGACTTCCCCGCTCTACAAATTTTTAAGAAGGACACGACATGACTTTTTTTAAATATGTACATCTTTTTTTTATTGTAAATGGGATTACGTTTGACCTTAGTCTAACCTGATGGAAAGTTAAGACAAAGTCTAAGATGGAACACGCTCACCCAGAAAATAAAATATTGGCGCCAGTTATTAACAGGGGTCGTACTTTTCGTGCCGGTGACATTACGCTCCATATAGGATGATTTTAATTAATCTTATTGTAATCAATCAATCATCATTCATTAATCAATAATCATATATACATGCACTTTTTACAATTAGATATAATGAACCCCCCCCCCCACCCCCCCCCCACCCCCCCCCCCCACCCCCCCTATTAGATATAATGAAACGGGTCATGCACTTTTTACAATTATGTCCCTATTAGATATAATGAAACTGGTCACTCACGTCTTTGAGGTCAAATATCGCTCGGCTTGTGTGTGTTCAGTGCTAAGAAAACCGCCGCCGCGATAGGTGCTCATGATAAAGGACCGCGAACCGGTCTGAAACATGTCGAGCGATATTCGACCTCAAAGACGTGAGTGACCCGTTTCATTATATTTAATATGTCTCAAACTCACGGGAGTTTTCTATATGAAATTATGTTCCTATTAAAAACGCAATTTGCCTGTCACATCACAACTTATACAGTACAACATTAGGTAATACTGCAAGTTTTTGTGACTGGTCCATGTTTAATACCACTTATCTAAATATATAAAAGAAGAAACTGACTGACTGACTGACTGACTGACTGACTGACTGACTGACATATCAACGCACAGCCCAAACCGCTGGTCCTAGAGATTCCAAATTTGGCACTTAGGTTCCTTATAATGTGTAGGGGTGCACTAAGAAAGGATTTTTCAAAATTCAACCCCTAAGGGGGTGAAATGGGGGTCCGAAGTTTGTATGGAGAAACAAGATTAGTTGGACTATTTTATTCGAAACTTCACAGGAGTATTTCTAACGATAAATGAGTAAACACGTGTTTCAGGTTTTTTGAGAAATCAACCCCTAAAAGGGGGAAATGTGGTGACAAATTCTGAAAATCGACATGGGTGTTGTTTTTCAGGTTTATCGGGTCGCTGATAACGAAACAACAATGAATCTAAAATCCTACTTGGAGGACGTGAAATACCATCCCCCCTGTTGGGGTGCGAGGGGGATGAAATGTCTAAATATTAATATGGGTGTCGTTTTTATGGTTTTTTGGGACGTTAATTACGAAAATGGCATCAATTTTGAAGTTTAATATTGTGAACATGATAACTTTTGAAAGTTTGTGCCAAATTGCAAGAAATAACTAACTGACTGAGTGAGTGACATATCAACGCACAGCCCAAACTGCTGGTTCTAGAGATTCCAAATTGAGTATGTAGGTTCCATATAAGGTCTAGAGGTGCATTAAGAAAGGATTTTTCAAAAATCAACCCCTGGGGGCGGGGGTGAGAATGGGGGTCCCGAAGTTTGTATGGGGAATCAAGATAAGTTGGGACTATTTTATTCGAAAACTTCACAGGAGTATTTTCTAACGATAAATGAGTAAATATGTGTTTCAGGTTTTTTGAGAAATCAACCCCTAACAGGGTGAAAAGTGGTGACAATTCTGAAAATCGATATGGGTATTATTTCTATGGTTTATCGGGTCGCTGATTACGAAAACAAAAATGATTTAAAATCCCACGTAGAGGACGTAAAATACCATCCCCTCTGTTGGGGTGCGAGGGGGTTGGAATGTCTAAATATTAATATGGGTGTCGTTTTTATGGTTTTTTGGGTCGTTAATTTCGAAAATGGCATTGATTTTGAAAGTTAATACTGCAAACATGAAAACTTTTAAGAGTTTGTGCGAAATTGCAAGAAGAAACTGACTGACTGAGTGAGTGACATCAACGCACAGCCCAAACTGCTGATTCGAGAGATATCAAATTTGGCATGTAGGTTCCTTATAAGGTCTAAAGGCGCATGAAGTGCCGTGAATTCCCTATGAATATACGACCTTTCTTGAATCAATGTATTGTAAGTGGTTTTATTAATCAGTGCCGTCCGATACGATTTCAACAAAAAATCGATATTTAGGCGTCCGAGAGGACTCTTAATACGACTCCTAGGTAAATATTGGAAAAACTGGCGGCCATATTGCTTTTCTTCACTTTCGTCCCGATTTCGTTCAAAATAGAAATCGGAGCGTCCGAGATGTCTCTTAATACGAATCCGAGGTAAAATATGGAACAAAGTCGCAGCCATATTGATTTTCTTCATTTTCTTCCCAATTTTGTTCAAAATCGATATCTGAGCGTCCGAGAGGTCCCCGAATACGAATCCGAGGTAAAATTTGGAAAAGTGGCGGCCATATTGATTTTCTTCAATTCCGTCTGGATTTCGTTCAAATCGATATCTGAGCGTCCGAGAGAATTCTTAATATGAATCCGAGGTAAAATTTGGAAAACAGGCGGCCATATTGCTTTTCGTCATTTTCGTCCCGATTTCGTTCAAAATCGATATCTAAGCGTCGAGATGTCTCTTAATACGAATCCGAGGTAAAATATGGAAAAATTCGCAGCCATATTGATTTTCATCATTTTCTTCCCGATTTCGTTCAAAATCGATATCTGAGCGTCCGAGAGGTCTCTTAATACGAATCCGAGGTAAAATTTGGAAAAGTCGCAGCCATATTGATTTTCTTCCCGATTTCATTCAAAATCGATATCTGAGCGTCCGAGAGGTCTCTTAATATGAATCCGAGGTAAAATTTGAAAAAGTCGCAGCCATATTGATTTACTTCATTTTCTTCCTAATTTCGTTCAAAATCGATATCTGAGCGTCCGAGAGGTCCCCGAATACGAATCCGAGGTAAAAAAATTGAAAAACTGGCGGCCATATTGCTTTTCGTCATTTTCGTCCCGATTTCGTTCAAAATTGATATCTGAGGCGTCCGAGAGGTCCCCCTAATACGACACCGAGGTAAAATTTGAAAAAAGTGGCGGCCATGTTGATTTTCTTCAATTCCGTCTCGATTTCGTTCAAAATCGATATCTGAGCGTCCGAGAGAATTCTTAATACGAATTCGAGGTAAAATTTGGATAAACTGGCGGCCCTATTGATTTTCTTCATTTCCGTCCGATTTCGTATAAAATAGACATCTGAGCGTCCGAGAGGTCTCTTAATACGAATCCGAGGTAAAATTGGAAAAACTAGCAGCCATATTGATTTTCTTCATCTTCATCCCATTTTCGTTCAAAATCGATATCTGAGCGTCCGAGAGGTCCCCGAATAAGAATCCAAGGTAAATTGGGAAAAAGTGGCGGCCATATTGATTTTCCTTCAATTCCGTCTCGATTTCGTTCAAAATCGATGTCTGAGCGTCCGAGAGGGCCCCAAATACGAATCCGAGGCAAAGTTTGGAAAAAGTGGCGGCCATATTGATTTTCTTAATTTCCGTCCCGATTGCGTTCTAAATCGATATCTGAGCGTCCGAGAGGTCCCGAATAAGAATCCGAGGTAAAAGTGGGAAAAAGTGGCGGCCATATTGATTTTCTTCAATTCCGTCTCGATTTCGTTCAAAATCGACGTCTGAGCGTCCGAGAAAATTCTTAATACGAATCCGAGGTAAAAATTTGGAAAAAGTGGCAGCCATATTGATTTTCTTCCTTCCAATCCGATTTCATTCAAAATCGATATCTGAGCGTCCGAGAGGGCCCCAAATACGAATCCGAGGTAAAGTTTGGAAAAAGTGGCGGGCCATATTGATTTTCTTAATTTCCGTCCCGATTGCGTTCAAAATCGATATCTGAGTATCCGAGAGGTCTCTTAATACGAATCCGAGGTAAAATTTGTGAAAGTGGCGGCCACATAGATTTTCTTTTTTCCGCCCCGATTTCGTTCAAAATCGATATCTGAGCTTCCGAGAGGCCTCTTAATACGAATCCGAGGTAAAATTAGGCACTCCATACATGCCAGGGATTGTAAAAAAAGGATTGACTTTTAAAAACGACATAGAGGTTTCTATATTTTTAACCGACTTCAAGATTTCAAAAGAGGAGGTTATCAATTCGGTTGTATGTTTTTTTTTAAATGTTTGTTACTCCATAACACCGTCATTTCTTAAGCGATTTCAAAAATTCGTTGATTGTAAGTATATATATCCAAGTTGGTCCCGTTTTTGTCAAAACGCAGTTCTGATGATGGGATCCATGAGGAATTGAGGGAACTCCTGAAATCTTTAAGGCAAACATATAGTGATTTTTGTGTTTTTATCAACAAGTCAAGCATTTGCATCCAAAAATGTGACATTGGATGAAGTGGAACTGCTGATGATGATCAGAACAGAACTCTTCAACGACGAAAAGTTCACGTTTGGCGATTTGTCCTCCTAGCTGTGTTTGTTAAGCAAGTTCTATTTTCACGATAAATTTTTGTCATGCTTGATTTCTGATGATGGGATCCATGAGGAATTGAGGGAACTCCTCAAATCTTATAAGCAAACATATAGTGATTTTTGTGGTTTTATCAACAAATCGAGCATTATCATACAAAAATGTGACATTTGATGAAGTGGAACTGCTGATGATGATCAGAACAGAACTCTTCAACGACGAAAAGTTCACGTTTGGCGATTTGTCCTTCTAGCTGTGTTTGTTAAGCAAGTTCTATTTTCACGATTGATTTTTGACATGCTCGAGTTCTGATGATGGGATCCATTAGGAATCGAGGGAACTCCTCAAATGTGAAAGGCACACAAATAGTGATTTTAGTATTTTCATGAACTAATCAAGCATTTTCATTCATAAAAGTGACATTTGATGAAGTGGAACTGCTGATGATGATCAGAACGGAACTCTTCAACGACGCGTAGTTCACGTTTGGCGATTTGTTCTCTTCGTTTTGTTTGTCAAGCAAGCAAGGTTTTTCCATGATTCCATGAGGAATCATGGAAAGTCTAAGTCTTCTACCATTATAAACATACTTATAGCCATTTTTATTTTATTGTATGGAATC
Source organism: Notocelia uddmanniana (assembly GCA_905163555.1). NCBI lineage: Eukaryota > Metazoa > Arthropoda > Insecta > Lepidoptera > Tortricidae > Notocelia > Notocelia uddmanniana. The sequence goes on from LR991055.1 coordinate 23,976,045, forward strand.
TAAGAGTGCACCATCTAAGTTGAATAATCTTTCACCGGACTCCCCCATTGAAGTCGGTTTTTTTTTCTTAAAAATTATTTTCCATTTAAATCAACCTTTAGATTAGTATTACATACTTGCAGCCATACAAATAATTAAAAAATATTTATTCTAAAATTAGGCACTCCATACATGCCAGGGATTGTAAAAAAAGGATTGGCTTTTAAAAACGACATAGAGGTTTCTATATTTTTTCCATTTAAATAAACCTTTAGATTAGTTATACATACTAGCACCCCGGCCAATACAAATAATTAACAAATATTTATTCTATCATCAATAGTTTTCTTAGCGCACGCGATGTAAAGAATATTAGAGTTACTTTTTTTTACAACATTACATTATTGGAGTTTTAGTAAGAATCCTTATTTTTTGAAAACATAATATAGCCCATATCAATGTCACCCAAGAATAGTGTAGCTATTCAATGCAAACTAACAATCAAATCTTTCCTTTTTATAATATTAGTATAGATTAGCTGTCTAAGTCGTAAAAATTGTGTCCCCTGACTGTATATAATTTCCAAACTTTGAAGTTTAAGATTCTGAAAAACATTGAGATTGTGCATATTAAGTAAATACTTTCAGCGACTTATGGTTTCAACAAGAGATGTTTACCATTTTTTGAGATATCGTTGAAAAACAGTCTTGCCCAAACAAAAGGACTTAAGTGCCGTGAGTTTCCTAGAGTGGTTTAAATGTGAACTAGCAGGTGTTGGCACGGAACCCTTCTGTGTGCGTGTTCCGACACTTGGCCGGTTTTAATTTAATATTATGGACATGACATTTTTTGATAGTTGCAAATCGGTTGTAACAGACGGACTTCAGATGAACAAAAGTCAGTATAAGTACGAGCAAATAGTAAGGAGTGCGAAAGGAAGTGAGGCCAAATCGTTCTTTTTGGATGCTCAAACGGAAACTGGCATAATCTACCAATTAATTTAAATTTAGGAAAAATAAGGGTTACGCTAGATATTGAATTAGCCGTATTTCTGTACTTCAGAGGACCAGAGTTTATGACTGCTGCTTGGTCGTTACCAGACCTTCAATTGGTGTTACTGTTGTACACAGATCTTCTTTCTCTCCCGACCTTTTCCCCCTCGGCCTCTCGAAAATGTATGATAATAGTTTTTCGATCCTTATTATTGCCAAAATCAAATGAAATTCTACAGTTTGCCGGTTCTCAGAATGTATACTGACTTTTCATCGGTTCATCTGTTTATGAATCACAATCACCAAACTTCGTATACCAAAACCCCCAAAATGTAACAACTACTTTTCTGGAAACTGCATCTAAATCGGTTCAGCCAAACACGAGATAATCGTGGACAAACATACATACGTACATACATCTGTTTATGAATCACAATCACCAAACTTCGTATACCGAAACCCCCAAAATGTAACAACTACTTTTCTGGAAACTGCATCTAAATCGGTTCAGCCAAACGCGAGATAATCGTGGACAAACATACATACATACATAAGTACATACATACATACGGGTCAAACAGAGAACCTCTTTTTTGAAGACGGTTAAAAATTATGCTTAGAGTACGCGGGCGAAGCCGCGGGCAAACGCTAGTTAACAATAATTAAACAAACCTCGTCATCACAGAGAGTTTACGTTCATATTTAGATTCAAAATTTCTATAACCTGTTATAAAACTTGAAAGACTATAAGATCCTCACCTGCTTATAAATTAAAATTCTAATATGAAAAGAAATCCTTTATAATCTTCGGATGCAATAGGTCGTATACGAAAAAATACCATTATAAATGCATGATTAAAAAATTGATGATTAAATATTAATAATTACCATAACACCAATTGGAATCACCGGCACGAAAAGAACGACCCCTGGTCATTAACGAGACTTCACGGACTATTTTTGCAACAGTAAGGCGATAATTTCTGAGCATATTGGAGAGAAATAAGTGAATCGCTGTTTTGGTTAGAAACTCTGCGTTTATGTACATTGTTCTAATATATATACCTCAAACATGCAATGAAATTTCGTCATTACGTATAACAGGCTTCAAAGATCACGTTGCAGGCGGAACAACTCGGAAAAACTGTAAAGGAATTTCATACAAAGTTGAAGAACTAGCCTAATTTTTTTAAATTTTAATTTCTAACATGGCGTCTGGGAAATTTGTTTTTTGAGTGGTGTATTTTGTAAGGGTGGTAAATATACAGGGTGGAAAGAAAATTTGACGTCTGGCGGCCAAAAGGCAAATCGCGGCGCGAAACGTTGGGCTGCAGTGCAGGCCGCGTATACCTATCCGGCCTGTCGGTATATAATAGTCTATATCTACTTAGCCTACAACCCTACGTTTCCCGGCCTCTACAGTAATTGTACTATTTTTATATAAATATTCTTCTTCTTCTTCTATAAATATTCGGCCGATAGAAATAAAAACGTCTTTTTCGTATTTTTTGAGTTGTCACATATTTTTATATCTATACAAATATTATAAAGCTGAAGAAGATGCGGACGAAGTCGCGGGCACCAGCTAGTTTATCATAAACTTGAATATTTTGTGTTTTTTTATACAATGACGATGGCAAACAAGTTAGCATACGGCCAGCCTGGTGGTAAGTAGACACCGTCGCCTATGGATGCTTGCGACTCCAGAAGATTCACAAGCGCGTTGCCGACAATCTGTTAAGAGTGCACAGTACGCTCGGTTCTCCAAACAAACAAACGTATTTACGCTCTCATTTTAAAACGCCATGCTAGAATAACATGAAACTTTGTATACACAATGGGATCCGGCATATCTAGGTCGGAAATGAGTTTCTGTTGCTTGAAATCTAGCAAGCCGTAAAAAACTCAAAAAAACCGCTGTATTTTTTTTCTTTTGCGATTTCTAGCAACAGAAACTAATTTCCGACCTAGATATGCCGGATCCCCTTGTGTATACAAAGTTTCATGTTATTCTAGCATGGTGTTTTAAAATGAGAGTGTAAATACGTTTGTATGGAGAACCGAGCGTACTGCGCCCTCTTAACCAATCCTCAGAGGAGTGTCTTGGTGAATTTATTGCGATATTTTCATGGTGTGTAGAGATGCGAAAAGTACGTACCTACTATTGTGAGTCGATGTACTTCATACCGAGCGATTCAGTTCTCAAATATAAATATATGTCTCCGAAGATATTATGTTCAGGAAGTCTTGCGACTTAAATTATATATTTTTGTAGCTGTATTATGTGAGACAACGAAATTAGTAAAAAAAAACTAACATTGTTTTTTTTTACTTACGCGAAGGAAATTAAAAACGTTTATAAAAAAGCCTTCTTTGGGTGTTTGGTAAGATAATGTTAATACGAAAGAAAAATTAATATTACGGTACAGTTGCGCAATAAGATGATAATTTTAATTAATAAATAATAATAAATATATATTATTGTTTGTATTCTTGCCAAGATTAATAAATTCGAGTGTAATCCGTTCCACTGGCTAAATGAATATTGTATAGAGAATCTTTTTGAATGTTGTGGTGTAGACATTCCTGAACAGAACTTATCAATAATATGTATATACAGGATACCGCGCGGCGACTTGGAGGTTTTCTTTCTTAGGCTCAATGAATTACTTAGTTACCTGATGAAAAAAAAAACCCAAAAGGCGCATTGTTATATGTGGGGATTTTAATATAGATCGCTTAAAGTCTCAGTTAGAAATAACCAAGGAATTTGAGCGTATTTTGAAAAACTATAATTTTAGCTTGCAAATTTCGGAACCAACAAGGATAACAACCTACTCAAAAACTTGCATAGACAATATTGGTATAAACTTTAATTATACGGGTGAAGCAGTAGTTTATCATCTAAACCTGTCCGATCACTCGGCTCAGGCGATTAATATTCCTATTAATAAAACAAAAAACTGTCCCACGTTTTGGTATATTGAAAAACGTGACTTCTCAGAGCCTAACCGCAGAAAATATCAGGAAGCGTTAGCTAGCTTGTCATTTAATGATGTGTTTTCTTGTAACAATGCAAACGAGGCATTTAACACACTACATGATTACTTGCATCTATTCTTTAAATTGTGCTTTCCTGTCAATAGAGTGAGAATACAGGCAAATAAAAAGTTAAGATGGATTACACGAGGAATAAAAATATCTTCTAAAGTTAAGAGACGAATTTTCTTACAATTTACTTGTGAAAGAGATAAATCCACTAGAATATGTCTAAAACAAAAACATAACACGTATTCTAATTTGTTGAAAAAATGTATCAGAGAAGCTCGAAAAGTCACAAATACCCAAACAATAATTAATTCAAATAATGTAGCGATTGCTACTTGGAACATCATCAATGAAAATACTGGCAAATCATTTCAAAAACAATCGATTGATAGAATCAATATAAACGGAAATGTCACCACGAAAGGCGAAGATATTGCCAATATATTTAATAACATCTTTACGCGATCCGCTGACCCTACTGATTTCAATTCCTCTCATGACCCAGAGTTATTGAAGACATTGGGTAGTTCGAAGAGTTCCTCCATATACTTAAACCCGACTGATTATGTTGAAATTATTAAAGTAGTTAAAACTCTTAGGAACATAAAATCAGTGGGGTATGATGACCTAGCCACATCCTTAATAAAGGACAACATCACTGCTCTTGCAGGACCTCTGAGTCACGTTATAAATTTATCGATGATTGAGGGCGTCTTCCCAGATCGTCTAAAACTTAGTATAATAAAGCCTTTATTTAAAAAAAGGAGACAAAGAAATCTGTGACAATTATAGGCCTATTGCCATTGTACCAATATTGTCTAAAATATACGAGAAAGTTTTATACAGCCGATTACTTAATTTCCTTGACAAATACAAAATTTTAAATATCAACCAATTTGGGTTTCGTAAACAGAAATCTACCACATTGGCTATCTATGAGCTAATTAAGGATATTACCATATTTAGAGATAATAAGATACCTGTAACAGCAATCTTCATGGATATGTCCAAAGCCTTCGATTGCGTTTCACATAGCATACTCTTAAGCAAACTTTATCACTATGGCATACGAGGGAACTGCAACGAATGGCTACGGACGTACCTATCTGATAGGAAACAGAGACCTGAAATCACATCATATTGTGCGAAAACGAATTTTTTCTCAAAAATACATTCCGAGCAATCCAATGTAAACATGGGGGTACCACAGGGGAGCATACTTGGACCGTTACTATTCTTAGTTTACATTAACGACCTCCCAAATGTCACGAACAACAAGGTCCTTCTTTTCGCTGACGACTGCTCTGTGATTGTTCCTGGTAAAAATCTCGCAACTTACCAAGCAGAAGCAAACCTTGTGTTTAACAATATTAACACCTGGTTACTGAGAAACAAACTGAAAGCCAATATCAGCAAAACCAAGTGCATGGAATTCTACTCTCCTCAAAGTAACGCTAAAAATCTGGTAATTGAACATAATCAAGTAGCCATTGAAAGCGTTCAAACCATTAAATTTCTAGGAGTGATGCTGGACTGCCATTGTAACTGGCAGGCTCATATTGAGTACCTAGTCGGCAAGCTGGAGAGATTTGTGTTTGCTCTGCGCAGGATATCGCATGTGGTATCACAGGAATCTGCTCTTTTGGCGTTTCATGGTCACATTATGTCAAATCTGCGTTACGGTCTTGTTTTGTGGGGAAACTCCACATTTGCCCAACGAGCATTCCTGCTGCAAAAAAAATGTATTAGAGCAATCTGTGGCGCTAAAACGACTGATTCTTGTAGACCATTGTTCAAAAAATTTAAAATTTTGCCGTTACCCACGCTGTATATTTACGAAATGTGTCTCTTTGTGAAATCTCATATTAATCACTAGAAAATTATGAAATCCAACCCTAGGTCTACTTCTAAACACCATGGACTCAATATCTCTTATCCATATCATAAGTCTGTGAATTTTGAAAAAAAGTATCCTTTTCAAGTCAGCAAAAAAATTCAACCATTTACCAAATGATCTGAAATCCTTAGATTGTCAAGGTTTCAAAAATAAATTATTTAAATGGTGCCTGCAGAGCATGTTCTACCATGTTAATGAAAACTTTGTAACAAACAACGCCTAATGAACTTTTACTGTATTTTATATTTTATTACTACTTTTTTTTTATTGTATGAGATTGACATTTAATAACGATTAATTATAATAATTAAGTAACTTATTTTATACCACTTTTCCGTTTGCATGACATTGATTTATTGTATGTTTCTATTTTATCTCTTCTCAATACTTATTTTTTAGTCTGACATTGCTGTATATTGATAATTTTGATAATTTTTGTTAGTTTTAATGACATGCAAATTGAGAGTCAAGACATTGTATGCCTTACTTTGGCTGATTGTGATGTAACCAGATACTAACCCTACCACCCTTTATAACCACTCACATTCAAACAATAAACAATTTGTATTTGTATAAATAAATATACGGTAAATTTTTACACAAATAGAACTAGTCCCACAGTAAGCCCAATAAGGCTTGTGTTCTCGGTACTAGACGACGATATATTTAATAGATACATACTTAAATACATAGAAAAATCCAAGTCTCAGGGACAAATGTTTCTGCTCACCGCAGAAACAAATGTCCTTACCGGGATTCGAACCCGGGACCTCTAGCTTCAGAGGCATTGTCACTACCAACTAGGCTAAACAGGCCGACAGAGAGCTTAAAGCAGTAATGTGGCAATGATAAGCCCCGGGTACTTACTAACATAACATACTAATAAAAATAAAAAAACACATTTTGCTATTCCACATGTCACTATAAATCACATTCATTACGGCGATTTTAGAATAGAAAAATAATGATGTTTAAATTTTCATAATAAACGTTGAATTATTTTGCCCATTATAGCATGTTGAGTACTCAGTAACAGAACACGAAAGGACAATAAACATCTATGATAACTTAAAATATCAAATAGCTAGTGTCTCACTTGGCACTATCTATAATTAAGCAACGGAGGAAATGGTCACCGAAACGCTCCTGCTCCGTGCTTGGTTTTAACAAATACAATTTTCATTACACGTTGCATGTAGGATTAAATGTGACGCCACGCAGAAGTAACTGTGCCATTTGGGCCGACAACGACGTAAACTGATGATTTTATGTTTGAGCTTTATTTCTTAACCATATAGCCTCTTGTTGTTTGCTTGCCGACAAAGGAGACATGTTGCCTGGTTTAAATGCAATCTTGTTCCTTATAAACTGTACTCAGCACTGCAGCAGAGTCGGTGGTGTTAGATTTTGACACAGCTTAGTTGGTAAGGCTGTTATTTCAGTGTTAGTCCCGAATCAGCACATAAATGAAAATTATGCTAGAGCATTGTATCTTGTTGTCCGTCTATGAATTTTGAATTGGCGATGATTGTTCTTATCTACAATACACAGGGTGGAAAAAAAAACGGGCCCTGGAGGGAAACTACCTTAAAACGTTGAGATAACTCAATTTACTGTCAGGAAACATAATTTTATTGCTCCTAAGCAAACGAACTGCATTCACAGATTTTTGAAAAAGATACCTTTTTTTCAATACTAATTGTGCAAAATGTCTTTTTTTTTTGGGCTCTCTTGTATCCCAGACTAGGTCTGTCTCTAATAAGTTTTTGTTCCTTGATAAAAATAGGATATATTGGCATCAATTGGCAACAAATTTTTTTTTAACAGAAATGACAGAAAAAATGCTAATCTTTGTTATCTGTACATTTAAAAAAAAATCTGTAATTTCAGATTTAATGCTTAGGAGAAATAAAATAATGTTTCCTTTCAGCAAACTGAGCTATCTCAACGTTTTAAGGTAGTTTCCCTCGAGGGCCTGACTTATCTTTCCACACTGTATATGTTGCAATAAGGGCTGACACTCTTGGAAGCAACAGTTCAGTTTTTTCGAAGTTATGCTTATCCACTGCCTATTGCAGTTTTATCCTATAGGGGCTTAAGGTATATTTGTATTATAAGGTATTTTTGTGAGCACTATTTTTAGCGGCAATTCGGGGTAGGGCAATTAGGTATTATTAATTGTACAAGAGAATTTAACATAATAATATTACCGTACATAATTAACGTTCCGATATTATGGCGCACACAAAATTAGTCTCCTACGAAAATACCAACTTGCATGATGATTGAATGACGAGACTCGTCGTACAACAACTATCGCAAAATACGGCTACCTTTGATACGGACGCCACAAATTACTAACTCATCATCATCATTTATTTAAGAGCTAGGCTCTTAACGGTGGAGCAATCTCCATGTATTTCTTTCATCCGCCTTCCTTTTAACAGCCTGATACTGATACGACACGATGTTTACTTTTTCCTTAATTTGGTTATAGTATAAGTATATTGATTTAAACTTGCACGATTTCTACACATTATTATTGGTAAACAGGACTTAATCGCGTACAAAAATTATTCACCTGAGGTGTGCCCGACGTTTCGAATGTACCGCAACATCCGTGGTCACGAGCTGACTGGCTTCAGCGGCTATCAACATCTTCTAGCCGCACGGGTTTTCCGTACTACCCGCACTTGGTCTTTATTATTCACATTTACACAAGGGTTGTCACTCGCCCGACACACAACACTAACAACATCCGTTAATGTCATGGAAGACGTATTTTGACGCTTGAACTTACTAATAACTGGATTCCACGAAGATGAAATCTTAAATCCCTCATCCGGGTTGAAATTACGATTTTTTTTTATTTCAATGGTTTCTCGTATTTTTCTACTGTAAAAATGACGTTCTGTAGAAAGGATTTTCGGTTTATGAAGCTCAATCCAGTGGTTTGGTCCTGACTCTAGTAAATGCTCGGCTATGGCAGACTTATACAACGTCGGGCACACCTCAGGTTAATAATTTTTGTACGCGATTAAGTCCCGTTTACCAATAATAATTGGTCAATGTATGTTCTTCTTGGTCTCCGGCTCTTCCGCACTCCTTCCACTTTCCCTTCCACTATAGTTTTAAAATATTCATCGTGTCGTAACAAGTGTCCCAGCATCTTTCCTCTTCTGCTCTCAATAGTTTCTAACATGGACCTCCTTTCCTAGACAATGTTAAGGACTTCCTTGTTAGACTTTTTTTCTCGGTCCAACTAATACTCTCCATCCGCCGCCAGCACCACATCTCGAACGCTTCTAGCCGTTCCCTATCCTTTTGGGCCATAGTCCACGTTTCGCACCCGTATAGCGCTATACTCCAGACCTTTATAAGCCTTTTTTTGATATGGCCGGATATTCTTGCTTTAAATAAGTATTTTTTAGTGTTAAAAGCTATTTTTGCCATAGCTATCTTTGTGATTATGTCTTTTGTACACCTGGACTCACTAGTAATAATGCTACCAAGGTATTTAAATTTAGAGACTTGTTCTATTGTGCAATTATTAAACGTGATGGGCCTATTGTATTGTAGCTTTCTTTGAAGTAATGAGTGTTTTAGTTTTATTTATGTTTATTTTAAGTACAAATTCATTGATAACTCTGTCCGTGATTAACTCCTCCAAATGTTCTGATGTGTCTGCCAATGCTGTAATGTCATCCGCAAAACGAATGAACTGAATATTAACCCCATTAAACTTAACACCCCCTTTTCCAGATTCGACTCATTTTCTAATAACACACTCTATAATAATATTGAAAATGATTGGTGCAAGTGGACAACCTTGCCTCACACCCTGTTGTATTCTCGCCTTTTATATTTTTTTCTCCTATTTCTATTATTGTTTCCTGATTTCTATGTAGCTCATAAATAATTCTTTGATCTCTAAATCGGGAATAATATCTAATCCGGCAGCTTTCAATATGGTCATCATTTTCTTCCAGTTAACTTTATCAAATGCCTTTTTTTTTCCAAATCTATAAATGTGACATGTGTATCCAGGTTTAAATCCATCCTTCTATCAATTATCATTCTTAAAGCAAATATAGCTTCCCTTGTCCCTCGGTTTTTCCGAAACCCATATTGATCTGGTCCTAAAAATTCTTCAGTTACTGGTCTTATTCTATTTTGTATTATTTTAAGTAAATTTTTAATAGCATGTGATATCTAAATTAATGTTCTGTTTTTTTCACATCTTAAGGTATTTTTTTGGTATAGTGACTGTTTTTAAAATAAGAAAGTCTGTAGGGATGGAACCAGTGTTGGACATTTGAGTAATAATTTCATTTGAGTAAAAATTACTAACTACTTTGCTTATAATTTTCTTATTTCAAAGCACTTCTTGAGAATAATACCTATATGCCTCGGCTAGAATGGAAATTTGTGGACACGTATTTTCTAAAAGTCAACTGGTCCACGTATATTTTTTTCGCTGCCTCTTCAATAATGTACAGGCAACCAATTTAATTTCTGGGCCATTGCGTACGTTTTAAATATATCAGTTTTATTCACAGCACAGTTGTTATCAAATTAAATCCCCCGTGTCAGAACGTATTTTTTACTTTATTTATTTGATAAATTTCGCTTTATGAGCGAGTCATATTTTGTACATACTTTTTTGGACATCCGACCAAGACCACTGAGCATCATGGTCATCAGCAGGACCCCGGGGTTCCGGCGAACCCAGGTATTCAGGTAATAGGGCGGAAAGGTTTTCGAGTGGAGCCCGCTAAATGCGGATGACGCGAGACCGGTCATTGTGGAACTCTTCGGGGGAGGCCTATGTCCAGCAGTGGACGTCCTTCGGCTGATATGATCATGATGATGATGCATGCTACTTGTTCTAATTGTTTTATTTGGACCTGTAATCTGCATCTTGCATTTTTTTTGTAATTTAAATAATGTATATTTTTTTTGAGAAAATGTGTATGTTAATTTTTCTTATTATTTTATTTGGACCTGCATCTGTCATTTTTTTTAATTTAAATGTTTTGTTTGTTTTCTGTAAATTTATGTTATTCCTATATTTATATGAATTTAAGTGTTTCAAAGCAAATAAAAGCTTCATTATGATAATGATGACTTTTTCTGGATTAAATTTGTGTGCTGTCTTATATTTGTCTATCATTTCATAATCATGTTTCTTGAAACACAATAAAAACATTAATTACCAAATAGCCATACTCTATGTCAAACTTTTCGATTGTTACTCTTTGAATAAAACGATGATCACTTCAAAACCGGTTCGATCATTTATCGTAACTAGTGTCCACATCCATTAGAATCTGCGAAATGAGACGGTCAACTCCCGGTAGGCGCTATGTATGCAAATTACTTGACAAGTTCCGAGTCCCTGGGGCGTCGTGGACAGTCGCACAGTACACAGACTATTGGTATTATCCATAGAATCAACACTTTTTAGCCTACCTTATATGAACTCCCATTCATTGCAATATTTTGCTTCATTACTTTAGAGAATTTCAAAAGTCAATAATACCTATTAATGATTTTTATTTATTTTTAATTGATTTTATTTTTGAATTTTATTTAATCTTACTTGTAATTGTATGTAATATCAATTTATGGACATTGTCTGGAATAAAAACATTTCATTTCATTTTCATTTCATTTCATTTCTAAAGTAATGAAGATGGCGCACGCGCCCAGCAGAGGCAGGGGAGTGGTGAGGGAACGAGATGATCAATTGACTTTATTTTTTATTTTCTAATCTAAAAATTGTGCTCGATGCCTAGAAAATTAAACATTGTACTACCGAGTGAATATATTAAATCTCTTCGGATGCAAAGTGACGTATAATAATGGCCAAAGTTCACTTCAGGTGTTTGTTTAACCACAAATTAAATGAATATTTCTTGTGACGGTTAAACTACGAGTGTCTTGCATATTTTATATGACATGTATTATCTTGCAGCCAATTTGTACTTGACGCTTTGTTTTATTTAGTACTGATTAATGAGCGAAACCTAATGTATTATTAATATTGTTCTTGCAAAATAGGTGGACTGTTGAGACTTCATTATTTTATGACATTTTATGTACACAGTTTTGGCAATTAATTGTATTGTATCTTATCATATTCTATTTTAATCATTATCTTAGTGTTCCGGTATTTTGAAGGCATGTTTTGTTTGTGAATGTTTTCGACTGGTCAAACAATCTATACATACTTTACTTAATATTTTTTTTATCGTAATGCTAAAGAAAATCAATATTGGCAAAAGGTAATTTGCTATTCGTGAGATGCCATTTCCGAATAGTGATAAACATGAGTAAATAATATTTTGTTAATTAGAGGAACAAGATAAAGTAGGTCGTATTCCACACAGTCATCATCATAAAAATATATTTGCTCATTATTATATCAGCCGAAGGATGTCCACGGACATAGAGCTCCCGCAAAGAGTGCCACAATATAAATACTCCGTTCCATGATTTTGCTTTGATCATTTATAAAAGTCTTGGTTAAGAAAGTTCAAAGACCTACGTTGTGTGCTGTTTATAAAATGTAAGTACGTGTGTGTGCTGTTGTCACACGTTTGGTATGTATGTCATGTTACTGGAAAGTGGAAAGGTTATATAATAGAAGTAGTTTATTTTATATACTCAAAATTGGATAGCGCGTGATGACTTAACGCATTGCGACTAATTTACCTACAGTATGTTATCAGTTAATGCGCCTTAAAATTACTTCGTTTACTTTGTTAGTAGAACGTAAACCTGTTGTAGTTATATCACTATATTTGTATGATGATGATGATGACGGTGACCAAATTTACATTGTATGAACTGTTACAAAAAAAAACCCCTCAATATTAAAATGAGTACGTGCAAGCTCACAAAAATACGAAAAGTTGTGAAATGCTAGTCCCAAGGAGACCATTACAGTGAGAACAACAGATTTTTCTATATCATTATGAAACAAGATGGCTCACCTGTAAATATTTAAACATCCCTCTTTATGCGGAAGTTTCAGCCCTTAACTTTTCCAAGGTAACGGAGGTTCTAGAACCATCGTCTTAAGCCGAGGGTGCATTTTAATTTTTTCCCACCTCGTTTCTTTCGAAATAGGTACGCAATATTTTTTAAACTTCTCCCAGCTTTATGGCGGTATTAGTATAATCAGGAGCCATTATTTGGGATTGGATTGCGTTTCTCTCTATTATTTTGAAAGATTTTTTATAAATCAACGGTAAAAAATAGTAACGTGTCCGCTTGCAAACAACAAGCTCATTAATTTGCAAAGCAAAACAATCAGTATATATCAATTTTGTATCTAACTTCGACACGTATTATTAGTTTCGTTGACATTATTGAGGCGAGCGAAAACCTGATAAGAGGACAAAAATCTCCCAAGTATACCTACATAATTATGGATGATTTATAATATGTTCTGCATTTAGAATAAATAAATAATTACAACTTTACAACGTCTGGTGAAAGCAAGTTGAGCGTAACCATGTTCTCCAACATGCAAGTCATAATTCGAGTTTTGAAGTAAGACCTTAATTAATAACGTCTCGTTGAAAAACTTTAGTAGAAACTGTCTGCAGCCAGAGATGCAATCTTTTATTCAGAAGCTCCTAAAGCATTACTAACGAATAAAACGAAATTTTCTAATTAAGTTCGTACACTTGTTTAAGAGAACCATTTACCCCTAGATTATGGAAGAAGACATAATTAAAGACTGATAAATATTTGATGTTTGACGTTTTTGCTGAAGTGGCAATGTGCGGGGCATATTTGTCTTAGAGCCGATGGCCAATGGCACAGACGTTCTGGAGTGGAGATCGCGAACGACTCGCCCTAAGGGATGACCTCCTGCCAGATAGACCGACGACCTGATGGGAGTCGGTAAGCGATTGGATGCGGAGAGGTGAGGATCGTGTGTGGTGGCGCGAATTGGGGAAGGCTGCGGGCTGATGATAATGATGATTTGACGTTATTTCAACGCAGACAGTTACTAAAAAGACTATAACCACATATTTTACTAAAGAGTACGAGTAATACTTCACCGTTTTAACACGCATGTCTTATGAATTTGCCCAAAATGAATATGCTTATACCATACTTCTCTGGGGGCTCATACCCCTTAGGTTTGTGCATGGTCCTAACTACGAAATAAAATTATAATGAGTAGGTAATTGTAGTTCATCACATGAATATTTTTGATCAGCAATCACTTCAAAGTTTTAAACGATCACAACTTAACCGTTACTGTTTCTGCGCCGCACCCGGGTCAATCGTTTGACGTTTCTGTAGACTGTCAACAGACGGCCTTGCAAAACGGCATTCTTATTATTCTTTATTAGCTAGCTAAATAAAATTCTGCAACTTGACAATCACACAACGTTACTGCATTTATGGATTTTATTAGTTAGTTAATATCTATCTTCTAAATATATAAAAGAAGAAACTGACTGACTGACTAACTGACTGACATATCAACGCACAGCCCAAACCGCTGGTCCTAGAGATTCCAAATTTGGCACGTAGGTTCCTTATAAGGTGTAGGGGTGCACTAAGAAAATTCAACCCCTAAGGGGGTGAAATGGGGGTCCGAAGTTTGTATGGGGAAACATGATTAGTTGGACTATTTTATTCGAAACTTCACAGGATTATTTCTAACGATAAATGAGTAAATACGTGTTTCAGGTTTTTTGAGAAATCAACCCCTAAAAGGGGGAAAGGTGGTGACAAATTCTGAAAATCGACATGGGTATTGTTTTTATGATATACCGGGTCGCTGATAACGGAAACAACAATGATTTTAAAATTTCACATGGAGGACGGGAAATACCATCCCCCCTGTTGGGGTGCGAGGGGGATGAAATGTCTAAATATTAATATGGGTGTCGTTTTTATGGTTTTTTGGGACGTTCATTACGAAAATAGCATCGATTTTGAAATTTAATATTGTGGACATGAAAACTTTTGAAAGTTTGTGCCAAATTTCAAGAAATAACTGACTGACTGAGTGAGTGACATATCACCACACAGCCCAAACTGCTGGTTCTAGAGATTCCAAATGTAGTATGTAGGTTCCATATAAGGTCTTGAGGTGCATTAAGAAAGGATTTTTCAAAATTCAACCCCTAAGGGGGTGAAATGGGGGTCCGAAGTTTGTATAGGAAATCAAGATTAGTTGGATTATTTTATTCGATTCACTATCGATTTTATAGGAGTATTTCTAACGATAAATGAGTAAACATGTGTTTCAGGTTTTTTGAGAAATCAACCCCTAAAAGAGGGAAATCTGGTGACAAATTCTGTAAATCGATATGGGTGTTGTTTTTATGGTTTATCGGGTCGCTGATTACGAAACCACCAATGATTTTAAAATCCCACGTGGAGGACGTGAAATATCATCCCCTCTGTTGGGGTCCGAGGGGGTTGGAATGTCTAAATATTAATATGGGTGTAATTTTTATGGTTTTTTGGGTCGTTAATTTTGAAAATGGCATTGATTTTGAAATTTAATATTGCGGACATGAAAACTTTTAAAAATTGGTGCCAAATTGCAAGAAGAAGCTGACTTACTGAGTGAGTGACATATCAACGCACAGCCCAAACTTCTGGTTTGAGAGATACCAAATTTGCCATGTAGGTTCCTTATAAGGTCTAAAGGTGCATGAAGTGCCGTGAGTTCCCTATGAAGATACGACCTTTTTTGATTATATACGATTTCGACATTAATTGATATTTGAGCGTCCGAGAGGACTTAATAGGAATCAGAGGTACCTAAACTATGAATAAAGTAACGGCCATATTGACTAATACGACTCCGAGGTAAAATTTGGAAAAAGTGGCGGCCATATCGCTTTTCTTCATTTCCGTCCCGATTTCGTTCAAAATCGATATCTGAGCGTCTGAGAGGTCCCCTAATACGACTCCAAGGCAAAATTTGGAAAAAGTGGCGGCCATATTGATTTTCTTCTTTTCTTTCCCGATTTCGTTCAAAATCGATATCTGAGCGTCTGAGAGAATTCTTGATACGAATCCGAGATAAAATTTGGAAAAAGTGGCAGCCATATTGATTTTCTTCATTTCCAACCCGATTTCGTTCAAAATCGATATTTGAGGTATAATTTGGAAAAAGTGGCAGGCATATTGATTTTCTTCATTTCCGTCTCGATTTCGTTCAAAATCGATATCTGAGTGCCCGAGAGGTCTCTTAATACGAATCCGAGGTAAAATTTGTGAAAGTGGCGGCAATATTTATATTCTTTTTTTTCGTCCCGATTTCGTTCAAAATCGATATCTGAGCGTCCGAGAGGTCTCTTAATACGATTCTGAGGTAAAATTTGGCACTCCATACATGCCATAAAAAGTTTAATATTACTATATAGGCGTGTGGGGTGGTATCTTTGGATTGCTTTTAAAAACGACATAGAGGTTTCGATATTTTTTTCCATTTAAATCAACCTTTAGATTTTTTTTAATCGTATGGCATTTATTTACGAACCGTGAGATCTTCGAAAAGACAAGTACGGTTGCCAGTTTTTGTTACACTCTTAGCACCACCCAGGGGTCACGTGTAGGGTAACGGTGGGTACTCCCTACGGACGTCCCCCCCTTTGTCAAGTGAGTGGGCAACTTGACTGTTAGAAGTTTTCAAGCCGCCCGAAGGCCTCTAACTTAGCTTAACGACTGCTGTCGTAGACAGCAGCCGGGATCAATGGCTTAGCGTGCCTTTCAAAGCACGAGAGCGCTCAGTTAGTAACCACTCAAAGCGGTCACCCATCCAAGAAATGACCTGCGCCCACATTGCTTAACACCGCATACTGCACGCGGTAGGCGGGTGCCGCTGGGCCACGAGCGCTCAAAATGTTTGATAGTTTACTCCAAATTGCAATTCAATCGGTCCAGTAAAAGCAACTCGGTTGTAACAGACGGACTGATGGTATGGAGTGCGAATGGAAGTGAGGCCAAATTTTCTTTTTGGATGCTCCAATGGGAACTGGCAAAACCTACCTAATAAATTTAATCTTAGGAAAAATAAGGGTTACACGTGATATTGAATTAGCCGTATTTCTGTACTTCAAAAAAACAGAGTTTATGACCGCTGCGCGCTGCTTGGTCGTTATCAGACCTATTGGTGTTACTGTAGTACACAGATACTTTTACTAAGGGCTATTTAAGACATGCTTTTATTTCATCGGCCCTTTCCCCTTCGGCCTCTCGGAAATGTATGATAATAGTTTTCGATCCTTATTTTTGCCAAAATCAAATGAAATTGGACAGTTTGCCGGTTCTCAAAATGTATACTGACTTTTCATCTGTTCATCTGTTAATGCATCATAATCACCAAACTTCGTATACCGAAACCCCCAGAATGTAACAACTACATTTCTGGAAACCGCATTTAAATCGGTTTAGGCAAACGCGAGATAATCGTGGACCAACATACATACATACCTAAATACGTAAATACATACATACGGGTCAAACAGAGAAGCTCTTTTTGTAGACGGTTAAAAATTACGCTTAGTACGCGGGCGAAGCCGCGGGCAAATGCTAGTAAATATATAAAAGAAGAAACTGACTGACTGACTGACTGACATATCAACGCACAGCCCAAACCGCTGGTCCTAGAGATTCCAAATTTGGCACGTAGGTTCCTTATAAGGTCTAGGGGTGCACTAAGTAAGGATTTTTCAAAATTCAACTCCTAAGGGGGTGAAATGGGGGTCCGAAGTTTGTATGGGGAAACAAGATTAGTTGAACTATTTTATTTGAAACTTCACAGGAGTATTTCTTACGATAAATGAGTAAATACGTGTTTCAGGTTTTTTGAGAAATCAACCCCTAAAAGGCGGAAAGGTGGTGACAAATTCTGAAAATCGACATGGGTATTGTTTTTATGATATACCGGGTCGCAGATAACGAAAACAACAATAATTTTAAAATCTCACGTGGAGGACGTGAAATACCATCCCCCCTGATAGTGGCGGCCGTATTGATTTACTTCTTTTTCGTCCCGATTTGGTTCAAAATCAATATCTGAGCGTCCGAGAGGTCTCTTAATACGAATATGAGGTAACATTTGGCACTCCATGCATGCCTGTATGCAAAAAAGTTTAATCCCACTAATCCCTATATATATATATATATTATAATATTATAAATGCGAAAGATTAGATGTTTGGATGTTTGGATGTTTGGATGTTTGTTGCTCAATCACGCAGAAACGGCTGAACAGATCAAAATGATTTTTTGTGTACTAACAGTATGTAATCTGGATTCACTTATAGTATACTTTTTGTCCCGATAATCACCCTCAAAGGGATGAAATCGGGGGTGCAAATATGGTCTATGAAACGGGGTGATTTAAATCCTCACAAGCCATTATAAGCTTTAAGTTTCAGCCAATTGGGAGTATAACGGCGTGTTAATAATTTAACGTAAGCCATAGCAGAATTTGACGTATTGTAAACAAGCTGACTTTTCGATATGTCAAAGACGAAATATCATAATTCCTTCTGATTGATACGTTATTTTTTAAGCATAACCTTTTAGCAATTAGGTCTATTATTGCGTGTAAATCAAAATAAATTTGCGATACTTTGGAATTGTTTGTCTTCATATGCTTAAATACAAAAACAGCTGCTTCAATGCAGTCTTTGTATCGTCAGTGTACAATTTAATTTTGTCGTGTATTATTGTTTACGTAATTGGTGACCCTTCACACTATAATAACTGTTTGATATAAGAGATCACTTGGGCTGGGCAGCCCAATCGTCAACATTGACGGTTGAAGCACCTTAGATCTATGCACAAATTACAATCTATATACTGAGATAGAGATACCAGTGAAATACTCCACATAGATCGTAGCGCCGTCGTGTATTTAGTAAGAACTAACCGCACGACCGCTGCATCCCTGTCACTTCAATATGCAAGTGCGATAGAGATAGCACCCAGTGACATCTGGGACAAACAAGTTAAACTAAAATTTCCATAGAAAAATTCGTACTTCGAGTTGAAAGGCCCCTGGATTTATGCTTATCCGTATACATATAATACAGCTGTAAAAGTTTGAAAATCTGTACATTGAAGATATTGGCTAAATCAATGGAGCGATTGGAGGGCCCTTGGCATCGAAACAGAACACATTTCAACAGTTTTAATAATTCGTGTCTGTTTGTCTATCGGTTTATATGTCTAGGCATTGTGACTCTCGGCCTTTAGCCTCACGTGCATTGCCGCTTTGCTTCGGGCCTTCGGCCCTCAGCCTTACACTTTACTCTGTGTGAATGATCGGCATGAGGAGCCCGCTCTGTGTGAATGATCTGCCTTTGGACTCGCATGTCTTGCCCCTCTGCATCAGTCCTTCGGCCCTACATAAGGAGCCCGCTCTGTTGGGATTCTCGGCCTTCGGCCTTGCGTGAATTGCCACTCTGCTTCAGGCCTTCGGCCCTACATGCGTGCCACACGGCTCCGAGCCTTCAGCCCTCATAAGCCCCATAAGGAGCCCGCTCTATTTGAATGCTCGGCCTTCGGCCTCGCATGCATTGCCACTCTGTTTCGGCTCGTTAGTCATCAACTTTACATGAAGAATACAGTCTGTTGAGAAGCGAGGCCGAATGCTTCAGGCCTTGGGCCCTCAACCTTACATAAGAAGCCCGTTTTGTGTGAATACTCGGCCTTTCGCCTTGCAGGTTTTGCGACTCTGCTTACGGCCTTCGGCCATCATACTTACATTAAGAACCCGCTCTGTTGGGACGTTTTACGGAAGAACTGCGTAGCGAGACTTTTATCATTGTACATGCAATATTTTACGGGCTTCATTCGTCTAGAATCGGTACATTTGATATAAATAAGCTTAATTATTCGTTTTGAAAGCACGAGCACGTAGCACCAACTCCCGTTACAATCGGACACTTTTACTTGAAGTTGTCAGACGATTATATATACCTAGGACAGACTGTCCAGTTAAGTCCAAGGTAACCAGTTAGTGAAGGGCCAACTTCGAGAAAGGGGTAAATCGTCGAATCCGACTCGGCTGGGCAGCGTTCGAAAAGCTACGGCACATCTTTTCGTCCAATATTCCGCAGTGTCTCAAGACAAGGCTCTTTGATCAGTGTGTGTTGCCAGTGACGACATATGGCACTGAAACGTGGTCGCTTACTATGGGCCTCATAAGAAGGTTCAAAGTCACCCAAAGAACAATGGAGAGGGCTATGCTGGGAGTATCTGTGATCGCATCAGCAGCGAGGCCATCCGCAGTAGAACCAAAGTAACCAACATAGCCCACCGAACCGCTAAACTTAAGTGGCAGTGGGCGGGGTATATAACACATAGAACCATTCGCCGTTGGGGAGGAAAGGTTTTCGAGTGGCGACTAGGTACCAGAAGGCGCAGCGTGGATAGGCCCCCCCACAAGGTAGACTAATGACCTGGTGAAGGTCGCAGGTGTCCGCTGGATGGGGATGGCAAAGGAACGGAAGGGAAGGGGATGGGAAAGGTTTTTCGGCTGATATGATGATGATGATGATTCGTTTTGAAAAAAGGATTACTATTAAAATATTCCGTGCGCGGTAAAGAGCATTTCATATTGAATGTAATCATTTCTTAAGGGATGTAAAGAAGGGTGAAAGATGTATGGGAAAACAAATAATTCTAAAGCAAGAATGAGTTCTACGCAGACGAAGTCGCGGGCAAAAGCTAGTGTTACTATATAGGCGTGTGGGGTATCTATGGATTTGCTTTTAAAAACTACATAGAGGTTTCGATATTTTTTTTTACATTTAAATCAACCTTAAGATTTTTTTTTAATCGAATGGCATTTATTTACGAACCTTGCGATTTTCGAGAAGACAAGTAGTGTTGCCTGTTTTTGTTGCACTTTTAGCACCACCCAGGGGTCACGTGAAGGGTAACGGTGGGTACTCCCTACGGACGTGGTGCAACTTCGACCCCCCTTTGTCAAGTGAGTGGGCAACTTGACTGTTAGAAGTTCGCAAGCCGCTCGAAGGCCTCTAACTTGGCTTAACGATTGCAGCCGGAATCAACGGCTTAGCGTGCCTTCCAATGCACGAGAGTCAGTTAGTAACCACTCAAAGCGGTCACCCATGCAAGAACTGACCTGCGCCCACATTGCTTAACCTCGCACACCGCACGCGGTAGGCGGGTGCCGCTGGGCCACGAGCGCTCTAAATTCTTGATAGTTGTTGCCAAATTGCAATTCAATCGGTCCAGTAAAAGCAACTTGGTTGTAACAGACGGACTGACAGTAAGGAGTGCTAATGGAAGTGAGGCCAAATTTTCTGTTTGGATGCTCCAATGGGAACTGGCACAACCTACATAATAAATTAAATTTTAGGATAAATAAATGTTACACGTGATATTGAATTAGCCTTATTTCTGTACTTCAAAGGACCAGATTTTATAATAATAATAATAATACTTTATTTCAGGCTTAGCCCATATCATAACACATATCACGAAAAGACAGCCCAATACAAAATTAAAGGGACAAATAATACTTAATTAACAACATTAAATTCAAGTTACTACAATTTTATATTTATATTTCATTATATTTATTTCATAAGCCGGAAAATATTATCTCTGGACTCCATATGAATGGAGTTCCAGTGTCTCCATAGTGGGCTGTTGACATTTTCCGCAATGGCTATAAGGAGGCTGTTGGGACTGTTGTGTCTGTTTATGACCGGTGCGCGCTGCTTGGTCGATTACAGACCTATTGGTGCTACTGTAGTACACAGATATTTTTACTAAGGGCCATTTAAGACATGCTTTTATTTCATCGGCCCTTTCCCCTTCGGCCTCTCGGAAATGGATGATAATAGTTTTGGATCCTTATTTTTGCCAAAATCAAATGAAATTCAACAGTTTGCCGGTTCTCAGAATGTATACTGACTTTTTATCTGTTCATCTGTTAATGAATCACAATCACTAAACTTCGTATACCGAAACCCCCAGAATGTAACAACTACTTTTCTGGAGACCGCATCTAAATCGGTTCAGCCAAACGCGAGATAATCGTGGACAAAAATATGAACCTGTTTTTTGTAGACGATTAAAAATTTCGCTTAGTACGCGGGCGAAGCCGCGGGCAAGTGCTAGTAAAGAATAATAAGAATGCCTGCGACTTGGTACTACGAAATATCTCACAACTTTTTAGGGTGGAAGAATTTCGACTTGGCCTTTTTATATGGGATCTCACTTTTTTTTGTAGGTTATTGTGTTATCAATACATACAAATTATGAATGCAGTCCCATTCTTGCTTTTGAATTTTTTGTCCCATTAATTGCAAATGTCACTTTGTAATCCTATATCTTTATATTGGATTACAAAGTTATTTATGCAGTTTGTGTATTTAGAAAACTAGACCGAAATTGTAAAATATTTTAGTTCTTCCATGATTTATACACTAAACACCAATTGTATTCTAAATTTGAAGCTTCTAGGTCTGCTAGAAGTGCCTTAGAGTTTGTATGATCGGTCAGTCAGTAAGTGACAAAATTAAGTAACTTTGACTAGTTATAATACTTAAACTACTGATTCAAATTGAATGAAATTTGAAATATATCGTGTTTTTACAATGTCTGCTTGGTTACCGTAAAATGGGGTGAGTAGTGTCAAAACTGAAATTCAAACCTCGATAACATTTTATTTTTACATATGAAGACTGAATGGTACGTATGGTGGTATTATATACGAGTAATAAGTGTTCCGGACGTTTTTTTAGTTATTATTTTATTTTGGGTAGTTTCATTTCATAACTTAATAAAGAGGAAAACCCACGTCACCCCGTTGTGCTTCGTATTTGGGGTGAGAGGGGTTTTCATACAAAGGTGATTTTGGAAGATTGTTGGATCGATGTTTTTTAATTATGGGTATTACTATAGTTCCATTTTCAATTGGAATACAGTATTTTTATAGCAGTAGGCTTAAAATCCCTTCTCACCCCCCTCTCAAAACTTCTCTCCCGATTCATAACCCACCTCTCCCCGCGAAACCTACTCACCCCGTTTTATGGTACTAAAAATTTAAGGTTCTAGTTTTATCCACCTGCCTCGAGAAAAGGATGGTACGGCCGTGCCGCTGTTTTGCTCGACTTGCCCGGGGCACTGCCGTGCACCCTGATATAAAAAGCTTGGTTCAAAAATGATAGTGAATAGTACTTTTTTAAACTCGTACTCAAATATTTTATTAGGCATAAGTATTAATATACATATATGCAAATATATATATATATAATAGGTTCACTGGTGCATTACTGGAGATCTACGGTAAAATCCTGTAACTTGAGCCAAATTCGCTCGAAGGACAGAAATTGAGTCGGCAAGTAATTTACATATTATATCGCTTTTTGTATTGCGAAGTCGGTCTGGACCCATCATCACGCAACTTTCAGAAATTAAATTAAAATTTACCCGCATTCAACCTAAGGGAAGTTTTTTGGGGTGTCACAATGCAATTGTGGCTTTATTATGTAGCCTTGTTTTGCGAGCTAGTAAGCTGATGTAGGAGTTAGTTCGAAGCTCTGTCGTTAGAATTGCAATCGCAAGGGGGCTTAGTTATTTTAATTAATTTTAATTGTTGATGTTTTAATAGCTACTTGGATTAATTTACATATTATAGTTCGGTTATTCAATTATTTTATAGGTACGAGTAATGAAGGTAAAATGGTTTGTTTTCATTATTTAAAATATCCATTGAATTATTCGATGGATGTATAATATGATTTGAGCCCGATTGAGCCTTTTGACCTCGTCCTGCCCAATGTTCTCACTTAAGAACACTTTTGATTTGGTGGTGCCCGACATTTTTTAAATAAACTTCAAGATTCTGCCAAATGTGCTCAATTAATCACATATTCAAATTTGCCGCCTAGTGCTCGAACAATTCGCTTTTTGCGGTTTGTACTGCTCGTTTATGGTTGGTTGGAGTAATGGCCAATAGGTAAATAAGGGTTCGTGCTGAATTTGCTTGGACTGGCCGATCAGCGTCACGCCACGTGTCGACAATGGCGAAACATGGCGGGAGATGTTTTTTGTAGGAATGTTATTGTAAAGTAAAGCTAAACAGTTGTTATTTGTAATAAATTCCTTGTTTTAGAAGTAGAACTGTGTTACTACAGTAATTTTCTATTATTACTTAACAGACTAAGGAAAGATAGTGATATTTTGCAAATGTGAGTATGTTAATTTACCAGTTTCTATGTATGTTTGTGTGTATGTTGGTACGTATATTTTTTGGTCTGCCCTACTGCCCAAATGGCTTGACGGAATTCCATATATGAGGTCGTGACGTTTTTTTTTGTGTAATTGACTTGTTAATTATGGAATTACAAAGTTATATTTGCCACTTGCGATTAAAAATAAGATGTTGTTTTCGTTGATCTAATTATTTTTTTATTTAAAATATAACAGTGATAGTTATTTCCACGATACATATTTTTTTGAGTTATTTTATGAAACAAGAGGATATATGATTATTTTATGCATTAAATTGTGGTCGTCTGCGAGAAGAAATAAGTTTTTAGTTAATGTTGTCTTCAATCTGCATCTTTTTTGTTATAAAAATACGATAAAAACTACCTATATATTTGTTTATTTTATTTGCCCGCAGCCGACCAATTATTTATAAATAATAATCCTGAAGATTATGGCCAATGTTTTCAATAACAGCGAAAAAAATTTTGGCAACTCATAAGATATCGACTCGAAAACTAGCTTATCTTATTAAAAACATAAGCCTCGCACCCTAAAAAATAGTATAAAAATTCCTACTTGTCTTAAACATGTTTATTTTGACAAAAAATGTGTTGGGCAGGACCCACTAAAATAAAAGTGTCCTTAATTGAGAACATTTAGCAGAATCTGGAAGTTTATTTAAAATTGCTTGGGCAGGACGAGGTTATGAAATAATAGTCGTATCTGTATTGTCATTGACAAAACGCCTGGTAACGGTTTCTAAACGTATCGAATTTGGCCGACAACTGTCATTGAGATGTAATTTTGGCACAAAGTACAATATATAGACTGAGATAGAGATATCAGTGAAATACTCCACGTAGATTGTAGCGCCACAGTGGTATTAGTACAAAACTAACCGCACGACCGCTTGGCGGCAGGTACTAACTACTAAAATATATTTCTAGTTCCTTTCTGAAACTAATGCATAAATAAGGAAATAATAGTTACATTACCTATTTGGTAATCTTTGCATCAATTTCAGACCATTTTTAATAAATATGGGCATGACATTCTTCTGACAATAAAACGAAATAGGTAACTTAGTAAATATCGTTTATTACACAATTTTACTTACAAACATTCGATATTAGCAATCGCACCAAAATTTATCCGTATTATAAATAATAAAACAAAATTAACACGTTAAAAGTGGCATATTATATTATGTAGAGAGCGGCTTTGTCATTCGAAGATAATTCAGTTTTCAATGAATACACTCTGCTTAGCCGCACGATAGCTTTTACCGTCACGCTGTAGGGTCGAAATTATTTACTGAGACTTACTATTAACAGCAAGTCGTAATATATAGTTATTAACTACACATAATTATATCAATATACAATTAACCTAAAAACCCATTTGACATTTGAATTTTTAAATTGACAGCGATGTCAATGGACCGTGCAAACGTTTAGTTTCACGCAAAATATTTAAGCTTATATACACTCACATCGATAAAATTTCACTCGAAATTTGTAAGGCAGAAGAAGTTGAAAATATACATTCTTCTCTTCCTATGGAGCATTTTATTACCACTCTAATCTACTATCCATTTGCACGAATAATTGAGGAGGCTAAATTAGTACAATGTTTTTGTCACAATTTTGTGAACATTACCTAATTATGTAATTATTTGCGTACGTTGGAACGCTTGAAATGTAAACATGAAAAAAATATTGAACCATAAATTTAGGTAGTAAACACATCATCTGAATTTTAGGTAAAGTATACATGACAGTAGTACAACCGCGAAAGATGTGCCTCTTTGTCACTCACAATGTGCAAGTGCGATAGAGAGGCAGGTGAAACAGCACACACAGTGTCATCTGCTGGCTAAAGTATACACTAACATCTCCTTGGAAAATCTCGTTCTTCGAGCTGAAAGGCCCCTGCATTTTGGATCCTTGTCAACCTGAATTCGTAGGGAACGTGTACCATTCCGGGCATTATGTTTAATTACGCCGTAATTAATTAGATTGTGGATTATTATTATCGAAGGTTTGGATTCGTAACAAGTCGAGCTCGGTTTGTTGGTAATGTAAATACCTAATTGAAGGCTAATGCGTTAAACCTCGCGATTTTGACAACGGCAAATACATAGATCGTTCTCGTGTTCGTGGTGTGGTGAAAATTTGATGAAGATTGGCGTCGTGATGCGGTAGGTAGGAGTAATCATTCCTTGCAGGATCAAAGTATTTTGATGCCCGGGCAATGAGATGAAATGACTTTGGCGACGGATGAACAAAGATGATATATGAGATATGTACTGTATAAGTAGTTAAACAGCCATAGATCTAAATTAGTAAAAGAAAAAAATATCCCTGTCTTAGACAAAGTAAGTTATGCGTTATTGGTTCCCGAAACAAAGTATTAGGGTATCAAACAGCATAAATATAAATAAATTGTTTGTTCTAAAATTAACGCGCAATATCTTTTCTAGTGACCAGACATAAACATATTCGTCCTATTATTTATATGTAATAATGATTACGTTTTCGAGCATGCTTAAGGTTGATCTAAATTTCATTTTCCATATTACTAATGACAGTTAGATCTACGTATCGTACATTCCACAAGTTACGTGAGTAACCTGCAATCTGCAGTAGTCGAATCAATTAATACCTACACATCCTGTTAAGTCTAAAATGAATCATCCTTGTAATCGTACAATTATATCTAGTCGAACGTCTATTCGTTGACGAGTAGCAGGTCAATGGTACCGTGTTTTGCGGTGCTCTTACTTCCCGCTTCGTGGGATGTGGGACGCAAGGTAACGAAAAAAACTATCTGCGGAAGAAAGAGGTTTTGTAATACCTATCATGGAGAGAATTTATTGTATCGCATATTAAACAAATCGGACGCGCCAGATTTCAGGTAGTATCTTGATCGTAACGAGGGATTCAGGTGTTTACGCCCAAGGCGGAAATAATTTTGGTACCGAGAGGCACTGACTACTTTTCAGTAGGAAACAAAAGTACAACTTTGATTCCACACCATTAATTTGAGAGCATCAATTACTCTTTTCTGAATAGCAGCCGTGAAAAGTAATTAGTAAATTTTATTAGGTACGTTGTTTTACTTAATAAGGCAAAATAGCCCGCTTGACACGGACGTTACGTATGCAGACTGGTCATCATTCATAGTGATTGCACTTCTCAAATTGCCCGTAACATAAATGTGTACCAAGACATCATTATACAATCCATAGATCGTACACATAAATGGAGTATTTCGATGATTGTCATTTTCGACCTATGCTTATTTAGATATACGGCTAAAAAGTATTAGATATGCCTGTAATATTTAGCCTAAATAAAGCTGTAGGATGATGACATTTTTCCTTCGTGTCTTCATCTAACGTTGTATGGAGGGGACCGGTTGTAAATTTGAAGGAAATAGTACGTACTCACAAAACGAATTATTTTTTATTTATTTATTTGGAGAAACAAACAGAGGTAGATGTACAAATTAAAATAACTTATTTTAGGTTAATGTTATACGTGCATCTAACTCCTCAACAGCTCTCACCAAGACATAAAATTCACATTGTTTATGCACTACCCTGTAGAAGAATATTACATCCGAAAAAGTAAAATGAAATGTTACAAAAACTTAACAATGAACATTTTATTTAAGTCGTACGTGTATTTTACATTAACAGTATCTTCAATGTTAGGACGTACATTTTTTAATCATGACGTTATTAAGACCGTGATCTAAATAATTCCACAAACTGAGCATAGAATCATGGTTATGTTCGTTCGTATGAATAAATTTTCTCATGTGTGCCAAATTACTGAAACCTACTTGCAAGTTGTATTGCAATATTAATTTGGTAAGTGTTATATCGCAGACAACCAAGACTTATGTAGGTGCCAAATAATTATTTAATGCTATCATTCCGCCAACATTTTACATTACTCTTTTAAGGTATATGTATTAGTTGCGTACCTAAGGCTCAGGGTCAGGGTTGGAGAAGTAAACGTCCTTGTAGCGGATATAAATTTATTGAATGATAATAATGACAATATCAAGAACTTGTCCGCGCGGGGTTCAGTGGGTGACTGCCTGGTGGGACCTCGCCCCGGGGAGGGGCGGGGGCCGCGTTGTGCAGCGTCGGCTCATATCCCGGTGCACATGCACCTGCATATGAGCTGACTTTGCTGAGTACAAATAAATACATGTATCCCTATACTCTTGATAAAATTATTGCTTCCTTTCTTAATATGTTTTCGTTTGTAAATAGCATGTGTGATTTTTTACAATTCTATTAATATTTTATATGAACGTTAAGTTTTTAAGGATGATTAGCTATTACGAAAATATACATACCCATACAGATTTAGAATATTAATCATTACACGAATTAGGTAAATGAGCATCACCAGTAGGATCACGTAATCTTCTCTGTGTGGCCATGAGCATCACCGGTGGGAACACATAAAGTCATATCTGTGTGGCTATTCGCATCACCAGTGGGAACACATAGTCTTCTCTGTGTGGCTATCACCGGTGGGATCAAATGGATCACTGAATTTGTAGGGAGAGTGGGAGCATCACTTTATGAAGTATGGTGAGCAGCCAACGTGTTAACTTAACTAAATTACCTGTACTTTGATTATTTTATATTTACACAAGCTTTTGCCCGTGACTACGTCCGCGTGCAACTCGTTATATTATATAATAATTGTTATTAAATCGTTGTAGGCGCAGACTTAAATATTGCTCACCCATACAAACTTCTACCCCTTTTTTCACCCCCTAATGACTGATATCCGAAATAAAATATATCATGTCCTTTCCTGCGACTCAAACCATCAATATACCAAATTTCATCTATAGTGGTTTAGTGGTTCAAACGTGAAGAGGTAACAGACAGACAGAGTTACTTTCGCATTTATATTATAACTAGCGTTTGCCCGCGGTTTTGCCCGCGTACTAAGCGTAATTTTTAAGGATAAAATTATCTCGCGTTTGGCTGAACCGATTTAGATGCGGTTTCCAGAAAAGTAGTTGGTTACATTCTGGGGGTTTCGGTATACGAAGTTTGGTGATTGTGATTTATTAACAGATGAACAGATGAAAAGTCAGTATACATTCTGAGAACCAGCAAACTGTTGAATTTCATTTGATTTTGGCAAAAATAAGGATCGAAAACTATTATCATACATTTCCTAGAGGTCGAAGCATTGAATCAAAAAAGAGCCGATGAAATGAAAGCATGTCTTTAATGGCCCTTAGTAAAAGTATCTGTGTACTACAGTAACACCAATAGGTCTGATAACGACCAAGCAGCGCGCAGCGGTCATAAACTCTGGTCCTTTGAAGTACAGAAATACGGCTAATTCAATATCACGTGTAACCCTTAGTTTTCCTAAAATTAAATTTATAAGGTAAGTTTTGCCAGTCTAACTGGAGCATCCAAAAAGTAAAATTGGCCTCATTTCCATTCGTACTCCTTACTGTCAGTCCGTCTGTTACAACCGAGTTGCTTTAACTGGACCGATTGAATTGCAATTTGGCACAAACTATCAAAAATTTAGAGCGCTCGTGGCCCAGCGGCACCCGCCTACCGCGTGCGGTATGCGAGGTTAAGCAATGTGGGCGCAGGTCAGTTCTTGGATGGGTGACCGCTTTGAGTGGTTACTTACTGAGCGCTCTCGTGTTTTGGAAGGTACGTTAAGCCGTTGATCCCGGCTGCTGTCTACGACGTTAGAGGCCTTCGAGAGGCTTGAGAACTTCTAACAGTCAAGTTGCCCACTCACTTGACAAATGGGGGTCGAAGTTGCACCACGTCCGTAGGAAGTATACCCACCGTTACCCTACACGTGACCCCTGGGTGGTGCTAAAACTGCAACAAAAACTGGCAACCGTACATGTCTTCTCGAAGATTTAAATGGAAAAAAATATCGAAACTTCTATGTCGTTTCTAAAAGCCAATCCATAGATACCCAACACGCCTATATAGTGACATTAAACTTTTTTTTACAATTCCTGGCATGTATGGAGTGCCAAATTTTACCTCAGATTCGTATTAATAAACCTCTCGGACGCTCAGATATCGATTTTGAAAGAAATCGGGTTGGAAATGAAGTAAATCAATATGGCTGCCACTTTTTCCAAATTTTACCTCGGATTCATATTAGGGGACGTGTTGGATGCTCGGATATCGATTTTGAACAAAATCAGGTTGAAAATGAAGAAAATTAATATGGCTGCCACTTTTTCCAAATTGTACCTCGGATTCGTATTAAGAATTCTCTTGGACGCTCAGATATCGATTTAGAACGAAATCGGGACGGAAATAATAAAAATGAATATGGCCGCAAGTTTTTCTCAATTTTACCTCGGATTCGTATTAGGGGACCTCTCGGACGCTTAGATATCGATTATGAACGAAATTGGGAAGGAAATGACGAAAATCAATATGTTTGCGACTTTTCCAAATTTTACCTCGGAGTCGTATTAGGGGACCTCTCGGACGTACAGATATCGATTTTGAACGAAATCGGGACGGTAATGAAGAAAAGCAATATGGCCGTTACTTTATTCAAAGTTTAGGTACCTCGGGTTCCTATTAAGAGTCCTCTCCGATGCTCAAGTATCGATTTATGTCGAAATCGTATCGGACGGCACTGATTAATGAAACCACTTACAACACATTGAATCAAAAAAGGTCGTATCTTCATAGGGAACTCACAGCACTTCATGCACCCTTATAAGGAACCTACATGCCAAATTTGGTATCTCTCGAATTAGCAGTTTGAGCTGTGCGTTGATATGTCACTCACTCAGTCAGTCAGTGTCTTCTTGCAATTTGGTACCAAATTTAAAAAAAACTCATGTCCACAATATTAAATTTCTATATCAATGCCATTTTCGAAATTAACGACCCAAAAAACCAAAAAAATTACACCCATATTAATATTTAGACATTCCAACCCCCTCAGACCCCAACAGAGGGGATGGTATTTCACGTCCTCTACGTGGGATTTTAAAATCATTGTTGTTTTCGTAATCAGCGACTCGATAAACCATAGAAACAACACCCATATCGTTTTTGAGAATTTTTCACCACATTTCCCCTTTTTAGGGGTTGATTTCTCAAAAAACCTGAAACACATGTTTACTCTATTATCGTTAGAAATACTCCTGTGAATGTTCGAATAAAATAGTTCAACTAATCTTGTTTCCCCATACAAACTTCGGACCCCCATTTCACCCCCTTAGGGGTTGAATTTTGAAAAATTCTTTAGTGCACCCCTAGACCTTATAAGAAACCTACGTGCCAAATTTGGAATCTCTAGGACCAGCGGTTTGGGCTGTGCGTTGAGAAGTTATCTTGATTCCCCATACAAACTTCGGACCCCCATTTCACCCCCTTAGGGGGTGAATTTTGTAAAATCCTTTCTTAATGCACCTCAAGATCTAATATGTAACCTACGTACTAAATTTGCAATCTCTAGAACCAGCAGTTTGTGCTGTGCGTTGATGTGTCACTCACTCAGTCAGTCAGTTCTTTCTTGCAATTTGGCACAAACTTTCTAAAGTTTTCATGTCCACAATATTATGATGCCATTTTCGTAATTAACGTCCCATAAAACGATATCCATATTAATATTTAGACATTTCATCCCCCTCGTACCCCAACAGGGGGATGGTATTTCATGTCCTCCACGTGAGATTTTAAAATCATTGTTGTTTTCGTTATCAGCGACCCGGTATGTCATAAAAACAATACCCATGTCGATTTTCAGTATTTGTCACCACATTTCCTCCTTTTAGGGGTTTATTTCTCAAAAAACCTGAAACACGTATTTACTCATTTATCGTAAGAAATACTCCTGTGAAGTTTCGAATAAAATAGTTCAACTAATCTTGTTTCCCCGTACAAACTTCGGACCCCCATTTCACCCCCTTAGGGGTTGAATTTTGAAAAATCCTTTCTTAGTGCACCCCTAGACCTTATAAGGAACCTACGTGCCAAATTTGGAATCTCTAGGACCAGCGGTTTGGGCTGTGCGTTGATATGTCAGTCAGTCAGTCAGTCAGTTTCTTCTTTTATATATTTAGATATTAGTATGGATATGTATGGACTAACGCGGTCGGCGGTTAATAAGTCAATCCTGACATCTGTCACCATACAGTTTATAACCTAAAAGTCACTTTGAGGTTATAAAATGTATGAAAATGACAGGTGTCAGGATTGACTTTTTAACCGACGACTACGAGTACTTTAGTATGGATTTGTGGACAATCTTACACAAATCAACCTAGTGTTCCTAGACTAAGTAAAGCTTGTACTTGTATGATATTCGTACTTATGTAGGTATAGATAGATAAATACTTATATGTATAAATATATAACATAGAAAACTCTCTCCACCACCACCATATAAGCCCTAGGACGTCCACTGCTGGACATAGGCCTCCCCCAATTTCATGGGGGGTAAATGCCATAATCGCCACGCTTGGCATGCGGGTTGGCGATCACAGTATCTCCACCGCATTCTAGGAATGCTGCTGCCCATTCCCCGGTGGTCTTGGTCGTAGTTTAAGGACATACCCGGATCCAAAACTCTCTCATAACGAATAAATGCCCTGACTAGGCTAAAGACTAAAACTAGGCTAAAATGGTCGTAAATTTAAAACTTTATTAAATACCTATAGAGTTTGGCTAATTTTGGTATGCCGACATCCGTTCATTGCTAGGTCTAAGTTTCTAGGATTCCATTTCTTGTCAGTATCTAACTAACACATTGAACGCGTTCAGGCCAAAGTTTTGGCGTTCCAGATGTCACTCACTAAACATTTTAATCCGGGAAGTTCATGATAAAATGAAAGAAAAAAAAACTGACAGACTGATTGATAATGACGCATTTTTTTTGACGAAAATACGTAGTATCAAAATAGGATTTACTTGTAAGCAGCCGATGTGTACGTTGCTTATCGATTGATGATTATTGATTCAATTAATTCGTTTTAATAGTCCGAAAGAGAAAAAAGTGACTAGAACTCAATATGGTGACAATGAAATGACATATTGTGAAAATAAAAACAAATGAAAACTTAAAACATAAATAGTTTAAATATTGCCCGGTTTTTCGCTATATGAAATTGTCATTATTATTTTATGTTTTGTTTTTTGCTAAGCCTTCTCTGTTGCTATCTGCCAAAGAGTTAAACCACTAATCAATCGGTTTAGATGATATGTGGTATGGTATGGAGATAGATTGAGGCCCTGGGGAGGAAAAGTATAGTTTTTGACTCGGAAGACATTTTTAAGGGTATGAAAAGAGGGTGGAAGTTTCTATGAGAGTACGATAATGAATACTACACCTGGCAAATTAATAGTTTACATTTGCTCTATAGACTGCTCTTTGTAAGCATAATTTTAATCTTTTAGGGCGATCGGCAAATTTATTCAAGATACATAATAATATGGACATTAAACATGGCCAAAAGCTAATAAAAATGTTTTAGCGCATAAACTTGTTTCACTTTGTTTTGAATAAAAAGGAAAAAAAAAGATTCTTTTTTTAATCCTAAAAAATATATCACAACTAATACCAGCAGTGAACGCCAGCATACGATGGAAGAATTCTAACATGCTTCAACAAACTCTTAGTTTGAAGAGAAACTATCCGGGCAATCCACAACCTTCGGTACGTCAAGTGGTACTTCAATGTGCCTTTATTTTCCGTTGTGCTTCTCCGCGACCGAGTTTGCTTAAGAAGCTTTGGATAGTTGAAAGGAAATGCAAACATTTTTCTAACAATCGTCGGTATACCTGTGCCGCAAACCATCATTGTTAATTGGGAAATGGGACCTATTGTATTTTATTCTTGTTAAAGTTTATGTATAAGATTATATATTATATGTATAATATAAGCTTACATCATACATTTAAGAGACGGAGAGAGGTTTTTAAGAGACGTCATCTCGCTCGTATTGGGATCAGCCCAACTGGGGAAGTTCCCCCACCTCACTTAACACCATTAGTTCCTCCTTAGGTGTAGGTATGTGGTGTTGTGTCCCTGATGGCGAGTAAGGTCGCCAGCAGAGCTAACAAGGATTTGCTAAGGAGCTCGGTCGGGTACCGGGACCCGGGGCCCGGGTCCGGGTCAATGTACGAAATGGACCTAATTGGGCAATAATGACTAACATCACCTCTTTATAAGCTAAAATTTGGAAGAAATAGTGTATGCTACATGTTAATATATTATTACAGCAACAACTAAAATATATTTTTAAAGCAATAACTTCATGTTGCAACAAATGGCACTTTGAAAAGTCAGAATCTACAAATATTTCTGCAAAAGAAGAACTGTTGAAAAGAAACGCCAAAACAGCCATTCTGATTTTGGACAGCGGAACATCATTTCGCTCATATTTGGAACAGCCCAACTGGGGCAGAGTACTTTCCTACTTGCTCTTCAGGCATACCTGCACCCCATAGGGTGTTGTGTTCCCGGGAGTAATGTTGCCAGAGCTTCCGAGGATGCGCTGTCTTGAGAGTGTGGGACCTGCAAATGTCTCTAGCTAGTAACACAACGAATCTCCAAGTCAATAAAGGGTGCTTGTAATTCTTCTGGAGTCAGAAGTGTCCATGAAATACGGTATCTGGTTACCATCCGGCAGCTGTAAGATTATTTACCTTTTTGTCGCTTTATAGAAAACGCTGTGTTATAAAGGATGTGAATAAATAAATAAATATTAGGTGACAATCTTACACAAATCGATCTAGTCTCAAATTAAGCAAAGTTTGTACTATGGGTACTAGACGACGATAAACCTACTTATCCAAGACCCAAGAATAAATATCCGTGCTAAATGCACAAATAATGCCATGGCCGGGATTCGAAACCCGGACCTCTAGCTTTGGAGACAGTGACATTACCAACTAGGCTAAACAGGCCGTCAAAAATTCTGATTGATTACATATTTTTACATATTTTTGGGGGAGGCCTATGTCCAGCAGTGGACTTCGATGTCTGACAATGATGATTATGATGATGATGACATATTTTTATATGACAGATGTTTAGTTACAGCTTGTAACCGTAGTAGTTTCCTAGTAGGTATGATAACAATGACGTCATCGTGTCAGCTGAAGATCGTCTACTGCTAGACAATGACATAATAACATATTGTAATAATTCCATTTCTTGTAATTATTTGACATGCATGACATAATTGTTCGGATCTGTGTGCTGATACTGTGAGTGTTGTGTGCCGTGCCCTAGACAATTAATTGCAGAATGGACGGGCAGAAAACTTTTCAGGTCTACCTTTCGCAGTTTTATAAACTTTTGTGGGGTAGTTAACTGTTGTGTTTGTGTACCCATATCTCCGTTGACAACTTACTGAGACGTCAGTTTCAGACGCGAATTTGGCTGGTGCAACCTGCGTCGAAATTTCGAAACGTCGGTTATAAAGGTAAATAAATAAATTTCGCGTTAGATCCGTTTAAGCCAATATTTTTGATGTACTTCTCATAATTTGAAAAAGAAAAACACTAAACAAAGATCCACGTATTCTGGTTTTTGGTTACCGTGAAACGTGAAGAAGTAATTGGTATTAATCCGAATTTTATGTTAAAGCAGCTCGAATCCTTATTCAAAGCGACGGCGTACTGCCAAAACTTTCTAAAAGCTGAAATTATGCAACAAATTCCAAATGCTGTAGGCTAAGTTTGTACACGGTCTGGATTAGTTTCGGAACGAATATGGTCCTAAAATAGTATACGTCTAATCAATCTGCTTGTCATAATTGTCATAAACGTCCCATGACCAAATAAAGTTAATACTGATTTGGAATCCATTCGTAGTTGGGCGCGTAACTACGATTTAAAAGTTAATGCTAAGAAATCGCAAGCAGTAAGCTCCCGGAAATGGTGTGCCCAGATATTGTTTTTGGTGGAACTAGTGTCCCTTTTACCACAACTGTCAAGAATCTGGGTATCACTATGGATCAGACGCTTTCCTTGTCTCCCCACGTCGCCGAAGTTAGTAAAAATAATGTTTGTCCTCCCTAAGGCAACTGCAAAATTTTCTTCCCTTTAAAGCAAATGTCCCTCTAGCCCAATCTCTATTGCTTCCTCTTTTGGATTATGGTGACATTGCTGTCCTAGATGTCAAAAAGGAACTGCTTTGTAAGCATGAGCGATTACAAAATATCTGTATTAGGTATATATTTGGCCTGCGCAAATACGACCACATCTCCGAATTCCTTTCTCAGCTCGGCTGGCTACCGATCCGTCGGCGCAGAGATGTGCACATCCTGTCGTTGCTTTTTAACTACTCTACAATCGTATTTAACCGCCTTACTTGACTGAAACTGAAAGGTTTGCATATATAGCTAACGGCAGCGGTCAACGCTTAAGGTCGAGTGCGAACCTCAGTTTTGCAATGCCATCTAATAAGAAGCGTACATATTAAAGGTCTTACACGGTGCATGCGGTTAAGTTGTGAAACACATTACCGATGCCGTTTAGACAGTCCCAGTCTGTGGCATCACTGAAAGATAAGTTGGGAAAGTTGCAGATCTCCAATGACTTGTGATTTAAATATATAGAGCTGCCTTGTAAAGATATTGTCTGTCGTATTCGTCTCAGAGCAAATACGAAACTGTTTACTTCGGAGCAGACTTTATTCACATGCTCTGTCCGTATGCAATGCCAATCACTTAAAATAAATATTAAAAAAAATCGCTATGCCGTCATTCATACGTATACCTAAAGTTCCGGCCGCGCCCAGACGAGGCCCGGCCGCGCAACGGCCGCCATCTTGCCGTCATAGCAAACGGACCGGCCCGGACACGGAACGTCCTACTGTGAATCATTCTTCCTTTCCTTATAAAATTGGATATACATTGGTTAACAATTGTTCAAATAAAACTACCAATTATACGTAAGTTATTAAAATACTAAATACGAATTTACAGGATGGGTAACATTTTCTTCAAAAAGAGTAGAAATTATAATACCTAATATGAATGCCGGTGAGAATACTGGGAATGGAATACTATGAACACAATCTGACTGTTCGTTACCCACCAAATTCTAAGCAATTTTGTATTAATTTCTGCCGTGAAGTTCCACTTGAATATTTAGGTACGAGTATATGGCTGAAGTTTTCCGAGACGAGGTTTTAGACTTTTTGATCAATTACGCTGGTCCTAGAGATTCCAAATTTGGCACGTAGGTTCCTTATAAGGTCTAGGGGTGCACTAATATAGGATTTTTCAAAATACAACCCTTAAGGGGGTGAAATGGGGATCCGAAGTGTGTATGGGGAAACAAGATTAGTTAAACTATTTTATTCGAAACTTCACAGGAGTGTTTCTAACGATAAATGAGTAAATACGTGTTTCAGATTTTTTGAGAAATCAACCCCTAAAAGGGGGAAAGTTGGTGACAAATTCTGAAAATCGACATGGGTATTGTTTTTATGATATACCGGGTCGCTGATAACGAAAACAACAATGATTTTAAAATCTCACGTGGAAGACGTGAAATACCATCCCCCCTGTTGGGGTGCGAGAGGGATGAAATGTCGAAATATTAATATAGGTGTCGTTTTTATGGTTTTTTGGGACGTTAATTACGAAAATGGCATCATTTTTAAATTTAATATTGTGGACATGAAAACTTTTCAGTTTGTGCCAAATTTCAAGAAATAACTCACTGACTGAGTGAGTGACATATCAACGCACAGCGCAAACTGCTGGTTCTAGAGATTCCAAATTTAGTATGTAGGGTCCATATAAGGTCGTGAGGTGGATTAAAAAAGGATTTTTCAAAATTCAACCCCTAAGGGGGTGAAATGGGGTCCGAAGTTTGTATGGGGAATCAAGATTAGTTGGATTATTTTATTCAAAACTTCACAGGAGAACGATAAATGAACAAACATGTGTTTCAGGTTTTTTGAGAAATCAACCCTTAAAAGGGGGGAATGTGGTGACAAATTCTGAACATCGATATGTGTATTGTTTCTATAGTTTATCGGGTAGCTGATTACGAAAACAACAATAATTTTAAAATCCCACGTGGACGACGTGAAATATCATCCCCTCTGTCGGGGTGCGAGGGGGTTGGAATGTCTAAATATTGATATGGGTGTCGTTTATATGGTTCTTTGGGTCGTTAATTTCGAAAATGGCATTGATTTTGAAATTTAATATTGCGGACATGAAAACTAAAAATAAGGTGCCAAATTGCAAGAAGGAACTGACTGACTGAGTGAGTGACATATCAACGCACAGCCCAAACTGCTGGTTCGAGAGATACCAAATTTGGCATGTAAGTTCCTTATAAGGTCTAAAGGTGCATGAAGTGCCGTGACTATGAAGATACGACCTTTTTTTGATTCAATGTATTGTAAGTGGTTTTATTCATCAGTGCCGTGCGATACGATTTCGACATAAATCGATATTTGAGCGTCCGAGAGGACTCTTAATAGGAATCCGAGGTACCTAAACTTTGAATAAAGTAACGGCCATATTGATTTTCTTCATTTCCGTCCCGATTTCGTTCAAAATCGATATCTGAGCGTCCGAGAGGTCTCGTAATACGAATCCGAGGTAAAATTTAGAAAAAGTGGCAGCTATATTCATTTTTTCATGTCCGTCCCGATTTCGTTCAAAATCGATATCTGAGCGTCCGAGAGAATTCTTAATACGAATCCGAGGTAAAATTTGGAAATAGTGGCAGCCATATTGATTTTCTTCACTTGAACCAGATTCCGTTCAAAATCTATATCTGAGCGTCCGAGAGGTCCCCTAATATGAATTTGAGGTAAAATTAAAAAAAAAGTTGCGGCCATATTGATTTTCTTTATTTTAGTCCCGATTTGGTTCAAAATCGATATCTGAGTATCCGAGAGGTCTCTAAATACGAATCCGAAGTAAAATTTGTGAAAGTGGTGGCCATATTGATTTTCTTTTTTTTCGTCCCGATTTCGTTCAAAATCGATATCTGAGCGTCCGAGAGGTCTCTTAATACGAATCTGAGGTAAAATTTGGCACTCCATACATGCTTATATGCAAAAAAGTTTAATGTTACTATATAGGCTTGTGGGGTATCTATGGATTTGCTTTTAAAAACGACATAGAAGTTTCGATATTTTTTTCCATTTAAATCAATCTTTAGATTTTTTTTAATCGTACGGCATTTATTTACGAACCGTGAGATTTTCGAGAAGACAAGTACGGTTGCCAGTTTTTGTTGCACTTTTAGCACCACCCAGGGGTCACGTGTAGGGTAACGGTGGGTACTCCCTACGGACGTGGTACAACTTCGACCCCTCTTTGTCAAGTGAGTGGGCAACTTGACTGTTAGAAGTTCGCAAGCCGCTCGAAGGCCTCTAACTTCCAAAGCACGTGCCTTCCAAAGCACGAGAGTCAGTTAGTAACCACTCAAAGTGGTCACCCATCCAAGAACTGACCTGCGCCCACATTGCTTAACCTCGCACACCGCACGCGGTAGGCGGGTGCCGCTGGGCCACGAGCACTCTAAATTCTTGATAGTTTGTGCCAAATTGCAATTCAATCAGTCCAGTAAAAGCAACTTGGTTGTAACAGACGGACTGACAGTAAGGAGTGCGAATGGAAGTGAGGCCGAATTTTCTTTTTGGATGCTCCAATGGGAACTGGCAAAACCTACTTAATAACATTAATTGTAGGAAAAATAAATGTTACACGTGATATTGAATTAGCCGTATTTCTGTACTTCAAAGGACCAGAGTTTATGACCGCTGCGCGCTGTTTGGTCGTTTACAGACCTATTGGTGTTACTGTAGTACACAGATACTTTTACTAAGGGCAATTTAAGACATGCTTTTATTTCATCGGCCCTTTCCCCTTCGGCCTCTCGGA
The DNA here is from genome assembly GCA_905163555.1 of Notocelia uddmanniana. Lineage (NCBI taxonomy): Eukaryota > Metazoa > Arthropoda > Insecta > Lepidoptera > Tortricidae > Notocelia > Notocelia uddmanniana. Next base: position 24,016,131 of record LR991055.1, read on the forward strand.
AATGTATGATAATAGCTTTCGATCCTTATTTTTGCCAAAATCAAATGAAATTCAACAGTTTGCCGATTCTCAGAATGTATACTGACTTTTCATCTGTTAATCTGTTAATGAATCACAATCACCAAACTTCGTATACCGAAACCCCCAGAATATAACAACTACTTTTCTGGAGACCGCATCTAAATCGGTTCATCCAAACGCAAGATAATCGTGGACAAACATACGAACCTGTTTTTTGTAGACGGTTAAAAATTTCACTTAGTACGCGGGCAAAGCCGCGGGCAAATGCTAGTTACTAATAAAGTAACAAATAAAATCTTTTTGTAAGCGTACAATGTCGCGAACAGAGGCTAGGGTATATAAAAACTCAGATACTGCCCCTTATAGTATGTTGGCTTATTAAAAACATTTCCTTTAAAAATAACTCCTATTCCTTTAGTCTGTCTTGCATAAAGGATTGAAATAATCATAAGCAGTAAGCCAGTGCGTCATGCCACCGAATTAGATCAGCCGGGTTGGCTTAGGTCAATGCAATTAGCTCTTAATTGGCTAAAAGGGGTCCATTAAACCAACTTTTACAAACGTCATGTCATAATCTTATATTCAGTTTTAAGTGCGCGTTATTAGAATAGTGACGTGAATAGTGAGTTCGCTACCAATTAGTTTTGTTTTAGTGACATTCTAAGGGCTTTGGTGTAATGTTATGTATTATCTCGTGTTTAATGTGTTTTGGTACGTATCATAGATTTTTATAGCATGATGTACAATTTAATCTTTACCTGGTGTTCTCGAACTTGGTTACTTTACAATTACCACCTACGCCTATCTTTGATTTATGTTATTCTCGTTACCGATACATTTTGTGATGGTTGTTGTGGTCATGTTAGTAGTTAGACAAAATAAAAACAGGCCTACGATATATGAAGTAGGGTTGAAAACAGCCGGGAAAATTCCAGTTTAGTCAATTTTGCTCGTTCCTTTCAGGTCCTGTTTAAGTAAATTGCTATTTTTTTTTTTATACCATGTCGGTGGCAAACAAGCGTACGGCCCGCCTGATGGTAAACGGTCACCGCAGCCTATGGACGCCTGCAACTCCAGGGGTGTCACATGGGCGTTGCCGACCCTTTAAAAATTTATACACTCTTTTCTTGAAGAACTAATATATAAGTTGGCTTGGTATGTTTCAACGAAATAAAGCAGACAAGTGCGTGTCGAACCACATGATAAATATTAGAGGATTCCGTAGTTGCCAACCCATTACATTATATGATGACTGAAAAGTCAATAACGACATACACACCGACACAACGCAACGAACCCTCAATTTACAAAGGGTCGGCAACGCGCTTGTGATTCTTATGGAGACGTCAGCGTCCATAGGTTACGGTGTCTGCTTTCCATCAGGCAGGCCGTAAGCTTGTTTGCCAACGTCGATGTAAAAATAATAAGTTCACAGTTTTCCAACAACCTTATCAAAATAACCTTATCTCTTCCGAATACATTTCTGAAGTGCTATTACTTGTTAACTATTAATGTCTACTAGCTCCCAAAAATAACATTGATAGTTTTCCTTTTAACTTCAATATAATAATTATTTATGCCCTGATTTTTTCATATGACAACTGACTGACCCATGCTGGCTGACTGACCTGAATGGAAGCACACTTAACTCCAATAAAAATAAGCACTTTAAAGTTTAATTAGCCCCCTGAATAAAAAAAACCGGCCAAATACGTATCGGGCCACGCGCAATGTAGGGTTCCCAAGTTGCCTTTACACTATGACTACTCGTATGATTTGCCACGTTACATTATGAGCACCAAAAAAGCTCTCATACTTATAGTTACCATTGTTAGTAATCAATGCAAATTGTACAAAAGATTGTTTTTCCAAGTACATTTCTTTGGTCTAACTATTATCAACTTAGCTGTGATAGTTTTCCTTTTAATATAATTTTTACACTACTACTTCCATGATTTTTTTCACATACCCAGTAGCACAGTAGAAATTTAGCTTATAGCAGTAAAACAAATTAAATTAAATTCAAATAGCCGCACCCACAAAGACACACGTCATTACAGTAAACTTAAGATCATTCGAAGTTTTTTCGGTCACGTGTGCCGCGCAGGTATTGCATAGAATAAATACGACACAACCAGGAATTTCATTATTTGAGCTTCCTGTTGAAGCAGAAATGTAAGAATGTTTGTATATATTGTTATTAAAAAGCACACCATGGGCCATATTTTCCATACTTATTACACTGATAATAATATTAGTCCATGAACAATTTTTACACGTTTGTCAGTATCTGTTTCTGGAACTTACCATAGTACAATATGTTCTACGTTAGTAATTTATTGCATATTCAACCACCAGCCCTGCCAATAACAGAAAAACTAAGCCATTATTTTGGGTAGCGTAAGTAAATGCTGTAAATGGGTAGAAAAAGTCACAAATGAAGAAGTCTTGGGGGGGGGGTAAAAGAAAAAAGAAAATTGTTACAAACAATAGAAAATAGAAGAGGGAAAATGTTTGCTCACCTTGTACGACACCATTCCTTTATAAACACCATTATGGAGTGGAAAGAAGAAGGCAGGAAAGGAAGAGGAAGACCAAGTATAAGCTACATGAAACAAATAAAAGAGAAATTAGCAGTCGAGTCGTACAAGGAAACCAAGGAAACGGATCTGGATAGGATAAAGTGGAGAGAACTGCATACTTCATCGGCTACACCGACAAGAGTTTTACTCTAAAATTGATGATGAAGTAAATGCTAAGATAAAGTCTTTAGCCACTTTATTGACACGGATTTCGAACATATTTCATAAAAGCCATGAGCAGCTGCTGGCACTGCTCCGCGTGTGTATTAGAAATAACTTTTTCAAAGTTATGGGATAAAAATAAGACTATCTAATAGTTCCGCAGATAATGACATCTACACACAAATATCATTACACACAATATTAGTTTACCTAAATTATCCGCTAAATGTCATTTGAGTATGTTAGGAGTTTAACCGAAATCAATGTTTTAGTAGATACGAACATTTTATTCAAATTTATAAAAATTGAGAGAGGCAATCCTCTAACGGAGCGCAGGTCCAAAAAGGTTTTAAGAGACTTTAGTTGAGATACTGCCCTAAGCTAGGTATATATCTGCTGTGCCAATAGCCACCGTTTACCTGGCAGAGGCAAACAGAGTTTAAGGCTGGGTTGCACCAAACCATCTGTAATCGTAAGCGGTGTTCGTTAAAGTTTGAATATATGGAAAGTTTGTCAAGTTTAAATGGAATGACAGCTGCCGGCGCCATATTTAACGTAAATCGGTCTGTCATCGTAAGTTGGTGCAACCCAGCCTAATATCACGCAAAAGAAATCCTGTATCAAAAACGGTTTTCAAAAACCCATTAAACGAGCTATCCAATGAAACCACACACGATGAGTTTTTGGGGAAGAAAATGAGACGCATTTAAGCAACACAGTAGGGAGGTGCGGTAAAAAATTTGTTAAGGTGTTTTGGGGGCGTGATTGATGTGCATATTCATGCCAAATTACAGCTTTCTAGTAGTAACGGCTATAATAAAATCTTGAAAAAAATTTGTATAGCTATCACTACTAATTAAATTAAAGTATTTACTTACTTCCCCAATACTAAAGTAAAGTCGACATGTTTTTTTTTCTGAACCCGTCATGCGGGGTATTGTTGGATAGCCGTTCGTCGGCCTGTTAAGCCTAGTTGGTAGTGACACTGCCTCTGAAGCTAGATGTCCCGGATCCGAAACCTGGTAAGGGCTTGTGTTTCTGTGGTGACCAGAAGAGAATTGGATGTATTCTATCCACCACCATAACCACCATATCAGCCAAAGCCCATTGTTCCCATTATTCTCCCATTATTTTTTTTGTTTATTTTCCAATTGTTCTTATTATAATTTTTTCTTTGTTGGTAATAACCATGGCACATCATGCACTCTCTATTTTTTGTTAATGTAATTATCTATATTTTGTTAAGTGCAGTATTTCTTCCGTATATGTTTTAGTGAGAGCTGTAAGGGAATAAGTGAAATGTTTACATCGCATGTTAGAAACCTTACCTCTTACTCGCTTATTTCTGTATGCTTTCCAAATAAATAAATAAAGGATGTCCACTGCTGGACATAGGCCTGCATAGGCCTGCTGGCTGGCTGCTGGATGTATTCTATGTATTTAAGTAAATATTTATTAAATATATCGTTGTCTAGTAACCATAACACAAGCCTTATTGAGCTTACTATAGGACTATGTAGTTCGATTTGTGTAAAAAATTGTCCTCTAATATTATTTATTTTATAGCTCAATTAAAAGTAACAGGGGTTTTATTTTGCCATTTTTGATTCAGTTATTCGTTTACGTGATATTAAAGTTTAAATTTTAAATTTTTTGGAGTCAAGTTTCTCCCCAGCTAAACGGCTGTTCCTGTAAACTATGTAGACATTATTAGCTAACAAATAGTAGCCGAACTTATGAAATATACTTGGAAAAGCAAACTTTCGTACAATTTCCATTGATTACTTACATATTATGTTGTTAGTTGTATCAAATATACCATCTGTAACATAAGTTTGTGAAATTTGAAGTCCGCATAGTAATAATAATCGTACGTCATTTATTTTCAAACTGTGAGAGCTTCTAGAAGACAAGTACAAGTATTCACCACTACCACCACCATATCAGCCAAAGAACGTCCACTGCTGGACATAGGCCTCCCCCATATCCTGTAACGTAACAACGTTCCACAACATTGACGACCTGTTTAGCCTAGTTGGTAGTGACTCTGCCTCCGAAGCTAGAGGTCCCGGGTTCGAATCCCGGCCAGGGCATTTATTTGTGCATTTTTCACGGATATTTGTTCTTGGGTCTTGGATGTTTTCTATGTAATTAAGTATGTATTTATCTATATAAGTATGTATATCGTCGTCTAGTACCCATAGTACAAGCTTTGCTTAGTTTGGGACTAGGTCGATTTGTGTAAGATTGTCCCCGAATATATTATTATTCCTTTATTTATTTTTCGTCTTAGGTTAGGTTTGTACAATGGATTTACAAAAGGTAAAATATAAAAATACACTTACAAAATATAAAAACATTATAACAACCTAACCTAGGGTGCCGCCGGCAGCGAGGCAGGGCCTAAGCCACCGGTGGTTAGGGCGACAGAGAGAGGAACCTCCGGACTATCCGCGCCGTGTCCAGGAGTACCGCCTTCTGTATTTGACCCTTGACCCAGCCATCTAGCGAGAGTCTCTTGAGATGTTGGTCGAGACTCTTCGCTATTAGACCGTTCGCAGAAACGACTATCGGGACAATGATCGTCGAATCAACATCCCACATGGCGGTTACCTCGTGTGCCAAGTCTAGGTACTTGCTGACTTTGTCCTTCTCGGCCTTCACGAGGTTCTCGTCATGGGGGATGGTGATGTCGACGAGCACTGCCTGGCGCTTCGATCGATCTATCAGCACGATGTCGGGCTTATTGGCTACAATAGTCCGATCCGTGATGATAGATCGATCCCAATAGAGCGTAGCACGACCATTTTCGAGAACTGGCGCAGGTAAGTATTTATAGTACGGCACTTCGAAGTCCACAAGACCGTATGAAAGAGCAAGTTGCTGGTGAATAATTCTGGCTACCAAGTTATGCCTGTGCAAGTACTCGCCGTTAGCAAGATGACTACAACCGGAAATGATATGCCTGAGTGACTCTCCGGGACGGCGGCATGCCCGACAAATGTCGACCGTACCGTCCTTCAGGATATATTTCCGGTAGTTGTTCGTCATGATAACTTCGTCCGCAACTGCACAGACAAAACCTTCGGTTTCCCCGAAGAGATCCCCGAAACGTAGCCAGTTCACTGACGCGAGCAGGTCTACGTCGGGCCCCGTAAGGGCCCTGTAGAACCGCCCGTGTAGCTCCTTACTCTTCCATTCCGCCTTGCGATCCTCGGCGCTCAGTACTTTAAATCTGCGCCAGTTCTCGTTGGCCATGGAGAGCGGGGTGAAAGATGCGTCCACTGCCACTACGTCTCGATGCATCCCACATTCGCTGTTTAGGAAATAATCCCTGAGACTGCACACCTCGCGGTTGTGGAGGTCTTTGGCATTTAAAAAGCCACGACCTCCACACTTCCGCGGGATGTACAGTCTCATAACAGACGAACGTGGGTGCAACATGCGGTGTGCAGTGAGCAGTGCACGCACCCTTCGATCCAGGGCATCCAGCTCAGTCTGAGTCCACCTTAGTATGCCAAAGGAGTATGTGAGCAAGGGCATAACCCAGGCGTTGAAGGCGCGCGCCTTATTGCCACTCGACAAAAAACTATTAAGTACTTTTGTCAGGCGACAGAAAAAGCGCTCCTTCACCGCCTGCTTTATGCCCTCACCCTCAATGCCCAAAGCCTGTGACATACCAAGATATTTATAGGTTTCTGCTTCGGAGAGAGATCTGAGCGACATTGTCTCAGAAAGTTGTAAATTTGTTGAATTTACAACTTTCCCCCGCTGTACATGCATGACCGCACACTTATCTACACCAAATTCCATTTTGATGGCGCTACTGAAAACTTCTGTCGTTTTCAGTAGCTCCAACAGGTCCTGTCTATTTGGTGCAAATAGCTTAAGGTCATCCATGTATAGCAGATGAGAAATGACCTCACCCCCTCTCCGAAGCTGGCAACCTAGCCCCGAGTCCTGCAGCAGAGTGCTGAGCGGATTCAGCGCTTGGCAGAACCACAAGGGACTCAGACTGTCACCCTGGAAAATGCCTCGCTCAATCCTGATGGAGTCCTGCGGGCCAGAAGGGCCATCTCCTCCACCCGGTTGACGAAGGACTGTGGTCCACTGCCCCATGCAAGCACTTAAGAAGGATCTCAAAGCTGCATCAACTTTATACAGCTCTAAGATCCTCCTCAGCCATGAATGAGGCACCGAATCATAGGCCTTCTTATAGTCAATCCAGGAGGCCGAGAGGGTCCCTCTGTTCCGCCGTACTCGTTGGCAAATGGTCATGTCTATGAGGAGGAGCTCTTTAGTACCACGCGACCCAACCCTACATCCATTTTGAGCAGGGGCCAAAATGTTGTTCGTAACAATGTGCGTGTTAATTTTTGCCCTCAAAATGGATGTAAGGAGCTTGTACAGCGTAGGCAAGCACGTGATGGGTCTGTAGTTCTTCGCTTCCGTGGTACTACCGGACTTGTAGAGCAGGGAGGTAACACCAGTTGTTAAGGGAGGAGGTAGGGAACCGAGCTCGAGGGCTTGCTGGAACTGTGTTGCCAAACGTTCGTGTGAACATCGAAACCACTTCAGCCAGAAGTTGTGCAATCCATCCGGTCCCGGACTTTTCCAGTTCGGAGCCGTACGGATGGCACAACTTACGTCTTCGGGGCTGATGGTAACAGACCCCATGGGTTCGATGGATTCACAGTCACGTTCGACAACACCGATCCAGGCACCCTCAGTGTGTTCGACAGGCACCGACCAGATACTACGCCAAAAGTTAACCATGGCAGTAGCATCCGGTCGCTGCCCGTCGCACACACGATGGTCGGTTCCCTCCCACTTCCGGTATACCTTCCTTTGGTCACTCTGGAAAAGGCGATTCTGCTGGTATCGGTCCACACGCTCTCTGTAGCGGCGAATACGGCTTGCCCATGCATAGACTTTCTGCTTCAGAAAGTCAATGCGTTCCGTGACACAGGCCATGTAGTCACGGGGTCTGACACCAGTCCCCGCGAAGGCCTGGTTCACGAAACGCATGACTCGGGGGCGGTTATTGCCCCCCCTGAAGCAGATCAGCTTTGCGATGAGAGTCCTAAACGTATTGATACGCCGCTCAATTCGTACTTGCCAGGCAGGGACACCCCCGGCGGTCCTAGTTGCACGGTCAGCGTCCGGAAACTTGACGCGAGCAACACGGCACGCCGCGATGGCCCCGCAGTACATAATTGAGTGTGTATCAATCAAATCATCGCTAGCCCGCAAATACGGGTCTAGGAGATCGTTTAGGGCTCCCATTAGCGCTAGATTGCGTCTATTTACGGGCAAGCGTGGTAGTCGCGGCCTAGAATTGGGTGTGGAGCGATACCGCGTAATCGCCTCATCCAGAGCCCTCCTCAGTTGCTCATGGGCCTGGGTACTCACACTCTGATCCGCGCAGTCCCCGTCGGCACTGGGATCGACCCGCGGCGCCCTCGGTGCCGTGTTGGGAGCGGGCACCGGAGCCGGCGACGTGGCGGGTAGGTGGGGGCTGCACGAGCAGAGAGTGCTTCCAGGCGGAGCCGATCAAGCGTCAAGTCATCCAACCGCTTATATCGTTGAATGACTCGCACCTGATCCGATAGGCGTTGTGCAGACACGGTGATGGTCGGTTCAAGAGCCTGGAACAGAGGAAGCATCCGGACACGATACGCGGATAGGTTAGTTTCCCCCTCTGTCGCCCCAAAGTACGCTCGCATGCAGTTCTCGTTCATTTCTTGAGTCCATCGCATGCGGCGCACTACACCACCGGCAGCGGGAGCCGTGGGTGGAGCGGAATGCCCCGTAGGCCCCAAGCGTGCCGGCAGCGGTCGCCTTCCTCGTCGCGCTGATGTTTGTGGCGGCGGTGGCGACGGCCCGCGCTCGTCACTGCTCGACTCGCTGCTGTCAGGTGCCGTGGCAAACTCGTCATCTGACGACAAGGGCGAGGAGCTGGACGGCGCAGGCGGAGATGGTAGACGTGCGCGTTGTTCCGCTCTTGATCGTAGTCTCGTATTCATTTTTCATTGTAATTTATATTCATTTTATAGCTTACGCTGTTTGACATTTTCATTGACAGTTAAGCTTTTCCTTTTGTGCGTACTGAAAGTGTATTTCATCGTATTATTTTGATAATACGGTATTGTAGAGTTGTTATTTTACACAAAAACTGTCGAAAACTGTAATTACAGCATAAAAAGGGCTAAAAATAAAAATATACAAATAAAATAAAGAAACGAGGCACCCGTCAGTGTCAGCGGTTTTTTTTTTATATTATTATTATTATTATTATTATTATTACATTTGTAATAGCTAACCACGGGGGGGTATATGCCATAATCGCCACGCTTGGCATGCGGGTTGGCGATCGCAGTATCTCCACCGCACTCCAGGGATGCTGCTGCCTATCCCCGGTGGTCTTGGTCGTAGTTTTAGGACATACCCGGGTCCAAGTACAAGTCTGGTTAATAATAATGTCGCGGGTGGACACCTACGGAACCCTACATTGCGCGTGGCCCGACACTTGTCTGGTTTTATATCAGTCATTGTGCTTGCGAATAACAAATGTGTAAAAGGTACCTGTATCTCCGCCAGCGATCAACAAGTACCAAGTACCTAAAGCTAGAAGTTAGAAACGAGTTGGCCACCAGCGAGAAGCGAGTAATGTCGATCGGTTAAAAGTAAGTGTGCGAGTATGACGGATTACTCGTGCCACTCGCTCGTAGTGACACTTGTGAAGTATACTGACTGACGAGAAAAGCGAATCTCTTTCGGCGAATGTTTTGACCACTAAGCAAGTTCACCGGACTTTGATAGTTTTTGTTAACGCGATATACTTAAAGAGCTAGTTATCTCGTCGCTAGTTTAAACTGTAAGGGACTAATTATTAACTAGTGGCTCATTGAGCTGAAAACCTCGCAATTTTTTTTACATATTCCAAAATTTCCAGAACCTGAATTAAAAAAAACTATAAAATTATTGAACCTGCTCACAAAATTTCACGAGAATCGGTTGAGAAATGCGACCTGTAGAGGAGAACATCCGGACAGACAGACAGACGAAAGAATTTTTGTCGTAAGCTGAAACGGAGACGCTTCGCTCGCTTCGCTCGCTCGGTCAATAACATGTTTGTCTCTTAGTCACTCAGAATGTACTAAATGTACATTTCTTGTACAAAAGTATAGTTTATATATCATAGTTAATCGCTTATACTCGTGGGTAGTGAGACAGCAACATTAGGCGACTTCCTGATTTGGCGGGCCGGGATAAGGTGCTTCCAAATTAGATGCCAACACTTTAAGACATGTTAACTTACATCAAAATAGTTTACTTTAAATAGAAATTAATAATACTTTTCATAGGACTTTTCTTTGTTTTCATTTTACGAACAAAATAATTAAATTAAAATTCTGCCCAAACTTAATCATACTGCGCATTTAACTGACAAGATGGTTATCACTTTCCTGTCAAGTGTGCTAGACATTGGATACTTGTTGAAGTGGCCAGTTAGGTGACAATCAAAAGGCAGAAACTTCCCCACTTGACGAGATTCTGTAAGTACTACGTTTCCGCAGTAGTAATATTATGCGCAGAAGCGGGACAGTACTGTATTCACTACGCCCCCGCTTCCGCGGATCGATCGCTAATTAGGAAGTGCTCATTTAAATAAGGCTCAATAAAAAGCGGTACTGACTCGACTTACAGTTGACACTGACAGCTGACAGTTTTCTCATATCGTACCGCCTTCGCACCGACAAATGAGGAAGTCGACTTAATCGAACATGGATCGAGCGCACCATCATTTTGTTCGTATACCCACTATTAAAGTTAAAATTATCGTGTAGTACAGGGGTACCACACGGGGTGGCATAATTGGTGGTAAGTTTTCGTCATTTTAATTCCGCATAATGTTACGGGTGGACTGCTACGGACATTGCGCGTAGCCCAACATACACTTGGCCGTTTATGGGTTTGAAACATTGAAATAGAAATACACAGCTGCCTCATAAAAACAATACAAAGCCGTTACCTAAAAACAGGTACTTTAATTATGTAAAGTAATAATAAATAACAAAAGTTACATCAAATATCCGTCTTGGACTTGAAACAAATCTGCACAAACTTTGACATTGTTAAAAAGTTATTCATAATTCCCTATAGATTGATTTAAAAAAGCGAATTTCTCTAACAAAGGAAGCTAAAATTAATGTTGAACTCAAACTCACGAGCAAAAGCAGTCCACTGGGATCCCGAAGTAATGTCACATCAATCAACGGTTGAGGCGCAAAAATTAAATTTCATTACTTCGCACAGGGTTGCCGAATTTAAGTAATTCTAATGAAGAATTTAGTTTATATGAAAAATCCGGATGAAATTGAACAGTAACTACAATTAAGAATTATTTTTGGTAAAAGAACTTCTGTAATCTTGAAGTGCTTAAAATATGTATACCTGATAAATTTATTTTTCTCTTAACAGCGCGATGTATAAAGTGAACATCACTAAGAAAGTGCTATCTATCGGCGCATTTTGTTACTAATTTGCTGTTATGTTTGTTTTTCAAGGATAATTCTTTATTGTGAACCGATTTCAATATATGATGGTGATTTTACAAACAAGATTTAGAAGTATTTTTAAACATTAAAACAAGGGCTGCGTACGGTACGGTTTCAGAGGAACTTCCTCCTTCGGACGCTCCGGTTGTGGAATGAGCTCCCTTCCGAGGTTATCCCGAGAAACTACAGTATGGGATTTTTCAAGATTCTCTTCTTCTTGTATGTGTTTTTAAAGGATCGGCAACGCATTCGTAGTTTGCCCATGGAGTCTATAGGCTGCGGTCACCGCTTACCATCGGGCGGGCCGTACGCTTGTTCCACCGACGTGGAGTAAAAAAAAACATAATCTGGATCTCATCCCTGATTAGATTGTATGCATTTTTGTTAATTAATCGAAAGTTATTAACAAAAAAGTAAAGCATTTTCAAAATATGCACCTCAAATTCTTTATTATGACACCCCACTTCCTCAATTTACATTTTACGCTAAAAGTTAAGCGGAACAGGCCTGTACACCATTATATTATTTGATATTCCTTTTTGACGTGTTTTAATATGGCTTATTTTATGAAATCTTAATTAATAAAACCAGTAATACGGCAATAAAACCAAAAAACCACGAATATACCAGGCGCAGCGTGGATAGACCCCCACAAGGTGAACTGATGACGTGATAAGGGTCATGGAAGTTCGCTGGATGCAGGTGGTGCAGAACCGGTTATTGTGGCACGGTACTCTTTAGCCTGCCTATGTCCAGCAGTGGATGATCTTCGGCCGATATTGTATGATGATAGTGATAATTACTAGGAATTATATGTACTACTAGTAAATTATACAATACAATACAATACAATATGCTTTATTGCGCACCTCAAAAAAGAATTACAAATAGAAACAGCATAAAGATACAAGCAGAGGTAAATTATATGAATGGACTTTTTTTTAATAATTAGACTGACCAGCGATTGGCCTTAGTCTCACCTGATGGAAAGCGATGACAAGGCCTAAGATGTTGCACACTGATTCAGTAATAAATAGCCTATTCACTCTTGTCTTGAAGAGACCCAGATTATATGTGTGAGGAAATACAGACGGCGGCAGAAAATTCCAGTGCTAAGCTAATCGCATTAGGAAAGAAGAAGCAAATCGCTTTGTTCAAATAAATAGTAGGGTGACAACGTAAGGATGTAACCGCTCACCACGTCTGGACGTCCGGTGATGGAATGGGGTAGGCGGAACTAAGTCCTGTAATTCCTAAGCACACTCTCCTCCAATCTTACTCAAATCAACCTAGCACACCGCACAGCTAAAGTAGCAAAAAACTTAATGCGATACATTTAATCAAAAACTCTGTTTGCAAATTGAGTCCCTATTAATGAAAGTAAGTTCAATCAGATAATTGAAACTTCAGTGTAATGTAGAAACTGTACTAATAAGGATTGAAGTATCTGCCTCCGTCAAATATTCAAAATTAACGTGGCCTAAAAGCTTGCAACCCTACTGCTACCCCGCGTCGAAACTTTTAACTCTGCGAAGTTTGTTTCTTCCTTAACACTAATGTTATTTAGAATCGTTTGGCCCTGTCGGTGTGGTGCTTACTTCATGCGGTCTTAAACGATTTACATCCTCGCTCACACATTTTTAAAGTGTTCATTTAAATAAAGTTCTAGATGAAAATATTCATCGGGCCAGTATAAAGCAAAACTTTTGAGAAAACAGAAAATTTATTGTATAAAACTGTGTAGTTAGGAAGGTTAGTAGGTACATGTTATGCATTCCAACAGTTTTTACCCTTTTCGGGCATACAATGATTAAATTCTTAGCCTAGGTATAATACACGCGTTTACGCTTTAGGTACATGGTTATAAAATTCTTTTAAACTGTAAAATACATTTTCGGTCAAGAAAGTTTTTAAGGACCTTTTAAAACGATTTCCTTCTAGACTTTTTAATTCACTAGGGAGATTCTTATAGACCCAAATAGCTGATACAAATACACTCTTCTGATACATCGAGGTGTTAGCTTTCGGAAGTATCATATCATGTTTGTATTGAGATGGAACATTGTACTTCGATGATCTCTTTGCAAAATGTTCTGGATGATTTTTTACAAGTAAACATAATTCCAAAATATGTATGCCAGTAAGTGTCAGGAAACGCTTTTCCCGGAAGACACTTCGGAGTGATTCATCGATGTACATTCGATAAATATAAGTAGTCCTTAAGGATCATTTCTGTAGTATAAAGGTTTTATGTACATCAACAGAATTACCCCAATATATGACTCCGTAGGTAAGTAGCGGATAAATATTACCGTAATATGCATTTTTTACTACTGTCTCCGAGCAAGTTTCAGACAGAATTGATAACGCATAGCACCTGCTAGAATTTTTTTTGTTTATCTCTTCTATGTGTGCTTTCTAATTTAAGTGCGAATCTATTTGAACTCCAAGAATGTTTACATGGTTTACTTCATCTATTTGAGTTCCCGCATTTGACACTATAAGTGGTTTATGAACAGTTTTATAGTTCCTAAATTGGATAAGCTTAGTTTTATCAAGATTTGCATAGAGCTTAAGAGTACTGAGCCATTGAATGATATTACTTAGTACACAATTCATATGTTCCTCAATATTTTCATTGGAATTTTTATTCGAGAATAATAGAGTGACGTCATCTGCATATAATACGCATGGTACATCGACAACTTTGGAAGTTCATTAAGGTAGATTAGAAATAGGAGTGGGCCAAGAATGCTACATTGAGGAACTCCCAAATGAACTTTTTCAAACGGAGATTGTACCCGGTCTACTGTTTTATTGTGAACTTTGCAGTTTACAATTTCTACTGCTTGCTCTCTATTGCACAAATAATTGTAGAATAACTGAAGAGCATTTCCTCTTATCCCAATATTTTCAAATTGTTTTAAAATAACATCATGACTTACGCAGTCGAAAGCTTTCGACATATCTATCAAGAGGGAGGCACAAAGAATTTTGTTATTCACATTCTCCCAAACAAGCTTCAACATTTCAAATATGGCTGTAGTTGTAGATCTTCCTTTTTAAAAGCCGAATTGGCTTGAAGTTAAAATATAGTTTCGGTTCAAAAACATAGGTAGTTAACATTTTATGGTAATACACACATTTCGAAAATTTTAGAGAAACTATGGGCCTATAGTTATTCATGCTTGTTTTAGTCCCCTTTTTAAACAGTTCTTCTTCTCATTTATGGGGACGGTTGGGAGTAAGGCCAAAAAAGTCAAGATTCTGTAAAATTACTAGTGCATTATGAAGCGCAGAAACTAGTGTGAGTAACTAGATATATTTTCCTGGACTGGTTCACATGGCATTTTGTTGACGCCTGGAGACCCTATACATCTCACAGGATATTACGATTAGTGAACGCTTAGAGCCCGTGTATATCGCTATCAAATCTAGATTGTTTTATTGTCTATTATTGTTTATTTTCATTATTTTTGACGTGTAAGATTTTATAATTTCGTGATAAATTCATTTTTGTTAAATACCTAATACGGATAGATTTTGACTTGTAAATGTGCCCTTGTGGCCTATTTGCAGAATAAATGCTTTGGTTTTTATACACTAGCCAGTTGATTTTATGTTCGAAAAATCACTTCTAAATGATGTACGAGTATTACATAATCACCATAGACGTGTAACAACATTTCAAACTTTGGCGAATTTATTTCCCGATGCCTACAGTGTTTGTGTAGATTCCCCTACGCACCCAAATATTTGATCTAATCTCAAGGTCTTGTCTCTCAAAATTTGGTCTGTGGTTTCACCAATCAGTAAAACAATTTTTTTAATAATTTCGTAATATAACGATAATTCTAATGGTTTGTCTTTTGTCTAGTCAAGCTTGGCGCAGAAGTCATTGAAACGACACTTTCTGCGTTGTAGTCTGCTCAGACTTTATTGTTCCGACTGGGCCATGGTTGGCTATGGCTCTAAAAAAGTAAAAAAAAAAACATTTCCAAAATGCAAGCCTTACATGTTAAATTGAAACTCCAATTTCCCATATTTTACCGGTTTATGTTTAGCCAGTATTACCGGTAAAACGGCTTAATAAAACCACTTTCTCGATATTGCTTTAAATATTCAATTCAGTCAAACAGTTTCCTTAGACATTTTAAATACTACTACACTAAATAATGTCAGCTACATACTTACAGACTACTTATGTCTGTGCGAAAGATCTCCACAGAGTGTTTTTATTGATTTCCGTTTCTTCAAGCATATATATCCATAGGAACGACGTAGCATTTTTTTTTTATAATTTAAGAATAAAAATATTTATTTATATTTTCATACAAAGTAATTAATTTTGAGTGAATGCAATACAGCCTTAAGAGGTAACGTGGAGTTAAGCAAAAGTGAACGTCAAGTATGAAAATATTCGAAAGTCATGCACGTTCAACATTGTTGAATTGTTAAGGATCTTTTATACTATACTAGGGGTGTAAATTAACGAAAATGAAATTCTGATTATCTTCGAAATTCTACAAATTGGGATACCAGTGTCTTAGAAAAGATTACTTTATTTCATCTCAGAAATGTGCGCTTGAGTATGAAAGTGTTCAGAATACATGTAAAAAGGTGTTATAGCATGCTCTAACACCACTAAAACCACAAGTTTAGAGAAAAGTTAGAGAAAGCCTGGAGAGCAGTGTTATCTTTATATGCATAGTGTTAACTTGGCTGCCATTTTCACATTTATGTTTTTGATGGCATAAAATAATTATACACCTCAATTTTCTATCATTTTTTATTCTTACCTCTTTTCCAGTGGCATATTTAATTTAGAGTGACCATAAATAATGAAGTATTTTGTTGTTATATATTTAATAATCCCTATCAATTTTTAGGTTACAAATCACCAAAACAATCGCAAACTAACATAAAGATATACCCCCTTATTCATAAAACTAAATAACCTCTGTTAACTAAAAGTTGTTTTGTCCCTTTCTCACAAACATAGCTGTCAAAGTGACAGATAAGGACAAACCAACTTTAGCGGCTTATTAACTAATAGAAGTTTGATGGACGTTTATGAATAAGGGGGTTAGTCTTCACTTTAAGTCATCTATTAAAACGCGTTTTGAAATACAAAACCTTTAGTCGTGAATAATGTCTCACGCCATTACTCTTACAGTGTCTGCCTAACACGATAAGTATGAGAAAAAACTTACATTACTTACGAATGAGTTGTATCAAGTAACGTGTGTTACTACACTCTTGATAAACTATGTTTAACAACCCCAGCCTGCGAGTTATAGTGAATACGATGATTTTAAGACGTACACGCTTCAGTACTATACTGTAATAAAAGACACTCCACGACAACAACTAAACAACAATTAAGCAAGTCAGCGAGCACTCTTGTATAGATTTAAGAGCTACAAATACGTTAAAGCTATTTAGTACTACTACTATATCAGCCAAAGGACGTCCACTGCTGGACATAGACCGCCCCCAAATTCACGGGGGGTATATGCCATAATCGCCACGCTTGGCGACGTGGTTAGCACTATTCTAACTCTAAAACCTGCTTAATATCGTTAATCAAAGTTCTAGTTCCACTTTTGGAGCTATATTTTTAATAACTCCTCTATACAGGGTGTGGCCTGTAATAGGAGCAAAAAATTAAACGGTACACTATTGAGCTCTCCAGCAATTAATGCCAATTTTTTTTATGACGTAGGTGGCAAACGAGCAGACGATTCGCCTGATGGTAAGCTATTAGCGCCGCCCATTGACACTCGCAACACCAGAGGGGTTGTAAGTGCGTTGCCGGCCTTTAAGATGGGAGTACGCTCTTTTCTTGAAGGTTTTTTCTTGAAATGATTTTAATTGAAAAAAAAAAGTTTTTTTTGTTTTTTTTTTGTAAATGTAGCTTATATGTACTTTTTTACTCTACTGGAGTGATATTAATAACGCCAAAAAACACCAAAAATTAAAAAAAGAAATTAAAAAATCCCAAAAACATTCTTTTAAACCAAAAATGCGACAACGATTATGAGTCATAACTTGAAGCAACCTCAAAATCAGCATTGACTGTCGCGCTAAAATCTCTGGGTGCTAAGATCCATTACTTGGAGGTCATAACTTCAGATCAAAATTTCTCCCAATTGAAAAAAGATATTTTTTTTGGACACAAGAGGTTACTGCAGATGCTCTAAGGAAGCGGCCTTTAAATTTATTGCTCCTATTACAGGCCACACCCTGTATAACTTTTAGTTACAACTGAGATAATTAAATACACATAAACAGATATAAGTTATGCTTAAACATATAAATGACAGCAAAACGTTTGCTGGAACGCTTAGTTAACGCTAATAGTAGTCGCACTAGTAACTATTCTTGTAAATTCATAAATCATTGAGATGTTGGTTTAAGATTTTGGCGTTACCAATGAGTTATTATAAAGCTGAAGAGTTTGTTTGTTTGTTTGAACGCGTTAATCTCAGGAACTGCTGGTTCGAATTGTTTTTTTTTGTGTTGGATAGTGCATTTATCGAGGACGGCTTTAGGCTATATAACATCACGCTGCGACCAATTAGGAGCGAAGACGCGGACGAAGTCGCGGGCAACAGCTAGTATAATACAAAGTGGAATATACCTTTTACTCCAAGTTTCTTACGAGAGAAGAGGTAATATATGCAAATTAGTGTAACTTTATTCTCTTAGAGCCATTAGGAAGACTTTGACCGTTTGATAAGTGGGGGAAACCCATCTCATCGGGTTATGTCTTCAACAGAGTTATTTAGGAACGGGTTCCTATAATTTATTTATGAAAACAATATTCAGCCTTTCATTACAGGGAATTAAATATTACAAGCTGTAGGTGACCTTCTGTGGTCAATTTGTTATTGTAACGTTTTAACAATGAAAAACAAAAAATATAACAAAATAATACGGGGTGATAAAATGATAACAAAATTAAGTGGTCAGAAAATTACTCACATGTAGTTAACTAGAAAGTCTTGGACTTGTGAATATATCACTGTAGTACGGTTACCTAGCTTATTATCATAACTTATGAATCTTATGATTTATTAAATTAAAATTGTAATACAAGTAACGGTCTACCTACATGTATATTTTACTTTATGCCGCACCTGACCAAAAAGTGGCTTTTACCTCACGCTACGGGTACGGAAAAAGCCACTTTCTGGCCAAGTGTAGTAATAAAATGATGAACACAACACAGGAGGTCATAAATAAAGCCCTCAATCGCATATATATACGTCCCTCGCCTACAGCTCGTACCGGAAAATCTGCGATCACAGTCATTCTTTGCTTTACCTAGTTGTGTAATGTATATTATATTACATTGTATTAGAAACTATATACTTTACCGCCCACAATTGGCCACAAACTTAAATTATACAAATATTTAGTAGTTTCCTTTGGGGATCACTCGATTATTAATTATAGTGATTAGGCTTAGCCGTACATTACATAATAATTTGCATACGCAATACGTCTATATCTTTAGTCTGTCTATGTCTCTCGACCACATTTCAACATGTTTTGCGAGTTCATTTGTACACGTTAGCTTAGCAAGTGTGTTAGTGAAATATATTGAAACTTGTTCGATATAATAAGTGAAAGGCTAAAACAGACTTGCTATTATTTGTATTAATTGTATGTGGGTACGGTGCCGCTATAGTCGGGAGTGGGGGCTGACACCGTCAGGCCGGGGCCGGGTGGTGGCTGCCAGGGAGAAAACCTGTATAAAAAGTTACAAAGGGGACATGAGGGAGTGAATCCGGGGTTTTTTACTCTCTCCTGGCGTAGAGGTCCTTTGGTCGGCAAGTGTGCGGTGTCGCCCTGCATACTTACCGACGGGTGGGGGGCGCTTGCCTCAGCAGTGGTGAGGGAACAGCTTCGGCTGTCGCAGCAGGCGGTGTTCGCGGTTGTGCGACTTGGTGACCCCGTGTGACCGCCACTTATGCTGCTGATGGGCATATCCTGGTGGTTTTAGATGGTAATCCGGGCGGTTCCCGGGAGTCCGTCATACACGTCCTAGTTCCCCGGATAAGCGGGATGCGTAAATGAATTTCCCCACAAAATAAAAGGTATATGTACGTACATACTTGTCATTGCGAGTTGGGACCTAACTAATTTCAATGAAGAGGAATGAAATAGTAGCGTTAAATGTATTGTATGAGGTACGAGGTATTTCAAAGGTGTACGAAATTGAGTCGTCGGACAATAGTAAAGTAGACAATAGTAAAGCACCTATCAAAATAATTAAATGAAACCCCATGCTCAGCGACTACGTAATGTTCACAACTTATTTTTTTGGAAGGAAAAAACTTGATAATCTTATATCAAAATACAGGTTTCTAGATTTTAAGATTCTGTACGACAAAGCAACCCTTATGGTGTGACTCCTGTCCGTCTGTCATAATTATGTAACTCCATAAATACTTGTATTATCTCCTATTTGAAATTTGGAATAATTGGAAACAAGCCTAATTTTTACTAACAGCGACCGAAATCCGCTAACGGTTTATCTGTCGCTGGCTGTCACTTGTTTACAAATCGACTTTTAGGTAAAGGAGGTAGTTCTAGTATTATGTTTATCCAGATCTTTTAATTGTGCACCGCTCAGGCGCGTCTTTGTAGTTTGAAAGTACGAGTACATAATATCTTTTACAGTACATATGGTGCTTTTTTACCGCACGAGTGCGGTAATCAGCAGATTACGTGCATATGTCGAATCTTTAAAGAGCCATATGTGCTGTAAAACGTTGTACGATACACGTGCGAATAGGTAATTCGCAACTCGTGTCGATTAAAAACACTCCCTCGGTCGTGTTTTAATTTATCACCACTCGTTCCGAATTTCCTGTTTTCTGCACTTGCATCGTAATGTACTATTATAATATGTTTACACTCATATGTACTGTTATTATTAATGAGGTTTGGCACACGTCGTTAAGCCATTCGTTTAATATGTAAGGTTACTACCATGCATATTAAATGCGGCTTAATGCATTTTGAGCCTTAAGTATTTTATGCAGTATGTTATAATACCATAAAAGCTGTATGTTATAATACCATGGAATCTCAATTCTTTTGTCGGTGAAGACGACAACCACGCACCGCATATTGAACTTGGGGCTGCCAGTTTTACATTCATGTTTTGGATGGCATAATGTTTTAGCGCCCATAGGTTACGGTGTCAGCTTACCTTCTGACAGGTCGTAAGCCACCGTTGGTGTATAAAAAAAGCGGTCAAGTGCCGTGTCGGGCCACGCAATGTAGGGTTCCGTAGTTCGGCTGTCCACCAGTGACAAATGCGGATTAAAATGTCACAAACTAACAACATATCTCAGAAACTATGGAATTTGCAGAAAAGTTTGCTGTTTCAAGAACATTCGTTTCAAATTGATTTTATTATCTACTACTACCATGTTTTTTTTTTCATATACACGGTATTAACGGTTTAGCTGTCAGGGGGCCTCCCCCCTGCCAGCTAAACCGCAACAGAAATTAGTACTTTATACTCGTATCATTAAATTGCAACAGAAATTAGTACTTTAAATATTAATATCACGCAAATGGAAAGCTTACTCAAAAAATGGAAGGAAATCTCTCATTATTTTTAAACGAGTTATAGTATATACGACACACCACACGATGGGTTCTTGAAAGAAAAAAATATTGAATACGTACTTTACGTAGAAGAGATAACTTATTCAATTTTTTAATTTTATTATATCTCTGTGTCAGCGTGGTTGAATATGTATGCCCATACCAAATTTCCGTATTCTAGTAGTTATATCCATAGCAAAACAAGAAGATTCCTTGTTTACTATGGAACCCTAAAAAGTGTTAATTAAGTTATTAACAATTAGACCTAAAACCTTTAATACCATCATAAAAAACATTCAATTTTGAACCTTGCCATGCAGACCAAGAGTCTAAAATTACATTGGTTAGATATTTGTTTTGCGTGTTGCCCTTTTGTTTGCGGCATCATTGTTGTATTATGTGACGTAATTGATTAGGCGCGCGGGGCGTGACGCCTTTGGGGACTGTTCTTTCTTGTTTATCATCAATATTAATTATTCCTAATGTAATCAAATGAAACATGATATCATGCTGCATACTACAGTGTTTTCAGGTTTGGCAATCGTATTTTAATATGTTTGAGAAGAAATGTGATCATTTCAGAATAAATAAACTAATACCAAGGGACGATCATAATATACGAATTAGCTTAAGTTTTGTAAAGAGCTTTAAGTATCCACTGAATATACACATAAGGTTCTTTTCAAGTTACTTCTCTACTGTTAAATATGATTGTAGCCATATTTTGACGAACACCGAAGGTTTGAAACAACTGACCCTGGGTGGGTTACACCAAGTCGTCTGTAATCGTAAGCGAAGCTCGTTAAAATTTAACAGGGTAGTTTCCTCATATTAAACTTTATAACATATTATTGTCTTTATATGGATAGTATAAACTAGGATAGCATCAAATTAACACAATAAAATGAAAATTACAAATTAACAACAGCATAATAACAAGATACGAGACTTGACAGTTTTAAAAAGTCAGTCGCGCGCCGTTATCGCTTGCGTATGGTCGTTCGCTCAGTGTAAAGTGCATCGAGGACTGGGGTCATTGACCCCTGTTATACGAGTAAAATGACCCCGAAAAAATCGTGTGTAAAGTGCAATAACTGTAATATCGTAATTAATGAAGTTCTGTGTTTTGTGCAAAATAAGGTTCATCTAATGGACAATCCGAGCTTAATTCAAATTTGTACCTCTGCATTCTCTGTGAAGGAACTTGAAGATGCCAAAAGCCTATTATTTCAAGTTATACCAGCAGGCAAGCGAGTGGTTACTCGGAGAAATAAGGGAAAAGAAGTCAGAGTTTTGGAAGATATAATTGAAGTGTTTGCCTGTACTAGCGCCGAAAACTTACCTCTACTTGTTGCGCGCGATTTACACAGACTACCTCCAGTGTACTTTGACCACGTCGATGTGACGCAATTATTGAAAGACATTTTAGTACTGAAGTCTGAAATTCATTTTATAAAAGACAACTACGCTACAATTAAAAGAGTGGAAGAAATAATTCATCAAGTGAATATGTATAAACTCGGAGGAGCACAGGAACTCGCGTCTAATACGAGTGACCAAAACTGTAATGTAAACATGCGAAGAGGTGTATATAGGAAGCAAAACAGCTTAAACAGCTTTGAACATAGATTTCAAGATAGTTTGCTTCACGACAGCGGTCCCATGGGCCTACCCCACATCTTATCTCCGTTTAAGATGTCAATGACCGATGAGGCGGTTAATGAAAACGTTCAATTTCAAAACTCACACTCGCTCGCACAAGGAGGAGCGATTAATAACACCGTTGCACTTCAATTACCGAACGACACATCGGCTATTGTCGGGGCCCCCGCACGTGGAGGCGAATACTGCGGTTCCGAACAACGATAGCACGACGGAATCGCATCACAATGAATCGGCAACTCTCGAGATGCAACGCGTGGAGGCCCGTACCGCGGTTTCGAACAATGACGTCATGAGCATACAACGATTGCAGTGTGCGATCGATGAGGCTGGTAAACAACAACCGGTTTCGGTGGCGGCCGGCAGTGCGAATGTCAACTGTGCACAAAGTAATGTTTTAGATTCGAAGCGTAAAACTATGGCGGAGATTGTGCGTGACGGTGGACCATGGAAGCAGCAAAAGGATGATCAGGGATATAGATCGGCACAGAGATATAGGCTACGAAATCAGTTTATAGCCGGCAAAGGGAAAGCGAGTACTATGGGAACGAGTGGAACTTTTAAGGCGGCAGAACCTAGGATACCTTTTTACATACTCATATATCCCCGGGACCCGGGTATGTCCTAAAACTACGACCAAGACCACCGGAGGATGGGCAGCAGCATCCCTGGAGTGCGGTGGAGATACTGCGATCGCCAACCCGCATGCCAAGCGTGGCGATTATGGCAATTACCCCTCATGACATACACAAACAGGCCACGGCCCCGAGGTTCCGGTGACCCCCGGTACCCTGGTTCTGGTAGCGGCCAGGGTACTAGCGGGGTCAGGGGTGCGAAGAATCTCCGGTTAAGATCCGGCTACCACCACCGACGACTTCTGGCCCTGGCAACATACAACACACGAACACTGCGGACCGACGAAAAGATAGCGGAACTGGAGGAAGGATTGAGCAAGTTGCGTTGGGATATCGTAGGGTTATCTGAAGTCCGAAGAGAGGGGGAGGACACGATAACCCTGAAGTCCGGCAACTTGCTCTATTTCCGGGAGGGCGACCAACAGTCCCAGGGAGGTGTCGGGTTTATCGTCCACAAATCCCTCGTGAACAACGTGGTGAAGATCGAGAGTGTGTCGGCTAGGGTGGCGTACCTTATACTCAGAGTATCCGAGAGGTACTCGTTGACGGTCATACAGGTGTACGCGCCGACCTCGGCACACTCCGACGACGAGGTGGAGGCTATGTATGAGGATATATCAAAGGTCATGCATAGTTCCAAAACCTACTTCACCGTTGTTATGGGGGATTTCAACGCAAAACTGGGCAAGAGAGACGGCGAAGAGCCGAGAGTGGGGCAATTTGGAGTTGGAAGTCGGAACCACCGGGGCCAACTACAGGCTGGTTTCTTGGAGAAGGAGGGACTCTACATGATGAACTCCTTCTTCAAGAAACGCGAGCACAGGAAGTGGACCTGGATGAGTCTCGACGGTGCAACAAAAAACGAGATTGACTTCATCATGTCGACGAAGAGGCATATATTCAATGATGTCTCTGTGATCAATGCGGTTAAAATCGGAAGCGATCATCGTTTGGTAAGAAGCACATTGAATATATGCGTCAAGCTAGAGCGCTCTCGACTAATGAAGTCCACGCTCCGTCCAGCAGCAGTCCAAATCCAAAACCCCGAGAGCTTTCAGCTGGAACTCCAAAACCGTTTCGATTGTCTAGGCGGCGATGTGGACGAATTCAACGATGGGTTTGTGGAAGCTGTCCATAGCATTGGGTCTAAGTTCTTTAAGGCCCAACGAACTCAAAGAGCCAAAAGGCTCTCTATCTCCACTCAGAGGCTCATCGAGGAAAGGAATGAGATGATTCTGCAGTCTTCAGCCGATGCGAAATTATACAGGCAGCTCAATATACAGATCTCTAAGTCCCTTACCCGCGATCTGCGCCAATTCAATACAAATCGGATTGAAGAGGCCATCGAGCAGAATAAGGGCTCTAAAGTTTTCTCAAGAGATCTGTCTATTGGGCAGAGCCAGCTCGCCAGATTAAAAACTGAGGATAGTAGAATCGTTTCGTCCAAACCTGAGCTTCTGAGTGAGATAGAGTGCTTTTATGGACAGCTATACACGTCAACTAGCAGACCCGAAGTTGGTCTGGCGGAAGACCCTAGAGCTAGATTAACCCGGCACTATACCGAAGATATCCCGGACATCAGCCTGTACGAGATTAGAATGGCTCTTAAGCAGCTGAAGAACAACAGGGCTCCCGGTGAAGACGGAATTACAGCTGAACTCCTGAAGGCGGGTGGAAAACCGGTCCTTAGGGCCCTTCAGAAGTTGTTCGACTCCGTCTTACTGGAAGGGAAAACTCCAAAGGCATGGAACAGAGGTGTGGTGGTGCTGTTCTTCAAAAAGGGTGACAACTCCTTACTGAAGAACTACCGACCCATCTCACTTCTGAGCCATGTCTATAAGCTGTTTTCAAGAGTCATTACGAACCGTCTCGCACGCAGGCTAGATGACTTCCAGCCTCCCGAACAAGCCGGTTTCCGAAGAGGCTGTAGCACCGTAGACCACATCCATACGCTCCGTCAGGTTATACAGAAGACTGAGGAGTATAACCTGCCCCTCTGTTTAGCGTTCGTGGACTACGAGAAAGCCTTCGATTCGATCGAAACCTGGGCTGTACTACAATCTCTCCAGCGGTGCCAAGTGGACTACCGGTATATCGAAGTGCTGAAAAGTTTGTACAAGAACGCCACTATGTCAGTCCGACTCCAGGACCAGAACTCAAAGCCTATTCCGTTGCAGCGGGGAGTCAGGCAAGGAGATGTTATTTCTCCTAAACTGTTCTCCGCTGCACTGGAGGATGTTTTCAAGATTCTGGACTGGAGAAGGCTAGGCATCAACATAAACGGCGACTACCTCACTCACCTTCGGTTTGCTGACGATATAGTAGTCTTGGCTGAGACCATGGAGGATTTAAGTACAATGCTCAATGACCTCAGTAAAGCCTCCGAGCGAGTTGGTCTAAGGATGAACATGGACAAGACGAAGATCATGTCAAATGTCCATGTCGCACCAACTCCCTTAACAATCGGACACTTTACGCTCGAAGTTGTAGACGATTACGTATACCTAGGACAGACTGTCCAGTTAGGTAGGTCCAACTTCGAGAAAGAGGTTAATCGTCGAATCCGACTCGGCTGGGCAGCGTTCGGGAAGCTACGGCACATCTTTTCGTCCAATATTCCGCAGTGTCTCAAGACAAAAGTCTTTGACCAGTGTGTGTTGCCAGTGATGACATATGGCACTGAAACGTGGTCGCTTACTATGGGCCTCATAAGAAGGCTCAAAGTCACCCAAAGGGCAATGGAGAGAGCTATGTTGGGAGTTTCTCTGCGTGATCGCATCAGGAATGAGGCCATCCGCAGCAGAACCAAAGTGACCGATATAGCCCTCCGAATCGCTAAACTTAAGTGGCAGTGGGCGGGGCACATAGCACGTAGAACCGATGGCCGTTGGGGCGGAAAGGTTCTCGAGTGGCGACCACGTACCGGAAGGCGTAGCGTGGGCAGGCCCCCCACACGGTGGACTGATGACCTGGTGAAGGTCGCGGGTGTCCGCTGGATGCGGGTGGCGCAGGACCGGTCATTGTGGAAGTCTTTGGGGGAGGCCTATGTCCAGCAGTGGACGTCTTTCGGCTGACATGATGATGATGATATATGGTGTTGATTTAGGTGCGCTAGAGAGTGATATTGCCAGTTATGTTTATAACAAGACGTTAGTGAACATTGTACCCGTGAAAATCAATATGAAAAAGGATAAGAGATACTTGGCGTACAAGTTTTATATACCTCAGCATAAATTGCCTTTGTTTATGGATGATAGTTTGTGGCCGAGTGGCGTATCGTTTCGCCAATTTGTGGACTTTAATAAAGTAAATAAAGGAGGAAAGTTTTAATTATTTAGTTAAAGTTTCATTAATTGTTGAACTGTATTATGAGTAGAGATTTTAACAACAACCCACTTTGTAATAATATTTCTAATAATTTAATTACATTTAATTGTAAAGGGATAAAGCGTTCACTAGACTGTATTAGAACATTGTGCCAACAAGCAGACATACTATCCTTGCAAGAAACGGTTAATGAATCACGAATTGCCAATTTTAGGTGAAATACACCCTGATTTTAACTATACGGGCAAGTCAGCAATAGACTCCTCGGCAGGACTTCTTCGGGGCAGACCATATGGGGGAGTAGCCTTGCTTTGGCGAAAGAGTGTATTTCATTCAGTATCCGTGATTAAGTGTTCTAGTAATCGGATTGCCGCCATAAAAGTAGTTTTATCCGATAGGCCGATCTTGATATTTAGTGTTTACATGCCTACAGACTCACCTGATAATCTAGTGGATTTTAGTAGTTGTTTAAGTGAAATAGCGGCTATTATTGACCAGTATGATACAGAGTCAGTTTTCATATTGGGTGACATGAACGCACATCCTGGAGAGCTTTTCGGAAAAGAAATGTTAATATTCTGTCAGGATCAGAAATGGTCCTGTATTGATATGAAGATGCTTGGCGATGAGTCAGATACTTATATTTACATTTATCAGCGATGCTCACGGTAGTCGTAGGTGGCTAGACCACTGCCTAGTCACTGAGGCCGCAGGCCGTACAGTGGAAGAAATAGAAGTACTCTACGATTTCTTCTGGTCTGACCATTTTCCGCTTGTATTAAAATGTAAATTGAACTTAATTAGACCTTAAACCAAATTACTTTTGAAACATAGCAATAGCATTACATGGGGTAACAGAACTAATAAGCATAAAATTAGATACAGTGAGCTATGTCAGCAGTCATTAAAATATATAGATTTTCCTACGGAACTTCAAAATTGTTGTGGTAAAATGTGTAGTAAATTAGAACACAGAAAGGTAATTGACTCATTACATAGTGAAATTGTTAACTGCTTGTCAAAGGCTGCATCTGATAGCCGTGATATGAAGAGAGCTATGAGAGGCAGGCCTGAAATAGGCTGGAACCAGTATGTTAAGGAGGCACACGAGCAGGCTCGCCTTAGCTTTTTAAAATGGGTTAGTTATGGTAAACCGAAGTCTGGTGTTTTGTTTGATGATATGAAGAACACTAGAAAGATCTTCAAAAGCAAACTGAAGTTCTGTCAGAATAAAAAAGAACAATCAAAAATGGATAACCTTGCTATTCTACATAATGAAAAGAACTTCAGTAAGTTCTGGAAGCAGACTAACAAATTGAACCCTAGGGCGAGTCTGCCCGTGTCCGTAGAAGGGGTGGCAGATCCTAAGCTCATCGCTAACAGGTTCAAGGATCATTTCCGCATAGAGTCGAGACTATGTAGTGACGTGAGTGGGCTTCATACTGATAGCCAATTTCCAAAGCAACCTCTTATTATCCTGGCTAGGGAAGTGGCAGGTGTGTTAAAACACATGACTCGTGGCAAATCTCCTGGGTACGACGGACTCAGCGTGGAGCACCTGCTACACGCTGGATCTCATATTCACAGGTTGTTGGCCATGCTGTTTTCAGTGTGCATAAGTCATTCGTACCTACCGGAAGATATTATTAGGACGGTAGTTGTACCCATTGTTAAAAATAGGACTGGCGATGTGTCGGAAATGCATAATTATAGGCCGATATCTCTAGCTACAATCTTCGCTAAAGTGCTAGACAGAGTACTTGAGAGGCATCTCAGTAGTTATGCCAAATTACATGACGGACAGTTTGGCTTCAGGCGTAGTGTCTCTACTGAGAGTGCGATTCTAGCCCTCAAGCACACCGTCCGCTACTATACGGATCGTAAGACACCAGTATATGCAGCCTTTCTAGACCTTTCAAAGGCATTTGACCTAGTGTCTTACGAGAAACTGTGGGGTAAGCTAGAACAAACTGGTCTTCCCTCAGAATTGGTCGAGATATTTAGGTATTGGTACAATAACCAAATTAATTATATAAGATGGTCAGACTCTTACTCGGATGGTTACAGGGCTGAGTGTGGAGTAAGACAAGGAGGATTGACCTCTCCCTTACTCTTCAATATATACATTAACGACCTTATCGTGGCACTCAGTAGCACAAGAGTCGGCTGTTCTGTAGGCGAACAAATGGTAAATAACATAAGCTACGCCGACGATATGGTGTTGCTGGGTCCCACGGTAGGCGCCGTTAACGAGCTCGTAAAAATATGTGAATGTTATGCTGAATCTCACGGGCTTTCTTATAATGTAAAAAAAGTGAATTTCTCGTGTTCAGGGCGGGCCGTAGGAGTCCACCGGTAACAGCCGGTAACTCTTTGCGGGACTCCTCTGAATAGGGTGTCACAGTTTAAGTACTTGGGACATGTGGTGACGGAAGACCTTAGTGACGACGCCGATATTGAAAGGGAGCGTAGGGCACTGGCAGTCAGAACAAACATGTTGATCCGTAGGTTCGCTCGCTGTACGACTGAGGTGAAGCAGACACTTTTTAGGTCTTATTGCCAGTCGTTTTACGCTTGCAGCCTATGGATCAAAGAGAGCTTACAGTGCCTTGCGTGTCCAATTCAATAACGGCTATAGGATGCTGTTGGGGCTGTCACGCTTTTGTAGTGCGTCGGGCATGTTTGCGGAGGCTCATATGGATGATTTCTACGCGATAATGCGCAAACGGGCAGCCTCCCAGATGCGCAGAGTGCGAGGTAGCGCCAACAGCTTCCTAGTGGCTATAGGGGAGAGGATGGACAATCCATTCTTTCGTCATTGGGTGTCATTGCATGTTCCCAAGTACAAAGACTATAAATAGGTTTTAAATGTATTAGGGTTAAGATAAACTAACATAGATATGTAAGCACCATTGTTATTAACGAATATGGACCATGTGTCTGAAATAAAGTGAATTATTATTATTATATAAAAAAATAAGTAATTTTTATCATCTAAAAGCTAAGGCTATCAATAGACTTACAAGATTCAATAAAAAATAAATTGTACAACAACTGTGTACTTAACGTGTACGTACGTAATTTTTTTTTATTACGATTTTTTTGTTTTTCCTAGAATAGAATAGAATAGAATAGAAATGTTTATTTGCAAGAATACGTAGGTATAAGATGTTTTATATTATAGTGTAGTTACAGTATTCAGCCGAAACAGCATGCAAATGTTCAGGAATGTTATTTATTTATTATTATTATTATTTATCACAATTTAATTTCCATGTATTCCTTTACGGAGTAAAAACAATGTTCTTGTAGCCATATAGTTAATTTTTTCTTAAATTTTAGACCATGCAATAACTTGATGCTGTCAGGAAGCTTATTAAAAATTTCTATGCAAATGTTGTAGGCGTTCCGTTTGTATATATCCGCTCGGCAAGGAGGATGATATAGAAGATTCCTGTACTGTCTTCTTTGTTTTCCTTTAAACACATCTGACTGTGGTTTAAAATATTCCATATGAGTTTTAAAAAATATGCAAACCTTTTTGATATACATGCATGCTAGAGGTAAAATATTGTATTTTTTAAAGATGGGCCTGCAGCTATCTGTAATCCACGCATTTGTAATTGCACGTAAGCACTTTTTCTGAAGTTTAAAAGCCCTATCAAAATGCACAGAGTTTCCCCGTATTAGAAGACAGTAGTCTAACGTAGACGACACATATCCGTAGTATGCTGTAATGGCCGCCTCTGTAGAGACAGTTTTTCCCAATTTTCTTAAGGCGTATACAAACCTATCCAACTTTGAACAAATTGAAGCAATATGGTTTTTCCAGTGTAAATGATTATCTATGTTTAAGCCTAAGAACTTTGTACAACTGGTCTCTTCTTGCCTGTTGTTGCCTGTGGTAGATCGTTTATGTATAATAGAAATAGTAAGGGTCCTAAATTACTTCCTTGGGGTACACCTGACTGATTTAACCGAAATTGTGATCTATAAGTTTTCTTAACAAGGGTATTACCTATTGGGACTATTCTCGTAATTTCAGTGCATTGTTTCCTATTTGACAGATAACTTTGGAACCATTCACATGCCTTACCTCGAATACCATAGGATTCTAGTTTTGAAAGAAGTAATGAATACGGAAGTAAGGAATACCTACGTTAGTACGGGGCTCGTGCGTTGGGACGTCATAGTTTTTTGTCAAATAGTATGGAGCGTTTTTAGTGTCCGGGAACAATATCCACCTTTGAACCTAATTTGCGGCTTTTGTTATGTTTTAATCGTAGTTAGTCCCATACACACATTTAATCCCCTTTAGAATCCGATTCGTATCGTTCATAGTTTTTTTTTCGGCAACTAGTCTATTGAAGAAGTAGTGTTAGCATCCAGGCTCCACAATAAATGAACTAAGCTTCGGATGTATAAGACCGTAATCCGCCCCATCTTAATGTATGTTTGTGAGGCATGGACGCTAACACTTAGGGATGAGCGAAGCCCGTTAGTAGCAGAACGTAGGTCAGGTGTTTCGAAAAATTCTGGATCCAGTGAAAAAAGACGATGGGAGTTGGAGGATCCTTAAAAATGCTTAAATAGAAAAGCTGGTGTCCGAACAAAATATAGGTGAAACCAAAGCGCATCGTCTTCGCTGGCTTGGCCAACTCGTGAGGATGGGAGAAGATCGACAGAGAAAAGATTGACAAGTTTCTATAGGACGATAGTTTTCGGCGCCATATTTAACGTTGATCGTTCTGTTACCGTAAGTTGATGCAACCTAAATAGTTTTATGTTCTAAATATCCTAATAATAGGAGGTTCTCAGTTTGTTTACATTTTTTTAAGTATGTACGCCCTGCGTTACAATCATGTGCAAACATATGTCCCAAAATCTCGTATGTCCGCGGATTAAAGTAGAGGTTTTTTTTTTATTAAAAATGGGATTGCTCTTGGCCAGCATCTAACCAGGGGGCAAAAATGAGGCCGACGATGAAGCGAGCTCACCCAGAAGATGCCTATTCACTCGTGCCTTAAAAAGGTCCAGGTTATATGAACTCGGAAATACAGACGCGGGCAGAGAATTCCAAACCTTACAAGTGCACATTATAAAAGAAGATGTAAAGCGCTTGGTTCGAATTAGAGTAATTTCGACCAGGTAAGGATGGTAGCCAGCCGTACGTCTGGATGTCCGATGAAAGAAGGGGGAAGGCGGTATGAGCTCATGGAGCTCCTGAGCACACTCACCGAAGTACAGTTTGTAGAAGACGCACAGACATGCTACTTTGCGTCGATGTGCTAAGCTCTGCAGCTTTTTTCTTACTACCGTACTGCCGCCAATGAGCCTCCTGGCTCTGCGGTCCACCGAGTCGAGTGCGGCAAGTTGGTACTTAGCCGAGCCATCCCAAAGGTGACTACAATACTCCATGCAAGACCGGACTTGGGCTTTATATAAAGATAGAAGCTGCCCAGGGGTGAAGTATCGCTTGACCTTATTTAGGATGCTCAGCATCAACCAGACCAGAACCAGACCTGCTGCAACCAGATTGTTATCACCCCATTGGGAGACAAGACTTAAGGTTGAGTTAATGCGCTCTACCATTGTCTCTCTCTCAGACTGAATTTCATCACGACCAGCCCCCGCGCTGAACAAATATCTCTCCATGATCGTACTGTCATCTGCGTATGCGACCACTCCTGGCAGAAGAAGGTCGTTAATATGAAGCAGGAAAAGGGTCGCGGAGAGAACAAATCCCTGAGGAACACCGGCATCAATGGCCATGAGGTCCGACGAGCAGCCATCAATGACTACTCGGATTGACCGCCCACTCAGGAAAGCAGATATCCAGCTACAGAGGCCAGAAGGGATACCGTATGCAGGAAGCTTGCGAACCAGAGTAGCATGCCAGACCCTGTCAAAAGCCTTCGAGATGTCAAGAGACACGGCAAGAGCCTCACCGTGTTTCTCGATGGCCTCGCCCCAGTAGTGCGTAACATACACAAGAAGATCCCCAGTGGAACGGCCCCGGCGAAACCCATATTGCCGATCACTGAGAAGGTCGTTAGCTTCAAGGTAAGTCAGCAGCTTACTGTTCAGAACTCTCTCCATAACCTTACAGAGTATGGAGGTAATGGCGATAGGTCGATAATTGCAGGGATCGGCACGACTACCTTTCTTGGGCACTGGTTGCAACCAGCACCACCAGCGATGCATTGGCAAGCTTCCAGGATGCCGGTACGGT
This sequence comes from Notocelia uddmanniana, assembly GCA_905163555.1. Taxonomy (NCBI): domain Eukaryota; kingdom Metazoa; phylum Arthropoda; class Insecta; order Lepidoptera; family Tortricidae; genus Notocelia; species Notocelia uddmanniana. The sequence goes on from LR991055.1 coordinate 24,048,943, forward strand.
ATTCGTCTTGAGAGAGAGACGATACAAACGTGTAAGAACAGGAGACAGCTCGGGACCACAGTGCTTCAGAACCCTTGCAGGTATACCATCAGGCTCACTAGCTTTGTTTACGTCTAGACTCTGCCGTGCTCTACGGACCTCTTTGTTATGAATCGTGACCTCCGACATCGAGGAGCCACATTGAGGTATTGATGGTGGTAGATGAGAGCCAGTGTCCAGACGCGAGTTACTGGCAAACAGAGAGGCAAAGAGATTGGCCTTCTCTAATGTGGTGAAAGCCAGCGAGCCACCAGGCTTCTGCATGAGAGGAAGCATCGGACGACAGAAATTGGTTTCGATCGATTTAGATAAGGACCAGAACTGCTTACTACCTGGGGGGTAGGCTGCTAGTCTGGCCCCTATTCTACGGATGTGATCGAACCGAGCCTTAGGGATCACCCTTTTGCAAGATTTGGCGGCTAAGTTGAATGCCCTCTTCTTAGAACGAACCCTTCGAGCTCGAAGAGGTACGTATTTAGGAGCGTAATTATTTTGCACTTGACCGTACTTTCTGTTTTTTAATAATATGTCGGGAGCAAACAAACTTACGGCCTACTTGATATGGTGAACAGACACCCATGGACGCTTGCGATGTCAGTAGAATCACAAACAATATTTTAAAGATGTGCAATGTAACGATGTTTTTTGTGATATAAATAAAAATTAGAAATATATGTATATTTAGAGGGGTTTTCACTGACGTATTTTAACTTTCGTCAGCTCATTAAAATTAACATTTTTAATCGAAGCTGATGAGGTACCTAATATTAAATGGGATCCTTAAGGCATTAACGGAACTCTAAATATATTTTTAGCTCATATACAGCGATTTGGATTTCCTTTAGTAACCATCGAATTTACTTTCAAAAAGCATTTGTCATCTGGTGAAGTGGAAAGTACCTATAAATGTGCAAAACATCTGCATTCGGTATATATTTGATCTGCGCAAGTTTGGTCACGTATCCCACTTTCGTTCTCAACTCGGCTGGCTTCCGATTCGTCGCCGTAGAGATGTGCATGTCCTGACATTGTTTTTCAATGTGTTGTTCAACCCTGCTTCCCCTTCTTACCTCTCTTCTCCACTCCACTCCCACGAGAGATTCCACTTTCTGGCAGCCAACACCGGTTACCGCCTTCGTTCTAATGTTAACGCCAACCTCTCTCTTAGCGTTCCGTTTAATAGGTCGCGTGCTTATAAGAGATCGTTCACTGTGCGGGTTGAGGAATGGGTTACTGGTGTCCGTGAGGCAATCCCAAACTATAGCATCCTTCTACATTAAATAAATAAAGCTGCATTAAAAAGAATATGGCTGTCCGACTCCTGACTATATTCTTTATTATTAAGTATAGTATCGTAATAATACTTTCGGCTGTAAGTATTTTATTTTATGATACCCAAAATATTTTGTCGTATTTTCTATTGATAAATATACCGATTCGCGTTTTTTTAATATTCTTAATTGGTATTCAGGTAATGTGTATTCAAAATGAATTTGAATTGTTTTAAATTTCTGTTTCAGTGCATACTTAATTCACAGGTTGTTTATATTCATCTTCCATTGTTTTCTTTCATACACACACACACACACGTACACACACACACACACATATATATATATATATATATATATATATGGGGGACAATCTTACACAAATCGAACTAGTCCCAAACTAAGCAAAGCTTGTACTATGGGTACTACCACCATATCAGCCCTAGGACGTCCACTGCTGGACATAGGCCTCCCCCAATTTCATGGGGGGTAAATGCCATAATCGCCACGCTTGGCATGCGGGTTGGCGATCGCAGTATCTCCACCGCACTCTAGGAATGCTGCTGCCCATTCCCCGGTGGTCTTGGTCGTAGTTTTAGGACATACCCGGGTCCATAGACGGGTACTAGACGACGATATAAATACTTATATAGATAAATACATAGAAAACATCCAAGACCCAAGAACAAATATCCATGAAAAAAGCACAAATAAATGCCCTGGCCGGGATTCGAACCCGGGACCTCCAGCTTCGGAGGCAGAGTCACTACCAACTAGGCTAAACAGGTCATTTGCTCAAAGGCTAGCTGGAAGAGGTCAGTTAAAAGGGATAAGCTCGCCTTTGTACTTATAAATTGTGGACCAGAAATGAGGATTAATGGCCAATATTTTAAATTGATTGATGAATCATGAGTTTTATAGGGTGTGAAATGAAATTTATATTTATATTTTTTTTTTCTGTACATTTTGAAGGGCTTAGTGACTTTTGAGAAAACGAATACATTATAAATATTAACTTTTTTGAGATAATTATATGAAAAAGTATATTTTTGTACATTGCATAATAATTTAGTACAGCTCATAGCAGGGTTTGGCAAGTGATTCCGTGGTTCTATTCCAATCTCGAATAGCAATCTTGGACCCTTACCGTAGTTACCTTACGTATCTATGACGAATTAATTCAAATTATGCATATTCAATTCAGTTTCGGGTTCCCAAGTAATGCGCTCTAACTAACTTAGCCCCCTATGTAATAATCAAATAAAGAGTTAGTTCATAAGCTTACGTTGCACATGAACAATGAGCATAAGGTTTTTTGTGAATTGATAATATTGTGATATTTTTGGGAAAACTTTGCATAGATATAAAAAAAATCACACATAAAATGTAATGTTACTGCTTAATAATACAAAATTAATTTAATATGCGATGGCGCATCGTTACTTAGGATTTCTCAATGTAGGTAATTTGAGACGTTGGTGCCGTTAATAGAAGCCTAAGTCTTCTACGGTAGATGTCGCTGTACGCCTGTAAGAGGGAACTAGTGAAGGATTTCGTGCCAGAGTCTGGTTGTTCCGATAGCTAAGAGGCTAGAGCGATTAGCCGCGTATGCCACATGTCGCAGGATCGAATCCTGCTAGGGTCATTATTTTTTTTATTTTTTTTTCCTTTAATTTGAAATTTAAAATGTAATGTAATGTAATTTCGAAACGAAAGCATTAGTAACTAGTAGTACAGTCAGCATCAAAAGTAGCTACGCATTTGAAAAGTTTAAAAGTCTTTATTTAAAGGGAATAAGAGTTTTCGAGCTCTTCATATGCGTAGCTAATTTTTTGCTGACTGTACTACTCAATGTACTCATATTTTCACTACAAAGTTGTTAACAGAATAATATGATTACTAATATTATTCTTAAGTGAAGTGCCGCAACTAGAGTAAAACGGCGTGTTAGGTATCAAGTCACTGACGTGCAGACATGTAGTAATACTGATCTTTGAACCGAATCTGTACACAACATTTCAGAGTTAGTTACGTTAATTTTTCAGACTGGTGCACTTACGAGTATAGCATAAACAAAAAACAACGAACTATTTTTCTCTACTCCAGCATTGTAATCTGTCAATTACATGACTGACATCAGTATTCAAAGGCAAAGTGTTTTAGTTGTTAAACATAGGTAAAAGCTGCATATAAACAGAGATCTTTCATGTTGCACTAAGTCTATGTGTATGTGTATTTCTGTATGTTTTTCGTGTTGTGTAAAAGAATGAAAGTATTGTATGCAACAGTTACATATTATGGATTTTTTAAATTCTAAAGCGTAGTGAGTTTTGTTATTAAGGCCTCTAGAATTTTAATACCTAATTATGTAACGTTGCAAACAATATTTTACGAGTATGAACAAAAACAGAATAATTTGATAAAAATTAAAAATCAATATGGTGACAGAATACTAGCATTGTCATTTTTTTATGGGTGGGAATATTTCCGAAAATATTCACTCTATCAAAAAATGTTTGATAAAGACCTCTATTATTTTTGAAAGAACTGTCCAATAAAACCCCACATCATAGGGTTGAAGCAAAAAAAAAAAAATTCAAATATTTGCATTTGTATAAAAAATTGCATTTTTATAACAACTTTATTGTTTTAATACTGCTGTCCGTCATTTAATTGCCAGATTATAATGCTGGAGTAGAAACACTCTTTTCGTCCACGTTCATAATTATGATTTAATTACTGGTTATAAATAAGTGTTTTTTTACTGTTTCGTAACCAGTTATGAAACAAGACTTTCTTCCATTTTCATAACCAGAAAGTTTGTTACAAACGTCTGCTTTTATTATATTACATACATATGCTCTCAATTGGAAAACAACTCCTTCTTACTCGTAGAGTCGAAAAAGCGGGCTCCTATTTCTGAGCGATTTGCCCTTCGGGCATCTGAAGCTACCTAACGAACCTAACCTAACTTTTTTTTAAGCTAGGAGGGATCTAACATTAGCTAGTCAATAAGTAGGTAGGTTAGGTTCGTTAAGTAGGTTCAGATGCCCGAAGGGCCGACCACCCTGAAATTGGAGCCACGCGCAGCGGGGCTCCGTCGACTCGCTTAACCTTTACCTTCCTTCCTTCCTTTAAAGGGTGGTCGTCAAAACCGGAGATGAACCAGGAGACCATGCACGAATAGGAGTTTCTGGTTATGAAAATGGAAGAAAGTGTTCTTTCATAACTGGTTATGAAACAATCGAAAAAACCTTATTCATAACCAGTTATGAAATCTAGGTTATGAACGTGGACAAAAGGGATGTTTCCCTTTTGTCCACGTTTACATACCAATGAAAGTCTATACCGTGGAAAATTCATTATATGACTAGTGAGGGAATCATTATGGATTTCCAATTTCCATACATTATGTAACTGTTGCATACTATTGCATACTATAACGTGATAAAACTATTATACGTAGTCGAAACGTTAACTTGTCTTTCCGCTTTAGATGATTAATTTTGCTAAAGCGTTATCTGCTATAGATGATTAATTTTGCGGAAACGTTATCTTTTATAGAAAATCAATTATTTCCGATTCACCGTTCTACGATTACATTGTCGTCAGGAAGTCAACCGCAACCGCAAACTGCCCTCACCACCTCCAGCAGACAGCGATTATGTTACAGAATACCTTGATACCTACTCTGCCTTCATTACACGTAGAATTAGGCATAGGTTTGTCTATTAGGCACTTACTTATCTATTAGGTAATAATAAAAACCGGCCAAGTGCGAGTCGGACTCGCGCACGAAGGGTTCCGTACCAGAAAAAAAACGCCAACAACTACGCTGTTGTATGGGAGCCCCCCTTAATTATTATTATTATTTTGTTTTTAGTATTTGTTGTTATAGCGGCAACAGAAATACACAATCTGCGAAAATTTCAACTGTCTAGCTATTACGGTTCTTGAGATACAGCCTGGTGACAGACGGCCGGACGGACGGACAGCGAAGCCTTAGTAATAGCACGTAATAGGGTCCCGTTTTTACCCTTTGGGTACGGAACCCTAAAAATGACAAAAAAATGTTTATGTGACCAGATAAGATTCTCAAATGCAAAAATGAGGCTTTTTCCTATTGGTGAAACTGATTTGACAAACTGATTTCGCCACGATGAAATGTGATACCTCGTGGCCAAATATATCATCACATTGGCAAATTACAATGTCTGTTTTATCTATTAAAAGTTTTTTCATGGACTCTTAACTTTGTGGCGACAGCTTTCTATTATTTATTTTTGTAAAATAAATATATTAAACTATATACCGTATACTCAGCTGTAACAGCGACGCACGCGCAAGTGCAAGGTCCGAATCGCTCGGCTCGTTCCGTCGTAGATCGGGGACCAGCCGGCGATGTTCGCCCGCGCTTGGAAATCCCAGTCAGTCGGCATTTAACCACTATCGACTATCGAGGCTGAACGCTGCGCTCGCGCCGCCTTGAGCTAACGGTTCTTTATTACGCGCCGATGCGCTATGCTTTTTCGGTTTGCGCAGTGCACCGATATATATTGTATTCGTTGTTTGATAACGTTTCTATGTGCTTTCTATCACTGTGCTTTTTCTGACTTTCTTCCGAACTATATATGTGCTAAATATTTTACAAGTGGAAACGTCCACTTAGCGGAATTATAACTTCCAACCGAAAATGTAAAATTGATCACCCCGGACGGGATTTGAACCCGCGACCTCTGGAATCCGTCCATCGCTCTTTCCAACTGAGCTACCGCGGGTTATCCCGAGGCGACTAATCTTTCAATCAGTTCACTCTTTAATTAAGCCTTAGGGAGACTTGTAGCGACATCTACCGTCAAAGTCGTCGTAGTCGTCAATGTAACGTGAGACGTTGGTGCGTTTCAAAAAGTTGTAGTAACTTTGACGGTAGATGTCGCTACAAGTCTCCCTAAGGCTTAATTATAGGTAAAGAGTGAACTGATTGAAAGATTCGTCGCTTCTCTTGTGCTTGTGACTGTTGCGTGAACTATTTTCCTCTACTGTGTTGCGTTTGACGATTACAATAAAAATAGTTATATGTGAAACTAGCTAGTTTAAGTGATCTCCTTAGGCTAGTCCCCCACAACTTTACAGATCTTTGTTCTATTCAACCTTTGATATAGGGTGTGGGTTTTTGTGGGTTATCAGCATATATGCGTGTCTATCAAATTCGAGGAATTCCCTCAATTCCTCCTAGATCCCATCACCAGACCTTCACCAAATTTATATAAGACCGATTTCGAGGTACCTGCTTTAAACGAAAAGAAGAATTATCAATATTTTTCATTGGATTTCTATCTTTCTCTTTTTAGCATTAATAAGTACATTGTGTAATGCGGGGCGTAAGTGAAAAATTACGAACAAGAATCAATTCAGATGACTCGAATTTACAATATTCTTTTGCCTGTATGTTTTTATGACATTTGCAAGGAAATAAATAACTAAAAAAGGTAGAAAAATCTATATTTCATACAATCGCACCAATCAAACTTTGACGAAAGGTGATAACTTCACCTCCAGTACCGAGCGTGCAGCTTCAATATTTCAGAGCGTGCAGCTTCAATATTTCAACCAATCGCAGAGCATTAGAGCCGTATTCTTACAGCGTTGAGATTTTTTAGTCCAATCGGATCACACATAAACTCAAAACTCTCTCGGGAGTTATAAGTATTAAAACTCCCACGGGAGTAAAATCATATATAACCACTCAATAAGACCATTAAAGAGCAAGTGTGATTAAATAGTTGTTAAATTTACAATACAACTTCGAAATGAAAGTAATTCTCAACGAGTGGAAGTAAACAATAACTTGAGCGTTTTGCGAATTACGTTTCCGAACATGTATAGGACAACGTTTTTTATCCGATGTTATCCGAGGAAATCCAAAAAAAAAAAACAATTAGGCTAGTTAAACTGATTAAAATGAGCGATTACCATAAACCAAATACTTTAGATAAAAACAAACACGGCGGATTTTTTTTAAGGCATTTATATATATGTATTGGGGGACAATCTTACACAAATCGACCTAGTCCTAAACTAAGCAAAGCTTGTACTATGAGTACTAGGCGACGATATGCATACTTATATAGATAAATAAATACTTAAATACATAGAGAACATCCAAGACCCAAGAACAAAATCCGTGCTAAATGCACAAATAATGCCCTGGCCGGGATTCGAACCCGGGACCTCTAGCTTCGGAGGCAGTGTCACTACCAACTAGGCTAAACAGGTCGTCGATTTATGTTATTGAAAATGAAATTATCAATTTTCAATACTATGAATAAAATTAATTAGAGTGATATTAATATTTCATTGAATATCATATTTTTCCAACATATCGAACCCCTTTAGAAGAAGGCTCGCAAAATTACCACTGGTGGCTGCTGCAGACCGGTATGCAGAAAAAAATCTTAATCTTGCGGTCCGAAATGGACTGATGAATTCAGATGTTATCAAAAATATGTTTTTTAAAGTTTGCAGTAAATTAATCTACATAAATTTTTACGTCAGTTATTTTAATATTTCAATCTAACTGAAGTGTAGGAAAAAATTACTAGTGAAAAAAGAAATTGCTTAACAAACACAGCTAGAAGGATAAATCGCCAAACGTGAAATTTTCGTCGTTGAAGAGTTCTGTTCTGATCATCATTCAGTTCCACTTCATCAAATGTCACATTTTTGTATGAAAATGCTGGAGATGTTGACAAAAACACAAAAATCACTATATGTTTGCCTTTAAGATTTGAGGATTTCCCTCGATTCCTAATGGATCCCATTATCAAAACTGCGTTTTGACAAAAATGGGACCAACTTGGATATACATACTTACAATAAAAAAAAAACAATTTTCTAAATCGGTTTAGACATGACGGAGTTATGGAGTAACAAACATTAAAAAAAAATACAACCGAATTGAGAACCTCCTCGTTTGAAATCTTGAAGTCGTTTAAAAAGAACGTACCCTCCAGTCATGCGTACCAAGGCCGAGAACATCGATAATGATCACAACCTGGTAATGGCAAAATTTCACCTGGAACGGACCAAAATCCTGAAAAATAAAATCAAAAAGATAAACAACATAAACGTAGAAATACATAAAATCCCGAAATACTGGAACGATTGCAAGAAAGTAACCGACAAAAATATCACACGAACCGTGGAAAGGTCAGCATCCTCTACATACTTGATAAGACAAATTCAAGGAAAAATTCTGGACAAATTGAAATAAATACATGTCGCTCGATGAGCCCGAAATCTGTCTTTCGATGAGCCCAAAACATGTCGCTCACTCTCAACACAGCGCATCCCCAAGTCAATATAGGGTCGGCAAAGCATTTGTGATTCCTCTGGAGTCGCAAGTGTCTATAGGCTACGGTATCTGCTTACCATCAGGCAGGCCGTATGCTTGTTTGCCAACGTCGTAGTATAAAAAAAATGTCGCTCGATGAGTCCGAAACATCTCGCTCGATAGACCGGAAACATGTGACCCTCGTGATATTAAACAAAAGAAGGTCTCATTGACGGCGTAGGCCTTACATTTTGTAAGAAATTCCAATAATTCCATGATTCGCTGCATCCGAAACGTTAATCTTCGTAGCCTATTCTAACGAACATAACGTCAATAGTTTATGGAAAGTTAAATATTAATTTAATATGGATTAAATTTATATTTTTTTGTGTATAATTTATTTGCTAGGTATGTAGTAACTTGTACTAAATTTCACGTTTTGCACGAAACAAGGATTAAATGTAATATATGGAACATGAATTGTTATGATACTGAAAGCCCGCCATAGAATTTAATAACCTTAATAGTTAACATGATCACTCAACGCAATTTTGACAATATACCTATTATATAAATGCTAATGCATGGAAAACGTGAAAGATATTACGGAACGAATTATTGGAATTCAATAAAATTTTAATAGTTCACCAGAGTGAAAAATAATTTAAAAATAATTTATAATTTAAAAGTCCTTAAAGTTCATTCATTCAATCGAAGCCGTTTCCACGACAAATTGAAGTTGAATTTAACAGCTAAGTAATTAGAATGGCAATTAGTAAGCTAAGATAGTAATTAGTGGATAGAAATGCCTAGGCTGGCCAGGCAGCGGACTTTGAAAATTAATTTATTAACACCTTAATTGGTTACTTAGCGGCAAAAGGAAAATTGTGGCGGTTGAGTTCAACCACGTCTAAACTTTGCGACTACGGCCAGGAGGAAAGAGACACTAAGCCAAATATTTTATTAAAGGAGCCACTTTATACCTTCAGAGGCGGAGAAAAGTTGATATATTAATTAACTCGTGAATAAGTCCGTCAGGCCAAAGAGTCACTTCGTTTGACGCAGGCGCAGTAAGGATCTGTCAAGATACGCCCTTAGGTAGTGTGAGCGCAGCGTTCGGCAAGCGCACACGAGCGTTCAATTTAGGTATCACTGAACATCGACGCTTCATTAATTCGTTCGATTCGAATTAGAACTCTAACGGATACTGTGAATTAAAAACGTTGCGTGAGCATGAATTAAGGATGCGGCCGGACTTCAGCGGCGCCGCAACGTGCGCTTTGTTAGGATTTTGTTAAAATTTTAAAGATTTTGCGATTATTTCGGATGTGTTTGTTGTAGTGTCTGTGAACGGTGTCCGTGATGAACGAGCGAAGTTTATCCCGGGTTACGGTGAGTGCGAAGCTTAAGTGTTTTATCGCGCCGACGATTTGTGGTGCTCCGTTTTGTTTACGGTGGCGCACTATGCGGATGTCTCGTCTTTTAGTGCTGGGGTAAAATGTTTATGGAAATGCTTTACGGTAAAATGTTTTGTCTCTTTAAATAGATCAAAGTTTTATGAATTCTTTTAACGTTACCTAATAATAGAGTAGTAAAAATTATAAAACAGGGTTACAATTTCTAAAAGTGAGATTTGCGTACTCGAAGTTTGAATACATTAATATATATTATAATATTTATAATGATTTAATATTGTAGATGCAATTATAATAAAAAAATGATTTTTTAGGTTTTTGAACTTATATATCTTTCATTGTTTCTTAAAGAAATTTGACTCATGTTTTCATGTGTTAAAATACCGAGCGATTGTTTAAAATAAGACTAACGGCTAAGTACTAAGCTTACTGCCTAACATCACTGAAATTAAACTCGACAAAGACATGTTTTTCAATAAAAATCATTTTCAATCACATTAGAGACGAATGGCGTTAAAATGAAGAAACAGTGATAAAAAGTTCTTATGAGAAACTCCAACCACTCGAGTTTTCGGCGCTCTCGAATAAACATAAATTTCCCAACTTATGCGATTTTACGGCCAAAATTCAACTTATTTTAATGACAGTTTGTGTTATGTCGAGATAATATGAATACTTTTGCATAAAGTAGTGATGTTGTCGGTGATTCGTAAAATTTTGCTACTTTGGATAACCTACGCCACACCATATATCATTAAAACTAGTTAATAAAGTTTTAAGTTTCAAAAAAATGTTCAAGGCCTGTACGACTTATTCATCTAGAAAGTTAAATGGGAGGTTAGGGCCAGTAACCTTAACCCATTTTTAGGGCTCTGTAGTCAAATAGGAACCCTTATAGTTTCGCCATGTCCGTCTATCTGTCTGTCTTTCTGTCTGTCCGAGGCTTTGCCCTGTGATTGATAGTGCCATAAAGCTGCAATTTGGTATGGATATATTATTCAATAAATCTGACAAAGTCGTAAAATAAAATCTAAAAAAAGAATTATTTTTTTTGCTTCATCCCTATGGTGTGGGGTGTTGATGGATAGTTCTTTCTAAATTAATAGAGGTCTTTATCAAACACTTTTTGATGAAGTGAATATTTTCCGAAGTATTCACTCCAAAAGAAAAAAAATGTGTCCCGCCCTCTAACTTTTGAACTATGGGTCCAAAAATATGAAACAAAAAAACATGAAGCTTAATAAAGACTTTCAAAGAAAACTATAGCAGACATGATCAGTTGAGCTGTTTTTGAGTTATCGTAAAAAGTCTTCCCTTTTTAGTACGTATAAAAGACTTATGAAACGCTGCGAAGGTTCCCTTTTGCTTGTTATTGTTTTTTTTAAAGTAAGTTCATAGGGCAACTACGGAACCCTACACGGAGCATGACCCAACATGCTCTTGGCCGACTTTTTAAAGTTTTCAGCGAGTAAAGACCAAGTATAACCAAGTACCGATTGTTATTTTTAACTAAAGTATATTTTCAGACTTACAATGCAATTATAATATTTTACACTACATCATCAGATATAACATAGTTATTTATTACAAAGTGAAGTAAAAACGTACCTAATAATGCATATTTTCCGGATAGTCACAATAAATTTAAAAAATAAAATATAATCTTTCATAAACGAACTTAATTTGACAAATATTTGACACGTCTAAAAGCGCCGAATTTTATTTTTCATTAAATTATAACCTTCAGTGCCTTTCGACGCATAGTACCAAATTCGCAATGTGCCATTTGGCGTTTCGCGGAATGTTATTTTTAAACACACAAAGCACCAAATTCTCACAATACCAAATACGCTTAGTGCCAATACGCGTAGTGCCAAATTCGCAATGTGCCATTTGGCGTTTCGCGGAGTATTATTTTTATACACGCGAAGCACCAAGTTCTCACAATACCAAATACGCTTAGTGCCAATACGCATAGTGCCACATATGTTGCGGTAGAGGTAGAGGATAGTTTGAAAGAATATGTTGTATAGATCTGATATATGAGTAGGTATATTATTCATCCTACTCTGGGGTGGGGTAATTACAATCCAACGTCGACAGGAAAAAAATACGCTTAAAAATAATACTCAATATTTTATTTACTTCCTTATTTTTTTTTACCTTCAACAAAAATAGAACTTAAAAGTTATCTTTTAATACATAATTTAATATAAGGCATAAGTGAAAGCCTGCCATTGATTTAAACCATGGTTTTAGATCATAGTCTTGAATATTTTTTGTAAGGCTGTCACTTATACCTTCTGTATACGTTAACCTATCATATAATCTTAGTGTTAAAAATAACATCTACATGTTCGATGACATTACTTCAACAATTTCAGCAAAATTAGCTTCCGAAGGTAATTAATATTGCTAATTTTGTTTTTTTCAAGTTTTTTCAAGTATTTCTTTTTTAATTTGTCAAATCCGATGTCGACCCCTCTTCTTTTCGATTTTTTAGAAATGTTGTTTATGAATTTTATGATTGCTTGGTCCCAGACTTTAGCTTCTTTTTTCATTTTAAGAATAAAATCATAGAGACAAGGATGTTTCGCAATCCTAGTATTGATTCTATGGTTCCAACCTTCAAGGGAGTTGTTGGTACGGTGACGCTTGTGTGCTACACTCAATATTTCCAATGAAATTTTTCTGCTTAGCCACTGATCCTCAAAATAACGTTGGAAACGACGGTTGCACGGCGATTTTGGTGACATTTCCAAGATTAACTTCCATGTGTCCTTTATACGGTCCGGCGGCAATAATGGTAAATTAGCAGCAAATCGAACCATTCTTCGGTTTTTTTTAGAAGCAATACAGTGAAGCTCTTCTGCTTTATCCCACACTGCTTTGCTGTAATGATAATAACAGCCGGACACATCGACTCGAGGGAATACTGTTTGAACTGCTTTTATAACGGCTAATTCATAGTCGCACTTATACTCTTTCATTGTAATGCCCAACTCGGATTTCAATATTTCAAACAAGCGAATATATGTTTCTAATTGTTTGTTTGGTAGTAGAGCAAATACAATCGGGACTACATTAGTAATATTCTCATCCGAATCCAGGTCAATATGAATGGAGTACAGTTGAGCGAATGGTTTGGGTGCCGACTTAAATGTGCCATCGCCAAAAAATGTCCCAGAGCCGAAATGTTTCGTGAAACGTTTTGAAATTTTAGAACAAAAAACTAAAATCTTGTCTGATGATCCGTCATCGCAGAGCAAAAAGTCTTTTGATATAACCTCAGGAATTTCGATTTGACTCAAATTACTAAATGTGGTGCTATTATTTTCCAAAAATGCTCTTCTTGCTCGATACATAGAGTCTTGCTTCTCTTTAATTGTAGGCAAATTAATCTCCAAACATCTCGCCTCTCGAAGTTTATTGATTGTGGATTCCAGAATCTGCGGAATCGGGGACAAGTCTTCACAGACATCTTTTTTGCATTTGTTCATTGCCAGAAATACTTTTAATTTATCAGGATCAGGGAGGCACATGTGCTGACTTACTCTTAGTACATTTTCGTCTGAGTCCAACGTTAATGAAGCGTTACAATTTTGTCGTCGGTTCTTACATCTCCAGGTAGTACTATCTTTATTCCGATAATGCAGATTATACCGATGATTGTCGTATATTAAACACGGTTTATTTAATTGATTTGTCGTAAAAATGACTTTATTTGGTTCCTCCATGATTGACGACAGATATGCAATTATGACAATTCCCTGTTTTTCATAACGACTTCAAATCAAATAATAAATGTCTAATGAAGTGGCCAGTAACACGTGAGTAATACTCTTCCATTACGTAGAGGATTTACATACTGCCTATAAGTGCATATAGAGGTTTCAAGTTTTCTTATCGTCGTTGACACGTCAGTCAGCGTTTGTCAACGATTGTTATTATTATAATATAGTGTAATAAATATACTTCGCTAAAATAATTCAATTAAAAATAATGGAAGATAATGTTAGTTCCCGTTTAGAGGACAGACCAATGTTAAAGAGAGCTTTAGGCGACGTAAACAAATGTGTTTTCGGGTGCTTCATGGTGCAACTAATGCCGATACCATTGATGCACAAAGCAATGGTTTTAAGCAAATATAACTTTTATCTTCCGCGGGACTCGAGAGTGTGCATTGAGCACCTGGACAGTGATGACTGGAGGGCTGTTGTGGACAGCTCAACACTCACAGACTTCAATGAAGTGCATGCAGCCGATATCGTCAAAATATACAAAAGCGTACTGGAATTACTTGAAGTCACTGCATCGTCTGCTCTACATTAATTGATAAATTAATTTTTTATAATAAATTTGTAATTTAGAAAACAGATCCTGTGTACTCATTTGAATAATTATAGCTCTCCAGATTGTTCAAAAAATATATTTGCTTCCAGAGAGGAAAGATATTTATGCCTGTGAGAGTATTCACATAAGTTTAAGTTTTATAAGTAATCAGATATTATCAAGCACCGACCTCGTGCGGCATTTATGCGGATATACGGGGTGTACAATCCAAATGGGTCAGTATGGTGAAGTCGGAAACTATGAGAGATAGCAAGATCTGTTCTTAGAAACCATGTCATCGATTTTAATAACAAAGAAAACTGCATTTATACATTTAAAAAAAACTTATGCTCAGCTCAGAAATCGAACCCGTTCGACTTTTTTTTGTTAATTATGAATGCAGTTTTCTTTGTTGCTAAAATCGACGTCATGGTTCCTAAGAACAGATCTTGCTAAGTCTCATAGTTTCCGACTTCACCATACTGACCCATTTGGATTGTACACTACCGGGAGTAACGATATTTTTGACGATCACAAAGTGTCACTAGCGAAGTTTCTACTCCGCGTGTTACAACTTTGGTAACTAGCAAAGTTGGTACTATGCGAGTTGGTACTATGCGAATTACAGATTTGGTAACTAACGTAGTTGGTGTTTTGCGAGTTGATCACTTTACAAACTTGGTACTTTACGAAATTGGGGTTTTGCGGAATTGGACATATGAGTATGTTGGCACATTGCGAATTTGGTACTATGCGTCGAAAGGCTTCAGTGCACTCCAACAGAGCAACTGACATATTCGATTTGCACTGACACGTTAGATTACTTTAGTGATTTCATGAAAGTCGTCGTGAAAAAACATTTATAACAAAACCTTTTCTACCAGTTTATTTTTGTTATTTTATTTAGGGATTTACTTCATTATATTAGACGACGATTTTTATACACACAAAAAATTTTCAAATACCATTACTTAGATAAGCCATCTCATCAAGCATTACTGAGTTTTTGGAATTTAAAACATTTTCCATCCTTAAAACTTATTGAGTTTTTGGAATTTAAAACATTTTCCATCCTTACCACTCAGATTTTTGGCAATCCTGAACTGTGCGTTTCTCCAGAAATTTCCTGCCTTGCACAGCTCAACTGTATAGGTAGAATAAACTGTCGCCTGCGGTATTTTAGGACCGATACGACCTTAAAACCTTCAAGAAAAGAGCGTACTCCCATCTTAAAGGCCGACAACGCTCTTACAAACCCTCTGGTGATCCGAGTGTCCATGGGCGGCGCTAAGCGCTTATCATCAGGCGATTCGTCTACTCGTTTGCCTCCTATGTCATAAAAAAAACAAAACGAGTTCGCTAATTGGTTGTTATATCAAGGTCTTTGATCAAATTAACATTAAATAGAACTTTTGTTTATTTTTAAACTTGACGGTACAAGGTCATTATCACCATATCAGCCAAAAGACGTCCACTGCTGGACATAGGCCTCCCCTAAAGACTTCCACAATTACCGGTCCTGCGTCACCCGCATCCAGCGGACACCCGCGACCCTTACCAGGTCATCAGTCCACCGTATGGGGGGCCTGCCCACGCTACGCCTTCCGGTACGTGGTCGCCACTCGAGAACCTTTCTGCCCCAACCGCCCTCAGTTTTACGTGCCATAGTAAATATGCCCCGTCCACTGCCACTTAAGTTTAGCGATTCGAAGGTCTAAATCGGTCACTTTGGTTCTGCTGCGGATAACTTAATTCCTGATGCGATCACACAGAGATACTCCCAGCATTACCAACTTCATTCTTCTTATGAGGCTCATAGTAAGCGACCACGTTTCATTATCATATGTCATCACTGGCATCATACACTGGTCAAAGACTTTCGTCTTAAGACACTGCGGAATATTCATATTGTCGGCCTGTTTAGTCTAGTTGGTAGCGCCACTGCCTCCGAAGCTAGAGGTACCGGGTTCGAATCCCGGTAAGGGAATTTGTTTCTGTGGTGAGCAGAGACATTCGTTCCTGAGACTTGGATGTTTTCTATGTATTTAAGTATATATTCTGTTAAATATATCATCGTCTCGTACCGATAACACAAGCCTTATTGAGCTTACTATGGGACTAGTTCGATTTGTGTAAAAATTGTCCCATAATATTTATTTATTTATTTAATATTGGACGAAAAAATGTGCTGTAGCTTCCCGAACGCTGCCCAGCTGAGTACAAGGTCAAGTAAGTGTGTGATGTATGCTGATTTGACCATTATGCTGAATATTATTTAAAATTGGTTACTGAGAGCATAAACTAACCTTGTATGTGAAATCTCTTCCTATCCATGTTTCTTTGTAAAAGCATTTTTGGAGTACCTATGTAGGAACTTATATACCTAGTTTTGCAAGACATTCTGTGACCTTTAACTTAAAAAATGGAAACAAACACAATTTGAAACCTAAACAATTTACAAACATCACAAAAAAATAATGAGCTCCTTTATTAGAAACCAGAACAATCCAAACATTGTCATTAATTTATACATTCACATTATGATTGCCCTGGAAAAAGAAAAATAAAGATACAAAGTAATTTATTCCCGAGTCGAGATCATTTGTTTATCAAGCATACACAACGTCGCTGGGAGACGGGAAAAGGAGGAAAATCTAAGATGACTTCTTCAAAAAGTTATCTTGAAGGACCATTTATAATAATCCGCTATGGCCTGTTCGCGTCAGGTCAAGCCCCGAACTAATCCGTTAATCTTTATTGTTGTAGACTGTTGACTCGCGACTGTGCTAAATTAACATCTAAATGTTATTTCTAAGTTTTGCTAAGCGTATTAGAGGTATTGTGAGTTTTGATTATGTGTTAGTTAGAATAAATGTCTTTTCACTTGCGTTTTTGAAAAGCTGCGTCTGTTTGTTTATACGTGATTGGGTAACAGCTTTCACGTATATAATATTTGTTAAATTTTTAGATAATTATATTAAATGTAATAAGTATTTCCCATGACTCCACCATATCAGCCAAAGGACGTCCACTGCTGCACATAGGCCTCCCCCTAATTCACGGGGGTATATGCCATAACCGCCTCGCATGGCATGCGGGTTGGCGATCGCAGTATCTCCGCACATCAGGGATGCTGCTGTCCATCCCCCGGTGGTCTTGGTCGTAGTTTTAGGACATACCCGGGTCCAACCCTCTCCGCCCCGGGTCACCGATGACTGGGTCTAAAATATTTCTGGAACACGACGGATATCCGTTTGATTTAATGCTGATAAAAAATCCTATTCGACCCTAAACCCTATCTTATTTTAATTATATATAACTTCTGGAAAAATAATATAATCTGCTAGCCAAAGAACAAAAAGGTTTCCGCAAAAAGATGTCATACAATATGGCCATATACTCGTATAAACTACTCTATCCCGTAATCAAAAAAATGGATAAAGGACAACATATATGCGCCATATTTATGGATTTAAGTAAAGCTTTCGATTACGTGAGTCATACTATACTTTTGGAAAAACTGAACACATATGGCATGCGAGGCAACGTTCTATAACTATTGAAGTCTTACCTGGTAAACACTGGAGCAGACTACTGAACTTTCACAAATATGTCTTAAATCAAAAGAGGAAAGATCATACAGATCAGATGTACGGGTACTAATGTACGGTGTGCCTCAAGGTAGCGTTTCGAGCCCCCTTCTATTCCAGTTTTGATCTCCCTAAACATGTCAAATATCCCATGGTGTTGTTTGCGGATGACGTACATTGATAATTTAATGCAAAGACATGAATAATTATGAATTGGAAATTAATGACACTATCAGTAATATAATACGATGGCTCAATACTCATAATCTCAGGATAAATCTAGGCAAAACGAAAATTATGCACTTTCGACAAAACACACCAATGTTACCTATAGTTTGTAATTATCAGGGAAATCTTATCGAAACAGTTAATGTAACAAAAATTTAAGGACTCACTACTATTAGATCACAAGCTGTCTTGGAAGCCCCATACGGATGAAGTTTGTAAAAGGCTCAACATATATGCATATGCACTGTACAAGCTATCCAAACAAGCCAGTATTGACGCGGTCATATCAGCATATCATGGCTACTCATATGTTGGATCAACTCTTCGCTATGGTGTTATCTATTGGGGGATGGTGTTACCAGTAGAGAACTCGTCTTTAAGGCATAAAAAATATGCATCAGAGCAATGTGAAGCATGAAGCAAACTGATACCTGTGTCCCGTATTTGAAAAAACTGATATTGTTAACATTGCCTTGCTCTTAAAGTGGACATTTTTGTAAAAACTAATCCAACATTGTTCAAAAAAGTATCTGAAGTATTCCATTGTAATACCTACCGGGCCCATAATTTTTGCTCAGTGTTTTCTCGTACTGCCCTTATGAGAAAAAGCATGTTCTGTTCTGCCAGCAAAATTTATATTAAATTACCACTTGATTTAAGGAGGACGCCAGTGCATATTTTTAAAATTAATCTTACTAAATTTTTAACTAGTAAATGTTATTATTCATTAGCCGATTATTTTTCTGAAAATTTAAATAAATTTATACGAGTATAATATATAAGTTCTGTAATGTGGATTATTATCGTTTTTTTTTCTTTTCATTTTATTGATCTTAAGCAATTAGTTGTAATTTGGAATTTTATCTTATTTATGAACAATTAATTTTGTAATTGACATGCCTATATTTAAAATAACATAATTTCTATAACAAATGTGTATGCCTAACGGCGAAACATAGCGCTCACTCATTTTTTTTGTACCACCTTGTATACCTATTACCTAAGTTCTTTATTTGTAAACACAAATAAGGAACTTTGAATCCTTTCTTGTATGAAATAGAAATAATGAGAGCTTTCAGCCGCGCTTATAAACGAAGCTTTCGAAAGAAATAATATTTGTAATAGCCATTTAAGAGTTAAATATTGTAACAACCCCTAAGGGGAGAACTTTAATGAAAACTTGTGGAAAATCAAGGAAAGTCTATCCAAAGAAAGCCTAACTAAAATTTCCCTAAAGTTCCTAAAGTATACCTAAAGCTTTATACTTACTTTACCAGAAAATCTGAAAACCAGGATTTTCCTCAAGTTGCTAATACCTATTGAAGTTCTAAAGCTTTTATTAAAGTTTCTCAGATCTAAATGATAGGGTTCCTACTATAGGAAAAGAAAATAAATCAAACAAAAACTTGAGAGCGAGAAAATAAACAAACAAAATATTTATTTAATAAAATGAATTTACTCGAAACTCGAATCTAATAAAGTCCGGGGAGAACTTTATTAGACATCCGCTTGATTACTAGGCCAACCTAGACAAGGGAAAACAAGCGGACACACAAAAACCCTTGTTGCCATAAAGCTAATACAATAAGTAATTTAAATAACTTGTCAAATTACAATATCATAAGAAATCTAAATAATTGAAAGATTAATGGCATTATCATCTAGTGACATATTTAAGACCTTGTTATAAAACGTTGTAACCATAGTTCACTGAGGTGTGAGAAATGTATAAACAATTGAGAATCGGACAATGTTTAAACAATATTACAACAAACTAAAATTAGGATAAGCTTGCCTACACGAATAACAACAATATCCTATAATATCCTATTAATAAACAATTACTAACCATGAACACAATATTATGAAACCTATAACATAAACATACTAGAAATTAAAACATTATTCTCATGAGAATAATAAAAGTAATAGAACAACACTAGAAGAAAATAATTCTAAATTATCAACACAATGCTATATGAAATAAAACAAGTTAAGAATCTAGCCCCACTATTTTAATACCGTCATTGGCTGTGTGATCAGTAAAGGCTTAAATAAATTGTTTGGAATTGAATGAAGGCAAGTATAAATGATCCAAAGTAGTCATAAGATATTTCAAAGTAGTACCTAAAAGATTAAGTGTTTAGAAAATATGGTTAAGATAAAGAAGATAGTTAATGTAGTAGTAGTTATTGCAGCATATATAGTTAAACGTGGTAGTAGATAAACGTAGGTAAATTCCTGTAAAACACATAGTAAGTAAAACCTTAAAGCTAGATTTGCTACGTCGAGATAGCATCAATGTTTCCTACAATGTAGGATATAACAGATAAAGTCTGACTTCTTACCAAATATGGCATAAATCTCAATCTAAAAGATATGAGAACATTATAAGCATAAAATAGCTGATTGCAAGCAATCATAAAGCCACAGGACCTCATAGAAGTACCATGCATAAGTCATATAAATCACCCAGCCATTTCTGGACATGAGTGTTTCCTACAAAGTAGGATATAATAGGTAAAATCCGGCTTCTTACCAAATATGGTATAAATCTCAATCTAAAAAGATGAGAACAATGTAAGTATAAAATAGCTGATTGCACGCAACCATAAAGCCACAGTTCCTCATAAAAGTACCATGCATAAGTCATATAAACCACCAAGCCATTTCTGGACATGATGAGGCAACTATGTCGAGGCAGAAGTCTCGCGAAGGAACCTGATGCTAATCTGCTGGGCGCGTCAAGCTAGCCACTTGGGTATGTCCCTACCTAACACATAACACGAGCAATCAGAGTATCCTCGCAGGTGGTACAGGCACAAGGCGCATGACCGAGACTATGATAGATATGTGACAATAGCGCCTGATGAATGAACATATACATGGTAATAATAAGAGCGTAGCCCATAATATTATGAGACCAGCCATTTTATAATGCATAAAAGCATAGGCAAAGTAAACAAATGTGATCTAAATTAGAAGCCAGTTGGAATAAATGCATAAAGCATAAGTAGTATATACTAGTATGATCCACAGATCAGCTGAAATATAAATATATTATAGTGGCACTCTACGATGGAGGCCTACGTCCAGCAGGGGACGTCAATCAGATCATATGATGATGATCAACCTATTACACAACTGTGATCTGAATTAGAAGCCAGTTGAAATAAATGCATAAAGCATTAGTAGTATAAACTACTATGATCCACAGATCAGCTGAAATATAAATATATTAGAATGGCACTCTGCGAGGGAGGCCTACGTCCAGCAAGGGACGTCAAACAGATCATGTACTACTGTGATCCACTGAGAAATCAGCTGAAATATAAATATATTAGTATGGTACTCTACGAAGGAGGCCTACGCCCAGCAAGGGACGTCAATCAGATCATATGATGATCAATCTATTACCTCGTACCCAAATATTATGAAAACAAGACAAAGCTGTTACTATTCAGGTTTAGTGTCCAAATCGAATCATACAGTCATCCCATAAGCTAAGTATCACTACTGAGTTATGCAACCGCAAAACCTCAGCATTGACCAGCGTTCTCACGACAGCAAGGAGTTTTGCTAGAGTCTTCAATAGACTGTATCGCCGTTGAACTTTCACATCCCATCTCGCCCATGTAGTAGAATATATAAGATTACATATTGGGGTCTTTAATGATCAGTTTCAGCAAACGGCAATACAGGTTTCTCGTCCGGACGGATCTAAAAGGTCTTGTAAGAATCAAAGATTCCGACAAGCAGTAATAGAATCCGTACCTAACCGGGTCAGCAGCCCTTTTCAAAGCCCGTCCCGTGAATTCAGACCAAAGAAGAAAGCCTGTCGTTAAGAATCTGTAAAGACTGTCCCTAACACCCATTGATGATCGTATTTCATCGATCTGGAGTAAAACCGTTCTTTAGCAAAATAGTTATTATTAGGTATATTTGGGTACTACATGTACAACCAAAACCTCTCGTCATAGACTGGAACAAACCACACATTATCGTATCAAACGATTGGCAGTCCAGGCTGTGACGTTACCTCATTGCTGGAAATAGCCACGGATAAGGTCCATTGCGGCCAGTTCCAACAACTACAATACAACCAAAACCTTTTGTCATAGGCTGGAACAAACCATACTTAATCGTATCAAACGATTGGAAGTCCTGGCTGTGACGTTACCTCATTGTTAGAAATAACCACGGATAAAGTCCATTGCGACCAGTTCCAACAACTACAAAAAATTAGTAGTAAAATATGTCAGTTGGTAGATAGGTATAGAATACTGAGACAGTATCTATTCGTAACACGAGTAAGTATAGATGAAAATATTAACGTAATATGAATTACGTGTGACAACCTATGCTGTAATTGGAAATCAAATTCCATCAAGATAAATAAGTCAAGATCATCACTCAAGACATTTGTCGTACGTGAAATATGGTTGTAAAACAAAATCAGATCACACAGCCAACAATAGCATTTTAGGCCTGTTGTAAAGACAACATTAATTATGATATTTAAATTGCCAGAGAACATAAATAAGTATCACAGATTGATAATAAAATCAGAATAATGATGAAAATATTGACGTAATATTAATGACGTAGTAGACAGATTTGCAATTGGAAACCAAGTTCCATCAAAAGATAAATAAACCAAGATCACACAAGATATTGTCTGTAAGAAAATAATAGACTTAGATCACACAACGCAACGATACCATTTCGGCTTGCTATAAAGATAACATCATTTAAGCCATTTAAATCGCAAGAGAATATAAATAAGTACCATAGCTCACACAGTCAGAAAGTTTTGCGAAACTTAGAAAACCATCCAAGGATCTCTTCATCTGTGCGTGTACAGCCGTATTCTTCAAAGCCGTCATGCCGGAACAATTCCCATTTGCAGTTGTTGAAGCCTTGACCAACCAGCTCGATGTTGCAGCACATCTTCGTGACCGTCTTCTGGCAGTGGTAAGGAAAGCCGTTGATTGCCACTCAGGGTTGTAGGAGATAACCCAGAGATAGAATGGTATGGTGTTCAGGAACTCTCTCACAG
This sequence comes from Notocelia uddmanniana, assembly GCA_905163555.1. NCBI lineage: Eukaryota > Metazoa > Arthropoda > Insecta > Lepidoptera > Tortricidae > Notocelia > Notocelia uddmanniana. Next base: position 24,072,210 of record LR991055.1, read on the forward strand.
GTTTTGCATTGGAAGTATGGCAGGTCGTCATGGCACAGGTGCAGTTCGCGATGGTCTTCATTGGTAGTCAGTTGTTCGCAGTGCCGGAAACTTCAAGTAAACATATGGTAATGTGTGCAGGAACGCCGTTGGATATAGCGTTTGATGGATGCTTGGCGGATGTCACCTTGTCATGGCACAGCAGTAGATTGATGGTGCCCTGGATCTGGTCATCGATTATCCACATGGTATCTTCTGAGTATCAGTGATGTGGCTGGCACGCTATCCTTTTCTTAAAAAGGTTTGATTTCGCAAAACCTTCCAAACGCCCGAACCATGGCATAGAAATCTACTAGATGTAATAATCAATTGAATGTTAATCACTAATTGAACCCTACTTAACTACCTACATTAACACAACCAATAAATACCCTACACTAATAATGTAACTATAACGTTAACTGCAAAACCTATGAAAATATACAAAACCTATTCAAGAATCCGTAATGAATGCGTTGGATATTATTAGTTATATTTATCGTGTATAATTTATAAATTGTAATAAAGTTCAGGGAAGCTTATAGAAACCAAAATACGTCTAGACACATAAATCACCCAAATATTTTAAAGGAGATATTAATTCAATACGAAACGCATAACCACTGTAAGTATATCACGAAATGTAAATCAGGCGCTACGTATTACATTATAAAATGATATGCCGAAAACACATCAAAGAATTAATAAATCTCGTAACATTAAAATAACACTGATCCGATACTATAATGAACATGAACATTACACACTCATTAAGACGTACTCCCGTTTGCTACCGTCATTGTATAAAAAGTACGAAGTTATGATCCATGATCAAGGCATAATAATTAAGATAAGATTCGGTAATAACCAGCTTGTATGAAAAGCACCTACGTATATCAATAAAGGAAATAGCACACACAAATCCGCCACCATAATTGGTAAATTATTAGCATGCACAATAAATGTAGGTCGAATAAAAGACAATTTATTTATTAAATTGGGTAGTAATCAAACGCCGCCGATGTACCTCTCATATAGCAAATATATGGATAACGCAGTTGTTAAATAAGGCAATACTACACTCGATAGAATAAAATGCATCTTTAATAGAGAAATTAATAAACTGCAATTCTATTATCATTCATTTACAGGAATGTGATATGCTATATCGAATCCTCATACATATCTTCCACCAGAGAGTTATCTGGCCAGGTAAATATGTATAATTAACCGTATTAGTCTCCGGACTGATTTCCGTAACGACAAATATGGTTCGATTATTGATAAAGCATGTCAGAAATTAACAAATTTAAAATGACGAGGCTATGCTAATCCCGAATCATCATACATATCTTCCACCAGAGAGTTATCTGGCCAGGTAAATATATATGAGAAACCGCATTAGTCTCCGGACTGGTTTCCGTAACGACAAATATGGTTCGATTCTTGGATAAGCAATACCTTAATAACGTCTCACTTCAGTAAAACAAAATTAAGAAAGGGACACGAACTTACGCTTCCGGTTTATCTAGTCAAATAACGGAACACTAATATATCACCAATATTTGCTATACGAGGTTTTAAGACATTCGCTGACAAAGAAATCCCTGTGAACAGAAAGGATTATTCACACACGTCCTAAATATCCTAACATAGTGAAAACCCTACAAGAATCCCTAGCCTAGACACTACACTTTAAACGACTCACAATGATACTCCTGAAGCACCAAGACTACTGTTTCAAGACTAATTTTTACTCCAACTTTAGCGCTGTGAATGATGTCCTCACAACTACCCGTATAAATTCAGATGGCTACTGATATCGCTACTGGACCTACCAAATGACGTAGTTTTGACACGGTTGGATTATTATCTCTTGTCAGTTAAGCAACTTGTCGCTAGATGGCCCTGCCTGGCTTAAATAACTTAACGCATTTGAAAACATTAAAACTTTGTTAAAGCTGTTCTAATAATTATATTGATTTACTATTCCGAAATACAATAAGAATATATTAAAACTTGGAAGATATTATGAAGAAATAGTAAATAATCGAACCTATTAAAACTTAATTTAAAGCCCATTAACTTTTACCATGAAAACCTTCATCGATAATGAAAATTCAAGAAAATAAATAAGTTTCCCGATTTTCCCGAAGCTTAGAAGCTTTCATGGGCTGAGGGATGTCGTTCTGTTACAATATGAAATGGAATCCTGTGCTGTATTTAACATATACAATTAAAATTAAATTGGTACAATTAAAATATAGTTACACGCAGTTTTCAAAGTTTACATGCAGTTCAAAGCAGTAATGAAATTCATTTATAAGTGAATAGATCTAAGTCTAAGTAATTAAAGCATTTTGCATAGCCATTGATTAATATTTTCAGATCACATGAAACACTAATTAAGTTAGAAAAGAAACCAAGAGAAGTAATTTTCTGTAGTTAATTGGAGTCGGTTTTATTTGGGTATAAATTATATATATTAATTTTCGTGTGCTCTGCCTGCCCTTTTTGGGAATATAGGCATGAGATTATGTATGTATGAATGTAAATTATATATACATACAAATTTGTTATTGTAGACTTCCCTATAGGTAAGTATAACAACAGAAGAAAAGTGAATAAGAAAAAAAGTGTACTTGTTAAATCCAACCAATCTTACCAAGTCAATAAATACTTACTACAATATGAAATGTCAGTGCTACCGGGCATGTCAACAACCAATTTCAAAATATTGTGTATTGGAATATTAGTAAATTCTTTGTTCTGTTTTGTTTTTAATAATTAATCATATTCACAATAAACTTTCTATGACATCGTTTCGTGGATGATTTTCGGCATATTTATTTATAATCACGAAATATTTCGTCTTGATCTAAGTTTGTTTACATCGAAGACATTCAGTAACGTCTAACGTCTGTTGTTAAAGAGTATGTCATGCCATTGAAATAAATTTGTACCACTAAAAATCCACCACATGGCCAGGTCCAAAGAGTCTCTAGTACACTGCAATGTATAAAGTGGGCAAAGATAACCACACTAGTTTTTGCTAATAAAACAAAGATACATTTTACTAAGCCGACTTCATGACGCACGGTGGGGTCGATATTTTGGTCTTAGGCATGAGCTTACTGACTGATTTCGTGTGATGTGGGGTGTTTCTTCACTTGACGAGATACTGTCAGTGTTACGCTTTTGCATGAGTAATATCATCCACAGAAAACCGGCGGTACTGCGCATTCGTATCGCCCCGCTTCCACGCATGCCCCACCGGTTAGCTACTCATACAAATGTGGAAGTGGCCTTGGGCTACTTTCTGACTCGACGGGGCGGAATCTGTTAGCAGTATTCTCTACTCTATTTTGATGTTAGTGATGACTTCAATTGTCAGTTTATTGACAGTAGTATATTAGCGCAGTAGTAACAAATTGTGCGTAGATGTAGCGCTATGGATTCAGTACTGCATTACCGCCCGGCCCGCGTCCTCCACGCATCCCACTCCAATCAGCAAGCACTCATTTAGGCTTTATTTCTTGATTTCTATATGGGGTACTTTCTGCTTTACCGATCTTACAGATGTCGTCCATATTTTCTCAGTCATCTGTTTACTGTCAGTATTACACACGTCTGTAATATTTTGTTTGTTGACGTTTTGTGTTCTGTCAAAATTAAATACAATGATGGCGCCTCCTCTGCGCCTGATTTCATTTCTAGTATTGATAATTTATCACGCAGTGAAATAACAAACAAGTGTGCAATTCCTTAATCGAAAATTCACCTGAAAACGATTATATATAACCCTTGTTTGGACAACAAATAGAATAGAGTAAAGTCGTAGTGCTTAGTTTGTGCCAGTTTTTTTTACAATTATGTACTAATAAGTGCTGTGTTTGTATATACTTTTTTTCGGGTTCAGGGTTAAAACATTAAAAATATAACGGTGTTCATAACTGACATATTGCTTTATTTCATATAAATAAGTAAGACTACATAGTTCACAGGATTTCAATTGAACACTGGCTATTTTTTTGCGTAATGGGTCTCAAATGAAGGAGCCACCGTACGTTTATCTCCAGGTAACTCCGTCAAAGTCGGTATATTTGAATTGTATTATTTGGTATTTTTATCTTGCACTTATATTATTAAAAATTTTAGGTATGTTCACGGCACACACTATATGCAATATATTTTGAAGTAAAAGTAATGTGTAAAAATATCTTACAAAAAGTTGAACAAAAAGCGTAGAAACCCGTCAAAAACATTTACCCGTTGTTTCTATTTGAGAAGGGATACCGTTGAAGTGTCGTACAGAGTAAATGGGGGTCCGCAAATCCGGGCCGCTGAGTACTCCAAAGTTTACGGGTAACGGATTTCAAGAAAATGGCGTGTCATATACAGCGCGCTACATCATTCTTAGTTGTGCCGATTTACGCTCGGCTCGGGGCCTCCGAATCGGTTTTCGAACGAAATTGTTGCATAAATTTAGCTTTGATACAGTCTGTGGCGAAAAATTGTTAAACAACTTCAGTCCGGTCAGATTGGCCTTTTAAATATTTGGAGAGGAAGAACGAGACAGACAAGAGAGAAATTTATAGGCTTATGCAGAGTAGGAAGATTGCCAAATAATAAACGCTGGCTACCGGAGTTTCATGGTAGCCTATATACTCGTAACATAAAAGTCAGGGTTGAGTCACTATTCATGTAAATGTTTAATCATAGTCATAGTCATATCATTTACTGCATCCATAGTTGTACAGTTCTTAGTAATATGTACATATGTTCCAGATGGGCCCTGTTAGGGCTTAGCAATTTAATAAATAGGAATTAAATGATATTATAAAAGCGATATTTGATTACAATTCCTTACAAGTCACATTCAATTTCATTAATTTTAAATAACATTTCACAAGGATTAAAGTACATAGAATTGGTTTAAGTTAGTGATTAATAATTGCTTATTATCTAGTATTAGTTTATCTAATCTATTTTAATGTCATATATGTGTATAACAGGATTGATAACGGTAATTTCTGTTGTCAATTTATTTATTGTAATTTAAATTTAGTAAGCTAGTTTTAAGGCTTATGTGGGTTTTTGTGCCTGCAATACAACTTTATTATTCACCTTATTTATTTTTAGTCTTATATTACAAAACATTTATAAAAGAAAAATATAAAAATATACATACAAAAATATAAAAGCATTATAAAAAAACCTAACCTAGATTGCCGCCGGCAGCGAGGCGGGGCATAAGCTACCGGTGGTTAGGGCGACAGAGAGATGAACCTCCTGACTATCCGCGCCGTGTCCAGGAGTACCGCCTTCTGTATCTGACCCTTAATCCAGCCATTTAGCGAGAGTCTTTTAAGATGTTGGTCGAGACTCTTCGCAATTAGACCGTTCGCAGAGACGCCTATCGGGATAATGATCGTCGAATCAACATCCCATATGGCGGTGTGTCTGTGTGCCACGTCTAGGTACTTGCTGACTTTGTCCTTCTCGGCTTTTACGAGGTTCTCATCATGGGGGATGGTGATGTCCACGAGCACTGCCTGGCTCTGCCATGGCACGATATCAGGTTTGTTGGCTACAATAGTCCTGTCCGTGATGACAGATCGATCCCAATAGAGCGTGGCACGACCATTTTCGAGTACTGGCGCAGGTGTGTACTTATAGTACGGCAGTTCAAAGTCCACAAGACGGTATAGAAGAGCAAGCTGCTGGTGAATAATCTTGGCTACCAAGTTATGTCTGTGCAAGTACTCGCCGTTAGCAAGATGACCACAACCGAAAATAATATGCCTGAGTGACTCTCCGGGACGGCGGCATGCCCGACAAATGTCGCCCGTACCGTCCTTCAGGATATATTTCCGGTAGTTCAATAATATATTCAATACATTATTATAATTATTATATTACATTTACTATTCATTTAAATTATCCTTTAGTAATTCGTCGATTGTATAGTTAGATTTTTTTCATCTTATGTTTAAATATGTGATTCTTATCTGTTGCTTTAATGGTTATAGGAGCCTTTTTATATCCCACTATTTAATATTATAAATGCGAAAGTTTAGATGTTTGGATGTTTGGATGTTTGTTGCTCAATCACGCAGAAACGGCTGAACAGATCAAAATGATTTTTTGTGTACTAACAGTATGTAATCTGGATTCACTTATAGTATACTTTTTGTCCCGATAATCACCCTCAAAGGGATGAAATCGGGGGTGCAAATATGGTCTATGAAACGGGGTGATTTAAATCCTCACAAGCCATTATAAGCTTTAAGTTTCAGCCAATTGGGAGTATAACGGCGTGTTAATAATTTAACGTAAGCCATAGCAGAATTTGACGTATTGTAAACAAGCTGACTTTTCGATATGTCAAAGACGAAATATCATAATTCCTTCTGATTGATGACGTTATTTTTTAAGCATAACCTTTTAGCAATTAGGTCTATTATTGCGTGTAAATCAAAATAAATTTGCGATACTTTGGAATTGTTTGTCTTCATATGCTTAAATACAAAAACAGCTGCTTCAATGCAGTCTTTGTATCGTCAGTGTACAATTTAATTTTGTCGTGTATTATTGTTTACGTAATTGGTGACCCTTCACACTATAATAACTGTTTGATATAAGAGATCACTTGGGCTGGGCAGCCCAATCGTCAACATTGACGGTTGAAGCACCTTAGATCTATGCACAAATTACAATCTATATACTGAGATAGAGATACCAGTGAAATACTCCACATAGATCGTAGCGCCGTCGTGTATTTAGTAAGAACTAACCGCACGACCGCTGCATCCCTGTCACTTCAATATGCAAGTGCGATAGAGATAGCACCCAGTGACATCTGGGACAAACAAGTTAAACTAAAATTTCCATAGAAAAATTCGTACTTCGAGTTGAAAGGCCCCTGGATTTATGCTTATCCGTATACATATAATACAGCTGTAGAAGTTTGAAAATCTGTACATTGAAGATATTGGCTAAATCAATGGAGCGATTGGAGGGCCCTTGGCATCGAAACAGAACACATTTCAGCAGTTTTAATAATTCGTGTCTGTTTGTCTATCGGTTTATATGTCTAGGCATTGTGACTCTCGGCCTTTAGCCTCACGTGCATTGCCGCTCTGCTTCGGGCCTTCGGCCCTCAGCCTTACACTTTACTCTGTGTGAATGATCGGCATGAGGAGCCCGCTCTGTGTGAATGATCTGCCTTTGGACTCGCATGTCTTGCCCCTCTGCATCAGTCCTTCGGCCCTACATAAGGAGCCCGCTCTGTTGGGATTCTCGGCCTTCGGCCTTGCGTGAATTGCCACTCTGCTTCAGGCCTTCGGCCCTACATGCGTGCCACACGGCTCCGAGCCTTCAGCCCTCATAAGCCCCATAAGGAGCCCGCTCTATTTGAATGCTCGGCCTTCGGCCTCGCATGCATTGCCACTCTGTTTCGGCTCGTTAGTCATCAACTTTACATGAAGAATACAGTCTGTTGAGAAGCGAGGCCGAATGCTTCAGGCCTTGGGCCCTCAACCTTACATAAGAAGCCCGTTTTGTGTGAATACTCGGCCTTTCGCCTTGCAGGTTTTGCGACTCTGCTTACGGCCTTCGGCCATCATACTTACATTAAGAACCCGCTCTGTTGGAACGTTTTACGGAAGAAATGCGTAGCGAGACTTTTATCATTGTACATGCAATATTTTACGGGCTTCTTTCGTCTAGAATCGGTACATTTGATATAAATAAGCTTAATTATTCGTTTTGAAAGCACGAGCACGTAGCACCAACTCCCGTTACAATCGGACACTTTTACTTGAAGTTGTCAGACGATTATATATACCTAGGACAGACTGTCCAGTTAAGTCCAAGGTACCCAGTTAGTGAAGGGCCAACTTCGAGAAAGGGGTAAATCGTCGAATCCGACTCGGCTGGGCAGCGTTCGAAAAGCTACGGCACATCTTTTCGTCCAATATTCCGCAGTGTCTCAAGACAAGGCTCTTTGATCAGTGTGTGTTGCCAGTGACGACATATGGCACTGAAACGTGGTCGCTTACTATGGGCCTCATAAGAAGGTTCAAAGTCACCCAAAGAACAATGGAGAGGGCTATGCTGGGAGTATCTGTGATCGCATCAGCAGCGAGGCCATCCGCAGTAGAACCAAAGTAACCAACATAGCCCACCGAACCGCTAAACTTAAGTGGCAGTGGGCGGGGTATATAACACATAGAACCGTTCGCCGTTGGGGAGGAAAGGTTTTCGAGTGGCGACTAGGTACCAGAAGGCGCAGCGTGGATAGGTAGACTAATGACCTGGTGAAGGTCGCAGGTGTCCGCTGGATGGGGATGGCAAAGGAACGGAAGGGAAGGGGATGGGAAAGGTTTTTCGGCTGATATGATGATGATGATGATTCGTTTTGAAAAAAGGATTACTATTAAAATATTCCGTGCGCGGTAAAGAGCATTTCATATTGAATGTAATCATTTCTTAAGGGATGTAAAGAAGGGTGAAAGATGTATGGGAAAACAAATAATTCTAAAGCAAGAATGAGTTCTACGCAGACGAAGTCGCGGGCAAAAGCTAGTATATCTATAAAACGCACTTATCGACTATTTCTATGGATTACCAATTTCGATTTTGGCAAGCTAAGCCTGTTTTCGTGTCGAGTTGCCATTCTGCGATGTGTATAATGCTTTAAACTGTAGTACGCATTAAACTCCAAAATTCCGAATTAACCGACTAGACTTTAAGTAGCGTTGTAAAATAACTCACTATACTGCTCCTTGCTCCTCTACTATGATCTGCTTGCTGGGTTATTCACCTTTTCTAAGACGAGTATGTCCTGTTGCTTTGACCCTATGAAATGACTGAGGAACTCATCCCTGCAAACCCTCTTGTCTACAAATAAACTGTTCTATGAGTCAACCCTGGGTTTATGTCACTTCTTTCACACGTATGCTGGGGTGTATGTGACTACAAGTGTAAAATAATCTTATAGAATCTAAACAAAAAATTGGCCAAGAGCATGTCGGGCCATGCTCAGTGTAGGGTTCCGTAGTTGCCCAATTAACTTAATAAAAAAAATCAAAAGGGAACGCTTTCGCAGCGTTTCATACGACTTTTACTAAGAAGACTTTAACAATAACTCAACAACAGCTTAACTGATTTTTTAAGCTTTACTTTCATGTATTTTTTTTTCATATTTTTGGGACTCATAGTTCAAAACTTACTCGTTCGCTCGTTTTTCTTTTGGTGTGATTATTTTCGAATATATTAACTTTGTCAAAAAATGATTGATGACGACCTTTATACATTTTGAACGACCTATCCAACAACACCCCACGCCATAGGGTTAAAGCAAAAAAAATATTCCCCACTTTACATGTAGGGGAGGTACCCTTCAATATTTTTTTTTCACTTCTTGAAGTCATGGTCATACAAAGTTTGTCTTTACGCTCTGCATGGGTGACATAAAGTCGCTTTTTATGCTCTAGAGCATAAAGTAAAATCCGCCCTCGGCGCGCCGGCGCGCGTACATATGTGCGCGGTCGCCGAGCACAAGGTATAAATTTGATAACATAATTTTAATTATATTCATTGTTTGCTTAATTTTCTCGTCATCGAAGTGAAAAGCAGAGTGTATAGTATAACTTGTGTATAAAACCCATTTTATCCTCTAATTTATATCTATCTCGGCTTGGCTCGTTTTATGCACTTGTTGTACAATCTACAATTTTTCTTTTATTTTACCACTTTGTCAGCTCAATTACTTTGTATATCCATGCCAAATTGCAGCTTTCTAGCACTTACAAACACAGAGCATAGCCTCGGACAGACAGACGGACAGACGGACAGACAGACAGACGGACATGCCGAAACTATAAGGGTTCCTAGTCTGTCGACTACGGCACCCTAAAAACGAGGGAACAGTTCGTGAATTTGATTCGTATAAAACCACAAAATAAATATTTTTACTTTCGGCTCATCAAATATAATATAAACAATGTTTTTAACCGACTTCAAATAAAAGGAAGGAGGTTCTCAGTTCGTCTGCATGTTTGCTTGTTTTTTTTTTATATATGTACTAGCTTTTGCCCGCGACTTCGTCTGCGTAGAACTCATTCTTGCTTTAGAATTATTTGTTCACCCTTCTTTACATCCCTTAAGAAATGATTACATTCAATATGAAATGCTCTTTACCGCGCACGGAATATTTTAATAGTAATCCTTTTTTCAAAACGAATCATCATCATCATCATATCAGCCGAAAAACCTTTCCCATCCCCTTCCCTTCCGTTCCTTTGCCATCCCCATCCAGCGGACACCTGCGACCTTCACCAGGTCATTAGTCTACCTTGTGGGGGGGCCTATCCACGCTGCGCCTTCTGGTACCTAGTCGCCACTCGAAAACCTTTCCTCCCCAACGGCGAACGGTTCTATGTGTTATATACCCCGCCCACTGCCACTTAAGTTTAGCGGTTCGGTGGGCTATGTTGGTTACTTTGGTTCTACTGCGGATGGCCTCGCTGCTGATGCGATCACAGATACTCCCAGCATAGCCCTCTCCATTGTTCTTTGGGTGACTTTGAACCTTCTTATGAGGCCCATAGTAAGCGACCACGTTTCAGTGCCATATGTCGTCACTGGCAACACACACTGATCAAAGAGCCTTGTCTTGAGACACTGCGGAATATTGGACGAAAAGATGTGCCGTAGCTTTTCGAACGCTGCCCAGCCGAGTCGGATTCGACGATTTACCCCTTTCTCGAAGTTGGCCCTTCACTAACTGGGTACCTTGGACTTAACTGGACAGTCTGTCCTAGGTATATATAATCGTCTGACAACTTCAAGTAAAAGTGTCCGATTGTAACGGGAGTTGGTGCTACGTGCTCGTGCTTTCAAAACGAATAATTAAGCTTATTTATATCAAATGTACCGATTCTAGACGAAAGAAGCCCGTAAAATATTGCATGTACAATGATAAAAGTCTCGCTACGCATTTCTTCCGTAAAACGTTCCAACAGAGCGGGTTCTTAATGTAAGTATGATGGCCGAAGGCCGTAAGCAGAGTCGCAAAACCTGCAAGGCGAAAGGCCGAGTATTCACACAAAACGGGCTTCTTATGTAAGGTTGAGGGCCCAAGGCCTGAAGCATTCGGCCTCGCTTCTCAACAGACTGTATTCTTCATGTAAAGTTGATGACTAACGAGCCGAAACAGAGTGGCAATGCATGCGAGGCCGAAGGCCGAGCATTCAAATAGAGCGGGCTCCTTATGGGGCTTATGAGGGCTGAAGGCTCGGAGCCGTGTGGCACGCATGTAGGGCCGAAAGCCTGAAGCAGAGTGGCAATTCACGCAAGGCCGAAGGCCGAGAATCCCAACAGAGCGGGCTCCTTATGTAGGGCCGAAGGACTGATGCAGAGGGGCAAGACATGCGAGTCCAAAGGCAGATCATTCACACAGAGCGGGCTCCTCATGCCGATCATTCACACAGAGTAAAGTGTAAGGCTGAGGGCCGAAGGCCCGAAGCAGAGCGGCAATGCACGTGAGGCTAAAGGCCGAGAGTCACAATGCCTAGACATATAAACCGATAGACAAACAGACACGAATTATTAAAACTGTTGAAATGTGTTCTGTTTCGATGCCAAGGGCCCTCCAATCGCTCCATTGATTTAGCCAATATCTTCAATGTACAGATTTTCAAACTTCTACAGCTGTATTATATGTATACGGATAAGCATAAATCCAGGGGCCTTTCAACTCGAAGTACGAATTTTTCTATGGAAATTTTAGTTTAACTTGTTTGTCCCAGATGTCACTGGGTGCTATCTCTATCGCACTTGCATATTGAAGTGACAGGGATGCAGCGGTCGTGCGGTTAGTTCTTACTAAATACACGACGGCGCTACGATCTATGTGGAGTATTTCACTGGTATCTCTATCTCAGTATATAGATTGTAATTTGTGCATAGATCTAAGGTGCTTCAACCGTCAATGTTGACGATTGGGCTGCCCAGCCCAAGTGATCTCTTATATCAAACAGTTATTATAGTGTGAAGGGTCACCAATTACGTAAACAATAATACACGACAAAATTAAATTGTACACTGACGATACAAAGACTGCATTGAAGCAGCTGTTTTTGTATTTAAGCATATGAAGACAAACAATTCCAAAGTATCGCAAATTTATTTTGATTTACACGCAATAATAGACCTAATTGCTAAAAGGTTATGCTTAAAAAATAACGTCATCAATCAGAAGGAATTATGATATTTCGTCTTTGACATATCGAAAAGTCAGCTTGTTTACAATACGTCAAATTCTGCTATGGCTTACGTTAAATTATTAACACGCCGTTATACTCCCAATTGGCTGAAACTTAAAGCTTATAATGGCTTGTGAGGATTTAAATGGTCTATGAAACGGGGTGACCCGTTTCATAGACCATATTTGCACCCCCGATTTCATCCCTTTGAGGGTGATTATCGGGACAAAAAGTATACTATAAGTGAATCCAGATTACATACTGTTAGTACACAAAAAATCATTTTGATCTGTTCAGCCGTTTCTGCGTGATTGAGCAACAAACATCCAAACATCCAAACATCTAAACTTTCGCATTTATAATATTAGTGGGATGTTTTCAGACAACTCTTGACCCCATCGGCCGATTTCGATAATTCCATTTTTGTTTTTATTTAAGTAGGTACCCCCAAGTTGGTCCCATATAAATTTGTTGAAGGTCTGATGATAGAACCTATGAAGAATCGAGGGAACTCCTCGAATTTGATAGGCACGCATATGCCGATTTCGGTATTTTCTTTAGGTAACCAAGCATTGGCTCACGGAAACCACAAATTGTGGCATAGCGAAGTACAAAATTGGAGTCGGTTTTTTTTGTATAAATTATTGTTATTAACCGACTTCAATAGAAGGAAGGAGGTTCTCAGATCGTCTGCATTTTTGCTTTTTTTATGTACCTATGTATGTTCCCTGATAACACTTGATCTTGTGGGCCGATTTTGATATTTCTTTTAATGTTTCAAAGCAATAGATGCAATCATACTTTATAAATAATTCTATTGGACTTTATTCCTACGAGTAGATTACAGATTATAGACGCCGTAATTTAAGTGGCATTGCTTCCTACGAGTAATAAACAAAGCTTTCGACGGTGAATACCCCACTCTACAAAAATATCCGATGCGTCGTACTAACAACCTTGTCTCAATCAGCTTGTGTGCTGCTTTTGGTTGTTCTGATTCAACTTCAAACAAATCTAATTCGGTTAATAAACGACGTACTGTTATATGAATAAGCTTTTATTCATTGATCTTGAAGACCACCATGACTGTTTCTTTCACTTTAGCGGGCCTTAAGGAGGTGTATAAATACATTTTCTGGGTCACGAAAAAACAAAAAAGGCAAATAGCAAAGTATTCCCATCTTTAATCCCTAAGCTATGAATCAAGATATGAATAAACGTTGCAATTATGATATGCGGGTGGCGCAAGACCGGTCGTTGTGGAGGCCTATGTCGAGCAGTGGACGTCTTTCGGCTGAGATGACGATAATATGATGAAACGTCGTAAGATATTTGTAAATAATATATCCACCATCCACCATATCAGCCCTAGGACGTCCACTGTTGGACATAGGCCTCCCCCAATTTTTTGGGGGGTACATGCCATAATCGCCACGCTTGGCATGCGGGTTGGCGATTGCAGTATCTCCATTTCCCGGTGGCCTAAATAATATATCAAACAAATAATATTATAATTTACTCCGCAAAATACTAAATGTACTGTTCCAAGTCTAACACATGTTTTATCTGTCAGTCTTAAAAGCAGTCGACAATGCTTATTCATTCAATTTTCCATTTGGTTGGGCAACGATACACGTTTTATTATTTTCCGTGCAAGGTGGAGAAACGAGTGGCACGGAAACCAAAGAAATGTTCCAAGCTTTTGTCTAGAATTGGATTTAAGAGGTATTTCTATTCAATTGGTATCATTACCCGAGAGGTTTCCATTTGTACGTAAGTGTTTATATTACAAACCAATGATTCATACCTACGTACATACGAGTATGCATCGTATAGGTAAGTAATTGTGATACTTAAATCTAGGCGCGCTGTATAGACACATACCTACTATATGTGTCTATACCACATTTCAAACCAGCAGCAGTTCTACTATATGTGTCTATAATAATAATTATTATTATTATGATATGTGTACTGACTCATAATATATGACAGCCAATAATACCTCGTTTGCCTCGTTAAGTCAGGTAGTCAGAAGTAAGTTTTGTATGGCCTAAATTTACTATGGTTAGCTTTTCAAAGTTGTTGTAAAGTACGCCTTGAAATAAAAAATCGCAAGCCAACTCTCCAAGGTTAACGATCGATACCCTAGTTCACAATCGAACTAATTACGGCAAAAAAGGTGGCGAAAGTCAAACTTTACGATTTGTGCACTATAGTTCAAATAACAGCATTTTTTCTTCTAATTAGCACGATTGTGAGCTAGGGTATCGATACATATAAGTTGAGCAATTATCATGTCAGCCGAAGCACGTCTACTTAACTGCTGGACATAGGCCTCCCCCAAAAACTTCCTTAATGACCGGTCATGCGCAACCTGCATCCAGTTGAGTTTAATAAAATAAATTAACTTTATTAATTTTTTTTACCTGTTTACAAAAATGAAATGACCACCAAAAATTAACCACATTTTAAACCAGCAGCAGTTCTACTTCACAGTCCTTGTTTTTTGGAAACCAATTCCCCGGCCCTGGTCGGGCTCACGCCAGAAATTTCGTTGTTAGCCTTTCGTTTCACAGGTGCTGCAGTCGGCCTACGCTTTGCTTGCTTCTATTTCCACTTCCCCCAACTTATGTGCCCACCCATCTAAAGACCTCCTTAGTAAGTTCCTACAATTGGTAGGGCTAGGACAGACAAGACCACGTGTAAGTAGAGTGCTCTGATTCAGTTTCCGGGGTAGAACGACGTAATATGATTTGTGGTTTCTACTATCTGTTAAATGCATTTTCGTCTTTCTTATTGAATGCCATAAAGAGATAATAAAAACGTTATACTTCCCTTTGAAGCCGGGACGAAAGCGCAACCCTTTCGCCTCTAGGTTCCAAAGCGCAGGCGAGGGCAGGTCCTCCGCGCCACCAGGTGTGAAATATACTCTACATAGTAGTTGTGCACGAGTGCACCTATGACTGGTTACTTGCAGTGGACTGGCAGGCCTGAGGCGAGTGGGAGAGGAGAGAGCCTTCCCGATTAACCTGCGTGTCTGTTTTCCAGTGACTAACTCTCAGTTACGAGTGTTCGTCTACCAGTGTGGAGTGTTCGACTACCAGAGTCCCAGTGCGGAGTGTTCGACTACCAGAGTCCCAGTGACCTGTGCGGCGTATGTGCCGCCTATATTATACTGTCTGACTCTCCGCCCCTCTCTTCAGACCTGCCTCGTCCGCTGACCCTTATTTGGTAAAATCCCTAAATTACAATTTTACGGGCGCTATTCATGGGTTTCGAGAAAGGTATAGTTATTACCCTAAGTAATAAAGCATTAGGCATTATTGCCGGCCCGTTGTCTGTTCGACCCGTCGGCACGTTGCAACTCACAGGTACAATACGGAACAAATGGTGTTTTAGTGCACACCCTAATAAAATAGAAATCAATTCCAAAAATATGAATTGCAAACAATTGGCAGTTATATCCCTAATGGGCGGCTACGTACAATTAAACCATTAAAACTATTGCTAATTTCTTCTCACAGTTTGCGAGGTTTCGACACATCTGGCAGTCCTTTCTTTATAGATCTACCTAAGACTAACAATGAACTTAACAGATGAATAATCTAAGGGAACTTAACTAAGGCACTCTTATCGAAAATAACACTAATGTTGATTCGCCGTCCTGCACAGTAGTGGGGTCCTTTTATTGACCTATTCATATATGTTCTTTGTTTTACAGAAACATCTTTAAGTCCTAGCTTATTTTCATACAGGTTTGACCAAAAAATATTCTCCCAATTACTAATTGTACTTAAAGCCTAATATTATACGAAATGAAACATATTATCATACGTATTTTGAACAACTATAATTACCAAGTAGGTACAAGTTATTATTACCAAGGTTATTCGTAATAACGAGTCCAACCATTCGAATGATTGTGAATTATACAAGTATTAAACTCATTTTCTGCAAAGTTTACATTCTGTGAAACCTATAATAAACCTTCTCCACGTGACTAGTTCTCTATGTAGAATTGTTGAATGTTTACTTTTCAATTGTTTGTTTTCAAGTGTTGTGGCATCTGGCCAAAGTAACCAATAGTTGACTGTATGCTTCTTTGCCACCGACGTAGTTTATACACATGCGAGATTAACCATACTGTATCAGCGTAGCAGCTGTGGCGTTTTACTGTGTACGTATTCAGGAGATACTGCACGAGTTTCACAGCAAGAGTGGAGTTGTGGCAATAAAATACCTAGTTCTGACAGTTTTAGATCTTCAGAACACAGACACTTCTATAGAAATCCACATCACAAAAAAGTTAATATAACTTGGTAATTGGTAATATAAATAAAATTTACAACCGACCAAGAAATTACGTTATTTCACGTTCTTCAAATATTAAAATCAATAATAAACTCATTCAAAGTGAAATCTACAATTGTTTGATCTCCAATCAGAGAATACTGGGGCTGTCGGTGAACCTTTTATTCCCATAGGCATTAGGCTACGTATTAAGCAAAATTGCGGGTCACTCAGCCGAGCTACAGGCGTGCTTATACAAAATGATCTATTTCAGTGGCGAAGATACGGCGTTTACGCTCTTTCCTGGGGTTATTACATGGTGACTGCGCAATTAGGCCGACCTACCGTGTTTACTCAAAGAAACGCGATATAAATTTATTGAAATGGAGAAATAATATATACGAGTATATCGAGGTATGCAATAAAGAGTACTTGTATTGTATTGTAATAATTATTATATGTATAGATATTGGACACTATAAGAAAGCTGTATAATATATAAGTACTTACTTACTTACTCCTCTGGCGCAGCGACCCAAAGTGTGTCTTGGCCTCCAATACGAGTGCACGCCACCGATCCCGATCCTGCGTCATTTCCTTCCACGAGTCAACTTGAAGCTCGCATAAATCGATCTCCACAGCATCGGCCCAACGGTATCTAGGGCGGCTGACCGGGCGTTTCCCACTCAGTTTGCCCAGGTAGGTTCTTTTGACGGCACGGTCGTCACCCATTCGCTCTAGATGACCAAGCCAACGAAGTCGACACGCTTTCGTTACCCCGATGACATTCGGTTCCGCGACAAGATCTTCGATTTCGGCATTTTTGCGAATTCTCCAACTGCCATCGGGTCTCTGAAGTGGGCCAAGGATTTTACGGAGGATTTTTCTTTCAGCCACCAAGAGCTTATTCTCCTCCTTAAGTGTCAGTCCTCATATAAGTACTGATGGAAAATAAAACGCGATTGAACTTTTTAACTATTGCCATTTCCTTTTATTTTTTATGTATATCGAAGAGGAATAATCGCCTTCTGCGCCCTCTATTAAATTCGTCGTGAATTTGTTTATCTTGCACTTCGCTGTCATTGTACAAATGCCATTCATTAATAACTGAAAAAGTAATTGTTTTGTAATGTATGTATGTGTACGGTGTTTTAATTTGTTACTGAATTATCTTCTTACTATCTTTACTCCCGACTTGAATTTTAAATTTTGACCGAAAACTGACACTATTTTTCGAGATACAAAATTGTATCCTTGTATTTGTAGGTTTAGTCTACTAAAATGTCTATAAACGAAGTTTCTAGTTACTCTTTAAAAAATATTTGCTCAAAATAATAAATTTTTCAACCCCTTTGTCAACCGTTTAGATGGCATATTTTGAAAATCGCTGATAAGAGTTTCATTACGTTTTAATAACAATCTTCCCTTATACTCGTAAAGTAAGGGAAGATTGCAGTTTCTTACTGATAAAAATTTTTTCCTATCAAATTTTTCCACGCCCTTTCAACCCTAAAATAGGATGAATCTTGAATAAAATTATAGCTTTTATATTATTCGCTACTAATGCCTAAGCTACAAAACTCTAAAGTATAGATATATAGATAAATTATTTCTTTTCATAGTTTCATAGAAATCGTTTCAGTATGTTTTAAGATTAAGAAGAACGTATAGATCCATCCATGGCAAATGGAACTGAAACGTGGTCGCTTAGTATGGGCCATAAGAAGGCTCAAAGTCACCCAAAGAGCAATGGAGAGGGCTATGCTGGGATTGTGTCTGCATGATCGTATCGGGAATGAGGCCATCCGCAGCAGAACTAAAGTAACCGATATAGCCGTTCGAATCGCTAAACTTAAGTGGCAGTGGGCGGGGCACCATAGCACGTAGAACCGTTGCGGTGGAAAGGTTCTCGAGTGGCGGCCAAGTACCGGAATGCGTAACGTGGGTAGGCCCCCCACACCCCGTGGGTAGGCCGCGGGTGTCCGCTGGATGCGGGTGGCACAAGATCAGTCATTGTGGAAGTATTTGGTGGAGTTGTATGTCCAGCAGTGGACGTCCTTTCGCTGACATGATGATATATCCATCTAAACATGGGCACTAACTTTCAGGTTTACGATATATAGGATACTTAGTAAATTTTATTGCTTTATTTATTTATTTATTTAATCTTTATTGCACTAAAGAAACCTTATCGTACAAAAGGCGGACTTAATGCCATATGGCATTCTCTACCAGTCAACCTTAAGGCAAAACAGAAAAATTGTAGGCGGTGCATCTAACAGCTAAAAGGAAAATCAAGATAAATTACGTTGCTTTATAACAAATCTACATAATTACACAAATACATATTTGTAGATAGACGTATATTACACATATTCAAATATATACATAAATATTATAAATATATATATACATAAATAAACTATCATATATATATAGACGAAATGGGTATGGCTTTGTGGGTAATCGACAATTATTTACAGTAGGTATTTATATGTAAAATGACCCTTCGAGACATACAAACCGCTTACATTCTGAAATACGCGAGTGAAGCCGCGTCGTCTTTTTGGTAATTATTTTCACGTAACTTGTCGAACTAGCGTTAAGAGTATATAACTATCAATTTTGCCTTAAAAAAACGACATTTGGATCTACCTAGCATACTCGTACTTACCTAAGAACGAAACGTTACGCAGCCGTTATGCAGACGCTTTAAAACCGAATTTATCTTTGTTGTTGTCATTCGACTTATAGTTGAAATTATTTAAAATGTGCGACTTTTTAAAAAACTTGGCACTAGAATTATAAATTTGTTCTTTGAATAGTAAAGCCAGTTTTGGATCGTATTATTGTGATACAATTCGAACAGTATAAAAGACATACACAACGTACAATTTCAAAAGTAAGCGAC
Source organism: Notocelia uddmanniana (assembly GCA_905163555.1). NCBI lineage: Eukaryota > Metazoa > Arthropoda > Insecta > Lepidoptera > Tortricidae > Notocelia > Notocelia uddmanniana. Next base: position 24,091,704 of record LR991055.1, read on the forward strand.
AAAACTCTCTATCACGCCCGAAATGCTGTGTTCTCGGAAACTTGAGAAAACTGTCATAAATATATTTTTTCTACTCCACCATTGTACCTAATCGGTCAAATAACTGACTGGCATCAGTATTAAAACAATTAACTTTATACCAATGTTTAAGTCTATACGGTAGACATTTTATTATATGACTGGTGGGGAAATCGTAATCGATTTCCATACATTATTATACAACTGTTATACCAAATTTTGGATATATTTTTTCAGAATATTATTTTGGCGCTTACAAATATACCTAATGCAAACTGTTTAAATTTACTTGAGGCCCAATCACCGATGCTAAAAAGCTCTCGTTGTTTTCAGCTTAACTGGTCCTACCATTTTTATGTTTCCTCGCATTATCCATTTATACAACGCCGTACGAACTATGTTCGGAAACTTTATGCCAATCCATGTAGAGTGTTGGGAATTATTTGCCATCCGAACATGTATAGTAAATAACTTTTATCATAAGAATTTTATTCACAGTATAAAGGAAACGGCTCGAATAATTGACCTTTGCCACGGCAAATTAACATAATATTTTCCTCAACACTTCCCTTCGTATTCAAATTATGGATACTTTATTATTTTTAATGAATATTTATTATTCTAGAGACAATCATTTTTCTGTCATATCAATTACAATAGTTCAACGTTAAAAATAATGTTAATAAGTGATTTTTATGGTTTGTTCATGGGCTGCATTCCCAAATGCGCGACTAACTTATCTATCGATATAAGGAATCACCTTATGCTCTCTTCGATGGCAGCGCATATTTAAATGTACTCGTACAATAATTCAAACACACTATTGCAAGGTTGACTAGATGAGATAATATTAGATTGGATATTTTGTTATTGATCTACAAGATAGAATGACATTGAAAACGAATATTCGGCAGGGTGGCCTAGGGATCCGCAAAATTTCTAGTGTATCACTGCCTGCCTTCTTGTCCTCTGTGCATAGCGCCCAAAACCTAATCGAAAACATTTTAACCCCTTCTCTCGGGGCCAAGAAGGCTTCCCATTGTACTGAGGCTAAGAATATCTGGTCAGTAACTTGTCCCAATGCTGACCCATCTGCCAATGCTCATTTCCAGAGCCTAGTATGTAGCAATCTAGTTAACACGTTAACTAGTCCGGCAGCTCGAGCTCGACTCCGTGCCACTGCTGAGTTGGAGTCGGGTCTGTGGCCACAGGTTCTACTTTCACTATCTATAGGCACACTCCTAGACAATTCCACCTTTAAACTGGCGACTAGTTTGCGAATTGGGGCAGTAACAAACGTTCCACATTGGTGCCATTGCGGTGCGATGATAGATAGCCCGGGTCACTCTTGCGGTAGAAGCACTGGGGGCATCGTGCCAGCATAAACGATGTCATCTAAAAGGCCCTTGTCAGCATCAAAGTTCCAGCCATCCTAGAACTCGTTGGTTTGGCTAGAGACGATGGCAAGACACCCAACGGCATGACGCTGGTGCCTTGGAGGATGGAACGGCCCCTGGTCTGGCGTGCTACATGTGTAGACACCCTCGCACCGTCTCATCTTCCTGGTACCAGCCAAAATGCTGGCAAAGCCGCATCCACAGCAGAAGATCTCAAAAGCCGCAAATATGCCACCCTCGTCGTGGTTATATATTTGATGCGTTCGGGGTCGAGACTCTGGGGCCGTGGGGACTGAGTGCGCGCCGCGTTTACAAAGATTTAGCGGAGCGCCTAATCGAAACTACAGGTGACCAGAGAACTGGCCAATAATTTGCACAACGTATTAGCTAACAGCGTGGCAATTTGGTCAGGTTTCTGGGCACATTATCCATCGGCACTGATTTAGAGGTTTTTTTATATATAGGTAGCCCTTAGTTTTCACTTTTTTGTTGCAATGTTCTTCTTAGTGTTTTCCTTGTGTGATTAAATAAAACTACAAATAAAACGAATATGAATAGCTTGGCCGGAATTGCCTGAACTCGGTCTCTTTGTCATGGCTCGGCATAAGCCTCGTACCGACAACCACATCCCTGACTTTCCCAGTCTCGGAAATAATGGTTAATGGTGATTTTCGCTAATTTCTGCAAGCCGGCGGCGAGAACAGCGTATCAAGCTAACACACTTGTGAGCGACTTATTTGAGCCTTAACACTACCCTTGATTGTTCCATATAACATACTATAAAAAGCAGCCAAGTGCATGTCGGGCCACGCACAATGTAGTGTTCCGTAGTTCTATTCGTGACATTATGCAGATTTCGAACATCGAAAAATTATGTTTATTAATTAATTAAATATTTAAGTGATCCATGAAAATTGTACGAAGGTTTGCTTTTTCTGAAGATCAACCATTACTCGTTAACTAGTAATGTCTACTTCGCTGTGATAATTATCCTTTTAAATTAATTACGAGTATATATACTACTACAATTTTTTCACATACCAAGGAGCAAAAATTTTTCTGGTGGAAGCACCTGACTCCAACAAAAATTAGCACTTTATAAATTAATATCACATTATCAAAGGGATTCCTAAATCAAAATATCTGCCATCGGCCTGCCTGTGTGTACGTCTATCATCGTCTAGTTGCTCAGTTTGGGATTACATCGATTGTATTTTATTCTACCTTTCATTAGCGTGATTGTTACGTAAACCCATGGTCAATTTATTATAGCTTATTTATGTCTAGTAGTAACGGTTGTTGAACTAAACCTCGGACGGACAGACGGACAAGGCGAAACTATAAAAGTTCGGTCCTTATTTACTATGGAAACTTTAAGCCAGAAGAACATTATGATATGCGATTTAGTTACTTTAGTTTTTTATCGTCGTCTTACAGGCCTGATTATATTATAGACTTGGCCTTTTATGCATGTACATATTATGTATATGCATTAAACTGTAAATAACGTAATTGAACAAAATATCTATTACTAAGATCTGTTTTTCTATCGTTTCCATTTCTAAACACATTCAAAAGAGGTTCGTTTTCTAGATATAAATTTTTACTGTATTACCTAATATTTCTAGGGAATGTTTAGCCCCTCTACAGACCCTTAGTTATTCCCACAAAATCCATCAGACTGGAATAAAAATACCTGTTATAATAATATAACCTTCGTCATAAGGATTACAACTGAATAACTTCATTAAAATATATCCCTCACCCACACAACTAGGACACGTTATTACAAAAACTAATTAACTTTTCTTGTTACAGATTTGGACGAAATCGCGGCGCTCTAGAATGGAAACACACTAAACCCAGACGGATCGCTAAAATATCAGTGTAATTTGTAAATCAACTCTTAGATAGGTAGATATTGTATAAGAAATGTATAGTGTAAAGTGTATGAGAAGAACTCTGATAGCTTTTCTCCTTTTGGTTGTGTCGACGCCAACGGCCACTCAAAATACTGTTTTTTCAGGTAAGCTTTAGTTTACGGGGTACTGTTATGTTATCATTTACCCCGTACCTCCACCATAGGGGCACTGAGCAACGAGTTACGTGTAAATGCCAACTTCTAACTGTATTCTATTTTATCATGCACAATAATCTGAAACCGTCAGCTATTTTCCTTTTAGACAGAGACAGCTACTATCCGAAATTAAATTTTATCCAATCCAGTCTGCGATTCTCTTTTTTGGAAGAAGATCTGTTAAGGAGGTGACTTTTGACTGTCAGTGAATTTTTCGGTACGTGTCACAGTATGACGACTGCAGAAATTACGCAGCTCACAACTCACAAAATTACTCTCGTCTGGCTTCCCCCTAAAGGTCCATACAACCTTTGCAGTATCTATTCATTTAATTTAGGTCCTTAAGTTCTGGGCCGTGTATAAAGAAGCCATTTTTCGTACATCTCGAAATGACAATTGATAGCAATGGTAGGACAATATCGCGCAAAAGTACGTACAGTTGAAACTCTAAATTGTTCATTAATACATATAAATATATATAGTTTTGTATTATACTAGACTTTACGTTAAAACTTTTCTTCCTTTCGCAATTCTTTACAGATGTAATTTTATACAAGAGCAATTTACTACAATAATTGTTATCCTTCAAGGCCTCCAACACGATTCCAAAATCGTTACATACTTTTCTCGATTGTAAACAAACACAATTCCTTAAAACATAGGCACGTTTCGGTACATTCGTTATTTAGTGAAGAAGTAAATGATTATGCGCATTGTCAAGAATTACGAATGTGGTTGAATGATATTAAGGAAAAAATACGCTTGTTTACGAAAGTATTATTGCGAATAGGAAGAAATGTTTTTTGTAAAGCCTAGCGAGTCCATATTTTATACAACTTCCTCAATAAATGTATGGATATCAAATGATAGCAGTTGTCTAATAGAATACATGTCTAGTCCAACATCACACAATAGCCGATTAATATTTTTTATATAACTCCCTCACTCAATACCTACGCCCAGCTGACGTGGCACTAAGTCAGCTAGTCTTTGGGATTATTTTATTTTATTGAAAAGTTAGATTGAAATAATATTAGTATAAAGAAACATTATAAGGCACTGACTTAATCCTATACTATGAAAATGCCAACATTTGTATATTTATTTATTTGTTTGTAATTGAAATCTTGAAAACCGCTTCATCAATTTTTAACGAATTTTAAAATTACCTAGGGGTTAACGAGGGCGAAAAATATGTTTAAGTTTCATATATAAACTCACGCCTATATTCCCAAAACGGCACGGCAGAGCACACGAAAATAAATTTTCAGTACCAATATTAGCTATTGTAGGTTTATAGATGGAGAAAATGTGATATTGCAGTGACAGGTTGCTAGCCTATCGCCCATGACACACTTTAGCCTGGTTCACATAATCGACTCTTACGACACCCAAGTGAAGAATGCGATGGTGCTAATCTATCCTGGCACCATTCGTGAAGTTTGTGAAGTGTTTTAAGTTTCACTGTTATATAATGTAGATATACTAGGTAAAAGCTAAGAAATAGGTATATACCAGGTAACAATCATCATTAGCTTCATCAATCAACGGCATTGATCAGACTAAATCAAAATCATCGGACCAGAATAAAAATGTGAATAATTGTAGTGTAATGTCACACAAGATGAGAGTGATGCATTTAGATTCTTATCCGCAACGTAGGCTTTAGCAAAGCGTTAGGTTCAACATTGATGAAGATAGTGATGACGTCATCTTACCTACCTTATTATTTTTTAGCTGTTTTTTTTTTCACTTGAGACGTTTAGACAACCCTATATCAAAAAATGTTATTTACATACGTATTTAACAATCTATAAATTGCAGAAAATTTTCACTATGCTTAAGGCGGCAGACTCGCAAATCTCTGTTTTCTTGCAAATTTAGCGGAAAAGAATCTCTTGATATGTATTGTTTCAAAGCAATAAATACAGTATATTTTACAGGACTCTATTGTACAGGATCTAAGCTTAATCAGACATAGGTTTTTAATTACTTTGATGCTACTTTTGATATGAATTGAAGGCTTTAAACATACCCATGTTTTTCGTTCACACGTTAAAGGTTGAATTCCTGCCCTCACCCCGTAAAAATAAAGACCAAAACTACAAATGTAACCTGATAATCTTTATTGGCAAAGGTTCTACAACAATCTTATCACGCTATGTTTTTGGGAAATGGTCTAGTTTTCTTATTTTAGGTGTTATAAAAGGCCAAATAATGTAAAAATTACCTGTACTAAATTGGCTGTTTTTTTATTCAAAATCATCGTTTACTGTGGTTTAACACTAACTATTTAGAAAACCAAGTATTATTATGGCCAATCACAAAAAAAAAATGCATTCCTAATTCAATTTTATTAAATCAAATTTCATTCCAACTTTATACCAAGAAACGCGTCAAAATTTCCTTTAGTTCCGCTGTGCCGGCACAGCGTTCGGACGTGTAGCTTGTTGCGCTCCGTGATTTCGCGCCTCGCTCGTACAATTCGAAGTTTGAGGCACCCGCTTTTGAACTTGTGTGGGGTTCATCGCAAAAGTTGCTCTACTTTGATTTCTTTCAATATTTTTCCACTTTAGTTAAATTAAGTTATTATTTTGTGTTTTTGGGTATATTACCTATACAGCGTTATACAAATAAACAATGGACCGAAAAAAAAGAAATATCCTTGTGTCAGCAAAAAGAAAAATAAAAATAAAATTGAAATTATGAATCAAAACCGTAGAAAAGGGTAAGTAATATTGATTAATGATTATTATTACATAGTGTAGATAAAAATGTTATCCTGGTCAACCATTAAGAGGGCGCCGAGCTTTTTTCCCGAGCGCGGTTATCACCCCCGCTGTCGCCTACGTCAGTGTCAGTGGGAATCGTAGCGGCTCATGTTATAACGGGCGAAACGCGTGCGAATGTAGGTTTTTACCTTCGTATTCTTAAAATAGTACATATTTTGAAGATGTAAGACGAAGATGTTATGGAAAAGAAAGTTGTTTTGTTATTATTAAGATATGTGCTGATATAACTCATTGGACATAGGCCATGTTTTAGAGTTCCGGTTCACATATGGAGAAAACGGAACCCTTATTATAGGATCGGTCGTGTGTCTGTCCGTCCGTCTGTCACAGCGAATTTTCTTTTATACTACTGGACCGATTGAGTTGAAATTTAATACACACATTTTTGGCGTATGACTGGAAAATTAAAAAGAAAAAAAAGTTTAGCAGAATATAAAGTTTGACATATCAAATGAAAGGGTTCGACTCGTTTTGAAGACCTCAAATATATTTTTTTCATATATTTTTGGTCGGGTTTTCATTGAGTTATTTAAGAATAAAGGCAAAAAATTTGATCACGGACACATTCGTCACTCTTCGACTAAGTTCCGAAATACGCATTTATGTATTTTTTGTGCACTTTCGTCAGTAGTGACGAATCTGTACTTAAGTTTAATTTCTGTTTGTTTTTGCCATTAGTGACCAAAAGGAACTTATAATAAATTTGGGTACATTTTCGTCTGCAACCAAAAATGACAGTTTAAAGTATTTTAGGTAGACACTAGTGAAGGTGGTTATTTATAATGAAACACTTTAAAGCTAATCCTTATTATGTAAATAATAAAATAAACATCACTTTCCCATCAAATTTTAAACTTGATTTTGAGATCGCGATGTCTAATGCTATTAATAAAATCCCATCAAAAACATAAATGTGAAAATGGGAGCCAAGTTCCGTAGATTCTCTGAAATGGTGCCAAGTCTAGCACTACATTGTTTACATAAAACTAATTTACTGCGGCTTAATGCATTTTGACCTTTAACTTGGTAGTTTTCTTAACCCTTTATTTGGCAATGTGTATTAGGATATACAAACTATTTGACTATCTTTCTGTTTTTTTTTTTTACTGAAATTTGTTTGGACTATTTAGTGCCACCGAGGCTTGAATATGGGGCATTAGTATTTTTTTGTTCAAATAAAGGGTTAAATATTCAACAGCTTTTATGGTATTATAACATACTGTATAGAAAATAATAAGGATTAATTTTAAAAGTGTTTTATTACAATAACCACCTTGACTAGTATCTACCTACATAAAGTACTTTAACCCTTTCGCCGCCAATGGCTTGATATGAAGTCAGAGCATTTCGTGCCCCACACGCCACAACTTGATATCAAGTCACAAAATTCAAAATAAATTGTACCTTCATTTGACACTACAAAGTTAAGAGTTCTTTACGTGCAATTTTTTGCTTGGTGTAGGTGGCACGCTTTTCAATTTTTTGACGTGGCGGTGAAAAGGTTAAAATTCCTTTTTTTCGTTGCAGACGAATAAGTACCCAAATTTATTATAAGTTCGTTTTGGTCACTAGTGGCAAAAACAAACAGAAATTAAACTTAAGTACAAATTCGTCACTACTGACGAAAGTGCACAAAAAATATATAAATGCGTTTTTAGGAACTTAGTCGAAAAGTGACGAATGTGTCCGGGATCAAAAATTTCCTGTCCCGTTTTTTTATGCTTTATGTTTACTACAAAAATAACTATATATGACTATATTTTGCAGTAACGCCAATGCCAGCATCTCCTGCCAACACCAACGTCATCCGATGTCAGATATTAGCAACGATTGCCACCAATTAAATAATGCTAACCAAGGGTAAAATTTATGTTGTTATAAATTCGTTTTATACAATTGAATGTTTAACATAGTTGTAAAGAAATCTAAGTAACTGATCTTATTCATTTTAGTAACCATCTGGACAAACCTGATCTTTTTTCTGAAAATAAAGTAGTTAGTATGGAAATCGTTCAAGAAAAAGATGAAACTGCAAACGAACCAGACAAAGAAAATGCGGTATTGTATTTTTTTTTCTTGAACAGCTTATTATGTCATGATCAGTGATAGGATTTTCGGGTGCTAAACTTTAACAAAACTTGTAAAACTGACAGAATGTACAGCTTTTCAAATATTAATAACTTTATACCAGTGTTGAAATTTAAATATTCCGATATATAATTAAATTGAACACTGACCTACGAAAAATTATCTTATTTTTTTAGTTGTTAATTTAACTTTATGTCAGTTTTACAAGTTTTGTTAAAGTTTTGTTGAAGTTTAGCACCCGAAATCCTATCATTGGTCATGATGTTATTTATTAATTGGGTAATTATAATTATACTACGTAGCATTATTCTATATTCTGTGATTATACCTAATGGTAGTATCTTAAATATAGTATTTTATATATTTCCATATTACCAAATCGAACTCCATGACTTTCCCATGTGATACAGCTGCAACTACATAATTTTGTTTTGTTTTAGATAATCAAGAAGACTCGTAAACGAAAAGCAAATAACGATTTACCATTTCGACGGGCTTTAAAAATAACGGTAAACAAATAAAACATAAAATTAAATAAGCAATACAGTGTTATCTACTATTTGGTTTAAAAAGCGACACTTCACAACTGTTTCATTTCCCAACCTCATTTCAGAAGTACAAGTATGTTATTTTGTTTGACTATATTTAACCATAACACATTCCATTTCAGCGCCAACAATCCATAGTAGATAAAAATGACTGCTATGAAGTGGAATACGAAGATGTAACTGGAGATAAAAATGACCCTGTTAAATTGGATGGTCGTAGAATTATTTCTATTGGTCATTTCTTAACATCTTTACAAGCGATTTCGGATCATAGCACAGAATCGTTTGGATGTAGATTTTCGAATTTGAAATGCATCGGCGAGACCCGAAAGGGTTTTATTTCAATATTACAATTAAGGTGTGAATTGTGCAATGCAGAATTTAATTTAAGTACGGATGATCCCAATTCTAATTACGATGTAAATCACGGGGTTGTCGCCGGCACTATCAGCATCGGCTGCGGTCTAGAAAATTTAAATGAACTGGCAGCAAACACTGACATACCCGCCATGTCAAAAAAACAATTTTCAAAAACCAGCCAAACAGTCTATGATTGGTATCATAAAACCGCCGAAGAAGAAATGCGTAAGGCTGGAGTAGAAGAAGCTGAACATGCCAAAGAAATCGGATGCGTGGATAGCGATGGCAATCCGATGATTGCTGTAATCGCTGATGGATGCTGGTCTAAAAGATCATTTAGAAATAACTACTCAGCGGCATCTGGTGCAGCAGCAATTATTGGAGCCCACACAAAAAAAATACTATACTTAGGTGTCAAAAACAAGTATTGTATAGTATGTTCCCGAGCAGAAAAGAAAAAAGATAAATTGGTTCCAGAGCATACCTGCTATAAGAATTTCACTGGAAGCTCAGCCAGTATGGAGTCCACTGCACTTGTAGAAGGCTTCAAACAGTCTCTTGATACGCATGGTTTAATTTATGCCAAATTGATATCCGATGGTGACTCCAGCACAATAAAAAAATTTTGAGTAGTAACCCGTACAAAAATGTTAAAGTGGAAAAAATCGAATGTCGAAACCACCTTCTAAGAAACCTGTGTAACAAGATGCGGCTCCTCATTAAAGATACTCAAATTCCCCTTCAACAAAGGAAGCTCCTGACGGATGGAAAAATAATGAAATTAAGAAGATACGTGGTACGAGCTATTAAATTGAGAAAACACGAAGAGGTTACACAATCTGAAAAAGTACTGAATTTGAATGCTGATATTCGCAATTCCTTGCGGCACGCGTTAGGAGATCACGCAAAATGTGAAGATCAGATATGTCCGGCAGCTGATAAACTCGACTTAGACGTGACACAAAATTTGCAAAACTCGGCTCTTTGGTTAAAAATGAATCAACACATATCCTATTTGGCATCAAATGCAAAAAGCCTTGTTTATGATGTAGACAGCAACGCAGCTGAAACATTTAACTCGGTTATTGCTAAATATGTTGGAGGTAAGAGAATAAATTACAGCCTGAGAAATTCATACCAAGAGAGGTGTTCAGCCGCCGCAATCTCTTTTAACACCAAAGCAACCATTACTGCAATCAACAAATTTATATTTGGCAAACCTACAGGTAAATATACAAGGTTATATGAGACAAACAAAATTACTAAGAAGAAATATACGAGACAGTTTAGAAAAAAGTTTCACGCTGTCGCCAAAAACGATCCCGATTATGGTGCAAATGCTCAACGCCCGGACATGACGGAAGAAGCTTTCGAACTTGAAAAACAACATTTTTTAAAAGAACTGAATGTCACTACCGAAGAACGGGAGAATATTGCAAAAAATACTATACAACAAAGCAAAAGTCAAGACTGGGTAGAACAAAGAAAAAATAGATTGACTGCGTCACTATTTGGGAAAATTTGTAAGAGGCAAGGTAATATCAGTTGTGCACCGTTAGTGAAATCAATTGTCAAACCGAAAGACCTATCTAATGTTTCGTCAATTGCACACGGTAAAAGAAAAGAAGAAGAAGCACTCACTCAGTTAGGACATCAGGAAAAAATTAAAATACAACCGTGTGGCCTTTATATTCACAGGACGATGTGTTTTTTGGGTGCTACTCCTGATGGCACATATACAGATCAAAAAGGGCAAACAGGCATTGTCGAGGTAAAATGCCCATTTGCTGCCAAGGATATGCACCCTGAAAACGCCATTAAAGAAAAAAAAATCAAGTTTTGGAAATACAACCCAAAAAAAAAACAATTTAACATAGATACCAACAATGATTACTATTACCAAATTCAAGGGCAGTTGAATATAACCGAACAAGATACTTGCATTTTTGCGGTTTGGACGAGTGACAAGCTACCTATGAAAGTGGAATATATAAAGAGGGATAAAGTATTTTGGGAAACAAAAATGCTCGGCCCGTTGACACAATTTTACTTTAATTGTCTCTTGCCGGAATTGATCGACTCGCGTCTTGATCGTTCCATGCCCATAAAAGACCCACCTTATTTGGTAGCAGCCATAGAAACCAAAAAGCAAAAAACAACAGAAAAAAACAAATCTAACGAAAGCAAAGCTTAGTTGAAAGTGTTCAAACATATGTGCGGTGGCGCATTGGCGATCATAACTAATACATGTTTACATACATAAGTTTATGTACATACATAATATGTTTTGAGAATAATCAGCGTACGTCATGTTTAAACTCTAGAATGTTAGTAGCTGTCATGTCAACGAAAAGAATCTAGATTATTTCAAGTAAAATCATGTCAGTCTATACATGTACTTATACAGTAACAAGTATCGTTGATGTAGGTAAATACTTGAAATTTAAGTAATCAAAAAAATAAATGTGTATTTAACTACATTTAATCATGGAAGTATGCAATAAGTCATATGTTTTATTTATTTGTCTTGTATCTTGTATTTTACCGTAATTAAAAAAAAAACACTCATTTTAAATTTGTAGTACTTATTGAACCTCCCTGACTAGTCCCGAAGTAGAGTAACCTTCTGGCGAACCGCTACAATCCGAGCAGCGGTGCGATTGCATAAACGATTCCAAAAGGTAGTAAATCGCACTATATTCTTATATACATAAGCCCTTTTTGCTCTGATCCAACTGCAGCGCAGCGATCGCACACGGGCTATAACTAAAGGTAGTAAAGTCACACTCCGATCATATACACATAAGCCCTTTTTGTTCGGAAGTGATCCAACGTTGTCAAAACGTTGTCCTGCTTGTATATAACGGTAGAATCATGAGTTCGAATGAGATAGCGATAACCTTACACCTACACACGAAGGCTGACGTATATTAACCCACACAACTAAACGCCGCCCGCCGCGCCGATGTCACTTACGTTGAAATCGAAACGCTGCAGAGCAAGACTGGGCCCTTAACTTAATCACAGATATTTCAAAAATTGTTTATCCAGAATTTCACGCAAAATTCCATTAAGAAATGATCTATAATTTTTATTTCGAAATCACCGAAATATTCTACAAAGGAAGTTTCTCAGCTTTGGAAATGTGAACGTCTCCACATAATTATGTGTCAAGTATCTTTGATATTTTAACTAGAACTAAACCTGGTTAAAGGGCAGCTTGGCATGTGAAGTGACCTTTTCTGATGGGTGTGGCCGGTCGAAGTTTAAAATTAGGTATCACCAACATTACGCTTGACGGTCTGTCGTGTCCATAGATTAAAATTGTAGTTGGACATTGTATCCAAATATCTAATGGAGTTTTCTAATGTCCATTGAGTATTTTTGTGAATTTCCCTAATGAGGATTTCTACTATGTAGTACCACTGTTAGATGATTGAATAATTTTGGTTTATTTCTTACTAGCTTCACACGGGTGTACTAACGAATAAAATGAGACCATATCTTCCTTTTACAGTTCCTGTGCTCTGTCTCATGCACTCACTCACTTTTTATATGGTTTTATTTAACCCAGTTTCTTACTTAACACTTTCACTGCTAACGAATCTGTAGCGCTACGCTTGTAGCCGATAACATGCGAAAAACCGTATGTTTAGCGAAAAAGACTTACGAAACAAGCGCCCACCTAGCGAGTTCCTGGCGCACTGGAAGTGTTAATAAATAAATAAATATTGTAGGGTGGTTTTTTACAGAAATTGAAAGAGTCCCATAATAAGCTCAATAAGACTTGTATTATGGGTACCAGACGACGATGTATTGTATCTAAGAGATAAAACAGACACAATATTTAAATACATAAAAAAAATCCTAAAGTTCAGGAATAAATGCTTATGCTTACCATATAAACAAATGCTCTTACCGGCATTTGAACCTAGGACTTCCAGCTTTGTAGGCAGTGTCACTACCAAATCCGCTAAACAGGCGATATCTTTACAGTATAATTTTTCAAACAATTTCTTTAAACATACACTCAAGGTCAAATAACACGGGTCAATTACAAAACCTTCTGTATCTTGCGAATGAATAATGGTACATGCATACTACACATGGTATTTATAACTAACTCTATTTCAAAGATATTTTTAATCCCGAATATTTATATCAGCCCAAGGAAGACCACCGTCCAGTGAATGCAATAAGACCAGGAACCGGCAGACCGGCGCGGTCTCAAACATCCCAAAAAAAACTCAGCTAACTTAGTTATAATAACTTGCTGTTTTATAAACTTATTATATCTGGACATATTTGCGAGCATCTCTATGGTTGCTGTTAAATTAATTCGTCGTCAATTAAGTGCGCCCCTTAAAAAACATGTGATTTAGTAGCAACATGCAACATGATAGTTAATGATAGTTCTCGTGAGCGTAAAAATCTCTATTTTTTTTAAATTAAATGACGGTGACAAGCTAGCTTTTAGCGCGCCTGATGATAATAAACAGACATCATATTCTATGGACCCTTACAGTTTCAGAAGAATTACAAGAACGCTGCCGACTTTTTATTAACTTGAATATTCGTTGTGTAGACAGCTAGAGACATTTGTCGGCCTGTTTAGCCTAGTTGGTAGGTAGTGACACTGCCTCCGAAGCTAAAGGTCCCGGGTTTGAATCCCGGTTAGGGCATTATTAGTGCATTTTGCTTGGATAGTTGTCCATGTATTTATCTATGTAAGTATGTATATCGTCGTCTAATATCCGTAGTACTAGCTTTGTTTAGTTTGAGACTAGGTCGGTTCGTGTAAAATTGTCCCCCAATATTTATTTATTATGTCATTTTATATGCAGGTAGGTACCGCACTCTAAACACAGTGTACACTTGGGAGCTCTGCCGACGTTTAGAATACCACATACATAAGTAACATTCAAGGTTCGTACTTCTCCAGTTGGTTTGCTCCTAATATGATGACGTTCCGCTGTACCTTACGTCTCGTCATTTTTTGCATATAATGCAAGTTCTAGCGTCTACCACAGCCACTAGAGCTTTTATTTCTTGAATGTTTCCAGAGGAAGCCAGTGCTATGTGATTTTTTTATTTATTTAAACTTTACTGTCATCATCATTCTCTTGCCCTTTTCCCATTTATTTGGGGTCGGCGCAGCATGTCTTTTTCTTCCATATATTTCTGTCACGGGTCATTTCTCCATTCACATCTTTCCTATTCATATCATCTCACACAATCGATCCACCTTTTCTTTGGCCTACCTCGTTTCTTGCATCCATCCACATTCATATCCAATACTTTTCTGGTTACAAGGCTTTATTGTACAAATACAAAAAAGAACAATTGCTGGACTTACTATCTTAATGCACTCTTTACTAGTTAAGCATTCCAAAGAAAAACTATGGTTGGTAGCGTATCATTACTATCTCTACACTACATAGTATAATACAAAGTCGCTTCCCGCTGTTTGTCTGAAATAAATGAACTTTATTCTGCAAGTAGGCCGCAATGGCACTTTTACAAGTTTCGATTTTTTAGAGGTTTCTAATGTGATGTCGTAAATAAACACTTTTTTTGCACTTACATTGCATACCCTGGCTGAACCCTACGAGATACATCAAAATAATGTAGTACAGTATTGTACACCTTAAAAAGGTCTATATAAAAGTCCATGATGGTATTTGTCTATCTCTTAGGGATAACCCACAATAACCATTTTTATCCTTTATTTTTTACGAGAAATATTGGCTTATTTATGAAGTGATTTTAAGCAATACAGCATTAAACCTTATCCAATTAAGTACCTTAAATACATTGTGCATTTAGTATAGATCAATAAAATCGTATACAGCATGTTATTTAAATTAATATTTTCGAAAATATTACATATTTAAATGCAGGCACATAGACCTGTGCGAAGCTGGTGCGGGTCGCTAGTTTACGCTAAAACGCAAAAGGAAACTCAAATTTTTATTTTACACTTTTAGTTTCATGTAAAATAATGAATAATTTGTGTACGCGATTTTATCTTACCATCAGCATAAAACGCTGCTTAGGTATCTAATTAGTAAGATTCTTATTCCCACAGACAAATTGCACTTTCAACTTGTCAGGCATGCTGAATGCTGCGGCTGTTGTTTGCCACTCCTACAGGGATAACACAAGCCGTGAAAGACATTTTATCTCTATTTAACAATGCTTGTATAGTTTGCAAAACTCAATGTCCGTTGATAATATTATTGTATAATTAGTTTATGTAATTACTTATACTACTTATAATATTTTCAAGTAATAAATGGATGTGTATTTTAAGTTTGCTTATGTCTTTTTAAATTTCGTTCGTGACGTTCATCATTATTGTCTATGTCTGGATTAATAGTAGTAATTATTGTATAATAAATGTGTAATAGTTGATGCTAATAACACTTATTAAATACCGGAAATTCATCATTTTTATGGCTATCATAGACGCAATTTTTTCCAAAGAAATACGCTACTCTCAACGGGACTTTCTTTTTCATTTACTTTCTTTTGTTTGCAGTTCCTAAAAAAATGTAGAGCACGGTTTTTTTATTGAAATTAAATACCCATGGATTTACTACCTCTGCACTAATATACTTATAGCCTTAAAGCGCTCCTTTACAACCATTATTATCATCTGCCTGTTTAAATAAGCTGGTGAGCCGGCACTCGATTTGTCTTCAAGCCACGCTGGGCTTAGGTAAGTACCCAATATCTCAACAGTACGTTCACACAATTCATATATAACTCTTAGGTGACCATAACAAAGGGAGGACAGATAAAAGCATGTCCTGAATTCAAAATGAACTGAATAAAGCATATTATTTGAGTTTTGCCGACGGGCAACGGGCCGAAGAAGTTTTATTAATGCTTGTCAGATTATACTTACTTCTGTTTTATGACCAAATGTTATGGTGGAGGTAATTATAATGTTTGTTTTTTAATGATGGTTAAAAACTAGGGCAGGGGCGATATTCTAATATTCCAAATGTGTGCTAGAGGGTGTTTATTAACATCATTATTGTGTATGATATCCAGATATAACGGTATGAAATCGAACATTCTTATTAGCAATTCTGCACAAGCTAAAGTTTTCAAAGAGAAATCCAAACCTTTTCACTCTACACAGATCTCATTTTTAAACAAAATATTGACTTCTTATTAGATACAATCTAACCACAAACAATAATAGATTTTTTAATTAAGTTATTCACACCATCATTTGTAGTTATATATTTTATAATGAAGAATTACGCGTGTGAGGAATTGAGAATAGAAGAAATGCGTTTGTGTTCAAATTGGGCCTGAACAGACGAATGTAATGGAATCTTGTGTTAAGTGTTATTTTGATGTACATACTAATACGTCGAGTAACGAATACTTCTAAACCTTAAGAAATTAATATGCACAAGTTCAGTGTCTAAGTAAAACGAATTAATACTCGTAATACACGAGATAAGGTATGCGAATCAGAATGTTACAAATTTCTTGTTCATCTCGCAAGCTTATCTAAGTGCCCGGAAATAGTTTTATTGTCTACTCTGGTAACGAGTATTTCATGATTATCGATTGAAATTTGTCGGGTGGAGAATTTTCCTTTAAACAAAATAATGGCTACGCTGTTCGATGTGAACTTGTAATAATTTATGGTTTGACATATTCTTAAGCGGTGAAAATGATAATAATATATTTTTTTATTTATTAAACCAACTTAATGCAACTGCTTAGAATTTTATATTAATTTAATTTTACATAATTTTCACACAATAATATTAGTAAATTGAACTTAATTCAGTACAATAAAAACTTTCTTTTCAGCTTTTTGAGATTATTACCCTACGTTTCGAATGGACTACTGAGATAACGCTCCCTCCACGTTGTCCTTTACTCTCTATCACTCTCTTTGTTTCGTTGTCAGTGTATCTTTTAACGGACTTCTCATGAAATACATAGTGCTTGGTGAATTGCAAAGTACTTTTCTCAAACATGCAATGAAATATTGATGTTATGTTCCTTATAATAAGCTGCGAAGTATGACGTTTCAGGTGCGGCTAGGACAAGAGGTCGTTAATGCAATTTCATACAAATGTTGCAGGCCTAGGCCGGCAAAGTCCTCTTTTTTAATTTCCATTCCCCATAAATTTGTGGCACAGGCATCATGACATTCTGCCACTATGCATATTAAAAATAAAACTTTGTTTTTTTTTTGTTGTTTATTTCATTGCATGTTTGAGAAAAGCACTATACATACCTCGGCGGGAAATATGGGGTTGCCAACCTGAGACCTATCCGACCTCGCTTCGCTCGGCCGTATATATGTCTTCGGCCGGCAACCCCTTTCGTCCCGGCCTCTGTAGTAATGTACTATTAAAAAAAAAATATACAAAATAGCCAGTAACATACGTCCAGTTATACTATTCAATTTATTCACCTTTTTGAAGTTAACTGGTATTTTGGATGTGTCACAATCAGCACATTCCCGTTTTCACCTGCCCCTTCTTATCCTCACCCTATGATCTCGAATACTAAACTGAATACTAAATATCGTAATTTCATATTCACTACATCTCTGAAATCGAGGAGTTCCGTTTATACTCCAGTTTTATTTTCACTTGTATGAAAAAATATGGATATTTAATAAATGTTATATTTTTGTCCAAAGTTATTACATAATTTTAGTCATAACGTAACGACTAAACGGTACAAAATATCAGTTATTTAGAAAAAAACCCTTATATACCTCTAAAGCTTTTTTTAATCTGTTAGTAATTTAATTGGTTAATTTACATTCGCGCTTACAAATTATCACACAAAAGTAGGCAATAAATGCTACTACATTTATATATTTACTAGCCCATAGAAAGTCAGTAGGACTATTTAATTAAGTATCAAAAATCATTTTGAAATAAAAAAATAGAAAAACTCGCTATTATAAACTTTTTTTTTAAAACCGTAATTTTATTGAACTATTTATTCTTCTTCCCAAGAATGAAATATCTGTCGTGTTCAAAATTTGAATTATTTAAGATGCATGCTGATATAAACAACAGGTATGCGCGTAAATACTCCGATTCTTGTACGAAAACGGCAGTATTCATCGTATTGTAACGGTTATGTCCAAAACCGACAAAGATGTCGGAGTTATGACTAAGTTTCAAGGTTGCCGTAACGCTAGTGACGCATCTGGCATCTTCGTAGATGAGGCTAAGTTTATTAGACACTTACTTCGCGGTCCCGGGCGTATGAAACATGATGTCTGTGCCTTTTGTTGGATAAAGTATTTTTATAGAGGCCTATGCGATTAATCTTAGATAATTAATTGTTATGATAGTTACGTTTGATGGGAGGTATACCTATTGCACTTTCATTTACAAACGTAAAACGTCGTGTTATATAGAAAACTCCCGTGAGTTTGAGACATCTATCTATACTAGTCTATAGTAGTCTATACTAATATTATAAAGCTGAAGAGTTTGTTTTTGTTTGAACGCGTTAATCTCAGGAATTACTGGTTCGAATTGAAAAATTCTTTTTGTGTTGGATAGTCCATTTATCGAGGAAGGCTTTAGGCTATGTAACATCACGCTGCGACCAATAGGAGCGAAGACGCGGACGAAGTCGCGGGCTACAGCTAGTACCTAATATTAAATATATTAAAACAGCCTGATTGCGTAACTTATTGTTCTAACGTTAGGCATATTTTAATGTCATTTTTTGACCCGACGGCAGCTTGTCAAAAATTCGCACCGCGTAACTCCGTCCGTATGGTTTGAGATGAGTACCGTTCACAAGGTGAATGAGACTCGCCGTTTCGTTATTGCAAAGGTGATAAAATGAACGAATGGTTTATTCTTACAATGTGTTGCACAAATTTGCTATAGTAATACATCAAATCAAAGCATTTTGTTATCATTTCTAGGAAAAATTATGTTGATAAATAAACACACGCTAGTATGTTTAAAGAAATAAATTAACCATGCAACCAAAAATCACAAAACGCACTATTAAAAGCAGCATATGAATCAAAGACAGTTGTAAGTTTTGGTGAAAGTAATTTATATAGTACTTATAATTCTAAATTATATTCATTTAGTGATAGTATATAAATAATATAAAAATAAAATTACCAGTTATATTGCATCAATAATAATATATCATTTAATGATTAAATGCCATCTAGTATGGAATAGCAGAACTTTATGAAAATTAATGCGCTTGAATCTCATAATATCGACATCTAGTATGCAGTAGGAAAACTTTTTGACAAAAAATAATGTTGGCTCTGCACTGAAGGCTAAACCCTCGCAGAATTACAATTTGAGAACTGTTATTTTAAAATACAGCGTATAATTGCATATTGTAAATTTATGCTGAAATTGTACATTCATCAATATACGTGTATTATGATTGAACTGTTCTTATATCAGCGTATAACCTGGCAAGTCTTTCATTTCAGCCCAAAAAGGGGAGAAATTAATTAATTGTAGGTATGGTAATCCTTGTTTTACCGTTCTTGTTTCCGTTTATTCCAGAAGTCTCGTGGAAGAAGTACCGTGGTGGAACTAGTGAGACTTATTGCAAACAGTTCCGTTCCGAATGTTTGGTTCTGACGCTGTATGTTCGCAGTTCTACTAACATTCCTCCTAGATTCGCTTGTTGTCGTACTAGCTACTACTTTGTATCGTTGACGGAACCATTGGGAAAATAAGTCTCACAACGGAACTTCTTCGACGGGAGTTAGTATAGCTCACCACTCTGCACTACAAACTGAGAAAATCTTTGATGACGGCAAAGCCAAAATAAAAGGATTAGATATAAGTCGGCGGTGCGTAGATACAGATAACACGTACCGCCACACAGCTCCGCAATTATAATTCGCAAACAGTGTCTAAAGTGCGCATTACCGTTTAAACTACATACTAAAACAATCATTGAGTCTTGCCGTTCCTAATGAAGTGAAGTGTGTATCGTGACTTGTGCTTTAAATGTGTGAAATTAAGGAAAAATCATAAAATAACTCAAACGTCTACCCAACATCGTTCGTGTCGTGCCTTGCGTAAACAAAAGATCGCTCTTTGACCCCAGCACACACACCCGGGTTTGCACTCGAACTACATAAGCTTATCATCTTTTCGCACGCTTGTTAACGAGCCGCATAGCCGAGTGGCTTGAGTAGTGAACACAATTGCGCTTCATAACCAAAGGGCGCAAGTTCGAATCCCAGATCGCATACACTTTTTATTTTTTTCTCTTTGCTTTTATTTTATTTGCTTGTAACTTATTGTCATAATTTTTTTTTTCTATATTATTTCTGCTCCTGTGAAAGGCCTAAAAATGCCTACCAATATTTGCGGTGGATGCAGTAAGCCCACACCCAACGCAGAATTCATGAAATGCAAGCACTGCAGTACACACTTCGATTTGCTATGCCTTGGCATCGAGGCTTCTTCATTCAATAACTTCAGTCAAGAGCACAAAGAGCAGTGGCTATGCCCTTCGTGCATCAGCTCGAGGCCCAAAGGAGACAACACGCACACGCCCATACGCGGCGCCGCTACTGCAGCCTCAAAATTATCCGACATTGCCTCAGCAAACGTCAACACAATACGCGGGAATCGGGCGAAAACGGCGAAAACAAACACTGCTCCGTCTAACAGCAGCCCCGGCATGCCCGAGCTGGTGAATGAGATTAGACTGCTGAGGTCAGAAGTCGTGGCACTGAAAGAACAAAAGGAAGAAATTTCCTTACTAAGAAAAGATGTTCAAGACCTTCGAACTCAATTCTCCCTGGTGACAACCTCTCTCAAAGATTCCATAAAAGAATATGAACGTAAAGTCTGTGCGCAGCAATCAATTATCGTGGAGCTCACCGACGCTCTAGAACAACTCCGACAATCCCACGACACTCTCGAGCAGAGAACCATCCAAGATGAGCTGGAAATTGCTGGAATCGAAGAATCTGACTCCGAAAATCTTCATCACATCGCACTTGTTACGTGCGCAAAACTCGGAGTACCACTGACTGATGTTGAAGTAGATCAGGTCCACAGAGCCGGTTCAAAGCGAGCGCCGAGTATTGACTCTACACAAGCACCAGGTAAAAAGCTGCCTCCCCGGCCAATTGTCGTCAAACTCACGCGGCGCTCAAAAAGAGATGAAATAGTGAAAGCCTCCAGAAACCGAAGAAATCTCACATCTGAAGACATCGTTCCGGGGCCTCTAAGCAAGGTATATATCAATGAAAGACTCACCAAACTCAACCGCGCTCTTTTTTACGCCGCCAGACAACGGTCCGCATTGCACAAGTTTCGCTTCTGCTGGACTCGCAATGGACGTATCTACGTTCGCAAAGCGGAAGGGAGACCTGCAGTCCACATCCGCACCCTGCTTGAAATTGAACAGCAAATCGGACCCCCTGCTGCTCCGGAGTCAACCGACACTGAAATCCCAGCTGGGCCTGAGACACCCACAGCTTCCGCGCCCTCTGCAGCCGCAGTCAACTCGGCAGGCCCCGTGGAATAACGTGACGAACCAGCTGCGGCGGTCTCCACCGATATTAGTTAATCAGTACACGCTATCTCTTTTAATGTATTTCTCACGTTTTATTATAGGTATTTTGTTTTCAAAATGGACTTCTCAATTGTCTAACATATCTTCTGGCACTGAATTCCATAAAAGCAAACATCTTTACACACTAAACATAACACTTAATCATCATACAGTACATACACAACATAACACCTACAAGTCGTGGAAACACTTTGAACCTGACATTCTTTATCTCCTACTGCAGTTTTATCAGTCGCCATGTCATAATTTACCAACATGCCTCTTCATAATATTATAAATGACATAGACCAATCTTTTGCAATTGAATGTCAGATTCATAATAGCTTAGAAACCTGCAGAGACGTGTTAAAGGAAGGGTATAACTTTAAAGTACTTGCTTTTAACATTCGCAGCATCCAACGCAACTTCGACTCGTTTCTTGTGGCATTACAGCGACTTGACTCTGACATAGATGTTATTATTCTAACAGAGTGCTGGCTTGCAGGCGGTACGCAACTAGGTCAAATACCCGGATATCGACAGTATGCAACAAGAGACAACTTGAATCGTGCTGGAGGTGTAGTGGCTTACGTTCGGGACTGTTGGGATGCTACTGTTAACGAGCCATCCTTCGAGGAGGCCGAATGCCTTGTTATTGAGCTATCGGAATCCATTGCAGTCCTGGGTGTATATCGTTCTCCTTCTTTTGCCCATACGACAAAATTCATCGAGGACCTAGGTAATACGCTCACCACGATTAATAGCAGTTCCACCGTTATCGTCGCCGGTGACATTAATATCAACATATTGCAGACGCTCGAACATAAAACCAGTAACTATTTATGCTTCATGGCCGAATCGGGTTTTCTCCCCGTTATTTCTGTACCTACTAGACTCGACTCCTGTCTCGACCACATATTTATAAGGACTAAATTACGCCACTTAGTCGGTTTAGTTTGCAGAACTAGTATTACAGACCATGACCTTGTTATCTTAAGTATGTCAACGCATACAGACAATGTGAAAAAGCAAAACCGTACCGTTTTAAGACCAGACTACAAAACTATTGCTATGGAACTTCAGCAAACAGACTGGTCCCACGTAACAAAGCAGAATGACCTAAATGTTGCCGTAGAAGATTTTCATAAAACATTAGACACAGTAATTCAGAAGCACACATCCAAAAGTCGCACTAGTAGATTAAGACGCACCCTCAAACCATGGATCACACCAGGGCTTATCAGATGCCAAAAACATCGTGATCGATTGCACCTGGAGGTAAGGAACCACCCCGACGACCCTAAGCGTAAACTCGTATACAAAAGATACCGAAATTTTCTCAATGAAATTCAGCACAAGTTGAAAACTGCTTACGAAAGCAGAGAATTAGAAAACAACAAAAATAACCCCAAAGGCTTGTGGAAAGTCATTAAAAGCATCGCAGAGTACACAAATAGCACCCCGAAATCAACTGAATTAATCAAAAATAAATCAACTCCTCAGGAATCGGTCGATCACTGTAATGACTACTTTGCTAATGTTGGTCCAGATCTCGCTAATAAGCTTCTCTCGAGTATGAATAAGACTGAGCTCACTCTCTCCCGCAATCTCAAACTGTCTAATGCAACACAACACACACTGTTCTTACAACCCACTGACGAACGTGAAGTTCTGAAACTAATCAGTCAGTTGAAGAACGACAGCGCTCCAGGCTCTGACGGTTTAAGACCCTCCTTGCTCAAAGCGATTAAAGGAGCTATTGTCACCCCCCTAGCGCACTTGTTTAATTTAAGCCTTATGACCGGATTGTTCCCTGCTATATGGAAGAGGGCAGTCGTCATACCCATACACAAAAATGGCAAAAAAGACACTCCTGAAAACTACAGGCCGATATCCCTTCTGCCAATTTTTTCTAAATTGCTGGAAAAAATTGTCAATGACCGCTTATGCAACTACCTGGAACGGTTCGCACTGCTCTCAGACTTCCAGTTCGGGTTTAGGCGCGGGAAATCAACAGAAGATGCAGTTGACTATCTAACCAGAAGGGCTACTATTGCACTTGACACTGGTCAGAGATGTGTAGGAGTATTCTTAGATATCGCTAAGGCCTTCGATACCGTTTCAGTACCCATGCTTTTGAAAAAGCTGGAATATTATGGTATTCGAGGGCGTCCGCTTCAGTGGTTTCAGAGCTACCTTACTGGAAGGTTTCAAAGTGTCAGAATCGGTGAATACATTAGCAAGGAAAGTCGAACCCATTTCGGTGTGCCGCAGGGAAGCGTCTTAGGGCCCACGCTGTTTACTCTGTACATCAATGACATATTCAGTGTTAGTACTTCTGAAACCGATCTTATATGTTACGCAGATGATACTGCTGCCCTCTTCTACGGTAGAAACTGGTCTGATGCTATGGAAAAAGCTGAAACAGGAATGAATAAGATCAAGTACTGGTTCGATAATAATCTTCTCTCCCTCAATCTGAAGAAAACAAAATTCATTTGCTTCCATAAAACAAAAGCTTCTGCACCGGATGTAGCCACAAAACTACCTATCAATTGTAATGCAAATGTGCACCCAACGCCTCCATCGAACTTATGGACACCTATTGATCGCACAGAATCTATACGATACCTGGGAGTAGAAATAGATCAAAACTTCTCTTTTAAACAGCACATCACTTCCCTATCACATCGTGTCAGGAAACTTATCTTTGTTATGCGCCTGCTTCGCAACTCTGCTGATAGACGGGTCCTTCAGCTGGTTTACAACGCACTGTGCAAGCCTATCTTGGAATACTGCATTTCGGTTTGGGGTGGAGCTGGAATCACGACTTTGCTCGCTTTAGAAAGAGCACAGAGATCGGTACTAAAAACAATGATACGGAAACCCTTTCAATATCCGACAGCTCAACTTTTGTCTGAAACCCAGACACTTTCTGTTCGCCAATTATTTATTTACAGAATAGCTGTAAAAATGCACCGCTACACGTTAAATGCCTCAAACCTTGCAGCACTGCAAAGCAAAAGACTTTTCCGTGTTCCTCAAGGTGCGGCAAGAACTCCCTATGCCCGACGCTTCCCTCAATATTCGCACCCACTTATATACAACCGAATAGCAAAAGCTTTGGATGTTAAATTAATGAGTGTTCAAGAATTACAGACTAAAGTAAAGAAATGGCTTCTCACGCTCTCTTACAGGGCCACTGAAGATTTTTTAATACCCTTGCGTTAACTGGTAATAATACCGTTTGCTGCACACACTCACACGTTCACGCACTCTCGCACGCACACACAAACAAACACACACACACACGCTCACACACACACACACGCGCTCACACACTCTCACGCACACACGCACACACACACGCACTCGCACACACACACACACACACACACACACAAACACACACACACACACACACACACACACACACACACACACACACACACACACACACACACACACACATACACACACACATCCACAGCTTGTAAATATGGATTGGATAGTCTTAAATTATGTTTAGAGGAATGCCCCTTGTATTTTATTTTATTTTTTGATCCTTCAGGTTATCTGTATACGCACCATCTAATTGTACAATCTCTAACTGTTTTCTGTCGGCCCTCACGATACAGGCTCGACCTAGTGTAAGGGCCACTGATAATGTAACAACTGTATTGCTTTTTTGGTAAATAAATTATTTTGTATTTGTATTTGTATTTAAGTTTAGCAGTCTGGCAAAAGTCTTGAAATTAAAAAGTGTCAACACTGTAGTGTCTTCCCTTTCAGATCAATCTAAGAAAAAAGGGACGATACTACAGTGTTGCCACTTTTTAATATCAAAACTTTTTTGCCAAACTACAATGGGTGTAACCTTTAATAGGAGCAAAAAATGTAGAGCATCTGCAGTAACCTCTTGTGCAAAAAAAAAATATATCTTTTTCACTTGGTAGAAACGTTGCGCTAAAGTTATGAGCTCCAAGTAATGGATCTAGGCACCATGAGATTATAGCGCGGCAGTCACTGCTGATATTGAGGTAGCATCTAGTTATAACTCATACTCGTTGTTACATTTTTGGTTTAAAACGATATTTTTGGCATTTTTTTCAGAATCCGAATCAGTACCAAAGTACATATAGGATACATTTGCGAAAAAAAAACTTTTTTTTAATTAAAACCATTTGGAAATAATTGCAGTAGGTATCTCCACCGCACTCCAGGAACGCTGCTGCCCATCCCCCGGTGGTCTTGGTCGTAGTTTTAGGACATACCCGGGTCCTACTGCGATCGCCAACCCGCATGCCAAGCGTGGCGATTATGCCATTTACCCCCCATGGAATTGGGGGAGGCCTATGTCCAGCAGTGGACGTCCTTCGGCTGATATGGTGGTGGGTGATGATGGTGGAAATAATTGCTGGGGAGCTCAATAGTGTACCGTTTAATTTTTTGTTCCTATTACAGGCCACACATTGTATATGGACACTGTGAAGTGGATTGTTGTCCGAACTATTATTCTTACAGTGGCTTATAGGAATTACCACTATTATCTCGGCTTGGAAGAGAAAATAATATAAAAATGTCCTAATCTTTCCCCCAAAAAAATAAAACAAGCATCTTATTTTTAAAAAAAAATTAATCAAAAAATATCCACATAGTTTTGAATGTTCTCTATAGTTCAGTCAGATCAGATATTATTATACGTACAACTGTATCTATATTATTGGCAAGGATCTGACAAACTTCCGAAGAATCGAAGTTCAAATTGTGTGTAACCGTGCCCAGTTATTGTTTGCTGGCTCTTCTTCATTGGTCTGTAAAATCATTTTCGGCGCGATCATGGTTTGCGTTCATACATTTTCATCATCTGAAAATGGATGTAGAAGTGATAGCAGCTGCTGCTTTGTAGCGCAGTAGATATGAAGTATTTTGGTGCTGCTCACCGCGGCGTTGGGCGTAAATGGATTTCGAATATTTGCTATGCATATTGCAATGTATCCATATAAAACGGCGCCGCTCAAACGCATGTAGTTGTAGCAAAGTTAGTCTAAATACAGATATGTGCCATGCGTAAGCTCAGAGTAGAAAAACATGCTACCTTAAAATAAATCCCATCAAAAACATAAATGTGAAAATGGCAGCCAAGTTCAATATGCGATGCGTGGTTGTCGTCTTCACTGGTAAAAACATTGATATCTAAATTAATGATAGAATTGAGAAGAGAAATAGAATGAACAACATTAACATATACTACAAAATAGGGCAACAAAGGTAACAATGCTGCAAGTGTTTCAGAATAGGATAACACGCAGCACAAAGTGTTACGACACTGATTTTTAATGTACCCATTCACACGAAAATACAAACACAAAACAAAACAAAACATAAATGGGTGCCAAGTTCCGTAGATTATCTGAAAAGGTGCCAAGTCTGGCACTAAATTGTTTACCATAGAGCTAATTTACTGCGGGGTAATAATAATAATAATAAAACCATTTATTTCAGGCATTGCCCATAAGGTGTTAATAATAATTACAAATGACTTACAAAACTACTGTTACTTGGTACAGAACACAAACACAATAATCTAAAAACCGCATGCATTTTGAGCTTTAACTTGCCAGTTTTCTTAAATATCCAACAGCTTTCATGGTATTATAATATACAGCATAGAAAACTGCCGCCGCTTCAGCGCGTGTAGTAGTCGCAAACGCGTAGTTAGCGCTCTACAGATATGTTGCGTGCCACGCGTACGCTCGGAGTAGAACCACAAGCTACCTTAAAATAAATAAAAAGATAAAGCGTTTATTTCAGACCTAATCGATCCATAGTGGGTTAGTTAACAATATTATCTTATTTACTATGTTAATTTATATTTAAATTTTAATTATAATGGACAGCAACATAAGTCTATCGACACTAACAATTATATTGCTCTCCCTATTGTAACCTCTATCCAGTATTTAGCCAATGGACAGTCAAGTCGCTCTGCCAACTCCCTTATGAGGCTTTTGCTGCTACATCGTACTCTCCTTAATAATGAGGCTATTCTCTTCCTCCCTATCGCGTAGAAGTCGTTTATTTGCGCCTCCGCGACCATATCCGACGCGCTACAGTGCTTCGGCAACCTCAAAAGCATCCTCATAGTGTTATTATACTGGACACGAAATTGTATGATAAGCCTTGTGTGTAAAACTACGTTTATCCCACTAGTTCCATTAAGTTGTCCCATCATGGGACAACTGAGACGATTACATCCCAGCAGTCCCACGGGACAAGTGGAACTAATATTTTTATCATATTGTTGTCCCATCAGATAGGTAGGTTAGGTTCGTTAGGTATTATCAGATGCCAGAAGGGCAAACTGCGCAGAAATAGGAGCTCCGCGGGGCTGCGTCAATTTTAAGGCAGAGTGAAGTTAGTCATTTCATTACTACGACTAAATTCTATTTATACATTTTTATTCCTCCGAGCGCTCGTGGCCCAGCGGCGCCCGCGAACCGCGTGCGGTATGCGAGGTTAAGCAATGTGGGCGCAGGTCAGTTCTTGGATGGGTGACCGCTTTGAGAGGTTACTAACTGAGCGTTCCCGTGCTTTGGAAGGCACGTTAAGCCGTTGATCCCGGCTGTTGTCTATGACAGCAGTCGTTAAGCCAAGTTAGAGGCCTTCGGGCGGCTTGAGAACTTCTAACAGTCAATTTTCCCACTCACTTGACATAGGGGAGTCGAAGTTGCACCACGTCCGTAGGGAGTACCCCCGTTACCCTACATGTGACCCCTGGGTGATGCTAAAAGTGCAACAAAAACTGGCAACCGTACTTATCTTCTCGAAGATCTCACGGTTCAAAAATAAATGCCATACGATTATTACCCTTGTTCTTCGTACATAACTGAGTTACATTACTAGCTATGTATAAAGAAAAAATATTCTTCGTACAAAGCCGGGTAATGTACCAAGAAACCTTCGTTCCTTGCACATTACCACTCACATTGACAGTTATGTACAAAGAAGTAAATATTCTTCCTACATGACCCGGTTTTGTACAAAGAAATTGCTGTTCCTACTACAAAACCAAGGAGGTTCTCCGAGTTAGCAATAAATAAAAACCTGCTGAGCCACAGCTGCGGGTCAGGAGAGGAGCATCTACTCTCTTAACTAAACGCTCAGCTTTCAATATGAGACTAATAACGTACTTACATTGACTAAGCTCGTAGACTAATAAACTATGTAATAGTATACTTACATTTAGTGTCGAGTATTTAAAAAACCGGCCAAGTGCGAGTGGACTCGCGCACGAAGGGTTCCGTACCAACACCTCCTTATCTACATTTAAAACCACTTTACAATACATTTAATCACAAAAGGTCGTATCTTTATAGGAAACTTACGACACTTACGCTCTTTTGTTTTGGCTAGACAGTTTTTCAGTAATAACTCAAAAACCGTTACACCTATCTTGTTAAAACAAAAATTATCAAAACATTACAGTAGTACATCAACATGATTTTTTTCAGAATTTTGAACTTCATAGATTGGAAATTAGAGGGGTGGGGGGGCACACTTTTTACGACTTCGACAACTAATTATCTCACCAACCGTTGACTTAAATGAAAAAAAGAAGAAAGCTCTATGTCATTTTTAAAGGCCTATCCATAGATACCCAACACGCCTAAGTACATTGAAAAAAAAATTGACCCCCTGTTACATGTGTGCCCCCCCCCCCCCCCCCCCCGTTTAATATTTTTTTTTTTTGTAATTTCACATTTCATTTCTATATCGGTTTATAACATACACCTTCACACCAAATTTCATAATTGTAGTAGTCATATTCTCCGAGTAAATCGGCTGTGACATACGGACGGACAGACAGACAGACATGACGAATCCATAAGGGTTCCGTTTTTTGCCATTTGGCTACGGAACCCTA
This sequence comes from Notocelia uddmanniana, assembly GCA_905163555.1. Taxonomy (NCBI): domain Eukaryota; kingdom Metazoa; phylum Arthropoda; class Insecta; order Lepidoptera; family Tortricidae; genus Notocelia; species Notocelia uddmanniana. The sequence continues at coordinate 24,121,481 of LR991055.1, forward strand.
AAAATAAGATGACTTTCAAACTGTCATTGCGATAAATGAAATTTATTTGGAACTGCTCGATTACTACAGACCAAGAGAATACAAAAAAAAACAGCAAAATGCCGGATGTCTGCGTTGTTTGTAGTTGTACACATGTTGTACACAAGTAAAAGATGATCCCACATTAATAAGTTAGACACACTGCTCGGAGAACCTCCTTGGTTTTGTAGTAGGAACAGCAATTTATTTGTACATAACCGGGTCATGTAGGAAGAATATTTACTTCTTTGTACATAACTGTCAATGTGAGCAAGTGTGAGTGAGTGTGAGGTTTCTTGGTACATTACTCGGTTTTGTACGAAGAATATTTTTTCTTTATACATAGCTAGTAATGTAACTCAGTAATGTACGAAGAACAAGGGGATTATTATTATTATTATTCCTCGACCCTATAATACTTTGTCATTTTTCCATATCAAAGCGTATTTAGACATTTTTATACCTAGTCATTTTTTCAGATAGACCTAAGTCGCCAAAAGGATTTTAATTTCGTAATGTTTCTGTTATTACGGATAACGGCTACCAACTTTGTGAACAACATTGTGTGATTTCGGAAATAGACTTATGAAATAAAAATATTAGTTCCACGTGTCCCATGGGATTACTGGGGCGGAATCGTCTCACTTGTCCCATGATGGAATAACTCAATGGGACTAGTGGATAGACGGGTAAAACTTACCCACAGACAGCACGCACCGACTGCACCTTAATATTGGGTGGTGAATTGGCGTGGAGAAGGGGTTATTTATATTCGTAGCATTATGTATGTCGTTCGTTTGGAGTAAAGCAGATCCCATCAAAAACATAAATGTGAAAATAGGAGCCAAGTTCAATATTAAAAATATGCGATGCTTGGTTGTGGTCTTCACAGACAAAAGAATTGAGATCTAAATGGGTGCCAAGTTCCGTAGATTCTCTGAAATGGTGCCAAGTACGGCACTACATTGCAGTGCCAAGTTAAGGCTCAAAATGCATTAAGCCGCAGTAAATTAGTTTTACTGTAAACAATGTAGTGCCGGACTTGGCACCATTTCAGAGAATCTACGGAACTTGGAACCCATTTAGATCTCAATTATTTTGTCGGTGAAGACGACAACCAAAGAATGGGAGCCAAGTTCAATATTAAGATCGCATATTCTTAATATTGAATTTGGCTCCCATTTTCACATTTATGTTTTTGATGGGATATGGTTACTTTTTATCAATCTTCGCCAAATGGTGCTTTTTAAGAGCAAATGCACGAGTTACTATACAAAATACCCAAATCGCTATAGGTGCACCTCAAATATTTGAAGAGTTCCCTCGATTTCTCCAGGACCCTATGATCAGATTCTTACTTGATAACTACGGGACCATCCCTAATGTATACCGTTTTAAACAAAAAAATAATTTTCTAAATCGGTTAATAAATGACGGAGTTCTGAGGTAACTAGCATAAATATAAATAATATTAAAACTAATAAAAAAGTCACTGTTTTATGATTTTTTCTGGTGTACAAATACAATTACCAAGCTGTATGCCAAATTTCAGCTTCCTAGGTTACCTAGAAGTGAGTTAGGTTTTTGATTACTAGTCAGTCAGTCAGTGGTAAAAATGCCGTTTTTTGAATTTAATATCTCTATAACCATTAGACCTATATTTATGAAATTTAAGGTTCTAGTTGTATTAAAAGATCTTAATACATGTACCAAATTTCATTATTTTATGTTAGATAGATTTGGAGTTATTGGGGGGTCAAAAGTGGCTCCAAACGGTTCGTGTGAAATAACACACGGCTCCTATCCGCCAGTTCCTGGGGTGAATACTCGGCTGCTGTCCGCCAGTTCCTGGGATGAACACGCTGCCGCGCGTCTAGATGGAGATGACATATAGACAATATTCATTATTTTCAAAATTCCACTACTTACTACAAATGCAGGATGGCTGAGTAGGTGACCACTGGCTGCTTATCACGTACGTGGTTAACCCTTGCATATTTGAATGAAGTGATCACTCAGACGCCAAGGTATCAAAAATTGATGTAACGTTTAAATCAATATAATTTTTAAGAAAAAAAAAACGGTGAGAGATTATTATACTTAGATGGTGCACTCTTAGATTCCTAGAAACTACGAGTTGACGAAAATTATCAAACAAACTAAAAAAGTTCGAAAGTTCTGTTTCCAATTTCCTTGTCTATTCTTCATTTATTCTGATCAGCGCTGGTAATCGCGCCCAGCACAACGCTGAGATGGAACCATTTCGTGCAATACCATTATTACTATTTTTACTGTTTCTCTTTTGCTGTGTTGTATGGTCACGAATAGGAAATATACCTATATGTTTTCTATTCTATTTATGCTCTCATTGTGAAATTTTTTTTAAACAATCGTAATTCTGCCCAATTATTTTCACTACATCGCGTCATTCACTCAGCACGTATTATACTTCTTGGAGAGGTAGAACACAGCAAATTGTAGTTTTACTCATATTTGGAGCAACGCAACTGAGGATAACAGAACTTATTCAACTCTGTAAGTACGTGGTGTTATATTCCTGAAGATACCCTCAAAGCATAAAGACACCAGAGCTCCCGAGTATGCGCGCTGCGATGAGTTATTAGTCCAGTCAGCGTTATTAATATAACGCTCCAGCACCCTCCTGCTAAATGGCGAAGATAACCGCGTGTTAGTGAAAAGAGGATTCTCAAATCCACCATTTCGCGCTATGGAGAGGAATCTAATGACGTATCATTCATCAAAATCGGTTTAGCTGTTAAGTAGTTACGAGTGGACATAGGAACAGACATACATACATACAGACCAAACACATAACCCGTAAAAAGTGGTCGTGGGTTCCAATCCCGACTCGTACCAGCGGGATATCATTTGATACCGTTAGCTTTTTAGTGAAGGAAAACATCTTGGGGAAAACTACATACATCTGCCAATAAATTCCAAGGAGTATGTGAAGTCTCCAACCCGGAATGGGCCAGCGTGGGGATTATTGCTCTATCCCTCTCATTAGTGAGAAAGCCCGTGCCCAGCAGTGGGACGTATTGTCCGTCCGCCTGCCAGCTACGGTGTCTGCTTACCATCAGGTAGGCTGTAAATGTTCCGTAGTTGCTCAATGAACTTACTCTAAAAAAAATCATAAGCAAAAGAGAATACTTTCGCAGCATTTCATACGTCTTTTACTACGAAGGGAAGACTTTTTACGATAACTCAAAAACAGCTTCACTGATCATGGCCGCTACAGTTTTCGTTGAAATTCTTTATTAAGCTTTACTTTCGTGTTTTTTTTTAATATTTTAGACCCATAGTTCAAAAGTTAGAGGGACACATTTTTTTTTTGTATTTTTGAGTGAATATTTCCGAAAATATTAAATTTATCAAAATTGTTTGATAAAGACTTCTATTCATTTTGAAAACCTTACCAACAGCACTCCACACAATACAAGGGTTACAGCAAAAATTATTGATTTATATATCCATACCAAATTGCAGCTTTCTGGCACTAACAGTCCCAGAGCAAAGCCTGGGACAGACAGAGGGACAGACAGACAGACAGACATGGCGAAACTATAAGGGTTCCTAGTTGACTACGGAACCCTAAAAACGGAATGTTTAAGTTATCGTTTCAGCACGAAAAAAATAAATTACTTAAATAAAAACCTTAAACAATTCAATAAATATAAGGGTATTTAACTAAGTGCGCCATTTTCTATTGAAACTCCGTCAAAAGATAGTGTACTCGTAGAACGTGCCTCCGTCAAAAAATATTGTAGTAGCACGTGATTAGCACTTAAACAATGTAGCCAAAGCTGTGGGGCAGAAAATAATTTTATGTAGAAATCCTTATAGCTCACCACTATAGTGGCATGATTATGATTGCGCCCCGTACACGGTAGCTCTGCTACCTGCGTTGGTGTAAAATATCATCAGACATGGAAGGTTTGATATTGGAAGATTAGCTAAGGCCGTCGGGATGACTGTAGACTACCAAAACCCGTTCATCAGCCAGCAAACGGATTCGAGGTGAGCACTATCTTCTTTCGTTACAAGGGTGTGTTTTACCGCGTGCGTCACCTAACTGCCTGCAAAATGGTACCAACGCATAAGTGGGAGGGCCTAATTGGGCTCAAAATGGCGTTGTGGTATTAAAATGAGCTTCAAGCTTTCAAAGATGCTCGTCTCATCAAGTTTGATATGCGACGTTAGGTATATACGAAATCGCCCTAAGCCTTCATACAACTAATACATTTAACAGCTGAGTATTCCGAGTAAGTTCAGCTGCGCACGTCTGCAACTAACTAGGATGGCCGTTGCCGATCACGGCGTGAAAGATCAGAAGCACAACATGAAAGCCAATATGAGTACAACCTGAAATTATAAAAACATTACACACCTTGTTTGCATATTTGTATATAAATCCTTTATACCATACCAAAATACCTTCCTTGTTAATGTTTTACTCGTCTCATGTTCTTGCGATTATAATTTCCCAATAACAATTACTTTTAATTCTTTGACAACACGACATTAATTTCAAAATGACACCTACATGTGGCCTACATTTTGATTGTTATGACGTGTCAGAATTTTATGTTCCAAGGAGGTTTTAAGTCATCAGCCTCTTTGTGCTAGAGAAAGACTGCCGGATTTTAGCTGACTGTTGTTAATAAATTGGAATCAAGAGTGATAATGTACACAGTTGTTTACAGCAATAGACATCTAGTGTCAAGTAGAATAAGTTATTACAATTAACGTATTATTACAAGTACCTTGTCACTTTCACTACATTGATGCATCCCAACTGTCGCAGTATTGTTACGTTAGTGCGATAAAGTACTAAAATGATCATCTACGTTTGCTGTTGACTTTAGTCCTTTTATTTTATATCGGCACCTTTGGCAGGAGACAAAGAAATATGGTAAATAAGTAAAATCAAAATGTACTTACTTTACATGTAGGTAAAGAGAATTATTTCTCTTGTTAGAAACCCCTTATTGGATTCGCATCAACCCAGTGGGATATTTACTTTAAAACGTTCAATAATAATATTTTCGTATCACAACACGCTAAACCACACATGAGAAAATCGGTAGATATGTGTACCCTTGAAAACATAAGACCAGAATGCTGTCCTTATTCCCCGCAGTTATTCCCTCAGCTGCCATTTGTTGTATTTAAACCAACCTGGGTCGACACATTCTATATAATGTACCTATGAAAAGTTAACTATGGTTTTCATCATAAATGGATTACATTACTACACCCCACCAATATAATTCTATGTATGATTCATTAAACTCAACTATATGATCGTTATTGACGAGCAGCATGGTTGCACCTTTTTGTTCTTACTAAGATTTTTCAAAGCTTAAACGTAGGTATAATATAGTAAAGTTATGCTTGTAGCGTAGAGTCCGCTTTGGGCGCGATATACAATATGCGCATTGACAGTCTTCGTATCTATTATCTTCATGGTTCATAGATCTGCCCGTACTTTGCTACTGTTTTATTATATTCAAAGAGATAAAATAAAAGTATAGTATAATTAATAATTTGATTTTTTGTAATTTTACGTCTTAAACCGGTAGATACTGCATAAAATCTTGACAAGAGCCTCATCACGCACAGAGCGGGCACGGCGCGGTGCGGGGCGGAGGCAGTTTTACATGGTCGTTTCGAAACTGTTGGCTGTTGGTAGACTTGGTAGTGTCAATTACTGCTTCATTTATCACACACGCTGCCTCCGCGCGGTTTATGTGGTGCGACATACCCAGGATTGCGTTCGCTTTACCGCAAAACCGCCTCCGCCCCGCAACGACGCTGCGCCGCGCTCTGTGCGTTTCAAGCTTTAATGATTGTTGTAGATAATGTAGATCAACAAGGCGACCATTGCCCGTAGTGTGTGATCTCGGCGCCGTACAAAGATGACTCCTTTCTTGCCAGAAAATCCATGCGGCACCACCCACGTCTCCTTTGTATCACCTAAAACATTTTACATTAGTATATAACTGCTGTATGCAGTTTTATGTATTTACTAGCTGTCTGCGCGACTCTGCCCATGTATTATTACTTAGTAATAAAGGTAAAACCGCGAGATAAAATATAGCTCATGTCCATTATCCATACCACAGGTTTCTTTTAAGAGACTAGTAAAAAGAAAGGATTCAGACCCACCAGTAAGTAGAATCAATTAATTCACGGCTATTGAAAATGAATGTAGACACTAGTGTCAATCATTCAGAATGATATGCTGTGATTATGATATTTATTCATCACGTCATTTTATCAATTCTTAGTACCTACCATAAATCGACAAGCATGTAGGAACAACGCCCTTGGCATCAACGTGTGGGGCACGTGTATGAAAAAATACATGCTTATAGGAGAACACTTCTATATTTCATCATATATTGTTTAATAATATGGCACGTATACCACAGAAGAGATCTCTTTTGCTGGGTACATGTTTTTTACATTCCTTCATTTCATTTTGCTACTCAATCACATCATCTTAATAGAGCATGGCATCATCATCACAGAGATGGATATTCCGGTTTACATCCTGAAACGAAGCACACAATAGTAAAAATTAAATGAATATTATGATTATGACATAACATAACATTTATTGTTACCTACTTACTTTTCGATTTTTTACAAAGTGATATTGATATTTTGTACTCCAGCGTGTGTTATAGCGACTTGACAATGAAATAGTTGGAAAATTTTCCCATTTTAATGAATAAACAACAACTATAATCTTTGTTCATTTCATGTTTTGACATGACAGACATTATGACTTTGTCACACAGTAATTGACATTTTGTACCGTCCAATCTAACCGTCAAAAAGTTACGTGTTTCGAATAATTTCATCATTTTCTGATTTTAGTATGGGATTTCCATTCAGTCGTTCATTCAGTTCGGCTCAAATATTACCTAACGTTAGGTAGAAAAAATATGACATAAGCTAATAGATTTTTACTTCAAAAGTGACATTAAAATATGCCTAACGTTAGAACAATAAGTTACGCAATCAGGCTGGTCACTCACGTCTTTGAGGTCGAACATCGCTCGACATGTTTCAGACCGGCATGTTTGAGTGCTAAAGAAACCGCCGCTGCAATAGGTATTCATGACTAAGGACCGCGAACCGATCTGAAACATGTCGACCTCAAAGACGTGAGTGACCCGTTTCATTATATTTAATACTAGCATTTGCCCGCGGCTTCGCCCGCGTACTAAGCGTAATTTTTAACCGTCTACAAAAAAGAGCTTCTCTGTTTGACCCGTATGTATGTATTTACGTATGTAGGTATGTATGTATGTTTGTCCACGATTATCTCGCGTTTGGCTGAACCGATTTTGATGCGGTCTCCAGAAAAGTAGTTGTTACATTCTGGGGGTTTCGGTATATGAAGTTTGGTGATTTTGATTCATTAACAGATGAACAGATGAAAAGTCAGTATACATTCTGAGAACCAGCAAACTGATGAATTTCATTTGATTTTGGCAAAAATAGGGATCGAAAACTATTAACATACATTTCCGAGAGGCCGCAGGGGAAAGGGCCGATGAAATAAAAGCATTCTTAAATGGCCCTTAGTAAAAGTATCTGTGTACTACAGTAACACCAATAGGTCTGATAACGACCAAGCAGCGCGCAGCGGTCATAAACTCTGTTTCTTTGAAGTACAGAAATACGGCTAATTCAATATCACGTGTAAAGGATGATTCACAGTAGGCCGTTCCGTGTCCGGGCCGGCCCGTTTTCTTCTAGAGAAATACGCCGGCCGTTGCGTTTGCTGTCATAGAAAACGGGCCGGCCCGGACACGGAACGGTCTACTGTGAATCATCCTTAACCCTTTTTTTTCCTAAGATTAAATTGATTAGGTAGGTTTTGCCAGTTCCCATTGGAGCATCCAAAAAGAAAATTTGGCCTCACTTCCATTCGCACTCCTTACTGTCAGTCCGTCTGTTACAACCGAGTTGCTTTTACTGGACCGATTGAATTGCAATTTGGCACAAACTATCAAAAATTTAGAGCGCTCGTGGCCCAGCGGCACCCGCCTACCGCGTGCGGTATGCGGTGTTAAGCAATGTGGGCTCAGGTCATTTCTTGGATGGGTGACCGCTTTGAGTGGTTACTAACTGAGCGCTCTCGTGCTTTGAAAGGCACGTTAAGCCGTTGATCCCGGCTGCTGTCTACGACAGCAGTCGTTAAGCTAAGTCTTCTGAAAGTCAAGTTGCCCACTCACTTGACAAAGGGGGGTCGAAGTTGCACCACGTCCATAGGGAGTATCCACCGTTACCCTACACGTGAACCCTGGGTGATGCTAAGAGTGCAACAAAAACTGGCAACCGTAATTGTCTTCTCGAAGATCTCACGGTTCGTAAATAATTGCCAAACGATTAAAAAATATTCTAAAGGTTGATTTATATGGAAAAAAATATCGAAACCTCTATGTCGGTTTTAAAAGCAATCCAAAGATACGCCACACGTCTATATAGTAACATAAATTTCTTTATGGCATGTATGGAGTGCCAAATTTTACCTCAGAATCGTATTAAGAGACCTCTCGGATGCTCAGATATCGATTTTGAACGAAATCGGGACGAAAAAAAAGAAAATCAAAATGGCCGCCACTTTTACAAATTTTACCTCGGATTCGTATTAAGAGACCTCTCGGACACTCAGATATCGATTTTGAACGAAATCGAGACGGAAATGAAGAAAATCAATATGCCCGCCACTTTTTCCAAATTATACCTCAAATTCGTATTAGGGGACCTCTCGGACGCTCAGATATCGATTTTGAACGAAATCGGGTTGGAAATGAAGAAAATCAATATGGCTGCCACTTTTTCCAAATTTTACCTCGGATTCAAATTAGAGGACCTCTTGGACGCTCGGATATCGATTTTGAACGAAATCGGGTTGGAAATGAAGAAAATCAATATGGCTGCCACTTTATCCAAATTTTATCTCGGATTCGTATTAAGAATTCTCTCAGACGCTCAGATATCGATTTTGAACGTAATTGGGAAAGAAATGAAGAAAATCAATATGGCTGCCACTTTTTCCAAATTTTACCTTGGAGTCGTATTAGGGGACCTCTCAGACGCTCAGATATCGATTTTAAACGAAATCGGGACGGAAATGAAGAAAAGCAATATGGCCGCCACTTTTTCCAAATTTTACCTCGGAGTCGTATTAGCGGACCTCTAGGACGCTCAGATATCGATTTTGAACGAAATCGGGACGAAAATAAAGAAAACAATATGGCCGTTATTTTATTTATAGTTTAGGTACCTCTGATTCCTATTAAGAGTCCTCTCGGACGCTCAAATATCGATTAATGTCGAAATCGTATATAATCAAAAAAGGTCGTATCTTCATAGGGAACTCACGGCACTTCATGCACCTTTAGACCTCATAAGGAACCTACATGCCAAATTTGGTATCTCTCAAACCAGCAGTTTGGGCTGTGCGTTAATGTCACTGACTCAGTCAGTCAGTTTCTTCTTGCAATTTGGCACTTTTAAAAGTTTTCATGTCTGCAATATTAAATTTCAAAATCAATGCCATTTTCGAAATTAACGACCCAAAAAACCATAAAAATGACACCCATATTAATATTTAGACATTCCAACCCCCTCGGACCCCAACAGAGGGGATGATATTTCACGTCCGCCACGTGGGATTTTAAAATAATTGGTAGTTTCGTAATCAGCGACCCGATAAACTAAAAAAACAACACCCACATCGATTTTCAGAATTTGTCACCACATTTTCCCCTTTTAGGGGTTGATTTCTCAAAAAACCGGAAACACATGTTTACTCATTTATCGTTAGAAATACTCCTGTGAAGTTTGGAATAAAATAATCGAACTAATCTTGATTCCCTATACAAACTCCGGACCCCCATTTCACCCCCTTAGGGGTTGTATTTTGAAAAATCCTTTCTAAATGCACCTCAAGACCTTATATGGAACCTACATACTACATTTGGAATCTCTAGAACCAGCAGTTTGGGCTGTGCGGTGATATGTCACTCACTCAGTCAGTCAGTTATTTCTTGAAATATGGCACAAATTTTTCAAAAGTTTTCATGTCCACAATATTAAATTTCAAAATCGATGCCATTTTCGTAATTATCGTCCCAAAAAACCATAAAAACGACACCCATATTAATATTTAGACATTTCATCCCTCTCGCACCCCAACAGGGGGGATGGTATTTCACGTCGTCCACGTGAGATTTTAAAATCATTGTTGTTTTCGTTATCAGCGACCCGGTATATCATAAAAACAATACCCATGTCGATTTTCAGACTTTGTCACCACATTTCCCCCTTTTAGGGGTTGATTTCTCAAAAAACCTGAAACACGTATTTACTCATTTATGGTCAGAAATACTCCTGTGAAGTTTCGAATAAAATAGTCCAACTAATCATGTTTCCCCATACAACCTTCGGACCCCCATTTTACCCCCTTAGGGGTTGAATTTTGAAAAATCCTTTCTTAGTGCACCCCTACACTTTATAAGGAACCTACGTGCCAAATTTGGAATCTCTAGGAACAGCGGTTTGGGCTGTGCGTTGATATGTCAGTCAGTCAGTCAGTCAGTCAGTCAGTCAGTCAGTCAGTCAGTTTCTTCTTTTATATATTTAGATGTAAAACTTCGTCGTCGCAAACGTCGTTTTAAGACTAAAAAGATAAAGTCATTATGTTTTGATAGTTTTATACATGTGTATTTACATTAATAGAGAGTGTATTTTTAAAATTAACGAATTCTACCATATAAAGCAAGGATTAAAACCAAGCACCTAAATATCACTGAGATTTAATTTATTCCTCAAAAAAATTATACGGTTGAAACTCACTTGTAAAGACACTATTTGCAACATGTTTCGGACTATGGAGTCCTTCATCACATTTAGTATTGACACGGTTGCCGACCGCGCCGTATAATAGTAGTCCAAAACATGTCGCTAATAGTGAAATCACTAGAGAGATTCAACCGTATTTCTTTCTTTAAGTCTCACGTTAGTATAAATTTATGTACTTATTTCATTAATTGCTTCCAGCATTTACCAGTGTTTAGTCACACGCCATGTTTCAATTTTGTTTTCTTAAAAAAAAATGCAAAAGTTTTAATCCATATTTTAATTTGAAAGAATAAAGACTTACGTTTTTCGTCAAAGTGTTGTTTTGTGTAGTAATGGCTGTTGTTTTGTTTGGACAAAAAGAGAGATTTTGTCAAATTCTCTATGAAACGCAGCAAGCCAGCCATGATTTGTTTCTCATTACTTTCAATGCATTCAAACCGTTTCCCTGCATTTTGAATCTGTAATATCTTCGAAAATACTCATTCAGAGTCAGAGCTCCCGAGGATGTGCTCTATATTGAGAGTGAGGATCTAAATCTGCATATGTTCCTATCTTTCAGAACAAAAAATCCTCATCGTAAGCAATATTAAGTACATGACACGTTGATACATATAAGTAATAATATATTCTTCATGTTACGTGAGATTTTTTAGTTACTTTTTGGCGTTACGGCTGGTATTATTGATCTGGTCAGATTGTATTCAAATTATTGATTGACATTTTGAGATTAAGTGAAAATCTTTCAGAACTTGTCAACTTTTAATGGTTTCTGGATGTTGTTCTCATAAATACCCGGTTTAATCAAAATTAATGCCACTTTCCCGCGGCATCATAAAACTAAACGATCTTATCGCGCTCAAGAACATAATGGAAATTATTGCTCAGACGGTTAAGGTACCTAAATCATAAGGCGATTGTTAAACTCCGTAATACCCCCAATTAACGGGTAACGTTTCTAAGTATTTTAATAAAATTAAAAGTTGACAGTCTAGAAAAAAAACTTGTTATTTTTATTTTTAGTTAAAGCACTTAATTTCGGTCACGTTCAAAAATTGTGGGTTATTCATATTACCAGGGGCATAATTGTTACACAAATGCGTTACATAATAAGATATTCAAGATCCTCAGGGCGTGAGCTAACGGGATAAATAAGGGACCCTTTTCTTAAATCCCATAGTCAACACAAGTTTGCCTTTTAAAAGAAGAAAACACTTACATAAAGGCATTTCTACAAAGGGCTGTTGCAAATAACATTCTGCATTTTATCAATCGGTTTTAAACTTTGAAGCAGCGAGAGTATTTTAAGCGAAACTGACTGGGCGATAATGCGTTATGAACCCTCTAGAGCTACATGTTTTCAATGTTTACAATAATGAACATATCGACTGAACAAATAATACACTAATATTCATATAAGTTACTGCTGTTTAGCCTAGTTGGTAGTGACACTACCAAGCTAGAGGTCCCGGGTTCGAATCCCGGCCAGGGCATTATTTGTGCATTTAACACGGATATTTGTTCTTCGAATCGCTAAACTTAAGTGGCAGTGGGCGGGGCACATAGCACGTAGAACCGATGGCCGTTGGGCGGAAAGGTTCTCGAGTGGCGACCACGTACCGGAAGGCGTAGCGTGGCCAGGCCCCCCACACGATGGACCGATGACCTGGTGAAGGTCGCGGGTGTCCGCTGGATGCGGGTGGCGCAGGACCGGTGATGACATGATGATGATGATGATGATGATTTGTTCTTGGGTCTTGGATGTTTTCTATGTATTTAAGTATGTATTTATCTATATAATTATGTATATCGTCGTCTAGTACCCATAGTACAAGCTTTGTTTAGTTTGGGACTAGGTCGACTTGTGTAAGATTGTCCCCCAATATTTATTTATTTTTTATTTTAAGTTTAAATTTAAAAAAACACATTACGATGGGTTGTTTGACTGTTTGCCGAAAGCTTCTAAGGGAGCTTGAATGTTTGTTACCCTGTCACGCAAAGAGAATCTACTTATCTGATTTTGATAAATGTACTTTTAACACATAAGTATAACGTCCTCTTAGTTATCAAGTATAATATTACAGAATGTAGGTAGTTTGAATGGAAATCATGACACTTCTACGGCAGGTATAGGGCCTGTGTGAAACCACCTTAATTCTGAAACTAGGGTCGTGCAAATAAATCTCTTAGCGACAGATAAGGGCCCGATCCGAAGAAAGGCTCGTGCTCGAGCACAATAAAGCGAGCAAGATAAAAATAATAGAAACGAACAACACAGAGATAGTTTTCATTCTTTACTTTTGCTATCCCCTGCCGTTTTGTTCTCATTTCTAAAACTGCTTTTTAGGTAAATTAATCTTCTGACATAGAAATTGATAAAACACTTACCATTCATTTTAGATTCGAGCAACAATATGGAAAGGTGTAAATTCCAAACCACTTTCTGAGACAATATCTCTTAGATCGCTCTCCGAAGCAGAAACCTGGAAATATCTCGGTATGTCAGTCTTTGGGTATTGAGGCGTAAAGCGGACGGTGTAGGAGCGCTTTTTCCGAAATAATTTCCTTTTTAGAAATAATAATATGATAGACATACACCTACAATCATTTACTTTCTATCAAAATGTTACAACGTAATACATCATTATTTATAATTAAATGTCAACCAAATTTGAACCTCTGAACAATCCTGAGATATTAATCATAGTTGAAAATACAAAGCAATGCAATGAGACAATGGGTTGATGAAGGATTTTGTAAATGTACTTAGATGGCAAAGTGTTAATTTAGCTCACTTTGATTGTGATATTGCAATTAGCTCAGCAGACGTGGATGACATGTGCCAGCTACCAGCTATGAGAGAAAATGTTACGGAGTTATTTGTGCCTTTGTTGTCTCATGTTAGGTACATTCTATAAAAATGTTTTGTATTATGTTACTTTATCGCATTTTATAATGAATCTATTTGCTTTTAATATCTCTTATATTAGGTATTTTATTATTACTTATTTATTCTTTCTGTTATATTGTCACTAGCGTTTGGCCGCGGCTTCGCCCGCGTACTAAGCGTAATTTTTAACCATGTACAAAAAAGAGTTACTTTGGTTGACCCGTATGTATGTATGTAAGTATGTAGCTATGTATGTTTGTCCACGATTATCTCGCGTTTGGCTGAACCTATTAAGATGCGGTTTCCAGAAAGGTAGTTGTTACATTCTGGGGGTTTCGGTATACGACGTTTGGTGATTGTGATTAATTAACTGATGAAAAGTCAGTATACATTCTGAGAACCGGCAAACTGTTGAATTTTATTTGATTTTGGCAAAACTACTATCATCCTTTTCCGAGAGGCCCAAGGGGAACGGGCTGATGAAATAAAAGCATGTCTTAAATGGCAATATAGTAATATTATCTGTGCACTACAGTAGCACCAACAGAAGGTCTGATAACGACCGAGCAACGGTCATAAGCTCTGATTCTTTGAAGTACAGAAATACGGTTTGAAGTACGGAAAGATTAAAAAGATACTGGTACAGGGTCTTACCATGCGTATTGTCCAATCAGTCGGTCCCTCAACGCCGAGGATTGTGGTCGCTATGTGATTGCCGGGAGAACAGAAAAAATAAATGTTACGTCGGAATATAAACTTAGATACGTGCAAACGCTTGTTAGGTAAAATTAGTTTATTGCGGTTTAATGCATTTTGAGTAAGTACTTAACTTGGCAGTTTTCTATACAGTAATAATTCCATGAAAACTGCTGGATATTTAAGAACACTGCCAAGTTAAAGGTCAAAAAACATTAAGCCTCAATAAATTAGTTTTACTGCAAACAATCTAGTGCCAGACTTGGCGCCTTTTCAGTTAATCTACGGAACTTCGCACCCATTAGATCTCAATTCTTTTGTCGGTGGAGACGACAACCTCGCATCGCATATTGAACTTGGCTGCCATTTTCACATTTATGTTTTTGATGGGATAAGTATTTCCGAAACTACTCATGCGCTGAATGTACATGGGGAATTCATGTTAGCCGAAAGACGTCCACTGCTGGACATAGGCCTCCCCCAAAGACTTCCACAATGACCGGTTCTGCGCCACCCGCATCTAGCGGACACCCGTGACCTTCACCAGGTCATCGGTCCACCGTGGGGGCCTGCCCACGCTACGCCTTCCGGTATGTGGTCGTCACTCGAGAACCTTTCCGCCCCAAACGCCCATCTGTTCTACGTGCTATGTGCCCCGCCCACTGCCACTTAAGTTCACACAAGTTCACATGGGGAATTAATTGATAGGTATTAGTTTCCGCTAACCCCAGATCTTCGCTGACCTGACACTCGCTTCCCGGGACATCCGGCATACGTATATAAATATGTACATAACCTAATCTAGGACCTTAAAATCCCATAATGGACTGAACATCCATATTGACGCCAGCTTACTACTTACAATAGAACAAAATAAAACTATAGTATATGCAAATAATCCAGGGTAAACACTTCAAGCGGAAATTAAAACTCATTTGCCTGAATTCCAATTTGTGGCTCAAGTAAAAAGGGGTACAAGTCCTATACAATTGTAAGGCACTTAAACCTTTTTCACTAGGGTCACAGTATTGTACGTGAAGATGGTAGGGAAGAACCGCTGAACTTAAGGTAGCGTCTGGTAGGATTTGTGGGGATGGCAGATTATTAATTACACAGCCTCAGCAGCTAAAACATATACCCATATGTATATATATATAAGTTGTAACCTCAGGAAATAAATAGAAAGTTAATAAGGCCTGTAAGCAAACCTGTTTACTATAAGATATATTCGTTATTCCCCACTCATCCTAGCCTCATTTGGTTAGGTAAATGAAACTTATGAGACTTGGATTGGGTTTTACAGACATCAATAAACAGTCGCGGAATGATAAAGTTTGTAACTTTTCAACTCAATTGTAATGCCGAAAAGTACCGAACTTTTTCATTCCATGACTCTACAAAACACAAACAAGCTGCATGTATACACAAACGTTATATACAATTATACCCTTGTATAAATCCAATAACATAAGATATCAGTTAATATCATATTAGGTAGGTATCTAATTCAGACAGCAAGAAAATTCCAAATGAGGAAACAAAACAAAGCTGTGAAACTTTTTACTTTTTTTACAATCGGCCAGTGCGCCAGCGCACGCACTGCCGCGAAAGTTTGCCGGGTTACACCGTTATCCTATAAACCTGTTAGTATCACATACCGTATTTTCAAGTTACTTTAAAGAGCTTCTTAAACTAATGCTCGAGTCTGATAAGTAAATATGTATAAGTATAAGTCATCTCGCAACTCACTGCTAAGCCGCTAAGCCATACTCGCGCCGATAAACTTCACTAAGTAGTCTGATTTCTCGCTCTTCAGGCCGCCTATGATGTTACTTTCTTGAACTGCGAAAATTTATGTTTCTTGTCGTAATTCGGTAAATAATAAATACCGGCTAAGATCAAGAGCTGGTCAAGTACAGTCAATAAATATTAGACATTATTTGTCCGACATAAACAAAAAACTGTAATGTTTCAATTTAAGACGTATGAAAATCGTGGTAAAGCGACATCCTTCGAGTGTATAATATTTCGGTGTGATATTTAATGTTTTTAAGCTTACCAAAAATCATCAAATTTAGATATGCCCTGCTTCAATGATATCACAGCTCGTATAACCCTGACAAGTAACAATAATATGCGAGAGTTTTTATCTCCAGCAACCCGCAGCTTTTAATGAAAGAGTTGACCTTCCCGCATGGAATTTATTTGGTATAAATTAACGAAGCGCGACGCGGTGAGGCGCTGTACATTATTGTATTTGTTCAGTTATGCCATGTGTTTGTGAGGTAATAATTATTTACATTGGACCGTTCACTATTGTTCCATGGCCGCGTGACTCTTCAGTAACACCGTCGCCAGTCTACTACGACGCTTCAATATCATTTGATCTAAAAAAAATATGTTGTGTTTTTGGTGGTAACGCTTTTATTTATTTGTATTTTAGTATTTTCCGTGACTGCATAGTAAAAAACTAAATTCATAATTTATAGTAAAAAATATTTTATACGTCATACGGTAAAAGATAACGTCTTGAATTTTAAACATCGGTTATAACTACGACCTGGAGGCCAATTCTCGGGCCGTTCAAGATGATGTCTATAAGACATATCTCGAAAAAAAATGGCGGATATCGATCGAAAACCAACTTGCGTATTCTCGAAATCTCACACTCGAGATATGTCTACTCCCAGCGGTCGAGATGCAACGAGTGGTCAGTAGCGATCGAGATGGTTTTATCACTATTTTTTTGACATTTGATCTGCCAGTGGCGGTAAATATTGTCAGTTTACAGCAGCACATAATAAACATATATTATTTACGAAAAATATGTCACTTTATTTAAATTATTTATTTGCCAACGTTGTGGATATCGCGGAAGTTTTGGCGGAAAACATTTGACAGCTTACAAATATTGAAAGAAGTCTTTGGCTCAATACTGTCAAGTAAAAACAGTTTTCATACGCTCCATTTCACGTAAGTAGATAAACGAGCAGCTACTCTTAAATATATTTGGTGTGATAAATCACCATAATTATTGTAAATGAATAATACTTTTGTTTTTGACATAATTTACTGGAAAAACGTGGAAGCGTGACGTTCGTCCAGTGTGTCCGCATATATGTATATATTAAGCTCGAAATACACCTTACGTTATTTAAATGGAATAGTTAGGCACAATCTATTAAACAACAAGATATTTGTAAGTATGTTAACCAGCGAATGACAATGACCCAGGTATCAGAAGGTTGACTCTGATTGGTAGGGGTTTTGTTGACATTGAATTAGATCTCGTTCGGTGGTTTCTATAGCCATGCAAAGAGAGCTGGGAGCTGAGGACCTGCCAAATATTTACACTAGAACGTCAAGATATGCGCCTCAGAGTCGAGACCCTCATTATTTTGCTTCTTATTCTACAAAAGATGTCCACATGTATGTTGAAGCTTTATTACCATACTTGAACGTACCTACAAAATATCTAACGTATATTCATAACGTCGAGATGAAATATGGAAACTTATTAAAAAATGTGCAAAATGGCTTGCATTAGGGGTCATGTTTGTTAAAAACCATGTTTATTAAGGAGTGGTACGGTCGAGGACAAAGATATCTTTACAATTGAGTGTTACAAAAATATCATTACATTTAAATAAGTTTACACACTACATGACAAAAACATACAACACACATGACAGTTTTATCTTTTCACTTAATGCACCAAAGTTATGTATACCATCTGTTTTCCATAATAGTACATTACGATATAAGTGCAGAGAACAGAAAATTCGCAACGAGTGGTGATAAATTGAAACACGAACGAAGGGAGTGTTTTAAATCGACACGAGTTGCCAATTACCTGTTCGCACGTGTATCGTACAACGTTTTACAGTACATATGGCTCTTTAAAGTTTCGACATATGCACGTAATCTGCTGATTACCGCACTCGTGCGGTAAAGTAGCACCATATGTATTGTAAAAACATTTTCACACATTGTGACATAATAGGTTTACATTGCATGTTGCAAAATAAGATTTCCTGTCAATGTACCCTAAATATGTTACATTAGATCACTTGTAGTGTGGAATATTTGCATGTTTGCGCGTGCAAAGGAAGGGTGGGAACATTGACTGCATGCGAAAATTAGCAAGTAGGAATATGTTAAATCACACGTTCGAATCTCGTCTGCGCAATGAGTCAATGAAACTTAAATATTTGTTTCATTTGAAATTGCCGTTAAATAGCTGTCAAATTGCTATTTACCACATCTGCGAAAAAATTCAAAGATACAAGTATTTGTGAAGTACCCTTCCCGCACTGCTAGCGTGGAAACTAACTACTGCCTAGTTTCTTCTTATCACTAAGAGACATGCGCCATCGTTCTTTGATGTAGTCCGATTTGTCCTACGATTTTGTTCACATCGTAGGACAAACCGGACAAAAAAATCCGTTTTGTTCTACGATGTGAACAAATCGGACATGAAAATCCGTTTTGTCCTACGATGTGAACAAAACGGACGGAAATAATAAGAAGTTCGTTTTGTCCTACGATTTGTTCAACGAGTAGAACAAAACGAACTGCTAATAGGTATTCTGGTTATGGAATGAGCTCCTTTTCCCGAGGGGCTAGATTATGGGGTTCTTCTAGATAGGATTGATATATTTTTTTAGGGTCGGCAACGCGCATGTGATACACCTGGAACTCCATGTGTCCATAGGCTGTGGTGACCGCTTACCATTAGGCGGGCCATACGCTTGTTTGCCACCAACGTGGTAGTAAAAAAAAAATAGAACTAGACGAAAAAAAAAGAACTGCTATTAAAATGTGATATGTAATTGTAGAAATGAACTTTGGCCCCGACGGGAATAATTCTATTCTGAGTAAATTGTTACATCAATGCATGTAGTTTCTCAAAATCAGATGCTAACATTTAGGCTGTGCAAACTATGTAGCTGAGTTGGATATGAGGTGCAGCACCTCTGTCGATGGCCCTGAGGGCCTGAGGGCCCTGAGGGCCCTGTGGGTGAGGGCGGTATAGGTTGCATCAGCCGTGTCTATAATCTAATGTTATCTTTAAACGAGTAATTATTATATATACATTTTAGGGGTCTTGGAAACGGCTACTCTAACGATTTTAATGAATGCTATGTGGGGGCTTTGAAAGCTGCACGATCCCACCATAGCAAAGCATCCACTCCTTGGAATATGACCTAACTAGATGATACGCCGAGCAAAGCGCGGTCTCCCATGTACTTTTGTATTCATTGCTCAACGTTTTTCTATTCGACACTAGATTTCGCTACGTTGACAATAAGAGTTGTTAAGTTAACGTTATGAAACATAAAATATTTAAGTTGAATTACGTGCACAATCGGTTTGCTACTCCACACTAGATGTCGCTGTGGTAATATTCTCATTGCAGTTTGAAACGACGGTGTTACTCTTGCATGAACGAGTCCTTCATCATTGTCCGACAAAGGCGTCGGTGCACTGATTTTTAAAGAAAAAAATACTTACGTCGTAAACTATTGACAAGCTGTCATAATTACAAATTCATGAAAAAATATTTGTTGTGTCAGTGTTGTGTACGTTTATTTCAGGAATTCCACTAATTGCAAAGATGTAAGTTATCAACTAGATGCAGTGATGACTACAGCTAAGAGCTCAATGTGAGTAGTTGTCCCTGAAAAGTACCCAATAAGTAAGGTAGCACGACCAAGACAGTAAGCTTATACGGCTGGAGAAATTAGTGGTTTCGAATTAGAAGTCGGTAGAGGAAGTACGAGTAAACTACTTTGGATAGCAAATATGTAAATTCGTCACTGTTCAACAAACATGAGACCAACCAGTTTCATCATCATCATTTTATCAGCCGAAGGACGTCCACTGCTGGACAAAGGCCTATCGAAAAGAGTGCCAGTGACCGGTGGACTCCCATGACGTTTATCAGGTCATCATTACACCTTGGGTTGGGGGGCCGGTCTACTACACGCTGTGCCTTCCGGTAAGTGGTCGCCACTCAAGAACCTTTCGGTCAGCGCTGCCATTTATGAACAAGTAAATAAACAATACCTCATAATGTTGGAGCTATTATTTTTACAAAACATTTTTCATTGAATATATTTAAGGTAATGCCTCTATTTGGTAAACTGCGTCCCCCTTGTAAGAGACGGTTACGTCTTCTGTGCACGAAAAAATGACCAGATACGCCACTCTTCGGGATTGTCTTTTTTGGACATATTTCGTTGAGTTTTATTCATATTTCTGTATTATTTGAAGATAAACGCTTTAAAATTCAGTTGCTAGATTTGCCCGTAAACAACGTTGCAAATTAATAAAAATCCAAATGTAAAAATTCAGTTTTTAGATTTATCCCTTTGTATACACACAACTACCTAGTTGGATGCCAGATTTAACCATTCTAGGTCACCCGGAAGTCACCATCATGTCAGCCGAAGGACGTCCACTTCTGGACATAGGCCTCCCCCAAAGATTTGCACAATGACCGGTCCTGCGCCACTCTCATCCAGCGGACTTCCGCGACCCTTACCAGGTCATCAGTTCATCGTGTGGGGGAAGTAGTCAAACATTTCAATGTGACAGAGTGAGTCAGTCAATCAGCCATTCGGTATAAATATAGTAATTTTTGGAAGTCATAATCTCCTGGACGATAAGAGTTTTTACTGAAATTCAGGATTTGGTAATAGGAAGAAGGTCTTATAAGTATAAGTCGTGGGAAGTTGTGTGTAGGTCAAGTAGCATTTTAAATTATAGAGAGGTCGAAAAGTGGCCCGATATGGTCCGTGTGATGTGGTCACACTAACGGCTACCCTGTCTGGCTTTGCAAACTTGAAGTACTTAGTCTGTTTTCTTTTTGTGACCTGCGGCACATAATAGTATTACATCCTGCGGCCTCAATTATTAGTATGCTTTATTGTATCGAATTAAATTTGTAAATAGCTCTTATTTACGGAAACCTTATTAACAACAACAGGATTTTTAGGGTTCCAACGCCAAAATGACAAAAGCTGAATCCTTATACTTATAATAGTGGTTTTAAATTAGGACTAGTAGGTACGGAACCCTTTATTGTGCATGAATTATTAATAGCATGCATGGCTTGATGGCCTGTTTAGCATAGTTGGTAGTGACACTGGCTCCGAAGCTAGAGGTCCCGGGTTCGAATCCCGGCCAGGGCATTATTTGTGCATTTAGCATGGATGCTGTACTTGGTTCTTGGATGTTTTCTATGTATTTAAGTATCATCATCATCATCATATCAGCCAAAGGACGTCCTCTGCTGGACATAGGCCTCCCCCAATTTCATGGGGGGTAAATGCCATAAGCTCCATGTATTTAAGTATGTATTTACCTATATAAGTAAGTATATCATCGTCTAGTACCCATAGTACAAGCTTTGCTTAGCTTTGCTTACTTGTCATTAGCTGTCAAATTTACTATTGACCGCTACCGCAGGCCGCGCCAGTGTCATTCAGGCCTTATACGCCTGGCGGCTAACCATAAACAATCTCTTTAATTTGGGCGGGTAGTCGTTTATCTACTATTTGACATGACGTGAATATGACATTGAAGCAAATAATGAAGCAAATATATGACAAGGACAACAACTCTATATCCCGCTCTGTCGCCCTTATTTCATTTAGTATCTGACCATCTCGCTCGGTAGCGGTATTATTATTTGACGTCTTCTCTGGGGTACTTTGAGTTTGAACCTAAAATAGCACTTTCAAAACGTCTTTGCAAGAAGGTTAGTGTTAAACTTACACTAATGACAAGTATATTTTTTTTTGTTTGTTTTTGCTGTTTGGCGTGCAACAGCCACACAGAATGATCGGATTGACTCCAAATCGAACGGAGTCGGTGGTCATCATTTTGGTGGCGAGGGTGCCGGTTGATGTCGCAGCATGTAAAACGCGCCTGAAGAGTTATATGTTGTTTATTCGTCACGTAACTAGATACAACTTAAATATTAAATCTACAGAAATCTTCGGACAGAATATCATGTGCTCTTTTTTGTTACATAAATTAACAGCCAAAGACTGTCAACCATTAAGGAGGCAGCAGTCGGACTTTTTGAATGTTCTAAAAACAAAAACTTGACGGCAGCTAATGACATTCTTTTTCAGGTAAAATCGGCGATGAAAGCTTGCGTCGAAAATATGTAATAAGTAAAAATGTAATGTAAGGTTTTACAAGAATCACAAATAAATAGCGTTGACGCTGATGCCGATGAAGGTACATAATCTCGATGTAGACTAGATTTATTTCCAAAAGGTAAGTACTGAATTACAAGTTAAGTTTGTTTAAAAAGATTTTGGTAGAAATAGTTCTATGCGAGAACAAAGAAACAATTACAACTATTACAATTTGGAATTGACGTATCAGCCCTCATACGTCCCACTGCTGGGGACAGGCCTCCTCTCATAGACGAGAAGGAATGGGTAGTAGTTCCCACACGGCCCCACTGCAGGTTCGGGATTTCACTCACGGTGTTCTTCCACATAAGTATCATCAACTCAAATAACGGTGAATATCAAATGTGATATAAGCAACGGTAGCCCAGGTGTTTGAGCATGCAGCTGTCAAGCGGCGCTCGTGGTAAGAAATGTTCGAATCCCGCCTCGTGCCAATTGGAGTTTTACGAACTTATATTTGGTGAAATGAATGCAATAGGGTCCTTAGGAGGTGTTCAATAGCAGATTTGCTTGTTAATAACGTTAAGGATATACTTTCTTCAAAATAAAAATACATTTGCTATAGTAAACTGATACCATTGGTAGTAGCTACGAACTAAGAATAAAGAAACTATTTGAACAGGAACTTTAATTGTTAATTTATTCTTTCAGGAACTCTGTAAATATAAATGATTAAGATTGACCAGGTGCTAAGTGCCATAATACAAATGCGGCCTCCGCTCAAAAACTCGTCTTTCCCCGCTGTTAAGAGTACATGATCACTAACTGTAGAAGATTTTTTTCATGAGCTGACATCATTACTAAGGTAAGGTAGTCTATTTGCAAGTAACGAAATTAGGCTCAGATAATTTTAGAAGAATTGATCACAAATATATTAGGTAGGTATATGTTACGGGCAACTTCATTACTGTATAATTATTACCAGTCTGTATAGGTACGTTACGACCGTATAAAATGGGAGGGGCTAGTAAAACAGTATGTACTCGTATGTGTGTGTGGGACAAATCTTGCATCTGAATTCTAGAGCTAGAGTTATCTTCAATAGATTCAGCTGAAATTTGGCAAACTCAAGGAAGCATGGAGACAGAAGTTGGCTATCATCATCATCATCATGTCAGCCGAAAGACGTCCACTGCTGGACATAGGCCTCCCCCAAAGACTTCCACAATGAACGGTCCTGCGCCACCCGCATCCAGCGGACACCGGCGACCTTTACCAGGTCATCGGTCCACCGTGTGGGGGGCCTGCCCACGCTACGCCTTCCGGTACGTGGTCGCCACTCGAGAACCTTTCCGCCCCAACGGCCATCGGTTCTACGTGCTATGTGCCCGCCCACTGCCACTTAAGTTTAGCGATTCGGAGGGCTATATCGGTCACTCTGGTTCTGCTGCGGATGGCCTCATTCCTGATGCGATCACGCAGAGAAACTCCTAACACCAGAGAATCTCCATTGCTCTTTGGGTGACTTTGAGCCTTCTTATGAGGCCCATAGTAAGCGACCACGTTTCAGTGCCATATGTCATCACTGGCAACACACACTGGTCAAAGACTTTTGTCTTGAGACACTGCGGAATATTGGACGAAAAGATGTGCCGTAGCTTCCCGAACTCTGCCCAGCCGAGTCGGATTCGACGATTAACCTCTTTCTCGAAGTTGGACTTACCTAACTGTAGACGATTACAAGTTGGCTATATTGACATCTAAAATTCAGAAGATAAACCCTTCGTGTTTGAACTCTCCGCAAGTGATAGGGTTCACTTTTTGACACCAAGAAACAAATGCATACACCCCTCACGATCAACAAAGCGCATCCTCGGGCCTGCCTGATGGTAAGCAGACTGAAGGACGCTTGCGACTTCAAAGTTTACGTTGCTTTCCCTTTATAGATTTTAGGATTCGTTCTGTTGACTGCTAGGTATTGACATAGGACTCTTACTCTCAGCACATCGCGTCCTCGAGAGGTCTGGCCGCCTTGCTTACCAACAGGAACACAACACCACATACCCATTTACAGAGCAATAAGTGTGTACGAGTAGTAGGCTAATATATGAAGATGTAGCACAGGCGATGAACTATCACAGTTCTCTACTATATCTACTGTTTTTTTATAGTTCGTTAATTATTATAGGGAATAAATACATAAGGAATCTAAGGAACTCTCAGATATTATAGGCAAGTCGATGGCAATTTCGGTGTTTTCTGCAGTCAATAAATACTCAGCTCTCGGAGAGCCTTGGCGTAAAACTAAATTGAAGGCGTATTTTTAGGGTTCCGTAGTCAACTAGGCACCCTTATAATTTCGCCATGTCCGTCTGTCTGTCTGTCTGTCCGTCTGTCTGTCCGAGGCTTTGCTCTGTGATTGTTAGTGCTAGGATGCTGCAATTTGGCACAGATATATAAATCAATAAAACTGACAAAGTGGTAAAATTAAATCTAAAATAAAATGTTTTAAGGGTATAACTCACCTACACATGCAGTAGAGAAGATTTTTTTGCTTCAATCCTATGGTGTGGTTTGTTGTTGGTTAATTTTATATGAACTGTTAAGTTATTTTTGACCCCCCGATAGCCATTTACCAAACCGCTTTGAGCTGAAAGCGATACCCATAAAAGAGGTAAGTGTCTCGAAAGCACGTTTGGGTAATCTGCTTTTAGAAGCTACCAACAACACGAAGATAAATATTATAATATTTGTTTGAACAAAGTTGTTATCACCCTATTATGTCCCACTGTTGGACAAATGGGACCGTGGGACAGGCAGCAGCATCCCTGGAGTGCGGTGGAGACACTGCGATCGCCAACCCGCATGCCAAACGTGGTGATTATGGCATTTACCCCCCATGAAATTGGGGAAGGTCTATGTCCAGCAGTGGACGTCCTTGGGCTGATATGGTGTTGGGGATGGTGGTTGAACAAATGCCTGCTTTCACAGTTGAGCAGGAATGAGCAGTAGTCCCTACGCTGACTCGGGTTGCTTGGGATGGGACTTTACATACACCTTTGAATTTGTTCGCTGACTTTTGTAGGTTTCAAAGTACAAATGCCAAAGTAAGTATTGGCACTAAGAACATAAGTAAATGATTAAAAAGTAGTATACGTACAGTTAGCGTCATATAGTACATGTCAGCCAAA
The DNA here is from genome assembly GCA_905163555.1 of Notocelia uddmanniana. NCBI lineage: Eukaryota > Metazoa > Arthropoda > Insecta > Lepidoptera > Tortricidae > Notocelia > Notocelia uddmanniana. The sequence continues at coordinate 24,147,334 of LR991055.1, forward strand.
GTGGCCAAATAGTTCGATACACCATATATTTTGTATGGTGTTCCGAAGTATTTGGCCCCTTTGGCTGCTACGTACTATATCACGCTGACTGTACCACGCCATGACTGCCCAACAGCATGCCCTGATCATGCAAATAGGAACTTTTACTTGAACATTGCCACACGCAACACATGGAGCTGACCTGGACTACTGTGAGTAGAATATAAGCAATTATATTACGGATTCGGGTGAGATTATCGTGCTTGACGATATGTACTAAGGCCAATTACTTTATTTATTTATTTATTCGGGATGGCGGCTCTGAACAGCAGCTCATAATGGTGAATTCGACACTTTCAATCTATATAATTATTTAAATTGGCCAGTGAAATGACATGCGGTAGAGTCGCAAGGCCGGTTATGCGACCCCAGAGGCGGCTTGCGACCACCTGGAAGACGTGGTTTCATCAAAGATATATTTTACAGGCCCCCATAGAAACAGTGTCTTGGTTAATTTTTATATAGAGTAGCTGTCGTCGGAATCTTTTCTGTCCCGTAAATTCCGTCACGGATTTCCACTCCCGTCATAATATAAGTATATGAAAGTTTAACTAATATTTTTGTTACTTAATCAAACAAAAACGGCTAAACGAATTTGCACACAGATAGGGCTGTAACCTGAGATAAATACCGATACTGGTTAGTTGATGAGCCGGACAGAAACTAGTCTTTAAATAATAAATAATTTTATATACCATTAGGCTTCTTTCTGCTGCTGCTGCTTGGACAGACGTCCAGGGCTCGGAAACCGGCATTTTTTTTAAACCGGGGTCATATGTTCGTGTTTTTGTCGTAAGTCTCGTGTTTTAGGAAAAATTCTGGAATTATGTACAATCAAACAAATAAATATACAAATGTCAATCATTTAATGGCATAAAATTGAGAACATGTTGGTTTACTTTTTTTTATTAAAAATGGGATTGCTCTTGGCCAGCATCTAGCCAGGGGGCAAATATGAGGCCGACGATGAAGCGAGCTCACCCAGAAGATGCCTATTCACTCGTGCCTTAAAAAGGTCCAGGTTATATGAACTCGGAAATACAGACGCCGGCAGAGAATTCCAAACCTTAGAAGTGCGCATGCGCTTTACGACAGATAAATACATAATTATTTCGTTTTATTTGTTGTAACGTGTAATTTTGTGATATATGTAGTTGCAATAGCTTTTCTCAATATTATCGTGATACTAAAAATTTTCACGCATGTGCCTAAGGTAAGCAATTTTAAAATACTTCTAGTATATTGTAATCTCTATTTGCTAGTAAGCTTCGTGCAGTTTAACATCAGACCTAGCCATTAGTTTAGCTGTGTTTAACCGACTAAAATTTCATTTCGTCTTTGTCTTTAAATCATTTTATTTTATTTATTATAAATTATGTACAAGCTCCCCCTTGACTTGGCCCAGCAGTAGGGCTGCCTGACTGACAACCTTAGAAAAAAAGTAAATATGTTCAGCGATGATTCTTTGCTATATTGTTCGGTTTATAAACGACTTCAAAAAAGGAGGAAGCCCTATGTTTCACTCACTGTATGTATTTTTAACCACGACGGAACGGGTAAGATATATATGCGTTCAGGGTCAGAGGTTGTATGTTTGTTTGTTTGTGCAATATCTCCAAAACGGCTTGACCGCTTTGGATACAGTTTTATGCAATGAATTACTGGTTCATTCGGGACGAACTTCAAATAATAAATGTTACAACGATAACAAATAAATGTTACAAAGATAACTCACCAGGGGCTCTGAAGTTAAATTTTCGCTTGAAAGTTCGTTTGAGCGCATTTTCTCTGGAACTGCCTGACCAGTGTGGACAATTTTGATAGGGCTTAGTGAAGATTACAAGATCTGATGATAGAGCACAAAACATAGTTGAGAATGTACAGATGTAAGGTATATTTTTGTCTGTTTTTGGGCCCTTTTGTTTATGTTTGGTTAGGAACCGTTCTTAATGAACTTCTGAGAGTCTGATGATGAAGTAGAACAACATCACAAAATACCGTTCGAAGAAACATAGCTACTTAACCGCTTTTGGGCTCTTTACATTGTGTTTGCTGAGTAGCTTCTGTACAATGGTCTGCTGAAGTTCTGATGATGGATCAGAATAATATTAAAGGGAATCTTGTTAAGGGGTAATTATTTAGTGAACCATGTTTAAACTTTAGGACTAGTACGATTTGTGTATAAAAATTCCCCAATATATAAAAAAAACTGTTTTGTTAGTATTTATTAAGAAGCCTCTTCATATGAACTGCTGAATGCCTAAAGAGCAGAACAGCATCATAGGGATTTTTGTGAAGGCAGTGTTGGGATTCTTTTTTTGCTAGCTTTTACGGAAACGACTGCCATCTGAATTCCCAACACAAGAGGGAAACTATACATTATTGGGATTAGGCTTCTAAAGAGAGTCGGCAACTTGACTGTTAGAAGTTCTCAAGCCACCCGAAGGCCTCTAACTTAGCTTAACGACTGCTGCCATTAGATCAATGGCTTAACGTGCCTTCTAAAGCAAGCTTAGTTAAACACTCAAAGCGGTCGTTTATCCAAGAGTTGACCTGTGCCGACGTAACCTCGCATACTGCACGCGGTATGCAGGCGATAAATGTGACACTGTATTTCTGTTAACTTTTCAGACTTAAGTCATTGGAGCGGGCAAAATGAAAGTTGGCATCAGTTATTTTGGGTTCATAACTCAAAGTGCCGGCCACCGAATCAAAACACTTCCAAACTGTTGTGTGAACCATTCGAAGCATTTCATACAGTGGAAACGCTACGTCTGAATAGTATAGTACGATACTGCTACGATGTGCTAAGAATTTATAAAATTTCAGCTGAAGGACTTAGTTATGTATGTATGTACGGATGTAAAATTATTTATTGTTCATGAGTGAAACATAACAATAAAACAATAATTACAAGGATAGTTGACATATGTACAAAGGCGAGCATAAGCATAAGCTTAAGCAATTAAGAGTTTTTGAGTTACAATGGCTATGAACTTATAGACTAGACTAGAAAAGTTGCTTTAGTTACCCGCCCAAACTTGATTTAATTTTTAGCTTATCAGTCAGTTATCCATGTGACTTAAATCCCACTAGATTACGAAGGGAGAGGTACATTTAGTTTTGCATTCATAATAAGCACGAAGCGGATATTGGGATTTTATGAGAAGTAAAGAACAGTGGACTGCCATCTCGCTCATATTTGGAGCACCTCAGCTAGGGAAGCAGCTCCACCTAACAGTAGACCGCAGCCATAATGTTATAACTCCTTGTTTTTTAACCAACTAAAAAGAGGTTTTAATTTTCGCTGTATGTTTTTTATGTATGATGTTCACCGGTTTCTTTGCATCTGATGATTAGATCATAGGAAAATCGAGGGCAACTATCAAACTTTATAGGCATTTACTATCTGTTTCATATGTTTTACTATCTGTTTCATATGTTAATGGGCATTTACTATCAGTTTTATTTGTTTTCTAAAGCTATTCAAGTATTAAAATTTTGCATCTGGTAATCGCCATCTGATGTTCATGAGCTGGTGAAGGTACAACTCCTTTACGGTTAGGAGTTGGAGGATAATTCTCGAGTTAAATATGAAAGGTATTACGTATAAATCGATACCTTTATTCTTTCAGGTTATTCAAGAGAGCTGATCATTATGATCATCATCATCCTAGCGTTATCCCAGTACAGTTGCATCCTGAACGATGCCCGCTGTCCGCTACCTAATCCCAAGAATTAGTCTAGGCACTAGGTTTTACGAAAGTGACTGCCATCGGACCTTTCAACCCAAGGGGGAGACTAGACCTTATTGGGATGAGGCTTGTCAAGTGAGTGGGCAACTTGACTGTTGGAAGTTGGCATCTAACTTGGCTTACAAAGAAGGGAGCGCTCAGTTAGTAACCACTCAAAGCGGGCACCTATCCAAGAACTGACCCCAGCCAACCTTAACCTCCGGCATACCGCACGCGGTACGCGGCCGCTGCTGCGGGCGACGAGCGCTCCTCATGTCATTCAGGTGAGCTGATGATGGACGGTAAAACTCCTTAACGGTTAGGAGTAAGAGGATGATTCTTTAAATATCATAATTATGCACATACGAGTAATAATAGGCCATTAGCCGTATTCGTTCAAGTCATTCAGGTTAGCTGATGATGGAAGGTAACTCTAAAACAGGAGTTAGATGATGCGTTAAGTACGATTTTTGACACTACATGCAAAAAAAACAAATTAAAACTCCCTACCTATAAATAAGTTAGAATTCGGTGCCTAGTCTTACGTGTAGATGTATTTTGTTTTTTACCGACTTCAATAGAAGGAAGGAGGAGGTACTCAGTTCGTATGCATGTTTGCTTGTTTTTTATGTATGTATGTATGTTCCCCGATTACTCTTGACCACGTTGGCCGATTTTGATAATTCTTTTTTTCTTTCATAGCAGGTACCCTGGCATTGAACCTCAGATCATAGAAAGAAATAGATGTGAAATGGGGGCGAGGCGCATGTCGCCGTGACATGGTCAAGAAGAAGTTTAAGTGATAAAATATGAAAAAGCGTGATATTTTCTGCGAGCTGTACATTGAAAGATTTGTACAATAATCACCCCAAACCGCGCTAAGCCACGGCGCAATGTATCATGCCGCTGTAGCTTTGGTCGCTGCGTAAATTATTTAGTGGTGCGCAGTCGCCGGCCCACTGTTAGGCTCCGCCCGACTAGAGTGGTGCCGGTCAAAATTGCAATTTATGCGTCATCGATAAAATAGGAATAGAATGTCGAACTAGTCATTTAATATTAACGGTAAATTCACAAATCAATATTTAATAAACATAACTTTGTTCCAAAAGACTGCAGACCAACTTCCAAATTGATCTTATTACCCAACTTTGATAGAAGAAAGAAGGTTCTCACTGTTCTCAGTTCGTATTTTTTTTTTATGTATGTACCGCTATAATGCTTTACTATGTAATACAACTTTGGTGATTATATGAACACCATCTAAACTTGTTTTAAGATTTTTTTTATGTATGTACCGCTATAATGCTTTACTATGTTATACAACTTTGGTGATTATATGAACACCATAAAATTTCAATAGTCATCAATATCTTAACATAATAATTTAGAGATCGATGTCGATAAAACATCATTTAACGTTTGTCTCCCTCTAGTGTTAATTGCCTTTTTGAGGGGTGCGTAAAGCCAAGCGCAGCGCTTGTTTGCATGATGTCGTAAACTCGGCGGCACCGCCCGAGGTTTTGTTTTTACACGGTTCAATGTGTGTGTGTGTGGACTTGGTGGGAGAAAACTGGGGACATTGGTTTTCGTTGAAAGGAAGCAGTAGGGAACTTCTCTCTTTTTTATGTTCTGAGCATTGAACCCATATAAATTTGGTGAAGGTCTAATGATGGGATCTAGGAGGAATCGTGGGAAATCCTCGAATTTGATAGGCACGCATATGCCGATTTCGGTATTTTCTGTAGGTAACCAAGCATGTGATTATTACCAAACTTGTGATTATTTTGGAGTCACAAGTATCCATCCATCCCTCCATAGGTTTCGGCGACCACGTCTTTTTTTTCAAGATTCAAAGAGTTTATTTGTCCATCATAGGTAATAACAAGGTGTTAACAATTTTTCGTATCACTATGTGGTGCCTGTCGGCATACAAATATAATTGTCAAAATCATACACGTCTTGGAGTTTGAATTTATGGATCAATGTCTGTCGCACTAATGCGAGACGGATAGACTTCAAAGTATACCAACCCAACGCCAACAGAGATGTACGTCAGTTTGTTTTAGGTCTACCGATTAATTCCGTTTAGGCCGACAGGGACCTGCCGCGTTCCACATCTGAACTGAACGATAGAGTTCCGTTGTCCCGTCCTTCTTCCGTTAAAATCAAAACTCTTCAAGATGGCACCTTATTTCTAGAACCTACTGTTTGCCATCGTATTGTAGCTTTGTCCTATCAATAATTGGTCCTGCCATTAGTTAATAATCGACTAGTAATGTATTAATGATACTTTTAACATATTCTTAGTACAAAGAAATGATTATAACCCGTAACTTTTTTATATCACTGAATTGTTTAATAATGGGACGCATTATAATTTGTTTAATAAAGTTTTCTGGGAGATTATTCTATATTATAAACGTTTTATTGTAGTAAAGGCTTGTTTCTATACTTTCTGTTATGCGGAGTTTATATGGTGGTGATAACGCGATTATCATTCCCTTTGTTATTACAGATAGTAAATAACTGGGTGACCGGTCTTCACTCTGACTGCATTTTCCAGAGATACGACAAAGCTAGATCGATTGTTGGCCCCCGAAAACCCAATTTAATTGAAATCTTTTGAGCAGTTTCCAAAATCCCGATATAAAGAATTGCCCGTTTAAACGTACAAGATACGTTTTGTCTACCACGGAACGTTGTTATATACGAGTATACCTATGTTACTATCCTTGTAACTAGGATACCACCTGGTATTCACGGGCGAGAAAATGCTTTTCTGTTAATACATTACATAATGGTAAAATGTCTACATTTCGCGTATTCCCAGTAGTCTCGTCGAAGAAGTTCCATGGTGGAACTAAGAGATTTTTTCTCAATAGTTCTGTAAACGGTAGAAAGGGGTAGTTAGGTATTCTGTACGACGACGAGCGAAGCGGAGTGTTAGTAGAACTGCGACCCTACAACGCGTGAGCCGAGCGAGCGAAGCGACCATGCCGCTGTAGCGGCCCGCGAAGCGCCACAACCGAACATTGGAACGGAACTATCAGGAAAAAGTCTCACTAGTTCCGCCACGTAACTACTTCGATTGGACTAATGAGAATAAATGCGTATAACAACCTCTGTGGCACGGGAAAAATAATAAGTGGAAATCACCTTTGTGAAATAGAATCATGAAATTCCAAACTCCATCATCCCTACTGCACTTACTTTAACTCGAGCGACAGGGATGAATCCATCAAATTGCAATTTTTGTGATAAAACCGCTGACATGTGATTTCCCTGGATTATATTTAGCTTCCTCTTGCTTGCCGATGTTAGACCAACATATAAACCCCGCATTATAGGTTTAGGAAACTACTAGGTCTAAATAAAAATATTGAACCCTTTGAACGCCAAGAGCAACTAAAGAACGAAGATGTTGCATGTTGTCGTGCCTTCAGTTCATTCCCAGTAGTCCCGTGGAAGTAGTTCCGTGGTGGAACTAGTGAGACTTTTTTTCCCAATAGTTCCGTCAACGGTACAGAGTGGTAGTTAGGTACGACGACGAGCGAAGCGAGGAGGAGTGTTAGTAGAACTGTGACCCTACAACGCGCGAGCCGAGCGAGCGAAGCGAGCGTGCCGCGGCAGCGGCCGGGGAACGCCACAACTGAACATTGGGAACGGAACTATTGGGAAAAAAAGTTTCACTAGTTCCGCCATGGAACTCCTTCCACGGGACTACTGGGAATAAACGGTGCCTTCGGCTACGCTACCAGTCGCCGTCCTTTACACTAGGGTTCAAATTAAATCTTATGGACAGTTAGTTGGCGTTTAACGCATTCACTGCCAGCAACTACTTTCATCTAGTGCTCTGAATCTGAACGCGTCTGTGAGTTCATATAATTTAGCTTGATTCGCCCAGTGCCTTCAACGCATATGCAAGTTGTATTCATTTTGCAATGTTACACATGTCTTATCTTATCCTGAACTCATATGTGTGTTTGAGGCACTGGGTATATACTTGATTAAACTCTCATGTGCATTTGAAGAACATAGAAAAGTGCGTTTATGCCGCACTAAATGTAAAAATATAACCAGAGGTCCAGAAAAAAGGACTGTCAGCGAATGCGTTAAGTGACACTGCCGTTCATGAAGAATGGTATTCAAAGGGTTACTACAGTACATCCTTAAACCACCACAATAGATTCCGTAAGTAGTGTCTCACACGCCAAACACTTTATAGCAAAAGACAGAAAATGAACCTTACTTGAGAGTATGTAGGTTGCCTTTACAATATTTAACATCGAATGATATGAGGTCATGGCGTGTGGGTCCCTTTTACCGACTTGAAATTCAATGGTGGCGAAAAGGTTAAGTTTACCGTTCAAAGCGCAAAAATTATCAAACCCGCGAAGGAGAGCCCAATGTGCATAGACTAGGACATCTAACGGCAAAATGGAGTAGAAAGTGCGCTGTACAGTAATGTCAGTCTAAAGGTGTTCCTACACGGACAATTTTTTGAACAATAATTCTTCTCAATTTAATCTGTAACTGAATGTAAGAAAACTCAATTGTTCAAGGCCAACTATTGCTCAAAATGTTGCCAGTGTAAACGCACCTTAAGCGCTCTCTTTGCCTTGTCACTCCAAACCATTGATAGGTATTGGATTTAATTACTAATACTGGAATTTAATTTAATTACTAATACTGGAATTTAATATTTTGACGCTATTTTATGTAAAATAGGATAGGCAAGTTTTATTTTTTAAATATTTACCTTTTATAAAATTTAAGCGTCTAAAACGATTATGTGGAGTCGGCATTATTACTAAAATATAATACGATTACTCCAAGTGGGAAATAGCCGAACTATTTAGCTACTTGCTTCCTAGAGTGTCTAATAACTTATTCTACTACACACAAGATGTCACTTTAACAATAATTTGATTTTTTTTTAAAGTCTTATAATTATAGTTATTACGCTTTGGTAATTATTAGATACAATCAACGCATTTTAGGTATATTTTATGTTGGGAACATAAATTACATTGCGGCTTAATGCAAACTACGAGGCACTCGACAGCTGCAGATGAAATCATCACATCAGCCAAAAGACGTCCATTGCTGGACCAGACCTTCTCCCAAGTATCTCATGGCCGCCCACTGCCACTTGAGTCCTGCACCACTCTGAACTATGTCAACGGCCCATAGCTCTCCTACGGATCTTCAATTTCTGATTCGATCTCGTAGGGAAACTCCGAGTTCCATTGCTCCCTGACTGACATTGAGCTTTCTCATTCGGCCCACTGTTAAATACATTATATGTTTTATTAGTCATTATTCGCACTTATGCGGTACTGTGTTTCTCCTCCTCACCACAAATTTTGTACCGTTTAAAAAATCTTCGGGTTAAAGTCGTATCGAGTCGATTAATTCAGGCAATAAACCATGTATGTGCACTAACTTCCGTTTAACCGTTTCTGTTTGATTAAATTTTAAATTCCCAAGAATCTAAACATACAAACTTTCACATTTATACTATGAGTAGGTATGATTACTTTATCCTCCCGAGCACGCCTGTATACGGGAATGCGTTTTAGAGATATAATGAAATAGATTGAGAAAATATATAATTTAATCTTACTTTCACAATTGAATTAATTCGACTAGGACGTTTTAACAACAAAAATATTCCACGTCCGTGGCAAACAAGCATACGGCCGCCTGATGGTAAGCAGACACCGCAGCCTATGGACACCTGCAACTCCATGGGGTTGTCGACCCTTTAGTCTTTCGGGAAAACCTCGGCAGGGAGCTCATTCCACAATCGGAGAGGAAATTCCTCCCTTCCTATTGCTTTTATTTAATTATTTCACATCGTAGGACAAACCGGACAAAAACATCCGTTTTGTCCTACGAAAATTGACACATAATATCGTAGGACAAAACGGATTTTTTTGTCCGGTTTGTCCTACGATGTGAACAAAATCGTAGGACAAATCGGACTACATCCGTTCTTTAGCGGAATAGTAAAATTATTGTTCTAGAAATGTATCATGGAACAGAAGTTTTGAAGTCACTATAAGGAGTGGGCAAAGCTCAGATATAAATTATTCCAGTGTTCTTGACATTAGACTAACTTTATACAGATCTATAAAGCGGTGAGTTTTAATGAGCTTTCTTCTTTGATCATGTCAGCCGAAAGACGTCCACTGCTGGGCATAGGCCTCCCCCAAAGACTTCCACAATGAGCGATCCTGCGCCACCCGCATCCAGCGGACACAGAAGTCGTCGATGGTAATAGCCGGGTAAGGATTAGGGGTTTTTATGGTGCGGACAGATGACATTGTGGTAAAACGATTCAGTAGTATTTCGAACAGTTGCAAAATAAAATATCTGAAATGTCCTCAGAGAACGTTTTTGGACAGATGAAATTCGGGAAAAAATATTTCGAAACATCGATAGGATACTTATTTATACGCCTATTTGTATTTTTGTAAATAAAACACTTAATTATAAAACTAACACTTACCTTATTATTATATTATTATACATTATTTTTATTACCTACATTTTTTAATTTTACTTTTAGTGCTTAATAGTACCTGCCACGGCCTGTTTAGCCTAGTTGGTAGTGTCACTGCCTCCGAAGCCAGAGTGGTGAGCAGAGAAATTTGTTCCTGAGACTTGGATGTTTTATATGTTTTTAAGTATATATAAATAATATTTAATATCTATATATATATATATATATATATATATATATATGTCGAATTGTGATGGCGGCGCCACCAGTTCACAATGATGTTTATTTTATTTTAAACGGATATCCGTATTTCAACCATTTGTTTATTGCGAATAGTTGTCAACAGGTGGTGACACTACTTGACGGATACCGCCATTAATTCAGTTCTGTTGGTTAATTTGTACACCATTTCCGTTGATTATTTTTTGTTCTGATTGACTTTTGATTATTATTAAATTTCAAAGTTGATTGACTGGAAACTCAAGCGATGGAACCTTCGCTTGGACATGGCTCTTGGCGGTGGGGATTAGACTCAACGTTAGACATTTAGACTGCGGAGGAGCATATTCAGCTTTGAGTCGTAATCGAGACAACATCTACGCCAAGAGACTTGTCAGTTTCCATCAAACTATCTTTATATACCTAGGTATTCTAAGCCTAGTTTAAAATTATTTTATAGTGGCTATTAGTTCTGTTATCCAATAATGGCTTAAGTGCATTTAGTGCGATATTTCGCTTATTGTACCAGTGCTTATAACCTTTAAATTGTAAAGTGCAAATAAAAAATTAGTAATCGTGTTATAACGTGTTTTCACTTAACAACGTGGTCGCAAGACTATCGCTATGTCCGATACCCAAGAAAACGCCCAGTTTCCCGCTTCGGCCGACCCTGGTTCCACAGTATATATATATATAGGTAGTCGACTAGTACCCATAACACACGCTTTATTGAGTTTACTATGGGACTAGGTCGATTTGTGAAAAAAAGTTATTTTAATATTTATTTATTTACTTATATTTATTTATTATTTAATAGTATATGTTATGTGTTTATTAGATAATGTGTAGTATTATACTAAAAATATGTATTGTTAGCGGGAATAAGTGCGTCTTTGTAAATGTACATGTAAGCCTTAATATATGTATACATGTACCTAAATGTATGTATGTGTAATGTGCACCTTTGTGATGTGTACAGTAAACTCTCTACATACATACCCACAAAGTAAAACCTGGGTTAGTTACTTATCAAACTTGGTCTTCAAAATGTCTGTCTTGAATTATATTAAACTGATCCATCATTCATCCATTCATTATTGACAAATTTATTAGGACAAAGTGGTTCTTGATTCCAAACTTACGGTAATTTCAAACTCATTCAGAATGCTTACGAACACTCATTCAATTGGGGCGGTTAGGGTTTTCAATGTGCGACGGCTACTGACCCAGCCGACCGCAACATGCTTCAAACCGTGGGTAAGGGATGTCTTAGGCAACTGACAAGCTGTTTTACTTCCCACATAGCTACTTTAACAGGTTGCTAGCCTGTTACTTTATATTTAATGACAAATATAATTTAGTTAGTTAGATTTACTAACTTTTTTTTTTCATATGCGGTGTTGCCTTCGTGATGTCGAACAATAATCAAAAAAAGTTTTAAGTGAGATAAAATATAATGTAAAAACTAATCAGCTTTTTGTTTTCTACAATACTTGCTTGGAAGAGAAAATAAAAAATAAATACCAAGTTTTAATTAAAACAGAAGGCTTGAAACATTCTCGTTGAGACGAAACGCAATTGTTTTTTTCCCCCGTTGATAATCGCAGTAGCTGGGCCGGGGCCTTGAAAGATTTCCTCATTAATTTAAAAGTGAATTGTGTAGCTAAAATGGCTATAAAGAGCTGTAAAGGAATCCTGGACAATGTCATTTACAATGTTTCTTTAAAAAGCACGTTACCTTTGACCAAAATAACCCCTCAAGGCTATTGTTGAACAAACGAAAACTGATGAGGCTTCAGCCTTCAGTTTTTTTTTATCTTTTCTTTTACGATATTAGCTGTATATTGGAGGTGGAGCTGTAAAATTTGATGTATTACATGAAATTACATTCGATTTTTAAACTGTGGAAACGTCCCTAGAAGGTAGTACCATATATTACATATGTACTTATTTATTTACCAGAAAGAAACATAATTATCATCAGTTTCATGTGTCTGTCATTCTGATTTTGATATTCCTTGTAGGGATGGAGTAAGCAGGGTCACCATGTAAAGATGGATTGGACGTTGCGGTATTCATTATGCAGAGCTCTCCGTTTCTATGAAATTAGACAGTAATTAGTGGTCCTGGTTATAAGGCAAAATAAGTATTTTTTCGTTACTCGCTAAAATCTAGTTTGTACGTGAGCCAACTAGAATAACTCCTGGATCACAAACCTGCATTGATAATATTTTAACGAAGATTCACCAATATACATCAAAGCTCATGGGCTTATCGGACCACACGGGGCAAAACATTTAAATCCGTATTAGTCTAAGCTTCAATGACAAATATTGGCACGTAAAAAGACGTAAAATAGTAGTGGATAATAATATATTCCTGAACTATATTGCTAGTTAGCTTTGACGACGCTTACGAGTACCAATGTCAAATGTAAATGAAGCTCATGAAGTCTTCATCGAAACTTTTTGCATAAATATGCGAGCTTTGTGTTCCGCTGCAAAGAGTGAAAGTTAAAGCACAACTAGGGCAACTAGAGACATTCTGAAATCCTGTAAGTGCATACGCCAAATGCATAAATCAACGCACAAAAAAGAAAAAAGTTATAGCAACCTCAAAAAAACATCGAAACAACGATACAAAAATAACAGTTTTAATAGGCCCAAAGAAACCTAGGGTTCGATTAAGCAAAAGACAAGCTTACACAACTCTATGCCTAATCAATAGATAAGATAGACAAAGATTTAATAAATACTACATAAATCTCAATAAGGAAAAAACTCCTTTCAACATTATCAATTTCCAAACGAGTCTGCAATAATAATAAATAAATATTTGGGTTGATGGTATGGTATTAAGTGGGTCACGTGACGGTGTGTGGTACAGATTATATGAGGTTTTTAGGTTTTTAATAAATAGTACTCTGGGAGTAATGAAAGCATTGCACAGTTATCCAGGCGCATAGACTTGAAAGGGGAAGGATCTATATTAGTTGTGGTCGTAGTCTATTATGTTAAATATTTAAAATTAATTATAACAATAAAAAAATGATGGGACTTATACCTAGCTGCCCGGGTATGTCCTAAAACTACGACCGATGCGCAGCAGCATCCCTGGTGTGCGGTGGAGATACTGCGATCGCCAACCCGCATGCCAAGCGTGGCGATTATGGCATGTATCCCCCGTGAATCTGGAGGAGGCCTATGTCCAGCAGTGGACGTCCTTTGGCTGATATGGTGGTGTTGGATACCTACCTACGACAACGAACGAACGAAACGACGGAATAAAAACCGCTTAATAATTTAGTATGTTCATTACATTCTAAGCTGGCGAGTAAAGCGGTGGCTTTTGGTGAAGGTACGGTCGAACTCAAAGGGGGCTTATAACACCTTTGTAAAACTGCCATAATAATTTCCAACGAGTGAAAGCGACAAAATAGCAACATGTCCTGGCTACTTATTAGTTCCGTTGTATACTTAGTATAACACACCGCCCACTAGAAATTAAATGCACAAAAACACACCTACTTCTCCAAATAACAATAAACCGGCCAAGTGCGAGTCCTACTGGTACAACCAAAACACAAATGTGATTTATCAATATACTTAAATATTGGTATGTTTTGGTAAAATATACGTAATAATAAACATTATCACCAAAACTCAAGTTAATAGGTCAATGGGAAGTTAAAAAATCTCCGTAACAAAATATGTGACAGACGACAGACAGACACGTGAATGACAGCAATAGGGCTCCGTTTGGACCCTTCGGGTCCCTACCCTACAAACCACTTCTGACAGAAGGACACAGCACCCGTGCGCAAATAGTGTTTAAGTGTCGTCTAAAATATATCTAGACGTCACCAACACAATGACTCGTGTCGTTAACCTGTATAATAAATATATAATTATTGGGGGACGCTCGTTTTGTTACAGCGACTCTCATATTTTAAAACCTAATTATATAATGTTGCGTAAAATATTGTTTCAAAGACAGCAAAATAATTTAATTTCAATAAAAATGGACATCGACGTGTGCCTCTTTAAAAATTAATATTAAACAATTTTATGATAATGATAACCTATGGAAATCCATTATGATTCTCACGTTCCGTTCCGTTCTCTGATACTATAAAGTGTATTGTTTTAATACTGCTGTCAGTTATTTAATTGACTAATGATAATACTGGAGGAGAAAAATATTAATACAGATAGTTTAACTCATTAGTGCGCGCGGCGCTATATGTGCGTGCGCTTTTAACTGTCGTTGTGTGCTTGCTTGCGCCTGGCGCCTGTAACTACGACTGCCACGTCACTACACAATTAAAACCACCAAACACACAAAAAAAACACAAAAAAAAACCTTGCAGCATTGGTACAAAGGCACGCTCACATAGCGCCGCGCGCACAGATGAGTTGATAACTGTATGTTAATTACTGTAATAACAACCTTATCTGAAGCCTGTCATGGCTGAAAAATTATTATTTGATGCCTGTTACGGCTTATGAGTGATTGAATGAATTAATTTGTATTTAAAGCAATAAACCCATTAAAATAAATTAGTAAAATAGTAAATAAGTATAATAGAAAAAAATAAATACCTTATTGTGCGATGAGAAAACTTGACCTAGTTTATTAAATGCTGCATATTCTTCTACAGGCCTTCTTCCCTTCCTTGTTTACTACGGAACCCTAAAAAGCACTAATCACACCTAATGAGCCTACTTCGTAACCTATCCCATATAATCGATACATTTTTATCCCTAACAAAAACAAATCTCTATCGAAGCCTTTAACTATATTTATCGGTTCACCATCTCGTAAATAACATTATCAGTGCCTAAATGAATGGTCAGGATGGTGGCATCGCATTTCCTTTAAAATAATCAACAGCGTTGCCACGTGACCGGTCCTATCTATCCCCTAAAAGATTTATAACAGAGGCGTTACCGTGGTTTATCTTCATCTAAGCTGCGACCCCGTATTCCATCTTACGTCTTTATCAACGAATTTCCCATTTTTGTTATTTTCTTTATCAGTACTTAGGAGAAGATTATTTTTAATAGATGTTTAATGTAGTTA
Organism: Notocelia uddmanniana; assembly: GCA_905163555.1. Lineage (NCBI taxonomy): Eukaryota > Metazoa > Arthropoda > Insecta > Lepidoptera > Tortricidae > Notocelia > Notocelia uddmanniana. The sequence goes on from LR991055.1 coordinate 24,162,916, forward strand.
AACACTAAGCTGATTTAATTGAAATCTTCACATCGCTTTAAGTTTGCACTTTGAAACATAAAAATTCTTAGCAGCAAGGAAAAGGTTTTTCAGGAGAAATGTCACAATAAGTTGCAGAAGTAATTTTAGCAAGGCAGCAAAGTGGAAACCTTATTAAGCAGTGTTTAAAAATGAAATATGCAATTCAGTCAATGTTTTTTTTTTTTTTTTAATTATTAGTTTAGATATAGGCATTAATTATGTATTACGAAATTACAATTAGTTTTAAAACAGTGCTTAAATATATCTATAAATAAAAACTAAAGTTAAAATCTAAACTAAATCAAAATTATAAATAGAAGATTTGTCGTAATTCATCTCCAGCCGGGAGCGTGCCTAGAACGCTGGCAGCTTTGCCGCGCTGGATGGCAACGCTGAGCCGCTGGGCCAGATATGAGCCAGCCCTCTGGTCACGCGTTAAATCGACTAATCGCTTAGCGCATTCAGAAAAGATTCTGAGTGCAGTCTCACCCCAGGGCCCCGGTATATTTATATTGGAAGTCTTTGTCATCTTCTAGAAAATGTTAAAAAAATCTTTTTTACATAGTTAACCATTTGGAATTATTAATAATTTTATTCTTAAAATAAACAAACTGCTGCATAACATTTATGTTCTTTGCGGTATTTTGCCTGACATGGTGTCTCTGTACGAGTCGTTCTGGCACCTCAAGTTTATAGTACATTACTACAGAGGCCGGGACGAAAGGGGTTGCCGGCCGAAGACATATAGAGAAGACGGATAGGTCTAAGGCGGGGAACCCCATATTTCCCACCGAGGTATGTATAGTGCTTTTCTCAAACATGCAATGAAATAAACAACAAAAAAACCAAAGTTTTATTTTTAATACGCATAGTAGCAGAATGTCATGATGCCTGTACCACAAATTTATGTGGAATGGAAATTAAAAAAGAGGACTTTGCCGGCCTAGGCCTGCATGATTTGTATGAAATCCCATTAACGACCTCTTGTCCTAGCCGCACCTGAAACATCATACTTCGCAGCCTATTATAAGGAACATAACATCAATATTTCATTGCATGTTTGAGAAAAAGTCTTTACACCACACCTTGCCAAAAAGCGCGTTTTTCCGCACGCTGCGCGTCCGGAAAAACCCACTTTTTGGCCAAGTGGTGACGTAAAATTGTGTACAAAACACGGGTCGTAAAACAGAAAGCCCTCTCTCGCATATTTATGACCCTCGCCTGCGGCTCGGGCCTCAAACATCTGCGATATCGGCCTTTCTTTGTTGTACAACCCTTGTATCGTAATGTACTATTATGGCACTAACCCATACTGAAATTCCGTAAATCTTTAGAGGCTTTAATACTAATAAAAGCAAATGTTTGGTGATTGATAAATACTTTTTATCAACATTTTTTTTATAATACCTATCACTCAGTAGGAAACCGTAAGTAGATGTTAGAAAAAATACGAAGTAATTAAGAATTTATTTCATGCTAAAAACTCATAAAATAAAATATTATAGTAAACATTGTGAAAGTAAAAATAAAAAAGTAATACTAACATAATTATAGTAACTAAATCTAAACATTAATAATTATTATCAAAGCCAGGACCCCTTGGGAAGGTGCCCGACACTCAATATTAAGTACCTAGTAGATGGAATCAGGCGTTACATCAAGGAATTCCGTTATAATCCTCTAGAACAATATAACTTTGATTTTTAACTAGAAGTTTTTTTTAGAACGGAATATGCGACGGTCTTACAGGAATCTCGATAAAACATTTTCTATCGATATTTTAATGCAGCTCGTTTTTTTTATCTTTTGCTTGTTACGAAGAAAAACAAATATTTCATATTATGGAGAGTTTAGAATAAATATCGATTGGTGATCTCAGTACGACTATTATTATTAAATTGATTAGGTATCAAAGTAAGCGACGAAGGCAAGAAGTCTTAAAATATATTATACTCCCTCAGTGGTCTTAAAAAGTCTAATTTATTGATTGCTTTAATACGTGCCTATTTTTTACTTACGTATTAATTTCTAACGGTCCTTATAATAAATTTTAATTTGGGCTCCTTTGACTCATATCAATAACGTTATTGATTCTTGAAGAAAAAAATTGCCCCTAGAACAATTATGTTACTTTGCATTCATTTTTGTATATAGACATACTCGTAGTAGTAATTTTCTTTTCTATACTCGATAGCGTTTGGGATCTTGAGTCGAAGGAGCCCATAAAGTTCATATTCTGACTAATTAATTATTTAAGTGCGGAAAGTTTTGTGATTTTCGAAGAGTGTCATTCTTATACACGAGCGAGTGTAGCGAGCGAATTTATAATGCGACACGAGTCGAAAATCATCTTTACGTGCACGTATCATACAATGTTTTATTATGCATTCTGTGAGGAAATAAAATAACACAATCGAAAAGTTACTTCAAAATAGAGAAATATAGGTTATAATTTTCCTTGCTCGATACGTACTTATTGTCTGGAGCTTCACTTATAAACTGCTTGACATGATAAAATTTTACTTAAAACCATCGTTTTACTGTTTTAGAAATGCAAATAAATTACACTAACTTTAGATTTCACCGTAATAAATAATGTTTAGGATTTTAATTTTGATTTAGCCGGCTACGGACCTTTGTTGGCATTTTGTGCTTCTTGAATAACATTTTCTGGAGTTAAATTAATCAGATTCGTCACTTTCAATTGATATTTAACAAAATTAACAAGATTGACTTCGAACTAAACAAGAAATTAGTAAAATGAAAAATGGTGGCCTTTTGTTTTAAATACATGCGCTCTCAACATATTATCTACTACTGCGCATGTGCAAAATCTAAAGCGGGATGGCACAGCCTATGTCTCCATTATGCCAAGGATGTTTGGTGAATATTTATAATGTATTTATAGGTAAGAATATAAATCTAAAATGATTAATAATACGTTTAACGAAGTACTAATATTTATGTACCATTATTTAGAATGTAAATCTATAATTGACTAATTTGTAAAACTTTGCTCAAATAATAAAAACTTTGCGTCGGGCTGACGACGGAGTAAAAACTTCAAAGTAAAAAGCACTAGTGCGGAAAAGTGGTACGTTCCGCACAGTTTGGCTGCTTAGAAAACGGACATTTCGAGCACATGCATTGTAAAATATTTCTATTTCTAGCCTATGAGGGTGTTCCACTGCTGGATAAAAGCCTCTCCCCTTGATTTCCATAACTCCCGTGTCTGTGCTGAACAAACAGCTGACAAAATATTACAATAGCGATTTTTTTGAAATTTCTTAATTTAAGCAAAACATAAACTGAATTATTTAGGTATTCAAAAATGCGCGTCTTTTAGTTACCTAATAATTAAATCTAAAAATTAACTTTAATGTACTGGGTAAGAAGGTATCTAACTGATCTATTTGAAATCAGTGCCAAGCCAAAGACCGAAGAGCAAACCAAGGCAGCCATTTTTGTAAGTCGATTTGTGTATTTTTTTATAATAAGGAATGTTTAGTAACCGTTGCTTTTAAAATGCTGTAATTACTAAAAACGATACAATAAATTTAAGATTTGTTTTAAAGAGAGGTGCATCTGTTTTATTGCAAATCCCATGGTGTTGATTATAGTTGGATAATTGGTTTAAAAGTAATGTGAGTTTTATTAACCATTTTTGATTCAGGAATCCGTTTGTGTGATAGGTATTACTTTACAGTGCAAATTTTTGTTTGAGTCAAAAGTGTCCCCCCACCCTTTGGTAGCTAAACGGTGGCTACTACTACTAATGAAAAATGCATGGTATTAGTATATTTATATATATATAAATTCATGATATATAAAAATTCATGATATATATATATATATATATACATATATATATCATGAATTTAAAAGGAAAACTACTATAGCTAAGTAGAAATGTACATAGAAAAGCAAACTTTTACGAAACTTTCATGGATCTCTTCGAAACGTTGTTAGGTTAATAAAATATGTAGTAAATATATGTTTGTGAGCTTCTAAGTCCACACAATGTAGTGGCAACAAATGCCTGGCAAACTTCCTTGACTTACGAAAATCGTTTGACACCGTATCTCTCCCTGTCCTTTTACACAAACTCGAACACTTAGGAGTTAAAGGGAAGCCCCTATGATGCTCTCTGACTACCTACGTGATCGCACTCAAAGGGTAGAAATTAGTAATCTCATAAGCTGCGAGCAAAATATTTCCTTTGGCGTCCCCCAAGGCAATGTACTCGGCCCCACTCTATTCCTAACCTACATCAAAGATAAGACTAACCTCAATACTCACAGGTAGATGGATGTTCTCTTATACCGATGACACTGTGTAGTAGTCTTCACAGCCAGTTCATGGGAAATAGTGTATGAGAAAGTAGAGAAATGGCTGCAAGTAATTTCCTCCTGGCTTGTGCAGATCCTGCTCACATTAAACTCCTCCAAGGCTAATGTGCTCCACGAAGTATGGATTCTCAACCAACTTCAAACCTCAAACTAAAAATCCACGACTATGCCCTCGTTGACCGCACAAATGCAAGTAGATGTCCAACAATGTATGTATAAAGTGTCCTCTACTCGATCAAAGATTCTAATCATTTAATTCAAAAAACATGGACAAAAACAATAATTGTTGGTTATTAATGATCAAGAAACGGTCGGAGAAATCGGTGAACATACATAAAATAATACAGATTTTGGAGAATAGAGTCTCCTCCTTTTAGGAAGTCAAAAATAACAAGCAATTTCACCTGAACCCGAATCTTATATTGAAAGTTTACGGACTTCAGTTACTGATTACCTCAAAAATTCTTACGGGATTGTGTAAACCAATTTACCAATTTTTATTATCTTAAAAATATGATGAGCACATCAAATTGAACCTATAATAAGTTCTTAGTGTTAGTAAAATTCCTTGAAATCTTAAGATGCTAAGTAGTAGTAAACCATTTTCTAAAATTAAATACCCACTGAAGAATTTTCATTACTTAATAATCTTCTTACAGCTTCGGTCTTAAATTTAATTTTCAGAGTCAAACGGGTTCGCAAAGTTTTATTAAAAAGTACACAAATTAAGTCTTGTTTTTTAATAAAAAAATTTTTTTTTAATATTCTGCATAAATTTGACATAAGATTATATTAACAGATTTTTTTAGGTTTCTCGATGATACGAGTATTAACCGTTTGCTTTTATAGGATACTTTTTATTTAAAATTTGTAATTATTTGAATTATATTATTTTATGTTCGTTCTGGAGAAGGGTCTTTAGAATAAATTAAAAATGATAAGATTTTAGCTGGGTGAATGTCGCCGTAACATAATAGAATGTTAAAAGTAAGTAGTAATTACTCGATAAATGCATGTGAGATTACAGTTTAATAATATATCTTACATAAAATATGTCTGATAGTTTTATTTAACTCATACCTACATAAATAATACATGTTATGGAGGGCCGTTGAGCTCCTTCTTCGCAAAGAGCAGGCTGGTTTCCGATCTAACCGATCGTGCACGCACCAGATCAATACCTAGCGTATAATCCTTATAATCCTCTAACAGGCATCAGAATGGTAAGAGGGCATGTTTATTTGACCTTTGTGGACTTCGAAAAAGGCTTCAATACACTGAGGTGGAAGTTGCATCTGGGACCGATTGCCTGAAATTGGGGCCCTCGAGAAAAGTACCAACATAATTAAAGTCATCTACGGAAAGTTTTCCTGTAGAGTGACCCATGATGGTCATGCGAGTATATGACAGGGGTGTCTTCTCTCTACTCTCCTATGTCTTGTTGTTCTCGATGGCACAATAAGCAACAAACGCCGCGGCATAGAGTGGGAACTTTCCATGACCTATAACTTGCTAAGTCACAAACGCACCAACATGCAAACCAAGCTGGACGAGAGGCGAAGGAGACGGGGCTGAAAATTAACACCCAGAAGGCCCATGAAATCAGGTGTGGGGAGAGAAGGTCGTTGCCATTGTTCATTAGCACGGAGACTATGGAAAGGGTTTACAAATTCACTTTTCTCGGTAGTGTCTCTTTGAGAATCGCCAAGGCAAAAGAAACCTTCACATAGCTCCGCGTTGAATGGCAATCGCGGTCACTAGAGGAGTTAAGCTGAAGATATTCCAGTTCAATATAAAAGATGTGTTATATGTGTGTAACTTGACACCTGCGTCGGTTTTAGTTCACCATCAACCGCTGTTGTTGCCGTATTGTCAGTGTTTTCTAGCCCGAGATAATCTCAAATTTAGAACTGTGGGTGGGAACGCTGCGATGCACATACCGAGGCAAGCCCTAGATTGGAGTCCCCTAGGAAAGTGTAAACGTTGGAGCCCTAAGCAAACCTGGTGGTAGACAATCACCGCAGAGGCGAAGAACATAGGGAAGAATTGGGGTGAATTAAAACGCGAGACTGACAAGATGGCGGCGCACTGTAGTAGCCCTTTACCCCATCTCGGGGACACAGGAATATAAGACGAAGTGAACACATGAGTTAAAGCGCGAAATAATTAGTTCATATAAAAAACATAAAGAGAAAATAACATTTGGATTTCTTTCCTTCTTTATTATCATACTTAATCACAAAATTAAATTAAATATTTATTTGTCATATCGAAGGCCAGATATTAAAACACACGCGGATGCCTTACTCGTAACGATTGATTGAATAGTACTTACGGTTTTTATTTGTAATAGTACATTACTACAGAGGCCGGGACAAAAGGGGTTGCCGGCCGAAGACATATAGACGGCTGAGCGAAGCGAGGCCGGATAGGTCTAAGGCCGGCAACCCCATATTTCCCGCCGAGGTATGTATAGTGCTTTTCTCAAACATGCAATGAAATAAACAACAAAAAAATCAAAGTTTTATTTCTAATACGCATAGTGGCAGAATGACATGATGCCTGTGCCACAAATTTATGTGGAATGGAAATTAAATAAGAAGACTTTGCAGGCCTAGGCCTGCAAGATTTGTATGAAATTCCATTAACTACCTCTTGTCCTAGCCGCACCTGAAACGTCATACTTCGCAGCCTATTATAAGGAACATAACATCAATATTTCATTGCATGTTTGAGAAAAGTATATTTACCTGTCTGATGTTAGCGGACCTGGCCAGATTAAAAAGTTAATATTCTATTATAGATTAAAAGTCGGCAAGCAAGCGTTTTTGTGCGTCATAATAGTTTAGATCATAGCCGAACAATCATTTAAGATATTCAATCATTTTATATAGTCGTATCTACAGAGTCGAGAACGTATGGAAGTATGATTTTTATCAATTTATTTAACATTTTGATCCTTTTCACGAAGTTAGACGGCAAGCAAGAAAGTTTTGAAACGTGTTACATATAGACTGATGCCTAATTTGTATGTAGCAATAAGTTGGAAGTAATACTCAGTCGCTAAAGCCGTAATTATTTGGAACTTATGGTAAAAAACATATTTTTAAATAATAATGATTAGACACTCCTTACAATCATGAAGTAAGTACGGATACAGTTCCAGTGACGTATTGGCTTATAGATATCGCGCGTTCAACGAAAAACAAATATAAGTACACGTGATATCTCAGAAAGCCCCGTCTTCCCTCGCCCCTTTTGATATTTAGATATTACTTCTAGACCCCATTTTGAGCGTAACTTGATTAATGTGAGATTCCTAACTGGGTAGTGAAAGGTCACAGATCGAAAAAAGTACTGCCGGTATTTGAGTTTACTCAGAGTTAAATATAATACCGGTATTAATATAATATACTACCGTTAATATAATACCGGTCGGACAAACAGGAAAAATAAAAATTGTGTGATCGGATTAAGAGGATTTTTCAAGCTCTCGTGGTTCGATCGATCGAACTAGACGAACTTTTAAAATCCCATTACTCCGATAGTAGGACTGACAGGATTTGAGAAGTCTTTATAGTCCGATCAATCGAGCCAACAGGAAAAAAAAATATTCGTATTCCGATTGATCGGACTAGTCAATCGGACCATGCGACCTAAGGGTTATTAAGCTAATGATGCACCCTTTTTGAAAGGTGAGTGTAATTGGAAAACATGCTCAGTTACACAACAAATATCTAAGAAGAGTAGAAACATCAGACAGTCGCCTTTCGTAGCAAAAGGGCCGGGACCGCATTTCCATATATAATTTCTCGATACATTCCCCTTTTGGTCAATGTAACTTTAATGTATTCATCCATCCGGATTCATAAAGGTATATACGAACCCTGGCTCCTCATTTGTACTCTGTGACTGAATTACTGAAGCGTAAATTTACTTTCTTGCATTTTATACCTAGTTATATTTGAAGAATCATAGTGCCTGCTACTGGAAGTCTCATTAGAATTCCTAAGCACGTGCTCAGTTGATTAAAATTATTTTGTACTTACCTAGTAAGAGGTAACTCTAATACCTCTTGGTGTTTGTTAACCCTTAAATCTACGAGAACAAAAAATAACGAAATTTAATAGAAAATTTGGTTTTGATTGAGATTTAAGTGATTCTTAATACTTGAAATAAGATTAAATAAAAATCGGCCTAGAGCATGTCAGTCCATGCTCAGTGCAGGGTTCCGTAGTTGCCCAATGAACTAACTAAAAAAATCAATAACAAGCAAAAGGGAAATACCATCGCAGCATTTCATACGTCCGGTATGTATGCCGTTATGGTATGGTGCCCATATAGCCCTCCGAATCGCTAAACTTAAGTGGCAGTGGGCGGGGCACATAGCACGTAGAACCGATGGCCGCTGGGGCGGAAAGGTTCTCGAGTGGCGACCACGTACCGGAAGGCGTAGCGTGGGCAGGCCCCCCACACGGTGGACTGATGACCTGGTGAAAGTCGCGGGTACCTGCTGGATGCGGGTGGCGCAGGACCGGTCATTGTGGAAGACTTTGGAGGAGGCCTGTGTCCAGCAGTGGACGTCTTTCGGCTGACATGATGATGATGATTTCATACGTCTTTTATTAAGAAGGGAAGACTTTTTACGATAACTTAAAAACGGCTTAACTGATCATATCCGCTAATATTTTCTTTGAAAGTGTTTATGAAGCTTTACTTTCATGATTTTTTCATATCTTTTGGACTCATAGTTCAAAAGTTAGAGGGCCACACATTTTTTTAAATTCTTTTGGAGTAAATATAATGAAAGACCTATCCACACCATAAGATTGAAGCAAAAAAAATGTCAACCCCACTTTACGTGTAGGGGAGGTACGTACCCCTAATTTTATATATATATATATTATTTTATATTACGAATTTGTTAGTTTTATTGATCTAGTCACGCGGCAGTGTCCAGCCAAGTTCACCCCAGGAACTGGTGGACAGCAGCCGTTTCTTATTTTTTTGTAGCCACTTTTATTATTGTTATTGGATTGATTTTATTGTTATGAACGCTTAGAGACCTTATACATCTCTGAGAATATTAAATTACTTAAGTGCGATTTTCATTTACTACTTATTTTAATTTAGACGCTTAGAGACCATGTACATCTCTAAGGACTTAGGAATAATGGACGCTCAGAGACCATATACATCTCTGAGATATTAAATTTATTGTATATACTTTTGTGTATTCGGACAGAGACCGTATATATACGTCTCTAATTTTTTTTATATAATGTATTGTAAGTTTATTTTAATTGAATATTGTGAGTTTGTTAATCACTATAGTTTTGAAATCATTATTATTATTGTTTACTTTTTTTTAGTTCTGCAATTCTGTTTTGAAAATGTAATAATTATCATTGTCAATTTATTTAATTGTATAATTCATGTGTTGACTTGTAAAGGTGCCCTTGTGGCCTATTTGCAGAATATTTTTTTTATTTTGATTTTGATTTTAACTTGGCAGTTTTCTTAAATATCCAACAGCTTTCATGGTATTATAACATACTACATAGAAAACTGCCAAGTTAAAGCTCAAAATGCATTAAGCAGCATTAAATTAGTTTTACTCACATCGCATATTCTTAATATTGAACTTGGTTTCCATTTTCACATTAATGTTTTTGATGGGATTTTAATTTCTACTCCGTACCTTTATTTTTGTATTCAACTTGTAAAAGTGCCCTGATAACTTTACCACATAAAAAAGTTACCCCGACCTTGCTTTCTTTATTATCTTTTTTAGCTTATTCAAACCTTTTAAACAAGTCTGTTTACCTCGCCTTGGAAACCCTTGTAAGGCGACGTAACACGACAGCCCAAGCTCAGATGGTTGGACGACGTAGAAAAGGAAATAAGGACCTTAGGGGTGACATGTTGGAGAAGGAAAGCCACGAATATTTTGGTCTAGAGAGATTTGTTTGACCAGGCTAGGGCCCACCCGCTACTGTAACGCCTCAGATTATGATGATTTCATATAAAGCTTTTACGTTTTAAAACTTTAGTATTCCCTAAAGTGTCGTTACCGAAGTAAACGGGAAGAGCTTACCTAATGAAAATGTTCTAAATTACTATATTCTCACTGTCTAAACAATGTTTGGAGAATCCAGAATACATCTATCTTCTATACATGTAATAAAGCTGAAGAGGGTCGAAAGTCTGTACATGGAAGATATTCGAAAAAAAGTTGGCTGAGGATACTTAGAATCAAAAACAGAACACGTTCCAACAGTTTTTAGAATTTTTGTCTGTTTATCTGTTTGTCTGTTTATCTGTTTGTCTGTTTATCTGTTTGTCTGTTTATATGAACGCGCATCACGTGAAAACGGCTGATCGGATTTTGATGAAAACTTTACTAATCTGTTGAGTAAATACCCGGTCAGGTTTAAGGCTATAAAAATTGTGCAGATTTGGGTTAAAAGGGGGTAAAAAAGGGGGTTGCATTTTGTATGGGAACTCCTATAATCCATGAGTTACAGGTATGAAAATTGGTAAGCATGTACTTGATGACAAAGGAAAAACATCCTAATTCAAAATTTGTGAAATCTTATGATAAAAACTGAAAAAAAAAGTAAACACAAGCGCTGCGCCGCGGCGCTGCCCAGTGTGCGCGCCAGCCACCACGGCCTCTTCAAAACATGCAATTACAATGTTACTTTTGCCGTTCGCTTCATGTGCACTCACTTTATATCATAATCACACTACTTAATATTTAAAAATGAGAAAGTTCAGATGTTTGGATGTTTTTCACTGAATCACGCAAAAACGGCTGAACAGATTAAGATGATTTGTATCCTAATAGTATATAATCTGGATTCACTTATATATATTTTAAGTGAACTTTTTGTCTCGATGATCTTCCATCAAAGGGATATTAAATCAGGGATGCAAGTAAGGTCCATGAAACGGGGTGGTTTAATACTCATACGCCATTCTACGATTTAAGTTACAGCCAATTGGGAGTATAACAGCATAGCAGAATTGTAAACAAGTTGACGATTCATTATGTCAAAACCGAAGTATCATAATTCCTTCTGATTGATGACGCTATTTTTGAGCACTACCTTTTCGCAATTAGTTCTACTTTGCGTTTACATCAAAATGCATTTGCGATACTTTGGCATTGTTTTTATTCATATGCTTAAATACAAAAACAGCTGTTTCAATGCGCACTTTGTATCGTCGGTGTACCATTTAATTTTGTCGTGCGTTTTTTTTTACGTAATTGTTGACCCTTCACACCATAAAAACTGTTTGATATAAGAGATCACTTGATCTGGGCAGCCGAATCGTCAACATAGACAGTTGGAGCATCTTAGATGTACACTTAGAAGAGGGTCGAAAGTCTGTACATGGAAGATATTCGAAAAAAAGTTGGTGGGGATACTTAGAATCGATAACAGAAATCGTTTCAACAGTTTTAAGAATTTGTGTCTGTTTATATGTCTAGGCATCACGTGAAAATGAAAAAATGGAGTATAATTTACCCTCATTAATATGGCAACTGGATCTTCGGCGACGACATAGCTCGACCTTCGGCCTCGCATGCCTTGCCACTCTCCTTCGGCTTTTCAGTCATCAACCTTACATGAAGAATCTACTCTGTTGGGAGGCTCGGCCTTCAGCCTCGCGTGTCTCGCCTCTCTGCTTCAGGCCTTCGGCCCTCAGCCTTACATGAGAAGCCCGCTCTGTGTGATTATTTTCGCATGACTTGCCGCTCTGCTTCCGGCCTTCGGTCATCATACTTACATGAAGAACTCGCTCTGTTGGGATAACGTTTTACGGCAGAACTGCGTAGCGAGGCTTTTACCATTGTACAATGTACATGTAGTGTTTTTGACGAGATTCATTCGTCTAGAATCGGTACATTTGATATTCCGAAATAAGCACTTAATCATTCGTTTTGACAAAAGGATTTCTAGGGAATGTCATATTGACTGTAATCATTTCTTAAGGGGGTGTAAAGAAGGGTGAAATATTGTATCATTATCATCATCTGAGGCGTTATAGCCGCGGGTGGGCCCTAGGCTAGCCTGGTCATGCAAATATCCCCAGTCCAAAACATATCATTCTAAGGCGAGAACGAATTATACGTGGACGAAGTCGCAGGCAAAAGCTAGTACAACATAAATCGTCTTCAAACAGCCCTTCGTTTTAAATCAGTGATTATCTCGGTTATTGCCTTAACAAAAACTGTTTTAACTAATATAACACGAATAGTTATAAAAGTACACTGAGCTAATAGCAATAACTCTGCAGAAACTTTGCTAGGAAATACACCTTTCAATCGCTCCACTAACACCTATTGAAACAAAGAAGAAACATAATGAAAGCTATATAAAACATTCGAACAGCAATGGCTGTAGTTTCAAAGGAAAATACACGGTGCATTCGCCCGTTAGTTACTCGGAGAGGTAAAACCTACGTTGGAATTAACAGAGCCAGGATTTTAACATTAAATTGCAGCACTTAAATTGTTTTTCCCGGCTTATTCCTTTCTTTCTATTTGTACCAGCAGGTAATTAATATCATTTTGACTACAACAAGGCTTTTCGTAAAGTAAGTGCCTAAGATGTTTATTTTAATTTACATTTGGTTGTGTAAAAGTTACACTGAAACGTCAACGAAAGTAATTCATTATCTGATTTTCTTTTTCTTAGCTATTAAGAATTTAAAAGCTAAGAAAGAGCAGTAAAGATATAAAAACGCACTAGCACGCCTATTGCCTTGTTACAATCCATTAAGTAACATTACATAACCTTAGCCAATATTCAACATAAACTACCAAGAAAATTAGAGGAGAGAACATTTGAAACGACAATCACCGAAAATAGAATGTTTGGCCTGCGAAGCAGAATGTGGAATTATTTATTTGATATCAAGACTGCTCAGCTAAACAGCTAAATGCGAGTAATTGAATGTTTATATGTTCTAATTAGCAAGGGTATTAAGTGTGTTGGAATACGCATATGTACTCAGTGTATTTCTTCTTCTTCGATAATTTCGTCATATTACTTTACAGTCGTTAGGGCGATCTACCACTTTTTGTTTTTAAATAGTATTGATTATTATATTATTAAATTACTATTGAAACTTCATTTTAAAGCCAAGCCAAGCCAATATTCTAGTTGATTAACGTATTCTCTATTTAATGAGAAAGTAATCATTTTATTTTATTTTATTAAGCATTAACGCTACTAACGATAACTCTAGCCTCTGAGCTATCGGAACAACCAAGCTTGGGCACGAAATCATATAATTTTTAGTAGGTATGTATAACTACTATTTAGCATATCAGTTCGGATAAGTTAGGTAATTTGCATATTATCAGCAAATAGGTTTATTTGAAAACTACCATAAAAAACATGTGAAAATTTATTTGAAATATTCCGAGCGATAGTAGCTAATAATAACTGAGTGTTCTATTACATATTTTAATATCTTTATTTTGAGTGTTAATGTCATAGTAAACGTTGAATAGTAATCGACCGAAGCGCCAGGCAGTTTTTTTTTTGTTTATTAAAAATGGGATTGCTCTTGGCCAGCATGCGCCAGGCAGTGTTCGTCGTTATTACTATTCCCTATGAAGAGAACCTCGTGAAGACTGAGAAGTACAAATCCAGCAAGTACGGTCAAGCGTAAAAATACGTATCGATTTAATCCTCTAATAAATACGTACCGCAACGTTAATCCACCGACATAAGAGCTATGGGACATATTTTTGCACTTGACTGTACCTAGGTGCTTGCATACGTGGTATATAACCACTGTGTATGATGTAGATTCGACGATCATTGTCCCGATAGTCGTACCTGCGATCGGTCTAATAGCGATCAGTCTCGATCAACACCTCAAGAGAATTTCGCTAGATGGTTGGGTCCAGGGTCAGATACAGAAGACTGTACTCCTGCACACGGCGCGGATAGTCAGGACGTTCCTGCCTCTCTCGCCCTAACCACCGGTAGGTTAGTCCCCGCCTCGCTGCCGGCAGCATCCTAGTAGGTTAGGTTTTGAAAATGTTCTAAATAATAAATAAAGCATTTATTCACATAAAAATAGTACTCTTTTACAGCTTGCCTCAACTTCCACCAAACTGTATAACAGTTTGTTGGCAGAAATAAGCTTTAACACTTCCTTGGCCAACTTTCTACGCAAAAGTGTAAAAGTAACAGGGACCTTATACTCGCACAATTCATATTGTTCTAAAGCAATTTGGAACGACACCCTCTCAAAGACAGGCAACATACTACATTTAAGAAATAATTTAGTATAATCCTCTCTACAAACTTGTTTTGTCTTTTTATCTTATTTTTTCTTTATTATTTGTATGTTAATGTTTTGTACGTGTATTTTATATTTTACGTGTAATGAAAATCTAGACATCGAGGCAAACTCGGCTGCAGTCCATTAAGAAACCTTAAGTTACTATTTACAATTCTCTGTATTCTGGAAAAAGTTCATATCATTTGAGGCTGACATGAAAGGGAATAATGAAATACCTTTTAGTTATTTGACATGGCCTTTTTTAAATTAATTATTTATAAAGTGGTTTATAACTGCCATCCTCAGAGTGGTTCTCTTATTTCTCTATAATATATAACGACTTGGCCTCTTCTGAGGTAGGATAAGCTACTCGCCCCCCTCGAGGGTGCCCGCCTTTAGTAACCGTGAACTGGTCATCCACGGTGAAGCTAAGAGGCACCCAGGGCCGGCCTGTTTAGGCTGCCGGCTGGCCCAAGGAGGGCGCTCCCAGCGGGCTTAGGTAGCCCGCTGAGGATGCGTTGAGGAGGGGCCGCAGAAGAAGAGGGGTGCCGGTATTGCGGTGAGCCGTTCTCCCTATCTTCTGTGGCTGAGGCGGGATCGCAGAGGGAGAGGCATGTTGATATTTCGGTGCGCCACTCTCCCTACCCCCTGCGAACTTGGCGGGGCCGTTCCGCAGAAACGGCGTTGGTGGGGCCGCAGGGGAAGAGAAATGTTTTCCCTATCCTCTGCTGCCGAGGTGTGGTTCGTGGCGGAACCACCGACCTGCTCTGCCACCGGGTGCCGGAAGTTTTTTTTAGCTGACCCATGACCTCCTAGTAGACTCAGGGGGGTTCGCTACTGCACAAAGTGGAGGTCGAGGAGGAAGGCACGCCAAAAAATCTAGCGTGCCTATCGTGGAGGGCCTCCGGGCGTCCGCAAAGGAGCCGCTTGGCCGGGGTCGCGGATGTGTGCGCAAGCGTTCCCGTAACCTCGCCACAAGGCGACGAGGCGGCAGATGGGGGGTTTTTTTTAGTTGGTACACCGTGGGTCTCATCAGCCTCACCCTGAATTTGATAAAAAGTCAAGTGCGAGTTACCTTCGGTTTCGTGCACAGATCGTGTACCCGATCCCTTTTTCTGAATCTGGTTTATACAGTGTTAAAATAAATTAAATAAGAAGAAATATCTTAGAAACAAAGTACTTTTCTCTAGTATAATAAACGAATAAATAAAATAACCTAATTAAAATTACAAATAAAAAATTTGGCCCAGATCGCTGTCAATGGGAAGGGTGCCCAGAAGGCTGGCTGTATTACCTCGCTGCACGGCAATACTAATTCGCTGAGCGAAATAGAGGCTAGCCCTCTGGTCACCTGAAGCCTCTATTAGGCGCTTCGAGAGATCTATGAATAGTCGACGCGCGCTCGGTCCCCACGGCCCCAAAGTTTCAACGCCAAACGCCGCAAACATGTAGCCACTTTCTAGGGCAGCATATTTGCGGCGCTTTAGGTTTTCGGCGGAAGATGCCGCAGCACCAGCAGCAATTTGGGTGTTTGGAATATGGGACGGTGCCAGAGTATCAACGCAAGTAGCATCCCAAACTAGCGGCCTACCCATACTCCAAGGCACCAGTGTCATTCCGTCGAGCCTTTTGCCGTCGTCCCTAGCCAGCGATCTGGGCCAATTTTTTTATTTGTAATTTTAATTAGGTTATTTTATTTATTTGTTTTTATGCTAGAGAAAAGTACTTTGTTCCTAAGATATTTCTTCTTATTTAATTTTTTTTTCTGAATTAATATTAGGTAAAAAAATTAACCAAAAATCTTATCTTCTCGAATCGCTTTTAAGCGGCAGCACGTGGGGCACATTGCTCGTAGAATCGATGGCCGTTGGGGCAGAAAGGTGCTTGAGTGGCGACCACGTGCTGGGAGGCGCATCGCGAGTAGGCCCCCCGCAAGGTGGACTGATTTCCTGGTAAAGGCCGCGGGAGTTCCCTGGATGCGGGTAGCGCAGGACCGGTCATTGTGGTACTCTTTAGGGGAGGCCTATGTCCAGCAGAGGACGTCTTTTGGCTGATACGATGATGATGAAAAAAAATATTAACAGCGCGGTGTACAATTTGAAGTTAGAATGCCATGGGTATACGAGTACAATGCTATTTGGTCACTAACTCGCGCAACTGAATGAGATAATACTTTATCACGTAACCAGATTTATTTTTTTACACGCAAGAAGGTACTTTTAACATAATTCCATAGGAGACTACAAAACAAAAATACATGCAAAGGTTCTAAAATTACAAACTAAGATAAGAAACATTTTAGATGATAAAAAAATTATAATCTAGATAGAGATTTTGTTATATTTTTCCTATAGTGTATATTAAACGTTATGTAATAATTTCATACTCGTATTTTTTCTCGTCAAAGCAAAATAAAGAACTTAGGTATTTGCCAAAAAATTATATTATAACATTTGCGACAGTATAATGCAGAACCCATCGATGCCGGCGTCGCGAATTGAGAGAAAGATAATGGGATTTCTATAGAAAATTTCCGCCGAGTTCGGACATTGCAGACTCGGGCGGTACCATATCATATCGGACCATAGTATCACTGGGCTGATCTGATAATTGAGACGAAATGTGGCCATACTAACTCCTAAACTACACGGGCTAAGTTGATAAACCCATCGTGTTCATGCTCACAGGAGCCCTGTTAATTTAACGAGTAGTTAAAATAAATCGATGTTATGTTCGTAAATATTATGGCAATAAAAGCTCGAACTAAAAAAACTGACTCTTGCAATTTGGCGAGTCTTGAAGGACCATCACTGATTCTGATTACCAATACAGTGTTCACAAGATCAAAATCACTAGTTTTAACTAAATGACTGACTGACTCACTCAAATGTTTATTTACTCGTACTATCAAATAATGTATAACAAAAAAAAACCGACTCCATTTTTGTACTTCGCTATACCACACACATGACATTTTTACATATACTTCTCATTAAACTTCTCCACCTACATTGCTTTCCGATAGCAAATGAGGTGGTTACTACAGATCCCGACAAGGTCCCGTTATAGGGGCCGATGATATTTGAGTAGTTCCGTCGATTCCTCAGGGAACTTATACTGATCTTCAGTACCTCTTCATAAGTTCCACTTCAAAACGTGTACATTTACGAGCATTAGTTGCTAGGTCAACGAGATTCCATCGGAATCTGTGGAGTGTCTACATCATAGAGGAGTTCCATATGACAACCGTGATCATCAACACCAGTTCTGCTTCACCAAATTTGTGGTTTTTGAGTGCTAAAGCTTGGTTACCTACAGAAAATGCCGCAATCGGCATATGCCTACCTGCCAAATTTCTTCGAAATCCCATCATCAGGCCTTCACCAAATTTATATGGGACGAATTCGGGGGTGCCTGATTGAAACAAAAAAATATCAAAATCGGCCAACGTGGTCAAAAGCTTGGTATCGGGAAAAATACATACGTACATAAAAAAAGCAAACTTGCAGACGAACTGAGGACCTCCTTCCTTCTATTTGAAGTCGGTAAAAAGTCGAAATTTGACATCTATCTTTATATAATTTGTGTGTTTAAAATAAAAAAAGCATAGTCAAAAGAGCAACAGGTAAAAAATGTGATTACTCATTCGCATTAAAGTGGTTGCTACGAGATAGCTTTAGAAAGATAGCGATTTCTTTTGTATAGCATTTAAACTTCTACTTAGTCAGATAGTGCCACCTTTAGGAGATTATAAAATAAGTCCATGGATAAAAAATATAGAATAGATTAAAAATACAATATTCACCATAAAATATGTGCTTTACACCAAAAATATATATACCTAATTATCATACCTATATGTATTATCATCGAACATTCCCCTACCCTAATCTCTTAAGCAAATAGTTTATCCGCTTAGTGACTCAACCGAACCTTATATTTTGCAGAAAAGGTAAAGACTCTTTCAAAATACTTACACACGGTGACCTCTTTGGGCCCCTGAAGGGCCCAGGTGACGTGGGACAAATTTCCGCCTCGGCAAACCCTTTTGAGAGCAAAATGGTTTTTCCCTTGTTTTCATTTAGCCCTATAGGCATAGGAAGATATTTGGTTAACTGCGGCCTGCGGAATTTTGCCTGTTTTTGTGCTTATTTAAGTATGTACCAGTTTATGGTATAAGAAAGTTTTTTTGTTTATACATAGCAGATTAACATGTAATAACAGCGAACATTCAACAAGTAATACAACTGGTCGTGCAATACCGAAAATTTCTCCAAGAACTACAAACAATAAGTAAGTTATAATTTAATAAGCAAAAAAATTAATTAAATACTTCTAGATATCTCGTTTTTTGCAGACAGTACCTGCAAAAACGATTCGAATTGGCTATAAAATTTGTACCTATTTTTTCAAACGTGCTCAGGAGTGGTCACATTTTCTTTAAAAAACGAACACACAAAATCTGGTAGTTTTTTCACAACTTAAATCTGATAAGTTAACCGTAACAAAATATTTATTGAGAACTACTTACATTTCATTTGTTCTTTCTTCGTCGTCAAGGTCGCCGATTGGTACCATGTTGTGACTTTGGAAGTTAGTTCCTGCCTTGGGCTCCAGAAGCAGGTACCGCAAAAAATACCTTATATATACCATATTCGTGTCGATCACAATTGCACATAACACAACAATACCGTACACAATGTACAACGTGACACAATATCAGCTGTCGTTAAGAAGAAGTTGGATACAAACACAGCTACAAGGCGATTTGCCAAAGACATACGAGTAGGGATACGTATGATTGTCTTATAAATTACTGACTTTCGTTTTCTCTTTTTCACGAATTCAATAAAATTTTGCGTGGAAGTTACCAATAAGAACGGCAAAAAATACCTACTTCATGACCAAGGCAACAACTAATTTATCCATACAACGTAGTTTGGGCTTAGCTGCCAGTGACTAGAAGGTACGTAGCATTTTCAGTATTCAGTAGCTACGTTTTACTTTCACTCTCTTATTTTTGTCTTTTGTGATACTCCTGGATGTGTAATATAGGTCCCATACAAATTTGATTTTAACTAAAAACTGATTTGGATGTCATCATAAATGTAAATTGGTCACCCAGCCCATTATTTTCATCTGCACAAATTAAAAAGTTTTCTTCACTACCTATTTGACTTACAAAAACGAATTATTTACCGCTGCGCTTTTAACAACCCTTATAGCGCCGCACAAAGAGGCTGTGGTTTCTATGAACAACCACCGCGTGCGTCGGACGTCGGATGCGTGTCCGCGGCTGGCGACAACCCAATGCTATGTTCGGAAATGTTTAGCACAGGTATCTCTGACATTTTCCCGGCGGCGGGCAGTGTTGCAGGTGAAGCTTGCAAGCTGCACGCGCCAGTCGGCATTTATAGAATAGTGGCCTGGCCGTGCGGCGCTCCTTACATTTCAAGATAAGGCATCCGGTGTTCCGCACTTGGATAAGGAAAAAACGATCAAGTGCGAGGTAGGCTCGCGCACCGAGAGTTCTGTATAACGATTGTGTACCCATCCCTAACATCCTGGTCCCATTTATTCAGGAAAATCTTATTTAATTTTAACGCCATGAGTACAGCGCCGTCTATCGGCGTATTTTGTACTAATTTGGGTGCCTGAATAATGGGCTATGGGTTTGGGTGGCTATGTATGATGGTTTTTCAAGGATGATCCTTTATCACGTGAACCGATTTCTATAAATATTTTTTTATTTGATTCCAGGTATTTTCAGCATTATTCTCTTTTGTATAATATAAATACATGCAAAAGTGATTAAATTGCTAATTTAGGTTAGAAATATTTTTGATGACGAAAAACAAATTATATCTACTTTATATAGGTAGAGATTTCGTTATATTTTTCCCGCAAAATATACATTGATAATAACGTTATTTAATAATTCCATGTTTATGCTTGGTAAAATTCGGAAATAAGGGGAACGATACGAATACTCTTTATTGCACACCTCACACAAATGAAACGTGACAAACAGAAAATAAAAACAGTAATATCAACGTTTTTTTTTCAAGTCTCTCCTTTATAAATCGATATTTATGAACGTAAAAAAGCTGTCAGAACGTGCAATTCAAGCTATTTTATATGACACCCCACTTCACAAGCCACTAGACTGAATTTTCGACCCTCCGTTTTATCGGTTATTATTCACAGAAAATAAGAAATATATTAAAAACAACAAATCACGTTCAATGCATCTGGGTTATTCTTTGTTATATTCAAAATTTCAAATCGATAGCATCAGTAGTTCTCGAGATATTAGCAATATGACAGACAGACAAAGTTGTACCATAAGGGATCCTTCTTTATCCATTTTGGTACGGAACCCTAAACGACTCGCAACCCTAACTCTAAACATAATTGATTTACAGAAAGTATTAAAACATTAATTAAAACATCGCTGTTACTCATTCGAGTGTTTGTGAATCAAATTAAAAAATGTGCCTCCGGTTTGCCAATTCGTAAATATTCCACTAGGTGTTTTCCTTTTCTCTCCTAATATTAGTAGTTTATCACTCTCCTCCTCTTCTAAAGCTAAAAGTATAGCCTGACCAGTGCCTATTTGGACCTGAGATAATGTTGCCGCCAACAGCATGTCATATGGCAATAATATACACAGGTCATGTACATATAGTAAGTCGGAACAGTGTGTATATTTTTAATTTTATTTTATTTAAACTGTATATTTCCTTAAATGTTAAATTTTCTGAGCAAGCATAGTTTGAGGAATCTTTTTTTATTTAAGATTGTTAAAAAACTATGGAGTGTTGGCAGAAGCCCCATATTTACAACTATTATATATATTTTTGTTATTGTAGACTTACCTATAGGTACATTGAATAAGAAAAAAGTGTACTTGTAAAATTCAAAGAATCTTCCCAATTCAATCAATCCTCACTATAATTTGAAATGTCAATACTACCGGTTATGTCAACAACCAATTTCAAAACATTGTGTATTGGAATATTAGTCAACCCTTCGTCCTTTTATAGTTTTAAATAATTAATAATATTCACAATAAGCTTCTGACAACGTTTTAGATGTTTTTCGGCATATTTATTTTTATAATCAGGAAATATTTCGTCTTGATGTAAGTTTGTTTACATCGAAGACATTCGCTCACTTTTAACGTCTGTTGTCAAAGAGTGTATCTTGCCATTAAAATAAATTAGTTCCACTAAAAATCCGCAACATGGCCAGGTCCAAATAAACACTGGTTAGGCTATAACAATGTAAGATGTAGGGAATTTCTTTTTCTCCATTGTTCTGAGTACTATCTGACGACGGTTCAAGTAGCGCCCACGCCCGATGAAGTGTGGTTCAGAGAACCCGTGTGCCCACGACTGGCGGCATATGGGCACCGCGGACAGCATCACATGCCGTCAGTGGCTTTCGGTGGGTCATAGAACCCGTAGCCTAGGCAAAAATGCATTCAGCCAAAGAAAACTACCTGCAAACCGCATGTGTTCCATGAAGTTCGGCGCGTAATGAAATAAATTTGTTACTATTACTTAATAATCCGAGTTTAAGCCGCCTATATTAATTCCTTAACAAATCGGTCACACGGTCCCAATTATTTATTATATGGTAGGAAATTTCACCCCAAGTCTTCAATGTTATGACATGAAAATTATGCAATAATAAGGGTTGCGAGGACCTTAACTTCAAAAGCCGGACATACATGCCAAAAAGCCGGATCTACCCAGGCCTTTAAAACCTTATGAAAATAAGAGATATTATATAGTAGATTGTACAACAAGTGCATAAAATGAGGTTTTATACACGAGTTAGTTATACACTCTACTTTTCATTTCGATTGCGAGAAAATTAAACAGATAATTAATATAATTAAAGTTATGTCATCAAATTTATACTTCTGTGCTGTCGACCGCGCGCGGCGGCACCGTGCCGGCGCGCACGCCTGCACGCACGCCGGCGCGCGTGCAGGCGGGCTTTACTTTATGCTCTAGATCATAAAAAGCGATTTTATGTCGCCTCTGCAGAGCGTAAAGATTTAGAGCATGAGTAGTGAAAACGATATATTTCGTTAGTGTTTAGAATTTCGTTATAATCATAATCAATATTCCTCATAACGATATTTCATAACTTAACAAAATGAAAATCATAACCTTATACGATAAAATCGTTTGATTAGGTACCTATTTGTATAATATGGTGGCGGTGGCGACAATGACGTGCTCCAATTTGACGTACAAGTCACAGCTCACGAAAGGGCGAATCTCTGTGCGAGACAGAGATAGCCTATAACACAAAACACAACAATAATATCGCTATATTTATCGCTACATTGCTTTTTATTTATAATGTTATAATGGATATAATTGATACCGCTATAAATGCGTGCCTAATATAGTTTTTAGTAAAGCGTTTTATTGACAAAGTAGCCTTATGAATCATAACGATGCAAAAATAGCGCTACTTCGAGGCCTGGATACCATTTTTACCAGGCGCTAAACTTCAATAACCGACCTTGACGTTATTTTTGTTATTGTTATTTTGTTTGTATAGCAGATATTTTTACTCGTAGTCGATGGTTAATTTGCAGAAGGCCGGACACGTAAAAACTTGGCCGGCCAGGACCATGAAAATGCGGACACCTGTCCTGGCATGCAGTAGATCTATGAAACCGCCAAGTAATACTTTTTAAACAAAGGTGTAGCATTAGTAAAGTCAGGGCTTGGCTTATCCTGACAACTTTTTATACAGCGAAAGCGTTCTAAGCTCATGAGTCTTGGCAGCCAATATTACATGAATTTATTTTGTTGGGATCTCATTTCTTATTAGGTAAGGATAACCAGTTTTTTTTTAATTTTTCTTTGCGAAGTTACCTAGTTTTAGTTTTAGTTTTAGTTACCCTGCCTGGGGTCGCGAGGATAAAAGGTACTGATTTCTTTTTTTTTTGTTTATCCTAGGTTTCATGTAAAATTTCAGCTTTCTAGGTTGTCGGAAAGTACCATAGAGGTGTTGATGAGTGAGTGAGTGCATGGAAAAATCATTGTATTTTAGGTATGTAGGTATCAATAAAATCTAAAATATAACAGCTATACATATGAATGAAACTTAGTGTTATTTATTTCATATTTTACCTAACTTAATCTTATCCTGTAAATAACGGTTAAGTTCTTTCGTGTTAAGGCCGAGCTACACCGAATGCGTCCGCAGCACGTGCGCGTGCGCGTGTGCGTGGCATGCACGTTGTATTGTATGAAATGTCATAGTAAATGACACACCGCTTGCGTGCGCAGCACGCGTGCACGCCTCGCAAGCGGTGTGTCGTCTACTATGACGTTGCATGCGAAACAACGCGCTCGCCACGCATACGCGCACGCGCACGTGCTGCGCACGCATTCGGTGTGTCTCGGCTTTTAACTAAGAGGCTTTAAAAATTAGACGAAACGGTTCGAGAAAAGGTAAGTAGTGCATGGCACGCCTCCTCACTTGTTAATCTTAGCGGGGGCATTCTCGTGCACCTCGATGCGTGTACACTGCCGGCGACATCCCAATGCTATGTTCGGAAATGTTTAGCACTAAGGGCCTACTCCGAACTTCTAAAATACAACTTCTTATCGTGCCGTCCCTTTCCGTCATATAGTGTATAACACGTGATTGAAAGGGACGGCACGACACGAAGTTCGCTTTTCGAGTTTTGGAGTAGGCCCTCTGGTATCTCTGACAGTTCACCAGCGGCGGGCAGCTGCACGCGCCTTTCGCTATTTATTTTAGAGTATGTTCATCTTGGCGGGGACTCTACCGTGCACCCTGATATGTCGTTTGAAAGTATTCTGGTACTTTTAACCATTTTTTAATGCGTGATATTAATAACATGCATTTTTTTTAAGTACTAGAATATTAAACTACTAGATGAAAGCCCGGCTTTGCTCGGGTGAAATAAATAAGTAAGAAATAAAGTAAACATTTATTCGTGACAGTTATGCAAACGACGAAAGAAATAGTGTACAAAAATGTATAAAATAAAAACATTACAGCAACGGATTATGATGAAACTTCGTATAGAAATATAGTCTGTAGTCTGGATTGACATATGAAATAGGGAGTAAAAGATTACGCTGACGACGTCACGGGCAAAGCAAAAATCTTTGCAAGTTTATCCTAAGCATTTTTATAAGGGTAGTATTTAAAGGCACATAAAAAATTTGACACTGTAATCAGTACTGATTAGTATATTATAATTCAGTTCAGATGTGCAATTGTTAAATATTGATGTGCCAGTCAGTATTTTTGGTGCGAAGTCAGAGCTGCTAGCGCGAACGAAAACAAATGTAGTTCGTGTATCTCCCTCTCTGTCGAAGTTGCAAAATCGAGCGACACAGAGGGAAATACACGATATTCGTTCGTTTTCGTTTCGCGGTAGCAGCTCTCTATTCTCCGCCAAATTCTATTAAGTGGGGCCCTTTACACTCAATATTATGTGTCAATATTATCGCGATTTTTAAAATTGTATGGGGTCTGTTAAACGCTTAATATTATCACAATACTGGTGTGTCAATATTATCGTGGTTTTATAGATGTTGCTTCAATATTCAGTGTTTCGCGTGATAATAATAACAGTTGGTAATATTTTCTCCAATTAATGGAAGCTATTTAACAACTTGTTCCGTTTTGCCAAAGGTATTTCACATTCCGATACGCGCACCATCCTGGAATAGGAGCCGTCAGACCAGAGGGCCTACCGCGATCTGAAAACGAAGTATTTCCCTCTCCGCGCTCGAATATGCAAGTGCGACAGAGAGGCATATATATTTGGTTTTCGGTTGGTAGCACTTTAGTCCGAACACGGCGGACGGTCGAAGAAAGTCAAAGAACATTCCGTGTGTTGTCTGTCACGCATATAATTTTTTAACTTCCCTATGAACTCGAAATTAGTTGATAATGTTTATTATGAAGTATAGGAACCGTCAGTGTGCGACTCCGACGCACTTGGCTGGTTTTTATTACATTTTGAATTTTATTTCTCTTATAGTAAAATACCCTATTCGTTTTAAACTTGACGCCTGAGGGCCTACCGCGAACCAAAAACGAACTATCTTCCTCTCTTTCGTTTGAATATACATGTGCGAGAGAGAGGCAGATAGTTCGTTCTCGGTTCGCGGTAGCGCCTCTAACGTCCGAGCGCAGCGAACGGCATGAGCTGGGGGTCTACTCCGAAATTCTAAATCCTAACTTCGTATGGTGCCGTCCCTTTCACTCTCCTGTCATAGACTATATGAGTGAAAGGGACGGCACCATACGAAGTTCGGATTTCGAATTTGGGAGTAGACCCCCAGTACCACTAAGTTATAAGATAGAGCGAGATAGGGATAGAATTTTGCTAGACGTTTAAAAGCCATAAGTCACCTAGTAGTTTGTCACAACAAAATAGACACGCAGCTTTAAGATGGCGGACAGACTCAGCAAACATTCAAGTGGTGTCCTTTACACGATTAATATTATCACAATGGGGTGTGAATATTATCGCAGTTTTCAAATTTGTATGGATTCTGCTTCAATATTCACGTGATACTTATCGTGATATGAATACATGTAACAGGCCCCATACATTCGCTTTGAAGGCGGTTGTTGTGAGAATCAGTCTAGCTAGCACGATAGATTATACCGTTACGTTTTATGTGACGTTTTAATACATTTCGCCCATATAACGTGACGGTATAAGTTATCGTGCTAGCTAGGCTGATAGGTGTATAGAACGCTTGAAAACTACAAAAACAAAACGCTGCAGACGCGGCTAGCCGAATCCACACAATGGGCGATGATGGCCCATCACCCAGAACGCAGCCCAGCAACCTGGCCAACATACCGGACGCAAAAATAGTTCACGATTTTCGAACGTAGCCGACACTGTCAACCAACAAATTTAATATAGCAATATAGTCTGTGGGCAATATGGCCGACGTTTTGTCATCAAATTAACACTTTTAAATGCAAAATACGTGACAATCCGAATTTCGCGGATACATATGTTCAACTCAAAAATCATTATTTTTATACGTTCTTCAATTTGAGACAGGTCTCGTTCGGGTCTACCGTACCCCTGCACGAAATTATTAATATAGATTATTTTTGTTGGAGTCCGGTATCTTGTCAGCTAAGCGGTTGCGACTGGGTAGGTAAAAAAAATAATGGTAGTAGTATGACACACGATGATTCATAACCGGTGGTTTGCAATCAGAACAATTAATTCAATAATCAATTACAATCACGTTAAAATCGTCGTTACCCAAAATATTTTTTTTTAAACAAATTTCGGACGGCAATTAAAAGAAAAGTCCTTGTCACCCTACTCGTGATTTATTATCATTACAAAGTATGAAGCCTAGATTTCCTTCAAAGATTAGGTTTTTTTCAACCCAATAATTAATATATAAGGAATAAATTGTCAACTACCACATCTATGACAAGACGATAGATGAGTTTGTTGACCAGAATTTCAGTAATTTGACGTGTGCACGCACACATTTGTAGAAATGTAGGATGACTTTAGCATATAGTAGATATTAGTATCTCTCTATCTTTTTTAACTAAGCCATGACTATATAAACGTAAAATATAAAAATAAAAGTATGAAAAATTAATTTGTTTATTTCAAAATAAGAATTAGGTATTTTTGTATTAACTTAACTACTAATCTTAATTATAAAAGATTTTGTCAGTTAAGGAGCCTTGCCGTTGCTTTTAATTACAATACATTTTTTTAATTATAACTATAGTTAATTATTCAATAGTACAAGTACCTACTACATTATTTAATGAATAGCTTATATAATATTCTTGGTTTTGCAGCATATATATATTTTTACCCTCCATTTTGAGTATTACATCTCTGGGAAGTATATTCAATATTGAAGGGAGAATACAGCTCCGTACCCTCTGTCCATATTCATTGTTGCTTTTTCCCCGTCATAATACCAAGATAAGTTACGTAGACGGGTGGGTCTTACTTTTTTCAATACTGTGTTAACAGACTATCGTAATTATTTCTATATTTATATTTTACTTTAATGGTACGATTGCTTTCAGTAGACGTATCTGCCTGCCTAGCACAATAGCTTATACCGTCACGTTATATGGCCGAAATGTACTAAAACGTCACATAAAACGTAACGGTATAAGCTACCGTGCTAGCTAGGCTGGAGATTATAAATATTATTTAGGTATTTTTTATAGGTTCTTCCATAGCTTTCTAGGCCATAGCTTTAACACAGTCCGCCAATGACAGGTAAAGAAGTCTCAATGTGTTGTAAGGTACCTTATGCTTAAGTATACATAGTTTTGACAATGTAGATCGGAGCTTATTACATACTTGGTCAACGTTTGGACCCCAGTTAAACTTAGAGTCTATTTTTAGGCGAAGGTATATATGTTCCTTTACTATTTCAAGCGCGCTACAGTTACAAGAAGAGTTAGGCAAGTGGAGACATCTGTGCCTGTGGGCCACGATCTTAGGCGTTATTTTTTTTATATGGTGAGTGTATGTGCATTAGTTTGGTTGTAGAGTAGTTTATAGATAGGCCCAGATCGTGGGCCCATTTGCACAAAAGATCAAACTCGGTCTGCATCATATCATGGGTCGTCTCTAGATTCTTATGGGCTGTTATTATACAGATGTCGTCTGCAAATTGATAAACAGAGCTCTTCCGGAATATTTTGCACGTATCCTTGACGTATAATAAGTACTCAGCCGGCGCCAGGATTGATCCTTGTGCTGTACCGCGCAGTGCGGGCGTCAGGTCACTTTGTTCGCCCGCTATGCTGACCGCGTTATATCTATGCGTATGATAGTTTTTAATGAGTTCCAGCACAGGACCCTGTATACCATTTTGTTTTAGAACCCTTCAGAACCCTTGCAGGTATACCACCAGGCCCACTAGCTTTGTTTACGTCTAGACTCTCAGTGCTCTACGGACCTCTTTGTTATGAATCGTGACCTCCGACATCGAGGAGCCACATTGAGGTATTGATGGTGGTAGATGAGAGCCAGTGTCCAGACGCGAGTTACTGGCAAACAAAGAGGGAAAGAGATTGACCTTCTCTAATGCGATGAAAGCCAGTGAGCCATCAGGCTTCTGCATGGGAGGAAGCATCGGACGACAGAAGTTGGTTTCGATCGATTTAGATAAGGACCAGAACTGCTTACTACCTGGGGGGTAGGCTGCTAGTCTGGCCCCTATTCTACGGATGTGATCGAACTGAGCCTTACGGATCACCCTTTTGCAAGATTTGGCGGCTAAGTTGAATGCCCTCTTCTTCGAACGAACCCTTCGAGCTCGAATTTTGCGGTCACAAGCTTGAACCCAGGCCTGGCAGGCAGACTCTTTGCGGGCCTCAGTACGCGCGCAGTCCGCATTGTACCATGGCCGGGCTTCGTGACCGAGCGGGATGTCTGAGAACGGAATAAAAAACTCCATTCCCTGCCGTATCACGTCTGCAATCGCGTCAGCGCAGAGTGAGGGGTCGTTCGAAGAAAAACACATTTGCCGCCAAGGATAAGACGCAAAGAAGTGCCGGATCTCCTTCCAATCTGCTGACTCGTATCTCCAAACTCTTCTTGTGCCTCTGGGGCTGTCATCAGTAGGAGATCGAAACGATACGGACTTCACCAGACAATGGTCGGATGACCCTAGGGGAGCGGAAACCGACACGGAGTACTAGAGAGTATTTTAGAAAGTATTTTCTCGGAGTGTCGTCTAAATATGTGGTTAAAATCATTCGAGTTATTGGGTCCCACGGTGTATAATCTGATTTTAATATCTAGATTTTTACACACACAGATAATTTAATTAAGCTTACACTTTTTTTAATGCAATACATGTAAGAATAATAATATCTAACGCTCTCCACGTAAAAGGTTTTCAATCTTATTGTAAAACTCTAAAAACAAAACTCCGCATTACCTAATTCAAGTAATCTTCACATTTCAAGAAGTTAATTTTACTCCTACGCGTAATTTCGTTGCACAACATTCCATTTTTCATTAAACTCCAAATTGCTTTCGGTCCCGCCTCGCATCATCAATAATACCTTGTAAATGGACTTGGGGGTGTGTTTTGACAACGCATAAGCTACTTTTCATTAATTTCTGAGCGACATGCGATATGCGACTTTAGCTCGGCGCGCGCGTTCCCGTTATATTGTTTGAACGATTATAATAATAATAATATTGGGGGACAATCTTGAGAGTGTCATAACTTTTCTACTCATATAACAATGCCTTTTAGCGTAAGCCTATGGTAAATTTTATTTAAAACTATTACGCAGCTTCTGTTTAAAACCCTATCACATTTTTCAAAGATTTAAGTCAGTTTAATTTCAGATTAGTTGTAACTTGTAAGTACCTAAGTATACATTTATTATTAAAATGTCTACTGGCAGTCTGCGTATAGTAAAAAACAGGCCATGTGCGAGTCGGACTCGCGCACGAAGGGATCCGTTCTATTATGTATACAACATTAAACACTCTATTTATAACTTTTTTTTTATTTAATTTAAATATTTGGTGTACTTTGTAATTTTTAATCAGAACATTAAATAATATCAAGTAGAATTATGGTCAAAAGCGAGTCAGATTTTAATTTTCCCATACATTTTGAGACCCAGCGCCTGATGAACACAACGAGCAACTTTTTAAAAGGAGCTCCCTTAAATATTAATTTCATTTTATTTTTAGTATTCGTTGTTAAAGCGACAACAGAAATACATCATCTGTGAAAAATTCATTTGTCTAACTATCACGGTTCATGATTTAAATCCTGATGACCGACTGACAGACAAACAGCCACACAGACGGTCTGACAGCGGAGTCTTAGTAATAGCGTCCTGTTTTACCCTTTGGGTACGGAACCCAAAAAATGGAGCCGGTCGGAACGGACTCTTAACATTGTTTGGCGACTCAGGTCATAATTGTCATAACATAAATCATTAGAATTTTACACGTACCAAAATATATTTATTTATTTTATCTTTCTTGCACTAAGGAATCCTTATCGTATAGCAAGCGGACTCAATGCCATATGGCATTCTCTGCTAGTCACCCTTAAGGCAAAGCAGAAAAATATAACATAATGTAACAGGTCACTCACGTCTTTAAGGATCAATATCTTTCAACAGGTTTCAAATTGGTACGGGATTCTTAATCGTTTTTCATAATCATAAAATGATCGATGTCGATCATGTATTTTCCCGCTAAACTTTTGTCATGACTGACTAAAGGCCACGGAAGTCATAGTTTTAAGCTGATGCAGGATACATGATAAGCTCCCGCACCCTAGTAGGCACCTAAAGCTAATAATAGCACGTGATAAAATTTTACTTATATTTATGTCTTAATGAAAATAAAATTTTATATTTTGTTACGCGCCCACTTGTTCAAACATAATGTA
Source organism: Notocelia uddmanniana (assembly GCA_905163555.1). NCBI lineage: Eukaryota > Metazoa > Arthropoda > Insecta > Lepidoptera > Tortricidae > Notocelia > Notocelia uddmanniana. The sequence goes on from LR991055.1 coordinate 24,194,066, forward strand.
ATTTAAATTTCATACTTACTAGTGAAGTCAAGACCAACTTGAACGACAGTTCACCAAATTCCAAATGATGGGCCAAGCAGGATGATACAGTGGTTCCTAAGCGTGAGAATTACTCTCCTGTTTCACCTGAACGTGTTCTGGTTTCTTTCTGTACCTATTTGTTGTTAAAAAGTTTAAAATGGGGGCACTAGCTCACTGAACTGGCTGAGTCATGTGATTTTACTTTCTACGATCTAAATCTAGACTAGATAAGTAAGAAACTATTGTAATATTATAATTAATAATGACATTTAATAATAAAATAAAATAAAACCTATTAGTCGGTATCGATTCCCTGTAGGCAGACTGAGAAAATTCGCCATGAGTGAAGATCAATAATGCGATTAAAATTTATAACTATGGAAGTTTTAAAGTCATGGGAATAAAACTTTTCATTTACGTAACTATACCGTTATAGTTTTACGTATATATTACCTGTTACCCTAGAGGGACAAAAATATATATTATGTTGGTTGGTTTGCCATATAATGTTTTAGGGGTAGGTGGACTCGCTACGAATGTATAATAAATTCAGATCAAAAACTGTGCAAGATTTAAAACTACAGAATTTCAATGATCAATAAGCTAGGCTCAATTCTGCTGTATAGTAATAAATTAATAATAAATTAATGTGTTAGATTAATATTAACATTCATATTTTTTTTGTTGCTTGTTCTGTTGTTCTCAATTATAAGTATTACTATGGTATGTAATTATTGTTGCAAAATTCTCCTTTATTGCGTAATTGGTTGAACAAAATTCAAGTGCTTATGCAAATATTTTCCAAAAATACCGGCATACAGTGAAAACGAGCTCTCGCTACACAGTTTATTATCGTAACCTCGTTGTTTTGGTTACTAAAATATGATGACGGTATGGTTACAATAGCAATCGAGTTTTTGTGTATGTAAATAGGCGAAAATTAAACACTCTACCTATATGAATAATCATATATGTAGAGTGAGCACTTAAACACCGATTAAGATAATGCACGATTGTAAAAACATGCTTACTTACATGGAAAATGACAAACCAGAACGTTCTGTCTTAGAAAATGATGCCTACATTGCGTAGGTCTGTCATCCAAGCTCTATTTAAAAAGATGTATGCAACGCTGCCTTTTGGGTGACAAGGCTGCCACGAGTATGATGAAATTGCGGTTTTTGTGCCGACAGGTGCGGTGAGTGAGGTACGTGCGTCCGGCTACAAGCGGTAACATTATGTGTCTGTCAACCAACTCCTTCAAAGGCAAAAAACGGCAGCGGTAAACTGTCAAGATTTATGCAGCAGTAAAATACTATAAAAGTAAATACTATAAAAGTATACAATAAATACAATTGCATAATGCAATTTGGGCGGCACCGTTTTTGAAGCCCGCAAACAATTCGCCTGATCAGAAACACCCACACGGACCTCAGACGTGACTATAATCTTATTGCAAATTTTATTTAACTAGAAAAGTGTATGTCGCATGGAAATGATATAAACTGGAATTTGATTAAATCCCCAAGACACTCCATTTCACCATTTTCCCTGGATCGGTTTAGTAAAATGACGATCATTGTCTACATCACACATTTTATTTCATCATCTTACCTCAGTAAGCATTTGATAAAATCGCTTACAGTGTAAACTTTTTAATATAACGATTTCCACTCTTCACTTTCCACAGCTTCAAGTGGAAATCGGGATTTTAAAAAGTTTTAAATATACGCATGAAACGAGAGACTTGAGATTTTATAATTTCTCTAAACTTGTCAGTGAAATGGCGAAACGAGTTGTCAGTGCTGTAATACATGCTTATAAAACTAACCTCTGTTCAAAAAGTATGTATATCCTAACACTATATGCTAAAGATTAAAGTTGTGTGAACCCCACGTGAACCTACGTCTGGTGGTATATAACTTCAAAACTTAAGGTCAAATAAATATAAATAAATAAATATTGGGTTGCAATCTTACACTAATCGACCTTATCCTGAACTAAACTTGTGCTATGGGTACAATACGACGATATACATACTTATATAGACAAAAATACATAGAAAACATCCATGACTCAGGAAAAAATATTCATGCTATTCACAAATAACGTTAACTAACTTTAAAATATTATACTTATTAGCTCGCAGGTTTATACAACTTGGTTCACTAGCAGTTAGCTAAATGGTAGCTGGTTCTCATAAATTACCTTTAAATACCCACAGATTTTCCATAATTCACACGTATACAAAAGCTGTTACATTTGAGTGAGACTGACTTATTTGAATGTAATTGTTTGAGCAGATTTTTGCTTGTGATATTTTTATTTAACGAATATATCTTGTAATTATTTCCTTACTTAATCATAATATTCACATTGGCCAAATTTATTGAAAGTCCGACCCATCCAAACAATCTCGCACCGCTAGACTTAAAAAATATATATAACTTCTAAAATTTTTATATCAAAGTTTTTGTATGTATGTTTTACATATTCGGGGTTAATTAGCAAAAAAAAATGGGAACTCAAAACAATAACTATTAAGTCATAAAACAAACTGTGTAAAGTCCCTAAATATTCATTTTCATTTTAATTAATTTGTCGAAGCTTAAAAGATTTATATATTTTTATTAAATAATATCACCACGTGTCACGGTACCTACTTCTTTAATTTATGGTACTCTATCATTGGGCAAAAATTCAACAATTGTTACTCTTTAACAACTTAAGCTATAAATAATATTTACATACTTTTAACTTACTGTAATTTCGTAAGTACAACTAAAGTCTCATGTTCCTTTAATCTCACAGCAAACAAGTACAAGTACAGCTATGTGGCTTGTCCTGTCCCAACCAGGTATCACTGTCCGAGAAGGCTTTAAAGGATAAACACTGAGCTCAGTTGGGTCTACAAAAGATACGACATATTATGTTTTTCCACATTAGGACACTGCAAAATCCTCTACTGTTTTTTTTTGCCGTAAGTAAGAGTTATTGCCTTTCCTGAGAGATAATGTATGAAGGAAGAACTAGTTTATGAAAATCGCTATGCTATTTCAAGTGTTGGCGTCTCTAGTTTGCGAGCATTCATAGTAAATTGAATTCATAAAAACCTCAACTAGCTGATATTAGCGTTGTAAAAAGCTTTTAAAATGTATCTAAAGAAGTGAAAACCCGCCCAAGTGCGTGTCGGGCAACAAGCAATTCAGTTCCGTTGTTCCCCACCCGTTTCATTATGAGGAATTAAAAGTTCACATACAGCACAAAAACAATAAATTCAACTTGTAGGAAACCAATTCGTCACGAGATGGTGCTGGCGTCGAGATAGAACGCGCTAACGACATGTCGACGACGTAGAATCACGACTACCGAGCTGTAAGATATCATTTGCTGTCTTGTGGCCTTGTGTTAGGCGCTCCTACGGACTTGGTTGGCTGCATTCAAGAGATCCCCCTGAAGATCTGCATCTGGGGTCTCCCCTCAAACACACAGCCCCAGCTTATCACCGACGAGTTGAAGAAGAAGGGATTCGAGCCTACATACACGGCACGTAGACGCACGCCAAGGGCGACCGGGCTGCTTGTTCTACGTGCAGCTCCAGAGGACCCCCGACACTATCCCGGCAGTTTACGACATCCGCGAACTGCTGGGTATGCCGGGCGCGACCGTGAAAGCCTGGTGGGCCAAGAAGGGGCCGGCAAAGTGTCACCGGTGCCAGGGCTTCCGCTATTCGTCCTCCGGTTGTCACCGCTCAATCAAGTGCGTCCGTTGCGGAGGACCGCACTTCGCGGGCCAGTGCGACCGGCCGCGCACCGAACCGGGGACCTGTGCAAACTGTGCGGGCCCACACACAGCAAACGACGTCGCGTGCCCCACCTTCCGACGTGAGGCACGGAATAAGAAGGCCGGAACGGCCCCCCTCACCTCTCGTTGTGGGCAGACTATCGCCCAGCCGAGCGTAGTGAGAGAGGAGGAGAACGCCGTAAACTCCCTGATGGCTATGGCGAATGACGCAGGGCCCCACCGCAGCCGTCAAAGAGGGAGGGGGAAACGGCGCAAAAAGACCACGCCCACCGAGCCGCCACAGCCGCTACTACCGACACACACATACCGATTGTACACATACCGATGTCCCACGCCCCAGCACAAACCCGACTCAAAACGAAGGAGAGGTCAGGAACAAAGTGATTGCGGATTGCATATCAATCCTGCAAAACCTCCTGACCGCCATCCAGACCGGCAGCAACCCCGTTCCGATCATTCTCAGGGGATTAGCCGACCTGTACAAGGACGACTAGCCCCTCATAACAAGACTGGACGTACCTGCAGTGCCGTCGGCTCGAGCGTCGCTCGCTGGGCCTCCCCTAACGGGGGTTCACCCGGCAGGGCTCGACCTCGCCAACGGACGAAGCGGACGACCCTACCACTGGAGTCGACGAGCTATATGCTCAAAAGGCTACCCGTCCGTAGTTACGGACGGCGGCCGATCCCGCTGAAAGCGGCAAAGCCGCGCATAGCTTCCCCGGATCACAACAGGCCCGAGCGACGACCCGAGGATATCATTTGCTGTCTTGTGGCCTTGTGTTAGGCGCTCCTGCGTACTTGGTTGGCTGCATTCAAGTCATTGAACACCTTCCAATACGTTTGTGCATCGGGAACTACTTTGGGTCGCAGTACGGTGTCTCTTTCGAAACGCCTGCTGTTTCTTGAACAGTATAGTGCTAATTAGTGTGCCTGTCTGTAATAAACTTCGCCGCTTAACCACATACGCTGTTTTCCTCGACAATAGTGTTACCACCCTTACAAACTTATATTTCCTATGTTTGTCACAACTAATAACTTTATGTAAGTAATCGATGGAAATTGCACGAAAATTTATTTTATAAATAATTGTTGGGGACATTTTTTTTACACAAATCGAACAAGTCCCATAGGCTCGTGTTATGGTACCCATTTTGTTAAATGTAGCTCTACCGTTTTGTCGGCGTGATTGATTATGTTGCCAAGATTCTAGTAGTGACGGTTACTGAGCTAAGCTGTGGTCAGACGGACTGACTGACGGGTAGATATGGTAAAACTGTAAGGGTTGTTTGTTTACGAGGGAACCCTAAAAACGTTAATAAAACATTTACGTCAATATATAAAATACCCTTTCTTTATTTTATTGAGTAGGTGTCGATTTTGGATTAATTTTAGTGTAAAAAATTAAACGTACCGTACCTAGAGCATTACACGGCTTTTTTTAAACATACTTTTTATTATTTTTAGTCTGTATATTTACATATTTTCACAGTTTTTACGAATAGACAATTTATTAAAAATTTTGTTGTATTCACAGCTATACGGCTGGGGAGTCCTGGTGCTCGGGGCAATGCCTGCTGAGATTGTTGGCTTGGCAATGAAACGTGACGTCATTTACACAAGTTTATTCCTCGGCACACGGCAGTCGAATACTATCCAGTAACAACAGTGGAAAATTATATAAGTATTTAATTAAGGCAACTATGTTGAACTAACAGAGTTCAAATATTCAATTCACACGAAAATTCAAAAGCAGCAGACATAATCTTGACATGTGAAAAAATTTACAAGCGGTCTAGACGCGAGTGCGCACGCAACCTGTGCCCGCCACGTGGCTCCCCTCCCCCAATCGGGGAATCTCACTGTTCGTCTTGAACGCGTTGTGATCTTTCTACCTTCAAGCTCTGGTTTGTCTTGGTCGATGGGCTCCCCGGCACGGGTTCCATTATCGAATATATAACTGGCTTAAGGCGATCGATCGACACACCGTGTTGTTTTAGCCTGTTGAAAACCAAACATAGGTGTATATGTACCTCATGCTCCTCGTTTTTTGAGAAGATCAAGAAATCATCTAAGTAAGTGTAACAGAAGTCAAGGCCTCTCGTTATTTCGTCAACAAAGCGTTGGAACGTCTGTCCAGCGTTACGTAAACCAAATGGCATAAAAGGGAATTTAAATAATCAGAAAGGGGTATTTATGGCAGTTTTCGAGATGTCATCTTCGCTGACAGGGATTTGGTTGTACGCTTTTACAAGATCTAACTTAGAAAAAATGCTACAGCTTGAAATGCTCTGTGCGAAGTCATAAATGTAGCGTATCGGGTAGCTATCAAGTACTGTCCGAGAATACAACATTCTGTAGTCCCCACAAGGACGCCAACCGTAACGTTGTCTTTCTGTTTCAAAATTGTTGTACAAATCGAATAATACACAAAGTGATTATAATCACTTCTTTGTTAAAAATATTGTAGTACCTTGTTTGATTACTAAACTATTTATAAGTATGAATGTACTAACTGTTGGTAAACCTTTAATAAAATTAAAATAAAAACTACCCGCGCCGTGTCCAGGAGTACTTACTGCCTTCTGTATTAGGCGCATAAAATTAGCAAAACCTGGACATAATTCGATAACTGTATTTTTTTTCTATGATTTATAGTATTGTTAGTTATAAGTAAAATAAAAAGAATTAAACTTTTTAAGGCTCCGCGTCAATTTTAAAACTACAAAAAACTAAATTTTTAACACATCTTGATTTCGTAAGAAAGCCATAATAAAAAACTTTGTAAAACTACCTGTATTATAATAAGAAAAAATATCATTTAATCAATTATCGTGGATATATTTTTTTAATATGTTTCTTATAGTACTAATAAAGTGTTGACGGCATAAATTTTGACGTATTTATGTAGGGATCTGCAAATATGGTGATAAATTATTAAAAATTAAACGGCTTCTCTTTGCAGATCACTAAAGTCACAAATATGAGTAATTTTTAAAAACCAAATACATAACTACGTCAAAAGTGTTTAATTGATGCCGTCAACATTTTATTAGTACTAAGTATTAGAAACATATTAAGCAAAAAATATTCACGATAATTGATTATATGATATTTTGTTTTATCATAATACAGGTACTTTTACAAAGTTATTTATTATGGCTTACTTATGAAATCAAAATGTGTTAAAAATTTAGTTTTTTTTGTATTTTTAACATCGACGCGGAGCCTTAAAATATTTAATTCTTTTTATTTTAATTATAACTAACAATACTTTAAATCATAGAAAAAGAAAATTGCAGTTATCGAATTATATACTAGTTTTTCTAATTTTTTTGACCCCTGACCTAGCCATCTAGCAAGAGTGTTCGCTATTAGACCATTCGCAGAGACGACTTTTAAGACAATGATCGTCAAATCAATATCCCATATGGCGGTGACAAACTATTATTATTAACATTTCCAAGGTTTTGATAGTGTCTAGATGTCTAAAACTTTTAAACTGACATGAAAAATAGCCTTTAAGGCCTATTTGCAAACTAAGTATTTGAATTTAGGTACTCAAAATTCAACTCCACTAGTGTCCTTCATGTCTAGAGACTCTCTCTCAAGTTAAATAATCTATTAAGACACGCTTAAGGACATATATCTCGCAATAATCACATGTCGCTAACATATAACGTTTGTAAAATTAATATAACAAAACCGTTCTCACCCAGGCATACTTCATTTGCACTCGTGTCATTTTACCCATAGTTAAATAAGTACTAATTAGTGACAATTAGTTTAACATGCATACTGTTTTAGCTAAGGAGACCATTGTTTTTATCTAGGACGGCTTGGTAATACAATAATTATCAAAGTGGGTTCAACCATTAATACCTATTTAGGTTTCTTTAGTAAACAAGGAACCCATAAATTGGCAATGCGTGTCTGTCCCTCTATCCGTGGCTAACTCTATGACTTCTTGCAACCAGAAAACTGTAATTTGACATGGGTATAAATACCATCATCATCCTCCTAGCGTTATTCCCAGTCATTTCTATTCTTCCTACTAACCTCGAGTTTTTTTTTACTTTTTCTCACAACACGAATTTCGTAAATGGTTGATGTTTGCTTTTTAAAATAAAATTTTAGATTTCGGACTTAATATTTTGAACATCTAATGATCGAAGACATTCATTATTTCTAGTAACAAATCACGTTTGTAATTTGCAAAAAGCGTGTCCCAGTACTGTCTCCTCCGCGGTTCCCTCTCCGAGACATTTATTTGCCTACTTTTTAGCCTTATTTGATTCCTGGTAACTCAGTGACCATAGGCAAAGTTTTTCCCATTGTATAAAATACGATAGTCAATCTAAATTTGACTCCCGTATAGGGTATGCTCTTGCAGGTGAGTTTATCACCAATTTTTGTCCGATTTGTTAAATTATCATTGTAGGTAGACAATAAAATGCTTTTTAATAGAACTACTGATGTCAATAAATAAAACTATGTATAATGGGGTATATAATTCGATAACTACGTGGAATATTACGGTTATTTTAATACTCATTTTTTTATTGAAAATAGGAATTCGTTAAGGTTGTTTGGTGGCATTGGGGTGAACAATGAGCAATGGAGTCGTTGTAATATATTTTTTGATTTAATGAATGAATGAATAAATGATTGATAAACCAATAATGTGCAATTAAATTTATTGGTATCATACAATTAAATTGATTCATACAAATTTAATAAAAACATGATATATTGTTGAAATGTTATTTATACCTATTTAAGGTCTAGAACAATTTTTGATTTGAATATTAATTCTTGTTTGATTTCACTTGTACTGGATTTTTCACAAGTTAAGAAACCGTATAACGCCAGCTAATATAGAAAAAATGCCATAGTATATGCTTTTCATAATCTTGACAACCGTTTAACATCAGAAGAATATAATATGCAAGATTTTGAAACTTTTATTCCAGTTGAATGTTTTTCAAGCTCTTGAATACATAAACATTTTAGCAAACAAGTAAAAATTTATTTAAATGTTATATTATAAAATCATCATTGTAATTTACAGTACTGCATTGCAGTTATCGTCAAAAATTTATGAAAAATATGTAACTAGTAAAATATGCGATGTATCAACAAACCTAAAGTGTTTACTCTATACACTTTCATACAATAAAACGCAAATGATATATTGTTGGCCGGTACTGTAATATAAATTTATCGTTCAGTTATTTATTTATTGAAATGAAAAATATACAATTGCGACTCCACTGCAATACTGTTGCTAAACTGCCACCAGAACCCTAACCCTAGTTATATAGTTTCGTGTATATAACCGGACATGCAAATGCCACCAAATGAATACGGCAAAATCTCATACAAACTTATTTGTTATGTCGTCCGTTTGAGTAATAAGGTGTCCTGTTTGAGACATATACCTTTAATTTTTAATCATTATTATTAATTTTACGAAAATCCTGAGCCTCAAACAAGTTGATATGATAAAAAAAAAATTGTAGTTATTTTCATGTTCATAGTCAATCAAGGGCCAGCAACGCACTTGTGATTCCTCTGGAGTCGCAAGTGTCGATAGGCTACGGTGTCTGCTTACAATCAGGCGCAGTAAGTTTGTTTGCCACCGTCGTTGTATAAAAAATATATTCGTCACACTCCCAGCGCAGGAACCCTATAATAAATTTACATATTAGTTACTGGTTGAAGACAAACCGTAACCAAATGACCTTTAAAATCGATATATGAAAAAATCTTAAGATATTCAAGGTTTCGGTTTACGTTTCTTTGATAGAATATTTATTAAAACACGTGTTGCACATAAATTATTATCTTGATAAAAGCAATAAAAGTAACCAAACGGTCTTTGAAAAACTATCCTTGTGGTACTAAATAAAGTTTTAAAATTATTTCCCAATAAAAAATAATCTTGTCAGTTTTCAGCAAAGTAAAACTAATTTTCTATAACAATGAGGCTTAAAACTAGCCAGAGAAAAAAAATCCGACTCAAAGTATTCAGCCAGTCTACATGGAAGAATAGATATGCCCGCGGTCGAAACACGTTAAAAATCAAAATGGCATGTGATATTAAAATTTCATCCGGCTTAATTTATTATCTCTCTCGTTCCGACCTCGCTAACTCGTAAAACATAAAATTACTCAAATCGTATCGCCATACATGTGAAATATATTAATAATTGAAGCCGCGATCGTGTTATTTCCGCATTTCAACCATGACCCGACTGTCATACGAAATGACAGCTGGTTCAATTTGAGTAACGAAATAAGCTCGCTGCTATCAAAATGTTGTCAGCATGTATTGAATCTAAGCGTTGCGATATTTGGAAAATAAATTGTATTTTCATATTTCAAGTTACTCTTTTTTAGGGTTCCGTAGCCAAAATGGCGAAAACGGAACCCTTTAGATTTGTCATGTCTGTCCGTCCGTATGACACAGCCAATTTTCTCGGAGACTATGAATACTGCAATCATGAAAATTGGTAGGATGGTGTATTCTATGAACCGCTATAGATATGACGTGAAATTATAAAAAAAAAATTAAACAGGGGGGCACCCCATACATGTAACAGGGGGGCCAAACATTTTTTTTTTCAATGCATATACGCTTGTGGGGCATCTATGGATAGGCCTTAAAATAAAATAGAGGTTTCTAAAAAACTATTCCTTTTAAGTCAAACGCTGGTGAGATTATAGCTATTCTTTCAAAGATTTTTGGTTTGAACAAGATAGGTCTAACGGTTTTTGAGTTATTGCTGAAAAATTGTCTTGCCCAAATAAAAGGGCTTAAGTGCCATGAGTTCCCTATAAAGATACGATCTTTTTTGATTCGATGTATTTTATAGTGGTTTTATATGTAGAATAGGTGTCAGTACGGAACCCTACTTTGTGCGTGATCCGACACGCACTTGGCCGGTTTTTATGAATGTTTTTTTTACTATCAGTTGTTATTGACACCCTAGCTTATACTGGTGATGACATCTGAGTGTAATTTAGGTACTCCTATTAGGGTAGTTAAATAATAATCGCACTATAATCAATAATAATGCCTCCTAGGTGTGTAATAATACATGTACTTCTGACAAAACTAATTTAATGGATTTGTATATTTGCGTTTGCGTTCTTTTTTTTCTAACGAAAAAAACCTTTACTTCATTATTTGGGATTTTTAGAGTTTGCTCAAAACATCTGTTTAAAAAGTAAAAGTAATTTATTCTTCAAATTAGGCATAATTACATGCACCTATGAACGTCAATAAACTACCACCAGTTCGGAAAACTAAACCTCTGCCACGAGAAGAACCGGCGTAAGAAACTCGGCGAGGTGTCATTTTTTCAAAACAATATACATTGTAAATATAGTTAAATATAAAATTACAGTGTCAGCTACCACAAAACTACAATGCTACAGTAGAAAACCTATTTTCGTGATAGATTATCTGTGCAGGACGGTATCACTGCCAAACATCCCTATCCATGATGTAATCGTTAACCTTATAATATGCTTTTGAAATAAGTGTTCGTTTTACTACAGATTCGAATTTTAAATTGAGAAGTTCAGTAATGTGTTTTAATAGACATATACATATTTCATCTAAATATATAAAAGAAGAAACTGACTGACTGACTGACTGACTGACTGACTGACTGACATATCAACGCACAGCCCAAACCGCTGGTCCTAGAGATTCCAAATTTGGCACGTAGGTTCCTTATAAAGTGTAAGGGTGCACTAAGAAAGGATTTTTCAAAATTCAACCCCTAAGGAGGTGAAATGGGGGTCCGAAGTTTGTATGGGGAAACATGATTAGTTGGACTATTTTATTCGAAACTTCACAGGAGTATTTCTGACCATAAATGAGTAAATACGTGTTTGAGGTTTTTTGAGAAATCAACCCCTAAAAGAGGGAAAGGTGGTGACAAATTCTGAAAATCGACATGGGTATTGTTTTTATGATATACCGGGTCGCTGATAACGGAAACAACAATGATTTTAAAATCTCATGTGGAGGACGTGAAATACCATCCCCCCCGTTGGGGTGCGAGGGGGATGAAATGTCTATATATTAATATGGGTGTCGTTTTTATGGTTTTTTGGGCCGTTAATTACGAAAATGGCATCGATTTTGAAATTTAATATTGAGGGCATGAAAACTTTTGAAAGTTTGTGCCAAATTTCAAGAAATAACTGACTGACTGAGTGAGTGACATATCACCTCACAGCCCAAACTGCTGGTTCTAGAGATTCCAAATGTAGTATGTAGGTTCCATATGAGGTTTTGAGGTGCATTAAGAAAGGATTTTACAAAATTCAACCCCTAAGGGGGTGAAATGGGGGTCCGAAGTTTGTATGGGGAATCAAGATTAGTTGGATTATTTTATTCGAAACTTCACAGGAGTATTTCTAACGATAAATGAGTAAACATGTGTTTCCGGTTTTTTGAGAAATCAACCCCTAAAAGGGGGAAATGTGGTGACAATATCTGAAAATCGATATGGGTGTTGTTTTTATGGTTTATCGGGTCGCTGATTACGAAACCACTAATGATTTTAAAATCCCACGTGGAGGACGTGTAATGTCATCCCCTCTGCTGGGGTCCGAGGGGGTTGGAATGTCTAAATATTAATATGGGTGTCATTTTTATGGTTTTTTGGGTCGTTGATTTCGAAAATGGCATTGATTTTGAAATTTAATATTGCGGATATGAAAACTTTTAAAAGTGCCAAATTGCAAGAAGAAACTGACTGACTGAGTGAGTGACATATCAACGCACAGCCCAAACTGCTGGTTTGAGAGATACCAAATTTGGCATGTAGGTTCCTTATAAGGTCTAAAGGTGCATGAAGTGCCGTGAGTTCCCTATGAAGATACGACCTTTTTTGACTATATACAATTTCGATATTAATCGATATTTGAGCGTCTGAGAGGACTCTTAATAGGAATCAGAGGTACCTAAACTATGAATAAATAACGGCCATATTGCTTTTCTTTATTTCCGTCCCGATTTCGTTCAAAATCGATATCTGAGCGTCTGAGAGGTCCCCTAATACGAATCCAAGGTAAAATTTTGAAAAAGTGGCAGCCATATTGATTTTCTTCTTTTCTTTCCCGATTTCGTTCAAAATCGATATCTGAGCGTCTGAGAGAATTCTTAATACGAATCCGAGATAAAATTTGGAAAAAGTGGCAGCCATATTGATTTTCTTCATTTCCAACCCGATTTCGTTATAAATCGATATCCGAGCGTCCGAGAGGTCCCCTAATACAAATCCGAGGTAAAATTTGGAAAAAGTGGCAGCCATATTGATTTTCTTCATTACCAACCCGATTTCGTTCAAAAAGTGGCGGGCATATTGATTTTCTTAATTTCCGTTTCGATTTCGTTCAAAATCGATATCTGAGTGTCCGAGAGGTCTCTTAATACGAATCCGAGGTAAAATTTGTAAAAGTGGCGGCCATATTGATTTTCTTTTTTTTCGTCCCGATTTCGTTCAAAATTGATATCTGAGCGTCCGAGAGGTCTCCTAATACGAATCTGAGGTAAAAGTTGGAAAAAGTAGCGGATTTTCTTCATTTTCATCCCGATTTCGTTCAAAATCGATATGCGAGCGTCCGAGAGGTCCCCTAATACGAATCTAAAGTAAAATTTGGAAAAAGTGGCAGCCATATTGATTTTCTTCATTTCCAACCCGATTTCGTTCAAAATTGATATCTGAGCGTCCGAGAGGTCCCCTAATACGAATTTGAGGTATAATTTGGAAAAAGTGGCAGGCATATTGATATTCTTCATTTCCGTCTCGATTTCGTTCAAAATCGATATCTGAGTGTCCGAGAGGTCTCTTAATACGAATCCGAGGTAAAATTTGTAAAAGTGGCGGCCATATTGATTTTCTTTTTTTTCGTCCCGATTTCGTTCAAAATCGATATATGAGAGGTCTCTTAATACGATTCTGAGGTAAAATTTGCCACTCCACACATGCCATAAAAAGTTTAATGTTACTATATAAGCGTGTGGGGTATCTTTGGATTGCTTTTAAAAACGACATAGAGGTTTCGATATTTTTTGCCATTTAAATCAACCTTTAGTTTTTTTTTTAATCGTTTGGTATTTATTTACGAACCGTGAGATCTTAGAGAAGACAAGTACGGTTGCCAGTTTTTGTTGCACTCTTAGCACCACCCAGGGGTCTCGTGTAGGGTAACGGTGGATACTCCCTACGGACGTGGTGCAACTTCGACCCCCCTTTGTCAAGTGAGTGGGCAACTTGACTGTTAGAAGTTTTCAAGCCGCCCGAAGGCCTCTAACTTAGCGTAACGACTGCTGTCATAGACAGCAGCCGGGATCAACGGCTTAACGTGCCTTTCAAAGCACGAGAGCGCTCAGTTAGTAACCACTCAAAGCGGTCACCCATCCAAGAAATGACCTGCGCCCACATTGCTTAACACCGCATACCGCACGCGGTAGGCGGGTGCCGCTGGGCCACGAGCGCTCTAAATTTTTGATAGTTTGTGCCAAATTGCAATTCAATCGGTCCAGTAAAAGCAACTCGGTTGTAACAGACGGACTGACAGTAAGGAGTGCGAATGGAAGTGAGGCCAAATTTTCTTTTTGGATGTTCCAATGGGAACTGGCAAAACCTACCTAATAAATTTAATCTTAGGAAAAATAAGGTTAAGGATGATTCACAGTAGACCGTTCCGTGTCCGGGCCGGCCCGTTTTCTATGACAGCAAACGCAACGGCTGGCGTATTTCTCTAGAAGAAAACGGGCCGGCCCGGACACGGAACGGCCTACTGTGAATCATCCTATACACGTGATATTAATCAAAGAAACAGAGTTTATGACCGCTGCGCGCTGCTTGGTCGTTATCAGACCTATTGGTGTTACTGTAGTACACAGATACTTTTACTAAGGGCCATTTAAGATTTCATCGGCCCTTTCCCCTTCGGCCTCTCGGAAATGTATGATATTAGTTCTGGATCCTTATTTTTGCCAAAATCAAATGAAATTCAACAGTTTGCCGGTTCTCAGAATGTATACTGACTTTTCATCTGTTCATCTGTTAATGAATCACAATCACCAAACTTCATATACCGAAACCCCCAGAATGAAATGAAAATACGGGTCAAACAGAGAAGCTCTTTTTTGTAGACGGTTAAAAATTACGCTTGGTACGCGGGCGAAGCCGCGGGCAAATGCTAGTTGATAATAAGGTATTACAAGTCGGTTACAATTTATACATTCAGTAAGATTATATTAATAGGATTATTACATACTTTCGCTATAACTGATTGGTTGGTAAGGTAGCGTCGTTACGTAAGTTCGCATGCACGTCGCTCCAATTTCCCAATTCACATGATACTGAGAGTACTTACTTACTTTTGCGCTGTGCTTCATTCGTACCACCCTTCTTCTGCGTAACCCACATCAGTCAGGAAGCACGCGTCTGTGTGGGCGTGAACAAAATAATCTGTATCTACTGACTCTAATGATTGTTGACACAAACTGATGACAGTTAACTGATTTGTTTATCATCTCCGTACCGACAAAAGGGGTAGTAGGCCTCTAAATACGCCCTGTAGCTAGGGCATAGAATACGGCTACGGTATCCTCCGCCTGTCGTAAAAGGCGACTAAAAGGGGTACCTTGGGGTCGAAGACGGTCGCAGTTGGGGGCTGCGATCGTCTATGAAAACAGACGGTGGGACCCACAGAGGTGTGACTCTAGGGCGGCACTGGTGCGTTCCGACGGAGTTCCCAGAGCCGTCCGAATTGAGTTGAGGAGGACGACCGGGGGGTTGTAGTCGGTGCACGTCCGACACGTATCCATAATGGACCCCCCCCCCGAAAAAATAAAGGCTTCTAAGTAAATAGTTAAGTACCTAGGGGATGTGACTAATATTCACAAAAATAAATTAGGTATTACCCAACTTCTACAATGTTACTGATAAAGTTGGAAGTAAAATAATGAAGTTATTATACTTGTATCCTTATATCAATAAACAACTGTATTAATTTGTTTGTTCATTTTACAGGTGGAAGCCCACAATCTGTTGTGACGGGCAGAGTGGTGACCGTTCCCGCGGTGGTGGGGGGCGAGGCGGACCTTCCATGTGACTCTCGCCCCCCCATGCGAAACGACAGTTTGCTGCTAGTGGTCTGGTATCGAGACGATAATCCAGTTTACAGGTAAGTTAAATAGTCTAAATATTTTATACAATACGACTTAAGAAAATGGCCTGGGATACTTAAGAATAATTTAAAAAAATCAACAGTGACAACCTTCATGACATTAACTGGTTACGTAACCAGTCGACGTAACAACCTGTCAAGTTTATGTAACCGTTGATCTCGCAAGCACAGGTATTTAACTTCTCTTCATTAAGGCCCCAATGGTATTCGGAACGAGTCCATGATACGATGGAGACCTAATCACAAGGATGGTAACGGGTAGTTTGTAAATAAAATTATTTTCTAAGATATACTTGAAAATGGTCACATTTTGTTTGATAAATTGCCGAATAATCGGCTCAAAAGTAAACGCCAAAACTCTTCTTGTCTATAAGAATAATAATTAATTCTACCAAAACTGCCATATTTTTCCCGCTATGTTTAATTTTTAAAATTCCTGACAGTTCCGTACTAAATTGTGACAACTAAGAATATGGCTGTAAAACCGGTGCGATAGACGACGAACAGACGGACATGTGAGTGTTAGCAATTAGACCCTTCGGGTACGGAACCCTAAAAATTACATTCAGCCAAAGAAAGTGACTGAAGTACATATTGTAAGGAGCTAAAAAACAAGTCTGTTGTCAGAAGAATCAAAGTCAAAATATCACTGCGTGATAAGATACGCCACCAAATATTAATTTCAAGAATTTTGTATTATTTTCACACATTTTTTGAGAAAAGCACTGTCTATACTTAAAAAAGTAAGGATAAATGCCTCGCCTTGCCAACCATCGCCATAGGTTACCACTTATTTTCCGCGGATCGGCAATACTATAGCTATTGCGTAAGTACTGTCATATTCATGTCTGTACTGATGATTAGGCTATGCTTAATTATCGGAATCAGGCCCTGACAACTTGACCGCTAGAGGTTCAAGCTTCCCAGGAAGTTATAGACTAAGCTAAGCTTAACGACATCACAGGTTTGGATATTCGCAGCGACACCGATACCCACAGAACATTAAATCGATACCTTGTTTGAATATGTCTATAACATGAGCATTGTACTTCTTAATAAATTGGTGGATGATTTAAAAGCGTTGACAGGCGATATATTTAAAACAAATTGACCAAATGGCTACAAGATTAATGTTTCTACAGTGTTAAGGACTAAAAAGAGTTTAGTTCATAAATATAGTTTAGTTCATAAGTATAGTTAGATCATAAAAATTTGACTCTCGCATGTATGTAATTTATATTATTTTGATAAATTAATTTTTCATACACAGATTATTTTCATTAAAATATTTATACGCCTGCTTGCAGGCTGAATACATAAACTTTGTATAGCGTAAGACCATCTCTGTTTACAGTATTCTTACAAATAAATAATTAAGAATTTGAATTTGAATAATACAGACACTAATGTCACACATTTGTGTCGCAATTAATGTCGGAGTATATTTGAGCTTACGCATTGTGCATTCTGATTTTGAAAAACATTCACATAAAAAAGGGGATGCCAGACATCAACATCATCATCATCTCAAATTGATGATGATGATTGTATGATTCGTAAACTGCATTACCTATTGCATAACTTTAATGGACAGGGACCTCGGTAAGGCCTGGGGCTGCCGCCGACGCGGCTGAGCACATCAAGCGGCGCAAATATGCAGCCATTGATAGCGGCTACATGTTTGAGCCGTTTGGGGTGGAAACTATAGGGCCGTGGTAACTATAGGGGCCTGGTGCTCACAGCACTTTTAAGGAGCTGGCGAAACGCCTTGTG
The DNA here is from genome assembly GCA_905163555.1 of Notocelia uddmanniana. Lineage (NCBI taxonomy): Eukaryota > Metazoa > Arthropoda > Insecta > Lepidoptera > Tortricidae > Notocelia > Notocelia uddmanniana. Next base: position 24,211,886 of record LR991055.1, read on the forward strand.
GAGGCGTCGGGTGACCAAAAGGCTGGCGCGTATCTCGCTCAGCGCATCAGCATTGCTATTCAGCGCGGCAATGCGGCCAGCCTTCTGGGCACCATACCGTCGAGTTCCGCGCTCGAACCCATTTTTTATTTGTAAATTAGGTAGGTTATTAGGTTTTTTTTTTAGGTAGTTTAACATTGATTTGTTCTTTAATAAAGTATTCCCCACTTTCAACTTTAATGGATGAAATTTATTACATGCTGTCAAATATTGAAATTTGATGATTTACTACAGGTATCGATTCCACTCAATTGAATTTAAAAAAAAGAAAATTTAAATTTAATTTTCTTATTCCTATACTGCTTCCACCAATCAGACAAAGGACGTCCACTGCTGGACATAGGCCTCCCCCAAATTCACGGGGGGTAAATGCTATAATCGCCAAGGTTGGCATGCGCACGCTTGGTCGTAGTTTTAGGACATACCCAGGTCCCGGGTACGAGTATGCTGTTTTAATAAGCGGAAATATATTAAGTACATATTTGATGACTAGCGATCGCTAAAATCATGCGTATAGAATAATTAGTACGTATACATCAGAATGCCTGAAATGTAAATGTATTATAGGTACACTATTTCAGATACTTATTTGATGGTATCTAATGAGTGAAATACTTCACGTTTATCATAAACTAAATTATGATAGACGTAACGTATGTTGACCTGTACACTAGACGAGATAAGGGTGCCGATAGAATATAATAGAATTGCGAGGAAAATATTTTCGGTGATTAGTGATGGCAACATGTGGCAAAATTGGGCAATTAAATACCTTACAAATATATATAATTCTTAATTTTTATTAGCTTTTGAAGTCGGTGCCAAATGTTTCTCGGAATGCCTAGATGGCGCGGGAAATCCTATATTTATTGCTATACGTGCGTCATTTACTCGTACTATTTAAATTGTTTGTCATCTGCTCAAATAGGTGAAATAAATTTAAGATATTGAATATTTTTTAGGTACTGAGCTAATTAGTGAGGTTGTTTTTTTTTATTGTGTTTTATGTATTTTTAATTGCATAAAACCATAAAATACCGTAAAACATTCCAAAAGTACGACTTGTTATTATGTGTTCGTAATAATACTAATAGTATTGAGCAGATGTTAATCTAAACCTTTGAAATTAAAGGATTTTTAGTACAATGTCGTTTCGTTGTATACGACCCAGAGGCGAGACATGATTTTATTTTTGCGACGCAAACCTTTTTCACGAAAAATATACACAAAAGAATATACAAACAGTTGTGTGGGTCGGATCTAAAGGATATCATTAGGCTTTTACATTTCTAATTTCATGTATATGAGGCGAATGCTCAACACCAAACATATATAAATACCTATCCTTTAACCGTATTCATTAAATCTATACTATATAATATTATAAGGCTGAAGAGTTTGTTTGTTTGAACGCGCAAATCTCAGGAACTACTGGTTCGAATTGATAGAAACCATTAGTGTAATTGTAATTAAATCATTTATTAACTTATTCATTAGTTGTCCCTTTTAAGTTCTCAAATGTTATTTGTTCACATAAATTTTACTACACTAGCTGTTGCGCGCGACTTCGTCCGCGTCTTTGCTCCTTTTGGTCGCAGCGTGATGTTATATAGCCTAAAGCCTTCCTCGATAAATGGACTATCCAACACAAAAAGAAATTTCTTTTTGTGTTGACAACTAATGAATAAGATGATTTAATTACAATTACACTAATGGTTTTTATCAACCAAAGGCATTATGAAATCAATTTATGAGTAAATATACGCATGTGTTAATCAATAATGTCGTGTTCAATAAAATCATCTATGATGAATTTAAAAATATTTCAATATAGTTATTTCCGTCGATCTAAAAAAGACCTAGTCAAAAGGATACAATAAATGGCAAGAACAGTTTTATAAAGTGACCATTTTCAACGGACACGAACTTGAAGTTGTTCCTTTAAAATACTCAAATATCAATTTACATTAATTTTATTATATTTGTATAATTATATGTACATTTCATATATATAAGTGTATAAAGAACGTAGTAATATCGTAAAAAGGAGCTTTTTTGGACCATGTTTGAATAAATCGTAATAAATATAGATTTTTTCTAAATTCGGCACTTGTAGATACAAAATGTAGATACAGGATTGAAGAACTGATAACCGTTTGTGTCATAAATATATCTATAAAAATAAAATAATAATTATGGGACATTTTTTACTAGTCCCACGGTAAGCTTAATAAGGCTTGTGTTATGGGTACTAGGTAGACAACGATATATTTAATAGATATATACTTAAATACATAGAAAACGTCCAAGTCTCAGGAACAAATGTCTCTGCTCACCACAGAAACAAACGCCCATATCGGGAATCTATAGTTTTGATAAAGGAATATCAACTCAAAACTCGTCAATAATCGATTAAATATTGAAGATTTACCATAAAATTAATAATTTGTAAATTATTTTATTCTCATACATATATTGTTTTTGACTTGGAACGTTTTGATACATATACAATACATATCAAAGGTGAGCATGAGTCAGTTTGGGAATAACACCCCAGGCAGGCCATACGCCTAATACCACCCCATAGTGTATTCATGTAACCCATTACTCACCATTTTTTATAACGTTATAAATCCTATCACGCGGAATAGGATAAAATATTTTGCCAGACAGTTCTGCAGCTAAACTGACACTCGTAATAAATAAATCTACAATACAATAAATTTTAATACGTAGAACTGGATTTTATACTCGGTACATGGCAACAAATTCTCATTAGACAGAGATTTATGGTACCAAGTTCGATGGTGCTGCGGTAGGCGTTATAACGGGACACATGCATAATACCGAGCATAAATCGCTACAGCTGATATACGCCTATGGAATCTGCCATGCAAAATTAGCCGTGATTTGAATTCCAAGAAAATTTAGACAAAACATGAGCGTGTTTTTAGGAGCAGTATCATTACTTTGCTCACGTGTGATTTCGTCGCGAGTTGGCTTAAGTTATTAATTTTCTTGGAAATTTGATACTATAATGTCGCGTATTAAATGAGTAATACCGTCAACCGGGGTAAATAGGCACTATTTTGAACTTTGAATGAGATTTTAACGGGATATAAGTGCTAACAATAGGAGGGTTTTATAACTTTATTGTTGGAAATTCATTTAAAATGGCCTAATTCCTATTAATTACCGATTTTTTGAGGCCTACTCTATTCATACTGAATGCGGGGTCAATAGAGGTGAATAAGAGTATTAATAGAGAACTTATCAGGGCGTACACAAATAATTACAATAAGTTCTTATCATATCATTTACTCTAAATATAATTGAGTATTAGAGAAATGTTCTCCACGCATTTTTGTACGCAAAATAGCACACTTTTAAAAAGTTCCACAAAACGGGTGCAATGCTGAAAAATAGAACATACAATTTTAATAAAGAGTGTTGAGAGCTTCTTTACGGCAACCTATTTTAATAAAAGTCACAATCTCTCTTATTGCATTCCTTGATCTTTACGCAAGCAGTTCAAGTGACTTGTATTCAAAACTATTATTGCATTTTTGCAATAAAAAACAGCAAAACGTGACATTTTCAGTCGTTCAGAATACAATTATGCGTGAGAGTTGACTCCGATAAAATTCTTGGGTAGCTATTGAATGTTATAGTAAGTCGTATTTACACTTAACCTGCAATCACTGGTACTCTTAAAACAACAAAAAAGGATTTTGATGATTATTTTATCCTCGCTATTTATTCGGAAACTGTATTCACTTAAGTATTTTAAAAAGTCCTTTTTTTTATTAAAAATGGGATTGCACTTGGCCAGCATCTAGCCAGGGGGCAAAAATTAGGTTGACGATGAAGCGAGCTCCCCAGAAGATGCCTATTCACTCGTCCTTTACTGACGTCACTGATTTTAATAGATTTTTATTGTTTGTAATTCAGTCTCGTGACTCCTAAGAGGAAATTTTCGTAACACTTATAATTTAAGATCATGGCTCACTGCCCATTTGTATACCTTCTATAAAAAAACATAAATTCCGGACACCAGATTACCTACATATTACCTACATAATGTATACGAAAAAATCTAATATATTTTGTAGGGTAGAACCGGCTGCGCAATCGTATCAAAAAGCGGTAGTTATAAGTACAGATTACCAAACTATACGTACATCTATCTTCACATGCGAAGCTGTTGCTATCCTAAAATGCCTGGAGGTCATTAACGACAACTCGAGTAATAAAAAACATCATATTTTCTGATTCAATGTCATCCCTCAAAGCATTGTCAAACATCAATAACAAAGACCCCTTAATAAATATGATAAGAGAAAACCTGGTCAATCTAATTGATAAAAATTTCGATATAGAATTATTCTGGATTCCGAGTCATCAAGGTATTCCCGGAAACGAAAGGGCAGACACCGCAGCTAAAGAGGCTACGAAGTTCAAACAATGTAATTACATTTGCTCTAATATCCAAGACCTTAAAGAGTACCTGAAACTGAATATTAAAAAAATATGGAACAGATGTTGGGTAAAAAATAACAATAGCGCGTTATACGAGATAAGGAAATCAATTTTCAAAAAAAGTAACCTACATGTACATAATAGAAGAGAACAGGTAGTGATGAATAGATTAAGAATAGGGTATTGTAATGTCACTCATATATATGTTATCACTAAAAAAGCTAAGAAGAAATGCCTAAGGGTGACAGTGACTTATCTGTTAAGCACTTGTTAATTGATTGTCCAATGTATAATTCAGAACGATTAACTGTTAACCTTCCTCATTCCTTAAATGATTGTTTAAATAATTCAGAAAACACTAAAATTTCTAAAACTAATCGATTATTATAAGTTGATTTAATGATGTGTTATATACCTATAGTGGTCGCTAATCACCATAGATGTTTGAGCGAACTTAAATAAATAAATTAAAATAAAACGGTTTTCAACCGATATACCTATTATATTTGCGATGTCGTAAAGAAATAAACCAGTTGAATGTTTTTATTCAAAGGCTTAACATTGTTTTAAAATACTTTTGGTTTTTAATGGGATAGCTTTTTTGTTTTTAAACTCGCATTTGATGTCTTCCTCTTCAGAGGTTGTAAGAAACGTATGTACTCGTAAAGTTCCATTGGCACAAATAAAATTGTCACACTTTTGCATTTTCTATGCCAATAAACGCGATCCTTCATTGTTTCAACATCTTACAAACGGCTGGTATATTGGTCGGATACGACAAAGCGTCACTTTAATTAACAATTGACTATCTGTCAATGAACAGCCAAATAAATCATCGTCAAAACCAATTTCATATTATCTATTGTAGTGTACCCTGCCCAGTCATATATCTGCGCAGGTCGCATAGATTTTGCAATCATCATTGGTGGCGGCATATTTACCTATTTCTAGTGTTCCATCCATACCACGTAAATAAATAAAAAATTATTCATCCTCCTATCTTTATCCCTATACAGTTGCATCCTGAAGGATAGCCAGGGTCCGCTACCTTATCTTAAGAATTGACGTAGGTAATTTTACAAAAGCGACTGCCATCTGACCTGACAGTAGTATTTACCATACCATACCATCACTTTCACCACATCATCACTTTGAGAGTTAGTAACGGAACTAAAACTGAAAACGTTGATTGAAAGAAGTATCCACCATAAAATGTAAGTTAAAATAATTGCTTTATCGTGTAACTTGAAAAGTCTCAAAAATAGCACTCATCTTATATTCCGTAAGTCTACGCTTTTCAACTCCTGTATTTAGCTTGAATCGATGGGGACTACGCCGTATTGGTGCCACGTGCACAAATTTATTGACACTGCACACGGTGAAATTATAGCTCAAAGCTGCGGCAAAATAAGGGAGTTACAGGAAATTCCGCACATTGAAAATACGACGATGGAGTTGAAGGAAGTATATGGCTTATGTGTTCAAATGGCCCCCAGTTCTCTATCGTTATCGCACTTTGCTCTTATCCCTGACACATTAGTCTCTCTCTAAAATCGAAATGTTTCGTGATTTTTGTTTCATACGTGAAATGCAATGATATTCACGTATGAAACAAAAATCACGAAATATTTCGAGCCGCCCTGCGTAAGACTTATATCAGTATTTGCTGAAAAAAACAGCTATTAATAAATTTATTCAATATTTGTATTCATTTAAGTTGTATAAATTATGACATCCTGCTGACACGGGATGGCCTACTGTGAATCATTCTTAAAAGCCGTGCATTTGGTTTCCATTATCGTCAAAAAACCTGGTCCCGTATAAAAACTACTCCCCTGTTCATCTTCATTTATATAATGTGACCATTAACAAATTCTGTGTCAAATTGTAGCTTTAAACGTCAAACGGTCGTTGTTAAAACTACTTGTGACTGACGGACGAACACTAAGTGTACGAGTATATTTTTTAAATCAACATTACCACCATATCAGCCAAAGAACGTCCACTGCTGGACATAGGCCTCCCCCAAATTCACGGGGGGTATATGCCATAATCGCCACGCTTGGCATGCGAGTTGGCGATCGCAGTATCTCAACCGCACTCCAGGGATGCTGCTGCCCATCCCCCGGTGGTCTTGGTCGTAGTTTTAGGACATACCCGGGTCATCAACATTACAAAATTAAAAAAAAATCAAATAACTTTGATATTGTAAAGACCCCATATTTAACCTGACTTTACAAACCAGGTAGGGTAAAAATTTATGAATCTGCTTTCAGTTAACTCTACAAATTGCCATCAACTACGTTAAGTACGTATTGACATAGTACTACTCACCCAATAAAATCAGCCATGTGCGAGTGTAACTTCTACTATTACTTCGAAAATCTGGTACCAGAGCAATGAAAAGTTATTTCGAAGGAATTCCCGAACAACGGCATGGCACAGCAGAAGTATAAGTATTTGACCAGTAGTGACATTTTAAAATTAATATTTGACCTAATTTTGTAGAAAAATGTGAACGAAATGAATTGAATATATTTCCGCTCGAGCAAACTTTTACCCTGTGTTAATTTGACACGTGCATATCTTCCTTAACATGTTTTATCACTTTTAATTCGTATGTTTCTTGTTTCCTGTATTGTTAAACACATAAGTTTAATGATCATGAAAGGGAGCGAGTCAAACCTATTGATAATAGATGGATGTGCTAAAATTATGCTCAAAATTAAGGTTCTGACACAACGACACAATGATGATAATGATAATATTAGCAACTTTATGATTTCTTCATATTATTTCCCAAAAATAAAAGAAAATGATTATTTAAAAAATCTGCTGGTTAAAATATCATATTTTGTTGAAATGTGTAATAAAATAACAGACCTGTATATTTCCAAACGCACAAATTATTTTAAGTATCAGAATCAATTCAAGCTATTGCAGAATTCAAGATGAACAAAATGTCACGTTGCTTGGTAATCGCCAACAATATACAATACAGTTTATGAACCTTATTCCCACAGTCATTTGATACGACACCCACGGGAAAAAACTGCGTAGGTATGCCGACGACACACAGGGCTACAGTATACTGTAAATAATATGCCGTACACAGAAACCATTGAGTACTTGGTAAGTGACATGCAAATATGATTAAGAATAAAAATAAATTATTCCACATACGGAAAATTAAAAAGCACAAGTGCGCAAAATCAAACTTTCCGCGCGATATTATGTAGCTACGAAAAGTACCACTTTTTGAGCAACTGTTAAAAACATATCAAACAGCCGTGATCTGTGTCACACTGTTTTTTTTTGTCTTGTGTGTATTATTCTATTATTACATTTTGTCTTTTAATATCACAGTCATGAACATGGATATAACTTTGTTTTATTAACCCGAAATGGATACTCATATTTGTCTAAAATAATAGCTATTTACGATACAAGCCCTCTCTCGCATATTTATGACCCTCGTCTGCGGCTCGAGCCTCAAACATCTGCGATATACACAATTATACGTCACCACTTGGCAAAAAAGTTTGTGGTGTAATTTAGTTTTTTTTATATCTTCTATTCGTAGTAGTTATAGTGCGAGCTTTCTTTAGTTCGAGACCAGATCAATTTGTGTAAGACTCTTCCACATAGGTAGTTTTGTGTTAACTTTAATATTAGTACCTGCGATTTATTTTGAAATACAACACAAACTATTTAACGGGCAAAGTAATGCTTAGTTATACTTGTATTTTGTTTATATGTAACATAAAAATACTATCGCAAGGGGTAAGCCATGAATCTTCAGCTATTTTTACGTTGTATGATTATACACAACAGAAATTTCGACATACAGTGCTTTCAGTCTTGTCTTATATAAAACTCTAAAAATAAAGAAAGATACGCAAAATCAGCAGAATTTAACAAGTGGTAGGGTGGGTAGGGGTACTACTGCTCTAGTTTTTACTGTGTCTTTACTGTAAAGTATCCCTGATTCAAGTTGAATTTTTAAAGTTGCTCTGTTCTCAGAAGTGCGAGATAAGTTTTATTGGTAGTTTGTACTCGTAGCAGTAACAGATGTTCGTGGCAATGTGAAGTTGCTATTAGTGTGCCAGTTAATTTAGTCGAGTTCCTTTAAACGTGAGTTATGTATCTATGTAACATGATATTTTTTGCGGAAAATTGTGGCTTATTCTTTTAATGTGAATGCTGCTTTTAGGGTCCCGGATCTAAACATAACAAAGGAACACTGTGGTTTGCCCTGCTTATGGTTCGACTTTGTCTACCAGTCTGTACCAAATACTTATGTTAATGTTTTGAAATTTCTATCCAAGTCTGTTAAAAAAGAAACATTTAAACATATTTTTTAAATTCTATATACCTACCAAAAGTTCGAAGTCTACGTGTTTTCTCTTAACATGAAAGAGCTTCAGTTGCAAAATTTGAGTCAGTATTAATACTGGGAAATTTTCAAATTATAAAGGAAATTTAAAAAGGAAACACATCGTTTCTACCTATGCCATTTGTAGGAACTCTTAATTATGCGCATAGTATTGAAATGACTCTAAATTCAATACTAACGGTATATCTTGAATGGAAATCTACACTAGAACGACGAAAACTACAAACATGTAATAAAGAAGATATGTTACCTCCTCCGATGTTTATATAACACATACCACGAGATTGCGTAACTCGGGTAGGTACCTAAAATTGTTCACCCACAAATGGGAACCACTCACGTAAACATAAAATATCTAACGCGATACATTTTAGGTATTGGCCTTTTCTACCGTATGGTAGCATATCTAGTTACAGTACTTATTATAAAGTGTTTTTTAGTACAATGTTACACTATTAAAAACTTATATTAGTAGCATGTACTTATTTTATTTTACATTACTATTAGTATAACTCTTGAATGGTTATTTGTATGTTAGCATATTGTATAGTTGAGTCAGATACTCAGGTACATATTAATGCATTGATGGACAGTACACGCCTATAGGCGTAATTCTATTGTTATTTCTATTGTGTCTGGAATAGTGTCCAACAAAGTGATAATAATAAAAAAAGTTTATTTACTTAAACGGATACTGATTTATTTCGAAGAAAATAGGTTGATATTATTCAAGCGCTAAGATGACTTAAAAGAAAGGCAGATCAAGGAAGGTTAGTTACTATGTATTAATATTGTATGTATATGTATGTATTGCTTTATTGTACATAAAACACGACAAAATGAGAAAAGAACAAAAAGTAGACGACTATTATTACCTTATTATATACTTAAGGTACATAATTGTTTATACCTGTACACATTTAATGGGAAACTCCCCACCGTAATACCCTCGCGTCATTATTTAAAATTAAAACAAAAATGCTTCCGGAAAATTCCCTAATCATGCGTATACACTCAAGTTTCAAAGCGTTTGGGCAAAAAATTTCCGGCAGTCTCGCGATGCGCAATGCGGCACGAATATTGTGACAGAGCCCGGCTCGCTGAACGGCCGGAATTGGGCGTTGAGTTTACTACAAGTAAAGCAATTTTAGCAGTGAGAAAATCTTCTTGCCAGCTTAAGAACGTCTGTCAAGCTGGACTTAGACCCATTAATGAGATGATGGCTGCATTGAATTATGCTCAGGAGATGAAAACACGATTTGGTTGTATATTTCTGTACAAAATGTATTGATAATGATTTTAAGTAAGTATTTATATAAACATTTTGATATTTCAATACTTTTTATATCGTCTAGACTGGCTAGACTAGAGTTAGGCCAGAGATTGCTCAGAACCGGGACGAGTGGAAATCAAGAGGGGAGGCCTTTGCCCAGCAATGGGACACTTTATATGCTTCTAATGATAGTTATCATAATTGTGTACTCGTAGACAATATAGACACTTGAATATTTGAAATCCCCAGAAAAGAGTAAAGTATGTTTTTACACAAATCCTGGTGTTTTATATGACTGAAAAAAAAACGAGTGCCTAACAATGCGCTAATATTTAGGACCCACAAACAAATAAATTCTCAATTTAAAAGTTTAAATAGAAATACAATATACAAAACTTCTATGTATTGAGTATTATTTAATTATATTGAGTACTGAACTAGGTAGTTATTCAGTTGCAACAGGCGGTTCCAGTATTGCCGTTAGTTTTTACAATTCTGGTAACAGCCAGGACCATGGAGATTTCAGGAGGGTCGGCTATGCGCATGTGACCTCTCTGGAGTTGCAGGCGTCCATAGGTTGCAACGACCGCTTACCATCAGGCGGACCGTACGCTTGTTTGCCACCAACATGGTATAGCTTCTAGTGAATGACACCTACAGCTCTAAACAAAAACTCGAACTACAATATTTTAATTTACTTTTAATGTTGCATTTGTTGACTAAGAAATACACGACATTAAATGATAAAGATCATAACCTCCGTCTACCGATGTGACATACTTTTTTAAGAATGACCCGAAGACTGCGTTGTAAATTTTATGCCAACAGATCTCCGCCGCTACGTTTCCAATTTACTACAATTAGTACAAAATAATAATTTTGTTTTAATATTCTAACTAGGTGGCAATTATTAATTATAAATATTTTACTTGTCGCTACCTAGGTAAGTTATAAATACTCTGCCATGTCTACAAAAAATATAACATCGGCTGTTAATAAAACTAGCCAATTAAGGTTCTTTATTATCAGTACGTTCACATGTGAACCAAACGCGAAAGGCCTCAGTGTTCCCTCTAGACCAATGCATCCTCCCCGTAACGAGAAAACATCAAACTGAATTAGCGGTAACGTTATTTCGTAAATGTTTTGTTTACGAATTTTTGTTCGCTTCGTTTAATTGTTATAGCATCGTATATAAAATTGAAGTAGGTAACTACTCCGAAAAAAGAATAATTCATTTCGTTGGAACATAGTAAAACGTTTCCTTGTTTTTCTTTTATATTAATAAGAAGCTTTTTCCCGCGACTTCGTCCGCATGTAACTCCTTAAATCGTCGGCTAATAGTGTAAATCTGCTTAAGTTATATTATGGAAGTTTACAGGAGAGACAAAAAACATAATTAAAATAAAATATTAAAGGCTGAAAAACGGGAAAAATATCATTAGGTTATTTATTTCACTTAATTCCAAAATAAAAGACAGGTAAAGCTTTTTGGTTATCTATTTTTTACGATGACTTTTGGTACTTAACTGTATTTTGCAATCAAATAACGGTTTAAATTATAAATTTCGTAGTTTGTCGAGAAAAAGAAAGTAAATAGACTTCATGTAAACCAAAAAGTACTTAATATTAAAAAAAAAAAACATGAAAGCAACTAAATGAAATCTTCTGAAATAAATATATATTAGGTGTTGTGCAAAAATATTCATCATCACCATATCAGCCGAAGGACATCCACTGCTGGACCACGCTGGACGTAGGCCTCCCCCAAAGGGTGCCGCAATGCCCGGTCCTGCTCCACCCGCATCCAGCGGACTACAGCGAGCTTTCACCAGGTCATTAATCCATCTTGTGTGGGGCCTATCCACCCTGCGCCTTCCGGTAAGTGGTCGCCACCTTACCGCCCTAACGGCCATCGGTTCTATGTGCAATTTGCCCCGCCCACTGCCACTTAAGTTTAGCGATTCGGAGGGCTATGCCAGATAATTTGGTTCTACTGCGGATGGCCTCATTTCTGATGCGTTCACGCTGAGATACTCCCAGCATAGCCCTCCCTCTCCATTGCTCTTTTGGTTACTTTAAGCCCTCTTGTGAGGCCCATAGTAAGCGACCACGTTTCAGTGCCCATTATGTCATCACTGGCAACACCCAAAATTGGCGGGTACATTGGGGTTAGCCGATAATTTTGAACTCGTGGAGTTGACTGTTTTACTCACCATGTGATTTAAGCAATTTGTTAAAATAACTGGCAGTAGCTGGTTTTCTCAGGCGATGCATCTTAATTTGGTACATAATGGTGGGCAAAACGAAAAACTTGTAAGAAATGGATTTAGTAGGATTACACACTTAGCAAACGATATTATAGAAATAATTGCTATTAATTATTTTGTAGGCACCTATACAAACGTGTACCCCCCTTTTCACCCCTTAAAGAACGATTTCCGGGATAAAAACTATCCTATGACCTTTCCCGGGACTCAAACTATCTCTATACCAAATTTCATCTAAATCGGTTTAGCGGTTTGAGCGTGAAGATGTAACAGACAAACAGACAGACGGGTGACTTTCGCATTTATAATATTATTAGTAATTAGTAATATTAGTAATTAGTAAATATTAGTAAATTAGTAATTATTAATATAGTAATTAGTAAAGTAAATATTAGTAAATAGTATAAGTATATTAGTTTATAGTATATGGATGTATTTTTTCCATTTATTATTATGTATTACAAGATAATTTGAGAAGCAGGTTAAGGAACGTTCAAATAAATAATAACATCAGATCTAGTCACAGACACAGTAAATATGTATCTGGGATCGGGTAGTACAAAAACAAGATATTTTTTAATACAGTTGCTCAAAAAGTGCTACTTTACGTAGCTGTTTAGCGTGCGGAAAGTTGGTTTTCCATTTTTTTTAAATTTATGCTTGTTCCAATGCATGACTCCTTATTGCTGGGTGTTAAATATTAGTTTCCTTTAAACGTCGTAATCAACATAAAAACCTACTGTTAATATCAGAATACGAAAAATATACACATTTCATATTTTATTACTTACCTCTTCATCATTATAACACGTTTATTTTTTAATATTGAATATTGAAAAACCGTTCTTAATAAGTTGTCTGAGTGGAACGGAATAGCTGCCGAAACGCCTGTCAAAGAAGAGGCGTTTTTACTTACTGCAAGCATGTTTTAAGTTTCTAAAGGCAACATTCGATATTGTTTTTATAAATATTACTTGTTGTTTTTCTTATTTTTTCGCAACTGTATTAAAAAACGTCGTTCAATACACGTGCGGAAATGTCATTCTTCACTCGTCCCGGGTCTTGCCACTCGCCTGCGGCTCGTGGCATCCCTCGGTAGTCGTGAAGAAATGACATACTTTCCGCACTAGCATCGAAATGTACTATTATTGTAGTCCATTTCGCATTTTAATGTGTTTCGCGCGTTCGTTTTCACACGTTAGCTTTGCGCTTTTGGTAGAGAAGCGTCAGAAGAAGTTTAAAACCAAATAAAATTGTAGCACAATGTAAGTATGCCTAAACTTAAGTAACCTCTCCAATTTTTTTCCATGCTCAAAGAATTAAAATTGTTTGGTTTCAAATTTGTTGAGTTAGTGGACGAAAAACCATGAATCTGTTCACAGATAAGTCCAAGTCATTCACAAGGTAACACATTAGTATACCTTTAACAAAAAAGTGTAATTGTATTCTAAAAACCTGACAACTATAGACAAGCTGGAGTCCATCCAAGATCAATCCGATCAAATCCATAACTTAATGTGTTGACTAATTTTCTGTTTTCTTACGTGCCATTATTACTAACCCCAAAGTCGTACTCGTACTTTCTGGGCATAATTATTGCGTTTTGTATTTAAATGTATTTACATCATTATCCTTTTTGGAGAGTAGCGTGGTTGGTACACGTAACATAATGAAGCAAGTCCGCGGCAAACCATGCAAATATTGAGACCAGCCCTTTGTGATCCTGTTTAACTTAGACTGACCCCGGTAGGTATTCCTGTATCATCGTTAACATACTAACTCCAGTAATTAAAATAGAACTTGAGGGTTGTTTACTTCGTCGGTTAATTGAGATATATAAAGGTTTAATCAAATACTAAGGCTTAGTTAAGGATTGCTCCAGAATGATAAATAATTGTCTTTATTTTATACTATTTGTAATTGATTTTTAAACAAAAAGATTAAATCGGTGCTGCAGCTGACGATATTGTTTTTTTTAGTTTGTACCATTTATACATGAGAACTATTTATGCAATTTGTAATTATAAAAGATCAATTTTGAAACAATAAGATTAAATCGGTGCTGCAACTGACGATATTGTTTTTATTTTAGTTTGTACCATTTATACGGGAGAACTTTGTTGTTTAATGGAAGTTACTTTACATGTAATATTTTCAGAATATCTGCGTCTGTCCAAGCGTTAGCTCGGCAACCGTTACCTACTACTACTCGTACTATTAATTTATTTTGGCATAGATATATAGAGTTAGTTCCGACGATATGGTGGAATAAAATCTTAAAAATATTTTTTTTGGGGGTTACCTCCTCCTGTATACGTAAAGTGGGGGGTGCATTTATTTTTCTTTGGATTGCCCATTTTATGATGGACCCTTTATTTGGCAATGTATGGCAGGACATACAAATTATTTAACCATCTTTTTGTTTTTTTCTTCTGCCTCAAATTGTTTGGACTATCTAGTGCCACCGAGGCACGACGAATGCGATTGAATTTGTGGCAATTATAATTTTTGTTGATGAAGGAGGTAGAAGGAAAACTTTACTATCGCATGGCAGCTTCGTAAAAACGATCTCCCTGTTGGTCGAATTGCCCCAATATATAAGACCATAGCGGAGGGTTGACCCAACATAACCATGGTATGCGGCAATTACTGCTTCAATGCTTACCAGCTTCGATAATCTGTAAAGCGCGTATGCATATTTACTTAGCTTTGTACAAATTTCTTCCGTGTGTGGTTTCCAAGACAACTTGCTATCAATAGTTAGTCCCAAAAATTTTGTTTTTTCAACTGGA
This sequence comes from Notocelia uddmanniana, assembly GCA_905163555.1. Lineage (NCBI taxonomy): Eukaryota > Metazoa > Arthropoda > Insecta > Lepidoptera > Tortricidae > Notocelia > Notocelia uddmanniana. The sequence goes on from LR991055.1 coordinate 24,227,135, forward strand.
TCAATAGCGAGTCCTTGATAATTACAATTTACAGGCAGCATGGGCAACGAATTTTGTAAAAAAGTCGATTTTGGTGGCTTCTCATTCCTTTATTTTGCGATATTTTTTAAAACAAGAAAAATACAGTATTTATCTAAAGAACGTCTCTTCACTCGGAGGTTTGGTCAATTTTTTTCGCCCCCTTTAGCTGTATGGGAGACGGAAGCTCCCCTTAAAAACATTTAGAGATTTTTTGACAATTTGAATGACTTTGGGTGAACAAGATATATGTATGTATTGCCTTATCGTACATAAAACACGAGAAAAAAAAAACAAACAAAACGTAGGCGTACAGAGACCAGCAGCGCAGAGGCGTAGGAGTCCAGGTAACTTAGAAGCAGAAGGTTTAACAAAAACAAATGGAAGATAAACAACCTGTGAATTATGCACCGAAACTTCTGTGACAGACGACAAACATACAAAGAGAAGGACAGGTCAGTGACAGCAATAGGGCTTCGTTTGGACTCATTGAATACGGCGCCATAATAAAAAACAAGACAAGCAAAATAAAAATTATTTTACTGCCGTTATGATTGTAATAATTCTGGCAGTACAAAAAAGTACAAGAGTACCAATAAGTATATATTTTTTCACCTTATCTCATTGAAATCCGGGCCAATAATTTATACAAGTTAAAATGACCTCAATTATATTATAAACTTGCACGATTTTCACAAATATTATTATTGGTAAACGGGACTTAATCGCGTACAACTGGAAAGGTCAAGGAGCATATCACAGCTGTCAGAAATCGTCAGGTCAATAAGTCTGACATAAATATATATATATTGGGGGATGAGGAAACTGGGATGAGGGTTATAAGATTTTCACAATTTTCCGTCACATAATTAAAGTACACCTACGTAGGAATTTGTACACGAAACAAACACACTGCAATACGGTGTAATTTGCTATTTGTTTGACTTTAATAATATATGTTCATATTCTGCTAGTGTTAAGTTAGTTTTTAATTACTTACCTAAGGCAACAGTTGCGATGCCCTTGCAGGGCTCATGTTTGATACTCCTACTTAATGTAACAAATGTCACCAATGTAACAACATGAAAGCAATAAATTACTTGATTACTTGATTACTTGAAGATTTTGTCTTGGTGAAATCCAACTGGTTCCTAACTAGATTTCTAAGTGCAAGCGTCAAAATACGTCATCCATTACATTAACGGATATTGTTAGTGTTGTGTGTCGGGCGAGTGACGACCCTGTGTAGTGTGAATAATAAAGACTAAGTGCGGGTAGTTCGGAAAACCCGTGCGGCTAGAAGATTTTGATACCCGCTGAAGCCAGTCAGTTCGTGATCACGGATGTTGCGATACTTTCAAAACGTCGGGCACACCTCAGGTGAATAATTTTCAGTTGTACGCGATGAAGTCCCGTTTTACAATAATATGACCTCAATTGTACAAGTTGTGTCAATTACTCAAACTGTGTTCAAAAACTTTACGTGTTCAAATAAAAGCCATAAAAATAATACATATTGGCCATGAGCATCACTTCATTATACAAATTATTTAATTTAAAAACACCCAAACATGATTTATCAATGTAAGTTACATTTTTATAATACTGCAATAATATGATTGCTCACGCTCACGGATCCCTTAAAAATTATTGTCCTGACTTTACGACTCGACACATAAAGAAATGGAACATGGATACCGACCTTTTACCACAACAACGTCGTATTATAAATTGACATCATACATGTTCGGTGTAGAAAATATAAGACTTTAAAATGTCGCGCTTATACACATCCGAAAAGATTTGTAAACGGGTCTAACGTAAAATTTATTATTTTACCCTTATTACAGGCGTTCCGACAGGGGTTACACCAGTCATGTTCGTGGCAGAAACCGGCGTTCGGGAAAGTTATCAATGTATATATGAATACACACTATTTAACTAACCCACAAAAAATATAAAATGTGAAGGGTATAAAAATGTGAAGGGTAGAACTTAAAGAAAGTTTTCTACACGCTCATTTATGCTACTAATGACACACATCCGCGCATAGACCAAAAAAAAGTTGCCGATTAATTAAACGGTTTTAATTCCTCCCTATTGAATTTTTTTGGGTGTTTCTTGATTTGCTTCTCGTAACAACGGCGGATAATTATGCCCTTTGATGGAAAGAACTTTGGGTTTATGTAACTCTCCAGTGATTCGATCAAGTTATGAGGTGTTAGGCTATTGCGGATTTATTTATATTGCGATTCTTGACTGTTGCTATGTGTTCCTTCAACCTATTTTCAAGGCTTTGCTTAATCTGGCTAAGATAAATTACTCTCAAAATTTCGGTTTGGGATATTTTGGTACGGGATGACGTTTTTTGGACTGCGCAACTGATTCGCTACTTTAATAACGGCGTGTATACAGTTTTAATGAATAATTCCTTTCCTACTGTTCCGACTTTGTCGGATATTCTTATTACACACTAGCATAATGAGCGGGTAGAAAAAAATTATGAAATGTTTCTGGGGTAGTAATATATTGTGTATTATCCATATCTATTGACAACCTGCTGGTACGGCAGTTTTGCCGCAACATGACCAGTGCATGTGCAACCCGTGTCTAATCGTCGGTAATAAAGGTAAATAAATAAATTATGCGTTAGAGCTGATAACAAATCTTTTTAATGAATTCAATTTGGCATAGTAGCATCTGTTTGAATATGTAAATTTCAGCTGTATTTTAGTAACCATTATAGAGATAAGCTGCGGACGGAGGGACGTATGGTCATGGCAAAATTATAAGGGTTCCTTGCTTACTAAGGAATTCAAAAAATGGTAAAACATTTTTTTGGCTTATGCACGTGAAGTGTTAATCCTGGGAAACTGTGTTACAGTGTTTACTACTCCAGTGCAGCCAATTAAAAAGTTACCCTGGACCGCGTGCTTTTGGTGTGCCGCATTCACCGAATGACACAGTTTGTACTTACATATAATTTCATTCGTGTTATTAGTACCTAGTTCAGTTCTATTTACCTAGGAAATATTTCATATTTAATGGAATTTTAACAGGTTGTTTGGCGATGCGCTAGGATGACTTTTATAGGTGTTTGCTTATAAATCTGATTACAAGAACATTTTATGTGGACACTATATTGTAAGACAAAGTAAAAGAGCATTAAATTTAGAGAATTTGTATGAATGATTGATGGAAATACAGCTGATCAAATTTCGACAAAGTTCCTTAAAGTGTAATAAATAGCATCTATCCTTTACCATAATTTCTATATTAATAACCAGGGCACGAACTTTTCATGCCGATGACGTAAAATTGGCGACACACTGCATATATCCAATTGCTGTTATACTAATTATCAATATTTAATCATCAATAATTTAACCATGCATTTATGATGGTTTTTTTTTTCAAATAGGCCGTATTTGAAAAAATACCGTTATAAATGCAGAGAGTTTACGTTCATATTTAGATTCAACATTCCTATAACCGGTAAAAAACTTCAAAGAATATGAGTTCCTCAACTGCTTATAAATTAAAATTCTAAATAGAAAGAAAAATCCTTTATAATCTTCCAATGTAATAGGCCGTATTTGAAAAAAGATGATTATAAAAGCATGATTAAATTATTGATGATTAAAGATTCATAATTACTATAAGACCAATTGGAATCATGCTATATAATTATGCAATTTTACGTCATCGGCACGAAAAGTTCAAGCCCTGTTATTAACCTTGATTACTCATCAATATCAACGTCTCGGAAAACCTCTTACTGTGTGTATCTAACCCCTGACCTGACCTAGCCCACCTAAAGAACCTCTTAAAGTGCTGGTCGAGGCTCTTCGTTATAAGACCATTCGCAAAGACGGCTATCGGGGCAGTGATCGTCGAATCAACAACCCACATATCGGTCACCTCGCCAAAGATTCGTATTCCGATTACGATTCGTATTACTAGGTACTCTGAGAAGACCACGAAATTATACCACCGGAACTCAGGGGAAGCGCAAAGCTTACTAGTGGAAACCCACTTCCAGGGGTGCAATGTAGTAGCTGTACACACATTGGAACAACAAGAAAAAAACTATCCATCCGATAGAAATTTAGTAGAAGTAGGAGTTAGGAAACTATAAATTGCCAGGTCTGGATGGAATTTACTCAGGTTTACTACAGAGGGGGCTAAAACCAAATAAAAACTTCTAATTTGCTATGTAACGCCTTTAGTTAAGTACCTATAAATTGAAGAGAGGTTAGTTATATTGTTTCTGAAATCCGGGAAAATTTACTACTCACACAGTGACATATCGCCTTCTTAACGACTCTGCGACAGAGAAGTAAAGGACACGGCTCTTTAAAAAAAACAAAAAAAATCCACTAGATTCAACATGCCTGTCTAGGGCAAATCATCAGACTCAGCGCTACACGTTTTGGTAAGCAATATAGAATCTGCACTAGTTAAAAAGAACTCCTGCATGGGTACATAAAGTTACCTATGCAAGAGTTCTTTTTAACTAACATTAAAGGAGCGTCTGACTAAACAGCAATTTCAACAGCATCCAACAACCACTAGAGACATATGGAACCGAACCGCTATTATCGGAGTGTATAATGAGCACACTAAAAAAGAGAATCATAAAATTATCTTGGAACTAAAACTACCAGCCCTTAGTCATGAAATGTCAATTAGGTGTTCTATCACCACTTCTGTAGAACCTGGCAGTGAATGATCTAATAAAAAAAACTATGCCAAAGTCAGTTTTTGTCAATAGGGTATGCTGATCATATAGTTATACTTGTCAGCAGCTTGATTATAAACACACTGTGCCAACTCACATAAACGATCCTGAGACACGACAGATACAGAACACGAAAATGAGCGACTTAACAGAAAAATAGTTCAAGGAGAATTACGTACCCGTAAACCTAAGGAAAACTGACACAATTCTCTTCACTCATAAAACCTAATAATGGCTACATTCAAAATACCTACTCCATCTGGAACACTACCAACACTGTCAAAAGAAGCTAAAACCTAGAAACCTGGATGACAAACTTATTTAGAGCAATAGTCGCTTTCTGCTAATGCCAGAGAATGATGGGTAAAAAGTGGGGCCTATTGTATAGCCACATCATGCTCATCATGCATTTAGCACGGATATTTGTTCCTGGGTCTTGGATTTATCTATGTATTTCAGTATGTAGTGTGTCCTAGTACAAGCTTTGCTTAGTTTAAGACTAGGTCGATTTGTGTAAGATTGTCCCCCTATATTTATTAATTTATTATTTATTTATTTATATTGGATGTCGCCTTGCGGGAAAAGCCCAGTAAAGCTAAGTTTAGGTATTACTTACTAGAAAGTAAGTAATACCTAAACTTAGCTTTACTGGGCTTTTCCCGCAATGCAATTCTTTGCATTTTAAAATTAACTGATTTCTAGTGGGTCCACCGCGTCGGAGACATACCCAGCGCTCGTTTGCCTTTCTTTTTCCTAACAACAACCAGCTTCCCAAACCTTCCACCGCCGTGTTTAATCTTTAAAACATATTGTTTTGATATAAAAGGCCAAATAATCGTATTTTATGCAACAGTTATACACCGTGGGCCCTAATAATCAGAAAGTTTTTAACCACGTTTTTTCGACGACACTACGAGTAAATAAATGTTATATCAACATGGGTTATTAGCCTTCATTGAACTACTATTCCAGTATAAATCAAACAAACTGAACGCTTCTTTGTGAACAAATCATTACTTCAGAGATTGAGCGAGTTAAATAAATCTCAAGTTCAAACTATCAGCCAGTTACCAGCGAAGGTAACTGGTTTGCACTCTCACGAACTCACGATTGAGAACAGAACAATACTTAAGTCTAGTCTTAGCGATAAGAGAGAAAAGCTACTTGTGACAAAGAAAAGATAAAGATATCATAATTATTCGGAGAGTACAGCCAGCATCAAAAGTACCTACGCATTTGAAAAGTTCAAGTCTTTATTACAAGGGAATAAGAGCTTTTGTCACCTTCATATGCGTAGATAGTTTTGATACTGACTTTATCACGCTGTTTTTCAGCTGCAAGTCACATCCTTGTTTAGTATTTAGATACCAAACTTAACTAATAGAAACTTTATTAAAACCATGCAGTTAGGGCTTCTGCGAATAAAACTAGTACGTCACGTTTTTAGGGTTAGACTTGAGATTTTTCAACTTGTGATTTGTTTTAAATAATTAATGTCTCTTAAATTATGGGTTATTGGACTGCTGTTATACCACATTATATACTCTAATTAGCAATTTTAAAACCATCTGCCACGGCCATGACCAGTGCAACCCATGTCGAAAAGTCGGTAACCCGTATATACGAATATTTTTAAGAATGTAATCTCTATCTAATTAGGCTCTAGAATCGTTGGTTTGATTTTTTGGGTTATAAGGGCCCACGGGTATAAGGTTTCTTAAAATTTGAGAGTCGCTGTAATAAATCGAGTATAGTGAGTTTTGTTATTAAACAAACTTTTAAGATCTAATCATATTACTTTGCATACAATATTTTTTCTATGACAGGAAAATAATTTGATTTAAATTGAAATAGACGCAGTTTACCAGCAGAGACGCGTGCCTCTTTTAAAATTAAAATAAAATAACAGTTGTATAATAATGTTACGAAATCCATTTTGATTTTCCCATCAATCATAACAAATAATGAATTGTCTATAGTGTAGACTTGCAATGTTATTATAAAGTTTATTGTTTTAATACTAATGTCAGTCATTTTATGGGCAGCTTACAATGCTGGATATTCGCCACTGAGAAGTTGAAATTAATTGACGGCATCCAGCTTCAAGAAGCGTGTGTTACAAAGCTATATAATTGTATTACTGCGATTCTCAATACGGTATAGTTTAGATTACTTGGCGGAGTTTACGCGTTCTGCAAAAACAGATGATTAAGTTTGGATATACGATCAAGTTTCCAGAACCTGCCTACAGAGCCCCTTACTCGATTGTATCAGAGCTTAGGTAACTAGTTAAATTGATGTTTTAGCAGTAAATATTGCTAGCAAAACAGTATTGTGAATTAATTTTGTGATCGTAATTAGAATTACAATATTTAAATTTTACACAAATCCCTATAACATTATAATATAGTAATATAATATTGGGGGACAATCTTACACAAATCGATCTAGTCCCAAACTAAGCACAGCTTGTACTATGGGTACTAGACGACGATATATATACATACTTATATAGATAAAAACATACTTAAATACATAGAAAACATCCAAGACCCAAGAACAAGTATCCGTGAAAAATGCACAAATAAATGCCCTGGCCGGGATTCGAACCCGGGACCTCTAGCTTCGGAGGCAGATTCACTACGAACTAGGCTAAACAGGTCGTCAAATTTTTATTGCATTGACGCGGTTTATTTTCTTTAGGTACACACATATACTTTGTTTCAATTTTATACTATGTTTCAGTGTTTTATTTTTTTGGTAAATCTAATGATTTGATGAGTTTCATCTGTCTTTGTTAGTCTCTAGTTCTGCCTTCGAAGCTGGAAGCCCGAGATTTAAATAGGCATTTGTTTATCTGATTTTCTTTGTATTTACGTATACATACATATTTTAAATATATCGTCGTTTAGTATTCATAACACCACTCTTCTTGAGCTTAGTAATAACAAGCGGTTAAATGGCCGATGGGCGGCGGAGGTGGGAAACAGTATATGCTGCGCTTGATCAGTCGCGTGGCGTGTAGCGCGGCACATATTAGCCGCTAGTAGGTGATTATTGGGAGTTTAAAATCAAATCTTCGATTTGATTTCAAATTCCCAATAATCTTGAAGATTTGACACTCTCAATCGGGTTTATGGTTAATATTTGCAACTTACCATCAACATGATTCAAAACGCTCAATCCAGTTTTGATAATCTTAAAGATTTGAAACTCTCAATCGGGTTTAGGGTTAATTATCTGCAACTTACAATCAATATGATTCAAAACGCTCAGTAGGGTGGTATTGGGGATTCTGGCTCACATTCGGGTTTAGGGTAAATATCTGCAACTTACAATCAACATGATTCAAAACGCTCAATCTGGTTTTGATAGTGGGTTATATAGAGGTGTAAACGAGTATCATCACCATTACACAGAAAATATTCGCTTTGCTTAGACGTTACTTAATTGACAAATTATGAAGTTTGTTAAACAATCACAATCGTTAGATTTACAAAAAATATATTCTGATTCTAAAAAAACATATTCACGTCATGGAAAACTTTTACCCAGCACCATCCGTTGCCTTATTTGTGGTCCTTCTAATAGTGGAAAAACTAATTTAATTATCGGTCTTCTTCTGCACAAAAATGGTCTAAAGTTTGAAAACATATATGTATATTCGAAAACTTTATTTCAACCTAAGTACATATTTCTCGAAAACGTGCTTCAACAAGTATCAGGGGTTAATTTTTTTAAATACAATGAAAACGAGCAAGTGATAAATCCTAATCATGCAAAACCTAATTCGGTAATTATATTTGATGACATAGCATGCGAAAAACAAAACAACGTTCGAGATTACTTTTCTATGGGTCGTCACTGCAAAATAGATTGTTTTTATCTAAACCAAACATACAGCAAAATTCCCAAACAATTAATTAGGGACAATGCCAATCTCATTATTCTTTTTAAACAGGACGAACCTAATTTGCGTCACATATATAATGAACACGTAAATACTGATATGTCTTGGTTACAATTTAAAAAAATGTGCGCTAAAATTTGGTGCACACCTTATAATTATTTAGTTATCAATAAAGACTGTGAAAGAAGTAACGGTTGCTATAGAAAGAATTTTGACACGTTTGTTATTTTAAATGAAGATTAGCATAATATAAAAATAGATACATACAATTTCACTCTTCATTTTAAATCTCATCGTCCATAAAGAAAGAACAATATTCACAATGAACGTGGAAAAGGTATTTAAACAAGAAATTGTTAAATCAGCAGAAGCAGTTAAGCGAAAACTTAAAATGATGCGTGATATGACAAGTGACAATGAACAATTTCTCGAAACAGTACTTAAGCCGATTACTAATCCCCTTAATCATATGGCTAGCCAAAGCGGAATAAATGTAAGAATGAAAAATGAGACCAATGTTAGTCCTCAATACCACAGTACACCTAAAAAAATTAAGTCAGATCTTAGCGAAACTAAACCTAGTTCATCTCATAATGATACGGTTTTTGAACTAAATCGCCAAAGTAAAAAAATCGAACTAGAAAAAACAGACGAAGAAGAATTAGAAAAAAACATAGATCACGAATCAGATTCGAACGACAAAAGTGAATCAGGTAACGATGAATCTTATAGTGCTACGTCGGACGAGGAAACTTTTGAAAGTGTTTCCAGTTTGGATCCAAATTTTTCCTCTCCACTTTCATTCTCTGCGAAGGCATTTGAAGATGTGCCTTATGGAGTTAGACTTGAAAGAGGAAAACTTATGTTAGGAACACAAAGAGTTTATGTGTCAGACAAAACGATTACTATTAATGCAAGCACTTATGAAAAAACTAGAGGTCTTATGCAATTGTTATTTGAAAAAATACCGAATTTGGGTTTAGTAACTGAAAGTGATAAAGAAAATTATAAATTAATACTAAATCAAACTAATGCACACAGAAGAGATTTTGACTCTAGAAAACCTATCAAAAGTAATAGAGGTACTAAGTATTTACAAATTATCAAACCATTATTTAAACTTGCTAGAAACTGTGATAGTACAGAAAATCTTGCTGTTGGAAATGGTTTAGATTTATTAAAGAAGGTAAAACCTTATATCGATTATGTTTACTGGGATGACCCAAATGAGTTAGTTGATCGGTTAAAGTTACTAATCGCTTCGCGAGAAGCTGGTAACACTGGTCTAGATAATGAGATTATTTCAATAATCGAGGAGTTACGTGAAAATGATATCATCAAATAAATAAAACCTTTCGTCTCATTTATGTTCGAGCCAGTAATAAGCGTAACATAATCACAAGCGGACGGATAATGAACATTGACAAATTTGGGCATCACGTTCATAAACGTTTTCGTTTTGCTCAGAACTATGATGAAACATTACAAAAATCAGAAAACGGAGATTTCGACTTACGATCTTCAAGACTTAAAGGTTTAAAATCCCCACTCACCAACGATGAGGCTGTTAATAAGGAATATGTTGATCATATAAATAAAATTATTCAGACTAATTTGGCTAACATTCTACTTCGCCTCCAACACATAAACTCGCTCTTAGAGGAAATTGATAAAAAGTTTTGTACCAAAGCTGATGTTATTAAGATTATAAAGGAGAAGTCTAAATGATTAAACGAGAAATCGTAAATGAAATACATAGGGATGCCAGAAAAAACTTCACACGGTGCCCGGTTATATTAAAAGGAATTAATGATTTGTGGCAAGCTGATTTAATAGATATGCAAAAATTCAGAGCAGTAAATAATGGGTACAATTACATATTAGTTGCTGTTGACTGTTTTTCAAAATATGCGTGGGCTGTAGCAGTAAAAACAAAAAAGAAAATGGAAATAACGCAGGCATTTGAAAAGATAATGAATTCTGGTAACATTCCTTTAAATTTACAGACAGACATGGGAAAAGAGTTTCATAACGATGTATTTCTACGGCTAACGAAAGCAAACCACATAAATCACTACTCTACGTATTCCACAAAAAAGGCTTCAATCGTAGAAAGATTAATAAGAACACTAAAAGGAAAAATTTACAAACACTTTAGTTTACTTGGTAACTATATATGGATTGGAAAACCGCTAAATAAAATTGTTAAAATGTATAATGAAACTGTTCATCGAACAACCAAATTTAAACCAGCCGATGTAAATTGTACGAATGAGCATATAGTGAGAGAAAATATATTAAAAGTGCAAAATAAACCAGCTATTAAGAAAACAAAACTTAAGGTTGGAGATTGCGTTCGAATCAGTAAGTATAAATCAGCCTTTGAGAAGGGCTTTACTCCAAATTAGTCTACAGAGCTATTTAAAATTGTAAAAGTGAAAAACACCAATCCTGTAACATACAACATTGAAGATTCTCATAAAAATATGATACTCGGATCGTTTTATGAACAAGAAGTACAAAAAACGTCCCATCCTAATGTGTATCTAGTTGAAAAAGTTATTAAAAGAAATGGTAACAAACTCTTTGTCAAATGGTTAGGGCTCAGCGAAGCGGAAAATAGTTGGATAAACAAGAATGCTTTAGTTTAACTATAAATAAACGTAATACTTAATTTCTCATCATTAAACAGCAAGTAATGTCAGGAAGCGGACTAGTTAATAATATAATAAATAGCCTGCCATTTGAATTGCATTTGCCTGGATATAATTATTGTGGACCTGGTACAAAACTAAAGGAAAGATTGGAGAGAGGTGATCGCGGCATAAATAAATTGGATGAAGCTTGCATGCAACACGATATCGCGTATACCAAATATTCGGACCTAACTCGGCGTCATAAAGCTGACATTGAGTTATCAAAAATGGCAAAACAAAGGTTAATCTCTGGAAATGCAAGCAAAGGAGAAAAGTTGGCATCATGGTTAGTAAACAAAATCATGAAAACCAAATTGCGGGCTGGAGCTGGCATTAAATCATTTAAAACTATCGTTTCAAAAATTAGATCACATATTAAAAAGAAAAAACCTAAATGCGATGCGTCAACTATCAAGTGTGCATATAAAGCAGCTAAAAAGTTACTTCCAAAAAATTCATGTATTCGTTTACCACGCATAATTCCAATCCCAAAAACTGGTGGAATCTTACCTTTGATTCCTATCTTTGCTGGATTGTCAGCTCTTGGCTCATTAGCTGGTGGGGCAGCAGGCATCGCTAAGGCTGTGAATGACTATAAATCGGCTCAAAAGAATCTACAGGAGTCAGAACGACACAATAAAATGATGGAGTCCATCGCCATTGGCAAAGGCTTATACATAAAACCATACAAGAAAGGTAGTGGTTTGTTTTTGAACACTTCAAAAAACTGAACAGGAGGCTGCCTAGAAGAGCGCTTACAAACATAGACCTATTAAAATATGGTTGTGACATCCCACATTTTAGGGGAGTTTTCATGCGTGATAGCTTACCAAAACGACCTCGTCATGTGGAATGTGCAATTGTTAATTTAGATAGCTCTAAGAATAAGGGGACTCACTGGGTAGCATATGCAAAATTTAACACATATTGCGAATATTTTAATAGTTATGGAGATTTAAAACCTCCTGTAGAACTTACAACATATTTAAGGAAATATGACATTTTTTATAACTATTGTACTTATCAAAACTTTGATACCGTAAATTGTGGACACTTATGTTTAAAATACTTACGAAACTTTTGGAAAAAGCATTATAAAAATGAAACACACTAGACAAATAACATCAGTCCTAAAATGTCGTTCACTCTATCTGTAACCGGGTTAACTTCAACGCTTATTACGAACTATTCCCCACCTTTACAATTGGAAGGGGATTATGAGTGTGGTCTTGTATATTTTTCAACTTTTAATTCAATACCCAACATCGATAGTAATAATAATCGATTCTACTATGGAAATGAAGGGTTTTTAGAAATACCAGAAGGATCGTACGAACTTGAAGATATTGGTGATTACATAAAAGACAATGTTAAAGATTGCACTTTTAAATTAATTTGTAATAATAATACACTGAAAACTAAAATATTATGTTCAAAAGACGTTCATTTCGAAAAGATAAACTCAATAGGGAGAACGTTAGGATTCGGAAATAAAACACTCAAAGCCAATATAATAAGCTGTTCGCAATTTCCTGTTAACATTATATCAACGACCGTCATCAGGATTGAATGTGATATTGTGAGCGGATCATTTGTTAACGGAAAACCTAGCCATATTTTATATGAGTTTGTTCCTAATGTGCCACCTGGATATCGAATCATAGAAGTTCCAAGAAACTTAATTTATTTTCCTGTAAACCAAAACACTATCAGTTCAATTATTGTTCGAATTCTTGACGCGAATAATCAACTTATAAACCTAAGAGGAGAAGATATTCAACTATACTTTCATCTTAAGAAAAGGGCATGATGATAGATTTCAATAAAAAGTCTTCGTGTCCGCCTAGATATTTCAGTTTCGAAGCTAATGTCAGAAGGAGAACACCTATCAAATTAACGAAGGAAAACGAAAATTTTTTGAAACTTATTGGACTATTAAAATGAGTGAAATACTTAATGTTACAGAGTCCTTTGCAGAAGACAATGCTATTGAAAGCTTTGAAGTTCATTCCTACAGACCATATGTAACAACGTTTAATAAAAACGATGAAATTCGGATACCTATTAATCAGCAAGATTTGTACATATTACCTTCCGCAAGCACCTTGTATTTAGAAGGTACTGTTAAGGTCATAAACAGGGAGTCAAATTCCGAAGTGAATAGTATTCAATTTACAAACAATCCATTTCTTTTCCTATTTCAAGATATTCGATACGAACTGAATGGGGTTGAGATTGATAAAGTGAAAAATGCAGGTATCACCACCACTATAAAATCCTTACTGTCTATGAACAGCAATGAATCTTCTATGTCAAAGGCTTGGGGATGGGACTTGAACGGTACAAAAAATATTCAAGGCGGACGTTTTGCTGTATCTTTGCCCCTAAACAAAATTTTAGGGTTTGCTGAAGATTTTACGAAAATAATAATAAATTGTAAACATGAGTTGATTTTATTGCGAAGTAATACAAATTTGAATGCAGTAAAACTTAACACTAACGAAGTGTTAGAAGATATTTTTATAGATAAAATTGTATGGCGAGTGCCACATATTAAGGTATCGGACCGTCAACGCATTCAAATGCTAAAGTTAATGGAAAAGGATCGGCCCCTTAACATAGTTTTTAGAAATTGGGACTTATATGAGTATCCACTATTACCAAAAACAACTAAACATACATGGGCAATCAAAACATCATCTCAGTTAGAAAAACCGCGTTTTGTGGTTTTAGCCTTATCAACAAACAGAAAACATAAGTCCGAATCAGATTTCTCGTGTTTTGATCATTGTAACTTACGTGAAGTCCGTGTATTTTTAAACTCTACTTACTTTCCATATGAAAGTTTAAACGTGAAATTCGAGCAAAACAATTATGCTTTATTATATGAACAGTATACAAGGTTTCAACAGTCGTATCACGGACGGCGTGCTGAACCGCTGTTGAATATACACGACTTTAAAAATTGTACTTTATATGTATTGGACACTTCAAGACAAAATGATCGCTTGAAGACAGGTCCTATAGATGTTAGAATAGAAATTGAAAGTGATAAAGAAATTCCGGATAACACGTCTGCTTTTTGCCTAATATTTAACGACTGTATAGTGGAATATAAACCTTTAAGTAGCATTGTGAAGAAAACATCATGAAATTGGATCATTACATTGTGGATATTATGGCTTCAAGGATGCTCAAAATAAGTTCATTATTAAAGAGTTAGCTGTGGCATCAAAAGAATTTACATTGGTGTTTTCAATAAAACCACCATTTCCATATTCTCGTTTATCAAATGAAGAACGGAGACACGTGTCTTGGATTGAAAAGACATTCGGTTTTCGGTGGAGTGAAGGTCATATAGACTATAGAGAATTCAAACGATTAATTGTGCCATATCTCGAAAATAAAAATATAATTGTAAAAGGATTAGAAAAAATAAAATGGGTTCAAGAATTGTGTGGAAATTGTAATATTACTGATATTGGACAAAAAGGTTGTCCAAATTTATTAATTTTATATAATTCGTTTTTTAAAGTTGAAAGTAAAACTACATGTTTTAACTATATTTTAGATAAGCACTGTTCGTTAAGAAATGTAATTTGTATTAAAAAATGGTTGCTTGAAAATCATGATCCTTTTTTCATAGATTAAAGTTATGTGACTAAGAAATGCATTTTATTTCACTTACCTACCTATTTTAATCTTTGAATAAACGTAGTATTTATCTACAACGCTCTGTTTTAATTACTTACTTTAAACCTAACTTCTTGAAGTAATGCTTAATATTCATAACTAGATCTTTACTTTGATTGAGCAGTGCATGTTTTGAATCATCGTAATGTGAATGCAACTGAGCATTGTAAATAAAGGGAAAAGGGGTTTAAAAATATAAACAAATTAAATTCAAAAGCATTTATTTCATAATTTATAAATATAAACAATTATATTCAGACAGTTTTTTTAATAAGGTATACTTTTGTCATTATAATAAAGCTAAACCCGTTCTATAAATCTAGATGCTCTTAAAGGATTGTATTTGTTTATGTTTACTTCCAAATATAGGTTTTGAAGAAAACTCCAACCGCTGTCTCTTTCCTGAAATTCGTCAATTTTCGTGCACAAAGTCTTCAAAATTGATGAAAATATGTCTTTAAATTCATAACTCTGATGTAAAATGATATTTGGTGTAGCGAATGATTTTATTTCGCTTGTATTATTTTTTGGCAAACTAAATTCGGCAAAGAACTCAAAGTTAACCTTAATAGATCCGAAAGCTGCTCTTCTTGCTTCGAGAATTCGTCGTACATGCCCACGAAGAAGCCATAAAAACTTTATTGGTATCTCATGGAGGCTATTTTCAGGACCTCGCACTCTATATGAAGCGATTCTGCTTCGGAAAGCACTGCTTATTTTTTCGATATCCGAGGTCAATTGTACAGAATTATTATTTTTATGTAAGTTAGTACGTAAGTGAGCAGAAAAGGCTTTACTTGGAATACTTATGTCACATACTGAACAAAATTTTGAACTTTGTTGCATTTTACTAGTTAAAACAAGAATAAAGTGGGTTTAGCTAAATTATAAAATTCAAATCCTGTTAGGATTACTTATTAATTTTATCTGGAAAGAAGGTGGCTTCCTCCGTAAAATCGTCCTTACAAATCTTTAGAACCTTATTTATTTCAGCAACTACTGTTGAATTGGAATTTACCCTATATTTTAAATTAACTAGGGCTTTATCCCAACGGTCTTGTGATGAAACGTTTTGAATATCATTTACGTAATACAGTTTTAGTTCAATAAAAAGATCACCCGTTAACGAAGCTGTACGCCGCACGTAGCCGCCAGGAACTCTACGTGTCAACACCGACGACAGAGCACTAGCAGAGGATGCTCGACGCTGCGCCTCAACATCTTCCTCGTCACCCCAATTCGAAAACCAGCCAGGATTAGATTCAGGCGTCGCTTCACTAGCACGTAGTTTATCTGCTGGTTTCGTCTTAATCTTCTTACTGAAATATTAAAAGGATACTTTAATTTTAGATTTTCGAAATACTTAACCACAAAATAGAGGCTCGTAATCGACATAGACTTTAATCATACTATACTTAGAACCATGAAAATTAAATTACGATACCTAATATTTTTGAAACGTAGGTAAAAAGAGGTATTCAATGTAATTAAATACTCATACCTTTTACTTGTAAGTTCTTCCTCAAGGCCGTCGTCACTGAGTGGCGTTGCTTGACGAGCACGTTGGTTTTTCACTGCTTTCGTCTTAATCTTCTTACTGGAAAATTTAAATATGTTGGTTTACTTTAAGGTTTTTAAATAAATATAAAATATTGGATCGGACTCAAAGTGGAAGTGACGCATAAAATCATTTAATATATGTATTAAGCACGTAAATTAATAAATAATACCATGACAAGTAAGATACTCAATATAATAAAATACCTTTTACTTATAGGTTCCTCCTCAAGCTCCTCGTCACTAACCGGTGACGCTTTACGAGCACGTTGTTTTTTTACTGCTTTTGGTATTATTTTCTTACTGAAATATTAAAACATGATACTTAGATTAATTTTAGGTTCGGCAAATATCACAATACCATAATAAAAAATAGTTAAATACCTTTTAGATGTTGGCTCTTCCGCATAGTCCTCGTCACTGGTCAGCGCCCAGGCAGAGTCGGTGTTTTGTTTCGGATGACGTGAAGTTCCTTTTCTTGTCAGCGATTTTTTCGGAACCCTTCAATTAAATATTAGAATATTAACTAAATGATGTGTAATAAATTGAACAAAATCAAAAGAAAGACTTAAAATATACATACTTAAATTTTCCTGATTCATCCTCAGACTGGATAACATCGTACTCAATGTCAGACCTGTAATAAATAAAAAAAATGAACTAAAAGAGATTCCATCATGTTAAAATAATGAGCTAACATACTATATATCACAATAAATCAATATTCTAGTCAAGTAATTAATATAGAAAATTTAATTTTGAGCATGTAGCTTTACTCTTAATTTTTTCTCGCCATTCTAGCATGGGTTATTAAACTTTAGAAATTTGATTTATACATAAACTTATAAAAACATACTCATAACTTCTGTGTTATATTTAATCTAAAACTTTATGATCTGAAGGCAATACCATCCACAAGGTTAAAGAAATTAAATAGAAATAATAAATAATCAAACTTACGCACATTTTCAAGGTGATCAATTTCTTCGGGAATAATAAATGCGCACCGTGTCACTCACGTGTCACTTGTTAAAAATAACTGTGGAAATGAATTACCCCGAAGTTTTGTAAATAATGCAATGCTGATGCAAGTCAGGAGTTAACAACTGAAATGCAAATAATATCACACATAAACTGCCACACTTACAAAATACAGTAAGAAACAGGCATATGATGAAAGGTTGAACTTCACTATAAGTTAATATTCAACTCAGCTAAATTACTTGAAAAATAAAAGCATCATATTTTATCGGATACCAGATACTTGAAAGTGCCTGCATGCCTTTCATTCGCCGCCGACCTTAGGTTGGGCTCATAGTTAAAGCTATAATATAATAATTAAGTACGAAAAACAATAGGGATGTTCAATATGCGTTGCGTTTTCTTTGCCATATAAAAAAGGATTTCGTTTTCATTAAAGAAGTTGAATTTTGTAAGTAAGCTTAATTAACTAAATACTGATAGATTGTGAGTTAGGTTCTAAGCCACTGTTTGTTGAAACTTGTTAATACATGTTTTAGTTCCTCGATACCTAGATGATGCAATGTATAAAAAGCATGACTTGTTCGTACCTGAATCAGAGCGAACGTGGGATATTTTTGTTGCACATAAAGCAAAAAGGCAGTATAAAATAGAACATAAAAGTAAAGAAAAATATTTTTGCTACAGATTTCAAGCAGGACGCATCATCAGTTTCAATAAATTACTTATTGTTTATATTCTCAATCAAAATGGTAAGCATTCTTACTTTTTAATTTTACTTACGTAATTTTTCGTTCTTAGTTGTAAGGTATATAATTTAAGATTATTTAACATAATTGCTTTCTTACAGAGTTCACAGCCCATTGACTCTGCTGTAGAGATTAACACAACCGCGCCCTTTTACTCGCAACTTTGTGACAAAATGAATGATCCTTTCAACTACTCACAAGACCTGGATTCGTATTTAAAATATCAAGACGCTGTATTGAATCCATCGCAAGAAATTCCGCTATCACAGTCAAAAACTGAGAGGAAAAAAGTAAAGAAAAGTAAGGCAAAAGAAATGGGCCTAAATTCTCATGTCATCAGAAAAGTGTCAAAAGGAAAGCGTCTTATAAAAATAAGCATTTCTGATTTAGTAGAATCGAACCTTGAACCCAATAGCGTTACAGTGCAATACGTAGTGCAAGATGATTATGACCAATTGCTAAATGCCACCGAAAGTTTGGTGGAGAAAATAGTTAAAAAGTTGAGTGAAGTGATTAGTTACTAGGCGCCATATAATAGTATTAAAACTTAGGTCATAGGTTTTAAGTATTACATGAAATAGTATTAAAATTAAGGCTAAAAGTGATTATATCCAACAAATTATTTTACATTTGAACTAGTTTTAAACATTATGTATTTGTTATGTACCTCTTTATAAAATCTATGGTTTTAAACTCCGGTCCTCTGTTAGACGTTCGTGGGAATATAGATCCAACACGTAGAGACCCAATGGAAACGTTTATTTTTATTATTACTAGCTTACATATTAGTATTGTGTATAAGATAATTATATTACTGGAAAGTTAGTATTTTTATTAAACAGTATGAATAAATATTAATGTTTATCACTTAAATCCTTGTTTTATTTCATGTCTTTTTACTGGTTTCAGTTAAATTACTTAAAGTTCGGTATGTTCATTAAATATGTATTGCATATGCGATGTTAAGAAAGTATATCAAATAAAATACCCGAATTGAGACTTTGTTTATATGTTGTATAGAGAAGAAAAACCCGATTACGAAAATCGAGTTGCTTGTTTCGGACGTATCACTATTCTTACCACTTAGCATTCTTTAGGATATCTGCTAAAAGAAAGTTTATTTGATACATTCGATATATAATGAGAGCTGTATTTAAGCAAAAACTCGCTTTTAATTCATGTTCAATCTTGATAATGTAAACATTTGATGTTGATAATTACTAATTCTATTAGATTTTACATATAAATGCGCTCGATGAACGAAGAGCAAGTAACAGGTAGAATGACTCAGGTTTCAATAAAATGCGCGATGGTAACTTAATTACATCGATCAACTTTGCTATCTTGTTAAAAGCAATATGATCCATGCGTTCCATTCTAATTTGAATCTTATATCTTTATTATAGCCCATGATTTGCTAAAACTTAACTAGAATAGATAGTATATTACTCAGTTCATATTCGAAATCAGGAAATTTTCAATTTTATAACACATTATTATAAAGTGTAGATTACTAATATTAACTATAATCATGACGTTTGAGCACGTCATTCCTAATAGCCAATCGGTATGCCAGGGCTACAACGCGCTTATGAAGTTTTTTAATTCGTTTGTATAAATACATTTTCGTTACTATGGTTTGCCGGGAAGTTGACGACCGAACGACCCCAACACGTAAATCATACATTTCGGACTTGGCCACCCGGAGTGCGTGTAGTGTTGAATGTGAAAAAACGAATCACGGGTACTCCTATACCTATGCGGTCGATAGCGTATAGGGTCCCATACCCGAAGGGGGTAAACTTAAAGCACGTAAAACCGCAGCCTTATGCCAGGAATCAGCTTCCTGGGGGTTGCGATCACAACTGACGAACTTGATCAACTCGTTGGATGTGTTGTGCGGTAAACACCATAGTCAACCCGAGTCCTAGAACTTGGCGCGCTATGAGGGTTTATGCCAGGAATCAGCTTCCTGGGACCCTTGCATACAAACTGAGGGTTGGCCGCCTTAGATTGTGTGTTGTGTTTAAGCTTTTGCCGTTTTAAAACTTGACTTATACACCTTTACGACTTGCACTTTAAAAAACGGATCACCCACAAAACCTATTGAGAGTTTTAAATCGTATCCTAAACCTGATTGAGCGTTTCGGATCAATCAGATCACAAGTTCAACTTTAAAAAACCTAATTGGAGTTTGAAATCGAAACCGGATTGAACGTTTTGAATCACGTTGATTGTAAGTTGCAGACATTAACCCTAAACCCGATTGAGAGTTTCAAATCTTTAAGATTATCAAAACTGGATTGAGCGTTTTGAATCATGTTGATGGTAAGTTGCAAATATTAACCCTAAACCCGATTGAGAGTTTCAAATCTTTAAGATTATCAAAACTGGATTGAGCGTTTTGAATCATGTTGATGGTAAGTCGCAAATATTAACCATAAACCCGATTGAGAGTGTCAAATCTTCAAGATTATTGGGAATTTGAAATCAAATCGAAGATTTGATTTGAAACTCCCAATAATCACCTACTGCCGCTCCATGAACGCGCCCTATTTGTATCGTTATTATTATCTTGCCGTAATTTTAATGAAAATAGAGTTGATAGTTAGTATAGTAGTATCAGCGACACAATTTTGGCCTATTAAGACTTTAAAACTAACATTGTATTTATGTCTAAAAATGTACTTGTTATAAGTCTCTAGAAATCAATAAACATATTATTAGTAGTCGGGGCGGATCTGATTATCAAAACGCCGCGTTGTCATTCGTGGAAGATATGCAATACTTAGGCTTGTCTCAGTACAATTTTATTGCGTACTCTTGTGGTAATATCTTAGACCTGTATTTTTGTAATTTGCCTTTACACGTATCACATTGTCAGCCTATGTCCAAGTTGGACGTTTATCACCCACCGCTATCAATTGACATAATGGACCTGTACGTTAAACCCTTAAAACCTAACAAAAACTCATGCTTTAATTTCTATAAATGTGATTATCATAAGATAAATGCACACTTAAGCAGTATTGCCTTGTTGTACCTTAAGCGCAAGCGATGTAAACAAGACTGTTGACAACTTCTATAATAAGCTAAATGACTGCTTTTTGCAATTTGTACCCATAACATACCCAAATAATGATTCATACCCGACTTGGTACAGCTCGTCCCTCATCCAAATTATACGTGAAAAATCGAAAGTACACCAACGTTGGAAAAAATTCTCAAACCCACGTGATTATGATGAATTTTCAATGCTTAGGGCTAGACAAAAACGCGTACAGAGCGAATGCTTTCAGCGTTTTACCAACAACGCTGAATCTTACATCAGGAGATCTCCCAAATTCTTCTGGAAATATGTAAAATCTAAAAGGGGAGGCTCGAATTATCCTAATTGTTTTACTCTAGGTAATAATAATAACAGTAATGGCAAGGATATCTGTAACGCTTTTAACATGTTCTTCGAAAGTGTATTTGATACTACGTGTACCAGCTCCTCTTTTAATCCTTGTAATAATCTTAAAAACAGCAATCAATGTGACACGATGTCTGGTATCGACGTTACACGTGAAACTGTCATGAAGTTTTTAAAGGACTTGGATAAATCGAAGGGTCCGGGTTGCGATGGTGTTCCGCCAATATTCTTGTCTTCCTGCGCTGAAAGCCTTGCATATCCTTAACAATTCTGTTTCGTCATTCGTTAAGAGACTGTATTTTCCCTTCTATCTGGAAAAAAGCTCATATCATACCAATACATAAAAAAGGCCCCAAGTCTATTTATTACATTGACAAGTATCGTCCCATTTCGATTCTCAACACCATAGGAAAGCTTTTCGAATCCATAATTTTCAATCATATTTATCCTCTAATAAATCGTGGTATCTCGGATAAACATCATGGTTTTTTGAAACGACGTTCTACTGTGTCTAACTTAGCTTGCTTTTCTAATTTTATTTTAACTGAAATGGAAGGCGGTGGGCAGGTTGACGCGATATATATAGATTTTGAAAAAGCGTTCGATTGAGTCGACCACGCCATACTTCTCATGAAGATCGAATCTCTAGGAATACACGGTGATTTACTCAGATGGGTCAAATAATATCTTACTAATCGTTCTTAAGCTGTGGTTCTGGGTGGTTTCAGATCTGATTACATTGAGATTCCCTCTGGCGTGCCCCAGGGCTCCCATCTCGGTCCTCTTTTCTATAATGCTTACATATATGATATCACTTCATGTTTCGTCACCGCACGTCATTTGTTATATGCCGACGATAAAAAAAAATTATGCGAGTTAAATCTTTAGCAAACTGCAAACTCCTGCAAAATGATCTTAATAATCTAGTCGAATATTACTCATAAAATAAAAATAATCTTAGTATACAGAAGTGTCAGTGCATAAGTTTTACCCGCAGCCCTAAGCCAATCAATTTCAAGTATAACTTTAATGGCGTAGCGGTGGACAAGGTCGACGTTGTGCGTGACCTGGGAGTGTTGCTAGATTCCAAAATGACGATGAGAAATCATGTGGACTCAATTGTAACCCGATCTTATCGAAATTTGGGCTTTGTGATGAGAACCCGCAAACCATTCCAAGATTTGATTAGTTTAAAAATAGTATATTATGCATATGTGTGATGCATTCTTGAATATGCATCTCCCATCTGGTCTGTCTGTTATGCTATTCATAAAGACCGCATAGAAAAAAATCAAAAGAGGTTTATTTCCCATTTGAACTACAAATTTAAAAAACCATCCCTTCAGTACACTGATAATTGCCGTGAATACAAACTGCTTACACTCGAAGATAGACGTAAAATGGCCGACATGAACCTGCTTTTCGATATAATTAGAAATCGTCTTGATTGTCCTGAACTATTATCCGGCCTATCGTTTGGAGTCCCAAAACGACGCACTCGGCATACAACCCTATTTCACGTTCCCTTTCACCCCACTAACTATGGCTCAAACGCTGTGTTAACGCGGATCCCTCACCTGTATAACACTGAATTTTGCACAACTGATCCATTTCTAGGTTCTAAAGAAAAATTTAAAAAATCTGTATATTCGACTTTAATCAAACATAATAAATACCCTAAATACCTAAAAAACCTAGTTAAATAATAATAACAAATACTTACTCTTGGTGAAATATTTATTGTTAAAACATACTTTAAACATAACAACCATATCTTGATTCTCGCATGTTGTCACAATAGTTTTTGCATTATGATTGATGTCTATGTGGGTACGTGGATTAAATTTCATTTTTCTTCTTCTAATTTATGTGTTCAAACAATATGATCTCATGGATGGTATTTATATTAAAATTTTACTTATATTTCTTGTAACTGTACTTATATAATTGTATAGCTTTATGTCATTTTCCAATTTCATTTTTGAGTTATCTGAGTAGTATTGCTGCTTGTAATCACCTTATTGTATGAAGAAAGCGACTGTGTGAACGGCTTCACAAGGGGCCGAGCACCTTGGTACCGTGTCGCTTTAACGTCATGCTTAAAATGTCATACTAAATTTCTAACGGATCAGAGCGACAGGGTCCCAAGTTGTCCGGTTACTTGTCCACTTGGTTATATAATTTAATGGATGACTATTATTGGCCTTATTTTAAGTAACTACTAATTATGTAATAGTTATATCTACGGCTGTTGTCGTCCTAAATACTAATAAATAAAATAAATATTATGATAAAGGCTACCATTTGACTCAGGCACTTCCTGCGCCTTTATGGGCCTCATAAGAAGGTTCAAAGTCACCCAAAGATCAATGGAGAGGGCTATGCTGGGAGTTTCTCTGCGTGATCGCATCAGAAATGAGGCCATCCGCAGCAGAACAAAAGTGACCGATATAGCCCTTCGAATCGCTAAACTTAAGTGGCAGTGGGCGGGGCACATAGCACGCAGAACCGATGGCCGTTGGGGCGGAAAGGTTCTCGAGTGGCGACCACGTATCGGAAGGCGTAGCGTGGGCAGGCCCCCCACACGGTGGACTGATGACCTGGTAAGGGTCGCGGGTGTCCGCTGGATGCGGGTGGCGCAGGACCGGTCATTGTGGAAGTCTTTGGGGGAGGCCTATGTCCAGCAGTGGACGTCATTCGGCTGAAATGATGATGATGATGACTTCCTGCGCGGAGCGAGACGTAACTATTCTCACAAGAGCTAGGGATAGTTGACATCGCCAAACACGCAGCCTGCATTCGGAAAGTTACACAGTCACTCTAAATCTGAAAAATTCTTGAGGTAACTTCTCTAACGCACGTTCGGACATTGCAGCTACAGTTAATCTTTAAAGCGCTTACTAACGCACACTTTATAAATACACACGATTATTCGAATACCTACTAAGAACTAAAAACAATCAACCGACGACCATAACTATTCAATACCTTCTTAACATTATGTAGTGACCACATGCAAAAACGTACTCGTATAACAAGAACACTGTCAAGTTTGTTAATCACTTCATGTTAAATCCGACAAACTTGCCTTCACACGCTCGACATGGATAATGAAAACCGATCTTTCACGCCTAGACAGTCGGAAACTGAATTTACATTTGAATAGCAGCTTAAGACTTGTGCGGAACTCATACCAGCGTGGTTATTGTTTGGCTGGAAATGTTCAAATCACAAGTGTCTAGCAAACTTTCATATAATGCTGCAGAAATATTGCTATTCAGATAAAAGTGTGAAACTATTGTGTCTAATGGAAAAGTGTTCAAGCTAGGAGTATAATGTTTACTTTTTTGCCAAGAGATTATTAATTTGTCTTATCAAACCTTGCATAAAAACTGGTAAAGTACGTGTCCGTACCTACCAGTACCACACCACTCCACATTTTAAAACCAATATCGACCACCAATTTGACGCCCTGTTTAGCCTAGTTGGTATAGTGACACTGCCTCCGAAGCTAGAGGTCCCGGGTTCGAATCCCGGCCAGGACATTATTTGTGCATTTAGTACGGATTTTGTTCTTGGGTCTTGGATGTTCTCTATGTATTTAAGTATGTATTTATCTATATAAGTATGTATATCGTCGTCTAGTACCCATAGTACAAGCTTTGCTTAGTTTGGGACTAGGTCGATTTGTTTAAGATTGTCCCCCAATATTTATTTATTTAATATATTTTACTTTGGCTTTTAAAGGTCGTAACTTTATAAGAAACTCACGGCACTTACGTTCTTTTGTTGGGGCAAAGTTTTGCTGTTATAATTCAAAAACCGTTAGACTTATAGACTTCTAGGTTTGTTTTTAATCTATGGGTAAAGAAGTAGTAAGAAGAACATTTTAGGCCCAGTAGTATCAATGATAAGGAGAGGCGGGGGGATGGTCAATTATCGTTTATTTCCTTAAATAACTTCTAAATATTTATCTCATAATTATATATAAAAATATTTAAGATATCCACAGTAAGCACAATATAATAAAGTAGTTTGGAAACATTTTTTTTAATTTCTAATTGGCCCATCAAAAGTGGCCTTCCATGTTTAAAATTTATCTTTTACGTTACACGTCCGTCTTTCGATCACCGACTTACATTATTTGTGTGCCAAATTTTAACTCAATCGGTCCAATGGTTTCGAAGCAAAATGACAGGACACGAGTGATCCTAGATATAAGGGCTCCGCTTTTTCCTTTTAAGGTACGACACTAAAAAAACAAAATATAGTCGAATTGAGAACCTCCTCCTTTTTTGAAGTCGCACTGCACTTTACCGACTATTTATTTACTGAACCGTGTGGTGGAAATTTCTATAACTTATCGCAGGACTCTCTGAGGAATGCTGCTACAATACAATATTTATTCAGTACTGAAACATGTTTAGCGCTGCTGATGCTGAATATTGTTTAATGAAGGGCGTAAGTGTAGTGTAAGGTGCATTTTATATACGCGCTCACTGGAGATGCTTATTTTCTCAGCTATTTCACGCACCTTAACTCGGCGGTCGTCCAATACGATATTATGGACTTCTTCAACAACATCCTCAGGTAGTGACTTTGATTGGGCGACCAGAGCGTCGAGCATCATGTGCTTGACCCACCACGTTTAAAATTATTAAACTAGTTTACAACGTTAGTGCGTTAGTACTGTAAACAGAATCATGTTCAGTTCTAGTTGTGGGAGCAATGCAACCCTTCATAAAAACGTGTAAGTAAATAACGGCACGAAATTCTGACTATTCCAAACTGACTATTAAAAATTTATAGGTGATTACTAGGGCTCGAACTTTTCGTGCCGATGACGTAAAATTGCATATGGATGATTCCAATTGGTTTTATAGTAATTATCAATCTTCGATCATCAAACATTTATTCATGCATTTATGTTTTTTTTTTCAAATTTAGGTTATATATGATTTCTGTTTCTATTTAGAATTTTAATTTATAAGCAGGTGAAGAACTCTTGCAAGTTTTATAACAGGTTATTAGGAATGTTGAATCTAAATATGAACGTAAACTCTCTGCATTTATGATGTTTTTTTTTTTCAAATACGGACTATTTAAAAAAATACCATCATAAATGCATGAACCAATGATTGATGATTAAAGATTGATAATTGCTATAACACCATTTGGAATCATTCTATATGCAGTGTGACGTCAGTTTTACGTCATCGGCATGAAAAGTTCGAGCCCTGGTGATCACAGTAATGAAAAGCAGTGGTTAAAATGACAATTGTTGCTTTTTTTGCTAAATTTATAAAGATTGTGGCAGCCAGTCAGTGTTAATACCATTTACCAAAAAAAATTTTATAAAAATATTTTAAAAAGGCTCAAACGGCCACTCACGACTGTCAATAAAATGTTCATAATTTATCAGACTTATGCAATTCATTGTAATTGATTTAAAATATTTGATCATGCTAAGATATGTCTGCAATTTTGTAAAATACCTACCGAACTTAGTGGCAAAGGGCTGTTTTGCATAATTGGACGGGAGTTACGCTTGCTTCTCTGAGTGATGAACACTTCGCTAAACTTTCTTACTGAGTTACAACTTGGTGCGCATTCGCAGTTTTTGGGTAGAGGAATTATCTTATTTGCATGTTTTCAGCTAATTTTAGAAACAAAATTTAGTTTAATATTTCTTGCTAAAACGAGCGTATTAGGAAGAAGTAAAATCTCGACGGAATCCCGACGGAATGACTGACTCACTCAATTAAATCAACGCCCCGCCCAAACAGCTGACCCTAGAAAGCTGATTTTTTCCCAATAGGTAGTATATATGACGCAAGTACCTACTAAAAAGGGATTTTAAAAAAAATCCACCCTCAAGGGAGTAAAAAGAGGGTTGAAAGTTTGTATGGGGATAGAGTAAAATTTTAAGTAAGAGACTTGAAACTTTGTGCATGAACTCCTTATTACAATACAAAAAAGTAATTTTAGAATTTTTGAAAAGCCCACTCCTAAGCGGCTTATATAAGGGTGCAAAATTTGTAGGGGGTGGAGTAAAATTCTAAGTGAGAGACTTGAAATTTTGTGTATAGACTGTTTACTACAATACAAGAAAATTTATTTCAGAGTTTTCGGAAAACCCACCCCAAAGCGGGTTAAATAGAGGTGCTAACTCCTGACCAACTCACTCACTTAAATAAACGCCCAACCCATACCGTTGATACAAGGAAGCTGTTTTTTTTTCACCATAGGTAGTTTATATAACGTAAGTACGAGTACCCACTAAGAAAGGTTTTTAATTCTACTCTCAAGGGGGTAAAAAGTAGGTTGAAAGTTTGTATGGGATGGAGTAAAATTTTAAGTAAGAGACTCGAAACTTTGTGTATAGACTACTTATTACAATACAAGAATAATAATTTTAGGGTTTTGGAAAGATCTTCTCCTAAGCGGGTTAAATAGGGTTACACATTTTTAATGGGGGTGGAGTAAAATTTTAAGTGAGAGACTTGAAACTTTGTGTATTTACTCCTTTATTACAATACAAGAAAAACAATTTTAGGGTTTTAGAAAAAACATATGCTACATACAATTTATTGTTTTGCGCGTGCGATGCCGCGGACAAAAGCTAGTAGTAAATATATATTATATCTCATTTTCTGTTGTACGAGTAATAAAAGCCATCATCACAGCTCAGTCTGCCTCAGTGATACGACACGGTTTATGAGCAATTGTGAATATTACATTACGCTGCCATGTTTAGAGTATGTCATTATTTACCTGTACCTTACGGTACATTTATTTTATATTTTATTTGGCATTATATCGCTGGTTAATGATCGTTTGATACCTAATATACGTGGAAAATTCTAAATGCATTTGTAGAAAATAGTTATTTGTGCAACAAGAGAGCAAAGTTGTTTTTGATGCGAGTGCTGATTTAGAGTCCAGAGGTAGCGAAAGATTCTAAAATTGATTCAAAGTTAGAATCTTGAGCGTAGCGAGGGACTCAAGATCACAAGCTGTAAATAAATTTGGTCTCGTGTGACACATACAACTTTTTACCTCAGCAGTGAGATTATAAACTTTAAAAAAATCATAAGCTTTTACGTACCTATACATGTCTCGTGAAAACTTAATTCAGTATTTATTAGGTAATGTACTCCTCAGTGCGGATACTATAAGACGCGCATGTGCGTGAAGCGAGATTAGTCGCGACATTAAGGCACATTTCATTATGAGTGTCTCGCATGAGCCATATATCCCATGTACACTAAAATTAGCCCTACTGTTGTTAAAACTCGTCTTCATCACTGATTTCACTCACATATTCTAGTTATTTCAACGTTATTCAACACTTACCTATATCTGTAGCGCAAGAACTGGACAGACACGGTTTTGTTCACATGCACACTAAAAATAAACGTACATTGTAAAATAATAGCCTTCATTACTGATCCCTTAGGTTTTATTGTTATTTTTGTAATATTAAATACATTATCTATAAGTTTTATAACGCAAGAACGAAGGCAGAATATGACACATTTTTTTAGATATCTTGCGCGAGTCCGTTTGCGTGCGCACAACTAGAAGCACAGTTGTTTAAATGCAGCCAAAATCACTGATCACTAATATTTACTAGTTTTTTTTTTCAAATATACAACACTAAATAATATCTGTCGAAGATGGGAAGAAAACTTAAAAGCAATTTATTCGCGCTGTTTTTTTAAAGGGGCGTTGTGAAACTGTACCGTTGGTATTATTTTACAAAGATAAAGGTTAAAAGTAGAATTTTTAATTGACATGATAAACTTTCTGATTTTTTCTGCAACAATGGTTTTATTTTAAAATATTGATTTTAGAAATATTGAAAATATTCATAAAACCGTTGGCAAGAACCTTCTTCATACGTTCAACTTTTAGGTTAAATTAAGAGTTCTCGAACGTGTCATTTGTTTAGCGCGTTTTGGGGGGTCAACTATGAAACTTGAATGTCAAAGTCATGTCGAACTACGAATGGACCTATTTCAGGCGCTCTCTTTTTTCATTACGAATTGAAAGGGACAGAGCGAATGAAGTTCAAATATATCGAGTTTTGAATAGCCCTCGAACTGTGAATGGGCAGTTTGTGGCATACCCTACGGAGTGATTAAAAACTCGTTTTACTCACTGATTTTTCGCAGGAATAATAGGTTAGTTCGAGCTGCTGAGTTGAATATGTTATTTTGGTAAACACCAAGATAAAAAAGCAGTCCATATTACACGATAAGAGTAAAATGAAGGAGTCTATAAAGGGTTCTACTCGCACTATCGACATTAGGCGTCTATGAACATTAAAATACTATCTTGGTATTTTCATTATCATTATTTTTCCTTAAATATTCAAGGGTCAAATATCTTGGACTAACGGACGGGATGTTTAAACCTTAAGTTATTAATTTAATAATTAAATCTCTCAACTTGCCGATGATTTTCTTCACCTTTCATTTCATAAATCGATATATATTAAGAAACATAGAAGCTATACTGTTGTCCTACATCCTCTAAACTATTTTAGAACACGCGATTAAGTTCCTCGACGGGTAATCACAATCAACAACAAATCTATTCACATACCGTTCAGCCACAAAGCCCCGGCCGAAATTGATCATAGCTAAACTGAATGTTCCCGTATTGTGGTCAAGCCTAAGCTAATCTACATTGCAGTTTACAACGCACGAACCCCTATTGATCTTGTTGGCTACTGTATATAATGGTAGATGGAGTCTGCTATGTCTATTGTTTGGCCATTTAGGACTACGTAATTGTAAATTAACGTATACCTCATCGTTCAAATTCTTTCTTCATTGTCGATTCCTTCCGTTCGGCTTTCCTTGAATCTTCCTGGACCTTTAAATACGAAAATGTTATTATTGGTTAATTTCCTTCACTTAATTGATAAAAATGGTTGATTTAATGCAAACAAGATGTATGTTGTTTAAACTTTGTAATACGGGCGCGTGTTTGGAATCACCTGAAACTCACACAACCACAAAATCCGAATTTTGGGCTTGCGTAATGATTTTATACCGAGTAAAGCAAACGACTAAACCATTTATTAATTCAACTTTGAACCTGTTAATGTAATTATTTGCAACAAATAGGAAACAAAATAATTACTAAGGCAAGCTAAGACTAACCTTGGCTAAGGCTTATTGTTTTGTTTTTGGTGAACAATAAAGAATAATTGTATTGTATTGTATTGTATTGTATTGTAAGGCAATATCTACATGTATAAAAATAACTCTCCTCATTGTACGACGTGACTCATCGCAATTGTTAGCCTACGTCAGTGTTTTTCGACCTGTGGGTCGTCTTGAAGACCGTAGAGGCTCTTGAGAGGGTCGCGTGGCTAGAAAATTTGAAATAAAGGTGATATTAGATAAAAATACATTTTCATACTATGATGTTACGCCATGCAAAAAAATTAATATGGCTAATGTTGTATTTATCCCGTTTAGGAACCCAAACTTATAGTTCCATTATGAAGCAATTTCAAGAGTTAGAATAACGCCTTATTATGTTCAGTACTAGTTTTTTTGGTCGTAACCATATTGATTTATATTATAATCTTTATAATAAATATCTATATATAGAAACTTTACTCGCAATCAAATTAAGAAGCAAAACTTTATGACAGCATGTTTTTGATCCTTAAATTGCCGCAATGTTATTTAAACCTTTGACATTAATTAAAAAGTTCATGACGGCCTCTTTTTTTCTGTGGCAGCAAAAAAATCATCTGCCCCTTATGTATGTATGTATGTAAGCACTTTATTGTACACAATAACAGTTTAAAACATATACATGTCACACAGGATCAGAGTACAAAGGCGAACAAACAATTGCTTATTAAACAATTGTAAGCTTGCCTTTTTATTGTTTGGAAAAATATTTACCAGCAGTAATTTTCGATTTTAGGAGTTTCCTTTTAAATTATTCTTCTACCATTGAATTTGAAAAGATATAAAACAGTCCCGTGAATTACCATTCCAACAATACAATCAAACCGTGCACATCACTAGCGGCAGGGACACGCAACAGGAACAAATTTTGACTAAATTACCTCGTTTGTCGACAAAATAGATTGATTATGTCTAACCACATTGTATCGGCTCGGAATTGGGTTTGAGAGACTTTATCGCCAAGTAGGAAATGAGCAAGGTTTGATTCTTGTTCAATTTGTTTTCAGTATTACCTACATACATACTTCATATTTAAAGTACTTAACATTTCTAAGCCTTGTTCTAAGTTTGCTTTTTGACATTTGTTTTCAGTCAGCATAAAAGTTACCAATTTCGAGGAATAATCATGCCAAAATTCCGCGGTTTTGTAAGTTAATCTTGGACTAATAATATGAAAAATATATAATTTAATATATAAAATATTATATCATTGGATTAATACAAATGAGACACGTTACGTGTTGAACTATTTTATAGAAAAAAAATCCTTAAATAATTTATAGAAAAATATATTAATTATGGCTTATACTAAGGACTTGCTATGTTTAAGGTTGTATCAAAAATACACGCTGTATATTGGCTATTTTTCAGGATTACCACGTAAAATATTAAATGTAAATGAACCCGAACCCCACAGAAAAATTATAATTATTGTATAGTTTATAACTAAAGTTGGTACATATTTTCAATCCTTTTACTTCCAAGAATACCCCAAAAAGTCTGTCAGTGAATATGTTAAGTTAAGCACGAAAACTCAAGTTTAAGTCCTGAATGTGGGCGTCTACGTATTATTCGTACCCTGGATTATAAATATACAGAGATATAATCAAGCCGTACGTCATAGGAACCTGCGGTGATGATGTTAGGCGACCTGGGCGAGCTCGTTGCGAGCACGCTGCGAAAACGCTTACTGATTGCGTCGCTTCCAAATCACTTAATAGTTTTCAATTTATTAATTTGCGAGTGATAAGCTTAGAATAAATTAGGTATAAAGCAGTGTATTCGTCTAAGTGGAGCGCGCTTGCAATAAGCTGTGTAGGTACGTAATCGTGTCGTCTCACATTAAGCGTTATCTACACGCGTGCGAGACCCAATGTTTCTTTACATTGCGGGTTACCGAGGTATAATGAGTTCAATCGATTTATCAAACTGCGCAATATAGTGAAATGGCATGCGAATCTTAAGTGTGTAAGTCTTTATTGTAATTCGCCTGATAGTGGAAGATGCCATGTTTATAATAATAATCGTACCTATGGCATTTTTTTTCGAACCGTGAGATCTTCGAAAAGACAAGTACAGTTGCAAGTTTGTTGCACTTTTAGAACCACCCAGTGGTCAAGTGTAGGGTAACGGTAGGTACTACCTAAGGCCGTGCAACTTTGACCCCTCTTGTTAAATTAGTGGGCAACTTAACTACCTGAAGCCACCCGAAGGCCTTTAACGTGGTAAAACGACTTCTGTCGTAGACAGCAGCCGGGATCAACGGTTTAAAGAGTCCTCCAAATCACGGTAGCGCTCAGTTAGTAACCACTCAAAAGCGGTCACCTATCCAAGAACTGACATGGGCCCACGTTGCTTAACCTCGCATACTGAACGCGGTACGCGGGCGCCGCTGGGCCACGAGCGTTCCAACGACCTACCAATAAGATAATTAAATTTTCGCCCTAAATATCCCTACCCTTACTTATCCTTAACAATTTAATATCTCATTTATTTACTCACTTACATAAAATTTAATAATAAATTTCTAGTTCAAGGAAAATTGAAAAAAAAAAAAACATTTCGCCGAGCCTGATTCGAACCAGTGACTTTCTGGCTTACACTGGTTCGGAGCAATAACTTCTTAAATTTTTAGGGTTCCATACCTCATAAACGGAAAGTTTATGGTATTACTTCTTTGTATGTATGTACTGTCAGAGTCGACTTACTCGGAGACTGTAAGCAACAAATATGTAATCTGGTAGGAAGGTGATCTTATAGACAGGCTTTTAATGATAATAGAGGTTTCTAAAATAACTTTTCCATTTAAGACAACCGTTTGTGACATATTAGATAATAAAGTCAAAATAAAAGCAGATTCTCAGCATTGCAGTCTCAAATTATATAAAAATAAAACAAGTTGACGCAATCAAATTATACAGTCTTTGATGGCGAATTTCACCGCATGGTTAAAAAGAAGGCAAGCAAAACCTATATGTATAGGACATTTCCCGTTGACGTAGAATCATAAAATCGTTAAGAAGCAACATCGTACATACATTACACGTGAAGAATAACAAAAGTGGCACCCAGACGCTGGGAAATGCTCCGTGACGGGAGTTCACTTCACCTATTTTTTACACACGGTGGACTGATGACCTGGTAAGGGTCGCGGGTGTCCGCTGGATGCGGGTGGCGCAGGACCGGTTATTGTGGAAGTCTTTAGAGGAGACCTATGTCCAGCAGTGGACGTCTTTCGGCTGACATGATGATGATGAATATTTACATGGCTAAAATAGTTTAATGGGCTAAAAATCATGCCAGTACGGTACGGACCCTTTGAGCGTGAGTTGGACTCGACTTGGGCCGCATTTTTTCCCTTTAATTTGAAATTTATTGATTTCGTTAACCGACGCTGCTGTTTTGTACAAAAATTTAATTAAGTACATCTTATACCAACTAATGATTATTGGAAACTGAATTAGTCGACGTGACTGGCATAATATTTTCAACTTTACGATCAGTAGCGAATAGTATACGTTTCTAATTAGAATTTGTGGATTAGATAAAGTTTGAGATTATTTATGGGTTTGGTTCTGCAATTACCCTTGACTAATTTTGCAGCACTAAAGTAACATTCCTAATTATATTTTCTGCATTTGGTTTAGCAAAAAATAAAAAGTACGTGTTTTTCTTTCAGTATCTTTCAGTACTAAAATATTGAGACAGAGCAGCTGAAAGATATCCTAAAAAACCATGCGTTCGTGGATACCCGGTGGCGCGTTTTGTGCGAGAGGTGGCAATAACGCTCGCCCCGCCCCAACATTGAGACACTGAGACAAACTTACGAGTCGAAAAACTGTTTTTTTAATCAAAGTTACAATGATATTAAAATATCATTGGAAACTAGTAAAAAAAAATACCTTGCTAATATTCCTTCATCCACGGGGAACTTCCGGTTCGTATACATTGTTGTAAGTCACGTTCGCAATCGCGCGTCTTTACGAGCGATACAACACGGAAGTGCACAATCGGTCATGCGGACGTGCGCGTGCGACTAATTTTTAATTTTGGCCGAGTTGAGATAGGTGAGCGCGCCCCTCCCCCCGCACCGATAACCTGGAGCGTTATTCAGCTCCCAATTATCTACACGTAACTAAATATTTATTCGGACGGTACATTTTATTGTGAACATTTTACCTATGTTTTTTTCTTCAGAAATGTGTTCTAAATAAACTGTCTTCCAAGGCTTAAGTCTCTAAACGTTAAACTCTGGGTGCTCTCGCAAAAATTCTTCAGTTCGTCTGTTGCTCATGCCAATTCAACAATGGAATGGAACGCCGTACACGCATCCTGGGGTCTATCCGTGACATACGTTTCACGCACATTTTGCTGAATTAACGTATTTAGCATCCAAAATACTCCCCTTACAATCTAACACTTTACACTCGAAGTTGTAGACGATTAAGTACAGACTATCCAGTAAAGTAGTTCCTACTTCGAGAAACAGTTTAACACTTTCAATGCCATATATTTCGTAGCGCAATGCTCGCAGCCTATAACATGCGAATAACCGTATGTAGCGGAAAGCGCCTACGAGACAAGCGCCCGCCTAGCACTGAAAGTGGATGGGTAGCGTTCGGGAAGCTAGGGCACATCTTGCTGTCCAATATTCCGCAGTATCTCTAAACGAGAGTCTTTGACAAGTGTGTGTTAGTAAGTACATTATGGCCTGAAACGTGATCGCTTACTATGGATCTCATAAGAAGACTCAGTGACCCAAAGAGCAAATGGAGAGGGATAGCCCTAATATATGTTAGGTGGGAGTTTCGCTGCATGATCGCATCAAAAATG
Source organism: Notocelia uddmanniana (assembly GCA_905163555.1). Lineage (NCBI taxonomy): Eukaryota > Metazoa > Arthropoda > Insecta > Lepidoptera > Tortricidae > Notocelia > Notocelia uddmanniana. The sequence goes on from LR991055.1 coordinate 24,262,946, forward strand.
AGACCATCCGCATTAGAACCAAAGTAACCGATATAGCCCTCACAATCGCTAAACTTAAATGACAGTGGGCAGGGTACATTGCACGTAGAATCGATGGCCGTTGGGGCGGAAAGGTTCTCGAGTGGCGACTACGGTTGCGCAGGTCCGGTCATTGTGGCCGTTAGGTAAAGGTCTATGTCCAGCAGTGGACGTACTTCGGCTGATATGATGATGACGATTCACCGAGTTGACCGAGACAGACATATGTACGACTATGTGTATTTTAATGTTACTCAAAGCGGATCCTTGGTATTGCTTGTGGCTTATTCACCAAACTATGCCAGAATTACAACACCATATAACTACACAAAGCAAGTAAATGATAATCGTGGCAGTAGGTTTATGAAAGATGTAAATAAAAAATAAAATAAAATTTGAAAGATAGAAAGATAATAAGTACACTTTTAATGTTTGTTACATTGAAATCCAATTGAGTTTTATGCGATATGCATGTCTCAGAATGACCCTCTGATACAGGCTCGAGCTTGTGACTGTAAATTCACATTTCTGAATAGATTGTATGGTGCTGCGATCTTCACGAGAGTGCTGTGAAATTTTAATTAATGTTTACATGTCGTTTATGAGTCCAGTGTTAATTGCATACGTGAGCTCCCGAGTCCCGAAGGGATGCTGCAAATATTACTACCGCTATAAATTGGCTAGGATTGCATAGTTACTCGTTTGTGTGGGTCTACGTATAAGTCTGGCATGTATGCTACGTACCACTACCTATATAGTGTTGTATATTATGCTGGTGTTTCGTTTTGCTATGTATAAATACTATGGATTTAATATGGGTAATTATAATATTCTAGTCATCATCATCAACATGTCAGCCGTAAGACGTCCACTGCTGGACATAGGCCTCCCCCAAAGACTTCCACAATGACCGGTCCTGCGCCACTCGCATCCAGCGGACACTCGCGACCCTTACCAGATCATCAGTCCTTCGTGTGAGGGGCCTGCCCACGCTACGCCTCCCGGTACGCGGTCGCTACTCGAGAACCTTTCCGCCCCAACGGCCATCGGTTCTACGTGATATGTGCCCCGCCCACTGCCACTTAATTTTAGCGATTTGGAGGACTATATAGGTTACTTTGGTTCTGCTGCGGATGGCCTCATTCCTGATGCGATCACGCAGAGAAACTCCCAGCATAACCCTCTCCATTGCCCTTTGGGTGACTTTGAGCCTTCTTATAAGGCCCATAGTAAGCGACCACGTTTATAATATATTCCAGTATAATAATTATATTTCAAGTTCGGTAGTGGCAAAGCCAAGGAAATTGTGAGATTCATGCTTTAGCAGTATATGTAAATATTGTAAATAAATTTTGTATTTGCATATATTCCAACGTCTTAGCACTTATGTTACTAACCTGATTATGATAAAAAAGTAAAATCCCTCATTTAATAAATCGAGTCAATGTTATGGTCCAGTTGAAAATGTCTGACTTTATATAAACTAAATTAATTCTCTATCTTAAAACGAACACTTACATGTACAACGGCACTTAAATGGGAGATTTTTAGAAACAAAAAGGCGTCTAATTTTCTATTCAATAAAGTAAAACTTCTGTGTTAGCTCAATAAAACCCTCAAAACATTTATTTTGTCCCCAGTTACGACACACGAGGGCTGGACGACACAGGACACTGGATGGAAGATGCATTCAAAGATCGAGCGCGTTGGCACGCCTTGCCGTCAGCCTTACGCATTCACAACGTGCAAGCGAGAGACCGCGCCGTATATCGGTGCAGAGTCGACTACCAAATTTCGCCTACGAGGAATTATAGGATTGCCCTCGACGTTGTTGGTGAGTTTTGTGGAGCAAAAAGTTTGTTCGTGGCGATTGACGGGGTTGGACTCTATTTAAATATTAATATTCAAATTACAATGAAACAGGTTGAAAATATTGAGGCAAGTTTTATTTAAATTAATTGTTCATGGAGGGTTTATAATGCCAAAATCGTAGCAATATTTTCGTCTGTTTTAAGTTTCAAGTTAATCAGCTGTAAATAGTTGTAAAAAACACTAGCATGTATGTTCAAAGATTGTACTTATATAGATTGTAGAAGAACACCGATTGCATGATAATCCAACAGCATTTACTGGTAATAATATAGGTATAAGTAACTATCCGAAACTAAGGACAAAATCGTAATAGTTTGTTGTTTCATCGGAGTTTTTTGAAGTATGCACATAGTACACATAGTAATGTAAGGACAGGTTTTTAATTTATCACTGAAATAAAGGTTTAAATATTTATTTTGATTATCAAAATATTCATCATCCTAATACAGTTGCAACCTGAAGGTTGCCCGGGAGCAGGCACTAGTTTTTACTAAAGCATCTACCATCCGACCTTATTTTAATGCAATTGCTTTTTGATTTTGCTTCTGACAAGATGTTATAAGTTACTATGCATCACTATGTTCTATGTCTGACCAAACACGCAAGGGAAAAAATTATAATTTGTGTGGTGTGACCCACATTTTTAGTGTCAGAAAACGCGACCGAACGTAAATCATCTCTCGACGTGTACGTTCCTTAAAGTTTCGTGCTGATTCCACCCGGATAACGGAGGGTCAAGTTTACGATCCTACCAGTTTTATCGAGATTGCCCGCTACGACGACGACTTTTCATAGCTTTTGTTACCCCACTGTTTCGGGGTGAATTATTTTATTAAAACACAAAAAGGGGAGAGCAGATACCGGGTGAGATTAGGTGAGAATATAAAGTTCCACCTTGGCTTTTTTCAGATCTATGCGATAGCGAGTTTTTGTCGGAGTTTTTTACTGGCTTTCAGATTAGTTTTATTGCACTGAGGAAGTCTTCCATTGTGATTGTTGTCCGCACTGAAAGAAAAACAATGAGGGTTAGGAAATTGTACATGCACACTGGCGCTCTTTTCTTTTTTATGATGTGCCGTTTAACACCCGGCGCAAATGCCACCTAGTGGTCATTATACCGGGTGATCAATCCAAATGGGTCAGTAGGGAGAAGTCAGAAACTATAAGAGATAGAGAAATCTATTCTTAGGAACCATCATAGATTTAATTAATTTATACAAAAAAGAACCCAACTCCAATTTTGTATTTTTTTTTATTAAAAATGGGATTGCTCTTGGCCAGCATCTAGCCAGGGGGCAAAGATGAGGCCGACGATGAAGCGAGCTTAACCAGAAGATGCCTATGCACTCGGGCCTTAAAAAGGTCCAGGTTATATGAACTCGGAAATACAGACGCCGGCAGAGAATTCCAAACCTTAGAAGTGCGCATTATAAAAGAAGAAGCAAAGCGCTGCCTATCAAATTCGAGGAGTTCCCTCGATTCCTCCTAGAACCCATCATCAGAACTTCACCAAATTTATATGGGACTAATCTCGGTACCCCTTTAAAACAAAAAAAAGAATTATCAGAATCGGCCAACGTGGTCAAGAGTTACCGGGGAACTACATACATAAAAAAATAGAACAAGCAAATATGCCGAAGAACTGAGTACCTCCTTCCTTCTATAATATTGAAGTCGGTAAAAAATAACTTGTACTTAGTTTGAGAATCGAACCCGGTAGTATTGAAGAAAAACATGCAATATTTCTATTTCGATATCGATTGTGTAGATCATACGCAGTAAATGTTACTAGGAAACAGGATACTAAAAATGAATAAAATGCACACTCGAAATAGAAATACTATAAGTTTTATTTCTTCAATATACACAGTCTGCACTTCTTTGGAATGACCAGGTTCGGTTCTTTTATACTGTTTATTAATTTGGTCTAACTACTGCATGTGTGCTTTGTTGCATTGTTGTACATTGTGTGTAATTGTGTATTGCTTAAGCGTATGTATTTTTTTTCTTATGAATATCTAAACGTGAGTTCCTGTAATTGGCTCTGTATAACTATTTTAGCTGCAATATGTGTAATTATACCTGTTGGCTCTCCTTATATAAATAAATAAATAAGACCGGGTTTGCATCCTGAACTAAGTAGTACAAGTTGTTTTTTAAATCTATGAATGCAGTGTTTCTTGTCACTAAAATTGACGTCATGGTTCCTAAGAACAGATTTCGTTATCTCATAGTTTCTGACTTCTCCATAGTGACCCATTTGGATTAATCACCCTGTATATATGTATTGTAAAGGATAATTTACGCAATTTTACAAGGAAGTGTTCACCTCCAAAAAAATACAGTAGATATGCCATAACGCCCAAGTCCTTCGCGCGTTAGAAAATTAACGCAATCACCAATGGATATTATTACCTATGCAAATGTTAAAACTGTATTTCGAACAATAATTTGTTTTAAAAATGAGAATTTAAATTACCAATGGCATAAATGAACTGATGTTATACAACCCTAGCGTTGCTGCCAAACCCTATTGAATTAGTACGACGGCTACATTAGGGTTATCACGTTTCAGGTGAATGAATAAATAATTCACACATGTACGTACGCCCGCCATACACTACAGCTAATGTTACAAGGATCGACGATAAAGCATTCTAGAAAATGAATAATTCACATGCAATACTTTGTATTATTCAAATAATTCTCAAATAAGTAAATAATAAGTTAATATTCAAATAATAACGTGACTCTCATATTCTCGCTCTTCTATATAACATACTCTTTAATCCAGCAACTCCTCCATATCTCAAGGAACGTTTTATGCGTCTCTCTTCCATAAGGTCTTCCCAAAATCATCTTCTTGCTCCACCACCTTCTTCCTCAAAATTCTACAACAACTCGTTTACCTTTCGTGCTGTTCGTCTTTGGAATGCTCTGCCGTTGGATTTAAGGTGTGCGAAGTCACTTCCCGTCTTTAAAAATGTTCTGAAAATGCATCTCTTGTTGCTCCCTTGATTGCTTTTTGCATGTGTAAATTATATACTTATTGTTTATGTATATATTTATATATATTTATTTATATGTTGTATTCGTTTTTTATACTGTTAGTATAGTCTATTTATTATGCTATCATTGTTACGATTTATTCATTTCTTTATAGTATTGATGAATGTGTTTTCAAAGCACTCTTTTCAATTTCTGCACTACCGGTAAACTGTTGTGAGTTATGAATTTCCTGCTACCCAAAGGTTGTCTGGAAGATATCGCTCATAAGCGATAAGACCGCCTGTTGTTGCATTGTACTAGTCTAAGGTTTATGTTTATACTGTTCTCACTTTGTAGTGCGCAACAAAGAATATTTATTTTATTATTACTATTAAACTGTTTTCATCATTCAGGCCAAGAATACATATTATTTTTATTTCCAATACTCTTAACTCATGAAAGCCTCACAAGATGCGCAAAAGGTAAATTTTGAGTGATAATAAGTACATTTAACCCTATTTGTGGCCAATTGAGAAAACAGTGTGTCAAGCATTGAAAATAGCTATAGTCTCCTTTGTAAATTGTCTATAAAAGAAAACATCCAGTAAAAGGTATTAAGAAAAAACTTATAAGAATGGATTACGTAGGTGGTTGATAAGTAGATTTTTTTACATTCCTGCCCTGAGAGGTTGTGGGTGGTTGCCGGATAATTTTACTTGATTTTAGAATACTACTAGCATTCGCCCGCGGCTTCGCTTACGTTTATACAGATCTTTCAGACAAACGTAGGTAGATTGTAAGTAGCTGACACACACGCAGGCCGAACATAAACCGACCTGGATGGACATAGCTAAACTAACCAATAACACTAAAACTAAAAACTAGAGAAACTAAACTAATAAACTAGAGAAATAAACACCTTTCTATTCTACTCTTCGCTTAGGTATCAAGTGTAACTTAAATAAATAATAATATTAATTTCTACGGACAATACCTTCCTTCTAAAACCTTAAAGCCAATACTGATATTTCCTGTTGCTAAATTTATATTTTGTTGTACATAAATAACATCAAAGCCTGTTTAACGCAGAGCATTATTCATCACCGCGTAATTAGGTATTTGGTAGCCGATTAACTATTGATTAAATATTATTATGTACCCATTGTTGACTGTACTGATGGCGTTTATAGTGATACTGTTCATTATTTGGCTCCATTTCCATTTAATTGATTCTTATAAGTATTACATTGTTATGCTAGGTTTAAACATATACATACGGGATGGTTTTGGGGTCGTGGATCAAGAATCAGTATTCCGACTTGGTATCTGTTAGCCATTTCAAAAAAGTTGTAGTGACATGAAAGAAAGAAAATTGTTCACTAGGAAACCTTATAGTTTCGCCATGTCCATCTGTCCCTCTGTCTGTTCATCTGTCTGTCGGAGGCTTTGATATGTGATTGTTAGTGCTAGAAAGCTGCAATTTGGTATAGATACAAAACAATAAAACTAAAAAAATCGTAAAAAAAATCTAACAATCTTTTTAAGGGTACCAATGATGTGGAATGTTGTTGGATAGGTATTTCAAAATGAATAGAGGTGTTTATCAAAAATTTTTTGATTAAGTGAATATTTTCGAAAATATTCACTCCAAAGGAAAAGAAAAAAAAATATATGCCCCCCCCCCTAACTTTTGAACTATGGGTCCAAAAATACAAAAAAGTCATTAAAATAAAACTTAATAAAGACTTTTAACGAAAACTATCGAGCGGATATGATCAGTTAAGCCGTTTTTCAGTTATCGTAAAAAGTCTTCCCTTCTTAGTAAAATACGTATGAAACGCTGCAAAAGTGTTCCCTTTTGCTTGTTATTGATTTTTCAGTGTAAGTTCGTTGAGAAACTACGGAATCCTACACTGAGCATGGCCCGACATGCTCTTTACCGACCTTATTAATTTATTTTGATAGCGAAAATACAAAATCACAAAAAACATGGCTACCCTACTCTCTTTGACGGTCAGTATTTATTTATTTATTTATTCAAAATAATTACACAGTATTACAGTTCGAAACTAAGTCACTGTGAACTACAAAGTATGAAGAGGTGACAGTAGGGTAGGGTAGGGTGATCAAGGCGTATAAAACATTTTAAATTCCGGTTAGAATTTGAAAAACAAGAGAATTATTAAGTTATAAAACTTCATAGTGACTGTTGATGACTACTTTGAATTCTTGACCATGTACAATCATTCCGGATCACGACCCCAAAACCACCCTGTATATAATTAACTTAACAATAATTTAATAATTTATTTTATTGTTTAATTGTGTACATGTACAATTTTAATGCATAGAGAACATTGGCTACAGGTACTTATAGTATATATATATATATATATATATATATAACCATTTTCCGTAAACACTATTGAACTTTTACCATACCATTCCGATAATTTTGGACGTCCGTCAATGTCTGACGTCTCGATCTGTGTTGTGTATAATATAGTAAATTATTAAGGGATTAATTGAATGAGATTGTGTTAGGTACATTGTGATTAGGGAGTGTACATGCCACCTGTAATGGCATTACAAATGTCTTCTATTAAGTTGGAAATTAGGACAGCTGTAATGCCCTTACAGGTGTCATGTGCAATATGTATATATATTTATATATATGTGTGTGTTCTGGCAATTTACTTAGTTATTAAACCAAGTATATTACACGCTAAACGAGAGATGCTTACATTTAGAATGTCAACTGATATGAAACAGTGGTTATTTGCATTAAATTATTTCGGTATATCAAATCACCATAAGTTTTAAATTAATAATAACGCTAGTTTTGATTTAATTTGATTTGAGAATATTTATGTCATCGCATATAGAAGTCAAAGTCGGGTTAGTTAAGTCAATTAGGAATTAATGTATCATCATTAAATTCATGGGCTATATTTCATCTTCACATAAGGCTATACACAGTGAGCCCTATAACAGGAGCAAAAAAATGTTTCGTCCACTATTGAACGCTGGCTCGCTCTATTATGTTAAGGTGTTTTAAAGACACCCATAAAATTATTATTATTAATAATAATACAATTATATTAAGTCTATACAAGCTGTTGCGACTTCACGTAGAATTAGAGTATACGGAAAGTTTGTGGGTGATAAAGATATCACCTAAGGGAAACGATTACTACTGCTATAAGGTCGATTCACAAGAGCTGGCGCGAAATGTCTATGAAATTAATGACAGTTTCATACATTTTCCGCGCCAGCTCTTGTGAATCGACCATAACTAGATACTGAATTAATTTAGGCGTAGGCTTCATAAATAATCGCTCGGCCATATAACTTCCACCACCTTTTTAACACACTGGAATGATTCCCGTGATTATTTATAATTTTTCCATCTTGAGCTTTCAAACTATTTCCGTGCAAAACTTCATTTCACGATGTGTTAATTTCGCATTTGTAATAACTCAGGTAATATCAGGAATTAAACAGAAACATAAAGATTTTTGGAACATACATTTTGTACTACATTTTACTAAGAAACGACCAATAAACTTGAACAGCCGTAAATAACGCCTCTTAGCGTCCGTACTTTTTAAATATTAAATTTCATCTCCTTACGCGACCAATAAATTGAAGCACGGGTAGACAAATTTAATTACTTGAGTACATTAGCATTATGTGGAGTCAGCACCGTTTTTTACTACGCTCCTACGTTATTTAAATGTGTGCTTTCTGGCTGGGAAGGGATGCGCGGAAGCGGAGTGATACGAATGCACTACTACTGTGCCGCTTCTGCGCATGATATTACTACTGCGAAATCATAATACTGACGGTATTTCTAAAGGGAGTTGGTAGATGTAAATTGTATATTTAATAATGCCACTCTATAGGTATGAGAATTAAGATCTTGGAGCTTTATCATATTAATAATAATAAATCTTTATTTTAGACTATGTCCATATACAATACAATAATAATTAAATTTACATTTTCTTTACATACTAGCTGTTGCGCGCGACTTCATCCCCGTCTTCGCTCCTATTGGTTGCAGCGTGATATTATATAGCCTAAAGCCTTCCTCGATAAATGGACTATTCAACACAAAAATATTTTTTCAGTTCAAACCAACAAACTCTTCAGCTTTATAAAATTTGTATAGATTTCATTTATTGTATCTTTTGGATAAGCGTTATTTACAGAAACTACAGAATAATATAATACTTAGTATTGCATAATAAAACATAGGTACTTTGATACAACATTAATTTATACAAAAAATATTTAGTACTAAGTACTAATCTACTACTTATAGACCACATGTTGTTTAACTCTGCTTATATCTCACTATGTTTCTGTACTATTGTAATTTTATTGAGGTGTGTAATATTTTTTTTTTTGTTGTATGGTCACGTATATAATTGAAAGTAATTTATGAGAACTAATTTCGGCTTAAAATATCTATAAAGTAACAATTCCCAGATCGGCAGTATAGTTTTATTCAAACACGGTCGAACGATCTTGATAAGCTCGACCCAGCCGCAAACTCTAGTCTTTTATCCGCACCAAAATCAACATGAAACTTTCACGAATAACGCCCGGATAAAACTTTTCTGTAAAAACAACTTAGTTTATTGACAGAGAAAAAAGCAAGTGGTACCTACTTTATTAATAACTATTAACGTCTGATATCTGTCCAAGCATTTATTGTTTCTGTGGCAAATCTTACACTTTCGTATTTCTTTTGTCAGGAAATCCTGTGTCAAGCCATTATGGGTATTTTTAATATAAGTACTTAAAAAATAAGGAAATATCATGAAGAAAATAAATGCTTGAAAATCAAGGAAGAAGGAGAAACTCTGGTATGATTGCAGACTCGATATGAACAAAAATATAAATTCAGATATTAATATACACAACGTGATGTAGACTCGGACATGGATATACCAAGTTAGATATGCCATGCCATCTCTGCACGAGGATGAACAGTCAGGGATTGTAATTTGTGACTCCCTTAAGGTTGACAACCCTGTCAAACTAAAAATAAATTTTAAAAAAATTTGGGAAAACGGTCCCAAATTAAAGAGGACGACCGTGACTTTAAATGACATAACACTAAGGCAAGGTTAAAAAACTGGCCAAGTGTGAGTCGGAATCGCGCACCGAGGGTTCCGTAAAAAATATTATTATTATATGATGTAACAAAAAACTTGCGGTTTTCGCAATTTTCCGTTTATCTGTGCTATAAGACGTTGCTTCGCTGCTGAGGCTAAGGCTTAATACTAAGGCATCCCTGCGCTATGGAACAGCTTCACATACTTTCTCTGGCATAAGTCAGTACGCTGTAAGGTTCTCACTACGTTTATAGCAGAAAGGTCTATCAATCACGTTCATAAAAAAAATCTATCCTAATCAATATTTTTACTTTGCGAACGGTTCGCTTTTTCGAAGGCGACGCAATACTCATTTTAGACCGGCCCCACTTATGCGAACGAACGAAACAATGAACGGGTGGCAGCTGTTCATTTCAGTAAGCGATAGCAACGTTGCGGGAATGGATATGAAAGCTCCGCATGATTGCAGGGATCCTCCTCTGAATACTCATATCGTGGAACCTTTTGTTTCGAGTCAACGAAAACATTTTCATTTCCTCGGCCACATTGAAGCCCTGTTCGTAGTTTGTTTATCCTCAATTTGAGGATATTTGGGACGCATTCAGCGCCTTTTGCAATTCTACGAGTTTTGATTTGGAATCTGAATATTTTTACGCCAATATCAGAGCATTGTTTGAATACGCTGAATTTCTATTGAATGATTTGCAATGGAATTTACTGATTTACTGCGCAAATCTCAAAATTGAAAGTCAAATGTTTGTAAACTCATTCACTATAATAAAGCAAATGAGAGTTATTTTTTACCATAGCTCACAATACATACCTACTTAATAAGTACTTTACTATTATTGTGTTTTTTCAAAATAATTATCGTGTAATTTCCTCACCTCTATCTATTCCTAGGCATTACAACTTGAGTTTACGAGCTCAGAATTTAAATTCAGTTGTTACACTATCGAACCAGAGTATTGTGATAAAACACATATTTAGAACCCATTATAAATTAAACTTGTGGGTATGCACGTATCTCGTCTTGTACGAGGGGCGTCAGGACCAGTCGCGCCAATAAAACGCAAGCGATTCTCGCTATTCCATCTCACCCGTCAATCGCCCGATAAGCCAGCGGCGACATTCATTGACAAGCTCTTTTATTCTGAATCATATAATAAAACTGTCGTTTTCTAATTCACGTCCTTTTCAGAGCTTCCCAATAAGCCGGTGATCTTTGACGAATTCGGCAAAGAAATATCCGCGATCGCAGGCCCTTACAACGAAGGGGGAGATTTCAGGCTTAATTGCACAGTGAACAAGGGTAAGTATGCTTCTATCGCATTATCTCTGTATAAGATAAGATTACCTACTAATATATACTACAAAAAGGACAAATGTGATTGGGGCCAAACATTGGTTTGGCATTCAGCTCTCATGTCGAGTAATTTGTCAATAAAGAAACCGCAGCATCATTTTTCCTACTGCTTCGTTTTCCCTTTTATCATAATGAAACTTACGGTTTTCTGTGATGGGATTGTATTATTCTCGCTTGGCAAATAAAACCTTTAGTTAGATACACGGTATAAAAGCATTTCGTGTTGCCGGCAACGTCGTGAGATTTTATGCTAAAACCTGATAGCTCGCGTGTGTTCTTGTGCGAGTAGGTACTCGCAGGAAACTGAGGTAAAAGATGGCATATAAATTTAAAACGGCAAGCAGAATGAAGGCACTTTTGCGGTATATTTTTATTAAAGCAATTTCGCTCATGTTGATATGCGTTTTACAATTGTGTATTTGTATTCAGGTTCTCTTGAGCATGAATTTCTTTATATTATATCTCGTTATGTTTACACTTAGGCGTGAAGAAGACGTGTTGTTATTTGTTTTAAATACTTTGCGATTTTAAATTATATTGAATGTTCAGCATAACAGCAGTTTATTGATTTGAATTTAACTCCATTTACATCTTTCGTCAAAGTAGTTTCTGAAATAAAATTAAAGCCAAAAGTACTTTGTGGAGAAGCCAGGTTAGTTGAATTGATACTATGTTTTTCTTGCAGGTAACCCTACACCTAAAGTACAATGGCTTCAAGGAGATACAGTTCTTGAAACCTTGGATCCTGGGATTTCCCAACCAGGTCAAGCGAGGACGTTAGTGCTGGTAGTCAAAAATGTCAGTCGAGTGCATTTGTCGTCGGTTTACACGTGTGCTGCCGACAACACGCTTCTATCTAAACCACAGACAACGTCTGTTAAAATCGATGTTTACTGTAAGTATTTTTATTGTGTAATATTCTTCTGATATTTTTATCTTTCTCAGTAGGTAAAATAATATTTTAACCTCGTAAGCCCCCACGTACTTTGAATGTTTTATCGAATTTAAGCAATATATAATATTAAGTTAGTTTATGTACTCGTACGCCGCCAATAGGTCGTATCTTATCAGTCTGGGCCTGGGAGGGACGTACGGCCTTTGGGTATGGGACCGCAGTGCAGTTCTGTAAGTAGTTAAAATTGTACCTTATTATAGTAATCTTTTAAGGAGCAACGCCAACAAACTGCTTCGCAGTTTGGCGAAACTTTGTTGATCGGTAGGTACTTGCTGTTTTTTTTTAATAAATAAAAAAACTTATACAAATACAAATTAGTAATAGAACTTCAGATCTGGCATTTTAACTGCATAGCATAAATAACTGCCTAATGTACTTCACCAAGTACAAATTAAGGATATGTTAAAAACCATATATATACTGCTTAAAACAAATGGCAAGATTTTTTACAAAATCATTACTCTTAGTTTGTACTTGGTAGAGTACATCTGGCAGATATCACTACGGCGGGCTTACGACGATTTACAAATGCGTATGTCCTTATTCATAAACGTTCAGCACTCCTGTTTCAGTTAACATTCTGTTAAAATCGGTTTGTATTTTTCTGTCACTTTGACGTTTGTGTCTGTTAGAAAGGGACGTACCTTAGTTTAGCTAACAGGTGTTTGAAAAGTTTTATGAATTCGGGAGTATTTTGTGTTTAATATTAATTGTGTTCAAGTTTCTTTGGTTATTTTTTTTAAAGACAGATAGGTATTTAATACTGGCATATTTTCTAAACTACATTTCAGCACCTATATAATAACGCTAACTTCACATCAACTTATTTAATTTTACATGCCAAGCGATTACCAAATTTAATAAAACCAAACGTATTTCACCACCATTTAGTATACTTGCCCCTCGTATATTTTTTACAGGGATTGGCAGAAATCTTTTTTTACGATCTTAACACGCCTGTTTCACCTCGCACTTCTATAAATTGTCTTAAACATAAAGTTTGGCAACAGTTTTACGAATACCCTTTTTCCGTCCAGCGCCTATCTGAATCCTTTTAATATAATATATTTTACCAAGTTTATTCATGCTATCTGTATTAATGTTTTTTTTAGGATTAACTACGAGGGCTGCCTTTTAAGTTCTGTCGTTTGCAATCCTCCCGTGATTGCATAAAAAAGAACTAGTGTCATCTTAAAAAATTGAATTTAGAATTCGAAAACAAAAGAATGACTTGAAATCGGCCCAACCGTTTTAGTACAGCGTTCGTTCAAAGTTGACAAGTCAGTTGTGAAAATGGAAATTTCGAAGGAAAATTTACGTGCGATAATTTTTTACAACTTCAAAAGGGGCTTAACGCGACTTCAGTGCTTCGAAGAGTTGACTACGGTTTTCAACGATAAAGCACCATGCCTCCGGACTGTGGAACGCTGGTATTTAGAATTTCAACGTGGTTGCTCTAGTCTTGGTGATAGACATCGTGAAGGTCGACCAAAAACAGCCGTAACCCAGGAGAATATTGATGCTGTACGGCAACTGATCGTCGAAGATCGCCATGTGACATACCGTGAGATAGAAGCTTCCTTAAGTATTTCAGGGACCAGTGTTCACAGTATTTTGCATGATCACTTAGGCGTAAAAAAGTTGATCTCACGCTGGATACCACATTTACTCAGTGAAGACCAAAAAACAGCTCGCGTTCGATGGTGTCGCAAAACTCTGCGGCAGTTCAACCGAGGAAACTCAAAACATGTTTACGACATTATCACTGGTGACGAATCTTGGATATATGCCTACGATCCCGATTCTAAACAGCAGTCGACTGTTTGGGTGTTCCAAGATGAGCCAAAACCGACCAAAGTAATACGCTCACGGAGCACTTCGAAAAAAACGGTCGCCACGTTTGTGGCGATAAGTGGCCACGTTGCCACCATCGTGCTCGAGGATCGTAAAACGATTAATGCTGACTGGTATACCACTGTCTGTTTACCAGAAGTCATCGGCGAGTTTCGAAAAAATAACCCAAGACGTCCTATAAGACTGCACCACGATAATGCGAGCTCGCACACCGCCCGGCAAACAATTGCGTTTTTAAAAGAGCAAAACGTCGAAATTCTGGAACACCCGCCGTACATTCCAGACTTAAGCCCTAGCGATTTTTTTTACTTTTCCAAAAATCAAGCAACGACTTCGTGGTCAACGGTACCAGACGCCTGAAGAAGCGGTTGAGGCATACAAAACGGCCATTTTGGAGACCCCGACTTCAGACTGGAATAAGTGTATCGAAAATTGGTTCGATCGAATGAAAAAGTGTATTACATATCACGCTGATTACTTTGAAAACCAATAAATACCATTTAACACTTAAATTGTCTTTAGTTTTTCCGAACGACACAACTTAAAAGGCAGCCCTCGTATACACAAAGCTGTTTCTAAAAGTAATAGGTACGATGATTTACTTTTGAGAATAGCGTTATAAAAGTTCCACAGATTGAGTTCTTAAATAGTTTTTAGTGTACTTATAACTTTTTTTCTACATGCTGATGAAATGGGGAAAAAATACTTAGAATATATTCAATTGAAAGGAAGTGCGTAGTTCTAATAATTTTTATTTAAAAAAAAATGTTTTATTGGGTTACGTAAATCTAAAAGATCACGTTTCTCTGATGTTGACTGTACCTAAACGCAGTATTTCACGAGCAATATAGCTATTTACATAACTTTTCCTATGCAACCACCATATCAGCCATAGGACGCCCGCTGCTGGACATAGGCCTCTCCCAATTTCGTGTCCCCCTCTCCTATCAAAAAACTGATTCCAACAGCATAATGAAAAATAGAGTTGCTAATTGTGTTTCCAGGTGCCCAGTAAGAGGTTTTTTTACCTTCCTATTTACCCATTTTCATGTCCTAAATATTCACTCGTTCACGATTCCTTTTAGTGTAATCCTATTTTGTATGAATATACAAAATAGGATTACACTACCTTCGCAACGTTACTTTAAAAAAAACCATGTTTTATGTTAAATATTCCAATAGTTTTAATACTAAATTTTGTTAATAAAACAGTAAAAACAGATAAATGGTAATCTATCTACGAAATCTAAATCCCGCATCATTATTTATTTATTTTGATATATACAGACTTATGACTTATGCTAGAAATTGACCTTCATGAATAATATTTTAACATTTCATTAGTTTAAAACATAGGTACACAAACAAACATGAATTGAAAAATTAGACTTAGTACAATTATTTAAGCCTAGGCAAATAAGCCCCCGCGAGATATACCTGGCGCAAAGGTACCCATCGCACTTGCCACGTTACCACGTTGAATGGGGATGGACAACCTTTGCACCAGGTAAGTACCCGCGCGAGCATCGGACCCTCTCTCCCTGATTCGTCGCCCCACTTCTTTACTTTATTTTGTTACAAGCACATTAAAGATGTTTTCATTCTTTTGTGCAATTTTGGAATGTATTATTTATATAATTTGTCTACAGTAAGACCACTGACAGTGGAGATTTTGTCCCGAGAACATCCATTGTCAGTCGGAAGGATTGCGGAGCTGTCCTGCAAATCCACAGGAGCAAGACCGCCGGCCGCGGTCACGTGGTGGCTCGGAGGGCGGCAATTAAATTCCGTGACTAAAGAAATGGTAAAGTACGAGTAATAAATGTCGGTCTGTTTAGTTTAGTTGGCAGTGACACTGCCTCCGAAGCTAGATGTCCCGGGTTCGAATCGCGGCCATGGCATTATTTGTGCATTTAGCACGGATATTTGTTCCCGAGTCTTGGATGCTGTATATGTATTTACCTATATCATCTTATGAATATGTATGTATATCGTCATCTAGTATTCATAGTACAAGTTTTGCTTAGTTTGGGACTAGGTCGATTTGTGTAAGATTGTCCCCCAATTTTTATTTTCGTGGCAATAGAATAGACAAGTTATTGTTATTAAGTACTGTAAAACGAGAATGCATTATAAGTTGTTCTATTTTAAAATAGACATATTTAATGTTGTCAAGAGAAAGTTATGATAACTTCCACTAACGCTGGAATTGAAATAAAAGTATTTTAAAAAAACAGGTTTCATCAAAAGTGACAAATGTCCAGTGTGAAATAAGTCCAATACAAAAAGCTCTTGCTATCAGATATCTGTCTGATCTGTCGATAAATACTTTTGTTCTGATATTTCTCATTCTTTTACTTTATCCCGCAGATACTTGAAAGTACCTGAAATAACGCCGTACCAGTAGTGGTGTTGAATTATTTCTCGACGCTACGCTACTTAGTATTTGTTATTTACTTAAAAGCATTTTTGTTACAAAAAACGACACCAAGCATAGAAGTGTGAATAAGTGCATAGCAAAGTTATGTCTCTTTTACATCGGGAAGGGAAATATCCCATTCTGTAATGAATTTACATTATTCTGCATCGGATGTTCCCACAATGTTTTCCCAAACCCTAAACATCTAATATTAACAACTTACCTACAGCCCACCAGATTCTCGTGTATTCGAAATCCTGAGTTATAATTTCGACCTATTACCATTGCTTTGATCCTGAAGCCCACATCTTGAGGCAATTTACTCACTCATGCGAGAACTGCGTGTGTTCTTGTTTTCATTGCAGTGTATGGTAAGTGATCTTGCGAAAAGCCGTGGACAGTATACAAACATGTCTCTCTAGAGGGTCGAGGGGATTCGACGCTGATTGGCGGAATAAATGGATCGGTGTGGCATGTGTGTTCAATTATCAGTGAATCTTGCTAGAAAGCAGTTTGAGACAATCACTGGGCGCGATTTTTGTTGTTGTTTAAAATTACAAACTCTTATTGCTGAACATAGAAAACAGACCTTTAAAGTTGAAATAGAATTAACTATTATACATTCTCTATTTCACCAGGAATCGGAAGGTGGCAATGAAACAATATCATTGCTGCGATGGACGCCACTGAAAGAACACAACGGACAGGTGTTGACTTGCCGTGCCCAACATCCAAAGTTTAACCACTCAACTATTGAGAGCAAGCTGCCACTAAATATATACTGTAAGTTTATTTTTTAAGTAAACTTTATATTGTCCTTGTAGCTGTTGCTGAATTATCTTTGTAAGGTGAAAGATAAAACGTAGGTACTACTCATATACCCTGTGGAACAGAATGATGGACTTTCCTGTAAACAGGGAACAGGTTAGCCTTGGTACTATACTTTTGCCAAAAAAATTATGTTAATATTCTTAACCGTTTTCGAGTTGCATCATTTTAAACATCAATTAAAAAACAGCATATTTTAACCCTATCTTATGAGGAAGATAGTGACATAAGTCACTTCGAAATATAAATACTTAGTAATGTTGAAACAATAGGGCTGTTACTAATATGAAAAGGATAATTTTAATGATATTTTTTTCTTTCCAACAAAAGTTTGTAATGATTACAAGTCGATTTTATATCATTTAAATGACAACATACTTTCAGGAAAGTCCGTGTTGTTCCTCCCTGTATAACTCAGTGTCTTTTCATGTTATTCATAACAAGCTGCCCGTCCCGGTTGCGTACAGTACGGTACTATCATAAAATAATGCCCAAAACATGTTGTTGCTCTTTTTTTCACAAACGAATTTATTAATAATTAGTGTACAACGAAAATATATACACGAATACTTAACCAAAATAATATAAAGAAAATTAAAACTAACTTAAATCTAAAACGGGCCCTTGAGGCATTGTACCGAGGATGCTGGCGGCATTTCCTCGCTGGATCCCAATGCTGATACGTTGAGCGAGGAAACCGCCAGCTCTTCAGTCACCAGTTAATAATTAGTACTTTTTTTGGGTATATTTTCTCAAACATGTTTAATACAAAACTAGTTCGAATAATTACAAACATAAGTAGGGTTTGCCGTCCCGGTCCCGATTTGTATGAAATTTCCCGTGATTCATTTACTACCCGGAATTTTACGGGATTACCTCAGGTTGTAAATAAAATAATAACAAAACTAGCTGTTGCCCGCGTCTTCGTCGGCGTCTTTGCTCCTATTGGTCGCAGCGTGATATTACATAGCCTAAAGCCTTCGTCGATAAATGGGCCACTCAATACAAAAATAATTTTTCAATTCGAACCAGTAGTCCCTAAGATTAGCGCGTTCAAACAAACAAACTCTTCAGCTTTATAATATTAGTATAGATATAGTATGTAGTATAGATAATAAGTTATAATACAATTATAATCAAATTATAAACTATAACAAAATTATAAATGAATTTACAACCTGAGGTTTTCTTGGGATTTCAAATCTAACAGAATTATTCAAAAATACTTGTTACTAGTAATTAAGCTTTAAATGATTCAAAATTTCGTTCTTTTCAACCGGAATTCTCAAGAATAGCATTTGAAGTTGATTTTTGCTTTCACACTACATGATTGAGTATCTAATTGCTGTGTCTGTCTACAGATGTGCCTGTGACGAAAATACATCTGGGTGCCAAAATGAACCCAAACGACATCGAGGAGGGGGATGACGTCTACTTCGGGTGCGAGGTTGACGCAAATCCACCGGCTTATAAAGTGGTGTGGGAACACGACGTGAGTGCATTTTCTTTGCTGTTATTTTGGATGCATAAAACCAGTACGTGACTTGTTAGTTACAATGTAGCATTTGTCGGGCGATGTTAGTACGGAGGTGACATTTTGACGGGTATGGTTTTAAAAATATGACCCTTCTTGCTACTGACGTGCATAGAGTTTAATAGCAAATCTTTGATAAGAATCTTTTTTTGAATCTTTGATCTAAGGGGCAGAGGTATATTGAACTTCCTTGGTCACAATAATGATAGAGACACAATAAAGAATCAAATGCAACAAAATTTCGAGATGACTGAAAATAAAAGCAAGGGCAAAGCTTTGTTTTGATTCGTCTCATAAATATAAAAATAACTATAAACATCATATTCAGTTAAAATGCCGTTAAAATTAGTTATTTTACAGGCTGTTGCCTGTAATAGGAGCAATAAATTAAACGGTACACTATTGAGCTCTCCAGCAATTATTACCAAATGGTTTTAATTAAAAAAGAAGTTTATTTTGGTTGTTTTTTTGCAAATGTAGCTTATATGTACTTTTTTTACACTACTGGACTGATATTAATAACTATTCATTCAAAAAACAAAAATTAAAAAAAAAAAACCAAAAATATAATTTTAAATCAAAAATGCGACCACAATTATGAGTCATAACTTGAAGCAACCGCAAAATCAGCATTGACTGCCGCGCTATAATCTCTGCGTGCCAAGATCCATTACTTGGAGGTCATAACTTTAGATCAAAATTTCTCCCAATTGAAAAAGATATTTTTATTTGGACACAAAAGGTTACTGCAGATGCTCTAAGGAAGCGTCCTTTAAATTTATTGCTCCTATTACATGCAACACCCTGTATAGGGAATAGGTACTTTACAAGCGTACGAAACAAGCCGCGAAAAGTGTTTGAAGTGGCACAACCCACCGTGTGGTTCCCTGAAAAAGAGGTAAATTGAAAAAAAAAGCGCCTGTTTGTAGTGTTCTATGTATCACAGAATAAAAATCCAATTTTGACACCAAATTCTAAAAAAGCCAAACATGGGACGTTTCGTATACATATAACTAGCACCATTTCAATACGGCGGACGTTTGAAGTATTCGAGGCATTCTGTACACAAACTACGTTGGCTCATGACGATTTTAATAAAAAGCAAAAAACCCGACGCTAAAATGAAAACGTGGATTTTTAATGACTATCTGCTGAGCTTGGCCTTTTTGTATCTATTCAAAGGATTGACTTGAATACTTTTTATGCCACTTATATGCAAGTTGAATTCCAATGGATATAAAATATATTTTGGAGGTAGTGCTATTGATATTTAGGTAATATTACTGGAAAATAAAAGATGACAAGGTAAAGTTCAGGGAATTTGCTTTGATTTTAATATTGTTACAAACGCCTTAGGTACGTAGGTTTATTTTGGAAAACAAGTATACCAAGGTGCAGTTGTGGTACAGGTGCAAAGTAAGTGATAATATGATAATAGTATTTTTTCTACTACGGCATTGTAATCTGTCAATGAAATGACTGACAGCAGTATTAAAACAATAAACTTTAAACACCAATGCAAGTGTATACCATAAGCAATTAATTATATGACTGGTGGGAGAATCATAAATATCATAATGGATTTCCATGCATTATTATAAAACAGACTGTTTCTTTAATGAGGTACGCGTCACTGCCGTATACTGTCAACATTTCGACTTTTGATTAAATTCAAATTATTGTGCTTTTCTTGTAAAATTGTTGTTTACAACGTTACATAATTAGGTCTTTAAATTATCGAGTCTTTAATTACAAAAGTCGTTACACTCGGCTTGTTACAGCGATTCTCAAATTTTAGAAACTCCTATTTATGTAACTATTACTTTTAACGCTATTATGAAATCGTTACCTTTCTAATGTGTCCTTTATTAGCCTAGTATCACGCTTAGACTTCGTAAAGAATGGTACAAGACTTAAAAAGCTAATTATATTAATATGATATACAATATTTTTTCTACTAGTCAACCGAAATTAATAAAGCAAACCAAAACAACGAAACAAACTAGTTCTGCGGAAATGAAGTGCAGGCCCAGTAGGTCAGCATTAGTTGATATGTTTTCGCCTGCGCGTTACATAAGTAATTACCTAATATTATTATAGTTCACTAACTGTGACATGACTGTGATTGGTCACGTACATTATAGTTCTCTAAGTATTGTTTCATGAGTTACGTAGAAGAAAAAAGTCAAATGTAAATTAGCCGATGAGTAGAAAAAATAATTAATACAACTTATATGTACATACGTTACATACAGTTACAGTCTATTGGAGTAAGTTGAATATGTTATAACTTACTCCAACAGACTGTAATAATTAGTAAAATGTACAGTTTAATATTTTTTCTAGATAATAGTCAAACTTTCTATAGCAATCATATATTGTATTTATTGCTGTATCAATGAATAAATTTTAAATAAACTGTCCATGTGAATATCTTTGTTCCCCCTATTTTCTCTCCGATCTGAATCGGTGTTCAATCTTGTTCAATACCTACTTGTATCTTGTGTTACTTTTTATCGACACCCACTACGTCACAGCACTGCATGCGAGACGTATCGTTACATCACATTAACCGTGTAGGTATACACAGGTTTTCCTTATGCAAAACTGCAATTTAAGTACTTATCAGGTTTTAATTTATATTATTTTGGATATGAGTTATGAATCTTCTGTCATAATTGAAATAATGTTCTGTTTATGTATGTTGATTTTGACAATGATAAAAGCGGATGTGTACAATCTAAACGTATCCTTGCAGGGTACAATTTTACAGCACAATGCGGCAAGCGGAGTCATAACACATAACACGAACCTGGCCCTTCGCAACGTGTCCCGCCACCAGGCCGGGAAGTATTCGTGCACAGCGTCCAATGTTGAGGGTGACGGCAAGTCGCCGGTGCTGCCTATGCAAGTTGTTTGTGAGTCCTAATTAAGTCCTTTTTATGTTAATATAATCTCACGGTATGTTATGTAAAGGTAAGCAAACAGTCGCCCTAATTAGCTTATCGATCGATTGACAGAAATAGTGAAACGTTTAAAAACTTATTATGTGATGTTCAGTATGTGATGCTTTGGTGAATAATATGTAATATTTGCGTTCAATATGTAATATTTATCCTATCAACATACATACATTCCATGTTTTTAGATTACTATACTTTTCATGTAAAAAGTCTTGCGACGCAATTTTTCTACAACAAGAAAGTTTGGAAATGAAATGCCCGAGATAGTTTAAAACGATACAAACTTAGGTTGTTTTTGCGATTCAGTGTGCATCATGGTACATCAAATCACATGACGATAAATTGATTACAACACATAGGTTAGCTTTAATAGCAAAATATTTCCCTAAATAGCAGCTGGCAGAAACAACAACAAATCTAAATAACGACATTATCGGATATTTCACTCACATTCGGGAAAATCTGCTTAAGTCACACCAAGCAGATCCTGAGTCCTACTGAGAACTATTAAAGAATAATTCTATTTTTTAAAGAAAAGGTATTCAAATTCTTCAAAGATGACAGAGTTAAATTTGCTTTGTTTGTTCGTTATTTAAAACAAATTAGACTATTTTCTATTTTACTTCAATCGGTAAGGTCATCACCTAAGTCTGCGTCTCTGACTGAATCATAAGATTAAAATTACAGGAGAGGATTTCTGAGTCCTGCTGATATGATTCATTCTTTCAAAGAAATTCAGATTTTCCAAATATGACAATGTTAAATTTGCTTTTTTTGTTCCGTATTTTACAAACGTAAAGTTTTAAACAAACGAAACTATTTTCTCTATTTTACTTCAATCGGTAAGGTAATCAAATCACCTAAGTCTGCGTCTCTGACTGAATCATAAGATTAAAAATCCAGGAAAAACTTTCGTGTATAAATAACTGATCTCCGATTAAGTTCCCAATACTACTCGGATCATCTTTATCATAATCTTTGTTTGATATTATTGGAAAATTGAACAGATTCTTCACTTACGTGCGATAATAACGTACATAAATATTTCTTTCTTTCATCCTAACTCCACGGCTACTATCCCTCGCTTTATTCCGGAGTTTTTTTTCTGCAGTTTAATTGAGATCAAAATACGTTTGGAAATTATGACATCGAATGAAGTAAGTTTAGTTAAGTGTGTAGTAAAAAATAAAATATTAATATATACTATAAATGTCCTATATATCGTAACTAATAAAATATTCACCATTCATTTCGGCTTAATTGTAACAGCAGTAGAACGTTTCATATAAACAGTATTAAAATGTTCTGCAACTCTTGCATATCAACGTCTCAATTAAGCTTCCTCACTTGTCTTACAATGTATTACGCGTATTTTGTATTAGGTCAGATCAAATAACCATACTTTTGTTTGCTACATGTAATAATGGAACGCGCTAAACACATGAACATGTAAAGTTAGTTTTAAAAAAATATACATAATTAAAAAAATATTAACCAGTGGATGAAATCTACTTCCAAGAATCGATAATAGTTAGCGTGCAAGAAAAAGTTAATATCAATTAGAAATTTTTGCCCCGAGAAACTTTCAAGTACTTACATTTTTTTATTAATCTGCTCCCCAGACAGGCCTTTGTGTCGCAAGAGAGAAATAAAGATGATCGGGGTAGCTCTTCAAGAGTCTTCGAGTGTCGTGTGTGAGGTTGACGCGTTCCCTCCTCCCGCTACGTTCGAGTGGACGCTGAACAACTCCGCCGGCTTTGTTAAAGTCGATCCAGTAAGTATCATGTATTGTATTTTTATAAAGAATAAATAATTTAATAAAAAATATCTTACGAATTAACTTAAAATTAATAAGAAAAAAAGGATTGATAATTAAAATCTTGGAATTTGATAAATAGGAATATTTTGTCCGTTGATATTTATAAATCTAAATTCACACAACCTAAGTAATTGTTATAGTTTCACAGTTTGTCGATCTAAACTTATAGTAGTGGCGAGGAATAATATATGGACCATCGGCAAATGTAAATTAATATTGCTTATTAATTCATTCATTTCTTCAACGGTAAAACTAATGTAACGCACTTTAAAACTCAAGCCACAGGAATTGGTTAACTATTAGCCAAACTCTGGAATACTCAATATAACGTTTTATAGACTAGTAAAGGAGAAAAATAATGATTTTACCAATTCTAAATTAAATTCTGTATTACAACAAACACTTATTTGAAAAGCATATTAGATAAAATCATGGATTATTTGACAGTAATAGCTTCCTGAACGTATCGCAAAAATAGGTTTTCTACTGAAGAATTGTAATTTTGCAGTGCCTAACCCTGTAATTAAAATATTCGATGTATATAGTTTTGAAAAAATGACACCTCGCCGAGTTTATTTTCTTCTCGTGGTTTATTTTTCCGAACCAGTGGTAGTATATTGACATTGCGGGAGAAGCCACTAAGAAATTCTTACTTAAATACCAGCTTGACTGACAAAAACATCTTCGAAGAAATTAAATTAGTACCTAATAAAAAGATAAATTCCTGGCCAATTTGTTTTAACCTTTTGATGATTATTAAACGCTATTTTATAAAGCCTTAAAACAAAGAGCACATTGGCATATTTTTTAGATAAGTAAACACTACATCATTTTTTGTATTTTGTCAAGACTTATGTTTGTAATAAAAAAATTATAGCTATAAGAAAAAGGTAGGCTAGGTTTAAGAGAAGAAACTGTAACAATATGTTTTGTGTGGCCATGTGTTTCATATTTAAAAAAAAACTTATTTCGATCTACGAATCGGTGCGTGATATAAGTACTCTAAGCAGTCTAATCATTCGCTTGCTGCATACAAATATGGGTGGACCTCCAACGTGACCTGTCCTAAGCTATTATTTACTTACTATTGCAATATCATCAGGTCTCCGTCTCTCAAACTCCGTTCCAAAAAATTCGCTGAAACCGTTGATATGGAACGGCTCCAGTAATAATATTTTATCCGGCCTCAAATGTTAAACAAAACCATTCGTATTTAACAATAAACAGTGATTGCGGAGAAATATTGCTTTAAATCATATTCAAACATCCATCGACGTTGTTTAAACGGAACAATTTCGTCAAATACCGGTGAAGTCACACAATGTCGTTGGATCCAAAATGAGCCGTGCTTTATTTTCCCTCCCTTTTTCCTCGAGACACTGATATGACTTTTAGGATAATGGTTAAAATATGTCGCTTGAGGCCTACATTGCTGTAAGAAGCTAAAAGGGGTTTGCGTAAAATATTTTCTAGGATGTATATACGATTATGTTTGTGGACACAAATATCTCTCAGTTAATTTGAAATTCAGAAAACTTACAGTGTTTCGGGTTATAAGCGTAAATTCAAACTAACAGCGATGAAAACGCAGTGTACTTACAAGTACTATGACAATTATTTTTGAAAACTATTAAAAAAAAATTGAGGGAGAATCTTACACTAATCGAAAACTAAGCAAAGCTTGTACCGTGAAATGGGGTGAGTTGGGTGAAATTTGACTTTCAAACCTCGATAATATTTTATTTTTACATGTGAAAACTGAATGGTGTATATAATAAGTGGTTCAGACGTTTGTATTTTATTTTGGGTAGTTCCATTTCAATACTTTGACGATAAAGAGGAAAACCCACCTCAGCCCGTAGTGCCTCGTATTTAGGGCGAGAGGGTTTTTCATACAAAGGTGATTTTGGAACATTGTTGGATCGTTTTTTTTTATTATGCGTATTACTATAGCCCCATTTTAAATTGGAATACATTATTTTTGTAGCAGTAGCCTTAAAATATCTTCTCACACCCCTCTCAAACCTTCTCTCCCCATTCATAAACCAACTCTCCCCGCGAAACCTACTCACCCCGTTTTGCGGTACGTGTTATGGGTACTAAAAGACGACGATAAACATACTTATGGTCGATTTTTTGTTACTTGGGTTATGGTGTAAACAAATATGGTGTATCCATTAAGTATCAAAGGGTTGGGAATAGTCGACTGAATGTGTGAATTTATTTAGTGAATTAATAAATTAAATGGACTATTCAGGCTGGCTTCTTAAATGCGTTTGAGATAATGAATTTCACAGACTAAAATCGCATGTGATAATGTGAATACTTCAGGCGCTGTGTATAAAGATCAGCCGCAAATATATTTCCCTGACCGGGAATCGAACCCAGGAGCTCCGGCTTCGTAAGCAGGGTCAGTGAGCAACTTAACCAAAATGTTCGTCGAAGTAAAAAGGCAAAACAGACATTTGATAAAATTGACGGACACACGGTAGACTGATGACCTGGTAAGGGTCGCGGGTGCCCGCTGGATGCGGGTAGCGCAGGACCGGTAATTGTAGAAATCTTTGGGGGAGGCCTATGTCCAGTAGTGGACGTATTTCGGCTGACAGGATGATGATGATGATGAAATTACGATTTACGAGAAATTACGTAGTACGCTATATTACGACATAGACTACTGACTTGTGCATAAGCAATGTCATACGCTTATTTTAGTTTGAAATTACTACATACAAGTTCATTGTGTGATACTCTAGATAGTCTTGATTATGAAGTCAAAGGCGATTTAGCGACCACGTACGTGTCAATAGAATTTAAATCGTGTTCAATTTCAATTTTGTGATTCAAATAAGATTGTATTTAAAAAAAGAAACCCATCAGCCTCGCTTACCATCTGGCGATTCGTCTGCTCGTTTGTCTCCTATGTCATAAAAAAAGGTTCCGTACCGTACCGACACTTTCTGTTCCACATTAAAAACCACTCCACTGTACATCAAATCAAAAAAGATCGTATCTTCCTAAGGAACTTCCGGCACTTAAGTCCTTTTGTTTGGGTAAGACAGTTTTTAGCGATATCTCAAAAACCGTTAGACTTATAAACCATAAATTATTGAAAGTATTTCTAATTTATATAATTTTAAACTTCATAGTTTGGCGGTGTATGTTAATGAGTACCGAAATGAATATGCTATAGAGGGCAGATCCACAAGAACCCAACACGCCACCGTTATAAGCTAGCGTCGCTTCCTGGGAAACTGACTAAAATATCGTAAAATCACGCACATAATTGGGCAGAGTGTATCAATAATCTGCCGGAGTCAATTACTTTGCAAACTAGTTCTATCTTTTAAACGTAAATTAATAACGTAGCTTGACAAGCAAGCGTATTATAGCTTTAATTAATTCATGAATGTTTGTCAGATAAATAGTTAAGTTACAAATAGAATGTCTTAATATCTAATAACACAATTAATATTTATTTCAGATTAAATATAAACTTAATGAATAAAGATTATAATTTTAAATAAAAAAATAACAAACGAAATAAATAATAACTTAAAATATACTTAATTAAAAGCTAATAATAATACCCCTTGTATTTCATTAAATTGTCAAAAGGGCCTCTACTCGTACGTGTTGGCTATGTGGTACTCGGTTGGTACTTCGGTACCTCGGTTCTTCGGCTCCGCGCACGCCTTCCAAAGGTCCGGGACACCATTGTCCCGTGAGCGGAAAAGACATACAATAATAATATAATAAATAATATTGATCTTTATTTCGCTATTGACACCGATCCACTTGTAATTTATTATTGTTCATTAATTATTTTTATTTCTTTCATGTAATTTAATCGGAACAACCAAGGCGTACAGCGACACGCCGGCGATGTAAGAGGGAACTAGTGAAGGATTTCGTGCCCGAGCTTGGTTGTTTCGATAGCTGGAATCCTGCTCTGATCATTAATTTTTTCAATTTTTCCCTTTAATTTGAAATAAAAAAAAAACTTATCTTGTAGTTTGGATTTGAGGATTTGTCCATACTGGTATGATTTTGATCTCATAAGTAATACTTTATCCTGTTTGAACCACTCCATGTCTAAAATAAAATTATCATAGCTTTTCTAAACTAAAGTATCAACCAATCATTTTTTCGTTTTGCAATCATTCAATCGGCTTACTTCATAAAATATGTAAAGAATTTAGATTTAATTGAAACTATTAAATTTCTATATAAGTAGATAAAAAACTTAAGAAAAGGTCCTGTTGTATTTAGCTGTGACATGTTTGAATAGACATTTGTGTTGTTCACGTTACACTTTTATCAAATATGTAATGTATATCGAACACATCACAACTACATACAACAGGTCCTTTTCTGAAGTTTATACCTATAATCATTTCGTCATTGAGATCTCGTTCATATTTACTTATTGCCCTAGTAAGTCACTTACTACTCGTAAATATTTTTCTTCATTATATTGTACCTATATATAAATCAGGCTTCTTTTCTAGGAGCGATTCACTGTTCAATCAAAGGAAGGCAGATCGGTATTGACATTCACTCCGGTCTCCGAAGTGGATTACGGGACGCTGCTATGCCGAGCATCGAACTTGGCCGGGCAGCAGGTAGCGCCCTGCGTTTACAACTTACTGCCTGCCACTAAGCCTGAGGCGCCATACAATTGCACTGTTTATAACCTGACTGATGACTCTTTGGATTTGGTTTGTGCTGCGGGTAAGTATTGTGAGAAAATGTTTACGCTTTTTGGTATTGTTCTTTTTATTTCTGGCATTGTTGGATTTAGAATACTATAAATTTATCAGGTTTAGTTGAACATAATTAAACTTTTGGATTCCAGACTGATGTACCCACTAGGGCGTGAAGTGCGATATCAACTTTCATAAATTTTGAGTGCGTTTACCTTCGTGTTTGACATTCCGAAAACCAACCGTATGGTATGAGTGACAGCTTGTGTACTTGACAGAGCTTTGCAAAAGTTAATCGTAATCATTGACGAAGGCTCTGACCATAAGAAAGTCCAGCCAATTAATAATTTAAATAAATTGAAAAGGAAAAGTAATGCATATTATTATTTCCAATAACCCTTTGAGATTTGTAGAACATAACCCTAATAGGTATTTGGTTTTTCGCTTAAACAGATTTTAAAACTTTTGCACTTATTAACAATTAAAAGCAATTTTGTTGTTAAAAATTTCATATTTTAGTCTTCAGCCGCTACTGATCGTTCTGAAATACACCTAAGGCATGAATATAAAGCACAATTTATTATCCAAGAAAATTTATTCTGAGTAAGGAAGGTAGCACTTGAAACGTTGTAAAACTTTAAACAAGCATCGGAAAAAGAGAAGAATGAATCTTCCTACATAGATAAAAAATATTGAGCTCTATCAATTTGCTTAAGAATATATAACAAGCAACCGATTACAAAGCCCTGTTGCCAAATAGTAGATTTTACAACAAGTGCATAAAATGGCTTTTATACACGAGTTATAATACACTCTGCTTTTCACTTCGATGGCTAGAAAATTAAACAGATAATTAATATAATTAAAGTTATGTTATATTCGTATTACTTAGTGCTCGCCGACCGCGGGCGGCAGGGCCGCGCCGACGCGCACGTCTGCACGGACGCGTGCAGGCGGGTTTTACTTTATGCTCTAGAGCATAAATGCGACTTTATGTCGCCTCTGCAGAGCATAAAGACTAACTTTTAGAGCATGAGAAGTGAAAAAATGATTAATCTTCTGGCAAAAAAATATTAACTGTGTAACTGTTACCTCCATAAAGGATAACCGAACGGGAACGCTTTACGGAATAAGTAATTTATGACGATGTTTTTTTAGCACAAAACATTTTTTTGGACTAACCGTCTGATATACAAGCACTGGTCCTCGGTCCCCTAGCATTTAAACTAAACGGACATTGAAATAACATCCCCGAATAGGTACCTACTTAGCAAACTACTGACCTCATGTTTGCAGACTGCTTCTGGTAATTTCCGCCTCTCTCAGTATATCTTTAGCTTCCCAGTGACACCACACCCTTAGATTCGATTGCACACCCAAATTCTACGACTTTGTCGGATAAAGAGCACTGAATGTTTTTTTTTTATTACAATCAAAGGACAAGTGCGACCAAATGTGTGTCTACCGTCCGTTTTGCCACCAAAGCAGTTTGCCCAGTATTAAAGAGATTCGTTTACTTCCGTAAATACTCTAGAAGAGGCTCTCCGATCAAACAATAACCGGGAGTCAACACGCATGTCACATAGCCAATGTGTGTCTATCCTCTTGTTTCGCCGCCTAAGCGGTTAACCATGCATGAAAAATATTACAATGCTCAAATATATTACACGGTTGAATTATTTTCTCCACTTTTCATAATCTTAAATCAAATCACTATGAATTCTCTTTTAATTTAGGACCAAACAAGATTACGTTTATGGGAATAATTGCCGCAGTGATTTTCTCTCGGCTGCTCGTTAACCTTTGCAAGCCCTTTCATTACTGAATCGACCTTTAAACAATGGTTTTGAGGCACAATATAATTCTAACTTTAGCTCGTCGATTGATCACGCCATGCGAAAAATAAAATTCAATAATGTTTATTTTTTTTCTTCGTAGCGCTAATTAATTTCTAGAACTTTTGTACTTCGCCTCCTTGAAAAGTAAAAATGGATTAATTTTGTAATTTCTTAAAGCGCTCTCTTTATTAAAGGCTAATGCTACATTAATATAGATTAAAAGGCCCTTGAATTTATGAGAAATTAAGACTAAGATGATAAAAAATAGTTAAAACTCAAGTATATATTGCCACCCAGGCAACATTAATTGATAAAAAGATTTAAAAAAAACCGGCCAAGTGCGAATCGGACTCGCGCAACGAGGGTTCCGTAATTTTTTTTTATTATATGATGTAACTAAAAATTTACGGTTTTCGCAATTTTTCCTTTATCTGTGCTATAAGATGTTGCTTCGTACCAAATTTCAAGATTCTGAGGGCCTACCGCGAGCTTCGAAAATCGAACTTCGTATTGTACCGTCCCTTTCCGTCATATAGTGTATAACACGAGAGTGAAAGGGGCGGCACGACACGAAGTTCGATTTTCGAAGTTCGCGGTAGGCCCTCTGAGTTCACGGGAAGTTCCCTGTAGGGTTTTAATTCCCTTGCGAGTTTCGAAAATTTGCTGAAATATGTGGCATAAACGGCTGTATGTTTTGATTGCTTAGGGTTTGAAGTTTTATTTGTTCACAGCTCTAAGGGACAGAAGATTTGACTATTTTATTGAAATTCCAGCTTGATACCTCCACGCGTTCCTGAGAAATAGGGTCTTGACAAACAGACAGACGGTCGGACAACAAAGTGATCCTATAAGTGTTCCGCTTTTTTTCCTTTCGAGATACGGAACCCTAAAAATAATTGTTAGGTTTGGCCGATTTTTACTTATTTCGATGAAATAACTAAACCTGAGTCGCAGGCGTTAGTTTAGCATAGAGGTAGTAATTAGCCATAACACTCATAACCAGGCCAGTTATACTGCCATTGATTCAAATCGAACACCAAAAATTATTTAAGTTTGCTTAACTGTAGTGTTGTAATGAAATCATCCTTTTACTTTGTAGGCTACGAAGGCGGACTCCAATGTGTGTATATAGTCGAAGTATGGACTAGTGAAGGACTGCTCGTTAATACTACTAATGGTAAAGCCTTGTGGAACCTAAGGCGATTAGGAGCTAAGAGACAGCTTCGCTTGATTGTTTACGCCGTTAATTCAAGAGGAAGATCTGAACCTGTTACATTAACTGTAGAAACAGCTCCCAGACTTTCGCCCAGGACTGGTAAAGTATTAAAAATGTTTATATTATACATCAATAGTTACGATATTTTCTAGCAGTGGGTTAGCATCACATATAATTTGAATTAATTTTCTTGAAAAGCTCGTGCTCGTTTAAAGCCTCGTGGTACGTGGTTAACTACTGGTTTTACATAGGTAATTATAAATATGAAATTAACAATTTAGTTATTAGATTCATTCGTATAAAATCATAAAATATGGAAAAATAAACCCGTATTGTTGAAATTCATAAAAATGTAAGATTGATATGATAGTATACCCATACATTGCTAGCACAGAGTGTGAAGAAGGTGCGCATTGGCACCTATATTATTCTGAGTACATTTACGCGTAATAAATACATATTATATCATGCGAGTAGGTGATTCTATCGCATAAATTGTCATCGTATCCTGGTAATATCATAAACAGATTTATATGATCCTCTTTAAAATGTATCATATACTTATATTATAATATACCTATACAACAATGTATAGGTACGGTACAGTTTAGGTCGAAAACTCTTTCTTATACCGTGTACAAGGGTAACTAGAAAAAGTCGACCTACATTAATCGATCATCATCTAAATTGTTATAAAAGAAGAATTATTTTATTTGTGCTTGATGCCTTTGAGAAGACCGAATTTAGTCTAGGTATATTTACGGTTGTATGTAATATATATCTACATATAATGGAAGTGATGCATCAAAAATCGATTCCTGGTATAAATATAAATAAATTAACATTACATTTTACCAGAAACTGACTTCTGTTATGGGAACTTGACGATAATATTAGTACCTTACGATACAAGTGCAGAGAACAGGAAATTCGCAACGAGTTGTGATAAATTAAAACACGACCGATGGGAGTGTTTTAAATTGACACGAGTTGCGAATTACCTATTCGCACGTGTATCGTACAACGTTTTACAGTACATATGGCTCTTTAAAGTTTCGACATATGCACGTAATCTGCTGATTACCGCACTCGTGCGGTGAAATAGCACCATATGTACTGTAAATGTATTTAATACATCAATGTAATTAAATAGAAAACATCCAATAATCTGAAACAGATAATCATGGCCTGACCGAGATTCTAAAAATTTAAACCCAGGACTATCAGTTTAGTAGGCTGGGTCACTAACCACTGAGCTAAACCGGTCGTCAATTCGTCATAACAGCTTTATAACATAATAATCGAATTCGCCCCAGGTATCAAAGTTACTCCATTTGATGGTAAATATCTCCCCATATTATTTGTGTTATAAGAAAACGCCAAAGTCTAAGCATTCTGTGACATCGATCGTACATACTACATTACGAGCTTGGATATAATGCCTTTGTACTTCTTACGATATAAGAATATATGTATAAATAGAATGAAGTATTACGAATGGATACGCCAGGTTGCTAGCAGTATGCGTAACATTCACCGTCATAATTATGTCTACATTTTACTGTGGTTGTTAAGTACGTATGTGGATATTTATTTTGGTTCGGATATGCTGTACATTCGTTAAAGCTTTCATTATACTTCTCTGTTCTCCAATTTCCAATAAATTGTAAATGGGTCAAGTTTGATAAATTGTATTATCGTATTGTTTGGAACAGAGGCGCAAGAGGCGTGGGAGGTTAACTGGGCGCTGGGAGGAGTGCTCGGGGCTGCCATTACTGTGGCTATAGTGCTGTGCCTTGCCCTCATTACCACGAGGTTACGACAGAGGGCGAGAGATTATGAAGGTACGGATACCATTTATTATATTTGTTCTGTGTAACTGTACAGTGTACAAAAATTAAGGCGGGACTTAAAATGTATTTTATAATTGAGATTGTATTTGATAAACTGAATTTATATTTTGTGGGTAGTAAGTACCTAGACTTGAATGAAAATATACCGGTATGAAATGTGTTAAATGTTTGCTACTCTTATTTTTATTTTGTTTACCAATAAATCAGTATAAATTGTATTAGAATCGCCCTAATAACAGTCACATCTATTTAACGTCATTTATGTGTTTCATAAGGGGTCGTACTTTTGGTGCCAGTGATGACAAATTGAAGTTACACTACAGAAATGATGATTCTTATTGTTCTTTTTGTAATAAACGATCACTAATCGTCAGTCATTTTATATGACTGTCATGTACCTATACTCAATTACTTATACATTGCCATATATCAGTCAGTTAACAAGGCCTTATTCGTTTCGTGCCGGCATTTATATGTGACCACCGCTTTTAAAGGCCTGAAACAAAAATGTAGAATGCCATTTTAAATAAATTTATTTTACTTTTATCCTCTACAGTATAATGGTTCTCTACAACAGAAATAATTTCAATAATTGATTCTTTTATAACAATATTCATCACAAAACTTATAAACACACGAGGATGGTATTCAAAGAAGTTGAATTTTACTTGTTGCATTCGTGTTTCCAATTTAAGACTGAATAAGTATCTAACAGACAAACTTTTACAAAAAATGTTGGTGTATTGCTATAGAGCGCGATTTCCACTTCAACAATCAGTTTTCACGTTGGGATATAACCATTAAAGTGTAAACATTGATTTTTATTCCACCCAGTTCAGCTACAGAGCGTTGTTTGAACAGTCACGTCAGCTTCGTTTAAAACTACCACTATTGCCTTGTTCCACTTATAAAAATTTTTGCAATAGCCCGTTCCATTCGTAACCATGTCCGATATTGCACAATGCATGAAAAATACGTACCGATTATGTATTTTCTGTCACTGGATTTGGCCTCACAATTACTAATTTAATTCTAATGCTGATACATAAATTGGCTTCGTATCTGAGTAGCAACCGAAAGAAATAATTGGCATAAGACGCGCAACTTAGTTAATAACAATTAACGCTCGTTAAATTCCCCTAATTGCCAGTGACTTTACCCCTTACAGAATGTTAAATCTGCTTATGCTTCTTTTAAAAAATATTTTCATAAATGTATACAAATGAGATTAAAACATTTAATTTAAGAAGCGATTCATCAATCAATTTAATTAGAGATGATATCGAAAGGGACGACCCTTCGCGAAAGTCAGGCGATACGGAGGACAAAGATAAGAAAAAGGGTTATTAAAGAAACCTTTCCTTGGGATGGTTGTAATCTAAATTAGATGAACCGAACATTATTAAAATGTATCCAAGTTGACTAATATACATTCACTACCTACCTATCAGTACCAGCAAAAAGGAATTAAATATACATATTTATCTAGCACAATTCTAGATGCATGAACTGAATACAAATAATAAAACAATGAGTAACGGTGACTTGCTTAAACTTGACCATGTTGAAAAGCATAGTGTATTATTTCTAATCTATTTCTTATTCCACAGTAACCATACCGTCATCGAAGACTCATAAGGCGACCCTGAAGAGAGGCTCACCGTTAGGTGACGAGCGTAACCCGGACTTAATTCCTCTAAGTAAAGGTAAATTAATACCTACCAATTACTGACTGATCATTTGTCCCGCAGTGAAGTCACAACATTTCGCTTACTTAGTCTATCCTTGGTCAATTTTTGATCTTCATTAATATTCTTTATAATATCTCTCATAACCGCAATTTTGATCTAGCAGAAACATAAGTTTGTGAAACTATAATAATATACTATGATTTTAATTGAAATTATTGAAAATTGTTTACAACGAATCAGCATTCAACCCACGTCAATCGCCGTTCTGTAGAGGTCGCTTTAACAATGGCTGGATTTGTACTCGTATTAATAAAAACTGAAACTTCTTCGACTTCACTTTTTCTTTCCACTTTTTAGGGTTCCGTAGCCAAAATGGCGAAAATGGAACCCATATAGATTCGTCATGTCCGTCCGTCCTATGTCACAGCCGATTTACTCGGAGACTATGAGCACTACAATTATGAATTTGGTAGGAAGATGTATATTATGAACCGCTATAGAAATATGATGTGAAATTACGAAAAAAAAATTTGGTGTAATTTTTTTTTCATGTATATATACGTGTGCGTGTGGTGTATCTATGGATAGCCTTAAAAAAGGATATAGAGGTTTCTAAGAAACTTTTCCATTTAAGTCAACCGTTTAGTGACATATTGGCTTTCAAAGTCGTAAAATGTGTGTCCCCCCTCTAATTTTCAAACTATGAAGTTTAAAATTCTGAAAAAAATCAGGATGATTTACATTATATAATCCTTTCAAAGATTTTTGGTTTGAACAAGATAAGTCTAACGGTTTTTGAGTTATACCTGAAAAACTGTCTTGCCCAAACAAAAGGGCGTAAGTGTCGTTAGTTTCCCATGAAGATACGACCTTTTTTGATTCAATGTATTGTATAGTGGTTTTAAATGTAGATTAGGAGGTGTCGGTACGGAACCCTTCTTTGTGCGTGGCCCAACACGCACTTGGCCGGTTTTTTTGTGTTATATTTTTATAATAGATTTTATTGTATTTATAATAGTAGTATGCGAGGTTAGGCAATGTCGGGCGAGGTCAGTCCTTGGATGGGTGACCGCTTTGAGTGGTTACTAACTGAGCGTTCCCGTGCTTTGGAAGGCACGTTAAGCCGTTGATCCCGGTTGCTGTCTACGATAGCAGTCGTTAAGCCAAGTTAGAGGCCTCCGGGCGGCTTGAGAACTTCTAACAGTCAAGTTGCCCACTCACTTGTCAAACCTAATTCCAATAAGGTCTAGTTTCCTCCTTGGGTTGGAAGGTCAGATGGCAGTCGCTTCCTTAAAAACTAGTGCTTATGCCAATTCCTGGGATTAGGTAGCGGACCCCAGGCATCCTTCAGGATGCAACTGTACTGGTAATAACGCTAGGAGGATGATGATGATTGTATTTATAATAGTATCATAGGGTCACACTTTACAATATATTTCTTTGGTGTGATTGTAACAATTCGAACAAAGCTAAAATTCTGTTCATAAGGAACTATACATTACGTATCCTGATTTTATGTAAAAGAAATAAATAACCAAGTCAAGTAATCTATACTAATATTATAAAGCTGAAGAGTTTGTTTGTTCGTTTGAACGCGCTAACCTCAGGAATTATTGGTTCGAATTGAAAAATCTTTTTGTGTTGGATAGTCCATTTATCGAGGAAGGCTTTAGGCTATATAACATCACGCTGAGACTAATAGGAGCGAAGACGCGGGCGAAGTCGCGGGCAACAGCTAGTACTAAATAATTCGAGAGAAAGTCAAAAAACCTTATTGAATAAAAAATTGAAATTAATATTATGACGGAAATATCTCTACCTATAGTAAAAAAACGGCTAAGTGCGAGTCGGACTCGCGCACGGACGGTTCCGTAAACAATCTTTTTATTATACGATGTAACAAAAAAATTACGGTTTTCGCAATTTTTCCTTTATCTGTGCTATAAGACGTTCCTTCTTACCAAATTTCAAGATTCTGAGTTCACGGGAAGTACCCTGTAGGGTTTGATTCCCTTGCGAGTGTCGAAAATTTTCGGAAACTTGCGGCATAAACGGCTGTATCTTTTGATTGCATTGGCTAAGAAGTTTTATTTTTTCACAGCTCCAAGGGACAGTAGACCTAAGTGTTTGATATAAATTCCAGTTTGATACCTCCACGCGTTCCTGAGAAAAAGGGTCTTGACAGACAGACAGACGGACGGACAATAAAGTGATTGTAGGCATTAGATGGTGACTAGGTGCAGGGAAGAAGAGTGCAAGAGAAACACACAAGTAAAAATACGAAAATAAGATATAGCGACCGCGAGGGCGACAGCGGCTATCCGTGACAGTGGTCATTTAGCAACTGTCGATCGGGCTTCACACAGGCACGTATTACATGCATGTATATAAGCTCTGTATAACTAGGTGGACACAGGTGTCGCTCGCGCTCACTATAATGCGTAAGTATGATTTATTTCTATAACAACTAGGTTAAGTAGCAGGTAGGTACATCATCAATATCATCATATGAGATATAATATAGACAAGGTAAGTATGTAAGTATTCTAGCTCTAATAATATAGTTTTAAGGTCTTTTTCAGAACCGAGAAGCATCACCACAACGTCTGTACTTTACAATCTCCACCCCAGTGCTGCTTAGGCAGTACTCACACCGGTAGGCGTACAACGCGAGCGGCCGGTCTCACTAACACGTTTGATTTGGTTCTAACATGAACTGCTCGCACTCTGCCGTCCTTGCCGGGGCACACTTCTTGCACTACTCCGCGAGCCCAATGGTTTCTAGGGGCATTTGGGTCAACGATTAGTACTAGGTCGCCCATTTGTAGTGCACGACACTCATCGTGCCATTTCTGACGTGGCAACATTGCTGGCAAAACTTCTTTCACCCATCGACTCCAATACATATCAGCCAGTCTTTGTGATATGCGCCATTGTCTTTTCAGGAAAAAATCGGAGTCATCAAAGGATCCCATTAGAGGTAAGTTTGATGAAGTTCCAAGAAGAAAATGGTTAGGCGTCAATCCTTCTGGGCAATTTGGTTCTACCGAGACGTGAGTCAAAGGCCTGCTATTTGCCATGTTTTCCGCCTCTGCTAGGAGGGTAATTAAGACCTCCTCACGCGGTGCCCTCTCTTTCAACGTCACCTTCAGGGTAGTCTTAATCGAGCGTATAAGCCTTTCCCAGGCGCCAGCCATGTGGGGGCTTGCAGGAGGAACAAAATTCCACGTCACGCCTCGGTTAGCTGCGTATGTCGTAAGTAGCGACTCATTCAGTTCTTCAGCGGCTAACTTGATTTCTGTGTTGGCTCCTCTCAGATTGGTCCCGTTATCAGAAAAGAGTTGCTTTGGCCAACCCCGTCTTGCCGCCATTCGCCGCAGAGCTAAAATTAAGGAGTCTGTGCTCAGTGAATGTACTAGCTCAATATGTACCGCTCTGACCGTTAAACAGGTAAACAATACCGCATAGCGTTTTTCCCGGCGGCGGCCTACTGTAATTTCTATTGGGCCGAATAAGTCCAAACCGGTATTCGCGAAAACTCTTTGATGGTGGGCCATTCTGGCTTCGGGGAGCTCACCCATTCGTGGGATTTCGGGCTGGGCCTTCCGAAATCTACATGTCAGACATTTACTGATCACGTGCTTCACTGTTGGTCTTATACGAATGATCCAATACTTTTGTTTTAATTCGTTGACGACCATTTCTTGATAACCATGAGCAGCATTTTCATGATAAAACTTCACGATTAATCTGGCCACATAGTTCCTTCCGTCCAATATTATAGGTCTTTTCATTTCAGGGGTTACATCAGCTGCAGCATCGATTCGACCGCCGACTCTCATCAGCCCGTTGTCGTCCAGGTAAGGAGCCAGGGTAAGTAGTACGGGTAAGCTATTCTTATCTAGTGTTTTCCCTTTACTAAGTAAAGTTATCTCTGCGCCAAACGATTGTTGCTGCGAATACTTCAATATTAAGCATTCTGCGCGTTCTAAAGTACTAGCTTCACTGACATCTAAGTTTCTTATTTTATTTATAAATTTCAGAACAGCGGCGGTGGCGCGAAGAAGTCGGATCCATGAAGAAAATCTCTCAGGTTCAGGTATGTCAAGGCTTGCAGGTTCGTGTTGCACCAATAATGCCATCTCTAAATCATCCTTGTTTATTTCCGGCACTAGAATGTCCTTTGGCCATTTATTTTCCTCGTAATATAGAAAAGCAGGCCCTTTAAACCACTCGCATTCAGCGTGCAGTTTATACTGAGTTTTTTTTGTCGCTATGTCCGCAATATTCAACGATGAGGGCACGTAACGCCAATCCAGACAACTGGTTAACTCGTCAATCTCTCCAAGTCTGTTAGCGATGTATTCTTTGTAATTACGATTATGATTTCTAATCCAGTGTAGAACTGTCGTTGAATCCGTCCAGTAGTAGGTTCGATCACATTTAATGCGGTGTTCATCCTTTATTGTTTTAGCTAAACGCGCCGCTAGCAATCCGCTTTCTAATTCTGCGCGCGGTATAGATAACCGTTTCATTGACAACACCTTGTTTTTGCATGCGACAAAGGTTACGCACACACTTCCGTCCTTGTTGACAAACCTCCAATATGCAACCACAGCGAAAGCGCACGGCGAGGCATCAGCGAATAAATGCAGCTGCAAAGTGCTAGTTGTCTCTTTCGCACTAATTGATGACCGGTCAGATGTAGAAAAGTACCATCTTGGTATATGCAAACAGGAAACATGTGTTAGGTCGGTGATCCAGTGTTGAAAATCAGTAAATAATTCCTTAGTTATTTTCTCGTCCCACGAAAGGCTTGTTTTCCAGATCGACTTTAATAATATTTTTCCTTTTATCGTCACAGGAGCCAACATGCCAAATATGTCGTAAATAGACATTGCAATTCGCAGAATTTCCCGCTTTGTTGGCACTTTTTTGAATTCCAGGATTTGGTTAGGTATATTTTTGAATGACACGTCGACTCCTAGCGTGTCGGTCACTGGATTCCATAATAATCCCAAAGTTCTTTGCGTCTTATTCACACCGTCCACCAATAAACTTTCTCCATTAGTACTTAATTGCTCTTGTGGTAGGTGCGACAGAACCTCTTTGCTATTACTTGTCCAGCCCCGTATCTCAAAACCTCCGAATTTATGCACCTCGGAGACTTCGTTAATAATATTTATAGCTTCGCTTTCGGTGTGCAGCGAGTCTATGAAATCGTCTACGTAATGACTATGCATAATAGCTCGTGCGGCGTCAGGCTTCGTTTCGATAAACAACTGCGCGTTCTTATCTCTTATGAATTGCGAGACGAAAGGGCTGCAGTTTCCGCCGAATATTAGTGCCGTCATTACATATTGCTTAATTGGCTGAGTTTCGTCTTCTCGCCACAAAAATCTCAAGGCGTCTTGATCCTCTTTCCTTATTCTAATTCTGAGAAACATGTCGCGTATATCGCCTGTAATTCCAACACGATTTTCTCTAAATCGTAACATTATACCGTAAAGAGAGTTTAGCAAATCAGGGCCTTGAAGTAAATAGTCATTCAGGGCTTTCCCATGCGCCGTGCTAGCACAATCGAATACGAGACGTAGCTTCTGTGTTTTTTTATTATCCACTCCAAAATGGGGAAGAAACCAAATTCGTTTCCCACCATCTTCGGGCGTTACTTCTCTTGCGTAATTATTTTCAAACAAGTGCCTAATGCGTTCTCTGTATCGTGCAGCGTATTCTTCATTGCTTCGCAATCGTTTCTCCACAGACTTGAACCGTTTTTCCGCAGTCGGGTAAGAATCGGCCAACTTTTCTTCGCTCTTCCATGGAAGACCCACTTCCCATCTACCATTTTTTAGTTTCGCCGTGTCGTTTAGTATACCTATTGCTCGTTGTTCTTCCTTGTTTTCCCTCTTCTTCGAGGTCACGCCAGTACTCTCTACGTTAAAATAATGTCTCACCGTTTCATGCAATAAAATATCTGCATTAGAGTAATCATCTGGATCAGTCGAGTCAATAAATAAAACCGACAATTCATCAAAACAACTTTTCTCAATGGTAGAATTCGTAGGTAACTCGTTAGCGTAAGGCGTCGGCGGGATGCGGTGGGCGCGCGGGTCCGGGGAGACGGCGTGCGCGCCGGGCGGGCTGCTGTTGTCAAGGGCAAGGCGACCGTTATCTGCACTAGGCAACACACCTACCGCTGCAGGTGGCGACGGGAGCGAGTGCGAGCGAGAGGCGCCGTAGTGTGACGCGGGCAGGATGTTTTTTGCAGCGCGCTGTGATAATATTTCTCGGTTCATAGGCGAGGTAATTAGGCCGTGTACACACCAGCCTAACGAACTTAATGTAGCACACGGTTCATTTCGTTTACGCGTAATTATTTTTATAGGCATAATCAGATGATAATTGTCCTGTCCGATTAATAGTTCCGGTTTCACATCCGCACTTTTATAACACCCCTTTAGTTCACTTAAGTATTCGTAGTTTTCGATGTTTATGTTAGAATGTTTTTGCACAGGTAAGTTCAACTCCGCAATTTTGCGAGCACGCAACTCAAAATACTCATTGTTCTCATTTGATATTTTAAAGTCAACTAGTTCCGATTTGCACAAAATTTCACCAGAGTTCCAAGCACCACGTAAACGCAAAGTCTCCGTTTTTCCTGTTAAACCCAGACGATTTACCACATCAGCTGAGATCAGAGATATTGACGCGCCATCGTCCAACAGGGCATGCGTTGTGATCACGCCCTTAGGACCATGAATACTAACACGGACCACTTTTAAAAGAACTTTGTTGTTATCTCCGCTGATATTAGCCACAATACCGGTTTCTGACGCGGGCTCACTCTCAGGCTGTGAGTCTTCCTCAGGTTCCACTTGGTCCAGATCATTGTCTTCGGCGATAACATCCACAGTGTGAACTTGACTCGGCGCTTGTTTGTTTATTGGGTAATGAAGTAGCGCGTGGTGCGGCTGCACGCAGCCGTCCTTATCGCACGTAGGTGCGCGGCAAGTTTCTTTGTCATGATCAGCTGATAAGCATTTAAAGCATATCCCGTTATTCCTGACAAAGTTCCATCTTTCTTTTCGTAAAGATTTTTTAAATAGCCTGCAATTATTTAGGCTGTGCGGAGATATCTTGCAAAACTTGCACTTTTCTGTTTGCTGACTAGCTACAAATACTGCGTGCTGTTTAAACCCGCTTCTATCCGCACCGCCGCTTATTGACTTCATATTCATTAGGCTAATACCGGACTCAGTAAGTTTAGTTGCTTCGTCCGATAAGAACTGTGATAGTAAATCCAACTTAGTCGATCTAGTGTCTCTTTGTTTATAATAATAATCGGACCACTTTGTGAGTAAGGCAGTCGGTAATTTTGATAAGATGATTGTGCAAATACTAACACCCTGTAGGTACTCATCTCTCTTCAGTGTTTTAACAGCAGCTACAAAGTTTTTTATTTTTATCGAAAATTTCACAATGTCCCCAATGTAATCCTGAGGCAACGAGGGTAACTTTTTGATATCACTCATGATTTTATTCACGATTAAATCAGGGTTTCCAAACTGCAATTCAAGGGTTGACATGATGGTGTCGGGCGATGATCCGCTCGTGAGCAGTGCTGATACCGCTTCTCGCGCCGCTCCGACGAGACATTTCCTCAAACGCCACTGATTCTCTTTTGTACTGTAGTTACATAGTTCCGTAGATTCATCAAAAGCTTTTTTAAAATTCAACCACTCCATAACATCACCTGAGAAAGTCGGCAATTCTCGTGGTGTGCTTAAACGGCTAATTAAGTTATTATTTTGTTTACAGGTGGAAGCTGTTAGATCCTTGAGGGCTTGTGCCAGCATAAACATCGTTGCCTCTGAG
This sequence comes from Notocelia uddmanniana, assembly GCA_905163555.1. NCBI lineage: Eukaryota > Metazoa > Arthropoda > Insecta > Lepidoptera > Tortricidae > Notocelia > Notocelia uddmanniana. The sequence goes on from LR991055.1 coordinate 24,305,870, forward strand.
CCGGCGGCGACCGGCGCCGGCTGGCGAGCAGCTGCCTCGCCTGCCTGGCGATCCTCTTGAAGCATCCGCTGGCTGCGGTCGATCCACTCCCCGATCTCACTTCCATTATGCTGGGTCTCACTTGACTTCGAAGATGTGTGACTGTATTTTTCTTCCAGGGCTGCTAGTTCTGCCGCTAGCCTTTTTTCAACCAGGGCCATTTGTATGCGTGCCTGCTCTTCTGCAGCTTTAATTTCTAATTCTTTTCGTTCAGCCAATATGCGAGAAGACGTGGACTTCTTCGACTTCGAGCGGTTGCTACTGCGTGAAACAGGCGGTTTTTGGGGCTCTTCTTCAGCCGTGTTCAAAACAAATTTTGACGTACCCGCAACTGGTTCGATTACTCCGTAAGTCTTGAAATCCTTAACGTTTTTCTCTGGGTTATCACTAGTAGGCTTTTCAGTGGGTTGCTCCACGTCAGTTTCGTCCCCTTTCAGCAGCTCCATATCACGCTCTTGCCTCTCACGTTCTTTTTTTACGGTTCTGCGGGTGTTCACCATCTTGTGCGGCGGCGTACGATACATGCAATCCGGTTCGAAGGACCACACTTTGTAGGCATTAGATGGTGACTAGGTGCAGGGAAGAAGAGTGCAAGAGAAACACACAAGTAAAAATACGAAAATAAGATATAGCGACCGCGAGGGCGACAGCGGCTATCCGTGACAGTGGTCATTTAGCAACTGTCGATCGGGCTTCACACAGGCACGTATTACATGCATGTATATAAGCTCTGTATAACTAGGTGGACACAGGTGTCGCTCGCGCTCACTATAATGCGTAAGTATGATTTATTTCTATAACAACTAGGTTAAGTAGCAGGTAGGTACATCATCAATATCATCATATGAGATATAATATAGACAAGGTAAGTATGTAAGTATTCTAGCTCTAATAATATAGTTTTAAGGTCTTTTTCAGAACCGAGAAGCATCACCACAACGTCTGTACTTTACAATCTCCACCCCAGTGCTGCTTAGGCAGTACTCACACCGGTAGGCGTACAACGCGAGCGGCCGGTCTCACTAACACGTTTGATTTGGTTCTAACATGAACTGCTCGCACTCTGCCGTCCTTGCCGGGGCACACTTCTTGCACTACTCCGCGAGCCCAATGGTTTCTAGGGGCATTTGGGTCAACGATTAGTACTAGGTCGCCCATTTGTAGTGCACGACACTCATCGTGCCATTTCTGACGTGGCAACATTGCTGGCAAAACTTCTTTCACCCATCGACTCCAATACATATCAGCCAGTCTTTGTGATATGCGCCATCTCATATCATCATATGAGATATAATATAGACAAGGTAAGTATGTAAGTATTCTAGCTCTAATAATATAGTTTTAAGGTCTTTTTCAGAACCGAGAAGCATCACCACAACGTACTTTACAGTGATGCTATAAGGGTTCCGTTTTTTCCTTTCAAGGTACGGAACCTTAAAAATTGTACATATCTATGTTAGCACTTTATTGTACATAATTTTTAAGAAAAAAAAACCGACTTCAATGGGGGAGGCCGGTAAAATATTATTATACTTAGATGGTGCACTCTTACAGGTAATGAACTTTATTCAACAAACAAGAAAAAAGGATAATTAAAACAACGACTATTCAAAGTAAACTAAAAATAAATTAATATTAAGAATTTAAATACCTACCTATAAAAAAATATCTCCCAATTATAAAAAGAAAACCCCATCTAACAGGTCCACCTGCGGCATGGACCCCATTATGCTGGCGGCGTTGCCTCTCTGCACCGCTAGGGCGATACGCTGAGAGAAGTACGCACCAGCCCTGGGGTCCCCTGTAGAGTCGACCAGCCGAACTGACAGTGCCCTAATAAAAGCCTTCATGTCGGCAGACCAAGGGCCCAGCGTCTCCACTGCGAGCGCCGCAAATTCGTAGTCCTTAAGTAAGGAAGAGTATTTGCGGCGCTTGAGAATCTGGGCCTGGTCAGCCGCAGCACCAGCCTTTGAGCGGGTTGCCTGTATGTGACACTGTGCAAAGGTGTCTACGCACGTTGCATCCCACACCAGAGCCTTTCCTAATTTCCACGGCACTAATGTGGCTCCGTCAGGTCGCTTGCCGTCGTCTCTCACCATTCCCGCGGGTTCAAGGACTGCAGGCAAAGAGACGGTGGCAAGCGAACGACGGACCAAATCATTAATAGTGGCGTGGCGAAATAGACGGCCGGCGCTTCTCGCACAAGAAAGGCCATGTCTTCCCAGCTGGTCCACGTTTTTGCCGCAAGCGCACGCGTGAGGGACACACATTTTGGACCCCAGCCTTAAACAGATTGCTATCCTCAAGCTACTGGGGTCCAAAACGGTACCTATTTGTCTGGATGGAAGTGCACGCAGCCAATGGCCCGACTCGGGAGCTGACACTGCCAGAATTCGAGCACGTTCAAAATCATCCGGACTATCAATAAGGAGCGAAGTATGGGCTGCTTTTAGGCGGGGGGAGTCCCAATCCCGCTGGATGTGACGAGAGACTGGGATGTCTTCAACCGGACATGACTCACACCAGGCATCCCTGGCCTCCTTCAGGTTCGCAATCTCGTCGTCAAGTATCTGAGGAAGGTTTAAAATAATACCGACGAGAGACAGCGAACCGTATACAGAAGCCAGGAATGCAGGCAGCGCCGAACTAGCCGAAGTGCGAACACCCAGTCCACCAAGCCTAATCGGGAGAACCGCTTGGGTCCATGACCTAACATCGAAATCAATGTTTAGACTTTTAGAAAGGGTTACCTGAAGGGAGGAGTCGATGGAAGACAGGATGGAAGGGAATTTCCAAACTGGGCAACTGCGGAGTAAATACATAAATTTGGGAGTAAATAAGCAGAAACGGATGATGAAAAGTGCCATATGGGGGTTTATTTTATAAAGAAGATCTGAGGTATGGTTGAATAAATTTAATTTGCAGTTGATAACAGGAGTGATTGACTCATCAAAAATTGGAGAGCCTAAAAGGGTGAGGGATGATTTAGAATGACCTGAAATATTAGGTAAAACAGAGTTAAAATTTGTTAATATATCTATTTTTGTATTCGATGGCACGTGATCTAGTATAAAAATTTCACATTTTGTAAAATTTAATGTGAGTCCGATTTTCGAAAATTTTGCTATGATTGATTGTACATCTTGTAGGACAATTGCGGCATCTCCGCCAAGGCAACCGTCATCTAGATACCAAAGATTGAATTTTGAATTTAGACTAGTGATTATGGGATGAATGACTAACCCAAATATTGCGGGCCCAAACGGGTCTCCTTGTTGGCAGCCCATACTTGATAACAATGTTTTATTACCAAAGAATAATTTAGATGGTGCACCGTAGCATTGCCATAGGTATCTTTAGAGCTCTGGCAGTTCTTTTTTGACTTCTGCTAACAATGCACCGCGGTCCACCGAATTAAATGCATTTTTGACGTCTATTTTTAGAAAAACTTGTTAGTCCGGACGATCCAAAAACGTGCGCGCAGCGTGAACCGCTGCCTCACAGCCGCCCTTGATGCCAAATCCCAACTGCCGGGGCTTAAAGATCTTTGTTAGCCTTTCTTTGAAATTCCTGCAGAAGAGCTTTGAAACTAAGCGTCTAAAGGTGCACCCTACAGCTATCGGGCGGATGCCACCATCCTTCTTGGCCAGGGCCACCAGGTTAGCGCCGTATATCAGCGGGACGATGTCAGAATGTACGCGGCCTGACAGCATCAAGTTTAACAAAGCTGTGAGTTCTTTTAGTAAGGCTGACCTCGTCTCGCCAAGTAACGTCGAGGTCAGGTCTTTAATATGCTGAGGCGACAATCCGTCTATCCCGCCGGCAGAACCGTTGGGAAAAGAAGCAATAGCTTGAATTACTTCATGTTTGGACACAATAATACAGGGATCATCAAGCGCCGGAGGATCTGGCAGTGTCGAACTGGCGGAAGGGAATGGATGTTTTTCTTTTAAGGCGGCGTAGGTCTCGTCCGAGTGAGCAGCCAAGTCATCGCGAGAAAATAAAAGCCGGGCAGCTCCACTCACATTCCCCTCTGACAGTTTATTTTCGATAGATTTTATTTTTGAATTGAGCGAATTGTGAGACAGGAGAGTATTATTTTCGGATATTTGGGGGATTGCTGGTAGATCAGAGATAAAAAAGGTGTTGTTTTTAATTTGAGAGGTGAGTGACGCTTTATTAGATTTATCTGCGTGTAAAACTGTGAAAGGAAACGTGAGAAGGTGCTCCCATGCCTTAACAGAATTTTCCGCGACGACCTTGGCTACGCACTCGGTGAGGCAACGTGCGACGGTGATGCGTGCACCACGGGGTATCCTTTTCACAATTGGGGTATAAGTCTTCAACAACCCAAGCCTGTCAGCCAGAGATATATCAGCAGGCGGTAGTGGTGGTGCTGTAAAGCCCCCTGCGAAGGAAGATGGTGCAGGTTGAGAAGCGCTAGGAATCGGAGGGTCAATAGCCACACGTGTGCCATGCCGGTACGCCGTATGGATAGCGAGACCCAGCCGACCTTTGTATTGCTTACTGTCTCCGCAAATAGAGCAATACAGCAACTCCGGCGGGTTCAGGCAGGGTTGCGATGTCATAAACACTTAAAAATTTAAAATACTATCTTAAAAACTAGCATACGAAACAACAACAGTATAGGGAACTTACAAATATGAACATTTTATAAAATAATGTTTACAAATAAAATAACTTGACAGGACCTTTCAAAATTAATGCGCAGAAACGATAAAAAGGCCAAACGCAGGTTTTGATAGAAGGTAGTCAAGGAAACGTCTATTGCGTGGCCAATGAAGCATCGGGTGATTAGCGGGAAACAGAGAAGAGATGAACTGCGCAGGTCTACTTGTTGTCCTGGGATACGGCTGACACGAAAAAATGGTAGTGGCACTTCAAAAGGTTTGACGTAAACGTTGTTGAATAGGTAATTCTTATGTTGATGATATATTTGGTACGTAAACGAGCCACCCACACGTGTGTGCGTCGAGAATGTCTTGCTACGCACGAAAAAACGAGTCAAAGGGGCAACGGGGACGAAACTTAGGACAAAATAAAATAAATAACGGAGCTATTATGTTTCAGCTCTACTGTCAAAACTGCAATTTAGATAGATATACAATAAAATAAAAATGGCTATAATATATGTTTATAATGGTAGAAGACTAAGTACCCTCAATTCCTCATGGAATCATGAAAAAAGCTTGCTTGCTTGACAAACAAAACGAAGAGAACAAATCGCCAATCGTGAACTACGCGTCGTTGAAGAGTTCCGTTCTGATCATCATCAGCAGTTCCACTTCATCAAATGTCACTTTTATGAATGAAAATGCTTGATTAGTTCATGAAAATACTAAAATCACTATTTGTGTGCCTTTCATATTCGAGGAGTTCCCTCGATTCCTAATGGATCCCGTCATCAGAACTCGAGCATGACAAAAATCAATCGTGAAAATAGAACTTGCTTAACAAACACAGCTAGAAGGACAAATCGCCAAACGTGAACTTTTCGTCGTTGAAGAGTTCTGTTCTGATCATCATCAGCAGTTCCACTTCATCAAATGTCACATTTTTGTATGATAATGCTCGATTTGTTGATAAAAACACAAAAATCACTATATGTTTGCCTTTAAGATTTGAGGAGTTCCCTCAATTCCTCATGGATCCCATCATCAGAACTCGAGCATGACAAAAATTAATCGTGAAAATAGAACTTGCTTAACAAACACAGCTAGGAGGACAAATCGCCAAACGTGAACTTTTCGTCGTTGAAGAGTTCTGTTCTGATCACCATGAGCAGTTCCACTTCATCCAATGTCACATTTTTTGGTGAAAATGCTTGACTTGTTGATAAAAACACAAAAATCACTATAGGTTTGCCTTAAAGATTTGAGGAGTTCCCTCAATTCCTCATGGATCCCATCATCAGAACTGCGTTTTGACAAAAACGGGACCAACTTGGATATATATACTTACAATCAAAAAAAGAATTTTCCAAATCAGTTAAGAAATGACGGAGTTATGGACTAACAAACATTAAAAAAAAAAATACATACAACCGAATTGATAACCTCCTCTTTTGAAATTTTGAAGTCGGTTAACAATGACAGGTTAACGCATATACTCGTACATATTATACAGGATAGAAGTACAAGGAGAAAAATATCACTATATGGGATTATGTAAGCTTCTAATAGAACTTACAAATTGTTACTAGTTGACATTACAATCATTAAATTGAAAATAAAGAATAACAGTAATTTAATCAGTAAAAGTGTTTACGAAGAACGCTGACGTGTTTGTCAATAGATAGAAATATTCGTTTAGTCATGTTGGTGAGCCACAAATCGAATCACTCATTTTTATTTTACGAGATGTAAATATGAGGAGGAATTTTTGAAACATTTATTAGTCTCATTATTCTGGATAAAAGCTTGTTGTTTTCACTTTTAATAATATTACATAGATACATACATACATAAATAAACTCACGCATTTAGTCCCAAAAAGAGTAAGCAGAGGACATGATTAAAAATAATTTCAGTGCCACTTTAAGAAGATCATTTATTTATGTACAACGAAAATATATACAAGAATACTTAACCAAAATAATATAAAGAAAATTAAAACTAACTTAAATCTAAAACGGACCCTTGAGGCTTTGTACCGAGGATGCTGGCGGCATTTCCTCGCTGTATCGCAATGCTGATACGTTGAGCGAGGAAACCGCCAGCTCTTCGATCACCAGTTACGTCAACCAGACGCTTCGCAATTTCTGCAAATAACTAATGCGCGCTGGGACCCCATGGACCTAGAGTTTTGACGCCAAAAGGTACAAACTCTCTGCCGAAGCCCCTGTATTTATTACGCTTTAGAATTTCGGCGTTTTCCGCCGCTGCAACCGCTTTTACTGTAGTCCGTTGGAGGTGAGACGGTGCCAGTGTGTCTACACAGGTAGCATCCCACACCAACATCCGTCCCACGCTCCAAGGAACTAAAGACTACCTATCAGGTCTCTTGCCATCGTCCCTGACCATGCCAGTCGGCTCAAGAAGAGCAGGCACATTGACGGTGGCAAGAGACCGGCTGATTATATCATTAAGCGTCGCATGTCTAGAAAAACGGCCTGCACTCTTTTGACAACACAATCCATGGTGTCCCAGTCGGTCTACGTCCGTGCCACAAGAGCATATATGTGGGGTACATACCGCGACCCCGAGTCGCAGTCTAGTCGCCAGTCTAAGGGAGGTCGGATCCAGGAAGGTACCGGTATTTGGCGAGGGATGGGCATGTAGCCAGTAACCAGCCTCCCGGGTTCCGGCCGCCAAAAGTCTTGCACGATGTGGACCTGCACTGCTGTTTAGAAGAAAATTATAATTTAAATCACAGTAAATATTATCCCAGCTACTTTGTGATTTTGGGTTTTCTGGAATTTTTTACCTGGGCAAGCAATTTTAAAAGCATTTTTGGCATCCTCCAAGCTCGCAATCTCACAGTATGTGGGCAAAGCCCTTAGGATATTTCCTATAAGACCAGACGTGCTATGGGTGGATGCCAAAAAGGCTGGGGATGCCACACTGGACACTTTGCGGATTCCTAAGCCACCGTACTTTTCATTATGAAATTGCTGCAGTGTCAGGTTGCAAGCCCATTGCCCACAAATCACTTCGACCTGGTTCCTATAGTCAACTCTTACGACAAACAAGGAAAGAAAGGGCCAATTGTAATATCTCAGCTAATGAAACTTGTGATTAATTAAACACAGTATTTATTTATTAACAAAGTACGCCATTAATTTCTAGCGTCGTTCCCAGGAACATGGTACGAGCGAGGTCCGAAAGGGAAACTATTGTTTTGGTTGCGGACAGTCTTACAAATTTAGAATGCATTCACACACTCCCGTTCATATCATAAATCAGAGAATATTAATTCTATCCATAAACTAAAAGAGAAAATACGAGTCATGTACCCTACATTCCAGAATTTCATTAACATGTCTCTTACAAACTGAAATATCATCATCATCGTCCTAGCGTTGTGACCTTCCAACCCAAGGGGGAAAGTAGACCTTATTGGGATTAGGCTTGTCAAGTGAGTGGGCAACTTGACTGTTAGAAGTTCTCAAGCCGCCCGAAGGCCTCCAACTTGGCTTAACGACAGCCATCATAGACAGCAGTAGGGATCAACGACTTAACGTTCCTTCTAAAGCAGGGGAGCGCTCAGTTAGTAACCACTCAAAGCGGTCACCCATTCAAGGACTGACCCCGCCCGACATTGCTTAACCTCGCACACGCGGTACGCGGGCGCCGCTGGGCCACGAAAGCTCCAACCTGAACCATTTGCATCAATTAAATATTGTGGCTGCAGGCTTCTCGACTATAATTTTCTTTTCCCTTGATGGTTGGTGGGTGTTGTTATCAATATTGTCTTATTAAATCATGGCTCATATTCTATTTATGGGATACTCGTACGAAACATTATTTAGTCTAGACATCAGCTTCTTGGTCTTAACGTTGTTGTAATATAACTCATATAATATACCTACGTGAATTTGAAATCCTTTGCCAGCAACTAAATCCCTAAACTTCAAAAAAGAATGTCCCATACGGATATAAACTTTTATGCAGAAGTTACATGGTACAAGTACGTATGTACACACCTCTGAAACACTGTTTTATGCAACAAAACTTGCATCGTATAAAGCCAGATGGTAGCAACAAACTGCTGATGCTAGAACTTAAAAGTAGTGTTTAGTTTGCGTCAAGGCTTCGACATTCCGACTTTTAAACTTTACTTATTAGCGAGCTATCTTTTTGCTGGCCTGGTGTTTTCCTTGAGAGGATTAGCGGCTAGCTTGTTTATTTTCTTTTATTTATGTTTTGTGCGGGTCGATGGTTCGTTCGCCACCAGGCAGTGAATAATCAGATTACGAGCAGTAACAAGCAGCACTGTAGCTTTAAATGAGTTGGTTTTCAAGGAACCTCTTTCCATGCAATTTCTTATTCAACCCTTGGTTAGCAGTTTATTCCGTTTCTATTTTAGTTTGTAACTATGATGTTAAATTTATGTTACTGAGTGAAATTTCGAGCTTGGCTTATGTAGATCGTTGTTGACTCATTTCTTGAAACTTTTGTTCCGTAGTATTGACACAGGCAAGTTAGTCTATGGAAATAGTGTTACTCGAATGTTGTTTTTTAAGACGTTCTCTTAATTTTATCAAGCGATTTTTTTAAAGCCTGAGCCTTACTTTTACCGAGAATAAAAAAACAAAAGCAGCACAAAAGCAGTGTTTTATTAGATTTTAGGTGTTAATTTTTTTTTATAAATATGTATATGCGCCGAGTGAGAGAAAGTGCCAACAGCCTCCTGAACAGCATATTGGATAAAGGTGATTGGGCAGTTGTAAAGCACTGGAACATGGTTCATATGGAGGACAGGATTCCCATGTTTAATGTTAAATGGTTTTATTGCTAGATATTATTATTATATTTTTATACTGCCTTCATATTTTACGTAGCAATGACGTAAGATTTGCTCAGATTTAGTAAGTTCGAGAAAGATTCACATCGTAGAGTGGCAGGTGTAATTGCAAATAAAGTTATTTAAGTTAGAATTTGCTTATCAGCAATCTTAGATTACAAATTAATTCATTTGTTTCCATACAGTACGGAGCAACTCTCAGAAAACCACTACTTTTCCTTGATAAGGCAAAACAAAACAAGAATTCAGCGTTTCATACAAAGTTACTGCGTTTTTCTTCTGAGTTATACAACTAACATTAGAGAAAAAAACGGAACACACAAACACTCCGGGCAAAGGTTCTCGTTGCCATTTTACCAGTCGTTCTGTATCTGGTAATTATGTGGAATCTGTTTTTGTAGTTGTTTTGCTTTATTCTTTGTTAGGATACACATACAGTACTATTAAACTCTTTCCTTTTGATTTTTTAAGGATACATTTTATATATTCATCTTATGCACCTAAGATGAGATAATTTGTTAAGTGACTAATTTTCTAGTCCACTGTAACGAAAAGTTATATGTGGTATTTTTAAATATTTTTTACTGAATTTAGAAATCGTAACATGAGTTACGACTATCTACGCTATTATAAAAATTTAAAGTTATTTTTTAATTTGATGATTATATAAACAGTAATTCAATTTATTTCAGTATTATAGTCACGTTATATGTAATTGTCAACATTAAAACCGTGTTACCCAGTGTGATAATTAATATCGCCTTCGAAAGGAGTTGTAGAAAGTCTGTTCAGCTAAATTAAACTAAAATACAGGGTGTTTTTATTGATTTCCGTTCCTTCAAGCATATAGCCGTGTATAGACATAAAAACGACGTAGGATATTTAGTTTTTCAAAATCCAAGATATAAATATTTTTTCAGTTTTATAGAAAATAATTAATTATATCACCAAGGGTGAATGAAAAACGGCCTTAAAAGTTAAAGTAGCGTTTAGCAAAAAATAATATCAAGTATGACAATTCGGAATTCAAATGATACGCACGTCAACTTTGTTTAATTGTTTTTTTATTATACTAGGGGTGTTAATTAACGAAAGGAATTCTTGAATATGTTGGTACAAATCGGGGTATTAGTTGTCTTAGAGAAGATTACTTTATTTATCTCAAGATTTTACTCTCGCAATTAACGGAATTCAATAAAAACACCCTGTATAACAAGCAACCTCTCGTTTTCCGCGCTATGGCAATAATTGACTATAATTATCACAATGAACAACAACTCATAAAAAAGCAAAGTACACTGAACCAATTGACAGGCAGTCTTTCTTCAAGACTCGAATGACTTTATTGAAGAAAAAGACCAGCTAGGTCTACCGCAGCGTAGATATAAATATTGGGTGAAAGTTGGATATAGACAATAGCACATTTTGACAATGATGCGAAACCCAATTTTAGATGTACATGAATACTGTATGCTGCTTGCCATTTTTATGCCTAATAACTAACATCCTGACGTGCGCGGCGACGGATAATTTACTATTTTTATCTCGGATGTTTTACTGTACCGATACAAAAATGAGACATTGGTATTGGTAAACGGGACTCGAACGGGATTCAAAATGTCGGGAAAACCTCAAAAAAGGTGAAAACATTTCGGTTCTACGTGATTAAGTCCCATTTACTAATAATAATGTGTAAAATTAGTGCATGATTAAATCAATTTTAATACCAGATATTAGTTTAATTAAGGAAACAAATAGAATGTGACGTTCAAAAAACTAAATTCACTATTTTATACTACCCGCGGCGGTTAATGAGTATGAGTATGAGTCATATGACACTGACAATGACATTTCCCATAGTGTTGTGCAAGTGTCGATACTTCTATTTGTTTATTATTTTGTTTTGTATCTAAAACACACTTAAAACCCCATCCAAAAAACGAATAAATAGTGCGTGAAAAAACGAACTTTTACTTTATCAAAAATAAAAATAAGTTAGGGTATATATATTATATAATGTGGTATAAAATTACTAGTATTGGTAAACAGGTATATTTAATTAAGTAAACAGCATGTTATGAATTTTTTCAATGCCACATGTCACATGAAAATGAATAAAACCCGTTTTTAAAGCCATTCCTCCAATCAAATTAACGGGTAATTAAGGGTGAATTTTCCTTTACCATTTTTTGATTCAGGAATCTGTTTACGTGATATTGAACTAAACTTTAAAGTGCAATTTTCGTAGGATTTTTGTTTCAATTTTTGTTTTCCCCTCCTCTCTGGCAGATAATCGGTGGCTACTGGGTACTTAAAAAAACATGGTAGTATATAATGAATTTAAAAGGAACTATCGCAGCTATGTACACCTTACTTGTTAATGAGTAATAGCCGAACTTAAGATATTTACTGGGAATAACAAACTTTCGTACGATTTTCATTGGTTTGTTAGCTAACGTATAATATAAGTCAAACATGACATGTAGTAAATATTAGTTTGAGAGCATTCAAATCCTCATAATGTAACGTGTGGCACCTGCGGAACCCTATATTACCCGTGGCCTGACACGCACGTGGCCAGGTTTTTGAAATTACTTGCCGACGCATATAACGATAAGGTCGATCGGATCTTTATTAAAACGAAAAAATTGCAGAATTTTCGGCTCGTAACCAATGTAGGAGGAAAAATCTCACGCGATAGGTATTTATATACCAGTACCAGTAGCAGCACACGTGACTGAAAACATTTCGTTTGATTTTGATTATTGGGAACTTTAATGTTTTTCCGCAATCCACCATAATCAATTATAATTTTCATAATTTATTACCCGTGTTACTTTAAGGATTTAACGGATTGAAAGTGGAACAGACAAAAACAGCTAGATTTACAGATAAATAGGTACCTATACAGTACGACTTAGTGTACTGACCCCAAAAATTGAATGTTTACCGGTTGCACAAACGAGTTATACAAAATAATTTAGTGACCTTTATGTAAACTGACTTCTCTTACTGATTTTTACCTCCGCGCCATGACATACCTTCAGAACGAGAATATATCTCCGTTCCAAAATATTTCGCAATAAACAAGTGCGTTTGTCAAAGCATTGGATTTACATAAATTATCATAAACGTGCGTTTACATACATACATTGTAACCTAACTGCCCATTACTAAAATTGTATTGGACAAGATACAACTGTTTGCCAAATTACTATAATGATATGCTTTCTAAAATTACAAACTCCTAACACATACTTTACTAATCAAGGAACATTGTCGTTACACATTGTAGGTATTTTACTCAATGCAGGCAGTGAATAGGTATCCCATCAAAAACATTACATGTAAAAAGATGCTAGTCTCGCAACGCAGTTCTTCTACAAAACAAAGTTTTGAGATGTAATGTTATACCCAGACCGTTATTTTAGTCAGTACCGGGGTCAGGTCAGAACTCGACTTCCACCGACTTGTCTTTATTTTCACCACAGAGGAACACATTTTATTATTATTATTCACTTTATTTATTTCTCGTCTTAGGTTGGTTTTTACAATATTTCTATAAAAGTAAAATATATAACTATAAATACTAAACATAAAATCATTATAAAAACCTAACCTAGGGTGCCGCCGGCAGCGAGGCAGGGCCTAAGCTACCGGTGGTTAGGGCGACAGAGAGAGGAACCTCCGGACTATCCGCGCCGTGTCCAGGAGTACCGCCTTCTGTATCTGACCCTTGACCCAGCCATCTAGCGAGAGTCTCTTGAGGTGTTGGTCGAGACTCTTCGCTATTAAACCGTTCGCAGAAACGACTATCGGGACAATGATCGTCGAATCAACATCCCACATGGCGGTTACCTCGTGTGCCAAGTCTAGGTACTTGCTGACTTTGTCCTTCTCGGCCTTCACGAGGTTCTCGTCATGGGGGATGGTGATGTCGACGAGCACTGCCTGGCGCTTCGATCGATCTATCAGCACGATGTCGGGCTTATTGGCTACAATAGTCCTGTCCGTGATGATAGATCGATCCCAATAGAGCGTAGCACGACCATTTTCGAGAACTGGCGCAGGTAAGTATTTATAGTACGGCACTTCGAAGTTCACAAGACCGTATGAAAGAGCAACTGCTGGTGAATAATTCTGGCTACCAAGTTATGCCTGTGCAAGTACTCGCCGTTAGCAAGATGACCACAACCGGAAATGATATGCCTGAGTGACTCTCCGGGACGGCGGCATGCCCGACAAATGTCGACCGTACCGTCCTTCAGGATATACCTCCGGTAGTTGTTCGTCATGATAACTTCGTCCGCAATTGCACAGACAAAACCTTCGGTTTCCCCGAAGAGATCCCCGAAACGTAGCCAGTTCACCGACGCGAGCAGGTCTACGTCGGGCCCCGTAAGGACCTTGTAGAACCGCCCGTTTATTATTATTATTATTATTAAAACAGTGAGAGTGAGACGTGGGGAAAGATAAGAATATTAGAGTGTGAAACGTAATATGAAATTGAATATCTATTTTGACAACGATGTCTACATAATTCCTATCATACAATTTCTTCACCTTAATGCAGTGTGTTAAGTATCTCGATTGAAATTTCCCAATTACCTTTAAATTGTTTTTGCGCGCTCGTTCTACGATAGCTCAGCGCGAAACAAAACGGAATGTGATTGGGGTTCGAAGAGAGGTTCTGAAATTTAAAAGATTTTATTAATAGTGCGCTGCTAAGCTTACTATCGATATAGTTTGCGTAGGTGTCTGCCCGCCCGAGCCACCGCAGTATTCGACGGGTGGTGGCGTTCGACGAGACTAATTATAAAATACAAAAGGTTTTATTACTAGTGCACTGCTAACCTTACTATCGTTTGCGTATGTGTCTATCCGCCCAAACCTCCGCAGTATTTGGCGGTGGTGGCATCTGACGAGACGGATTAAAATAAAAAAGGTCTTATTAATAGTGCACTGCTAAGCTTACTATCGTTTGCGTAGGTGTCTGCCCGCCCGAGCCACTGCAGCATTCAGCGGTGGTGGCATCTGACGAGACGGATTAAAATACAAAAGGATTAATATCGTTGGCGTATGTGTCTATCCGCCTAAACCACCGCAGTATTTGGCGGTGGTGGCATCCAACGAGACGGATTAAAATAAAACAGGTTTTATTAATAGTGCACTGCTAAGCTTACTGTCGTTTGCGTAGGTGTCTGCCCGCCCGAGCCACTGCAGCATTCAGCGGTGGTGGCATCTGACGAGACGGATTAAAATACAAAAGGATTAATATCGTTGGCGTATGTGTCTATCCGCCTAAACCACCGCAGTATTTGGCGGTGGTGGCATCCAACGAGACGGATTAAAATAAAACAGGTTTTATTAATAGTGCACTGCTAAGCTTACTGTCGTTTGCGTAGGTGTCTGCCCGCTCGAGCCACTGCAGCATTCAGCGGTGGTGGCATCTGACGAGACGGATTAAAATACAAAAGTATTAATATCGTTGGCGTATGTGTCTATCCGCCTAAACCACCGCAGTATTCGGCGGTGGTGGCATCCAACGAGACGGATTAAAATAAAAAAGATTTTATTAATAGTGCACTGCTAAGCTTACTGTCGTTTGCGTAGGTGTCTGCCCGCCCGAGCCACCGCAGTATTCGGCGGTGGTGGCATCTGCCGAGCCGAAGCACTCAGGCAGCATTCACAGCATCGCGCGCACGTCCCCCAGCACGCCTATATCACAGCACGCCGCTTACGCTGACTCACAGGTAGACTATTCATCACTTTACTAACACACACATTATTTAATCACTGGCACAATTTAAAAAAAAATGGCAATAATATTGAAAGCTTTAATACCGCAGCAGTAGGTACTTAGCCTAAACGTGTACGTAGAAAAGAGGACTTTTTCCGTGGTTGTTCCCATAGTATTAAAGTTGAGATATATAGACACTAGTTTACTTTTTAAACACTATTTACGTCATGTTTCAACACACACACGTTGATACGTGTGTTTAACTCTTCATCATTATTTAGGCCGTTAAAGGGATGAATACCTAAAAATGACACTAAATGTTATTGTTTACTGAATAATCATTTTTTATGATTGAGCACCGATTAGCCCTAGTCTCTCCTGATGGAAAGCGATGATAAGGCTTAAGAAGTTGCTTCCTGGTTCAGGTGTAACGGTATAAGGAGGACACGTAGAGTGCCTAGCTTGCTTACCATGTATGTAGAATAATCTAGATGATAACTGAACTGTTACTAGGTACCTACTTGAATAAAGTACAGGTCTGGTTTGTAGGGAAGGGTGCGTAACGAAAACAAAATGTTAGAATAGAGTTTAGGGCTGGTTTAGTGATTCGAATTAATTTGGAAAATAAATCAAAACTTTTTAACCATAACGATTCAACATAAGTGCTATAGAAGAAGAAGAAGAAGTTCTTTCAATTAGCATTTAGAATAAATACAAATGTGAGGATTGTACACAGCGATAAATGCTAAAAAAGTCGTCACTCAGCTTGATGTCACCATGCAAACCGTGGTTCACATCGTGACGCTTATTTTCAGTGACCAGGCCCCTATTTCACCACGGATTGTCACAAAATATGACATGTACGTATGTCATATTTTGAGACAATTGTCGCACCTGTCGCCGTGGTGAAATAGGGGCCAGAGGATGCTTAGCATACGTGGTTTGTAAAAGATTTACCAAAAGAAAAAAAAATAACAACAACAACTTACAATATACAATACAATTACAAATTTACAATAATATTAGAATATGAAAGATGTGAATAAGCAGTTAAACATGTGTGTGAATAATAACTGTCATCTGAACGTGTGTGGACACGGGTATGTCCTAAAACTACGACCAAGACCACCGGGGAATGGGCAGCAGCATTCCTTAAGTGCGGTGGAGATACTGCGATCGCCAACCCGCATGCCAAGCGTGGCGATTATGGCATTTACCCCCCATGAAATTGGGGAAGGCCTATGTCCAGCAGTGGACGTCCTAGGGCTGATATGGTGGAACGTGTGTGTGCGAAGCGTGTAGACATCGCTACAATAAAACTCGTCGTGCCGTGTGCCTAGAGATCCTGCATTTAGATGACCCACCGACGGCCTTTTGTCTTTCTATAGGTATATATAAAAGAAGAAGTCCTGTCCTGACTGACTCATCAACGGACTTCCGAAACTAATAAAACTAGAGAACTGATTTTTGTACAGTCGGTTACATTTATAGCGTAGGCTAGGGATAAGAAAGGATTTTTCGAAAAGAGAGCCTATACTTACACGCAATTTCAAGTTTCTAAGTCCAAAGATTTTCCCACTTTTCCCATACAAACTTTCATCCCTTTTTTACCCCCTTAGGGGATGAATGCCGGTAAGGGCATTTGTTTTTGCGGTAAGCAGAAACATTGTTCCTGAAACTTGGATGTTTTCTCTGTATTTAAGTATATTTACATAATATATCTATTAAATATATCATCGTCTAGTACCCATAAGATAAACCTTATTGAGCTTACTATGGGGCTAGTTCGATTTGTGTTATAATGTCCCCTAGTTTTTATTATCTATATATTTACGTATCTGTTAATAAAAGAAAATCGATATCTTAGGGGTCACCTTATTACCGCTGATGAAGTCGCAGCTCATTAGCGTACCTAATCACGTAACTTATATGAAACGGTTCAAGGACTTAAGGACATACGAGGCGTTTCATTTGCTTTGCTTCGTTTTATTTTAGAATGAATGAAAATTAAAATCTATAATAGAAAAGCCCGCCTTTTGTATTAATATGTGCAATAAAGTTTAAATAAATAAATAAATAAATAAATAAATAGAACTCCTTCGCAAAGCGGAGCGGAAAGGTTGTGATTTTTGCAATTAAAGTATCTGTATATTTATTTTACAGTGAAACGACGTCAACTTTGAAATACGCATCCTTTAGGGCCGGTTTTATAACATTGTGTTTTTTTTCTGATCTCTTGAAAGGAAATTTAGTCCACCGCATATATGCACCTTTGTATTTTTTATTGAAACTAGTGGTTATTTCTAGAGTGAAACCGGCCTAAGCGGAATCAACGGCGCGGTGAGGTCACATCGAGAGGTCGTCACGACGAGAACGCCCTTGTTGGCGGCTCATCAAGAGAGCTGCGTTTAATATTGGTTGGCCGCAAGTATTCTTTCCTTCACAACGACGTAATTAATTCATGGATATACCGAATTCAAACAACTGTTAGAAAATTTTAAACTGTCTGTAAATACAACATAAATGACGCAGTATTATAATAATATTATTCTTTTAAGATTAAGTTATGTCACCAAAGAACAAGTTTTTTTTAACCAGTAAGTACATTTACAGTACATATGGCCGCCTGCACGAGTGCGGTAATCAGCAGATTACGTGCATATGTTGAAACTTTAAAGAGCCATATGTACTGTAAAACGTTGTACGACACACGTGCGAATTTCCTATTTTCTGCACTTGTATCGTAATGTACTATTTTCATGTATGCCAAAATCACGCAGAAGTGAAACAACAGAAGAAAAAAAAACAACAGAAATAGAAACACATGCACGTTGGGTTTTCAAAATAACGAGATATCATGGTTTTTTTTTTACTAATGTATGTAGATTGTAATCACGAATCACCGCTTATAATTTATGACCAATCGGCTAAAATGTGACTTTGAGAAAACAAACAGGTTGAAAATAGTAATTATTGTAGTTTTATTTCATAATGGCTAATGCTAAGTATTCAATAAAGAATCACTTTATTTTTGGTAACATAGGTGTTCTTGTCAATCGCCATTATTATGTTAAAAATAATAAATATTTACCTGAGATATGACTACGATGCGTTTTTATATATTATTTTTCAATAACTAGTTGAATACCCCTGAAATAATGTTTTTTGTTACTTCTCTAACTCTTTTGACAATTATAAATATTTTAAGCGTTTTTACGGAAATAATGAATGTGTAAATCAAATGATATAATTTATTTAAAATGTTACTGAATACTTTCAAATGAATGAATTATGTTATTAGACAATTATTATTAAAAATCATAAACATTATATCTGTGTTTTCTTGTTATGAGTAGAATACTCTTTTAAGGAAATGACTGATGTGAACTCAATATGTAAATAATAAAATGAAATGATAGGGAATAATGATGCATTTCTCCGTTAAAACACTTGTTTACTAAGAGGAAACAAGTGTGAGAAGGCTCTAAGCTAATATAATTTACCTCTAGGTGTAATTATACTAATAAGTATTATAATGTCTTTAATGGCATAATTCACAATTTTATTTCATTTGCACTCTTTACTAAATCAATGAACGTATATTAACTGTACAAAAAATTGTGGTAAACGAAAATTTATTGTAAATATAGTTTTATGGAAAGTATTTATTTACTTTTTGGTTAGTAATACCAGCCAGCTCATGTTAATTGCGAAATTATATTAAATCTTTTTTTTTCTAGTAGATACTAAAGATTACACATTCATAATTATTGCACGGGCTGGGTGGTAAAGGAAATAAAATAAACGATGGTAAAGAATTTGCTCATAATAATCGTAACAATAAAAAATAATTTATGCACTAATGAAATGAATTGTTGAATCCCGTTGCTTCATCATTGGAGCTAAATTATAATGGAGCGAGGAACATTTTTATTAAATGTGATTAAAATGTTAAAACTGTAAAATTTTATGTTTTATTTAAACCTATCCCTGCTAGGCTGTTGATATTTATTACGGTCACATTAAAAACAGTTTTTGGGTAGGATCAAATGTCTATCACAATCAAATATAGCCTGACCAGTGCTTATTTGGACCTGAGAGTAATGTCGCTGCAAATAACATGTTATGGTTATGGTGGCAATAATATTCATACTTCATGTATTTATAGTCGGGACAGTGTGTAATGGCTTTTCTAATCATCTACCGTTATAAAATTTTGTATTAAGTATTTTTTTCATTGGCGGTAACGACGGTAACGTTATTTTCTTCTTATATATAATTGTTATTGTAGACTTACCTATGCATTAAATAAGAAAAAAGTGTACTTGTTAAATCCAATCACTCTTACCAACTCAACAATTCTTACTATAATATAAAATGTCAGTATTACTGGTTATGTCAGTAACCTATTTCAAAACATTGTGTATTAGAATATTAGCCAATCCTTCGTCCTTTTATTGTTTTAAATAATTAATAATATACACAATAAAACAATAAATTGCTCAAAGGTTAGCTGGAAGAAATCTCTTATAGGGATAAGCTCGCCTTTGTACATATGTCAACTGTTCTTGTAATTAATGTACTTTTACTCATGTACAATAAAGAATTTTACATACGTGT
This sequence comes from Notocelia uddmanniana, assembly GCA_905163555.1. Taxonomy (NCBI): domain Eukaryota; kingdom Metazoa; phylum Arthropoda; class Insecta; order Lepidoptera; family Tortricidae; genus Notocelia; species Notocelia uddmanniana. The sequence goes on from LR991055.1 coordinate 24,325,755, forward strand.
ACATACATACATAAGCTTTCTTACAACGTTATGGATGAATTTGTAATATTTCGTCTTGATGCAAGTTTGTTTTTGACTTGATTCGATGACTTCTAACGTCTGTTGTCAAAGAGTATGTCAAGCCATTAAAATAAATTAGTACCACTAAAAATACGTAACATGGCCAGGTCCAAATGGGCACTGGTCAGGCTATAAAATTAGAGCACTACAAAAGTCAAAAATAAAATGACAAACTCACATCGTCGCTAACGACCTCTGAAACGACTCCTACAAACTGTCACATAAGATAATTGCAACTAATAATTTATGGGAAAACAAGTCAATTGCTGTTTTGGTCGTGTGAGTGCAGTGGCATTCCGGTACATAGAATATAATAAAGATTCATCGATTCCTGGCTGTGCAACCTGGATGTTGACTTACCTATGATGTGTTTATACTTGTTATCTCCTGCATTTTTTTATATACCAGACGATTTCGGTTCATCATTAAGCTAACACTAGTGAGCGAGAAAGATCGATTCGATCCTAAAAAGACGAAATACACTTATCAATTCTTAACTTTTATCATTCTGTACTAAAATTGACCCAAAGGTTTTTATTTGGGAGTTCGTAGGCAAAATGGCAAAAATGGTACCTTTAGTTTTGTCATGGCTGTGTTTGTCTCTCTGTCTGATTGTCACACCAAATTTAATAAAAATCAAATGATTCATTCAAAGTACAAAAAATACTGTTTACTTTATTCAACATGAGTCATATCAATCGATGAGTCTTGAGTAATGAATGTATTCGGAGGTGCTTACTCCGAAAGTCACAATAATCGTGCCCCCACCCTCGCTGTCAAAGAATTTAAGCACACTTAGGGAAAATCCAACCCTCTTGTCCCACGCGCTACCGCTTGCCCCATGTGCACGTCTAACAGCGAATTTCTTAATTACCTTCACTATATTGTTGATCGGTTTACTTAGCGGATTGAAGCACAGAGTAGCTATCTGTGTGACATTCAATTTAAAATCGATACACACATTACGTGTATTATAAATATTACGAAGATAATCTTATACAAATGGCCCAAATAGCTCAAGCCAAATAGCTCTGCTTGTGTTGTAGGTACTTAGGTTAAATGGTATATTCAATATATATAATTACTTAAATACATAGAAAACTATTCATGCACATGATACGAATATTAGCCCTGACCGGGATTCGAAACATTGTGCACTTAAGGCTATAGTCACTTTATTATATATTCATTTTGCCAAATTTGAAGCAGATCTTTTAAGCCATTTTGGAAGAGTAGAACGTAGAACCACAAGCAATATAGATTTCTGGCCTTAGATTGAGCTCCACTGCGCTCTGCTCAGTAAAACTCATGGGATGCATAAATAAATAAATAAATATTAGGGGACAATTTTTACACAAATCGAACTAGTCCCATAGTAAGCTCAATAAGGCTTGTGTTATGGGTACTAGACGACGATATATTTAATAGATATATACTTAAATACATAGAAAACATCCAAGTCTCAGGAACAAATGACTCTGCTCACCACAGAAACAAATGCCCTTACCGGAATTCGAACCCGGGACCTGTAGCTTTAGCTCTAGTTACCTTAGCTTAGCTTTAGCTTTAGCTCCGGGAGCTCTAGCTACCAACTAGGCTAAACAGGCCGACTGCATGCATTATAAGTTGTTTTGATTCCCTGACTAAATAATAATTTATATAAGTTAATATTAATGATATATCCATGAAAAAATCCAGGCCGAATCATTCCAATGGAAACTTATATTTAAATACCCGCGACAGTTTCCGAAAATGTCAGTAAACTTTCCTAAAATCGTACATTTTGTATATTGCTAGTCGAAATTTAGAGAACCTAGACGAGTATAAAATGTTTGAGAGCCCTCTCACGCAATACTGGATTTTCATAGAATTACGGGGTTTCCAGCGCGCAGTCGAAAATATATATCTTTAATAATTGAAAAACATAAACATATATTAATATAATTTTCATATTTTACTGGATTGCGTTTCTGCAAATATCATTTTAATGTAATGTACGATTCACCATTTTATTAATTAAACAATAAAGAGAAAATTCTTATTCTGGTAAGGCTTTGTTGAAGAACATGGTATAAGAAGGTCTCACATTTTAAATTTTGTATATTTTTTCCCGACCAACTAGCTACTCTGAAATTACATGGCTGTCACCTATTTATTATTGTCACCGCATGGTTCGACAACGTTGCCCAAAATCATCGGACTACAAGGAATTTCATTCATTGATTCTATATTTCTATTTTTTTGGAATTTAAACATTAACCTTTTCCAGGACATTCACTTGCTTAATAATTCACATGCAAACCACTCCTGATTTAGCTTTTCTACCTTAGCAAATCTATATAATGACACGTTTACGTTTACGTTTTCAATTTTTTGGAGCATTTACGATAGATTTCGATGACGTATTTTATATACTCATTAGAATAAAACTGATTTTTTAATACAATTGCTCAAAAAGTGCTACTTTACGTAGCTGTTTAGCGTGCGGAAAGTTGGTTTTCGCGCACTAGTGCTTTTCAATTTTCCAATTTTTTTAAAATTTATGCTTGTTCCAATGCATGACTCCTTATTGCTGGGTGTTAAATATTAGTTTCCTTTAAACGTCGTAATCAACATAAAAACCTACTGTTAATATCAGAATACGAAAAATATACACATTTCATATTTTATTACTTACCTCTTCATCATTATAACACGTTTATTTTTTAATATTGAATATTGAAAAACCGTTCTTAATAAGTTGTCTGAGTGGAACGGAATAGCTGCCGAAACGCCTGTCAAAGAAGAGGCGTTTTGCAAGCATGTTTTAAGTTTCTAAAGGCAACATTCGATATTGTTTTTATAAATATTACTTGTTGTTTTTCTTATTTTTTCGCAACTGTATTAAAAAACGTCGTTCAATACACGTGCGGAAATGTCATTCTTCACTCGTCCCGAGTCTTGCCACTCGCCTGCGGCTCGTGGCATCCCTCGGTACTCGTGAAGAAATGACATACTTTCCGCACTAGCATCGAAATGTACTATTTTGTACGGGTGTTTTTTTTTAACCTCGTTATTTGCGAGGGCACATTCCTGAGATGAAATAAAGTACTTTACAGTACATATGGTGCTACATTACCGCATGAGTGCGGTAACCAGCAGATTACGTGCATATGTCGAAACTTTAAAGAGCCATATGTACTGTAAAACGTTGTACGATACACGTGCAAATAGGTAATTCGCAACTCGTGTCAAAAATTAAAACACTCCTTTCGGTCGTTTTTTAATTTATCACCACTCGTTGCGAATTTCCTGTTTTCTACTATAATTTTCTCTAAGACAATTAATATAATTTTCTCAACTCGACCTATTTCGACGATATTAAAGAATTCATTTTTGTTGATTAACATCCCTAGTACAGTATAAAAGATCCTTAACAATTAAACAATGTTGACGTGTGGCACACAGTTTATTAGAATAATAATACAAATATAACAACTGTAGCGAGGGTGCATGCGGGGCGAGATGCAAAGATTGTGACGTGGTCTTAATGAGGTGTATTTTTAGCAAAATTTAATACTGACTAACTTTACAAGACAGATCCGAGAGGAATTCCCCAACCAATTAGTAAGTAGAATTGGAACGGAAGCAACCTCTATCAACAATACCTAATTATAGCGCGTAGTTCCACAAGGGAAGCAGGGGCTATATGTAGGTATAGTAGGTTATCTATCCCTAAGATTCGATACGATACGATTCGATTCGATACAAAACAAATCACAGTCGGCGGACCTAACCAAATCAGGAAAAATCTTAACAGCGCGTTCTAAAATTTAGTATGGCGAATTCACGGTGGGAACAGCGACATCTATATTGAACCCGAGTAGGCTTCAAAGATACGGCGTATTTCTACGTCCGTGTTTTTCGTATCTTACTGTTTTGTGCTTTCCTTAGTTAGAAGTCTTACATAAATAGATGATAAAACTAAATTAAAACTAAAAACTACTACTAAATAAAATTAAAATAAATCTAAGAACTTTGGCCCCTCTGGCATGGTGCCAAGGATGCTGGCAGCATTTCCCCTCTATATTGCTATGCTAACACGTTGTGCGAGAAAACTGCCAGCTCTTCGGTCAGCAGTGAAGTTGACCAGTCTTTTGGAAAGTTCTTTAAAAAGTTTTAGAGCATTATGACCCCACGGGCCAAGGGTCTTAACCCTAAATGACATAAAAATATACTCGGGGCCGAGATCCCTGTACGTGCCATTTGAATTCAGAATATTGTTATAGGTACCTGACATTAAGTTTTGCTTAACTCTACGTTAACTCTTATGGCTGTTATGCAGAAACCTTGGTGATATAATAAATTATTTTGTATGAAAATGAAAAAAAAACTTGAATTTTGAAAAACTAAGTATAATACGTCATTTCTATGACTGTGCACGGTTATATAATATATTATGCTTGAACGAACGGAAAAAAACCCTGTTTACTAGGATACCGTAAAAATGCACGCAAAACTTCCAGTCTAATCGCAAGCATGTCTCCTTACGTTCGTAATCTAAGATTGCTTGCGACTCTACAAATAACACAAACGTGTTTAGGATCTTTTTTCCTTTGACCCGACTTTAAGAAGTAAATCTTCTTAAAATACCAAGCCATTTTTCACTGAAAGATACTGTTAACACATAAAGGAATAGCAACGTAACACCATAAATTGAGTGGAGCTGAAAAAAATGCGAACTCACATAATAAATCATATGTAAGTTTTAATCCGGCGCGAAGAAATATTCAGCTCATAAATATAGGAGAAGAAAGCTCGATGGCCGGCATTGTGCCGTTGATGCAGGTTGACGCGCAAAACGTTTGTCCCGCGTCACAGGCGGCACAGTATGCTTAACTACAGCAGATAGAGTCGGTTTTAAGATTTCATTTTCGCGTAATACATCATCATCATCCACCTACATATGCGTCCTGCTAAACACACGCCCCTCTCATAGAGATTTAGAAAAGAGAAGAGTTAGAAGTGATTCATACTCCTAAATACCAAGTGCAGGTAATTCAAAAAACCGTACCTACAACTCAATAGAGGATGTATTGTAACCTCGGGGTAAATAAATATATCGGGGTAAAATACTACCTATTTACTTAAAAAGGATTTCTATTTCGGAAGACCGTAGAAGTTAAGACTGAAAAAATGTGTATATTTATAAGACATAAAAAATAAATCTTATGTTGAAATATCCTCGCGTACTGTAAAACATTCACTGTGCCTCCACCGAGGCGTTACAACCATTTGTTACGTATTCAATGCTCGGCTTGCCCACCTATTTATCTCGCAGCCATTCACTGCCCAAGTCGTCTATCAATCCAAATCGTTTCTGTCGATTGATCAGACCTAGTTACGTCCATGATTCCTGGTTTGCCCGCAATTATGTTAATCTGAGGGTCTGTTCTGAACTGTTAAATCTCTTTCCGTTTCGGTCGTTTCTAGATTATTTGATTTAGTAAGTGTCCTCTTTCCTCTTTCTTCCTTATATAAATACTGAGGCTGAGTGTTTTATAGGATGTTTTAATTTCATTTTTTCGTAAACTATTTCCATTTTCTTAGCTTATTTAACACTTCGTAGGACATAACGTTAGGCGTCATCAAAATGAACGAGTATCGTATGGCTAAACATATTAATTTAAGTATTATCTGTCAATTGAAAAGCTATAGCAATTGAAAAGCGACATTTACCTCACGATGTGTTTTGGCCCGCGCTGATACTCTGAAGTTATAAACAAAATTGAGATATGTGTGAGGTAACATCACAATAAAGCGGCCAAGTGCGTATCGAGTCACGTAGAACAACATAAGTACCCTGCTTTTAAAATATCACACAAACACACACACACATACTTTCGTATGATGGAGGGTCCAAATTTTCAAAATACGGTAGGTACCCCTAAAATGTATTTAAAAATTCTGAAAAAATACTACGTTGGTTTTTAAGTCGTAGATATTACATTAAACGGGTGCCCCATAAAAAAATATAACTTCGACGAAATAAGGAGCACACTAACACATACACAGAGAGCGAGAGAGACTGACACACGCAAACTTGAACTTTTACACTTGAAAATGCAATTTTTGGTGTATAATGAATGGTTTTTGAATCCTGTGTTTCTTTCTTCATTGTTATATTTTTTATATGTACATGGTGGTGATGGCTTTAGATCCTGTGTTTCTTTTTATTATATTGTAATAAATATTATGGCCGTGACATCAAACCAATTTAATGGCGTCACTAAAAATCAGCATCACAAAGCGTGTCCTGTGACTGGCTTCGTGGAACCAAGCTAAAAGAATACCCTTTGGCGCAGCTTTCTTAATTAAGCTATACATTCAAGTATCAAGTAATTTATTGCTTTCATGTTGTTATATAGATGACAATTGTTAACGAGACTTTTTTATATTTTTTTATTTTTGTCTTTTTGTTTTGTGGAAATATTTAGATTCCCTTGTGTATTTCAATTGTATGTTGCTGTCCATCCGTGATATTATGCGGATTTAAAATGTTACCAAATTATACTACTGTATTTAGTAGGTAAATTATTATTTCTCTATTTATAACACCACTTATTTACAAATACATGCACACGATTTACCAGGGTACACGTTAGATGGCGATGCACGCAAGTTAGAACACGCTATCGTTTGTTTTTAGGATTTCAGTGGTACATGAAAGCTTTAGTATTTAAATTCCCTAAGAGATGGCGCTGCCGGCGAGATAGATCGCGCAAGCGTTTGTTCAACGTAGAATGTATAAGACTCTCAGGTGTTTTTGTGTTATTCGATCTTGATTGTTACAAGGCACACGGCTCTCTGATATAAGTACTTGCTTTCTGTCTGCTTCCACGAGTTGGCTAGATGGACTCTAATACTACACAGGCATATGAACTGACCATACAACACACCCACGGGCGAATCAACGGCGTAGAAGGCGCACTGCCTCGACCTCTATGCACGACTGAGAGCCAGGATGACTGCAGCGCATGTGGAGTCACTATTGACATGCCAGCTTGCAGTTCAGCGGAAATAAGAGCGGAGCGAAGAAAAGATGCAGTGATACCCAGCCCCGTTCAACCGATGCAAAGAAGCAGATAACCAAAAGCCCCGAAAACAACAAAACGAGATAGATGCCGACCAACAAAACAAAAGTGACCTCCAAATCCAGTTTCTTGGTCAGGACGACCTCAAGAAACTGAGGGGGAGAGTTGTAACAACACTTATTTACAAATACATGCACACGAGTTACCAGGGTACACGTTAGATGGCGCTGCACGTAAGTTAGAATGCGCTATCGTTTGTTTTTAGGATTTCAGTGGTACATGAAAACTTTAGTATTTGAATTCCCTAAGAGATGGCGCTGCCGGCGAGATAGATCGCGCAAGCGTTTGTTCAACGTAGAATGTATAAGACTCTCAGGTGTTTTTGTGTTATTCAATCTTGATTGTTACAAGGCACACGGCTCTCTGATATAAGTACTTGCTTTCTGTCCGCTTCCACTTGTGGGACGTTCGGAGACTTGTATTCGTTAATTAGCCCGCAGTTTTATTTACGCTTCGAATGTTCGCTCCTGCATCCGTGGGACAGCGCTCGAACGTAGATAAGTGTTGCCTTCTTTTTGTTATACCTTCAAAACTCTGTAAATAAATCTACCCACTTTAACTCATTGTTTTGTTGCTGCTACGCTCCACGATCCCGCCCACCTTACAATCTGGCGTCCAACGCGGGCACTTCAAAGACGGAGTACGTCGTAATGAAGTCTGGATGCGTAACATCGACAAAAATAAAACCTAGAAGAGTAGTGAACAGAAGAAATATGGTAGTCAACTTGACAGAAGCTCAGTTCCAGCAACTACTTAGTACGATTGCGGGGGCACGCTCTCCAGCTCCTCCTGTACCTGCCACGGAGCCAGCACGTTCAACGTCATTTGCTTTGGCCAACTTCGATTACAATGGAAAAAGGGACCATACCGTGGTCAAAACATTTTTGACTGCGGCGTCTTGCTTTAAACGGGTGGAGAAGATGACGACGAGCATGCGCTGGAAAGCTTACCCCTCGTCCTGAAGGACGATGCTGCAACGTGGTACTCGTAGAACGGGATATCGAATAGCGTCACTACCTGGGATGATTTTAAGGATCGACTCCAAAAAGCATTCGCACCTAAGAAACCAGCCCCCACCATTTACCAAGAGCTTATGGGAATACACCAAAAGAACAATGAGCTGACAAAAACATTTGTGGCGGCTAAGAGAGACCTGATCGCGCAGTTACCGCCACCGATCCACCCTGAATGCCATCAACTTGACATGGTGTACTCAACCTTGAACAAGAGTATTAAGAAGAAGGTAGCCAGGGAGTCCATCACATCCTTCGATGCGCTCCTCAAGGGTGCCCGAAGTGCGGAAGAGCTGTTCGAAACCGAGCCTCAACCTAGCAAAGGACAACGAGTTCGCTGCAATCATTGCAAAAATTCGGGTCACACCGCAGACGTTTGTCGGAAGAAGAAGTTTGAGGAGAGCAAAGCGACCGCACCGACCAACTTAGCTAGTTCGGTAGCTCAAACGCAAATGCCCTCACCATCAGCACCGCGATTTTCATGCTACGGCTGTGGAACGAACGGTACGAACCAGCTGCCCTACTTGCTCCAAACAACCACACCAGCTAGTTAAGAAAGAGAACATCAGCTTCTGCAGTATGGGCTACCCTGAAGACACCAGATCCAGACCCGTAGTATGCATATCGATTAAGGACATACACGGATATGCGTATATTGATACATGTGCCAAATCAAGTGTAGCGTCCTACCAGCTATACTGTCAATTAAAGGAAACAGGGCATATATTCAGAACTGAGTCAGTGCAGCTGACGTTAGCTGACGGAGTTACAAGAAGGCAAGTCGTGCTTAAAGTGACAGCGGAAGTGAATCTCTGTGGGCGCAACATCTTGAAAACCTTTGTAGTACTCCCGGAATCTCGTGAGAACCGGACGTTGCTGGGGTCCGGATTCCTGCAGGATGCACGCATGGTTCTCGATATGGCCCAGTTCACCTGGTGGTATCTGGATGCATCTGAGGATGTCCATGAGATGTACGAAGAAGATTTCCTGCAGTTCAACGTCCAGGAGAAACTTAATGTGCAGATCTCGAATGCCTCAATAGAGCACGAGTCGAAGGGAGTCAACGACAACCAGCACCGAAATGCCGCACGGATAACCACGGTCTCCAACACCCGGGATGCCAAAAACCAGTCATCTAAGATACAGAAAGGGGACAACGGCTCCTCTTATCGACTGTTTCTAATCGATGACACTATTACGGACAGGAAATACAAAACTTTCGATGGATTCTCTCCGAGAATGGATTATATGAGGCGTGATGCACAGAGGGCTGTACACGAGCAGGAGGTATCTCTTTCCCCGCGCTCGGAGAATCTTCTCCCAGGATTTGTTGAATATGAGGAAGAAATAAATATATTCTCTCTCGACATAATACGATCTAGTATAATGGTAGATGTAAACAGCCATGCACTCACTGCAGTTCTAGTCCAGGGGGAGGGGCCCGGAAAACACGCAAGCCGCTTACTAACCCCAGCAGAGCGAAGCTACCCTACTACCAAACGTTCGGCGTTGGCCGTAGTCTGGGCTGTGACGAAGTTTAGACACTATATCGAAGGGCTACCAACTATCATCAAAACAGAAGACCCTGCTTTGGAATGGCTGTTTTCATTGAAGTGTCCGACAGGCAAGTTGGCTAGATGGACTCTAATACTACAGGCATATGACCTGACCATACAACACACCCACGGGCGAATCAACGGCGTAGAAGGCGCACTGTCTCGACCTCTATGCACGACTGAGAGCCAGGATGACTGCAGCGCATGTGGAGTCACTATTGACATGCCAGCTTGCAGTTCAGCGGAAATAAGAGCGGAGCGAAGAAAAGATGCAGAAGTGATACCCAGCCCTGTTCAACCGATGCAAAGAAGCAGATAACCAAAAGCCCCGAAAACAACAAAACGAGATAGATGCCGAACAACAAAACCAAAGTAACCTCCAAATCCAGTTTCTTGGTCGGGACGACCTCAAGAAACTGAGGGGGAGAGTTCTAACACCACTTATTTACAAATACATGCACACGAGTTACTAGGGTACATGTTAGATGGCGCTGCACGCCAGTTAGAACACGCTATCGTTTGTTTTTAGGATTTCAGTGGTACATGAAAACTTTAGTATTTGGATTCCCTAAGAGATGGCGCTGCCGGCGAGATAGATCGCGCAAGCGTTTGTTCAACGTGGAATGTATGAGACTCTCAGGTGTTTTTGTGTTATTCGATCTTGATTGTTACAAGGCACATGGCTCTCTGATATAAATACTTGCTTTCTGTCCGCTTCCACTTGTGGGATGTTCGGAGACTTGTATTCGTTAATTAGCCCGCAGTTTTATTTACGCTTCGAATGTTCGCTCCTGCATCCGTGGGACAGCGCTCGAACGTAGATAAGTGTTGCCTTCTTTTTGTTATACCTTCAAGACTCTGTAAATAAATCTACCCACTTCAACTCATTGTTTTGTTGCTGCTACGCTCCACGATCCCACCCACCTTACACTACATTTAATTATATTATTATATGTACTAAATAGGGTTTTGTAATAAAGGTGTATGAATTAGGAGGTGACACACAGGACTATTAGGAAGATTTTGAACCCTATATATCTAGCCCAGGGGTCGGCAAGTAAACCGCGGCTTTGAAGGGCTAGGTGCGGCTCTTCCAGATCGACAGAATAGTCGATTGTATCACCTCCTAAAGTTCGTACATCGTTCATCCAAACAAACTATATATTTGACATAACTAATAACATATCTAAATAATCCTCCATAGATTGTACGAAAGTATGCTTTTCCAAGAACATTTCTTAAGTTCGGCTATTACTTGCAAAGTAGTAATCTCTACTTAGAACTTGAGTTCCTTATAATAATAATATTGCTCGCATCGGTGACCTGGCTACGTTTCGGGGATCTCTTTGCGGAAACCGAAGGTTTTGTCTGTGCAATTGCGGATGAAGTTATCATGATGAACAACAACCGAAAATATATCCTGAAGGACGCCACGGTCGACATTTGTCGGGCATGCCACCGTCCCGGAGAGTCACTCAGGCATACCATTTCCGGTTGTGGTCATCTTGGAAACGGCGAGTACTCACTCGCCGTTACCAAGATGACCACAACCGATGACAATGCACAGACATAATGTGGATAGCCAAGATTATCCACCAGCAAGCTCTTCTGTACGGTCTTGTGGACTTCGAAGTCCTGTACTATACGTGCGCCAGTTCTCTAAAATGTTCGTGCCACGCTCTATTGGGATCGATCTGTCATCACAGACAGGACTATTATAGCCAACAAACCTGATATCGTGCTGACAGATCGATTGAAGCGCCAGGCAGTGCTCGTCGACATCACCATACCCCATGATGAGTACCTCGTGAAGGCCGAGAAAGACAAGGCTAGTAAGTACCTAGCCCGGGCATACGAGGTAACCGCCATGCGGGATGTTGATTCGACGATCATTGTCCCGATAGTCGTCTCTGCGACCGGTCTAATTGCGAAGAGTCCAACATCTTAAGAGACTCTCGCTAGATGGTTAGGTCAAGGGTCTTATACAGGAGGCGGTACTACTGCACACGGCGCGGATAGTCAGGAGGTTCCTCTTTCTGTCGCCCTAACCATCGGTAGCTTAGGCTCCGCCTCGCTGGCGGCGGTACTCTAGGTTAGGTTTTTATAATGCTTTTATATTTTGTACGTGTATTTTTATATATTACATTTTATGAATTTATTGTAAAAAAAGGTGAATAATAATAATAATTTATTTATTATTAATAATAACTTAATGTAAATGAGTAGATGCTGGCCAAGAGCAATCCCATTTTTAATAAAAAAATTATCATTAAAACAAATTATTGTATCATTAAAAAGAAATAAATTATTGAATTAACGAACATTTTACAAATTACATAGGTTAATGTCAAATAATAGTAATTAATGAATATAGAAAGTAATTCATTGTTTTAACCCACGACGGAACGGAGAAGGTATATACGTTTAGAGTGAGAGGTTGGTTGTTTGTTTGTTTGTGTGTACACCTCAATATCTCCAAAACGGTATTCTGCAATGGGTTTGTGATTTATTCGGGACGAAAATTTTACTACCATAACTCGCCAGGGGGCGCTGCAGTTAACATTTTCCTCTTGAAAGTGCGTTTGAACGAATTTTCTCCGGAACTCTGCTTGACCAGCATAGAAAATTTCGATAGCGCTTGGTGAGGAGTACATGTAATTGAACTCTGAGGATCATGATGGAGCAGAAAAACATGGTAGGGCACTGTTAAAGGGTTAGATATCTTTGTCTGTTTTTGGGCGCTTTTGTTTATGTTTGCTTAGCAGCCGTTGTAAACGAACTTTTGAGGGTCTGATGATGGAGTAGAACTACATCACACAGAACCTTTCGAAGGCATATAGTTACTTGACTGTGTTTGGGCTCATTTCATCGTGTTTGCTGAGTGGCTTCTGTACATGATCTGCTGAGCGTCTGATGATGGATCAGAACAATATTGCAGGAAATCTTGTTCAGGTAATTATTTAGTAAACCATGTTTTGACTCTTTTGATAGTATTTATTGAGAAGCCTCTTCTCCTGAAATGCTGAAGGCCTGATGATGGAGCAGAACATTACCCTAGGAAACTTTGCGAATACACATATGTGTATTACTGTGTTGTGATTATTTTGATAGTGTTTTCTCGGGAGCTTCTGTGCACGAACTGCTGAGGGCTTCAGGTATGATGAAACAGAATAATGAAGTAAGGAACTTTGTGAAGGCTCATAGATACCTATAGAATACCCTAATACGGCTCTTTTAAAGGTGTTTAGTGAGTAGCTTCTCTACAAGGACTGCTAAAAGTAGAATTTTCGCTCTTTATACCCGCAACGGAAGGTTACGTGTAAGCTGTATGTCCCCCAAACACATCTGCCGATTTAAATATATAATCATATTATGGTTTTGGTTTCAGTATTATCATGGGGTTTGTGATTAATCGACGATACATGACGTAAATATGCCACGGGGCACTAGTAAACCATCGTGTTATGCTGTACAAAATAATTTCAGGATCAAAACAGCTTCACTAATTTAGATGTACGGCATACTTAATTATTTCCACTTTGCCACTAGTTGAAGTTAAAAATGAATGGTCCAATTAACTAGTATATCTAAAATTTATTTTTCTTGTGAAAGAGGCATATGAGTACGAGCTTCTAGTGGGTTCGCATTTATAGTGGGCTCGCATTTACTAGTGCGCTTTCTGAAGGGAAAAGCTTCGGACCTTCAGCCCTACGCAGAACTCGGCCTTCGCCTTCGTGTGCCTCCTCACACACCTTTGGGCCTGCGGACCTCAGGTTTTCTTTTAAGACATTTTGGGATAGAAAGTATCCATGTGGGCACGCCCTTAAGGCCTTCGGTCCTATAGTTATGGCTCGCATAAGCGCGTACTGAAGGGATACTGGGACACTTTAGGCTTCGCGGTAGTCGCAGTACTTACCCTTACGTGCCTTGCTGCTCACGCGTGGGCTCGACCTTCAAACCTTTAACTTGCCGGCTGGCGTAGAAAGCGTCCTATTGAGACACTTCGGTCTTTCAGTCCCACAAGCCTCGACGCTCCTCTTTGAAAACTCAGCGATAGTGAGAATCCGCGTAGGCTCGCGCAGAGAGCGTGACCCTCCACGTTCGGGCTTTTAGGCACTTCGGGCCTTCTGACCTCTGCCTTTGGTCAGGCTCTGCCTTTGGTTTCACGTGCCTCGCCACTTACCTTTTGGCTCTCAAGTTCTATTTGTAAGAACTCATAGATAGTGGGTGTCTGTGTAGGCTCGCCCTTTTGACCTTCGGCCCTCGGGCTCGCGTAGTGAACTCTCTCAAAGGAACCTTCGAGCCTTCGGCCCCAGGTTCTCTTGTAAGTCACTCGGGGGTAGGAAGATTAAGGATGATTCACAGTAGGTCGCTCCGTGTCCGGGCCGGCCCGTTTTCTATGACAACAAAACGACGGCCTTTGTTCAACCCAAGCGTTTGACTTCCGACCCAGGTACGGCCGAGGCTCCGAGGGCCTACTCCGAACTTCGAAAATCGAACTTCGTGTCGTGGCGTCCCTTTCACTGTCGTTTTATACAGTATATGACGGAAAGGGACGGTACGATACAAAGTTCGATTTTCGAAGTTCGGAGTAAGCCCTCAGAAGCAGCTCGGTCTGGGCCTGGCCCGGAAACGGAACGGTCTAATTTGAATCATCCTTTACGCCTGCGCACGTACGTCCTGTACGTGGGCTCGCCCTTAGGACCTCCGACCCTCGGGCTCACGTAGAGAGTGCTCTCCGATGGAACATTTCGGAACTTTGGTCCTACGCTGAGCTCGACTTTCGGTCTACTATGCCCCTTTCGCCAGAATATATAGCCACCACCACCATGTCAGCCAAAGGACGTCCACTGCTGGACATGGGCCTCCCCGAAATTCACGGGGGGTGTATGCCATAATTGCTACGCTTGGCAAGCGGGTTGGCGATCGCAGTATCTCCACCGCACTCCAAGGATGCTGCTGCCCAACCCCCGGTGGTCTTATTCGTAGTTTTAGGACATACCCGGGTCCAGAATATATAGCGTAAGATGAGAAACAACTAGTTTTTTATACCACATCGGTGATATACAAGTTTACTTACGGTCCGCTTGGTGGTAAGCGGTTACCGCAACCTCCAGTTGTGGAATGAGTTCCCTGCCGAGGTTTTCCCAAGTAAGCATCCACCTTGTAATTCCAGGGGTGTTAATGCGCGTTGCCGACTCTCTAAAAATGTATACACTCATTCCACAACTGAAGCGTGTTAGGGAAGAATGTATATACATTATTCTATAAAAATAATAAAATTAAATTAAATTAAAAATTTTGAAAAACCCACGACGGTTTTACCTAATTGCAAAATAATAAAATAAAACAATTAAAAGCCCCCGACCATATACGAAGTAAGTAAATAAAGATAAAAGTAGGTTTCATAAACAGTTGTATGATTGCGATGTATAGTTACAAACTCAGAAAAATCCGTCGGGGGCTGCCATTGCCATGTCTGTTCTTAATTTCATAAAACTCAAGATACATTACATAATACAGCAAACTTAAATCGAGGTGCCTATTACACAGACCACGTAATCTTACTTCATTTCAGGGCAGGCAATGGCAGCCCCCGACGGATTTTTCTGGGTTTGTAACTGTACCTCGCAATCATACAACCGTTTTTGAAACCTACTTTTATCTTTATTTACTTACTTCGTATATGGTCGGGGGCTTTTAATTGTTTTATTTTATTATTTAACAATTAGGTAAAATCGTCGTGGGTTCTTCAAAAATTTTAATTTTATTTTATAATATTTATTTATTTATAGTGTTTCGATACATTCGTTCAGCAATCGTTATTCGTCCAGGAAATCTTTCACTTAGGCTTTCCTCGTACAATGGGCTCTAAGTCTACGAGTAAAACAAGATTCCGTAACCTGGGTACTGGGACAGCCAGTCCCGGTTTTCTTCTAGCTGAGTTAATTTTAGCCATCGAGAACTCATGTATGTTTCTTCGCATATATTTACCTACTTCAAATATAAAGAAGGAAGGCACTGTCATTACCCTAAGATTAATAAATAATTTTTGCGCTGGCTCGTCCAGGGGCACACGACATATCAAGCGGATGACTTTCTTCTGCAGAATGAACGGCCGGTCTCTATCAAATGCTAAGCCCCATAGATCGATTGCGCGTGTTAAGTGCGAGTGAAAGTACGCATAGTACGCAGTGAGCAGGTTGTCCAGTGTCAGAGTACGTTTTAAGCGAGATAATGCGTAGTAGGCCGAGTTTAGTTTTGCGCACAGTGCGTCGATGTGCTCACCCCTTATAAATTCATTACAGTATATACTTCTACTATGATTCTTTCCACATACCCAGTAGCAACCATTTAGATGATCGATTTGAGGAGACACTTATCTTTTAATATATATAATTAACACTTAAAAGCATAATTTATACAGACGGATATCTTAATTAAAAATAGTGACAAAAAAACAGCTTATTTTTAAGCGAGCTATCTAACGATACTACGCACGCTGAGTTTAGCAATAAACAAGTTGCATCCCCACTTATAACGTGCCGGCGAGGTATCCATTTTTTTCTATTATAGTGTTTAGTTGGTGCGATTTCTATGTACGTATATGCCAAATTACAGTTTTATAGTAGTAGCGGTTACTGAGCTAAAGCACGGATAGACGGACAAAAAACTTACGGACATGGCGAAACAATAAGGGTTCCTTGTTTACTATGGAGCCCTAGAATCGGGAACAAAAAGAAAATATTGTTTAAAAACTTAAAGATAGCGACGCCGTCAGAATAAAAGTATCCCCGCCCGCTTGGTTTACGGAGGTACTGATAGGCTATTCTTAGGGGATTTGCTGTTGAAAGGAAATACTTTACTAAGCAGATAAACTAATATATTTCTCACTGTGCTAAAATACATTTACAAACTCTTAGGTAAGTAACTGGTTTATTCAAAAAGGTAGGTCAGGTCGTTTCCATTGTCTGGTTTACCTCACATAGCGTGAGGTAATGAAATTACTTAAATAAAACCAAACCTAAGTCATAATCATGATACAGATTAAATAGATTTTGGTTTAGGGTGAAACTAAAACTTGTTTTAACGATTATGCGGGCTAACTAATAAAATGTGGCAACGATAACACGAGGCGCTAAGTTTGTCAGTAAATTCTCGATTAAATGAGGGTATTATGTATCTCGTTAATTTACTGAGCATCAATGCAGCGAGGCAAAGGCACTTTTCCCAGAAGTGCTATTTTGGTACAAACTTAGCTACAACACCTGCTAGGTCACCAGAACCTGCAAGGCCTTTTGGGAAGGTATTCCCAGAGGCCAATACCCTGTTTATCGCGATTCCTGTCACTTTAACCTTAGCGCGCGTACAAGTAATCACGCGTTGTTATGAACATATATATAATAAGAAGGCCCCTATTTCACCACGGCGACAGGTGCGACAATTGTCACAAAATATGACATACGTACATACTACATATGTCATATTTTGTGACAATTGTCGCACCTGTCCCTGTGGTGAAAAAGGGGCCTGGTATTTGTACTTTTACAGGGCTTACAGTACAGCATTATTAGCTCCTACTAATGCGAGTATTAGTAATGTAACCAAAAAACTAAATCCGGCTTTGCAAGCAATAATTTTCCACGGCAGATTGACTTTATTGCGGCTTTATGCCTTTCGAGCCTTAAATTGACAGTTTACTATGCAGTATGTAATAATTGGATATTTAAGAAAACTCGACGTTCTTGTCATGTTTTGGCCTGGCGCTTAGATCGATGTATCAGCATGATATTAGACTTGTTGGCTACCATAAGAGTATATGATAACAGATCGATTCCAACAGAGCATGGCACGACTGTTTTCGAGAATTATTTATTATTAGTTCAATTATTCATTATTATTTGAGTAATATTAGTTGACGCTAATGATTTTCATTTTTCTTACTGGACCCACCTTGGCAATTTTCTGTTTGCCTCAGTGGTTTACTGGTAAAAAATACCTTTTGATGCGTAGCCCGCTCTATGTACTCGAACGTATTTGATAAAAAAAATAGTTTAAATAAATAAACATTTAGTTTCAACCTCTATAAGCAGGTAAATCCAATCAACTTAAAACACATGTAGACTTCATGCATGTTCTTTAATAGTTAATTTTATCTCCAAGAATGCTCCATGCAATCCCAGAGGACATCTTGCGCTCTTTCAAGCGATAAATAGTTCTTTAGCTTGCTATTGCTTCTAAGACTGGTTTTAACACGTTCCCTGTGCAACTGGGATCCAGAAATCGACTCCTCGCGTGCATTTCTTTTTTTTTGTAAATATTTTTGCATAAAAACACTATTCCTGAGGTCCGTTTTCCCATTTTTCCGAGTGCATCACATGTGATGCATACACGTATGAGCTTTCAAACTGGTGCCCAAAATGTAATGCATGCACGTGCTAGCTTATTCCTCAGTGCATCACATATTATTCATACACGTGTTTAGGCAATTTGACGTTTCTCTTGGTCTTATATCTGTGGTCTACGTCAGTCTATGCCGTTTATAGGCAGAAAAAGTTTTACAATAGTTTGTATAGTAAACTTCAGTTACTTACAAATAACTAGTATATGGATATTACACAGTTACGTGTCATAGTGTTTGATACAGTGGCTTTTAATCATGAAACGCTCAAAATCACGCGGTAAGCCGATTTCACAATATACGTATGAAGAAATATGGAAAATTTTAGAAGAGAGTGATGGAGAAGACTACTTCATGGACGAATTGGAGGATTCTAACTTATCGGGTGAGTTTGATCCACCTTGCGATACAGAGAAGATTGATAGCATAAGAGACTTTGTCAATCGCGATTATTATGAAGATCCTGTAATAACAACTGGAGACTCCGTTGTTTTGGAAGAGCCTAGAATATCATCGCCTGAACCAGGTTTGCCGCCTCTGTTTGAAAATGCACAATGTGTGCTGCCAGTGCCAAATTGGACATCCGACGACCGACAATCTGAAGTCTTGACGAGGTCACGTGTTGCATCACAGATCCAACAGCCAGCAGTGTTGCCAGCACAAAGAGTTCAGTTATCCCAGCTACAAGAACCTGCATTGTTACGAAGGGACCAGGATATTGAAATAATACCGCCTACAGCAGAATTAAATAACCGGTTGCCTTCCGCCTGGACTTCTAACATATTGCCATTGGAAAAGGAAGTCTTTACTGGTTTTGACCAGTTAAAGAGACAAATTAAATATGTTTCAGCTGATTCCGATTTATGGACTATATTTATTTCAATCATTGATGACGAAATAATTGATATGATGACTAATCAGACCAACAATTATACAGCACAATTACTGCAACAAAGGACACTAAAGCAAAATACCTCGCTATATCTCGCCTTAAACGATGGAAAGATGTAACTTCCAACGAAATGAGAAAGTTCAATGGTGTGTATTTATTGACAGGCGTACTCCAATTTCCAACCACAGAGTGCTACTGGAAAAAAAACAGACTATATTACCATCCACTTCTTCACGAAATTTCAATGACGTATGACAGATTTTGCCTTATACTGAGATGTTGGCATTTTGCTGACAATACAAGTACGCACAGTGGACGACTGTTCAAAATACAACCACTGATAAATAAAGTGATACATAACTGTCGGAAAATATTCACTCCTGGAGACGTTATTGCTGTAGACGAGTCAATGGTTGGCTTTAGGGGAAGGTTAAATATACGCACATACAACCCCCAGAAGAGTGACAAGTATGGTATAAAAATTTACAAATTATGTACTGACACAGGCCACACTTGGAGCTACAAAGTCTACTCCGAAAAGGATCAAGCTATAGAAGGTTTGGACAAACCAGGTTCAGTAGTTATTAATTTAGCTCAAGAGTTACTGAACGAAGGTAGGCTATTGGTAACGGATAATTATTATACAAGTGTGCCTCTAGCCAGATATTGAAAGCATCATAAAACTGATTTTTGTGGCACTCTACGGAGAAACAGACGAAATCTTCCTCCGAAAGTAATAAATGCACCACTAAAGAAAGGTGAAATAGCTGCTCGTCAAAACGAATGCATGACTGTGTTGAAATAGAAAGACCAGCGTGACGTTTTGGTTTTATCAACATGTCACGATCATCAAATGGCAATGTCTACTGGATTCAGCCCAATCATGAAACCAAAGATTGTGTTAGATTACAATCGCGGCAAGAAAGGCATTGATGTAGCTGATCAGCTGGCAAGTTACAATTCGCCTGTTCGCAAGACTTGTTTCTGGTATAAAAAAATTGCGGCTGATTTGATGTCAGTTGCGGTTGTTAATGCAGTTTTGATTTACAAGGACATCAATGCCAACAAAAAAAAATGCCTCTCTTGACAGGCCACGAAATAATTATAAGCCATCTTCTTGGCATTAAAGATACCGAATATTCGGCTGGACCATTGATTCAATCTGCCTTATCCCGCCGCCATGAACTGACCAAGATTCCACGTCGTAACAATAAAATTATTAGAAAACGATGCGTTGGGTGCTATAAATTACTGACTGAACAGGGTAGCACACCTACAGACGCTCGCAAAAAGGCGAAGCAAATAGACACTGAGTGTTTGATTTGTAAGAAAACATTGTGTCTTTGATGCTACAATGCCTGCCATTGAAGAAAAATTCCAACAAAGTTTGATTCGTTTTTACAAATTTATTTGATTATTCTTTTGATTTAATTATCATGTGTCACAAAAACAAGTAATTCATTTTGTTTTGTTATTTCATAAAAAAAAATGATTATTTTTCTGTGTTTTATTTGTAACAGCCATAATCAGACAACAATATAGAAATCTCATCCGGACGCACGTGTTTTCTGTAAAAAAAATTGTAGCCAATATGTGCACGCAAATAAAAAACATCTAGCTCACACGTGTCAATTTTGTCAATGCTCTAAGTTTACAAGGGGTCGCGCATCACCCATGATGCATGCACGTATCATATGTACCCTAAAATGCTACACATATGATGCATGCACAGGGAACGTGTTAAAATGTCGCCCTCGTGGCCAGGTACGACAAGGTTTTATGAAAACTCACTTTAATCTAATATTATCTAATATGATGTTGATGCGGCTAGTTCGAGGTGAGTAAAATTGTCCTTTAATAATTTATATTTATTTATTTTTATTTATCATAAGGTTTTGAAAATAATATATTTGAGAGAGACATTTAATGTGTCAAACTTAGGTGACTTCTTGAATTATTGGGATGGGATCGATATGTAGCATTTGTTCTTTGACGTGAGCTTACTAATGTCGCACAGTTTTTCTTACCTGACGGGATAACATATGCGCAGTAGTAATTTTATGCTACTGCATTAATATCGCTCCGGATTGCGTATCCCGACCTAGTCAAGAAACACTCATTTAAATGTAGGCCCGCAGTAAAAATTGACTGATTGTTGACACTGACAGCTGTCAGCTTCCTGATATCGTATCGCCTTCGCATCGACAAAACAGGAAGTCGCCTCACGTGAGGAAGATATAGTTTTTTGTAGGAGGTAGAGCATGGCGTAATGTCATCTTCCTCGCATTTGGTTTAGCCCAACTGGGGAAGTACCTCCACCTTACAGAAAATCGCAGCCATAATAACGCCACTCCTACTCTGTAGGTATGTGGTGTTGTTGATTTAAACTTGCACGATTTTTACACATTATTATTGGTTTTTGTACACGATTAAGTCCCGTTTACCAATAATAATGTGGTTTTGTGTTCCTAATGGTGAGTAAGGTATCCAGAGCTCCTTGAGTATGCGCTATGTTGACGACGGGGGACCTATTAGACTAATAACACTGCCTTAGGTGTAGGCCCGGAGAGTGGGTGAGGCGATGTTAATACTTTACTTTTGTTACAGGAAGCAGCTTCCCCCATCCGGAGTCTCATCGATGATTCATAAATGGTGACCAGGAACCTGAACAACTAATTCAGTAATCGATCGCAATTACGTTTAAATCGTAGTAACCAAAAAACGCATTTATTTTCTGAAGCAAAAAAAATCATTTAATTAAACATCTTTTTCACTCTACCCATCGTTTACATTATAACAGTTATTTAATATCAACCTAAGACCTTCTTTATGGTTCGCTTTTTTACCAACCTAAAAATTCTTCTATCAAATAATTTATTTATAAAAATTTAATTGTCAATTATCACATGTGGATGCATCCATCGACTTCTATATGTCAATTTGCTGACGTAAAACCTATCAAATTTCCCGCAAATGCACACACTTCCCAATAGGTTTAGTGTATATTGGGTGTTTACATTATCATTAAAAACTACCCGTACACTAATCAATCCCGCCCCGCCAAATCAATAAGTCGCCTTAAATACTGGAATACAAAGACAATAATACCTACAAAAAAAAACCTATAATAATGTTCATTAGATAAACTACAAAATGTTTATGTGTTTCTGCAATTAATAATATTAATTTGTAGATGTAATTTTATTAAATCAAAGCATTTATGAGAAACTCATAATTATTCCCGCACGCTTGCAAATAAGCAGCACTTTCTATGCCCATACTGACCTTTATCTGAGTATATGGAAAAATATAATATTTTAGGCGCATCGTGACTTTAGTGAGGAAAAAACAATAACAACTGCTTACTTCTCAAGTCACTGTGACCATTAATCCATACTAGACCTATTAATCTTTAAATGGACTGCCGTTTATCGATAGCGTCTAAAGCATAACCTTCTTTATAGTGACGTACAAGCCGCCTTTAAGATGGCATTTATAGCGGTTAATGCGATAATACCATTAATATTTCAGTGACATTTTTATTAGTTTTAAAATTATATTGCACCTTAAGGATATAAAATATAACTGTCTGCTTGCGTTATGAGTGTTATGAGCCAATTACGAATGTGATACTGGAGTGCACTTTTTTATCCGTCTGCCGCAGAAGTGTGAAAAGTCGAGGAACCTAAATATTAGTCACTTTTAGACTCTATTTTAATCGACATAGGGTCCAAAAGTGACCAGCATTCAGGTTATTCGACTGTATATTGTCTGGCAGGCATTGCAAAATAAACGGTTTATAAAATTTATTGTTAAGAATAATTGCAGATTCGTGGTTAATTCACGACCTTGATTCAAACAAATACTGAAAGTTTTTCTGTAAAGCAACTTAATGCACCTGCGAAATTTGAAAAGTCAACTTTCGCTTCCATAACTAGATGATGCTCTGATCTACATTCTACTAAATCTACAAAATATTTTGTTTATTCAAAAATATTTTTTGTAAAGAGAATTATGTGTCATGCTCAAGCATTGATTAAAACAGCGGTATGTATATTAGTTTAAAAAAAGGGATTCAATGCGTCAAAAAGTACAGAATAAAATATAGAAAATAGCAACATCAGGTGATAAGCAATGCAAGACAAGATAGTGTTTTGATAGTGTTTTGACACTGCCCACGCAGCTCGGCGTACCTCGTATTACAAAGAACGCAGACAAAGCTATGAGGCGGAGAGCTAAGGATCGGATGTGGTGGTGCGAATTGGGGAAAGTCTATGTTCAGCAATTGATGACTGCGTGCTGATAATGATGATATTAGCAGCTTATTTTTATATATAATAACGCCATACCTACTGCGTACGGAGGATACCACCACCATATCCACCACTGCTGGATATAGGCCACCCCCAATGTCATGGAATGGGGGTAAATACCGTAATAACCACGGTTGGCATGCGGGTTGGCGATCGCAGTATCTCCACCGCACTCCAGGGATGCTGCTGTCCATCCCACGGTGGTCTAGGTCGTAGTTTTAGGACATACAGGGGTCCATACGGAGGATACGCCATACTCAAAAATGTTCATTAGGGTCTTACCTCGTCCTTCAAGCGGTCACAAAGCGATGCTGGTCGCGTCACCCTTTCATTCCTAAATAAAGAATAAAACAAGCCTTGGACTTGCTGTTTCGCATCACAATGTGAAGTGTCTTTAGTTTGCATAAAACTTAATGCCATTTTCAATAGAGAATCCTTATACAAAGAACAAAAGAATGCCTTTAACTTGACTTATCAAAGGACGGGAAGTTAAAAAGGCTTCGAAATAGCTGTTGCGTATCCGGAAATCATTACAATGGAGTTTTATGCACAACACTAAAATGGCAGGGCAAAGACAATGCGGGGCTCCGTTAAGGGCCGCTCCACAAAGTTAGGGCCGATGTTAAATTTTATCACAGTGAGGTTTGCATTGTCAATAAATAGATTACGGCCGGGAGATTAACGCCCTGAGGTCCGTCATCACCATATAAAGGTTAATAGTGTTTCGGCAGGATTTTCCTTGAATACACGTCATGTTTAAAATCGCTCTGACAACCGAGCTATTTCAAAACAGTGTTTTTTTTATTTAGCTTTTTGTTTGCGTGATATTAATTTTTGTAGTACTAATTTTTATTGGAGTCTATTGTCTCTCCCCCAACCCTTCACCAGATAAACGGTTGCGTTAAAATTACTAATTAAAGAGTAATAGCCGATCGGAAGAAATGTACTTGGAAAAAGCAAACCTACGTACAATTTCCATCGATTACTTAGATATGTTGTTAGTTATGTCCAATAAAGAGTTAAATGTTTTCGATGTTTTAAATACGCATAATGTCACGGGTGGGTAACTACGGAACCCTACATTGCATGTGGCCCGACACCCACTTGGCTGCTTTTTGTGGCCTGTCTAACGTCGTCTATAAGGCGCACGCTGATTTGGATATCGCCCACATATATATTTTTTTAATTTCTAAGCTAAGCAAGCTAATCTAATGTCAGGTTACTTTGAAGAGCATTTTACGAATTAATTGATTATACTAAAATCCTAAGGTTGTTTCACTGTCACGTGCTCGCTACTCAGATCTAGGGCAACCGGGGTTTCCGCTGGAACTGTCTAGATAGTGGTAGTGCTTACTTACCAGCAGAATTCACCAGTGTCTCCCTTTTGCAACTAACACTTTCATTCAGTTCAGTTCATTTTTGTCAGTACTTAGTCTCCTAATCCCATCGTAATATCATAATTACTCTCAGCATCACAGTTAACTGACCATTGGTAGACTTATCTTTGTTGCAATGGTCAGTGAACTTTGATACCGATAGTACTAATTATGCAGAAGAGGGTACTTTATGATACATATAAATTAATATTACAATACACATGGTGCTACTTTACCGCACAAGTGTAAAGAGCCATATGTACTGTAAAACGTTGTACAATACACGTGCGAATGGGTAATTCGTGTCGATTTAACGCAACTCGTGTCGATTTAAAACACTCCCTTCGGTGGTGTTTTCATTTATCACCACTCGTTGCGAATTTTCTGTTCTCTGTACTTGTATGTATGCTGTTTCTATCTCTTTAGAAAGAGTGCCCCTGCACTTTATGAAGACTTTGAACTTTAAATATTCTGTAATGGCTCCTCTACATGATGG
This sequence comes from Notocelia uddmanniana, assembly GCA_905163555.1. Taxonomy (NCBI): domain Eukaryota; kingdom Metazoa; phylum Arthropoda; class Insecta; order Lepidoptera; family Tortricidae; genus Notocelia; species Notocelia uddmanniana. The sequence continues at coordinate 24,350,995 of LR991055.1, forward strand.
CCCAGCGCTATGGCCATGCGATGCGATGGTTGAAGGCCACTACACGATGGCGACATTCAGTTGTGATCGAATCGTTTAGGGTTCCGTAGTTAACTAGAAACCCTTATAGTTTCGCCATGTCCGTCTGCCTGTCTGTCCGAGGCTTTGTTCTGTGATTGTTGGTGCTAGAAATCTGCAATTTGGTGTGGATATATAAATCAATAAAACTGACAAAGTCTAAAAATAGAATCTAAAAAAACGTTTTTTTAAAGGATACCTCCCCTACACGTAAAGTGGGTATGATTTTTAGAGTTTCCTAGCCAAATGGCAAAAAACGAATCCCTTATGGATTCGTCATGTCTGTCTGTCCGTCCGTATGTCACAGCCGATTTACTCGGAGACTATGATCACTACAATTATGAAATTTGTTGTACCGCTATAGAAATATGATGTGAAATTACGAAAAAAAATTAAATTGGGGGGCACCCCATACGTGTAACGGGGGGCCAACATTTTATTTTCAATGCACATAGTTGTGTGGGGTATCTATGGATAGGCTTTTAAAAATGACGATATCGATTTCTAAAAAACTTTTCCATTTAAGTCAACTGTTGGTGAGATATTAGCCGTCAAAGTCCTAAAAAGTGCCCCCTCTAGTTTCCAAACTATGAAGTTTAAAATTCTGAAAAAAATCGAAATGATGTAAATTAATAAGTACTTTCAAGGACTTTTGGTTTGACCAAGATAAATTCAACAGTTTTTGAGTTATTTCTGAAAAACTGTCTTGCCAAAACAAAGGGGCGTAAGTGCCGTAAGTTTCTAATGAATGATGATACTACATTTTTTGTTTAAATGTATTAAATAGTGGTTTTAAATGTAGATTAGGAGGTGTCGGTACGGAACCCTTCTTTGTGCGTGGTCCGACGCGCACTTGGCCGGTTTATTTTATTTTATTTTGCTTTAACCCTATGGTGTGGGATGTTGTTGGATAGGTCTTTCAAAATGAATAGAGGCCTTCATCAGATTTTTTTGATAAAGTGAATATTTTCGGAAATATTCGCTCCAAAAATATAAAAGTAAAGCTTAATAAAGACTTTCAATAAAAACTATAGCGGATATGATCAATTAAGCAGTTTTTGAGTCATCGTAAAAAGTCTTCCCTTCTTAGTAAAAGACTTATGAAACGCTGCGAAAGTATTTCCTTATGCTTATTATTGATTTTTTTAAAGTAAGTTCTTTGGGCAACTACGGAACCCTACACTGAGCATGGCCCATCATGAGGATGGGCCATCATGTAGGAAGCCATAATATAATCAAAGACTTTCATTGCAAGTTAAATAAAAGCTGGTAATATAATAATTTATACCACAAAATAACCGACTCCAATTTTGTACTTGCTATGCCACAACTTGTGATTTCCGTGAGTCAATGCTTGGTTACCTACAGAAAATACCGAAATCGGCATATGCGTGCCTATCAAATTCGAGGAGTTCCCTCGATTCCTCCTAGATCCGATCATCAGACTTTTACCATATTTATATGGGACCAATGTCGGGGTACCTGCATTAAAACAAAAAAAGAATTATTCAAATCAGCCAACATGGTCAAGAGTTATCGGAGAACATACATACATTAAAAAAAAGAACAAGCAAACATACAGACGAACTAAGTAATTGAAGTCGGTAAAAACGATCGCCTCATTAAATAAAATCCCCGTTACTCTATATAAAATATAAATAAATACACCCGTGTCACCAATTTCAAACAGTGCCCCTACCCTCCGTCCTAAGGGCATCGTTAAAGGTCACCAAAGGTTTTTATTAAAAAGTTTTGCTGACAACCTACTAAACGAGTAGGTATTGCAGGATTTGACTTTATTACCAAAAATGCTTAAAATTCACACATCTTTCGTTTAACTTAACGAAAAGCTGCCAAGTGCATGTCCGGTCCCGGTCATATGCAATGTAAGGTACCGTGGCGACTTAAAACGTTACAAACTTATCTACCTATAATATGAATTTCACACCACCAACAACTTATCTACCTGTGATAAATGGAATAACCCACATTACTTTTTAACCAGCTATCAAACGAAACGTGAACCTGAAAAAAAATGAACTTTCGGTCACATGATTATCCCCCCCCCCCCACCCTCCCCCCACCAAATCTTGCCTTCATTTTTTTAAATCACATTCAATTGATTTTTTTTAAGTATTAACCAGTCCAATTGATGGTTGCGAATAAAATTCGTTTATATTTATTTTAAATGATATTTGAGTAATTTGACATTCGTCAAGTTTTTGCTCCATACAAAATTGAAATGTCCCCAGGACATTTTTTGATACATATATATAATAAAAAATAGTAAGACGGCTTTTACATTACATTTTTTTTCTTTGTTTTTAGAAGAGTAGTCAATTTAAAGTATTTTGGTTGAAAATCTCAGAAACTATATTATTTTAAAATAAAATTTATCAATTTAAAAAATGTCCCCAAAATCTTCCAGTGTGTTATCCTAGGTTGCGTGCTAGGCTAACTTTTTTATTTTATAGTAATGGCAACATTGAAGCAATTTTTTAGAGTGGCCAGACTATTAGCTACAGCTGGCAAGTATTCTAATAAATGTCAGCCATCTTAGTTTGGCAACAAAACTGCGTAAACGTGCGCTGGAATTTACTTTCACTTTTTAAATGTATTTTCAACAATAAATTGCCAAGGTATGTGTACATTTTTCACTATTTTCAGTCCTGCTACGAAATAAATATTCATATGGGGTCTAGATTACGAATTTCTTGTTTAAATAACTTAATTTGAAGCTCCTACAATTAAATTAAGGCATTTGTCCCGTTGTGTTTTTTATTCCAGCGTGTTATGTCGTGTTACAATACATGTTGCGTAACATACTAGATAGTTAAAGGTTGGTTCACATAATGCTTTTACCCGACTGCGTCACAATAAAGAGCGTGTTATGATTTAACCCTTTTCATAAAACAATTTATGTCCGAGTAAAAGCTACGGTGGCCTAGCGGTTCACGAATGTGACTGTCAAGCGGCGGTTGGTGTTCGAATACAGGCTCGTACCTATATGAGTTTTTCGAACTTATGTACGAAATATTATTTGTTAGCTTTTCGATGAAGAAACAGAAATATTTTTCAAAATACGTTATAATTAGGTCTTAAAATTGGTGTTCCAGTTGTCACGTACGCCCCCTCAATATTAACCCCCTCTGCTAAATGCCCCTGCAACCCCACTAAGCTACCGCACCCCGTGGAAACTTACAAAACTTTACTGAAGTCGCTTTGAGAAAAACGAGCTTTATGAAAGTGATTTGGCCTTGTGATCGTCTATGGTAGAACCCTATTAGTGTTGTGTACCGTAAGCAACCCCTGAACTTTAATGTGAAGCTGGTAGGATCGTTGGACTCTTCATCTCTACTAATATTTGCGACCTAATCTATCCTTACACACATCGCTACTCAGTTGACCTAAACACCACCTAACTAAGATCGGGCTGCGCTGGCAGCTTGTATCATTAAAGTACACGCTTGAAACTAATTCTAATAGAGTTTTACTTAGGACTAGCCTATTTGAGAGGAGCCTAGAGATTACTCTGCCTGTACTAGTCGTTGTAATGGTCCTATTAGTATGAAACTTAGAGCGTTACGTAGCTCAACTAACCGACTTCTCTCTTAGCTGTTCCTATCGGCCCTAGCGCTTGGAAATATGGTTTTATATTTGTATAGATAATTTATCCCCAACCACACCTGTAAGCGTCTCTCTCTGCCTCTTGCTGACGGGGGCGTGTCGTCGAAGGAGGGCAAGTCTCCCACCACAGCACTTTGAAATTCCTAAACCAAGGATACCTGCTAGTCTAAGCGCTACACTTTGACTACCCTAATCTTGCGAAAGTTATCCTTGGTTGTATATGTTGCGACGTGCTATTTTTAGCTACTGACGCTGCCAGCAAGAGTAGTAGGATGGGGCAGGACGCGCTAACCTTACAGCTTTCTACATATTCTAGCTTCGCAAAACAGGGTAAGCTGTTTTGCTAGGCCACTCAGATGCTCGCGGGCATCTCTAATCTACACTACCACTGAAGGCGCTGATGCCTTATTAACCCTATCACTCCTAGCGGCTCTAAGCCCTATCACTAGCATGCCTAGCTTCCGTTGAAGCCAACAATGCCGAACCGTAACACGTAGCCCACCGAATTCCCCTTATTTGAAAACGAGTTAACCACGTCATGAGCGTTCAGCTACCCATTGTGGAAAACGTCTGATGTACGGCTCTGCTAGACATCAGTCCCTAGTAGACATGTCCCAATACTCTGGGTAAATGCCCACCTCCTATTCACAACGTACACTGATCACTTTAAATATACCACACTAGGATCGGCATTCTCAGCCTCACCGTAACTAGGTCCCTATCAGGCCTATGCTAAATACCTGAAGACTAGCAGCTTAAGAATTCACTTGTCTCACTATTCACTCAACACTTTTACGCACGTATACTGAAGACACTTCGTTCTCTGCCATCGGAGCTATAACTATTCCGCGACTGAAACACTTCAAGCACTAAAAGAATCCCTACTGTGATCCTGGAAATAAAACACTTTACTTACATAAATATTACCCATCCTAGATGCCTAATATTATCCCTGTGTATGAATTTAACCTAACACTACCCCTTCCCATCCCTACTCTGCATTATTCGCAACTAATTCCAGGAATCTGGAATTAGTTCCGAATAAGGCCGTGAAGTCCCTACTTTAAGCTGTAAAGTCTAGCCGGCGAAGCTAGGATTTAGAAACCTGACACGCCTGTGTGTTGTGCGTTCCCCCCAACACGCTCGAGAGCTCGGCGGTGTTAGTAGAACACCCTATTGTGTATATAAATTGGATATATAAATATATTTAACAAGACTGCACCTCGGATACTGACGTCTTCCGCAAGCGGAGTAACCTCCTATGCTGAGCCTTCAATCGTGCCAGCCATGCTTCCGATCGTCAGCTGGACACCGAGAGTACAGGGGGGCCTAGACGCATCACCTATGTTGGTAAAGAGGTGATGCCAGACGGACACCCCAATCTGGTAAGTTACGGAGCTCCGGGGTAAACACGCTTGACAGCCGTTAGGTTGTATGTACCCCGTCAGATTAACTGTAATCTGGTTAACGTTCTGGCTTTTACAACGAAATAAACAATGTATCATTATTAACACAAATAAACTTAAGTAAGAACAACAAACACATCCTTTCGTTACTCCAAAGTCCTTGATATAACGATAGGATTTCAACTAAAAACACTACAACACTAAACCCCACAAAATTAAACAAACTTTAATATTAAGATAGAAAATCCTCGTATCATGCAGCGCGCCGCCACATAACAGAGAATTCCCTACCCTAATTACTAGAAACCCACCGATAGATTTGTGCTACAAGCCAGAGGTATGTTAACAGCCCACCGCCGAATCGCAAAAAGCCCCAACTGCAGTCCGCCGCTTGCTTTTATAGCCATTGACAAGTCGTTCGTGTCAAAACGCATATTCCCACCTAAGCACTCAATACGACCATCCGATACAATCTACTCTTTCCACCAATGTCCCCATTCCTACCAATCGACCGTAAACAACCAAACTATACCTTCCGTCGTTTCGCCCGACAAGACGTTACCGCCGTTCCACACTTTTTCCCATCCCATCTGAACCGAACGTTTTGCCGTCCAGAATAGAGAGAGCCCTCAACCTTAGCGATATCGATGCGTGCCAGGGTTCAAGTAACAGTGGCGCTGCCTCAACTAAAAATTCATGTTCTCGTGTTGTGAGGAAGGAAGTACCCTACGTATTTGCTAATAAAATTGAAACTCGTCAACCGCCCGACAGATTGTTATGATTTTAGACTCATTATATAGGTCTGCTTATTTTCTATGCATTGTTTGTATCTTACGTTCTTAGTTTGTATGATTGAATGCCAAGTCGAGAATTCTAATTAGTAATATAATTAACACCCGCCTATTCTTTCTATTAAATATTTACTTTTCGACCGAGCAAGCGAAGCGGGCGAAGCGTCTCCGTTTCAGCTTTCGACAAAACTCCCCCGTATGTCTACTTTAAGTATTTTCTTTTGTTTTATAGTGCTTGTTCAATGGCAATGCTCAAGCTTATTTAGGAAACTTATTAAAGCATACGAAACTACTTAGCATTTACATATATGACATGGTTGTGCTTTCGCCAAGACTCCTATTTTCGACTATTTTCTTAATAATGCTTTCAACTGGGAAACCATGAATTTATCTGACTGTCTCTTGGAAAATATTTCAATATGGAAGTGACGGAGCGCAATGGCGTTCTGTTACAACTCTCCCCCAAGATGAGTTTGCAAGATGAGATCTCTCAGATTTCGTCTGTAAAAGTCATCTTCAACCTCAACTACAATAAAATGAAAAATAAATTATCAACTCGAAAAGTTTCGACTTATTGATATGTCAACCCCTTCAGAAAGTGGCTTTAGTGCGGTGAGTGTTTAAACCAATAGCAATTAACCGTGACGATCCTGCAAGAAAAGAGTGAACTTTTGAACCTCAACAATAATTCTTGAAAACTTTTTCCTCAAGCTTTCCTGCCCCGTTAGAGATGCTAGGTTGTGAATCTAGCAGGTCATAAGGACCCCGACTTTGACGTTTTACCCCGAGACTGTGTCTACATTGTACAGACGGCGCCTCTAGGAAACATTGTCCTTCCTATAGGTAATCCTCTCATAGTCTCCTCACACATGACAGGAAAGTATTTGGTAGAAGTACTAAAGTTTCCAATCGTCAGTATTAAGATCCGTTCCACTCCCCCATTACCGAACAGCCCCAGTCAATTCCATCGGCGTATGTTTCACTTTGAAATAAGATAACCGACTGATTTGTTTGAACTTCAACAACCGGCAATATTTATTACAGGCTGTTGACGTTCACTTCGCTTGAAAAGGAAAATATAAAGTTTGTACCCATACCCATTTTTCCCATGACTTTTATTCTATAAACTGAATATTACCAAGGGCGTGTATTATCTGTATACACTCGTAACTGTTAGAATAATTACAAATATATGTATTTAAAGTGGAAATATTTCTTTTATTCCCCACTTTTCTGTACCTGTATGTTTGTGTTTACAAACCCACATTGCTTATTAAAAAAAAAAAAAGGTTAAAATAACAAAATGTAGTAATGTGCGACCATATTTTTGTTATATATATGATGGTACACATCACTGTTTAACAATAGACATTCAAAATTATAAATATCGGTCATCCTATCCAAAGCAAGGTGTGTATATCAATTTAGGTTGCTGTGTAAGCTCGAGTAGAGTATGTGTCAACACAGTAAGCCTTAGATAGACCTTGTCATATTATGACTTTAACCTAACTCCTATTACTGTGGCAACACATTGTGTATTTAGTTGAAGGGACCAATTACCAACAAATCTAGATTGTACCGTAAGTCCCATTTGACTGGAAGCAACTCATGCATATCACTCACAATACATTCATTGACTCCCAAACTCTCATCTCTCTTATGTCGACTCATCCTTCATCCCATGCCAACACATACCAGTCATTCTTCCACACTAACCCTTAACGCTCAGCCGCTACCTGACAAATGGGTCTCCTTAGATACAAACCACAACATAAATGTTGCTCTTTCCTAGTTGAGTTCAAATATTAAAGAGTCCCTTTATTGCGTAACAAGTTACTCGAACCACTACTTATATATCTCACTTAAAAAATATCACAAGTATACAATTTCCCCGCTAATTATTAGAATTCAAAATTTTCGTTTAAAGTACCCTCACCCCCATTGTCCTCGTCGACCTTTACAACTACTGGTATAACAAAAAAATATCTATATTTATATATAAAACAAGCCTAATACAACCCCATTTACATATAACATTTATCTCCCGAAACTTGAAATTAAACTACTTAATACCGCCATTTACTGTTACGAAGATTAACCTCGGCCTCTACAATGCTACTATCCAATTAGGCCAAATTATTACTCGCAAGTCTAGATTACTGTCCTTATCAAAATTAATTAATCTGACTAATACCTCATAACCTCCAATGCACACTTCAGACTGCTACTAATCTACTCCGTTATTTCCCGCGATTCACATTTAATCACGTCACTGACACACTTCACTTGATTGTAAATGCACTTTAAACAACCCCACCGCCCTTAATTACACTATTTCCGTTAATTATTTGCCAACTAGTTATGTTTGTTTACTTTGACTCGCGAGCGAAAACCCAACTAAATGATTGTCACTTGTCATTCTGTTGCCACTTTTATGTTGCGCGTTAAAAGAAAGGAAATCCGCCGACTGGAACCGAAAAATAAGTCTTCACGTCTTGTCAATTTATATCTAGAGTTTACACGTAAAATAGTTACCTACGAAACCAAACTGTTTCACACAACGTTTAATCCTAGAATAGAACAACACTATACCTTTCTCCCTCTGTCGGCACTCCTACGTTATATTCAATTAATGTCTCGTTCATAATGATCTTATCGTCAACGTATTCCTATGTGCAATTCGGACATATTTCTGTAAACGCTCCCCCATATTATAGCACCTTAGAGTCCAATTCGAACTTACACACTTTATTTAACCTTATAGTACAAAATAAAACGCACTGTTTTCCCATGATAACTAAATATCACAAGTCGCAACTAATAAATATTTATTCTTCTCACATTCGTTCGAAAAACTATTATAAAATTGTTTCTTATTTTCATTATACCGCGAATATGTAAGCGTGAATCGCGAGGTGAACGACAACCACGACTGTGTGGTGTTATTGCCAACTGTCAACCAATACGTTCTACTATACTGTCATGTCAGTGTCACTGACAACGTCAATGAACGCCGCCGAATCGAACGACGCAATTAGAAAATTGAACTCGAAAATGTTAACAAAAATTTATCAAAACCTTCGTTATGCCTACTTCCTTATCATGTAATGGAAATGTAAACAATCTGTGATCGAATAAGAGAAAAACAAACGGAAATACTGCAGGTGAGTAATTGTTCTCCTTGTTTTTAAATGTCATTATCCCATATGAATTATTTGTTCGCAAATACCCTAGCGACTTATGTTTATGTAACATGAGCGTGCCCCAAGATAAAGCTTTAACGATTATACTAGTTAAGTCGCGCTAATCCGTACTGTGTTGTAAATGCAAGTACTGACCGAGTGAAGCTTTGATCAGAGCCTGCCTACTAAACTAACATACCATAATAATCTAATTCCCTTCTATATTTTGCCTTTGCAGAGTAACCTTTCGTAAATATGACGAAATTCATCTACACTTCTTCGAAAACTCAAGCAATTATGGCCCTAACTGAAGTCTTTTGTTGATCTATAAAGTGGTGTTACTACTTCAGAGAACCACCCTCGAATCTCTCCATACTGAAGGATCTATGTAAGTTACCTAAGCTTTTATTCATTAACACATCCCCTAAGTCTGTCGACCCCATAAATGTCACTGGTTTACTTCTTATTCTAGTCGAATGAAAATAAAAGCTGTGTTGTTGCTGTGAAGTTTTCACTACTAATTCATGCTAATTAATGAACTTAATACATAAACACCCATTGTACACACTGTCTTAAACTAATAAACATAACCTTCATTACAGTAAAACAAATTCCCAGCCGAAGAAAACAATATTTGAATGGTGAAACTACAACGTACAACGCTGAGCAAGCATAATACATTAAACAGTGAGTATTGCCTTCTTTGATTTTAAATATCTAACATTTTGTCAAAAGAAGTCCCATATATTAAACTTTTCCCTTCCATTCCCCCTTTTTGTATGTTTGTCATTATCAACACAAGCAAATGGTCATATTTTATGCATTTCTTGAACAAGAAAAAGTGTCTCTGGGCCAACTTACTCGTACCCCAAACTTCACTTATTGTCCATACATACATACTTGAGTCCCAATCTTACCATGAAAAATGTAAAACTAAATCCTATATAGTCTTATGAAAACTCAATTCACTTCACTATTTAATATAATTATTAGATCATCATACAAACTTCCTCCAAACTGTAGTTTGAAAATAAATTTTGTTCCTTCTCTAGGCATATTAATCCTAAAAAATATAATATTACTAGCTATGTCCTTAAACTACATACACCTATTCAGCTAACTTATCATATCTAATTTATTTTACAGAACGAATGAAAAGCAAAAATAACAAGATCCCGGAAGCCCGAACAACATCACACCAAATAAGCCCGCTTACTCCTGTGTGTACTCCTGCTTTCCCGCAAAGCCCATATTCTCATAATAGATATCATACTATCACTATCCACTATAAAACTATGTAGCACCCAAACCACTGTATAATTAGTAAACAAAAATGTGTGTTGTTTTTTTTTCTTTGAATCTTTGTTTTGAGCTTTATAAACTGGACTGCCTATGCTGTATTTTCATTAAACTTTTATTGTTCACTGTGTTTGAAATAGTACCCAATAAACCCAACCCTTCTGCATTGCACCTTGTATGGCCTGAACTGAACAAGCACTAATAAATAGTGGAAATTGATCCTTGCTTATGAAAATTCCTCCCCTTTTTTTTTCTGTTATGATGGAAATGCCTATTATTCTTACTTCCTTCTGGCCTATCTTAAAATTATGTTTGATGTCGCATATATCTATTGCTAGATCAATTACCACAGTTTTGTGTAACAATATTTATGACCATCGAATGAATAACCTAAAGCTTTGACCATTTTTCTTCATTCACTCATTCTAGTTAGTAGTTCTTTTCCACCCATAGCTTGTATGAAGCTAAGCCAACTCATCCAAATGCAAAAATGAGGAAGTACATAACCACTAGTGTCTTGAAAAGTAGTAAAACCTCAATATCTTTGATGTCATTTCTAGTATGCAACATCTCAATTTTATCTGAGTAATGAATAATCCATATCAGGTTTCAATTTCTAAGCACTCTGACCTGTTAAATTGTTTATACAACAGATTTTTCTTTCCATGTCTGACAATTTGGTTCAAATACTACCAGTGACATCTACTAAGTACTTTAATGTTTTGATAAATTGTAAAACTTTAATACAGTTATTCTAGTATCTAAACCCAATGTTTGAATGAAAAATAAGCACTTGAACAGTAAAATTGTGTACTTGGGCGACCGAGCCACACCCGGCATTCCCCATTCTTTCCCAGAGAAAACAAGACCTGACCTGATCAGTATTTTAATCGAAATCGCCAGAGTTGCTTCCGCAAAACTAATGCCTACGCAAATCTCGAGACCGAGCAGCTCTCCCCCGGACCTCCCTCTAAATGTACTATCTCAGAGATAACGCTAGGGTGATAATGATGATGATGATATCATAGACTTATTTACACAATACACCTTATACAAAACGTCACTGCTAATAAATAGCTTTCCTGGATGGAATCGCGGCTTAGATTTGACCGTTCGAATGTCGAATCTGTTACGTACGACGATGTAGGTATATTAAAAACATTCCAAACCTCAATAATCAATCAACTCATCGTTGGTAGCATCCAAAAGGTCCTAAGTTGACTGCCACTTATGATTACACTACACTATACGTGAAATTTGACGTACCCCTTTTAATAATCATTGTTTGTATTTGAACTACGTTGAACAAATACGATAATTCTACTACATAGCCTACCTAGATCATGACAAATCTTAGGCAATAAATGAATTCTTAAGTCTTAAATATTTAACTTGATGTAATATTCTATCTCAAAAACCTTAACATGTGATTTATCCATGAATGTGCAAGTAATATCTCGCAGTCCCGCATACTACTACAAGTACATATCTCACCTTGTCTACATTGATCAATGGCAATAATTATTGCATTCTTATTGCGCATAGAAAGATCACGAGATAAGTCACATTCTTAAAACTAAGAGGGTATTTCTACTAGTACCTACTTAACCGGCAACGCTCGAATAGAATAATTCCGCCAAATACGGGTAGTTCTATCTAATGGCGCTCGCACCCTCGCTATAATACTTCACTCACTACTTTATCCTAATGTTATTTAACAGAAAATTTATCAATAATGTGAACCAATTTATTCTGAAAACCAAATCATCAGACCCCATATTGAATGAGAAATTCAAATATGAATGTAATGAAACACAATGTTTCTTTGAAGGAGGAATCGCCAACCTTTGGTTCACAACGCTATGTCATTGTCGGTATCCTAACATGATGTTAATTATTTTTATATTACTAACAGGAAAATTTAATGGAAAGTTGAAATATGAGTATATAGATAAAGTAATAGAACCACAAAGTTATCCGAATCATAAATTCACAATCCTTGGTTCACAATATTTTAAGATTGTTGGTATTCTATCATAAAGTTACTTATTTATATGGGCGATCATTGCCTGATTTTAAATCTTAAAAGTAAATGTGGCGACCGTGCTTAGCTCGGCATCACGAGTGAAGAACACTGAGAACATATATTTGTTAACCTACCTACAAGATTCACCCATACTATTCATTGTGTGGATATATCTCATCTCCTGAATTCCATCAAAATCTCCATAGCCGAAATCTGAATTAAATCTGAACCAATTAATATTAGCCTAGGTACTACTCGTTTATTATTATAATGTATGCGCATAACCTTACTCACTACTAAGGCTAGGTACTTGTTAAACTTTCTAAACCGAATCGAACATTCTCTTACTATCTCGTAAGTCTAGTAATTGTAAAATTTAACGAATGATAAGTTTAATATGATACCGCATTAAATTTACTTAAAATTTTGAATTGTCCACTATTTGTAACAACCGGGCACGATAAACTTGGGTACTGAATTGAAAAAGGTTTCTAACCCCTGCATCTGACTCGAACGCCAGACAAAGCACTTCGAATGGAAGGCTTTTTGTCTAAAAATAGAAATACTAATCCTAAATGAAGTGATTGCTAATATTTTACATTTAGCATGAAATTAATATTCATATTCGTAAATTCCCCATAGCCTATGGAAATCCTTTTGTTTATGAATGTAACTTTTAGTGAATTCTCGGGATGTATGGCGGTAGTTAATACACACACAGTCAATAGGATGCTGATATTGATGATCTACCGCTGTAGCCTAGGGACGCTCATTATTGATGAGTTTAATTCCAATGAATTCAAGTGATCTATACTGATAGCAACCAATGACACAGCCTAATTGATGATGATCTGCTGCCGCAAACTAAGGACGCCTTATGTTTATGAAGTAACCATAATTGATTCGGGTGAGCTACAGCAATTTGGTTAGGTATACAACCTATCATGATTAACTAAATAGATTATGATGATGATGGTAGATGGTCGTTGTAGCCTATGAACAACCTATGACAATGAGTATTATTTTGATTAAATCGTATGAACTACGGAGGTGGTAAATAAGCAAATGGCCTATTAAAATAAAACAGACGTATTACAATGATGACGATGTGAAGACGTCTTTAGCCTGTAGGTAATTATGATAAATCCTATGAACTACGGAGGTGGTAAATAAGCATACGGTCTATTAAAATTAACTAGTCGTGATATTATCATGATGGCGAGTAGACGTCTTAGCCTATGAACGACCTATGCTTATGAATATAGTTATGATAAACTTGCATGAACTATGGAGGTGATAAATAAGCATATGGCCTATTAAAATAACCTAGTCGTGATACGATGATGATGATTATTAGACGGGTTAGCCTATGAATGACCTATGCTTATGGGCGTAATTACAATTGATTTGCATGATCCACGGAGGTGGTGAATAAGCAAATGGCCTATTAAAATTAACTAGTCGTGATACGATGATGATGATGTGAAGACGTCTTAAGAACGACCTATGCTTATGAATATAATAATGATAAATTTGCATGATCTATGGAGGTGGTAAATAAGCACATGGCCTATTAAAATTAACTAGTCGTGATACAATGATGATTATTAGAAGGTTTAGCCTATGAACGACCTATGCTTATGAATGTAATTATAACAGAATAGTAATTATAAAGCATCTCCCCCCGCGTTTCAAACTGTAGTCCAGGTTTTCTACTTGCTGCAGCTTAATTTGCTAAATTCGCGACCGCCGCTTACTGAATCTATCAATGAAACTTAAGGTACTCTCCCATTATCGTACGCCTCTTCGTTTCCTACCCCCCCGAGTTTTAAACTGATGATTCTTAGATTACACATAAACGAAGAATAGCTAATAAAATTCTGAAAATCGAAATGAAGAGTCCAAAAACCCCACAAATTCACACTCCGTCGTATACGGCGCCAAACTGTGGGCCAGATGACCCACTACAGCGTAAGCTGCTACTAAACTAATAGCCCTATAACATGTCACCAAAGATGACATTTGATTCACTGGTCACTGCTCTAATTTGTCACCATAAGGTGACACCGATCCTGATCACGGCTTACCAAACTGTCACGTACGCCCCCTCAATATTAACCCCCTCTGCTAAATGCCCCTGCAACCCCACTAAGCTACCGCACCCCGTGGAAACTTACAAAACTTTACTGAAGTCGCTTTGAGAAAAACGAGCTTTATGAAAGTGATTTGGCCTTGTGATCGTCTATGGTAGAACCCTATTAGTGTTGTGTACCGTAAGCAACCCCTGAACTTTAATGTGAAGCTGGTAGGATCGTTGGACTCTTCATCTCTACTAATATTTGCGACCTAATCTATCCTTACACACATCGCTACTCAGTTGACCTAAACACCACCTAACTAAGATCGGGCTGCGCTGGCAGCTTGTATCATTAAAGTACACGCTTGAAACTAATTCTAATAGAGTTTTACTTAGGACTAGCCTATTTGAGAGGAGCCTAGAGATTACTCTGCCTGTACTAGTCGTTGTAATGGTCCTATTAGTATGAAACTTAGAGCGTTACGTAGCTCAACTAACCGACTTCTCTCTTAGCTGTTCCTATCGGCCCTAGCGCTTGGAAATATGGTTTTATATTTGTATAGATAATTTATCCCCAACCACACCTGTAAGCGTCTCTCTCTGCCTCTTGCTGACGGGGGCGTGTCGTCGAAGGAGGGCAAGTCTCCCACCACAGCACTTTGAAATTCCTAAACCAAGGATACCTGCTAGTCTAAGCGCTACACTTTGACTACCCTAATCTTGCGAAAGTTATCCTTGGTTGTATATGTTGCGTCATGCTATTTTTAGCTACTGACGCTGCCAGCAAGAGTAGTAGGATGGGGCAGGACGCGCTAACCTTACAGCTTTCTACATATTCTAGCTTCGCAAAACAGGGTAAGCTGTTTTGCTAGGCCACTCAGATGCTCGCGGGCATCTCTAATCTACACTACCACTGAAGGCGCTGATGCCTTATTAACCCTATCACTCCTAGCGGCTCTAAGCCCTATCACTAGCATGCCTAGCTTCCGTTGAAGCCAACAATGCCGAACCGTAACACGTAGCCCACCGAATTCCCCTTATTTGAAAACGAGTTAACCACGTCATGAGCGTTCAGCTACCCATTGTGGAAAACGTCTGATGTACGGCTCTGCTAGACATCAGTCCCTAGTAGACATGTCCCAATACTCTGGGTAAATGCCCACCTCCTATTCACAACGTACACTGATCACTTTAAATATACCACACTAGGATCGGCATTCTCAGCCTCACCGTAACTAGGTCCCTATCAGGCCTATGCTAAATACCTGAAGACTAGCAGCTTAAGAATTCACTTGTCTCACTATTCACTCAACACTTTTACGCACGTATACTGAAGACACTTCGTTCTCTGCCATCGGAGCTATAACTATTCCGCGACTGAAACACTTCAAGCACTAAAAGAATCCCTACTGTGATCCTGGAAATAAAACACTTTACTTACATAAATATTACCCATCCTAGATGCCTAATATTATCCCTGTGTATGAATTTAACCTAACACTACCCCTTCCCATCCCTACTCTGCATTATTCGCAACTAATTCCAGGAATCTGGAATTAGTTCCGAATAAGGCCGTGAAGTCCCTACTTTAAGCTGTAAAGTCTAGCCGGCGAAGCTAGGATTTAGAAACCTGACACGCCTGTGTGTTGTGCGTTCCCCCCAACACGCTCGAGAGCTCGGCGGTGTTAGTAGAACACCCTATTGTGTATATAAATTGGATATATAAATATATTTAACAAGACTGCACCTCGGATACGGACGTCTTCCGCAAGCGGAGTAACCTCCTATGCTGAGCCTTCAATCGTGCCAGCCATGCTTCCGATCGTCAGCTGGACACCGAGAGTACAGGGGGGCCTAGACGCATCACCTATGTTGGTAAAGAGGTGATGCCAGACGGACACCCCAATCTGGTAAGTTACGGAGCTCCGGGGTAAACACGCTTGACAGCCGTTAGGTTGTATGTACCCCGTCAGATTAACTGTAATCTGGTTAACGTTCTGGCTTTTACAACGAAATAAACAATGTATCATTATTAACACAAATAAACTTAAGTAAGAACAACAAACACATCCTTTCGTTACTCCAAAGTCCTTGATATAACGATAGGATTTCAACTAAAAACACTACAACACTAAACCCCACAAAATTAAACAAACTTTAATATTAAGATAGAAAATCCTCGTATCATGCAGCGCGCCGCCACATAACAGAGAATTCCCTACCCTAATTACTAGAAACCCACCGATAGATTTGTGCTACAAGCCAGAGGTATGTTAACAGCCCACCGCCGAATCGCAAAAAGCCCCAACTGCAGTCCGCCGCTTGCTTTTATAGCCATTGACAAGTCGTTCGTGTCAAAACGCATATTCCCACCTAAGCACTCAATACGACCATCCGATACAATCTACTCTTTCCACCAATGTCCCCATTCCTACCAATCGACCGTAAACAACCAAACTATACCTTCCGTCGTTTCGCCCGACAAGACGTTACCGCCGTTCCACACTTTTTCCCATCCCATCTGAACCGAACGTTTTGCCGTCCAGAATAGAGAGAGCCCTCAACCTTAGCGATATCGATGCGTGCCAGGGTTCAAGTAACAGTGGCGCTGCCTCAACTAAAAATTCATGTTCTCGTGTTGTGAGGAAGGAAGTACCCTACGTATTTGCTAATAAAATTGAAACTCGTCAACCGCCCGACAGATTGTTATGATTTTAGACTCATTATATAGGTCTGCTTATTTTCTATGCATTGTTTGTATCTTACGTTCTTAGTTTGTATGATTGAATGCCAAGTCGAGAATTCTAATTAGTAATATAATTAACACCCGCCTATTCTTTCTATTAAATATTTACTTTTCGACCGAGCAAGCGAAGCGGGCGAAGCGTCTCCGTTTCAGCTTTCGACAAAACTCCCCCGTATGTCTACTTTAAGTATTTTCTTTTGTTTTATAGTGCTTGTTCAATGGCAATGCTCAAGCTTATTTAGGAAACTTATTAAAGCATACGAAACTACTTAGCATTTACATATATGACATGGTTGTGCTTTCGCCAAGACTCCTATTTTCGACTATTTTCTTAATAATGCTTTCAACTGGGAAACCATGAATTTATCTGACTGTCTCTTGGAAAATATTTCAATATGGAAGTGACGGAGCGCAATGGCGTTCTGTTACACAGTATTCAGTCGACATCTCGAGATAATATAAGAGTCACCACGCAAACTAATGTTATTTATAAATTATTAATTTCACTGTGAAGAACATTTGACCTAAACAATTTATGACAATTCTCCACGTTAAAATAGAGCGCTCGTGGACCAGCGGCGCCCGCATATCACGTGCGAGGTTAAGCAACGTGGGCCCAGGTCCGTTATTGGATGGGTGACCGCTTTGAGTGGTTACTATCTGAGCGCTCCTGTGTTTTGGAAGGCACGTTAAACCGTTGATATCCGCTACTATCTACGACAGCAGTCGTTAAGCCAAGTTAGCTGCCTTCGGGTGGCTTAAAAATTTCTAACAGTCAAGTTGCCCACTCACTTGTCAAAGGGGGGTCGAAGTTGCACCACGTCCGTAGGAACTACCAACCTTTTTCCTACACGTGACCCCTGGGTGGTGCTAAAAGTGCAACAAACTGGTAACCGTACTTGTCTTCTCGAAAATCTCACGGTTCGAAAATAAATGCCATACTATCATTATTATTATTAATATAACACTAAAAAAAATTACATGACACCTTTATTAGAACAAAAGTAAAACATTACAGTAAAATTAATTAAAATATAGATGACAAAAAATATAAAATCATTAATAATAGTAACAATAATATTGGGAATCTTATTTGGCTAATTTTTTTTAGTCCTTAACACTATAAAAGCAGTTGTCCTGTAGCTATTTAGCTAGCCTTATCTTAAATACTCGTAAATAACCATTCAAAATTCTTAATTCATCAAGGAAAACATCGTGAGGAAACCTACATACATCAGCGAAAAAAATCAAATTTCACTCATAATAAAATGCTAAGCATACCTCGATCCCTCATCCTTACACACTTCACATTAAGGACTTGCAAATATGATTGCTATTTTTTTAAAAGAATTTCCAGTGTGTTGCGAATAAAATTGTGTGTTACACTTTCCAGTACGTTAAGGTACATTTTCTTTGAGCCGCACCCGGTACGCATTTGAAAAGTTTTTATTATAAAGAAATAAAAGCTTTTGACACCTTCATAAGCGTAGCTACTTTTGATGGTGACTGGATTTCCTGGAATTTTGGATTTGATTTTTTTGGATGGGCTACGGATTCCAAAAAATGAAGTTTATTCTAAGATTGGTTAACAAAACGACGCTTAGCCTCAAATAAAGTCTGTACCACTTTGCCTTATCCAATTAGTTTGGTTTGTGTTCATAACACGCAACACAAACAGCATAACATTCAAGCGGAGTTATCATCATCATTCGTGTGCCTGTGCTGGCCTCATAGGCGATATAAAAAGTAGTATGTGTCACG
This sequence comes from Notocelia uddmanniana, assembly GCA_905163555.1. Lineage (NCBI taxonomy): Eukaryota > Metazoa > Arthropoda > Insecta > Lepidoptera > Tortricidae > Notocelia > Notocelia uddmanniana. The sequence continues at coordinate 24,369,967 of LR991055.1, forward strand.
GTACGAAAATTCTTTCCGTCTTGGCGTAAACACTTGAATCCCTCGCTACTCTCAAGATTCTTCGGAGAATATTTCGCTTCTCTGAGGATTCAATATAGCACCCCCGCTGTAAATACATAATTTTTATCTCTTGAGACACAATCTACTATTTATTGATGTTCTATCAATCTTCTTTAAATAATTAAACATTGTTTTTTTGTCCGACGCCTTCAACAGCTCTTTTGACACAGAAGAAAAAGACGAAATAAAACTGCAAATTTAAATCGTTCAAGCAGAAATCTACGCGTCACCCTCACTCCGCCCTCGGAAAAAACACGCCTTCGTTGCATGTCCTGCCTCAAGTTGGCGTGCTATAATTAAGAAGTTTGCCCTCTACGTAACCGCTGTATAACAACTGTGTGTAATTAGATATGTCCCATTTAATTACTAAGGAAATTAGCTGACACACTTGATAAGGATTCAGGACGTATTAATTCTGGGTTATTTCATTGCGTACGATGAGTTGTGGGTGTGAAGCTCTTTAAAAAATTTAGAGGATCTTTATGAGAGACTCTTTGACGATTATTGAACCTTGTTGTGACGTATCAAATGGCCAGTTGATTAACCAGAGTCAGCATTGTCATCCATTATTCTATTAATTATCACAATTGGAATACCAGCCCCAGTGGTGACGAGTTATATTAAATTGATCAATTGGTCTTCATAAATATACCTAATCAGTCGATTGGTTCTTTATATTAAAATGCTTCCCGTTTTTGTACTTCATCCATGCCACTTATTTTTCAACTGATTCGATGATGGAAAGACGTATGAGCATGTGGGTTGCTACTCGTACAGAGTACAGAGAATGCGCTAAACTCCATATACAATGCCTATTTATTTTAAAAAGTTCCATTATTTCGTTATAGATTCTCTCATCAGTTTTTCATCAAACTCATATGGGACCACGCTGCAGAACACCCGCTTTATAAAAAATATTGAATTCAGACAATGTGGTACACAATATCCCTGAATAATATGCACAGAAATTAAAATAAGGACCACATCTGAATATGAATTAAGAACCGCCTTTCCTCTTTTGATATTCCTATTTTGCAGAAATTGCGAAGCGTCTGGTTGACGTAACTGGTGACCGAAGAGCTGGCGGTTTCCTCGCTCAACGTATCAGCATTGCGATACAGCGAGGAAATGCCACCAGCATCCCCGGTACAATGCCTCAAGGGCCCGTTTTAGATTTAAGTTAGTTTTAATTTTCTTTATATTATTTTGGTTAAGTATTCTTGTATATATTTCGTTGTACATAAATAAATGATTTATTTCTTTTGATATAATGTCTGGTCAGGAACTCCTAACAGCTCAATAAATATGATGATATTCGTTTTAGATATTCTTTGCCCTTAATTTTGTTCTAAAAATAAACTTTGTATGGTTTGTCCAAAAGCGTAATTACCTATCCAATGAGGATAGGGTTCAGCAGGGTAATTACGCAACGTTTTTGAGCGTGCTTTAGGTAAATTTAACTGTCATTTTTACTATGGAATATGACATTTACGCACACTTGAAAAATTTGCGTAATAACCCCACGGTTTTCATCGTTCCCATTTATTAATATGTCAACGTTTAATTGTAGGTTAGGTTAGCTTATCATTTCACACGTCAGATTATAAACTAACGTACCTAGGTTACACTGACGTATACACCTTTTCTACGAGTATATCAAACAGTTACAGCAAAGAGATGTCTCAGGAAACACACAAACAGGAAGGAGGCGGACTTGGAGGGTAATTACTCACAAGCGCTCAAAGTGAGTGAAGGCCCGTCGAGGAGTAGCTGACGTGAACCCTGCAGCGTTGTAGCGTAACGCTTCGGCGTGCGATGTGTGCGTAATCAAAATGTTGCGGGGGAAATTATCGTGTTTGCGTTACGGGTGATGTCTTACTCCCAAACTTTTTGCGAGCCAATCTGCTTAATAACAAAAGGATTTCATGTTGTTTTGATTTGTTGTGCCGTGATACTATATTTCTCGTTCCAGTCATATGCCGATAGAGCTGTGAACTAGGAGCCCAATTAGAGGTACTAACCAACTTTCAAAATCGGAATGCTATCACACACGCATTCACACACGGAACGAAAGTGATATCCTAGGCATGTCCCCATTTTCAATTCAGCAAAAGGAACCGCAGTCCCGGGTATAGATAGGTACGTAATTCATGAACCAAACGAACTCACGTCAAAAACCTCTTAATAACAGAAGCGGCGACAAACAAAACCAATATACGCAACCGATAACAGCTGTAAACATAGCAATGGCGGCACTCGAGCCGTAATATCGTGACAAACTTTGTCATTGGCCTTTATTGCCTACCGTTACGGTGTCAGCGATGTATTGCGGGCAACTCGTTGTTTGCCGAGTTGCGATCGAGATAGTTCGCAACTTTTTCCGCTCATGGCTAATTATCGATTTTCTCGTCGTTAGAGAGTGTTTGTTTCTTCGAAATGTGTTTTCATATATAAATTCTAATCAATTTACAGTACAAAAGTGGAGATAATGAAATTTCATGCAAAACTCTAGTTTTGTATCAAATTTCATTATGCATCTCGCTTTGCAAGTCGCTTTGTAAGCCTTTTGTTTTTATAATAAATACATAAATTTGTGAAACAAAACCAAACAACCCATAAGCGTTATGTACTTATATATGCGATGGCATTCGACCACTAAGCAACATAATTATATTAAATATACTTATGCAATGTTTGCAGTTTTAATTACAGAAACTCAATAACAATAATATTATTTATGAAGCCTCATTCATGGCTGATCCTCCTCAGCTGTACTATTACTTATTCTGTGCCTCAGCCATGAATGAGCTTAGAGCTGTTAAAAGATGATGCAGCTTTGAGATCCTTCTTAACTGCTTGCATGGGGCATTGGACCACAGTCCTTCATCAACCAGGCGAGGAAAACGGTCCTTCCGGCACTCAGGACTCTATCAGGATTGAGCGAGACACATTCCAGTGTGACGTTCTGAATCCCTAGTAATGTTGCTTAGCGCTGAATCAGTTCAGAACTCTGCTGAAGGATTTAGGGCTAGGTTGCCAGCTGCGGAAAGGTGATGAAAGTTTACTGTTATACATTTATTGTACACTAGCTTTTGCCCGCGACTTCGCCCGCGTCTTCGTTCCTATTGGTCGCAGCGTGATGTTATATTTATAGCCTAAAGCCTTCCTCGATAAATGGACTATCCAACACAAAAAGATTTTTTCAATTCGAATCAGTAGTTCCTGAGATTATTGTATTTTTATACATTTAGCTATTGTATCTAAGTTAAAATATACAAAAATAAAGTAAATATTCATAACATACGTATAACATTAACTTCAGAGTCCGACCACTGGTTCTCCCATCCCGGCAAATAAGTACAGTATCATCATCAGTATCCAAACTTTTATAAAGATTGGAAGCATTATGCCAAAGCCGTGGAGTTCAGAATCTGTCACATGTGTACCTGTGCGGAAAAGGTGCCTAGATCAGCTGTCGGCCGTGTGTACTCAAATAGTCTTCCGCTCGCTTGTAATCGTCTTCATGCCCGCGATCACACGGCACGACACGTGACGATGGCCAGCCCCCCGATGGAGTCACTTTGCTGCTGTGGAAACTAGGATGGGCACTGGTGTGGGTCACACATAAATACACACGACACATTGGCATAGTTCCACATCCAGGCGACCCGCATACAGGCCGGTGCTGCAGATGACTACGCCCAAGTTCTCTCGCGCCGCAAGTACTCATCCTTGTTGCAAAGCAATGAGTTCGCGGTGCTTGCAGTGCAGATATTTTCCGTGGTCAGCTGTCATGAAGCCTTTTATCATCAGAGCCCTATCGTCGCGGCTAATCGAAACTTCGGAGAACACAGAGCCGGCGCTTTCTCAGAGGTGTGTGTTCTGAGAATTTTTAGAAACGCACACGCTTTTTAGAAACTTCAATTATTTATTCCATATAAGCAACTATTATTTAACAGCTAATATCTCACCAATGGTCGACTGTTGACTTAAATGGAAAAGTTTTTTATAAACTATCATTTTTAGAGGCCTATACATAGATATCCTGCACGCTTGCGTGCATTAAAATTTTCAATTCGACCATCGGTTACTTGAATGACTAAGTGCTGTAACATACGGACGGACGAACAGACATGACAAAACTATAAGAGTTCCGTTTTTGCCATTTGGCTACAAAACCCTAAAAATGGGGGAAAAATTGAAAAGCTTTCATTGTTTGACGCGATTTCATTGTACGTTGTTGATTTAGTAATAATTTAAATGTATTTCGATGATAATATCCACAAAGAAATGAATATTGATTGTTAGCGGCATCGGCAGGTGGAATTAGCCTTAAATTACTTCCTGCCGCGAACAGCGTAAACGCGTATAATAATTTTATACGTCGGAGAACTTTTAAAAATGCCTCCATTTTTGGCATATATTTTTGTTTAATTCGTTTATAGAATAAACACAAACACAACCTCTACGATTAAAGCGACAATGCAACATAATAGAGCACTACACACACTCACATGTCTTGAGAATTTTTTATGTTATTTTAATATATTACATAAAAAATGCGCATACTTAAGTTTCGTGGGTAAAACGGCAGTCGGACGAATATAATAAACACTACATTAAGCGCATTTTTATAGGATACATCATTAAATAATAACACAATTAATAATAACTGAACCTCTTAACTGATAACTGAGAAGATGTTTACATTACGGCAGTGTTCCCATTCATGTCACTATACATTCATGTGTCTATATAATATATAAAAGTGATAATAATAAACGTGGTAATAATACATTTATGAGTTCAGTGGGGTGTTCACTACAACGTTTTCAAGTGTGCGTAAGGTAATTTTCCATGCAAAAAGTGACAGATCTAAGTATCGTAAGTTCAATCGATAATAAACTTCAACGCCATGAAACATCTGTTACTGAATGTGATCATGTTTATGTTCTTAACAATAAATATTCCACGTCGCAACTCAATATATAAAAATATAGGTATGATCTGTAACCCATTGTTTGCAGAGGACAAAGCAATTTAAATCACAGCTAAATCCAATCAGATTATTCGATTCCGAGTTCCGCACGCTTAGTAGTTCACCTGAATAGAAGGTTTACCTAAGGGTAAACCACATAGCAATAACACAAACGAATTAGGAAAGAGTACATGGCCCCTAATTTTCCTAAATAGTGCTAGTTCCTTCTATTATGGGCTTAATCTCTGCGAAAATGTTTCCTGGAAGCTTGTTGGGAATATACGGGGTTTTATTAGTAGTTAAGCGAAAACGCGTAACTTAAATATCATTTTATTGATACAATTCAGTAAATAATAATAAATAAATAAGTAAGCTCAATAAGGCTTGTGTTATGGGTTTTACATCCAACTCCCAGAAGTTGAGAAGAGCGCGTGTAATGTTACCCTTATCAACCAAAGAAAAAAATAAATGCACGGATTATTTATAAGTTATGTATAGTTTATCCCAATATTATAGTTTATTAAGTTATAGAATATAGTTCTTCTGTCTAGAGAATATATTATAGTTTATTCCGAGATTAATCCATACAATATTGACGTCATAGAATAATTCCTGTTTGCGATGAAGTAGGTGCGGGCTGAAAAACAACGCTGTACAGGCTCGCAGCAAACGCTGAGCCTATTATCGCACTTAGTTTTTTTGTTATGCCTTCATGCTTTTTTGTATTTTATTTTTATTTTGTGCAATCTTTATTTATCTTTGTCACGTTACGTCGCCTTCCAAGTGAAATTGGAAGGCGAGGTAAGCAGACTTTTTTTTAAAAGAAGTTGAAAGTAAAAGAAGTAAAAAAAGGTGAAAGAAAATGCTCAAGGTCGGGGTAAGCTTTTATTTGGACAATTATTGTTATTAAGGCACTCACAGATTTTAGAAATATAAAAAAAAAAATAACTATGGAAGATTAAAAGGTCAAACACTGTAAATCTTAAGTAGGTAGCTCAAAAATTTGGAGCCTCGAGACAGAAGACTCGGCGCCTCGAGTAGATTGGTACGGCGACTCGAGCAGGTTGGCGCGTCGGCTTGAGTAAGTTGATACGACGGCTCGGGTTAGTTGGCTGGCACGACGGCTCGAGTTTGTTGGCACGACGGCTCGAGTAAGTAGGCACGACCAAGGGGCTTGCAATGGGTGGAGCGCGCCGCGTTAATAACCTAACGCTCGAAAACCCCGACTCTAGCTGTCAGTCACGGGCCGTCACCGTCCGAGCATGCTGCGTGCACGTCGTTTTGTGATCCGCTGCCGCGCGCCGCCGACTTGATCGCGACGAACCGCGCGTTACTACGTAATTTTTTGTGTGATTTAAAAAACCCACGATGAAACCGATAACACATGTTCTATGTATATGGTTGTTTGAATACCCGAAGGAACGTTGGTGTATCTTTTTTTCAGTTGCCTACAAATTTTGAACGGAAAGTTTTTTTATTTTAGTTTGGTATATGTAATAATAAGTACTTATTTAGTGTTGGTTGGTGTTTAAAATTATTGATTGGTGTTTAAAATTATAAAGTTGTAAGTTACAATATAAATAAATACGATACAAACCACCTGGCTACTTGTTAAGTACTTATAGCTTAAACTCACCATTTCCGACGATTTTTACTTATTAAGTAAGTAACTGTAATTTTATTCAAAATAAAACACGCGTTATTAAATTTATTTTACTTGATTAGCTACATAATAGTTGTCCTATTTAGGTAGTTGCCCTTTATTGTGGCCATAGCATTTGAAACACGGACAAAGTGTAGGTATAAGTAGCTAAAAAACATAAGAAGATGACCTGTCCTGTTGTATGCAGTTGTGACGTGTTTGTATGTCCGACAAAACCTGTTGGTTGATGATTTGAAATGTATTTTTTTTTATTTTAGACCCAGTGGTTTCAGAGATGAAGGGGGGGTATGGTAATTTTTTGGCTATTATTTTAAATAATTTCTAAAATAATTATTGTAAAATTACAAAAAAAATATTTGAGATGCACACAATGAGCTCTTTCATTTTAAATGTAACACGATATATGTAGTTTGAAGGTACTTCCCCTGCACGTAAAATGGGCATGCATTTTTTCAAATTTAAAATAAACCATTGGGGTGTGTTCTGTTATTGATTCTAAGAGCCCTCAATTCATTTGTGGTTAAGATATTAATATTCATTTTGCTTCGTACGCAGTGGCTCATTGCATGGCGAGCGCAAGGCTGGCCATCAATCTTCAGCTGCTGTTTAGGCCATCGCTGATAGCAAATTGCCTATTCTAGGAATGCCCGGCAAAATTCTATTTTGTGGCCCGTGCCATACTACTGTCGGCGAGTGACTTGACTAGCTTTTTGTACATGGCGACCTATTGACATGCTTTTAATCACAGAACGTACTTTTAATACTGCATTGTTACTGAGGCCAAGATAAGCAATCCCTGAGTAAGTTGATATCCGATAAATAGATACGAAATATGAATAAATATTAATTTTAGAACAATAAGCCCGCTATTACCGAACCATTGTTTAAGATGGCGTCAATGTATTAAATAGAGATTCGTCATATATTTGGTACTTCTTCATATAGGGTGCTTTTCTGTTGTATAATATCTAAATCACCATCATCAATATCATCATGCTAGCGCCAGTACAGTTGCATCCTGATGGATACCCGGGGTCAGCTACCTAACCCCAAGAATTGACGTAGGCACTCATTTTTACGGTAGCAACTACCATTTGCCCTTTCAACCCAAGGAGTATTACTAATTGTGTGTGTGTATTAAAATTATTAACATTATACAGTATGTTTAATTTATTTGCATATTTTTTGCGTATCCATGTTCTGTTAGTCTATCTAAACAATGTGATCATTAAAATTACTTAGATGTTATTTATTTATTATATTTCTTACTAAGTTATATTAATGAGTGCCTTCTAAGTAATATTTTTAGGTTTTTCTTTCATGTTGTCTATGACTATGAGTATACACTACCGTCAAAAAATTTAGGACCAAACACAGTTTTTAGTTTTATTTTCATAAATTACTACGCAAATAAAACAAGGGAAAGAGATTGCAAATGGGCTGTTTCTCACAAGGATTGGACTTTTGCAAACTAGTCGAGAGTACTACGGACAGATGAATCAAGGTTAAATGAATAATCAATCAATGTTGATTATTTGCATATTTTGTGTTTGGTCTTAAACTTTCTGACGGTAGTGTATAAGGTACATATGTAAGTGGTCCATATCTGCTTGCCATATATTGAATGTTCTTAAGTATTTTAACGTAAGGCTCAAAGGGCAAATATATATATATATATATATATATATATATATTCATATAGAGATACCGTTATATATATATAATTAAAAAAAGGGTTTAAAGTTTGTTTGGAAGCTAATATTTTATTTAACGTGAAACTTGAAACTTCTTGCATTAAAGTTAAGTAAGAAAAAAATATTCAGCGTTTAGGTTTTAGTTACTTTCAAAAACTATTTTTCCGTAAAATGTAAAATTCACTACGTACTAATCTTGAAGGCATGTGCACTCAAGAAATCAGTCCATTAATTTTTAAAATTCAGAGTTACAAAACAATCCATATGTCGGCACAAACTTTTACATTGTGCCAAGAATAATAAGTTACTTCAATGCCAGTGACGGCAATGGTGTGTCAATTGATTGTAAACCTGTATAACCGCTTTACACTGCTATTAATAAAAATACAAATATCGTTTGTATTTCATATTTAAAATCATGATGTTTTATTTAAAGGCAGCCACAACAGGTACCTGCCACCACCACCTGCACCTGTTGTGGCAGCCTGGTCAGCTCCATCATACTCGCGCCAGCACGGCGCACTGCGCCGTTGCGTAGCGACCGTAGCGACTGGAATAACTGTCCTGTCAGTACTGAACGAATCCCATCTGAGTTTATTATTATATTTTACGTATGAGTATAAAAATAAATAAAACATGTAGCATACCTTGTGTTCTTAAGAGCATCTGCTCGCACTCGCTTGCAGGTTGCGGCAATGCGCTTTTTCTCGGTCGTTACCTTGTTTCTTTCGCTAAACATTTCATTTGAATCACTGTAACGATAGGAAAATATTGTTTCTTTGATTACTTTCGAAAATTTCATTGTTTCCGGCGCTGCCTATGATATGGGACACACTAAACACGCCAGAAACTTACCTTGGTCTGATATAGATTTATATTTTCAATTATTTTGTTGTTTTCATACGAAAACAAATATAATTATCCTAGAATTTAATACTTTTGACATGTTTACTTATCGACCGTCATAGCAACGGACATTGTCAAAACTCATTTATAGCTAAGGTTGTAATCATTTTACGTCTAAATTGTATACTGGTATCCTGTAAATTTTGAAATTGTAAATTTAGAACTATGGATTCTCGAACAACGGTAAGAAATAGTATAAAAGCCGAACATTGCCTAGGACAAGGCAGTTTCTCGCCGACTTTTCATCAGTCAAGTCGCTATTATTTTAAATAATTTCTAAAATAATTATTGTAAAATTACAAAAAAAATATTTGAGATGCACACAATGAGCTCTTTCATTTTAAATGTAACACGATATATGTAGTTTGAAGGTACTTCCCCTGCACGTAAAATGGGCATGCATTTTTTTTCTTGCAAAACCCACCGTGTAGTATATCGTTAGATGGTTCGTTAAAAAAATATGAGATTTATTATTCTTGTGAAGTAACATGTACTTAATCAATATCGGTTCACTGTACTTAAGCGACATCTGGTGAGGTAGAACATTTTTTGCATCATTGAAGTATTTTTGGCGTGACAACCCTAGGGCTACACGTGCCGCGTGTGAATGAATACAAGTTATGCGATAGACAGAGATGCAGAGAGTTGGCACGTTTCTTATGCCTAAACGCCGTTTTTGTTAGGAAGTGAAATTTCTGTACTTGTACTATTCCTTATTCTGTGGCACGACGGCTCGAGTAAGTAGGCACGGAGACTCGAGTAAGTAGGTACGGAGACTAGAGTAAGTAGGTATGGAGACTCGAGCACGGTGGCTCGGGAAGAATGGCTCGGCGTGTCGAGAAAGATGTCACGTTGTCTTTAGTAGGAGAAAGAGGGTTTACGTCGAAGTAAGGACGTGAGCACGAGGTCTTCTTGAAGTGCAGGGCCTGGCTTGGCCCTGCACTGACCAATTGCGACTTGACTGATGAAAAGTCGGCGAGAAACTGCCTTGTCCTAGGCAATGTTCGGCTTTTATACTATTTCTTACCGTTGTTCGAGAATCCATAGTTCTAAATTTACAATTTCAAAATTTACAGGATACCAGTATACAATTTAGACGTAAAATGATTACAACCTTAGCTATAAATGAGTTTTGACAATGTCCGTTGCTATGACGGTCGATAAGTAAACATGTCAAAAGTATTAAATTCTAGGATAATTATATTTGTTTTCGTATGAAAACAACAAAATAATTGAAAATATAAATCTATATCAGACCAAGGTAAGTTTCTGGCGTGTTTAGTGTGTCCCATATCATAGGCAGCGCCGGAAACAATGAAATTTTCGAAAGTAATCAAAGAAACAATATTTTCCTATCGTTACAGTGATTCAAATGAAATGTTTAGCGAAAGAAACAAGGTAACGACCGAGAAAAAGCGCATTGCCGCAACCTGCAAGCGAGTGCGAGCAGATGCTCTTAAGAACACAAGGTATGCTACATGTTTTATTTATTTTTATACTCATACGTAAAATATAATAATAAACTCAGATGGGATTCGTTCAGTACTGACAGGACAGTTATTCCAGTCGCTACGGTCGCTACGCAACGGCGCAGTGCGCCGTGCTGGCGCGAGTATGATGGAGCTGACCAGGCTGCCACAACAGGTGCAGGTGGTGGTAACAGGTACCTGTTGTGGCTGCCTTTAAATAAAACATCATGATTTTAAATATGAAATACAAACGATATTTGTATTTTTATTAATAGCAGTGTAAAGCGGTTATACAGGTTTACAATCAATTGACACACCATTGCCGTCACTGGCATTGAAGTAACTTATTATTCTTGGCACAATGTAAAAGTTTGTGCCGACATATGGATTGTTTTGTAACTCTGAATTTTAAAAATTAATGGACTGATTTCTTGAGTGCACATGCCTTCAAGATTAGTACGTAGTGAATTTTACATTTTACGGAAAAATAGTTTTTGAAAGTAACTAAAACCTAAACGCTGAATATTTTTTTCTTACTTAACTTTAATGCAAGAAGTTTCAAGTTTCACGTTAAATAAAATATTAGCTTCCAAACAAACTTTAAACCCTTTTTTTAATTATATATATATAACGGTATCTCTATATGAATATATATATATATATATATATATATATATATATATTTGCCCTTTGAGCCTTACGTTAAAATACTTAAGAACATTCAATATATGGCAAGCAGATATGGACCACTTACATATGTACCTTATACACTACCGTCAGAAAGTTTAAGACCAAACACAAAATATGCAAATAATCAACATTGATTGATTATTCATTTAACCTTGATTCATCTGTCCGTAGTACTCTCGACTAGTTTGCAAAAGTCCAATCCTTGTGAGAAACAGCCCATTTGCAATCTCTTTCCCTTGTTTTATTTGCGTAGTAATTTATGAAAATAAAACTAAAAACTGTGTTTGGTCCTAAATTTTTTGATGGTAGTGTATACTCATAGTCATAGACAACATGAAAGAAAAACCTAAAAATATTACTTAGAAGGCACTCATTAATATAACTTAGTAAGAAATATAATAAATAAATAACATCTAAGTAATTTTAATGATCACATTGTTTAGATAGACTAACAGAACATGGATACGCAAAAAATATGCAAATAAATTAAACATACTGTATAATGTTAATAATTTTAATACACACACACAATTAGTAATACTCCTTGGGTTGAAAGGGCAAATGGTAGTTGCTACCGTAAAAATGAGTGCCTACGTCAATTCTTGGGGTTAGGTAGCTGACCCCGGGTATCCATCAGGATGCAACTGTACTGGCGCTAGCATGATGATATTGATGATGGTGATTTAGATATTATACAACAGAAAAGCACCCTATATGAAGAAGTACCAAATATATGACGAATCTCTATTTAATACATTGAAGCCATCTTAAACAATGGTTCGGTAATAGCGGGCTTATTGTTCTAAAATTAATATTTATTCATATTTCGTATCTATTTATCGGATATCAACTTACTCAGGGATTGCTTATCTTGGCCTCAGTAACAATGCAGTATTAAAAGTACGTTCTGTGATTAAAAGCATGTCAATAGGTCGCCATGTACAAAAAGCTAGTCAAGTCACTCGCCGACAGTAGTATGGCACGGGCCACAAAATAGAATTTTGCCGGGCATTCCTAGAATAGGCAATTTGCTATCAGCGATGGCCTAAACAGCAGCTGAAGATTGATGGCCAGCCTTGCGCTCGCCATGCAATGAGCCACTGCGTACGAAGCAAAATGAATATTAATATCTTAACCACAAATGAATTGAGGGCTCTTAGAATCAATAACAGAACACACCCCAATGGTTTATTTTAAATTTTGTTCTATTTGTCTGTTTATCTATTTGTCTGGTTCTCGGTTAGTCTTTCTGTTTTTTCATCTCGGTATCATGTGACAACGAGCGAATGGATAATTATGCAAAAGAAACAATTGTAATGTTTGTATGGAGAGCAAAAGTATTTTTAAGAAATAAACATGTAACTTTCCTAAGAGACTAGGAATCCCTATAATACAACTTCAAATTCAGGCACCAGTCGACACCAAACAATTCTTGTATGAAGAAATAAGGAAACATGAAATTACTGTACCTATCCTATTGTGATATATATTGACGAACGAGGTAGGAACGTCTATTATAATTATCATGTCTTTGTTTTCTAATATCACAGTAAATTTTACCTTGTGAACCATCCTCATGATTTTGCAGGGCTGAAATAGTTTTGTGTAGTTTTGTCCTCATTTATGTTCAATTTTCATTAGGACTATAGTTTTAAAAGTCTTTTTTTTTATTTCAGTCGTGTCTTAAGTGCGTTTTGTAATTTCTGCCATAGCTATAAATGTCATAGGTAGTACTCGTACATTACAAAAATGAATTTTATGTGGCTTGAGCATAATGAGCAGAAGCTAAATCTGGACAACATATTGGAGGACGTATGTTTAAATACAATTTCGATTCAATTAATAGATTACAAACCAATCACAGTTTATAGTAGAGTCGAGAAATCCATATTTTCATTACTTGATCACAACTAAAAGCAGAAGAAGGTATCTACTAGCCAATGACTAGTTATCAGGAACCCATTACTGACTTCGCATGGCTACATTCAAGGCTGAACTAATTCGAGGCGCTAGACAACACATTAAAAGCGGGATGTGCGCATATTGGCTAAGTTGCAAGCACGTGCGCCACATGTGCCGTCGAGGACTTATCGCTAACTCTCGTTATCGTCTTTGTTGGTTGGAGGACGTATTCAGACAGCTTATAATCCACCACTGAATGAAATGAGTCCTATTAGTTAGCTATGTCAGTTATTCATTCAATTAAATTAGGGCTTATCTAGACACCCGGCAGCGCGTCCAGCCAAGTTCATTCCAGAAACTGGTGAACAGGCAGCCGTGTGTTATTTTACACGAACCCTTTGGAGCCACTTTTGAGCCCTAATTAACTCCAAATCTATTAAACATAAAAAAATAAATTTGGTACATTTATGAAGATCTTTTTAGAACAACTAGAACCCCAAATTTCATAAATATAGCTTAAATAAGTAGTTAATGAGATACTAAAGCCCAAAAAACGGCGTTTTTATCACTGACTGACTAACTAGTAATCAAAAACCTAACCCAGTTCCAGGTGACCTAGGAAGGTGAAATTTGGCATCCAGCTTTTTAGTTATGTGTGTACACATAAAAAAATCAGAAAATAGTGGTTTTTGCTATTAATTTATACTTTCGGGGTGGTCCCATTGTCATCAGGTCAGAATCTGATCACAGGGTCATGGAAAAATCGAGGGAACTCTTCAAATATTTTAGGTGCACTTATATCGATTTGGGTATTCTATATAGGAAAAATGCACGAGCATTCGCTCATAAAAAGCACCAGTTGGTGAGGTTTGATCAATGATATTCCATCAAAAACATAAATGTGAAAATGGGAGCCAAGTTCAATATTAAGAATATGCAATGCTTGGTTGTAGTCTTCACCGACAAAAGAATTGAGATCTAAATGGGTGCCAAGTTAATTAGATTATCTTAAAAGGTGCCAAGTCTGGCACTACATTGTTTACAGTAAAACTAATTTATTGCGGCTTAATGCATTTTGTGCTATTTTGGCAGTTTTCTTAAATATCCAACAGCTTTCATGGTATTATAACATACTGCATAGGAAACTGCCAAGTTAACTGCAAGTTAATGCTCAAAATCTCAATTAAACTGCAATAACTTTGTTTTACTGTAAACAATTTAGCGCCAGACTTGGCACCTTTTCAGATAATCTAGGAACCCATTTAAATATCCATTCTTTTATCGGCGAAGACGACAACCATGCATCGCATATTCTTAATATGGAACTTGGCTCCCATTTTTACATTTATATTTTTGATGGGATTTTCATTATCATAAAAATGAGCACTATTGTAACCAATTGATGCATGAAATTTTGAATAGAAAAGTTACCGTCAAATATTTTGTTTTTGGTACAAACTTCTATAGCCGATACTCTTTTCCACAATAATCAATAAATCGTTGAGATGTTTCGCGTGAGGCTCGCCAGACGCAACCCACCAGGTGAGTACTAGCCATCATCATCTTTAGCCAGTTAATCAATTTACTCGCGACTCTTCTCGTACTTCCTTTTCCGTTCAGCGAGGATCCGTTTTGCCACAATATATATTAATCTGGGATTTAGAATTCAACTTCTGACTCCGTAGGACCCCGACTTTTATTAGCAAGAGTCTAACTGGTTTCGCTTGTTGTCCCTTATCTTGAAGAAAATCTTACATTCGATCTTTTGAACTATTTATTGTTCTTAAAAAGTCTTTAATAGTTATGGCGGAAATGAAGTGAGGTTATTATTTAAATCGATGGTGTCAGCACTTAAACGATTCTCGTTATATTCAACTGGTCCTCAGTCCCATTTGTGGGCTTTCTTTTATGCGGTTGTCACACCACTGATGCGGTTTCCGGATGACGACAGCGGTTTTTAAGCGGGCCAATACTATAGAGAGAACCCGCTGGCACTGCGGAAACCGTCCGAAAACAGAATGATTGTAACAACCGCGTAAATGCATCTTTAGTGGCTTGGTTAAGGCGCAGTATGCCCTAAACTATAGACTTTGAAACGCTAAGGCTCTGAAACTGTCCAGTGAAAAAATCTGAAAAAAATATATATTATGTTTTGATCCTTTGTTAACAATCTGAACGTTTGAATTTTTTGTATGACTTTAAATACTATGTCAAAATCAATCTTTAAAAAAGGCTGTTTTCAACATAAAATTCACTACTCCTTCTAAACTACAAGTGATATTTACACGTTTCTTTCGGAAAAAGATTGGTAATTGATTTATCTACAATGTGAACGTTTGAAATTTCGATACGATTATTCGTTTTGATAATATGAATTTTTATTCAAAATGTCGTGAAAAGGTACATGCGCTCAGTCTAGCGCCGACCTTCGAGCGGCAAGGCTGTGTCGCTTGCTGTCAGGATCTGTTTATTTACAATAAAATGAAATAGTGTAAGATACGACTGGAGTACTAACTATCTTTGCCGCCACCATCTTCTTCATAGCGCGAAGTAACAATACTGCCTCGGATCGATCTAATTAATTTACTAGAACAAATCTTCGGGATGGACATATTGGACACATGCTATTATATATTATTCCGCGGTGTTAAGTTGCGTTTTAGTACCGGCCAAGTGCGTGTGAGGCCACGCGCAATGTAGGGTTCCGTAGTTGGCCATCCGTTACATTATGCGGACTTAAAGGTTCACAAAGTTATGTTTAGGTATATAGTATATTAGTTACAACTAACCTCATACTTCAACAGGTAATCAATGGAAATTGTACGAAAAATTGATTTTTCAAGTTTTTTTTATTAATTTCGGCTATTACTCGGTAACTAGTAATTAATCACTACTTAGCTGTTACTATTAAATCCATTATATTTACTACCATGAATTTTTGCACATAACTGGTAGCAACCGTTTAGCTGGTAGAGAGGAGTGGGGGTGGGGGGGCACTTGGTTCCAGCAAAAATTAGCACTTTAAAGTTAAATATCACGCAAACTGTTGATACATAACAGAAAATCCACACACTAACGAGTTATCCAACCACCATATATCCACCAAGCCAAGTGCGTGTCGGATCACGTACAAAGAAGGGTTCCGTACCGACACCTAGGCGGCATTCATAAATTAGGTCATCAGTTCTGGTCGATTTTTGACCACTCCCCCCTAAAATCATCCCGGCATCATAATCGAATGACCCTCCCCCCCTACCTTATAAAATGATGTCATTCAAAAAAAAACGGCCAAGAGCATGTCGGCCCATGCTCAATGTAGGGTTCCGTAGTTGGCCAATAAACTTACTTAAAAAAAATCAATAACAAGCAAAAGGAAATAAGTACCTTCGCAGCGTCTCATACGTCTTTTACTAAGAAGGGAAGACTTTTTACGATAACTCAGAAACAGCTTAACTGATGAAGTCCGCTAGTTTGAGTGGAAGGTCTTTATTAAGCTATACTTTCATGTTTTTTTTTTCACTTTTTTGGACCCATAGTTCAAAAGTGAATATTTTCGGAAATATACTTGTAAAGAAAAAAATATTGTGACCTAATAGTTACAAACACGAAATTAATTACTTTTTAGGTTTCCGTAGCCAAAATGGCGAAAACGGAACCCTTATAGATTCGTCATATCTGTCCGTCCGTATGTCACAGCCGATTTACTCGGAGATTATGAGCAGAACAATTATGAAATTTGATAGATGTTACTAAAATAATATTAAACATTTATTAGGCGGTCATAATTTTTTTTTCGATACACGTAAGCGTGTGGCGTATCTATGAATAGGCCTTCAAAAATGACAAACAGGTCTCTAAAAAACCTTTCCATTTAAGTCAACCGTTGGTGAGATATTAGCTGTCAAAGTTGTAAAAAGTGTGTCGTCGTCGTCGTCGTCCCCCACCCCTCTTATTTCCAAACGATGAAGTTTAAAATTCTGAAAAAAAAACCCGTCCAGGTGCGAGTACGAGCACGAAGGGTTCCGTACTATTATGTATACAACATTAGACATTTTATTAAACCTTTTTTAATTTAATTTCACTCATAACATATAATATATTAATTTATTTATCAGTAATAAGAACGTTAAAACATATCAATTCATTCATTTTCTGAGCCTGTTTACACCGTGATTGAGCATTCTTTTTCTTCCGAGGCATTCTTTTTCTCTTTGTGTTCTCGCGTAGAAATACGAGTAATTACCTTTATTCTAGCGTCCATTTGCGCGAAAACAATACATTTTTTGACTAAGTTACATTATATAGATATAGAAACAGATTCCTCTTATTTCCAAACGATGAAGTTTAAAATTCTGAAAAAAAAACCCGTCCAGGTGCGAGTACGAGCACGAAGGGTTCCGTACTATTATCTATACAACATTAGACATTTTATTAAACCTTTTTTAATTTAATTTCACTCATAACATATAATATATTAATTTATTTATCAGTAATAAGAACGTTAAAACATATCAATTCATTCATTTTCTGAGCCTGTTTACACCGTGATTGAGCATTGTTTTTCTTCCGAGGCATTATTTTTCTCTTTGTGTTCTCGCGTAGAAATACGAGTAATTACCTTTATTCTAGCGTCCATTTGCGCAAAAACAATATATTTTTTGACTAAGTTACATTATATAGATATAGAAACAGATTTTTACAGGGTCCTATCGCGTATAAAAATTCATTCAAATAGCGTCCTTTCGCACATAAAAACTACATGAAATAAAAGTCTTTTTCACACAATTTTTATCAGTTACTCAAATCCATACGTAACATTTTACGAACAAAACATCTCAGTGCGCGGGCCGACTGCTTTGATCAAATGTCAGCATTGCACTGGCTCTCGTCGAGTCGCTTCCCACGCACAAGAAAACAAATAATGACGAGCATTTCCATTTGAACCTTCTTGCTTAAGTTGATATTTGAATGGGTTCTAGTGTTACAAATGGCAATTTAAACCCCAATAGGGCTCTAGTGCATACGAAGCCATATATGGCCAATACGATTCGCGACTCTAATTGCCGTACGTTAGAGTTCAACTTTAAACGAATTTTTAGCTGCGTCATGCATTACAGGGAAGGAACTACTTGGAGCCAAGATATATGGTAGTAAAATAAATATTCGCTAAATCCAATTTAATATTACGTGCGTACTGTACGTATTACGAGACGTATTTGAAAAACAAAGAAATATAGTTCATAATTCGATTTCCCATTTAGTGACTAACATACTTAGTTAAGTATACTTAGTAAAGTATTTACTAGTTAGTAAATACTTTGGAAGTAGTATATAAAGTATATTGGTGTTTCAGTAAGTATAGGTACTATAATATTTCATTAATTTACGTATACAATATAACATATCAATTATTGATATGTAATATTGTAATGCAAACGTATAGTGCATACAAAATGAAACTGCATTGTATGAAAATTCGATACGAAGTGAATCCGTTTCATTTGAGTGTAGTTTCAATTAAATAACACTAATATAAGAACTTCGTGCTCGGCGTAAGGACATCACGCTATATCGAACAAAGCCAAATCGTGTAGCGAGTCACCGCGATGTTTAGATTAGGGGAAACTTGGCCGGCGGTGAAGCGGCGTTCAATTCTCAAGGCCGGCTGGCCCATGGAGTCCTCTTAAGAGTCCGCAGTAAGCTCGGTTCTCCATACAAACGTAGTTACGCTCTCATTTTAAAACGCCATGCTAGAGTTACATGAAACTTTGTATACACAATAGGATTCGGCATATCTAGATCGGAAATTAGTTTCTGTTGCTTGAAATTGTAATGGAGAAAAAATACAGCGATTATCAAGGTTTTCATACAAAACGTAAAAACTCAAAAACTCGCTGTATTTTTTTTTCTATTACAAAATCTAGCAACAGAAACAAATTCCGACCTAGATATGGCGGCTCCCATTGTGTATACAAAGTTTCATGTTATTTCAGCAAGGCGTTTTAAAATGAGAACGAAACTACGTTTGTATGGAGAATCGAGTTCAGCTTAGCTTACTGGGGACTCTTAACTTACTCAATTGAATTATCTTGTGCCTATTTTTAAGTCCTTTTTATTCAGGAAAGAGCACTGATGTTAAATCAAAGTGCCCTTGCTAGAATCTAGAATAGTCCCGTGCGAGCCCCGAGTGGACAGCGGCGGTGGTAATTTCCACAGAACTACTACTCCCACAAAGTTCGTTACAAGTTGTCACGATACCGATATTTGGATAGTTATGAACTTGAATATAGATCGTTTGTGGTCTAGTTACTCGTTAAGAGTGTGTGGAGCGTAATAATATTATATTATCAGTATTTCGTCACAGCTACACATATCATGGTCTGTGTGGAATTTATACTTTAAAAAGCGGCCAAGTGCGTGTCGGGCCATGAGCGATTTAGGGTTCTGTCAGTGACATCATGCGAATTTAAAACATCGATAACTTATATTTAGTATACATTTGACATAACTAACAACATTTGATCCAAGTAATCGATGGATTTTGTTCGAAAGTTTTGATTTTCTTAACTTAAGTTACATAGTAATCTGATTGTTTTCCTTTTGAATTTATTGTTCATTACATACAGGTTGTGGCCTATAATAGGAGCAAAAAATCAAACGGTACACTATTGAGCTCTCCAGCAATTCATTTCCAAATGAATTTAATTAAAAAAAAAAAGTTTTTATGGATTTTTTTTTCGCATATATAGCTTATAATGTTTACTTTTGTACCCTACTGGAGCTATATTAATAACTATTTATTTAAAAAACACTAATAAATGAAAAGAAAAATATAAAAGAATCCCAGAAATATCCTTTTAAACCAAAAATGCAACAACGATTATGAGTCATAACTAGATGCTACCTCAATATCAGCAGTGACTGCCGCGCAATAATCTCGTGATGCCAAGATCCATTACTTGGAGGTCATAACTTTAGATCAAAATTTCTCCAAAGTGAAAAAAAATATTTTTTGGACACAAGAGGTTACTGCAGATGCTCTAAAGAAGCAGCCTTTACATTTTTTGCTCCTATTACAGACCACACTCTGAATACTACTACCGTGATGTTTTTCTCATAACCAATAGCAACCGTCTAGCTGGTAGAGTCTGGTGGGACACTTGACTCGAACAAAAATGAGCAATGTAAAAAAATAAAATCACTCTTCAAAGGAATCAACTCAATCACCTTTTTAACAAACTCAATGGGTTTAGTAACAAAAAAATGCATCTTCACGTCTAGCGGAGGTATCACATTGTTTTAAAAAAATATTTTACCGTTTTGTTGACGTGATTGGTATGTCCACAATAAATCACAGTTTTCTAGTATTGGTTACTGAGGTAATCCGCGTACAGATAGACAGACGGACGGATGGACATGGCGAAAGTTTAAAGGCTTCTTGTTTGCTATGGAACCCTAAAAAGGTACTGTTGTCAGCAGTATATTACAAACTAGCTGTTCGCTGCTAAATTTTTACATTGCAGTCCCATCTTCTGTCACACTCACTTGCTTTATGGAGCCAATTACCATTTTTAAATGTTCGTTACAATTTTTTTTTAACATATTGTTTTATACTAACCTTGTCTAGACTGTTAGCCCTTAAATGGCAGAGAGGGTTAACACTCTTCTGCTATGGAAGGGTGAGTCCCACATACCCCCACTATGGGCCTTCCCCTGGCCCCGGGAGATGCGTAAATGCATTTCCTCTGCGTCAAAAAAGGTCAAAGGTATTTCAACTGTAAATCACTGCAATTGTAAGTTTCATAGGGGGATAGATTGGGAAGTTCTAGTAAGTCATATACAGTAGAAAGTATCCCTAAAGCTTAAACAATTTGTACAATAACCTGCCCAAACTTTAAAACAAGTATCAATGTTTTGAGTGCTTATGCTATAAGATCGATTCACAAGAGCTGGCGCGGAATGTCTATGAAATTAATGACAGTTACATACATTTTCCGCCCACCAATAAAAGTACCTACTTTGATTAGTTAAACTCACAAATTAAGGAAAATATAACCCCGGAGGGTCCAAACGGAGCCCTATTGCTGTCACTCGCGTGTCCATTAGTCGTCTGTCAGAATATATATATTTGTAACTTATCATTATACACTTAAAATTTGGTAAAAATGTTGATTATTACGTAGATTTTACTAACAAATACCAGAATATTGATAAATCACGTTTGTTTTTTAGTACTTAGTACGGAAGCCTCAGTGCGTGATTCCAACTCGCACTGGACCGGGTCGGAAGTAAGAATTAAAAATATAATATACGTAACACGCACCACAATATATATATACCAGGATATATATACTAACATATATGTATTATATTTGGTTTAACGGTGTAGGATTATAAAGAGTTTTATTTCTTTCTATGAATTTCTTTTTGTGACATCAGCTCTAGACCTTCTTCCATGAACTTGTTCGGAATAGTCGGAATCTCGATCGATAAGCAATTTATATATATTTTTATTACCCGTACCCTAAAAGGTTTACGCTAGCTTTACCATATCCAGCGATGCATAGAACCTTCATAACCATCGCAGATTATCGAGAGATGGCTCAAAATCATATCAGTCGTCGGGATCGATAGCCACTACCACGCTTCAATACGCGGAGCTGATTACCCTGCACCCTAACCTATCACTCTATCGAAATCGTTGGTGATTTAAAGAATGAACTTTAGTTCTGTCTCACTTTCAAGAAATTTTAAGCTAAATTTGCATAATCAATTAGTTTCCAAATATTCTCAAATCTGCATAATCTACATAATAGGTACTTTTGAATACTTTTTTATTTTATTGAACACCGATTTTAAATATACTGATGTTAATTAGCCAACTACCACGGTCGATTTCACGGTCCTTGCGTTCGACTGGTCTAGTTGGAAATTGCCCCAAACACCAAGTTGGTCGGCTAACTTGACGACGGAATAACAGTAATGGCAGCAATTTAGTACCTACCTAACTAGAGTTCGGTCTTGTTAGTGTTCTTTGCTCATAGATTGCTAGGTTATTCTAATTATTTAATTAAGCGGAATAATCATTTTCTAATAATTGAGACCTGAATATATCTATTAGATTTTCAGCGGCTCGGCTTGCATATGGAATATTTGACTTCATGCTATATTATTTAAAATCTACTAAAATAATATAAATCTCTCTTTTCAGGGTGATTTAGTTAAATCTGTTTGCAATAATAAAAAGCGGCCGAGTACGTCTCGGGCAACGCCACGCGCAATGTTAGGTTCCGTAGTTCCCCACCCGATACATTATGTAGATACAGTTTGCAACACAAATGGTATTGATCCGTTTAAGGCGTTAAAATCCGGCCACGCCGCTGCTTTAAATGCATTGACATACCGTAAACGCTGCAGTGACGTGCCTCATGCGTGACATTCTTAACCTATATGTTTCTCCCTCTCGTTCACTGTGACTCCGTACCGTCACCGTATTTTGAGCACCGCTGTGGTCGGACCTTTAAGCGTGTGACACACTGGAACGGCCTGCGGCCGCGGTCTATACTCGTAGTAAGTTTAACAGCTAATGACAAGTTTACTATTGACCGCACGACCTTTTTCTATTGTATGGGGAATTGGAAAATTTTTAAGGAAGCTTCCCATAAAAAAACAAATAAAAAAAATGATTTTTTTTCTAACCTACTTTTTTCTAGTCAAAATGCGACACGAATTAACGCCTTAAACGGATCCACGCCATTTTCCTTACAGCATATATAATAGATGTACATATATGTATGTAAGTATGTATGTATTATGAGGATTTAAAAAAATGCATAATTGAAATTTTTTTTCAGTGTGGACTTTTTGGCTCATTTAACTCAATCATTTTTTTTTATGGATTTTTTTTTCGCATTTTTAATCTTACACGTAAAGTCAGGATGATTTTTTTGCATCAATCCTATTCTGTGGGTTGTTGTTGGATAGGTCTTTCAAAATGAATTAAATGGAGGTCTTAACCAAACATTTATTGATAAAGTGAATATTTTCGAAAATATTCACTCCAAAAGAAAAAAAGTTGTGTCTCCCCCTCTAAATTTTGAACTATGGGTCCAAAAAATATGAAAAAATCATAAAAGGAAAAGACTTTCAACGAGAATTATAGCGGATATGATCAGTTAGGCCGTTTATAAATTACCGTAAAAAGTCTTCCCTTCTTAGTAAAAGACGTATGAAAAGCTGCGAAAGTATTCCCTTTTGCTTGTTAATGATTTTTTTTTAAGTAAGTTCATTGGGTAACTACGGGCCCATACTCTTAGCCGATTTTTTGTTCTAGGATCGATGGGGTTTGTGATTCTGAATCGACTAAGCCCAAAGTTATATCCTGAGGAAATATATTGGAATGCTCCAATTTTATTGCAATTCCCTCGAACTAAAAATTTCACAAACATATATTATCTACTATGTGTTTGATACAGCTAACAAGTAATCTAAGTTATTAATGGGAATGGTACGAAATTTACATTGCCTTAGTTCGGCTATTTCTTCACATCTCCAACGGCTCGTTTAGCTGGAAGAGAGAGAGGGGCCCTTCACCTGAAAGTGTACTTAAATACAAGTGACTGGATCAAGCGTATACCGGTTTGAATTGCACATTCTGAGACAGTTTTTTGTAGTCTTCTCTGTCGATTAAATAAGGAAAATGTTTAAAAAAATAGGTACCATTACCCCATTTTATCTCCAAAGCTTACCAAGAGAAATATTAAACTCTTACGCATTCTCCTCCTGTTAACGTTATCTTAAATCGGTATTACAGTAATAATAAAAGTGCCTGCGATACAAACTGAAAATCACGTGGCAAGACCTTTTTAAATATTATAGTGTTCGGCGGTTAAGAAGTCAATGTTGACATCTGTCATTTCTATATACCTATATAGTTATATACCTATAAGTAGTTTATAACCTAAAAGTCATTTTGAGTGTCAGGATTGACTTCTTAACCGCCGGCTACTATACGTTATTATATGTATATTCGTACCAAATCAACAAACATTATAAATTGAGTTTGTAACTTAACTTTTGATGCATACTGCTAACACATGCACGGCTACGTTATGCTCACAGTATAAGTAATTTCTCAAGCGTTTTGTTGAAATTTATATTGCCCAGATTATCATGCTTTTGACGTTACAAGAATACTTACTTAGAAGGGTTTTTCAAACCCCATAAAAAGTATTTTGTCCTCGTCAGGAGGGGTTTTAATAGAGCAGTAAATAAAACTAAATCCTCGGACGACGCATTACCTGGGAAAGCTAATAAAAAGGTGAGAGCATGGCTTTGGTCTACACAAATCACGTTTCTTATGGACTGCGCAGATAAAATCTTGGATAATAAGTAATATAAGTAAGCTAGGTACTTATATTACTATATAGGGTGTTTTTTATTGATTTCCGAAATAATTAAGAGGGTATTTCGGCAATTCATTTTCGTTAATTAACACCCGTAGTATAGTATAAACAATCCTTAACAATTGAACAATGTTGACGTGCGTGTCATTCGAATTGTCATTCTTGACATTAACTTCTGATTAACTCCACGTTAACTCTTGAGGCCGTTTTTCATTCACCCTTGGTGATATAATTAAATATTTTGACATAAAATGATATTAAGAAGCCATTTAAAAATGAGATTATATAAAACGGCCAAGTGCGTGTAGGCCCACGCACAATGTAGGGTTTCGTAGCTGTCCACTGCACCCGTGACATTATGCGGATTCACAAAAGGCCGTGGTCGTTCTGACTTGTCGCCCGCGGCTTGCAGCGGCCCGTCGGCCGCGGCTTTCCGTATGGTGTGTTCCTGAATGTTCGGGAGCGGTCGTTCGCACGCGGCGGGCGAGAACGACCGCTCCCGAACATTCATGAACACACCATACGGAACACAGCGGCCGACGGGCCGCTGCAAGCCACGGGCGGCGGGTCAGAACGACCACGGCCTAAGGAATTTAGTTATAAAAATAAATTTACTAATCGTTTGCTTTTCCAAATACATTTCTTAAGTGCGGCTATTACTCGTTAACTAGTAATGTCCACATAGCTGTGATATTTTTTTTTAATTCGTTATTCTATATACCACTTTAATGTTTTTTCACTTACCCAGTTTAGCTGGTAAACTTTAAAATTTAATTCCATACAAACGAATAGTAAACATGGTTACAGAAAGCTCACATAATTTTTAAACGATAACCAACATGATGGGTTTTATAAGACAGGAATGCATACCCAATTTACGTGTAGGGGAGGTACCTTTTTTTTTCAAAATTGTATAATTCATTTTGCTGGCGTAATCACATAAACACGCATTCAACCACTTGTAAACCCACACCAAACTACAACTTTCTATTAGGAACGCTTACTGACCTAAGCCGCGTACAGACGGACGAACGGGTGGACATGGCGAAACTATAAGCGTTCCTTGCTTACTACGGGACCCTAAAAATGGGTAAATTTTCCATATTGAAACCATGATTACGCGTTCTGTGTAAAACCCGCTTAGAGAGCTAGCCTTTGTCTATCCTACTAATATTATAAACGCGAAAGTTTGTAAGTATGGATGGATGTTTGTTACTCTTTCACGTAAAAAATCACGCTAATAAGTGGTGAACGGTGTTGGTCACACATATTGTAAACCTTTATTTTAAGAAATCTATCTAACCTTTTTTGTAGTGACTGTTTGTTTACCTAAATAAATTAAAAAAAAATACTAAATGGATTTTAATGAAACTTTACAATAATACAGATTATACATCAGAATAACACATAAGCTACAATTTATAAAGATATTGTGTGAATTGTCCAAAACTAATCCTACGCAGACGAAGTCGCGGGCACCAGCTAGTATTTGAGATCACCGTTACATATAAGAACGTACATGACAGGATTAATTAAATTACTCGTATTTCATCAAGTTGTACTAACAATTCGTTACCGTACTTAAAGTTTCTGACTGTGATCCCTGGTACGAAATTGAATTTCAAACTCATTGTTTCGATAACAGTTTTAATTAATATACCTACTAAGTGGCCCTTTATTCGGTTTATGTCTTTCACGTCCTAAAATGCGAGGCGGATGATATTTAAGTTAAGCATATTTAATCTTCCTACCTACCTAATCTTAATACCTAATTTCCTCGGTGAGGATGACCGCCTGATCGCGGCGAGGGGCTTAGAAGCCGTGGACTGGTCACCCACGGCGAAGATCAGAGGCACCAAGAACCGGCTAATTCAGGCTGACAGCTGACCCGAGGAGGGCACTCGCAGAGACTTGTAAAGCCCGCTTAGAATACGTGTGGCTGGTACTATACGTATATTGATGAAGAGGAGTGGCAGTCTTGTGGTGCACCGTTCGTCCTATCTTGGGCCGCCGAGATGGTATTTAAGGGAGAGGCATGTTAGTATTACGGTGCGTCACTCTCCCTCCCCCTGCGAGCTAGGCGGGGCCGTTCTGTAGTATTGGCGTAGCCGCAGAAGAAGAGGAATGCCGATATTATGGTGCGCCGCTTTCTCTATCCTCTGTGGCCGAGGTGTTCGTGGCGGACACACAGACGAGATCTGGCATATTTTTTACTACCAATTTTGTTTTAGTTATTTGAATAAATTAGATAAAACAATCAATAGCAATCTTGATGAACACAATAAAGCCTCCATGCGAGTTGGTCTAAGGATGAACATGGACAAGACGAAGATCATGTCAAATGTAGCACCAACTCCCGTAACAATCGGACACTTTACGCTCGAAGTTGTAGACGGTTACATAAACCTAGGACAGACTGTCCAATTAGGTAGGTCCAACTTCGAGAAAGTGGTTAGTAGTCGAATCTGACTCGGCTGGGCAACGTTCGGGAAGCGACGGCACATCTTTTCGTCCAATATTCCGCAGTGTCTCAAGACGAGAGTCTTTGACCAGTATGTGTTGCCAGTGATGACCCATGGAATTGAAATGTGGACACTTACTATGGGCGTCATAATAAGGCTCAAATTCACCCAAAGAGCAATGGAGAGGGCTATGCTGGGAGATTCTCTGCGTGATCGCATCAGGAATGAGCCCATCCGCCGCAGAACCAAAGTAACCGATATATGAGTAACCCTCCGAATCACTAAACTAAAGTGGTAGTGGGCGGGGCACATAGCACGTAGAACCGATGGCCGTTGGGACGGGAAGGTTCTCGAGTGGCGACCACGTACGGGAAGGCGTAATGTGGGCATGCTAACATTCTAATATTGACTTTTTGTCAATGGACATTATGTCGTAAATATATGACCGTTATCTATCTACTACTAAACGTTATCCTCTAGACGACTTTTTGTAACATTTGAACAGAACGGACACTTTTAAGGTCCTCCAACTACTTTTTGGTCAAAGATGAAGCAAGATCTGTAGTAACATAAACAGAATGGTGATTGGCAAGCGTTGCACTATTTAGGAGGATACTCGTAGTACCATCGATGTTTTAGTACCACTCGACACGGCACAGATAAGTTTATAACATTAGAAACTAGATGGTTTTTCACATATCTCCTATCCCTCATCGCATTTAAGGCCGTAATATTTGTCAGCGTCACCGAAATGTCATCGATGAATGCAAAATATTGCTGCCACCACATATAAAACGACTGAGTATGGGATGTCATAAGCGTGCTAAAGGATGTATCAGTCTTCTGATACAACTTAATTTGTCAGGTTACCATAAGTCCGTCCCTTTTGGTGATACGCTAATTCTCTTTCTACGTTCACAATTAGTAACTTATTTTCAAACACCGGGATAAAAATACATTCAAATAAGTAATGAGTGTATGAAGGAACTGATGCCGGCGAGTTGCTATGGCTTCTTCTGGCCTGGGATCAGCGGACGTAGTTGCGGAACCGTACAGCTCTTTGAGTAGGACCTTGACTCTCTTAGCCATACCATGCCTGCCCTGAAATTAACAACGACTTTGTGAGACACTTTACAGATCCGTTAAATGTATGCCAAGCCACTCGGTGGTAAAGAGCCTTCGAAAAGTCCAACTCAGTGAAGTGTTCATTGGTGCTATAATTGTAGTTGAGCTAATAAACATAATTTTACTTTTCAAAAAAACCTGGTGCAAATGCCACCAAAAATACCTGTCAAGTCGTCTATTTACCTGTACCGCCACGGAGTTGGATAGATACGGTCCAAGAAGTTGCCGGGTCCACGTTACAAGTGACGGTACAAAAGGCTCAAGACCGCGCGGCCTGGAGGTCAGTGGTTGAAAGCGTCATCATCATCACCCCCTGCAGTCACGTCCCTCAGATATGAGATTACGACCAGGAAGAATGTAATATCCTAATATGTCTTGGTGAGAGCTATTTAGAAAATAAGTGCATGCTTGTTGTCCATTTTTAGCATATTAAGTTACCTATACACTTGTTTCTGCTTGTTCTCCAATAAAATAAATAAATGGATGATTAACAACATACTTACAAACACATACATAAACTCTCGCCCATACTCCCAAACGGGGTAAGCAGAGCACATGAAAGTTATTTTTACCGACTTCAACAGAAGGAAGGAGGTACTCAGTTCGTCTGCATATTTGCTTGTTCTTTTTTTATGTATGTAACATAAAACACACAAACAACCCTGATAACTCTAGAACACGTTGGCCGATTTTGATAATTCTTTTTTGTTTCAAAGCAAGTACCCCGTCATGGATCCCATATAAATTTGGTGAAGGTTTGATGATGGGATCTAGGCGGAATCGAGGGACCTCCTCGAATTTGATAGGCACGCATATGACGATTTCAGTATTTT
Organism: Notocelia uddmanniana; assembly: GCA_905163555.1. Classification (NCBI taxonomy): domain Eukaryota; kingdom Metazoa; phylum Arthropoda; class Insecta; order Lepidoptera; family Tortricidae; genus Notocelia; species Notocelia uddmanniana. The sequence goes on from LR991055.1 coordinate 24,399,154, forward strand.
CTGTAGGTAACCGAGCATTGGCTCACGGAAACCACAAATGGCATAGCAAGTACAAAATAGGCGTCGGTTTTCTTTGGTATAAATTATTAGTGCCACTTTTAGCAACTGCAGGTTTATAGATGGAGAAAATGTGATATTGTAGATATGATAAACAAATAAAAAATAAACGCCTTAAATAAAATTTATGTAGGTTTTACATTCCGATTAAATATCAATGTATTTGTCGCGCAAATTATGAAATGTTACATGAGCACGCGTGGATGCTAGAGCCCTAGATCGCAAACTAGATCATAATCAAATTGAAAAGCGAAATGTAAGTCCCTGATCGCCCCTAGCTCAAGGATAATATATGAAATTTCTGAGAATTGAGCACCTCTTTACGTAAGAACGCTTGTTCCGTGAAGTCAAGTACTTTGCTGACAATTTGGTACATTATAGCGATTTGTATTTTGTACAAGTATACATTTTTTCCAATAATAGTTAAGAAACGCTTAGAACATCAGTTTGATATTATAAGATTGGAATTCGAAGCAACGAACAAAAACATACCTCCAGCAATAACCCACTTTAACATCAACCACCCACCATTCAAGATGAATTATTCAACGATAACTTTTTATTTCAACAGATGTATATGATATTCATCAAACTGAAGTTACTTTCTGCAGATACCCAGAAACTGTTTTAATCATTAAATTCATTATATTATCGTTCAAACACGAACAGTTTGAACAAAAGCTAAAATCCGTTTGCGACTACTACGTTTGCAAAAATAGGAGGAAAATAAGGATGACAAAAACAAAAATAATCTGGAACTCCTCAATGGAAGGGGTAGTGATAATTAAAAGCTTTGATTTGTAAATTTTGTTTTGAGCATCCTTTGTGGCCGCAATCAAGGCGTTTTTTCATGACATGATGTAATAGCTGCAGGGATCGAAAAGGTTTACAAAGTGGAGGAATGCCTGTATCCAACATGTAAAAAAAATATATATTGGCAATGTTTTCCTCAATGGCGGGAAAAGTGAACGTTTCGCGCCGCATTTTAAAGGTAACAGTTTATAATCATATATAAATAAATAAAGCATTGAAGTCTCGCCCCCAGCGTTTGAAATGTTACATTTAAATTTCATTACTTGTCAGTTAGCAAACTTAAAAAAGGAAACTGCCATATCGAGAGGCCACAAAACGTATCAGCCAGAATAGTCTAGGTTTCCGTACCCCTTATAGTGCCGCTTCGTCTGTCTGTCTATCTGTCTATCATATTGATAAATATCTCGAGAACTACTTGTTCTATCGAAATGAAATTTGGAATAGTTGTAAAGAAGGCTAACCCAGACCAGATGCACTGAAAATGTTCTATTTCTAATATTTTTTATTTTCTACGAATAATTACTGTCAGTACAGGGGGTCAAAAATTACTGCCTGTTGTTTACTTTACACTTTTTACATTCTGTATTTTTTCGACATATATTTGTGTATCGGAAGTCGATAAATGGGAAGTCCCTATGACAGCTCAAAAGTGCTACGAGAATTCCGACCCCTGCTTATGATATATTTCCTGAATTAATCATATATCCGGGATGGGTGTGGGGTGGGGAAATCGTTGTACGGAAGCCTCGGTGCGCGAGTCGGACTTACACTTGTTTTTTTCTGCTAGAACCGCGACTTTTTTGTATGTGTGAAATAGTTTTTGAGTTTTGTAGAGAAAATTCATTGCGATTCTGTTTCAAGAACTAAACGGTGATATATTGACGTTTGGGGTTTTGTTTATCACTGCTTAATTCCAATTTAGCCTTTTCTCCCCATTTGTAAAAAATCGCTATAATAAGTCTTGGCTGAAATGGCATTTCCATGGTCGTCGGTTTAAAACTAATGCTCAGCCTACAAGTGCCTCCTTCCTTGCCTCAACAATAATGTATAGGCTTCGTGTAGTTGTTTGTACCCAAGGCAAAGCCAAAATTTTGTTCAGAAACGGCCAGGTCAAGCAAAAACTTCTCTGGTACAAGGCAGAAGCTGTTTAGAGAGAGATACCTAGCTAGAAGCGAGAAACGAGATTTTGTGAGCATAATTTACCGAAGTTTTTGCAGCTGAGTGAGGAGGACAAATGGATGCTCCCCTGTGCTCGTAACTGGTGAAACCACAGTATACAATAACGTATTTAGTCGCATCGCGTGAGACACGACTGTACTTTATACCGAGAAACTCAGTTAACTTGGGATTATTCCAATGAAATACCTTGCGTTTACAAGCCCTATAATAGCTGTTATGACGTATGATATATCAATCAAGCATCGTGACTATAGAGCCATACTACCTAAGGCCGCGAACGCACTGATCGGGTGATTAGCGATGCGCCGGCGATCTGAGTACTTAAAGTCACCCAAGTTGTTCTGAAATTATCGTCAAGTCGCCAATCGACCAGCTAGTGCGGCCTGGCCTAAATGTGGTACAATGAAGCATGTTGATGATGAAAACAATATGTAAGGTAGGTATCCTTAATAGATTATACGTTTGAAACCCATACGTCAGGATTGTGCTTTGATGGTTAAGAACGTTCAAACTAGTGCCTACGCCAATTCTTGGGATTAGGTAGCAAACCCCGAGCATTCTTCAAAATGCAACTGTACTGGGAATAACGCTAGGAGGATGATGATGGTTAAGAACGTTCAAAACGATACATTGTACGAGTATGATGTTCTCGTCAAGATGTGTTATAAAATCTATATACATAATCTTAGGGTTCCTTCTGATACCACTATTAGACATTTTATAATCTACGTAGGCATGTATATGTTCTGTTCCGTCTTTATCTTATTATTTTCTAGAAATATACACGTATTATTTTGATTCAGGGTTCTACATTATGACTTTAAATGACTTTTATGATAAATAAAACTTCGTGTTACGGCCTAATGCAGATATTTTAGACATTTATGTGTTAGATAGCCACACGGAAGCTTTTAATGAAGAAAGTAGAGGGGTAAACTTGTATGATTGGGGGTAAATAGGGTACTTAAGTAAACTTTGAGAAAAGTGATCATTTCGGCTTTAGAAAATTAAAATGATGAGTTCCACTAAGTGAACAAAAGATATCTGTTCGCATCATAAAAACAATGAGATTCAACAGTTTTATAGCGATAAATTAATAACATTCCTGGCGCGCCGCCAACACTACAGGCCGAGATAGGAGCAGATCTGATAATGGAATGCCTCGCTAATTATTCGACGGATTAAATTAGCTATGCCGCGGTAATATCAGACAGCTGTGGATAACGCAATGTGCTGTGTCGTAGCGTCGCAAGTCGGCAGTAAGGGAATTTTAAGTATATATCCTAAAAAATAACACACCGAAGATTACATTACATTTATGCAAACGAAGTTGAGCAATTATAAAGTACATATTTATGAAAATAATGAATCCAGACTGTACTAAACAAGCGGTATAATTATTATGCATGACACACACTTAATACAATACTAATTTTCTGTTACTGTTTCGGTTGTATCAGCTCCCTACTCGTAGAGAGAGCTTGGAGACCGGATGAGTAACGTATGTATTTAACCGACCTTAGTTGATCACAGGACTCGTTGTATTCACAGCAAAATACATAGGATTCTAAATTTAAATATAGCCCATCCTCACGTCATCCACACATACGGGAGCCAGCAGCACTAGCAGCAGTCCTAGTGTAATATATAAAATATAAGTATTCAGTGCACTCATTTAAATTAACCCATCATCATCATCATTCTAGCGTTATTCCCAGTTCAGTTGCATCCTGAAGGATGCCCGGAATCGCTACCTAATCCCAAGAATTGGCGTAGACACTAGTTTTTACGAAAGCGACTGCCATCTGACCTTCCAATTCAAGGGGGAAACTAGACCTTATTTGGATACGGCTTGTCAAGTGAGTGGGCAACTTGACTGTTAGAAGTTCTCAAGCCGCCCGAAAGCCTCTAACTTGGCCTAACGACTGCTATCATAGATAGCGTCTAACGACTGCTATCATAGGCAGCAGCCGGGATTAACGGCTTAGCCATCGGTCACCCATCCAAGGACTGACCCCGCCTGACATTGCTTAACCTCGCATACCGCACGCGGTACGCGGGCGCCGCTGTGCCACGAACGCTCCTTATTTCAATCAACTATCCGTTACTCATAGCTTACTTGTATTTACTGTAAAACACAAAAAAACTTTCATCTTTTACTCAGTCGTAATACGCATAATCAAACAATCAGCTAGCAGATGATTTATTTCCACGCTTTAATTGATATTGCTATCGATACGACATAATTAAAAGTTTCAACGTTTGTTATAGCGCAAATAATTTAGCACATATAGTTTATTTAATGCGTGGTTTATTATCATGGATTACATTAATTTGTGCCGTAACTACGACAATCGACGTTTGAGGGGTTTTTATTATTGCAGTTTATTCAATATACTGGCTTTGATTTCCATGCAAGCTGTACCCGTTTTAAAGCTCTTCTTTGAACAGTCGAGGTTTTATTAGAAATGTGAAAATCATACAATTTTCTCGACTGTATATTGTTCTGCCGAGTTAGAATAGCACCAACCCCTTTCTTCCTTTGGGTGACGTACCACGGAACCAGGTTGAAGTATATTGTGGGCGATATGCTAGCAACCTGTCACTGCAATATTACATTTTTTCCATCTATAAACCTACAATTGCTAAAAATGTCACTCAAATTAATTTCTATGGGCTCTGCCTTCCCCCTTTTGGGATATAGGGCTGAGTTTTTGTTTGCATGTATGTACAGTGTGGAAAGAAATAAAGTACCTACCTACATAACTTATTATATATATCACACAATCTACGACGCGTTACAAAAATCTTTTGCGAAATCCAATGCTAATTTCTTATTTAAGTACCTAAATGATTTGACAAATTAAACAGTTAGCTTGATTGGTACGGGTATTAATATTTCTTAATATTTAAATGCATTACACTCTATGTGTTATGTTTATGTAATTGGCCGTGGAAAAAAGTAAGTTTTGAAAGGTTATTTTATCTCATCAGCAAGGTTTGAACTTTTCGTTCCGATGACGTAACATTGCATAATGTAATGCACATATATATTGCCTTTTTTATACTTATTTATTGTAAAATGTTTTTGATTACTGTACCAACATACAATATTACTTTATGGTGAATTACTTTATGCTCATATTACTTTATGGTGAATAAATTGAAATTGAAAATATAGGATGATTCCAATTGGTGTTTTAGTAATTATCAATCTTTAATCATCAATCATTTAGTCATGCATATATAACGGTATTTTTTCAAATACGGCCTATTGCATTCGAAGACAATAAAGGATTCCTCTTTCTATTTAGAATTTTAATTTATAAGCAGGTGAGGAACTCATATTTTCTCAAGTTTTATAACATATTATAGGAATGTTCAATCTAAATATGAACGTAAACTCTCTGCATTTATGATTGATGATTAAAGATTGATAATTATTATAACACCAATTGGAATCCTATATGCAGTGCTTTGTCAATTTTACGTCGTCGGCATGAAAAGTTCGAGACCTGTTCATCAGTTTATTATATATACTCTCTCAAGTACCATGAAACCTAACATTTTCTTACTAGTTACAATAACAATATATCAGTATTTTATATACCTATCTCATTTGACAGAAGTGACGCCCTATTAATTGAATTACCTACGTTATTCTACAATCACTGTATATACGAAATACTTAATGCACACTTGTAATTGAAATATAAATACATTTATTCGTGGCAAGAATACAGAACAAAAAACAAATCATCACAACACACAAAACAGCCACGAAATGGCCCCAAATCAGCATGTGCTAGCCACAGGCTAGCGCTGGTCTTCCTTTGTGGCCAAGTGAAACCACGATAGACAAAACACAAAAGTTAGATATACAAAATCAGTAATCCAAATAATATTATTAAGCTATTATACATATACGAGAAAAAAAAATCAAAATAAAACGGTAAATTTAGTGAACAGATCACAAGCACTGAATATCAGATCACAATAAATAACAATGACCTTAAAGTCAGGTAAGAAGTCCCAAATAGCTCATAGAGCCTTTTAGTACTGCTTTCCGCACCCTGTTTCTCGAGTGAGGATAGATCAAATGGTCTCGTGCAAAGAGACCCTTCTCAACGAGGAGTGGGGTGGTGTGGAATAAATTCAGCAATAGCCCCCAGAACAATTGAACGGTGGAAAAATATTCCAATCACACATAATTTATTATTGGGTTGGTAGACGATTGAGTGCTTCTCTGGAAGTTAATGTTTATGCATGAGGAATTTTATGGTAATTATGAGTACTTGTGTATTACACAAGTGAAATGTGTATAGGTATTCTGTTTGTTTTTGGTTTGCAGTTACTGTTTGTTACGTTTAAACTATTATACTTACGAGTAGAGCCAGTTTTATTTAAGCAAATCGTTATTTGGTTCAACACATTTGTATTCTAATTATTGCAATCCTATATATTGCTTTCTATGTATTTAAACACAGTTTGGGATGTAAAGCGAAGAGTAAAAAATCGACAATATTTATTTTTCAACTATCGGCGCGCCCCGGCTTCGCGACGGGTACTTAACAAAAAGTTCAAAATTTAAAATTATAATACACACACATTTTAGTAAGCATCCCTATTTTTTTGGAAATATAATATAGTCGATGTCACTCGGGGCTAGTGTTGCTTTCCTATAGTGAAAGAATTTTTCAAATCGGTCCAGGTGTTTTGGAGCCTATTCAATGCAAACAATTTTTTTAACACCCTGGGTTAAATTATTGTAATTTTAGTCATGATCCCTAATTTTTTTGGAAAAATAATATCTTTAATGTCAACCGGGGATAGTGTAGCTTCCCAAAAGTGAAAGAATTTTTGAAATCGGTTCAGTAGTTTCGGAGCCTATTCAATACAAAGAAACAATTAAATATTTTCTTTTAATTATTAGACTCGAATGAAATTTCATTGACTTAGCGACCAATGCTCGTAACACACACACATTTTGAAGTGGATATTATGATAATAACTTAAATGTTCCCCGAGGAATCGACGATTCTATGCCATGAAAAAATCTGCCTGTGACGGTCGGACGGACACCTAGTGATCTGTAGCTCCAATTTTTGCAGGAAGCACTGAAAATTAAAAATGTAATATGGTTATGTTACTGACTAAGAATATTGTACGATTAAAACTGCTATTTTATCAAGCTTATAATTGTGGGCTTGCGTAACAATGTGATTCTCCACTAAATTGTTTTCTGTTAAATCAATTTTGTGGTGGCAGGTCAATGATAATATTATGCATATTAATTAAGAGCAAAAGCTGCGGGTGGTTATTATTCGATCAACGGCAGAGTAATAAAATAAAAGAAGTTGCTATTTTGCAATTTTTCCATCCAGGTTGTGGTTAGAGTAATAATTTTATCATAGTCGTATTCGCGCACGAAAATTCCTTACTAGACCTTAAGTGTATGGTTAGTGGGTAATTGAATTATTTTGAAAGATTCTCTTCGCTCTTTAATTTGGAATGTCATAACGTGAGCTCACGTCACGAAGTATTTATTACTAACTATCCTAACTAAATGTCTAAAAATGTGTCCCTTTTGGCTGGTTACTTACAAACAGCATTTTTATACATTATACTCACTAATTCACAACGGAAGATCAGCGCTGGCTCTGCCAGCATCACGCTGAGTTGTGACCATTTCGTGACAAAATTAATTATGTATCGGTCTCTCTTTTTTGTTAATTTATTGTTTTTTGTTTTTTTTTGTCAATAATAAACGATTTATTTTTTTCTTTCTTTAATTCAAAGTTTTCAGACTAATTATTTACTACGCCTAATCCAAAACAGCGCTCATCTTCACGTCTTTTTGTTCTTTTGAGGAACGAAACCCTAAAAACACATCAATACGATATAAGTGTCAAATCGATTCCTGTAATTTTTTTGATGTAGTCCATTTTGTCCTACGATTTTGTTCACATCGTAGGACAAAACGAACTTCTTATTATTTCCGTCCGTTTTGTTCAACGCGTAGGACAAAACAGAATTTCATATCTGGTTTGTTAACATCGTAGAACAAAACAGATTTTTTTCCGTATTGTCCTACGCGTAGAACAAAATCGTAGGACAAAAGGAACTACATCATTGGCTTAAAAAAATCTCAAAATTAATCAAAAACAAAAATCTCGGCTTCCGCTGCTCAATTCCAGGACCCCGACCTTGCACTTGTCCTCTACAATGCCTTCGTTTGTAGTCTGGTAGAATTTGGGACCCAAGGACCAAAAACATGTGTTGAAAACCATTAGGTTCTTCGTCTCAGACGGCTACGTGCGAGCGAGTGCTTGTCGCCGGCACGCGTTGTTCGCAGTGCCTGCGACGCGTACACAGCACGCACGCCGTGCGCCCACGTTCCGAGCCCTCACACTCCTAAACGACTTCGATGGGTCGGTCCAGGATGCTGACCTGCATGCGGATAGATGGGGTACCTTATGCATCAAGTTACATAAATACTTAGATGCTGCTTTTTGGCTTAGCTAGGACTAGAAATATGCCAATGTAGTTACATATTCCCACTTCAGTCGCATTGAATGTAACTTAATACAACTACGTACATGATTATTATTTGTTAGTTCATAACTATTTTTTTAGTTTGTATTGTTTTGTAAGACTTGCTGTGTTTTCCATTTTTTATTTGTTTTCTATTGATTTGTATTTATTATATTATGTCCTGGCGTTTGGTACCCACTGTAAGTCAGACATATGTGTGTTTTAAGTAAATAAATAAATTGTCACATCCTATCCGACTTAGAATTAACTCTTCGAAAGTCACTACTGTCGTCACATACTTTTTCATGCTGTAGCTCCTCGGTATCTAAGTACCGTACATTACCTTTAATATTTTATAATGTGTGAAAATGACTCGCCTTTTTATTAATCAGGCAAATTAAGACCAGGAGATCTGGGGTATTTTGCGATTATTCAGTGTCATGAATTTTTCAGCGGATGATGAATCATACGTTCTTGCAAACGTTACAAAACATTCAATGGTATACATTACACATGTTTGCAATATCTTTTCAGGGTTGCGCTGCAAAAATAGCAAAAACGAAAATCTTATAGTTTGTTAATGTTTGTCTGTCTGTCCGTATGTAGCAAGCATTTTACTCAAAAGCTATAAAGTTATTGATATAAAATTTGAATTCTAGAATTTGATGTGAATTCGTATTCGTATATCGGCCGCCAGATATGTATTCAAATGAAAAAAAAACATGCACTTCTCATGCGCTAAAAGTTTGTCTAAATGTTGTGCGACGCGCGTTGTGCTAAGGCCTCATAAAGTCACTTTTTACACTCTAGTCAGTCTAGTGCGTTAAGTAAAACTCGCTCCCGGCACCGCGGTGCGCCTTTGCACCGCCACCCGAGGTCAACGAGCATAGAAGTATATATTTGATAAGATTTGAAGGTATGTTCAATGATATTAATTATTTGTTTAATTTTCTCGCAATCGAAGTGAAAAGCAAAGTACACTCGTGTATAAAAGACATTTTATTCTCTACTTTATATCGGCCCTCGCATGTGGTTTGCATCTCGGATCATTTCTACGATCTGAGGGTTTGCATCGATAATTGTCTCAAATAAAATGGTTTGTTATATGCACTTTTTATACGGATTTCACGTCGCGTTGCCGACTATTTCAATTTCATTTTTATTGTATTAATTTATGTTAATTTTATTTATTTACTTGTTGTAAAATCTACTATTTTAGGCGTATATAAAGATACATGTAACTGAGAGTATAAACAAACGTAACACAACATGTAACACGTCAATAGTATAATTCCTTAAAATCGAATGTAAGGTTTTTCAGAAATAAATTTAAATAGACAAATATATTCGGATATAATCGCTGCGAAAGTCACAATACTTTCACTGAAAAATGTTTTGAACAAGATTGGTCAGTTTTAAATTATCGCTGAAAAACTGCATTGCCCAAACAAAAGGATGTAAGTGACGTAAGTTTCCTATGGAGATACGACTTTTTCTTAACCGACTCCAAAAAGGAGGAGGTTCTCAATTCAACTGTATTTTTTTTAATTCACAGTATGTGTGTGACAGTGGTTTTAAATTAAGACTACTACTAGAAGTATATTCGGCCTCATAAATAGCCGGACACTATAATTTATATTTAATAAAATACACGTACTTGCGTCCCCAGTTGATATTAAATTGATATGTAGTTAAATTGGTACAAGTAGCATTAACATTTTAAGAGAGCTTTGAGATCCTGTAATTGGCTCTGCTGTAACTATTCGTATTGTTACTTAGTTTTATTGCTGTTGGTTCTCCTATTAATAAATAAAAATAAACAACTAAAATACTTTCTTCCCAAGTTAATTTTAATACCTACCTACGTTCGAAACTAAAATACTGCCACTTGGTTCAGTCATAGCATGCTCCGTAGCACTTACAAAGTCGAAGCACGTTACATATTTTCTTTTTACCCACTAATAAGCACCTAACTTTGATAATAACGGCTCGGCGGGCGATTCGTGAACCAATTAAAAGGACGTTAATCTCCGAGAGCAGTCCATTTAACGCTAGTTTCTATGAAAAGCTTTCACTTCTGGTGCTGAAACGTGACTAACACCTCTATCTATAGACGGCAATGTAAAGTATCTGTATACACAGGGTTCTGCAAACACGACGCTGGCTCAGGCTCGACGCTTAGTTAGAGGTTCACCAATTTCACCATAGATGGCGCTGATATGAAAGTTAACCAACATCCTGATTCAATAAAGCTGCAGCGAAACTAAAGATAACATGTTTAATTCAGTAACATCTTGATACTAAGAAAGATAAGTTTCAAAATTTAATTTATATGTAAGAGAAACCCAATAAAATAATTTTGAAGGACATTTTTTCACAGACTTACTCGTAAATCTATGAAAAATAAATAATATGTACCTGAAATCTATTTGCAATACAAATTGATTATACAGAGTGAATCTTAATACCACTTTTAACCCCCCACGCAAAAAAGAGGGGTGTTATAAGACTTATAAGTTTAATATGTGTTTCTGTGTCTGTCTGTATGTGGCGTCGTAGGTCTTAAAGGGATGAGCCGATTTGGGTGGAATTTTAAATCGAAAGTCTTGTTTGTGGAGGTGGTTATTAGCAGCTAGTCGTGTTAATACGGTTTTTTTTATTCTAAACTTAGATTATTCAAAAACAATATAAGTGCGGTTACAAAAGGAGATTGACTATAGTTCAAATGTCAGGATTAAGAGCACGTCGTGTCGTACACGTGTGTAAATGTGTGATGAAACCAATACGACAAGTAAGATAAACCTCCAGGATACCACCAAACTTATACGTAAGGCGTGAAATACTTTAAAATAAAAGTTAAATACCTGCGAAACGTGTCAGACATTGTTGCCGAATTCGCATTATTAAATAAGTCCAGGGGTATAAAATTATGCTAATTTGGGAAACTGGTGCAGCGTCAATAAATCCGGTAGCTTATACTGTAAATACGCGAACACCGCTAATCTCTCGGAATTAGCTGTTTATCTGCTCTGACAAAATATGGCCTCGGTGGGGAATTGATTTTGCCATTTGTCACTGTGATTTAAAGCGCAGAATATTCGTACCGATTACGTGTCGGCTTGGAATTCATATACTTACCTTTCTGTTATACTAAATCATGAATTGTTACCGCTTATTTATCTATCATATACTATTTAATGAGCAACATTTGTATATTTAATTGATTTCTCAAAAACCGCTCTAACGATTTTAATGAAAAATACATTATAAGAATTTAAGAGGGTTAAAAATCGATCTAGTTTAGTCTCTTCGTCGTGAAAACTCGTATTCTGCGGGAAAACACAAACAAAGCTTGGCTACCCATGTACTAAATGAATAAGCAACATCAGAAATCAGAAAAGTGCAAATGTAATGGTTATCCATTGGCTTCAAGAAAACTGCGAAATATTTTATAAGCTTTATCAATCAATCAGCTATTATCTATTATTTAAAAAGCATACTTCTATGATTGATAATAGACGCCACTTTTCTGGCAACGTCTTTATGTGGGAGCAGGTAGGGGAAGTGTGGACTAGAGCCCAAAGGTGCTCATTTACATTTAAGAAGCATACCTAATTCTATAATTAAAAATAGACGCCACTTGCCTGGCAACTTAACATCTTGATGTGGGTAGTAGGTAGGTAGAGGGGAAGTGTGGACTACAGCCCAAAGTTGCTTATTAACTACACTTAGTGAGTGACAGAATTACTCTGAACACTGACTACAGCATAACTGACCAGACCATTCATTCATTTACTGTATTCCTTACATACTAGTAGCTACACGGTACATACATACACAATCATCCATACATCTCGCACGCTACTTTAGCTATTAAGGTGCAAATTTTATTTTTAAATAAATATGTACTACTAACTTATCTTGAGCACATAGTATAAACGATCCAATCGATTTAACATTATGTGTCTTGTCGGCATAATAAAATACTTATAAATATAGGTATCGAACATCTCAGACTCAATAACAAATATACTTGATCATCACACAAATAAATCACCCTAACGAGTAGGTACGGCGATTTGAACCTGTGACAGCAGGTTTCGTAGACAGGGCGTTGGTAATGTTATCAGTCCATCAAGTTATATACAGGGTGTGGCCTGTAATAGGAGCAATAAATTTAAAGGACGCTTCGTTACAGCATCTGCAGTAAACTCTTGTTTCAAAAAAATATCTTTTTTCAATTTGGAGAAATTTTGATTTAAAGTTATGACCTCAAAAACAGATCTTGGCACCCAGAGATTATAGCGCGGCAGTCAATGCTGATTTTGAGGTTGCATCACTCATAATCGTTGTCGCATTATTGGTTTAAAAGAATTTTATCAGAATTTTTAAAATTTTACACGCATAAAATAGTACACGTAAGCTATATTTGCAATAAAAAAACTTTTTTTCAATTGAAACCATTTGGAAATAATTGCTGGAGAGAATTATTGCTCCTATTACTGGCCACACCCTGTATAAGAACTGCCCATTGCTACTTGTACCTATTAGATCTCGCTAGTAGGTAGCTAAAATTATGTTAGTTCTATGCACACGTGTGTTCTGATGAAGCATGTAATACACGCTATGTAATGTTGTCATACGTTTTATTAATAAAATGTTTAAATATGGACTTACTCGTAATTACGTAGGTACATAATTACGAGTACCATAAATCGAGCGTTTGCTAATAACCATTACGGCTAATGTTGGGATCTGTATAACTCGACTGATACCGATTCAGCGCTTAATCGTAATGTTTGACTAAATATAATGAACATTCAGAGCCGATATTGCATTGTGTCAGTCTTAACACATTCAATGCCGTTCAAGTAATATAATAGTAACATAGTTAACTATACATAAATGATCTTTCTCAATACATTCAAATATTAGGTTTGTGTTAGTATCCGAGCTTTCAAGACAAGGGTATTGAAACGCTTAGCGGAAAGTTCCAACTTCCTTTCAAAAATATTGTGATAATAATAAACATTATGTTATGTTTTTAGTGATGCCTGAAACCTACTAGGCGAGAGCTCAGCTTATAGGCGCTTCCCACTATTTCCCAAAAAAACTACAGTCTTCGCTGAGAACGGGCCATTAAAAATAATTGGCACTGCACGTGTTAATTCCCATAAGGCGGTATATTTGTGTGTGAAAGTTTGTGATAAACAGGAACGTGAAAGAGAGTGTACGTTTGACATATTGATAATCCTGTCATAGATCATTTTCTGGTACAGTACAGATGTACTGAAAAACTTTTTTCCACAGAATAGGTGAAATTTTATTCTACGTCAATGTCATAAAATGTGGTCTCGGGCTACCTGATGGTAAGCAGACGCCATAGCTTAATATGCCTATGGACGCTCGCGACTGCAAAACAATCAAAAAGCTGCCGACACTTTTTTGATATCAGGATCCGTTAAACCGACAGGCTCTGGCGACCTTTCTGACCCCCAGAAACACAATATCCCATACTTACAGAGTAAGCAGGGTGCTGGCAGGGCAGGTGCTCTATTTCTTTTTAAACCAACTATCCACTTATCTGTAGATCTTTAATAGATTCCATACATTGTTGTTGTTGTCCTAGGGCACACCGGAGGTGAAAACGGCCTTTCTAAGCTCGCACTACAGCTTCCTGTCCTCGGAAACATATTTGGCTAGCTCAGTTTAACTACTCGCAGTTCACTATCTACTATTCGCCGTCATAGGACGTCTGCGATTTTGCCTTCCGACTGGCGGCTTCCCCACAAAAGCGTTGCCTGCTATGTTTTTTCACCTCTACGAATAGTATGGCATATCTATCTCTATCTGCGCGTCTCCATATCCACACAAATGGGGTGTTGCCGCCATATGGCAAATTGATATGATTGGACTGAAAGTGCGAAGGATCGGTCTTAGGGACTTGTTGAAGAAAAAAATCAATTTGTTCGTCAGGCCTTTATTCACTGTCCACGTTCCGCAACCAAAAACCAAACCAATTCTATACATAGTTTAATATCCTTCCAAAAATATTTAAATGTTCACTTAAACTGAAAACAACTTTTACTCCGCACCTCAAGCGACGCAAGTTGCTGTCGTCAAGTAATAGATGTCGCACAGATGGTCAACGTAAATATTTACGTAAATTGAAATTCGAAATGGATACAGTTATGGCTCGGATATTGCTAACTGAATGTTGTACGCATTTTGGCACCTTTTTAGGGTTCCGTAAGCGTCTATGAACCCTTATAGTTTCGCCATGTCTGTCTGTCTGTCTGTCTGTCCGTCTGTCTGTTCGAGGCTTTGCTCTGTGATTGTTAATGCTAGAAAGCTGCAATTTGGTATGGATACATAAATTGATAAAACTGACAAAGTCGTACAATAAAATCTAAAATACTTTTTTAAGGGTACCTCTCTCATACGTAAAATGGGCATGATTTTTTTTTGCTTCAACCCTATGGTGTGGGATGTTGTTGGATAGGTTTTTCAAAATGAATAGAACTTCATGAAACATTTTTTGATAAAGTGAATATGATTGGAAAAATTCACATAAAAAAAAGAAAAACTATGGATCCAAAAAAATAGAAAAAACTCATGAAAGTAAAGCTTAATAAAGAGTTTCAACGAAAACTATAGCGGATATTTTTGAGTTATCGTAAAAACTCTTTCCTTCTTAGTAAAAGACGTATGAAACGCTGCGAAAGTATTCAGTCCCTTTTGCTTGTTATTGATTTTTAACCGACTTAAAAATTTCAAAAGAGGAGGTTATCAATTCGGTTGTATGTTTTTTTTTTTGTTTTTTAATGTTTGTTAGTCCATAACTCCGTCATTTCTTAACCGATTTGGAAAATTCTTTTTTTGATTGTAAGTATATATATCCAAATTGGTCCCGTTTTTGTCAAAACGCAGTTCTGATGATGGGATCCATGAGAAATTGAGGGAACTCCTCAAATCTTCAAGGCAAACATATAGTAATTTTTGTGTTTTTATCAACAAATCAAGCATTTTCATCCAAAAATGTGACATTGGATGAAGTGGAACGGCTGATGATGATCAGAACAGAACTCTTCAACGACGAAAAGTTCACGTTTGGCGATTTGTCCTTCTAGCTGTGTTTGTTAAGCAAGTTCTATTTTCACGATTGATTTTTGTCATGCTCGAGTTCTGATGATGGGATCCATTAGGAATCGAGGGAACTCCTCAAATGTGAAAGGCACACAAATAGTGATTTTAGTATTTTCATGAACTAATCAAGCATTTTCATTCATAAAAGTGACATTTGATGAAGTGGAACTGCTGATGATGATCAGAACGGAACTCTTCAATGACGCGTAGTTCACGTTTGGCGATTTGTTCTCTTCGTTTTGTTTGTCAAGCAAGCAAGGTTTTTTCATGATTCCGTGAGGAATTGACGGTACTTAGTCTTCTACCATTATAAACATACATTATAGCCATTTTTATTTTATTGTATATCTGTATGCAGTGCAGTAGTGCATCTAAGTATAATAATCTTTTACCGGCCTCCCCCATTGAAGTCGGTTTTTTTTTCTTAAAAAATATTTTAGAGTAAGTTCATTAGGCAACTACGGAAGCCTACACTGAGCATGGCCAGACATACTCTTGGCCGATTTTATTATTACATTAAATAAAGGAATTTTGTTCTACTATTAATATTTACTTCCAAAATAGAACATTATTATAAGTAACCATAGTGTAGCACATAACTATCTAGGTTGCCTTATTTAATTGGCTGACATAATTTTCACCTTTTGGTCGATGAGATTTTTATCTTTTTCGAAACTTTGGATGTTCATTAATTTATGATTTGATTATTACGTTTTGAATATTTAAAATTAGAATTCTTAATGAAATTTGAGGGCACGTATATTTTACCGACAAACAGCGTTTATAAACACAGTTAATTAACGTTTCTGTTTTTTTTTCCTACGGATTAACATAAATCATGAAACATCACAGCAAGCATCCCCACGGAAGTACCATTTGTCGCCGCACCCCGCCCTTCCGGTGAGCTTCCGGTGCCAGCTTATCACAATGTCTTGCTTTATAAGGCAAAACGCTTAAAGAGGATTAAAAAAAAATTCTTCTGCTATAGCAAAAAATGTCATTTAAAAAGGACTGGTGACGTAACATTTTTAGAAAGGGTTTTTTGTGCTATTTTGTAGTGCAAAGGACATCTTGTATTATCAAGAAATAAATGAATTTATAATTGTTAAATATTGGGGGAGCGTGGCGATTATGACATTTACCCCCCATGAAATTGGGGGAGGCCTATGTCCAGCAGTGGACGTCCTAGGGCTGATATGGTGGTGGTGGTGGTGGGGGACAATCTTACACAAATCCACCAGCTGTGCTACCGCGAACTTCGAAAATCGAACTTCGTGTCGTGCCGTCCCTTTCACTCTCGTGTTATACAGTATATCACGGAAAGGGACGGTACGATACGAAGTTCGATTTTCGAAGTTCGCGGTAGCACCCCTGTTCCCAATACATACTTAAATAAAAACATCGAAGAACCAGGAAAAAATATCCGTGCTAAATTCACTAATAATGCCTAGGCCGGGATTCGAACCCGGGACCTCTAGCTTCGGAGGCAGTTTCACTACAGACTAGGCTAAACAGGCGGCAGTCATCAGATGGACATTCATATTGTTATGTGTGTTATTTGACGACCGGTTGCCAGAGACTATACATTTATACTATAGCTCGAATCTCAGCCAGGTTAATTACTTATTTATGTGATGAGCCTGAATATTTTTGGCTACTCTACGCAGAACTTAAGCATTTACTTATAACTATAATGCGCCTTATAGGCGTTTACGTAAAAAAACTACTAAGGTCGAATAATATTAAATACTAGAATTTTATGCAAAAGTCCAGCTTAAATGTAACATACATTTAAATTATTTGCTGAAATTGATAAAAATGCTACAATATATCTCAAAATTACTAGCTTTTTCGTAGATATTTCTTGGAAATGTCAGCCAGAGTTCTACGCAAAAAAACAGTTTTGGCTATTCTAATTAAAGAAGTTGAAACACAAACAAAATTTACAAAAAAAATTACCTGTTCAATCGAATATCATGACGTCGCTTTTAAGTATTTATATATAACCTTTGTATCGATCATTGTTTGGATTAAACCTTTACTTACCCACAAAACGTAGCACACTATATTTTTCAAACAAATGAAACCTGTAATTTCAATATAACAATAAAATCGGCCAAGAGTATGTCGGGCCATGCTCAGTATAGGGATCCGTAGTTGCCCAATGAACTTACTCTAAAAAAATCAATAACAAGCAAAAGGGAATTTTCGCAGCGTTTCATAGGTCTTTTACTAAGAAGGGAAGAGTTTTTACGATAACTCAAAAAAGGCTTAACTGATCATGTCCGCTATAGTTTTCGTTGAAAGGCTTTACTTTCATGTTTTTTATTTTCATATTTTTTGGACCTCTAGTTCAAAAGTTAGAGGGAGGGACACATGTTTTTTCTTTTGGAGTGAATATTTTTGGAAATATTCACTTTATCAAAAATATCTTCGTTTCTATGTGATACAAATGTCTTCTGTAATCCATTTTTATTATTACGAGTATAATACTAACCTGCTAACTTAAAAAAATGTTTTTTATTTTATTTTAATTTAAGTTATTTATTTATAATAATTTTTAATTAATTAGCTCCAAGACACAGTTTTAAACAGTGACTATAAATAGTGTTGTTATTACTAATGTTAACATAATTCCAGCTTAAAGTAATGAACTCACCTTAGATACTATTTCCTAAAGTGTCCACTCAACGTCCAAAAATGAGCCAGTCCAAGAATATTCCCAATCAAATGCTGGCCATGCATTATTCATAAACTCTGCTAATTGAAATGCACCGGCCCTCTGCGATGCTAATCTCATTACCCAGCATAAATCATTGGGCCTTTTGAGCCTTTCTAGTGAAAGTGAACAGATTGATAAACATAGACTGGATAGGTATCAATTTTAAGCGAGGACGCAGGAACATGACATACCTAATATTCATTTTAAATTTTCACGAAAAGTTCATAGAATAGCAGAAGCAGGAAGCCTGTACTTCGTTTCTTACATTTTTAACTATCTATGCCTTCCGCAGTTTTTTTTTTGTTAATGTCTGGGGGAGGCCAGTGTCCAACAGTATGTCGTCATTCCGCTGATGATAATAATGATGATAAAATTAGGACGAAATTATTCCTGTCAAACATAAAAAAGAAAACCTTCTGTGCGTATGTACTGTTAATTATCGTGTGTTATATCTTCTCCAGCATTGTAATCTGTCAGTTAAATGACTGACAGCAGTATTAAAACAATAAACTTTATATACTAATGCAAGTTTATAAGTACCATAGACAATTCTAGAATTACTGTTCAAAACGGGATATTTACCATGTATGTTAATTTTGTTGTTTCCGATATTTCGGCGCTGTTGCAAGCACCATTATTAAGGATTGACTGACGTGCTGCGAGTTTTAGCACTGAGACTGTAACCGGCATGAACGCGCGAGTTGATACTGTAAGTGGTGTGTGTCGTGATCGTGTTCGAGTTTTGAGCGACAGTGCGGGCGGTGGTAGTAGCACTGTGCAGAAAAAGCGAACCAAGAAGAGGGTAGATCGCTATGGAGTGTGGGTAGACCACAAATAAAACTCGCAGCGCGTCAGTCAATCCTTGAAAATGGTGCTTGCAACAGCGCCAAAATATCGGAAACTCGACAATATTAACTTACATTGTAAATATCCCGTTTTGAACAGTAATTCTAGTGTTAGTGACCATGTTAGCTTGAAATCGTATACCATAAACAATTTACTATATCAATGGATTTTCATACAATTACTATACAACTGTTCTTTTTTAATGAAGCATACATATATGCCTGTATTCAGCCAATATTATAGTTTTTAATTAAAATCAAACTATTTTGCTGTCGTAGAAAAAATATTGTATGCATAGTTACAAAATTATGATAGGTTTTAACATTCTCGAGTCTATAAAAAACAAAACTCACCACGTTCGTTTTGTTACAGCGGCTCTCCGATTTTATGAACCCTTATAATGCTACTGTTGCATAATAGTACATTACGATACAAGTGCAGAGAACAGGAAATTCGCAACAAGTGGTGATAAATTGAAACACGACCGAAGGGAGTGTTTTAAATCGACACGAGTTGCGAATTACCTGTTCGCTCGTGTATCGTACAACGTTTTACAGTACATATGGCTCTTAAAGTTTCGACATATGCACGTAATCTGCTGATTACCGCACTCGTGTGGTAATATAGCACCATATGTACTGTAATAGTATTTTACAGTACATATGGTGCTAGAGTGCCTTCGGTCGTATTTCAATTTATCACCACTGTTGGGAATTTCCAATTCTCTGCACTTGTATCATAATGTACTACTATGAAACAGTTACACTGTTAAACGAGCATACCAAGTTTTGTTATTTAAGACTCAAAAAATAAAATACCTAGGTAATTATGTAACGACGCATATAATACTTTTTTGTACGACAACAAAATAATTAGATTTAAATAAAAAATCGATATGGTGGCAGATTGCGGGCATTGACGCATGCCTCTTTAAAAAAAAACAGGTGTATAATGTATGGACATCTATTTTGATTCTCCAGCCAATCCAGCATTTGTATAAAAAGTTTATTGTTTTAATACTTCTGTCACACATTCAATTGACAAAAATAAATTATAATGCTAGACTGTGGCTGGAGTGGAAAAAAACTATAATCGACTACAACCCAAATAACATTAGGAAATTAACTCCAAAACATTACTCCACAAGCGTAATTCGGATCGAAAGGCAAAGTTCTGCAAATAGAGCATTAAATTTGTTATTCAGATATTCCATTACTAATGAAGATTTATTTCCCACTCATTATTTCGCTTGGTAGATTCAATTTTGTTTCCAATTTATATTCCGGTTACCAACTAAGTTTAACTTTCATGAAATTCTATGGGTGTTTAAATTTGTTTACAAAGTTCTGTTTAAGTGAGTGTTGTATAAAGGACGACTGAAGCCGAAGCCGCTACTAATATCCAACTTAATAAAATTGTCGCCTTTTATAAATTGGCGTTCGGTTTCTTATTATGGGGTATATCCATGGAGGCACGCATCCGGCACGGGCAAATTCAATTTATTTTCGTTGAATAAAAGAATACAACAATACAAAATCACAATTAAAAATTAAAACTTATACCTAATACATTAATATCAAATTATTTGTAAGCGGAACTTTATTATCGAGCGTCAGCCAGCGCTCGTAAAGTTAAGCATGCTAGATGCTAATCGGATGATGAGCTACGGTTGCCTAGTGGTTCAAGCATTCGACTATCAAGCACATGTCGGCGCATTCATTTCCCTTGCACCATAAGCTTTTCATTAAAGGAAAATATCGCGAGGAAACCTGCACACATCTGCGAAAAAAAAACTGCATTGGGACACCGTGGGGACTACTCACCACCCATTGTACTCGTACCCAATCCCTCTCATCAATAAGAGGAGACCTCTGTGTCCAATAGTTGGATGCATATGGGCTGATGATAAGGTATTAATCAGGGTCTGTTTACGACTGCAACGTTTTGTATTCCGATCTATGGAATGGTTGGGGATTTGGTGCGCACGCAATTCGGCCGCGTTTCGCGACGCAATTCGCGTACTGAAGCAATTCTATCCGCAATATTTCATATTTCCATGTTCACATCTTGGGTAAGCAAAAGTGTTTGCCACTAAAAGAGCTCTTAAAATAACACTTGAACTTAAAGATTTCCGGTAACACGTATAAGGAAAGAAAAAAAAAAGAAAAATTTCGATTCAAATTATATTTTCGAAACTACTTTAAAATAGCTGAAGATACATAGGGGTTAAATCGATAGGTATTAGCGGTATTAGTGTCCCCTTACCCTAAACCTTTGCTGGTACACCCTTCCTAGGACACCCATAGTTAATTTGAGTAAAACAATAACTAATAAATAAATAAAAACTTGTTTTAAGACGATTTTCGCCCACAGAAACATTGATATCTTAAGGTAACGTAACGTAAATTGAAAAACACATTTTTTCTGTACTAATTTAATTTCACCAGCAATGTCCGATATACATATAATAAGCTAAGAACCAATTATTATGCTTGTAAGGAGTTCAGTATCAATCAAAATATGGTGTTCCATAATATTGCCGCGTGAGAAAACTTTTCGTATATTTCTGTATTTTTAACAATGGTAATTGTTATAACCGCTAACAACAATTGAAGCAGTAAAAATTTAAGCTTATCAGGAAAACACACTGGAATAATAATAAACATAAATTAATTTAAACGTATTTTAAAATATTTCGTTCATTTCAATATTCAACGGATTCACGAATAAACACAGTCAGCCAACATAAAATATGTAACGTTTAAATACACTGTAGCTTATTTCATTGTAGCATGGCATAAATATTATAAATTTCTTTGATGTTGACTGTTACATTGCTTCCGTAAACAATATTCGTAAATGATCGAAGAAACATCCCTAATTGCGAAATTCCGCTCTTAATAGAACGTTAAACGATGCTCAAGGTTTCGGAATGGGTGTAAATAGCTTAAATATTTACAGAATACTCGGCTGTAACGTGCAATTCTGCTATGCTGTTGTCAGAACACAGCCTACTGTATAGCAGTGAAAGTTTCTGCTAGAGCTATGTACTCTCAAAATATATACAAACATTGGTTTATCCTAAATATTATAAAACCAATATGTTTATCTTCAAAATCTAAGATTTTGAGCCAAAACTCAACTTTGTAACTTTTAAAATGAAAAGTTATAAATTATTTTCCAAATATTTTTTAGTTTTTTGCTTCTCCTGTAAAGTGGCGTTTTGGCGTTTACGTCCTTTGAGTCGAAAGGTATCGATGTGTCCTGAAGTATTGAATAAGTGTGAATATGAACGTTTGAAATGCCCGTAAAAACATAAAAGCCGGGAGAGACGTCAATCCCAATCAATCCAGACTTATTAGTATGCGCCCTCTCGTTATTATTTTAATGATCTTCTTTAATTAATCCCGCTTAACGGTGCTTGTGTCGCAGTATTATTTTAATGGCAGCTTCAAAACGTAATTTTTCTTTTTTTACAATATTTTAAAAAATGAATTCCTAATAAGTTTAAATAAAACTGCCATGTGTAGCCAGGATGGCCAGGAGGGCGGGGGGATGGGAAGCAGCATCCCTAGAGTGCGGTGGAGATACTGCGACTGCCAACCCGCATGCCAAGCGTGGCGATTATGACATTTACCCTGCATGAAATTGGGGGAGTCCTATGTCCAGCAGTGGACGCCCTTCGGCTGATGTGGTGGATGTATTAATACAGGATTTTTTAGAATGGATATCATTTATTCAACAAGCATGAAAACAGGATATTCAAAATATAACAACTAAACTTATTAAAAAAGGTCTCCAAGATCTGAGCCCTGTGGAAGAGTTCCATAAAGCTGGCAGCGTTCACCCTTTTGATAGCTATGCCGATCCCCTAGCCAAGAAACGAGCCAGATCTACGGTTTCCTAACACCTCAGCCAGCTTTCGTGATAGTTGCCCAAATAGTTAGTAGGCACCCGCGCTCCACGGATCCAGTGTGTCAACAGCAAATGCCACAAATATAAGTCAGTCTGAAAGTCCGATGTATTTGCGGCTCTTCGCTGCCTCGGCTGCTGCGGCTGCCCAGCCCGCTCTAAATGAAGTTGCACCTAGGTGGGACGGCTCCAGGATGTCGACAGATGTTGCGTCCCAATATCCTCTAAAAGTTCATAAAAAATATAAAACGAAATAGTACATTACTGCAGAGGCCGTGAAGTAAGGGATTGCTGGACGAGTTTGGGATAAAACGAGTCCTGCAATCCCTGTTCCGGCCGAGGATTGTATAGTACTTTTCTCAAACATGTTAGAACAAAAAACAATAAAAAAACTACAATGTAAAAAAAACTAAAAAATACAAAACGTCCAAAAGTAGCAAAGCATCACGACAAATACCTGCAAAGGACGTTAAAAAATACGGGGCATCATCGCAGAATACCTGGGTATGTCCTTCATGTTTCCTGAAGCAGCCGAAGAGTGGGGACTATTCCAATACACCCATAGGAAAAAGGGATCTTGGGTCAAAAGCAGAAGTAGCGCAGCACGACAATGTTACCCTGCGAGTAAAGCTCAATAAGGCGCAAAGTTCGGCTCAGCGCAAAATCGATGAAGATCTACAGGCACATAAATGTTTATCAAGGGAGGATATCCGGGAGGTAATCCAGACGGAACTGAGTAGGATTTTAAATACAGAAGTAGCCAGAATTATCAACCTCAGTATGCAAACAATTCGGTCGGAAGTAGCCGTGATGAAGGAGGAGGTATCTTCTATGAAAGAATCTATGCAATACATGAATGACCATTTTGAAGAAATGAGAAGAGAGACCGAAGACAAATTTGAAATATGCCGACAGCTACAGAAGGAGGTAGATATATTAAAAAACAATAACTTGGATTTGGTTAATCGTATTAATGAGATCGAACAGCAGGCCCGTACATGTAATGTTGAGATCCAGTGCGTGCCAGAATATAAATCAGAAAATTTGATCACTACGGCATTGCAACTGGTCAAAACTGTGTCATGTGATATTAAGGCCGATGATATTTATCATTGCACTAGAACTGCCAAGTTGGATGACAAAAGTTCGAGACCGCGAAATATAATCGTCAAACTTAAAAGCCCGCACCTGCGTGATACACTACTTGCTGCGGTGATCAACTTCAACAAGGCAAACAAAGAAGACAAACTCAATTCTAGCCATCTCGGCATAGGTGGTGACAAAAAGCCAATTTATGTATCAGAGCATCTGACTCCATATTATAAAAAAGTTCACAAGGAAGCAAGATTGGCAGCACGGGAGAAACAGTACAAATACGTGTGGGTCAGAAGCGGTAGGGTGCTGGTTCGTAAAGACGATAAGGCTCAAGCTATAGTATTGAAGAACTTGGAATCCATCAGAAGACTATAAGGCCATCTTATATTGGAATCTATTTAATTCCTTTAATCCTAATGTACGATTAGTGTTTTTACGAGAATATCATTCCCTGAATTATCCTGTTATTATCAAAACGCTCGGGGTTTAAATACCAAAACTGTCGAATTCTTATGTAATGTATCGGTTAATAATTACGATATTATTTGTATCACTGAGACTTGGTTACAGGGTAACGTTGGTGATTATGAAATTTTTGATGATCGGTACATCGTGTACAGGAGAGCCCGTAACCTTGAGCTGCCTTGCTCCAAAAAAACCGGTGGAGGGGTAATGATTGCCGTCAAAAAGAAATTTGTGTCCTACAGAATTACAGAGTATGAAACAGAGTCTGAAGACTTGTGGATTGTTATTGAGCTAAAAAACAAAGATAAACTTTTTAAGTTCTGTATTTGCTGTGTTTATCTTCCTCCACCGGTGAGGTCTGTTGATGTGGAACAGTTCGTAGATGGGGCTTCAGTCAACTTGACGAACTATTCGAATTCCTTGATTGTTGGTGATTTTAACATGCCTTCCATTGATTGGACCGCAACCGACGACAAGCTACACATGGTCCCTGTGCTGCAGGGTTCGGGCTCTTTTGGACATCTTGTCATGGAATTTATGGCACTAAATAGCCACAAACAATATAACTCAGTTAGGAACTGCAATTCTAAAATACTGGATCTTGTTTTTTCGACTGAAAATGTAATTTTAGAGAAGAGTAGAGCAACCTTGAGTGTAATCGATCATCATCATCCTCCAATAGTATTCAGTGTTAATATAGACTCAGAATTAACTCTTGCGTCCAATATGCACCCAAGACCTAATTTTTACAAAACTAATTACGATGAATTATCGAAATATCTCGGTGGTCTGGACTGGTCTTTAATATTGGATTCCTGTGAGGATGTTGATATTATGGCAAGTAAATTACAGTATGAGATAGATGTAGCCATTAAAAAATACGTACCTCTTACTAAACCAAAGGGCATGAAATATCCAGTGTGGTTTTCGCGTGACCTTATCAGAATGCAGAGAGAAGGGTACAAGTTAAGGCAAAAAGTAAAAAAATACCGAAATCCCCTTGATAAACTTAGTCTCGATATCATAAAGCGTCGATGTGAACGTCAAGCACTCGACTGCTATAATCATTATTGCAAAAAAATAGAAAACAATATACTACGTAACTCAAAGTACTTCTGGACATTCATTAAACAAAAACGTAAAAACAATTCTTTAATACCAGCGACCATGCGCCTGGGGAACAATGTTGCCCAAAATTGTAAAGAGATATCCGAACTGTTTGCTAGGAACTTCTCATCTATCTATGATAAAGGTTTCATTTCTGGTGTATCGGGACAAATTGCGAGTATCTCCTCTGTACTTCCCGGTGCTTTGAATAATATTATAATTGACGAAAAAGCTATTTTAAAAAAGATTAACACGTTAGATTTACGTAAGGGCTGTGGTCCAGATGGCTTGCCGCCAGTACTTCTGTATAAGTGTGCTAAGCAGCTAGTGTCTCCCTTAAAATACATATTTAATAAGTCTTTACAATCTGGAACCTTTCCTACTTCATGGAAAGAGGCAAAAATTGTCCCCATACATAAGGGCGGCTCCAAATCGGACATTAGCAATTATCGACCGATATCTATTCTGTCCATTGTACCAAAGCTGTTCGAATCTTTGGTCTATCCTTATATTTATAGCCATTTTTCTCACCTACTTTCGAACAAGCAGCACGGTTTCATTAAGTCGAGGTCAACCGGCACAAATTTGGTATCCTATATCGAGACGATTACGAACTATATAGATAAGAGAGTGCAGGTAGATGCAATCTATACTGATTTTAGTAAAGCTTTCGACAGGGTAAACCATGGCATACTACTGGGTAAACTTTCCAGGTTCGGTGTTGGTGAACCTTTGTTGAGCTGGTTTAGGTCTTACCTGTCGAATCGTAAGCTGTATGTGGCGGTGAATGGCGAGAATTCTAAAGCGTATATTGCTTCATCCGGCGTGCCTCAGGGATCACATTTGGGCCCCCTACTGTTCTTGATTTTTATCAATGACATCACAAAATGCTGTATCAATTCTGAGCCCTATCTCTTTGCAGATGACTTAAAGTTCATTAGACCGGTTAAAGACGATAATGACCGCCTGAGGCTCCAAGATGACGCTGATAGGCTAGCTGAGTGGTGCAGAAGCAATAACATGGAATTGAACTCCGATAAATGCTATCACATAACCTTCACGCGCAACAAAACTTCAGCACAAACTCAATATGCCATTAACGGTATAACCCTGAAAAAAGTTCCAGTAGTACGAGATTTAGGCGTAATGTTAGATGACCAGTTAAACTTTAATGCTCATTTAGATCATTTAATAAAAAAATCTTCTGCAATGGTGGGCTTCGTGGCAAGGAATACCAAGCACTTCAAGCAAACCCGCACAAAACTGGTACTATTCAACACTCTAGTAAGAAGCAACCTTGATTACTGCTCTCAGGTTTGGTCTCCTTTCTACGAAGTCCACAAAAAACGTATTGAAAGGGTACAGAAGCGATTTCTAGCAATATTGAGCTACTCAACACTTGAAACAAGGTCATTAAGGTCTTATCAGCAGCGCCTAAACTATTTTAAACTATTATCTCTTAGCGATAGAAGAAAAGTACTGGACCTAATGTTTCTATACAGAGTAGTCAACGCCAGGGGTATTGATTGTCCGGAATTGTTAAAAGAAATTCGCATAAACATCCCAAACAGGCTACCTCGCAAGGGTACCTATAAGCTGTTCAAAGATAAATTCAAAAGGACTAAACTCGGCAGTAACTCACCGATTTCAAGAATGGTACGTCTATACAACTATATTCCGGATTCCAGAGGCATAGATATCTTCCATGATACAATAAGTAAATTCAAAAAATCTATTATCACGCATTTTATATCACTGGAGTCTGGCGGGTGACTGCCACTCCTTCATGTTCTGTTGCTCTTCCTGCATGCACATAAACATCCTATTATACGAAATTTGAAATTTGAAATTTTAGTGTAAGTTCTAAAGTAGAATACAATCTCTTACTTCTTATGTAAATAATCTACTATTAAGTGTGGGTATATTCGACCAAACAGAAATGGAATAGACTCTGTTTAAATTATTATTCCTGGTTGGTCGAATCTGGCCTAACCTAAATAAGCTATTAATTTTAAAAATGTTAACTCTTTGTTACAATCATATGTGAGCTGTGGTCACCTATAAGTGGCTAAGCATCTTTGCTAGATTTTTGTTTTTAAGACATATGTTTTGTTTTAGATGTATTATCCGTTGGTGGTCCTTAAATAAATAAATAAATAAATAAATAAATAAATAACGGAAATTAAATAAAAACACGAAAAAGCTACATAGCACCATTTAAAAAAACGCGAAAGAACAAAAAAATACCAAAAAACACGTAAAAACTAAAAAAAATCCAAAAAACAAGAAAAACAAAAATAAACAAAAAAAGTGACGAAAAGTACAAAAAAATACAAAAAAATTTTTAAAAAGTCCAAACATATCAAAAAACGCTACAAAATAACACGAAAAACTAAAAAAAAATACATAAATACTCAAAAAATTCGAAAAAAAACAATATATATTTACATAATCGTGGCGGTTGGCTCTATGTAATATTTCCTTGGACCCGGGTATGTCCTTAAACTACGACCAAGACCACCGGGGGATGGGCAGCAGCATCCCTGGAGTGCGGTGGAGACACTGCGATCGCCAACCCGCATGCCAAGCGTGGCGATTATGGCATTTACCCCCTATGAAAGCGACACAAAGGCCACGGCCCCGAGGTTCCGGCGGCCCCCGGTGCCCTGGTTTTGGTAGCGGCCAGGGTACTAGCGGGGCCAGGGGTGCTAAGAATCTCCGGCAAAGATCCAGCTACCACCACCGACGACTCTTGGCCCTGGCAACGTACAACACGCGTACACTGCGGACCGACGAAAAGATAGCGGAACTAGAGGAAGGATTGAGCAAGTTGCGTTGGGATGTCGTGGGGTTATCTGAAGTCCAAAGAGAGGGGGAGGACACGATAACCCTAAAGTCCGGCAACTTGCTCTATTTCCGGGAGGGCGACCAACAGTCCCAGGGAGGTGTCGGGTTCATCGTCCACAAGTCCCTCGTAAACAACGTGGTGAAGATCGAGAGTGTGTCGGCTAGGGTGGCGTACCTTATACTCAGAGTATCCAAGAGATACTCGTTGAAGGTCATACAGGTGTACGCGCCGACCTCGGCACACTCCGACGACGAGGTGGAGGCTATGTATGAGGATATAACTAAGGCCATGCATAGTTCCAAAACCTACTTCACCGTTATTATGGGGGACTTTAACGCGAAACTGGGCAAGAGAGACGGCAAGGAGCTGAGAGTGGGGCAATTTGGAGTTGGAAGTCGGAACCACCGGGGCCAACTACTGGCTGGTTTCTTGGAGAAGGAGGGACTCTACATGATGAACTCCTTCTTCAAGAAACGCGAGCACAGGAAGTGGACCTGGATGAGTCCCGACGGTGCAACAAAAAACGAGATTGACTTCATTATGTCGACGAAGAGGCATATATTCAATGATGTCTCTGTGATCAATACGGTTAAAACCGGAAGTGATCATCGTCTGGTAAGAGGCACATTGAATATATGCGTCAAGCTAGAGCGCTCTCGACTGATGAAGTCTACGCTCCGTCCAGCAGCAGTCCAAATCCAAAACCCCGAGAGCTTTCAGCTGGAACTCCAAAACCGTTTTGATTGTCTAGGCGGCGACGTGGACGATTTCAATGACGGGTTTGTGGAAGCTGTCCATAGCATTGGGTCTAAGTTTTTTAAGGCCCAACGAACTCACAGAGCCAAAAGGCTTTCTATCTCCACTCAGAGGCTCATCGAGGAAAGGAATGAAATGATTCTGCAGTCTTCAGCCGATGCGACATTATACAGGCAGCTCAATAAACGGATCTCCAAGTCCCTTACCCGCGATCTGCGCCAATTCAATACAAATCGTATTGAAGAGGCCATCGAGCAGAATAAGGGCTCTAAAGTGTTCTCAAGAGATCTGTCTATTGGGCAGAGCCAGCTCGCCAAATTAAAAACTGAAGACGGTAGAATCGTTTCATCCAAACCCGAGCTTCTGAAAGAGATAGAATGTTTTTATGGACAGCTATACACGTCAACTAGCAGACCCGAAGTTGGTCTGGCGGAAGACCCTAGAGCCAGATTAACCCGGCACTATACCGAAGATATCCCGGACATCAGCCTGTACGAGATTAGAATGGCTCTTAAACAGCTAAAGAACAACAAGGCACCCGGTGAAGACGGAATAACAGCTGAACTCCTGAAGGCGGGTGGAAAACCGGTCCTTAGGGCCCTTCAGAAGTTGTTCGATTCCGTCTTACTGGAAGGGAAAACTCCAAAGGCATGGAACAGAGGTGTGGTGGTGCTGTTTTTCAAAAAGGGTGACAACGCCTTACTGAAGAACTACCGCCCCATCTCACTTCTGAGCCATGTCTATAAGCTGTTTTCAAGAGTCATTACGAACCGTCTCGCACGCAGGCTAGATGACTTCCAGCCTCCCGAACAAGCCGGATTCCAAAGAGGCTTTAGCACCGTAGACCACATCCATACGCTTCGTCAGGTTATACAGAAGACTGAGGAGTATAACCTGCCCCTCTGTCTAGCGTTCGTGGACTACGAGAAAGCCTTCGATTCGATTAAAACCTGGGCTGTACTACAATCTCTCCAACGGTGCCAAGTGGACTACCGCTATATCGAAGTACTGAAGTGTTTGTACGAGAACGCCACTATGTCAGTCCGACTCCAGGACCAGAACTCGAAACCTATTCCGCTGCAGCGGGGAGTCAGGCAAGGAGATGTTATTTCTCCTAAACTGTTTTCCGCTGCACTGGAGGACGTGTTCAAGACTCTGGACTGGAGAAGGCTAGGCATCAACATAAACGGCGAGTACATCACTCACCTTCGGTTTGCTGACGATATAGTAGTCTTGGCTGAGACCATGGAGGATTTAAGTACAATGCTCAATGACCTCAGTAAAGCCTCCGAGCGAGTTGGTCTAAGGATGAACATGGACAAGACGAAGATCATGTCAAATGCCCATGTAGCACCAACCCCCGTAACAATCGGACACTTTACGCTCGAAGTTGTAGACGATTACATATACCTAGGACAGACTGTCCAGTTAGGTAAGTCCAACTTCGAGAAAGAGGTTAATCGTCGAATACGACTCGGCTGGGCAGCGTTCGGGAAGCTACGTCACATCTTTTCGTCCAATATCCCGCAGTGTCTCAAGACGAAAGTCTTTGACCAGTGTGTGTTGCCAGTGATGACATATGGTACTGAAACGTGGTCGCTTACTATGGGCCTCATAAGAAGGCTCAAAGTCACCCAAAGAGCAATGGAGAGGGCTATGCTGGGAGTTTCTCTGCGTGATCGCATCAGAAATTAGGCCATCCGCAGCAGAACCAAAGTGACCGATATAGCCCTTCGAATCGCTAAACTTAAGTGGCAGTGGGCGGGGCACATAGCACGCAGAACCGATGGCCGTTGGGGCGGGAAGGTTCTCGAGTGGCGACCACGTACCGGAAGGCGTAGCGTGGACAGGCCCCCCACACGGTGGACTGATGACCTGGTAAGGGTCGCGGGTGTCCGCTGGATGCGGGTGGCGCAGGACCGGTCATTGTGGAAGTCTTTGGGGGAGGCCTATGTCCAGCAGTGGACGTCATTCGGCTGAAATGATGAATATTTCCTTTATCAGTTGATTTTAGTAAGCAAATTTAAAAAGTTATTATTATTTATTTTAAACTTTATTGCACAAATAAATCGGTACAAATGGCGGACTTAATGCCTCAAGGCATTCTCTACCAGTCAACCAAGGAGCCAAACAGAAAATAGCGAAGGTAGATGCAAGAGACAAACTAGGTGAGAAAAACAAAAAAAAAATCCTAAGGTAGAGCTAATTACAAAAAAGGTGTTTAAACTACTTAACCAAATATATACCTGAATACATACATAGATATATATATATATATATACATATATACATTAAATATACATACATAATTATATACTATTGCACACACGCTTACGACTACAAATCTCTTTTCCGCTAGGAATGTTCTAGCAAGTGCTTGAAGAGCATACGTTTGAAAACAAATTTGCTTGGGGCCTGTCTTATCGTCAGAGGGAGTGCATTCCAGAGACGAATTGCTTGAACAGCGAAGGAAGATGTAAGGAAACCACTATGGTGAGGAAGTACAGATAGTTTGAGGGATCGGGAGGAACGCAGTTCACAGCCTGGACGAGGGGTGACAAAGTTAAATTTACGTTTGAGATATCCAGGAGCGGAGGGCTCAAACAGGATGGAGAAAAGCGTGCAAAGGATCCTGAGAGACCTGCGTTGACGTATCGGGAGCCAGTTCAGCTTGCGGCGAAAATGAGAGATATGGTCAAACTTGCGTAGTGGTAAGAAAGTCCTGGGAAATATTCGTAGTGCACACATCAGCATAGTCGATGAGGGGTAGAACTAACCCCTGCACAAGCAAAGTTTTGGTGCTAACCGGTAGGAAGTTTTTATAGCGATAAAGTGCACGTAAAGTACCAGTGACCTTTCGACTCACCTCGGAAAACTGCCCATCCCAAGATAAATGCCTATCTAAAACAACGCCGAGATCTTTGACTTGGCTCGAGACCGGAATAACTGAACCTTCGAACATAATTGGTGCGACAGAAACCGTATCCAGCTTCAATAGCTGACGCGTACTCCCCACAACGATGGCCTGGCACTTGGAAGGGTTGACAGAAATGCCGAAACTACTTGACCACTTGCTTATATGAATCAGGTCATCATTGATGGCAGAGATGGCCGAATTTATGTCCATTACATCACTCTGAGAGTACAATTGTAAATCGTCTGCATACAGATGGTAAGAGCTTTTTATTCCCAAAGTGATGAGATTGATAAATACGGAGAATAAAAGTGGAGAAAGGATACCTCCTTGAGGTACTCCGGTATTTAAATCGCACCATTCAGACACGCTCTGGCCAACACGGACAGCTTGGGCACGGCTCGAAAGGTAGGAGGCAAACCAAGTAGTTGCTACTGAGGAAATTTTAAGATGAGAAAGGGTGGCAAGGAGTAGGTCATGATCAACAACGTTAAATGCGTTCGAGAAGTCGATGAGAACTAACACAGTGACCTTTGACGTCTCCATGCCCTCCCTTATGTCCTCAGTGACTTTCAGGAGAGCAGTGGTGGTGCTATGTCCTGCCCGGAAACCGGATTGGTAAGGGGATAGAAGACAGTTAGAATTAATAAATTTAGGAATTTGGATATGGACCGCAGTCTCAAGAATTTTAGAGAAAAATGGAAGAATTGAGATGGGTCTGAAGTGATAGAGAGAACTGGGGTTAGATACCTTAGGAAGAGGGATGACATAGGCTTTGCGCCAACAAGATGGGAAGGTCCCAGTATGAAAAGAGTAGTTAATGACATGGGTGATTACGGGTAAGATAGTTTCCAGGATGAAAACCATGGCTCGTCCTATGTCATCGTGGCCGACGGCTTTGGACTTAATGGAGAGAATAATCTTAAGGATCTCCTCAGTTGTCACCGGCGTGAGACTAAACGGTAAAATGTCAGGGGAAGGAAACAACGCTATTAATGATAAAGTTTTAGATTTGATGGCCGGATAAATTTTTTGGGAATTAGAGAAGTGAGTGTTGATAGTATTTAAAGAAAAAGAAGAGGGATCGAAGTCAGTCTTGGGTTTGCCTACACCAAGCGTCCTCAGGAACTTCCAAGTATCAGCAAGGGATGAGGTCGAAATATTCTCATGAATATACCGGCGCTTTGCAGCTCTTACCATCTGGTTGCAGCGACTCCTGGCCAGTTTAAAAAGACGCCAGTTTTCGTCGCACCGATCATGCTTATAATTGCGGAAGGCCCTATCACGTCTCGTCATAGCCATCCGCACCCCCCTGGTGATCCATGGGGCAGGAGGCCGCTTCAGCAGAACCTCGCGCACTGGCGCATGCGCATCGAACAATTGCAGGATAACCTTATTGAGCTCAGAAACTTTATTGTCGATTGTTGATGCAGCATACGTAGGCGCCCAGTCAGCCGAAACGGCATCCAGCTTCAATTCACCAACATCCAGGCGAGCATAATTGCGAAGCTTTAACACCACTGGCTCTTGTTTGGGTACTTTGACACGATAAGTTAAGAATATTAAATCGTGATGAGAAAATCCCGGTGCTAAGAGTTGACCCGACTTGATAACGTGCTCCAGGGAGGACGTGAGAATCACATCCAACCATGTGTCAGGTGTATCGGCATTATGGTGAGTAGCATTGAGTAGCAGGATAGAAAAGTCACTGGCTTGGACGATCGAATTAAAATTCCGAGACCTAACATGATCTCTTAGAAGGTCGGTGTTAAAATCACCCATGACTATGTGATGTGAGCACTCCGTACCAACAGAAGAGAGCAGGTTTTCAAGTATGGAGAAATAGTCAACCATTGGGGGACAATACACTACACCTACAATGACATTGACACCACGAATCTTGGCCTCAATAACCAGGTACTCCATTGACCCAGTATATGCAGATGGAGAGTAGTCAATAATCTTGTAGGGAATGTCGGACCGGAGGTAGATAGCAACACCACCACCACCCTTACCAGTACGATCGTTGCGCAGGAGAACAAAGCCAGGAAGGCTAACTGAAACAGATGGAATACTGGGCTTAAGCCAACTCTCGCTTACAAGTATAGCATGGACATTACAGTTAGAGAAACTGTCTAGAAGGTCTGTATAATGACTTAAGATGCTCTGAGCATTGATATGACATACATTAAAATAGCTTGGATGGTTCTGAAATACGCGTCCCACCGACGTACCAAGTGTACACGGCTCACTAGAGGACTGAGACAGAAAAGACAAGTCACAAGCAGAAAAAAAAGAGTCGTCGGACTCATCATCGCGCATGTGCAAAGATATATATATATATATATATATATATAAATAGATGATATATAAATAAACAAATATATAATATACTAAAAAATACTAATCTAACTATAATCGGAGTCAAAGTTAGAGCAGCGGACAATAATGTTAGTTTCATACATTCTCCATACATTACTTCTTGGCCGCCGGCCAAGAAAAAATGTAGGGAGCCATAAACAGGTAACTGCATGTACTCTTTTCGTGACATTAATGCATACATTTAGGCGCATGTTTGAGAAAAATATATTGACTTGACTGTAATCTTCTATTACATATAATAAAGCTGAAGAGGGTCGAAAGTCTGTACATGGAAGGTATTCGAAAAAAAGTTGGCTGGGGATACTTAGAATCGATAACAGAACACGTTCCAACAGTTTTTAGAATTTTTGTCTCTTTGTCTGTTTATATGAACGCGCATCACCTGAAAACGGCTAAACAGATTTTGATGAAAACTTTACTTATCCGTCGAGTATATACCCGGTCAGGTTTTAGGCTATAAAAATTGTGCAGAATTGGGTTAAAAGGGGGTAAAAAGAGGGGTTGAATTTTGTATGGGAACTCCTATAATCCATGAGTTGCAGGTTTGAAAATTGGTAAGTATATAAGAATACTTGACGACAAAAGAAAAACATCCTCATTCAAAATTTGTGAATATTTAAGAAAGAAACTAAAAAAAAGAAATTAAACGCAAGCGCAGCGCCGCGGCCCTGCCCAATGTGTGTGCCAGCCACCACGTTCTCTTCAAATTTTGAACACAATTATGATTTAGCCCATTAAGTAACTGTCACCCGAAACCCAAATTTCAGTCCCATTTTCTAGATTCAAAAACTGCATATATAACTTTTTAATCGCATATAAAAACATGCAATTACAGAGTTACTTTTGCCGTAAGATCAAGATGAGTTGTATGCTAATAGTATAATTATAATCTGCCTTCACTTATATATATTATAAGTATACTTTTTGTCCCGATGATCATCCATCAAAGGGATATTAAATCGGGAATGCAAGTAAAGTCTATGAAACGGAGTGGTTTAAATCCACATACGCCATTCTACGATTAAAATTTCAGCCAATTGGGAGTATAACGGCGTGTCAAGAAATTTAACTTAAAGCATAGCAGAATTTGAGGTATTGCAAACAAGTTGACGATTCAGTATTTTAAAACCGAAGTATCATAATTCCTTCTGGTTGTTGACGCTATTTTTGAGCATAACCTTTTCGCAATTAGTTCTACTTTGCGTGTACAGCAAAATGCATTTGCGATACTTTGGCATTGTTTTTATGCATATGCTTAAATACAAAAACAGCTGTTTCAATGCACACTTTGATTTGTCGGTGTACCATTTAATTTTGTAGTGCGTTATTTTTTACGTAATTGTTGACCCTGCACACCATAAAAACTGTTTGATATAAGAGATCACTTGAGCTGGGCAGCCCAATCGTCAGCATTGACAGTTGGAGCACCTTAGATCTATACTTATGTATCTATATATACATATAATAAATCTGAAAGTCTACATGGAAGATATTTACAAAAAAAGACAGCCTGTACATGGAAGATATTCAAAAAAAAGTTGGCTGGGGATACTTAGAATCGATGAAATAAAAGATGTTTGTCTGTCTGTGTATATGTCTAGGCATCGTGTGAAAACCTTACATGAAGAATCTATTCTATTGGGAGGCTCGGCCTTTAGCCTCGCGTGTCTCGCCTCTCTGCTGCAGGCCTTCGGCCCTTAGTCTTACATAAGAAGCCCGCCCTGTGTGATTATTCTCGCATGCCTACCCGCTCTGCTTCCGGCCTTCGGTCATCATACTTACATGAAAAACTCGCTCTGTTGGGACAACGTTTACCGGGAGAACTGCGTAGCGAGACTTTTATCATTGTACATGTAATGTTTTTGATGGGATTCATTGGTCTAGAATCGGTACAGTTTGATATTCCGAAATAAGCACTTAATCATTCGTATCGACATTAGGATTACTAGGGAATGCCACATTGACTGTAATCATAAGAAGGGTGAAAGATTGTATCATCATCATCTGAGGCGTTATAGCCGCGGGTGGGTCCTAGCCTGGTCAAGCAAATATGTCCAGTCCGATCTATTCGTGGCTTTCCTTCTCTAACACCAAAGGTCCTGGTGTCCTTTTCGATGCCTTCCAATCACCTGAGCTTGGGAAATATTGTATGGGAAAAGAAATCATTCTAAGGCGAGAACGAGTTATACGCGGACGAAGTCGCGGGCAAAAGCTAGTAACTTAAATAAAAGTGATCGACACAAAACATAAATTAAATTATAATTGATATTGCAAGCAAATAACTAATTGTAAATTTTAGGCGCGGATATGCCCTAGACTTTGAACTGCTAAGGCTCTGAAACTGTCCAGTGAAAAAATCTGGAAAAAATATATATTATGTTTTGATCCTTTGTTAACAATCTGAACGTTTGATTTTTTTGTATGACTTTAAATACTATGTCATAATCAATCTTTAAAAAAAGCTATTTTTTAACATAAAATTCACTACTCCTTCTAAACTACATGTGATATTTACATGCTTCTTTCGGAAAAAAATTGGTAATTGATTTATCTACAATGTGAATGTTTGAAATTTCGATACGATCATTCGTTTTGATAATATGAATTTTTATTCAAAATGTCGCGAAAAGGTACATGCGCTCAGTCTAGCGCCGCCCTTCGAGCGGGGAGGCTGTGTCGCTTGCTGTCAGGATCTGTTTATTTACAATAAAATGAAATAGTGTAAGATACGACTGGAGTTCTAACTATCTTTGCCGCCACCATCTTCTTCATAGCGCGAAGTAACAATACTGCCTCGGATCGATCTAAATAATTTACTAGAACAAATCTTCGGAATGGACTTGGTGGCACAAAAATTAGCACTTTAAAGTTAAATATCATGCAAACTGTTGAATCACAACAGAAAACCCACACACAAACGAGTTATCCAACCATCATATATCCACCAAGCCAAGTGCGTGTCGAATCACGTACAAAGAAGGGTTCCGTACCGACACCTAGGTGGCGTTCATAAATTACGTCATCAGTTTTGGTCGATTTTTGACCACTCCCCCCTAAAATCATCCCGGCATCATAATCGAATGACCCTCCCCCCCCTACCTTATAAAATGATGTCATTCAAAAAAAATCGGCCAAGAGCATGTCGGCTCATGCTCAAAGTAGGGTTCCGTAGTTGGCCAATAAACTTACTTTAAAAGAATCAATAACAAGCAAAAAGAAATAAGTACCTTCGCAGCGTTTCATACGTCTTTTACGATAACTCAGAAACGGCTTAACTGATCATTTCCGCTATAGTTTGCGTGGAAGGTCTTTATTAAGCTACACTTTCATGTTTTTTTGGTTTTTTTTTCACTTTTTTGGACCCATAGTTCAAAAGTGAATATTTTCGGAAATATTCACTTCTAAAGAAAAAAAATTGTGACCTAATAGTTACAAACACGAAATTAATTACTTTTTAGGTTTCCGTAGCGAAAATGGCGAAAACGGAACCCTTATCGATTCGTCATATCTGTCCGTCCGTATGTCACAGCCGATTTACTCGGAGATTATGAGCAGTACAATTATGAAATTTGATAGGAAGGTGTATGCTACGAACCCCTATAGAAATATGATGTCAAGTTACTAAAATAATATTAAACATTTATTAGTGGGTCATATTTTTTTTTTCGATGCACACAAGCGTGTGGCGTATCTATGGATAAGCCTTCAAAAATGACAAACAGGTTTCTAAAAAATCTTTCCATTTAAGTCAACCGTTGGTGAGATATTAGCTGTCAAAGTTGTAAAAGTTTGTCGTCGCCACCCCACCCCTCTAATTTCCAAACTATGAAGTTTAAAATTCTGAAAAAATAACCGGCCAGGTGCGAGTAGGAGCACGAAGGGTTCCATACTATTATCTATACAACATTAGACATTTTATTAAACCTTTTATAATTTAAATTCACTAATAACACATATATTAATTTATTTATCAGTAATAAGAACGTTAAAACATATCAATTCATTCATCTTCTGACCCTGTTTACACCGTGATTGAGCATTCTTTTTCTTCCCAGGCATTATTTTTCTCTTTGTGTTCTCGCGTAGAAATACGAGTAATTACCTTTATTCTAGCGTCCATTTGCGGGAAAACAATTTTTTTTTGACTAAGTTACATTATAATAGTTATAGAAACAGATTTTAACAGGGTCCTGTCGCGTATAAAAATTCATTCAAATAGCGACCTTTCGCACATAAAAACTACATGAAATAAAAGTCTTTTTCACACAATTTTTATTAGCGACTCAAATCCATACGTAACATTTTACGAACAAGACATCTCAGTGCGCGGGCCGACTGCTTTGATCAAATGTCAGCATTGCACTGGCTCTCGTCGAGTCGCTTCCCAAGCACAACAAAACAAATAATGACGAGCATTTCCATTTGAACCTTCTTGCTTAGACTCAAAGTTGATATTTGAATGGATTCTTGTAGCATACCTTGTGTTCTTAAGAGCATCTGCTCGCCCTCGCTTGCAGGTTGCGGCAATGCGCTTTTTCTCGTTCGTTACCTTGTTTCTTTCGCTAAACATTTCACTTGAATCACTAACGATAGGAAAATATTGTTTCTTTGATTACTTTCGAAAATTTCAATGTTTCCGGCACTGCCTATGTTATGGGACACACTAAACACGCCAGAAACTTACCTTGTCTGATATAGCTTTATATTTTCAATTATTTTGTTGTTTTCATACGAAAACAAATATAATTATCCTAGAATTTAATACTTTTGACATGTTTACTTATCGACCGTCATAGCAATGGACATTGTCAAAACTCATTTATAGCTAAGGTTGTAATCATTTTACGTCTAAATTGTATACTGGTATACTGTAAATTTTGAAATTGTAAATTTAGAACTATGGATTCTCGAACAACGGCAAGAAATAGTATAAAAGCCGAACATTGCCTAGGACAATTGTGTTTCTCGCCGACTTTTCATCAGTCAAGTCGCAATTGGTCAGTGCAGGCCCTGCACTTCAGGGGCGCGAGACAGGTAACCTCCTCGAGTGTCCGGGCTCTACCAATACCTGTTGATCCGGTTGATCCGCAGGTAAGGGTAGAGTCTTGGCCGGTGCGTCCTGGAGGCACGGCAAGTGATCATTTAGTGGACCCTAAGTGATCACTTGTCGGGCTACCAATAACCTGTCAGGGGGGGGAGGAGGGTATCGGACCAAGGACTTCTCCACGGAGAAATCCCCAGGTCCGACGAAGGTAGGCCGCTTCGACGGCGTAGTGCGGTTCGAGGCACCGACCGTTTGCCTCGTCAAATATAACGGCCCCGTAATCCCGACTAGGCAGAGGGCCGATGATGTCCGGACCGGGGACTGTGAAGTGAAGACCCCGCTTGCGGTAGGCTTGCAGTCGCGAGGAAGAAAACCTCTATAAAAAAATACACGGCCCACTGCGGGGTAGGGGCGTTTGTCCTCCCGCTGGGCGCCGGGGTAGGGGCGTTTGTCCTCCCGATGCCGTGGCGCGGGTGGAACCAGATCACCGTGTGTCGGTGCTGGTCCCTGACCTTCCCGGGGTGTAGGGAGGTCGGTGCGGGAAGGCACACTGGTCATGCTACAGTGTGCCTTTTTGGTGAGGGTTCGCCTTAGGGCGATGGTGCCGGTGATGTCGTGGTGAAATGTTCGCGATCCCATGGCATCACCACTCGGGCACGGTGGAGGCAGCATCCCAGAGTTTTAGTGGGTAGGCTGGTCCTCGTTTGGACCGGAGAGTCCCACATAACTAATGCGTAAAATCTGGCTTGTCCCCGCAGGCCTCATATTACGTATTGGTATGCGTAACGCATTTCTCTGGGTCAAAAAAAAAAAAAAAAAGGCCCTTCACTTCAAGAAGACCTCGTGCTCACGTACTTACTTCGACGTCTCTTCTCTTTCTCGATACGCCGAGCCATTCTTCCCGAGCCACGGTGCTCGAGTCTCCGTACCTACTTACTCGAGTCTCCGTACCTATTTACTCGAGTCTCCGTACCTACTTACTCGAGTCTCCGTACCTACTTACTCGAGTCTCAGTACCTACTTACTGGAGCCGTCGTGCCAACAAACTCGAGTCGTCGTGCCAACTAACTTGAGCCGACGCGCCAACTTACTCAAGCCGACGCGCCAACTTACTCAAGCCGACGCGCCAACTTATTCAAGCCGACGCGCCATCATACTCAAGCCGACGCGCCAACTTACTCAAGCCGACGCGCCAACCTACTCGAGTCGCCGTACCACTACTCGAGGCGCCGAGTCTTCTGTCTCGAGGCTCCAAATTGTTGGGTTACCTACTTAAAATTTATAGTATTTGACCTTAATCTTCCATAGTTATTTTTTTATATATCTAAAATCTGTGAGTGCCTTGATAACAAACCTTGTCCAAATAAAAGCTTACCCCGACCTTGAGCATTTTCTTTTATTTATTTTTTACTTTTACTTTCAACTTCTTTTAAAAAAAAAAGTCTGCTTACCTCGCCTTTCAATTTCACATGGAAGGCGACGTAACGTGACATTCTAGTGTTACAAATGGCAATTTAAACCCCAATAGGACTCTAGTGCATACGAAGCCATATATGGCCGATACGATTCGCGACTCTAAATGCCGTACGTTAGAGTTCAACTTTAAACGAATTTTTAGCTGCGTCATGCATTACAGGGAAGTAACTATAAGTATATACTTAGAGCCAAGATATATGGTAGTAAAATAAATCTTCGCTAAATTCAATTTAATATTACGTGCGTACTGTACGTATTACGAGACGTATTTGAAAAACAAAGAAATATAGTTCATAATTGGATTTCCCATTTAGTGACTAACATACTTAGTTACTTTAAGTATACTTAGTGAGGTATTTACTAGTTAGTAAAAACTTTGGAAGTAGTATATTGATATTTTCAGTAAGTATAGGTATTATAATATTTCATTAATTTACGTATACAATATAACATTATCAATTATTGATATATAATATTGTAATGCAAACGTATAGTGCATACAAAATGAAACTGCATTATATGAAAATTCGATACGAAGTGAATCCGTTTCAATTAAATAACACTAATATAAGAACTTCGTGCTCGGCGTAAGCACCTCACGCTATATCGAA
The DNA here is from genome assembly GCA_905163555.1 of Notocelia uddmanniana. Lineage (NCBI taxonomy): Eukaryota > Metazoa > Arthropoda > Insecta > Lepidoptera > Tortricidae > Notocelia > Notocelia uddmanniana. The sequence goes on from LR991055.1 coordinate 24,441,061, forward strand.
CAAAGCGAAATCGTGTAGCGAGTCACCGCGATGTTTAGATCAGGGGAAACTTGGCCGGCGGTGAAGCGGCGTTCAATTCTCAAGGTCGGCTGGGCCATGGAGTCCTCTTAATTCCCAACCTAAGTTCGCCAAGTTTTCATCTCACGGTATACCAATTTTGCCATGTGGGGCAATAAGTTTGTGTATGGAATTGATTACCTATATGTACAAAGGCCCCTTTAGATTATCCGATACAAAATATCTTCGCAAACAAAATTATGGCGCTTACTGCCACACCTCCTGTATTTCACACCCAGCACAATGTACTGAAGTATTCGATATCCCTGAATCAGCAAGCCAAGCAATTTTGCCTGCTCGACCGTCGTAAAAACTGAATTGAACGTTCATTTTCGCTTGTACTTCATACTAGGGTCGTGCGTTGCGTTAACGTAAGTTCGCTGTCATATTTTTCTTACAATATCGATACATATTTTTATGAGGGATCAGCTATGTCACGATAGTACCAATAAAGTTGCTCTGCCAATAAGTTTTCCTCGTACGATTTTACGACGATGTCCGGTTTATCGTATTTCCTTTGGGTGTTCAATAATGTATGGCTAATAGTTGTGACTTGTAACATTTTGATGCACTTACACACTTCGCAATTAAGGCTTTGGGATTGAAAACATATTTATTGGTTAGTACGCTTTCTGTCACGCAATTAAAGTGTAAACAAGAACATGTTTTTGAAGAATTTCGAATATAAATTGGGTTGTCGCTAAATGTAGGTGTAATTGGTTTGTATACAAAACGTGTATAAATTTTATGAAGGCTAAAGCAATTTAAGAGGGCGCAGTACGTTTGGTTCTCCATATAAACGTATTTATGCTCTCATTTTAAAACGCCATGCTATAATAACATGAAACTTTGTATACACAATGGGATCCAGCTTGTCTAGGGCGGAAATTAGTTTCTGTTGCTTGAAATTATAATGGCGAAAAAATACAGCGACTATTAAGGTTTTTATACAAGCCGTAAAAAACTCAAAAAACCGATGTATTTTTTTTCTTTTTCAATTTCTAGCAAAAAAACGTATTTCCGACCTAGGTATGCCGGATCCCATTGTGTATACAAAGTTTCATGTTATTCTAGCATGGCGTTTTAAAATGAGAGCCTAAATACGTTTGTATGGAGAACCGATCCACACCGATCGTACTGCGCCGTCTTAAAGGGTTAATCAGGCTAAGGAGGGACGTGTGGCCCCTGTCAGGAATATTTAAATTTGTAAATGTCAATTATTCGTCACCTCATAACTAGTAATCACTCTAACTTTCAGCCCTCTATCTTGAACTATCACAGAGATAATGTCAAAAAAGTATTTTCTTGATATTTTTTTTCAAACTCGTCTATCTTCTAATCCATAGCAACTACTCGTACAGCATCGGAACAAAATCACAGCTATGTAGCTTTAGTGGGACTTATACCCTACAATTTTATATAATATTTTATACGTGAAAAATAAAAGACATAAACGTCAATTTATTTTTTGACAGCTCTTTTCAACGACTTTTGTTTGAAGTACAATTATGAAAAAAATCATGTAAATTACTTATAGTATTAGCTACTAGTATACGAAAAATCAATTGATTATATTTGGAGCAACATACTAAAAAAAAAACTAAAGTATTCAAGTAATAAAAAGAGTTACATTTAGAATTTATATCATATCTCCCGTGTACCTAGAATAATAAACCTCCACGATAGACACCTATACGACTAAGGAGTTTATATTGTTTATTGTATATTTATGATAAACATTCGACATTCATTTTCGTATTTTTTTTCAGTATGTTGCACCAAATATAATCAATTAATTTTTCTTATACTAGTAGCTAATACTCTAAGTAATACACATGATTTTTTTCATAATTGTACTTCAAACAAAAGTCGTTGAAAAGAGCTATCTAAATATATAAAAGAAGAAACTGACTGACTGACTGACTGACTGACATATCAACGCACAGCCCAAACCGCTGGTCCTAGAGATTCCAAATTTGGCACGTAGGTTTCTTATAAGGTCTAGGGGTGCACTAAGAAAGGATTTTTCAAAATTCAACCCCTAAGGGGGTGAAATGGGGGTCCGAAGTTTGTATGGGGAAACAAGATTAGCTGGACTATTTTATTCGAAACTTCACAGGAGTATTTCTAACGATAAATGAGTTAACACGTGTTTCAGGTTTTTTGAAAAATCAACCCCTAAAAGGGGGAAATGTGGTGACAAATTCTGATAATCGATATGGGTATTGTTTTTATGGTTTATTAGGTCGCTGATAACGAAAATAACAAGGATTTTAAAATCCCACGTGGAGGACGTAAAATAACATCCCCTCCTGTTGGGGTGCGAGGGGGATGAAATGTCTTAATATTAATATGGGTGTCGTTTTTATGGTTTTTTGGGACGTTAATTACGAAAATGGCATCGGTTTTGAAATTAAATATTGTGGACATGAAAACTTTTGAAAGTTTGTGCCAAATTGCAAGAAACAACTGACTGACTGAGTGACCAACATATCAACGCACAGCGCAATTTGCTGGTTCTAGAGATTCCAGATTTAGTATGTAGGTTCCATATAAGGTCTTTAAGTGCATTAAGAAAGTACTTTTCAAAATTCAACCCCTAAGGGGGTTAAATGGGGGTCCGAAGTGTGTGTGGGGAATCAAGATTAGTTGGACTATTTTATTCAAAACTTCACAGGAGTATTTTTAACGATAAATGAGTAAACACGTGTTGCAGGTTTTTTGAGAAATCAACCCCTAAAAGGGGTAAATGTGGTGACAAATTCTAAAAATCGAGATGGGTATTGTTTCTATGGTTTATCGGGTCGCTGATAACGAAAACAACAATGATTTTAAAATCCCACGTGGAGGACGTGAAATACCATCCCCCCTGTTGGGGTGCAAGGGGGATGAAATGTCTAAATATTAATATGGGTGTCGTTTTTATGGTTTTTTGGGACGTTCATTACGAAAATGGCATCGATTTTGAAATTTAATGTTGTGGACATGAAAACTTTTAAGTTTTTGTCAAATTGCAAGTAGAAACTGACTGACTGAGTGAGTGACATATCAACTGTGCGTCAACTGTGCGTTGCCCACACTACTGGTCCGAGAGATACCAAATTTGGCATGTAGGTTCCTTATAAGATCTTAAGGTGCATGAAATGCCGTGAATTCCCTATGAAGAGACGACCTTTTTTGATTCAATGTATTGTAAGTAAGTGGTTTTATTAATCAGTGTCGTTTGATACGATTTCGATAAAAATCGATATTTGAGCGTCCGAGAGGACTCTTAATAGGAATCCGAGGTAAACTTTGAATAAAGTAACGGCCATATTAATTTTCTTCATTTCCGTTGCGATTTCGTTCAAAATTGATATCTGAGCGTCCGAGAGGTCCGTAATACGACTTTGAGGTAAAATTGGGATAAGTGGCAGCCATATTGATTTTCTTAATTTCCGTCCCAATTTCGTTCAAAATAGATATCTGAGCGTCCGAGATGTCTCTTATTATGAATCCGAGGTAAAATTTGGAAAAAGTCGCAGCCATATTGATTTTCTTCATTTCCGTCCCGATTTCGTTAAAAATCGATATCTTAGCGTCCACAAGGTCTTGTAATACGAATCCGAGGTAAAATTTGGAAAAAGTGGCAGCCATATTGATTTTCTTCATTTCCAAACCGATTTCGTTCAAAATCGATATCTGAGCGTCTGAGAGGCCTCGTAATACGAATCCGAGGTGAAATTTGGAAATGTGGCGGCCATATTGATTTTCTTCATTTCAGTCCAGATTTCGTTAAAAATCGATATCTGAGCATACGAGAGGTTTCTTAATACGACTCCGAGGTAAAATTTTGAAATAGTCACAGCCATTTTCTTCATTTCGTTCATAATCGATATCTGAGCATCCAAGAGGTCTCGTAATACGAATCCGAGGTAAAATTTAGAAAAAGTGGCAGCCATATTCATTTTTATCATTTCCGTCACGATTTCGTTCAAAATCGATATCTGAGCGTCCGAGAGAATTCTTAATACGAATTCGAGGTAAAATTTGGAAAAAGTGGCAGCCATATTGATTTTCTTTATTTCCAACCCGATTTCGTTGAAAATCAATATCCGAGCGTCCGAGAGGTCCCCTAATACGAATCCGAGGTAAAATTTAGAAAAAGTTGCAGCCATATTGATTTTCTTCATTTCCAACCCGATTTCGTTCAAAATCGATATCTGAGCGTCCGACAGGTCTAGTAATAAGAATTTGAGGTAAAATGTGTGTAAGTGGCAGCCATATTGTTTTTTTTTCGTCCAGATTTCGTTCAAAATCGAGATCTGAGCGTCCGAGAGGTCTCTTAATACGAATCTGAGGTAAAATTTGGCACTCCATGCATGCCAGGGATTGTAAAAAAAAGTTAATGTTAGTATTTAGGCGTGTGGGGTATCTATGGATTGGCTTTTAAAAATACGTAGAGGTTTCGACATTTTTTCCATTTATCAACCTTAAAAAAAAAATTAATCGTTTGGCATTCATTTACGAACCGTGAGATCTTCGGGAAGACAAGTACGGTTGCCAGTTTTTGTTGCACTTTTATCACCACCCAGGGGTCACGTGTAGGGTAACGGTGGGTACTCCCTACGGACGTAGTGCAACTTCGACCCCCCTTAGTGAAGTGAGTGGGCAACTTGACTGTTAGAAGTTCTCAAGCCGCCCGAAGGCCTCTAACTTGGCTTAACGACTGCTGTCGTAAACAGCAGCCGGGATCAAGGGCTTAACGTGCCTTCCAAAGCACGAGAGCGCTCAGTTAGTAACTACTCAAAGCGGTCACCCATCCAAGACCTGACCTGCACCCACATTGCTTAACCTCGCATACCGCACGCGGTAGGCGGGTGCCGCTGGGCCACGAGCGCTCTGAATTCTTGATAGTTTGTGCCAAATTTCAATTCAATCGGTCCAGTAAAAGCAACTCGGTTGTAACAGACGGACTAACAGTAAGGAGTGCGAATGAAAGTGAAGCCAAATTTTCTGTTTGGATGCTCCTTTTAATGAATCACAATCACACACAAACTTCGTATACTGAAACCCCCAGAATGTAACAACTACTTTTCTGGAAACCGCATCTAAATCGGTTCAGCCAAACGCGAGATAATCGTGGACAAACATACATACATACCTACATACATATATACGTCTCAAACAGTGAACCTCTTTTTTGTAGACGGTTAAAAATTACGCTTAGTACGCGGGCGAAGCCGCGGGCAAATGCTAGTCAAATAATAAATTGACGTTTATCTCTTTTATTTTTCACGTATAAAATATTTATAAAATTTTAGGGTATAGTCCTACTAAAGCTACATAGCTGTGATTTTGTTTCGATGCTGTAGTTGCTATGGATTAGAAGATAGACGAGTTTGAAAAAAAAATGTCAAGAAAATACTTTTTTGACATTATCTCTGTGACAGAGAGGGCTGAAAGTTGAAGTGATTACTAGTTATGAGGTAACAAACAACTGACATTTACAAATTTAAATATTCCTGACAGGGGCCACACGTCCCTCCTTAGCCTGCTAAACCCTTTGAATTAAGAGGGAATGATATACATAGAAGGGTTGGTAAAGCACTTATGCAGCTAATTTGAAAACTTGTTTAAAACAGCTGATGGCTAATCATAAACTAACTACTTAATCTAGGCAGATAATGGTTTGCTTAACTAAACCTTATATCAGACCCATGCAATTGTACCAAAAAAAATGAAATTATTCAATTTGAAAATACTTAAGAAAATGACTTGTTGTATGTAAATGTGACGTATTCGAATAGACATTACATGTTAATAATTTATTTACCAATAAAAAGACTTCAATTTTGTACTTCCTATGCCACAATTTGAGGTTTCCGTGAGCCAATGCTTGGTTACCTACAGAAAATACCGAAATCGGCATACGCGTGCCTATCTAATTCGAGGAGTCCCCTGGATTCCTCCTAGATCCCATCATCAGACCTTCACCAAATTTATATGAGACCAATATCGGGGTACCTACTTTGAAACAAGAAAGAATTATAAAAATCGGCTAACGTGGTCAAGAGTTATCGGGGAACATACATACATTAAAAAAAAGAACAAGCAAACATGCAGACGAAATGAGTACCTCCTTCCTTCTATTGAAGTCGGTAAAAATGGGTAACACAAACAAAACAAATGTCTATTCAAACACATGTGACGCTGGTCCTTAAGTTTTTAACCGATTTCAAAAGAAGGAAGGAGGTTCTCAGTTCGTCTGCATTTTTTTATGTATGTGTGTTCCTCGGTAACTCTCGGCCACGTCGGCTGATTTTGATAATTCTTTTTTGTTTCAAATCAGGTACCCCCTAGTTGGTCCCATATAAAAATTATGAAGGTCTGATGATGGGATCTAAGAGGAATTGAAGGAACTCCTCGAATTTGATAGGCACATATATGCCGATTTCGGTATTTTCTGTAGGTAACCAAGCATTGGCTCACGGAAACCACAAATTGTGTCATTGCGAAGTACAAAATTGGAGTCTGTTTTTTTTGGTATAAATTATTTACATATAACATTATCTCGTTCGGTGGTGGTATTATTATTTAATATCGAGTCTGGTTAGTTAGAGACTTAGACAACTATTGTTAAGCACGACAATCATCATAAGCATAGGATAACACTTTACCTGAAATACTATTTACCTTTAAAGAAAATCGTTGACATAGGTAGCAGTAATTACTAGGTAGGTCCCAAGGGAAATGTCACTGAAAGCATTCGGCGAGCGAGCGGCTATTTTTTGTTTGCGTTTAGATGTCGCAAACCCATCAAATATCTCTCTATATATACTCTCAAATTCTACAGCGACAATACGAGTAAAGTAAATATTTTTGTGCTCGTCCCTGCTGCATTGGTTGACTTTCATATTTCAATGCGATAGATGAACAAACTAGCTGTAAATTTTTGAAATAAGGCGACTTGCTGTTTTGTTGGTGCGAAAGCGGTACGATATGAGAAAATTATAAGCTGAGAACCAAGATTACCGACATAGCTCAGCGAATGTAGATGTCATAGAGTTTTTAACAGTATCCCTTGACGTTATACAGTTCTACCACGACGTGCGCTGCGATCGTTTTACTTACCAGATAATCGTCACAATAGTGTACACCTAAAGGCGACTTTCTGACCTGACGGGCGGGATCGATTTCGATATGTGGGTTTATTTGTTCACTGACATTAGAGAGATTTCCTCACTTAATGAGAACAATATCTGATGTTGTTATTTACCTATATATACCTGACCGGTGTCGGATGCGCGGAAGCATGGCGATATGAATGCAGTGCTGTCTGGCTTTTTCGCATGATATTACTGCTGTACAAACTTAATACTGACGACGGAATATAATTAAATAATGAAAAAAAGGGCTTACAAGGTTTTGTATCTATTCAGATACAATGATCCAATAGACATATTATGTTCATCACAATGAAATTGATATTACATTTATGTGTAGCAAATTGGTACAGAATTTCGTATTGAAAAGATAATACGCAATCAGGTAAGATTTACTACATTTTGTTTATAAATTAACCGTTGAATCGATTCTGTGGTTTTAACCCTTTACCATGCCAAGGGATATATTCCACCCACATCTTATATCGGTTACCGTAGTCAGGTTTTAACTCCAAACCACCTACAAAGTATTTTGTCAATCCCTGAAAATATTATTTTATGATCTTATAGTTGGACCCGGGTATGTCCTAAAACTACGACCAAAACCACCGGAGGATGGGCAGCAGCATCCCTGGAGTGCGGTGGAGATACTGCGATCGCCAACCCGCATGCCAAGCGTGGCGATTATGGCAATTACCCCTCATGACATACACAAACAGGCCACGGCCCCGAGGTTACGGCGACCCCCGGTACCCTGGTTCTGGTAGCGGCCAGGGTACTAGCGGGGTCAGGGGTGCTAAGAATCTCCGGTTAAGATCCGGCTACCACCACCGACGACTCCTGGCCCTGGCAACGTACAACACACGAACACTGCGGACCGACGAAAAGATAGCGGAACTGGAGGAAGGATTGAGCAAGTTGCGTTGGGATATTGTAGGGTTATCTGAAGTCCGAAGAGAGGGGGAGGACACGATAACCCTGAAGTCCGGCAACTTGCTCTATTTCCGGGAGGGCGACCAACAGTCCCAGGGAGGTGTCGGGTTTATCGTCCACAAATCCCTCGTGAACAACGTAGTGAAGATCGAGAGTGTGTCGGCTAGGGTGGCGTACCTTATACTCAGAGTATCCGAGAGGTACTCGTTGACGGTCATACAGGTGTACGCGCCGACCTCAGCACACTCCGACGACGAGGTGGAGGCTATGTATGAGGATATATCAAAGGTCATATAAGGTTGGGAGTCGGGAGACGTATTGATACCACCAGATTCTAAGTAAGACTGCTGTTTACTCATAATAAGCATGGTTAATATAGCATTGTAATACATGTTCATAACTATCTATAGCTCTATACACTACATCTCCCACGGAGGGAAAAGAAAAAAAAGTATTTAGTATTAGGTACTTTTTTTTTTCATTTGGGTTACACATTCTTTATCAATAAATTTATATAGGCTTAAAATTAAGAGTTAATAGTATGTTTACAAAACAGACAATGCTGATCTAATTACAAACACATTTATGGGTCATCCCCAGTTAAATATATACAGTACAGTAAGTTATCATTCAAACATAAAATACATTTTTATTGTATGAAAAGCTTGGTTCTATTTTTGTGAGTGATGTCTAATTTACCATTTTTTTATTATTTTCACATTGGGTGGAATATCTTTTACTACAACATATGGTCCTGAATACAAACTTTGGAGTTTATTTCCAGTTTCATTTTTAATTAAAATTTGATCGTTAGGTTTATAAGTAATCGGATTTATATAGGCATCATACCTGAATTTACGTTGTAACTTACTTGAGTATAAATTGTCACGTGCCTCTTTCTGCGTAACCTGTAAACGGTATTTTAGCTCTTTTGGATAGTCATCATAGTTATAAAGCGGGTCTATAGATGTCACTAAATTACTTGGTAAATTACACTGCTTACCGTAGACTAACTCGAAAGGGGTGAACTTTGTTTCCGAGTGCACTGATGTATTGTAAGCGAAACTCCAAAAAGGAAGCCATTGGCTCCAAGCCTCAGGGTGATTGTCTGTCTGTATGCGTAGAAATGCACCTAAATATTTGTGTGAATTTTCTAGAGATCCAATAGATTGATGATGATAAGCGGTAGAGTTAATCTGATTAATATTTAAAATTTTACAAACCTCTTTCATGGTTTCGGAGATAAATTTTGTGCCTCTGTCAGTTGCTATGGTGTTTGGTATGCCATATTGAAGAATAAAATTGTTTACAAAACATTTCGCTACCTCTGTTGATGTTTTAGAAACAAGGGGATATGCACCTACGTGTTTTGATGTTCGCATTGTAAAGTAAGAATATATGAGTAATTATAATTATCCTTATCTAAGGGGCCCACTATATATGAAAAAAATTTTTTCAAACGCTGAATGCGCTGTTGACGTCAGTACCATAGGTTCTTTTACCTGAACCGTATATTTTTGGCGCTGGCACTTTTCACACTTACTTATGAATTCCTTAATGTCTTTCTCGAGTCCAGGCCAGTAATAGTATTTTTTCATGTTATTATACATTCTCCTTATACCCGCGTGGCCACTAGTGGGTAATAGGTGAAAATCATTAAGTAACACTCTTTTGTTGTCCTTGTCATAAATTCGTTTCACTTCAATTAATATATTTAGTCGTGGTCCGGACCAAGTCATCATATTTTTTATCTCACTTACTAATTTCTCAACAAAAATATTATTATTTTTATTTTTAATAAAATGTATTTTTTCAACAATTATTTCCTTACAAAACTGACTAAGTTCTCTCACAAAAGCGGCTCGCGTCAGTTGTGATTGAGATACTTGTTTTATATAAACTGTCTTTCTTTCTTTGCTATAGCATAATGTTTTACTCTCGCACAGATCGTGACCCATCAATGGTCCTGCCGGAAGACCAGCGCTGACTCCTGAGTCAGCACCATGCTGAGGCGGGACCATTTCATGGTAAACTTTGAAAATTGTAAAACTTTTTTAACATTTGGTCTGTTTGCCATGAATAAAGCTTTTCTATTTCTATTTCTAATTCTTATTAATTCGTTTCTGTCGTTTTAAATTGTCTATACTTTTTATATCCAGAAATCTTAGTTCTACGGAATTCTTCGGTTGGTTATGTGTAGCTACAACTCTTGGTTGATCAGGCCTGTTGTTATTTAGTAGCAACCATATCCGTTCCGCTATATTTAAATAACCAAGTTTCAAACAAGAAAACATCCTTTTAACTCGGTTCTCATTTTTCTGCGTTTCGCTAAACATACATACATCGTAGTCACTTGCTTTATGAATAGTCGGGCTAACTTGGTTAACTGTGAAATCATTTTCCGTCGTATTAAGCAAACGAATAGGTATCTTTCCATTGTTAGGTTTTACTAACGCACTAGCTATAAATAATCCGGGTTGAATCTCATCCGCGCACACCACACATTCCTCTTCCATATCCGTCTTTATATGTCGTATAGCTTCCGATTGAGCCGGTACCATAAAACGATTGCTATCCTCCATGTATAGCGGTAATATAATCTTACAGTCATAACTATTCCTTAAAGTCAAAGTGTTGTCAAAGTAGTCTATAGTTGACGCGTACTTTCTAAAAAAGTCTAATCCTAAGATACCGCCAGCCGTACATGGCAATGAATTAAAAACATAGAACTTGTGATTAAGGCTACGATGTCCATAATTAAGGTCTAAGTAAACATATCCAATAGGCTGGACTTTGCCGCCTATTCCGCTGACTACTACATTATCGTTATGGATAGGAATATTCTGGTTGCGTATGCACTCATATTTTATAGCACATAAGGTAGAGCCCGTATCGACTAAGAATTGGGTTGCAATGTCCTTACCTAGAGATAATTCTACGTAACTATAATTCTTGCTACTACTAATTAAAATATACTCTTTAGTCACGAAAAAACTGATTCTCGTTATTATTAGGCACGCTACTCTCGCTATCCGTCATAACACGTATTTCTTGTTGATTACGTATCCCATTGTTTCTAGGTCTATTAGAGTAATATTGGAACCTACCTCTATGTTGCTGGTAGGGCCTCGTTGCTCCTCGGGCATCCGAAACTTGGAAGCCTCGTTCCGTACCTCGCTGTCGGCCGCTGGACCCGAACCTTACCGGCTGATGGCCGCGTGCTGAGTACGACATACCACGATTACCACGGTGTCCCTTGGAGTATGTGAATGAAAGGCCTCTGAAATACCTCGTATTATAATTATGATGACGGTCCATCGTTAAAATCCTTTCTGACGTACTTGGTGTAGAACGGTCGTAGTCAATGGCAGCTAGAACTGCATCTTTTGTAAAATTTCTGAATGTCATTAGAGTCATCTTTCATTACTGGTAATAAACTCGCCGTTTTTAAGTTAACTTCTTCTCTTGAATATATTTTGCTTATCGGTTTCGCTACACAACTAAGTCATTTTTAAAATTAAAAGGTACATTCGCCTTAAGCTATTGCAACCTGATACGGTAATTAACTAATTACAAACTAATTAAATTGTTATCTTACTCATTGTCCGGCGTGTACAGACGGGTACACATGGTATAGTCGGTTAACGACGCGCACAACACTTAGCACTGCACTTTTCTTTTCGACACTATTGTTCATTAGTTTATATTCGAACACGTACTTTGTTACACTTCCTATTCTGATTTCGGCGCACGGCGAAAAATTTAGCTCCTCAACGCGTGTCCACGTATCTCTTCGCGGATCCACCTTTTGTGGCATTTTCTGTACATGTAGTATGCAGCACCCCAAACATAATGACACCAAAAATGCATACTACGACGACGTGCAGGGTTTTGTGGTATTTATACTGTTAACCACCTCGGCGCTGTTGCTAGAGCCCCCGGCAGCATTCTGGGCTACGACGACCTCTTCTTTTGTTTGCGAAGACCCCATATTATTTTCTTCTAATCCTTTCAGCACTTATATATTCAAGGTTAGTAGTGGTCCATTTACATGAATACACTCGCGAATTTCGCGTACTTTCGCGTCCCTTTGGTACCTTTTTTTTATAGTTCACAAGGTCACGGTATCAGTTTTTAGTCCTTGATACATTATTTTAACACTTTCGCGCGCGATAGTAACGGCAGCGGCAGCGCGCAAAGCGCTGCGTTGGCAGGATCGCCATATAAGGTTGGGAGTCGGGAGACGTATTGATACCACCAGATTCTAAGTAAGACTGCTGTTTATTCATAATAAGCATGGTTAATATAGCATTGTAATACATGTTCATAACTATCTATAGCTCTATACACTACAGTCATGCATAGTTCCAAAACCTACTTCACCGTTGTTATGGGGGATTTCAACGCGAAACTGGGCAAGAGAGACGGCGAAGAGCCGAGAGTGGGGCAATTTGGAGTTGGAAGTCGGAACCACCGGGGCCAACTACTGGCTGGTTTCTTGGAGAAGGAGGGACTCTACATGATGAACTCCTTCTTCAAGAAACGCGAGCACAGGAAGTGGACCTGGATGAGTCCCGACGGTGCAACAAAAAACGAGATTGAATTCATCATGTCGAGGAAGAGGCATATATTCAATGATGTCTCTGTGATCAATACGGTTAAAACCGGAAGTGATCATCGTTTGGTAAAAGGCACATTGAATATATGCGTCAAGCTAGAGCGCTCTCGACTGATGAAGTCTACGCTCCGTCCAGCAGCAGTCCAAATCTAAAACCCCGAGAGCTTTCAGCTGGAACTTCAAAACCGTTTCGATTGTCTAGGCGGCGATGTGGACGAATTCAACGACGGGTTTGTGGAAGCTGTCCATAGCATTGGGTCTAAGTTCTTTAAGGCCCAACGAACTCAAAGAGCCAAAAGGCTCTCTATCTCCACTCAGAGGCTCATCAAGGGAAGGAATGAGATGATTCTGCAGTCTTCAGCCGATGCGAAATTATACAGGCAGCTCAATAAACAGATCTCTAAGTCCCTTACCCGCGATCTGCGCCAATTCAATACAAATCGTATTGAAGAGGCCATCGAGCAGAATAAGGGCTCTAAAGTTTTCTCAAGAGATCTGTCTATTGGGCAGAGCCAGCTCACCAGATTAAAAACTGAGGATGGTAGAATCGTTTCGTCCAAACCTGAGCTTCTGAGTGAGATAGAGTGCTTTTATGGACAGCTATACACGTCAACTAGCAGACCCGAAGTTGGTCTGGCGGAAGACCCTAGAGCTAGATTAACCCGGCACTATACCGAAGATATCCCGGACATCAGCCTGTACGAGATTAGAATGGCTCTTAAGCAGCTGAAGAACAACAGGGCACCCGGTGAAGACGGAATTACAGCTGAACTCCTGAAGGCGGGTGGAAAACCGGTCCTTAGGGTCCTTCAGAAGTTGTCCGACTCCGTCTTACTGGAAGGGAAAACTCCAAAGGCATGGAACAGAGGTGTGGTGGTGCTGTTCTTCAAAAAGGGTGACAACTCCTTACTGAAGAACTACCGACCCATCTCACTTCTGAGCCATGTCTATAAGCTGTTTTCAAGAGTCATTACGAACCGTCTCGCACGCAGGCTAGATGACTTCCAGCCTCCCGAACAAGCCGGTTTCCGAAGAGGCTTTAGCACCGTAGACCACATCCATACGCTCCGTCAGGTTATACAGAAGACTGAAGAGTATAACCTGCCCCTCTGTTTAGCGTTCGTGGACTACGAGAAAGCCTTCGATTCGATTGAAACGTGGGCTGTACTACAATCTCTCCAACGGTGCCAAGTGGACTACCGGTATATCGAAGTGCTGAAAAGTTTGTACAAGAACGCCACTATGTCAGTCCGACTCCAGGACCAGAACTCAAAGCCTATTCCGTTGCAGCGGGGAGTCAGGCAAGGAGATGTTATTTCTCCTAAACTGTTATCCGCTGCACTGGAGGATGTTTTCAAGACTCTGGACTGGAGAAGGCTAGGCATCAACATAAACGGCGACTACCTCACTCACCTTCGGTTTGCTGACGATATAGTAGTCTTGGCTGAGACCATGGAGGATTTAAGTACAATGCTCAATGACCTCAGTAAAGCCTCCGAGCGAGTTGGTCTAAGGATGAACATGGACAAGACGAAGATCATGTCAAACGTCCATGTCGCACCAACTCCCTTAACAATCGGACACTTTACGCTCGAAGTTGTAGACGATTACATATACCTAGGACAGACTGTCCAGTTAGGTAGGTCCAACTTCGAGAAAGAGGTTAATCGTCGAATCCGACTCGGCTGGGCAGCGTTCGGGAAGCTACGGCACATCTTTTCGTCCAATATTCCGCAGTGTCTCAAGACAAAAGTCTTTGACCAGTGTGTGTTGCCAGTGATGACATATGGCACTGAAACGTGGTCGCTTACTATGGGCCTCATAAGAAGGCTCAAAGTCACCCAAAGGGCAATGGAGAGAGCTATGTTGGGAGTTTCTCTGCGTGATCGCATCAGGAATGAGAACATCCGCAGCAGAACCAAAGTGATCGATATAGCCCTCCGAATCGCTAAACTTAAGCAGCAGCAGCAGCAGCAGCAGGCAGTGGGCGGGGCACATAGCACGTAGAACCGATGGCCGTTGGGGCGGAAAGGTTCTCGAGTGGCGACCACGTACCGGAAGGCGTAGCGTGGGCAGGCCCCCCACACGGTGGACTGATGACCTGGTGAAGATCGCGGGTGTCCGCTGGATGCGGGTGGCGCAGGACCGGTCATTGTGGAAGTCTTTGGGGGAGGCCTATGTCCAGCAGTGGACGTCTTTCGGCTGACATGATGATGATGATGATGATCTTATAGAAATAGAAATAGAAATAAACTTTATTGTATAGCTGTGTACATTATGATGGTGATGACAAAGGATATAGACTCAACAGCTTGCCCATTCCGGACGTACAATCATGATGAGTTAACTTATACTAAATTACATGGCGGTCATTGGCCAAAAAACTCCTTAGTATTATAAAACACTTTGCTGATTAGCCAGTTTTTGAGAGTTTTTTTGAATTTGCTATCCTCTATTTTCTTTATTTCCATCGGGAGTTTATTAAAAATTCGCATTCCCGTGAAGAAGGCACTTTTGTAAATGAGCTTATTTAATTGTAGGCTCTAGGAATATTATAATTATATCTGTACTGACTGCGCAGGTTGTGTCTGTTCTCTGATTTTTTAGTAAAAAACTCGTCATTTTGCCTCACAAATAAACAAATCTCTAAGATGTAAATGCCCGTTAGTGTTAGCAGCCGCTTTTCTTTAAATACACTACGAAGCGAATGTCTGTTGTGTATACGATAGATAGTGCGCACACATCTCTTTTGCAATCTAAATGTGGATAACACATCCACAGAATCTCCCCAGAAAATTATGCCGTAGGTAAGTAATGAATACACATTTCCATAATACGCATCTTTTGTCATTTCTTCTGAGCAAGTCGCAGATAGTATAGATAAAGCATAAAACGCACTAGAAATTTTGCTGTTCAATTCTGCAATATGTAATTTCCAGTTAAGGTGACAATCTACTGTTACTCCCAGGAAATTCGCACTATTTACTTGCTCAATTTTTACCCCTGATTCTGATACATTTAAATTTATGGGTAATGTTTTATAATTTAAGAATTGAACCAGTGTTGTTTTTTTTTTAAATTTAATTTTAGATTTAGTTTCGTCAGCCATTGCACAACTTGACTCAACGTGTGATTAATATGACATTCGTTTGCATTTTCACCTGAAAACAATAACGTGGCATCATCTGCGAATAATACGCACATGTCAGACACAATTCTGGGTAATTCATTGATATATATTAGGAAAATAAGTGGACCAAGGATACTCCCTTGCGGTACTCCTACTTGCACAGTTTTGAAATGTGAAAGCTCTTGTTCCCACGTTTTTTCTGTACTTTTATAATGATCAATCAGGGTTGCTTGTGTCCGATTGCATAGAAAGTTTTCCAATAGCTTCAGAGCGACACCCCTAATTCCCAAATTTTCAAATTGACAAAGGACCGCATTGTGTACTACGCAGTCGAAAGCCTGGGATAGATCCAAAAACAGTGCAATACAAGGTCTTTTGGCATTAATTTCTTCCCAGATGTGTAGGAAGATATTAAAGATTGCTAACGAGGTTGACTTCCCTTTTCGGAATCCGAATTGGTGTGGACTTAGCACATTATTAATTTCAAAAAAACTCAACAGACGTTTGTAAATGACTTTCTCGAATATTTTAGCAAAATTAGATAGAAGAGCTATAGGCCTATAGTTGGTGATGTCGTCCTTTGCCCCTTTCTTAAATAAAGGTTTGATCAAGGCTTTTTTAAATCATTCGCAACACGCTTCTAAATTGCGTAATATATCTTTGGCAACCATTTAAATTCACTTGAACGCTAATTTCAGTAAACTACGGAGAAATTCGAACACTTTCCATAGTTTCTATGAAACAGAAGTACATAGGTCGAACAATTTTTTGATATTTTGTAGATTTTATAAGTATTAGTGTTGAAAGCTAATGTAATCGTAAACATTGCTAAATATTCATGCATTATTGTGTATGACCAGAATTAGGATGTGGGTTGACATTATCCCATGGCCTTATTAGAGTTTAACTGTGTGGGAGCTATTTTTCCCATGGCCCGGTAAATTGTCTTGTCATGTCATAAAAACTCACGTAAGTAATAAAACAGTTTTTGTGTTCAACCTAGAGCGAATTCATGTACCTAGCTATAAAATCTCCTTTTAAAGACTTTCCCTGAAGAATTTCTTCTTGTAGATAGTATCATAAAATTGAATAATTGTGTTGCTTTTAACCAAAAAGTAATGAGGTAAGTATATAATGAGGTAAATATTGTTTTCAGTGATTGATATAATGTTTCGTAGGAGATTTGGAGTTAAACCTTGACTATTATAACCGATATAAGATGTGGGTGGAATATATCCCTTGGCCTGATCAAGAATATAATAAGACAAAATCTAGTATGACAGTTCATTACTTAGACAGGCGATGGAATAACCGTAACCCACATTTTTATTTCTGGTTTAAAGGAAGATCTCCGACTTTCATAAATACATTTTTACAAGGCGTTCAATACGGTTGCAACAGCATATAAAGTACGTATTAAGACACGCTGGTTCTTCGGGGCCTGGTAAAGGGTTAATCTGCCATCATTTCCAAATCGGTATTAGGATACACAGTTGAGGGAAAACCCAACAAATTAATTGTGACTGAAATATGAATTAATTAATAATTATAGCATTAGATATTGATGACTTATTATTTTCATTTTTACATTTATTTATTTATTCACAATAATACAATGCAAGATTACAGTATGGACACCAAACTGCTTACATGCTAAAATAAACAAAAAATATAAACATGCACAGGTAAAAAATGTCATAAATGATAATTATAATATCATTCCATTAATTAAGTGACAATTCAAAAATATCCTAGCAATGTTGCACAAGTATGCCAAAGTATCGGCGAACATGTCAGCGTCCTCGTGCTGAGTAAGCATTAGATGCAGCCATATCAAAGCACGGGTACATTGTGATTTTATTTTAGAAACTGTCTAGACTTCTATTTTTTATACAATTTTATTATTATTCACCTTATTTATTTGTTGTCTTAAATTAGGTTTTTACAATAAATTTATAAAAAGTACAATGTAAAAATACACGTACAAAAGCATTATAAAAAACCTAAGAACTAGAGTGCCGCCGGCAGCGAGGCGGGGCCAAAGCTACCGGTGGTTAGGGCGACAGAGAGAGGAGCTTCCTGACTATCCGCACCGTGTCCAGGAGTACCGCCATTTGTATCTATTATTGTTATTATTTCTGATTTGACGATCCTCTTGTGATTTTAACTACGTAATAATTTCTTAATTTTGACATGTCTAGAGCAATAATTCAATTTTTATTTTAACGAATAATACAAGCATCAATAAATTGCTCTAAATAATTAACTTGATGAAATGTTCTCTAACTGACGATTCGAAAGTGATCGTTGCTAGGCCTATAGAGGCCTCGCGTTTGAGTTTGGTCATGACGACGCTTGTGGTTCAGAGGATCCAATTACTGGGCTTGAGTGTCGCCATTGACAAGACGGAGGTTCTCCTGTTCCATGGCCCTCGAAGAGGCCCCCCGAGGTCAGCGGCGTTACCTTGTTTGGGCAGGAGATTCCGGTCAGGACCCAAATGAAGTACCTCGGTCTAGTTCTGGACGGACGGTGGAATTTCAGGGCATACTTTACACAACTGGCTCCAAAACTGGTGGGGGCTGCTGCGGCACTTGGTCAGCTATTGCCCAGTGGAGGTGGTCCCAACTCTACCGGCAGACGCCTTTACTCTGGGATCATTCAGAGTATGGCACTTTACGATACCCCTGTTTGGGTGGACTCTCTCACTGCTCAAAACAAACCTTTCTTGCGGAGGCCGCAGAGAGTTATGGCAGTGCGGGTGGTCTGAGGGTATCGCACGCTATCATGGACAGCGGCCACACTTCTAGCAGCAGACCCTCCCTGGGAACTTCAGGCCGAGGTGCTCGCTGAAGTGTACCAATACCGTGTGGATATGAGGGTTAGGGGAGAAATACCGGAACCCGATCATATAGAGCGGGTCAGAGCAACCGCATATGCTGCGTTGCTCCGCAGGTGGGCGGAAGACTTGGAGTCCTCTGTGGCCGGCCTAGTGACGGTGGAGGCGATTCGTCCTCATCTGGTTCGGTTGGTTACCCGGCGACACGGGACGCTGTCCTACAGAATGACGCAGGTGCTCGCAGGACACGGGTGTTTCGGCGAATACCTGCATCGGGTGGCAGGTCGAGAGGAATTACCCGTCTGTCACGAGTGTGGCGCGCCTCAGGATACGGCGCTCCACACATTGATGGACTGTGCGGCTTGGGGCTTTCAGCGGCACACCTTAAGGGCTATTGTGGGGGGCGACCTTACGATGCTCGACAGCGAGAGGTGCTGGGAGGCAATGTTCACTTTCTGCGAGGAGGTTATCTCCCTCAAACCCACTCCGAAGACGACGAGGTGGATTTAGGAGGCGACTATACGCTCATCTTCTCCCTCCATCCTAGTGAGCCACTGGTAGGGACAGGGGGGCCCCTACCATTGTACACCTAAGTGGCTCAACGGTGGGAAGGTGCTGCCTCTAAGCTAGCGCACTCAATGGCAGCAACCTTCTAGGGCCTGAGCTCGCATCGATGCGGGCATATGCCGAGACATCAGCGGTGGCATGCGCAAGTGAATCCCGCGGTGTCTCACTAAGGCGATGATGGGAAGCCGCTGGTTTTTAGTGGGTAACCTGATGAACAGGAGTCCCACATCACCGTACCTACCCCCATGAAGGTCGGTATGCATAAAGCGTTAAAAAAAGAGGCCTATTTAAATAAATAATATTTTGACTTTGAATACTCGATGTATATATATCTACTTAGACATCATCAATCATAATCGGGTATTACGGCAATCGATTTTAATTCGCTACTACGTTATTTTGGATCTGACAAAAGAAAGTCTTGGAGATCGTTGAGTTGTTGTTAAGAATTCATGTTTCAACGTATTTTAAATATGTTAAATTAATAAGGGTCTTGCTATTTAAAAACTTCTGACGCTCTTCTCAGTTTTCCTTTACTTCTTGCGCTAACACTAATTACTAATGGCTTTCTATCGCAGTCTAAAGTCGGAATTTTATATTTTGGTACGGGTGAGGGCCAGGAGCATAGTAAAGTTAAGGCTTTTAATTTGTTTACATTTCAATTGACTGTCACACGAAAAATTTTCATACAATTTATAGGGGTAACTTTCGTGTCACAATGGAATCAGTTAAACTGTAGACGAATTGTTTCGACTAAAGTCCAAAACTTCGGTCCTCATCCGTCTATGAAATCAAAATCGGTTTTTGTTATCATTCATTGGTGTTCCTAAGGTTTTTTTTAAATGATGTTTCACGCTTACCTTTCATTTCAAATTCATTCAATGTATGAGAATGATATAAAATTTTGTTATGTCATTATTAAATTGTACATTAGCTGGGAATTTATCAACGCTACGAGTAAGTGGCTTATATTGTGCACGTATAGTCGTCGGCGGTTAAGAAGTCAATCCTGACATCTGTCATTTCGATAGATTTTATAACCTAAAAGTCACTTTGAGGTTATAAACTGTATGGAAATGACAGGTGTCAGGATGGACTTCTTAACCGCCGCCCACTATAGCCAATCTGTGACCGTTAGTTCTATTTCATTTATACGAGTACCGACTTTTTTTTTTACCGACTTGTGAAAAATTACTACGTTTTCAATTCGACAGAATATTTTTTATGAATGTTCAACGATTACTCGGACACTAATAGATCTATATCCACAATTATTTTTCTGTTTGGTAGGGTATGCTTTCAAGTTGGTCCTGTTGTCAGGAACTCTTCAACTTTAATAGGCATACCTAATTCGATTTAAGTGTTTTTTATAGTAACACTCTTTTAAAGTAGGAGTTTGGAATCCTATTTATATTGTTATTTTTTATTCCATGTAAGAACCTACTTATAAAATGCCCTATATTGTAAGCATCGATAGTATCGGCGGCATTTATTTTACATTTGGTGAAAAATTGCGCGTACCGATGCTAAACTGTCCAGGCAGGGTAGTCGCGTAACTTTTCATACACACACAGGTAATGTAACAGTAGGTACATTGATAAACGACAATGAAGTTAACATGATAATTTTATATCATCTCAAATGTCGTATGACGTAGTATTATTAAGACTTCACAAAGTCAAATATTTATTAAAATTTGCACAAAGAATCTATTCGCGTCTCGTTTTCTCGTGCGCGGAAAACATACATGTAAGCGTCTCTTACATATAAGAGTCTCTTACATATAAGCGTGGTTTACATGGATCGAGACATCCACTTTATTCCAATTTAGTGGTGAGTGAATATAGTTTTATGAGCTAATCCAAGTGTGTTTGTCCTTGAGGCCTGCACATTTGCAAAACACAATATGGATTCGTACACCACTCGCGCGCAGCATCATGCCCCTGGCAGGATATACGCGTGCACAACATCTTCTAGTTGTCCCATAACAATGGCTAGCAAAGACTCGAAAGTAATTCGGTGTACTAGGCCCTAAAATCTACAACGCTTTTCCATCTGACATAAAAAACTCCGCAACTGACGCGATATTCAAAAACCAAACTTAAACAAGCCCTAATTAAAATGGCTTGCTACGACATACACGAGTACGTATCACTGATCCACTCATATCGTAACACTGAAAATAATAATAACAATAAATGGTAATGTTATAACACTAAATAAAATTGCTATTCAAATATTATTGTTATTGACTTGTAAAATGTTATATTTTATTAATAAAATTCTGATTCTGATTCTAGTACCCAGATATGTCTTGCTACTAACTCAACATATGTATTTCGATTGTTTGAAGACTTGTTGGCATGATAGTGTTGCAGTTTTATTGAAGCTTTTTCTGAATATAATTGACTTGAAGCGTATTAATATACGTCGCGCTAAGCTTTATGTTATCTTACGTTAATAAACGTTGAAATTCCCGTTCCTCAATATTCGTGACCCAAGTGTCATTCAGCGATGGGAAGTCAAGGGTTGTTCTAATCTGCCCGAGAGCTTTTATGCTTCGTTCGTTAAAAAAAAGAACAGACGTAAACGAACAGATGTCTGATAAAATGTTGGTACAGTCTAATGCGAAAATATTTATGGAATTAATCATATGATTAATATAAAAAAAAAATCCAAGATAGATACATAATATGAAAAATCAAATAATTTTGGATGTCGAAAAAATTGCTCTCTTTGTCTTACGTATGAAAAGGTTTTATTGCCTTCCGGATACCACCCTACTATGACTTAGCTACCAACTGTACAAAATCACAGTTTAACCAGCAACGAAAAAAACAATGATGGTAGTATACATATTATGTTTTCCGTCGTGGCTTAATGTGGTACTTTATCGCGTAGAACTTTTTAAATGTCAGGTACAAGTCACAAAATAGCAATACTGCGTTTAAATGTGCCTTAAACAAAAGTATCATTTTCATGAAAATAAGAACTTACGTTTGCGAGAATTATTCCATCGTTGCCGGTGTCGCGAATTCACAGGTCTTTAATGGGATATGTAGAGGAAATTGCCATTTTTATTTATTAAAAAAAAGTGACTTAGGAAGTAAGTAATTCATTTACGCCAAACTACTCAGCAGTTTGTTGGCGAATAGTCTGCTCCTAACTTTTACAATTCCGGTGATTTAGTTACTAACAGAACAACAAGGAAACAAAGAAGAAGGCTCAAAGTCACCCAAAGAGCAATGGAGAGAGCTATGTTGGGAGTTTCTCTGCGCGATCGCATCAGGAATGAGGCCATCCGCAGCAGAACCAAAGTGACCGATATAGTCCTCCGAATCGCTAAATTTAAGTGGCAGTGGGCGGGGCCCATAGCACGTAGAACTGATGGCCGTTGGGTTGGGGCGGAAAGGTTCTCGAGTGGCGACCGCGTACCGGAAGGCGTAGCGTGGGCAGGCCCCCACACGGTGGACCGATGACCTGGTGAAGGTCGCGGGTATCCGCTGGGTGCGGATGGCGCAGGACCGGTCATTGTGGAAGTCTTTGGGGGAGGCCTATGTCCAGCAGTGGACGACTTTCGGCCGACATGATGATGAGTTACTAACACTAATATGATTTAAGCCAAATTTATACTAGTATATTATATCATTTATTAGTTTAATTGTTATGTCTACTTCATATTAATAAACATAATAATCAAACCAAAGAGCATACCTAGGCAATTACCAGTTTTTTTTCGAGATAACATTTACATGCTACGCTAAACATTTGTGGACCCTATCTTAAATTGAATCCGCGTCGCCTGTTGCAGTAGCGCGTAGTTTTGTTAATCAATCCTTGAAATCCTAATATCGATGGCAAAAAGCGGAACTGCAGTAACCGCCATTTGGTCAAAAAAATTTTTTTGCATATTCGGAATCAGCGATTTTTTCTGCGTTGAATGGTCCGGGTCCCATGGCTCTCATCATGGACTACGTCGCAAAACGAATGTATTTTCTTGACGATGCCTACTTGTAATTGTTGTAAACACCAAAATGTAGATTTTTTTAAACAAGTGTATTAACGCCAATTTCGGTTTTAAATAGTTCAAAGAATTCGGTTATTACAGCGTTTGAGAAATTCAGTTCCGTGGCGGTTACAGCATTTATGCATATTGCAAAAAAAATACCCGAGACACTTATTGCATATATGCTCAAATATTATTATCTATGATCAACGTTTACTACATTTCATTAGAAATTGATATAACAAACATACCACAGGGGGGTTAATACACACGAAACAGTCGGTCGGTGGTCGCGGGAGCGTCAGGTTGTGCGTAGTGCGGGTAAATGCGGGAAGCATAGATTTTATATTTTTTTTAGTTTTAGTAAGTTACACGGTTGAAAAAGTCATTATATATTTGAGTTGTAAAAAAGTATTTTTTGAGAATATGAGGGTATATATTGTTAATGTTAATTGACCGAGCGAGCGAAGCGTCTCCGTTTCAGCTTTAGACTAAAATTCTTTCGTATATCTGTCTACCTGGATGTTCTCCTTACAGGTCGCATTTCTCAACCGATTCTCGTGAAGTTTTGTGAGCAGGAGATTTTTTGTCGAGTCGGATTTAGGAAATTTGAAAAAATATATTTTTTATGCGAGGTCCACAGCTCACAGAGCCACTAGTTTTAGTTTGTCCCAAAGTTATAGTGAGATTAGCCATAACAACGTTTTTATTAGTCTTAATCTGTTATATTGTTAGATTTTTCTTTTAACAGCTTTTGAGATTGTACTAAGCAATTTCAGAGTGACTGTATGGTACATTTCTATGGAGAGACATTAAGACTAATAAGTAGTGGAGATTTTAGTGCTCTGATTGCCCTTTTTGAGTTTTTATTGATTGAAAACCTAGATGTACCCTAGGCTAACATTTTTAAAAAGTGACTAAATAAAAGCCGATTGATACTTAAGTCGGTTTAATTTTACGGTCCTTTTGTGGCGATGGACACTTAACACATTTCTGCTAATCCTATTACAAATTTAATGGCACATATGTCAAAATATAAGATTACTTCAAATAAATGTGCATCAGAGGGGCTAGTATGATCGCTTATATGTCGGACATATAGCATTCGTCCCGTACTGTCAAGTATGTAAGTGCGAGAGGGACGAATGCTATATGTCCGACATATAAGCTATCATACTAGCCGGGCAGATTACAACATTTATGCCTTATAGAATTTATACTGGGCCAACGATTTTAGTACATTTACCGTTTTCCTTTACAGCATTTAAGCGTTATGAAAATATAAGTGCTATTGCTATAAGCGCCACTAAAATGGAAACGACACACTTTCATTAATTTTTGAGTATGTCAATTGAAAGTAACCTGTGAGTTATATATTTGATCTTATTTTTAAGTGTTTCTGTTTAAAAACGATGAAGTTATTATTTTTCTTTTTTTTTTAAACAAAAAGTTTTTTGGACCTGGTGAAAAGTTTGCATTTTGGCGGTTACAGCAGTTCCCCTTTTTGTCATCGATATACATTTGGCGGCCATGGAGTTTTTCATGGAAATCGTCATTGGAGTAATTTTTTAAGGGTCACTGGATTTCATTGTCATTGCCTGTCATAACTAATCTATGTTTGCTCTACAGCCTAACCTAACCTAACCTATACCGACATATTAGTTTATGCTACTGTTACAACAGAAACCAAATAAAGCATTATACATGTATTTGGTTTCTACAGGTAATTGGTATTGAAAGTACAGTATGTTTCTTAACAGCAATTACTTTACATTAAAATTAATGCTCATCAAAAGAATAGGAGCCGGTTTTAAAATATACTTAAAAATATTTCAAGAAATATTCCATTAAACCTCGGTCGTAAAAAATGTCCTAAGTTTTTTCCCACAGATGATCGTGAAGGAAATTACATTGCTCATTTCAGTGGTTGAGTCGCGGTGGCTGACGATGCCTTCATTTCCTCCCGTCGTGTCTGACCCTTTGTACGACTTCGTAGTCATAGGGTTCCGTTGACAACTTTCTCGAATTAGTTGAAAATTAACGAATATAAATAGATAAAAAACTGAAGCAAATAACCTGTTGTATGTAGTTGTGACATGTTGGAATAGACTACATATTTAAACTATGTAACACAAACAAAAAAAATGACTATTCAAATACGTCAAAGCTACATACAGTATTCTTAAGTTTTTACCCCATATTCGTATATATATGTAGGTCACCCAGTGTCACTCTCACAGTAAATATTAATCTAACGACACCTCTCAAGCTAAAGTCCATCGAGCCGTTCAGGCCGCAGAGCCTGCCAAACAATTATACATACATACATATTCTCAAAAAACCTGGCGCAGTCGGGTAAAAGCGTCAGCTCCCAAAAATAATTCTCAGGCCACCAAAGCGGCTATTTAATCATTTTGTAATGTATCTCACCTCTCATGCTACAAGTCACTGAAGTAATACTAACTGTCTGGTTAAACTAAAAATAGCCCCATAAAATCAAAACTGGAATACTTTTCTTTCCTTCTGTAATAGAAATTTCTACCTTCTGTTGGGGGCTCTAGATAACAATTTTCCACAGCCAATAACTAAGCGTATGTTGCCTTCATAATAATAGCTATGCATTAGATACAATAAAGATAGCTATTCCTGCGGCTCTTGGCAAATAGACCCGTACAGAGTCCGACGAATACGTATAGTATGGTTTAAGTTAAAAGAACTTTTCGGTACTTACTCATAATCGTAAGCAGGGTGCACCCGACGTAATGGAGCGAAGCTATTGTCTACCTTCCTCCGGTCTATACCGCCACGGTATGCATCGCTAAAGCAGCTTAATAAGTTTTTTTTTTGTATTTTTCGTATGTTTGATGTTTTAGTATCTAAGGAGTTTCTTAGCGTTAGTGTCTATCACGGTGGTAAATTTGGTTATGCTGTATTGTATGGTTCAGGAATTATAGAATTTCAACGAAATACGCGAATCGCGGATTCTGAAGCTTTGCTCCAACTAGCGACAAAAAACTTATTAGTTGTAAAAAACAGTATCTACTAAGGTAAGCGTTAACGCTTTCGGCCTTTATAATGGGCTCATGACACAAATATGTTTACGTATAAGTTGTAGTCAGGCCACTTGGTCTCTCGGCAAACACTGGCTCAGCCACTTCAGTAAAACTTGCCGCTCCTGCCTCGTCGCGGCACATATTTGTGCAGCCTAGGTAAACTTTCTCAAACAGGTTTATGTGATACATATGTATAGAGATTATACACGCTATATAGCGCCCCAGATATACCAACTATTTTAAGTATACAGTAAATTATTAAGGATAATGTTCTCATGACGTGTGGATTGATCAAAAGCAGATATATTTTTGAACATTTGCTGTAGCTATTTATTTATCGTATGACAACATAAATGCATACTAGTCCTTGAACAACCTTACTTATATAACTAAGATTGAATGTGTCCTTTCTCGGCCTGCTTAGCCTAGTTACCAACTGTGGGTTGTGACACTGTGCACCGAAACTAGAGGTCCCAGTTTCGAATCCCGGTTAGGGAATTTATTTCTGTGGTAAGCAAAAACATTTGTTCCTGAGACTTAAATGTTTTATAAGTACTTAAGTATATATCTATTTTTTCTTTATTTTATTGTTTGAGGCATCAATAGCATTACAGGAAAAATCTGCCAAGAGCATGTCGGGCCATGCTCAGTGTAGGGTTCCGTAATTGCACAATCAACATAAATAAAAAATAGCAAACAAAAGGGAATGCCTTTGACACGTCTTTTACTAAGAAGGGAAGACTTTTTACGATAGCTCAAAAACAGCTTAACTGATCATATCCGCTATAGTTTTTATTGACAGTCTGTATTAAACTTTACTTTCAAGATTCTTTTCATATTTTTTGAACCTAAAGTTCAAAAGTTAGAGGGGGGACACCGTTTTTTATTTTTATTTTGGAGTAATATTTCCGAGAATATTCACTTTATCAAAAAAATTTTAATGAACGACCTGTATTCATTTTGAAATACCTATTCAAAAACAACCTACACAATAGGGCTGAAGCAAAAAAAAAAACATCCCTACTTTACGGGTAGGGGAGGTAGGTATTATTTTTTAGATTTTATTTTACCACTCTGTCAGATTTATTCATTTATAGCGAAACTATAAGGGTTCCTTCCTAGCAATCAAGTATGGTAAGGCTCCAACAAGGTGGGCTTACAAACTGGTCAAGATTGCGGGAAGCCGTTGAATGACTGCGGCATTGAAAGAATGAGATATGTTCAGCAGTGGACGTCTTTCAGCTGATAGGTTGGTAAAGAAAAAAAAACATATCTTTGCGAAAAAATAAATAGATATAATAATAATATCATTGGATACAGGCATCATCAGTTGTTCAATTGCCTACGTGATTAATAATTAATAATAAATTAAATTTATGTCTTATTTTCTTTAACTATTCGACTGCGGGCGGGAAAATTCAGAATCAAAATTCAGTGAAATGGCTCTTAAGTAGTAAGATGTAGAGGTACGCTTATACAACTGGAATCTCGAGCGATATTCGACCTTAAAGACGTAGGCGACACGTTTCATTATATTTGAATGTCACAAAGTCACAGGAGTTTTCTATGTAAAACTGGAATCCTTCAAATAATTCTGATACAAAATATTATTTCATGTGACTGGCAACTCTATCCCTGGTTCGATAGAGTCATTCCATTTCACTCATTATCCGCGCCAGCTTCAAAAGAAAATCCGTTTAATTAAGCACTTGGCACGATTATCAGCCGCTGGCGTTGATTTAACGATAGGACTGTATGCATGGTTATAATGAACTTAGGTTGTTGGGAGTGGCAAAAATTCAAGAGCAAGTTGTAATGTTGTGTTGTGTGTTTCAAATAAATCTTTATTCATTCATCCATTCATTCAAGAGCGTATTAATCATTCTTTTTCGTGAAAACTAATAAAATGAGTTCTCTAGAACCGTGAATCTTGTTAGTCATGCGGAAGATTTTGAATCTATCTAAATTTTGTAATGGAAGTAATTATATTGTGTCGTTCGCATTGGTAAAGTCAGCGTCAGAAGCGTACTGGCTTGAGCGTGTATCTTCTAGCCGCACGGGTTTTTCGAACTACCCGCTTTGGTTGGGTCTTTATTAACCACATTAAACATAAATAAATAAATTACACTTATAAAACGCTGTAGTATCTTAAATTTAACTTTTATAGAGTAATTCTCCTACACGTAAAATGGGGATATAATGGTTTCCGTTGCAAAACGCATCGTGTGATGTCATTTAATTACGAGTTTAACAATAATGTGAGCTTTCTTTAATCATTTTTATCGAGCTGTCCATTTGTGTGATATTAGTTTTTTAAGTACAATGTTTTGCAGTTAAGTTTGTCTCCCACCCTTTTTGCCAGCTAAACTGTTCCTATGAGGTATGTGATAAAAATATGGTTGCAGTTTAAGGAAAATTGTTACAGATGAGTACACATTACTGTTTAACGAGTATTACCCGAATTGTAAGAACTGTTCTTGCTGTAAGTCCAAAATGGTCCAAAGATTTCTATACATTATAATACAACTGTAAATACATACTTTCATTGTAATTAATATGAGTTTGTGACATTTTAAATCCGCATAATTTAAGGGGTGGACAGCTACGGAACTTTACACTGCACGTGGCCTGATACGACTTGGCCGGTTTTTTTAAATCCTCTTCTCTTATTTGAAAATTAGGCACTAGATCTGTGTGTCAGTGTCAACCGATACGAATGCAATACTGCCCCGCTTCTGCGCATGGTATTACTCCTGCGCAAACGACAATATTTCAGAAATCTCACATCAGTAAACTCACAACAAAGAACAAAATACCTAAAGGATTGCATCAAAAAGAACGTATAAATGACGTATTGTGAGTGAATGAGATAGCATGCAAACAGAGTGAAAGAGTGTGAAAGAGAAAGAACGAATATTTAATATTATGCTAGATATTTGGCACGGTTTTGTTCAATTGGAGAATCTGGATCGGAGTTATAAGCGAAAGACGTGCTGTTGTATTTTAATTTCTATTTTATTTAATATATACAGTTTTCCTTTTGAAAACTGGTTTCAACTATTGCCATATCCCACATACCTATCACATATCGCTCCCACCGCGCCAAGTCAGAAAGTCGCCTAAGTGTAATGACTAAGTTATATCACTATTAAACATTATAGTGTCCCAGAAATTGACCAAATCAATCAGGGTTTTTATCAAAAAGTAAAACGTACTTTATTGTGCCTTTTTAAACTTTTTTTTATTGAGTTGTGATATCATTTGAATCCCTATTTTACGCTGGGTAAACTGATTGAAAGGCGAATTAAGTTAATTTCCAGACACAGGTTAACGGAAAAGGGTTGGAAATTCAGATTTGCGTGGGCTTTCATTACTTCCATTTTTGCAGCTTTTTTGTTAATTTCAATGCTGCAAGGCGAGTGGGTTGGACAAAATAATGCCCGGTTTTATTTATGTACATTCTAATGAGAAATCTTTTGTGGTTTTATGTAAAGGACATTTAAATTAGTAAATTGCTTTTCAAATATTGCTGACCAAAGTGCTAGATATTTGTAAATCATTAATGAAGCAGGGTTAATTATTTCTTACAATTTTTAGTTTAGGCTGTTCTTGTGAGCTCCTTAAGTAATTTTCTTAATACAGCTGATATATCACTTAGCACTTACATCATTAAATATACTGTTTTTCGATGGTGTAATTCGTTATAATAAAATCTACTCCCGTATCTCGCAGACTATTCTAGCAATACCGAAAATGGACTGGGCAAATAGGAGAACGAACGAAATTGAATTTGTACTCCAGCGGTCGAGAGTAGCAACGTTGCCGTCGCCTGACGTCCCTCGGGACACTTCGGGCCCAAACCAGCCCGATTCCCAATTCAAACCATTTGACAGAACAAACTGATGATGGCGAATGGAGTTCTGTTCTTGATTTAAATATTTTACGGCCAATGCACTGTTAAATGAGTCCCCGAGAAGTTGAAAGCAGTCATTGAAAGGAAACCGTCTTAAGATTAATTTCAAAGTTGTTTCTATAATGGTTTGAACGGAAGGAAATAAATTAGCAACATTTTAAATGTAGGCATAACATTGAACCGCTGCGCCATAATTCAAATAACAAAGAGTTTTATTCCAACTTTGAAATACAACTACTGTAAATAGTTACGTGAACAGTTTTTATGTTTGTAAATAAGGCACAATCGTGTATTTTTCGGCAGGCAAGTATTGATTTAGTGTTTATATAATTTAGTATGCTTACCGTATTTTTAGACTGAATATGTCGCTTATACCTGTTAACGTTTTTAAAGTTCCGTAGTAGTTAAAAAAAATCTTAGAACGCTTTTTAGAAGTTCAATATTACGAGTTGAGCAACAGTGAGTACTAGTTCAGGTGCGTGAACCTCAGTGGCGACCAAGAACCGCATCTCGCAAGTAGCTACAGTCAGAGGCGAATATACTTATACATTTTTGGATCTTATTTCAATGGAATAAAAATATATACATATTGATGCCTTTTACTGTAAAGTCGTTTAATGAAAAGGGTCGTTACTTTTTAATTCTATTTAAATGCCTTTAAGATAGGAAGGGAAGGTGACGTATATCTGTTAACTTTGGTACGGCCTTTATTTTGGGCAGGGCACATATATAAGGTTATCTATATCATTGCTTTTAGTAACCGATATACTCGTAGCTCTCCGAATTGCTAAACTTAAGTGGCAGTGGGCGGGGAACATTGCACGTAGAACCGATGGCGGAAAGGTTCTCGAATGGCGACCACGTAACGGAAGATGTTGCGTGGGCCTCCCAGAAGGTACTCGGTAACAAAGTCTCGTACTAAACATCCAAGACTCAAGAATAAATATTCACGCTTATCACACACATAATAATGCCCTGCCCGGGATTCGAATATGGGACCTCCTCATTCTTCGTAGGCAGGGTCACTACCAACTAAGCCTAAGTGATCGTATATTATTCTATTCTTACTAAGAAATAATTTGAATTTAAAAACATGCATAATTAAATTTATTTTATCTAGTTCAAAATTTTACCCTTCATGTTAATTTGGACGCACCATTTAAAAAATTAAGTAATTTATAAATGTTAAGAATTCATTAAATACTATAATATGGGTGTGATTTGAACCCCATTATTATGTAATTTATAAAAACAATTTTGGGTTACTTACATATATACGTTGGTGGGTGACGCAACCGCATCGTTTATGGAGTACGAGTATTAGTAAAGTTTTGTCTGTCGAGGTGGTAGAACCACCCTTACCACAGCCATGTTTGTTATGTCGTTTTTTTTAATTTTAATGTATGATATTCGTATGTTTTGACGGATCTCATCATCATAGATATAACTTGGTTTCATTCAATCAAACCGAGCATAATATTATCACGGCCTATTTTTGTCGTTCTTGTGTTCGCCGCAAGTTTGTAGATTTATATATTGTCTCGTTACCATGGCCACGCTGTTTGCCAAATTGTGGCAAAACCACGCGAACAGTGATGGTGTTTTGTTGCTCCGACCACGAAGTGGTGCGGTTCTGCGGTCGAACGTCAGGTTTTATCGTTACAAATAACATTGGATACAATTATTATATAAATGTATTCCAGAGCTACATTTTTAGCGTCTCGTACCCAAAGGGTGCCAACGGAACTCTATCCTCCGCTTTCCATCCACCTATCAGCAGCGGGCTGTAACTCATGAACATAGTACGTAGACAGTTTTTCCCTTACATAAATTTATTTATGCTGCCACTATAGCATAAATAAGTAAATATAATCTGTTGCATTAGTATTATTATATTTGAGTCATTTTTTTTATTACTCACCGAATACAATAGAAGGAAGGAGGTTCTCAGTTCGTCCGCATATTTGCTTCGTTTATGTATATATGTTCCCCGATAACTTTTGACCACATTGGCCGATATTGATTATTCTTTTTTTTTTGTTTTAAAGCAGGTACCCTCAAGTTGGTCTCAAATAAATTTGATGAAAGTCTGATGATGGGATCTAGGAGGAATCGAGGGAACTCCTCGAATTTAACAGCGATGAAAAGTAGGTTGAGCTCTGCTGCAGTTTCAGTCAGGAGAATAAGGCAGCTTGCCATTGGGGCAACGGCACGGTTACTTTACTTTACTTATTTTAATAGTATAATTACTTATGGTCTTATCTTGTGGAAATCAGCTGCTGATATTCAAACTGTTTTTATTTTGCAAAAAAGGCTATTCGAGCAATTTATAACTTTGGGACGCGTGAGGACCATTAAGAGAATTTATCAAGGAAATTGACATCCTAACCCTGCCATCCCTATCTATATAAAATATTATTGTGCAGCTTCGTGTGAACTTAGCAATTCAAAATTCAAATCTGTAGTAAAACGAACACTTATTTTGAAAGCGTATTTTTAAGGTAAACGATTACATCATGGATAGGGAATATAGGGATGTTTGGCAGTGATAGCGTCCTGCACGGCTAATCTATAGCGAAAATGGGTTTTCTACTCTAGCATTATAGTTTTATAGAAGCTGACACTGTAATTTTGTGTTCAACTATACAATGTGTATTGTTTTAAAAAAATTACACCTCGCCCAGTTTTTTACGCCGGTTCTTCTCGTGGCAGAGGTTTATTTTTCCGAAACGGTGGTATTTTATTGACGTTTATAGGTGCATGTAATATGCCTAATTTGAAGAATAAATAACTTTTACTTTTTTTGTTTGCGCACGTAAATGCCGGTTTCTGTATTTTCTGTAGGTAACCCAAGCGTTAGCTCTCGGAAACCATAAATTTGATGAAGCGGAACTGGTGATGATGACCACAGTTGTCATATGGAACTCCTCAATGATTCCACTTTACAGATTCCGATGAAATTTTGTTGACGTAGCAAGTAATGCTCGTAAAAATACACATTTTGAAGTGGAACTTATGATGAGGAACTGAAGGTAGTATAGGTTCCCTGAGGAATCGACGGAACTCCTCAAATATCATCGGCCCATATAAAGTGACTTGGGTGGGATTTGTAGTACCTCATTTGCTATCGGAAATCAGTACAGGTGGTGGAGTGGAAAGGATATGTAAAAATGTAATGTGTGTGGCATAGCGAAGTACAAAATTGGAGTGTTTTTTTTATATATATATAATTTAATAAGCTTTAAGTATAATTGTAAGCAGGTACTTAAAACTCGACATTTGCAAATTAAAAGGAATATTTAAATGATGTTAGACGCTGTAATTATGGTTAGTTTAGGCTTAGGTTAGGTGTGATTTGGTTCCCCCTCGAGGGTGCCCGCCTTGTCGGGGCAGGGGGCTTAGTAACCGTGGACTGGTCATCCACGGTGAAGCTAAGAGGCACCCAGGGCCGGCCTGTTTGGGCTGCCGGCTGGCCCGAGGAGGGCGCTCCCAGCGGGCTTGGGTAGCCCGCTGAGGATGCGTTGAGGAGGGGCCGCAGAAGAAGAGGAGTGCCGGTATTGCGGTGAGCCGTTCTCCCTATCTTCTGTGGCCGAGGCGGGATTGCAGGGGGAGAGGCGTGTTGGTATTTCGGTGCGCCACTCTCCCTACCCCCTGCGAACTTGGCGGGGCCGTTCCGCAGAAACGGTGTTGGTGGGGCCGCAGAGGAAGATAAATATTTTCCCTATCCTTTGCGGCCGAGGTGTGGTTTGTGGCGGAACCACCGACCTGCTCCGCCACCGGGTGCCGGAAAATTTTCGGCACCCATGACCTCCTTGTAGCGGACTCAGGGGGGTCCGCTGCTGCACAAAATGGAGGTCGAGGAGGAAGGCACGCCAAAACATCTGGCGTGCCTATCGTGGAGGGCCTCCGGGTTTCCGCGAAGGAGCCGCTTGAGAGCGGCTGCCGCCGGCGGGGTCGCGGATGTGTGCGCAAGCGTTCCCGTGACCTCGCCACAAGGCGGCGAGGCGGCAGATGGGGGGTTTTTAGTGGGTACACCGTGGGTCTCATCAGCCTTTACGGGAGTCCCACATAACCACTCGGGTCACCCCCTGCACCCGGGTGGTATGCGTAATGCATTTTCCCCACATAAACAAAAAAAAAGGTGTGATTTGGTTGCGGGGGACTTCATGGTAGAATGTTTGCGATCCCATGGCGCCCCCATTCAAGACCAAGAGGAGAAATGCCGGTATCTACTCTGCGTTTCGTTCAGAGATGACGCGGGAGAAAACTCAACCCCACATAATCCCCTTCACGTTTCCCAGACCGTAACGCATTTCCGCATCGATAAGTTTTTTTTTACACTTAATCGAAAAATCCTATACAAATTCTAAAAAAATATCCTTTTAATCGCCAGGTGGCGAAGTAATACGCCGTGCCCCATAAAATAAAGTTAAGCTAGGTTATAATGTCAAAACATCATAAATGGTTCTAGGAGTTGATATATCATAGTTTTAGAACGCACGTCAATAGACGTCGGTGGCGTCAGTGGCCCGAATTTCCCTGGTTTGCAGAATTTCTTTGGCAGTCAAAAGGTTAAACGATTTTACTCTTAAGCCGTTAGATTATTAAGTTACATACACGTACCTGCGAGCTGAAACTAGCGAGCAACATGTTCAGCATAATCTAGCTAAAATAAGGCAACACTTGAGCTGTAAATTTAGTTTTAATACAGCATAAGCCAGCGCCCGGATAACTAGCCTAGCCTAGCACTTGCGTAGTGCTTAGATTGGGACGACCCACATCCAACCTTATAAAACAGTAGGATGATTCAGATTTACTAATAAAAAAATCCTTGTGTCCAGGAAAATTCAAAACAATGGGGATAAAAACGTTTTACTATTAATAACTATGTACTTGTCTGACCAAGTTAAATCCACTGAATAAAACAGCGTATCTGACTGTTCTTGAAAGTCTGCCAACAGGGAGAAAGGACGGAAGATTGTTCGGAGATCTATGTCCGTATCTACCAGAGAGATGACAACGTGACTACGAGCACTCTTCCAAGAGCGAAACGACAAAGAAGAAGATTACAAGTAGTAACGTAAGTGTTAAATCGAGTAACTGATTTTAACTCTCGATTATGACTGTGTTTAATATATATATTTTTTGTTGCATCCAGTTTGTCTGTTGCATGATCGTTTAGGACAGTGTGTGTAACGCTAATAAATATATCAAATTTAAAATTAAATAGGGTGTGGCCTGTGATAAGAAAAAATAAATAAACAGTACACTATATGGAGCTCTCAAGCAAATATTTCCAAGTGGTTTCAAATAAAATAAAAAAATATGCAAATATAGCTTACATGTCTGTTTTTTAATTTTATAATGTTTATTTTAAAAACACTAAAAAAATATTTAGAAAAGTTAATAAATCCCAAAAAAATCCCTACAAAATTGAATTGCAAAAACTATTATGAAAAAAACAAAAAAATAAACTTTTTTCTCCAAGTCGGCTGCAGTGGAACTTTAACACGTCAAAAAACTACTAGCATTTCTGTAAAGGAAGACCACTGCCGAGAAGAAACGTCGAAACAAGTGTCATTATCTACCAAAGTATGCTTATTACAATGATAATTCTTATCCTACTTAAAATCTGAGTATGAATGAAATCAAAGAAGATGAAAAATATTAACAATACGTAGGTACTCGTAGTTTAACAAAACAACATGTCAAAACTGTATTACTGAAGTCAAGATATGCAATAATGGAAATAACTTCCACTAGACGATAAATTAAATCGTTTATTATACTTACTAATTTTCTAGACATAATACAATCAAAATATACTTATATGAATCTTATTTAGTTTTCTTGTTTGAGCTATGAGTTATATCTAGATGCTATTTCAAAATCAGCATTGACTGCTGCGTTATAAGCTCTCGGTATCAACATTCATTAATTGGAGATCAAAATTTCCGATAACTGAAAACATAAATATATTTTGGACGCAAGAGGTTACTGGAGATGGTTTACGGAACGGTCCCTTTGATGTTTTGCTCTTATTACAGGCTAAATAAACCCTGTAAATTCGCTAGAGTAAGGGATAGTTTACACATTAATTTTATTAGAGGAAATTACACATGTTTCACTAATCACCTAAATACACGTTTTGTTAAACCATGAATGCATCAGACCTGGAGCAGTCCGCATTTAGTTAGAGGCGAAATGCCAAATAAAATCTGTTTAATTAAATACGGTTTAGGTTCAGAAGCCCTCGCTAAACATTAGTATCAATTAATCATACATTGCGTTGCGTGATTTGAATAATTAACTGATTGAACTATTAAAGTACAAGTTACATCATGTTACATTTAACAAAGAGAAAAGGTAAAACTTGGAATATTGTCCTATAAACATCGAACTTATGTAACTTCATCCGTAAGACAGCTTTGATTCAATACGTATTTATATGTATTGAGCTCACCATCCCCGCACGAAACCCATTGCAAAAATTGGTAAGTATACAAAAGTATTGACAAGTTTAAGTGAAATATAAGTAATTTATAATAAACTTAATTAATTTATAAAAAATGGAAAACACCTACAAAATATCTCCCATGGCGGATACCTGGTGTGCCAGGTCAAGGTATTTGGATGGATTTGGCCTTCTCGGCTCTCACAAGGTGCATGGTTGTCATGAGGGATGGTGATGTCGATGAACACTGCCTCGCGTTTCGATCGGTTAAAATAATCCTGTCCGTGATAACAGATATTATAAATAAAAAATAGATATTTGGACAATTTTTACACAAATCGAAGTAATCCCATAGTAAGCTCAATAAGGCTTGTGTTCTGGGTGCCAGACGACGATATATTTTGTCACTTAAATACATAGAAAACATCCAAGTTTCGAGAACGAATGTTTCTGTTTACCACAGAAACAAATGCCCTTACCTGAATCACAACCCTTTTCTCCTCACCTCTAGCTGGGACTTGGGATAGAGCGTAGAACGACTATTTTCGAGAACTAGTGCAGCCGTGTACTTAGAACTTCGAAGTCCACGAGACTTTATATCAGAGCAAGTTACTGGTGAATAATCCTGGCTACCAGCCATAACTTTCTGCCTATCCAATTACTCGCAGTTAGTAAGAGGATCACAACCGGATATTAATTGTCAAGGGCATTGTTAGTATTGTGTGTCGTACCCTAGACAATAATTGTAGAATGGACGGGTAAGTCAAAAACTTTTTTCGGGTGTTCACATTTTTATAAAATTTTGTGGAGTAGTTAAATTTGTGTTTGTTGTGCCTATAATCCCATACCTCCATTGACAACTTAATGAGACGTCAGTATCTGTTGTAAAAATGGCCGGTGCAACCCGTGTCGAAACGTCAGTAAGTAAAGGTAAATAAATAAATATTGCGTTAGACCCGTTTAAACGAATATCTTTGGTATCAAGTTCATAATAAAATCCTTTGGATTCCTCCCGAGTTATGTACACTGTTTTGTAGGTAAAGTAAAACATATTATGTTTATTAAGTGCCATAGTTTTTTTTATAAAATTTTGCTTGTTTAATTATAGAGCCTTAAGCAGCTCTCAAACCAGGCATTTTGCCAAACACCGTACATAAATGTCAAAAACTATACCTAAAACCGAAATGTTATCGCAATCTGACCACTGCATGACACAACGTCATGTTTAATTAATATGTAAAATTATACCCGTACTTTCAGTCATCATTGCCACCGCGTGATTGTATATACTTAATGCCGAATAGATGAGACCTATTTTCACCGTTATGTATTTTTATTATAGTGTCAAGCACCAAAACCTTTATCTTACAAAATATGTCTACTGTGTATGGGTTTAACGATTAACACAACGAAAGAACCTACCAGCTTGTACAAGGTTGAAAATTAACTTGGTAGTAAGCGCAAAAATACACTTGTAGCCAGGTGAAGTGTCTTAGTTAAGACTTGTAAGTAAACGAAACCGTTTCTTAAAGCAAATAATAGTGAAAAAGGAGTGGTTCATTTCCCGTAATTTAAAATACACGTAGAATTTGTGCTCTAGCCTTCACTACAGCGTCAGCTATATTAAGTATACCATACTGACGATAGAGAAACCTATTTTCACAAGCTTTTATTTAACATGCAATCTATGTTAGTAAATCGCTGGGTTTGTCGTGAAATACTGCGTTTACGGACATCGTGTCATAAATTATTTTCCATTTTATATAACGATTCTTCTGGTATATAAAAAATAATAAAAAATGAAATGTTTGAAGTCTAATTATGTTTATCTTTTTATAGCTTTCATTAACTTTAATAATGTGCCATTTATGACAATATTTTGATGGTTTGCTTTCGGTACAGTAACACTATGTTATAATTTTTAACAGGTGTCATTGCATGCAGGTTGGCTATCGCAGTATCTCCATCGCTCTCCTGGGATGCTGTCAGGTACCCAATTACACAAAATACTCCCGTCCTGTTTCGGCTTATGTTGATGACTCTCTGATGTTGATGACTGTGATAAAAAAGAAAGTCGGCAATAAAAGCTTGTAATACTTTTCTTCATCTTATCGTTCCCATGATGTTTTGATAATACAATACTATTGGTTTCTAATTATCAATTATTCACTATTGACTTTCTAAGCTACGCTGCGATAAAAAATATAATATGTCGCTCTCAGGCGTCTAGCTAGGGCCCAAAAACTGTTAATAAACAGATTTAACAGGCTCACATGTCTAGCGGTGAGATATTTGACTTAAGTTCTCGAATAAAACAAAGGTTTATTAGTCCCCGGCTTGTAATAAAGCCCCTGTACAGGGTTGCCTGCCTAACGTCCCGCATTTTGTGGAATCGTAAGCCTGACTTATTACTGTCAAGGAGTACTAGAGTCCAACAATGTTAAAAATAGCACAAACATGCTGTAAATTTCTATCTACCTTAATATTCGTATGTCAAAAGGCTTTGGATTTTAAAGTATGCATTTTAAATTTCTGATAGTAATCAAATGTTTTTTTTTAGGTAATTACACCCACAATAGACAACGTACTCAGCCACTAAATTTAAATTGTCAGTTGTCACATGATGCAGATGAGGTTCATAAATAAAGGGGGGCGTAAATAATTAGATGTAATTTTTCGCTAAATATCCCCAAAAACGAGTGAGAATTTTGGCTTTGTTGTTCGTTTATTGTTGTTGATAATCAATCCATTGCCTGCAAAGATTTTTTTTTAAGTAAGATCACAAGTTAAAATATCGTTTCAATTAGGTGTACTTCCCAAATTTTACAAAAACGTTAAATTATCTTTAAGAAAACGAATGACTATGAAAACCAAAAAATGGTTAAAAAAATGTAAAAAATTATCGAAAAATGTACGAGTATGTATGCTAGAATGCATAATGATTTTTAAATGACAACCACTTTCATCTAGTCGGTTATTACCCTATTGAAAAATATGAAAAATTAAAAGTAGTCTGAGAGTATTTTTTCTATTACAATGTTATTTTCAAACAAATTAAAGTATTTTAAGCCTCGGTAGGTAAATGTAGGTAGAACAAAAAACCTTATGGTGAAAATACATTTTTAATACAGTTGCTCAAAAAGTCCTACTTTACGTAGCTGATTAGCGTGCGGAAAGTTGGTTTTCGCGCACTAGTGCTTTTCACTTTTCCAATTTTTTTAAATTTATGCTTGTTCCAATGCATGACTCCTTATTGCTGGGTGTTAAATATTAGTTTCCTTTAAACGTCGTAATCAACATAAAAACCTACTGTTAATATCAGAATACGAAAAATATACACATTTCATATTTTATTACTTACCTCTTCATCATTATAACACGTTTATTTTTTAATATTGAATATTGAAAAACCGTTCTTAATAAGTTGTCTGAGTGGAACGGAATAGCTGCCGAAACGCCTGTCAAAGAAGAGGCGTTTTTACTTACTGCAAGCATGTTTTAAGTTTCTAAAGGCAACATTCGATATTGTTTTTATAAATATTACTTGTTGTTTTTCTTATTTTTTCGCAACTGTATTAAAAAAACGTCGTTCAATACACGTGCGTAAATGTCATTCTTCACTCGTCCCGAGTCTTGCCACTCGCCTGCGGCTCGTGGCATCCCTCGGTACTCGTGAAGAAATGACATACTTTCCGCACTAGCATCGAAATGTACTATTATACCGCGCAGGTGGTACACAAGCTTACGGCTCGCCTGATGATAAGCAGTCACCTTAGCCTATACTCGTCGAGTTATCACATGTATTTTAGCCGACCCTTTTAATGAATATAGTATACACTCCTTTTTAAGCACTCCATGCTTGGTAATCCTTCGTGAATACCTCGGTAGAGAACTCATTCTACAGCCGAAGCGTTTGCAAGAGAAGGCTGCCCTGAAACCGTACCGTTCGCAACCATTTAGATTCTAGGATGTGAGGATAAATGCCCTGCTGATGGCGTTAATACGTTGATAAAAAATAGCCACCGACATCTTGTCAAACTGTTCTTCCTAACATAACACACTGCGCAAGTGATAGTTAAGAAGGTGAAGTTTCTACTTATGAAGACTTCAAGGTTCAGCATCGCTTGTAAATACCTACAGGATCGTCGACGATTTACTCAGCTCACTCAGTCAAAGGGCTGGTAAGCTAGTATACAGGTGTCCCGTCCCAGATATTATAGTTGTAATCAATATGGACCCGCAGGGTAGTTACGCACCACACATTCTCAAATACACATAGGGCTAAAAACTGATACTGAAATCCTACACCTGGTAAATTTTAACTTAAACACAACACGTTACACTGCAGATGAAGACAATTTCTTTTAGAACTCCATTACAACTCTAAACGCGGACGGCGTAAATACTACAATATTTCTACTAAAAATAGTCTTATATAAATGGTTAATAGGTGGCCATTTTTAGAACCAAGTATACCAAATCAGCGTGAAAAAGTTAGTCAAAATCAGTTTTGTGACGATATTTAAGCATGGAGATGAACTACTTTCACGATTTTGTTTTGTAACAACGCATATTTTATTGATAAAATAAACTATGTATACTAGATACGTTTTCATGCAAATTGTATGCTTAATCATCGTCAGAAAACATTGACTAACTTTTTTTAACAACTCGCTCTAATTGGGTACACTTATTAATAAAAATGCCCAGGTATGCCAATATCAAGTCGAAATTTTAAATATCGTTCAAAGGGGATTTGAAATGTATAAGTTGTAATCCTTGTAAAGCCTCAATCTACCGGGACATACAAAAACAGACCCGCTAGCAGGGTCAGTGGCATTAAGGCTCGACCACTATTGGGTGCGGTGGCGACAGCAGTATCGGTGCGCCATAAATGCGAGCAAGAGATCAGATTGCAGCACCTCGCTCCCACCAATGGTGTGATCAAGCATTTAAATTTGTATTTATGGCGGTAGTCGTGTCGTGTCGATTCCTCACGCGATAACGCGTAGTATCGCTACCGCAACCACCGTATTGTCCCCTCATTTTACTGATCCTTTTAATGTTGTACACTCATAATGGAGTTTAATTGATAGTTTCTGGGGTAATAATGATAAATAATAAAAATGAATATTAATTAATTCTATACTTAAAATATGAATTTGGGTAAATTTTAAGAATGACTTGGCGTGATCGCTAGATTATTAAAATTTTCGTGTTACGTAAAATACATTATTGACAATCTAATGGCCAAAAGCTTTTAAATTAATTTTGTAATCGAAAATGTTTTAACACAGACGTTTTCTTATTTAAGTCAGAATGAGAAATTCAGAATTTAATTTAACACACAGCAAAACCGCACAAATCTCAGAATCAAAAATACGAATGGTTCCAGTTAGTCGACTATCTTTTTAAATTAGTTTATCATTTCAATACTTACTTAAAATCCTTTAAAATATTCTATAAGAAGGCCTAAGAGTCCGCAGGGAACTCGGTTCTCCATACAAACGTAGTTTGCATTGCATCGCAAGTTGA
The DNA here is from genome assembly GCA_905163555.1 of Notocelia uddmanniana. Classification (NCBI taxonomy): domain Eukaryota; kingdom Metazoa; phylum Arthropoda; class Insecta; order Lepidoptera; family Tortricidae; genus Notocelia; species Notocelia uddmanniana. Next base: position 24,483,308 of record LR991055.1, read on the forward strand.
AATAACCTAGACGCAATGGGATCCGGCATGTCTAGGCCAGAAATTAGTTTCTATTACTTGGAATTATAATGGATATAAAATATAGCGATTATTAAGGGTTTCATACGAGACCTAAAAACTCAAACATTCGCTGTATTTTTTTTTCTTTTACAATTTCTAGCAACAGAAACTAATTTTCGGCCTTGATATTGTGGATCCCATTGTGTACATAAAGTTACGACGTTTTAAAATAAGAACGACACTACGTCTGTATGGAGAATCGAGTTCAAACGAGCATGCGTGGGACTCTTAAACAGTATTCGGTATTGATCTTTAAACGCTTTTCATTTACTTCTTGTCGTATTGATTTCAAATTTGTATGATTATATGTTATATGTAGTACTACATATAAGATGAAAAAAAAATCATTTGGTACATGCCATAAAGTAGACTTCACTGTGGCTTTCACTTTTTTGCCAGTTTAATATTAACTGAAATATTACAACTCTTTTGGCCCAATTTAAGAACTGCGCTAAAATATTCGAAATTCCTACTAAAAACTCCAACATTACCTACATAATATAAACCCTTACTAAACACACGGCAAAGTAACTCACTACAAGCACTCCGATATAACGCAACTTTGCCACATTTCAGTATGTTATTTCCCTCTGTGGGCTCTTTTAATTACTGTCGGACCTCCATGTATCATAAATTTTAATGGAGTACGAAACTCGAGCGCCATCTAGTCACCGTAGCAAATTGCATTTTAGAATTTAAACATAAACAGAAACGTAACATTGTATTCGAAAATTGAAATTCATACATGGCCGCTACTTAATAAATTCGTAGTGCATATTTTTAATACACACGAAATAACCTCAATTAATTCTAGGCAGGAATTCGCTGTTCCAGGCAGTTTGTATAGTGTGTTTTTTTATGTGAGGTTAAATATTGTTTCAATGGTATGGTGCACGTAAGAAGATCACTAACGGAGACTTATGGAGACATTAATATCCAAAACTAGATTATTGGAATACTACTCGTAATTATCGTGGCAACAATTTTGTCTAACCGATAAATGATAATGATAACCTCTAAACAAGCTCTCTTGGCTTTTAGACTTTTTGACAACATATTTGGTAATATCTTTAGTTCTCTCTTGACATTGTTTTCAAACAGTTAAGTTGCCCATGCCACCCCATGGTATATTTTTTGATAATATCAGCATAATTACGGTAGGTCCCAAGACAGCCAAGTTTGACAAATTATTCCTGGTACTTATAGTTTTAGTGGCCGTTGTGAAAGTAGTTGGTTCTTGGTTCTTGGTTTATTATTATTTATTTATTTATTATTTTTATGTATTGATTTTATGGCTGTTCTCTCGTCCGCATAAGGCATGTTTATTTTCTATTATTTGTTTTCATGATTAATAATTTCTGAAAACAAATAATAAAAAATAAACATGCCTTATGCGGATGAGAGAACAGCCATGAAATCAATTCATCACAATACATTTAAACAATGGCGCTCCAATGTTTCTGAACCACGCTCCAACCACTTTCACACCGGCTACTAAAACTATAAGTACTGGGAATAATTTGTCAAACTTCGCTGTCTTGGGACCTACCGTAATTAAGCTCATGAATAAAGGCATGACACATTCAATTAATTTTGCGGTAAAATAAAACCAATAAAAACATAAAAGTGAAAATGGCAGCTAAGTTCAATATGCGATGCGTGGTTGTCGTCTGCACCGACAAAAGAATTGAGATCTAAATAGGTGCCAAGTTCCGTAGATTATCTGAAATGGTATCTGGCACTAGATTGCTTACAGTCATACTAATTTATTGCGGCTTAATGCGATTTGAGCTTTATTATTTAGATCTCAATTTTTTTGTCGGTGAAGACGACAACCACGCATCGCATATTGAACTTGGCTGCCATTCCACGTCCACGTTTCTACGAACGGTCTAATAACGAAGATTCTCGATCAACATCTCAAAAGACTCTCGTTAGATGGCTGGGTCAAGGGTCGGATACAGAAGGCGGTACTCCTGAACACGGTGCGGGTAGTCCGGAGGTTCCTCTCTCTGTCGCCCTAATCACCGGTAGCTTAGGCCCTGCCTCGCTGCCGGTGTTACCCTAGGTTAGGTTTTTATAATGATTTTATGTTTTGTAAATATTTACTTTTTATAGAAATATTGTAAAACCCTAAGCTGGAAGTAAAATGAATAAAGAGATAATAATAATAAAACTAAAAAAATCACTGTGTTTTTTTATGTGTTCATACACAATCATCAAGCTGAATGTCAAATTTTAATGTTCTTGGTCACCTAGAAGTGGGTTAGGTTTTTGATTACTAGTCAGTCAGTCAGTCAGTGAGCGGTAAAAATGTTTTTGAACTTTAATATGTCAATAACTATTCCACCTACATTTATGCAATTTGGTGTTCCAGTTGTTCTGAAGGATTTTAATGTATATTATACCCTTTTTTCTTATTATTTTAAATAGATTTGGAGTTATTGGAGTGTCAAAAGTGGCTCCAAACGGTTCGTGTATAATAACACACAGCTGCTGTTCGCCCGTTCCTGGGGTGAACTTGGATGGACACACTGCCGCGTGTCAAGATTTTACTAAAGAACTAAACTTAAATTTTGCTTGCTGATAAAATAAAATGCCTATTTTTTACCTGACGACGAATTACTGGGGCAAATACAATATTTCAATTTATGAATAGTTTAAAAATTAAAGTTCTATTAATACTCTATGTTGCTTGAAATAAACCTGATGCCCAACAGAGTCCGCTTTGGTTTTACTATTATTTATCCACTAAAACTTAAGTTTACCTAATATCCTGTAAACTAATATTGTGGAATGCAATAAATGATTGAGTATAATGTTCGTACCGACAGTCTGGTATCGAAAAGCACCTTTCTTTCCCATGGGTGTCGTATCACGCAGCTAAGAAGATTGAAATATATTGTAACAACTAACAAGTCACGATACACATACAGGGTGTGGCCTGTAATAGGAGCAATAAATTTAAAGGACGTTTTCTTAGAGCATCTGTAGTAACCTCTTGAATCCAAAAGAAATATCTGTTTTCAGTTGGGAGTGATCTAAAGTTATGACACTTATGACCTCCAAGTGATGGATCTTGGCACGCAGAGATTATAGCGATTTTGAGGTTGCTTACTCATAATCGTTGTCGCATTTTTGGTTTAAAAGGATATTTTTTGGGATTTATTAAAATATTTTTTAGTGTCTTTTTAAATAAATAGTTATTATGAACCACTTCAGTAGAGTAAAAAAGTACACGTAAGCTATTTTTGTATTAAAAAATTTAAAAAAAAAACTTTTTATATCACTTGTTTCCATTTGGAAATAATTGCTAGAGAGTTTCAAATTAAAGGAAAAAATAATAATTTGAAAATTTTCACACGCTTTCCGCAACTGTAGTTGCGAGGCGTTACCTTTATGTCAAGACAAGTAGAGTTCAATCAAAAATTCGAGCACTCAATGGGTTAGCAGCGTTACTGCTTTAGTACAAAATTAATTACTAGAGAGCTCAATAGTGTACATTTAATTTATTTCTCCTGTTACAGACCACACCCTGTATAATATACTGACAGGATTGAACGAATTGCGTAGGTACCTCTTCTTGCAGTCTATTTACAATGGTATACTTAGAATCGATAACAGAACAGGTTCCTACAGTTTCAAGAATTTTTGTCTGTTTCGCTATTTGTCCGTTTATCTGTATATCTGTTTATCTGCTTTTCTGCTTATCTGTTTATCTACTTATCTGTTTATCTGTTTATCTGGTTTTCTGTTTATCTATTTGTCTTTTTGTCTGTGTACTTGACTGCGTATCACGTGAAAACGGCTGAATGGATTTTGATGCAAATTTACTAATCTGTCGAGGGAATCCCCGGCCAGGTTATAGGCTATAAAAACTGTGCAGATATTATGGGTTAAGAAGGGGTAAAAAGAGGGGATAAATTTTGTATGGAAACTCCTATAATCCATGTGTTACAGATTTGAAAATTGGTAAGTATATACTTGACGACAAAAAAAAAACATACTCATTCAAAATTTGTGAAATCTTAATATAAAAATTGAAAAACAAAAAGAAGTGAACGCAAGCGCTGCGCCGCGGCACTGCGCAGTGTGCGCGCTAGCCGCCACGGTCTCTTCAAAATTTGAAAGCTATTAATTAGCATTTAGCCCTAAGAAACCAGCCAGTAGTTGGCCCAGGTGGTTCCGATTTCCAACTCCAAATTGCCCCCACTCTCAGCTCTTCACCCTCTTGCCCAGTTTGGCGTTGAAATCCCCCATAACAACGGTGAAGTAGTTTTTGGAATTATGCATGACCGTTGATAGCTCATACATAGCCTCCACCTCGTGTGTCGAGGTCGGCGCGTATACCTGTATGACCGTCAACGAGTACCTTTTAGATACTTGGAGTATAAGGTACGCCACGCTAGCCGACGCACTCTCGATCTTGACCACGTTGTTCACAAGGGATTTGTGGAAGATAAACCCGACACCTGCTTGGGACTGTTAGTCGCCCTCCCGGAAATAGAGCAAATTGCCGGACTTGACGGTTATCGTGTCCTCCCCCTCTTCCTCGCTCAATCCTTCCTCCAGTGCCGCTATCGTATCGTTGATCCGCAGTGTTCGCGTGTTATATGTTGCCAGGGCCAGAAGTCTTCGGTAATGGTAGCCGGTTCATAACCGGAGATTCTTCGCACCTCTGAAATAAATAAAATTCTCTCTTGAATACGTCTGCTTTAATTCGTAAATAAAAATTGCCACGTCTTGCTTCTTTCCGTTCGTCTTACACACTGCGTCATCCGTCAACTCATTCGCCATTCCAAAGCAAATCAAACTACATTCAAACGTCCTTTATTCATCATCTAACAGCCAGCACCTTACACAGCTATCAAAAAGTACCAATCCCACATACATACGAGCAAATTTCATTTTTTTATGTTAAATAGATTTGAAGTTATTGAGGGGTCAAAAGTGGCTCCAAACGATTCGTGTAAAATAACACATGGCTGCTGCTCGCCAGTTCCTGGGGTGAACTTGGCTGGACACGCTGCCGCGTGTTTAGATAACCGCTTTTGAGAATCTACAGCCTTGGGCAAAAGTATTAAGCACCCCTTATTTTTCTTTTAACTTATAAATAAACTATGTTTTTTTTTTAATTACCAAACTACACATTGACGCAAAATATAATAATGTATATAAACATCTAGAAAACTTTAGCAGATATAATTTCGAAGTACCTATAGCTATTTATCCTAGAAAACTGAACCCTAAAAATAATCGGGTTCACAATAAAAGGACCAAATGCCTTTTTTTAAGTACAATTATTTTTAACGTCAATGAATAGCTAGTGTTATTAAAAAATATTAGAATTTTCTATAATAAAAGATATAAAATGCTTTATTCAAAGTTTTACTTTTATATGAAAAACGCGGGAGAGCTTAACACTTCTGGCCAAGGCTGTACTTCATCGCGCTAAGCTCTGCTACGTAGTATTGGGTCCTTATGCAAGCATAGTTCAAACCGAACTTCAAACCAATATTTCATATTATAAACATATATCTGACAAATGTGTGCTCACTAATTAATACCCCGGTGTACTTCATTATAGTTCGAAAAGACTTCAGTTCGTTAAGTAGGTACGTAAAAGGAAAATTAGACGCTTGATGTGAAACCACTACGTATACGGGTAATTGATGCAGTGCTTATGAAATCACGCGCATCTGCTCCCGACTGTAGTTAAGTCAGATACAGTGTGAAGCAGCAAATTGTAGGAACTTCTGCAATTGAAACTCCAGTATTATAATCTGCGTACTCCGGCGGGCCGTTTTTGCCTCGGTCCGCCCATTAAACGCTGTATCTACCGCGAACACTCGCCGAGACGGGTAAGCAAGAAACATTGATTTTGTATCTTATTAATTTATGATTGTTGTTGTTTTTTGGGAATACAAAGTAGGCATCTAAGCTGTTTTGCAAGGTAGGATGATTATGCTGTCATTTCAAAAGGTTATATTTAATTCCGCAGGTTTATTTTCTGTAAGAGTTAGTTATGACTATGATATTTTAAATGGCAGTTTAAGAGTAACTTGTTAATTTCCACAGTTTATCACATTTAACTATGGGCAATAATTAAGTTTACGGTGTTAATTCTGTTAGTTTATGACATACGAGACATCCTAATTAATCAACAAAATGTCAGAGCTACAATTCATACTGTTTTGTATATACTGTTTAGTGTTTATATTTCTTTCATACCCCGAACATAGATTTTGTTTAATGTACGCTATATTAGTATAAAGAGGAAAAATTTGATTGTTTGCATTAGATAGGCTCTGAAACTACTGAACCGATTTAGAACATTATTTCACTGTTGGGAAGCTACACTACCCGCGGGTGACATAGGCTATATTATATATATTTTTTTAATTAGGACTCCTTACTAAAACTCCAATAGGTGTAAAAAATACTTACCTAAAATTAAATATTTATTACATCGCGTGTTAGTGAACGCCTAGAGAAAACCCAAAGCTCGGATATTTAGTATGTAGGATAGTCAATATGGCCGCCACTTTATCAAAATTTTACCTCGGATTCGTATTAAGAAACCTCTCGGACGCTCAGATATAGATTTTGAACAAAATCCGGACGGACCTCGGATTTGTATTAAGAAACCTCTCGGACGCTCAGATATCGATTTTGAACAAAATCCGGATGGACCTCGGATTTGTATTAACAAACCTCTCGGACGCTCAGATATCGATTTTGAACGAAATCGGGACGGAATTGAAGAAAATCAATATGGCCGCCACTTTTTCCTAATTTTACCTCGGATTCGTATTGCGAGACCTCTCGGACGCTCAGATATCGATTTTGAACGAAATCGGGAAGGAAATGAAGAAAATCAATATGGCTCCGACTTTTTCCAAATTCTACCTCGGATTCGTATTAAGAGACCTCTCGGACGCTCAGCTGATATCGATTTTGAACGAAATCGGGACCGAAAGAAGAAAATGAATATGGCCGTTACTTTATTCAAAGTTTACCTCGGATTCCTATGAAAAGTCCTCTCGGACGCACAAATATTTTTTTTTGTCAAAATCGTATCAGATCGGCACTGATTAATAAAACCACTTACAATACATTGAATCAAAAAAGGTCGTCAAAAATCATTGAAAGTATGTATTTATGTTTGTACATTATCTTTGATAGGGGGACACACTTTTTAAGACTTTGACAGCATTAAATCTCACCATAGGATGACTTAAATGGAAAAGTTTTCAAGAAAACCTTATTTCATTTTTGAAGACCTAGCCATAGATACCCCACACGTCTATGTGGCACTCAGTTTAATATTTTTTCGTAATTTCACACCACATTTCTATAGCGGTTCATGTAATACACCTTTCTGCCAAATTTCATAATTGTAGTGCTCATAGTCTCCGAGTAAATCCGCTGTGACATACGGACGGACGGACGGACGGACAGACATGACGAATCCATAAGGGTTCCGTTTTCGCCATGTTGGCTTCGGAACCCTAAAAATGATCCGATTCTTTCTATGATCTGAGGGCACAAATCTTAAACAAGCGGAACGCGGGGACAATGAAACGCATCGAATCAAAATGGGTGTGTGTTGTGCATTGTATGGGTGTACGTGGACAGAAAATGAGATGGTAACCCAGATGTATTAGGGATGATTCATAATAGACCGTTCCGTGTCCGGGCCGGCCCGTTTTCTATGACAGAAAACGCAGCGGCCGGCGTAATTCTCTATTTAAAAAAAATCCTTTATATGTCAAAAGTTGGAATATGATTGATAGTGTCAGATAGGTGCATGTACTAATTGTACCAAATTATTATGAAACGAAGAAAATTAACATGCCCTAAGGATTAGGTTTACCTAGGTGCCCGCGGTATTTCTAGAATAAATAGAATGTTATTGTCAACAATATGTATACATCATTAATATCACAATAAAGAACATAAGTTAGACCGAGATACGAGATCAAATTAAATATATTTTATGTTTTTAGATGTGACCCATGAATCCAATGTTAATGTACTCTGATGAGTAGAAAACACTCATTAAAGTAGATATAATAATCTCAATCCACGAGTACTCGTAAGTACGTAAAACCAATTATAAGTAGTAGGAAGTAGTTGAATTCATGATATTGTTCCTTAAATTAAAAATTAAACAAAATAACAATATAGAGTACATCGTAATCTAAGTAAAACAAGTATCAACATTAGCTGGACAATTTTACTAATTAGCTACGTCGTTGGTTGCAAGGACGCGCCAACGCCATTTGTATTCGATCCAAAATATCGCCCGGTTTAAGGGCTGAGATATTGATCCAATATTTTTTGAGCATTCCTGTATATTAATAAATATTGAATGGCCCGGCCTCTATATTAAAACTGACTATTGTTTAAGTAGTGAAACTCCAACTTTGAATTCACAACACGGTTTTGGCTTCAATAGCTGTATGTCGAATTCTTCAAAGATTTTTTTATACAGACATACCTACTTTTTGGAAAGTCCATCGTATCTTTTCTCCTCGTATGTATATATATTATTATGTATGTATGTATTATTTGTATGTGTATATTTCCGTTTTTTATTGTTTGGGCAGCAGCATCCCTAGAGTGCGGTGGAGATACTGCGATCGCCAACTCGCATGCCAAGCGTGGCGATTATGGCATATACCCCCCGTGAATTTGGGGGAGGCCTATGTCCAGCAGTGGACGTCCTTTGGCTGATATGGTGGTGGTGGTGGTGTAGATATTTTAACATACGACGTTGCCTAGTTTAGCATAAAAATGATAGCACCGTAATCTATACTAATATTATAAAACTGAAGAGTTTGTTTAAACGCGCTAATTTCAGGAACTACTGGTTCGAATTGAGAAAATATTTTTGTGTTGGATTGTCCATTTACCGAGGAAGGCTTTAGGCTATATAAAATCACGCTGCAACCAATAGGAGCGAAGAAGCGGACAAAGTCGTGGGCAACAACGAGTACTGAATATTTTTGGACTCCAGATCTCTATTTAGATTGTCTTATCCATAGTAGTTTACGTATTATGCTCGTCGTGCTTACTTCGTGTCTCATTTTCCACGTCACGAATAAGGATAAATTCCTTCGCACTACTTGATACAAAACACTTATTGTTATCGTATGTATTTTTCTACGAATAGGGTCTGAACACATTCCAGCAGAGTTATTCGACAATAACAGTTTTAATCTGAACCCAGCGCTTTGAATCTTTACAACGAAAATAAAATCACAACCTTTGTTACCGCACCTACTATTCAACCTACTGATAACCTATCGAAAAAACTGGCGAAACCGTTGGAATCGGCCAATATTGAGGTTCTGTGCAATCGTAAGGCGGCGCGCATGACGGTCGTAAAAAATGTGAATGGCATATTGAAATATTTTGCGCGACCCTTCGCTCCCAATTTTCTTTCTGCTCCGTCTAACTCTGATATAACTCGACCAACCGGCTGGGTAGCCCCCGTTTGAGTATTTATGACTCAGTATTATTTAGATTTACCAAGATGTTGTAGGCTATAATTTAAATAAAAGAAATCATGGCAAGCCACCGTTTGAGTATTATGACTTTGTATTGAATTCACCAAATCATGACAACATACAGGCGACTTAATTAATCAATATGTAACAAAAATGGAAGCATAGGTACAACTTTTTACTTTGCCGGATGATATGATTTTTGTTCGGCAACACATTTTTTGTACAAGTAATTAGCTCTACCTCAGGTTTTTTTTTTTTGTTTTTCTCCCCTAGATTGTCTCCTGCACCTACCTTCGCTATTTTCTGTTTTGCCCCATGGTTGACTGGTAGAGAATACCTTGAGGCATTAAGTCCGCCATTTGTACTGATTTATTTGTGCAATAAAGTTCAAATAAATAAATAAATAAATCCGGTATTCAGTTGAGTACAATACGTATCTACTACCAGAAACAAAAAATGGGACCGTGGTATGTCCTAAAACTACGACCAAGACCACCGTGGGCTGGGCAGCAGCATCCCTGGAGTGCGGTGGAGATACTACGATTGCCAACCCGCATGTCAAGCGTGGCGATTATGGTATTTACCCCCCATGAAGTTGGGGAAGGCCTATGACCAGCAGTGGATGTCCTTCCTTGGGCTGATAATAATATAGTGGTGGTGGAGGAAACAAAGAATGTGTCCCGAATGCAAATTATAAGTTAATAACGGGACTTGTGATATCTCTGGAAATGCAAATATGCTTAGACTAATTCCAAGTAATGCAGACGGCGCAAGGTTAAAATATATCTTACATTTAACCCATAAGTCTACTACTCTATTCATATACCGACAAAAAAAAATGGAATCAGATAGATTACTTGTATAGCTTTCAGACAAGCTACAGAATATGGTATGAACAGTCCTTGATGTGAGTGAGTGATATAGGATTTGTGTAGGAAAAAAACATAGCTAAATTATTTAAATACCAAATATATCAAACAACATTATAGAGCTATTGTATATTCTTACTTTTTAAGGTTCCGTATTTCGTATTGATTTTACTGTTACGGAACTGATAGTCTAAACATTATTATACACTATGAAGTACACACAGTAACAGCGAAACAGCAGAACGTGAGAGACGTAGGGCACAGCGGAACGTCATCTCGCTCATATGTGGATCAGCCCATCTGGGGTAGTACCTCCACCATACAGAAGACCGCAGCAATAATAACACTACTATAATGCTCCTTAGGTATGCGGTGTTGTGTTCCTGTTGGTCGGTAAGGTCGCCGGAGCCCTCGCTTCATGACGGTACGATGTGTTGAGAGCGAGGGACCTGCACGTTTCCAGCTGTTAACACACCGAATCCTCACTTTTCACGTTGTCCTTCTAAAACCAGAAGTGTCAACAAGCGACGGTGTCTGCTTACCATCAGGCTTGCCGTAAGCTGCCACCATTCTTGCATAAAAAATTGTATAAGCAAAAATGTATTTGTTATATGAGCATTATGTTAAATTGTGATTAATAAAACTAAACTTTAACACCAAATAATGATCAACCTTAAACTATTTAGGCTGGGTTGCACCAAACTGTCTGTAATCGTAAGCTGTGTTCGTTAAAATTTAAATGTATGGAAAGTTTGACAAGTTTCTATGGGATGACAGCTGCCGGCGCCATATTTAACGATGATCAGTCTGTTATCGTAAGTCGGTGCAACCCAGCCGTAGTCTTCAATCTGGTTTTAGCAACAAAGAGCACAAAGTGATGTACAGGGTGAGGCCACATTCAAGTCATATTATTAAGGTACTAGCATTTGCCCGCGGCTTCGCCCGCGTACTAAGCGTAATTTTTAACCGTCTACAAAAAAGAGGTTCACTGTTTGACCCGTATATATGTATGTAGGTATATATGTATGTTTGTCCAAGATTATCTCGCGTTTGGCTGAACCGATTTAGATGCGGTTTCCAGAATAGTAGTTGTTACATTCTGGGAGTTTCGGTATACGAAGTTTGGTGATTGTGATTTATTAAAAGGAGCATCCAAAAAGAAAATATGGCTTCACTTTAATTCGCACTCCTTACTGTTAGTCCGTCTGTTACAACCGAGTTGCTTTTACTGGACCGATTGAATTGAAATTTGGCACAAACTTCAAGAATTCAGAGCGCTCGTGGCCCAGCGGCACCCGCCTACCGCGTGCGGTATGCGAGGTTAAGCAATGTGGGTGCAGGTCAGGTCTTGGATGGGTGACCGCTTTGAGTAATTACTAACTGAGCGCTCTCGTGCTTTGGCAGGCACGTTAAGCCGTTGATCCCGGCTGCTGTTTACGACAGCAGTCGTTAAGCCAAGTTAGAGGCCTTCGGGCGGCTTGAGAACTTCTAACAGTCAAGTTGTTCACTCACTTGACAAAGGGGGATAGAAGTTGCACTACGTCCGTAGGGAGTACCCACCGTTACCCTACACGTGACCCCTGGATGGTGCTAAAAGTGCAACAAAAACTGGCAACCGTACTTTTCTTCCCGAAGATTTCACGGTTCGTAAATAAATGCCATACAATTAAAAAAAAATCAAAGGTTGATTTAAATGGAAAAAATATCGAAACCTCTATGTCGTTTTTAAAACCCAATCCTTTTTTTTACAATTCCTGGCATGCATGGAGTGCCAAAATTTACCTCAGATTCGAATTAAGAGACCTCTCGGATGCTCAGATCTCGATTTTGAACGAAATCGGGACGAAAAAAAAAATCAATATGGCCACCACTTACACAAATTTTACCTGGGATTCGTATTAAGAGACCTCTCGGACAATCAGATATCGATTTTTAACGAAATCAGGACGGAAATGAAGAAAATCAATATGGCCGCCACTTTTTCCAAATTTTACCTCGGATTCGTATTAGGGGACCTTTCGGACGCTCGGATATTGATTTTCAACGAAATCGGGTTGGAAATAAAGAAAATCAATATGGCTGCCACTTTTTCCACATTTTACCTCGGATTTGTATTAAGAATTCTCTCGGACGCTCCGATATCCATTTTGAACGAAATCGTGACGGAAATGATAAAAATGAATATGGCTGCCACTTTTTCTAAATTTTACACCGGATTCGTATTACGAGACCTCTCGGACGCTCAGATATCGATTATGAACGAAATTGGGAAGGGAATGAAGATAATCAATATGGCTGCGACTTTTTCAAAATTTTACCTCGAAGTCGTAATTAAGAAACCTCTCGGATGCTCAGATATCGATTTTTAACGAAATTGTTAAAGAAAAGAAGAAAATCAATATGGCCGCCACTTTTTCCAAATTTTACCTCGGAGTCATATTAGGGGACCTCCCGGACGCTCAGATATCGATTTTGAACGAAATCGGGACGGAAATGAAGAAAAGCAATATGGCCGCCACTTTTTCCAAATTTTACTTCGGAGTCGTATTAGGGGACCTCTCAGACGCTCAGATATCGATTGTGAACAAAATCGGGACGGAAATGAAGAAAATCAATATGTCCGCCACTTTTTCCAAATTTTAACTCGGATTCGTATTCCGTGGCCTCTCAGACGCTCAGATATCGATTTTGAACGAAATCGGTTTGGAAATGAAGAAAATCAATATGGCTGCCACTTTTTCCAAATTTTACCTCGGATTCGTATTAAGAGACCTTGTGGACGCTAAGATATCGATTTTCAACGAAATCTGGACGGAAATGAAGAAAATTAATATGGCCGCCACTATTTCCAAATTTTACCTTGCATTCGTATTACGAGACCTGTCGGACGCTCTGATATCGATTTTGTACGAAATCGGGAAGGAAATGAACAAAATCAATATGGCTGCGACTTTTTCCAAATTTTACCTCGGATTCGTAATAAGAGACACCTTGAACGCTCAGATATCTATTTTGAACGAAATTGGGACGGAAACTAAGAAAATCAATATGGCTGCCACTTATCCCAATTTTACCTCGGAGTCGTATTAGGGGACCTCTCGGACGCTCAGATATCAATTTTGAACGAAATCGCAAAAGAAATGAAGAAAAATAATATAGCCGTTACTTTATTCAATGTTTACCTCGGATTCCTATTAAGAGTCCTCTCGGACGCTCAAATATCGATTTTTATCGAAATCGTATCGAACGGCACTGATACCACCACTGATAAAACCACTTACTTACAATACATTGAATCAAAAAAGGTCGTCTCTTCATAGGGAATTCACGGCATTTCATGCACCTTAAGATGTTATAAGGAACCTACATGCCCAATTTGGTATCTCTCGAATCAGTAGTGTGGGCTGTGCGTTGATGTCACTCACTCAGTCAGTCAGTTTCTTCTTGCAATTTGGCAAACACTTTTAATAGTTTTCATGTCCGCAATATGAAATTTCGAAATCAATGCCATTTTCAAAATTAACGAACCAAAGAACCATAAAAACGACGCCCATATTAAATTTAGACATTCCAACCCCCTTGGAACCCAACAGAGGGAATGGTATTTCACGTCCTCCACGTGGGATTTTAAAATCATTGTTGTTTTCGTAATCAGCGACCTGATAAACCATAGAAACAATACCTACCCATATCGATTTTCAGAATTTGTCACCACATTTCCCCCTTTTAGGGGTTGATTTCTCATAAAACCTGAAACACATGTTTACTCATTTAACGTTAGAAATACTCCTGTCAAGCTTCGAATAAAATAGTCCAACTAATTTTGATTCCCCACACACAATTTGAACCCCCATTTTACCCCCTTAAGGTTGAATTTTGAAAAATCCTTGTTTAATGCACCTCTAGACCTTATATGGAACATATATACTAAATTTAGAATCTCTAGAACCAGCAGTTTGGGCTATGCGATGATATTTCACTCACTCAGTCAGTCAGTTATTTCTTGCAATTTAGCACAAATTTTAAAAAGTTTTCATGTCCACAACATTAAATTTCAAAATCGATGCCATTTTCGTAATGAACGTCCAAAAACACCATGAAGACGACACCCATATTAATATTTAGACATTTCATCCCCCTCGCACCCCAACAGGGGGGATGGTATTTCACGTCCTCCACGTGGGATTGTAAAATCATTGTTGTTTTCGTTATCAGCGACCCGGTATATCATAAAAACAATACTCATGTCGATTTTCAAAATTTGTCACCACCTTTCCCCCTTTTAGGAGTTTATTTCTCAAAAAACCTGCAACACGTGTTTACTCATTTATCTTTAGAAATACTCGTGTGAAGTTTCGAATAAAATAGTCCAACTAATCTTGATTCCCCACACACACTTCGGACCCCCATTTAACCCCCTTAGGGGTTGAATTTTGAAAAGTAATTTTTTAATGCACCTCTAGACCTTATATGGAACCTACATACTAAATTTAGAATCTCTAGAACCAGTAGTTTGGGCTATGCGATGATATGTCACTCGCTCAGTCAGTCAGTTATTTCTTGCAATTTGGCAAAAACTTTCAAAAGTTTTCATGTCCACTACATTAAATTTCAAAATCGATGCCATTTTAGTAATTAACGTTCCAAATAACCATAAAAACGACACCCATATTAATATTTAGACATTTCATCCCCCTCGCAACCTAATAGGGGGGATGGTATTTCACGTCCTCCACGTGGGATTTTAAAATCATTGTTGTTTTCGTTATCAGCGACCCGATAAACCATAAAAACAATACCCATGTCGATTTTCAGAATTTGTCACCACATTTCCCCCTTTCAGGGGTTGATTTTTCAGAAAACCTGAAACACGTGTTTACTCATTTATTGTTAGAAATACTTTTGTGAAGTTTCGAATAAAATAGTCCAGCCAATCTTGTTTCCCCATACAAACTTCGGACCCCATTTCACCCCCTTAGGGGTTGAATTTTGAAAAATCCTTTCTTACTGCACCTCAAGACCTTATATGGAACCTACATACTAAATTTGGAATCTCTAGAACCAGCAGTTTGCGCTGTGCGTTGATATGTTGGTCACTCAGGCAGTCAGTTATTTCTTGCAATTTGGCACAAACTTTCAAAAGTTTTCATGTCCACAATATTTAATTTCAAAACCGATGCCATTTTCGTAATTAACGTCCCAAAAAACCATAAAAACGACACCTATATTAATATTTACACATTTCATCCCCCTCGCACTTATGTAAGATATTACAATATTATTCTTATTCACTTTACTTATTTAAAGACTTACGTTAGGTTTTCAAAATAATTCTTTAGCGAGGGTCCTTTGAGATATTTGATCGAGACTCTTCGCTATTAGACCGTTCGCAGAGATGACTATCGGGCCAGTGATCATCGAATCACAGCCCAGATGCCTTAATGGCGGTTACCTCGTATGCTGGGTTTAGACCTGGCATATACTAGGTATCTATGTGTTGGCTTTTTTGTTCTCGGCCTTCACAACGTTCTCGTCATGGGGGATGGTGATGTCAACGAGCACTGCATGACGCTTTTAAAAATCCATCAGCACGATACAGGGCTTAGTGGCTACAATCAAATCCATGCTCCTTCGAAGTCGACAAGACCGTGGGAATTATTTAAAATAATTATTAAAATACATATATTATTGTTACAATTACAATAGTATTTATTATATGTGACACTTTTTGATATTATATTATTATGTCGCTCCAGCACGTTTTTGGTATCTGAGGAGTTGACAACCTTGTTTTCGGATGCTCCTCTCAAGCTTCGAGTAGAAGTTGCGCTTAGCGGCTCGTTGGTTTGCCATGCATTGAGCCCTCGCTGTGGGAGCGGCAGACAGTCATGCGGATAGAATAGAGGGCTATGATTAATACTAAAGTTGATGAGTTTGAATCTCAACGACGCATTAAACTCAATGCCAAACGTACAGTTGAGATTAAAGCCCGACGACCTGCGGCAATAGCTTACAATTTATGTCAATGGCGTGCTCGCATGCTTGCAATGTTCACGCACGTTCAGCAACAAGACTGGCTACGTTAGCCTCTTGCGAGCACACCAGCGACAACATCGCAGTCGGCTCCACTCCGGAATCAGCCGTGTAGCGTGTATGTTATGTAAATTTATTATATAATATATTGCTTCGGAAGGCACTCTTACACGTTGATCCCGGTTGCTCGACAGCACTCTTTAAGCCAAGTAAGAGGCCTTCGGGTGGCTTGAGAACTTCTAGCAGTCAAGATGCCTACTCACTTTACAAGGCTAATCCCAATAAGGTCTAGTTTCCTCCTTAGGTTGGAAGGTCAGATGGCAATTACTTCCGTAAAAAACTTAGGATTAGGTAGCGGACCCCGGGTAGTTTTTAGGATGTTGCGTCCTGTACCTGTACTGAGATAACGTTAGGGTGATGATGATGATATTTATTCTATATACTCGTTATGTATGTAATACTCGTAAAACCCTCTTGGATCATACTAAATTCTTGTGCTGAAGGAAGTGCAAAAATCTCACGAACGTAAACGAAAATGCAAAGTGAGGTTGTTTAAAAAAGAAAATGGGGTAATTTCGGCAACGCAATCTCATAAAATTATTTAAACGCTTAGTAATAAAAACAGGCATACGACTGCTATAAAAGATCTTAATTGCGTGTGGAAATACTGTGGGAGAGCGAGATTCTTTCAGCGTCTAACTAAACAATGAAGCAGCTCGTAAAACATTTGAGGGAGGGAAGTAAACTCGCTAGAGAGAAAGTAATTATTGT
Organism: Notocelia uddmanniana; assembly: GCA_905163555.1. NCBI lineage: Eukaryota > Metazoa > Arthropoda > Insecta > Lepidoptera > Tortricidae > Notocelia > Notocelia uddmanniana. The sequence goes on from LR991055.1 coordinate 24,500,556, forward strand.
CTATGCTTTATGACAAATATAAATGAATAGGTCGGAAACAGAATTATTCCCATCAGCTTAAAATTTAATAAACATGTTCAAAATGTACAGTTTTTAAAGGCGACGATGTGACTGATAAGTATATTAAGTCAACTGATAATAAGAACTATGTAACAAAGCGGCTTGTGGAAGCAACTGGTGACCAGAGGGGCTGGCGGCTGGCTCGCCCAACGGATCGGAGTAGCCTCTAAGCGCGGAAATGCCGCCAGCCTTCGGAGCACCTGCTGCTTTACTCCGAAATTCAAAATCCGAACTTCGTATGGTGCCGTCCCTTTCACTCTCCTGTCATACACTATATGAGTGAAAGGAACGGCACCATACAAAGTTCGGATTTAGAATTTAGGAGTAGTCCCCCTGACTACACAGCACGGATCTAGAGCCAGTTTTTTAATTGTAAATACGAATATGTAGAATTTTATTTTATTTCAGTTTATAGTGAGGGTAGTTTGACGACCATTTTAGCGTCGTTGATAGTGACCGGCAGGGTGGTGGACTGGTGGTTTTTTTTTTACCTAGGGAAATGCATTTACGCATCCGGCCTAGACGTAGAACTAGCGGAAAGCGTGCGAACTCCCATCTATAACTACCAGGGTATGACCATCACGCAGCATAAGTAGCAATGACAACTCTGCTGAGGCTAGCGCCCCCCACCGCCCCCACCAAGCGTCGGCGACACCACTTGCCGACCAAAGGACTTCCACGTCGGGAGAGGGTGAAAAACCCCGGATTCACACCCCCCCCCCCCCCCCCCCAAGGTCGTCTTGTAACTTTTATAGAGGTTTTCTCCTTCGTAACCACCACCCAGCCCCGGCCTGACGGTGACAAGGCTGTTGGTCCTGGGTTTGAATCCTAGTTAGGGCATTTATTTGCATGATGATCATAAATAATTGTGTCTTTGACGATTTCTAAAATATTAGGTTTTTATTTATTTTTATACCGCCGCCTAGTACACTTTTAAAAGCTTTGCTTAGTTTGAGACTAGGTGGATTTGTGTTGGATTGCGCAACAAGAAAACATCGTAATTGTAGCCACCGTGGACAAAATAACATAAAATTTAGTTTACACAATTTTCTTAAAATTAAAACACAAATTGGTAACCGACGAATATGAAATGAAATTTCAAAAAGCACAAATAATGGCGCTACTGTTATCCCAAATTGTAGCCCAGTATCACAGCCCTATTTTAAGTATAATGGGTTGTATCCCGAGAGACCCTGTTTTAATAATTATAATGTCCACGGCCACATTCCACCACCGCAGCACTTGCTCAATAGCAGTAAGTTCTATCCAGCGCCTCGAAACCTAAAAAATCTTCGCCTTTCTTGGTTCCCAGGGAATTAATTACCTACCGGGAAGGCTCCGAATATGCTATGCCGAGATTTTTTAAGGGATTTAATATTATGGTGTTATTCATAAAGGCAGTTCAAAGGTTTTTAACCCAAGACATACCGCATTCGTTACATATAAAAAGTTACCAGCATTCTCATTACATTCTCACTTGAAAAAAAAATACGCTTACAACTATTATTAACATTACCGGTTTCAAATCATCTTTAAGTCACAAAGGTTACATAAAATGTCATTTAAATAGAACGGCTTCAATATTTTTTCTCGAAGTACAAAGGACCTTCCAATAATAATCTAATACCAGCAAAAACAAGAACAGAAAAACATCATATTCTTTCCCCTCGTCTCGTCTCTTGTAAAACGAGGATGATTTGAATACTTTGTCAAAATTAAATGAGACTTCGGGCATTGAGATCAAAAGCTTCACAGATGAGTAGGTTTGGGAGAATAGATACATTTCGTTTGTCAAACAAAAGTCGAAGAAAGTAATAAAAATATAGAAGATATTGTGATATTTGTGCTATTGATCCGCTTCTATCAACTCGAGCTCGGAAAAGATTTGGCTCATTAATAATGAATTTTATATCCTCTATGATACTTATTTTACACAACGGAAATTCAGAAATTTCAAAAATAAATTTCAATTTTCTTTTAGTAGTTTTTCCTTGATTAATAAAAAATAGTAATAATAGTAACTTTTTGTTTTTATTTTATATTGAACTAATCTCTAAAACTATCTTATCTTTCTCTATACTCGTAAAAAATAAATTGGTTAATTCAGGAACAACCAACATTGATGATTTCTTCGATATATTACTAACTTTTCTCCGCGACTTTTGTCTCCTATACAATCTTTCAACCTCATTTACACCCTATTAAGAAATAATTATGTTCAAATTTAATAATAATTCCTAATGTCAAAACGAATGATTTAAATGCCTATTTCGTAATACTAAATATACACCTCTACATACCGACTCTAGGCAAATTAATCTCGTCTAAAACATTACATGTACAATAACAAAAGTCCCGCTACGCAGTTCTGCCGTAAAACGTTGCGAGATAAAATGTTACACCAAGTAGTCACGTTCGCACGAGGTATCTCAATTAAGTCCTAATTAAGTCTTATATGGTGACGTCTTTAGATGTTCTGCACCAGAATGGGTTAAGACATTTTTTCTGTATCTGTCTATGGAAGGATCTTTCCAACAAGTTTGTCATAATTTTTTACTGATAACATTTAATATTATAATTATATCAAATTCTTTAAAAAATAGAACCGCTTCGAAATCAGCCAAATCATACTTCGAAGCAGGGCAGCAAGGCATGCGAGGCTGAACTGCTGAAGGCCAGGTATTCACACAGAGCGGACTCCTTATGGACCCGGGTATGTCCTAAAACTACGACCAAGATCACCGTGGGATGGGCAGCAGCATCCCTGGAGTGCGGTGGAAATACTGCGGTCGCCAACCCGCATGAAAAGCATGGCTATTATGGCATTTACCTCTCACTAAATTGGGGGAGGCCTATGTCGAGCAATGGACGTTCTTGGGCTGATATGGTGGCGGTGGGCGCCTTATGTAAGCCTTAGAGCCGAAGGCCCAAAGCAGAGAGGCAAGGCACGCGAGGCCGAAGGCCAAGGGTCCCAACAGAGCGGGTTCTTCATGTGAGGATCATAACTGAAGGGCTCAAGCAAAGCGGCAATATATGTGAGGCCGAAGGCCGAGCATTCACACAGAGCGGGCTCCTTATGTAAGCTGAGGGCCGAAGGCCGACCGTCTCAACAGAGTGAGTTCTTCCTGTAAGGAAGATAAGGCACTCTGAGGACCCCGAAGCAGAGCGGCAGGGAAAGCGAGACTGAAGGCCAAGAGCGTCCCAACAGAGCAGGCTTCAGCAGGATATTATTTATTATTTATAGGTAAGGAGGGCCGAAGGCCCGAAGCAGAACGGCAAAGCACGCGAGACCGAAGGTCGAGCGTCTCAACAGAGCGGGTTTTTATGTAAGAATGGCTGAAGGCCCGAAGTAGAGCGACTAGGCATCCAAGGCCGTAGGCCGAATATTCACACAGAGCGTACTCCTTATGTAGGGTTGAGGGCCGAAGGCCCGAAGTATAAAGACAAGGTACGCGCAACAGGGATGTTATAAACAATTTTTTTTTGCATTACACGGTTAAATATTAATTATATTAAATAAAAGTAACATTATTACCCTTTTCAATATTCCTTACATACTTTTATTAAAACGTAAAACAAACAGCAGTAACACTTAACGAAAATCCACCGCAACTAAAAGCAAAACGCAATCGTCACTAATCACCATTTAAAAACCCAGAAAAACTAAGCAAAGTCCCAAATGCACACTAATCGTTACCCGTATAGCTGGCTCGCTAAGCCGCACAGACACCGAGCATGTGCATTAGTACCGTAGGGTTAGATGTAGATCAGCGAGGCTGTGCGAGGGATTTGTGAAATTTATTCGCTCGCGTCGACAGCGTCTCTGTTCCTGCGATGTAACACCATGTACGCTATGGAAGTGGCATTATTTTTGCAATTATTTCATGTTGGAATCGTAAGAAGGAAGATTCGTAACCGCAACCTTCAGTCACGAGGGAATGACGAAGAAGAACACCACGATGTCTAGGTGACGCAAAGAAATCTTGCTAATTGTGTCTCGAGCAACACTATTCCCATTCATCACTTGACACTTTGGGTTTGGGATAAGTATAAGTATATTCCTAATAAAATAGTTACTTACGTAAATTCACTTTTGCAAGCTCATCATTATCATATTAAGTTGCTACTTTATAAACATTAAAAATATTGTAATGTTTCAGATCTTGTACTTAGACATTGTATTAAAACCATTCTTGAGTAATTAGAATTGAAAAAAAAAACATATCTTTCGTATTCCAATGCATTATTTACTTAGCACTTCCACAAACTCTCTCTCGCGGCCGGTCCCAAAGCGCCCATTTTCCGTCGCATGTACCCTGTTTCGATTACATTGACGTCATGGTCTCGCTACAAAAAGATAAGTATTGGCTCCTAATGTGGGTTTTGAGGCTGGGGAGGACGTAACTTATTCACGGATAATAAAAATGTACACTTTCGATATTAAGGTAAGGGTTCGACGTTAAGAGGTGATTACGTTTGTAAGAGATGGTTTGGATGGGGGTCCACCAATACGTTTAATTTGAGACCTTTTTAAGGACCGTGCCCAGCCGTGGATCAACATAAAAGAAGTGTTAACGAAGGAATCAATTCGAAAATGTATTGTGTATTTATTGCATATGGTATTTATTTATGTTGCGGTTACTGCTGAAATTCCTCTTCCTGAAACTGCCTGTCTGCCTGTTTAATGTTGAAATTGCTCCTTCAATGAAGTTCAAAAACTCGTATTCGTTCAATTGCAAATACATCGTAGTACGTCAACCGTTGGTGAGATATTAGCTGTCAAAGTTGTAAAAAGGGTGTTGCCCCCTCTAATTTGCAAACTATGAAGTTTGGAATTTCCGAAAAAAATTGAGGTGATGTATAATATCAAATACATTTAACGACTTTTGAACAAGATACTCGTAAAGTTTGCGACTTATTATTTTTGTGCGATGATAGATACAAACTTAGTGTAGAATGAAAACGGGGATAATGCAGGAATAATTAAGAAGTTTAATCCAAAGGTACCGTATTTAGCTTAAATTTAACAAATTCAAAGTCGGCGGAGGTAATCCCACAATTCGCCGTAAACAAGACACGGTGGCACATTTGCTTGAATTTGCATAAGAGACGTGGCCCATTAAATAGTCAGAGGTTTGACAACGCCGCACTCCGCGACTTAGCGCCGTACGCACTAAGGCAATTAGGATGCCGCATTTTACGCCTATTCAATAATAAGCTTACCATCTATTTGAAAGTCGCATCATATGTACAGCAGGGTAATCTTTTAACTTTTTGAACGTACTATAGGTAAATCTTACTTTCATTTTTGTATTGAAGATGACATTTAGATATGCCTTACGCACGCTCGAAAACGTTGCGTAATTAGCCCGAGGTTTACAAAAAATATCGGTGAAAGAAATTGAATTTCGGTACTTATTCATTAAAAAAAAAGTAGACCTTAACAAAATGAATGAGCAAATATTTATAAAAGGACGACGGTCGACGTAACTCCTCGGGACAATTTTTTTTTTATTGTTCAATTCGGAGTGATCTAAAGCTATGGATCTTGACACCACGAGATTATAGCGCATCAGTCAACGCATTGTTTGAAGTAGTTTTAAGTAACACAATTCAGACTCCTGAATTGTTTATGCATTTTTTAAGGATATTTTTGTTTTTTTTTATTGGGTTTTTAAAATAAATTGACATTAATATCACTTCATGAGAGTAATGAAAATACATATGTACCTAAGCTATTTATGAAGGAAAAAAATTTTTTTCACCTGAGACCTCTTTGAAAATAATTGCTGGTCCGCTAAATATTCCACCGTTAAATTTTTTGCTCCTGTCTCAGGGCCCATTCTGTATAAGTTTAAGTAGCTAACTAAAACCAAATTTCAATTTGAGGTTGCGTGTCGCCGTCTCCATACGGAGACGCGTATCCGGGTATATCCTAAAACTACGACCAAGACCACCGGGAGAAGGGCAGTAGCATCAATGGAGTGCGGTGGGAATACTGCGATCGCCAACCCGCATGCCAAGCGTGGCGATTATGGCATATACCTTCCGTGAATTTTGGGGAGGCCTATGTCCAGCATTGGACGTCCTTTGGCTGGTGGTAGTGGTGGTGGTCTCCATATGGTCATATTATTAACCATTCCTGATAATAAATGCATTCAAGCTACGTTTCCTACGTACTTCTTGCTCGGTACAATAGACCGTTCCGTTCCGTGTCCGAGCCGGCCCGTTTTCTATGACAGTAAGATGCCGGTCGTTGCGCGGCTGGGTCGCATTCGGGCCCGGTGACGCTCGGAAGTGACCCAGTTGGTTAGCGCAAAAGTTTGAAGGCCGATCTAACTTCAGCCGAGGCTTGGAAGCGGCCCAGTATCGGCCCGGCCCGGACACGGAACGGTCTAATGGGAATCATCCAGTAAAGGATGATTCACAATAGACCGTTCCGTGTCCGAGCCGCCCGTTTTCTATGACAGCAAGACGCCTGTCGTTGCGCGGCTGGGTCGCATTCGGGCCCGGTGACGCTCGGAAGTGACCCAGTTGGTTAGCGCAAACGTTTGACGGCCTAACTTCAGCCGAGGCTTGAAAGCGGCCCGGTATCGGCCCGGCCCGGACACGGAACAGTATAATGGGTATCATCCTTAATAGTAAGCCTAGGTGTCAAACATTCGATAGTCATATATATATATATATATATTTTCAAACAGCACACAGACTGAAAATCAGGGAACGAGTAAATAATGTTTTGATACAAAAAGTGTTTCCAACACAATGGGCCACATAAATTAAACTTCATAGTTATTATAGTTAGAATGTATGTTGTTAGTTTCTTCATGTAATAACCAAATATATATATTTTATGCAACCAGCTTTTTAAGGCGTAAACAAGCCTGTATAAAGTAACTTTATAAGCTATGTAAATGTATGTATTGTTGTACTTACATTGTATTACTTGATTATGACAAATAAAGACTTTTTACAAAAAAACAAGGAACGAGTTGCAGTACTAATAAAATATCAGCGAAGCGCATCTAAATCACTACAAGCGATTCTGGGATAGTAACTACGGTTTTTATTAATTATGCAACTCGTTCCCCGACTGTCGGTTTGTGTGCGGTTTGATATAGCCTATATTGAATGTTTGACGCCCAAGCCAAGGGTAGCTTACTCTCACTGATGTAGGTTGGAAACGGAGCTTGAATGCTAAATAACCTGAAATGGTAAATAACATGACCATATGGAGATGGCGCAACGCAACCTTAAATTTAAATTGAGTTTTAGTTAACTACTATATGTATAACATCAGTTTTATTCAAATTATAACAAAAAACAACATTTATATTATAAAATAAGTTAACTACTTATAATTATAATGCAAACAGGTTCTTTTTCAATAAAAGAATATGTGCCGAAATCCAATTTATTAAGCGATAATTTTTGTAACCACCATCACTACCACATCAGCCCAAGGATGTCCACTGCTGGATATAGGCCTATATATTATAGACTAGACGATGCATGAGGCGTTAGGACACGATATCCGATACTCAACATTCAGAGAACCACTGATGATGATGATAGTGAGTATATTTCCCCATGATTGTCGGAGTCATTATAGCATGAGGACGGTCTGAAAACATTTTTAAACATAGAGAAAACTAATATCTGGCTATTTTAGCCAGCGCAGTCAATTACAAATTTAAGCGTAGAAACATCGATGTAGTCCGATTTGTCCTACGATTTTGTTCACATCGTAGGACAAACCGGACAAAAAAATCCGTTTTGTTCTACGATGTGAACAAATCGGACATGAAAATCCGTTTTGTCCTACGATGTGAACAAAACGGACGGAAATAATAAGAAGTTCGTTTTGTCCTACGATTTGTTCAACGAGTAGAACAAAACGAACTGCTAATAGGTATTCTGGTTATGGAATGAGCTCCTTGCCGAAGTTTTCCCGAGGGGCTAGATTATGGGATTCTTCTAGATAGGATTGATATATTTTTTTTGGGTCGGCAACGCGCATGTGATACACCTGGAACTCCATGTGTCCATAGGCTGTGGTGACCGCTTACCATTAGGCGGGCCATACGCTTGTTTGCCACCAACGTGGTAGTAAAAAAAAGAAAATAGAACTAGACGAAAAAGAAAGAACTGCTATTAAATTGTGATATGTAATTGTAGAAATGAACTTTGGCCCCGAAGGGAATAATTCCATTCCGAGTAAATTGTTACATCAATGCATGTAGTTTCTCAAAATCAGATGCTAACATTTAGGCTGTGCAAACTAAGTAGCTGAGTTGCATATGAGGTGCAGCACCTCTGTCGATGGTCCTGAGTATAGGTGGGTGAGGGAGGTATAGGTTGCATCAGCCGTGTCTATAATCTAATGTTATCTTTAAACGAGTAATTATTATAAGTACATTTTAGGGGTCTTGGAAACGGCTACTCTAACGATTTTAATGAATGCTATGTGGGGGCTTTGAAAGCCGCACGATCCCACCATAGCAAAGCATCCACTCCTTAGAATATGACCTAACTAGATGATACGCCGAGCAAAGCGCGGTCTCCCATGTACTTTTGTATTCATTGCTCAACGTTTTTCTATTCGACACTAGATTTCGCTACGTTGACAATAAGAGTTGTTAAGTTAACGTTATGAAACATAAAATATTTAAGTTGAATTACGTGCACAATCGGTTTGCTACTCCACACTAGATGTCGCTGTGGTAATATTCTCATTGCAGTTTGAAACGACGGTGTTACTCTTGCATGAACGAGTCCTTCATCATTGTCCGACAAAGACGTCGGTGCACTGATTTTTAAAGAAAAAAATACTTACGTCGTAAACTATTGACAAGCTGTCATAATTACAAATTCATGAAAAAATATTTGTTGTGTCAGTGTTGTGTACGTTTTATTTCAGGAATTCCACTAATTGCAAAGATGTAAGTTATCAACTAGATGCAGTGATGACTACAGCTAAGAGCTCAATGTGAGTAGTTGTCCATGAAAAGTACCCAATAAGTAAGGTAGCACGACCAAGACAGTAAGCTTATACGGCTGGAGGAGAAATTAGTGGTTTCGAATTAGAAGTCGGTAGAGGAAGTACGAGTAAACTACTTTGGATAGCAAATATGTAAATTCGTCACTGTTCAACAAATATGAGACCAACCAGTTTCATCATCATCATTTTATCAGCCGAAGGACGTCCACTGCTGGACAAAGGCCTATCGAAAAGAGTGCCAGTGACCGGTGGACTCCCATGACGTTTATCAGGTCATCATTACACCTTGGGTTAGGGGGCCGTTTGAATTTGAATTTGAATTTGTCTTTTTTGGACATATTTCGTGGAGTTTTATTCATATTTCTGTATTATTTGAAGATAAACGCTTTAAAATTCAGTTGCTAGATTTGCCCGTAAACAACGTTGCAAATTAATAAAAATCCAAATGTAAAAATTCAGTTTTTAGATTTATCCCTTTGTATACACACAACGACCTAGTTGGATGCCAGATTTCACCATTCTAGGTCACCCGGAAGTCACCATCATGTCAGCCGAAGGACGTCCACTTCTGGACATAGGCCTCCCCCCCCCCCCCCCCCCCAAAGACTTGCACAATGACCGGTCCTGCGCCACTCTCATCCAGCGGACTTCCGCGACCCTTACCAGGTCATCAGTCCATCGTGTGGGGGAAGTAGTCAAACATTTCAATGTGACAGAGTGAGTCAGTCAATCAGCCATTCGGTATATATATAGTAATTTTTGGAAGTCATAATCTCCTGGACGGTAAGAGTTTTTACTGAAATTCAGGATTTGGTAATAGGAAGAAGGTCTTATAAGTCGTGGGAAGTTGTTTGTAGGTCAAATAGCATTTTAAATTATAGAGAGGTCAAAAAGTGGCCCGATATGGTCCGTGTGATGTGGTCACACTAACGGCTACCCTGTCTGGCTTTGCAAACTTGAAGTACTTAGTCTGTTTTCTTTTTGTGACCTGCGGCACATAATAGTATTACATCCTGCGGCCTCAATTATTAGTATGCTTTATTGTATCGAATTAAATTTGTAAATAGCTCTTATTTACGGAAACCTTATTAACAACAACAGGATTTTTAGGGTTCCAACGCCAAAATGACAAAAGCTGAATCCTTATACTTTCGTCAAGCCCGTCTATCTGTCTATCTGTTCTGTCTGTCTTTATAAGGTGTATTTAAATACAATTTGTAATGTAGGTGTATTATATATTATATCGGCCACTACATTGTTATATATTGAAATTACTAAAAAAAATTCTTGAACCGCCAATGCAACGCAAAAGAGGGTTGTTATAAGTTTAACATGTGTATCTGTACTATCTGTGTATATGTGTCTGTCTGTGGCACCATAGCTCTTTAACAGATGATCCGATTCGAGTGCGGTTTTTAGGGTTCCATACGGTACATCAAAAGGAAAAAACGGAACCTTTATAAGATCACTTGTGCGTCTGTCTCTCTGTCTGTCCATTCGTCTGTCACAGCCAATTTGCTCCGAAACAACTAGACCGATTGTGTTGAATTTGGTACGATATCTTGTTGGTGACAATGGTTGTGGTCGAATATAATGTTTCAAGTAAATGTTTCTAGACCAACGTATAATCTAAATCACACAATTTTTTCTATGGAACTCAAAACTACTCGTAAGAAAACACTTTAGTGACCTATAATGAAAATTGACCAATCACGTGACGCCGTTAGTCAACTTCAATAAAATTGTCTAATCACGTGTCGCTGTCGTAGTCGTACGCGGCACGGTGGGCTAAAAAATGGTTTTGAAGTTATTTAAGAAAATAGACCCTTCTCCCATTGAAAAAACACATGAAATCGTTCTATGTATACATATAGATTACAGGAAAACTTGTAAGAACTCTATAAGTCTAACGGTTTTTGAATTATCGCTGAAAAACTGCCTTGCCCCAACAAAAGGCCTTAACTGCCGTAAATTTCTAATGAAGATATGACCTTTTTTAATACGAAGTGCAGGATATTGGTTTTAAAATATAGAGCAGTAGTACTAGCTATGGAACCCTTCATTGCGTGTGGCCTGACACGCACTTGGCCAGTTTTTATTTATATTTGAAAACAGGTTTTCTAGCGATAGGTCTTAGGCGTTATTGTAAATATAAGACGATATTTTAAAGCCGCATAATGTCACGGCTGGACAACTACAGAACCCTTACATTACGCGTACTTTTAATTCACAGTATATAATAGTGGTTTTAAATTAGGACTAGTAGGTACGGAACCCTTTATTGTGCATGAAGTATTAATAGCATGCATGGCTTGATGGCCTGTTTAGCATAGTTGGTAGTGACACTGGCTCCGAAGCTAGAGGTCCCGGGTTCGAATCCCGGCCAGGGCATTATTTGTGCATTTAGCATGGATTCTGTACTTGGTTCTTGGGATGTTTTCTATGTATTTAAGTATCATCATCATCATCATATCAGCCAAAGGACGTCCTCTGCTGAACATAGGCCTCCCCCAATTTCATGGGGGGTAAGTGCCATAAGCGCCATGTATTTAAGTATGTATTTACCTATATAAGTAAGTATATCATCGTCTAGTACCCATAGTACAAGCTTTGCTTAGCTTTGCTTACTTGTCATTAGCTGTCAAGTTTACTATTGACCGCTACCGCAGGTCGCGCCAGTCTCATTCTGTGCTACCGCGAACTTCGAAAATCGAACTTCGTGTCGTGCCGTTCCTTTCACTCTCGTGCTATACTCTATATGGCGGAAAGGGACGGTACGATGCGAAGTTCGATTTTCGAAGTTCGCGGTAGCACCCCAGGCCTTATACGCCTGGCGGCTAACCATAAACAATCTCTTTAATTTGGGCGGGTAGTCGTTTATCTACTATTTGACATGACGTGAATATGACATTGAAGCAAATAATGAAGCAAATATATGACAAGGACAACAACTCTATATCCCGCTCTGTCGCAAATATATGACAAGGACAACAACTCTATATCCCGCTCTCTCCTTATTTCATTTAGTATATGACCATCTCGCTCGGTAGCGGTATTATTATTTGACGTCTTCTCTGGGGTACTCTGAGTTTGAACCTAAAATAGCACTTTCAAAACGTCTTTGCAAGAAGGTTAGTGTTAAACTTACACTAATGACAATTTTGTATATTTTTTTTTGTTTGTTTTTGCTGTTTGACGTGCAACAGCCATTCACGCAGAATGATCGGATTGACTCCAAATCGAACGGAGTCGGTGGTCATCATTTTGGTGGCGAGGGTGCCGGTTGATGTCGCAGCATGTAAAACGCGCCTGAAGAGTTATATGTTGTTTATTCGTCACGTAACTAGATACAACTTAAATATTAAATCTACAGAAATCTTTGAACAGAATATCATGTGCTCTTTTTTGTTACATAAATTAACAGCCAAAGACTGTCAACCATTAAAGAGGCAGCAGTCGGACTTTTTGAATGTTCTAAAAACAAAAACTTGACGGCAGCTAATGACATTCTTTTTCAGGTAAAATCGGCGATGAAAGGTTGCGTCGAAAATATGTAATAAGTAAAAATGTAATGTAAGGTTTTACAAGAATCACAAATAAATAGCGTTGACGCTGATGCCGATGAAGGTACATAATCTCGATGTAGACTAGATTTATTTCCAATAGGTAAGTACTGAATTACAAGTTTGTTTAAAAAGATTTTGGTAGAAATAGTTCTATGCGAGAACAAAGAAACAATTACAACTATTACAATTTGGAATTGACGTATCAGCCCTCATACGTCCCACTGCTGGGGACAGGCCTCCTCTCATAGACGAGAAGGAATGGTTAGTAGTTCCCACACGGCCCCACTGCAGTGTTCGGGCGAACAGGTTCGGGATTTCACTCACGGTGTTCTTCCACATAAGTATCATAAACTCAAATAACGGTGAATATCAAATGTGATATAAGCAACGGTAGCCCAGGTGTTTGAGCATGCAGCTGTCAAGCGGCGCTCGTGGTAAGAAATGTTCGAATCCCGCCTCGTGCCAATTGGAGTTTTACGAACTTATATACGAATACTAGACTAAAAGAACTAATAATAACACATCCAATTAGCTTATGTAAGAAGAAAGAAAATTGTTAAGTTACACAATTCCAGTTTGGTGAAATGAATGCAATAGGGTCCTTAGGAGGTGTTCAATAGCAGATTTGCTTGTTAATAACGTTAAGGATATACTTTCTTCAAAATAAAAATACATTTGCTATAGTAAACTGATACCATTGGTAGTAGCTACGAACTAAGAATAAAGAAACTATTTGAACAGGAACTTTCAATGTTAATTTATTCTTTCAGGAACTCTGTAAATATAAATGATTAAGATTGACCAGGTGCTAAGTGCCATAATACAAATGCGGCCTCCGCTCAAAAACTCGTCTTTCCCCGCTGTTAAGAGTACATGATCACTAATTGTAGAAGATTTTTTTCATGAGCTGACATCATTACTAAGGTAAGGTAGTCTATTTGCAAGTAACGAAATTAGGCTCAGATAATTTTAGAAGAATTGATCACAAATATATTAGGTAGGTATATGTTACGGGCAACTTCATTACTGTATAATTATTACCAGTCTGTATAGGTACGTTACGACCGTATAAAATGGGCAGGGCTAGTAAAACAGTATGTATGTGTGTGTGGGACAAATCTTGCATCTGAATACTAGAGCTAGAGTTATCTTCAATAGATTCAGCTGAAATTTGGCAAACTCAAGGAAGCATGGAGACAGAAGTTGGCTATCATCATCATCATCATGTCAGCCGAAAGACGTCCACTGCTGGACATAGGCCTCCCCCAAAGACTTCCACAATGACCGGTCCTGCGCCACCCGCATCCAGCGGACACCGGCGACCTTTACCAGGTCATCGGTCCACCGTGTGGGGGGCCTGCCCACGCTACGCCTTCCGGTACGTGGTCGCCACTCGAGAACCTTTCCGCCCCAACGGCCATCGGTTCTACGTGCTATGTGCCCCGCCCACTGCCACTTAAGTTTAGCGATTCGGAGGGCTATATCGGTCACTTTGGTTCTGCTGCGGATGGCCTCATTCCTGATGCGATCACGCAGAGAAACTCCTAACATAGCCCTCTCCTTTGCTCTTTGGGTGACTTTGAGCCTTCTTATGAGGCCCATAGTAAGCGACCACGTTTCAGTGCCATATGTCATCACTGCAACACACACTGATCAAAGACTTTTGTCTTGAGACACTGCGGAATATTGGACGAAAAGATGTGCCGTAGCTTCCCGAACGCTGCCCAGCCGAGTCGGATTCGACGATTAACCTCTTTCTCGAAGTTGGACTTACCTAACTGTAGACGATTACAAGTTGGCTATATTGACATCTAAAATTCAGAAGATAAACCCTTCGTGTTTGAACTCTCCGCAAGTGATAGGGTTCACTTTTTGACACCAAGAAACAAATGCATACACCCCTCACGATCAACAAAGCGCATCCTCGGGCCTGCCTGATGGTAAGCAGACTGAAGGACGCTTGCGACTTCAAAGTTTACGTTGCTTTCCCTTTATAGATTTTAGGATTCGTTGTGTTGACTGCTAGGTTTTGACATAGGACTCTTACTCTCAGCACATCGCGTCCTCGAGAGCTCTGGCCGCCTTGCTTACCAACAGGAATACAACACCACATACCCATTTACAGAGCAATAAGTGTGTAAGAGTAGTAGGCTAATATATGAAGATGTAGCACAGGCGATGAACTATCACAGTTCTCTACTATATCTACTGTTTTCATATAGTTCGATAATTATTATAGGGAATAAATACATAAGGAATCTAAGGAACTCTCAGATATTATAGGCAAGTCGATGGCAATTTCGGTGTTTTCTGCAGTCAATAAATACTCAGCTCTCGGCGTAAAACTGGCGTAAAACTAAATTGAAGGCGTTTTTTTAGGGTTCCGTAGTCAACTTATAATTTCGCCATGTCCGTCTGTCTGTCTGTCTGTCCGTCTGTCTGTCCGAGGCTTTGCTCTGTGATTGTTAGTGCTAGGATGCTGCAATTTGGCACAGATATATAAATCAATAAAACTGACAAAGTGGTAAAATTAAATCTAAAATAAAATGTTTTAAGGGTATAACTCACCTACACATGCAGTAGAGAAGATTTTTTTGCTTCAATCCTATGGTGTGGTTTGTTGTTGGTTAATTTTATATGAACTGTTAAGTTATTTTTGACCCCCCGATAGCCAGTTACCAAACCGCTTTGAGCTGAAAGCGATACCCATAAAAGAGGTAAGTGTCTCGAAAGCACGTTTGGGTAATCTGCTTTTAGAAGCTACCAACAACACGAAGATAAATATTATGATATTTGTTTGAACAAAGTTGTTATCATCATCACCCTATTATGTCCCACTGTTGGACAAATGGGACCGTGGGACGGGCAGCAGCATCCCTGGAGTGCGGTGGAGACACTGCGATCGCCAACCCGCATGCCAAACGTGGTGATTATGGCATTTACCCCCCATGAAATTGGGGAAGGCCTATGTCCAGCAGTGGACGTCCTTGGGCCGATATGGTGGTGGGGATGGTGGTTGGACAAATGCCTGCTTTCACAGTTGAGCAGGAATGAGCAGTAGTCCCTACGCTGACTCGGGTTGCTTGGGATGGGACTTTACATACACCTTTGAATTTCTTCGCTGACTTTTGTAGGTTTCAAAGTACAAATGCCAAAGTAAGTATTGGCACTAAGAATATAAGTAAATGATTAAAAAGTAGTATACGTATAGTTAGCGTCATATAGTACATGTCAGCCAAAGTGGCCAAATAGTTCGATACACCATATATTTTGTATGGTGTTCCGAAGTATTTGGCCCCTTTGGCTGCTACGTACTATATCACGCTGACTGTACCACGCCATGACTGCCCAACAGCATGCCCTGATCATGCAAATAGGAACTTTTACTTGAACATTGCCACACGCAACACATGGAGCTGACCTGGACTACTGTGAGTAGAATATAAGCAATTATATTACGGATTCGGGTGAGATTATCGTGCTTGACGATATGTACTAAGGCCAATTACTTTATTTATTTATTTATTCGGGATGGCGGCTCTGAACAGCAGCTCATAATGGTGAATTCGACACTTTCAATCTATTTAATTATTTAAATTGGCCAGTGAAATGACATGCGGTAGAGTCGCAAGGCCGGTTATGCGACCCCAGAGGCGGCTTGCGACCACCTGGAAGACGTGGTTTTATCAAAGATATTAATATTTTTACAGGCCCCCATAGAAACAGTGACTTGGTTAATTTTTATATAGAGTAGCTGTCGTCGGAATCTTTTCCGTCCCGTAAATTCCGTCAAGGATTTCCACTCCGTCATAATATATGAAAGTTTAACTAATACTTTTGTTACTCAAGCAAACAAAAACGGCTAAACGAATTTGCACACAGATAGGGCTGTAACCTGAGATAAATACCGATACTGGTTAGTTGATGAGCCGGACAGAAACTAGTCTTTAAATAATAAATAATTTTATATACCATTAGGCTTCTTTCTGCTGCTGCTGCTTGGACAGACGTCCAGGGCTCGGAAACCGGCATTTTTTTTAAACCGGGGTCATATGTTCGTGTTTTTGTCGTAAGTTTCGTGTTTTAGGAAAAATTCTGGAATTATGTACAATCAAACAAATAAATATACAAATGTCAATCATTTAATGGCATAAAATTGAGAACATGTTGGTTTACTTTTTTTTATTAAAAATGGGATTGCTCTTGGCCAGCATCTAGCCAGGGGGCAAATATGAGGCCGACGATGAAGCGAGCTCACCCAGAAGATGCCTATTCACTCGTGCCTTAAAAAGGTCCTGGTTATATGAACTCGGAAATACAGACGCCGGCAGAGAATTCCAAACCTTAGAAGTGCGCATGCGCTTTACGACAGATAAATACATAATTATTTCGTTTTATTTGTTGTAATGTGTAATTTTGTGATATATGTAGTTGCAATAGCTTTTCTCAATATTATCGTGATACTAAAAATATTCACGCATGTGCCTAAGGTAAGCAATTTTAAAATACTTCTAGTATATTGTAATCTCTATTTGCTAGTAAGCTTCGTGCAGTTTAACACCAGACCTAGCCATTAGTTTAGCTGTGTTTAACCGACTAAAATTTCATTTCGTCTTTGTCTTTAAATCATTTTATTTTATTTATTATAAATTATGTACAAGCTCCCCCTTGACTTGGCCCAGCAGTAGGGCTGCCTGACTGACAACCTTAGAAAAAAAGTGAATATGTTCAGCGATGATTCTTTGCTATATTGTTCGGTTTATAACCGACTTCAAAAAAGGAGGAAGCCCTATGTTTCACTCACTGTATGTATTTTTAACCACGACGGAACGGCTAAGATATATATGCGTTCAGGGTCAGAGGTTGTATGTTTGTTTGTTTGTGCAATATCTCCAAAACGGCTTGACCGCTTTGGATACAGTTTTATGCAATGAATTACTGGTTCATTCGGGACGAACTTCAAATAAATACATGTTACAACGATAACAAATAAATGTTACAAAGATAACTCACCAGGGGCTCTGAAGTTAAATTTTCGCTTGAAAGTTCGTTTGAGCGCATTTTCTCTGGAACTGCCTGACCAGTGTGGACAATTTTGATAGGGCTTAGTGAAGATTACAAGATCTGATGATAGAGCACAAAAACATAGTTGAGAATGTACAGATGGAAGGTATATTTTTGTCTGTTTTTGGGCCCTTTTGTTTTTGTGTTGTTGTTGTTTTGTTTTGTTTGTTGTGTGTGTTGTTGTTGTGTTTTGTTTGTTTTTGTTTTGGTTAGGAACCGTTCTTAATGAACTTCTGAGAGTCTGATGATGAAGTAGAACAACATCACAAAATACCGTTCGAAGAAACATAGCTACTTAACCGCTTTTGGGCTCTTTACATTGTGTTTGCTGAGTAGCTTCTGTACAATGGTCTGCTGAAGTTCTGATGATGGATCAGAATAATATTAAAGGGAATCTTGTTAAGGGGTAATTATTTAGTGAACCATGTTTAAACTTTAGGACTAGTACGATTTGTGTATAAAAATTCCCCAATATAAAAAAAAAACTGTTTTGTTAGTATTTATTAAGAAGCCTCTTCATATGAACTGCTGAAGGCCTAAAGAGCAGAACAGCATCATAGGGATTTTTGTGAAGGTAGTGTTGGGATTCTTTTTTTGCTAGCTTTTACGGAAACGACTGCCATCTGAATTCCCAACACAAGAGGGAAACTATACATTATTGGGATTAGGCTTCTAAAGAGAGTCGGCAACTTGACTGTTAGAAGTTCTCAAGCCACCCGAAGGCCTCTAACTTAGCTTAACGACTGCTGTCATTAGATCAATGGCTTAACGTGCCTTCTAAAGCAAGCTTAGTTAAACACTCAAAGCGGTCGTTTATCCACCATGACCTGTGCCGACGTAACCTCGCATACTGCACGTGGTATGCAGGCGATAAATTTAACACTGTATTTCTGTTAACTTTTCAGACTTAAGTCATTGGAGCGGGCAAAATGAAAGTTGGCATCAGTTATTTTGGGTTCATAACTCAAAGTGCTGGCCACCGAATCAAAACACTTCCAAACTGTTGTGTGAACCATTCGAAGCATTTCATACAGTGGAAACGATACGACTGAATAGTATAGTACGATACTGCTACGATGTGCTAAGAATTTATAAAATTTCAGCTGAAGGACTAGTTATGTATGTATGTACGGATTACGGATGTAAAAATTATTTATTGTTCATGAGTGAAACATAACAATAAAACAATAATTACAAGGATAGTTGACATATGTACAAAGGCGAGCATAAGCATAAGCTTAAGCAATTAAGAGTTTTTGAGTTACAATGGCTATGAACTTATTTAAAGAAAAGTTGCTTTAGTTACCCGCCCAAACTTGATTTAATTTTTAGCTTATCAGTCAGTTATCCATGTGACTTATATCCCACTAGATTACGAAGGGTAGGTACATTTAGTTTTGCATTCATAATAAGCACGAAGCGGATATTGGGATTTTATGAGAAGTAAAGAACAGTGGACTGCCATCTCGCTCATATTTGGAGCACCTCAGCTAGGGAAGCAGCTCCACCTAACAGTAGACCGCAGCCATAATGTTATAACTCCTTGTTTTTAACCAACTAAAAAGAGGTTTTAATTTTCGCTGTATGTTTTTTATGTATAATGTTCGCCGGTTTCTTTGCATCTGATGATTAGATCATAGGAAAATCGAGGGCAACTCTCAAACTTTATAGGCATTTACTATCTGTTTCATATGTTTTACTATCTGTTTCATAATTTTCATATGTTAATGGGCATTTACTATCTGTTTTATTTGTTTTCTAAAGCTATTCAAGTATTTGCATCTGGTAATCGCCATCTGATGTTCATGAACTGGTGAAGATACAACTCCTTTACAGTTAGGAGTTGGAGGATAATTCTCGAGTTAAATATTAACGGTATTACGTATAAATCGATACCTTTATTCTTTCAGGTTATTCAGGAGAGCTGATCATTATGATCATCATCATCCTAGCGTTATCCCAGTACAGTTGCATCCTGAACGATGCCCGCTGTCCGCTACCTAATCCCAAGAATTAGTCTAGGCACTAGGTTTTACGAAAGTGACTGCCATCGGACCTTTCAACCCAAGGGGTCTCCTAGACCTTATTGGGATGAGGCTTGTCAAGTGAGTGGGCAACTTGACTGTTGGAAGTTGGCATCTAACTTGGTTTACAAAGAAGGGAGCGCTCAGTTAGTAACCACTCAAAGCGGGCACCTATCCAAGAACTGACCCCAGCCAACCTTAACCTACGGCATACCGCACGCGGTACGCGGCCGCTGCTGCGGGCGACGAGCGCTCCTCATGTCATTCAGGTGAGCTGATGATGGACGGTAAAACTCCTTAACGGTTAGGAGTAAGAGGATGATTCTTTAAATATCATAATTATGCACATAATAATAGGCCATTAGCCGTATTCGTTCAAGTCATTCAGGTTAGCTGATGATGGAAGGTAACTCTAAAACAGGAGTTAGATGATGCGTTAAGTACGATTTTTGACACTACATGCAAAAAAAAAAACAAATTAAAACTCCCTACCTATAAATAAGTTAGAATTCGGTGCCTAGGCTTGCGTGTAGATGTATTTTGTTTTTTACCGACTTCAATAGAAGGAAGGAGGAGGTACTCATTTCGTTGTTCATGTTTGCTTGTTTTTTATGTATGTATGTATGTTCCCCGATTACTCTTGACCACGTTGGCCGATTTTGATAATTCTTTTTTTCTTTCATAACAGGTACCCTGGCATTGAACCTCAGATCATAGAAAGAAATAGATGTGAAATGGGGACGAGGCGCATGTCGCCGTGACATGGTCAAGAAGAAGTTTAAGTGATAAAATATGAAAAAGCGTGATATTTTCTGCGAGCTGTACATTGAAAGATTTGTACAATAATCACCCCGTACCGCGCTAAACCACGGCGCAATGTATCATGCCGCTGTAGCTTTGGTCGCTGCGTAAATTATTTAGTGGTGCGCAGTCGCCGGCCCACTGTTAGGCTCCGCCCGACTAGAGTGGTGCCGGTCAAAATTGCAATTTATGCGTCATTGATAAAATAGGAATAGAATGTCGAACTAGTCATTTAATATCAACGGTAAATTCACAAATCAATATTTAATAAACATAACTTTGTTCCAAAAGACTGCAGACCAACTTCCAAATTGATCTTATTACCCAACTTTGATAGAAGAAAGAAGGTTCTCACTGTTCTCAGTTCGTATTAATGTTTTTTTTATGTATGTACCGCTATAATGCTTTACTATTTAATACAACTTTGGTGATTATATGAACACCATCTAAACTTGTTTTAATGATTTTTTTAATGTATGTACCGCTATAATGCTTTACTATGTTATACAACTTCGGTGATTATATGAACACCATAAAATTTCAATAGTCATCAATATCTTAACATAATAATTTAGAGATCGATGTCGATAAAACATCATTTAACGTTTGTCTCCCTCTAGTGTTCATTGCCTTTTTTGAGGGGTGCGTAAAGCCAAGCGCAGCGCTTGTTTGCATGGTGTCGTAAACTCGGCAGCACCGCCCGAGGTTTTGTTTTTACACGGTTCAATGTGTGTGTGTGTGGACTTGGTGGGAGAAAACTGGGGACATTGGTTTTCGTTGAAAGGAAGCAGTAGGGCACTTCTCTCTTTTTTATGTTCTGAGCATTGAACCCATATAAATTTGGTGAAGGTCTAATGATGGGATCTAGGAGGAATCGTGGGAAATCCTCGAATTTGATAGGCACGCATATGCCGATTTCGGTATTTTCTGTAGGTAACCAAGCATGTGATTATTACCAAACTTGTGATTATTTTGGAGTCACAAGTATCCATCCCTCCATAGGTTTCGGCGACCACGTCTTTTTTTTTTTCAAGATTCAAAGAGTTTATTTGTCCATCATAGGTAATAACAAGGTGTTAACAATTTTTCGTATCACTATGTGGTGCCTGTCGGCATACAAATATAATTGTCAAAATCATACACGTCTTGGAGTTTGATTTTATGGATCAATGTCTGTCGCACTAATGCGAGACGGATAGACTTCAAAGTATGCCAACCCAACGCCAACAGAGATGTACGTCAGTTTGTTTTAGGTCTACCGATTAATTCCGTTTAGGCCGCCAGGGACCTGCCGCGTTCCACGTCTGAACTGAACGATAGAGTTCCGTTGTCCCGTCCTTCTTCCGTTAAAATCAAGACTCTTCAAGATGGCACCTTATTTCTAGAACCTACTGTTTGCCATCGTATTGTAGCTTTGTCCTATCAATAATTGGTCCTGCCATTAGTTAATAATCGACTAGTAATGTATTAATGATACTTTTAACATATTCTTAGTACAAATAAAGATTATGATTATAACCCGTAACTTTTTTATATCACTGAATTGTTTAATAATGGTACGCATTATAATTTGTTTAATAAAGTTTTCTGGGAGATTATTCTATATTATAAACGTTTTATTGTAGTAAAGGCTTGTTTCTATACTTTCTGTTATGCGGAGTTTATATGGTGGCGATAACGCGATTATAATTCCCTTTGTTATTACAGATAGTAAATAACTGGGTGACCGGTCTTCACTCTGACTGCATTTTCCAGAGATACGACAAAGCTAGATCGATTGTTGGCCCCCGAAAACCCAATTTAATTGAAATCGTTTGAGCAGTTTCCAAAATCCCGATATAAAGAATTGCCCGTTTAAACGTACAAGATACGTTTTGTCTACCACGGAACGTTGTTATATACGGGTATACCTATGTTACTATCCTTGTAACTAGGATACCACCTGGTATTCACGGGCGAGAAAATGCTTTTCTGTTAATACATTACATAATGGTAAAATGTCTACATTTCGCGTATTCCCGTCGAAGAAGTTCCGTGGTGGAACTAATAGAGATTTTTTCCCAATAGTTCTGTAAACGGTAGAAAGGGGTAGTTAGGTATTCTGTACGACGACGAGCGAAGCGGAGTGTTAGTAGAACTGCGAACCTACAACGCGTGAGCCGAGCGAGCGAAGCGACCGTGCCGCTGTAGCGGCCCGCGAAGCGCCACAACCGAACATTGGAATGGAACTAGCGGGAAAAAGTCTCACTAGTTCCGCCACGTAACTACTTCGATTGGACTAATGAGAATAAATGCGTATAACAACCTCTGTGGCACGGGCAAAATAATAAGTGGAAATCACCTTTGTGAAATAGAATCATGAAATTCCAAACTCCATTATCCCTACCGCACTTACTTTAACTCGAGCGACAGGGATGAATCCATCAAATTGCAATTTTTGCGATAAAACCGCT
The DNA here is from genome assembly GCA_905163555.1 of Notocelia uddmanniana. NCBI lineage: Eukaryota > Metazoa > Arthropoda > Insecta > Lepidoptera > Tortricidae > Notocelia > Notocelia uddmanniana. The sequence goes on from LR991055.1 coordinate 24,523,525, forward strand.
GACATGTGATTTCCCTGGATTATATTTAGCTTCCTCATGCTTACCGATGTTAGACCAACATATAAACCCCGCATTATAGGTTTAGGAAACTACTAGGTCTAAATAAAAATATTGAACCCTTTGAACGCCAAGAGCAACTAAAGAACGAAGATGTTGCATGTTGCCGTGCCTTCGGCTACGCTACCAGTCGCCGTCCTTTACACTAGGGTTCAAATTAAATCTTATAGACAGTTAGTGGGCGTTTAACGCATTCACTGCCAGCAACTACTTTCATCTAGTGCTCTGATCGCGTCTGTGAGTTCATATAATTTAGCTTGATTCGCCCAGTGCCTTCAACGCATATGCAAGTTGTATTCATTTTGCAATGTTACACATGTCTTATCTTATCCTGAACTCATATGTGTGTTTGAGGCACTGGGTATATATTTGATTAAACTCTCATGTGCATTTGAAGAACATAGAAAACTGCGTATATGCCGCACTAAATGTAAAAATATAACCAGAGGTCCAGAAAAAAGAACTGTCAGCGAATGCGTTACGTGACACTGCCGTTCATGAAGAATGGTATTCAAAGGGTTACTACAGTACATCCTTAAACCACCACAGTAGATTCCGTAAGTAGTGTCTCACACGCCAAACACTTTATAGCAAAAGACAGAAAATGAACCTTGCTTGAGAGTATGTAGGTTGCCTTTACAATATTTAACATCGAATGATATGAGGTCATGGCGTGTGGGTCGCTTTTACCGACTTGAAATTCAATGGTGGCGAAAAGGTTAAGTTTACCGTTCAAAAGCGCAAAAATTATCAAACCCGCGAAGGAGAGCCCAATGTGCATAGACTAGGACATCTAACGGCAAAATGGAGTAGAAAGTGCGCTGTACAGACAATTTTTTGAACAATAATTCTTCTCAATTTAATCTGTAACTGAATGTAAGAAAACTCAATTGTTCAAGGCCAACTATTGCTCAAAATGTTGCCAGTGTAAACGCACCTTAAGCGCTCTCTTTGCCTTGACACTCCAAACCATTGATAGGTACTGGATTTAATTACTAATACTGGAATTTAATTTAATTACTAATACTGGAATTTAATATTTTGACGCTATTTTATGTAAAATAGGATAGGCAAGTTTCATTTTTTAAATATTTACCTTTTATAAAATTTAAGCGTCTAAAACGATTATGTGGAGTCGGCATTATTACTAAAATATAATACGATTACTCCAAGTGGCAAATAGCTGAACTATTTAGCTACTTGCTTCCTAGAGTGTCTAATAACTTATTCTACTACACACAAGATGTCACTTTAACAATAATTTGACCTTTTTTTTAAAGTCTTATAATTATAGTTATTACGCTTTGGTAATTATTAGATACAATCAACGCATTTTAGGTATATTTTATGTTGGGAACATAAATTACATTGCGGCTTAATGCAAACTACGAGGCACTCGACAGCTGCAGATGAAATCATCACATCAGCCAAAAGACGTCCACTGCTGGACCAGACCTTCTCCCAAGTATCTCATGGCCGCCCACTGCCACTTGAGTCCTGCATCACTCTGAACTATGTCAACGGCCCATAGCTCTCCTACGGATCTTCAATTTCTGATTCAATCTCGTAGGGAAACTCCGAGTTCCATTGCTCCCTGACTGACATTGAGCTTTCTCATTCGGCCCACTGTTAAATACATTATATGTTTTATTAGTCATTATTCGCACTTATGCGGTACTGTGTTTCTCCTCCTCACCACAAATTTTGTACCGTTTAAAAAATCTTCGGGTTAAAGTCGTATCGAGTCGATTAATTCAGGCAATAAACCATCTATGTGCACTAACTTCCGTTTAACCGTTTCTGTTTGATTAAATTTTAAATTCCCAAGAATCTAAACATACAAACTTTCACATTTATACTATGAGTAGGTATGATTACTTTATCCTCCCGAGCACGCCTGTATACGGGAATGCGTTTTAGAGATATAATGAAATAGATTGAGAAAATATATAATTTAATCTTACTTTCACAATTGAATTAATTCGACTAGGACGTTTTAACAACAAAAATATTCCACGTCCGTGGCAAACAAGCATACGGCCGCCTGATGGTAAGCAGACACCGCAGCCTATGGACACCTGCAACTCCATGGGGTTGTCGACCCTTTGGGAAAACCTCGGCAGGGAGCTCATTCCACAACCGGAGAGGAAATTCCTCCCTTCCTATTGCTTTTATTTAATTATTTCACATCGTAGGACAAACCGGACAAAAACATCCGTTTTGTCCTACGAAAATTGACATATAATATCGTAGGACAAAACGGATTTTTTTGTCCGGTTTGTCCTACGATGTGAACAAAATCGTAGGACAAATCGGACTACATCGAAACATCAGATCCGAAACGTTTTTTATTGCTCGCTCAGACCGTTCCAAACTCCCTCGAGTTCTCCACAAATTACTGCACTCGAGGCTTCGGCAAAAACGAACAACACAATTTCGTGGAGATTAATTTTGATGGTAAACTTTTACCATGTGAATTCAGCAGTCAGCATCAGAATTTTGATCTGATTCTGTTATGTCTCCAGCATGTCATAGGGATATCTCGACTTATATTAGTTTTTCAGACAAAATCACAATGCATCAAACAAATGCGAATGCTTCCCTCCTGCTCCTTGAGAATGCACCTAGTGTGGTCATATTTGTAATCGTATGTAATAACACATGTCTGGTTGACATAACTGGTGACCGAAAAACTAGCGACTTCCTCGAGTCGCTTAACGTATCAGCATTGTTGGCATTGTGATAAAGTGAGGTAATGCCACCAGCATCCACAGTCCCCAGCCAGGCCTGAAGGGCCTGTTTTAGACTCAAGTTAGTTTTAATTTGATTTATATTATTTTCGTTAAGTAATTGTGCATATAATTATTATCTTTGTACAATGTACATAAATAAAGTGTCCCCCTCTACACAAGAATATGTATATCACAAGACGGATTTTTTATATAACACATGCGTAGAATGTTTAGAACGTAACATGACTTTGCATTATATACCTAATTTGCGACAAAATCTTTGTCATATGTGTTTAATGTTTAGGTAATTAATTATAAATGAGAAATATTTTATAAACATGTTTTAAAATTACCTGTTTTATACGTATGAAATCCAGGAGTATGGATGCGTAGGAAGTCTAGGTAGTCTAAATAACACCATAGATGATATCAGTTGGAGGTTTAATCGCAGACTGCCTTAGTTACATATTCATGTCTTACCCTATATTATTATCGCTAACTTAGATCTACCCACATACCAATACATGTGTATATCACACCTCCCCGCTAAATCTATTACACGGTCATGATACCAACTAGTCTATTTTTAACCTACGAATTCTATTTGGTAAAGGTCTGAGTTTCACCGGCGACTGCCGGAGTGGCCTCGAAGATGGACGTGGCGAGGGTACGCGCTCTGTAGGTGACCCATTTGAACAATCTGGCTCCTTATTTATCACCTCCTCACTCTGTAATTGCTCTCCGCTCTCCCTGCCCACCTCCGTCTGCCGGCTGCACTGAGCGGCCACGTCTCTCGCCCCCGAAAACCGCTCGGCCGTTTCCGTTGGCTGCTCTGGACAAGGTACACTCGACAACCTCGATCTGCGCCTGATTTGATCTACATGTCTAAGGACTGGTCTACCGTTACCCCTATCCAGTGTATATCTCACTGAACCGTCTGCGCCTTGTACCGTTGCCTTAACCCATCTGTCATTCCCAGTATAATCGCGAGCTCAGACCATGTCTCCGGGCTGAAAGGTCCGGGGCGTCCCCCCCGCGTGCGCGACTTGCCGCCGCTGCACGGCACTCACCCGGTTCTCCAGTGTATTATCGCTGCGTAGCAGATCCAGCCGGGATCGTAATGGCCTCCGCTGCAATAATACCGCCGGGCTTTCCCCCGTAGTGCTATGAACACTATTTCTGTACGACATTAAATACGTCTGTAAGGCCGCGTCCACGTCAATACGGTCCCTAAAAGCCTTACTAATGGCCCGCTTGCATAATTTCACCGCATTTTCTGCGGCCCCATTTGATGCTGGATGGTAAGTCGGTGAGAACGACTGCCGTATGCCATTGGTTACCAAAAAATGTTTGTACTCTGCACTGGTAAACGGCGGTCCCTGGTCAGATACTAGTTCACGTGGCAAACCAAACCGCGCAAAGGTGGCCCTAAGTTCTTTAACTACTGCCGTCGCGTTCGTTCTGTTCATCACAAAAATTTCTAACCACTTTGAGCTTGAGTCAATTAGAACTAAAAAGGTCTTTGAATGGGCCTAGAAAATCCACGTGAAGTCTACTCCATACTTGGGCTGAATAAGGCCATGGGCTTGGAGGGGCGTGCGCCGGCGCTGGCGCCTCCGCGGCACAGGTCTCACAACGCCGACACTGCGCTTCCACATCTGCGTCAATATTTGGCCACCACACGTAACTCCGTGCCAGCGCCTTGCAGGCGCAGATACGAATGTTACCGTCCTTCTTGACGACCGGCACAATGGGCGTGGCCCAGTCGGAGCGGTCGACGGGGGTGAGTACGCCGTCGCGCACCAGCTGCTCCAACGCGTGCTCCACCGGCGCGCGCAGCGCGTATGCCAGCGGTCGCGCGCGCAGGAACACGGGTCGTACACCCGCGCGCAGGTGGATGCTGACCCGGCCGCCGGTAAATCGCCCCAGGCCATCCGCAAACACATCAGAGAATCTGGCACTGAATTCCCTATAATTAAACTGGGTATCATTCGTTACATTATTAACTTCGCAGTATTTAGTTATAGGAATTGGTATTCTTAGTTCGGACAACCACTGTCGTCCCAGCAATATTGTTTTTGCATTCCGAATTACAACAAGATCGAGGTATTTTTCGACATTATTATACCTAACTAACGGCCTAATTACTCCTAAGGGGTTTACTAGCTCCCCCGTGTAATATCGTAATTTGATATTGCATTCTTCCATTTTCAGATTAGCAAACATTTGATTATATAACTCTTCACTTATACAGGACACCGCACTACCTGTGTCACACTGCATTGCTAAGTTTGTACCCTGTATATTCACTTTAATCATAATCGGTTTGTATGCTATAGTCGACAATTTATTCAAAGTCATAATAAATACCTCGAGGTCAGCAGGAGGATGTTTGCTTCTGTGGGTTCTCTTCGTAGACTCCGTAACTTTCTACCTCTTGCCACTAAAATTGCGCTAGCTCAATCTCTCCTTCTCCCTATTTTGGACTATGCTGACATTTGCTATCTGGATCTTTCTGAGGACCAGCTGAATAAACTTGAGCGCCTCCAAAATCTTTGTATTAGGTTCATATTTGGCTTGCGCAAATATGACCACGTTTCTGCTTTTCGTTCTCAACTCAAGTGGCTTCCTATTCGCCTCCGTCGCGATTCTCATATTCTTTCCCTACTTTTTAGTGTACTTTTTGTCCCCACTACACCCTCTTATCTCAAAGAGCGTTTTAATCGTCTCACTTCCATCAGATCTTCACAAACCCATCTTCTCGCTCCACCACCTTCATCCACCAAATTTTATAACAACTCGTTCACCTTTCGGGCTGTTAGGCTATGGAATGCTTTACCGTCTTATATAAGATGTGCCAAATCTCTTCCTATTTTTAAAAACCAGCTGAAACAATATTACTTGTCGCTCCCTTAAGTTGCCTTTTATTATATATATTTATATAAGTATGTATTTATGTATATTTATATATGAATCTATATATATTATGTTAATATGTATTTATTTAATATTTCTTGTGAGATGTATGGATGACTCTTCTTCCTGTACTCTTGCACTACCTGTTCATTATTTTATTTTGATAACTTTTCCTGCTACCCAAAGGTTGTCTGTAAGAGATCGCTTTAAGCGATAAGACCGCCTGTTGCTACCATTACTAGTTATGTAAGTTTTTTTGTGTAACATTGTTCTCTTGTGTGGTGCAATAAAGCATATTTATTATTATTATTATACCTCGTCGCTGTCATCACTGTACGTGTACACGCCACCGCTCCTCTCGTCCTCAACGGTGTTTACTCGCACCATATGCTGCTGGTCGGGTTCCGTAGTCACTTCCACGCTGTACTGGGTCGCTATATTCGGACACATTCGTTTCAAGTGCCCTTGTCGATTGCACACCCTGCAGACGTAACGCACAAATTGACATTCCGCCTTGTCGTGCGCGCCACCGCAGGCGCTGCACTCCTGGTTGCCGCGCGCCGGTCCCCTGCCCCGGCCGCCGCCACCGCCTGGTCCGTTGCGCCCGCCACGGCCGACGCGTGTCGCCGCCCGGGTCGCCCGCGCGCTCATGGCCCCGCCTGCCCAGCGTGACGCCATAGCCTGACACTCAACTGTGCCCGCACTTGAGGGCCCCGCGCGCCTCTCCACAATAGCTGAATCTTTCTCTGCCGCCTCCATACTGACCGCCAACTTATACGCTTTTGCGAAATCTAGCGTCTCCTCTGTAAATAGGCGTTGGCGTATGGTCTCACTATGCAGGCCACAAACCAGCTGGTCCCGCAAACTGTCTTCTAGCCAACTATCAAATTCACACGTCTTCGACATACGTTTCAACACTGCTACATACTCCGAAATAGATTCGCTGTTACTTTGTTGCCTGTGTCTAAACTTATAACGTTCCGCTAATACACTCGGGTTTGGTTGCAAATGTATCTCAAGTATAGATGTCACCTGTGCGAACGTCTTATCCTTAGGCTGATCGGGAATGCACAAATTTACTAACAGCTCGTAACACTCGGCTCCCATCACTGTAATTAATGTAGTCACATACATCGTGACGTCAATACCGTTCACTAAAAAATATTGTTCCAAACGGTCCACGTATAACCGCCAGTTGTCGGATCCAATTTTAAATTCCGGTATTCTACCGACGGCCATTGTTCAACACTGCACACGCACAGTCTCACAAGCACAAATAATAATCAGCTGGCCTTATCCGCGCGCTTGCGCTTATAGTCACACCTAATAAAAGGTCCGGATCGACTCGTCGCCACTATGAAATCCAGGAGTATGGATGCGTAGGAAGTCTAGGTAGTCTAAATAACACCATAGATGATATCAGTTGGAGGTTTAATCGCAGACTGCCTTAGTTACATATTCATGTCTTACCCTATATTATTATCGCTAACTTAGATCTACCCACATACCAATACATGTGTATATCACAATACGGTTTCTTTTTTTAATGTTTGTTGATTATTTGATACAGAGAATTTATAATTTGGAGCATCCTAGTGTTTCCCTGTACATTTGCATCCTAAAAGATTCCCGAGGTCCGCTAACTAATCCTAGGAATTGGCATAGGCACTACTTTTGCCTCTGACCTTCAAAACCAAAGGGGGAAACTAGACCTTATTGGGATTGGGCTTCTCAAGTGAGTGGGCAAATTGACTGTTAGTCCTTAGGCCGCCCGAAGTCTTATAACATCATTTAGGATAAATATTCGATAATTTAACTGGCACAATACTTATTCCAAAATGTGTACAGGGTAATTTCGACTTGAAAATATGCTTTCCTCAAACGACACCGATAAAAATGGACTAAATATAATAAATTAATTAAAATCGTTGGCGGGTGCCGGTAAAGTAGCGTCGGATATATATAGAGGCGTTACATTCAACAAGAAATAATTGGGCTAGCCTGATATTTCAGAAAGATTAATAACATTATAAATCAACCCGAAATCCCCGCCTTAAAGTGAAAATAAAAATGAAACTAAAGATTTTAAGCAAGATAATTTCATCCTTATTCCTATTTATATATTCTGTTCCAGTTTTTAAATTCGTACGGTATTTTTTTCAAAACATGTTTAACAACGTGGGCTTTGTTTTTCCTGTGCATAAGTTAAAAGGGCTTTTTTTGCCGGACTGGGAAATATAAAAAAAAATAAATATACATGCTACTTTCTACACGTACCTTTCTCTTGAGCGCTCCTTGTAATGGAAAAATCTATTTGCGATTTAGGTAGACTTATATGGGGTGTGAGAAAAGTACTACTACATTGTTCAACTTTAGTGATGACATGCTAAATTGGTTTTAACGAGCAAGTAAAATATACATTATAAATTTCAAAATTTACAAAAATAGACTCGACAGAAATTCCATATAATTATCGAACCAGCTCACAAAATTTCACGAGAATTAGTTTAGAAATGCGACCTGTAGAAGAGAACGTCCGGACATACATATACAAAAAAAATTACACCACACCTTGACAAAAAACGCGTTTTCCCGCACGCTGCGCGTCCGAAAAAACCCACTTTTTGCCTAAGTCGTGACGTAAAATTGTATACAAAACACGAGTCGTAAAACAGAAAGCCTGTTTTGAACAATGATATTTTAAGTATAGATAGGTTATGCTCAAACATTACAAGCGCAAGAAATACTTCCAACATCACGCCATCACACATTCGCATTTTGTTATATTGTTTGCAGTACGCACACTTCATCAAAAGCGTAAAAGAGATAGCTTTATCAAAATAATACACAAGAAAGAGACAGCTTTCACGCGGACCACCAATCACCGCACGTTTGACTTGGATTAAAGAAACTAACTAGGCAGAAGGTGCAATCTGTTTCTACCTATTAATCGACGCGACGGCTGATCGCGAGTGTACAAGTAGTGATAATACTGGTATCGGGTGGTTGCTTTGCGTTGTAGCCACGTCAACGAATTACAAAATAACTGACTGTGACACAAGATTACTTATAATATATTTAGTGTAAATAACTTACTAGGTTTTTTTCTGAACAATAAAGAATATTTGTGTTGTATTTATGATCTTGACTGTACTGAGTACTAAAATATTGAAATTATTTTGAGTTTAACTGTACCTAACTTTAAAATATCAATATTAATTTTCACTTCATTCCCACTTATTTACATTGATCACCATTGCTGGTACACCAAGGTCTACTTTAAAAAATAACATTTTATACCATTATTTTCTTATAAATATAACCCAAGAAACATATAGGGCATTAAGTTCAAGTTTTCTATGTAATACATATTATTATAACCTCGAATTGGCTGAGATTTGGTATGACGTATCTGTTACAATTAATCTATGTTCGTAACTTATCACTCTCATTGTAAACGACATTAGGTTGTCTCTTTCTCTGATACAGCGTGTTCATCAACAAACGGATCGCTAAACTTATGTGGCAGTGGGCGGGGCACATAACAAGTAAAACCGATAGCCGTTGGGGTGGAAATATTCTCGAGTGGCGACCACGTACCGGAAGGTGTAGCGTGGACTGATGGCCTGGTAAAGGTCGCGGGGAGTCCGCTGGATGCAGGTGGCGTAGGGCTGGTCGTTGTGGGCCTTAGGGGAGGCCAGTCTTTCGGCTGACATAATAACTCGCTCACTTTAAGTCTACTTCTTACCTATATATGTGAATTATTTGCTATGAACCCAAGTTCGCAAACGGTTTCGCTAATATGAGTAGTGAGACATAACTGGGAATCAAGTTCTTTCAAAACTCATAAATCACTATCTCCTGTTCATGCCTAACGATTTTCAATTACTTAAAACACTTAAAATGATGTGGCGTGCTCGAGGCAATAGTATTCCACCACCGTTATAAATGAAAGTAGCACTTTCGGTGGTTTTATGGCTAAAATAAAAAAAGCACAAAGTACGGGTACTTAAGTTCTTAGAGAATAATCATCGTCTCTTTCACGTAACTTTTTGAAAACAAGTAGGTAGTCTATTTGTCAAACACTATCTTCATAATTTTTCTTATAAAAAATACTACAATTATGATAACTAGAGTCATAAATAGCCAAATTCAGTTGTGTCGGCGCCTGGTGCCTCGCGCAGAGAATAGTTAAGTATACCATAACCATCAAATTAACACAATAAAATGAAAGTTACAAATAAATTCAAAATAATAATAAAATACGAGACTTAAAAGTTTCCAAAAAATATGTAGTTTTATCATGTAATAAATAAATAAAAAGTATTATTATTTTGTATTTAATAATTAATAAGATTTTGAAACCTTTATTTGTACGTACACTGATGTATTTATATACCCTAACACGAATCGCTAAGTTTACGGTATGCTATTCCGCACACCTCACTGGATCCACGGAAAAACCAGCACCGTAGTCGTTACTGTGTCAACTACATAGCAATGCTCAGTTAGACAAAGTACCACCACCATATCAGCCCTAGGACGTCTACTGCTGGACATAGGCCTCCCCCAATTTCATGGGAGGTAAATGTCATAATCGCCACGCTTGGCATACGGGTTGGCGATCGCAGTATATCCACCGCACTCTAGGAATGCTGCTGCCCATTCCCCGGTGGTCTTGGTCGTAGTTTAAGGACATACCCGGGTCCAGACAAAGTACATCGCACTTTAATTCTTTACCAAGTAATTTTTCTTGTGGCTGGGTCTTACTTGTGGGACTTCTTATATTGTGATGGCAAATGGTTAAACTTTTATTCATCTTCGTAGGTACTGGAGGCTTAGGATGGAGATTTATATTTGGCTCTGGACGATTTGTTGAAGAGAAAGGGCTGCCACTGGTTGATTCGACGGCCTGTTTAGCCTAGTTAGTAGTGACTCTGCCTCCGAAGCTAGAGGTCCCGGGTTCGAATCCCGGCCAGGGCATTTATTTGTGCATTTTTCACGGATATTTGTTCTTGGGTCTTGGATGTTTTCTATGTATTTAAGTATCTATTTATCTATATAAGAATGTATATCGTCGTCTAGTACCCATAGTACAAGCTTTGCTTAGTTAGGGACTAGGACGATTTGTGTAAGATTGTGCCCCAATATTTATTTATTATTATTATTTATTATTGTCACGCTCATAGGCCATGCTGATGGGTTCATAAAATGTTCATATACTTGCTCCGGTATGCCGATTTTCTACGATTTATAGTCATCACGCTTGGAAGGGATGAGCTCGACGACATATTCCGCAGCTTGAATACTCTTAAGATGATCTTTTACACTCGCAGGGCAATAATTCTTGTTAAAGAAGCACCCATGGACAAACTTCATTGCAACAGCACTGCCTATTGTGGTATTGGTGGCTTAACGTTTGACAGCCAGTGAGCTTTTTGCGTCTGTTAGGAGGTCTTTCTTTGCTACGTCGATTGCTGCATCTGACATGGACATCAGTAATTGTGACAATCGCATTATCAAAGTGAGCAGTTGGAGTTACAGTTTGAATTTTTGTTAACGGCGATGTTATATCGCTAAATTTAGGAGTCACTGGTGAGTTGTTTATTTATAAACCTGACCTCTTGTGAATCGACCAAATCTCAATTTGAAAAAGGTTCTAGATTCCACTGCAATTGACGTTCATAACAATAAAACTAATTTGCATATTTGACAAGTAGCATACAAATGAGGTGCACTCACTACTAGCCATCACGAAATCCCTCCCACCCTTCCCACATTACGGCGTCGTAATATTGAATATTCAGGAGTAATTATAGTAATGGGAAGCGAGTAAAAAATTCAGTAAAATATTCGTGTTAGTAGGTTACTTCAATATAGTTATTTCACGATATATTTTAACCTGACCGCGCAATGCAAAAGAGGGGTGTCTGTTTGTGGCATCGTAGCTCTTACATGGGTGAACCGATTTGAATGCGGTTTTTGAATTTAAAGGCAGGTTTTATAGCGTTCTTATACGAGGTCTATAAAAATCGATTCATCAGTTATCTAAGTTATCAGGTATTAAAGAACGCATTGTAATAGGCCGCTACTTTGACGTATATTATATTTATACTAGCTTTTGCCCGCGACTTCGTCTGCGTAGAACTCATTCTCGCTTTAGAATTATTTGTTTTCCCATAAATCTTTCACCCTTCTGTACACCCCCTTAAGAAATGATTACATTCAATATGACATGCTCCTTTTTTCAAAACGAATCAACGTATCAGCCGAAAGACGTCCACTGCTGGACATAAGCCTCCCCCAAAGAGTGATACAATGGCCGTTCCTTTGCCATCCGCATCCAGCGGACACCTGCGACCTTTACCAGGTCATCGGTCCACCGTGTGGGGGGCCTGCCCACGCCGCGCCTTCCGGTGCGTAGTCGCTTCTAGAAAATCTTTCCTCCCCAACGGCCAACGGTTCTACGTGCAATATGCCCCACCCACTGCCACTTAAATTTAGCGGTTTGGAGGGCTATGTCGGTTACTTTGGTTCTACTGCGGATGGCCTCATTTCTGATGCAATCACGCAGAGATACTCCTAGCATAGCACTCTCCATTGCTCTTTGGGTGACCTTCTTATGAGGCCCATTGTAAGTGACCACGTTTTCGTGCCATATGTACTTCTGACGGACTGGCAACACACACTGTTCAAAGAGCCTCGTCTTGAGACACTGCGGAATATTGGACGAAAAGATGTGCCGTAGCTTTCCGACCGCTGCCCAGCCGAGTTGGATTCGACGATGAACCCCTTTCTCGAAGTTGGACCTAACTAACTGAACAGTCTGTCCTAGGTACATATAATCGTCTACAACTTCGAGTAAAAGTGTCCGATTGTAACGGGAGTTGGTGCTACGTGCTCGTGCTTTCAAAACGAATGATTAAGCTTATTTCAGAATATCAAATGTACCGATTCTAGACGAATGAAGCCCGTAAAAATATTACATGTACAATGATAAAAGTCTCGCTACGCAGTTCTTCAGTAAAACGTCCCAACAGAGCGGGTTCTTCATGTAAGTATGATGGCCGAAGGCCGAGTATTCACACAGAGCGGGCTTCTTATGTAAGGTTGAGGGCCGAAGGCCTGAAGCACGGAGGTGAGACACGCGAAGCCGAAGGCCGAGCTTCCCAACAGAGTGGATTTTTTATGTAAAGTTGATGACTAACGGGCCGAAATGGAGTGGCAAGTTATGCGAGGCAGAAGGCCGAGCATTCACATAAAGCGGGATCCTTATAATTATAAGGCTGAGGGCTAAAGGCCCGGAGCCGTGTGGCACGCACGCGAGGCCGAAGGCCGAGCGACCCATCAGAATGGGCTCCTTATGTAGGCCCGAAGGCCTGACGCAGAGTGGCAATGCACGCGAGGCCGAAGGCCAAGAGTCCCAACAGAGCGGGCTCCTTATGTGGGGCCGAAGGCCTGATGCAGAGGGGCAAGGCATGCGAGTCCAAAGGCACAGAACGGGCTCCTCATGCCGATCATTCACACAGAGTCCGGTCCGCTCATGTAAGGCTGAGGGCCGAAGGCCAGAAGCAGAGTGGCAATGCACGGAAGGCTGAAGGCCGAGAGTCACAATGCTTAGACATATAAACAGATAGACAAACAGAGACGATTTCTTAAAACTGTTGAAATGTGTTCTGTTTTGATGCTAAGGGCCCTCTTATGGCTTCATTGATTTATTCAATATCTTCAATGTACAAATTTTCGACCCTCTACAGCTTTATTATATGTACGGATGAGCATAGATCCAGGGGCTTTTCAGCTCGAAGTACGATTTTTTCTATGGCCATATTAGTTTAACTGGTTTGTACCAGTTGTCACTGGGTGCTATCTCTATCGCACTTGCATATTGAAGTGACAGAGATGCAGCGTCGTGCGGTTAGTTCTTACTAAATACACAACGGCGCTACGATCTATGTGGAGTATTTTACTGGTATCTCTATCTCAGTATAATTGTATACTTTGTGCATAGATCTAAGATGCTTTAACTGTCAATGTTGACGATTGGGCTGCCCAGTCCAAGTAATCTCTTATATAAAACAGTTATTATTGTGTGAAGGGTCACCAATTACGTAAACAATAATACACGACAAAATTAAATTGTACACCGACGATAGAAAGACTGCATTGAAGCAGCTGTTTTTGTATTTAAGCATATGAAGACAAACAACTCCAAAGTATCGCAAATTTATTTTGATTTACACGCAATAATATACCTAATTGCTAAAAGGTTATGCTCAAAAACAGCTTCATCAATCAGAAGGAATTATGATTTTTCGGCTTTGACATATCGAAACGTCAGCTTGTTTAATACGTCAAATTCTGCTATGGCTTACGTTAAATTTATTGACATGTCGTTATACTCCCAATTGGCTGAAACTGAAAGCTTAGAATGGCGTATGAGGATTTAAATCACCCCGTTTCATAGACCATATTTGCACCCCCGATTTCATCCTTTGAGGGTGATTATCGGGGACAAAAAGTATACTATAAGTGAATCCAGATTATATACTGTTAGTATACAAAAAATCATCTTGATCTGTTCAGCCGTTTTTGCGTGATTGAGCAACAAACATCCAAACATCCAAACATCTAAACTTTCGCATTTATAATATTAGTGGGATTGATAACCTTTGTTTTGTTCTTTTTTAGGGTTCCGTAGTCAACTAGGAACCCTTTTAGTTTCGCCATGTCTGTCCGTCCGTCTGTCCGTCCGTCCGCGGATAATCTCAGTTACCGTTAGCACTAGAAAGCTGAAATTTGGTACTAATATGTATATCAATTACGCCGACAAAGTGGTAAAATAAAAAGTGGAAAAAAATATTTTATTAGGGTACCTCCCCTATACGTAAAGTGGGGAGTGGTTTTTTTTTTTCATTTTAACCCTAACGTGTGATATATTGTTAGATAGGTATTTAAAAATAAATAGGGGTTTACAAAAATCATTTTTTGATAATGTTAATATTTTCGGAAATAATCGCTCCAGAAGTAAAAAAAAATGTGTCCCCCCCTCTAACTTTTGAACCATAAGTTTTAAAAATATGAAAAAAATCTCAAAAATAGAACTTTATAAAAACTTTGTAGGAAAATTATTTTGAACTTGATAGGTTGAATAGTTTTTGAAAAAATTACAAAAATAATTTCTGAACTAAGTTTGTAATTTAACCGTATAAACAGGTGTTTATTGTACCTGTCATTTCTACAAAATCACAATGAAATGACGTGCTTTCAAATCAAGTAAAACCGGTGAAAATCGGTTCACGCAATAAAGAATTATTCCATAAAAATCATCTTCCATACTTTAAGCTCGCGCGCAATAGTTTACTTAATTTGCCGATAGATGTCGCTGTACGTGGAACGCTCATTTCTACATGGCGGTGTTAAGATTTTTCCTGATTTAATGGGGTCTGAGCAGGTGCGAATCTATAACTTTTTCTTTAGTTATCACCGTCCTCTGTGGGCCTGTTTTTAGGGTTTTGTGTTTCTGTACTTAATATGTCAACTTAATGTGACGGACGGAAAACTACGGAACCCTACACTAAGCGTGGCCCGACACGCTCTTGGCCGGTTTTTTCTCATTCTGCCTGTCTAAATTTTAATTGACTGTTTTATGTTACCTGTGTTTTGTGTGTGTGTGTTTTGTGTTTTGTGTTGTTGGACCCGGGTATGTCCTAAAACTACGACCAAGACCACAGGGAAATGGGCAGCAGTATCCCTGGAGTGCGGTTGAGATACTGCGATCGCCAACCCGCATGCCAAGCGTGGCGATTATGGCATATACCCCCTGTAAATTTGGGGGAGGCCCATGTCCAGCAGTGGACGTCCTTTGGCTGATATGTTGGTGGTGGTGGTTTTATGTTAGTATGGTGAAAAACCAGCATGTTGCCCACCGTGATTTCACTCGATGGTCCCATCGGAAGACCAGCGCTGGAAGCAATGCCCGCATTTTGCTGAGATGGGACTGTTTCGTGACAATACAATATAATATAAGTTAGTTGTACTGTGACGTTGTGTTGTTTGGGTCAACAATAAACGGTTTTATTATTATTATTAAAGAAAGAAATGAAGATACTGCAGCAAGCACAATGTTTAAAATGGTAATCAGCCGCGCGAGGGCCACATCGGGACCCGATACAGATAATCGGGTCTGATATGAGAAATAAAGCCAAGATGTTATTTTTATTCTGCACAACTCCATATTCAAAGTTGTAAATCATAAAAAGCGGCCAAGTTTGTGTCGGGCCACGTGCAAAGAACAAAGAACTACTGTGGTTCTGTATCCTTCCAGCCGCGAATTTATGCGGATCTTTCGTTAGAATAACTATATTGTCGAAATTAAAAGCAATAACCTAAATGTCACAAGAAGCATTGTAATTCCTTTTCTGACACTTTACTTATTAAATTGATTAATGTTGAGATGATTACTACCACTGATTTCGGTCTTAAATCAATTTGCCTGTAGTTAACAAGACTATTTATTATAATTACTATAATATCTTAAATGCGAATAACAAAGTCGTCAATCAAAATAAATTATCAATTATTTCAAGGAAATATGCTTCTGACGGACTCAAAGTGACGCAACTCCACAACGTCGGCATCGGTGCGTAAATCAACAACAATTAACGGAACATTTGAATCCACTCTCAACTTGCTGTTAAATAAATAAGCCTGCTGAAGAACTAAGATAACAAAACTCAAGAGTAAAGTACCCGAAACAAACTAAGTTACAGACTTAAATTGACGTTTCCTTCAAAGAAACTCAGAATATTAATATTTGGGTGGCGGTGATGGTAAGAGGAAATAATGTAGGTGAGCTTACCAAACCCAACCTCACTGTAGAACTTTATTAACCTTTCTAAAACAGATTTAGAACTTACGCGATCCACTTATGCAGTATTACCTAATTTATATTTTGTCGGCCTGTTTAACCTAGTTGGTAGTGACACTGCCTACGAAGCTGGAGGTCCCGGGGTCGAATCCCGGTAAGGGAATCTGTTTATGTGGTTGGTATAAGCATTTGTTTTTGAGAATTGGATGTTTTCTATGTATTTAAATATATGTATTATTATAACTATTGAATATATCGTCGTCTAGTCCCATAACACAAGCGGTATTCAGCTTACTATGGGACTAGTTCGATTTGTGTAAAAAAAATGTTCTATAATATTTATTGTAACGTTTAAGACTAGCGAGTCAATGTAATAAACATCGGCATGTAATAACCAAGAGCATGTCAGGCCATGCTCAGTGTAGGGTTCCGTACTGCCAAATTAAAGCTCAAAAGGCACTAAGCCGCAATAAATTAGTTTTACTGTAAACAATCTAGTGCCAGACCTGGCACCTTTTCAGATAATCTACGGAACTTGGCACCCATATAGATCTTAATTCTTTTGTCGGTGAAGACGGCAACCACGCATCGCATATTCATAATATAGAACTTGGCTCCCATTTTCACATTTATGTTTTATGGGTTAATACACACAATTACACCACGATCATACTAAGAATATAAATTATTATACGTTATTGTGATTTCTTATTATAATCATCAGTTTTCTAATTTTACACATAGAGTTCAAGAACGTACGCGGCTAAGACAAAAGGCAAACAAGGCAAACATTTGAAAGCTACCGCTGTCTTTTTTTTTATTGGGCGACAATCTTCTTCGAATCGACTTAGTCCCAAACTAAGCAAAGCTTGTACTATGGGTACTACACGACGATATACATACTTATTCAGATAAATACATACTTAAATACATAGAAAACATTCAAGACCCAGGAACAAATATCCATGCTAAATGCACAAATAATGCCCTGGACGGGATCCGAACCTGGTACCTCAAGCTTCGGAGGCAGTGTCACTACGAACCAGGCTAAACAGGCCGACGAAAATACTGCAAAAACGAATCTTTGCTCTTAACTTTCATATGCACATTTTACCAATTTAAAATATTGCATCAGTATGTAACTCCCACATCAATAGGTGCTGAATTTAACCTGCCTTCTGGGCGAAAATCCAACCGAGTTGAATCCAATAATTGCAACTCTCTGGAACGAGTTATGATTCATACGCTCCCAATTGCGTCCAATTATGGATACACGAAACGCACTGGTATTCAACTCTGTTTGATAACCTATACGCTAGATGTCATTTTTTTCACGATGCCATTCGGATCTTTCTTTAAAGAGGATTTTTTGTAATGATGTATTTCTATAGCAACAAAATACAATTAGAGCAACAAACAAACAAAATAGACAAAAATGAGAATCAAACTACAACAAAGCTACCGAGCGCTGAAAACATTCCATACTAATTGACACTGAAATATGACGTCAAAGTTGAGTAGCTCTCTAACTAATCTATACATATAATAAAGCTGAAGAGGGTCGAAAGTATGTACATGGAAGATATTCGAAAAAAAGTTGGCTGGGGATACTTAGAATCGATAACAGAACACGTTCCAACAGTTTTTAGAATTTTTATCTTTTTATCTGTTTGTCTGTTTATATGAACGCGCATCACGTGAAAACGGCTGAACTGATTTTGATGAAAACTTTACTTATCTGTCGAGTAAATACCCGGTCAGGTTTTAGGCTATAAAAATTGTGAAGATTTGGGTTAAAAGGGGGGTAAAAAGAGGGGTTAAATTTTGTATGGGAAGTCCTATAATCCATGAGTTACAGGTATGAAAATTGGTAAGCATATACTTGACGACAAAAGAAAAACATCCTCATTCAAAATTTGTGAAATCTTAACATAAAAACTGGAAAAAAAGTAAACGCAACCGCTGCGCCGCGTTCGCGTATTTCAGTTCCCGTTCAAAAACTACATATATAACTTTGTAATCCTATTTAAAAAACGCAATTTTAATGTTACTTTTGCCGTTCACTTCATGTGCACTCACTTTATACCATAATCCCACTACTTAATATTATAAATGCGAAAGTTTAGATGTTTGGATGTTTGTCACTGAATCACGCAAAAACGGCTGAACAGATTAAGATGATTTGTATGCTACTAGTTTATAATCTGGATTCACTTATATACATTATAAGTGTAGTTTTTGTCCCGATGATCTTCCATCAAAGGGATAATTAAATCGGGGATGCAAGTAAGGTCTATGAAACGGGTTGGTTTAATCCTCATACGCCCATTCTACGATTTAAGTTTCAGCCAATTTTAAAGCATAGCAGAATTGTAAACAAGTTGACGATTCATTATGTCAAAACAGAAGTATCATAATTCCTTCTGATTGTTGACGCTATTTTTGAGCACAACCTTTTCGCAATAAGTTCTACTTCGCGTGCACATCAAAATGCATTTGCGATACTTTGGCATTGTTTTTATTCATAATATATGCTAAAATACAAAAACAGTTGTTTCAATGCACACTTTGTATTGTCGGTGTACCATTTAATTTTGTCGTGCGTTATTTTTTACGTAATTGTTGACCCTTCACACCATAAAAACTGTTTGATATAAGAGATCACTTGAACTGGGCAGCCCAATCGTCAGCATAGACAGTTGGAGCATCTTAGATGTACACTTAGAAGAGGGTCGAAAGTCTGTACATGGAAGATATTCGAAAAAAAGTTGGCTGGGGATACTTTGAATCGATAACAGAAATCATTTCAACAGTTTTAAGAATTTGTGTCTGTCTGTTATATGTCTAGGCATCACGTGAAAACGAACGAATGGAGTATAATTTACCCTCATTAATATGGCAACTGGACCTTCGGCGACGACATAGCTCGGCCTTCGGCCTCGCATGCCTTGCCACTCTCCTTCGGCTTTTCAGTCAACAACCTTACATGAAGAATCTACTCTGTTGGGAGGCTCGGCCTTCAGCCTCGCGTGTCTCGTCTCTCTGCTTCAGGCCTTCGGCCCTCAGCCTTACATGAGAAGCCCGCTCTGTGTGATTATTCTCGCATGCCTTGCCGCTGTGATTCCGGGCTTCGGTCATCATACTTACATGAAGAACTCGCTCTGTTGGGATAACGTTTTACGGCAGAACTGCGTAGCGAGACTTTTATCATTGTACAATGTACATGTAATGTTTTTGACGAGATTCATTCGTCTAGAATCGGTACATTTGATATTCCAAAATAAGCACTTAATCATTGGTTTGACAATAGGATTTCTATAGGGAATGTCATATTGACTGTAATTATTTCTTAAGGGGGTGTAAAGAAGGGTGAAAGATTGTATCATCATCATCATCATCTGAGGCGTTATAGCCGCGGGTGGGCCCTAGGCTAGCCTGGTCAAGCAAATATCTCCAGTCCGATCTATTCGTGGCTTTCCTTCTCCAACATGTCACCCCTAAGTTCCTGGTGTCCACCTGAGCTTGAGAAAGATTGTATGGAAAAACAAATCATTCTAAGGCGAGAACGAATTATACGCGGACGAAAACGCGGGCAAAAGCTAGTGTTAAATAGAATGCATGTTATTTTCCGTTTAGTCGTGAAATATGCTGTTAATATTTATTCCGGAGTGCAATAGCAATTTGCAAACGAAGACATTTTTTTAATGTTTACGTTTCAAATTGTACTGATTTGACCGCCATTAGTGCTCGCCATAGACTAAACATAATGATGTCACTTGGCCTCTGTGATATCATCATCATGTCAGCCGAAAGACGTCCGCTGCAGGACATAGGCCTCCCCCAAAGACTTCCTCTGTGATATGCGCAAACATTATATAGTAGAGCCTACCTAAATAAAATAATTATAATTTAAAAATTATCAACATATCGACCATAAATAAATACGTGGTTCTGATCTTCTAGTTGAAATAATACGAGAAAGCTTTAGAACTGTTTACGATCTGTTAAAATCATAGTGTAAAAGAAACCGTTTTAAAAAATAAAACATGTTTGTAAGACGACCGTGGGATGCGCAGCAGCATTCCTGGAGTGCGGTGGAGATACTGCGATCGCCGCGGGTTGGCGATCGCAGTATCTCCACCGCACTCCTCCAATGCCAAGTAAAAAAAAGTAAAAGTAAAAGTAGTTTATTCTTCAAATTAGGCATATTACAAGCACCTATGAACGTCAATAAACTAACACCGGTTCGTAAAATAAACCTCTGCCACGAGAACAACCGGCGTAAGAAACTCGGCGAGGTGTCATTTTTCAAAATAGTATACATTGTATAGTTAAATATAAAATTACAGTGACAGCTACCACAAAACTACAATGCTACAGTAGAAAACTTATTTTTGCGATAGATTATCTGTGCAGGACGCTATCACTGCCAAACATCCCTTACCTATCCATGACGTAATCGTTAACCTTATAATATGCTTTTGAAATAAGTGTACGTTTTACTACAGATTTGAATTTTTTATTACAAAGTTCAGTAATGTGTTTAGGAATTTTATTGTAGAACTTGATACAATTTCCCAAGAACGACTTTTTCGCCTTTACTAGTCTATAGAAGGTTATTTTGAGTTTCCCGGTGTTTCTGGTGGCTATTGGTTTATCAGCGTTCGTTAGGAAATTGCACAAATTCTTCCTAACATACATTATTATTTCAGATACGTATAGGGACGGCAGGGTTAGAATATCTATTTCTTTATAAAAATCTCTTAATGTGTCACGCTACCCCAAGTTATAAATTGCTCGGATAGCCCTTTTTTGCACCATAAAATAAAACCAGTTCCAATGTCTGCAGCTGATCCCCACAAGATAAGACCATAAGTAATTATACTATTAAAATAAGCAAAGTAAACTAACCGTGCCGTTGCCACATTGGTAAACTGCCTTATTCTCCTGACTGCAAATGCAGCAGAGCTCAACCTACTTCCTATCGCTGTTATATGGGAACCCCACTGCAATTTTGAGTCCAATGTAATACCTAAGAATACAGTTGACTTTACAAATTCTAATGTTTGGCCATTAAGTTTAATATTTGTATCTAAATTTCTATTTGATTAGTTTCATACATTTAGTTTTTTTTGGATTCAAAAATAAGTTATTGGCAGCAAACCAGTCAGATATCATGGACAGGTTTGGTTCAATGAGTTCACTATCTCTCCTATTTATCTTTAACAGTAATGAGGTGTCGTCTGCGAATATTACAATGCCTGATCTTTGGCTTATCATATATCAAACAAGGAACAGGAACGAACCTAGAATAGACCCCTGAGGTACTCTTCTAGGTCCGTTCCTGATCGGTTATTAGGCTGTTTTTTTTAATAGAAATTTGAGGGGCTTAGTTCACTAGTAAGCCTATTATTTTCACGTTCCAGAGTGACAGTTTTACTAATAATTGTATTTATTTCATTCATACACGCGTGTTGTTTCGCTGTAATTTTATTTTGTTGGTGTGAAAAGTTCTGTTTTAGGTCATAAATCGCTGAGTTTACTCCTGTTAGTATCATAGTTCTCATGTTTTCCATAATTATTTAGGTATGTTTCTCTAGTTTTATATCTAGGAGTCTATTGAATTTTTCGAGGCTAATCGCCGTACTATTTTCAATGTGTTGTTGACTGTGGTGTGTAAAATCTCGGAAATTGTTTGTCTCTCCTAATATACTTTGGTCTTCCTGAAGTACTTCATAGACTGACATAATCGTGTCATTTGGCCCCAGTTCCGGTTTTGTAGCTTTTGCCAACAGGAGTATTGTCGTTTTTACGGCGAGATGTCACGTTCGAGCATGCCGGACAAAGCCATGAAGTTTTTAATTTTTGTTGGTGTTCCCTCATGTAGGCTGTTGTGATATTTACACATGGGAAGTGATAAGTAGGTATGTTTACAAGCATCACAGCGCAATAGCTCATTTATGTTACTTATTGCACTAAAACAACCTTGGCAATTCATTGTGTACAAATGGATTATCGACGTCGCGCAAAAAAGTAGGCCTTTTTTTATTGTTCACTTTGCCGTCGGCAGAGCGAATCAGCGGCAGAGTGGGCGGAGTTTTGCACTAAGCGGAGCCGTCAAAACATACTTGTCTCACTCTGTCCAATACAACTCGATGCGCGTGGGCACAATTCAACCTAGGTATGCCGGATCCCATTGTTTATACAAAGTTTCATGTTATTCTAGCATGGCGTTTTAAGATGAGAGCATAAATACGTTTGTATGGAGAACCAAACGTACTGCGCCCTCTTAAATTATGATTTAAATAAATAAAAAATTGGTATGTCACTGTAGCTAAGAATGTTTGTCTAAATTATTTTATACTCAAGCCTTTTCGGGTTTTTTGACTGTGTATGTTATAATACCGTAAAAGCTGTTGGATATTTAAGAAAACTGCCAAGTTAAAACTCAAAATGCATTAAGCCGCAGTAAATTAGTTTCATTTCAAACCATTTCAAATAATCTACCCATTTAGATCTCAATTCTTTTCTCGGTGAAGACGACAACCAAGCATGGCATATTCTTAATACTAAACTTGGCTCCCGTTTTCACATTTATGTTTTTGATGGCATTGGATTTACAGCTCAAAAGCCACGAATAATCATAAAAAACAATAATAGTACATAGCTTTGCGATGTTCAAGAACACCAAACAAAGTTATAATATCTTTTGCGAGAACACACATCTAGGCGATCAAAATTCTTACGAAAATGGCGGGTATATTAGAATCCGATAACTTTTAAACTCGTGGAGTAGACTGATTTACAAATCATTTGATTAAAGCAATTTGTTAAAATTACTGGCAGTAGCTGTTTTTCTCAGGCGTTGCATCTTTTTTGCTACCTACACAATGGTGGGTAAAAGAAAACATGTTAAGAAATTAATTTAGCGGGTTTGCACTCTTAGCAAAACAATATTATAGAAATAATTGCTATAAAATTGTTGTAGGCGCCCATAAAACTTTTAACCCCCTTTTCACCCTCTAATTAACGATTTCCGGAATAAAAACTATCCTATGTTCTTTCCCGGGACTCAAACTATCTCTATACCAAATTTCATCTAAATAGGTTTATCGGTTTAAGCGTGAAGAGGTAACAGACAGACAGACGGGACAGACAGACATGACAAAACTAAAAGGGTTAAATTTTGGCCATTTTATCCACGGAACCCGGAAAATGGGTTAACTAAATAAAAACAAATATAATATAATGAAAAACAGTGAGAATTTACAGAAATAATAATTTTAAATGATACCAAATTTGTGTATGTCTTAGATTTATAGGGCGTCTTAGTTCTTCCCTCTAACTAAATCCACCACACTATTCTGAACTAAATACAAAACTCTTTCAGGAAGAATTTAATAAAAGGTACTTTACAATTATCAATAAAACACTAAAAATAAACTAAAAATAAATTACTAATAAGAAACGAAGTAAATTTATAATATAACACCTACATAATAATATAAAAAATCCCTAATTTTCCTGCAAAACTACTTGAGGGTGCTTTATTCAAAGCTGGTATTGTACCAATATATCGAATCCTTGTAACAAAACCTACCTTTTTCTTACAATTTTGAATTTTATTACTCACTAGCTGGTGCCTGCGACTTCGTCTGCGCAGGATTAGTATTTGGACAATTCACAGAATATCTTTATAAATTGTAGCCTATGTGTTATTCTGATGTATAAGCTATATTATTGTAAAGTTTCATTAAAATCTATTTAGTAGTTATTACGTGAAAGAGTAACAAACATCCATCCATACTTACAAAATTTTGCGTTCGTAATATTAGTAGGATAATATAGAAAAATACCCAATTACCTGTCCCGTGGGGATCTGAAGAACTGTTTTTTTCTTTTGTATAGTGTGTCATAGCTTGGATTCTCTCTTCTCCCTACAAAGCTCTTTTGCAAGCAAGCACAGACGACTTATAAAATAATACACATGCTTACACATGGACAAGTTTGTTAGCCGGGCAATTTATGAAACTATTACTAGGATTCCGGCGCTGTTAAACAATCTCTCGGCTAAATGAATGTTGACTGACGGTATCCGGCGAATCCTGCAAATGCAGCTGTGTGCACAATTAGTGCGGTACGGTCCGGTAGGATGGACTGTGGAATTTATTTGAGTTGCGTTTCAAACTTAATTACTCAGACGACCAAGACTAGATTGAATTCCGCCTTAAAACTAAAGTGTAAATAGGTTTTTAAGAATTCGGTAGATTTTTCTAAAACCTCTGCCGCGTCGGTTGCAATTAACAAATCTGTGCCTTCACTATGTAATAAGTAATACAGTACATATCTTTTTACGTCCAATTTTGATTCCATTAAACCTTAATAATAATTATGTTCTGGTACTCTTAGGTATATTATGTATATGTATAAGTTCCCAATCTTATATATATATTTATATATAAGATTGGGAACTTATTCGCAGTTGTATGCAGATTTCCTCACGATTTTTTCTTTCACTGAAAATCTACCGGTAAATATCAAATCATATTCAGAAAAATAAGTTGTTCTGGAAATCTCTTTGGTACAGTCAGCATCAAAAGTAGCTTCGCATATTATGAAGGTGTCAAAAACTCTTATTCCCTTGTGATAGAGACTTTTGAACTTTTCAAATGGGTAGCTATTTTTGATGCTGACTATATGAGCTGGGATTCGAACCCACAACCGCCGCATGATTAGGAACCTCTAGGCTACTGTAGCTCATATCGTTGACAGTTAAATGATATAGGAGTATCTATTATTTCCTTAACTTGTATTATATATTTTCACTTCTATAGGTTAATCTTATCTAACTAACTTTCTTATTTTTTGTTTGTGAATAACACCCCAGTATAATTAAATTGGGATTTGTATAGGAAAGGAGAATTGGCCAATAAGTATGAGCGGTGTCCAATTGGTGTATATATACAGTTGAGAACTATATCATTTGAAAACTCTTAACGATGGCTTGAGTTTCATGTATAACACCGAAGAACCGTCGCGTGCAACGATGATTGTCCAATTATGATTTTATTTTGATTTTGAATTTCATATAAGTGAACTTAGATTAAATATTCTCATACTAATGATAATGAGAACTTGTACAATAGACAGTGGCGCCAATATATTAGTAAATCGAGTTCAAAAATTGCAGGTACTAAGTACGGGAATGGCACGCGCGAGAGCCGGGCCTCGCACCTTTTGACAACCACTAACATAGGTGATGACGCTGCCTACGAAGCTACGATAGCTTCGAAGGTTCGAATACATATCAGGGCATTTACAATACAATACAAATCCTCTTTATTGCACACCTCACACAAATGAATTAGTTACAAACAGAAAGAAAACAGCAAAATGTGCATAAGTAGGTAGAGGTAGACAACAGCCGGTCTTATCGCTAAAGAGCGATCTCTTTCAGACAACCTTTGGGTAGCGGGAAAAGAGAAAAATAATATATGCAGTAGGTGGTGCAGAGATTAATAATAATATGAATAATATAAAATAATTTGTAAAATTCATACTTATATACTTTTATATATAAACATACATACACAATCATACATATACAATAATATTACACAACAAAAAAGAAAATAGAAATATATACATATTTGTAAAGTCAGCCGAACTTTATAGGTAGTTGATATTAAGGGAGAGACAAATAATGTTTTTTTAAGTAGGGTTTTGAAAATATCAATAGATTTTGCCCGTCTTATGTCAAGAGGGAGAGAGTTCCACAATAGAATGGCTTTAAAAGTGAACAAAGAGTTGTAAAATTTGCAAGAGGACGATGGCACTGCTAAAAGAAAATTATATAACTGAAATGCTCCTTAAGATAGCGGGGAGTCGCAGGGTTGAAAAGAACATTATACAGAAGGGAGGATGTGAGATGTGAGGCGATAACGGATAGGGAGCCACTTGAGTTTAGAATGGAAACTAGAAACATGGTCATATTTGCGTAACCCAAATATGAGCCGAATGCAGACATTTTGGAGACGCTCAAGCTTATTGTTGCTCCTCTGAAAGGTCAAGGTAGGAGATATCAGCATAATCAAGGAGAGAAAGAAGTAACGTTTGAGCAAGCGCAAATTTAGTGGCGATAGGTAGAAAATTACGAAGCCGCCTTAGAGACCCCACTGCAACAAACACCTTCCTGCTCACTTCACTCACTTGAGGCACCCAAGACAAAGTACAGTCCATAATGATCCCAAGATTTTTTACTGTTTTAGAATACGCAATTTGAATTCCATCTAAAAGTATAGGTGAGAGATTAACAAAATTTATTCTGGAAATTAGTTTGCTGCTGCCAATTATAACGACTTGGGTCTTCGTTGGGTTCACGTTCAGACCGTATCTTTGACTCCACTTCAGAATGCAAGCCAAGTCATCATTCGTTCTCTGAATGGCAGAAGGAAGATCGCCAAACATCGAATGTGAATAAATCTGAAGATGATAACGAGAAGAAATATTGTGCGTAATGGAATTATTGAAATGGAAAACAAGAGGGGAGATAGCACACCGCCTTGCGGAACGCCGGCCAGCGTACTGCACCAAGAAGAGGAGAATTCACATTTATTCTTTGCCGACGACCAATTAAATAGCTATGAAACCAATCGATTACTGCAGGAGATATGTTAAGAGAGCGTAAAACAGCGAGCAAAATGTTAAAGTCGACAGTATTAAAGGCATTACTGAAATCAAGTAGAGTTAACACAGTAAGCTTTCTTATCATTCATGCCCAACCAAATGTCATCTGTGATCTTGACAAGAGCTGTAGTAGTACTGTGTCCAGAACGGATACCCGATTGAAACTGGTTTGAAAGCTCGTTTTTGTCCAGAAAGGCAGTTAGTTGTTGATGCACCAGTCGTTCCAACACTTTGAATAGGAAAGAAAGAATGGATATGGGCCGATAGTCGGAAAAGGGACCGGAATTTGACTTTTTAGGTAAAGTGATAATATCAGCGTCCTTCCACTGAGCAAGATACACACCAGTTGAAATTGAGGAATTTATTATGCCGGTAATGACAGGGAGTAGTAGATCAAGGAGAAGGCATTTATTTGTGTAATGAGCACGAATATTTGTTCCTGAGTCTTGGGTGTCTTTTATGTTTTAAAGTATTTAGCCTGCCTGTTTAGCCTAGTTGGTAGTGACACTGCCTCCGAAGCTAGAGGTCCCGGGCGGTTTGAATCCCGGCATGGGCATTATTGTGCATTTAGTACGGATTTTTTTCATGGGTCTTGGATGTTTTCTACGTATTTAAGTATGTATTTAACACGTACGTATTTAAGTACGTATGTATTTTCTACGTAGTTAAGTATGTATATCGTCGTCTGGTACCCATAGTACAAGCTTTGCCACAGAATAAGTAATAGTACAAGTACAGAAGTTTATCTGTTAACAAATCCCCCGTTTAGGTATGCCGAACGTGCCTAAACGTGGCCATCTCTTTCTATCGCACGCAACGCGCTCTTTCGAGGCCTCGCCCTCAGCACTAGGGTTACCACCAGCGAGACCTATTTTAATATATGTACTTTATTATTAGTAGTGTTGTTTACATTACAATTACGAATAGTACTTTTAAGATTCCGTAGCCAAAATGGTGAAAACGGAACCCGTCCGTCCGTCTTTTCGTTTGTATGTGACAGCCGATGTACCTACTCGGAGACTATAAACGCTACAAATAGGTACAATTAAAATATTTCGCAGGAAGGTGTGTTCTACTCGTATGAACCGCTACGTAAAAGTGATGTGAAATGACGAAAAAATATTAAAGTACTCCATACATGTAACCAGGGGATACAAAGTTTTAGATAATTTTTAAAGGCATCATCTTTAAAAAATAAAAAGAGGATTTTTAGAACCAACGTTTTCATTTTCGTTTTCTTTTATGTCAACCGTTGGTGAATACCAAACTCAAGGACTGCAAGTTTTTTGAGTTAAAAACGGTCAGTTTTTTCAACATTTTAAGATAAAGACACAGAATTTGGGTAACTATATAAAGATATCTTTTATACAATAATGCTGTGGTTTTGACATTATTATTTAACACGAAACGGATTATTTTATGATCGTACCGCGGTGCAGCAGCGCGTGCGCGTGCGACCCGTAACGCTGCGCCGCAACCATTGAATACTCACACGACGTGTGAGCCGGCGGCCGCATGTACTTTGCGCGGCGCGATGACGTCACGGTAGTAAACCAGCCGCCCTGGCTTTGCTTAGTTTGGGACTAGGTCGATTTGTTTAAGGTTGTCCCCCAATATTTATTTATCTACACTCTAAAGCAAAATATATGGGTACACTTTGTATTGAATTGCGCATAATACGCAATATTATTTTATTTGATCTTCAATGTGTATATATTATATGCAGGGTGATTCGGGAGACGTGAGCAAGATCAACACTACGGATTCAGTAGATCATAAGCTACTGTTTCGTGCCATTATTAGTTAATTTAACGTTCATTTATCTTTGATTTGAAAACAAAATGTTTTAAATTATTTACGAAATTCATGGTCACTCTACAATCAGAATACTTCAGTCAAGTGATACGTGTCAAATTGAATGTCATCTGAGTACGATTGCTTTTGAAATATCGTATCTCACTCAATGTGACAATTTGCTTTCTTCGTAATCAAAGTGCTGTCATAACAGTTAGAGGTTTAATCTTTATAAACCAGTTGTTATAGGGTGACCATGATTGTAGAGAATTAAACTTTAACTTAACAAAAACTAAAATACAGGAATAAGATATGGGTGTTTCACTTAAATACAATGGTGAACGATTCATTGCCATTTACTATGTATGTAGTGTTGGTCCTGCTCACGTCTCCTGAATCACTCTGTATATGTAGTCTATCGCCTATTCGTCTATTAGGTCGATTTGTGTGAGATTGTACACAAGTATTTATTTAGTTATTGAATAGGCGTGAAAAGCTTCAACTTTATTTACCATTAAAGGTAAAATTATATGTGAAACATTAGGACCTTACCCTATGTTTCTACAATGTTGGTTCACGTGGTGTTAGAGCCTCAGGGGATCAAAAATAACCTTTTGACCAGACCGCTCGGAAGATTCACCTTGGGTTCTTTTTTTAATTAAAATCTCTATTTTAGAAACTGATACAGAACTTCTACACATTAAAATACACCTTCAGTGCCGAAACGCCGCTAAACGGGCACTAATCTCCTAGGTGCTTTCCTCTGTACATACGCTTTTTCACATGTTATCGGCTATGAACGTACCACTACGAAATGTTCGGCAGTGAAAGTGTTAGTAAAATATTTTGCGTAATCAAACTGTCCTTCAATCTGAAAAGGACAGTGCATTACAAAACAACAAGTTACATTTGAGATTGATACTAACGTGGCTTACATTGCGTCCGGACTTATCGTTTCACATCCTACTCAGGGTATAACTGCAAATCTAGTAACTCACGAATACCGCTTCATACTGGTAATCGAATATTTAAAGTCTCATGCAAATTATGAACACGCGCGCAACGCAATACGAAATCCACTCACCAACCTTATTCACACAATACACCTTTCGCTTCCGTATCCGATTTTATTAAGAGGTATCAAAATAACAACTCAAAATAACGTTTAATACGTACTCAGGAATCGAAAGAGCTCCAAAAATTAATAAGCGAATGAGGATAAATTCCGTGACTTGTGAGGTTAATTCACTTGGATGACATTTTGTTTAAAAAGCTTTAATGTCACATACCTATATTAAACTTAAACCTGCGGTCAATATCCTCATCTACAACAACACGCATTACTTTGCCAATCTATCCAAATATTTGGTTTTTTCCGTAGTAAGAGTCGGAACTTTCTTATTTTCTGTGCCTCAAAGCCATACTCGAAAAGTTATGGAATTAACTCAATAATAATAATGGCTCAGAGTGCAGAACGTATTCATAATTATTGTTCTTCGTTTAGCGTAATGAAATCTATTGATATAAATCAATCAGTTAATGGAAATATCAATGATTTTGTCATAACCTTCCCAAAATATCTCGTTTATTAGTCCAGTATTCGAAGGAACTAAATGAGATAGTATTTATGAAAAGATGGAGCAGTTTGTATAACTTCTTTTCATATTAGCTACCTACGAGTATTGTAGTATGACTTTATTTCAAGAATGGATCTTATACACTAGCTCATGAAATTAGCGAAAGTCTAGTGTCTGTCAAATGCATTTTCCGCTTTGTCTGATTCAAAATTACTGAAACCTAATTAGCAAGCTGTATAGAAGCCGACGTTCAAGGGTTTACGGGGTCGGAATTCTCAATTTGAAGCTGCGTTCTAATTATGCAGGTACGAAACGCATGCAATGTCGACGCATGTCGATTTGGAGCGTTCCGTTTCACGCTAGTGCGGTGAACATACTTCGAACTGTGTCAGAACGTTTTACCACGCTCAGTTTCTGCTTTATGATCACATTGTATTACTAGGTACCCATTCGAGGCCAAGTAATGCTTCGTGTAGTTTAAGCCGTAACGCGTAGCAGTATTTCTACGGCTAGTAGCGGAAATCGCTTGTAGACACATGACTCTTATTTGTGTCATTGGTATTAAATTGATTTAATCAATCGTTACTTATTTCAAAAAAGTTTAGTCTGAAGGATATCACAGATGTTAACTTTTATGAAGACAACATACAATTTTACTCTAGGGTTTTACCTGTAACAGAAGTAAAGATCCAGCCACACCAGACGTGCCTCATGCGTGTTATTTTTAATCATAAGTTTCTCACTCTCGTTCACTGCGATTCCGTACCTTCACCCTATTTTGAGCACCGGTTGTGGCCTGACCTTAAATCATGAGAAAGTATAAATAAAAGGTATGTACTAATTATGAATACTAAGGAGTAAACTTTTTTATCAGTTTTTAAATTAATTTTACGCAAACTATTGTTTCTAATAAATCAGATACATAGGATAACATATCCACAACTTACATGGCTGCAACATGAACATAAAGCTTCCTTTCCTTTGATTAAGTCTAATTAATAAGGTTTCCATTTAACTTCATTTTTTTATTTTTCTGGAACCGTCACAGTTTAAATGATAATTGAAATCAGGTGCAAACGGGGGTCAGCATTCCACCGAGAAATTCTGCAACGCAATTTGCCATTTGACGCGTTACCTCCGCGGGGTGCGCGATGGGGCGAGAGACCTATGTAATTCACAACGTGTTGCGACTCCGCACTCGTCTCTAATATAAACTGACCTCAAGTCTCGTAACTACTATTCTTATCGGGAGTTGACGTGAAGCGTGGCCTGTAAGCGTTGCGAATACCGGCTCTGTGCTGTGAGATCCATTTAGGTAATTGATACGAACGCCTCGTCAATTTAACGATGGTCCTCTACGTTTACATTGCACTTGAATTCAAATCGGTTTGCAATCAGATGTATGGATGTATTGTAGAGTTGGAGTTAAAACCATTTATTTGCAAGACCTTCTAAATGTACGCTAAATGAGTTAATATGTAGAACAAATAAATATCAGATGTCAAAGACAAAGACACATGTCAAAGAAATGAATCTTATAAAATGTAAAAAAAAATATGGTTGAGAGTAAAACAAGCACCATAAGGTTAATATGCTCATATCCTTAAGGACGTTTTAAATCTATGGCGGCAACACAGCGAGTTATAGAAACACAAATACGTGGGAAAAGTTTGATTCTTGAATAAATAATAAAGAAGATAGAACTCTTTGGTATTAAGCTTGATTAATGATAAAGGTGTAAATATTTCACGGGCAGGGCTCAAATTCCTCAATCTGTAATTCTTTTGAAATTCAAGTCACTAAATTATTAATAAACAGCAACACTTAACAGAAGACAATGATAAAATGTAATACATAACAACGTTGTAATGAACTTCTTTCATGGAAAACGCAGAGCCAATGTTAGTGCAATGGAGTAGTCAAAACCATGATTGGCAGGTAAAACAAACTCCTAATGTGTGCGACAATGCATACAAGCAAAAATCACAAAAATATATTCCGTGTCTTTTGCACGATGTACATGATTCATGTGGCCACATTTCATGCTGTGAATAATAAATCCAGTTTTCATTGGGCAAATATAATACGACTTTACCTTGAGCTTTCATACAATATTTTCCTTTCTTTTTATCATGATCTGCTAAAAGTCCTGTTTTTATGGTGTACCTTAATATCAATATATGTTTTATCAGTGACTGATATACAGTGTGTAAGTCTAATACGGGCGAATCTCTTAAAGGTGGTTAGTATAGGACAAAGTAAAGGTAATTAGATAACATTTACTTAAAGTTGCAACAATAATTTTGTCCATACAAAATAATTCAGCCCGCAATGTAATGCAAACACACTCACGTTAAACGCTCGTTGACAGTTACTTTCAAAAACTCCTATTGCGTATGTAATGTCATTAACTGTCATGAGTGGGTAAATAATAAATAAGTATAATGTTTTTTATCTGACGAAATTACTACCTAGTTTAAAATCAAATTACATCAAAAAATCTTATTAAAGCAATCATTTATTTTAATAACGACCCATTGAAATTACAACTGAAATGTATTGAAGTTGCTGAAACTGAAACCAACTAAAAAGAAAACTAAAACACACAATTTACAACAATACAAATTGCCGGTTTCGCCGCAAATACCTATTCTCGATGTGCCTTCCTTGTATTTCAGAACAGGTTTCGCAACAACGTTTGATTGACTCCATAACATCACGAAGATTGATGGTATCTCCAAGTTTTTGAAAAATTTCAGTTATCTTGGTTCTCAGTTCTTCTGGGGTTGTCCTTGGTTGCGAGTACACCTCGTTTTTTACTGCCCCTCACAGGAAAAAATCAAGCGGTGTCCAGTCAGGCGAACGAGCAGGCCAACGTTGTGGACCAAACCGCCCGATCCATCTATCCTCGAACATGCCGTTTAACGCGTTTCGGACACGAACCGCAGCGTGCGCTGGAGCACCGTCTAGCTGTAACCATGTTTGTCGACGCTCTTCTTCAGGCAGCGTATTCAAATATTCCCCGTAGCGGCCCGTTGATAAGCTGAATGAACTTGTCCTCATTCAGGTTACCGTCGATAAAAACGGGCCCTATGATTTGGTGACCATGTATTGCGGCCCACACATTTACGGCCCAACGATATTGGTGGCCAGTTTCTTTCATATGATGCAAGTTTACTTTTTTTTTATGATGCAAGTTTACTTTGTTTTCCTGGTAAATGTGCTTTCATCGGTCCAGATAATTTTGGATATAAAATCACCGTCTTCTCGAGTAGCAAAGCATGAACCTTTAAAATTTTTTAGGGATGTTGATTGTCACGTTTGAGTACTCTGTATACCGCAGTATGACTCGTATTAAATCGTCTTCCTGCATCCCTTGTACCACTTTCAGTGTTAAGTGCAAAATGGCGAAGGATTCGGTCTTGCAATGGAACTGGAAGCTCATCGTGAATAGCTGCTCCTTCCACCCTTCCAGTTACGGTCAATCCTTCGCGAGCTCCCTGTATCGCGTTTACAATTACTTGAGCGTTTCTTGGTACTACCCGATGACGGAATCGCTCTCTGTACACAGCTAGCGCTCGATGACCATTTTGTAGTGTTTCACCGTAAATTAAAATCATGTCCATTAATTCAGGAGCAGTAAAAGTTGTTAAACGAGGCATTTTTATAACATACGATTACTTTTGAATCGAAAGACTGACATTGTCAAATCAGAGTTTAAATAAAATAAGAAACTAGCAATTCCACCAAAGAGTTTGCCATGTTTTCACACAATGTACCAAGTTTTGTGGTGTTTAGACGGTTTAGTTAATTTTCGAAATAATTTTGGTAATAACTGTACAACAATTAGGCGGTATGCTTATTTTCCGCCATCCTGGTATAAAAAGTCAGGCAAATTAAATACGAAATGAATACACAATATTCACTTATGAGAGTTATGAGATACTGATATTAAATGAATTTTCAAAAAAGGTGTGCTATCAAAGGTGCTTTTCTATTGCTCAGATAATCACGTCAAGTGCTGTTATCGTGACTGATTAAAATGAAGTCAGTTTCTTGTTGATAAACATGATAAATAAATAAGATTTAATATCTTTTAATACGCCTAGTAGTACTTTAATCTACCAAAATAACTACAAAACATTAAACGCAGTGTAATGCTAACATGTATTGTGAATGTTCCTCTAGATAGGTAAGTTTGTAAATGCTATTGTTGTATTGCTAATGAACATTTGACATTTCGGTACCGCAACCATGTTTACAGTACATTGCGGCTGAGAAATTTAAAAAAAATTAATTATGAGGTCGTAATAAACTGCAACTTAAAAAAACCTTTTAATTCATGATTACACTAATGAATACTATGTCGGATTTAATTTATCGCCCGTATTAGACTTACACACTGTAGATATTTAGACTTAATTAACCTAATCATTTCTTATTATTGTACGACATAAAATACTTATTTACTTAATAAGCATGTATTGTAAATGGGCGTTCACTGAATAGGCATATAGCATCGCAGGCGGGTAATATCTGTCTTTCACAAGTCCGCTGGATTCTTCCTCAAAGCTGTCATTTCAAGCTTTTTCACTTCCCTCATTGTTCACTTGCAACAAAGCCCGCTGTTGTTTTTGTTTACTATGGCCATTGTTAGTGTCTTATCTGCGCTAGGTCCAGTACATAAATGCTACCGGAATGTTTTAGCTTTGTTTCGAGTCGTGTTTGATGCCTTTGATTTATGTCTTTATTTTTCAATCATTTAAAACCTTGAATTCCTTGCTAAGTACAAGCGTAATGTAAAGATTGATTTTTTTTTTGACTTGTACACACAAGTAACAATTTTGACAGCTAACTCGAGCATACAATGCTAAGATTAATTGTTAAAATGTTCGCTACATGTTGCTAACAATCTTACACAAACCGACTTAGTCCCAACCTGAGCAAACGTAATTCTCGCAGAATTTCGAGTAGGGGAATATATGGCTAGATCATACATATATAAGTATAGATAAAACAATACTTTCATACATAGTAAGCAATCACGATTTAGGAACAAATATTTTGTTCTCATCGCACAAACTTACCGTGATTCTAGCTAAGGCTAAATAATTGTTAAAATTAATGTTTCACAATTATAAATAAGTTTTAATGATATTTTATGAATGTTTACTTTTTAGGGTTCCGTAGCCAAAATGGCTAAAACGGAACCCTTATAGAATCGTCGTGTCTGTCCGTCCGTCCGTCCGTATGTCACAGCCGATTTACTCGGAGATTATAAGCACTACTATGAAATTTGGTAGAAAGGTGTATGCTATGAACCGCTATAGAAATGTGATGAGAAATTACGAAAAAAATATTAAACTGGGGGGCACACCATACATGTAACAGAGGGGTCAAAATAATTTTTCCAATGCACATAGACGTGTGGGGTATCAATGGATAGGCCTTCATAATAGGATAATGACATAGAGGTTTCTAAAAAAATTCTTCAATTTAAGTCAACCGTTGGTGAGATATTAGCTGTCAAAGTCGTAAAAAGTGTGTCCCCCCCCCCCTCTAACTTCCAAACTATGGAGTTTAAAATTCTGAAAAAAATCAAGATGATGTACAATTATAAATACTTTCAACGATTTATAGTTTGAACAAGATAAGTCTAACGGTTTTTGAGGAATTTCAGAAAAACTGTCTTGCCCAAACAAAAGGGCTTAAGTGCCGTGACTTCCCAATGTACTTAGTCGGCTCATAAGTTCTGTCATATACATAGTATCAAATAAAAACAAAAGTTTAAGTTTATTCCGTATAATTTGTACAGCGTTTGAAAGCTTATAAACTAGAGAATCTAAATGTATAACATTTATTCAAAATGACCGCCATAATTATCTACACAGGCTTGAAGTCTGCGTGGCCAGTCGTCAATGGATTCACGCACCACTTTCATGTCGATATTGGCCACTGCCGTAGCAAGGGATTTTTTCAGCGAGTCTAGATTTGCATGAGGTTTTGAGCACACCTTTTCCTCTAAATACTGCCATATTTTATAGTCTAACGGATTAAGATCTGGGCTAGAGGAGGGCCAATCTTCGTGCCGTATAAAGTCGATTTTATTGGAGGCGAGCCAGGCTTGTGTAGACTTTGCCTTATGATCTGGAGCAGAGTCCTGCTGGAAAACCCAATGCTGGTTTAGAAACATTGTATGGGATAGTGGTTTCACAATATTAGTCAACACCGTGTCTTGGTACACTTTGGCACTAGTTTTTACTCCTTTCTCACAAAAATGCATACTAGTGACGCCCGCATAAGAAACTCCCAGCCAAACCATCACAGATGAAGGGTGATGACCTCTTTGAATACGGAGAATGCTATTAGATGCTTCTTTACTATTGCGAGCGTACACTCTATCATTTTGTTTATTACAGTTTTCTTCTATGTCAAAAATTTTTTCGTCCGAAAACAGTATACAACGATGCTTATTTTTAGCGTACTTCTTCAATAAAGCTTTAGATCTTTTAAGCCTTTTAAAGCTTTAAGCCGACCATTGAGAAGATGGCCAGTTTTTCGTTTATAAGCACGAAGTCTCAAGTCTTGATTAAGCACTCTTTTCACCGTGTTTCTGCTCAAACCCATCTGGAGGGCCATAACTTTTTGTTTCCTAGCGGGATTTCTGGCAATGCGTGCCCTAATTGCTTGTACAACCGCTGGAGTCCTAGCTGTACGCGGACGACCGCTTCTTTTGTTGTCATTTAAACTAGAGACCTCACTGTATCTTTCTATGGTACGATACACAAATCTTACAGAGAATTTTAAATTTTCAAGTAGTTTAAAAATTTTAGTCGGCGAGTGTCCACAACGATATAGTGCAATTATTGCGGTACGGCTATCTTTAAGCGTCCACTCCATGTTAAAGAAAACAGAAAATTGCAAAATTATACTTCTCAAATATTTAAAAAAGATTCGAAATTCAAATGCACAACGGTTTTTGTTTTAGGAGTTCCAAATTTAAATTTTAAAGGCCAGTGACAGAACTTATGAGCCGACTAAGTAGTGAAGATACGACCTTTTTTATTTGCTGTATTGTATAGTAGTTTTAAATGTAGATTAGGAAGTGTCGGTACGGAACCCTTCTCTGAGCGTGACCCGACAAGCACTTGACCGGTTTTTTAGGGTACCGTAGTTAACTAAGAGCAGTTTTAAATTCGCCATGTATGTCTGTCTGACTGTCTGTCCGCGGCTAAGCACAGATACGTTAGTACTAGAAAGATATCGATCTAGATGGATATCGTTTTTTTTCTGTTGTGGGGTATCTTCCTTCCTATGTTGTGGGGTGTCGTTGTTAAGTTCATAAAAAAATAGTTGTACTTTTCTTTTACCATTTTTTGATAGATTTAATATTTTCTGAAATATTTATTTCGTAAGTTCAAAAAAAAGTGCCTCCCTCTAAGTTTTGAACCGCGCGCCCAGAAAATATGAAATGTAAAGCTTTCTAAAGATTTTCAAGGAAAATCAGTTCAGCAGGTTTTGAGTTTGTGAAAAATATATTTTAAACTAAGTTTGTAAATTAATTTAACCGCCATTGCATGCAGTGTTTCCTTTAAACCCTAAAAGTATTTTATTTCAAATAAAAACATATTGAATTCGGTTAAAAGAATAAAGAATTATCCTTTGAAAACCATCAACATACATTAATCGAATTCGCCGATAGATTACGCTTTACCCCGAACGTCGAAATTCTACTTTGCGCTGTTAAGTTTTTTTATTTAAAGTAAAGTAAAATACTATATTTTCAAAGTAAATTCAGTCACAAAATTATATGCCATGATAAATTAGGGCTCATACTATGCTAAGCTTGGCCCTGTGAAATCACCTTATTCAATTATGCAGTTTTGCATGTTACTTACACGAAAGTGCTTAATTACATTAAAGTTAAAATTCTAACATCATCATTACTTACCTCCCTGACCTCTATTAAATTTCCCTGACAATTTCCTGACTTTTCCATGACTAGCAAAATTCCCTGACTTTTCCCGGTTTTCCCGTTTTTCCAGAAAGTGGCCACCCTGTTAATGTTCTAAGCTCAGAACTAAAGAAGTTTTCCTCATAGGAGATGCAAAAGTTACTCTTAAGTATTCATTACACAAACGAAGCAACGCAACTCACTCAAAGTATTATCAAGACAATGTTTTATAAAAAAATACATACAGAAAAACATAGAATCTCCTCCTTTTTTAAGTCGTTAAAAAAAAATACGCAATTCTCGTAAATGTTATGCTTGTTTATATATTTTACCCGCAACGATCGGTTTTACCTTGTTATACCGACTGAAACCAGTTTTGCACGAATTAGTAAGCAGTTCGAGCGTTTCAAACGTTGCGTGACCATGCCTCGACCTTTGGGCATGTGTACATATCTAATATAAATTGAAGTTCGCTTCTCTTCTATTTAGTACTGCATTGAGATAGTAAACAGTGAAAGCGATGCATGGTACGTGCTATTTCAAAAACACAAATATTCAACCGTCAAGGCAAATTTAAATTTCAATAAATGAGGTAAATAAACATAACGATTAGGTAGCGGACCCCAGGCGTCCTTCAGGATGCAACTGTACTGGGAATAACGCTAGGAGGATGATGAAACATAACGATATGCAATTTCTCAATAAAGGCATAAAATGTTAATGTCAACATGACATTAATGATTTATGTAATTTTATTGCGCTCATAAATTGGTGTTAGGTCGATACCTTATATATTGCCTGCAGATTACTGAAACAAAATTAAGCAAACCAGTAAAATCAATATTTAGACGTTTTAAATCAAATCTCATGTTTCAAGAAATTGTAGGTTAAACCTATTATAACATATAAGCTATTTCGTGTAGTTTGTACATCAATACGCTAATATTGTATTGAACTGTATATCATTCAGAAAACTATAAAGTGAGGAAATATTTTATTTCAAGTTTTCCGACTGTGGCTTTACCTTTCCCAGCCCGCATGATTATTGCTCGCGTAAAATTACACAGTTTATATTTAATTACGGTAAATCGAGGACAGCCACGTGTCAGGCAAGCTGCTAGTAAATAGGCCGGAAACCTAGCATTGTTGGCCGTGGGCGATAATTTTATGTCACGCAATACCGGTAACAATGTGCCCATCCAACAAAACTGAAAGAAACGCGTCTTTCCATTGTCCGCTATGAATTATAATAAATTGCTCTTACCTTTTACGAATTGAATTCGGTAATATTTATTTCGGTCACATTAACGATTTTCGTTATCTTAATGGTCGACTAGCATGCGTTGTTTAGGTACTTTTATTACCTGGAAGTCTTAGTGTAAGAATAATGCTTTGTCTACACGGCCTTGATTTATCCCTCTATTTAGATTGAAGACCATTTGGTATACAGTAGCATAAAGTAAAAAATAAAGTTAAGAAGTATTTTAATTTGCATTGTGGGCCTTATCTCCAGCTGTAGTTCGCAGTGTTGATAAGGACGACTGACAGAAGTTTCCCTCGGCAGCCTTGGCGAGCGACCAAAAGGCGCGACTTCCGGAGGGATATCCAGAAAGTTTCTAAGCAGATTATTATATAGAGAGATAAGTAGGTTATTCTATTTATTTATTATGCTTTTGGTACTAAGACTGTTATATCAATAAACTACCCCAGTTAAGAAGTTTATTTATTGTTTTATTTTGAATTCAAAGTAAGATTACCCTCTCATTCAATAATTTTAAATTTCTCGTACTCTAACAACATGTTATCTTAGAGTGTCTTATAAATAATTGATCATTACTTTCACCTTATAGTGTTAATGCAATGGTGGTCAGATAGTGCGCAACAGATTTTATCTGACGTCTGACGTTTCTGGTACCGTATCTGATTTTGTAGCAAGATCATCGCACATGTATTTATTTTATTAATCATGTTGTTCATCATCAAATCAGCCGAAAGACGACCACTGCTGGAAACAGGTAGTAGTAATCATTAATTAAAACTCATTCACCGTTCAATAGTTGTCCGTTCTCACGGGAACGATTTCATTAGTAATGGGAGGGCCGTCCAAAGTATTTCAAATCAACATTTGTTAAACCCGAAATATATAATATTGAATTTTAATTATTAAAAACTGTAACTTACCGCTGTGACTGCCATTGAGTTGGTATTCTGGCACCAAAGTTTTTGTTTCAAACTAGCGTCCATTAGCCCTGTCCTAAATATACAGGATGATTCGGGAGATCTGAGCAAGATTAACACTACGGATTCAGTAGATCATAAGCTACTGTTAGTGTCGTGCCACTATTAGTGAAATTAACGTTCATTTATCTTTGGTGTTGAAAACAAAATGTTTTAAATTATTTACGAAATCATGGTCACTCTACAATCAGAATACTTCAGTCAAGTGATACGTGTCAAATTGAATGTCATCTGAGTCCGATTACTTTTGAAATATCGTATCTCATTGAATGTGACAATTTACTTTCTTTGTAATCAAAGTGCTGTCATAACAGTTAGAGGTTTAATCTTTATATTATAAACCAGTTGTTGTAGGGTGACCATGATTGTAGAGAATTAAACTTTAACATAACAAAAATTAAAATACAGGAAAAAGGTATGGGTGTTTCACTTAAATACAATGGTGAACGATTCATTGCCATTTACTATGTATGTAGTGTTGGTCCTGCTCACGTCTCCTGAATCACCATGTATAAGGTCAATGTCCTAGCGGTAGGCTTTTTAAATTAATACAAGCTTTTATTTAACTTGCGCTGTTCGTATGTAAGTCCGTATATGTAAATATATAAGTATGTATGTTGTCATCAAAATTTGAAATCCTTTTTTCAGCCGTTTGCCGATATCCGATTGAGCTGAAATTTGGCATAATTATAAAAGTTCGGTAGCAATTCAATATTATAGTTCAACTGAGCTGATCTGATGATGGAAAGAGAAGGTGGCCATGGCCATAGCAACTCGTAAACTACACAAGATACACCCATCGCGTTTGGGCTAATTCGAATCATCTCAATGAGCAATTGATGATTACGGAAAAGCACAGTCGGCAATAAAAGCATGTAACAAAAATGAAATTAATGACAGAAACTTATTTCCCTAATTATGGGCTATGTGTGTATGGGGTGGTGGGGGCCAATACCTGCTTCCTGAATTAGCGAGGCGGCAACGGCATGAGGTGTTTTGTACTTTGACGTAATCTTACCTACTGATCTCAAACAGATTTAGAATCAGAATTAGAAATTTTATTTGCTAAGATACAGTAACAAAGTTCTTAAGGTTAAATGGTGCGTAATATGTATCTGACCTGCGAGCAGCATTATAAAAATAATTGACATTACAATGACATACTTCAAAATTCGAATGTCACTAATTATTATAAAAAATCGGGATAATACAATAATGTCATTAATAATTTAATAATTCATACATAATTACAATAATTTAGAGGCAAAGCACAGGAAAACAGGAATTATTTAAAATATAATTACTTATGCTCAATATATGCTTTCACGCTATAAAAACATCGGTCTAAGAGCCAGTTTGTGAGGCTACGCTTAAAAGCGTTACCCCCAAGCACGTTCAATGTGATTTCCTCACTTGTCCATAAATTTAAATAGTCAGTATAACATTTCATTTATAACATTTGCGCAGTGGTAACATCATGCGTGGAAGCGTGGCAGTACTGCAGTGGCACCGCCCCGCTTTTGCGTATCCCGCACCAGTCAGCACCGTCCAATGCGAAATTAGTTAGTCATATTTAAGATTTCACACTTTCAAGCAATCAATCAATCAAAACAATCATAGCTTTCACACAGATTATAAACCGGGGCCGATCAATAAGGCATATATTGTTTGGTAACTAATTTTATCTTTAATGTATTTAAAAACCATCCGTACATACCAGCTTAACAATATATACCGCCCCCCACCCGCCCTACATGCGTGCACGCGCCATAACTACATGATATATCATGCAGTTATGAGATCACATACAATTTTACAGTACAGGTCCGCGCCGCACGCGTTCGCTCCGGGTTGTCTCGGTAAACATGCTTTCGGCGCTGCAATGGTTGCATATGAAACACATGAAAGAGGATTTAATATATCGATGTAGATAAACCAGTTAATGCAATTGTATAATGATCAGGCATTAAAACACTTGTGTGATCTTGTTATAAACAGCTACTTACATCAGATAGTGCTATCATGATTTCATGTCATGCATTCATAACAAATTTCCTATGCCGTTTACAACATCTTGAAGCGCGCTGTGGTTTGCCAGCTCCTGAATAGAGATGTCCTAACAATAACTCAGATAGCACTCACTGCTGAAAAAAACAAAAGGATCTGCGGCCCAATTCACTTGTATTAATCCCAGGCGTCATTGTCTCAAAGATTACGACCCCCGTAACCAAAGCCATAAACAAGAGAACTCATCAAAGGCTATGATGTCCCCTCCTTTAAATTTGCCACCTTTCGCGTCACAACAAAGAGGGATAAAAATTCTTATCACGGAGTACAATGGGCGTCGGTAAACAATATCTGACCTTTTTTGACTTCTTTTGAGGTGCTATGAGAATGAGTTTGAGGAATATTGAATAATTAATTTGGTTTTCAAAGCCTCATATTATCGATAAAACATTTTTCTATTTTGATTGAAATCCATCGAGTTTGTTTTAATATAATAGGCTCAAACTTAACAAACACTTAAGGAGATGCCTGGATTCAGTAAACTATGCCTTCCGTGTAGTATTTGGCATTATTATTGAGAGCTTGGATGAGTAAAATAAGATAATTTTAACCTGCTCATGCTCATGTCGTTTTATAATTTACACTGCATGTCTTGCTAGTCTCAGGAAGAACAGAAGAATGTACACTCAATTGTTTTCGTAGCTGTTGATAAAATTTTAAGCAATTTTATTTCGGAAATAATCTGAAAACCAATCATTATACTCAAGAATCATAATATATCTGAAAATCAATCCTTATTGTTTCGCGTCTAGTCAGTTTCAAACTACAATTTCAAAGAACGCGATATTTTTAATTTCACTTCCTAAACGAACGTGGGGGGGGGGGGGTCGTATGAAACAACCTAAGCAGATCCTAAATAGTTACTTAACTGTGCCTAATGATCTCATAAATACTAATCACCAATACTAAAAACTGGAAATCTAAAAATATTTCAAAGGCAGGACTCGTTTTGACACCAATTGTTCTGATCATTTATACGATGTCATATTGCAGTTTAAGTGTATCATTTGAAAATAGAGGTATAAAAATGCAGATCTGAATAAAACTATTCAAGTTACATATTTTGCTAATAAGCAAATTTATTATTTCAAGAAACTTTACACATATGTATTTTAGATTAACGATATGTCAAGAAGTCTTTAAAAAGTCGTCAAATTCAATATTTTAATAAGAAAATTAAGAACTTGCATGCAAAAGATACTTCATTATACATTAGTCTAGTCTCACAATGAAGTAAAACATACTCATTTGATATAATTAATCATTAAAATGATAAATACATTTAAAAAAACACTGACTTGCAATAAATCGGAAAATATAAATAACATTCAACATTTTCCTTAAATATGTTTTATTCGTGTTATGGTTAAGTACCTTTTTACATTATATATACAAAAACCAATAAAATATTTGCCTATTATTATTATTAATAATATGACTTGAGAATTCATAATTCATAAAGTTTATTATTTACAATTAATTTCAAAGAAACACTTGAGGTTAAAGTAAATATTATAATAATAATTCACTTCAATAGCATCACAGTTAATTCATTTTTTTATTAAAATTATATGCCGTACAAAGGTGACAGTACTATTTTTATGAATATATCAGAGTCTATTTACTATTTATTTATCCTTAATTTATTAGACTTACTTACTAGATGATAGATTCTCCAAAACAGTGAAACGTCTTTTATATTTTGTAATATCGTGGATATTTTTCCTTTAAGTACCAAACTTAAACCATTATTACCAAAGGT
The DNA here is from genome assembly GCA_905163555.1 of Notocelia uddmanniana. Lineage (NCBI taxonomy): Eukaryota > Metazoa > Arthropoda > Insecta > Lepidoptera > Tortricidae > Notocelia > Notocelia uddmanniana. Next base: position 24,568,178 of record LR991055.1, read on the forward strand.
TCAATTTAAACAACAAAAGGTATAATTTCGAATAATTATCTATCTAAAACAATTGAATCTATATTCTTTCTCAAGAATAAAAAGTTTATAATTTATTTAGTTATCCATAACTTTACAATTAAATGGTTTTATTGTCCTAAGTTTCATACGAAACTCATGTTTTAAAACGAATTCATGCTATACCAAATGAGGGTCACTTATTTAGACTACAGTATGGCAAATAAATATACCTAATACATTTGATAAACCAAAGCAGCTTCAAGAAATAAAACCAGTCAGAGGAATTAACATTAAGTACAACATTTTAACATTATTGAGCCAAGACATTTGCAAACATTAAAACTTTGATTATGTGCAATAGATGTGAAAATGTATTATACAGTTTAATTTCTTGTCAAACATTTGATCTACATAATTAGCTATTTCAAACAAATGCAAAATTTGTAACAACAACTGTATCGAAAAGTGGATTAGTAACTAACTGAGAATTTTAGACGAAACTATAGAAAACTATCCAATGATTTTAACAATCTGAAGAATCCAGGCCGATACATTAATCCTTTTGCAGCTCACATTGATCAATATTGAATATGTGAGTATATTAAATATTAGCCCATTTTATGCAAAGGAAACCGTTGACAGTCTGTATCTTCGATGCCTTACCCTTTACTTAACCTAAACCTGCCTTATAACCGATTCAAAAATATAAATAGAATACATAGGCCTGTTTCCCGTAAAGTAAATAGAAAAACACTAGTATAAATTCGTGTTCTTTGTCCTCTCGAATTGCCTGAGCGTTCTTTGTCCACTACATCAAGTTACGTTGACTAGACGCAGCTCTCTCGCGTATTTGCAAGGAGCGGAGTCCTCGTAGTGACAACCTCTCGGCGTCTTGACAGAGTGCCGCTTGTTACGCTGCGCCGATCGTCTGCTAATGTCCCGATGCTCTGTGAGTAAAAACACAACTTGAATATTCTCTTCAATTTATATAACGACCGGTATAGGCAAATACTAACTAGGCTTTTTTTATTGCTGCTAAAATAAAATATTTTTTATGAATGTATTGCTTTATTGTACATTTAACGCGACAAAATGAAAAACAATCTCGGGGTCAACTTAAATTAGATATTCTGTGTTAGTGCTGAGGCAAGTAGAGACGAAAATATGAATTCATTAGTACAGTCAGCTGTAGAGAAACGTTACCTCCCTGCATCGAAGTTTGCGTACAGAAATGGTCATGTTTCCCTGCAGCTGACAGTACATTACTACTACCATGTGTAAGCAACTTATTTCGAAAAAAATAAATAATGTATTATTTTTTTATGCATGTGCTGTTTTAAAGTCGTCTATTAAAACACAGTTAGTGATTTTGAGGTTAAGGAATTTACTTTTTTCAAAAAAAAATTATAATTCAATTATTAAGAAATAACTTGATTTTTATTACAAAGATATTGTTCTATAAGCAGCAACTACTTAAATATAAACAAGTGAAGGTAGGTAAGATTAATACTTAATATAGGTAGGTAGGTTATATTTTTACTATATACCTAGTGTCGTTGTGGTCTCGAATAATATGTGAAGAAACATCTTATAGTAAAATACCTATTAAATATTCCCAGCATCAAATCTAATGTGGTTTTGTTTACTCGAGTACGTTTATTTTACATATACCTTATAACGGGGCAAACAGTTTCTCACTTAAATCACAAAACAAATAAAAGTACAATCACTTAAAGACTAAATACAATATGTACACCGTCGGTAGATAGCAAACTTCTGCACAAAAACAAATGCACAACAAAATAAATTTACTTTCCGTTCCTTTTATACTCCAACCTGTGAAAAATAAGGTCTAATATGGCTACTCGATTTGTAACAGATAACATGATACGATAATCTCTTTGTCTCCAACTCGCCTCTCATCCATGGCCTGATTTAGATATTTTCATTTACGTAGCTTTTCTTTTAATATTGTTTAAAAATATTATTATTTATGCATAGTCTACTATACTTTTTTCCAAATTTAGTACGCGTCAGATGGAGAGATAATGATGGTTCCCTTATTCGGTTTGCATATTGTTGTCACACCCTGTATAAGTCAGGTTGACTGACTAGGATTCATTGGTGGTCAATAATCAGTAAATACATTTAATACAAAGACGCGATGTAAATAATGAAAACATAAAATAAAGAAATAACAATTATTTATAATCACGATATTGCCAAAGGTGTCAAGTTAAAACATTGGAACTAGCTATCACAAATGCAACCTATATAAACCTGTGAAGGGGACCATCAAAATCCGCTGGACAATTAGATATGAACTAATTTTCTCCGAACCTGAAACGGATACGCTTCACGCGCTTAGTAAAAAAAGTCATCATGTCAGCCGAAAGACGTCCACTGCTGGACATAAGCCTCCCCCAAAGACTTCCACAATGACCGGTCCTGCGCCACCCGCATCCAACGGACACCCGCGACCCCCCTGGGGGGCCTGCCCACGCTACGCCTTCCGGTACGTGGTCGCCACTAGAGAACCTTTCCGGCCCAGCGGCCATCGGTTCTACGTGCTATGAGCCCCGCCCATTGCCACTTAAGTTTAAAAAGTAAAAGTTATAATATTTATTCTTCAATTAAGGCTTATTATGTGCACCTATGAATGTCACTGAACTACCACCTAGTCGTAAAAGTAAACCTCTACCACGAGAAAAACCAGCGTAAGAAACTCGGCGAGGTATAATTTTAAAAACAATATGTATATTATCTAATAGCTGAATATAAGTCAATAATAACATCATTTTAAAAACATCATACTAAAACATTGTGACGGCTTCATTATCTATATATCTAGGTCTGACGTTATGGAGACATTTTTCTCTGTGTTTTTATCGCGTTTTTACCTGAATATCAGACGCAGGAGTGTTTGGCGTGTGCGGTGTGTTGGACCGTAAGTCGTGATGCAGGCTGTGAGCGCTCCGAGAGGAGCCCACGGGAGGGGATATCACGGCCCCATAAGGTGGAGGCTCCGGCGGCCGTTCCACGTCTCGGGCGCAATGGAAATCTAAACAACGTACGCAAATGGTAAGTACGAGTATACACAAAAAAATATGATTTATTTCATCAAATACACAAACCAAAAATATATTTAAAGCCGCCGTACGGGTCGGCAACGATGTCAACACTTAACCTGATGAACGACTCCAATTGTAGTCCGAAACATGTCGCAAATGGTGACTTTACAGGTGAGTTTCAACCATATTTGTTTCTTTAAGTGTTAATATGCCTCACATTAGTATAAACAATATATTGTACTTAGAATAAATCTAATAAATAGAAATAACTAACAAAATATAGATAAAAAGTAACATATTATTTTTGGGTAATCCAGATTGATACATATATTGGGGACTATTATTTAGCGAAATGTTAGAACTACGTAAACTGGATCTGAACATGAATTGGAATCATAACAAAGGTTTGGCTTCTGCTCGCATAACTAAATGTCTATGAACGAAACTCACGATACGCTTTACTATCTAGGTGTATATTTTGTTTAATTATTTGGTATCCGTAGTCAAGGAACATTAAAGTACGAATTTTCTTCATTATTAGTAAAGTTAGGACGTTTGGTAGCATACCGTGGTTCTAGAATCCATGGAATCGGCATATGTTAAAGATATCATTTTCGAAGTAAAAGTCAAAAATATGTCGTTATATTAGATATCATGATTACTGTTACATCGTTACGAAACCCATTCTAAAAGGGCATAATTAATTTTAGCAATAGGTAACCATTGGACCTTGGACACACTCCATTATAAATATAACTGTGTCGTTCACGGATGCTATATAAGATTATTATGGTGTATCTAATTGTGAATCCTTTAAAATTACTGTGTTGTGGTTGTGCAAACTTTTCTGACATTTAAAATTAAGAAACAATGAGAAATAAATCGTCAATTTTGATTAGATGCGGTCAAAATCATTTGTGATCTAATACAAAATGAATAATGTTACCACTTGCAAAAATATCAGTTTGGCGATTCAGCGAGGAAACGTTGCTAGCATCTTCGGCACAATGCCGCGATTTTTGACAGAAAAACGTTGGCCGTTTTTCTGTCAAAAATTTCATATGTGTTGAGACGGTTCGAATGCGCCCAAAGACGGTTTATCTTATGTAGTTTAGAAGCTGCTTTGGCCTAAAAAAAATATTGTCACCGAATTTATAAATATGCCAAATTTCAGCTCAATCGGATATCGGCAAGTGACCGAAACAAGGCTTGCAAATTTTGATGACAGCTTACTTACATATTTAAATACATACTTACATACGAACAGTGCAAGTTAAATTAAAACTGGTAAAAATAGGTTAAACGAAATGACACATAAGGCGTCACCTAACACATCTACAAGGCTTGATACATATCACACCATATATGGAGTATGGAGCAGGGTGCAAGTGACTATTCAAGTTCAAGTTTTCAAGTTTATTTATTTGGCCAAGTAACAAAATAACGTTACACTTGCTAGGTCCCAAAATACATTGAGCATTTGTACCTTCATAGGTACTTACAAACAAAATTCAAGAGTTATGACGCATTTTTACAGGTTTTTACGGTTCTGTATGTAATGTGTGCACATGTGTGTGTGTTGTTACTATTTCCTTATGCCATGTGTATTAATCCCATTTAGATATGGAGAAATCCTGTGATTTATTTTCGAGTTTTCTTAAAATAGGAAATACAAACGCACGAGTTTTGATAAATGCAAATTTTAAGGTCTAACGCAGGGGGATGTGGGATTTCCTACTATTTTGTATTTATTTGTTAAATTATTATGAAATAAAACTACTGATATTCATCAAAAAATGAAATACATACGACCGGAATATTTTAAAATATAAAAATAATCTAACTTGCCATAATATGTGAAAATAACTTTTATCGAGGTCTGAATGTCTGTTCTGTCCCTTAGCACCCCGTTTTACGATACGCAATTTGCAAAATGTGCCTGCTAAATTATCCATCGCAGAAATTAACGATGCAAATATACAATTCATTTCGGTGAACCCTATACCTTTGTTATCATTGCGTGTGTTCATTTTGTGCGTTTATTGTTTTGCGGTTAATAACATTTTCTAATTGACTATTATTGCAAGCTTTTTGTCTGACTACGAGTATATACGTAATTATACATTATGCATTTATAACCCATTTAGTGTTTTAACATTGCATTGCTTTAAAAATTTATATGCTGAGATGAAGGTACACGTTTAGTTTAATAATAATAAAAAAATATTAACTTATTCACTGGTATAAAATAAATTAATTGATAAGCGCAGATTTTTCTTAACATATAATATTATTAAGTAAGTAGCTCCGAAAACAAGCAATTCGTCAGTTCATTACATTTTATAAATTCTTTAGCGCTGCTAGGTAATAAAATAATAATTACGCAACGTTTAAAAAGCGGAGGTAAAGTAGATATAAATGGTATTTTTCATTCTTAAAATAACAGTTACATAGATTGTACGCTTCAAATGTTACGTGATTATTCTGCGAGTGTGTTTCCGGTACATGCGTACCGAAAACTCTTAAGTAAATACAGCTCGTTATTTTGTATTGATCAACCTTAGGATTTCTGTTTTGGAATCCAATAATAAAACGTTAACCTTCCTTTGCAATTTTCTGTTTGGCTTATGAATTACTAGTAGAGATTGCCTTGAGACCGCCATTTGTACTGATTTATTTTGTGTAACAAAGTTTACATAAATAAATAAATAATCGTTGCCAAACTTTCATGGTATGTATAGGTATTGAACAACAGAATTATAATTTCATAGATAACTTTTTTTTTTCAGAAACTTTTAATTTTTTAGCGTAGGCTTTTAAGGCTATTGGTAGAACTCATTTAGATCTACCAGAAAAAAGGCTAGGTTAGGTTAGAAATGCGGCCCTTCGTGAAAAAAAAAATGTGTTGTATGGAATGAAAATTAAGGGAAAAATTCATTCGATGAAACTTTGTCTGCGAGACAAGTTATAAGTGGTACAACCATAAATTAATGTTTTTTTTATTAAATTAATTAATTAATTTATAACACAACAAAAAATATTTGATTTAAAGCAACCTGATAATTTGATTCAGAGACATTGCCGAACAAAATGACGATACTTGTAGTGTGCAATTTTGGTTTATACATCCACATCATAACTGATAAGGTTTTCTTAAGTCGTAGTAAATAGGATAGCGATATCGAGCATCCTTAGCATCAGGACGTTTCAGCTAGTTGCTGTCAAAATGTTCATAAATATTGGAAACGTACGTACCTTTACCCAAGGGCACCACGTCCGGATTTTTGTCGTCAGGCTGAATGGGCGAATGGTTGTTGCTCTGAATCGATCCTATGTACGCTTTTACCGTTTGAATTGGAGCTGGAAAAATGAAATACATGTGAGTTTGTGCTGGACTTTTTTTATCGAGAGAAGTTACTCGTACCTACAATTGCAGGTATATCATAAATAATAGAGATGCGCCGAACTGCATACTCAGCAGAATTATTCGATCCAAGAAAATGCTTTTATCAGCTGTACTAAAACAGAAAACTAAATTCAGTGGTAACAAATGGTATACCAGAATTGCCTTTGAAAAAATCCTGCCTAAGCTTGGGGTTGGTTTTCATGTAGATTAAGACGATGTTGCATATTTAAGAAAAAAAAAACGTGTTTGTACCACGAGCTAAAATCGTTATAAAATCGTAATCGTCAACTGTTATCTTGGTTATATTAATTTTATGTTTTTCTCTACAAAATATATGACTCGGATGCTTAAAAAAAAGATGCATCTAAAACATTTATGCAAAATTTTAAATCCATCAGTTGCATAGTTTTGGAGGAAAAATAAATACTTTTAGGGTTAATTGGATACCGCGAGCTCCCAGGGGCAGTAGTAGAGGGTTGAAACTTTGTGCATAGTATCCTTAAAAAGCATCGTTTGACTACAGTTTCAAACTCCAAGCTTTGAGGGCAATTTTTCAAAAGCTAGCCTGCTATATCCTTTATTTTAAAGTTAGAATCGACAGCAAAATACGTTAAATAATAATTTTTAAGAAAAAAAAACCGTCTTCAATGGGGGAGTCCGGTGGAAGATTATTAATCTTAGATGGTGCACTCTTAGATTCCATACAATAAAATACAAAAATGGCTATAAGTATGTTTATAATGGTAGAAGACTAAGTACCCTCAATTCCTCATGAAATCATGGAAAAACCTTGCTTGCTTGACAAACAAAACGAAGAGAACAAATCGCCAAACGTGAACTACGCGTCGTTGAAGAGTTCCGTTCTGATCATCATCAGCAGTTCCACTTCATCAAATGTCACTTTTATGAATGAAAATGCTTGATTAGTTAATGAAAATACTAAAATCACTATTTGTGTGCCTTTCAAATTTGAGGAGTTTCCTCGATTCCTCGATCCCATCATCAGAACTCAAGCATGACAAAAATCAATCGTGAAAATAGAACTTGCTTAACAAACACAGCTAGAAGGACAAATCGCCAAACGTGAACTTTTCGTCGTTGAAGAGTTCTGTTCTGATCATCATCAGCAGTTCCACTTCATCAAATGTCACATTTTTTTATGATAATGCTCGATTTGTTGATAAAAACACAAAAATCACTATATGTTTGCCTTTAAGATTTGAGGAGTTCCCTCAATTCCTCATGGATCCCATCATCAGAACTCGAGTATGACAAAAATTAATCGTGAAAATAGAACTTGCTTAACAAACACAGCTAGGAGGACAAATCGCCAAACGTGAACTTTTCGTCGTTGAAGAGTTCTGTTCTGATCATCATCAGCAGTTCCACTTCATCCAATGTCACATTTTTAGATGCAAATGCTTGACTTGTTGATAAAAACACAAAAATCACTGTATGTTTGCCTTAAAGATTTGAGGAGTTCCTTCAATTCCTCATGGATCCCATCATCAGAACTGCCTTTTGACAAAAACGGGACCAAATTGGATATATATACAGACAATCAAAAAAAGAATTTTTCAAATCGGTTAAGAAATGACGGAGTTATGGAGTAACAAACATTAAAAAAAAAAAAAAAAAACATACAACCGAATTGATAACCTCCTCTTTTGAAATCTTGAAGTCGGTTAAAAACAATAAAGAGTTTAAGAAGTTCAGTTAGTTTTATAAGACAGTGATTGCCTATATTACTGTTTAACAACTTGTAGAAAAATAGCTATTTAATTCTTCGGTAAATATTTGGCAGCTGAACCGAATAATTCAGACGAAAACAAAAAAATTAAAAATATGCGAAATATACCGAATATTTAACGCATGTCTAGTAAGTTATTTCAAAAATGTACCAAGCCCTAACGTATCCTGGCATTTCCCCGCTCATATCATACAGCAGTCCAGGATCAGTCTTTTTTAATTAATCCTAAGGTTTTTCCACCACCACCACCATATCAGCCCTAGGACGTCCACTGCTGGACATAGGCCTCCCCCAATTTCATGGGGGGTAAATGCCATAATCGCCACGCTTGGCATGCGGGTTGGCGATCGCAGTATCTCCACCGCACTCTAGGAATGCTGCTGCCCATTCCCCGGTGGTCTTGAAAAAATCTTGAAAGATTTTTCGCAGGAACTAAATACTTTAACAAAAGCAGCTACTATCTGACCTCCCAACTCGTAGGGAAAACTTTAGTCCTTATTGGGATTAGGCCGTTTTCCTCATGATGTTTTCTTTCACCTAAGAGCCTTTGTTAAATATAAAATGAAATTTCGAACACAACCTTGACGGAATCAATATGCTTTCATAATTAAATAAAAATGATAAGCAAGCAAGTAAACGTGAATTTATCCTTTTAAGTCATAATAAAATATGCTTACTATGAACTGTACGAGTAAATATGTGTATTTTCTGCAATTGACCTGCAACTACCTACAAATTTACTATATTCAGCATTCACACTAGTTTCACAACTTGTATTATTATAATAAAAATATATTCTATTCCTTATTTGCTTGACTAATCAAACCATAAGTATTTTCCAATAGTTCAAGTTCGCTGATACTTTTCGTTTTGGCTGAAAAAATGTTTTAACTCGACTATCACGCCACAGCCTGGCACTAGACTGGTACTAAATTCAGTCGATACAATATCTATACGTGCCATTCAACTATTTTGATTCCCGAAATGTTTCTTGAATAAGCTTGTATCAATAAACTGTGTCCATCTATGAAATAGGTAAGTACCTATTTAAGGAAAGTTTCCTACCTACTGCAGTTAAAAATATCGCATCAAAAATACTTGTTTCGTGGCAACTATATAAGTATGCCACGAGATAAGTATTACGTTATAGTAGGTGAAAAACTTGAGAAAATGACCTGTTGTGTGTATGTAGTTGTGACGTGTTCAAATAGGCGTTTGATTTGTTTGTGTTGCACATTGTGAATATGTAATGTCAATTCGAACACGTGATAACTACATATCCTTTTCTTAAGTTTTTCACCTATACCATTTGTCCTTGCTCATCGTTACCTTTATTCTCGGTAAGTATGTATAGGACCATTAATTGTTATGATCAAGACTCGATGCGTAAAAAGAGTATAAGCTCCTACTTCAATTATTTGAAGTAAATAAGTGAAATAAGATAAAAACATCGTATTTAAAAAAACCTTGATTATTAATAAAAACTTAATACTTAATAAAAGCGTAATACTTTTCGTTATAATCAGTCTATTGCCAATCAATCTATGCATACCTTGTAATGTTTTACGAAAAAAGTTCGCAATGAACCCAGAAATTATTAACTGAAATCGCAGTTTTAATATTATGGTTGGATAATGGTTTTACTGAATATTTCAGTCGGTGAATAATTAAGCAAGAGTAAATCACGAAACAGGCCGCTATTACCTACCTAAATGATAAAAGCCAACTCATCATCATCATCGTTTTTAGGGTTCTTTACCAAAAAGGAACCCTTATGGCACCGCTCGGTCTGTCTGTCACATCGTTAAATAGATCAAGAACTACTTATAGTATCAATTTAAAATTTAGTATTCTACTACTATACTTATCAACAAGGCTAACCCAGAAGCATCGAACGTATTTTTTAATATCTTATTTTCTGTGAAAAATCACCGATACAATGGGGCACAATAGTTCAAAGTCTAGTGTCTGAAGTAATCATATTATGTTTTTTTTGCATAATTGATGATTTCCGAAAAACTTTTTCTATAGACTGTTATAAAAAACATCACCTTAATCCGCATGAAGGAAAAGCTTACCATTAGCCAAAAACTGTTAAATCTTTATATTCGCAAAAAGCCGTTCCATTTTTAATTAAGTTCATTTACAGTCATACTAGTGATCATTCTACCTGTTCTTTTATTCTGGGCTTAATAGAACAGAAGAAAGTACAAAGTTACGAAGTTCAGAAATATTGTCCCTGAGAGCAGCTTTTGCAGGATAAAGAAAAATAAGGTAATAATGGGAGATACTTTTTCTAAGAAAATATATTCGTTAGGTTTTTGTTTCAGCAGAGTACACGTATACATTTGTCTTATTCCACCTCTATTGTATCTGTCTTAAGATTCTGGCCATTGCCTTACATGACAATTACATAAATCTATCTATACATATAATAAAGCTGAAGAGGGTCAAAAGTCTGTACATGGAAGATATTCGAAAAAAAGTTGACTGGGGATACTTAGAATCGATAACAGAACAAGTTTCAACAGTTTTTAGAATTTGTGTCTGTTTGTCTGTCTGTTTGTCTGTCTGTTTATATGTCTAGGCATCACGTGAAAACGAACGAATGGAGTATAATTTACCCTGATTAATATGGCAACTGGACCTTCGGCGACGACATAGCTCGGCCTTCGGCCTCGCATGCCTTGCCACTCTCCTTCGGCTTTTCAGTCAACAACCTTACATGAAGAATCTACTCTGTTGGGAGGCTCGGCCTTCAGCCTCGCGTGTCTCGCCTCTCTGCTTCAGGCCTTCGGCCCTCAGCCTTACATGAGAAGCCCCGCTCTGTGTGATTATTCTCGCATGCCTTGCCGCTGTGATTCCGCGCTTCGGTCATCATACTTACATGAAGAACTCGCTTTGTTGGGATAACGTTTTACGGTAGAACTGCGTAGCGAGACTTTTACCATTGTACAATGTACATGTAATGTTTTTGACGAGGATTCATTCGTCTAGAATCGGTACATTTCATGTTCCGAAATAAGCACTTAATCATTCGTTTTGAAAATAGGATTTCTAGGGAATGTCATATTGACTGTAATCAATAATCATTTCTTAAGGGGGTGTAAAGAAGGGTGAAAGATTGTATCATCAGCATCATCTGAGGCGTATAGCCGCGGGTGGGCCCTAGGCTAGTCTGGTCAAGCAAATATCTCCAGTCCGATCTATTCGTGGTTTTCCCTCTCCAATATGTCACCCCTAAGCTCCTGGTGTCCACCTGAGCTTGAGAAAGATTGTATGGGAAAACAAATCATTCTAAGGCGAGAACGAATTATACGTGGACGAATTTAAGTCGCGGGCAAAAGCCAGTAATAAATAATATTGATACGTAGTGAAACCTTGTGAAAATCTATTTCACCTTTCCTTCATGTTAGTTTTCGTGTTCATATTTTTTAATTGAATGGAAGTTTCTTGTCTATGTATTATTTAGTAATAACTGGTGCTAATTTAGCAGTTGTTTATGGTAAGCCAGCAGACGTTTAAAGCAAGCTTTCAATTTAGATGAATAAGAGTTTTTTCTATGCCTCTTAATAATATAATAATAATAACAAAGTATTGTAAATATTTTACAAGTGGAAACGTCCACTTAACGGAATTATAATTTCCAACCGAAAATGAAAAATTGAAAAATTGATCACCCCGGGCGGGATTTGAACCCGCGACCTCTGGAATCCGTCCATCGCTCTTACCAACTGAGCTACCGCGGGTTATCCCGAGGCGACGAATCTTTCAATCAGTTCACTCTTTAATTAAGCCTTAGGGAGACTTGTAGCGACATCTACCGTCAAAGTTACTACAACTTTTTTTTTGAAAAGGCACCAATGTCTCAAGTTACATTGAGAATCATTAATAACAATGTGCTACCCCATTCTAAATGTAAATATTTTACAAGTGGAAACGTCCACTTAACGGAATTATAATTTCCAACCAAAAATGAAAAATTGAAAAATTGATCACCCCGGGCGGGATTTGAACCCGCGACCTCTGGAATCCGTCCATCGCTCTTACCAACTGAGCTACCGCGGGTTATCCCGAGGCGACGAATCTTTCAATCAGTTCACTCTTTAATTAAGCCTTAGGGAGACTTGTAGCGACATCTACCGTCAAAGTTACTACAACTTTTTTTTGAAAAGGCACCAATGTCTCAAGTTACATTGAGAATCATTAGTAACAATGTGCTACCCCATTCTAAATGTAAATATTTTACAAGTGGAAACGTCCACTTAACGGAATTATAATTTCCAACCGAAAATGAAAAATTGAAAAATTGATCACCCCGGGCGGGATTTGAACCCGCGACCTCTGGAATCCGTCCATCGCTCTTACCAACTGAGCTACCGCGGGTTATCGATCGCGGGGTCGATGGACGGATTCCAGAGGTCGCGGGTTCAAATCCCGCCCGGGGTGATCAATATTTCAATTTTTCATTTTCGGTTGGAAATTATAATTCCGTTAAGTGGACGTTTCCACTTGTAAAATTTCTTTTTTCTGTCTATATGTCGCTAAATTTATTTAATGTAAATCGCTTCAAGTTTAACTTTTGTTCGACAGTAAACTCGATTAGATCTTGTTGTAGATTAAATTAAGGTAGGTAATGGGATAAAGAGGATTGCAACGTTTCTTTAAAACAACGTTTTTTTAAAGCATATAGCTTAAATAAGCTTACATTTTTTCTAAGAAACAGCAACATATCTCCGAACAAAATGCAAACACAAAATGATACATCATTGTCATCATTATATCAGCCGAAAGACATCCACTGCTGGACAAAGGCCTCCCCCAAGGATTTACACAATGACCGGTCCTGCGGCTGCGACTCCCTCGTCCTACGGATTCCCGCGATCTTGGCCAGATCGTCAGTTCACCTTGCCCACGAAAAAGGTGATATTGGCAATAAATGCAACCCTTATTGTGTCTAAGAGGTGACTAGGTTACGTTTGCTCTGGATTTCTAAAAGGAGGGGAAGAGGTCACTTTTCCCTGCAACCTGCAACTGACTATACGTTTCATCATGTCAGCCGAAAGACGTCCACTGCTGGACATAGGCCTCCCCCAAAGACTTCCACAATGACCGGTCCTGCGCCACCCGCATCCAGCGGACACCCGCGACCTTCACCAGGTCATCAGTCCACCGTGTGGGGGGCCTGCCCACGCTACGCCTTCCGGTACGTGGTCGCCACTCGAGAACCTTTCCGCCCCAACGGCCATCGGTTCTACGTGCTATGTGCCCCGCCCACTGCCACTTAAGTTTAGCGATTCGGAGGGCTATATCGGTCACTTTGGTTCTGCTGCGGATGGCCTCATTCCTGATGCGATCACGCAGAGAAACTCCCAACATAGATCTCTCCATTGCCCTATACTTATAATCTATCACGATTACTTGACGTTAGAATAGTCCAACAATAGTATTTTTTTGAAATACCATTGATTATGCGATAAAATAAACATGTGAGACGACTTACTTGACGTAAAATTGTGCGAGATGAGCCTAATATGCAATAGCCTAAAATGCCAAATGTGATGTGATTTTTTGTGATTAGTAAAAGCTTTAAACATACTGTCATCACTGTCGTACTTTGGACTGTAATACAAATATAAATAAATAAGTAAAAAATTGTGGCCAATCATACACAAATCAACGTGATCACAAACCAAGACGGGCTACTATTTACACTTATAAATACAGAAAAATAATTACTTAAATACATAGAAAACACCCAAGACTCAGGACCAAATATTCGTGTTCATCACAAAAATAAATGCTCTGGCCGGGATTCGAAGCCGAGACCAGCAGCTTCATAGGCAGAGTCACTACCAGCTACTTAGGCTTAAATGGTTGTCACTATACGGACTGCAAACTACCACATTATCACGATAAATGTGTAATTGCATAAATAATCAATATAAGTATATATTTTACAATGCATGTGTGCTTGAAAAGTGCAACTTTTCCGCACTAGTGCATTTTACTTTTCAATTTTTTTATATTTTTACTGCGGCGTTAGCCCGACACAAAGAGTTTTTATTATTTGAGCAAAGTTTTACAAATTGGTCTTATAGATTTACATTCTTATTAGTGGTACATGAGTAATTGTACTTCGTGAAACGTATTATTAATCATTTTACATTTACATTTTTTTACCTATAATTAAATTATAATATTCACTAATCATGCTTGGCAGAATGCGAATATCGGCTGTGCCTTCCCGCTTTAGATTTTGTACAATGCGCAGTAGTAGATATGTTTAGCGCGCCCTTATTTTAATAAAACCGGCCAAGTGCGTGTCAGACCACGCCCAATTAGGGTTCCGTACCGACACCCCGTAATGTATATTTAAAACCACTATACAATACATTTAATCACAAAAGATCGTATCTTCATAGGAAATTTACGACACTTGCGCCCTTTTATTTTGGCAAGACAGTTTTTCAGCAATAACTCAAAAACCGTTAAACCTATCTTGTTCAAACCAAAAATCGTTGAAAGGATTTATTAATGTCATCAAAATCATGTTTTTCAGAATTTTAAACTTCATAGTTTGGAAATTAGAGGTTAATTAAAAAGTGTGTGTCCCCCACACACTTTTTTACGACTTTGACAGCTAATATCTCACCAACGGTTGACTTAAATGAATTTGTTTTAGTATTTTTTTAAGGCCTATCCATAGATAAGTACCGTACATGCCTATGTACTTACATTGAAAAAAAAATTGACCCCCTGTTATATGTATGGGGTGCCCCCCCAGTTTAATACTTTTTCGTAATTTCACATCATATTTCAATAGCGGTTCATAACATACACCATCACACCAAATTTCATAATAGTAGTGGTCATATTCTCCGAATAAATCGGCTGTGATACGGACGGACAGACAGACAGACATGACCAATGCATAAGGGTTCCGTTTTTTGCCGTTTGGCTACGGAACCCTAAAAAGGCCGCCATTTTTCATTTTACTAATTTCTTGTTTAGTTCGAAGTCAATCTGAATGATGACGATGAAGAAAAATCTATTGAAAGTAACGAATCGGATAAATTTAACTCCAGAAACTGGTACTCAAGAAGCACAAAATACCAACAAAGGTCCCTAGCCGTCTAAATCAAAATTAAAAACCTAAATACTTACAACAATTTTATACGGTGAAATCTAAAAAGTTACTGATTTTTTTTTGCTTTTCTAAAACGGTAAAACGATTGCTTTGAGTCAAATTTAAGAGCAATATTATTATATGTATGTCAAGAAGTTTATAAGTGAAGCTAGATAATAAGTAAGTATCGAGCAAGTTAAATTATAACCTATATATTTTGATGTAACTTTCGATTGTATTATTTTATATGCTCCCCCAATGCATAGTAAAACGTTGTATGATACGCGCGCGTAAAGATGATTTTCAACTCGTGTTGCATTATTGCATTAAGTATAAACTCGCTCGCTACGTTCATCAGACTGTCAATCTGTACTACATATTACTGGCCTGATTCGATACGAACCAAGACAGAACACGAGTGCTACATTTCAAAATGAAACTATTTTTCACTCACTTAAGCGTCATCACAGGGGTAGCTGGAAACTAAATAAAACTGTCGTAAGCAAGTGACGAAACATCTGCAATTTCAGTAGAAATGCAGCGGGACATAAATCACATTTGTAATGCTGTGAACGCAGAGAGCGCGCGTTCAAAAATGCCAGCCACGCGATGAATCTGCTCCTATTCTCGCTCATGTTCCCTACCGAAGCAATTCCGACTTATTTGTGGTCGGACAGAATACACATTTGGTTTGATATGTCATCTTTTTCTAGTATAATATACTGCATTTGTCATGGGTGTAGCTTTAAACTGAAAAAGTATATTTGTGGAAGCTTCTGCTATTAAAATATTACTTTTGTCGCAGTCCTTTTAAGGTTGCGGTTAGCCAATCATACTTAATTTATACTCCGATTAAAAGTGATAGTCTGCAGTGTGCTTTATGATTTATGATGAAAACGATATTTCCAATAGGTAACATCGCATAACAATACCCTTAATATTTCTCTCCAGACTTTATAAGCATGTTTTGTAAACGGTACGAATTACCTAAAAATGGTATGCTTATAGCTTTGCTAGGTTCTCGAGTGGCGACCACGTACCAGAAGCCGCAGTGTAAGTAGATCCCCGACAAGGTGGCCTGATGCCCTGGTAAAGGTCGCAGGACCATTGTGGTACTCTTTGGGGAGGCCTATGTCAAGCTGTGGACGTTCATCGGCTGATATGGAGCTGATAATGCTATTAAGCGTATGTCGGATATACTTTGCGATTAATGCAGATTTATTGCATTCCTACATAAGAAAGACACATTTTGAACTTTCTTACTACAATGCAAACAAAACTTTTATTATTATACTCCCGCTGCTAATCCACTTATTTGCAAATGAATAAAAAGCATTTTAAGCGAACAAGTTACTTTTTTACATTAACACAGAAAATGTAAGTCATATTCCAACAAAAACTTTAGTCGCTTTCATTAAATACGTACGCCTTTTTTCCTAAAAGCATTTTAAAAACGTGAAAATTTAGCATCAAATTCACAGGCTATTACGTAGGTATATAATTAATGTCACTAAAACAATGTTTAATAACCCTAAACTTTGTACTTTTAGGTCGTTGTATATATATTTCACACGCAATATTGCAACAGTGTGCTCTTTGATTTTACATTTTTCGCTGAAAGTCGTACGTAATAATTGTTTTAGATTCCATTAAACAATATTGGATTGTTTCATGGCTAGAAAATAAGATAGATAAATAATTACAGGAGATTAGTTAAGGCCTTTATATTTTTGTCTACATTTGACTACGGAACCGTAAAAAGAGACTTATGCAGACCGTAGGTTAGAAGCATGTGTCTATAGTGAAGTATACTCACCGTTACGCTTTCGTAACGGTGTGCGTACTTATTTGTAAAAAATCGTCCAAGAGCATGTCGAGCCATGCCCAGTGTAGGGTTCCACAGTTGCCCAATGAACTTACTTAAAAATAAATCAATAACAAGCAAAAGGGAATACCTTCGCCGCGTTTCATAGGTCTTTTACTAAGAAGGGAAGACTCTTTACGATAAATTAAAAACAGCTTAACTGATCAAGCCCGCTATAGTTTTCATTGAAAGTCTTTATTAAGCTCACGATTTTTTTTTTTTTTTTCGAACCCATAGTTAAAAAGTTAAAGGGAGGGACACATTTTTTTGGAGCGAATATTTCCTTATATCAAATAATGTTTAATGAAGACCTCTAGTCATTTTGAAAGACCTATCCAACATCAGCCCCACACTATTGGGTTGAAGCAAAAAAAACATCCCCACTTTGCGTACAGGGGGAACCCCTATAATTTTTTTATACTTTTGAAATTAAATTTTTTCTAAGATTTATTGATTTATATATCCATACCAAATTACCGCTTTCTAGCACTAACAACCATAGAGCAAAGCCTCGGACAGACAGACGGACAGACTGACATGACGAAACTATAATGGTTCCTAACTAGTTTACTACGGAACCCTAAAAAGTAGAAAGATTACGAGGATTACATACCTTCATATTGCATGGGTCGATGACGCCTCCTCCTCGCGAGTAAGGCTATGATAGCCACCACAACCAGGGTCCCCACTGTCCCCGCGATTATTCCCAAAGCCCAACCCGCCTCCATGCTCTTGCCATTTGCGGTTTTCGCTTCTGTTTTAGACAAACAATTTCATAAATAGAAAACATTTTGGTAATTTTATTAACGTGCACGTAATATGGAACGAGTACTTAGCAATTTGTTTTAAAATTTAGGTAGGCTTTATTCCGCTGAAGATTTGTTGTGTTGACAGCTACATACATGCTTATATCATTAAAAATTATTATGTGGCCATATATAAACGCTTTTGAGACCCCATAGCTTGCAGCCTTCCGGTCATTACCTACATAGCCATATTTTGGGCATCGTACTAAAAAGCCGTGAATACAGGAATTTAATGCTTAAGAAAACATGGCCATGTCCTGGGCTATAACCCCCTTAATTGAAATCGTGATGAGTTAAATTTTAAACGAAATAGAAATCGACCTATTAACTCACCAGTATGCAACGCCAGTCTGGACAACGTAAGTACCCTCAGCGTCGTTGGCTCCGAGCGGCCCCTAGCGTTGGCTGCATAGAACACAAGCTTCACAATCTTCCCCGAGCCCAGCCCTCGCAGCTTCCATACGGGAGACATGGCTGAAGCATTCTTTGTTAAGATGCCGTGTTCCCAAGCTTCAACGTAGTAAATTGTATGTAGGCCGCCGTCGTAACCTGACAAATATTATAACACATTACAATTGAAGTAGTCGAGATGCAACACAGCCACCTAAAATATAGAAACGTTGAGGAAGGAAGGACGATACACTAGGCGTTGAAAACTTCAACTATACCAATAATATTAGGCGTCTATTTATAGTCGAAGTTTTGAAACCCATTTAATAGTCGCGACGCTACACGCAACTCAATCGCCTTCCCGATGTTACTATATAGATTATATACATAGAAAAGCCGAAAATGGCGATATATTGTGTTCTAAAAACTTTTACCGTAATAAATGTATTCATAGTAAAATTGAAGTTTTTAAAACCCAATTACAATACTCATTTGCAATGTATTACTTTGAACTAAAGTGGGGAGTATTGGTTAAATGTAGGCGAGTTGTGCCGTTAAACTGTAGTTAACAAACCACAGCGCGTCAGAGAAAGGTTAGTGCAGACATAGATGCACCTAAAGTTAGGTATTTTCTAAATGGGTTTAGCCTACCCCTGCCCAGCGACTAGTCATGATCATAAAACCACGTAACTAGGCTAACAAAGCAATTATTTGCCATGCTGCTAACTGCGTGATACGAGAGACTTCTTTTATGGCATAATATCACATTCCTTCATAAGGTGACTTCCTGATTTGGCGGGGCGGGAGCGATATGTCATAGGTATTTTGCTCTTTGACGTGAATTTACCGATGTGAGATTTCCTCACTTGACAAAATACTGTCAGTAATACGTTTGCGCAGTAGTAATACCATGCGCAGAAGTGGGACAGCACTGCATTAGTATCGGTTGACACTGACAGCTGACAGTTTTCTCATATCGTACCGCCCCCGCATCGACAAGTCAGGAAGGCGCCTAAGGCGACTTCCTGATTTGGCGATGTGAGATTTCCACACTTGACAAAATACTGTCAGTAATACGTTTGCGCAGTAGTAATACCATGCGCAGAAGTGGGGCAGTACTGCATTAGTATCGGTTGACACTGACAGCTGACAGTTTTCTCATATCGTACCGCCCCCGCATCGACAAGTCAGGAAGGTACCTAAAAATACATAATTAATTATAGTAGTGTACTGCGCTCTAGGTAGCTTTGAGTATTTCAGTCAGTCATTTTTAATTTAATAATTGACTCTAGTCAAGAAAAGGAGTTAATCATTAGATAAGTTCTTATTGTTATTTAATTGAATCTGGCCAAAATGTTAACAAAACATGAAACAAACGTAGATTGTAAAGTTTAGTAAATTTAATAGACTACCGGTTGTTGTGTCAGAAAGGCTTGAACTTTTGTGATTTGAGCTATCAAGTGTTAAAGTTTTGAAGGTTCAAGCTGTTAAAAGGTTCTAAGATCTAAAACTTATCAAGCCAGGCTTAGCTAGTCCTCTGGCATGATCTTTACGATACCCCGAGCTGTCGGATGGCCCCATAAGAGACGTCCATCCACAGCCAGTCAGGACCCCCAGCTAAAGCCGCAAGGCAGCTGGCCAGCATATAACACAAAAAAAAGATCTTTACGACTATTGATGTTGCACTAGCTATTCACGTTATTTTATAAGCACTTTTTTGCAACGCTGGTGCAGTCTAAGTCGATTCATGCTTAAAAAGCCTTATCTCCGGATCGGATCGGATCGGATCGATAGAAGCGCATACATTCTTAATGTACTAAGCTTATGGCTCAAAGCAAAAATAACTACCCATTTGAAGCGCTTACCTGTTAAATGTTATTTTAGTTGTTTATCAACTGATTTCTGCTACAATTTAATACCTATTTAATTCATACTAAATCGAACAATTCAGTCAAAAACGTGCAATGAATTTGTATAATTGGTATACCTTCATCATAAAAATATAATATACGTACGTATTCATGTGAGATTTTGCTGTAATTTGTTTTTAAGTACCTAACCCTCCTTTAAGAAAAGCTAAGTGCGCAATGTGAAGTAAATACGAAGGTGCAAACCTTATCTGATTCTATATATTATTATTAATATTTTAAAGCTAAAGAGTTTGTTTGTTTGAACACGCTAATCTCAGGAACTACTGGATCGAAATGAAAAATTTTTTTAGTGTTGGATAGTCCATTTATCGAGGTAGGCTTTAGGCTAATAACATCACGCTGCGACCTAAAGGAGCGAAGACGCGGACTAGTAAATAAAAAGGGAAAGAACATGTGTACTCAGTTTTTTATCACAAAGAGATTAAATCTACGTTAATATAATCCAACATTTAAATAATGTACTTAAACTTTTTATACTTCTTTTTATTAGATATAGAACTCAAGTTCATGTTTTAACCGTATTGTAAGGATACCAACATTATACAGCCTTGGCCAGAAGTATTAAGCGCCCCTTATTTTTCTTTGTAACTTATAAATAAACTATGTTTTTTTAATTACAAAACTACACATTGACGCAAAGTAGAAAAATGTATATAAACATCTAGAAAACTTTAGCAGATATTATTTCGAAGTAGCTATTTATCCTAGAAAACTGAAAGCTAAAAATAACCGGGTCGCGATAAAAGGACTTTATTAAGTGCAATTATTTTTAACGTCAATGAATAGCTAGTGTTATTGAAAAATATTAGAATTTTCTATAATAAAAGATATAAAATGCTTTATTCAAAGTTTTACCTTTATATGAAAAACGCGGGAGTGTATAGGTATATAATTTACCTCTAGAATCATGTTATGCACTTTGTGCAGCCCCTCTCCTTGCTACTAATTTGTATTTATTTCATTACAAATGTTGATTACATACGCTAATTTTATTTACCATTTTATTTCAGCTGCAGCTTTGATATATTAAAATTTTCTCCGGCGTTATTATTCACAGCTTCAAATCACTGGTAATATGTAGTGTGCTTCACGCATTGTAGCGTGGCTATGCATTACAAGCCAACTTTAATTTAGGTTCTAACACGTTTCAGTAAAATTGGAAGCGTATAAAACAAACGTTGACTTCAATTGTAAACACTGGTTGGACGTACTCGTATTTAGAATTGGACAATTGGAATGTTAGTAAAAACCAGGGGTTGTAACCGATTAATCTCAAAAACCCCGAAATAGCCAAATAATTTGAATTAGTTTATGCTCTTTATCTAGGTCTGTGTAATGTATTTAGGTTATTCATTCATTCATATATTTATTTTCAGACAACTGGGATCCACTTCTTGTTAGTAAAGGCTTAAATTACTTTATGTTAGAAATTTCACAATATTATACTTAAAATGGAGTATTAAAAAACAAAAACTATTGATAATTACATAAATAAAATCAAATTAAATAAAAATTGTCAAACTTATTTAAATTATTAATACATTATCTATAATTATTTAGATTCCCCATTACGTATATGCGGCACTGGTGCATGAAGCGACAACCAGTGCCTCACAAAAGGACCATCAATCCTGTTCCCGATCACTGCCAGGAGGCTGTTGCCGCTGTCCCGCGCTCTGCACGCCATGGACGCGGTGCGCTTACGCATGATGGCGTGAAAACCGTCCATGCGCGCCTGACAGAACATACCCGATGCGCTGCAGTAGCGGGGCAACAGCAGCAGCGCCCGAAACGCATTGTTGAACTGGATGCGTAGAGCGCTGTACGATTTCTGAGTATAACTAACCCACAGGCTGCTCGTGTAGAATGTTTTGCAATAGGCTCTAAATAAGGTAAATTTAACGCTATTTGAGCATCGAACAAACCTGCGAGCTATCATATTGGCTCTAACCGACAACGCTCTTCGCTCCCGCTCAACATCAGCATCATCCTTCAAGTCCTCTGTCACTATGTGGCCCAAGTATTTAAACTGACTCACTCGCCTCAAGGGTACGCCGCATAGCTTTACTGGTGGGACACTTTTCGGACAATTAGTTCCTGATTTGAACACCATAAGTTCGCTCTTCTTCGCGTTGTATTTTAGATCGCGAGTCAGTGCAAAGTTTTCACAAATACTTATGAGTTCCCTTAGGCCACTGACCGAGGCGCTCAGCAGCACCATGTCATCAGCGTAGCTAATGTTGTTAAAACATGCCCCGTCAACGTGACAACCCATATGGCGGCTGCTGAGCTCCTCGATCAGTTCATTCACATACAGGTTGAAGAGTGTTGGCGAGGTTAACCCCCCCTGTCTCACCCCACACTCCAACCTGTACGCGTCCGACAGTACGCCTGCCCATCTCACGCAGTTGACCTGGTTTCCATACCAATATCTAAATATACTAATAAGTTCTTGGGGTAGTTGACATTTTTCTAACTTTCTCCACAAGATTTTGTAAGAAACCAGGTCAAAAGCTTTCGAGATATCAAGAAAGCAGGTATAAACAGGGGTATCGCGTTTAGTGTAATATGAGACGGCATGCTTCAGGCACAGTATTGCACTTTCAGTGGAAATTCTTGGTCGTTCACCCCACACATGTCAGAAATGGGCGAAGTGACCATAAAATGTTGCCTGAACATATTTGCCACATCTTTTGGCGTACTCATACCGGACACACTCACAGGTAGACTAGGCTTAATACTGTTCAATTTATTGGTATTTTTCCAAAACCCTCGGAAGTCATGTTTGGCATGTTTCTCCGCCAGAATATTCATTTTTATTTGTTCCTCATGATTTTGGCACCATTTTAATTTTCCTCTAAATATCCTTTTAGACTTGCACATGTCTTCATACACTATGCCAGAGGTCGATTTATGACTGTGTATTTTTAGATTGCCTGATTAAACATGAAATAGTAAACGAAAGAACGAAATTCCTAACCGGTTTTTTGTATGGAGAAATTAACCGGTTACAAGCCCTGGTAAAAACCTAATCCGATTTTGTTTTTAAGCGTTCATTAAACCTATTTTAGTTACAATTTGTTTTCTTATCTGCCTTCTCCTTGACATTTTGTGTTTGGAATAAAGGGACACACGTTAATCAGAAGTTTGTTAAGTCTTATGAATACGGTGGGAGTAGCTATAATATCTGAACCAACGCGCATAACACATACGTGATTTCCAACCGGAATGAAATACTGGAAAATTGATCATCCCGTTCGGGATTTCAACATATGACCTCTGGAATCCTCTAAAACAACTGAGCTACCGTGGATATCCCTTTTGGCAACGAATCTTTCAATCACTTCACACTTCTAATTAAGCCTTAGGGAGGCTTGTAGCGACATCTATTGAGAAGTTGCTACAACCAACGTCTCAAATTACATTGAAAATCGTTTTTTCACTCCGGTTGAAAATTATAATTTCGCTAATAGCTGTCGATTCCTCATATAAAAATATTTACATATACGTGATAAGATACGACGAATAGAGGTTTCAGTTGCGATTCTAGTGAGAAGTATAAAACTTTTATGTACATTGGTCACAGAATGCTTCTTACATTATGTATATTACATACGTTCATGACATAATAAGTACTTTTAAACTCACCTGGCATGCAACGCAGCTCGACTGAATCGTCGGTAAGATTTACGGAAGAACAGTTGAAAGGCGGGTCCGGCCGCACCGCCGGCAGGAGCGTATAACGACAAGGTTCTATCTGCTGACCAGCCAGGTTTGAAGCTCTGCATGATAATGTACCGTAGTCCCCTTCCATTGCAGGAGTGTGTGTTAGGATGGACTGGCCATTGTTTACCGTGAATTTTGCCTGAAGAAAAAATTTGTTTTCATTGTGCAATGGTACCATTTGTATCCGGATTACACAACTAACGTATTTAATAATTACTACAAAAATACAAAAGCTGGTTACATGGTACTGTTTATCTATTACTAATCTATACTAATATTATAAAGCTGAAGAGTTTGTTTGAACGCGCTAATCTCAGGAACTAACTGGATCAAATTGAAAAAATCTTTATTGTGTTGGATAGTCCATTTCTCGAGGAAGGCTTTAGGCTATATAACATCACGCTGTGACCAATAGGAGCGCAGACGCGGACGAAGTCGCGGGCAACAGCTAGTTTTATATAAATTTACATACCGATTCCAGCTCTACGGTTCCCAAGGAGTTGTTAAGCATCCATTGAAAGTTCTTCGGCGGCGGAAAAGCATCCACTTCGCACGTCACCCTGGTTGCTTCGTTCAGCGCTGCCCCGACGATAGCTTGTGCTTTTTTCTTACACACCGGCTTATCTACGATAGAAATGATACATACACATTACTTGACGATTACGTTTCTCAAGTGGCTGATAGGGAGCCCAAGGATAATTTAGCCAATATATTACAATTTTGATCTATGTTTTCTTGTGTACACTACATCTTGTTTTATATTCTGATATAAGTATTTGAGTTATTGTCATGTAACTATTTAGGATAGTTCTTAGTAGGAAATGTGTTTACATCACATTTTGTGTTAAGCTATGTGCCAAAACTATAAAGACAACAACGGGTTAAGATAAGTTACAGATTAAGAGCGTGAGATATATATGTATGGTTGATTATGTACCTATTTAGCTACTACACTAATTTTGTATTAAACAGTAACGCTGCTAACGAAAATTGATATAATTAAAATTGATTATTATTTGCTCCGAGAAGTATTCGAACCTGCGACATCTGACATACGCGGCCAAACGAAATAAAAAAATATACAAGAAAAAAAAATGCGGCATTTTTTTCATTATTTTCCCGTTCTATTTGAAATTTATTTAGCTACTATTGTAAAAGGAAATAGAGCTGATTAATTAAAGGTCAGTTAACTAGGCGCCAGGTTTCAGGGTATTTCTGTCTCTCACTGAGTTTGGACTACTCTAGCTGCTCCCCATCAATATCTCATACTGCCGGGCAAGTGGGCCCTATCTTCAACCATTAAAAACTACCTGGCAAAAATACTATAAGTACCTAACTAGTTATTTGCCCCAAAATGTGGACTCGCAACTCACTTTATCTCACCAACCCCTTCACGATTTTTTATCAACTTAAGAACAGTTTTTGACTCATCACTTGGCTTCGACGTTTGGATACTCGAGTTACCTATCGTCGAACAAACATTTAGACATACATACAAAAACGCCGAATTGTTTCAGTAGATTCAAGCAAGACACGATTCGTCAAATTCAAATCATTACAATACAAATTAGTTAATAGACGCGACACACACGTGTCTATTCATGGAGGAAAATGATGAAAAGCTACACTAACGATGTACGAGTAAGTTTGGAATATTCCAAATCAGACTCTGTTCCTCGAGTGTGGTATTACTAGTATTGCTACTATTAGCAAGTCGTGCATGTGCATGTGCATTCAATTTGTGCTCAATGGCGTGTGAAGCCGTGAACTGTCTGTATGACAGCCCGCGTAGGATTAGTAGCAAGATTGACTTTGAGATTCCTTTTGATATATTATGTGCTTGTGTGATGCTTTGAGAATGTTGTTAGGATCAATGGGTGAATCCACGAAATGTAGCGTGGAAGAAGCTAATTAAATTCTATCTGTATCTGTATTGTATAAGTGTCTTCCTTCATAACAACCTGCCTTGCCAGCCTTGCTGTATACCATTGCCAAATAACAGCTTTCTAGTAGTAAGGACTACCCTTGAGCGAAGCCACGCTCGGACGGACAGAGGGACTTGGCAATACTGTGCCTGCTGAGGGTTTCTCGTTTCCTACATAACCGTAACAAATAATACCTACTTTTACTACATTCAATGGTATATCCATATGACTCGTGGGTTTTTCAATGCAAGTGTCGTGAAACGTAGGTCTGTTCTCAGGCACCCGGTCGATTGAATCACTATGTACAAAACTTAAATTTTCGAAAATGTAGACAAATGAATGACTTCTGACAAAATTAAGATTTCGAGTAGATTTAGAGTAGTCAAGTAAAGCGAATAGTGGGTTATAATTCGGTCGGTCGTTTTCTGTTGGTCACATATGACATCTGCTATTTAATAATGCATGGTGTTTATTAAATAACTTGCCTTAATACTTCAGAATTACCTACTGAAGGGATTATAAACGTTGTAGAACAGAGGTGATAAAATATAATTTCCCTTGGGTCGTTAAATACTGTTTCTCGCAGTTTCAGTGGACTGCGCCTTAAATATTTATCGTAATATTTTACTGGTGGGAGCGGGCTTTAATAAATATAGCTTAAAATCTGCATTTTATTCATGGCCGTTGATATTGATAAGGGGAATGAAAAAAGTTTTTGCTGTGAAATATTGCTTTAAATATGATTACTAGCGAAATGTACGCTCGTTACACAGCCATGGATCAATAAAATTCAGCACTTGTTTCGTTACAGCATATACTATAAATTAATCTTTTGTATTGTTTTACCTTTAAATACCATGTCATGTTATGTAAGGAAACATATACAATTATGGAATTTAATACACTTCGGCGGCCATTTTTCGGCTTTCTGATTACATTTTTTATCACCCGAAGACGGAGTTTTGACTAAAAAAACTCAACAGCAAACAGTCAAATGCTCGTACGTTTAAAGTTTTTCCAAGTTTTCTTTATTTCTGAAATTGAAAAATTTCTAAAAGTCGAATAATCGATGTTTTTAAATATATCTCAAAGATTTATGTTATAAATAATATTGTACGTGTTATGATTTCCAAAAACTAGAATTCGATGCAGAAACTAAAATGCGTTGGTAAATAATATTTAAATGCCATTTTATTTTTATTCACTTCAACTATATTAATTTTTGAGTCATGCCCGTCTACATACTTTTAATACAATGTGTGGGCTGGGGAAGATTGTCATTCTTAGATATCATTATGAATGATGAAATTTTATCGCAATGATGGAGAAAAGGACTAATATACTCGTATATGCCTCGGCGAGAATAAAAATTCGTGGATCCTTATCTAATAACAGACTCAGCTTCGCGTTATCTGTCAAAATCAACTTATGCATGAACTGATTGTTCCCTGATTCTGCAATAATGCACTAGGTATCCCTGTTTATAAATTGTAGTAAGAACGAGTAGTTAATGTATAAAACGGTTACAAAACTTGTTGATTAAAATAAGTCATCTATATCCCGCGCTGCTGCACGCGAGGATCGCCACCGCCAGGAAGGCGATTAACGCCTCCTCCAACACACGAGAGAGTGGGACTCCAGCCCTCTGCATGAGCGGTGGATATAGCCTTAACTTCTCCTCATAGGGCTGTTGTCGCAAGATCAGGGGAACCTGCCATATTACACGTAAACCAAGTGCTTAGTTTTTAGAGGTATTAGCCTAGTTGGTAGTGGCCCTGCCTCCGAAACTAGAGGTACGGGTTCGATTTCCGGCAAGGGCATTTGGTTCTGTGGTGAGCAGAGGCATGTGTTACTCCGACACGATCTGTAGCTATTTAATTCCCATTAACAGTTCTCAATTCGTGCATATCAGTCATATGCATTATTCAGACCAAGCATAAACCAGACGTTTTCATGCATTCACCGCGCTAGCTCGTGCACGGAAACTTGTGAAATCGATCACGGGTCTGGCATCTGGAGCCAGAACTCTCAATGGAGCGGAGTTACCCCAGTTTAGTTCCACGGTTAACTTTTCTGCGAACTTTTTTAGGTTCCAAAGTGAGTTAAATTTGGTTTCAGTTGCTAGATCATTATTTGTATAGCTATTTTTTAACGGATATATGTCTTGGTCATTTCAATAAAGTAGCGACTAAGTTATTGATTTTTTTTTAAGTTATTGGAATGGAAGTACATAAATATACAAGCGGAAAGTGTGGAATATATAATGCGCTGCATCTTGCTTGACCAAGAATACTTACTGACCAGACAAGTGGTGCGCTCCTGTTGCTTTTCTCATTCCTACAATCCGTAGCAGAGTTGTGGGTCTGCGCTGTCGACTGTGAGAGTATCTTCCGAATTCAGAAATAGCCGTCCTAGCAATTGTTCAAGTGGAACAGAGTACTACCGTGAGACTATAGGTATTTATATATCTTCGGATAGAGGCGTTACCGTCCATGGTAGGCAATCTATCAGGTGACTTTGTATGTAAGATAAGAGGCCATCTCGACGAATACATGAGGCAAGCAGACGGTCACAGTCGTAGTCGTAACTTACGGAATGGCTACACAATCATGGGAGTCTCAAGCACAATCTTGACAAGTCAGCCTAATTCGTATACGTGATCGGCCCGACTCTATACAATACCTGCCTACAATTGTATATGTAAGAACCACAACGACCACCACCA
The DNA here is from genome assembly GCA_905163555.1 of Notocelia uddmanniana. Lineage (NCBI taxonomy): Eukaryota > Metazoa > Arthropoda > Insecta > Lepidoptera > Tortricidae > Notocelia > Notocelia uddmanniana. Next base: position 24,596,901 of record LR991055.1, read on the forward strand.
CCACCATATCAGCCGAAGGACGGCCACTGCTGGACATAGGCCTCCCCCAATTTGATGCGGCGTAAATGACATAATCGCCACGCTTGGCATGCGTGTTGGCAATCGCAGTATCTCCATCGCACTTCAGGGATGCCAGACCACCGGAGGATGGGCAGCAGAACCATAACAAATGCAATAAATTCAAATGAAAGTAGGTATACACAGTGAGAGCTGGAGAACTTAGGGTACTCCTGGAAATGATCCCTTGTGAAAGTTTATCTCATCGCAATAGAAGTTGAAGCAAAGACAATACATATATTTTTCACCGAATAAAACTTGCGATATTAAACTTGATATAAGAATGTAATAATTGAATATGCAATCAAGCGTACCTATGGCTCGCCTGATAGTGAGTGGTTACCGTGGCATTATGGATGTATGATACATTTTATTTTTCTTAAACGGGAATTATATTTTTAAAGTCTTGGTATCCCAGTTTTTAAGATATAAATATAAGTCTTGTTTAACATCTTTTATCCTAATTAGGAAATTGATATACCCTTAATAAATTCGATATTTTTTCCTCGTTATAATTTCTTAACGTAGGTAACACTGAATAAACAAACATCAAAATTAATGTACCTACAATATATTGCTTCTATTATATCAGACACAGAGATATTATGGCTCAAGGCAATGTATTTATTCATGTATTTTTGCTTTGATCTTGTATCAATATCAAACAAAAACAGTGATTATAGACGATATCTATTTTTGAATGTGTGATATGTCGAATGAAGAGTATTTGGTCCTTTACTAGCATATCTGTAGGTGCGAGAGGGACAAATGTCTTATGTAGAATGCAAATGCTGCCAGTGTTAACGAGTATGGATGTGCCTGTAAATATAAAATGGATTCCCAAAATACTTTCCGGAAACGCCCTGTAAAGCGTAGTGGGCTATCTATTATCAAGCCTGCCTGTGCCCGTTAGCTGTTTCATTATTTTAGCGCTAATTTAAATGTAGGTCTGCAGTAAAAAGCTGTACTGCCTCCACTGACAGTTAAAACACAGCTAACAGTTTTTTTATATCGTATCTCCTCCGAACCAACAAATCAGGAAGTCGCCTTAAATGAGTGATTCCTGACTGCCCGACACGAAGTACAGCCCTGCTCTTGTCCATTATATTAGAAACGCGCAAAAAATACTGATAGTATCTCGGCAAGTGAGGATAACTCTTCAATATCAGTAAGTTCACGTAAAAGAACAAAATACCACATATTGATCCCACTGTAACTTGTATTGGCTATGTGCAAAGTAGGTGGAGGGGGTAAGTTAGGCCATCGCAGCGCACACCATGGCAGAAATATGTAGCTACCGGGGACATCTGTCAAATTTACTTTCACGTTTCCAATTGGTTTCCTACGATTCGTTTCGTTTGTATTTATTTATTTTTATTAATTTATTTTCTTATTTACTTCAATAAAATTTCCAGTAAGGGGTCTTTCTCGTTTACTAAGTAAATAATATATTCATGGGTCATTATTTTGACGTCTCTGAGTTTGACATTGTCCCGGGACCCTTGACGTTTGACGTTTCAGACGTGCACATAGCCAATATGACTTATTAATTTACAGTCACAGAGAAACCACCTTTACAACTTGAAAGCGGTACACGCGTTTTTCCTAGCATTCTTCCTAAGAACGACATTAGAATCAAGTAGATCTGCAGGGCAATTTCACAACGTTTTCAAGCGTGCGTAAGATAGCTATCACGCTTACCTGCTAGTATTTTTAACTATAAATTGGCAAACAAGCTTAATCCCGGTAAGCAGCCTGTGGGCACTGTGACTTCAGGAGAATCACAAACGCGTTGCCGACTCTTTAATACCTTAAGAGGAAACACTACGGGCGAGAGAATTGAAAAATAGGGATTTTAAAAATCTATTGCCGTCCCGCTATGCCCGAAGCAACCGAGCTAGAGTGCGATAGGGACAATTGCAGCGCGGGCCGAAATTACCTATGAAAATTACACAAAATCAACGGTCTACATTTCCCCTGTTTCCTTATCCAAATCTAGATTGATTTAATTACTTCTTTCATTAAAAATTAGAGGAAGGTTTTTGTTGTGCTTCTATGTTTTTTTTTATAGAATCTCTTCAATTTGACGGCTTGTTTAGCCTAGTTGGTAGTGACTCTGCCTCCGAAGCTCGAGGTCCCGGGTTCGAATCCCGGCCAGGGCATTTATTTGTGCATTTATCACGGATATTTGTTCTTGGGTCTTGGATGTTTTCTATGTATTTAAGTATGTATAGTTCTATTCTATTCTATTCTATATCGTCGTCTAGTACCCATGGTACAAGCTTTGCTTAGTTTGGGACTAGGTCGATTTGTGTAAGATTGTCCCCCAATACTAATTTTGTTTGCTGGCTGTCTGAACACCGCGGAAAACTTGGCAATTTTTTTGGTTTTTGTACGTTTAAGATCTCTTTCAATAATTAATTTATGAAGAAAAAGTAAAACAAAGGGACATGGCAATCGTGGCCATAGATTTTATGGAAAAAAAAAAGATTGCTCTTGTGGCATTATACAGGGCCTTGTTTTGTATGGATAAACGGCCCTAGTGTTTTCTCTTAAGCCACTTACGAGTGCGCAGTACGTTCGGTTCTCCATACAAACGTATTAACGTTCTCATTTAAAAACGCCGTCCTAGAATAACATGAAACTTTGTATACACAATGGGATCCGGCATATCTAGGTCGGAAATTAGTTTCTGTTGCTTGAAATTATAATGGAGAAAAAATACAACGATTATTAAGGTTTTCATACAAGCCGTAAAAAACTGAAAAAACCGCTGTATTTTTTTCTTTTACATTTTCTAGCAACAGAAACTAATTTCCAACCTAGATATGCCGGATCTCATTGTGTATACAAAGTTTCATGTTATTCTAGCATGGCGTTTTAAAATGAGAGTATAAATACGTTTGTATGGAGAACCGAGCGTACTGCCACGTACTGCGGCCTCTTAAGTATTCGTTGTGTTCACAGCTACAGACATTCAAGTCCCTCGCTCTTAACTCAGCCATCCTCGGAAGCTAGTGACCTTACTAAGTACAAGCAACATAGACCATACCCAAAAAGCGAGTTGTTATTCAACTCTGAAATAAAGTTGCTTACATATCACTTGTAAGTTTACAGGCGCTGAACGTCCATCGCCCTCGACGTTAGATGCGGTGCACACGTATCTCCCAGAGTTCTCTCTGGAGACACCCTGCAGAGCCAGGTGCGCCTGCCCGGCAATCACACCTGCTCTCTGATTATGCGTCATTACTTGACCCTGTAATAAAATATAACACGATCAACTTTGCAGCTCCAAGCACAATATATGCCATCGAGTAGACTAATTTAGTTTAACACGATACAACCAACGGTCATGTCACAGGCGTTTTTGGTATAGTGATCGCCAGGGCTCTAACTTTTCATGCCCATGACGTAAAATTGACGTCACACTGCATATAGGATGATTCCAATTGGTTTTATAGTAATTATCAATCTTTAATCATCAATCATAAATGTAGAGAATTTACATTCATATTTTGATTGAACATTCCTATAACTTGTTATAAAACTTGAAAGAATATGAGTTCCTCACATACTTATAAATTAAAATTCTAATTAGAAAAGAATTCATTTATAATCTTCGAATGCAATATAGGCCGTATTTGAAAAAAGACCACTATAAATGCATGATTGATGATTAAAGATTGATAACTACTATAACACCAGTTGGAATCAGCCTATATGCAATTTTCGAGCCCTGGGATCGCAAATACCGTCCTATTAGATTTCTTACATAATAATATATATTGAATGTATATTTACTTTTAATTATGTGGATATTGCTTGAATTGTAATGAAACATCTGTACTTGAAATTTTATTGAAGTTTGGAATGCCAGATCCATTATACGTTTAAGCTGATAATGATGCGGTTAGTAGCCATGTTGTTTTCCTACATTGATACTTACGTTATGTTCCCACACAACTTTATAAGCTTGTGGGTGTGCTCGGACGGTGCAATCGAAGTATACGTCATCTCCTTCTTCTATATCGTTCGGGTTCAATTTGGCACCCAGCTGTAGTGATACTATCGGCATATCTGTTAACAAATATATGTATTATGCATTAAATCTTCGGCACAACCCAATTTCTAAGGTGGTTATTTCCTAACCTATCTTGTAAATAATTAAGAAATAAATGGTCAATAATATATTATTATTAAAAAATCACAACCAATTCGCGAAACGAAGTTTTATCATTCATATACTTAATTGTTTTAAACAATAATTGATGGATTAGTTATATCCAGTTTTATGTTTTGTATTTCTATTAAGTTTCCATTTTGTCAAATTGATGGTTTGCATTTATTATTAAATTATATGTTATACCAGGGACAAATGGTATAATAATATAGCTGGATTATAAATACAATTACACATAAAACTCTGCGTGATTCGTGCTCGAGCAACAGGTATCTAAAGACTTACATTTAAATGAGATACATAAAAATATAGGGTAAGCATATTATAAATAGATTATTTAGAGACAGCCAGTATCCCAAAAAATGGAATTATGATTTTGAAAACACATAATCCCAGATGGAATGTTACCCGTCCCGTAGTCCATTCTATAAAGGTGCACAATTTTATTTTCACTACCCGTCAAATGGTTAAAATCATTGATGTACTATAGTCAATGGTTAAAATAGTTAAAACCACTCCATTTGTCGCCGCGATGTCTACCCTTAGAACGAATTGTATGGCACTTAACCGTATAATATTATGGCTACAATCACGCGACACTTTGAATGCAAATTAGCTACGTAATTTCAGAAGTATAGTGACGTGTTCTGAACGTATTGTGGACGTCCGAGTTAAACGGGACAGCCCTGTAATTCCTCTAAAACGTCGGAAAATAGGAACACGTCCGTGAGTGCTCAACCAAACACTCTCTTTATGCAAACACTTAACACCGTGTGCACGTTGCTTAATCAAAATATGTCGCAAATTCAGTGCCTCCAGTGAAGAAAGGAGTAAGACGAGTTATTCCCTTTGATTTTTATTGCACCATTTGATTCAGCTCGTCAAACTACACAACAAATCTAAAGGTCATACATATATCTAACTGTCTTATAACCTATTTATTTCGATGACCCAAAGGGTACGTAAGACGGGTGTGCATAAGTCACTTTATCCGTCACTTAAGATGACTGCAACGGCGTTAGTAGTCTCGAGTCGAAATTACTCACGAACGCAAAGACATATGGACAGTTACATATATTTTTGCGTAAAGGATTAATTCATTTTGTTTCGTTAGTCCTAAACACTATATTCGATAGTTTAGTGATATTGGATAGTTTCGTGTCCATGCCGTATTGCTCTTGGCCTATTTGTGTACTGCTCGGAAACAACTCATAGTATTACTTTTTACTTTATATTCTTTTTCAATTGTTTTTTGGCGAAAATTCTATAACAACAAATTTTACTACTTTACGCACATTGATCAATAATGGTACAAGTCGTGTTCTGCGTTTACGCACATTGTGAATAAGTGTGCAAGTCGATATATTGCTTAGATTGTCCTCCAATATTAAAAAATATATATATACATACATATGGGCGGAATATTATACGTCTATATGTGTAACTAAAGCTTAACATCTTAGCTTATATAAACAAGCATAAAAAGTTCAAGTTTTAAGCAGCTGGTATCTAATAATCGTTTTTCGTCTTTCCTGAAAAGTGCCGTTTTTGAGTTATTCCTTTATTCACTAGAGGCACTGAATTGTAAGGAAAATATTAAGTTAATCATGAAGTTTAAAAAAATGTTTATAGTTAGTGCATGTGGTTTTCTATCCTAAAATTATTAGTTATTTCTACCAAATAAAATTTATTAAAAAGGTCACGCAGTGGAGTAAAATCAACAACGCTTAAAGTGGTCACTATTAATATGCACTTATAATAGTCAAGTAGTTCACTTCAGCGTTATCGACCGCTGTAGTTATCGATTCATATCAATATCAAAGAAACAAAAGTAGGTGGACGTATTAATGAAGTTTATCGTCGTTCTTTTGAAACCAGGGATTGAGCTTATGAGACTCGTAGGCGCACGCGGCTATTTTTATTGATATTTGCATTTCAAAGGCTACGACATGGTTACAACTGCTTTTAAATTAGATCATGTCTTGACACAGGTTGAACAAATTGTGGTATCCGTTTACGAAATACCGTTTGGGTATTTTTTATTAACAAGCCTTTTTTTAATATTTACAGTCAATATTACTACTCTACAGTTAACGAACGGTAAACGGTTTTTAGGGTTCAGTACCCTAGCAGTAAGGGTAAAACGGGACGCTATTACTAAGACTCCGCTGTCCGTACGTTTGTCTATCTGTCTGTCTGTCCATCTGTCACCGGGCTATATCTCATAAACCGTCATAGTTAGACAATTGATATTTCCACAGATGATGTATTTTTGATGCCGCTATAACAACAAATACTAAAACAAAATAAAATAAATATTTAAGGGAGCACCCATACAAAAAAACTTTTAAAAAGTTGATCGTTGTCTTCATCAGGCGCTGGGTCTCAAAATGTATGGGAAAATTAAAATCCGACTCGGACTTGACCAAAATTCGACTTGATATTATTTTATTACTGATAAAAAAATATTATTTAGGTGTTCGAGCCTTCGCTTGAACCACTGTGAGAATAGCCTTCCTATATTCATACCTATATCTACGTCATAGTCAAGAGTACACACCGATGACGTCACTATATCTGTCTCTGTCTACCCCCTCCATAGCGGCGCGCGGTGGCTTGTGGCTTCAGTACGCTTTTCTATAATCATGGGTGCGCACGCGCCCAATAAATTTTCTTCGAATATTTATAAAAGCTGTGATCTGTTCCGGTTGGTACCAACCAATATAATACGAGGTTTCCGACTCGATGACATGAACGAGACTATGTTACCGCTCGCGCGCTTCGGCCCAGCGACGAGTCGTACACGCCGCATCTAAGCGCGTTGTATTGACAAGGCACGATAACGTCACGTCGCCTCAAACCTCAGTTTCGCACAGCTACACAAAGTTTGTTGCCAAACCATTACCGGGTTTTCCAACTCGAAGACATGAACGAGACCATGTTACCGCTAGCGCGCTTCGGCCCAGCGATGAGTCATAGACCTTGCTTTTTAAGCTCGTCGTATTGACAAGGCACAATAATGTCGCCGCAAACCTCAGTCTCGCATGTGGTTGCCAAACACTTTTTGGGCGTCGTCTCAATCGAGACGACGTGTCGTCTCAATCTGTGTTTTATCGCCTCAACTTAGGCGACGCACCCTCCCGGTCCGGGCAGCATGTCGTCTCAATCGAGACGACTTGTCATCTCAATCTAAGTGTAGTGTCGCCTCAACTCAGGCGACGCGCCTTCCCGGTCCGGTCGGCATGTCGTATCAATCGAGACGACGTTTCGTCTCGATCTAAGTGTAGTGTCGCCTCAACTCAGGCGATGCACCTTGCCGGTCCGGGCAGCATGTCGTCTCAATCGAGACGACGTGTCGTGTCAATTTAAGTGTTACATCGCCTTAACTAAGGCGACGCGCCCTCACAGTTTGGACATAATGTCGTCTCAATCGAGGCTACCTGTCGTCCCAATCAAGACGAAGTGTTATAAAGTCACAGTGTGGGACAACTTATCTTCTCTTCCTTAGGCTTGGTAGCGACTCAATTCAGACAACGTGTATTTGATTTGGCCAGGGTGTCATCTCAATCGAGACAAAGAGTTATATCGACCTGAGTGGCGTCGTCTGATGATAGTTTGGGTGCATAGAATGGTTTAAGGGTTATGCTAGCGCAATTGGCGCACACCAAGTGACCAATTTACCTGTATTTAGGTGTTCGTGCCTTCGCTTGAACCACAGATGAGATAACACCCTTGTAACTCAGCCCTTATTTACTGAATTCTCTGTCTAGTAGCGCCATCTTCCGCGCTACCAAAGTACTAACGGTCGCCCGATGCCAGCGCGTGGCTGCTTGCTCCTCAGTACGCTTTTGTAACTCAGCCGATCAACACGTGCGCAAGGGTATTTTGTGAACAGTGAAATTCATACCCTTGGTAAGTACCTTATTATATTTTCGATTGAGCGACATTAAATAATTCCGCTCGGTGCCCTTGGCCCAGCGACGAGACGCAGTGACCTCCCATAGGCACCGTCAAATAACTGTACTTGTGGGTACATATCAAACGTCGTCTCATCAGACGACGACCGTCGGCTCGTTGGCCGACACGCAGGCAGTCGCCTCGTCAGTCGACGCTCGTCCTGTCGCCTCGTCAGTCGACGCTCGTCCTGTCGCCTCACTGGCCGACGTCAATACTGTCGCCTCTTTGGCCGACGACTGCTATGTCGCCTCTTTAGCCAACGGCTACACTGTCGCCTTACAAGACGACTACCAAAAGTCGTCTCACAGCGGTTAGATGTTAATACATATTACTTATGATCCGCTTGTCGTCTAGTGAGACAACACCTGATTCATGGCAAGGATTTCTAATTACAGTTAATCCGTTGGTTGCAGATGATGGCAATGAAAACAATGGGCGATTTAGCCCAACAAATTCCAGAAGACGACGACGAAAAAGAAGTCTTCACGTCCATAGTGAACACAATTCAAAGCAACTACCCCACCGGTTGGGATGAATGGAAAGTTCTGGAACTCACTTTCAAAGATTTGTTCGGAGACGAATTATCCCCAAGTACGGATAGCAAGGTCAGGTTTGGCATACCAACCACCGACCTGGTACGAGCTTTCAACCCTGACGCTAAGGATCTTTCTGAAAGAGCTTATCGGGCCATTCGAAAGGTCTTGTTATCATGGCCATTGGGAAGGGCGCTAATATATTCACCACACGGTATCGTGGAAAAACTGCATGCCCCGTCATACAAGCCCTTCATGGATAATATACGAGAGCTTAGAGTCCAAGGCAAACTGACCAATCGAGAAATGACCTCCAGAATACTGACTGATGAGAGAAATATGCGCCAGCGCACCTGTAGTACACCCCGGTCTACAATTTCTTCTAAGAAACGAGAAGGGGAGACAGCAAAGACTTATTTAGCCCCAAAAAGCTTAAAGCGCCAATTTGAGTCACGAGATGACTCACCTGTTCCTGCGAAGAAGAGCACAGTTCAGCAAGGTAGTAGCGATCACCTTATGGTTTCTGTTCTTCAACAACAGATGGAGCTCTTTAATAAACTTTTAGAAATGCAGGGCGAACAAAACAGAAAACTCGATGAGCTCAAACAATCAACGCACAGAGGTCCGGCATTAAATGATTCATTCGAGTCTGTCCCGGACAGCACCCACGAGAATGCAGAGATAATTCCTGAACGATCCCCGATCATGCATGGATCTAGTTGCGAGTACCTTGATACACAGGAAGTGGAATCAGGATGTGCGGAGGACACTGAAGAGAGTCTCATGGAAGTGATTCAGAAAGCTGAGCAGCGTTTAAAAGAGCTGCAGTTAGCCAAGACTGGAACATCAAGGGCTGGACACCTGACTGATGCTTCGCCATCGTTTAATTTTAAGCCCCATACAATCGAATCAGAAATTAAGTTTTCTAAGGCGGATCCAGTCTTAGCGCAACAGGGAAAGGATTGCCAAAGGCTAGGGACTGACGGCTGGACCAATATAAAATATAAAGATGTCCAAAAACAATTTCAAGCCACACCGGTATTTTCAGCTCTGAAAGTTAACAACCAATTCGCGGGCATCACACCTAAGTGGACTTCTGTGGCCATATTAGAGAAAGCTGACCTTACATTAGGTGCCGTCACAAATGGCCTACTACAGCAAAGGCAGATTTTTGATGATCTGTGTGACAAATTGCCAGACAAATTAAAACAAAAAGTAGGAGAAGAATTCCTCGCCAATAATTCTAGATTTCGCAAGAGCTCGGATGACCTCCTTCAATATGTCTGCGGTCGTCGAGCAGAAATTATCCAACAGAGAAGACACACGTACAAAATAAAGAATAAAGTGCTACACGAAGTACTTCACAGCATACCTCCTTCAGAGTCGCATTTGTTCCGAGAACCCGAGCTGTCTCAAACTGTAAAGGACCAAGGAGGCATACACAAGTTTTTTCCATTCAAAAAATCGGTCAAACCGTACCGGTCAACCAGGGGCGACCACAGAGTCCCTCATAGAGTTGAGTACAGTGATCGAAGAGGACACACTAGAGGAATACCAAAGCCGGACACTAGATACTTTCCATCATCCTCCAACACTACCAACAGAAACTTGCCGTATGGTGGAAAGAGCAATAAAAGTGCAGGAGGCAGAAACAAGTGGAAAGGCATCAAGAAACAATGACTTCAGGGCAGGTCAACTGCTATCCCATTTAAATACGTGGTCCCAATTAGGAGCTCCATCGGCAGTTTTGAAAATTCTATTAGGTTACAGGATCCCCTTTCAAAAGAAGCCACCGTTGGTAAACCTGTCAAAACATCAAAAGCCATTCAGGATTCGTTCCACAAGAGACATGAAGAACGAAATCCAGAGGATGTTAGAAAGCGGTGCCATCCGCGAAAGCAAGCATCAAACGGGGTTCCTCTCAACAATGTTTCTCAGGAAAAAGACCGATGGGACAAACAGACCAATTTTCAATCTAAAAAGATTGAATCAGTATGTATATGCCCCAAAATTCAAGCTATTAAACCACTACCGGATCCCAACCGTTTTGAGTCCAAACGACTACATGATAAAAATAGACATTTCGCAAGCCTACTATCACGTTCCGATAGTACCAACGCATTGCAGATTCCTGTCTCTGGCATACGAAGGAAAAATCTACGAGATGACATGTCTCCCGTTCGGGCTGTCAAGTGCACCACATGCCTTTTCAAGGGTGACAAACTGGTTAGCACATTGGTTCAGACAGACAGCAGACGTAAAAATGATAGTTTACTTAGACGACTTCCTCGTGTGCCACCCGGATCCGAACAAGCTAGCAAACCAAGCAACATTTGTAGTTCAGAAATTGGAAGAACTCGGTTGGACGGTCAACAAAACGAAGTCCCAACTAGAACCAACTCAGCGGATAGAGTATTTAGGTATAACCTGGGACACTCGCCTAAACAGAAAACTGCTTTCAGACTCAAAAGTGAAACAAATTATAGTATTGGCCGAAAAATTCATCAAAGGAAAACGCTGGAGTTGGATAAATGCCAAAGTCCTACTAGGAAAACTGAACTTTGCATCTTTCACCGTTCCATTAGGAAGGTTACATTGTCGTCAATTGCAAATAGAATCAAACAGGCTTCCGAAGTCAAATCGTCGCACATGCTACCCGATGTCAGATGCAAGTCTGGCCGAACTGGAATGGTGGATACTCGTAAAGAATCTAAACAACAGTACACCCATACATTATCCCAATCCGACAATATTTATCACCACCGATGCAGCAGACTCAGGATGGGGCGCAATAGCAAACAACCAAAAACTATGGGGACATTGGGACAATCTCCAGCAACGTTGGCATTGCAACCAAAAAGAGCTGTGGGCACTCTACGAAACCATCAAATGGCTAGGACCATCCCTGAAAGACGTCGGGGTTGTATGGCAGACAGACAATCGAACTGCAGCTGCGTATATAACCAAGCAAGGCGGCACAAAATCAAGAAGGCTCCTAGAAACAACATTAGATATCCTTCACTTGTGCAATCATTACAATTGCTACCTAACAGCTCGCTACATCCCTGGTCCATACAACGGCCTGGCGGACAGTCTGTCGAGATCAAAAAATCTACCAGAGTGGCACCTGAAACCCTCAATAACAAAACTTATCTTTCAACACCTGGGCACTCCAGAAATAGACCTGTTTGCATCGATGAGGTCAGCAGTTGTACCGAATTACGTATCAGAGGATGCGACAGATCTGAGAAGTCGGTACACAGATGCTTTCAGTCGAAATTGGAATTACAGCCTAGGCTGGATATTTCCACCTCCGGCTCTGATCCCAAGAGTACTCCATCACCTTAAGCAGTCGACAGGACTTTACCTCCTAATAGCCCCGGAGTGGCACAAAGCATTTTGGACACCAGTATTAAAACAACGTGCAACCAAACATCCATGGAAAATCCCAGACCTCTTTCACCATCTTGTAGATCTAGAAACCAACTTACCTCCACCGGGGATAAACAACCTCAATTTGCAGGTTTGGACAATACGGGATGGGCCACCGAACTGTCAAACTGGGATGATTCCCAATTAGCGCTTCTACAAGCTTCCTGGAGAAAATCCACTCTAAATACATATCGACCAGCTTGGCGTAGGTGGTGTGCATGGGCATCCCAAAACGGTATAAGTATAACCAACCCAGAGCCTGCTGATCTAGCACGGTTTCTTTGTTATTTGTGGGAAGATGTAAGACTGGCACCCAGTACCATTCTAGTTCATAAATCGGTAGTAGTCACGTTTACTAATCCACATAGGAGTACCCACCTAGCCTCACACCCAATTGTGGCTCACACAATTAAAGGAATCCTCTCGAAGAAACCGAAAAGCAAGGCTCCCCTATCGTGGAAAATGGATGAACTCTTGAACTTCATGGAGTCCTATACGTTCGATGACAAAAATTTGTTCGCAGTTAGTCGTCATACCTGTACTCTATTGCTGCTGGCATCAGGTAGGAGAGTGCACGATTTAACAGTGTTAAGTATACGACCAGAACATCTTGAAGAAAAAGAAGACGAGCTGACTTTTTGGCCAAAATACGGGTCCAAAACAGACAATACTTCATACAGACAATCAGGCTGGTCTATCAAGGCTATGCCAGCCTTAAGATTTAATATAATTCATTGGGTTAAACAAGTTATATCTTTATCACAAGAACGCCGATCTGCAAGACAGTTAGAGTCCCTCTTCATCACCACACGGGGAGTAGTCAAGGAAGCATCGCGTGCGGTCATAGCGGGATGGATAAAAACTTTATTCAAAGAGGCTCATATATCATCCCCAGCTGGAAGTATAAAAGCTGGTGTAGCTACGGATAATTGGACACACAAGAATATGAATATAGACGAGGTTTTAAAGAGAGGAAACTGGAGATCGAAAAATACCTTCTTTAATCACTATTTTAGGGATATTCGATCAACGACAACAACAGGTTGTAATATTAACCTGAGCGATTGTTTCTCTCCTGTTGATTAATTCCGGTAAAATTAGGATATGCCTAATAATTAAACCTTACATTATCTTTCATAGACTGATTTGAGAAAGACTGGTTATAAGATTCATTATTTAATTAGCTAATATATATAAAGCTGTTTTTGTTAAAGACAAATTATTACTTATAAGAAATGTTGACTTTCGTTATTACATAAAAAATCCTTTTTGAAATGGTATTTCTTTCATGTCCTTATTTTACTACCTTGATTTACATAATCATGTAATCACATCACAGTACGCCCGGGCCAGCGCCGGCAGAGTTTAAACACGTCTCATCTGTGGTTCAAGCGAAGGCACGAACACCTAAATAGAACCGTTTTTCCCCCGAAGGGTAAAAAACGGATATTTAGGTTTCTGCCGAAGCTTGAACCACGCCTAACGGCCTTGCCGACACTAGGTACTGAGGAGCAAGCAGCCACGCGCTGGCATCGGGCGACCGTTAGTACTTTGGTAGCGCGGAAGATGGCGCTACTAGACAGAGAATTCAGTAAATAAGGGCTGAGTTACAAGGGTGTTATCTCATCTGTGGTTCAAGCTTCGGCAGAAACCTAAATATCCGTTTTTTACCCTTCGGGGGAAAAACGGTTCTATTAAAGTATACTGACTCCTGCAAGTGAGGCAGACAATTTCAGCGTTAAACTGTGCCACGGGCAGAAGCGCGCTAAAATAAATCTTGTGATAGCAAAACCCGACAAAGTCTGATTAGAATTTCTCAGGCAGAAAACACTCCGCAATATTGGCAAACCTCGTCAGGATTCTGATCCTGACAAACGACATGTTTTCGATCGATGGGGAAAGGTGTGTCGAGATTTAAGGCTAAAGAGGTGATGTAGACCACCGACCCATGAACCTCTTGCCTCTTTGATACTACAGTAATCATATGTAAAGATTGTTGATGAGGGTATCGTATTGGACTAAAAGAAATGAATGGTCGATCTGGCTGTTATCGTTTTAATCGTAACGACGCGTATTTAACCTAGGGAGATGGCCGCCTAAGTATATCGAGGCGACGTATCTTCATCCTAGTCCAGTGTTACATTAATCGAAGCGACACCTCGTACCCGAGCCTGATTGCGAGCACTTAGTAAACTTGTCGTAAAAAAAAAATTACTGACGTCCCAGCCTTTTGACTCAAATACGTTGTAACGCAACTCAAGTGTCGTCTCAAAACAAATTGCCAGTAGTCCTGAACTGCATGCCGTATATGTCATTCTTTCATTACCAAGAAATAAATATGATTACGATTATACTGTTTTCGGGCGTCAATTCAGGTCGGAGTGGCTAATCAAACGCACGAACTGCCGACCAGACACACACAGAGGACAGCGTCTCAACTTAGACACCCTGCCAGCAGTGCATGTCGCCTGGAGCGTTAAGCCCGGTTACCTAAATCAAAGTATCCAGTCCAGTAGACCCATCTAGGTCACAATAAGTCTCTGAGATCGCTTGAATGCTGTTAGCGGACAGTCATACGTAAAAGATCACATAAAAAGATTTGGTGTGTTCAATCCAGATCAATTTTACTTTTGATGGCTTATTAATCCAGCCTTGTTGTTTACAAGCTTGCAGCTTGATATGTAAAACATGGGCAATGGACGCGCGGGAAGATAGCAAGAAGGTGCGCTTCTGTATATATTTATACATATACTGTACAGTATAAATTTCCGAATATGGATTGCTAAGTTATGGTATAACTTGATAGAAAGTAGCATGAAGTGGAATGATAACATACATAAGAAAAACAACTTGAAAAAGTGGAATCTTGCGTGATCTTTTGATTGTCTGGTATGCGGCAGAATTCTGTCGGTTGAGACTATTGCCTGAAATCATATTTCAGATCTTGAAAATGACGACTACAGGTGAAAAAAACCTAATAATAACGCCTTATGAAATCGTTGTCATCATCACGTCAAGCATTTCCCCATACGTGGGTAGTTGGGTTTCAATGTTATTCTTAGTCTGTGGTTTTACAGGTCTATCCCACTGTATCCCACACACATTTTGACATGAAATGACACTTGTCTGTGGTCCCTTTGTATATTTGAATTGTTAAGGTCACCGACTGAACTAATGTCAAGGTTAAAATAAAAGAAGTACCTAAAACCATATCGCACTGTGTTTCATCCATGAAAGGAGGCCTGTGCCCGGAAGTGGGACATATATTATGTAAACTGATAACATACCTAATGAATACTTTAATTTCCAAATTTTTTAATTAGTAAAATAGACTCATCGAGGAGCCTGATCTGATCATAATAATAATGTTAACCCCTATTCTTGTGTCGATCGTACAGCATCAGTAAACATGGTTTCCGTGCGTTGGTTTACCAAGACATCATCTGTTTATCACAAGGAACAATTGGTTCTAGAACGACCATTAAATTTAGCAGCACGGTTCTTGCTTGACGGTCGTAGAGGGACATGTGAAATTCATATTTACAATGCTCATTCTAGTAGCAGCCCTTAAAGTATAATAACCTTAATTATATTAGCGCCTCGAAAGTAAAGTGATCTAGAGAAAATAAGCGTTTAAGAAACTAGGTACCAGTTTCTTTCTACTGCATCACCATTTTATGTAACGGGAATATAAATATATATATATATATATATATATATATATATATATAAATATAGTATAAACGTTAGTTAATGAATTCTCCAGGTAGGGTATTTATAGGGGCAGGTCTCCTGAAGCACAGTAGATAATTCAGACTTCAGAATGCTGACAGAAGCTATTTAGAAGCTGTTAAAGAGAGTCTGATGAAGTGGCACAACACAAACGACGGGACAAGTCGGGCCGAACTTTGCATCGCTTATATGTACCCCCGCTTGGGTGTACTTTCATTGTCAGTCTGAAATACTGTTCAGTACTACAATCAACGTAGAAATTGACTTGGCGCACTCAGAAATTTACACGACTCGATAGGGAATTCACAATTTCTCATATGGGCTGTTCGACCTACTTCTGGAAAGCCCACGTTCTAACCCCCCAATTTAACAGAAGTACTGACGTCTTTTGAGGGGGGGGGGGGGGGGGGGGCAATTATTGTCAGCTGCCGAAGCAGCTGCCGAAGGTTTAGCACAGAGATATGGTGTATAAAGTTCTTGAACACCTACTTTATACTTTAAAACAGTTATACTAGAATCAGACTACCAAATAACCCGGTTGAAGTACGAGGTAGGCGCGAAGTCTGTTTTACCCCATGAGAGCAGACGCGACAAAACTAATTCAGGTCTGCGAACTCATCTCACGCTGACGGATTGCTCATCGGTGAACGATAGTCTTCACTGGATACTATGAATATGGGCTACGCTAGGAATAATGACCAAGGTACCCAGGATCATTTGCTACTTCGGAAAGTCTGGGAGTCCAGAGACCTTTCACTAGGACTAATTAATAGTTGGGTCAATATCAGTGGACGTGAGAGTGTAAAGTTAACAATTTGGGGTTTCGATACCGACCACCCGAGAGAATTGTCACTCGAACGTCGGGTTTTACTACGAATTACTCGGCGGATTGCAGACTTCAATATGAGTGCAAACAATCATTAGTATCACGGGATTTCTTCCCTCAATTTTGATATGCCTGTATATGGAATATTGTAATTTAGTATCCTTACTGCCGGAAAAACACCGAAATTCTGGTGTACCTAAATGAGGGTCAGGGCACAAATAAAGTTGAAGGATCACACTAAATAGCCGAGCAGACCGGGAATCAAACCTCGTATATTTGGATTACTAGTCCACCGATTTCTCCTTGTCATCAACGCAGCGCAAATGGCGCTGTTGCGCTATGTCACTTGTATTGATCTTCTATACCCGTCTATTTTAAAAGGCTTGACTCTATGGAAAGGTTCGGTTTGACTTGAGTTTGCTTCAAGTTTGCTTATTTAATATACTTTAGCATAATCCTTCCAAGCAAGTGTGAACTCCTAGGACATCTCAAAGTTTAGGCACCGAACAACTAGGCTAACCACCTAGGTATATTAACTCAACTCCCAATGCTATCTGAAGTATTTGAAGACATTATTATACTTAGTTGCGTCCTTTTCTTTACCCGACGATAAATTGCCTGGCGAGGGATTGATTTGGAATTGTTGAATTAAATCGATTGTAAATAAGGAATGGAAGCCTCAACAAGATATCTGCTCAATCTCTTCGTAACACCAACGGACACCAGAAGCACAATTTTTATTAGCGTCTGGCAGAAGAGTTTTTGCCTACCTCTATTGACTGGTACTGGTCATAGTGACAGATACAAAGACTTTTAAGGATAAAGATGAATTGTATTTTTTAGCCTTATCACGGCTTTAAACCATCTCAAGGAATCAAGTAGACTTCTCAGAATACTGTATGATTCCAAAATGTCGGACTTGTGTATGTAATTTTTATTTTAAATGGAATAAAACAAGAGTGGCTAAGCTAGTAGTAGCATACAGGTACAAAGGTGATTTTATCTCTGACATTACCTCAGGTAGCTCCAGAGGTCAAGCGTCAAGTTTTCGATAACAGTCAGAGATACTTCTCGTGAATAATGGTAGGATGTAGTATGGTAGGATGGACCGTAAACAGTTTTACTGCGATAAGGATATCTTTATCTAGAAATACTTTCCATCACCTTCTTTGTGCAACTTATATCAAAAATGAAGTTTTAAGTATGATGACTAAGTATGATTATGGACACACTCATGAGACTTCAACACATTTAAGCGACCAATACTACTGGATATAATTTATCGCTTCAAATAGGGAGCTCATTTTATTTACTTCATTGACATCTAATTTTCACATATCCTAAAGGGCTAACACACATTCTTTTCACAGTACGCTTTATTATTACTCTAGTCTAGCCCCACACAGAGTACTAGCGGCGCCGGCAGATAATAAACACGTCTCACAGTGGTTCAAGCGAAGGCTCGAACACCTAAATAGAGCCGTTTTTCTCCCGAAGGGTATAAAACGGATATTTAGGTTTCAGCCGGAGCTTGAACCACCCTTTAAGGGCCTTGCCGGCTAAAATGTACTGACGCCACAAGCCACCGCGCGCCGCTATGGAGGGGGTAGACAGAGACAGATATAGTGACGTCATCGGTGTGTACTCTTCTAGCACATGAAGATTCACGGGTATGACGTAGATATAGGTATGAATATAGGAAGGCTATTCTCACAGTGGTTCAAGCTCCGGCTGAAACCTAAATATCCGTTTTATACCCTTCGGGGGAAAAACGGTTCTAATATATAAATTAAATTAAATAAGGTTTAAAGTGTCTAATGTTGTATAGATAATAGTACGGAGTCCTTCGTGCGCGAATCCGATTCGCACTTGGGCAGTTTTATTGAATTCAAGAATGTTACAAATATACTCTAAAAATATAAGACTTACAATGCAAACTTAGCGACTTGGTAGTTTCAATCATGACATGTTCTAAGGTGGTGTGTGTGGCTCGGCAGGTGAGCATCCTGCCGTCATGCTCCATCCGTGGAGTCCAGCGTAGGAATGAAAAAGTCTCATTGCCGTTTTCCGACGTCTGGAACAATTGCCAAAATATAAGTTTCACGATACAAGGATAGAATACGTTCCGACAATACAAGTACTTTATATTGACGTTCATTTTCTGAAAGAGATTTTATTACCTTTATGATGATAAAAGCATCGTATTGGAAGATAATTAAAAAAATCCGTGAACGTTAAAATAATATCAAGAGCGAGTTATCCTTGTCTTCTGACACTTATCCTTGTCTACTTAAGAGAAGTTTCTATGTAAAAACATTCAGCTTCAGTATGTGTGTAAAGAGAGGACGGAGTGTATGAGTATGTACTAATTCTGTTCAGGGATCACGCTAAGCTACCTAAAAATATAGATATACAAGTCTTACCTTCTGTGGAGCATCGGAAATCATTTGTTTCCCTTCAAGCCACCAAGTGATCATGGCTGGCGGCCGCGCTCCTATTGCGCGACAAGCGAGCTCAGCTTCCTGTCCTACTGACAGCGGCTGTTCTCTGGGTAGAATTTCCACCATGAGTGGCCTCACTGTGAACAATAAACCGTCAGTAACCTTAAATTACGTCCGTTAATATCTGAACGTCTGAGAAGTTTGACCATTCTCTATAGGATAACTGTTAAGGTTGCCATATTGTAAAATGTAGTTGAACCCTAAGGCTATGGACTGGACGCCAGCGGGCAGCACGACGGAAAGCGTGCGCCCATACATTGAATCCGCTCCGAAACGAAACTAATCGGTCAAGTTTAGTGAAAAAGAAAAATAGTTTTAGAATGTATCACCGCCTTTAAAAAGCTTTTAGACTACCCACCATTAAAGACTGCGCTACCTACTATTTATGTATTACAACTGTTTCGAAAAATCTAGACCCCTATGAATCATAGTTAAAAAGTTACTCTAAAACATTTTTCCTCAACTAAAATAGTTAATAAACGCAAAGAAACAATGTGAAATGGAAGCCTGCTTTTAATTAAACGCTCAAAGTAAAATCGTAACATTTTAGCTTAAAAGCTTATCCTGAGCAAAATGGATGGTGTTATGTATTATAATGGAAAATAATTTCCTATCTGCCAGCGACGAATGGTGTTGCTGAGAGGACAATGCGGGCAAATAAAAACTAATGGTTGCTCCGACCGCGAACTTACCTACACAAAAGAATTTTGTAACAGCCATGAGCTGTCATATCAGAGGTAAGCCCCGCCGCAGACGAGGCAGTATGATCTATGTTAATCGCTCGGTTTTATGTGGACTCAGTTTTGCAATAACAGTGAATGAGCGGTTGTCGGCAGGTTAAGCGGGCTTTATGAAACTTTCCCCCATTCCGCGGAAACGTGGAACTGGGTGAAACTATTTTTGGTGTACGTGAAATTGCGGAGATTTTAGGGGATACTCCGAGTTTACTTGCCATCGTAGTGCACGTTGTTGTTTTTGTTGTAAGTGCCTTAAGGTGTTAGTGGAATAATTAGGTATTCTTTTTATGTTCCTGTTTTGGTCGAAAATTGAGTATATCATTTGTGAAATTTGGTTTTATAATAAAGTAGAAAATAATATCATGTAGAAAATATGTATGTGGGTATATGTGGGTGTGTCGTGTAGTATCATGTGTAAAATAAATATTATGAATTATATGAAATGAATTAACTTTATTTAGTCTGAGTACAAGTAGTTTTTAATTACAATCATTATAGATTTTTGTCTAACCACCACCACCACCACCATATCAGCCCTAGGACGTCCACTGCTGGACATAGGCCTCCCCCAATTTCATGGGGGGTAAATGCCATAATCGCCACGCTTGGCATGCGGGTTGGCGATCGCAGTATCTCCACCGCACTCAAGGAAGGCTGCTGCCCATTCCCCGGTGGTCTAACGTTTTGTCTAACGTTATTTCTAAATAAATTAACACTTGTCATTAAATATTATATTATTTTTCAACGTAGTACCGTTTTTTAGGCCGTTAGGACCAGTCAAATATTTTTGCATCTTTGGTTTGGCAGAATATAAATACCGATGACTGTACAGCCCGAGTGCCCGTTCCGCTCGAACGAATATCGAGGTGAGGCGCGCAGCGTCGACGTAAAACATATGCAAGCGACGCCACCGCACCGCTCCATCGCCCGCTGCACTTCGAGTGGAGTAGGGATTCTCATTACCTAATATAAACCTTAGGGCAAACTTTCGTAATTTCGAAATATATGTTTCTGGCTACTACTAGTTTCTTTATTAATTTATTACGATTAACGACATCAGCATACAATTTTCATACGATGTAAATAACTACATCGTTATGTAGGTATAAATATGATACATTTTCAAAAAAATATGTAAGTATCGACATTGTCTTGCTAATTGTAAGTTAAAACATTTTTTTTAGCAAATTTTCCATGAATTGTGCTAATATGTATGAAAATTGCATCGAGTTCCACCTTATCATCATCATAGCCTCTAGCGTTTTTCCCGTTGTATCCTGAAACAAACTACCAGCTGACCATCCCACCGAAAGGAAAAACGAATACCGGTTTCAGTCAAATATGGAATGTAGTTTTGTACACCAATTCTTTTCAATAACTCTACGTTACGAGCCAAGACATCCTGCCTTACCGCTCGGTCAAATAGCAAATAAATATTCCATGTTTATTTTAACGTAGTAGACAGATGATAAAAAAACATAGCTTCCTTCCACCCTGTCATATTCCAACTAAGTACATCCAGCCTAATATCTCACAGCAAGCACGTATTAGATGACGTAGTGCCACGTCAGGGTTGTCACCGGTTATAATGTCCCGCGCGGTTAGTTAGACAAATGTCCTAATATCAGGGGTGTGACACACTGTGTGCTCGCGCTGTGCACCTGTATTAATGGTACAGTAAAGCAATTTGAACTGTGTGGAATGAACGTCGAATCCAGTGGCTTTCTCTAACGTAAAGAGGAATGCTATGTAATGTCGCTAATGCAATAATGGCAGCAAAATTGCAATGTATGTTTGTGTGGTTCGAAAACTTAAATGGGATTGTTTATTGAAAGCATTTTATCAGTCCTGTCCTTAAAAAAATATGCTACAGACTTAAATTGTGAATTCCTTGGTTAAATTTACCGTCAATAGCAATAACATTTTTCGACTAAAATATAAGACCAATTTGCTCACGAGGTTAGTAGTGATTACCGCCCAAGTCACACACATTTTTTTTCATGTTTGTTTTGTTTTCTTACACAAAATCGTGCTTTTCGCAGAGTAAGGTTTTTTTTTATTTTCCTGCTCCGAATAATGAGCACTCTTGATCCGATCTGATAAAAAAAAAACCTAATAGTCCATTGCGTCACGAGGCCGGTAAAATGATTAGTAATTACCGTTCAGGTCACACACAATGTTGTTTCAGGGGGGTTCTTACACAAATTAGTATTTTCGCAGAGAAAGGTTATTTTTATTTTCCTGATCAGAATCATGAGCACTCTGGATCCTGATGAAGACAAAACAACCTATTTTGCATTTTACTATGTGACGTTTCTTCACTTTGTATGGACCGTGACATACTGAAAACCTAAAAATTTTATGGAAAATAGGGGGCTTTATAATATCAGAATCGATAATAGCACTTTCGTGATACAGACCAGAACAACCTAAAGAAAACAAATTCCGCGAATGAAAGCAGGTAGGTAGGTAGACCATTTAAACCAAATTCTATGACATTTAAAAAATAAAATAACAAAAGGTAGCTACTCATATTTTAGAATTTAGGGTTGGCAGTCCCGCGACTTCCCTGGTTGAATTTGACGTGAGACAATAGTTAAAAGTTTGTGTAATAACCGAAGTGCTGGAGTCGGCGCGCACCCCACTAGAGTCAAAGGAATTCGAACCCTCCATACAGAATTTACATTTCATATTTGAATGGGTTACGGGCAGCCGGTCGGCTCTGGTTGGCTGCCGCCAGCTCTGCCGCTGCCGTTGGATACGAAGTCTAGCGTGCACGCCGACTCCGGCCGTTTAGTGAGAATCGTCCATAAAACCCTTCGGTATACAGCCACAATTTAAAATCGCAGTTAAAAATATTTTACTCACATACATTTTTAGTATTAAATAGCTGTTCGTATACATTTTGATCAATTTATAGATGGGTACAAAACCGTATTATTTAGTTACTTAGTAATTGAAAAATGACTGATTAATAGAATTTGAGAAAACAATAATAATACAATTAAATACACAAATTGATGTCAAATCTAAAGAAGAGACTGTTTTTTCTTCGAGCTATAAAGAAAATAAATAATACGGCGTCCCTCAAGGAAGTATTCTGGGCCCTCTCCTATTTATTATCTATATTAATGACCACCCGAAAGCGGTTAAATACCCTATGGTCCTATTCGCTGATGACAGCACAATTGTTTTCACCAATATACAACCAGGAACACTACAAGCTGAAATAAACACCACCCTTAAATCAACTATTGAATGGCTTGATAGAAATAACCTCAGAGTCAACTTAATATAATGTATTTTAAACAGAGGTGTAAAATTCAACAGAATCCAGTGGTGAAATATAAAGATTCCATTATTTCAGAGACTTACAATGCTAGATTCTTAGGGTTAGATTGAGATCAAAATTTATCATGGAAACTGCAGATCGAAAATGTCTGCAATAGATTGAGCCGCTTTTCATATGCATTGTATATGTTACGCAAAATAGACAACCAATCCACTGTACTGACTGCTTACCATGCCTATGTATCTTCGACACTCAGGTATGGAATAATTTTCTGGGGCAACTCTTCCAGTCATGAATGGGTGTTCCGTGCACAAAAAAAGTGTATACGAGCCATATGTGGGTTACGCCCAACTGAAACCTGTAAACCTCATTTTATAAACCTACAAATTATTATTTTAGAAATTGCATTATTTGTAAAATTAAATCCTGAACAATTTCAATATTTCTCAAGTTACAGACTTCGTAGCCAATTGGTAGCTGCCCCATCAAAAACGAGGCATTTCACGAAAAATGTACTGGGTATGGCCCCAAAAATTTTCAACAAACTACCAAATGCCATTCGAGATAAAGATAGCATTACGGAGTTTAAAAAAACTTTGAATATTTTTTTAATACAAAAGGCTTATTATTCGGTAAATGAATATTTAACTGACTATAATAATGACTATAATGTAATGTAATGATATTTACTAGGTAAGCATATTTATATAACTCATGTAGTGCAATTACTAGACTAAGAAACCCTTTGTACGCCGTAAGGTAGAACATAGCTGAACATTATCAATGTATTTTCAACATCCATTTTGATTTTAAAAATGCTTTATTGGACCACAAATGAGAAAAAATACACAAAATACATATTTCATAGCAACATGTGGTCTTATTGCCTTAAAACGATCTCTTTCAGACAACATTTGCTATAAACGCCTGTGCTATAAAATGTTATAATGCCCTTTACGAGCAGTTGTGATGCAAATTGTATTCTCCTCTCCTAGTATTACATTTCCTTGAAGAGTTTCCTTATATCAATAGAAACCCCATGTTTATTAAGACCTTAAACACAATTTGGTAGTTATTCAAGACGGAACATAATTTATGAGCAAGTCATAACTTGTATGTCTATATAGGCGGAGGCAAAGGTCAACGCGTATTACTGACCCCCGGGGCGTAATAGTTGGCGCCCTAACTCAAGGACTCATTACGAGTACACTGTCGAGTAATATTATTCATTGTTACAAGCTTTCTCTTTATTGTTTCTGTTTCATTGGTAAATGTTTCAAAAATTTAGTAGTAAAGTTCCTTACTAAAGGCTTTCTTAAATTCTGAACAATTCATTTAGTTATAATAATAATAATAAAGCCATTTATTCCCACAAAAACAATAAGTGACTAAAACTAAACTAAATTAACAATTCGTGTGTTGTATGTAAAATTAGTTTTTGGGGACCCATAATTGGGCTAAGGCCTCCTCCATGCACGTCCATGATTTCCTGTCTTGCGCGAGTCTAGTCCAGGTACAGCCGGCGACCTGCTCGATGTCGTCTCTCCAGCGGCGGCGCGACCCGTCGCGCACGAACCAGTGCAGCACGCGTTCGCTCCAGCGACCGTCTTGCGCGCGGGCCACGTGACCGCCCCAGCGCCATTTTAGCCTACAGGCTAGATCAGCTACGTCTATCAGTTTGGTCTTATATCTTATATCTGAACTTCGTATCCTATCTCTTAATTTAAGCCCCAGCATACTTCGTTCTACTGCCCGTTGGAAAACCTGTAGTTTGTTAATTATTTCTTTATTAAAAGTCCAGCTTTGACATCCGTAGAGAAGTGTAGGAGAGACAACTGTATCGAAAGCTTTTTTCTTTAAGGTGATGGGAAGTTTGGATTTGAAGATGTGCTTTAAGGACCAGTATCTTTTCCATGCAATTTTAATTTATTATTGGAAATATCATAGCCATTTATGTCACTTCCACTCTTAAATATTGGATTACGCGTGAGCCAACAACGTTACTAATGCAATTAATAATACCAATTAAAATTTAGAACAGAGAGAATTTTAGTGCTACTGTATTCGAAATACGAGGGGAGGTACAAATATTCGCGGAATGAAGTATTTGCAAATTAAATAAAACAAAGTATTTTTCTTTTCCAATATATTTACCCTCGAGTTTATTGCATTTTTCAGATCGACTAATTAATATTTGTAAACCATCAAAAAATATTTTTTTATCTTTACTTTCAAAATAAGCCGAAATAGCCTCCTTCACTTCTTCATCGTCACAATTTTTTTCCTCGTAGTTCTTTTTTTAAATTTGAGAACAAATAATAATCGCTAGGGGCCAAATCAGGGATGTAGGGGGGGTGAACCAGGGGTTCGAAGCGCGCTGTTAAGAGCAGCAGTCGCAACATGGCTCTTGTGAACCAGTACATTGTCGTGCAATAGCAACACACCCTTTGACAGTTTTCCCCGCCGTTTTTCTTTAATGGCTTCACGTAGTCTTTCCAATGCATTGCATAATATGTCCCAGTTATGGTAACACCCTTGTCCTTGTAGTCGATCATGAGAATATCTTTAGAATCCCAAAAAATCGTAGCCATCACCTTTCCGGCCGATTCTGATACCCTGAACTTCTTTGGAGGTGGTGCACTCTACTGCATGGACTCTTGATTCGACTCAGGTTCAAAATGATGAACCCAAGTCTCGTCTCCAGTCACAATTCGTTCCAATATGTGGGTAGGATTGTCACCGCACAGATTCAAAAATTGTTTCGATGCTTCAACGCGTTGTATCATCTGCTGCGGTTTGAGCATTCCCGGTACCCACCTAGCACTCACTTTTGTCATGCCAAGATGGTCATGTAGGATCCTCAAAATTATTGTAACTGATACCTCAACTAATGCAAGTAATTGTTTCTTTTTAAGTCGAGCATCTTCTAGTACGAGATTTTCAACTTTTTTAACGATATCCGAGGATGTGACTTCAATCGGCCTTCCTGGGTGAGGGTCGTCTTCAATTGACTCTCTGCCATGTTTGAAGAGGCCATGCCACTTGTAAATCATGGTTTTAGCAGGGCACTGGTCCCCGTAGACTGCTCTCATTTCGTTAATTATAAGTTACGGAGGTTTTCCTTGCTTTGATATAAATTTTATCTCGGCACGACATTCAATTTGCTTCATAGTCGCACGTTTATTCCGAAATATTTTGTTTGAAGGGCGATATTTTTAAAACAAAAGACGGCTTTAAATTGACATTCATATTTTATTTTTCTTAAAAGTTCTCATATCAGACAAGCAAAGAGGTTTTGCACAATTTTACCTCCTTCTACTTCATACCGCGAATATTTGTACTTCCCCTCGTATGATATTCTGTTTCGTTAGCTTGTATGTAGTAGAGGATATATTTCAATGCCTGAGAGCGATTTTTATTGTGAATTCTAACTATGTAGTATATGTATCCCCAGGCTTTAATAAATCCTCTGAAAATTTAAACAAAACGGAATTTGTCAGATTTTTATACTGTGGAGTAAATTCAGGGCATGTATTTAAAAATATTACTTATTGAATGAATCTATGAAATAAAAGATGAAAACTATCATTCATTACAAACATTCAAAATCTTCATAACAATTTTTATTATAAGTCGAGGACCTACCTGAATTTAACGAAGATTAAAAATATTATCACACAGTATCTGTTCCCATCTTACTAAGAAAATTAGAAGCACACGGGTTCCGAGGAAATACTCTAAAGTGGTTCGAAAGCTATTTGTCGGAAAGAAGCCAATGTGTTAAGATAGGTGAACACATGAGCGACCAGAGACCAGTCTCTTTTGGCGTGCCTCAGGGCAGCATACTGGGCCCTACCCTATTTCTTTTATATATGAACGACATCTCACTTATACCGTTACAAAATGCCGAGATCCTGTGTTACGCCGACGACACAGCTATCATCTTTCACGGGAGTTCATGGACGAACGTCTATGATCATGTCGAGCATGGTATGTCGCTGGTAGCAGGCTGGTTGCAGCAAAACCTTTTAACTTTTAACACGTCAAAAACTAATTTCTTATGTTTTCATAAGACATCGGCTTCTTCACCTAGACTGCAGCAGGATCTTAAAGTTCACTCCAGTAACTGTATAAATACTCCAGTTGGAGACTGTGCCTGTAATAGCATGACGAGAACTCCCTCAATTAAGTACCTCGGAATTATCATCGATGAAAAACTAAACTTCAGAGAGCATGTGGCTGCAGCCTCTGGCAGAGTTAGAAAGCTGATACACTCTATGAAAATGTTACGGGAGTCAGCCGATTTTTCCTTGTTAAAAATTATATATTTAGCACTAGGGCAGTCTATAATTAATTACTGCATTCTAGCATGGGGAGGTCAAACCTCTACTATTCTCCTAAAATTGGAAAGAGCGCAAAGAGCGGTGCTGAAAGTCGCTTTGAAGAAACCAATTAGATACCCAACGAATGATTTGTACTGCGATGCACAAGTGCTCAGCGTCCGGAAACTGTAATTAATGAGGGTAGCATTGCATGTACATAAAACAGTTCTCAGCTCATCAGACTACAAAAATCTACTTAAAAACCGTATCTTTAAAATTCCCACCACATCTGTTAATACCAAATTTGCACATCATTTCTCAGTCTTTTTGTTCCCCCGCATTTACAATCGTCTAGTAGTGTTATACGATTTTAAAGAGCACTCCGTTCCCAAGGCAAAGAAGCTGTTATCGAAAAATATGATAAACCTATCTTATGTTGACACAGAAAACCTAATAAAGACGACATCCTAACCAGTCCTTCATTTTTCCAGTCCTACACACTTCATTTTTGTATCATGTTAGTTACTTACCTACGTTATGTTAAATATATGAAAAAAAAGAGTATGTATTGTTACTTTTAGAACACTGTTGCTACTAGCCGCTAATGTTTAAAGATATGTCAATCTTATTATTTCCTCCACGAGACAGGCTATGCCTAGTGTGGAGGTCAGTATATCATGTAACTGTTTAAACTTATTTTTGTCAAATAAACTATTTGTATTTGTTGTATTTGTATTATAATTGACCTTTCACACTTAGGAAAATAGCGCTTTGTGGGTGTAATGAAAACATATTCTAGATACACGGCAGTGTGTCCAGCCAAGTTCGAAGAAAAAGGAACTACTTCGAGCTACTTTTGACCCCTTCAAAACTCTAAATATGCCTACATACATGAAATATATTTTAACCTACATACATGAAATTTATCAAATCGAATAAAATCTCCTTGTTTGTCTAGATCCATTTTGGGTTCTAAACAAACTTTGTTCGTTCTTAATGTACCACAAAAGTTATTGATATATTAATGTTTAAAAACTGGCATTTTTATGACTGACTGACTCACTGACTTATAAACCAAAGATCTAACCCACTTTTACATAGATGACCGAGAAAGTTAAAATTTGGCGTCCAGGTGGGTAATTTTGTATGTAATGTACAAAGCAAAAAAAAGTACAAATATAGATCATAAAAAAAGAAAATGAGCCAAGTTCTTAGAAAAATATTTTTACACAAATATATTTAGTAGGTTGGTGTCGACTACATAGAAAAAAGGAATGGGAACCTGATTCTACCCAAACCATGAATGTAAAAAATGAGACGTGTTCTTATGTTGCACCAAAAGGAGTGGTATCTGAAGAGGTTTACAGTAAAACCAATTGATTGAATTAATTTCTATGTATTTAAGTATGTATTTATCTATATAAGTATGTATATCATCGTCTAGTACCCATAGTACAAGCTTTGCTTAGTTTGTTACTAGGTCGATTTGTGTAAGATATTATTAATGTGCAGCTGCTTTCATGGCATTACATACTGCGCAAAAAACTATCAAGTTAAGGTTCAAAATGCATCAAGTCGCAATAAATTGGTTTCAGTGTTAACCCTTTAACGCTCAAAGATTTTTTTCTTAAATTTATTATTTATTTCTTAATAACTGTATTAATAGAGGTATTTTTAAATCTATAAAAATAATTTATAAAATCTTTCATGTTCAGGTCTGAAAATATCCTATGTAGGCTACAAACAACATTGAAAGAGAGTATCCGAACGCACTCCGAACTAGACGTCAAAAACGAGTAGCGTATTTAGAAATTGTAAAATTAATGTAAATTATCCAAAATTGGTCTTGTATTGTTCATTAAAGTGATCTAGAGTGAATAATTTAATTGTGATAATGTTATCCAGGAATTAAATTAACGATAAAGGTCACAAATCGTCAAAATAATATTTGACAGTTCGTCACCGTTGAAATTTTGAAATGAAAAAAGTATACTGAGTGTACGGTGCATTACAACGGATTTTGAAAGCAGGGAAGTATTGTTTCTACATTATTATTACCTTAAGTTTGGTCTAAGTGAATAATTGGTCACAATAATAAAAATAATGTGTCACTTTTGTAGGTTCCAATTCTAGAAAATCTTGTAAATTCCATTACTAGTCAAAAATAAATGCTTTCACTGTTAACCAAAGCAGAACTAGTCCAAATTAGTGCATAATACATATTTTAGAGAGTATAAGTGTATCTTACTGCGCTTAGTTTGCTTATAGTCCAGTTAAATTAATGGTTTAGTCTAATAATTTTCATCATCATCATCAATAATTTTAGTCAATATTATTAGTTGTTACAATTATTACCATAAGGTATATATATTTCTTGCTTATAAGAGTATATAAGCCCTTGGTATAAAGTTTTGACTCAGGTATTTACATTTTCAATCTGTTTTCAGCCCAAATCACTAAACCAGTTACACGCAGAGATGCTTTAATTAGCAAACTGCAACAAACTAAAAAAGAACTCAAAGCGGCCACAGAGCTTAATGAAAAGCTCCTGCAGGAACGGGATGACAGTGAGGAGGAGGTCATGCGGGTTGTCAGGATGAACACAACCCTCAAAACCCAGCTCGCTGAACAAGACCTGCAGTATGAAGACATGCTAAGCCAGCGGACAGAACTTCAACTCTCCGTGGACCGGTTCCAGCAGTGCCAGGAGATACAGCAAGCTTTGCGGCGTATTCAAGATCTGGAGCAACAACTGGAAGAACTTCAGGCAAAGCAGACCACTATTTGCAAGTACTGCTCGGAGTTGGGTGAAAACAATTTAAGTATCTTTGCCGAATTTAGTACTTGTGAAGTAGACATGATGCATGATAGTTTAGTAAGCGCCCCCATAGTAGAAACAATAGATTTAACCAATTCTGTGTATGTAGAGAGTAATTCTGATCACAGAGTCATAGTAAGAGGATCAAACAAAGTAAAACAATATTTAAAATTGAATAGATTTATTAAAAAATCTAAACTTTTATTGCAACGTCACAAGACAATTTTCAAAGCAGTTTTGTCTAAGTACAGCCATGTGTCACTGAGCGACCAGCTTCTTAACTGTCAGCAACAATTAGACCGGGCAGTAATAGAGCTGAAAAATCACTCCGATGAGGTCATCATGCTGCAGTCAAAACTAAAAGATATCACTAGCAAGCATGACCTTTCAAGCAAAACTTTGCACGAATACATAGCCTTTATGAATAATGTTCTAGAACCGGGGAGCGGCGTCCCACTACACTTCGAGTCGCCCCGGGTACCGGGTCGCTGCCCCGGGCCGAGCCGCGACCACTCGCCGGCCGCCCGCGTGCCCGCCGCCCCCGCGCCCGCCTCCCTTGTGCTCCACCGCGCCGCCGCCGTGCCGAGCCGAGCGTCAATGTAGACCAGCCACCGAGCCGAGAAGAACCGCCGTTCCTGATGATCGAGTCGCCGCCGCTGTCGCTGAGCCAAGCCGAGCCGGCATCGCCGCCGGTGCCTGTCCCCGCCCGCGCACCCGCGCCCGCCCGGCCGCGCCGCACCGTCGTGTACACGGACCGGGCGGGCGTCGGCCTCGGCGCGCTGCTAGCGGGCCGCTTGACTCAGAGGGTGACCAACAACTGTCTCCCGGGAGCCTCCGTCGATCGTCTGGCCTCGTGCATCGCCGCTGACCACTTCGACTGCGACTCTACGCTGGTAGTGTTCGTCGGTGATATTTTAGACTGTACCGAGCGAGACATTATTAGACTATCGGAGACGCTCACTGAAATAGACCAGCGAGGTATAGGTACAATCATAATATGTGCGTTGCCTTTTTCGGATACTTTGTCGGCAAAGTAATATATAAACTTACATTATTTAAATTCCATTTTGTATAGGTTGTCTCTATACAGCTGTACGATTTCGATACGAACAAATTTGTTAAGAATTTAGTTTTGACTGAAAAGCGTCCATATATACCGAAAAGGTACTTACGTGAGTGTGCTAAATTGTTAGCATATAATATTGTAGACCCCGTCGTGACTAGCACGACGTTTGTTAATGTTAAGGCGGTTCCTGTGTTACGTTTTAGTAGCGTGGGCTTCGAAACGGGGTCGGTGCCGGCGAGTAATTTAAACTGACCGATAAGACAACGCGTGTTACCACCGGCCCCGAACCCGTTGATAGATGTAACACTAGTATTAATATGGTTCATCAAAATATACAGGGATTTACTAGTAAGGAACTTGAAATTGATTTGTTCATACAATGTTCAAATATTCATATTTTATGTATAACGGAGCACTGGCTTAAAGATCATGAGTTTATGTTTAATTTTAGCAATCATAGTATAGTAAGTTCATACTCTAAAGTCATGTAGGCGTGGATGATCCTTGATTATTGTGAAACATAATTTGAAATGTAAAGAGCGTAAAGATATTGTTGACATGTCTGTCGAGCGTCACATAGAACTCTCTTGTGTGGAGTTAAACCAATTTATAATTATATGCGTATACAGGCCCCCATCGGCGGATTACAGTCTATTTGAGACAGTGATGGAAGAAGTGCTCAGCAGTATTTATAAGAGTACAAAATGCGTTATTGTTTGCGGTGATTTTAACGTTAACTTACTTGAGAAATCGCCCATGAGTGTGAGTCCAGTGAATACTTTTAAATCTTTTAACCTGGTGAACTTGTTTTGTGAGCCAACTCGCATTACAGCAACCAGCGCGACATGTATAGATAACATTTTCAGTAACAAGGATGCGATTAGTAAATTTATTATAAACAACTTAAGATCTGACCACTGTGGACAACAAGTCGCCTTCAGCGGGAAAACTGATAAAGTTCCACGACACACTATGTGCAGACCTATTTCTAAAAAGAGCTTAGATTTATTCAATCGTAATATAATGAAACGATTATGTTATCTTCCACTCACTCAGGAAAGCCCTGACCGTTTGTGTACTCAATTGTTTAATTGTATCAAAACGGAATTCGATGTCTGTTTTAATTTGAAGAAGATCCAAAGCAAGTTCAAGACTAAATTTAGCGACTGGGCTACGCCAGACATTCACGAGAAGAGGCGCCGACTCTATTACTTGTATGATTCAAGAACTACTGATAAAAGGCCGGAATTTCTAGAGTACTATTAGAGAACTATTCAAAATCTTTTAAGTTAATGTGTGTCACTGCTAAAGCCGATTACTTGTCAAAAAAGATCCAGAACTCCAGTGATAAGATTAAAACTGTATGGCAAGTTATCAACAATGAAACTGGGAAAAGTAAGTTAAAAGATGCGCACTTTAGCCTGCGAGTCGATGACACTCTAGTGAGTTCTGACCACGAAGTAGCAGATCATTTTGAGCGGTTCTTTACTAATGTACCCGTCGAGACCACGAAACCTTTGAATTCATCACCAGATGTCGCTGAATCGTTATTGAAAGAAAATGTAACAGAATGTACAGAAATCTTTAGCTTCACTGACGTGACCCCCCATATTATAATTAAAGCATTTAAATCATTAAACTCAAAAAAGACTGAAGATTTTTGGGGCCTTTCTGTAAAAGTATTACATTCCATTGTAGAATCAATCGCACCTTTCTTAGCTCATATTTTCAATAAATGTATTGAAACTGGAGTTTTTCCTAACCTGCAGAAACACATTAAAATCATCCCGTTGTTTAAATCAGGATCAAAAACTGACCCTACCAACTTCAGACCAATCTCAATACTACCGGCATTAAGCAAAGTTTTTGAGAAACTTATTCTTAATCAGCTGATGTCCCTGTTCGCGTAAAGAACAAACCTTCGAATAGCTCCGAGCTTCACCGGTCCCGGAATTCTAGCAGCTAAGCAGTACAGGCATTGCATTCAAACAATATGCAGTAGACCACTAACCTCTGAGATCCTTTTTGTCCAGCAGCAGCTTCTCCGGGCTGGCCAGCACCGACTTCCACACGCTCCGTACAGAGTCTATAATTAATTAAGTTGTCCACACACATAAAACTATGAATTCACACCGATTTAACCAACTTTTATGAAATATTAGGCAAGACATATAAGCCGCGCGTCCGTGCGTTATGCTCCGATAGCAAAGTCTGATCGACGAGTGTCTACCCGTCAAATCCGCCGAAAAACCGAGGCTTCGCAATCTACCTACATATTGAAAGACTATAATGCCTGAACATCCCCCCGCCTAACCAAGGTCCGCCTTGGTTCCCTAATCTCCTATAGGTAACCGACAAAGTTTTGAAACGGGCCTCAACAGGACACCGTTTTGAGTTTTAACTTCAGCAACGCGTACAACCCCATCTTTACCCGGTAAAAGTTTAACAATCCGTCCCCGTCTCCAGTTAAGTGAAGCTAAGTTATCTTCTTTAATTAATACCAAATCACCAACTTTAGGCGGTTCTGTATGAGAAGTCCATTTATACCGTTGTTGAAGCGTGTGAAGGTACTCGTTTTTCCACCGATTCCAAAAATGTTGAGTCATTTTTTGTATGCGTTGAAACCGAGATAGCCGAGACTCTTTAACCTCCGTAAGTGGATATTCAGGAAGACCTACCAAAGGCCCATTTATTATTAGATGGCCTGGCGTCAATATGTTCAGATCTGCCGCATCAGAACTGAGTGGACACAACGGACGAGAATTCATCACCGCTTCCACCTTAGTGAAGAAGGTCGCTAATTCTTCGAATGTCAACCGAGCCTCACCGAGAACGCGCTTAACATGAGTTTTTGCCGATTTAATTGCGGCCTCTGCCAGTCCGTTATGATTTGGGCTCGATGGAGCATTGAATAGCCACCGAATCTCATGTTTAACACACTCCCGGTCAATCTCCGTTTGATTGTCACGCAAGAACGCATACAAGTCCCTTAAATATTTATCAGTTCCCTTATAATTTGTACCACAGTCCGAGCGTATAATATGAGGAACCCCTCGCCGTGAAGTAAAACGCGTAAGCGCCGCCACGAAGGCTTCGACTGACAATTGAGAAACTACCTCTAAGTGTACAGCCTTGGTACTTAAGCAAACAAATATACACAGAAAACATTTCTGGATCTTTGCGTTCCGAAGGTTAGATGATTTAATATAGAATGGCCCGCCAAAATCGGTTGCCGTACCGATAAAAACCCGCTCACCCCTTACCCGATCAGGGGGTAAATCCGCCATGTATGGTTGTACCGGCCGTGGCCGTGACATATAACACGGCACACATTTAAAAGTTACGTGTCGTGTGATTCGCCGAGCTGCGACAATCCAATACCTCCACGAAAGGATAGACGCAAGCGTATTTGCCCCAACGTGGCAATGGACTTTGTGATAATGAGTTACCAATAGTTCAGTAAACCTATCCTTCCCTGGCAACAATATTGGATGGCGTGCGCTATATGGTAACTCCGATGCACCTATTCTGCCGCCTACGCGAAGCAGATTATCCTTATCTATGAATAAATTCAGCCGCCTTAAACAATTTTTAATAGGTTTCTTCTCCCTAATTGCCGTTATTTCCGATTCATAATGCTGACTCTGAACCAAACGTATTAAACATGTAGTAGCGTGTTTACGCTCCGAAACCGAAATATGATCACCGCCGCGCACGCGTTTCATTCTACAATTTCTAATAAACCGTAATAAATAAGCCGTTACATTTATTAATTTATCGAAAGAGCTAAACCGATTCATTAAATCAAAATCTGCATCTAAAGTCGCAACATTAACCGCTGTCAATCGCAAACCGGGTAACATATCGACCGGAAAGTCTGTACATTTGCCCGGCCACCGCGACGGGGGCTCCAGCAGCCACCGTGGTTGCCACCACAGCGGGTGATGCAGCAACTCGCGCGCCGTGGCACCGCGCGACGCGACGTCTGCGCAATTCAATTCGCTTGGGACGTGCCGCCAAGTGATATTTGCCTTAGATGAGATTATTTGTGAAACTCTATTTCCTTCATATACTTGTAGCATATGCGGAGGAGTCTTTAACCATGCCAAAACTATTGTACTGTCGCACCAAGCAATTATGGCATCCAAATTAATGTCATGATCTAAAGTGGAAACTACATGATTGATAAGTGTAGTTAATAAAGCCGCGCCGTTTAATTCCATTTTAGGAATTGTATGTTTTGTTCGCAACGGAGCCACTCGAGACTTTGCCATTAGTAAGCGTACAAGAGTAGTACCGTCCGCATTTATCGACCGTAAGTAAACTACCGCAGAATAACCGACCGAAGATCCATCACAAAAACCGTGAATTGCATAACAAGTATTGCCGACCATTTTTAAACATCTAGGTATCGAAACCATTTGTAAGTTAGGTAAATCTGATAAAATTTCTTGCCAGTTCCGAATTATTTCGATGGGCACCGGAGCATCCCATTCAACCTTACGAGAATTGTTAAAAGAACCGAGTAGTGTTTGTAATAATAGTTTAATCTTAAATACAACTGCGCACACCCAGCCGAGAGGGTCATAAAGACGAGCCGTTAATGCCAAAATGCTCCGACGAGTAATCGTACCTACTTCCGGTAGATTTATTCGGTAGGTAAAGACGTCACATTTCGGGTCCCACTGTACGCCTAATACTTTAATAAATCCCGAACCGTCCGTGTCCGGATCAAATGAGCGAAGAGTCTCGAGATGATCTATTGGCAAACCGTCTAAAAGTTTTACATCGTTTGACGACCATTTTCGTAATTCGTATCCAGCCGAACCCATTAGCGACACAAGCTCATTCCTGAGACGCAACGCATCTTCCAGCGTGTCCGCCCCTCCATTGAGGTCATCAACGTAACTATTTTCACGCAACAATTTAGCCGCTCGGGGATATCTACTTTCCTCATCGGATGCCAATTGATGCAAACACCGAATTGCTACGAAGGCACTGGATCTCAGGCCATATGTATTTGTTGTAAGTTCATAAACACGCAAAGGCTCATCCGGAGACGTCCGCCAAAATATAAGTTGATACTTTCGATCATCCGGGTGTATCCAAGTTTGTCTAAACATCATTTTTACGTCTGTGCAAAAGACAAAGCGAGGTAATCGAAAGGTATTTATAATCTGCGAGATATCGCTTTGTAACCGTTCCCCTGAAAATAAACACATGTTTAAACTAACCCCGTTGGGACTCGTTTCAACGCTACCATCAAATACAATTCGAATTTTTTCCGTGTCCCCCGATTTTTTGAAAATTCCAAAATGAGCCAAAAAATAATGCTCTTGATTAGATTCAATATCGAAGGTAGAAACCGCCATATGTCCGAGTCTTAAATATTCCGACATAAATTCAACATATTTCGCGCGGTATTCCGGTTGCCTTGCCATTCGCCGTTCTACAGACAAAAAACGCCGTAATGCTGTTTCTTTAGAATCACCCAACGGTGGGTGTCCGGGTATCAATGGTAACCTAACAACATATTTACCATCTGCGCTGCGTGTCGTAGTATTTACAAATAGGGTTTCACATTCTATATCTGCCGGATTCTTAATAGCCGAACACGGTGGTTCCTCCGACCGCCAAAACTTTTCAACGGCTTCGATAAGTGTGAGACCGACATTATTTTCATTAGAGTCCGAGTTACGAAATTCGGCCGACTGTGCCGGACCGAATACGGCAAAGTCAAATATAGTACCGAGTGCATAAGGACCGCCCGTACGTAATTCAATTTTCTCACCACTCAAAATTTGACCCAAAATGTCGCAACCGAAAATGACGTCAACTTGCCCCGTGCCACGTCCGTCGTCCGCCAACTTAATATTGCTGCCCACTGGTAACCCTAATTTACGAGCTAAATACGACGTAGGCTTCCTTAATATCACCGCAGTAACCGAAAGTAAACCCTGACTAGACTTTTCCGATTTAAAATAAAATTTAACTATATGAGTGCCGTCATTATTCCGTATACCGCCAATACCTACTAAGGGTGTTTCATTGTAATGTCGCTTCAGCCCTAAACAGGCTACAAGATCACTTTTGATTATCGTTACTTGAGCGCCGAAATCGAGTAACGCTCGACACCGCACGAAGTTTCCGTTAGCTGATTTTATGTCAATAATAACTGTAGGTAAAAGAACATTATTTTTCAACCGAGGAACCGAAGCGACATTACAGCTCTGTAATTGCTATTGTTGGGAATGCGAGTTACGAGGACCAACAGGACTCGACAAACCCCTATTCCCATATGAACGGTCCCGATTTTCCGATGCCGCCCGACTATTATCCCCGCGATCATTTAAATAACGAGAATTACTTTCATAATTACAATCTCGTCGAACGCCGCTACTATGACCCGAGCGAGAAGTGCTGACGCCGCTATCCTCAACAGCGCCATATGTCCGTTGCCGCGCAGAACCAGACCTTACGTATGCGTCAGGTGACCGCCGGCCGCCGCTCGCGTTATCATAGCGCTGTGACGCAACCATTACTTGCCGTGTATGCTGCCGTTGCTGCGCAGGCGACGCTGAGCGAGAAACCGACATTGTGCAAATCAATTTGTTGTGACCAACATTACCGCACCGGTTACATTTAACTTGCTGAGCACAAGTCGCCGCAGCATGGGTACCGAAACACCGAAAGCACAACCCATTGTTTTTCACCCAGTCCTTGCGACTGTAGGTAGACATATCCGCAAACTTAAAACAATTGTTTATATTGTGACCCGATAATTGACAATAGGCACATACAGATTGTTTCCCGAAATTATAATTACGAATATTGTTATTTCGTTCCGATTTTTCATTGTGATTATTATGCTCGATCACATGTGTTGCCCGCGTGAGCTTCCGTGTTTGGTCCGCATAAGATAAAACTGGTTCCGCCGCCGTCTCAATCAATCGGCATTCATTTTGCAGAAAATCAATCAGCTGATCAAAGGTAGGTAGCTGTAGGTTATTACCACCGTGTAACTGTTCAAACCGCGTTTTAATATCCGAAGGCAATTTCGTTAAAGTAATATGTAACAAAATGTAACTCCATTCATCTATGGGAAGGCCAAGATTTTTTAAAGCTCGCGTAGATTCCAATAATGGGTTTAAGATTTTAGTCCTAAGCCCGAAACTCTTGACAAGCGCCGGTAAGTTTAATAACCGAGAAATATGCGAGTCCGCCTGCAATCGTTTATTATCGTATCTACCTTTCAAAATGTCCATGGCAATATCTAACGAGCTATCCACCATAGGTAAATGTTTTATCAATGATCGGGGTTCCTTTTCAACGTTTGAAAACAGGTAGTGAAATTTCTCCGTTTTAGAAATATCTTTCCGAGATAAAACCAGCGATGTAAACAAGCTAATGAAACTTGTCCATGAGAAAATATCACCGTCAAAGGTACACATAGAAATCCGTGGGAGCCGTGATGACGCGACACTTTCCGTAGGTACATGGGTCCCGTCCAAGTTCGGGTATGCGGCTAATACCGCATCCAACTGATTGTAGACTTCTGTGGCCTCCTTGTACTTCTCATCATAACTAACAACTAGTTCCGAGTCCGAATCCGTCCGTGTACACAATATACCTTCATACGCTTCCGTCAGCGTATTATAATAATCCTCTAACTTACGTAACCGTGCCGATATCACGGTTGAGTTATAACTCTGGCTATTTACAATTTGCAAGGTGTTTTTAAACCAATCATATTTAATCTTAAATTTGGTTTCGAAAATTTTAGCCATTTTTAACCGATACCGGACCTTTAACAATATTAAATTACAATATAATAGGATAATATAATATAATAGGAATAGGCAAATCTGCACAATTTACCGTTACAAAATGGCTGCCCGTACTAACTAAGCACAAACGCTTTTTCTGTGAAAACCTAATCCGATTCGTATGGACCAAAATATTATGTTCGCGTAAAGAACAAACCTTCGAATAGCTCCGAGCTTCACCGGTCCCGGAATTCTAGCAGCTAAGCAGTACAGGCATTGCATTCAAACAATATGCAGTAGACCACTAACCTCTGAGATCCTTTTTGTCCAGCAGCAGCTTCTCCGGGCTGGCCAGCACCGACTTCCACACGCTCCGTACAGAGTCTATAATTAATTAAGTTGTCCACACACATAAAACTATGAATTCACACCGATTTAACCAACTTTTATGAAATATTAGGCAAGACATATAAGCCGCGCGTCCGTGCGTTATGCTCCGATAGCAAAGTCTGATCGACGAGTGTCTACCCGTCAAATCCGCCGAAAAACCGAGGCTTCGCAATCTACCTACATATTGAAAGACTATAATGCCTGAACAGTCCCATTTTAATCGCAATAAACTACTCAATAGCAATCAGTTCGGGTTCACTAGAGGTCGTTCTACCACTGATGCCGGTGTGGTACTAATTAAACATATTTTTGATGCCTGGGAAGAGGCTTAAGATGCTATTGGAGTGTTCTGTGATCTATCAAAGGCATTCGATTGCGTTAATCACGAGAATTTAATTAGAAAGTTAAGCCATTATGGGATAAGAAACAGTTCCCTTGACCTTGTTACATCGTATCTGTCGGAGAGAACTCAACGGGTAGTCATCAACGGGACTCAATCTGCAGGGACAACGGTTGGTCTTGGAGTTCCTTATGAATCAATTCTGGGCCCATTTCTGTTTCTAGTTTATATTAATGATTTACCAAACCTTGTAAAAGATACGTAAACATGATATAGTGCTATTCGCAGATGATACGTCGCTTATCTTCAAGGTAGGCCGCAAAGACAAAAACTTTGACGGTATTAATGAGGGACTAGGTACTGTTGTGAACTGGTTTACAGCAAATAATTTGCTTTTAAATTCCAAGAAAACAAAGTGTATCAAATTCACTATGCCTAATGTCAAGCAGGCAAACAATTCTAAGATCAAATTAAAATCTGATGAAATGGAATTTGTAGATAGAACAGTGTTTTAGGTGTCACCTTAGATTCAAAACTGCAATGGCATGCGCATATTGCCACTAGTTCTGCGGCCTATGCAGTAAGACGTATTAGACAGTTAACTGACGTTGAGACGGCCAGGCTGGTATATTACAGTTACTTTCATAGTGTTATGTCCTATGGAATCCTGTTGTGGGGAAAAGCAGCTGACATCCAGACCGTCTTCGTGCTACAGAAACGAGCTGTACGCTCCATCTACAAACTTAAGGCCAGAGAATCTCTCAGACAAAAATTTAATGAGGCAAATATTCTTACTGTGGCATGTCAATACATTCTTGAAAATATTATGTATGTTCGAAAAAATATTCAAGAATTCAAACATAACAGTGATATCCACGACTACAACACTAGAAGTAAACACAAGATTGCAGTGAAGGCCAGTTGTCTCCGGAAGGTTAGCACGTCGTTTGTGGGGAACTGTATACGATTTTATAATAAAACTAGCATTTGCCCGCGGCTTCGCCCGCGTACTAAGCGAAATTTTTGGCCGTCTACAAAAAACAGGTTCGTATGTTTGTCCACGATTATCTCGCGTTTGGCTGAACCGATTTAGATGCGGTCTCCAGAAAAGTAGTTGTTACATTCTGGGGGTTTCGGTATACGAAGAACAGATAAAAAGTCAGTATACATTCTGCGATCCGGAAAACTGTTGAATTACATTTGATTTTGGCAAAAATAAGGATTAAAAACTATTATCATACATTTCCGCGAAGATAGAGAGAGAATTTAGAGCGCTCGTGGCCCAGCGGCACCCGCCTACCGCGTGCGGTGTGCGAGGTTAAGCGTGGGCGCAGGTCAGTTCTTGGATGGGTGACCGCTTTGAGTGGTTACTAACTGACTCTCGTGCTTTGGAAGGCACGCTAAGCCGTTGATCCCGGCTGCAATCGTTAAGCCAAGTTAGAGGCCTTCGAGCGGCTTGCGAACTTCTAACAGTCAAGTTGCCCACTCACTTGACAAAGGGGGGTCGAAGTTGCACGACGTGCGACGTGCGACCCTGGGTGGTGCTAAAAATGCAACAAAAACTGGCAACCGTACTTTTCTTCTCGAAAATCTCACGTTTCGTAAATAAATGCCATTCGATAAAAAAAAACTAAAGGTTGATTTAAATGGAAAAAAATATCGGAACCTCTATGTCGTTTTTAAATACAAATCCATAGATACCCCACACGCCTATATAGTAACATTTAACTTTTTTGCATACAGGCATGTATGGAGTGCCAAATTTTACCTCAGATTTGTATTAAGATACCTCTCGGACGCTCAGATATCGATTTTGAACGAAATCGGGATGAAAATGAAGAATAGCAATATGGCCGCCACTTTTTCCAAATTTTACCTCGGAGTCGTATTAGGGGACCTCTCGGACGCTCAGATGTCGATTTTGAACGAAATCGGGACGGAAATAAAGAAAATCAATATGGCCGTTACTTTATTCAAAGTTTAGGTACCACGGATTTCTTTTAAGAGTCCTCTCGGACGCTCAAATATCGATTTATGTCGAAATCGTATCGGATGGCAGTGATTAATAAAACCACTTACAATACATTGAATCAAAAAAGGTCGTATCTTCATATCCGGAACTCACGGCACTTCATGCCCCTTTAGACCTTATAAGGAACTTACATGCCAAATTTGGTATCTCTCGAACCAGCAGTTTGGGCTGTGCGTTGATATGTCACTCACTCAGTTAGTCAGT
Organism: Notocelia uddmanniana; assembly: GCA_905163555.1. Taxonomy (NCBI): domain Eukaryota; kingdom Metazoa; phylum Arthropoda; class Insecta; order Lepidoptera; family Tortricidae; genus Notocelia; species Notocelia uddmanniana. The sequence continues at coordinate 24,639,086 of LR991055.1, forward strand.
TTCTTCTTGTAATTTGGCACATACTTTTAAGTTTTCCTGCCCGCAATATTAAATTTCAAAATCAAAATCATAAAAATCACACCCATATTGATATTTAGACATTCCAACCCCCTTGGACCCCAACAGAGGGGATGATATTTCACGTCCTCCACGTGGGATTTTAAAATCATTGTTGTTTTCGTAATCAGCGACCCGATAAACCATAGAAACAACACCCATATCGATTTTCAGAATTTGTCACCAGATTTCGCCCTTTTAGGGGTAGATTTCTCAAAAAACCTGAAACACATGTTTACTCATTTATCGTTAGAAATACTCCTGTGAAATTTCGAATAAAATAGTCCAACTAATCTTAATTCCCCATACAAACTTCGGACCCCCATTTCACTCCTTTAGGGGTTGAATTTTGAAAAATCCTTTCTTAATGCACATCAAGACCTTATATGGAACCTACATACTACATTTGGTATCTCTAGAACCTGCAGTTTGGGCTGTGCGGTGATATGTCACTCACTCAGTCAGTCAGTTATTTCTTGAAATTCGGCACAATCTTTCAAAAGTTCTCATGTCCACAATATTAAATTTCAAAATCGATGCCATTTTCGTAATTAACGTCCCAAAAAACTATAAAAACGACACCTATATTAATATTTAGACATTTCATCCCCCTCGCACCCCAACAGGGGGGATGGTATTTCATGTCCTCTACGTGAGATTTTAAAATCATTTTTGTATCCGTTGTCAGCGACCTGGTATATCATAAAAACAATACCCATGTCGATTTTCAGAATTTGTCACCACCTTTCCCGCTTTTAGGGGTTGATTTCTCAAAAAACCTGAAACACGTATTTCTTCATTTATCGTTAGAAATACTCCTGTGAAGTTTCGAATAAAATAGTCCAACTAATCTTAATTCCCCATACAAATTTCGGACCCCCATTTCACCCCCTTAGGGGTTGAATTTTGAAAAATCCTTTCTTAATGCACTTCAAGACCTTATATGGAACCTACATACTACATTTGGAATCTCTAGAACCAGCAGTTTGGGCTGTGCGGTGATATGTCACTCACTCAGTCAGTCAGTTATTTCTTGAAATTCGGCACAAACTTTCAAAAGTTTTCATGTCCACAATATTAAATTTTAAAATCGATGCCATTTTCGTAATTAACGTCCCAAAAAACCATAAAAACGACACCCATATTAATATTTAGACATTTCATCCCCCTCGCACCCCAACAGGGGGGATGGTATTTCACGTCCTCCACGTAGGATTTAAGATTCATTGTTGTTTCCGTTATTAGCGACCCGATAAACCTAAAAAACAACACCCATGTCGATTTTCAGAATTTGTCACCACCTTTCCCCCTTTTTGGGGTTGATTTCTCAAAAAACCTGAAACACGTATTTACTCACTTATCGTTAGAAATACTCCTGTGAAGTTTCGAATAAAATAGTCCAACTAATCATGTTTCCTCATACAAACTTCGGACCCCCATTTCACCCTCTTAGGGGTTGAATTTTGAAAAATCCTTTCTTTGTGCACCCCTACACCTTATAAGAAACCTACGTGCCAAATTTGGAATCTCTAGGACCAGCGGTTTGGGCTGTGCGTTGATATGTCAGTCAGTCAGTCAGTCAGTCAGTTTCTTCTTTTATATATTTAGATACCCATCAATATAGTTAATTTTCCATTCAGTAAATTTAAGTCTCATATTAAACGTTAGTTGTATTATACTGTCAACATATTCTTAAATGACAAAAATGCTTTTAAGCCAGGGATAGTTAAATTCTGTTAGTTTTAATATACATATGCTTCACTTAGCATATTTCCTTGTATAAATAGCTCTGTCGTTGCATTTTATGAAACACGATGCTGTTTCTCGCCGAAGAGTCATTTTAATCTTTGATATTATTAATGTCCGGCAGCCTGAATATGTCATGCTCGCTTAAAGGGCTTTGCTTACGGCGGCGTCGTTGATCAGGTCGCCACCTTCCCTAACAGATGGTCGAGGGAGGCGATGGCTGAGATACGCGTCATACTCGTGATCGGGTGCTGTTTGTGGAGTCCGGTCTGTTCATGCTTGCAAGGGCAAAGTAAATACCTTAATACTAGTGTTATTTTATTGTATGTAGATTGACGAGATACATAATCCTGTTCTAGATTAGTTTTATTGTTATTGACGCTTAGAGACCTTATACATCTCTAACAATATTAAGTTTACTTATTTTAATTTTAGCGCTTAGAGATCATTTACATCTCTAAGGACTTTGAAATAATTGTTATTAATCGTATTTGGACGCTCAGAGACCATATACATCTCTGAGATATTAAATTAATTTTATGTACTTTTTGTTTATTCGGACAGATCGTATTCAATACGTCCTTAATATTTGTAAATTTATTTTTATTTAATTGTTAATCAGTATATTTTTTTAATTATTATTATTAAGTAAGATTGTCATTTTTTTTTAAATTGTATAAATTCACGCTTTGATTTGTAAAAGTGCCCTTGTGGCCTATTTGCAGAATAAATATTTGATTTTGATTGCCCAATACTCAGAACGAGACTTTCGTTCAGGTATGTAGCTTATAGACTACATTGCGCAGGGTACAGGAATTAAAAAAAAAGTATTTTTAAAAGAAAAATTATATTATCTCAAAAGTAAATACTATAAAAGCTGTTTTTTTTTAGTTATCCATGTGTAACATAGGCGATGTTGGCACTTGACTCACTGAGTGTTGGTAAATATTTTATACACAGAAGGTAGGTAGCACACAAAACAAAACATGCAATGAACAAACCAAAGATTTCTAAATCCTCGCAAGGCCTAATGTGCAATAAAATGTACCATCGGTTTTGCAAGGATATAGACCTTTCATTACACATTTTAAGTTACATTTCTTTTGTTTCATTAAATTTAGGAACTAAAGGAATTTCTCTGTTTGCTTGAGTATGTCCTAAATAAATCGATGCAAATTTCACCGTCATTTTTTGTATTATGGTAGGCGTTACGAAGATAGAAACAATACAGGGTAAGAAATATAATTATTAACGATGTAAGTAGTGATATAAAGTAGGTTTAAGTAATAAAATTCAGAAAACCAGATTAAAAAGGTAAAGTCAGAGAAAAGCGCAATGTTAGTTTAAAACAACATAACCAATTTGCTCAGGGCTTCGCAATGTAGGTTAAAAACAACATTCATATTTGCAGTCTTATTGAAATGAAATGAATGTCTCAGTATTAGTTTAATGGGCGTTTGTATGTATCACAACAAATATGTTAACTATTTCAAAACATATTTCAATCAACAAAATACATGAAAAACAAGAATATTATTTTTAAAGTTTTTTTTCTTACCGGTCCTCTCACAGGTAGGTGTCGACTCGGCGCAATCTTGCCACCAAATAACAACAAAAGTGCGCGGGAGCATTGATACGACCGATTTCGACTACGCCAAAATACAGGGATATGCGTAATATAAGCAACATCATGTTAATCTTAAAAACAAAGATTCAGGATTTTTTTTTATGAATGTAGTTTCTAAACAACCTTGCGAATTAAAGGGTTAACAATCAAGTGCCAGACGTGGAACTTTTTCAAATATGTACCACTCCTTTTGGTGCAACATAAGAACTTGGCTTATTATTTCACATTTATGTTTTGGTGGGGTGTATATTTATTTTACTGCGTTGAAAATGTAAAACGGCCTAGGTTATAAGTTTCCGACTTATAAGTTTTACACGTTATTTTCATTAATGGACAATGTTTATTTCATTTTGTGGCTCCGTTCGCGCAGTCAGCTGTATCGAAGAGGAAATAATAGTTTCAGTAAAAGAAATAAGGGGGTTCATGTTGCATACATAATGTTATATTACCCAGCGTTTTTTCGAACTTGGCTGGAGACACTGTCATGTGTCTAAACACAAGCAATGATGTTTCAGTTAAGATATCAGTTAGTTAATGCTCCTATTATCTAGTAATTACTAAAAAGTAACGGAATGTGTCTCGTTTTACCTAATTTTAAACTCTAGAGTAAAAATAAATGCATTAAATAAAAAATACTTACAGTATAGCTGTATTTGCACGTTGACTCTCAAAGGTGGCACCAGCAGTGTGTTATCAGCTGTACACGTGTACACAGCTTCTAAGTAGTCCCTGGTGAGACGAGGGATTTTTAATTCAAGAGTGCTGACCCCAGAACCATCCTCTAAAGGATCCAGGGTTATGATGGGCTTATCATCCCGCCACCATCGAAGGCGCGGCATTGGTTTCCCTGTAGACAAAGGAAATATTTTACATGTTATCTGGGGGCTTAGCCTTGACGTTGTGTTCAGAGTACTGTCAAAGTAACACTTTATGTCATGGTGATAAGGTTCAAAATATAGTCATGACGTCTGTGAGACGTATACTACGTCAGTTAAAGGTTAATCATACTATAAAATAACACCAAGGGCCCCACACCTAATTGCATATGTACCTATCAGTTTAAGTTTTGTTCATAGAAAAGGCATGATCGGGGAACTCCTTCTTGGTTATTATTAACATAACTGACAAAGAGATTTAACGAATGCATTGAAAGATTCATTTTATATTTTAAGAAATACGCCATGTATTATTATCTCAAAACAAAATATCAACCACAACATTGACTCGTTAGATAGCTTCTTTCAACGTAATACTTTGGATAACAACCTTATTAGCGAGAGCGTTTGACAGTTTTTTTTGTGAACCTAAATGTATTTTCTCATTTATTCCCGTGTCTGTGTCATAGTTGCTATATTCTTAAAACTCAATTTACAGGATCCTCCCTCCATTTACAAGAAGGAAGATAATAGGTGAGTATATTCCATGCCGGTGCTGGGCGGGGACTTGTTACATTAAATAGTTAATATCATAAGTACACGATTAATTTGATACAAATAAGCCCAAGCCGGGAATCGAACCCGCGCCTCTGGTGTGACAAACCAGGGCCCCTAACACTAGGCCATCTAGACCGCTATTTCTCACAGCGATCTTTGGCTTGCATTCTGAACCACTACTACTAGCGACCCCTGTATTTTATTAAAAGTCTCACAGCCTTCTTCTAATGGGTCACCACATTCCACATCAATAGCATCTGGTTAGCGAGAGAGATGTTGAAACTTCTACGTGCTTCCACGTTAAATTAACAAAAATTCAAAAAAAAAACTTATATATCATAATGTGTGAAACGGGAAAAAGAGTGCAATAAGTACTCTTTCTTTGTGTTTAGTTTATTTATTAAATTTTTAGACACGTTGTAGGTACATATTTTTATCCATGACTATCTATAAGTACCAAATCGTAATATAAATACGATACTGAATTTTTAGTCTCCATGATCAATATTTTATAGTTTCCTAGGTAGTGAACAAACCAACAATAACGAACTTGATTATGATCATATCGTGCACACATCGCTGACTCACTATTTAATTACAGGGTTCTATGTTACGGTGCAGTAGTGGAACAAAACAGGCTTAGTTTTCAGTAAGCCACTGATTTTATGTGTGACTGCATCAACTAACAAAAAGGTACTAAACTAATTTTCCTGTTACTTTTGAATGTACGTAGGTATGTATATGTAAATGTAAATAACGCAATGTAAAAATTAATCAAGATTCAAGCAACGAATCCCGGCTGTTTATCGAACGAGTACTGAATTTTATTTGGTACTAGCTTTTGCCCGCGACTTCGTCCGCGTATAATTAGTTCTCGCCTTAGAATGATTTGTTTTCCCATACAATCTTTCTCAAGCTCAGGTGGACACCAGGTACTTAGGGGTGACATGTTGGAAAAGGAAAGCTACGAATAGATCGGACTAGATATATTTGCTTGACCACGCTAGCCTAGGGCTCACCCGCGGCTATAACACCTCAGATGATGATGATGATACAATCTTTCACCCTTCTTTACACCCCTTTAAGAAATGATTACGTCAATATGACATTCCCTAGAAAGCCTATTGTCAAAACGAATGATTAAGTGCTTATTTCGGAATATGAAATGTACCGATTCTAGACTAATGAATCTCGTCAAAAACATTACATGTACATTGTACAATGGTAAAAGTCTCGCTACGCAGTTCTGCCGTACAACGTTATCCCAACAGAGCGAGTTCTTCATGTAAGTATGATGACCGAAGGCCGGAAGCAGGGCGGCAAGGCATGCGAGAATAATCACACAGAGCGGGCTTCTCATGTAAGGCTGAGGGCCGAAGGCCTGAAGCAGAGAGGCGAGACACGCGAGGCTGAAGGCCGAGCCTCCCAACAGAGTAGATTCTTCATGTAAGGTTGATGACTGAAAAGCGGAAGAAGAGTGGCAAGGCATGCGAGGCCGAAGGCCGAGCTATGTCGTCGCCGAAGATCCTTTTGCCATATTAATGAGGGTAAATTATACTCCATTCGTTCGTTTTCACGTGATGCCTTGACATATAAACAGACAGACAAACAGACACAAATTCTTAAAACTGTTGAAACGATTTCTGTTATCGTTTCTAAGTATCCCCAGCCAACTTTTTCCGAATATCTTCCATGTACAGACTTTCGACCCTCTTCTAAGTGTACATCTAAGATGCTCCAACTGTCTATGCTGACGATTGCGCTGCCCAGCTCAAGTGATCTCTTATATCAAACAGGTTTATGGTGTGAAGGGTCAACAATTACGTAAAAAATAACGCATGACAAAATTAAATGGTACACCGACGATACAAAGTGTGCATTGAAACAGCTGTTTTTTTGTATTTAAGCATATGAATAAAAACAATACCAAAGTATCGAAAATGCATTTTGATGTACACGCAAAGTAGAACTAATTGCGAAAAGGTTGTGCTCAATAATAGCGTCAACAATCAGAAGGAATTATGATACTTCGGTTTTGACAAAATGAATCGTCAACTTGTTTAAAATTCTGCTATGCTTTAAGTTAAATTTCTTGACACGCTGTTATAATCCCAATTGGCTGAAACTTAAATCATAGAATGGGGTATGAGGATTAAACCACCCTATTTCATAGACCTTACTTGCATCCCCGATTTAATATCCTTTTGATGGAAGATCATCGGGACAAAAAGTACACTTATAATATATATAAGTGAATCCCGATTATATACTTTTAGCATACAAATCATCTTAATCTGTTCAGCCGTTTTTGCGTGATTCAGTGACAAACATCCAAACATCTAAACTTTTGCTTTGATAATATTAACTAGTGGGATTATGGTATAAAGTGAGTGCACATGAAGTGAGCGGAAAAAGTAACATTGTAATTGAATGTTTTTATATAGGATTACAAAGTCATATATGTAGTTTTTTAATCTAGATAATGGGACTTAAATTTGGGTTTAGAGTCACAGTTACTTAATAGAATAAGACATAATAGTGTTCAAAATTTGAAGAGACCGTGGTGGCTGGCGCGCACACCGGGCAGCGCCGCGGCGCAGCACTTGCGTTTACTTTTTTTTCAGTTTCTATCTTAAAATTTCACAAATTTTGAATGAGGATGTTTTTCCTTTGTCGTCAAGTATATGTTTACCAATTTTCATACCTGTAACTCATGGATTATAGAAGTTCCCATACAAAGTTCAATCCCTCTTTTTACCCCTTCCAACCCAAATCTGCACAATTTTTGTAGCCTAAAACCTGACCAGGTATTTAATCGACAGATTAGTAAAGTTTTCATCAAAATGCGTTGAGCCGTTTTCACGTGATGCGCGTTCATATAAACAGACAAACAGATAAACAGATAAACAGACAAACAGACAAAAATTCTAAAAACTGTTGGAACGTGTTCTGTTATCGATTCTTAGTATCCCCAGCCAACTTTTTTTCGAATATCTTCCATGTACAGACTTTCGACCCTCTTCAGCTTTATTATATGTATAGATAGATTTTAGCAGTAGTGTTACGGCGACCCAAAACATAGTGAGGAAACTTGCATACCATCTGCAACGAAATTGACAAGTGTGTGTCAAATCCTTTACCCGCACTAAAATACCGTACAGCCCGTTTTCTCTTATCTATAAGAGGGCGTACAGGCCAGCAGTGCGTGTAAGTACTGCAATTTCGACGTAATACTTTTCATAAAATTTGACTTCGCAACTAAATTACATCAGTATTTTAATAGTCAGCAAACCAAACATTACCATTAGCACAACACCGGAGCATTATCATTATCATATTTGGAATTTTACTTCTCAAATCCTTATTTCGCAGAATATTACTTTACCAAGGTTCGTTACGACAAACAGACAAGAAGCAAATGTTTCAGTAAACCGTGTATGGCCAAAAAATGTTTGACCAAATTAAAACTTTGCATACTTATTTATTTATATAACACTAGCGTTTGCCCGCGGCTTCGTCCGCGTACTCTAAGCATAATTTTTAACCGTCTTCAAAAAAGAGGTTCTCTGTTTGACCCGTATGTATGTATGCACGTATGTATGTTTGTCCACGATTATCTCGCGTTTGGCTGAACCGATTTAGATGCTGTTTCCAGAAAAGTAGTTGTTACATTTTGGGGGTTTCGGTATACGAAGTTTGGTGATTGTGATTCATAAACAGATGTATGTACGTATGTAGGTTGTATGTTTGTCCACGATTAGCTCGCGTTTGGTTGAACCGATTTAGATGCAGTTTCCAGAAAAGTATTGTTACATTTTGGGGGTTTCGGTATACGAAGTTTGGTGATTGTGATTCATAAACAGATGAACAGATGAAAAGTCAGTATACATTCTGAGAACCGGCAAACTGTAGAATTTCATTTGATTTTGGCAATAATAAGGACCGAAAACTATTATCATACATTTTCGAGAGGCCGAGGGGGAAAGGGTCGGGCTGTCTTAAAGGGCCCTTAGTAAAAGTATCTGTGTACTACAGTAACACCAATAGAAGGTCTGGTAACGACCAAGCAGCAGTCATAAACTCTGGTCCTCTGAAGTATACGGCTAATTCAATATCTAGTGTAACCCTTATTTTTCCTAAATTTAAATTAAATTGGTAGATTATGCCAGTTTCCGTTTGAGCATCCAAAAAGAAAATTTGGCCTCACTTCCTTTCGCACTCTATTTGGTCGTACTTATACTGACTTTTGTTCATCTGTTAATGAATCATAGTTAGTCCTGACTAACCCCTCTAAAGCTATTAAATCATACCCAAAACTCTGTTAGGATACGCGGGGGGTCGTTCCGTACCTCAAAAGCAAAAAGAGACCCTTATTCCTTATTCACGTGTGGCAGTCCGTCAGTCCGTCTGTTACAACCGATTTGCTTTAAAACTACTGGACCGATAGAATTGTAATTTGGCACAAACTATCAAAAATTTTCATGTCCATAATATTAAATTAAAACCGGCCAAGTGTCGGATTACGCACAAAGAAGGGTTCCGTGCCAACACCTGCTAGTCCACATTTAAACCACTCTAGGAAACTCACGGCACTTGAGTCCTTTTGTTTGGGCAAGACTGTTTTTCAACAATATCTCAAAAAATGGTAAACATCTCTTGTTGAAACCAAAAGTTGCTGAAAGTATTTACTTAATATGCACCATCTCAATGTTTTTCAGAATCTTAAATTTCAAAGTTTGGAAATTATATACAGTGAGGGGACACAATTTTTACGACTTAGACAGCTAATCTATACTAATATTATAAAATAGGAAAGATTTGATTGTAAGTTTGCATTGAATAGCTACACTATTCTTGGGTGACATTGACATGGGCTATATTATATTTTCAAAAAATAAGGATTCTTACTAAAACTTCAATAATGTACTCGTAATGTTGTAAAAAAGGTAACTAAAATATTCTTTACATCGCGTGCGCTAAGAAAACTATTGATGATAGAATAAATATTTGTTAATTATTTGTATGGGCCGGGGTGCTAGTATGTATAACTAATCTAAAGGTTTATTTAAATGGAAAAAAATATAGAAACCTCTATGTCGTTTTTAAAAGCCAATCCTTTTTTTACAATCCCTGGCATATATGGAGTGCCTAATTTTAGAATAAATGGCTGCGATTTTTTCCATATTTTTACCTCGGATTCGTATTAAGAGACCTCTCGGACGCTCAGATATCGATTTTGAACGAAATCGGGAAGAAAATGAAGAAAATCAATATTCCTGCGAGTTTTTCCATATTTTACCTCGGATTCGTATTAAGAGACATCTCGGACGCTCAGATTTCTATTTCAAACGAAATCGGGACGGAAATGAAGAAAATCAATATGGCCGCCACTTTTTCAAATTTTATCTCGGTGACGTATTAGAGGGAACTCTCGGACGCTCAGATATCGATTTTGAACGAACGCGGGACGAAAATGACAAAAAGCAATATGGCCGCCAGTTTTTCCAAATTGTTTACCTCGGATTCGTATGCGGGGACCTCTCGGACGCTCAGATATCAACTTTGAACGAAATTGGGAAGAAAATGAAGAAAATCAATATGGCTGCTATTTTTCCAAATTTTACCTCGGATTCATACTAAGAGACCTCTCGGACGCACAGATATCGATTTTGAACGAAATCGGGAAGAAACTGAAGAAAATCAATATGGCTTCGAATTTTTCCATATTTTACCTCGGATTCGTATTAAGAGACATCTCGGACGCTCAGATTTCTATTTTAAACGAAATCGGGACGGAAAATAAGAAAATCAATATGGCCGCCACTTTTTTCAAATTTTACCTCGGTGTTGTATTAGGGGGACCTCTCGGACGCTCAGATATCGATTTTGAACGAAATTGTGACGAAAATGTTGAAAAGCAATATGGCCGCCAGTTTTTCCAAATTTTACCTCGGATTCGTATTCGAGGACCTCTCGGACGCTCAGATATCGATTTTGAACGAAATTGGGAAGAAAATGAAGAAAATCAATATTCCTGCGAGTTTTTCCATATTTTACCTCGGATTCGTATTAAGAGACATCTCGGACGCTCAGATTTCTATTTCAAACGAAATCGGGACGGAAATGAAGAAAATCAATATGGTCGCCACTTTTTCAAATTTTATCTCGGTGACGTATTAGAGGGAACTCTCGGACGCTCAGATATCGATTTTGAACGAACGCGGGACGAAAATGACAAAAAGCAATATGGCCGCCAGTTTTTCCAAATTTTTTACCTCGGATTCGTATGCGGGGACCTCTCGGACGCTCAGATATCAACTTTGAACGAAATTGGGAAGAAAATGAAGAAAATCAATATGGCTGCTATTTTTCCAAATTTTACCTCGGATTCGTACTAAGAGACCTCTCGGACGCACAGATATCGATTTTGAACGAAATCGGGAAGAAACTGAAGAAAATCAATATGGCTTCGAATTTTTCCATATTTTACCTCGGATTCGTATTAAGAGACATCTCGGACGCTCAGATTTCTATTTTAAACGAAATCGGGACGGAAATTAAGAAAATCAATATGGCCGCCACTTTTTTCAAATTTTACCTCGGTGTTGTATTAGGGGGACCTCTCGGACGCTCAGATATCGATTTTGAACGAAATTGTGACGAAAATGACGAAAAGCAATATGGCCGCCAGTTTTTCCAAATTTTACCTCGGATTCGTATTCGAGGACCTCTCGGACGCTCAGATATCGATTTTGAACGAAATTGGGAAGAAAATCAATATGGCTGCGACTTTTTTCATATTTTGCCTCGGATTCGTATTAAGAGACATCTCGGATTTTCAGAATTGTCACCACTTTTCCCCCTGTTAGGGGTTGATTTCTCAAAAAACCTGAAACACATATTTACTCATTTATCGTTAGAAATACTCCTGTGAAGTTTCGAATAAAATAGTCCAACTAATCTTGATTCCCCATACAAACTTCGGACCCCCATTTCACCCCCGCCCCCCGGAGTTGAATTTTGAAAAATTCTTTCTTAATGCACCTCTAGACCTTATATGGAACCTACATACTCAATTCTGAATCTCTAGAACCAACAGTTTGGGCTGTGCGTTGATATGTCACTCACTCAGTCAGTCAGTTATTTCTTGCAATTTGGCACAAACTTTCAAAAGTTATCATGGCCACAATATTAAACTTCAAAATTGATGCCATTTTCGTAATTAATGTCCCAAAAAACCATAAAAACGACACCCATATTAATATTTAGACATTTCATCCCCCTCGCACCCGAACAGGGGGGATGGTATTTCACGTCCTCCACGTAGGATTTAAGATTCATTGTTGTTTCCGTTATTAGCGACCCGATAAACCTAAAAAACAACACCCATGTCGATTTTTAGAATTTGTCACCAAATTTCCCCATTTTAGGGGTTGATTTTTCAAAAAAACTGAAACACGTGTTTACTCATTTATCGTTAGAAATACTCCTGTGAAGTTTCGAATAAAATAGTCCAACTAATCTTGTTTCCCCATACAAACTTTGGACCCCCATTTCACCCCCTTAGGGGTTGAATTTTGAAAAATCCTTTCTTAGTGCACCCCTAGATCTTATAAGGAACCTACATGCCAAATTTGGAATCTCTAGGACTAGCGGTTTGGGCTGTGCGTTGATATGTCAGTCAGTCAGTCAGTTTCTTCTTTTATATATTTAGATTACTAGCATTTGCCCGCGGCTTCGCCCGCGTACTAAGCGTAATTTTAACCGTCTACAAAAAAGAGGTTCACTGTTTGACCCGTATATATGTATGTAGGTATATATGTATGTTTGTCTACGATTATCTCGCGTTTGGCTGAACGGATTTAGAATAGTAGTTGTTACATTCTGGGGGTTTCGGTATACGAAGTTTGGTGATTGTGATTTATTAAAAGGAGCATCCAAAAAGAAAAATTGGCTTTACTTTCATTCGCACTCCTTGCTGTTAGTCCGTCTGTTACAACCGAGTTACTTTTACTGCACCGATTGAATTGAAATTTGGCACAAACTATCAAGAATTCAGAGCGCTCGTGGCCCAGCGGCACCCGCCTACCGCGTGCGGTATGCGAGGTTAAGCAATGTGGGTGTAAGGTCAGGTCTTGGATGGGTGACCGCTTTGAGTAATTACTAACTGAGCGCTCTCGTGCTTTGAAAGGCACATTAAGCCGTTGATCCCGGCTGCTGTTTACGACAGCAGTCGTTAAGCCAAGTTAGAGGCCTTCGGGCGGCTTGAGAACTTCTAACAGTCAAGTTGCCCACTCACTTGACAAAGGGGGGTCGAAGTTGCACTACGTCCGTAGGGAGTACCCACCGTTACTCTACACGTGACCCCTGGGTGGTGCTAAAAGTGCAACAAAAACTGAAAACCGTACTTGTCTTCCCGAAGATTTTACGGTTCGTAAATAAATGCCATACGATAAAAAAAATTACAGGTTGATTTAAATGGAAAAAATATCGAAACCTCTATGTCGTTTTTAAAAGCCGATCCATAGATACATGCCTATATAGTAACATTAAACTTTTTTTTACAATCCCTGGCATGCATAGAGTGCCAAATTTTACCTCAGATTCGTATTAAGAGACCTCTCGGACGCTCAGATCTCAATTTTGAACGAAATTGGGTCGAAAAAAAAATCAATATGGCCACCACTTACACAAATTTTACCTGGGACTCGTATTAAGAGACCTCTCGGACAATCAGAATATATCGATTTTGAACGAAATCAGGACGGAAATGAAGAAAATCAATATGGCCGCCACTTTTTCCAAATTTTACATCAAATTCGTATTACGAGACCTGTCCGGCGCCCAGATATCAATTTTGAACGAAATCGGGTTGGAAATGAAGAAAATGAATATATCTGCCACTTTTTCTAAATTTTACCTCGGATTCGTATTAGGGGACCTCTTGGACGCTCGGCTATTGATTTTCAACGAAATCGGGTTGGAAATAAAGTAAATCAATATGGCTGCCACTTTTTCCTAATTTTACCTCGGATTCGTATTAAGAATTCTCTCGGACGCTCCGATATCGATTTTGAACGAAATCGTGACGGAAATGATAAAAATGAAAATAGTTGCCACTTTTTCTAAATTTTACCTCGGATTCGTAATAAGGAACCTCTCGGATGCTCAGATATCAATTTTTAACGAAATCGTTCAAGACACGAAGAAAATCAATATGGCCACCACTTTTTTCAAATTTTACCTCTAATTCGTATTACGAGACCTGTCGGACGCCCAGATATCAATTTTGAACGAAATCGGGTTGGAAATGAAGAAAATCAATATGGCTGCCACTTTTTCTAAATTTTATCTCGGATTCGTATTAGGGGACCTCTCGGACGCTTGGATATTGATTTTTAACGAAATCGGTTTGGAAATAAAGAAAATCAATATGGCTGCCACTTTTTCCAAATTTTACCTAGGATTCGTATTAAGAATTCTCTCGGACGCTCCGATATCGATTTTGAACGAAATCGTGACGGAAATGTTAAAAATTAATATGGCTGCCACTTTTTCTAAATTTTACCTCGGATTCGTATTACGAGACCTCTCAGACGCTCAGATATCGATTATGAACGAAATTGGAAAGTAAATGAAGAAAATCAATATGGCTGCGACTTTTTCAAAATTTTACCTCGGAGTCGTATTAAGAAACCTCTCGGATGCTCAGATATCGATTTTTAACGAAATCGTTAAAGAAAAAAGAAAATCAATATGGCCGCCACTTTTTCCAAATTTTACCTCGGAGTCATATTAGGGGACCTCTCGGACGCTCAGATATCGATTTTGAACGAAATCGGGACGGAAATGAATAAAAGCAATATGGCCGCCACTTTTTCCAAATTTTACCTCGGAGTCGTATTAGGGGACCTCTCGGACGCTCAGATATCAATTTTGAACGAAATCGCAACGGTTTTGAAGAAAATTAATATGGCCGTTACTTTGTTCATAGTTTGCCTCGGATTCCTATTAAGAGTCCTCTCGGACGCTCATATATCGATTTTTATCGAAACCGTATCGGACGGCACTGATTAATAAAATCACTTACTTACAATACATTGAATCAAAAAAGGTCGTCTCTTCATAGGGAATTCACGGCATTTCATGCACCTTAAGATCTTATATGGAACCTAAATGCCAAATTTGGTATCTCTCAAACCAGTAGTGTGGGCTGTGCGTTGATATGTCACTTACTCAGTCAGTCAGTTTCTTTTTGCAATTTGGCAAAAACTTTTAAAAGTTTTCATGTCCGCAATATAACATTTCGAAATCAATGCCATTTTCAAAATAAACGACCCAAAAAAACCGTAAAAACGACGCCCATATTAATATTTAGACATTCCAACCCCCTTGGAACCCAACAGAGGGAATGGTATTTCACGTCCTCCACGTGGGAATTTAAAATCATTGTTGTTTTCGTAATCAGCGACCCGATAAACCTTAGAAACAATACCTACCCATATCGGTTTTCAGAATTTGTCACCACATTTCCCCCTTTTAGGGGTTGATTTCTCATAAAACCTGAAACACATGTTTACTCATTTAACGTTAGAAATACTCCTGTGAAGTTTCGAATAAAATAGTCCAACTAATCTTGATTCACGACACACTTCGAACCCCCATTTTACCCCCTTAAGGGTTAAATTTTGAAAAATCCTTTCTTATTGCACCTCTAGATCTTATATGGTACCTATATACTAAATTTAGAATCTCTAGAACCAGCATTTTGGGCTGTGCGATGATATTTCACTCACTCAGTCAGTCAGTTATTTCTTGCAATTTCAAAATCGATGCCATTTTCGTAATGAACGTTCCAAAAAACCATAAAAACGACACCCATATTAATATTTAGACATTTCATCCCCCTCGCACCCCAACAGGGGGGATGGTATTTCACGTCCTCCACGTGGGATTTCAAAATCATTGTTGTTTTCGTTATCAGCGACCCGATAAACCATAAAAACAATACCCATATCGATTTTCAGAATTTGTCATCACATTTCCCCCTTTTAGGGGTTGATTTTTCAGAAAACCTGAAACACGTGTTTACTCATTTATCGTAAGAAATACTTCTGTGAAGTTTCGAATAAAATAGTCCAGCCAATCTTGTTTCCCCATACAAACTTCGGACCCCCATTTCACCCCCTTAGGGGTTGAATTTTGAAAAATCCTTTCTTAGTGCACCCCTAGACCTTATAAGGAACCTACGTGCCAAATTTGGAATCTCTAGGACCAGCGGTTTGGGCTGTGCGTTGATATGTCAGTCAGTCAGTCAGTCAGTCAGTTTCTTCTTTTATATATTTAGATTACCTACATAAGGTAAGTTCTTCAATAATCAATACCATTATTCATAATTTAAAAAAATGTATAGTGAAACTATTCATCATACGCATGCCCTTTTCCCATTTACATACTTGGGGCAGTGCAGCATGTTTTTTACTTCCATACTTCTCGTATAATGAAACAATTAAAAACCAAAAATAAATACCCAAAAATTTATAATTTTGTACCAAAAGTCTAATCAGAAGTAACCCCCACTCACATGTGGTCTTGTCTCTTCTATCCTAGAGTTCATATAAAAACTTGCAGAGCCAGGATCTCGTGAAGGAACTCCTAAGTTCAACAGGCATGCAGTTGATGCAGCCGAGTGCGCCTAAATGAAGGGCCGACCAAGCGAACTTCTGGCGGGGAGTAATGTTTAAAAATACACTTTTTATATCGTCTCTCTCACACTCAAGAGTAGGGAGTAAACTGCGCTCAAGCACTCGTGCGAGTGAAACGATATAAAAAGTATCTTTTTTAAACATTACTAAGTAATTATTTGCTAAAGCATAAATTGCGAAAACATTTAACTTGCCAAATGTTGCTTTACCAAATGATCATTCGCCGAAATGAATTTATGAGACATATAGTTTGGGACATGATAATTATGCAGACATGATGCTATGATTTTTCTGTTGATGAACCCCAGCAGTAAGAGGCAGGCTATGATGAATGTAAAAATATAACTTTCATATGTACTATAATCATATGTACTTTCATACATACTTTTTTTCATGTGTGTAAACCTTTTTAATAAATTGTTCACTGCTTTAGGCAAAAGCCTTATAAACACAATATACTATGTACCTATGTGCAATAACTAGCAAACTCACATTCATATTAGTATTTTGTTGACGTTGATCGCTCAATAGTATCGAATTTTGTCAGCACCAAATGGAGCCAACCTACTATGTCATTGTTATTAATACAGGTAAATACATTGACTTGAAACGGATCAGAGATGGTTCGTATGAAAAATCGGGTCATTTCTCATGGTGACCCCTTTTGTAGCGACACTCGGAATTTCACAACTGACCCAGTTTATTGCAGACATATTTTACACTTCTAAAATAACCGGGTTTACTATGTGTTGCGAAATTTCCGTTTGAAATCTTAAAATGAGTACAATTATTTTGATTTTGCAAAAGCGATGATGTACGCAAGAGAAAACAAAACTTTATACCTCTTTTTATTTACTTTAAGTACGAGATCTAATACTCATAACATTTTTTAGGTTTGCTATCCCAAAAAGAAAATAGAACCTTTTTAGGATCACGTCACTATCCGCTTGTCTGTTAAGACTCTTCTCATAAACGCGTAAGGATATCGAGCTGAAATTAATATCAACTACTCATTGTATAAATTCCTTTAAAGCTGTGAAAAAAATTAAACTTCTATATAAGTCAACGCAATCAGAGAATAATCCGT
The DNA here is from genome assembly GCA_905163555.1 of Notocelia uddmanniana. Taxonomy (NCBI): domain Eukaryota; kingdom Metazoa; phylum Arthropoda; class Insecta; order Lepidoptera; family Tortricidae; genus Notocelia; species Notocelia uddmanniana. The sequence goes on from LR991055.1 coordinate 24,656,741, forward strand.
TTATGTCATATATTCTGATACTCGCAAATAAATCAACCTATTTTGATAGTTGACTGTAGATCCAATTGTAATTGTTTCTTATTATTAAGTATGGAATATTATATTTTATCTACCTAACGATCGGTCGTAAATGTTTCGTTATTTCCGCGGGGCAGAGTCATGATGTTTTACTTCGCTGGATAGCTACTACTTTTAAATATTAAATGATATCGGACATGACTCATTTTACAGTTTACACTTCGGAGATCTCATTGCTACAAACCAGTGCTCCAATTATTGATCTCGGTTACAGTGGCTTACAAAAAGTAACATAGATTACCACAAAAAATATTCGATTCACTACGACGATAATTAGAAGACTAACAATTTTATTAAACTCTCAATTAAACCTATTACAGTAGCGACGACTAGTCGACTATTTACTATGCATTTATTTTGACCACTTTATTTCTGAACTAATCAATACAATTATGATTTTAGACGTCAGTAGGTGTCATAATGTTAAACTAGTTATATAAAACTGAATCAATGCAGAGCGATGTTTTGATACAAAATGTCAGACTTTAATTAATTACCGAAAAATTCAATTTCAAACAGTCGTCGTTACTGCAACATTAAAAGGCAATACCACCAATAAGGATGTTTTTACTAGTTTTACCTCCACTTACAACACAGGTAAGTTTGAGACTTCTGTCTTCTATGTATGGACCAGCCACGCCGGTCACTTCTTTGTTTTGCTCGTCAAATATTTTAGGTTTTTCTGGCAACTCTGCGAACAAAAAAGGGAACGTTAGTTAGTTATCACAGTCTTGAGAAACTTTAAATACACTAATTGTTCATATCTGCGACATATAACATACTGCAGATTCTAGTTCATTCCATATTGTATTATAAAATAAAAACCCTAAGATAACTTTCGTATTTATTGGTGTGAACTGTGAGGCGATAATACACCGTAAGCCCGCGCTAATAACCCGAAAGATTTAACCCAACGATTCTAGAGCCTAATTAGAGTATATGATGTGGTATAACATAAAAACCCATAATTTAAGAGATATTAATTATTTAAAACAAATTACAAGTTGAAAAATCTCAAGTCTGACACACCCTAAAGGCGTAGCCACCTACTACTTTTTTGACTTGACACTTCTTGTCTTGAAGACATTTGCGAGTCACGTAAAGATTTGTTCACAAAGATGCGGGCAAATAATTTTATTTATTTTGTACTAAAATTTGGGTAAAACAAAGAATTGGACCCATGTTGGTATAACATTATTTACTCGTAGTGTCTTCAAAAATACGTAGTTAAAAATATTTCGGGTTATTGCTATTTACACACCGCGGGCCTTCGGTGTATAAATAGCAGGGTTGAAAATATTTAAAATGTTTTAATGGAGCTTCTATTTTATTAAATTGTTTACACGTCAGTATTCAGAGTAGCGAATCTGTTGCGTAGTCAAAATGATGTAATCCCGTACAAAAAATGCAGCATCTACAATGTGTAATACAGCTGTGGGAGTATGTATATTGGCCAAACTACAAAGTGAATCCTTCAAGAAAGAATAAAGGAACACAGTGGCAGTCAAAATACGCTAAATAAATAAAATCTGCAATAGCTGAACGCCTAACGACGACTGGATTGAATCACTGGATTGAGTTACATAAACTTAAAATCCTATTCACCGAACGTTATTATTATCTCCTGCTGATACGAGAAGCAATCAAAATCATGAAACGACAAAAAAATATCGACAAAATAGTAGAATCAATTCAATTCCGAATTTTTTACATTATACATACAGTTTTTTAATATTGCGATATGCAGTCCGATTCATTAGTGTAAAAGAGATCTATTTCGACCGTTTTAACTTGCTCTATCCGTGCGTAAATTTTAATTATTGACCACATTTCCTTAAGGGCAGGAAATTTCATATTTAAAATTAATATTCTGGCTTTTATATCTATAAATTCTTGTATTTTGCTTTTATGAGACATTTTTATGAGGAGACCCACTCCTCTGTGACCGGCAATTTTACCCATCACGGATGACATTACTGCTGCGAAAACTTACTAACAGTATACCGACAAGTGAGGGATTCTGTGCGACATATAACCTCGCTTCAAAGTACAATGAAAAATATTTATTCAATAACAGGTTTGGGATAACAATGATTGTGCAGGTGTCTCTTTTTAAATATTCTTGATACTTGTACTAAGAGAACACCGCTCTTCCACTAAATAGTATTTAATACCGGGTTCGAATCTCGGTAAGGGCATTTGTTTCTGTTGTGAGTAAACACATTTGTTCCTGAGACTTGGATGTTTTCTATGTATATTAAATATATCGTGGTCTATATTTGTGTAAAAAATCGCGCAATATCTATTTAAAAGTAAAGTAGAATGTTTTTTTATCTTATTAATTAAGTACAATAGTAATTTACGTAAAGTTTTGGTGGCCCCACCAGGTATACCACTACTTAAGAGTGAGTCGATAAAATTTACATTATTATAATACCTGTATATGATAATTCTATAATATGTACAGCTGATTATGCAATTTTGTATCCGTTCACATAATCAGAATTGCGCATAGTAATTGTCTTTGACAGTTGAGTCCATCCGATTCAGAATTGATAATCAAAGGCGCCATTTTCAAAGTAATTATTGATTTGTATAAGCATGCAACCATTTGGAAAGAAACCCCTTCAGGTTTTGTTCCAAATGTCGAGTGTGAGTATACAGTTAGTCACTCATATATAAACAAAACCTAATTTCCAAGAAACCTATACATATAAAGTAAAGTAAGTAAAGTGATTCGCTCCACAGGGCGCCTAAGAACAGTCCCTCGTCGCATGGCGCTTGCAGGGAAAAACCCACGTGTCATAGGACCAACTTATTATGAGCGACTACCATTAGAGCTAAAGAGTGAAACTTCTGAAAAAAAATTTGAAAGTCGTCTGAGAAACTTTTTGTTGGAAAATCCGCTTTATTCTATAAAAGAGTATTATGACATAACATAACTAAATAGATTTTTATTATAAATATTGTATTTTTATTGACATCTGAATTGTACCAAATATTTTGTATTATTATTTTGTTTGAATTATAAAATTGTGCGATGATTGATGACGACCCGTAAGGCGATCTTAATTCTTTATTGACATGTTCATTTTGTAATTTTTTTTTGACATATGCTTGTAAATAGTTTGTTATTATTATGATAAATGTATAATTTGACAATGTTTAAAAAAATGACGATCACAATATAAATTCCTTTCAATTGACTATGTGTAATTTTAAGTGACATTTTATATTGTGAAATAAATAAATCTAATCTAATCTAATCATAGGCGATATTGTTTTTATTTATTTGAATCTCATTTTCTTCACAGCCTCAACGTGTTCAATCCAAAACATTAACAGCAATATGGCCGCTGGTGCCAACTTAAAACTTCTATTAACTTGAAAATTCTGAAGAATGAAGGTATTGCTTCTGAAAGTTTGGAGAGCTTTAAAGGTTGTGGGTACTTTCAAAATAAGTATTTTATTTTTCATAATAAGTAAGAACAAATAGGATCTTGAAGTTTAAATTCCGTTTTAAGGATCAAAGTTAAATCTTATTAAAAGTTGGAGGAATCGTTATGATATCATTAGTTATTTATTTAAGACGGCGCAGTACGATCGGTGTGGATCGGTTCTCCATACAAACGTATTTAGGCTCTCATTTTAAAACGCCATGCTAGAATAACATGAAACTTTGTATACACAATGGGATCCGGCATACCTAGGTCGGAAATTAGTTTTTGTTGCTAGAAAACTAATTTCCGCCCTAGACAAGCTGGATCCCATTGTGTATACAAAGTTTCATGTTATTCTAGCATGGCGTTTTAAAATGAGAGCATAAATACGTTTGTATGGAGAACCAATGCTTACGTAAGTAGGCATACAAAAATAATTTATTTATACACAAATAAGATGATAAAAATGAAAAGTACGCTTACCGTTGGAAGTACCAACATTAGCATTAGCAGCATAGCCATTGTTAACGGAATAATCAATTTTGACGTGATAATTAGTAAGAAATATATAAATATCTTTAAAAAATTAATTGTAAACAAAATATTTTGGAAAGGGGACAAGGGCACCGTTACAAGTCAAAACATTAATATACAATTAAAGAAATTGAGCACAATAATAATTATTTCAAAACTATACTGATTAACCTATGTCAATAAATGAAAATAAACTAACAAGACATTATCAAAATTTAAAGGTTATATTAGTGACGTACGCGGTCTCTGTCGGAATAAACAAAAGTGTATAAAATACCTACCCAAATTTAATCAAGGAGGGCAGAATCACTTAGCTTATCCTGGCACGGCCTTTCTGATTTCTTATAACTGTTAAATACAATTCACCTATATTCAGCAATCAATAATTTCATTTCATTTCCCAAAAAACCCTGTAATATGAGACGGTGTTGGAACTCACCAACGGGACTGAAAGTCGCGTCCCTCACCGCTCGGCTGCAGTGACTTACCAACCGATTTGTTATATAGAGACAGCACAGAGTCAAGTCAGTCTGAAATAAATGTTATTCATTCTATCATTCAATCAAATACTATCGAGTGTTAACAAATACTCAAAAATCTCGCTAGTACAATATATACATTATGTAGAGAAATGAAATCATACTAAAACAATAGTAACTAACATTAATCAATGGTTGTAGATTTTGTACGTAATATTCTAGATTGATACCAATTAACTGCATAGTGATAAGAAATAGACTTTATCCATTAAAAAAAAGTATGATGTAGGTACTCTAATTCTGAGTGTTACTACTAGAAAGCTGCAATTTGTTATGGCTTACATATACTCGATTATTCGTATCAATCGCTTCAACAACACGGTACCTATATTAAATATTTGGAAAAACATTTCTTTAGATTACCTCCCGGTAAAGTGTTGGATATTGTTAAAAATTGAAATGAGCTTTTTTACCATTTTTAGGGTTCCGTAGTCAACTAGGAACCCTTATAGTTTCGCCATGTCCGTCTGTCTGTCTGTCTGAGGCTTTGCTCTGTGATTATTAGAGCTAGAAAGCTGTAATTTGGTATTTGGTATCGATATATAAATCAACTAGCTTTTGCCCGCGACTTCGTCCGCGTAGAACTCGTTCTCGCCTTAGAATTATTTGTTTTCCCATACATTTTTCTCAAGTTGAGATGGTTGGACGGCGTCCAAAAGGACACCAGGACCTTAGGGGTGTATTCTCTAGCAATCTTATAGTCAAAACAAATGATTAAGTGCTTATTTCGGAAAATCAACCGTACCGATTCTAGATGAATGAATCCCGTCAAAAAATAACAATTATAATGATAGAAGTCTCGCTACGCAATTCTGCCGTAAAACGTAGTCCCAACAGAGCGAGTTTTTCATGTAAGTATTATGGTCAAAGGCCCTAAGCAGACCGGCAAGACATGCGGGCCTATCATTCCAACAGAGCAGGCTCCTTATGCAAGGCTGAGGGCCGAAGACCCAAAGCAGAGCGGCAAGGCACGCGAGACCGAAGGCCGAACGTCCCAACAGAGCGTTTTCTTTACGTAATGATAATGGCCGAAAATGCGAAGCAGAACGGCAACAAATGCGAGACCGAAAGCCGATCATTCACACACAGCGGCCTCCTTATGTATGTCTGAGGGCCAAAGGCCCGATGGGTGCGCCAAGTCAAGCCAATAGTGTTATACGCGATAATGAAGGCGTGGTGGAGGGCGGCAAGGCACGCGAGGCTGACGCCAGAGCGTAGTTTTACACACTATGTATGTATAGGTTATTTAGGACGACATCATTTGTCTATCTTTCTTTCTTTATCTATCTATTTTTGTGGTATAAGTGACTGAATATTAAGTAATCGGCAAAAGTAATAGGATTACAGAGTTACACATGTAGATTTTATAACTAGGAAACGGGACCGAAATTTGGGTTCAGGGTCACATTAACCACTGACGTGTTTTTTTCTTTCATACGAATGACATTCGTCTGTTTATAATAAGTGGTCTAGTCTTTTGAATTTATATTGGTTATGGTAATAACTATTTTAATACATATCTCATTTATTAGAAAAAATAAAAAAATGTATATTTTTTATAAACAACAATATTTGGCTTATGGCTGAAAATTAGCGCTGTACATAGGTGTTCGGCACCTCAGCATAATGCTGAGCCAGTGTCCGTTTCACTGCCGCGGGGACACACATTATATGTATGTGATTTGTGTGTACCTACGTTTTTACTTTGTGTTCTAATTTTTGTCATGTATGTGTGTCTTCTGTGTGTCTGTGAATAAATGTTTCTTTCTTTCTTTCTATGTACTAATATTAAAGGGATCAAATATAAAAAATCAGCAATAAATAAAAAACGAAAATATTAAAAAAAATATTAATTATTTTTAGACGTAATAATGGATGATTTTTACATACGATGCACATACGTCAAGAACATAAATATAACTATTTAGAAATATTGTACACGCTCCTTCTTATCTGTTTTGGTCGCGTCACTGCATGCTAGGAAAATACTAAAACCGGCATTAAAGACTACCCACCAGAAAAAAATATATGAGCGAATAACGGTTTACGCGACGTACCTCATTCGTACGTCAGTGGTTAAGGGCTATAGGGCTAAACGCTAATAGCTTTCAAATTTTGAAGAGACTGTGGTGGCTGGACACCGGGGAACGCCGCGGCGCAGCGCTTGCGTTTACTTTTTTATCAGTTTCTATCTTAATATTACACAAATTTTGAATGAGAATGTTTTTCCTTTGTCGTCAAGCATATACTTACCAATTTACATAATTATAACTCATGGATTATAGGAGTTCCCATACAAAATTCAACCCCTCTTTTTACCCCGTTTTAACCCAAATCTGCACAATTTTTATTGCCTAAAACCTGACCGGTATTTATTCAACAGATTATTAAAGATTTTCATCAAAATCCGTTCAGCCTTTTTTACGTGATGCGCGTTCATATAAACAGACAAACAGATAAACAGATAAACAGACAAACAGATAAAAATTCTAAAAACTGTTGGAACGTGATCTGTTATCGATTCTAAGTGTCCCCAGCCAATTTTTTTTTCGAATATCTTCCATGTACAGACTTTCGACCCTCTTCAGCTTTATTATATGTGTATAGATAGATAAAACTGAGAAAGTCGTAAATAAAATGTAGCATAAAAAATATGGGTACCTCCCCTACACGTAAAGTGGTGTTTTTTTTTTTGCCTTAACCCTATGGTGTGGGGTGTTGTTGGATAGGTCTTTCAAAACGAATACAGGTCTTTATCAAAAATGTTTTGATAAAGTGAATATTTTCGGAAACGTTAATTCCAAAAATAAAGGAATAATGTATCCCCCCTCTAACTTTTGAACTAAAAAATATGAAAAAAAACCATGAAAGTATTTCCTTTAGCTTGTTATTGATTTTTTAAATTAAGTTCATTGGTCAACTACGGAACCCCACTACACTGAGCATGGCCCGACATGCTCTAGGCCAATTTTTTGATTTACCTATTGGTTTGCGTGACATTATTTTTAAAGTGCTATTTTTTTGCGTCTCGTATCTACCAGCTAAATCGTTGCTACTGAGAATATGAAACAAATCATGGTAGTAGTACCACATATAATGAATTTTACAGTACATATGGTGCTGCATTACCGCACGAGTGTGGTAATCAGTAGATTACGTGCATATGTCGAAACTCTAAAGAGCCATATGTACTGTACGATACACGTGCGAACAGGTAATTAGCAACTCGGGAAAACTATCACAACTAGACATTACTAGCTAAGGAGTAATATCCGATCTTAAGTAATGTACTTAGAAAAAGCAAACCTTCGTTTAATTTCCATCGATTACTTACATATTCTGTTAGTTACTCCAAATATAGAGTAAATAGAAGTTTTCGATGTTTTCAATCCGCATAATGTCACGGGTGGACAGCTTGGCCGCTCTTTCGATTTTTTTTACTGACGTCTATCGTTAGGCAGACCGGAGCAGTAACATTTTCGATCGTAATATTTTCCTTACTGTACTGAGAACATCACTTACCACATATTTTTGTACACTTTTGTGTATTTTCCCTAAACTGACGACAAACTTTACCTATACATATATAAACGTTTTAACCATTCCCAAATCGGGCAGCAATTCTGAAAAATCACAATAACGATGATAAGATTTCCCGGGACCGTAGTAATTTGCGTCGGGGACGGCTAGAAGCCTTTTTATTTTAGCCAATATACGGGCCGTAGAAAAAGTTTAATGTAGGGTAACTCAATTATGGAAGGGCGCCGTGCGTGCCGCACATTTATCACGAAAAATTCACCAGCATCTGAATTCCTTAACTGTGGGTAAGACTATACTTACACGATAAAAAAACAGTATGAGTTATCATTTTTTTTATTGGAGGTTTATTTCATACAAACATTTCAATTGAAACGTATTTCTAACACTAGCGTATTTTATCGCATTGATTAAATGAAAACTATTCAGCGAGTAATTTTGTTTTCAATACATAAAAAAAAAACCGGCCAAGAGCGTGTCGGGCCACGCTCAGTGTAGGGTTCCGTAGTTTTCCGTCCGTCACATTAAGTTGACATATTAAGTACAGAAACACAAAACTATAAAAAGCACGTCATTTCATTGTGATTTTGTAGAAATGACAGGTACAATAAACACCTGTTTATACGGTTAAATTACAAACTTAGTTCAGAAATTATTTTTGTAATTTTTTCAAAAACTATTCAACCTATCAAGTTCAAAATAATTTTCCTACAAAGTTTTTATAAAGTTCTACTTTTGAGATTTTTTTCATATTTTTAAAACTTATGGTTCAAAAGTTAGAGGGGGGGGGGGGACACATTTTTTTTTTACTTCTGGAGCGATTATTTCCGAAAATATTAACATTATCAAAAAATGATTTTAGTAAACCCCTATTTATTTTTAAATACCTATCTAACAATATATCACACGTTAGGGTTAAAATGAAAAAAAAAAAATCACTCCCCACTTTACGTATAGGGGAGGTACCCTAATAAAATATTTTTTTCCACTTTTTATTTTACCACTTTGTCGGCGTAATTGATATACATATTAGTACCAAATTTCAGCTTTCTAGTGCTAACGGTCACTGAGATTATCCGCGGACGGACGGACAGACGGACGGACAGACGGACGGACAGACGGACGGACAGACATGGCGAAACTATAAGTGTTCCTAGTTGACTACGGAACCCTAAAAACATAAAAAGATAAATATTTTACTACCTATAGGACATTTTTTCCCGTGTAACGGATATTTCATAATTTAAGTAATTATATACGGACATAATCCTAAACTACCAATCATTCAATAAAAAATAATGAATTATATTGCTAAATAAGTTTTAGGCACAAAATATTTGTCGTACAAAATTTTATTAAAACTGTTTTTTTTTTTGCAAAATCATTAACACTCATTTAAAGCATCTATTAGTCGCTATCTTGAATAGAATTTCGGGAAATTGGAATAATTTGACTTGTAAACAAACACATACGCACAATGCTTTTGCGTAGTTTGTGATGCTAGTTATATAAAAATCATTGTGCAATTAGTAGATTTACGTTCAGGTTAACGAAAAATATATTCCACATGCCAGGTAAAATCCAATCTCATCAATCAATATCTACATATACGGTAAACGCTGTGGAAATCGACCTAATGTTTGATATCTTAATGCCCAATAATGTATACTCGTACGTCACTTATTGATCACCAGACCCCGTCATCAGTGGTGAACATTAATTGAACGGAAGGGTTGGCATTGCACTATTTTAACACATAGAAAAATAATGAATAAAAGATGTCAACTTTGCCCTTGCTTGCAATGCAACTTTACCAAAAAACTAACTAATAAAATTATTTGAATTTGAACTCTCAAGAGTCATTTTGAAATATTTCACTATAACGGTCCCGAAGAGTCCAAAACTGAGTGAGTTTTAACCGTTTTAGTGATGTATTTTATAAAAGGACTCTGACTCATGAAAGTTTAAATTTAATTTGTTTTATTAATCAATGTAAGGGCAAAGTTACATTGCAAGCAAAAGCAAAGTTGACATATTTTATTAGTTTCTCCCTAGTTAAACCTAACTACGTTAGCCTATGCTTCATTTGACCTAATGTTTCATTAGACTTAATGCATTTTTTTCTTAAATAGTAAACATTTTACCATTAATGCAAAACAAGCCTTACCGGTCCGACATTGGTTCCTTGCCAGAGGGGTCGGTGTCTCTTATGGGACGCAACGTGTGTGAGCACGTTTGCCCCGTCCCATTTGAGTGACACCATCAGATCCGCGGGGTCGGCGGCAGAGTCGAAGACTCGAGCGAAACATTCAAAATACTCTGCCTTGGAACCAGTGTACGACTTCGTGCCGGTGGCGGTGGAGACTGCGGGACCCTGGGTGCGGAAGCCAGGGACTTTTTAAAAGATGTGGGTCGGCGGCTGAGGGAGAGGGGTTGCGATCCTCGTTCCGGATCGTTTTTGGCTCAACAGATTTCGTGGCAACGCCGCCAGCATCATGGAAACTTTTGAGCCATCTACGATCCGGGGCGGTCCTTTAGGTTAATTAAACCAATCATTGTGGACGAAGCCTGTTTCGGATTTTATTTCTGATGTGTATGTGACGAAGCCTAGTTTAAGATTAAGATTTAGGTATTTATGTTCAACCTTACCTAATTTAATGACACCTATTTAATGATAAACAAAGGCAACTCGTAAAACGCAGGTCTAGTAAAACATTAGGGCAAAAGTTAGTAGGTCAAGTAACAGGTCCCATTATATTAGTTAAGTATAGTAATACTCATGTAAAAAATGTGTGTAGTACCAACCCTTGCGGTTTCAACGAATTTTCACCATTGATAACGGGGTGTGTTGATGACTTCTGTCAGTATCACATAAGATTGAAAGTACATGTATTGAGTCAGTGTCAAGCACTGGAACATTTATTTGCCTTAACAATGTCATAACGACTTAGTTTATATGTATGACTAGAATCGACTAATATTTGTTTCATGGATGTTATTCATAACAGGCCAGAGCCGAGAAAAAGAAATAAACACCGAACGGACGACACATTGGAACACAAATAAGTATGGTGTTTTATTTTGGTTTTTCTAATAAATAGATAAACAACCGTGAACAGCCACTGAAGCACAAAAAGTAGCAATTATAGTAATACTCAGTTTTGAAATTCGAAATTATAAAATCTGGATTTCAGTAGATCGCCTGTCTCAACAATTAACCAACGCGCTCACGTCCAAATTAGTATGTTTCATTATTCAGCCCACCATTTTAGTATTTCTATCAATTTCCGGCAACGACGAATAATAAATTAAATTTATACTGCACTACGCTACATCCGAAACCTAATGCGTCTGAAACAATAGTTTCTGAAAAACTAGCGTTAAATTTAAACGACGGAGAAACTTTCAGTAGCACAGTAGGCAAGTTCCAATATATCATTACACTAGCACCTGGGTCAGTGTGTAGGTTATAAACGAACATGCATCGGAACTGAGCCAAATGGCGTTCATGGTGGATCTTGCCAGCGATGGAACACGACGTGGTCGGGTCACGGTACCTAATATCGGTGTGCAAAGTCCAGATTTTGAAAGTTTCAACTATGTTGCAAAATGCTAATTTCCGCTCAGTTTTTCGTTCGTCTCCGCTCATAAAAATGATGGCGCGACAATTGTATTATCTCGTGGCTCATGTATTCACAGTGGCATGGGTAGCATAATACTTACAGTTTTTGTTACTACAATAGTTATTAATGATAATTATGCATTGTAAAAACCTATATTTACTCCGACCCTTATTGGACCTTATAAGCATCACGTGTCCCAATATCAGAATATCCAAATATCAGACTCATTTCAATCTAAATTCTAAACAGTCTAGTCAAATACCCTGCAGCGTGATAGTCACAAACTTTTTGAACGTACGATAGGTATTTTTAATTGTCTATTTTACTATAGTACATTACATTTAGATCTAGCTTATGCAAGCTCAATTTTTTTTGTAATTACCCCGTTGTTCTAATAACTTAATTAATGCTGCTTGGCTCCTAATTGAATACTCGTAATGGTCACTGGGAATGCAGCACGCAAAAGATGCCCACTCAACTACGATCTGTGAAATAAATCTGCCTATTCATTTGACAGTATCCACATTCTGCATTTTGGCTTAAAGCCAATTTCGACTTTATTGGCATAATAACTCTTTTCCGTTTAATGTTCTCTATAAAACCTTGTTATCATTTGACTGGTGGAACTTATATCTTTTCAGAGGCATATAGTTGCCTACATGCAGATTATAAGAAACGGCTACTAAATAGTATGAATGATAGCTATCGAAATATAATATGCTTAGTTATATTTTACTACCTCCATGTTTTTAAAATATGCAATCAGGAATGCAACTTTATCTTTTGTTTTAATACTGTATGTATGCTTGTACAAAGAATCAAATTCAAATGTTCAATAATGAATTGAATAATACTAATTAATAATACTGTAAATCAACTAAATTAAGATAAATTATCAAATAGATTAAAATATTATTTCTACTAGACTTTATTTTATATTATAACATTTCAAAACAAGATTCCGGTGTTAAAAACGTATGGTGATAAAACCACTGTTTGAAAAAAAAACTAACAGCGCAATACTACACTTGAAACGGTTGCACAAATATTTTAATCATAACCCTGTCAAAAGCCGAATTATTCATATACCAATTTCATTTCGATCCGGAATTTATCCGACCATGAATAATAAACAGTCCCATTAAATCTGATTAGAGGTCATCAGTAAATAGACTATCGGAATTTGAGTGATGTTAAAAGCTATATTCAACCGATACTACACTTTTTTTCATAACTCTTCCCAAATTCAGGAACTTCTCGAGGCAAAATTTTGAAATAAGTACCTACATGATTCTAAACTTAGAATTCTGTCAAGGTACAGTCAGCATCATATTATGTTTTTTAGGGTTCCGTAGCCAAAATGGTTAAAACGAAACCCTTACAGATTCGTCATGTCTGTCCGTGTGTCACAGCCGATTTACTCGGAGACTATGAGCACTACAATTATGAAATTTGGTAGGAAGGTGTATGCAATGGACCGGTATAGAAATATGATGTAAATTACAAAAAAAAACATATTAAACTGGGGGGAATTTGACAGGGGGGTGATTTTTTTTAAATACACAAAATGACATACAGGTTTCTGAAAACCTTTTCCATTTAAGTCAACCGTTGGCGAGATATAAGCTGTCAAAGTCCTAAAAAGTGCGCCCCGTCCCCTCGAATTTCTAAAATAAATCAAGATTATGTACATTAATAAATACTTTCAACAATTTTTAGTTTGAACAAGAAAAACTAACGGTTTTTGAGTTATTGCTGAAAAACTGTCTTGCCTAAACAAAAGGGCGTTAGTGCCGTAAGTTTCCTATAAAGATACAACCTTTTTGATTTAATGTATTGTATAGCGGTTTTAAATGTAGATTAGGAGGTGTCGGTACGGAACCCTTCTTTATGCGTGGTCCGATACACACTTGGCCGGTTTTTTTTTTAATTGAACATTTTACTGCAACGATAGCTGCTATACCTATAATTACTCATACATAGTATACATTTAACGTTAAATGTAACAGAAAATTGAATTGTGTGCTGAATAGTTAATTGCAAAGGGAGACTAACCTCTGTAATAACTCGGGCGCGAAGTTTATTTACGGCACATGCCTGACACCCATATATGTTCAATCAAAATTGACATGCATTTGTTTTCAAGAGCAAATAATGACAAGTATATATGAAAATCAGTGAAATAAAGTAGCCAAACCATATCTTGGACTGGATGGTAAAGCATTAGGAGCTTCCTTAGATCTTTCCATCCACGGGGATACTCCCAATTTTATTCGTTGGGTAGGTAACATAGCTGCATGAATGCTACAGTGAAACAGCTAGCTACTACTTAACTACTACTTTGCCAGATTATCAGTAAAAACATGAATGATATGATAACTTATTTTTTTTGGTCTTACAGTATCATCACAGTGAACGCGATTTACACTGTAATTATACGTAGGTACCTTTGCGTCTTTTAGATTCTTTTTATTTTCTAACGCCTCCTTCAGCTACTTTTATCGCGGGCAAAGCTACCTCATTTCCAGTCAACAATGCCCATGACAGAAAAGTATTAATACATTCTTTTCACGGTTAACTAAAATGAGTATAATACTTTAGTCATAATTTGAATTTATAAGATTTTATTGTTTAGAAGGCCTCCCAGCTGGCATCCCAGTACAAATTATGTCATCATTGACGTTTATTGTGCCGGGATGACAGTTGTGTCAGAATGCAAATATTATAACTATATATCCTACAAGTTGTTTAGTACAAAACTCGTTACTTTAAGGGTTTTGTATATTCCTAAATTACCTACAACTTATCGACAAATTTTGCCCCACAAAAACACACCTCGCATTCGAAGATGTATTGTAAACTAGAACGCAAGAACTAGAAAGAAGATGCCATGTGACATACCAGTAGTCCAAGAGTAAGGACGTGGTTATGTGTAATCAAAGCTAACAGCCAAGATGAGTCTCTAGCCGCCTGTGTTGGCTGACGTACGCCTGTTTGTAGAGTCAAGTCGAGGAGTATGTTTACCGGAACAATTAAACTATTTAAGGCGACTCCCTGACTTGACGGGGCGAGATTGTGTTTCTTTCTTTGACAGGAGCTTATTGATGTCGTGGCAATACTGCATTAGTATCGGTATAATTGCATCCCGCACCAGTCTGGAAACACTAATTTCAATGTTGACGTGCTGTAACAAATTCGAACCCACTGGAATGACAGTTAACACTGACAGCTTACTCATATCTTATAGCCTCCGCAAAGACAAATTTGACTTAAGAAAATCGCATAAATTTAATAACTAACTTCCCAATAACTGACTCAACAAAAAAATTCTATATAATTATCGAACCTGCTCACTAAATTTCACGAGAATCGGTTGAGAAATGCGACCTGTAGTAGTATAATATAATAAGTAGAATATTTAATTCAACTACCACAAAAGACTGGTATTAATACTGTAAACTTATGTGTGAAATAAAGCAAATTGAATTGAAAGTGCTTACCGTCCAATTGGTATTTCAATTTTCTTCAATTTGTTCCAAAAACAAGTTATATGTCTATAGCTAAGTTCCAAAACTTTCACATTTGGCTGACAAATAATGATTCAGTTATATGATTTCGTGAGATGAAAATCGATAAAACAATAACATTAAAACGGTAACTCCTTTTAGCCAACCAACAGGTAAAAATAGATAAAGAAACTTTTTAAACTGTATTTATAATACATATACAAATAGCAACTGGTCATAACAAGATTCCAATCGTTTCAATATCTACAAATTGCTGACTACATTATTCAAGTACCGCTCCGAGTGCAATGGAAGTTTGCATTCAAATGCGAATTCGAAATTGTTGCCTATAAATTTTCTATGAAATGGGACTTGACGGTAGGTACGACGGCGCAAGCTATAAAATCTATACATTACAATTATTATTACCTTTGTGAATTTTGATTGGAGAAACGATTTCAATTAAATTTGAAATCGCTGTTCCTAATATAACATTGCAAATATAAGTGATATATGTACGCTATAAGTTGTATTTAAGAAAAGCAGCACTATTTTAATATTGTCTATAACACACACGTATGATACAGGATACAGCTCGTGTATTAATGAGGATGTCCATGTCCAATTTGAAGTAATACTAGTTATAGAGGACATTATTTAATAGGTAGGTACTGATTTGACCCGTTTATTGTGGTAAGAGGACATTTAACTATTTCTACACTTTTACACCGATTAGAACTCATTGGCATCAAGGGAAAGGCTTTGCAGTTGCTAACTAGAAGACTATCTGATTGTCTGAAGGCGGGTGGTAAAAATAGAAAACAGTGTCAGTCTGCCATTACCCACCACTTTCGGTGCTCCACAAGGGAGCGTGTTTAGCCTGAGACTTTTCCTCGTTTACATTAACGATTTGACCAGTCTTGCCGTTGGCGATGGTCACATATTCTCTAACGCGAATGATAGTGCCATCGTTTTTCTATGTTTTTCGAACCTGGGAGGTAGAATACGAAAGTGCTGAAAAGGGTTAGGGCTACGGCTATCGTCTCCCATTCGTTAAAATCCAACCTGTTATCATTAACCTCGTCAAAAACCAACTTTATCTGTTTTTCAAAATATAAAATAACATAAACCATAAAGTGAATTCAATCGCAACTGTGATCTAAGCATGCCTCAAGCTGCAGCTTTATCACAATTAATAAAATCACAAGCACCGAGCACCCCGGAATCATAATTGACCAGATACTGTCTTAAAAAATAATAATATTGAGGGACAACCGTACACAAATCGACCTTGTCACAAACTAAGCAAAGCTTGTACTATGGGTACTACTAGAAGACAATATACAAACTTATATATTATTATATTAAACTTGAATACATAGGAAACATCCAAGATTCAGGAACAGTAATCGTCATAAATACATAAATAATGCACTGACCGGGATTCAAAACCGGGACCTCCGGCTTCGTAGGAAGGGTCACTACCTACTAAGCCAAAGTGATCGTCAATATAGCACTAACACGAAGAACAAGTTAATAACAGAATACGTAAGCTTATTAGGATATTTAGAATTTTAAAACGTATCGCCTCTAAAGAGTTGTTAAACCAGTTTTAGACCTGGCCATCTCAGTCAATTATGACTTATTATTGTTTAAAAATGATTTGAATAAATTATTAATTTCTAAATGTTATAATTCGTTGCCAGAGTTTCTTGGCGACACTTTATATTAGGTTGTAAGTAATTGTATTATATATATGCATGACTTATTGAAATATGAATAGATTTTAAAATAAATAATGAGTTTGTAATACGCGCAATTTAATTTCGAATTTAACATGACTTTACTATATTTCACGGCTAAATTTACTGTATAAAAAAAGAAACCCTTTGTACGCCATTAGGTAGAACATAGCTGAACATTATCAATGTATTTTCAACATCCCGTATACCTATGATTCACAAATAAAATATTTTGATTTGATTTGATTTGATTACATTTTGGGATCGTGCAAGCAAAAATAAATTTCCAGAGGCGGAAAGAGGGTAAAGGTGTTATACCCAATGGAAGCTTAGTTTATCATTTAAATTTCCTTAGATTTAGCAAAAAGTTGTAACCATTACTGGAAGAATGGTGCCTCCTGTCACAGGTGTATTATTAGCACATTATTAATTTATAAGCAAATAAAATATTTTCATTTACATTTTTTGGTTTTGAAGGCAGTAAAATTATCTTCGAATTTGTGTTTTTTAACTATATCTAGTCTTTTTCAACAAATATGTTAAGTACCTATCCAACTATTTGCAACAGTGCTTTATTTAGCGTTTATACATAGTGTTATTAAAAATATTAATTTTGATACTGTATATTTCGTGAAGTGCGGCATGAAGGATTTTGTTTTTGATAAGGATTTTGTTTTTATACCTACCTTACTAACTAATAACTGAAATTAAATAATTCCAAATTATGTCCAAAAGCAGTTATAGGTAAATGATTTAAGAAGATGACCTGTTGTATGTAGTTGTAGCGTGTTCGAATAGACATAACATATTTAAAATGTGCAACACAAACAAAACAAACGCCTATTCGTACGCGTCACAACTACATACAACAGGTAATCTTTTTTAAATTTTCACCTATACTATAAAAAGGACTTCGAATAGCAAAGTGTTTTTATATTCAGACGAATTTAATGTAATTTTTTATACCTAATTATAAGTAATTAAAAAGGAAGTACAAAATCTTCACTTTGAATGAATGAACTTGCAAAATATGCTTAAAATTAAAAGCAAATCTAATCAAGCAGACTTACCTATGACATCTAATAAGATCTTATGGTTTCTAGTGGGAGAGACTTTGAAGTCGACGCGACATCTGTACAAGGCGCGGTCGGTCGCCAGAACACGGTGCAGCTTGAGTGCCGATGGCAAGCTAGCCATCCAGGCAGCGCGGCCGCCGAGGGAGTCATCCGCCCAATGCGCTGCTGGGCCTTTCGTTCGCCCATCGAAACTGTAAAATAAAGGTTTTTATTTATTACGCATGAAAGGTATTGTGAAAATTATTGTTGGGCTCAAAAAAGTCATGGGGTTATGATGATTCCCGCAGGTAATATAAAGTATATAATACTAAAACCCCCTAGTCTGTATTGGAACAATATAAAGGTCCCGAAAAATAAATGATCCTCAATTGATCTGTGGCCGATTGTAATCTAATTACGAGTATGCTACGTTAAAATGAATAACCGAAAAAACACTTATTTCGGTTTTTTTTTTACTTCTATCTGAAAAACTAAACTACCAAAAAAAATTGGTTGTTTGTAAAGTAGGTTTACGATCGAGATGTTTACGTGATAACGTCTTACTTCACTTGCACTTCACTTATACCTGCGATCGCGCTCGTGAGGTTTTGGTGTGACACAAGTTTCTGAACATGTCACCCGACTAAAACGATTTTAAAGACGTTATCACGTCAAAAAGCTCTGTTAGGTACGACGACGAGTGAAACGAGGAGGAATGTTAAGTAGAACTGCGACCCTACAACGCGCAAGCCGAGCGAGCGAAGCGACTGTAATAGCTGTAACGCACGTAACCGAAAAAAATGACAAACCATAGTTTTCGGTAAAAGGGTACAACAGAACTATATACGTACGTTTTTCGCAAATTTTAGTTATTTCATTCGTTCGTTTATAGTTGTTTGTTCGTTCTCAAGTTTTCAGAAACTTAGTTAAAGAAGCAAAATCGGCCTGACTGACTGACTGACTGACCGACCGACCGTCCGACCGACCGACCGACCGACCGACCGACCGACCGACTGACTGACTGACATATCAACGCACAGCCCAAACCGCTGGTCCTAGAGATTCCAAATTTGGCACGTAGGTTCCTTATAAGGTGTAGGGGTGCACTAAGAAAGGATTTTTCAAAATTCAACCCCTAAGGGGGTGAAATGGGGGTCCGAAGTTTGTATAGGGAAACATGATTAGTTTGACTATTTTATTCAAAACTTTACAGGAGTATTTCTAACCATAAATGAGTAAATTCGTGTTTCAGGTTTTTTGAGAAATCAACCCCTAAAAGGTGGAAAGGTGGTGACAAATTCTGAAAATCGACATGGGTATTGTTTCTATGATACACCGGATCGCTGATAACGGAAACAACAATGATTTTAAAATCTCACGTGGAGACCGTGAAATAACATCCCCCCTGTTGGGGTGCGAGGGGGATGAAATGTCTAAATATTAATATGGGTGTCGTTTTTATGGTTTATTGGGACGTTCATTACGAAAATGGCATCGATTTTGAAATTTAGTATCGTGGACATGAAAATTTTTGAAAGTTTGTGCCAAATTTCAAGAAATAACTGACTGACTGAGTGAGTGACATATCACCGCACAGCCCAAACTGCTGGTTCTAGAGATTCCAAATGTAGTATGTAGGTTCCATATAAGATCTTGAGGTGCATTAAGAAAGGATTTTTCAAAATTCAACCCCTAAGGGGGTGAAATGGGGGTCCGAAGTTTGTATGGGGAATCAAGATTAGTTGAATTATTTTATTCGATTCACTATCGATTTCACAGGAGTATTTCTAACGATAAATGAGTAAACATGTGTTTCAGGTTTTTTGAGAAATCAACCCCTAAAAGGGGGAAATCTGGAAAAAATTCTGAAAATCGATATGGGTATTGTTTTTATGGTTTATCGGGTCGCTGATTACGAAACCACTAATGATTTTAAAATCCCACGTGGAGGACGTGAAATATCATCCCCTCTGTTGGGGTCCGAGGGGGTTGGAATGTCTAAATATTAATATGGGTGTCATTTTTATGAATTTTTGGGTCGTTAATTTCGAAAATGGCATTGATTTTGAAATTTAATATTGCGGACATGAAAACTTTTAAAAATTGGTGCCAAATTGCAAGAAGAAGCTGACTGACTGAGTGAGTGACATATCAACGCACAGCCCAAACTGCTGGTTTGAGAGATACCAAATTTGGCATGTAGGTTCCTTATAAGGTCTAAAGGTGCATGAAGTGCCGTGAGTTCCCTATGAAGATACGACCTTTTTTGATTATATACGATTTCGACATTAATTGATATTTGAGCGTCCGAGAGGACCCTTAATAGGAATCAGAGGTACCTAAACTATGAATAAAGTAACGGCCATATTGATTTTCTTAATTTCCCTCCCGATTTCGTTCAAAATCAATATCTGAGCGTCCAAGAGGTCCCTTAATACGACTCCGAGGTAAAATTTGGAAAAAGTGGCGGCCATATTGCTTTTCTTCATTTCCGTCCCAAATTCGTTCAAAATCGATATCTGAGCGTCTGAGAGGTCCCCTAATACGACTCCAAGGTAAAATTTGGAAAAAGTGGCGGCCATATTGATTTTCTTCTTTTCTTTCCCGATTTCGTTCAAAATCGATATCTGAGCGTCCGAGAGAATTCTTGATACGAATCCGAGATAAAATTTGGAAAAAGTGGCAGCCATATTGATTTTCTTCAAATCCAACCCGATTTCGTTCAAAATCGATATCTGAGCGTCCGAGAGGTCCCCTAATACGAATTTGAGGTATAATTTGGAAAAAGTGGCAGGCATATTGATTTTCTTCATTTCCGTCTCGATTTCGTTCAAAATCGATATCTGAGTGCCCGAGAGGTCTCTTAATACGAATCCGAGGTAAAATTTGTGAAAGTGGCGGCCATATTGATTTTCTTTTTGTGTCCCGATTTCGTTCAAAATCGATATCTGAGCGTCCGAGAGGTCTCTTAATACGATTCTAAAGTAAAATTTGGCACTCCATACATGCCATAAAAAGTTTAATATTACTATATAGGCGTGTGGGGTATCTTTGGATTGCTTTTAAAAACGACATAGAGGTTTCGATATTTTTTTCCATTTAAATCAACCTTTAGATTTTTTTTAATCGTCTGGCATTTATTTACGAACTGTGAGATCTTCGAGAAGACAAGTACGGTTGCCAGTTTTTGTTACACTCTTAGCACCACCCAGGGGTCACGTGTAGGGTAACGGTGGGTACTCCCAACGGACGTGGTGCAACTTGTCAAGTGAGTGGGCAACTTGACTGTTAGAAGTTTTCAAGCCGCCCGAAGGCCTCTAACTTAGCTTAACGACTGCTGTCGTAGACAGCAGCCGGGATCAACGGCTTAGCGTGCCTTTCAAAGCACGAGAGCGCTCAGTTAGTAACCACTCAAAGCGGTCACCCATCCAAGAAATGACCTGCGCCCACATTGCTTAACACCGCATACCGCACGCGGTAGGCGGGTGCCGCTGGGCCACGAGCGCTCAAAATTTTTGATAGTTTGTGCCAAATTGCAATTCAATCGGTCCCGTAAAAGCAACTCGGTTGTAACAGACGGTCTGACAGTAAGGACTGCGAATGGAAGTGAGGCCAAATTTTCTTTTAGGATGCTCCAATGGGAACTGGCAAAACCTACCTAATAAATTTAATCTTAGGAAAAATAAGGGTTACACGTGATATTGAATTAGCCGTATTTCTGTACTTCAAAGAAACAAGAGTTTATGACCGCTGCGCGCTGCTTGGTCGTTATCAGACCTATTGGTGTTACTGTAGTACGCAGATACTTTTACTAGGGGCTATTTAAGACATGCTTTTATTTCATCGGCCCTTTCCCCTTCGGCCTCTCGGAAATGTATGGTAATAGTTTTCGATCCTTATTTTTGCCAAAATTAAATGAAATTGGACAGTTTGCCGGTTCTCAGAATGTATACTGACTTTTCATCTGTTCATCTGTTAATGAATCATAATCACCAAACTTCGTATACCGAAACCCCCAGAATGTAACAACTACTTTTCTGGAAACCGGATCTAAATCGGTTTAGCCAAACGCGAGATAATCGTGGACAAACATACATACATACCTACATACGTAAATACATACATACGGGTCAAACAGAGAAGCTCTTTTTTGTAGACGGTTAAAAATTATGCTTAGTACGCGGGCGAAGCCGCGGGCAAATGCTAGTTTATAACAAAAACTGTTAGTTCATAAATATGTAGCTACATCCACTGGGTAAAATGGTATCATTTTCTCTCTGTATTGCATAACATCACTATTTACACTGTAACATGACAAAACCTTCGCGGTGCAGCCGCCAGCGTACTGGCCAGCAATAAAGAGAAGTAGATTTTTTTCACGAGCGTCTTTTGTTTGTTTGGCCGAGTTTCCCTGGAAAAATGTGCTGTTCTTATTCAAAACCTATTTGATTTTACTGGAAAATAATTTATCACTCTTTTCAACTTACTACAGTTATAGTTTTTTATAATCAATGTACAGTTCAAGTCCGAAAGTTTAATCGTGTAAATATTGTATAAATACATAGTTTCATACAAGGGCTGCCTCTTATGCAGGTAATTGTTGTGTATAAGTTTATGATATTGTGTATATTTCTTGTTGTTTGTTAAACCTAATCCAAGCCTCATTTAGCCGTCACTGGCCTCTAGACTATATGAGGCTCGGATAGGTTTGAACCTGTGCTAAGAAATAGGATTGTTTGCAGCCCTTTATACTTGGCAACTTTTCTTCGGACGGCTTCTTCCACCGTGCATCGCCGCTCATGTAAAAATATCCGTCTGAGCTGCACGCTGCTTTGAAGGAATTACCGAGCCTATCACCTTCTACGACCTCAACCATCGGGACTAAGGACCACCACTCAGGCCAGTGACTTTAGTTTGTAAATAGCTCCGTACTGACTGATCAAGCTGATCCCATTTTGTTTGTATATATTTCATTATTTTGATTATATTTTACTGTACATACTTCAAGTTAGTTTTAATTACACACCCGCCGGCTAGCCGGGTTACAACACATACTATATATGGCTGCTTTATACATAAATTAAAAATAAAATAAAACAAGGTAGGCATTTGACCCCATTAATCCAACATTACTTGATCGTACTTTAGTGAGATGATGAGGTTAAGGATATGAAACACAATTCATTTTTGGATTGATGGGACAGCAATAATAATATCTACTAGTTCGCTATCCTCATCATAAAACTTAATGCAAAACGGTTCATGCGAGATGCGCGTAGTACTTACATAGATGGCAGAATATTCGAAATAACCTGTTACCGATTTATTAACATGAATAGGGTGCTTGCTAACGTAGCAAACAAGCTGCAAAACTAGTTTTGAAATCATTAACTGCTAAGTTTAGTTATGTACAGCGTTTTGAGGTAACCAACAAGTAGTATGACCGTTGAAAGCATCTCAACTGGTGCAGAGTAAAAGGCCTATTATTCTGTAGTTGAATTCGTAATTGAAGAATCTTTGAATTTTAGTCCCTTACTGGGATAATGTTTAATTAAGGTTTTTAAGTAATGTCAGAGTAGTTAGTGAAATGTAATATTCTAACTTAACTAAGTAACTTGATCTTCAATGAATAATTTATTATTAGAATGTATTTGATTATACAATGCATAAACCCGAAAATTCGTTATCTAAGCAGCTAAACTGATGTGCTTTTTACCCGACTGCGCCAGAAGGAGGGTTATGTTTTTCGAGAGTATGTATGTATGTATGTATATATGTATAATTGTTTGGCACGCTCTGCAGCCTGAACGGCTCGATATATATTAGCTTGAGAGGTGTCGTTAGATACGTATTTACTGTGAGAGTGACACTGGGTATATATAAAAAAAAACGAAATGGCGGATTTGTGGCGCGAAATTCCAAATTACACAGAAACGCAGTCGGGTTTTTAGTTTTTTAATCAATTAGTCTTCTTATTCGGAGACTATCGGCACTACAATTATGAAATTTGGTAGAAAGGTGTATTTCTATATACACCGCTACACAAAAAAGATACAAATTAAGAAAATATATAATCCCGGTGGGGGGGGGGGGGGGGGGGCACCCCATACATGTAATAGGGTGATGAAAAAAAAATGAGCATAGGCGTGTGGGGTATCTATGCTTAGGCCTTTCAAAATAAAATATAAAACGGCCAAACGCATGTCGTGCTATGCTCAGTGTATGGTTCCGAAGTCAACAAGGAACCCTTATAGTTTCGCTATGTCCGTCTGTCTGTCTGTCTGTGCGTCTATCTGTCCGAGGCTTGCTCTGTGATTGTTAGTGCTAGAAAGCTGCAATTTGGTATGGATATATAAATCAATAAATCTAACAAAGTGGTAAAATAAAATAAAGATAAATTTAAAAACCATAAGATATATTTAAATTTGTAACCTCCCCCCCTACACAAAAAGTGGGGATGATTTTTTTTTGCTTCAACCCTATAGTGTGGGGTGTTGTTGGATAGGCCTTTCAAAAGTAATAGAGGTCTTCATTAAACATTTTATGATAAAGTGAATATTTTCGGAAACCCTCAATCCAAAAGAATAAAAAATGTGTCCACCCCTCTAACTTTTGAACCATGGGTCAAAAAATATGAAAAAAAAAAACATGAAAGTAAAGCTCAGGAAAGACTTTCAACGAAAACTATTGCGGACATAAACATTTAAGCCGTTTTTGAGTTATCGTAAAACGGCTTCCCTTCTTATTAAAAGACGTATAAAAGACTGCGAAACTATTCCCTTTTGCTTGATTTATTGCTTTTTTTTAAAAAAAGTTCATTGGACAACTATGGAACCCTACACTAAGCATGGCCCGACATGCTATTGACCGATTTTTTTTATAATGTAATGATATTTTGTATGTTTACTTATAATACTCTACTTATTTATATAAATATTAGCAAAATCTTAAATAGATAAATAGAAGATAACTTAAGTGAATAAAAAAATAATAGTCCGTAATCGGGAAGGATTACCTAATAGTAATTTAGGAGCAATTTAGCATAAGGTAATTTATATATTCTAGTATTTTCAATCATAACGTAAAATTAATCCATCTGTGCCAACCTTGACAAACATTTTCCATTGTTATTCATAAACAAAATATATAAAGGAGTATTATACTAACAATGTGTGACGTCTGCGGCCTGAATCAAATATTCAAGAGACGACAAATGCCCCAATTTTACCTAATAGGGCTATTTTCCATAAAACAAGAGCAGCTACTAAAGGCAGTCTAAAGCGTTGTGGTTAACCCTTCCACTGTGGACAGCATGACCTCGAGCTTTGGCTTTTTATTATGAGGATTATGTTTGGAATTATACTAATATCGTACACGGCTTTCGTTTTAATGGTGGATTTATTTATTACAACTGGTCACGTTCTCTGACATGTTATATAAACCTTGACTACTGCCAGTAGTTTCGTTGATTTTATAATTCTGATGAGGTGGGCATTTTTTTTACACAGTATGTCAGACTTGTTATACGGAATTATATAAAACAGTTTTAGGGTTCCGTACCCGAAGGGTAAACCTATTACTAAGACTCCGCTGTTCGTCCGTCCGTCCGTCTGTCACCAGGCTGTATCTCATGAACCGTGATAGTAGACAGTTGAAATTTTCACAGATAATGTATTTCTGTTGCTGTTATAAGAACAAACACTAAAAACAAAATAAAATAAAATATTAAAGGGTGCTCCCACACAACAAACCATTCGTGCGCGAGTCCGACACGCAGTTGACCGGTTTTTTTACGTTATCAGTAAATAAACTTATGAAAATACTCGGAGTCCATCAAACTTTAGCTATTTTAAATACATAAACATGAAAAAGGACGCAGTTTGACTGTAGAAAATTCTGACGTCATTAGTTATAATTTCCCTACAAAGTTCATAGTAACCAAGCATTTTTGACGTTTCATTAAATGTTGCTAGTTTGATTATTAGTAAAATACCGTATTGTCAAACTCACATGCATTAATTATTTTTATGTTCACTGCAAAACAAATCCTTTAAAAACCGTTTTTTTTTAATCCTGGGCATTTTTATGGCATTAACTAGGTAGAATCTATGTTTATAGGTTAAAAAAACAGACTATCTTCTGAAAATATAAATATATCTATAAAATAAATATTGGGGTACAATCTCACACAAATTGACCGAGTTTCAAACTAAGCAAAGCTCGCACTATGGGTACTAGACAACGATACACATACTTATATTGATAAATAATTACTTAAATACCGTAACATGGGGTGAGTAGGGACAAAACTGACATTCAAACCTTGATAACATTTTATTTTTACATATGCAAACTGAATGGTATATATAATAAGTGTTCTGGGCGTTTGTATTTTAGTTTTTATTTTATTTTGAGTAGTTCCATTTCATAACTTTGACGATAAACAGGAAATCCCACCTCACCCCGTAGTCCCTCGTAATTGGGGTGAGATGGGTTTTCATACAAAGGTGATTTTGAAAGATTGTGCGATCGGTTTTTTTTATTATGAGTATTACTATAGCAATTTTTTTAAATTGCAATATAATATTTTTGTAGCAGTAGCCTTAAAATCCTATCCCACCCCCTTTCATCCCTTCTCTCCCCATTCGTAACCCAACTCTCCCCGTGAACCCTACTCACCCCATTTTACGGTACATAGAAAACATAGACTCAGGGACAAATATTCGTGTTTATCAAACCCGGGATCTCCTCCCCCGTCGGTCACAAGGTATCAAGTAAGCCAAAGTAGTCGTTAAAATAACAATAGTTTTTTTACATTAAAATAAAGCGAACTTGTGTAAGGCGTGTCTTGTTATCAGAAAGAGCGCACTTAGTTAAGTTTTTTTAAGTTCATTAACTCATGTTTGTTTTTCAAGGATATTACAAAGTTTTGAAAAAAGTTCCAACACTGCCCTAGCTGGTCGATACAATATAAGAAAAATTCAAAACTTTACGACGTATTGCGGTATTCATATCGATTTATACAGGCCCAATAAATTAATTTTAATAAAAAATATTACAATAGCCATCAAAGTAAATACCTACAAACACAACCATTTTTTAAGCCACATGACATATCAAAAAACTGCTTTCAGATTAAATCGTAAAAGTAGCAATTACACACTCAACAAAATTAGCCCCCGCAATTCGTAGGTCGTTAACATCTACCTGCTTGAAATTATAATTTATTGTTAGCCATTTATTTCCCGGTGCGGGACAGTCGGCTTCTTCTCAGAATTCAACACTGTTAAAAGGCGGCAATTGTTTTTGCTTAAAAGCACGAAATTTTGAATATAAATGGCTGCGAATAGGCATAATGAATTCATTTTGCTTGTCTGGTGGATACATCTTATTCCAGTTAGAATGGTTGGAGTGAAGAAATTATAAGGTTTTACTTTCACAATTATATATATTTTCTTCATTCTAGTATTGTACACAGACAAAGGCGGTCTTGATACCAAAGGACTTTATCTACAAGTCAATCACAGAAAAAAATTGATTTAACTGTTGTATTTTCATTTTAAAATTTTACGTATTTTTGCGTTTTGGTGTGCTCTCATTGTAATTAGTCCTAAACAACATATACCAGGGGCCTATTAAAATTGGAAATAATGTAAGCAACCGGTTAGCCTTCATTACTCCCTAATTACGCACTTATAAAGTCATACCAACAAACTAAAGGCATAAGCCATAAACCTTGTATTTACATTAATTTGTAGTTAAAACATCCGTAAATTGTGCGTATTTCAGTTTAAACCAATTCCATTTGTAATATTTGGCTATTTGTCAAACACATGCCACGATTTGTTACTTACTTCAATTTGTAGTGTTGGGAATATCATAAGCCCTTAAGAATTAATCACTGTTAATAAAAAAAAAACAAAATTTATTTTAATACTAGCGTTTGCCCGCGGCTTCGCCCGCGTAATAAGCGTAATTTATAACCGTCTACAAAAAAGAGGTTCTCTGTCTGACTCGTATGTATGTATGTACGTATGTAGGTATGTACGATTATCTCGCGATTGGCTGAACCGATTTAGATGCGGTTTCCAGAAAAGTAGTTGTTACATTCTGGGGGTTTCGGTATACGAAGTTTGGTGATTGTGATTCATTAACAGATGAACAGATGAAAGTCAGTATACATTCTGAGAACCGGCAAACTGCTGAATTGCATTTGATTTTGGAAAATATAAGGATCGAAAACTATTATCATACATACATTTCCGAGAGGCCGAAGAGGAAAGGGCCGATGAAATAAAAGCATGTCTTAATGGCCCTTAGTAAAAGTATCTGTGTACTACAGTAACACCAATAGAAGGTCTGATAACGACCAAGCAGCGGTCATAAACTCTGGTCCTTTGAAGTACAGAAATACGGCTAATTCAATACCACGAGTAACCCTTATTTTTCTTAAAATTAAATTTAATAGGTAGGTTTTGCCAGTTCCCATTAGAGCATCCAAAAAGAAAATTCCTCCATTCGCACTCCTTACTATTTGCTCGTATACTGACTTTTGTTCATCGGTTAATGAATCATAGTTATGCCTAACTAACACCTCTAAAACTATCACATCATACCCAAAAATCTGTTAGGTTATCCGGGGCTCGTTCCGTACCTTAAAAGCAAAAAGAGACCCTTATTCTCAATTCGCGTGTGGCTGTCTGTCAGTCCGTCTGTTACAATCGATTTGCTTTAGAACTACTGGACCGATTAAATTGCAATTTGGCACAAACTATCAAGAATTTTCATGTCCATAATATTAAATTAAAACCGGCCAAGTATACTACTATTATAAAAAGGAAAGATTTGATTGTTTGTTCGCATTGAATAGGCTTCAAAACTACAGAACCGATTTGAATAATTCTTTCACTGTTGGGAAGCTACACTATTTTAAAAAAATCAAGGATTCTTACTAAAACTGCAATAATGTAACCCAAGGTGTAAAAAAATACCTAAAATAATCTTTACATCGCGTGCGCTGCGATAACTACTGATGATAGAGTAACTATTTGTTAATTATTTGTATGGGCCGGGCTGCTAGTATGTAATACTTAATCTAAAGGTTGATTTAAATGGAAAAAAATTTAGAAACCTCTATGTGGCTTTTTAAAAGCCAATCCATAGATATAGTTCAATCCATAGTAACATAAAACTTTTTTTTACAATCCCTGGCATGTATGGAGTGCCAAATTTTACCTCGGATTCGTATTAAGAGACCTCTCTGATACTCAGATATCGATTTTGAACGAAATCGGGACGGAAATGATACAAATAAATATGGCCGCTACTTTTTCCAAATTTTACCTCGGGTATGTATTACGAGGCCTCTCGGACGCTCAGATATCTATTTTGAACAAAATTGGGAAAGAAATAAAGAAAATCAATATGGCTGCGATTTTTTCCAAATTTGACCTCGGATTCATATTAAGAGACCTCTCGGACGCTCAGATATCGATTTTAAACGAAATCAGGACAGAAATGAAGAAAATCAATTTGGCCTCCACTTTTTCTAAATTTTACCTCGCTTTCGTATTACGAGACCTGTCGGACGCTCAGATATCGATTTTGAACGAAATCGGGAAGGAAATCAATATGGCCGTTACTTTATTCACAGTTTACCTCGGAGTCCTATTAAGAGTCCTCTCAGACGCTCAAATATCGAGTTTTGTCGAAATCGTATCGGACGGCACTGATTAATAAAACTACGTACAATACATTGAATCAAAAAAGGTCGTATCTTCGTAGGAAACTCACGGCACTTCATGCACCTTTAATAATAATAATAATAATAATAATATATATTTATTGCCACAAACTTAACCTAAACATTACAATAAGGGATGTTTGAACTTAGCACTAAATTTAAAACAATATATACACAAAGAGAAAAAAAAGAAAGAAAACGAATCAATTTTGAGTTGAGGCAATGGGTCCCAATCTCAGCATATGCTGGGCATGGGGTACCCAGCGCTGGTTTTCAGATTGGTCCCTGGGAAGAGGGTCGGTCGCAGTTGTTCACACATTTTTATTTATAACCAAAGTAACAAATAAAAAGAAAAAAAAAAAGAAGGTTAACTCTAACATTAAAAGTAGTGTGATGTTTTGTGATGTTTTGTGCGTGTGTGTGATGTGACTACATGTCTACTCGTATGTCGCGCGCCGTGTATTGTGTTTGTGCATGACAACATTGTAATGTGGTTGTACTGAGTTATCCTGTTGTAGTGTGACGGGGTTATAGTTCGGTTATTTGTTTAGTAGGTGTGTCCTCAGTAAGTTTTTGAATTTTGCCACCGACATGGGCTCACGCAAGGGCGGAGGCAAGTCATTCCATATTTTCACAGCCGCATAATTAAAACCCCCTCTGAAAAATTTGGTTTTATGTTTAGGAATTGCTAGTTTTGTGCTTTTTCTTAGAGTTTTTAGACCTTATAATAAGGAACCTACTCGTACATTCCAAATGTGGTATCTGTCGAAACAGCAGTTTAGGTTGCGTTGATATGTCACTCACTCAGTCAGTTTGTTCTTGCAATTTGGCAGAAACTTTGAAAAGTTTTCATGTCCGCTATATTAATTTTCAAAATCAATGCCATTTTCGAAATTAACGACCCAAAAAACCATAAAAAGGACACCCATATTAATATTTAGACATTCCAACCCCCTCGGACCCCAACAGAGGGGATGGTATTTCACGTCCTCAACGTGGGATTTTAAAATCATTGTTGTTTTCGTTATCAGCGACCCGATAAACCATAAAAACAATACCCATGTCGATTTTCAGAATTTGTCACCACATTTCCCCTTTTAGGGGTTGATTTTTCAAAAAACCTGAAACACGTGTTTACTCATTTACCGTAAGAAATACTCTTGTGAAGTTTCGAATAAAATAGTCCAACTAATCTTGTTTCCCCATACAAACTTCGGACCCCCTTTTCACCCCCTTAGGGGTGGAATTTTGAAAAATCCTTTCTTAGTGCACCCCCAGACCTTATAAGGAACCTACGTGCCAATTTTTGAATCTCTAGGACCAGCGGTTTGGGCTGTGCGTTGATATGTCAGTCAGTCAGTCAGTTTCTTCTTTTATATATTTAGATTGATATGTTTTGGGAAAGCTCGTTCGTGGCCCAGCGGCGCCCGCGTACCGTCAGTCCTTCAATAGGTGACCGTTTTGAGTGGTTTACTAACTGTGCGCTCCCGTGCTTTGGAAGGCACGTTACGCCGTTGATCCCAGCTGCTGTCCATGATAGCAGTCGTAAAGCCAAGTTAGAGGTCATCAGGCGGCTTGAGAACTTCTAACAGTCAAGTTGCCCATTCACTTGACAAGTCTAATCCCAATATGGTCTAGTTTTCCCCTTGGGGTGGAAGGTTAGATGGCAGTCACTGCCGTAAAAATTAGTGCCCCAATTCTAGGGATTAGGTAGCGAACCCCGGGAATTCTTCAGGATGCAATTGTACTGGGATAACGCAAGGATGACGATTGAAGTAGCTGGAAAAGTTTGAAATTAGATTTGACAAATATTGCGGTATCGAATAACTGGTGTATATAATAAAAAAAACGGCCAATTGCGTGATGTACCATGCGCAAGGAACGGTTCAATACCTACTGCTACTATACTCGTACCACGCTCATTATAATTATCAGTATAAATTCATGTTCATAAATCACAGCTAAGTAGTTACTTCAAATAGACAATTTTTTTACTTCAGTAATAATAAAGTATTGGTCACGTTATAAAATGGTCTATACTCGTATTTGTCCCAAACTCACTCAAAAACTGATGAACCTAATTTGTTAAAAACATTTTTCGTTGAATGCCAAATTACGGACAATGTTTTGCTCCATACCATCCGCGGCAATTGGAACGAGTGCGTTATATGTCATTGAAGAAATTCACAATTCAGACATTTTACACCACATCGGTGGCAAATAACCGTACAGCCCTCCTGATGGTTAGCGGGCACCGCAGCCTATGGCTGCCTGCAACTCCAGGGGTGTCACATGCCCGTGTCGACCCTTTAATAGAAGATTGATAACCAAGGGTTGAAAGCCACACTTATATTTAAATTCAATTACTTAAAATGTATAAATTTAAATAATAATATTAATCAATACAAATTTACGGAGATGGCTGTACACTGTACAGTTTTCTGCCATTGCTCAATTTTTACTTTTAATTCTTCGGGACGCGACGGCATTCCACCCGCTTCTTAGGTCAAATATGACGTTCTTTCAGAGGAATGAAAAAATGTATGCACTCCTTTTTTGAAGAATATGGAATATTGTAGTTCCTCGGGAAAACTTTGGCAGAGAAAATTTTGGAAAATCAGAGCGTCCAAGGAAACAAATTTCACGGGAAACGTACGCTTCCATTTAGGTACTAAAGCGTGAGGAGAAATTCCCTATCGTGCAAAATGTATTTCATGCTGTGTGGGGACCATTATGTTGTTGTTGTTTTATTTTATTTTGTATGCATGATTTTTTAATGTCACGAAATTAACAAATGGTTTTCATCATTTTCTTCTGTCGGCGGCGAGCGGTGCGATTGACGAAAGCGGCCGCGAACATCTTATCAAACAGTTCTTCAGAACCCATGATACAAACGATAGTACACGCACAAGGAGGCAAAGTTTCTCCTTTAACTTAACGGATCAATATTGCTGGTGTGTTTGGGATCATTTACGATTCGCCCAATATGTAAAAGGAAACTAAAGTCGCATTATAAGGTTCGCGTAGCAGCCGCACGTAAAAAATAACAATAACCTAATTGTGGGTACAGCCTAGAGGCATTTTGAATCTTTGTCCCCCTCCCCCTCATTACAAATATGTTAAAGACTAACATACATTTTATATTATTTCTTTAAATTAAGTCATATCCACCAAAAAAAAAAATTATAAATATAATTTTAATAATATTTATGAACAACCCATCTAGCATGCAGCAGCACATAGCAGCTGCAGCTACAGTTGAAGACTTAACTGAAATAAAGAAAGCGCCGCCTCATTTCAAAGTATCGCTAATTACCCAAAACGGAACAGATTTTACCGAATAAATAATGTAATATATATTCGGTGATGTCAAATGGAATGAATAAGTAACTATAATCCTTCCCCATCATTATTTTACAATAAATCGATAATCGATGTTATTCTCAGTCTTCACATTATGTCCCATTTATTTATTTATTTATTTATTTAACTCAAAAAAGAAACTTAATGGTATGGTACATTCATACTATCGCCAAACTGTTTAACAGTTTGTTGGCGAATGTTGCGCTCATTTATGTTTACACTTATACCTACTTATAAAAGACTACTTATATTCATCAGTACAAAAAAAAAAAACTGTATCATCATACTAGACACACTGACCAATCGAGAACCCTATCTGTTTGTAATAAGGTTCACAAATGGGCGCCTAGTATAAATAAATAACTTTTAGTAATATTTATTCTGCATGTCCGTCAAACATTCATAGATAACGACAGCATTTATCTGCAGCAGGTTTCAATCCATATAATTTTAGCCTTATCAGACACGATTTCAGCATCATAAACTCGTCGTTCAAAATTTTCAACAGCGCTGCAAACCCAAGATCCATAAATTCTTTACAGCAACAAATACCGTAAGTACACATAAATATTTCATAACACCCGCCGGTCTTAACATCGGCACTTACTAAGCCCGAATCATCAATCAACTTCGAGATCCCTGGTGCAATAGAATGTATATAAATTCGTCATAATCGCTCATGAGCTAGCGGCGACAAAGAGGATAGTTAAAGGATTTTGGGTTGGGTATATTTAATCTGCTGATAACAGACAGGCGAAAGTGCTACCTATGATCTTCCTGCTAAAATACATCGTTTTATTCAAAGTGGAGTTGGGTATAACCATTGATTGGCTGTTTGCCATTGGCTTTGATATAATAGGAAATATAATCATGATAATGTGAGGAATGGGATTCAAAGTACTTTAGTGAAATTAAACAATAAGAAAATTAATAATTACTAGCACTTGTATATTGGGCTCGGAGTTTTCATTGACTTTTCTTTTCATTTGATACAGTCAGTCCTCCCTTGCTTTTCGATAAGTTAAGACAAGATGGGCACGGCTTTCGGCAATTTGAGTGATATTGAAAAAAAATGACATCACATTGTCAAGTTATAGGTGAACACATTATGCCAATTTGTTCTTATTAAATAAACTATTGTATTTGCATATTGTACGTAGACGCGAAGCAAAGAAGCGGCAGTGACTCGACTGGCAGCAAATTACAGGGCACAGGTTTCAAGTAGACAAATAAATCGTTACCGCAAAAAGAAAACCGCGGCTAAGTACGTGTCGTACTACACAGTCACGTTAAATTATGTCATAATATTAAATTTATATCACGCAAACGGATTCCTAAATCAAAAAGTGTATAATGAAAACTTACATTTAAAGAAAAAACTACACAATGTATTTTATCCTGTTACTACAAAAGAAGAGCTTGAGGCTTATTGAAGGTTACTTTCCAGCGACGCACAGAAATCTTTTTGTAAAACATAAAATTCTTACAGTGGTATCACTTTATACATATCACATTAGCATATATGTATACAAAAACAAAGATTCCTTTAAATCTGCTAGTACATGAATTTTACCCATAAAGACGTAAACAACAGCTAGCACTACCGACGTCCCATTATTTTTATTTTAATAAAAGTATTACATGGGTATCACTAAAAAAAATGAACCAATTAGAAGAAGACATTAAAAGTGCTGAAAATGTACGATTGTTTAGTAAACTTCTTAAATAATACTTACTAACTAGGCCCTTCTACAGCCTAAAGGAGTTTTATGCCAGAAACTTTAATTGACCTACTCCTATTTATGTATACTTAACAATTTTATTATTTTATCTTTTACTGACCTTGAACATTGTTTGGTTTTTAGCCAATTGACATATATTGAATATACTCATTATTTTGACATGATATTGATTTATCCTCCAGGCAAGATGGAGGAGCTAAAACTAGAAATGAATAGGCTAAATATAGATATATTGGGATTATGCGAGGTAAGATGGGAAGGTAGTGGAGATTATTGGAGTGATGATTTTAGGATAATTTACACAGTACAGGAAAAAGGAGTAAACGGTACAGCAATAGTACTTAAAAAACAATGGGGGAAACCAAGTAGAGAACACCATTCATTACAACAATAGAATTACAGCTGTGAAACTTACATCTAGTCTGGAAGATATAATCATAGTTCAGGTATATATGCCAACCAGTAGTTACTCTGATGACGAAATCGAAGAAATGTATAACCATACAGACACAATTTTAAATTCGGTGAAAGAAAAGGACATGCAGTTGTAGGGAAGGGATCGGAAGGGAATATTGTTGGTAAATTTGGACTCGGGAAGCAAAATAGCAGAGGAAGAAGACTAGTGCAATACTGCGAGGAAAAAGATTTGATTATAGCGAACACAATATTTGAACAACCTAACCGCCGATTATATACCTGGAAAATGCCT
The DNA here is from genome assembly GCA_905163555.1 of Notocelia uddmanniana. NCBI lineage: Eukaryota > Metazoa > Arthropoda > Insecta > Lepidoptera > Tortricidae > Notocelia > Notocelia uddmanniana. The sequence continues at coordinate 24,692,352 of LR991055.1, forward strand.
GGCGACATCGGAAGGTATCAACTAGATTATATTATAACGAAAAACAAACACCGTCAACAGCTTACTTCATGTAAAACCTTGCCCGGTGCAAACTTGAATACTGATCACAATCTTCTAGTCAGCATGTTCAACCTAACATGTAAAAACATTAAGAGGAAGAACAGGCGAAAGGCAATTGATCTCAATAAACTTAAAGACACAAGTAGCAATTATAGAGTGCAATATAGTAATAAGGTAGGTCATAGATTAGCGGAATATAAGAAAAATATAACAGACAGCATAGATAGCATGAATATAGAATGTAGATGGAACAAAGTTAGAGATATAATTAAAACCAGTGCTGAAAAAACTTTGGGAAGAGAAAAAAATATACCTAGAAAGAAATGGCTAACTACAGAAATTCTGGATTTGATGCTAAAAAGGAGAGAATATAGAAATAAAACAGATGACGATATTGTTAAGCAATATAAACGCCTCACAAATATAATAACAGCGAAGTGCAGGAAACAAAAGACAGAAGATATTACCCAGGCATGTGATAACATAGAGAAGTTTATAAAGCAAGGAAAACTGGACAAAGCATATAGTATAGTCAGGGAATTGGGTAAAAAATACAAGATAAAAAATGCTACAATATTAGATGAACAGGGTTTTTTTTTTAATAAATAACGATTGTATTCTAGAACGCTGGATATGAAGGAAGTGGTTTAACAGATGGTGACATAGAATCAGTGAACGAAGTAGATGCAGATAAATTAGGTCCAGATATAACTAGACATGAATTTGATAAAGCTTTAAATATTATCCAGACTGGTAAAGCAGCTGGACAGGATAAATTTTTCATAGAGTATATCAAAATTTTGAATGTGATCCGATCAGACATGAAATTTTTACTATAGCTAGAGATATATACAACATAGGTTAATTACCAAGAGATTTCCAACTAACCAAAATAGTAACATTACCTAAGAAGCTAAATACACTAAAATGCGAAGAGCATAGAACGTTAAGCCTCATATCTCAAGCGTCTAAAGTACTGTTAAAAATTGTACAAAGCAGAATAAGACCAATAGCTGAAAACTATTTAAGCCCTGATCAATATGGATTCAGACAACATAAAGGCACAAGATAGGCTGTTCTTGCTCTTCGTTTAATCATAGACAGAAGAATGGATCTCAACTTAGACACCCACATAGCATTCATAGACTTAGAAAAAGCTTTTGATAAGGTAGACTGGATTAAGATGATGAGCACTTTGAAAACAATAGGCATAGATTACAAAGATAGACGAATTATATACGAACTATATAAAGACCAAGAAACTATTATAGAAATAGGACATGAAGAGGGAAGAGCCAAAATTAGACAAGGTGTATGCCAGGGATGTCCACTCTCGCCTTTGATTTTTAATATTTTTTTTGAAGCAGCCATTAAGAAGATTTTGGAGTCTGACAAGGGAGGAATCAAAATTAATTGGGAAACATTTTAAGGGGAGCAGAGGCAGGGGAAGGCGGGCGGAGGGCGGAGGTGGGTCCAAGTGCAAGGAAATTTTGCGACCGGTCGCTACTTGCGTTGGGTCTGTCTCTATGGTAACTGCCTGTCCGGCAGTTAACATGGTGAATGGCCTCGGGGGGAGCTCAAAGTTGCCAAGATCCCCAAGGCAAAACTGATTGTGCTCCTTCTCGAGGTTACTGCCTGTTAGCTGCCTAGTTCTACCGTTAGAAACAGGCAGAACGGAAACAATCAGTTGAGCCCGTATTGTTATATCCAAACCCATCCTATCCCGCTTATCCCCTATAATCAGCCGTAAGCGATGACGTGGCATGTCGCAGCGGGCTCTCCATCCGCAAAGAAGGATGGTTAGCGGTAAAATGCCACCCACGTGTTTGTGCCGTGCGTGGGGACCCGTACCGATGGAGAATGTCGTCCTGGTAGCTGAGCCGATCAGCAGTCGGAATAGATACTGCTGTGAGGCAACACTCTACTTTGGGTCAGGATTCATTTCACACGGGAGGTCTTGGTCCAGCCAACTGAGATCAATCGGCTGCTGCGTTGACAGTAATCTGGACGCGAGGCGAGTTTCCTGGGGTGTGGGGTCTGTAGTCGGCGGAGCACGAGTCACGAGTCGTCTGAGGAGATGACGAGTGTCTTGGCGCCGTGCGGACTCATAGACAACACACTTTGGGGGGCTATGTCAGATTGGTAGCCCTGGTGCATTCATGCATCCCCGAGTGAGGGCTCCGTGGTGGGTGGGGAGCCAATCTGATGAAACAAGGTCGATGGCTACATGGATTCCAATGTACCTAAGACGAAAGGAGGAGAGAAAGCCGTACCCGAAAGGGATGAGGCCAAGGCGCCTAGCGCACATGCTGCACCGGTGGTACGCAACGCTGTCCCAGACAGTGGTGCGAGAGCGGGTAGCAGTCACGTAAGGGGGTCCGTAAGGACGCAGAAGGCGCCTAGCGCAAGTAGAGGCAGAGGACATGGTGGAGCGGTCCGAACCGGAGGCACCGTCCGACCTTTTCCCCTAGGGTCGAAAAGAGGACGCGCCCAGCAGGTCCCCGAAAGGAGACCGACTGGTGCGGGTGCCGGAGGAACGGTAAGCGGAACTGTGTCCATCTGCAACCGGCCGGCCGGAATACCTCTTCCAAATCCTGCTGGCGTACCGGTCGCCGTTGATAGCGTGTTCGCACCCCAGGAGGCAGAAGAGGCGAGATAACGCCAAGGCTAGGGCTCGACTCTCGAGCGAGGGCACCTCCCAGGATGCACCCAAATCGGGGCCCAAGGAGGCGCAGAAAAAGAGACCATTGGGAGCCAGTGGGGACTCCCCTATGCTCGCCAGTGACCCCAAGCGAACGAAGACTACGACGTTGTTTGCTGAGGTGGCTGCGAGTGAGAGGATGGCCATCGTCCCAGTGGTCTTTCCAGCCGAAAGGATTGGGGTGGGGCATCTGGGGGCCATCCAGGGCTTCATATTGGAGCTCCTGGCTGATGCTCCTGATCCCTTGCCCCGAATTACTTTCGGCAACATAGTGGCGGGCGCTCTCCACGTCAATTGCCAAGGGAGGGAGTCCGCCACCTGGCTCAGTTCAGCAATCGGGGAGGTGGAGATCGCTGGACTGCACCTAAAGGTCGTGCACGCCAAGGATCTTCCTAAACCAGACAAAATGGCCTGGAAGACGAAGATCGTTGGTGGTCACGACATAAAACTGCTCCTCCGTGTGTTGCAAAGGTATAATCCTACGCTACACACGGAGGAGTGGAAGGTAGTCGACACCATGACGTCGGCAATGAACACCAGGCGCATCATACTGATGGACCGGGTGTCTGCCGACGTCATTAAGGAGGCTGGCTACCAACTGCACTCGGGGGTCGACCTCAGCACCTTCAAGCTCCTAGAAGACGCCGAAGAAAGGGGGCTTGGAGAGGCTGAGGATGGCGCTGGTGCGGGGACGGGCGAGGGGGGACAGACGCCTAGGGAGGCCCAGGAAGGCAGGGCGCCAGTAGTGGAGGTGCCACCGACCAGGGGCGAAGAAGCCGAGGCGGCTGAGGCAGCCAAGGAGGAGGGACAATCGGTGTCGGAGGCGGGGGATGGGGTGGGATCCAGTGGGGGGCGCGCCGGATCTCGTATGACCCGAGAGTCATCGCCGGTATCGGCGATTGGCTCGGAGGACTTGCGAGGTATGGCGGAGCTGTACCTGGAGACCTCCCTGTCTCCCATGTCCTGCGACGAGACTGTCCAGGAGGCGGCTGCTGACCTCAGCATGCCCAAACATTAAGAAGGCCAATGGCGGGTATAAGGTGTGTACAAATTAACTTACAACACAATAAGGCAGCCACTGCCCTTCTGACACGGCAGCTTAAATGCGACAAGTTCGATATTGCTCTTATTCAGGAACCATATGTATATAAAAATGAAATAAGAGGCTTAGGAGGTACAGGAGGAACGATTGTTTACCTGTGTCCAGACAATGATATGAGGACATGCATCTATGTCAGAAACGGCATCAATGCTATGCCTTTGTATGCTTTCTGTTCCAGGGATCTCACCACGGTGATGATCCAGAATAAGGGGGAGGGTAGAGAGCTCATCTTCTCATCAGCCTACCTTCCCTATGAGGCAGCGGATCCCATCACAGAACAGCTGCGGGATCTGGTTGCATATGGCAGCCGGGCGAACAACAACCTGGTCATCGGCTGCGACGCAAACGCGCACCACGTCGTCTGGGGCAGCTCGGACGTCAACAGGAGAGGAGAGAAAGTACTGGATTTCCTGGTGAGCTCTTCTTTACAATTATTGAATAAAGGCAATGAACCCACTTTCGTCAATTCTAGACGAGGAGAGGTAATTGATATAACGTTGGCTACTAACAACACTAGCAATAGTATCAACTCATGGCATGTATCTGATGATATTTCCCTTTCGGACCACAGATACATATGCTTTAGGTACCAAACTAAAATACGAATAGCTACGGTACGTAAACGGAATCCCAGGAACACCGACTGGTCGGCTTTTAGAAGTGACCTGAAGTTGGACCTAGGTGACCCAAAAGGTAAGCTAAACTCTATTATTGACATAGAATTTGAAGCGTACAAGATAGTAGAAGCTGTATATACGGCCTATACTAACAACTGCCCGGAGAAAAGAACTCTGGCCAAAAAGGTACCCTGGTGGAACCCAGAGATAGCAAAGCTCAGGAGGGAAACTAGGGCAGTATTTAATGACGCAAAGTCAGCTAATGACTTTGGGTTTTATGCACAAAAGCTCACAGAATATAGTAAAGCGGTGAGAAAGGCTAAGAGGAAAGCATGGATAAACCACTGCGATCAAATTGAGTCCATACCAGAAGGAATGAGACTGACAAAGGCACTAGCTACTACGAAGTCGGCCCCGCTAACAACCATTAGAGGTTGTGACGGAAACATGACAAAAACGGGGTTAGAAACCCTTAAGGTGATGTGTAACACACACTTTCCGGGCTCGGAAATACACCAGAGCATAACGGACGGGGAGACAATTAGTGCGTTGGAACAAACCACAAAAACAACAAGGCACAATTGGGACACGTCCAAAAAAGTAGTGGATCATAAAAAGATAAAGTGGGCACTCTCCACATTCCAACCGTATAAAGCCCCGGGACCGGATGGAGTCTACCCCATTCTACTACAAGAAGGCGCTAATGTACTAATCCCGCATCTAAGTAGACTGTACAGGGCGTGTTTAGCCTTCGCACATGTACCGCGTGTGTGGAGGATGGTACAAGTAACCTACCTACCCAAACCAGGCAAGGCGGATTACAGCGAAGCCAAGTCATATAGGCCAATTAGTCTATCATCATTCTTCCTAAAAACTTTAGAGAAACTGGTAGATAGACACATAAGGGATGGCCCTTTAAAAAGGCATCCACTGCACGAATTGCAATGTGCATATCAGCCAGGGAAGTCAACAGAAACGGCACTGCACCTGGTAACAACCAGAGCTGAACAGGCTATAGAGAATAAAGAACTATGCCTGGCGGCTTTCCTAGACGTGGAGGGAGCGTTCGATCGCACCACGTATAAAGCTATTAGCGAAGCGGCTGCTGGACACGGCATAGAGCCAACCATATGTAAATGGATAGGGAATATGCTAAACGGCAGACTAATAAAGTCATCTCTTCTAGGAGATGAGATAATAGCCACGGCCACAAAGGGGTGTCCCCAGGGTGGGGTACTGTCGCCGACTCTATGGAGTCTGGTGGTGAACTCACTCCTGGAAGAACTCAATAGTGGTCCTATTCGCACGGTAGGATATGCGGATGATTTAGTGATACTAGTTAATGGAAAATTTCCAAGCACAGTATCAGGAATCATGAATGAAGCACTGAAGAAGGTGGAGAAATGGTGCAACTGTCACCAATTGTCCATCAATCCAGGCAAAACTGTAGTAATACCATTTACTAGGAAAAGGACCCTTCGAGGCATACAGTCGTTAAAACTGTACGGGAGGGTGCTAGAACTGTCCAATGACGTGAAATATCTAGGCATCACACTGGATAAAGAACTGAATTGGAAAAAGCATACTGATCTCACCATAATGAAGGCACTGAGAGTGTTTGGGATGTGTAGATCGGCGTATGGCAAAACATGGGGTTTGAACCCAAAGGTACTGAAATGGATTTACACCATCATGGTGAGGCCCATTCTACTGTACGGAAGCCTGGTATGGTGGCCAAGGACTTTAAAGAGCACATGCAGAAATGACCTAATAAAGGTGCAACGAACAGTATGCATGGCTATAACAGGGGCGTTTCGAACCACGCCAACGGCGGCGCTAGAAGTACTACTGGACCTACCGCCGCTTCATATAGTGATTAAGTCGGAAGCGCGCAAATCCTTCTACAGACTAAGGCTTCTTGGGCTGTGGAGCGATAGCAAGCCGAAGACGAAACACACAAACATGGAAACGGACAGTTTCTTAGACAGAATAACAAACATGGGGTGCGACAAAATGCAACCCAAGTTTGTGTTCCACAGGAACTTCAATATAAAGGTTCCCTCGAGGGCAGAGTGGGCTGAAGGTCTGGAATCACTAGATACTGGTGGTGAAGACAATATCTGGTACACGGATGGATCAAAAATGGGATCCGGTACGGGAGCAGGCATCTATGCAAAAGACTATAAAAGTAGTGTAAGCATGGGGCAATTCGCGACTGTCTTCCAGGCGGAGACATATGCCATAGTTGCCTGTGCACAGGAGAATATAGACAGACGAACCAAAGGAGAGACTATCTATATACTCAGTGACAGTCAAGCAGCCCTCAAGGCGCTTACAGCGCCGAGAGTGGACTCTAGACTAGTTTACAATGGCGTACAAGCTTTGAATAAGCTTGGAAGGCATAACAAAGTGCAACTAGTATGGATACCAGGGCACGAGGGGTTCATCGGCAACGAAAAAGCAGATGAACTGGCAAGAATGGGATCTACAGGCCATTTTGTAGGTCCAGAACCGTTTGTGGGACTCTCGCAGAGAACCATAACATCGGCCTTAAAGGATTACGCCAAAGCCAAACACCAACAGGAGTGGAGGATTGAGGCGGGTTTAAGGCACTCAAAGCTCTTCGTCGAAGGAAAGGACCCAAGCTGGACCAAGAAGCTTTGGAAATTCAGCAGAAAGCAACTTAGAATTATAACTGGGGTGTTTACAGGTCACTTCGGGGTCAAGGATCTCTTGACCAAGATGGGACTATCAGACAACATAGACTGTAGAATGTGTGGCGAGGATGACGAGACAATGGAACACTTATTGTGTGAATGTCACGCCCTTGCCAGACAAAGAATGAATGACTTTGGTAATGGCTATCCAGAACCAAAGGAATTCAGAGTACTCCCGCTGAGCTCCATCATCCGGTTTGTGGAAATGTTGGAGAGCAGCTTGGAGTAACTATAAAGGAGGGGGCAATTGCACAAAAGATCCCATTGGGTCGAAGTGCATCCGCAAGGGCCCTCATATAATTAAGATAAGATAAGATAAGAGGCAGGGGAAGACCGAGACGTGCGTTTATGGATCAAGCCAAAGAGAAGGTCAATGTAATGTCGTATCAGGAGCTCAAAGCATTGGCAGAGAACCGAACAGAGTGGCGATTACTCCACCGACAAGAGCTACACTCTTAAATATATGATGATGATTGATTTATATTTGTATGGGTAGGGTAAATCTTATCTTTTTGATCGTTCTTTTATTATTCGTGATTTATTATGTACCGCGTAATTCTTGATTGCTTTATTATGAACAACAGCTAAAATTGAAATTAATAATTTTAGCTTTATTGAATTTTCTAAAAATGTATTTTTGTTATCTATGTGTGAACTGTATTTGCATGACTAATTGTCTAATTATGAGGAAATAAAGAACTGAACTGAACTTTTGCAACTTTACTTGTAGGGTAGGTACCCTAAAAATATTTTTTAAACTTTATTCTAGCGTTTATCGGCGTGATAGATATGTATGCCTAGATGCCAAATAACAGTTTTCTCATAGAAATGGTTACTAAGCTAAGCCGCGGACAAACAGGTGGACGAAACCCCTAACAATATCAATATATCAATACCTAATTTTATTTTTATCGCACAATTAGAATTCCGTATCCGGAATAGGAAAATTATTATGCCTGACTGTCGTGTTCGAATTAACCTGTGTGTCTCTTTTGCATTTTCGATGATTTACGCATGAAAATTTGCTCAACCGCACTATATCTGCACTGCATTTGATCAAGATTTTATGAGTAGGGCATAATTACGAAACGAGTTCATAAAATATTTATTTATATCTCATGTGAATCATGTTAATTCATGTCATATAACTCTTAAGTAGCCAAGTATGTGTAGACACACAGATAAATATAACTATATATTTATGTATATGGGATTCGTATTCGTAACAAGTTCTTTGTAACTAGAGTACCCAAGGTGCAAAAAATGGGAAAGAAATATTAAAACGACAGGCAGTCCAATTCCACTCGGAACATGTTGAAAAGATTCAACGTACCAAAAAAACGTTAAGGTAAAATATAAGTACATATATATATATATATATATAGTCTATATAACAGGACACTTGTTGTTCACTGAGGCAAAACGAAGTGCGTGATGAAACTCATTTTGGGTCTTAATAAAATCTTCGCTACAATATGAAATTCTCGAATTCATCGGGCAATTTTTTCAAGCGACAACTCAAATACTTCGCGAAATGAGTGTAAATAATTTTGCTCCTTATCTCGTGAAACCAGAGTTGCCTGTATTGGTTCAATTACCTGTATAAAAATGGAAACAAAATTATTTGTTCCGTAAGCATCATTTGAAGGAACAGGTTTTTGACGAATAACTTTGAAAGCAATATAATTGTATAAGTACTGTTTTTTTTTGATTTTTTTATCTACAGCAAGATATCTTAAAAATAATGACATAATCCCAAACTAGGCCAAGCTTATAGTATGGGTACTAGGCAACAATATACAAACGATAGACAGATAAATACTTAAATACATAGAAGATATCGAAGACTACTACTGGGAAATAATATTCATACTCATAATATAATAAATGTCCTCACCGGGCTTGGAACTCGAGAACATCAGCTACATAGGTAAGATAATTACTAACTAGGCTAAATTGGTCGTCGAAAAAAAACGTATGTACGGAATATCATCATCATTCTGATATTTAACGATCGGACTTCCGTGAAGGAAATCCGGTCTAAACTCAACAAGGTTTAGTTTCCTACTGAATTTTTTGGTCAAATGGCAGTTGCTTCCATGTAACTAGTGCCTACGCCAAATCTTGGGATTAAATGCCAAAACACACTCCGGGCGCTTCAAGAACAACCGGGATTAAGCTAATAGAATGCCTATGAGTTTTTTTGATAAGTTAATACTTTAGCAAGCAGAACAAAATGTCTATTTTTTTAGGATTTAATTTATACTATATTTTCTAGTCATAAGTAGGTATGTTTAATTGTTCTTTTGTTTCTTTTTAGTTTCAAAATAAATTATTTTCAAAACACACAAAATACAACGTTTTTACATTTAAGTTTATGGGAACTCTCATCACAGGAACATTTTTTTACATAGGTACAATAAATACACATTTTTTCATTTATCATTTTTCATTTGAATTTTAAACATCAATTATAATGAGAATGATACTTCCCTCTCACGTCCAAGATTGAATGAGAAACCTGCCAAAGTAAGGATGACAGCTAATTAATTCAATGACAAATGATCCTCAGTGCACGTAGCAGAGGGTTACAGCCTATTTACGTGAAAAATATGTAAAACTTTTCCCAGTACAAAAGTTTTTTAACACCAAGCTCTATTCAATGCAATTTATTTATACCTATTTCGTCCGAATCCGTTTGTGTTTACTATGTGACTCCCGGTAGAATCTGACGACTAAGCAGCCCTATTTAGGATCGCTCTGCTTACCCCTGCATAGGGGAGGGGCCTAGAAAAGGTGGCCTAAAAATAGTCCGTCTCACCCCTTTTCACCCGATGGCAAACCGCGGCCGTGGGGCACCGATCTAATCACGGTCGAAAAACTAAGAAAACCTTAAAAACTGTATCTCCAACTTTTAACTTTGCATGCTGGAATGTCCGCACACTTTTGGACAATCCGACAAATCTATGTCCCGAGCGCAAAACCGCTCTAATTGCTAGGGAACTATGCAAATACAACATTGATATAGCTGCCTTAAGTGAAACTCACCTGTCAGAAAGCGGGGAACTGCGTGAAGACCGTGGTGGGTACACTTACTACTGGATAGGCAAATCAGCAAATGAACGTACAGGAAGCGGCGTAGGCTTTGCTATCAAAAACAAAATAGTTAAAACACTCGCTGAAGCACCAAAAGGCATAAGTGACAGAATCATGACACTTCGACTGCATCTCAACAACACCAAGTATCTTCATTTAATAAGTGTCTACGCTCCCACCATGATGTACAGTGATGATGACAAACATAAATTCTATGAAGATCTAAGAGACGTTCTAAAGGGTATTCCTTCCAGCGATAAGATCGTCCTACTGGGCGATTTTAATGCTCGTGTTGGCTCTGCTTTTCACGTCTGGAAGCAGGTTCTTGGGCGGTACGGAACCGGAAATTGTAACTCCAATGGAGAACTGCTCTTAGCTTTGTGTGCAGAATTTAACCTGTGTGTTACAAACAGTTTCTTCCGCATGGCTGACAAGTATAAGACATCTTGGATGCACCCACGGTCTAAAAACTGGCATCTTATAGACTATGTTATTGTGCGCCGTGCTGACTTGAAAGACGTTTTGGTTACAAGAGCTATGCGAGGCGCTGAGGTTTGGACCGATCACCGGCTGATTAGGTCGAAGGTTCGCCTCAGCTACAAACCACCTCGCCGGGCGAAGCACAAGATACCAGCGCGTATGGCCTTTAACAAACTAAAGAACTCCCCAATAATGCAGGATCATTTCAACGACGTGTTCAAAAGAAGTTCTCCCAACTCAGAAGGCTCTGTCGATGAACATTGGCGCTCTCTAGCGCAATCACTTCACGTGGTAGCCCAAGAGGTTGTGGGTAAGCCGGAGAAGAAAAATCAAGATTGGTTTGACGATTCAGATGCTGAGATCATGGAACTCCTCGGTGAATCTAGGCGTCTTTTGCGAACATCCAACAAGAACTCTCCGCGAAAAACCATCCATCGTCAGCTCAAGTCCAAAATTCGCGATCTGAAGGATCGTAGGTGGACGATGAAAGCTTCTGAGCTGCAACATCTTGCCAACATCAAGCAGACGGGTCTCTTTTTTCAATGCCTTCGCACTGTTTTTGGTCCACGCTATAAGAAGCTCAAAACGCCTGACTGACCGTAATGACGTCATTGCCCGCTGGATGGAACATTTTAATGAAGTTCTCAATCCAACTGGCCATGGAGCAGATATCACATACATCAACTCTTTACCAACTCTAAGTGTATTGCCTGAGCTTGATAACCCTCCATCTTTTGCCGAGTTTTGTATTGCGGTCGGTCGACTCAAAAATGGGAAAACCGCAGGTTCAGATAGCCTACCAGCTGAACTGTATAAATACGGAGGTTCTTGTGTCTTAAGTCGACTTTTTGAGCTTGTTCTGCGAGTTTGGGATGAAGGCATAATTCCTCAAGCTTGGAAAGATGCCACTATCTGCAAGCTCTACAAAGGAAAGGGCGACACCTCTGACTGCGGGTCATATAGAGGTGTTTCCCTTCTCAGTGCGGCTGGAAAAATACTGGCCCATATCATAAATTGCCGTCTATTGGAGCTTGCAGAGCAAATACTACCTGAAAGCCAGTGCGGGTTCCGCCCAAGCAGGGGAATGATTGATGCTATCTTTGTTGTGAAACAACTACAGTTAAAATTTAGAATGGAATCCTACACATTAGATGGATTTTGTACATAATTATAATATTCTATGTAAACCCAGCAATACATGTATCTATAATTGCATACTCATTATTGTATACCTCATGTACGAGTAGGTAGAAAATGGAGACTCTGTACAAATTACTGACCACCTATGTAACCCATTTTCATGCAATAAATATTTTTTACTTTTACTTTTACTTTACAGGAAAAGTCATTCGAACAACATAGACCTTTGAACATGTGTTTTGTCGACCTGGAGAAAGCATTCGATCGTGTGCCGAGATCTGCTCTGTGAATAGTTCTCGCCAAAGCCGGATACCCTGAGAAGTTCGTTAACCTGGTACGCCAATTTCACGATGGCATGATGGCCAGAGTACAACACGAAAACGACTTCACAGAGCAGTTCATGGTTACAAGCGGCGTCAAGCAGGGTTGCGTGATGGCTCCGACTCTTTTTGCTCTTTATTTCGCCTCTGTGCTGAGAGACTCATATGGCGATAGCACTAGGCAGATTTGTCTAAGTGTAAGGACATACAAGGGTTTGTTCGATCTTGCTCGTTTTAGAGCGAAAAGATCGGTCCATGAGCTCGTTATCGTGGACGCCCTTTACGCAGATGACGTCTGTTTGATGGCAAGTGATGTCAGCAGCTTGCAGCTATTTCTTGACCGCCTTGATGAGTCGTGTCGGAGATTTGGTTTAGTCATCAGTGTAGTGAATACACAAGTGCTTAAACAACCCCTACGTGGTTCCATGCCGGATCCGGCACCGATGATTTTGGGCGGTAAAGCACTCGAAGAAGTTACCTCTTTTCGGTATCTCGGCAGTTTCATTCGCGCCGACAACCGCCTTGATACCGAAATATCTTCGCGTATCGCAAAGGCTGCAGTATCTTTTGGTATGCTCCGCAAAAGAGTTTGGGACTCGCACGATCTTAAACTACACACTAAGATCGCTGTGTACAAAGCTGTAATCTTGCCGATTCTGCTGTATGCAACTGAGACGTGGTGTCTCTACAGAGGCGATATTAAACGTCTTGATACTTTCCACATGAGGTGCTTACGTTCGATACTTCGCCTTAAGTGGCAGGACCGAGTATCGAACACCGAAGTGTTGAGACGTACCAATCTTGGTGGTATAGAGTCCTTGCTCATAAAGGGTCAGTTGAGATGGTGTGGGCATCTCGTACGTATGGATGACACCAGATTACCAAAGGCTGTCTTCTATTCGCAGTTGAAGGATGGGAAGCGCAAGCCAGGTGGCCAGTTCCTGCGATATAGAGATGTCATCAAACGCCATTTTACCGCGTGTAACATCCCATGCGAGGGTTGGGAAGAGCTTGCGCAACAGAGAGGAGTATGGCGTAGCTCTGTTCATAAGGCCGTCACTGTATTTGAGGAGCGTCGCTTGCAGGACTTCGATGCAAAACGCCGTAACAGAAAGACCCGTCCTAAGCCTTCCTACACCTACACATATAACGACAGAGGTGAGTTGCATTGTACGCCCTGCAACAGAACCTTCAAAACCAAATTCGGTTTTGCAAGCCACATTCGTGCACATGACCGACGCTCGTGAAGGTCGTGGAGCCAGGTTTCGCCATTGACGGATACGTCAAGGAGGACGATAAGTAAGTAAGTACTCCCGGTAGAGCTATGCTTTACCAAAATCGAGGGAACCATTTCAATATAATCCAAACCAGATCCGGAGCGCTTAGTCTATCTCTGCTTCACAAACAGAGACGTATTAATAAGCTGTGACAAACAACATGTCGTTTCACAAACAAAATCCCCGACACAAAAAGCCGTTTAATCTGATCAAACATTTTGCTCTCCCAGCATTTGTGCCCAAACTAATTTGGCAGTCGCAGGGTCGGTCATGCATAACAAATGTGTGCCTGAGCGATTTATAAAATATTCACACATTGTCAGACAGCGATTTAGCTATGAATCTTGGCTGTTACATGCGGTATCTACGTTACACGATGCAGCTGTGAAAATGTAATGCAGAGCGTTGCATATTCATTTTCAAATAAAGTTTCAATACCTACTACATGTCTACTCGCTGTGTTGCATGGTAGTAGAAAATAAATTAATAACCTTAATAAAGATATCTAAAAGACTTCGAGAAATAAAAGAGAGAAAAAAGAAAAAGAAACAGAAATAAAAATGAAAAAGAACGACAAAAAGGAAAGGACTCTTCCTTTAAGATGATTCGAGATACGTAGAACAGAGAAATTTAAATGAAAATATAACACGTAAAAGAAAAAAAATAATGAAGGTTAACCGGAGCTTGAATTAAACATCCCTGAACGTTTATTGTCAATTTGTGAATATGTACTTTATTTTTTTTATAAAAAAACAGACATGGATTCGTCGACGTCGATTATGTGTGATAATTACTGATTAGGATGCGGTCAGGTTTTATGCTATTTTAAATCGTTATATTTTGTTGGTACGAGGAGTTTAAGCTATAGCTATAGCTAAGTTATAGTACCACCAAGAATCCATTTAGAATAAATCTACCCTACCCACGCAAATATTTATATTAAATATTAAATTTTTGACAAAATAAAGCTAACATTCTGTACTATAAAGCCAAAATGTCCCCTAATCACAAAAAGCTGCAGACAATAAGTGCAATGGTAAGGACTTTTCAGATCGTTGTGCCGCACTCGAGCTGGCTTATTACATGGAAAATGGGGAAAAACAAAAAGGACTGTTGAACTGCTTGAATACGACCAACAATTTACGTCTGCGAGTTCCCGCGTCACAAGAGCTTACCTACTTAAGATGGTTCGTATTACGATGAACGTGAAGAGAGCATGCAGCATATTATAGCATGCATGCTTATGGATGAGTTTTAATTAATTTGTATACAAGTTTACATCCTGTATGAGATTATAAAAATAAAGGAAAAACGTATATGATTCTAATACCTCGGCGTGTAAGTCTGACTCGCGCACCGAGGGTTCTGAACAAAATTACGTTTTTGGTTTTTAAAAAACGCTAGCTTAGATAGGTTTAAATATAAAGAATTAAATATTGGAGGACAATCTTACACAAATCGATCTAGTCCCACGCGAAGCAAAGCTTGTACTATGGGTACTAGACGATGATATACATACTTTTACATCTACAAAATTAAATACATAGGTAATATTCAAGACACACATGCTAATTACACAAATAAATGCCCTAACCGGGAGTCAAACCTGGGACCTCGTAGGCATGGTCACAACCAAGTAAGCCTAAGTGGTCGTCAGTAAAGTTGTTCGTTTATAATGATATTTGTCATGTAAAATTTAAGTTTAACTCAATCATTTCAAATTAAATTTAGGAGATAAGGAGGTGGAGTGGGGGCGTTATATTTTTCAACAATATCCTTTGTAAACCGAAATTTAAGTACCGTAAAAAAAGAACTATTTTAGAATGTACAACTTAATACCTTTCATATGATACACCATTAGACCTACCTAGACTTTAATGATTGGCACCCCCTCATATCCGTCATTTTTTTTGTCAACTGTCTGTCTGTCACAATATGTCATGAAAATTTAGGTACAAAAGGTAAAACACTCTGAGTCCGTAATCGCACCATAAGGGTTCCTTTCCTATCTTATTGGTACAGAACCCTAAAAATCGATTTATTCGACAGTGCTGTAATGGCGTCATATAGTTTGTTCGGTGTCACCCAACACCCGTTACTGCGAAAACGGCCTCAATAGTTTCAATATAGATAAGATAACTAAACCTGTGAATAAGCACGTTGCGTGATTCTTGTGCCATTCTTCAACGCCATATTGTAACTATTTTGACGATACTATTTTTCTTATACTTATCCACCCTTCCCGTTATTGCCACACCAGTTACAACAGAATAATCTCACATGATTAAGAAATGACCTGTAAATTTATACGCAGGTCTACTTTGCACAACACACCAGCGACGAATTTGACCCAGTATCGTCACTACGGTATCGTAGTCGACATCAGACAAAAACCCACCTGTAAATAGGTACATCATCCTTGTACCACACTACAAGCAGCAACGCGTCTGGCGGCTGCGGAGACCGGGTGTCACACGGCAGCGTCACCTCGCCTCCCGACACCCCTGTCACTTTGACAATGTCCAGGGATTCCGCCCGGACACTTGATGAGCCGGACCGAAGACCTGTTGACAATGGTGCCAGAATGAATATTAAGCAATTCCTGTGCTAGCTTTGAGAATTTATCTTTTTTATTGATTTAAAAAGTTCTTTATTACTTATTTTCAGGGTTCCGTTGTCAACTAGGAACTTTTATAGTTTCGCCATGTCCGTCTGTCTGTCCGAGGCTTTGCTCTGTGATTGTTAGTGCTAAAAAGCAGCAATAAAACTGTCAAAGTCGTAAAATAAATAACCTCTACATGTAAAGTGGGGGTATTTTTTTTTTTGCTTTTACCCTATAGTGTGTGTTGTTGTGTTTCCTTAAATGCGGTGGAGATACTGCGATCGCCAACCCGCATGCCAAGCGTGGCGATTATGGCATTTACCCCCCATGAAATTGGGGGAGGCCTATGTCCAGCAGTGGACATCCTAGGGCTGATATGGTGGTGGTGTGTTGTTGTTGGATAGGATAAAAAGAGGTCTTTATTAATATTTTTTCAATAAAGTAAATAATTTCGGAAATATTCACTCCAAAAAAAATAGTGCCCCTCCCCCCTTCTTTTAAACTATGGGTCATCATCATGAAACTAAAGCCTAATAAAGACTTTCAATAAAAACTATAGCGGACATGATCAGTTAAGCCGTTTTTAGTAGAGTTATCGTAAAAAGTCTTCCCTTCTTAGTAAAAGACGTATGAAACGCTGCGAAAGCCCTTTTGCTTGTTATTGATTTTTTTTAAAGTAAGTTTATTGGGCTACTACGGAACCCTAAACTGACTGAGCATGGCCCGACATACTCTTGGCCGATTTTTATTATTAATTAATACTACTAACTAAGTAACAAGTAAAGAAAAAGGTTACTTAATAAAAGTAAAAAAATACTCAATACTCGTTATCTATACCGGAAATCAACCAAAAAACACATGAAATCAGAGGTAGACTTAGAATCTTAGTAGGCGGATTGTAGATACTTTTGATGATGACTGTACAATGTATCGCACTTATTATAAGATTATGCCTCTTTGATGTATTGAAGTCACATTGACGTTTTCGTATATGTCATCAACGTCTAAGTGACTTACGAGTAAAATGAAATCCACCATCATTAGGCGAACTTCTTTGACAACTCAAAATAGATAAATGTTGCCACAGTTTAAAGTTTAAACAGTGCTGTTCATGTCGATATTATTTAACATTACTCGATCTTATTTAACATTATTCTACATTAACATTACTCGATCTGTTCAACTGTCTCCCCTCTTTCTCTGTCTCTCTCAATCCAAAATGCTCAGAAATGTTCGCATTATTATATAAGTAGTAAACAGAGTATACCGAAAGACCTCTTCGTTTCACTTGTCGTCACACCTAACTGGACTCTGTCACGTGACATTTCTGGTACTATACCTATTACAAAATTCTTATTTGTTGCACTGACGAAACGTTATTCGTTTGATGGTTGTTATGTCTAGTGAAATATTTGACAAATGATAAGTATCCGAAAAGTTTTAAGTCATTATAATAATCTACTACTACTAATACCGGCGCAGGACCGGTCATTGTGGAAGTCTTTGGGGGAGGCCTATGTCCAGCAGTGGACGTCTTTCGGCTGACATGATGATGATGATGATGACTACTACTAATTACTACTATTAGCCCGAAAGCTGCTATCCACTGGTGGCTGGACAGTGGACAGGTCTCCCCCAATTTCATGGGGAAAAAAAGAATCATAATGTAGTAAAAAATAATTCAACCAGATAAAATGTTATCGTCATTCAAACATTTTCTAATAGTTGCCGAAATGAATCATCGGCAAAAAGTTGGTTGGCAAGTGAAATTCGGCCAAAAAATGTTAAATAAGAGGCAGCACACCTTGTTGTTTTTTTAATTAAATTCGATAAAAATAAATGTGTTTTTTCGTTAGTTTTAGACCCTTGATATTATACACTGCACTTAACAGTCGCATTGATCTTTATTAATAAAATTTACCAATAACTACTTTATAAAAATAAATATGATAGGAAACTATAATGCTGAAAATTGTAAAAAAACGTAAATGAACATAGATAAGTAGTAACAGAGATAATTTATGTTGAATGATAATTTGAACATGGATATTTCGGAGAACCGATTGATATTAACCATTAATAATGATGAATAGTGATCATTATTATAAATAAATGAATGAAAAAAAATTCGGAAATCCAATAATCGTTCTTGCAGTTTTTATGAATTTTGGCGCACCCATATTAGATATTTATTTTACCGTACCTTAATAACAATAGAGCGCTCGTGGCCCAGCGGCGCCCGCGTACCGCGTGCGGTATGCGAGGCGAGGTTAAGCAATGTCGGGCGAGGTCAGACCTTGAATGGGTGACCGCTTTGAGTGGTTACTAACTGTGCGCTCCCGTGCGTTGGAAGGCACGTTAAGCCGTTGATCCCGGTTGCTGTCTATGAGAGCAGTCGTTAAGCCAAGTTAGAGGCCTCAGGGCGGCTTGAGAACTTCTAACAGTCAAGTTGCCCACTCACTTGACAAGCCTAATTTCAATAAGGTCTGGTTTCCCCCTTGGGTTGGAAGGTCCGATGGCAGTCGCTTCCGTAAAAACTAGTGCCTACGCCAATTCATGGGATTAGGTAGCGGACCCCAGGCATCCTTCAGGATTCAACTGTACTGGGAATAACGCTAGGAGGATGACCTTAATAACAGCGCAAAACACTGCTAATAATGTCTAGCGGCAGTATACTCGTAATTGGCAAACGGCTAAATAAGACTATATCTGGATGAGCCCCGCCCCATCTACTGGCTTTATTAAATCTAAGCCAACGGGACTGGTCCTTATCCTTCCTCTTTCTTCCTATGTATTACACTACATATATTTTGTTATCGTTATTAGGTATCTCGTTTTGTCTTATGCTCTTCGTCGTGACCTTTCTGTAGTTCGATAATGGAAAGAGACGAGGGCATTCTTGTCCCGTGAGCTAATTGAGCCGTAGCACATGATGTGATTTGCAGGGACCGCTTGTCGTAATAACTTTAGGTGTTCATTAAGTAGTTTTGGGCAGTTTACTTAGTTACATGTTCCTTTCGTACAATGTAATTGTATTATGTGATATACTGTCAAGAAATTAAGAATAATGTTTGTGAAACCGTTTGCATGAGATAGAATTGTGTTGGAAATGAAAGGTGTAAATTAAGATGAAATTATGTGGTTATACAGAAAATTGCCACGGCAGGTGCAGTGGGATAAACTATTGATATCTATAAACATAAACACTAAAAACTATAGGTATAACACGATTATTTGTTAAAATAAGTACTACAGAAAGAAAAGCATCATTTTAAATCTAAAAGTTTCTTTTTAATGGCAGATATTTGCTAGCTATAGGTCGATTCACAAGAGCTGGCGCGAAAAATGTATGTAACTGTCATTAATTTCATAGACATTCCGCGCCAGCTCTTGTGAATCGACCTATACATGGCTTGAAAATGATGTAACACGCACCGACCTTACCTGAAAATCTCTCACACAACTGCCATTTTACACCGTCTTAATAAACACATAGTAACTTCAGTGTCGGCGTTCGGAAAAATCCTTTGATATATTGGATCGTTATTCGCGCCATCTCCTTCGGCGGGACGCGAATTGTTAATCGGGCAATTTGTCACGATCGCGCCTTGTGTTCTGAGGAGCGTTCGCTGAGCAAACGAGTTCCAACGTTGGTTGTAAAATATCTCCCGGACGGTTTAATAAAAATTACTCTGTTTTTTCTTCGTGTAAATGCTTTTAGAATCAATGAAAAATCGAAAGGTATTTAAGAAAGGAGTATTCTCGAATTTTTATTAACTTTGAAATTAGTATTCTACTTGTAACAAGACGATTTATATTTACGCTGACTCCACAAAATGAAAAAAAATATTGCCCATATTAAACTATTTGCGAATACGTATTTTTTAATAAAGAAAACTGATTTGTTGTTTGAGTGGATTTTGATAATTCTTTTTTTGTTTCAAAGCAGGTACCCCCAAGTTGGTCCCATATAAATTTGGTGAAGGTCTGATGATGGGATCTAGGAGGAATCGAGGGAACTCCTCGAATTTGATAGGCATGCATATGCTGATTTTGGTATTTTCTGTAGGTAGCCAAGCATTGGCTCACGGAAACCACAAATTGTGGCATAGCGAAGTACAAAGTAGGAGTCTGTTTTTTTTGTATAAATTATAAAATATAAATACATACGCTTTACCTCCAGTGCATGTTTTTTTAATTACATTGTTTTTATGAAGCAGATACTTCTACTCGTTTTAAGAGTTCGGAACAATTGCAAACGCGCTGCTGATTTTGAAACGGTTTCTTGATTTGACAGTTTAATAAATTGATAATTAAGTACACATGCAAACTTACCTATGGACATTCATCCTTAGGTATCAATACAATAAATTCTCAATACCTCTAATAAATATCTATTACATAGAAACCTTATTTCACCGGTATAAAAACCAAATTATGCACTTGACTGCACCGACATCGACAGTGTGGTACCCTTTTTTCTAAACCTGGTATTAAACGCAATAATCGTTTTCATCGGATACGGGTGCACCTAGCAGGACAGTATTATCCCGACGCACGCGAGTAATCCGCGTCGTTCCGTGACAAACGACGCGATTAGCATCGGAACGCTCCCTGAACTAGGGTTGTCAAAAACACGTATTTTAAACCAGCTGCAACGGAAATACGTCTATTACGACAGACAGGTAGTACGGCAGGACGAAAGTACCTACGTCTGAGTAGCACGTCTTCAAGTTACTTTATTGTGTCTAGCAATGATTTTTTTTTAACTTATCGATCGATTTTGATAAATATTTTTTATGTTTGAAAGCAGATACATCCGGGATGGATCATAAAAGTAATCATCATCATATATTTAAGAGCCTAGCTCTTGTCGGTGGAGTAATCGCTCCTGATACGACATTACATTGACCTTCT
This sequence comes from Notocelia uddmanniana, assembly GCA_905163555.1. Classification (NCBI taxonomy): domain Eukaryota; kingdom Metazoa; phylum Arthropoda; class Insecta; order Lepidoptera; family Tortricidae; genus Notocelia; species Notocelia uddmanniana. The sequence continues at coordinate 24,713,381 of LR991055.1, forward strand.
TTTTAGCTTGATCTATAACCGCATATCTCGGTCTTCCCCTGCCTCTGCTCCCCTCTATCTTTCCGTCGATTATGGTTTTATGTAAGTGTTATGTCGTATTAGGTGCCCCAACATATTTCCTCTTCTGTTCTCAATCGGCCTCAAAAGCAATTGTTTTCCTTTCTGTCCAGCTTATGGCTTCCATTCGCCACCAGCACCACATTTCGAAGGCATTTAATCTCACTCTCTTTCGCTGAGTTAATGTCCACGTTTCGCTTCCATACAAGGTAGGAAGTATTAAGAAGTAGGTATTATATAAGTACTAATAATAAAATTGACGAAGCTCCTCAAATTATGTATCGGCCCGTATGTAGCGGTTGAATACCACCGTGATCGGAATATCTGAAAATATGCTTGTGTGTAGCATAGCAAAATAATTGAAGTTGTTTTTTTTCGGTTATAATAATAACTCAACGGTGTGCTTTCTTTATAGCTTCCAACCAATCCTATTGTGACTTCCTCTGGCGCCTCGGTTACGTTATATTTGAAATGTATAGTAATCTATAGTAATCATCACTACATAGTATAGGTATAAAACAAAGTCGCTTCCCGCTGTCTGTCCCTATGTGTGCTTAAATCTTTCAAACTGCGCAATAGATTGTGATGCGGTTTTTATTAATAGATAGAGTGATTCAAGAGAAAAGTTTATATGTATAATACATGCATAATAAAGTAGAGAAACACTGATAATTTTAGAGGTTTCTAATGTGATGTCGTAAACAAACACATTTTTTTGCGCTTACATTGCAAACGCTGGCTGAGCCCTACGAAATAGATCAAAATAATAGGTCTACAAAAAAGTCCACGATGGTATATGTATATCTCTTAGGGATAACCCACAATAACCATTTTTTATCCTTTACTTTTTTCGAGAAATCATTAGTATCAGCATTGCACCCGTGTGAAGCCGGGGCGGGTCGCTAGTAATAATAATATACGTAATTACGTATGGCATTTATTTTCGAACCGTGAGATCTTCGAGGAGAATAGTACGGTTGCCAGTTTTGTTGCACTTTTAGCACCACCCAGGGGTCACGTGTAGGGTAACGGGTAATCCCTATGAGCGTGGTACAATTTCGACCCCCCTTGGTCAATTGTGTGTGGGCAACTTGACTGTTAGAAGTTCTAAAGCCGCCCGAAGGCAGCTTGGCTTAACGACTGCTGTCATAGACAACAGCCGGAATCAACGGCTTAACGTACCTTCCAAAGCACAGGAGCGCTCAGTTAATAATCACTCAAGGTGGTCACCCATCCAAGGATTGACCCCTCCCGACATTGCTTAACTTCGCATATCGCGCGCGGCGCGGTACGCGGGCGCCGCTGGGCCACGAGCGCTCCATCCGCAAATCTACATATAGTGCGAAACATATTCAAAAACTTTTTTATTTTCATCTATCGATCCATTTGGATGATTATTTCTCGGTCTTCTCTATGTTTTAATTCACTTTCGCTGACGTAATATTGTGACGTAATATTTATAGTTTTAGTTTTAAACATAATTGTTAAAATTAAATGACGTTCTAACTTTCCTAACAATCAAACAGTAAGCCGTATTTGTTTCTTATCGTTCAATAATTTAGAATATCTAAATCATTTGGAGTAGTAAGTTGTGAAGGATCCGTACGATACCTATATTAGTATTTTAAGTTGTTCCATAAAACCTTGGCAGCCCTGAACAGTTGTCACTGCTATCTGCGATTAGAATGCCTTCGTCGACTGCCCTGCCGCTTATTTCCTTCCTTATAAATAAATTGAGGATATTCAGATAAGTAAATTGTAATGGAAAATATTCTTTTCGTCTTCCTAATTCGACTGTTAGGTGAATGGGATCAATCTAGTTACAAGGGAGATATTTTCGAACGTTACACCCAAACTTGCTGCCTTATTTTATTCCTGATCACTTATCTAAGTTTTGAATTCGAAAACACATATCATACACTAGCTGTTGCCCGCTACTTCCTCCGCGTCTTCGTTTCTCGAAAAATACAATATACACGTAAAAAACTGAAACTGATGAAATTCAAACGAAGATTGAAAAATACAGGGGCCTTTGAAAGATACATGTATCTTTCATGTAATTTTCATTGCTAGTTACCAAAAACACACCTCATTTTGCTCTATACTATTAGCGAAAGAGGCCTGAATACAAGGCAGTGGTACAAGGTGTACTGATGAACTAGTCAAGATCGCGGAAAACCGTTGAATGAGGGCGGTGCAAGACCGACAATTATGGAGATCCTTAGGAAAGTCCTTTGTGCAGCAGTGGACGTCTTTCGGCTGATATGATGAGGCCTGAGTACAACGTAAGAAAGACGGTTGATGGTACGTTAAGACAATGAAGTGACGATACGTAAGTTGTAAGTTGTCATATTATAAGTCTTGTAAAGTATGATCGTGAATTTTGGTTGCCAGTATTCACGATTATAGCCAAGGCAGGTTAAAAATTTATGTAGCATCATCATCATAGGTGGTATCTATGAAATTATAAACGTTTTCATATTTGATTTTAATTAAAAGTATTATTTATTTTCATTATTTCCAAACATTTTTAACCCTTGAGCGAAAAACCAATAGCAACAACTAAACCCTACATCGATTCAGCAAATCATTGGTATCCACGCAAAAGAAGTACCGGAACAACCAATAAAACAGTAGTTTATCAGACATTTCGTAAAAAAATTCGTTGAAGTAGAAAAAGTACAATTTTCCGGCTCGTGTACGTACAAGTTTTACGAGCCAACATTGGAAACAACTGTTCCCTTGGGCCGTGACACAAGATGTAGATAGATAGACAATTGTCTCGAGATGAGAAAAACCGTGTAGACTACACGAACACATTATATGATGATACTAGTTTAAAACTGGTACATATTTCACAAGCACCGAAAGCAAACTTTTTCATGCTCTTAGACATTTGGGTAGCTGCACGTAATCTAGTGCGAGTAAGCCGGTAAATTAAAAAATCTTCAGGCAAAGTGAGACATACCCCCACAGACATCAGAGAATAACAGACTCTCAGTATTAAGCCAGATGATTTTTCATATAGTTGTCTCATTAAATCCTTATGGTGCACCAAAATGAGTTAGAATGCGACAGATAGTACGATCATTTTCGGCTATTAACGAATTGTCTCCATTTGAAAGCATACCAGGATGTTAAATCCCATAAAACATACCACACCGCAACGTTAATTCAGTACAATTTTCAGTTATGAAGATGGACACAGGTGAAGACCTGTCAGATGTCAGTTGCCTGTCTCTCTCAAACCTTTTGATTTGTGCATTACTGAGAATAGATCAGATGTACAGAAATCGTTTAACTTAAATGTGCGGATCTGTTTTACTCGGATATCTGTGCATGCCCCTTATTTCTATTTATTACTTTTTTGCCAAATTGTTATTGGAACATTCATATTTTCCAAAAAAAAAATATTTTTCTAGATTTTTAATAAACACCTAAATATTGTGAAGGTTTACTTCCCTTTCTTGTTCCCTTGGCAGGTGTTGCTGTTATCTCAACTTTGTTTTAGAATTTCAAGGGAATATAATAAAGGCTGTGATTAAATGGAGATCATGCAAACTCGCAGATGCCAACCGCTTTTCTTGGGTAACGTTGAATGCACGTCTGTTCACAGCACAATATCGTTTAACGCGTGGGAACAAAACATACGCTTATCGCCTCATGTCAACCCAGGTACCTTTAATCTGCGCCTTTTGTAAAACCTTTAAATTGCCTCATAACTCATGCTGCATTGCCATATCGTGATAAAAATATGTGTATAAGGTCCCCAAGATCGCGTGAAGGCAGGAGGTGGCTTTTTCTTAGTACAACGATACGTGACTGAGAGTACTGACTGGAACATTTGTACGGGACACGTAACTGCTGAATTTTACCTCCGACATGGATAGCAAGGTGAGCGAGTTTTGTTATGAATATTATGGAAACCGTCAGTCATGTGGGAAACAAGAATATATTATTATTACCTATAAACTTGTGTAAGACGGATAGCTTTTTGTGTGTTTGTTTGTTTATGCACATCAATACCTTCAAAATGGCTCGAGTGATTTGGATGTACGGTTTTCTTTACGAGTTTCTAGTTCATTTGGGACGAACCCTAAATGAATGTTACTACGATAACTCGCCAGGGTGGCCCTGCAGTTAACATTTTTCGCCTGAAAGTGCGTTTGAGCACATTTTCTCCGGAACTGCTTGACCATCGTGGGCAATTTCAATAATCATCAGGTTCTATTGTCTCTAGTTCATGTAATTCTAATGTGAAGACCCAATGATGAAGCAGAAAACTATATGTAGAAGGGAATCAATCAATTAACTCAGGTTAGATATTTTTGGTCAGAGATTGGCCCTCTTGTATATACTTAGCAGTCGCTGTAAATCAATCTTATAGGTACAATGTTTTGACTTGTGGGATGCTCGTATTTGATCATTATCATCATACTTACTATGATAATCTACTGAACTCTCTAATGGTATTTGCAATCAATTTGGATTTCAAATTATTTTGATATATTTCATAATGGTATTTGAATTCAATTTGTATTTCCATATAATTCATCTCTTTCTCAACATACTAACTATCGCTCACGCTTATGAGCCTGTTCTGACACGTAAGCTATTAGGCGCGCGTAGAATGAGCAAAGTTTGACCATTGAAATGCAATTAGAATGTGAAGCGACAAACAAAAATACTTCAAAACTGTGGAACATCTACCTTGATATTGCTCGTCTGACATCTTCTGGCAAGACCAATCGTAAAAATAGTCTGTATGAAAATCTGTATGAAGATATTCTAAACTATACAAATTGCAGAACCTTACATTATCCTTGGATGCGCATGCCTAAATTAAAATACCTTAATACCTTTTTTACATTTACGGTGGTGACTTATTACATGGCGATAAACTACATAATATTTCCCTGATAAACTATTACAAAATATGTTATTTTTCTGCTTAAACCATGTTCAGTATTCCAATCTCATTTTCTTGTTTTCTAATATTTCACATACAACGTTCATGCTTTACTTAGTTAATATTTGCCTTTATCCCGAACGACATGAAATATGTCGTTCTAATACAACCCCAGTAAAAAGTAGAAGTCAAATACCCGGAATTACGTTTCACTTCAGATGTAAAGCGTGATATCCTGTTCACTCCTTCCTGCTTTCAGGTGCTTAAACCTCGGTCATTCAGTCAACCGAGCGCAGTATGCCTTTGAAAACTAGGCTGTACACGCATTCAGACTCGCTTAATACGCTTTTAGAAATGTTGTCAGCAGAGTATCTCAGTTTACGTAAAACTAATTTTATATGCACAAAAAATTGAGACAAACGTCGAATTCGTAACGAATATGTAAACATTACTTTCTTACATCTACGTATTAAAAAAAACTAGCCATGGCCGTGTCGGGCCGCTCGCAATATAGAGTTCAGTAGTTGTCCACCCGTAAGATACCGTCACGTATTCCTAAAATAGTAAAAGGTTGTACAGTTTTTTTAATCATCTCAATCTTTATTTAACATTTCAACTGCAAAAATTACACTTAAAAATATCGTTACCTGGTTTAAATCGGACTCGTAAAAAGCCATGAAAAAACATCATTATAACGGAGCGGCATATCGCAAATAACGTCATTTTTGGATATCGATATGTTTATGATAGGATCCCGGAACTTACTAATGATATATACGTAGTTGGGTATACTTGGGTTGGGTGGAGGTTGGTAATAGTACATTATCCATCCATACTATACTATACTATACTTACTATCCATACTATATACTATATAATATATACTATACATATACTATTATACTATATAATATACTATACTGTAATTACTATATACTTACTATTATAATTCACTTACTATTAAAAGTCACCCGTCTGTCTGTCTGTCTGTTACCTCTTCACGCTTAAACCGCTAAACCGATTTAGATGAAATTTTGTATAGAGATAGTTTGAGTCCTGGGAAAGGACATAGGATAGTTTTTATCACGAAAAGGTTCCTTAGGGGGTGAAAACGGGGTAAAAGTTTGTATGGGCGCCTACAAAAAAAATTATAGCAAATATTTCCATAATATCTTTTGTTAAAGTGTAAACACTCCAAATCCATTTCTTAACATTTTCGTTTTGCCCAACATTATGTAGCAAAAAAAAGATGCATCGCCTGAGAAAAACAGCTACTGCCAGTTATTTTAACAAATTGCTTAAATCACATGGTGAGTAAAACAGTCAACCCCAACAGTTCAAAGTTATCGGCTAATCCCAATATTTTCCTACCTGCCATTTTCGTAAGAATTTTGATCGCCTTGATATGTGTTACCGCAAAAGATAACATTGTTTCGAGTTTTTGATGTAAACGAAGAAGTATAACATCGTAAAGATAATGTACTATTATTGTTTTTTATTAATATTTCATGGCATTTGAGGATTGATTAGGTTAACCTCCTATCAAAATTAATTGGAGTTTTATTCTTACTATCGCGATAAACGTACTTAGCAGGTATTTTTCATATTTTCAAAAGAATTTTGTTACAAGACGAGAGTCTTTGATCAGTGTGTGTTGCCATGACGACAAAATATAAAAAAAAAAAAACAATTTAAAAATCCAAAAAATATCATTTTAAACCAAAAATTCGGCAACGAATATAAGTCATAACTTGAAGCAACCTTAAAATAAATCAGCATTGACTGCCACGCTATAATCTCTGGGTGCCAAGAACCATTACTTGGAGGTCATAACTTTAGATCAAAATTTATCTCAATTGAAAAAAGATAAATTTTTTTGGACACTAGAGGCTACTGCAGATGTTCTAAGGAAGCGTCCTTTAAATTCATTGCTACTATTACAGGCCACACCCGTATATACATATTTATTTTAGACGATTTCATTTAGTTCCGTTCAAGAAGTTTTTGTATATTAAGTACCTTTTGGTTTACATGAAGATCTACATATTTACTTTCTTTTTCTCGACAAACTGCGAAATTCATAATTTAAAACGTTATTTGATTGCAAAATACAGTTAAGTTACAAAAGTCATCGTAAAAAATAGGTAACCAAAACGTTTTACCTGTCTTATATTTTGGAATTAAGGCAAAAAAATAACCAATGATATTTTGCCCGTTTTTCAGGGATTAATATTTTCATTTCAATCATGTTTTTTGTCTCTCCTGTAAACTTCCATAATATGACGTTAGCAGGTTTACACTATTAGTCGACGATGTAACGCGGACGAAGTCGCGGGCAAAAGCTAGTAATATTATAAATGCGAAAGTCACCCGTCTGTCAGTCTGTCTGTTACCTCTTCACGCTTAAACCGCTAAACCGATTAAGATGAAATTTGGTACAGAGATAGTTTGAGTCCCGGGAAAGGACATAGGATAGTTTTTATTCTGGAAATCGTTCCTTAGGGAGTGAAAAGGGAATAAAAGTTTATTTGGGCGCCTACAACCATAAAATAGCAATTATTTCTATAAATATCGTTTACTAAGAGTGTAAACCCGCTAAATATATCTTTTTACCCACCATTATGTAGCAAAAATAGATACATCGTCTGAGAAAAACAGCTACTGCCAGTTATTTTAACAAATTGCTTAAATCACATGATGAAGTAAATAAATAAATAAATAAAATAAATAAGTATTAGGGGGACAATTTTTACACAAATCGAACTAGTCCCATAGTAAGCTCAATAATGCTTGTGTTATGGGTACTAGACGACGATATATTTAATAGATATATACTTAAATACATAGAAAACATCCAAGTCTCAGGAACAAATGTCTCTGCTCACCACAGAAACAAATGCCCTTACCGGGAATAAAATAGTCAACTTCACGAGTTTAAAAGTTATCGGCTAACTTCAATATACCTGCCATTTTCGTAACAATTTTGATTGCCTAGATGTCTGTTCTGGCAAAAGTCAACTTTGTTTCGTGTTTTGGTGTAAACGAAGTAACATAGCAAAGGCATGTATTATTATTGTTTTTTATTAATATTCCGTGGCTTTTGAGCTGTAAATCCAATACAATCACTGTTTTGGGGTTAGGTTAACCTTTTGTCAAAATTAATGGGAGTTTTTATTCTTACTATCGCGATAAACGTACTTAACAGGTATTTTTCATATTCTCAAAAGAACTTTGTTACAGTGTGTCAAGACGGGAGTCTTTGACCAGTGTGTGTTAACAGTGATGACATAATGGTCACTTAAACGTGGTCGCTTACTATGGGCCTCATAAGAGGGCTTAAAGTCACCAAAAGAGCAATGGAGAGGGCTATGCTGGGAGTATCTCAGCGTGATCGCGTCAGAAATGAGGCCACCACAATAGAACCCAATTATCTGACGTAGCCCTCCGTCATCTCCGAATCGCTAAACTCAAGTGGCAGTGGGCGAGGCACATTGCACGTAGAACCGATGGCCGTTAGGGAGAAAAGGTCCTCGAGTGGCGACCACTTACCGGAAGGCGCAGCGTAGCCCCCCACAAGATGGACTGATGACCTGGTGAAAGTCGCTGTAGTTTGCTGGCCACCCGCATCCAGCTTTCACCGTCCTTCGGCTGATAGTTTTTTTTTTTTTTTCCGAATATTTTATTTAGTTTCTTTCAAGAACTTTCTTTGTATTTTAAGTACCTTTCGATTTGCAGTTGTATATAAATATCTTAGTTTCTATTTGTAGATATATTTAAGCACTGTCTTATGACTGTAACTTGGTATCACATCATCATCCTAGCGTTATTCCCAGTACAGTTGCATCCTGAAGGATGCGGGGGATCCGCTACCTGATCCCAAGAATTGGCTATTTGGCATCACATAATAAAAATAAATGATATCTTAGGGATTTAGGTACTTATATTTCCTAACCATGATGTAACTACTTTCTTTTTCTTGACAAACTGCTAAAACTATAATATAAAAACGTTATTTGATTGCAAAATACAGTTAAGATACAAAAGACATCGTAGAAAACAGAAAATCAAAACGCTGTCTTTTATTTTGGAATTAGGGGAAAAAATAACCCAATGGAATTTTTCTCAAAAATGCGCCTAAATGTATGCATTAATGTCACGAAAAGAGGACATGAAGTTACCTGTTTATGGCTCCCTACATTACTTCTTGGCCGGCGGCCAAGAAGTAATGCTGTTTTTTCGTGTTATTTTATAGCGTTTTTTGTGTTTTTTGATATTTTTGGACTTTTTATAAGTTTTTTCGTATTTTTTGTACTTTTCGATTTTTTTTGGTTTTTCCATGTTTTTTGGTATTTTTTTTAGTTTTTTCGTGTTTTTTGGTATTTTTTAGTTCTTTCGTGTTTTATTAAATGGTGCTTGTATTTTGTAGCATTTTTCGTGTTTTTATTTAATTTCCGTTATTTGTCACGATGCTTTGCTATTTTTGGACGTTTTGTTTTTTTTAGTTTTTTTTTTATATTGTATTTTTTTTATTTTATTTTTTCTAACATGTTTGAGAAAAGTACTATACAATCCTCGGCCGGAACAGGGATCGCAGGACTCGTTTTATCCGGCCTCGTCTACGACTTGGCTGTTTATCCCAAACTCGTCCAGCAATCCCTTACTTCACGGCCTCTGCAGTAATGTACTATTTAACCGACTTCAAGATTTCAAAAGAGGAGGTTATCAATTCGGTTGTATGTTTTTTTTAATGTTTGTTACTCCATAACTCCGTCATTTCTTAACCGATTTTTAAATAAATAAAATATTATTGGGGGACAATTTTACACAAATCGACCTAGTCCCAAACTAAGCAAAGCTTGTACTATGGGTACTAGGTGACGATATACATACTTAGATAGATAAATACATACTTAAATACATAGAGAACATCCAAGACCCAAGAACAAAGTCCGTGCTAAATGCACAAATAATGCCCTGGCCGGGATTCGAACCCGGGGCCTCTAGCTTCGGAGGCAGTGTCACTACCAACTAGGCTAAACAGGTCGTCGATTTGGAAAATTATTTTTTTGATTGTAAGTATATATATCCAAATTGGTCCCGTTTTTGTCAAAACGCAGTTCTGATGATGGGATCCATGAGGAATTGAGGGAACTCCTCAAATCTTTAAGGCAAACATATAGTAATTTTTGTGTTTTTATCAATAAGTCAAGCATTTTCATCCAAAAATGTGACATTGAATGAAGTGGAACTGCTGATGATGATCAGAACAGAACTCTTCAACGACGAAAAGTTCACGTTTTGCGATTTGTCCTCCTAGCTGTGTTTGTTAAGCAAGTTCTATTTTCACGATGAATTTTGTCATGCTTGATTTCTGATGATGGGATCCACGAGCAATTGAGGGAAGTCCTCAAATCTTAAAGGCAAACATATAGTGATTTTTATGTTGTTATCAACAAATCGAGCATTATCATACAAAAATGTGACATTTGATGAAGTGGAACTGCTGATGATGATCAGAACAGAACTCTTCAACGACGAAAAGTTCACGTTTGGCGATTTGTCCTCCTAGCTGTGTTTGTTAAGCAAGTTCTATTTTCACGATTAATTTTTGTCATGCTCGATTTTTGATGATGGGATCCATGAGGAATTGAGGAAACTTCTCAAATCTTAAAGGCAAACATATAGTGATTTTAGTGTTTTTATCAACGAATCGAGCATTATCATACAAAAATGTGACATTTGATGAAGTGGAACTGCTGATGATGATCATCACAGAACTCTTCAACGACGAAAAGTTCACGTTTGGCGATTTGTCCTTCTAGCTGTATTTGTTAAGCAAATTCTATTTTCACGATTGATTTTTGTCCTGCTCGAGTTCTGATTATGGAATCCATTAGGAATCGAGGGAACTCCTCAAATGTGAAAGGCACACCCATAGTGATTTTAGTATTTTCATGAACTAATCAAGCATTTTCATTCATAAAAGTGACATTTGATGAAGTGGAACTGCTGATGATGATCAGAACGGAACTCTTCAACGACGCGTAGTTCACGTTTGGCGATTTGTTCTCTTCGTTTTGTTTGTCAAGCAAGCAAGGTTTTTTCATGATTCCATGAGGAATTGAGGGTACTTAGTCTTCTACCATTATAAACATACTTATAGCCATTTTCATTTTATTATATATAATCTAAGAGTGCACAATCTAAGTATAATAATCTTTCACCGGCCTCCCCCATTGAAGTCGGTTTTTTTTCCTTAAAAATTATTTTCTTTAATTTCAATCTCTTTTTTGTCTCTCCTGTAAACTTCCATAATATGACGTTAGCAGGTCTTACACTATTAGCCGGCGATATAACGAGTTGCAAGCGGACGAAGTCGCGGGAAAAAGCTAGTGTAACTATAAAAAACCTTATCGTGGTGATTAAATTCAGGATAACCCGAAATTTTTGACCGTGAGTGTATTATACTCGTACCGTTATACTACCATGAATTATTTGACATACGCAATAGCAACATTTTAGCTGTTGGGGGTATACACATTAAAGTTTACAATGTCACGCAAACGAATTTCTTAATCAAAAAATGAGTATAGAAACCCCACATTAAACTCCACATGAAAAGTTAAGCCACGGACATGGAAAAAAACCCGAAAAAAGATACGTCAACAGATTCAAAACATATTTAAAAACGATTTCGTCACCTTAACTAAAACAATAATTAAATGCATGTCATAAACCTCAATTATGTTGCTTATAAATAGTAAGCAAGCTACATAATTATAAGCAACGAAAAAATAACGCCATTAAGAGTGTACCTATTCCCGTCAAATTAACCAAAATTGGTCATAGTTGTGTCACTACCGACCCGTGAATTGAAAACATTTTCTTTTTAATATAATGAGGCCATTCGCGGCAGAACCAAAGTGACCGATAAAGCCCTTAGATTTGGGCGGGGCACATAGCACGTAGAACCGATGGCCGTTGGGCCGGAAAGGTACCCGAGTGGCGACCACGTACCGGAAGGCGTAGCGTGGGCAGGCCCCCCACTCGGTAGACTGATGACCTGGTAAGGGTCGCGGGTGTCCGCTGGATGCGGATGGCGCAGGACCAGTCATTGTGGAAGTCTTTGGGGGAGGCGTATGTCCAGCAGTGCACGTCATTCGGCTGAACTGATGATGGTGATAGTGTTCAAAGATATTTACAATAAGACCAACAATAAATAAAATCCAAATCATTATGTTCCGCATTGTAAAAGCTACTCTGGATATAAATTTCGTTTAACGATGCGTTCTCGCGCTAAATTAACTTCATGATATGACAGGTACAAATAATCTGTCACAAAAATTTCGGAAAATATAAACATTTGACAAAATCGACCCACGAGAAATTGTGCTCGTTATTTTTAATGATATAAAGTGACAGAACCGAGGCAACGATATACATGTCAGATATTCAATATTCTATTCAGATATTGTAGTAAGATTTGCATATTCAGAAGATGATGATGATATTGATGATGTACTATATACATTGTTGATATGTTGTCTTCAGTTAGGATAGGCATAAAACCGATTTTCACGAGGGTGCGCGCCTTGCCGGGACGGGGAGGCTTAGTAACCGTGGACTGGGTCATCCACGGTGAAGCTAAGATGCACACAGGGCCAGCTTATTTGGGCTGCCGGCTGGCCCGAGGTTGGCGCTCCCAGTTGGCTTAGCTAGCCTGTTGAGGATGCGTTCAGGAGGGCCCGTAGAAGAAGAGGAGTGCCGGCCGGTATTTTGGTGCACCGTTCTCCCTTTCTCCTGTGGCCAAGACAGGATCGAAGGGGGAGTGGCGTGTTGGTATTACGATGCGCAACTCTCCCTACCCCCTGTGAACTTGGCGGGGCCGTTCCGTGGCAACGGCGTTGGTGGGACCGCAGAGGAAGAGGAATGCCAGTATAACTATGCGCCGCTTTCCCTATCCTCTGCGGCCGAGGTGTGGTTCGTAGCGGAACCAACCTGCTCCGCCACCGGGTGCCGGAAGTTATCAGAACCCATGTCCTCCTTGTAGCGGACTCAGGGCGGTCCGCTGCCGTACAAGATGCAGGTCGAAGAGGAAGGCGCGCCGCAACATCTGGCGTGTCTAACGTTGGAAGACATCTGGAAAGGAGCCGCTTGGGAGGGGCTGCCGCTGGCGGGGTCGCGGTCGTGTGCGCAAGCGTTCCCGTGACCGCACCAGAAGGCGGCGAGGCGGAAGATGGGGGGGTTTTTTGTGGGTACACCCTGGGTGTCATAAGCCTACCTATACCCCTGCACCCGAGTGGTATGCGTAATGCATTTTCCCCCCTAAACAAAAACAAGCAAAATTAAATATAAAAAAACCCGAATCGGACGACGCGTTAGGTCTCATAGATTGTTAAACACATTACCCTCTTTGCGTCCCGCAGTCGGGTAAAAAGGCATAAAACCGATATTCAAAATTAATCCAATGTCCGGGAAAGGAAACCAGCGTGAGTTTCTTTATTTATTTATTTATTTATTAAAAATCCCCGCCAGGCCCAGCGCTAAGATTAAGAACCGCGTAGCGGCACGACACATTTCGACCGAAGACGTAAGAAAATCTTTTTATAATAAGTAAAGGTTCATTAATCATTAGATATAACATGATCTAAGTAATTTCTTTCCCACCACTAAACAAAAAAAGGTTCTGTTGCATGGGTGACCCCTTGAGTGGTTATACAAACGGAGCGCTCCCGTGCTTTGGAAGGCACATAAAGCCGTTGATCCTGGTTGTTATCTATGACAGCAATCGTGAAGACTTCACGAAAATTCTAACATTCAAGTTGGTCACTCACTTGACAAGCCTAATCCCAATAAGGTCTAGTGTCCTCCTTGATGAGTTGGAAGGTCAGCTGATGGCAGTCACTTGCCTTTAGTACTATGCCTTTAACTAGTACCTATGCGATTTCTTGAGATTAGGTAACGGACCCAGGAAATCCTTCAGGATGCAACTGTACTGGGATAATGCTAAGTTGATGATGATGATGATTGAGACTAAACAGACAAAGACAAATGAAAGGAACTTACAGCAAATGTTATTTTAAAGAAAATTTAGTCTGTATTTTAAGACAATCCCACTGAGACTGAAGAAAATGTGGATGGCTCGGGGTGCGTCGGATAGGGTGGCAGAGAAATTAGACCAGAGTGTGCTTCGTTTGGTGTATATGTATTTGCAAGGTGAATTAAATATAATTATCCTAAGTAATAACAAACGGCGGCGGCGGCGGTTACTAATTATAGCGACATCTATCTACTTAATCCTAAACTAAACAATAAAATTCATAGTAACAGTGTAGTCGAGACCATACAGGTACGAGTATGCATACCGATAGTTATTCTATTTAAGTTTAATCGACTATTAATAAGGTAACAAGGAACCACTTCCACGAAAAAATCGTATCTACTTTTAAAAGTACCTAGCTGAAAAACCCGAGTATTTAAACAACATAATTCACGACTATTAGCATGTTCTACTAATTGAACATATTTTCCAGTCTGTTCCTTATGGATAGAGCTGGTGCGAGTGTAGCTAATTACTTTAACCGTTCGTCAATTATTAAAACCAATCAAGTGTTCAGATTAATGAGAATTTATCGTTTCCTAATCATTTCGTGATTAAGTAATAACTTTATGATATATAACGTTGCACTGAGATACGCGTATAGGCTATATACCAGTACAATTTTGTTCATGTAAACAAATCACATTTGAGTAGTTTACAGGCATCTCACGAGCGATATTGAACCGTTAAGTTTAAGGAGAAACTTTGCCTCCTTGTGCGTGTTCTATCGCTTGTATAATGAGTCGTGCTCTGAAGAACTTTTCGACATGATGACAACGGCCGCTTTCTACTATCGCATCGCTCGTCGTAAGCAGGGCATTCATCCTCACACCTTATATGTATAACTTCTTTGACACCTTAGAACCTAAATGGTTACGTACGGTATGGTTTCAAAGGAATTTCCTCACTCGGACACTTCGGTTGTCGAATGAGCTCCCTGCCGAGGTTTTCCTACACTACCAGACTACATTATGGGGTCCTTAAAGAAAAGAGTGTATAATTTTTAAAGGGTCGGCAACGCGCACGTGACACCCCTGGAGTTGCGAGTTCCATAGGCTGCGGTTGCCGCTTACCTTTATGTGGGCCGTACGCTTGTTTGGCACCGATGGAAAAAATATCTTCAAGTCCGTGACTTCGGAAATTGGTCGCGCTATGAATCGGTCTACATATTTGTTGCCAAATGCTGAAAATTTAGTTTTCTCAAACATGCGCCTAAATGTATGCATTAATGTCACGAAAAGAGGACATGAAGTTACCTGTTTATGGCTCCCTACATTACTTCTTGGCCGGCGGCCAAGAAGTAATGTATGGAGAATGTATGAAACTAACATTATTGTCCGCTGCTCTAACTTTTTAAATTTCCTTACTAAAATCAACTGATAAAGGAAATATTACATAGACGGCGTCCATAGGCTGCGGTTGCCGCTTACCTTTATGTGGGCCGTACGCTTGTTTGGCACCGATGGAAAAAATATCTTCAAGTCCGTGACTTCGGAAATTGGTCGCGCTATGAATCGGTCTACATATTTGTTGCTAAATGCTGAAAATTTAGTTTTCTCAAACATGCGCCTAAATGTATGCATTAATGTCACGAAAAGAGGACATGAATTTACCTGTTTATGGCTCCCTACATTACTTCTTGGCCGGCGGCCAAGAAGTAATGTATGGAGAATGTATGAAACTAACATTATTGTCCGCTGCTCTAACTTTTTAAATTTCCTTACTAAAATCAACTGATAAAGGAAATATTACATAGAGCCAACCGCCACGATTTTGTATACTTATATATATTTTTAATTTGTGTAAATTGGTAGTTTTCTAGGTAATTCCGGTTTTTTTTTATCGTTCTTGTATTTTTGTATCTTTTTTTCGAATTATTCGAGTATTTATATATTTTTTTAGTTTTGTAGCGTTTTTTGTGTTTTTTGATATTTTTGGACTTTTTAAAAGATTCTAATTTCTTTTGTACTTTTCGACATTTTTTTTGTTTTTCTATGTTTTTTGGTATTTTTTTTTAGTTTTTACGTGTTTCTTGGTATTTTTTAGTTCTTTCGTGTTTTTTTAAATGGTGCTTGTATTTCGTAGCATTTTTTGTGTTTTTATTTAATTTCCGTTATTTGTCGTGATGCTTTGCTAATTTTGGACGTTTTGTATTATTTTTTTTCTAACATGTTTGAGAAAAGTACTATACAATCCTCGGCCGGAACAAGAAGTAATGTATGGAGAATGTATGAAACTAACATTATTGTCCGCTGCTGTAACTTTTTAAATTTCCTTACTAAAATCAACTGATAAAGCAAAAATTACATAGAGCCAACCGCCACGATTTTGTATACTTATATATATTTTTAATTTGTGTAAATTGGTAGTTTTCTAGGTAATTCCGGTTTTTTTTTATCGTTCTTGTATTTTTGTATCTTTTTTTCGAATTATTCGAGTATTTATATATTTTTTTAGTTTTGTAGCGTTTTTTGTGTTTTTTGATATTTTTGGACTTTTTAAAAGATTCTAATTTCTTTTGTACTTTTCGACATTTTTTTTGTTTTTCTATGTTTTTTGGTATTTTTTTTAGTTTTTACGTGTTTCTTGGTATTTTTTAGTTCTTTCGTGTTTTTTTAAATGGTGCTTGTATTTCGTAGCATTTTTTGTGTTTTTTTTTAATTTCCGTTATTTGTCGTGATGCTTTGCTAATTTTGGACGTTTTGTATTTTTTTTTTCTAACATGTTTGAGAAAAGTACTATACAATCCTCGGCCGGAACAGGGATTGCAGGACTCGTTTTATCCAGCCTCGTCTACGACTCGGCCGTTTATCCCAAACTCGTCCAGCAATCCCTTACTTCACGGCCTCTGCAGTAATGTACTATCTTTTATAGATAATAAAATCTTCGGACAAACGCTTCGATTTAGTTTTGAATTAATAATGTATTGATTACCAGATTACCGATGAATACACGCAGATATTTACTTTTAACTGATATCACGATGAGTTTAGGTAGTTGAAACCATTAGAGTAATTATTTATTTTATTAACTTGTAAATGCCCTTAAGAGTACTCGAATGTGCTTTGTTTACATGAATTGTACTAGTATGATTACCAAATTGTAGGTAGAACTTAAAATAACGTAAGAGTAAGAACTCCTACGACCTAATTTTACCAATCAAATTAAATAATTTAGCTATTTAAAACCAATAAGTATTTAAATACAATTATCCCAGTTTTATTACATTGGTATCTCTTCAATTATAAAACTTTTTGGTTTTTTTTATTAATTAATTAATATGAAATGTGTTTCTTTTTGCATTTTTTGCTTGTAAGTATAGAACATTCTCACGATTCCAACATTACACAGCTTTAGAAACCAGTTTACTTCAAGTATCTTTTACCACAAGGATAAAAACTAAATTTTCGTTATCTGTAGTGCGCTCAAGCAAAAAGATAAAAGGTTCTTAACCAAAGCGGTACCCTGGCCGGATTACTTTCGTCGCAACCCATACGTAAAAAGGTATAACGGGAAATCCCCCGCCCAACGAATTGTCACTTTTTACCCCGGGACTGTGGTGCAATCACTCGGTCCAGCGAGCGGGTTAATTAATGAAATCTATTAACTTCCTCCTGAGGGACGGAATCGGTAGGTTTTTTTTTTGCTAGAAAATCGTTTTTTGCTGATTTTTTACGAAAGGATTTGAATGGATCGCGTACTCGCTAAGTAACTGTTAATGAATTGAGAACGTTTTAAAAAAAGTGCATAAGGTAGTGATGATGTTTTAATGGGTACAATAGATAATAATTTCTATAAAGAGTATCATACAAAACTGACTGACGTTAAAAACATGTTTGGAATCAGACTGCTAATTACATCTTATAACATCAATAGTATATTGAACTAAAGATACTAATATTCTGCAAAATTAGCTCAAAATTCTTAAATACGTGTTCCCTCATTTGTTTCATAATGTTTTATTATAAGTGCCTTGTTAACCAGACTTTTTTATAAGTTATATAACACTGATGATATAATCAAAACAAAAGTATCAAGCCTAGCCAATACACATGAAAAACACACTAATTATCATCATCATCATCATCATGTCATCCAAAATACGTCCACTGCTGGACATAGGCCTCCCCCAAAGACTTCCAAACAATAAAAGAAATAGTATAAATATAAAATTAATTACACAAAATCTTAAATCTGTAAAAAAGCAATAAGGGATCTTTTTAGATACTCAGTCAAAAAGTCTAGAGGGACTGCACAAATAGTTTGATATCTTAAAAGTCTGAACGGTGCATTATCATGATCAGAGAGATGCAAACGGACACAAATAAGTCGAGAAGCTACGTTACTTTCTTGAAGAGTTATACGAAATAATGAAGCGAAGAACATGTCCGTTCCTTTCAAACTACGAAAAATAAGATGACGAAGTAAAGGTATTGTTTGTAGTTTATTCGAAAGGACTTTGTATCACAATATCTATTGAAACGATTGCATTATTAATATGCCACTGCTCCCGGGGTTCCAAAATCACGAAAAATCGATATTGTTACGAGCGTGGGGTACGTTAGTTTAACAAACTATGTATAGCATGATCAGAAACATGCCGACAGAGACAAAAAGTAGATATATCCCGCACGTTACTTTCTTGAAGAGTAGATTATACAAAATAGTGAACCGTTAAAGAGCGCTCGTGGCCCAGCGGCACCCGCCTACCGCGTGCGGTATGTGAGGTTCAGCAATGTGGGCGCAGGTCAGTTCTTGGATGGGTGACCGCTTTGAGTGGTTACTAACTGAGCGCTCTCGTGCTTTGGAAGGCACGTTAAGCCGTTGATCCGGCTGCTGTCTACGACAGCAGTCGTTAAGCCAAGTTAGAGGCCTTCGGGCGGCTTGAGAACTTCTAACAGTCAAGTTGCCCACTCACTTGACAAAGGGGGGTCGAAGTTGCACCACGTCCGTAGGGAGTACCGACCGTTACCCTACACGTGACCCCTGGGTGGTGCTAAAAGTGCAATAAAAACTGGTCTTCTCGAAGATCTCACGGTTCGTAAATAAATGCCATACGATTAAATAAATAAGTGAAACATTTTTTTAAATATTACTTAATGCTAAGGAAATTAAAATGTTTAGATTATGGCATTAGATTATAACGCAAAAGGACCGAGAGAGGCTGGAAGTGTTTGAAATGTGGTGTTAGAGGTTGATGGAGAGAATTAGTTGGACCGAGAAGAAAACTAACGAAGAAGTTTTAAACATTGTAAAGGAAAGCAGAAATTTGATGAAAATGATTGAAAATAGGAGAGGAATAATGTTAGGCCATCTCATACGCCATGATGACTTTATTAGAAGAATAATAGAGGGAAAGATGAAGAAGTGGAAGACCTAGAATAACGTATATGGAGCAAATAAAAGAAAAAATAAATGCTTCATCATACATAGAAGTAAAGGACAAAGCTGAATGTAGAATAAGATGGAAATTACTCCACCGACAAGAGCCAACCTCTTAAATCATATGATGATGAGATTATGGCAATAAAGTATACTAACATCATCTTAAAGCTACAGCTAGAGTATATTGGAACGACAGAATTTTTCATACAAATATGATTCAAGGAGTTATTTTTTAGGTATGTAAAATGCAGGATGAAGCTTTCAATACTGTTGACTAAGACTGTATATAATACAAGAGATAATTTAAATATTGATGCTTATATTCTAAGACTTTTAGGCCTCACGCTTTGTACACACATTTTACAATACTATTACCGGTCCAATCCACATCAACACGTCGGAAATAAAAGTTGCGTTCGAATAATATTACACGTATAATTAAAATTTTCATGCATGTTTTAAAAATAGTACTGCACCCTATCGTGTGGGTGCGAGCACGGTCTAGATATTTCACAGTACATTGATGCGGGGATGATATAAATATTCATGGCGAGAGTAAGAAAAAACGCGGCGCAGCGGCATGTTAATGTCGCGGCTTAACACTGCGTTGGGGACCAAGTGTCGAGAGTTAGCGGTGTTGGCCATTCGATTCCACTCGATAGTAAGGCAACATTATAAGATATCCGTGGAGCTGTTGACTGACGAATGTGATAGAAATATAGTTACTTAAAGACTTAGTTGCAAGACAAATCAAAGACACGTCATTCGCCATTAGATCACAAGAGAGAGACGCAAGCACCGTGAAGGAGACGTCAGAATATAATGAATCAGAAGAAATCAGATTCCTGCACCCCACTCGCGCCGTATGAGCGGAGTACACTACACGCCGAATTACCCGCCTTTATTACAGTTGATAAATAAATTTTCTCAAACATGCGCCTAAATGTATGCATTAATGTCACGAAAAGAGGACATGAAGTTACCTGTTTACGGCTCCCTACATTATTTCTTGGCCGGCGGCCAAGAAGTAATGTATGGAGAATGTATGAAACTAACATTATTGTCCGCTGCTCTAACTTTTTAAATTTGCTTACTAAAATCAACTGATAAAGGAAATATTACATAGGGCCAACCGCCATAGGGCAACCGCGATTTTGTATATATATTTTTAATTTGTTATGTAAATTGGTATTTTTTTAGGTTTTTCCGGTTCTTTTTATCGTTCTTATATTTTTGTATTTTGTTGTTTTTTTTCGAATTTTTCGAGTATTTATGTATTTTTTTAGTTTTTTCGTGTTGTTTTGTAGCGTGTTTTGTGTCTTTTGATATTTTTGGACTTTTTAAAAGTTTTTTTTGTACTTTTCGAAAAAAATTTTTGTATTTTTTTTAGTTTTTACGTGTTTTTTTGTTCTTTCGTGTTTTTTACATTTAAAAAAACACCAGCACCATTGTGCTTGTATTTTGTAGCATTTTTCGTGTTTTTATTTAATTTCCGTTATTTGTCGTCATGCTTTGCTATTTTTTGGAGTTTTGTAGTTTTAGTTTTTTTTACATTGTAGATTTTTTATTGTTTTTCTTTCTAACATGTTTGAGAAAAGTACTATACAATCCTCGGCCGGAACAGGGATTGCAGGACTCGTTTTATCCGGCCTCGTCTGCGACTCGGCCGTTCATCCCAAACGCGTCCGGCAATCCCTTACTTCACGGCCTCTGCAGTAATGTACTATTACGATAGCCGTATAAAAAAAATATTTTAAATATTTTTTACAAAATGGCCAATTAATGATACTCATTAAAAATGTCAGTAATTTTTTTGAGTTCATCAAATCATTAGTTAAAGTAGACCATCATCATCATCATCATCAGATCAGCCGAAAGACGTCCACTGCTGGACATAGGCCTCCTTCAAAGAGTGCCACAATGACCGATCCTGCGCCACCCGTATCCAGTGGACTCCTGCGGCCTTTACAAGGTCTTCAGTTCACCTTGTGGGGGGCTTACCGACGCTGCGCCTACCAGTTAAAGTGCATACAGGGACCTAATTCAAGACGACATCAATTGATCCCGCAAACATGTAATTATAGTGATAACGTCACTATTATATCTCTCTCTTTCAAAACCAGAATGACAAAGACATGACTTACGAGTATATTTTAGGGAACCCTCCTGGTAATAAAGAAAACATCTTATGGCAACAAATTATCCGAAATCGCTTCAGCTTCCGCTTCCGCTTATCGCTGTACCTTCTGACAAGGATCAAACCGTAATAAGGGCGGGGTAATTCGGCGTGTACTCCGCTCGTGCGGCGCCGGCTGCTTCGTACTAGTCGATTTAGTAGTTACGCGAGCGCAAATCTTAATCTAAATATGCGTTCAATTTAAATTGAACTAGAGCGACGTGTTGGAGTGCACGCGTTACCATATAATATAATGAGATTCGTGGTACCTATTTGTATCATTCAGGCAATAATTTATCCAACTGGTATTTGCATAATATAATCAATTTAACTATGAATGCTTATTTATTTATTTTTACATTCCTTGAACCCTTTTTGGATGGGGGGTTAAAAACAGTGTCTTGCTAACGGTAGTTTCGTAAAAATATTCAAAGCTCGGAAAAATGTTCAATATACAGATGCCATAAAATTATTTTCGGCACGGCATGTAATGCATGAATATCTCGAATGCATTTGTAGCAATTTATCGTGTTAAGCGCTCGGTAATAGGCACGTAAACATTATTTTACAAAACGTATTCATACTGTGTATAAGCAGCATTGCATTATAATTATTATAAAATTAAGACAAATAATTGCACGTAATGTAGTAAAGGCGAACAAAATATAAGTTGAGTTCCTAAACTGACCGACGAATCCTAAAAATATATTTTCTACTAGCATTTATAAGAGAAAATTTTAACCGTCTACAAAATACAGGTTCGTATGTTTGTCCACGATTATCTCGCGTTTGGCTGAACCGATTTAGATGCGGTCTCCAGAAAAGTAGTTGTTACATTCTGGGGGTTTCGGTATACGAAGTTTGGTGATTGTGATTCATTAACAGTGAACAGATAAAAAGTCAGTATACCTTTTGAGAACCGGCAAACTGTTGAATTTCATTTGATTTTGGCAAAAATAAGGATCGAAAACTAGAAGGGAAAAGTGCCGATGAAATAAAAGCGTGTCTTAAATGGCCCTTAGTAAAAGTATCTGTGTAGTACAGTAACACCAATAGGTCTGTAAACGACCAAGCAGCGCGCAGCGGTCATAAGCTCTGGTCCTTTGAAGTACAGAAATACGGCTCATTCAATATCACGTGTAACATTTATTTTTGCTAAAATTAAATTTATTAGGTAGATTTTGCCTGTTGCCATTGGAGCATCCAAAAAGAAAATTTGACCTCACTTCCATTCGCACTCCTTACTGTCAGTTCGTCTGTTACAACCAAGTTGCTTTTACTGGACCGATTGAATTGCAATTTGGCACAAACTATCAAGAATTTAGAGCGCTCGTGGCCCAGCGGCACCCGCCTACCGCTAGTTCTTGGATAGGTGACCGCTTTGAGTGGTTACTAACTGACTTTCGTGCTTTGGAAGGCACGCTAAGCCGTTGATCCCGGCTGCAATCCTTAAGCCAAGTAAGAGGCCTTCGAGCGGCTTGCGAACTTCTAACAGTCAAGTTGTCCATTCACTTGACAAAGGGGGGTCGAAGTTTTACCACGTCCGTAGGGATTAGTCACCCTACACGTGACCCCTGGGTGATGCTAAAAGTGCAACAAAAACTGGCAACCGTACAAAAAAATCTAAAGGTT
Organism: Notocelia uddmanniana; assembly: GCA_905163555.1. Taxonomy (NCBI): domain Eukaryota; kingdom Metazoa; phylum Arthropoda; class Insecta; order Lepidoptera; family Tortricidae; genus Notocelia; species Notocelia uddmanniana. The sequence continues at coordinate 24,736,640 of LR991055.1, forward strand.
GATTTAAATGGAAAAAAAAACGAAACCACTATGTGGTTTTTAAAAGCAAATACATAGATACCCCATACGCCTATATAGTAACATTAAACTTTTCTGCATACAGGTATGTATGGAGTGCCAAATTTTACCTCAGATTCGTATTAAGAGACCTCTCGGACGCTCAGATATCGATTTTGAACGAAATCGGGACGAAAAAAAAGTTAATCAATATGGCCGCCACTTTTACAAATTTCACCTCGGATTCAAATTAAGAGACCTCTCGGACACTCAGATATCGATTTTGAACGAAATCGGGACGAAAATGAAGAAAATCAATATGGCCGCTACTTTTTTTCAAATTTTACCTTAAATTCGTATTAGGAGACCTCTCGGACGCTCAGATATCGATTTTGAACGAAATCGGGACGGAAATGATGAAAAGCAATATGGCCATTACATGAATCAAAGTTTAGGTACTTCGGATTCCTATTAAGAGTCCTCTCGGACGCTCAAATATCGATTTACGTCGAAATCGTATCGGACGGCACTGATTAATAAAACCACTTACAATTCATTGAATCAAAAAAGGTCGTATCTTCATAGGGAACTCACGGCACTTCATGCACCTTTAGAACTTATAAGGAACTTGGGCTGTGCATTGATATGTCACTCACTCAGTCAGTCAGTTTCTTCTTGCAATTTGGCACCTACTTTTAAGTTTTCATGCCCGCAATATTAAAATTCAAAATCAATGCCATTTTCGAAATTAACGTCCCAAAAAATCATAAAAATCACACCCATATTAATTTAGACATTCCAACCCCCTCGCACCCCAACAGGGGGGATGGTATTTCACGTCCTCCACGTGAGATTTTAAAATCATTGTTGTTTTCGTTATCAGCGACCCGGTATATCATAAAAACAATATCCATGTCGATTTTCAGAATTTGTCACCACCTTTCCCCCTTTTAGAGGTTGATTTCTCAAAAAACCTGAAACACGTATTTACTCATTTATCGTTACAAATACTCCTGTGAAGTTTGGAATAAAATAGTCCAACTAATCTTGTTTTACCATACAAACTTTGGACCCTCATTTCACCCCCTTAGGGGTTGAATTTTGAAAAATCCTTTCTTAGTGCACCCCTACACCTTATAAGGAACCTACGTGCAAAATTTGGAATCTCTAGGACCAGCGGTTTGGGCTGTGCGTTGATATGTCAGTCATTCAGTTTCTTCTTTTATATATTTAGACAAGCATTTGCCCGCGGCTTCGCCCGCGTACTATGCGAAATTTTTAACCGTCTACAAAAAACAGGTTCGTATGTTTGTCCACGATTATCTCGCGTTTGGCTGAACCGATTTAGATGCGGTCTCCAGAAAAGTAGTTGTTACATTCTGGGGTTTCGTTATACGAAGTTTGGTGATTGTGATTCATTAACAGATGAACAGATAAAAAGTCAGTATACATTCTGAAAACCGGCAAACTGTTGAATTTCATTTGATTTTGGCAAAAATAAGGATCGAAAACTATTATCATACATTTCCGAGAGGCCGAAGGGGAAAGGGCCGATGAAATAAAAGCATGTCTTAAATGGCTCTTAGTAAAAGTATCTGTGTACTACAGTAACACCAATAGGTCTGTAAACGACCTAACAGCGCCCAGCGGCCATAAACTCTGGTCCTTTGAAGTACAGAAATACGGCTAATTCAATATCATGTGTAACATTTATTTTTCCTACAATTAAATTTATTAGGTAGGTTTTGCCAGTTACCATTGGAGCATCCAAAAAGAAAATTTGGCCTCACTTCCATTCGAACTCCTTACTGTCAGTCCGTCTGTTACAACCAAGTTACTTTTACTGGACCTATTGAATTGCAATTTGGCACAAACTATCAAGAATTTAGAGCGCTCGTGGCCCAACGGCACCCGCCTACCGCGTGCGGTGTGCGAGGTTAAGCAATGTGGGCGCAGGTCAGTTCTTGGATGGGTGACCGCTTTGAGTGGTTACTAACTGACTCTCGTGCTTTGAAAGGCACGCTAAGCCGTTGATCCCGGCTGCAATCGTTAAGCCAAGTTAGAGGCCTTCGAGCGGCTTGCAAACTTCTAACAGTCAAGTTGCCCACTCAGTTGACAAAGGGGGGTCGAAGTTGCACCGCGTCCGTAGGGAGTACCCACCGTTACCATACACAGAACCCCTGGGTGGTGCTAAAAGTGCAACAAAAACTGTCAACCGTACTAGTCTTCTCGAAAATCTCACGGATCGTAAATAAATGCCATACGATTAAAAAAGAATTAAAGGTTGATTTAAATGGAAAAAATATCGAAACCTCTATGTCGTTTTTAAAAGCAAATCCCCTTATATACCCCACACGCCTATATACCCCACACGCCTATATATTAACATTAAACTTTTTTGTATATAGGTATGAATGGAGTGCCAAATTTTACCTCAGATTCGCATTAAGAGACCTCTCGGATGCTCAGATATCGATTTTGAACGAAATCGGGACGAAAAAAAAAAGAAAATCAATATGGCCGCCACTTTCACAAATTTTACCTCGGATTCGTATTAAGAGACCTCTCGGACACTCAGATATCGATTTTGAACGAAATCGGGACGAAAATGAAGAAAATCAATATGGCCGCCACTTTTTTCAAATTTTACCTCAAATTCGTATTAGGGGACCTCTAGGACGCTCAGATATCATTTTGAACGAAATCGGGTTGGAAATGAAGAAAATCAATACGGCTGCCACTTTTTCTAAATTTTACCTAGGATTCATATTAAGAGACCTCTCGGACGCTCAGATATCGATTTTGAACGAAATCGGGACGGAAATGAAGAAAATCAATATGCCGCCACTTTTTCCAAATTATACCTCGGATTCGTATTAAGAATTCTCTCGGACGCTCAGATATCGATTTTGAACGAAATCTGGACGGAAATGATAAAAATGATATGGCCGCCACTTTCACAAATTTTACCTCGGATTCGTATTACGAGACGTCTCGGACGCTCAGATATCGATTTTGAACGAAATCGGGACGAAAAAAAAGAAAATCAATATGGCCGCCACTTTCACAAATTTTACCTCGGATTCGTATTAAGAGACCTCTCGGACACTCAGATATCGATTTTGAACGAAATCGGGACGAAAATGAAGAAAATCAATATGGCCGCCACTTTCACAAATTTTACCTCGGATTCGTATTAAGAGACCTCTCGGACGCTCAGATATCGATTTTGATCGAAATCGGGACGAAAAAAAAAAGAAAATCAATGACTGCGACTTTTTCCACATTTTACCTCGGAGTCGTATTAGGGACCTCTCGGACGCTCAGATATCGATTTTGAACGAAATCGGGACGAAAAAAAAGAAAATCAATATGGCCGCCACTTTCACAAATTTTACCTCGGATTCATATTAAGAGACCTCTCGGATACTCAAATATCGATTTTGAACGAAATCGGGACGAAAATTAAGAAAATCAATATGGCCGCCACTTTCACAAATTTTACCTCGGATTCGTATTAGGAGACCTCTCGGACGCTCAGATATCGTTTTTGATCGAAATCGGGGCGAAAAAAAAAGAAAATCAATGACTGCGACTTTTTCCACATTTTACCTCGGAGTCGTATTAGGGACCTCTCGGACGCTCAGATATCGATTTTGAACGAAATCGGGACGGAAATTAAGAAAATCAATATGGGCGTTACTTTATTCAAAGTTTAGGTACCTCGGATTCCTATTAAGAGTCCTCTCAGACGCTCAAATATCGATTTATGTCGAAATCGTATCGGACGGCACTGATCAATAAAACCATCTACAATACATTGAATCAAAAAAGGTCGTATCTTCACAGGGAACTCACGGCACTTCATGCACCTTTAGACCTTATAAGGAACTTACATGCCAAATTTGGTATCTCTCGAACCACCAGTTTGCGCTGTGCGGTGATATGTCAGTCTCTCAGTCAGACAGTTATTTCTTGATATTTGGCACAATTTTTCAAAAGTTTTCATGACCACTATATTAAATTTCAAAACCGATGCCATTTTCGTAATTAACGTCCCAAAAAAACATAAAAACGACACCCATATTAATATTTAGACATTTCATGCCCCTCGGACCCCAACAGAGGGGATGGTATTTCACGTCCTCCACGTGGGATTTTAAAATCATTGTTGTTTTCGTAATCAGCAACCCAATAAACCATGGAAACAACACCCATATCGATTTTCAGAATTTGTCACCAGATTTCCCCCTTTTAGGGGTTGATTTCTCAAAAAACCTGAAACACATGTTTACTCATTTATCGTTAGAAATACTCCTGTGAAGTTTCGAATAAAATAATCCAGCTAATCTGGATTCCCCATACAATCTTCGGACCCCCATTTCACCCCCTTAGGCGTTGAATTTTGAAAAATCCTTTCTTAATGCACCTCAAGACCTTATATGGAACCTACATACTAAATTTGGAATCTCTAGAACCATCAGTTTGCGCTGTGCGGTGATATGTCAGTCTCCCAGTCAGTCAGTTATTTCTTGAAATTTGGCACAATTTTTCAAAATTTTGCATGGCCACAATATTAAATTACAAAACCGATGCCATTTTCGTAATTAACGTCCCAAAAAACTATAATAACGACACCCATATTAATATTAAGACATTTCATCCCCCTCGCACCCCAACAGAGGGTATGGTATTTCACGTCCTCCGCGTGAGATTTTAAAATCATTGTTGTTTTCGTTACCAGCGACCCGTTATATCATAAAAACAATACCCATGTCGATTTTCAGAATTTGTCTTCACATTTCCCCCTTTTAGGGGTTGATTTTTAAAAAAACCTGAAACACGTATTTACTAATTTATCGTTAGAAATACTCCTGTGAAGTTTCGAATAAAATAGTCCAACTAATCTTGTTTCCCCATACAAACTTCGGACCCCCATTTCACCCCCTTAGGGGTTGAATTTAAAAAATCCTTTCTTAGTGCAACCCTAGACCTCATAAGGAACCTACGTGCCAAATTTGGAATTTCTAGGACCAGCGGTTTGGGCTGTGCGTTGATATGTCAGTCAGTCAGTCAGTCGGTCAGTTTCTTCTTTTATATATTTAGACTAGCATTTGCCCGCGGCTTCGCCCGCGTACTAAGCGTAATTTTTAACCGTCTACAAAAAAGAGGTTCACTGTTTGACCCGTATATATGTATGTAGGTATATATGTACGTTTGTCCACGATTATCTCGCGTTTGGCTGAACCGATTTAGATGCGGTTTCCAGAATAGTAGTTGTTACATTTTGGGAGTTTCGGTATACGAAGTTTGGTGATTGTGATTTATTAAAAGGAGCATCCAAAAAGAAAATTTGGCTTCACTTTCATTCGCACTCCTTACTGTTAGTCCGTCTGTTACAACCGAGTTGCTTTTACTGGACCGATTGAATGAAATTTGGCACAAACTATCAAGAATTCAGAGCGCTCGTGGCCCAGCGGCACCCGCCTACCGCGTGCGGTATGCGAGGTTAAGCAATGTGGGTGCAGGTCAGGTCTTGGATGGGTGACCGCTTTGAGTGGTTACTAACTGAGCGCTCTCGTGCTTTGGAAGGCACGTTAAGCCGTTGATCCCGGCTGCTGTTTACGACAGCAGTCGTTAAGCAAAGTTAGAGGCCTTCGGGCGGCTTGAGAACTTCTAACAGTCAATTTGCCCACTCACTTGACAGAGGGGGGTCGAAGTTGCACTACGTCCGTAGGGAGTACCCACCGTTACCCTACACCTGACCCCTGGATGGTGATAAAAGTGCAACAAAAACTGGCAACCGTACTTGTCTTCCCGAAGATTTCACGGTTCGTAAATAAATGACATACGATTAAAAAAAATATTTAAAGGTTGATTTAAATGGAAAAAAATATCGAAACCTCTATGTCGTTTTTAAAAGCAAATCCTTTTTTTTTACAATCCCTGGCATGCATAGAGTGCCAAAATTTAACTCAGATTCGTATTAAGAGACCTCTCGGACGCTCAGATCTCGTTTTTGAACGAAATCGGGACGAAAAAAAAAATCAATATGGCCACCACTTACACAAATTTTACCTGGGATTCGTATTAAGAGACCTCTCGGACAATCAGATATCGATTTTGAACGAAATCAGGACGGAAATGAAGAAAATCAATATGGCCTCCACTTTTTCCAAATTTTACCTCGAATTCGTATTACGAGACCTGTCGGACGCCCAGATATCGATTTTGAACGAAATCGGGTTGGAAATGAAGAAAATCAATATGACTGCCACTTTTTCAAGATTTTACCTCAGATTCGTATTAGGGGACCTCTCGGACGCTCGGATATTGATTTTCAACGAAATCGGGTTGGAAATAAAGAAAATCAATATGGCTGCCACTTTTCCAAATTTTACCTCGGATTCGTATTAAGAATTCTCTCGGACGCTCATATATCGATTTTGAACGAAATCGTGACGGAAATGATAAAAATGAATATGGCTGCTACTTTTTTTAATTTTACCTCGGATTCGTATTACGAGACCTCTCGGACGCTCAGATATCGATTATGAACGAAATTGGGAAGGAAATAAGAAAATTAATATGGCTGCAACTTTTTCAAAATTTTACCTCGGAGTCGTATTAAGAAACCTCTCGGATGCTCAGATATCGATTTTTAACGAAATCGTTAAAGAAAAGAAGAAAATAAATATGGCCGCCACTTTTTCCAAATTTTACCTCAGAGTCATATTAGGGGACCTCTCGGACGCTCAGATATCGATTTTGAACGAAATCGGGACGGAAATGAAGAAAAGCAATATGGCCGCTACTTTTTCCAAATTTTACTTCGGAGTCGTATTAGGGGACCTCTCGGACGCTCAGATATCGATTGTGAACGAATCCGGGACGGAAATGAAGAAAATCAATATGGCCGCCACTTTTTTCAAATTTTACCTCGGATTCGTATTAGGAGACCTTGTAGACGCTAAGATATCAATTTTTAACGAAATCGGGACGGAAATGAAGAAAATTAATATGGCCGCCACTATTTCCAAATTTTACCTCGCATTCGTATTACGAGACCTGTCGGACGCTCAGATATCGATTTTGTACGAAGTCGGGAAGGAAATGAAGAAAATCAATATGGCTGCGACTTTTTCTAAATTTTACCTCGGATTCGTAATAAGAGACATCTCGGACGCTCAGATATCTATTTTGAACGAAATTGGGACGGAAATAAAGTAAATCAATAAGGCTGCCACTTATCCCAATTTTACCTCGAAGTTGTATTACCTGTCCCCGGACCTCTCGGACGCTCATATATCAATTTTGAACCAAATCGCAACGGAAATGAAGAAAATTAATATAGCCGTTACTTTATTCAAAGTTTACCTCGGATTCCTATTAAGAGTCCTCTCGGACGCTCAAATATCGATTTTTATCGAAATCGTATCGGACGGCACTGATTAATAAAACCACTTACTTACAATACATTGAATTAAAAAAGGTCGTCTCTTCATAGGGAATTCACGGCATTTCATGCACCTTAAGATCTTATAAGGAACCTACATGCCAAATTTGGTATCTCTCGAACCAGTAGTGTGGGCTGTGCGTTGACATGTCACTCAGTCAGTCAGTCAATTTCTTCTTGCAATTTGGCAAAAACTTTTAAAAGTTTTCATGTCCGCTATATAAAATTTCGAATTCAATGCCATTTTCAAAATTAACGACCCAAAAAACCATAAAAATTACGCCCATATTAATATTTAGACATTCCAACCCCCTTGGAACCCAACAGAGGGGATGGTATTTCACGTCCTCCACGTGGGATTTTAAAATCATTGTTGTTTTCGTAATCAGCGACCCGATAAACCATAGAAACAATACCTACCCATATCGATTTTCAGAATTTGTCACCACATTTCACCCTTTTAGGGGTTGATTTCTCATAAAACCTGAAACACATGTTTACTCATTTAACGTTAGAAATACTCCTGTCAAGTTTCGAATAAAATAGTCCAACTAATCTTGATTCCCCACACACAATTCGAACCCCCATTTTACCCCCTTAGAGGTTGAATTTTGAAAAATCCTTTTTTAATGCACCTCTAGACCTTATATGGAACCTATATACTAAATTTAGAATCTCTAGAACCAGCAGTTTGGGCTGTGCGATGATATTTCACTCACTCAGTCAGTCAGTTATTTCTTGCAATTTGGCACAAACTTTCCAAAGTTTTCATGTCCACTACATTAAATTTCAAAATCGATGCCATTTTCGTAATGAACGTTCCAAAAAACCATAAAAACGACACCCATATTAATATTTAGACATTTCATTCCCCTCGCACCCCAACAGGGGGGATGGTACGGTCACGTCCTCCACGTGGGATTTCAAAATCATTGTTGTGTTCGTTATCAGCGACCCGATAAACCATAAAAACCATACCCATGTCGATTTTCAGAATTTGTCACCACATTTCCCCCTTTTAGGGGTTGATTTTTCAGAAAAACTGAAACACGTGTTTACTCATTTATCGTTAGAAATACTTTTGTGAAGTTTTGAATAAAATAGTCCAGCCAATCTTGTTTCCCCATACAAACTTCGGACCCCCATGTCACCCCCTTAGGGGTTGAATTTTGAAAAATCCTTTCTTAGTGCACCCCTAGACCTTATAATGAACCTATGTGCCAAATTTAGAATCTCTAGGACCAGCGGTTTGGGCTGTGCGTTGATATGTCAGTCAGTCAGTTTCTTCTTTTATATATTTAGATAGATTGTAGCTTTTTTATATTATTATTATTAAAAATGGGATTGCTCTTGCCCAGCATCTAGCCAGGGGGCAAAGATGAGGCCGACGATGAAGCGAGCTCACCCAGAAGATGACAATTCGGAAATACATTGTAATTTTGGAGTACTGTGATGATATATATTTGTGTTTGTAAATACAAACACAAGCCTTTATTGAGCTTACTTTCGGACTAGTTCGATTTGTGTAAAAATTACTCCTAATATTTATTGTTTATAAATAAATTAATATTATTTTGAAAGAAAAAATGCCTTGCCTAAATTGTTATGCCATTTTTTCTCGTGGCAGAGGTTTGTTTTTCCGAAGCAGTGGTATTTCATTGTCATTTATAGGTGCGTGTACTGTGCCCGAATTGAAGAAAAAATAACACTTAAATCATAATGTAAAATTTCAGCCAACCTGTTTAATATAGTCAGGTACCTAATGTACAAAACTGATAATAAACTACACAGCACGCCATTACCTAAATCATATTAAGTCACAACTACTAAGGTACGTAACTATACAATTAAATAACTTTGCACAAAAGATATTTACCAATGGGTCGAAGTGCATCCGCAAGGGCCCTTATATAAATAAGGTACGTAACTAACTCTAGAACCCGTTGTTACCTAAAATGAAAATGTCCGCAATGAAAAAAAGCAGCATACCGCGACGATACCCATATTCCCTCCAAATTGTTCCACAACCACTGCATGTTGCCGAAACCCCTACATGTTGCGGCGTGGTGTCGAAATATGACCCTTAACTTGACATTAACCAAGATTGTTTTTCGGTAACTTGCTTGAGCGGTTTACGTCCTTGGGAAAATAAAACAGTGGAATTGTTCCACAATATTCCGTGACAATGCAGCTTGCGTGCCTCACGTACAAAAGAGTAAGCGTGAGGATTCGCTCATTTCGCTCTGTTGTTATCCACTTGAACGTGTCTGATAAAGGACGCCATTGGTGGTTCTTAATTTTAATATGCCGTGATAAGACGTGCATTGTGGGGTAAATATTAGGGTGGCTCTTTGGATTACAGACACAAACACTGCTTGATAACTTTGAAAATCGTAAACCACAAGCTCTTGTAAAGCTATGTCTGTGTCTTTTTTTGATTGGCAACAATCAAATACTTTTGTATATGTTTTTTACAGTACTCCTCTGGTCCAAATAAAAGATATAAAGTTATAAATATACTTGCACATATACTATACTACATTTATAAAGCTTCAATAACAAAGTTTTCTTGTAAAGAATTATTAAGTTTTATATATCTAAGAATCGACAAACTTTTTGATACTTTCACCTTTGGACAGTTAGTACTAAACTGTAGTTACATAAATACCGTGAAATCCCTACAAACAAAATTCGAAACGCTAAGTTAGCAGAACAAACAAATAAGTAAGGTAAATACTTAATAAGTAAACATGCTCATATCGAGAACTCCGGTATAATTCAAGGGAATATTGCGCCCTCGTCGAATACGGCATAATAAATGTAGGAAAGTAGATTTAAGTACTTATTATTAACCTATGTTTGTGTTTATGCTTTACGCAACTAATAAAACTTGACGTATGAGTCACGTTTCATTGACAAACTTGTGGCCAAATATATTTTTGTTTGTGTTTTAAATCAGAATAGAGAGATCTCTCAGCCACCAAAGTCCATTGACACTTGGTTGGAGGTTATATATATGCAACTGAGTTTAAGAACTTCGATAGCGCGTTGCAGAAAATATAACAGGAGTGATGACGAAATGCTGATAATTACAATAACATCAATTAAAATTTCACAGCATCAAAATGTGTATTGATTTTATATTTACAAACCAGTTATATTAAAGATCTAAAAATATTACGACCTCTTCTATCTTTACTGTGACAAGACGCGCATGTCTGGATTAGATGTAAGGTGATTTCAGACTCGTGACTTGCATAATATCAACGCTTTCACAGTATCTGATTAAGGGAAGGATCATACGAGCTGTAGCTGGGGAAAACCACTTGAAAATTAAGATAAATTTATATTTTGGAATACAATGCTTATTATAACGGGAAAATATAGGTAACACTTGTAATATATTTTAAATAATTGGCAGAGATATACCACCACCACCACCATATCAGCGGAAAGACGTCCACTGCTGGACATAGGCCTCCCCCAATTTCATGGGGGGCAGAGATATGTTTTTCAAGAATTCATAGATAATAATCGCCTCTAGATTATAATCTAATAAGGTGTGTTGTGAGTTAGTTGTTTAGTGTGATTATACTTATTCTAAGGTCGTCTTAAATAACAAAACAAAGATGGTGCCTGCGTGGCTCGTAGCGTAAGAGAATTAACTTCTAATGGCGAGTTCAAGCTGCGGAGGCAGCAACAGCGGTTTTCTTAATACATTGCATGTGATCCCAACTACCCGCAGTGCGCCGCGCGTCTCGACCGCGCATGAGTTAAAATGCTTGCCACACCGCATTCCGCCGTAAGTCGTGGTCGGGCCGTACGAATAGTAGACGGCGGAGCGGCGCAGCTCCCCGCCAACTGTCTGCTGTCTTCATAAAATAATGGCAGACCCTACCCTAGACGTACGATGGAGTAATACGTCACTGTGCTTTTAACGTAGAAAATATAAGCAATAAAACCGCAGGTTACAAATGAGTCATTTGTTAAATATTTTTGCTTGGACTACATTTATTACTTAAACTCAACTCGGGTTGAGCTGGATATAGAAATCAGAAATTGGTTTGTAAAAATAGATAGCAGAAATTGTTTTGGAAAATCAAGCGCTACATACGAACTCCCTCCGAGATTGCGATCAGGTGAGATTGGTTGAAGCGTTGGGCTGGTGGTTAATCTAACTAGCCCCATTCCTAGCTACAAAGATGAGAATAACATAACATTAATAATATTAAAATATTAAATAATCGTGTACTGGGTCATGGCTGGCCCAACAAGTCTTAATTACTTATCAGTGAAACAATTTTGCGAGCCTTTTGAGGCGTTACTGTGGGTTATATAAGGATGTTAGTAATTAATTAAAAAGTTTAGTTTTGTTTATACTTAGTCGTAAGTTATCCATTAACAACTAAGTGCATTTAAACCAGGGGCTTTTCTTAAATTATTGTGACAAGGGGAGTAAAACCATAAATCGATATAAGTCAAACATTGCAAACAAAAACAACAATTTTATTAGCACATTACGATACAAGGGTTGTAAAACAAAGAAAGGCCGATATCGCAGATGTTTGGGGCCCGAGCCGCAGGCGAGGGTCATAAATATGCGAGAGAGGGCTTTCTGTTTTACGACCCGTGTTTTGTACACAATTTTACGTCACCACTTGGCCAAAAAGTGGGTTTTGCCGGACGCGCAGCGTGCGGAAAACGCGCTTTTTGGCAAGGTGTGGTGTAAAATAATACATGTCAATTTCATTTTGACGATACTATAACACAATATTTATAAAGATAACCGTAAATTTAAAACTTAAGAATCCCTCGACTACACACCACAATATTTAATTCATATTTCTGGTTATACTTATTTCTTCTGTAAATAGGTTGTCAAAATTAATAAAGGTTTTGTTATCATCTTTTACATAAAAGGTACGGTCTAAAAAACCGAAACATCCACTCGATGTAAGTATTCACCGCAAGGTCCGGAAAGTTAACTAACATATTCTCGTTTTAAATACTGCGCACTAAGATTTAGAAGCTGTGTGTCATCATAGCATATGGCAGGCACGGAGACATGGCTGGCAACGGTCGTTCACAAATAAGCTTAGTAAGAAGGCTTAAAGTCACTCAAATGGCAATGGGTCGCGCTGCGCTGGGAGTTACTCTGAAAATTGAATTAGAAATGTTCAGATTTATAAAGAAGCAGACTGGCTGACAAAACTCAAAGAGTTACCAGAGCAGCAGTCAAGTCAAGGGGAGCACATTGCTCGTCGAATCGACTGCAGTTGGCACGCAAAGGTTTTGAAGTGGAAAGTCTGTACCCAGAATCGGGGGAAACAGGATCAAATAATATAGAGCAGATCATAAATATTACTCTTTCAACGCATTTGGCGATGCAGGGTCAGTGTGATATCAGTAATTTGTCAGTTGTCAGTGTCAAACTGTCAGCCGAGTCAATAAAGACATTTTTAATGCTACTTCTGGAATTGGCAGGGATCAGTAAGTATGTGGTATTTTGTACTTTGACGCGAGATAAAGCTAACTGAGTCACATACATTTTATTACATACTTTATTTTACATAAGAAAATAATTATTAAAGAAAGAATATCAAAATATAAAAAAAACAAAGGTGAACTTATATATAGGATACTCAGTCTGTGTTGGGCAGTGTAGTATATCAGTACCGCCCTGCTTCCGTGCATCACGGGCCAATCAGAAAGCACTCATTTATATGTACAATAAGCGTACAGTTAAAAAGGGTACTGACTCAAATGACAGTAATTGTAAACTGTCCAACTTACTAATATCATCCGGCCTTCACACCGACAATTGCGGAAGTAAACAGAATGAGTGTTTCTTGATTGGAGCGGGATGCGTATATGCGGGGCATTACAAATATATCGTCGGTACTAACCCTTTTATAAAGGGCAATTTAATCCTAATTTCCAATTAATATTAATACTGTTACTCTTAAGTCTTGTTGTAATTGCGATATTTCCGACATGGGACATGTTTAAAATAGTAAAAAGAAATTGAACATATTATGTATATATAAATAAGCCTAGGATATTTTTTGGTGCAATGCCCTTGACATTATATCATCCAACCATTAATCTAATCACAATTCATCAATCCCAACAAGTACGAAAAGATTGAATGTCTTTATTGGTCGTCAACGTCATCGTCGCACCGGTCCTGTAAATCATTTAACTTTAGAAAAAGTTCAAACTGATCGATCACATAATGACAATTATTATGCATACAGGTACGAAACCTTATATAAATATTTCAAGTAATAAAGTCTAATTTTTACTTTTTCTTAAAACCATACAAAACAAACATAGTCACACGAATACAATACACTATCTTTAAGCTTTGGTTAATGCAAGTTGAAAGATGAATCATCCACTTTAAGCTGTTAAACAGCGATTCTAGCTCCTTAAGTCACAATGATGGACATACAAGCTCGCATTTTCTCAGATAATATCGACTACTGTAGGCTCAAAGGGCGTAAGGGACAAATGGTCATTTTTCAGGAGAGCCAAAAAACTGTTTTGAATCGAGAAAAAAAATCGTAACTTTTTTGTTCCTTTACACAATAATATGCTTGTTAGTGATTTATTTAGTTCAGGATCTACGCCGACAGCCAATGCGACAGGACGTGTTGTAATTGCTTGCAAATTAAAATAGTGTGCAAAAATATTGACCTCGTTCTCGAAGAGAGAACGTACGAACTGCTTCGTGCGTTGTTTTTGTTAGTGCAGTGCATTTAACTATGTCATCTAAATGTGTATTAATTGGCTAAGTGTCTAAAATGGGTGATAGCAGTCGTAGCCCATTTGAGTGCCGGAGTTCTAAAACCCAGCGGAGCCCTCCGTCTACGCCCGTGCCAACCCCCCGTGCGCCCGTACCTTCGACCGACGTCACAGAAAATCCCCAATCGCCGAGTGCAAGAGACCAAGACTTTCTTGAAGTAGTATCGACAGCCGAAATTGATAAATGGATGACCTACATAGAGAAGTGTCTCAACGAAATTTGTAGCATCTCTACGGAAGGAAAATTAAATACCGAACAAAAACTAAAAGTCGCCAATCTTTGCCGTAAAGTCTCCAATGGCACATCAAGCATGGCACTTCATTACCAGTCACTTAAAAAAACAGCTCTCGTCAACCAATGCACCCTCCACGCTCTAAAAGAAAAGCAAGATTTATCAGAACATCTTCGAGCACTTAAAGAATCTATCGATAACGCTTCTAAACCTACCTCTAATGCATTTTCTTTCGCCGATGTAGTAAAAACGACCGGTAAAAGTGTTGTGCGGCCTAGCAATTTGAGCTCAGTGGCAATTTATCCCTCCGATAAACAAAAAACAAGTGAAGACACTAAAAACTTAGTCCAAAAAATCATTAACCCCGAGAAAATGAAATTGCACGTAAGAGCGCTGCGTAAAGTGAAAAACGGTGGCGTCATCATTAGCACAAATTCCAAGGACGATATCGAAAATGAAGCATATATTTAAAAACTCATCCTCGGGCCTCACCATTGACGAACCTCACAAACGCAAGCCCAGAGTTGTGATAATCGGTATACCGTCAGCCCTACAAGACCAAGAAGTTTATAATTGTATTTATGAACAAAATCTAGCCGATAAACTGCAGGATTTATTTCGAGAAAAATTCTTGTCCTCCATTAGATTAAGCCATAAGTCGGGCAAGAAAGATGCTGAGACCTGTAATTACGTCATAGAAATGCCTGCCCTAATACGTAAAGCCCTAATAACTCAAAACCGGGTATTCGTCAACTGGTCATTGTGCCCGATCCGAGACTTCACGATCGTTACCAGGTGCTTCAAATGCCAGCAGTATGGACACGCCGCCAAAACGTGCAAGCAATCTGACCACACGTGTGGTCATTGCGGCGATGCAGGGCATTCGGACAAGGAGTGCCCAAAGAAAGGAGATCAGCCCATATGCGCAACGTGCAGATTTTTCAAAAAGCCCAACGACCACAAAACGGGTGACCCTGATTGTCCTGCTAGAAATATTGCCGAGCAACGATACATCAACTCAATTGATTACGAAGGGACCTAAGAGCGCCGCCTCGTTTACTTTATAGTTTATGATTTGGATTATTTTATTAGTGTACATTTGTTTCCTTTTTCTCATGATCTGCATTTATCAAACTGTCAACAATTAAATACCTACTCGTCATACTTTGAAACCGCAAAAAGGCGAAGGCCGCAACGCAAGCAATTATTTATTTACAAAACTAGTTTTTATTAAATAAGTGACTTTTATGATTGACCTAGTCTACCGCAATAGGAAGTGCTGACACTGAAGTAACGTACTGAGAATAATCATAATAGGCAACAATTTATATGTAATGTAGAAATATGTGTTGATACGATTCATTTGTATGTTCCAGATTTTTACTTAGTGTTAGATAACTTATGATTTATCAAGTGCCTTTTCATGTATACAAATTGCATTGAATAGTATATTTTCTCTTTGCCTGAGATACAGGATCAACCTAGTTCAGGCAACTGTAATAATGTATGAACTGTGTAATACCTACGCAAGCACATTGTTAACACAAGCAATATGGTTTAAAACAGGGGTTCCCAAACTTTTTTTTCTCATAGACCACTTTAAAAAATTTGCTGGTTCTGGTGGACCCCCTACTCTACAGCCTACACCATATTCCCAAAAAATTACAAAAATGTGACTATTACCTAACTCTGGTGACGATATAACTATGAAATAGTATAGTATATTATATGTACACCTAGGGAGATAATATAAAGAAAGGCCGAGATCGCAGATATTTACGGCCCGAGCTGCAAGCGAAGGACGCAAATGTGCGATCAAGGCTTTCTTTATTATCTCCCGTGTTGTATACATCATTTTATGTCAACATTTGGCGAAAAAGCGGCTATTTCCGCACATGTATCGGGCGAAAAAATCCACTTTTAGCCAGGTGTGACATAAATGTTCTTTACAGGTTTAGAAAAAAAAGTGAAAAATGATTGGTTAATATGCTGTCAATAATAAATACTTTACTTTTTTGACATCTACTCACAACCTATCTATTCCAGCATCAAATAAAATAAAATCAATCAAATCTAAATCTCGGATTGGTGAAATAAAATTAAATATAGTATATTTTGCTTGTGTTGTGTTTATTCGAGTACTTTATAATATTTATGATGATAATAACAGTCGTAAAATAATTAAAATTAAACATTGTTACGTAACTTCTAAGTACAATGACACTCAAAATTAATGGGAGGGATGAGCTTGATGAATTGACAACAAATTGTCAATATTTGGGTTCAGTTTTGTCAGGAATAATCGCAAATCTCCTCGTTCTGTGATATTCAGTCTGTTCCTATTTTTCGTTAAAAGGTTTGTAACGGTGCTGAAACTTTTTTCCACAAGATATGACGAGGGAAATGATATCAAAAGCTTTCTCGCAATTTTCCACAGTCCAGGATATTTTTCGGGTATTTCTGCTTGCAGCCAAAAAGTTTGATACCCTTTTTTATATTTCACCTTCAGCTCCTCATTAGTGCTAAGCTCAAGTAGCTCCTCTTGCAATATCACGTTCTCCACTTCCATTTCATCAAATGGATTTATAATCCATGGTGGTATTTCCATCGTGAGAATGTCTTCAAATCTGGTTTTGAAATCATCATGCAGGGCAATCAAATGTTGAACATATGTCTGAATATCATCATCCTCGCATTCTACCTGTGACAAGCTTGAGAATTGGGAAAATTCGCGTCGACTAATGTTTTGCTTCATTAACTTCAATTTTCCAAGAAAAGCGGAAATCACACTCTTTGTTTTAATTAAATTGAGGTTGTCCCCTTGCAGTTGTAAGTTAATATCATTAAACTTTTTGAACAAATCTGTCAAATACGCGATATCTGCTTTGAACTTGATCAGGTTTTCTTTTAAATCTGGAGCTTTACTATCCAGAAACTCCAAGACAGACTCAAAAAGTGAGTAAAATCTTGTTAAACATGCACCTTTCGACAACCAGCGTACTTCAGTGTGTAAGAGCAATCGTCGGAAGTCTTCATCATTTTCATCGCACAATTGGGCAAATAAACGCGTATTCAAAGCATTGCTTTTTATTTTATTAACCGCGTTAATCACAAATTGGAGCGATTGGTGCAGTCTAGCACTCAAATTTTTTGCTACTAAGTGTTGTCGGTGGATGACACAGTGAATTGCAGTTAAATCTGGTATCATTTTTTTTAGATGGCTTATGAACCCACGATATTTCCCGACCATTGCAGGAGCTCCATCTGTTGCTGCCGATGTAACGTTTGTGAACGGAATTGATTTTTCTTTTAAAAAATCGCTCAGGATGTTAAATATCGATTCACCTTTAGTGTCAGTCTTCAAAGTTTTGGCGAATAATAGCTCTTCATGAATTTCTTCGTCCATAACAAATCGCACAAATGCTAATAATAATGCCTCATTATCAGGTAAAGTTGACTCGTCCAGTTGAATAGAAAAATGAGTTGTTTGCAGATAATTACACAAGAAACTTTCAATATCAGAGCTCATTTCGTCAATACGTCTTTGTACAGTATTGTTACTCAAAGGAATTTTTTTGAGTATGTCAAATGGAGGTTTGTGCAGAACAGTTTTTAAAACTTCTTCAACAGCGGGTAAAATTAACTGTTCACCAATGGTGTGGGGTTTTCCAGATTTCGCTATGAGTAATGAGATGTTGTAAGATGCCCGCAAGCCATCATCGTTACTTTCAGATGTTGAAGCGAACATACCTTGCAGGGTGGGTCTCTTTTCATATTTTTCTTTCAATGATTGAAAATATTTCAAATCTTTACCTGTTTTATCAGGGTGGCACCTTTTTAGATGATCTTCGAGCTTCGATGGTTTCATAGAGTCATTGCTCAAAACTTTATTGCATAAAAGGCACATGGGCAATCGCTTGTCCGCGTTTGATGGAAGAAAGCCAAATTTTAAATATTCCACACTGTACTGTCGACACTTAATTTTCTTCTTTGGCTCCGCCATGTTTCAAATTAGCTACCTGTAAGTATAAAAAAGTTTTTGTGATCTTAACATTCTTACTTAACTTCTTCTTAGTCTTACTTAACAGGATATGGCTATTTTATAGAACAGAATTTATAATTTTTCGCTATGAATCAAAAAAAGAATACTAATAAACTTTTTTCGGCTGTCTGTTGTTTTATGGAAGTAGGTAGGTAATAATCGTAATGTTCATTATTTCATATTTCATACATGTCTATCATACACAAAGAAGACAAATATATTAACTACAAAAAGAGATACCTGTAAGTTGTATAGCAAATAAACAAATAATGTACTTACTTTTCCGACACGATTCTGGCAACCAGGAACAGCAATTCACTTTACTTTTGTAGTCGAAATCCGGAAACAAATGAGTAACGTTTGTTCTTAGCATTCGTATTTATTGGTGAAGAATCAAACAAGTGCATACAAGCACAGCACATTACCGTAAGTCATAGGTATTTCGTCCCTTTGCACGTCCGAACAAGCGTTTTGGTCGGCGCCGGCGATAGCGACGCGACGGTGCTTCGCAAGCCTAGACTTGTTCGTTTGTCCAACAGCTCGTTCGCGATATGTTGCAGACTTGCAGTCGACAAGTTTTGGAGCCGAAAGTTGTAATTTTAATAATATAGTATTATAGTATAGGTAGTTTGATTCACCGAAATATTTATCACGGAGGAACGCAATATTTTTATTATATATTTATCAGTCGTCCAGGCTATAAAAATAATACAAAAATCATTATCTGTTTCGTTATTTACCATCGAAACCAGATAAATTTTCGTGGACCCCCACGTACAAACTGTGAACCCCTATTTTTTTGCCACTCCAGCGTAGACCCCTGTCACATCGTTCGTGGACCCCTGGGGGTCCACCTGGACCACTTTGGGAACCCCTAGTTTAAAATAAATAAATTTATTATTATTATTATTATATTATAGTTAGATCCCTAATACTTGTAAACGCTCGCTTGAACTCTTCCTTTCCCTAAGAAACTTTCCCACGTCCCTTACCTTTTTTACACTGCTCTTTAGTGCTTCTTAATGATTTATGGTCGAATTCTTCCTTAGTCTTGATCGTTTTTCCTATTTCTTAACCCTTTCCGGATATTCGACCCTTATTAGGTAGACGACTGCTTGAACTCTTCCTTGTTCTTCGTATAATTTCCTCTTCCCTTGATATTTCCAGATTTATCCCCATTTCTCGTTGACGCACGCTCGATGCTTTTGTTTTTCTTAGCGGTATTTCATGTCTTTCCTTTTAATTGCTCTTCTGATCCTCATATTATCAAGAAATCTTTATAATATTATCAAGATACTATTTTATATAGATAAAATGGAATATCAGTTTTTATTGAGCAGCGATAAACCGTCATACATCACGGTTGACATTGTTTGAACAAAAAATTGCATTGAGTCTCATTATAATTAGACTGTCAGGTTTATATCGTAGGGCCGCAATTGACAGCATTATTTTGTTATTTCAACAATGGAAATACCTATAATTATTACTATATTTGTGCCAAAAACACCCCATTACCCGTCTGTGATACGGTTATTTACAAAGGGATCAAATAAAATAGGTAAAAAGATAAACCTTCAACGCTAGCTCGTATTGTTACTACGTAACGTATAGCTTAGTTATACATCATTATTTCAAGAACTCGTAGTAACACTAGTAACTAGCTTCGTCTTGCAATAAGAGCCTTCAAATGAGCACTGTCGTTATTCATTGCTTTATATTCACCTAATACACAAGTTTACCGAACCACAACATCGATTACGTACATGCCCGCAGATGAACGAATTTGCACTAAACATAAACAAGCGTAAACTTGCTCATGGTCACGTCACGACGCGTGCGTCCGCGCACCGCGCCCCCGCGCTTCGATTTCAGCAATGGTGTCGTCCCTTTCATTGTAATATGATGAGACTAGCGTTCGAGTAAGTAAACTCTATTATCACAGTGCTACTAAATTCCATGGCAAATTGGCGTATCAGACTTCGACTATTAGATGAAATAAAACTGTTTTGGCGTAACGGACAGTTCTGTGTGAATTCGGGAATGTAAAAGGGTGTATCATACATAAAACGATAAAATGCATCAATGATGGCATATGTGCAAAATGCTGTAACGTACATCAAGTGAGAGTTACGACAAAATGCATCAATGGTTGTATATGTGTAAAACGCTGTAACGTACATCAAGTGAACGTTACGACAAAATGCGTCAATGATTGTATATGTGCAAAATGCTGTAACGTACATAAAGTGAGAGTTACGTCAAAATGTGCCACAGATTTTTTAATTTCAGTGGATACAGCAAAATGTATTGCAAAAACGGGTTCTAATGCTGGTTTTTTCACTGTCGTAAAGGACAATTTTTTAAAGCTATTGAGACGTTATTTACACCAATGGATAGAGAAAAAAAACTGAATATAACTGCATTCATAACTCATTTTCGCCAATTTGTCCAGCAGTGGACGTCTTTCGGCTGATATGATGATGATGATTCGTTTTGAAAATAGGATTTCTATTAAAATTTTGTCCGCGCGCGGTAAAGAGCATGTCATATTGAATGTAATAAGAATAAGAATAAGAATTTCTTTATTTGCCATTAAGGAACACATACAAGAATGAGACAAATAAAGTTAAGAAAACAAATAAAATATCAATGTGATAGAAATAAAAGAAATTAACTTTACTAGACTAGGTATTATACAAATATTATAATGCAAGAAGTGTGGCAAATGGGTCCCAGTTTCAGCATGTGCCAAGCTTAGCAGCCCAGCGCTGGTTTTTAAACTGGTCCCTTAGAGAGTGGTCGCTATTCTACTTTTACAACATGAAGCAGTTTCTGTGCTCAAGAGATAATAGTTTTACGTGTATGGTCGATTTGTGTGCAAAATTGTGTGTTTGTGTTTGCGTGCGTGTGTAGTTCGTGTTATTGTTTAGTTAATGCGGTTTATTTTGTTGCGAGGTAGGTATTTTCCCTGCGTATCTAGGAGGTGTGCTTGCGTTAATCGTTTAAATTTGAATAACGGCATAGGCTCTCGCAAGGGTGGTGGTAAGTCGTTCCAAATTTTGGAAGCAGCAAATTTGAAACCTCCTCTGAAAAACGCAGTCTTGTGTTGAGGAATGCTTAATTTGGTACATCTTCTTAGTAGTTTCAAACGCGTATCCTGAACCCATTTCAGTTTCTCAAATAAATAACAGGGTTTCTGAAATTCTATTATTTTCCGTACTGTAGTTGCCAGGTGAAGACGTCTTCGGTTTTCCATATTAAGCATTTTTCTGTCATTGAGGTACGGTGTAATGTGAGCTCGTTTGGGAACGTCAACGCAGAAACGTATGCAGGCATTTTGTACCCTCTGAATACACTTCTTGGTTTTGGACAAGAGCCTTGGACCGTATACTATATCAGCATAATTCAACAGCGAAAGCACGAGAGATTCAACAAGAGTTATCCTTACCTTTTCTGACAGGTATTTTCGAATATTGTATAGTACTTTTAGTCGGTAGAAAGTATTTCTTATTTTTATATTGACATGTTCTATGTACCTTAATTGCCCATCCATTATCATGCCAAGGTTCCTTGCGTTTTCCACTTGGGAGACCGGTTCGGCTCCAATAATGACTCTGGGTTCTTGTTCCTTTATTTTGATGCGCTGCCATTTGTTACCCATAACGATGAACTGAGATTTGGCTGGGTTCAGAACAAGGTTGTTTTTTTGTGACCAATCGGCTACTATCTCTAAATCCTCGTTTATTTTAGCAAGTGGCATATCTAGTTCATGGGGCGGGAACGAGTAATACATTTGCGTATCTTCGGCATAAAGATGTATCTTGCAATGTTTGAGTTTTTGAGCCAGGTCCGCTGTATACAAAATAAAGAGCAGAGGGCTCAAAATCGACCCCTGTGGTGTCCCACGATTAATTTCTTGAATCGTTGACTTTACTATCTCTCCTTTATTATTTTGCACCTCAACGTATTGTTTACGGCCGGTAAGAAACGACAGAAACCATTGACATGACAACGCGGTTACGCCATAGTATTCCATTTTCGAGACTAGTAATATCGGATTGAGGCAATCAAAGGCTCGCGAAAAATCAAGCAATACAAGAATTGATCCCATACCCCTATCCGATGCTGTAATAATGTCATCTGTGACTTGTGCTAATGCCGACACTGTGCCATGACCACTGCGAAATCCAGATTGTGTACGTGGCAACAGATTGTTATTCTCCAGATATTTTGCAAACTGCTTACATACGATTATTTCTATTACCTTGGAAAGCACTGGTAGGATACTAATCGGGCGGAGATCTTTGTAGTCCTCGGTTCTGTTTTCGCGATCAAAAAAACGGGAGCACAGAAACTTGCCGTATTAACTTCGCGCGCGCGCGCCCTCCTCTCCCCGTAATCATTTCTTAAGGTGGCGAAAAGGGTGAAAGATGTATGGGAAAACAAATAATTCTATAGCCAGAATCAGTTCTACACAGACAAAGTCGCGGGCAAAAGCTAGTAATTAATAAATAATTAAAATTATCGCCCGCGCTACACAAACACTACTGGTTATTCGCGTTGCATACTGGCATCACACGGGTCGTATAAAACACTGTTTGATCCGTTACAGTGGGCAATTGGGCATGGCTGTTTTCGGGACACTTGTATCCGTGCCTGACACGGTCCTATTGCGGTCATGGCGTGATACGTTGCAGTGGGCACAGACTTTTAATATGGGGTCAGGTGAAAGAGTACCTTCACATGCTGACGCGCGAGCTGAACTTATACATATACATAGTAACTTATATCGTGATAGTCTTTTTTTTTATACCACGTCGGAGGCAAACAAGCGTACGGCCCGCCTGATGGTAAGCGGTCACCGCAGCCTATGGACGCCTGCAACTCCAGGGGTGTCACATGCGCGTTGCCGACCCTTTAAAAAATTATACACTCTTTTCTTAAAGAATCCCATACTGTAGTTCCTCGGGAAAACCTCGGCAGGGAGCCCATTCCACAACCGGAGCGTCCGAGGGAGGAAGTTCCTCTGAAACCGTACCGTACGCGACCATTTAGGTTCTAAGGTGTGAGGATGAATGCCCTGCCGACGGCGAGCAGTGAGTGAGAGTCTTGTCATGTCGTTTGGGAAGACTAGAAGCAATTGTTCAATAAGAAGACGAAGGCAAGTAGCAAATAGTGCTAACACATGTCTAATAGTGTTAGTTAGTATTTCAATCAATTTTAGGTCACTTAAATTTAGAAAACATATAAAGACCTTGTTTAAGACAAATATTATTATGAAACAAAAATATAATTCACGTTTCCTCTACATAACCTTTTTTATTTTTATATTTTACTATATTTTCATCACATTATTTAATCCCATCCTAAAGGTAATGATTAGATTAAGAATTATTAACACCAGGACAATTTCTCTGGCAATTGTTTATTCAAGGGACCAAGGATATTAGCATTAGCATCGCACGGGCCTCTTTATAATTGGCACTGCTGTTTATTTGACGGAATTCTCTTAACGTTCGTCAGTCGCTGCTATTGAATAATGGATTAGAATTTTGCAAGTTGGCAGTCGGTCTTTACTTTAGAATTAAGGCTTTTAGTAAACTCTGATGATCAAATGAAACACAATAGTTATGTACGTACCTAAATACGTGCCAAAATAAAGATCCTTTTCAGGGTTACGTAGTAAACAAGGTCTCACAAAAGAAGACCGTGCGAAGTGGAGAAGAAACAGTAGGAAAGCGGATCCTGGGCTCCAAAGCAGCAGCTGAGGATGCAACCGGGATAAACGCTCAGATGAGAGAGACAGTAAACAAGGAACCCTTATAGTTTTGCTATTTCTTTCGTCCGTCCGTCTGTTCGCAACTTAGCTGAGTTACCGTTATTACTACAAAGCTACCTCCCCTACACGTAAAGTAGGTAATAAAGTAAGAGTATCGTATACACTTGTTTCAACCTATGCCTATTTTTTTTAATTTACCTACTCTAACTGTATCCTATATGTGATAAAATAATGATTAATACGACTAAATTAATATGAATATTTGGAAGGAGCTTATTTCTGATTCCACTGTTGGAATCATGTTTACTTATTATTTCAAGATGCCAATGTACTATTTATGCCACCTATAATGAAGGCCCAGTAATAATGATTAATTTTCGGAAAAAGTAGCGTGAAGGCGTATACCATTTTACAGTCCGTATCAGAAATAAATACGTAGGTAATTGAAAAGTATAAGAGGATAAGGACTTTTTACCCCTTCATACGCATACTTTTGACTGAATAATCATTAATTGGAAATATGCAAAATATTTGAAACATATTATATACATACTAATAATTCTTACATACTGGTAAATAGTAATTGCAAAACATGCTTTTCTCATCATCCTACTCTGTTCCTCAATAAGACTACTGCATCTTAGTCCATAATCTACAGTGAAGCTCAATTTTTTTCTCTCCTATGTTATGTTCCGTTGATGCTATCCAATTCAATTTTAAGTGCCCTTGGTGGCAATCCCCTAAGACTAACTTGGATCATGTTCGTTATTTCTAGGTTAAGTTTCATAGCAGAAATAACCATTTATTTTAATCAATTCCGTGAAATAGGTGCAAGAGACAGCAAAAGCACTATCATCTGCATACCTATAGATGCAACTAGTTTGTCATGTGGATATATCATTTACTGGAGTAATTAATAGGCAATTGCCAATTTACAGATCCTTTCGAAACAGAATATGAAATCAACTTCATAAAATTATTCCCTGTTTTATAAAAACAACTCAAATATTCATAGGAAAGTCCCATGGAAGCTGTAGTGGTGCAACTTGAATGTTTTTTTTTTTGACAGAACTTACATTTCTTAAAAAAGTCTTTGAATTTGTATACAGTTTTACAAGTCCTAGTAGACTCCGATGATAGAGGTGAAAGCTACTTAAAAGATCATTCACACTAGACCATTCCGTGTCCGGGCTGGCCCGTTTTCTTCTAGAGAAATACACCGGCCGTTGCGTTTGCTGTCATAGAAAACGGGCCGGCCCGGATACGGAACGGTCTACTGTGGAGCATCATTAAAAGGGCTCAAAGGAAAACCAAATATGAGACAGCTCAATCTGCAAATGTTTTAAGGGATTTCGAATGGCACCGATGAAATCAGGCGTTGGGCAGAGGTGTTTTTGTTTTCATCTAAATAATACCTTATTCCGTTAGCGTAAATTATGGTTTAATGTTTAAATGGACATGGGCTAGTTACTGACTTAAAATTTAATTTTAAAAATAGCTCACTGCTGTTCATCAATAAGAAAATTGTTATCAACCTTAAAATTAAAAGAAGGACTATATTTAGATCGAAGGTAAAATAAATCTAATGTTTCTGGGCATAATACTGCAATTGATTGTACAGTTCATTTGATACATGTGATTTATTTTTCGTAGAAAAAGATCATTCATAAAATCTGTTCGTTGTGTTATGAAAACTTAAAGACACTGAAATGGAGCAGAGGTTTTCAAATTGGCCTCTTAATTGAGATTAACCTTTAAAAACCATATGGTATAAATCTGAATCAAATAGATTATTCACTGTTTTATACTCAGAGGTAATTTAAAGAGTGTTTTCTCAGTCATGTATTGTGTGATAAAATATTATGATTTATCTTATTCCATGTACATTTAGCTGCTGAGAAGCGTGACCCTCCTGCATACAAACTTCTATGCAGAATGTCATGTTTCTCTGCAGCTGACTGTACGTCAAAACTCCGCATTTGTTTTTGCTGAATTACTGTGACCTTGTGTTAAAGTTTCTACGTTTAATTTTGATTAGGTATATCGGAGCAAAATTTACTCTTCGTGCTAATTTAGCACATCGGCAAGTTCCGCTCAGTACAAGTTTGACGCTCAGTACAAGCATAGAGGCAAGTTTCAGTTTAGCCTGCAAAGAAAGTTCTTGCTGGTTAGGTAGTCGCAAATGAAACATAACCTTGCTGGAAACAGTTTGGAATTTGTCAGTTGTTGGTACGTTATGTAGGGCTTAGTTTTCATAGGTAGTAATTAAAGAAAAATATATATTTTTATAATATGAGGGGGGAGTACAAATCTATACATATAATAATGCTGCAGAGGGTCGAAAGTCTGTACAGGGAAGATAATAAAAAAAAATATAAGAACGAGCGTGTACGATATTTCTAAATGGTTAAATTTATGTTCTTGACGTATGTGCTTCGTATGGTCAGTGTTAGTGTAACTTTTTTTAACAAATCAACGGCGCGAGTATGAACACCTCACGAAAAAGGCAAAAAGTTGAAATTAGTGAAAAAATGCAGACCAGGCCATAGAATCGCGGCTCAGATGATTCTTCGGCAGAAGGAAACTATTACATTTCGTCTAACCGAAGTGATTCTTCTGGTGAAGAAGCCGGAGTCGAAGCTGCCGTTAAAAATTCATAGTAACAGATTTATGAGAAAAAAATGATTGTAATTCTATTAAAATCATCCTTTTTACGTCTATAAATAATCACATTATTGATGTTTTGCTGATTTTTTATATTTGGGTTGCTCTCGCTCTGTTGGGATGCTCGACCTTCGGCCTCACGTGCCTTAACTCTCAGCTTCGGGTCTTCGGCCCTCAGCTTCATAATGTCCGCTGCTGGGATGCTCGATCTTCCGCCTCGCGTGTCTTAATACTCAGCTTCGGGCCTTCAGCCCTCAGCCTTATTAAAGAGTCCACTCTGTTGGGATGCTCAAACTACGGCCTTGCGTGCCTTACTACTCGGTTTAGGGCCTTCGGTCCTCCGAGTGACGTAAAGAGCCCGTTCTGTTGGTACGCTCAGCCTTCGGCCTCGCGTGCCTTGCCGCTCTCCTTGGGGCCTTCGGCCCTTATGGTCGCTTATAAGACACATTGTGTCGTACTGAATAACCTATATGTTGGCATATTTGCCTGTTGCCCATGCCTTATTTGAGAGAAATAAAAAATAGAGCATGTGTCAGACAGACGTCATGGCGTATCGGCACACTGTACGTCGAATAATCTTCATACAGAATAATTAAATAAAAACTAACATATAACTTAAATAGTGGTATCACTTTAATAAAACATGGTGGCAGCGGAAAATTGAGCACTATGGAAGAAACACTAACAAATATATTCCAACAACAAACGGTGCTCTTGAAGTCTATGCAGGAACAAATCGCTAGACTCGCACAAACTCAGCCGGTTTCATCACAAAACATAAACGTGCCTTGGCCATCCGCGATCAACACTAACAAAGATCCAGAAGAAGCCTTCAAGGCCTTCCAATCATCATGGAAAGATTATAGCCGCGCGACGCAGATGGACAATTGGTCGACTGAAGAAGAACCAAGAAAAGTAAGTGTCTTATTTAGCGCCATCGGGGAAGAGGCCCTAAAAAAATATGGAAATTTTGGTCTCATAGATTCCGACAAAGAAATAAAAACATGCAAAGAAATATTGGACATTATGAAAATCAAGATGGTTCCAAAGAAAAACATAATCTATAATAGGTATATATTCCTAGGCAGAAACCAGTCACAAAATGAACCTTTTGACATATTTTATGCAGATCTGAATAGATTAATTGAAGACTGTGATTATAATACATTTAAAGATGAAATGTTACGGGACAAAATAGTGCTAGGAATAAGAGACATGGCATTAAAAAAAGAGCTCTTAAGAAAAGACAATCTTACCTTAAAAGAGTCTATTAACCTATGCCGCGCTGCAGAAGCAACTGATAGACATATAAAAGAATTTTCAGCACCTTCAGACATTAAAAAAATAGAAGAGAAGAGGGTCAAACAGGGAAAATGTCGCTTCTGTGGTAATAACCATACTTTTAAAAAAGAATACTGTCCGGCATGGGGTACTATTTGCACCCACTGCAAGGGAAAGAATCACCTAGAAAAAGTCTGTAAAAAGAAAAAAAATATTAAAGAAGTCAAAGAAGAAGAGGACAGCAATTCAGAATCTGAATTTTTCATAAACAAGATTACAAACAGCAACAAGAACCTGGCAGAATGCAAGCTGCAATACAGAGTAAATAAAACATGGAAAACAACGGAATGTTTATTAGACACAGCATCGGATGCATGCATAATTGGTCTTCAGAATATTGAAAATATGTTTGGAAAAAGTTTTGTACAAGAAAAAATGCGACCATCAAAGAAAACATTGTTTTGGTTTGGAGGAAATAATGTCATGATTCATGGAGAAATTGATATAATTCTGAAAACAAACATATCTGGTCTTAAAACTAAATACACTGTCACTTTTCAAGTTGTACATGTCACACACATTCCGCTTTTGTCATGTAAAGCCTGCACACAGATGGGCCTTGTGAAGTTCTGCAAAGAGGTACGATGCAATTATTCAAAGGAAACACAGGATATATTAAACAAGTATAGCTCAGTGTTTGAAGGCCGAGGTAGTTTCTCGGGTGAGCTCAACCTGGAAATTGATGAAGCGGTTCCACCAGTAGTTCAGAAAGCTCGTCGTGTTCCAGTGGCACTGTGGCCAATCCTGAAAGAAGAATTAAGAAAATTAGAAGAAGAGGGCATAATAACAAAAGAGGACAATCATACTGATTGGGTAAGCAATATTCTATTAATTAAAAAGAAAGATAACTATAGAATATGTTTAGATCCAATCCCTTTAAACAGAGCTATAAAAAGGCCAAATCACCAGTTTACCACAGTGGAGGAAATTCTACCAGAGCTCGGTAAAGCTAAAATATTTTCTACATTTGATATTAAAAAAGGCTTTTGGCATTTGAACTTGTCTGAACAAAGTAGTAAGCTCACCACATTTTGGACACCATTTGCCAAATATCGCTGGAAAGTTCTTCCCTTTGGAATTTCTTCAGCACCTGACCATTTTCAAATAAAAATGAATGAGATGATTCAAGGACTAACGGGTGTTGAAGCACTTGTGGACGATTTGTTGGTATATGGGGTTGGCGACACCATGACAGAAGCCATTATGGATCATAATAAAAATCTTGAAGCTCTATTTAAAAAATTAGTTCAATATAATTGCAAATTAAATAAATCTAAGACTAAAATTTTACAAACATCAGTGAAATATTATGGCCATGTTTTTACTAACAAGGGTCTTCAAGCAGACCCCAGTAAAATAGAATCTATTTCGAATATACCAGAGCCAAAAAACAAAAAAGAATTACAAAGATTTCTTGGTGTAATCACATATCTCAGTAGGTATATTCCTAACCTAAGTGCAGAATCCACATCCTTAAGACAGCTAACTCATGACAAATCAGAATGGATATGGAGCAAAAAAGCACAAAAAGAGTTTGAAACTCTCAAAAGTATCATCAGTGATATAAAAACATTAAAATATTATGACAAGAATGAACCACTAGTTGTTGAATGTGATTCCAGTGAAGGAGCACTGGGAGTGGCGCTGTTCCAACAGAACCAGCCAGTGGCATATGCTTCGCGTTGCCTCACTCCAACTGAAAAGAAATACGCACAGATAGAAAAAGAACTGCTGGCTGTGGTTTTTGCCTGCACACGGTTTGACCAGCTGATTATAGGTAATAACAAAACAATTATTAAGACAGACCACAAACCACTCCTCAATATATTCAAAAAGCCTCTTCTTTTTGCCCCAAAAAGATTGCAGTCCATGTTGTTGACATTACAAAGATACAGTCTAGAATTACAATTTGTATCTGGGAAAGAAAATATTATGGCAGATGCTTTATCCCGATTTTATCTAGAATGTAAAGATGTTGATAAGTCTAAAGATTTTAAAATATTCGAAATAATTGAAAAAATGGACCCCATAAAAAATCTACCGATCTCTTATAACTGCAGGAGACAAATTGCAAATGCAACATCAAAGGATGATAATTTTATGCTTCTCAAAGACTTTATTCAAAGTGGTTGGCCAAAGTACATAAGAGATATACCAGATGCTTTGAAACCATATTATAGTATTCAAAGTGACTTGACAGTTTATCAAGATCTAATATTAAAAGGTCAAGCTATATTGATTCCACAAAATTTAAGAGGAGAAATGTTGAACAAGTTACATAAAGCACACTCAGGCATTGAAAACACACTAAAATTGGCTAGAGATGCTGTATTTTGGCCGTCAATGTCTAAGGACATTAAAGAGATGATTGCTTGTTGTACCACGTGCATTAAATATCAACCAAGCCAACAAAAATTCACTATGCAAAGTCACAACATACCTGAATATCCATTTCAAATAATATCAATGGATGTATTCTTCTTCACTCATAAAGGAAGACAAATAAGATATTTAATATTAGTAGACCATTACTCTGATTTCTTTGAAATCGAAAAATTAAAAGATTTATCATCTAAACCTGTAATTGAAACCTGCAAAAAGAACTTTTCACGACATGGTGTTCCAGAGATAGTGATCACTGATGGGGGAACCAACTTTGTCAACCAAGATTTCGCCGATTTTGCTAAAGAATGGGAATTCACACATGTGACGTCATCGCCCAATCATCCACAAGGAAATGGCAAAGCAGAGGCTACTGTCAAAATTGCTAAGAAGTTACTGCAGAAGTCTACAGATAACGAAGAAGATTTCTGGTTTAGTTTGCTCTGCCTCAGAAACACTCCTAATAAACTGAACTCAAGTCCTGCCCAAAGGTTATTCTCTCGTAGGACACGAGGCTTCTTGCCAACTATCACAGAATTATTAAAACCAAATATAGTAAAAAATGTTCCCGAAGACATTCAAAGAAAAAAGGAGATGGTGAAGCACTCACATGACAAGCGAGCAAGAAAAGCATCTCCACTAGAAATAGGACAGGCGGTATCAGTTCAAATGAATCTAACGTCAAATAAAAGGTGGACATCTGGAGTAATTTCAGACATACTTTCAGATCGATCATATCTGGTTGATGTTAATGACACAACATACTCGTATAGACGAGACCTAATACATATCCGGCCTCTCTGGCGGAGCTCCAGAGACCCATCAGTCACAGAAACACAAAACAATATTGACATAAAACCACACCAAAATAACCACATTAATAAGGAACAAGAAAATGTAACGTTAGATATCATACAAAATGATATTACTTACCCCTCTGCTAACAATGTTGAGTCTACCTTGGACTTACCAGTAACTCAGGATCAATGTTCATCTCCTAACCCCCCAACTGCATTCATGAATTCACCTATGTCTAGGTCACCTATTTCTAATACTAACGATAGCAGACCTAGGAGAGATACTAAGAAACCATCCTATCTCAAAGACTATGTTAGTTAAAGTTGTAAATCTAATATTGTTTGATTTTTTGTAAAGGAAAGGTCTTAACATGACCTGACCTATATATTTCTTAGTTTTAAGTTTTCGTGATGTGTTGATAGATTATTGTCATATTTTTTTTATAAAAAAGACAGCGTGTTGGCATATTTGCCTGTTGCCCATGCCTTATTTGAGAGAAATAAAAAATAGAGCATGTGTCAGACAGACGTCATGGCGTATCGGCACACTGTACGTCGAATAATCTTCATACAGAATAATTAAATAAAAACTAACATATAACTTAAATAGTGGTATCACTTTAATAAAACACTATACAAGTACATAGTGTGTATAACTACGCTCACCTTGCGTCAGCCTCGCGTGTTTGCCGCCCTTGACCACGCCATCATTATCGCGTATAACACTCTTGGCTTGACTTGGCACGCCCATCGGGCCTTCGGCCCTCAGCCATATATAAGGAGGCCGCTGTCTGTGAATGATCGGCTTTCGGTCTCGCATTTGCGTAAAGAACCCGCTCTGTTGGGACGTTCGGCCTTTGGTCTCGCGTGTCTTGCCGGTCTGCTTAGGGCCTTTGGCCATAATACTTACATAAAGAACTCGCTCTGCTGGGACTACGTTTTACGGCAGAACTGCGTAGCGAGACTTCTATCATTATAATTGTTTTTTTTTTTTGGCGGGAGGGACTTAGAATTATTTGTTTTCCCATACAATTTTCCTCAAGCTGAGATGGTTGGATGGCGTCGAAAAGGACACCAGGACCTTAGAAATGTATTCTCTAGAAATCCTATTGTCATAAACGAATGATTAAGTGCTTATTTCGAAAAATCAAATGTACCGATTCTAGACGAATGAATCCCGTCAAAATAATAACAATTATAATGATAGAAATCTCGCTTAGCAGTTCTGCCGTAAAACGTTGTCCCAACCGAGCGAGTTCTTTATGTAAATATTATGACCAAAGGCCCTAAGCAGACCGGCAAGTCATGCGGGCCTATTATTCCAACAGAGTAGGCTCCTTATGCAAGGCTGAGGGCCGAAAGCCCAAAGCAGAGCGGCAAGGCACGCGAGACCGAAGGCCGAGCGTCCCAACAGAGCGAGTTCTTTACGTAATGATGATGGCCGAAAATGCGAAGCAGAACGGCAACAAATGCGAGACCGAAAGCCGATCGTTTACACACAGCGGCCTCCTTATGTATGGCTGAGGGCCGGAGGCTCGAGGCTCTGGTCTGCCTTATATGAAAGGCCCAACAGAACGGACTTTTCATATAAGGCTGAGGGCCGAAGGCCCGATGGGCTTGCCAAGTCAAGCCAAGAGTGTTATACGCGATAATGAAGGCGTGGTGGAGGGCGGCAAGGCACGCAAGGCTGACGCCAGAGCGTAGTTATACACATCGTGTATAGGTTATTTAGGACAACGACATGTGTCTTATAAGCGACCATAAAGGCCGAAGGCCCCAAGGAGAGCGGCAAGGCACGCGAGGCCTAAGGCTAAGCGTACCAAGAGAACGGGCCCTTTACGTAACTCTGAGGGCCGAAGGCCCTAAACCGAGTATTAAGGCACTCAAGGCCGTAGTTTGAGTATCCCAACAGAGCGGGCTCTTTAATAAGGCTGAGGGCCGAAGGCCCGAAGCTGAGAGGTAAGGCACGCGAGGCCGAAAGTCGAGCATCCCAGCCGAGCGGGATTAAGGCTGAGGGCAGAAGGCCCGATGGGCGTGCCAAGTCAAGCCAAGAGTGTTATATGCGATAATGAAAGCGTGGTGGAGGGCCACAAGGCAGGCGAGGCTGACGCCAGAGCGTAGATATACACACTATGTATATTAGTTTTTATCTTAAGATTTCACAAATTTTGATTGAGGATGTTTTTCCTTTATCGTCAAGTATATGCTTACCAATTTTCATACCTGTAACTCATGGATTATAGGAGTTCCCATACAAAATTAAACCCCTCTTTTACCCCCTTTTAACCCAAACCTGCACAATTTTTATAGCCTTAAACCTGACCGGGTATTTACTCGACAGATTAGTAAAGTTTTCATCAAAATCCGTTCAGCCGTTTTAACGTGATGCGCGTTCATATAAACAGACAAACAGATAAACAGACAAACAGACAAACAGACAAAAATTCTAAAAACTGTTGGAACGTGTTCTGTAATCGATTCTAATTATCCCCAGCCAACTTTTTTTCGAATATCTTCCATTTACAGACTTTCGACCCTCTTCAGCTTTATTATATGTATAGATCTTCATTACTGACGTTTCGACACGGGTTGCACCGGTCATGGTCAGAGCCGTAGTGTCAAGCAAGACGGTTTTTCGTATTGATGTCTCTTTGAATCCTTGTTAACCAAGATGAGTTAGAACTGGACAGATAGTGCGATCATTTTCGGCTGCTATCGAATTGTCTCCATTTAAAAGCACACCAAAATGTAAAATCGCATATAATACAAAACGTCAGTCAGTTCAGTACAATTTGCAGTTATAAACGCGGAGAGACTGACAGGTGAAGACCTGTCAGAGATCACTTATCTGTCTCTCTCAATCGAGGTGATCAATTTATATTTATTGTAGGTATATGTCTCTATAATTGTCAACACAACAAATCTTCATGTCAGTAAAGGGTCGGTAACACTTTTGTGACTCTTCTGGTGTTTCAAGCATTAATATATGCTACGGTATCTAATTCCCATCCGTAAAGCAAAAACTACCACAAGGTTTGCCACAGTCGTTGCAAAATAATAGTGGTCTGAAGGTAGCGTTATACCATCATCAACTTACTAGCTTTTGCCCACGACTTAGTCCGATTTGGCGCACCCACACAGACACACGTCATTACAGTAAACTTAAGGAGGTCTCGGTGGGTTTCGATCACGTGTGCCGCGCACGTATCGCGTAGAATAGTTGAAGAAGTTTTTAATAAACTAGCGCGTGTTGGCCACTATTTTGATTTGACGTGACATAACGTGACGAATGATTTGATGAAATGCGATTAAATATTTGAAATAAAAATGAGCCATATATAATATTGTGTGGTTTACGTTTTTTGAACTTGCTAGTTTTTTCCCGCAACTTCACTCGCGTGGAACTCGTTTAATCGCCATATAGAGGAAATTGCTATTTAATTATTTCAGGCCTTTGCATAATTATCGCTTTCCCGTACCAACTTCCACCCTTCTTCTCTCTTCCTTAGAGGATTATTTCCGGGATCGCTTCAAACTATCTCCTTGCCAATTTTTTCCTCAATCGGTTTGGCGGTTTAAGCAATAGATTGTGGCCTGAGAAGTATTTTCGTCTAATAATACAAAATGTATCGAAGGTAATGCATAAATCCATACTTAATATTATAAGTGCGAAAGTCACCCGTCTGTCTGTCTGTCTGTTACCTCTTCACGCTTAAACCGCTTAACCGATTTAGATGAACATACTTATATACTTATATATACTTATTACTTATATTATTATAAATGCGAAAGTCACCCGTCTGTCTGTCTGTCTGTTACCTCTTCACGCTTAAACCGCTTAACCGATTTAGATTAAATTTAGTATAGAGATAGTTAGAGTCCCGGGAAAGGACATAGGATAGTTTTTATTCCGGAAATCGTTATTTAGGGGGTGAAAAGGGGGGTAAAAGTTTGTACGGGTGCCTACTAGAAATTAAATAGCAATTATATCTGTAATACCGTTTGCTATGAGTGTAAACCCGCTAAATCCATTTCTTGACATTTTTTCGATTTACCCACCATTATGTAGCAAAAAAAAGATGCATCACCTGAGAAAGACAGCTACCACTGCCAGTTATTATAACAAATTGCTTAAATCACGTGATGAGTTCCCTCCACGAGTTTAAAAGTTATCGGCTAACTCCAATATACCCGCCATTTTCGTAAGAATTTTGGTCGCTTAGATGTGTGTTCTCTCAAAAGATGTTTGAAATGTGTTTCGTGTTATTGGTGTAAACGAAGAAGTATAACATCGCAAAGGTATGTCCTATTATTGTTTTTTATTTATTTTTTGTGACTTTTGAGCTGTAAATCCAATACATTTACTGTTCCCTGTTATTGGTGTAAACGAAGAAGTATAACATCGCAAAGGTATGTACTATTATTGTTTTTTATTAATCTTTTGTGGCTTTTGAGCTGTAAATTCAATACATTTACTGTTTTAGGGTTAGGTTAACCTCTTCTCCAAATTAATGGGAGTTTTTATTCTTACTTAGCAGGTATTTTTCATATTCTCAAAATAATTTTGTTGCAGTGTCTTAAGACGAAAGTGTGTGTGTTGCCAGTGATGACATAATGGACATTGAAATGTAGTCGCTTACTATGGGTCTCATAAGAGGGCTTATGGAGAGGGCTATGCTGGGAGTATCTCGTGATCGCATCAGAAATGAGGCCATCTGCAGTAGAAGCAAAGTAACCGACATAGCCCTCCGAATCGCTAAACTTAAGTGGCAGTGGGCGGGGCACATTGCACGTAGAACCGTTGGCCGTTGGAGAGGAAAGGTTCTCGAGTGGCGACCACGTACCGGAAGGCGCAGCGTGGGTAGACCCCCCCACAAGGTGGCCTTATGACCTGGTCATCAAGGTCGCAGGAGTCCGCTGGATGCGGATGGCGAAAGATCGGTAGTTGTGTTACTCTTTGGGGGAGGCCTATATATATGATGGTGATGGTGATCCGTTTTGAAATAAGGATTTCTATTGAAATGTTGTCCGTGCACGGTAAAGAGCATGTCATATTGAATGTAATCATTTCTCAAGGGGGTGTAAAAAAGGGTGACGGATGTATGGGAAAACAAATAATTCTAAAGCGAGAATGAGTTCTACGCAGACGAAATCGCGGGCAAAAGCTAGTTTTAATATAAATAAGAATACTTAATTTAATGTTGTCTGTTGTGCTGCTCCGCCTTGGGGGTTAATAAAATCGTCAAAAATCACAAAAAAGCCCATTTTAAGTAGTTTCGGAGATTACGTCCCCTACACACAAACACTATTAGTATACCTAGATTACCCGCTAAATGGCATTTGAGTATCTACGGAGTAGAATACAAATCAATGTTTTAGTAAATATAATAATCTTATTAAAATTTTCATAAATTGAGGTGCAACCCTATCGCTCTAACGAAGCGCAGGTCTAAAAAGGTCTTAAGCGACTGTATTTGAGTTACTGCCTTAAGGTATATATACTGTGACTTTGTCAGGAGGACCGAAATCAGTTACCGAAAGAATAGTATAGCGGTAAGTGTCGTTTAATTTTAGCCAAAGTACTCAAAACTCAAAAACCTTCCTCATGACACACTTCGTCTCACTCCGCGTTTTGGCGATCATCCTTACTCTCTCATCCCTGTGAAAATGCGTTCGGTAGTTTTTGACTATAAATAAATACAGATGCGGCAAATTTTATATTGATTATGTTTTAGCTACTGGCATGTTGATATACGATTTGTAAGTTTTTCCGCACAAAAATATAGCTCAGGAGCCCGTGTTTGTATCTAAGCTTAATATGGAATTATACTGAATACATTACTAGGGTTGCTAAATCGTAGCTATGAAGTTACAAGTTGTTTTGCTATCCTCAAATGAATTGCGTCAGAGATTGTTAGGACCGTTAGAGGTCTACAGGTTGTTATCAACTTTAGCTACGTGGTCAGTAAATTTCCTTGTACCTGGCATACAAACGCCACAAGACTAACCTCAACACGGGTTCGACAGGAATTAAGCGACTGTCACTTCACATTCAAACTAACGATGACTCATTGAAGAACGTACAAACTTGAACGATTTGATTGGTTTAACACATAGAAAATCTCACTATGATAGAGCCGCTAATTCTATCAAGCAGGTAAGGCTTTGATGACAGAAAAAAGTGTTATCAATCAGGAAGCACTCATTCCAATTAGGCGCGCAGTAAACAATCTTCACTGACGGGGACTTGTTAGCGATAACTAACTAATACCGCTTCGGCTCTTCACCGCGAAATGCAGAAGTGACCTCATTAAATCATAAAGATTTAGCTCACTACAACTTATTGCAATTCCAAACATTAACTGTATGAATGTTTGACTCAATAACATAAATTAAACTTATTTCATTAAGAAAATGACTCACAAAGATCTAATGAAAAGAGTAATACATTTCGTAATCGTATGAAAGATACATTTCCAAATGCTGTTAATTTTAAGCCTGTTCTTTTGTATAGCTAAGGGTACAGTTACGCATGTCCAAACTTTTATACACGGAGAGTTAAGACGCGTAACGCTGAGTTATGAAACGAAGAAACAGTCAAACTCGTTGAATTATTCATAATTGACATCTCTGCTACCATGAACGTAGCTTACGGAAACAACCTCACTTATACATGGATTAATTCAAATGACATTATTCAAAATTAGCAACCGTTCTATAGCTGTTTGGTTATCTTGTTGGAGAGTTCTCCAAGACATGCGCTTTATTCCTGCTTTAGTTAGAACTGTCTTGTTAACGATTTATGGGTGCGAGAAGGACGAGTATAGCATTACATTCGATTTAGATGCTACTAATTTATATACTTTGACGAGAGGTCTTAGTCTTTTACATAATTACATTCATTATTCAGACATTAAATAGCATGCCATATGGCATTTATAAAATAAATAAAGTTTGACTATTTTGCTATTATGCTATTATCATGAAATGTTAGGTACTTATCCTCCTAAGAGTCGCCGCGTGATAAGTTTTATTTCGAATTTACTTTAGAAATACCTATGAAATCAACATCCATTTATAACATGAAGTTGGTTATTATTTTAAGCGTGACTCCATTTTTTACTAGTTATGCATTCTGATGATTTATAAATCAGTACAGAATGCATAACTAAATAAGGGGAGTTTTAGAAACTTCATATTCACTCGTACTCACGTAACTAGCGTAAGTAGGGACTCGATTGTGATCAGCAGGTGCAAAGAAAATTCGTTGCGTAACTAAGTAAAAAAAAAACCGCCAGTATGCGTGTCGAGCCATGCGCAATGTACACTTAGCTGTCCACCACGGTAACATTATGGGGAGTTCAAACATCACAAACTTATAATTACTATATATTTTACGTAAATAGGAACATATCTATGTAATCAATAGAAATTGTAAGAAAGTTTGCATTTCCGAGTACATTTTTTTATGATTGACTAACCACCGATTGGCCCTAGTGATGGAAAGCTATGACAAGGCCTAAGATGTTGCTCACTAGTTCAGTAATAATAGCCTATTCACTCTTGCCTTGAGGAGACCTAGATTGCCCATTTCCCCGGCGTCATTTGGGTTGGGTCATAATGACCCGTGATGTTTTCCAATGTAGGTAGTTTTGTGAGTAAACGCCTGACGTCGCTGCGGTTGTCAGTAGCTGTAGTTAAAACTCTGATTTATTCGTTAATAGTAAGTTTCAAGTGGATGTGCATATTTTTAGTAAATTAACAGTGG
The DNA here is from genome assembly GCA_905163555.1 of Notocelia uddmanniana. Taxonomy (NCBI): domain Eukaryota; kingdom Metazoa; phylum Arthropoda; class Insecta; order Lepidoptera; family Tortricidae; genus Notocelia; species Notocelia uddmanniana. The sequence goes on from LR991055.1 coordinate 24,775,909, forward strand.
TTAAACGACCAAAAGGTAAATATGACCCACCCCTGTATTTAACGAAGACATTTCGTGCCAATTATGGTATTTTTTTATTTGTATAATTATTACATTTACTTAAGTATGTGCTAGCGTTATTTACGTTCAATAATTGTTTTTTAGACTGAAGTTACACCATAGACCAGGAAGAACGTGAAAGGCAGCGAATATTAGCGACTTTAGAGAAAAGTGACGAGGATGAAAGGAGAAATTCGTCAGGCAGCGAAGAAAATTACCATATTAGTATACGTAGTCAAAAAAGTGATACGAAACATGATGTATTAGATACTGATACTTTTAAGTGTTATTCAGCGTCAAATACATCTGTACCTGGCCAAGAGTAGGTTTCTGATGACGAAATATATATATATATACTGGCTAATACTGTCTGAATTAAAGCATCAACTCAAAATATCGATTAAATTTGAAAAGCCCTTACTTAAGGGAGCCCAAAAAAAAAAAAAAAAGTGTATGAAATAAAATTGCTATTTTTTGTTCTTTTGCTACTAATACGAAGGGTACATGTTTTGTTAATGATTTTGCAGAATGTTGGTAAATACGTAATTGTTCCTAATATGACCCGTATATTTATTAATTTTCACCAAACTTTGGTAAAATAAGGAAAGGCAAAGATATTTATATATATTTCTTTACATTACATTAAAACAGTAAGTTTCATATGTCATTGAAAATCGGGGTCATTGTGACCCACAATGCAGAAGTTGTACCAATTTTCTGCCACACTGACGCCGGGTTAAATTCGGCTATTACTCGTAATCTCTAATTAATTATATAAACAAGTACTTTGATTTTTTCACATACTCACTAGCAACCATTTAGCTGGCAAGGAATGAGGACACTAGACTTCATCAAAAATTGGCACTTTAAAAATTAATCTCACGCAACGGAAGTCTTAGTTTTATTATAAAACTTATATTCCTTTAGAGTCTTAGTTGTCAGACAAAAAAATATTCTTTGCATTGTAAAGTACGAGACTAGGTCCACTAGCACGTTTCGTCACCGACCAGCACCGTCGCGTGCCGTGCACGGACCATCAGCCGGCGCCGACACCTTTCGTGCACGGCACGCGACGTTGCCAAAACGGTGCCTGCAGGCGGCGAAACGGTGACCATGCGGGTTATAACCGCGTAAAATGACCGTTATAGACCCGATATAACTGCGCTGCCAGTCTTCTACCTTTTGTCTTTTCTTTTGCTTGCTTTGCTTTGTTTTAACTACTGGTGACAACTTAGGGGTTGAACAAAAACGCGGATGCTACGAGGATGAGACGCGGATGCTACGGGGATTCCGAGGTTGAACCCCTAGTATGATGGAATTGGAATCATTGGTTTATTATATTTTAACATTATTAAAAAATCAATCAAATGTCTATTCGAATGTCAATAAAGATTCAATTGAGTGATTGCAAGATTACCTTGCACAAAAAATGGGAATTACAAGTTCTCACAATCGGACAACGGGGATAGTGAAATTCAATTTATTTTCCATCACAGAATTAACCATTAGCGGTTGATCTGTAAGGTACAGCAAACTCCATTTCGATAAACCGCTTGACAGCTAAAAGGGGAGATCAAATAATTCGGTCAGCGAGTCGGTTGCTAAGGCACTCGACACATTTCAGTCCGATCACGTACAAACCAAATATTTCCCGATTTCTAGCGGCCGGTCGTCTAACAGCTTTAACAGGTGATTTTTACCCATATTTTATATACCTGCCTTCGAAATGGTTTCAGGTTTTCAACTTTCTTTAATGTTCTTTTTAACCGACTTCAATAGAAGGAAGGAGGTTCTCAGTTCGTCTGCATGTATGTTCCCCGATAACTCTTTACCACGTTGGCCGATTTTGATAATTCTTTTTTGTTTCAAAGCAGATACCCCCAAATTGGTCCCATATAAATTTGGTTAAGCGCTAATGATGGGATCAAGGAGGAATCGAGGGAACTCCTCGAATTTGATAGGCACGCATATGCCGATTTAGGTGTTTTTGTAGGTAAGCAAGCATTGGCTTTTTTGTTATTAAAAATGGGATTGCTCTTGGCCAGCATCTAGCCAGGGGGCAAAGATGAGGCCGACGATGAAGCGAGCTCACCCAGAAGATGCCTATTCACTCGTGCCTTAAAAAGGTCTAGGTTATATGAACTTGGAAATACAGATGCCGGCAGAGAATTCCAAACCTTAGAAGTGCGCATTATGAAACATGAAGCAAAGCGCTTGGTTCGAATTAGAGGAATTTCGACCAGGTAAGGATAGTAGCCAGCCAGAAGGGGGAAGGCGGTATGGGCTCATGCAGCTCCTGAGCACACTCCCCGGAGTACAATTTGTAGAAGACGCACAGACGTGTTACTTTGCTTCGGTGTTGTCGTGGCGTATTTGCTAGGCTCTGCAGCTTATTTTCCACTACCGTACTGCCGCCAATGAGCCTCCTGGCTCTGCGGTCTACCGAGTCGAGTGCGGCAAGTTGATACTTAGCCGAGCCATCCCAAAGGTGACTACAATACTCCATGCAAGATCGGACTTGGGCTTTGTATAAAGAAAGAAGCTGCCCAGGCGTGAAATATTGGTTGACCTTATTTAGGATGCTCGGCTTTTTGGCGGCTGTTCCGGTTTTGGACTCGATGCTAGTGCCTAAGTTAAGGTTTGAGCTCAACTTCATGCCCAGCAGCTCGATATCGTTGGCAACAGACACGGTTGTACCTCGGAAAGTAGGAACCAGATTGAATGAGCTCCTTTTTGCGGTAAACACACACGCTTGCGTTTTGGTGGCTTTGAAACTAACCAGATTGTTATCACCCCATTGGGAAACAAGACTTAAGGTTGAGTTAATTCGCTCTACCATTGTCTCTCTCTGAGATCAAATTTCATCACGACCAGTCCCTGCGCTGGACAAATATCTCTCCATGACCGTACTGTGATCTGCGTATGCGACCACTCCTGGTAGAAGAAGGTCGTTAATATGAAGCAGAAAAAGGGTCGCGGAGAGAACAGATCCCTGAGGAACACCGGTATCAATGACCATGAGGTCCGACGAGCAGCCATCGATGACTACTCGGATCGACCGCTACCTCAGGAAATCAGATATCCAGCTACAGAGGCCAGAACCGTATGCAGGAAGCTTGCGAAGCAGACTAGCATGCCAAACCCTGCCAAAAGCCTTCGAGATGTCAAGAGACAAGGCAAGAGCCTCACCGTGTTTCTTGATGGCCTCGCCCCATTAGTGCGTAACATCATAAGAAGATCCCCAGTGAAACGGCCCCGGTGAAACCCCTATTGCCGATCACTCATAAGGTCGTTAGCTTCAAGGTAAGTCAGCATCTTACTATTCAGAACTTTCTCCATAACCTTACAGAGCATGGAAGTGATGGCGATAGGTCGATAATTGCAGGGATCGGCACGACTACCTTTCTTGGGTACTGGTTGCACATTGGCAAGCTTCCAGGATGCCAGTATGGTAGAAATGATAGAGTATGATAAAAATGGTAGAAGTCTTCAACGTTAACATCAGTTATTTATTTGACATACAGGCTCCTCTCAAGACGATTATTATTAAGCCTCAGAATTGTCCATGGATTACTCACACCGTGCGTAAAATGATTTGCCTACGGAATAGTGCTTATGCAAGGTACAGGGACACAAAGTTGGAAGTGCACAAGAAGTACTATAAAGACCTCAAACATGTAGTCACCTGTGCCTTATTTAATGAAAAGCGCGCTTACTTTGAGCAAAAAATTATGGCAAATGTGAGCAATTCTAAAGCTTTATGGCACAATTTAAAAAGAGATATTTTTTCTGACGGTCGTGATGCAAAGCAACTGCCTAATCACTTCAACAATCCTGATACTCTTAACCAACATTTCCTCAAACTACCCGCCGAAAATGAAATGACGATTAGTGCCCTGACATTTTTCGAATTTCATCGATTTAGCACATCAACATTTTCTATAAAACCGGTCACGCAAGCTCAAGTTCTCAAAACTATCAAGAGTCTCAAGTCAAATGCTCAAGGTATTGACGGAATGACAGCAGATATGATCTTTCTTACCCTCCCTCACACCTTAGGAGTTATAACGTCCATCATAAATGCATCAATAGCCACAAATTCGTTCCCCGATGGTTGGAAGACGGCATTGATACGTCCCATCCCTAAAGTCTCCAATCCGGAACAAACTAAAGATCTCAGGCCTATAAGTATACTCCCTTGCCTGTCCAAGGTTCTCGAGAAAATTGTGTGTCAACAGGTTACCGAGTACTTGGAACAAAGTAACATACTACCTGTACATCAATCAGGCTTTCGTAAGCACCGTAGTACAGCCACTGCTCTACTTGATGTAACGGACAATATTTTAGCCACACAAGATAATGGAAAGGCCACTGTACTAACACTGCTGGACTTCTCAAGAGCCTTCGACACCATTAATATCCCCCTATTATTATCAAAGCTCTCCTACTATGGGTTTGACAGAAATTCTGTTGCGTGGTTTGCAAGCTATCTTAGCGACCGTAACCAACTTGTACAACTGCAGAAACCTAATGGTGAGAGCGTGGTTTCTGAAATACTTCCAGTTTCCAGAGGAGTGCCACAGGGCTCAATCTTGGGCCCGGTATTGTTTATTTTATATAGTAGCGATATGACACGAGTTATAAAACATTGTAAGTATCACATGTACGCAGACGATCTGCAATTGTATTTCCCGTTTAGTTTAGAACATAGTGCAGTGGCCGAGGTCAATATGCTTAATGAAGATCTTGAGCGCATTGCTAGATGGTCACTTGATAATTCGCTTTCCTTAAATCCGTCAAAGTCTAAATACTTAATCCTAGGCACAAAAAAACAAATTGATAAGGCATCAAAAAGGAATCTTAACGTACATATATATGGTAATACTATAGAAAAGGTGAATGAAGCCATGAACTTGGGTCTCCTCATGGATGGAGAATTACGTTTTGAAACGCATTTATCCAACATGATCCGCAACTGTTTTTATAGGCTCAAATTATTATATAAAATTCGTGACTTCATTAGCACCAGGCTTCGAATAAGGTTATGTGACGCACTTGTACTCTCCAGGCTGAACTACTGTGACACTGTGTACGGGCCGCGGCTGCTATCACGAACGCAGAGATTGATACAACGAATTCAGAATGCTTGCGCTCGTTACTGCTTCCATATTCCCCCTCGCACACATGTGACGCCGTACATAAACCAAAATAATATTTTAAAAATGTGCACTAGACAAAAACTACATCTAGCCTCACTTATGTTCGGTGTTGTAAACCGCCAGTTGCCTTCATACCTCTACGATAAGCTGACCTGGGCACATAACTCCAGGTCTAAAGAAGTCAGGTCCCTTAGATTTCTGCAGCTTGTCTGTCCTGGTCACCAATCAGCCGCATTTCGTGGCAGTTTTAGATACGCTGCCACGAAATGCTGGAACAACTTACCTCCGCCTATTCGTGCGCTAAAATCAGTCACTACTTTTAAATTAAAATGTCGGACACTACTTTTAAAAAATCAATTGGATTGTTAGTTTTGGATTTGCGACCCTTTTTATGATTTTATTTTTATTTTTATATTTATTATAATGTTTGGCTATGGTGGCTGAACTCATTTCACAATTGTTATTTTACTCAATTTCTTACCTCATAATAGTGGCATTTCTTTGTATATGTTTTTTTTTTTACGTACGTACTCTTAAATTTAAGCCCTAATATCACACTCATAGCAGTTACGTCAAATGATTTATTTTTCTCTATATTTTATATAATTTATGTTGTTTGCGTCTGTGTCGTCATTCGATAGATTTAAGGCAGGACCCCACTGAAAACCAGCGTCGCGGTGTGCCGTGGCATTATGCTGAGTGGGGCCCTTTTTAGCGTCGTCTGTTGTGTATTCATGAATGTTTTGTAATATGTTGTGTAAAGACGTTAATAAATGTATTTTCTTTCTTTCTTTCTTTCAGTACGGTATTTGCCTTGAGATAGAGACAATACAAACGTGTAAGAATAGGAGACAACTCGGGACCACAGCGCTTCAGAACCCTTGCAGGTATACCATCAGGCCCACTAGCTTTGTTTGCGTCCAGACTCTGCAGTGGTCTACGGACCTCTTTGTTATGTATCGTGACCTCCGACATTGAAGAGCCACATTAAGGTATTGATGGTGGCAGATGAGAGCCAGACGCGGGTTACTGGCAAACAGAGAGGCAAAGAGATTGGCCTTCTCTAATGCGGGATCACCAAGCGGGATGTCTGAGAACGGAAAGCTTACGGCTTAGGGAAACCACAAATTGTGGCATAGCGAAATACAAAACTGGAGTCATGTTTTTTGGTATAAGTATAGTATTATAAGTAAAATGTAAAAAAAAACGCATTCACAATCTAGTCTCCAAGCGTAGCTCTCTTGGTCGTAGCTTGTAGCAGCACGATTCTGCAATCCATTGAACACTGCCAATTTCAGTGAAGGGGTTCAAAATACAGAATAGGGAAAGGGAAAACTTTAAGTCTAATTCAAACCTGAATGTTTAATTGTTAGGCTGCTTACGTATCGAGTTTTTGAAGGACCATCATTGTTTTTTCCTGGCACTGGCACAGACTATGATAAAAATATTAAGAGTGACAGGAGTGACACATAATAATCGGTCTGCGCGCTTCGGAAGCTGCTCGCTATTCGTAAGCGTTATGCGGAGGATCGCGGCTTCAGATACAGTGGTAGTAAGAGCGAGTTACTTATTTTTAAAGTCGGCACAAAACCTAACGATATGGTACCAGCAACAGTTTAAAAAAAATGTTTGTCTACGCCTCGTCTTTGTTCGGGCATCATCGTGAACCGTCGCCGGCGCAGTGCATGGTGCAGGCCGGGGCAGAGGAGGGGGCGCGGCGGCCAGTAGCTAAACGACCGTACAACGGGCAGCTCATGCCCAAACGTTACATAAAATCTGTGATAAAACACCTTTGTATCACCATTTAAAGTTTACCTTCATTATACGTGCATGTTTGGACTACGAGTATCAATTCTCACCACATCACGAACCCCAAGATCTACATCTTCAAGTAAATCACTACAGGCGTTTACATAATGGCGACCGTCGAAAAATAACGAACTACGCAAGAACAAAGAAACAGAAACGGAATACTGCCGTGGCGCTTTGGATTACAAGTACCAGACGTAATCATCGAAAGTCTATGCCGAACGAAGTAAGCCCGTTCCTTTTGTTATGCCTTATCCCTAAGTAAATACCTTCTATTTGTACAATAAGGGCCTGGCTGCTTGCAAATGTCGGGTTGTGTATCTAGCTTTATGCGTACCAGGCAATTTGCACAGTTATTTGGGCACTAAGAATGCATTGCACTTGATTTCTGTATAAATCAATGCAACTTTGGTTATGCGCAATTGTTTACATGTTCGGTAATTAGCCTATAGCTTGCCGGTTTATTTTATGCACCCTTTGTTCTTTCTTATCGCTTCGCAACAGATGATTTCGATATAAATCAATAAACTGCAATAAATAATTACAAGTTTTACGCAATAATTAAAAGTTTTACACATGACGGTGCACTAGTGATTAGTAGTTTAAAGTTGAATAGACATACTTAATCATTTGTAGGTACATAAATGTACCGTTAAAGTACCGTTAGGTTAAATACTTTGCTACGCTTTCTATTTCTTTACAACATTTCGATTTCAGTCTTCTTTGCTTGTGACTATTTATTTACTCAGCTCATTGCTAATTTAAAATGGTTGACAAATCAGACCCCGCTGTTCTTGCCGATACCATTAAAAAAACTTAATAGAAGGCGCGGTGGAATTAAAAGTCAATTGACCGTGTTTAAAGATTTTGTAAGGGATTTACAATAATCTGAGCTAACGTCATTGCGAATTAAGGAGTTAAATTTGCGATTAGAAGGACTACGTAAATTAATGGGTGATTATGATAAAATTCAGATTGAACTTGAAGACATTTCACCTGACACAGAGATGCAAATGTCGGAAAGAACTCAAACAGAAAGTATATTTTACTCGCAAATTGCATTAGCACAAGACATAATTGATACGTTTTCGGCAAAAGACAGTGGGGACACTGAGTCATTTAAATCGGGGTTTTGCCATGATACGCATAATTCAATTCGTTTACCAACTATCAATTTGCCAACATTCGATGGCAATTATACTCGTTGGTTGGAATTTAAGGATTTGTTTGAGTCATTGATTAATAGCAATGATTCGAATGCACCGGTAAATAAATTTCACTATTTAAGGAATTCGCTGCAGGGAAGTGCGAGTTTAGTAATAAAGTCAATTGATTTTTCTGCCAGTGGATACGAGCTGGCGTGGAAGGCATTGTGTGAAAGATACGATAATAATAATATCTTAATAAATAACCATTTAGATGCGATCGTCAGTATAAATCCTATACAAAAAGAGTCTTTCAAGGCTTTACGGTATTTAATAGATACTGTGACAAAAATTTAAGTTCATTGGATGCGTTATGTATTTCTACCAAGGGTTGGGACCCTCTAGTTATTTTTTTGGTCTCGGCGAAGTTGGATCCCATACCGAATGGAAAGTGGGAAGAGTACAAAGGCTGTTTCTCACGTCTACCCTCGACTAACGAAAATAAATCTTTTTCGTCCGAGGTACCCACTTTAGATCATTTTAAAGATTTTTTGCGTAATAGGGCAAACATATTGGAGACAATGTATTGTAGTCGTTCTAACGAAAATAAAAGTGTACATAAGGAAAATAAATATACAAAATATTTTGTTGCTTCTGTTGAAGGGCCACGCATCAAGCCGTGTTTAGTATGCGGACAGAACCATCATGTTTATCAATGCCATAAGTTCAAGGCTATGAATCTCCAGGACCGGCTTGCTGAGGTTTCAAAAAACAAACTTTGTAATAATTGCTTACGTACTGGGCATAATGGTTCTCAATGCACTCTGAAGGGTTCCTGTCATAGCTGTAGAAAGAAGCACAACTCTCTTTTGCATTGCGATAAAGTCAATAGTAATAATGTTGTGACTACAGATGTTACGGAAAATATAAATTCTTCAGTTAACTTGTCAACTGGTACATCGGGTCAAGTGCTCCTTTGTACAGCTCAGGTCGAAGTTTGTTGTCCTCGTAGTAATTCGACTTACCTTGCTCGAGCTTTGCTGGATACTGAGAGCAAGTCGTCTTTCGTGTCGCAAAATTTAAGAAAAAAGTTAGGACTACCCTCCGGTAAAATAAATTCATTTAAAATTTCTGGGATCAACAATAAGGAGACAGAAATAACTGAACGTGTTCAAATAAAGGTTAAATCTCGCATTAACTCGTTTGCATTAAGTGCTGATTGTTTGGTGATCCCAGCAATTACAGGCAACTTACCCAATGTTGAAATTGATGTTGAAAAATTGGATCTGCCGCACGATATCGAGCTTGCTGATCCTCTATTTTATAAGCCATCACAGATTGATATCTTGTTAGGTGCAGACAAGTTCTTCGAAATTATTAGCTCGAATCGAATAAAATTAGGCAAAAACAAGCCAATCCTACAAGATAGCAAGCTGAGATGGATAGTAGCTGGACTCACAGGAGAAAGCTACTACCAATTTAACGTTAATTGTCATTTAGCCACTACAAGGCATAGGACGTCACTACAAGATGTCGATGACTCTTTAAAGCGATTTTGGGAGGTGGAAGAATTGCCTTCCGATTGTAAGTCATTTTCTGTTGACGAAGAGTTCTGTGAATCTCACTATGTTGAAAATACTAGTCGTTTGCCTGATGGTCGATTCTTTGTAATGATGCCATTTAAGGAAAAGCCCGAGGATTCTCTCGGCAACTCATATCCTATAGCTATGAGACGTTTTATTAATTTAGAGAAGAAATTGGATAAACTTCCCAATGTAAAGGATCAATATAGGAATTTCTTAAAAGAATATGCTGAGTTGGGACATATGACAGAACTAGAGCGGCCAGTATTGGGTTGCTTTTTGCCACATCATTGTGTTATTCGTGAGCAAAGAGAAACAACTAAGCTTAGAGTCGTCTTCGATTGTTCTGCGAAATCAAGCACTGGCAAATCTCTGAATGATATCCAGGCTATTGGTCCAGTCGTACAAAGTGATTTGCTATCAATACTTTTGCGTTTCAGAACGAATAGATACGTTCTTACTGCGGATATCGAGAAGATGTATAGGCAGGTCTCTCTCAGCGAGTGACAACGTCATTTACAACTCATCTTGTGGAGAGATCAGGGTGATCAGCCTATAAAGATCTTCCAACTCAATACTCTCACGTACGGAACAGCTTCGGCGCCTTTTCTCAGCACAAGGTGTCTCAAGCAATTAGCTCTAGTCTAGAGTGTCAAGATGAAATCACTTCCAATGTCATTAATAAAGATTTTTACATTGACGATCTTATAACAGGATCCTCAACAATCGAAGAGTTGAAACATGTTCACGCAAATGTTGTCAAGGTTCTAGACTCAGCATGCTTTCCTCTGCGTAAGTTTCGCACCAATTATCCGGAAATTCTTAAAAATCAGTCAGGATCTACAAATTGTCTTGACTTTATTAATGAGGCTAGTGTTTTAGATCTAAAGTGGTTTCCTCAGACGGACAACTTGCACTTTCCCATTGACTTTGAAACTTCAAACCAAATAACAAAACGAATAATTATTTATACAACTTGTAAGTTGTTTGATCCATTGGGGCTTCTATGTTGTTGTATTGCATTTGTGATCCCATTGTAACATTTCACCGACATTCTAGTTACATAAAATTAAAACGGATTTACGCTTATGTCTTCCGGTTTATACGTAATTGCAGGGATCCTAATGCAAAACTAGTAGGACCTTCGCTAGTTCAAGAGCTGAAAGACTCTTTGGCTTTTCTAGTAAAAAGGTGTAAATTGCAGTCGTTTAACAGGGACATTCAAAATTTAAGTGAGGGTAAGCCACTTCATCACCGAAGTAGACTTTTATCTCTGAACCCTTTCATAGATCCCAGTGTTCTTTTGCGAGTAGGAGGAATAATTGGTAATTCAGATTATCACTATAATAAAAAACATCCAATGTTGTTAGATGCTAAACATCATTTCACAAAGCTTTTAATGACTTATGAACACTTGCGTCTATATCACGCAGGCGCTCAATTAATGTTATCTTCTCTTCGTGAAGAGTTCTGGCCAGTGGGTGGGAGAAATTTAGCCCGGAGTATTTCTAAAAAATGCGTTACTTGTGTACGACTGAAGGGTAAAACAGTTCAGCCTATAATGGGAGATTACCAAACGTAAGGGTGGAAACAAGTACCCCCTTCTATTCTACTGGGATTGACTTCGCCGGTCCGTTTATGATCGCCAACAGAAAGGGTCGCGGTAGTCGTAATACTAAAGCCTACCTATGTGTATTTGTCTGCCTAACTACTAAGGCTATTCACCTCGAGGTAGTTAGTGATTTGAGCACTGAGGCTTTCATACTTTGTGTGTAGGTTCGTATCGCGCCGTGGCAAGCCTGACGTGATTTATTGTGATAACGGCAAGAACTTCGTGGGCGCGCACAATGAGCTGGGTAGGGTTTTGCGATCCAGCCGTTATCCTGTTTCGGATTATTCGGCTAATGAGGCTATTCAATTTAAATTCATACCCGCATACGCACCAAATTTCGGCGGGATATGGGAAGCTGGCGTCCGGGCAGCTAAATTTCATTTAAAACGTATTGCTGTTAACGCGAACCTGACCTTTGAGGAGTTGTCCACACTTTTTGTACAAATAGAGGCCATCCTTAACTCTCGTCCAATTACACCCCTTTCATCAGACCCTAACGATATGGGTCCACTTAGTCCAGGGCATTTTCTGATTTCTGGGCCACTTACGTCATCGGTGCCATCATTACCTGTCACTGGCAATCCAACAACCAGATATAAGCGCATCGAGCAAATCCGGCAGCAGTTTTGGGATAGATGGCATCGTGAGTTCATGGCAGAGTTACAACAACGCGTGAAGTGGAAGAACCACCAGAGAGGAATTCAAGTTGGAGACCTCGTCCTACTAAAGGAAGAAAGAAAGAAAGAAAATACATTTATTTAACGTCGTACAAGAAATAAAAAATACAAACATATAAAATAACATAACAAGACGTTAAAAAGGATCCCCACTCAGCATGAAGCCACAGCAAGACTCAGCAAGCAGAGGCGCTGATTTTCGGTGGGGACCTTACTTAAATCTAAGACCAGAGGCGACACAGACGCCAACGACAGGATTACCATATAATAAAAAGTTAATAACCATAATAATAAACATAAAGAAGAAGCTACATCGGATGACATTCATTTTTAAGAAATCAAAAATAATACTAAACCTGAAACTAAAACATACATAAGTGACAGACAAAAAGAAATAAAAACTAAAAAGAAAATTTTAGGAAGGCGTACATAAAAAACTTAGAACGTATGTGTACAAAACACAGCATGACGTAAGGAGTTTACTTATAGTGATAACTGTGCTCGTACCTAGTGGCTACTGCGCTAACAAAAAAACTCATAGTATGAATTACACCAGATTAGTTACATATGAGAAGGTAAGAAAGTAATCCATATCCGCCTAAAGATGTCCACTGCTGGACATAGGCCTCCCCCAATATCTTGGGGGGTATAGAAATACATAAATAAAAACTATTAACAGCAGAATAACTTAACTTATGCAACGCAACTTACGTATTATTGAATTTGAAATAAATACGCACGGCATTTTGTTTTGAATGACGAAATCGTTTTTAGGGCACGGATCGGAGGAGGTAGATTATTCCAACACTTCGTCGCAGCGTACCGAAAGCTACCACGAAATGCCGCTGACTGGTGCCGAGGAAAAACAAGTTGCAGATACCTAGCGGATCTGACCTCCAAGGACCTTGTGTTATTCGCCCAGGTCAGCTTATTATAAAGGTACGAAGGCAACTGGCGGTTTATTATACCAAATATAAGAGAAGCTAAATGTAGTTTTTGACGGAGTGACATTCTCATCACACGATTTAGATTTAGATAAGGCGTCACATGGGCACGTCGAGGTATGTTAAAACAAAATCGCATGCAGGCATTTTGCACTCTCTGGATCAACCTTTGTGTTCGTGCCAGAAGACACGGTCCGTATACCGTATCTCAATAGTTGAACCGTGAGAGTACTAGTGCATCGCATAACCTCACTCTAAGTTCCACACTAAGAAAATCACGTATTTTATAAAGGACTTTAAGTCTAAAAAAGCAATTCCTTACAACATTGAGTATATGATTTTCAAAATTCAGTTCTTCGTCCATTAGGAGGCCTAGGTTCTTGGCCTCTGCAACGCGCTCTAACGTCTCGTTATTTAAGTGCACTTTAAAATTATTCTCAGATAATTTAACTATTTGTTGTTTAGTGCCTAGAATCATGTATTTTGATTTGATTGGGTTTATAGCGAGTGAGTTTATGTCTGACCATGCGGCAATACGTCCAAGGTCATCGTTAAGTTTGTTCACCTCTGAGTTAATGTTGTTCATACTACATGGTATGTATAATTGTAAATCATCAGCGTATATATGATAGTGGCAATGTTTTAAAACACTTGTAATGTCACTGCTATATAGTATGAACAGCATTGGACCCAAAATAGAGCCCTGTGGCACACCTCTGAGTACCGGGAGAATTTCAGACGATACTTTTTTACCACTGTAATCTTGGAGTTGAACTAACTGGCTGCCATTTGCGAGGTAACTCGCAAACCACCTTAACGTACAACTATCAAAACCATAGTATGACAGTTTTGATAGTAGCAACGAGATATCTATGGTGTCAAAAGCCCTAGTGAAGTCCAGGAGTGTAAGAATTGTACCCTGACCTTTATCACGGGCGACCAGTATATTGTCGGTTACGTCGAGTAGAGCAGTTGCTGTGCTACGGTACTTACGAAACCCTGATTGTTGCGCTGGAAGTATGTTGTTCAGCTCTAAGTATTCTGTTAACTGTTGACAGACAATTTTTTCTAACACTTTAGAAAGAACACTTTTATAACACTTTAGGAAGACAACCTAATGCCGCTACAATGGCGCAGGGGACGTGCCACTCGTCTTTATCCAGGGCCAGACGGCGTGTGTCGTGTCGCCGATATCATGACTGAAAAGGGGCCAATCAAAAGGGCCGTCAACAAAATGTGCCTTCTACCCGTTACTTCTGACGATAGCGAAGATGCCAATAAGTCAAGGGATGACCAAAACAATCCCCAATAGTCAATCTGCAGCAGCATGTCTTGAAAGCAGTGCTTTCAACGCCGCGGAGGATGTCTACGCCTCGTCTTTGTTCGGGCATCATCGTGAACCGTCGCCGGCGCAGTGCATGGTGCAGGCCGGGGCAGAGGAGGGGGCGCGGCGGCCAGTAGCTAAACGACCGTACAACGGGCAGCTCATGCCCAAACGCTACATAAAATCTGTGATAAAACACCTTTGTATCACCATTTAAAGTTTACCTTCATTATACGTGCATGTTTGGACTACGAGTATCAATTCTCACCATATCACGAACCCCAAGATCTACATCTTCAAGTAAATCACTACAGGCGTTTACAATGTTAAATGTCCAATGATCCTGCTAATATCTGGAATCTCCGGTTAACGCCGAGCCGAGATAGCCTATTTTAACGCAACTTTATTTACTACAGAGTATTTGCAGATCACAAGAAAAATGGAAGAAGTATGTGAAAGTAATATTGCTTTTTCATTCAAGTTGCGCTTTTGCACGCTCACCCATGCCCTCGAGTCACCCATCACTCGCAACTCACGCGACCAACTAGGCCCATTTAATTACCACTTACTTTATCAAGGTTATTGATGTGGATTGGATGTGATAGTCTTAATTGGTTTGGCGTGCTATTATGTTAATTTGTAGCCATAAAGGCTCAAGACACTTTGTGTTGCGGAATTGCATTGCTATTCAGTAAAACATTAAAGAACATTTGCACACTCATAATTTAAAAGAAGTACCTTGCAACTAGTAGCTGCTTTGGCGAGTATACATCGTTAGTGGTTGGGTATTTATTATTTTTGTTTAGTTCTTTACAAACTAATCAATCATTCAAATCAATATCATTCATATGGCGGTCGAAGTTGCACCACCCGTAGGGAGTACCCACCGTTACTCTACACGGGACCCGTGGGTGGTGCTTAAAGTGCAACAAACTGGCAACCGTACTGTCTTCTCGAAGATCTCACGGTTCGACAATAAATGCCATACGATTTTATTTTTTATTAGTGGCAATGATGCCACTAATATTGCTAATGATAGCGACTTAGATTTTTCACGTGTTACTTTCAACGCTAGGAAATAATTACGCGCTCAAAATTGAATGAATTGACATAAACATGAATGCCATTTAATATTTAAATTCGAAAACTTGACATTGTAGCTATCTTAGCGAAAATATACCTTAACAATTAGACTATAGTAGCTACAGAAAATTTAAATTCATCGAATTTTTAACATATACTCGGAACATGAAAAAATTAGGAGCTTTTGATAGTATTTTTTAATACAATATCATAAGATTACATCAATTTCATCATAATGAACACCCATTAATATCGTACCCCTGGCGTAAACTCCAAAAACATTGAATAAAAGTATACCATGGAAACCTTTTACTTTCCACAGCCATGAAATATACGAAATTAAATTGCCCAATATCAACCAAACTGTCAAAACTAATGGGACAGAGCTTCTAAACGCTCGTGAACAAATTGAACAATACAATTTGGGTATATACGGATAGGTCAATCAAATACAGTCCTTACGTTAACGTGATAAAAACTCATACATTTGTAAAGGATGGAGTGTATTTTCTGACAGTAATTTGAAGCATGTCACGCTAACATTGGCCTGATATTATTGTCTGCCACATTTTTCTTTATTGATGACTCATTTGTCTCGGTGAATTACTTATGTTCAAGTCTAATATCATAAATGCGAAAGTAACTCTGTTTGTCTGTCTGTTACCTCTTCACGTCTAAATCGCTAAACCGATATTGATGCTATTTGGTATATAGATAGTTTGGATGCCGGGAAAGGACATAGGATAGTTTTTATTCCGCAAACCATTCCTTAGGGGGTGAAAAGGGGAGTAGAAGTTTGTATGGGCGACCGATATTTAAGCTTGCGCCTACAACAAATTAATAGCAATTAGTTCTATAATATAACGAGTTGCACGCGAATGGAGTCGCGGGCAAAAAGCTAGTTATAATATAATTATAGTCAAGTGTTGTCGGCCTGTTTAGCCTAGTTGGTGTGACACTGCCTCCGAAGCTTGAGGTCCCGGGATCGAGTCCTGGTAAGGGCATTTATTTCGGTGGTGAGCAGAAATACTTGTTCCTGAGAGTTGGATGTTTTCTATGTATTTAAATATATCGTCGTCTAGTACCCATGACACAAGCCTTTTTTGAGCTTACTATGGGACTAGTTCGATTTGTGTAAAAAAATATCCCCTAATATTTATTTTAAGTGTCTTCTTGTATGTCATTAAGCGGTTATCTTGAAAATTTAGTCGGTATCACATAAGCATGGTAATGTCGGTAAAGGCGAAGCTATTGAGAAATGCTCGATTCACGGTGTCAAATTAAGGCTAGATTTCCTTTATAGCTACTAGAGTAGACTGGATATGTCTAGCAAGCCAGTGTGGAGCCTCCCCCAATTTCAAGGGTGGTAAATGCCATAATCGCCACGCTTGGCATGCGGGTTGGCGATCGCAGTATTTCCACCGCACTCCAGGGATGCTGCTTTTCATCCTCCGGTGGTCTTGGTCGTAGTTTTAGAACCTACCCGGGTCCACATAATACTTAATTCTCGTTAACCTTGATCTGATACTGAATTCCTTAATGTCTGCGTCAATACTGTGGAAAAAATGTAAAGTCGCCATAAAAGGTAAGTAAAAGAACGCTTGACAAAATAATTACAAGGTATCCAAGTGTCCACTTTATATATTTTTATTTGATATTAAATTGTAATTCAAATATTACATGAATTATAACGTCATTTTCAATGAAACGCAAAATATAAACTTTTTTTAGTATAAAATGACGGAAACGCTATATACGGAATATAAATTTGCATGCATATTTATGTAACTAAATTATTCTTATTGGGAGCTTGTAGTGTCCACTGCTGGGCAAAGGCCTCCCCCCGCTGTTTCCCAAGTTGTCGATACAAAGCATCATCTGACCATTCCCTTGAAAAAGAGTCATTCTGTCGTCGCCAGCGAGGTCTGCCGCGTCTCCGTTTCGAGCTGCCGGGCTACCAGACAGTGGCAATCTTGGCCCACTCAGGATGCGGCAGACATGACCAGCCCACTCCCATTTAAACTAACTAAAGTATAACTTAAATAAAATATAACAAATCCACTGCCGGCAGATTCCACCTGGCGGAGATATTGATGGATGAAATTTTATGGACCTAATTGTGTGGATTAATTTTGAACAAAGGCTCTGGTATCGACCACTTCGCAACTTCTTCTACATAGGCCTCCCCCAAATTCACGAGGGGTTGGCGATCGCAGGATCTCCATCGCACTCCAGGGATGCTGCTGCCCATCCCCCGGTGGTCTTGGTCGTAGTTTTAGAATATACCCGGGTCCGAAAGACGTTCAAATTTCGTTAAAACGAACAACCAAACAGCTGGAGTCGGCCGGCTGCTTACGACAGTACAGAAAGTTCAAATTCGTTTAATTCTAGTGAGAAGCGCGCCGACTCCAGCCGTTTGGTGTAAAACGTACATACAGTTTTAAAGGACCTTTTGTGCACTAGAATTTTCGTGTAAATTCTGTTTTCATTTACCTACTCTATTTGAAGAAACTTTCATGAAATTCAGAATGTATGAAAATCCAATCCCATTGACATGCGCGCGTAGTGTGGTATGCACCAAGTGGCCTAAGGATGGGATTGAACTCAGTAGGTGTTGTTGATCAGTTATTGAGTAATAAAGCGCTAAGATTATATTCACAATCTAGGTGACGTAACGTTACGCCCTGTATCCGGGGCATAGAATACGGCTACGGGATACTGCGATCTGCCTGTTGTAGAAGGAGTCTAAAAGAGGGTCTTTGGGGTCGAAGGCGGTCACAGTTGGGGGCTGTGGTCGTTTATGAAAGCAGATGGTGGGCCAACAGAGGTGTGACTCTAGGGCCGCACTGGTGTGTTCCGAATGAGATCCCAGAGCCGCCCGAAATGAGTTGAGGAGGACGATCGGGGGGTTTTTAGTCGGTGCAAGTCCGACATAACTACCGCACTGTCTCCGCGATGCGGTGGTATCCATAATGGATTTTCCCCCCGAAAAAATAAAAGGTGACGTAACGTTCCAACTTTATAGACAGTCACAACGTTTGATAATACAACGATTCTTAGCAACTTGATTGATTACGAGTGTTTTCATTAGCTTAGCAAAATTTTTAATTGCGATATCTGAAAAAGTGATTGGAAATCATTTCCCATTTCTAGAATAGAATTGAACAGAATGCAAATTTATCGTCACACAATATAATGCAAAAATCATAATAATAAATAATAAATATTGGGGAAAAATATTACACAACTCAACCTAGTCCCAAACAAAGCAAAGCTTGTACTATGGGTACTACGATATACATACTTATACATAAATATATATAATTACTTAAAAACATCCAAGACTCTGGAACAAACATGTTAAATATACACAAATAATGGCCTGACCGGGATCCGAAAGTGGTCGTCAAATAGTACCTTCATCACTTTTTTCTATAGCCTGAATGTAAGATCTGTCCTCTAAAAATTAATAACAAATTATTAGTATAATTTTATTCGTTTAATCATCAAAATAATAGCACAGTTCCTTAATTTATTGAAAAAATGGCTAATATATATGGGAGCCAAATTGGCGGGCTATGAAAATTGCTACCAAAACTCGAATCAGCGCACCCCACTTTCACGTGGTCTTGTCTGTCCTACCCCTAGAGTAAACATATATAAAAGCCCGCGGAGCCAGAAGCTTGCGAAGGAGGTCCTGAGTTGAAACGAAGGGCCGACAGCAGCGCAAACGAAAGCGGCGCTCAGTCAACTTCTTGCCAGCCATTTGTTATGAGACATTACGGACCCTCAAATTTCAGTTGAATTATTTGATAATTAGTATTATTTTCCAGTGATTAAATTTTATTTTAAAGTTAACATTTTTATATTGTTTGGTGATTCTGTTTGAGTGACTATTTCAATATTTTGAAACCGAATATAATTATTTGATGATTGATATTATTTCCAAGTCATTCTTTATTAATATTTAGCTAAGCCTTTTAATATTATTTGGTGATTCAATTTAGGTGACAGATCTACTATTATAGAAACAAATATAATATATTAGGTCACAGAAAAAGCTTTTATTAGGTAATTGATGAAATCATACCCAATACAAAATAGTACCTATATACGTCCTAGACGTGTTGTTACGAAAAACGTGAACTAAAATGCTTCCAAGCTAATCCCAGGTTGTACAAAATGAACATCTTAATTCGTTTATTCTCTTCTACTCTTGTGACACGAAGGTGTCGATTCTGCCACATATTTACATATATATGTACAATGTGCACATTGTAGGCGACCAAGCCATTTTGAATTTTGCCCACGTAGTTTCAGTTTCGTATTTTGACGTGCTGCTAGCTTCAGACGAAAGATGAATATGGAGAAGGCAAAAGAGGTGTAACGAAATCGCAGCGAGCTCGCGTCACTTACATGATCGTGTTCACAATTCATAAGTATTTATATACATCAAATCAATGTTAGTGTTTTACGTACGTATTTTACGTACGTATTCTATGATATCTGACTGGTTTGCTGCCAATAACTAAGTATTGAACCCGAAACAAACGAAATGTATGAAATTCTCTCTAGCGAACTCATCAAACAGAAACTTAGATACAAATATTAAACTTAATGGTCAAACATTAAAATTTGTTACTTCTACTGTATTCTTAGGTATTACATTGGACTCAAAATTGCAGTGGTGTTCCCATATAACAGCGATAGGAAGTAGGTTGAGCTCTGCTGCATTTGCAGTCAGGAGAATAAGGCAGCTTACCAATGTGGCAACGGCACGGTTAGTTTACTTTGCTTATTTTATTAGTATAATTACTTATGGTCTTATCTTGTGGGGGTCAGCTGCAGATTTGAAACTGTTTTTATTTTGCAAAAAAGGGCTATCCGAGCAATTTATAACATGGGGTCGCGTGACTCATTAAGAGAATTTTTCAAAGAAATAGAAATTCTAACCCTGCCGTCCCTATACATATTTGAAATAATAATGTATGTTAGGAAGAATTTGGTCAATTTTCCAACGAACGCTGATAAACCAATAGCCACGAGAAATACTGGGAAACTCAAAATAATCTTCTATAGACTAGTAAAGGCAAAAAGTCGTTCTTGGGAAATTGTATCAAATTCTACAGTAAAATTCTTAAACACATTACTGAACTTAGCAATTCTAAATTCAAATGAGAGAGAGAACGAGAAACTGCCTGCTTGGTCGAGGGCTCGAATGCCTGGCTAGCTGGACCGAGTCCAAATCTCCCCACAAGACCAAAAAGACAAAGGGCCTGGGATAATATAGCTTCTGTGTCCCTTCTCAATTCCCTCATCGAAACCTCATCTGGTAGGGAACGGGCGAGGTTTCTAGCAGTGTCCAGACCAGAGTCTGGACACTGGCGCCATGCGTATCCCTCGCCCAATACTGGCACCTTTATTGACCCAGTCACACTTCGTATAGCCGTAGGTCTCCGGGTGGGGGCTGAAGTATGTGCGGACCACAACTGCGTTTCTTGTGGGGCTCCTGTAGACCGCCTTGCTCACCACGGACTCGCTTGCTCCTCGGGCGCTGGCCGCTTATCCCGTCATGCCTCGCTCAATGACATCCTACGAAGGGCGCTCGTCAGTGCCAACGTTCCCGCGGCTCTGGAGCCCCAGATCGTGCGGAGCGATGGCAAGCGCCCTGACGGAATGTCATTGATCCCTTGGAGGATGGGCCGTGCTCTGGTCTGGGACGCTACTTGCGCCGACACTTTGGCAGCGTCCTACCTCCCAGCGACCAGCAGACGGGCCGGAGCAGCGGCTGACGCCCGGGAGCAACTAAAGGCCGGCAAATACAGTTGTCTCGGCGCCCAATACGAATTTATGGCATTTGGCGTCGAGACACTGGGACCGTGGGGTAGAAGCGCACGGGAGCTCCACAAGACACTTGCCAAACGACTGAGGGAGGCAACGGGCGACCCTCGCGCGGGCAGCTTTCTTGCGAAGAGGATTGCTATTGCAATCCAGCGCGGGAATGCTGCCTGCGTGATGGGTACGCTACCGAGGGGACCATATTTGGATAGCCTTTTTAACATTTAGTTTTAGTTATTTTAATTAGTATTAGTGTTTTACTGTCTATGTTTTTTACTTGTGTATTTAGTTTAAGGTTTATTTCGTAAATAAATAATTATATCTTAATTCAAATCTGTAGTAAACCAAACACTTATTTCAAGAGCAAATATTACATCATGGATAGGGATGTTTGGCAGTGATAGCGTCCTGCACGGGTAATCTATCGCGAAAATATGTTTTCTACTGTAGCATTGTTATTTAAGTTATTTTGTAGTAGCTGACACTGTAATTTTATATTTAACTACACAATGTATATTTTTATGAAAAAATGACACCTCGCCGAGTTTCTTACGCCGGTTCTTCTCGTGGCAGAGGAATACTTTTCCAAACCGGTGGTAGTTTATTGACGTTCATAGGTGCATGTAATATGCCTAATTTGAAGAATAAACTACTTTTACTTTTTTATAATGATACATAGAATACGTACGTAACTTCCTAAGTTAGGGTAGAGTTTCGTTATGACGAGTACCTGGAATTAGTGAATGACTATTAGACGTAAGAATGGTTATAACACTTATAACAATAAATCAATTTGTACGGTGTCTTTCTAGGGTATTTTAATTGTGTGAATGTAGCATTTTTTAAGTTGACAGGGAAACTGTATTTGTTAGAAAAAGTATTACTCATGATCATGTCAGCCGAAGGATGTCCACTGGTGGACATAGGCCTCCCCTTAATACTTCCACAATGACCGGTTTATTATTGCCTTATTTGTTTTAGATTTAAGTCAGTTTTATTTTATTTATACTTATTTTTTCATTTCATTCATTTAATTGTCATATAAATTGTATGTTACATTGTATAAAGACGGTACAGTCCATAAAATGTCTCAATAAGTACCATTTTGGGTTGAGTATTGTTCTTTGTAAATAAATATTTATTATTCCTATTCATTTTTGAATGATAATGTGTTAATTACTCGATTCAATACGGAGTAAGTACTTGGATCTTATGATAGTTAGTATATAGAAAGTAGTTTCCGAGAAGGTGCAATTGAATTACCTACCTAATTAAATTACTGTTCACCAAGAGTAGATTTTCTATTTATTTAATCTTATTTTCGTCGTCTAAAACTTTTATTAAGGTAATGGGCAACATTACGCAAAAGAAACCGTTTATGTATTTTAATTTCACAAGAAAGTGATCTTTATATAATTTCTAAGCCCATTCAAATTTTCTATGTAATCCTCCCAATTCTCCGAGGCAATTTCGACATTTTCAGCGATCAAGCGTGCTGGGACAAAAGCAATCGGGAATCATTTGTCCGTGATGAGTCGGTCTGACACTATTGAACATGTAATTGCCTCGTGTTTGACGTACCTTTAGCTTTCACGTTCGATGCTCCGGATCAAATAAGAGTTGTTATATGATTTCCAATCATTATTACTTTCCGGATTATTGTTATTTCAAGCGTATCAAGATCTTATGTCCGTTAGAGCATTGTGAATAGAGTAAAGTGGCATTATTTATTAGGTTTGTATTTGGAAGCCTTGTTGCATTTTATAGAGGTGGCGGCGGACATTGTGTATGGTAAATATGGGTTTATAACTGACACAAATTGATATTTGATGACGATAAATGAATAACCAATTCCATAACAATAGCTTTGTGGAATATAGTGTCCGTTACATGTGTGTGTTTAATTGATATAATAATGTAATTAAATGTACTGTAAACATTACACTCTGTCGCGGCGTTATCAAACAAAAGTAAGTACACCACACACTAGTGTAATAAATAACGCTGTATAGCCGACAAAGATCACGCACCTTTTTTCCACTCGCTCGAGGCAAGTGGCTCCTTTTCATGCAAAATACATATAGAACAGCACACGCAACCCTCAGCGCCGATTTATTTTGAAAAGGAACAATAGAGGACAATAAAAAGTGGGCTACGTGAGTGAGAACGCTGGTTTATGTCGACCTTCAGATGCAAGGCACGAGGCCGCTTTCATTATCGTCACGTGCACACGCTGAAGCCAATTGTAAACGTTACGAAAATCCATACTTAATATATAAGTACATACACATATACTAATAGATGTTTAGGGGATTTTGGCTGATATGATGAAAATGACATCGACCGATTTCCGACCGAACTATATGGCATGTAACTGTTATATATGTGTTATAATTATAACAAGATTAACTTTGAACTAAGCCTAAGCATCTGTTTCACAAAATTAAAAAAAAAAAGACTAGTTGGATTTGTAGTCATAACCCGTTCAATTTTGCGGGCTTTAAAGTTCACAGACTTTATATTTACTGTATGTTTAACACAACTAACCACATTATCTAAAATAATCAATGCAAATTGTACAAAAGCTTGCTTTCCCAAGTACATTTTCCAAGTTCGGCTATTAGTGGTTAACTAGTAAAGCCTATTTAGCTGTGATAGTTTTCCTGGTTTGTCTATGAAAATTCTCGTGTACACACACAAATACGAGTTTTTTCACATACCTAGTAGTAAGCGTTTAGCTGATAAAGGAACACTTGACCATAACAAAAGTTATCACTTTGAAGCTTATTCATTTCTGAATCAAAAACTAGACAAGGATACCCATTAGTAAAGGAAGACAAATTGCATTCCCACTTTATGTGCAAGGTAAATAAATAATGAATAAATAAATATTAGGGGCCTTTTTTACACAAATCGAACTAGTCCCATAGTAAGCTCAATAAGGCGTGTGTCCGGAAATCACTATTTTTACACTGATTAACTGACTGATCAAAATTTATGACTACCTTAACCTTTTCGACGCTAACGACGTATATATGCGCTCCACCGGTTCGATGCCAACGACGCATATATCCGTCATGGCGTCCAATGCGATAACAATCTACATGCATTTCTGTAGGGTTCAACTTCGCGTTTGACATTCTCATGGTACGGCGTGTGAGCGACAGCGTTCGTATTTGACAGAGCGCTAAAAAGGTTAATCTGCCAGGTGAACTAGAATGTTGAAATTTGGCATCCATGTAGGTAATTGCGTGTACACCAAGGAAAAAAATAGTGTCCGAAAAACCGAAACAATCATGTGTTTTTGCCGAAACCGAAGGTTCGGTTTTAGGTCTAGTTTCGGCCGAAACCGAAACCGAAACTTTTATAGACATGTTAAAATCATTGAATAAAATGTCAGTAGGCCGTTCTTTTTAAACATATGATCAGAACAGTACTTCGGAGTACAATAACCCATTATACAAGCGATATAACACGCACAAGGAGGCAAAGTTTCTCCTTAGTTTGGGACTAGGTCTTTAAACTTAACGGTTTAATATCGCTCGTGAGTTTGGGATCGTCCACGATTCGCACAACACATCTCTGAAGCGAGTCAAAAAGCCCAAACTAGTGTCCAGGTGTTCCCGCGCAAAGATGACCCCAATACTCCATGACGGAGACGGACTTTGTGACTTATATAATAAAAGTCTCTGTCCAGGGCCGGGGTTAAAGTATCACTTCGCTTTATTGAGCACACCTAGCTTTTTGGATGCCAGCTTGGCTTTGCCTTCTAAAGTGGCTCCCAAACTAAACGTCGCTGGAAATGTCGACACCAAGGAGAGGGCTGTGTCTTGGAACCCTGGGGCCACAATGAATGGGTTTTTTTAGCAGTGTACGCGCATACTTGAACTGGACCAGATTATCCCGGCCCCACTCACGAGACTGAGTGGTATCGATTTCGGACACAAGTTGTTTACGACTCTCTGAGAAACGAGAAATGTTGGCGCGGCCCGTATAATAAGCATCCCCAATGCTGGCATCCGCATAACAATGGATGCTGTCAATAGAGAGCATCCATTAAGTCATGCATGCAGTAAGCATGGCATGTCAGTAGGTTTAGTAACAAGGTATCACCATCATCAATCATCATTATTAGCCGAAAGACATCTGTTTGTCACATTTTTATATTTTTTATACCACTTCGGTGGCAAACAAGCTGACATCGTCGCTTATGGCCGCTTGCAACACCAAAGGCGACACACGCACGTTGCCGACCCATGAGGAACTTATTCATGCCTTTTTTTTGAACAGCCTTATGCTGTAGTGTATGTATCCCATTGGGAATACCTCGGCAGAGAGATCATTCTACAACCTAAGTGTTTTTGGTATAAAGCACCTATTGAAACGTACTGTACGCGAACACACTGGCTCCAGGGTATGGGAATGGAAGTGTGATGATGAAAGTTAGCCACGGCCATCTTGTCATACATTACCTTCCCCTTAGAGAATGCCAGAACAATCGGTTAGGAGCTACCAGTATCTAGACCTAGACCGTAATCAGCTCATCAGCCTTCTTATGCTACGTCCTCCGGTACGTGCTCGCTACTCGACTACTCTCTTACCCCACCGGTTCTTTGGACAATAAGGCCCGCACCTGCCATTTCAGTTTCAAATAGCAAGCCTTCGGGCTATGTCGGTTACTTACACTCGTAATTTTTTTAGATCTCGCAGAGCACCTCCTTGCAAGTAAAAACCCCTCTCCATCGTTCTTTGAGTGACTTTGACTCTCCTTATGAGGCTCATAGTGAGCGACTACGTTTCGGAGCCATAGGTCATCAATGGCAACACGCACTGGTCGAAGAATTTAAGTATTGACGAAAAGATATTGCGTCTCCCGAACGCCACCCAGCCAAGTCATTATTGACAATTGATCTCCTTGTCGAAGCTGCTCCTGCTCAAAAGAACCGTTTTTCATAGCCTCAGAGACAGTACAAAAATTCGCCTTGAGCGTCAGTCTCTTATCTTAACTGGAGTACGTACTACATTGACGTTAAATATGATCTTCGTTTGGTCGATGTTCATTTTAAGACCATCAACTCCAGAGGCCCACCTTAGATCGTCGAGTATGGGACTTAAGTTCTCCATGGTCTCAGTTTTGAAGAACAACAACCTAACTCCTGTCCCATGCCTTTGAAGATGACTGAATCGAGCAGCTTCTAAACAAGATAATACTAAAATAAAATCATATTACCGTGTTTTATGTACAATAATGCAATACATACATACATACATACATGCATACATGCATACATGCATACATACATACATACATACATACATACATACATGCATATTCTGAATTATAATTTTAACAGATCACAATCAATGTAAGGTACAATACAATGTAAGTTTCGGCACTGCCGAAAGGTTCGGCACTTTCGGCCGAAACATGATTTTTATGCCGAAACCTGCCGAAACCAAAACCGAAACTTTGGTCGGTCGGACAGTAGAAAAAATCTCAAAACAGGGATGGTTTTACATTTTTAATTATTTGAAATATAGAACAAGTTATTTGCCTCCAACGTAGTATTAATGAGGGAACTTAGTTACACAACTAATGAAAAGAGAACGAGTGGCGCGCGTCCTATGTATTGACCGTGCTGCATTACTCACTTAAGTACTTAAACATGGTTTAATATTATATCAGTAGTTTTAATAACTCTCTAAATGACTTTAGAAATTGTACTAGCTTGAACAATTGTGAATATTACTGTTTCGGGGTATTTACGTATTAAAAGTAGTATACATAATATATAGTGTGTTACCAGCATGCGAGCTTTTCTTTAAGCAGGGTATAGAAACGTTGTTCCTAAACCTAACCATGAACATTTATTGTAAAACTAAAATTTCAATTTCCTTTGTATTCGAACAAAATTTAAATTGCCAGCAATGCAAAGCAAAGTTAATTGTCAATACAGTACAAATTACAGCTCTTAATGTTTTTTTAACCTACTTCAAGATTTCAAAAGAGGAGGTTATCAATTCAGTTGTATGCTTTTTTTTTCATTTTTTTAATGTTTGTTACTCCATAACTCCGTCATTTCCCTTGGTCCCGTTTTTGTCAAAACGGAGTTCTGATGATGGGATCTATGAGGAATCGAGGGAACTCCTCAAATCCTAAAGGCAAACATATAGTGATTTTTATGTTTTTGTCAACAAATAAAGCATTTTCATACAAAAATGTGACATTTGATGAAGTGGAACTGCTGATCATGATCAGAACTGAACTCTTCAACGACGAAAAGTTCACGTTTGGCGATTTGTCCTCCTAGCTGCATTTGTTAAGCAAGTTCTATTTTCACGATTAATTTTTGTCATGCTCGAGTTCTGATGATGGGATCCATAAGAAATCGAGGGAACTCCTCAAATGTGAAAGGCAGACAAATAGTGATTTTAGTATTTTCATGAACTAATCAAGCATTTTCATTCTAAAAGTGACATTTGATGAAGTGGAACTGCTGTTGATGATAAGAACGGAACTTTTCAACGACGCGTAGTTCACTTTTGGCGATTTATTCTCTTCGTTTTGTTTGTCAAGCAAGCTAGGTTTTCAAGACATATTTTTGTCAAGCTTGAGTTCTGATAGAGGATTCCATGAGGAATTGAGGGTACTTAGTCTTCTACCATTATAAACATACTTATAGCCATTTGTATTTTATTGTATGGAATCTAAGAGTGCACCATCTAAGCATAATAATCTTTCACCGGCCTCCCCCCATTGAAGTCGGTTTTTTTTTCTTAAAAATTATTTACTACCACGTCATCTTAAGCAAGCGCACCCAGCACATTGAAGGTGCAGAGTTAAGAAGTTTAACTGTGTAGTTAATTCAAATAATTATAATTTGTTAATACATGCAAACAGTTGCTAATGAAACATACTAGGGTAGTGGCTCCAGTGAATGAACAGTTCTAGTGAATGAACAAAACACGCGTTGTCGAATATTTTTTCCTAAAAATAAGGATCCTGAGACTTTTTTACTCTGTCTTGTATTTTTTTTCGCTTGTAAACATTATTAAAAGAATTATTAAAACATATTTGCCAACTCTAACGCATCAACAACAACGTGGTGGTTGTGTGAAGTAGTCGGTGTTGATGTGTTTTTTCTTTGTATGGGCCTGTATTAAGGAGTCAGGTAAGTCACCTTATGATTCTTGGTACTCTGTACTTGGCATGCGTAGTGTTTATGTAATGTGCGAGTTTATTATGGGTTGGGATAGGTTACATACACTTTTTATGAGATGACCAGTATAATTCTGCTGCATTTTATTCCATGTTAACCAGTGTACTATAACTGGAACTGTATTACACAACACACGAATCCGGTGAATGAACGGGGGTGTTCATTCACTAGAATTACGGAAATATTAATTTGAAGCGATTTCTAAAATTATATTTATTGAAATAAAATTGCAATTACGGAAATGAAACCATTTGTGGTTTTAGTTCTGTAATTGCAATTTTATTTCAATCAGTATAATAAATAATAAAGATAATAAATCTTGTAGCCAGTGTTCGAACAGCACTTAAAAATACTTAATAACGTCAACTATGTAGGGCCAAAAATTAAAGTTCATTCACTGGTTTCTTAATTTCAGTAATTGAACAGTTAAAAAATTAAACTAAATACCGGAAAAACTGGAATAGGTATAAAAAAAATAAAAATAATTATTAAATTGGAGCAATTTGTACTCACGGCTAATTCTTAATATATTTTTGTTTCAGCTATATGGAATTAGATACTTAGGAGACTTAAAAAATGTCAAATACTGCAGTGATCAATAGTCATCCGGAATCTTGGCTCATAGGATATTCAAACAGTTGAAACTTATCATAAACCTTTTGCGCTTACATCATCATCATCAGCCTGTATCAGTCTACTGCTGGACATAAGCCTCTCTCATGGCACGCCACTGAGCAGTCTGCCTCAACGGCCGACGGTTCAGCGACATATTCGACCTGGCCACTGCCACTTCAGCTTGCTAATTCGTCGA
The DNA here is from genome assembly GCA_905163555.1 of Notocelia uddmanniana. Taxonomy (NCBI): domain Eukaryota; kingdom Metazoa; phylum Arthropoda; class Insecta; order Lepidoptera; family Tortricidae; genus Notocelia; species Notocelia uddmanniana. Next base: position 24,805,153 of record LR991055.1, read on the forward strand.
GCAATATCGTTCCGGGTGTTGAAACTCTTGGAGTCTTCATGCAAGACGGTTCGTGAAGACCCTCAAGGGTCATAACTCTAACGAAAAGGAAATTCGATTCACTGTAGTACGATTATCGAACTAACAGGAATAAAATTGTCCAGATAGACCGACCAGACGGCTCTATTCCTTGTAGTTCGACTAGTTGGACCAAAACCACCTGTATTCAAAAATGTTTTCGCAGTAAATTTATTTTTTGAATATGAGATATGCATTATTCGTGTGTCCGTTCATTTACTGGAGCCACTACCCTATTGTCCGTTTATAAAAAAGCCCGCTTACCGGTAATGCATTCTATTACTTTTAATAAGTTCCCGATATTTTGGCACTATTGCAAGCACCATTTTCAAGTTCTTACTGTTTTTTCAAGTTCCACCAGACCTTTCGGTCCACTTCGAAACGATTATGAATAATAACGATCGTCAAATACGAAAAAAAGTCTATTTTAGATTTTAAGGAAAATTAAAACGTCAACATTGCTGTGAACATTTTCTTAATAAGGCCTTTTAATTATCCTTTGAAACCTCTTAATTATCTTGGCCACTGTACTGTAAATGAAATTAAATGTTATTCAACGTCAGGTAGCTTTTGTCTGTTAAATGCAGAGGTTACTTCTGTACGGAATAATTTAACAAATTGGTCTCAAAAATTAAAATTACTTCATACCTATATTAATTACAGACTAATTATTAGTTCCATTCCGCACTCGCCCGCAATATATTCCGTGTTCTTTCGTTTCTAGCGTGATCGTGTGCATCTACACCACCGAGGTGTGCCAAAGCCTAGTTTAGCCGAAGCCGCTAGAGAAACAGGCCGGCCTACATTATTAAACGTTAATCGCTTATAGAAATTAGTCGTTTTGTTCTACTGTTTCTGCTTTTATTAAGACCAGCGGTGTAATAACGCAACGTTTTCGAATGTAGTTAAGGTAGACTTTATTATTCTCCATTGCAAAAACTAAAAGATATGTCTATGGTCATTTGAAAAGTTACGTAATTAGCCTGCTGCACGTTGCTTGCGTTAGGTGTCGAACTTTTGTAAAGTCTATCTGTAATTTTTTAATGGAAAACATCACTGTACGATAATGTACGTTGGAAATTCGTTACGTAATAACTCCGCAGAACATTCTTTATTTTAGGGTTTCGTAGTAATCAAGGAACCCTTAAAATGGTTTCGCCATGTACTTTCGTCCGTCTAAAGACAGATCCTTAGCTCAGTAGCAATTACTACTGAAGCTGTATTTTGGCAGGGATATACATTATCGCAACTAAGTAAACATTACTACTTAACGAGTAATAGCCGAACTTAAGAAAATATACCTGGAAAAGTAAACATGCTTACTATTTCCATTGATTACTTAGATAACATTGTTAGTTGTGTCAAATATCATCATCATAATCATCATCATCATATCAGCCGAAAGACGTCCACTGCTGGACATAGGCCTCCCCTAAAGACTTCCACAATGACCGGTCCTGAGCCACCCGCATCCAGCGGACACCCGCGGCCCTTACCAGGTCATCAGTCAACCGTGTAAGGGGCCTGCCCACGCTACGCCTTCCGGTACGTGGTCACCACTCGAGAACCTTTCCGCCACAATGGCCATCGGTTCTACGTGCTATGTGTACTGCCCACTGCCACTTAAGTTTAGCGATTCGAAGGGCTTTATCAGTCACCTTGGTTCTGCTGCGGATAACTTCATTCCTGATGCGATCACGCAGAGATACTCTCAGCATAGCCCTCTCCATTGCTATTTGGGTGACTTTGAGCCTTCTTATGACGCCCATAGTAAGCGACCACGTTTCAGTACCATATGTCATCACTGGCAACACACACTGGTCAAAGACGTTCGTCTTGAGACACTGCGGAATATTGGACGAAAAGATGTGCCGTAGCTTCCCGAACGCTGCCCAGCCGAGTCGGATTCGACGATTTCTTGAAGTTGGATTTACCTAACTGGACAGTCTGTCCTAGGTAAATGTAATCGTCTACAACTCGAGCGTAAAGTGTCCGATTGTTACGGGGTTGGTGCTACATGGGTATTTGACATGATCTTCGTCTTATCCATGTTCATCCTTAGACCAACTCGCTCGGAGGCTTTACTGAGGTCATTGAGCATTGTACTTAAATCCTCCATGATCTCAGCCAAGACTACTATATCGTCAGCAAATCGAAGGTGAGTAAGGTACTCGCCGTTTATGTTGATGCCTAGCCTTCTCCAGTCCAGAGTCTTGAAAACATCTTACTCGTAGTCCACGAACGCTAAACAGAGGGGCAGATTATACTCCTCACTCTTCTGTATAACCTGACGGAGCGTATGGATGTGGTCTACTCTGCTAAAGCCTCCTCGGAAACCGGCTTGTTCGGGAGGCTGGAAGACATCTAGGCTGCGTGCGAGACGGTTCGTAATGACTCTTGAAAACAGCTTATAGACATGGCTCAGAAGTGAGATGGGTCGGTAGTTCTTCAGTAAGGCGTTGTCACCCTTTTTGAAGAACAGCACCACCACACCTCTGTTCCATGCCTTTGGAGTTTTCCCTTCCAGTAAGACGGAGTCGAACAACTTCTGAAGGGCCCTAAGGACCGGTTTTCCACCCGCCTTCAGGAGCTCAGCTGTAATTCCGTCTTCACCGGGTGCCTTATTGTTCTTTAGCTGTGTAAGAGCAATTCTAATCTCGTACAGGCTGATGTCCGGGATATCTTCGGTAGAGTCCGGGTTAATCTAGCTCTAGGATCTTCCACCAGACAAACTTCGGGTCTGCTAGTTGACGCGTATAGCTGTCAAATATAAAGTAAATATAAGTCTGTGAGCTTTTAAATCCTCATAATGTAACGTTTATGCAACTACGGAACCCTACTTTGCTCATTGCCCGATACATAATCTTTACCCGATACGTACTTGTCCAGTTTTTGAGCAGTAATAATTCGATTGCATAAATCGGCGAACTTTAGTACGTCTTTTCAGCAATTTTCAACTAGTTTTAGAAATTCTGTCACATAATATTCCCTTAGAAATTGAACGTAATTTAACTATTACAATATATTTACAAAGGCATTCTTGAGAGAGTGACATTCCTTATTAAACAGGGTTGTACAGCACAACAATAAGTATAGTTCGTAACTATGCTTTGTTCTTTAGCATTGTATTAAATCTATCAAAATGCTCCAAGCTTAAAACCTTTGACATCAATTTTGCAGCTGCGACTAACGACGATAATACTTACCTACAGGATGTCTGATGTGTAACATATTGGAAATGTTTTTTTTTTCTAAGATGTGCATATATTATGTACATGGAGGTTGTTGGAGTTTAAAAGACTGGCATTATGTATCCACGTTAAGAAATTAAACCTTTTCCGATTTTATGGTTATTCAAATAAATATAAGCTGCCACTGGGATCTTGGTAATTCGAAAATGATACATAAGGTGCTATTACAATGTCAAAAAATAACTTACCCTTACTAACTTACCATTTTTAGAAGTGTTAAGGTGCCTCTTTATTATTCCAAAACAAGTGGTTTTAATAAGAGAATAACTCTACAAACTTCGAACATGACATTATTAATTCTCTAATGGACATAATAATGCGGCTGTCGTAGGAACTTTTAGCACTGTGTAGAAAAGTGGTGAGTGAAAAGTTATTCGTGCCGGGCAAAGTACGGGATACATGAGAAAAGAGGAAGAGGAAGGCCGAGGAAAAGTTATATGAACCAGATATAGGATGATGTGGAAGTCGTGTCGTACCAGGACGTCAAGAAACTAGCCTTGGACCGACAGAAATGGCGAAAACTGCATCACGCTGCACCGACAAGAGCCCAGCTCTTAAGTGAATGATGATGAAAGTACGGGAGGCTATTAAAATTATTCGTCATTCTTATTTTAACCGTGATTACGGATGTTCCGTGCCGCCCAGCTGGAAAACAAAAGGTACATTTTCGCCTCTCTGTCACTAAGCCTCACTGCCTTCGCCGATCAGCCGCGTCGGAAGGGCACGGGCAAGCAATCCTAAACATGCCGCCAGTGCAGGTGCTCATGATTCGAAACCGCGTACAGTTTCGAAACTGGCCGAGGAATATACGTGAGTGACCAGCTTCATTTAGCCTTAATACTCAGAAAGTATAGTCTGAATACATGGGAGTTTTCTATATAAAACCAAACCATTGACATTGACTCGTCAATGTTGATGAAACTCACTCATAATAAAAATTACAATCCTCAGTCTTCCGTGTCCTATTTAAACAGGTAAATACGTTTTCACATACATAAATTTGTATGTTAATAGAGTTTCAAGGATTACACTGCCACAAAATGCATGCAATGCTAACTAAAACAGACCTTGCGTTTTAAACGAAAAATTCATTCATTCATTTCACTTAGCTACCTGAAACTAAGTACTACTTACATTCAACACTTGCAGCAAAAATGGGTTGAACCAATCACGCTAATGAAAACAAGCCACGCTCCCGTCTAGTAAATATTCAAGGGATATTCTGTAACGAGCGGGGTATACCGCGGTTAAGAACGTTAAACTTGGTGTATGCAATTTAATATTAGATTAGGATCTAAAATGCAGTTTATTACAGCCTATGAGAGTCGTAAAGTTGTGCAATACGGTCAGCCAGAAGATCCAGTAAAAGTATCAGACTTGATGGAGACACGAAGAACGTTAGATTACAATACACTTGAGCATTCGTGACATAATTCACATACACCAACAATGTACTTATTACTTCCGTACGAATGTTTAATGGACCCGGGTATGTCCTTAAACTACGACCAAGATCACCGGGGAATGGGCAGCAGCATTCCTAGAGTACGGTGGAGATACTGCGACCGCCAACCCGCATGCCAAGCGTGGCGATTATGGCATTTATCCCCCATGAAATTGGGGGAGGCCTATGTCCAGCAGTGGACGTCCTAGGGCTGATATGGTGGAATGTTTAATAAGATTTATATTATCTTAGTCGTTGACGACGACGTTTATCTATATATATATATATATATATTATTATCCACATGTTTAGAATAAAATGTGTTTATTAAGGGCTTGATCAATTTATTTTAAACATTGCGCATCACCATGTTGCAAAACTAAATCAAATCTTTAATGATTTTACACCGGTTTTATTTTATTTTGAATTGCGCGACCGGCGCATCAAAAACTTACGTTAAGTTTACACTCGTTACCTCAACATTTTATCTACTAAGCCTAATAAAAATTCTCTACCCTTTCTGCCTGTATGTGTTTTTTGGCTAGAGTACACGATATAAATCTATGCACTAAGAAATGGTAATTTTTCAATTGCTTTAAGTAAATTCTTTTATTTTTCAGTATTCCGTTGTTTCATTTCCAAAGCAATTTAACTTAAATTGCTAGTTGGAAGACTATTACATTTCAGTTAATGAAGAATATTCCCAATAAATGCAAAGGTATGTAAATTCCTCTAACAACCTCGAGTATGGTGAAAAACTGGAACTTCGTTTTCTCACAACGGATAATAGTAGTTTTCATAGTAGTTTGTAGGTGGGTGAAGAAATTAAATTTCAAGAATAAACGTAGGATTGACGACAAAAATTGGCATCATATCACTGATAGACTTATTAAAAACCTGACCCACTTCCTAATTGAAATTTGGTATACAGCTGGGTAATAAAAAGTATACAATTGTGCATACAATGAAACACTGAAAAAATACGGACCACGAGCGGGTACTCGACCCCGTAACTTTTTATTACGACCTATTCCGCTATGCCGTGCTTCTACTTATATGTTCTCATACATAGTTCAGTTAGCAAAGAGCAGTACAAAATTCGGGGTATCGTCTTTTTCCTAGCGAACAATTATTATTTGTCTAATTTTGATTGACAATCATATCTATATGTGCAGGCAAAAAAAAAAACAAAATGCTTGCATGTTGCACGCTGCATTTTAATGTACATAACTTCACGTGGTTTTTCTGCTCGGGAAACTTCACTAAAGTAGCAATGCGGCATAAAATGAGATAGCAAAAGAGTGTTTAGCTGCAAAGTTTTTCAAAGAGCTTATTTATTTTACACTCATCAACAGGAAAAGTTTAAATAAACTTTTTGTACTAACCGCTGTATCAACACAGATAGAAAGCAGGATTCATAGATATTTAACTTTACTTGGATTGGTCAGGAATTATCCAATACAATATCAAGAATAATCAACCTTCAGTGAATATTTAAATTAGTAAGCCACTATAGTGACTCAAAAAGTAAAAAAATATTAATGAAATGAAATGGAATTAATTTAATCCAGAACATGTCCATATGGTTATACAATAAAATAAAATAAAATAATAACAATAATACTACACTAACACTAAAATTAAAATTAAGCCACGTTATGGGTCACCCCGACCACGTTTGACTGGCTTGTGGTAGCTCCTCCATCGTTCGTGAAGCGGGCTGGCGTATTTATTGCCTTCCTGGCATTGGCGCTCCTGGCTCGCAGCAGCGCGTCCCAACCCAGCGCGCGGCCCTTCGCGAACATGGCGCTCGCGCTGCACCAGCGCAGCAGCCGGAACATGGCACGCCACGCGTCGTTGTACTGCACGCGCATGTCTCTGGCAGCAGAGGAGGTATAGTTTGACCACAATTCTACGGTGTACACGCTGGTACAGACACTCAGGAATAGCTGCCTCTTGACGCCATTGCTACATTTAGCAAATCTCCTGGCCAGCATATTCGCGCGCACTGCGATAGCTCTCTTTTGTCTCTGTATATTCTCGTTGTCCTTCATGTTGAACCGCAGAATGTGGCCAAGATATTTGACCTCGTGCACTTGTCGCAGCGGTACACCATTTCAAAAAAAATATTGGGGACAATCTTACACAAATCGACCTAGTCCCAAACTAAGCAAAATTTGTACTATGGGTGTACTAGACGACGATATACATACTTATATTGATAAATACATAGAAAACATCTAAGACCCAAGAACAAATATCCGTGCTAAATGCACAAATAATGCCCTGGCCGGGATCACTCTAAACAAATACTGATTCTCTCTGAGACCGGCGAGGACCCCTGCAGATCGATGTAGTGAGAAGGTAATTGAGACCCGGCTTTGTAAATTGTATCAGATAGATTTTATGTGGAGATGTAAAATCAACAAACGTATGTAGGTTCGCAGTTGTTACTTATTTTTGATCTCACATAATGTCTTTTATTTGTTCGTTGTACTTCGGAAAATTGACAAACGGAAGTAATATTACCATGGTAAGTAGTTTTTTAGAGCGCACCATCAGCAATAGTTATTTAATGTACATTTTGCGTGGTGTTTTAAAATGAGGTTTTTACATTTTATTGGCCAATTAGAATAATAATGAATTAATTTTAGTTCAGTAAATAATAAATTTCATTTTCGCTTTACAGGAGAAAAAACTTTTATTTACGTTAATAACGTTAAAATTTTTTTTAAGATGTAATCATAATTATTAAAGGGAATTTAAAAAAGTAACAAGTAACTAAACTAACGTAATCAGGGGTGGTTTACTACCGTGACGTCATCGCGCCGCGCAAAGTACATGCGGCCGCCGGCTCACACGTCGTGTGACTATTCAATGGTTGCGGAGCAGCGTTACGGACCGCACGCCCACGCGCTGCTGTACCGCTGTACGATATTAAAATAATCCGTTTCGTGTTAAATAATAATGTCAAAACCACAGCATTACTGTATAAAAAATATCTTTATATAGTTACCCAAATTCTGTGTCTTTCTTTATCTTAAAATGTTGCAAGAACTGACAGTTATCACTCAAAAACCTGACAGTCATTGAGTTTGGTATTCACCGATGATTGACATAAAAGAAAACGAAAATGAAAACGTTGGTTCTAAGAAACTTATTTTTTTTTTAAATAATGCCTTTAAAAATTATATAAAACTTTGTATCCACTGGTTACATGTATGGAGTGCAACCCCCCCCCCCCCCTCACCCTTCGCCTACTTTAATATTTTGTCGTCATTTCACATCACTTTTACGTAGCTGTTCATACGAGTAGAACACACCTTCCTGCTAAATGTTTTAATTGTATTTGTAATGCTTATAGTCTCCGAGTAAGTATACATCGGCTGTGACATACTGACATACAGACAAAAAGACGGACGGACGGGTTCCGTTTTCACCATTTTGGCTACTGAACCTTAAAAGTACTATTCGTAATTGTATTGTAAACAACACTACTAATAATAAATTACATATATTATTATAAAATAGGTTCTCGCTGGTAGTAACCCTAGCGCTGAGGGCGGGGCCTCGAAAGAGCGCGTTGCGTGCAATAGAAAGAGACCGCCACGTTTAGGCACGTTTGGCATACCTAAACGGGGGATTTGTTAACAGATAAACTTCTGTACTTGTATTATTACTTATTCTGTGACGTAACATCATATCAAAAATGTCAGATCTAATATATACGGCCGAGCGAAGCGAGGCCGAATAGGTCTAAGGCGGGCAACCCCAAATTTCCCGCCGAGGTATGTATAGTGCTTTTCTCAAACATGCAATGAAATAAACAACAAAAAAACCATTTTTTTTTAATACGCATAGTGGCAGAATGTCATGATGCCTGTGCCACAAATTTATGTGGAATGGAATTAAAAAAGAGGACTTCGCCGGCCTAGGCCTGCAAGATTTGTATGAAATTCCATTAACGACCTCTTGTCCTAGCCGCACCTGAAACGTCATACTTCGCAGCCTATTATAAGGAACATAACATCAATATTTCATTGCATGTTTGAGAAAATGTATTTTTGAAATTTAATTTTTAATTGGTTTAAAAAATTGTTTTGTTTTTTTACACTACAGTAACACTAAGAAGGCATTTCGCGTCTAAAATATGGCAGAAAAAAGTGTAGACGATAAATATGAACTGACTGACACCAGTGCAATTACGCATCTCTTCGCATTATGCTATTTGCATTTTCCATTTTGTTTACGAAAGGAAAAAAATTGCGACTGTTAATTGACAAGTCTGTTATAACTGGGTAACATCAAAGTTACGCGCGCAGATGAAATAAAACACGAGTTAAATTGTTTCGCATTCTCGTACGCCAATATCATTAACGAAAGCGTTGTTTGCACTTGGCCCCTCACGCACCGAACTAACATGTCAAAATTCGACATGCGAAATATCGAACGAACTGGCCTATACGTCATTTCGATATTATACTTCCTGGTTGTTTCGCATGATAGGTAGAAAGTGTTCCAAGGCAAATCGATGGTGTTTTTGACACATCTGTTTCGCATTCCAATTGGATTTCAACGAGTTGCACGCTTGTTATGACATGTTAAGCGCACGTAAAAGCGAGTGCGCGAGACGAATTGCAATGTGAAATGTGAGTCTCGGATGGATTCCCTTGTGCCAGTTAATTAAAATATCTACCTGTGGAGATTGCCTTGTGGTTGCCTTCCCCAATGATTTATTGATTATATTCACGCCTCGAGTAATTTAATAACTCTCGGTTGCAAGCTCGGTTGTATCCTCATTATTTGCAATGCTTGGGGCTCGGATTTATTAAAGCGTCCTGGCGGAGTTCCCGTGAACGTACGGAATGTAATTAGTATTAATTGAGCTGGCGTGTATTGAAAATAAATTACATATTGAAAATCTGATATGTTAATATGTAAGTTTATATGGAACTTTATATGTTACACCTATATAAGTAGGTGTATGAAACATGAAACGCGTTTGTACGCGACGTAGGCCGTCGGATCAGACAGAACGGAGACTTTCGCTCCGAGTCGTTTATGGTGCAAAGGTTAAAGACAATCTTATACTAAACTTACTAGTCCCGTAGTCAGCAGCTCAAATAGGCTTATGTTATAGGTAATAGATGACGATATATTTAATAGCTATCAATATTTAAAGTATACAGAAAACTTCCAAGACTCAGAAACAAATATATAATTATAATGTAACCACCTTATCGACACAATGTGTATTGTTAATAATTAAATAAATATCACTTAATATCAAATTATGCTCTACACATAAATTGACCCTGACCGGGATACGAACCCAGGGCCTTCAGCTTCATAGGCAGGGTCACTCACCACTAGCTTAAACCGGTCGTCAGCCTTTCTTTTGAATATAAATAAATAATGCATATATTGAGAACTTCCTAATTACTTAATGAAACCTGAAGGAAGATTGCGTAACGTTTTCAAACGTACGTAACGTTGCTGGGCTTCGATTCAACCCACGATAATTGACAGAAACGGCCAATTATCCAAAATTCTACCCCTAAGAGGGTAAAATAGGGGATGAAAGTTTTATATAAGTATATACGCACAGGCCAAACCCTTAGGTCTCGAAACTCACAGTTTCGCACACGTATTCATCGTATGACGTTGGCATCCAATACAGAAGAATTTTTAAAATTCAGCCTCAAGGGGGTGAAATATGGGATACAAGTTTGTATGAAACTTTATATTACTTGGATATATTTATTTATTTAGTAGGCACACAAAACAGACAACATTCATTGACAGAAATATAGAATAGTTCGCAGGTACTGATTTGAATGCTATCCAAAATATGTATGCACAGCATGATTAAAAGTAACAGCGAACGTAAAACTAAAACTACACTAAACTAGGTACAGTATACGTTTCTCCCGAAAAACAAAGGAACGCAGAGAATTTGGGACCAACCAATCTGCGCTCGACTTCATTCCTGTCTCCTAAACTCGTGCTGTACCAGCCAAGAAAAAGCACGGATGCTCGCCGTGTTAGAGAACGAATCCGGATCTTTGCTCCACTCTCTCCCGTCCATCAATTTCGGCACCCTACTATATAATACCACCTTCAGGTTGGCTATTGGGTTACGTCTAGGGTCCAACATTATTACACCACACCGCTGCTCCTTTGAGGCCACGGTCGATAGCTTGGGATACCATGGCCTCTCATGCACAAAGAGTGCCGGTCGCCTTGCTCGCCACGCCTGTCTGAACGATATCATCCGTCGGGCCCTTGCCAGCGTCAACGTCCCAGCCATGCTAGAACCGTCTGGCCTCACGCGTGACAGTGGCAAGAGGCCCGACAGCATGACCCTCGTGCCATGGAGGCGGGGACGGCCCCTCATTTGGGATGCTACTTGCGTAGACACCCTGGCGCCGTCCCATTTGGGAAAAACTTCGTCCATGGCAGGTGGGGCGGCCGCATGGGCCGAGACAGCGAAACGCCGCAAGTACGTCGGTCTTTTAGACCAATATATATTTGTGCCTTTCGCTGTCGAAACCGTCGGACCCTGGAGCCCAAGCGCCCACAAACTTTTTGGACAAATTTCATAATTATTAGGTGAAGTTTCCGGAGACCGGAGGGCTGGCTCTTTCCTTGTCCAGCGGATTGGCATAGCCATCCAGCGGGGGAACGCAGCCCTAAGCCTACCCTCCCCCAAGGTTCCGATCTGGGGGATCTAATTTAGTTTTTTATTTTTAATTGTATTCTTTTAGATGATGTACTTTGTTAATAAAAAAAAGGTACATACATAAAAATAATATAATATCCTTGAGCAAGCTACTAACAGATAATTGAGTATACACATGACTAAAATAGAAATACAAATCAATCAAAAAAACAATTCAAGCTGATTTAAGCGGCTGAGTACTTTGACCAAGAACTGTGAGTATCTGCCTCCTGAAAATCGTAAGTCGCGAGTCGAATGTGTCAATATCATTATGTTTCAAAGCGCAAATATTTTAGGAGCACGGGACCTAAACCGGGGTGTGTTAAACGTAACTAGCGACAGGATTTCAGGCGAGTACATTTTGAAATGGAGTAGTTTGTGAAGAAATGATAAGTCAAGAAGTAGATGACGTGATTCTAGGGAGCCAATACCAAATGAACGCAGTCGCTGGTCATAACTGTGATGTATAAGAGCGCGCTTGTATCGATAAGACATTATTTTAAGGCACCTTTTCTGAACTCTTTCAATGTTATTAGAGTGTACAAAGTAATAAGGAGACCAAAACGTTGAACCATACTCGAGTACACTGCGCACTAGACTTTGAAAGAGGCAAAGTACTCTCAAAATTAAAAAAAAATGGGATTCGAAGAATAAATCCGAGCATTTGATTTGCTTTTTTTGTAATAACCTCGTAATGAAAAGCAACCGTTTCACGGGCAAGTCTCTGGCCAGCCAGTTCATAGTCTTATATAATTCTGTGTTTTTTATTAGAGAAAGAGATAACAAAGCATTTATTACATCATTACATCCAAAAACATGCGGTTGCTGACACACCAGTCAGATATTATATTAAGATCCTTTTGCAGCATTAAGCAGTGAGAAATACTGTTCACACTCGTGTACACTTTCAAGTCATCCGCGTATAAAAGAGAATGGCAAGACAGACGATCCACCAGATCATTTATAAAAACGATAAACAATAATGGACCCAAGTGCGACTCTTGAGGCACGCCAGAACTTATGGGCACAGGAGCAGATAAAAAGCCATTTATCAGGAGCAGATATAAGTTGACTCCTATTATTCAAGTAGGAGGAAATCCATCGTAACAAAATACCATGTATACCATATAAAGCAAGTTTACGACAAAGTATACTATGGTCTACCTTATGAAAGGCCTTCAAGAAATCCGTGTATATGGAGTCAACCTGTCCTCTAAGTGCAAAATTAGTACAAAGGAAATTTTTGTATTCCAGCAAATTTGTTACAGTGGATCTGTTTTTAACATGTTGCCTATCGGACAAAAATACGCTGAAGTGATTATATTTACAAGGGTTCATAGACAAGGGATTCAAAAAGCTTGGCCAAACACGACAAAATACTTATGGGCCTATAATAAGCATGCATTGTCACAGCATGTCTTGTCGCCCGATTTGTGAATAGGGATAATATGAGCAATTTTCCACACTGTAGGGAACGTTCCGGAATGCAGCGATTTGTTAAATAATAGGTACAGAGGACAAGAAAGTTCTTTGGCACATGAAATAACAAAAGACGGAGGAATGCCGTCAGGTCCAGAACCTTTCTTTTTGTCTAGAGATTTTATTTTTTGGACTGTTTTATCAACGGGAATTAAAAGATTATTGAAAGATTCACTACTTAAATTAGCGTTGTAAGGGGACTCATAAGTACTAGACAAAAGACCTGCAGATGGTTCAAAGACAGACCCAAAATAGGCAGAAAATAGGTTGCATAAGTCTGGACAGTCTGAGACTGTTGAGTGGCCATACATCATCTGCTGTGGTTTTGTTGAATGACCCTTTTTATTTTTAACATAACGGCCTAAAGCTCCATCTTTATCTTACTTCTTTTACGGAGAATGGTGATTACGAAATCACGAGGGTTGCCATATTTTTTTAAGAGTTTGTGAAAGTTGTGTTCTTCATCGAGGCAACATTTTAATGCATTGCTATACCACGTAGGGTAGTTGTAACTCGTTTTTTTCTTATGTAACGGGGTGTGTTTTTTAATAATGGCATAAAGTGTATTGTAAAATAACTTACTACAGATATCAACGTCCGATGAACCGAGCAAGGAATCCCAGTCAACCAATAACAAATCCTTACGAATGTTGGAAAGTCGCGTTTATTAAAATTGAGCCTTTCCGTGCAATTTGCAGCCATGGTACGTCTCATTTGTAAGTGAGGGATATCAATGGTAATCGATGAATGGTGAGCATCCAACTTAGTCATCGGTTCAATTAATAATGAGTTAGGTATTTCAGCGTTTTCCAAAATTCTACCCATAAGAGGGTAAAATAGGGGATCATAGCTTTAAATAAACGCACAGGACAAACCCTTAGGGCTACAAACTTAAAATTTCGCACACGTATTCCTTTTATGACGTCGAAATCTACTAAGGAAGGATTTTTCAAAATTCATAGGGCATGTAAGTTTATATGGAACTTTATATTTCGTTTTAACGGGATTACTTAAAATATTTTATAAAAAAATATTTTTAGGGTTCCGTGCCCAAAGGGTAAAAACGGAGGCCTCTATATTAACCGGGCCTGCTCAAGGAGAAACTGTCTATACCCCGTATCCCATTGATTCTCAATACCTTCTCTTTGAGTTCAAGAGACTGCAGCTTCCCTTGAAAGTGTGTTTTGCCATGACCATAAACAAGTCACAGGGTCAAACCCTGAAATACCTGCGGTACAGATTTAAGCCTATTTCCCTCATGGCCGATTTTACTTGACATGCTTCTGATAAAATGACAAAAAATTTTGTTTTCTCAAACATGCAATGAAATATTAATGTTATGTTCCTTATAATAGGCTGCGAAGTATGACGTTTCAGGTGCGGCTAGGACAAGAGGTCGTTAATGCAATTTCATACAAATGTTGCAGGCCTAGGCCGGCAAAGTCCTCTTTTTTAATTTCCATTCCACATAGATTTGTGGCACAGGCATCATGACATTCTGCCACTATGCGTATTAAAAATAAAACTTTGGTTTTTTTTTGTTGTTTATTTCATTGCATGTTTGAGAAAAGGAAACTTCATTTAGCTTGTTTGCTTTTTGGAGTACTCAAATACAAGACACCCACATATCTCTTTGAAAAGTTGTCAATTAACACGTCTCGAGGAGGCCGGCGGTGTGTATTGCAGCTGTTGACACCTCGACATGCCTCGGCTGCTTTCAGAGGTGGTTTCCGTTATGCAGCTTCAAAGGTGTGGAATAATGTCCCACCTCCCATAAGGAACCTGGAACATATCCATTGTATCAGAAAAATGCTTAAAAAACATGTTTTTGAACACCAACTTAGTGAGGAAAACAATATGGATACTAGCTGTATATAGCCACAGGCCTTTTGTTTTTATATACAGTTCTTCTATTTTCTACTTACCTCTGGATGATTTCCTATGGGCCTTGCCATGTGCCATTTGCCATTTGCCATAAATGTAAAAAGTCCGCTTATGTTCTTATTTTTTTTTCCCTTATGCACGCAGTTTTGCATCTTATTTATTTCGCACTTGTAATTTGTACCTGTATATTTCCGATATTACTTTTTGTGTTTGTGTTATCTTTTATCTGAAATGCGGTTGTTATTGTAAAACGTCTGTCTTTTTCGTTATTCCATAACATTACCGTATTTTTTGCGGATGCGACCATCGTGTTGTTTTGTTTTGTTATTTAGTTCCCGTAGATTCCGTCAGTGCTAGCGCAAGAAGGAGATGGTCGCGTTCAGAAATAGTGATAGTTTTAAGCCGTGCACACACTGTACTTGTATTATTCATTATGTAACTGTGTAATTATGTAAAAATTATTGTTATTTGTTATTTTGTTAGTTATTGTTCTTATTTCTATTATATTTAGTATTTTTATGTTAAATGTGTGCGCTGCCCGTGATCTCACTGATGGTCCCAACGGAAGACCAGCGCTGGTTGCAATGCCAGCTTCATGCTGAGTTCGGACCTTTTCGTGACATATTTTTGTTGTAGTTTTATTTTTCTTTTCTTTTATGTTTGTTTTATGTCATGAATAAATGTTTTATTATTATTATTATTATTATTAAAAAGCACTATACATACCTCGGCGGGAAATATGGGGTTACCGGCCTTAGACCTATCCGGCCTCGCTTCGCTCAGCCGTCTATATGTCTTCGGCCGGCAACCCCTTTTGTCCCGGCCTCTATAGTAATGCACTATTTTTAAGAAATACATATAATAATTATGTAGAGGTTTAAAGTACCTATAAAGAAAAGGTTCACGCAATGTATCGCTGCTGGCTGCTGCAGGCCGATATAAAGATAATAAATGAAAATATTTGTGTAATCAAATTTTAGTCATCAAGTTTGTAGTAAAAATATTATTAATATATTTCTAGTATAGTTTTCATGCTAATAAATATTAAAACTGTCGCCTTGCTATTGTTTTTATTTATTCAAATACAGGACATCCAGTGGTTGATTTAAGTAAATAATAATGTAAAAAACGTGACGCTTTAAATATGCCCCCTCCCCCACCTTGTCTTTGAAATTACTGGAATTAAGATTTAAAAAAAATAACACAGAACTACAGAATATAGTTATACACCACACCACACGAGTTTAACTTGTAATTGTCCGGTTTGTGAAGGAGAAAATTCACATTTGCCAAGTGCCAGAGTGTATTAACAGATTTTGATCCGTGATAATGTAAAAGTGTAACTCTCCTTACCCCAAGCTTAATCGTGTACAAAAATACGCAATGATCATAATACTACAACATTCATTAGAATTTTCCTCGCACTTTACAAAAAAAAACAATTTATGCTATTTCCGCCATGTAAAATAGTTTAATTAATATAATGCAATTGATATAAATATATTAATCGTCATAATTTAATTATTTATTACTTTACTATTATAGTAGATTATTCTGGGATTATAGTAGATTAATAGGATATTATTCTCCTTCTTATTTTGACACATACAATGGGCTATGTAGATTTTATTTCTGGATCAGTTTTTCAGTTCAATCGTTTGATTTGGCATCAAAAACATTTGATCATAATCTTGAACAAAATTAAACGGAATTCCCATCCACATCCTAAATGAACCCGGCCTTTGATGGGTTCTGTGGAGATAAGTACGTGTCACGAGCTACAGGAAACGCGGAGAGCGGAATCGGATGTCCGGAAAACAGATCTTATCCACCGTCATCTGATACGAGTGAAGCCTACACGGAAAAAGGTTTTGTTACGCAATGAGCGGCATAAAAGCGACCGTTTCTTGAATATTTGGAGCATATTAAGGGTATGGAAGATCACGTCGTATTTAATGATGCTTCTAGATTCTTAAATAACTACACGTGGAACTATTTTTTATAAAATAAATAATAAATTAAATAATAAGTAATAAATTTTGTCTCTGTGATTGTAAGAAGGAGAAAAAATGTAATTTCAAATCCTTACAGGAGAAATATATTTTTCATATAAGAATATACATTACAATAATATTATATCAATTAGTTATTGATACTACAAATTATAATCGTAGGTTGTACATTACACTCATCGATTATAGTATGGCACATCATGTCTCGCTGCGCTGAATTTTCAATTTGCGCACAGCAATGACAATTTGATAGTTTTATGATGTTACAGTGCATATCAAGTATTGCTAGATATAATCGTAAAACATCATTATTATAAAGTGTACCTATATTACAAAAAATAAGGTATATCGTAAATAGATGGTGCCGAGAATGTTGCGGGATAAGCTTGTTGATGAGCCCTCCAAAATCATTTTGTAAAGACGTACTCGAATGTACCTATGATATGAGGTGTTTATGTTAGAGACATGAGACATTTACTGTTTTTAGGGTTCGTACCCGAAAGGTAAACGGACAGCGGAGTCTTAGTAATAGGGTCCCGTCTAAAGTCAAAGCTGGCGGGTGCTGGCATAGTGGTACCCAAAATGGAGAAGAGAGAGTCTATACCACTGGGCAGATATGCCAGTGTGTTTCAGGCAGAAGTATATGCGATAATGAAGTGTGCGCAAATAGTAAAGGAGAACAGACAGCAGACTGGAAGGGTTGTGATTTACACTGACAGTCAGGCTGCATTGAAGGCACTAAACAGGGCAACCGTGAACTCTGCTCTGGTGAGAGATTGCAAGAAAGAGCTCAATGAGATAGGTGAACACCCAGGTGTTACGGTGGCATGGGTGCCAGGACACCAGGGAGTAATGGGAAACGAGAAAGCAGATGAGCTGGCAAAGGAAGGGGCGGAAAGGGAATTTATGGGTCCAGAACCGGCCCTTCCTTTCTCGGCTGATGTCACAAAGAGGGTCATCGAAAGGCTAAAAGAGAAAGAGGCGGAGAGAGAATGGACGGAGTCAACTGGATGTAGGCAGGCAAAGATGATGTTAAGAGGTATCGACCACAGAAGAACCAGGTATCTGCTGAAACTGGGTAAGAGTAATCTGAGATTGCTGACCGGAATCTTCACCGGGCACAATACTCTGAATAGACACTTAAAGATAATAGGTATCAGCAATGATGCTTCCTGCCCATGTGGGCAGTATATGCTGGCTAGTTTCTTCCTCCCCACAATGTTGTGGGGAGGAAGAAACTAGCCAGCATATACTAGCGGAGTGTATCATGTACGCAGCAATGCGGTTTGATATATTCGGCAGAGATACACTAGCGGAGAGCGAATTGAAGGATGTCAACTTTAAGGATGTCCTTCTGTTCTGCAGGAAAACGAGAAGAATGGAAGATGCTGTAGGAGCGTCGCCGGGACAGTAACCTGAAGCTCCAACTCCGGGGAAATGGGCTGAATGATCCCAACGAGTGATCGACAGCCTGTTTCCGGCCGGGCGTCCCTACACATCATCATCATCATCATCATCAGGGTCCCGTCTATTACTAAAACTCCGCTGTCCGTCCGTCTGTCTGTCTGTCCACCTATCACCCTCATGAAACATGATAGTTAGTTAACATTTTCACAGATGATGTATTTTTGTTGCCACTATAACAACAAATATAAAAATATATATATATATATATATATATATATATATTTAAGGCAGCTCCCATACAAAAAAAAACTTAAAAACTTGCTCGTTGTTGTTCACCTGGCGCTGGGTCTCAAAATGTAATGGGAAAACTAAAATCCGACGCGCACTTGATCAAAATTCTACTTGATAATTATTTAACGCTCTTAGAACTAAAAATATGTTATTATTTAAATTAAATTAAATAAGGGTATAAGAAAGTGTCTAATGTAATGTTGTATAGAACCGTTCGTGCTCGAGTCCGACTTGCACGCCGGTTTTATTTTATTCAATGTTACCTCTTACAGGTACATTTTAAATAAAAAGGTCTTAAAAAAATGCATTATTTATCGCCCAAGAGTAGAAATCATTATTTAAGGCCATGAAATCTTTAAAAAGAAACTGCCTGTAGCAGACGGTCTAATACTCGTATCAAGTGATTGCATAGGGGTTTCGTTGGACCATTGTCGGTTCGGAGCAGAAAAAATAATTTGTATGACAACTAGGTATGAACATAAACAGTATTTCACGCCAAAATCACTGAAATCACTAATTTACTTGATTTCCAAAGATCGAATTGTATGTGGCTCAACGTTGTGACATCACAATTGTAACTAGTGGCTCAGAACGCCGGAATTTTTTAAGTTAAAAATCACGAAATTTCACGAGGATGGGTTAAGAAATGCGTCATGTGGAGGAGAACAGCGAGAAATACAGTAAATCCGCCGGTCGGACGTACGAAAGCTTTTTTGCTGAAGTTTCAACGGAGAACTTCGTTACACTCGATCAAATATGGTCCGTTTGCAGCGGTCACCAGTGAGGTTGGACTTTCACTCTCAATGTACCTTCTTATAAACTCTAAAAATTTTATCTCTCTAAAAATAATTCCAAAAGCATCGAAGGCAAATAATTTAGGGAGTTAGCCTACTCGTAATGTGTATCCTATTGTGAGTCGACCCAAATTAGGTAAAGAGATAGACTTTTAAGAGAGACGTATATCATATAAGTCAATAACGTAGTCTCGTTTTTTACAAATAGAAGTTTTTTGGTAATAAATAAATATTAAAAGGAAAATAACACGTAATAGTCGTGTTCTTGTTACAATAACAATAAGAGTTTAAATATACTTGTTTTGGTATTTTTTACCATACTTAAATGAGAATTTAACTAAAATAGATTTGACGTTGTACGTTTATGAATATAGCGTTTCTATACAAACAACCTGAAATCTACTTACGAAAATGGATTTTGATTATTCTACGAGAGCTGAGGAGATTGTTGAATATGTACGAGTGAAAATCAGATTAGTATTGTGGGTGGGTATGTGTTGACTCGCTCATGTACCTCTATCATTATTGGCATAATATTCCACTGCCTGCGACGCAAGAGGTCCCGGGTTCCAATCCCGGTAAGGGAATTTGTTTCTCGTGGTGAGCAGAAATATTTGTTTCTGAGACTGGGACGTTTTCTATTTATACCGGGTGGAACAGAACGATGGACTTTCCTGTAAACAGGGAATAGGTTAGCCTTGGTACTAGGTATACTTTTGCCAAATAAACTATATTAATATTCGTAACCGTTTTCGAGTTATAGCTTGTTTAACATCAATTAAAAAAACAGCATGTTTCAACCCTATCTTATAAAAAAGCTAGTGACATGTAGCACTTCAAAATACAAATACTTAAATACATCATTTAAATGACAGCATACTTTCAGGAAACCTGTATATCTATTAAATATATCGTCATCTAGTACCCACAATACTAGCCTTATTGAGCTAACTGTGGGACTAGTTGGATTTGTATAAAAATTGTCCCCTAATATTTATTTATTTATAAGATTTTACCTTACATCGTCGGAACAACTTTTTTAAAGGTGTATTTTTTATATTTGTGTTACCTTATTATTGTAAGTTGATTTACCAGCTTTGGTTGCCTGAGAAATGAATGATTTTTGATTTTAACTGGCGCATGGTGACGGAGTTTGACATTGTACATAATAATATTATAATTATTTAATATGCAGCGATAAACCGTTTGGGGCGCAGATTTATTTATAAATATTAGTATAACTGACCAAGCGAGCGAAGCGTCTCCGTTTTAACTTGAACAAAAATGATTTCGTTTGTCTGTCCAGATTTCCAGCTGGGATCCTCTACAGGTCGCATTTCACAACCGATTCTCGTGAATTTTTGTGACCAGCAGGGTATTCATCCACATAATAATTCATTAATATTATATTTATATCCAAACTCAAATTCGAGGTGAGTGTGTGAGTGGTGAGCAGTAAACTCAAACTCAATCAAAACGACCGTACATATTTATTACGTGTATTAAACGAACTGCTCATTTAATACGATTGCAGCTTATGAATTGGCCCATCTGGAAAATAAGCGAACAACAGCCGCCGAGAATCCCTATAAGCAATAAATCTTCCTGCAAACTGGCGCGCATACCTTCTCTCATTACACGAAATTGTTTATTAATACTGGTTTAAACATCGACTTTGTATACAGGTTTATTTAAATCAGTGATACTCAAAGTTAATCTAAAAGCTGGATCAAGTCGATAGAATATTCAAGCTTATCAAAGTTTTCATATCGCTACACACACTCCGCCTGCTGAGTGGTTGGATTATTGATCCAAAATCTTTAATTTCGTGAAGCCACATTCTCAGTTGCGTTTTTCCCCACTGGCGTGTTTTTGTTCATGTATTTCTAAACAGATTATTGTTTCAAAAGCTTTTTTAACAAAAAACTCGGCCAAGTGCATGTCTGACTATGCTCAATGTAGGGTTTCGTAGTTGTCCAATGAACTTACTCTAAAAAAAACGGCCAAAAGCGAGTCGGACTCGTGCACCGAAGGTCCCGAAAAGAATATTTTTATTATGATGTAACTAAAAATTTACCAAATTTAAAGATTCCGAGTTCACGGGAAGCACACTGTAGGTTTTGATTCCCTTGCGAGTGTCGAAAATTTGTGGAAATTTGCGGCATAAACGGCTGTATCTTTTGATTGCGTTGGCCTGGAAGTTTGATTTTTCCACAGCTTCAAGGGACAGTAGACCTGAGTTATAACGGTTATTGGGCAATGTCGTAGACAGACGTACGGACGCCACGGACGGTCATGGCAAAACTCTAAGGGTTAATTAATGTTCCAATATCTTTTTGAACAAAAAGGATTTAGCACTATTTGCAAGTCTTTCCTAAAATTCGGTTCTGGCACGCTCACTTCGCTCGTTCGGCTCGTGCGCTGTAAGATCGAAGTTCTACTGACACTCGTCCTCGCTTCGCTCGTTGTCGTACCTAACGGAGACCTTGTATCTAAGTAATGCATTACTACCAGAAAGCTCTAATTTTGCACAAGTATACATATTAATTACGCCCACGAAACGGGAGACTAAAACAGTAGAAAAAAAAATACAGTACCTCCCTTATACGTAAAGTGGAGACGTATGGGGTATCGATAGAAATCGTTTAAAAATAATGAAGGTATTTTTATAAACTTTTCTCAAACATGCAATGAAATATTGATGTTATGTTCCTTATAATAGGCTGCGAAGTATGACGTTTCAGGCGCGGCTATGACAAGAGGTCGTTAATGGAATTTCATACAAATCTTGCAGGCCTAGGCCGGCAAAGTCCTCTTTTTTAATTCCATTCCACATAAATTTGTGGCACAGGCATCATGACATTCTGCCACTATGCGTATTAAAAATAAAATTTTGTTTTTTTTTGTTGTTTATTTCATTTCATGTTTGAGAAAAGCACTATACATACCTCGGCGGGAAATTTGGGGTTGCCAGCCTTAGACCTATCCGGCCTCGCTTCGCTCGGCCGTATATATGTCTTCGGCCGGCAACCCCTTTCGTCCCGGCCTCTGTAGTAATGTACTATTAAACTGCGTTTTTTTTCAATTATATGATGATTTCAAAGAAAAACTATCACAACTAAGTAGACATTACTAGTCGTACAATTTCAATTAATTTTTTACATAACGTTGATTAGTTGTGTCAAAAATATAGTAAATATGAGTTTGTGAGCTTTATAATATCTAACAAGAAAAAGTTCAGAATTACGTATAGAAGTTCCACGTGCTTTGTTGTCTAATTAGGGTTGTCTCGTTTGTGCGTAAACGCCGTCACCGGGGCGGGGCTCCTACGTCCTAAAGTTCGGTCACAAATGAAAATAATGATAAAAACAAAAGTACCAATCAGTTTTTAATAAATTATACACCAATTTGTTAAAATTATTCAAAATTACCTCCCTTGTTTTTAATACGATTAAGGAATCGGCGCGGCCAGTCGTCTATCGCAGCACGCACCATTTTCATGACTGCTTTTCTTAAAGATGACTTCAGGCTCTCCCAATTTTTATGGAGTTTATCACAGACCTTCTTCTCTAAGACCTGCCAAATTTTATAGTCCAAAGTTTTAAGGTCCGGACTGGAGGATGGCCAATCTTCGTGTCTTATAAAGTTTCTAGTAAAAGTCGGATTCCAACAAGGTGGTCTGATATCATCAAAAAGGCTTGCGGTTCCATGCAAGTCCTCGTTATGTAACGTGTGGGCAACTACAAAACGGCCCGACACGCACAAGGTCAGTTTTTAATATTTTTATGAAAATTAAGGATTACGCTTTTTCGCTCTAAATTTTGTCAAACTGTAGAGGATAGCATAAGGCTACGTTAGATAGCCGTTCCACACGGGCACTGAGCCATACGAGTATGAAAGCTTACTCCGAGTGAATATATCTGCTTCTGACTGTAGGGCACTGTATGTTTAACATATATTGGACGGTGAATAATAATAATAATAATAAGCCCGCGGGGGGCGCGAGCTGACGGTGAGTGGCGACACCGTGGATCCCTAATTTCCAGAGGGCCATTCCATCTGGCCCTCGCCTCTGTGCTTGCCTTAATTGGCCGGCCAGAGTGGAGTCGCAAGAGCGAGACCATGCTTCAGGTTGGAAGTGTAAAATGTCATAACGCCGGCCTGCTGATCGGATTACCGGGATCTGGCTACCGCACACTCACCTCTCGACAACCTTGCAGCCGCTCAAAGGGATGTAGCCCCACTGTCGCACTTTGCGTGCGACTGTTATGTGGGGCCCACTCAGCGAGCTGGCGAGTCACCGCCTGCCTTTTACAATATTGAGACTGATTGTCACGGCAGGTGTCCGCTAGTCTCCTCCCATACACAATACCCAATACAAAATAGCCCATGACCTTAGTTTCCATCGCAGAACAGTGATGCACTGCAATAGTCTTTGCACCTGGCGGGGACCATCTCTGGATGTATCATATTGTGCGCTCTGGGATGATATCCGCCATGTATGTATCCCTTTGCTTTTAGATTAAATTGTCTAAAAGGGCCTCTGCGCTCTGGGCTCTGGGCTGTGGGGCTTCGGCCCCACACACGCCTACCAAAGGTCCGGGACCCCATAAGGTAAAATAATAATAATAATAACACCGCGGACCCCTATTCCTCCCGTAACCCATTATCCAGCCCATTCAATATTCAACTCAATAGCCCTATGACCTTAGCTCCCATCGCAGCCAAAGTGCTGCACTCCAATAGTCTTTGCACCTGGCGGAGACCATCTCCGGATGTATAATATTGGCCATGCCAGAATTATTACATGAGGGATTAGAGATTAAGGAAGGAATACCTGTCAGTCTGATGATTTTCTATAAGGTTTACTTGTTTTGATTCAAAGGTTCTTCTTTTCCTGGATTTTCGTCGTCTGTCACTTTTAGTCGCACAATCATGGGGAGGGAACCAACTATGTATGCGGAACGGTAGAAAAGGGGTTAAACTGACTTGAATTCGCGAAAGGTACAAAAATTGGCGCGCAGCTGTAAGTTGTCAGCCATTATACAAATGTTCAAGTGAAGTCGAAAAGTGACCAAAAATATTTCTGAATAAGAAGATATCCCGTAGATGAAGTTTAACATTTAATGTTACCAGCTAAATTAAAATAATTCCCAAACATACTGCCCGGGGAAGAAATCTATAGGATTTCTTAGAACACTACTGAATATTCAAATTATCTGCTTGTTGCTGCATAAAAAAATTACCCTATAACTACGAATAATCCAAATTTTGCATTAAGTCGTTGCCAGCAAGGAAGCGGGCAAAGTTTAGATACAGGTCGAACCAAAGTATTACCTGTACTAGTCCTTAGAGTAGCGACACGCACAACACCATCTCGTCCTGGTGATAGAGAGACGATACAAGTTAACTTCCAACAATAAGGCGTGGTATTCTCGTTCACAATGAGTACGATATCATTTTCTTTTAAATTTTCCGATGGTTTAAACTACTTGCTGCGACTTTGCAAGTGATGCAAATATTCTAAATTAAAGCGACGCCAAAATTGCTGAGTCAACTTTTGAAGGAGTTGCCAGCGTGATAATCTGTGTAATTTCTCCGTTTGGAGGTCATATTCCGGTAAGGACACCATGTTATCTCCCACGAGAAAATGGGCTGGCGTCAGTATATCGATTTCCTCTATGTCGTCAGAAATTGGGCATAGAGGTCTCGAATTTAAAATTGACTCTATCTTAGAGAACAAAGTGCTCAATTACCTCAAACATGAGGACCGTTTGTCCTATGATACGCCTTAGAAGAAGTTTAGAAGATTTGACTGTTGTTTCCCACAGGCCTCCCATGTTTGGAGCAGAGGAGGGATTGAAATGCCATACAAGCTGATGTAAGCAAATAATTTTGCACATCAGAGCGTTCAGTACACTGTCTTAGAAAGGAGTAGAATTCCTTTAGGTGATTATTGGCTCTAACAAAATTTGTGCCACAGTCAGAAAATATGTCAGAATACCGTCCACACCTGCTGATAAAACGGGTAAGGCAAGCCAAAAAACATTCAGTGGAGAGATCCGAGACCAGTTCGATGTGACACGCTTTCGTGACTATGCATACAAATATGCACAAGTATGCTTTTGCAACGGGTGCTCTTTTTACTTCAGACGTCTTTATCAAAAAAGGACCAGCATAATCTACTCCAACCCTTGAAATCGGTCGACAATGAGTGACTCTTGAAGGAGGCAAGTCTGCCATCAGGTATTCTGCAGGTTTCGGGTTGGCCTTGAAGTTTTTGAAACATTTTCTAATTTGCTGTTTGATTACAGTCCGAGCAAAACTGTTTCCGCAACAACGAGAGTAGCATGGGCGCACCTACATGCAAATACAAATTGTGATAGTAGTTAATCAACAAAGTCGTTGACGGATGTGATTTGGGAAGGATCACAGGGTGTTTACGTGTGGCAGAAAGATTAGTATACCTCAACCTACCTAGCACGCGCAACAACCCTTCGGAATCAACAAAGGGAGCCAACTTTCAAAGTTTAGTTCATGAGATAATCCTTGTTGGACTAGTTTAACTTCCATGGCAAACACTGACATTTGCACCATCTTTATCAAAGAGTATAAGGCGTTTCACCATTCGATACAGGTCATGACCAATACGTTCCGAAGTAGGATTCTTCATATTAGTATCCATGAACTTTCACGAGTGTGTGAAGAGAACTATAATATGACATAAAGTCAGTCGCATCCAATTGGTAAGTGACCTTGCTCACTTGGACAGGTACTTCATCTGTATCAAGGACAGGTGGAACCGTCACGCCGGTGATGGAACCATCGGATGGCCAACAATTCTCAACCCAAAACAACAATTCAAACTTGCAGAAAAATTAAAGATTAACTTGACTTGAACAAAATGGCCGTTAATCTGAGAACGTTATTTTACAATGTCGAATTTTAGTACAAATTTACTATCCGGTTCGAAGGACCAAATTTTATGGCGATGCCAGAGTTATTACAAGAGGGATTAGAGATTAAGAAAGGAATACCTGTCAGTCTGATGGTTTTCCATAAGGTTTACTTGTTTTGATTCCCACGTTGCACGTTGCAAGCCGGCTCGATGTTCTTCTTTTCTTGGATTTTCGTCACGTCTGTCACTTTTGGTCGCACAATCATGGGGAGGGAACCAACTATGTATGCGGAACGGTAGGAAAGGAGTTAAACTGAATTAAATTCGCGAAAGTTAGAAAAACTGGCGCGGAGCTGTAAGTTGTCGGCCATTAGACACATGTTCAAGTGAAGTCGAAAAGTGACCGAACATATTTCTGAATAAGAGGATATCCGGTAGATAAAGTTTAACATTTAATGTTACCAGCTAAATTAAAATAATTCTCAAACAAATATTGTGCGCTTGGAGATGGTATCCGCCATGTGTGTCCCTTGCTTTCAGATTATTTTGTCTTAATGGACCTCTGCGCTGTTGGCTTCGGTACTTCACGAACGCACGCCTTCCAAAGGTTCGGGACCCCATGGTCCCGAGATATGGAAAAGACGTGCAATAATAATAATCCGCTCGGTGTACCCCATGCATTTCATTAAATTGTCAAAATTATATTCGATTGGTACTTTGGTACCTCGGTACTTCGGCTCCACGCCTGCCTTCCAAAGATCCGAGATACCATTGTCCCGTGAGCGGAAAAGACATACAATAATAATAATAATAATTTAAGTTTAAACTTGGTATGTTGGACAAAATGTGTGTCGGAAAAAAAAAACTTGTTGAACCAAATACATGTTGGATGAAAATCGTGCTGGAGGAAAAGCGTGTTGAACAAAACGCGTCTTGGGCGAAACGAATCAGAAAATTCCATTTCGAGGAATCGCATGTTGGACCAACATCTACCAAATCTAATTATTATGCAGATTAGGGTTGAAAAGGGGGTTAATTTTATAAACTCCTTAAATTTGAAAATTGGTATGTAAATTAAAAATATGGTTTCTAGGTTTAGTTTGTAAATTCAATTTTAATAAATTGGTGATTATTCCTAATTTGTAAACGATTTCGTGTTTTTACTGTTATTAAATATATGAACAAAATCGTGGGACAAAAAGGGCTCCTTCATATTTTTACGCTTTTCTTCAGCGTGTACATTAAATAACAGCAAGCGTTTGAGTCAAAGTGGAAAAACAGTGGATACACATAATTACTTCAATAAAGTAATTGCCTAATCGCAAAGGTGCGGTTCATTAACTTAGGAGGTGAGGCGTGCGGGGTGATTGATCTATGACATAATGTGGTAACACATCACACGTACATAAATAACATGATATAATGTTGTTCTGGTGTACTCTTTTTTTCGTCAGGTCATATTCTGTTTCGCAATTAAATGTGTTGGGGACACTAAGATGACAGAATATATACTGAATGGAGTATTTCCAGGGTAATTAACTATCTTGTGTTAACGAGCTTCAGACACAATAAAAGTAGTATCTAAATTACTCTCTTTAGATCTTTTTAGACCTCTAGGATTTTCGCCAACGATTTCGAACGTGCGTAAGTTAGATGTAAATCTCACTTTCTATAAAAAATGATAGATACCTGTCGTACATTCTAAAGTCACGTGATTAGGATTACCTAGTACCTTGCAGCGCTGTATTTCAATTCAGTTCTACACACATGCACTGCAGACGTGACTTATGTAACGCTGCGTCCAATAGGATCAATTCTTGTTTTAAGGCTTGTTCCGACTAGGCTAGTATTTTAGTCGAGTAGCGAGTAATTTAGTAGCTAAACGTGTCTGAACACCAAAAAATTAGTCTAGTAGATTAGTAAGTAATTTAGTCGAGTCAAGCCATTTTATTCTAGTTTAGTAGCGAGTAGCACCCCCCACTACGCGTCCGTGCTCACTCGGCCGCTTCTTTGTGCTTGATCCAACGTACTTGTTTATGCTTAACTTATAATTAAAACTAAACCCGTTTACTTAAATCTATTATTTATTACTAAGCGTACTGGCTGGTGCATTTCAAGATACCATGTTATGCATACGTTATCTACTAAAAACCCGCAAAATACGGGATTGGGACGGTAGTAAAAATAAAAAATAAATCACCGGTACTTACTATTTATATCAAAGATTTAAACAATTACCTATCTATCTTATAGTTATCAAGATCGGTTAACATTTTTGTGGCTTTCGCGTGGCCGATTACATTTGGTTCAAATATTACTTGCCATTAAACACGGGGGTAGAAACATTTATTAAAATCAAATAAAAACTCACAAAAACCTTTGAAAGAGTTCTAATTTTAAGGCGAATTTGTAAAACATTTTTTTGGAAATAGATATAAAAAGTAAAACTATTTGGCCACTTTGCCTGCTACGATCTATATGACGTTGACTGTACTAATAAATTTAGACAGCTTACTATTTAGCTAACATTAGCAATATTAGCATTTAAGTGAGGCATTTAATAAACTTTCGTTAAGATTACGTTAAACAATTACGAAGGCTCCCGCATAAAATATTTTCAGACTTTCCTGCTAAAAGTAAAGTGGGTCTTAGCTACCCAATTAGGAACTAATGACGCAAACTTAACGATACCTTAAGACTATTGGTATAAAGATTAGATTTCCTATTTGATGACAATCTGTACCCGATTTATAGCCCATATAAATAGACATAGTTCTCTGCGAATGGTATGAAATAAGTACTACTAGAAATAGGACGGTTTCTAAAGCCCCAAGTGTTGTACCCAGTTATAAACAAGTGTTTTCCAATTTTGATACGCAAATTCAAATTGGTGTAGGTATGTGTCTTGTTTTAGTTCGGAACTTGTTTTAGTCGCATTGTGAAAAATGTATTTCTGTTAAATTATAATGAAACGGATCACTTACGTCTTTCAGGTGTGCACCAGTGCTAAAAGAACCACCGGTGCGATAAGTACTCATGATTAAGCAACGCGAACCGGTCTAAAATATTTATGTCGAGTGATATTCAACCTTAAAGGCGTGAGTGACACGTTTCATTTTATTTAAATGTGTCTCAAACTCACTCGATTTTTTTTACATACAATTTTTTTTTAAATCGAGTGAGTTCATCTGACCTTTTAAATTGAGTGAACCACATAATCTATTTTAATAAAAATAGAAATTTATTCATTACTAGCTGTACCCGCGACTTCGTTAGCGTGAAAAAAAATCGTCACATGGACATATATTGCTCTGTATGTGATTACTCTCGTACCTATGTGATTTTGTGATCCTGATGGGGAGTACGAGTATAGCCCCAGAGCTCCCGATGCACTGTGTTAACATAGGCACAACAAATGCTCAAATAAATAAAGGGTCGACAAAGCGCTTGTTATTCTTATGGGGTCTTAAGTATATGCGACTACCGTCGTAGTGTTTAAAAAAATGGTCTTGTATGGCATTAAGTACCTAATTTCAACTTTGCTCATTTATTGTATTACCTACTGTGGGACTTTAGACGCAGATTTTACCTATCATACTTCACAGCTAGGTAGCTACGAGTATGTGATTATTAGGGATGCAGTGCTTTACTATTTTGCAAGTAGCACTTTCTTTATGTTGGTACTTGACAGTTTTAACCTAAAATATATCGACCTACTAATAGGTATAATAGGCCATTTGCCCGCGACTTAGTTCGGGTACACTTACATGCTCGTCTTCAACCCTCTGAGGGACGTGTTTAGGGATAAAAATACCTTTCTTCCCTCCTTGGTTCATAGCCATAGCGTTAACGTAATAATCACACAAAATTTTAATAATAATAGCTAACCAGTAACTACAATGACTATTTCAGAGCGACGCATCTTACTCTCTACTTTGCATGTAGCATGCATTTACGAGTAGGTATTCTGCGATTACGTGTTTCTGATTATGGAGTGACCGAACGATCTCGAGTTTCGCGTGCAGTGGGACGGGGCTTGCGGCGTCCATCTCAATCTCTCAACACATGCGAAACGCTGCCGCCCCGCTGCACTCTCCGCTTCGAGCGGGCACGGATCCCACTATCCAACGAAGAGGACGGCTTGACCAGGCATGACGGTACGATGCTATAAGATAGAACCAGCATGATAGCTTTTATCGTCACGTTTTATGCTCGAAATGTAATGAATAAAACATCACATAAAAAGCGGCAATATAAAGGGTTCCGTACCCGAATTTAAAATCACCATACTATACTGTGAGTTAAAAATGGTAACTCATGGCACTCACCTTTTGTTTAGGAGAAATTAGAGGTTGCAGTTTATCAGCGATAACTTAATAACCTTAACCTATTGGATCTATAATTCTTCGGTGTAAGTATTCAATAGTTTCTATGTTTTTGATTGCACGATCGAAATTTTTGAAGATCGAGAGGGGAGGGCGCACAATTATTATGACTTTCAGGGCGATTATCTACGAATATATTCACTTACATTTGTTTCCAATGACCTGATTGTTGGGCCACATGTTGAATTACGTAATTCAACGTATTACACAACAATAAAAAAACTGTTTTAGAGATTTGACTACATAACTACCGATTACGTAGCGGCGTTTATAATATAATACATCTATATTTCAAATTTTATTTTAATACACCTTATAGTTTTTGAGTAAAATGCCTGTGACATACGGACGGACATGACAAAACTATAAGGGTTCCTTTTTTGCCATTTGGCTACGGAACATGACGGTACCTATATAATGTATAGTGCTATTTGTGCTACTCGTAGCTAGGCAGATAGATAGTAATATAAAACCAAGGTTTCGTCGATTAGGTACCTATCTCGTTCTATTTTATGGCATCTTACCGCTCAAACCGTCCGCCTCGCTGGGGCTGCGCTTTTACATCTAATCCAAATGTGTGTTAGACTATACAACTCTGGCTACCAGCCATGTCAGTAGCAGAGAAGCTCAAAATGTACAGTCAGCTGCACATAATCGAAACCTCTCCTGTATACAAACTTCTATGCAGGGGAGGTCACGTTTCTCTACAGCTGACTGTACAAACCAACCTAATGAATATTAGTACAGATAAATTAATAGATACTAGATGAAAGCCCGGCTTCGCTCGGGTGAAATAAATAAGAAAGAAATAAAGTAAACATTTATTCGTGACAGTTATGCAAACGACGAAAGAAATAGTGTACAAAAATGTATAAAATAAAAACTTTACAACAACGGATTATGATGAAACTTCGTATAGAAATATAGTCTGTAGTCTGGATTAACATATGGAATAGGGAGTAAAAGATTACGCTGACGACGTCACGGGCAAAGGTTAGTATCTTTGCAAGTTAATCCTAAGCATTTTTATAAGGGTAGTATTTAAAGGTACTTTTGACACCGTAATCAGTACTGATTTGTATAGCTAAAATACTAATCGTTTATTAAAATTCAGTTCAGATGTGCAATTGTTAAATATTGATGTGCCAGTCAGTATTTTTGGTGCGAAGTCAGAGCTGCTAACGCGAACGAAAACAAATGAAGTTCGTGTATTTCCCTCTCTGTCGAACTTGCAAAATCGAGCGACACAGAGGGAAATACACGATGTTCGTTCGTTTTCGTTTCGCGGTAGCAGCTCTCTATTCTCCACCAAATTATATTAAGTGGGGCCCTTTACACTCAATATTATGTGTCAATATTATCGCGATTTTTAAAATTGTATGGTGTCTGTTACACGCTTAATATTATCACAAAACTGGTGTGTCAATATTATCGTGGTTTTCAGAATTGTATGGATTTTTCTTCAGTATTCATTGCACGTGATACGGATCGTGATATGAGTATATCGCGTGATAATAATAACCATGTAACAGGCCCCTATGGATGTTGCTTCAATATTCAGTGTTTCGCGTGATAATAATAACAGTTGGTAATATTTTCTCCAATTAATGGAAGCTATTTAACAACTTGTTCCGTTTTGCCAAAGGTATTTCACATTCCGATACGCGCACCATCCAGGAATAGGAGCCGTCAGACCAGAGGGCCTACCGCGATCTGAAAACGAAGTATTTCCTTCTCCGCGCTCGAATATGCAAGTGCGACAGAGAGGCATATATATTTAGTTTTCGGTTGGTAGCACTTTAGTCCGAGCGCGGCGGACGGTCGAAGAAAGTCAATGAACATTCCGTGTGTTGTCTGTCACACATATATTTTTTTAACTTCCCATCGACCTATGAACTTGAAATTAGGTGATAAGATAATGTTTATTATGAAGTATATTTTACCAAAAATATCAATATATTGATAAATCACATTTGTTTTTTAGTTATACGGAACCCTCAGTGTGCGACTCCGACGCACTTGGCTGGTTTTTATTACATTTTTTATTTCTCTTATAGTAAAATACCCTATTCGTTTTAAAGTTGACGCCTGAGGGCCTACCGCGAACCAAAAACGAACTATCTTCCTCTCTGTCGTTCGAATATACATGTGCGAGAGAGAGGCAGATACTTCGTTTTCGGTTCGCGGTGGCGCCTCTAACGTCCGAGCGCGGCGAACGGCATGAGTTGGGGGTCTACTCCGAAATTCAAAATCCTAACTTCGTATGGTGCCGTCCCTTTCATTCTCCTGTCATAGACTATATGAGTGAAAGGGACGGCACCATACGAAGTTCGGATTTTGAATTTCGGAGTAGACCCCAGTACCACTAAGTTATAAGATAGAGCGAGATATGGATAGAATTTTGCTAGACGTTTAAAAGCCATAAGTCACCTAGTAGTTTGTCACAACAAAATAGAGACACAGCTTTAAGATGGCGGACAAACTCAGCAAACATTCAAGTGGTGTCCTTTACACGATTAATATTATCACAATACTGGGGTGTCAATATTATAGCAGTTTTCAAATTTGTATGGATTCTACTTCAATATTCACGTGATACTTATCGTGATATGAATGTATCACGTGATACTAATAAGTTAATAACCATGTAACAGGCCCAATACATTCGCTTGAAGGCGGTTGTTGTGACAATCAGCCTAGCTAGCACGGTATGATACCGTTACGTTTTATGTGACGTTTTAATACATTTCGCCCATATAACGTGACGGTATAAGTTATCGTGCTAGCTAGGCTGATAGGTGTATAGAACGCTTGAAAACTACAAAAACAAAACGCTGCAGACGCGGCTAGCCGAATCCACGCCCAGCAACCTGGCCAACACACCGGACGCAAACATAGTTTACAATTTCCGAACGTACCCAACCCCCGCTGTCAACAGTATCTTCTTAGTAGTCTGTGCTGTCAACCAACAAATTTAATATGGCGGACCTTTTGTCGTAAAATTAACACTTTTTAATGCAAAATACGCGACAATCCGAATTTTGCGGATACATATGTTCAACTCAAAAATCGTTATTTTTATACGTTCTTCAATTTGAGACAGGTCTCGTTCGGGTCTACCGTACCCCTGCACGAAATTATTAATATAGATGCCTGGAACACTTAGATCAAATGATACAGAAACCAGTTTGTATATAAAGTATTTGGGTTGGATATGCTTGTTCTTGTAAGAAAGTATGGTGACTCCAGAAAACAATAGCCGTTGTTCCTGAATTCTAAGTACTTATACTATAAATAATAAATAATTCTAAGTACTATAGTACTGCACACTGTTTCAGAAGGTTCTCAATTGTTAGGTAATGCTGTGTATTGCTGTAAAATACCTAATATATAAGAAATAAATATTGTTTCTCTGTTTTAATTTATTATTTAACTCTTAAATACTCTACTATAAAATAAAAAATCAATCCTCGGTTTTTCACAATACATAACAAATAAATTAAATTCAAAAAGCTGACTATATGTGTGCATTATTAGCATACCTGTGATAAATCAAAATCGGGGCACATTCTAGGGATTTGATATTAATAATAAACATGTTGATATATAAATGTGCTCATAGAAAATTATCAATTACTATAAAAAGGTTCGATATCACACCTCATATCAAGCCTCTTAAGATAATAAATGTGTGCGGATGTCATCTCAAACAAAATTACAATTTACTGGCGGTGCCATTCATATGCTAGAGTAAGAATAATATATTAGCTAATATTCCGCTATGATTGTTGAAAAGTCCAAAATAATTGTAATTTTTGTAATCTCACATCAGCACCATTATATTTCTGATCATTAAAATCACTTCAAACATCAAGTGTTGGTCTAACTTATAGTGCCCTAGACAGCCCAAATTTTACTTGTAATTAGTTTATATAGTTTTTATTTTAAAGAGAGAAAAAAAATAAAAGCTTTATTTACTTTGTCTAGAATTAGCTAAGTGGTAAAAGTAATTGAAAAAAAAACTATAAATTATTCAAGTTTTATAATCATAGACCATTTATTACTATGTGAGATTAAAAACAACAGAAAACACAGCACTTTGCCTTTTTCATAACACACTATATGTATTACACTTCGGCTCTGTTTATGTATATATTATCGCACTATTATTTCACTTTATCTGGTTGGGATAGTGTAGACCATAGCGTTTTCGTCATTCGTTTGTATTTCTAACTTAACTGAGTTACCCAAATAATTTCCTCACCTTTCACACTATATGTGTCAATTTATCTCTTCATAGGAATTGAATGGCTTCACAATTAACATCTCTTCATAGCAGAATTTCTTAATTTTCTTGGCACTTTGAAACATCAGTTAGAAACTAAGTAAGTTTTGTCGCCGGTTAGGTATGTGGGCGCATACCAGAATAATTAATTCGTTCGCGGTGTGCGCGTCCGATACATGCAGTGTGCGCCGCCCGCTACAAACCGGTCCAGCGAGGTGCGAGCGCAGACGGCGGACAGCGGCCGGCAGAGCTACCCAGATCGCATCCGCGCACACACGTATCACTCCGCTCTAGCGCCGCCGAGTAATTAGCTTACGCGAACGTTCGATTTAGATTGTGTCGCTTACATTTGTCGTCCTGTGTCTATTGTAACGTTCATTTCCTTTTTGCATTATAGTTTAATTAATTTCTATTATCTACTTGTTTCCTTCCGACGCCTACAACCTTCTGTACGAGTCTAAATAGCACTTAGGGAAATATTAGTTAGACGATAGGCTAATACGTGCTATACTGGTGACCCGCGCATAAGAACATAAGTACAAGATGCCGCCGCCGGAAGATAATGGAGCGAGTGGATCGCAAGAGCGCTCAGGGGGTGACGCAACAAGTGACGAGGCGAAAACGGTATTTCGACTAGGAGTGAAGATACCCCCAGATTTTGGCCGGAGGATGCTGCTTTATGGTTTGCCCAAATTGAAGGTCAGTTCCACGTTTCCAATATTACTGCCGATGGTACCAAATTCCACCACGTAGTTTCTCACCTAGATTACAATATCGCAGCAGAGGTAAAAGATATAATTGTGTCACCGCCAGCTACCGAAAAATATCAAAAGCTTAACACTACGCTTATTAATCGCTTGTCGCAATCACGAGATCAGAGGCTAAAACAGCTACTGATGCACGAGGATCTTGGCGATAGGAAACCCTCGCAGTTATTGAGGCATATGCAATCGCTAGCAGGGACCACTAACGATCCTAACGATTTTGTGCGCACTATGTGGATTAGCAGATTACCCACTAATATACAAACCATACTTGCTTGTCAGGAGGACTTTCCGCTGGACGCGCTAGCGACCTTAGCAGACAGAGTGCATGAGGTCGTTGCTCCAGTGGCCCCAACACCTCACGTTGCAGCTGCCAGCAGCCGGATGACGTCACAAAGCGCAACGATGGCGCAAGGTACTAGCGCGCTTGAAAGGCAAGTAGCGGAACTGACCAGGCAAGTGGCATCCTTAATGGCAGGCACATTTCCAAGGCAGCATAGTCGCTCCCGCAGCAACCAGCGTGGACGGTACCGCGGCCGCTCTCGCTCCCGCTCCCGCGCAGGCAAGGGAAATCAGGACCATTGTTGGTACCACAACAATTTTGGTAGCAATGCCAGGAAATGTGAAACACCGTGCACCTTCAAGAAGGAAAACCCCAACGGCAGTCGCTAATGGCGGTAAACGACTGTCCCCAATCTCCTGGCCGTCTCTTCGTCACCGACCTTCATACAAAGGTACAGTTTCTGATCGATACAGGATCAGACCTGTGCGTTTATCCAAGGTCTGCCGTCAGGGAACGCCGGAAAAAGTCACAGTATGTATTGTGTGCAGCCAACGGTACGACCATATCTACCTACGGAACCATACACCTGGAACTGAACTTAGGACTTCGTCGCGCGTACTCCTGGAACTTCGTCATAGCTGACGTCACGAAACCCATAGTAGGCGTAGACTTCCTGAGCTTCTACAATCTTCTAGTAGATTGCCGTCGCCATCGACTCATTGATGGTCTTACCACTCTCGCCATCCAGGTGCCCCACTTCAAGCCAACGGAGGCCATATCATCCGTCAAAGCTGTATCAGGTGACACAAAGTACCATGACGCCTTGAAGCAGTACCCAGACATCACCAGACCAGCAGGTAAACCTAAGCCTAAGCCTAAGCACACGACGGTCCATCACATCAGGACTACACCAGGACCACCTGTCACCGCCCGTCCTCGACGTCTAGCTCCAGATCGCCTGCAAATAGCGAAGAAAGAGTTCGAAGCGATGCTCCATAGTGTGGTACAGCTCGTAGGTCAGAGAGCCCATGGTCTTCTGCCCTTCACCTGGCTCCGAAGAAAGACGCTGGATGGAGGCCATGCGGCGACTACAGAGCCCTAAACGCAAGAACGATTCCTGACTGCTACCCACTGCGGCATATCCAGGACTTTTCCTACCAGCTCGCAGGTACCCAGGTCTATTCCAAGATAGATCTAATCAAGGCCTACAATCAGATTCCGATATTCGAAGAGGACATCCCGAAATCAGCCATTACCACTCCCTTCGGTCTCTTCGAGTTCCCCTATATGACTTTCGGGCTGCGAAATGCTGGACAGACGTTCCAGAGGTTCATAGACGAGGTACTCAAGGGTTTGGACTTCTGCTTCGGCTATGTCGATGACATACTGGTATTTTCACGGTCAGAGCACGAACACCTCGAACACCTGGAAGCAGTATTCAAGCGTCTCAACGATTTCGGCGTGCTGGTGAACTCAGCAAAATGTCTCTTTGGACTAAAAGAAGTCACATTCCTAGGCTATCAAGTCTCTTCAGCCGGAATTCAGCCAATACCAGAGAAGGTACAAGCCATAAAGGAATTTCCAGTACCCAAGACAGTAAAGGAACTTCGCCGATTCCTGGGTATGACAAACTTTTACCGTCGTTTCTTACCAGGTGCTGCGCGAATCCAGGCTTCACTCAACATGCTACTATCTGGATCCAAGACGAGAGGTTCTCACCCCATCACGCTCACTGCACAGCAACTCCAAGACTTTGAGGAATGTAAGGCAAGTCTTTCACAGGCCACTTTACTTGCTCATCCGGACATGGAAGCTGAACTGTCAATATACACAGATGCATCAGACTCAGGCATCGGAGCCGTCCTGCAACAACGTAAAGACGATTCATGGCAACCATTAGCATTCTTCTCTCGTAAGCTTAATCCATCACAATCAAAGTACAGTCCTTACGATCGAGAACTTCTAGCCGTCTACGAAGCCATCAAATACTTTCGCTACATGGTTGAAGCAAGACACTTTACGGTACACACCGATCATAAGCCACTGACACACGCCTTCAGCACATCTAGAGACAAATGTTCACCACGCCAATACAGATATCTCGACTTTATTGCGCAGTTTACAACGGACATCAAATATGTTCCAGGACAGCAGAACGTCGTGGCTGATACCATGTCTCGTGTAGACGAGATAGTATCTCCTGTTGACTTCACAGCACTAGCGCAAGACCAAGAAGACGACAACGAGCTGCAGGTTCTGCTACAGAAGGGTACTAACTTGAAATTTGAGAAGTTCAGAATCCCAGGTAGTAACCAGCAGCTATATTGTGATGTATCCACTGGAATCCAGCGACCTTACGTGACTACCAGGTTCCGTCGTCAAGTTTTTGATGCACTCCACAACTTGAGCCACCCGGGCGCATCAGCAACAGTCAGGTTAGTGACTCAACGTTTCGTTTGGTCCGGCATACGTAAGGATTGCCGCCGATGGGCTAACGAATGCATCCAGTGTCAGAGAAGCAAGGTCACACGTCATACATCAGCACCACTGTCGCCCATTACCACACCTTCATCCAGGTTCCAGCATGTGCACATCGACCTCATTGGTCCAATGCCACACTCACACGGATACAGGTATTGTCTCACAGCAATCGATAGATTCACTCGTTGGCCTGAGGCATACCCCTTAGCAGATATCACCGCTGAAGCCTGTGCCATGGCTTTTGTATCCGGCTGGATCTCCAGATTTGGATGCCCTGAGCATGTGACGACGGATCGTGGAAGGCAGTTCGAGTCCCGACTGTTTAAAGCCATCGCAACGATCATGGGCACCAAACAACACCAAACCACTGCATATCATGCACCAGCAAACGGTATGATAGAGAGGCAACATCGCCAACTTAAGGCAGCCATCATGTGCCACGGCAACAGCAGTTGGTCAGAGACCCTACCAATAGTACTGCTAGGCATACGCACAGCCTGGAAAGAAGACATACAGGCAACAGCAGCCGAGCTAGTATACGGCGAGCCACTACGCTTACCGGGCGAGTTCCTAAGCCCAAAAGATCACTCAGCACCATCTGACGTTACAGATTTCGCGCAGAGACTACGAGCGCATATTGTCAAACTCTCGCCATGCCAACCCAAGTGGCACATTACCAAAACTTTCTTTGTCCCCAGGAAACTTGCTACTTCATCCCATGTGTTCCTGCGCAAGGGGCAGGCTTTGAGGTCTCTCGAGCCTCCCTATTCCGGCCCACACAAGGTCATCAGCCGGGGGCACAAGACCTTCGACATCGAGGTCCATGGCAAGGTCATCACCGTGTCCATCGACCGGCTCAAGCTGGCCTTCTCCGTCAGTGAGGACACATCCTCGCCCTCACCTTCCGCGCCGCCTCCAGCGCGCCCACCTACATCAACGGGCCAGCCAAAGACGACACGCAGTGGCCGGCGAGTCAACTTCCCAGACTATTACCACTGTCGACCGTAGCACCGGTCTCGGCAGGGGAGTAATGTGGGCGCATACCAGAATAATTAATTCGTTCGCGGTGTGCGCGTCCGATACATGCAGTGTGCGCCGCCCGCTACAAACCGGTCCAGCGAGGTGCGAGCGCAGACGGCGGACAGCGGCCGGCAGAGCTACCCAGATCGCATCCGCGCACACACGTATCACTCCGCTCTAGTGCCGCCGAGTAATTCGATTTAGATTGTGTCGCTTACATTTGTCGTCCTGTGTCTATTGTAACGTTCATTTCCTTTTTGCATTATAGTTTAATTACTTTCTATTATCTACTTGTTTCCTTCCGACGCCTACAACCTTCTGTACGAGTCTAAATAGCACTTAGGGAAATATTAGTTAGACGATAGGCTAATACGTGCTATAGGTATTTATATTTTACCATTTTTACCCTATTTGGTGGGCGCAAGCTGCATCTGTCAAGCCTGCGAGAAGAGCAACCAAACCTTTTTCTCGTTAGAATTCAGCATTCTGTCCTTTATAGTTTATTTATCTAACTCGTTTTACTTTAAAACTTTAGATATTCAGAAACTTTGACGTCAAGTGAAATGTCAATTGACAAAATGTCAGAGCAGTAACGTTAGTGTTCCGATCCGTCCGTTTAGAAATACATAATATTTTTTTATTTCACTTCATTGGTTTTGCTTATTTGTTAACTTATTAAAAACAACATGTTTGCAGATAAATGTACTAAATAGGTACCTCAAAATAGCGCCATTTTGACAAATTAGAATGAGCTTTATTTTGACGTTAGCTCTCATTGACAGGACAGAAGTGACAGTAATGACGGCGGCATGTTTAAAGAAAAATAAAAGAAAAATCCAAAGAGGTCACATATTTCGGAAAATTAATTTTGAGTCGCAGTCAAATAAAAACTATCCTATGACAAGGCCAGCATAATAATCTACATATACACCAAAAATTGTTTAAATCGATTCAGCGGATCCTGAGATCCTTCGGGACACAAAACCCTCTCTGAAGATCCTGGCTGGAATTTTAGAGATTTATTATATATATAGATTAAGTAAGTTTACCTAGTTTGAATTCCGAAAAAGACAAAATTATAATGTTTTTCGATAAATCGGAAGTTCTCAATCGCACTTGAAGTTTCTTTGGATTTAGTATGGTTTTTGGATAACCCATTTATTTGCAACAAAACATAATCATACTCATATACGGGGAAATACAAGTACAGGGACATTGTTAATGATACATCATACATGTCATGGTGATTTATACCATCTAGTCAAACATTTTTGTAATTTCGTTCTAGGTGTGTGAAAAACCTAAGCTACTACGTAGAACGCTTGTTCATTCACTTTGTTTAATCCACTAAAATTTATTAGTTTAGACATTGTAATCTACAATTTAAACATTAGATATTCTGAAATAATCATTCGATTTGATTATATTTTTTATTCATTCACAAGTACATAGGCCCGTGCGCTGGTGAAGAGCACGGTATAGCTAAGTGCGAGCAAGACATACATTTGGGATTAACAGTCGCCTTAACTAATATACTTAATTAATAAGTTACTTTGTTTAACTAAGAGCTTCTTTAATTATTATTTTTGGATTTTTAGTCACTCTTATAAAACTACAATTATATAGAACAGTTATTTCGCTTAAAATATGTATATTGCGATAAATGTATCTAACATTCGCAAAATGTTTAGTTTAATAAACGGTCCATTTCCATATTTTGAGTAGGTATTTGATGTATGTAAGGATTAAGCAGTTTAAGGAAATGTTTATAATATGATGTAGCTACATTTAACGTGTTGGTAATACTTCTGTATTAGCGTATCATACGAGTACGCACATTTTACGCGCAGTTAGCATTTTGCCTATTTGCATTTGAGAGGATCCTCCTCCAACGTAAACCTTTGGTGCTTACTTAGGTTAGTTTACACTAGAACACTTAGTTATTCAACACCAACATAAGTAATTTTGCAACTCACCTGCTATATTGAAGCTGCCGATCAGCAGGGTCCAGAGGGAAAGAGCCCTTACCGGGCTCTGTCGAAGCCAGTCCATCCCGCGAACAGTTTACAAAATAAACATTTTAGAAAATCCTTGAGATTACATTTTCACTGGGATTGTTTGTCGGTCCTCGCCTCCCTGAAACAACGGAGTCAAATTGATAATTTGCTCGAATTCTTCATGGGTTGCTTTGCTAGTAAATAATCCAACTTTGGAATAACAGAAGCTGTTTACTTGTATAATTGACGGCTTGAATGAAACTTAAGGCGAAGTCATTGTTTATTTATTTAAGCTTTACTGAATAATTTGAGGACTAACTTAATGTATACATAACTGGTTTAGTAAGTACGAGGGATTTGTTTAACTGGACCTTAAGTTACAAACAAGATTAATAATCTTCATAAATGTTAAAATCTCCCCGAAAAATTCAAATTATTGAAGGAGTTTAACTATTAAAAATTTACATATAATATATACTACTGCCATCATTTTTACGCTTTATTTCACGCAAACTAATAATGGGTTAACTATCCATAATATTTTCGAGACATCCTACTACAAGTTAGGTTTTAAAATAAAACCGCTTAACGATGGGCCATTTTTTGGGTGGCGGCATAGAAGCGGCAGCTTTCACTAATCTCTATTACCTAACCTCTCTTCTTTTTTCGAAATCCAAAATGCGTGACGATGTCAGCATTTTTTAGGCGTGACTGATACGTTTATATACCCATGCCAAATTACAGCTTACTATAGCAATGGTTACCGACGAAGGGTCATGTCGAAATTATAAGGGTTCCTTGTTTACTACGGAACCCTAAAAA
The DNA here is from genome assembly GCA_905163555.1 of Notocelia uddmanniana. Lineage (NCBI taxonomy): Eukaryota > Metazoa > Arthropoda > Insecta > Lepidoptera > Tortricidae > Notocelia > Notocelia uddmanniana. The sequence continues at coordinate 24,847,428 of LR991055.1, forward strand.
GTTGCCAACATAGCGGCCTCAGGTACTACAAGGTGTGTGTTTATTTTTGAGCGTCGTTTCTAATCCCGATTACTGTCGGAGTTTGTTTCGCGCACTTGATGTTGTGCACGCCGGGTATACTATGTATAAGTCAATAGATCGAGCTTTTTTTTTATTAAAAATATGATTTATCTTGGCCAGCATCTAGCTGGGGGGCAAAGATGAGGCCGACGATGAAGCGAGCTCACCCAGAAGATGCCTATTCACTCGTGCCTTAAAAAGGTCCAGGTTATATGCACTCGGAAACACAGACGCCGGCAAAGAATTTCAAACCTTAGAAGTGCGCATTATAAAAGAAGATTTACGTTCGCAATATCTCCAATCCATACTCCATACTTAATATTATAAATGCGAAAGTCACCCGTCTGTCTGCCTGTGTGTTACCTCTTCACGCTTAAACCACTAAACCGATTTAGATGAAATTGGTATAGAGATCGTTTGAGTCCCAGGAAAGGACATAGGATAGTTTTTATTCCGGAAATCATTCCTTAGGGGGTGAAAATGGGGTAAAAGTTTGTATAGGTGCCTACTAGAAATTGAACAGCAATTATTTCTACAATATTGTTTGCTAAGAGTGTACACCTGCTAAATCCATTTCTTAACAGTTTTTTCGTTTTACCCACCATTATGTAGCAATAGCAATAAAAAGATGCATCGCCTGAGAAAAACAGCTACTGCAAGTTATTTTAACAAATTGCTTAAATCACATGAAGAGTAAAACTCCACGAGTTTAAAATTTATCGGCTAATTCCAATATACCCGCCATTTTCGTAAGAACTTTGATCGCTTTGATGTGTGTTCTCTCAAAAGATAACTGTGCTTCGTGTTATTTGTGTAAACCTCAGATCATAGAAAGAAAGAGATATACACTTTTAAAGATGTATGGGTTTCCACTACTTGCACAATATTGTAAATATTGGGTTCCCGCACACATCCGTCCAGTTGTCTACTAGCATTCTAATCCTCTAATTGGTACTCTCACTACGAAAAGCAACTGTAGGAATACACTCGTACACGTAAACAACAGCGTCGGTGAACTCGTTAGGGATGGGCACATGCATCCATTTTTGCATTTATCGATAAAATCATGGGATGAGAATTTTACCTTTAAAACGATAAACTGCGTTTAAGGGTGAATCAAACTATACTGTTTATTACAGAAATACAAATTGTTAATTTTAGTAAAAATTACGAGTATAAAGGACCTATGGTTCGTATTTATTGTATTGGGGGTTCTTCTATTTTGATATTATACAAATCTATGATGTGTAATGTACCTATGTGTACCAAAGAAACATCCTAAATAATAGTTCAGTGACCGTTAATCAATTTATTTTAACTATATTTAAAAAGAAAATGTAATGAAAACCATTCGTAATAACGTCGATCAATTATCGATAATATTGCATGCATACAGATACTGCCACTGCCTTATCCCGCGCACTCGAAGCTGCGTAAGGTGTTTGCGCTGGCAGGTCGAAGCTTTTAGGGTGAATTTTACAAAGTGAATTAAGGAACTTTAAAAATACATTAATAATAGACATACTAATCTAAAATAGCACTTAGTAGTGGTATGTTATTCCACGTATTTTGTATTTTTGTTTAGTTTACCGATTTTTACAAATAAACACGCTACAGACCGTTATTTCGAAAAAAATCTGGAGCCATAGCGTGAACAACGATCGCCGCTCAAATGAGTCAGCGCTAAGAGCGGTGCGCGCTGATATGGTTTACTGACCTTATCGAGGCGACACGTGCCACGCCCCCGTGCCATATCTCCTTCTTTCTATGATCTGAGGTGTAAACGAAGAAGTATAATATCGCAAAGGTATGTGCTATTACTTTTTTTATTAATATCTCGTGGCTTTGAGCTGTAAATCCAATATTGATATATTGGAAAATATTGAAGGAGTTTAACTATTAACAATTTACATATAACATAATTGTGACATAATTATAACATGTTGAAATACCATAGCGATGTCAAAGAAGAAGTAAGGTCAAATATGCTCGCCCGCAGGTTTTCTCGATGCTCCACTGATGTGAAGATGACTTTATTTAAGGCCTTTAGCCAGTCTTTTTATTCGAGTAGCCTGTGGGTGAAGTATACCAAAAGAGTCTATAATGCCCTGCGTGTACAATACAATGATACATTCAGAATGTTGTTGGGACTACCCCGCTGGTTTAGCACCTCGCGTATGTTCGCTGCGGCCCGCACGGACGATTTTCATGCGATTATACGCAAGCATCCAATAGCATTTTGAGTATCATTGCAGATAGGTACGACTCCCCAATTTTTTGTCACTGGGTCGGACAAATAAAGGCAGTCGCTCAATTTAGATTTAAATAAATTAAGAATGTTTTATACTAATATACCTAGATTAAGTCTTACTTACAATATAGTATGGATGTACAAAAAAAAAGTGTCCGAAATAAAAGTATTATTCTCCTTATTTAATCTTTTTCACATGTTAGGTTTTTTACAATAAATTTATCAAATGTAAATATAAAAATATACATACAAAATATAAAAGCATTATAAAAAACCTAACCTAGAGTGCCGCCGGCAGCGAGGCGGGGCCTAAGCTACCGGTGGTTAGGGCGACAGAGAGAGGAACCTCCTGACTATCCGCGCCGTGTCCAAGAGTACCGCCTTCTGCATCTGACCCTTGACCCAGCCATCTAGCGAGAGTCTCTTAAGATGTTGGTCGAGACTCTTCGCAATTAGACCGTTCGCAGAGACGACTATCGGGACAATGATCGTCGAATCAACATCCCACATAGCGGTTACCTCGTGTGCCAGGTCTAGGTACTTACTAACCTTGTCCTTCTCGGCCTTCACGAGGTTCTCATCATGGGGGATGGTGATGTCGACGAGCACTGCCTGGCGCTTCAATCGATCTGTCAGCACGATATCAGGTTTGTTGGCTATAATAGTCCTGTCCGTGATGACAGATCGATCCCAATAGAGCGTGGCACGACCATTTTCGAGAACTGGCGCAGGTGTGTACTTATAGTACAGCACTTCGAAGTCCACAAGACCGTACAGAAGAGCAAGCTGCTGGTGAATAATCTTGGCTACCAAGTTATGTCTGTGCAAGTACTCGCCGTTAGCAAGATGACCACAACCGGAAATGATATGCCTGAGCGACTCTCCGGGATGGCGGCATGCCCGACAAATGTCAACCGTACCGTCCTTCAGGATATATTTCCGGTAGTTGTTCGTCATGATAACTTCGTCCGCAATTGCACAGACAAAACCTTCGGTTTCCGCAAAGAGATCCCCGAAACGTAACCAGTTCACCGACGCGAGCAGGTCTACGTCGGGCCCCGTTAGAGCCTTGTAGAACCGCCCATGTAGCTCCTTACTCTTCCATACCGCCCTGCGGTCCTCGGTGCTTAGTACTTTAAGTCTGCGCCAGTTCTCGTTTGCCATGGAGAGCGGGGTAAAAGATGCGTCTACTGCCACTACGTCACGATGCATCCCACACTCACTGTTTAGGAAGTAATCCCTGAGACTGCACACTTCGCGGTTGTGGAGGTCTTTGGCATTTAAGAAGCCGCGACCTCCAAACTTCCGCGGGATGTACAGTCTCATAACAGAAGATCGTGGGTGTAACATACGGTGCGCAGTGAGCAGTACACGCACTCTTCGATCCAGGAAATCGAGCTCAGTCTGAGTCCACCTTAATATGCCAAAGGAGTATGTAAGCAAGGGCATCACCCAGGCGTTGAAGGCACGCACCCTATTGCCGCCCGACAAAAAACTGTTGAGTACTTTTGTCAGGCGACAGAAGAAGCGCTCCTTCACCGCCCGCTTGATGTCTCCACCCTCGATACCCAAAGACTGTGACATACCAAGATATTTATAGGTTTCTGCTTCGGAGAGTGATCTGAGATCCATTGTCTCAGAAATTTGTAAATTTGTGGAATTTACTACTTTCCCCCGCTGTACATGCATGGCCGCACACTTATCGACACCAAATTCCATTTTGATGGCACTACTGAAGGCCTCTGTGGTTTTCTGTAGCTCCATCTGGTCATGTTTATTTGGTGCAAATAGTATTATTATTATTATATTATTATTATAAAGACCCCTGTCATAAAAACTTCGTAAATGCAAATCCCTTACAAGTTAATAATATAAGTCTCCAGCCACTTGTCACCATCATTTATTTTAACAATTTCAACCTCCTAGTTTAATTATTAGACTAGTTAAGTTATTTGTTGGGTAAAATACAAAACTGTGCAAAGTCAATTTAATTTGCTCCGCTCGACGTTAATAATTAATTAAGTTTAACGACAACGCAATGTCAGAGACAAAATACGACCTTCAAATACTCTTTGTTTATCAATATCATTTGAATGTTATATGGCGCCGCACATAAGACAATTTAAAAAAGTAAATCAGGCATATTTTAAGAGTTATACTTAACAAAAATATGACTATTGATCATGATCATCATCATCATGTCAGCCACTGCTGGACATAGGCCTCCCCTAAAGACTTCCACAATGACCGGTCTTGCGCCACCCGCATCCAGCGGACACCCGCGACCCTTAACAGGCGACTATTGATATTTAAGTGAAATTCGAAATGATAAGTTTACGAGAAACAATGGGATCTCATTTGCGACCTTTCACAGAGTTTTAAGTTTTACAAACTCGTAGCAAATTTTGCAAAATGCGAACTGGCAATACCTATCGGCCACAAACTACATCATAAACTATCAATACTACAAATTAAATGAAAACATTTGCAAAAATGAAAATCAAAATGTTCAGAAACGGCTAGACGATACCCAGAGGAGACGCCATTTTGTTATGACACTTTATGTTGCCAATTCACGGAACTGACAGAACGGCAAAAAATATGGCAGTCACGGCAGGGAGCAGTTCCGCACAGCTCTGCAAAATGTCAAAATCTTGTAAATACAATATCCCATCAAAAACATAATTGTGAAAATGGGAGCCAAGTTCAATATTAAGAATATGCGATGCTTGGCTCTCGTCTTCACCGACAAAAGAATTGAGATCTAAATGGGTGCCAAGTTCCATAGATTCTCTGAAAAATGGTGCCAGGTCCGGCACTACATTGTTTACAGTAAAACTAATTTAGTGCGGCTAAATGCATTTTGAGCTTTAACTTGGCAGTTTTCTATGCAGTATGTTATAATACCATAAAAGCCACAGTAAATTAGTTTTACTGTATACAATGTAGTGCTGAACTTGGTACCATTTCAGACAATGTACGGAACATGGCACCCATTTAGATCTCAATTTTTTTGTCGGTGAAGACGACAACCAATCATCACATATTCTTAATATTGAACTTAGCTCCCATTTTCACATTAGTATTTTTGATGGGATATCATTACTTTTTGTCAATCTTCGCCAAATGGTGCTTTTTAAGAGTGAATGCACTAGTTACTTTACAAAACACCCGAATCGCTATAGGTGCACCTCAAATATTTGAAGAGTTCCCTCAATTTCTCCAGGACCCTATGATCAGATTCTTACCTGATAACTATGAGGCCACCCCTGAATTATGCCTTTTTAAACAAAAAAAGGATTTTTCATATCGGTTAATAAATGATGGAGTTCTGAGGTGACTAGCATAAATAATAATAATGCGATTTCTGAATTAAAATTTTCTCCTTTTAGAGAGATAAACAAAGAAAACACATAATAATAATAATAAAAATAATGAGGGGCCCATCTAGCAGAGGGCTAGTCACCGTCTGCCTGAGATAAAAATGTGAGTCAGTTTTATTAGGCAGACGTCCGTTATCTCACTCAATAGCCCAGCCATTAGTCCATCATATTCAACCAATAATTAGGTTCATTAAGATACCATTAACCAGCAATAGTCCCTGTACGTACACCCTGGCGGGTGCTGTCTCTGGGTACGTCCCCTTGCATTTCATTAAATTGTCAAAAGGGCCTCTACGTGTTGCCTATGTGGTACTCGGTTGGTACTTCAGTACCTCGGTACTTGGGCTCCGCGCACGCCTTCCTAAGGTCCAGGACATCATTGTCCCGTGAGCGGAAAAAAACTGATAAAAAACTCACTGTTTTCTGATTTCTTCTGGTGTACATGCACAATTACCAAGTTGCATGCCAAATTTCAGTTTTCTAGGTCACCTGGAAGTGGGTTAGGTTTTTGATTACTAGTCAGTCAGTGAGTCAGTGGTAAAAAAAGCCGTTTTTTGGAATGTAATATCGCAATAATTACTAAACCTATGTTTATGAAATTTGGGGTTCTAGTTACTCTAAAGGATCTTAATATATGTTCCAAATTTCATTATTTTATGTTAGTTAGATTTTGAGTTATGCGGAGGTCAAAAGTGGCTCCAAACGGTTCGTGTAAAATAATACAGCTGCTGTCCGCCAGTTCCTGGGGTGAACTTGGCTGGACACGCTGCCGCGTGTCTAGATGGCGCTATTGTACACTTTTTGTTGTACATAGATAAACAGCCGTATACAGAGATATCCCCATTTTCATATTACTATTTTTTTAAATCGAAGTAATTTAGATTCCTCGCACATTACACAGTAAAACGTTGTAATAATAAGCGCATAAACTCACTCACTGCTCTCGCTCGTACCTAAAAAATACCAGTCATTGAACGTCTCCCAATTTCCGCACTTGTTGGATAAATAACTATGACAGCGCGAAGTGTAAAAATTAATGTCACACAGAAACAGCATAATGAGACCATTATGCTGTTTCTGTGCTGTGTAATTTGTGAGTTGTACAATAAAGTGTATTGTATTATATTTGATGATGACTTGTAATTTACGAGCAGAAGTTTCATCCTTATGAAACAGGTTGAAAACGAAATAGCATCTTACCAAGTATTCATGTAATAGGCCATTGGTTATAAAGATTCAAAACATATGTACTTAATAATTCCGTGCATTTTCATTTCAAATCTTCGAGTACATGGTATTGTTATGTTTATCCTTAGCATGAAAATCTTTGCAATTTTACGCATTATACGTACGTATTCGCATCGCATATTTGGAAGTTTTTACGGAACACAAGGCACGCGAGTTGGTCTCTCACATGACATGACTGTTCTTTTTAACCGACTTCAAGATTTCAAAAGAGGAGGTTATCAATTCGGTTGTATGTTTTTTTTTTGTTTTTTTTTTTTTTTTATGTTTGTTACTCCATAACTCCGTCATTTCTTAACCGATTTGAAAAATTCTTTTTTTGATTGTAAGTATACATATCCAAATTGGTCCCGTTTCTGTCAAAACGCAGTTCTGATGGTGGGATCCATGAGAAATTGAGGGAACTCCTCAAATCTTAAGGGCAAACATATAGTGATTTTTGTGTTTTTATCAACAAATCGAGCATTTTCTTCCAAAAATGTGCCATTGATGAAGTGGAACTGCTGATGATGCTCAGAACAGAACTCTTCAACGACGAAAAGTTCACGTTTGGCGATTTGTCCTCCTAGCTGTGTTTGTTAAGCAAGTTCTATCTTCACGATGAATTTTTGTCATGCTCGATTTCTGATGATGGGATCCATGGGGAATTGAGGGAACTCCTCAAATTTTAAAGGCAAACATACAGTGATTTTTGTGTTTTAATCAATAAATCGAGCATTATCATACAAAAATGTGACATTTGATGAAGCGGAACTGCTGATGATGATCAGAACAGAACTCTTCAACGACGAAAAGTTCACGTTTGGCGATTTGTCCTTCTAGCTGTGTTTGTTAAGCAAGTTCTATTTTCACGATTGATTTGTGTCATGCTTGAGTTCTGATGATGGGATCCATTAGGAATCGAGGGAACTCCTCAAATGTGAAAGGCAAAAATACAGTGATTTTTGTGTTTTTATCAATAAATCGAGCATTATCATACAAAAATGTGACATTTGATGAAGTGGAACTGCTGATGATGATCAGAACAGAACTCTTCAACGACGAAAAGTTCACGTTTGGCGATTTGTCCTTCTAGCTGTGTTCTGATGATGGGATCCATTAGGAATCGAGGAAACTCCTCAAATGTGAAAGGCAAACATACAGTGATTTTTGTGTTTTTATCAATAAACCGAGCATTATCATACAAAAATGTGACATTTGATGAAGTGGAACTGTTGATGATGACCAGAACAGAACTCTTCAACGACGAAAAGTTCACGTTTGGCGATTTGTCCTTCTAGCTGTGTTTGTTAAGCAAGTTCAATTTTCACGATTGATTTTTGTCATGCTTGACTTCTGATGATGGGATCCATTAGGAATCGAGGGAACTAACTCCTCAAATGTGAAGGGCACACAAATAGTAATTTTAGTATTTTCATGAACTAATCAAGCATTTTCATTAATAAAAGTGACATTTGATGAAGTGGAACTGCTGATGATGATCAGAACGGAACTCTTCAACGACGCGTAGTTCAAGTTTGGCGATTTGTTCTCTTCGTTTTGTTTGTCAAGCAAGCAAGGTTTTTCCATGATTCCATGAGGAATTGAGGGTACTTAGTCTTCTACCATTATAAACATACTTATAGCCATTTTTATTTTATTGTATGGAATCTAAGAGTGCACCATCTAAGTATAATAATCTTTCACCGGCCTCCCCCATTGAAGTCGGTTTTTTTTTTCTTAAAAATTATGCTGTAGGCGAAAGACAAAATTTTCGGCGGCAAGTGGGCGTTTAAGACAAACTAAGCTAACTTTGTATTATTTTGAAGTTTGAGAGTTCAATACACTACTAGCTCCGCATGTAAAATTAAGCAAAATCTGCCCACGGAATGATATTCCTAGTCACTAATATTTAGATACCTACGAGTACGTCTCCTTCGTTCTGAACTGATTTATACTTAAATTGGATTTGAAAAATATGAAATTACATTCATTTACTAAATACGCGCTGAGGATCTTGCGAGATGTTATTGGTATAAACCAATTAAAATCTGTGTATTATGCCCTAGTAGAATCTAAACTTCGATATAGCATAAAATTTTGGGGAGCGACTTTTGATTACAATATCAAAAAAGCATTTACGATCCAAAAGCGGGCAATCAGAATAATGGTGCGTATTCCGCAGTGGGTTTCGTGTAAGGAGTATTTTACGAAATTAGAAATTCTAACCGTACCGAGTCTCTACATTTTAATTCTAACCACTGATCTAGTTAAATCTCTAGGAATTAATGAAACGGAGGATGCCAGAGAATTAAGGTTAGCAACGAGAACAAAAAAAGTTAATTGGCCCTTTGCTCCAAAGCTTAAGTTGGCAGAACATAGCGCGCGTTATCAGGCTGTAAAAGTGTACAATAAACTCCCGACAGAGTTTAGAACTATTTCTAGTCCCATTATCTTTAGAAATAAATTAAGAACATTTTTATTATATAAATGTTTATATTCAATTGAAGATTTATTTCAAATTGTGAGATCTAATTAAAAATATTGCAATTTTTCTTGGGCCTAGTTTCATTATTGGCATATTATGACATTAATGCAATTAAATAATAACTTATTTAAATTTCCTGTCGTAATGTAATTGTAAATTTATTTATCGAGTACATTGATATTTTTACATTGATTAGATGGCGGTGTATCTGTACCTAATATTTTTAATTTAAATTGATGACATGCTCTTTTATGTATCTAGTTTTTTTTTGTAGTTTTTTAATTGAATTTGATGGCATGTTTTTTTATGTATCTAGTTTTAAGTTTTTCAAACACAAATGTATTTTTGTTATTGAAATAAATGATGATGATGATGAATATTGGTGGTAGTTAAAGGCGAGAGTGTCCTCGGCATCATCAATTAACAGGTCAAGATAGTAGTCAAATACAAGCCTATACTAGAAGGTTTTAATAAGTTTTGCATAACATACTCTACTCGTACATAGTACATATATTATGCAAGACTAGCTTTTGTCAGCGACTTTGTCAGCGTAGAACCCGTTATGCTTTATATAAATAATTGCACTGTATTGTATGTATGTATGTATGTAAGCACTTTATTGTACACAATAACAGTTTAAAACATATACATGTCACACAGGATCAGAGTACAAAGGCGAACTTATCCCTATGAGGGATCTCTTCCAGCTAACCTTTGAGGGATTAAGAGATTTTTAAAAATAATGAGATAGACAAACTTACACCGTGTACAACAACGTTACAATGAGTAAATATATTTTGTAGCTAAACCATAACTAAATAAATACCCATAAATACATATGTAATAAGTAAATATACATATATAATGAATAAAAAAATACATATACCTATAATAAATACATAAATACAGAATAATTATATTCAAAATTAGAATATATAAATAATTATAGTACTCAACCAAATCACAGATCGTTGGAGAGCCATAATTTCTTCAAATTTTTCTTGAGTGACGCGACAGACTGGGACTGTCTTATTGACAAAGGTAACGCGTTCCACAGCTTCACAGCGCCCACGGTGAAAGATTTAGAGTACGTTCGCGTCTTATTTGACGGTACAGAAAGAGTAAGGTTGGCGCTAGACCTCAGACGGTGACCACTGCCGTCAGCCATATATCTAAATCTCTCAGTAAGATACGGAGGAGCAGCAGGATTAAAAAGTATGTTGAAAGGCAACGACAGAATATGCACATCTCTGCGCTGGCGGATCGGCAACCACTGAAGCTGAGATCGGAAGTTGGAAATGTGGTCATATTTGCGGAGACCGAAAATATACCTGATACATGCGTTTTGTGAGGGTTGTTTATGGCGCAGGCTCTTTTATTGCTATCCCATACAATCTTCCGCCTCTTTTAAGCCCCTTAAAAGATACTATTACTAGGTTTATTCAGTATGCCATTGTCTTGTTCGCACACAGTGTTATTACGCGCACATAGTGAATTTTATATTACTGTATAGTGCCACAAAAAAATAATAGCAGCTTTTGAAATTATGTGTAACGTAGTAAGATGCAGATTTAAATGTACATACAGACCGACGTCGTATAAATAACATGTTGAGGTTCTTGACAAAAATATCCGCAAGCTACATTGCCCAACTAGACAAAACTAGAAGATGGTTCAGGTCATCCTGACGTCAGAATGGCTGACCATTGTCATTGCCCGATTTCGGACAACAAGACAAGGCGGGGTACAAATAGTTTTTTTTCCTTCTAGCTTTTATCCGTTTGTGTCCTAATGGCGCCCGGAGTCCACTTTGGCATCTAATACCGAGATTTAGCGTAGGTATTAGTTCCACGAAACTATCTGCCAGCTGGCCTTTAAATCCAGAGAAAAAACTAGACAAGCTTATTGAGATTAGACCGGTATCCTCAAGTAGTTCACTTTAATAAAAAAACTCCTTGTAAACATCAAATCTTACATAAGTTTTTTTCAGTGAGCGTGGGCGTGGCCCAGTAAACTTGACGGTCACTAAATTACGCACCAATTGAATAACAATCTTAAATGTGTAAAACTTGCAAGCAACGTATTAGATTTCTCAAATTAAACTGTATATACTATATATATATACTCAATTGGAACTGGGCAAAATGTCCCATTGGTGTATACAGTTCAGACGTATCTCGTTTGAAAGGTCTTACTCGGGGCATTATTTTATTGTATGGCACCAATGTTTGGCAGCGTGCAGGGACCGAGTAATTTGCAAAAGTATGTTCCGCATAAAAACATATATTACACAAAATACAACAGACACAATCAATTGTAGGGTATCTTATGGGAAAGAATTTGAGAATTGGGCCATGTGAGGCTACCGACGCCAGAGCTGAAACATTTACAGGGCTGGAATTAAGTAATGAAAGATGTGTGTGAAAGTAAAATCAGCTACTGCGGAACGGGACTTACTTGCATACACTAGTGACTTATAACAGGAAAAGGCTCCGATGTATGCTATTTTTTGTAAAATAAAACTTCGCTCCACCGTGTGCAGGGATATAATTATAATGAGTTGTTGGGTTTAACTCTCAATTAACTCTACGTTAATTAACTTTAACCTTATTAACTTATTCTACTTAATACTAGATGTCTTTAGTGGTATACTTCTTTCTTGATTTCATATTGTGACATTACTAACAACAAACTGCTAAACCGGTAATCTACCTCCAGCATTAAGAGACTGACTGTATTACATTAAAAAATAAAATTCTGACACGCTGCTTTAATCAACGTTCTTGACATAATAAAATGAAGTCTTGTCAGAATTTTTTCAGGGTATTTGTCAGTGAAATAAAATTATATACTTATTTCGCAGTTATTTTAGTAAGTTATCAGAATATATCTTAAAATAATTTTCATATTTTTATTTTTATACTGGTAGTATTATAGCACATTGAGGTAAAACCGCCGACCTGACTATCAGTAGTGGGTGCACGTTCATTTTACGCTGCCGCGTGTCTAGATAACCTATACTTATCAAAAACTTACAATATAAAGAATTTAAAATAAGGGGTCACCCCGCGTCATCATGCCACAGATGCTGGCAGCATTTCCTCGCTGTATATCAATGCTGATGCGGTGTGCGAGTAAGCTGCCTGCCCTTCGGTCACCAGTAGTGTCTATTTTCGTTTTTTTTCGTATACTTCTTATTCATACTGTTTAAGTGCGTACCTTTACTCTCGTGGGTTTTATTCGGGGGTACTACTACAGTTCAATAGTGTTGTATTTAATGTGAATGAAGTCCTCTGCAATTAATTTTATTACGGACCGCTTTTCGCGCAGTAACCATCCACTTGTTGCCTCAAGTTACTTCCACGAAATGAAAGTCTTTTGAAACTTTGTTGCACAGTTTTTCAAAACAGTATTTTGTACAAAAAGCCGAGAAATGCTTACTGAACCTTATCAAAGGCAAGCTTGTGCTTGGCCTCACTTGGCCGCCAAACGCATGCATTGGCCTCGAGTTTGTTTCGAACTTGAGCCGCCGTTTCAGAGGAGCTTTGTGACTTTGGAGTTGTGAACGTCCCTCCATTCTCGTCACATAGTGTAGCCTCTGATATAAGTCTTCAACCTAGGATATTTATATTTCTTTTTACATATACAATTTATTATATGAAAAGTTATTTTTTAACATTAAAGTAGGTTATCATTAATTCGAATACTGTTTTTTTTTTAATACGTTAATGATAGAATATTCTGCCGAATGACATGCAATGCGGGATATTGGCAAATAGAAAAAGTCCCCATAAAAACAAGTCCCTATAATAATAATAATTTCCATAAAAATTCTAATAATAATAAATATTGGGGGACAATCTTACACAAATCGACCTACTCTCAAACTAAGCAAATCTTGTACAATGGGTACTAGACGACGATATACATACTTATATAGATAAATACATACTTAAATAGATAGAAAACATCCAAGACCCAAGAACAAATATCCGTGATAAATGCACAAATAATGTCCTGGCCGGGATTCGAACCCGGGACCTCTAGCTTCGGGCTTTTTAAATAATAAATAAATACCAACGGTTGGTTGGTTATCGTAAGAGCCTTATACAGTCCTTTAAAAAATCCCCCTTTTATCTAACCGCACGGAGGATACGCCTTAATCCATCGGAAAAATGAGTCGACTGATGGAAAGTTTATTTCTAATCTAAAAATAAAAGACGGCCTCACTGCAACGCCGGGTGTGCATTACCGTCATGTGAGCGGTTATTCAAATAAAGATATTTTTAAGACCAAATAACATTCCTTATGGTCTGAAAAAGGACGCAAAATGAGAAAACCGATTGCAAGTAAATATAGACGACTTAGTATACAAATAGTGGAGGTGACTATTAACTGAACTATCTTGATTATTCCATTAAATAATGTCAACGCTCCCAAACTTCTCTTAGTCCGACGTTTCATTAGATGGCATTATTAAAAGAACATCTCGGCGGGTCACGATAAGGCATCTCTTACCATCAATCTTCATATTTCCTAAGCAGGCTGTGACGACGATCCATCTTACTAAATTGGCATCTATGTTCTAATCGGGTAAAGGATTTGCTATGTAAACGCTTAGGGAGTCAACAACTTTATCACTGCAAATGTAGTTCATAACACATTTTATTGTATGTAGAGCGAGTCGAGTGTCAAAAGAAGCAGTTTTGTATCTACAAGGCACGGCATCGCAACTTCTTGTTATTTATTTTTAAATCAAATACAATTACAAAATTATCTTTATTGTTATTTGGTTTGTAAGCAAACTGTTTATACCTACATATTATTGATATGCTAAAAAATTACATAATCAACTGGTTCAAGTTATAATACGGGTGCTCTGAAGCTTTTTACAATTAACCACAAAAATGTCTTAGGATCAATTTAATACTATCGTTGTTGTAACTGTCCACCGGTTCATCTGGTCTGGACTTATGCGAACCATTTTGTGGTTCATTCACGACACAGCGGCAAATCATAACAGCTCCATCTTAGCTCCATTATCTAGCCAACTAAGTGGAACAGCCTCTTGTCCCGTTTATGGTCCAATAAACCATTGAGAGCGGCTTAGTTTCAACATTATTCATAAATACGGTTAAGACTATAGCAATATCATAACTTTCCTTTCGTATATTTTGAAGGAAACTGCATTTAACGAAAGTTGTGGTAGTTTAATACCAAAAGATTAAGTGTATGATCAATTGATTGATTTGACAGAACAAAGATCATCTCTAGAACTGAACTACTAGTATGTAACAATCGTACAAACTTACACAAAAATGTTAAAAATTATAATTTTAATATGGTTATACTACTAAAATGATATCGATAATTATATTCATACGAGTAGTTATTGCATTTTGACAAATTATAAATTCTCGTATTATTTAAGAATATGTTTGCCGAGTGAAGATACGGTAGGCTATTGGTTCAAGAACGCGGCTCTCAACTGGCAGTCGCGGGTTCGAATCCAAGCTCCTAGCAATGAGTTTTACGAACTCGTGTACGGAATATCATTTGATATTAATCGTTAGCTTTTCGATACAGGAAATAATCGTGATGAAACCTGCATAGTTCATACAAATCGGCGAAGTAATTCAAAGATGTATGTAAAGTTCTCCGCAGTGGTCCTGGTAACAACAACCCCTCCCTTCTTATCTATGAGAGGAGGCCTATGTCTAGCGATCGAACCTATACAGGCTGATGATGATGATGCTGTTCGTCGTACCAATATGGCATAAAAAACAGCAGCAAACGAATTGGCCCAAACTCTTAGCAAGATGTGTTAATACCGAACAAAATTTAGGCCAGTTTTAATACCGCTG
Source organism: Notocelia uddmanniana (assembly GCA_905163555.1). NCBI lineage: Eukaryota > Metazoa > Arthropoda > Insecta > Lepidoptera > Tortricidae > Notocelia > Notocelia uddmanniana. The sequence continues at coordinate 24,862,698 of LR991055.1, forward strand.
GGTTCAATTTAACTTTTGGGGTTTTTAATAACAAACCAACCTATTGGATTCCAATTTAATGAATGAATGAATGTATCTTTACTTCACAAAGAATATATGGTTATTTAAGATGTAGGTACATACATATGAGTCCCATAATATATTCAGCCGAAATAGGCATGTGAAAGTACTTATATAAAACAAAATTAATTAAATTATAAATTAATGTCCTTAAAAACGTAATAAATAATACAAAATAAACAAAGTGCACATAAAAATAGAAATTGTCATTATTATGAAATGATATAAATTAAAACAAATTCATTAAGTACTTCGATATTTTTATAATTTTATTATTATATTTTTTTTACTATTTAGAGAAAATAGATCGTCGACTAAATAACAACTACGAGAATTTGATGAAACATTTTGTCGTACCTTCTTACCTATCTAACTTTTGGACGGTATAAGAAGGGTTAGCAATTAGCAAAGCAGACGAGTTTAAAAATATGTGCAAAAAAAAGCGATAAAAAATTATAAATTATTTTTTACAAAGTAGTTTGGTCGGATATTTTTGTACCTAATGGAATTACTTTCTGATTTATGAACTCGATTGTACTTGGTTAAAACCTTCTATCTAACGCCAATGTAATACAATTATAACAGCAATAAAAATATCAAATAACACCTGGTTATTATCCACAGTTGTAATCGTTAAAAATACCCACTACAGGGGAAGTTTGCCCAGCTTTTTTAACCACAATGAAGACGCCATCTTCGAAAAGTTACGTGCACTCTGGCCCTCAGGAGTTTCAGACACTCTGTCTCTTATAACTTTCGCCGAAGCATTAGGGAGCTGTTAAAAATTCAAGAAAAAGCTGAACCTCCCAACTGCGTCCCTCCGGGGTACACTTAGCGGTAAGCCAGAGTGCTGTAATGAAAATACTTAATGACATACAGGAAACAACAGCTTTTAGAGGTTTAGCTAGTTTTCTTGAGAAAGAAGTACCTAAAGATTGAACCCATGTGGGTAAAGTTAAAATAGCACGTCACTTTATTCCTGTGGTTGACGTCAGATTCAACTAATAGTAATTGAGTTGTTGTCGGTAGGTAGTACTATTTAATACTGCAATCTCACGTTTTCGTTGTATTGAGTCGTTGGTATGAAGATACCTACATTTTCTAGCAGGCCCTGAGAATTAAATATATTATAATAAGTATCTTCGAAAAAAAAAATTGGTACAGGCATTTATTGCTGACTCTACCCTTTTTCCAGGGTCTTTGGCTTAGTTGTTAGTAACCCTGCCTACGAAGCTGGACGTCCCGGGTTCGAATCCCGGTCATGGCATGATTTGTGTGATAAGCACGAATATTTGTTTTTCAGTCTTGGACGTTTTCAATGTATCTATGATTTATTTGTCTATATATATCGTCGTCGTTGTGTATGTATATCGTCGTCTAGTACCCAAAGTATAAGCTCTGCTAAGTCTGGAACTGGGTCGGTTTGTGACAGATTGTCCCCTCAATTTCAATTTCAATCATTTATTGGTAAAAACAAAATTTTATTCGTCAAGAATTCAATTACACATTATACACATATGAACATGTCATTTCAACTTACATATTAGGTATGTTAGGTATGATTACAAATGTTTATTTACACTAATAAGTACTTTGAGAGGCAAGGCTGAGTCAGCGAAACCAGTTATTATTTTGATTCTGCAATCGATACAGTTATTAGCCCCCGAGAAAGGCATCAACAGAGTAGTAGGCGCCGCATAGCAACATCACTTTAAGTTTTTTATTGAATGAACCTTCACTAGTAGCTTGTTTTATCTCCAGCGGGATTTTATTATATACTTTAGGTCCTACCGTGTGCATACACTTTCCTGATTTGGCAAGTCGTGTCTTTGGTGGGTAAAGCTCACCGTGCCTTCTGGAACTCGCGCCTTGTGCATTTCGTGTCGAAAATTGTTTTAAATTACGCCTCACGTATTTTGCCACTTCGAAGATGTATAAACACGGCAGGGTAAGAATACCGGTTTTCCTGAACAATTCCTGAGCTGGGTGATCCCATGGGACCCCAGATATTCAGCGGATCGCCCGTTTTTGGAGTCTGAACGGCCTTAGTCGATCCGCAGCGTCACCCCATAGGTCAATCCCGTATGTAAGAATTGAATGAAAGTAGCCGTAGTAAGCTTTTGTGATATTATTGGGATTAAGACTGGGACGAAGTCTACTTAGTGCGAAGCAAGCGGACGACAGGCGGTCACACAGCTGTTCTATATGGGGACTCCATGTAAGCCCGGAGTCTATTATGAGCCCTAGGTACTTCACGTAGTCAACTTGAGGCACAGGTTGGCTCTGCTATTATTATTAAAATTGTCCCATGCACAAGTTACGTTAGGCAAGTTAAAAGCCTGTAACAAATACAGTATATTCATAATATAAGGCACATATAGAGACATAATACTGTCACGTGTTATATGATCATGTATTTTGGCATAGTGTATGAAAAGTTATCCATTGTTTTTTTTTTATGTGATCTGACATCGTCAAATATCTTGTGGTTGTTGGATAAAGCAGCTCACTTGGTGCTTAACTTCGTCATGTGGAATCACATTGTTATTGATTCTTACCCTTGATGAAACTAGATAGAAGAATAATTATGATCTTTTCGTCAACTTCTTATATATATTTCCAAGGATGTCAGGGGAATGAATGTATTCGGCAAATACATATAGGTTCGTTCCAACTAGTTTAATCTATGGTATGTACTCATATATACATTGTGAAACGTTCCTTTGCTTCCCAAACAGCACACACGTAGGACTCCTACGTCGTAGGAGCCGCCTAATATGTTGTACAAAGCTTAATCATCTCCTATCTCGTAATGGAATAGCATTGTTAACGTGTAGGTACGATGCCAGTAACTAAGGTATTTCAGAAACCCAATTTCGGAACGATTTGTTGACATAATGATTGATGTATTTATAACTTGCACACAATTATGATGGGCCATAGGTTTGCAATGCTTCGAGAGACTTGCCTGACAGTGATATAAGCTAATTATAAATAGCAAAAATGATTGCACACTGCAGAATCTCGTTCATACTTATTAGGAGCAACCCAAATGGACCACAGTTCAGGTGTAATACATTTATAATCCATAACGGAGGAATTAAGGTAGGAATTTTTATAAGGGTCTGTAGAAATAATTACTTATCAACTATCTGTTAGGTTTGTTTGTTTTCTACAAATATTTTCCGACGCCCAATAGCTTTAGTCAGACCTCGTCTCCATTTAATTCAATGTTGGTCCCAAACATATGACTATAAAGTTATGAATTATTCATGCGTAATTGGGTCGTAAATAAATATAAAAAAGTATTCATCCTACGTTTTAACCTGGGCTCAGAAAATATTTGTGATCAACATGTTTACTGATAAAATGAAACAAAATGGATGTATTGATTGATATTATAGGTATGCGTCCCAAAAATACCGGGACTTTTGGAACTTTTCATACAAGCCGGTCCGGGACTGCAAACCACATGTGCCTATTGGATATTTACCCAATATTTAGTTCAGTTATTCGTATCTTTTCTGCTCGACATCATTAATGTTTGAAGTAAGATTTTGTAGACCAAAATACAATCACTCACCACTTAATATGTTAATGGAACTCGTAAGACATCAGAGAGCTAAAATGAAAAATCAAAGACATAAGTAGAGATATCCTTAAGAAATGCCTATGCACTGACTGACTGTCTATACAGTCATATTACCCATCGCATGTCGCCGTGGAACGTGCACGCGTCCGAAAAGATATCAACCAACGCTGGACCTGTTCTTCGTTTTCGCAGGACTTTTGTTAGTTAAATTATTTTGATTTGCTTGATTAATTTCGGACGGCTCGTAGAGAAATTATTGTGTAGTTATATTATATTTTTTTAAGTCTCTTACCTTACTTAAACCACTCGGCAAGCCTCGCCTTAGTTATTTCGACACAAAAGTTTGTAGAAGTTTCAATTATTATCGAAAGGACTTTAAGAGTATGTATCTAATCGTTTAACTTTTTTGTATTTTGTTAGTTGATGTCTTGATTTAGAAAAACTATCAATCATGACTCGATAGACAATGAAATCATAAATTCTACGATTTTCCCTAACAACCTCATCTTAAAGTCAAATTCGTATATGTCTCGAATACCCTGTATTACTTACCATACTGACAGACTTAAATAAATTACTACGGCTTATAATTTAGAAATATTTCTTTTACACTCCCACTTCAAAGGCGACCGCCAGACTAATGGTTCCTCTGATTTGATGAAAATGTAGGTACCATAAACAGTCACATTCGTGGAAATCATTCGAGTACGTCGTGCTTGCTTCACCATGCGTGAAGATGTTTCCACATCAAAAATTACAATGTGAAAACATTATCACCGTATTCACCGTCATATTGCGTCAACGTAAAACATTACCGGGAAAGGAACGGATCTCCAAACGTTATATAATAACAGTTTTCAGGATACATATCCTCAAAAGTACACATTTGTGGCCTTGTAACTATAACTAGACGATAATTAATCCGCTATGTTATTTAGCTTATTAACATTTTTATGTAAGTATTTTAAAAACACGAAAGTGCTTGTTGCTAGGCCTATTTGAATAAAGAATATTTTGACTTTGATATAATTTTACCATTCATACTCGTACTTAGTATATGATGAACAAGATCGATGACGGATGCATGGAAATGATGGATGGTGGTGATTGATGGTCAAGGCGTTATATCCAAACCGAATCTCGAGTAGTTGAGATCTGTACGGACGTCCATAGATACTCAGTACGTGCACCGAAACCCACCACTCTCGCAAGTGATGACAAACGTCAACCAAGTTAACCCGCTACTACACGGACGAATTACCAGGCATCGAGAATGCCGAGATCGAGATAGCTCTTGAGCATTTCAAAAAAAAAGGACTGCTGATGATGGTATTACAAATAACCTGTTACAAAAGCTGCAGGGAGACCAGTCCTTAGAGCATACATAACTGGAGCAGCCATTAGTATACTTACCCCTGTGCCAAAAATAGGCACAATTTGCAAAAAAATACTAAAAACTACTTCATTAGTCGATTATAAGTCAGTCTCGAAATCGTTGTCGGCGTGTGAAGAGCTCCGTAAAAATACCTTTATCTGCTGTTTAGTTTAATAAGACGTTGTATTTTATCAAATTTACAAAAAGATTGATGATAATTTCATATACTGTAAGCATATTTTCGCTTTATTTACAATTTTATGCGCAATTCAAGTTTTATTTCAAATCGTTATCATAATTTTTTATTAGCTATCAAGATGGAGTCAAACGTTACTTTGACTTCACCGTATTTAAAGAAATAAGGACTTGTGTTTATGAGAATGTCTTTGAAGCATGGGCCTTATCGACTTTGGTCAATTTGGCCATCCGATAGTAAATCAATAATGGACCTAATGTTTACGAGTATAAGGTCGATTTTTATTGCTCAACTTTAGTATTTCGAATGTGCGTGAGTTGATTATTTTAGTGTGGGTGCGTAGTAATGGAACAATATATTGTAAGTGTGCGTATTTTTTTTATATGTCGTGTTACCGCGCCCCCCGCAAAAAATGGCATAATATTTTGTTTGGTAAGATGCGCTGATGGCTACTTCAGTTATGTATGCTCTAAGGCCCAGTCCTAGACCAATTTTGTAAAGTGTTTTTTACCATACTCCAGAAAAGTACAACGCCAGCGGCGTAGTCTATAAGTGAGGTTGTCCTTTTTTTTAAGAAACGTGATAAAACGCTAAAGAACTATCGTCCGATATTGTTTTTAAGCTACGTGTATAAGCTGTTCTTAAGTCATCTCGAATCGTCTTGCCTGGATTTAATGATTTTTAACCTTCGAAACAGGTCGTGTTTAGAAAAACTACAGAGTGGACCACATTTACACTGCGGCAGATTATACAGACGACTGAGGAGTAAAATCGCTTTCTTTGTCTTAAGTTTGTGTGCTACGAAAAACATCGACTCGTCGATTGGCCGCTATGATAACAGTCCAAATCCAGGAGTTACACTCAAAACCAAATCCATTTGAGCGTGGAGTACGACAGGGAGACATTATTTCTCTGAAACTTTTCACTTACTTATTGAAGAACGTCTTTAAAACGCTGCACTGGAAAGAAAGGGGTATCAATATAAGCGGTGAATACTTTTACACCTTCGAATCGCAGACTACATAGTTAATATGGCTGCAAATACTAAGTGTTTCTTCCAGGCTATGAATAATCTTGAATTAAATGAAAGTAATGTTTAATTCATTTGTGGATGCACTGCCAATTACTTACCGTGGACAATGCTAGGCATCGAAGTTATTCAAATATAATATACCTACCTAAAACACATCGTACAGCTAGGGAGAAACAACTTCGACAAGGAAGCCAACAGAGGAACACATGTTGGGCTGGGCAGCATATTGAAAGCTTCGCCAACTACTCGAATCGCCACTTCCCCAGTCCCATAAGTCGAAAGTATTCGACTAGTGCGTTTTTCCGGTCCTGACATACGGGGCCGAGACGTGGACACTCACAAAAGTTTTTTGGAACTCACAAAAGGCCTCGTCCACAAATTTCAAGTCGCTTAGCGAGCTATGGAGAGGTCTATGCTTGGAGTTTCTCCGAAGGACAGAATCCGAAATTTTGTGAACAGGTTTAGGCTTAGTAGTATGCTTTTATTCAAGTCTGTTCATGGAAGTTTATAATGAAATCTCGCGAGGTCTACAACCCACACAGCCACTAACTAGTTAGTAAGCTTTCGACGCAGTTTATATCGGCCGTCGTCTCAGATATTGCGTTAGCCCCTTGTGAATATATTTTTTAAAAGTATAAAAGAAGTTTTTTAAAAGAAGTCCCACTAGTAAAATAAACAACACATGTATTATTCATAAAATTACGTTATTGTAACTTCAATTAAATTTTATATTGATTGGCACTTTACTCGTAACATTGAAATGCAATGGAACAATTTTATTTCAATATTTGCACCGGCCTAACAAAAATATGCTTTTGCATTTCTTAGTTGCCTTATCATATCATCCTATACATACATATGTGTACCTACCTATACTATGCAAATAACAGATATTATCACTCCTTCTAAAGTTAGGCAATTACAATACTGGTAGTAGCCAATTTTATGCATAGATTTATAATATACGTATTAACAGAGTGAAATAATTTGTTTGGTACGATACGACATATTATGGTAAAAAAGGAAGCCATTTGTAACTATTTAGACAGGTTTAGATATTAACAAATGAATTAAATGTATTAAAAAATGAGTAGCAAATTATAATAAGAAACCCAACAAAAGGAAAGAGTAAATTTTTACATATCTCAGCACTCCACCCGATTGAGAAAACGCAGAAATGCTTCGCAAGTTCTATGCAGCAAACTGCATTTCAAAGACAAATAATTGCATTGGAATTTATTTCTAGAGGGAATACGGAATTTAATGCTTGCCCCGCAAAAATAACGAAGACGACAAATTTACGAACAATGGAAATTCGAAAATAATATTCTGCTGAACAGAAAATTGTTTGCGCAAGTGCTTAGTGAAAAGCGAACCACCGTTGATTTTATTGCAGCCGACTATCTCCGCCGCAAGGTTACCTACATACATCGTCGCAGCATTATGCATGCAAGTCAGAAAATATTTACAATACGTATATCATAAAATAAATTACAATTGAATTGTTTTTTATTATTCTATTGTGAACCCTCACGTAAAACCAAGGGTTAGTTTATAATAATATAATAATAATATATAATATAATATAAAACCATAATGAGTTTATACTTATGTTAAATAAAAACAGGTATATTTTTCTATATAATGAAATTTATCTTAATAGACACCTGCATAAAAATACATTGAGGCAAAACCTTTTTCCCAGATAGCAAACACGGAGAGCTCCTCATTCTTTCCCTCTAGATTATCTCCAAGTAGAATCTCTTTATTGGAGACGGCTATCTATGCATTTAATCCACTTTCTCTTTTTATCTCGAGACAAAAAAGGGCAAAAAGGTTTGTCTTTTGTCCGGTGAGGGTGTCCTTTTCGTTCCTGCGCTTATTAAACAAAAATACCTTCACCTGTGTATCCGACGACTGAAATTATTTTTTCCTAAGTTCAATGGAAGGGAATGTAATTAATTCTTTTAGAGTTCCGTCGAAACGTAATTAAGTGTGAGGCGTGAATAATTCTTATTTTAATTAGATTGTTTTTATTTATTTTGAATTTCAAATGAGTCTTTTTTATTCAAAATATCACAAAGCAAAATTGAAAATTATTTGAATATCGGTAGGCTTCGCAATACCTATAGTTACCCTGAATTTGCATGTTTTAATCAATAAGTTATAAATTTCTCGTTATATACTGTTCAGCGTATTTAGTAATAACTTGGATACCGTGATATGATTATTTTTATCGTTTTGTCATATTTATAAACATAAATTTATTATATTCCTGCCTTGTTTCCACTTGGTATATTTAATGTTTTTTTTGTTATAAAAAACTGTATGAGTTGCATTTTTGAGCACAAAAAAGAACCATGCAAATATACGTTCGAGCTCAATAGAACTACCAAAATTACCACCTGCAACTAGAAAAATTTACTGAAAGGGTAAATAAGTAAGCCTAGCGTATACAATAACAACTTTAGGAAACATAAGTACTACAATATTTCCCAAGTGAGAAAAGTCTACCTTTTACGAAATTATACGGTATAGGTGCATGTTAACAGGAAACGTAATTTAACACAATTTTCGGGTGAAATATGAAAAGCACAATTACCATGGAGCAACCCAAATAAATTTCAACAAACTCGCATGTAAAGTGCTTTTGGAGTTACCTATATGAAGATAAAATCCGTTACTTCAAGCAATTTACTCGTATAATTATCTTCTTTAAAATAAGAGTTCATTAACTACGTAAAAATAACGCATAAATAACCGTTGAGTTTTTTCGTGATCAATAAATCTGAAGCATTCAATTGCAATACAATTACTCTTTATTGTAACAAATTACAAATTGTTCAAATGCATCATTTTGGGATACAGGCAGAGGTCAATCGAAGTCAGAGGGAATATCTATTGCATAAACAGTGTGCACATATTTAATTTGTTGCATTATTTTTAACATACTTCAATGTGTCAAATCGAGCCACGACATACCTATAAAATAAATAGTAGGTAGTTGGTTTTTGTAGATTTACAAATGGGTTTTTCAAGCCTGAAGTAGCGACGAGACATGTTACGGTTACGAATCGAATGGCGGATGCTTTGTGTTAAGTCAAAGGGTGAGACAATAGCGATGTTGATAGAATATTTCAGTATCTTCATTGTTGAGGCCCTTTTACAATCATGTTGCCTTGTGATTTTCTGTTTCGGCGAAATTGTACTTTGTTTTTTTTGTCTCAATACGTAAAGTCGGTGCATGTAAAATACTTTATCATTATATATAATTAAAACATATCATTATTTACAAATTGTTTATTCTTATTTCAGAAAAAATATGGCTACTCGCCTCAAGTGAGTTAATTTTCACATTTAATTTTCGAACCGTAAGATTTTAGAGAAGGTAGTACGGCTTCCAATTTGTTACACTTTAAGCACCAGAGGTCATGGGTAGGGTAATGGTGGCTATTCTCTACGGACGTAGTGCAACTTCGACCCGCTTGTCAAGTGAGCAGGCAACTTGACTATTGGCATTATTTTTTTACCAAGCAGTAACGCTGTTAATGAAAATTCCAAATTTCAAATTAAAGGGAAAAAAAATATAAATTTAATACTCTGAGCAGGATTCGAACCTGCGAGGTCTGGCATACGCGACCAATCGCTCAAGCCTCTGAGGTATCGGAACAACCAAGCTCGGGCACAAAATCCTTCACTAGTTCCCTCTTACAACGCCTTAGGGAGGCGTACAGCGACATCTGCCGTAGAACACTTAGGCTTCTATTAACGGCACCAACGTCTCAAGTTACATTGATAAATCGTCAATAACGATCCCATACTAAATTAATTTTGTATTAAGTAGTAACGCTGCTAACAAAATTCCAAATTTCAAAATAATTTTAAATTTGACTGTTAGAAGTTCTCAAGCCGCCCAAAGGCCTCTAACCTGGCTTAATGACTGCTGTCATAGCCAGCAGCTGGGATCAACTGCTTAGTGTGCTTTTCAAAGCACGGGAACGCTCAGTTATTAACCACCTAAAGTGGTCACCCATCCAAGACAGTTCTTGGATAGGTGACCCGGGTCCACGTTTCTTAAGCTCGCATAAAGCACGCGGTACGCGGGCGCCGCTGGGCCACGAGTGCTTCTGTGTCGCACTAGTGCTCAAGTACTAAAACTGAAAAATGAATAAAAATAAAATGTGCATGGTCTACATAACAGCTCACAGAGCCATCAGCTATTAATCCATGAACATTTTTTTACAAGTTTATTAGTGTGCGTTTCTCAAACTTGCGTTCGTAAAATATAAATTGTACGGGTTAAAGTTGCAAGTTGTAATTTATTGCATATTCGGGTGGCAATCGTGCCAATAACAAGAAAAATGAAAATTTTCAGGTAATAATAGTAACGTAAGTAAAAGATAAGATAAATTCTTTGGCCACTCTCCACACACGGATGATTGGACTTTGTAAAGCCAGACTAATACATTTTTTGTCATGGCCAAAACTAGTAGGTAACATATTTTATTAGTATTACAAAGTCGCCTGTAACGCCTGAGTATTATAAAGAACGTAAGCGAAGCCGCAAGATAAAATATAGCCTATTAAGTAGTTCCGGAGATTACGTCCCTTACACACAAATACCTAGATTACCAGCTTAACGACATTTGAGTATCTTAGGAGTACAATCCAAATTAATGTTTTAGTGAATACAATTTTTTTTATTTAAATATATGTACAAAAAAAACAGTGAGGCAACCCTATCGCTCCAAAAGACCGCAGGTCCAAAAAGGTCTTAAGGGACACTAGTAGAGATACTGTCTTAAGCTATAAATCTACTACTTTGTTTTTGCTTCCTCAGAATGAGACACTATATCGTAGTAGCGTCCAACGTCAGCGCAACTCTAAGATATCAACTCTACTATCAATAATTATCTCTCTACATAATGATACTTATAGGTACCTGTAACACAAACATAATCAGCTCCTTTCATACTTGTGAATATAAAATGACCGAACTTTTATAATGAGTTATAAAACAAAGGCGCTTTCCGCATCACCACCCAAAAAGATAAAATGTACACAAATAATAACACCCTGAAAATCGGACATTGTTTGCTTTTCATAAAAATACCTGAAACAATAATTCAGAGTACAAACACGGCGGATTACCGGGGCTGTGGGTGACTGGTAATTTGTCTAACTTACCGATCCATCACTGGGCGAGCGATCGACGTGGCTGAGATATTTCTCGTGCGCCTTTTTCGACAAAGATCTTGTTTTAGAGCACAAAGTGGAGTTTTGCTTGCACGGTTTTCAGGTTGTACTTAGATACTCTTCTTTGCCTATACCTTTATCTACGACGAGTCGACAATAGCAAACAAGCAAACGGCCTCCCTAATGGTAAACAAACACCTATGACCCCAAAATAATCTCAAGCGCGTTGCCGGCCCTTTAATCATTTGAGGATCCATTCTGTTGACAGCAAGAGTCAAACGCAGGTTCCTCATTCTCAACTGCTGTGGCATCCTCGAGAACTGATTAATTCATAATTATGTCTCATTCAATTACTTTAATATCCATGACTTCAATGTGAAAACAATTTAGGCAATAATAAAAAGCAGCCAAGTGCTTGTTGGGCCACGAGCAATGTATGGTTCCGTTATAGTTTACCATCCGTTCCAAATATTATGACGGTAGATATAAAAATTAAAACTAATTATGAATGTACTTATGTAATTAAGAGTTATGTGGACATTGGTAGAATTCCAGAAACTAATTTATTTATTTATTTTTATATGACACACCAACCATTACATAAATAATCAAAATTGCATATTAATATTTATGGACATACCAAATTTAATTTTCCCATCACTAGCTCGGAAAGCCGTCTTTTATCCTTTAAAACAAGCGGGTAAAAACGCATTTTATCCACAAGTGGGGAAAGTAATTTGACCTTGGAGCGTGTTTGAGTAGCTTTTGACAGATAACAAAACGTAAAACGCTCATATTAATGGTTCGTTTGATATCAATTATCATTAAATAAATGGTTGGAGAATTTAATAAAAAATACCAAATTTAGCTTTATTTAATGATTTAAGTCGTAAACCTTAAAATTCTATAAGTAACATTTTTTTATAATGACAGTATAATTGTAAACGCACAAGTTGAGTCGATGCAATTTCAAAACGCATTGTCAGAAATGTCATAATCGTCAATGTCAACTAAAATATACACAACTTGTCACCGACTCCGACTCGCGTAAATATTATACACAACTTTCAGAGTTTTCTGTTATAATATCGTAAAAAAATCAGTGATTCCTGTGATGAAAATCATGCTTGTGGAACTGTGTTTTTTTGCATGTTGCACTTTCCTCGCTATAGTGAGGAGAAAAGTTTTGTGTTACACACGGGTGCAAAGTTGTATTTTACTCCTTGTGTGTTGAAACACTCGCTACGCTCAGGATTCTATTTTAGAACCACTCGCTTCGCTCGTGGTTCAACTATAGAATCCTTTCGCTGGCTCATGTTTCAATTCCACACTCGTGAGTATAATACAACTTTGCACCCTTGTATAACAAATAACTATTATGTCCCAATAACAGGTATCCAACAGCAGTAACTACTATGTGTTGTGTTTGACACATCCAGCAAGTTATCTAAGTAATCAATGGGAATCCTACGAAATGTTGCTTTTACAAGTATAAGTACATTTCTCAAGTTCAGCTATTACTGACTAGCATAAATATCTATTTTGATAGCTGTGAAAGTTTTCCTTTCAATTCATTGTATATACTTCCACCATTTTAAAGTTTAATATCACGATTTTACGTGTAGGGGACGTACCATGAAATAAAAACATTATGTTATCGTTTGACGCCGTGATTAACATGCTAAATTACAGCTTTTTAGTAATAATTGTTACTAAAATAAGCTGCAAGCGGACGGCCGTCCATCCGTAAAATTATAAGGATTCCTTGTTTATTACGGAACCCTACAAATAAAAAGACTTATATAGTACATTTATAAAATAAATTAGTACGGTACCTACGTATACAAGAATATCATTCCCGTCTATCTAAATACGATTTCCAAATACGTTTGTTCATTCCTCACCTAACAACCTGCCTTGTGAACCGTCGATCTGCTTCTTATCCGGTACAATAGCTAACGCTCGGTCGCAACTCAAGACAAATGGGATGTCAACCGCAGCACAGTACGTTGACGAGCGAAAATTGTTTTGATTTTCTAACAAATCCTCTAAAGGCACTGTTGCAGTGTTCACACACAAATACAAGTAGGCTGGTGTATACTGCGCGGTTTCTATAATAGTTTATTGATTGCTTAGAACAGTTACTATTTTGTCAGACATTAGTGTCTATTTCTTATTCAGCTTTGCCTTAATGTATTGATTCGTGAATCTACTGCGTAGTTTGCTGCTCATTCCCATTATAGTATATGTTCGATATTCGTATTATTTTTTCCTGCTAGTTTATGCCCGCGACTACGTTCACGTATACTTTTTAATCACCTTAAGGGATTAATTAAAAGTCTATACAAAATCAAATGGCAAATATGTTATCAGAGCAAATAAACTTGGATTTTTCGCTGGTGCAGCTACAATTTAACTCCCTTTTTAGGGTTCCATAGTGAATAAAGAATCCTTATAGTTTCGCCATGTACATCCGTTTGTCTAGCAGTGACTTAGCTCAGTAACTGTTAGTAATAGAAAACTTTAATTTAGTATGGGTATACACATCAATCCCGCTGACAGAACGCCACATTAAAATTTGTGTTTTTTTTTAAGGTACCTTCCCAACATGTAAAGTGAGATGGCTCGTTAAAAAAACGCTAAAGCTAAAAAACTTTCTTAAAACATTTTTGATTGAGCTATTTATTTGCATCATATTTATTTTTAAATTGTTATTTTTGGTGGGAGTCAATTGTCTCTCCCCTCTTCCTTCCAGCAGTTCGGTTGCTACCGGGCATATGAAAAAAAACTAGCCAAGTGCGAGTCGGACTCACCCACCGAGGGTTCTTTGCAAAAAAATAAAAACGGCAAAGAGTCCGACTCGCATTTGGCCGGTTTTTAATATTTTCTGTTATAGCGGCAACAGAAATACATCATCTGTGAAAATTTCAACTGTCTAGCTATCACGGTACTTGAGATCTCGCTCAGCGAGTGGTAGCCATGAAAAAGGGCTAAAATATCACGTTTTTTGTATGGCAGCCTTCCTTAATTATTATTATTATTTTGTTTTTAGTATTTGTTGTTATAGCAGCAACAGAAATAATCAATCTGTGAAAATTTCAATTGTCTACCTATTACGGTTCTTGAGATACAGCCTGGTGACAGACGGACGGAAGGACGGACAACGAAGTCTTAGTAATAGGGTCCCCTTTGGGTACGGAACCCTAAAAAAACACTTGGTACAAAAAGTAAAACTGTAGTACACAGTAGTATTTAGGCCTGGGCCTTTAGGCTAGGACTTCTGTGAGCTGTAGACATCGCCATTTTTCTTTCAAATTTCTAAAAACTGAATCGACTAGAAAATTCTATTTAATTATCGATCCTGCTCGCAAAATTTCACAACGAATGTACAGCGACGGAATCCTACATTGCGCGTGGGCCGACATGCACTTGGCCGCTTTTTGTACTTTAAAACTATCCTGTGTCATTGCCAGGGTCGCAATCTATCTCCATAATTTCGTCTTTATCGGTTTACTGGTTTACAAAAACCTGAAAATGTAACAGACAGACAGACAAACAAACAGGGTTACTTTCGCATGTACGAGTATATTATTATATATGTAGTATAGACAGTTTGCTTAGTATGGATGGACTAGTAGGGGTTTATGATATATACGAATCTTTAGTTATAGATGCCTTTTATGACCTGAATTAAAAATAAATTTACTTTTTTATATCAATATTACTGCTGTTTACAACAATTTCGTCCCCGAGCCGCTTAAAACCAATTTCATCCCGTTAGAATTGTAACCGTTGAATTAGTTCATCTGATAAATGTTATAAAACTATCACTGACCCAAATTATATGTAAATCTGTGGAGCCGTTTTTGTGTGACTGACTAACAAATATCTGGAGGTACAAATTAAATTGTGGCTCTGCTCATGTTTTACAAAAATTATTGGAGAGGATAATTTTGGAGATTGATCATATTTTATAAATTGTATGTCTATGAAATATTAGTTCTACACAGGCATATTTTTTTTTCATCTAAAATTTTTATTACACACGCTGCCCTACTTCAACTAATTAAACAAACTAGTATATAATAATTATTATTATTTATTGCAATAATGGTAAAATATAGTTCTTAGGAATACAGTAATATGCATCTTATGGACCCTGGCTGTGAGTATAAATTGTAAACATGGGGCTTCTCCCAACACTCTATAGATTTATTTAATTATAAAAATATGAAAGATTTTTTAGACTATGTTTGCACAAAATTTGTAGGCATTATGGAAATAAACAGTTTAAATTAAGTATATCTTTTACTTATTTTAACGCTAGGGATTTTATTTTGGAAATGTTGTTCCAACCGACATCACGGTATCAGGAACATTAAAAAAGTCTTTCCTAATCCTTTTCACCTTGAGTAAAAAAGTTTTGCGATAAACTTGTATACATACCTATGTTCTCGGTCAACGGAAGTGAGGCTCTGTGGGGCCGGTTCCGAATACAAACAAGAAACAAATGGACGAAACTGCAGTGTAGCTTTTCTCTGCGCTATTAATCTTAATACGTTTCTGAACCGTACGAGTAAAAATAAATATAGGTAGCTAATATTGCGGTTGAACGAAAAAACATAAACCATAAGTGATAAAATTTGTATTTTTAGTAGACATCTCACAGACACATCAATGATGATATTTCTATCTAGCAGTTATTTATATATAGAACAACACTTTAGCGTACTACTGATATAGATTCAAATAAATTTATTAAAGTCCTTGTCAAATGCGCATGTAGCACTAACTCTTACTTTACGTTCGAATTTGTAAATGATGATATACCTATGCCTAGGACAGTCCTGTTAAGTAGGGCTTACTTAGAGAAAGAGGTCGAATCCGACTCGGCTGGGCAGCATCTGGGATGCCACGGCACGAGTTGCGACCACGTACTTGCAGACGCAATGAGTGTAGTTCCCCCACAAGGTGGACTAATGACCTGGAAAATGTCGTGGGAGTCCGCTGGATGCTGGTGGCGTAGGACCGGATCATTGTGGCACTCTTAAGGGTAGACTTATTTCTGTAGTGGACATCCTTAAGCTGATATGATTCATCAGGAATATCTCAGATAGGAACATTGCCGGTGATTTATATAACATTGAAAAACTCGGTAGGTAGAGTGTCTATTGTTATTATTTTTTTAGATATCGTACTGTGGCTTTTGGAGCGGTTGGTGCAAAATAAAAACATCGCTTGGAGCTTAGCTATTTTTCAAGAATGGCACCGTATTGTACCAAAACGTTCGTGTCTGTGCCCATGGAATGACAAAAATTACATAACAGACATTATATTTTATTCAAGGGCAAACAAGATATTTTTCAATGTAACGAAAGCAAATAATCTATACTTATATACTGATATTATAAAGAGGAAAGATTTGATTGTTTGTTTGCATTGAATAGGCTCCGAAACTACTGAACCGATTTGAAAAATTCTTTCACTGTTGGAAAGCTACACTATGCCCGAGTGACATAGGCTATAATATATTTCCAAAAAATTAGGGATCTTATTAAAATTCCAATAATGTAACCCAAGGTGTAAAAAAATTTTTGCATTGAATAGGTTCCGAAACGGGTTGGCATTTGAATCACGCATTATAGGTAGGGGGTGGGGGGGGGGGGGGGGGGGGAGGTGGCATTTTATAGGGGATTGTTTCTAGGAGACGTGTAGTGTTTTTTATACGTTAATAATAACCGAGATATTGGACTCGAATACAGATCATTACACATCCGTATAGATACTAAACTTCTTACTAAAATTCCAATAATGGAACCCAAGGTCTAAAAATAAATTGTTAGCATTGAATAGGCTCCGAAACTACGGAACCGATGTGAAAAATTATTTCACTGTTGGGAAGCTATACTATCCCCGGGTGACATTAGAGATATTATATTTCCAAAAAAACTAGGGATCCTGACTAAAATTCAAATAATGTAACCCAAGGTGTTAAAAAAAATTGTTTGCATAGAATAGGCTCCGAAAGTACTGAACGGATTTGAAAAATTCTTTCACTATTGGAAAGCAACCGGGTAACATCGGCTGTATGACATCGGCTGTATTATATTTCCAAAAAAAATTAGGGATGCTTACTAAAATGTGTGTGTATTACAATTTTAAACTTTGATTTTTTTGTTTAATACCTGTGCGTGGTATATGCATACCATGTAGACGTAAATTAAAAAAGAAACATTTTTTTGTTCGCGGCCGATTGAGCTCTACTTAAGTAAAACAGAAGAAAAAAATCAAGAAGAATATTATTATAATAAGTTGTAAAGTATTCAGTTATAAGTGTAAAGTACTCGCGTATCGCGTAGCATTGGTTAATTACCTCAAACAAGAAGAGAACCAAATATTTTTCTACGTAATATACTTCTATGTTATGTAAACTTTCCGGATCCCGTGTCACATATATAAACTGTAGCAAATACCTGTTAGTTAAAATAAGCACACTGTACAGTAGTATTATAGTAGTAACTGAGACGGCTTGGAGTGTAGCGGAGGGCAGCCCTTTGACGTCTCCCATCTTATTTTTCATCGCAGGCGCACCGTCCGTTAAACGATAGGCAGTGGAGTTCGTATGACTTTTAGTAAGTAGTTGTCTTAGTAGTTCGGTAGTTTATTATTTTCTTCTATTTCAAACTCTTATCGTAATTTCGCCAGGCATTGGTTGGTGGTTGAACATAGTGGCCACTTGCGAGGGAATATTGGATATTGATGGGGGGAGGCAAAGGTAAAGATTACATCCCAGAGCCCTCTGGGGTATGCCCTATGGGGCGCAAGTGGCCACGATGTTGGGGTTTGTGGAATTTAACACTCAGTAAGAGACAGAACTATTCTGTACACTGACGCACTCCAGTGACAGACATATACTTCATCAACTTAATTTCCTTTACACTAGTACACACATACGACATCATCCATACATCGCACACGCTCATAATCTCTAACTCTTAAACATGTGGGATAATTTAATCCATTTAACATTGTGTTTTTCTTTGTCGGCGCAGTAATATTCATTACATATCGACCGCTACTATGATTGTGTAAATACCGTGAACTTTATGAAGTTTAATTACTACCCAGACTCAAAGCCGTGTGTGACCAACAGGTAAGCGTGCCATACAAAGGTGAAGCTTGGAAAATGCAGAAATCAGGTCAAGAGAATCGATCGCGATTTGAAAGTTTTACGCCACAATGAACGTCTAGCACTGCAGAAGCATCTGCTCTAATAAACTAAAGGCTAGATGTTTCAAAGACATGTTACTTTCAAAGCAACCTCTACCAAGACAGAGTTGGCAGGAGTAGGTACCTACTTTTATTAGCATGTCTCAAACTTACTAGTTATTACAAACGCCCCACTTGCCGAATGAATCATAATTAAAGCCATATAGTTAAAAGTAAAGACGAAAATAAGTCAGTGAACACAGGAAATGTTTTATTTGCATAGTATGTAATGTACAGATGAAGTATCTTTTTAGGCATATGTTTTTCATGATCTGCGATACCCGTGGTTTACAGGCGTTTACTTACTTCCTAACTTACAAAACACCGGGTCAGACTCCTATAATAACAGATTCACTAAACAACTTATTACAATACATTACCCAGGCCTTAAAAATACTAGCTTATTTAACACAAGCACAACGTAGCTGCTGAACCTGGCAATTTTTAATAAAGCCCGTGGCACGAAACTACTACGTAATTCTCAACACCTTATTAAACCATAAACCATGACTTAGTATCTACGTGAGTAATGTATGAAATGGAAGCACGAGCTAGTTTATATCATATTTAATACGCTCGCAACACCTGGAATGTTTTATTAGTTAGGTGTAAACTCTATAACAGCTCTAAAGTACCAACATAATTCCCAGAGGAAAACTGTAAATTGATCCCAAAGTCTAAAATATTTTTAATAAATATTGCTTGTTTATTTTTTTTTACTTTCGTTTATATGTAGGTAGGTATATGGTATATTTATATCGCTTAACCTGGCTAACCGCGCGGCTCCTGCATCCATAAAGAAATACAACTGACGAACATACAAAACATAAATACATACTAAGGACCCCTCCCTTCTATTATACTGTGTTAATAATACTTCAAATGATTCATTATGCTTATTAAGTTTTAATTTATTCAAATGCATAGCCAGAAATCCTTCAAGAAACAGGTCAAAGCGGTGGCAACGGAAACAAAACACAAAATTTGATTAGCCAGTAATTAAGTTGAGCCTGGGCACGACAGAAGTGACTCTGCAAAATAGAAAGGACAAACAAATTAATGCTCACTGATGTTGATTGAGCTTGTGATGTTGTTACACGATTACTTAGATTCAACGGAGCTTGAAAATAATTTTAATTATAAAGAGCTATAGTTGGTACTGACGTTTATTTATATGTGAGAAGTAATTATCCAAAAATCGCCGGACAATCGGTTCTATAAATATTTCATTGAAGTCAGAACAAAGTTATATTATCAAAGGCGTATGAAATGGCGCATGCCTGCGCCTTTACGAGTAAGTACATAAATGGTTGTGAAATAGAAATTGGCATACACCTCAGAACCTAAATGACCGCGCGTTTAGGGTCGGCAATGCGCATGTAACACAACTAGTATTGCGGATGTCTATAGGCTGCGGTAACCGATTACCATCAGGCTGGCCGTAGAGGCCGTAGACTTTTTTGCTATCGACGTGGTATAAGAAAACCTAATCAGTTCACTGTCAAGGTTTTGCTGACCTACCTATACTACACAATATGGGGGTTTTCGAGTAAGGAGTGTATATACATTTGAAGGGGCATTTTGACAGTGCTGGAGTTAAGAGTATAGCCATCAGGCGGGCCGTTTGCTTTTTTGTCACCAACACAAACGCAAAAAAACACTTCACACTTGCACTGCCATTTATTTGTATTTGCACGTGTTCCTACTTTCCGCGCATGCGCATTGCATCACCCATCAACCAAGCCCTTGTCCTTAAACGTAGTCTCTTTGATACAATCAGCAAAGTAAATAATAGTCCTAATAATATATGAACTTTTATCATTTGTACACATCTAATTATTATAGTATTAAGTAAATTGATTTAAACTTACAATGATTTTAAACTGTTATTTTTAACGATACAAATTATTATTGTTAAATATTTTTATTAGATTGGTATTAATTTACTGTGGAAGTTACCACGATCAAATTATCAATAAACATAACTAAAAATACAACAAGAATATACCTGTAAAGTGTATAGAATTTTACCTGTGAAAAACAATAATGTTAAAAAAATCGGCAAAGTGCGTGTCGGACCACGTACAAAGAAGGGTTCCATACCGTCACCTCCTAATCTACCTTCAAATCCACTATACAATGCATTGAATCAAAAAAGGTCGTATCTTCAAACAGACTTAGATCGGACAGTTTTTCAGCAATAATTCAAAAACCGTTAGACCTATCTTGTTCAAACTAAAAATCGTTGCAAGGGTATAATAATGTACATAAACTTGATTTTTTTAGAATTTTAAACTTCATAGTTTGGAGATTAGAGGGGGGAGGATACTTTTTACCACACAGCTAATATCTCACAAACCATTGTCTAAAATGGAAAAGTTTTAAAGAAACCTCCATTTCATTTTTGAAAGCCTATCCATACATACCCCACAAGCATAACATATGTGCCACGAAAAAAATGTTTTGATTACATGTAAAAGTCATATTAAATCAAATAACGAAGTACCTAGAGCAATACAACATACTCTCAAACAACCAACACGGATTTAGGAAACACAAAAGTACATCTACCGTTCTGGCGCAGTTCTCAAATGACGTATGTCACAAATTAAATGAGAGGAAACACGTAGTAGTAATTTTTATTGATTTCAAAATAGCTTTTGACACACTCGAACATGACGTGTTCTTAAAGGCCATGTACGAGTGTGGCATACGCTGGTTTAAACAATACCGCGAGCGCCGCGCCCCGGCCGGGCAATGAGAGCGAGGTCACGGCGCTCCGTCGTATCTTCCTAGGGTACATGGCTGAGCAGCGGGACTTTCGTGAGGAGATCCGGGCCACATTGATCAACCTGGCGGGTCGAATGGATGACATCGAACGGCGACTGGCGGCAGTTGGAAGGAGGGAGGTTGACACCGCCCCAGAGCAACGCGGTGGAGGAGCTGCAGCAAACGGTGGCTTGCCTCCAGATGGAACTGAGCGACCGTGACCAGGACGCGCTGCTATCCGACCTGGATATTGGCCATATTCCCGAAAACAGAGGGGAAAATGTTGTACACACCGTCACCGTCCTTGCCACAAAGCTTGGTGTCAGCCTCGACCCACGCGACATCGTGTTCACCGAGAGAGTCGGCGCGGCAGAGCGAGGCGGGGCGGTCGCCGCTGCTGGTGGCGCCGTAGGCCGCCCGCGTCGCATCGTCGTCAGGCTGGCGCGGCGGCAGCTACGGGAAGAGATGCTGCAGGCCGCCCGAGTGCGCAGAAACTTCACTACTGCTGACGCTGGCCTGCCGGGCCCGCCTAGCCGCGTCTATGTAAACGAGCGACTCACGCGCACGAACCGCCTGCTATTCCAGCGAGTTCGGGAGGAGTGCCGGAAGCAAATGTGGAGGTTTGCGTGGACTAAGCGGGCCCGGCAGGCTGACGGAAAGCAGGCGTACTGTATTTGGTCAGACAACGATATAGTACGTGTTTTTGGATCCGCCCGTGTTTGAACTCGTCACGCTTACGCTTATTTTTATGTTCTGTGCAATGGGGAATAATAGAAAATTATTATATATATTAAAACTAGCTATTATATTAATTTATTTTACGACTATGTACAAAATAATGTATTTGCAACAAAATATAATTAACAAACTAACCGTGTATACATTTATTTTATTTCCTATTCTATATCGGATTAATACATAATGATGAACAAATAGTTAAATACATAACCTTATACATGTCTCATAAATTATATGTCAATAGCCCGTTGCCAAGTCTCTGGTATGATTAATAAAGCGGTGGATAGGTTTGTTCAATGCAGGCTCCTTGGGCACTAAACATGATGACCTCATAGCGGCTACAACTCGGAATGACCTCGATGTGCTATCAACGAGTCGTGGTTAAAAGCAGGAGAGGTGGGAAAGGCGCCGACACTTCCTGGGTATAAATTACGCCATATTCCTAGGCCACAAGGCACAAGATCCCGTGGAGGAGGCGTGGGATTTTATATTAAACGTCATGTCAACGCACGCACTTGGCCTCACCCCGTCGACCCGTTGCATAGATCTGTGGAGCAAATGTGGGTCACTTTGACCCTTAACGGAAAGAAACTTGCGATCGGAACGGCGTATCAACCACCCTGGATGGATTTGGATTAATTTTTTGATGCTATTTCTGACACTATTGGGTCAATTCCTGACTATGACTATTTAATAGTGTTGGGCGATTTTAATATAAATTTATTAAATATAAATGACAGTAAAAGTACTAAATTGAATAATTCCATGACCTGTTTCCGACTGATTCAATTGGTTTCTCAGCCTACTCACTTTACAAACAGTAGCCAGACATTACTCGACGTAGTTTGTACGGATTTGCGAGCGAAGAAAGTATCCGTAGAACATACCCACATGCGCTCTATGGGCACTGCCTTGTCGTTTGTGAATTCCACATCAAAACATGAAAAACCTAAGCCATTTCAGATAACATATAGGCCTCTCAAAAATATTCTTCTTGATATTCTGGATGCGGACTTGCGGTCTGTGAGGTGGGACCTAATGTCAAACTTGAGGAGTGTTAATGATATGGTTGAAGCCTTTAACCGACATATACTGTATATATTTGACTTGCATGCTCCACTAAAATCTACATTAATTAAAGGTTGCTCTTATCCCTGGATCACAGATACGGTCAAGCTCATGATGCGTTTGCGCGACAAGGTTGCAGCAGACTTTCATAGAAGCCAATCTGACAGTAAAAAACAATACTACAAAGTCTTGAAATCTACTGTCAATAAAGCAATGTTTTATGAAAAATCTGCGTACTTCAAACAGCATATAAACAATAACATACATGATCCCAAGATGTTATGGAAAATCTCAAGTCTACCATATTGCCTAAAAACAACACTGAGCTTCCTGCATTATTTGACTACCCCACCCTGATAAACAAGCACTTCTTAAGCCTGCCTGGAACACCCGTTGTCTCTATATCACAGATGACTTACTTTGAATTTCATAGACACAGTGACTCTATTTTTAAGTTGATCCCAATCAGTTCAGACCAAATTATTCAAATAATTAAAGATTTAAAATCAAATGCTGAAGGATGTGATGGCATTAATTTGAACATGCTTCTGCTGACATTGCCCCACACTATTGACATTATTACCAATTTATTAAACACATCCATCTTGACATCAACATTCCCAGATAACTGGAAGCTAGCTGTTGTACACCCATTGCCCAAAAACGCCAACCCATCTGAGCTCAAGGACCTTAGACCAATAAGTATTTTATCTTGCGTCTCAAAAATATTAGAAAAAGTGGTAGGCTCTCAGCTCACTCATTACCTAGAAACCAACAATATTTTACCTAGTGTACAATCTGGTTTCAGAAAGGGGAGAAGTACGGTGACCACCTTGTTAGATGTCACATATAATATTTTGTATGCACAGGACAAAGGCATGTGCACATTGCTAGTACTCCTAGATTTCTCCTGTAACTTTGATTGCCTTAACATTGATCTCCTCTTGTCGAAGTTGAGTTATTATGGCTTCGACCATAACACCCTGAAATGATTTGACAGTTACCTTAGTAACCGATGTCAATATGTAAAAATAAATCTAAGCGACGGTTCCACTTTAGTTTCAGAGCAAGCGCGTCTTGCTAGAGAAGTACCGCAAGGATCGGTTATTGGCCCAATCCTATTTATTTTATACTCCTCTGATATTGGGTCGCACATTACACACTGTAAGTACCACATATACGAGTATGCAGATGATATACAAGTGTATATCTCATGCAAACCATCTGATTTTGACGACGCCCTAGAAAAACTAAACTTTGACCTCGCAAGAATCGCTACCTGGACATCACAGAATTGTCTGCTGCTCAACCCTGGTTCTTGGTAGTAGGCATCAGCTTGCTAGCATCAGAATGGGTAATGATGTTATGCTCATGGATAAACTAATTGAGAGAGTATATGAAGCTCTTATCTTTGGCCTATTGATGGATTCCGGCCTTCGGTTTGAGAAACATATTGCCAATAGCGTCAGGAGTTGTTTCTATAAATTAAAAGTATTATATAAAATTAGACCTTTTATAAGTGAGACCATGCGCATACAGTTGGTGGAATCGCTAGTCTTATCAAAACTTAATTATGTAGACACTGTTGTTGGCCCACAACTTCTTTCCAAGACAAAGAAATTCATCCAGCGTGTCCAGAATGCCTGTGCTCGCTTTTGTTTCAGCGTTCCGTTGAGGGCCCATGTCACACCATTTCTCAACAAACACAATGTCCTTAAAATGCAACATAGACAAAAGCTGCATTTAGCGTGTCTGCTCTTTGAAGTCTTAAAACACAAGGCTCCGGGATATCTCTTCGAGAAGCTTTCTATAAACGCGGCCGAGGATCTCGTGGTAGCCGGCAGCGCGTGACATGTTTGATAGCTCCCCGTTATACCACTGCTGCTTTCCGAGGAAGTTTCCGTTATGCGGCCGCGAAAATTTAGAATAATTTGCCGCCGTCTATCCGAGGCCTGGAAAACATTAAAAGCTTTAGATTCAAACTTAAAAAGTTCATGCTCAATCATCAACTTGGTCAGGAAAACTTGTGACATGACACCAGTTGCATATAAAATTTCCTCACCTTTTAGTTATACCCCATTTGCATTCCCATGTAACACAATACGTTGCTGTAATTAAGTTAGTTTATAGTTCGTCATACTAATTTTAAAATGTTGTATGTTATTTAGTTGTAAACCACGCTATGAAATTGTGTTGACGTCTGATCTGATGTCTTGTTTTGATCGTAGTTCATTATGATACGGTGAGTGGCGCTAGTAGCGATATATGGCTGCGTTCACTTTATTTGTAATAAAGGCCTATGCACACGTAATTAGGTACTGATATAGATTTTATTATTTTAACTTTTTGCTTTGTATAGTATGTACTAGGTAATATAGGTACTAGTTATTTAGATTGCCCTATTGTCTTGTTTATCCTTTTTTAAATTTTATTGCTTCCGTTTTATTTTTGTCCTTTTCTGTATGTGTCTTATTGTTTTCAGTTTGTCGTGTTACCCCCTTGCCTTCACCAAATGGACTCTGCGGAAGACCAGCGCTGGCCTTAAGCCAGCAACATGCTGAGTAGGGTCCATTTCGTGACACCTACACTGTTTATTTATTCTTTTGTCTGTGATTAAATTGTATTTGTTTCTGTTTTGTGTATGTTGTCACGAATAAATGTTTGAAGTTTGGTTGAAGTTTGTTATAATATACGCGGACAAAGATCAGCATAAAATCGAAGAAAGTATACAATCAGATCTAGAGAATATAATTAAGCGGTCACACGACAATGGTATTGTTATAAATATGTCAAAAACAAAAGGCATGCACTTGTCGTCCCCACATAACATTAAAAAATGTAAGCCCCGTAGTATTATAGGTCACACATATGATTGCCTTCACAAATTGAAACAGGATTGTAACTGTTGTAATATACAATTTGTTGACTTCTTTAAGTACCTAGGAGTGACTATAGACAGAACACTTAACTGGAAATTGCATATACAGGCCTTGTGTAGTAAATTCAGATATATCTATTTAACCTTCTTACAACTTAAAAAATATGTTAACCGCAAAACTTTACGTACTCTGTACTGTGCCCTAAAAAAATCGCACATAGAATATGGATTAATAGCATATGGGCGTACATTTAAAACACAATTAGATATGGTCAAAATGTTACAAATAAGATACCTAAAGCTATTAGTGAGCCATAAACAGAAACAGTCTTGTAATAAAAAATATGAAAAGTTGTTTGAAATATGTAATATATTACCTGTTAATGAGAAATTTAAGTTATTAATAGCCTCTCACAACTACATTAAAGCCCCTTTTTTAGACAAAAGAGAGAAAAGAACAGACACAAGGAGAAAACCAAAGTTATTTGCCGATATGTTTAGACCTGAAAATTATTATGGAGAACGTACATTTGAATATCTAATCCCTAAAATATGTAACCCTTTGCCGGAAAAGTTGTTTTTGGATAAAATTAAAACGAGTACTTTTAAAAAAAGTGTCAGTAAGGTATTACTAGAAAAGTGTAGTCAGGATCAATGAGAATGTAAGTACCCATTCTTATTGGTCCTGATTACATTAACATAACATAATATACGGTAAAACTTGCATGTGAGTAGGTATTTTAAGGTCTCCACAGACAATAGCATGAATATAAAGTAGCCATATGTTTTTGTTTTTGACACAACTGTGTATCAAGAGCAAATGCACTGCCAACAAACTGTTACGCAGTTTGGCAGTACACTACCATATTGTAACCATAAATATGTCTTTTATGAATAAATGATTAATAATAATAATAATAATGAAGGGATGCCCCCCCCCCCCCCCCAGTTTAATATTTTTTTCGTAATTTCACATCATATTTCTATTGCGGTTCCTAGACATAGTATACACCTTCTTAACAAAAATCATAATTGTAGTCTCCGAGTAAATAAATTCAGAAGCTCACCAGAAGTAACGGCAAAGAATGCAAGGCAGATATTCGCTGTAATGATGTAGTTGTCTGGATAGACTAGTGCTAAAGACTCTAGTCCGGCAAACCAGAGACGTGGCTTGGATTCCCATCTTACGCTGCGTACGAGATCATCGTTTATTTTTCTTTGTATTTCTTTTCTGTATCAAATAATAGGGAAATATTCTCATATATTTTAATAAATTGGTCATATTCATATACAATTTAATTAAATTCACTAAAAGGTTACTCTACGTTACGGATATGTCACAACATCCTTGATCTCAACCTAATTGTATTGGCTAAGCTATGTAAATTGTGTGGGCGTGTAATAATACGGTCATTATATTATTCATCACTTGATTACAGTGCAATTTCAATAGTTGGGGATATACAGCTGGTTACAGTAGGCCCAGTTAGCGGTCTATCACTTTCTTGGCTTACCATACAATTTTACATGTATTATAATATCCAATAATTGTTCCAATAGCTTTACAATACGGTTACTGGTTGCGTTTTTATCGCTTATACATCAGACTAGCTAAAATAGTGTAACATTTTTTGCAAGATAATGACATCAAACTTGTTTTGTAGGTACAACATAGAAAGAAAACAGTCAAATTATTATTATGTAGAATATAAATAATAAATATAGGTAAAATTGTTGTGGTAAATAATACAATTGACATAACACATATTGTTTTTTTTTGTATTACATAAGAGTAATACAGTAAAAATACAATAACATATAACAATATCTACTTTCACCTTAGGTCGCGCTTTGCGCCTTAGTGCTTATGCTGTACGCAATAATTCTCAACAAGATGACAATACATAAAACGCTGAGACCTTACTTCTGATTGTTGTCTAGAGGCTGTCGAGCACCTAGAAAACTTCTAAAGTTTTCTTTATTATATACACCATTTCAAGGGCATTGGACTTAATCCTCTTTAAGAACTTACACGAAAAGGAATTATGACTAAAAACCACTGGAATGAAATCAGAAACAAATTACTAACTAGATAGACCTGTTTAATGCTAGGTTTTAATTGATTTTAGATCGTAATTCCTCCTCGAACCTATTTATTATAAATATTTTTTATAGTGACAATAATTTCATACAATTTATATGCTGAATCATATTATATTTTGCGTACCGACTGCCTTCTACTGATTTACACTTAACACATTAAAATTAAGTGAACGGTATTTTTATAGAGTAGAAAGATTTGTTAAATAAACACACGTGCTCTTAAACGGTCGAATTCATTTACCGCGCCTAATGTACACTGCGTTCGTGTACGTGTGTTCGGATTTTAACGGGGTCAGTCCAATCATGCTAATGAAAACAAGCCATGCGATCCCGGCAATGTTTAGCCTTCTGAATATTCAGCGGCTATTTTCTTAACGGCTATCGAGATTGTTGCCGCAGTCTAAAATTATTATCCACAACATCAGCAACGCCCTTACGATGTAGTCCGAAAAATCCGTTTTGTCCTACGATATTATATGTCAATTTTCGTAGGACAAAACGGATGTTTTTGTCCGGTTTGTCCTACGATGTGAACAAATCGGACTACATCGCCCTTACGATACCGTAAAATCTAACCATGATTGGTTGCATTGAAAAACATCTACGCTTGAATTTGTAGAATTAAAAACGTGGGCGTCGAACGGAGTTGAAAGGAAATGCTTTCAGTGCGTTTAGCGTTATGGGTCGTAACATTGCGTCGTAAAATTCTTTTAAGTTTTGTACATACGACGTTAAAATACGTAACTTTCGTCATTAAATAATAAAGTTGCTGGCAAAATATAATCGTAGAGAAGTGTAAATCCTTATTTACACACGTACGAGACTCACAAGCGAATTTTCGTATTATATTGCAAGTTATTGATGATTTCATTAATAATCCGAAAATAAATACTTAGAAGTAAAAGAAAAATCACTAACATTTTTAATTAAGCCATGCCAAAAAGAATAGACTGAACAAATGCAGGATGAGAATGCATTGAGGAATATCTACAATATCTACATGGCCAGCCCCACACGCACAGGCGTGCACACGAGAATTGTGAAGGATCGAGGTTCCCTCGACAGGATAAGTTCGGTTGGTAAAGTAAACAGGACACAAGGGCAGAAGGGTATTTATTGATAAAAAGATAAGGCACAATTTCAGAATATATAAAAATGTGTACTTACTGAAAAAAATAACTGGGTAAACAACTTCACTGCAAAAAAATCACCAGAACGAACTGCAGTGAACTGTATAGGAGTTAGATAATAATGCTTTATAAATTGTCAAACTGCTTGTGATTCTAGAAGATGTTCTTGGAACGAAATCCAAGATCGAACTCAGCTGCTGGAAAATGGCTGCGCATTGTCACGTGGAAAATGGAATGTTGGTCAAAATTTAAAATTTAGAATTGTGATCAGCCAGAAAGTTTGTGTGTAACGTTCCGATACACGCATCGTTACAAGAGTCGCATGCGAGTATCATCAGCATCACTGTATTGCGCGGTTTGAACTTAGTTCGATTGAACGGGTTACTTATTAAATCCATAATTTTATTTGCCATTGCCACAAAAGAAAACACGACACAGATGAAAGAATGGTGCTGTAGCCAGACATACCAAGAATTGAAGACGAAGGCTCAAGATAGATTAGAATGGAGAAAGCTGCAATGTCAGAGGACCAGGCCCTCTTAATAATGATGAGGATGATGAACTTGGCGATAGGGAATAGTGAAAATCCGGGAAAAAAGCGAATGTGAAATTTAACGTAACAGTTGGCAAAATCATGACTGTATAAATATGCAAAAAGAAAAATCACTACAAGAAAAAACACCGGCCAAGTGCGCACGCACCAAATTATAACTAAAAACAAATATGATTTATCAATATATTGGTAAATTATACCTTAAAATAAACATTATCACCAAACTTCAAGTCAACAGATAGTTAAACGATAAAATTGTTCGGAACAAAACTTTGAACTAATAGCTGATTTTGGGGGCTTGTCATTCCTATGTTTTCCAAAATTTTAACTTTTTATAAACAAAATATACAATATTTATCTACATAACGAGTTCTAAACAACGATACCCTTCTCGATGGGGTAGGTTCAACATTTTTTTCGCGCCCCCCTTTAGATATATACGAGTACGAGCTGTCCTTAAAAACATTTAAAAATATTTATTGTCAATTTGTATGGCTTTGGGTCAACAAGATGCTTATACTGTGTAATCTTGAGGACTATGGCTCCAAACTTTAAGCTCTAAAACCTGTGAGAGCCGACAGACAGACACGCGATAGCAATAGGGCTCCGTTCAGACCCTTCGGGTACGGAACCCTAGAAAACGATAATGGGAAAATTATCTAACAAATCACCGCTCTGTACCGGCCTCCTATTGTGGATAAGTAGGAATGAGTTTTGATTCCCATGTGCGGATTGGGATTTTACATTCATTTTCTTATTTCTTCGCAGATAATGGCTATGTATTAAATGATACACTCAAAAAATAAATTTTGGTAAACACTCAAAAGGAAAATTTATACAGTACCGTAAAATGGGGTAAGTTGGGTCGGAATCGAAGTTCAAACCTGGATAAAAGTTTATTTTTATACATACATACATACATACATACATATAATCACGCCTGTTTCCCATAGGGGTAGGCAGAGATCACGGATTTCCACTTGCTACGATCCTGACATACAACTTTCGCTTCATGAACTTTCATAACATTCTTCATGCATGCGCGCCGATTTAGGGTACTCCTGACCTGGCCTTTCTGCAGAATGTCTCCGATTTGGTCGGAGTACGTTCGCCGAGGTCTTCCCCTTCCAACTTTTCCATCCACTCTTCCTTCATACACTCGTTTTGTCAATCTTCTTTCATCCATCCTCTCTACATGTCCAAACCATCTTAGCATACCTTTCTCAATTTTCGTCACTATATCTTCATTCACTCCACACCTCCGTCTTATAACGGTGTTTCTCACTCTATCTCTCAAAGTAACGCTACACATACTTCTCAGCGCTCTCATTTCCACTGCATTCACTCGACTCTGATGTTTCTTCTG
The DNA here is from genome assembly GCA_905163555.1 of Notocelia uddmanniana. Taxonomy (NCBI): domain Eukaryota; kingdom Metazoa; phylum Arthropoda; class Insecta; order Lepidoptera; family Tortricidae; genus Notocelia; species Notocelia uddmanniana. The sequence goes on from LR991055.1 coordinate 24,894,024, forward strand.
CCACACCCAACTTTCACTACCATACATTAGTGTCGGCACCAACACTCCTCTATGCACGGCCAGCCGCGCCTTTTCTGACACTTTCTGGCTACTCATAAAGGCGTGAAGTGCCCCATTCACTCGATTCCCAGCTATCACTCTCCTTTCAATATCTCCTTCATGCTTACCGTCTCTCGTGAACAAAGTCCCCAAATACACAAACCCATCCACTTGCTCCAACCTCTCTCCATCTACAGCAATTTCACAAACTGTCATACACTCATCTCTTTCAAATACCATCACTTTCGTCTTGCTTACATTCATTTTCATTCCTTTTCTCGCAAATAATCTGTGCATGCTAGTTACCATCTTCTGTAGCTTCTCAGCCGATGACGCTAATAAAACCTGGTCATCGGCGTAGAGTAGACATTTGATAAGCAACCCATTCATTTCCAACCCACATTCATCGTCTTTCAAATCTTGCAAACAACTGTCCAGAAATAGATTAAACAGCCACGGTGACGCTACACATCCCTGTCTAACACCCTTTTCGATGCTAAACCATTCAGTGTAGGACCCGTTTACTCTCACGCAAGCAGAGGAATCCTCGTAGAGAGATTTCAGAGCTTGAATGAGATGGTCGCTCACTCCATATCCGGACAGTACCGACCAAAGTTCATTCCTCACCACTCTGTCATAGGCCTTCTCCAAATCCACGAACGCGCAATAGACCTTTTGACCTTGGGCCAAATATTTTTCGGCTATGCATCGTAAAGAGAAGACCTGATCCGTACATCCCATACCTTTCCTAAATCCCGCTTGTACATCCCATATTTTCTCATCGGTTTCTTGCATTACCCTTTCAATCAACACTTTCGCATATAATTTATTTTTATATGTGGCACATTGATTTATATACAACAAAAGTGTTCCGGAGGTATGAATTTTAGTTTGTCAATGATAATTTGTTGCTTCATTGCATCGTTTCAACGTAAAATACATAATAGTAGGCAAACCCATCTCACCCCGTAGTTGGGGTTATAAGGGCTAGCAATGGGGTGAGATGAGAAAATTGCTAGGGTTGACAACTTTCAGATTGAGACAAAAGCTTAACTTGTCAAGAGATTTTTTTATTAATGTAGCAAAATTATGTTTTATTTATGCTCCTACTTAAACCAGTTTCATGTTTCCTTTATTTTTATGACGTGTAAATGGTTTTATGATCAATTGAACAAAATATCAATTAAAAAAAAAACCGGCCAAGAGCGTGTCGGGCCACGCTCAGTGTAGGGTTCCGTAGTTTTCCGTCCGTCACATTAAGTTGACATATTAAGTACAGAAACACAAAACCTTTGAAAGCACGTCATTTCATTGTGATTTTGTAGAAATGACAGGTACAATAAACACCTGTTTATACGGTTAAATTACAAACTTAGTTCAGATTTTTTTTTTGTAATTTTTTCAAAAACTATTCAACCTATCAAGTTCAAAATAATTTTTCTACAAAGTTTTTATAAAGTTCTACTTTTGAGATTTTTTTCATATTTTTAAAACTTATGGTTCAAAAGTTAGAGGTGGGGACACATTTTTTTTTTACTTCTGGAGTGATTATTTCCGAAAATATTAACATTATCAAAAAATGATTTTAGTAAACCCCTATTTATTTTTAAATACCTATCTAACAATATATCACACGTTAGGGTTAAAATGAAAAAAAAAATCACTCCCCACTTTACGTATAGGGGAGGTACCCATATAAAATATTTTTTTCCACTTTTTATTTTACCACTTTGTCGGCGTAATTGATATACATATTAGTACCAAATTTCAGCTTTCTAGTGCTAACGGTCACTGAGATTATCCGCGGACGGACGGACAGACGGACGGACAGACGGACGGACAGACGGACGGACAGACATGGCGAAACTATAAGGGTTCCTAGTTGACTACGGAACCCTAAAAATCTATATGAAATAAGTAAGGTGAATCGCATCAAAAACATTACTATGACATTAATGACCTGCATGACATACTATGACGCGTATGACACGTTGATAGATAGAAACATCTATCGACGTAGTGTCACAATTTTGTGTGCAAACACATGACTAGCATGACACATGACACTGCATCGTCAGGGGGAGGGGCGGGTTGGTCTTTCGAAGTAGTGTCGTATTTAGGTATTCAAATGCATGATCAGCACATCACATTGCACATTGACATTTAAGCATGGTCAAATATGTTCAAATACGTTCGATAAAATACCACGTCAGTAAAAAAAAACTCACGAGTAGAATAAAAGTCGATTAAACACTCAGTAGGTAATAGCCTGTATTACTGTATGAAATAAATAAAATGCACATTTTAATATAACATATTTATTTAATTTGCAATTTATTTACTAATTCCTCCGTTATTTTAATATATATTTTTTAATAATATTTATCATTTTATCATAATGTAAGACACTTTTGACTACTTATGTAAATCGACAACCCTGAACTACGAACACCAACTCCCCCCTCTATCATCCCGGTACACCCCATTCGTAACACCAACTTTCCCCATTCATGACTCAACTGTCCCCATTGTCGACCCAACTCACCCCTCAGTACATCGCTGTTCTCCCCATAAAAATCCTTAAATGCGGTTGAATCGTTATCGATGTTAAAATCATAAAGAAAATACAACTTATGTTTTTTTTGTTTCCAATAAGCCATGTAAGTACATCTATAAACGATATTCGAAAGGTGGATGAACACTTACTTGCTAAACATCACATAAAAACAAAGTTAATTCAACTAAAAATCCGCTGCTTGCGAGCATCAACTTTCACAGTGAATTTGTGTTTCAAAAATTTTTTAAATGTATGATTTGGCAGCTTAGTGTTGCTAAAAGAAGAAAAAATATGTCTAAAAATATAATTAAATTACTTTGAGAGCAACCTGAGCCCGAAAATTAAAGAAGCTACTGAAAAAAGAAATTCTGAATTCGCAACCCAAATCTCCCCGCGAACCCTACTCACCCCATTTTACGGTATTCAACTTCCAGATAGGTTCAAAAGAATTCATAAAGCGGACCCGTCAATAAATCAGAATTAGATATCATCGAAATGTGGGATAGATCTTTCATGTTAAATGACAAATGTTTGTTTATGCCTGCTTGTTAAACAACAAAGGGAAATTCCAAGTATCCCAAACCTTTATCTGTCACTGTCAGGAAACATTTTAGAAAACTTCGAGAGCGTATTAATATTTTATTAATATTTTCCCGTTGTTATACGTAACATTCATCAATCTAAATTTAAAAGTGATTAAAGTTTGGTTACTCGGTTTTAAATGATAAGAAGAAAATTTGGGTGGGTGTTTTAATTTTTTGAGTTATGTGATTGTCAGAGACTTGGAGGTACGAGACGTCCTGTAGACTAGTGCGAAATTTAAACAGGCGTAAATATCACCTTTACATTTTAAATAACATCTTTTTAGGGTTTCGTAGTAAACAAGAACCCTTGTAATTTCGCTTGTCCGTCCGCCCGTCTGTCTTCGGCTTAGCTGAGTAACTGTTAATATTAGAAAGCTGTAGTTTGTCACAGATGTACATATCAATCACACGGACAAAACTCTATAAGGTCTCCCCTATACGTAAAGTGGGGATGCAGGTTTTTTTGTATGTCCCATCGTATGGTGTATAGTTGGATAGCTCGTTTAAAAGTTAAGCGGATTTTCTTTGTACTATTTTAAGTTCAGGACAATATAATACAATACAAATACACTTTATTGTACACCTCCAAAAAACACAGAACAAACATCTTAAATCACAGGTAAACAACAGGCGACCTTATATTATATTTAAAAACGAAAACTATTTCAGCAAATATACATCTTTATTTAAGAAGTAATATCCGGACTTAAGAAATGTACTATGTAAACTTTATTGCACACAATAACAAGTTCAGTTCGCTCGCTCGCGCTATGTGAGTCGGTCGCGTGCATAAAGTAACAGTCTGCTATACAACTAAACAACTTGATATATAACGCTATGGCGAAGTGTTCTAAATGTACGAAAGTAGTGACAAAGAAAGCCCCAGGAATACAGTGTAGTAGGTGCAATAAATGGCATCACGCCGCGTGTTGTTCCCTTACAAGCGAACAATTGAACACCCTATCGGTTACGGAAGCAGCTGACTGGAAGTGTAAACCGTGTGTTTCTCAAAGTAAACACAAGAGAATTTCAGTTATTCTTCCCGAACCCGAAGATGAGGCTACGGATCGCGAAAACTCGCCACCACCTGCCGCCGCGCTGGAGACGGGGCCGCGCGCAACGCTTAAATTATTCCAAGATATCTACCGCCAACTTACAGAAATGCGCCGTGAAATAAAAGAAGACATACAACGGAGCCTCGTATTCTGTTGTGATAAAATCGATGAATACCAACAGATGATAATCAAGTATGAAGAACAGATGAAAGGACTGGAGAACAAATACAAAGACGTAAGTAATAAATATACCAACTTAAAACTCAAGAATGACCTCTTGGAACAGAAGGTAACTAACATGGAACAATTACAAATGATAAATAAACTTGAATTGTGCGGAATAACGAAGGATCACGACGAAAATTTATCAGACATAGTAACAAAAATAAGTGCCAAGTTACATCAAAATCCTAACGACGTAATAAAAATTAATCGCAAAGAAAGCTACGCCCCTGCCGCCAAATTGAGAAACGCCGCAGTCGTGATGGTGACACTTCGCGATGGATGTAGGGACTCCTGGCTGGAGGCCTCCAAAACTACCACTATCACCAGTGCCGATGTAGGGAAACCGGATGGCCAAAAGATATTCCTAAGAGAGGCTCTCACCCCGGCCATAGCGTCGCTTCTATGGAAGGCAAAGGCTGAACTTAAAAACACAAACATATATAAATACGTCTGGTGTAAGCGAGGTACAGTTTTAGCTCGAAAAGATGACAACGACAAGATCAAATCCATCCGCTCGGAGGAGGACGTGGAGAAACTTGTGCGTGATGCCAAGGGCTGATTTTGTTTTTATTTTAGTTGTTTATATTTTACTTTTGAATAATAACTATCTTAGTTTTTTATTCTCTAATGGCCAGACACGAAGAAACAAATATGGATGAACATTTATTTAACACCTGGAATGACTACGCCTTATTCATACACAAACTTCCTAAAAATAAATTTGTTACAAGTCTACATATAAACATAAGATCAATCACAAAATATTATGCTCACTTGGAATATATTATAACATGTAGTCCAGTCACCATAGATTTAATAATATTAACTGAGGTAAATATTAAGGATACATGTAAACAACTGTTTCAATTACCCAACTACAGTATGTATAGTAAACTGCGAAAATATCGGAAGGGTGGTGGCATACTCGTATATGTCCATAATACAATAAGATTTACTCAGATTTTTACTCCTACTCTTCACTGTGAATCAATACTGGGCTATATCGAGTGTGACAACACTCTATTGTATATGTGCGCTGTATATAGACCACCCGACACAAGTAAAACGCTATTCTGTGATGAGTTATATGAACTTTTATGTAAACAAAAGACAACAGCTGACTTCCTTTTAATAGGTGATATGAACCTAGATATTACGTGCACCACTCCACATTCTACCCGATATATGAATAATCTAAAGGAATTGGGCTTTGAAACGGGTATATCCCAATATACTCGTGTAGAACTTAAAGGCACAAAAATAACTAAATCCTGTATAGATCACATTTTCATGCGTGGCGACGGCGAGGGGTGGGAGGGTGCGCGGGGCAGCCGGTGCGGGCTGCAGTGATAACTACTGCAATAGCCGACCACTACATGACGGCGTGCAGCATGCCCGCACCGTCTCCCCCGCGCGCGCGCCCGAACCCCTCCTCGCCGGTGTCGCCTGCGCATCTACAGAATCGAGTTGTAAACATGTTAGATAACGAACAGGTGATTAAGGAACTACGTACTGTCAACTGGAATGAAGCGCTCCAATATAAAACGCCTGACAAGATAATAGAATTTTTAGAAACGCAATTTAATAGTATTTACAGTAGATGTAAGAAAATTATATTACTATCACACAATAATAGAAAAAAACGTAAATGGATAAATAAAAAAATTATTGGTATGTGTAAGCAAAAAGATAATTTGTATAAAAGCTGGAATAATGACCCTTTAAATCTAAATAAACGATTATTGTATAATAAATATCGGAATAAAACTAATAAATATATAAATTTTGTAAAAAATCAATATATAAAAAACGAAATAATTAAACATTTTAAAAACCCACGAGTTCTGTGGCGGTTATTGAATGAGTTATGCGGCAATACCCCCTTAAATATCGACGAGACTATTTTGAAATCCTTTAAATTAACTCCATTAGAAATAGCAAACCGGTTCGCTACCCAATATGACAGTAGTACATTACGCACACATATATCTTCATGTAAGTGTTCCATGCTAGATACCGACTCATACAAAATAACACCTTACGCTAGTATGAGATTAAGGCCCATCACCCAAGACACCACTTACAAAATTATTAAAGGGCTAAACAAAAATAAAAGCCCCGGCATTGATGGCATACGTGCATCAGATCTCATAAAAATAAACGATCTAATAGCCCCCGCTATAACTCATTTTATAAAAACATGTATAACTACTTGTTCATAACCAGATAAACTTAAAATTGGAATTATTCGACCCATATACAAAAAAGGTAACCACTCTGATTATGGCAATTATCGACCTATCACTATCTTACCCACACTGGACAAGGTGTTTGAGCGTTACTTGGGAAATGAGTTAAACTTGTTTTTACAAAAACATTCCATTATTAATCCGAAACAATTTGGATTCCAAAAGAAACGGAGTACCGCTCAATTACTTTGCCAGTACACCAATGAAATCAACGACCATTTGAACCTAAAAAAACATGTGGTCGTTGTTTTCATTGATTTTAGCAAAGCGTTCGATATGTTGCAGTTTAACACTTTATATGACAAGTTGTACCAAAGTGGAATACAAGGACCCCTATTGACTTGATTCAAAAATTATCACAGCAACCGGAAAACATTTGTCAAAATAGATAACGTTCTAAGTACAGGAACCGGCATAGAAACCACAATAGGTACAGCCCAGGGTTCAATAATTGGGCCGAGTGAATACTTAATTTACGTAAATGAAATGTGTTCTATAATCAAAGAGGGCTCTGTGTACCAGTTTGCGGACGACACCTGCCTAGTAGTGGCTGACACGGATATTGTGAAGGCAGAACGACAAATGCAAGCAAATTTTGACCTTCTGTGCCGATGGTCGCACGATATGGGGCTTGTTATTAATGCACAAAAAACAAAAGCTATGCACATCCACACGAGCCACAATAAAACAGCCCACGTGCCGTGCATCATCGCACATAGCGCCGAGTGCTTGCACAAGTATGATGACAAGTGTAATTGTACACGGGTCGCATTTGTTAAGCAACATACATACGTAGGTCTTGTGATTGACCATAAATTCAACTGGGGTCCGCACATACAGCACGTATGCGAAAAACTAAGAGCGCTTCTCAGTAAAATTCATATATTAAAATATAAACTGCCTTATCGCACCCTTAAGCTATTGTATACTTCCATGGCAGATTCTGTGGTTACATACGGACTAAGCAGCTACGGTAGAACCTACAAATCTTACCTTCACGACATCTATAGGCTACAAATCAGATTGCTTAAAAATATTGTACCTAAAAACGTAAGGACCAAAATATCCCCAAATTATGAACTGTTGTTTAATCATTGTAAAGTAATGTCTGTTTATAATAAGGTTAAACTGTGCATCTTAAAAGAAGAATATACTTATGTCGATACACTAAAATTAAATGTAAGACAAAATAAGCTTAGACAAAATATACCACAGCTAGCTTTGTACAAGTTGCCTAAGTTTGCTAATGTGCATGGTAAAAGAAACGTCCGATATCTATTGCCTTACTTAATAAATCAACTACCAAAAGAACTCCAACATAGATACTTAAACAGTTTGAAGTCGATACCGGCTTTAAAAAGATATCTAACGTTATCTGAAGCTAATAATAGTCTTTTGTAATATACGAGTGTATGTATATGTATATGTAGTAAATGTACCATAAGCGAACTACTCATCGGCATATAAACCCAGGTTTCCGCTGGTGAATCATGTACTACTTTTGTATCATAGATTTTGGCCAATAAATTAAAAAAAAAAAAAGTTAAATCCAATCCCATCCGGATCGTAGATATGTTGTTAGTTGTGTCAAACATACAGACAGTAAATATAAGTTTGTGACATTTTAATCCCGCATAAAGTCACCGGTAGACAGCTACGAAACCCTACATTGCGCGTGGCCCAACACGCACTTGGCCGTTTTTATTACTTATTAAAAAGCAAAATTTATAAATTATTCTACAATTACAAGTATAAAGGCATAGCAAACATCGTGTTGGTGTGATAAAAAATAAAGGGTAGTAATAAAAGCTCCGAACATAAAAAACCTAACCTAACCCACAAAAAAAAACGTACTGACTGAAATACTAACTGTGCGAATAGTCATGAGCGAATAATTCGGAGAGTTAGTATTTTAGTCACACGTTCAGTTTTTCTGTGTACTGGTATATTGTTTCTCAAAAAAAAAATGAAAACCTGCATCGAAAAATTATCTGGAAAAATCTCAATATTTTTATTAATACGATGATATTTTAAAAGCAATGAAAATAATGCTTTGAATGCCCTACTCGCATGTTTGCGTCCGAATTCTGGTTCGCTATTCATCTTTGAAAAGAGTTCATATATAAACCTAAAACTTTTTTGGATTACCTTATTACATCTCGTTTGGTGACTGTCGGCAAGGTCATCATCGACACGTCAAGGTCAGATAACTAAAAAGATAACGCCTTAGTGGGATCCGTTTAAATGACATATTTTGAACTTAAATTTGGAACTTCGCTAGGCATCCTTTTTTAACTTATGTTCTTATTTAAATTAAATATCGTTAATTTACCCACTTCTGTGGCTGTTCCTGTTTTCACATTATCTGCTGTCATTATTACGCAACGCATTTTTATGAATAAAATTTGTAGAAGTACTGGAAAGAAAACTACGTATCCAGCCAACACGAGTTCGGGTAACTTTTATTAATATAAAAAGTAGGCGGGCGCGACGATGGCTTCAAATATTGCAGCTCGACATGGGAATAATAAAAGAGTAAGGGAAATTGATGAGGGAAGCGTGGCGCCCCGTGGTGTTAAATCTTGGAATCCAATATTATACCTCAGTCCTTAATAAAAATCCGCAGAGAAAAGGTGCAAACGATGTTCACGCTTGCAAAGTAAGTACCAATAGGACGTGAAGGTGTGCTCTGCGCCAATCTCATTAAGGTAGCTAAACTTTTAGAAATACATATCAGAATATCAACGTTTCGTTGCAAGTTACCACTGTCTGTATATCAATAACGAGTTTCATAGTATTGGATGGCTATTATAATAATGAAAAAAAAAAAACAGATTCGTGTTTTGTTTAAAGTTTAAGCTACAGTTTAAATATTTCAATTTTTTAATAACGTACCATTTAGAATTTTTTTTCGAAATGTAATAATTTATATGCATATTTTATTCTTGTCTGTAAACTGTCGCTGTAACTCAATCCTTAGCATTTCCAAATATGACGGAAGTCAGTTGTATACATACAAGCTTAAAATGTGATGGCTATCTTTTAACTCCTCCATTAGACAAAATAAATGACAGCGTACCTAGCATTGCTTTATTATTTACATCAAATATAAAACTCGTATATCAAATCACTTCAAACTTCGAACCAAAATATTAACAGTAGGTAAGTATTTTCTTATGTTGTAAAAAAATATCGGTGACTTTAAATTATAAATTGGTAACGTTTATCTCATTGCCCTGTTAAGATTACGTGTAGGTACTATTCCAATCCAAAAGAATGTTCTTTAACCATTTATGTTGAAATCCGACAGCAAAATGAGTGATAAGAAATTGTCCATTAAATTTTCCTTGTCACTTATCCGTTGTCGTATTACCTACACTCAACCTGGCTCCCAAGCGAAATATGTCTGTCTCTTTCATGAATACGAATTCCCCCACTCACTTAGAGCAAATGTGTTTATGATTAATGTATTTTCCTTTTAAAAGATACATAAAATGTGTTCTTAAAGAAAATGATTGTGACATGATAGCTGAGAGATACTCTTATTTGTTGAATAATAATAAATATCAAATTGTGACGCCCGCATATTACCTAAACGTGAAAAATGGTGAAGCAATAAAAACAATCATCACGAATAATATCATTTGCAATCCGACTTTCCAATATCATGATTAATGTTTAATTTTCATTTCGAAACAAAAAAAAATTAGAAGAATATTTTAGTCAATTCAGCATAATAGGAATTTACACAAATCGTGAAAACCTTTTGTTCTCTGAAGCTGGAAATCTATATCTTGATTGTGTATCTTCTTTTTGGAATCTACAATTCAGATTTAAGATATTTCGTCCTCAGAAGGTACGTAGGTACTTTTGTGCAATTTTAAATTCTTAAAGCTGTTCAAAGCTACGCGCGGACAGTTAGTAGTGAGAAGCACTAGCCACTTCTCTAATTAGTCACTAAGTTAACAAAGAAAATTAATAATAAACCTAGATTTTACCTAGTAAATTACTTGTTAAGTATTTATAATTGTACAGTTTCTTTTATAGCGATCCGATTCCGGTCATAAGTCTAACGGTTTTGTATGCAATAAGTTTTTTGTCCAAAATTTAATTAACAAAGTGGGTATTTTTAATTCAAAAAGGAAAACGTTCAAAATCGTGCGTGTATAATCAATTTAGGCATGTATTAAATTGAATAGACGCATCAAACCAACGAGGCGAATTTCACGTGAATAAGAAAGTGAATTAGAGATTGCGTATCTAACCAATGCACTGCTTGATCGAAAAAGTACTGAAGAGTTAAATCCTATATACGAGGGGTGATCCATAAGTTTTGATAATCGTTATGAACCACCCCGTTAATGATATTCTTTTAATGTGGGCTGTACCATGACACTAATCAACATTAAATTAGAGTAAAAATATATAAACATTATTCATTTGTTTTTCTGTAATTGCTGAACAAAAAAAAATCCGTATTGAAAAAATAAGAAGAAGGCGGATATAAGAGTTGGTTTTGTAATTATTTGGAGCGGTGTTGAAAAAGTCCTGATGCACTAATGAAGAATATTGTAATTGAAAATGAAACCTTGGTTTATCATTATGATTTAAAGGATAAGCAAGTTATCTGTGCCTTGGTTTTTTTTATCTCCAGCTCTGTCACCAATATTAGGGGGTATTTTTCGACTTCTTCCTGGACTATTGAGGCCTACCAATAAAAACTGCGAAATTAGCTTTCACTAATTGAGCTCAAATATTGTTGGAGAGTTGTATAACATTATTCTATCAGAGTTGTGTTAAATATTAAAAATAAGCTCAAGAAAAAAAATCACTAATTTTCGGGAGAAATTGTACTTCAGAGCCTTCTAATTGACAAAGGTGCTGCTCTTCGAGTAAAGATCAGAACTGATAACCATTCCTATTGTTATTTAGCCCTAACTTCCGACTACTACTTCTCATTCACTTATGTTCAAAACCAACTACATGAAAATTAAGAGCTGGTGATGACTTGGTGAAGGTATAAAATTTGACCTCAAGAAGTAAAATTATATTTATTGGGGTAAAATAAAACAATTGAATGACGTTAAAAGGTATTTGAAAATATAGAAAGTGTGCATATTGTGTTAAAAATATAACGATTTACATATTTCCCATATTTAATACTGATTATCAAAACTTATGGATCACCCCTCGTATATTAAAAAATACCCTGCGTCATGCCAAACAGACATGACTAGACAATTGTGCAATAGATAGAGATATTACAGTACAGCGCCGTCTAGTTGTTTTATCACTACCCAAAAGTTGGCTTGGCTTTACAACTTTTGTAGCAAGGTAACGGGAAGAATATTTATTTTTATATTTAGATCACAAACAGGCGCTTAGGCTTATTACATATGTGTACATGTAGTGTACACACATCTATAAAACATAAAGACCTGGAATATATATTCATACAAAATGTTAACAAAATAAGATAAAAAAAAGAGAAACGGAAACTAAAAGTATATGTAGTGTATGTTATACTAGCTTTTGTGTGTGAAAACCCTCTGAATTTTTTTATTGCCATCATATTGCATGCGCTGTGCGGATCTTTTCATTTTACATAGTTTGGCACTCATTTCTGTTGAAGGTAGCAGCGCCAACCTTATCTACCTATTTGTCAGGTAGAAGTTTGTTTCCGTGAGGGGCCGCAATTCTAACCTTACCTAACCTACCTTTTTGGTAGCTTGTCGTTACCGTTTGGGGACGCAGTTTTAAGCCAATCTAAATTATTTATGGAACTTACTTATATAACCTCCTACACAAATTACAGTCGTTTTAAGCGAGTAGACAGATAAAGTTGTTATACATTTTCTCCGTAAATATAAAGATGTTGGAAAATGTCTGTAAAATCTTGCTTGGGCACTTAAGGCAAGTTACACATAAAATTCACAAATTAGTTTTAGAATGTTACCAAAATCCTAATTTAATTATAAAAATACTACTAATGTAAGGTGACTTCCTGATTTGTCGGTGCGGAGGCCGTGTGATATGAGAAAACTTTCAGTATCAATCGATACAAATGCAGTACTGACCCACTTCTGCCCGTGGTATTACAACAGCGCAAACGTAATACTACTGACGGTAATCCGTCTAGCGAGAAAATCTCACATCAGTAAACCAACGTCAAAGAACAAAATAACTACCACAAATCGATCCCGCCAGCCAAGTCGGCAAGTCAAGTTAAGTATTGAGAGATTAATTTTTGAATGTTAACAAAAGTCTAAATTTATTTCATTTATACCACCAATGGAAACTATGCTAAGGGTTTGGGAGGTTATAAACTTCACAAATTATTTTTGTCTGTCTACACTGTTTGAATGGTTTTGGTTTTTTAATCTTGTGTCTTGCTTGTTCCTTTATCACATGGACTACGGTATCCCAAGTAGGTAGTAAAGAAAAGCCATCCTCGCTATTGAGATTAACATTATCTCTTGATTTCAATAACATCACGTAACATCTTGGGATTATATATCTCATCTCTTTAACGAGGACTTAAGTTTGTTAGTTAAAATATAATATCATATGGAAGACACGCATAGCAACTATCAAATTATCGTTTTTCATTACGAAAATTTCACCTCAACAAATAGTTAAAGCATGCAAAGATGATGGTAGCAACAAATATGTAAGGCTTTAGAAAACAAGCATGATTCCACCCTAATCGTTCCCTTACCCGACAGGATCACTCAGAATCTGAACATTATCAGTTTTACCCTCTCGTCCCTTAGCAGATTAAATTCCAGGAGTCAAAACGACGTGTAGTGTCGAGGGTCCGGAGAGCTGCTTGAATCTTCGTGAGTGGACTCCTTACGCGAAATGTCATTACTATATGTCACACACACGGTTTTCGACTTGCCGAAATCTAATATTAAAGCCGTAGTCAAGATTGAGGTCATAATTTATATCATTACTTGGATTTATATCAATATTGTACGGTAAAATGTTGTTGGTCTTTTTAAATATAAATATTAGATTAACACACGTAGATATACTGGAAGAATCACAGAAGGAACTTATAAAAAACTGTCTAATTTGAGGATGTACGAAAAAAGATTATTTACAAATTTGTAAAGAATTTTTAATAAAATGCCCAAAACTTCATAAAACTTAACAATTTCCTGGAGTAAATATGGACAACTGGCCACTTGAATTTTTTTTTTTGTTATATTGCTGGACACTGGTAGTGGACAAACTGGTTGAATGACACATTCAACCAGTTTGTAGGGAAGTTTGTATAATTAGAGCACAAGAAAGGTCACAGATTGTGGAAAAACTGATATAGTCGCGGCCAGCGGCCTTCCAAACGTCTCCTACGAATGAATATTATATTGTGACGTCACATTGCAATATTAGAACCCACCGTTGTATAGGGAAATAAGTAATTTGATGGTCGTGAAGCACAGCGTTTAGATGCATAGTGTAATTTTTTTGTTTTTTCATAAGGATTCTATTGGTATCTTTTAATTTATTATTGGCGGAAAAAAAAAATCGTAGGAATTCGCATTTTAAAAACTACATATTTTTAATGGCATTGGTTAATTTCTATTATTTGCAATTTAATGCGATATTTTGGTGGTTTACTATCCGTATCAGTAATACCATGCTATACATTTTAACACGTGGCAAGTACCCAATTCGCACATTTGCATTGGCGACACTTTACATATAAACCATAGAACTTGAATATTGTCTTGCCTTTCGGCTGCCTTTCCAAAAAACATATTTTCATCGTTGAGGGTTTACGCAGCATTACTCAAACATTTAAGCGGGCTGTGGCGTAAACTGAAAGCTAAAAGCAGTTAATCTGCAACAGTACCTACTAAGTACATCAGATAAACACCTTTTTATTCTAGAGCAAAAGAGACGGTGTCTAAAACATTTGTAATTTATAATCTTAGTGCCATATTACTCAGGGCAGGTATACGAGCTCAGCTTACTAAATGTGAGTACGTGTTTTATTCTGTGTTATTCTAATTTTCATTCCAAGGTACAAGAGGGGATATTTTATGTTTGGGGACATGACATGGAATTGAGTCCCAGTGATCCGTTGAACAATAGAACATTACTACAGAGGCCGGGACGAAAGGGGTTGCCGGCCGAAGACATATAGACGGCCGAGCGAAGCGAGGTCGGATAGGTCTCAGGCGGGCAACCCCATATTTCCCGCCGAGGTATGTATAGTGCTTTTCTCAAACATGCAATGAAATAAACAACAAAAAAATCAAAGTTTTATTTTTAATACGCATACTCGTAGTGGCAGAATGTCATGATGCCTGTGCCACAAATTTATGTGGAATGGAAATTAAAAAAGAGGACTTTGCCGGCCTAGGCCTGTAACATTTGTATGAAATTGCATTAACCACCTCTTGTCCTAGCCGCACCTGAAACGTCATACTTCGCAGCCTATTTTAAGGAACATAACATCAATATTTCATTGCATATTTGAGAAAAATAAAATAACTTGATTGGGATCAAATGCACCTGATGTTATTTATCGCCGCTGGCAATACCACGTTCACAATCCTTTTGGTTGCCACGTGTTAATACAATATGTCAAATAGGAAAGTAATAACTTATCGAACTTAAGACATGTAGATCTGTAATTTTTACTACGGACAGTGTCATTTACATCGACATGACGCACGCTCGAAGATGTTGCGTTATTAGTTACTAGCATTTGCCCGCGGCTTCGCCCGCGTACTATGCGAAATTTTTAACCGTCTACAAAAAACAGGCTCGTATGTTTGTCCACGATTATCTCGCGTTTGGCTGAACCGATTTAGATGCAGTTTCCAGAAAAGTTGTTGTTACATTTTGGGGGTTTCGGTATACGAAGTTTGGTGATTGTGTTTCATAAACAGATGTATGTAGGTATGTATGTTTGTCCACGATTATCTCGCGTTTGGCTGAACCGATTTAGATGCAGTTTCCAGAAAAGTAGTTCTTACATTTTGGGGGTTTCGGTATACGAAGTTTGGTGATTGTGATTCATAAACAGATGAACAGATGACCAGAAACCATTGTAAGACCTGTCGTCATGTATGGATCGGAATGTTGGGCCGCAAAGGTGACGGATGAAAAGAGATTGCATGTTACGGAGATGAGAATGTTGAGATGGATGAGTGGCGTAACAAGAATGGATCACATAAGAAATGAGTATATAAGAGGAAGCCTGAAAGTGACACCCATAGATGATAAGTTGAGAGCTAATCGTCTACGATGGTATGGGCATGTTATGCGGAGGGATGAAAGTCATGTGACAAAAAAGGTATTAGACATGAATGTGGAGGGATGTAAGAGGAGGGGTAGACCAAGGAAAAGGTGGATGGATTGCGTGAGAGACGATATGAAAAGGAAGGATGTGAGTGACGAGATGACGGGCGATAGAGAGTTATGGAAGAAAAAAACATGCTGCGCCGACCCCAAGTAAATGGGAAAAGGGCACGCGAATGATGAAACAGATGAACAGATGAAAAGTCAGTATACATTCTGAGAACCGGCAAACTGTAGAATTTCATTTGATTTTGGCAATAATAAGGATCGAAAACTATTATCATACATTTTCGAGAGGCCGAGGGGGAAAGGTCGGGCTGTCTTAAATGGCCCTTAGTAAAAGTATCTGTGTACTACAGTAACACCAATAGAAGGTCTGGTAACGACCAAGCAGCAGTCATAAACTCTGGTCCTCTGAAGTACAGAAATACGGCTAATTCAATATCTAGTGTAACCCTTATTTTTCCTAAATTTAAATTAAATTGGTAGATTATGCCAGTTTCCGTTTGAGCGTCCAAAAAGAAAATTTGGCCTCACTTCCTTTCGCACTCCTTACTATTTGGTCGTACTTATACTGACTTTTGTTCATCTGTTAATGAATCATAGTTAGTCCTGACTAACCCCTCTAAAGCTATTAAATCATACCCAAAACTCTGTTAGGATACGCAGGGCTCGTTCCGTACCTCAAAAGCAAAAAGATACCCTTATTCCTTATTCACGTGTGGCTATCCGTCAGTCCGTCTGTTACAACCGATTTGCTTTAAAACTACTGGAACGATAGAATTGCAATTTGGCACAAACTATCAAAAATTTTCATGTCCATAATATTAAATTAAAACCGGCCAAGTGTCGGATTACGCACAAAGAAGGGTTCCGTGCCAACACCTGCTAGTCCACATTTAAACCATTCTAGGAAACTCACGGCACTTGAGTCCTTTTGTTTGGGCAAAACTGTTTTTCAACGATATCTCAAAAAATGGTAAACATCTCTTGTTGAAACCAAAAGTCGCTGAAAGTATTTACTTAATATGCACCATCTCAATGTTTTTCAGAATCTTAAACTTCAAAGTTTGGAAATTATATACAGTGAGGGGACCCAATTTTTACGACTTAGACAGCTAATCTATACTAATATTATAAAAAGGAAAGATTTGATTGTAAGTTTGCATTGAATAGCTACACTATTCTTGGGTGACATTGACATGGGCTATATTATTTTTTCAAAAAATAAGGATTCTTACTAAAACTCCAATAATGTAATGTTGTAAAAAAAAAGTAACTAAAATATTCTTTACATCGCGTGCGCTAAGAAAACTATTGATGATAGAATAAATATTTGTTAATTATGTGTATGGGCCGGGGTGCTAGTATGTATAACTAATCTAAAGGTTTATTTAAATGGAAAAAAATATAGAAAACTCTATGTCGTTTTTAAAAGCCAATCCTTTTTTTACAATCCCTGGCATGTATGGAGTGCCTAATTTTACCTCGGATTCGTATTAAGACACCTCTCGGAAGCTTAGATATCGATTTTGAACGAAATCGGGGCGGAAAAAAGAAAATCTATGTGGCCGCCACTTTCACAAATTTTACATCGGATTCGTATTAAGAGACCTCTCGGATACTCAGATATCGATTTTGAACGCAATAGGGACGGAAATTATGAAAGCAATAGGGCCGCCAGTTTATCCAAATTTTACCTCGGATTCGTATTAAGAATTCTCTCGAGTGCTCAGATATCGATTTTGAACGAAATCGAGACGGCTTTGAAGAAAATCAATATGGCCGCCACTTTTTCCAAATTTTACCTCGGATTCGTATTTGGGTACCTCTCGGACACTCAGATATCGATTTTGAACGAAATTGGGAAGAAGATGAAGAAAATCAATATGGCTGCGACTTTTTCCAAATTTTACCTCGGATTCGTATTAAGAGACATCTCGGACGCTCAGATTTCTATTTTAAACGAAATCGGGACGGAATGGAAGAAAATCAATATGGCCGCCACTTTTTCAAGTTTTACCTCGGTGTCGTATTAGGGGGACCTCTTGGACGCTCTGATATCGATTTTGAATGAAATCGGGACGAAAATGAAGAAAATCAATATGGCCGCCAGTTTTTCCAAATTTTACCTCGGATTCGTATTAAGAATTCTCTCGGACGCTCAGATATCGATTTTGAACGAAATCGAGACGGAATTGAAGAAAATCAATATGGCCGCCACTTTTTTAAATTTTACCTCGGATTCGTATTCGGGGACCTCTTGGACGCTCTGATATCGATTTTGAACGAAATCGGGACGAAAATAACGAAAAGCAATATGGCCGCCAGTTTTTTTAAATTTTACCTCGGATTCGTATTCGGGGACCTCTCGGACGCTCAGATATCGATTTTGAACGAAATTAGGAAGAAAATGAAGAAAATCAATATGGCTACGACTTTTCCAAATTTTACCTCGGTTTCGTTTTAAGAGACCTCTCGGACGCTCAGATATCGATTATGAATGACATCGGGAAGAAAATAAAGAAAATCAATATGGCTGCGACTTTTTCCAAATTTTACCTCGGATTCGTATTAAGAGACCTCTCGGACGCTCAGATATCGATTTTGAACGAAATCGGGAAGAAAATGAAGAAAATCAATATGTCTGCGAATTTTTCCATATTTTACCTCGGATTCGTACTAAGAGACATCTCGGACGCTCAGATTTCTATTTCAAACGAAATCGGGACGGAAATGAAGAAAATCAATATGGCCGCCACTTTTTCAAATTTTACCTCGGTGTCGTATTCGGGGACCTCTCGGACGCTCAGATATCGATTTTGAACGAAATTGGGAAGAAAATGAAGAAAATCAATATGGCTGCGACTTTTTCCATATTTTGCCTCGGATTCGTATTAAGAGACATCTCGGACGCTCAGATTTCTATTTTGAACGAAATCGGGACGAAAATGAAGAAAAGCAATATGGCCGCCAGTTTTTGCAATATTTACCTAGGAGTCGTATTAAGAGTCCTCTCGGACGCCTAAATATCGATTTTTGTCAAAATCGTATCGGACGGCACTGCGTAATAAAACCACTTACTATACATTGATTCAAGAAAGGTCGTATATTCATAGGGAATTCACGGCACTTCATGCGCCTTTAGACCTTATAAATAAGGAACCTACATGCCAAATTTGATATCTCTCGAATCAGCAGTTTGGGCTGTGCGTTGATGTCACTCACTCAGTCAGTCAGTTTCTTCTTGCAATTTCGCACAAACTCTTAAAAATTTTCATGTCTGCAGTATTAACTTTCAAAATCAATGCCATTTTCGAAATTAACGACCCAAAAAACCATAAAAACGACACCCATATTAATATTTAGACATTCCAACCCCCTCGCACCCCAACAGAGGGGATGGTATTTTACGTCCTCTACGTGGGATTTTAAAATCATTTTGGTTTTCGTAATCAGCGACCCGATAAACCATAGAAACAATACCCATATCGATTTTCAGATTTGTCACCACTTTTCTCCCTGTTAGGGGTTGATTTCTCAAAAAACCTGAAACACATATTTACTCATTTATCGTTAGAAATACTCCTGTGAAATTTCGAATAAAATAGTCCAACTAATCTTGATTCCCCATACAAACTTCGGACCCCCATTTCACCCCCACACCCGGGGTTGAATTTTGAAAAATCCTTTCTTAATGCACCTCTAGACCTTATATGGAACCTACATACTCAATTCTGAATCTCTAGAACCAGCAGTTTGGGCTGTGCGTTGATATGTCACTCACTCAGTCAGTCAGTTATTTCTTGCAATTTGGCACAAACTTTCAAAAGTTATCATGTCCACAATATTAAACTTCAAAATTGATGCCATTTTCGTAATTAACGTCCCAAAAAACCATAAAAACGACACCCATATTAATATTTAGACATTTCATCCCCCTCGCACCCCAGCAGGGGGGATGGTATTTCACGTCCTCCACGTAGGATTTAAGATTCATTGTTGTTTTCGTTATTAGCGACCCGATAAACCATAAAAACAATACCCATGTCGATTTTCAGAATTTGTCACCACATTTCCCCCTTTTAGGGGTTGATTTTTCAGAAAACCTGAAACACGTGTTTACTCATTTATCGTTAGAAATACTTTTGTGAAGTTTCGAATAAAATAGTCCAGCCAATCTTGTTTCGCCATACAAACTTCGGAGCCCCATTTCACCCCCTTAGGGGTTGAATTTTGAAAAATCCTTTCTTAGTGCACCCCTAGACCTTATAAGAAACCTACGTGCCAAATTTGGAATCTCTAGGACCAGCGGTTTGGGCTGTGCGTTGATATGTCAGTCAGTCAGTCAGTCAGTCAGTCAGTCAGTCAGTCAGTCAGTCAGTCAGTCAGTCAGTTTCTTCTTTTATATATTTAGATTACCTCGCTTGTTTAAGATAATGTCAATACGTAAAATTGAACAGTTGTTTTTTTTCTTTACCATAAACCCTTTTGCTGTATCATGTAGCGGGATTGTCTGCCTGAGTAAGTAGGGTGACTTTACGTACCTTACAAAGGATATTTTCTAAATGACGAGGCAATATAAAATATTAC
Organism: Notocelia uddmanniana; assembly: GCA_905163555.1. NCBI lineage: Eukaryota > Metazoa > Arthropoda > Insecta > Lepidoptera > Tortricidae > Notocelia > Notocelia uddmanniana. Next base: position 24,914,644 of record LR991055.1, read on the forward strand.
TCTCAGTTCACAGAGTTTAACAAGTTAATCAACTTGTCTACATCGTTACGTTCTCTAGCCCGTTTGTACGTCTTAATATTATAATAAAATATGCCAAATCCATTTAAGAGCAGTTTTTCTTTCCAGATTACTGGCCCGAAAATATTGTTATGGCTGAACGTTGGGAGGGAATTTTAATAATGGGTCCATACTTTGGCCGAGCATTGCTTTTTATACTTAATAAAGTTTTAGAACACCGACTTTTCAGCAATGTTTTAAAAAACGCTTTTATGTTGAGCTTTGCTTTGCTTTGTTAAGACGAGGCATTCGATTTTTTGGTAGTGTTCTTTTCGATATTGTAAGCAAACCAGTTAATCTACGCATATGAAATTTTGGTATGTTAATTTTCATTATATAATCTAACAAACTGGGATCGGAAAACACGCAAAGCGAAAATTTTCTTGATAGTTTTTCGTTCCAAACTATGGGCTGACAATTAGTATCGAAAATAGTCACACTGCACAGTCATACACAAACCCTGCTGTTGTCGACAATATTTGTGAAGGAATGACTTATATTATCATCATTATTGCAGCCGGGAAACGTCCACCTACTAGTATACTATAATATTTATATATTTCTAGAAAACTTTATTATGATTAAATACTTTATACTTTTTTTTCAACTGAAAGTATGACATCTTATTAAAATACATTCATGTGTTCAATACAACAATACAATCCTTTTTTAAATATTAATTGTATCACAACTATGTATCTTAACGCAGAATTTCACGACTGACACAGCAATATCTAGACACGCGGCAGCGTGTCCAGCCAAGTTCACCCCGGGAACTGACGGACAGCATCCGTGTGTTATTTTACACGAACCGTTTGGAGCCACTTTTGACCCCTCAATAACTCCAAGTCTATTTAACATAAAAGAATGAAATTTGGTACATGTATTAAGATCCTTTAGAACAACTATAACCTCAAATTTCATAAATATAGGTGAAATAATTATTGAAATATTAAAGTCTAAAAAAGGGCATTTTTACCACTGACTGACTGACTAGTAATCAAAAACCTAACCCACTTTCAGGTGACCTAGAAAAGTAAAATTTGGCATCCAGCTTGGTAATAGTGTACATGCACATAAAAAATCAGAAAACTCTAATTTTTTCATTAGTTTTCTTATTATTATTAGTCGTTACCTCAGAACTCCATCATTTATTAACCGATTTGGATAATTCTTTTTATGTTTGAATTGGTATACTTTTGGGGTGGTCCCATTGTCATCAGGTCAGAGTAAGATTTGAGATCTAAATGGGTGACAAGTTCCGTAGATTCTCTGAAATAGTGGCAAGTCCGGCACTACATTATTTACAGTAAAATTAATTTACTGCGGCTTAATGCATTTTGATTTTTAACTTGGCAGTTTTCTTAAATATCCTACAGCTTTTATGGTATTATACATATGCATAGAAAACTGCCAAGTTAAGGCTCAAAATGCATTAAGCCACAGTAAATTAATATTAATGTAGTGCCGGACTTGCCACCATTTCAGAGAATCTACGGAACTTGGCACCCGTTTAGATCTCAAATCTTTTGTCGGTGAAGAAGACAACCAAACATCGCATTTTCTTAATATTGAACTTGGCTCCCATTTTCACATTTATGTTTTTGATGGGATATCATTACTTTTTGTCAATCTTCGCCAAATGGTGCTTTTTAAGAGCGAATGCACGAGTTACTTTACAAAATACCCAAATCGCTATAGGTGCACCTCAAATATTTGAAGAGTTCCCTAGATTTCTCCTGGATCCTATGATCAAATTCTTACCTGATATCTATGGGACTACACCTGAACTATACCGTTTCAAACAAAAAAAGAATTTTCCAAATTGGTTAATAAATGACGGAGTTCTGGGGTAACTAGCATAAATAATAATAATAATAAAACTAATAAAACAATCACTGTTTTCGGATTTTTTCTGGTGTACACAGACAATTATCAAGCTGCATGTTAAATTTTAGCTTTCTAGGTCACCTAGAAGTGGGTTAGGTTTTTGATTACTAGTCAGTCAGTCAGTCAGTGGTAAAAATGCCGTTTTTTGGAATTTAATATCTCAATAACTATTGAACCTATATTTATGAAATTTGGGTTTCTTGTTTTTCTAAAGGATCTTAATACGTGTACCAATTTTTTTTTATGTTAGATAAATTTGGAGTTATTGGGGGGTCAAAAGTGGCTCCAAACGGTTCGTGTAATATAACACACGGCTGCTGTCCGCTAGTTCCCGGGGTGAACTTGGCTGGACACGCTGCCGCGTGTCTAGAGCATTCGCTAGTGAAAAGTACCATTTGGTGAAGTTTGACAAAAAGGAATGATATCCCATCAAAAAGATAAATGTGAAAATGAGAGCCAAGTTCAATATTAAGAATATGCGACGCATGGTTGTCGTCTTCACCGACAAAAGAATTGAGATCTAAATGGGTGCCAAGATTCATAGATTATCAAAAAAGGTGCTAAGTCTGGCACTAGATTGTTTGCAGTAAAACTAATTTATTGCGGCTTAATGCATTTTGAGCTTAAACTTGGCAGTTTTCTTAAATACCCAACAGCTTTCATGGTATTATAACATACTGTCACGCGTCGCATATTCTTAATATTGAAATTGGCTCTCATTTTCACGTTTATGTTTTTGATGGGTACTTATTTTCCCATACAACTGTTGGTTTGATAAGTGGCACGTGACGTCATATTGTAGGAGCCTTTTCGGAGGCCACTAGCATCGAGCTAGGTTTGTCCTTGATTTGTTGACCAACTACAATAATGACATTTGATTGTCATCAAAAACTGCTTCAAATGGCACCATGAAAAAAATAGTTAACGTATTTCAATAAAAAAATCTCTATTCGTTCTATGTTCTTGCCCCGCGCCGCACGCGCGAGCATGGCGAACGAGTGTATCTAGCGGTGGCGGGTGATGGGCGGAGCAAGCGTGGGAATTATTTTAGGTTGCCTCGTCTTAATACATGACTTTTGTGTTTTTTGTTCACGTTAGTAATGGTTTAGCACGAGCGTAGGTTGTATGGAAATGTATTTGAAAACAAAGGGGGCAGTAACTAGTTTTTACAGTTGCAATAGGGCATCGGCGGGGTTCGCATTATGTCAATTTTTAAACCCAAACAAAATTAACATACATTGAATACGTAGTAATAATTTAAATGAAAAGGATATGCTTCATATATTGGATAAAACCATGCAAACAACGTAGTTACATAATACCTCCACATAGTATTTATTCATAAATGTTTGTCCGGTAGATAAATACCTGTACTATAAGAAATTATAAATATATATATATTTATATTACCAGATTAAAGCTCTTCATAAAAATATTGTAGAGGTAACAGTAATTACAGGTTGTGCACAAGGCGAAATTGTTTTTATCCCGAGGATACCCATTATTCCATCAAACTACCCGTTCGAGTTTTAAAAAAATCAGTTTCCTCTCGAACTTGGCTTTGCCATGACAATTAATAAATCTCAAGGGCAGTCATTAAAAATGGCAGGGTTTGACTTGAGGGAGAACTGTTTCTATCACGGGCAATTTTACGTTGCATGTTCCAGAGTAAGCTGTAAGAGTAGCCTGGTTATTTTATCGCCAAAAAAACTACCACTAATATTGTATACAAAGAAGTGTAACGCAATTAATAAGGTAGGTACATTATTTTTATTAGATGCATAAAACTTTTTTGTAAGTACATCAAACTTTTTATGTCTATGTGTAGTGTTATAATCGATAAAAAGTTTAAGACCCAGGGATGACAAATAATAGTTGGTAAACAAAAAATAACTTTTTAAGAACATGCTATTGGAAGCCAGACCCTTTATAAAAACCTTTATATTATACGCGGACGAAGTCGCGGGCGGAAAGCTCTATATAGTCACAAAACTTATGAATTAACAAGTTGATGTCACGTTTTCGAAGCGTTTGTAGTCTCAGTAAGAAGCTCCGCACAATGTATCAAAAATCACTTACAAAGCGGTTGTCGGTCGGATATTAGGCTGGGGTTGTTTGTCACGCGTGCGATGAGATTGCGTGCAATGAAAATGGTAAATGAGACACATTTCGCATTCCATTTTGACATCGATATGTGCGGCGAACGCGTGCTCGCTTCCACGGTAATGTGTCAGACCAAACAGATTGGTATCAAATCGGAATGCGAAACATGACTATGTAATCGACTACTTGGCGTTTGATATCTGAGAATATTTGGGAACTTTGCTTGTGTCCTAACAAGTCTGCTGTATAAACCAACTTGTTCAATTCAATTCAACAACATTTATTCATAAACAATACAATGATTGTGTTTGAACTTTGTACATACACTTAATATAATAGAAATAAATACTATAACTAGGATCACGCACATAATTTAGACCGATATTTACTAAAAACTAGTTTTTTTTTAATCTTGTGCAAATATTTCTTCAATACTGTAGAAGCACCCCTCAACAAATATGCTTTCGATAGGTTACTGAACATGAGACCGTTTGTAATCGTTTTTAAGTTAGTGGGAAGCTTTAATATTAAATATATTAACTGCCTGGTTCCTAGTGCAATGCTGCTCTATTTTGTGCTTAGGACAGAAATTAGGCTTTAAGTTTTTGGTGCGCGAAAGTAAGTAAGCGCAACTTTTGTTCCTCACTCGTCTCATATTTTGATATTTTTTGACGTGATAACGTCTTTAAAATCGTTTTAGTCGGGTGACATGTTCAGAAACTTGTGTCACACCAAAACTTCACGAGCGCGATCGCAGGTATAAGTGAAGTGCAAGTGAAGTAAGACGTTATCACGTAAACATCTCGATCGTAAACCTACTTTACAAACAACCAATTTTTTTTTCACAAACACGGTGAGTAAGACGATTACATATAAGCTAAGGAAGCTAGGGACTGTCAGAATGCTACATTTTTTTAAATGTTCTCTACAGGACGCTCTCTGAGGAAGACGCAAAAAGGATCGTATCGCTCTTTTCTGTGCAACCAGTGCTTTGTTTATATTATACATGTAGCTATTTCCCCAGAACATAATGCTGTACCGCAACTTTGATTCAACGAGTGCGAACTGCCCTAGTTTGTTCAACTGTCAAATCATTCCTCAGGCTTCTCAGAGCGTAACAGGCTGAATGAATGGAATTTTGAATGGAATCGAACTCCTGTTTCCAGTTTAGTGCTGAATCAATGCGCACCTCAAGGAAATTTACGCAATCAACAACTTCTATTTTAGCTCCATTCATAATTACGTTAAGAGTGTCAGTCTTTTTTGAGTTGTACTTAAATAACATTATTTGCATTTTTGCAGTATTTAATCTCAAATTATTGATGTCAAACCAATATAAAAATACCATTAGCGCATGTTTTGTCCTCTCTACAAGCTCAGGTATACTGTTTGCAGAAACTATTGCGCTAGTGTCATCTGCAAATAAGGTTAAGTAGCATTCGGGTACGATGTTACTGATATAATTACACAAGTCATTAGCAAATATGATAAACAAAATAGGCCCCAAAATCGAGCCCTGGGGTACCCCTCTTTTAACAGTAACAAGTTTAGATTTAGTGAGTATCTCCATATTTTTCTCAATATTTTTTATCTCCACAAATTGTTTTCGGTTACTAAGGTAATTTTGCAAGAGCTTATAAGTATGACCGCTAAAACCATAAAAATATAGTTTTTTCAAGAGTAAATCATGGTCTATAGTGTCAAAGGCCGAGCTAAGGTCGAGAAATAGGCCCGCAACTCTTTTTCTGTTGTAGGTTTGGGACACAACATCATCAATGAGTGAACCTATCTCATTAATGGTTCCTATATTTTTTTGAAAGCCAAATTGCTTTGGGTTGATAATGGAATATTCATTCAAATGGGAAAGAAGGCGAGATTTAATGAGTTTTTCAAAAAAAAATTGACAAAACCGGTAGGAGTGATCAATGGCCTGTACTTTTTAGGGTCTTTTTTTACTCCTTTTTTATAAACAGGTAAAACTCTAGCTACTTTTAGCTCTTCTGGGAATATGCCAGACTTGTAACATTGATTAAAAAAGCCAGCAAGTGGCTCCGGGAGTATATCTACGCATCTTTTAATTATAGTAATAGGCATTTCATCGTATGCATATGAATTTTTATTTTAAATCACAGTTTTAGAAAGAAAAAAATACATAAGTTAAAAAATAGATTACAAATCAAATGGATTTCGAAAAGTATAAGGGTAGCTAGTAAAATGAAGAGAGTATTATGTAATATAAATAAGTTTGATTGTCATGCTTCTGTTTTAAAATATAGAACGAACTATTTAAATATCTATAGAAAAGTTATCGGACATGCTAAAAAGTCAGCAGTGCAAAGCGAAATTTCTAAAGCTAAAGAATCATCTAGTGCTATCTGGAAAGTGGTAAACAAACACAGAGGTAAATTTCAATGCCGTAAACAGGAAAATATAATTCTTAAATCACATGGCAAATTAGTCCAAAACCCCTTAGAAATCGCGAACATATTTGCAGCTCAGTTTGATCATGGTACTATTCCGAGCACGGGTAATTTGTCTTCCGTCGAAAATTGTCTAAAACAGTGGTCTCAAAAGCGTTACAAAGAGATATTATGGAAGCCAATCTCTTCTTATGAAGTTTCAAGGATTATCCAGTCTGACTGGATAATTTTCGACGGAAGACAAATTACCCGTGCTCGGAATAGTACCATGATCAAACTGAGCTATTGTGCCGGTTCAAATTAAGTAACATATTTCTAAAGGTCTGTACACTATTTTCAGAGAAGTAACGTATTTCCCTTGACACAGAGAGATTTTTATTTTGTGATGTATGTATGTATGTAAATACTTTATTGTACACAAAACACAGGTAGAAATACAGACAAATTCGGTTATATCGGTACAAAGGCGAACTTATCCCTTTAAGGGATCTCTTCCAGTTAACCTTTGAGCAATTGAGTGACACAGGAACCAAAAGATAGACAAACTAACACGTGTACAAAAACGTATCTATATATATATATAGCTATTGCCTATAAACTACAAACTACAAAATAATACTATATATACATATACTACCGACTAATAAAAATAATAAATATATATATAGTACATAAATATAAATATATAATCAGTATCAAACCAAATCACAAGTCATTGGAGAGCCAGAACTTTTTCAACTTATCCTTGAGTGATGCCACAGACTGGGAATGTCTAAACGGCAACGGTAATCCGTTCCACAACTTTACCGCTCGCACCGTGAAAGACCTTGAATATGTACGCGTCTTATTAGACGGCATTGCAAGGGTGAGGTTAGCACTCGACCTTAAGCGGTGACCGCTGCCGTCAGCCATATATGCAAATCTTTCAGTCAAGTAAGGCGGGGAAGTAGGATTGTACAGTACGTTAAAAAGCAACGACAGGATGTGCACATCTCTACGCCGACGGATCGGCAGCCAGCCGAGCTGAGAACGGAATTCGGAGATGTGGTCGTATTTGCGCAGGCCAAATATATACCTAACACAAACATTTTGATTTATTTTGATGTATTTTGATTCGCTGCATTAAATTCACAGAAAATAGCTGCATGACCATCTGCTAATCCATTATGATCCACCTCTATTTTTGCGTCTACTCGTAGATCCTCCGGCATATTTGTAATAAAGTTATCAATACATGATTGCGACTCATTCCTTTTAAAAGTGACGTCCTTAATTAGGTGTCTAAAATTATAACAATTTAACAAGTCCAAAAAATCATTACGCTTTTTATTATCTTTTATTATGTCAATACTAGCATTTGCCCGCGGCTTCGCCCGCGTACTAAGCGTAATTTTTAACCGTCTACAAAAAAGAGGTTCACTGTTTGACCCGTATATATGTTTGTAGGTATATATGTATGTTTGTCCAAGATTATCTCGCGTTTGGCTGAACCGATTTAGATGCGGTTTCCAGAATAGTAGTTGTTACATTCTGGGAGTTTCGGTATACGAAGTTTGGTGATTGTGATTTATTAAAAGGAGCATCCAAAAAGAAAATTTGGCTTCACTTTTATTCGCACTCCTTACTGTTAGTCCGTCTGTTACAACCGAGTTGCTTTTACTGGACCGATTGAATTGAAATTTGGCACAAACTATCAAGAATTCAGAGCGCTCGTGGCCCAGCGGCACCCGCCTACCACGTGCGGTATGCGAGGTTAAGCAATGTGGGTGCAGGTCAGGTCGTCGATGGGTGACCGCTTTGAGTAATTACTAACTGAGCACTCTCGTGCTTTGGAAGGCACGTTAAGCCGTTGATCCCGGCTGCTGTTTACGACAGCAGTCGTTAAGCCAAGTTAGAGGCCTTCGGGCGGCTTGAGAACTTCTAACAGTCAAGTTGCCCACTCACTTGACAAAGGGGGATAGAAGTTGCACTACGTCCGTAGGGAGTACCCACCGTTACCCTACACGTGACCCCTGGATGGTGCTAAAAGTGCAACAAAAACTGGCAACCGTACTTTTCTTCCCGAAGATTTCACGGTTCGTAACTAAATGCCATACGATTAAAAAAAAAATTAAAGGTTGATTTAAATGGAAAAAATATCGAAACCTCTATGTCGTTTTTAAAACCCAATCCTTTTTTTTTACAATTCCTGGCATGCATGGAGTGCCAAAATTTACCTCAGATTCGAATTAAGAGACCTCTCGGACGCTCAGATCTCGATTTTGAACGAAATCGGGACGAAAAAAAAAACAATATGGCCACCACTTACACAAATTTTACGTGGGATTCGTATTAAGAGACCTCTCGGACAATCAGATATCGATTTTGAACGAAATCAGGACGGAAAGGAAGAAAATCAATATGGCCGCCACATTTTCCAAATTTTACCTCGGATTCGTATTAGACCTTTCGGGACGCTCGGATATTGATTTTCAACGAAATCGGGTTGGAAATAAAGAAAATCAATATGGCTGCCACTTTTTCCAAATTTTACCTCGGATTTGTATTAAGAATTCTCTCGGACGCTCCGATATCCATTTTGAACGAAATCGTGACGGAAATAATAAAAATGAATATGGCTGCCACTTTTTCTAAATTTTACCTCGGATTCGTATTACGAGACCTCTCGGACGCTCAGATATCGATTTTTAACGAAATTGTTAAAGAAAAGAAGAAAATCAATATGGCCGCCACTTTTTCCAAATTTTACCTCGGAGTCATATTAGGGGACCTCTCGGACGCTCAGATATCGATTTTGAACGAAATCGGGACGGAAATGAAGAAAAGCAATATGGCCGCCACTTTTTCCAAATTTTACTTCGGAGTCGTATTAGGGGACCTCTCGGACGCTCAGATATCGATTGTGACCAAAATCGGGACGGAAATGAAGAAAATCAATATGGCCGCCACTTTTTCCAAATTTTACCTCGGATTCGTATTACGTGGCCTCTCAGATGCTCAGATATCGATTTTGAACGAAATCGGTTTGGAAATGAAGAAAATCAATATGGCTGCCACTTTTTCCAAATTTTACTTCGGATTCGTATTAAGAGACCTTGTGGACGCTAAGATATCGATTTTTAACGAAATCGGGACGGAAATGAATAAAATTAATATGGCCGCCACTATTTCCAAATTTTACCTTGCATTCGTATTACGAGACCTGTCGGACGCTCAGATATCGATTTTGTACGAAATCGGGAAGGAAATGAACAAAATCAATATGGCTGCGACTTTTTCCAAATTTTACCTCGGATTCGTAATAGGAGACACCTTGAACGCTCAGATATCTATTTTGAACGAAATTGGGACGGAAATTAAGAAAATCAATATGGCTGCCACTTATCCCAATTTTACCTCGGAGTCGTATTAGGGGACCTCTCGGACGCTCAGATATCAATTTTGAACGAAATCGCAACGGAAATGAAGAAAATTAATATAGCCGTTACTTTATTCAAAGTTTACCTCGGATTCCTATTAAGAGTCCTCTCGGACGCTCAAATATCGATTTTTATCGAAATCGTATCGGACGACACTGATTAATAAAACCACTTACTTACAATACATTGAATCAAAAAAGGTCGTCTCTTCATAGGGAATTCACGGCATTTCATGCACCTTAAGATGTTATAATAATAATAATAATAATAATAATAATAATCGTTTATTTCGAACCATACAGTCCATATCTAAAAACATTACTTTGACTTTAAATTATATTAAATTAAATAAACAGAATAACAAATAAACAACAGATATAAGGAACGTACATGCCAAATTTGGTATCTCTCGAATCAGTAGTGTGGGCTGTGCGTTGATGTCACTCACTCAGTCAGTCAGTTTCTTTTTGCAATTTGGCAAACACTTTTAATAGTTTTCATGTCCGCAATATAAAATTTCAAAATCAATGCCATTTTCAAAATTAACGAACCAAAGAACCATAAAAACGACGCCCATATTATCTCCCAACCCAACAGGAACCCAACAGAGGGAATGGTATTTCACGTCCTCCACGTGGGATTTTAAAATCATTGTTGTTTTCGTAATCAGCGACCTGATAAACCATAGAAATAATACCTACCCATATCGATTTTCAGAATTTGTCACCACATTTCCCCCTTTTAGGGGTTGATTTCTCATAAAACCTGAAACACATGTTTACTCATTTAAAGTTAGAAATACTCCTGTCAAGCTTCGAATAAAATAGTCCAACTAATCTTGATTCCCCACACACAATTCGAACCCCCATTTTATCCCCTTATGGGTTGAATTTTGAAAAATCCTTTTTTAATGCACCTCTAGACCTTATATGGAACATATATACTAAATTTAGAATCTCTAGAACCAGCAGTTTGTGCTGTGCGATGATATTTCACTCACTCAGTCAGTCAGTTATTTCTTGCAATTCAGCACAAATTTTCAAAAGTTTTCATGTCTACAACATTAAATTTCAATATCGATGCCATTTTCGTAATGAACGTCCAAAAAAACCATAAAAACGAAACCCATATTAATATTTAGACATTTCATCCCCCTCGCACCCCAACAGGGGGGATGGTATTTAATGTCCTCCACGTGGGATTGTAAAATCATTGTTGTTTTCGTTATCAGCGACCCGGTATATCATAAAAACAATACCCATGTCCATTTTCAGAATTTGTCACCACCTTTCCCCCTTTAGGAGTTTATTTCTCAAAAAACCTGCAACACGTGTTTACTCATTTATCTTTAGAAATACTCGTGTGAAGTTTCGAATAAAATAGTCCAACTAATCTTGATTCCCCACACACACTTCGGACCCCCATTTAACCCCCTTAGGGGTTGAATTTTGAAAAGTAATTTTTTAATTGACCTCTAGACCTTATATGGAACCTACATACTAAATTTAGAATCTCTAGAACCAGTAGTTTGGGCTATGCGATGATATGTCACTCGCTCAGTCAGTCAGTTATTTCTTGCAATTTGGCAAAAACTTTCAAAAGTTTTCATGTCCACTACATTAAATTTCAAAATCGATGCCATTTTCGTAATGAACGTTCCAAAAAACCATAAAAACGACACCCATATTAATATTTAGACATTTCATCCCCCTCGCAACCCAACAGGGGGGATGGTATTTCACGTCCTCCACGTGGGATTTCAAAATCATTGTTGTTTTCGTTATCAGCGACCCGATAAACTATAAAAACAATACCTATGTCGATTTTCAGAATTTGTCACCACACTTCCCCCTTTTAGGGGTTGATTTTTCAGAAAACCTGAAACACGTGTTTACTCATTTATCGTTAGAAATACTTTTGTGAAGTTTCGAATAAAATAGTCCAGCCAATCTTGTTTCCCCATACAAACTTCGGACCCCCATTTCACCCCCTTAGGGGTTGAATTTTGAAAAATCCTTTCTTAGTGCATCTCAATACCTTATATGGAACCTACATACTAAATTTGGAATCTCTAGAACCAGCAGTTTGCGCTATGCGTTGATATGTTGGTCACTCAATCAGTCAGTTATTTCTTGCAATTTGGCACAAACTTTCAAAAGTTTTCATGTCTACAACATTAAATTTCAAAATCGATGCCATTTTCGTAATGAACGTCCAAAAAAACCATAAAAACGACACCCATATTAATATTTAGACATTTCATCCCCCTCGTGGGATTGTAAAATCATTGTTGTTTTCGTTATCAGCGACCCGGTATATCATAAAAACAATACCCATGTCGATTTTCAGAATTTGTCACCACCTTTTCCTCTTTTAGGAGTTTATTTCTCAAAAAACCTGCAACACGTGTTTACTCATTTATCTTTAGAAATACTCGTGTGAAGTTTCGAATAAAACAGTCCAACTAATCTTGATTCCCCACACACACTTCGGACCCCCATTTAACCCCCTTAGGGGTTGAATTTTGAAAAGTAATTTTTTAATTCACCTCTAGACCTTATATGGAACCTACATACTAAATTTAGAATCTCTAGAACCAGTAGTTTGGGCTATGCGATGATATGTCACTCGCTCAGTCAGTCAGTTATTTCTTGCAATTTGGCAAAAACTTTCAAAAGTTTTCATGTCCACTACATTAAATTTCAAAATCGATGCCATTTTCGTAATGAACGTTCCAAAAAACCATAAAAACGACACCCATATTAATATTTAGACATTTCATCCCCCTCGCAACCCAACAGGGGGGATGGTATTTCACGTCCTCCACGTGGGATTTCAAAATCATTGTTGTTTTCGTTATCAGCGACCCGATAAACCATAAAAACAATACCTATGTCGATTTTCAGAATTTGTCACCACACTTCCCCCTTTTAGGGGTTGATTTTTCAGAAAACCTGAAACACGTGTTTACTCATTTATCGTTAGAAATACTTTTGTGAAGTTTCGAATAAAATAGTCCAGCCAATCTTGTTTCCCCATACAAACTTCGGACCCCCATTTCACCCCCTTAGGGGTTGAATTTTGAAAAATCCTTTCTTAGTGCATCTTAATACCTTATATGGAACCTACATTAGTATGTAGGTTCCATATAATAATAATATTAATATTTGGAATCTCTAGAACCAGCAGTTTGCGCTATGCGTTGATATGTTGGTCACTCAATCAGTCAGTTATTTCTTGCAATTTGGCACAAACTTTCAAAAGTTTTCATGTCCACAATATTTAATTTCAAAACCGATGCTATTTTCGTAATTAACGTCCCAAAAAACCATAAAAACGACACCCATATTAATATTTAGACATTTCATCCCCCTCGCAACCCAACAGGGGGGATGGTATTTCACGTCCTCCACGTGGGATTTCAAAATCATTGTTGTTTTCGTTATCAGCGACCCGATAAACCATAAAAACAATACCCATGTCGATTTTCAGAATTTGTCACCACATTTCCCCCTTTTAGGGGTTGATTTTTCAGAAAACCTGAAACACGTGTTTACTCATTTATCGTTAGAAATACTTTTGTGAAGTTTCGAATAAAATAGTCCAGCCAATCTTGTTTCCCCATACAAACTTCGGACCCCCATTTCACCCCCTTAGGGGTTGTATTGGTCCCTATAGGTCCCTATAGGCCCTATAGGTGTAATTGAAAGGGGTTGTATTGTTTGCTGTGGGGAGATGGAGAGTTGTCGTTTATTTGTGTTTATTTCAGGTTTTTTCCCCTGATGACTAATTTTACATACTTTATGAAAGTTATGTTGCCTTTATCTGTTTCTTCCTGTTGTTATTGTTTTAATTCTTCCCTCACTTTTAAAATTTTTGGCGGGTATTCTTCCTTTATGTATATTTTAGTTCCTTCCAACTGTCTTTTATTTTGGAGAATCTTAATATTTTTTCCTAATGTACTAAACATGAATTAATAGTAAAACACTTATTTACGTTTAAGAACAGTTTATTATCGTTACAAAATGTCTCAAAATTAAATAAATCCTCTTGCAATAATTCACAATCTTTTACAGATTTTATTACTTTATATATTTTTGTATCATCTGCGTAGAGCAACACTTTTGAATTTTTAATATACTTGTCTATATCATTAATGAATAACGTAAACAATAAGGGCCCTAAACGAGACCCTTGTGGTACTCCGGAACTAAGGCGTAACCAGATAGAACCACACACTGACTTCTGTTCTCTATATATGATTTCATCCAGCGGAATAAGTCGCCATGTATATCGAGCCGCCAAAGCTTGAAAAGAAGTGTATTGTGATTAATTTTATCAAATGCTTTGGCGAAATCGGTATACACGGCTTTTACATACGCGCCTCTATCCATAGCCACAAGAATCTCATTACTAAAAGTGAGTAAGTTAGTGTCTACCGAGCGGCCTCTATAAAAACCATGCTGGTTGGGGCTAATGTGATTTCTAACTACTTGAGAAAGTTGTTCTGTAACAATTTTTTCATAAATTTTGTTAAATTGACATAATTTTGAGATGGGCCTAAACTGTTCAATATTGCGGCTAACTTGACCTTTGGGGATAGGAGTTACAAAAGCTTTTTTCCATATATCGGGGACACAACCAGATTGCATAGAATTTCGAAAAAGAATAGTAAGTGGAGTGGCCAAATTCGACGAGCATTGTTTAATAAAAATAGGATGTATTCCATCTGGCCCTGCTCCTTTGTTTATATTTAATGCATTCAGTAGCTTATGGACAGTAGCGCGATTAATTTCTATAGTACTAATATCGATTAAGGGTTCGCAAGGTGGTATTAAACTGTTATAATCAATAGGCACATCATTATACGATTTCTCGAAAACGGAGTGAAAATGATCGTTAAAAAGATTACAAATTTCTTCACCATCGGAAGTCACCCGATCTTTATAATTCATTGTTTGAGGTAACTTATTTTTTGGATTTATAGATTTTATGAAAGACCAGAAAATTTTTGGATTTGATTTTATTTTTTGTTCCGCGTACGAATTGTAATTAGTGTAGCACTGTGCTTCCATTTTTTCTGCGCGTCTTCGCAATATTTTAAAAGTTTCATAGTCTAGAGGATTGTTATATTTTTTCCATAGCCTGTGAAATTTGCGTTTTTCGCTTAGTACCTTTCTTAATGATCGAGTGTACCACACAGGGATAGACGATGACGTATTGACCCTACGTCTCGGGATGTAATCAGAGATCAACCTATTTAGGAGAGCGTAGAATTTTGTGATACTAGATGTGAGGTCAGCGTTTCCAAAGCACGAATACCAATTTATTTTAGATAGTGCTAAGTTAATGTTAGTATAGTCACCAGAATAAAAATTATAAATTAAGCTAGGGGCTGGTTTAAGAGGTGATTCGAGGTTCAAATGTATGTCTACTATAAGCGCTTTATGGTGAACATCTTCGGGCGTGAGGGGATGATCGCACGCAGCGACTGTACACTCTGTACTACAAAGTATTAAATCGAGAACACGCTTGTTAACGTTATAAACACAGTTAAATTGTTTTAATTCGGTATATGATAAAAAGTCTTGCAAAGCTTGTGTTGCATAACTGTTGGTAGACATTAACATCATTCCCGGGATTGAGTGGGCCACCCACTCGGCTTCGGGTATATTGAAGTCTCCCGTAAGCAAGAATGAATCAATCGGTCTTTCGGTAATAATTTGACTAGCGATTTCAATAAAGGAATTTAATGATTCCCTATATCCAGTACCCCGAGGTATGTAAATACAGGCAATATTTAGAAAAGTCTGTTTTTGTTGTTTACGTTCACACGTAGCTAGTGGAACAGATACCCAGACACAGTCACAATGCGCTCGCGGCGGCACGGGCCATTCGCGCCGTACGGGTTGGCAACGCGCGCGCACTGCAACGGCTACGCCGCCGCCGCGCGTAGCACCGCTCTCCTCCGCCGACCGATCACAGCGAAATACATTTAGGCTAGAATCAAAAAACTCTCCGTCGTAAAAGTCAGGAGTTAGCCATGTTTCGGTCAGACAAAAGAAGTCATAATCAGACTGGGCCACTTTAGAGAAGAACCCACTAGCTTTGGTTCGCAATCCCCTCACATTTTGATTATAGCCATTAAATGTAGTATTAGCCATTTTCAGGTAGGTACAAAAGTAAAACATGATGCTAGATAATTAAAGTACGCAGCGCCAATGGAAAATAATGAGTCGTCATTTAAATTACAATTACAGGCGTAGGCGGGAAAGAATATTTTTTGTTGATTCATGTTTGTGGCAGGCGTGCATGCACAATATTTAGATAGTAAACAAGAAATAAGTTGACACTCATAATCATTTTCAAAATAAACGCAAACATGGCACGGGTGTGGTATATTATCCACGATCTTATGTGTATGTTTATAATAATAATTATAATGTTGCATAGATCCAAATACCATAACCATAGAACAGGTTTCATACGATGCAAATAATAAATTTAGTGATATTATCAACGTGGATAAGTATACTAGTCACTTTATCTTTTTGAGATCAGATTCGTTACTTATAGTTATAATTTTGCTTTGCTCGGACTTTCGAATAAAAATTTTACAGTCACGAATCCATAGAAAAGAGTAGTTATGCTCCAGCCTCAACTGCCGGGCCTTCTTCAGTAACATCTTGTTGGCAGGGGTCAAGTGGTCGCCGACGTACACGGCGGCGGCGGGCCCCGGCAGGCCGACATCAGCTGTTGTCAGGCCGCGGCGCGCGCGAACGGCAGCAAGTAACTCATTTTTACGACTACGTTGGGTAAATCTAACTATGATTGCCGGTGTCTGATGTTCTTTGGCGTTTCGCCCTGGTCTGTTTGGAAGCGGCGAACCCGAAGAATGACATCGCTGTCACCCAGCTGAAATCCGACCTTTGTCGATATGTTACGCAGGATGGTCATTAAGTTTTCTCCCTTAGAGCACGGTATCCCAGAGATCTCCAAGTTATTAAGCATCGAGAATTGCCTGTTCGAGTTATTTTCGCTGACCAACCGATTAATAGTTTCCTGGGCCTCCTCGAGCGTTTTTGACACTGTCGCTACTGAGGAAATTTTCTTTTCGGCTGAGGTAATCCTATTATCAAACTCAGACAGGCTAGATTTCACCTGAGATTGTACTTCCAACACACTTTCTGATAATGAAGTAACCACACTTAACTGATCTCGAATTTCGGACCTTATGTCCTCGCGCATAGCAATCAGCTTGTCATTTTGGTCCGAAGTAAAATTTGTAAGAAGAGACATTATGTCTTTCCTAAACTCGATGAGCTCGTATCTAATATCGTATTCCATCTCCGGTTGTTTCCTCTTCCGCATGAGTGCCTGATGCGATTCCTGGTCTACACAAGTAGGAAGTTCCGGCTGGGATCCGCTTTTCGTAGGTGGCATCTTCCAAGGTGTTGTGGGTAATCGCAAAACAAATGAAATTCCGGCTTGTTTACAAGTCAGCACTCGATAGCACACACGCGCGGGGGTAAAGAGCGGGGTCGCAGGTAGCGATAAGCGCAATTGCACACAATCCAATTTAAACTTTATGACTACATGAATTAAGTCCAATTCTGAGCGTTAGGGTAATTTAATATTCGCAATTAAGTTGTACACGACTGCTTTATGCGTTGAGCAAAACCGAACTCATTATGACAAATTAATAAAGACCATAGAAACCAGCGTAAATAAAGCTCTCACTTACTCGTCAGATAGCGACAAATCGGCACCAGTAATAACAGATCACACTAGACAATTAATGGCACGTCGAAACGAGCTTCAGAGAACGAAACCGAAAACTCGGAGCATGAAAAATGAGTTAAAAGCGCTTTACAAGTTAATAAGCAAATACATTAGGCACGACTACAGCACCTACAGAGCACGTACAATAGAGGAACATTTAAATACTACAACTGGCAGCATAAAGCGAGCTTTTAAAGACTTACGAACTCATCAAGACTGGATAGAAAAACTAAAGGGGCATAGTAGTGTACATAACAAACGAGGCGATATACTGAATATCGCAACGACGTACTATAAAGATTTATATAGTTGCCGTACACAAGAACAGTTATCGCTTCTTACAAACTTTACTGAATCCGCTAATATGACGGCAGTAGAGCAGTTTCAAGAAAAATAAATTTATAAACAAATACAAAAACTTAAAAATGACAAGAGTCCAGGACCGGACGGCATCTCAAACGAATTGCTAAAAATCGGCATACCATTCCTACTTCAACCAATTACTATTCTATTCAATAAAATCTTAAAAGAACAGATAGTCCCCATATCTTGGTGTGAATCTGATATCATACTGCTCTACAAAAAAGGCAAACCAGTGGATGTGAGTAACTACAGACCAATTAGTCTCATGTCGTGTATATACAAACTATTCTCATCATGCATCGAAGAAAGAATAAGCCCTATAATAGACACTTACCAACCACCAGAGCAGGCAGGATTCAGAAAAAATATAGCACCGTAGACCACATTCATGTCCTGGACCAAATCTTAGAGAAGTACCAAGAATTCAAAACTACCCTTTACCTGGCTTTCGTCGATTACGCCAAAGCTTTTGATTCAATCTCTCATCAAAGCATATGGGACGCACTACTTGCACAATCAATTCCACAACCGCATATCAACATCATAAAGCAAAAGAACCGCATATCAATATATACAGTAAGACATCAAGTAGAGTCAAGTTAGACAGCATCGGTCCACCTATAAAAATCAGTAGAGGCGTACGACAGGGAGACCCGCTATCACCGAAGATCTTTATTTCAGTGTTACAAAATATTATGGAAGGATTACCATGGAATGACAAGGGGATATGGATAAACGGCAAACGATTAAGCCATCTTCGCTTTGCCAATGATATCGTCCTTCTCTCGGAGTCACCGTCGGAACTTCAGTCCATGCTAACGGAATTATGTTCGACAAGCTTAAAGATTGGTCTCGAGATTAATACAACAAAAACGAAAATAATAACCAATGGCGCGACCGTTCCCATAACCCTGCATGGAAATTATTTAGATTACGTCGATGAGTATATATATCTCGGTAAATTAATGTCTTTCAAAAAGAACAGACACGCACAGGAATTAAAAAGACGCATAAATAAAACATGGAGTAAATACTGGAGCCATAAGGAGATCTTTAAATCCACTTTACCTGTGTATATAAAGAAGAAAGTTGCTGATTCCTGCCTATTACCTTGCTTGACTTATGGGTGTCAAACTTGGGTGTTTACCAACACAACTAGAAATAAAGTGCAAGTCTGCCAAAGAGGTATTGAAAGAAGTCTGTTGGGAAAAAAAATAAAAGACAAAGTTCCGAATTCCGTTATAAGAAAAACTACAAAATTGATAGACGCCTTAGAACACGCACAAAAATTAAAATGGAAGTGGGCAGGTCACGTAGCACGAATGACTAATACAAAATGGACAAAAACAGTCACCTTCTGGAAAGGCCCACAAAACAAGCGGAAGAGAGGGAGACCGCCCGAAAGATGGGCAGACGGGATCGAAAAAATCGCCAGTAAGGAATGGTTACAAGAGGCACAAGAACGAGACAAATGGAACCAACTGGAGGAGGCCTTCACCCTAAAAGGGGTCCTTAAAGCTTGACAAAACTTCAATATTATTTGCTATAATGTAAAAAGAAATGAATTATTTATGGAATTGATACTAATTATTATTATTTTTAAATTTTTTGTAAATGTATTTATTTTAGCTACAATGAAGTGAATTTGATCAATTTTATTAGTAAAAATACCTGTTTCAGTTTTAAGGAATAATAAAGGCTTTTATATATAACATGGTTGTTACAATCGGTGGTTAAGTATAGTTTATTAATTAGGTATCACATGTTTAGCCAATCAATATGGCATGCAAAAATTTGTAGGTACAAATTATATGTAAATTATTTTTAAATATCCATGTTGAATATAATAATTATCTAAAAAAATCAGCTAAACTAATATCTAAAATTTAATAAACCTAATATGTCTATTCCTTATGGTTTAAAAATTCAGACAGAGTATAAAAACATTTGCTTATTAACCATTTTTTTTGATTTTGTTGCAAACAGTTTGTCAGGCATGAATCTTATTTCGTATGGTATGTTGTTGTAAACTCGAATACTTATAATATAACATTTTTTCCTGAATAACGAGGTTCTGCATGCTGGCATCAGCAGCTTGGACTCGTCCCTTGCTCTTAATTTAGTATTGTTTTGTGGTCTCTTATAATAATGAGGAAATTTACGAACTAGACACGCTAACTCTAATACATAAAAACCAATAAAAGTGATCAGTCCAAGGTTTTGAAACAGAGGTCGGCAAGAATCTCTTGGTCCAGATACAACATACAATAACTAAACATTTAGCAATTTTGAGCATGCAAAATATTAAACATTTAAAACATGATTAAATTAAAATTTATAAACAATATCTATGGCATAAATAAATGGCTATTAAGTACATGTCATGTCCCATGAATATATTATTATATTAGTATAATTACTTATTGTTTATTGTCAAAGTAGTCATTAATATTGTAAAAAGAGAGCTTATTACACAGCCCTTTTAAAATGGGTTACTTTTAATTAAATAAAATTATAGGTATGCATAGTTACGAAAAGTACAAATATTAAGTATAGGTTAGGGTATAAATATAGTTATTTTTTTCTGCCGTAGTGTGTATACTTCTTACAATCAAGTTGCCCACTCACTTGACAAGCCCAAGGTCTAGTTTCCCCTCGGAGAGTCAGAAGGCAGTCTCTTCCGTAAAAACTAGTGCCTTTGCCAATTCTTAGGATTAGGTAGCGGACCCCGGGCATATACTTACTGCTCTGGGATAAACAGATCATCATCAGGATGATGAGTATAATAATTATTCACTGCATTTGCATTGATATTCTAGTTAAGAATCCCTTATTTACCCGCGGGCTGTCGCAAATAATAAATGATGAAAAAAAAGTTTTTTCAAAAAGTTTTCAAATTTAACCGGATTGTGTTGCTACAAAAATATGATCATTAATGTAATGAACAATGCATAATACAAAAAAAAAACCGGCCAAGTTCGAGTCAGACTCGCGCACCAAGGGTTCCGTAATTTATTTTTTTATTATATGTTTTAACTAAAATTGACGGTATTCGCAATTTTTCATTTATTTGTGCTATAAGACGTTGCTTCGTACCAAATTTCAAGATTTGGGAAGTACCCTGTAGGTTTTGATTTCCTTATGAGTGTCGAAAATTTGGGGCATAAACGGCTGTATCTTTGATTGCGTTGGCTTAGAAGTTTGATTTTTTCACAGCTCCAAGGGACAGTATAGACTTGAGTATTTGATATAAATTTCAGTTTGACACCTCCACGCCTTCCTCAGAAAAATGGTCTTGGTAAACAGACATACGGATGGACGGACGGATATAAGGGTTCCGTTGTTTGTTTTAAGGTACGGAATCCTAAAAATATATGTATACCTCATCGGTGGCAAACAAACTGGCAATTCACCTTGGTAATGCATAAATGTAGGGAAAATCCTCGTACCCTTTTCTTTTCTCGTACTATTTCCTAATCCCTTTAACTGCCATCGTCTGATATATCAGGCAAAGTGACAGTGTGAATGACATCTTCACGATGTATGACAGGTTTTAAAAATTCAGATAGCTTTTTTGAAGTTTGACGGTTTAAGGGTTAAATAAGGTTTGGTTGAAAATATATTAATTAAAAATAAAATGTTTTTGCAAATAACGAAAATTTTAGACCGTAGAGCACGAAAGGTATAAAAGAAATATATATATATATATGGAAATAGTAAAACCTTTCTGTTTCTTAGAAATACAACGTCAAAATCCACTTTTTCCTTACAAAGAAGAAAGGGCCACGGAATGCCAATTAAATGTTTGTTGAAAGAACTCGCAAAAGTTTAAGCTAAATAATTTTACAAGCTGGTCAAAAGCAGTTAATAATACTTTTCACATTACGTGTAAAATAGTATAAACATAACCCGGCTAAGTGCGATTTGACCTTGTGCACGAGGGTTCCGTAGCGTATTCGCTCGCAGAATGTATAGCTGATTTAAATAATATTCAGTGTAATATGAGCTCCCATCAAGTGTTCCCCGGAGCCTAGATAGTCTTTAACTGTAGTTAAAAACATATATTAGGGGACAATTTTTTACACAAATAAAAACTAGTCCTATAGTAAGCTCAATAAAGCTTGTGTAGTACTAGAGGACGATATATTTAATAGATATATACTTAAATACATAGAAGACATATATCAAAGTCTCAAGAACAAATGTATCTGCTCACCACAGACACAAATGCCCTTACCGGGATCCGAACCCGGGACATGTAGTTTCGGAGGCAGTGGTAGTTTATTGACGTTCATAGGTGCATGTAATATGCCTAATTTGAAGAATAAATTACTTTTACTTTAGTGACCCTACTAACTATAGGCTAAACCTACTGACCTTTGTCGGCCTTTTCTTTTTATACTAATATGGGATCGTTGGCAGACAGGAGAAATATGATCTGGTGTTTTTGAAGAGAATTGTTACCGGTAGATTAAACTGCCAAGATTTACTGCAGACAATAAATTTCCATGTACCATCTAAAATACCAAGAGCCTGTATAGTTAGATTGTTTAGTTTGCCTACTCGTCATACTAACCTCAGGCTGTACTGTCCCTTGTCGCGTATGTCTACAATATATAAGAAATATCAAGATGTTGTTGACCTCAACTCGTCAGCTATCCCATTTATTAAAGCTGCCTTTTCTGACGGGACATAGTTTGTGACCTGACTAGCCGCAGTGTAGTTACAAATAAGCAGTTTTCGAAATTATGAATTTGCAATACTTCAACATGCTAGGTCAACGGAAAAGGAAAACCTCTTGGTTTTGATTTCCTTACGAGTGTCAAAGTATGCGACATACATTGCCGTGTATTTTGATTGATTTAATTCAACGGTTTGTTTTTCAGCTCTAAGGAATGGCAGACTTGATTGATTTTAATATCGACATGATACTTCTACGCGTTTTTCAAAAAGTGTCACATTTCCTATTTTTCCTTTTTACGGTCGGGACCCTAAAAATAATTATTGTGATATTTGATATCTAGCGTGTAGTGTAATACCACGTAGGTAGTAGGTTTGTTAAATAGAGGTTAAAGTTTTGCCGTTTATCTGATTATTTAGGTCATATACAATGATAATATGACTTGACAGCTCTATTCCGATCCCAAATCTATCAAAGTCGAATAAAACTTGTAAAAAAGGATGAATCGGTACCTGTCGTTCATATTTCACCCCACGAATAGCACTAATTAAACCTATTCTAATAAACCGACTACTTTAAAATAGACCACAACGAAATTTTACCTCCAAACCATTGGAATATCCCCCCTTTTCCTTACATATACCCCCCCCCCTCCCTTTTCCCTTCCTTTTCCTTTTATTTTAGCCCAAATATATGAAGCGTACGGTACCTATTCTTATCAAATTAATGTCGAAAAATAATAGGGCATTTCTTTGTGACGGACCCGGCATATTCCGAACAGAACTTAAACTCTTTAATGATAAGGTTGCTTTTTATGTGTAGATTATAACTAAGTATATCATTTTCGTTGAGGGCTATAGTTTCTAGTAGGTACAGTGTAGTTAAGATCGCACGATAACGGTTTTAATATGAGCCGGAAGCACCGAGGTTTGGCCTAGACTGCGCTCCATGTGTATAAAGTCTTAACCGACCTGTTTGTATTATCTGAGTTACGTCATTTTCATTATTTAGAATAGTCGAACAAACTGCTGTTGAAAATAGTGCAATTTGTTTACAATTTTATAACGAAAGCGGCCAAGGCATCATTTAGAGTAATTACGTGAAAACATGCGTAGTAAATATTTAATGGATCATCGAAGTACATATCTTTATGCAGTAGATATATGGATACCAGTATGGGTGGCCATACTATTTAATATGATAAATGCAAAATCTACTCTGTCTGTCTGCCAGATTTAGATGAAATCTGGCATGGAGATAATTTAAAACCCCGAAAATAACGTACATACATATATTTTTATTCCGTAAATCATTTCTTAAGGGGGTGCATGGCAGGAGCTATGAAAAAAATTGTTATCTATTTAGATCTGAGGCGTATTAGCAAAACCGTTTATTAAACTTGGTATTTATGTTTTTGATAGGATGTCTTTATTTTTTGTCAAATAAGTAGCTATTTGTTACTGGCTGTTTAATGGCTAGCAGACACTGGTTAGCTGGTTTTTTTTTTAATAAATAAGCTTAGGTATGTTAAATAACCAGCAGGCCATTCAGTTGGAGCCATGCAAAACGCCGGAACGCTCAGAATGTGATAAATTAGAGGATGCGTATACCACCTGCCCCATACACACATACATACATTGCAAGTTAAATAAAAGCTTGTAAAAAAATCCAAACCAATAAAATTGTGAATTTTTGATTTATTACTTTGTGTACACACAATTACCTTGCTAGATGCAAAATTTTAACATTCAAGATCACCTGCAAGTTGTCAATCATTTTGATGAGTAAGTGAATCAGTCAGTCAGCGTAAAATAAGTAATATCTAAAGTCAAAATCTCGTAAATTACTTTTCTCAAACATGCAATGAAATATTGATGTTATGTTCCTTATAATAGGCTGCGAAGTATGACGTTTCAGGTGCGGCTAGGACAAGAGGTCGTTAATGGAATTTCATACAAATCTTGCAGGCCTAGGCCGGCAACGTCCTCTTTTTTAATTCCATTCCACATAAATTTGTGGCACAGGCATCATGACATTCTGCCACTATGCGTATTAAAAATAAAATTATGATTTTTTTTTTGTTGTTTATTTCATTGCATGTTTGAGAAAAGCACTATACATACCTCGGCGGGAAATTTGGGGTTGCCCGCCTTAGACCTATATATGTCTTCGGCCGGCAACCCCTTTTGTCCCGGCCTCTGTAGTAATGTACTAATATGTATAATAAGAGGTTGATTATAGAAATTCAGGGTTCTGTAATTAGATGATGTTCTCACAAAACTCATGAAATTAAGTGTGTAGGCCAAATTATATTTAAAGTTATTTTGAGGTTAATTGTGGCCCGTTTTGCGAACTTGGCTCACACACTGCTGTGTATCCAGATATATAGACAGATTCTTTCGAATAAAACTTGCAAACCGTCTTAAAAGATTACCTTCACGAAATCATGTCGACCGTAAAGAACTCGTGTTCTACTCGTTAGAACAAAAAACGAATCATTCTACCGCATAAATAACTCGTTCACTGTATTATTTGGTTCAGTGTACGAATATAATTTACGAATGAAAAATTGACTTACGGGAGTGGCGGTGCCGTGCGGTGTTGCTCCTGCCATATAATACGTATTACCATTTTTAAAACACACTCAGTCTCTATACGCTGGACTTATATGGAGAATGACTTTTATGGTTTCTTTAGGATATAACGACTTAATTTTAACGTAACAAGAGGAACTGGTTGCAAATACTGTAAGAATTTTATATAAACGTTAACTTGAGAAGCGAAGTTTTGAAAACAAGCGAGCGGATATCCTATTCTCCCGGAAACAAGATTAACATAAGCTGATCTTTGGATTGTGTCAAGTGAATTAATATAAAGGACTAGCTTTTGCCCGCGACTTCGTCCGCGTGTCCGCATTATATCGTCGGATAATAGTGTAAACCTGCTAACGTTACATTATGGAAGTTTACAGGAGAGACAAAAAACATTATTGAAATTAAAATATTAATCCCTGATAAAAGGGGAAACATATCATTGGGTTATTTTTTCCCCCTAATTCCAAAATAAAAGACAGGTAAAGCGTTTTGGTTATCTTTTTGCAATCAAATAACTGTATTTTGCAATCAAATAACGTTTTAAATTATGGATTTCGCAGTTTGTCGAGAAAAAGACAGCAAATAGATTTTCATTTAAATCAAAAGGTACTTAATATAGAAAAAAACTTCTTGAAAGAAACTAAATGAATTCTTCTGAATAATATATACTCCACAATATATATATATATATATATATTGGGTGTTGTGTGAAAATAATCCCCTTGTTCTTCGTACATAACTGAGTTACATTACTAGCTATGTATAGGTATAAAGAAAAAATATTCTTCGTACAAAACCGGGTAATGTATCAAGAAACCTTCGTTCCTTGCACATTACCACTCACATTGACAGTTATGTACAAAGAAGTAAATATTCTTCCTACATGACCCGGTTTTGTACAAAGAAATTGCTGTTCCTACTACAAAACCAAGGAGGTTCTCCGAGCAGTGTGTCTAACTTATTAATGTGGGATCATCTTTTACTTGTATACAACATGTGTACAAACAACGCAGACATCCGGAATTCTGTTGTTTTTTTTTTTTGTATTCTTTTGGTCTGTAGTAATCGAGCAGTTCCAAATTAATTTCATTTATCGCAATGACAGTTTGAAAGTCATTTTATTTTTAGGGTTCCGTAGCCAAATGGCAAAAAACGGAACCCTTATGGATTCGTCATGTCTGTCTGTCTGTCCGTCCGTATGTCACAGCCGATTTACTCGGAGAATATGACCACTACAATTATGAAATTTGGTGTGAAGGTGTATGTTATAAACCGATATAGAAATAAAATGTGAAATTACAAAAAAAAAAAATTTAACTGGGGGGCACCCCATACATGTAACAGGGGATCAATTTTTTTTTTAATGTACATAGCCTCCTGAGGCCCAGAAAAATTATTGTGTTTTTGAATTAGGAATTCTTTTGTTATTTATTTTAAGTTCAAATCAATTTAGGAATTTGTACAAAAAATTGTACGCTGTGCCTTAGGAGGTTAGGCGTGTTGGGTATCTTTAGGATAGGCCTTTAAAAATGACATAGAGGTTTCTTCTTTTTTTCATTTAATTCAACGGTTGGTGAGATAATTAGCTCTCGAAGTCGTAAAAAGTGTTTCCCCCCCTCTAATTTCCAAGCTATGAAGTTCAAAATTCTGAGAAAAATCATGTCGATGTACATTAATAAATCCTTTTGATAATTTTTGGTTTGAACAAGATAGGTGTTTTTGAGCGGTTTTTGAGTTATTACTGAAAAACTGTCGTGCCAAAGCAAAAGAGCGTAAGTGTCGTAAGTTTCCTATAAAGATACGACCTTTTGTGATTCAATGTATTGTATAGTGGTTTTAAATGTAGATAAGTAGGTGTCGGTACGGAACACTTCGTGCGCGAGTCCGACTCGCACTTGGCCGGTTTTTTAAATACTTGTCACAAAATATAAGTATACTATTACATAGTTTATTAGTCTACGAGCTTAGTCAATGTACACGTACGTTCATTGTCCCATATTGAAATCTGAGCGTTTAGTTAAGAGAGTAGATGCTCCTCTCCTAACCCGCAGCTGTGGCTCAGCAGGTTTTTATTTATTGCTAACTCGGAGAACTTCTTTGGTTTTGTAGTAGGAACAGCAATTTCTTTGTACAAATCCGGGTCATGTAGGAAGAATATTTACTTCTTTGTATATAACTGTCAATGTGAGTGGTAATGTGCAAGGAACGAAGGTTTCTTGGTACATTACCCGGTTTTGTACGAAGAATATTTTTTCTTTATACTATCGTTGACGTCACGCCCAAAATGAAAGAGATAGAATATTTGACAGTATGGTACTCTTTTCGGTGATTGTCATTATTAAAAAATAAGAACCGTGATTTGTTTCAAACTGTAATAGTACATTACGATACAAGTGCAGAGAACAGGAAATTCGCAACGAGCGTTGATAAATTGAAACACGACCGAAGGGAGTGTTTTAAATCGACACGAGTTGCGAATTATCTGTTCGCACGTGTATCGTACAACGTTTTACAGTACATTTATGGCTCTTTAAAGTTTCGACATATGCACGTAATCTGCTGATTACCGAACTCGTGCGGTAATGTAGCACCATATGTACTGTAAAGATATTTATGTAGCAAGAGGTGTATTTAAAAAATATATACGCTTGAAGGTAATGTAAGTATATTTAGGGCACATTGACAGGAAATCTTATTTTGTAACATGCGATGTAAACCTATTATGTCACATTGTGTAAAAATGTTTTTTTGGAAGACAGATGGTAAACAGAACTTTGGTGCATTAAGTGAAAAGTTGAAACTGTCATGTGTTGTGTAAGTATGTTTTTGTCATGTATTGTGTAAACGTATTTAAATGTAAAGATATTTTTGTAACACTCAATTGAAAAGATATCTTTGACCTCGACTGTACCCTTAAATATATATTTTTTTTCGATTTTATTTTACGACTTTGTCAGTTTTTATGATTTATATATCCATATCAAATTGCAGCTTTCTAGCTCTAACGATCACAGAGCAGACAAAAGCCTCGGACAGACAGACATGGCGAAACTATAAGGGTTCCTAGTTGACTACGGAATCCTAAAAAGCGGTTTTAGTGGATAGAAATAGGTAGGAAAGACCCCCCTTGACTAGACTTTCCTTGAATTCTAGCAAGTTTTCAATAGGAAAAACAACTTTACATATAATTTTCATACAAGCTCAAAGTATGACACGATACTTTTTTAAGTTTACTCCAAACTTTAACTTCAAACTTTTATTCGAGGTAACACAAAAAGAACAATTTATTTACGAATATCAATGAAAATAAAGCAGTGTAGGTGTCACGAAATGGAATTTCAGTTTTTAATAAGCAAGGCTCGAAACTTTCTTTTTGGTAGTTATGGTCTTTTTTCTTAAGGCGGTAAAGTAGTATAGATCTCGTCATTCACCAAATTAACAATCCTCTTATGCACGTCCTTCAATGCCTTTTCGTTTTAATTTAGTTTTGTTTTATTGTAGTATACAATTATTAAGTAACTGAGAAAGAAAGACTGATTCCTAAATATCAAACGAGCGATCGCCAATAGTAATATGATCTCAACTTTTTTAAATACTTTGAAATTATAAAATTGGAATGCTGCACGTAAGTTACGAATTGACCTCTACGTACTAGGTACGGCTTAGCCGAGGCGATAACTTCGTTCTTTTTGGCGTCGGCACTATTTGTAACGTTGGTAAATAAAGCCCAATATAGTTTACAGTTGTGTATATTGGGTGTGACAAGTTATTGTGTGTTCTGCCCGTAGGGAATGCAAGCTTGTGACCCCTTTTTGTTACAAGTTGGTTTGAATAAACAGTGTTAACCTAGTTCTTGTGCGTTACTGGCGATTTAGGCTTCAGTTATAACTGGGAAATCAAATTTGTACTGTTAAGTTATCAGGAAAAACAACATACTTGGTTTTGCGTACCAATGTTCATGATGATTATTGATGATAAAAAAAAAAAATGGGGGACAATCCTACACAAATCGACCTAGTCGAAACTAAGCTTGTACTATGGGTATAATATATATTTATACTAGGCGACGATATACATACTTATATAGATACATACATACTTAAATACATAGAGAACATCCAAGACCCAAGAACAAAATCCGTGCTAAATGCACAAATAATGCCACTACCAACTAGGCTAAACAGGTCGTCAAATGATGTAAGTAAAAATTATATTGAGCGCTTGTGGCCCAGCGGCACGCGCCTACTGCGTGCGGTATGCGAGGTTAAGCAATGTGGGCGCAGGTCAGTTCTTGGATGGGTGACCGCTTTGAGTGGTTACTAACTGAGCGCTCTCGTGCTTTGGAAGGCACGTTAAGCCGTTGATCCCGGCTGCTGTCTACGACAGCAGTCGTTAAGCCAAGTTAGAGGCTTTCGGCTTCTAACAGTCAAGTTGCCCACTCACTTGACAAAGGGGGGTCGAAGTTGCACCACGTCCGTAGGGAGTACCCACCGTTACCCTACACGTGATCCCGGGGTGGTGCTAAAAGTGCAACAAAAACTGGCAACCGTACTTGTCTCCTCGAAGATCTCTCGGATCGTAAATAAATGCCATACGATTAAATAAATAAGTAAAAATTAGGTTTCACTTTTCTACTTACTACTTCACCTCTCTCAACTAAGTTTTCGACTGCTTTCAAGTTAGTACATTCAAATCAACCACCACCACCACCACCACCATATCAGCCAAAGGACGTCCACTGCTGGACATAGGCCTCCCGCAAATTCACGGGGGGTATATGCCATAATCGCCACGCTTGGCATGCGGGTTGCCGATCGTAGTATCTCCACCGCACTCCAGGGATGCTGCAGCCCATCCCCCGGTGGTCTTAGCCGTAGTTTTAGGACATACACGGGTCAAATCAACCACAAAACCTTAAAAAAAACGTATGTATTCACATTTACTACTCTCAGATACCCATGATTCATAAAGTGGGAAGCCTGCAAACGAAGTTACATCATACAGACCAATTAGCCTGCTACCGATACTATCAAAAGTTTTCGAAAAACTACTACTAAGAAGAATTCTTCCACTACTTGAGGACACAAACGTCATACCTACACACCAGTTCGGCTTCAGACAACAGCATTCGACAACTGAACAAGTCCATAGAGTCGTCGAAAAAATAAGAAAATCATTAGAAGAAAAGGAATATTGTTCGTCAGTGTTTTTAGACATTCAACAAGCTTTTGACAGAGTATGGCACAATAGACTGCTATGTAAGATACGCACTAACCTGCCACATAGCTACTTTCTCCTGTTTGAATCTTACCTTTCAGACCGCCTTTTTCAAGTGAAAGAAGATGATGATACATCAAATATTCTAGAAATAAAGGCTGGAGTACCACAGGGCTCCGTATTAGGCCCTGTGCTTTATACAATATACACAGCTGATTTACCACAAACCAACGGTATTACAACTGCCACATTTGCTGATGACACCGCTATACTCGCAAGCAACCAGGATCCTAGTACTGCAGCGGATATGTTGCAAAATGGGTTAGATAGTATAACAAAATGGTTACAGAAATGGAGAATAAAGGCAAGTGCATCGAAATGTGTACAGGTTACTTTTACACTGAGGAGAGGTAACTGCCCGCCAGTCACACTTGAAAATGCCATACTTCCTCACCATGGTCATGTACGATACTTAGGATTGCATCTTGACCGACGTCTAACCTGGAATCATCATATAAAGACCAAAAGAGAAGAATTGCGTTTCCGATATCAAGACTATTACTGGTTACTGGGAAAAAATAGTAAACTATCTACAGATAACAAGCTACTAATCTAGAAATCTGTTCTAAAACCAGTGTGGATGTACGGTATACAACTGTGGGGCAGTGCCAGTAACTCCAACATCTCAATTTTACAGAGAATGCAACACAACATTTTGCGGTCCATATGCAAGGCTCCATTGTTTACAACCAACTCTGAAATCCACAAGTATCTCAAAATGAGCACAGTGAGGGAAGAAATACTCTTTGCGGCCAAAGTATACAAAGAGAGACTGAAGCGCCATCCGAATGAGCTTGCTGTAAAGTTGACAAACAGAGACTACCGAAAGAGGCTTAAAAGAAAAGACATTTTAACAGACTAGACTTAATGGAAGAGTAGATTCCCTCACTGGACGACACACTTGACATGTTATAAAACCTTCAACCAATTTGCTTATAGTACAAACTGATTGCAGATATAAAAAAAATACCATTCGTTCTTTATTTATCACAATACCGCGATGTCATTCATTCATCATCATCCACGCGTTATTCCCTGTGCAGTTGCATAAAGGATGCCCGGGATCCGCTACCTAATCCGAAAGTATTGGCGTAAGCACTAGTTTTTACGAAAGCGACTGCCATCTGACCCTCCAACCCAAGTTGGAAACTAATCCTTATATTGGGATTAGGCTTGTCAAGCGAGTGAGCTACTAGACCGTTAGAATTAAGTCCTCAAGCCGCCCGTAGGCCTCTAGCCTAGCTTTATAACGACTGCTATCATAGACAGCAGCCAGGATCATCGGCTTGACGTGCCTTCCAAAGCACGGGTGCGCTCGATTAGTAGCTTATATTAGCTTAGACCAATCAAAGCGGTGGCATGCGGTACGCGAGCACCGCTGGGCCACGAACGCTCCTCGATACTCGATCGAATCGAATACCGCGATGTTATTATTATAGCTTATTCAAAACTGTTTGGCCATTGCTTCAATATCAAATTAGTACTACCGTAATGTATGATAACAATCACTGTGTTAATGGGGGCAATAGTGAATAAACCCATCGATATAAATGGAACAGCCACGTTTCGTCATATTAAGCGACGTTACTAATAAGTTTGTCGAGAGAACAGAAAAAGTCTTCAAACTGTTGGTAAAAGGCAAACCTGTTACTGTGTCGATCGATCGCCTTCAGTCAGCTTATATATTAGATAATGGAACCCGTGTCGAGGAGCCCATCGTCCAAGACAAGCCGGAGCTTGAAGGGAGAAAAATCATCACAACGCGTTCAGGACGAACAGTGGATTCCCTGATTATTCTCGCCCGTAGTGACGGTCTCAGGGGAGCCATAAGGCGGGTACAGATTGCATGCGCACCCGCGCACGCTTAGCGCCTGGACCGCCTGTCAAGATTTACACACGTCAAGATAATGTCTGTTGCTTTTGAACGTATTTCGTGTGAATTGAATATTAGAAGTCTTAATTAAATACTTATATCCTTTACTACTTCTGTTGCTGGAGTTAGTATTCAAGTGCCGTATGCCGAGGAATAAACTCGTGTAATCGACGTCTCGTTTCATTACCAACAACCTCAGGCATTATCCCGAGCACCCGGACTCCACAAGTCCATTGGAGTGTCCACAAATGCACAGTTAGAAACTCTGCTGGACGAGATATCTAATTCGTAGTAGTTGTCCATTTTAAGCAAAACAGGGTATAAGATATATGGTTGCCTATGCCTCGGTTAAAACAGCCTGTGAATAGCTTCGTAATGGTCTTTTTCATCATCTGTAGTCTCCGGCTACATCTATTCACTACGACGACAGTGCTAAGAGCACTAGGTTTTGCTACGTAGAGCGCTTGTGCTACGCTTCTAAAGTTATTTTTCACTTCTCATGCTCAAAAAGTTCGTAAAGAGCACAAAGTAACACCCGCCGTCAGTCCGCCGACGCCACCGCCTGTGATCGATGAGCACATAAGTATAACTTTTTGTTATGTGGGTAGATGTAAGATGTGAGAGGAGCGACGACTGACCGCGCGACGGCAGTCGAAACATACCTGTCATAGTATACGGTCGGTGTTTGATTAGTCTCCAATTTCGGCTCCCCTCATTGAGAAACCAACAGTGGCGACGGGAAAACTATATTTGGGTGACGCGTATGAAAATGGCCAAAGTTACAGTTGGAGCGTTATCAACTTTTAATCACGAAGTGCAAGAATGGACAATTTACAAAGATAGGCTAGAACAATGGTTCTTAGCGAACGAACTCGATGAGTGTGGAGACAAATCCGGTGCAAAGCGGCGCGCTATTTTGCTAAGTTGTCTAACGGAGGCAACGTATAAATTAGTACGTGACCTTGCACTGCCGGGATCAGTCACGAGCCTGAGCTACGCGGACGTCGTAAAGTTGTTAGATGAACACTTCGGTAGTAAAAAGTGCGGGTTTGCGGAACGTTATAAATTCCATAGTGCGACGCAATATGCAAATGAGTCCATGGCGGAATGGGCAGCTCGCGTGCGGGGTCTGGCTGCGTATTGTGAGTTCAGTGCGAACTCCTTCGGCGACCTTCTACGCGACCGTTTCGTGCTCGGGATGGTGCACGGTCCGGAAAGGGATAAGCTATTTACGACTAGTATGATGGACCTCACTTTGCAGAAAGCGTTGGAAGTTGCGGAAGGAATGCGTAGTGCGCGAATAGGAGCGCAGCAAGGCCGCCATGAAGCAGGGAGCGCAGCGGAGGCCGCGCACGTACCGCTGCAAGTGCTGAAGTTGTCAGCGCGGCCAACGCGTAGCGGCAGCGGCCCGCCGCGCGGGCAGCGCGGCCCGCGCGGGCCGGCCGGGCCTAGCGCCGGCGCCGGCGAGCGCGCCCCCGGCTGCGAGGTTTGCGGCTACACCGGCCACCAGCAGGATTCGTGCAAATTTAAGCATTACGTTTGTAAGCGGTGTGGAGTTAAAGGACATTTAAAGCGGATGTGTCATAAAGGTGTATCTCGACAGTACTACGTCGAGTGTGGCGCTGACGATGACGGCGAAATGGACGGTAAGCGTATTATTTGCAATATTCGTACGGTTCGCGGCGAACCCATGGAGGAATCTGTAGTAGTCGATGAAAATACTTTAAATTTCCAAATTGACACTGGTTCCGGGGTGACAATTATTCCGGAAAGCTGTTACAAAACGTTATTCTATAATTACCGACTGCAACCGAGTAATATACAATTGCAAAGTTATAACGGCGGGCGCATAGATACACTCGGCACATTAAAGTTACCATTTAAATATGGCTTAGTAAGTGAGGACATGACAGTTCATGTGGCGCGAGGCGAGGGGCCCTTGCTTTTAGGCCGAGATTTTATTTCAAAATTTCAACTTGAACTTTGTAAAGTTAATTTTTGCGAAACAGAGTTAGAAAAGTTAACTTCGAAATACCCACAGCTATTCTCGAATAAATTAGGCTGTTTTAATAATGCAGTTGTAGACTTAAAATTAAAATCGGATGCAAAGCCTATTTTTTGCAGAGCACGCCCATTGCCATTCGCTTTGAGAGAACAAGTGGAAAAAGAAATAAACAGGTTGACTGAATTAGGCATCTTGGTTCCCATACAATACTCAGAGTATGCGAGTCCGATTGTGCCAGTTTTAAAGCAAGAGAAATCATTGAGATTGTGCGCGGACTATTCTGTTTCTTTAAACAAGCAATTACTTGTAGAAAAATATCCTCTGCCCCGAGTAGACGAATTATTCGCCAGACTGAATGGGGGTGAACAATTTTCAAAACTCGATTTGTCACGCGCGTACAATCAATTAAAATTATCAGAGAACTCGCAGATGCTGACGACCATAAATACGAATAAAGGCCTTTATAAATATACGCGTCTGGTATTCGGATTAAGTTCTTCAGCAGCCATTTTTCAAAGAACCATGGAGACGTTACTTGCAGGGTTAGACGGAGTTCTTGTATATTTAGACGACATCTTGATCACGGGGAAAAATAAACGTGAACATCTAGATAAACTAAATGAAGTGTTCCGTAGATTAGAAGCGGCCGGACTGGTACTACAAAAAGATAAGTGTTCCTTTTTCCAGAACTCGGTAACGTACTTAGGTTTCATTATTGATAAGCGTGGTGTTCACAAATCACCTGAGAAAGTAAAGGCCATATTAGAAGCTAAAGTTCCTAGTAACGTGTCAGAGTTAAAATCATTCTTGGGCCTTGTGAATTATTACAGGAACTTTGTGAGAAACGCGTCGGCAATACTTAGTCCTCTACACGAATTATTACAAAAAGGAAAACCATGGATTTGGAAAAGGGAACACGACGAAGCTGTCATAACAATAAAAAACGAGCTGTCATCGGATAAAAATTTAGCACATTTTAATCCGGATGCGCATCTGATTTTGACAGTGGATGCATCCCCCTGGGGCCTTGGTGCGATATTATCACTTATTGAACGCGGGGTGGAAAAACCTATTGCTTACGCATCGCGATCATTGTCTGCCGCCGAAAAACGGTACAGCCAAATTCAAAAAGAGGCAACTGCTATTGTATTCGGCGTCCGAAAGTATCATCAATACCTATACGGCCGCCATATACCATTTACGTTAAGAACAGACCATAAGCCTTTATTATCTATATTTAATCCGGACAAAGGTGTACCCGAAATATCGGCGAACAGATTACAACGGTACGCAATTTTCTTATCAGCGTATAGGTACAACATTGAATATATTTCAAGTTCACGCAACTCCGCTGATTTCTTGAGCCGGGCGCCGCGCGAGGAACCGGTTTCGCACATAGATGATTCAGCCGCCAGCGGTTATTACGTAAATTTTGTTTGTGAAGGCGACAGCTTTTTATCACTAAACGATATAAAAGTAGGCACACAATTAGACAATACTTTGTCCCAGGTGATACAGTTCGTTTTACAGGGCTGGCCTAACAAAATACAAGATTTATCTCTAAAACCGTATTATGAGAACCGTAGCGAATTAGCAGTCGAGAACGACATTCTTATGAAAGGTCACAAGTTAGTGGTACCCAAGTCCATTAGAACCAAAATAATCGAGGAGCTACATAAGGGTCATTTAGGGGTGCATAAGATGAAATCGCAAGCACGCGACAGGTTTTGGTGGCCTAGGATGTCAACGGATATCGAAGAGTGCGTCGCGTCGTGCAAAGTGTGTTGGGCGTTGCGTCCCGCGCCGGCGCGCGCGCCGCTCACTCCGTGGCCGTTTCCCCCACACAGCTGGCATCGCGTACACGTTGATCTGGCCGGACCCATTAACAATAAAACGTACTTAGTTATCGTAGACGCATTTTCTAAATGGGTCGAGTGTTTCGATGTGTCCAGCGGTTACAGCACTCGCGTGATTATAGAACGACTTTGTGAAGTAATGGCGAGATTTGGAATATTTAATGTAATTTTCTCGGACAATGGAACATATTTCGTGTCAAAAGAATTAAGGGAATTTTGCACGCGTAATGGAATAGAACATGTTACATCTCCTACTTACAGCCCGGCTAGCAATGGGCAAGCCGAATCGTATGTTAAAATAATAAAACGAGCTATTAAGGCGATAACATTGTCCGGGACCAGTGGAAAGAATCTAAATATTAAACTTCAAGAATTTTTATTCCATTACAGAAACTCGAAACACAGCACTACTGACAAATCCCCTTCAGAAATATTATTTGGGCGAAAATTAAGATGTAGGTTGGATTTAATAATTCCACAAAGTTTAGCGTCATCCAGCGCACCACTCGACGTACATGTCAAAGACAAACAATGTCAGCAGAGTAAATATTACCATGGCTCACGCAAAGTGAATTTCGTAATTGGCGAGCATGTGTTAGTGCAAGTGTATATGAACCAAAATAGACGAGTAGTTAGGGGTACAATTGTGAAAAAACTTGGTTCGTCAGTGTATATTGTAGCGTTAAAGGACGATAATCGCAGTGTCAAAAAACACGCCAACCAAATTTTAAAATATAAGGGGGAGGAAGAGGATGATAACATAGGCGGTGGCTATATAGCGGCTCCGGCAACGATCGTGTCCGCGGCACCTGATCCGGGGCAGATGCCGCCAGTAGTAATAACTCTGCCTTCGACTTCTTCAGCCAGCTCCGAGGTTGAGGACTTGCACGGTCCCCCCAGCGTAAGCGACCATCCAGTCTTCGCGGAGATGACGCCTATGGTACCGGCGGAGGTTCCTCATTCACTGAATGACCAGCCAAGCGAAGTTAACGCTAACCAACCTAACACTGAGCGCGAGATAGAGGAAGAGCGTTGGTTGGAGTGTGAGGATTCTGGTCCAGACCCGATGACTGCCGTCGTAACTGATGCGGCGTCTGGCACGACGACGGAATACGACAACCCCCAGGGTTCGGTGGAACCCACTTCAACTGATGAATCTTTGGGGAAACGACCTAGGAAAAAGGTCGATTACAAACAATTCTTTTAGTTCTTTTGTTGGATTTTAGTGTTAGTTAAGAGTAAAGGTGGAGGGATGTTATGTGGGTAGATGTAAGATGTGAGAGGAGCGACGACTGACCGCGCGACGGCAGTCGAAATATACCTGTCATAGTATACGGTCGGTGTTTGATTAGTCTCCAATTTCAGCTCCCCTCATTGAGAAACCAACACTTTTATAATATAATTCTAATTATATTAATCATTTGTTTAATTTTCTCGCAATCGAAATGAAAAACAGAGTGTAAGTCGTGTATAAAATCCATTTTGTCCTCTACTTTACGTCGTCGCCACACATCGTTCGGCACCCACTCCGTGGCTACTTTGGCCCACCTTTGCGGATGCATGTGGCAGACGTGGCCGGCCCACTCCCATTTCAGCTTGGTGGTCTTGACTCCAACGTCAGAAATCCCGGTTTTTGAGCATAGCGGAAAGCTGCGGTCGATCCGTTTCACTCCTAGGATGCTACGCTCCATAGCTCGTTGGCAAACCTTCAATCAGGTCTTTTGTGCCTCCGTAAGTGACGATGTTTGGGCACCGTAGGTTAGGACATGCAGAATACACATATCGCCGAGCCTTCGCTTCAGGGGCAAAGGGCTCCCTTCAGCAGCTTTTTTATAGACCAATAGCTTCCCCAGGCGTTTTGGATCCGTCTATCGACTTTTTTATCCTGATTCTGGTTAAAGGAAACTACTTGGCCTAAATATGTGTACTCGTCGACATACTGTATTGACTGGCTGTCTACGTCAACCCTACTTTTTCTGCCGTTGGTCATTATTTGAGTATTAAATCTGTTAAATACGAGACCAGATTGAACCCTTGCCAAACTTAGGTCTTGAAGCATTGTTTGGAGTTCTTGGGCTGTTGAAGAGAAGAGTGCAATGTCATCCGCAAACGGAGATTTGTTAATCTTCTCTCGCCGATGACAATGCCTTTGTTTTCCCAGCGGACCGCCAAGTTTTGAAATATTAGTTCCAGAGTGCTTGTTAATAGTTTCGGAGATAGCGGGTCTCCCTGTTTTACACCTCTTTCGATTTTGAACAACTGACCGGAAGATTGCAATTTTATATGTGCTGTATTATCGTATATTAAATTAAGGAGATCTATGTGTGGATTCGGTATTTTGATGACCGAGTGCTGTAAGTATGGAATTATGTGTAATGCTATCGTAAGCTTATGCATAATCTACAAAGCCTAGATAGAAGGGTTTATTGTATTCGTGGCATTTTTCTATGACTTGATTAAGGGTGTGTAGGTGGTCGGTGGTCGAGAAGCCGAGATGGAATCCGGCTTGCTCGGGGGGTTGATGTTTATCGAGTCAGTGCGACAGTCTGTCACTTTGATGAACGTCTTGTATAGGTGCGATACTAGACTAATCGGGCGATAGTTGTTGATGTCACTCTTGTTTCCCTTTTTGTGGAGAAGTATTATATTTGCGTGGGTCAGGGTCCGCTATGACGACTAATTCCAAGGTGACTATTAAGCACTAGTTTTAGACGTAACTACCAGTACCTATAGTATGTATTTTTTTCGAAACATAAACAAAAACGAACGCGTTCACGTTTAGCCATAATTTGTATGGGAACGTGAACAGCGCCTCTGGCGGCCTTTGGTGGTAATTATTTGTTGCCGTACAAGTTGAGACACTTGAGACTAAACACAATTGGGTTTGATTATTTTAAAGTTTTGAAAAAAAAAACTAGAGGTACAGTTGACCTTCAAGTGCAAAGGAAAAAATAAACGTATTTTGTATTACGCCGGTTTTTCCATGATTTTTTCACTGAATATCTACTTATAATGTAATATACGTGTTCTGATAAACACAGTACGAGCGTCACGGGTCCGAACCCATGATCTTCAGATTAAAAGTAACCTGCCTGCCTTAGGTACTGCTCAAATACATTCGTCATCATCCTAGGATGACGATACGCTACGTTACGCTGGTGTTATTCCCAGAACAATTACATCCTGAAGGATGCCCGGGGTCCGCTACCTAATCCCAAGAATTGCTGTAGGCCCTAGTTTTTACGAAAGTGACTGCTTAAATACAGTATTCCGCTAAATTAATTTGTGTTTATCGATGTCGGGTTAGAATAGCATCACCCCCTTTCTTCCGTTGGGTGTCGTAATAGTCGACTATGGAAACGAGGTTAAAGTGTGTTGTGGGTGATGGGCTAGGAACCTGTCACTGCAATATCACATTTCTCCATTTATAAACCTACAATAGCTAAACTGCAATATCACATTTCTCCATCTATAAACCTACAATAGCTAAAAGTGACACTGAAATTAATGTTTCGTGTGCTCTGTCTACCCCTTTTGGGATTACAGGCGTGAGCTTATGTTGAAATTTCATATTGACCGGCGGAATACCGGCTGCTCAAGAGAACAGAAAACTGCAGAAGACTGCAGACCGCATTTCTTAACCAATTCTCGTGATATATTGAGTTTCACTTGAAAACTGTGTAAGACGATGAAATTCGAGCGATACAAAGTTTAGTGCCACTTTTAGCATTTATAGGCTTATAGATGGAGAAAATGTGATATTGCAGTGAGAGGTTGCCAATCAATAGCAACATCAATATGCTCACCCATTGCGTTTTCAATTGTATCAGTAGAAATTGAGTACCTACTACTAAGTAGTAAGTAGTTCATCTTTTATCTATCTTCTTCACACTTGAATTTAATATTTCGATAATAATATTGATTTAAGCTGAATATAAAAACACTTTCATTACGAAAATTCATTCAGAGCCAATATAAATTTTCCATGCACCATTTTTTATTAGTTACACAAAATGGCACTCACGAATTAGTTATTAAAATTTTGTTATCCTTTGATTGTGTTTTAGACTAATCACCTTTATTGAAAATTATTATACTAAATTATTTTTAAATTAAGAATTCGACGCGGCATTGTTTATTTATTTAGTTCGGCCGCCAACCGTGTCATTTGTAAAGAAGCGGAGAGAAGAAACTGGTCATGTCGTTAAGTATTTACGTTTATCAGACGCTAAAAATGGACTAACTATTAAAATTTGTTTCATCTCTTTTTTATATTTTAATACTAATTTCAATAATCGATAACGAAATGCAAAATATCGATACTCAGCTTTCGAGTTATGACTCTCAAAAATATTATTTAATTACTTAACGTTTAGTAAAAAGTTACAGATACAAAAGGTGAACTTAGTGCTATTAGACAATCTCTAACTACTAATAGTCAACCTTCAGGCCAAACAGAGAATATTCTAATACGTACTTATTGATTTCATTCGAAAATAATACTGACAAATTTTCGCGTGCGTCTCTTTTCCACAGCTCGCCTTTAATTTCAAGCGTTAGGAACTCAAATTTCGTACCCCTGGTTTTATAATTATATAGAGTTTTTGAAATGTTTAAAAAAAAAACGGTCTACACCTTATAGACCCACTATTTATTTAAAAGCAGGTGACTCCAGGGGCGAGCGCTGGTTTAGTAAACGTATGACCTAGGTCGTAAAGTTTTAGCCTCAGGCATAGGAAGCTAAAAGCGAGATGCAACTGGGTTAATGCAGACTTTACTCGCAGCTGGAATTAAAAGCATTGATATCGGTTATTACAATACAGGTACGATTCTTTCGCCTCTCATTTTGCTGCATTTTGCCTTTAAGCGAATGTTGTGTACATAATTGACAAATTCGTAGAATTGCTGGAAATTTAAATTTTGCTGAAAAGTGGTGAACTATAGTAGTCTATAGTACTTGAGAGGCTATCAAATTTTAAAATGTTTTGAACACAATTTATGACAATTGGTCATAGTCATAGTTATAGCAATAAATGCAACCATAGCTTGTACATAATTTAAAAAACGCATAAGTTATTTATTCTTCAATTTAGGCATATAATATGAACCTATAAATATCAATAAGCTACCATCGGGTCTGAAAAATAAACCTCTGCCACGAGAAGAACCGGCGTAAAAAAATCGACGCGGTATAATTTTTTTAAAAGAATGTACATTGTATAGTTTAATATTTAATTACAGTGTCAGGTACTACAAAATTACAATACTACAGTAGAAAACGTTTCTTCGTGATTCATTACACATGCTGTACGCTATCACTGCAAAACATCCCTATCCATGATGTATTCGTTTACTTATGTACATATGCTTTTGAAATAAGTATTTGTTTTCCTACAGACGTTTACTTTAAATTTAGAATTGCTATCGTGTTGTATTAATTGTCTTAAAAATAGGTTTATTTGAATTCATAATATGGGCCCTGGTAGGGCGTAGCAATTTAATTAATTACAAAGTACTAACGTCAGATTATCAATTCTAGTGCAGGTCCTTAAATTTTACGTTAGTTTTACATAAACTGTCAATATAATTATATTATAACATTTTAAAATAGGTCACGTCATATGTACTTGTACAAGAAGGTATTAAAATAATATAATTTGATTAATTTATTTGGCGATTAAAATTACAAAGGTATTAAAATTTTGTTAATTGTAATAAAAATATATTTATGTTTAAGTATTTAAGTTATAAATAATGCTATAATAGTTAATTACGATACAAGTGCAGAAAACAGGAAATTTGCAGCGAGTGGTGATAAATTAAAACACGACCGAAGGGAGTGTTTTAAATCGACACGAGTTGCGAATTACCTGTTCGCACGTGTATCGTACAACGTTTTACAGTAAGTACATATGGCTCTTTCAAGTTTCGACATATGCACGTAATCTGCTGATTACCGCACTCGTGCGGTAATGTAGCACCATATGTACTGTAATAGTAGATTATACACTAAGGGGATAAAGCACTGTTTTATGTCACGGGAGCGAATTGAATCCCGAACGTAACGAAGGACTCATAATTTAACTCCTGAGCGTAGCGAGGGAGTTATAAGTTAATTCCTGAGCGAAGCGAGGGAATTAAGACTGAGTCCTGAGTGCAGTGAGGGGTTCAACCGCCCAAGACTAAAACAGTCTTATCCCCGAGGTGTATACTCTACTTTTCACACCTTATGCG
Organism: Notocelia uddmanniana; assembly: GCA_905163555.1. Lineage (NCBI taxonomy): Eukaryota > Metazoa > Arthropoda > Insecta > Lepidoptera > Tortricidae > Notocelia > Notocelia uddmanniana. The sequence goes on from LR991055.1 coordinate 24,957,198, forward strand.
AGACAAAAAAACAGGCTCAGTAGATATACACCACAGGCTACTTGGCTTCTTTGTAGCTGACAAATATTCAAAATAGACCAGAAGCACTGATTCAGACACAGACTTTACGCCTTTTACAGCTTTCCATTTGTCAAAATCGTTGTAGGCTTTTAGGTATTTTTCCTTTGACTTCTCTGGCAGCAGATTGTTGACAATGCCTATGGCATCTAATTTGATAAACTCAGGAGTCAAAACATTTTCATCACTCGACATTTTCAATATTATTTTTGAAATTAAATCTTCTATAGGCACCTACAAGAACTCGATTTGTTCGTCACGCGGGAACAAATGAAGGCGCGCGACGTTCCAAATTCGAAAGCACAAGCCGTGGTCCTAGATTCGAAATTCGAATTTCGAACACCGCGCTCCTCCGGACCGGGGTTCACACGGAGGCAAACTTCATTTATTTTGTCAAATCAAGTAGGCCATGGCCTAGGACAAATTGTGTTTAGCAAAATTAAACTTTATGCATATAGTAATAAGAATTATGAAAAGTGAAATCATATTATTAACCAGCGGGTTATAATGAAATTCAGTCCAACATTATAACCCGGCTAATACCAAGGGATTTAATGTCTTGCTTTCGGTAGGGTTTACATGACCTATAATTCGGCATTGTCGAGCATGTGGTTTGAAAATATTTTTATTATATATTATACATTAACTTGTAATATTAACTCTGCACTACCTACTGCATATATTATTTTCTTTTTATTCCGCTACCCAAAGGTTGCCTGGAAGAAATCGCTCTTTAGCGATAAGACCGCCTGTTGTCTACCTCTACCTACATATTACTGTTTTTATTTTCTGTTGGTAACGTTTCATGTGTGTGAGGTGTGTAATAAAGAATATTCGTATCGTATATTTATGTTTAATTTTGTCAACTCTTTTTAGGCGAGCAAGACTCCTCAGGCAAACTGAAGCCTGGACAAGATTCTGGTCTTTTAAGACAACTTAAATAAGCTCAAAACCCCAAGTAAATATTAAATGCATTGTCTAAGAATGATTCCTCATCATGAAGAGTAACTCCTCATAACGACGAACCACCCCTAGGACAGCAATTTCACCCTCCAAATATTTTCTATTACTCGTACATAGACCAGAGATCTTGACAGTCTGAGTGACGAATTCTAAGTCCTTTTAATACAACTTCGCGCCCCTTTTATACCAAAAATTGGCAGAGACTCTTACGACCTTTCGTCTACTCCAGCTATGGTAGAATTTCGAAATTTGAATTGGAATAATTCGAGTTCTAAATTTAAACTACAGCAGGTAGAATCGTCATTATGACCTCTTTTTGATTACGTTAAAGGCTTTTCCAACCATTGAATTACTAGGGTCCCATACTCTCAGCTCGTAGTGGAGTTCGAAATTTAAACTAGAACGGTTCTGTCTTGACCTATTTTGATCTTATTGAAGACTTTTCAAACCATAGAAGTACTAGGATTACATAACTCTCAACTAGTGTAATTCGAAATTTAAACTAGGTTATTTTTAACAAGTAGTTTGAACCATCGACAAGATCTCCAGGGATTTTTCTAACCGTTAAAGTACTAGGATTACATAACTCTTCTAGTGGTAGAGTTCAAGTTTTGATATTAATCCAAAGTTTGTTAAACCTTTCGTGAATGCTGTGTTCCTTGGAAGAATATCTACGATTTTATTTAATTCTCACATATAATTCATATTTAATTTTGACATTCGCTAGTACTTTCAAAACTACTTTATTTTCACGAAGTTTTTTAATATATTACGAGGTCTAATAGCTTTATTACGTTCCGTTATACTAATAGTCCAATTTCGTTCCGTTACAAGGTCCATTAAAATAAATATTTATAGACGTATTTCCTTTTTAAGTGGCAACATCATTGGGTATTCTACACACAACTTATTACGGTTTATAAGACACAGCTTAGTAATAGACGAAAGTACAGACGGACAGCGCCGTCGGACCAATGAAAATCTAGATATTTAACTTATAGTTGCCAGTAATCAGATGCTTTTTCAGTTTGGCCGCTAGTAACTTAAACCGGCTATTTTCAAAGTAGTTAAATGGAAGTCCGTAAAATGCAGAGATTGTTAATGTTTTCAGTTATAACTAAGTTCATAACCTCTGCTCTAGCACCGCCTCTACTTCCAATTGCAGCCTGGTTTCATTAAAAGCGGATCGCTTTCTGCTTACAACGAAAAAAATGTGGCAGCTGATTGGGACATAATAATTATCAGAATGTTTTTCTGTTCACTGCGAAAATTTATTATTACGCTTTTATACTGTATAGGTCTCAGCGATTTTAAATTGATTTTCGAGGAAACCTTTATTAATATTAAATTCATATTATGTATTAAAAAATGAAATGAGAGTTTACCATTTTTCTGTGAATGGATTTGAAATTGCCCCTGGTTTTTTATCGGATGTTTTGTTTTCGGATCAGGTACGATATTTGCACAGAATGTGACTCAGTTCTCAGTAAACTTTCTACAAACAAAAAGTCTCATTAAAATCCTAGATAGAGAAGCTTATCAGGCGTTGTTTATTTTCCACAATAATTAATTTTTCTCTTCTCTCCCTTTATTGTTCTCTTAAGTACCTTTTTTTATCTAACACGCAAAATCTGACCCTCAAAAATATTCAGCAGGTCGAGTTTTGTGTTTGAAACGTAAAATTTACATAAATTTGCATGTTTTTAATGAAACCGTTTTTTGTCGAAATAAGCAGGGACAAGAGAACTTGGATAAAAGCTGAGAAGTTATTATGTACAAAACTTTAGTCACAGACTTATGTTTTAAACTATATTTTTTTATTTATTTATCACGAAATTAAATCAGACACATTTACATTCGGTTATAGCTGGTAGCCATAATTATGACACTAATGTGTTATCCTCTCGATTTTTTAATATTACATTATTTCCATTCATTTATTTATTTACATACATTAATTTTTATATTTCATTGTATTCCGACTGACTTTATTACAATTATATCCAATCCTTTCGGAAACTATAGAAAGAGGTATACATTGGTATTGTCAACAGTTTCAACAACATTAATTGCACGACTGACTCGACTTCGAATTAGACTCATAGGCTGTAGCAGAATAACAACGTTGCACTTCGCACGACCTGTGAATAGCAATACATGCTGAGTCTCAGCCTTTTCTGTATCGCACACATTGCTGGACCCATTGTGCACACCTCTGCGTGTCTTCACGTTAACGATTTTCTTGTATCTTTATTTATCTTTAGGTCCTGTTTTATGTGCTTTAAGGAATAAATCATTTTACTTCATCTTCTTGAAAAACGGCAGTAAATAATGCCACTCTCTCTCTTTTTTTCAGTCCGATTTTTTACCCTTAGGGTACACAATAATACAATACAAGACAAGACAAGACAATACAATACAAGACATCAAAAACTTCAACTTTTCTGTGCCATTAACGCACTGAATTGCGTGAATTAACTTATAAATTCAAAGTCGATACTAGGTCGAGGAAAGTAAAATGCATCTGAAGATACATGAACTGCCAATATTTATGAACAAAATATATATTTTCTCCAATATGTTAGGAAATTATCACCTTACTGTCGCAAAAATATTCCGTGAAATTCTCGTTATTGACGAGGACAAATTTAAGAAGTTAATATTTATTTGTGTGTGTGTGTACATAAATTAACACGTTGCCAGGAAATCTTGTACACAATAAAATGGTTTGCACTATAAGTTTTAATATCATACACGGCAACTGCAAAGTTATTTTACGTCACGTATGTTGCAACACTCGTTACGCTCAGGATTCTGTTTTCTGTTTTTTCTATTTTCGAGCTACCTATAGGGCGACAATTTACGCGCCTGGCCTGGCCTTTTCATGTTTATAAAAGTAGCTAAATACGTTCGGATTTCAAATTTTAATATTCTGTAAACTTTTGTGGATAAAATGCTGTTTAGCCTATCTGTTTCTAAACACTAATAATTTATACCGAAAAGAAAACCGTTTCCAATTTTTTTACTTCGCTACGAGTATGCTATAATTTGTGGTTTCCGTGAGTCAATGCTTGGTTACCTACAGGAAATACCGAAATCGGCATATGCGTGCCTATCAAATTCAAGGAGTTCCCACGATTCCTCCTAGATCTCATTATCAGACCTTCACCAAATTTATACAGGACCAACTTGGGGGTACCTTCTCTGAAATAAAAAAAGAATTATCAAAAACGGGCAACGTGGTCAAGAGCTATCGAGGAACATACATACATAAAAAAAAGCAAACATTTAGACGAACTGATTACCTCCTTCCTTCTATTGAAGTCGGTTAAAAAGGGCTTCCAAACTAGTCACATGAAAAAAAACATTACTGTCCTACCGTAGCGGGAGGAAAATTACGAAATTCAATGATTGTGTACTATTTTTTTCCTTAATTAACATTGCATTGTATTGACTAAGAAGCGTCACTGTAAACACCCAAATGCTTATACGATTAAAGTTTTCCCTAGTTTTCTTTATTTTTATAACTGCCATAGACTAAACGCTTTACTTGTGGTAGTAGTGTTTTTAAAACATACTCGTATGTAGGACAGGGAAGACGAGCTAGGGTTTGACGTTTATATTTTAAGGTTCTGTGCTTAGTTATTATTCGTAGGTAATATTTTTATATCCTCGCATTGTGCACGCGTATTTTCTACTCGTACAAAATCAACTTATTCGCAAATTCCTTGTCCCCGGGCTCAGAAATAATGTAACATACTATTATGTGTGTTCAATCAGTAATCACTAACAGCACACGTCTCTGATTTTTGACTGCAGCGGGCCTACGATGGTTGCCATTTTAAATATCACTTATCGTCGTGGATAAGACATTCGTCACGTACTGACAAGCATGCGAGAGTGACGGCCGTCTTATCCACGACGATAAGTGATAAAATGGCAACCATGATATGCCCGCTGCCAATGTTTCTTAATTTGCTGTCTAGTGCGCACTGTGCTCGTAGGCCGTAGCTATGCATTCGCCGTATTTAGCCCGTAGCAGCTACGACCGGGTACCCGATAGTCGGCTTGTCGACGCTAAATGTGTTAATCACCGTAAATACGTACTTATTTGATCAAATTACTAGTCGCAATATACACGAGGTGTTAAGACCGCGCTCCGCTGGATTGCGCGTACTTCGTAAACGTACGTGGGAGCGTGTGATCAGGTCGAGAATTTTACATAAGTACATTGCCACGATTTCGGCGGTCTCTCCAATTTTATGCCAATAGAGCTTGATGGCGTAACGCTACCGTTCTGCTCTAATTTCCAATACCTCGGGTTCCTCATGCAGTGTAATGGCGATATTGACCGTGACATCAAAAACCGAATCAACGCAGGATGAATGAAATGGCGACAGGTCTCAGGAACCATATGCGACGGGATGCCCTTCCGATTGAAGGGCAAAATCTACAAGACCATTGTAAGACCTGTCGTCATGTATGGATCGGAATGTTAGGCCGCAAAGGTGACGGATGAAAAGAGATTGCATGTTACGGAGATGAGAATGTTGAGATGGATGAGTGGCGTAACAAGAATGGATCACATAAGGAATGAGTATATAAGAGGAAGCCTGAAAGTGGCACCCATAGATGATAAGTTGAGATTGAATCGTCTACGGTGGTATGGGCATGTTATGCGGAGGGATGAAAGTCATGTGACAAGAAAGGTATTAGGCATGAATGTGGAGGGATGTAAGCGATGGGGTAGACCAAGGAGAAGGTGGATGGATTGCGTAAGAGACGATATGAAGAGGAAGGGTGTGAGTGACGAGATGACGGGATAGAGAGTTATGGAAGAAAAAAACATGCTGCGCCGACCCCAAGTAAATGGGAAAAGGGCACGCGAATGATGACATTTCCACGATAGCTCCTAACCGTAAAACGCTGCGTTGCGTCAATTATAGTTATAGGCGTTCATACTCGTAATTTCGCTGATGTATTCGTTACTAGTTGGCGGGGCGGAATCTGTACCCGGAATTTTCTGCTTAACCGATACCAGTAAGACGTCGTAAGACATTATAAGATGACATATTAAATAGCCTAAGGCTTCCCCAAGATACCAAAGATGCACGTTAGCGAAAAGGTTGTCAGTGTTGCGGTGAAAAGGGCTGTAAAAGGATCACGTCATTGTCGTTCATAAAAGATCAATAGTATCTACTTTGTAACGTTTTTATTCACGTGTTATGGTATACAAAGAGTCGCATTAAGGCTCTTTACGGACCTATTGTGTGACCGAAATAGGCGTTTAATTTACTTAGACGTCATTCATGAAAAGGCGGTAAATCGACTGTCGTGTCGCACATTTAATAATACATATTTTTTATAAAAAAAACAGTTCATGTGAAATAGATTCTGCAATGCAGAAGCCACAATCCACGACTCCACATTTACGCTTTGTTAAGTTAAGCGACAATTACAAATTTTAGTACCAAAAGCATAATAAATAAATAAAATGAAAAAATTACGCTCGTTTTTTATTTAAGTATAAAAGTAAACTGAAATATTGTTAAAAGTAATGCGCCGGAAGTGTTAAAAAGGAACTTTTGAACAACAATTAATTTATTTTACAATGCATGTGCTCGTAAAGTCGGTTTTCTAAGCAACCAAACTGTGCGGAAAGTACCACTTTTCCGCACTAGTGCTTTTTACTTTTCATTTATTTTTAATTCCTTTCTCCGTCAACAGCCCAACGCAAAGAGTTTTTATTATTTGAACAAAGTTTTAGAAATAAGTCAATTATAGATTTACATTCTTAAAAATGGTACATCAATATTAGTACTTCGTTAAACGTATTATTAATCAATTGTCATAAACTGACGCGACAAAAAGAATTCTATTAAATTATCGAACCTACTTGTACTTACAAAATTTCACTAGAATCGGTTGATAAATGCGACCTGTAGAGGGGGAGAAATCGAAATCCGCCCACAGAAACATATGAAATCTGGGAAAGACTAAACTGTTTTAGAATATTTCCAAAAACTGAAGCGACTAACAAATCTAAATATATAAAAGAAGAAACTGACTGACTGACTGACTGACTGACTGACTGACTGACTGACTGACGGACTGACTGACTGACTGACTGACTGACTGACTGACTGACTGACTGACTGACTGACTGACTGACTGACTGACTGACTGACTGACATATCAACGCACAGCCCAAACCGCTGGTCCTAGAGATTCCAAATTTGGCATGCAGGTTCCCCAGGGTGTGAAATGGGGGTCCAAAGTTTGTATGGGGAAACAAGATTAGTTGGACTATTTTATTCGAAACTTCACAGGAGTATTTCTAACGATAAATGAGTAAACACGTGTTTCAGTTTTTTTGAAAAATCAACCCCTAAAGGGGGGAAATTTGGTGACAAATTCTAAAAATCGACATGGGTGTTGTTTTTTAGGTTTATCGGGTCGCTAATAACGAAAACAACAATGAATCTTAAGTCTTACGTGGAGGACGTGAAATACCATCCCCCCTGTTGGGGTGCGAGGGGGATGAAATGTCTAAATATTAATATGGGTGTCGTTTTCATGGTTTTTTGGGACGTTAATTACGAAAATGGCATCAATTTTGAAGTTTAATATTGTGGCCATGATAACTTTTGAAAGTTTGTGCCAAATTGCAAGAAATAACTGACTGACTGAGTGAGTGACATATCAACGCACAGCCCAAATTGCTGGTTCTAGAGATTCAGAATTGAGTATATAGGTTCCATTCTAGAGGTGCATTAAGAAAGGATTTTTCAAAATTCAACCCCTGGGGGCGGGGGTGAAATGGGGGTCCGAAGTTTGTATGGGGAATCAAGATTAGTTGGACTATTTTATTCGAAACTTCACAGGAGCATTTCTAACGATAAATGAGTAAATATGTGTTTCAGGTTTTTTGAGAAATCAACCCCTAACAGGGGGAAAAGTGGTGACGATTCTGAAAATCGATATGGGTATTGTTTCTATGGTTTATCGGGTCGCTCATTACGAAAACAAAAATGATTTTAAAATCCCACGTAGAGGACGTAAAATACCATCCCTGTTAGGGTGCGAGGGGGTTGGAATGTCTAAATATTAATATGGGTGTCGTTTTTATGGTTTTTTGGGTCGTTAATTTCGAAAATGGCATTGATTTTGAAAGTTAATACTGCAGACATGAAAACTTTTAAGAGTTTGTGCGAAATTGCAAGTAGAAACTGACTGACTGAGTGAGTGACATCAACGCACAGCCCAAACTGCTGATTCGAGAGATATCAAATTTGGCATGTAGGTTCCTTATAAGGTCTAAAGGCGCATGAAGTGCCGTGAATTCCCTATACGAGTATACGACCTTTCTTGAATCAATGTATTGTAAGTGGTTTTATTAATCAGTGCCGTCCGATACGATTTCGACAAAAATCGATATTAAGGCGTCCGAGAGGACTCTTAATACGACTCCTAGGTAAATATTGGAAAAACTGGCGGCCATATTGCTTTTCTTCATTTTCGTCCCGATTTCGTTCAAAGTAGAAATCTGAGCGTCCGAGATGTCTCTTAATACGAATCCGAGGCAAAATACGGAAAAAGTCGCAGCCATATTGATTTTCTTCATTTTTGTCCCAATTTCGTTCAAAATCGATATCTGAGCGTCCGAGAGGTCCCCAAATACGAATCCGAGGTAAAATTTGGAAAAAGTGGCGGCCATATTGATTTTCTTCAATTCCGTCTCGATTTCGTTCAAAATCGATATCTGAGCGTCCGAGAGAAATCTTAATACGAATCCGAGGTAAAATTTGGAAAAACTGGCGGCCATATTGCTTTTCGTCAATTTCGTCCCGATTTCGTTCAAAATCGATATCCGGGCGTCCGAGAGATCTCTTAAAACGACTCCGAGGTAAAATTTGGAAAAAGTCGCAGCCATATTGATTTTCTTCATTTTCTTCCCAATTTCGTTCAAAATCGATATCTGAGCGTCCGAGAGGTCCCCGAATACGAATCCGAGGTAAAATTTGGAAAAAGTGGCGGCCATATTGTTTTTCTTCAATTCCGTCTCGATTTCGTTCAAAATCGATATCTGAGCGTCCGAGAGAATTCTTAATAGGAATCCGAGGTAAAATTTGGAAAAACTGGCGGCCATATTGCTTTTCATCATTTTCGTCCCGATTTCGTTCGAAAGCGTTCAAGAGGTCCCCCTAATACGACACCGAGGTAAAATTTTAAAAAAGTGGCGGGCATATTGATTTTCTTTATTTACGTCCCGATTTCGTTTAAAATAGAAATCTGAGCGTCCGAGATGTCTCTTAATACGAATCCGAGGTAAAATTTGGAAAAAGTCGCAGCCATATTGATTTTCTTCATCTTCTTCCCAATTTCGTTCAAAATCGATATCTGAGCGTCCGAGAGGTCCCCAAATACGAATCCGAGGTAAAATTTGGAAAAAGTGGCGGCCATATTGATTTTCTTCAATGCCGTCTCGATTTCGTTCAAAATGGATATCTGAGCATCCGAGAGAATTCTTAATACGAATCCGAGGTAAAATTTGGATAAACTGGCGGCCCTATTGCTTTTCTTAATTTCCGTCCCTATTGCGTTCAAAATCGATATCTGAGTATCCGAGAGGTCTCTTAATACGAATCCGATGTAAAATTTGTGAAAGTGGCGGCCACATAGATTTTATTTTTTTCGCCCCGATTTCGTTCAAAACCGATATCTGAGCTTCCGAGAGGTCTCTTAATACGAATCCGAGGTAAAATTAGGCACTCCATACATGCCAGGGATTGTAAAAAAAGGATTGACTTTTAAAAACGCCATAGAGGTTTCTATATTTTTTTCCATTTAAATCAACCTTTAGATTAGTATTACATACTTGCAGCCCGGCCCATACAAATAATTAACAAATATTTATTCTAAAATTAGGAACTCCATACATGCCAGGAATTGTACAAAAAGGATTGGCTTTTAAAAACGACATAGAGGTTTCTATATTTTTTTCCATTTAAATAAACCTTTAGATTAGTTATACATACTAGCACCCCGGCCCATACAAATAATTAACAAATATTTATTCTATCATCAATAGTTTTCTTAGCGCACGCGATGTAAAGAATATTTTAGTTACTTTTTTTTACAACATTACGAGAACATTATTGGAGTTTTAGTAAGAATCCTTATTTTTTGAAAATATAATATAGCCCATGTCAATGTCACCCAAGAATAGTGTAGCTATTCAATGCAAACTTACAATCAAATCTTTCCTTTTTATAATATTAGTATAGATTAGCTGTCTAAGTCGTAAAAATTGTGTCCCCTCACTGTATATAATTTCCAAACTTTGAAGTTTAAGATTCTGAAAAACATTGAGATGGTGCATAATAATTAAATACTTTCAGCGACTTTTGGTTTCAACAAGAGATGTTTACCATTTTTCGAGATATTGTTGAAAAACAGTCTTGCCCAAACAAAAGGACTCAAGTGCCGTGAGTTGGCACGGAACCCTTCTTAGTGCGTAATCCGACACTTGGCCGGTTTTAATTTAATATTATGGACATGAAAATTTTTGATAGTTTGTGCCAAATTACAATTCTATCGGTCCAGTAGTTTTAAAGCAAATCGGTTGTAACAGACGGATTGACGGACAGCCACACGTGAATAAGGAATAAGGGTCTCTTTTTGCTTTTGAGGTACGGAACCAGCCCCGCGTATCCTAACAGAGTTTTGGGTATGATTTAATAGCTTTAGAGGGGTTAGTCAGGACTAACTATTGAATTAGCCGTATTTCTGTACTTCAGAGGACCAGAGTTTATGACTGCTGCTTGGTCGTTACCAGACCTTCTATTGGTGTTACTGTAGTACACAGATACTTTTACTAAGGGCCCTTTAAGACAGCCCGACCCTTTCCCCGTCGGCCTCTCGAAAATGTATGATAATAGTTTTCGATCCTTATTATTGCCAAAATCAAATGAAATTCTACAGTTTGCCGGTTCTCAGAATGTATACTGACTTTTCATCTGTTCATCTGTTTATGAATCACAATCACCAAACTTCGTATACCGAAACTCCCAAAATGTAACAACTACTTTTCTGGAAACTGCATCTAAATCGGTTCAGCCAAACGCGAGATAATCGTGGACAAACATACAACCTACATACGTACATACATCTGTTTATGAATCACAATCACCAAACTTCGTATACCGAAACCCCCAAAATGTAACAACTACTTTTCTGGAAACTGCATCTAAATCGGTTCAGCCAAACGCAAGATAATCGTGGACAAACATACATACCTACATACGTACATACATACATACGTGTCAAACAGAGAACCTCTTTTTTGAAGACGGTTAAAAATTATGCTTAGAGTACGCGGGCGAAGCCGCGGGCAAACGCTAGTATCTATATAATTATCGAATCTGCTTACAAAACTTCTGGGGAATCGGTTGAGAAATGCGATCTGTAGAGGAGAACAAACGAAAATCCGGACATACGAAACACTTTTTGATGTAGCTGAAGCAGAGGCCTTCATTTCACTCGCTCAATAAACCACTTAAGTCACACGGCACTTAAGTCTTTTTGTTTGGGCAAGACAGTTTTTCAGCGATTACTCAAAAACTATTAAACCTATCTTGTTTAAACTAAAAATCGTTGAAAGTATTCATTAATGTTCGTCACCTCAATTTTCAGGAATTTACACCTCATACTTAGTTTGGAAATTAGAGGGGGAGGACACACTTTTTACAACTTCGACGGGTAATATCTAGCCAACGGTTGATTTAAATTAAAACATTTTTTTTAGAAACCTTCATATCGTTTTTACAGGCCTATCCATTGATAGCCCACACGCTTATGTGCATTTAACATTTTTTTTTACCTTACGGTTACATGTATGGGGTGCTCCCCCTAATTTAATTATTTTTCGTAATTTCACATCATTTTTTGTAGCGGTTCATATAATACACCTTTCTAACAAATTTCATAATTGTACTGCTTATAGTCTCCGAGTAAATCGACTGTGACATACGGACGGACGGACGATGAATCTATAAGGGTTCCGTTTTCGACATTTTGGCGACGGAACCCTAAAAAAGTCTATATTTTTTGAAAATTACTTATTTTCCTTAGCAAGCAAAATTGAGTTTTACTCGTGCATCCGGTGAGTTCATCAACGCCTTGACACCAAACATTCAACGAAAACTAGACGCGGTCATCAACTATTTAATATCGAAAAATATGAAGCTTGACATTTTTTGACATTTCGAGTTCAGAATAATTGTCAATTTGATTCGAGCACTCGCTTTCACGTACGCTGAGTCAGTGTGATAGAACAAGTGCGCGCAACAAATATTATTTTAAAATGCGAAATATCGATTCGGATTGCCCTCTTGTGTGCGTGACAACGCATACTCATGTGAAACGCAATGTATTTATAATGGTGGTCATTAAAAAGAATATGGAAATGATGAACTTTACTTAATTAGGCTGAAACAAAACGTCGAGATGTGCTGTCAAAAAGGATAAAGATGATCCATACTAATATTACTTATACAAATGCGAAAGTCACCCGTCTGTTTGTCTGTTACCTCTTCACGCTTAAACCGCTAAACCGATTTAGATGAAATTTGGTATAGAGATAGTTTGAGTCCCGGGAAAGGACATAGGATAGTTATTATTTCGGAAATCTTTCTTTATTTTTTTTTCGTTTTACCCACCATTATGTAGCAAATAAAGATACATCGCCTGAGAAAAACAGCTACTGCCAGTTATTTTAACAAATTGCTTAAATCACATGATGAGTAAATTAACAGTCAACTCCACAAGTTTCAAAGTTATGGGCTAACTCCAATGTACCCGCCATTTGGTAAAAATTTTGATCGCCTAGATGTGTGTATTCGCAAAAGATAACTTTGTTTGGTGTTTTTGGTGTAAACGAAGATGTACAACATCGCAAAAGGATGTACTATTATTGTTTTTTATTAATATTTCGTGGATTTTCAGCTGTAAATCCAGTACAATCACTGTTTTGGGGCTCGGTTACGTTCAGGAGTTTTTATTTTTACTATCGGGATAAACATACTTAGCTGGTATTTTTCTTATTCTCAAAATAATTTTGTTACAGTGTCTCAAAACGAGAGTATTTGACCAGTGTGTATTGCCAGTGATAACAAATGGGCACTGAAACGTGGTCGCTTACTATGGGCCTCATTAAAGTCACCAAAAGAGCAATGGAGAGGGCCATGCTGGGAGTATCTCAGCTTGATCGCATCAGAAATCCGCAGTAGAACCCAATTATCTGATATGGCCCCCCGAATCGCTAAACTTAAGAGGCAGTGAGGCGGGGCACATTGCACGTAGAACCGATGGCCGTTAGGGCGGAAAAGTTCTCGAGTGGCGACCACTTACCGGAAGGCGCAGCGTGGGTAGGCTGCGACAAGATGGACTGATGACCTGGTGAAAGTCGCTGTAGTCCGCTGGATGCGAGTGGCGCAGGACCGGGCATTGTGGCACTCTTTGAGGGAGGCCTACGTTCAGCAGTGGATGTCCTTCGGCTGATATGATGATGATGAATATTTCGGACAACGCCCAATATATACGAATATATATATATATATATATATATATATATATATATATAGACGTCTCTGTATGCATATTTAATTTCAGTAGAATCTAAGTACTTTTTCTTTATTCTAGTTCTTATATGTGCTATGTATTTTTTGATGTGGCAATAAATATTTTTTTATTTTATATATTTTAATTTTAGGTATTTATATTTCCTTACTATGATGTAAAATTTACATGAATATCTATTTACTGCTGTGTATTTTTTGATGTGGCAATAAATCATGTTTTATTTCATATATTTTAACTTTAGGTATTTATATTTCCTTACTATGATGTAAAATTTACATGAATATCTATTTACTTTCTTTTTCTCATCAAACTGCTAAATCAATAATTTAAAGCGTAATTTGATTGCAAAATACAGTTAAGTTACAAAAGTCATCGTAAAAATAGATAATCAAAACGCTTTAGGTAAGTACCTATCTTTTATTTCGGAATTTGGGAAAAAAATAACCCAATGATATTTTTTCCGTCTCTCGGGTTTTAATATTTTAATTTCAATAATTTTTTGTATCTCCTGTAAAGTTTCATAATATTTAGCTGACGATATAACGAGCTGCACGCGGACGGAGTCGCGGGCAAAAGCTAGTTGGGATATAAGTGAACTTGGCTTTTAGGTGTGGTGAGACAGCAAGGTCGTAAGAATTATGTCATTTTAGGTTACAAAAATATTACTGAAAAGCTTGATCAATTTTGAACATGACAGATGAAATATTTAATAAAGTTTCCATTGTTTCGCAGTCTTAATGACCGGTTTAGCCTAGTGGTTGGTGGCCGAAGCTGATGGTCTGTGTTCAAGACCCGTTCATGCCAAATATTTGTGTGATTAGCATGATTTTGTTTCCAAGTCATGGGCGTTTTCTTTATATTTAAGCATATAGAAAACTTCTAAGTCGTATTAAATAGATCATCGTCTGGTACCCTTCATACAAGCCTTATTGAGCTTGTATTGAAGCTAATTCTACAGCATTGGCGAAAAGTTACACATTAATGAAATTATAAAACGAATGAGACTTGAGGGATTGGAACGCGTTTATTTATTATTATTTAATTACAAAAATACAAATCGTCTTAAGATATAAAAAAGGTAGTTAAACATCTAGAAAAGTTTAGTAGATATTATTTCAAGGTACCTATTTATCTTAAAAAACTGAAGGTTTAAAATAACCGGGTTGGCAATAAAAGGACCAATTGCTTTTGTTGCGTGTAATCTTTAACGTTTATGAATAGCAGGTGTTTTTGAAAAATATTAGAATTTTCTATAGTAAAAGACATAATATGAAAAACAAAAACCAATATTTACTGTTAAATGAAAAACGCGGGATAGGTTAATGCTCCCCCTAATATTTATTTATTTATTTTTATACTCATACATACTCGTATGTATTTGAATTCTTAGAAAAAGGTAATCATATATTTATGAACTCGGTTGAACCATAGTTCATAAATTTTAATGAGTCCTTAAGTACTCGGCCTTAAACCACTCTAGGTTATAAATATGACCTAGAAAATAAAGAGTACCTACTCGTTGTAGGTAAGACGATACGTCAATTATCATAGTGGACAGTTGGCCATTGTTTTATGAAACATTTATTGATTTAGTCATTTGGTAAATCGAGTTTGACAACGAATAAACATGTTTAACAACTGATATAGGTATTTCTAAGTGATGTTTATTGGGTTATATTTAACTTACGTGTCATAATAACACGAACCCAAAGTCACAAGTGATATTGAACCGTTAAGTTTAAGGAGAAACTTTGCCTCCTTGTGCGTGTGCTAACGCTTGTATGGGTTGTGCTGCGAAGAACTGTTCGACATGATACCCACGGCTGCTATGTACCGTCGCATCGCTCGCCGGTGGCAGAGCATGCATACTCACATGTTAGAACCTAAATTATCGCGTACGAAACGGTTTGAGAGGAATTTTTCTCCTCAAACGCGCCGGTTATGGAATTAGCTGCCTGTCGAAGTTTTCCCTAGGGACAACTAGTGTATAAACTTTTGAAGGGTCAGGTCGGGGGTCTAATTTTATTACGAAGATATTCAGCGTCCTCGTTGCTTTTGCGTTTCTTCTTGTCCATGACGAATAGCGTTGCTTAGGACGTGCGAAGGCTTGAGCACCGAAACGTTGAATGATTTGAGAATGGCAGTTACAGAGTTAGCTACTGTGGAGCCGAGAGAGTGGGGTTTTCGTCCGGTTTGTAATGATGCCACAAAAAAAAAAGAAAAAAAACTTAAAAAATCCGTGCAAGGCTGAAGCGTGGGCGCTGCTACAACATGTAAACCGTAGACAATAAATCGCAAAGAATGAATCTGCGAAACATAACATGTATTATTTATCTTTAAAACTTAGGCGTCATATTCCAAGCAATGTTATTTCCCACCAATATATTATCTGCTCACAACAGACCCGTGAGTGCCAAAATACAATATGCCTCTAATTCCCGAGCACACAAGCAAATACCTTCGCGCATACAAATAGATATTTGTCCCAACCCTTCGGTTTGCGACATATGTAGCTCTACGATACAGGGTGAATCTAGAGGTAGAAGACAAGTAATTCCTATTTGGGAGTAAGTATGCATGCTAGGCGAAATTACTTTAGTGAAATGGAAAATTATCTTGTTGTAATTATTTTCTTTCTAATACTTATGTTAACTACTAGGTATAGGATGACACGACTGAGGCTGTTTTTGTAAAAAATACATACTTAACTTTCTTGTACAAAACATTGTTTCTATTTACAGCAAAATATAATTGTTGAATGCCAGAATATGTTTGATATACTTAATTTCAGAACTTTCAAAAGTTCATGAGGATGAAGGCAGAAAGGTCGATTCTATCGGCAGGTTATTAATTTCTGCCAAAGAATTAACAATGGAATATATACTTCTATTTCAGGCAAAATAGGCCGAGCCGATTTGCTAAATCTTGGATTTTATTTTCTGTCCAGCAATTTTAATGTAATTGTGTAACCATTTCGTATTTTACCAAATCCTATTTTTAAACTTGCATATATATTTTGAAAATATAAATAATAAATCCTATCCTCGCTCATTGGATGTCAATGCACGTGAGATCCAACGAGCATTTTCTTTTTTATAACATTTATTTATAACATAGTTTAATAAAACACACACACACACACACACACACACAGTGGCCTGGGTCTGCCTCGCTCTAACACAATGACCATGTAAATTTTCTCTTCTCTTATAAAAGCAGTTGGAAACTTAAAATTACAGGAGTAATCTTCGTATTTCAATGTGTCTCGCGTTCTCGCTTGTGCGTTGTCGCTTTTGACGTGTTAAAACGGATACGTGAAATGGATAGTGTCGAAAATATCTACGCACACTAAGTGACAAAATATAGTATACGATGACTTTAATGGCAAGGACATACGACCGTACAGATATTTATGTCGTTGAAGGTAAATAATTATATATGACTTCTAGAAGTTTTTTTAATCACGAAGGCTGGTGAAAAGGCAAGTGGTCAAGCGCATATCAAAGACCTCAATATATTATCAGTTCATCTTTCTCCACACCACAGCAAAAAGGTGCCGCTTCGTATCTTTGTTGTTTGGTCAAATAAACATTGCATAATAAGGTTATGAACTAATGCAAGTTTCAGACTAGTTCTCTCCTGGTAACTCACGTAACATCCTGTATATCGCCCGCCACGTGAGCGATTGTACATAACTATTATACTTTATGGGTATGTGTATATTATTGTATGGCTTGTTACACCTAATATGATTAGACGTCCATTGCTGCTGTGACAAGTCTCATTCTAAATGACGGGTTGACGTATGGAGATGCTTACACATCTCACGAACTGATTAGTGATTAGTTGCAGAGATTATGCGGCTTCAAATGAACACAATAAGGAGATTTACGCGTTAGATGATCATTGATATGGGAGAATGATAACTGATTTACTTAGTCTAGTGAATAATGTGTTTTAGTTGCTGTCGTTACTCGTTGCTGAGACAACTTAATATCGATATATTTTTTTATATGTATGTTAGTCTTTAACACATTCGGCGCCGACAAGGCAATTATACATACAAAAATGACACGGTTTCGTGTCACCGGTACCGAATGTGTTAAGGTACCGATTTTTGTTAATGACGGGCCTTTGGTTGCACTAGTCAAATAAATACAAAATAAAAACATGTACTTACTCAATTATTAACTTACGGTTTCGTGAGCTGTGGATCTCGAATAATTAGGTCTTATAGTTATAATAAAGATAACTAGTAGTAAAACAAGAAATGAATGACATACTTTTAAGTGTTATTGACCGAATGAGCCAAGCGTCTCCTTTATAGATTGGGCAAAAATGCTTTCGTATGTTCGGATGACTGGCATTTTTTTGGATGGTCACTTTACATAATCGCATTCGTATAATTGTAAATTGTATTATTTTGTTTGAAGAAATCCCATATAATTATCGACTAGAGAGGTGGACAGCTCACGGAACCAGTAATTGTTATTGTTTAGAAATACGTAGATGAAAATCCATCTGTCTGTCTGTCAAGACCCTTTTCGTCTAGAACGCGTAAAGGTAAATTTCATGTTGAAAATAACATCGAATACCTGAGTATTCGATGTTATTTTCAACGTGAAATTAGTACGATTATAGTTGTATTAGTAGGATTGTAGAGTCTACAATCCTACTTTTCCGTCTGTGTTGGAACTGGAAGTTCAGGTTTCCACCTGACCTTAGGCATAGTTTTACCTTCCAAGGTAAAACTATGCCTTTTTGTAACGTTGGGGAAATGCCGTAACGCATCCGGCTGAGTTGAGGGACCAGTACGGGTATGACGGACTAACCGCAACGAATGCCTTAGACTTAACATCTGAAACGCCAACTCTTGTCGAGGGGGACGACGCGGGATCACTATCAGCTTTCGAAAGTGTGCAATGTAAAACTATGTTTACGCCAAATGTGTATTTGAATTATGGTCAGACCGGACCTCAGGCTCCTTTAAGATGTAACTAGGGAAACGCTATTGGGGTCTACAATCCCTTAAAGCTGTGAAAAAAATCTTCTGTGTCAACGTAATCTTAAGGTCGGTTCTTAATGTATTATAGCTCTCGCAAGGGAATCAAAATCTACCTCCACCGGCCCCGCTGACCTAGAAACATGAAATTTGGAACGGTAAACTGTGAATTCGTAACTACTTCGAATAAAAATAACGTCAAGTGTAACCATTGCCGGTACCGACACCCAGATGCCGGTAAATACGAGAGCCCACGTTACACTAGACATGCTAATTAGCTACAATACGTCATAGTGGACATGTTTCACGTGTTCTTTCTATTTACTCCGGAATCCCGAGCCTGTTTTTCACCACCTGGTTTTCACTCGGAATTCGCAGTTTTGGGTTTTTAACCTCGAATCAAATGCACTCTGAAAAAAGAGTTTCTGAGTTTATTTTCTTAAGGGTTTTAGGGTTCCGTACTTGGGTAAAACGAGACCCTATTACTAAGACTTCGCTGTCTGTTCGTCCGTCTGTCCGTCGCTCTGTCCGTCCATCTGTCTGTCATCAGGCGGTATCTCGAGAAAGTTGAAATTTTCACAGATGATGTATTTCTATTGCCGCTATAACAACAAATATTAAAAACCGGCCAAGTGCGAGTCCTTTGGGCCGGCTCTTTGCGGTTTTTATAGATTATAGTACGGAACCCTTCGTGAAAATTTAATTCAACTATCTAACTATCGCGATTCTTGAGATACAGCCTGGTGACAGAGAGACGGACGGACAGACAGCGAAGTCTTAGTAATAGGGTCCCATTTTTACCCTTTAGGTACGGAACCCTAAAAAGACTTAAATTTAAATACAAACAATGTACTTATAGGTACAAGTGGAGTTAGTAACACTTTTATTGTGTGTATGCAGTGAAAAACTATAACATAAATAAAAAGTTTATATTAAGCCTTAAAAATAAAGTTTAGTGGAGAAAATAGTATTTAATTCAAGGATTTACTCGTGCGTTTACTATTCGCCACTAAATAGCTCTATCTTTCTTCCGTCCGTTATGAAATCAACTCAATGGTGAATTGATATGAATTAATTTTAATGAAATCTATTGAGTGACATATTTAGCTTCTCTAGTTTTGCAGTTTTTATTGCAATTACTACACAGCTGGTCCCATTAATTTTACCATGACTACACACATTACTCATTACAAATAAGATAAAAGATAATGAGATCATATTAAATTGGTCCTATGTGAGAATACATGTCAAATTATGAGTGGGATTAAATAATATATAATACATAGAATAAACGTTTCAGGTATCATCATAAAATAATTACTCATACAATAAAAACATTCGTCTACTAGCCACTGTTTCATAACATGTTTAAATCTGCTGAGGTTCAGGTCTTTAAAGGAGTCAGGTAATTTGTTGTGGATCTCTATTACCCATCATGTAGGTATTCTTGGAGATGATTTTCAACCTGGCAGCTGGTCTGTATAATTTATGTATATACTGATATCTTATTTTATTTTATAGTACCAAATTAGTGTATACTTGGTAAGTTTCAAATCAACGACTGGAAGAGGGTTAAAATCAACTTGAAAGATGGTCTTACGTTGTTTATATTAACAGTTACAGGGAAATTGGAAGGTTTTTTTAAAGATTATATACATCTGAGATTTCTTACGCGTAGAACTAGCAACACCCACTCAAATTTTCATTCCCTTTACAACAATAATAATAGTATGTTTCATTTGATCAAATTACCGGCGCCGAAGGTTTAAATCAACTGCAAATTAATCTACTGATAGTATTTAATGAAACGACCAAACGTAATTGATACAATTAACCAATCGCTTCTGATTAGTAGACGTGGGCTTATTATTCGGAGCGCCATGTAGGTACAGTCAACTAACTTAATTTCTCGGCCACTTTGTACCTTGTCACAGTGTCAATAATATGAGATCTTTAGCAGCTTTTTATATTTGTTTTTACTGTAACAAGATACGAAGTGTCCCAGAAATCAAATTGGTTGACATCATTTTACTAGTAATTATTCATGTGTTCACATAATTTTTCCATATTATTGTGATTAAATCTAATACGACGGCCACTTTGGCTTAGTTACTAGTGATCCTGCCTGCGAAGACGGCGGTCCTGGGTTCTACTCCTGGTCAGGACGACACGATTATTCTTTTTTGAGTCTTTAATGTTTTCTATGTATTTAAGTTAGTATTTATTTAACTATATAAATGTTTATACCATCGTCTAGTGCTCTTAGTACAAGCTTTGCTATTTATTTATTTATTATATAAAATGGAAAAGGATTCAATATTTAATTGTGACTGGTTACAAATCTGTTGTTACTTTCGCAGTCGAAGAGAAATCTCGTAGCAATTTTATTACTGCGAAATTGCTTTTGATAGGTACTTAGTTGGTACATACCAATATACAAACAATCTTGATAGAAGAATCGAAAATTGAAGT
This sequence comes from Notocelia uddmanniana, assembly GCA_905163555.1. Classification (NCBI taxonomy): domain Eukaryota; kingdom Metazoa; phylum Arthropoda; class Insecta; order Lepidoptera; family Tortricidae; genus Notocelia; species Notocelia uddmanniana. The sequence continues at coordinate 24,978,334 of LR991055.1, forward strand.
ATTTTCTAATTAATTCATACCTTTGAAATTGATGACTACTAATAGCACTTTCCTGCATGGAAAAAACTTTGTACACGTCTAATTATTATAGACACTTTACACAAGGAAATATAGTATGTAAATCAATTTTTGACAAAGCATAGAAATAGGCAATTACAGGCTTTATTTGTTTTAGTCGGACGACCTTGAGAAGCCTTTTAATTAATACCTAGCCGGCAATTGCCATTCCAATTACAAAATAATGTATAGTTTATGTTAGTTTTTGGAGTAAATTACGGAAACAACTTTGCCACCTAAAAACATCCTGTTAATGTGATAACTGGTCAGTAATTACGACTTCTTTGATTCTCTTATGGCTTCTCTTTGCTACCGCATAACTAGCTACGATAAATAAAATAAGCTTAGTTACATAAATAAAAGTTACTAAATCAAAAACAACAAGGATGTCCAATGGCAGAAAGTATTAATTCCCTTGTCAGTTGAATGCCCAGGATGCTTATGTTTGCTCAGAATTTTAATTATTCACTTTTTTCAGGAAATTAAAATCAATATTTCATATTATTATCAAAAAATAATAATTTATATTTAAAATAAATTGTTTTTATTTCCTTTCACATATGACATCACCAAATTTTTATCCTAATTTGTTTGCTTTTCTTAAAAAGCGGGTAAAAGACATAATTTTTAAATGTGTGCAAATATCACACAAATACATAATTGCCCTGACCGGAATTCGAAACCGGAACCATCCGTTGATTTTGATACGATGGTTTTTTGGACTAAAGCCACCTGCGCTGAACACTTTAGACTGAATAACGTTATGAAAGTGTTAGTTTTTTGTGTTTTAATGTTTTCAAGTATAGGCATGCATGCATATTAATCTTAATCTCAATACTTTATGAAATATGTGGTTACTATGCCATATAAAACTATTTCAACGCCCACTATTACCGACTAAGTGGCATAATAAAACAGTATAAACAACTGAAAACTGAAGAGTGAGGACAGTGAGGAGGCTCTTGAAATAATAAAAAGGGTCATTAAAAACTGAAACTCATTACGGCCGCACACTAGCGCTTACCCACACATGCAAGCCTAGTCATTAATAACGTTCGTGCCAACTAATCCAGTTGCTTTTTGCGTATGGAATTGGTGTATATCGTAGGTACAAAATATTTCTCGCAATTCAGGTCAACCACTGAGTAGCGGCACTATTCACTTCATTTCGTATCCTGTATTGCTTTAATGTTTTGCGTACTAGTTTACACATGTTACCTCGGCATAAAAAATAGAAGCGATGATCAAAAGTAAAGCCTTAGATGTTCAAATAATGAAACAAATAAACCAAAACATATCAAAGAAGTATGAATGCGATTATGAAGAATACTTGTTGCACCTAGGGCATCACAAATGCTGTTAGTCGGTAAGATACCTATTCATATCGGTTCCACAACCTCTAATTTCGATGCGCATGATTTTAAGAAGGATGTACTCATAGATGCTTATACCATTGCCATCTATGTTACTTGCTACAAGTAAGCTTTTGTGGAGTTAGGTTAAAGGTTGTAAGAGAGGTTTCGTCTTCCGCGCAAAAGGAAACGAGATAAAACACTCGATGGGAATGGTTTCATGGGCAATTTTCGATAAATATCTAACTGTAGTTTTATTCATATTTCCGATTTTAAATAAAGTTAGGAAAAGTAATTTCCACGTCGTAACGGTCAAAACTTCCCAAAATAATTATTATTCCTCCATTCTTATTCAATTCGCCATCAAAATATTCCCGAAGTAGTCACCGATCTCTCTAGTAACTGGCTGATAAAATATCAACGTGCACAAAAATCTTTCCCTTTTTAATTTTTTACTTGTTCTCGTGCATTTATTAATCCGTTTTCCACGGTAAGTACATCAATAACAAAGATGTCCCTATTAATATTTTACATTTGATGCCAGGTGTATTTAATATAAAATCGGTTTACTGTAAATGAAAGTTAAAAGAAAAATATTTTATAAAAAGAACTAATTACGCAACTTAAGTAGGTATGCTCTATAAACAAGAATGTTGAAAAAGTTCCCGTGTTGTATTTTTACGTCGCTTTAAATAATAAATGCGCTGTCGGTAATGGTTCCATTTTCCGTGTTCATTTATTTTCTTTTGAAATGATGATTTTAATAGCTGTAATTTATTACCAATATTCATAACATTAATAACTCACCTTGAGTTCACACATCCATTTTTCACTTCACTATTACACTACTTACTTCATAAAGAAAGTATTTTTAACTTCAAAACTTATCCTAAACTTTTTTACAACACACATGTAGTTTAAACAATGTATTTGAAGGTAATTTTCATTATTTATAGCATGTCCTGAGTTATATTTTCATAATTGATACGTTGACAGGTAAAAGTCGCGCGGGAATTCCACTTTGAAGCTGTACGAGCCGATCGAAATAGGTTGGAACTCGTCGGCGTGCGGCCAATTACTAAGGAAAGCACGCAAGTCCGCAACAAAGGTAGCAGTGCGCATGCTCCAAGACGATTGACACTCGTCGGGCTTATGTTGCATGCTAGTTAAATTTGTTTTACTAACTTCTTACTTTTGCTGTGACAAAATGAGTAAAAGCACCTTTAAAAGTTTAAATTATGTTCAGATACAAAAGGTTAGATTCATTATTAATTTACATAATTTCGCAACTGGTATAGTTGGTTCATAAAAACCACATCGTGCCCCCAACCACAACCACATCCATGGCCCCGATTTTTCACAACTTGATGTAAGTTCCTAGTTTCAGTTTGACGGATCGATATTGACATTGTCATTTTAAGCCAGCGGTACTAAACAAAGTAAAGTTCTTCTCCATTACATTATTCATATTAATTTTTTAATGTAAAATTTACACATGTCAAAATGGCATCCGATATCCTAGGGTTGTCCCTTTTACGCGTCAAGTTTTGTCACAGCCTTATTTTGCCGCGTTCAAGTAGCGTAGGTGTAATGACTTGATAAAATCCCTGAAACCAATTCATTGGATATCTTTTTTGTCAACAGTCAACTCGTGTAGAACGAATGGATCCTCTAGGTAAACATTTGGGTACCTACTTATACTATAATTGATATTCATATTTAAACTGTTAAGTAAGGCCACATTTTTCAGAATAAAATGTAAATATATATACCTATATGTATTATGTATTGATTTACGAGTTCACGTTGTTAAAATATTCCAAATTGAGAAAAGGTAACGTTAGAAAACTTACGAAAATCCAATTAAAACTGCGAAGTCTGTAATTGGAGTCTTTAATTTGTTATTTTTGTCGTAGAATTGTTACAATGGAAGTTATTTCATGTTTTCTTGTAGGCATATTCCACAAAATTATTAATTGGGTAGTCTTTGCATTCAGTTAGATAATTTTTGCTATGTGACTATTTAGGTGTAGTGGGGCACCAAATTATGAATTATTAATTATATTTAGCCTAGCATAATCCAGTCTGTGGGAAGATACTTCCATACTTTGCCTTGCAATAGATGCAGTTTTTATTTGCTGAGTACAGTTGGGAGGATATGTTCTTATCGCTGGCGTGCAAGTTTTCCAGTTTAATACAGTTCAAGCTCAGTGAAGGAGATTGGTCTCGAGCTTGCAGTTCATCTGTCGAAGTTGTCTGTGGCAGTTTCATGATTTTTAAGGCATGACTCAACATGATCATTAGAGTTAGTGATGGTGTAATCTGAAATTTTCAGAACGCCTTTGTGCGAGATTCTAACACGGTAACTTCTTTGGATTGTTTTGAATTGTTCTTGGTGTTCCAAACACCGTAATTTATATGGTAACGCATTTGGAGCACAAAACAACTCACTTTTAACTTGTAAAATTATTTTATTTCATTAACTCACAACTCACTCAAACCACAACTTTCTCCATCATCGATCTGTATATCTTTTTTCTTCTTATTGCCGGCTAGGACCTTAGAGTATAAAACCTCTTTGGTAAATTATACATTATATTTATGTTCTGTTTAGAACATGTTGGCGGCCAGAACAAAAACATAATATAAGGCCAAATTTAAACTGATCACTAACATTTTATATAGAAAACTCCCGTGAGTTTGAGACATATTAAATATAATGAAACGGTGAACGGTGAGTGACCCGCTTCATTATATTTAACATGATCACTAACATAACATGAAATAAAAATAATAGTTAATTATAATCTATTGGTAAAGGGCAAACTTTCATTATGCTGGTTTTAACAATAGAACCCTTCGTGGTTTTAACATGCAAAGCTCTAACTTTACCATCTTTACCAGGTTGAACATCTACAATTCGACCCACAGGCCATATAATGGGGAGACATTATCTTCCCGCAACAAAACTAAAGTACCTATCTCAATATTAGGAGACTCGTTTCTCCACTTTGGCCTGCTCTGAAGCATAACCAAATATTGCTTATGCCATTGCTGCCAAAAATGTTGTTGCAATTGAACACATTGCTTCCAAAAGCTTAATCTTCCTATATTGACATTAGTTAAGTCAGTATCAGAATAAGAACACAGTGAAGCACCTGTGAGGAAATGCCCTGGAGTTAAATAGGACATACAATTAGGGTCTCTTGACATTGGAGTTAATGGCCTAGAATTTAATATACTTTCAATTTGCACCAATATTGTATACATCTCCTCATAGGTGAAAACCATGTTTCCAATTACTCGCTTCATGTGATATTTAATGCTTTTAATTCCTGCCTCCCATAAACCACCAAAAACTGGTGAATAGGAAGGAATAAAATGGAAAGATATTCTTTCTGAAGCAGCATAATTAATAACAGAGCTTTGATGATTTGAAGAATTCTGTAAATCATAAAGCTCTTTGAGAACATTTTCGGCACCCTTATAATAAGCTGCATTGTCACAATATATTTTTGTAGGCTTATTTCTGCGAGCTATGAATCTTTTAAGACATCCTAAGAAAGTATTAGTTGTCATATCAGAAGCCAATTCAATGTGTATGGCCTTTATTGCAAAGCAGACAAAGATAACTACATAAGCCTTTGTTATTACAGGGTTTCGAATTCTAGTCTGCTTGACATAGAATGGACCTGCGTAATCAGTGCCCACAATTTGAAAAGGACGAGTCATATTTACACGATCGAGTGGCAAAGAACCCATTAATTGAGCAGCACTTTTTGACTTAAATCTAAAACATTTTATACATTTGTACACAACGGACTTTATTTCCCTATTAGCATTAATAATCCAATATTGCTCATTTAAACTACTTAGTAACAAAGTGTTACCAGCATGTTTTAATCTTAAACGTTCTCTGTAAATAATTAATTTAGTAATATGAGAACCTTTAGGTAAAATTATGGGGTGTTTTTTGGAGCACGGCAAGCATTTTGTAATTGCATTTTGTAACCTTCCACCCACTCGTAGCAAACCCTCAGAATCGAGAAAAGGATGCAATTTATTTAAGCTGGATTTTAATGGCAACTTGTTATTTAAATGATCAATATCAACACGAAAAACTTTACTTTGCACACACTTAATTATCATCCTCAAAGCAAAATTCAATTCTTGGGGACTCAGTTGTCCAACTCTCTTATTTACATTTACTCCCTTTGAATTATATATAAATCTAATAATATAAGACATGATCCTAATAAGTTTGTCAATATTAGAATATTTTTGCATTAAATCATGAATTGAATTTGAATGCACGCATGTGAGACAAGCCTTAATTGAGGGCTTTAATTCTGGCACATCAGTCTTTAAAATATCATTTTCTACAGTCTTATGACAATTCGTCACTTCCGACAGAAAGTGTGGCCCATGCCACCACAAATTACATTTTTCCAAAGCCTGGGGATCGACACCGCGAGATAACAAATCTGCAGGGTTATCATTAGTATTTACATAATGCCATTTAAAATCTGAAGACAATTCCTTAATTTTATCGACTCTGTTACCTACATACATATTAAGCTTTATCGGCAAGGTTTTTAACCACGCTAAAACAATCGTAGAGTCAGTGTAAAGGTGAGTATTCAGTGAATATTTTAAAGATAGAGCAGTATGAACCTTTCTAGCCAAAATCACAAGAAGAAGAGCACCATTAAGTTCTAATTTTGGAATACTCAATCCTTTACTTTTGGGATTAATACGCGACTTAGAGCATAGAAGTTTAACCGAAACTTTATTATCAACATCAACTACTCATAAATACAAACAGCATCCATGGGCTAAATTAGAAGCATCGCAAAAACCCACGAGCTCTATGGTTTGCGCATGTTGAACATTAATATTCCGTTTTATTGAAATACAAAACATTTGAACCAAACTTTTCGCAAAATTGACCCATTTCTTATTAAGATCTTCAGGCAAAAAATCATCCCATTTTAGGTTTTCAAACCAAACTTGCTGCATTAATATTTTTGCCTGAACTAAAAGAGGACCACATAATCCCAAAGGATCAAAAAATTTGCTAATAAAACTAAGCATTTGCCGCTTAGAGTATTTGTCTTGAACTTCGTTAACCGGACACTTCATATTTAAAGTGTCATCTACGACATCATAGGTCAATCCGAGTGTTTTTACGTATTCATTTTTTTATCAAATGTTTTGAAGTCAAATTGATGCAATTCAACCGGGACGTCTCTTAAGATTTCTAGTTTATTTGAGCACCACTTATGAAGTGATGAACTAGCCAACTTCATAAGCTCAATTAATTCTCGTTTTGTTTGAATAATGTCATCAACATAACTGGTGTGCATGAGTACAAATGAAGCCAAAGGATATTGATCTTTATGTCTTTGAGCAAGTTCAATTAAACACCTTGTTGCTAAAAAGGCACTACTCCTCAAGCCATATGTAACAGTTTGCAATTGTATACATCTGACAGGCTCATCCGCAGAATCACGCCATAAGATATTTTGCAAACTACGGTATTTATCTTCGATTAAAATTTGGCGATACATAGCCTTTATGTCACATAAGAGCACATATTTAAATGTTCTGAATAAAATCAGAATATCACAAAGATCCCGTTGAACGACGGGGCCGTTCAATAAAATATCGTTCAAGCACAAACCATTTTTTGTAACAGCACCACCATCAAAGACAGCACGCACTGGCGTAGTTTTACTTTTAGGGTTTTTTACAGGATGGTGGGGCAAAAACATAACATTTCCCGCGTTCTGTTCATAAATCGTAATGTCAATATATTTAGCATGACCCTGATCTAGGTAATCATGTATAAACTTTTTATATTTTTCATATAAATCCATATCTTTTTCCAAACGCTTTTCTAAATTAAAAAACCGTTGCAAAGCACTACTAAAGGAATCACCTAGATTCAAATTTTTCAATTCAACTTTCATGGGCAAGGCCACTGGAAACTTTTTATTTTCTAACTTGACAGATTCCTGAAAAATTTGTTCAGCTAACTGATGCTCTGTACCAAATTCCTTGATAACATCAGGTACCTTTTCACACTCCCAAAACTTAGTCATAGTGTCATCAATATTTACAGAAGAATTTATATCATTTAATGGTAAAGATCTTTTTACCTCTTTGTTACTTGGGAAAGGTGACTTTTTTTTTTTTTTTTTTTTAATACCACGTTGGTGGCAAACAAGCGTACGGCCCGCCTGATGGTAAGCGGTCACCGCAGCCTATGGACGCCTGCAACTCCAGGGGTGTCACATGCGCGTTGCCGACCCTTTAAAAATTTATACACTCTTTTCTTGAAGTATCCCATACTGTAGTTCCTCGGGAAAACCTCGGCAGGGAGCTCATTCCACAACCGGAGCGTTCGAGGGAGGAAGTTCCTCTGAAACCGTACCGTACGCGACCATTTAGGTTCTAAGGTGTGAGGATGAATGCCCCGCCGACGGCGAGCAGTGCGATGATAGAAAGCGGCCGTGGGCATCATATCGAATAGTTCTTCGGAACACAACCCATTGTACAAGCGATAGAACACGCACAAGGAGGCAAAGTTTCTCCTTAAACTTAAAGGTTCAATATCGCTCGTGAGTTTGGGATCGTCCACGATTCGCACAGCACGTCTCTGAAGCGAGTCAAAAGGCCCAAGCTGGTATCCAGGTGCTCCCGCCCAGAGGTGACAGCAATACTCCATGTGGGGACGAACTTGCGACTTATATAATATAAGTCTCTGTCCCGGGGTGAAGTACCGCTTCGCTCTATTGAGCACACCTAGCTTTTTGGATGCCAGCTTGGCCTTGCCTTCTAAGTGGCTTCGAAATTGGACGTCGCTGGAAATGTCGACGCCAAGGATCCCAATACTCTCTGAGATGGAGAGGGTTGTGTCCTGGAACTGTGGGGCCACAGTGAACGGGGTTTTCTTAGCGGTGAACGCACATACTTGTGTCTTGGTGGGGTTGAACTGGACCAGATTATCCTGGCCCCACTCAGAGACTCTGACCAGAGTGCTCTCGATTTCGGACACAAGTTGTTCGCGACTCTCTAACACAGAGGCACGAGGAATGTTGGCACGGCCCGTATAGTAAGCGTCCCCGGTGCTGTCATCCGCATAACAATGGATGCTATCAATAGACAGCATGTCATTTATATGCAGCAAAAACAGCGTCGGGGATAGCACGGAACCTTGTGGGACGCCAGCGTTAATGTCCATGCTTTCGGAGCAACTGCCGTCTACTACGGCTTTTATGCGTCTGCCGGACAGAAAGCTGGCGATCCATCTGCACAAACCCTCGGGCAGTCCGTACGATGGTAGCTTCGACAGAAGACCTCGGTGCCAGACCCGATCGAACGCCTTCGCTATGTCTAAGCTGACCGCTAACGCCTCTCCCTGACTCTCAATGGCTGAGGCCCACCGATGTGTAAGATACACTAGGAGGTCACCAGTCGAACGACCGTGACGAAAACCGTACTGACGGTCGCTGATCAGATCGTGTTCCTCTAGGTATCTTAGGAGCTTTGTGTTGATGACACGCTCCATCAGCTTGGAGAGAAGGGAGGTAATAGCAATAGGCCTGTAATTCGATGGGTCTGATCTATCGCCCTTTTTAGGCACCGGGTGTACGAGGGCAGTCTTCCACGAAGACGGTACTTGCCTTTTGCGGTAAGAGAGCGCGAAAAGTCGCGTTAGGACGGGACACAACTCAAGAGCACAACGTTTGAGCACCACCGCTGGTATGCTGTCCGGCCCGCTCGACTTGTGGACGTTTAGAGACAGCAGCTCCCTCCGGACATCCCTCTGTGAAAAGTTAATTTCCGGCATGGAATACCCACATCGAGGGATAGTGGGAGGTACGGCGCTGCCGTCGTCGTCCAAAGTGGAGTTCGAAGCAAAGAGGCTACCCAATAGATCGGCTTTCTCTTTTGCACTGTGGGCCTGACCTCCAGCTGTAGTTCGCAGTGGTGGTAAGGACGACTGACAGAAGTTTCCCTCGGCAGCTTTGGCGAGCGACCAAAAGGCGCGACTTCCAGAGGGATATCCAGAAAGTTTCTCGCCAATTCTGCCGATGAAATTGAATTTAGCTCTGGCAATAACTCTCTTGCTAGACCTCGAGGCAGCGTTCAACTTCCGTTTCACATCAGAAACGTTTGGATCGTTACTAGCTTTGGCCTTGGTCCAAGCCCTGTATGCGGTTTGCTTACATGCTGTAGCATACTTACAGGGCCGGTTAAACCAAGGTCGCTTTTTGGCTCCAGCAGCGACCAGCGAGTTGGGAATAAAACATTCCATACCCGCCAGGATCGTCTCAGCGACAGCGTCTGCACAGGGGTCTGGATCTTCTGATGTGAAACAAAGCTGCCTCCATGGGTACGATGCGTAAAATTCACGCAGTCCATCCCAGTCTGCTGACCTATACTGCCACATGCGCCGTAGGCTAGTTGGTCGCGGCGGATCCGGCCTCACACATGGTGCCTTTGTCCGGACGAGGCAGTGATCGGACGATCCGAGTGGTGCATTCACTGAGACGGAATACCCGTCCGGACGTGAGGTCAGCAGAAGGTCCAGGAGAGAGCTGGTATGGTCCTCGACGTCTGGTATTCTCGTAGGAGAACGTACCAGTTGCGAGAGTCCATAGGCCAGAGAAAATTCGCGAGCAGACCTACCCGCGTAGTCAGTGGACCGAGAACTGAGCCACTCAACATGGTGGGCGTTAAAATCTCCTAAGATCACCAACTCCGCGGAGGGATACTGCTCGAGAACTCTGTCAGATGTCAATTGCAAGTGCTCGAAGAGCCGAGTTGTGTCCATGTCACCGCTATGAGACCTGTAAAGGCACGCGTAGACGCGGGTGTGGCCGCCGCAGTCAACGCGCAGCCACAGCACGGACAGATCTTTCTCTTCGTAGGCCTGAAGGCGGCGACAGCAGATACCCTGCCGAGCATACATACATACACCGGCACGTCTCAAGAACTTATGTTCGAGCGTGTATCCGGGATACAGAAGGTATGAAGTATCAGCCGGGCAGGATATCTGTGTCTCCGTAAGGAATAAAAGTGTCGGTTGCGCAGACTCCAGATGCTGATGAACCGCATCTAAATTTGAGTGGAGTCCCCGGATATTACAAAAGTCCACGTGTGTGGAGGATGGTACCGCTGAGAATCTGTTCCTTTTTTTACTTGGCATGGCATATAATTTTAAGAAGTGTATAAAAGAGGATTCGCTGTGATGACGGCTGTAGGGACAAAAGCACGGTAGAAACCTGGCAAAGGATGATGCAGGTAATACGGTTTGTGGGCACGGCGTACGGAAGGGCCCCCGGTCCCCCCCTGTTGTGGCAGCCGGGTCCACTCCGGTCTCCTTCTCCGGCACGACTACCACACCAAGGACTTTTCGCGAGACTGGCGGTTCAGCCTCCCAGGGTGGAGATTAAGTGACCCCTGGGTTCGGGAACCCAACTAACCTGCGGGCGGCCAGCGGACAACCGTTTCACCGGGTCTCCCTGATCGCCGCACCCACACTCCGGGCCTACACGAAACTAAGGCAGTGTTGTTAGTACCGTAGGTCCCCTGCCGTCAACACAACGAATTCTCAAGGAGCTCTGGAAACCTTACTCACCATCAGGAACACAACACCACATACCTACAAAATAAGCAGTGGTGCTATTATGGCTGCGATCTTCTGTAAGGCGGAGGTACTTCCCCAGTTGGGCTGCTCCAAATTCGAGCGAGATGTCATTTCGCTATGCCCTACCTCTCTAGCATTTCGCTATGCCCTACCTCTCGACTGCAACTCATTTTCCAAATTACTATTTAAAGGGTTGCCTTCAGTAGTAACACAAAAGTTACAAGTGGAAATCTTGCCAGCAGATACAGGCAATGTCCCGGCAACAACATAACCAAAACTTGTATTCACCAGAAAAGGACCAGACGGCATCAGCGGAAATGACTCACGCTGCAACACTTGGAAGAATATATCACATCCTAATAAAAGTGAAATTTCATCTGTTTCATTAAAATTTTCATCTGCCAACTTGACATTTGAAGGAATATCAAATTGCGAAATATCAAATGTTTGCTGCGGGAGAGGACATGTTATATTTTTCGTCACACAACATGAGACATTAATTTTGAAATCATTCATAGAAGAATGAACAACAATATCTGTCTTTTGGCAGATATTATTCCTCCCATTGCACACACCAGTCACAATCTCATCTGTATTATATACACAACTATTTACATTCTTTACAGCCTTTTCACAAATAAAACTCACTTGACTGGCCGAATCCAATAATGCCCTAACATGTGTAAATGTGCCATCTTTATAAATTAATTTTACCATAGCGGTTGGTAATAAGACACTACGGGCCTGAGGTTTTGCACATATATTTGCAACTAAGTTAGAAGCATTAGCAGTCAAACTAAAAGCCTCGGCAGTTGAACTTTCAACATCAGTAATAGATTTACTATTTTCACTCTGAGTAGGTACTTTAGCATAAGCAACATTAGCTACCTTACTTTGGATTGGCAAATGCAACAAGGTATTATGTTGATGATGACATGTCGCACATTTTAATTTCAACAGACACCTACCCCGGTGATTATTCAAACACAACCTGCACAAATTGTTTGAATCCACAAACTCTGATCGTTCCTTAGGTGTTATCATTTTAAACTTACATGTAATTCCAGTAGCAACTGCTGCGCTAATTGCAGATCTCATCGACTTATGAGACTCTTCCTTTGTTGTGGCCTCCAATGCTACAGCTCGCTTCTCTAGGAATGTCAGGAATTCACATAATGTGGGCACCTCTTTCATATCACGCTCAAGATGAAATCCGCGATAAGTATAGGAGTCAATCTTTTTGGCCAGAATATTGACCAGCAATGTATCCCAATATTCAACTCGTTCATTTAAATTTTTTAGTGCAGCAAGATGCATATTTACATTTGACACTATATTGCGCAAACCATGGGCTGTACATTTTGTGCAAACAGGCATATCAATTATGCTATTTACATGAAAATTTACAATTTTGGGTTTGTTATTATATCTATCATCTAAAAGTTTCAGTGCAACTTCATAACTGTCATCATTAAACATTAAATGCTTAATCAAATCTAATGCTCAAATAGGAGCGCAAATAATACAACTTCTCGCAATAACTTAACTTTAAATCCGAATGGATTACCGCCTTAAACATATTTATAAATGGATGGTAATCCATTATATCTTTACCATCAAAACTTTTCAAATTTATAGATGGCAAATGACTAAACTTACCACGGTTTACTCCTGGTGATTCTAGTCTAGATTGCTCGAAGATACCTGAACTTTTTGAACTCTCCAAACGCTTGTTCATGAGCTCCAAACAGGCATCACGTCTCTCTTCAATCAATTCATAATCTTCCGAATCGTTTGGATCCAAGCACACAATAAGATGGTTATTTTGCTCATAATCATTAAAACTTTTGTTCAGCCTATGTTTCTTTTCCAAGATAGCTTCTGGAGAAGCAGTAGTAAAACGTTCAGATGTACAAAACTTTTCAATTCTGGTGATTGAGCTTTTTATGTAACCGCGAGCAGCTTTCAACTCGTCCAACTTGGCCATTTTTACAGTAAATATTTCTACAACTTTGTACAAAACTCCTAAACAACAATCTTCCACGTTATAACCGACTAAAACTAACAATCTACACACTTATTTTACACAAATTCACACACTATATACAAAAGTCGAAAACTTTTTCACTCGTAGAAGTTTATTTAGTATAAAATGACAGCTATTCCGTCCGTTGACATGGCGACGTTCGGGTACACGCACAGCAATTCGCACGCACCGCAAGTCGCTCTCCCGCGCGCCAAGCAGAAATCGTCGCTGATTCGCATACAAGACTTGTAAAAATTTCTTTAGGTGGCGTATCCAAACGCACAAACTCAGAGTGGTGGTACAGACATTACTCTATCTCTTTCTTTGGGAACTATATACACTATTGCTTTCACTTTCACTCAAGTGGTGGTACAGACACTTTTTGTACTTTTCGCCGCTTCTTCGTGTTCTTTTGTTTTTTCGTGAAAATTTTCAATGTTCAAATGGATTTTACAAACTCACAATGTTTACAAAATATACATGTTCCAAACTCGAAGGACCAATTTTAATGTTCCAAACACCGTAATTTATATGGTAACGCATTTGGAGCACAAAACAACTCACTTTTAACTTGTAAAATTATTTTATTTCATTAACTCACAACTCACTCAAACCACAACTTTCTCCATCATCGATCTGTATATCTTTTTTCTTCTTATTGCCGGCTAGGACCTTAGAGTATAAAACCTCTTTGGTAAATTATACATTATATTTATGTTCTGTTTAGAACACTTGGCCGCAGGAGGTTTGTACTTTATACGTCGTTTGTATACGTCGAAGTTTTTTTTTTTTTTTTAAGTGACGATACATAAGCCCGAAAAACTAAATAGTAAAGCGTCGCACAGTCAACGCCGCCATAAGAAGATCATTTTCAGAGAACGATGTCATATGGACTAAGCGCTCTTAAACCTCTAATACTCATTATTAGTCGAATGGACAGTATGAATAAACCCGTGAAGTCAGTGTTATGTCTGAAAATAGCGAATGTAAATCAAAGATTTAACATCTAAATAAAGTTACTCTGCGTCTTTTAGCCTAATAAAGAAAGCCGCAAACACACAATTGAGAATACCCCAACTGGGGTCCGGTAGCCGTAGGCCGGGGAGTACAAAAGAAGTCGATAAATGACAGAAAGCAAAAGTGTACCGCCACCTTAAATACTATATGGACCTTATTGGTCCATTGATGCCGAAATTAATCTGACGGCGCGGGGCATCTTTTAAATCGCTAAAAGCTTTAACACCCATCCCTTTTTATCAGAACGATTGTACAAAACCACTCAACCCTTTTAAACCCCAATCCGAAGTGCGTCCGGTCGTTAGCAGACATTAATGGAATCCACCCGGTTACTCTGCCGTGAAAATAACAAGGAGCAAGGATTTTGGAGACTCAATCCGTTGTTTCAAACAAAAACATTGTTCGCGCCGCTGAAAATGTATTAGAAACTTGTTGAGGCGTGTTTACCTCCATTAATTACATACCTCGAACATTACCACTAAGCACAAAGCCATAGCAGGATGAGAAAAGTAGCCGTTTTTGTAAAATCTTGGCCTGGATTCGACTTTCCTAATATGACTGTCTAGGCATGTCTTAAGGATATCTCTATTGATGTCCTTGGTTAAATTTATATAGGTAAGTAGTATATAGGTAGTATAGTATTTAAGAAATTTAATTTTTGTACTTGTAAATAAATTTCAGTATTATTATACCAGTACCACCAAAATACGCTTACAATTAACGCAGTCACCTGATTCAGAAACTAGTCAGGCTTAAGGAACTAAGAATTAAAGAATTAAAATACTTCTTCTTTCCACTTAACAAGAAAGCCCTTTCATACCTTCATACCTATACGATGATACCTACCTACTCTTCTTCCCAAGGTACACTTCCTAGTCTTCCTACTCAAGCAGCAAGAATCATAATCTTTTTTACACTCATAATTTTAATTAACCAAAGCTATCCTTATTATTTTATCATTCAATGGACAACGGTCCCTAATTACACTATTCCTAACTAAGTCGATTTTACAGTTTCGTTCCATTTAGATTAAATATGAAAACTTAACATATAATGTTTAGAACCCCTTTGATATTCAAGAGTCTTATGATATCTGGAATGAACTTTAGGGGAAAGGGGTCTCTTTATAAATCTAGTCCATATTTACAAGAATTTATTTAACTTGCATAATTGAAAACTATTTTCGGGTCAAATCTTGCAACAGAATTTATTTTTTAATTATAATAATAAAACATTTATTTATGACATAAATCAAACATAAAAGAAAAGAAAAATAAAACTACAACAAAAATATGTAACAAAATAGTCCCAACTCAGCATGAAGCCAGCGCTGGTCTTCCGTTGGGACCATTAGTGAGATCACGGGCAGCGCACACATTTAACATATACATACTAAATATAATAGAAAATAGAACAATAATTAACAAAAATAACAAATAACAATAATTTAACAGCTAAAACGTGTTACATAATAAATAATACAAGTACAGTGTGTGCGCGGCTTAAAACTATCACTATTTCTGAACGTGACCATCTCCTTCTTGCGCCAGCACGAGTCTAGCACTGACGGAATCTACGGGAACTAAATAACAAAACAAAACAACACGAACACGATGGTTACGATGGTCGCATCCGCAAAAAATACAGTAATGTTGTGGAATAACGAAAAAGACACACATTTTGCAATAACAACCGCATTTCAGATAACACAAACACAAAAAGTAATATCGGAAATATACAGGTACAAATTACAAGTGCGAAATAAATAAGATACAAAACTGCGTGCATAAGAGAAAAAAATAAGAACATAAGCGGACTAATTTATATTTATGGCAAATAGCACATGGCAAGGCCCGTAGGAAATCATCCAGAGGTAAGTAGAAAATAGAAGAACTGTATATAAAAACACAAGGCCTGTGGCTATATACAGCTAGTATCCATATTGTTTTCCTCACTAAGTTGGTGTTCAAAAACATGTTTGTTAAGCATTTTACTGAAACAATAGATATTTTCCAGGTTCCTTATGGGAGGTGGGACATTATTCCACACTTTTGAAGCTGCATAACGGTAACCACCTCTAAAAGCAGCCGAGGCATGTCGAGGTGTCAACAGCTGCAATACACACCGCCGGCCTCCTCGAGACGTGTTAATTGACAACTTTTCAAAGAGATATGTGGGTGTCTTATATTTGAGTACTCCAAAAAGCAAACAAGCTAAATGAAGTTTCCGTCTGTGCTGCATTTTGAGAACTTTATGTTTATTTAAGAATGGAGTGACATGAGCCCTTGAAGGAACGCTGAAACAGAACCTGGCACATGCATGTTGGACGCGTTGAATCAGCCTTTTAGTTTTTGAGAGGAGGCGGGGACCAACCCATCAACATAATTTAACTTTGATAAAACTAGGGACTCCACTAACCTGATTCGCGGGTTTACATTTGTAAATTGCCTAAGTTTATACAATATATTTAATTTGTAAAAACAACTTCTAATTGTATTTACCATATGCTTCTCAAAACGTAGTCCGCAATCTAATAAGAGACCCAAATTACACGCCTCATAGGTACTAACAGAAATTAATTTATATTACCCACTAGGTTAAAATAGATACAAGCGATTACTGTCACATCCAAATGTGAGTTCCTAACTTATTCTGCACCTATAATACTAATATAAATTCAAGTGCGATTTTTAAACAAAAAATACCATTTCATTCATCATCATTATCATCATATCAGCCGAAAGACGGCCACTGCCGGACAAAGCCCCCTTAAAGAGTGCTACAATGACCGGTCCGGCGCCACCCGCATCCTGCTCCCTTTACCAGGTCAGTCTACTTAGTGGGGCTACCTACGCTGCGCCTTCCAGTACATCCATCCATTTCATTCATTTAAGTATTAATACCGATCGTTCGTGCCTGTACCCTTTGGGTAAAATATCCATTATATAGCCTTAATTATGATTAAGGACACAGTGGCTCAACACGGGCACTCAAGTCAGTTTAATTCCTCGTTGATACACATTTACTTAATGTCGGACGCAGTTTGCTCATTAGGCGAGTACTTAGGGTCAAGTCGCATTCATCATGTCTTAGCAACTAAAGGTAGCCATACACAGGTAGCAACATAATCGTGATTACGACTGAGCGTGCTTAAAGAAGCGACTGTAAATTGCTAATATTTATTTTGTAGAACATAATAGAGGGCTACTCTGACATGTAATGAATTGCATAATAAGCCTATAAAGCAATAACGCTCAACAACGTGATAAAAGCTTCCGTATGCTTCATCTTATCGTTTAATGTAAGATAAACATGACCGTAATACGCTTTCAGGAAACCACAACTAGAGTTCGGTCTTTTAATATAATCTCAAGACTCGGATTCCCGAGTTGTCTCTTGGGGTTTGCAGTTATTTATCGTATTGCGACTGCAGCTGAGTTGTTGACAACTACTTATAGTACCACTCCTAGCAATGGCAGACTTAAAGATGGTATTGCAGTCATTATTTGGTCGCTCATAATAATATCATAACATTCCATACTCAACTCTTACCAACACCTAAAAGAGTAGAGGGGTGGTAGTGGCACAGTCAGCATTAGAAGTAGATATGCATATGAAGAGGTCGAAAGTATTTATTTTAAGGGAATAAAGCTTTTGATCTGTTGTTTTACTATTACAACTCTATACTTAAAGTGTGTTTTGAGCGACCGGGTAACAACTGCAATATCATCTTCAAGTCTGCAATTGCAGCTTAAATTCGGCTGGAACGGCCGGGGGGCGTCGTGGTAGAATGTTCGCGATCCCATGGCGCCCCCATTCACGGCCAAGAGGGGAAACGCCGGTGTGGTTTTAGTGGGTAGGCTTCTCCCCTCCATTTCGCTCAGAAATGGTGCGGGAGAAGAGAGTCCCACATAACCCCCCCATAAAGTTTCCCAGCCTGGGGGGTATGCGTAACGCATTTCCACATCGTTAACAAAAAAAAAAAAGGTTAGAACTGCGATCCTTTGTAAAAAAATGTTTTCTATGTAATGAAAATTATGGGAAACATATATTCTATGAAACTTCTGTCTGTAAATCAAGGTACAACCTAAAATATCATATGCTCTAAAAAAACCTTTACTGAATACCTCAGTCGTAAGTATGTTGTGTCTTATGCTTAAGGTGTCCGTGCAAGGCCGCGTTAAGGTGCATTAGCACAGGTCTCGACTGGGATGCAGCTGCAATTAAATTAATAGGATGTCTGTTTGTAACTTTGCTCATAAGCAGGCGATGACGGCTGGCTAAACAGGTGTTTCGTCTACTAATTGTATGGTCAAGTAGGATGTAAGTGCTGAATACAGTAGGTTGAACTGAAAATTATGGGCTCAAAATTACTTTTACTAATACTCACATTCTCGAGTGGCGACCACGTACCGGAAGGCGTAGCGTGGGCAGGCCCCTTAGACATAATTAATATTATTTATAATATTAGACCTGGTGTATTTGGTTAAAAGTTTATTTTTCAGTATAAATTGATGTACACACACATAGAAAAATCATTAAACGTCTTGTTATTTGTGTTTCACGTAACCTTAATTGTATTTGTTTTAAGTTCTCATGTAAGCGAATTTTATAATTGTATGATAGTCAATTAACAGGCGCATATCACATGAACTATCGCTATTGACGACATATTTTTTTATACAACAACGGTGCCAAAATCCTACGGCCTACCTGATGGTCGACACCGTCGGTTACGACTCCAGAAAAATCACGTTTCCGACCATTTATTAACTTAAGGATCTTGTGTGTTGATAACTAGATAGATATATGCAGGTTCGTCACTTTTAACACAGCATCTCTTCGGGAGCTGTGGTGACCTTACTCACCATCAGGAACACAACACCACAGTGTACCTAAGGAGCAAGTAGTGGTGTTATTTATGGATGCGGTCTTCCGTAATGTGGAGCTAGTTCCCCTTATATGAGCGAGAATGTCACTCCGCTGTGCCCTACCTCTCTTAAAAAGGCTAATAGCAACATGATTATTGTATGCGCAATGCAAGTTTCATTTCAAATCGTAAATCGAGCATCGATTACAAAATCGATTTAAAAACATTCGTGCTTGACCATTAGCTATCAAGATGGAGTCAAACGTCATCTTGACTTCACCGTTTTTAAAGAAATAAGGACTACTGTTTATGAGAATTTCTTTGAAACATGGTCCTTATCGACTTTGGTCAATTTGGCCATCCGATAGTAACCTAATAATGGTTCTAACGTTAACGAAAATAAGGTCGACTTTTATTGCTCAACTTTAATAGTTTGAATGTGCGTGAGTTGATTATTTTAGTGTGGGTGCATAGTAATGGAACAATATATTGTAAGTGTGCGTAGTTTTTTTATGTGTGTATTACCTCGCCCCCCGCAAAATCAGGCATAATATTTTGTTTGGTAAGATGCGCTGCTGGCCACTCCAGTTATGTATGCTCTAAGGGGCCAAAGCCTTAAAATTTTCACAGGTATAATATTACTAGCTTTTGCAACGTGAAGCTGTTCTAAATTTTAATTATAATAACGTAAGGCAATTTAATATTCGAATATAACAGTATGTGGTAAAGCAACAAGACGTGTTATTTTAGGCTTAGAGGTAGTGCTACAGGATCTTCGTGAAAATTCAATTTCACGACCCACTCTCGGGTATCTACAATGTTTGTATCGTAGGTACGTCCTTAAAAGGGATCATATTTTTATAAAACGGTTTAGTTTAGATTAAAACGGTTACATGGGGTAGTTTGGTTTATGTTATGAAATAGATATGAATATGAAGGGTGTATGTGTAACTTAAACAATGTTTCGTTGTAAAATATTGAAAGAGGTTTGGGTCATAGTGTGTACCTATCTGTGACACTTAATTGTATTCTCTTGCTTTTTCTGTACAATTAGTTTTATATTATTATGTAGGTATACCATTTTTTGTATTTAGAATTTTATCTATTTCAATAACAAAGCTACAGGATTCAAAACTTTGTTTAAAGGAATCCTTAGATGACGAAGGACTCGAGGTTAAAAAAAATCTTTCACTATTATGTTTGCATCAAACAGGAAATCTTAATTATTGAAAAATGTGGAAAGTGATACGTAATTCCTGGATTCACAACTATACAAATTATATAAAGTTTGTTGGAGGGCAAAAGTGTCGAAATTACAGATGTAAATAAGAATACGGTACAAAACTACGCCAAACGTAAATTTTTGCCCATTACTTCTGTCGAAGTAGAAAAGTCATTTTCCTTCCTAAAATGGATTTTTAGCAACAGAAGAATAAGTCTCTCCCTTTAAGTAAGAAAAAAATTTGGTAATATATTACGAGACATATCGACGACAACAACGTACAAGGTTCAAAGTGCTAAAAGGTTCGAATTACGTAAGCTGCAGCATAATGATCTAGAAGTCGATACCTATCGTCGATATAGTATATTTTTTTTCTTAAAATGTCACTTAGTAAGATTTTTAAAATGACGCATACAGTGCCATCTGTGTCAAAAATCTGTAAACTAACACGAACAGCATTCCAAGTGCCACATTGAATCGTACGCGATGAATGCTATCTCACTCACTCGCGCGCACATAGCGCTATTTACCACATCGCACTCAGTACGCGGGCGATCGGCTAGTCAACGGTCGTGAACGCATCGATCGTTTCTTAGAGAATATTAACATGTTATTACGTTGCTTTTGTCTTAATTTAGAGTTTTTGTTAAGAATCTTTTTGAATTCATTCGATCGATCAATTTACTACAAATATAAAGTTTGTTAATCATGTCGGAGAAACGTGCGAGATGGTTGGAATCATTAAAATCAGGAGCAAAAAGATCGGGTACGGATTGCATTGAACCAGAACTAAATAAATCGACCACAATAAATGGAGGTATGTTATATTTAATTACGTGTTCTCTATATTTTTGTGTTTATATGTTAAAAATGTGTAAAGCGTTCGATGTGACACATAGAACTACATACGTGTAAAGTATTATTTAAGAGACCTACGTACACAGGACTATCTGCCACTTAGAACTGTATACGTTACTATCGTAGCTGTAGTTAACAAAGTACGTTAATCTATGTGCTACTTAGAATTGTTTATGTTATTTAATCAGTCACTTAGAACTATTTACGTTTTTGAATTTATTTTTGGACACGCTCAAAATTGTTATATCTGTCATTGCAAGTGCTAATATAAATTTCAAAAGTAAGCGTAACAGTATGTTATAATGCTATGCTATGTGGAATAAACTAACTATCACAGATTAAGGTTTTATACGGGCAGTTTTGTGGTATCTAATCCTTATTTTGGTCACTGTTTACTTTGCACCACTAATATAGCTTTACGTATGAAAATATGCACATAATGCTAAAGCTTAATCTATGTTGCTTTTAATATATGCATGGTATTTGACTTTCAGAGTCACCACTAAGGATGGACGAAGCATCATGCGAGGAATTATATAGAGCACTGTCAACTGCATTTGAGGAGCCAGAAGATATGCATTCCACAAATACAAGCTTATCTAGTCAATCTGAGAATCAAATCCCCATCCCATGTTTTGTTGATGACTCTGATTATAGTGCAGCTGAAAGTATGATTAAAAGTGTGAACGAGTTGGAGAGCCATATCGAATGCTGTATTAGTGAGCCAGGTAAATTATGGACTGAAAATATAGACCAAAACTCTAAAAATGCTGCCGATACATTACACCCATTGTCACCCCAGTTAGCAAATACAGTTCCAGACAGGCAAGACGACCAAAATTTTGATTGCATCAATAATAATAATTTCGAAAATATTAGAGATCCTTCTTTGAATGTCACTGCACCACCATCATCCGTTTTATTCGGTGAAATTACATACTCGCCTCAGTCAACGAACGCATTATCATATAATAACAGTCCGTTGCCCAATATTTTTTCTGATCTTAACAGTCCAATTAATTCTATAATTACAAACCCGATGAGCAGGTCCGAAAGTTGTGTTAATTTTGATAAGACGCCAATGCCTTCTGATTCAAGTGACACTGAAAATGATTACTTTAGAAAGCAAATGTTAAAGAAAAAATTCTGCGTTAAAAATTTTATTAAAAGAAAAGAAAAAACGTTAGGACATTTCAAACCCAGGCGACTCCGTTTGGATTCATCATCTATGGATTCTCTAAACGAGATTGCATCGAGTGATGGATTAACCCAAGTGCACAAAAAAAGGTCACGCAAGGGTGTAAAAAAAACTAACCCTGGAAAAAAAAGAAGCAAAAATGAAAAAAATTGGATAGACAACGTCCGAAAAATAAGATGCAATTTAGGTGAAGCTTACGCATCGAGGAATGGGACGTTGAGACAGGCAAAGACAATTAAATCTCCTTGCAAATGTAAACTAAAATGCTACGAAAAGTGTCCCGATTTGCTAAGGAAAAAAATATTTTCGAGATACTGGTCTTTAGGAGAGCATGTTCTGCAATGGAATTTTATTGCAAAACATATCAAAAAAATTTATAAAATGCGGCACACTACTGGTCCCTCCATACCATCCAGGCGTTCTTTTACATTCCAATATACTATGCCTGTTGGAAGTACTGTAATCAAAGTATGTCAGGTTATGTTTTTGAATACATTGGGCATAAGTAAAAAGATGGTTTATACATCACTGGAAAAAGACCAAAGCGATTCAAAAATCACAGATAATAGAGGCAGGCATACAAAACATAAAACTGTGATAACTGATGCAATGATTGAGAATGTGATCCGTCATGTGAAATCATTTAAACCCGTTGATTCACATTTGGTCAGAAAAGATTCATCGCGAAAATATCTTGATCCAGACGTAAGTTTCCAAAAAATGTTTAAATTGTATGGACCGTGGTGTATCAAAAATCAAATCCCTGAGCGTGATAGAGCCAAGTCAGTCAGACAATACCGCGATATAACAAACGAACACATGAATATTGGATCTTTTATCCCAAAAAAAGACATGTGTGATATATGTCATCAATTTAAAAATCTACGGAAACCATCTGAGAAGGAAATATCTAATTATGAAAACCATTTAAAAGCTAAAAAGGTTGCTCGCGAGCTCAAAGCCTTCGAAAAAACTGAATCCAGGAACAGTTCACATGTAGTAGCTGTGACGTTCGATTTTCAAAAAGTTTTAAGTTGTCCATATGGGGAAATCAGCGTGTTTTATTATAAAAGAAAATTGGCCGTATACAACTTCACACTTTTTGAAATGGGCTCTAAAACTGGTAAATGCTACATGTGGCATGAAGCTACTGCTAAACGCGGTTCAAATGAAGTAGCAAGTTGCCTTTACCAATTTATTAATGAACAAGTTCAGAATAATGACGTGACTGACTTTAGGTTTTGGTCTGATAATTGCACCGGACAAAACAGGAATCGCATCGTGTTTTTGATGTATTTACACGTAGCCAAGAAACTTAAGATAAAAATCAGCCACAAATTTATGGAGGTAGGTCATACCCAAAACGAGGGTGACTCTGTTCATGCTAACATTGAGCGATCTGCTAAACGAAAAATTATTTACAGTCCCGACGAATGGTATACGCTAGTGCGTTGGTGCAAAACTAATGAACCGTCATATGAGGTATACGAGTTACAGCAAAATGAAGTATATAATTTCAAAGCACTTTTAGATACGAAGGAATGGTGTAAAAACACAGAAAATGAAAAAATATCCTGGACAGAGATAAAAGAAATTTTTGTAGACTACACATCAGCTGGAAATTACCTTACTGAAAATATTATTTATTATAAAACAAATTTGAGTCAAGAGAATTACAAAACTTTGAATTGTTGTACCCAAAATTGTACGCGGGTCACACGGAATACACAATCCGCATCTATAAGAAGCGAAGAGGTGTTAGTTCCAGCCTACAATAAACCATTACGTTTGCCTGCATTAAAGGTTCGAGATCTGCAATATCTATGCAATAAATTTATAATCCCACAAAGGTATCACAACATTTTTAACTCATTTGAGAAAAAAACTGATAATTCATCTGATTCTTCTGATGATTAATCAATGATCCTAAGATTGAAGTTCCTAAATCAGAGCTGTGATTGACTTTTAACTGTAAGATTGTTATTTCAATTATTTTTGTCTTTTCTATAAAGATATTAAGTTTACATTAAGGGCATATTTCTTATTGTTGCAATTATTTTATAAGAAGAATGTCATATCCGTTTTGTTTTGTAAAAATATACAGATTTTGTTTTATAGGATTTTTTTTCAGTGAGATAATTTTTATGTTTTAGAAAAGATTTATTTGAGTACAAATAATAATATTGTCAGTAAGACTGATAATTAATGTGATTCTAATAAATATTAATCAATGTGATAGGATAAGGTACAAATAAGGTAAATATTGAAGTTCCTAAGTCAGACCTTTGCTTAACTTTTAACTGTTAGATTGTTATTTCTATTGTTTTTGTCTTTTTAATAAAGATATTATGAATACGAATATTATGAATATTAGAGAAGAATATTATTTCTGTTTTATTTTTTATTAAAAGAGTAGTGTTTGTTTTTTTGTTGTTTTGAGACATTGTTCATTTTAATGTAATGTATACGTAGGTACGTAATTTTGTCAGAAAGACTGATAACCCCATGTGATTTTAATGAAAATTAATCAATGTGATAGTAAAACATAAGGTAAATAAGTAAGAACAATGTTAAAATGTGCTCCTATTTTCCTGTCTAATTCCGTGATTAAGACTGAGATGTAAGGTTCTAGTAATCGGTTTCTAAAATATATAATTTCGTACATTATATAAAATACATAACTGAACATATACTTTTACTTTTATTTAGTACTTCCTACATAATTATGAAGCTTTATAACTAAATGTCGAATATGATTCTATCTGCAAGATGTGTCAAAATTATATGTATGCAGATTTATACAGAATAATTTAGGTACCAAAAATATAATAAAAAATTGTGAGTTAAAACTATGTTATATAATTTTAAAAAATAATTAAAATAAGTGACTTAAATTTGATGATCTAATTTACACATAGAATCTTTTACAGTGAGTCAGACACATTTTTTACCAAGTATAATATTCTAAGTCCCAGATAGACCCACATACGTAGATTTTATAGAAGATTGTAACCAAGTATAATGTTCTAAGTCCCAGATGGACCTGCTTACGTCACTCTTAAAGAAAATCGTAACGAAGTATAATATTCTAAGTGGTAGATAGAACAGTATACACAACGGTGAGCAAATGGTTATAACTTAATCTAGTGGACTATCTGCATTTTCTCGAAAACTGCGATTAAATTGAGTTATATGAAAATAAAATAAGCAATAAAATAAAATTATAATCATGTGTGCAAAATTTCAGTTTATTATCTTTAACACGAAAAAATATATAAAGATTCTACTTCTGTTTTGCTCTCCTGTAAAGTTGTCATTTTTCAATTAGAATCATATACGTTGTCGTCGTCGATATATTTATAAAAATAAATAGGGCTAAGTTATATTGGGTTTATTGTTGAATATATTTATCGTAACTTTACAAGACTACTGAAGAGAAGGCTACTGGAAAAAAAATCATTCACTACGATACCTCTACGATATCTCTTTTGGTGGAAAGAAAAGTGAGATTTATTGAGTCTTAGACTCTTATTATGGTAAAGAAAAAATTATCGACATATAGCTATAATTACGACATACCTCTAGTATTTCAAAATAATTTTTACCCATCCCTAAGAACTTGCCGCCGATAGCGGGGTCTAATTATAATATAAACTTATTAGTATTAAACATATTAGTTTCAATATACTATAATATATAGTATAAATAATTATCTTGATTCATGAACCTTCAACGTTATAAATACTAGATAGAGTTGTCTTAATTACTTATTACTTATTTGCGTTAAGTACTTCCAACCCGTTTGTCACCACTTTTCTCACATTTTTTTAATATTACTTGTAAAGCGAATAACGAGTATACGCGAACGAAGTGGCTGACAAAAATTAATAAATAATTACGATTAGGTAATTTTAATCGCAAAGTCTATCGTGGACAGCCAGCATGTCACAAGCGTGCGTACCCCAATTTATATACACAGATATCTCACAAACTACTTTGATTCTTTATTCAAGCATATATTCGCTAGTTTACCCACATGCCACCACTGTAATAGAAGTCTTACAATGCGTGGTTAAGCGGATTCACCCCAGATTTACCACGATTATCCTTCCCATTGGACTAATGCGGTTGGACGTCGCGTCTTGTCTGTTTAGTTTAATCCAAGTATAATCCATTTCGACGTCCATTTATGTTATTGTGAAATATTGATGTCAAATTTTACAATCAGAAATTCGATGTTTATTACCTGGGGATTATTTCGTTGAACATTTTGCATAGACGTGTGATAGAAATCCATTTTGACACATTAAACTCGCCGCGCGTGAGCAGGTTTCAGCGAGCGTTCGTGCGAAATACAATAGGTAAATATCATTGCAATACGAATTGAGCATTATAATTGACCACCTGATATTTCAATGATGGATTATTTTAAGAATTGTGAATTCTAACTTCAACGGTAACTCCCAACTTTCTCTATCTATTCAGGAGGTATAAACATAATAAATGAAGTTCATGTGGCACTATTACAAGTCAAAATCTGTGTACGTATTTAACGATATGTAGTTCGACGTCCACAATATCCAAATTTAAAACTATGAATGGTTATATGATCGAAATCATGTTTAAAGTATAACTTATCGACCTGTTAAAATACAGAATCTAAAATTATGAAAATCAAAATATAGAAATACCAACATAGTAACGTACAAGATCGATGTTTAAATTGTCAAAAGTCATCATCGTTAGTCCATCGACGTCCGCCGCTAGACATATGCCTCCCTTAGAGTCAAATTTATTTGATACCAAATAATAAGATAAAAAACCTAATCAGAACACCACTCCCAGGTGGTCTTGAATCTTGTCTGTCCTACCCCTAGAGTGCAACAACGGCTCCGGTGCTACGGGCAATGCAGCCCCACCGCCCTTGCGTAATAAAACGCGGTACCCACACAGCGGAGTCGTTGCATGAGTGAATTACGCCTAATGCACTATGAAAATTGGAAGAAATATGTCTGACTTACATAGCTTATAAGATAATTATTATTCTATGCTTGAGATCCATTAACAAAAACACGATGATTTGATCATCGCTTATTTTATAACCGTGATTCGAAATTGAACGCGTTGCTTGAACCTTTTCATATTTTCAGTCGTTCAGCATTTGAATTGTAGACATTTCATACATCGATCTAAAAGTAGCTGTAGCAATCGTTCGCCTTTTTAATTTTTGATATAATATATTGAATTTTGAAGCTATATTTTTCGATATATTAAATTTCGATACTCTATTAAGTGCCCTAAAATCTTCTGACGTTTCTGAAAAAAAAGAAGAAAAGTCATCAGTGCATAACCACAATATTTTACAAATTCTAATATACCTACCCGGTACTCCGTTTTTTAAAGTAATAATAAGGTAAATCAGTACAATTAGGCATAATAAAACTTCGTACCAGGTCAAATCATTTTTAATCATATATCATCACGTTTTACTGCCCAAATTAAACTTCAGCAGCTGAGACTTGAGATTTCGTTCACTACCTCATAGGTTTCACGCACCTTTCTTTTTCTTTTTTCCTCGATTCCTAAGCGTTTGCCGGATGTTCCATTGTTGTTAGTGCAAACAATCGTTCATTAAGTAAGGTCATCAAAAACATAGGTGTGACTTAAGATTTGCTCAAAGGTACCGAAATACGCCTTGACGACTTTAATAATAGAGTTTGGGAAAATTAAAAGACCAGTATTATCAATTCCTGCAATACGGAATTAATAATACTCGTCTTTTAATTTCCCCGTATTTTAATGACGTGGAGTGAGATCGCGCGGGATGAAAAATCACTGTGGACGCCCTCTGCCCCATCTAGGGGACATAGGATATTAAGTTAAGTCAAGTCATTATCACTTCGACACCAGAGAAACCATAAAAATTTGGTGTCAAAACTAAGCTTTCTGCAACTGTTATAGGTTTTTTTTTTCATACCTATGCATGCCGCTCACTTAATTAGAATTTCATTTGTTTCATCAATCACGATGATCTGGTATAAACACGCCCTGTTACACGTCCAATAAATTCCGTCAAGTCATTTTTAATAAAGCGGGCTTCCTACACAGTCCATGTAATTAAGAACTGGATATTAATAGGCAATTTACTTTTATATACCCCCTCATTAATTTTAGAATGATTTGAAAAAAAAGCTATATCGTCATCGTAATTCTTAAAACGAGAACCTAAATAGATGCGTTTTTGTCCTCGGTGCATAGCGTTCAGGGTTTGATCGGGGCAATTCTAGCCCCCTCTCTCGGAAACCCAGAGGTTTCGCATTGCTCCGAGGCCAAAAACGTATGGGCCTTAACCTGTCCTAACACAGACCTGCCCCACAATCTACGTTCGCAGAAGCAATGGGACGAGCCGCTTTGCCGACTAGTACGGAATAACCTTCTAGATACGTCAACTAGTCCGGCGGAGCGAGCTCGTCTCCTTGCGACTGCAGAATGGGAGTCGGGTCTGTGTCAATATAGGTACTTTGCTGGATGACCATATACTATGGTGGATTGTCTTGGTCACCATGGTCTCTCCTGCGGCCGAAGCGCAGGCCGCATTCCACGGCACGCGGGCATAAATGATATTATCCGACGAGCCCTAGGAAGTATCAAGGTGCCCGCTGTCCTGGAACCTGTTGGTCTATCGAGAGACGACGGCAAGAGGCCTGACGGCATGACGCTGGTGCCCTGGAAGATGGGCCGTCCCCTTGTATGCGATGCTACGTGTGTAGACACACTTGCTCCGACCCATCTTCCAGGCACCAGAATCAATACCGGCTCTGCTGCATCCTCAGCCGAAGACCTCAAACGCCGCAAGTATGCCTCCCTGGGGAGTGGATATTTATTTGAGGAGTTTGGGGTCGAAACACTTGGACCATGGGGACCAAGTGCGCGTCGACTTTTCAAAGATTTGTCGGCGCGCTTAATAGAGACCACAGGTGACCAGAGGGCTGGCCAATATTTCGCACAAAGAATAAGCATTGCCATCCAGCGTGGCAATGCGGCCAGCCTTCCGGGCACTCTACCCGCTGATGGCGACTTGGGACAAATTTTAATTTTATTTTAAATACTTATTTTATTTTTATTTTATAGGTTATTTTATTATTTCTGATTATATTGATTAAATTACACAAAATAGATGGAATATCTTAGACTTGTTCTTCCGACAAAGAGCATCAAAGTCAGGAATTATCCAGAATCCTGCTGGTTTGGTCAAAATAAAACAAATAAGACGACATCCTCAAATCCATGAACGTTCCAAAATGTCTAAAAACTCGCATATTTGACCAGTCTGCCCTGCCCACTATAACAGTACAGAGAACCATGAAGCCATTATACTACAACACCTAGATAATAAAACTACATACAGCAGGTCCTTTTCTTAAGTTTTTTACCTATATGAGGGAACAACGACTCATGAGTTCGACTGCACATGTTTAAAAAATACAAAACAATCATCCAAAAATCAAGAAACTCTTTTTAACAAATCATATTTTTTTCGTATGAATTTAACGTGGCCACGATACAAAAAACAAAAATACAAAAAAAAAACTTTAAAATTAGAAATATAATAAACTCGCGCCTCTGGTTTACCGGACCAGCGTCCTAGGCGGAACTTGGCTTTCCGGACCACTACCATTTTTGTTAGTATTTGTATCAAATCATTAAAAAATATTTTCAGCTCCGTAGTAGTGACAATTTTACGTCTCGACCTCCAATCTTCATCAAATAAATCAATAAAAGCCATACCAACAGATCGTACAGTTTTCAAATAAAAATCCTTACTTATCGCTCTCCTGTAAAACCTGATAAAACCTAGTTACTTGTATGGCTTTGAGCAGCCGACAAGTCTACTGCCCTGAATCGTCCAGACCATGGATGGGAGTAATTATTTAGGTAACATTAAACTTGGCAGTAAGAGCTTGTCTTGAAAATTACTTGAAAGTTTCGTTGTCATTGCAAACGTTTATGAGATTCATTAATTTACAAAGCGAGTTTAAAAAAACGATGGCTATCTATTCAAACAATCCAAATTGTAGCTTGTGACATAATTTTAAAAAATTCAGTCAATGCAAACTATGTTAAGTAATTTTATGTATATTCCTATCCTTATATTTTTTTTATTAAAAATGGGATTGCACTTGGCCAGCATCTAGCCAGGGGGCAAAGATGAGGCCGACGATGAAGCGAGCTCACCCAGAAGATGCCTATGACAAGGTAGTGTTAATATACTCGTATGTCATGATCCTTACCAGTATACTAAATTTTAAATACGTCAGGGGTCAAAAGTAGCTCGATCATTTCATTCATTTACACAACCGGTGAAAACCTTATTCCCTTGTTCGAATTCAGCTTCATCCTTTTCTATCTTTAGGCGAATTCCTGATTGGTCGGTGCGAAGGTGGTGCGATATGAGAAATCTGTCAAATTGCTACCAACTAGGCTAAACAGGCCGTCCCAGACCTTTGGGAGGCGTGCGCGGAACTGAAGTACCGAGGGCACCATTACTATTACAATATTTGTTTGTTATTTAGTTTATTATTTTATTTAATACGTACATAATTAAATATAAATATGTATTATATAAAATAAATATAAAACTTTAAAATGTAAAATAAATAAATAAATATAAATATTTATATAAGTTTATATTATAAATATTTCTTATACTATTTGTATATTTATTTTTTTGTTATTGAAATTCCGAAAACCGTTGTAACGATTTTAATGAAAAGTAGGTACAATATAAGGGTTTCCGGGAACGAAATATATATCTAGATTAGTCTCATCTTAGGGAAAACTTGTATTTTCAGAATAAACACGAGCAAAGTTCGGTCGCCTAGATACTGAATATAAATCATAGTTGAATCTGTCTTAGTGAAAATCAGAATATGCTTCCTCCGTAATAAGATTTAGTCCACAATGGATCGATCCACCTTTGAAAGAGTGTAAATAATGACAATGGATTACCCCAGAAAGGAGAGGTTTTTTTCTATTTTATTAGCCAGGAGCAGATTAGGCCAACAAAAACGGCATCCTGTTGTTTTTACCCCAACACAATAATGGTTGGATTTCCATTACCGTTCTCGTTGGACGAATCGGGATCCGTTTGCAGGACCTTTTTTGTTGGAGCACATTTTCGGATATTGTGACCCTTCATTTTTTCCAACGCGCCCTTCTGATAAATCGAGGAAAAGGGACAACTGCTACTTCGAATATTTCAACTAGTTAATTTTATATATTTCGTTCCATTAAAATTTTGAGGAAACTTCTATGACACTTCTGGTAAAAACATATATATAATTGTTTCAGGAAGAAAAAAACACTTTTAGAATCACTTCGTTGATGGCATGCCTGTCTATCTGTTTTTCCGTTCTTGAAAACCTTGCTTTCTCAGAAACACACATAAAAGTATCGAGTTGAAATTAAAATACCCAGAACACGAATCAGGTCGGCAATTAGATCCCTTAAGCTAAGAAAAAAATTAACTTTGAAGTCAACGCAACCTAAAGATACAGCTGTTTTACATATTATAATAAAATTTTCACACTTGCAAAGGAATCAAAACCCATCTGGGGCACTTCACGTTGATCTAAAATTATGAAATTAGGACTATATTACATAATTGGATTGAAATCTGACCATCTTAAAAGAACATCCAGGCGCCAGTAAACACTTCGTAACAGGAGCTCAGGTACTAAATCATGCGTATTGCGTATAATACATATATATATATATCAGGGTGATCCAAAAAAATTTTTTTTCGATTTCCGGTTTGAACACTCAATCAGTTGCTTATGCCTAGTGATTTAACGTCCTCAAATATTGTCTCACTAATCGTAGTACAACTTGGTGATAATAGGTTGTCAAATACAAGAACTGTGTGATTTGGTGTCTCTGTTACTCACAAACAACTGGTCTTTTAGTGATAATTGTCTCATAGAAATAAAATTGGTGAGGTGTCTTTTCAGATACAAAGTTTGGTTGACCTAGCTCTGTAGGAAGGGTATGCTCAACGGCTTCGAAAAATCGATTTTTTCGATTTTCTGTTCTACGTCTTATAATGGGACGATTAATTGGACGCATTTTTTGCTACTTTTAGGTGCTTATGATAATTTTGTAGGTTTTGTCTAGACATATATTCACAGTTGATAATTAAAAAAGCTCCAGATTCTGAAATCCAACAGGAAGAAATCAAGACTTTTCCGCCTCAAACACCTCTTTTCAAAGGACAGATAGAGCATTTTTCGGTGAACTAAACGACTTTCCATCAACTGCACCCGAAAAGACACCTCACCAATTATATTTCTATGAGACAATTATCACTAAAAGACCAGTTGTTTGTGAGTTACAGAGACACTAAATCACACAGTTCTTTTGTTTAACAACCTATTATCACCAAGTTCTACTACGATTTGTGAGACAATATTTGAGGATTGGATGAGTTTTCAAACCGGAAATCGAAAAAAAAAAAATTTGGGCCACCCTAATATATATATTTCTCTGCTCGCAACTTGACTGCAAGAACTACAGGGGCATTAGCTTACTCAGCATCGTTGGCAAATTATATGCGAAAGTGTTGATTGAAAAGGTTATGAAAGAAACCGATGAGAAAATATGGGATGTACAAGCGGGATTTAGGAAAGGTATGGGATGCACGGATCCGGTCTTCTCGTTACGATGCATAGCCGAAAAATATTTGGCCCAAGGTCAAAAGGTCTATTGCGCGTTCGTGGATTTGGAGAAGGCATATGACAGAGTGGTGAGGAATGAACTTTGGTCGGTACTGTCCGGGTATGGATGGAGTGAGCGACCATCTCGTTCAAGCTCTGAAATCTCTCTACGAGGATTCCTCTGCTTGCGTGAGAGTAAACGGGTACGACACTGAATCGTTTAGCATCGGAAAGGGTGTTAGACAGGGATGTGTAGCGTCACCGTGGTTGTTTAATCTATTTCTGGACAGTTGTTTGTAAGATTTGAAAGACGATGAATGTGGGTTGGAATGAATGGGTTGCTTATCAAATGTCTACTCTACGCCGATGACCAGGTTTTATTAGCGTCATCGGCTGAGAAGCTACAGAAGATGGTAACTAACATGCACGGATTGTTTGCGAGAAAAGGAATGAAAATGAATGTAAGCAAGACGAAAGTGATGGTATTTGAAAGAGATGAGTGTATGACAGTTTGTGAAATTGCTGTAGATTGAGAGAGGTTGGAGCAAGTGGATGAGTTTGTGTATTTGGGGACTTGGTTCACGAGAGACGGTAAGCATGAAGGAGATATTGAAAGGAGAGTGATAGCTGGGAATCGAGTGAATGGGGCACTTCACGCCTTTATGATCAGCCAGAAAGTCTCGGAAAAGGCGCGGCTGGCTGTGCATAGAGGAGTGTTGTTGCCGACACTAATGTATGGTAGCGAAAGTTGGGTGTGGCAGAAGAAACATCAGAGTCGAGTGAATGCAGTGGAAATGAGAGCGCTGAGAAGTATGTGTGGCGTTACTTTGAGAGATAGAGTGAGAAACACCGTTATAAGACGGAGGTGTGGAGTGAATGAAGATATAGTGACAAAAATTGAGAAAGGTATGCTAAGATGGTTTGGACATGTAGAGAGGATGGATGAAAGAAGATTGACAAAACGAGTGGATGGAAAAGTTGGAAGGGGAAGACCTCGGCGAACGTACTCCGACGAAATCGGAGACATTCTGCAGAAAGGCCAGGTCAGGAATATCCTAAATCGGCGCGCATGCATGAAGAATGTTATGAAAGTTCATGAAGCGAAAGTTGTATGTCAGGATCGTAGCAAGTGGAAATCCGTGATCTCTGCCTACCCCTCTGGGAAACAGGCGTGATTATATGTATGTACATACATACATATAATCACATACATATGTATATCTAATAATAGACTGACCAGCCATTAGCCTTAGTCTTACCTGATAAAAAGCGACGACAAGGCCTAAGATGTTGCTGACTGATTCAGTAACTGCCTATTCACTCTTGTCTTGAAGAGACCCAGATTGTACGTATCAGGAAATTCAGACGGCGGCAGTAAATTCCAGTCCTTAGCTGTTCTCATTAGGAAAGAAGAAGCAAATCGCTTCGTGCGAATAAATGGTAGGCTGACAACGTAAGGATCTAACCGCTCACCTCACGTCTGGACGTCCGGTGATGGAATGGGGAAGGCGGAACTAAGTCATGTAATTACTGTGCACACTCTCCAAAATGTATCCGATAAAACACAGACAAACAAGTGACTTGGTGGTGTTCCAAGCTCTGTAACTTAGATTCAACCACCGGATCATCCTCAAAAAGCCTACGAGCACTTGGATTCGATAGTGGACCCAAAGTTTAAGTTGGGGTTGAGACTTAAACCAAGGAGCTGAAGGTGATCAGTCAGTGGTAGAGATACATTCTGGAAAGTAGGAGTCAAGGTGAAAGGACTCTGTTTCGCAGTGAAGAGGCACGCCTGAGTTTTGGTGGTGTTGAACGCGATCAAATTCGCTGCACCCCAATCGGAAACGGCTCTCAAGGTCGCATTTGTCCGTTTCACCATATTTTCCCTGAGGCATTGGATTTCACCGCTACCAGCCCGCGAATCGGACAAATATCTCTCCGTGACTGTGCTGTCATAGTCACGGAGAGCGTCGGTGCACCCGAAGATACCGGATTTAAGCAGATCATTAATGTGCAGCAAAAAGACAGTCACGGGGAGAACTGAACCCTGAGGCACCCCGGCAGTAATTGCTAAAAGATCAGACGAGCACCCGTCAATGACAACACGAATAGATCGGTTTCTCGGGAAATTAGTAATCCAAGAGCGCAGACCAGATGGGATCCCATACGCAGAAAGCTTGCTTAAAAGGCTGTCATGCCAAACCCTATCGAAGGCCTTGGAGATATCGAGAGACTCGGCAAAGGCTTCACCATGCTTCTCGATGGCCTCGCCCCAAAGATGACTAGCATGTATCAGAAGGTCTCCAGAGGACCGGTTTCGGCGGAACCCGAACTGCCGGTCGCTGAGAAGATCGTTACCTTCAAGATACGCCAGGAGCTTGATGTTCAGAACACGTTCCATAATCTTGAAGAGAACGGAAGTGATCGCGATGGGCCGATAGTTCGATGGGTTAGCACGACTACCGTTATTCGGCACAGGCTGCACGTTTGCAAGCTTCCACGACTCAGGAACTAGACCGATCCTAAGGGAAAGTCGAAATAGCCGTGTTCATACAGGAGACAACACAGAAGCACAAGTTCTCTCTCTTCTTTGTCTCAGTATGCACTTTAAATCATAAAAATCGTACTTTGTTGAGTATTGAATCCGATAACTCAATTTAACAAGAAGTTCGCAAGCCGCTCGAAGGCCTCTAACTTGGCTTAACGATTGCAGCAGGGATCAACGGCATAGCGTGCCGTCCAAAGCACGAGAGTCAGTTAGTAACCACTCAAAGCGGTCACCCATCTAAGAACTGACCTGCGCCCACATTGCTTAACCTCGCATACCGCACGCGGTAGGCGGGTGCCGCTGGGCCACGAGCGCTCTAAATTCTTGATAGTTTGTGCCAAATTGCAATTCAATCGGTCCAGTAAAAGCAACTTGGTTATAACAGACGGACTGAGAGTAAGGAGTGCGAATGGAAGTGAGGCCAAATTTTCTTTTTGGATGCTCCAATGGGAACTGGCAAAACCTACCTAATAAATTTAATTTTAGGAAAAATAAATGTTTTACGCGATATTGAATTAGCCGTATTTCTGTACTTCAAAGGACCAGAGTTTATGGCCGCTGCGCGCTGCTTGGTCGTTTACAGACCTATTGGTGTTACTGTAGTACACAGATACTTTTACTAAGGGCCATTTAAGACATGCTTTTATTTCGTCGGCCCTTTCCCCTTCGGCCTCTCGGAAATGTATGATAATAGTTTTCGATCCTTATTTTTGCCAAAATCAAATGAAATTCAAGAGTTTTCCGGTTCTCAGAATGTATACTGACTTTTCATCTGTTCATCTGTTAATGAATCACAATCACCAAACTTCGTAAACCGAAACCCCCAGAATGTAACAACTACTTTTCTGGAGACCGCATCTAAATCGGCTCAGCTAAACGCGAGATAATCGTGGACAAACATACGAACCTGTTTTTTTAGACAATTAAAAATTTCGCTTAGTACGCGGGCGAATCCCCTCTGTTGGGGTGCAAGGGGGTTGGAATGTTTAAATATTAATACGGGTGTCGTTTTTATGGTTTTTTGGGTCGTTAATTTCGAAAATGGCATTGATTTTGAAATTTAATATTGTGCACATGAAAACTTTTAAGTTTGTGCCAAATTGCAAGAAGAAACTGACTGACTGACTGAGTGACATATCAACGCACAGCCCAAACTGCTGGTTCGAGAGATACCAAATTTGGCATGTAGGTTCCTTATAAGGTCTAAAGGTGCATGAAGTGCCTTGAGTTATATGAAGATACGACCTTTTTTGATTCAATGAATTATTAATCAGTATATCGTAAGTGGTTTTATTATTCAGTGCCGTCCGATACGATTTCGACAAAAATCGATATATGAGCCTCCGAGAGGACTCTTAATAGGAACCCGAGGTAAACTTCTTTCCAATTTAGGAAAGTGTCAATATTAACACCAAGAAAACCACCACCACCACCATATCAGCCCAAGGACGTCCACTGCTGGACACAGGCCTCCCCCAAATTCACGGGGGGTATATGCCATAATCGCCACGCTTGGCATGAACCAAGAAAACGTATATTATTAACTTCTTCAATAGATGTTACCGCCTCCGTTAAATTTAGCTTTATAGGAGTGCTTTTGTAGCTCCTGAACTGTATAAATTTAGTTTTATTTATATTTACCTTAGGATTTAAAGTGTGAAGCAAATTTATCACTTTTTTAAGCGTAGTGTTAATATTTTGCTCAATATAAGATATATTGGATTTGTCTTCTGAAAATAGTATGGTGGCATCATCCGCAAACAGTACGCACATCGTATCAACCATCTTCGGCAGTTCATTAATATAAACTCAGAACAGTAGGGGTCCTAAGACACTACCCTGCGGTACCCCTATATTAGTCACTACAAAATCTGATAGAATAATATCTACTGTTTTTAGTTCTTTTCGGTTCTGTGTTGAAGATTTTCATGCCATCTGAGTTCCCCATTAGGAAAAAGTAAAGGAAAGGCTAAAGGGTCAATATTGGGACTTGTTGATTTTAGTGTAGTTAAATGTTGCGAATATTCTTGTACAGAAAAGTCTATATTTAATGGAGGTTCGCCGTTTTCTCCTACCAAGATGATCGCTACCTCATTATTTGATGGAGTGTTATACCGACGCAAATCAAGAGATTTATGTTTATAAAACTGCATTAATACCAAATGTTTGGGTCGATTTTCTGAGGCTGCTTTTAATTCCTCTTCTGCTAAAATTGCAGCCGCCTTTTTGTATATTTTGACAAAAGGATTGGATAAATTGAGCATTGTTTGTAAGGACCTCATTATATTGCTTCTACATATACCAGGGAGTCGTGTCCAATGCGCGCAGCGACGTAGACGCATTGATGACTAATTAATTAATTAATTGCGAAATTAGCGCGGCTCGGCCGCTGCTAATAGTGTTGAAACGATGAGTGAACCTGTCGTGAATAAGCTCCTCGCCTTTCTGCTGCGGATACTGCGGGAGGATGAGTTGGACGCGGAACAAACCTGTTTGTTTGGCGAGCTTCAGTGCCGCCGACATCTGCGCAGCGAAGAAGGTGCTGTTCCAGTCCCTCGGGATCGCCGGCACATTTATACCTCACCGGAGGGGGGATGATACCGGGAAAAAGTCCCTTAAGGACATCATTGATGTTCTGAGGGAGCGTGAAAGCGACTTTCCTGAGTTCGTGGCGACGGAGGTCTCTGGATCCCCATCCTGCATTCCAGAACATGTCGACGTGAGCAGCCTGCTGAAGGAAATCGTGGCTCTTAAGACAGGCATGGCTGAAATTTTGAAAAAGTTTGACGACTCGCAGGCTACTATTGCCATGTTACGTAAAGAAATTATCAGTTTGCGTAATAGTGCCCCGGGAACTCGGTCGCCAGCGGCGTCAAATTTCAAGAGTAATGACCGGGTGTCAAATGTCTGCGCATGCCGTTCGACTGCCTGCGTGCCCCCTTCGCGCCGGGCCTCCCCCCGTCGCATCCTCTAAATCGCGTCATCGCTATGCTGATGCCATAGCTGTTCGGTCTGTCGCAGACAACCGGAAGGACGCGCCCTCAAGAGCGCGTGAAGTTCGGGTTCCTCCGAAGGAGAAGCCTTCTCGCACCGATGTGGATAGTTTTATAACGGTGTTGAGGAAGCGCAAGTCGCGCAAGAGTCAGTGTG
Source organism: Notocelia uddmanniana (assembly GCA_905163555.1). NCBI lineage: Eukaryota > Metazoa > Arthropoda > Insecta > Lepidoptera > Tortricidae > Notocelia > Notocelia uddmanniana. The sequence continues at coordinate 25,017,002 of LR991055.1, forward strand.
GTACTGCAGAACCGGTTGGTTCGGGTTTGCGAGTTGCCACACCGAGCATGGCGCTCTATGTATCGCACCTGCACTACACCGCCACGGCTGATGATGTGGTGGAGTACGTTCGTCAGAAGTCTGACTTCCCGCTGAGGGTGTTCCAGCTGCGTTCACGTCACTACGTGCACTTCAGCTCATTTGTGGTGCGCGTGCCGCGGCCGCTGCAGGAGACCATCGCGTGTGCTGACTTCTGGCCGAAGGGTGTCGTGTTTCGACGGTTCCGGGGCAACCTACCGAATCCTACACCGGATACGACGATGTAACGGGGCCACGCCGTTTCGTCGCCTAAATAGATATTTTATAAGCTTAAGTTTCATGGCGCATTGGGTTAACTGTAAGGCCATGTAAACATTTGTAAGAAATAAATCAATAAACAAATTATTTCTAGAATCAGACAATCGTTCATTTAATGCTGCTTCATCTTCTATTATGTACAATTGGTTGTATTGTGGTTTATGACCTTGAAACGGAAACAAAGATCCAGTTTTTGTATAAATTTGCCCTTGTACCCTATAAGCGAAAACTCCTGGAGGGAGTGTGGTCAAGTTAGAATTAATGGATGCCATTGCAAATGCTGAATTATATTGTCGTATATTAGCTTTAAAGTGATTAGCATCAGACGTTGCCTTTCTATAAATCTAATAAAATATCTGGGATTGGCTTTAATGCTCTATCTGCGTCTATATACACCTTCCCATTATGACAACAATTTTTTAAATGATTTCTAATTCTTTCACCTAAAAAATGAAGTGCTTGACGTTGAACACATCCATAAATCATAAAACCAACTGAATATACAGAGACTTGAATGGTGTTATTTGAAAGCGCTAAATAGACATAGTTAGTGCGAGGGGGTTGATGTTATGTACTAAATCTGCTTGAATATTTACGCTTGTTCTGTGGTCTGCCAGCCATTTCATATGTTGTCTTTCTCCTCTTCTTCTATAGAATCATCAGTCAGCAGTGATTCTTGGAGCTGTGTCAACTTGTTCTCTTTGTCCAAAGAAACATCATCAGACACCAGTGACTCTTCGATTAGCTTTAACTCTTCGTTATCCACCTTAAAGGAGAAAATATTAAATAAATATTAAAATAATAATAAGTATTGTGTATGTATGTATATCCTCACGCCTCTATCTGTTGATACTCGTAAGTATTAATTTTCATTTTACTGTACTCGGTGACCTGCACCATTAACTTACCTCAAAGTCATCAAAAAAATCTTGGGATTTGTCAGGTTGTAATGGTGAGACCACCGGGGAATATATAGATACTGCGATAGCCAACCCGCATGCCAAGCGTGGCGATTATGGCATTTACCCCCCATGAAATTGGGGGAGGCCTATATCCAGCAGTGGACGAACTAGGGCTGATATGGTGATGGTGGAATGTTGAGGTAGCTGATGATTTAAGAGATGAATCAGGAGCAGCTTGATTTTTTGGGAAAAGGTTTGAAAGTGCCCGAGCCTTGGTTATTCTCAACTGCCTACTTGTTTCCAGGCCACAGCATTCAAAATAATTAAAATTGTCTGCAAGAATATATTATGCAATCATGGACTGATTCAAATACACAGTCTAGTGTGTAATTATATAATATTAAGACAAAAATAAACCACATTATTAAGTCATCGATACTTTTTTGATGATCAAGCCATATATTTGTTCTGGGTGTTATGTGTATCTGTTTCTCTATGTGTCCATGACACCTCAACACAGGCTATGCATGTGGTCATTTATTATTATTTGTTGGGTCTTAGAGAAAAAATATTAAACCGCTTACCAAGTATAATGTTGTCACATTCCACACATCGACTGCACAATTGCATTTGCTTGCAGTTTCTTGCAAATATTTTGCCCGTACAAAAATTGCATGCCACTGGAATTAGATAAGAACTTATTTCAAACCAAATCATAAGAACAAAACAGAACAAAATTCACTTAAAAACATAACCTACCTACCAACTAAAGTAATTTTGCTGTTATTCACCATCTTTACGAAGAGCCCTTCGCTGCATCCATTTTCCGCAATTGTGACAGTGTTTCCCAAAAGCAAGGAGATTCGGCTGTTAACAAAATGAGGTAGGTATCATCAAACAAAACAATGATGAAAGACCAATGAAAGACATTCATTTTATGAAATACTTACGATTTTCGGAATGATGTGTGTGCAATGCAAACAAAGTAAATCACAATGGCATGTTGTTTGTAATCCACGCAAAGTAAATCACATATGCAAAACTAATGAATACTGAAAAAATTACGACCAAAGAGATACTGCGCATGATAACGAAAAGAACTTCAAACTTCAACGTTTTTTTTTTGTGAAATGCTGTTTGCGTATTGCCACCAACAAAACCGGGAACTTCAGCTTCTAAGGTTATGGCCAGTATTCTTTTTTCTATGGTTATGTTATGGAAATCGGCCAATCTCAGGTTTTAAGAAATAAACCACAAAAACAAAACGCTGCAGACGCGACTGGCCGGATCCACACAATGGGCGATGATGCCCCCCCATCACCCAGAATGCAGTTATGCGTTAAAGGGAGAAAGTCATATTGTATGGTTCCGGCATTAAACTGCGGCAAAAAACTACACATTCATGTATCCTATTTGACGGGACCTCTAAGAATACATAATGGATCCACATAATGGGCCATGATGGCCCATCGCACAGAACGTAGTTAGGGTTTAAAGGGAGAAAGACATATTTTCATCTCGTTTCATCGCACAACTACATCCTGAACGTTGGCCATCATGTCATGGCCCAATGGGGCCATTACAAGGTTATTATTATCACGCGATCTCTCACGAAAATCTAAACAATTTTGAAAACAACATTGCATTGGGTTAACTGTAAGGCCATGTAAACATTTGTAAGAAATATATAACCGCTATAATATTGACACATTATTGTGATAATATTAAGCGTGTAACAGACCACATTAAACTGCGGCAAAACAACTCATTTATGAATCCAAATTCATTAACGGGGCCGCTAAAGAATGAACCCCGTAAAATTACAAAATTAAAATACCGTTCTTAAAGAGTAGTCGTTCTTTTAAAAAAACAAACAGTTTTTTATGCCTACACGCTGCCCAGCAACCTGGCCAACACACCGGACGCAAACATAGTTTACAATTTCCGAACGTACCCAACCCGACGCTGTCAACCAACGAATTTAATATGGCCGACCTTTTGTCATAAAATTAACACTTTTTAATGCAAAATACGCGACAATCCGAATTTTGCGGATACATATGTTCAACTCGAAATCGTTACGTTCTTCAATTTGAGACAGGTCTCGTTCGGGTCTACCGTACCCCTGCACGAAATTATTAATATAGATAATATAAGAAACGAAACCCTTGTGCTTGGGCACGATTACAACTCGCACTTGACCGGTTTTTTCGTAATTTAAATAATTTACACAACTTATTAAAAACGAAAACATCAAAATTAGGCCCGCTACCCCTTTATTATAATAATGCATTTAATTAAGTAAACTAAGCATGCGGGTCTTTTTAAAATGTAATAACACGTGAACGCCATCGTGCGGGAAAAGTAAACAGCATTTTAATTATAATTAAATAAAATTGTTACCAAATTATATACGTATCAAAAATTAGTTTCGTCTTTACTCGAACTCGCGAAACAAACGTGAGTCACATTTTCTATAGTTTTTACGTTAATAATGATGATGAACATTACTTACTTACTCCTCTGGGCCGCGACCTAAAATGTGTCTTGGCCTCCAATACAAGTGTACGCCACTGATCCCGATCCTGCGTCATATCCTTCCACGAGTTAACTTGAAGCTCGCAAAGACAGACCTCCATAGCATCGGCTTAACGGTATCCAGGGCGGCCGACTAATGATGATTAACATTACAAAATGATTTTTATTATCTTTTTTTAATGACGCATATCTATTTTTTGAAGATAATCAGGATGTTTTTACTTTCTGTTCGTTCAGGCATACAACCGTGTATACTCACAGAATCACCGTGTATTTAATTTTTCAAAATTCATGAAAACATTTTTTTTTTCATTTTCATACAAAATAATTAATTATATCACCAAGGATGAATGCAAAAAGGTCTTAAGAGTTAACCGTGAAGTTAAGCGTACATTAATGTAAAGTATGACCATATTTCAAATTCGAGTGACACTCGCACGTCAAAAAAAACACACACACATAGGTGGCACACAGATTTGTCATCTTTATGTACTTAGGTTTTGAACGATATGTCAAACAGATGTTACTACAACTGTCCGTATTCTCACTTGAAACTCGATCGCGATCATGACACAACACCTACAGGATCAATTCGATCATTCGGTTTTAACAGTAATTCTAATGATAATAATGACCATCGGGGTTTTTTGGGGTGATTCTGTTGATGTTCTTACTACATTCAGATTACAAAAAAAGATGCTTATGACACATGTTTCACTTGCACCAGCGTCACTCAGTTAGAAATATTTTCAAGGAAAAGCAGATTTTGACATTAACTGGAATTTACATACTCGAGCTTTGCCTCTTTGTAAAGCGCAATGGAGAGTATATTTTCACAAAACTGTCCTCAATTAACTATAACTTGCGCATGCAATATAAATTTAACTATCGTATTCCAAAGGTTAATAATAAACTCGTGGAGAACAGTGCCTACATTGCAGCAATAAAAGTTTTTAACAAGTTGCCTGTTGAAATAAAATCTGTCGAAGGTAAACAATTTAAAATCATTTAAAAAAATGGCTTATTAGTAGAGTCTTTTACAGCATAAAGGAGTTTACCGGTTATAATAATGCTTAGTGCATGTATTAATTTTGTTATTTAGTTATAGGTTACTCATAATATTTTATTGTACGTCCGTGATGGATAAACTGTTGATTCTGAATTGTATTAAGTATCAACATCTCTGTACACAGTCATTCAATAAATAAATCTTATCTTATCTTACCATGTCAGCTTGAAATCGTAAATACTCCACATGTTGGTGAGGTAAGCGTTGTATTTGTCTCTTCTTTAAATTCTTTGAACTACACATGAATTAACGAAATGTGGTAAATCGCCGAATATCTCACCGCATTGGTCTAATAATCGCCTTATTTATGAACTTCTTTTACACATGCACCTTATAGACGATTCACACCGAACGGCTGGAGTCGGCGAGCACCCCACTAGAGTCAAAGGAATTCGAACCCTCCATACAGAAGTTAGATTTCATATATGAATGGGTTGCGGGCAGCCGGTCGGCTCCGGTCGACTGTCGCCAGCTCTGCCGCTGCCGTTTGGATACGAAGTCTAGTTTCTGTAGTTGTGAGGGTTCGAATTCCTTTGAGTCTGGTGGCGTGCGCGCCGACTCCGGCCGTTTGGTGTAAATCGGCCATTTAGCATTAATAATACTATTTTTATTGTTAAGTAGCTGTTTTATTGCGTAGCGTTTTCATTTCGAGTAAAAACACGCCAGCGTGACTTGTTGGGCCGTAAGATAATTAACGGTGTATGACTCAACGTCATTGAGGAAAATCAATGATCGATCCGTGTGAAAAGTACGTAGTACGTCAAAATAACACTTAACGAAATCTAGGCATTAAAAAGCTTTACAGGAAAATGTCGGGTAATCTACGTGATTATTTTAATTTAGGTACTGTCTATTATATTACTCAAAGAGAAATAATTGCCTTCTGCACTCTAATAAATCCGTCGTGAATTTGTTCATCTCGCGCTTCGCTCTTATTTTACAAATGTCACTGATTGAAATGCAAACGATTGCTCGATAGTTCTGTTGTATGCCAGCAGAGGGCTGTTGAAAGGAAAAGATGCTTACAGAACAAGAGACAGACGAGCTCTCTGTCTGATGAGAAAGTCTTGGGAAGAAAATGAAAGCTCCTGGCAGAGAAATGGATTTGGTGTGACGGTATCTGAGAATCAAAAATTCGTTGTATTTTGCGTGACATTTGTAACAATGTAAAAGCGGAAGTAAAAAGTTGACTTTGTAAAATGAGTATCGTCTTTGGTAAATGCCCGAGGAACCCCTGGACATGAACCTTAGATAAAGATAAAGACGTTTTATTGCAAGAACAGTGTACAACCTTCCCTGATGGAATACGCCCACCGTTCAACATATTATTTATTTTTTTTATCGACCGAACGAGTTTTCACCGTTTCAGCTTGGGCAGAAATGCTTTCCATACGAAAGCATGTCCATGGCGGATGTCCGGCTGTTCTCCTGTGCTGGTAGTATATATTTCAGACAATTCTTGTAAAAAAAATGTGACCAAGTAAAAAAAAGCGTGGTCGCGTGGTCTGCAGCCCATAGAGCTACCTAGTCACGTAAGCATTGGTAAACATTTAATGTTAATTTATGAAACCCTCCATATGGTAACGATTCTGCAGTAAAATTCAAAATTCGTGTGTGAGTATTATTTTATTAGAGGTACATGTACTTAGCTTGAAGAACCTTACTGCCAATACCATGACACTCAAATGCCGTATTAAGATATTAATGCTTGACAGTTCGTAATGGCTATTCACCATTAGTAAACCCAACTTTATTTAACTTTAAGCACTTTAAACAGCAAAATTTGGAAATCACGGTGCTACAAACGTGTATTCTGACATCACTATTTTATAGCTGAAGACATCATGAATCCTCAGTTAAACTAGTCGAATCGTGGCAAACGGTCGCGCTCCGAAACCCATACGAGTATAATGGCGAAAAAGAAGCAAAGAAGGCATTTCCACTAGCTATTAAATAACTAATAGCCAGTCGGTATAATAATTAATTCTCATAAAATGAGACTATAACCATCGCACTTTCGCTTCGAATAACGAACGACATTTTTCATAGAGTACACTAAACTTGTGAACGTCTTACAACGCAGTACTTGTAAACATCTGGTACGGCTAAAAGTGGAGGGTACGAACTGTGGCAATTACAGACCGGAGACATCTGCGTCGTCGGGAAGCTTATATGCAATAAAGTGGACGCCACGGATCGACGTAGTCAGCTCTGCCTTGGATGGTGTTATTCGAGTGACTCAGTGGTTTCTAACTGTGTTACAGAGGCCGAAAAGGCATACCTAACACGCTCGGTATTATTTAATACCTAATGCAACATACAACAACAGAAATACTACAAAAGATAAGGTATAGTATATAAAAATAAGTGAAAACCTAAAATTAACTAGCTCGTTGTATTCTATGTGTTTATTTACAGTTAGTATATCATCGAAGTGGTGATGAATACCATGTCAGAATAATATTAGTAAATATGTTTTAGTAACAATATTAAATTAATAATTTAGTAAAACCCCTACACAGATCATCGTAATATCCTCATTTAGTAATATTATAGAAAACTCCACTAAAACGAATTATTAATTTAAAAAATGGAATTTTTAGCTTCAGTATTGGCTAAAACCCTGTCAATGATTCCAGTGCGAACTGAATATCTTGGAGATGACTGATTTTATTTCCACCAAACATAGCTTAGAACCATATAAATTAAAACAAAACCTTTGGAAGGTACGTCAGGCCGTTGATTCCGGCTATTGTCTACGAGTATCCTCGTAAGTCCTTTGTTTTTTCAAATGTAGTAGTCGTAACTACCCAGTGTACTACCACAAGTACAAACTAAGTGTAGTGCTTCGGTCCCAGACGCGACTTTTTCGAATTTGTCTAAATTCTTGCCCTTTGTTTTATTCAGTATGTGTATGGTTTTTAGCGCATCCTTAATTTGTACTTGGTAAAGTACATTAGGCAGTTATTTATACTAGGCAGTTAAAATGTCAGGTCTGAAGTACTATCATTATTTTGTACTTGTACAAGTACGCGGGGACTTACGAGGGTATGATAGCAGTCGTTGGAGGCCTTCGGGCGGCTTAAGAACTTTTAACAGTCAAGTTGCCCACTCTAAAACAAAGTTACCAAACTTATATTAGTAAAGACTCTCTTAGACAAAGATTTAAGTTCAAAGTCATGTTTGCGACATTAAAATTATGCAATTATTTTTACTCAAATATAAATTAAATCTTCTCCTCTAGCCGCTAAAAGATTAGATTAGATTCATTTATATCTTTCTGAAAAATGACATGTTATTTAATAAAATGTCAATAAAATAGCATGTATTCACAAAAAGATCGTCAGAGTGTATACAAATAACGAAGAAAACTTGAATACAAAGCAAAAATAAAAATAAAAGTGATACATTAAAAACAACAATTTCAATAATAATACTAAATGGTACAATGTCAAATTTATAAGACGTAGTTTAATTGTAAAAAATATCAAGCTAGGCTAGGGTATCCTAGATATAAATGGTCAAAAATTTAAAAATAAATAAATACATAAAAACAATCATTAATATACAATGATGGTTATTTTAATCCTAGAATATAATTAATTAATTAATGTCAGTAAATGTGTTTGAAATTTAACACAAATAAATAATTAAACAATTAACATGTAACTAGTCAAGTTATTTTTTTAGTATTCTTTTAGAGAATACAGTGAATTTGACAATAAAAGTTTCTTAAGTCGGCGCTCAAATATGTCGTTCTAAGATTCATTTTTAAGTATGGCGGGGAGATGCTCGTACATTGAAAAGGGACTATTAACAGGTATTCCAACCTTCAATAGAATTTACATCATTTAAAATTTGAACAAGTTGTTCGGTTACGTCTTAAGTACCTTTTGCTGGAAGAGCGGTATCTCCTGCCACAAGTACGCTTATTAGGAGATTCCAACCACGATGTATTCTAGAACCATATTGTAACCTAATAAACGTTTTTCATTATTTTTTATTTTTCAACTGGGTTGCATTTGTTTTGATTTATTCGAATTCGAAACAAAATAATGTTAAATACAGTTGCTCAAAAAGTGGTACTTTTTGTAGCTATATATCGTTCGCACTAGTGCTTTTTATATTTTTGCTAATCTTCTATTGTTCCAGCCCTTACAATCCATACATCCAACCAAGTTCAATCACTTTATTCCTTTTCAGATTACGTCGTTTGGCATTGAAACTGTATATTTAATAAAATTGACATTTTACAGGGTTATCTAATATATAATTTGATTTAAATAAAGTTGGCTGATTCAGTATTACTATGACGATGAAAACGAGGAGTATTAGTGACCGCTGCGCCGCACCAGTCAAGTGAATAAATTTGTCTATTTTAATTTCTGTTTCATTTTTGTTAAAATGACATTTTTTGCATATGTATTAAGAATGTCGTTCGAAATACGTGCGGAAGTGTCATTTTCACTCGTCTCGTGTCTTGGCCTGAGCCGCAGGGTGGAGGTTCGGGACTCGTACAAAATGACAAACATTCATTTATTCTACTCTATTTCCAGTTTCAGTAGATATTTGCAATTTTTTCTTGTACGTTGTGCGGTTACCGGGTAAGAATTATTAAACCTTATTTTGGTTTGGAATTTCTTAAGAAATGGTTTTCAGGATCTTCGTATTCGTTTCCTCGTAATCGGAGAAAACTAAGTTACACAGTAAATTGTGTACTTTTGCAACACTATATTTTCGACTAGCCTTATTGATTTGCAAAGTAAAAAAGTAAAAACAAGCTGGCTGTATGATGATGACGGATTCAGCACCTACTAAAGGTATGAAATACCGCAAAGCTTTTATCGGAGTGTTAGTGAAAAGAGACGTGTTCATATTGTCTCTGGCCATGCAAGAACACCCCACTTCTGTGAAGACTGTTCTGTACACTATTGTGATAAAATGATTGTTAGTAGCGATTTCTTACGTTTATTTTATTTTATGAAACAAATTTACATCTCATTAAATTAAACATCATAAAAAAACTAATTTATATTGAAAATAATAAGTCACATCTGAATGTCTTCTCAAACCTCTAGCAAATAGTAATAACAATCTAAACAAAATATTTCATAAATCATTATTAGATATATCGTATAAATACCACCGATTGAATTCCAATATTAGTCAAATCTACAGGTGCAATCTCTGGCTAGAATTTTAAGTGAAACGGCCAGTTCCTGCTTCCTAGAATGGCTTAAATCCAAGCGAGCTCAATAACGGACCTGAGGCAAAGTCTGTTCAAAAATACATTCAAAGGAATTAAAAAGTAGTTCTTCGTGCAATGGTAGGTATAGGTAACACTGAAAGACCAATCTATTCTATACAATAAAAAGCTGAAGAGGGTCGAAAGTCTGTACATGGAATATAATCGATAACAGAACACGTTCCAACAGTTTTTAGAATTTTTGTCTGTTTGTCTGTTTATCTGTTTGTCTATTTAAATGAACGCGCATCACGTGAAAACGGCTGAACGGATTTTGATGAAAACTTTACTAATCTGTCGAGTAAATACCCGGTCAGGTTTTAGGCTATAAAAATTGTGCAGATTTGGGTTAAAGGGGGTAAAAAGAAGGGTTGAATTTTGTATGGGAACTCCTATAATCCATGAGTTACAGGTATGAAAATTGGTAAGCATATACTTGACGACAAAGGAAAAACATCCTGATTCAAAATTTGTGAAATCTTAAGATAGAAACTGAAAACAAAAGTAAATGCAAGCGCTGCGCCGCGGCGCTGCCTAGTGTGCGCGCCAACCACCACGGTCTCTTAAAATTTTTAACACTATTATGATTTATTCCATTAAGTAACTGTGACTCTAAACCCAAATTTCAGTCCCGTTTTCTAGATTCAAAAACTATATATACAACTTTGTAATCTAAATATATAAAAGAAGAAACTGACTGACTGACTGACTGACTGACATATCACCGCACACCCCAAACCGCTGGTCCTAGAGATTCCAAATTTGGCACGTAGGTTCCTTATAAGGTCTAGGGGTGCACTAAGAAAGGATTTTTCGAAATTCAACCCCTAAGGGGGTGAAATGGGGGTCCGAAGTTTGTATGGGGAAACAAGATTAGCTGGACTATTTTATTCGAAACTTCACAGGAGTATTTCTAACGATAAATGAGTAAACACGTGTTTCAGGTTTTTTGAAAAATCAACCCCTAAAAGGGGGAAATGTGGTGACAAATTCTGAAAATCGACATGGGTATTGTTTTTTTGGTTTATTAGGTCGCTGATAACGAAAAAAACAATGATTTTAAAATCCCACGTGAAAGACGTGAAATACCATCCAATGTCTAAATATTTATATGGGTGTCGTTTTTATGGTTTTTTGGGACGTTAATTACGAAAATGGCATCGATTTTGAAATGTAATATTGTGGACATGAAAACTTTAGAAAGTTTGTGTCAAATTGCAAGAAATAACCGACTGTCTGAGTGAGTGACATATCAACGCATAGCCCAAACTGCTGGTTCTAGAGATTTCAAATTTAGTACGTAGGTTCCATATTAGGTCTAGAGGTGCACTAATAAGGATTTTCCATAATTCAACCCCTAAGGGGGTGAAATGGGGGTCTGAAGTTTGTATGGGGAAATAAGATTAGTAGGACTATTTTAGCCAAAACTTCACAGGAGTATTTCTAACGATAAATGAGTGAACATGTGCTTCAGGTTTTTTTTTAAATTCAACCCCTTAGGGGGAGAAATGGGGTTCCGAAGTTTGTATGGGGAAACAAGATTAGTTGGACTATTTTATTCGAAACTTTGCAGGAGAATTTCTAACGATAAATGAATAAATACGTGTTTCAGGTTTTTTGTGAAATCAACCCCTAAAAGGGGGAAAGGTGGTGACATATTCTAAAAATCGACATGGGTATTGTTTTTATGATATAAACGCGGGTCGCTGATAACGAAAACAACAATGATTTTAAAATCTCACGTGGAGGACGTGAAATACCATCCCCCCTGTTGGGGTGCGAGAGGGATGAAATGTCTAAATATTAATATGGGTGTCGTTATTATGGTTTTATGGGACGTTAATTACGAAAATGGAAACGATTTTGAAATTTCAAATTGTGGACATGAAAACTTTTGAAAGTTTGTGCCAAATTTCAAGAAATAACTGACTGACTGAGTGAGTGACATATCAACGCACAACCTAAACTGCTGGTTCGAGAGATACCAAATTTGGCATGTAGGTTCCTTATAAGGTGTAAAGGTGCATGAAGTGCCGTGAGTTCTCTATGAAGATACGACCTTTTTTGATTCAATGTATTGTAAATGGTTTTATTAATGAGTGCCGTCCGATACGGTTTCGACATAAATCGATATTTGAGCGTCTGAGAGGCCTCTTAATAGGAATCCGAGGTACCTAAACTTTGAATAAAGTAACGGCCATATTAATTTTCTTTATTTCCGTCCCGATTTCGTTCAAAATCGATATCTGAGCGTCCGAGAGGTCCCCTAATACGACTCCGAGGTAAAATTTGGAAAAAGTGGCGGCCATATTGATTTTCTTCTTTTCTTTCCCGATTTCGTTAAAAATCGATTTCTGATCATCCAAAAGGTTTCGTAATACGACTCCGAGGTAAAATTTGAAAAAAAGTGGCAGCCATATTGATTTTCTTCATTTCCAACCCGATTTCGTTTAAATTCGATATCTGAGCGTCCGAGAGGTCTCTTAATAAGAATCTGAGGTAAAATTTCGAAAAAGTGGCAGCCACATTGATTTTCTTCATTTCCAACCCGATTTCGTTTAAAATCGGTATCTAAGCGTCCGAGAGGTCCCCTAATACGAATTCGAGGTAAAATTTGGAAATAGTGGCGGCCATATTGATTTTCTTTATTTCCGTCTCGATTTCGTTTTAAATCGATATCTGAGTGTCCGAAACTTTTCTTAATACGAATCCGAGGTAAAATTTGTGAAAGTGGCGGCCATATTGATTTTCTTTGTTTTCGTCCCGATTTCGTTTAAAATCGATATCTGAGCGTCCGAGAGGTCTCGTAATACGAATCCAAGGTAAAATTTAAAAAAAGTGGCGGCCATTTTTTTTTTTATCATTTCCGTCCCGATTTCGTTTAAAATCGATATCTGAACGTCTGAGAGGTCCCCTAATACGAATCCGAGGTAAAATTTGGAAAAAGTGCTACCCATATTGATTTTATTTATTTCCGTCTCGATTTCGTTTTAAATCGATATCTGAGTGTCCGAAACTTCTCTTAATACGAATCCGAGGTAAAATTTGTGAAAGTGGCGGCCATATTAATTTTCTTTGTTTTCGTCCCGATATCGTTTAAAATCGATATCTGAGCGTCCGAGAGGTCTCGTAATACGAATCCAAGGTAAAATTTAGAAAAAGTGGCGGCCATATTGATTTTTTTTCATATCCGTCCCGATTTTGTTTAAAATCGATATCTGAGCGTCCGACAAGTCCCCTAATACGAATCCGAGGTAAAATTTAGAAAAAGTGGCAGACATATTGATTTTCTTCATTTTCAACCCGATTTCGTTCAAAATCGATATCTGAGCGTCCGAGAGGTACCCTAATACGAATTCGAGGTAAAATTTAGAAAAAGTGGCGGTCATATTGATTTTCTTTATTTCCGTCTCGATTTCGTTTAAAATCAATATCTGAGTGTCCGAAACTTCTCTTAATACGAATCCGAGGTAAAATTTGTGAAAGTGGCGGCCATATTGATTTTCTTTGTTTTCATCCCGATTTCGTTCAAAATCGATATCTGAGCGTCCGAGAGGTCTCTTAATAAGAATCTGAGGTTAAATTTGGCACTCCATACATACCAGGGATAGTAAAAAAAAGTTTATTGTTACTATATAGGCGTGTGGGGTATCTATGGATTGGCTTTTAAAAACGACATAGATTGAGATCTTAGAGAAGACAAATACGGTTGCCAGTTTTTGTTGGACTTTTAGCACCACCCAGGGGTACGTGTAGGGTAAAGGTGGGTACTCCCTACGGACGTGGTGCAACTTCGACCCCCCTTTGTCAAGTGAGTGGGCAACATGACTGTTAGAATTTCTCAAGCCGCCCGAAGGCCACTAACTTGGCTTAACGACTGCTGTCGTAGACATCAACCGGGATCAACGGCTTAACATGCTTTCCAAAGCACGAGAGCGCTCAGTTAGTAACCACTAAAAGCGGTCACCCATCCAAGAACTGACCTGCGCCCACATTGCTTAAACTCGCATACCGGACGCGGTAGGCGGGTGCCGCTGGGCCACGAGCGCTCTAAATTCTTTATTGTTTGTGCCAAATTGCAATTCAATCGGTCCAGTATAAGCAACTCGGTTGTAACAGACGGACTGACAGTAAGGAGTGCGAATGGAAGTGAGGCCAAATTTTATTTTTTGATGCGCCAATGGGAACTGGTAAAACCTACCTAATAAATTTTATTTTAGGAAAAATAAGGGTTACACGTGATATTGAATTATCCGTATTTCTTTACTTCAAAGGACCAGAGATTAAGACCGCTGCTTGGTCGTTTACAGACTTTCTATTAGTGTTACTCTAGTACACAGATACTTTTACTAAGGGCCATTTAATATATGCTTTTATTTCTTCGGCCCTGTCCTCTTCGGCCTCTCGGGAATGTATGATAATAGTTTTCGATCCTTAGTTTTGCCAAAATCAAATGAAATTCAACAGTTTGCCGGTTCTCAGAATGTATACTGACTGTCATCTGTTCATCTGTTAATGAATCAGAATCACCAAACTTCGTATACCGAAACCCCCAGAATGTAACAAATACTTTTGTGGAAACCGCATCTAAATCGGTTCAGACAAACGCGAGATAATCGTGGACAAACATACATACACACCTACATACGTAAATACATACATACGGGTCAAACGGAGAACCTCTTTTTTGTAGACGGTTAAAAATTCCGCTTAGTACGCGGGCGAAGCCGCGGGCAAATACATGTCCTATATAAAAACATGCAATTACAATGTTACTTTTGCCGTTCACATGTGCACTCACTTTTTACCATAATCCCACTACTTAATATTATAAATGTGAAAGTTTAGACGTTTGGATTAAGATGATTTGTATGCTAATAGTAAATAATCTGGATTCTCTAATATATATTATAAGTGTACTTTTTGTCCTGATGATCTTCCATCAAAGGGATGTTAAATCGGGGATGCAAGTAAGTAACGGGGTGGTTTCATTCTCATACGCCATTCTACGATTTAAGTTTCAGCCAATTGGGAGTATAAAAGCGTGTAAAGAAATTTAACTTAAAGCACAACAGCATTGTAAACAAGTTGACGATTCATTATGTCAAAACCGAAGTATAATAATTCCTTCTGAGTGTTGATGCTATTTTTGAGCACAACCTTTTCGCAATAAGTTCCAATTTGCGTGTACATCAAAATGCATTTGCGATACTTTGGCATTGTTTTTATTCATATGCTTAAATACGAAAACAGATGTTTCAATGCACACTTTGTATCGTTGGTGTGCCATTTAATTTTGTCGTGCGTTATTTTTTACGTAATTGTTGACCCTTCACACCATAAAAACTGTCTGATATAAGAGATCACTTTAGCTGGGCAGCCCAATCGTCAGCATAGACAGTTGGAGCATCTTAGATGTACACTTAGAAGAGGGTCGAAAGTCTGTTTATGGAAGATATTCAAAAAAAAGTTGGCTGGGGATTATTATTATTGTTGGTTGGTTGTGGGCCATTTTATGCCGCTTCGACCAGTATTTGATCTTTTGTGGCAGCCCTTATAGTTCGTTGCTTATACCCACTGCTTCCAAGAATTTCCAGACTCTTTGGGCTGCAATTTGTTGTATCTCCTCTGGTTGCATGATGTGCCCTCCTAGGTAGATACTTCTTTTGCGCATAAGCGGTCCACACGAGCAGAGGATGTGAATGGCTGTCTCCTCTGACTCTTGGCAGAACCTGCATGCTGCGCTTTGTTTTAAACCCATTTTAGTTAGGTGTTTGTTTAGTTTGCAGTGGCCAGTGAGTATTCTTGTCACTGCGCAGGTTTTGTGTCTTTTGAGTTGTAGTAGCTCTTTGGACAGCTTGCCATTATAACCTTCTATTAAAGCTTTCGATTGTACCAGTCCTTTTGTGAACTTCCACATATCAATGGCTTTTGATTTGTTGTTTAGCAGAGAGCTTACCTTCCGTTTGGTTATACCGCAGAACGGTTCTGGGCCGATCAGGGGTATGTCTGCACCCTTTGCCACTCTCCTTCGGCATTTCAGTCATCAACCTAACATGAAGAATCTACTCTGTTGGGAGGCTCGGTCCTCAGCCTCGCGTGTCTCGCCTCTCTGCTTCAGGCCTTCGGCCGTCAGCCTTACACGAGAAGCCCGCTCTGTGTGATTATTCTCGCATGCCTTGCCGCTCTGCTTCCGGCCTTCGGTCATCATACTTGCATGAAAAACTCGCTCTGTTGGGATAACGTTTTACGGCAGAACTGCGAAGCGAGACTTTTACCATTGTACAATGAACATGTAATGTTTTTGACGAGATTCATTCGTCTAGAATCAGTACATTTGATATTCAGAAATACGCACTTTATCATTCGTTTTGACAATAGGATTTCTTCTTAAGGGGGTGTAAAGAAGGGTGAAAGATTGTATCATCATCATCATCTGAGGCGTTATAGCCGCGGGTGGGCCCTAGGCTAGCCTAGTCAAGCAAATATCTCCAGTTCGATCTATTCGTGGCTTTCCTTTTCCAACATGTCACCCCTAAGTTCCTGGTGTCCACCTGAGCTTGAGAAAGATTGTATGGGAAAACAAATCATTCTAAGGCGAGAACGAATTATACGCGGACGAAGTCGCGGGCAAAAGCTATCCGAAATAAGCACTTAATCATTCGTTTTGACAATAGTGTAAATGATGCACTAATCCTGATTGATTAGGCCCAAAAATATAAACGTTTAAAGTGGACTGTATACAAATGACTGGTAGTTCCTCTCGTAAAATAACAGTGACTGACTCTACTCTAATTTTGGTGCCACCTTGGTTCTGCTTTTTCTTATGATTCGTAACAAGTAAATAAGAAGTCCGGACGGATTGTAAATGGCTTATATTGTTTATCACAGATTATGTTCTTAATAAAACGTATTTTGAAGTTAACACTGTATATAATAAAGTTACTTATTTATAATGACTTTAACACTGATTTTATCTAAATCTAGGACACAATGTCTAGATTCCTAAACTTTTCCTGAGCTGAGTTCCCAACGCACTTTTTCTTTCTTGTTCTGGGTTTCTTCCTTGGAGTGTCTCTTCGGTACTAAGTGAAGTACGTTGCGAACTCACCTCCTTTCTTTCGTAATGGCTGACCGTAACGTGAGCACCACGAAGTTGCGCACGCTACGAGGCGCTGTCCGAGTATAAATAGGGAATCTTACAAATCTCGCGGTTTTCCGCGGATTGCGGAGGCTGTGATTATCTCACTGGCCTGTACTAGGACTCATCGAGTCGGCGTTCGGTGTGGTTACACGTGACCCTTTATACTTGGACAGCGTCTCCCTAATATTGGCTCTGAGAGGGAAGAACGTTGTGTAAAAACGACTATTCTGAAATTATTCAATCTTAAGAAATTCGCTGCGCGACCATTTCTTAGTGCCTGTGATTCAAACAGGGCTTATAATATGCGCCTCAGCGCCTACTTTATATAATAAAAACCTTATTGTCTCAGAGTCAACTGTTTGTGAGTTAGCTCACAAACATGCCATTTTCATAGCGTAATTTCGATCTACGATCGATATATTTTACATTATTACGCAATCTTTCATTCTACTGCGTATGGAAATTTCCAAGTATCATTGCGCAATCACTCGAATTGTGTCATAATACTTGCTGAAATGAATAAACTCGCCCTAAAGAGTTATTCCTTCCGCTTAGTGCGACAAGGTTCTAATATTTACGTAAATATGACAATATTTCTTAAATATTCCATTTTAAATAACAGGGTTACTCTTACATTTACCTAGCTAACGTCTTATCTTTATTTCTTTCTAAATTACGTGCTAGGTACATCAGGGGAGGATAGGGTCTGTCGTCTACATACTCCCCGCCGTCTGAAGACTCAGACTTTGTGGCTACGGTAGCTCTAGTCTCAGGCTTCTCTGGCTCGGGACACGGTGCGGGCTATGGGCTCGACGCAGGCTCGTGACTCGACGTAGGCTCGGTGCTCGACGCAGGCTCGGTGCTCGGCGCGGCTCGGTGCTCGAAGCAGGCTCGGTGCTCGACGCAGGCTCGGTGCTCGGCGCGGCTGGCACTAGCACGGCCAGCCGTGATGAAGCTCGACGTAACACGCCGTTCGCTGTGCGGACATCCACGTTCCGCACTTTTCCGTCGGCCCTGGATAGGTGGCCACGACTAGCCCTCGCGGCCATACGTTGCGAGGGCTTGCGGGGTCGGCGACCAACACTAAGTCGCCGACGTGGATCTGTTGGTTCCCACCGCCGGAGGATTGACGGGGGGCCAACAGTGGGTAGTATTCTTTTACCCATCTTCGCCAGAAGTGGTTGGCGAGCGCCTGTACTTGGCGCCATCTTCTGCGGTCATCTTCCTCGCAGGGACCGATGACTAGTTGCTCGTTCGCTGACAACAACAGGAAATGATTCGGTGTCAGCGCGGCGTCGTCTTCAATGTTCATTGATACGTGGGTAAGTGGTCTGGCGTTCACTACGTTCTCTACTTCCGCCAGAAGTGTCAGGAAGATTTCTTCACTCGGCGCCTTCTCTTTTAGCGTGTAGCTCAATGCATTTTTAATGGTTCTCACCATTCTCTCCCAGCTGCCGCCCTGTGATGGCGCAGCCGGGGTGATGAAACGCCAGTTCAGTCGATGCTGCAGTCCGTATTTCTGGAGTGCTGGCAACCATTCTTCTCGGGCCGCCTTTAGTTCTAAGGCGGCCGCGTGGAACGACGTTTGGTTGTCACTCCACATGGTTTGTGGCCATCCACGACGCGCCGCGAAGCGTCGTAGCGCGTTGATGGCACTGTCGGTTGACAGGCTGTGCACGACTTCTAGGTGGACCGCACGTGTCGCCAGGCACGTGTACAGGGCGACCCACCTCTTCTCGCGTCGCCTGCCGATCGTTACCCACAGCGGGCCGAAGTAATCTTGGGCCGCGTGGGTGAAGCAGCGCTGGTAGGCCTCTAGCCGCTCAGGCGGGAGGTCCCCCAGAGGCTGCGCGCGCGGGATCGCGCGACGTAGGCGGCAGAGTGCGCACGCCTGTGCTACGGCGCGCACGCTCGGCCGCAGATGCAGTATCCACATGTTCTGCCTTAAATCATTAACAACACTGTCATTATTAACATGCGCGCCCCGGCAATGGGCGCGCTTTATAAGCAATTTGGTGTAGGGCTCCCTACCATCCAAAATGATGGGCTTCTCAGCCGTGTACCGTACTGGTGCACGGCTCAGCCTGGTCCTCATCGTCAGCAGACCATCTGACGAGAGCTCGGGATCGAGCTTATATAACTTAGACTGCTTCGTTAGCTTCTTTCCAGCAGCTAGTGTATTTAATTCTTCTGGGAAGCTATTTCGCTGGCTCCTCTGCACCAGCAAATGCTCCGCCGCTCGTAGATGCCTCGCTTCCAGCTGTCTCCTTCTGTCACGAGACTTCAGCTTCTCTATGAACAACAACATGTACCCGACTGTCCTTACGACGCGTTCATGGCTACTGAACCGTTCGATGTCCGGTAGCGCTGTGGCCGGTTCATGCGTTGTCGCGAGGACTACCTCCTTCTTTCGCTGCTCTGTCGGCTCCACGCTCTTGGTGGATATGACTGGTGGCCACTGGTCCTCCGCTTGGCTCCAGAAGGCGGGACTCGTGGACCCTCTATCGTTGATGCTCACCTTCTGGCTCGTTCGCAGGCGGGTGGCATCTTCTGCTGGGTTCATGGCGTCGTGCGACTCACGTTCGCACGTCGCGTGGTACACTGTTTGTTCCTTCGTTCCGAGATAACCGGGGTTCTTACCGAAGAGCGCCCACCCCAGCGCGCTCTTTATAGCGACGGGGCCGTCTCCTGGTCCGGTTCGTATCTCCTCGGGTACCAGCAGGTGCCAGTGGTCGGCACCTAACAGCAGCTGCGGCGCACCGTAGCTGCATACTGCACCGCGGGCTTCTCGCAGGTGCTCGTGTCGATCCAGCAGATCTTCGTTGACGGTCTGGCCTCTCAGGCCGAGGTTACTTACCGTTCGTAGTCTTACGGGGTAAGGTAAGCCTCCATTCCTTGCCCGTACATAGGCCGACACTCGTTCGGAGTGTCCGCTGTGCGCAATCCCTCCAACGCCGCGCACTGTCAGCTGATCCCGTGGTCCAGTAGCTCCAATCAGGTCAGCGACTTTCTGCTCGAGGAGTGAGACGGTCGATCCCTCGTCCAGCAAGCAGTGGATATGGGCGTCTCCCTTGGGGCCCGATATCGTTATGGGAAGAACTTTGAGTAATACCTCGGTAGCTTCCTCGGCGTTACTCGCGTAGCTGCTCTGCTCTACCCCGCTGTCCAGGTTCGGTTGGGTGCGGGGTCCACGAGTCGCTCCCTGTGCCGTGCCTCGTTCACACGGCGTCGGCGATCGTGGTTCATCCTGGTGGAGCAGCTTGTGATGGGGTTGTTGGCAGCCAGGAACACTGCAGCCTTTCGCTCGGCATTGAGAGCGCTGATGCCTGGCGTCCATACACCTGAAGCAGATTCTGTTCTGCTTCGCCCAGTCCCATCTCGCCGGTAGTTGCAGGGCCTGCAGTTTCCGGCACTCGTTCGTTCGATGACTCGCGCTACAATAGAGGCATACCTGGACCCGTGATGGCTGTACCTGTTCGGTCACGTACGCCACCTTTGAAGGCAACGGCTGCGGCGGGCCCCATCGGTTCTGCTGGGGCGGCGGCGGGCGGTTGTCATTCCGGTTCTGGGTCTTTGGTGCGTTCGTCTGTGGCGGTGCTCCCCCTGGCACGTCCCTCACGGTGGGAGCGCTAGCGTGGGTGAATTCCAGCTGCAGATCACTCTCTTCGAGCAAGAAATCTGCCATTACCTGGATTTCTGCTAGGCCGCCGCCCCTCTGCCCTCGGGCGTAGTCGCAGTAGCGCGATCGGAGATGCGGACTCAATCTGTCCGTCACCTCGCGCACTAGTAGCGGGTTGTTCGCGTAGTGCGCATCGTCCAGATCCATAAGCGTACTTACAATGTTCATGACCTGGATGGCGAAGGTGTTGAGGTCGTTCGCGCTCGACCCGACGCGTGGCAGCTTCTTG
Organism: Notocelia uddmanniana; assembly: GCA_905163555.1. NCBI lineage: Eukaryota > Metazoa > Arthropoda > Insecta > Lepidoptera > Tortricidae > Notocelia > Notocelia uddmanniana. Next base: position 25,038,144 of record LR991055.1, read on the forward strand.
AGATCTTCTAGCGCCTTGTCCACTAGGAAATCTTTGCGACCATACTGCTTCGTCAGTATCCTTATCACCAGGTCTGGTGTGGTCGCCGTCGACAGGATGTGCTGCACGCACGCCTTCGCCTCACCTTTGATCGCGGCCCTCAGGCGCGCGACGTTCTCGTAGCCGCTAAACTTATAGCGTTTGTTGCTCTCAATGTATGTGTTGAGGAAGCAACGCCACTCGCTGACGTCCCCGTGGAAGTGTGGCAGCTCGTACACCTCCTTGGTTGCTGGACGGGCTGCGCTCTGCATCCGTTCAAACAACTCTACCATACCTTCTGGGGTCGTCGTCGCTGTGAACCTCGAACGAGGCGTCATGGGCTCGTTCACGCGTTCTGGTTCATGCTCACCTTCGTCTTCGTACTCCAGTCCCTGGGTTGGAGAAAGGGGGCGCCGGCCGTAGTTCATGGTCGCGCGCTCCAGCTTCTTCGGTTCGGTTCTGATCGGGATCCGCTCTCCTGGACGCCTCGGCGTTTCTTCCACTTGAGCGAGGACTGGTACTCGTTCGTACGAGACGACTGGTTCGTTGTCCCGGGTCCGTAGCACTCGACGGTCTTCCACGTCGTGTCGCTCCGCGGACTCGTCCACCCATCGGGTGATTCGGTCGCTACCACCGGAACTTTCTGAGTCTATTTCTGCAATTCTTGCCTGTAACCGCCTGTTTACTAGGTCGGTTTCGATCGCCAGCTGTTCTCGGCGCAGTTGCACCAGCTGTTCTGCAGCTTCGGCTTCGGCTTGCAGTCGTAGGCCTGCGGCGCGACTGCTCCGGTGCGAAACCGTGCTCGCCGGTCTCGGAGATCTGTGTGGGGTGGACTGGACGAGGTCCGCGAAAGCAACATTCCTCGATGCTGCTTCGCCACTCGTCGCTGGGTGATGCTCAGCCCGTTCGCGATCGATGACGCGTGTTCGGTCCCATGCGTCGTCGTCTGGCTGTTGCTCCCGTGGTCGCAGACGGCCGCCGTCCTCGCGGCGCCATCTTCCCCGTTCATGGATGCTCGGAGATCTTGGTGGCTGTTCGTGCACCAAGGCCGTTGGCGCGGCCCCGGTGCCAGTTCGGTGCTTACTCACGTTTGCTGTCTTCCTGGGCCTCTTGCCCGAGGGCCCCTGCTCTGCCGTTCGCTCCCGACGCTCGTTCTGAGCGTGGAGTGCAGATGGAGGGAACCAAGTCGGTTCGGAGAATGCCCCAGGGGCACCGGTGATGGTGCCAGCAGCATTGCTAGCACTGCCAGCCGGATCGCCGTCGGCGCCAGCGGCAGCGCCAGCATTAAAGCCAGCGGTGCCACCAGCGCCAGCGGCGCCAGCGGCGGCGCTAGCGGTCTTCGTTCTTCTTCTGTCCCTTTGTTCCCGTTCTGCCGATCGCTCCGGGCGCTCGTTCTGGCCTCGGAGTGCAGATAGGGGAAACCTGGACTGTTCGGAGATGGCCTCTCGGGCCATAGTGTTGGCGCCAGCGTCCACACCAGCGGTGCCAGCGGCGCCAGTAGGTCTGCCAGCCATGCTAGCAGACGTGCTAGACATGCCAGCAGGTCCGCCAGCCTTTCTGGCAGACGTGCCAGCCATGCCAGCCGATGTGCCGGTCATGCCAGCAGATGTGCCGGTCATGCCAGCCCTTCCAGCAAGCCTGCCAGCCATGCTAGCAGACGTGCCGGCTACGCCAGCAGGTCCGCCAGCCTTTCCGGCAGACATGCTAGCCATGCTAGCTGCAGCTCCAGCGACGCCAGCGGCGTCAGTGGTAGCGCCAGCAGCCGATCCAGCGGCCGCGGCTCTTCTTTGCTGCGCAGCATCCGCGCCCTTCCTCAGGAACAGGCGTCGCTCCTCCGCGTCGCGGTCCGACGTTCTCGACCTCGTGGTCATGACGCGCGCCGAAGGAGAAGATCGGGATCGGGTTCTCCGATTCGCGGGCGTCTTCATTCGCCCTGGCTCAGCTCAGTATGACGACCTAATTGACTAGTACCGACTTTAGAAAAGACACACGTGATTCTGAATCGCATTCAGGATCGATCAGCGTTCGGCTGATATACACAAGAAAACCCTACTCGTACTCGTTCCGACGAGTATACGCACTTAAATCGCTCGGATATTAAGTGCGCATCAGCGTTCGGCTGGTATACAAAACAAAACCCGTTCGTACTCGTTCCGACGAGTATATGCAGTTAAATCGCTCGGATATTAAGTTCTCACAGTCAAAAAACAATATAAACCACCGTAGCTATACGTTAACACTACTGCGCATTAAGTTCCGACACCCTTAATCACAGTTTACAAAAATAAAATCCGTCCACTATTACGCGTCGCGTAAATAAAAAAAAAAAAAAAACTTGTTCTTTAAATAATTATAATTTAACACTACTACGCATTAAGTCCCGACGCCCTTAATCGTAGTTTTCCACAACAAAAATTCGTTCACTACTACGCGTCGCGATTCGCGTCACGACGCACTTCGCGAATGTTCGAATGTTCGGCACTGAATTTAACACTTGCACTGATATCCTAAAAGATTCGGATCGCTAAGGACCAAAATGTAAATGATGCACTAATCCTGATTGATTAGGCCCAAAAATATAAACGTTTAAAGTGGACTGTATACAAATGACTGGTAGTTTCTCTCGTAAAATAACAGTGACTGACTCTACTCTAATTTTGGTGCCACCTTGGTTCTGCTTTTTCTTATGATTCGTAACAAGTAAATAAGAAGTCCGGACGGATTGTAAATGGCTTATATTGTTTATCACAGATTATGTTCTTAATAAAACGTATTTTGAAGTTAACACTGTATATAATAAAGTTACTTATTTATAATGACTTTAACACTGATTTTATCTAAATCTAGGACACAATGTCTAGATTCCTAAACTTTTCCTGAGCTGAGTTCCCAACGCACTTTTTCTTTCTTGTTCTGGGTTTCTTCCTTGGAGTGTCTCTTCGGTACTAAGTGAAGTACGTTGCGAACTCACCTCCTTTCTTTCGTAATGGCTGACCGTAACGTGAGCACCACGAAGTTGCGCACGCTACGAGGCGCTGTCCGAGTATAAATAGGGAATCTTACAAATCTCGCGGTTTTCCGCGGATTGCGGAGGCTGTGATTATCTCACTGGCCTGTACTAGGACTCATCGAGTCGGCGTTCGGTGTGGTTACACGTGACCCTTTATACTTGGACAGCGTCTCCCTAATATTGGCTCTGAGAGGGAAGAACGTTGTGTAAAAACGACTATTCTGAAATTATTCAATCTTAAGAAATTCGCTGCGCGACCATTTCTTAGTGCCTGTGATTCAAACAGGGCTTATAATATGCGCCTCAGCGCCTACTTTATATAATAAAAACCTTATTGTCTCAGAGTCAACTGTTTGTGAGTTAGCTCACAAACATGCCATTTTCATAGCGTAATTTCGATCTACGATCGATATATTTTACATTATTACGCAATCTTTCATTCTACTGCGTATGGAAATTTCCAAGTATCATTGCGCAATCACTCGAATTGTGTCATAATACTTGCTGAAATGAATAAACTCGCCCTAAAGAATTATTCCTTCCGCTTAGTGCGACAAGGTTCTAATATTTACGTAAATATGACAATATTTCTTAAATATTCCATTTTAAATAACAGGGTTACTCTTACATTTACCTAGCTAACGTCTTATCTTTATTTCTTTCTAAATTACGTGCTAGGTACATCAGGGGAGGATAGGGTCTGTCGTCTACAAATAGGATTTCTAGAGAATACACCCCTAAGGTCCTGGTGTCCTTTGCGACGCCGTCCAACCATCTCAGCTTGAGAAAAATTGTATGGGAAAACAATTAATTCTAAGGTGAGAACGAGTTCTACGCGGACGAAGTCGCGTGCAAAAGCTAGTATTAAATAAAGCAATGTCAATATCTTTACAATCCAATTACCCACCATTTTAAGATAAGATCCATATTATGTCTGCTTCATGTCATAAAAAAGACTCTTTGTGGTCCTCTGACATATCACGTATCTGCGTTTGGCTTTCGTATCTGTCATCACTTAGAAATTCTAAGATCAGAAGCTGAAAAGTCCACGGCTTATCCATTAATTCCTTAGTCTCCGCTCAGCCGCTTTGATGAATAAATAAAGACAGGATAAAAAAAAAGATTAAGCCTCGTCGTTGAAGCTTAATTAAAGTGCAACGATTAAAATAGCTTTTGTGGCTTGATTAAAAGTGTGTACACTTTATGCTCATTACGGGCACTTACTTCAGAGTACTTAATTGCCCTGGTGGAAGTGAACCCGAGACGTCACTGGAAAAAGTGAGTAATGTGTATTTTATTCACGGCTGTCCTGAAATAAATGGACGAGTTCAACCTGAAATTTGGACGAGTGTGGCCGATATTATCAAAATATACTTATTTCTTAATGGCATTTCTCTATTCCCTACGTATATAAGTACATATGTATGTAAATTCCTTGTAATTTTTATTTGAAACGGCTTCTGGTAATTGAGTAACACGCAGACTGGGGTTGGTTCACTAAGGAATCATTTAAAAATTCAGGCGAGTGACGCACAATACCACAAAGTCCCCCAAACATGAAATTTAATTTATATTTGACGGAGTTACATCGCAACAAGATTAGCATTAATCTAAGCATCCTATACAAATACCTTGATCTTGTTAGCTTTGTCGCGTTAATTCGCTTTTATTAACGGAATCACAATGAGAATGTGCTGTGTTTATGTCTTTGAACAATAAGTGGAACTTAATTAAGTTTTGTCGAATATTTATGCTGGGAAACATCGGGCCTATATCGTGGTGGGTCTATTAACTATTCAAGTAAACTAAAAAAATCCCTAACACCTGAGTATGTAGTAATCCTTTTTTTTTTTGTTTAGAGGGGGAAAATGCATTACGCATACCACCCGGGCGCAGGGGGTGACCCGAGTGCTTTTGTGGGACTCCCGTATAGGCTGATGAGGACTGCGGTGTACCCACTAAAAAAAACCCCCCATCTGCCGCCTCACGGGAACGCTTGCGCACACATCCGCGACCCCGCTGCTGACAGCTACTCCCAAGCGGCACCCTCGCGGATGCCCGGAGGCCCTCCACGTCAGGCACGCCAGATCTATTAGCGCGCTTTCCTCCTCGACCTCCATCCTGTACGGTAGTGCACCCCCCTCAGTCTGCTACAAGAAGGTCATGGGTGCCGAAAAATTTCCAGCACCCGGTGGTGGAGCAGGTCGGTGGTTCCGCCACGAAACACACCTCGGCCGCAGAGGATAGGGAAAGCATTTCTCTTCTTCTGCGGCCCCACCAACGCCGTTTTTGCGGAACGGCCCGCCAAGTTCACAGGGGAAGGGAGAGTGGCGCACCGAAATACCAACATGCCTCTGCGATCCCGCCTCTCTCAGCTTCACCGTGGATGACGCAGTCCATGGTTACTAAGCCCCTCCGCTCCGGCAAGGCGGGAGCCCACGAGGAGGGTATGTAGTTATCCTACCACTACCCCAGTCGGAACCCATGCTAAACAATCAAGGCATAAATTCCTAATCAGCTTTAAAGAATGTGAGTCCCTATCCTAAGCTGTAAAAGTTCAGTCGGCTAAACTGAGATTTGCAATGCTATTGCCTACGTTGCCTGTCTCCCGCCACTGCGCCCGGAGGCTAAGGATGCAATGAGGAAGACGCTCTATTATGTATACCTATAGAAAGTTATGTATAAATATATGAACAAGACTGTTCTTCAAATACTGCACAATTTTAACGAACGGGGTTTCCAATATACCTCTATGCTGACCCAATTAAAGAGAGCAACCTAAATAACCATCGTTTCCCACTGAATCATGCTATTTTGCCTTCGTATTATATTTTAATGTAACTCACTAAATGATTCCAAAACCCCATATTATTCCCTTATATTTTACACAGGCTCACCCTAGTTATTGTCTGCTACGCAGGATAGAAACAACAATCTTCATAATACGGTATTTTACCAATAGTCAAATCGGCAAACTTATTACGAAATGTCAAAAACGCATGATTAGTTATGAAGTGTGTGGGAAAATAAATATGCCTAATGAAGACACAATTTTCTGATGTCAAACTGCGTCCTTTTTTTCATGTTTATGTATTTGATTATTTCCGTGTATTTACATATGATTTCTTTAATAGTATCGTAATTTATTTCTTGAAAAATCCCTATTTTGTACCTAACCCTTTTTAACCGACACTCCAGTCCTCGATAAAAAACTAACTTAATAAAGACAAAAAAAGTTTTAAATAATTAGCTACCTAACAAATATAAAATTTCTTAAAGTTTTATCACCTTTAGAAGTCGGTGCCCAACAATTTCAATGGTATTCAGTAAAGCGCCGTCCTAGTTTATCGATGTAGAGGCTGTACGACATGAGAAAACTGTCAGCTGTCAATGTCAACCGATATGAATGCAGTACTGCCCCGCTTCTGCGCATGTTATTACTACTGCACCAACGTAATACTAACAGTATTTCGTCAAGTGAGGAAATCTCACATCAGTAAACTCACGACAAAGAACAGAATACTTATCACATATCGCACCCACCCCGCCAAGTGAGGAAGTCGTCTAACATTAACATAGATGACGCACGTGCAGTATAACTATTGGAAGAAAGTAGAAAAACGAATTAACGCCAAAAAAACTGTTTAATACAGTTTTAAATTACAAAACTTTGTATTTTTGAGTAGTGTTCTCTCAGGCGATAGAATAGCAAGTGTGTCGAGCAGATGGCTCTCATTCTACGAGCTTGGGTGTGCTGTGAGCTGTGATTGGCTAATTACATGTATCACGCGATATGCAAGGGATCTGATTGGCAAAGACTCGATACAATGCAATATATGCCTTCATCATCATCATCATGTCAGCCGAAAGACGTCCACTGCTGGACATAGGCCTCCCCTAAAGACTTCCACAATGACCGGTAATATATGCCGTGAGTAGTGTGAATAAGGTTCAATATTAAGTAACAACAAAAATATAATATTAACAAAATGAAGTGCTGAACGCAGCGGCGTGAACATCCTCCCGGCCCTTGAAAGCTTGCAGAGCTTTCAAGCTTAGTGCTCGGCGGTGGGAAGCAGACACAGACGATTCAGCGCGCGACGTACAGTTCCGTGAGCTGTCTTGACGTCGGTGACTCGAGGTACCCCGTCAGGGTCAGGAAACAGCTTGCTGACGCGTCCTAGGCGCCGATACAGGGGTGGAGTGTCCTCTTTGATAAGCACGAGGTCATCGAGTTGCAATTGTTTGCATGTAACTCGCCATTTCGTGCGTTGTTGCAATTCTGCCACATATTCTTTGGACCATCGCTTCCAGAAGTGTTGGTGGATTTGTTCCAGACGCTGGAACCTGTTCAGGCGTGAAGTCTCGACATCGGTGAAGCTCAGAGTAGGCAACGACGTGAGGGATCTGCCAATTAAATAATGTCCCGGGGTAAGAGGCTGGAAATCATGAGGTGATGGGCTGAGAGGACAAAGGGGCCGGCTATTGAGGATAGCTTCGATTTGGGCAAATAGAGAAGCCAGTTCCTCGAAAGTTAGATGCGTTTGCCCTAATATTCTACGAATATGAAATTTGGCTGAACGGACGCCAGCTTCAGCGAGACCATTAAAGTGAGGTGCGTATGCAGGCGAAAATTTAAATTCTATATCTCGCTGAGCTGCAAAGTCACATATAGAGGTTTTATTTAACTTAATAAAGTTATTAATTTCTTTAGCACCAGCATCGAAGTTACGCCCATTATCACAAAAGATTGACCTTGGTTTTCCCCTGCGGGCAATGAACCTTGTTAGTGTTAAAATAAAGGCATCTTTAGTTAACTCGCTAACGGGGTCTAAATGAATATCTAACACTATCTATCTATCTATACCTAAAACACACAAAAAAAACAAATAACATTTTGTTATTTTGCAACCTCGACCCTTTCGGTCAGTAATTAAATACGGACCGGCAAAATCCATTGCTACTGTACTAAAGGGGAAGTCAGGCTCAACACGATCTTTAGGTAAGTCACTCATAATATTGACCATGCCTTCTCCTTTAAATCGCCGGCACTTAAAACATTGATGATAAATATTTCGCGCCAATCTACGGCCGCCTATCGGCCAATACTGGTCGCGAATTGTCGCTAATAATAATTAATCTTTAATCTTTATTGCACAATAAGAAATCTTAACGTACAAAAGGCGGACTTAATGCCATAATTGAGGAGGAGCGTGTAATAGTCGCGAATGTTCCTGTTGAAATATCAATTTAGTTAAATAGTCATTAGCATTTAAAATGATCGGGTGTTTTTTATCATAGGGGTAGCTAGAATTGTTTATTCTGCCACCGACGCGAACTAAACCCTGATCGTCAATGAATGGATTTAACGAGATTAACTTGGATTTATGAGGCAAAGGTTTTTTTATTATTTAAACAAAGGACCTCATTAGGAAACGAGACTTGTTGAGCGAGTTTAACTAGTGAAGTTAAAGAACGTCTGAGTTCTTCGACTGTTAATATGGATAAATATATGGACTTGCGCATATGTTCGTTGAGCCCTGGAAAATATTGAAAATCTTTCTATATCTATATTCTATACATGCTGCCGCAGGTGGAGACTCCACCACCAAAGCCGGGAACGCTTTTAACTCGGGAAGGTTAATGACCTCGGATTCATTTATTCATTTAATCATGCCATCAAGTACATATTAAAGTTACATGATACCCCGATGGGACGCAGCAGTCTTACACTAAAGCTTAAAAATATTCATTAAATTTTAACAGCACAAGGTAGAAAACTAGTCAAGTTTGTCTAAGAAAAAATCTTCCAAAGTGTAGTAACATTTTTCAGTTAGAAATATTTTTAATCGAATGGTAATTTTTTTCCCACTGCTTTCCTCCTTTATGCTGTCAACAATTTTAATATAGATTTTGATTGACATTGCATGTGGACTTGAACTATGTTTGCAATTGTTTGCATGTAACTCGCCATTTCGTGCGTTGTTGCAATTCTGCCACATATTCTTTGGACCATCGCTTCCAGAAGTGTTGGTGGATTTGTTCCAGACGCTGGAACCTGTTCAGGCGTGAAGTCTCGACATCGGTGAAGCTCAGAGTAGGCAACGACGTGAGGGATCTGCCAATTAAATAATGTCCCGGGGTAAGAGGCTGGAAATCATGAGGTGATGGGCTGAGAGGACAAAGGGGCCGGCTATTGAGGATAGCTTCGATTTGGGCAAATAGAGAAGCCAGTTCCTCGAAAGTTAGATGCGTTTGCCCTAATATTCTACGAATATGAAATTTGGCTGAACGGACGCCAGCTTCAGCGAGACCATTAAAGTGAGGTGCGTATGCAGGCGAAAATTTAAATTCTATATCTCGCTGAGCTGCAAAGTCACATATAGAGGTTTTATTTAACTTAATAAAGTTATTAATTTCTTTAGCACCAGCATCGAAGTTACGCCCATTATCACAAAAGATTGACCTTGGTTTTCCCCTGCGGGCAATGAACCTTGTTAGTGTTAAAATAAAGGCATCTTTAGTTAACTCGCTAACGGGGTCTAAATGAATATCTAACACTATCTATCTATCTATACCTAAAACACACAAAAAAAACAAATAACATTTTGTTATTTTGCAACCTCGACCCTTTCGGTCAGTAATTAAATACGGACCGGCAAAATCCATTGCTACTGTACTAAAGGGGAAGTCAGGCTCAACACGATCTTTAGGTAAGTCACTCATAATATTGACCATGCCTTCTCCTTTAAATCGCCGGCACTTAAAACATTGATGATAAATATTTCGCGCCAATCTACGGCCGCCTATCGGCCAATACTGGTCGCGAATTGTCGCTAATAATAATTAATCTTTAATCTTTATTGCACAATAAGAAATCTTAACGTACAAAAGGCGGACTTAATGCCATAATTGAGGAGGAGCGTGTAATAGTCGCGAATGTTCCTGTTGAAATATCAATTTAGTTAAATAGTCATTAGCATTTAAAATGATCGGGTGTTTTTTATCATAGGGGTAGCTAGAATTGTTTATTCTGCCACCGACGCGAACTAAACCCTGATCGTCAATGAATGGATTTAACGAGATTAACTTGGATTTATGAGGCAAAGGTTTTTTTATTATTTAAACAAAGGACCTCATTAGGAAACGAGACTTGTTGAGCGAGTTTAACTAGTGAAGTTAAAGAACGTCTGAGTTCTTCGACTGTTAATATGGATAAATATATGGACTTGCGCATATGTTCGTTGAGCCCTGGAAAATATTGAAAATCTTTCTATATCTATATTCTATACATGCTGCCGCAGGTGCAGACTCCACCACCAAAGCCGGGAACGCTTTTAACTCGGGAAGGTTAATGACCTCGGATTCATTTATTCATTTAATCATGCCATCAAGTACATATTAAAGTTACATGATACCCCGATGGGACGCAGCAGTCTTACACTAAAGCTTAAAAATATTCATTAAATTTTAACAGCACAAGGTAGAAAACTAGTCAAGTTTGTCTAAGAAAAAATCTTCCAAAGTGTAGTAACATTTTTCAGTTAGAAATATTTTTAATCGAATGGTAATTTTTTTCCCACTGCTTTCCTCCTTTATGCTGTCAACAATTTTAATATAGATTTTGATTGACATTGCATGTGGACTTGAACTATGTAATTTTAGTTTTGAACGCTGAATGTTAATGTGGTGAGTTCTCCCGCTCATGGGTCACCAAAAAATGTGGCGTTGAAGTGATGATGCCCTCACGGGACCACCAATAATGACCGCTGATATTATGTGTCCCCTTCCTGGACACCAAGGATGAAGGATGAGTGATGATTCCCTAATGATGACCGTTGAGATGTTGATTATGGTGAATTGAAGTGTGGGCCGGTTTACCTCGCCGCGCCCTATTACCAACTCCGCTGGAAACACCTGCGTCGTGCAGCAGCCTAGACAACAGGCTCCCACCCTGAAAGCCTGGTATTGTTCGAAAAAGGGCCACCAAACCGTTTTATAACGTGTCGGTTACACGTGTTTGAGGTTTTGAAAAATATGAACTTCACTGAATTTTGGTAACTTTACTGACTGTTAAAACTTTACATTATTTCACCTTATAATGATTTTATTACAACTGAATCTCGGTTAATAATTTGACTGAGTTGATTTGAAAATTAGCTCGTTCCACCCTGACTTGGAAGGCAGCAGTCACAACGCCATCTTGATTTCTTAACCTCCCCACTCTATGAATTATGAGCCGAACGCCAGCGGCAAGTCCCGTGGCGCCCCGCACGCCGCGTATAGCGCTGTCTCTTTCTCGCGCTACTGAGTGTGCGAAAGAGATATCATTTATGAATATGAATAGAGGAATATGTTCGTTTTTAGTGAACAAGTTGGGATCCTGACACCATAACTAGATTATTTTTAAACCTCGATTCGTTCCGTCGTTGTTGATCTTTAATGGACTTATATAGTTGTGGATGTTTTCTTATGAATTTGCACATTTGAAGTATATAAATAGAGGTCATGGTTAGGATTTTGAACTTTTTAAAGTAAGTTGTACATGTTTCAGGGCTTCTTATGTTAGCAAGTATGCGTACACATTTTTTTTGAAGTATAAACAGGTCTTTTGCGTCTGTACCCCATAATATTATCCCGTAAAAAAGTAAAAAAAGTAAAAGTAGTTTATTCTTCAAATTAGGCATATTACATGCACCTATGAACGTCAATAAACTACCACCGGTTCGGAAAAATATACCTCTGCCACGAGAAGAACCGGCGTAAGAAACTCGGCGAGGTGTCATTTTTTCAAAACAATATACATTATATAGTTAAATATAAAATTACATTACTACAAAATAACTTAAATAACAATGCTACAGTAGAAAATATATTTTCGCGATAGATTACCCGTGCAGGACGCTATCACTGCCACACATCCCTATCCATGATGTAATCGTTTATCTTATAATATGCTCTTGAAATAAGTGTTTGTTTTACTACAGATTTGAATTTAGAATTGCTAAGTTCAGTGATGTGTTTAGGAATTTTATTGTAGAATTTGATACAATTTCCCAAGAACGACTTTTTCGCCTTTACTAGTCTATAGAAGGTTATTTTCAGTTTCCCAGTATTTCTCGTGGCTATTGGTTTATCAGCGTTCGTTGGAAAATTGACCAAATTCTTCCTAACATACATTATTATTTCAAATATGTATAGGGACGGCAGGGTTAGAATATCTATTTCTTTGAAAAATTCTCTTAATGAATCACGCGACCCCAAGTTATAAATTGCTCGGATAGCCCTTTTTTGCAAAATAAAAACAGTTTCAATATCTGCAGCTGATCCCCATAAGATAAGACCATAAGTAATTATACTATTAAAATAAGCAAAGTAAACTAACCGTGCCGTTGCCACATCGGTAAGCTGCCTTATTCTCCTGACTGCAAATGTAGCAGAGCTCAACCTACTTCCTATCGCTGTTATATGGGAACCCCACTGCAATTTTTAGTCCAATGTAATACCTAAGAATACAGTAGAAGTAACAAATTCTAATGTTTGACCATTAAGTTTAATATTTGTATCTAAGTTTCTGTTTGATGAGTTCGCTAGAGAGAATTTCATACATTTCGTTTTTTTCGGGTTCAATACTAAGTTATTGGCAGCAAACCAGTCAGATATCATGGAGAGGGTATTATTTGGTTCAATGAGTTCAGTATCTCTCCTATTTACCTTGAACAGTAATGAGGTGTCGTCTGCGAACATTACAATGCCTGATCGTCGGCTTACCATATATGGCAGATCATTTACATAAACAAGGAACAGGAACGGACCTAGAATAGACCCCTGAGGTACTCCCATCTCTACCACTGTCTCTGACGAAATGGCTTTATTTATCGCTACCTTTTGATTTCTCTGTGTTAAATATGACTTCATGAGATCTAATGCATGCCCTCTGATGCCATAAAACTTAAGTTTACAAATTAAAGTACCATGATCTACACAATCAAAAGCCTTGGAAAGGTCACAGAACACTCCGATGGCGTCGTGCGACTCTTCCCAAGACTGCAAAATAAATTTTAATAAACTTGCACCTGCATCAGTAGTTGACCTACCCTTCGTGAAGCCGAACTGCTGTGCGTGCAAAATATTGTGAGAAACCAATTGCGTAAGCATTATTTTTTCGAATATTTTGCTAAACGCAGGTAGGATAGAAACTGGACGATAATCAGAAGGATTATCTCTATGACCTGATTTGAAAATTGGAACTACTTTACTACATTTCATTAAGTCTGGAAAAATGCCATAGTCTATCATCATCCTCCTAGCGTTATTCCCAGTACAGTTGCATCCTGAAGGATGCCTGGGGTCCGCTACCTAAACCCAAGAGTTGGCGTAGGCACTAGTTTTTACGGAAGCGACTGCCATCTGATCTTCCAACCCGAGGGGGAAACTAAACCTTATTGGGATTAGGCTTGTCAAGTGAGTGGGCAACTTGACTGTTAAGAAGTTCTCAAGCCGCCCGGAGGCCTCTAACTTGGCTTAACGACTGCTATCATAGACAGCAACCGGGATCAACGGCTTAACGTGCCTTCCAAAGCACGGGAGCGCTCAGTTACTAACCACTCAAAGCGGTCACCCATCCAAGGACTGACCTCGCCCGACATTGCTTAACCTCGCATACCGCACCCGGTACGCGGGCGCCGCTGGGCCACGAACGCTCTATACAGTTAAAGTCTATACAGTTATTAAAAATGAGAGCTAGAGTTTAGCCATGCCGTGAGCCGTATGAGCCGTATTTAAGCCATGAGTAGGCATAGGCATAGTATGCGGAGAGTGCCGATTTTAAATCTGTAGATCTTTTAAGTTCTCTTAAGGCATATACAAAAGATGACAGTTTTGTTTTAATTTTAGCAATTTGTTTTTTTCCAGTTGACATTTGAATCGATTTCAAATCCTAATAATGTTGCTGACTCAACGGATTCCAAACATACGCCATTATTATTTACATGAATCACTAAAGGGTTCTTTTGATACGGCCGAAATTGTATAATTTTAGTTTTTGATACGTTTAACTTCAAGTTATGATCTTTCATCCATCCTATTATCGATTTTAATAGCAAGTCTATTTCGGTATTAATATTTCTGCCATCGTCACATGATGTTAGGACTGAGATGTCGTCTGCAAAAAGTACGCAAGATTGGCTTATGGTTTTAGGGATGTCGTTGATATAAATTAAAAATAACAAACACGCAATCACGCTCCCCTGTGGAATTGAATGTGTCATATGCTGAACGTCAGATTTTATATATTTTAATTCACCTGACATTTCGTCAAAATGTTCAACTTCAACAAATTGTACTCTATTTACAAGATACGATTTGAACCATTCATACGTTGTTCTTACCCCTATGCCGTAAAGTTTTTTTAAAAGTATATCATGTTGAGGACGAGGTTGGCCATATAGTTTCCGGCTGACATAACCAGATGGGCCCATGCCACCATAGATCGGCGTCTAACACCTTTTAGGGATCTAAACCGCGGGAACAAAGGTCAGCTGGGTTATCTGACGTAGGGACATGGCGCCAACATATGGGATCTGAGAGTTCGACAATGGCGGCAACTCGATTGGCAACAAAGGTTTTAGTTGCGTGGGCTGTTTGGAGCCAGCCGAGGACAACTTTCGAGTCCGAACAGTACACGAGACGGTTTATTTGATAACGAAGTGCTTGGGTAGCTGCCGAGCTTAGCTGAGCGCCTAGAAGAGCTGAGCATAACTTAAGTTTTGGAATTGTCGTTGCCCGTATGGGCGCGACGCGAGTCTTGGCGCATAACAAACAAGCGAGTACCCTACCTTCGGCGTTTGTTGACCTAATATAGACACATGCACCATACGCAACCTGAGAGCTGTCACAAAAGGTATGCAATACGACATATTTAGGGTTGTCAATCAATACTCCCCTCGAAATCTTATGTGATGCCAGGGTGTCTAGACCCTGAGAAAACTTTAACCATGATTTTTTTATATTTTCGGGAACTTCTTGGTCCCAACGGACTTTTAAAGTCCATAGTGGTTGGATAAGTATTTTGGGTTTTATTGTGCTGAGCGAAAGTAGGCCCAAAGGATCGAATATTTTAAAAGTGGACGACAAAATTGATCTTTTTGTCATAGCAACATTAGGTTTGACTTCTATTTCAAACTGTAAGTTATCCGAAACCGGCGACCATCCTATACCTAAGATTCTAGTGGAGTTACTTATTGTAAGATGTCCTCCGTTTTGTATAGTACGGTCATCGAGCAAAGTTTGAAAATTAGATCGATAGTTTCTAAGGTGGAAACAACCCTTTGCCAGTTCATCTGACACTCGACGCTGAATGTATCTTAACTCCTCTTCGGAGTCAGCCCCAGTTAGTAAGTCGTCACAATAGAAATCGTTTTGAATTATTTTCTTTATAGCGGGGTCATTACCACCGGAGAATGGGCAGCAGCATTCCTAGAATGCGGTGGAGATACTGCGATCGCCAACCCGCATGCCAAGCGTGGCGATTATGGCATTTACCCCCCATGAAATTGGGGGAGGCCTATGTCCAGCAGTGGACGTCCTACGACTGATATGCTGGTGGTGGGGTCATTACACTCATCGCTAATCTGCCAGATGCAACGAGTAGAAATAAAATTTGCACTTGCAAAACCATACGTAATGGTTTTCATTCTGAAAGTGCGAAGGGGTTCCGTTTCGCTATCTCGCCACAAAATTAGTTGCAAGTCCCTGTGAGAGGCATCCACCAAGACTTGGCGGTACATTTTCTAACAATCACCTGAAAGTATGTAGTTATACATACGGGAACGCAGGAGAATATTGAACAATGAGTCTTGAATTACGGGCCCTACCATCTGCAAATCGTTGACCGAAAAACCGGAAGTAGAACGAGCAGACCCATCAAAAATTACGCGTAAACGAGTTGATTCGCTTTTGTTTCTAAGGTAATAAATAATTGGAAAATGAGGAAGAAAGACATGGGGGCCAATTGGCTTAGGATCAGGTGATTCCTCGAGATGATCAAGATCGGCGTACTCTTGAATGAAATCAGAATATTTTTTTTTTATTTCGGGTTGTTTTCGAAAACTAGCCTCTAGAGTTAGAAATCGTTTCTTTGCTAACGAGTAAGAGTCACCCAAAACGTTCTTTTCATCGCGAAGCGGCAAACGACCGGTTGCCAAACGATAGGTATTGGCAAGAAAATGCTGTTCGCACATTTTCTCTTCTTTAGTGTAAGGTAGAGCTTGGGGTATGTTTTCTAGTTCCCAGAACTTGGATAATTAATTATTTAGGTCAGGCAAGTTAGGCTCTTGAAATAAAAAAATACAATGAGTAGTTATATTTGATGATTGTAGTTTGGGTTGGCTGAATATAGGCAGCGGGCCAGAAATAAGCCAGCCCAGCTTAGAACTCCTAAGGATAGGATGGCGCGGTCCTAGCGAGTGCTGACTGGACCCTGTCAGGTCCCAAAATAGATCAGCACCGATGATCATTTCGATGGAAAAGGCTTCATAAAATTTGGGGTCAGCCAGTTGAAAATTGGATAAATCGTAGCGACTGATGTCAATAGAAACTGTAGGTAATTTTTCGGAAATTTTAGGTACAACTACTCGTAGGTATATCATGTTGACATTGAATGAGTCATTCAGTGACTGAAGATGTAGGGCACAACGCTCAGTGTGCGTGTTAATGGGGGTGTCAGAGAGTCCGACAATACTGACATTTGATAGTTGAGATACTAGGTTTAAAGTTTGTTGAACCCTTTGACTAATAATCGTCGATTGACTCCCACTGTCCAGCAAACAACGAACTGTCATAATAGTAGCGTTAGTGGATGGATTTTTTAATTGAACACGGGCGATACAAAACAATACATCCGAATTAGTTATAGCCGCTAAGCTGGTACTAATGTTCGCAACTTCATTTTGGTTAAAGACTTCTTGATTTGGGACATGTAGAAGCGAATTGTGTCTTTGTTTACAAGAGCGACAAGAACCCGGCAATCTGCAAGTTTGAACCTCATGACCGACCCGTAAACAATTTTCGCATAAATTTAGCGACGACGCCAAAGGAACCCTATCCTCCGGCCTTTTCGCTTTGAAAGCGGCACATTCGTGCAGAAGATGATTACCCTTGCACACAAGGCACTCACGCAATAGTATAAATATTAGACATTGCAGCTTTACCGACAGACGATGACAGAATCAAAACTCATAAAGAAAAGTGTTAGCAGCCAATATAAATCTAACTTAGGTATACAACCTCAACAGGTTTAAGCGCGAGAGCAAATGTTTTGGTCTGAGGTTTCGAGGACGGCGGCAGTGGCAGATATTTAGTCTTGTCGTGTCTTTGTCTGTTCACTGTCTCTAAAACGTCTGCTCGGGCTTTAAGAAAATCAAAAAAATCATTTAAACTAGGGATTTTCGGCAGCGTATTCCTATGTTCTTCCCATTTATAGCATGTGCTGCTATCTAATTTAGACGACACCATATAAATAATGAGGACATCCCACTTTTCGGCAGGCAGTCCCAAAGTGCAGAGAGCCCGCAAGTTTTTAGTTATATGATCAATAATAAATCGTAAGGACTTTTCGGTCTCTCGCACTGATTCTGTGCTAAATAAAGCCTTTAAGTGATTATTTATCAATTGGCGTTTGTTGTCATAACGTTTGCACAAAAGTTGCCAAGCTACGGAATAATTTGAATCGGACACTTCCGAATTTCATAGGACACGGGCCGCTTCCCGTTCCAGATACGAGAGGAGGTAATGAAGTTTGTGTATGTTTTGTATTTTAGAATTGTTGTGAACTAAAGAAACATAAGTTTCTTTGAACTCGAGCCGCTTAAAACACGAACCGTCGAAATTTTGTATTTTTATTACAGCTAGTCTAAATCCGAGAACGTCACCATTATCGTGATGACAGTTAGGGTTTTCTGAACAGCCTCTTAAAGGCAAATTGGCTTCTAGAAAATCTTGTACTATAGATAAGTTCGTGTCAAAGTCTTGCTCAAAACTGTCCCTATTCGTCAGCTTGGTTTGGTTCACTTAAAACCTCTATTTGACCCTGCACCTCATCGAAATCGGTAAACAAAGCTTGCATCCTCGATATCTTCATTGTTAATTGTTTGGTTTCTAACGATGAAACAGTTTCTAACGTAGTTAGGTTATCCAAATAGGCTTTAAATTTTGTTAACCGCCCTTTTATAGACCCACGTCTAGATTTAAGCATTCTAAGTTTATCTTACGTACACATTTCGCCTTGCGGATACAAAGGTGACGGAGTCATAGTTTTAGCAATGAAATTATCGAGAAAGAAAGAATGCAAATCTACGTAAACAAGTTATGTAATCGCATACGATACGCTCCTCTGTTGGTATTATACAAAAATCCAAGTCTACCTTCCATTCATTTATAATGTAAGTCGATCTGTCATTCGTTCACTCAATCATTCAATTCAATCGTTCACTCTGAACCTCGATGTAATCGCTTCACTTTAATACAGATCGTTGAACTGTTAGCACGTCTTTCCTTCTGCCGACCCTACCATAACCTATATCCTCGCTTTGCCGGCTCGCCGATGCGCCATCCGCCGCGCAGCCAGACGAAAATGAACTCTCGGCCCTGCGCGTAGGCAGCTATGCGCTCGCGCTGCAGTCCGGGGCGTGGCAATCGCACGAAGTAGGTCATTGGGTAACCGGAATAGCAAAAAATGCACTTCTAAACAGCTGATTTTTTGTACGTAGACATACTCGTAACAGGAGGGCGAGAGGCGTTAAGTATCTATAATCTCGAAGCAAAGGTTTGCAAAAAATCACTAGTAGTAGTAGTACAAGGATGATGACGTGATAACAGGGGTGAAATTATGAAAAATAGGCAGAGACACTCATTTAGGTACTTGAAATTAGGTTTAATTGAAAATGGAATTGGATTGCATGCAATGCAATGTGATTCAAAGACCAATGGGATTAAATGAGGGGACACTTGCAAATTTATTAGGATTATTAGATTTATTTTGGCCTTATTAGTTGGTAAGTATTACCAATTAATGTAAACTGCGAGATTAATTATATAGGCTGGAATTGGTTGTTTACTCGTAAGTCCGCGAGAAGTAGGTACAAAGAAAACGCTCAGTATTTTCGAGAAACTGGAATTACGATTGGCACAAATCTAAGAGGAAGCAACTAGGAGAAATAAAGGAACGGGCTCACTTGACAAATTGGGCAAGCAGGTGAAAGTAGGCACGATGTGTCGCTGATGCGTAGCACGTGGCACGTGGTGCGGGCTGTTGCGTTGCGAAGTGGGTCCGTCGGGAAGGCGTCTCTCGGAAGCTGGAACCGGAGCAATTAAGCCTGGCTGCACGATGCACGATGGTAGGCACAGCTAATGCCTTAGTGTGGATCTAGGCATCTAGGCGCTGCGCGGAGTAAATGCACGTGGCGATGGCTTCGTCGCTTGGAGAAAAGGCGCTGCAAACTGACTTCGGGAACTGGTTGCTAGCTGCAGAGTCCTGTCACGGTCGCCATTTTGTTCCAGACGAGAACAAGGAAGAAAATAGAAAAAAGAGTTAACGCCAAAAAACTGTTTATTACAGTTTTAAATTACAAAACTTTGTGTTTTTGAGTAGTGTTCTCTGAGGCGATAGAATAGCAAGTGTGTCGAGCAGATGGCTCTCATTCTACGAGCTTGGGTGTGCTGTGAGCTGTGATTGGCTAATTACATGTATCACGCGATATGCAAGGGATCTGATTGGCAAAGACTCGATACAATGCAATATATGCCTTGTGTAGTGTGAATAAGGTTCAATATTAAATAACAACAAAAATATAATATTAACGAAATGAAGTGCTAAACGCAGCGGCGTGAACATAGGCAAATTCGAAAAACATTAGGCACCGACTTCACAAGGTCATAAAACTTAAAAATATATATATTAGCCACTCAAGTGCTCGCGTTAAAAAAAAAGGTGGTCTAAAGTGCTCAAGATTCACCAGGCATTACCAGCACATTGACTTGTGTTGTTAATAAATCGATTGCCTGGCTTCGTCTAAACTTTTTGCTATGATTCTTTTTATGTTATAAAGCTAAAGAAACAGGCAATTTGTTTATATAATTAATTACATAGGTCACCATAGTAAAATATTTTTAAAAAAGTCACAAACTTAACATACCGTTTCGAATGAGATCTTGTGCAATAAATATATTTTTATTTTATAATCTAAATCGATAACATATGTAAATTTTATGTTTATTTAAAACTGTAATAGTTTACGCTTCGATTGATACCAAATAAAGTATATGATCCTGGGAAAATATTTTGCATAAAACCTTTTTCATTTGCAATGTTTACATTGTCAGTTTTGCAATTCGCCGCAAAACAGTGTAGTTTGTTTATGATTTTTTTATGAATAATTTAGGCAAACGAGTACAAAAATATTGTCAGACGTAGATAGAGACACTATTATTCTTTAAATAACAAGTGCCAGTTTTGTCAAAATCGCAGCAATTTCTGTCACAAATTATCAATAGCAAAAAATAGCCTCACATACCTAACGTAATGAGTGCCGCTTTTGACGCCCGATTAAAAATAATTCCATACACTTAAAACCACATAAAACACTTAACACATACACTACACATGTTACACTTCACAACTTAATAGATATTCGACCGATTACAACTCGATTTATATTTTTGTTCTTATTTCAAAGGTATACAAAAACCCATGTACAGGTCCCGACTCAAACTAACGGACATACTCCGGCGGGCCTTCGCTGTCAAAATTTAATCATGGCGGCGATATAAGGTCGGGATACACTGGTGCGCAACGAAACCACAGTTCATGCAGTGATCGTCAATATTGAAATTACGAAGTTTACATTTCTTATTAAATCAATTACGAATAGTTACAGATCCTTAACTTATTACTTATACAATGCTAATACGAAATTAACAGCGGTACACTCATGGTGACTTTAATTATATATTCTTGAAGTAATAATAACGTTTGGCATTTTATTTTAAATATCAGTGGCTGTCGTGATATAGAATAACTGACAAGTTGAATAGTTGGAAAACCGCCGATATTTTCATTTCAAAGTTATATATCTCAACAATGGCTCAACCGATTTTTATAAAACATGTTTTACTAATATTATCGTTTCCAGAGAGAAAAGTTATGTTATTATCTTATTATAAATTCGAGGAGTTAAAAATGCAGTGTTTTTTTTTCACCATAATAGTTACAACGTTTTGGCTCGACATATCAGATCTCAATGACCTCGTGCTTACGTGTCTAGGCATTTATAGTTGCTTCAGTCATATTGATCCACGGCTATAAGATACTACTAAATTTCTCTTGGAAATCCTGCTCTGAAAAAAAGACAACCAAATCGGTTCACATTACATATACACATTAAACTTATAACCCCACTCTTTTGCGTTGCGTAGTATAGTAGTAGTAGGTACGGTACCAGAACTGACTATATTGTAATTTCATCATGTCAGCCGAAGGACGTCCACTACTGGACATAGGACATATATTTATTTGGCACCCCAACAAGTTTTTTTTTTTTTAACTCTAACAGGTTCTCATTGCTGAGGTGATAAGTTTTATGTGATGTGGTATGTGTGTGGTACACGAGAGCAAAGTTATCTATATGCATATCGTGTATTTGAATCCCTTGATACGCTATAAAATCTATCATATAATCACTTGCCACGCTCGCTAGTGATTCGATTAAGGCATCCTTCGCTACCTCGGGATTCGAAATTATTACTCGTCGCAAAAAAACGACTGCTCTCTTACTGCACAAATAATTATTGAATCCTTGCCTTACACATCACATAACCACTAACGAGTAAAATTTTAATGAAAATTTAAGAAATTAAATTAATATTTTAAAAAAAATACATCACAAATAACAACAAAATTCATACACTTATTTTGTGAGGTAAGTATTTTTTTATTGGTACGTGGTTTTCACTGCTGCAATGAAGAAATTTTCGAGTGTTAAGTTAAAACGACTATGATAATAGTTTATATGCGAGCTACAAATAAGTGAGATAACGGTCAATACGGGTCATAATCAGAAATGGTTTTTGAAAAAAAAAACATACATTCTTATTTGAACCATTACATGGAATATGTGAATTTTATAAATTTATATGATCAGTTGAACAAGTAAAAGTGAACCCTACCTCTACTTCATAGATTCGTAAATAAAAGGTAAGCAGTTACATTGGTAATGGGCCGCCACTTAGTATGCGTAAAAGAACCTACCAAAAATGAATAAACTAAATTAAACCATTCTGCAACAATAGCCCAGTGTGCACCACGCCTTATGACATAATACGTGGATCCGACGCGAATCGGCGGAAGTGCCTTGTGCAACCACAGTTGCGTACAATAGTATTTATAGACGTCACAAGGTTATTCACCTAATTCTGCATAGAACATACCTAATTGTTCATTAAAAGTGGATTTATGTTGATTTTAATAGACGCATTTATTGATTTTAATAGCTTAGTACAGAAATATGGCATAATCACATAATAATGTACGATTTAAAATTAACCTCGCAAAATTTTCATCACTCAATGTACTTTGTTGGAAGAATTTATTACATTCCATTTTAATTAGTATCGAAATATATGCTTCGTCTTATGAAACAGTAAACCAGGATTAATTTGGTATATAATACCAATTAAAAAATGCGAAATTGATTGCTTACAGAATTTTTTTATCGCGAGCTCTCTCGCTGACGTACCGAACATCGATGGTCATCAAAACAACTTTTATATTTTATAAAAAATGTTCCGTAGACTGCAGTTTTAATTTTTTTTAATGTTGCCACATTCATACTCTACCTATATAACTCAATATAGCAACTATTTAAAAACCGTTGGAACTACAACTCGCAACTAGTGTTGCGAGAGCACTGTACGTTTTCCCAAGTCGCAACCCTAGTTGCGGAGAGCACGTGAGTGGTTAGTTAGATTGCTAATTATTAAAAACGTATTTCGTCTTTATTCTTTTGTCTTTCATTGGGGGTCGGATTACCTAAGTTCAGTACATTTTGTAGAAATAAATCGTAGGTATAAATTTTATCTCCTGTTTGTTTTGGAAGTTTATTTATCGCTTTTAAGTTTTTTTGGAGGCAGTTCTTCTATTTAAAATTATTTTAACTTACCAAACTAAATTGTATGTTTTGCCTTAAAATCAGATTATCGACATCAAAATAGAATAAGGGCCTCTATTCCTTTGACCATATTTTTATTCAAAGGTTTATCGGTTCTTGAACTTGACATTTAGAATACAATCAACCCAAAAATTACTCTATAATGGCATAGAAATTTGGCTAAACTATACGGTATGTTTTTGCAGATAACCGGTTGACATTATTGCAAGTCCAGTCGAGCTGTAGGTAACCGTATAGGGAAACCCTCGGCATCTGAGGTATTAGCGGCCAGCGAGAACCTTCGCAATCAACGCCCAACTTTTTTCATATCCCAACAGTTCAGGCCCCGCACACACGGAAGAAAATATCAAAATCACAATTTTTCTTAACTCGAATCGAACCCTTATCAGATTGCTCAAGTTCGCGTGACGGACGATACGAAGTTTTCTAGTTGGCGTAATCCAGTCTTGAGTTTGTAAACCTCTCGAGGCTACAAGCCACATTTAACCGAGGAACTTGAAAGAAACCCAAAGTAAATTTCCACCGACCCGCGTATGTTTGCGTTTACAAATGTTTGCCAGCTCATTGAGAGAACTTTTAGCGGTGCTAAGAGAATTAACTAGTCATAATATAATATATTTTTATTTTTTTTATCTTTGACTTGAAAAAATGTTATGATATTGTTATTATTGGTACGAACGGACGACTTGTAGAGATACTCTTATTTACTAACGAAATGAAATTCTCTAATGTAATTTCCGCATTTAACTTGTCCTGAATTACAACTAAACATGTTCAAATACTGCGATCGCCAACCCGCATGCCAAGCGTGGCGTTTACCCTCCATTAAATTGGAGGAGGCCTATGTCCAGCAGTGGGCGTCCATGGGCTTATATGGTAACGGACGCAAAAAAATGCTGTCAGTGCTAAAGTCAAATATCTTAAAATTATTATTTTCCGCATTGAAAAAGGAAAAATCAGAAACTGGTTTTAGACTGTATTTCATTGCAGTTATTCTGATTTTTAAAAGTAAAACATGGTTTCCATTAAGTGGAACCAGCTAACTCCAAGGTTTGAAAGTAGTTTTCCCATCCAAGGCAATTTTTTTGCACCCTGGTTTTATAATCGCTATCTTTTTAAGTTCCGGATTCAAATGATTTCAATTATTATTAGGTACGTACACAATCTTCCAAGTTTTCTATCCAGTTAAACAAACTTTGTATCTACTTTTTTACTTCACAGAAAATAATTTCATTTCACGAAGAAATGTAACACGAGCCTTACAAACTGGAATCCAGTTAGAAAAGTTTAGTATCCGTATTGGACAGGCGGATTTATAAGATTACTCTTCGTAACTAATGAATCTATTTCAGCGCTAGTCATAACTCAGATTCACATAATATCAGCTTCATATACGATTCCAATCCGTAATGGATTTTCATAACAATCAGTTAAAACTTTGATGGACACTATTCCAGACACAACAGAAATAACAATAGAATTACGCCTATAGGCGTCTACTGTCCATCAATGGATTAAGTTAATTAATTTATAGGTAGATTAATTTAAATCTGTGGCGTCATTTTGGTACCATCGCCAATACGGTTAACTGACCATCCGTGCACTTTATTTTCATTGTAATAAGGGTCACGAATGGTCAGTTCATTGTATTAGCGTTTGTGCAGATGTAGTGAACAATGATTTTCCATCGGTTGAATTCGGAATACGGCTAGACCCGAAGAAGTGTGTAATCACGACGCAATATTAGTCTATTGGGAAGAGATCAATTTCAAATTAAATGTATTTGTTAATTACTGACGACCTGTTTAGCCTAGTTGGTAGTGACATGTCTGGTAGTTGAAGCGTGGCGATTATGGCATTTACCCCCCATGAAATTGGGGGAGGCCTATGTCCAGCAGTGGACGTCCTAGGGCTGATATGGTGGTGGACGAGTAAAATTTTAATGAAAATTAAAGAAATTAAATTAATATTAAAAAAAAAATACATCACAAATAACAACAAAATTCATACACTTATTTTGTGAGGTAAGTATTTTTTTATTGGTACGTGGTTTTCACTGCCGCAATGAAGAAATTTTCGAGTGTTAAGGTAAAACGACTATGATAATAGTTTATATGCGAGCTACAAATAAGTGAGATAAGTGGGTAGTGACTCTGCCTCCGAAGCTAGAGGTCCCGGGTTCGAATCCCGGCCAGGGCATTTATTTGTGCATTTTTCACGGATATTTGTTCTTGGGTCTTGGATGTTTCCTATGTATTTAAGTATGTATTTATCTATATAAGTATGTATATCGTCGTCTAGTACCCATAGTACAAGCTTTGCTTAGTTTGGGACTAGGTCGATTTGTGTAAGATTGTCCCACAATATTTATTTATTATTTATTTATTATTATTTATTTATTTACTATTTGGCTCTTTACTATTCATATATTTTTAAAGAGATCAGTCACAGTATTACAATGATCAGTGTTGTGTAAGTATCTAGTAAGGGAACATTGAACTAAGTCGCGTACGCACATACCGTAGCAAAATACATACATATAAACGTTTAAGCGTTAGCTCAACGCGGAGTAGACAGTGGCAGGTGCATGTAAACAAATCAAATTTTCGTTTGTTATTGTACATTTTATTTATTTTATAACTTAGATTAGGCTTTTTATAACATGGTCACAGAAAGTACAAATACAAACAAAGCTACAAAATATTAACGTTTTATAAATACTGTTCCCCGTAATGCGGCCGACGGCGAAGCGGGAACTAAGCTACCGGTAGTTAGGACGAACCTCGGGACTGCCCGCACTGCTAATTAAGTTTTATAACAAACTAGCATTTGCCCGCGGCTTCGCCCGCGTACTAAGCGTAATTTTTAACCGTCTACAAAAAAGAGGTTCACTTTTTGACCCGTATATATGTATAAGTATGTATGTTTGTCCACGATTATCTCGCGTTTGGCTGAACCGATTTAGATGCGGTTTCCAGAAAAGTAGTTGTTACATTCCGGGGGTTTCGGTATACGAAGTTTGGTGATTGTGATTCATTAATGCTCCTTGCATCCAAAAATAAAATTTGGCTTCACTTTCATTCGCACTCCTTACTGTCAGTCCGTCTGTTACAACCGAGTTGCTTTTACTGGACCGATTGAATTGAAATTTGGCACAAACTATCAAGAATTCAGAGCGCTCGTGGCCCAGCGGCACCCGCCTACCGCGTGCGGTATGCGAGGTTAAGCAATGTGGGTGCAGGTCAGGTCTTGAATGGGTGACCGCTTTGAGTAGTTACTAACTGAGCGCTGTCGTGCTTTGGAAGGTACGTTAAGCCGTTGATCCCGGCTGCTGTTTACGACAGCAGTCGTTAAGCCAAGTTAGAGGCCTTCGGGCGGCTTGAGAACTACTAACAGTCAAGTTGCCCACTCACTTGACAAAGGGGGGTCGAAGTTGCACTACGTCCGTAAGGAGTACCCACCGTTACCCTACACGTGACCCCTGGGTGGTGCTCAAAGTGCAACAAAAACTGGCAACCGTACTTGTCTTCCCGAAGATCTCACGGTTCGTAAATAAATGCCATACGATAAAAAAAAACTAATACCTAATCTAAAGGTTGATTTAAATGGAAAAAATATAGAAACCTCTATGTCGTTTTTAAAAGCCAATCCATAGATACCCCACACGCTTATATAGTAACATTAAACTTTTTTTAACAATCCCTGGCATGCATGGAGTGCCAAATTTTACCTCAGATTCGTATTAAGAGACCTCTCGGGCGCTCAGATCTCGATTTTGAACGAAATCGGGACGAAAAAAAAACAATATGGCCGCCACTTTCACTGCCTGCCACTTTTTCCAAATTTTACCTCGGATTTGTATTAAGAACTCTCTCGGACTCTCAGATATCGATTTTGAACGAAATCGTGACGGAAATGATAAAAATGAATATGGCTGCCACTTTTTTTTAAATTTTACCTCGGATTCGTATTACGAGACCTCTCGGACGCTCAGATATTGATTATGAACGAAATTGGGAAGGAAATGAAGAAAATCAATATGGCTGCGACTTTTTCAAAATTTTACCTCGGAGTCGTATTAAGAAATATCTCGGATGCTCAGATATCGATTTTTAACGAAATCTTTAAAGAAAAGAAGAAAAACAATATGGCCGCCACTTTTTCCAAATTTTACCTCAAAGTCGTATTAGGGGACCTTTTGGACGCTCAGATATCGATTTTGAACGAAATCGGGACGGAAATGAAGAAAATTAATATTGCCGCCACTAATTCTAAATTTTACCTCGCATTCGTATTACGAGACCTGTCGGACGCTCAGATATCGATTTTGTACGAAATCGGGAAGGAAATGAAGAAAATCAATATGGCTGCGACTTTTTCCAAATTTTACCTCGGATTCGTAATATGAGACATCTCGGACGCTCAGATATCTATTTTAAACGAAATTGGGACGGAAATTAAGAAAATCAATGTGGCTGCCACTTATCCCAATTTTACCTCGGAGTCGTATTAGGGGACCTCTCGGACGCTCAGATATCAATTTTGAACGAAATCGCAACGGAAGTGAAGAAAATTAATATGGCCGTTACTTTATTCAAAGTTTACCTCGGATTCCTATTAAGAGTTTTTATCGAAATCGTATCGGACGGCACTGATTAATAAAACCACTTACTTACAATACATTGAATCAAAAAAGGTCGTCTCTTCATAGGGAATTCACGGCATTTCATGCACCTTAAGATCTTATAAGGAACCTACATGCCAAATTTGGTATCTCTCGAACCAGTAGTGTGGGCTGTGCGTTGATATGTCACTCACTCAGTCAGTCAGTTTCTTCTTGCATTTTGGCAAAAACTTTTAAAAAATTTCATGTCCGCAATATAAAATTTTAAATCAATGCCATTTCCAAAATTAACGACCCAAAAAACCATAAAAACGACACCCATATTAATATTTAGACATTCCAACCCCCTTGCAACCCAACAGAGGGGATGGTATTTCACGTCCTCCACGTAGGATTTTAAAATCATTGTTGTTTTTGTAATCAGCGACCCGATAAACCATAGAAACAATACCCATATCGATTTTCAGAATTTGTCACCACATTTGCCCCTTTTAGGGGTTGATTTCTCATAAAACCTGAAACACATGTTTACTCATTTATCGTTAGAAATACTCCTGTGAAGTTTCGAATAAAATAGTCCAACTAATGTTGATTCCCCACACACACTTCGAACCCCCATTTTACCCCCGTAGGGGTTGAATTTTGAAACCCCTAGACCTTATAAGGAACCTACGTGCCAAATTTGGAATCTCTAGGACCAGCGGTTTGGGCTGTGCGTTGATATGTCAGTCAGTCAGTCAGTCAGTCAGTCAGTCAGTCAGTTTCTTCTTCTTTTATATAGTGTAGTCAATAGATTAGAATTTATATAAACGCGAATTAATTACATTTAATTTAAGGTATCAAGAAGAACTATATGATGAAAATGATGCCTCCAGCCGGTGGTGTTCTTCGGCCGATTGCTAAGCTTCAAGCGTGTACTCGTACTCGGGCCGTACACCGTTGGTCACATACTTCATAATAAGCGTATCCCCGAGATCACAACTACTAGCGGAAGAGGCATCATGACTTCAACCATACGTATAGTTGAACTCATAAGAACACACTTTATAATAAACGTCACATACTTAATAATAAGCGTATCCCGTAGATCACGACTTGTAGCGGACAAGGCATCACTAACTCAACAATCCGTACGTACAGTTGAACTCAAAGAACACCGTTGGTCACGTACTTAATAATAAGCGTATCCCGGAGATCATGACTGAAATCGTTCAAATGATAATTTCTCATTGCAAACAATTCCATTAGTACTATACTAATTTTCACAAAGACTCAGGTTTTCTACCTTGCAAGTCCCAAAAACAATTCATTTTTAATAGGGTTTATAACATAAAACTCCAATTCATGATCCTCACTTTACTTCAGTATCTGTACGGGCGGAAAGTTACAGATTATGCGAATCGATAATAATTAATCGGACGAAGTCCGGAGTGGAGTGTAGCCGCGGGGCATAAGATGTACTTATCGTTTATTGCCTAGCCCTTAATCCGAGTGGATTATGAATAACGAAAATTCAAAGTAACCCCTGGTAAATATTAAATTGGGGGGCACCCCATACATGTAACCGGGTGGTCAATTTTTTTTAAATGCACACAGGCGGGTATCTATGGATAGGCCTTCAAAAATGACAACGAGGTTCCTAGAAAACTTTTCCATTTAAGTCAACCGTTGGCGAGATATTAGCTGTCAAAGTGGTAAAAGACTAAGAAGTTTAAAATTCTGAAAAAAGAAAAACAAAATGATGTAAATTAATCAATACTTTCAACGATAATTGGTTTGAACAAGATAGGTATAACGGTTTTTGAGTTATTGCTGAAAAACTGGCTTTCCGTGGTATTTCAGGGCTCTAGAATATTACTATTAGAGGTTTGGCGCAATGGAAAGCAAAGAAAAGATTATTTGAGCAGAATTGAATAATGAACGTTTATTGAACACCACTTGGAAGCAAGTATACGTCCGTACTGAATCAAAGAGGGTAGCGAGAGAATTGCCATTTACAAAATATAATAGTGTTGCCAGATCATGTTTCAATTTGATTTGACGTAGTATCAATTTATACATGATTATTTTAGATTGATTTTTGCATAATAAAATGAATATAAACCAACAATTACAGTTAAAATGTAGATTATAATATATTTAGTATATTCTCGGTGTTACGAATAAGCTAAACTATAAATCCAACCTAGCTGCGCTCAGTCTCTGAGCTAGTGATGCAAGCTTTAAAAAGCTTTGTTTTCAAAATGCGTACCCGCAATATAAAAGTTTCAAAAGCATTTGTGTTTATAAATATTTTACTAACTTAATATAAAGTGAATGGGATAAAAAAGTAGGTTATTAACAAAATATATATCCGTCAATAGTATTTACTCCACTTACAGTCCGGTGTTCTGTTTTGTTTGTTGCTTTGATTTTGTTTTGTTTTAACTAGTCGATGAGGCTAGGTCAAATAAAGCTTTACGATAACTACTTTTGCATTATTATTATTTTTTTAAAACATACAGGGCCTTTGTTCTAAAACGAGATATTTCAGTTAAAAATATTTTTTCAGGGCTATAAAAATAAATGTAATCGTCTACAACTTCGAGCGTAAAGTGTCCGATTGTTACGGGAGTTGGTG
This sequence comes from Notocelia uddmanniana, assembly GCA_905163555.1. Taxonomy (NCBI): domain Eukaryota; kingdom Metazoa; phylum Arthropoda; class Insecta; order Lepidoptera; family Tortricidae; genus Notocelia; species Notocelia uddmanniana. Next base: position 25,068,638 of record LR991055.1, read on the forward strand.
CTACATGGGCATTTGACATGATCTTTGTCTTATCCATGTTCATCCTTAGACCAACTCGCTCGGAGGCTTTACTGAGGTCATTGAGCATTGTACTTAAATCCTCCATGGTCTCAGCCAAGACTACTATATCGTCAGCAAACCGAAGGTGAGTGATGTACTCGCCGTTTATGTTGATGCCTTCTCCAGCCTTCTTCTTCTTCCCACACGGTGGACTGATAACCTGGTAAGGGTCGCGGGTGTCCGCCGGATGCGGGTGGCGCAGGACCGGTCATTGTGGAAGTCTTTGGGGGAGGCCTATGTCCAGCAGTGGACGTCATTCGGCTGAATGATGATGATGATGATGATAAATAAATGTGTTAACAGTCCGGTGTTTTGTTTTGTTTTAACTAATCGATGAGGCTAGGTCAAATAAAGCTTTACGATAACTACTTTTGCATTATTATATTTTTTTTTTCAAACATATACAGGGCGTTTGTTCTTAAACGAGATATTTCAGTTTAAAAATATTTTTTCAGGGCTATTGGCTATGTGCGAAGTAGGTGGTGGGGGTAAGCTAGGCGATCGTAGCGCACACCATGGCAGAAATGTGTACTTACCGGGGACCACTGTCAAATTTACTTTCACGTTTTCTATTGGTTTCTTAACGGTTTCCTACAATTCGTTTCGTTTGTATGTATTTATTTATTCTCTTATTTATTTCTGTAAAATTTCCAATACGGGGTCTTTCTCGTTTATTAAATATTCATGTGTCATTATTTGACATCTCTGAGTTTTGACATTGTCTCGGGACCTTTAACGTTTGACGTTTCAGACGTGCACATATCCAATAAATAAATGTGTTAATTCAGTGATACTTTAACCCTGCCTCGCTATTTTTTTCTTACGATAGCCAAGGAAGAAAGGAGGTGCTGCTATTATAGCACGATATCAGACGATTTTTTAAATGTAAATCATACTTTACATATATGTAGGTATGTACTCGTATGTACGAGTACCTACTGGTTTTTGTACGTATTAATACGCTCGCGCAAAACAATTTGAATCATGATGATACGCAATTGATATGCGAGGAAACTGCGGTACGGATTAGAGTCATGTAACAACTACCTTTTTTTAATTATACTAAAAAATATACCCATGATCTACCTACCCTACAAACCACTCCAACAACGTTGGCCATCTCTGTAACACCGTCTTCTACCTCGTCCACAATGTCGTCCATTTCCACCATCGTCGCCCACCTCTCCAGCCGCGTCTATCTCTTCAGCCGCGTCTGCCTCTCCGACCAAATCGTCCACCGCCTCAATACTGTCATTCACCTCTCCAACAACCGGGATCCCGGTTAACACGTTCATGGACGAACATGCATTCGGGTTTGGCCCCCTTTATTATGAAACGAATGCTACAGTAGTCGTTAGTCGACCCCATTTTTTAAGCAGAAATGTTAGAGAATTCGCTCTGTCATAGTAAATACTTCTAGGTCTCGATTTACCGTCACGTTGTACCAAACTAGGTAGCGTTTACTGTCTCGTAGTAATGATTTTCGCAGATGCATTGGGGACCCGCCAACCTCACTCCTCTCTCCGTCTATTTACTCGCAAAAATGCTATAGTAGTCGCCACAGTATGAGAATTTGTTCCATCGTGCCGTGTGTGCGCTGGTATGTTGACATATTATGCAGTGCAAGTGAATTTGGTGCAGTTAGGCTGCTTTTCGGCGTTGTTTACATCATCGTAGAAGTGGTTATTCTAATGTTTAGATACAATTTTTTACGGTTTAAAATAAATGGACATATGAACTAATTGTTTATTTACTTTTACGTGGATTTGAATTGCTTTATGTATGCAAAATATAGATATAAATGTACATACCAGTTTTTAGGCAAAAATGCATTATTTATGATTTTAGGTTTATAGTTATTTGAACGGCTGATTTCTGGTGGCTGATAATGTTGACTTACAAAATAAAGAGGATTATAATGTAGTATTTTGTAAAGTGTTTTTGTACATGCCTCCAAAAAAGAAGTTCAAGTTGGTCAATGCCAATGAAAGCAAAAATTTATGTAGTTATTCGTGGAGGTAACTGATGAATCATCAGAGCTCAGCCTTCTAGTGTCGAAGAATCCGTGGTGTCAGCTGGCAAACGAGATCATACCTTAGCATTCCAATGAAGGTACAGATGACTCGATTCAAGGCCCATTTGGCGATGAAAATGTAGACTACGGATCCGGAAAAAATTAGGAGCTTGGTGAGAAGGAGTTATCGTATGCGATTGACAGCATCAGCACTAACTTAGTACATCTATTACAAAAAGTAATAAATTCATTCATAACTGTAAATCTCAAGATCTATCGGTGCTGTTGTCACGTACTGAACCACGAGATGGGTCAACCGCTTTGCCGTCAGATACAACTATTTTCACGACTAGATGACCCAGCCCTTATGCTAGAAAAAGAACCAATATACACCATTTGCTGCAAGACGAACCAAACTTTTTTACGCCAGATGATTTGTTTTCTTCGTTGCTAAATAATCCAGGCCAGTTACTAGACGATTCTTTGTCACGAAGTGAGGCTACTTTTTATGAGCCTGCGCCTGGTTATACCCAGCGTATCGTCAGGTCCCTCCCCCCTCCCCATCTACCCCGAGCAACTCACAGGAGAAATCAGGTACGTCGGGTCGCTACGTTCCCTAACAGCTCCCCACAAGCTTCCCTAAGTTGACTTATTGCGCTGGAAACCCAATAGGCGATGGGATCTTCACATGTCTACACCTATTATTACTATTATTATTTGTGGCTATAATTAAAAAACCGGCCAAGTGTGAGTCGGACTCGCGCACGAAGGGTTCCGTACCAACACCTAATCTACATTTAAAACCACTACACAATACATTTAATCAAAAAAAGTCGTATCTTCATAGGAAACTTACGGCACTTAGTTTAGGCCCTTTTGTTCGGTAAAGACAGTTTTTCAGCAAAAAACTCAGTAACCGTTAAACCTATCTAACCAATTATCGTTGAAAGTTTTTATCAATTTACATCATCTCGATATTTTTAGGAATTTTAAACTTCATAGTTTGAAAATTAGAGGGGAGGGATACACTTTTTACCACTTTGACAACTAATGTCTCGCCAACAGTTGACTTAAATGGAAAAGTTTTCTAGGAACCTCTATGTCATTTTTGAAGGTCTATCCATAGATAGTGGGGTATCTATGGATAGACCTTCAAAATGACATAGAGGTTCCTCGCCTATGTGCATTTAAAAGAAAAATTGATCCCCCTGTTACATGTATTGGGTGCCCCACCAGTTTAATATTTTTTTCCAAATTTCACATCATATTTCTATAGCGGTTTATAGCATACAACTTCCTACCAAATGTCATAATTATAGTGCTCATAGTCTCCGAGTAAATCGGCTGTGACATACGGATGGACAGACAGACAGACATGACGAATCCATAAGGGTTCCGTTTTTTGCCATTTGGCTACGGAACCCTAAAATCTCTTGCTATTTTCCAATGTCAATAAGAATGTGAAAATTTACTTTCCTCGACTGTATGAGTGTATTTACACACTACCTACGAGTATATTATAGGCCTTGGGAGTATCATGTGTTACCATAGAGTTTTGTTGGTACATACCAAAACTTCACTGTTGCACTTGAACCAAACACTGCTTACCTCTATAAGCCGTTCATACATTTTAAATAAGAATTACCCTTCGAAGTGCAGGAGATACCAGGCAAGTTACCCACTGCCGTCTAACCATTACTCCGAGAAATGCCAATTTAAACTTGTAACTAGGTTTACCGCGAGTGGCTGCGGAACGAAATTAAAAAGTCCGAGGCTCGAACGGTGAGCGGGTGCTAGCGGCGCGTTACCAGCCTAACTTCCATCGTCACTTTGTTATGTACTTCCACCGCCAATTTGCAGGATATCGCATTCAAAGACATAATACATCGTAAACCACCTACACTTTGGAGATCAACGATCTTGTATGCAAAACCATACAGTTTGTGGTCGATTGCAAATAAAAACTTTTTCAACTTTTGTCTAATGAATCCTTGCGTGAATTTGTATATTTAGATTCGAAAGTAATCGATAATCTAGAAACAAAAAAGAAGATAGTTCGTAAAAATAATTCGTGGTGAATATAAATTGACTCAGAGTTAGGAACGCCCGGTGTCACTTGTGCGACGTCTACTTAAATATGTCTGTGATCATGATACAAAAACTCCAACAAATACTTTCATGCTCCCGAGCTACATCAATACTTCACACACATGGATGAAATAAATGCGATGTAAACTCGTTCAAGCTCGAGCTCATTCTTGCCATTGTAACACTCATACCCTTTCCCACCATATGGTAGCCAACATACAACAGGTCAGGATGTAGATACAACAAAAGGATATAAAACAAAGAATCCACTTGGCAAATCTTTTATTGTTAACACAGCAAGGCGTGTCACAAGAAAAATGCGGCAAATTTGAAAAATCTCACGCTGACAACACGAAAATCATAACGACGGGATATAGGTACACTTATAACTGACAGCTTATTTGTTAGGTAAAATTATTGCCATATAAAGAATATGAAAAAAAGTAGGTTTACGATCGAGATGTTTACGTGATAACGTCTTACTTCACTTGCACTTCACTTATACCTGCGATCGCGCTCGTGAGGTTTTGGTGTGACACAAGTTTCTGAACATGTCACCCGACTAAAACGATTTTAAAGACGTTATCACGTCAAAAATGCTTGTGTCACGACTCACTGGTCAGACTCTAGTCCTGATCATAAATGGTTTGGGAAAGGGTTTTTTGTTATAGGTAATGCAAGCAAAGTGTTTGCTTGCATTTTATTTGCCCATTATAATAGCTACCTTGTGCATGTGGAGGAGGCAGAAATCTAGTCGTTCGGGCAAAGCGTTGACGTACTGTCAACCAATTGGATTTCTTTTCTAGGCCACTTCGTACTTTGTCAAAGTGACAATAATATGAGAGCTCTAGCAGATTTCGTATTGATTTTCACTGTGACAAGGTAAGACGTGGCCCAGAAATCAAATTGGCCGACCGCACCGTACATCAAGTACTTGGAAAAATCATTAACTGCAAGAATTTCTAATAGTAAATTATTTACTTTTCTTCTACGGCCTTTGAAATCTATAGACCACAAAGTACAATATATACTGAGATACATATATCAGTGAAATACTCCACATAGATCGTAGCGCCGTTGTGGTATTTAGTAAGAACTAACCGCACAACCGCTGCATCTCTGTCACTCCAATATGCAAGAGCGAGTGACATCTGATACAAACAAGTTAAACCAACATTTCCATAGAAAAAATCGTACTGCGAGCTGAAAGGCCCCTGGTATAGACTTCACTTTTAGTTTATTAACTCTATAGAAATGACAGGTGCCATGATTCCCTTCTTAACCAGCGACAACTGTAAAAAATATCTTTGTCTCGCCTTTGAATTTCAACCCGTCCAAATAATTATAAAAATACCTTCGCATTCCATAAATTTACTTTTTTCGTCATCCTCTGAGAGGCTTTAATACCTTACCTACCAAACTACCAACAGATATGGCGTTAGTCTGTCCGTCTGTCTGCCATAGATGCGTGCGTTGACCTGCCCTAGGACCTGTTGTCAACTTGAGATGCACTGTCTTTAGTTTACGTCCATCTATGCATATTTATTAATATTCATATTCACATTTTAAACTCTGAAATTGCCGAACGCATTTCGATGATATATCAAATGTTTCTCGTCAGGTTTGCGTGTACTTGAAAATCAAAATTTGAAATATTGGCTGGTTGTAGAGAGCGGGCTAACGTGCACGTAAGTGTTTAAATCTCTGTTCGCGTGGTTCTAGTATTTAACTAAATTTTGTCTAACGTTACTAAGTTATGTTAGTATTAATAACGTTATCTGATTAGAACTATATATTCGTGATATAGTTAACTCATTAATGAAGAAAATATCATCTCTTTGCTTTGCTTTACCCGAATTATATGTAACAATATAAGTCATATATTCAAAATAGGTACATGATTCCTCGTATCGAAAAATTTATGTAAACAAGGATTCATTGTACGTAAAACACAATGGCTACGCAAAGCATATTCATATCGCTGGCAATAAAATATGCCAATATTAGGTATTGCATACAATATGCAATAGTTACGTTTAAAATTTGTTCCGACTAAGGGACACGTAAAGACCACGAACACTCGTTCAGTACGACAGATGCCAGTTTAAAAACAAACTGAGACGGTACAGCGTGTTCCGAAACAATCCAGATGTTAAGACAGCGTCCTACGTGATCGGAATACTAGCGCGTAGTTTGGAGCCCCTTACCCCTGATAGTTGTAGATAAAACGCAGTTATTGAATATTAAACACATGGGAATGGTACATTATACTCAAGGGAAAAGTTCGAGTGCGCGTTTGAATTTGTGTTATATTAACGTTTTTTCTCGCGTTTTTGGAAAGTTTCAATATACACGTAACTAGAAATGGAATCAAAATTTTAAAAAAGCTTATAAATGAGTATTTACTACTATGTATTCGTATTACTCTTAACCAAACATCTTTGTGCTTAAATATGGAATAAATGAAAATGGTAAATTAATAATTATGAAATGTTAATTAAGAAAAAAAGCTCGTAAGTTAAATTAGCAAACGCAACATAAACGACTACAAACGTTAAAAGTTTCGCGTCAAGATAGAATAGTTAATGCCAGGAATAAGAATAGTCCTGTCTCGGGGCGTGTTTCGAGCGGCAAGGCGGGCGCTACGTGCGCCGAATGCCCAGTCGCCCGGCTACGGCTCCCTGACTTGAACTGTAACAGTTTTAGATCGCCCTGTATTCCGAGAGTGCTGTCTAAAATAACTGCGCTATACAGGCACGTCCTGCATTATGGATGGCCGGGAATTTTGATTTTGTTTCGTTACAATTTGTAAACATGAGTAGATAGGTATATTTTTATTTTTTCTTTAGTTTCTATCAGTCGTTTAGGTAGTAAAAAAGACAATAACGGTGTATATACAAGGCAGAATCAGATTTACACTTACCTAAAGGGTGGTTAAGGTATCAAAGGTATTAGATTAGTAGTGTAAGCGCTCAGTCCACTCAAAGCGGTCACCCATCCAAGAGTTGACCATGGCCAACGTTGCTTAACGCTACGCAAACCACACGCAGTACCCGAACATCGCTGGGCCATATTAGGTGGTTGGCGTGTTGACGCCTCTCCCCTTCAATCCCGCCTCGGCCACAAAAGGTGGAGAGAACGGCGCACCGTACCTAATACATGCACTCCTTTGCTTCTGCGGCCCCACCTCAACGCATCCTCAGCGGGTTAGCTAAGCCCGCTGGAAGCGCCTTCCTAGAGCCAGCCAGCAGCCAAAAACAAGCCGGCCCTGGGTACCTCTTAGGCTTCACCGTGGATGAGTCAATCCACGGTTACTAAACCCTCCGCCTCGGCAAAGCTAACCTAATCTAACCCTGAGTTGCGTGTGTGCTGGCTTAACGTAATGATAAAAAAATAGGTAACGTTTTATTGTATGGGAAATTGACGACCTGTTTAGCCTAGTTGGTAGTGACTCTGCCTCCGAAGTTAGAGGTCCCAGGTTCGAATCCCGGCCAGGGCATTTATTTGTGCATTTTTCACGGATATTTGTTCTTGGATCTTGGATGTTTTCTATATATTTAAGTATGTATTTATCTATATAAGTATGTATATCGTCGCCTAGTACCCATAGTACAAGCTTTGCTTAGTTTGGGACTAGGTCGATTTGTGTAAGATTGTCCCCCAATATTTATTTATTAAATGAAACTTATGTAAAAAATTGTTTGCTCACATGAGTGGTCGCCATCTTCGATACACTTATTTTTCGCGGAAACCTTTTAAATTTGAAATAGGTACCAAGATTTAATATTTTCAAATAACAAACGTGGATGCTCCGTATGTGGCAAGCGACTACATCAATTTAACTTCCCGATTTTACGGCTTCCCATAGTATAATGCCTGCTGTTATTTATTGCGTACAAAAATGATAGACAATCTGGCAACTTTGTTGACGTTTCTGGAGCTATATTAGCAAAATAAATGATAAGACAGTATATTTTAGAAAGTTAAGGGGAGGTTGTCAAGCGAGTTAGCGTTTTCGAATTTTCTAAAAACAATCTGAAACGTAGAAAAAGGGTTCTAAAAATTTGAAAAAGTTATATGTTTTACTTAAGGATCTAGTCTAGTCAAAGTTGCACTCAGTTACACGATCTAATGAATTTCGCTCGATAGAAAGAGACCCCAAAGTTACTCCTTTTTGTAAAGCACTTACAATCTGACGACTAAACTATTGATGTTTTAAATAAAGTTTTTGAACTAAACTAAAGCCATTCAGTGTTTCTAGTAATTTTTGCAGAATTTAAATAGATAAAATGATTGTTTAATTAATATGTTTAAACTAGTTACCCGCGCGGCTTCGCCGCGTCGACTTACTACGAAGTATGCAAGCGAAGCCACGGGATAAAATATGCGTATTCGGAAGGTCAATTTAAAAACATTAGTGCTAGTCATCAAATTTACAGTAAATGTCAGCCTTATTTCAAGAAATAAGATCTACCTACTAACTATGAGAATTTCTATGAAAAATATGCATCTTAGCAACTTCAGTCAATTTGGCCATCTGATAATAATCAGATAATTTTAGTGTTTTGAATGTGTGTGCGTTGATTGTTTCAGTGTAATGGTGCGTAGTAATAGAAAAAATATTTTGTATGTGTGGTTTTTTATGTGTGTGTTACCTCCCCCAATTTACAAAATATTTTGTTCGGTAATGTGCGCTGATGGCGTCTCTTGTCTAAATAAGGCTCTAATAAGGTAAGGGTTTGCAGTCCCGGTACCGATTTCTATTCAAAATCCCGGGAATTCCCGGGATTTCCCGGGAAATTGCATGCCCTATACGCAAACTCAGAGTACCCCAGAGAAGACGTCTAATAATAATACCGTTAGCAAGCGATATGATCATATCATATACTTACTAAATTGAATAAGCGCGACTCTGAGGGATATATCATTTGTTGTCTTTGTCATAGTTCCGCAATTAAGAATGTTCTGTGATATGACTCCTATCCTACCCTCCCTTAGAGTACCCCTGAGAAATTTTCAAATAATAATACCACTACCGAGGTCATGTACTAAATGGAATAAGAGCGACAGAGAGAGAGATACATCATTTGTAGTCTTTGTCATAGTTCCACTTTTTTATTTGGCTCATTATCATGTCCACGTCATACCCGCCCAAATTAAAGAGGTTGTTTATGATAAGGCGCCAGCCGTTTAAGACAAATTCTCAATTTAGGTGGGTAAGAGCTTTTCCGACCCCCTTGGTGGAACTCGTACTCGTATAGGATCTCTTTAGAAATACTCTAGGTATCCTCATAACCAATTCTATCTAATCTAGAAAAAAAAACAATGCATGCGACATTGGCAATATTGGTATTAGCATTTGATGCCGGAACCACGCAATGGGCCATTATGGGCCAACGTATAGGTCGCAGTTATGCATTAAAGGCCATCGCTTTCCATCAGGTGAGACTAAGGACAATCGCCAGTCAGTTAATCATAAAAAAACATATTTGCATCTCGTTTCACCGCAATACTGCGTCTTGTACGTGGCCCATCATGGCCCATCGTGTGGTTTTGGCATGACAGTTGTGAGGTCTATTTTGTCAAGTGAACTAAGTCGGTTAAAATCTTTCGTTATATCTATCTCTATAACACTTGCTTATTGGTGTGATAGAGAAGGAAATATAATGAACTTCGATCTTCGGGTGTTTCGGGTAGAACCCCTGAAAACCGGCACTGTCACTGTTGCAGGTGACACTGATACAGCATAATTTTAACTTTTGATTGAACATGTTACCAATAGTGGTAATCTTATTCATCCTTTCAATGTACCTACGCCCTTTTAGGACGTGGCAGTTTAACGTAACGTGACCACTATCCCGCTTATTTTGGACATGTTTACTGAAACGTATTAACAAAGAGAAATATACGTGTCCTCTAAGTTTTCGAGTATTATTAACCTTTTCGACGCTAACAACGTACCTATATTGCGCACCAACGGTCCGAAGCCAACGACGCATATATCCGTCATGGCCTCTGATGAGATATCAACCTACATGCATTTCTATAGGGTTCAACTTTGTGTTTAACATCCTCACACAAACATTGATGAATAGCAAATTAACCCCTTGAACGCTATACTTTATGAACGGCAGTGACACTAAAACGTCACCTATAGAACGAAGGTGATTTTGACAACGTACGTTATAACTCCCATGTTGTCGACAATTAAAGGGTTTAATTATTTTTCAGACGTCTTAATTTTGTTAAAGTATTTAACCTTTTAAGCGCACTATCAATAGAAATGCATCTAGGTTGATATCGCATTGGACGCCGTCATGACGGGTATATTCGTCGTTTTGTCGAATCAATGGTGCGCATATACGTCGAATACGCTATTGGCGTCGTAAAGGTTAATTAGTGCAACATTTTTTTCTCGTCGGTTTGATCTGAATCCACCAATAAGTAACGTCTACTGATTGAACTTCTTTGCTTATGATCACCCTACTGGTACATGGCAATAGGTGGAAGTGAGACACACTTAGACAAAGCTAGCCTCTTCTCTTTCAAAATGTTTTGCAGCTTATCTATGATTAACTCAGAAACAGTTCTGTAACTCATAACGTAAAGTTTAATTTGGTTTGTCATTGTTTTGGCAGATTTCAATATCAGTCAAGATATACGGAACGTATATTTGAAACGTCATTGGTTTGTATATCAACTTCTTTGAGGTATAAACCATGACAATTTAATATTGACATAATTAGAGCACAATAAAATAAAAGTTGACACAATACGTCTGTCATTTATGTAAACTGTAAATACTTAGACCGAATATTATGTATTGTCTTGTAAACAAATTAGTAATTTTACTTTCGTTTATTGTTAATACTATTGAGTATTTCTCGACTCAAAAGTTTTATATTGTAATGCTGTACCAGATATTTCTTACAGGAACATTGTAGTTCATATTTAATATTACATGCCATCCGGAATCATACCATAGCCAGTTCCCAAGTCACGTGGAGGTATCGTGTTAACCAAGCTAAATTTTGACACCTCGTACAATTCTACCAAGGTAAGCTGACCCCTCGCTTGTATGCGGCGTCATCGAACACTATTTTGAGGCTTATATTTGTCGCTGCATCTAGGATTTTTCGTAAATATCATTTTATTAATTTTCCAGGAAAAAATAACAAAAAACTAAGACCTTATTGCACATCTGCAGGATGGGACGAATCCTATGGTATATAATTTATCAAAATCGGTCCATAACTGTAGATCTGATGGGCATTATAAAGATCGGCTTCGCGTAATATATATATATATATATATATATATATAGATAGATAAATAGATAAATAGATACCTACAAAATGCGCGAGCGCGGAGGCTCGGCAGGCCCGATCAGTCGCACGCTGGCGCTTACGGACAACGGACCTGTGTCAGTTTTATCTGCGACCGTTTCTTGCACCAAACAAGCATTTTTTGACGAATTTATATAATTGTTTCAATTTTTTTAAGAAGGGCAATAAAAACCATAATGAAAAAAGTCGTAATTATTAACAAATAAATTATGGTCATAGTGCCACAGTATAAAAATGACAGTATAACAACTGAACAACTAGAACTGCATCTAGGATTTTTCGTAAATATCATTTTATTAATTTTCCAGGACAAAAATAACAAAAAACTAAGACCTTATTGCACATCTGCAGGATGGGACGAATCCTATGGTATATAATTTATCAAAATCGGTCCATAACTGTAGATCTGATGGGCATTATAAAGATCGGCTTCGCGTAATATATATATATATATATATATATAGATAGATAAATAGATAAATAGATACCTACAAAATGCGCGAGCGCGGAGGCTCGGCAGGCCCGATCAGTCGCACGCTGGCGCTTACGGACAACGGACCTGTGTCAGTTTTATCTGCGACCGTTTCTTGCACCAAACAAGCATTTTTTGACGAATTTATATAATTGTTTCAATTTTTTTAAGAAGGGCAATAAAAACCATAATGAAAAAAGTCGTAATTATTAACAAATAAATTATGGTCATAGTGCCACAGTATAAAAATGACAGTATAACAACTGAACTGAACCCCTGCAGAAATGGAACCAAAGTTGGTAAAATTATAAATGAAATGTTTATTACCAGAAATTGTAGATATTGTAAGAGATCTACTGCGTAGCACTTGAATATTTTTTTTTAAGCTATGAGCTTCACCACATTAACTCCGGCCGTCTCTTTTTAAATACCACGTCAGTGGCAAACAATCGTATGGCCCGCCTGATGGTAAACGATCACCGCAGCCTATAGACGGCTGCAACTCCAGAGGATCACATGCGCGTTGCCGAGCCTTTTAAAATTTATACACTATCTATCTTTCTAGCTAATCTTCTTTTAAAAGATCTACCCATTTCCAGGTAGCTACCGTGGCAAGTTTGGTATTATTTCATATACCATATTGATTTTTTTATCATCTTTATGTAAAAATCATTTCTTTTATTTATTTTAAAAGAATAAATAGTAAAAAGTAAAAACTTCGCAATGTGTTTTATGCTTTGAGAGCTAATAACTTTTGACGAATAAATTAAACCACCAAAAAATATTCTGTCTGTATTTTATTAAATTAAATTAACGTTTTTTCCAAGCAACAATAAAATAAAGCTTAAAACTAGTGGCTCTGTGAGCTGTAGACCACACAAAAAAAATATGTTTTCAAATTTTACAAAAACCGTCTCGACAAAAAATCATTATAATTATCGAACCTGCTCACGAAATATCACAAGAATCGGTTAAGAAATGCGACCTTTAGAGGAGAACATTTGAACAGACAGACATATGAAAGAATTTTTGTCGAAAGCTGAAACGAGGATGTTTCGCTCGCTCGGTCAAAAAACTATATTAGTAATAAATTTATGACAGTCGTGGTTCACTACTACTGGGCCTGTGTTTATGAAGATTTGAACATTATCGACTTATATCCATACGCTTCGTCAGGTTTTACACTATACTGAGGAGTATAACCTTTTACCTGCGCCCTCTGTTTGGCGTTTGTGGACTACGAGAAGGCCTTCGATTCGGTTGAAACCTGGGCTGTACTACAATCTCTCCAGCGGTGCCAAGTAGACTACCGCTATTATCGAAGTACTGAAGTGTTTGTACGACAACGCCACTATGTGAGTCCGACTCCAGGACAAGAACTCGATACCTATTCCGTTGTAGCCGCGAGTCAGGCAGGGAGATGCTATTTCTCCCAAACTGTTCTCCGCTGCACTAGGCATCAACATCAACTGCCAAGTTAAAGCTCAAAATGCATTAAGCCGCAGTAAATTACTTTTACTGCAAACAATGTAGTGCCGTACTTGGCACCTTTCAGAGAATCTACGGAACTATGCACCCATTTAGATCTCAATTCTTTTGTCGGTGAAAACGACAATTGAACTTGGCTCCCATTTTCACATTTATGTTTTTGATGGGATAAATATAACATCCTGTATAAATAAAACACAAATAGATAAAAATTGCATGACCTATTAAACAAATCGAGTAGAGAGGTATAAGGCATATTTCTTAGGTTCTTAGGTTTCATAGATTAAATAACGAATTTCAGGGTTGTACTATGAATTCTGTTCTTTTTTCATTATAATGGATCCTACCGTAAGTTCGACTTTCAATTATTTATTTACTACCGATTTATTAAAAATGATATCAAATACATACTAACGCCTGCTACCTCTAACTTGGCCTAACGACTGCTAACCAAACCAACCAAGCCAACTATTATATTGACTGCTGCCAAGTTAGAGGCCTCCGGGCGGCTTGAGAACTTCTAACAGTCGAGTTGCCCACTCACTTGACAAGCCTAATCCCAATAAGGTCTAGTTTCCCCCTCGGGTTGGAAGGTCAGATGGCAGTCGCTTCCGTAAAAACTAGTGCCTACGCCAATTCTTGGGATTAGGTAGCGTACCCCAGGCATCCTTCAACTGTACTGGGAATAACGCTAGAAGGATGATGATATCAAATACATATACTAAAGTTTAATCATAATTAATGCAATTCTTAAGTCAATATCTATATTAATAATTCCGTGCAGGGGTACGGTAGACCCGAACGAGACCTGTCTCAAATTGAAGAACGTATAATAATAACGATTTCGAGTTGAACATATGTATCCGCAAAATTCGGATTGTCGCTTATTTTGCATTTAAAAGTGTTAATTTTATGACAATTCATTTGACAGATAATAATGTTGCCATTGTAAAAAATCAGCAAAATGGTCGTGGACACGACTCGCTTGACAGACTCTAGCGTGTAAATCAAAATAAATTTGCGATACTTTGGATTTTTTTGTCTTCATATGCTTAAATACAAAAACAGCTGCTTCAATGCAGTCTTTGTATCCTCGGTGTACAATTTAATTTTGTCGTGTATTATTGTTTACGTAATTGGTGACCCTTCACACTATAATAACTGTTTGATATAAGAGATCACTTGGACTGGGCATGTGGGCATCCCATATGTCAACATTGACGGTTGAAGCATCTTAGATCTATGCACAAAGTACAATATATGTACTGAGATGGAGATACCAGTGAAATACTCCACATAGATCGTAGCGCCGTTGTGTATTTAGTAAGAACTAACCGCACGACCGCTGCATCCCTGTCACTTCAATATGCAAGTGCGATAGAGATCGCACCCAGTGACATCTGGTACAAACAAGTTAAACTAAAATTTCCATTGAAAAAATCGTACTTCGAGCTGAAAGGCCCCTGGATCTATCCCGCTCTGTGTGAATGATCTGCCTTTGGACTCGCATGCCTTGCCCCTCTGCATCAGGTCTTCGGCCCTAGATAACGAGCCCGCTCTGTTGGGACTCTCGGCAACTCTGCCTCTGAATAAGTTAAGGAAGAAGTCACGTAAGGCAATGAAAGCAGCTCTACATAAGGGCGACACTCAAAGCTGGGACGCATACAGAGAAGTCAGAAACCTATACAATCGACAGAGAAAGAAAGCTAGTCGGGAAGGCTGGAGAAAGTTTACAGAGAATATAAGCACATATGCCGAGGGGGCACGAGTAGTAAAACTGCTTGCAGGAGAACGAATGTGTCAACTAGGCAGTCTAAGAGTGGAGGGAGATCTAATTACAGACCCTGATGAGATTCTAGAAATTATGTTGAGATCACACTTCCCGGACTGTGAAATAGATGCAGAAAGGGAAGAGGAAGTAACGCACGGTGTAACGGACTGGGGGGCTGCAATGAAGGTGGTGGATGAGGAGAGAATGGAGTGGGCGATAAAATCCTTCACACGATTCAAGGCAGCGGGACCGGACGGGATATTACCGGTGCTTATACAGAAAGGGTACAAATATATTAAGGAGAGCTTAATGCAACTATACAGAGCAAGTATAGCCTTGTGCTACATTCCGAAAGCATGGAGAGAAGTAAGGGTGGTATTTTTACCGAAACCAGGAAAGAAAACGTATCAGGAGACAAAATTCTTTAGGAGCATAAGTCTATCGTCATTTATACTAAAGACCTTAGAGAAAATGATAGATAAGTCAATAAGAGAAAAGGTGGAATGCAGTGGGAACCCACTACACGGGAACCAACATGCATACATGGCAGGAAAGTCGACAGAGACCGCCCTTCATAACCTAACGGTGAGGGTGGAGAGAGCGCTAGACTCCAAGCATTATGCACTAGGCTGCTTCTTCGACGTGGAGGGAGCCTTCGATAAAGCGACCTTCGCGGCGGTGGAGGAGAGTCTAAAAAGAGATGGTATAAGTCGAGCAGTAGCGAGATGGATAGGTAAGATGCTTAAGGACAGGGCTATCAGGGCTGAACTGGGAGGTGTCTCAAAAAGAATAAGTCCAAGACGTGGGTTCCCGCAGGGGGGCTGTCTATCTCCCCTCATGTGGTGCCTGCTATTGGACTCATTAGTAAAGAAGGGCAACAGAGGAGGTGTGTATATGCAGGCTTACTCTGATGATGGAGTTCTACTAGTGAGAGGCACAGTCCTGGGCATCGTAAGCGATATCATAGAAAGAGGTCTCAAACAGGTACTAGGATGGTGCAGAGAAAGTGGACTGGATCTGAATCCAGCCAAAACAAAGCTGGTATTGTTTACCACAAAGAGAAAGAAAGAGGAGATGAAACCAATAAAGATACAGAACAAGGAGCTGGAGATGGTAAAAGAGTTGAAATACCTGGGGGTGATACTAGACAGCACACTCAGATACAAAACTCACATCAAAGAGCAGTCGGCTAAGGCCATTAGAGCACTGTACCAATGTAAAAGGGCAGTGGGAAGGAATTGGGGGATGAGGCCCGAAATGATCTTTTGGATCTATAAGGCGGTAATTCTACCCAGGGTATTATATTAGATTAGATTTAGATTAGATTTATTTATTTCACAATATACAATGTCACTTAAAATTACACATAGTCAATTGAAAGGAATTTATATTGTGATCGTCAGTTTTTTAAACATTGTCAAATTTAGGTTGATATACATTTATCATAATAATAATATTTACAAGTATATGTCAAAAAATAATAATAATAATAATACAAAATACAAAATGAACATGTCAATAAAGAATTAAGATCGCCTTACGGGTCGTCATCAATCATCGTACAATTACACAATTCAAACAAAACAACAATACAAAATACTTGGCACAATTCAGATGTCAATAAAAATATAATATTTATAATAAATCTATTTAGTTATGTCATAATACTCTTTTATAGAATAAAGCGGATTTTCCAACAAAAAGTTTCTTAGTCGACTTTCAAATTTTTTTTCAGAAGTTTCACTCTTTAGCTCTAATGGTAGTCGCTCATAATAAGTTGGTCCCATGACACGTGGGTTTCTCCCTGCAAGTGCCATGCGACGAGGGACTGTTCTTAGGCGCCCTGTGGAGCGAATCACTTTGCCTAAAACTTCAACCCTTGAAAATGTCGACAAGTGACTTCTGACAAATTTTAAGATTTCAAACAAGTAAAGTGAGTAGTGCGTCATGATACGGTTTTCAACGAAAATGCCCCTGCATGAGTGTCTTGTTTTCACTCCAACCATTGTGCGTAGGGCACGCTTCTGCAGTATTAAAACTCGAGTGGCATCTGTCGAGTTACCCCACATTATCGTACCGTACGACATTAGCGAATGAAACATTGCAAAATAAACCGATCTTAACGAAACTTTCGATATGAGGGGTCTTAATTTCCGCAACACGAAAACGGCACTACTCAGCCTATCACATAGTTTGTCGACATGGCATTTCCAGTTTAGGTTCGAGTCTAAAATAAATCCGAGGAACCTACACTCGCTACATAGTGGCATCGGAACATGGGTTATAAAGGGTGGAAGTGGAACGTGCCGCCCTGAAAAAATCATAACGTTTGATTTGGCAACATTCAACATCAAACCGTTTGTTGTGAACCAGTGTTGCAACTGCCCGCAAGTGTCATGGATCTTTTCACTGAGCTGCTCATATGTTGGTGCGCTAACTATGACGGTAGTGTCGTCCGCAAACAGCACTGGCAACCCTGTTGTAATGGCGGATGTCAGATCGTTTACGAATGTTAGAAACATGGTGTTGCCTAACGCAGATCCTTGTGGAATACCTACACTTATCCGACCAGTGTCGGACATAAGAGTTTTGCCACCTGCGGACAGTTTCACCAGCTGTCTACGGTCTGACAAGAATGACTTGAACAATCGGTGAGCCGCATTTTTTACACCATAAGACCGTAATTTGTTCATGATCAACTTGTGACTGATAACGTCGAAAGCCTTGGATAAGTCGCACATAATACCCGCCATTTTATATTTTTCATCTAGACCTGTCACTATGCAGTCGAAGATTTTATGTGCCGCCATGGTTGTAGACATGTTTTTCCTATATGCAAACTGGTTTTCAGTGAGCAGGTCATTTGTTTCGAGATGATTCATTAAGCTGGATGACAGTATTGATTCAACTATTTTTGATATGGTGGGTACTATGGTAATTGGCCTGTAGTTGCTGACGTCTGTCTTGTCTCCTTTCCCTTTAAAAACCGGGCATACCCTAGTTTTTTTAAGCACCGCAGGATATACACCAGTCTGAAACACATTGTTTAACAACACAATCAATATGTCAGAAAAGACCGGCCAAATACATAAGATGATATCTAGCGACATATCATATGCATCCACAGTTGGGCGCGTCTTTAACATCGATTGTATTGTTTTGTGCAATAGCTCATGTGTCACGACGGGGAGACTGTACAGAGGCACGTCTAAGCCACTGAGATGCTTCGTAAGGTACTGTGAAGACAAAGATTCGTCACTATGTATTATGTACTTCGATGCTATATTTAAAAAATGTGTATTAAATATATTTGGAACTTCGCTGTCTGGTGCCTTAGTGTTCGTGAGAGGATTTTTTAAACTAATATGAGTTGACCTTGACCCACTTTTTAAGCCGACTTCATTGTTCACAATTTTCCAAATATCTTTCGTCGGGTTCTTACTTTTCTGCAGCAGAGTCTCAATGTAAGTTTGTCGAGCACTTAGTGTAGTTGATTGTATGAGCCGGGAATAGTGTTCTATGCAGTCTGATATAAGGGTATTGTTGGGATATTGGCGTCTTATCTCTATTAGGTCTTTATGTTTGCGTATGTAGTCAGACAGTTCATTAGTCAACCATGGGGTATGTCTATTATTATGTATTTTCAATGTCTTTAATGGGAATCGTAAATTTATATAATAAGTTAATATATTAAATAATTTATCGAATTTCATATGAATGTCAAAGGTAGGATTATATATAAAATTAAAATCGTAACTACAAATGTCAGTAAAAAATAATTGAAAGGATTCTTTATTAAATACCCGATGCTTAACTGTTTGGACTACATGATTTTTTGCGTGTTTATGTTTTAAAGCGAATTCGTACATCTGGCCGTTATGATCGCTGATAGCGGTATCCACCGGCGAGACCGTAATGCAATCGCGAGTATGATTCGCTATGCCGCAGTCAATGCACGACGAACAGTCTGCAGTAAGGCGTGTGGGGAAAGTTACGATATTTGAACTACCATAGCTACTTAGTACATCATTCACCCGTACTTTCAAATTATTCTCAGTTAGATAATTTACATTTTGGTCGCCAACTATAAGAAACTTTTTATTGTCGTCAGTCAGTTTCTTTAATAACAATTCCAAATTATTTAAATAAATTTCAAAATTACCATTACAAGTCCTATACAATACTACAATAATCAAATCAAAACAAGGTATTTCAATAGCCGCTAACTCCAGATGATATGGAACACAGAGGGTATGTAGGTCGTTACGTTGTTTATACTGCGTACCGTCGCGTATGTATACAGCTACCCCGCCATGCGCACCGCTGCGCTCGCGACAGTAGGCGTTTGCGAGCGTGTAATTACATAACCTCACACGTTCCAAGTCACCTTTACGGCACCAAACTTCGGTCAATCCAAGTACATCTGGGTTTGAATCACAACATAATAATTCTATTAGTGAGGTTTTACCACAAATCGATCTTAAATTTTGGTGAATAACTACAAATTTTGATGTTACGTCGGTGTTGTGATAACTCGCGGTGCAGTGGAGTTTTTTGTTTGTGGAACGTTGAAATACCTTACTACAACACCGCTCGGCCAGTTTGCTGCACTTCTGGCAATCTTCACCTTGCCAGCAGGCACGTCAAGACGAAATGATGTGTAATTCCCTCTGGTTACCACCAGCTGCTGGCACACCGGTGCTGAGATTCCCAATTTGGTCTGGACGTGACGGATAACATCTTCAGTGGTGGTGTCCTCACTAAGATTGAAGACGTGCAGACTAACGACACGAGGTCCCGCTGCACGCAGCTCGTTGTTGCTGCTCTGTGATGATGGTGCTGCTTGAGGTGCATTAGCGGCGGGTGCTGCGCGCAGGCCAGTGCTGCTTTGAGCCTGGGGCACATCGGCAGGCGGAACCAGTGGTGGAGGCGACGCAGCATCAGCAGTAACAGAGGCATTAGAGCTGACTTTCTTCGAACCAGGCTTGTTCCGGTTTTCTGCAGCTGCAAGTCGTTGTCGTGTTTGGCGCATCCCATACGCAGGTGCTGGATCTGCTAGCCTGAGATTCTCTGGAGTAGCAGCTGGCAGGATGGGGCTAGATGAGATTGGGCTACTAGCTACACTACCGTCAGACTTAGAGCTCGCCGGGATAATCGATTCGGGGGTTGCTGGCGCCGACGCAGGCCGATCCTGCCCAGCATCCAGTGGTGGATTATCAGTCAAAATCAACAGACCATGTGGACCAGATTCATTTAGAGCCTCATTTGAGGCACCTTCCTTCCATTCAGTGTTTGTGTGTGTGACTGCGTGCAGTATAGTCTGGATGTATCTACTTTGGCATGTGAGTAAAGTTTCCTGTTTTTGGATAACATCGAAACAACTTTTCATTTGTTTTTTTAAGTCACTGATCTCATCTTTTAAATTTGAAATGACGTCCACCAACCTTGTAACGGCCGCCGCATTTGTCGCTAGTTTTGCCATAGATGGTGCCATTTTTCTTCACTTTTATTATTTAACTAGTTTTAATATTGGTGTATATGAATGTTTAATAAGCTATTTGTAAATTTAATAAAGTTAAACGAATTAAATTAATTTAAATTTAGAGGAGCTTTTGATTTGACAGCTATCCGCACAACAGCGCCCTCTGTTATATATATATATGGGGCCGTGATATGGTGGCATAGGGCCCATGTAAAAGAATATTGCAAAGAGCTAAATAAGGTACAAAGACTAGCATGCCTGATGGTGACGGGGGCGATGAGAACAACTCCGACACAGGCGATGGAGGTAATGCTAGGCATGAAGACACTAAGAACTGAAGTGGAGAAGAGGGTCATGGAACAGTGGTACAGAATGAAAGCATGTAAAGAATGGAGAGGAAGCTGTGTGGACAAGGGCTACGCGCTTATACAAAAGGAGGCGCTGTCAAAGCTAGAGATGCTGATAGCTAATAATGACCTAATTAAGAGAAAGGAGATTTTTGACAAGAAATATAGAATACACATAGGTGAGAGAGACAGTTGGAAACTAGAAATCGAGTACCCTATGACGATCTGTTTCACAAATGGATCAAGGAGAAAGTCGACAAAGCTGGCGGGTGCTGGCATAGTGATACCCAAAATGGAGAAGAGAGAGTCTATATCACTAGGCAGATATGCCAGTGTGTTTCAGGCAGAAGTATATGCGATAATGAGATGTGTGCAAATAGTAAAGGAGAGCAGACAGCAGACTGGTAGGGTTGTGATATACACTGACAGTCAGGCCGCATTGAAGGCACTAAACAGGGCAACCGTGAACTCTGCTCTGGTGAGAGATTGCAAGAAAGAGCTCAATGAGATAGGAAAACATCCAGGTGTTACAGTGGCATGGGTGCCAGGACACCAGGGAGTAACGGGAAACGAGAAAGCAGATAAGCTGGGAAAGGGAATTTATGGGTCCAGAACCGGCCCTTCCTTTCTCGGCTGATGTCACAAAGGGGATCATTGAAAGGCTAAAAGAGAAAGAGGCGGAGAGTGAATGGAGTGAGGCAACTGGATGTAGGCAGGCAAAGATGATGTTAAGAGGTATCGACCACAGAAGAACCAGGTATCTGCTGAAACTGGGTAAGAGTAATCTGAGATTGCTGACCGGAATCATCACCGGGCACAATACTCTGAATAGACACTTAAATATAATAGGTATAAGCAATGATGCTTCTTGCCCACATTGTGGGGAGGAAGAAACTAGCCAGCATATACTAGCGGAGTGTATCATGTACGCAGCAATGCGGTTTGATATATTCGGCAGAGATACACTAGCGGAGAGCGAATTGAGGGATGTCAACTTTAAGGATGTCCTTCTGTTCTGCAGAAAAACGAGAAGAATGGAAGATGCTGTGGGAGCGTCGCCGGGACAGTAACCCAAGGCTCCAACTCCGGGGAATTGGGCTGAATGCTCCCAAAGAGTGATCGACAGCCCGCCTGTTTCCGGCCGGGCGTCCCTGCACATCATCATCATCATCATGGGACTCTCGGCCTTCGGCCTCGCGTGAACTGCCACTCTGCTTTAGGCCTTCGACCCTACATAAGGAGCCCGCTCTGTTGGGATGCTCGGCCTTCGGCCTCGCGTGCGTGCCACACGGCTCCGGGCCTTCAGCCCTCAGGATCCCGTTCTATTTGAATGCTCGGCCTTCGGCCTCGCATGCCTTGCCGCTCCGTTTCAGCCCGTTAGTCATCAACTTTACATGAAGAATCCACTCTGTTGGGAAGCTCGGCCTTCGGCCTCGCGTGCATTCCCGCTCTGCTTCGCGCAATTGGCCCTCAGCCTTACACTTCACTCTGTGTGAATGATCGACATGAGGAGCCCGCTCTGTGTGAATGATCTGCCTTTGGACTCGCATGCCTTGCCCCTCTACATCAGGCCTTCGGCCCTACATAAGGAGCCCGCTCTGTTGGGACTCTCGGCCTTCGGCCTCGCGTGAACTGCCACTCTGCTTTAGGCCTTCGGCCCTACATAAGGAGCCCACTCTGTTGGGACGCTCGGCCTTCGGCTTCGCGTGCGTACCACACGGCTCAGCATTATATAAGGATCCCGCTCTATTTGAATGCTCGGCCTTCGGCTTCGCATGCCTTGCCACTCCGTTTCGGCCCGTTAGTCATCAACTTTACATGAAGAATCCATTATGTTGGGAAGCTCGGCCTTCGGCCTCGCGTATCTCGCCTCCCGGATTCAGGCCTTCGGCCTTCTGCCTTGCATGTTTTGCGACTCTGCTTCCAGCCTTCGGCCATCACACTTACATGAAGAACCCGCTCTGTTGGGACGTTTAACGGAAGAACTGCGTAGCGAGACTTTTATCATTGTACATGTAATATTTCACGGGCTTCATTCGTCTAGAATCGGTACATTTGATATTCTGAAATAAGCTTAATCATTCGTTTTGAAAGCACGAGCACGTAGCACCAACTCCCGTTACACTCGGACACTTTTACTTAAAGTTGTAAACGATTATGTATACCTAGGACCGACTGTCCAGTTAGGTAGGTCCAACTTCGAGAAAGGGGTTAATCGTCGAATCCGACTCGGCTGGGCAGCGTTCGGGAAGCTACGGCACATCTTTTCGTCCAATATTCTGCAGCGTACACTTTGACCAGTGTGTGTTGCCAGTGATGACATATGGCACTGAAACGTGGTCGCTTACTATGGGCCTCACAAGAAGGCTGAAAGTCACCCAAAGAGCAATGGAGAGGGCTATGCTGGGAGTATCTCTGCGTGATCGCATCAGAAGTGAGACAATCCGCAGTAGAACCAAAGTTACCGACATAGCCCTCCGAACCGCTAAACTTAAGTGGCAGTGGGCGGGGCATATTGCACGTAGAACCGTGGCGACTACGTACCAGAAGGCGCAGCGTGGGTAGGCCCCCCACAAGGTGGACTGATGACCTGGTAAACGTCGCAGGTGTCCGCTGGATGCGGATGGCAAAGGAACGGTAATTGTGTCACTCTTTGGGGGAGGCTTATGTCCAGCAGTGGACGTCTTTCGGCTGATATGATGATGATTCGTTTAGAAAAAAGGATAACTATTAAAATTTGCTGTGCGCGGTAAAGAGCATTTCATATTGAATGTAATCATTTCTTAAAAGAGTGTAAAGAAGGGTGAATGATGTATAGGAAAACAAATAACTCTAAAGCGAGAATGAGTTCTACGCAGACGAAGTCGCGGGCAAAAGCTAGTACAGTTATATTTCTATACTGTGACCAGTATGAAGCTAGCGGGGTCATCCGAGTTCACAGTCGCTTCGTCCGCGCGAGCTTGTTCACGCACCGCCAGGACAGCGCTAAATACCTACTCTCGCAGGACTAGAGGGCCTTAATACAACTGTGCATTAATTCTATACCACAATAAGATGTCTCAAGGAGGCATATTATCCCCATTACTATGGACCTCAGATCATAGAAAGGAATAGAAATAAAACGGGGCCTGGTGCATATCGCCGCGACATGGTCAAAAAGAAGTATGACTACCTGCCACCAGTTAGTCCCAATTTTGCCGTGCCGCTGAAATGTTCTCGAAATCTCGAATTGTAGCTTTGTTACTTGCAAAAATGGAAGCAAAACTAAGACCTACAAGACCAATGGAATCACGTAAAACATTTTAATAGTGGCATTTTTCGGGTTCCGTACCCAAAGGGTCCTGTCTGTCTGTCACCAGGCTGTATTATCAAAACCTACCCAAAGGCAGCCTTTCAAAAGTTAAGCCGCCCACAACGCACGGTCTGTTTATAACTTCAACAGGATCCCTTAGTTCAACATTTGGGACAGCCCTCGATAAACTGCTTGACATGAAATCACTCTGCAGCGCAGGTGTAAAAGGAAGCTAAGCAGTGTATCTACAGGATACGCATGTTGACAAGGCTTAAATAAATGGCGCTCACAAGCACTAACCAAACTAGAAGTCTCAGAAAAACCAGACTTTTGATAACGAGACCCCATAATATACATGCCAACCGATACATACGTGGAAATATTTCCAAAATCGATAGTATATTATTATGCTATTATGGTGACAGAACACTAAAAAAAATTGTTTGAAACGGTATACTTCGGGGGTGGTCCCATAGTTATCAGGTAAGAATCTGATCATGGGGTCCTGGAGAAATCGAGGGAACTCTTCAAATATTTGAGGTGCACCTATAGCGATTTGGGTATTTTGTATCGTAACTCGTGCATTCCCTCTTGAAAAGCACCATTTGATGAATTTTGATAAAAAGTAATGATATCCCATCAAAAACATAAATGTAAAAATGGGAGCCAAGTTCAATATGAAGAATATGTGATGCTTGGTTGTCGTCTTCACCGACAAAAGAAGTGAGATCTAAATGGGTGCCAAGTTCCGCAGATTCTCTGAAATGGTGCCAAGTCCGGCACTAGATTGTTTACAGTAACACTAATTTACTGCGGCTTAATGCATTTTGAGCCTTAACTTGGCAGTTTTCTATGCAGTATGTTATAATACCATGGACACTGTTCGACATTTAAAAAAAAACTGCCAAGATAAAGCTCAAAAAGCATTAAGCCGCAAAAATACTTTTACTGTAAACAATTAAGTTCCAGACTACGCACCTTTTCAGATAATCTACTGAAGGATAATGCGAGAGCGAAAGTTTAAGTGGACTGTATATTTCGATTAGTCTCTAGCGCACTTTCCGTGATTCTCTACGTACTTTACGTTACCACAGTTGTTGGATAGGATTGCGGATTGGCTTACCTTGGAGATCTTCCATTCGAAGCTCAGCAGCTGGAGGCGGCAGTCCCTCAGGCTGACTCAGTGCTAGATCTAGACTAAGCATCACCGTCAGTTCCGCCACCTAAATGCTGCACACACAGGTGAAGTCGAGCCAACTCGCAATCTCGTGGTTTTCTTAAGTGAACTAAGTTATTGATCCACTGCCTTGGCCGGCGAAGCCCGGATCGCGACGAAAGTCGGGCTACTTTCGAAATAGAACGGTTAACGGAACTACCGATAGCGACAGACTCTTTCGACCTTTTTTTACTGACTATGTTGCCACATTAACTCAGGAAACGGAACTTCAAGTGACAACTTTGTGTTGCTATACGAATAATTTAAATTCGCCGAAAAATAGGCAATATTGAACATTCCGCCCACCTAAATGCGACGGCATGCTCAAGAATGCCGCAGTATTTACTACGACAACGAAAGTTACTTAAATCTACGAAAAGATGCTGCTAGAGAACAGTGTGATAACTAAGCTAAAATTATTTACGAAATTATAACTACTGCGGTTCACACCAGCCTGTGGGCTGTGTGACCTAAGGCACAACTTAGAGTTTAGTTAAGAGTCGTTTGCCACTGTCTGAGTTTCCACCGCTGCTGAACGCTAATGTTCAAATCTACGAGATTTTCCTCGGGCATAATCGTCAGAGGTTCTAACGTCAGGAAATTTCCCGGGGATAAAGCTACCAGATCATTGGCATCCGAACTAAGAGGTGTCAACGGGCGCGAGTTTAACATCGCCTCTACCTGAGTCAGCACTGTGTAGAACTCCTCGAATGTTAATCTTTGCGAACCGATAGCACGGGCGAGGTGTGTCTTTACCGACATGATTCCTGCCTCGGCTAATCCATTAAAGTGAGGGCTCCCAGGAGGACTGAACGAAAACTTGATTTCCTGAGACTCCGCGGCCTTTTGCATGAGAGAACCAAGGTAGTTGCTAGCACCGATGAAATTTCTGCCCTGATCGGAAACGAGGTGGCTACACCGACCACGGCGGGCGATAAAGCGGCGCAAGGCGGCCAGAAAAGCCTCCGTGGACAATTCGGATGCAAGTTATATATGAATAGCTTTCGTAGCGGTGGACACGAAAACACAAATGTATCCTGTAAAGGTCCTGGCACCACGACCACGTCCAAAAGATATATTGAAAGGTCCGCCGTAATCAACAACCGAATTCGAAAAACATTTAAGTTGATTAACGCGGTACGATGGATAATTTCCCATAAACGGAGCAGGGGCGAGTTGGGGACGGGCACGAAAACATTTAATGCAGCCAGAGATAACTGAGCGAATTGCACGTTTACACGACAAGATCCACAAATATTGTGCAATGAGATTTTGAAGAGTTTGCGCACCAGGGTGCATGAAGCGAGTATGATATTCTTGGATTATCAAAGAAGTGAGACGATGAGAGCGAGGTAGTAGCAACGGGTGCTTTGTTTCGAAACAAATCTTAGCGTTAGCCAAGCGACCGCCCACCCTGAGAAGACCCGCCTCGTCAACGAAAGGTGATAATTTGCGAAGACTCTTAGGAAGTGAGTTTGACGAACCCTTTTTTATGAGCTCTAGTTCCGACGAAAACACACTCTTTTGCACAAACTTAACGAGACACATGAGCGCTCTTTGAATTTCAGATGGCTGTAATGACCCTACGACACGATGTTCGACAGTTTGTTTACAGTTTTCTGCAAACCGATAACAATATCCCAACACATGTTGAAGTGTTTTTAATGACGAGAACCTTTCCTGAAGGTTTTCAACTAGTTCGTCGTTATTGGATACGACGAGAACGGTAATCTTTTGTTCTTCGTGAAGAACATCTTTGTCAATTGACAACGCTGATTTGGGCCAATTTTCGCTGGGGTACTTGAGCCACGAAGGCCCATTCCACCAGCAGGATTGGTGAACCAATTCTTGGGGTAGCCAACCGCGCGAACCACAATCGGCCGGGTTATCAGTGGTTCTGACGTGATTCCAAGAGTCAGGAGGAACTATTTCTTGGATATGGCTCACCCGATTGGCCACGAACGTCTTCCACTTGGACGGACACGATTTTATCCAGGTCAACGCCACGCTTAAATCCGACCATGCCAAGATCTCACTTATTGAGTGAAAAGGCTTCAGAGCCTCCACGACGGACGCTATCAAGTCAGATAACAGAACCGCTGCAACCAATTCAAGGCGTGGTATTGATAATTTGCGTAGTGGCGCAACCTTGGACTTACCACAGACTAACTGTACGGCGATATCGCCATTCTTACTCATTGTACGGCAATAGACTACAGCACAAACGCCGCGTTCTGACGCATCACAAAACCATTGTATGTGTAATGCGTCAAACTGCCCGACTACACGGCGAGGAATAGCCACAGAGCACAGTGCATCGTCCGTTATGAGTCACTGTGACACGAAAGCGAAAGGAATCTGATTGAGGTTGCCATAGCATACCCAATATTTTAAGAGAAATGTCAGACATTTCTTCGAAATGTTTAAAATCCTGTGAATACAGGTCCGAGGATGGTAGTTTTTTCAATAATTCACTACTGTTGGAGGTCCACTTCCTCAGATGGAAACCACCCGACGACAAGATGCTTGTGAGTTCCACCTGAAGGGCGCGAGCCTGCTCGACCGAGTCTGCTCCAGTGACGACGTCATCGACGTAAATGTCGCGGCCGAGAACGGCTGAACCAGCAGGGTATACCTCTGCAGCATCACTGGCAAGCTAAGCCATGGTGCGAAGAGCTTGGAATGGCGCAGAGGAGACACCATACGTAACCGTTTTGAGGCGGTAGTCACGAACAGGACCGGAAGCCAAAGGTCGCCATAGGATACGCTGGTAGTCAGCGTCTTCCCCGCAAACCAGAATTTGCCTATACATTTGCCTGACGTCACCAGTGAAGACGACGGCATGCCAACGAAAGCGCATAAGCAGATCAAAAATGCTGGTCTGAAGTTTGGGACCAGCGAGAAGAGTGGAATTTAATGAAACCCCTTTGGCATCTTTGGCGCCAGCGTCGTAGACCACGCTAAGAGGAGTGGTAACCGAATCACGCTGTATACCGTGATGGGGTGATTGGGGTATATAGTAGAACTGGCCCTCACTTGTAGAAAGGGGGTCCACTTCCTCTAAATGTTAATATGATCTTTCTTTTTTTTATTTTGATATTTTGATTTTATTCTAGAAACTGTCTAGATTTCTATTTTTTATATATTTTTTATTATTATTATTATTTATGTTTTGACGATCCTATTGTGAATTTTACAACAAAATAATTTCTTACTTTGACATGTCTACAACAATACAATATTTATTTTAAAGAATAATAATAGCATCAAGAAATTGCTCTAAATAATTAATTAATATATATGTTAATACATGTTATAACTGACGATTCGAAAGTGCTTGTTGCTAGGCCTATTTGAATAAAGAATATTTTGACTTTGACTTTGACTTCGAATGACCACGAGAGTCGTAGTCTTCCATAAAGTCGACATACGACCTTTTGAACTCAGGGTTACAATTTAACTTGCGCTCCAATGACAGGAATCGGTTAAGAGCGATTTCGCGCGAAAGCTAATTGAAGAAGGTAGGTTTATTCGTAGGATCGACGAAAGGTAAAGGGACTACGAATCTGCCTTCTTCGTTACGATAATATTTTTCACGAAAGGAATCTTCGCAGCGTTGGTCCTCCTTCGATACGAAAGGCTTAGTTGGAGAACTAACATTCTCTAATTCCCAGAATCTCTTAATGGAATCATCGAGCGACAAGGTTTGCGAAAGATTCGAAACGAAAAAACAATGTCTATCATTGTTACGACGCGAAAAGGTTGCTGTCACACTCACCCATAACGATCCATCCGAAGACCGTATTCAACGCGGTGGGTTGTCCAGGCTTCCCTTGCCGAAGGCCTGGTATCAACGACGAAGCGAAAATATCTGCGTTAAGCAGCATGTCCACCGGCGCCGAGCGAGCGAAGTCAGGATCAGCAAGCGATAAATGATTTATGTGCGACCACCTTGACGGATCGACAGGTTGGGTAGGTTGGTCGGCACATATCGACGACAAAACAAGAGCTTCGAATTTAATATTCGACGACAAAGTTGTATTACCAAACGGCTTGATTTCGCCGAGCGGTTGAGCGACAAAATTGCCAATGCCGTAAACGGCATGTTGGCCACGACAAATGTTGAACCCTAGCATTTTTGCGCAGGTTTCCGAAATAAAATTACACGTACTAGCGCAATCGAGAAGTGCGTGCACAGGCTGAAAGTTACCGGAACTGTCCCGGATTAAAACTTTCACAGTCGAAAATAAGATAGTATTTTCCCCAGTTACTGAAGTTAAAACCGTGTTACTGCTGCTTCTATTCATATTATTATTATTATTACTAGGCAGCGCGTTGTCAGCCACAGTGGGTGCAGGTGTTACTGTCTCTCTAGCAAAATGCAGCAAAGTGTGATGTGAACAATTACACACAGTACAACGAGAAACACGACAAGTTTTCACTCTATGAGCATCGGAGAAACATAAAATACACAGACCCTTTTCCTTCACAAAATTAAAACGGCCATGGTTTTCCAGTTTTAAAAACTCACTACAGCTGGCAAGCCTGTGCCGACCAGTACAAAAGACACAAGTAGGACTCGAAACAACAAATGCTGTTTTATTCTTGGTCAGTGGTTTAACTTTCGACAGTTTAATGCTTGAGTTTTCTAAAGCTTTGCTTCGCTTTTCAATAAAGCTTTTTAATTCACTAAATTCTGGAATGTCAACATTCGAATTAAGCTGCAATTCAAATGCTTCCCGAGTAGCAACATCCACTTTTGACCACAACAAATAATACAGCGTAAAGTTCTGATCAGGAAGATTAAATTTTGACAAAATATTTAAGTTTTCATTAAACCTTCGAAACACTCTTTCCAGATCATTCTTATTTTTTACTGATTCGCAGTTCAACATCTTTTCATAGTACATAACTGCAATTTGTCTCTTCCTATCATAGTAGTTTGACAGAGTTTCATAAGCATTGACATAGTTGTCACCTGACAAAGGAAAGCTTTTAATTAATTCATATGCGGAACCCTGCACACTCGATAAAAGGTAATGTAATTTTTCTACATCACTGATGGTGTTCCGATTATGAATTAGCAAGTCAAAGAGCTCCTTGAATGATACCCAATTCTCCAATTTCCCATCGAAAGGCTTAATTGTTATTTAAGGAAGTTTGGCTACATTGTTTTCCAACATTACTGGTTTCATTTCAGCTTGCCTACTTGGTGTGTTCTGTCTTAACCTATAAACAGAACTACAGCAGAGGGTGGTGGATCTATTATTTTAATGAAAAATGGTTTGACTTTTAAGGAATGTAGAGACATCTCAGGCTGTTCTGTTGAACGTATTTGCGAGATTGCTTGTGCAGAGATGGATCATTATCTGATAATTTGCATTTATAAACCACCATCAGGTGATTTAACATCTTTTATAGAAATTATGGAGGATGTACTCAGTAAAGCAACAAGTGGTAAAAAGTCAGTAGTGGTCTGTGGCGACTTTAATATCGATATTTTATCACAATCAGTTGAAAAAGATAAGTACTCTTTTGAAATCTTTCAATTTTGACTACTTGTTTGAAGTACCTACCAGAGTTACTCCGACCTCGGCCACTTATATAGATAATATTTGGTTAAACAGTTCTCATATAGACAGTAGCATAGTGAATGGAATTCGTTCGGATCATAAAGCTCAGATAGTCAGGCTACATTGCGAAGTAAAACATCCAGATCGCGTTATAGAAATAAGACCGCTGAGTAGAAGTAGACTAGAATTACTAAAGCCTAATCTACTAGTCGCCATGCCGAACACCCAGGTAAAATCAAATGATTCGAATGATCAATTCATAATGCTTCTGAATACAGTGTGTAACAAATTTAATAAGATTACATTACCAGAGTTACTCCGACCTCGGGCACTTGTATAGATAATATTTGGTTAAACAGTTCTCATATAGACAGTAGCATAGTGAATGGAGTTCGTTCGGATCATAAAGCTCAGATGGTCAGGCTACCTTGCGAAGTAAAACATCCAGATCGCGTTATAGAAATAAGACCGCTGAGTAGAAGTAGACTAGAATTACTAAAGCCTAATCTACTAGTCGCCATGCCGAACACCCAGGTACAATCAAATGATCCGAATGATCAATTCAAAATGCTTCTGAATACAGTGTGTAACGAATTTAATAAGACTTGTAGTAAAAAGCGTATTAAGATAAACAATAAAATGAGATTTAATGAGTGGGCAACTACCGGAATTCGGAAAAGTAGAGATAACTTATATCAACTTTATGAAAGGAGATCTTGCACCACTGACGAATGTTTCCATCAGTATGTTAGGGATTATTCCAAATTGTTTAAAACAGTGTGCACGAAGGCAAAAGCAATGCACTTGAATAATAAAAAATTAAGTCCTCAGATAATATAGCCAAGACAGTCTGGAAAATAATAAACACAGAGACTGGGAAGAGAAACAATAAAGAGTCCACAATTTCTTTGAAAGTAAAGGATAATTTAATAACTGATGCAGTAAAAGTAGCCGATGAAATTAATAATTTCTTTTCTAAAATTCCTATAGTCACTACTCAAAGTTTAGCATCGTCTACCACAAAAGTTGAATCCCTTCTGAATGACAACGTAAAATTAGAATCACTAACTAATTTCAAATTTCATCATGTTTCTCCTCTAGATGTACTTAAGTCCTTTGAAATGTTAAAAAAAAAGAGCACTGAGGACTTATGGGGCGTGTCAGTCAAGGTACTGGAATCTATTCTGGAGGTCGTTGCACCAACTCTAGCTCTCATTTTTAATAACTGTATAGACTATGGCATTTTTCCAGACTTAATGAAATGTAGTAAAGTAGTTCCAATTTTCAAATCAGGTCACAGAGATAATCCTTCTGATTATCGTCCAGTTTCTATCCTACCTGCGTTTAGCATAATATTCGAAAAAATAATGCTTACGCAATTGGTTTCTCACAATATTTTGCACGCGCAGCAGTTCGGCTTCACGAAGGGTAGGTCAACTACTGATGCAGGTGCAAGTTTATTAAAATTTATTTTGCAGTCTTGGGAAGAGTCGCACGACGCCATCGGAGTGTTCTGTGACCTTTCCAAGGCTTTTGATTGTGTAGATCATGGTACTTTAATTTGTAAACTTAAGTTTTATGGCATCAGAGGGCATGCATTAGATCTCATGAAGTCATATTTAACACAGAGAAATCAAAAGGTAGCGATAAATAAAGCCATTTCGTCAGAGACAGTGTAAGAGATGGGAGTACCTCAGGGGTCTATTCTAGGTCCGTTCCTGTTCCTTGTTTATGTAAATGATCTGCTATATATGGTAAGCCGAAGATCAGGCATTGTTATGTTCGCAGACGACACCTCATTACTGTTCAAGGTAAATAGGAGAGATACTGAACTCATTGAACCAAATAATACCCTCTCCATGATATCTGACTGGTTTGCTGCCAATAATTCTCTCGAGCGAACTCATCAAACAGAAACTTAGATACAAATATTAAACTTAATGGTCAAACATTAGAATTTGTTACTTCTACTGTATTCTTAGGTATTACATTGGACTCAAAATTGCAGTGGGCTTCCCATATAACAGCGATAGGAAGTAGGTTGAGCTCTGCTGCATTTGCAGTCAGGAGAATAAGGCAGCTTTCCAATGTGGCAACGGCACGGTTAGTTTACTTTGCTATTTTAATATTTCTATTTTAATAGTATAATTACTTATGGTCTTATCTTATGGGGATCAGCTGCAGATATTGAAACTGTTTTTATTTTGCAAAAAAGGGCTATCCGAGCTATTTATAACTTGGGGTCGCTTGATTAAATAAGAGAATTTTTCAAAGAAATAGATATTCTAACCCTGCCGTCCCTATACATATTTGAAATAATGATGTATCTTAGGAAGAATTTGGGCAATTTTCCAACGAACGCTGATAAACCAACAGTCACGAGAAATACTGGGAAACTCAAAATAACCTTCTATAGATTAGTAAAGGCGAAAAAGTCGTTCTTGGGAAATTGTATCAAATTCTACAATAAAATTCCTAAACACATTACTGAACTTAGCAATTCTAAATTCAAATCTGTAGTAAAACAAACACTTATTTCAAGAGCATATTATAAGATAAACGATTACATCATGGATAGGGATGTTTGGCAGTGATAGCGTCCTGCACGGGTAATCTATCGCGAAAATATTTTTTCTACTGTAGCATTGTTATTTAAGTTATTTTGTAGTAATGTAATTTTATATTTAACTATATAATGTATATTGTTTTGAAAAAATGACACCTCGCCGAGTTTCTTACGCCGGTTCTTCTCGTGGCAGAGGTATATTTTTCCGAACCGGTGGTAGTTTATTGACGTTCATGGGTGCATGTAATATGCCTAATTTGAAGAATAAACTACTTTTACTTTTACTTTTTTCACTGATTTTATCCGATTTTCAAATTCTTTTGTTACTACATATTCGTCAAGACGTTGCGCCTGAGTGAGCGGTCTCAAAATTCGGAGTTGCGCTTCGTGAAAGTCCTTTTCTATGTCTTTAAGATCAGACTCATCATAACCTTGCAAATCCGAACTTTCGATGTGCTCTAAACGCATAACACAATAATCCCGGGCGACACGATAAGTATCCACAGTCGCCGGTTCCAAATCACTATCATTGTGTACACTCATTATGTTTTAAATACAAACCGAAACACTGAATATCATGCAAAACAGCTGAAGCACTAAATATCAGTAAATAATAACCTAAATAATAGACGTCACTCGAATTGACGTTTAAGTTTGACAGATTAGGCTATTCCTACTCACTACTCCGAACGTTCCGTTTCACGTTCAAGTCTGAAGTTATACCGCCAACATAAACGAACGAAAACCGAAAGCGACAAGCAAGATGGCGTACAACTCTAACACGATAAAATATGGCCACGGCAATTTCTCAGCCTACCTACGGAAAGTAACAAAAATCAAATTATTCTTTAAAATCACGGAAAATTACGTAGAAACTCGCGACAAAAGGTACTTTTCAACTAAATCGGGTCGACGGATCAAAAATGAAAGATAATGCGAGAGCGAAATTTTAAGTGGACTGTATATTTCGATTAGTCTCTAGCGCACTTTCCGTGATTCTCTACGTACTTTACGTTACCACAGTTGTTGGATAGGATTGCGGATTGGCTTACCTTGGAGATCTTCCATTCGAAGCTCAGCAGCTGGAGGCGGCAGTCCCTCAGGCTGGCTCAGTGCTAGATCTAGACTAAGCGTCACCGTCAGTTCCGCCACCTAAATGCTGCACACACAGGTGAAGTCGAGCCAACTCGCAATCTCGTGGTTTTCTTAAGTGAACTAAGTTATTGATCCACTGCCTTGGCCGGCGAAGCCCGGATCGCGACGAAAGTCGGGCTACTTTCGAAATAGAACGGTTAACGGAACTACCGATAGCGACAGACTCTTTCGATATTTTTTTACTGACTGTGTTGCCACATTAACTCAGGAAACGGAAGTTCAAGTGACAACTTTGTGTTGCTATACGAATAATTTAAATTCGCCGAAAAATAGGCAATATTGAACATCTACAGAACTAATACAAACGTAGTTACGCTCTTATTTTAAAACGCCTTGCTAGAATAACATGAAATTTTGTATACACAATGGGATCCAGCATATCTAGGTCGGAAATTAGTTTCTGTTGTGTAGTGTGTGTGTAGAGAAAAAATACAGCGATTATTAAGGTTTTCATTCAAGACGTAAAAAACTCAAAATTTCGCTTTATTTTTTTTCATTAGAATTTCTAGCAACAGAAACTAATTTCAGACCTAGATATGGCGGCTCCCATTGTGTATACAAAGTTTCATGTTATTTCAGCAAGGCATTTTAAAATGAGAACGAAACTACGTTTGTATGGAGAGCAGAGTTCAGCCGAGCGTACTGGGGACTCTTAAGTCAATATTGGAGAAGAGGTAGGAAACTTTTCAGATTGAGTATTCTTGGGTCTCTTTCATTGAATAGCATAAGTATTAATCAGTATAGTTTTGATATCATTATTATTGTCAGTTTTTTTAAATTTTATAATTCACTTTGTGACATTTTAGACATTTAAAGTGCCCAGGTGGCCTTTTTGCTGAACAAACTTTTTTTTTTCCTTTCGTTCACCTTCGTTCGTTTTGATTCGGCAGCTACTTAGCTTAATTAAAATTGTATTTTTTTTTGGTAGTACTTTCAAATAGCATCTTGTCTGCCCAACTGTTTCCATGTTGAAGTGCGTCATAAGTCGCGGAATGTTCCCATGCAAAGATGTTTTTTTGGTCTTGTATCTAAGTTATCAAGCAAACCTTACCGCAAAGCTGTTGTGTGCAATTTGGTCAGCTCCTCAAAATACGGTACCTAACTTTTCATGATGTCGACATGCGACACGTTATGATATTTACTCGTCCCGGTGAGCAATCTCCGGCCAATTGTTGCGATATGCCTCCAATACGTCCCGTTATCTCTGTCAAGAGGGGCGGCCTTTTCCCAGCAGAGGGACTCTATTAAAGGCTTTCCATCATTAATCTAAATATATAAAAGAAGAAACTGACTGACTGACTGACTGACTGACTGACATATCAACGCACAGCCCAAACCGCTGGTCCTAGAGATTCCAAATTTGGCACGTAGGTTCCTTATAAAGTGTAGGGGTGCACTAAGAAAGGATTTTTCAAAATTCAACCCCTAAGGGGTTAAAATGGGGGTCCGAAGTTTGTATGCGGAAACATGATTAGTTGGACTATTTTATTCGAAACTTCACAGGAGTATTTCTGACCATAAATGAATAAATACGTGTTTCAGGTTTTTTGAGAAATCAACCCCTAAAAGAGGGAAAGGTGGTGACAAATTCTGAAAATCGACATGGGTATTGTTTTTATGATATACCGGGTCGCTGATAACGGAAACAACAATGATTTTAAAATCTCACGTGGAGGACGTGAAAACTTTTAAAAGTGCCAAATTGCAAGAAGAAACTGACTGACTGAGTGAGTGACATATCAACGCACAGCCCAAACTGCTGGTTTGAGAGATACCAAATTTGGCATGTAGGTTCCTTATAAGGTCTAAAGGTGCATGAAGTGCCGTGAGTTCCCTATGAAGATACGACCTTTTTTGATTATATACGATTTCGACATTAATCGATACTTGAGCGTCCGAGAGGACTCTTAATAGGAATCAGAGGTACCTAAACTATGAATAAGTAACGGCCATATTGATGTTCTTCATTTCCGTCCCGATTTCGTTCAACATCGATATCTGAGCGTCCAAGAGGTCCCCTAATACGACTCCGAGGTAAAATTTGGAAAAAGTGGCAGCCATATTGATTTTCTTCATTTCCAGCCCGTTTTCGTTCAAAATAGATATCCGAGCGTCCGAGAGGTCCCCTAATACAAATCCGAGGTAAAATTTGGAAAAAGTGGCAGCCATATTGATTATCTTCATTACCAACCCGATTTCGTTCAAAATCGATATCTGAGCGTCCGAGAGGTCCCCTAATACGAATTTGAGGTATAATTTGGAAAAAGTAGCGGGCATATTGATTTTCTTCATTTCCGTCTCGATTTCGTTCAAAATCGATATCTGAGTGTCCGAGAGGTCTCTTAATACGAATCCGAGGTAAAATTTGTAAAAGTGGCGGCCATATTGATTT
The DNA here is from genome assembly GCA_905163555.1 of Notocelia uddmanniana. Taxonomy (NCBI): domain Eukaryota; kingdom Metazoa; phylum Arthropoda; class Insecta; order Lepidoptera; family Tortricidae; genus Notocelia; species Notocelia uddmanniana. Next base: position 25,105,900 of record LR991055.1, read on the forward strand.
TCTTTTTTTTCGTCCCGATTTCGTTCAAAATTGATATCTGAGCGTCCGAGAGGTCTCCTAATACAAATCTGAGGTAAAATTTGGAAAAAGTAGCGGATTTTCTTCATTTTCATCCCGATTTCGTTCAAAATCGATATCTGAGCATCTGCGAGAATGCTTAATACCTACGAATCCGAGATAAAATTTGGAAAAAGTGGCAGCCATATTGATTTTCTTAATTTCGAACCCGATTTCGTTCAAAATCGATATCCGAGCGTCCGAGAGGTCCCCTAATACGAATCCAAAGTAAAATTTGAAAAAAGTGGCAGCCATATTGATTTTCTTCATTTCCAACCCGATTCCGTTCAAAATCGGTATCTGAGCGTCCGCGAGTTCCCCTAATATGAATTTGTGGTATAATTTGAAAAAAGTGGCAGGCATATTGATTTTCTTCATTTCCGTCTCGATTTCGTTCAAAATCGATATCTGAGTGTCCGAGAGGTCTCTTAATACGAATCCGAGGTAAAATTTTTAAAAGTGGCGGCCATATTGATTTTCTTTTTTTTCGTCCCGATTTCGTTCAAAATTGATATCTGAGCGTCCGAGAGGTCTCCTAATACAAATCTGAGGTAAAATTTGGAAAAAGTAGCGGATTTTCTTCATTTTCATCCCGATTTCGTTCAAAATCGATATCTGAGCATCTGCGAGAATGCTTAATACCTACGAATCCGAGATAAAATTTGGAAAAAGTGGCAGCCATATTGATTTTCTTAATTTCGAACCCGATTTCGTTCAAAATCGATATCCGAGCGTCCGAGAGGTCCCCTAATACGAATCCAAAGTAAAATTTGAAAAAAGTGGCAGCCATATTGATTTTCTTCATTTCCAACCCGATTCCGTTCAAAATCGGTATCTGAGCGTCCGCGAGTTCCCCTAATATGAATTTGTGGTATAATTTGAAAAAAGTGGCAGGCATATTGATTTTCTTCATTTCCGTCTCGATTTCGTTCAAAATCGATATCTGAGTGTCCGAGAGGTCTCTTAATACGAATCCGAGGTAAAATTTTTAAAAGTGGCGGCCATATTGATTTTCTTTTTTTTGTCCCGATTTCGTTCAAAATCGATATCTGAGAGGTCTCTTAATACGATTCTGAGGTAAAATTTGGCACTCCACACATGCCATAAAAAGTTTAATGTTACGATATAGGCGTGTGGGGTATCTTTGGATTGCTTTTAAAAACGACATAGAGGTTTCGATATTTTTTGCAATTTAAATCAACCTTTAGAATTTTTTTTAATCGTTTGGTATTTATTTACGAACCGTGAGATCTTCCAGAAGACAAGTACGGTTGCCAGTTTTTGTTGCACTCTTAGCACCACCCAGGGGTCTCGTGTAGGGTAACGGTGGATACTCCTACGGACGTGGTGCAACTTCGACCCCCCTTTGTCAAGTGAGTGGGCAACTTGACTGTTAGAAGTTTTCAAGCCGCCCGAAGGCCTCTTACTTAGCTTAACGACTGCTGTCGTAGACAGCAGCCGGGATCAAGGGCTTAACGTGCCTTTCAAAGCACGAGAGCGCTCAGTTAGTAACCACTCAAAGCGGTCACCCATCCAAGAAATGACCTGCGCCCACATTGCTTAACACCGCATACCGCACGCGGTAGGCGGGTGCCGCTGGGCCACGAGCGCTCTAAATTTTTGATAGTTTGTGCTACAATCGGTCCAGTAAAAGCAACTCAGTTGTAACAGACGGACTGACAGTAAGGAGTGCGAATGGAAGTGAGGCCGAATTTTCTTTTTGGATGCTCCAATGGGAACTAGCAAAACCTACCTAATAAATTTAATCTTAGGAAAAATAAGGGTTAAGGATGATTCACAGTAGACCGTTCCGTGTCCGGGCCGGCCCGTTTTCTATGACAGCAAACGCAACGGCCGGCATATTTCTCTAGAAGAAAACGGGCCGGCCCGGACACGGAACGGCCTACTGTGAATCATCCTATACACGTGATATTGAATTAGCCGTATTTCTGTACTTCAAAGAAACAGAGTTTATGACCGCTGCGCGCTGCTTGGTCGTTTACAGACCTATTGGTGTTACTGTAGTACACAGATACTTTTACTAAGGGCCATTTAAGATTTCATCGGCCCTTTCTCCTTCGGCCTCTCGGAAATGTATGATAATAGTTTTCGATCCTTATTTTTGCCAAAATCAAATGAAACTCAAGTTTGCCGGTTCTCAGAATGTATACTGACTTTTCATCTGTTCATCTGTTAATGAATCACAATCACCAAACTTCATATACCGAAACCCCCAGAATGAAATGAAAATACGGGTCAAACAGAAGTTTTTTTTTTGTAGACGGTTAAAAATTACGCTTGGTACGCGGGCGAAGCCGCGGGCAAATGCTAGTAACAATATAATTATAAGTATGAACAGCCAAAGGCACTTGTAAAAACTATGTCACTGTAAACTTTGGTAAAATATTTTATGTATTGACCAGATTGTACCGCTTTTATTGCAGTCCGTGGATACTAGCGTTCGGCATTTCATACCCGGTCATTTATAGTATGCATAAAAATCTGCCAAGAGCATGTTGAGCTATGCTCAGTATAGGGTTCCGTCGTTGCCCAATGAACTTACTTTATACTTTACTTTCCCGTGCTTTAGAAGGCACGTTAAGCCGTTGCTGTCTATGATAGCAGTCGTTAAGTCAAGTTAGAGGCTCCCGGGCTTGAGAACTTCTAACAGTAGAGTTGCACTTGACACGCCTAATCCCAATAAGGTCTATATTCCCCCTTGGGTTGGAAGGTCTGATCGTCGCTTCCATAAAAACTTGGGATTAGGTAGCGGTCCCAGGTATCTTTCAGGATGCAACTGTACTGGGAAAACGCTAGGAGGAGGAACTTACTTTAAAAAAATCAATAACAATCAAAAGAGAATACTTTCGCGCGTTTCATACGTCTTTTGCTAGAAAGGGAAGACTTTTTACGATAACTCAAAAAGGGCTTAACTGATCATGTCCGCTATAGTTTTCTTTGCCTTATTAACCTTTAAGTTCATAATTTTTTGCATTTGTTTTGGACCTATAGTTCAGAAGTTAGAGGGCGGAGGACACATTTGTTTTTCTTTTAGAGTGAATATTTCCGAAAATATTCCTGTCTCACCGTCTGTTTGTCCGTGGCTTTGCTCAGTGATTGTTGGTGCTAGAAAGCTGCAACTTGGTATGGATATATAAATCAATAAAACTGACGAAGTGGAAAAATAACATCTATAAAAGATTCTTTAAAGGGACCTCCCCTATACGTAATGCGGGGATGTTTTTTTTTGTTTCAACTTCAACCCTTTGGTGTGCGGGGGGGTTGGGTTGTTGGATAGGTCTTTCAAAATGAATAAAGGTCTTCAATAACCATTTTTTGATAAAGTGAATGATATCGGAAATAATCACTCTAAAAGAAAAAAATGTCCCCCCCCTCTAGCTTTTCAAATATGGGTCTAACAATATGACCCGGACCCGGGTATGTCCTAAAACTACGACCAAGACCACCGGGGAATGGGCAGCAGCATTCCTAGAGTACGGTGGATATACTGCGATCGCCACCCCACATGCCAAGCGTGGCGATTATGGCATTTACCCCCCATGAAATTGGGGGAGGCCTATTTCCAGCAGTGAACGTCCTTGGGCTGATATGGTGGTGGGTGGTGGTCTAACAATATGAAAATCCGGCCAAGTGAGAGTCGGACTCTCACACGACATTTTATTATAACCTTTTTTAATTTAATTTAGCTTACATATTTTTAATTTTATAAGAATGTTAAATAATATAAAGTAGAATTTTGGTCAAGTGCGAGTCGGATTTTAGTTTTCTTATACATTTTGAGACCCAGCGCCTGATGAACAAAACGAACGACTTTTTAAGTTTGTATGGGCGCTGCCTAGAAATATTTATTTTGTTTTTAGTATTTGTTGTTATAGCGGCAACAGAAAAAAAATTGAATTGATAGAAATTTATTGTGCAAATTTCAACAGCGGAGACTTAGGCTGGGTTGCACCGACTTACGATCACAGACTGATCAACGTTAAATATGGCGCCGGCAGCTGTCATCTCATAGAAACTTGTCAAACTTCCCATACATTCAAATTTTAACGAACACAGCTTACAATTACAGACGGTTTGGCGCAACCCAGCCTTAGTAATAGGCTCTCGTTTTACCCTTTGGGCACGGAACCCTACAAAATCATTAAAGTAAAGCTTAATAAAGACTTTAAACGAAAACTATAGCGGACATGATCAGCTGTTTTTGAGTTATCTTAAAAGTAAATAAATAAATAATAAAATAATAAAAATAAAAAATAAAAAAAATAAAAAAGCCTTATATTTCTTACTAAAACATTACATAACAGTTAACATTCTTTAAGTTTAAAAATTACTCACTACATACATTATTAAAACAAAGCTTAAATTAACAATTACATTCATAAACAATTTTTTTTTTAAGTTAGAACCCCTCGTTCCTTGAAGGTAAAGGCCTCCTCCAGTGATTTCCAAACATCCCGATTACTCGCCGTGTCTATCCACTGTTTACCAGCCACTTGTAGTATATCGTCAATCCAGATTGGATAGGCAGAGGAGGCGGAAAAAATATTCTCTTCTTTGGGGTTCCGGAAGCAGAAAAAGTTATGAAGATTTGCTAAACTCCATCTTAAAAGTATTCCCTTCTTAATAAAAGACGTATGAAAAGCTGCGAAAGTATTCCCTTTTGCTTGTTTTTTTTTAATTAAGTTCATTGAGCAACTACGGAGGCCTACACTGAGCATGGCCCGACATGCTCTTCGTGTATTTTAGTTTATGTAGATACGGCTCTATTGTCACTAAGCGGCTGCGGCCAACAGTCATATTTAAAGCTAAATAAATTCTTCTTCTTCTCTTGTCGATGGTTTCAGACTGTGCGGGACCAGAAAGTGACGATACTTATCGTCCTGTCTGTCGCGTCTCAAAGGTCTTTCAGCGGGCGTGCGGGCACGCCGGGCAGGACAACATGTGCTTCATTGTTTGGGGAGCCGTCTCACACGGGCATTGGGGGTCTGAGCCGTTTAGGGCGCCCCGCTTCTGCATGTTCTCCTTACTGCGGCCGACCTGAGAAAGCAATCTAAGGATTTCCAAATCGGCCATGGCTGTTTATGCCCAGAGTAGCAGTTTCAGCGAGGCGGGCAGAATCCTTATGGGGAGGGCGAGTACTATGCCAGTGCGCATGCTGTATCTGTGACGGTGGGATCTCAGCAGCGACAGTGCTCCGTATAAATAAATAAATACCTATATGTAAGCTCCCCAAAAACTTTAATAATAAACCTTCCCTATTTTTTTCATATAATCGTATCAAGTTGAAGTGGAACATCGTTTAATTAAATCTGCATAAGTCCGCACAACAAAGCCGTTGAAGACGCATCCTGCATTTTAACTGCTGCCTGGAGCGAAAAAAAATATTATAAAAAAGGTTTTAATGCAGAGGGGTGACAAACGGAGCGCGGGATGCAATCAACATCTCATTAGTGGATCCGTAATTCCTTTGTCTCCAGAGATTTTTCTTTGATTTGTTCGATTTTTGTACCGTTTATTGTAATTGTTTTCTCCGTGTCTTGTATTGTGAAGATCATCATTACAAGATCGCTCATCATCATGATTATATAATGATCGACATTTATGAAAATATATATTTTTTTCTTTTTTATTAATTTATGAAATCTAATGTAGCAATATGCATTAAATTTTGTATTCGCCGGTTAAAGTATTGAATTTTCCGAAATATGGTTCCTGTATTAAAAATCGGATAATTAATTGCAATAAGACAACTACTGTGTAGCGTGTGTGTGAGATTATTTTATTAAATTATTCAATTGTTTTTGGTGTGATAAGTGACACATAGTATAATGGGGAATATGTATGTTTTCTTAAATTTTTAAATCATTATTTACATCGTAATAACATAGTAGTAGACATAAAACTGTTTAAAAATGCTCTATTTAAGCATTATATTACAAATTATCAAAAAAGTGTTTTAATTGTCACATGCAAAAGCATGGGATGTTATTGAGGTGCAATCAAATCAAAGTTTTTTCCATCACAGTTCCGGAGTTATTTATGATAATATTCGATGAATAGAGTTATCTTATATGTCTCCTCTTTTTAAGGTCCCGTAGTAAACAAGGAACCAACCCATACACATTCGCCATGTCCGTCCAATGTCCATCTGTACTGTCCGTCCAACGTCCATCTGTATGTCTATCCCTCTGTTCGCGGCTTAGCTTCAGTAACCACATTACTACTAGAAATCTGTAATTTGGTTTGAGTATACAAATCAATCACGCCAACAAAAAGGTACGATAAAATTTTGAAAAAAAAAATTATGCTACCTTCCGTACATGTAAAATTAGGATGCATTTTTTTTCTTATAAAGCCATTGCTCTGGGTATATAGCTCGTTTAAAACCAATATGAGCTTTCTTAAGAGGGTACAAACATTTCGTTACAACTCATCATAGTCGCGATCGCCTGCGAGCGGCCATGATTACCACCCACACTACAATGTTTACTGTGTGCGTGCGGTTCGAGTGACGCCGGTTGAACCGACACTTCTTGATCATTGTTATACTTTTACTTTATAGTGAGCTAGGAAAATTTAAAATCTGATGAGTTTTACATGTTTTATTTTATTAAAATTATGTACGCACTTAGTAAGTGTCTCGTAGGTACGTATGTTACTAATTGGCATTGACCTACTGTTTCTCCCATCAACCATTCCGGGGAAAATACATTTCTGGAATTGACCACCTGGAAGAAAATGTTATAATTTGTACAGATTACGACCTTGTGATAAAAATAAGAAAAATTATACATCACATCTTTACAAAATGAAACCGGCCAAGTGCGTGTCGGACCACGCACAAAGAAGGGCTCCGTACCGACACCTCCTAATATATCTACATCTAGAACCACTATACAATACATTGAATCAAAAAAGGTCGTGTCTTCATAGGAAATTCACGACACCTACGCCCTTTTGTTTTGGCAAGACAGTTTTTCAGCAATGACTCAAAAACCATTTAACCTATCTTGTTCAAACTAAAAATCGTTGAAAGTATTAACCCATCAAAAACATAAATGTGAAAATGGGAGCCAAGTTCAATATTATGAATATGCGATGCTTGGCGGTCGTCTTCACTGACATAAGAATTGAGATCTAAATGGGTGCCAAGTTCCTTAGATTCTCTGAAATGGTGCCAAGTCCGGCACTACATTGTTTCCAGTAAAACTAATTTACTGCGGCTTAATGCATTTTGAGCTTTAACTTGGCAGTTTTCTTAAATATCCAACAGCTTTTATGGTATTATAACATACTGCATAGAAAAGTGCCATTTTCACATTTATGTTTTTGATGGGATATCATTACTTTTTGTCAGTCTTCGCCAAATGGTAAAAAAAGTAAAAGTAAAAGTAGTTTATTCTTCAAATTAGGCACATTACAAGTACATAGGCGTGTAGTGTATGAATAGACCTTCAAAAATGCCATAGAGGTTTCTAAAAATGTTTTTCATTTAAGTCAACCGTTGGTGAGATATTAGCGGTCAAAGTCGTAAAAAGTGTGTCCCCTACCCTCTAATTTCCATACGATGAACAGCGAATGAAAAAAACATAGAAGCACAACTAGCGTCGCAAAATGACACCATCTTAGTTGTGTCCACTAAGGCGGGGCGTCAAAGTTGTGTCCAACGGCTGTCTAGTTTGAACATGGCGGCGCAACGTAACAGTTGTATTAACCTAAATCTCAAAAATAAAAAATATGCCTTTTTGTGCAGTGAAGTGGTGCGTTAATCACTCTAGAAAACATAAAAAAAAGATGGAATCTCTTTTCATAGTAAGTAAAGCGGTAAATATATTTTTTTAATTTTTTTATTCGGAACCGATTTTGTATAGGGATGGTGTTATGCCACCTTACATCATCAAAATGTTAATAGGTGAATAAAAAGGTACCTAAGATACCTATTAAACATTTTAATTCATTGAGATACAAGCTTTCATGCACATAACTAATTTGTGTATGAAAGCATTTATCTCAACAAATTAAAATGTTCGAAAAAGGTAAACTAATTCCATAATAAATAATTAGGGGACATTTAGTACAATTACAACTAGACTATTGATTCTAATTACACTATATAATTATATGAGGGAAGCGAGAAATAAATATATTTTTAACAAGAACTAAAACCGAAATAAAAATAATTGAATAAGTGTGTAACTACGCTATACATACAGTATATACAATTATTATCAACTACTCAAGAGTGGATTAAAAGAGCCCAAACTCGGTATGATTGTGTTAACTTCCTACAGAGTTCCTATGACCACTTTCCGGTTCCATCATCAGATCAGCTCGATAATAGTATTATCATAATATTGCATTGTCACTGAATTTACATATATGCAATAAGCTCGGTCCTCCATACAAACGTAGTTTAGCTCTCATTTTAAAATTCCATTCTAGAATAACATGAAACTTTGTATACACAATGGAATCCGGAATATCTAGGTCAGAAATTAGTTTCTGTTGCTTGAAATTATAATGGAGAAAAAATACAGCGATTAATAAGGTTTTCATAAAAGACGTAAAAAACTCAAAAACTCGCTGTATTTTTTTCTATTACAATTTCTTGCAACAGAAACTAATTTCCGACCTAGATATGGCGGCTCCCATTGTGTATACAACGTTTCATGTTATTTCAGCAAGGGGTTTAAAATGAGAACGAAACTACGTTTGTATGGAGAATTGAATTCAGCCGAGCGTACTAACGTGAAATATTAGCTCAATCGGAAATCGAGAAGTGGGTCTAATTAAGCTTCTATGATTTGACCCACACAAACAAAAAAGACATAAGTTACTGACACGGCAAGTTAAATAAAAGCTTGTAAAAAATGAGTTAACGTACGTAGGTATGTTAAATGTTTGCGTTGTCTGAATATACTGTAAAAGTTTCGATTACGAGTGGTTGCTGTTTTCTATGTCTAACAGTGTTTAGCAAGCTATAAATTATGTACATGGTCGTCTAATATGCATAGTATAAGTCTGGTACAGCTTAATTAGCGACTAGTTATATTTTCGTAAAGTTATCCTATGATAATTAAAAATAAAATAAAGCTTAAATTCAAATTTAAGTAATACGGTGGTTTTGCGTATGAAGATGACTTTTTGTTGCATGTAACCATCCACCCGCTAAGCGTTGTCGTTGTCGCCGCCATTTTGACACATAAAACGTCAGCGCTAGGATACCAAACACAGCCAGTCATTTTGAAATTTACCTATCACGTTTATTTGTTTTGGGTAATAGAAAATCGGCTGACATTTTTGGCAATTCTTATTGGTACAACACCGCGCGTGCGTATTACGAATAAATGCCCCGTTTCAAAGTAGACTTTTGTAGGAAGCTCGCGTTCTATGCTTTTTTCGTTCACTGACGATGAAGTTTAAAATTATGACAAAAATCAAGATAATATACATTAGCAAATCCCTTCAACGATTTTTGGTTTGAACAAGATAGGTTTAACAGTTTTTGAATCATTGCTGAAAAACTGTCATGCCAAAACAAAAGGGCGTAAGTTTCGTAAGTTTCCTATGAAGATACTATCGTATGTGATTAAATGTATTATATTGTGGTTTTAAATGTAGATTAGGAGGTGTCAGTACGGAACCCTTATTGTGCGTGGTCCGCGTGCACTTGGCCGGTTTCAACATTTCGGGACACGATTTTTTTCTTTAAGCCCGACCGACGATTACGTCCACGGTAAAACACACGGTCACATCGTTTCAATTCCAAAACTTTGATGGACTTTTGTTAAAGTTGGTCTTATTGACCGAGCGAGCGAACGGAGCGAAGCGTCTCCGTTTCAGGTTTCGACGAAAATTCTTTCGTATGTCTGAGTCTGTCTGTCCGGATTTTCTCCTGTACAGGTCGCATTTCTCATCAGAAATGTTATATATAATTTTTTTAACGAGTCGGTTTTTGGAAATTTTGAAATTTGAAAATATATACAGAATTTTATCGTATGTATGTCCGAATGTTCTTCTGTACAGGTCGCATTTCTTGGTCAAAATTTTGACTTTTAGAAAAAAAATGCGAGGTCTACAGCTCACGAAGCCACTAGTATAAGTTGGCTTGAAGCTTACCGGTGTTAAATGCTACGACAGCAGCGTGATAACAAGCCGAGAATGATTTATTCAAAGAAAAAATTATACGTTTGTAACTTACATAACACCTAGGCAGTATAAACATAAATAATACGTATGAAAAATATTTGGTAGCATTGTGACTTACCTTTTTGCTTGTCTGGCCGCAGTAGTATTGAATTTTTTTCGTTTCAAATAATTTGCGTTTATTGCCCATTTCTGAAATAAGTTTCTGTGAATAATGTAATTTTTGTTAAAATATTTTATTGCTGACTACTTTTTTCGACAATCGTCTACTACTTGTTGAGACGGTCTGAATAAGTTCAAACACGACGTGTTTATCTTGTGTAGTTTAGTAGTTGCCATGGCCACCTTCTGTCTACATCATCAGATCAGCTCAGTGGTACCATGATAATGTATTGTTATCTAACTTACATAAGTATGCCAAATTTCAGCTTAATCTGATACCGGCAAGTAGCTGAAAAAATGATTGCAAATTTTGATGGAAATTTATTTATTTATATACTTACTTACATAAGAACAGTACAAGTTAAATAAAAGCTTTAGTCCATTAAGAAAATATAAAATATATAAACTTACTTAGCATGTAATATTACTTACCAAGTATCAATATGTAGCGGACGCACTAAAGCTCAGGCGCGTGTCGGGTACGCTCGGTCATCGACCTTTAGGCAGCGACGAGAGCGTACGTCCGTTCTTTGGGAAGGCCCGGCGCGTAATGGATCAAACGAAGTTTTCGCGCGCGGTTATATAGTGGTTTTTAAAAAATGGACTAAATTAAATGGCTAATCTATGAGCGTTGAAAAAAATACTAAAAATAAAACAATTCCTGTAGTTTTATAATAAAATATTTTACTTCGAAAACATCATCAAATACGTGAGAAAAAAAATGTTTAATCAAACCAAATTAGACATTCTGTACTATTTTTTTTTAATAGTGAAAACGCATATTTTAGTACTATTGCGTTTGCTATGTACTAAAAGACTATATATCCTATTGAAAAAAGTAGACATTAGAACATTTTTGTAAGTTGAAAGGGAAATATCCTAGCTAAAAGATAGCTCTGACGCGTGTTTTTGGAAAACACGTCGACAAAAACCTGGTTGTTTTAAATAACCGTTTATAGAAATAGAATTATAGCATTGCTATGGTCTAGAATAAGAGTGTGTCTATACAAAACAGTAGTTTACGTTAACAATGTAAGCATTTGAACAAAAATATGGCCTTTGAAAAAACCTAAAGTTTGCTAAAACACCAACTTTTCGTTCGTACCCTCTTAAACTACTTTGATAAAGCTTTTCGTTTGTGTAATATTAATTTTTGAAGTACTCATTTTTTTTGCCTTTACCCCTCTAACACCTAAGTAGTATAATAATTTAATGAATTGAAAAGGAATTTAATGAACTATATGTAGCACAGCTACGTAGACATTACTTAACTCGTAATGTAACTAAAAGCCGAACTTATGAAGTGTACTTAGAAAACAAAACTTTCGTTCAATTAGTTCATTGATGAATAAGTTGAATAGGGTAGTTTTGCTAAACCTTCCCCTTGTGTATCACTACACACTGCGACCTGTGCTTGTCGGATAGTGCGTTAGCCCATTTAACGCTGTTAATCTGGTTTTCATACATACCTATGTACAAGTATTTAGGTATACGAACTTTTCCCGGTGATCCACTGGTTTTGTCAATCTTTTTCCATAATTAAAATGTTATGACATTTAAACACACAAACACAAGACAACAACCTTGACAGTTCAAAAGCTTTACACATTCAAAAAGCAGTCAATTTCAGCTATCTTACCTTTTGCGTAATATTTGATATGTATATGGTACACGTTGAACTAAATAGTTTTCTATTACTACTACTACTGCTGCTGAGACTCCGTAAAACCGAATTCCTACTATACGTACCCAGACATTTACTATTGGAGGAAGAACGTTTAAAGGCCACCAACAGTATTATTAGTGAAGGGGTTCAAATATTAGCAAATATTAAGAGAAGATATTAGAAGAGAGAGAATATAAGTGCCTACGTTTTGCTCCCGTGTCATGGGCTACTCGTAGATTTCAAATTATTCGTAGTTTTTGCAAGGCGGCATGAAAAATAGTCTTTCTATTAATTGAAGTATGAATATTTAAGAGCAGCAGAGTACTAGACGAGCAGAGTTGGTGCGAAGTAATTTAATGAGTTGACCTGTTAATTGGCGAACAGCCGGCTCTCGGCAAATGTTTAAATTAACTGCAGGCCGCCTCCCACGGCGCTCCTCTCATGGTTTATTTCAACTAAGAGTAAGAATGAATACAAGACAAAATGCATAGAATTTTGAATCTATAAAATTGTGCACCGTTTTCTTCTTAGATTTGTAGCAAGGTTTTAAATGTTTATGAACTTCGTTGCACAGAATCTCGACTTCCCAACTTCTTCAAACCCAATAGAGAAATGGTAGAAACAAGATTATATGACGATAAAGACGGCATAGGACCTAAGGAAATTCTAGATTTCGATATGATAAAGCTTTCGTGTTAGAGCTTGTGAAAAGCGTCTTTCTGAGAAAATTATTGTTTTGCATAAAGATTAATCGGCGATGAAAACTTTTCTCAAACATTAAAATTTAACTCTAAATAAACACAGGAAATAGTATCTACGATTTCGTATTATTTGAATTTCCGATGGATTTTTGGATCATTTAATGTGAAATCATTCTCAAATAATATTCACCACCACCTGTTAATAGGATTAAGTATCTTGTTATTTATATTATATATTATTTTCTATATTGTTATTTATACTATTTTTGAATGAACGAATGATTTTTATTTGCTGAAACCAGTATGCGTTGCCAGTGATGCCATACGGTATTAAAACATGGTCGCTCACAATAAGACTCACGTGACAGTGGGTGGAGCACATTGTTCGTAGAAGCCATTGGCGTTAAGGCAGGAAGGTTCTTGAGTGGCAACCACGCGCCGGGGCGTGAGAAGGTCCCTAAGAAAGTGGACCGACGATCAGAAGCGAATATAAAATTTAGGACAAAATTGACGAAATGGCTCCCTGAACATTGTTTTTACTCCGTAAAGGAATTTTTGGACATTGTACGCAACTAAATTAATTTATAACCTTAAATTGTTTTTCCTAATATCATCAGTTCATCAATTTTTTTATTTGTTATTATTAACAGGGTATTATTATTATGCTAATATGTGCATGCCGTTTAAGGCTGAATACTGCGACTCATAATATAATGTTAACATTTTATGTACATATTCATGCAAATAAACCTTACTTTACTTTACTTCTGGTCAAGATTGCGGGAAGCCGGGTCATCATGAAGATCCTCGGAGAGGCTTTTGTCCAGCAGTGGACGTCTTTCGGCTGATATGATGATGATGATAATGAACCACCTAGCAGCAAGATGATCCGAAACATACGATGAGATTTGCAAGAAAAAAAATTGCTTCCACACTTTACATATAGACAAAGGACCCTTATGTTTTCATCTAGTAGTAAATTCTAGCAACGGTTACTGAGCTAAGCCGCAGACGGGCGGACGGACAGACAGACGGAGATGGTGAAACTATAAGGTACCTTGTTTACTCCGGAACCTTAAAAAAAAATGAGGATGACCTGAAAACCTATTTATAAATAGGGATTGGGAAGGTTATAAATAACGACCATTTTATGATTACCCACATTGACGACTAAACATTATTTTATTCTTGCATATTTCAAATTCAAAACAATACATTACTTAAAACGTATAAAGTTTATATTTGTTCCGTTGTTAACTTCTCGCGCAACTCTCCGGGACCTTATCGCAGAGTTAATTTGTGTTTAACGGTATAATCAATCGAAATTTTCCAACGAGTCATGAATAATTCTAGCAACAAGGCCATCGAAAACTTTCTCGGCCTCCCTTCATGAGAAATCATTAGTAGGCTTATAGAACAATTTGTGTTTTAAGTAAAGGATACCCTAGGCCACGACGCGAAGCGTTCGCCAGAAACTTGTGAATTTGGGGGACATTGGACAACATGTCGAGACTTCGTACATTTTACTTAAAATGAAAACGAAATTCCTGTTTTATTTTCTGGTCACTAATTTTGTCATTTGTCTAGGTGGAAGTAACAATGGCAAATGGCTGTATTCAACTAAATTGCTTTAATGGGGGATTCGGAGGAAACTGTGTATTACAAATAGCTAGCAATAAAGGTTTACGTAAAAAGGATTCGGAGCCAGCAGATGAAGCATGATTATCCGTCAATCAAACGGGACGTGGTGGTGCAGTTAGTGTATATATAAGTAGGTAGGTATTGTATATATATTTAGTGTTAACACGAGACGGATCACATGCAATATTTTGTATAATTCATATATTATATTTAGTAAAAGTAAGTAAATAATTGTCGTGTTTTGCAAAACTAAGCCGGTAGATGCGAAGGATTGGCGTTCACTCCACTAAAAACAGCCTATACCTTAACCATTAAATATCGCAATTTTATTCTAAGAATACTATTGACGTCCTCTTTGCGCTAGTTGGTAGTGTCCCTGCCTACGAAATTGGATATTTTCTATGTATTTAAGTACTTATTAATCTATGTAGTTATTTATCTATGTAACAATATAATATTTAGAATTGACGTTTCATAATAGACATTGAGTTCATCGGGTCAAGTAGAAATTAAGCCTTAAAATGCTGATCACTATCGATTAATATAATGATAATGTGATTTATTAGTGCTTTTTCAGAGCTTTATAATTTTTATGAAAGATCACATTTTAAAACAACTAGATTTCTATTATTAACAAATTTTATGGACTGTATACTGAAATATATGCAACATGCATTTACGACGTGTACTCGTATGTCAAAAGTACCTACAATTTATCCATAATTTAATGTCGTCACGATGTCCCAAAACAATTTCATACATGTCACTTAAACTTCTATGTATGTTTATAAATCAACGGGATTATTACTAAATAAAGTATACTTTTGGAAAAACCAGAATGTGCTGGAAATAGTAGGTTCCTATTTCGACAGTTTTTTTTAATTAAATACGGTTTGGGTACTGCGGGCGTATGATGGTTGCCATTTTTTATCACTTATCGTCGTAGATAAGACGCCTGTCACTCTCGCACTCGCATACAACGCGACGAATTTCTTATCCACGACAATAAGTCATAAAATGGCAACCATCATAGGCCCGCTGACCTAAATCTCAAACGAATATCAAGCTGACAGTCTAGCCTCATGATTACGAACGAGTGCATTAATTTCCGTGCACATGAGCGCTGGGGCTATTGCATTGCAGACATCTGATTTGAACGATTTAGTTTTGCATACACTGCTACACAATACACTTTACTGCACGCCTCGATTTCTCGATTTTCTCCAAAACCATTTCTTTTTGGAAATGATAGATCCGACAGTTTTTAAGTTATCGCTGAAAAACTGCCTCTACCTAACAAAAAGTTGTAATTGCCGTGATATTATTTTGAAGATATGACCTTTCTTAATGTACAGTATAAGTAGTGGTATTAAACTGGGACTAGTAGTAGTAGGTACGGAACCCTCTATTGTGCTTGATAAGACACATACTTGGCCCCGTTTTTGTAACAAATGTTTTCGTGTGGGATAATTAATAGTTCGTAACTCGTTTAAAAGTAATATGGATTTTCCTATTAGAAAAAATGAAAAATAAACATGATTTTTTACAAACAACAATTCTTATTTGCCAAGCAATCATACATGTACTGATATTAAGGTGACAAAATATAAAAAATATAAAAAAATTAAAAAGAAAATATTTAATAAAATTATAATTATAAAAAGGATGTGTTTTATTATAATAATAAAAAAAATCCTCAAAACTTAATTACAATGAGTTTTTAATGGCAGTCACTCGACTTCGGCTACTTCACCAGAAGAATCACTTCGATCAGACAAAATGTAATCGTTTTCATCTGCCTAAGGATCATCTGTTTCGTTGAGCCACGATTCTATGACCTGATCTGCACTTTTTTCATTAATTTCAACTTTTTGTATTTTTCGTGAGGTGTTCGTACCTACTCGCACCGTTGATTTTATCAACAAAACTTTAATTGTTAATCGTGTCAAAAAATTACACTAACACTGACTATACTCGAACCACATACGTCAAGAACACAAATTTAACTATTTAGAAATATCGTACATCTGATTTGGTCACGCCACCAAAAAAAAAAAATGAGTGACAAAATGTAATGATGTGGTATATTTTTAGAATCGCTTCAAAAAGCTCTTTCATATAACCCACATCATTAATTCATCATTTTAATACCACAAATGATAAGCTTCACAAAAAAATATCCCATACATAAAAATTATGACTCAGCACACCCCTCCTAAAAGATTTTTTTTAAGAACTGTGGGTCAAATATTTTGTTTAGAGTGTATGAGTGTGCCAAACGGCTAAACTATACATCGATATGCGGGTGTTTTTGCGTACACCTCCCACTACTTATATATTGCAGTTGATCCTATATCCCATCAAAAACATAAATGTGAAAATGGGAGCCAAGTTCAATATTCAGAATATGCGATGCTTGGTTGTCGTCTTCACTGACAAAAGAATTGAGATCTAAATGGGTGCCAAGTTCCGTAGATTCTCTGAAATGGTGCCAAGTCCGGCACTACATTGTTTACAGTAAAACTGATTTACTGCGGCTTAATGCATTTTGAGCTTTAACTTGGCAGTTTTCTTAAATATCCAACAGCTGTTATGGTATTATAACATACTGCATAGAAAACTGCCAAGTTAAGGCTCAAAATGCATTAAGCCGCAGTAAATTATTGTTACTGTAAACAATCTAGTGCCGGACTTGGCACCATTTCAGAGAATCTGCGGAACTTGGCACCCATATAGATCTCAATTCTTTTGTCGGTGAAGACGACAACCAAGCATCACATATTCTTCATATTGAACTTGGCTCCCATTTTTACATTTATGTTTTTGATGGGATATCATTACTTTTTATCAAACTTCATCAAATGGTGCTTTTCAAGAGGGAATGCACGTGTTAGTGATACAAAATACCCAAATCGCTATAGGTGCACCTAAAACATTTGAAGAGTTCCCTCGATTTCTCCAGGACCCCATGATCAGATTCTTACCTGATAACTATGGGACCACCCCCGAAGTATACCGTTTCAAACAAAAAATAATTTTCCAAATCGGTTAATAAATGACGGAGTTCTGAGGTAACTAGCATAAATAATTATAATAACCCTAATAAAAACATCACTGTTTTTAGATTTTTTCTGGTTAACACACACAATTACCAAGCTGCATGCCAAATTTCAGCTTTCTAGATCACCTGGAAGTGTGTTAGGTTTTTGATTACTAGTCAGTCAGTCAGTCAGTGGTAAAAATGCCGTTTATTGGACTTTAATATCTCAATAACTATATTTATGAAATTTGGGGTTCTAGTTGTTCTAAAGGATTTTAATACATGTATAAAATTTCATTTTTTTATGTTAGATAGATTTTGAGTTATTGGGGGGTCAAAAGTGGCTCCAAACGGTTCGTGTAAAATAACACACGGCTGCTGTCCGCCAGTTCTTGCGGTGAACTTGGCTGGACACGCTGCCGCGTGTCTAGATAGAGTAAGAATCTTACACGTAAAAAATGGACACAAGCTTATTAAAAACCACATTGACATGACTGATTTTCGAACTAACTGTTTAAATTAAATTTCGGTATATTTATTTCATAGAACAAAAATAACTCGCCATTTTTACCTTGGCAAGCTGTTGGAAAGGTGGAGAAGACACTAGACAGGAACCGACTTAATAACTATGTGCACATAATTCGACGACCCTGTGCCATAGACTGCTTATTTTCTAAGCACAAATACGAACTAACAAGCAAATTTAAATATTTAGATTTCAATAAAATTAGACTGTGGCTCTACTCTAGGATAGTGCCAAAAGGTGTGTCCGCACATTAAGGACAGGTGACCTATGACCTCCGCTAGTGATTTGGACGCCCGCCAGAAAGTTCGTTTAAATTTTGTTTTCACAGTAAAACGTTAGAGGGTCGGATTTGAAAGTTAATATGAACAATGTAGCATTCGAATACATGAGAATTATGTGTTTTCGACAAACAAGACTCCATATGATCACTAGGTGACAGTACGTGTCATCAAGCTGACAAAATTTTAAAATCTAATTACTTTTAGTATAAGTTTTAAAAGCTAGATATTTTTAATGAATAAAAATGAATCAAATATAACAAACAAGTACAAAAACTAAACAAGGAACCCAAACTGAAAAAAAGACACTTAACTAGTAGTTAAAAGCTATATTCTAAGCTCTTGCTTACGTGTAAGCTATGACTGCATGAATATATATTTGAACCACAACCAATTTAAGTTCCCAAACAAATTTTAATCTTTATGTAATGATAATGAAAGTCACTCGATCTCAAATACAATTGTCAAAACAAATTTTGAACCTAATTTTGTAAGTAAGATACAAAAAGTTGACGAAATTAGAATTTCTTTACAATGTCGCTAAAAACTATAAAACTTCAATATTTCGAAATTCGGCGGCGTAAAGAAAATAAGAACGGGAAAAGAACCATCACCGTGTTATCTAACCGAAAACTAATTCAAAGTTCCGTCGTTGTTTGCCATCGGGGAGTGGGGCGTGGGGATAAAAAGCATCTTGTCGTCAAACGATATTGAGTTTCTTAAGCAATTAAGATAAAACAGTCGACAAAAGCTTCTTGCAGACCCCTCGAGCTCTTTTGTTGGCGTCATGCCGGTAATTAACGGGTACGTTTCCGATGCTGAATGCCCGCATGAACAAAAAGCCACAACTCGGCGGGTCCCAACTGACCATTTTATGCTGACTTTGGCTCTTCCGCTCCGCTATCCTCGCTTTCTCCGGCGTGATTTTAATTAGGATTTAAATGTAATTTTTGTGATTGTTTTATTATGAAGTAGTAAACCAACTATGGGTACCAATTGACGACAATAGTCGATCTAGCCATATGCTAGCTTTAAAAAATTAGGCGTAACCGTTATATATTATCACAAATTAAATCGATTGAGTATGGCCCAGATTTAAATATGTCTATTTTAATATATTTTTTAAATTGTCTGTATGTCTAACACTGGTGTCCGGACCTTTGGAAGCCATGCGTGGATCCAAAGTACCGCGGTATGGAAGTACTAAACGAGTATCACGTATCAAACACTTAGAGGTGTACCTTTCGACAATTTAATGAAATGCATGCAAGAGGCGCACCGAGCAGATGTAGTCCCTGCTCCTTTCATGAGATTCACATAGAGACAGCACCCGCTAGGTGAATAAGAGCGACAGAACACTCTGTCGCTAACAAGTACAAAACACTCTGTCGCTCTTATTCAATTAAGTATTATGACCATCTCGCTTCGCCGTAGTATTATTGTTCGACGTCTACTCTCGACTTTTTCTTAGAGTTCTAAGACTGGACTCCTACTGAAACTTGTAAGCATTTATGTATTAGAATGACTGAAGTGAATGAGTTTGAGCTTTTTATTACTACTCTTGTTTGTGTTTGTCTTGTTTAGATATCCGTCACACGAAAATTGTGGCGTCAGTTCAGTCAAGTTTGATTCGTGTTTTAACTGATGCCGGAATGGTGGTCCATCGACATGGTTACACGATCAGTCCAGAAGAAGACTTTGAAAATTACTATCAGATGAAAGAAGTGATGGATGAGAAGCTGGCTTCAAAGAAAAGATCATTACACGCATCTAAATTTAATGAATGAAATACGAGTACAGAAGGAAGAAGAAGACTGACAATTATTATCTGATGAAAGAAGTCTGCTATGATCAGTTATTGCAAATGGCTAAGCTTACGACTCGTTTTATTGTGGCGTCTTCTTCTATTGTGGTGCGGACGGTAACTGAGGCGCAAATAACACAAACAGATTACGCGATCAGTCTCCTGTCAGTTTTCTGTCATTTAGAACAAACTAACGAAGATTATTTATATTTGATTTTTACTAGCCTGGACCATTAGTCTGTTAATCCGAGGGTTACACAATACATAATTTTCTGGTCATTCTAACCACAATGATGAACTGAACTGACTCCAGAATTAGCGAGTAACGGATGTCTTACTGAGGAGTACATACCATGTCAGCCCAAGGACATCCACTTCTGGAAATAGGCGTCCTCCAATTTAATGGGGGGTTAATGCCACGTTTGGCATGCGGGTTGGCTGTGATGTCGCAGTGTCTCCACCTCACTCCAGCAGACCACTCGTCTTGGTCGTAGTTTTAGGACATACCTGGGTGCCCGGGTCCGGTATTGTCACTCAAATATTTAATAAATTATCATAAATTCGTTTGTCTCATAAAAGCTGAGGTTTTTACAATGGCGATTGCATTTCCTTTTTGCAGTGTGAATAAACCTATTTTCTTACCTGATAAAACCGACTTGTAGATATCTTGTTCTTGACAAAATGTCATTAAATATATTTGTACAAATTTAATTTAATTTTTATGCATGTAACTTGTAGCTTTCGATAATTAGGTTTCGTGATAATTCTTAATGTGGAGAATACCCTAATTTTTTTCTATACCATTGATAGGTACTTAGAAAGATCAAAGCAGAAAGAGAACTAACTACAAATTATTAATGTTCCTGTTCCTATTACGGGGTAATTTGCAACCTTTGGTCCTTAATACCCCGAGCAATAATACTCCGCCATCAAATATACGACAGCGTAAGCACGCACCCGCTCTCACTAAAGAAACAACCGAATTACCTTAAACGTTAGCACAAAGCATTACATTATTCTATTACAAATGTCGGTCGCGAACAAAAAGAGCTCGCGCTACTAATGACCCCCATATATGAGTAAATACCTTCACCTCCTAACTATTTTTAAGTTGTATTGAATTGTGAGCTTTACGGTGCATTACAAAAGGTTGCTTTTGTGATATTAGTACAGAGGAAGATACGAGGCGTTACGGCCGCATGACGGTCATATACCGGTGCTATGGATGACGCCGATTGTAACACGGACGATTCTATTGTTGCAGGGGGGGTGATGAGATACAGCGAGGAATTTCAGGAGTTAAGAAGCCGACCAGAGACTGATGTCGGTTCATAAAATAAGCATAGACATTTTAGAATATTTTAAATTACTTTTTCAGCTTATTCCATGTCTATTACAAAAAGTTACTAAAAACTTGCACTTGACAATTGTGAATGACCCTCTTTTGACAATTTTTCGATGCAGACTGTCTATTTCACTTTAGAGGAACTTAGTTTCTTGTATGACTGGTTGCATTTTTTAATCTATCCTTTGTAGTACATTTGCAGTAATTGTTTCTTGCGGTGTTTTTGTTCGTATTTGAAACTCTTTACCCATTTTATGAATAAAATAATGTCATTCCTGGGCATAGTTCCGTAGTCATGTTGCGATAAAATAAAATTATGGGAAGTTTAAAAAGTGACAAATCAAATTTATGTATGTTTTTCGTGTCATCCATCCACTGGGTTAATTTTAACAGTTACTTTTCAATCCTTATCATGTAAATTGAAGATTAATAGCCTTTGCAACCGAAACTTTACACTTTATCACCACTCCGACCTATATAATACACCTAAATTTTAAATTTTATTTAATACATTCTATAGTTTTAGAGTTAAATGCCTGTGTATATGGGCAAACAGAAAAACAAATAGACACAGACAGAAGGACGTGACGAAAATATAAGTCTTCCATTTTTGTCACTTTGGCTACGGAACCGTAAAAAGGAAGCGCCGATCAAGCAGTGTATAGTTTCAAACTATACACTGTTGTGTGAGTTACAACACAAATCCAAATTCTAGTTGTCGTCGTTTGTCTAAGTGAGTTTTCACCTAAATTTTCAACTGATGTATTTCGCAAAATACCCGGAACATTTCACACGAACCTGGTGTTGTAAACAGGGCGATATAATTTTTGATCCTTATAAATGACGTCATTATCTGTTTAGCGGCTCCTCATTCTTGCAGCGAGGACAAAAATTATGCGGCCCAGCGTTGATGAACTCGCAAATTTTCATATTCCACAAATGGGAAGCAATATTTTTATCCAGATCTCCCTTAGACATATTTTTGTTTCTTCTTACAAATTTGTATAATTTGCGAATAAAGTAGGTTACTTGATTTTGTTATGTCGACATCTCTGAGACCCTTTGTTTAAGCATTACAGGATTGTTTGCGCTGTCAGTAAATTAATGAATTTAGGCGTTTCAAGAGTAATAAGGTCGACCTGGTGATCAAATTAAGTCGGAAAGGAATCCTGAAATTAAATCGGTGTTTACATAATTATATCCAGCTATTTCCATAAAGGATCTAAATGATTTATAAATATTTTATATTCATAAAGGATCTACATGATTTATAAATCTTTTAGATCCTTTATGCGAATTTAATTTAGATAAACAGACAAGAGAAGTAGGATATTACGAAGGAACACTTTGCCAATTTCACATGTCATTCCCTGAAAAATAGAGAAGGTAATGATTATCCTGCACATGTCAAGAATGAACAACATAATCCGAGGATTTATGTAAAGTGGCCGTAAACGCGAGCCCGATGATACATCACCTGAACAAACTTTTCCCTGGCATTTCTATCCCAATGTAAAACATTAGCTTACAGAATGTAAGCGTTAAGAACATTTTGAAGCTTCACATTATACGTGGTACAATGAAGAAGAGAATAGCTGTCGGACCATTTCTGTACCGGCGAGCGGAAAGCTGTGGCTTGACGAATACAGCTTACGATTACAGACGGTTTGGAGCGTGCAACCCTCCCTCAAGGTAAAAAAGCAATCGTGACTATCCCAAAACATGTCGCCACCGCTGGTAGTAAATATTAAATTTTATAATTTTGTTATAACGTGAATGAAAAGAACCTGATTTGTAAAAATAATGTTCAGTAACATATCATTCGAAATAATACGCAACAAACCTAAACTTTTAGGAGACAACGAAATGTATAACAAGATGTATATGTAAGGTGTTACAAATTACGTACCTCTATAATCGAAATACAGATACTGACAAGATTATATGAAAATCACAGTATCTATATATGAAATACAAGTCAAAGTTTTGGTTGTGTCCAATCCGTTGTCATATTGTGTTGTTTTGCTACCCCACTATCGTCGGTCATAAAAGATAAGCATAATATTCCATAGACAAAGACAGCGCTCCTCTGTCAGCGTTGTCAATATTCCGTATTCAATATCCCATGCTAACGTCACGACTGACAACGCACGGTCTAAAATAATGAATAAACTATTTCTCAATAATGGCCGTAAAAGTGGGCATTACTCGCTACATATTGAATGGCGAAGTGTACAGTTTATAGATACTCATAAAAAAAAGTCTGACATATCAGGCTCGCCCCCATGACTACGATGTTTTCAAAAAGAAAAAAACAGCCATACGAAAGGTGGCATAGTATACAGCCAATTCAAGTCGTATTTTTCTGTTGCAAACTGGACGTTTTTGTATGTGTCTGAAATAATATGCGATTTTGGGTGGATATATTCCACCACTTACGGTTCTGTTAAAAAATAAACGCCGGGGAGTATGATTGAGGTGTTAGAGTTATGTTTAAGTATCAAAGATTGCTCGATTTCACAGTCAAACTGTGCAAACTCTGTACCTGTATATGCTGTATTATTATTGTTAATATATAAATAAATAAATAAAAATTAATTCCAATTTAATCATTGTAGCTCCATATTTGAGAAAAGCAATACGAATATATTGTAATGTATAACGTTAACACACGTATTTAATATCCCATCTTTCCAGCATTACGGCATAACTAATAGAAAAATAAAAAAAGCCTCGGCTCAAACCCCAGAATAAAGTTTTAAAAAACTTACCACTAAATTAAAACTACTCATACGCACGAACGGTGAGTACCAACACTAAGTATCTATACTGGTTCCGCTTGAACGCGTCGCGTCCCCACCGCAGCGTCGGCGCCGGAGCGACCCTCGGCATTTCGCTTCGAGAGCGCATACCGAGTGCCCACGCCAATCGGGCCTACTTTAGTGTACCGCCGTCGAGCGGACGTCCTTAATTTTATTGTAAATTTAATTTAATTCCACTTATAAAAGTTGTAGGTGTGTAGTGTCCCAGTATTGGGAACACCCTACCACTTCAAGTCCGCGGATGACGTTCAGCCCAGGAGGAAACAAAATGGAGACCCCTGGCGCGTGAAGCTCTCCCGGCACCTGCGGCGACCTTGGGGAGGTTCCCCAAGCGCACCACGCTGTTCCTAAAACCGGCGCGTCCACCTACTACCGCGGGCCACCGCCGACTCCCGCCGTCCAGCACCGCACCTCGAGGGGAGTGAGGTCCATAGGAGGAACCGGCCACGCTTCAGACGGACCAGGCATCTAGCCCATAGCCCTACCTAGGGATTCGAACCTCGCCCTTGACTCTTTTTTTTATATTAAAGCCTTGAAATTTTAAAACTAATCTTTTATATTTGCTCCCGTAGTAGGTACCCCCAGCTAGTAGGGTCCTATTTAAGTGACAATATTAGCCTCGGCTGGGATGTCAACTGCAGTCTTCGTATTAATTAATCGGACTCCCAAGGTCGTCCGTTTAAAACTAATACTCAACCTGCAATTGCCCCCTTTCCATGCCTCGACAATAATGTACTATTTTGGGTACCGATCGACACTCTAGTTCGCTACGTAGTAGGGAAATAATGATGTCTACGGTCTACGGCGTAGCACATGTAGTATCGTTTGAATGTCATTATTTAGCATTAGGCTAAATCAACTTTCATTAGCAATCGTTTCGTAGCGCTACGCTCGATAATGTATGAAAATACGTATGTAAAGTAGTTATATACCCTTTGTATTCCATTTTTTTAGTTTTTAATTTAATTATGAACATTGTTACTGCTCACACCTGCTTGCGATTGCCGCCGTAACCGACTGACTGACACTGGCGTGACGCTCGCACATAGGGCCGCGAGCAAGACGGGCGGACTTCCGCCGGCTTAGTATTTTTTTCAACAAAACAATAAAAAACCAAATAACATTCAACAGGTACCTTTCAAGTTCTATCAGCATATATCTATTTTTTTTTTTCAGACAAAATATTCCTATTGAATGAGAATGTAACCGTTGTGAACCAAAAGCATAGCTTGGCGCGGTTTCCTGATCTATACATTTATAGCGGTAAAATCTAAATTAGCCTTTTAGAATAATTCTAATATGTTTTATCTCGCTTCCTCGCCAGCCTATGACTTGCATTAAAACAAACAGCGCGATCAATCAAACGGTTGGCAAGCTCATGAATAATACCTATCCTGTTGAGAAAACTTTTACAAAAGATTTATTTTCTTTCGTAGAGCTGGCGATCGCAAAATAGCAGCAAAGATTGATTGATTCCGAATAAATATGGATGAATACGTATATAATATTGGAGCCGCCTTTGTTGTATTATTATAATCTCACCGCTATAGAGATTTCATAAAATATTTTAAACAGTATCGGGAACCGGGCCAATATTCCACCCAAGAACTCTGCTTTTTAATACTTCAATAGAAGAAAGAGGGTTCTGAGGTCGTCTTTTTGCTTTTCTTGTGTACGAGTAGGTTTGTTCAGCGGTAATTCTGCACCATGTTGTAGAATGTATGAGGAATTGAAGGAAATCTCAAAATTGGTGATCAACCAATGGAAGTAACCGTTGATAGTGATCACAGATGGCTTTCCATGAAGTGCTCCATTATGTAGGAACTTAGCAGATTTCGATGAGATTTCGTCAAGGTAGCAACTATTAATGTTCATCCAAATGCGCATTTTCAAGTAGATGAGGATCGAAGGTAAGTATGGATTCCCTGAATAATCAATGGAATTTATAAATTATTATAGTTTTAATTGTATAACCGCCCGCGAAGACAAAGAGCGGTCATCGGAGTTTTGCGTTCGCATACCATCTAAACTCCCAACTCTAATTCAAGGCCAAAAAATCTAATATGTCACTGTCAACTGTGTCAAAGTCACTTATGTCATTGTCAAGTGAACATTTCAGATGTAGCCACCGTTACTTATCAATATTAATTAGATTATTATTAACATAAGAACAGTTAAAAATTGAATACCCTTTAATTATGAGTCAGGTTGACAATTAAAACTTAGAATTGGGTTTCTAAATCAGGTACTTAGTCTGTTTATTTTAATTCAAAAGTTTACGAAATTATGTAGAATCTGTGTAATAATACTTTCGTTTATTATTTAAATTTTATTATTACGTCAGCAATATGTCAGATTAAATTTTTAAATTCAAACCTATAAAATAAGGTTTGCTTTATAAAATGCTAAATAAAAAGAAATACTTATTTTCATAAAATTGATGCATGGCATGCTTAAATTTCAGGCCTTAGTTAGGGATATTATAACAGACGTCCCCTTCTGTCTTTAAAAAAGATTAAATAGCTTTAAGTAAGGCAGCGAGTAAAACAAACTATTAACCTACCTAGTGTTAGTATCGTATAAGTAGTGCAAAAGTTACATTTCCGTTAATAAATCCTTTTACACGAAAACGAGACGAGTAGGACCTAAGTAAACAACAGGGAGCGAAGAGACGGCAGCTATTGATTGGATAAGACTGAGCCGGTATGTTATGTGTAGGCCCTATGGAACCGTGGCGGCGCCGCAACGTCCCAAAACGCCGTCAGCCTCGCAAAATTTAACTTATTCCCCCAAACCCGCGGCCACAAATGAGATGATATGTATAAGTATTAATCTTTGTATCTGTTTAACGCTGTAGTACTGTCAACATTGGAACCATGGCGGACTCGCTGAGGGTGTTCTAGCTGCGTTCGCGGCACTTCGTGCACTACACCTCGTTTCTGGTGCGCGTATTTTATATTCATATGACTCAAAAGTTAAATGTTAAATGCCTTAATCAAATAAGAAATACATTAAAAATAAAATGTAAGAAACATTTTTACAGAAATCGACCTAGGCCCATAGTAAGCTTATTTAATAGATACTTAATATATACTTTAAATACATAGAAAACATCCAAGTCTCAGGAACAAATGTTTCTGCCCACCACAGACCTTACCTGGATTCGAACTCGGGACCTCTAGCTATGGAGGCAGTATGACTACAAACTAGGCTAAGCAAAAAGTTTATGAACAAAAGTGTACGAGTAGGTGCATTACCAGATACGGAGACAAATTAACAAGCTGGGTCAGGCCGACATCATCTCACCAATGCTATATTCGCGCTGGATCAACGCACAGCATTTTAGCCACAAATTGCCACCAATAGCGGTGGTTCAAGGAGTATCTTCCCTCCATGTTCACATGGTCTTAAGAGTCATCATTTCACAATTAGGACAAAATATTAGATAAACCTTGAAATAAATAGGTACCTATTTCAAGCAGTTGGCCCTAAAACCCTGCGAATAAAGAATATTTTCACATTATTAATTTGGAATTGAAGGTTTAATTTTCTCTTTATTAAAATCTTCCCTTAATTATTTAAAAAGTTGAATTTAAAGAACTTATCGCATTTTATAGCGGTTTTCATTGGTAGAAGTTTACATCCGTCACATGGCGGGAGTTCACGTGTTTTGATACCGCTATGAACGAAAATACATCTATTAATATTATAAAGCTGAAGAGTTTATTTGTTTGAACGCGCTAATCTCAGGAACTACTGGTTCGAATTGAAAATTCTTTTTATGTTAAATAGTCCATTTATCGAGGAAGGCTTTAGGCTATATAACATCACGCTGCGACCAATAGGAGAAAAGACGCGGACGAGGTCGCGGGAAACAGCTAGTATAAAATAAAATTCGGAACGATAATATCAAAAAATCAGCCCTTATACTAGGTTGGAAGAGTGAAATTAGACTCAAAGCTTTCCATTATTTTCGGTGTGGTGTATTAAATGGGTCGCACGTCTCTCAAATTTTCGATATTTTGAATCCGCTTGACGCAGCCAAACTAGTAAAATAGGAAACGATGTAGAATTACGAGAATCCAAACGATTAAAAGACATACCCTTTTCTACACTTTTTATAGGTCCTATTGCCAGTCGTTTTACGCTTGCAGCCTATGGATCAACTACACTAAGAGAGCTTACAGTGCTTTGCGTGTCCAATTCAATAACGGCTATACGATGCTGTTGGGGCTGTCACGCTTTTGTAGTGTGCTGGGCATGTTTGCGGAGGCTCACATGGGTGATTTCTACGCGATAATGCGCAAACGGGTAGCCTCCCAGATGTGCAGAGTGCGAGGCAGCGCCAACAGTTTCCTAGTGGCTATAGGGGAGAGGCTGGACAACCCATTTTTAGGGTTCCGTACCCAAAGGGTAAAAACGGGACCCTATTACTAAGACTTCGCTGTCCGTCCGTTCGTCCGTCTGTCACCAGGCTGTATCTCAAGAACCGTAATAGCTAGACAGTTGAAATTTGCACAGATTATGTATTTTTATTGTGGCTACAGCAACAAATACTAGAAGCAAAATAATAATATGAATTAAGGGGGGCTCCTATACAACAGAGTAGATTTTGGCGTTTTTTTTCTGGTACGGAACCCTTCGTGCGCGAGTCCGACTCGCACTTGGCCGGTTTTTTCGTCATTGGGTGTCATTGCATGTTCCCAAGTACAAAGATTATAAATAAGTTTTGAATGTATTAGGGTTAAGATAATATGTAAGCACCATTGTCACTAACGACTATGGACCATGTGTCTGAAATAAAGTGAATTATTATTATTAATGTGCGAGATGCCTTTGTTACATTGGGGCCATGCTTAATGAACTACAAAATCTGTATCGTATTATATCGCCCCACTTCCGCACATCCCGTGCCAATTAGAAAAAACTCACTTTAATGCTGACGCAAAGTAAAGAAGGATCTGTATTTACTTGACTATCTGGTTTACTGATGACCGTGCCGACTCCGCACCGCCAATTGCAGAAGTGGTCTTAGTAGAAGCAAGGTCAGTTTTTGTAATTAAGTGTCCCTAAATACTTTAATTTACTACGATATACTCGTTTGTATTTATGTATAAACTGAAAATAGTCAGTGCAGAGAGAGTAAACTTTGCGGACAGGAATGTCCGTACCGAGTCTGTCGCTGAGTGAAATGTGGGTATCTCCGGCTCCTGCGCGCGGGAGTAGTGTTACATCCCCAGTGCTTAAGTTCCAGTATGTTTCGTTATTATTTTAATAAATACAAGACGAATATAAAATCAGAGACGTGAGAAAGGCAGATGGAAGCCATAAATCCTGCGCTGAAATATTGTACGGGCTGGGAACTAATAAGACGAGTAGTAGGTATAATAATAGTCCACAGCTAGGCATAGTCCTCTCTCCAAGTACGCAACTCGTCCCGGTTTTGAGCATCATAACATATAATTAGGTAAATACTTCATAAAAAAATTGTATCGTATTTTGTTTATGAATTACATGAACTAACTAGATCATTGTATAAAACAATGCCATTACAAAAATAGGTATTTATTTTAGTTATCAATATTTGTAAACGAATGTTAAATAACGTGCCTGTAGCACAGAGCCTTAAACAAATCGACGTCCTACGGGAATACGGTACTCAGTGCATTTATTTAGAATCTTGTTCCCATTACTAAGAGCCTTTTGTATCCGATGCTATTCCAGACTTACAGTAGGTATACTAGGTGACATAAAATACGTTGTAGGAAACTGGAAACTATCACATCAAAGTAGCTACCTAGCATTTCTACACTGTATAATTGCTAGTTTGCCACTTCAATGTGATAGAAATTATATGATTTTTGTATCCATTACAAGATTTTTTTCGATTTCGTACCCAAAAGGTACAAGAGGAACCATTATGGTGCGACTCGCCCCGTCTATCTCCCATATCGCAAAATATATTCGGAAAGTACTCATGCTATCGATTTGCAATTTAAAATAGATATAAACCTTTCCTTTTATAACCATAGAATTTGATTTGGTTCTTATTTTAACTTCGTCATTGTGGAGTAATTTTTGACTAAATTTTTCACCCAGTACACATTGCACATTTCACTTCACATTTGTTTACGTGGAACCAGAATGTGTTAATTCATTTTCATACCTGACGACCTGTTTAGCCTTGTTGGTAGTGATACTGCCTCTGAAGCTAGAGGTCCCGGGTTCGAATCCCGGTCAGGGCATTATTTGTGCATTTTAGCATGGATTTTGTTCCTGGGTCTTTGATGTTTCCTATGTATTTAAGTAAGTATTTATCTATATAAGTATGTATATTTTTTTATTTTTTTTTAATGTTAATGGGATTACGTTTGACCTTAGTCTAACCTGATGGAAAGTTAAGACAAAGTCTAAGATGGAACACGCTCACCCAGAAGATGTCTATTCACTCTTACCTTGAAGACATCGAGGTCATATGCTTCTGGAAATACAGACGCCGGAAGAGAATTCCAGACTGAAGCAGTGCGAATCAGAAATGATTTGTTAAACCGTGAGGTGCGGCATGGAGGGAATTCGACTACATGTGGGTGAAATCCCATACGGCGCCTAGTACAAAGTATAAAGACTAGTATAAAGAAAAGTCGAAGGGGGGATAAGGTCATGGAGCTCAGCAGCACACTCTCCAAAATACAACCTATAGAAAATTGCCAGACAGGCGACCCTCCGCCGATGCTCCAAACTTTGGAGTTTGGTTCCAACGAGCGCAACGTCGCCTATCAGTCTCCTGGCTCTCCGGTCCACCGAGTCCAAAGCACCCAGCTGATATTTGGCTGCACCATCCCAAAGATGACAACAGTACTCCATACACGATCTCACCTGAGCTTGGTACAGGTGAAGCAACTGCTTCGGTGAGAAGTACCGTTGGACCTTACAGAGGATACCCAGTTTTTTAGCAGCCGTTTTTGCTTTTGACTCGATGGAGCGACCGAAGTTTAAATCACTGGTGATATCCATGCCAAGGAGTTCAAGATGGTCGGATATTGGCAAGGGTGTGTTTTGTGCAGCAGGAAAAGTGTTGTAGACAGAGCAGACCCCTGAGGCACACCCGCATTGATTTCCAGTATATCAGAGGAACTTCCATCAACGACCACTCTTATTGATCGTTCTCTCAGGAAGTCGGAAATCCAGGCGCGCAGGGAGGCGGGAATCCCAAACGCTGGAAGTTTGGCAATAAGGCCATCGTGCCAGACTCTGTCAAATGCCTTCGAGATGTCAAGTGAGACCGCAATTGCCTCTCCGTGTTTCTCTATAGCTTCTCTTCATAAATGTGTAACATACGCCAGAAGATCGCCAGTCGATCGCCCCCGGCGGAAACCGAATTGTCGATCACTTAGCAGACTGTTATCCTCGAGGTACCTATATGTCAAGAGCCTGCTGTTGAGTACACGCTCCATGGTTTTACAAAGTATTGAGGTGATAGCAATGGGTCGGTAATTGGCAGGGTCAGCACGACTACCCTTTTTAGGTACAGGTTGTACGTTAGCAGTCTTCCATGACTTCGGAACGTGTCCTGTTTCAAGAGAGAGGCGAAACAGGCGTGTCAGAATAGGAGACAACTCGGGCGCACAACTCCGCAGCACCACCGCCGGGATTCCATCCGGACCAGTCGCTTTGTTCACGTCCAGATTACGAAGGGCTTTTAATACCTCCTTGTTCTTAATCCGTACTTCAGGCATTATTGAGTCGCAAGGGTCAGTACTGGTGGCGACTTGTTTCGGGCATCTAGACGTGAGTTATCAGCAAAAAGAGATGCAAATAAATTTGCCTTCTCAGTGGCTGAATGAGCAAGTGATCCGTCAGGATTCAGCAAAGGAGGCAGAGGCAGCAAAGGGCGACTGAAGTTCAGCTCGACCGCCTTAGCCAGTGACCAGAAGGCCTTGCTACCAGAAGGGTAAGAGGCAAGTTTGGTTCCAATGTGGCCAATGCGGTCAAATTGAGCCTTTTTGAGTACTTTTTTGCATCGCTTGGCAGCAACGTTAAAGGCCCACTTCTTAATGCTGACGTCAGGACTTTTACGAGTGCGAGCTTCAGCCCAGGCTAGGTACGCGTCTTGTTTAGCCGCTGCAGCAGCACTACAGTCAGCATTGTACCAGCGAGGAGCTTTGCTGTTGAGGCATATATCTAAAAATGGAATGAAATACTCCATAGCTTGACAGATCACCTCAGAAACAGCCTCTACACATCGTGATGGGTCGCGAGAAGAGAAGCAGGTCTGCCGCCAAGGATAAGATGTGAAGAAATGCCGCATCTCGTCCCAGTCCGCCGACCCGTATCGCCACACCCGTCGGCTGCCTCTAGGGCTCAAGTCCGGTGGAGAGTAGTTGGACACACACTTCACGAGACAGTGATCCGAGCTCCTCAAGGGGGCCACTACCGATACAGAACAGCGATCAGGATCAGTGGTCAGCAGCAGATCAAGGCAATTCGGTGTGTGACTATCAACATCAGGAATGCGCGTGGCTTCCGTGACCAGCTGGGTGAGGCCGTGTGAAGAAGAAAAATTCCAAGTCTCTCTACCAGCATTGTCAGTAATCTGGTACGGGAAAAGCCACTCGCGGTGGTGAGCATTGAAATCCCCCAGAAGTACTAACTGCGCAGAGGGAAAACGATGTTGAGCGATTTCAGCCTTAGCACTCAAATATTCAAAAAGATGAGTTGTCTCCCGGTCTCCAGTGTGCGAGCGATAGACACAAGCATAAACTATCTTTTCAACACCTGTATCGACCATAGCCCATATAACGGAAAACCTCGGTGTCTCAAGGCAACGGAGACGCTGAAAGCAAATGTCATCGCGAGCGTATACACACACACCAGCACGTGGTATAAATACGTGTTCTAGGCAGTACCCTGGGTAGTGGAGATAGGCTGCGTCTAAAGGACATTTTATCTGCGTCTCCGTGATAAAAAGCAAGTGAGGTTTTTCGGTTTCGCGATGGTGATGAACCGCTACGAGATTTGAGTGCAATCCTCTGATATTGCAGAGGTGCACATGGAGCGACAGGACGTGCTTCCACTGTTTAACCTTTTTTCTTGTTTTGCTTCTCATATTAAGGTAAAAAGAAAGAGTGAAGAGGCGAGAGGGTGGAAGTTGATCGAGGCACGCAACGAATGGAACAAGCGACGCAGTAAAACCGCAGAGCAGAAGAGGACTCAACTGGAGACCGCGGGGACGCCCAAACCCCCCCAGAATGGCCACCGGGTCCTGTCATCCGGTCACCAACCGGCACGATGGAGCATCCTGGGATTTTTCGCAAGTTGGCGGGGCAGCCTTTCATAGGTGGCTGTCCTACTACTTGGGCCCCCTACTAACTGCGGTCGGCCAGTGGAAAAAACCGTGCTTCGGATCCCGCTGCTCTCCAAGATGAGGCATCCAGCGCTTTGGAAAGACTACATCGAAACCGTTTACTAACGAAGCATGCAGCTGATCAGACCCACCCTCGCCGGAAAGGCTCCTTAGGCATCACTCCGGAACATGACGAATGCCACTTGGCGGCTTGGCTTTGCCTAAGTGGTGGTAACTAGCCGCGGCATAAGAATGCCTCCCACCAGATGAAGTGTTACTCGTTTGGCACCACCCAGGGATCACGTGTAGGGTCTCGAGAGTAAACCTACGGACGCGAGTAACTTCGACCCCTAATCGTCGTTTAGTACCCGTAGTACAAGCTTTGCTTTGTTTGGAACTAGGTCGATGTGTGTAAGATTCGAGGAATTTTCAGTATGACGATAATTGATACATTTAATTGGATGTACTAACTTATTCAAATGCGATAATCCGATCTATCTACTAATGAATTCGTTACATGATTGCAATTAATAAGAAACATATTTTATTAACGTTTATTCGTCATTCGTGTTTTTGGTAAAACTCAAAGTAATTCTTATTCGCATTTGGCCGTTTTTTCAGTCCGTTGAAAATAATTCGAGTTTTATAAATCTTACCACAATTGGCAACTTAATTCTATAGTTCTAAATGAGTAAGTTTTATAAAAGGAATGTTACATTTGATTAATATGTATGTGAATTATTAATTTCCATACCATTAGTGGTTAATGCAAAATTGAATAAGTTCGTACAATATTGCACGTCAAAAGCAATCAACTTTGATCTTTATTGCCATTATGAAAGGTCGATATTATTGGACCATCGCTGTCGCGCACTATAAAGGCAGTTATGATTGATAAGGGTAAATGCGGAAACGTACGTCGATCATTTTTAAGGCCCTGTCGTAAAGGCCAGCCGTGTTGCCGCCTGTAGTAAGTAGAGATATTATTTATGCGAAATATGTGTGTAGGAAACTTAGAGCAAAACATACTTATGTTACTTTCAATGTACTTCATTTCTATGCATAATTGTATTATTCGAGGCAGTCTCCGACTATGAATATCTTACCTGTTCACTACACTTTTCATACTTGACTGAAAGAAAGTAGTGATAAGGGGTACAAGTCCTATACAATTGTAGGGCACTTATACCCTTTTTCACTAGGGTCACAGAATTGTAGATTGTATGACCATTATAGTATAAGTCACAATGAGATGATTACATTATTTTCCCGAACAAAATGAGCGAAAATAGTTTGAGGGGTAATATGGCTGTTAAACCAGAGTTCCACACTCTACTTTTGACTTCGATTGCTTTACAATGAATATACAAAGATTATCCTCCCAAAAAGAACAATAAAATCTACGGCAAGCATAATGTATAATCTGGCGGCAATGGCGCATTGGTTTTTTAGCCGACTGCGCCAGGAGGAGGAGGGTTATGTTTTTCGAGAGGTATATGTTGCCACTCGGGGTTCAAAGTACATTCGTTACGTATGAAAAATACTCAGTAGCAACGGTTCATGTTACATCATTTTTCGAGCGCAAGAAAAGTTGAAAATCCCCCGACATTTTCATTTCAAAACGGCTGAACAGATTTTCGTGAAACATGGCTAAGAACAGTTAGGATAAAATAATCTATGAAACAAAAAAAAAACGAAAATCGGTTCATCCGTTTGGGAGCTACGATATCACAGACAGATACTTACGTTAAACTTACTCGTATAACACCCCTCTCTTTTTGCGTCGGGGGTTAAAAATTCGTTTCTATGATATGGCTTTGGGGTTATGGCGCTCGCAGAGTTTACTATCTAGACACGCGGTAGCGTGTCCAGCCAAGTTCACCCTAGGAACTGGCGGACAGCAGCCATGTGTTATATTACACGAACCCTTTCGAGCCACTTTTGACGACTCAATAACTCCAAATCTGTAAAAAAATGGTATATGTATTAAGATATAAGTATCCTTTAGATCAAGTAGAACCCCAAATTTTATAAATATAGGTGAAAGGTGAAATAAGGTTATTGATAATAATAATATTATAATAATAAGCCAACAAGCCTGATATCGTGCTGACAGATCGATTGAAGCACCAGGCAATACTCGTTGACATCACCATCCCCCATGACGAGAACCTCGTGAAGGCTGAGAAGGACAAATCCAGCAAGTACCTAGACCTGGCACACGAGGTAACCACCATGTGGGATGTTGATTCAACGATCATTGTCCCGATAGTCGTCTCTGCGAACGGTCTAATAGCGAAGAGTCTCGACCAACATCTCAAGAGACTCTCGTTAGACGGCTGGGTCAAGGGTAAGATACAGAAGGCGGTACTCCTGGACACGGCGCGGATAGTCCGGAGGTTTCTCTCTGTCGCCCTCACCACCGGTAGCTTAGGCCCTGCCTCGCTGCCGGTGGCACCCTAGGTTAGGTTTTTTATAATGCTTTTATATTTTGTATGTATGTTTATATATTTTACTTTTATAAAGTTATTGTAAAAAACCTAGCTTAAGAGAAAGAAATAAATAAGGAGAATAATAATAATAAACCGTTTATTCGTGACCACAATAATATCATAACATCATAGTACAACTGACATGTATTGTCACGAAATATATTTAGGTCCAAAAACGGCCTTTTCAGATAATTCTGTAGGAACTTGGCAGCCCGAATCTTAATTCTTTTGTCGGTGAAAACGACAACCACGCACCGCATATTGACCGTGGCCGCCATTTTCACATTTATGTTTTGGATTGGAGGATGGATATATTTGGATGATTAGGTATATTCGAGCGTTGTTCACAGTTTTCTTTATACGCTGGCATAATTATGACAGTAAACACTGACCGAGAGAACCGAGTAGGTACGGTGTAATAATCATAACTGGACCAGAACCAATTTATTTCTCTTCTACATTTACTAAACGTTCCCTGATTAAAGGAGTCTTTACAGTGTCAGTACGATTTAATAGTACCTATAAAGCAAAATGGTGCAAACAGTAATCATTACATGAATCCCTGGCTACAAGTGAAACCTACATAGACAAGCCAAGTTTAGTGCAAACATTGTGAATTATTTAGGTGCCCGTCTATCCTAGGTACGTAGATACCAAGACTACATCTAAATTCATGTTCCGGTTCATTCTCGGACTCCTTACCAGCTGTATTTAATTTACAAAGCGAGCCAGTTTGAATATCGAAGATGTCAATTAAAAAGCACAGTAATGTTAGCACACTTGTGCTCTAGTTTCTTGTAAAAAGGTAAGTAGTTGTATTTACGTATACATTTCATCTTTGACATCCATGAAAAAGTATATCCTAAGGCGTGAACACTAACAGGATTACGAAACAAATTGCAGTATGCATTTTCCATATTAATCGTAATAAGTTTGTCCAATGTGTGGGCGCAGCCGCAAATCAGAATAAACAAACACGACATTGCAATGAATAAAAATATTAATAGAAACTATTGGACTGCAATTTGACACATGCGTGTTTCGTTAAATTAAAACGGACAGCTCAAAGCGATGCCGCTTCCAAATAAACCGGCTTGATATATTAAAGCAAAATCAACGTATAAACTTTCCAATACAAGCAAATTCGCGAGGTGCAACCGGAAATGCCGGGGCTGAAGTCCAGTCGGAGCGTAAATAATAATGCAGCGCCGTTTGCAGCGTTGCTTTTTAGTTATTCATCTGTCCGAAATTAGTGAAAACTGCTTTTTGCTCGCTCTTGTGGGAGTTACACGTTTAGAACTGGCCGCACACAATAATTACCTAATCATAATCAAGCCGTTCGTATCACCGGCTATAGGCTTACACCAGTAGGACATCCACCACCACCAACCATAATCATCATCATATTTCAATGGCTGAAGGGTGTACTGTTTCGGCGGTTTCGACTCGAAACCTTCTAACCTATCTTACACTCTCCCACTAAGCAGGTTGCAATACTGTCACGGCCTTCATGTAATTCGTAATGCCTGTAAACGGCATTCTTATTTTTTACGGCCCGTGTTAAACCGTCGTAATTACTTTTCAAAAATCTAAACAGTAGACGTTATTTATCACAACTATCACAAACAAACTATAACGCAATACCCGCAAGCACTCGCTCGACTGACAAAAATTATTGTAGGTAGGCTCTTCACGTTCCGCATCGCACGCACAGTCAGTGTACGAAATGGCAAGCTGGCAACAACGCCATTTCACCAGCGCCGGCAGCGCCTCGCCACTTCGCCAGACTCGCCACGTGGCGCGCGCGCGCGTCTATCGGTAGCGCGGTGTGGCAACCTAGCATTACCGATTAAAATAGTGTTACTTTGGTAACGTTATTATAATGTGAATTGGCCTGAATTGGGTAA
Organism: Notocelia uddmanniana; assembly: GCA_905163555.1. NCBI lineage: Eukaryota > Metazoa > Arthropoda > Insecta > Lepidoptera > Tortricidae > Notocelia > Notocelia uddmanniana. The sequence continues at coordinate 25,143,851 of LR991055.1, forward strand.
CGTTAACAAGCCATGCAATAAAAAGTAAAATTACCGATAAAAGTAACGTTAACTAGGTAAAGTTATAATAATGTTTATTAAGTAACGTTACAATGTACTACCGGTATGTAGGTATTTTTATGATATTACCGTTACCTAACGTTAGTTATAATGTAAATTCGGTAACGTTAACAAGCCCTGGTTTCGAGGCAACCTACCGAAGTCTGTTACGCAAATATGAAAATAAATACTGTTGTTTATTTTATGTTTATTTTTGTCAAAAAATTATTACTAGCTCTGAAGTTGTAATAACTAATATAACTATGTTTGTAACAATTTTAGTGTTAGTGTAAATGCATTGTTTGTGCAGTTGTGTGGATCGCTCGCGCAACTCATTTTTTTGTCGGGAACCACAGAAAACCAGCATCGGGAAACCTTTTGTGACCCGACACATGCTGAGTGGGCCCCATTTTCGCAACTTTAGTATTAAGTAATTTTAAATTGTATATTATAATTTTTAGCATGGTTGTCGAAATAAAGTTTTTTTCTATTCTAAATACTCCTAAGCAAGGCCATATGTTTATGTTTGGGCGACTTTCGACGCAGGCGCCGTATTGCCGCACGCGTCGCCTGTCCGTAAACACGGCGTATTAATCGGCTTCCTTATAAAGCTACCATAGCTAGCTGCTCATATTATCCAACTTTCCCTCACACCTTCGAACCTATATGGTCGCGTACGGTTTCAGAGGTTTTCCTATCTCGGTCGCTCTGGTTGTGGAAATAGCTCTCTGTCGAGGTTCACCCAAGGAACTAAAGTATCGGATTCTAAAAGAAAGGGGCGTATATACTTAAAAGGGTTGGAAACGCATATGTTGCAGTCGTCCATAGACCCATCACCACCATACATCAGGTGGGCCGTACGCTTGTTTGCGACCAACGCAAGTAAAAAAAAAAGCTATATGTCGTCTATTGATAACCTTCACATAAAATACTGGGTCACTTCAAATATCATGCGTCCAATATTGATTCGTTCTGGTCAACTATCGCATAAAATTTACCCTGACGTGACACGAGAAAGTTAACTTCGGCAGAATATTATAATGATTTTTTTATTTAGGAATTTTGCTCGTATTTTTTTTATTCTGTTATTTCATATACCGGTTTACCACAGTAGCATTTAATGAAAGAACGATATTCAAGAAGAACGTAATATAAACTTTCCAATTATACTTTACTTACACATTCAGCTCCGAGAACCCGATTGTCGGGTATTCTGTTCGTAGTTGCTATAGGCTGCATACGAGAAATATGTGGCTACGGCCTACGAGCGTAGCGCGTAGCAATAGCCGGCAATGAAAGTGGTAAAATCCAAGTAACCACGAAAGATGCCATGCACTCAAGCCGTTGCTAGGCCGCGGAAAGACTTGGGAACACTATAGGTGTTCCTTGTTTACTACAGAACCTTAAAAAGGGCTTAAAACGGTGTTGCCATAAACCAGTTTGACAAGTAATGATCTGGTTTTCATAGTTGCAAAACATTTCCACGGGCATCAAATACTCTAATTCGACCGAACAGTGGTCAGTTAATATGTTTCTCAATTAACCTAAAACTGAGCACAAATAAACAATGGAACGTTGATATTTCCTGCACAATCTCTAGACAATAAAAGTCATTACAATAAAGTCAGAGACAGACCGAAACGACAAGTTCATTAAGATAAATAAATACATGGCGGGAGCCAGAACTTTTAGGTATAATTTAGACCATTATGATACGACATGTTAGTAAGGTAACAAGCACTCATGCTCATGCCAGGCCGATAGCAGTTCTCCCCGTGTTTGGAAAAGTCTTTGGGATGATCGTTAACCGCCGCATCAGTCTGCACTGTCTGCAGGTAGCCGACCGTTTGCACCCCAGTCAGCACGGCTTCCGAAAATCCCGTTCGACCACTACAAACCTCGTTGCCCTCGCTGACTACGTTTGTAAGGTGATGGATGCGGGCCGCCAGGTCGATGCTGCATATTTCGACTTCAGGAAAGCATTTGACCTGGTCGACAACGACATCTTGTTGGAAAAACTAGCATTAACGGGCTTCACACCAAATATGGTGTCCGTACTGTAAGTTTGCATTGTATTATTGTGAATAAATAAATAAATAAATTCCATGTGCATGCCCATATAAACGCTTGTTACAATCGGACACATTATACTCGAAATTGTCAACGATTTTGTTTTGATTTGTAGACGATTATTATCATTATCATCAGTTGTTTCCTCAATGCTGAGGATCGTGACATCATGTCCTTTTATTGCTGACCAGACTTCTCCATAGGCTCCTTATACCCGCCTGATGCATGGCCTCGTGTAGATGTAGTTGTAGGGGTGCAGGGATTTGGGTGTTCCATCTAGCGGGTTGTCTGCTCCGGGACCTCCGTCCCTCAACTTATTATTAATAGATTATATACAGTATAACATTTAGATCGGGCAGGATGGGAAAGTCTGAAACTATAAGACATACGAAGATCCGTTCTTAGAAACCATGTCATCGATTTCATCAGTAACAAGGAAAACTGCAGATACAAAATGCCTTAGTAAGATCGTTGCCTAAACGTCTTATGTCTTTTACTAAGAAGGGAAGATTTTTTACGATAACTCAAAAACAGCTTAACTTATCATGTGCGGTATAATCTCCATGGAAAGTCTTTATTAAGCTTGACTTTATTGATTTTATTCATATTTTTCCGAAAATATTCAATGCATCAAAATTTTTAGAAGAAGACCTCTTGAGTCTATTCATTTTGAAAGATCTATCCAACAATACCCCCCACCAGACTTAAGGTAAAATCAAAAATTCACCCCCACTTTACGTGTATAGGAGGTACCCTTAATGAGACGGAGACGGAGGGCAAAAGGGAAAAGTATTATGGGATGGAATGAACACGTGGTCGATGTGCATAGGGTGGCCAGGGTGATATTTGTTGAATGGGTATCATGTGGAAGACCCCGGGGTATAATATTTCAGGAAATGAGTGCAAGTCGACGAGTATTCAAATCTCGATTGAAGTGGTGTCAAAACCACAAAGATCAACTGAGAATCGATTCTCTCGCTGAAAAACATTGCAAAGGTAATTTCCGGGGGTTTTGGCGTGATACAAAGAAGGTGAACATTCGGCCTGGTTTTCCGATGAGTGTGGATGGCGTGAGTCACCCTAAAACCATTGCGATTGTTTTTAAGGACTATTTTCGTGTAAAGTCACCTTTGAATCAGTGGCGGGCGACGCGCGATGCTCAGACCGTCAACGAAGTAATTCAAACTAGATTTACTGCAAAAAGTGTTGCAAGTGCTATAAAATCTATATCGAGGGGTAAATCCCCGGGCCTTGACGGTCTGAGCATAGAGCATCTCCAACATGCTGGCTCGCACATTGCGCGAGTCTTGGCCATGTTTTATAATTTGTGCATGAGTCACTCGTATATGCCCACCGAAATGCTGAAAACTATCGTTGTACCTATAGTTAAAAATAGAACCGGGGACTTATCGGATAAAAGTAATTACAGGCCGATTTCTCTTGCAACTATAATAGCAAAAGTGTTTGACGCGATGCTTAATACACAGTTACACAAACACGTAAAATTGCACGACAACCAATTCGGTTTTCGGCCTACCTTGTCCACGGAAAGTGCAATACTGTGTTTAAAGCATACGGTGAGATACTATACGGACCGACAGACATCGGTTTATGCATGCTTCCTCGACCTATCAAAGGCTTTTGACTTGGTGTCCTACGCAGTACTTCGAAAAAAGCTTGAGGATTTTAATATACCATCTGAAGTAATTAACATCCTCAGGCACTGGTATGGGCACCAAGTCAACAGGGTAAGATGGGCAGGAACAACGTCTGAGGAGTATGGGTTGGAGTGCGGGGTGAGGCAGGGGAGGCTGACTTCGCCCGCACTGTTTAACCTGTATATGAACGCACTTATCGTCGCGCTCAGCAGTCGGCATGTCGGATGTCATGTGGATGGTGTTTGTGTGAACAACCTCAGCTACGCAGACGACATGGTGCTGTTGAGCGCGTCGGTTTGTGGTTTAAGACGGCTTCTAACAACATGTGAGGAATATGCCTTGAGTCACGGGCTTAAATATAATGTGTCAAAAAGTCAGTTCATGGTCTTTGAGGCCGGCAGTAATCGGCCATCTAACGTACCTGCAATAACACTAAATGGAACACCACTCGAAAGAGTGGAGTGCTTCAAATACTTAGGTCATGTCGCTACTGCCGACCTTAAAGATAACGTCGATATCGAAAGAGAGCGAAGGGCGCTGTGCGTGCGGGCAAACATGTTGGCTCGCAGGTTTGCACGGTGTTCAAGCGACTTGAAGCTAACGCTGTTCAAAGCTTACTGCTCGTCGCTGTACACGTGCGGCTTGTGGGCTAGCTACACGCAGAGGGCGTACAGCGCCCTTCGAGTCCAATATAATAACGCGTATAGGGCGGTGATGGGGCTGCCTCGCTACTGCAGCGCTTCGGGCATGTTTGCTGCAACGCACACAGCATGTTTTCACAGCACTATGCGAATGCGGGCCGCGTCCCTGGTCAAGCGTGTGCGGGCCAGCACCAACACCGTCCTGGCGATGATCGCGGGTAGAATTGACTGTCCTTACATCGTGCACTGTTGCAACAGACATGTAAGGACTGGTGTAGGTTAAGAAAGTGATGAATTAATGCCATGTTTTTTTTTTAGGATAATTTATTTAAATGTGTCATCTATGTATGAGCTCAAGTGGCTTGAAATAAATTAATTTTAATTTTAATATTTTTTTATTTTATTTTTTTGGTTTTATTTTGCCACTTTATCAGATTTATTGATTTTTATATCCACGCCAAATTGCAACTTTCTAGCACTAACAGTCACAGAGCAAAGCCTCGGACAGACATACAGACAGACGTTGACTACGGAACCCTAAAAATAACAGTTGTACAATAATGTATGGAAATCCATTATGGTTCTTCCACCTGTCCTATAATGAATTGTCTATGGTATCAATATATAAGTAGACTTGCATTGGAATATAAAGTAAGTTTTTTATTTTAATACTGCTGTCAATCATTTAATTGACAGATTACATTGCTGGAGTAGAAAAATATGTTTATTATATCAATATTAGTTCAATCTCAAATACTAAATGCGCTGTTTCTATTTAATACTTTTTACGCCATAACAATTATATAGGAAATACACAGGTTGCAATTTGCCAATCAAAAACTGGACAGACTTGTTTATTCAACTGGCAACCATCAATGTTTCTCCGGATTAATCGAGTTTCATTTTTAGGGTTCCGTATCCAAAGGGTAAAAACGGAACCCTATTACTAAGACTCCGCTGTCCGTCCGTCTGTCTGTCTTTCTGTCTGTCCGTCTGTCCCAGGCTGTATCTCATGAATCGTGATAGTTTACAGTCCCCATTACGCTCGGCTGAACTCGATTCTCCATACAAACGTAGTTTCGTTCTCATTTTAAAACTCCTTGCTGAAATAACATGAAACTTTGTATACACAATGGGAGCCGCCATATCTAGGTTGGAAATTAGTTTCTGATGCCAGAAATCGTAATGGAAAAAAATACAGCGAGTTTTTGAGTTTTTCACGTCTTGTATGAAAACATTAAGAATCGCTGTATATTTTCTCCATTATTATTTCAAGCATTTCTAATTAAACTAATTTCCGGATTTCGGATCCCATTGTGTATACAAAGTTTCATGTTATAGAGCGTAACTACGTTTGTATGGCGAACCGAGCTTACTGCGGACTCTTACACAGTTGAAATATTCACAAAAGATGTATTTCTCTGGCCGCTATAACAACAAATATAAAAACCAAAATAAAAAAATATTTAAGGGAGCTCCAATACAAAAAAAAATAAAAAAAATAGGCCAAGAGCAAAAGGGAATACTTTCGCAGCGTTTCATACGTCTTTGAATAAGAAGGGAAAACTTTTTACGATAACTTAAAAACGGCTTAACTGATCATGTTCGCTACAGTTTTCGTTGAAAGTCTTTAATAAGCTTTACATTCATGATTTTTTTCACATTTATGGGTCCAACCCATAGTTCAAAAGTTAGAGGAGGGACACTTTTTTTTCTATTGGAGTGAATATTTCCGACAATATTCATTTTATCAAAACTGTTTGATCAATACTTGTATTCATTTTGAAAGACCTACCCAACGACACCCCACACCATAGGGTTAAAGCAAAAAATATATATTTTTTGAAATAATTATGTGATAATATTTTTCTCTATAATCACAATATACCTAGTTCTGAGCAGCATTACCATTTCTAAAAGCAAACGACCAACAATAGAAGGCTTTTACTCAGTCGTTCAAGGCTACTTCAGATTTGATTTAAAATATAGAATAATATTTGTACCGATGGGCAGAAAACATACAATAAATTATAAAAAAAAAATATATTTTTTTCTATCGATCAATACAATTTATTCATATTTTTACCTTTCTTCCGTTTCGTATAAATTTATAAATGACTCCCTCACTCACTAGCTCATAATAAAACATGACATTGTAACTGAACATAAATCGTAGGACAAAACGGACTACATCATGAGTTCAACTTGTACTAGTAGTAACCAGACTATTAACAATTAAAAAACGCTCCCAATTGTTCCAGAAGCGTGTACAGAAAGAAGACGTTCGCTCAAAACTTGGCGGCAGTTAATTATATTCGACGAAGTGATATCTGTAAAAAAGAGAGTTTCGGTAAACAGGGTCGTAACTTTAAATTGGTTTTCAGAGAACAATGGAAGGTACCATCACAGCGCGCCGAACATCTTATTCTTTCCTCGAAGATTTGTGAAAAACGAAAAACGTGTTTGCTTTTCAAGGCTTTGAAATGTACTTCTATGTTTTAAGATGTCTCTGATTCGACATGCATGAGCCCCGAGATTGTTTTCAAAAATGATATTAGAAGTAATAAATAAAGATTGTGAGGAACATTGATCCATGAGTTTTTTCATTCGAGAAAGTCGCATACCTACCTTTTTTTAAATCCCACCCTTTCTCTGCGAAGAACCCGCTAAGTGGGTAATCAGGTCCTAGGCACTTTCCACTATACGTTTTTTTTTTTTATTAAAAATGGGATTGCTCTTGGCCAGCATCTAGCCAGGGGGCAAAGATGAGGCCGACGATGAAGCGAGCTCACCCAGAAGATGCCTATTCACTCGTGCCTTAAAAATTAACGTTAAACTTACGGAGAACAAATACCGCCTCTGCTATGCATGCGCTTTAATTCAAAAGCTTAGGAGTGGATGTGTTAACAGGTCCGAGGTAGCGTTGTTAAGTAATAAAATCTGATTACAAAAGGCTCAGGGTATGTCCTAAAACAACGACTAATACTACTGGGAGTGGAGTGCGGTGGTGGAGATACCACAGTTGCTAACTCACATGCCAAGCGTGGCGATTATGGCGTTTCACCATGCAGAACCCAAAAAAACTACGGTCCCAAGGTTCTAGTGACCCCTGGTACCCTGGTTCGTAGCGACCAGGGTACTAACGGAGTCAGGAATGCTAAGAATCTCCAGCAAAGATCCAGCTTCCACCACCGATGACTTTTGGCCCTGGCAACATAACACAAGCCAATAATCATTAAAATGTATTAGCAATGTAAATCGGTTCATTTACACGTCTTTTACTAAGAAGGTAAGACTTTTTACGATAACTCAAAAATAGCTAAACTAATCATGTTTGTTGTAGTTTTCATTGAAAGTCTTTATTAAGCTTTACTTTCGTATATTTTTTGGACTACAAAAGTTAGAGGACCCCTCCTACATACACAAATTTCTTTTCGTTAGGAGGGATTATTTCCAATAATATTTACTGTCTCAAAAACTGTTTGATGAAGACCTCTATTCATTTTGAAAGACTTATCCAACAACACACCACACCATGAAGGGAAAAAAAGAACCCTTGTCCCCACTTTACGTTGGGGAGGTACACTTAAAAAATATGCTGCAGCTTTCTAGCACTAACAATCACAGAGCAAAGCCTTGGACATACAGACGGACAGACAGACAGACGGACATGGTAAAACTATAAGGGACCCTAGTTAACTACGGAACCCTAAAAAAGGTAACAAAGAATGTATAGACTGCAAACCAGTCTCACTTCTTCCTGTTATCTCAAAAATATTTGAGAGATTATATCCATGCCACGTTCAGAATTTAGTCTTAAGAGTCTCCAGTACGCTCGGCTGAACTCGATTCTCCATACAAACTTAGTTTCGTTCTTATTTTAAAACGCCTTGCTGAAATAACATGAAACTTTGTAAACTATTAGGATATTGCTCATATAAAAAGGCTCCTTTATATGAGCAATATCCTAATACATAGTTTCGAGACATTTTATTTAGTTAAGGTATATATTATTAGGAATTTTACAATTAAAAGTAATAATGCTTGCATTCAAATTATTATCATCTCTATAAATATATAAAATTAAAGCCCTATAAAATGACTCAAATAGTTTCAAATAAATTAAAATAAAAGTTTTACGAAATAAATTAGAGTATAACTAAAATGCGTAAATTCATATTTCGTTTAATCATTGTCTTTTTCATTTTAAGTACGTTAACATTTAAATTTCTTATTAATTTTAAGGATTTTTAATTTCGGATTATTATATTGGTTGGAAATGGCATTTTTTTTAATATTTAGGAATGCGAAGGCTAACTAGAGGGTTCGACGTTTACATTTTGTTATTCTTAGTTATTATTTCTAATAATTTAATTTTATCGTATTATTGGAGAATGGCAATTCGTGGATGCGTTATCTTAACCTCATATTACGAGTTGTACTTGTTCCCGTTGCTTTATAATTAAATTATAAAGCAACGGGAACAAGCAATATTATTGCCTGTTCCTGTTGCTTCTTCAATAATGTACTTTTTAATACAGTTGCTCAAAAAGTGATACTTTTTGTACCCCACGTTTTCGATTTTTTTTAATTTTCTATTGTTATAGGCATCCAAGTTTAATCACTTTATTATTTTTTGAATACGTTGTTTGGCTAGTTTCAATAACTATACTCGTACATTTAATAAATTTAAAATTTTATATTTGAGAGGGTTATTAAATATTAAAAAAAACACTAAATTAATTTTAATAGAGTCTGATGCTGATTGAATATTACCCTGAAAATGAAAACGAGGAGTTTTAGAGACCGCCGCCGAGATTAATAGGGATTTTGAAACTACCAGTGAAGTAGAAAATTTGTCTCTTTTAATTTCTGTTTTATTTTTGTTTCATTGTCATTTTTTCACGAATGTATTAAAAGATGTCGTTCGATATACCTGCGAAAGTGACATTTTTACGCGTCCCGTGCCTTGACCCTCACTTTGCGGCTCGGGCCAAGACATATCGGGACTCGTGCAATATGACAAACTTTCCGCACTCGTATCGAAATGTACTACTGTGACATTCCAGAGTCATATAATAAGTTTCGAATTGCGCTTTATGTTTGTTTTCTAACATTTATAAAATGTGATACCCATGTCTTAAATTGCTCTTTATTTTTTTATGTAATATTCCTTTAAAGTAATGTTATGGTATATATTTTTAGACAAGTTCGGTCACCAAAAAGTTTCAAATATAAAAGAATGTAATAAACTCGTTTGCCGTAAAACACACTGATACTGAACTGCCACCGATAGCTGAACGAAACAACGGGTTTAAATACTGTTATTTCTAGTCAGAATATAGTACAAACTTATATTGGTAAAGTTTAAGGTTTTTTTTGGCAACTACAAATCTCATTTCTATATTAGTGCAATGCTGTCACATGCGCTTAGATATATACATACACAAAAGGGACTTCCATGGAAACCTAAAAAAATTATTATAAACAATACAATACAAAACAAACCCTCCTTACTGCATACCTCACACAAATGAATTACAGTTACAAACGGAAAGAAACAGAAACATGTAAGTTGGTGTACATAATTATCCTTGATTCCTTCACGTTAATCTATTAAAAAAATTGCAACCTAGAAGGAAAAACAATGTTAAATATAAGTTGATCATCTTCATTAAAAGTATGAAACTAAATCTAAAGCAGGGATGCATAACTATTTTAAAAACCTTAAAGTTAGGTTTGTTTTAATCTAGCTTACAATCCCCGCATTAGTGACCAGACTGCCAACTTTAAGTAGATAACTAGTTAAGTTCGCCATCGCTTACAAAGTATTGAAAAATGAACGTAGATATTCGATCTTTGCTTTAGAACAAAGTAATTTCAACTCAGATAGCGTTTGTCGTTGGGCGAGGATTAAAAATAAAAGATGCGGGTGGTTTAAACTATAGTTAAGATAAGCTAAGTTGGAAGTGTAGCACCGGGCCAACTTTATGGATAAGTTAAATGAAAGTTCCAGAATCCCTTTGGAAAAAAACTTGTTGCTTTACGGCGTGCAAGGAGAATTCTATATTGTAACTTGTAGAATCGCATTTCTGTATATATGCGTAAACCAAGGAGGTAAGTGAAAACTTAGGTTATTTATGGTAATACTAATATGTTTTTGTAAACTGGAGGATAGATCGATACCGACTTAGGCTACTTAGGTTTTAATAACGGCGGCGGTATTATTTTATGATATATTTCATTTCATTACGTGTAAGAGCAAATTCTATGCAATATGACGAATTCAAAACAATGTGCCAAAAACATGCTTTGAACACGAACAGAACACATAGTTAATACCTCTAAGTATGCTGCCAAATACATTGGTTACCCATAAACCCAATTTATATGCATTGTGAATCAGTACGTAAACCATTACAGCCGAACGCCCAAACGCGTTTCTTACGTGTCTTTTCAATAACGCCAAACAACAAAGTCGGGAACTCCGTAACACGTAATAATGTCATTTAAAAGCAACACGAACAGACAAAAGGGAGGGAAAAAAGTGCCAAGTTACAGCGGAGAATTCACAATCCAAGCTTAACGCCGTCGGTTGCTTCCGCTCGTTGTTAGCGAACTAACAAGACTCGCTGAAATATATTGTTGTGTCGAGTGAAGAACCACTTGATTTCTGTGTTCCTCATTCTGCATAAGTAAAGTGCTTGCAATTGGGTTGTAGTGTAACGGTGTCGTAATTTTAAGAAAAACTAAGAATATGAAGTGTGGGAAATGGTTAACTGTGGCAAAGATCCATATTAAGTGGTTTTGTTTCAAGTAGCTGGCGCTATACTCGTACTTATTTGAGTAACCTTACTAAATCAGTTTAGTATTTAGTTCGCATACGCACAACAGGATGATGCATGATAAATATTTAACGTTACACATGGTACACATGTAAGCAAGCACAAAACCGTTTCTAAATCACGTCAAGTATCTCAATGACCATTTTATGTTTTTTTTTTCATCTTTATTTAGAAAAAAAGGCCTTCGTCGCTGAGCGCTCACGCCGGCCTTATAGGTGGTACATGATTTATTGTCTACAGTTAATTAATTTAATTGTTAATTAGTACAGTTCGATTGCCAGTTTAGATGTACATAGGGTCAGATAATATTATGTTACATAAGCCAACGTCTGTTATTGTTGATGTTCAATTGCTGTTTACCCAAGTAGCTTGAATACTAAAAAATAAAAAAGTAGGAACGTACAAGTAACCGAGGTTGGGTATATCAATTTGTAGAATTCATGAAAACTAATATATACATTAGATAATTTTTTTCTGAAAAATATTATTGTATTTTATAAAATGACAATAAAAATAGCATTGATTTACAAAAAGATCGTCAGAGTGTATACGAATAACACATTAATTTAAATACAAAGTAAAAAATAAAAGACAAGACAATAAAAACAATTTCAATAATAAATATAAATATTGGGGCACAATCTTACACAAATCGACCTAGTCCCAAAGTAAGCAAAGCTACGTACTAGACGAATATAAATACACAGAACACATCCAAGACCCAGGAACAAATAACCGTGCTAAATGCGCAAATAATACCCTGGTCGAGATTCGAACCCGGGATCTCTAGCTTCAGAGAGAGTGTCACTACCAACTAGGCTAAACAGGCCGACCGACGGATAATATAATAATAAAATAATAATATTGGGGGACAATCTTACACAAATCGACCTAGTCCCAAACTAAGCAAAGCTTGTACTATGGGTACTAGACGACGATATACATACTTATATAGATAAATACATACTTAAATACATAGAAAACATCCAAGACCCAAGAACAAATATCCGTGAAAAATGCACAAATAATTGCCCTGGCCGGGATTCGAACCCGGGACCTCCAGCTTCGGAGGAAAATATATATTAAATATATTCGGGGGAATATGAAATGGTACAATGGTATAATACATTGATCATATGTACTTACGTACATTTAATTATGCCTCCTTATTGGTGGTGCAAGGCAAGTCCCTGCATTGCGTATTTATTTTGATAAAACTAAAATTAGTGCGACACGCACTGAAAATCACCTATAGTGCTAAGGAATTTTTATTACCATGCCTGTTTCACTTACACTTTTTTATCACATTTACAAACAAACAAAAGAATATGTATGCCAAATAAATATAGGTAACAGTCATCAAGTCCATTTATCTATTTCAACGTGAGGCATTAAACGGCAGTCATACTCGTATTGTTGAAGTTAATTAAGAAAAGTGGGGATATCCTTTGACATGCCCAGTACATGCCACGAAATAGGGCCCCAGTACGACACCATTCATGAATGTTCATTTGAAATTAAAGACGTGCAATATGTGTGTCATACAATTTTGCATGACCTTGGGCTGTGTACCAAATATTTTTTTTTTTTCGACATGAGGGTAATATATTGTTATGTACTACAAATGCTACGAGGTATAAAATGGTAAAGGTTAAGTGGTCTTATATTCCCTAAAAATAAATGTGCTTCGTCATCGTTCTTCATCACGTAAAGAACAAAATAAATAAATCAAATATTTGTACTGTTTCGTTTTGACGTGACGCTGTGTTTGCTTTAATATTTAATCTGTATCACATTTAATATCCTTCTTCTTTTTTAGATGCCATCCTCTACCACAGTTTGTCAATCATATGGCCATTTTGACTCAGCAGCTTTGACTATGGAATTCAATGGACCGGGCGTATTGTTCTATTTGTACCAAAGCTACTGAGGCTCAAAATCGCCATGTTATGTTCCCCGGTAAGTCAATCATACGTCAATTGAGCAGTACACAACCTGTCAGTGAGTGGAATAAAAATGGAGAAGTTATACAATAAACAGTGTTATTAAAATAAAAAACGCACAATACTTTAAAGGAAAGTGAAGTTAAATGCTGCGATCATGCCTTAGAGCAGCATAACAGGATGTGGCTTAAGACAAAGCCAGAAACAGAAAAGTTTGTCGTTGCATAGCATTGTTATGTTTTTCTATTGAAATATTGGATGATTTGAACATTGTCGAGAACAAGGCACATGTATCATAGCATAATTAGTGTACAGATTAAGATAATTTATATTTTGTAGTGGGATTTAGCTTTATTTTCAATATTTTCGTACTAAAAGTTACCCTGAAGCAGTAGTAGCTAGGGTTGTTCCTGAATATATCGATAATGCCTGCGGTATTTCCGGACCGATTCGACCTTCAAGAAAAGAGCGTACTCCCATCTTAAAGGCCGGCAACGCACTTACAACCCCTCTGGTGTTGCGAGTGTCCATGGGCGGCGCTAATCGCTTACCATCAGGCGATTCGTCTGCTCGTTTGCCACATATGTCATAAAAAAAAATGAATTGTGATGATGACTATACCTACTCATTGATTCGGTGATTTATATTTTTAAAGGTTGCCAAGAAGTGAATTTCAGAAGAAAATATGGTTAAAACATCGTACGTCGGTACTGGTACGCTATTAGAACTGAGAATGAAACTAGTGGTAGTTGTTTGAATTGAAAAATAAAGACCCGTGTAAATTATTAATATAAAAATATCCTGATCTCACGTTGTTTCAATAGTAACCTTTTAATATACCTAATTTGTGGTTATCTCTTGGTTAGTTCTCCCCTAATCTGTGGTGGTGGTGAAATGATAAGACGAAAGAACATCTATTGGCTATGTGCGAAGTAGGTGGTGGGGGTAAGCTAGACGATCGTAGCGCGCACCATGGCAGAAATGTGTACTTACCGGGGACCACTGTCAAATTTACTTTCACGTTTTCTATTGGTTTCTTAACGGTTTCCTAGGTTTCGTTTCGTTTGTAGGTATGTATTTATTTATTCTCTTATTTATTTCAGTCAAATTTCCAATACGGGATCTTTCTCGTTTACTAAAGTAAATAAAATATTCATGTGTCATTATTTGACATCTCTGAGTTTTGACATTGTCTCGGGACCTTTGACGTTTGACGTTTCAGACGTGCACATAGCCAATACAAAGTAAATAGTATTATTAGCATATTCCAAAACTAAACTAATGGGATACATCCAGCATACTTGAGGGTATCTCGTAGGTTTTTATTATTGGTGTCGGGCAGATCTATTTATGCTACATGCCGTTATTGACTGCATGTAATTAATACACGATATTAAGCGAAATAGTAAAGAAACTCTTTACTAGTAACTTTAATCATGAAATCGCGTAAAGTAAATGCCTGTTTCATAGAATCATTAAAAAAAAACTGCATAGAAAAGAGGTCACTATTATTCATATATATCTAATAATATCCTAGGAAACCAATACGTTCTAAGATCTGTCTATAATATCGATAAAAATGTTGATTATCGGGACAGCGCTATATCCGCCATGTTTAGTTCCAATATGGCCGCAAAATGGACACGCTCGTAATGTTGACAGTTCGCGTCCAGAGTTTCCTTAGTAAAAGCTCAGCCGCTACGTGTGTTTTCTTTGAACCATTATTGGTGTAGATTTTTAAGTCATGATATTCTTCCTCTGCCGACGATGTTCACGATTAATGCGAATTTATAATTATTTCTCGGGAAACTTACACTTTGCTGTCATAATTATTGTTTTCATGTTTCAACGTAGAAGCCAATTTAAGCGGGTACTGGTATAGTGGTTTTTCTTTGTTGAATGGAGTAAAAGCGATTACAACTTTTATATTGGAAGATTGTTTTTGAGACTGGAGTAAAACTAGTACGTAGCAGGACTTTGTGGGTAGTTATGGAAACAGTTGATTACATTTTTAAAGGGAGAGATGAATCATACAATTTGTATGTTTGTTGGGTTGCGGAACATTCAGTTATAAATGGTCATTTGTTGCAGTCAAGTATCCGTCGTTTTTAGGACTTAACCGATGAGTAGCGATATGTGAAAAAAAATAAAGTCAGGTAGTGATTGGAACGTGAAAGGGAAACTAATACAGTAAATTTTACATTTCGACGAGTAATGACACTAATGATCGACTACATCATTGCAAGCTTTTTGTTGTCGTGTGAATATAAGTGAGGTATCGTCTGCAAGCAATTCTAAATCGAGGTGGGTCTTCACGAGATAGGTTTAAGGTATAGTGGTATGTATAAGGAGTACTTGAATTGGATTATTTAACGAGTAGTTATCGACTAACTAAAATGTTGTAAGTAGGTATCTACTTACACTCAAGCATATTCATAAAGTAGTGATGAATTTTACCTCTTTGGTTATTTGTGTTTGTAAAAATACTCGAAACCTATTTTAACTGTTATTATGATAAAGATGTAGATATTTCGTTGATTAGCTAAACAAACAAAATATTCTCAGTAACGATCACATTGATAGACTTTATGAGCCCCTAACAAATCTAGCTCTAATACAGATGCCATTGTGTCCATCGGTCCGATCGTTTGGCCTAACACCAGCCGATAGCTATGCAATTTCACGAGCCAATGCCCACTGATATTGCCGACTCACGTGTAAGGACGCTATCGCCATGGCAATTTTAGACAGATGAACATAACTCTTCGATTGCATCAGGATCCAATATGACTTATTTTCTAGTCGATTCCTAGCCGTGAAAGTGGATTGAACATGATTTTATCTCTGGTCAGACAATAAAAGTTAATCCCAAAACATGTCATTGCTGCAGAATTTATTACCTAAGAGTCAAGGAGATATCTTTTTGATTCATGAAACATTAATAAAAATAACAACCACGGACGTTTCTTGGTAAAGTGAAGCATTAGCCCAGATTTTTATATGATTTTTTATGACATAGGGGGCAAACGAGCAGACGAATCGCCTATCGAATACTAAATTATGATTTGTCTATAGGTACATAAACATACTCTTAATTAAAACAAAGTCGTCGGTCATTAAGGTTATCGATAAAGTTAGAAATTACCACTGCACGAACACGTACGTACAAATTTTTCTGGAGCAAGTTTTTATATAATATATTGAATATCCATTTAAAGTTTAAATAAAGAAATAAATTATCCATTTGTAACAAAAAACCTGTATCCATTATTTTCGTTTTGTGAGCGCAGACGTGGCGTAGACCGCACACAACCTGGCAGCGTCCTTCTCTGGTAGGAAACTTATTCTATCCTTTTTCAGTGGTTCCAGTGGTTGTCAGTGGTTGGTATCAGTTATAGGAGTTCAATCAATTTAGAATTATATGGGAATAATAAATATAATAATACACAAGCTTAAATTTGCCTGCTCCTCAAAGACGAATTTGATTGCTATTGAAATGTATGCCGTATGCAAAACGTGATACGGTCTCCAGAGTTACAGGAAAGGCAATATACAACATTTTCCGCGTTACCGTTAACTCCAGCTCGGTTCCGGGACAATTTAGTTTGTAAAGTGAATTACTGAATTGTTATTTCGTCAAGATACATTTTCAGTCATCACTTTAATACTAAGCACTAAATTCAATCGCAATCAATAGTTTAAAATTTGCTTACAACATACTTGAAGCCAAATCAAAGGCTAGCTAAAAGAGATACCTTAAGTACGCCTTTGTACAAATATCTATGATTGAGTTTATTTTCTGGTATGTACTTGATTTGAGCAATAAGTACTACTACTATTACCTGAATGTGTGTGTATGCAGCGAGTTAGATCGACAGTAAAGCCACGCGCCTATTCAAGTCGCTTCTCGCCGTACGGCGTTCAGCTGATGAGAATTTCACCTAAATTGTGAGCCACAACTAATGCCAACTCTCTAAAATATTATTCAATTTTCCATAGTAGCGGTAGGCAGAGAAATAGTCTTAATCGCGTATAGTTAAATATATTCACCTTTTTTGTTAAGGACGTGTCTTTAACAGCCTTGGTCACCTCGCGACTGAAACGTTGGACAAACCTCAAAAAGGTAAATAAATTTTATTGTACGCGACTCAATCCCGTTTACTAAATAATAATATGGGAAAATCGTGTGCGGAATATGCGGAAGACATGGTTTGACTTGCGGACAGTATTTTGTAAAACTCCAAAATTCGCCTTAATGTTTTTTTCCTTGCTTTAGTTACGTTTCATGAGTACTGTTGTGATGTTTTTTTTGAATGACATTATGTATACATAGGTAGGCGCCATATTAAGTAAAAGTTTTTTTGTTTTTATAAGTATACTAGCTTTTGCCCGCGACTTCGTCCGCGTATAACTCGTTCTCGCCTTAGAATGATTTGTTTTCCCATACAATCTTTCTCAAGCTCAGGTGGTTGGAAGGCGTCTAAAAGGACAGGACCTTAGGTGTTAGAGAAGGAAAGCCACAAATAGATCGGACTGGAGATATTTGCTTGACCAGGCTAGGGCCCACCCGCGGCTATAACGGCTCAAATGATGATGATACAATCTTTCACCCTTCTTTACACCCCCTTAAGAAATGATTACAGTTAATATGGCATTCCCTAGAAATCCTAGCGTCAAAACGAATGATTACGTACTTATTTCGGAATATCAAACTGTACCGATCCTAGACGAATGAATCTCGTCAAAAACATTCCATGTACAATGATAAAGGTCTCGCTACGCAGTTCTGCCGGAAAACGTTGTCCCAACAGAGCGAGTTCTACATGTAAGTATGATGACCGAAGGCCGGAAGCAGAGCGGGTAGGCATGCGAGAATAATTACACAGAGCGGGCTTCTTATGTAAGATTAAGGGCCGAAGGCCTGAAGCAGAGAGGCGAGACACGCGAGGCTGAAGGCTGAGCCTCCCAACAGAATAGATTCTTCATGTAAGGTTGATGACTGAAAAGCCGAAGGAGAGTGGCAAGCATGCGAGGCCGAAGGCCGAGCTATGTCGTCGCCGAAGATACTGTTGCCATATTAAATAGGGTAAATTATACTCCATTCGTTCGTTTTCACGTGATGCCTAGACAAACAGACACAAATTGTTGAAACGATTTCTTTTATCGATTCTAAGTATCCCCAACCAACTTTTTTTTCGAATATCTTCCATGTACAGACTTTCTACCCTCTTCAGATTTATTATATGTATAGATAGATACATAAGTATAGATCTAAGGTGCTCCAACTGTCAATGCTGACGATTGGGCTCCCAGGTCAAGTGATCTCTTTTATCAAACAGTTTTTATGGTGTGAAGGGTCAACAATTACGTAAAAAATAACGCACTACAAAATTAAATGGTACACCGACGATACAAAGTGTGAATTGAAACAGCTGTTTTTGTATTTAAGCATATGAATAAAAACAATTCCAAAGTATCGCAAATACATTTTGAAGTGAAGGTTATGCTCCAAAATAGCGTCAACAACCAGAAGGAATTATGATACTTCGGTTTTGACATACTGAATCGTCAACTTGTTTGCAATACCTCAAATTCTTCTATGCTTTAAGTTAAATTTCTTGACACGCCGTTATACTCGTACTCCCATTTGGCTGAAACTTAAATCGTAGAATGGCGTATGTGGATTTAAACCACCCCGTTTCATAGACCTTACTTGCATCCCCGATTTAATATCCCTTTGATGGATAATCATCGGGACAAAAAATATATCTATAATATACAGGGTGGGCTCTGTAACAGCAGCAAAAAATTAAACGGTAGACTATTTAGCGGGTCAGCAATTATTTCCAAGTGGTCTGAGTGAAAACAAAAAAAAATGTTTTTTTTTCTTCAAAGATGGTTTACGTGTATTTTATTACTTTTTGGAAGTGACATTAATGTCAATTTATTATAAAAGTCAATAAAATTTTTGAAAACAGAACTTGCATAAACAAATTATGATTCATAACTTGATACTACTATGCATTGAATGATATGCTATAATCTCGTGGTGTCATGATTTATTACTCGAAGACCTCAAAAAAAAATTGAAAATTTGATCTAAAGTTATGACTTTAGATCAAATATTCTCCGAAACGAAAAAAAAAATTGTACATTAGGTGTTACTGCGAATGCTATAAGGAAGCGACCTTTTAAATATTTGTTCCGGTTACAGGGCCCACCTTGTATATAATTGAATCCAGAATATAATTATAATATTAGCATACAACTCATCTTAATCTTACGGCAAAAGTAACTTTGTCATTGCATTTTTTTATATTGGATTACAAAGTTATATATGCAGTTTTCGAATCTAGAAAATGGGACTGAAATTTGGGTTTCGGGTCACAGTTCCTTAATGGGCTAAATCATATTAGTGTTGAAAATTTGAAGAGAACTTGGTGGCTGGCGCACACATTGGGCAGCGCCGCGGCGCAGCGCTTGCGTTTACTTTCTTTTTTTCTGTTTCTTTCTTAAGATTTCACAAATTTTGAATGAAGATGTTTTTTTTTTGTCGTCAAGTATATACTTACCAATTTTCAGACCTGCAACCCATGGATTATAGGAGTTCCCATGAAAAATTCAACCCCTCTTTTTACCCCCTTCAACCCAAATCTGCAGAATTTTTATAGCCTAAAACCTGACCGGGAATTTACTCGACAGATTAGTAAAGTTTGCATCAAAACCCGTTCAGCCGTTTTCACGTGATGCGCGTTCATATAAACAGACAAACAGACAAGCAGACAAAAATTCTAAAAACTGTTGGAACGTGTTCTGTTTTCGATTCTAAGTATCCCCAGCTAACTTTTTTTCGAATATCTTCCATGTACAGACTTTCGACCCTCTTCAGCTTTATTATATGTATAGATAGATACGATGGTGCCTGTGGTTGGAGACAATACGAAAGTAGTACTACAAAATTGATTCACTCAGAACTATGTAAGGTCAAGTTGTAAGGGAAACAAAGATTAATAATTATGAATTTGTGTTATACTTACATAAAACTGTGTTGCCGGGTTAGAATAGCACCACCCCTTTCTTCCTTTGGGTGTCGTAAGAGTCGACCATGGGAACCAGTGTGAAGTGTGTTGTGGGCGATGGGCTAGCAACCTGTCACTGCCATATCACATTTTCTCCATCTATAAACCTACAATGCTAAATGTGGCACAGAAATCAATTTTCGTGTGTTCTAACTACCCCTTTTGGGAATATTGGTGTGAGTTTATATATGTATGTATAAAACTGATTTTTTTATTACCTACTAAAATGTACACGTATGAGTGGGTAATAAATGTTAAAAAACTGTTCGATAGACACATACGGGGTTAAAATATGTGCTTTTATTGTGTTATATTATGTAGTTTATATTCATAATGTTCCAGTTGCCATAAATATAGGTAGGACTCAGTACATCCGTACATTTGTAACTTTTGAGAAACAGGGCAGGTCACAACGGTACGTTCCGCAACTTATCAACGACATACTAGCCTCTGTCGCCAAACATAAAGCAGGCGAGAGTAATGTCGCAGAAAGCGTTCCGCTTCCATTGCGGTGCAATTTGGGATTCCGCAGCGTACAAGTGCGATGGCGTGGTCTTACATCAGGTAGGGCCGTATTATTAGGGCGTAGTTCTCTTGACGCATATACAGTATTTTCAAGGCACTGTTGGTCGGAATTCGGGAAGATAATAGATACTGTTATAATGGAATGCGCTGTTTACATGTTTAGATTAGTTTTGTATTGCATTGGTGGTTTATAAACGTCATTCATAGCGACCGACGCCTATCGAGTTGATTGGTTGTGCAACTTATCTAAAGGTCTTATGAGTATTAGTAAATTATTGGGCGAATTGTTCATTAAATGTTAGCTAGTTAGTTATTTAGTTTTACTGGGCATTTTCCGCAAGTCGACATCCAGCGTGACTATTTTGCGTGAAAGGGGTAGAACTACTCTAACCACCCTAGCTCCTGTATGAAATTTACCAATGCTTTGATATTGTTTACTGCTTCGTGCAGTGTGTTCGGAGTTCCTATGTGCTTTTTCCTGTATATTTCTACCTGCTTGCAGTCCAGTAGAATATGTTTAGACATCTCCTCTGCCTCCATGCATGCCCTACACGTGAGGCTGTCTGTGATGCCTTAGTTGTACAGATGTTTGTTGAGTGTATTGTGTCCTATTATAATTCCAACTACTTTGCGTAGTTGGTCTCTGCGTGTTCTCAGTAATATAGCTGTGAGTTTGTGGTCTTGTTCCAGCAGTATCTCTTTCGTCTGTCGACATGTGTCTATCTCCTCCCAGTACCTTTGATGTTGGTGTTTCGCGTACCAGTTTAATTGGTTGTATATGTATTTTTGTGGTAGGGGTATAATTGGTTCCGGTCCCTATGCCGGTGTTTCTGAGCCTTTTCTGGCTAGTTCATCCGCTGCATTGTTTCCTCTCGAGCCACTGTGTCCCTTTATCCATTGTAATGTTACCTTGTTTTTGTATCCACATTTTTGTATGCTTTTGGTGGCATTCGTATATTAGTCCTGATGTATATATGTCACTACTCAGTGCCTGCAGTACTGATATACTATCTGAGAGTATTAGTATATTTGTGTCTTTGGTTTGTCGCCTCTCCACGGCATTACAAGCTTCGATGATCCCCACACATTCAGCTTGGAAGACCGTGTTGTGTTCACCTAGGGGTTTGGATATGTGTATGTTTAAGTCCTCTGAGAATACACCGCATCCTGTTCCCTCGTTCGTTTTAGACCCATCGGTATAGATTCTTAGGTCGGTTTGGTTTAGCCCTTCTTTCGAGTCTTCTGCTAGAAATACATTATATTCCTTCCGGAAGACCGCGGTTTTCGGTACTCTGTCTACCTCTGCCTCAATCATAGGAATGTTTGAGGTCAGATTACTGTAGATTTTTGTGTGAGATGTGTTATGTTTTGTCCATAGGTTTAGGCTTTTTAATCGTACTGCTGTTGCAACCGCTTCTTTTTGTATATGTATGTGCAGTGGTAGGAGTCCTAGCATCATCTCTAGTGCTGCTGATGGAGTTGTTCTCATCATTAAATGTTAATTGAAGGTTATCTTTACTTAGAATTACTGTTCAAAACGGGGTATTTACCATGTATGTTATTATTGTTGACATACATATAGTAAATACCCCGGTTTGAACAGTAATTCTAAGATAAATAATCATGTTAGCTTGGAATCTTATGTCTTTATTTATTTCTATGGGCATTTCTTAATTATAACTGAAGCTGTAGGAACATTTCGAGAAGCTCATAACTATAAAATGCTACATGAATTAGTTAATTTTAAATGCCTGCACTAAATGTTTCTGTTAATTGCAATGGCTGAGTAATAGAGAATACCATATGGAATTAAGTCCGCCATTTGACATGTTGCATAAATAATGCAAGAAATACAAATTAAAAAATATATTTTGGATTAAGCCTAGTATACCACTAAATAATAGAGCCTAAGTACGTCTAAGTGTTTTATTTATTTTTCACATCACACCAATGATCACAATAAAAAAACAATTGCTGTCTTCGTAAACCAAGTACCACATTTCACTACATTTAGATGTCGTAATAAAATTCCAACAATATACTGTTCTATTGATATTTCGTAGTCGGAATTTCCAATTGAAGGGACGTGTGACTAGACCCGGGGCCGGAATGACAATAGATCAGGCCCCTAGACACTTGAAATACAATAAAGTACTTGAAATCAACCACTTACGTACCCAGACAAAACGATATTCAAATGGTACTCGTATTGCTGAAATAACAAGCAGTAGCGCTGTAGTTATTTTCTTGAAAAGTTATTGTATTGTATTTTTCATTTAATTGGGAGTTATCGTATGGCATTCATATTTTTAACTCAAATTTAATGTTATTATCGCTAGCTTACGATGAATACAATCAATAATCGACAAGACGTTTTAAAAATAACACTTTTAGTTGGAAATACCTATATACTAAAATCCAATGTATTATTTGTGTGAACGGAGAGTAAGGAAACTTTCATTGTTATAATTATAATACAGCGGACACTGACATTTTGTAACTCTCTACCGTGCACTAATTTCTTCCAACATTCACGAAAATTCAAAAGTCCATATGGCTCCGAACGTTTATTAAATACACTGGACTGCTTTCCGAGTTACTGCTTTGGCAGTTTACCATATTCGGAGCACAGAACTACCGTGGGGTCGAAACATAAAATGTAGACTCATTACTTTAAGATATGCACAGAAGCTAAGCTCAGGTATCCTAATAGTTCATCATGTAGTTTCCCGGTTTCCACTGTATTCCCATACAACAACATACTAGGCCAGCGTGGAGATTGCTGCCCGTTCCTATAATTATGCCGCAGCTAACTCATTATACTGTGATGACTATAAGAGATCAATATCAAATCCTTATTACAATTCAATGTCCAGTAAGTATAGTTTAAGGATGATGATTACAACTAAAACCGTTTTAATGTACAGTTCACTGCGCTCCTTTCTTAGAAGGATATGCAGAGAAGGTGCGCAGATAACTTAAGGGGAGGTCGTCAAGCGAGTTAGCGTTTTCGAGTTTTCTAAAAACAACCCGAAACGTAGAAAAAGGGTTTTAAAAATTTGAAAAAATTCTATGTTTTACTTAAGGATCTAGTCTAGTCAAAGTTGCACTCAGATACACGATCTAATGAACTTCGCTCGATAGAAAGAGACCCCAAAGTTACTCCTTTTTGTAAAGCATTTACAATCTGACGACTAAACTATTGATGTTTTAAATAAAGTTTTTGAACTAAACTAAAGCCATTCAGTATTTCTAGACATTTTTGCAGAATTTAAAAAGATAAAATGATTGTATGAATTAATATGTTTAAATACCTACGAAATGCGCGAGCGCGGAGGCTCGGCAGTCCCGATCAGTCGCGCGCTGGCGCTTACAGACAACGGACCTGTGTCAGTTTTATCCGCGACAGTTTCGTGCACCAAACAAGCAGTTTTTGACGAATTTATATAATGGTTGCAAATTATTTAAGAAGGGCAATAAAAACCCGAATGAAAAAAGGCGTAATTATTAACAAATAAATTATGGTCAGGTAGTGCCACAGTATAAAAATGACAGTATAACAACTGAACTGAACCCCTCCAGAAATGTAACCAAAGTTGGTAAAATTATAAATGAAATGTTTATTACCAGAAATTGTAGATATAGTAAGAGATCTACGAGTACTGCTTTGCACTTGAATATTTTTGTAAGCTGTGAGCTTCAACACATTAATTCCGGCCGTCTTTTTTTTAATACCACGTCAGTGGCAAACAAGCGTACGGCCCGCCTGATGGTAAGCGGTCACCGCAGCCTATGGACGCCTGCAACTCCAGAGGTGTCACATGCGCGTTGCCGACCCTTTTAAAATTTATACACTTTCTATCTTTCTAGCTAATCTTCTTTTATAAGATCTACCCATTTCCAGGTAGCTACCGTGGCAAGTTTGGTATCATTTTATATACCATATTGATTCTTTTGTCATCTTTATGTAAAAATCATTTCTGGTATTTATTTTTTAAAAATACGGTAACCTTTCGCATAAAGAGTAAAAAAGTAAAAACTTCGCAATGTTTTTTATGCTTTGAGAGCTGTAAATGATGCACTAATCCTGATTGATTAGGCCCAAAAATATAAATGTTTAAAGTGGACTGTATACAAATGACTGGTAGTTCCTCTCGTAAAATAACAGTGACTGCCTCTACTCTAATATTGGTGCCACCTTGGTTCTGCTTTTTCTTATGATTCGTAACAAGTAAATAAGAAGTCCGGACGGATTGTAAATGGGTTATATTCTTTATCACAGATTATGTTCTTATTAAAACGTATTTTGAAGTTAACACTGTATATAATAAAGTTACTTATTTATAATGACTTTAACACTGATTTTATCTAAATCTAGGACACAATGTCTAGATTCCTAAACTTTTCCTGAGCTGAGTTCCCAACGCACTTTTCTTTCTTGTTCTGGGTTTCTTCCTTGGAGTGTTTCTTCGGTACTGAGTGAAGTACGTTGCGAACTCACCTCCTTTCTTTCGTAATGGCTGACCGTAACGTGAGCACCATGAAGTTGTGCACGCTACGAGGCGCCGTCCGAGTATAAATAGGGAATCTTACAAATCTCGCGGTTTTCCGCGGATTGCGGAGGCTGTGATTATCTCACTGGCCTGTACTAGGACTCATCGAGTCGGCGTTCGGTGTGGTCACACGTGACCCTTTATACTTGGACAGTGTCTCCCTAATATTGGCTCTGAGAGGGAAGAACGTTGTGTAAAAACGACTATTCTGAATTTATTCAATCTTAAGAAATTCGCTGCGCGACCATTTCTTAGTGCCTGTGATTCAAACAGGGCTTATAATATGCGCCTCAGCGCCTACTTTATATAATAAAAACCTTATTGTCTCAGAGTCAACTGTTTGTGAGTTAGCTCACAAAACATGCCATTTTCATAACGTAATTTCGATCTACGATCGATACATTTTACATTATTACGCAATCTTTCATTCTACTGCGTATGGAAATTTCCAAGTATTATTACGCAATCACTCGAATTGTGTCATAACACTTGCTGAAATGAATAAACTCGCCCTAAAGAGTTATTCCTTCCGCTTAGTGCGACAAGGTTCTAATATTTACGTAAATATGACAATATTTCTTAAATATTCCATTTTAAATAACAGGGTTACTCTTACATTTACCTAGCTAACGTCTTATCTTTATTTGTTTCTAAATTACGTGCTAGGTACATCAGGGGAGGGTAGGGTCTGCCGTCTACAAGAGCTAATAACTTTTGATGAATAAATTAAACCACCAAAAAATATTCTGTCTGTATTTTATGTGGCACTCTTTAGGGGAGGCCTATGTCCAGCAGTGGTCGTCCATCAGCTGATATGATGATGATGACGATGACACGCACACGACAAATAAATATAACACCCTGTATAATTATAACACAAATAGATAAAAAATTGCATGACCTATTAAACAAATCGAGTAGAGAGGTATAAGACATATTTCTTAGGTTCTTAGGTTTCATAGATTAAATAACGAATTTCAGGGTTGTACTATGAATTCTGTTTTTTTTCATTATAATGGATCCTACCGTAAGTTCGACTTTCAATTATTTATTTACTACCTATTTATTAAAAAATGATATCAATGACATACTAAAGTTTAATCATAATTAATGCATTTCTTAAGTCAAAATACAGTTATATTTCTATACTGTGACCAGTATGAAGCTAGCGGGGTCATCCGAGTTCACAGTCGCTTCGTCCGCGCGGGCTTGTTCACGCACCGCCAGGACAGCGCTAAATACCTACTCTCGCAGGACTAGAGGGCCTTAATAAACATTGATGACTTTATGGAATCTTTTTTTTTACCTTTTACTGAGAACATTTTTGTTGAACTTTCAAAATTTCTAACTTGCATGCATTTCAAAATTACTCTCTTATCGTTAAAAAGGGTCGCTAATCCACCTTTCGTCAGAAACTTTGTCAGTAGGTACCTAAAATTATGAAAACAAACCCAAAGATAAAATGAACCTTTTTTTAGAAAGATGCATAAACAATATCATTGATTGCAAATTGTAACGTTCTCTTGTCGATTCCTTTGAGTCCCAAATCGTAGGTATATTTTTCTCTTGATTTGTATTAATAATATTATAAAGAACAGATTTGATTTGACGTCGCGCTTGGTACATGTTCAATAGTTCACCTGCACATAAATTACATCATAATACGACCTCGTGTTAGGATCAGGTTATTTTGCTTAGGTCGGAATAACAGTTGATAATGTTGATTTGTCCTATACAACAAACCGGTAATTCGAAAACTTACACTATTTCCCTGCAGTTTCCTGTTGAAATAATATGTAGGTACGCCTGTACTAATTAAACAAATGTATATAACAAAACAAATATCAGCCCGTTTTGCGAAGCGTTTGAAGTTCTTTCAATCGCGCAATGAGAAAGTTTTAAACAAGTAATTTCAACTTTATCGTTCATTACATCTCATGGAAATGGCGGACCAGTTGTCCTTTGTTGTTTTTTCCTATTCTGTAACCTTCATATTACGTTTTTATGTACCAAAATAGGTCACGATTCCATTTTCAGATTACTAAATCTTTAATGCGTAGAATGAAATTATAAAGCACAGTTTCAAAGATATGTTTATTTGGCCTTATTACAATGTAATAAGGTGCAAAATAGGTAAAAATATCTTAGATGTCAACTGAACAAAAAATGGGCCTAATGCTTCATAGCATCTTTTAAAGTTTTTAGTAGCAACAGTTTGTAAATAACTTAATCAGTAATACTATATTGTATCTATGTAAGTCCAGTATATTATTAATTAATTTATAAAATTTTACTCTTGTTTAGTTTCATTCCAGTGCGTACAGGAAATTATGAGTACGTATAACAACTCACAGTACGACGGAGTAGTTACGCAACGTTTTCTATTCTACATACGTAAGGTAGATATTATGTTTTCCATAGCAAACATTACAGTATGATTTAGCTATCGTACGTGATTAGGTACCTTGCGGAAAAGTTATAATATAAATTGGCGAGTTCCAACTAGCACTTGGCCTAATTATTTATTTGATTACCAATTCCACTCCCGATCTTAAGGTTGTAGAAATTTAGTAGCACTAATGGTTATCTAATTAACAAAAAATTTAATTTACGATTTTATTTTATTTTATTTTAATTTAAGTAAAAGCTCGATCAATGTTTATGGAGTATAAAAGGGAATTATCACTCTCTGTGCGTAGTAGGCACCTTTCCCTAGGTGTTGCATTTAGCTGGTAAATCGAGAGGTCACAACTCGTTGTAATGAGTACAATATAACTTCCCACAGAATAATATGTAAGAGTTAAACCGAGACAAACAAGTTCATTACCCGCGCGCGCGGTCAGAGGGGACAGCGGCTGTATTGTGGGCGTACTGCGCTCGGAATATTGGCCAACTCACGCACTCGCCTCATGATTTATTGTGCCCTAGTACCCCAGAGCAAAATCGCTCCGCTTATTTTATATCTCTAACAAGGTTGTAATGGTATAATATTGGCATTAACGACTGATAATGAATGGGTCAGTGATACAATATACCTAAGCCATATTGTAGTGACGTTAAAAAATCCATATAATTTAAGTGAATTTCTTACAGCCGTTAATACAGAAGAATCGTTAAGTATCACACATAATAACAAAAAAAAACAGAATTTATGTAAGAAATGACATAAAAGGCTAAAAAAACGTTACAATTATAATAAATAGTCCTCAAAGTTTATTAAGTTAGCTGCACACTTCTGCATAGAAACTTGTATTAAAAGCAGCGCAGCTATGTACATTAAAACTGTTTAAGTTGTAATTATCATCCTAAAATATAAGTACTTAGTTGATAAAAAATATTAGTAGATGTCTAAAGTCTTCAATTCATAACAGTATAATAACGAGTGATCGTAACTTTTGTCGTATTTTCGGTGCAGCGTAGTGGTGTTAACGGAGTTGGTATGGACAAATAAAAT
Organism: Notocelia uddmanniana; assembly: GCA_905163555.1. Lineage (NCBI taxonomy): Eukaryota > Metazoa > Arthropoda > Insecta > Lepidoptera > Tortricidae > Notocelia > Notocelia uddmanniana. Next base: position 25,172,658 of record LR991055.1, read on the forward strand.
TAACACTTTGATGGACACTATTCCAGGCACAATAGAATTACGCATATAGGCGTCTACTGTCCATCAATGCAGTAAGGATAATATTAATGTTATTAACGCTAATGAATCATAGGAATTTAAAATCATTTATCCCAATTCAGTTAACACCACTACGCTTCACAGAAAATGCGACAAAAGTTACGATCAGTGATAATAACTTAACATACAAACTAATGCAACTGTTCTTGTGCAAGTGTAAGTCCGATTGAAATAAATGCAGCAACGAACATCGATACTCTTTACTAGCAGTATTTTTTAATATTTGAACAGGTTTTTTTTCTTTTTAGGTTTATTCGGTTGGTATTTTATGGTTGGTAACAAATTATTACAGTTCCTCCTTATACAAAATTAAAAAAAAATACAATATACCTTATAATGATTTCTAAATTCCTATTTAATGACATTCGTAGGCCTAGTTAGTTAGCATAGCCGAGTCTGTGGTGACACTGCCTACGGAGCTAGAGGTCCCGGGTTTAAATCCCGGTAAGGGCAATTCTTTCTGTGGTGAGCAAAAAGATTTTTTCGTAAGACTTAGATATTTTCTATGCATTGAAGTATTTATCTATTAAATATATCTTTTTCTATTACCCATAACACTAGCCTTATCGAAAACTGTCCCCTATTATTTAATTATTATTTCTTATTTATTTATGTATTGATTATTTAATGACACCACACTCGACATGGTAACTTACGTCGGTTCTCATATTTTTCTTTTTCATAATACGGTCTCTAATTGTCGTCATATAGCGTTTTAATTACTTTCATGTATTTAAATACACTTTGACAACTAAGACACATTGAATGACGTAGTTTACAAAGTAAAAATTACCAACAGCATGGTCACCCTATTCTAATAAACTTGTTCTGTAGATTAAAGTACGTACTTGAAATTTTATATATTTTTTATATGTTTACATTTCCCGGCAGTAGAATACAAAGACGTTGAATGAAAAACATATGCATGAGTATAACATGCTATCTTATGAGTCTTCAACATAAAAAGTAGGACCATGATACTCAGTATTTTTTTAATTAGTTGAAACAAAAATATAAATACATTTACAAATTGTTGGATATTCTTACATACAAGTGTTTGTACTAAAGGAAAATATTTCTAAGAAATCTCATATTCAAAACATAGTAAATCGAAACGTACCATAACAGGCATTAACACTAAAATCCTAAAAATTCTACTAAAATACTTAAATGATGTTAGAGTCCGACCAGTATGTCTCTTCCAAGCAAATGAAGTGTCAATCATTTAAAAATTACGTATGGCTATGTTTTATATTTGACGCAGATGTCAAATGTGAATGTGTCATACGAATTAAATTGAATTAATTTGTTTACGATTGTTAGCACTAATTATGGGCAAACCGTATAAAAGTGGCGAGCGAGAATTATTATTTCGAATGCTCAATAATTATGACACCGTGAGAGAACAACGAGAGGTGATTATCGCAGAAAAGCGGCAATGTTTACATCTCATCATGTCTTTGACCGGTGAGTTTATCAAACAATATTGGTAGTTTTTCAATGTTTGTATGAAATTCCAGTTTTTAATGGAATCTCGTCAACCAGAACCCGCAACGAGAATTATGTTGCAGCTAAGCTAAATGAAATTCCAATAAAAACTTCTCGTCAACCAGAACCCGCAACGAGAATTATGTTGCAGGTAAGCTAACAGTTATACAGGTTGTAATCCCTTTTTTGTAAAAGTTACTAAAATTGACGATTTTTACAACATAGGTAATAGGTATACAGGATGTTTGGTAACTAGGTGCAAATACGTTCAGGGATGATAGAGGAGTTAATTTGAAATATTTTAGACACAACATGCGTTAGTACAAAGTCTGTTAGTTTCCAAGATATGCACCATTTTATTTTGAAAATTGTATGTTTTCTATACTACCATTTGGAAAATGTTTAGATTTTTTTAAATGTATATGTTGAACTAAGTTAGTACTCACTTACTCAAAGTAAACACTAAGTATTATTTTTGTTCAAATTCCAAGTGTTTTACTGCTTGTACGTGAATTGACAGATAAGGTCTCGAAGATATTAAGCAAGTACTTACTTCAAACTATCTTCACCCCCTACAGAAAAAAATCCCAATATCTTTGGTCACCGATCGACAATTTTCTTCTGGGAAAACCTGGTGTGTATAAGTAATAAAAGTAGTGGTGTGTAAGTTGAGTATAATAATTGTGGTAGTTTTGACATAGGGCAAACAAAACGCACAATAACATGAAAAATTTTTTTAACCATCAAAATTACGTGCCCTAATCAGTAAAACTGCCATAAAAAATATATCCTTTCAGTGATGCATGAAAAAAAACGTACGATTCCAGCATACGAACATGCAATTTTTGAGAATGACAGGAGGCTTGTACGAAACAGTGGGGCGTAGGTATATAGGCTGACATACATTATTTATTTATTTATACATATATACATAAATAAATACATACTAATACTCACTACTACTACTATTATTTTCACTTGTTTAAATATTAAAGATCATACACAAGTATCAAGACTAATTAGTGCCCTATCTTCAGTGTTATCATATACCGATTTACAGACAATAAATTAAAATTGCTGGTGCAGACTTATGCTAGTCAGACCATACCTTTCATTCACACAACAAGCACTCGCCTCATCAGTGTAGTTTTTAAATGAGCTCAGCTTTACAATTACCTTCATACCTACTACAAAATTAACAGATAATTGGTGGATGAAAGGCAAACTCAATAACGACTCTGTTGAATAATGTCGACGCCGCTGAACACAAAACAAACGAGAAACAAAAATATCACGGAGAAAGCTCAATTTGTCGTATTAGGTGCAAATCCCCGTTTGAAGTCTATGCATTCATTACCGCAGACTTATTGCCGCCGAGGGAGCTTAGCATTGGAAAATAGCAATGCTTATTTCTTTTAAAGTACCTAGCTGGTATGGTATTTTAGCAGTATGTTGCATTTTCGTGCATCTTTTTATTAAGATACACCTTAATCCGCTTATTATGTTAGATACTTTTTTGTTTGCAACTTTTATGAATTAGTTGACCTATATTCATGTTTTCAATTTAGTTCCGTTACTAGCGCTAGATGGCGCTAAAATAAAAGTGGTCATCAACTAAATACTAATGTTTGGGTTTAAATAAATAAATACATAAGCATTAGGAGACAATTTGTACACAAATTGAACTAGTCCCCTAGTAAGCTCACTAAGGCGTGAGTTATGGGTACTAGACGACGATATATTTAATAGATGTATACTTAAATACATACATAGACAACTCACCACAGAAACAAATGCCCTTACCAGGATTCAAACCCAGCACATATAGTAGGCAGTGTTACTACCAACTTGGCTAAACAGACTGACAATTTTTTTTGTTTGTTGGTTATTCTGTTTAGTGTCGAAACTAAATACGTACCTAGGCAACGTAAGATTGGTTATTTGACAACCCGCTGCTTTTTCTAATTTTCGTCATATAAAAGGGGTGTTACAAGTTTAATTAGAGACGTCCTTTTCCGTACACAGGGTTTTGCGGATATTAATTAGCCACTCAACTTCAAAATTATTATTTGCTGTAGGTAGCAATAGTACTTAGTTTGATTATTATTATACTTTAATAAAAACCTATCAAGTGCGAGTCTTATTCGCAGTTTCAAAACAAATTTCGTGTAAACCTCACAGAGTACTTCACGAATAGCAATTATAATAGCGTGAACTGGTGCTATTTTGGTTCTGCTGAGACTAATAAATTTATCTAAAATTGGTTTTCACTCATAATCCTAAAACCACCGGTTAGATCAATAACGAGTATTTCTTCTAGCAGAATTCGAACCAACTCCGTGCTCTCCTACACATAACAACCAATAAAAATAACGATATCAGTAGGCATTTGGGGGACATGAGCAAGATCAATTCTATAGATTCAGTAAATTTTTGGCTATTGTTTCGTACCAACATTCGTGAGAGTAACATTCACTGTTTTAGTGTTTACAAAAAAAGTTTTGATATTTACGACATGCATGGTCACTCTTCAATTAGAACGTCACTTAGGGCAATTACCAATTAAATCTCAGAGTAAGGATTTCTATAAAGATCCTATACGAGTTTCACCAAGGGGGACAGAAAAGCTACTACTAACTAACTCGGCTTCCAATAAATAACCTCTTTAATGTGGCCGGGTAATCGTTTATTTGCCTCAAACTATTTGACTTGACGTTTAGATGACATTGAGGCAAATAAAGAAAAGCGGAACTATGACAAGGACAACAAATGATATATCTCTCTCTGTCGCTCTTATTCAATTTAGTATATGGTCTTCTCGCTCTTAGCGATATTATTATTTTAAATACTCTTTGCTTTATCTTTATCTATCTTATCTTTATCTGCTATAACAAATTGGTTAGTTATTGGAGGGAGACTATGATCGTAGAGAATTAAAATACAACTGAACAAAAAAAAGAGTAAACAAACCATTAACATTAACTCTGTGTAGGGTTGATCCTGCTCCCGTCTCCCGATTCATCCTAATAAGTACTTTAACCACAAATGTATAAAAGTAAAGCATAAAAGCTCATTTCCGAAGTTTGTAGCCGGGATTCATCGTCAAAAAATAAAGCAGTAGAAGTGCATGATCCAGCAAATTCATCCTAAGAGTTTTTGACACGATAGGGTGAGTTCACATTTTTACGTTAAAAAAGGGATGACGAAAATAGAATAAGTAGTTAGATGAGCACTTCTGCATACATCAGATGTGACCTACAGGATGTATGGAAATGAATCTGTAGTAATAGAAAATTTCTGGTCGAAGCGGCATAGAAAAACTTCCAAGTGCGTGTCGAGTCACACGCAATGTAGGGTTCCGTAGTTGCTATGTGAGTATCGCATGCTCTGGTACTTAAATAATGCAAAGCTTATGGTATAGGGGGGCTAGTGAACTTTTGTCTAGAGAGCTATCTCAGTTTCTCAGTGAATGCCGCCAAAGAGTAGACGTGACAGGATCAAGCAACGAAAACATTTCAGAAAATTATAAATCTAACATGGTATGTATCAGAGTTTGACTTCCTCGAGTATACTTGGCCTCTATTATTGTTGTACAACAACATACCCACAAGTACAGATCACAGTTATACCATATTTGCAGATATCAAAGAATCGTAATTAGTAATTATTGACAACATTTTAAATATCGAAGTAGTACGAAATCTTGGCTTCGTTAATTTGGTGAGAAATAACCAAAAAAATGGAAACCAGTCTAGTGGAGCTATAGTACTATTAGGAGTGCCTCAGGGCTCGATTTTAGGTCCATTTTTATTTTTGGGTTATATAAATGACCTGCCATTTATTTGTTATTTACATTTTTGAATGTCTGGCTAGAATAATCCAGACGTAAACAACGACGTTTTACGTCTTCACCATTGAAATAAGTATCCGGAATTTTACACTGCTTATTTTACACATTGAGGATTTCAAAAATTTACTTGGCTTCATTCCTGATGAGAATTTTGGCATTATAAATGAGAGAGCCAATATTCAGGTCAACCTTTTCTGTCAGTTTATTGTGATAAACACGCAACAATGTACAGCATTATTCATCAATAGAGTGTACATATCATATTAAAACATGATCATTAATTAATACATTTGGGGATACATTATCCATTACCAAGCACACCAGATCCAAGCAATTAAATATTTTGAATTGCAAATTTACCACTAACATTACAGAGTCTTCATAACTTACACCAACATTAACTCGGCCGCTGCTATGCCATCAGTAGCCATCTGTTCGTTGCCGAGCAATAAATAGCGCAGCCGTTCTGCATAATGGCTTCGAAAACATGCCAAAACCTTCGCCTCGACTAAGATTAACTCGTTCGAAAGTGCATAACGCTTTCCACTCAGTGCGGCATTTGCAACTAATTATTAAGTATCAAAATGCAAATTCCAATGCGGTATTGTAAAAACCCATTAGTGTTATTTTTATTTAGTCCAAATAAACCGATAAAATGAAGTAAATAGAAAACTAAACAAAGAACCAGTTTGTCCATTAGGTAGACTTAAAAGAGCCATTGAAGTCTAGTTTTGTTGAATAAATCAGCATTTTGATACAAATCACAATGCAAAATTAGAATCTAGTGTTTGTGTATATGATTTATTTTTCTGCTTACCGTCTTTTCAATTTTCTCGCACCGCGAAATATTTCTCAGTCAACTCGCTCCCGTTCACCCATGCTACCCGCGCTTACTAAAAAATGTATTTTGCGCGGAACAAGGAAGACACAAAAAATGATTTCCTTTGTAGAAGGATTGCTTGAAGTTTGGCATGTATGATAAGATAATATGTAGGGACACGGGGCCGGAAACAGGCAGGCTGTCAATCGCTTATCAGGATCAATCCTAAGGTCTAAGGAAGTCGCCTAATGGTTGAATTAGTTATAAGCTGTGGACACTATGGACAATAATTGTAGATGTCGTTTTTGTTACATTTTGATGAAAATTTAATAACTGATACTTTTAACGTCGGATATCGAGATATCTAACAGCTGTGGTTCTCTCTACTGAGAGCAGTAAATAGATAGGCACATAAACCATAGTTATTAAAAACATATCATGTATCTGTCTAGCGTATATCTTTAAAGGAGCAATTGTCGTAATATGTATTTACTAGCTTTTGCCCGCGACTTCGTCCGCGTATAATTTGTTCTCGCCTTAGAATGATTTGTTTTCCCATACAATCTTTCTCAAGCTCAGGTGGACACCAGGAACTTAGGGGATCGGACTGGAGATATTTGCTTGACCAAGCTAGCCTAGGGCCCACCCGCGGCTATAACGCCTCAGATGATGATGATGATACAATCTTTCACCCTTCTTTATACCCCCTTAAGAAATGATTACATTTAATATGACATTCCCTAGAAATCCTATTGTCAAAACGAATGATTAAGTGCTTATTTCGGAATATCAAATGTACCGATTCTAGACGAATCAATCTTGTCAAAAACATTACATGTACATTGTACAATGATAAAAGTCTCGCTACGCAGTTCTGCCGTAAAATGTTATCCCAACAGAGCGAGTTCTTCATGTAAGTATAATGACCGAAGGCCGGAAGCAGAGCGGCAAAGCATGCGAGAATAATCACACAGAGCGGGCTTCTCATGTAAGGCTGAGGGCCGAAGGCCTGAAGCAGAGAGGCGAGACACGCGAGGCTGAAGGCCGAGCCTCCCAACAGAGTAGATTCTTCATGTAAGGTTGATGACCGAAAAGCTGAAGGAGAGTGGCAAGGCATGCGAGGCCGAAGGCCGAGCTATGTCGTCGCCGAAGATCCATTTGCCATATTCATCATGTCAGCCGAAAGACGTCCACTGCTGGACATAGGCCTCCCCCAAAGACTTCCACAATGACCGGTCCTGCGCCACCCGCATCCAGCGGACACCCGCGACCTTCACCAGGTCATCAGTCCACCGTGTGGGGGGCCTGCCCACGCTACGCCTTCCGGTACGTGGTCGCCACTCGAGAACCTTTCCGCCCCAACGGCCATCGGTTCTACGTGCTATGTGCCCCGCCCACTGCTACTTAAGTTTAGCGATTCGGAGGGCTATATCGGTCACTTTGGTTCTGCTGCGGATGGCCTCATTCCTGATGCGATCACGCAGAGAAACTCCCAACATAGCTCTCTCCATTGCCCTTTGGGTGACTTTGAGCCTTCTTATGAGGCCCATAGTAAGCGACCACGTTTCAGTGCCATATGTCATCACTGGCAACACACACTGGTCAAAGACTTTTGTCTTGAGACACTGCGGAATATTGGACGAAAAGATGTGCCGTAGCTTCCCGAACGCTGCCCAGCCGAGTCGGATTCGACGATTAACCTCTTTCTCGAAGTTGGACCTACCTAACTGGACAGTCTGTCCTAGGTATACGTAATCGTCTACAACTTCGAGCGTAAAGTGTCCGATTGTTAAGGGAGTTGGTGCGACATGGACATTTGACATGATCTACGTCTTGTCCATGTTCATCCTTAGACCAACTCGCTCGGAGGCTTTCCTGAGGTCATTGAGCATTGTACTTAAATCCTCCATGGTCTCAGCCAAGACTACTATATCGTCAGCAAACCGAAGGTGAGTGAGGTAGTCGCCGTTTATGTTGATGCCTAGCCTTCTCCAGTCCAGAGTCTTGAAAACATCCTCCAGTGCAGCGGAGAACAGTTTAGGAGAAATAACATCTCCTTGCCTGACTCCCCGCTGCAACGGAATAGGCTTTGAGTTCTGGTCCTGGAGTCGGACTGACATAGTGGCGTTCTTGTACAAACTTTTCAGCACTTCGATATACCGGTAGTCCACTTGGCACCGCTGGAGAGATTGTAGTACAGCCCAGGTTTCGATCGAATCGAAGGCTTTCTCGTAGTCCACGAACGCTAAACAGAGGGGCAGGTTATACTCCTCAGTCTTCTGTATAACCTGACGGAGCGTATGGATGTGGTCTACGGTGCTAAAGCCTCTTCGGAAACCGGCTTGTTCGGGAGGCTGGAAGTCATCTAGCCTGCGTGCGAGACGGTTCGTAATGACTCTTGAAAACAGCTTATAGACATGGCTCAGAAGTGAGATGGGTCGGTAGTTCTTCAGTAAGGAGTTGTCACCCTTTTTGAAGAACAGCACCACCACACCTCTGTTCCATGCCTTTGGAGTTTTCCCTTCCAGTAAGACGGAGTCGAACAACTTCTGAAGGGCCCTAAGGACCGGTTTTCCACCCGCCTTCAGGAGTTCAGCTGTAATTCCGTCTTCACCGGGTGCCCTGTTGTTCTTCAGCTGCTTAAGAGCCATTCTAATCTCGTACAGGCTGATGTCCGGGATATCTTCGGTATAGTGCCGGGTTAATCTAGCTCAAGGGTCTTCCGCCAGACCAACTTCGGGTCTGCTAGTTGACGTGTATAGTAATTTATACTCCATTCGTTCGTTTTCACGTGATGCCTAGACATATAAACAGACAGACAAACAGACACAAATTCTTAAAACTGTTGAAGCGATTTCTGTTATCGATTCTACGTAAGTATCCCCAGCCAACTTTTTTTCGAATATCTTCCATGTACAGACTTTCAACCCTCTTCTAAGTGTACATCTAAGATGCTCTAACTGTATATGCTGACGATTGGGCTGCCCAGCTCAAGTGATCTCTTATATGAAACAGTTGTTATGGTGTGAAGGGTCAACAATTATGTAAAAAATAACGTACGACAAAATTAGATGGTACACCGACGATACAAAGTGTGCATAGAAACAGCTGTTTTTGTATTTAAGCATATGAATAAAAACAATGCCAAAGTATCGCAAATGCATTTTGATGTACACGCAAAGTAAAACTAATTGCGAAAAGGTTGTGCTCAAAAATAGAGTCAACAATCAGAAGGAATTATGATACTTCGGTTTTGACATAATGAATCGTCAATTTGTTTACAATTCTGCTATGCTTTAAGTTAAATTTCTTGACACGCTGTTATATACTCCCAATTGGCTGAAACTTAAATCGTAGAATGGCGTATGAGGATTAAACCACCCCGTTTCATAGACCTTATTTGCATCCCCGATTTAATATTCCTTTGATGGAAGGTCATCGGGTCAAAACCTACACTTATCTATACATACATATAATAAAGCTGAGAGGGTCCAAAATCTGTACATGGAAGATATTCGAACAAAAATTGGCTGGGGATACTTAGAATCGATAACAGAACACGTTACAACAGTTTTTTAGATTTTTTGTCTGTTTGCCTGTTTATCTGTTTGTCTGTTTATATGAACGCGCATCACGTGAAAACAGCTGAACGGATTTTGATGAAAACTTTACTAATCTATCAAGTAAATACCCAGTTAGGTTTTAAGATATAAAAATTGTGCAGATTTGGGTTAAAAAGGGGTAGAAAGAGGGGTTGAATTATGTATGGGAACTCCTATAATCCATGAGTTACAGGTATTAAAATTGGTAAGCATATACTTAATGACAAAGGAAAAACATTCTCATTCAAAATTTGTAAAATCTTAGGATTGAAACTGAAATAAAAGTAAACGCAAGCGCTGCGCCGCGGCCCTGCCCAGTGTGCGCGCCAACCACCACGGTCTCTTCGAAACATGCAATTACAATGTTACTTTTGCCGTTCACTTCATGTGCACTCACTTTATACCATAATCCCACTACTTAATATTATAAATGCGAAAGTTTAGATGTTTGGATGTTTGTCACTGAATCACGCAAAAACGGGTGAACAGATTAAGATGATTTGTATGCTAATAGTATATAATCTGTAATCACTTATATAAATAATAAGTGTCCTTTTTATCCCATCTAAGGATCTTCCATCAAAGGGATATTAAATCGGGGATGCAAGTAAGGTCCATGAAACGGGGCGGTTTAATCCTCATACGCCATTCTACGATTTAAGTTTCAGCCAATTGGGAGCATAACAGCGTGTCAAGAAATTAACTTAAACCATAGCAGAATTGTAAACAAGTTGACGTATCATTATGTCAAAACCGAAGATCATAATTCCTTCTGATTGTTGACTCTATTTTTGAGCACAACCTTTTCGCAATTAGTTCTACTTTGCGTGTACATCAAAATGCATTTGCTATACTTTGGCATTGTTTTTATTCATATGCTTAAATACAAAAACAGCTGTTTCAATGCACACTTTGTATCATCGGTGTACCATCTAATTTTGTCGTGCGATATTTTTTACGTAATTTTTGACCCTTCACACCATAACAACTGTTTCATATAAGAGATCACTTGAGCTGGGCAGCCCAATCGTCAGCATAGACAGTTAGAGCATCTTAGATGTACACTTAGAAGAGGGTCGAAAGTCTGTACATGGAAGATTGATTATATTATTGATATTCGTTTTGAGAGCACTCCCCTAACTGCCACAGCCAATATCGAGATCCTTGGCGTCGATATCTCGAGTGAAGTCCAGTTCCGCGGTCATTTAGAGGGTAGGGCCAAATTAGCCTCAAAAAAGCTCGGGTGTTCTAAACAGATCGAGACAGTATTTCACGCCGGCCCATCACCTACAGCTTTATAAGGCACAGGTCCGCCCACATATAATAATAAATAATAAATAATAAATAAGCGGGTTTCGGAACGGCTTGACTCCTTGGCGCTGCGTAGAAATGTAGCCTCGCTCTGCATTTTCTACCGCATGTATTACGGGGAGTAATGCGAGGAATTGTTCGGATTAATCCCTGCCGCTTCCTTCCGCCATCGCCCAACGCGACAAAATTTCCATTCTCACCACTTAGATGGTTGGCAGTCCTCAACTGTGCCTTTCTCCAGAAATTTCTTGCCTCGCACAACTAAACTGTGGAATGAGCTGTCGCCTGCAGTATTTCCAGACCGATTCGACCTTCAAACCTTCAAGAAAAGAGCGTACTCCCATCTTCAAGGGCGGCAACGCACATACAACCCCTCTGGTGTTGCGAGTGTCCATGGGCGTCGCTAATCGCTTACCATCAGGCGATTCGTCTGCTCGTTTGCCACCTATGTCATAAAAAAAAGTTATCTAGGGATACTTAGAATCGATAACAGAAATCGTTTCAACAGTTTTAAGAATTTGTGCCTGTTTGTCTGTCTATTTATATGTCTAGGCATCAAGTGAAAACGAACGAATGGAGTATAATTTACCCTCTTTAATATGGCAACTGGATCTTCGGCGACGGCATGGCTCGGCCTTCGGCCTCGCATGCCTTGCCACTCTCCTTCGGCTTTTCAGTCATCAACCTTACATGAAGAATCTACTCTGTTGGGAGGCTGGGCCTTCAGCCTCGCGTGTCTCGCCTCTCTGCTTCAGGCCTTCGGCCCTCAGCCTTACATGAGATGCCCGCTCTGTGTGATTATTCTCGCATGCCTTGCCGCTCTGCTGCTCTTCATACTTACATGAAGAACTCGCTCTGTTGGGATAACGTTTTACGGCAGAACTGCGTAGCGAGACTTTTACCATTGTACAATGTACACGCAATGTTTTTGACGAGATTCATTCGTCTAGAATCGGTACATTTGATATTCCGAAATACACTACCAAATGAAATAATAATAATATTGGGGGACACTTAATAATAAGGGGGTGTAAAGAAGGGTGAAAGATTGTATCATCATCATCATCTGAGGCGTTATAGCCGCGGGTGGGCCCTAGGCTAGCCTGGTCAAGCAAATATCTCCAGTCCGATCTATTCGTGGCTTTTCTTCTCCAACATGTCACCCCTAAGTTCCTGGTGTCCACCTGTCTGATTTTTAACATATAAGTTACGGTGTACCACAGGGTAGTGTATTGGGTCCCCTTCTCTTTCTTGTGTACATCAACGATCTACCTAGCGCTGTAAAGCACCCAATGGTATTATTCGCCGATGATAGCACTGTTATATTTACAGAGACAGACATACATGTACATCAGGACAATATTAATAAGACTTTACGTATTATGATTGAATGGCTCAACAAGAATAACCTACATGTAAATCTTGAAAACTTACCGAGGTAAAATAATTAATGAAACTAACATTACCAAATTTCTAGGATTAAGTTTAGATAGTAGTCTGACATGTAAAAATCAAATTGACAATATATGTATGAAACTTAATCAATTTAGTTACGCATTGTATAATTTAAGGAAAATTGTAAACCGATCAACCGTGCTTAAAAAAAAAATTAAAATTTAAACTGTTTATTTCATAAGTATTTCATAAATTACACAATGATCTTAACTACTAATCTTAACATTAAAGATTATTTGAGTTAAGGAGCCGCTACATTAATTATACATTATATTACTTAACTACATTTAGGTTTAATTACACACTAAGTTACTTAGGTAATTACATTTAGGTTTAGGTATTGCGCAACTTAGTTTTTAACATTTCTCTCTTAAGGATATTGCGAATTTGTTTACTAGTTTTATTACTAATATCTCCTAGGAGTTCTGTTGGAAACCTATTCAATATACTTGGGAGAATACTAGACCAGACCCTTTGTCCGTATTCATTATTATTCCTTGGTATTTCATAGATAGGTACGTTTGCTAAGTTACGTAAGGTGTGCGATCTTATTTTCCTTTTTAGTTTAGATATATCGTTGCTATATTGGGTCACAATAGCTAGATCTGTGTTATCAAATACAGACAACACCCTGCAGTAATTGAGTAAGTTTTCGTAGTTATCTCTGTATTTATACCTAATTTTTAAGGGTACAATAGTTTTAAGTAGACGTAGCTGTAGGAAATAGATTTTGTTTAGATATGTCTTGTATGTTCTTCCATAACTGGAAAGGCCATAATTTATTACAGAATCGGCTAATGACATATATAGGAGCCTCAATGTATTATATGGAATTTTATGCTTCAGTACGCATAATTTTGACAGTAGCGATCTAAGTTTTTTGCAGACATATTCAACGTGAGGACCCCAGTTAAACTTATGGTCTATTTTTAGACCAAGGTAAGTATGTTCATTGACAATGTCAAGATGTGTACAGTCACAAGGGATACTAGGAGAGTGCAAACAGCTGTGCTTATGGGCTATGATCTTAGGTGTAAAGTTAACTATTTTTTTGTATGGCGAGTGTATGTGCATTAGTTTAGTTTTAGTGTAGTTTATTGATAGTCCCAGGTCATAAGCCCATTTGCACAGCAGGTCGAAGTCCTTTTGCATCATATTCTGAGCTGTTTCGAGATCTTTATGTGCTGTTATTAAACATGTGTCATCAGCAAACTGATACACGGAGCCGTGCTGGAATATTTTACACATATCATTGACGTATAGTAAGTACTCGGTCGGGCCGATTATTGAACCCTGTGCTGTGCCATATAGGGTCGGAATTAGGTCACTATGTTCGCCAGCTATGCAAACCGCGGTATGTCTATTCGTGTGATAGTTTTTTAGGAGTTCCAGCACGGGTCCCTGTATACCATTCTGATGCAGCTTCTCGTATAGTATGTCATAATTCAAGGTATCAAAAGCTTTACTGAAATCAATCATGACTGTCAGTACATGGTATCTTTTTTCTAGGTAGCCGTTAATTTCACCAGTAAATAGGGAAAGCAGTTGAGACGTGCTCTTGTTTCTCTGAAAGCCAAATTGTTTTTCGTGTACGAGGCCACTATTTGACAAAAAGTTAGTAATTGAAGTGCCGAGATATTTTTCTATAACTTTATCTATGCATGATAGTATAGTTATTGGTCTGTAGTTATTCGTATCGGCATATGAGCCTTTTTTATGGATAGGTCTAATGAGCCCCATTTTCAGTTTATCTGGGTATAAAGAGCGTGAGATGCATAAGTTGATTAGATGCACCAGGACTGGTGCCATATGCTTTGAAATTTGTTTTATATCTTTGGCCCTTATCTTATCGTATCCTGGGCTCTTTTTGTCGTCTATTTTTGATAAAATTTTGAGTAGCACCTCTTCATTAATTTTGTTTAGACGCATTGATATATTAGGAGTATTTATATAAGTATTTTTGTCAAGTAATGGCATCCCGCAGGTATTTATAATTTTTTTAACATTATTGTCGAAGTCAAATGCAAATTAGTTACAAAGTTGTTTTGATTTTAGTGCGAAGGACTTTAGTAGCACGTCATCAATAGCCTTTATTACCCTACCCGTTAATTTATTTATTATTTCCCACACTTTTTTTGAATTCTTAAAATTATTACAGATTTCCCTTTTTATACAACAATTTTTGGCATTACTTATCTTTTTATTTGTTCTGTTTCTATATTTTTTTATAAATTAACTCATTTTGCTTATTACTTGTGTCATCTAAAAATATTTTTAAAAGTTCTTTTTTTCTAGTATTCTAGTATATTATAGTATTAACTAAGTTTTCGCTTAGCCAGTTACACTCATATGTATTGTCAAGGTACATTTTCGACTTGCTCGTACACTCACTATAAATCAACTGAAATTTGTTTATAATGATATTAATTAATTCGTTCGGGTCACCGCATTCCAGCGCCGCGCTCCAGTCAATGCAATTTAGTTCACGTATAAGTTTATCGTTGTTCAACTTGTTTACAATTTTAAAGGTATTTACTGTACGGCTAGGGCTGATAAGAGCTAATCCGATTACGTAATGATCGGCCGGGCCGTCTCGCACGACAGCGGACCGTAGGTACCCAGGTGTTACTCGGCTGCAGGTTTCCCGAACGAATAAATGATCAATACATGTTTTGGATACGCCATTCATTCTACATTCAATTCTTGTAGTTTGAGTTATACAACATTCGAAACCTAATTCGTTCAGTGCATTTAGATAACAGTTAACAACATTATTAGTGCACGATAAGTCAATGTTTACATCCCCTGCTAATATACAGTTTGTATTGGTGGGGTATTTTGATAACAACTTAGTTAATTCACAGATAAAAAGCGTTTTATTTAGCTGAGGCGGTCTGTAGATTGAACATAGGTATAATTTATTACCAGACGTATTTTGCACTTCACCATAAAGACACTCGAAATTCACTGTATTAACGGATATTTTTGTGAACGAAACACTCCTATGTGCGTAGACAATAATGCCGCGTCCTCTTCGTTGATTTCGTAATTCTGTGTGCATAACGTAATCATTAAGTTCGAACAAGCAGGACAAATGATCGGTGATATTAACTTCTGTGATGATTAGTAGGTGTATAATTGATGGACTTCCAGCGACGATGTATTCCAGATATGAATGATTTTTTATTAGTGAGCGAATGTTTACATGAAGTAGTATGAGTTTATTTATTCCGACATCTGGTAGATCAAACATAAAGTCGTTCCATGTTTCGTGTGACGTCTCTTTTATGAAATGTTCGTCGAGATCCATTAAAACGAAATATAGAAAATTGCCTTGATGCCTTTTGTTGTGTAGGTATTATATCATGTGTGAGCAATTGGTAAAGACTCAGAATCAGTACGTACCCGTGTTTTATGGAGCTCAGTGCCGATTCTGCCAATATCATTCTCTGACCGGACGTAATATATTTTCATGTCGCCGTCTCGTTTGCGCACCATAATTTGACCATTTTTACACCATACATATTTACACAGTGATTTTTATTTTAGTTCCTTCTTCGTTTTCCATAGCAGATAGGCTGTTAGTGGGGAGAGAGATTCACGTAGGTATACCTTGCTATCACCTTCACCACCTAGGTCCGCGATTGTAATTTTTTTAGATTTTGCTGCATTACTCCAGTAATCACGCTTACCCTCGCGCAGGGTGACGGTGATGGGAGCATCGACCCTGACGCGCTCAGCCTGGGCCGAGCCGGGCCGGTGGGGTTTCTTCTTTCTACATACTTGGATGATGTCCTCAGGCTGCTGGTTAAGTAGCTCGCAGACTGTGGTGGCGAGGTTCTTGACGTTCTCGCCTTCAGTCTCGGTGACTCCACAAATTTCAATGTCGTTACATGACTGCGCCTGCTCAAGTTTTTGGAGCTTTTGTTCTAGAACCTCATTTTTTAGGGTGAGGTTTTTGTACGCGTTGGAGGTATCCCTCTGTATGTTCTCCATTATCTTGAAGCGCGTTTCGAGGTCCTTAACTTTCCCCTCAAATTCGTCAATTTTATCCAAGTAAAAATTGAGGGTATTTTGAAGCTCATCGTGAATAATATCTTTAACGGTTTGGCGCAGTTGTCGGATTTCTTGCCGCAATTCTATTAATATTTTGTCCTGCCCGCATTTGTTGGTCTCAACTTCGGAATCTTCGTCGTCGGGCTCTGGCAGGATGACCGATATGCGTTTCTTCAGACCGCCGCCGGTTAGTGCACAGACGCGACATTTCCAGTCAACGGAGTCCGTTACGGACAAAGCAAATAGTTGGTCCGTTGTAAGCGAAGCACAGGTGGCATGATACCATTTACTACACTTATTACACTGGACACCGGGAGATTTTTTGGTCACACCTTTGTTACATTTCGCGCACTTAGCCATCGATGTACAATTAATATGCGCTTACGCACTCACGGAGATAATTATGAAACGACCCGCCGCTCGCGCGCGCACAGAGCAAACTGAACTGAGCTTACTGCATACCACGCACATGTAACGGCTACTTTAAGATACGGAGTAATGTTTTGGGGTAATGCTACGGACCGTGAGATGGTGTTTAAGAGTCAGAAGAAATGTTTACGATTATGGTATTAAACCCGTCGATTCATGCAAGCCGCATTTCATAGAACAAAATTTTGAACAAAACCTTGCCTGTATGTGTACGAAATATCAATGTATGTAAAATATAACATGAACGAATTTACTACATTTAACAGCTTGCGGGATCAGGGGAAAATTAATTATAAGTCTTCAAAAACCGCTTCTCTATCCAAAAGTGTATTTGGTATGGCACCGCGAATTTTCAATAAGCTACCAGCGCAGATTTTAAAACTAGAAAGTGCTAAAGAATTTAAAACTGGATTATATAATTATTTAGCATCTAAGGCCTACTATTCCATTCAAGAATATTTCAATGACATTAATTCTTAGGATTGTATACTATAAGCTAATTATGCATGCGATACACATGACTAAATATTTGCATGTCCTTGTGACCAAACATGTAGTTCTATTATATTTTTTGAAAATCACCTATTTGTACCATGTTTTAGCAAATAAATGACTGATTACTGATTACTGATTACACCTGAGCTTGAGAAAGATTGTATGGGAAAACAAATCATTCTAAGGCGAGAACGAATAATATGCCGACGAAGTCGCGGGCAAAAGCTAGTAATACATATAAGTGAATCCAGAATATATACTATTAGCATACAAATCATCTTAATCTGTTCAGCCGTTTTTGCGTGATTCAGTAACAAACATCCAAACATCTAAACTTTTGCATTTATAATATTAAGTAGAGGGATTATGGTATAAATATATTTTGAACGGGAACTGAAATTTGGTTTTAGAGTCACAGTTACTTAATGGAATAAATATTAAGGTGTTCAAAATTTGAAGAGACCGCGGTGGCTGGCGCGCACACTGGCCAGCGCCGCGGCGCAGCGCTTGCGTTTACTTTTTTTTTCAGTTTCTATCTTAAGTTTTCACAAATTTTGAATGAGGATGTTTGTCATTTGTCGTCAAGTATATGCTTACCAATTTTTATATCTGCAACTCATGAATTATAGGAGTTCCCATACAAAATTCAACCCCTCTTTTTTTCCTCTTTTAACCCAAATCTGCATAATTTTTATAGCCTAAAACCTGACCGGGTATTTACTCGACAGATTAGTAAAGTTTTTATCAAAATCCGTTCAACCATTTTCACGTGATGCGCGTTCATATAAACAGACAAACAGATAAACAGACAAAAATCCTAAAAACTGTTGGAACGTGTTCTGTTATCGATTCTAAGTAACCCCAGCCAACTTTTTTTCGAATATCTTCCATGTACAGACTTTCGACCCTCTTCAGCTTTATTATATTATTATGTATTATGTATTATGTATTATTATGTATTATGTATAGATAGATAGATAGATTTATTTTGGGGATCTCTTCTGAAACCAACCTTCGGAAAAACTCGTAGTATCCGGTAAAATACGAAAAATGCCGAGCAAAGAACAGTCGGCCAAGTACCTCATAAATATAATTCTTTATTACATTTTTTCACTGCTGACCTTACCGTAGTGTTCCTGATTCTGAGTAGAGAATCCGACAATCGGATTCTTGAATCCAACTAGCAGAGTATAAAAATTGGTATTATTTCCGTCTAGTAGACAAGATGGTGCTAATATTCCTAGTAGCGTCCAGTTTATAAAGTTCTTGTCCCTAGATACAGCAACCGGTTGCAGCCAGATTTGCCAATTAACAAGCTTTAAATTAACGTTTATGTACTAATATATATATGAAATTACCTTGGCCTCTCGGCCAGTTGAACCCATTTGAAGTAACTCAACTTCATGGATATTATCAGTAATTCAAGTATATCATAGATGAGTCAAGTGAAGGTCCGGTCCATCGGTGGGGTCTGAAATTACGTTGACGGCGCGAAATCGCAGTTACGAAAGCGAGAAACTTATGTTATAAACGTCACGCGAGGCACGCCGCTGCGTTTACGGTACGTCAGTGCGTTTTGTTTTAAGCAGTGGTGTGGCCGGACCTTTTGTCAAGAACTAGATACATAAAAAATATTGGGCAGTGAAATTAATTAATTATTAGAAATACCTGGCCGAAAGATCTTTGCTCGGCTTCTTTCGTATTTTCGCGCATGATAAAGCTTGATTCGACCTTCTGTCACTCCGGCCAGAACTGAGATATCGTCACAGTGCGCAACATTTGAGACTGTATACATTACTTACCCATTTTTTTCCCCAATATTTTTAGTTCCATTCGCGTTTTTCCCCATTCATGCATTTACCCACACATATTATTACTTCGCTTTTTTATTAGGAAATTTTTCTAGACACAAGGGCTCAGTTAGGTACGACGACGAGCGAAGCGAGGAGGAGTGTTAGTAGAACTGCGACCCCACAGCGCGCGAACCGAGCGAGCCAAGCGAGCGTGCCGCGGCAGCGGCCGGCAAAGCGCCAGAACCGAATATTAGAAAAAAAGGGCTACTAGTGCTAATTCCTTTTGGTTAAAAAAGCTATTGGATTAATAATACTCATATCACTCGTCGTCGTACCTAACTGAGACCTTGTGTCTAGGAAAATTCCCTAATGGGGAAATCTGCGAAAGGAAATAAAAAGAAAAAATAATATGTGTGGGTAAATTCATGAATGTGAAAAAACGCGAATGGAACTAAAAATATTGGGGAAAAAATATTGGGTAGTTAATAATAATAATCTATACAGTCACATTTGAGTTGAGAGTACGTGTCCAGTATGAGGCCGTAGTTGTCGCTTCCGTCTCGGACCAGTCTTGGTTATATAATAATTATATTATTATTTGAAAACAAAAAACTAAATATGCTCCGCCGTTTCTATGGGTATACACGGCTATATGCCTGAAGGAACGGAAATCAATAAAACATTCTGTATAATCACACAAACTTTTTCTCGCGAATTCGTCCGCGCAGAAATCGTTATAAGGCATGAAATAATTGCAATTAATTGCCTTAGCCTTATTTATAGCTTTAATTTTAAGGGATCATATCTGAAATAAAAACTATCCTACTTGTATTTTAATGTTTAGTCTACTGAATATCTGTAAATGAAGTTTCGAATTTCTCGTTTAAAAATAATTGCTGCTTTAACATACTTTCAACCCCCTTTTTATCCGTCCAGAGAGCGAGTTTTAAAAAAAGTTTAATTTATTCTTCTTATAATTTATTTCTAGGTCTATAGGTATTAATGCAGTTTCAAGTTATTCTTTAAAAAAATATTTGCATACCAAATAAACTTTCAACCCTATTTCTACCCTTTAAAGTTCAAAAATTAAAAACGCTGAAAATGGTTTTTCTGCATTTTAATGCTTAGTCTATAACGGATCTTTCATATAAAATAATTTTATTTCTTATATTTTTATACAGGGAGCCACTGGTAAAAAATGAACACTCCCTTTTAACTCCCTAAGTGGATGAAATTTAAAATTAGCGATCCATCCCTGTTTAGGACGATTTTTATTAATAATGACGATAAATTAAACGTTATAAAATAATGATGCCCACCTAAATCAATGTTCCTAGCGTCAGTTTGACTTTGAACTCTTATAAATGTCGTGGCCCAGCGGCATCCGCCTACCGCGTGCGGTATGCGAGGTTAAGCAATGTGGGCGCAGGTCAGTTCTTGGATGGGTGACCGCTTTGAGTGGTTACTAGCTGAGCGCTCTCGTGCTTTGGAAGGCACGTTAAGCCGTTGATCCCGGCTGCTGTCTACGACAGCAGTCGTTAAGCCAAGTTAGAGGCCTTCGGGCGGCTTGAGAACTTCTAACAGTCAAGTTGCCCACTCACTTGACAAAGGGGGGTCGAAGTTGCACCACGTCCGTAGGGAGTACCCACCGTTACCCTACACGTGACCCCTGGGTGGTGCTAAAAGTGCAACAAAAACTGGCAACCGTACTTGTCTTCTCGAAGATCTCATGGTTCGTAAATTAATTGTATACGATTAAATTAAAAAATGAGTGACATGACAGAAGATAGTGTTAAACGTCTTATCAGCAACATGGTAATTATTTTTAGACGAAATTACAAATTATTTTTTTGTTCGGTAAATGAAAACAAAAAAAATATATGAAAAGGTTTTTTAATTTCTATTTAAAGTCAAGTATCATCTGTTAAAATATCTGCAACTAATAAATTAACACCTTATATATTCAGTGATTTTGGCTGTGCGCTGTCCCAAAGAGTACAATATATATATATACCTTACTCAGCGCTGTTGTCAATCGTTATCAAAGGAACGCAAGAGTTTTATTAAATGTATATTTAATGACATTTATAACACACTTTAAAATAATGACACGAATGACACCAATAGTAGGGCGGTGAAATCTCTATACTATATGGTACGTAGACGCACTCGACTGCACCAAGTTGAAACAAGTTAGTGACTAGAGCCCTCTTTGAAGTATTTAATTCTCCTTATCCCAAGGACATAACTAAAACAAAAATATATCAACTCCAGTTCTAAAGTTACTTTAAACTTATACCATGTGTCGGAAAGTTTTATAATGCCGTACTTATTACGAAACTTATTAATTATTTAAACATATCCAAAGCCGTCACGGCCATACAAATGAAAATTGTATTTTGCTTGGTAATTTGACATAAAGTTCTTAATATTGTGACGTTGGGACGTTTCGTCACCTAGGTTGTGAATATAATCTTATTATAATATATACAATTTAAGCCTTTTCTTACCTTATAACAGTTAACATACTATCTAGACACGCGGCAGCGTGTCCAGCCAAGTTCACCCCAGGAACTGGCGGACAGCAGCCGTGTGTTATTTTACACGAACCGTTTGGAGCCACTTTTGACCCCCAATAACTCCAAATCTATCTAACATATAAAAATGAAATTTGGTACATGTATTAAGATCTTTTAGAACAACTAGAACCCTAAATTTCATAAATATAGGTTTAATACTTTTTGAGATATTAAATTCCAAAAAACGGCAATTTTACCACTGACTGACTGACTAGTAATCAAAAACCTAACCCACTTCCAGGTGACCTAGAAAGCTGAAATTTGGCATGCAGCTTGGTAATTGTATGTGTACGTACACCAGAAAAAATCAGAAAATACAGATTTTTTTATTAGTTTTATTATTATTATTATTTATGTTAGTTACCTCAGAACTCCGTCATTTATTTGTTTGAAACGTTATAATTTAGGGGTAGTCCCATAGTTATCAGGTAAGAATCTGATCATAGGGTCCTGGAGAAATCGAGGGAACTCTTCAAATATTTGAGGTGCACCTATAGCAATTTGGGTATTTTGTATAGTAACTCGTGCATTCGCTCTTAAAAAGCACCATTGGGCGAAGATTGACAAAAAGTAATGATATCCCACCAAAAACATAAATGTGAAAATAGGAGCTAAGTTCAATATTAAGAATATGCGATGCTTGGTTGTCGTCTTCACCGACAAAAGAATTGAGATCTAAGTGGGTGCCAAGTTCGGTATATTCTCTGAAATGGTGCCAAGTCCGGCACTACATTGTTTACAGTAAAGCTAATTTAATTACTGCGGCTTAATGCATTTTGAGCCTTAAGTTGGCAGTTTTCAATGCAGTTGGTTATACGTAATACCATAAAAGCTGTTGGATATTTAAGAAAACTGCCAATCTTCTCAGTGACCTGATCCTTGTCTCTTTGACCCATTTTAGTTTCTCGAAAAGGTAGTAAGGCTTTTGGATATCTAAGACTTTCCAGACTGTATACGCCAAGTGCAGTTTTCTCCGGTATTCCATATTTAAAAGTTTTCTTTCATTTAAAAATGGAGTAATGTGCGCCCGTTTGGGAACCTCATAACAAAAACGTACACATGCATTTTGTACTCGTTGGATGGCCTTCTTAGTTACAGATAGGAGTCTAAGTCCATAAACTATGTCAGCGTAATTGAATTGCGACAATACTAGGGATTCAACCAAAATTTCCCTGACTTTCACTGTGAGATACTTGTGAAGCCCGTACAAAACTTTCAGTCGGTAGAAGGCATTCCTAGTCTTCAGGTTCACGTGCTCTACGTACCGTAATTGCCCATCCACGACTATGCCAAGGTTTTTTGCACATTTCACTTGAGAAATAGGTTCACCTCTATAATAGGTTCTTGAGAAATAGGTTCATCTCGACAATACTTGGGTCTTGTTCCTTAATTTTAAGTCGTTGCCACTTATTCCCCATCACTAGGGATTGTGACTTTGTCGGGTTTAGGTTCGCTATTAGCTCCAAATCCTTGCTCATTTTAGCCAGTGCGCTGTCTAGATTATTCGGTGCAAAGGAATGATATATTTGGGTACCGTCGTAATAAAAATGTGCATTACAGAATTTTAAATGTTTAATAAAGTCCGTTGTGTATAAAACAAAAAGCAACGGACTAAGAATCGATCCTTGTGGTGTACCGCGATTTATTGTTCGTACGTCTGACTTGACGACTTCACCTTGATCCGTTTGTATTTCTACATACTATTTATCTCGTTTGATAGTTTTAGTTTTCGGTATTAAGGCACTTTTGCTGGTACTATTTTCGTAATCTAAAGTTGAATTACAATCGCCCTTTAAATAACAAGCCGTTTGTCTGTACTTAGTAGAATTTTAATGTCTGAATTCAGCAAATTAGCAAAAAGGAATGCGCTTGGAATAAGTTTCGGCGGGGAAAGTTTTATCGAGAAAGTTTGTTGAAACTATGCTAATCAGAGGACAAATGGCTTGATTGCTATTGAAAATACTAAAATCACTTGAGCAGGGAAGTCGCATACTAAACTACGCATTATTAAATTTATATTCCATTTCTTGAGCCGAAATGAATACAGGCTGCAGTGTCGACCAGTAAACCTTTAGTACCTCCCGGCTTTCCTTTATATGTAATGACTAATCAATGATTTTCATCATAATAATGACATACATTTTCGTTAAAATTTTATTGACTGACCCACTACCCAAAATTAAAGTCTACAAGCAATTAAAACTTTAATCATTCCAAGGGGTATTTTATCGTGTCGGAGCGGTAACTGTGAGAAATGTGGTGTGTTTATCGGTCGCAGCTAGCGCCGTGATTAACGACCCAGTGTCTGTTACCTTGTTAGTAGGAAGAGAGAAATGCTGTAACATGCTACCTTTACAATTTTATTGACCTCGCCTTTTCTCCTGACAAGTCTGACCTAGCAAGTATCTTATTTAATATAGTTAACTCAATGTTGGTAATGTACGTCTTCGAAACAGAGTTGAAATGATGCTTTCTGTTTCATTTAATGTGGATTTTATGCTTTATATTTTAAGGCATCTAGCTATATCAGATGTGAGCGATAAATAATAAATAAATAATAAAATTTCCAAACACTGACTCGACAAAAAAGTCTATATTATAATCGACGCTGCTCATAAAATTTCGAGAGAATCGGTTGAGAAATGGGACCTGCAGAGAAGAACAACCGGAAATCTGGACATCTGGCCATCTGCATATCGGGACATACGCAATCATTTTCGTCGAAGCTGAAGCGGAGTACTTTGTTTTACTCGGTCGATAAACTCAGAGTTGATGTGAGGCATTTCGTATTCATTTAGGTCTCAAAGAGTTTCGCTCATTCTGGTGTGGCTTCAAGTGTGGCTTAGATTGAGATGATAATCAGCTTGGATAAATATAACTGTCACTGCTGCGCACAGGTTTTCTGTCATGACTTTGAAAAAAAACCTGTGCCTGTGTGCTTGGCCCAGTTCAGAGACCCAGCGTTGGAGAATTCGCAAAAATACCGAAATTGAAGATCTTGTCGCGGAACCGAACGTCATCGGGGTAACAAAAGCTTATCGACTTCGTTGGCTTGGTCATCTAGAGCGAATAGATGACGACCGTGCCATCAAAAGAACCGACCTGGGCAAACCGAGTGGGAAACGCCCGGTCGGCCACCCTAGATACCGTTGGACCGATTCTGTGGAGGTCGAGCTATGCAAGCTTCAAGTTGACTCGTGGAAGGAAATGACGCAGCATTGGGATCAGTGACGTGCACTCGTGTTGGAGGCCGAGACATACTTTGGGCCGCTGCGCCAGAGGAGTACGTAAGTACTTTGAAAAATACTGATACGATATGAAAATTTAAAGTAATCCCTATGCTATGGCCCAGTGCGTGTTGGGAACTTTACATGCATACATAATTGAATTTTTTTGCATATGTATGGCTTCCTATTGATTCTTATTTCTTTCACCGAAAAGCAAAGTAAATATCTAATACACGCTTCGATCCGAACCTAGGGCCGCCGTTTGACAGCCGCATGCTTAGACCAAAGGCCAATAGGCTACAATAAAACTTATTCATACTTAGTTAAAATCTAATTCTTACCACTTGTAAGCAGACATTCGATTGCAAATAAATACTGACTGAAGGCTTTTGACAGAGCTCGGAAACCGGTATATTGTCCATACAAAAAAGGCTTCGTTTACTATTTCATGTTTAATCAGGCAATCTAATACATGTCAGAGTAATAATCTTAATACATTATTGAGTGCCACATAAAAGCATTTTAAACTTATTCATAATATTTGCATATTCCGGGATTTTGATCCTTCAACATAGAAGACCTTGGCCTTGTTTATGTACAGACACATGGAAACTCCAACTCACCTGCCAGCGCGCGTGTTGTGTCGCGCAACATGTTGTCTAGGCACAAACAAGGCCTGAGTGTGTTAACTTTGTCAAATACGGGTAGTAATTAAATTAGATTTTGTTCGAAGCCAGAGTTTTTTTATAATTAAAAATGGGATTGCTTTTGGCCAGCATCTAGCCAAGGGGCAAAGATGAGGCCGACGATGAAGCGAGCTCACCCAGAAGATGCCTATTCACTCCCTTAAAAAGGATAACTAAAGCGAAAGATTCCCGCGGCTCGTGCAGTGTGCAACGTTGCGGCACGTCTGTCGATATGCCATATGTGAAACTAAACGTTACAGATCACGTGTCACGCAATATTGCCAGAAATGTCAAAGTTGCGGAATTAATAGATTATTGCTGGGACAGGGAAGGTCAGGAACTGCTTCGCGATATGATAGACTCAGTGTGCTCTGTAAACTATTCAGTTATTAAGACTGCGCAGTACGTTCGGTTCTCCATACAAACGTATTTATGCTCTCATTTTAAAACGCCAGGCTAGAATAACATGAAACTTTGTATACACAATGGGATCTGGCATATCTAGGTCGGACCATAGTTTCTGTTGCTCGAAATTATAATGGAGAAAAAATACAGCGATTATTAAGGTTTTCATACAAGCAGTATAAAACTCACACTATCACTATGTTTTTTCTTTTACAATTTCTAGGAACAGAAACTATGGTCCGACCTAGATATGCTGGATCCCATTGTGTATACAAATTTTCATGTTATTCTAGCATGGCGTTTTAAAATGAGAAGGTAAATACGTTTGTATGGAGAACCGAGCCAGACCGAGCGTACTGCGCCCTCTTAACTTTTTCGCTACAGCTAAATATAATAACTTTCTCAAACAATGTGCGCTTACAATACAGATACTCAACCATTATAGAAAAAACTTTTACATAATAATAAAACGCAGGGACATTATTCACGCTTTATGATATTTTAACAATTAACAATAATTAATAAGAGATAAGTAGAATAATGAATGTCAGGGCGTATCCTTTCACATAAAAAATAACTCATGGTTTATTACAAAAGAAAAAAAAATTGCAAGCTGCCTAGCCAGCAGGATAGCTTATATCATCACGTTTTATAGCCAAAATGTACTAAAATGTTACATAAAACGTGATTTACGTAGGTAATACAATACATTGTATATTTTTAAATAATCAATTCTAGAATATTTATTTCGGGGATCCCGGAAAAGCCTTTAACGATTGTAATGAAATTGCTGATTTGGGGGTTTACAACGTCGATAAATCGATTAAGTTAGGTTTTCTCTACGAGAAATCTCGTATTCTCCGGGAGGACATGAAAGATGTCGAGCAAAGGTCTTTCGGTCGCCCAGGTAATTAAAGACTCCTTGTCTGTATTTTAATAAAGATTTAGGTTAGAAGTAGGGAGGAAAAAGTCATCTTGCTCATATTTGGGGTAACGCAACTGGGGAAGTACCTGTATGCCTCGTTCCAATAATAATATTTTTTATCAGAAAGAAGATATTTTTAGCATAATCTAATACGAGTTTACGTAACAAAAATACATGCAAAGTGATTTAATTACAAACTTAGTTTGGAAATGTTATTGATGATAAAATTTATAATCTAGATAAAGGTTTCATTTAATTTTTCCATAAAAATAATATTGATATTAACATTACGAGGATGTAGTTATTTCATCTTTTTTCTTGGTAAACTTCGGAAATAAGGGAAAGCGGGAGGATAACGGTATTTTTTTTACATTTTCCTTCATAAATTGAAATTTATCCGCAGTAAAAAAAAAGAAAACCTTTTTCAGAATGTGCAATTCTAAGCAATTTCATATGACACTTGACGTAGTTACTAGATTTTGAATTTTTGAACCCCATTGAATCGATGGTACATCAAAGAAAAAAAAATCGTGTGCAACGCATCTCTCTTGGTTAGCCTTTTTATAACTATTCCAAATTTCAAATTGATAAGCATTAGTCCTTGAAATATTTAGCGATATGACAGACAGACAGAGCGGCATGGCAGCGTAAGGGTCCCTTTTTTCCTTTTTTTTACTGAACACTAAAAACAGACACCGGATATAAAAGATACATTTTTTATATGAAATTACTGTTATTTTTATTATATTGCAATTTCTGACTGAGCCTTGAAACCTCCATCCTTTTTCACCTCTTCATAGCATCACATAAATTGGGAGCATAAAATAAACTCGTAACAAAATTTACTTTTTTACAGATACCAACAGAAGTTTAATGCCCCCGCTGGAAAGTAATTATGCTAATTAGAAACAAATTTAACAAGATTATGGTCCAGAGGAAATGAGGACTTTGAATACTCGTACATTAATTGAGAACCTAATTATTTATGGCATTTTCAAAACATTCGTTTTTAGGGCCGGAAGTTCTGTTGTGTTGTAATAAACTTGTATACAAAATAGGGATATACGAGAGCTAGCTATACAGGATGTTTTAATTAACATTACGAGAATGAAATAAAGTTATCTTCTCTAAGACACTAGTATCCCAATTCGTACCATTTCAAAGATATTCAAAAAAATTTTTTCGTTAACTAACAGGTTATTTTACTAGGGAGTATAGTATAAAACATCCTTGACAAATAAACAATGTTGACGTGCGTCACGTGCGGTGTCATTTGAATTTCGAATATTGTCATACTTGACATTAACTTTTGCTTGTTACCTTGGTGATACAATTAATTATTTTGTATGAAAATGAAAACAAAAAAAAAACATTTTTTTCTTGAATTTTGAAAAACTAAATACTTATGCAACGTCGTTTCTATAGCTATGCAGGGCTATATCTTGGAGTAACAGAAATCAATAAAAACACCCTGTATAGACATAAGCACTGGACTAATTGAATAAATGTGCAAGAGTTTATTTAACGGACCATTTTTTTTTCAGGAAATGTCATGGAAATACACCAATTTTGTTTATTAGGTGACTGTAAAAAAGATGGAATCAAATCTCATTACGATACGTATATGCTAGGCTAGGTAAAGTTTCTGAAATAAATAAATAATGCATGTCAAATAAAGGTTGAGTCATTTGAAATTGTTAGTCATGTCTTTACTCAGTTTTTACAGCACATAAGAAATCTTAACGTACAGAACGCGAAATTCATGTTATGAGGCATTCTCTACTAGTCATCCTTTAGGTAAAGCAACTAATACTGAAAAACTAAATAGGTAATCAACTAACCATAATTGATGCCAATACATGCACCTGAAATAGAGTAAATTTTTATCCAATCAAAAAACGTAAATGTGAAAATGGCAGCAAGTTCAATATGCGTGGTTGTCGTCTTCACCGACAAAATAATTGAGAGCAATAAATTAGTTTTACTGAAAACAATCTAGTTCCAGACTTGGCAACTATTCAGATAATCTACGGAACTTGGCACCCATTTAGATCTCAATTATTTTGTCTGTGAAGACGACAACCACGCATCGCATATTGAACTTGACTGCCATTTTCACATTTATGTTTTTGATGGGATATCATTACTTTTTATCAAACTTTACCAAATAGTGCTGGTCAAGAGCGAATTAATGCACGTGTTTCTATACAAAATGCCCAATGACTATAGGTGCAACTCAAATATTTGAAGAGTTCTCTCGATTTCTCAAGAATACTATGATCAGATTCTTAACTGATAACTATGAAAAAGAATCTTCCAGATCGGTTAATAAATTACGGGAGTTCTGAGATAACAAGCATTAAACAATAATAATAGAACTGTAAATATCACTGTTTCCAGACTTTTTTTGGTGTACTGTACACACACAGTTACCCACCTGGATACCAAATTTCACCTTTCTAGGTCACCTAGGTTAGGTTTTTGATTACTAGTCAGTCAGTAGTAAAAACTCCGTTTTTTGGACTTTATGATCTCAAAAACTATTTCACCTGTAGGGTGCCTACTAGTGTTTAAATAATAAGTCCGTTATAGACACACTACGTTTATAATTAAAGTTCCAACACAGAGATAGGCACAAGCACAAGAAGATAGAAAGCACAGTCTAGTATAGAAGAATGAAATACGATAGGAAGCGAAATTAATGTCAAATTAAGCAATTGCACTGCACTCGCGTAAGCATAGGCTCGATAGTCGAAGAGACATGCATTCGCCGTCGCGGATGTGATAGCACTGGCGGGCGACGCGTGCGCGCCGTCTATCTTGCTCGCACAACCGGCCCCGAGGTGACTCATACGCAGTTGCCGGGCGCGGCGCGCAGCCATCAGGTGAAGTTTGACCGACTGCGTCTGCAGCGCGCGGGGTTATTGGTTTTATCTGGCCAGCCGCCACACACTCCCCCACCGAGACCGTTGACTGCTACGGTCGATAGTAATTGGGAAATCGCACCGATCTACCACTGCGCGTCCTTCTGGTGATAGCAGGTTCAGCTGACGGCGGTGGCGGTGTGTTAATCGAAGACTTGATGGAGCCGGAACCACTTGAGTCATCTGCCCTGGCCATATGTGCTGGTTTCAATCTGTCAATCGTAACAGTGTTCTCTTTACCTTTGATGTCGATTTTAAATGTTTTGGTTCCTCGTTGCAGCACTTTATATGGGCCTGTGTATGGGGAATCTAAAGATCTCTTGGCAGGCCCCTGTCGAAGAAACACATAGTCTGCGCTGCTGAGGTCTTTTGGGATGAAGAAGGGTTTGTATGAGTGCCGGGTGCCTGGTGTGGGTTGCAGCTTAGAGATATGGTGCCTAAGTCTGGCTGCGAAATAAGCATAGTCGACTGTAGTAGTGTCCCCTGTTGGCGAAAAGAACTCACCGGGCAGGCGCAGCGGCTCTCCATACACGAGTTCTGCTGCCGAAGACTGCTAATCGTCCTTCCATGCGCTGCGGATGCCCAGCAGCACTAAAGGTAGGACCTCAGTCCAGTGAGTGTTGGTGTGGCACATTATAGCTGCCTTCAATTGGCGATGCTGTCTTTCGACCATCCCGTTGCTAACTGGATGGTAAGAAGTGGTGGGGCGGTGCTCGGAACCGAGGATGGCTGATAAGGCGTGGAACAACTCGGACTGGAATTGTGCACCTCTGTCAGTGGTGATCTTTTCAGGGCAACCAAAGCGAGCTACCCAGCCCGAGACAAAGGCTCGGGCGCAGCTCTCCGCCGTGATGTTAGGCAAAGGGTATGCCTCGGGCCAACGAGTGAAGCGATCAATGAGCGTGAGGCAGTACCTGAAACCACCAGAGTATGGTAATGGTCCGACGATGTCCATATGAACATGGGAAAATCTTCGAGATGGCGTAGGAAAGGGAGTTATGGGGGAGTTTGTATGGCGCGAGATTTTGTTTCTCTGACAATCTGCGCATTTTCTCGCCCATTGGCGGCAATCTCTATTTATCCCTGGCCATACGAATCTTTGTGCCACCATTCTGACGGTTGCTTTGACACCTGGATGGCTCAGTCTGTGCATAGCATTGAACACTGGTCGTCGAAAATCATTAGTGACGTATGGCCTTGCGCTTCCAGTAGAGACGTCACAGTATAGTTGTGCTTGTGTTCCTGGTAATTGGATCTTCTTTAAATTAAGCCCTGACCCATTCTGTAGCAGGTCTTTTAATTCAAGGTCTTCCTTTTGTAATCGTGTTAAGGCTTCGTAATCAATGGGTACACCTATCGCCTCCACTCTGGAAAGTGCATCTGCTACGACATTATCCTTCCCCAATACATAACGTATGTCGGTACTGAATTGGGAGATAAAATCTAAGTACCGAAATTGTCTTGGGGAACATTTATCTCTCGATGAAGTGAACGCAAACGTCAGAGGCTTGTGGTCCGTAAAGATGACGAATGGTCTGGCTTCGACTATGTGACGGAAATGTCTTATTGCGTCGTATATAGCCAGCAGCTCCCTATCATACGGACTGTACTTTTTCTGTGATGGCTTAAGGCGTCGAGAGAAGAAAGCGAGGGGTTCCCATGACCCTTGTGAGGCTCGCTGTTGCAGCACTGCGCCAATCGAGACGTCTGAGGCATCAGTGTGGATGGCCAGCTCGACATCCGCCTGTGGATGAGCTAGAATGGCGGCTTTGGATAGACCTTCTTTGCATGCTGTGAATGCTTCCAACAAATCTGGCGTCATCTGAATCTCCTGTGTTGCCTTCTTCTTTGGCCCACTTAAAACGACGTTCAGCTGTGATTGCATAACTGACGCACCTGGTACAAATCTTCGGTAGAAGTTGAACATCCCAAGAAATCTGCGGAGTTCTCTGACGTTCTTGGGAACTGGGTAGTCCAGAATCGCCTGTACCTTGGACTGGAGTGGCCGAATGCCCTCTGGTGACACTTCATGACCGAGAAAGGTGATTGATGGCACGCCAAACTCACATTTTGCTGCATTTATGATAACCCTGTAGTCTGTCAGTCGCTGGAATAGCTCATGCAGGTGTTTTTGATGCTCCTCTTCGCTTGTGGAAAAGATCAAGATGTCGTCCAAGTATCCGTAGCAGCAGTCCAGGCCTCTTAGTGCTTCGTCCATAAAACGCTGAAACGTCTGCGCTGCGTTTCGGAGACCATACGTCATTTATGGGAACTGGAATAGGCCAAATGGTGTGATTATGGCATTCTTGGGGATATCAGCTGGGTAGACCGGAATCTGGTTATAGGCCTTTACAAGATCTACCTTGGAGAAAACTTTGCTTCCCGCTAGCTGCTGCGTGAAGTCCTGTATGTGCCTTATTGGGTACCTATCTGGGATGGTACGCGCATTCAGGGCGCGATAATCACCGCATGGCCGCCAACCTTCATCCTTCTTAGGAGCTAAATGAAGCGGAGACGACCATGGACTCTCAGATCGAACTGCTGTTCCATTTTGAAGCATGACTTCGAACTCTTTCTGAGCTATCTTGAGGCGATCCGGTGGGAGGCGTCGAGGTCTACTTGACACGGGTGGTCCAGGTATGGTGCGTATATGGTGCACTGTATTATGTTTGGGCACTGTAAGGGTACCTGCTGGTCGGGTGATGGCTGGGTACTGGCGTAATATCAGGTACATGGAGTCTCCCGTCATCACCTTCACTGAAGAAATGGTCTCTACTGCTGGCTGCGCTGGGGCGTTAACGGTGAGTGTGGTATGATTGTCGATCAGGCGTTGGTTTCTGCAATCAACCATTATATTATAATGAG
This sequence comes from Notocelia uddmanniana, assembly GCA_905163555.1. NCBI lineage: Eukaryota > Metazoa > Arthropoda > Insecta > Lepidoptera > Tortricidae > Notocelia > Notocelia uddmanniana. The sequence goes on from LR991055.1 coordinate 25,205,646, forward strand.
ACAGAAAGTCAACCCCTATGATCGGTTTTGAAACATCGGCAACCACAAAGTTCCAGTCGAATGCTCGGCGCAGTCCTAAATTGAGTTGGAGGTGAACCGAGCCATATGTTAGTATTATTGTGCCATTTGCTGCGAATAACTCGTAATTAGTATTTTTACGTGAGCCTCTAAGCGCTGTGCGAGGGTACACGCACAAGTCAGATCCTGTGTCAACTAGGAATAGTACCTTGGAGGTGTTGTCCACTACAAATAGGCGGCCCGGTTTAGAGTGGCAGTCGTTGGCCGCTACTTCCGGCTGCCGTTGAAGTTTTCCGCCGCCGGATGAGTGCAAGGTCTGGTACAGCGTGTCGCCAGGTCACCAAACCTGTTGTGATACCAGCACATTGATGGATCCCAGCGCCTTGAGGTCGACCGGTCCCGTCGTCGACTATTAGATGTAGACCTATCCCTAGCGCGGTAACTATTCTGAGTGCTTGACCTTGAGCCATGTGCTTGGCTACCGAATTGAGCCTTTAATGAAGCTATTTCCTTTGTTAGGTCCGCTATTTGCTTTGCCATTTCCATGGCGTAATCGCCTCCGCCTACCGCATAAACTTGGGGTGCTTGGGGTACAATGTCATGTACTTTGTCCACTAAATCAGCCAAATCGTCTAATGTAGCTTTTGTTTGTGATGCAATGACTGTTTGCAAGCTGCTAGGTAAACGACTAGACCACACAGTTTTCAAAAAGTCTTCGGTTACACATTTTCCAGCTAACGTACGAAGATGTCTTAGGAACTGCGATGGTTTTCTTTCCCCCAACTCTTCGTGTTTCATCAATTGTAATAATCTTTTTTCTTGTGACGCCGATAATCTCGATATGAGCTCATTTTTTAGCTTGTCATATTTATTATCCGTCGGAGGATCGATAATTATGTCCTTGACCTCCACAACATATTGGTGTTCCAACTGCGAAATAACAAAGTTAAATTTTGTTTGGTCATTTGTTATGCCGGATAAAAAAAATTGAGCCTCCATCTGTCTGAACCACAAAGCTGGCTCTTCTGGCCAAAATGGCGGCGCACGCACAGAAACTTTAAACACGGAGCCGTTATGCTCCAAATCGTTAGCCTGCGGAACACCAGCACCGTCGCGGTTGTTAGCTCCTTCATCTGCCATGTTATCTGCCACTTGTAGCTATTCACTTGCGTTATAGTTCAATGTTCGGGGTCACCAATGTAGGGTGCCTACTAGTGTTTAAATAATAAGTCCGTTATAGACACACTACGTTTATAATTAAAGTTCCAACACAGAGATAGGCACAAGCACAAGAAGATAGAAAGCACAGTCTAGTATAGAAGAATGAAATACGATAGGAAGCGAAATTAATGTCAAATTAAGCAATTGCACTGCACTCGCGTAAGCATAGGCTCGATAGTCGAAGAGACATGCATTCGCCGTCGCGGATGTGATAGCACTGGCGGGCGACGCGTGCGCGCCGTCTATCTTGCTCGCACAACCGGCCCCGAGGTGACTCATACGCAGTTGCAGGGCGCGGCGCGCAGCCATCAGGTGAAGTTTGACCGACTGCGTCTGCAGCGCGCGGGGTTATTGGTTTTATCTGGCCAGCCGCCACACACCTACGAATATATTTATGAATTTAGGGTTCTACTCGTAGTTGTTCTAATGGATTTTAATAAAAACACTAAATTTTGTTTTTCATGTTAAATAGATTTGAAGTTATTGAGGGGTCAAATGTGGCATCCAAACGGTTCGTGTTAAATAATAACACACGGCTGCTGTCCCCCAGTTCCTGGGGTGAACTTGGTTGGACACCATGCCGCGTGTCTAGATAATATACATACTTTACAAAATTAGACAAAGGACATTATAACTAAAAATATCGGGACGGACGATTATTAAGTGCGTAATAACCTAAGCTATGGCGCATAGCTTTGGCTATCGCCAGCTTCTGGTCCCGTACGATCTTAACCAAGAGAAAGATACCATCGACACGAGAAGAAGAAGAAGGTGCCTACACGTAAGCAAAAAAACCCGTTTACATACTTTTATTTGACGACAACAATAATATTAATATTTTATTATTTGAATTTAGTATCACATTTCACTTCAAAGATAACACGCGAAACAACAGTGTCATTGTGAACTTACTGTTTACCTACTCGCCATAATTTCGAATGCTCAATCAGCCAGAAGTGAGGATTGATAGCATAAAGGCGTCCATCGGCCTGTGAAGATACGACCACGATCGGAGCGGTTACACAACTAGTTGTTTACGAGTAGGTTTCAATTGTTTATCGGTAAGCAGTTCCATTGTTTTAAGAGAAGTTGTGGTTTGGATCGTGGAAAGCGATTGCAAAAAAAGGAGGAGGATCTCATTTTGTCGGAATATATGTATACTAGCATTTGCCCGCGGCTTCGCCCGCGTACTAAGCGAAATTTTTAACCGTCTACAAAAAACAGGTTCGTATGTTTGTCCACGATTATCTCGCGTTTGGCTGAACCGATTTAGATGCGGTCTCCAGAAAAGTAGTTGTTACATTCTGGGGGTTTCGGTATACGAAGTTTGGTGATTGTGATTCATTAACAGATGAACAGATGAAAAGTCAGTATACATTCTGAGAACCGGCACTTTGTTGAATTTCATTTGAATTTGGCAAAAATAAGGATCGAAAACTATTATCATACATTTCCGAGAGGCCGAAGGGGAAAGGGCCGATGAAATAAAGGCATGTCTTAAATGGCCCTTAGTAAAAGTATCTGTGTACTACAGTAAAACCAATAGGTCTGTAAACGACCAAGCAGCGCGCAGCGGTCATAAACTCTGGTCCTTTGAAGTACAGAAATACGGCTAATTCAATATCACGTGTAACATTTATTTTTCCTAAAAATAAATTTATTAGGTAGGTTTTGCCAGTTCCCATTGAAGCATCCAAAAACAAAATTTGGTCTCACTTCCATTCGCACTCCTTACTTCAGTCCGTTTGTTACAACCAAGTTGCTTTTACTGGACCGATTGAATTACAATTTGGCACAAACTATCAAGAATTTAGAGCGCTCGTGGCCCAGCGGCACCCGCCTACCGCGTGCGGTGTGCGAGGTTAAGCAATGTGGGCGCAGGTCAGTTCTTGGATGGGTGACCGCTTTGAGTGGTTACTAACTGACTCGTGCTTTGGAAGGCACGCTAAGCCGTTGATCCCGGCTGCAATCGTTAAGCCCAGTTAGAGGCCTTCGAGCGGCTTGCGAACTTCTAACAGTCAAGTTGCCCACTCACTTGACAAAGGGGGAACGAAGTTGCACCACGTCCGTAGGGAGTACCCACCGTTACCCTACACGTGACCCCTGGGTGGTGCTAAAAGTGCAACAAAAACTGGCAACCGTACTTCTTGATTTAAATGATAAAAAATATCGAAACCTCTGTCTTTTTAAAAGCAAATCCATAGATACCCCACACGCCTATATAGTAACATTTAACTTTTTTGCATACAGGCATGTATGGAGTGCCAAATTTTACCTAAGATTCGTAATTTTGAACGAAATCGGGACGGGAAAAAAAGAAAATCAGGATGACCGCCATTTTCACAAAATTTACCTCGGATTCGTATTAAGAGACCTCTCGGACACTCAGATATCGATTTTGAACAAAATAGGGACGAAAATGAAGAAAATCAATATGGCCGCCACTTTTTTCAAATTTTACCTCAAATTGGGGACCTCTCGGACGCTCAGATATCGATTTTGAACGAAATCGGATTGGAAATGAAGAAAATCAATATGGCTGCCACTTTTTCCAAATTTTACCTCGGGTTCGTATTAGGGGACCTCTCGGACGCTCGGATATCGATTTTGAACGAAATCGGGTTGAAATGAAGAAAATCAATATGGCTGCCACTTTTTCCAAATTTTACCTCGGATTCGTATTAAGAATTCTCTCGGACGCTCAGATATCGATTTTGAACGAAATAGGGACGAAAATGATAAAAATGAATATGGCCGCCACTTTTTCTAAATTTTACCTCGGATTCGTATTACAAGACCTCTCGGACGCTCCGATATCGATTTTGAACGAAATCGGGACGAAAAAAAAGAAAATCAATATGACTGCGACTTTTTCCAAATTTTACCTCGGAGTCGTATTAGGGGAGCTCTCGGACGCTCAGATATCGATTTTGAACGAAATCGGGTTAAAATGAAGAAAATCAATATGGCTGACACTTCCCAAATTTTACCTCGGATTCGTATTAAGAATTCTCTCGGACGCTCAGATATCGATTTTAAACAAAATAGGGACGGAAATGACAAAAATGAATATAGCCGCCACTTTTCCTAAATTTTACCTCGGATTCGTATTAAGACGTATTACGAAAATGAAGAAAATCAATATGACCGTTACTTTATAATTTAAAGTTTAGGTACCTCGGATTCCTATTAAGAGTCTTCTTGGACGCTCAAATATCGATTTATGTCGAAATCGTATCGGACGGCACTGATTAATAAAACCACTTACAATACATTGAATTTAAAAAAAGGTCGTATCTTCATAGGGAACTTCATGCACCTTTAGACCTTATAAGGAACTTACATGCCAAATTTGGTATCTCTCGAACCAGCAGTTTGGGCTGTGCGTTGATATGTCATTCACTCAGTCAGTCAGTTTCTTCTTGCAATTTGGCACCTACTTTTAAGTTTTCATGCCCGCAATATTAAATTTCAAAATCAATGCCATTTTCGAATTTACCGACCCAAAAAACCATAAAAATGACACCCATATTAATATTTAGACATTCCAACCCCCTCGGACCCCAACAGAGGGGATGGTATTTCACGTCCTTCACGTAGGATTTTAAAATCATTCTTGTTTTCGTAATCAGCGACCAGATAAACCATAGTAACAACACCCATATCGATTTTCAGAATTTGTCACCAGATTTCCTCCTTTTAGGGGTTGATTTCTCAAAAAACCTGATACACATGTTTACTCATTTATCGTTAGAAATACTCCTGTGAAGTTTCGCATAAAATAGTCCAACTAATCTTGATTCCCCATACAAACTTCGGACCCCCATTTCACCCCCTTAGGGGTTGAATTTTGTAAAATCCTTTCTTAATGCACCTCAAGACCGTATATGGAACCTACATACTAAATTTGGAATCTCTAGAACCAGCAGTTTGGGCTGTGCGTTGATATGCCACTCACTCAGTCAGTCAGTTATTTCTTGAAATTTGGCACAAACTTTCAAAAGTTTTATGTCCACAATATTAGATTTCAAAATCGATGCCATTTTCGTAATTATCGTCCCAAAAAACCATAAAAACGACACCCATATTAATATTTATACATTTCATCCCCCTCGCACCCTAACAGGGGGGATGGTATTTCACGTCCTCCACGTGAGATTTTAAAATCAGTGACCCGGTATATCATAAAAACAATACCCATGTCGATTTTCAGAATTTGTCACCACCTTTCCCCCTTTTAGGGGTTGATTTCTCAAAAAACCTGAAACACGTATTTACTCATTTATTGTTAGAAATACTCCTGTGAAGTTTCGCATAAAATAGTCCAACTAATATTGTTTCCCCATACAAACTTCGGACCCCCATTTCACCCCCTTAGGGGTTGAATTTTGAAAAAACCTTTCTTAATGCACCTCAGGGCCTTATATGGAACCTACATACTAAATTTGGAATCTCTAGAACCAGCAGTTTGCGCTGTGCGTTGATATGTTGGTCACTCAGTCAGTCAGTTATTTCTTGAAATTTTGCACAAACTTTCAAAAGTTTTCATGTCCACAATATTAAATTTCAAAATCGATGCTATTTTCGGAATTATCGTCCCAAAAAACCATAAAAACGACACCCATATTAATATTTAGACATTTCATCCCCCTCGGACCCCAACAGAGGGGATGACATTTCACGTCCTCCACGTGGGATTTTAAAATCATTGGTGATTTCGTAATCAGCGACCCGATAAACCAAAAAAACAACACCCATATCGATTTTCAGAATTTGTCACCACATTTCCCCCCTTTTAGGGGTTGATTTCTCAAAAAACCTGAAACACGTATTTACTCATTTATCGTTAGAAATACTCCTGTGAAGTTGCGAATAAAATAGTCCAACTAATCTTGTTTCCCCATACAAACTTCGGACCCCCATTTCACCCCCTTAGGGGTTGAATTTTGAAAAATCCTTTCTTAGTGCACCCCTAGACCTTATAAGGAACCTACATGCCAAATTTGGAATCTCTAGGACCAGCGGTTTGGGCTGTGCGTTGATATGTCAGTCAGTCAGTCAGTCAGTCAGTTTCTTCTTTTATATATTTAGATTTTTTTATTTTATGTATGTTCACCGATTACTCGGAGACTAGTGGACCGATTTCAAAAATTTCTTTTTTGTTTGAAAGGGTGTGTTTTCTAGTTGGTCCCATTGTCACCAAGTCTGGATCTGAGGACGGGATCTTCGAAAAACGAAGGAACTTCTCAAATTATAAACCAAGAGGATGGAGTATGGCAAAAAATAAGTAACTCAAATTACCAAGAGGATGGGGTCTGGCAAAGTTTGGAGTCGGTGTTTTTTTTTTTATTTACTTGTTTCATACTACTTCCATCTCAAAACTTGAGAGAACTTAGGTAATCGTAATGGAGTGAAGCTATTGCTTATACCTTCAGTCTAAACCGCCACGGTATGCATCGCGAACAGGCTTAAAAAATGAATTTAAAGTAATTGTATTCTTTATTTATTTTTATTTTTTTCAAAACCGACGCGGCGTTAGTTCTATCACCGTATTCACGGTAGTAAATTTGGTTACTCTAAGAAATTAGGCTTCGTCCCTATTCCCATTTGGACAACATCCTCGGAGAAAATCCCATTTCGTCCAGTGTCGCATCTGACCCACTGTTCCAACTCGTCACTCTCTCGACTCGTCCAGTTTCGTCTCATTGTCATTCCCAACTAGTCCACTTTCTCAACTCGTCCATTTTCCAATTGTTAACTTCTTTGGTAGCGGGGGATGTTCAACGCCTCCCGTGTTTATATTGATAGTGTTCAAGGGTCGGCCGGCAGGAAGGAATTAAATACTGGAGATCACTGATAGCAGTATATTCTTATCGACAATATACAGGGTGTCCCAAGAAGTAGTGATATACTGAAGCTGGGAGGTAGAGGACCTAGAGTGCTATCTGAATCAACCCCATGTATGTTCCGCGATTTTTAGTATTTTCGGAGTTATGATTTTTTTTTTAATTTTACACCTATCGCCGCGTACGATGAGATTTTTATTTATGGTGACGTGAATTATTGCGGTAGATGCTTGATTTTTTTTGTGTGCTAAGCTGATAGATAGGCCAATTCAGTATGGTAACATTTACTATCGTTAGATCTTTGAATGGCATAAGAAAAAATTAAATTCCAAGAAAGATAAAACTACCCAGTATGTACACAACTTCAAGGGCCCTTAAAAAAATAAAATCACATAAAAAATAATTACCGATTGGCTTTTAAAAACTTGATCTATCTACCAGGTAGCTACCCTGAAAATTTCATTTTATTATTAAAAAGGCTTCAATCAAAAACTTTAAATCTAAATGTGGTAAGTGCACAATTTTATATATCCAAACAGAAAATCAAGGACGAGTGCCTTCAGAACTGACATGATAACCTAAAAATATGACCTCTTTAACGCCGTAAACACACTTGGACGGATTCAATACAAGACCGTAGTCTTGCAAACGATTGAAAAGGATCCGCAAGTGTTATTTGTGAAGGTTCTCATCAGCTGAGAAGACAAGTATGTCGTCCACATACGGAAAAACGAAATCGAGATCCCGCGTGACCTCATCGATGAACCGTTGAAAAGTTTGGCCAGCATTCCTCAATCCAAACGTCATGAAAGGGAACTCGAAGAGGCCAAACGTGGTAACGATGGCGGTCTTGGGGATATCGTCCTCAGCTACTGGGATCTGGTGGTATGCCTTCACAAGATCAAGCGTGCTAAAGTTGGTAGCTCCAGCAAGGTTGTGCGCGTAGTCGTTGATGTAACGAACTGGATAACGGTCGGGAATAGTCCTGGCGTTCAAGGCGCGGTAGTCCCCGCAAGGACGCCAAGACTGGTCCTTCTTTGGAGTCATATGTAAAGGAGAGGACCAAGCACTCTCAGATGGTCGTCCTATTCCGTTCCGCACCATGTCCTCAAATTCCTTCTTGGCAGCAGATAATGTCTGAGGTGCCAAACGACGGGGACGGCAGGAAATGGGTGGGCCCTCGGTAGTCCTAATATGATGCACAGTGTTATGCTTAACAGACCGTGGAAATCCAGGAGGCTTGGTGATGTCAGGGAACTCAGCGAGCACTTGTGCATACGAAGAGTTCGGTAAACCAATTGACCTGATGCTAAACTGCGAAGTGTCAGCAGTAGTACCGGTGGCTTTAAGGCCGGTTTTACCATCAACAAGCCGTTTGTGGTGACAATCAGGCAGCAGGTGGTAGTGGGACAGAAAGTCCTAACCGATGATGGCTGTATTAACATCAGCCACCACAAACTGCCAGGTGACAACGCGCCGTAGTCCAAAGTCAAGTTTTAGTTGGACGGTTCCGAAAGTTTTGATAGTGCTGCCATTGGCAGCGCTGAGTTGCCAATCCGTGGGTGTTCTCCGTTCACGGAGCCAACGGAATGGAAAGCGACACAGATCGGAACCAGTGTCGACAAGGAACTGGTGCTTGGTGGTCCTGTCCGTGATGAAAAGACGGCGGCCACGAGGATCAACTGAGCAGCAGTCAGATTCCGCCACTACTGGCTGCTGGTTGCGTTTCCCGAAGTCCAATTGCAAGGCGGGATACACTTAGCTGCCCTAGTCTTGTACCTTCTATGATACCAACAGATTCTAGCAGTATCTGCGCGCCTGGTCGTCGTGCTACGGCGGCTGGAACTTCGTGACGATGAACGGGCGCGGGATCTGCCGCGCTGACGCTCATCGGTGAGAGCCGCAACTTGCTGGCTCAACTTATTGAGCTGATGCAAGAAGGGAGTGAGGTCAGGAAGTCCATTTTTATCAACCGTGTAAACCTGCGACTGTCCAGGAGCGACCTCTATTATTTTATCAGCGAGCTCAGCCAATTTGTCTAAGCTCAGGTCTGATTGTGCAGTGAGGATCGCCTGAACCTGACTCGGCAGCCGTCGCATCCACAGCTGACGAAGGATACTGTCATCCTTAGAGTTACCTGACAGGGATTGAAGGTGCCTCAGGAATGCGGAAGGTTTCCTGCTCCCGAGTTCTTCCCCGCTGAGGAGGCGCTCCTCCCGTTGCTGTTCGGATATGGAGAGACGCCTCCGAGCTCTTGTTTAAGAGTGTTGTACTTGTCTTCCTCAGGCGGGTGCATAACAATATCCTCGATCTCGCCGATGAGCCTCTGATCGATGATGCTAATGACATGGCTGAATTTCGTCATGTCGCTTTTAATACCTGCCAAATGAAACTGGGCCTCTGCTTGGACGAACCAAACAGCAGGTCTGTCTGCCCAAAACGGTGGCAACTTGACAGAAATTCCGCAGATATCTTTAGCAGGAAGAGGTCCATGCTCCTCTTGTGGAGTTAACTGGGCTTGTAGTGCGACGTTTTGCGCCCTCAGGGCATCCAGCTGGGCCTGCAGATCCTCAACAGACATTTTAACCTGCGAATACCACGACCAAACCACAACGCACACAAAAGACAAACCTCCGAATAACACAATAATGTACAAATCAGCATAAAAAGGCAATATTTTACACATAAGTATAAATAACTATTTAAAAGAACGCAAATAATGACACTAAACACAAAACAAGGATTAAATTTAACAATAATTAATCACAAAAATTTATCAAAATTATGTCCAGAATCATGTGAGTTACTTGAATGTCCAAAAATATGATACTGTATATATAGTTCAGATTTTTCATGAAAATGCGAGTATTAAAAAACACACTGTATAGTTAAGATTTTACGTGAAAATGCGAGTATTAAAGAAACACACTGTATAGTTCGGATTTTCGTATCGCAAAAAACACAATGTTTTAAATGTAGACGAAGCAGACCGCCCGCCCAATTTTCAGGGGCGATTCGAAGTCGTAGGCCGTTGGTAGACCTCAAAAGTGAAAATTGCTACTCCTTACTTGGGTGTCCAGATTATGCGCGAGCAGTTGACGACGCTCGGTGCGGTGTTGTTCCAAACGCCGGGAACCATCGGCGTCGTGCCGCGAAGCTGGTGCTGGTCTCACCTCAGTCCAAGCCGAATTGATTCAAACGAAGCGGGTCATCAATTTGGGGGGCGAGGGATGTTCAACGCCTCCCGTGTTTATATTGATAGTGTTCAAGGGTCGGCCGGCAGGAAGGAATTAAATATTGGAGATCACTGATAGCAGTATATTCTTATCGACATTAATATAGTAACTTAGAACAGAAACATAAAAATCATTCAGGACATTTTTCCCTAGTGACAACTGTCAATCTAATAAAAGAACATCGTATCTTTGACGTACAATATTGAAATGGCTGATTAACAAATAGTTTGCATATATAACGCCACACTTCTATAGGTATAGGCTTTTACAAGTTGCTGGTCACCATGATACCCTCATTACTTAGTGGCTTAGAAACTGCTACTAAAACTAAACGTATTACCATTTTGTCGGCCTGTTTAGCCTAGGTGGTAGTGGCACTGCCTTCAAAGCTAGAGGTCCTGGGTTCGAATCCTGGTAAGGGCATTTGTTTTTGTGGTGAGCAGAGACATTTTGTTCCTGAGACTGGGCTGTTATGGCTGTGTCTATGTATTTAAGTATATATCTATCTATCTTAAGATAGGAAGTGGACGATTTGGGAATCGAATGTAGAGAAACGGGATTTTAGGCGAGCCGGGATGTTGTCAAAATGGGAATAGGAATGACGTGAAGCTAAACGAAACCTTATCATAAAAATGTTACCGGAAAAATGCATACATACAGAAATTTTCAACATAAATATTGTTGTATTTTTAAAAACGTTATTAAATTCCGGCGAATAAAAAATATGTGCATATAAAACCAGAGTTAATATTTACGTGGGGTACCTTACCTATCGTATTCATGAAAGGTCTTGGAAAATATACCGGCCCCCTATGTTTAAAATTAACTTTGATATTAGGAGGATCGTTATATCTATAACTTTAAGAAACATCAAAGAACCATTATGAATAAAGTTCGAACTAAATTTAATTCGAACCAAACTATTTGCTTCTCCTTTCCTAAAGCAAACGACTAAGGACTGGAATTTGCTGCCGCCGTTTGTATATCTGGGTCTCTTCAAGACCAGAGTTAATAGGCTATTCAAATCAGGGAGCAAGATCTTAGGCCTTTTCATCGCTTTCCATCAGGTGAGACTAAGGCCAACCGCTGGTCAGTCTACAGTAAAAAAATGAACGGAACCCTCGGTGTGCGAGTCACGCTCATACTTGACCGGTTTTTATTTTAATTAGCGTAGTCGATTGCAAAGTCTATAATTATAACTTAAAGCATAACCATGTTATTTCATTTTAAATAATAGCCCAGACTCGGGCCAACCTTTTCCACGTACATGTAAATTTAATTACCCAGGGCAATACGGGTGTGTGATTGCGGCTTGGTTTTTCAGTTTCGGGGTTTCGTAAATTAGATGAATGTATAAACTTTGGAGAGAACACCAACATTTCTGGAATGAAGAGAGCTGGATACGTTAACGTTTTATATATGAAAGTCGTGGCGGGAGGTTCGCCAATTATGAACCTTAATTGCATTCAAGTAAAATAGAAGATTAATTAAATAAAATGGAGATAGATGTTGAATTGATTATTACAAAATTATGATTAATACAAAAAATGTGTTATGAAATATGAATTAATTGTAGTTGACTAGGCAGTAAATGATTATAAGCAAAATAATATAAATAGGGCAAGAAAATATTAAACAAATAGGCAGCTGTACTAATGCCTAATTTATTATTACTGTGTAAGAAACTAATCCTATAAAAAGTAAATGTCGCCCAGGTCCCGATCATAGGGCCAAAATGATGGCACCTTGGCCTCTTTGTATTGATAGGCTTATCCTCTGGCCGAAATTTCTACAAGCCCCCTCTCTGCTCACCTGGCGTCTGAATGAGGCATTCCGCTATTTCTTTTATTATTATTTATTTATTTCTTAAGCATACAACGAATGTACCAATAACTACAAGTCCCGCAAAACTGTTTTATACAGTTTGTCTGCAGGAAGACTTTTCAAACACTTTAATATTAATTTTATACATATTTTGTTAGTCACAATAGTTAAATAATTCTATGGCAGACTAATAAATGCTTTTTTAGTTTTCTCTGAAATACACGTTTATCTTGCTCGAGACGGATGTCCTCGGGTAAGCTGTTGAGTATATATGGCAGGCGTTTTTTTAATGTCCTGTCTCCGTAATAATTATTAACTCTGGGCACTTCAAACTTACCCGCGGAAACCGATCTCGTACCGTGTTCGTGAGTAGTTATATGCAGGTCATACTCCCGGCTGTTATGGTTGTTAATAGCCAAAAGGTATATGCTTTAAGGAGACGTGAAGTATTTTACAAATTTTGAACAGTTTTCGGTAATCATTTTTGCAGTTGTTTTTTATCTTCTGGTGGACAAGAAACTTTAAAAATCTTAATTGCAGGGATTCCAGTTTATCTATGTAAGTTTTAAATGTGAGACCATAACAGTCAAGAGCATACCCTAGTACTGAGTCTACCAGCGCGAAATATATACATTTTAAAGTACCAACAGGAACTCTATAACTAAGATGGTAAAATTTACCCAGCAACACTCTTAATTTATCACAGATATAATCTATATGTTGAGACCAGGAAAAACTAGTATCTATTTTAAGTCCTAAATATGTTACACAGTCTACTTTATCTATAGGATTACATTTGCAATTGACAAGGTTAGTATGCAGACAGTGGAAACTATGGGCTAGTAGGCGGATAGTCGGATTTGATATTTTTAAATATGGCGAGTGTATTACAAGAAGGTTAGTTTTTTCAGCGTTTAACATAATACCGTTATCATGGGACCATTTCACGATTGCATCAATATCAAGTTGAATAGAGCGACTCATTTCAATAAGGTCGGTTCCGGCCGATACAGTGCACAAATCGTCAGCGTACATATAAGGTGTACTGTGACGTATGACTCCACCTATGCTGTTTACGTGCATCAGATTGCATACTGGGCCACATCCAGATCCCTGCGGAACCCCACAGTCCACCTCCACCTCATCGCTGAGCACCTCGCCCACCTTCACGCGATAAATCCGAGACATCAGGTAGTCGCGGAACCAGGCGTTCAGCGGCTGCCTAATACCACACTCGTCCATTCCATTTAAAAGTATTTCCGTTTCGAGAGTGTCAAAAGCTTTTTTATAATCAAAGAATATTCCTGTTACAATTTTTTTATTTTCTAAATGCGTATTTATTTCATCTGTAAATTTTGTTAATAAAGTATGTGTACCTTTACCTTTTTGAAACCCGTGTTGACATTTATTAAGTATAGAGTTGTGTTGAAGATAATTTCCTATTTGATTTACAATGCATTTTTCCATTATCTTTTCAACACTTGACAAAATTTCTATAGGCCTATAGTTTGAGAACACTTTCCGGTCGCCTTTTTTATGGATTGGACGAATGACAGCTTCTTTTAATTTATTTGGGAGTTGACTATTTTTAACTGATAAGTTAATTAAATAAGCGATGACTGGACTTACTTTATCAACTAGTTTTAGATCAGTCATGCGCACGAGGCCGCTGCCGGGTGCCATTTTTGCATTCATTTTAATAATAACTTTTTTACGAGTTTGCTTTCCACTGGCTGCCACCTCATGCTCACGTCTGACCTACTAACGTATGTGTCTCTATCTAACCACTTTTCTGTACATACATGCTTAATTTGGTTTATATCATTTGAAAAACTATGTGCAAACTTATTACATATTTCTTTCGTACTATCCTGGTTGCTAATATTATTTAGTATGCTATTATCAATCGACTGGTTATTTTTTCCCAGTAAACTGTTTATTTTCTCCCAAATCTTTTTGATATTCTTATTACACTCTAAAATACACTGCCGATCATATCCATTGTTACACTTTCTGATAGCCTTATTACATCTATTTCTATATTTGGTGTATTCTAATCTTTTTATCATATTCTTAGGGTTATTACACCATGTCATATACAGTCTGTCTCTTTCTATAATCATTTTTTTTTCAAATTATTATTTATCCAGTACTTGTTGTTTCTATTATTCATGTTTCCGGTATTACTTTTGATTATATAGCATTCTTTATAAATTTGGGTGAAAATATTACTAAAGGATGTGTATAGTTCAATAGGGCACTGGATACTTAACAATTCTTCAAAATTAGTTTCTAATAGTTTTTCTCTGACTAAGCGATTATCCAGCACACGTCGAGTGGCCGGCGCCGACCGCGGCGGCGCTGACGTCGCCCGCGAGCCGCGTGGCGGAGTGTCATTCCATTGTATCGACGCCGCAACGTAGTAATGATCTGAGACTTTATGTGTGATAACTGCCTTTATAAAGGGCCTTCACGCTTGGTCCCCACGGCCTCAAGGTTTCAACACCAAACGGCACAAACAGGTAGCTCTCGCTGAGGACGGCATATGAGGGTTGCGTGGTGAAACCCGATAAGTCGCGTAAAAGATTTTTTATTGAAAATAGAACTATGCGTAACGGATGTAGAGTTTTTATTTCATTAAGCAATTATTTCGATTTATCGGGTTTCACCACGCAACCCTCGATATTTCGTCCATTAAGAGAATAATTCTTTAAAATTGATAATACATTGCGCATTGACAGAGTAAGAAGATTTACTGATTTATTGGTGTGGAGACGGTACTTTATGATAACTGTCAGTTGTCGGTATCATCTTCCAGTCGAGTGCATACAACGCTTTTTACTTCACAACTTCATTTAATTGAGTGCCTCCTGGCTGGCGCGGCTTGCCAAAAAGCGAGGCGATACGAACACAGACATCAGAGAAAAGTAGACTCGCAGTATTAAGCCATATAGTTGTCTCTATAAATTCACATCTTGCACCAAAATGAGTTAGAATGCGATAGATAGTACGATCATTTTCGGTTGTTAATAAATCGTCTCCATTTGAAATCACAACAGGATGTTAAATCCCATATAAACTTAACACACCACAACGTTAGTTCAGTACAATTTTCTGTTCACGGAGACACTGTCAGATGAAGACCTGTCAGATGTCACTTGTCTGTCTCTCTCAAACTTTCTGATTCGTGCATTATTAAGAATAGATCCGCTCTTTACCGCGATATCTGTGGTCACGAATGCTTTACTTCCCCGCTTCTGCACATGATATAACGACTGCGGAAACGGTATACTGACAGTAAAAATAATCCAATTAAGGAAATCTCTGCAACCTTAGTAAGCTCACGTCAAAAAACAAAATAGCACGTCATTTAGATCCCGCCGCTCCAAGTCAGAAAGTCGCCTGACACTGTTGGTGTTTTTTGATAACACAAGGGCATTAAATGGCAAGACCTCTTTATGGTTGTAGTATCCTCCCCTATTTTTCCAATTATTTTTTATCTATTCTTTCACTTACTGTCTGGTTTTTCTGAATAACATAACACAAAAAAAAGGGTTTGGTTTTCGAGGCAACCTCTGTGCGGTTTATTTATTTATTTAAAAACTTTATTGCACCTCACAATACAAAGTGTATATAGAAATTGCAAACTTAATGCCATAACTACTGACCACGAAATCGCCGGAATAGGTAGGTACTACAATTTGCCAGAACTCTTTCATGAAGATTGACAGCTTGTTGATTCACAGTATCTTGTAAGCCAATTCTTAACTAAACATATTAATGGTATTTAGTTTTTATATCTATTGGCAGATTATTATAAAGTTTTAGCCGTCCATGCGTTAACATTCTCTGACTGTACTTAGTATATTTAGATATATTCAATGTTATCTAGTTAATGTAACTATTTGTTTGTTAACGTATGCATAACATGCAGAGGAATACATTGTCAATAAACAACTTCGTTGTAAATATAATTAATAATAAATCTATATAATATCCTGTATAACATTTAGATCGGTCAGTATAGTAAAGTCTGAAACTATAAGACATACGGAGGTCTGTTCTTAGGAACCATGTCATCGATTTAAGTGACAAGGAAAACTGCATTCATACATTTGAAAAAACCTGTACTCAACTCGGGAGTCGAACCCGGACGTTTTGAAATATAAAACTGACACTATTTCTATTTAGATACCGATTATGTAGGTCTTAAGCAGTCCTTGGTACTAAAACCGATGACATGTAATTTTATATGTATTCATTTTAGAACAGATCTTCGTATGTCTTATAGTTTCAGACTTTCCCATACTGACCTATAATTAGTAAATATTAATAGTTCACGAGTAATTGCTGAACTTAAGAAATATTTCGGCCTGTTAAGCCTAGTTGGCAGTGTCACTGCCCCCGAAGCTAGAGGTCCTGGGCTCGAATCCCGGTAAGGGCATATCTTTGGTTCTGTGGTGGGCAGAGATATTTGTTCCTGACACTTGGATGTTTTCTATGTATATAAGCATTTATCTATTATATATATCGTCCTCTAACCCATAACACAAGTCTTATTGAGCTTACTATAAAATTAATTCAATTTGTGTAAAAATTGTCGCCTACTAAATAGTATTTTATAATAGATTTAAATAAATATTTATTTATATACCTGAAAAAAGCAAGTCTTCGTACATTTTCTATTGATTAGGTACTGTAAAGCCTCGCTTGTCCTGCTGAGGTACTGTTAGGGGATCTTAGGGGGTTGTAGCTGTAATGAAATACTTTACGACTTTAAAACACACTATTGTATTTCTTACTGTGCCGAATTACAATTACAATAATATAGTTAAATAACACGTGTGACTCCAATCGAGTCCCGATGAGGAATCTATCAGAAAAACCAACTGTTTTCCAAGGAATGCTGCTTGACAGGCATTCCAGAACATATTCAAAATATATAGAATTGTATACATTATGGTATTAGTTCCACATGGCCAGTCTCATAATGTATCAACCTCTACATTCTCCCTCCTTCCCGGGGTGAAGAATGTAAGCAAAGAACCTGTCTAACCCTATAACTCAACCAGATCTTGAAGCAAATGCCAAGATAGCACAGGCAGTCAACACGGGCTGAGAGCTGAACCAGCAAGCAGATTGTTTCAAAATTTGATCATGATCTATATGATCAAATAATTACATCAAGAATAAATCAACTTTATTCGCGCCTATCCGATGACAACTATGCAGGATGATGGTGCTGAGACCTACAGAAGCCTCCTCGCCCTCCGTTGATGGAGTACAGCAAGTGCCCATCTCTGCGAAGTGGTCTTCTTTTTTCTAAACTGCTTGTTTTTTTCTAACTGCTTAGCTGGTTACTTTTCTCCCCCAGTTGTCAAATTTGCTTCACGGTCATCATAGCAAGGCAGCATTCTCGTTCACATGAAATTAAATTAATTAATTATAGTTCACATTTGAAATAGTCACACAATAATAATGAGTCTAGATGACGGATATAAGTGTCAATTGTAATAAATTATCATGATAATATTTACAAGTTCTAATTGTTATTGATTTTTATTAAAATTTATTTATATTACAACATTGTGTTTCATTGTAATACACATTTTAGTGTAATTCATGATCAAGTTACAATCAATTGAATTGAATTTTAGTTTGCATGTCAGTGCAAAGTACAATTCAATATTGGATTTTAGTTTGCATATATTTGCAAAGTACAGCCCAATATTAATGACACCTGTCATTATTTAATTATATTTTTTCCTATGTAACTTTACATGATTATGATGGTAATGATATTGTTGTAACTCAAAAATCACAATAACCTGTACTATGTATATACATATATATACAACTTACAATACCTTTATCATAGCAGTGGTGCAAATCTGTAACTAAATTAAGATGTGATTATTCGATTATTATATTTTTTTAGCCTATTTACATGCACTGAAGTCTTTGAAATTCTGCCTTTAGGAGAAACACGCTTAATTATATAGTTCACATTGCCAACTTTGCGTTCCACTATAAAAGGGCCTTTAAACATTCTACACAACTTAATACTTCTGCTCGTAATCCTTTTGGGAACATATAACATTACTAAATCACCTTCTGAAAATTCATGAAGTTTAGCTTTTTTATCATAGTACTTCTTTTGCTTCGCTTGAGCGCTTTTAATTTTTGATAATACTGATTTATTTGTCGAAGCTATAGAGTGGATTCGTTCTGGCAATGTCTGTGGTGGATTCAACTGCATGTTATTTAATGTTAAATCACATTTAAGTCTCGGCTCACGACCATGTAACACAAAATAAGGTGACTCACGTGTTGTTGCTTGTGCACTACAATTCTAGGCAAAAGTTGTCGGTAAGACGTACGTACACCAATCTCGCTGATCTTCGGAGACGTATTTTGAGATTGCCGCGGACAATGATCTGAACTGTCTTTCAATCAAAGAATTCCCAGCTGCGTGCATTCGGCATAAAATAGACCTAGAAATTTGAATAGTGGCAATGAGATACACGACAGGGATGCACCTGTATCAACAATTCCTAACACATCTTTATTAAGTATTTTATATTGAATACAAGGGATCGTATTAAATAATGCTTTATCGGAGTCTTGTAAACCCTGCAACACCGCGCTCCGGTCCTTCAGTGTCGCTGGTTCAAGTTTGGGTGATTCGACCGTTGTTGTGGAGTGCTTCTCGTACTTGCTTCATAATTTGGTCCACTTCTTGTAAATTGCTGCCTAGTCGGAGTATATTGATTCCCAAAATTATTTCTATAACGTGGCGGCTGTTGTGGGCGTTGTCTGAAATTATAGCGAGATGCGCCTGGCGTGTGTTGATAATTATCATGCCTAAATACAGTTACTGGGGTCACTGGCGAAGTATATTGCGACTGAGGAGACTTTAAAACATTTACTTGAGGGCTAGATACAACTTCAGTCGTCGGGATACCAAAAGAACTAGTGACAGGCGAGATGTTTGGCACATTCGGATCCAATATGGGCAAATTCACTGACGAAATTTGTGTATTGTCACCGTATATTTCCATGCTTTGCCATATCGTATTCTTCAGATCACTCTTTGTTTGGCAAATCACTGTTGCAAACCAAGGCTTATACTTATCTAATGCCGACTTCATGTAGTGCTGAATGAAGGGTTTGTCGGCAATTTTGGCTTTGTCAGCTAATGCACTGAGGATATAAAAATATTCTAGCGGCGACTCATTCTCTTGTTGTTTGCGATAGTAAAAATTTTCTACGAAATTCTCACGCACTGGGAACTCAGCCTTTAGTTTAGCAACTACGTCGTCATATGTGGTAAAAGAAGCGAAATGCGCTTTATAGAATGACAAAGCAGGGCCCTCTAAATATGCAGCTAGCGCAAATTTTCGCTGTTCATCATTCCACGCCTTTATATTGGAGATTATTCCAAAATCAATAACAAAATCTTCTACATTTGACAATCCATTGAATTTCGATGCTGTCATGTTTATAAAATGGGCTTGTACATCCAAGGACAATGTATTTCGTTTTATATCACCTTGACTATTCTTCTTAACTTATCACGTAGTTTAGCATATGGAAAATAGCATAGTTAAGAAGCGGAGAGCCTCTTCTTAACTATGGAATCTCCTGGTCACATACGACTACTTCTCCCCTCTCTCTTGAAATATAACTTCCTTCAACTTCCTTTGACTTAAAGCTCTGTGCCTCCACCAAATGTAAAGCTTCGCTTGTCCTGCTGAGGTACTGATAGGGGATCTTAGGGGGTTGTAGCTGTAATGAAATACTTTACGACTTTAAAACACACTATTGTATTTCTTACTGTGCCGAAATACAATTACAATAATATAGTTAAATAACACGTGTGACTCCAATCGAGTCCAGATGAGGAATCTATCAGAAAAACGAACTGTTTTCCAAGGAATGCTGCTTGACAGGCATTCCAGAACATATTCAAAATATGTAGAATTGTATACATTATGGTATTAGTTCCACATGGCCAGTCTCATAATGTATCAACCTCTATAGGTATAGTACTTACAGTAGTTGTTAGTTGTGTAAAACACATAATACCTAAATACAATATTGTGAACTTTTGAATCCGTAAAATGTAACGGAATGGCCACTTTTTGAACCTTATTGTCAACGTGACATTATGGACATAACGTAAAATCTGCGGTAAGTGATACAAATTAAAATGTACATAGTACGAGTATACCTATTTATTAGTCTCTCGTTGGCCAGTCCGATTACGCGACTCTATTTTTGTATACAGTGATCAACTAGTTTGAGAGTAAGACGACTAGGGATCTAAAGTACATATAGTGTTTTGCTATTTGGACTTTAGACTTAAGGATTTTTTGAAGAAAAACATCGTGGGTTATGCGGTTGCTCGGAAAACTACCTATAGTGCCTGAGCCAAATCTTGAGGTAAGGTGCCAATAAGACTCCGAGCTTCTTAAAGGATACAACAAGGTAAGCTCTAGGTTCTGTTACTATTACTATTCCGACTCCGGGCTTCTTAAAGGGTACAACAAGGAAAGTGCTAGGTTCTGTTACTATTACTATTCCGACTCCGGGCTTCTTAAAGGGTACAACAAGGAAAGTGCTAGGTTCTGTTACTATTACTATTCCGACTCTGGGCTTCTTAAAGGGTACAACAAGGAAAGTGCTAGGTTCTGTTACTATTACTATTCCGACTCCGGGCTTCTTAAAGGGTACAACAAGGAAAGCGCTAGGTTCTGTTACTATTACTATTCCGACTCCAGGCTTCTTAAAGGGTACAACAAGGAAAGCGCTAGGTTCTATTACTATTACTATTCCTATTGCTATCTTGATGCCACAGTCGCAAATTGTATGCGGGCCTACAAAAACAAGATCCGATATTTTTTGTAAATAAATAATATGTACGTAAATAAATATTGGAGACCATCTTACACAAATCGCCCTAGTTCCAAACTAGGCATAGTTTGTACTTTAGATACTAGACAACAGTATACATACTTATATAGATATATAAATACTGAAATACATACAAAATATCCAAGACTCAGGTCCATAAATAATGCCCTGACCGGCATTCGAACCCGGGACCTCCGGCATTGTCACTACCAACTAAACCAAAGTGATCGTCTAATTAATGCTAATTGATTTATACTTTGTCAAAAAGATATCCAAAGACAGTGTTACATAATAAAATTACACGACACAATTTAAATTCCGCCCATACTTAAACTAATCAGAGCAACCAGTAGTTAGTAAGGCGCTCGTTCCGTATTCAGATCGCTACGGTAGTAATAAGAAAACTGTTGTAACCGACCAAATATGTTTCTGTAAAATACCTGCAGTAGCGTGGGGCCTTAGAACTTTAGATATATGAAAGTTAGCGTGACATAATTTGTCGTTTACGACTTTTTTGTTGACGTGGACGGTTTAATTGCAGCGTTGTCTGTTATTTGGAATGCAAACAGCGCGTCCCCGGTGCGACTCGAAAGTCTGCGTTCCAACTTATGCTTGATTAGGTACTTCGCAAATTACTGTCATTGTTTAAGAGCAAGCGCAAATTGTAAAAAAAATATTTATAGCCCCTTGATAGGTTTTTGACAAACATTCAAACCTCGTCATTTGCGAATAAGTGCAAAACGGGAATTAATAATAATAATCATCATTTATTCACACGTAAGTTAACAGTTTGACACCAAAACACTTACGTGGTAACTAATCTTATACATATGAACTGTATTTGAGGTACATGTGCTTATACAATAAGAATAAAAAACTACATGTAATGAAAGAAACAGAATAAAATCAATATATGGACAATGTCTGCAAATTTACGCAGCAGGATATCGTTATCCACAAGATCGAAAGCCTTACGAAAATCAAAGTATGCCGCATCTACCTGCATTTGAGCATCCATAGCTTCGGCTATATAGTCCACCAAGACCACATGGTTTGTTGTTGTTGACCTACCTCGACGAAAACCATGCTGAGCATCATCCATTTTGACTGTTTTCTGCTGAGTGATAAGGTGGTGTACGATTGATTCAAACAACTTCCCAAAGACGGACATACAGGATAATTTCCAGCATGATGGATACACGGCGCATCGTAGAGAAAGATTGTAAATATGTAGAAGTGGTGTTTCCAATACAGATACAAAATCCCTTGCCAAAAACGTAGGTATTATATTTTTTTAGATGAAAGTATTTATTCTCTAGAGCGCGCACAATTTCCGAATTGTACCAAATCGGGTATTCGTATTTTGTTATTACAGGTGGTCGACATCTTTTTATAGGAACATGTCTAGCGATACATTCTCTTAATTTAAGATATAATGTTTCAGTCGCAATCTCAACACAATCAGAATTCAACACCGATCCCCAATTAATTTCACCCATACTGGCATATAGTGCACTACAGCCTGCCTTGCGAAAGTTCCATTCAGGTTCTGGAGATACATTGTCAGGCGGCGCAGGCGGGCGTAGTGAGACCGCGCGCGCGCGCGACAGCGACAATGTCACCTCGAGCGGCGGGTGGTTGCCGTCGGGCGGCACCAGCCCCGCCGCGGCGCGCGCAACACGCACTCGCGCATCGCCCAGCCCACTCAACTTATCCTTGAATGATGCCACAGACTGAGACTGTCTAAACGACAACGGTAATCCGTATAATGGTTTTAAATGTGGACTAGTAGGTGTCGGTACGGAACCCTTATTTGTGCGTGATCCGACACGCACTTGGCCGGTTTTTTATTTAATTAAGTAGTCTTGTGTACATATTTGTTAGTACGACCACAGAATTAGTAATTAGCTTAGGAATAAAAAAGGTAATAAGGGCATAAAAATGTTTTAGTTCACCAGATATTGCTCGAGTAAAGTGAACCGATATTATTTAATTAGGTATATAAATACTTCACATATGTATGTCAGTATCATTATGAAAAAGACAACAAATAAAACTGAACTCGTTAACGGAAATGCATAAATCAAATTTATTGATAATATCATCATACATCAGGCATTATATATTTGTCCATTAATAATTTGTAATACGCTGTAAAGTAAGGGAAATTCTACTTAACTTTTGTAACTTGATTTCGTAAGTGAGTGATTCACAACTCACAAGTACGTTCACAAAGCATACCGACGTTTCTTTTACGATACTCTTTTTAGGGATCTGTTTACGTGCTCAGTTTTATAAAACATTGTTTTGAACAGTACCTATACCTCAAAAAGGTTACGTTATCATCATTTTCCTGTATTGATATGTTCTTTTATATTAGAAAGCTACAAATAATATGGCATTACCTGAGAAGATATCCATAGTAATAATATCCATAGTATCCATAGTGACAAATAATTCATATACATTTTAATCGTGGGTTTATAAACCACAGCATAAATAGGAGTAATTTACGCGCGGTTTCCAATGCAGGCCCCTTGTAATTACATATATCTAATTAACATAAAATCTTACCGTTCACAATTTGTCGGCAAGTGCAAAAAAGATACACTAACATTCCTTTGGGTATTTAAAAAACCATACACAGAATATGTGTGGCCAGTTATCGGTTTCACCGTGGGTTTATAAGTCACAGAATAAATTACGTTATATAATTCGCGCGGTTCGTCACGCTCAAGTCGTCGGTTTACGTTACTAAACATCTTCTTTGTCGGCGGCGAGAGGCAGCGGTTCACAAAACGACGTGCACGTACCTGTGGCATGTACACGCTCGGGCGGCGACGGTCCTCGACTGACTGCTAGCTTCCGAGTTATCGAGCGTTAGGTTATTAACGTGACGCGCTCCACCCATTGCAAGCCCCTTGTTACGACGCAGGACAAAAAGCATATTTAAATGCTTATATTCATATTCAGTGAATAAAAAAGATTATAGTCATATTCAGTCCGAGGTATTTACTTGTAGTAGTAGATGTGCCCACGCCTTAAACGTCGCGATTTTATAGCCTAGATAGAGAAATAAAAATTGCCATAGCAACATTACATTACTAGCTGTCAACCTCATTAGGAGTTTTCGCGCCAATCATAACGTTGCGTCTTTCACGAAAAAGGTTGTTTTCAGTGAAATTTCAGGTTTTCAGGAACATTACAGACACTCAGATGGATAAATAAAAGCAGAGAAGTCAAAGAGTGGTTTAAATTACGAACATCATACATGAAAATCGTAAATTTGAAAGTAGGTTTGGCACACGTAAGTTCAACCCAAAAACAAAATATTTGATTTTATTCAGATGCAATGACACTATTACTGACATAACATGTTATATTATGTCACTTTTCCCGTTGGGAAAGCCGTTCTATAACGCCGTTCTGTAACGAAATATTTGATATTATTCAGATGCAATTCATTGCAATAGTGTCAACTATTAGGTACTGGCATAATATGTTATATTATGTCGCTTTTCCCGTTGGGAAAGCCGTTCTATACGAGATAATCTGAATTCTGTTGGCCAAAAGGCAATGACACTTGACACTTACTGGCATAATATGTTATATTATTTTGCCTTTTCCGTTGGAAAAGCTGTTCTATACGAGATAATTTGAATCTTGTTAGTAATACACTCTGATGCTTTTACAAGCGGCCCAATTTTCAAGTTTTTGAAATTCATGAATTTTGTTACACCATGTTATTGTCTCTTTTTCCGTTGGAAAAAGGTCTTTTTGAGTTAATGCAGGGCTTGAGAGTATCGTGAAAATTACTGTCATAAATTACCTCCAATAGGTTCTTTACACTACTTATTGAAAACCATGATTCGTAGAACAGAACAAAACAAGAGTGTACGAAAGAGAACTATTAATATTGTATCACCTATTCCGTTGGAATAGAAAAGGTAGCTAATTTGGACCATTAATAATCTACTAGACACTATGAGTTGATCATGAATCCTTTACATACAATTATTTTTCGATGACTGAAAAAACTCACTTCTCCCGTTGGGGGAAGATACCGAGTAGGAGTTAGTTACATAATATAAATATAAATATATACAAATATATATATATATATAAACATATCAAAAATCCTTAGTGGTCCAAGTGAGGAGATATCAATATTTAGTCATGTATATGTAGTAAGAGACAATGTTCAGTGGAACTTACATAGCACTCAAGAAGAAGCACAAATAAGCCATAGAAAAACAAAAAGATATTACCTCGTGTGTTCATAAGTTTTGAGACGAATATTGTTTTGAATAAATCAATTACAGGAAATATTTCTGTCAAGGTTATTATTTTCATTGAATCACTGTACTGTAGCTGATAAAAGTAAATAGAGTTTATTTTAATTGGCTTTCAATATTTTTGATTTATGCCTTTAAATGAGGTGGTCTCTCTAAGGTGCCGGCACGAAACGAAAAACGCCTTTTTCACTAACAAGTTAATGTCTATGGTAGAAAGAAAGTTAAGCCAGCGGAACGACAAATTGTACACCAAAATATCAATAGATGATCCAACTACTGCACAGAACGTACGGCAACCTTATCACCCTACGAGGTTCACGATACGGTCGATTATTACGTATGAGGTAGCCTTTTCCTTCAATTTTGAATACTACATGCTCAAACTATGCCTTAAAGTTATCCATTTACCAGATGGACTAGTGGAATCACTTGTTAAAGTTTATTTGACACGTTTATTTGTCAAAATAATTGGTTTTTTGACAAAGTTTTAAAGAACACCGTGACAAGATGAAATTTCATACGAAAACTGGTAAAAGAGAAATGTCTCTCTTTTATCAGTCAATAGAAGTAACTTTCTTCGAGCCTGGCTCTAAATACTCCTTATTAGTATTTTTGGACAAAATTACCTTTTATGAACACACGACTTAGAGCTAAAAACCTGCCGTAAATACTACTCAAAAACAGTTACTCACAAAAGAGCCACTGGAAGAGAAGCAAGAGAATCGCAGATGAAAATTAACGTGTCTCGCGGGGTCATTATCCAGGTGTAACCGACGCAATAAATGGCATCTTACATAAAATATCGGAACGCAGTTTAAATAATACCTATGTATGTTTATTAATGAAACGATTGTCAAGTAAAATTAACAAAATATTTATAGGTTTATATCAAAGAAAAACAAAATAATAAAACATATCGAGTATTTAGCCGTCTCAAAATTTATGAACACACGAGGTAGAATGGCTACAATATATCACAACTATTGAAAAAGTTGTTTCTAGCCAAGCCCTACTAAATTAAACAAATTTCAGAATTGCCTGTCGTTAAAAAATAATACTTACCCATTAAGTATCCAATAGAGATATTGAGGGCCATAGTTATAAGTTATAACATATGTTTGGCTTTAAGTTACTAATGTCACAAACTACATACAATAAATATTGTGTTACAATATTAAAAACCATAAACGGATTAACTGGTAAAAATTGTTTGTTTCATAGTTTTATCAAGCAATTTAACTCAAGTCTAACAATTGACAAAATGGCCAAAATATGAAAAAAGTAGAGTGTGCTCAGGAGCTCCATGAGCTCATACCGCCTTCCCCCTTCTTCCATCGGACATCCAGACGTACGGCTGGCTACCATCCTTACCTGGTCGAAATTCCTCTAATTCGAACCAAGCGCTTTGCATCTTCTTTTATAATGCGCACTTCTAAGGTTTGGAGATCTCTGCCGGCGTCTGTATTTCCGACTTCATATAAGCTGGACCTTTTTAAGGCACGAGTGAATAGGCATCTTCTGGGTAAGCTCGCTTCATCGTCGGCCTCATCTTTGCCCCCTGGCTAGATGCTGGCCAAGAGCAATCCCATTTTTAATATTAAAAAAAATAAGTCAATAGCCATCCTCATCATCAGATATGTTACCAGCTGGTACATTCAAGACAGAGGTTCAAAATTTTCAGAGAATCCAGTCAACATGTAAAATAGTATAAACAGACTCACTGCACCCAAGCTGCTGCTGCGTTGTCTGACTGCAAGCATCCACTTTCTCTGGCAATAGATACCAATAATATCACTATAACACTATCTCTTGATACAAGTTAAAAATCTTGTTAGAGCTTGCAACACAAATACTTGTAAGGTTTGAATATTTTGTTTAACAATCAAATCATACTAAACATGTAGGTGAGTACACTGTATTCCTTCACTAGTTTTTATAATTGAAGGATAATTTCCTACTTATGAATACAAATGGAATTGAAAGGCCAAGAAACTACAAGGCAGTTATTACACTTCTCAATCATTTCAATGAATGGTGAAATTTCTTACTATATAAAGTGGATATTTAATGATTAACCTTCTTGTTTCCTACAACCACTGAATAAAGATTCTGTGCCTACAACATCTATACTCTATAGTTGTAGCTTGAACAGACGCAATAAGTCTAAGTCAATATCTATTATCAATGTGTAACACCATACACAAGTGTAATATGAATAATTTATGGAACTGTTTTCAAGTAAAACTTTATTTCTGATATGAACTTGTTATATCAACTCTAGAGCAAGGGATGTCTAAATAAACTTAATATAGAACTGAACTTTGCCATCCAAAGGGTTCAGTTGGAGGTCTTAAGAATGTGGTCATAATCTACATATAGCCATATGTATTTTTAAAAAACGGAACATTGTATGAACCTACACACAAATATTTTTGTGTGATATACCTATATACCTATGAGTATTTATTAATATAAAGACTATGAACAGAATAACAATCATTTTTAAAACCAATTGTGGACAATATGGTCCATCTGATGGCATACACCAATGAGAAATATATTTATTATTAAAAAACTTTATTCTAAAAACAGAAATGTACAAATGGCGGGCTTAATGCCAAATTGCATTCTCTGCCAGCCGACCAATGACATTGCCAAATATATATTTTGGAAGTATGTTATTGATGGACTAAAATAATAGCAAGACCATAAACCACCACCACCACCATATCAGCCCCATAAACATTGTGTATTAAATATGTAATTCACATTAGGCAATATAAATATATATATTAGAAGACATAGCAAAAATGTTCTACATTGTATATTTACGTTGGTTTACACCGTACCGTTGGTACTACTTTACACAAAGTATATTTGGAAGAAAGACAGGTACAAATTGGAATAAATGTTTATTGCATTAGAACATCTTAATAAAAGTAACCACTTCAAAAACTTGACATAATTATTTACAAATATTTTCGAAAGTACACATACTTAAATGAAGTATTTTCCTAGTGAAGTGCTTGCTTATCATGAAAACCTAAAAGGTTAATCTGATCTGTGGAAGCGCAAACAAAAAATAGATTAGTTTATGCACAACATGTGGTGACCAAAAATCATACAAGAAATAAATACCTAATATGGTTTTTAGAGCGTGAAGTAAAATTCGTTGCTTCAGGCAGTTGACTCTACGTTAATTACTGAATAAATGAATGTATATATAAAAATTAAAAAAATTAGAATATGGAAATGTGTAGCTATTCAAGGAATGTTAAGTATAACATTGGATATTTGTATTATACAGTAAATCAGCCAAAATTCAAATACAAGTTTGCGTCTGTTTACATTCTTATGATGAATACATATAAAAATATAACCGTGCAGATTGAAATGGCTTTTTAAATATCAGGTATATACTTAATACAATTCGACCTTTCCATGTTAATGGACACATTATATATATATTTTGTTTTTCATTATTATTATGAAAAAGCATATGGATATTTGCGTCGTGCTATTTATTATATCTCAACCTTGATAGGTTTCTTTTTTGAAGTCCAAATATTATTCATCTATACGTATTGCACAAGTCATCATAATGCGATCAAAAGAATATTTGTTGCGCGTTGGCATCACGATTGCTCATATATCCAAGAACACTAAAGTCAATGTGCAATAAAAGTCTTCAGGATTTAGGTACAGTCATTAGTTATATATATAATTAATATTAATCATACTTGGCCTAAATGTTTTAAGTAAGATACTAATCATTCAAATATTTATTAGGCAGTATTTCTAATAATGTACGTTATATATTGGAAGCACTATAAAGGTGTTCAACAACCGGTTAAAATACATACACATACTGTAGTATGTCGCACACGACTTCAAAGATATATCTCTTCCAACTTATCTTAGAGCAATGGAATAGAATAATCAGCGATCATATAAAATTATTATTCCGCTGGAAGAACTGAACACGGATTAGGTATCCTAGTTCTTTATATTTTAGGTACAACATATGATGTTTTGACGATAATTACATCACGGTAGTGTACCTAATCGACAAAATGATTTCGTGATAACACTGATAACTATTAATATATAGTTATGGGGTGAATCAAATTTTGGTTTTATTCCCATAAGGGGTTATTTGGATATCATTTATTCTATTCTATTCCTCTTTTATTCTATTTTCGTACTGGCCATTTTTAAAACATGTTAAAAGTATTATATTATCTCCGCGATAACAACTAGAAATACTTGGATAGCTAAAATATACTAGAAGTGAGAGGATTGCTGTTATTGGTCTAGGAGTTTTTGACAGTAACTAATACAAATTAATGATGTCAGGGCTCAGAACATATTTTCCCAAAAAACCATCATGTCGTTAACATCAATTTCTATTAAGGCCTGTGAATTTTTCGCTCACTGATTAAGGCATTTTCAATCAATGTATCCTTCAAAAATACAATTTTAGAAGGTATAGTGAAAATGAGATTTGATTTTTAGACATGATTTACTATAATGATAGAGATCTCATTGTAGTTAGATGGATAACATAGGCATTGAAAACTGTGAGGTGTTTAACAAGGTGTAATTAAACATTGAAGTTGCATTCAACATCTTCTTTGTCTTAAGATAGTTTTTAATAGTGCCATTGATAAAATGCAATCCGCGCAAGTATACCCTAACTTTGGGTATTTAACTATTGCTATTAATAATATTTAATTATTATTTTTTACTTTATTTTTGCTATGAATAGGTACTATATTTATATTGAGTTCCTACTCACATTCATATTAATGGATTGTTAATAAATATTACATGTTAACTTATTATACGATTCCATTAGATTATTATAGTCATTTATTACAACACTTACAAACGATTTGCAATATATCATGTTAAATTTAATTAAATTTTTATATCTGAAGCTTCAGAATTCATCGTCATACGGAAACTACCATATAAATGGCATACAGACTTCACCATCATCAGCCTATTTTATGACTGTTGAGCGCTTTCCTCCTCTGGTGAGAGGAAATGGAATTAAATTTAGTAGTTAATCTTGTATTTTTACGATAACATTCAAAAGTTAGATACGAACAGGTGCATTATTATGTGACTGGTATAATAGTGATGTCAATTCCTCTAAACATCTACAAGTAAATACCTCGGACTGAATATGAATATAATTACACGATTAAACGAACTTACCTGAATTGAAGTTCTACTCGTATCCTGATTATATGAAGTATTCAGTCCGAGGTACGGAGTTCCCTCCCTCCCAAATATTATCATGATACCTACAATTACATGTTAATTTTTCCCCTATTGAATTCTTTATATAGCTCAAAAATTAATGAGGTTGACAGCTAGTAATGAAATGTGGCTATGGCAATTTTTTTTCTCTACCTAGGCTATAAAATCGCGACGTTTAAGGCGTGGGTACATCTACTACTACAAGTAAATACCTCGGAGTGAATACTTCATATAATCAGAATAGAACTTCACTTCAGGTAAGTTCGTTTAATCCTGTAATTACATATGATTGAAGTCGCTATTGCCCAGGCATAGATTAAGCTAAATCAAGACTCGATTTATGAAAAAAAATGGCTGTTGTTTTTCTTATTTAGAAGTATGAAGTTTGACATTTAAGTAACAAGTTGCTATGGAAAATCTGATGCTCTTATGTCCTACCCAAAGTACAAATGTAGGTAGGAGGTTAAGTACAAAGTTACTATGTCATTGATTATATTACGCAAACAGAAAACTTTCTAGTTTGATTAAATAAGTATACTTCATTCTCATCTTTGAATTATTAAATCCCATCAAAACATAAATGTAAAAATGGGAGCCAAGTTCAATATTAAGAATATGCCATGCTTGGTTGTCGTCTCCACCGACAAAAAATTGAGATCTAAATGGGTGCCAAGTTCCGTAGATTCTCTGAAATGGCACCATTTTAGAGAGTCTACGGAACTTGGCACCCATTTAGATCTCAATTATTTTGTCGGTGGAGACGACAATCAAGCATGGCATATTCTAAATATTGAACTTGGCTCCCATTTTCACATTTATGTTTTGATGGGATATCATTACTTTATGTCAATCTTCGCCAAATGGTGTTTTTTAAGAACGAATGCACCAGTTACTATACAAAATACCCAAATCGCTATAGGTGCACTTCAAATATTTGAAGAGTTCCCTCGATTTTTCCAGCACCCTATGATCAGATTCTTACCTGATAACTATGGGTCACCCCTGAAGTATACCGTTTCAAAAAAAAAAAGAATCTTCCAAATCGGTTAATAAATGACGGAGTTCTGAGGTAACTAGCATAAATAATAATAATAATAACACAAAAAAAACACTGTTTTCTGATTTTTTCTGGTGTACACAGACAATTACCAAGCTACATGCCAAATTTCAGTTTTCTTGGTCACCTGGAAGTGGGTTTTTGATTACTAGTTAGTCAGTCAGTCAGTCAGTCAGTGGTAAAAATGCCGTTTTTTGGAATTCAATATCTCAATAACTATTAAACCTATATTTATGAAATTTGGGGTTCTAAAGGATCTTAATACATGTACCAAATTTAAATTTTTTTGTTAGATAGATTTGGAGTTATTGGGGTGTTAAAATTGGCTCCAAACGGTTCGTGTAGGCACACACGGCTGCTGTCCGCCAGTTCCTGGGGTGAACTTGGCTGGACACGCTGCCGCGTGTCTAGATAGGATGTGGATATATAATCACAGCAGTAACTGTCAAACTATATTATAATTGAAAGTTACCCACGCTTCTCGGTTTAATTAAGGCAACATGGAAGATCCATGTGTCATAACAAAGTGATTAACATTAGCAGTGACAGAGTTATAATTACTAGGCAACTTACTACACAAGGGGGTCTATTTGAGTCTACATATTGATAATCCATACTTCCATACTAATACTTAATATTAAAAATGTGAAAGTCACCCGTCTGTCTGTCTGTCTGTTACCTCTTCACGCTTAAACCGCTAAACCGATTTAGATGAAATTTGGTATAGAGGTATTTTATGTCACAGGAAAGGATATAGGATAGTTTTTATTCCGGAAATCGTTCCTTAGGGGGTGAAAAGGGGGGTGAAAGTTTGTATGGGCGCCTACAACAGTTGAATAGCAATTATTTCTATAATATCGTTTCATAAGTGTGTAAACCCGCTAAATCCATTTCTTAACATTTTTTCGTTTTACCTACCTTGCGGGTACCAGCGGGTAGGCGCAACTTAGCCTGAGCGTCATTCAGCTCCCGATTATCCACACGTTACTATTCACGTAACATCACGTTTTATTGTAAAAAAAATTAACGATGATTTTTTTCAGAAATGGCATCTTTTATATTGATACCATAATGCCTGGAAAAAAACTGAACAGTCAATAAAATTTCACCATTTATAACCAAAAACCTCATAAATTATTCTTATTTTTATAAATATAATTAAGCAAAATGAATAAAAAACCTTACCCATTTATGTACCCATAGGGATAGGCGTACACTTAAGGCACGACCTATTAGTTTTTTGTCAGAATTAGAATGTTTTGTTTCTTCGTACCATATCAGCCAAAGGACGTCCACTGTTGGACATAGGCCTCCCCCGAATTCACGGGGGGTACATGCCATAATCGCCACGCTTGGCATGCGGGTTGGCAATCGCAGTATATCCACCGCACTCCAGGGATGCTGCTGCCCATCCCCCGGCGGTCTTGGTCGTAGTTTTAGGACATACCCGGGTCCTTGTTTTTTCCTACTCAAGATTAAGTGTACTTAATGATTTTGACAGAAAGAGTGTCCACAATTTTCCTCTAATTTTACAGGTCTTCATTTAGTGACCGCTTGTACCAAATGTATGAGTAGACGTCACAATATAATAGAATAAAACAACCGGGGTCACTTATTTCTGCTTATCAGCACATAAAATACCTACGTAATTACGATTATAAAAAAAAGCAAAAACATCCAACTTTGGGAAGAAATGAAAATGTTACATTTTTTATTACTTAGTGGCCAAAACATAGAATAGAATACCATATTTCACCAGCGGAAACCCCTGGGGTTTAATATGCTGATGAGCAGTTAGAAAGTAAAAAAAATGGACAAGAGAGCATGTCCGGCCGTGCTCAGTTTATGGTTCCGTATTTGCCCAATGAACTTAAATAAAAAAAAAACAATAACAAGCAAAAGTCAATACTTTCGCAGCATTTCCTACGACTTTTACTAAGAAAAGAAGACTGTTTACCATAACTCAAAAACAGCTTAACTGTTCATGCCCGCTATTGTTTTCGATGAAATTCTTTTTATTGAGCTTTCCTTTCATGATTTATTTAATTATTTTTTTGGACCCAGAATTCAAAAGTTAGAGGCCCCCTCTAACTTTTGAACAATGGGTCCAAAAGTAAAGGTAGTTTATTCTTCAAATTAGGCATATTACATGCACCTATGAAGTTCAATAAACTACCAACGGTTCGGAAAAATAAACCTCTGCCACGAGAAGAACCGGCGTAAGAAACTCGGCGAGGTGTCATTTTTTCAAAACAATATAATTGTATAGTTAAATATAAAAAATTACAGTCTCAGTTACTACAAAATAACAATGCTACAGTAGAAACCTATTTTCGCGATAGATTAGCTGTGCCACTATCACTGCCAAACATCCCTATCAATGATGTAATCCTTTACCTTATCATATGCTTTTTTTTTATAATTGATGGTTTTACTACAGATTTGAATTTAGAATTGCTATGTTCAGTAATGTGTTTTGTAACTTTATTGTAGAATTTGATACAATTTCCCAAGAACGACTCTTTCGCCTATACTAGTCTATAAGAGGTTATTTTGATGGTCAGGATGGCAGTCGCTTCCGTAAAAACTAGTGCCTACGCCAAATCTCGGGATTAAGTAGCGGACCCCAGGCATCCTCCAGGATGAAACTGTACTGGGAATAACGCAAGGAGGATGATGA
This sequence comes from Notocelia uddmanniana, assembly GCA_905163555.1. Lineage (NCBI taxonomy): Eukaryota > Metazoa > Arthropoda > Insecta > Lepidoptera > Tortricidae > Notocelia > Notocelia uddmanniana. Next base: position 25,240,007 of record LR991055.1, read on the forward strand.
TGATAGGGACGGCAGGGTTAGAATAACTATTTCTATGAAAAGTTCTCTTAATGAGTCACGCGACCCCAAGTTATAAATTACTCGGATAGCCCTTTTTTGCAAAATAAATGCAGTTTCAATATCTGCAGCTGATCCCCACAAGACAAGACCATAAGTAATTATACTATTAAAATAAGCAAAGTAAACTAACCGTGCCGTTGCCACATTGGTAAGCTGCCTTATTTTCCTGACTGCAAATGCAGCAGAGCTCAACCTACTTCCTATCGCTGTTATATGGGAATCACACTGCAATTTTGATTCCAATTTAATAATCAGTAAATTAGAATCAGATCACTTAGGTCAATTAATGGTATTTGAGACATTAAGAAGAAATACCCTGAGGAAACAAATAACTATTGTACCAGTAACCACGGGCCGTATGGAACGAATGAAGCAAAGTCTAGTCCAGGCGCTACCCTTTCTGTCTTCCGATATGAGTCCAAACGAAATGTACAATTCATTTTTTCACACTTTTATGAAACATTATAATGCGATTTTTACATCCAAATCGGTCGTGGTTGGTGGGACATCAGTTTTTAGTGAGTGGGCTACTGAGGACTTACATAAACGTAGACAAGCACTGTATGCTTTATATGAGGAACGCCGGTTTAATATGAGTGATGAATTTAAGGAACATGTCAAACAATATTCTAAGAAATTTAAAATAGATTGTCATATAGCTAAACGTAATTTTATAAGCCAGAAAATTACAAATAGTTCGGACCTTATCAAAACAACATGGAAATTAATTAATGTGGAAACTGGTAGACCAAAGCACAAAATGAATGATCTTAAACTAAAAATTGATGGCAAAATTATAGATTCAAGTTTAGAAGTAGCAACAGAATTTGAAAAATTTTTCACTGAGATACCAGTATCCACAACAAAGACATTAAATTCTTCATCTTCGTCTGCCGTTACATTGTTAAAAGATAACGCCTCAGAATGTAGTGGAAATCTTCATTTTGAATATGTTAGTACCCCAGATGTAATAAAGGCGTTTAAATCAATTAATGTCAAAAAAACTGGTGATCTCTGGGGAGTCTCTGTCCATGCTGTCAAATCTCTAATAGAAGTCATAGCGCCTGACTTGGTAGTTGTATTTAATAACAGTATTGACTGCGGTGAGTTTCCTGATCTAATGAAACATAGTAAAATAACTCCTTTATTTAAATCAGGTAGCACTTCTGACCCTACTAATTTTAGACCAATATCTGTGCTACCAACATTTAGTAAAATTTTTGAAAAATTAGTTTTGTCCCAATTAATAAGACATTTTAATACAAACAATTTAATGCATAATAAGCAATTTGGTTTTACGCGGGGTCGCTCGACAACCGACGCGGCTGTTGAGCTAACTAAACATATATTCGATGCCTGGGAAGAGTCACAGGATGCCTTAGGTATTTTTTGCGATTTGTCCAAGGCCTTCAACTGCGTATGTCATGAAACATTAATCAGGAAACTGCACTACTATGGAGTTAGAGGATCGGCACTGAATTTGCTAAAATCTTATCTATATGGTAGAATACAAAGGGTCGATGTGAATGGACAGCGATCACCGGGATCAGTGGTCTCGATGGGTGTACCGCAGGGATCAATATTGGGACCTTTCCTATTCCTTATCTACATAAATGACTTGCCATACCTCGTAAAGACCCACCATGATATAGTATTGTTTGCAGACGATACCTCTCTTATATTCAAAGTCAAACGACAGCAACAAGCTAATAATGATATAAACAATGCTATTGCTAAAGTAGTTAATTGGTTCAATGTCAACAATTTATTGTTAAATGAGAAAAAGACCAAATGTATCAAGTTTGTCACGACTAACGTTAAGCACAATCAAACAAGTGTCATTGTGAAAGATGAGGAATTGGAACTAGTGGATAGTACAGTTTTTCTTGGATTAACATTAGATTCCAAACTCCAATGGGGTCCCCATATTGCTAATCTCTCGAATAGACTGAGTTCTGCAGCTTTTGCCGTGAGCAAGATCCGCCAACTGACAGACGTGAAGACAGCTCGATTAGTATATTTTAGTTACTTCCACAGTATTATGTCGTATGGTATTTTACTGTGGGGCAGTGCTTCAGATATTAATACCATTTTTGTTCTGCAGAAGAGGGCTATTCGAGCAATATATAAAATGAACCATAGAGACTCACTTAGAGATAAGTTCAAGAACATTAATGTAATGACATTGCATTGTCAATACATCTATGATAATATTGTGTATGTACATAAAAACATTGTAAATTTCAGGAAGAACTGTGACATACATAATATTAATACTCGAAATAAACACAAACTCGCGGTGCCCACCACTCGCCTCCAGAAAATTAGAAAGTCATTCATGGGTAATGGTGTGAAGTTTTATAATAAGCTTCCAAGAAACGTAACTGAATTATCTATTAATAAATTTAAAAATTATGTAAAGCGTCAACTCATATCGAAAGCATATTATAGCACACATGACTACATGAATGATAAAACACCGTGGGATTAATTGTGACTGAAATATTAATGAATTAATCATTATGGCATTAAATATTAATATGATCTTTTTTTTTTTTTTTGATTTTATTCTAGAAACTGTCTAGATTTCTATTTTTTATATATTTTTTTATTATTATTATTATTTATGTTTTGACGATCCTATTGTGAATTTTACTACAAAATAATTTTAAAGAATAATAATAGCATCAATAAATTGCTCTAAATAATTAATTAATATATATGTTAATACATGTTATAACTGACGATTCGAAAGTGCTTGTTGCTAGGCCTATTTGAATAAAGAATATTTTGACTTTGACTTTGACAATACCTAAGAATACAGTTGTCTTAACAAATTCTAATGTTTGACCATTAAGTTTAATATTTGTGTCTAAGTTTCTATTTGATGAGTTCGCTAGAGAGAATTTCATACATTCAGTTTTTTTCGGAATCAACACTAAGTTATTGGCAGCAAACCAGTCAGATATCATGGACAGTGGATTATTTGGTTTAATGAGTTCAGTATCTTTCCTATTTACGTTGAACAGTAATGAGGTATTGTCTGCGAACATTACAATACCTGATCTTCGGCTTACCATATATGGTAGATCATTTACATAAACAAGGAACAGGAAAGGGCCTAGAATAGACCCCTGAGGTACTCCTATCTCTACCACTGTCTCTAACGAAATGGCTCTATTTATCGCTACCTTTTGATTTCTCTGTGTTAAATATGACTTCATAAGATCTAATTCATGTCCTCTAATACCATAGAAATTAAGCTTACAAATTAAAGTACCATGATCTACACAACTTGCCTTGGAAAGGTCACAGAACACTACAATAGCGTCGTGTGACTCTTCCCAAGACTGCAAAATATATTTTATTAAACTTGCACCTGCTTTAGTAGTTGATCTACCTTTCGTGAAACCGAACTGCTGTGCGTGCAAAATATTGTGTGAATTAAAATGAGAAACCTATTGCGTACGCATTATTTTTTCGAATATTTGGCTAAACGCTGGTAGGAGAGAAACTGGACGATAATCAGAAGATTCAGAAGGATTATCTCTATGACCTGATTTGAAAATATTACTTTACTACACTTCATTATGTCTGAAAAAATGCCATTGTCTACACAACTATTAAAAATAAGTGCTAGAGTGGGTGCAACGGAGAATAGATTCCAGTACCTTGACTGACACGCCACATAAGTACTCAGTGCTCTTTATTTTTAACATTCTAAAAGACTTCAGTACATCTAGAGGAGAAACATGATGAAAGTTGAAAATATTTCGTGACTCTAATTTTACGTTCTCAGTCAGAGGGGATTCTGCTATTGTGGTAGATAATGCCAAACTTTGAGTCGTGACTATAGGAATTTTGGAAAAAAAAAATTATATTCATCGGCTACTTTTAGTGCATTAGTAATTAAATTATACTCTATTTACAAAGAAATTGTGGACTCTTTGTTATTTCTCTGCCTAGTCTCTGTGATTATTATTTTCCAGACAGTCTTGGCTTTGTTATCTGAGGACTTCATTTTATTATTCAAGTGGTAGCTGATACTGTAATTTTATATTTAACTACCTACAATGTATATTTTAAAAAAAAATTACACCTCGCCGTGTTTCTTACGCCGGTTCTTCTCGTGGCAGAGGTTTATTTTTCCGAACCGGTGGTAGTTTATTGACGTTCATAGGTGCATGTAATTATGTCTAATTTGAAGAATAAATTACTTTTACTTTTTATTTTTAGTGCTCTTCTTGCAATTGACGGACCACCTTGTGGGCATCGGAGAGCACATACTCCAGGGCATCCACACGTTGCGGTGTCCGCTCATGGATATCACAGCACTCTTGAAGACTGTTCAGTTTGTCCAGCAGGTGGTCACGCTGTATGACAGTATCCGCATGCAAAGCATCCAGGTTGGCTAAATCATGTTTGAGTCCTGTATTTTTTTGAATAATCAATATAACCTCCTCTTCGCTTTCATCTCGTTCCCGCAGTAGTTGGTCACACAGAGATTTAGATTGCTTTAGTTCCTTGAGTGTTGCATTTAATTTTCATTCCAGTTCACGTACTGTGGCCTTGCGTGTCATAACTGAGCTAGACATGTTGAGCCAGCTGGACACACAGCTCTCCACAGCACCTGAAATATGATGGCAACACGACTAAACACCAAGCAAAGAAAGCACAGTAGAGAGAGAGAGAAGGACAGAACAGATATTAAGTGTATAGGTATAATATAAATATGAATGAAAAGAATATTTGACAGAGTGAAACACAATTGGCATAAAAATTGGTATGAATCAGCTGACCGAGTCCGATGTCATTTCCGAGTGAGGTTATGCTTGTAGTTACTTATTAATTAATTTATTATGGGAAGTATTCAAGTTAAATATTATTAAATGTAACATAAAATGCAGCTATTACTTATTTATATCGAACACAATACTCCCCAGGTTAATCGTGGCAGTTTCAAACGATGATGCGTTACGATTTGGCCGGTAGTAATTTAAGTTCTTCTTTTTCGTCTTTACAGTGTCTCTCGCGATTAATTTATATAACTTACACTATATCTGCACAATTTCAATTTGATTTCAACATATTTTAAACACTAAATATGTGTTTTTTACATTTAATTATATTATTTTTACAGCTGTGTGAAATTTGACGTCTATGCTTGGCGGTGTTGCCAACTTCTTCCAAAGATATTTAAATAAAAACACACGTTTTATTTTATTACGGAGTAATTTTTTTTAGAAAATATTCCATATAGACCTCTATTAATTTTGAAAGACCTATCTAACAACACCCCATACCATAAGGTTGAAGCAAAAAAAAACTTTACGTGTAGGGGACCCTTATTTTTTTATCATCTTGTCAGTTTTATTTATTTAAATATCCATACAAAATTGCAGCTTTCTAGCTTTAACAATCACAGAGCAAAGCCTCGGACAGACAGACAGATAGATGGACATGGCGAAATTAAGGGTTCCTAGTTGACTACGGAATCCTAATACTGTGCTCTATTCTGTATAATACTATCAATACAACTTACATAATTAAAAAAAAATATTTGGTGGTCGGTATGCACGGTTTGACGTAAAATATATTTTTGATGCCGTTTTTAAACCTCCATAACAGAACTCTGTCAACTAATAAGTCTTTACCAGGTCATTTTAAAGTGGCACACATATTTCCTAAAACTTGAAACATTCTTATAAAAATATTTAATTATATTTACGTACAAAAGATTCTCTATCGAACAGAACCGATGTTTAACAATTTACACTTTCATTACCGGCTAGTGCTACGCGCTACGCTCGCAGTTTGTAGTTACGTATTTCTCTTATGTAGCCCGTAGCAGCTACGAACAGAGTATCCGACAATCGGGTTCTTGGCGCTGAATGTGTTAAAAAATACCGAATCTTGCTCTCCCGCCACTCTCCGCCGCATAGCACATGCTCTGTTATTTAGTTAGGGTAGGATAGTGTCGTTTTCGCGTCAAAGACGTCATCTAGTAATATGTTTATTTACACAATCTAATTGAAGGATGGTGGCGCTGTCTAGTGGTATCAGCAGGGTTGTGAGAGTCGAGTTTAGCCGAAGTTGGATAAGGAGCAGGCCTAGTTCAACTAATCTTTGCGCGCAGTTGTATTTGGGCTACAGTCTGCCTTGACCCATTGGCCCGTTCCCATCTCCACAGAACATCCACCAGAGCTGGTGCGGCTGGAAAGGCGGCCGAAAAGTTAAAATGGAACAAATGTACTCTGCGCCGAATACTGATTTGTACCGTTCGGAATTGATACCCTCGGTCTGTAGGGTCCTAGCGCCCACGACCTTTTATTTACAAGGAAATGTCTAACAGGCTGGCCGGCACCACTAGAGCCTGAAAAGCTGGCCGCCGCCTGGCCCAATGGATCTGTATTGTAATACAGCGAGGAAATGCCAGAATTTTTTAGGAACATGCCTCGAGTGGACCACTTATTTTAGTTAGCATTTTCAAATAATGATATATATATTATTATTTTTATTATTTAATTTATTTATTCAAGAAGGTACATGATTACAAACAAAATTTATTCTTTCGCCAAACTGTAACCAGTTTGTTGGCGAATGAAGCGCTCAATTCCTTAATCGAATCATGCACCAAAACATAACAATTAGTATCTTAAACAATAATACTATAAATACTATAATATACTAAAAACTAACATGCACACGACCCTAGTAAGTAATTAGAACATATTTAGTTTTCTAAAAGGTATGTTTTGAATCTCTTTTAACGACCAGTTTACTTAGCCTAGGTTTATCTCTTAACCACCCTATATCGTTGAACAGCCTAGGCACTAAATATTGATTTAACCTTTTCCCATAATAGTTGACCGCCGGAGTCTGGATTAACTTCCCCTCTCGTACCCTCCTTGTATTATATTTATTAAATGCTGACCGTTTATGCTCATCTAAATAATAGTTTTCTAAAGCAATCAGGTATTTAATTTTCTTTTGTATAGGTAAAAATTTACAAAGTGGGAATAACTCGCTATAGTCATTACACTTATTTTTTTAATTTACTGTCAACCAAATACTTAACTAATCTGGTTTGTAAATTTTCTACATCCTTTATATAAGACTTACTGAATGTGCGGCCGTACACACTTAATCCATGATTAATTATAGAATCCGCTGACGCGTAATAAAAACTAATAACACCTTATAACTCACCACTTTTTTAAATTGATACATTTACCCCAACACAATTCAAAGTTTCTTGCATAGTTCCTCTATGTGAAATTTAAAATTGAAGTAATAGTCCACTAGCAGTCCCAAATATTTTCATCGGTCAACATATTCTAAAATTGCATAGGTATACCGGTGTGAAGTTAGCGGCCAAAAGTTGGCGGCTAATTGGCTGCCAACATTTGGCCACCAACTTCACAAAGACCTGCCAACTTTAAGCCGCTAACTTCACACTGAAATTAACCGACTAAATAAAGGAGTCCTTAAATCAAACCTTAAAATTACAAAACGACGTTTGAAATTAAAGCAACTAATATTTGGAGCTGTTTGGTAATGACTCACCGGCCGAAGAAACCTAGGCCCGCTACCTCATATATTATATTTTGTCATAATTTCTAGATCGATGAACGGTATCACACTAAGCGCATATTATTACGCAATAAAATGGCTATTTAAATAACCTTTCAGTAGAGCTCTACCTCGTTTAGTTTCGGCGTTATGACTCACCGGCCGAAGAAACCTAGGTCCGCTACCTCATATATTATTATTTTGTCATTATTTCTAGATCGATGAACGGTACCAGATTAACCGCATATTATTAGGCAACAAAATGGCTATTTATTTAAGCTTTCAGTAGAGCTCTACCTCGTTTAGTTTTGGCGTTATGCCTCACCGGCCGAAGAAATCTAGACCCACTACATCATATATTATTTTTTTGTCCATATTTCTAGATCGATGAACGGAATCACACTAAGCGCATATTATTACGCAATAAAATAGCTATTTGAATAACCTTTCAGGAGAGCTCTACCTCGTTTAGTTTCGGCGTTATGCCTCACCGGCCAAAGAAATCTAGACCCACTACATCATATATTATTTTTTGTCATTATTTCTAGATTGATGAACGGAATCACACTAAACGCATATTATTACGCAATAGAATGGCTATTTAAATAACCTTTCAGTAGAGCTCTACCTCGTTTAGTTTCGGCGTTATGCCTCACCGGCCGAAGAAATCTAGACCCACTACATCATATATTTTTTTTTGTCATTATTTCTAGATTGATGAACGGAATCACACTAAGCGCATATTATTACGCAATAGAATATCTATTTGAATAACCTTTCAGTAGAGCTCTACCTCGTTTAGTTTCAGCGTTATGACTCACCGGCCGAAGAAACCTAGATCAACTACATCATATATTATTCTTTTGTCATTATTTCTAGATCGATGAACGGAATCACACTAAGCGCATATTATTACGCAATAAAATATCTATTTGAATAACCTTTCAGTAGAGCTCTACCTCGTTTAGTTTCAGCGTTATGACTCACCGGCCGAAGAAACCTAGATCAACTACCTTATATAAGTATTATTTTTTTGTCATTGTTTCTAGATCGATGAACGGAATCACACTAAGCGCGTATTATTAAACAATAAAATGGCTATTTAAATAATCTTTCAGTAGAGCTCTACCTCGTTTAGTTTCGGCGTTATGACTCACCGGCCGAAGAAACCTAGGTCCGCTACCTCATATATTATTATTTTGTCATTATTTGTAGATCGATGAACGGAATCACACTAAGCGCATATTATTACGCAATAAAATAGCTATTTGAATAACCTTTCAGTAGAGCTCTACCTCGTTTAGTTTCAGCGTTATGACTCACCGGCCGAAGAAACCTAGATCCACTACCTTATATAAGTATTATTTTTTTGTCATTGTTTCTAGATCGATGAACGGAATCACACTAAGCGCATATTATTACGCAATAAAAAAGCTATTTAAATAACCTTTCAGTAGAGCTCTACCTCGTTTAGTTTCGGCGTAATGCCTCACCGGCCGAAGAAATCTAGACCCACTACATCATATATTATTTTTTTGTCATTATTTCTAGATCGATGAACGGAATCACACTAAGCGCATATTATTACACAACAAAATGGCTATTTAAATAACCTTTCAGTAGAGCTCTACCTCGTTTGGTTTCGGCGTTATGCCTCACCGGCCGAAGAAACCTAGGTCCGCTACCTCATATATTATTATTTTGTCATTATTTCTAGATCGATGAACGGTACCAGGTTAACCGCATATTATTAGGCAATAAAATAGCTGTTTATTTAAGCTTCCAGTAGAGCTCTACCTCGTTTAGTTTCGGCGTTATGCCTCACCGGCCGAAGAAATCTAGACCCACTACATCATATATTATTTTTTTGACATTATTTCTAGATCGATGAACGGAATTACACTAAGCGCATATTCTTACGCAATAAAATAGCTATTTGAATAACCTTTCAGTAAAACTCTACCTCGTTTATTTTCAGCGTTATGACTCACCGGCCGAAGAAACCTAGATCCACTACCTTATATAAGTATTATTTTTTTGTCATTGTTTCTAGATCGATGAACGGAATCACACTAAGCGCATATTATTACGCAATAGAATGGCTATTTAAATAACCTTTCAGTAGAGCTCTACCTCGTTTAGTTTCGGCGTTATGCCTCACCGGCCGAAGAAATCTAGACCCACTACATCATATATTATTTTTTTGTCATTATTTCTAGATCGATGAACGGAATCACACTTAGCGCATATTATTACACAACAAAATGGCTATTTAAATAACCTTTCAGAAGATCTCTACCTCGTTTAGTTTCAGCGTTATGACTCACCGGCCGAAGAAACCTAGGTCCGCTACCTCATATATTATTATTTTGTCATTATTTCTAGATCGATGAACGGTACCAGGTTAACCGCATATTATTAGGCAATAAAATAGCTATTTATTTAAGCTTTCAGTAGAGCTCTACCTCGTTTAGTTTTGGCGTTATGCCTCACCGGCCGAAGAAATCTAGACCCACTACATCATATATTATTTTTTTGTCATTATTTCTAGATCGATGAACGGTACGAGGTTAACCGCATATGATTAGGCAATAAAATAGCTATTTATTTAAGCTTTCAGTAGAGCTCTACCTCGTTTAGTTTTGGCGTTATGCCTCACCGGCCGAAGAAATCTAGACCCACTACATCATATATTATTTTTTTGTCATTATTTCTAGATCGATGAACGGAATCACACTAAGCGCATATTATTACGCAATAAAATAGCTATTTGAATAACCTTTCAGTAGAGCTCTACCTCGTTTAGTTTCAGCGTTATGACTCACCGGCCGAAGAAACCTAAATCCACTACCTTATATAAATATTATTTTTTTGTCATTATTTCTAGATCGATGAACGGAATCACACTAAGCGCATATTATTACACAATGAAATGGCTATTTAAATAACGATTCAGTAGAGCTCTACCTCGTTTAGTTTCGGCGTTATGACTCGCCGGCCGAAGAAACCTAGGTCCGCTACCTCATATATTATTATTTTTTCATTATTTCTAGATCGATGAACGGTACCAGATTTACCGAATATTATTAGGTAATAAAATGGCTATTTATTTAAGCTTTCAGTAGAGCTCTACCTCGTTTAGTTTCGGCGTTATGCCTCACCGGCCGAAGAAATCTAGACCCACTACATCATATATTATTTTTTTGACATTATTTCTAGATCGATGAACGGAATTACACTAAGCGCATATTCTTACGCAATAAAATAGCTATTTGAATAACCTTTCAGTAAAACTCTACCTCGTTTAGTTTCAGCGTTATGACTCACCGGCCGAAGAAACCTAGAGCCACTACCTTATATAAGTATTATTTTTTTGTCATTGTTTCTAGATCGATGAACGGAATCACACTAAGCGCATATTATTACGCAATAGAATGGCTATTTAAATAACCTTTCAGTAGAGCTCTACCTCGTTTAGTTTCGGCGTTATGCCTCACCGGCCGAAGAAATCTAGACCCACTACATCATATATTATTTTTTTGTCATTATTTCTAGATCGATGAACGGAATCACACTAAGCGCATATTATTACACAACAAAATGGCTATTTAAATAACCTTTCAGAAGAGCTCTACCTCGTTTAGTTTCAGCGTTATGACTCACCGGCCGAAGAAACCTAGGTCCGCTACCTCATATATTATTATTTTGTCATTATTTCTAGATCGATGAACGGTACCAGGTTAACCGCATATTATTAGGCAATAAAATAGCTATTTATTTAAGCTTTCAGTAGAGCTCTACCTCGTTTAGTTTTGGCGTTATGCCTCACCGGCCGAAGAAATCTAGACCCACTACATCATATATTATTTTTTTGTCATTATTTCTAGATCGATGAACGGAATCACACTAAGCGCATATTATTACGCAATAAAATAGCTATTTGAATAACCTTTCAGAAGAGCTCTACCTCGTTTAGTTTCAGCGTTATGACTCACCGGCCGAAGAAACCTAGATCCACTACCTTATATAAGTATTATTTTTTTGTCATTGTTTCTAGATCGATGAACGGAATCACACTAAGCGCATATTATTACGTAATAGAATGGCTATTTAAATAACCTTTCAGTAGAGCTCTACCTCGTTTAGTTTCGGCGTTATGCCTCACCGGCCGAAGAAATCTAGACCCACTACATCATATATTATTTTTTTGTCATTATTTCTAGATCGATGAACGGAATCACACTAAGCGCATATGATTACACAACAAAATGGCTATTTAAATAACCTTTCAGAAGATCTCTACCTCGTTTAGTTTCAGCGTTATGACTCACCGGCCGAAGAAACCTAGGTCCGCTACCTCATATATTATTATTTTGTCATTATTTCTAGATCGATGAACGGTACCAGGTTAACCGCATATTATTAGGCAATAAAATAGCTATTTATTTAAGCTTTCAGTAGAGCTCTACCTCGTTTAGTTTTGGCGTTATGCCTCACCGGCCGAAGAAATCTAGACCCACTACATCATATATTATTTTTTTGTCATTATTTCTAGATCGATGAACGGAATCACACTGAGCGCATATTATTACGCAATAAAATAGCTATTTGAATAACCTTTCAGTAGAGCTCTACCTCGTTTAGTTTCAGCGTTATGACTCACCGGCCGAAGAAACCTAAATCCACTACCTTATATAAATATTATTTTTTTGTCATTATTTCTAGATCGATGAACGGAATCACACTAAGCGCATATTATTACACAATGGAATGGCTATTTAAATAACCTTTCAGTAGAGCTCTACCTCGTTTAGTTTCGGCGTTATGACTCGCCGGCCGAAGAAACCTAGGTCCGCTACCTCATATATTATTATTTTTTCATTATTTCTAGATCGATGAACGGTACCAGATTTACCGAATATTATTAGGTAATAAAATGGCTATTTATTTAAGCTTTCAGTAGAGCTCTACCTCGTTTAGTTTCGGCGTTATGCCTCACCGGCCGAAGAAATCTAGACCCACTACATCATATATTATTTTTTTGACATTATTTCTAGATCGATGAACGGAATTACACTAAGCGCATATTCTTACGCAATAAAATAGCTATTTGAATAACCTTTCAGTAAAACTCTACCTCGTTTAGTTTCAGCGTTATGACTCACCGGCCGAAGAAACCTAGATCCACTACCTTATATAAGTATTATTTTTTTGTCATTGTTTCTAGATCGATGAACGGAATCACACTAAGCGCATATTATTACGCAATAGAATGGCTATTTAAATAACCTTTCAGTAGAGCTCTACCTCGTTTAGTGGGTCTAGATTTCTTCGGCCGGTGAGGCATAACGCCGAAACTAAACGAGGTAGAGCTCTACTGAAAGGTTGTTTAAATAGCTATTTTATTGCGTAATAATATGCACTTAAAGTGATTCCGTTCATCGATCTAGAAACAATGACAAATAAAAAATTTTATATAAGGTAGTGGATCTAGGTTTCTTCGGCCGGTGAGTCATAACGCTGAAAATAAACGAGGTAGAGCTCTACTGAAAGGTTATTTAAATAGCCATTCTATTGCATAATAATATGCGCTTAGTGTGATTCCGTTCATCGATCTAGAAATAATGACAAAAAAATAATATATGATGTAGTGGGTCTAGATTTCTTCGGCCGGTGAGGCATAACGCCGAAACTAAACTAGGTAGAGCTCTACTGAAAGGTTATTCAAATAGTTATTTTATTGGGTAACAATATGCGCTTAGTGTGATTCCGTTCATCTATCTAGAAATAATGTCAAAAAAATAATATATGATGTAGTGGGTCTAGATTTCTTCGGCCGGTGAGTCATAACGCCGAAACTGAACGAGGTAGAGCTCTACTGAAAGGTTATTTAAATAGTTATTTTATTGCGTAATAATATGCGCTTAGTGTGATTCCGTTCATCGATCTAGAAATAATGACAAAAAAATATTATATGATGTAGTTGGTCTAGATTTCTTCGGCCGGTAAGGCATAACGCCGAAACTAAACGAGGTAGAGCTCTACTGAAAAAATATTTAAATAGCCATTCTATTGCGTAATAATATGCGCTTAGTGTATTTCCGTTCATCGATCTAGAAATAATGATAAAAAATAATACTTATATGAGGTAGTGGATCTAGGTTTCTTCGGCCGGTGAGTCATAACGCTGAAACTAAACGAGGTAGAGCTCTACTGAAAGGTTATTCAAATAGCTATTTTATTGCGTTATAATATGCGCTTAGTGTGATTTCGTTCATCGATCTAGAAATAATGACAAAAGAATAATATATGATGTAGTGGGTCTAGATTTCTTCGGCCGGTGAGGCATAACGCCGAAACTAAACGAGGTAGAGCTCTACTGAAACCCTTAATAAATAGCCATTTTATTGCCTAATAATATGCGTTTAATCTGGTACCGTTCATCGATCTAGAAATAATGACAAAATAATAATATATGAGGTAGCGGACCTAGGTTTTTTCGGCCGGTGAGTCATAACGCCGAAACTAAACGAGGTAGAGCTCTACTGAAAGGTTATTTAAATAGCCATTTTATTGCGTAATAATATGCGTTTAGTGTGATTCCGTTCATCGATCTAGAAATAATGACAAAAAAATAATATATGATGTAGTGGGTCTAGATTTCATCGGCCGGTGAGGCATAACGCCGAAACTAAACGAGGTAGAGCTCTACTGAAAGGTTATTTAAATAGCCATTCTATTGCGTAATAATATGCGCTTAGTGTGATTCCGTTCATCGATCTAGAAATAATGACAAAAAAATAATACTTATATGAGGTAGTGGATCTAGGTTTCTTCGGCCGGTGAGTCATAACGCCGAAACTAAACGAGGTAGAGCTCTACGGAAAGGTTATTCAAATAGCCATTCTATTGCGTAATAATATGCGCTTAGTGTGATTCCGTTCATCGATCTAGAAATAATGACAAAAAATAATATATGATGTAGTGAGTCTAGATTTCTTCGGCCGGTGAGTCATAACGCCGAAACTAAACGAGGTAGAGCTCTCCTGAAAGGTTATTCAAATAGCTATTTTATTGCGTAATAATATGCGTTTAGTGTAATTCCGTTCATCGATCTAGAAATAATGTCAAAAAAATAATATATGATGTAGTGGGTCTAGATTTCTTCGGCCGGTGAGGCATAACGCCGAAACTAAACGAGGTAGAGCTCTACTGAAAGCTTAAATAAATAGCTATTTTATTGCCTAATAATATGCGGTTAACCTGGTACCGTTCATCGATCTAGAAATAATGACAAAATAATAATATATGAGGTAGCGGACCTAGGTTTCTTCGGCCGGTGAGTCATAACGCCGAAACTAAACGAGGTAGAGCGCTACTGAAAGGTTATTTAAATAGCCATTTTATTGCGTAATAATATGCGCTTAGTGTGATACCGTTCATCGATCTAGAAATTATGACAAAATATAATATATGAGGTAGCGGGCCTAGGTTTCTTCGGCCGGTGAGTCATAACGCCGAAACTAAACGAGGTAGAGCTCTACTGAAAGATTATTTAAATAGCCATTTTATTGTTTAATAATATGCGCTTAGTGTGATTCCGTTCATCGATCTAGAAATAATGACAAAAGAATAATATATGATGTAGTGGGTCTAGATTTCTTCGGCCGGTAAGGCATAACGCCGAAACTAAACGAGGTAGAGATCTACTGAAAGCTAAAATAAATAGCCATTTTATTGCCTAATAATATCCGGTTAATCTGGTACCGTTCATCGATCTAGAATAAATGACAAAATAATAATATATGAGGTAGCGGACCTAGGTTTCTTCGGCCGGTGATTCACAACGCCGAAACTAAACGAGGTAGAGCTCTACTGAAAGGTTATTTAAATAGCCATTCTATTGCGTAATAATATGCGCTTAGTGTGATTCCGTTCATCGATCTAGAAATAATGACAAAAAAATAATATATGATGTAGTGGGTCTAGATTTCTTCGGCCGGTGAGGTATAACGCCGAAACTAAACGAGGTAGAGCTCTACTGAAAGGTTATTCAAATAGTTATTTTATTGCGTAATAATATGCGTTTAGTGTGATTCCGTTCATCGATCTAGAAATAATGACAAAAAAATAATATATGATGTAGTGGGTCTAGATTTCTTCGGCCGGTGAGGCATAAAGCCGAAACTAAACGAGGTAGAGCTATGCTGAAAGGTTATTCAAATAGTTATTTTATTGCGTAGTAATATGCGTTTAGTGTGATTCCGTTCATCGATCTAGAAATAATGTCAAAAAAATAATAGTGGGTCTAGATTTCTTCGGCCGGTGAGTCAAAACGCTGAAACTAAACGAGGTAGAGCTCTACTGAAAGGTTATTTAAATAGCCATTTTGTTGTGTAATAATATGCGCTTAGTGTGATTCCGTTCATCGATCTAGAAATAATGACAAAAAAATAATATATGATGTAGTGGGTCTAGATTTCTTCGGCCGGTGAGGCATAACGCCGAAACTAAACGAGGTAGAGCTCTACTAAAAGGTTATTTAAATAGCTATTTTATTGCGTAATAATATGCGCTTAGTGTGATTCCGTTCATCGATCTAGAAATAATGACAAAAAAATAATATATGATGTAGTGGGTCTAGATTTCTTCGGCCGGTGAGGCATAACGCCGAAACTAAACGAGGTAGAGCTCTACTGAAAGCTTAAATAAATAGCTATTTTGTTGCCTAATAATATGCGGTTAATCTGGTACCGTTCATCGATCTATAAATAATGACAAAATAATAATATATGAGGTAGCGGACCTAGGTTTCTTCGGCCGGTGATTCATAACGCCGAAACTAAACGAGGTAGAGCTCTACTGAAAGGTTATTTAAATAGCCATTGTATTGCGTAATAATATGCGCTTAGTGTGATTCCGTTCATCGATCTAGAAATAATGACAAAAAAATAATATATGATGTAGTCGGTCTAGATTTCTTCGGCCGGTGAGGTATAACGCCGAAACTAAACGAGGTAGAGCTCTACTGAAAGGTTATTCAAATAGTTATTTTATTGCGTAATAATATGCGTTTAGTGTGATTCCGTTCATCGATCTAGAAATAATGTCAAAAAAATAATATATGATGTAGTGGGTCTAGATTTCTTCGGCCGGTGAGGCATAAAGCCGAAACTAAACGAGGTAGAGCTATACTGAAAGGTTATTCAAATAGTTATTTTATTGCTTAGTAATATGCGTTTAGTGTGATTCCGTTCATCGATCTAGAAATAATGTCAAAAAAATAATAGTGGGTCTAGATTTCTTCGGCCGGTGAGTCAAAACGCTGTAACTAAACGAGGTAGAGCTCTACTGAAAGGTTATTTAAATAGCCATTTTGTTGTGTAATAATATGCGCTTAGTGTGATTCCGTTCATCGATCTAGAATTAATGACAAAAAAATAATATATGATGTAGTGGGTCTAGATTTCTTCGGCCGGTGAGGCATAACGCCGAAACTAAACGAGGTAGAGCTCTACTAAAAGGTTATTTAAATAGCTATTTTATTGCGTAATAATATGCGCTTAGTGTGATTCCGTTCATCGATCTAGAAATAATGACAAAAAAATAATATATGATGTAGTGGGTCTAGATTTCTTCGGCCGGTGAGGCATAACGCCGAAACTAAACGAGGTAGAGCTCTACTGAAAGGTTATTTAAATAGCTATTTTATTGCGTAATAATATGCGCTTAGTGTGATTCCGTTCATCGATCTAGAAACAATGACAAAATATAATACTTATATAAGGTAGTGGATCTAGGTTTCTTCGGCCGGTGAGTCATAACGCTGAAACTAAACGAGGTAGAGCTCTACTGAAAGGTTATTCAAATAGCTATTTTATTGCGTAATAATATGCGCTTAGTGTGATTCCGTTCATCGATCTAGAAATAATGACAAAATAATAATATATGAGGTAGCGGACCTAGGTTTCTTCGGCCGGTGAGTCATAACGCCGAAACTAAACTAGGTAGTGCTCTACTGAAAGATTATTTAAATAGCCATTTTATTGTTTAATAATATGCGCTTAGTGTGATTCCGTTCATCGAGCTAGAAATAATGACAAAAGAATAATATATGATGTAGTGGGTCTAGATTTCTTCGGCCGGTGAGGCATAACGCCGAAACTAAACGAGGTAGAGATCTACTGAAAGCTAAAATAAATAGCCATTTTATTACCTAATAATATCCGGTAAATCTGGTACCGTTCATCGATCTAGAAATAATGACAAAATAATAATATATGAGGTAGCGGACCTAGGTTTCTTCGGGCGGCGAGTCATAACGCCGAAACTAAACGAGGTAGAGCTCTACTGAAAGGTTATTTAAATAGCCATTCTATTGTGTAATAATATGCGCTTAGTGTGATTCCGTTCATCGATCTAGAAATAATGACAAAAAAATAATATTTATATAAGGTAGTGGATTTAGGTTTCTTCGGCCGGTGAGTCATAACGCTGAAACTAAACGAGGTAGAGCTCTACTGAAAGGTTATTCAAATAGCTATTTTATTGCGTAATAATATGCGCTTAGTGTGATTCCGTTCATCGATCTAGAAATAATGACAAAAAAATAATATATGATGTAGTGGGTCTAGATTTCTTCGGCCGGTGAGGCATAACGCCAAAACTAAACGAGGTAGAGCTCTACTGAAAGCTTAAATAAATAGCAATTTTATTGCCTAATAATATGCGGTTAACCTGGTACCGTTCATCGATCTAGAAATAATGACAAAATAATAATATATGAGGTAGCGGACCTAGGTTTCTTCGGGCGGCGAGTCATAACGCCGAAACTAAACGAGGTAGAGCTCTACTGAAAGGTTATTTAAATAGCCATTCTATTGTGTAATAATATGCGCTTAGTGTGATTCCGTTCATCGATCTAGAAATAATGACAAAAAAATAATATTTATATAAGGTAGTGGATTTAGGTTTCTTCGGCCGGTGAGTCATAACGCTGAAACTAAACGAGGTAGAGCTCTACTGAAAGGTTATTCAAATAGCTATTTTATTGCGTAATAATATGCGTTTAGTGTGATTCCGTTCATCGATCTAGAAATAATGTCAAAAAAATAATATATGATGTAGTGGGTCTAGATTTCTTCGGCCGGTGAGGCATAAAGCCGAAACTAAACGAGGTAGAGCTATACTGAAAGGTTATTCAAATAGTTATTTTATTGCTTAGTAATATGCGTTTAGTGTGATTCCGTTCATCGATCTAGAAATAATGTCAAAAAAATAATAGTGGGTCTAGATTTCTTCGGCCGGTGAGTCAAAACGCTGTAACTAAACGAGGTAGAGCTCTACTGAAAGGTTATTTAAATAGCCATTTTTTGTGTAATAATATGCGCTTAGTGTGATTCCGTTCATCGATCTAGAATTAATGACAAAAAAATAATATATGATGTAGTGGGTCTAGATTTCTTCGGCCGGTGAGGCATAACGCCGAAACTAAACGAGGTAGAGCTCTACTAAAAGGTTATTTAAATAGCTATTTTATTGCGTAATAATATGCGCTTAGTGTGATTCCGTTCATCGATCTAGAAATAATGACAAAAAAATAATATATGATGTAGTGGGTCTAGATTTCTTCGGCCGGTGAGGCATAACGCCGAAACTAAACGAGGTAGAGCTCTACTGAAAGGTTATTTAAATAGCTATTTTATTGCGTAATAATATGCGCTTAGTGTGATTCCGTTCATCGATCTAGAAACAATGACAAAAAATAATACTTATATAAGGTAGTGGATCTAGGTTTCTTCGGCCGGTGAGTCATAACGCTGAAACTAAACGAGGTAGAGCTCTACTGAAAGGTTATTCAAATAGCTATTTTATTGCGTAATAATATGCGCTTAGTGTGATTCCGTTCATCGATCTAGAAATAATGACAAAATAATAATATATGAGGTAGCGGACCTAGGTTTCTTCGGCCGGTGAGTCATAACGCCGAAACTAAACTAGGTAGTGCTCTACTGAAAGATTATTTAAATAGCCATTTTATTGTTTAATAATATGCGCTTAGTGTGATTCCGTTCATCGAGCTAGAAATAATGACAAAAGAATAATATATGATGTAGTGGGTCTAGATTTCTTCGGCCGGTGAGGCATAACGCCGAAACTAAACGAGGTAGAGATCTACTGAAAGCTAAAATAAATAGCCATTTTATTACCTAATAATATCCGGTAAATCTGGTACCGTTCATCGATCTAGAAATAATGACAAAATAATAATATATGAGGTAGCGGACCTAGGTTTCTTCGGGCGGCGAGTCATAACGCCGAAACTAAACGAGGTAGAGCTCTACTGAAAGGTTATTTAAATAGCCATTCTATTGTGTAATAATATGCGCTTAGTGTGATTCCGTTCATCGATCTAGAAATAATGACAAAAAAATAATATTTATATAAGGTAGTGGATTTAGGTTTCTTCGGCCGGTGAGTCATAACGCTGAAACTAAACGAGGTAGAGCTCTACTGAAAGGTTATTCAAATAGCTATTTTATTGCGTAATAATATGCGCTTAGTGTGATTCCGTTCATCGATCTAGAAATAATGACAAAAAAATAATATATGATGTAGTGGGTCTAGATTTCTTCGGCCGGTGAGGCATAACGCCAAAACTAAACGAGGTAGAGCTCTACTGAAAGCTTAAATAAAAAGCTATTTTATTGCCTAATAATATGCGGTTAACCTGGTACCGTTCATCGATCTAGAAATAATGACAAAATAATAATTTATGAGGTAGCGGACCTAGGTTGCTTCGGCCGGTGAGTCATAACGCTGAAACTAAACGAGGTAGAGCTCTTCTGAAAGGTTATTTAAATAGCCATTTTGTTGTGTAATAATATGCGCTTAGTGTGATTCCGTTCATCGATCTAGAAATAACGACAAAAAAATAATATATGATGTAGTGGGTCTAGATTTCTTCGGCCGGTGAGGCATAACGCCGAAACTAAACGAGGTAGAGCTCTACTAAAAGATTATTTAAATAGCTATTTTATTGCGAAATAATATGCGCTTAGTGTGATTCCGTTCATCGATCTAGAAACAATGACAAAAAAATAATACTTATATAAGGTAGTGGATCTAGGTTTCTTCGGCCGGTGAGTCATAACGCTGAAACTAAACGAGGTAGAGTTTTACTGAAAGGTTATTCAAATAGCTATTTTATTGCGTAAGAATATGCGCTTAGTGTGATTCCGTTCATCGATCTAGAAATAATGTCAAAAAAATAATATATGATGTAGTGGGTCTAGATTTCTTCGGCCGGTGAGGCATAACGCCGAAACTAAACGAGATAGAGCTCTACTGAAAGCTTAAATAAATAGCTATTTTATTGCCTAATAATATGCGGTTAACCTGGTACCTTTCATCGATCTAGAAATAATGACAAAATAATAATATATGAGGTAGCGGACCTAGGTTTCTTCGGCCGGTGAGGCATAACGCCGAAACCAAACGAGCTAGAGCTCTACTGAAAGGTTATTTAAATAGCTATTTTATTGCGTAATCATATGCGCTTAGTGTGATTCCGTTCATCGATCTAGAAACAATGACAAAAAAATAATATTTATATAAGGTAGTGGATTTAGGTTTCTTCGGCCGGTGAGTCATAACGCTGAAACTAAACGAGGTAGAGCTCTACTGAAAGGTTATTCAAATAGCTATTTCATTGCGTAATAATATGCGCTTAGTGTGATTCCGTTCATCGATCTAGAAATAATGTCAAAAAAAATATATGATGTAGTGGGTCTAGATTTCTTCGGCCGGTGAGACATAACGCCGAAACTAAACGAGGTAGAGCTCGACTGAAAGCTTAAATAAACAGCTATTTTATTGCCTAATAATATGCGGTTAACCTGGTACCGTTCATCGATCTAGAAATAATGACAAAATAATAATATATGAGGTAGCGGACCTAGGTTTCTTCGGCCGGTGAGGCATAACGCTGAAACTAAACGAGGTAGAGCTCTACTGAAAGGTTATTTAAATAGCCATTTTGTTGTGTAATAATATGCGCTTAGTGTGATTCCGTTCATCGATCTAGAAATAATGACAAAAAAATAATATATGATGTAGTGGGTCTAGATTTCTTCGGCCGGTGAGGCATTACGCCGAAACTAAACGAGGTAGAGCTCTACTGAAAGGTTATTTAAATAGCTTTTTTATTGCGTAATAATATGCGCTTAGTGTGATTCCGTTCATCGATCTAGAAACAATGACAAAAAAATAATACTTATATAAGGTAGTGGATCTAGGTTTCTTCGGCCGGTGAGTCATAACGCTGAAACTAAACGAGGTAGAGCTCTACTGAAAGGTTATTCAAATAGCTATTTTTTTGCGTAATAATATGCGCTTAGTGTGATTCCGTTCATCGATCTAGAAATAATGACAAAATAATAATATATGATGTAGTGGGTCTAGATTTCTTCGGCCGGTGAGGCATAACGCCGAAACTAAACGAGGTAGAGATCTACTGAAAGCTAAAATAAATAGCCATTTTATTGCCTAATAATATCCGGTAAATCTGGTACCGTTCATCGATCTAGAAATAATGACAAAATAATAATATATGAGGTAGCGGACCTAGGTTTCTTCGGCCGGTGATTCATAACGCCGAAACTAAACGAGGTAGAGCTCTACTGAAAGGTTATTTAAATAGCCATTCTATTGCGTAATAATATGCGCTTAGTGTGATTCCGTTCATCGATCTAGAAATAATGACAAAAAAATAATATATGATGTAGTGGGTCTAGATTTCTTCGGCCGGTGAGGCATAACGCCGAAACTAAACGAGGTAGAGCTCTACTGAAAGGTTATTTAAATAGCCATTCTATTGCGTAATAATATGCGTTTAGTGTGATTCCGTTCATCAATCTAGAAATAATGACAAAAAATAATATATGATGTAGTGGGTCTAGATTTCTTTGGCCGGTGAGGCATAACGCCGAAACTAAACGAGGTAGAGTTTTACTGAAAGGTTATTCAAATAGCTATTTTATTGCGTAAGAATATGCGCTTAGTGTGATTCCGTTCATCGATCTAGAAATAATGTCAAAAAAATAATATATGATGTAGTGGGTCTAGATTTCTTCGGCCGGTGAGGCATAACGCCGAAACTAAACGAGATAGAGCTCTACTGAAAGCTTAAATAAATAGCTATTTTATTGCCTAATAATATGCGGTTAACCTGGTACCTTTCATCGATCTAGAAATAATGACAAAATAATAATATATGAGGTAGCGGACCTAGGTTTCTTCGGCCGGTGAGGCATAACGCCGAAACCAAACGAGGTAGAGCTCTACTGAAAGGTTATTTAAATAGCTATTTTATTGCGTAATCATATGCGCTTAGTGTGATTCCGTTCATCGATCTAGAAACAATGACAAAAAAATAATATTTATATAAGGTAGTGGATTTAGGTTTCTTCGGCCGGTGAGTCATAACGCTGAAACTAAACGAGGTAGAGCTCTACTGAAAGGTTATTCAAATAGCTATTTCATTGCGTAATAATATGCGCTTAGTGTGATTCCGTTCATCGATCTAGAAATAATGTCAAAAAAAAAATATGATGTAGTGGGTCTAGATTTTTTCGGCCGGTGAGACATAACGCCGAAACTAAACGAGGTAGAGCTCGACTGAAAGCTTAAATAAACAGCTATTTTATTGCCTAATAATATGCGGTTAACCTGGTACCGTTCATCGATCTAGAAATAATGACAAACTCTACTGAAAGGTTATTTAAATAGCCATTCTATTGCGTAATAATATGCGCTTAGTGTGATTCCGTTCATCGATCTAGAAATAATGACAAAAAAATAATATATGATGTAGTGGGTCTAGATTTCTTCGGCCGGTGAGGCATAACGCCGAAACTAAACGAGGTAGAGCTCTACTGAAAGGTTATTTAAATAGCCATTCTATTGCGTAATAATATGCGTTTAGTGTGATTCCGTTCATCAATCTAGAAATAATGACAAAAAATAATATATGATGTAGTGGGTCTAGATTTCTTTGGCCGGTGAGGCATAACGCCGAAACTAAACGAGGTAGAGCTCTCCTGAAAGGTTATTCAAATAGCTATTTTATTGCGTAATAATATGCGCTTAGTGTGATTCCGTTCATCGATCTAGAAATAATGACAAAAAAATAATATATGATGTAGTGGGTCTAGATTTCTTCGGCCGGTGAGGCATAACGCCAAAACTAAACGAGGTAGAGCTCTACTGAAAGCTTAAATAAATAGCTATTTTGTTGCCTAATAATATGCGGTTAATCTGGTACCGTTCATCGATCTATAAATAATGACAAAATAATAATATATGAGGTAGCGGACCTAGGTTTCTTCGGCCGGTGATTCATAACGCCGAAACTAAACGAGGTAGAGCTCTACTGAAAGGTTATTTAAATAGCCATTGTATTGCGTAATAATATGCGCTTAGTGTGATTCCGTTCATCGATCTAGAAATAATGACAAAAAAATAATATATGATGTAGTGGGTCTAGATTTCTTCGGCCGGTGAGGTATAACGCCGAAACTAAACGAGGTAGAGCTCTACTGAAAGGTTATTCAAATAGTTATTTTATTGCGTAATAATATGCGTTTAGTGTGATTCCGTTCATCGATCTAGAAATAATGTCAAAAAAATAATATATGATGTAGTGGGTCTAGATTTCTTCGGCCGGTGAGGCATAAAGCCGAAACTAAACGAGGTAAAGCTATACTGAAAGGTTATTCAAATAGTTATTTTATTGCGTAGTAATATGCGTTTAGTGTGATTCCGTTCATCGATCTAGAAATAATGTCAAAAAAATAATAGTGGGTCTAGATTTCTTCGGCCGGTGAGTCAAAACGCTGAAACTAAACGAGGTAGAGCTCTACTGAAAGGTTATTTAAATAGCCATTTTGTTGTGTAATAATATGCGCTTAGTGTGATTCCGTTCATCGATCTAGAAATAATGACAAAAAAATAATATATGATGTAGTGGGTCTAGATTTCTTCGGCCGGTGAGGCATAACGCCGAAACTAAACGAGGTAGAGCTCTACTAAAAGGTTATTTAAATAGCTATTTTATTGCGTAATAATATGCGCTTAGTGTGATTCCGTTCATCGATCTAGAAATAATGACAAAAAAATAATATATGATGTAGTGGGTCTAGATTTCTTCGGCCGGTGAGGCATAACGCCGAAACTAAACGAGGTAGAGCTCTACTGAAAGGTTATTTAAATAGCTATTTTATTGCGTAATAATATGCGCTTAGTGTGATTCCGTTCATCGATCTAGAAACAATGACAAAAAATAATACTTATATAAGGTAGTGGATCTAGGTTTCTTCGGCCGGTGAGTCATAACGCTGAAACTAAACGAGGTAGAGCTCTACTGAAAGGTTATTCAAATAGCTATTTTATTGCGTAATAATATGCGCTTAGTGTGATTCCGTTCATCGATCTAGAAATAATGACAAAATAATAATATATGAGGTAGCGGACCTAGGTTTCTTCGGCCGGTGAGTCATAACGCCGAAACTAAACTAGGTAGTGCTCTACTGAGAGATTATTTAAATAGCCATTTTATTGTTTAATAATATGCGCTTAGTGTGATTCCGTTCATCGAGCTAGAAATAATGACAAAAGAATAATATATGATGTAGTGGGTCTAGATTTCTTCGGCCGGTGAGGCATAACGCCGAAACTAAACGAGGTAGAGCTCTACTAAAAGGTTATTTAAATAGCTATTTTATTGCGTAATAATATGCGCTTAGTGTGATTCCGTTCATCGATCTAGAAATAATGACAAAAAAATAATATATGATGTAGTGGGTCTAGATTTCTTCGGCCGGTGAGGCATAACGCCGAAACTAAACGAGGTAGAGCTCTACTGAAAGGTTATTTAAATAGCTATTTTATTGCGTAATAATATGCGCTTAGTGTGATTCCGTTCATCGATCTAGAAACAATGACAAAAAATAATACTTATATAAGGTAGTGGATCTAGGTTT
Organism: Notocelia uddmanniana; assembly: GCA_905163555.1. Taxonomy (NCBI): domain Eukaryota; kingdom Metazoa; phylum Arthropoda; class Insecta; order Lepidoptera; family Tortricidae; genus Notocelia; species Notocelia uddmanniana. Next base: position 25,265,680 of record LR991055.1, read on the forward strand.
CTTCGGCCGGTGAGTCATAACGCTGAAACTAAACGAGGTAGAGCTCTACTGAAAGGTTATTCAAATAGGTTTTTTATTGCGTAATAATATGCGCTTAGTGTGATTCCGTTCATCGATCTAGAAATAATGACAAAATAATAATATATGAGGTAGCGGACCTAGGTTTCTTCGGCCGGTGAGTCATAACGCCGAAACTAAACTAGGTAGTGCTCTACTGAGAGATTATTTAAATAGCCATTTTATTGTTTAATAATATGCGCTTAGTGTGATTCCGTTCATCGATCTAGAAACAATGACAAAAAATAATACTTATATAAGGTAGTGGATCTAGGTTTCTTCGGCCGGTGAGTCGAAACGCTGAAACTAAACGAGGTAGAGCTCTACTGAAAGGTTATTTAAATAGCCATTTTGTTGTGTAATAATATGCGCTTAGTGTGATTCCGTTCATCGATCTAGAAATAATGACAAAAAAATAATATATGAAGTAGTGGGTCTAGATTTCTTCGGCCGGTGAGGCATAACGCCGAAAGTAAACGAGGTAGAGCTCTACTAAAAGGTTATTTAAATAGCTATTTTATTGCGTAATAATATGCGCTTAGTGTGATTCCGTTCATCGATCTAGAAATAATGACAAAAAAATAATATATGATGTAGTGGGTCTAGATTTCTTCGGCCGGTGAGGCATAACGCCGAAACTAAACGAGGTAGAGATCTACTGAAAGCTAAAATAAATAGCCATTTTATTGCCTAATAATATCCGGTTAATCTGGTACCGTTCATCGATCTAGAAATAATGACAAAATAATAATATATGAGGTAGCGGACCTAGGTTTCTTCGGCCGGTGATTCATAACGCCGAAACTAAACGAGGTAGAGCTCTACTGAAAGGTTATTTAAATAGCCATTGTATTGCGTAATAATATGCGCTTAGTGTGATTCCGTTCATCGATCTATAAATAATGACAAAAAAATAATATATGATGTAGTGGGTCTAGATTTCTTCGGCCGGTGAGGCATAACGCCGAAACTAAACGAGGTAGAGCTCTACTGAAAGGTTATTTAAATAGCTATTTTATTGCGTAATAATATGCGCTTAGTGTGATTCCGTTCATCGATCTAGAAACAATGACAAAAAAATAATACTTATATAAGGTAGTGGATCTAGGTTTCTTCGGCCGGTGAGTCATAACGCTGAAACTAAACGAGGTAGAGTTTTACTGAAAGGTTATTCAAATAGCTATTTTATTGCGTAAGAATATGCGCTTAGTGTAATTCCGTTCATCGATCTAGAAATAATGTCAAAAAATTAATATCATAAGTGGGTCTAGATTTCTTCGGCCGGTGAGGCATAACGCCGAAACTAAACGAGGTAGAGCTCTACTGAAAGCTTAAATAAATAGCCATTTTATTACCTAATAATATTCGGTAAATCTGGTACCGTTCATCGATCTAGAAATAATGAAAAAATAATAATATATGAGGTAGCGGACCTAGGTTTCTTCGGCCGGCGAGTCATAACGCCGAAACTAAACGAGGTAGAGCTCTACTGAAAGGTTATTTAAATAGCCATTCCATTGCGTAATAATATGCACTTAGTGTGATTCCGTTCATCGATCTAGAAATAATGACAAAAAAATAATATATGATGTAGTGGGTCTAGATTTCTTCGGCCGGTGAGGCATTACGCCAAAACTAAACGAGGTAGAGCTCTACTGAAAGCTTAAATAAATAGCTATTTCGTTGCCTAATAATATGCGGTTAATCTGGTACCGTTCATCGATCTATAAATAATGACAAAATAATAATATATGAGGTAGCGGACCTAGGTTTCTTCGGCCGGTGAGTCATAACGCCGAAACTAAACGAGGTAGAGCTCTACTGAAAGGTTATTTAAATAGCCATTTTATTGCGTAATAATATGCGCTTAGTGTGATACCGTTCATCGATCTAGAAATTATGACAAAATATAATATATGAGGTAGCGGGCCTAGGTTTCTTCGGCCGGTGAGTCATTACCAAACAGCTCCAAATATTAGTTGCTTTAATTTCAAACGTCGTTTTGTAATTTTAAGGTTTGATTTAAAGACTCCTTTATTTAGTCGGTTAATTTCAGTGTGAAGTTAGCGGCTTAAAGTTGGCAGGTCTTTGTGAAGTTGGTGGCCAAATGTTGGCAGCCAATTAGCCGCCAACTTTTGGCCGCTAACTTCACACCGGTCATACTCACAGTCTACTTTATTCTTATGCAAACAATCATAAGTACAATCCACTTTTTTGTGTATAATGCTCTTTTATATGGAGAGTATATTGCAGGCACTTCGTTTTTTTACATGAGTTATGATACCGTTGTCATGTGCCCATTTTATTATGTTTTCAAAATCATTCTGATAACGAGCCTCATTAATATTTTTTGATGCATAAAAAGGCACTTGTCATCGGCATACATAAACACCTTGCATTTCTGCACCACATTGACGACACTGTTTACAAACATTATGTAACCGACCGGCTCGGTATACGTCGGTCCGCGCCTTTAATACCCGCTATCGCGGATTGTTCTATTTTTTAGGTAATTTTTAAACCACGTGTTTTTGGGTCCAAATATGCCACATTCCGCCATAGCTTGTAACAAAACCTCGTGGTCCAAGGTATAAAATGCCTTTTTATAATCAATAAAATGGCATAACACTTGTTCGCCACTATTTAATCTATCGTTAATCACCTCCGAGAAATGTGTCAAGGCCGTGGATATCATCTATTGTGAAAGTCCTAAATTTTCGTTTTTGTAAAAAGTTATTATGGCGATAAGAATGCTTAATCTAATATTGCGAAGTAGGCCGGCTTGAGTGGGCGCCGGCCCTTATTAAGCACGTGGGCACTGCGAAAATAAAAGTAATTAAATTTCATCCCAGACGAGTAATTAACTTTGTTTTGTTGGGAACCCGGCATGCTTTACACATATATGCAAAATGTCACAATAAATTACACTTTCAATCATATGTCATAATGACAGAGGTGATCAATAGATGTCATTCATGTATTAGGTATAGAGTATTGGAACGCTTACCTTATTATAATTTCACCTCACACTCAACTTGCAGGAACCTAAAAAATCACTCAACAATAATTATTTCATCAATCATCATCGTATTACGTATATACTACCCTTTAGTTTGTTTATTTACCTCCGGCGTTAGTGATGCCACTATGCAGGCTGGAGATTTTGGTAAAGTAAAAATATGTTGTGTGACAGACTGTATGTACCAAATGAGATATTGACAAAAACCAAACAAATCATTCTACGTACCTAGCTTGCCGGCACTCTCCATGTACTATTTTAACTTGAGACAAGGATACGTAATTGGCAAGGACGAATTATAGAGCTTTAGATTTTCGATTTTTTTTTTAGATTTAGATATTTATTCATAAAATTTTGTATTTTACATGTCAATGTTTTTGATTTATAAATATTAGGCATTCGGTAATAATAATATTTTTTTACAATATCTTTCATTATAAATAGATATTTTCACCTTGGGTCAACGACATCTATCAACAAACTCGTCGACAGTATAGCATGCCAAGTTGGTTAGGAGCGTTTTAAGTTGATGAATAAATTGCTTATCGCTTTTTAATTCTGTAACTCTCGGATATTCACAACTATCGAACTTCAAAAAGTCAGTACTACATGTACTGAAAGAAGTCCACCTCCATGAGCAGAGAAATGGAACGAAGTATCGATTTCGAAAAGAACGTGCAAAATTAATGCCTATTCAGGTAGTTGTGTCATATTGGGTCATAGCCTACTTATCTTTAAGCCTTAATAGGGCACTGGTAAAATAGTTACCACCTGATTTCGAAACTAGTTGCCATAAGATACATAAGATAATATTGAATATAGATATATAAGATAATATTGAAAACCAATGAAAAATCGGATTACCCTCTGCCCTATTAAGGGTTTTAGTGTTACTTGAGGCTGAATGAGATACATTATCCTATTCGTGACTGGATTTATTACTGAAGCAAATACCTTACACATCTCTAAGAATATTAAATTAAATGTTATGTTCTCTTGTACATACACATTTTTATTTTTATTCTTAGAGATCGTATACATGTGTGGGAGCATTAGGATAATAAGTATTAATCAAAATTGAACTCAATTAGTAATGGATAATGTTCTGGTTCATTTAGTGAAAATCAATTTTTTTGAGCAGAGCGCAGCCGAGCTTAATTTTAGGCGCCAAATAAATCTCTCGCTCGTGGGAGTCCGCTGGATACAGGCAGCGGGGATCGGTCGTTAAGGCAGGCTCTATGGGAGCCCTATGTCCAGCAGTTCACATTTTTCGACTGAAAATGATGATAAACATTTCGACGCTTATCTAGAATAACGCTACAAACCGAAATACTCCGTTTTTGAACTAAGTATACAGCTAGATGCGGAGTACGCTAAAGTTTATTGTGAATAAAACTCCCATGAGTTTACGTTAAAAAATTGCGAGATGGCAGCAATGTGCCATTCTGCCATTGGTCGGACTTCGACGCCATTTTATAGGCAAAACTGTAGTATGATCAATTGTGCGTTACTACGTTTCTTTCCTGAATAACGACACAACGCGTAATACTTCACAAAAACGACACATTCTTATCTACAACAGTGCAGTATTGACAAATAGATCGACGAAGTAGCTTACATATTTTGTGCAAGAAGGAAACATTTGCGAATACTTCAGTATTCACGAAAAAGTAGGTACAAATATTTTGTATTAACAACTAATGTGTTGTATTCACAAAAATAATAGACAGACCTGTAGTCTTGTTAGCAAATTAAGTCTGTATTCTCGATAAAAGTCATCACAATTACCTGCTTGTTGACGAAATATTTCAGTGTTATCCAAAATTATATGTTAAGTTAGTTGACGTAATTTGAATCTAAGAAGGTGTTTAGGTTACTTTTTATGAGAACTATATAATTTAATACTACCTATTTATTTACTAAATTTACATAAAGCGGCCTTGTATTTGCATGTCTTACGTAAGTAAAGACGTATGATACATTAGTATTATACAAATATGAATATTATCTATATATGTCTCTGTGTACTGTATTTTTTAATTTAATGTGTTCTGCCTACCGCTCTTGAGAATACAGTGTATTTTGTATGAGTAATCTCTTGAAATACTGGTCCTATTTGAAAAACAGAGCTAGTTGTATTACGCCAAAAAAGTTCTTATTTATTTTACGCAATAATAGGTTATTATGAGATAATTCGAAAAACTGATTAACATTAAAGTATAATATTTAATCACCTAACTCCCAGCTTTGTTGGTTTCAGGACCATTTTGAAGCATCGTTCTATACAGACCTAGGCGATATTAGGTTCAAGTCTCCGTCCTGTACATCTACCTAGTACTTGACTGGGTATAAGTCTGTTCCAACCGCAAATAATATCGGGTGGCCCTAACTTACGATTATAAACCGATCGACTTTGAAAGACTATGCGTCAAAATGGTCCTAAAAACACCAAAGCTGAGAGTTGGTCGTTAAATAGGTCTTTAAATCTACTATTAGCTCACTCACTAAAGAATGACTTGCGTCAAAATAGTCCTAAACACACCAACGCTGAGAGTAAGGTCATTAAACAGCTATGTTATTCACAAAGCCAGCCAGAGGTGGGGTGAACGTCCAAGACCGATGATGTCACAGCCCACCCCTAATATATATTGACGCCGGGGCTCATAATAACAACACGTAATCGGAGGTTTAACGCATTGGTCCGCTCGAGTCATCACCAGACGTCCGTCTATTTGACATTGCACCTAATTCACATACTTCTGACATTGACAGTCTGCGACGGGTGCAAGAAGAGACGGACGACCGAGACATTGGCGTGGTAGGGATTGACTAAACCGAAGTGGTATTATTTTATCGATAATATTGTCTAGGTATATCATGCTTTAGGTATTACATGCGTAAGGTCCACGGCATACATTAGCTTCACGGTTTGTCGGAGTCAACTTTTTATGGCTTCATAGTTTATTATGTATTTCAATCGTTCTTAAGATATGACTAGTTATTCATGGTCGTTTATGATCGTCATTATAAGGCCATTACATATTACACATCTTGCAATTTGTCACAAAAACCGATAGAGTTGCAGGTTTAGTTAAAATGAGACGGCAATTCATTTTAGCCATTTCAGGCTGACATGACAAATTGCATCGTTTGTATTGTGCTATGAGTAAGTAATCTCAAATGACGACCCTTGATTTCCCATGTAATTTATTTGTAAACAATGCCCCAAACTTAAATGAATGAAAATGATCACAGTCAATTTCGACTATACGTAGAAAAAACCGAACAAGTGCGTGTCGGATCACGCACAAAGAAGGGTTTAATCGAAGGGAATTCACATCACATTTCTATAGCGGTTCATAGAATACACCTTCCTAACAAATTTCATAATTGTAGTGCTCATATAGTCTCAGAGTAAATCGGCTGTGACATACGGACGGACGAACAGACATGACGAATCTATAAGGGTTCCGTTTTCTCCATTTTGGCTACGGAACCCTAAAAATCAAACGTGTATTACCGCTCTTAATAAAATGAGTATAGATATAAAAAAAAAAAAATATTGGGGGCAATCTTACACAAATCGACCTAGTCCCAAACTAAGCAAAGCTTGTACTATGGGTACTAAACGACGATATACATACTTATATAGATAAATACATACTTAAATACATAGAAAACATCCAAGAACCAAGAACAAATATCCGTGATAAATGCACAAATAAATGCCCTGGCCGGGATTCGAACCCGGGACCTCTTGCTTCGGAGGCAGAGTCACTACCAACTAGGCTAAACAGGTCGTCAATATGTAGTAATATGTTATTAAATTTTCCGTAATGAATACGGAATGATTAGAAGTTAAAATTAAGCCCTAACTTAAGTAATATTTACTCATACATAATTCACGGTTGGATCTCCGATACAATCCGCTGCCTTTTCTGACTCGACTTGCTACTTATACTTACTAAACCTCTTTACAAGTAAATCAACTCATCGATTGTCAATTTTGACAGCAAATGCCTAAACCGGTATTATAGATGTAGAAAATACTAATTAAAAGGAGAGACTACTGTATCAGCGGGCCGACGTAAATTTATTTCCTATTTTGATCTAAATTTACGTATATAACTTGACAGATATATTACAACTAAAATTGGACTACGTATTAATTAGTGACCACAAATTAGTGACCACGAGCAAAGTAGATAGTACCTACTCATTGGAATAAAACTTATGTTATGGAGGTCTTCAATCAACAGAGTGAAAAAACAATTTTTTGACATGATGCCGACAGCCGCTTTCTATCATCGCACTGCTCGCCGTCGGCAGGGTATTTATCCTCACACCTTAGAACCTAAAGGGTCGCGTATGTAGCGCAGATGGTGTGCGGTCTTAGAGGAACTCCCTCCCTCGGACGCTCCGGTTGTGGAATGAGCTCCCTCCCTGCCGAGGTTTTCCCGAGGAACTACAGTATGGGATTCTTCAAGAAAGGAGTGTAGCCGTTTTTAAAGGGTTGGCAATGCGCGTGTGACACCCCTGGAGTTGCAGGCGTCCATAGGCTGCGGTGACCGCTTACCATCAGGCGGGCCGTACGGTTGCTTGCCACCGAAGTGGTATAATAAATTAAAACAAACTATAACTTAAAAGTTGTTAACCACTAGTTAAGGATTACATCTTGAACATCTTGAATGAAACCGAATTTTTAAATACTAGAAGTATAAATAGGCAAAGGACCAATTTGTTAGAGAAAAAATATACGAGCGCTGGAAAGGGCCCTGAAATCCTGTCGGTCGGGGCGTATAAGATTATTAATATAGTATTACTTTTAAGTTAACCTTTTTTCATAATACGGTATTTTACAACTTTACAACACTCAAAAAATAAAATTTTTACTTTACCAATAAACAAATCTTACGCTAATACTTAGAAAGATCAAACGTCAGCTTATTTATGCAATTTTGAAACACTCACGTGTTTAAGGTCGAATATCATTCGACAAGTTTCAAGTGTACCCTAGTAACGCCAACAAATAATACTGTATTTTACTGATAGTCAAATCAGCAACTTTTTACAAAACGTCAAAAACGCTCGCTTAGTATTGCTTGTAAGGAAATATACCTAATGACGTAATGACGTCACAATTTTCTATGGTCAAACTGCGCCCTATTTTTAAACATTTTTAAAATTTTATAGAGAAAGTTCCCGTGCGTTTCAGACATATTAAAATATGATGAAACGGGTCATTCACGTTTTAAGGTCAACTATCGCTCGACATGTTTCAGACCGGTTCACAGGCCTTAATCATGAGATTCATGAGTATTTATCGCAGCGGCAGTTCTTTTAACACCTCCTTTACCCTTTTAATGCTAAAAGAAACGCCACCGCGATAAGTACTCATGTCTAGGGACTGCGAACCGGTCTGAAACATGTCGAGCAATAGTTGACCTTAAAGATGTGAATGACCCGTTGACCTCGGTGACATAATTAGTGATCAAACATGTAAACACACAACTTTCAAAACAGAAATGGCTTTCAAGACCTATGCAGGTTTCCTCTCGATGTTTTCCCTCACCCGATGGTAAATATCAAATTAAACTCCGTACATAAGTTCCAAAAAACTCATTAATACGAGGCAGGTTTCGAACCCACGACCGCCACTTGACAGCAGCATTGATAACTTCAAGCACTAGCTAGCTACATCTGTGAATAATTTAAAAACAGTCTTGTGACTTCAGAGATAAAGTTTAATTTTAACCGCCAATGTTTTAAAAGATAGCGGTCTAGTATAGTTCTATACAATGTCTTTGATGAGAATACCTTCCCGGATTACACAGCCCTCGGTCGTCTAGCAACGAATTGAATGAAATAACAAGCGATGACAAGGCCGGTTACTCGTTACTCAGGCCGGTTGTTTGTGTAATGTTATATAATTTTAATTCTATGCTTTTAAGTTTCTGTAATTTTGTACATGATATAATGTTAATCATATACAGCGACAAGTGCACAGCATACGCACCAACAAACACGACCTGCAAAGGAAGATACGGAACATAGGTCCAGGTACTGTTATGCTGCAGCTGTCATGATGGAGTAACGGCTCCCGATCACCGAGAAACCGAGAACTGAATGAAAAAAATAGAAACAACTGGCAGCAGCCATAAGAGGTCGTATATGACTGATCGAAAACACACAAAGCAAAAGAACAAACATAAAAATTATCGATATGCTGCATTGTCATACTTGTTGATTATATTTTAGAGAAATTGGCCACCTGTACTATAATTAAAAAGGTTACATAATTACTTGCATTTTATTTACATTTATTCTCTTACTCATAAACTAAAGGAGATCTAGTACCCAGGGCCCACACAAGGGCCACAAGTGTTGGAGCCGTCACGGTCAGGGGATGATATATATATGTGTATATAAGTGCGTATGTCTAAAATTGTTTATATGTATAACAATTATAAAATGGGAACAATAGTTAATAACATACCAGCCCGTTTTTATTCAAAAAATCTAAAAGTGAGACAAATATTCAGCCCCTCTTTTTACCGCTTGCGTTCGAGACGACAGGGTGCTGGGAGTCTCAGGCTTTAGCCTTCATAAATGAAGGAGGACGACGAAACTAGGAGAGGGTTTGATGCTCTGGTTCTTGTCTGGCGCAAAGGTGGTCCATCGCCATCTAACTGATCCAACGTGGTAACGCAGCAAGTGTCATAGGTACCTTTTCGCCGAGTACAACGGGGGGGCTTGTTTGACTAGGCTTAGGCTTTGTAGTAAGTCTTTTTTGTGTTGGTGTTTTTATAATAAATTAATGAAAAACTAGATAAAATATTCTTATATAATTTTATTCTAAAATATAATACCTACAGTACCATTCATTTGTAACAAATGCTATGCTATGAAGAAAGAGTAAATAATGAAGAGTCCTTATACTGTCATTAACTTCTGGTTCTTCATTTTACTAATTTACTAAGCCGGACCAATATTTATAACGAATGGTTGAAATATTTTTCCTTCTACTGCATGATCACCAAGTAGAATATCTCCGAAATCCTTCAATACAAAAATACTTAACATGCTTACGACAACTAGTACTTGGTACTTAAATCATCGACAAACCTCTCTGAGCTAACATGAAATAAATATTTAGGTAGGTGGATATTAGATTAATAAAAGTGTTAGGCAGATTTTCTTTCCAATTTACATGTTAATTTTCATAAACACTCGGCAAAACAAAATTACATATTTGGTTACCTGCCCGTCACATCACTGAAATTTACAATAGAAGACATCAATGTAGACAACCAAAGGCATGGTTATATAATGATCCCCATAAAAAGGAAATTATTTTTTCAGTCGAAATACTCATTTCTTGTTACATTTGCACTTACATTGTACATTTCTATTTTAAACATCTTAGCACATGAAATATACTGCTGACACCAAATGTCAACTGCCTTAGCAACTACCATAGCAACTACACCCGTGACGGCCAAGTACACCTACATTATGAGGGGTGTAAGGTGGGGACATCGATTTTGACATTAACGTGTCGTGGCGTACGTCCCTACCTTTTCAAAAATACTTTGTGAATACGTGTAACTGTCAAACCATCTCACCTCTAGTGATGTTCTAGTTATCGATGTACTAATCGATTGGGTTTATGCGTTAAAACTATCCTGATTCAAGTAATATAAACCGCTTATTGGTTAAACAAACTCTACGAATTAAAGTAAAAATGATTTTTACAAAATTTGTGTATGAAATATCAAGTACAAAGCCTACATTTTATCAAATTAAAACCATGTTACGTATATAGGAGTTAGACTGTACTGGCTGACATATGACAGGTGGAGCGAGCGTTTAAGGTGGGGCGAGAGTTGAGGTGATAACTACAGGTGGAGACGTACGTCTTTACGAGTACACCACAAGCCAATAGTTTTACAAGAATACCACTTCAGGTCTTTAAATCTACTATTAGCTCGTAATGCTCGTATTCACTCACTAAAGAATGGCTTGCGTCAAAATGGTCCTAAGAACACCAGAGCTGAGAGTTAGGTCATTGAATAGCTCTTTAAATCTTCTATTTGCTCGTATTCACTCGGACTAAACAAGGGATATCTCAGTTTTGCAATGGAATTCGACTTGGTGCCCATATAAAAACGTAAAGTAGATTTAAAGACCTATCTAACGACCTCCCACTCAGCTTTTTTGGTTTTAGGACTAGACTCCATATAAAGTTGCCCATGGTCCTTTGGCGCCGGCAACTGTCAGAGTAGAAACTTGTCAATTTCCATACAATAAGATTTAACAACCAACGCTTACGATTACAGACGGTTTGGTACAACCACTACTTTGTTTGTACGTCAAGAGCAAATGTAGATGATCACTTTAGTACTTTGTCGTACTAACGTAACAATACTGCGACAGTTGGAAAGTGTTAAAGTAGTAAAAAGGACAAAGTACTAAAATGATCGTCTACTTTTTCTGTTGACTATTCAAATCTCGGGTCAAGATATGCTAGAACCGCGTGAAGAAGCGAGTGGAGACAGCTTCTTAATTATTTAACTAGAAGGTAAGGCTCTGTATGATCCCTCAGTATCTAATGAATGCGACTTAAAATTTTTGGGTAAGCAGCGAAAACATCTCATAATGCGACTTCGAAGAATCTTCATGGGTTTTAATGAGTCGAGTATGTATTGTTGGGTTGCTAAATGCCTCTGTCTGTGATAGATACAATACATAAACTATTTTTTTTATTAAAGCACTAACGTTTGCTAACGAAAAAATCCTAAATTTCAAAAAGGGAACATTATAAAAAACGTGCTCTCTGCAGGATTCGAAAAACTCAAAAAAAACTAGTAAAAATAATATTGAAATGTTAGACAAAAAATAAATTGAGTATGGGATTGCGCGTCGTTACTGACGATTTATCAATGTGATTTGAGATGTTACTGCTGTTAAAAAGAAGCCTAAGAAGTTCTAGGTTCTAGGTTGATGTCGCTGTACGCCTACCTAAGGCGTTGTAAGAGGGAACTAAAGAAAGATTCGTTGCCTGAGCTTGATTGTACCGATAACTCAGTTGGCTAAAGCGATTGGCCGCGTATGCCAGGATGTGGCAGGTTATAATTTTGCACGAAGTACAAATTTTAATTTTCTCTTTAATTTGAAATTTAGGTACATTCATATTATAATGTTAAAAAATGGGATTGCTCTTGGCCAGCATCTAGCCAGGGGGCAAAGATGAGGCCGACGATGAAGCGAGCTCACCCAGAAGATGCCTATTCACTCGTGCCTTAAAAAGGTCCAGAATGAATGATTTATTATTATAATTGGATTTCACAATCTTTTTATGACATGACATTAAAATACTTTGGTACATATTCATCAATAAATAAATAAATAAAAAAAAAGCAATCAATATATAAATAAAAACAAAATCACATCATAGTTCTCTCGACACTGACCAAATACTTGACAATGAACAATTGGTGCTTCCTGTCAAACAGTGGACGCTTACGTTACAATATTATTATTTATTTTATTAATATTGTATTTACACTGCGCACGCCAGCTATATATAGTGATTGGCATTTAGATGGGTCAGTATAGACTAGTATGAATCATAAAACATACGAGTACAAAGATTTGGTCTTAGAAACCATGTCATCAATTATAATGACAAGAACAACGGTATTCATAGATTAAAAAAACTTGTTCTTTATTCGGAAATCAAACCTGGTCTTATTGAAGATATCTGGGAGTTATTCCCGAGTGGTCCAAACCCTACCTAGAGAACCTCTGAATCAGAAAGTAAAAACTAGAGGAAACTTGATCAACCAACTCGCGGATACTATAGGAGTACGTAAATGAGCACAGGTCGTGGTTTGATATTTGTTACCACATAGCATAACATACCTACACAAAAACTGCAAGTTCTGCGGGCTTTTCTTCCAAATTGGAATAATAGACAAAGATAAATCGAGAAGTCCAATCCAAAACATTGTGCATTGGGTCGCAGTCCATAAATCATCATCTACACGGTACGCCGCCCTCTCTGCGGACGTACGGTCGCTTGCAAAATTAAATTCAATTTAGTCCTCTTGATTAGTTTGCCGGGTATAATGCCCCTTTATGAGACGCCTGCTTCCTTTATTAGTAGGTATTCCAATTTAAGCTTCGATACAGGTTTGAGTTTAAAGTGAATCTATTAATTAGCCTACTGATTCCAGCATGCGTATTTCAAACGAAGGTTGTTAGTTGTAGTCTTTTCTTTTACCAAATATCGCACGGAATATCATTTACTAATTATTCGTTTTCCGTAAAGACTCCTTTGAGAAACCTATATCTGCGAAGGTATTGCAAATATGGCAAAGAAATGTTGAGACTAGCCCATGTTATCAGAGCACCAAAAAACTAACCCCGTCACAGTAGCCGGACATTACTGCTACACAGGGAAAAGGCCCTCGAGAACATTCTTAAAGGTAAAGAAACCTGTAAGCAGTATTATGATTTCCCCTCTCACATAGTTCCATATAAAGTAGGGGACCTTGTTTTCCTGATACAACATCACAGGCTTCGAAAAGCTTTATCTCCTATTTGGAAAGGGCCCTACAAAATAATTAAAGTTGATATCAAGGACCGACACACTAAATATCATATCACGTAAATGAGTTAAAACCCGCTCATCCCTAAATAAACCTAATTATCTTCCAGGGTGTTCGTACAAAAATGCTGTGGATTTTCCAAAGTCCCGGTCTATACTGTGTCCCCTCGACTACGATAAGTTATTATCGCGATTCCTGAAACATGGTAACTCATATATACAATATCTTGCTAAATCCCCACCTCAAGAACATTTAACGCTTACTGGACGAAACTACAATATAAACGACGACGTTGCGTACTAAACACTTTCAAAAAGTGCTGAAAATTAAGAGTTTAGTCGACGGCCAGGATCAACACAGCGAATTTGAATAATTGAGATATCTCATCATTGAAATGTTCTGTGAAATACCTTTTAAGATGCAGCTTGAAACGTATTTGCCTTATTACCATTCACTGCACAATGTCTTGTATTTTCTCTTCCCATACATTATTGGATTTTTGTCACTTAGACCCGTCACCTAACCGCCATATCAAAGAATAAACTTCCTAAACCAATAATGAAACCGGAAACGTCTTGCTGACCTCAGTCCAATGCTCAGATTATTACGTGCGGGCAAGTTGAGTTGCCGATAATGTGCAATATACTGAGGCAATATTCGTAGCTACATTGACTTATAGGATTAGGAGAGACATCTGTCACCTGATTGCGTTATTGCTTAGCCAAGCCTTGTGCACAGTTCACAGGATTTCTGGAGTAGTGACAAGTTTATTTAACTATGCTTGAATGTAGATGCCTACTCAATATTTTTGCATCAATTCCACTACCCAAAGGTTTCTGGAAGAGATCGCTCTTTAGCGATAAGACCGCGAATTGTCTACTGTTATTTTATTAGTGTTTAAATATTCAGTTTTTGTTGAACAATAAAAACTACTTGTATTATTGTAGATCGTAAAAACCACGAAGACAATCTGCTATTGCTACCTACGCTATGCAATGTACACAACACGAATTACGTTTTACACTCACTACGAAGGATTTTTTTTATAATAATGGGATTGCTCTTGGCCAGCATCTAGCCAGGGGGCAAACATGAAGCCGACGATGAAGCGAGCTCACCCAGAAGATGCCTGCCTTGGTATGAGTACTCGTATTGAAGATTTCACGTACGGGTCAAAGAAAAATTTAAATGCGTTAACTAGTGCAAGACTGGGTATTGATCCTAGCAATCGACTGGATGGATACACTTTTTCGCTAACGATTTGCGAGAGGTTTGCCACCAATGCGAACCGGATTTCATTGGTCATGTGATAAGACGCTTACTGTGGGTAAGGGCGTTTTACGATTACTGTGCCAAGACTTCGGGCACGACTCAACGGGCATACCCAATATAGTATCTGTTTTAATATCTTGTTTACACACATGTTACAAGCCTTCTCGAGTCAGGTTGTTTGAAGCGTAGTGTATCGAAAATGTGTTATTTTCAACACAATAAGAACCTAAACAATTCTAACACGAATATTATATGGTAGTAGTAGTAAACACTTTATTGCACAAATCAAGTACAAAGCAGAAAATAAACTTACTAATTAGATTGGAGAGATTAAAGATAAGATTAGAGAAAAATAAAAAGCACATATTGTCGACAAACCTGGATGGATGCTAGAGGCCCCTGAAAAGGCTCCTAACAAATTGACAATTGCTTATGACGCCTCGCGCAACTACTCAAACCCCGGTTACATCATCAACCAACCCTTTGGCTACGGAACCCTAAAAAGCTTACATGCAGACGAACTTAGAACCTCCTTTTATAATTTCAAATTACTGGAATCTAAGGGGAAGAAAACAGTAAAAATCTGTGGTCTGAATTTCCAAAAACAATCTGAATCTCATCGATATAGTGGCGGCACGGGAATCAATGGATTGAAGTGCTGTTAGCGGGAATTGGACGTCTCCGTTGCCGGAAATAGGAGGGAGTTTATGTTCCATCATGTCTGGTTAAAACGACGAACGCAAAACTTTACCTGGGGGGTCAATATGTGACATACGCTCTGCCAAGTCCTTCCTGCTTTATGCACGCATCTTCTCTTCGTCTCGGGCTAGCTAGAAAAACGAGCACGCAACACATCAAAAATAGTATGCGAAATATGAAATAAATTGACTCCCTATTAACAGTTATTACAAAATATAAATGTGAGATAAATAGGTGTATTTTATTTTCTTATTGAAAAAATGTTGAGTGATTGAAAATATTCATATTGTATGTCATTCTATCATTCGGTATGTGTATGAAGGGTTTATTATAACAATCAGCTTTATAATAAACAACAAAATTAATTAGAAATTTGTTCTGAAACGATTCCGTGTATATACTGGTATTCTACGTAAGGGTTGAAAAAGGGCTTCTGATGCCAGTTATTAATTAATTAAGGAATTGGTTTTTGTGTGAGGTACAGTGGCTATATAATCTTTGTATATTTCAGATACCTGCGGATGGAATGTAAGCTATTGCGAGTTCTAACTCTACCAGGAATTGTTTTCGTTATTTTGATTCTTCATCAATCACTTAGGTCTTATAACCCATGACAAAATAAATATAAGCCGGTTTGTCAAACGAAGAAGTTTAATAAAGACGTTGGAATCAATCAAACCTTCATAGGACTCAAAAATGTTAAACATCCCAGTATGTGTCGACTACTCAAACTCTAATATACACAATTATTTATTTGCAAATATATGTAGGTATATAAATATAGTGATGGCCTTTATTATTAATAGATGTGCTATATTTTACCTATAGAAGTGCAAAAACATTTATTCGTAAGTACATTAAGTACCTACTGTTAAAAATTAGGACGTTCAGCATAGCTTCATTCTCGTGGTTATATTGTAAATGTAATTGAGTATTGTCTCAAATATGTGACCAATAAAGTTTAAGAGCTCTATTGCCGTCAACTGATATCCATATTAGGTTAATCAAAGGCACTTTGAGTAAAACGACCGAACTCAACTCGACACCAGAATTTCATGTTTCATAACACCAATGAAACATGAATAGGTATCGCAAATAGGTACAATATCTAGAACAGATAACTAGATAGCGGAACTACGGAGCATTAATCAAGCTGGTCCGAGTCGGGGCCAATAAGGTTCTGTATAACTCAGATAATCTAATTTGGTGCCGGGAAGGGTTGGATGTATTATGCTGGGTGTTAATATTGCGACTTACGGTGGGGTTTGATCAAGAGTTAATTTTGTTAGCAACTGTTTTATACTGGAATTTAGTATTCACTGAAGCATGTTCATGGAATTTTAATATTAAATTTGTTACTAGCGTTTATTTAATGTCAACAGCCATGTTGCAAATCAGAGTATTAGTCAAGTCAGTATAGATTTTACTAGGGCCTCGGATATTAAATGATCATGATACATTTTGTATATTTTTTAGTCGCCTCAGCCCGTGGACCTAAACGGCTAGTATAAAAAAAGTTTATATTTACTTTCACATCTCACACTGGAAAAGTGTGTTATATTAGACTCATCAAGCGGGGCTAAGGTAGTATTTAACTGTCAGAGAAAATAAAATGTAAAATTTAAATCCACTAATAACAATTAAATACAATAACTATTTAATAAGTTTTTGTTCAAAAATTAATTTTTTGGTATGAGCTTTTATTGCCGACTGTACTTTTTCCACAATCATAAACTACTTATTGAGTCGGTTCGGATTAGCCCGAACACGATGGATTTATCTTGTGTAAATTAGGAATTGCTATGACCACCTTCTGTCTCCATCATCAGCTCTATCTATCTATCTATCTATACATATAATAAAGCTGAAGAGGGTCGAAAGTCGGTACATGGAAGATATTCGAAAAAAAGTTGGCTGGGGATACTTAGAATCGACAACAGAACACGTTCCAACAGTTTTTAGAATTTTTGACTGTTTGTCTGTTTATCTGTTTGTCTGTTTATATGAACGCGCATCACGTGAAAACAGCTGAACGGATTTTGATGAAAACTTTACTAATCTCTCGAGTAAATACCCGGTCAGGTTTTAGGCTGTAAAAATTTTGCAGTTTTGGGTTAAAGGGGGTAAAAAGAGGGGTTGAACTTTGTATGGGAACTCCTATAATCTATGAGTTACAGGTATGAAATTGGTTAGCATATACTTGATGACAAAGGAAAAACATCCTCATTCAGAATTAGTGAAATCTTAAGACAGAAACTGAAAAAAAAAGTAAACGCAAGCGCTGCGCCGCGGCGCTGCCCAGTGTGCGCGCCAGCCACCACGGTCTCTTCAAAACATAAAATTACAATGTTACTTTTGCCGTTCACTTCATGTGCACTCACTTTATACCATAATCCCTATACTTAATATTATAAATGCGAAAGTTTAGATGTTTGTCACTGAATCACGCAAAAACAGCTAAACAGATTAAGATGATTTGTATGCTAGTAGTATATAATCTGGATTCACTTATGTATATTATTAGTGGACTTTTTGTCCCGATGATCTTCCATCAAAGGTATATTAAGATCGGGGATGCAAGTAAGGTCCATGAAACGGGTTGGTTTAATCCTCATACGCTATTCTACGATTTAAGTTTCAGCCAATTGGGAGTATAACAGCGTGTCAAGAAATTTAACTTAAAGCATAGCAGAATTGTAAACAAGTTGACGATTCATTATGTCAAAACCGAAGTATCACAATTCCTTCTGGTTGTTGACGCTATTTTTGAGCACAACCTTTTCGCAATTAGTTCTACTTTTCGTGTACATCCAAATGCATTTGCGATACTTTTGCATTGTTTTTATTCATATGCTTAAATACAAAAACAGCTGTTTTAATGCACACTTTATATCTTCGGTGTACCATTTAATTTTGTCGTGCGTTATTTTTTACGTAATTGTTGACACCATAAAAACTGTTTGATTTAAGAGATCACTTGAGCTTGGCAGCCCAATCGTCAGCATAGACATTTGGAGCATCTTAGATGTACACTTAGAAGAGGGTCGAAAGTCTGTACATGGAAGATATTCGAAAAAAAGTTGTCTGGGTACACTTAGCATCTATAAAAGAAATCGTTTCAACAGTTTTAAGAATTTGTGTCTGTTTGTCTGTCTGTTTATATTTCTAGGCATCACGTGAAAACTAACGAATGGAGTATAATTTACCCTCATTAATATGGCAACTGGATCTTCGGAGACGACATAGCTCGGCCTTCGGCCTCGCATGCCTTGCCGCTCTCCTTCGGCTTTTCAGTCATCAACCTTACATGAAGAATCTACTCTGTTGGGAGGCTCGAACTTCAGCCTCGCGTGTCTCGCCTCTCTGCTTCAGGCCTTCGGCCCTCAGCCTTACATGAGAAGCTCGCTCTGTGTAATTATTCTCGCATGCCTTGCCGCTCTGCTTCCGGCCTTCGGTCATCATACTTACATGAAGAACTCGCTCTGTCGGCATAACGTTCTACGGCAGAACTGCGTTGCGAGAATTTTACCATTGTACAATGTACACGTAATGTTTTTGACGAGATTCATTCTTCTAGAATCGGTACATTTGATATTCCGAAATAAGCACTTAATCATTCGTTTTGACAATAGGATTTCTAAAGAATGTCATATTGACATAACACAAGCCTTATTGAGCTTACTATGGGACTAGTTCGATTCTAAGGCGAGAACGAATTATACGCTGACGAAGTCGCAGGCAAAAGCTAGTGTACTAATAAAATTGCATTGTCATCCGATTTATACAGGCATGCAAAATTTCAGCTCAATCGGAAACCGGTAAGTGGATCAAATTGAACTTGCAAGATCTAGACACGCGGCAGCGTGTCCAGCCAAATTCACCCGAGGAACTGGCGGAGAGCAAGCAGCCGTGTGTTATTTTACACGAACCGTTTGGAGCCACTTTAGTCCCCCCAATAACTCCAAATCTATCTGACATAAAAAAAATTGATACATGTATTAAGATCCTTTAGATAGAACCCCAAATTTCATAAATATAGGTAATGAGATATTAAATTCCAAAAAACGGCATTTTTACCACTGACTGACTGACTGACTAGTAATCAAAAACCTAACCCACTTCCAGGTGACGTACATAGAAAGGTGAAATTTGGCATGCAGCTTGGTAATTGTGTGTGTTCACCAGAAATAATAAGAAAACAGTGATTTTTTTAATAGTTTTAATATTATTATTATTTATGCTAGTTACCTTAGAACTCCATCATTTATTAAACGAATTGGAAAATTCTTTTTATGTTTGGAACGGCATACTTCCGGGATGATCCTATTGTCACAAGATTAGAATCTGATTGTAGGGTTCTGGAGAAATCGAGGAACTCTTTAAATATTTTAGGTGCACCTATAGCGTTTTGTGTTTGTGTGTGCTTTCGCTCTTGAAAAGCATCATTTGGTGAAGTTTGACAAAAAGTAATGATATCCCATCAAAAACATAAATGTAAAAATGGGAGCCAAGTTCAATATGAAAAATATACAATGCGTAGTTGTCGTCTACACCGACAAAAGAATTGAGATCTAAATGGGTGCCAACATCCGTAGATTTTCTGAAAAGGTGCCAAAGACACAAAGACTTTCATAATGACCGGTCCTGCGTCACCCGCATCCAGCGGACACCCGCGACCTTCACCAGGTCATGGTCCTTCGTGTGGGGGGCCTGCCCACGCTACGCCTTCCGTACTCAAATAACTCAACGAAATGAAGTTCTTTAAAATTAGTCTTGATTAGACATCTAACATTTGTCTATTCCCAACTACCAGTACTGAGAGAAAAATCATTGTTCGAATTAAAAACCTGATATCTAAAAATATGAATATTAAATTCTATTAACTTGTAATAATTTTTTTTTTAGACGGTAGAAAATAATATAATTTTAAGGAAATTTTATTCATTTCATAGTATAGGAAATGCAAAACGGTTTTGTTTCATCGTGAAATTAATATTCTTTACTCCAAATTACAGAGTTGTACAAATTCTATATAACTTTCTTGAGTTTAGAACTGGTGTACTACCACAAGTACGTAAGATTAATAAATATTACAAATGAGTTATAATAAAAAAAAAAAATCTGTTCAGATCAGTAAAACTGGTTTGTAGCCGTTAGTATATAATCACCTTGTCCTGGGATTTATACAATTTTACTAATGATTAATATTTTTTACTTTCGTTCTACAAAAAAAACTCTATTGTGCTAAAACAATGCTATGCTGAAAAAACCAACCTCCTTACAATTTCCATTGAATTAGTAGATAACCTTGTTAGTTGTGTCAAACATTTAGTAAATATAAGTTTGTGAGCTTATAAGGTCTCCTACTTAATGCAATTTGTGGGGAAACTACGGAACTATACATTTCGCGTGGCCTGATACGCACTCGGGCGGTTTTTAAAATACTGAGTTGAAACTGGAATAGGTATATTTGCGGTCACAGTTAAAACAATAATGCTTACACAAACACAAACGCTTCAAAAATTAAAAATAGGTTACTCGAATAAGCATGAATCCCAAACTCATAGGTACGTGTATCTGAATGTATTTTTGACATATGATTTCATACAAAAGAAGTTTATAATAACAAATAATATAATATTAGAAAATAACAAAAAATGTCCAACAAATATAACTAAAATAATCAAAGAATGTTCGTTTAAAAATAATTACATATCGCTAGCATTCCGCCTATAATTTGCTGTATTACCGTCATAATTACAAGAGAACTTGACAACGGCTTGTCGAGCAGTCCCCACTATTAGCAATTCCCCAGGAGTGCCGTTTTATTTATAAAATTCCCTATTTCACGTTTAAAAACGTTCTTTGAAACCCTCAATTTATAACCCTGTCGATAAAGTAGCGACTTTATTGCCGACGGAGGCATTAGAGTATTGGATGTTCCGCGAAAGAATTCGCATAGGACGCGGTGGTTTGTCAATGTAGAAATTAGGTTCTGAAACTTGTATAAAAGTCTTATAAGAGTTCCAACTTCCATTGGCTTGCTTTTAGATTCGCCAGACGTCTGGCTTTGGGAATGGGAAACACGCTCTATTGAAAAGGTAATCAATACATTAAATACAACCTGTAGTATAGAACACAATTAACTTTCTTATCGCTAAAGATCGATCTTTACAGAAAATGTTGGGGCATATAGCAATTAATAAAATTAGAAAGATAAACTTAAGCAATAGGTTAAATAATTAGTAATGGTAATTTAGATTTACCTACTTAATTTTGGTAAAGAGAAAATAAACTTAAGTAAGTAGTTGTAAAACCTCTTTGATACCATTTCATTTCAAGTGAAATTAATTATATTAACATGTCTTTTCGCGATTATACCAGACACTTCGTAGAAGTAAAACAAAACGGCTACCAAGGTCAGATAGAGTCACGACGTGTTTATTTTCCAAAACTAGGAAACACAGCAACACCTTTATTGTCGATGTGTTTTACGTGCTGTAGGTACGTACATAATAATAGTAACTTATGTAATAGAAAAACAATAACGTTTAGTGATGTTCAGTCAAACTTCAGTTATTATGAATGTTATGATGAGTTCATATTCTCTGTTTGTAATCATTCTTTTATGACTGAAGATCGAGATTATGTGATGTGTTTTTAGACAACGTAGGTATTACTTTCCATCGGGTTCTATTAGTGGAAGAGCCTCCTACAGCCTACCGAGCGCCTCCGCGACAAATGGTATCCGGATATTGCTAGCATCGACCGATAAAATCCGAGTGACAAGACCCAAAGTCCCATGAGCCAGGAACGCCACCACGCCTAGCTCCTGACATCAACGTTTTCCGAACCATCCGTGACGGACCGGTAAAGCAGCTTGACACTACTGCATTTCATTCAGATGTACATTTAGAATGAACTCCGCAGCCAATTTACTCGTAAGCGAGGCATCCATCCTTGCCACATCATCCTCAAACATCCCGATGAGAGACGTCCTTAAAATGCGCACCATTCGCGGCAACGCGAAACAGTTACTTAGAAAGTGTCGAACTGCTTTACCGGTCTCTTGCACTCAAGAGAGACGTGCGCAGATACATTTTTCAAGTGCTCCGAAGCCCTATAACTAATGCCAAACGCATCCCCTCTAGCGCCAAACAGACCCCTCCGGGAAGATAGGAGCACGCAGCAGGGATAAAGACGATTTCTGAAGGTGCCGCTCCCCGGTGAAACCTTTTCAAAACTTGCCGTCAAACCTGCATCCACAGTCCCATACCCAATAAGCTCATATAGTCGATATTAAACGGAACAAATCGACGGACAGCCTCGGTATTTTTATTTAGTTCTACCAAATAAATTTTACCTCTAAAACGTACTGTGCTGCAATATTCACATCCTGGCTCTCAATTCTACTCGCGAGAAGCTGATATTGCTCTCGAGCTCCCTTTTTCGCATAGTGAGTATCTAAGAAAGAGACATGTCTAACTTAGTTTTCTATATGTGACTGGTTCAAAACATATCTAATATCGCGATAAAAGTATTTATTAAGGTTATCGAAGTGTCGCCAAAATGTTACATAAATTAAAAGCAATAGCACAAGGGAATATTCCAATTTTTTCAGTATTCTTATACAAGAACCAACATACTTATACAAATATAAAAATTCTAAACGACGTATGTTTTTTTTCTTTAAAAATTAAATGATCGATGTCGTTAAAAAATATTTCGACGAATTGAGAAACTCCTCCTTTTTTGAAGTTGGATAAAAAACGCCTGTGTGCTACGGCCCAGCACAGCTTCCGCTGTATATTCGAAGGTTACGCTGAAAAGTGAAGTCAGCCAAAAATAATCATAAAATATCCCGTGCATTTTGTGCACTTTTAGTATTAAATTACAAAATGAGATCGAGTTATACCGAAAATATGTTTTTAAATCTGATTTTTATCCACTGAAACTTGTATGAAATAAGTATATCACAGGCGTTTTTAACGACAACAATCATTTAATTTTAAAGGAACTGTAAGAATACATTCGCTGTTAAGGATTTTTATATTTGTATAAGCATGTTAGCTCTCGATTAAGAATACTGAAAAACGGGAATATTCCCTTATGCTATTGCTATTATTGGCACACGGAACTGAATAATGTATAGTCGTAACTGTACATTATTCTGTTCCGTGTGCTTGTTAGACTGACAGTTACCAAGGCGAGACCATATGGCTCGCAGTCTCAAACAGTTATCAGATCTCATATAGAGCCAAGCTTCTGACTCTACACTCCCTAACTCTAACTGCAAAAACTCTACTACATTTAAGTGAAAATATGTGGGTTTATCACATGTGCGTCAGAAGAAAAATTAAATTACTGTTCATAACTTTTTTGTTAAACATAAGTTCCTGTAATAACGAAATCACAATTTAACCCAATTTATTTCATTCACAAACTCTCTAGGACTTCAGGAAGTACCTTCAGAGTTTTGATGATCATCAGTGAGTGAGTCAGTGACGAAATCGGGGTTTAAATAGTATCAATATAATCTAAAGTACACATACATTGCTGAAGGTGGATGTTAAGAATGCGTTTAACTCCATTAGTAGGGACGCGCTGTTGGCACAAGTCAGAAAAGAGATTCCCAATGTTTATAATTTTACGTGGCAATGCTACAGTACTAGCTCCAAACTAAATTATAAATCTGACACCTTAAACTCTGCTTCTGGCTGTCAACAGGGCGATCCGCTTGAACCGGCTCTCTTCAGTTTAGCCATCCATCCTGTTATTCAAAAACTAAATTCCTAATTTAACGTCTGGTATTTAGACGACGGCGTTCTAGGAGGTAAAGGAAATGATGTTTTAGAAGATTTCCCAATTTTAATGTCTGAATTTTTTGTAATCGGTTTGGAGCTAAACTCTTCAAAGTGTGAAATTAATGTCCCCGATTCTTACCCTGAAAAGGTGTCTCTTTTTTCCAAAATCCATTAACTTGCTCCAAATATAAAAGAAATTGATAAAAAATCACTCCACCTTCTAGGGTCGCCCGTTTTAGAAGAATCTTTTCCCTCTTTCCTTGAAAGCAAAATTCAAAATTTTAACACAGTCTCGGAACGCCTACTCCAAATCAACTCACATTCAGCTTATACAATCATTCGTTTCTGCCTTTTTGTGCCCAAATTTACCTACGTTCTGCGATGCAGCCACCTTTGGAAACACCTACATCTACTAAGTAGTCTGGACCAAATTATTAAAGACACCATTTCGGCATTACTTAATATCACCCTAGACGACCGCTCATGGATACAGACTTCACTTCCGATCCGGCACGGGGGCCTTGGCATAAGGGTTAAAAAAACGACGAAGCGCTTTGAGAAAAGATAGATACATATATTATATGTATCTATCTTTACACAATAGGACGTAGTGCTCTTGCGCTTCGCTTGGCTCGTCTTGGCCGGGCACTGCCATGCCCTAAGATAAAACCACTGACAGTTGGAATAATAGATGGAAAGTAAGGTTATTTACGAATGTTAATTCTAATAATTGTTCTTACTTCACACATAACAGAATAATTATTCAATAAATTTCGCAAATAGCGTACGTCGAGCAGAATCTCTGCAAAGTCATAAAAAACCGGCCAAGCGCGAGTTGGACTCGCGCACGAAGGGTTCCTTACCAGAAAAAAAAATGCCAAGTTGCCAACAACTATTCTGTTGAATGGGAGCCCCCTAATTATTATTATTATTTTGATTTTAGTATTTGTTGTTGTAGCCACAATAAAAATACATAATCTGTGCAAATTTCAACTGTGTATTACGGTTCTTGAGATCTAGCTCGGCGAGTGGTAGCCATGAAAAAGGGTTAAAATATCACGTTTTTTTGTATGGGAGCCCCCCTTAATTATTAATATTATTTAGTTTATAGTATTTGTTGTTATAGCGGCAACAGAAATACATAATCTGTGAAAATTTCAACTGTCTAGCTATTACGGTTCTTGAGATACAGCCTGGTGACAGACGGACGGACGGACAGCGAAGTCTTAGTAATAGGGTCCCATTTTTACCCTTTGGGTACGGAACCTTAAAAACATCTAAGTAACATTATTAACTTTGATTCTAGTGAAAAAGGGTACAAGTGCGGAACAATTGGCGCCATCAGGCAGGCCGTAAGCTTGTTTGCCACAGTAGTAGTATAAAAAAAAAAAAACAATTGTATAGGACTAAAACAACTTTTCACTCGGGCCAACTAGGTTTTTCCACAATTTCATTTATCTCAACGTTTTGCGTTAATTTACTTGACCTACAAAATTTCCGTTTTATCGACAATGTACACGGATCCTAAACTGTTAGAACGTTAAGCAAATACCTCCCTTTCTATTAATTAAGTGCCCTGGGCGTGCCTGCCAGGTGGGGTAGTCCTAAATCACCATGTACGTGTAGGTACTCGGTGTCCGATATCCTTCGACCGGAATGCCGACGGCTCCAAAAGGACGTTAGGAGTTACTCGAATACTTCATGAAGAAGCTAAGTAGTTAAATTCGACATGCTTGGTATCTGAGTGTTTAACAAATAACTATTAGCATCTATTCTTAGATTCACACATGCATTTAAATCGTACAAATACCTTTAAACAGGAGATAATTCTGAGCACATTTAAGTAAAAACACTGAGGGGTTCAGTTTTTTTAATATAACAAGTTACCTTTACTTTTACAATAAGTTACAATAGTTTTCCAGTGAACTCGATTATTCCAAATATCGCTCTACAAACTCTACATACAGTTTTGGACATGAGGTGTAACGTTTAATTTGAAAGTTTTACTAAATCTATCTACATTTTTCGATTGTCAACGCAAAGCAAGTATCTTAATTACAGTAACACATAGGTACCTACGTTGTCTAAGCTCTTAGTCCATGCGCTCTCATTGATCCAAAAATAATATTATTTCCTACACACGATTCCAGCATTTAGAACTCGTTCGGCCTTTGAAATGCGGAAATTGAGCAGTTTGCCAGAGCCGACGGAAGCACAGACGGGGTGCTGCTTTTTTAACTTTTCACGGTTCCGTAGTCACACTTGCTCCCAGCCTTCCTACGGTCAATAGAAATCCCTCCTGTTCAAAGAAAACGCAACCCTACCAGTCCAACTTCAAAGTTCAAATTACACCGTTCGGTCTTTCATTTTGAATACAGTTGGTACCTTTGTGAATTTAAGAATAGTAACTTCAGACGAGAGTTCAAAAGTTGCGAAGTTTGTTCGACTTAGAAATTATCTATTAAGTTCCCGAGAGACGAACTTTGACTTATATCGTGTCGTGTCGTATCTGAGAATACATGGTAAGTACCTATATAACTTGTTGTAATGTTTTGTCCAGCAGCGGACGTCTTTCGGCTGACATGATGATGATGATGATGATGATGAATGTTTTGTACCAACTGTAAGTTTTAGTCCATTCCTTGATATTTCGGAACAGTTAAAACATCTTTCAAGTAATCCATTTTTTTTGTTCAAGACTGCAGCGCATACGATGAATTGCTACTTTTTGGCGACTTGTGACGCCTTTTTGACGTGATAACGTCTTTAAAATCGTTTTAGTCGGGTGACATGTTCAGAAACTTGTGTCACACCAAAACCTCACGAGCGCGATCGCAGGTATAAGTGAAGTGAAAGTGAAGTAAGACGTTATCACGTAAACATCTCGATCGTAAACCTACTTTACAAACAACCAATTTTTTTTCCTACAATTTGTAATTTATAATATTTAAAAATTTATGATTTATAAGATATAAGATATATCAATAATTTATAAGATTTATAATTTTATATTTATAATATTTATAATTATAATAGTATTCACCCGTCTGTCTCTCTGTCTATTGCCTCTTCACGCTTAAACCGCTAAACCGATCCTTCTCTCAACATCTACCTGCGTTTTAATCAAGTGCAAATGAGAGACAATTGATTCAAAATTACAAGCTACTTATAGAAGAAGATCAACGATGGACCTTTTGACTGTCCAAATATAATACCTAACAAACTTACTCTGTACAGTTTGTTTACGACACAAGCCAACCAAGAAGTTTTGTCTCACTGCATTGTAATATAAAAACAACGTGTAGGTACCTGTAAACCCGCCAAGGAATGCCAACTATGTCAATTTCAACACGAGTTCGGGATCAGAATGTTTGAGTAATACTGGCTTTAGTCCATTCCGGAAGGGTTAGAGGCTACAGGCACTATTGGTTGTGTCACTCACCTACAAGTATGTTCATGTTTTAACACCCACCCATTTGATCAGTTATCGTAATCAAATTTATGTTTTACTAGCTTTTGCCCGCGACTTCGTCTGCGCAGAGTTCATTCTCGCTTTAAAATTATTTGAACATTCCCATTTGAACATCCCTTCTTTATACCCCTTTTAAATGATTGCATTCAATATGACATGCTATTTACCGCGCACGGACAATATTTTAATAGAAATCCTATTTTCAAAACGAATCGTCATCATCATCATCATATCAGCCGAAGGACGTCCACTGCTGGACATAGACCTCCCCCAAAGAGTGACACAATGACTGATCCTTCGCCTGTCGCATTCAGCGGACTCCTGCGACCTTTACCACCTTGTGGGGGGCATACCCAGGCTGCGTCTTCCGGTACGTGGTCGCCACTCGAGAACCTTTTCTCCCCAACTGCCAACGGTTCTACGTGCAATTTTCCCCGCCCACTGCCACTTAAATTTAGCGATTCGGAGGGCTATGTCGGTTACTTTAGTTCTACTGCGGATGGCCTCATTTCTGATGCGATCACGCAGGGATACTCTCAGAAAAGCCCTCTCCATTGCTCTTTGGGTGACTTCTTATGAGGCCCATAGTAAGCGACCACGTTTCAGTGCCATATGTCATCACTGGCAACTCACACTGGTCAAAGATTCTCGTCTTGAGACACTGCGGAATATTGGAAAAAAAGATGTGCCGTAGCTTCCCGAACAATGCCCAGCCAAGAGGGATTCGACAATTAACCTCTTTGTCGAAGTTGGACCGACCTAACTGGACAATCTGTCCTAGGTATATATAATCGTCTATAACTTTGAGTATAATGTGTCCGATTGTAACGGGAGTTGGCGCTACGTGCTCGTGCTTTCAAAACGAATAATTAAGCTTATTTCAGAATATCAAATGTACCGATTCCAGACGAATAAAGCCCGTTATAAATATTACATGTATAATGATAAAAGTCTCGCTGCGCAGTTCTTCCGTAAAACGTTATCCCAACAAACCGGGTTCTTAATGTAAATATGATGGCCGAAGGCTGGAAGCAGAGCGCCAAAGTTTGTTTTAAATAACCGTTTATAGAAATAGAATTATAGCATTGCTATGGTCTAGAATAAGAGTGTATCTATACAAAACAGTAGTTTACGTTAACAATGTAAGCATTTGAACAAAAATATGGCCTTTGAAAAAACCTAAAGTTTGCTAAAACACCAACTTTTCGTTCGTACCCTCTTAAAGGCAAAACGGCCTAAAATCGTTTTTTTGTATATAAATCTTCCTGTGATCTTTATACTAAGCCAACTTTTATGAACTTTTTTTCACTTTATGTGAAAATTGTGAAACCAGTTTTTGGTTACTGTCAAGAGTTTTTGTTACTAATTATGCGTAAATACTATTTTTGACCGAATTCAGCCTCGGCAAAAATTATTTCATATGTCTGGCCAGCGGATTTCCAGATTTCCCGCAGCTGTTGGCCTCTATAGGTCCATTTCTTAACCGATTCACGTGAAATTTTGTGAGCAGACTTCACTAACTTATAGAATAGTTTTGTCGAGTAAGCTATTTGAAATTTTGGAATTAAAAAAAGATCGCAATGTGTAAGCTCCCGGCGCTACTAGTCGTTATATTTTCGACTTTACGATCGCGCAATTATTAGCAATGGAACTTATCATTATCACTCTATTTATTACTAGCGGCCGCCCGCGACTTCGTCCACGTAGATTTTAGGTAATAACAAATTTTATAAATTAGGTCATGTTTTTTCTCTCAGTTGCCCGATGCTGATAAAAGGCAACATTTTTAAGGCCTGGTGCTAGACTATTAGAAGAAAAGACAGGTAGAGTTCCCGACACCGGCCAAAATGAAATTTCTAGACAGTACCTCAGCATTTCTAAAGGATACTGTTTTAAGGCATAGCAAACAGGCTAATATGAGAGCGATGAAAGATTACAGTATTATAGAAAGTTTGGCACACATAATTATTATGTGACATAAAAAACACTAAGAAAATATTGTTGCCAGTCAACCATAGCGCGATACAGGAAAAAATTCACGTGGACGTAGTCACGGCGCAGAAAACAGGAAAAGAAATAAAAACATAAGCTGGTCATCTTAGCATAATACCTCTTTATAAACAACATTAGCGGGATTTCCTTTGGGGGCTAAAATGACCAGATTTCTGGCATAACTCACCCTAAAACATGCCACGTAAAATTGACCGTGAGAGAAACAGTCTTGGTGATAAACTGTCCTTGGGATTTACTAATATTCATTGCAAAGCATAACTTAAGAGGGAATTGTGTTCTTTTGAACTCGTACGGGTAGTCTGGTGGAATTATCGGTATTCTAGGAATATACACTATTTCGCCTCGAGCGCTATCTGTGATTACTGTAGCTTCGATAACGTTTTTATGGATAGTTTTTATTTGTAATCTAATTCCATAACATAATTTAGGCGGTCTAAGATTCCTTATTAACATAACAGGTGCTCCAACTTTAACATTTAGTATGTGAGGTGGAAGGCTAGAATGGTTTAAACTATTTAAGAACTTCACGGGATAGTGTACGGCGTCATCACTTTGTATGACCGAATCGAAACATTTGTATTGAGAGCTCTTCTCAGCTTCAAAAGTAATAAAATATAAAATGATCATCATCAAATGCCATTGGTCATTTCTTATATGTACACCAAATTATTAAAAACGCGAAGTAATTAAGAAAATGACTTGAAAGATAATTAAATTAGTACTACCAACGCTACCTGTTGACCTGTTACTTTACTATAATATTCTTAAAACATAGAAACTTTATTCTTATATTAATGACTTACTGATACCATAAACAATTTATACTTTGGTTATTTATCACATCAGAAGTACCGTATTTGTTGTATTTAAACGGTGAGTATTTTACGAAGTATCAAATCTCTAACGTACAAACTTTGAACCCCCATTTCACCCCTTTATAGGGTGAATTACGAAAACGCTTAAATACGTATGTGTTGTATTTAAACAGAGAGTCTATATACAAAGTTTCCAACCTTTCACTTCAAAAAATATTTGTTCCTCATACAAAATTTGAAACCCCTTTTTACCCCATTTTGAGAAAGAATTTCGAAAAACGGCGATATACGCTATTGATATATTTAAACAGAGAACCTATACACGCAATTTCAAGTTTCTAAGTCGAAAATTTTTACTTTTCCTATACAAACTTTCATCCCAGTTTTTCCCCCTTAAGGGATGAATTTCAAAAAATACTGTCTTATCCCTAGCTTACGCCATCAATGTAACTGACTGTACAAAAAATCAGTTCTCTAGCTTTAGTAGTTTCGGCTGTGCGTTGATGAGTCAATCAGGACTTCTTCTTTTATATACTCGTATATAGATAGATATAGATAGAAGATAGATAAATGGTATTGGCCTTAAGACAAGCGCATGCACTTTACCTAAGTAAATTGAAGTTCGATGCCTAGAGAGTAGAAAACTGTTTGGAGGCGGCTACAGTAAAGTTTCATTTTTACACATTGGTGCACCAGATTGAGGTTCCATCATCGGACTTCCAGACGTGGTGAGCAGTTACATTCGTACGTAGCCAGTCTACCATGTATTTTGGAAACTGCTACCGCCGTCTGTATTTCCTGATCCTGATACATACAATTTGGGTCTCTTCAAGACAAGAGTGAATAGGCTATTACTGAACCAGTGAGCAACATCTTACGCCTTGTCATCGCTTTCCATCAGATGAGACTAAGGCCAATCGCTGGTCAGTTAAACATGAAAAAAAAAAAAGATTTTCGTGACTACCCTTCCAATTTGTACGATGTTTTCACCAGAACCATCAATTAAATTACGGTTAGCAGCATTCCGCTTCCTATTCTGATACAAAATTATAATAACACTCATTTAGGAAACAAAAAGCGTTATGCTAATCGGGGTAAGTCGTATTGTCTTCTGATTTACAACAGCCCGCTGGACATTACTTAAAATGCTCGTAAAAAGTGTCCAGATTACACCAACTAGCGTTTTGTGTCACATAAAAGGCCAGTAATAGCCGCTGTAAATATTGTTTTCATTTGTACAAGATTTGGGTCATTTCTACCGAATTTGTGACCGCATAAACGTAGAACGAAAGAGGATTGCGTTACATGAACGTCATGAACCGCCATTTTGCGGTTATTGTAAAAGACGTTACACCATTCCTTTATTGTTGAAGGACTGAAATTGCTACTACCAAATATAACAAATTACTCAGGCGCAAAAGTATAATAATGTTATTCTATTTAATATTACATATATATACAAATACAACATAATAATATTACATTATTCGTAGAAAAAGGATTATTATTAGTCAAAACATGGTTACAAAAAGGTCATTATTTTTAAACGACCTATCTAACGATACCCAACACGATACGTTTTGCAACAAAAAAAACATCCCCACCAAATGATAGTTTTCTAGTCTATTCTCTCAAGTAGTAACAGTTACTGAGCTAAGGCGCGGACATGGCGAATTTATAAGGGTTCCTTGTTTACTACGGAACCCTAAAAAGAACATACTTACAACCCGAATTGACAAACTCCTCCTTTTTGTGAATTCGATTAAAATCTATAAGGGCTTGTACTCTTACTTATTCTGTGATATGGGTTCCTTGTATACTAGAAAAACCTAAAAAACGGCCAAGTGCGTGTCGGATCACGGACGAAGAAGGGTTCCATACTTACCGACATCTACTAATCCACATTTAAAACCAGTTTACAATACATTGAATCAAAAATGGGTGTATTTGCATAGGGAACTCACGGCCCTTACGTCCTTTTGTTTGAGCAAGACAGTTTTTCAGCGATAACTCAAAAACCGTTAGACCTATCTTGTTTACTTAAACTTACGTTAAAAGTGTGTATTATTGATCACCTCCGATTTTTTGTTTCAGAATTTTAAGCTCCATTGTTTGAAAATTAAAGGGACCTCCCTTTAACGACACTTTTTACGATTTTTACAGGTAATATCTCACCAACGGTTCACTTAGATGGAAATGTTTTTAGGAACCTATTTATTATTTTAAGGCTTATCAATTGACACGCCACAGGCCTATATGCATTTTTTTTCTTCCCCAGGTTACTAACCTAGTTAAATATTCCTTCGTAATTTTACTTCACTTTACTGTAGCGGTTAATAGAATACAATTTCATTTTTGTAGTGCTTATAGTCTCTGAATAAATCGGCTGTGACATACGGACGGACGGACAGACATGACAAGTACGAGTCGGACTCACTCTAAAGTATTTCAAATTTTTGCTTTGCAAGCTTCCGTGATAAGCTGGTAAGGGGTACATAAAGTGTCTTAGAATGTGCAACTCGACCCTTTAATTTGGCTTTCAATTATCAGTGATTTTTCATAAGCTTAATTAAAATACTTGTGAATTGGTTCGTTTTCTATACTCGTTTTTACAAGTATTTCAAGTTTTAAATCGATAGCGTACAGCCGTACATTGTTCCTGAAGTATTCAGCGATATGACACACGCAGAGTACGAAACCCAAAAAAGAATCCAATGACACTTTGATTTTCGCAATACGTTGGACTACAGTAACAGCAAAATGCTCTTCCCACAAGAATACTTAATAATTAATTCACCCGAGTTACCTGAACAATAAAGGTCAATCTATAACAGGAGCGAATAGAAAACCCTGCAGCACTTAAACTAGAACCGCTCACTGCACGCCACGTCGGGTGTTTTCTAAGAAAACAGAATATAATGAAGTCGGAGTATCTTAGTAGCTAAAGACGGTTTCAATTAACAACACTACCTCCATTATCCGGCGAGTCTCGCTTTACCGGCGATAACCGGCTATAACCGGATCCCGGGCCGCTGCGACCGGACTAATCCGGACAAATGAGATGCGAAAGATGACATCCTCTTGCTAATTGGAGAAGAGAATTAACAAGGCATGTCGTTAAAGTGTTATGCCTTAATGAACCTGCTGAAGCTTGTACCCAGCATTTTCTTCTTACGTGCAACAATCTTGCTGCAACAATCTTTTCTTCTGGGTATTCCTACTGAGTTTATGTTATTTTTGGTTGGGATTACCTTCTCTGTTAAAAATATGTATGTACACACACACACATGTTGTGATTATGGTACATTCACAATGGTGAAGGTGTTATAAGTATTGTTTGGCGTTCGAGCTTGTACCCAGCATTTTCTTATTACGTGCAACCACCACCACTCTCATCTTACCACCACTTTTAGACCATCTGGTTTAAAAATTCTGGGTATTCCTACTGAGTTTATGTTATTTATGGTTGGGATTACCTTCTCTGTTAAAAATATGAAAATGAAAATGAATATTGTCTTTATTGCAAGCTTATGGTACATTCACAATGGTGAACGTGTTATAAGTATTGTTAGGCGTTCATAATCTACTCATAGCATAAAAAAGTCTGTGTAAAATTAAAATTAAAGAAATCCATGTCATTAATAATCAGTGATCGTAACTTTTGTAGCATTTTCGGTGCAGCGTAGTGGTATTAACGGAGTTGTTATGGACAAATACAATTTAAACGGTTAATTAAGGTTAATATTAACGTTATTAACGCTAATTAATCGTAAGAATTTAAATCATTTATCCCAATTCCGTTAACACCACTACGCTGCACCAAAAATGCTACAATAGTTACGATCACTGTTAATAATAATAGTTTCGTTTAAATATTAAATGTTTACAAAACAATCCAATCAAATGAAATATATTTTAATTCAGACCAACGATCCATGTGTGGTTAATTACAAAAAAGAAAGCTTAAAAACTAATGTTAGTATTCAACCTCCTACTATTAGTATTCAACGACCTGTTTAGCCTAGTTGGTAGTGACTCTGCCTCCGAAGCTAGAGGTCCCGGGTTCGAATCCCGGCCAGGGCATTTATTTGTGCATTTTTCACGGATATTTGTTCTTGGGTCTTGGATGTTTTCTATGTATTTAAGTATGTATTTATCTATATAAGTATGTATATCGTCGTCTAGTACCCATAGCACAAGCTTTGCTTAGTTTGGGACTAGGTCGATTTGTGTAAGATTGTCCCCCAATATTATTATTATTATTATCTCTTTATTCATTTTTTTTCTTAGATTAGGTTTTTACAATAATAAAAAGTAAAATATAAAACAATATTTACAAAACGAAAAATCATTTTAAAAACCTAACCTAGGATGCCGCCGGCAGCGAGGCAGGGCCTAAGCTACCAGTGGTTAGGGCGACAGAGAGAGGAACCTCCTGACTATTCGCGCCGTGACCAGGAGTACCGCCTTCTGTATCTGACCCTTGACCCAGCCATCTAGCGAGAGTCTCTTAAGATGTTGGTCGAGACTCTTCGCAATTAGACCGTTCGCAGAGACGACTATCGGGACAATGATCGTCGAATCAACATCCCACATGGCGGTTATCTCGTGTGCCAGGTCTAGGTACTTGCTAGCCTTGTCCTTCTCGGCCTTCACGAGGTTCTCATCATGGGGGACGGTGATGTCGACGAGCACTGCCTGGCGCTTCAATCGATCTGTCAGCACGCTATCAGGTTTGTTGGCTATAATAGTCCTGTCCGTGATGACAGATCGATCCCAATAGAGCGTGGCACGACCATTTTCGAGAACTGGCGCAGGTGTGTACTTATAGTACGGCACTTCGAAGTTCACAAGACCGTACAGAAGAGCAAGCTGCTGGTGAATAATCTTGGCTACCAAGTTATGTCTGTGCAAGTACTCGCCGTTAGCAAGATTACCACAACCGGAAATGATATGCCTGAGTGACTCTCCGGGACGGCGGCATGCCCGACAAATGTCGACCGTACCGTCCTTCAGGATATATTTCCGGCAGTTGTTTGTCATGATAACTTCGTCCGCAATTGCACAGACAAAACCTTCGGTTTCCGCAAAGAGATCCCCGAAACATAGCCAGTTCACCGACGCGAGCAGGTCTACGTCGGGTCCCGTAAGAGCCTTGTAGAACCGCCCATGTAGCTCCTTGCTCTTCCATACCGCCTTGCGGTCCTCGGTGCTTAGTACTTTAAGTCTGCGCCAGTTCCCGTTTGCCATGGAGAGCGGGGTTAAAGATGCGTCCACTGCCACTACGTCACGATGCATCTCGCATTTGCTATTTAGGAAATAATCCCTGAGACTACACACCTCGCGGTTATGGAGGTCTTTGGCATTTAAGAAGCCGCGACCGCCAAATTTCCGCGGGATGTACAGTCTCATAACAGACGAGCGTGGGTGTAGCATACGGTGCGCAGTGAGCAGTACACGCACCCTTCGATCCAAGAAATCGAGCTCGGTCTGAGTCCACCTTAATATGCCAAAGGAGTATGTGAGCAAGGGCATCACCCAGGCGTTGAAGGCGCGCACCCTATTGCCGCCCGACAAAAAACTGTTGAGTACTTTTGTCAGGCGACAGAAGAAGCGCTCCCTCACCGCCTGCTTGATGTCCCCACCCTCGATAACCAAAGACTGTGACATACCAAGATATTTATAGGTTTCTGCTTCGGAGAGAGATCTGAGAGCCATTGTTATTATTATTATTATTAATATTAATAAAACAGATTGAGGTCCTACTTGACATACGTCAACGTAGTCCTGACAACCTTAATCCAGTGCCACAATACATAACAATGCTTTATATCAATTATTTAAGTTAATTAGTAAAGTTATTAAATTAAATTATTACTCTCATCCATAAATATAAACAATATTTTATTTAAAGAGGCTTGAGCGAGTAGTTTATTCGGTGTATTTTTAAATTTAGCCATTGACATTGATTTAATATGGTTGGGCAGGTGGATATAAATCTTAATACTATTATAATACATTCCATTGCGTACAATTCTTAATTTCGAGCTTGGAACTCGTAGATTGGAGAAATACTTATTTCTGACAGGTCTACTTGATTCTTACAAATGGAACCCATAAGAATTATTTGTAATAAACATACAACATTACAATATATATATATATACATGTCAAGGTTAGTATAGGTAAACAATTTAAGAAGACGTTGAAGCGTTAAGAAGAAGATGTTGTATGTAGTTGTAGCGTATTCGAATAGACATTACATATTTAAAATGTGCAACACAAAAAAACTTACGCATTTACACGTCACAACTACATACAACAAGACATCTTCTTAAGTTTTTCACCTATAATCCATGTTTTTTTTTAAAGTTGGGCGACATGTTTCATAGTCCTTCAACCTAAAAATTATTCTGACACATCTTTTTTGTAAGACAAAAGTTGACGGGGCATTTACAGAGTTTCCGCAGTAAATAATACCGTAATTTAGGACAGAGTAGACATAGCCGTAACATGCCGTCAGTGCCGTTTTTGTATTTGCTACATTTACGAGCATCTGTAGCCCATAACAAAATCTTCTTATTTTACTATTAACTATGTCAATGTGTTAGGAATTTATATGAAGTTATTTCTTCGATCCGAGTTCCTTCAAAATTGATTTTTAGTTGTAGTGGTTTGGCTTTTTGTGGTCTCATGATCATCATGTCAGCCGAATGACGTCCACTGCTGGACACAGGTCTCCTCCAAAGACTTCCACAATGACCAGTCCTGCGCCACCCGCATCCAGCGGATATCCGCGACCCTTACCAGGTCATCAGTCCACCGTGTGGGGGCCTGCCCGCGCTACGCCTTCCGTTACGTGGTTGCCACTCGAGAACCTTTCCGCCCCAACGGCCATCGGTTCTACGTGCTATATGCCCACTGCCACTTAAGTTTAGCGATTCGAAGGGCTATATCGGTCACTTTGGTGACCGAAGATGAGTGATGTTAGGTGCCTTCTCCAGTCCAGAGTGTTGAACACATCCTCCAGTGCAGCGGAGAACAGTTTAGGAGAAATAACATCTCCTTGCCTGACTCCCCACTGCAGCGGAATAGGTTTCGAGTTCTGGTCCTGGACCGGTTTTTCAGCCGCCTTCAGAAGTTCAGCCGTAATTCCGTCTTCACCGGGTGCCTTGTTGTTTTTAAGCTGCTTAAGAGCCATCCTCATCTCGTACAGGCCGATATCCGGGATATCTTCGGTACAGTGCCGGGTTAATCTAGCTCTAGGGTCTTCCGCTAGATCAACTTCGGGTCTGCTAGTTGACGTATATAGCTGTCCATAAAAGTACTCTATCTCATTCAGAAGCTCAGGTTTGGTTGAAACGGTTTTACCGTCTTCAGTTTTTAATTTGGCGAGCTGGCTTTTAGCCAATAGACAGATCTCTTGAGAATACTTTAGAGCCCTTATTCTGATCGATGGCCTCTTCAATATGATTTGTATTGAATTGGAGCAGATCGCGGGTAAGGGGCTTGGAGATCTGTTATTTGAGCTCTCTGTATAATGTCGCATCGGCTGAAGATTGCATCATTTCATTCCTTTCCTCGATGAGCCTCTGAGTGGAGATAGATAGCCTTTTCGCTCTGTGAGTCCGTTGGGCCTTAAAGAACTTAGACAACTTCCACAAACCCGTCGTTGAATTCGTCCACATCGACGCCTAGACAATCAAAACGGTTTTGGAGTTCCAGCTGAAAGCTCTCGGGGCTTAGGATTTGGACTGCTGCTGGACGGAGCGTAGACTTTATCAGTTGAGAGCTCTCTAGCTTGACGCATACTTTCAATGTGCCTCTTACCAGACGATGATCACTTCCTGTTTTAACCGTATGGATCACAGAGACATCATTGAATATATGCTTCTTCGTCGACATAATGAAGTCGATATCGTTTTTTGTTGCACCGTCGGGACTCATCCAGGTCCACTTCCTGTACTCGCGTTTTTTGAAAAAGGAGTTCATCATGTAGAGTCCTTCCTTCTCCAAGAAACCAGCCAGTAGTTTGCCCCGTTGGTTCCGACTCCCAACTCTAAATTGCCCCACTCTCAGCTTATTGTCATCTCTCTTGCCCAGTTTCGCGTTAAAGTCTCCCATAACTACGGTGGTGAGGTCTAAATTGTATATATTTAGTTTTTGCTACATTTATACTGAGATTAAGAGTAGACAGCTATTTCACAATATTTTCAAGCAATCTGTTTATGGTTACTTCATATTCAGAAGTACTTAGTCCCTTTCCTAGAATAAGAACAGAAGCGTCGTCTGTATATAGAGCACATATGAATGAATGAATGAATTTAGTGTATTCACGTTGTGTATGTGTAGTTTATAGGACACCAAGTTTTGTAGCTGCAGTTTTTGCCTTGGGTTCAATAGAGGATCCAAAGTTTAAGTTGAAATTGAGGTATTGGATTACTATGTCCATTAGGAACGTATTGATTTGCTTGTATTTCATCCATTAGTATTCTGCACTTTTTAGTAATAATATTTTTTTAGGGTTCCGTAGCCAAAATGGCGAAACGGAACCCTTATAGATTCGTCATGTCTGTCCGTCCGTCCGTATGTCACAGCCACATTACTCGGAGACTGAGTACTACAATTATAAAAATTTGGTAGGAACGTGTATACTATGAACCGCTATAGAAATATGAAGTGAAACTACGAAAAAATATTACACGGGGGGCGGGCACCTTTACCTTAAAAATTACATAGAGGTTTCTAAAAAACTTTTCCATTTAAGTCAACCATTGGTGGGATATTAGCTATAAAAGTCGTAAAAAGTGTCCCCCCCCCCCCCCTGCCCTCTTATTTCCAAACTATGAAGTTAAAAATTTTGAGAAAATTCAAGATGATGTACTTTAATAAATCCTTTCAACGATATTTGGTTTGAACAAGAAAGGTCTAACGGTTTTTGAGTAATTGCTGAAAAACTGTCTTGCCAAAACAAAAGGATGTAAGTGCCGTAAGTTTCCTATGATGATACGATCTTTTTTAACCGACTTCAAAATTTCAAAAGAGGAGGTTATCAATTCGGTTGTTTTTTTTTTTGTCTTTTTTTTTAATGTTTGTTAGTTCATAACTCCGTCATTTCTTAACCGATTTGGAAAATTCGTTTTTGATTGTAAGTATATATATCCAAGTTGGTCCCGTTTTTGTCAAAACGCAGTTCTGATGATGGGATCCATGAGGAATTGAGGGAACTCCTCAAATCTTTAAGGCAAACATATAGTGATTTTTGTGTTTTTATCAACAAGTTAAGCATTTTCATCCAAAAATGTGACATTGGATGAAGTGGAACTGCTCATGATGATCAGAACAGAACTCTTCAACGACGAAAAGTTCACGTTTGGCGATTTGTCCTCCTAGCTGTGTTTGTTAAGCAATTTCTATTTTCACGATTAATTTATGTCATGCTTGATTTCTGATGATGGGATCCATGAGGAATTGAGGGAACTCCTCAAATCTTAAAGGCAAACATATAGTGATTTTTGTGTTTTTATCAACAAATCGAGCATTATCATACAAAAATGTGACATTTGATGAAGTGGAACTGCTGATGATGATCAGAACCGAACTCTTCAACGATGAAAAGTTCACGTTTGGCTATTAGTCCTTCTAGCTGTGTTTGTTAAGCAAGTTCTATTTTCACGATTGATTTTTGTCATACTCGAGTTCTGATGACGGGATCCATTAGGAATTGAGGGAACTCCTCAAATGGGAAAGGCACACAAATAGTGATTTTAGTATTTTCATGAACTAATCAAGCATTTTCATTCATAAAAGTGACATTTGATGAAGTGGAACTGCTGATGATGATCAGAACGGAACTCTTCAACGACGCGTAGTTGACGTTTGGCGATTTGTTCTCTTCGTTTTATTTGTCAAGCAAGCAAGGTTTTTTCATGATTCCATGAGGAAGTGAGGGTACTTAGTCTTCTACCATTATAAACATACATTATAGCCATTTTTATTTTATTGTATATCTATCTAAGAGTGCACCATCTAAGTATAATAATCTTTTACCGGCCTCCCCCATTGAAGTCGGTTTTTTTTTCTTAAAAATTATTGATTCAATGAATGTATAGTGGTTTTAAATGTATATTAAATCAAAATCAAAATCAATCAATCAATCAAATATTTATTCTGCAAATAGGCCACAAGGGCACTTTTACAAGTCAAAGCGTGAATTTATACAATTTAAAAAAAAACTGATAACCTTACTTAATAATAATATTAAAAAAAATATACTGATTAACAATTATATAAAAATAAATTTACAAATATTAAGGACGTATTGAATACGATCTGTCCGAATAAACAAAAAGTACATAAAATTAATTTAATATCTCAGAGATGTATATGGTCTCTGAGCGTCCAAATGCGGCACGGTTAGTTTACTTTGCTTATTTTAATAGTATAATTACTTATGGTCTTATCTTATGGGGATCAGCTGCAGATATCGAAACTGTTTTTATTTTGCAAAAAAGGGCTATCCGAGCAATTTATAACTTGGGGTCGCGTGATTCATTAAGAGAATTTTTCAAAGAAATAGATATTCTAACCCTGCCGTCCCTATACATATTTGAAATAATAATGTATGTTAGGAAGAATTTGGGCAATTTTCCAACGAACGCTGATAAACCAATAGCCACGAGAAATACTGGGAAACTCAAAATAACCTTCTATATACTAGTAAAGGCGAAAAAGTCGTTCTTGGGAAATTGTATCAAATTCTACAATAAAATTCCTAAACACATTACTGAACTTAGCAATTCTAAATTCAAATCTGCAGTAAAACAAACACTTATATCAAGAGCATATTATAAGATAAACGATTACATCATGGATAGGGATGTTTGGCAGTGATAGCGTCCTGCACGGGTAATCTATCGCGAAAATATAGTTTCTACTGTAGCATTGTTATTTAAGTAATTTTGTAGTAATGTAATTTTATATTTAACTATATAATCTATATTGTTTTGAAAAAATGACACCTCGCCGAGTTTCTTACGCCGGTTCTTCTCGTGGCAGAGGTATATTTTTCCGAACCGGTGGTAGTTTATTGACGTTCATAGGTGCATGTAATATGCCTAATTTGAAGAATAAACTACTTTTACTTTTAATACGATTAATAACAATTATTTAAAAGTCCTTAGAGATGAAAATGATCTCTAAGCGCTAAAATTAAAATAAGTAAACTTAATATTGTTAGAGATGTATAAGGTCTCTAAGCGTCAATAACAATAAAACTAATCCAGAACAGGATTATGTCTCTCGTCAATCTACATACAATAAAATAACACTAGTATTAAGGTATTTACTTTGCCCTTGCAAGCATGAACAGACCGGACTCCACAAACAGCACCCGATCACGAGTATGACGCGTATCTCAGCCATCGCCTCCCTCGACCATCTGTTAGGGAAGGTGGCGACCCGATCAACGACGCCGCCGTAAGCAAAGCCCTTTAAGCGAGCATGACATATTCAGGCTGCCGGACATTAATAATATCAAAGATTAAAATGACTCTTCGGCGAGAAACAGCATCATGTTTCATAAAATGCAACGACAGAGCTATTTGTACAAGGAAATATGCTAAGTGAAG
This sequence comes from Notocelia uddmanniana, assembly GCA_905163555.1. Taxonomy (NCBI): domain Eukaryota; kingdom Metazoa; phylum Arthropoda; class Insecta; order Lepidoptera; family Tortricidae; genus Notocelia; species Notocelia uddmanniana. The sequence continues at coordinate 25,308,074 of LR991055.1, forward strand.
CATATGTATATTAAAACTAACAGGAATTAACTATCACTGGCTTAAAAGCATTTTTGTCATTTAAGAAATCTTTGACAGTATAATAGGCTTAACAAATAACGTTTAATATGAGACTTAAAATTACTGAATGGAAAATTAACTATATCGATGGGTATTTTATTATAAAATCGTATACAGTTCCCCACAAACGACGTGCTAACCTTCCGGAGACGACTGGCCTTCACTGCTATTAGGTACGGTACCCTTCTTTGTGCGTGGCAAAAGCATAGACAACACGCAAACAAGGCGTAGTTACGAAAGTGAACCTACTCAGCATATGCAGGCTTTTTTCATAACAAAATGGTTCGCTTTCATGCAGTGGCATAGTATTGGGTCGTATTTGATTACTAGCTTTTGCTCGCGACTTCGTCCGCGTATAATTCTTTCTCGCCTTAGAATGATTTGTTTTCCCATACAATCTTTCTCAAGCTCAAGTGGACATCAGGAACTTAGGGGTGACATATTGGAGAAGGAAAACCAGAATAGATCGGACTGGAGATATTTGCTTGACCAGGTTAGCCTAGGACCACCCGCGGCTATAACGCCTCTGATGATGATGATGATACAATCTTTCACCCTTCTTTACACCCCCTTAGGAAATGATTACAGTCAATATGACATTCCCTAGAAATCTTATTGTCAAAACGAATGATTAAGTGCTTATTTCGGAATATCAAATGTACCGATTCTAGAAGAATGAATCTCGTCAAAAACATTACGTGTACATTGTACAATGGTAAAAGTCTCGCTACGCAGTTCTGCCGTATAACGTTATGCCGACAGAGCGAGTTCTTCATGTATATCATAGGTATGATGACCGAAGGCCGGAAGCAGAGCGGCAAGGCATGCGAGAATAATCACACAGAACGAGCTCCTCGTGTAAGGCTGAGGGCCAAAGGCCTGAAGCAGAGAGGCGAGACACGCGAGGCTGAAGGCCGAGCCTCCCAACAGAGTAGATTCTTCATGTAAGGTTGATGACTGAAAAGCCGAAGGAGAGCGGCAAGGCTTGCGAGGCCGAAGGCCGAGCTATGTCGTCGCCGAAGATCCAGTTGCCATATTAATGAGGGTAAATTATACTCCATTGGTTAGTTTTCACGTGATGCCTAGAAATATAAACAGACAGACAAACAGACACAAATTCTTAAAACTGTTGAAATGATTTCTTTTATCGATGCTAAGTATCCCCAGCCAACTTTTTTTCCAATATCTTCCATGTACAGACTTTCGACCCTCTTCTAAGTGTACATCTAAGATGCTCCAAATGTCTATGCTGACGATTGGACTGCCCTGCTCAAGTGATCTCTTAAATCAAACAGTTTTTATGGTGTGAAGGGTCAACAATTACGTAAAAACTAACGCACGACAAAATTAAATGGTACACCGAAGATATAAAGTGTGCATTAAAACAGCTGTTTTTGTATTTAAGCATATGAATAAAAACAATGCAAAAGTATCGCAAATGCATTTGGATGTACACGAAAAGTAGAACTAATTGCGAAAAGGTTGTGCTCAAAAATAGCGTCAACAACCAGAAGGAATTGTGATGCTTCGGTTTTGACATAATGAATCGTCAACTTGTTTACAATTCTGCTATGCTTTAAGTTAAATTTCTTGACACGCTGTTATACTCCCAATTGGCTGAAACTTAAATCTTAGAATGGCGTATGAGGATTAAACCAACCCGTTTCATGGACTTGCATCCTCGATCTAATATACCTTTGATGGAAGATCATCGGGACAAAAAGTACACTTATACTATACATAAGTGAATCCAGATTATATACTATTAGCATACTAATCATCTTAATCTGTTCAGCCGTTTTGGCGTGATTCAGTGACAAACATCTAAACTTTCGCATTTATAATATTAAGTATAGGGATTATGGTATAAAGTGAGTGCACATGAAGTGAACGGCAAAAGTAACATTGTAATTTTATGTTTTGAAGAGACCGTGGTGGCTGGCGCGCACACTGGGCAGCGCCGCGGCGCAGCGCTTGCGTTTACTTTTTTTTCAGTTTCTGCCTTAAGATTTCACTAATTCTGAATAAGGATGTTTTTCCTTTGTCATGCTAACCAATTTCATACCTGTAACTCATAGATTATAGGAGTTCCCATACAAAATTCAACCCCTCTTTTTACCCCCTTTAACCCAAATCTGCACAATTTTTACAGCCTAAAACCTGACCGGGTATATTTACTCGAGAGATTAGTAAAGTTTTCATCAAAATCCGTTCAGCCGTTTTCACGTGATGCGCGTTCATAGAAACAGACAAACAGATAAACAGACAAACAGTCATAAATTCTAAAAACTGTTGGAACGTGTTCTGTTGTCGATTCTAAGTATCGCCAGCCAACTTTTTTTCGAATATCTTCCATGTACAGGATTCGACCCTCTTCAGCTTTATTATATGTATAGATTATGTCCATGGAAAACGTATTGGCCTTTCCGTAGGATGTTTTATTTTCATGCTTTTCAAATCTAAAAGTCGTCTTGGTCAGACAAGCCAAGGTACTCTAAAACTCAATCCCGTTCCCGCATGGCTGCCCCTGTAAACACGAGTCGTAACTTTCTCTAGATACGTATTTCTCAAGTCAGTACGTAATGTCTATTCGTAACCTTTCGGGTTGCTCGATTTAACTTTCAAACTGACTTTCACTTGTACTAAAGGGTTTCCAAACTTTTGAGACGCGTGTACGAAAATTTAACGAATAATTCGAGTAACAGAAGGGTGACCGCACATCGAACATATGTAAATGCGGGCTGGTATACACCGCAATGCATAATATATAATTTTTGTTCGTGGTTTTCACTCAGCAATACATCGTTTTCTTATTATTTTCCGATATTTGTTTGTACATTTTTAATTCCTGTTAAAAAAACGGCCAAGTGCGTGTGGGGTCACGCACAGAGAAGGGTTCCGTGCCGACACCTCCTAATCTACATATAAAATCACTATACAATACAGTAAATCGAAAAGGTCGTATCTTCATAGGGAAGTCACGGCACTTATGCCCTTTTGTTTGGGCAAGACAGTTTTTCAGCAATAACTCAAAATCTATCTTCAAACAAATAATTGTACATGATCTTGATTTTTTTCAGAATTTTAACTTCATAAGTTTGGAAATCAGAGAGGGGGGGACACACTTTTTACGACTTTGACAGCTAATATCTCACCAACGGTCGACTTAAACTGTCATTTTTGAAGGCCTATCCATTGATACCACACACGCCTATGTGCATTGAAAAAAAAATTTGACCCCCCTGTTACATGTATGGGGTGCCCCCTCAGTTTAATATTTTTTTCGTAATTTCACATCATATTTCTGTAGCGGTTCATAGTATACACCTTCCTGCCAAATTTCATAATTGGAGTGCACATAGTCTCCGAGTAAATCGGCTGTGACATACGGACGGACAGACACGACGAATCTATAAGGGTTCCGTTTTAGCCATTTTGGCTACGGAACCCTTATGAAAGGTTGATAACCAAAAATAGTAATAATAATAATAATATATAATAATAATACATTTATTTCGGAGTAAGGGTACATCCATATCTGTTAGTAGCATAATTCACTTAAAGGCTATGTTAGTGTTGGTACTTAATATACATACAAGCAAAACTATCACTTTTCGCAGCTTATTTGTAGCCTATGGTACTGCATCCAGTGACAGAATATTGGACAGTCATAAGCTTCCGCAACTGCACTCAGGAGGCCGTTGGTGCTGCCGCGAACACGTCGCATCTGGGGCGCGACTCGCTTACGCATAATAGCATGAAAGTCGCCCGTGCAAGCCTCCGCGAACATCCCCGACGCACTACAGTAGCGCGGCAACCCCATCAGCCTCCTAAATGCGTTGTTATAGAGGACGCGCAGGGCGCTATAAGCTGTCTTCGTATAGTTGACCCACAGGCTACATGTATAAAAAGACTGGCAGTAAGCTCTAAACAATGTTAGTTTAACATTTGCTGTGCATTTTGCAAACCTGCGGATCAACATATTGCTTCTCACTGACAGTGCCCTGCGCTCCCTTTTCAAGTCCGAATCGTCCTTTAGTGACGCGGCGACCCAATGACCTAGGTACTTAAATTTGGATACTATTTTTAGCGAAACCCCACCCAGCTCGACTGGTGGTACAACACTAGGTTTTTGTGCCTGCTTTAAAAATAAGTAATTCGCTCTTACTAGCATTGTACCTGAGGCCGTGAGCCGCCGCATACCGCTCACAAATAATAATAATAATAAGACATTTATTCAAAGTTAGCTAGTATACCTATTACATAGTATTTCCATGAACTTAAATATAATGATGGCACAACAAAAAGTATAGGTACAGAAACAACAATTGAAATGGTAGGTGGCTCAGCTTGTGTCTGTACCAAAAGACCACTAAGGACTCTTGGTCATCAGACGCTGTTATTCTGCCACCCCCGTGGCTTAGAAACTAAACTAACTACATGTGATCTAAACAAGAGGTACAAAAACTAACTGACTTACATACTTAGTGCAAGCAATACTTACATAGCAAGGCAAAACAGCAAGCAGCTTCCGAAGCGCGCAGACCGGTGGGCTCAGCAACACCATATCATCAGCGTAGCTGATGTTATTGGAACACTGACCGCCGACTGAACAACCGGCCCGGGTGCTGCTGAGCTCATCGATCAGCTGATCAATATATAAACAAAAGAGTCTAGGTGAGGTCAGTCCTCCCTGTCTAACCCCACACTGCATCCTAAATGAGTCGGACAAGGAGCCCGCCCACCTTATCCTGTTATTCTGGTTGCCATACCAATATTGAAATAGCTCCACCAGTTCTCCAGGTACAGCAGCATCATATAGTTTCCTCCATAGGACATCGTAAGACACCAGGTCGAATGCCTTGGAGAAGTCCAAGAAACACGCGTACACTGGTGTCCTGCGTTTCGTGTAGTGTTGGACAGTATGCTTGAGGGACAGGACTGCCGCCTCTGTCGACAGACCGGGCCTAAAACCAAATTGTGCGTCGTGAAGCCGCACACACTTGTCAAGTTGCTTGTCAAGCACACCGTCCATCACTTTACACACTATGTTAGCCAGTGAGATTGGCCTATAGTCTATCTATCTATCTATCTATCTATATATATATTACGCGAAGCCGATCTTTATAATGCCCATCAGATCTACAGTTATGGACCGATTTTGATAAATTATATACCATAGGATTCGTCCCATCCTGCAGATGTGCAATAAGGTCTTAGTTTTTTTTTATTTTTGTCCTGGAAAATTAATAAAATGATATTTACGAAAAATCCTGGATGCAGCGACAAATATAAGCCTCAAAATAGTGTTCGATGACGCCGCATACAAGCGAGGGGTCAGCTTACCTTGGTAGAATTGTACGAGGTGTCAAAATTTAGCTTGGTTAACACGTGACCTCCACGTGACTTGGGAACTGGCTATGGTATGATTCCGGATGACATAAAATTAAATATTAACTAAAATGTTCCTGTAAGAAATATCTGGTACAGCATTACAATATAAAACTTTTGAGTCGAGAAATACTCAATATTATTAACAATAAACGAAAGTAAAATTACTAATTTGTTTACAAGACAATACATAATATTCGGTCTAAGTATTTTCAGTTTACATAAATGACAGACGTATTGTGTAAACTTTTTTTTTATTGTGCTCTAAATATGTCAATATTAAATTGTCATGGTTTATACTTCAAAGAAGTTGATATACAAACCAATGACGTTTCAAATATACGTACCGTATATCTTGACTGATATTGATATCTGCCAAAACAATGTCAAACCAAATTAAACTTTACATTGTGAGTTACAGAACTGTTTCTGAGTTAATCATAGATAAGCTGCAAAACATTTTGAAAGAGAAGAGGCTAGCTTTGTCTAAGTGTGTCTCTCTTCCACCTATTGCTATACCAGTAGGGTGATCATAAGCAAAGAAGTTCAATCAGTAGACGTTACTTATTGGTGGATTCAGATCAAACCGACGAGAAATCAATGTTGCACTAATTAACCTTTACGACGCCAATAACGTATTAGACGTATATGCGCACCATTGATTCGACAAAACGACGAATATATCCGTCATGGTGACGGCGTCCAATGCGATATCAACCTAGATGCATTTCTATTGATAGTGCGCTTAAAAGGTAAAATACTTTAACAAAATAAAGACGTTAGAAAAATAATTAAACCCTTTAATTGTGGACAACACCCATGTTGTCGACAATAACTGTAACTCCCAAGTTATAACGTACATTGTCAAAATCACCTTCGTTCTTTAGTTGACGTGTAAGTGTCATTGCCGTTCATAAAGTATAGCGTTCAAGGGGTTAATTTGCTATTCATCAATGTTTGTCTGTGGATGTCAAACGCAAAGTTGAATCCTATAGAAATGCATGTAGGTTGATATCTCATTAGAGGCCATGACGGATATATACGTCGTTGGCTTCGGACCGGTGGTGCGCAATATAGGTACGTTGTTAGCGTCGAAAAGGTTAATAATACTCGAAATGTCAGAGGACATGTATATTTCTCTTAGTTACGTTTCAGTAAACATGTCCAAAATAAGGGGGATAATGGTCTCGTTAAACTGCCACATTCTAAAAGGGCGTAGGTACATTGAAACGATGAATAAGATTACCACTATTGGTAACATGTTCAGTTAAAAGTTAAAATTATACTGCATCAGTGTCACCTGCAACAGTGACAGTGCCGGTTTTCAGGGGGTCTACCCGAAACACCCGAAGATCGAAGTTCATTATATTTCCTTCTCTATCACACCAATAAGCAAGTGTTATAGAGATATATAACGAAAGATTTTAACCCAGTTACTTCACTTGACAAAATAGACCTCACAACTGTCATGCCAAAACCACACGATGGGTCATGATGGGCCACGTACAAGACGCAGTTATGCGGTGGAAGGAGATGCAAATATGTTTTTTTTTTTATGATTGACTGACTGGCGATTGGCCTTAGTCTCACCTGATGGAAAGCGATGGCCTTTAATGCATAACTGCGACCCATACGTTGGCCCATAATAGCCCATTGTGTGGTTCCGGCATCAAATGTTAATACCAATATTGCCAAAGTCGCATGCATTGTTTTTTTTTCTAGAATAGATAGAATAGGTTATGAGGATACTTAGAGTATTTCTAAAGAGATCCTATACGAGTACGAGTTCCACCAAGGGGGACGGAATAGCTCTTACCCACCTAAATTTAGAATTTGTCTTAAACGGCTGACGCCTTATCATAAACAACCTCTTTAATTTGGGCGGGTATGACGTGGACATGATAATGAGCCAAATAAAAAAGTGGAACTATGACAAAGACTACAAATTATATATCTCTCTCTGTCGCTCTTATTCCATTTAGTACATGAGCTCGGTGGTGGTATTATTATTTGAAAATTTCTCAGGGGTACTCTAAGGGAGGGTAGGATAGAAGTCATATCACAGAACATTCTTAATTGAGGAACTATGACAAAGACAACAAATGATATATCCCTCACAGTCACTCTTATTCAATTTAGTAAGTATATGATATGATCATATCGCTCGCTAACGGTATTATTATTAGACGTCTTCTCTGGGGTATCAGCGCACATTACCGAAAAATATATTTTGTAAATTGGGGGAAGTAACACACGCATAAAAAACCACACATACAAAAAAAATTCCTATAAAACACTAAAATTATCTGATTATTATAAGATGGCCAAATTGACTGAAGTTGCTAAGATGCATATTTTTCATAGAAATTCTCATAGTTTGTAGGTAGATCTTATTTCTTGAAATAAGGCTGACATTTACTGTAAATTTGACGCCTAGCCGTGATGATCAAGCTCGAATGTTTTTAAATCGACTTTGTAATCGACCTTCCGAATACGCATATTCTATCCCGTGGCTTCGCTTGCATTCTTCGTAGTACGTCGACGCGGCGAAGCCGCGCGGGTAACTAGTTATTTATATCAGATGAATCGCCCGTATGAGTTTTAGGAACAGGGACTATAATTGTCTTTATCATTTCGTCTGGCAAATGAGTGATACTAAAAGTTTTCGTGCTATTATAGCAAAATTACAGTAATGTCTTCTAAAGCATTCTCGACCTATCTGCAAGGCAATTTCGTTACGCGCAATGATAGACTGTATATGAATTACCCAAAAAAAAATTTGAAGTATTTTTAGTTCCATTCGCGTTTTTCCCCATTTTCTATATTCTCTATACATTATTTCTACCAACAGATAATTTCGTCACACGCATTTTTTTCTAGGCGTTATTTTTTCTACACGCATCTTTACCGATGCAATTTTTCACTAATCTGTTTTTTTCACATGCGTTTGGTTACCCATAGAATATATTTCCACTTGTTTATTTTTGTCACACGATTTAATATCTAATCTTTTTTTTCGCATGACGCAACTTGACCATGTTTTAGCATAAACACTAAGCGGGCGGGGCTCGAGCAAAAGATATTAGTTGTAATATTTGTAATTGATCCCATCAAACCATTTTCTTGTAACATATTTCAAAACGAGACCATTAGGCTAATGTGAAAATGTGTCAAATGTTTTGTAAAGATAAGCTTCTAATACACTAAAAGCTTTAAAACGTACACTTTATTAAACTTTGTGACCCGTCTCGAACTCGTTACTTATCTAAAAAGGTTTATTTCTAGTGCTTATTATCTTATTATCATCTAATATCTATGCCTATAATAGTTCTAAGAAGTTTTCACGACCCCGCCCGCTTAGTGTTTATGTTAAAACATGGTAAAGTTGCGTCTTGCGACAAAAAAGATTAGATGTTAAATCGTGTGACAAAAATAAACTATTGGAAATACTACGGGTAACCAAACGCATGTGAAAAAACAGATTGGTGAAAAATTGCATCGGTAAAAATGCGTGTAGCAAAAATAACGCCTAGAAAAAAATGCGTGTGACGAAATTATCTGTTGGTAGAAATAATGTATAGAGAATATAGAAAATGGGGAAAAACGCGAATGGAACTAAAAATACTGGAGAAATTTTTTTTTGGTGAATTCATCTATACAGTCGCGGGGTAATTGAGCCACGTTTGCGAGCGTGCTGGTCTGACCATCGTATGGCAGGCGCGGCACGGCAATAAAATAAACTGCTCGAAGCATAATGTGCTCAAATGCTGGGATCGTAGAAACGTAGTAGAATTAATGAAAATAAATTTTGAAAAGGTTAGGCCGCCTAAAAGTAGCGTTGATAACAAGTTCTGGTAAAGGCATTTTATTTGTGCGTGTAACACGAGCACCCATTTATTTATTTGTTAAATCACAGGAACTGTTACATGGCAGTAAAGATGCTACAAATAAAGCTATCTAAAATGTTACAGCTAAAATTTAAGATGAACCATTACAGGTCCCCGTCATGCTTCGTCCTGATATATGATATTAATTTTTGTACATGTACACAAACATTTGAAAATACGAAAGTAACAAACCATTTACTTTTACTTTTTTCCTCAATGAAAATATACGATTATGTAATTATCCACTAACAAGTACGTGAAGGCCGGCGATATCCCTAAAGGGCCTATTTGCCGGACTAGTTCATAAATTAAGAGGTGCCTTATCTTTATTAGGGTCTAGCACGACGGAATAATTTGTATTAAATTGTATTACATATATCTAATAATTACGAGCGTTGGTAAAAATAATAAAAATAAAAATAATCTAAAAAGTGTCAGACTATCTATAGTATAGTAAGTAGCTTAACTTTAATGAAGATGGTACAGCGTTTGTTGTTCTAAGTATTCAAAGTTTTCAATCCTTATTAAACGGCATACGTCTTTAAATCTAAATTGAATAAGTTTCTGTGAAAATTTTCAGATTTGTTACAAGCTTTTATGACTGTAATTTTTCACAATCATCAACTATTCGTTGAGGCGGTTCGAATGCGCCCAAACACAATGCGTTTATTTTGTGTAGTTTAGGTGTTGCAATGGCCACCTGTCTACATATTATACTCTCGACGAACTTACGTAAGTACGCCAAATTTAAGCTCAGTCAGATATGGCTGCAGCAAGCGGCTGAAAAACGGATTGCTGATACGAGTAACAACTTACTTAGTAAAAGTGACAATGAATTTAGTCAGGCACGTTATGCAACATGAATCGAACTTGCAAAACGGAGATCATGGATTAGAATCCTGGCTCGTGTACTTACCAATTAATTTCTACGGAATATATTTGATATTTCCCATCAGTTTGTCGGTGTAGAAAAATTTTATGCGAAGTGCTTCCGCACTATTAAGTAACTAATACGATGTAATGACTGATAATGTAGACACTAATTAATTAAAGTTCTGAATATTTGGAATGTTCGAAATAAAACAAATCCGTTTTGGTTTTATTTCAAAATTATTTTAAGTTATGAAAAGTGTCACTGGTTTAACAAATATATTATGATATTGAATTGGATTTTGAATAAATTCAGCTTTAACTCGATTCATTATAAGGTGTCCACGGCTTCCTAGTGTTCCACTAAATTTATTTATTTTATTTAAAGTATGGTAAAAATTTCGAATCATGAGATCTTCGAGAAGACACCCAGGGGTCACGTGAAGGTTAACGGTGGGTACTCCCTACGGACGCGCTGTACCTTCGATTCCCCCTTTATCAAGAGTGGAAAACTTAACTGTTAAAAGTTCTCAAGCCGCCCGAAGGCCTCTAACTTGGCTTAACGACTGCTGTCATAGCCAGCAGCCGGGATCAACGGCTTAACTTGCCTTTCAACCACGGGAGCGCTTATATAGTTAGTAACCACTCAAAGCGGTCCCCCATCCAAGAACTGACCTGGGCCCTCGTTGCTTAACCTCGCATACCGCACGCGGTACGCGGGCGCCGCTAGGCCACGAGGGCTCCTCTCTGCTTCCACTTCCACTTGAAATAAATTTCAGTAAATTTATTATAAATTATCGCCTTTATTATAGTTTCCCGTCAATAAATGTACTCGTAAGTTATCCAAGCATATAAATGCATGGGGTGGAATACCGAGCATAGGTGGGTCATTGATGGACTTTACCATTCTATTATTACAGCCTTAAGACAGTCACCTGAAGTCAGTTATTTATTTATTTTATTTTATTTTAGTTTATTTAAACAGGTTAACATGACATTACAGTTTGACCAATGCATCATGAAACAAAACTTAACTAAATACATACACACTATTATGACGCTAGGAAATGTCGGCATGGGCGGAAGCAAATAGTAGGATGGAATATACATGTGAAGGAAGTCCATGGGAGAGCACGACTCAGTTTTCAGGAGTGGGTGTTACACGGAAAACCTAACGTTGGTTATCTTTAGGACAAGATGTGTAAACCAGAAAGCTCTTTAAGTCTAAGTTGAAGTGCTGCCAAGACAATGAAGAACAAATTAAAATGGACATATTGGCGACTAGGCATACAACTAAAGACTTTAAGGGGTTCTGGAAACACACAAAGAAACTGGGGGCTGGGTCGTGCGTTCCCGCGTGTGTGGAAGGACAATCCGAACCTAAGTGTATAGCTGAGCTCTTTAAGGACCATTTTAAAGTTAAATCTCCATTAGGGAGGGTGCCAGAGGCCTTCCGTGCTGAGGCTGTTATGGGAGCGGGTGGTACTTACGAACGTATTATCGCCAAGGAAGTTTCTGCGGCGATAAAAGAGATGATGAAGGGGAAATCGCCCGGCCATGACAGCCTCAGTGTCGAACACCTTCGGTTTGCAGGTCTACACCTGCCTCGAGTGTTGTCAATGTTTTTTAGCCTGTGCATCGGCCATTCTTATCTTCCTCAAGAGCCTATGAAGACCATAGTTATACCCGTACCGAAAAACAAGACTGGAGATGCCGCAGACAAAAATAATTATCGTCCAATATCACTGGCAACCTTTGTGGCAAAGGTTTTGGACCGTCTTCTTGATCGTCAATTTGCTCGTCATATACAATTGAATGAAGCACAATTCGGTTTTAGACAAGGGCATTCTACCGAGACAGCAATTTTACGACTCAAGCATACGGTTCAGTACTATACATCACGTAAAACGCCAGTGTACGCATGTTTTTTGGACTTGTCGAAGGCCTTCGATCTTGTTTCGTACAATATACTATGGGATAAGCTCTTGAGGGAGACCTCTACACCTAAGGAACTGGTCCATATTATAAAAATATTGGTATGAGAATCAGGATAACAGTGTGAGGTGGGCTGGCTCTTACTCGAAGAAGTATAGGTTGGAATGCGGCGTCAGGTAAGGGGGACTGACATCTCCGCCGCTTTTCAACCTCTACATAAATAAACTAATTGAAGAGTTCAGCAGCGCTAACGTTGGGTGTTCAATTGATGGATATCTCTGTCTGAAAAAAATGTCCACTAAGGAAATTCATTTGGATATTCAGCAGACTATAGATACTAATGCTATACCATATTCCACGGTTGCTTACTGGGTTGCCGAATTTAAGAGAGGTAGGCCCAACTGTGAAGATGATCCTCGCTCCGGCCGGCCTTCCACCTCGGTCACTGATGACAATGTGGCGAGAATTGAAAAATTGGTATTGGAAGACAGAAGAATTAGCATCAAACAGTTAGCAGAGATCCTACACATCTCTTTTGGCAGCGTGCAATCAATATTGACGGACGTTTTGGGGTTTCAAAAAGTTTCCGCAAGATGGGTTCCGCGAATGTTAAATGAGGTAAACAAAGAACTGCGTGTGGAGGTTTCGCAGCGGAATCTGGAAATCATTGAACGTGACCCGGATGCATTTTATCGCCGATTTGTGACCATGGACGAAACATGGTTCCACCATTTTGATCTCGAAACAAAAAAACAAAGCATGACCTGGAAACGACCATCTTCGACACCTTTAAAAAAGATTCGAGTTTTTCCGACGGCGGGCAAAGTTATGGCCTCTGTATTCTGGGATGCGGAAGGAATCCTATTCATTGACTACCTACCGAAAGGGAAAACCATTACAGGTCCCTATTATAAAGAATTTATCCCGAAAGTACGGCAGGCGATCATAGAAAAACGCCGGAGAAAGTGGTCTGCGGGCGTACTGTTTCACCACGACAACGCCCCAGCTCATCGCTCAGAATTGGCACTCACTGCTATCCGCCAAGCTGGCTTCACGCTGCTTGACCACCCGCCATATTCTCCGGACTTGGCTCCTAGCGATTTTCACCTATTCCCGAAATCAAAGGAGCATATCCGCGGAATTAAATTTCGAGATGATAACGCCGTAGTGGGTGCTGTAGAGGAGTTATTCGAGTCCCAAGGAAAATCGTTTTTTTATGATGGAATAAAAAAAGTGTATAGAACTACAAGGAGACTATGTAGAAAAATAAAAAGTAAGAAAACATTATTTTTTTGTTTTTCACCCTTATTCTATTTTTAATTTACCCTCGTATTTGTCACACGGGTATAATAAGTTTTGGGTTTCAGTTGACATACTTAGAAATAGAAATAGAAATAGAAATACATTTATTCGTAGCACATAAAAACATAGATGATAAAAAAATAAAACAATAAAAATAAGAAAGCGCCACGAATTGGTCCCGACTCAGCATAGTGCCAACCTTACGGTCAACGCTGGTCTTCCGTCGGGGCCAACTGGTGAGATCACGGCGTATAACACACTTAAATATAAAACTAAACTCTTAATTAACACGCATTGAAATAAAGAAATACAAAAAACAATAACAAACATTTAAAAAAAAAACAGTTTTGCATAGGCTGTGGCATGGGATCTTGAACGCGACCTTACAAACGTCAGTGCTTGTTTCGCCCAACAGCCTGCCAGAGACAACTAGCGCCGCTGCCAGCGGCCACTACGCGAAACACACCGACGTAATGTAATGTAATTAATTGCAGCAAACCATTCAACTTAGCAACAGTAAGCCTCAGTTTAAAAAAAGGTACTTGAATTGATAATGGAGTCTAATTAATGTATAAGATATACGTATGTTAAGTACACTTAGTAGTTAAAACGTTTTTCCCATTGTTCTTTTTTAGGGTTCCGTCGCCAAAACGGCGAAAACTGAACCCTTATAGTTTCGTCATTTCTGTCCATCCGTCCTTCCGTATGTCACAGCCGATTTATTCGGAGACTATAAGGACTAAATTACAAAATTTTGATAGGTTGGTGTATTCTTTTTTTTGTTTTATATAACCTCTTCAGGTCCATAAAATTTAATGTTTTATACAACACAAACGTTAGTCAACAGTTCCCGCCAAATTTGTCCGTAGTCCGTACACTAACGATTTTAAAATGTATTCGATAGGATTTGACAGATTCTTCTGATCATATAAGTGTTAAAATATTTTAACTCTTTGGATACTGCGAAGTAAAGAGTGAGTGAGTGAGTGAGAGTGTGGAGTTAAGTTCCGTCATTATTGTTATTTTGTTTCGTCCCAATATTTATATATATATGATTGTAAGTAGGAGGTCCAGGAGGTCGTTCGTCCATTTGTTCAGCTCGGTTCAGGATGTTTGTGATTTCCAGTATGCGGGGCGGTCGCAAACATCCGACCCGTGTTTGAGTTCCCGCCGGAACAACCTTCCCCTTAGCCTGTCTTAGTACTTTGTTCGCAGATGTTTAATTGAAATGTCTTGTTGATAGTATCGATGAAAATAAATTGAGTTCCCCGCGAAAGTTCGCTTGGAGTTCGAAAATAGTTGTCTCTTGTTCGTAGCTTTTAGCGTATGTACCTATTGTCACTAGCGGACCCATGCAATAGATGATAAGGAGCTCAAGCCCCTAAACCATACGAGTCGACACAAAAATTCAACTCTGCTTATAGGGTTCAAATCCTCTCAAAACATACATCCTGGATCCACCACTGCCTATTTCTATTTTCTGATACCCTAAAAACTTGTTTAAGTAAATTATTTTAGCGTGGAGCATTGAATATACAATATTCGATTGATCCCATGTGAACAAAATTATATTTTTCACTATCATCATTTGTGGGTGTGTATCGAATCACACGACATTGTGTTAGTCAAATTCGCAAAGAAAAAAAGGTCACACATCGGCAGTGACTTATTATATTACACGAACCATATCCGCAATGCGGACTAATTTTGACCCCCCAATAACTTAAAAATTACGTGGCCTTCTATCTTGCAATTTCGCAAGTCTTGCAGCAGTAGGATTATCTTTTTTTTTTTCATTTTCTCGCGTGCTTTTTGTTGCTGTCACACTAGTTTTACAGCCAAACGGTTGAAGTTATAGTCCTCAATTTAACAACTTGTTGACTCAAGGCCATATATATTATCAAAAAATATTTTTAAATGTTTTTGAAGCAGAGATATTTTAAAATGTGTTTCGTTGTTTTAGATAAAGGGGCGTGCGAAAAAATATTTTAACCTACACCATCGAATAGGGAATGGTATCATTGTTTAGAATCTGTCATGTAGATAAATATTGTATTTACTGTTTATTGCACAGTAACAAGTTACATATATAAAAGTCGAACTTAATGCCATAAGGCATGCTCTACCAGTAATAATTTTACAAATATAACTAAACTAAGGTCTAAACTGATTAACAAAACAAATATAAAATTCATTAAAACAGCCTAAAATAGCCCACCCTGATTCGTACCTGGTGTAAAGGTACCCATAATGCCCGCCGCATTCCCTCGCTGTAAAAAATATTGGAAAACGAATGGGAAGCCACCAAAGACAGCCATTTTTTCAACATTTTATTACGAAGAATTTCTCTACTTCCCATTGACCTATTGTCTACTTTTTTTTTTAGTTCTGCAATTCTGTTTTGAAAACATTATAATTATCATTGTCTATTTATTTAATTGTAAAATTCATGTGTTGACTTGTAAAAGTGCCCTTGTGGCCTATTTGCAGAATAACATTTTTGATTTTGATTTTGATATGAACTTGGGTGATAATGTATATTATTACGTATATTTTCCCAAAAAATACCGATAATTATATTGATAAACAACATTTGTTTTTTAGTTGTACGGAACCCTCGGTGAGCGAGTCCGACTCGCATATGGCCGGTTTTTTTTATAAAAATCCAAAATTTACCGCAATCGTTTTTCAATTGTACGGAACCCTCGGTGAGCGAGTCCGACTCGCATATGGCCGGTTTTTTTTATAAAAATCCAAAATTTACTGCAATCGTTTTTCAATTATATAAGTATAATTATATTTTCCCAAAAAATACCGATAATTATATTGATAAACAACATTTGTTTTTTAGTTGTACGGAACCCTCGGTGAGCGAGTCCGACTCGCATATGGCCGGTTTTTTTTTATAAAAATCCAAAATTTACCGCAATCGTTTTTCAATTATAGGGTGATTTGTAAGTCGTGAATCGTAATAGTAGAATATATAGGGACCAACCTTGTACATGCGAAAAAAATGGGGTGTTCCATAGGTTTCGACTTTTTAACCGACTTCAAAATTTCAAAAGAGGAGGTTATCAATTCGGTTGTGTTTTTTTTTTTAATGTTTGTTAGTCCATAACTCCGTCATTTCTTAACCGATTTGGAAAATTCTTTTTTTTATTGTAAGTATATATATTCAAATTTGTCCCGTTTTTGTCAAAACGCAGTTCTGATGATGGGATCCATGAGAAATTGAGGGAACTCCTCAAATCTTCAAGGCAAACATATAGTAATTTTTGTGTTTTTATCAAAAGCAAGCATTTTCATCCAAAAATGTGACATTGGATGAAGTGGAACTGCTCATGATGATCAGAACAGAACTCTTCAACGACGAAAAGTTCACGTTTGGCGATTTGTCCTCCTAGCTGTGTTTGTTAAGCAAGTTCTATTTTCACGATTAATTTTTGTCATGCTTGATTTCTGATGATGGGATCCATGAGGAATTGAGGGAAATCCTCAAATCTTAAAGGCAAACATATAGTGATTTTTGTGTTTTTATCAACAAATCGAGCATTTTCATAAAAAATGTGACATTTGATGAAGTGGAACTGCTGATGATGATCAGAACAGAACTCTTCAACGACGAAAAGTTCACGTTTGGCGATTTGTCCTTCTAGCTGTGTTTGTTAAGCAAGTTCTATTTTCACGATTGATTTTTGTCATGCTCGAGTTCTGATGATGGGATCCATTAGAAATCGAGGGAACTCCTCAAATTTGAAAGGCACACAGATAGTAATTTTAGTATTATCATGAACTAATCAAGCATTTTCATTCATAAAAGTGACATTTGATGAAGTGGAACTGCTGATGATGATCAGAACGGAACTCTTCAACGACGCGTAGTTCACGTTTGGCGATTTGTTCTCTTCGTTTTGTTTGTCAAGCAAGCAAGGTTTTTTCATGATTCCATGAGGAATTAATAATAATAATAATAATAATGTTTATTGCAGAAAATGGGTACAAACAAGGTGGTATACAATATATTATTAACAGTGCGCCAAATTCGGCTTGGGTAAGCATGCAACAAATAGGTAACTTTATTTTGTTCATAAATGAAAATTATGAAGCAAGATGAAGTGATCACTTATTCTAAACAATTAGACTATTTCCATAAAGCTTATCTATTTCTAGTTTTCGAGTTTAGAAACTCTTTTACGGAGTATACACACAGTTCACAAAGCCACCAAAAAAGTTTTTTTTTAAACATTTTAATGGGAAGGTCCTTTATGTCTCTGGGAAGTTTGTTGTACAGCTTGATACACATAAAGTAGGGGCTGCGAGTGGTGTGTTTAAGTCTAGTTTTAGGCACAAATAATAAATCCCTCTGTCTAGATATGCGGTTCTTGTACATTAATACGTCACAATTTTTTTTGAAATACTTTTGGTTAACATGCACAAAAACTGCTGTTTCATAGATATATAAGGATGGTAGTGACATTAGCTTATGGCGTTTAAAAATGGGTTTACATGAATCAAGAGGCCCTAATGCGAAAATGGCCCTTATACATCTTTTCTGCATTACGAAAGCTTTTGGCATATCTGTGGAGGTCCCCCATATAACGAGACCGTAGCGGAGGACGGACATTACATGGCCGTGGTATGCTGTGAGGGCAGCTTCCAGTGATACCGTTTCACGTAGTTGTCGCAATGGGTAAATAAATCTATTTATTTTAGTGCATACATTTTCCACTTGTGCTTTGAAATCACAGAATTCATCAATATATATGCCTAGGAATTTAGAATGCGTATCCTTCCCTACAGGATCGCCTTTGTACGTAATATCTAGGTTTTTGTGTTTGCCTCTGTGAGTAAGGAATTGTACAAGTATAGTTTTACTTATATTTATTGAAAGGTTATTCCTTTCTAGCCACTGCATCGTATTTCGTAAAGTATGGTTTATTTCTTGCTCGTAAGTTTTGTCATTTGTGCATGGGATTACAATTGATATATCGTCCGCAAACAATACAGAGGAGTAAGTTGTTACTTTTGGAAGGTCGTTTATATAAAAGGAAAATAGTAAAGGTGACAGTACACTTCCTTGAGGAACCCCAAATCTATTTATTTTATACTCGGATTTGTAACTAGCTATAGCGGTCCCTTATTCTCTTATAATTTCCGTACATTGAGACCTCTGATTTAAAAAGGAATGTAACCAGCTATGTACGTTTCCCCTCACACCGTATAGTTCTAGTTTATCTAGAAGCCTTTTGTGACAAACTAAATCAAAGGCTTTGGACATGTCTAGAAAGAGAACGCTAACTGACTGCCCTATATCTATATAGTGGAAAATATCTTTAAGCAGTGTAAATGCGGCAGTTGTTGTAGATTTATGCTTAATGAAACCATGTTGATTTTCATTTAAAAGAGAGTATTTATTGGCAAAATTTGTTAGTTTTTGAAATACTACTTTTTCAAAAACTTTCGAAATAACAGGGATTAGCGCTATTGGTCTGTAATTGCCTACATCATTTCTCTTCCCCTTTTTATATACGGGTTTAATGGTAGACTTTTTTAGACTATTGGGGAAAACACCTTCTTCTATTGAGAGATTTATAATATAAGATAGAGGTACGCATATTGATTTAGCACAAAGCTTTAAAATTGTTGAGTTTATTTCATCGTATCCGGATGACTTTGTATTTTTTAACTTCATAATTAGATTGTATATTTCCTCTGGTGTTGTGGGATTACAGAACATTGTAGCGGGGTGGCGAATACAATCTTGCGTTGACAGACAGTAGTTTTGATTAAATTTATTGGAAACATTGATATAGTAGTCGTTAAATAGGTTCGCAATATCGCTTGGGTTACTTATTATTTGACCATTATTTAGGATACTTTTAATTTGATTAGTCGGTCGGATACTTCCAACTTTTATATTTATTACATCCCATGTTGCTCTACATATGTTTTTTGATTTATAAATATAGCGGTGGTTACTTGATTTCTGGGCCGCTCTAATACACCTGCGTAGTGTTTTTGCATAGGATTTGTATTCTTCCTTATTTTCTATGGTTGGACTTACACGTGTTTTGTAGTATAACAGGCGCTTGCGCATGGTACACGTTTTGAGGCTTTTGCACATCCATTTTGCTCGCTTTGGCTTGGTAGATACAGTTACTTTTATTACAGGAAAGCACAACGAGTGAAACATAGTCATGAGACTATGGAATTCATTAAAAGCATCGTCTGTATCGGCTTTAGTATAGACCTCCTCGTAGGAAACATTATCCATGCAGTGAATGAATTTAGCTATGTTTTCCTTATTGTAGTCTCTTTTCAGGATATGAAGTTTTTTAAAGTTGTGTATTTTATTAATTTTCAGGTGTAGAGACTGAGCACTGTGGTCTGACAGTCCTAAGTCGTGTGTATAGCTCTTAACTCTTGATATATTGGAAATAATATGGTCAATACATGTCTGGCTTGTGCTTGTAATACGAGTGGCTACATTTATATGATTGACTAGATTATAATTTGTTAATAGCTGTTTATAACTTTTCGAGATTGGAGTATCATTAAGAATATTTATATTTAGGTCCCCGGATATTATAATATTTTTCTTATTATATTTACTAGTAATGTAATGGAGAAAATTGTCTAGTAAGCCCAAGAATACATTATCTTTGCATTGTGGAACTCTGTATAAACATATTACTACACAGTTTATTGGCTTAATTTCGCAGCCACAACATTCAAAGTCGTTTTCATGAGACATAGCGCTAAGGTCTAATTCTATGGAATCAATCCAGGGCCGAACCAAAATACAGACGCCGCCTCTTTTTATCTTAGATCGTGAGAAGTGAGCGGCTAGTCTGAAGTTTGACAGCCGTAGATTGGTTTCAAGGCCTGCCTGAATGAACGTCTCAGACACTACGTCAATATTTATACATTTTTCTTGGAATTCTGAAAGTACTATTTCTAGATTATCTATTTTGTTTAAAACACCGGCTATGTTTTGATGCAGGATTCCGAAGGTGGCGTAAAATCCTTACCGCGGCGTATGTTGTTAGAAGTTCCGGCTGCGGTAAAGGGTGGAGGCGTAGTGGGCTGCTTGCTGTTGCTGAAGGCTGGAAGCGTAGAAGGCGTGTTTGTTTCTTGCGATGCGGATATTTCTGTACGACAAATACCTAATTCGTTATCTGGTTGAATATTTTGGGTATTTTGTTCTGAAATGGCTTCGTTTACCGAGTCTTTGTGGTAATCAGATATATTTTCTTGTACATGTTTATTTCTACATCCATGTGTTAGATTTACTTTAAAATATTCAGTAATTATTTTTTGCTTACGTTTACCTCCTTGTGCCTTGGATCCTAGTCGTGATTCAGTTTGCATGGCTTGTGTATTTGAGGCAATGAATAATCCTATATGGCGAAATATGTTAGACATTCCACGATTATCAAGGCGCCCCGTGCGGCTTGAAAACATTTCGAAGGACAGGTCGAGGTTAGAATCAAAAGAATAATGCTTATCATGGAAGGAAATGTCGTTGCGTAGCATGGTATTAAACATTTCTACTTTATAATTAAAAATAGGTTGGCCACATATATAGGTAGGACATACTAAAATAACATTTGTATGAACAATAGGATTTAGGGTTTTTGTTAGGTATCGGACTAGGTCATGGTAGTCATCGTCTCGCTGAAAATCTTCCTCGCCGATTAGTATCACACAATAGTCATTTCGTGTAAATGTTGCCAGTTTGATTTCAATATCGTGCAGGCTTTCCGTTATTCCTCCTCCGGACGTTATAAAGTGACAGCGGTCAAAGTTACTTAATGAGGGTTCGTCTTCTGCTATAGAGGTTATTCTATTGTTTTTGTTGGTGCTTATTATTGCTAGTTTATTCTTGTTTGAAGTTAATTTTGGTTTGATAGATGAGGCGTTGTGGCAGTGTTCAGAACTGCTTCCATGAGCTTCGTACTTCTCTGGTACAACTATATTCGTGCCCCTAGTGCCTGAAGAAGACTCTGCAGATCTTTTGGTCTCTATTTCTGCATGATGGATAGTCACCTGTGGCTCAGAACAGTTTTGGCTTAATTTGTCTTGTGAATAAAAGACAGAACTACATCTTTTGGGTGTTTTCTTTTGCGGGGTAGATTTTCGCGTAATTTGCCCACTTTCACCGAGCAACTTTTTATAAACTTCCAAGTTTTTTTGCTTCTCACAGATGATTTTTTTATATTCATAAATTTCAGTATTGAGGCGGTCAATTTCGGCATGTGCGCTTTCGAGCTGGCTCGAAAGAGTGCTTATTTCTGTCTTGAGATCTGTAACCTGCGAATCCTCAATGTTAGACATGCTTGGCAGGCTTTGTGTGGATGTGTCCAAGAAAGTTAATACATTAGAATTATCCTCTTCATCAGATGTTAAGGAAGTCTGGTTTGTGGGGGAGAGCCTTTCTAAAATAGTATGAGGTCTTCTCTCAGCGGCATTATTGCTTATTTGCTTTCGTTTCGGAGTAATTAGTTTGCAAGATGTTGTTGGCTGACATATCTTACTAGCGCCGTCTATTTTACAATTTGATCTCTCCATCTCATAACACGAATGGCATTTCCATGACCCACGATTTGCCGTAGTCATCAGATAAAATCTCTCCAATGTTACATTTGTGGTGCATAATACATCATACAAATCCAGGCATTGAGAACATTCTAAATAAATTCTCGATTTAATCTCTTTTGTACATTTTTTGCATATCTTTTTCGTTGATTTCGGAGCCATAATGAATATAATGATGTTTGGAAGTTATGGTCTCATATCACTCTGTTTTTTACAACTAGTGCCCTCTCTTGGATCTCTTGCGGGAACTGTTTTTGCGCAACTTTGTCTAGTCACAAAGCAAACATATACCAGAAAGTAGTTTGTCAAACGTAATGTAGATGGCGCTTCTTGTGCCAGTGGTGTATCTCCCTGCGCAGGAGAGTTCGGATGATATGTACGGGTGATAATATACCAAGTAGTTTCCCATGTGCAAGGTAGATGGCGGTTCGTGAGAGTATTAGCAGTTTACTTATTTTCAGCTAGATGGAGCCTAGTGCGTGATCATGCAAGTCAACTAGTCAGACTTGTTTCAATTCGTAACAACCAATTTGAAATATTAACGGTAGGTAGATTATAGTTTTGTTCAAATACACTAATATTACACTGTTTATTTTCTAGAATTTTGTAGTCTTAGATTAAATTAGAGATCACGGAATTTCGTACTGTTTCACTTTTGGGTAATAAATGGTATTTCACTGAATATATCACTGGGTTAATGACCGTCATCACGAATGTTGATAGTTCAATTTCGCGTTGGCATTTTTCGTAGATAACACTCACTGTAGGCAGTTGCCTTATTTCCCGCACTTTAGCTAACTTTTCACGTTTAAAAGCAGTATATGATCGATTTGATAAATATTTATTTACGGATCCGATGTTTATCGTGGCAGTGCTGCCCTCTACCCCCAATTGAGGGTACTTAGTCTTCTACCATTATAAACATACATTATAGCCATTTTTATTTTATTGTATATCTATCTAAGAGTGCACCACCTAAGTATAATAATCTTTTACCGGCCTCCCCCATTGAAGTCGGTTTTTTTTCTTAAAAATTATCTCTACTACACTATTTCATACATTGTTATGTCCACATAAATAATAATAAATAATACGCTCCACGGCCGATTCCGGCCACGGCGACCGCTTTCAACTCCGTCGTTGTCGCTGGTGCGCTCGCAAGTGGCTAATGTAGCCAATCTTGTTGATGAACGTGCGTGAACATTGCAGGCATGCCAGCACACCATTGACATAATTGTAAGCTATTGCCGCAGGTGGACGGGCTTTAATCTCATCACGCTTGGCGTCGAGCTCGATGCGCCGTTGAGATTCGAAGTCATCAACTTTGTTATTAATTATAGCCCTCCATTCTGTCCGCATGGCCGCCTGCCGCTCCCACAGCGAGGGTTCTATGTGGCACTTTTTCATATGCCGCTTCAGCACGTCTTTGTACCTGAGGAGTTGACCGCCTTGTTTCCGTTTGCCCTCCTCAAGCTCCGAGTAGAAGATGCGCATAGCCACTCAAGTGCTCGCGTTAAAAAAAAAGGTGGTCTAAAGTGCTCAAGATTCACCGAGCATTAGCAGCGCATTGTCTTGTGTTGTTAATAAATCGGTTGCCTGGCTTCGTCTAAACTTTATGCTATGATTCTTTTTATGTTATAAAGCTAAAGGAACAGGCAATTTGTTTATATAATTAATTACATATGTCAACATAGTAAAATATTTTTTTAAAAAGTCACAAACTTTACATACCGTTTCGAATGAGATCTTTTGCAATAAATATATTTTTATTTTATAATCTAAATCGATAACATATGTAAATGTTATGTTTATTTAAAACTGTAATAGTTTACGCTTCGATTGATACCAAATAAAGTATATGATCCCGGGGAAATATTTTGCATAAAACCTTTTTCATTTGCAATGTTTACATTGTCAGTTTTTCAATTCGCCGCAAAACAGTGTAGTTTGTTTGTGATTTTTGTATGAATAATTTAGGCAAACGAGTACAAAAATATTGTCAGACGTAGATAGAGACACTATAAATCTTTAAATAACAAGTGCCAATTTTGTCAAAATGCAACAATTTCTGTCACAAATTATCAATAACAAAAAATAGCCTTACATACCTAACGTAATGAGTGCCGCTTTTGACGCCCGATTAAAAATAATTCCATACACTTCAAACCACATAAAACTCTTAACACATATACTACACATGTTACACTTCACAACTTAATAGATATTCGACCGAATACAACTCGATTTATATTTTTGTTCTCATTTCAAAAGTATACAAAAACCCACGCAAAGGTCCCGACTCAAACTAACGGACATACTCCGGCGGACCTGCGCTGTCAAAATTTAATCATGGCGGCGATATAGGACGGGATACACTGGTGCGCAACGAAACCACAGTTCACGCAGTGATCGTCAATATTGAAATTACGAAATTTACATTTCTTATTAAATCAATTACGAATAGTTACAGATCCTTAACTTATGACTTATACAATGCTAATACGAAATTAACAGCGGTACACTCATGGTGACTTTAATTATATATTCTTGAAGTAATAATAACGTTTGGCATTTTATTTTAAATATCATTGGCTGTCGTGATATAGAATAACTGACAAAGTAGAAAAGTTGGAAAACCGCCGATATTTTCATTTCAAAGTTATATATCTCAACAATGGCTGAACCGATTTTGATAAAACATGTTTTACTAATATTATCGTTTCCCGAGAGAAAAGTTATGTTATTAACTTATTATAAATTCGAGGAGTTAAAAATGCAGTATTTTTTATATACACACCATAATAGTTGCAACTTTTTGGCTCGACATATCAGATCTCAATGACCTCGTGTTTACGTGTCTAGGCATTTATAGTTGCTTCAGTCATATTGATCCACGGCTATAAGATACTACTAAATTTCTCTTGGAAATCCTGCTCTGAAAAAAAGACAACCAAATCGGTTCACATTACATATACACATTAAACTTATAACCCCACTCTTTTGCGTTGCGTAGTATAGTAGTAGTAGGTACGGTACCAGAACTGACTATATTGTAATTTCATCATGTCAGCCGAAGGACGTCCACTACTGGACATAGGACATATATTTATTTGGCACCCCAACAAGTTTTTTTTTTTTAACTCTAACAGGTTCTCATTGCTGAGGTGATAAGTTTTATGTGATGTGGTATGTGTGTGGTACACGAGAGCAAAGTTACCTATATGCATATCGTGTATTCGAATCCCTTGATACGCTATAAAATCTATCATAGAATCACTTGCCACGCTCCCTAGTGATTCGACTAAGGCATCCTTCGCTACCTCGGGATTCGAAATTATTACTCGTCGTAAAAAAACGACTGCTCTCTTATTGCACAAATAATTATTGAATCCTTGTCTGACACATCCCATAACCACTAACGAGTAAAATTACAATGAAAATTTAAGAAATTAAATTAAATTAATATTTGAAAAAAATACATCACAAGTAACAACAAAATTCATACACTTATTTTGTGAGGTAAGTATTTTTTATTGGTACGTGGTTTTCACTGCAAATTTTTGGGTGTTAAGTTAAAACGACTATACAATAGTTTATACGCGAGCTACAAATAACTGAGATAACGGTCAATACGAGTCAAAATCAGAACTGGTTTTTTGAAAAAAGAAAACCATACATTCTTATTTGAACCATTACATGGAATATGTGAATTTTATAAATGTATATGATCAGTTGAACAAGTAAAAGTGAACCCTACCTCTACTTCATACATTCATAAATAAAAGGTAAGCAGTTACATTGGTAATGGGCCGCCACTTAGTATGCGTAAAAGAACCTATCAAAAATGAATAAACTAAATTAAACCATTCTGCGACAATAGCCCAGTGTGCACCACGCCTTATGACATAATACGTGGATCCGACGCGAATCGGCGGAAGCGCCTTGTGCAACCACAGTTGCGTACAATAGTATTTAAGACGTCACAAGTTCATTCACCTAATCCTGCATAGAACATACCTAATTGTTCATTAAAAGTGGATTTATGTTGATTTTAATAGACGCATTTATTGATTTTAATAGCCTAGTACAGAAATATGGCATAATCACATAATAATGTACGATTTAAAATTAACCTCGCAAAATTTTCATCA
Organism: Notocelia uddmanniana; assembly: GCA_905163555.1. Lineage (NCBI taxonomy): Eukaryota > Metazoa > Arthropoda > Insecta > Lepidoptera > Tortricidae > Notocelia > Notocelia uddmanniana. The sequence continues at coordinate 25,334,268 of LR991055.1, forward strand.
CTCAACGTACTTTGTTGGAAGAATTTATTACATTCCATTTTAATTAGTATCGAAATATATGCTTCGTCTTATGAAGCAGTAAACCAGCATTAATTTGGTATATAATACCAATTAAAATTTGCACAATTGATTGCTCACAGCATTTTTTAATCGCGAGCTCTCTCGCTGACGTACCGAACTTCGATGGTCATGAAAACAACTTTTATATTTTATAAAAATTGTTTCTTAGACTGCGGTTTTAATTTTTTTTAATGTTGCCACATTCATACTCTACCTATATAACTTAATTAAAAAGCGTTCTTTGCATGTTCCGCATAGCAACAATTTAAAAACCGTTGGAACTCCAACTCGCAACTAGTGTTGCGAGAGCACTGTACGTTTTCCCAAGTCGCAACCCTAGTTGCGGAGAGCACGTGAGTGGTTAGCGACTCGTTGGTTCTCCATTCGTGAAACGTGACCGCACCACCGAAGCTGACGGCGCATGAGTGTAGTATCAATGAAACAGCGCAAGTTCAAAACAACAACTGATTTATTCAATCACGTGCGGGTACATTGCTAACCTTAAGTCTACCCACAACATCTCCCCCAAAGGATTTCGTAAGATTTACCCTAAACCATAACTTACTTATTTTGTATTATCCGATGAATCTGACAATACATTTACGATAAGTTGGGTCGTAAATGAATTGTATTCTAATCTTATCTACCCATATTCCGCTATATAAAAAAAAAAACTTAAAACCTATTTTTAACACTGCTTGGACTTTGGACGCAGCAAGTAGGTTCTCCATCGTAGGTACTTACACGCAATGAGATTTTTAAATGTATTATTGCTGACTGGTAATATTAGTTACAGTGTATTATTTGTGAGAGTAGGTAAGTACTAACGATACGGATACGATACAGATTTACCTATAGTCCGTCCAATACCCGTACATTGAAAAAGAGAGAAAGAAAAAACAAATGTTGAAGTGGTAACATTACATTTCTTTTACTATAATGCATTTTAACTTTTAATCTACACGGATATCTAGTCACTTGACTTTGAACCTTATAGGTACGCAAGTAAATACGTTTTTTTTTTCAGTATTCTTAAAATAATTTATGCTAAGTAATCTGCTTGAATTACGAGACTAATAAATCGTTTAAGTAATGCAGTTTTTTATTTATTTACTTTCTTGATTAAACTGATTTTCTGCTAATAACTTAGCTTTCCTTCGCGTAATGGGTCCCTCGGAAGCTGGCATTGGTCTAATGTCTACTTTATTGTCGACGCAATAAGGCATATTTTCGCCTGCTTCCTCGTGACCCATATCATCGCAGGCGTCCTTGAACTCCTCCTCGTAGTCAGCTGATGGCTGTAGCGGGTTTGACTTCGAAGATGCCTGCTTCTCGTTCATGGTACATTTTATTAAGTGACGACGGTTGCGTCTGAATTTATCCCCTACCGCATTCTGAATAATGTATGAACGTGGAGTCGCAGCTTTACCCACAACAGTAGCGCGAGTTCTAGCTTTTCCTTCTACACAAACTACGTCATCACCTATATTGAGTGTGGGTAACGCTTTACAATGTTTGTCATACCTCTCCTTAGCCTTATGTTGGTTACGTAACATTGTTTGGTATTCAGATGTGTCAACGGGTGTGGTTTTAATAGTTCTGGGTGTACGGGAAGCTTACACCTCAACCTACGGCTCATCAAAAGCTGCGCAGGAGAGCTCAAACCATCCCGGGGGGTATTTCGGTAATTTAAAAGTGCCAAATAAAAGTCACCGTCACTCATTAGTGCCTTTTTTAACATATTCTTTAAAGTTTGAACCGCACGTTCGCTTTTACCATTCAATTGTGAATAGTTGGGTGATGACGTGACGTCATTGAAATCCCATTCTGTGGCAAATCTTTTAAAGTCTCGGCTTGAATATTGTGTACCATTATCTGTTATGAGAGTCTCTGGTATCCCATGACGCGAAAATACTTCCTTTATGTTTGCAATTACAGCATTTGATGAGATATTGGGCAAACTACAAACTTCAACATAATTTGAATAATAATCCACCAGTATTAGAAAGTATTTTTTCTTTATTTCAAAAATAACCGAGCCCACTTTTTCCCATGGCAGATTTGGGATTTCAATCTGTTCAGGGAAGGGGCTGGCGTTGGTGGCAGCAATCAAACAACCCTGAACATGTAAGATTGTATTAAAAATAAGTAACTTTAACGCACGGACGCGGCGTCGCGCCGTGTCGTTCGGAATGGTAGTAGTGGGGCGGCCGCCGCAGACGCGCCGCGCTGGCTCCGCTGCCCGCCGCTCGTCCCGCGCCGCACCCCGCTGTCGTCCATAGGCTTCACGCGATGCCCGCGTGAACAGGGTCCCCGCCTTGGAAGCCCTGGGTTCCAAGAGAGCTGTCGGCGTCGGTTTCGCTCAGTGGAAGCAAGCAGACTCGATTCACGGCCCTCTTCACTATGCCTTTGGCCGTCTTAAAGTCCGCCACTCTAGATATGCCATCCAGGCCTGGGTATAGTTGGTGCACGCGTCCTAAGCGCCATCGCATCGGTGGGACGTTCTCATCTTTGATTACGACGAGGTCGCCCGCCTTAAGCTCGTTATTCTTGACCCGCCACTTGGTCCGCTGCTGAAGTTCGCTCAGGTATTCATTATGAAATCGTGCCCAGAAGTCTTGTCTCATCTGTTCTATTCTCTGATATCTGTTTGGACATTTTGTCATAATAGGTGGCTCTGGTAAAGCGGTAAGTGGCCGCCCTATCAGGAAGTGCCCTGGAGTCAGAGGAGACATATCAGAAGGATCTGACGTCAGAGGAGTTAACGGACGGGAATTGAGGATTCCTTCGATTTGTGTGAACAGTGTCGTTAGTTCCTCAAACGTCAGATTAGTGTTACCAATTACACGTCTTAGCAGAGTTTTAGCAGATTTTATACCAGCTTCGAAGATACCTCCGAAATGAGGGGAGTACGCTGGACTAAAATGGAATTTGATGCCCTTCTCATGGGCGGCCTCACTCATAGCCCTTTGGCTTGCTCGCAACATTCGGCCCAACTCATTATTGGCCCCAACAAAGTTGGTGCCGTTGTCACAATAAAGTTCATGAGGCCTACCACGACGTGATATAAATCTGCGGAAGGTCATTATGAAGGCATCGGTGCTCATGCTGCTCACAACTTCTAAGTGCACAGCCTTTGTGCTGAGACATACGAATAAGCATAGCCAACATTTAGACAACGTGCACCCTCTGCCCTTGCGGTTTGCAATGAAGAAGGGTCCCGAAAAGTCCATACCAGTTACCATGAACGTGTATGTTAAAGTAACGCGGGGAGGGGGCAAGTTGGCCATCATGGGCTGAAATGAGCTGCCTTGAATACGCACACAAACAACGCATTTTTTGAAAGTTTGCCGAGCAAGGTTCCTTCCACCAATAGGCCAGTATTGGTCTCTCACTATATTCAACAATAATTGAGGCCCACAATGCATGTTGCTTCAGTGTTCTTTTTTAAATAGAAGTTTGGTGAATACATGTTTTGAGCATAGCAAAATAGGGTGTTTTTTTGAATAATCACATATAGAACCCTGTATACGTCCTCCAACTCGAATCAAGTTGTGTTCATCTAAAAAGGGATTGAGCGATAAAATTTTTGACTTAAAATGTACAGGCTGATCCCTTTTAAGACACTGCAAATCCTTTGGGAATGAGTCACTTTGACATGCTCTGATTAGGGTGAGAGTCGATTTGTCTAATTCTTCATTTGTTAAAAAAGCGCCTTGGCGCGCATTTTTTGTTTTATTACAGTTGTAAATAAATCTCAAAATGTACCCTACGACACGAATCATTCTGTGATATTTGGAAAATCGCGTAAAGTCAAATGATGACTGCTTTGATATAGTACAAGTGAACACCTTTAGTTCTGGTACTGTCACATCAATAATTTGAGTGTTAGGCCACTCAGACTCAGGATTCTTTAAGAATAATGGTCCGTCGAACCAAAATATAGCATTTTGCAACTGGCTAGGGCTAGCCCCGCGCGATGCGATATCCGCTGCGTTCATGTCTGTCGGAACATGATGCCACGAAGATTTGTCAGTCAACTCGTGTATTTCGTTGACTCTGTTATATACGAATTGTTTTAAATTTTTAGGACTTACATTTTTGATCCAGGCCAACACTATGGTGGAATCAGTCCAAAAGTATTTTTGATCTATATTACATGTGAGTGACTGACATACCTTCGCGCTCAATTGAGCTCCAAGCAAAGCAGCAGCCAGCTCCAATCTTGGTATCGTGCTTCTCTTTATTGGAGCTACCCTGGCCTTCGCGCAAAGTAGTCTTATCGAAATATTACCCATCATGTCTACACAACGTATATAGATGCATGTTGCAAATGCATCTTGAGAAGCATCCGCAAAGCAATGCAGTTGTGTCATTACCGGTGAATCCTGCATGACGAAACGTGGAATATTTATTGATTTAATCTGGTCTAAATTTGATAGAAAGTTATTCCACTCTTTGCTTACGTCAGGAGGTACCGGGTCATCCCAGGCGAGGCCAGAAATCCAAAGCCTTTGCAACAGGATTTTGGGTACAATAGTACAGGGACTAAGCAAACCCAGTGGGTCAAATATCTTACAAGTTGTTGCAAGGATATTTCGCTTTGTGAATACCGGCTCGGTTTTAAAATCGACTAGAAAGTTAAGATTATCCTGCAAAGGACTCCAATTCAACCCCAGAACAGACGACTGGTTCTGTAAATTCGAATAATGATCATTGATTTGTGATAAGTCTTTTTCAGTGCTTGTGTTTGGGATGGGGTCGTTAGCAAATATACATGGTATATTTGTTCTAAACTTTCTTAGTGGGAGACAAGCTTCAGCTAACTTGTCAACCACTGCGTCTCGCAGGTACTTTAGCGCGGCCATGTCATTAGTACCGGTGATGAGATCATCGCAATAAAAATCATTCTTTATCACGTTAGCTATTTTTATATCAGCACACTCCTTCGATAATTCAACTAAACATCTCATGGCCAGAAAACTGGCGGAGGCTGTACCATACGTGACTGTGTTAAGTTGTAGTGTTCTTAATGGTTGAGTCTCATTATCGCGCCATAATATCAGTTGTAAATAACGCTGGGACTCATCTAACGAAATCTGGCGATACATTTTGGCTATGTCACCTGTCAGAACATACCTATGCTGTCGAAATCTCAATAGAATGGACAATAGGTCATTTTGCACCACTGGGCCCACGTACTGAATATCGTTTAACGACTTGCCTGACGTTGTGCGCGCGCTAGCGTTGTAGACCACCCGGATCTTCGTTGTCTCGCTCTTATCTCGGAGCACAGCGTGATGTGGCAGGTAATTACCATTAAATGGCCTCTCTATTTCAGTTAAGTGACCCAGCGCTGCATACTCTTCAATAAATTCACTATACATTTGCTTTAACACAGGCTGCTTTAGAAAGCGCCTCTCTAAGTTAAAAAAACATCGCTTAGCTAACGTAAATGAGTCTCCCAGGACCTCTGGTGACTCCTTCAATGGCATAGACACTTGAAAACGCCCGGATTCTAACCTAATTGTATTTTTTTTGAATGAATCTTCGAATATTTGCTCATCAGTTGAGCAAACCTTGTTGGGTGTAGTGAATGTTTCCAACTCCCAAAACCGTGAAAGCGAATCCTTGATTTCCTGGCTAAAGTTACATAATATTTTGCCGCGTGGCAAAGCAGGGGCAGCCAAACTCACGGGTCCCGAAACCAACCAACCAAATTTAGAATAAATGAGCGTAGGCCCATTTTGGTCCAATGGAATTTGACAACCACCCTTAACAATACTCCACATTACGTCAGACCCGATTAAAATATCAATTTTGTCACTTTTATAAAACTCGGGGTCTGCCAATGGTATATTATTGGGTAACTTTAGTTTATCAGGATTCACCTCCAAACTGGGTAAGTTTTCAGCAATACTTGGAATAATCATACAGTTCACATTGGTAGCGAACGAATTAATTTTTGATTTAATCTTTAGTGTGCAACTATCAGATACGAGAGATGTTAAATTATTAAGTCCACTTACTTGTTTCAAATGTGACTTATCACATTTAATGTTAAGTTTGTTTTTCAGGTTTTCTGTTACGAAGCTGCTTTGGCTCCCGCAATCTAGTAGCACGCGCGCGGGGTATGTATTATTCTGATCATCCACCACCTCCACCATTGCAGTGCCCAGAAGAACTTCACTCTCATTCAAGGAAGAGGTAAGTGTTGTTAATGAAGTACTAGTACTGGCCACGTTGTTCGTGCTTTGTTGTTCGTTGGCGGTACTAGACTTTATGTTATTAATATTATTACCTTGATTTTTGTTGCTTAATAGCTGACTATTCTGATTATTATTAGCTTTACATAATAAACTGTTATGTTTTTGGTTGCAGGTTCTGCAAGCATTGAGGCGGCAGCCAGCAGTCGTATGGCCGGGGCGAAGGCAGTTGAGGCATAATTTTCGCTTAACTACTTCAACCTCCCTCGCCTCGGGTGACATCTCTCCAAATATCTTACACTCATACAGACGGTGATTTTTATTACACATAAAACAAGATCCTTTCTGTGTTGAAGAAAAGAATGACTTGATGTGACCTTGAGGTCTGGTCTGATTAAACTTCTCATGTTTTGTATGGTTATTGTTTGATTGAAAAGCCTTTGAGCCACCTTGCACAGTCTCCAAAACGTCAGCCCGGTTTCTAAGGAACTGATAAAAATCTTCAAGAGTGGGAGACTCTGTAAGATTAGCTTTGTATTCTTCCCACTTAATACTAGTTACACTATCTAGTTTCTGTGCTACTATATATATTACAAGGGTATCCCACATATCGGTGCGTTCACCCAGTGTATTCAAGGCTCTCAAATTCTTTGACACATGGTCTATAATATACCTTAAGGATTTATGAGATTCTCTATTAAGAGACTCGAGCATGAAAAACGATTTGAGATGATTATTTATCAACACATTTTTGTTATTATATCTACTACAAAGTAGTTCCCACGCCACGGGATAATTATCTGCCGTGAACTCAATGGATTTTATTGTGACCGCAGCACCGCCCTCCAGGGAGGATCTGAGGTAGTGAAACTTGCTTATATTGGAAATAGTTTCATTTCCGTTGATCAGCGAGTCGAAAGTATCTCTGAATTTAAGCCATTTTGTGTAATTGCCGTCAAAACTGGGCAATTTGATTGTCGGAAGCCGCAGCTGGCTGGTGCATTGATTGCTAGAACTACTGCCAACAGAAAGTCTCCGACTGGGGCTCTCGACTCGCTCCTCATACCTCGAAACTATTTCCTCGGCGCTGGAAATGACAGAAAAGAACTGATTCTCCATTTCGAAGCGCTCTTGCAGACGTCTATCTAAATTATTTTCAGAATCCTTGGTTTCAATCTGCGTTTGAACAAGTTCAAATTCCGTAAAAAGCTCATTTATCTTTTTTAATCTTAAATTTATATCGCTTGTATGTTTAGTGGTTATCACTTCCCCACTAATTTGCTCGAACGCAGTGAGAAACTCTTTAAATTTGGTAACGCGTGCTTTTATTGTACCGCGCTTGCGAACTAGAACAGTTCCTCCCGTTCATCTCCCTCCCCATTATTGCCAGGGCTCGGCGTCATTGTATTAGGACTTGACTCTAATTGCAAGAATAAGCAAAGAAAGAGAAGGGCTAAAATGTGCAAGCAAACCAAATTCCAGTGAAGCGAAGCCAGAAGATAAGCGAGCGCGCTGTAGCTCTGACGCTGCACTCTGCTATAAGCACGGAAACCGCTGCGCGGCTAGCAAGCAACCCGAGCGTAGCGCGAAGTAGCCCGGCGCGGAATTGCGATAACCTGGAATGTTCGGTGCGTAGGCTCAAGCGATGCGCTAGGATTGGGTGCAAGTGCAATAGCAGAGCTAAGTATAAGATTCGGAACAATTACGAGTATGTTTACGAAAATGCAACAATTGCTTAATAAAACAAGAATAGCTGTAGGTATCTGTGCACAAACCAGAAGAGATGCTAAATGAGCAGTGAAATAAACACGAAGTGGTGCAAATGAAAGAAAGCACTTAAATTGTTATAGTGGTTTGCGTCACTAATGATTACGTTACAATATTATGATGTTACGATTATAAGTAAACTCTTTATATAATGTAGGAACACTTTTATAACACGAACATGGATTAAAAACAATATGTACTTATGTAGTAAATAACCTACAATAATGTACCCTTTGTTTGGGCCTTGACTTTGTTACGTTGCAATATGGCTCGCAAGTAACTATACTTAAATGAATAAACACCTTAACTGCGCCCTAAAATTGTGACGGAGGTGATAATGACTAAACAAGTTGAGTCTATTTCACTTGTAACTTTTCCTTATAATTCGTCGGTAGATTTCGGAATACCTAACTTCTATACAACTCTGTATCTCACGAACGTAATGAAAAATAAATAGCTATGGCTAATAAATGCCAATAAACACACTAAATAACAACGACGATTTAAGTTTGCAATTTTCTCGGTATAGGTAGATTTCCACTAATCCTGTACCTATCGAACGATTGAACTATGCACTATTATTTGGAACTATTTTCAGTATTTAAACAAAGCACTAAGCTGTTTGTTTTTAACTAATTATTTTGGTATTTAAGATTATTCGCATTAGGTTGTGCAAACAAAGCACTGAGCTGTTTGTTTGCGATAATAACTGCTAATAACGAAATCCTTTTGTTAAACTTTCACGTACACAATGGCTACGCTAGTCGTTAATTGAAATACCTATCCACACTCACGACACTATTCACACGAATCTATAGGGGTGCAAGGGAATTGGATCACGGCACTTTAGTAGGGAACGGGCTTACTTCCTTTGCGAATGGTTTCCTGGAGCGATGGCAGTCCGAGTAACTTCGAGAAATATTCCGCGTGACCTTTGACCGATGACTTATTCGCCCTGCCCGGCGAGACGCTGTGATGATAGTGCAGGGACTGGATGGCTTCCTTCTTCCTTCTATCTAGGCTGCACCGGCCATTGTTTGCAGACCGTCGCCCTGTTGCTGGTCGCCAACTTGTTCAGGGAAGGGGCTGGCGTTGGTGGCAGCAATCAAACAACCCTGAACATGTAAGATTGTATTAAAAATAAGTAACTTTAACGCACGGACGCGGCGTCGCGCCGTGTCGTTCGGAATGGTAGTAGTGGGGCGGCCGCCGCAGACGCGCCGCGCTGGCTCCGCTGCCCGCCGCTCGTCCCGCGCCGCACCCCGCTGTCGTCCATAGGCTTCACGCGATGCCCGCGTGAACAAATCGGTAAAAGAGGTTCTTTGGATGGGGCATTTGAGCACTCTTGGCCGGTGTGACAACGTCTCACCATGCCCTCAATGTCACGTGACATGTTGGGCCAATACTATTAGAGGTTTGGCGCAATGGAAAGCAAAGAAAAGACTATTTGAGCAGAATTAAATAATGAACGTTTATTGAACACCACTTGGAAGCAAGTATACGTCCGTACTGAATCCACAGATATCAGAGTAAAGCAGATCCGCTCATTTAAGTTGTACGATTTTTGTACGTCTGATCTATTCTCACTAATGTCCAAATCAGAAAGTTTGAGAGAGACAGACAAGTGACATCTGACACGTCTTCACCTGTCAGTGTCTCCGTCTTCATAACTGAAAATTGTACTGAACTGACGTTATGGTGTGTTAAGTTTATATGGGATTTAACATCCTGGTGTGCTCACAAATCGAGACAACTTGTTAACAGCCGAAAATGATTGTATTATCTGTCGCATTCTAACTCATTTTGGTGCACCATAAGGATTAAAGAGACAACTATATGGAAAATCATCTGGCTTAATACTGCAAGTCTGCTTTTCTCTGATGTCTGTGACTGAATCAAAGAGGGTAGCGAGAGAATTGCCATTTACAAAATATAATAGTGTTGCCAGATCATGTTTCAATTTGATTTGACGTACCAATTTATACATGATTATTTTAGATTGATTTTTGCATAATAAAATGAATATAAACCAACATGCCCCCTCAAAAATTAATCTCCTATTTACACAATTAAAATAAGATCATCAATTGACAATATATTACTTCCAAGTGCTCGCTGGGAAATATACAATATGATCCAACATTTGTTGCAAGGATTAGGGAAACCCAGAAAAACCTAATCAGATCATTTAGGCAAGATAAGTATAATTATTAGACAGTTTGATATAATCATACAGGTTCATGTATTTTACAATATTATCAATCTTTAAATAATCTTAAAACTTATTCTAAACTCAATAAGTTTTTTTTTAAATATTTCAGTTAACGGCTTTTTCATCACATTGGCCAACTGTAGGCGTGTATCTGTAGGAACATACTTTATTTTTATTACATTTTTTAAAACTTCTTTGTCGTAAATATGGTATTTGATATCAATATGCTTTGAATTATTGTGATAAGATGGGTGGTTGACAATGCTATTTAATGCAACTGTTATTGTCTTATTGTATTCATGTATAACAATTTGGTCAGTAATGTTTAAATTGATACTTTCAGTTAGAGACATAACACAGGCTTATTTAACTGCTTCATATAAAGCCTTATAAATATTTAGCCTTTGTCTCTTTGGACACGAAGTAATTGTGCACCACTCAAATCATTTAAATACATAACATAACCGATAGTAATTTTCTTGTCACTACTATAGCTGCCTCGTCCCTGATCTGGGTCAGCATACCCACTTAGCTGCATACCTCTTTTGTAGGTTAATATCAAATCTATAGTAATTTTAAATACCTTAAAACCTTTTTTATAGACATTGCCATATTTCTTGGTTATTGTTATTTGTGTACCAACTCAGAATATTTACAGAAGCACTCAATTCATGGTGAGTATATAGCATAGGATACACAAAATATCCTATAAGGTTGCAACATAGCGCATCATAGTTGTTTTTGAGTTTAATGTCTCATAGTTTAATTTGGCTTCGGTGGGTAGTAGACACATGATTACATTCGTTCATGTTTTTACTTAATACTATCTGAAATAGGAACTTTGATCTAAAGTAATCGTATCAGTATTTCTAGTTACTTTTTATATCGATAAATAATTTAATATCATTTAGATCCATCATTTCATATTTAGCATTTAAGTATTTAGTATATTGTAAGTATTTTTATTTATAACATTTATTGTATTAACCAGCACATGCTATTACCAAATCGTAAACATATACTAACTAACTATTATATTTATTCTTGCAAATGTGCCCTTTATTAAAAATATATATACATCGATCAACAGATGATTTTTTTTGAAATCTTTTTTCTTAAGCTATATCTTCAATACTTCAAAACAACGTCTTGCCCATATAACACATTATTTTAATCCGAAACTTTCACATAAATTCCTTCTTTTAAGACACTAGCTGTACTAGCAACTGGCGTAAGTGTTTCATATTAGTAAGGTATTCTTCGCTAAAACCCCTGGCTACAAGACGTGCCTGGTAACGTAAAGGTTTTCTTAATCAGTCACCTTCAATCGTTAAAATGTATTTACAATCAACTATAATTTTGCTTCTCGGTCTTGGTACTAGTGTCCAAGTATTATTGATTTTGAGTGAATTTAATTCATTCTGAACAGCTTTCTCCCACTGATGCTTATGGTCAAGGGTTTTAAAATCATTTAACGATTTAGGTACTTTACTAATTATTTACTGTACACTGTACAAATAATCATCAATATCGTCACCTTTTTTTTATTACACTCCTAAGTTCGCCTAGATTTATTGACTCGTCATTATTAACAGATATCATATCAGAGTTAATCTCAGATTCAAGTGATTCATTTCAGTCTTATTCTCTGGAGTTAGATTTATGATCTTCTGTGTCTATTTTTAATTATGCCATACGAATAAATAAATAAATCTAATCTGCTAATTTTACTTGGACTGCCTTCATCACATCAACTTTTATATTAGTTGATTTAGGGATATCTGAAAATTGAGACTTTGAGGACACTGATTTTTGGCACAAGTACACAATCAGTTTTATCCTGGGAATATTCAAATTTACTCCCTGCAGGCTTCAGCGAAGGCCTGGACACAAGAAAATTCGTCTCATCTTTATTTGTTATTGTGTATAACATCCCTGACAGTTAGATATTTTTCGCATTCTGTGTTCCATACCTTATAACCATTTGGTTAGTAGCCAACCAATATGGCTCCCATGATTTCTCATCAAATGTTACTTTACAGGTTTTATTATGTAGGTACACAGTTGAATCAAAAACTTTAGAGGTTTTAATACTAGGTTATTTTTGTTATCATGCCACATTTCATACGGTGTGTTAGACTGTTTTAAAGCCCTTGTTGGTGTTATATTGATTAAGTGAACTGCAGTCTGCACTGCTTCACCCCACAATAATTTATTCAACTTTATCACCATACGTGATTACACGTGACGTGACATACACCATTTAATTGTGGAGTCCTAGGTAATATTAAATGATACACACTTATTATTATTGGTTGGTTGTGGGCCACTTTATGCCGCTTCGACCAGTATTTGATCTATTGTGGCAGCCCTTATAGTTCGTTGCTTATACCCATTGCTTCCAAGAATTTCCAGACTCTTTGGGCTGCAATTTGTTGGATCTCCTCTGGTTGAATGATGTGCCTCCCTAGGTAGATACTTCTTTTGCGCATAAGTGGTCCACACGAGCAGAGGATGTGAATAGCTGGCTCCTCTGACTCTGACTTTTTAAACCCACTTATCTATAGTTTATCACACTTACCTATAGTTTCTTCTTCAGTAGTTTTTTTCATTTCGATAGATACATATTCTCCACCGTTGTCACAATATAAATTGACTAGATTTAGATTAAATTTGACTTCACCTTTTTTATTGCAACAAATAACTTGAATGCTGTCATGATGACTTTACCATTCCTTGTAATGCGTGCGCCTTTCTGATCAAAAATATTACCATCAGACCAGCCTTGGAAAGATAGAAGCCGACAGTAGATAATATGGCATCTCGCGGCTCGCGGCTCGCGGCAACAGCACGTTCTCCAAGACACCAGAGATATTGGCATTGATGATGACATTACGTAATACGGTCTCGTTTTGACACTGAAAAAAAAATTTAATACCATGTTTAGCAATAGAAAATTTTGAAAGGTTTGTTAAGATTATCGTAAACAATGAAAAGATCATCCCTGTTTATTATATGATCCAATGCTCCCAAATCTAATAAAAACGACTCTTTATTAGCGTCTCTTGTTGCTGGTAGTCGCCGGTCATAAATGGAAACCCTGAAAAATCTTCGGAACTCGATGTTTGATTTATATCAACGGTTTGGATTGTACTCGTCTTATCCAGTATATTTTCTGGTTATTCGTCCTTTTGAAATAATAACAAATTCTTCTTAATATACTGCTTACAACGACAGTGATGGAATTTGATTTAGATTTCCCTTTTTTTTTATTGTTCTAAGCACTAAGCACTTTTAAGCTTTTATTGTATCATAGCCCTCATTTGTCATTTCAATTTACTGATCTAGCAGCCTTACGGCCTTCGATTTTTGTAATCCCATTTGTTCCTCTGGAGTTTCTTCATCATCAACATGAATCACATCTAATTCGCTGTGCAACGATCGTATTCGAAATTTCCAATTACTGTATTTTTCACTTTTCACTTTCAAAAGTTCTAATGTTTCGTATTTGTTTAAATTTGTCCATTGTAATGGCACTTTTTCACAGCTTCTATATTTAGAATATTTTCACTTTGATAACTACTATTTACAGTTTAACGATCACTATTTTGCACTGGGCCCATAACCTATTAGGGGTTTGGCGCAATGGAAAGCAAAGAAAAGACTATTTGAGCAGAATTAAATAATGAACGTTTATTGAACACCACTTGGAAGCAAGTATACGTCCGTACTGAATCAAAGAGGGTAGCGAGAGAATTGCCATTTACAAAATATAATAGTGTTGCCAGATCATGTTTCAATTTGATTTGACGTACCTATAGTATCAATTTATACATGATTATTTTAGATTGATTTTTGCATAATAAAATGAATATAAACCAACAAATACATAACTTGTCTCGCGCGCCGTTTGCACCTATCTATGCCCATATGGCCCTCATGTATTATATTTAACATTGTTGGTCGTAAAGATCGTGGTATTAAAACCGACATGTTTTTAAAAATTACTCCGTCCACTACGAATAGTTCATCTCTATAAGACCAAAACACTTTTAAATCAGCTACTAAATGTGACTTGTGATCCGACCAACCCATATCAATATACTCAATTAGTTTTAAAAACTCCGGATCACGTTTTGTCTCTTTCTTGATGAGCGTCAATTTTGCGTTTGATATCGGAATATTATTAACAACCATTTGTATTTGATATGAGTTATTTTTATGAACTTCCTCGCTATATAGGTCTGGTAACGGCGCCCGAGACAATGTGTCCGCTATATACATATACTTTCCTGGTTTATAAGTAACTACCAAGTCATAATGTTGCAGACGTAACATCATGCGCTGCAGGCGTGCCGGGACAGACATTAGGGGTTTTTTGAAAATGCTCTCTAAAGGTTTGTGGTCTGATTCCACCTGTACCTTCTCCTTGCCGTATATATACTGGTGGAATCGTTCACAAGCAAACACGATGGCTAATAACTCTTTCTCGACCTGCGCGTACCGGCGCTGCGCGTCGGTGAGCGTGCGTGAGGCGAACTCCACGGGGCGGCCGCCCTGCAGCAGCACGGCGCCCAGCGCGTCGCGCGACGCGTCCACGGACAGCTGCACTGGCGCGCCCACGTCGTACAGCGCCAGCACACCGGCGTTACAAACGCATTCTTTTAATTCATTAAACGCACGTTGTTCCGCGAATCCCCACTGCCAACTATTTTCTTTTTTAAGTAAGTTGGTTAAAGGTGTCGCGCGTTGCGAATAAATAAATAATATAAATAAATAAAATAAAAATAACAAAAAAAAACATAAAAAAAATATATAAATAAAAAATAATAATAATAATAATAATAGGTATAAATTTTGATAAATAATTTGCAGCCCCTAAAAATCGCTCAAGACTTTTCCTATCGGTTGGCGGCGGCATTTGATTTATTGCTCGAACTTTCTCATTATCCGGACGCATACCATTAGCGTCAAAAATGTGCCCTAAATAATTGACTTCCGAAACTGCGATCTTACACTTATCTTTGTTGAACTTAAGATTTATTTCTCTCGCTCTGTTTAACAATGCATATAACCTCTCATCGTGTTCCTGCCTAGTTTGCCCCATACGATAATGTCATCTATAAAGTTATCCACCCCTTCGAGATCCTCAAGCAGTTGGCGCATTTTGGCGTGGAACACCTCCGAGGCACAATTTATTCCAAATGGTAAGCGAATAAACTGATACCTACCAAAGGGCGAAGCGCACGTACAAAGATCAGCGCTCTCGTCATCCAGTTGCACTGCCCAGAAGCCCGAGTTGGCGTCCAACACCGAAAAGCAGGTGGCGCCGCGCAGGCGCGTGGCCAGCTCGGTTAGCGAAGGCAGCTGATAGTGCGCGCGCTGTACTGCCACGTTTAACTCGCGCGCGAGTTAAACGTGGCAGTACAGCGCGCGCACTATCATCGAGGCACACGCGTATACCTTTATTTTTTTTCGCTACAAGTACTAACGGGTGAACCCACTGTGTAGGATGTAAAACCTTTCTGATTACCCCTAATGCTTCCATTTTTTTAAGTTCGTCGGCTAACTGATCCCTCAGTCCTAGCGGTATCTTCCTACTCGCACTTATGACCGGTGAAACCGATTTGTCGACGATGATGTGATATTTGCCTGGAAGACATCCTAACCCTTTAAAAAGATCGGAGTATTTTGTTAAATTTACACATGATTGCCGTCCCAGCACACTCTGGCACTTAATGTTAGCGACTGCGAAATGCAAACAATATTGTTTATTCTTGTACCACCAGTTTAAGTTACAAACCCCTTTAATAGGAATCTCATCACCGGTATAGGATTCTAGTTTTATTTTTGTTGATTGTAACATTTGAACCTTGAACCCTAAGTACAGAAATCGTTCCAAAGAAATAACATTAATGTCCGCACCACTGTCAAGTTTGAATCGCTCCGCGCCATTCTCACATAGCAAGGTCTCAGACCATTGATCTTTACCCTGATCACAGCGGACCATGTCCATGTAAAACTTTTCCACTTCTCCCGACTCACTACTACACGAGTCAGTTTTTTCAATATCATACACTTTTTTCCACCCCTTCATCAGTGTGAATAAATCGAGACTTACACATTCTGGAGAAGTGACCACGTTTGCCACACGTGAAACAAGTAGCATACTGCGCCGGACACTCCCGAGTTGCGCAGCGCGTGCCGCCGCAGCCAGCGCACTCGCGAGGCGCGGGCCGCGCGCCGGCGCCGCCGCGCCCGCGCCGTGCGCTCGGTGCTGAGCCTTGTTGGTACCGCGCGCCACCGCCACGCGCGCGCTTCTCCACCCGATGTACCTGCATCGCACTCGAACACTCTCCACTTATACCTAACTGTCTTCCGCTCTCCTGTGACACTTCCTCGGCTTGGCACAACTTGATAGCCTTTTCCAGGTTCAAATCATCGCATCTCAGTAACCTGTCTCTAACTACGGGATTCCTAATTCCACAGACGATGCGATCTTTTATCAATTCTTCTTGCAAAGTACTAAACTCGCAATTCTTGCTAAGAAGACGCAAAGCCGTAACATAAGACTGAATCGATTCCGAGTAAAAAACTTGTACCTTATTAAGGTTACGTTGACCTTTGCTCCGAAGTACTCATCAAACTTTTTTCTCCACCCACATTTGCCCTTCGCAGAACTTCGGTATTTCGCACACGATCAGACCATCGGTTATTTAGGATCTTCCGCAGGCATCTGAGGTGGAAACGATCCAGCATGCGAATATGGCGGCGATAAACAGTCCACGTCTCAGCGCAATAGAGAATATTGGGCAGCACAACAGCCATGTAAACAGAGATCTTCGTAGTCAGCTTCAAATCATGTGAGCTGAATACCTTAGAGTCCAATTTGCCGAATGCTGCAGCTGCAGCTCCAATCCTGCTGTTAACTTCTGCGTCAATGTCACACTTGGATGTTAATGTGCTCCCCAAGTAGCGAAACTTATCAACCTGCTTCGGCCGATCCTCACCAAGTCTGACGACTAGTGGTTCTTGACTGTGGACGTCCAGTGATATCACCTCAGTCTTCTTGACATTGATCTTGAGCCCGAATCTGCGACAAGACTCTTGGAAATTGGTCATGAGCTGTTGCAGACCTTCCGGGGATTCAGTAACAAAGCACAAGTCGTCTGCATACATAATGTCTGTAATAATTGTATGCGAGACCTTAGATCGGGCTCTGAACCTGGCTAAATTGAACATGTTACCGTCAGTGCGGTAACGGATACGAATACCTTCAGGAGATGTTAATAAGGTTTCTTGGACTACGACTGCAAAATACAAAGCGAACAAAGTGGGCGCCAATACACAACCGTGCTTTACGCCACACGTAACGGAGAAGAAATCTGATTGTTCGTCGTCGATGGCAACACAGCACTCCATTTCATCATGCAAGAGTCTTACCAGCCTCACAAACTTCTCCGTGCATCCTACTTTGCTTAAGATCACCCAAAGGGCTTCACGGGGCACACTGTCAAAGGCCTTCTCGAGGCCAACAAAACAGAGATACAAATGACGACCCTGTTCCCTGCTTTTCTCTTGCAGTTGACGCACCGAGAATATAGCTTCACATGTACCCCGATCAGGCCTGAAGCCAAACTGGGTTTCCGGTAGCAGTTTTTCGGATAAAACCATCAGACGGTTTAGCAGAACCCTAGCAAAGACTTTTCCGGGAACAGACAGCAACGAAATACCACGGTAGGAATTGCACTCAGAACGGTCACCTTTGTTCTTATATAATGCCCTTATGCGTGAAACTTTGAAATCGTGCGGGACCTGTTCGCTCTCCCACATAACAACAAAGAGCTTCCACATAGCCGTATGCAACTCCTCACTACCGCACTTAATCAGCTCTCCCGGTATAAAGTCGGTTCCGGCGGCACGCTTATTTTGTTGTTGGTTGATAGCCAGGAATACCTCTCCACGTAACAGCGGCCCATCCAGCTCAACGGCAATGGGAAGTTGGGGTATCGATCTAATGTAGTTCATACTCGTATCAGCTGACCGGTCCACATTTAACAGTGTGTTGAAATGTTCTGCCCATCGTATTAGTATTTCCTCCTTCCTTTTAAGAAGGTTTTCACCATTACATGTCTTAAGCGGAACTTTAGTAAGAGAATCGGTACCAGTTAGGTTTCTTACCTCATTATAAAACTCCCCGATCTGGTTTGAGTCAGCAAGCAACTGCATATGGCGAGCGTTATCCTGCCACCACTTGTTCTTAGTTTCCCGAGACAGTTTACGCAGGTTTAGATCACTCTGCCTTACCTCCGCAATGTTTATATCTTGAAGTTGGCTATTTTGCAGATGTAGGAGATGACGGTGTTTGCCGATAGCCCCGATTAGGACTCCATCATTCTCATCAAACCAGTCCTGATGTTTACGGGCTTTTAGACCTAGTGTAGATTTGGCGGCGTCTAATATGTGAGATGATAGAGTCCGCCAGATTCCTTCAATATCACCTGTGTCCACATAACAATGTATGAAATAGCTGTTTGTTTTGGCACGGACAAGGTTGCTGCCATAGTAAAAGTTGTTCAGAATCATGAACAGTATCATATTGTATTATTATGATTCACGACTTAAAATTCAACCTGTATTATTTCTATATACTGGTTGGATTGATTCCATAAAATTTTGCCGTTTTACAGTGGGCCTTAAAATTTACCGTTAGCATCTCGACGCACATTTGTGCCTCGTAAACCGCTTAAAATGGCCAGGCGTATGATACGTATGGCACGCACTTACTGAGTTTTGTGGAATACTTTCAGTTTAATAGCCACTGTAGATTGCAACATTGTTTTTAGTACTCGCCCATTCGCGGGTCGTATTTTTCTGATAGACTGCCATTTAACGCGGGTGTCACTTGGCCGTAAAACGTGTCGGAATGACTGTTGTTGATGACATTTTTAGAAAAGTAGGACGAAATACAAATGTTTGTCTAGCAAACTTTATTACGTAACGTTTTCTATTTTCGTTGATCTAAATGTTATTTTCCATACTAAAAACCGGCCAAGTGCATTTCGGGCCACGCGCAAAGTAAGGTTTCGTAATTGTCCACCCGTTACATTATATGGAGTTTAAGTAATAATAACATTTAGAAATTAATAATTTAATAAAATCATTTTTAAACAAGTGCAATGGCTTCATTCTTAGGGCTATTGGAATTTTGTTAAAAATCTTGCTAGCCAGACAAAACGCACTTTTCCGCAGTACGAGACAATATTGTTCAAAAGTTACGCGGTACGTATCTGTGTTAAATATTTGTGACACATATTTAAATAAATTCAGATTTGTTTTTAGATCTAAAGTATAGACAATCTTCGCTCCATTATGTCGGGAGCATCCAGCCCTATTGACGAACCGACTACCTATCACCTCAAAACTTATGGAACTTATGGAAGGAAACAAAGTCTGCCACTCCGGTTTGTGACTCAAGCGTACGTCACTGTCGAGTTGCCACTTTATAGTGACAAAAACAACTTATGAAAGATTTTTTCTGCCGTAATTGTGCAAAATATTTTATTTACGGATTACATTTGTCATTTGTTTGTCTAAGCGAACAAAAAAGGTCGAGTTTAACATGAATTAACGCAATAATTTAATGAAACACTCACAGGTTTACCCGGGAGTTTGGGATTATTATAATACAACACTGGCAATACAGCAACTCACACTTACTCCCGCAGAACCATCGACACAAGTGATGACGTATGCTTGTGTCACCTCGGAGTTTCATACCTTGATTTTTGTATCATGCTCAAATCCTCAGCCACTTTTATATGGAAACTGTCAAATTTAATGCCATTTGTCAAATTTTGACAGTTTCCATAATAGAAACGTGTGAGGTGTGTGGTGAGAGATGAGGACGAGTCGGTTTACGAATGAAACCCCTAGTGAAAACCTAATTAGAGTTCTGTAAAAAATTTTATCTGTAAATTTATAATGTCGTGTTCATGCTATTATGTAAAAATCGGCTCGAAAGTTTGCAATACAGCAAGTTAGGTACAAAATACGTGAACGTCCCATTAGATTTGTCCAAACGTACAAATTGGTGTTCACTCGCGCGGTGGGTCGGACTGGACAGCCACTAAAATAATCAACACTATTGTTGGAACTGTCAAGAGTTGTCCAGTAGAGCAGAAACATTGGTGGTCGAGGCATTGTGCTGTAATTTAGGTCGCCTAGTACGTCACGAGGGAGGGGTTTTAGTTATGTTTAAAGGGTGCATTAAGAGTCCGCAGTAAGCTCAGTTCTCCATACAAACGTAGTTTCGCTCTCATTTTAAAATGGCATGCTGTCAAATTTGAAACTTTGTATACAGAAGGGGATCCGGTATATCTAGGTGGGAAATTAGTTTCTGTTGCTTGAATTTAGAATGTAGAAAAAATACAGCGATTGTTATATTTTCATACAAGACGTAAAAAATTCAAAAACTCGCTGTATTTTTTTTGGTTTCCAATTTTTAGCAACAGAAACTAATTTCCGACCTAGATATGGCAGATCTCATCGTCTATACAAAGTTTCATGATATTTCAGCATGGCGTTTTAAAATGAGAACGTAACTACGTTTGTATGGAGAATCGAGTTCGGTCGAGCGTACGGGGCACTCTTAAAACATTTGTTCGAAGTCTTTTGAGTATATGACTTTTTGAATAATAACATGTTTATGTATTGTTACTTGCTTTTTACCGCGACTTCGTCCGCTTGCAACTCGTTATATCGCCGTCTAATGGGTAGTGTAAGACCTGCTAACGTCATATTATGGAAGTTTACGGGAGAGACAAAAAAAGATTGAAATTAAAGAAAAAAAATACCATTGGGTTATTTTTTCCCGTAATTCTAAAATAAAAGACAGCGTTTTGATTTTCTGTTTTTTACGATGTGTTTTGTAACTTAACTGTATTTTGCAATCAAATAACGTTTGTAGGATGGAATGAGACGCCAAGTAGGAAAACCAAAACGGTATATTAAGTAACTTACAAAACAATGTAGAACTTATTGTACTAATATATCCTAGCTAAGTATAAGCATACGTATTTGAGTTTAGGGGTGGACCACATCGGCGTTCTCATCCTGTACCCAATTATCGGTGTCACTTGCGGATAGCAGATAGTACTCAGAGTAGACCATAAATATGAGCTTAAGGTTGGACCGCATCGGCGTTTTTAACCCGTACCCATGTGCTGGTTACCTGAGGATAGCATAGCCCGTCTCTCAAGCTATACCGCTAGCTAATGAATGAATCAGGGGCCTTTCAGCTCGAAGTACTATTTTTTCTATGGAAATGTTAGTTTAACTTGTTTGTACCAAATGTCACTGGGTGCTATCTCTGTCGCACTTGCATATTGAAGTGACAGGAATGCAGCGGTCGTGCGGTTAGTTCTTACTAAATACACAACGGCGCTACGATCTACATGGAGTATTTTACTGGTATCTCTATCTCAGTATATATATTGTTCTTTGTGGAATGAATAATCTGGCGGCCGCATTGGTTTATATACGCTCCGCGCGCCGCCTTCGGTTGCGCTCGGCTCGATCGGTCCGCCGAGCGAGATAGGTAGTTGCTGTGCGAGCGGGAAAGTATTCGCGACCGCGCGCTCGCGTGCATTAGGTGTTTTTATGATAACTTATGTCGCTTCACGTTTAATATTATAGTTTAAGCAGTTTGTCAAGAAAAAGAAAGTAGTTAGATCAAGGTAAGGAAATATAAGTACCTAAATCCCTAAGATATAATTTATTTTTATTATGTGATGCCAAATAGCCAATTCTTGGGATTAGGTAGCGGATCCCCGGCATCCTTAAGGATGTACTGGGAATAACACTAGGATGATGATGTGATACCAAATTACAATTAGTCATATGACAGTGCTTAAATATATCTACAAATAAAAACTAAGATATTTATATACAATTGCAAATCGAAAGGTACTTAAAATACAAAGAAACTTCTTCAAAGAAACTAAATGATATATTCGGAAATTAAAAATAATATATATATTGGGTGTTGTGCGAAAATAATCATCATCATCATATCAGCCGAAGGACATTCACTGCTGGGCACCCGCATCCAGCAAACTACAGCGACTTTCACCAGGTCATCAGTCCATCTTGTGTGGGGCCTACGCTGCTCCTTCCGGTAAGTGGTCGCCACTCGAGAACCTTTTCTCCCTAACGGCCATCGGTTCTACGTGCAATGTGCCCCGCCCACTGCCACTTAAGTTTAGCGATTCGGAGGGCTATATCAGATAATTGGCTTCTATTGCGGTGGCCTCATTTCTGACGCGATCACGCTGAGATACTCCCAGCATAGCCCTCTCCATTGCTCTTCTGGTGACTTTAAGCCCTCTTATGAGGCCCATCGTAAGCGACCACGTTTTAGTGACCATTATGTCATCACTGGCAACACACTGTCTTGACACACTGTAACAAAGTTCTTTTGAGGATATGAAAAATACCTGCTAGGTACGTTTATCGCGATAGTAAGAATAAAAACTCCCATTAATTTTGACAAAAGGTTAACCTAACCCCAAAACAGTGATTGTATTGGATTTACAGCTCAAAAGCCACGGAATGTTAATAAAAAACAATAATAATACATGCCTTTGCGATGTTATGTTACACTTCTTCGTTTACACCAAAAACACGAAACAAAGTTAACTTTTGCGACAACAGACATCTAGGCGATCAAAATTCTTACAAATATGGCGGGTATATTGAAGTTAGACGATAACGAATTTTATTCATCCATTTCATTATGTGATTTAAGCAATTTGTTAAAATAACTGGCAGTAGCTGTTTTTCTCAGACGATGCATCTTTTTTGCTACATAATGGTGGGTAAAACGATATATTTAGCGGGTTTACACTCTTAGCAAACGATATTTAAATAAATACTTGCTATTTTATTGTTGTAGGCGCCCAAATAAACTTTTATGCCATTTTCACCCCCTAAGGAACGATTTCCGGAGTAAAAACTATCCTATGTCCTTTCCCGGGACTCAAACTATGTCTGTACCAAATTTCATCTAAATCGGTTTAGAGGTTTAAGCGTGAAGAGGTAACAGACAGACAGACAGACGGGTGACTTTCCAATTTATAATATTATATAAGTAATAAGTAAATATAAGTAATATAAGTAATAAGTAATATAAGTAAATAAGTAACATAAGTAAATAAGTAATATAAGTATAAGTATGGATGGAAGTATGGATTGTGCTTATGCATAAAATGTTCCGTTACGACGTTTATATCAATAAATACAATGTAAGTACATTTACTTCACTAGTACACTGCATGGCCATGTCTTTTGTGTTTATTTTCCTCTAAACTAAAAGTATGGGCCTCATGAAAAATCTCAAAGATCAATGGAGAGGGCCTAATCGCATCAGGAATGAGGCCATCCGCAGCAGAACCAAAGTAACCGTTATAGCCCTCCGATGGCAGTCGGCAGGGCACATAGCACATAGAACCGATGGCCGTTGGGTCGGAAAGGTTATTGATTGGTGACAACCTACCGGCAGGCTTAGCGTGAGTAGACCTGGACAGGAAAGGCCCCCACATAAGGTAGACTGATGGCCTGGAAGGGGTTGCGGGTGTCCGGTGGATGCGGGTGGCACAGGACCGGTAATTGTGGAAGTATTTGGGGAGGCCTATGTCCAGCAGTGGACGTCCTTCTGCTGACATAATGAAACTTAAAAAATAATGGCCCGGTGCTCGATACTGACCCACACTTTCAATCTTAACTGACAACGGTGATCAATAGGTGTTATCTATTGATCATTAAGGTGTCGAGCAAAATTGGGATATTTACCCTATAGTAAATGTATTTTCTAAAATCACGATCATTTTTATCGAATTAAAACGGATCGTCCGGGATCATAGCTCAAATGTCCCCATGACACTGGCTGAGTCGTGGCTGACTTAATTATACCTAAAACTTGTAATGGTACGTGTAAATAAATCTAGATATTTAAGTTTCATAATTCATAATAGTCTAATTGGGCAAAGTTCGTAATTGGGACTGACAGTTAACTTATTCCTTACGTATTTTTATCTTAACGTATGATCCATTTTCATAAAACTGCGACCATGACCACCGGGAAATGGGCAGCAGCATCTCTGGATTGCGGTGGACACCGCCAGCTGAACTATGTCATTCTCGATGGTCTCTAACATACGATTTCATTTTTAAATTATTATATTAACGTCTTTGAATACTTCATCTAACTTTACCTTTCATAACTACGACTGTAATGAAAAAGGATACAAAATTAAAAATATATCGGGTCACTACATTAATGGATACAGAGCATATTAGCACATGTATTATTAGAATGCACAAATTGCAATTTCAGTACATATTAAAAACTCATCAGTACATTTTAACGATTTTTTTCTTTCCATCCTACCCACATCGTTACAACTCCAAATAACTATTTGAGCGTCCATTTGAAAAATCGTGAATCT
Organism: Notocelia uddmanniana; assembly: GCA_905163555.1. Lineage (NCBI taxonomy): Eukaryota > Metazoa > Arthropoda > Insecta > Lepidoptera > Tortricidae > Notocelia > Notocelia uddmanniana. Next base: position 25,359,020 of record LR991055.1, read on the forward strand.
TGCGAGAGAATTATTAGGGACCTCCATAAGGTGTGGACCACAAATCCAGGCCCCCTGTCAATTTATCCGGCAGACCCCAGGTTATTTATGTCTGACTATCAGTGTCGAGTGATTTAGGGGTTTGTTATTAAAATGGGCCGAATATTAGCGGCACAATTAGTAGGGACGTCGAGCAGGTGTTGTTGCTCGGATACAAAGTTTTGGGCGCTTGGGTTGTTGCTTGCTAGGCTAGGTAAGGGGTCTCCACCTAAGTAAATAAAATTAGATGGCAAGCAAAATCGTAGAACGTTCAAATTGGCAAAATGACGTCAGAAATGTTATTATAATCAGATAATTTATATAAAATTCGAAAGTAATCTATGTTTTGCTGATTAAATACAATATACAGCATAATATCACGGCAACACGTTAGCTGAGGCGACCGCGGCACTATCTGGTCTTCAGTGCGTTGTGCGCCGCATATAATGCACGTGCGGCGGGGCAGTTGTTTTTCAGATCACTCGCAGCATCGTAGGCACAAAACACACGAGGCGTTCCAGCATCAAGCAACGCGGCGTTGGCACGTTTCAAACTTTACTATTGCTGGTATGCCACTTATATATTTCTGTCCAATATGCATGTGATCAAAAAGACTTCATGAATTGGGTAAAACTTACTAGGACCACCGACATTTTAATCAAAGGTTAAAATTACAGTTAAATCATTATTATGAAAAATAACTTGGAAAATGTATTACCTTGAAAGGTGGTAATTTGAACACCTAATCAATTATCTTCGGAATATGAAGTCTTGATGGCTGTCATATGAAGTCATCAATTTCTCTGATCAAACTTACATTGAACCTTGGTGTGCCTCGATCAGCGACCATCATAATATGAGAATAATGTTCAACCGCTTTGGCTTAGTTGGTAGTGACCCTGCCTACGAAGCCGGAGGTCCCGGGCTCGTATCCCGGTCAGGGCATTATTTGTGTATATTTAACACAAATATTTGTTCCTGATTCTTGGATGTTTTCTATGTATTAAATTATGTATATCGTCGTCTAGTACCCATAGTACAGGCTTTGCATAGTTTGGGACTAGGTCGATTTGTGTAAGATTGTCCCCCAATATTTATTTTATTTTTATAAAAGTCACACAATTTTAACCCTATACACCCGGAAAGCTGAGATGGAGAAAAATTAAAATAAACTTTAATGACACTTGTTAAAAAAATATATTTCTATGTAATCCGGGTGTAAAGGCTTAAGTCACAACACAATTGGTCCGGTCTTAAAGAAACCCAAAAGTTTTCAAGGCAACTTCATATTGCTATAAACTCGTCATTAAACTATTGCTCTAAGTACGCTTGCTTTCATGCCACGATATTTTAATTCAGTGAATTCCCACAAAGAAGGCTATTACACAGCTATGTTAGTGTTGGAAGGCTAACACGGGCAACCATTACATTTTCTTAGTTAATCCTGAATTATACCGGAAATAGGATTATGACCAACTTTATACCGTCTGAATCTAGAGACATTGCGCAGAATGGAATTGTTATGACTTGAGGTCAATTTAATTTTTCTGTATAGCAACATTTTAACAGTATTTCTATGACTTTAATGCTGTATTACAGTTCCATATGCTACATTGAAATAATGTAATGACTTACCCAGACTATACTTATCTTAGTACTACTGTTATGTTAAATTAAGGGAAATCGGCAAAATTAGCGTGACCTGGAAGAACAGAAAGAATATTTAAGCAATTGATGAACGTTATGCATGGAGCTGTAATTTAAGCTGCGTGAGCTTGGTTTTCATTTAGATATCACTTACTTTATTAGCGCAACTGTTTATGAAATTGTAATTTTTACACATCTATGTTTTTAATAGCATATCATGATTTTTGTCAAATAATAAGGTATTTGATTTTTTTTTATTTGTTTCGCAAATGAATAGGTTAGTCACTCCCGGTACGGCAAATACTTATGCACATTTTGAAATCAGTTTCCATCAAAAATTACATTTTAGGCCGACTTGGTTTATCTTGTGTAGTTTTTAGGCTTCCGTACCCAAAGGCTAGAAACGGGACTCTATTACTAAGACTTCGCTGTCCGTCCGTCCGTTCGTCTGTCACCAGGCTGTAGCTCAAGAACCGTAATAGCTAGACACTTCACAGATTGTGTATTTCTGTTGCCGCTATAACAACAAATACTAAAAACAAAATAATAATAATTAAGGGTGGCTCCCATACAAAAAACGTGATATTTTAGCCCTTTTTCATGGCTACCACTCGCCGAGCTAGATCTGAAGAACCGTAATAGCTAGACAGTTGAAATGTGCACAGATTATGTATTTTTATTGTGGCTAGAACAACAAATACTAAAATCAAAATAATAATAATAATTAAGGGGGGCTCCCATACAACAGAGTAGTTGTTGGCGTTTTTTGTTGTATCTCATGAACCGTAATAGCAAGGAGGTTGAAATTTTCACAGATGTTGTATTTTTATTGCCACTGTAACAAATACTATTTCTGATACGGAACCCTTCGTGCGCGAGTCCGACTCGTACTTGGCCGGTTTTTATTTGATACGTGCATTTAAATACTATTAACTGTATATCACGAAGATGTAATCTTAAAATCGTCATTCCAGTTGTAATTACTATGTATTTTCTTCTTCAAGATGATTGGTCTTGCATCGGTATCATCCCGCCACTGGACCTCCGCGCAGTCACGCCCAAACACACATTCAAAAACAGAATGCAAAACATGTCGCCTGTAGTATCAATTAATGCGTGAGTTAAACCGTATAATTATTTTATTTCATTTTATTTTATTTATTTAAGGACCACCAACGGATAATACATCTAAAACAAAATATGTCTTAAATACAAAAATACAAAATTCATAAATCTAACAAAGATGCTTAGCCACCACAGCTCACATCATCTTTAAATCGAATCTTAATAAAATCCCAAAAAAAAAAGGAACAGAAACAAAAATACAACAATTACACGAGTAAGAAATAGAGCTCGGCACGTCGACTGCGTAATGCTACGCAAGTTCTTGTATTCTTCAAGAGATATTTCAATACTGACATATTACAAATGTTGATGTCATCATTGATACAAATAGAAAAAGACCACCAAAGCTCATAATTTCCAGAATTCAAGTACATGTCTTAAACGTAGGTATGTAATCAAAAACACTCGCTGCTGCAAGCTGTGCTGATGGTACACAATTCGATAAAGAGGGTATAGAACTTCAAAGAACTTATCAGCATTACCTTTCGCTTCCTTGTTTAATTTAAGTAGAACATTTCGAAACCTTAGTCGTTAGTGCTTTGTTCCAACGAGATTAAAATGAACAACGAGTTAACAAGCGAAACACTGCTAAAACAGGATCTAGTTACACAACAAAGCTATAGGTACTTAACTGCGGGGCTACGAGTAATAGTTTAAACCGGTCAGCGAACGAAATGAGCGCCCATTATCGAGCTAAATCCGAAACAAATAGCTAAGCGCTATATACCCTGAACAATGTCGAGTACCTAACAATTGCAACCAAAATTGGAGACTACGTTTAACAATCAATTAATTTTAGTAGGTCATTAGCGATCAATGAGCGGGACCATCGCACTCCAGTCCGAAGCGGCGAAGTACAAATTATTCCCTAGAACATTGGAAAACTCCAACCGCCCGATATTCGTCAAGGAAATTAACTCTTGTTCCCAAACCGTAATCAACGGTAGATTGTAAATTAATTGTGTAGATTTTTTTCCGTGGAATTATAAAAGCAAAGTTTTCGGCTGCGACATGGTTCGCCGAATCATTAATTATTCATAGGTCCGATTTCCGATCGAGCTTTTTGCTAATTAACTTCCGTTAAGTTTTAACAATAATGAGCTCTTATTTCGATTTACGATATTGAAACGCAATACAATGTTTACTTGTATTTTTAACTTGATACTGTTTGGCTGTTTGAATGTTTTCTGTTCCCAATAAGTTCCTGTATGATTGTTATAATTAAACTAAACTGAATCGCGTACAACTTTGAAGACTAGGAGCGCTACGATTTACTTCTACGTAAAATATGGTGCCAAAAAGACGAATTTAAAACATGCATGTTCCTATATTTATAAAAATTGCGAATGAGGTGCTAGTGCCACGACTTTTTAAAAACTTATCTCCAAAGCATACATACCTACTGCCCCCGACTTCTTTCGCGTAGGACTCGTTATCGGTTTAAAAAATGCAATAAATTGTTTAAGGCGCCGGCTGCTTCTTCCCCCTGGGCCCAGTACTCTTTAGTCTCGCCATGCACCCTATTATATATAAATTCAATATTTAACACCTGGTATCTGGATGATGAAACCCTAGGTAATAAGACCGGCGAAGTGCTTGAAGATTCACGAGTTCTCATAGAAAAATTCCAGCAAATAGGCCTTACTCTAAATTCCTCCATATGGGTTCCAAAAAGGTTTTATTTTGACAACTGCATATAAAAGGATACAATTTTATCAATAACATTTCGTACCCTCCTACCTATAGTAGAACAGTAGATGCAACTTTTTCATTGTACTTGTAGGCTATTTATATCTGTGTTTAGGCTGACCAATGCTGGATGATGTCTTTCCAGTCAACACAAAAGCTCGACATAAAAAATTTAGTGACCGTTCGAACCGTTTACTTAAAATTAACCCCCATATGGCGTATACAATTACAAAATTCTGTATATGTCTGCTCCAAAATTCTACAATTCTACCCCAACATTCGTTCCCCCTATTTCGTTTTATCGTTTCTACCGGAGGCCGTCGTTACCTGAAGGGCTGCATGCCTACCAACGATTCTTCATTCGTAACGCCAATGGGACAAGCTGCTCTGTATGCTGGTACGAGATAAGGATGATTCAAGTAGACCGTTCCGTGTCCGGGCCGGCCCGTTTTCTATGACAGCAAACGCAACGGCCGCAGTATTTCTCAAGAAGAAAACGGGCCGGACCGGACACGGAACGGCCTACTGTGAATCATCCTATAATCTGTACGAAACGTCTTCCAGCTCCGCAAAGCCAGCTCGTCTCATTGCTGGAACGAAATTTAAATCCAACGCATGGCTGCAGGATTAATAAACCGCAGCAGACTTTTCGCAACTGCACTGACGCATTTGGATTTGCAGTATCACTACTTTTGGGAGCAGCATGTGTGTCATCCGTTTCGGCTTTTATGGCTTGACTGGTACAAAAGGAGTGCTGGAAATCGCGGTCTTCCAGTCTAAATGACATTTAAAAAATATATATGTATATTTCTATCAAAGTATGTTTAAATTCATCATCATCATAGATCCTTTATAAACTAATTTTGTTCAGCACTTGCCCGATTTTTTAAGTTTGTGTATCGATATCCTTTACCAATTAATTTTTTTTGTTCAAATTCAGGTTCCTATCCTCGAGGAAATTACACATCTTGAAGGAAAACTAAAGGTAAGTCTGATGTATTGACGGAACTCCTTAAATAACATCGGCCCATATAAAAACAGTGTGGTCACTGTATTTATATGGGCCACTGTATTTATATAAGTTAAACAAACAAACCCAACTCCTATTTTGTTCCTTGCTATGCAACACACATGCATCTTTTCACATATCCATTTCATCATTGCGTTCGAATAATAAAATATGGTGATTACCGCTGAAAAAAATGAGAATACCTACCTATTCTCTTTTTTTTTCTGCGTAGCATAGCAAGGAACAAAATAGGAGTTGGGTTTGTTTGTTTAACTTATTATGTATAATTTTATTTTAAATTTTTCATGCGTTTTAGAATAGGAGTCGTTGATAAGACTATGATTATTGTTGATCTATGTCACATTACGTACCTATGAGGTTCTAAACAACAATTAATAAATAATGATAAATAAATATTCAAGGACTATTTTTAACACCAAACAATCTAGTCCCATAGTAATACAATAAGGATAGCCGACGCGTAAGGGTAGCTGCTAGCCGACGATATATTTAATAGATATATAATATGTTTATAATTAAATACATGGAAAACATCCATGTACTAGGAACAAATGTTTTGCTCACCACATAAACAAATGCTCTTAATGCGATTCGAACCCGGAAAGCTTCTTGTCAGTATCACCTACCACTAGGCTAAACAGGCCGACACAACCGAGCATTAGCTACAATTAAGCAATTACCACAAATACAACTTCAAAAACATAGCAACAGATTACACCGCTTATCGAGTATTCTCACGCCAGTACGTTGAAATTAGACGGCCACGGAGCAACTGCATCGACTTAAAGTAAAACGGGATCATTTTCTCGAATGGCCCTATTGTATTAAAGTTGCAATGGAATTCGTTGGTTATTGGCTTTGTTCGCCATTGCAGTAATACTCATTGTTTGAACAAGACTATTGTTTTAGGTAAGTCTAAGTTTACAGGCACATACTTGCTAACAGTATTTGAGCATACTTTATGAAAATATAGATAGCTTTCATCCAAGACCCAGGAAAAAAATATCCTTCTATGGACTAGTAAAGGCAAAAAAGTCGTTCTTGGGAAATTGTATCAAATTCTATACTAAAGTTTCTTAACACATTACTGAACTTAGCAATTTCAAGAGCATATTATAAGACATACTTTTGCCCGCGGCTTCGCACGCGCAGAACAATAAACTGAAGCCTATGTTATTGTTGTTTAAAAGAAGATAACAAGTTAATAATAACTAAACACAACTCACATACACATGATACACACACACATCCATTCTGGTAATGCGAAAGAAATCGTAGTTATTATACTTATTATGTAGAAAATTACAACTATACAGGTAGGGTTAATTTTTATTGTAGCAATTCCTTATACACTTTAGTAGCGGTTCCACCTTCGGGTAAATTTCAAAGAAAGCCAGTAACGTAGTCTGAGGTGGACTGTTTAATTAAACCTTTTCTGAAATGTTTGTTGGAGGTGAAGTAGCTATACGCGCTGACCATTTTCAAGTTGAACAGTGAGTGTACCACAGGGGAAAACCTTTCATGAATGGGAAATTTGGCGTAGGCGTTGATTTAATTCAGTCAGTCAGGATTTTGCACTCCTATTTAACCCGCTTAAGGGTGGATTATTCCAAACTTATCAAATAAAATTTCTTGTATTGTAATATTTGTAATGAGGAATCCTTACACAAAGTTTCAAGTCTCTCACCTAAAATTGTACTCCATCCCCATACCAACTTTCAACCCCATAGTGGGTACTTACGTTATATAAACTAACTATTGTGAAAAAAAAACAGCTTTGTTTAATGGTTTGGGTTGGGCATTGATTTAAGTGAGTGAGCAAGTCAGGAGTTTGCACCCCTATTTAACCCGCTTAGGGGTAGGTTTTTCCAAAACCCTGAAATTGCTTTTCTTGTATTGTAATAAGGAGTCTATACACAACGTTTCAAGACTCTCACCTAGTTTTACTCCATCCCCATACAAACTTTGCACCCTAAATAACCCGCTTAGGGTTGGGTTTTTCCAAAACCCAAAAAATATTCTCTCGTATTGTAATTAAGACTCCATACACAAAGATTCAACTCTCTTAGTTAAAATTTTACTCCATGCCCATACAAACTTTCAACCCCCTTTTTACACCTTTGAAGGTAGAATTTTCGAAAATCCCGTCTTTGTGGGTATTTATTTTATATTAACTACCTATTTTGAAAAAATCAGCTTTCTAGGATCAACGGTTTGGGCCGGGCGTTGATTTAAGTCAGTGAGAACTTTGCACCCCTATTTAACCCGCTTAGGGGTGAATTTTTCCAAAACCCTAAAATTACTTTTCTTGTTTTGTAATAAGAAGTCTGTACAAAAAGTTTCAAGTATCTCACTTAAAATTTTACTCCATCCCCATACAAACTTTGCACCCCTATTTAACCCGCTTAAGAGTGGATTTTTCCAAAACCCTAAAAAGTACTTTTCTTATATTGTACGAGGTAAAACTGAAAGTTTCGGGAATAGAAGAAAATATGCAGTATAAGTGAGTTTATTTATTTTTATTGTTTTTCAAAATATTCTCCTTTGTATTTCATGCACTTATGCATGCGTTCAAACCAGTCCATAAAGCACTTTTTGAACTCTGAAGTAGGGGTCGACAAAATGGCTATTTTATAGGCCTCCACTGCTTCTTCTGCGGTCTGAAACCGCTGACCACGCAGTTTGTCCTTGATTCTGGGGAATGTAAAAAAGTCGTTGGGACTTAAGTCAGGGCTATATGGAGGGTGGTCCAATATTTCGACTTTTTCACCGTCCAGGTACTCAGTTGTTGTCCGAGCGGTGTGTGGGCTGGCGTTGTCGTGGTGAAGGATGATGCGACGACTAGGGTTTGTTTTTCGGAGTTCAGCAAAGACGTTCGGCAAACAAATAGTGGTGTACCAATCAGCATTGACTGTTCTACGATCCTCAAGAGCCACAGTAGCTACGTGACCAGATTTAGAGATAAACGTAGCCACCATCTTCTTAGCCGTACTGCGAGAACGAACAACTTTTGTGGGTTTGAGCTCGTCTTCGAAGACCCATACTCGGGATTGGTTTTTAGTTTCAGGCTCATAAGCGTATATCCACGACTCGTCACCTGATACTATGCTAAAAACAGCATTTGAGCGTCCCTTGTTAAATCTTTTCAAAGTTTTGCGGCACCAATTGACACGGACTATTTTCTGCTCGTCAGACAATAGGTGAGGTATCCAACGGGAAAATAACTTTTTCACGCCTAATTCTTCTTTTAAAATAATTTGTATTTGACTCATTCCAATACCCAGGTGCTCTTGAATTTCCCGATATGTCACATGTCGGTCTTCATTTATCAGACGACGCACAACATCGTCGTTTTCTTGCGTGACTGCCGATTTTGGTCGACCTTCACGCACTTCGTCGGTGAGGGATACACGGCCACGTTGAAATTCTGAATACCACCTGTATATTGTAGTCTTTGAAGGAGCTTCAATATTAAAAGCAGCAACCATCCGCTCTTCACATTGTTTTTGTGTTAGTCCACTTTTAAAGTCATAATAAATCATAGCTCTGAAATTTTCACGGCACAATTCCATTTTAAGCAGTGACTCGACGACTTCAATAAACAATTGAAACCGAACCATACTTTTTTTTTCTAAGTGGCCAGTGTGTTGAGATAAGGAAACTTCAGAGATTATAAAAAGGTATAATACATGTTAAAAATAAATTAATAAGTATTCGATTCCCGCCACTTTCAGTGCAAGCCTCGTAATAAGGAGTCTGTACACAAAGTTTCAAGTATTTCACTTGAAATTTTACTCTATCCCCATACAAACTTTCGAGCCTCTTTTTACCTCCTTGAGGGTGAAATTTTCATAAATCCCGTCTTCGTAAGACTACGAAGACGGGATTGATAGACATCAATCGTGAAAAAATCAGCTTTCTAGGTTCAACGGTTTGGGCTGGGCGTTGATTTAAGTGAGTCAGTCAGTCAGTCAAGACTTTGACGTTTATATCTATACTAATCTACTATACTAATATTAGAAAGCTGAAGAGTTTGTTTGTTTGTTAGATCGCGCTAATCTCAGGAACTACTAGTTCGAATTGAAAAATTATTTTTGTGTTAGATAGTCCATTCATCGAGGAAGGCTTTAGGCTATATAACATCACGTTGCGACCAATAGGAGCGAAGACGCGGACGAAGTCTCGGGCAACAGCTAGTATATAATATAGAATGAGTACTCACATAATTCACTAGCCGGAGAAAAGATTCTTTTAACACATTGTGTGCAGTTTTAATAATTTTTAGGGTTACACACATTACGATAAAAGGAAAAATATCCCTTATCCTTTTAAGATTTTCATGAATATTTTTAGGCGATATCCTGATTTGTCGGTGTAAATGTACGATATGAGAAACCTATCAGTTGTCAGTGTCAACTATCTGTCTGTCAAATCAGTATCACTTTTTTCTGCGCCCCTACATTTCAATGAATGCTTACTGACCGACGCGCAATGCGTGGAAACGGGGTGGTACGAATGCAGTGCTGCCTTACATGATGTTACTTCTGCGCACACGTAACTCTGACAGCATCCAGTTAGAGAATCTCTTCAGTAAACTCACCTCAAAGAACACAATACTACACATCGATCCCGCCACAACAAGTCAGGCTTCCAAACTGCTCGACGGAAAAAATACAGACGGACCGGCGGACAGACGAACAACGAACTGACCTTCCCTTTTACTAAGGACTGCGTGGGGACTGAATATGTTCAAATTAATATCAAATACTTAGGTCTGCAATCCCTCGGAGCTATAAATAAACAGCCAAGTGCGAGTCGGACTCGCGCACCAAGGATTCCGTAAAACATATTTTTATTATAAGATGTAACTAAAATTTTTGTTGATGTAACTGAAGGTTTTCGCATGTTTTCCTTTATCTGTGTTATAAGACGTTGCATCGTACCAAAATTCAAAATTCTGAGTTTACGGGAAGTACCCTGTAGGTTTTGATTCCCTTGCGAGTTTCCAAAATTTGCGGAAATTTTCGGCATAAACGGCTGTATCTTTTGATTGCGTTGGCTTAGAAGTTTGATTTTTTCACGAGACAGTAGACCTGAGTATTGGATATAAATTCCAGCTTACAACCTCTACGCGTTCGCGGTCTTGACAGACAGACGGACGGACAACAGAGTGATCCTAGGGTTTCGTTTTTTCCTTTTTCGACGTACGGAACCCTAAAATTATCAACTTCTAAGTTAACGCAATCGACAGATACGGCTTTTTTCAACCTCATCATCACCTGTAGCAAAACTTATCGTACTTGAAATAGTTCGTATATGTCGCAGGAAGTCAACAAAGAAGCTCGTGGCAAATTTTGGAATTGCAGTTGCGTCAGCACCATGTATTTTCAATGCTTATGTAGCGATTGAAATTATTTTTGTGATTTTTGATGTTGAAATGTGAGTCTTAGAAACGTCAAGCGATTGGCTTGGGTGCGGTCGGCGCAGAACTAGTACCGGAAGTTGGCTAACTTGATTGTCAAAAGTGACAGTTCACCTTACGAGAGGAAAGTGGGTGGGGGAGAAGGAGGGATGGCGCCGATGGCGGCCATGCCCACAGTCTTGATGGAGTGTTGAATCGAGATGGACGTTAAGCTAGTTCTGCGACGAACACACCACGTTTCTAACCTTAAGTAATCTAATCCTTGTAATCGTTTAAGTTTTTGAAGTGATTGATATTGTCCATCGAATACACACCTGAACTACAATTACCGCTTCTTATTTTGTGGTTACCACTATGCACGGACCTCAAGTAAATGGACCCCCAGAAAGGGACTCGATATATAGATCTAGATCTTACAATACAGGTAAATCTTTTTTTTTTTTTTTTTTTTTCGTCTACTTTATTCTGCAATCAGTCTCAACAACTATGAGCAGATGAGTTGAAAAAGATTGGCGCTTTGGCAAGATAGGGCCACTGCCCTAGCTTCCCTTAGTTAGGCAGCACATTGGCTCTCTTGAGTCTCTTCATTGGGTTTGGTATTAGGAGAATCTGTGACAGAGGGTTTGGATGAGTAGCTAGTCGGTCCTTGTAGTTAGTTGCGTAGCGCTTCGCTTCTTCTTGTGTGGTTGGGATTTCCAGATACTCGTGGATTTCGGAGTTACGAGCATACCAGGGTGCCGATGACAAAACCCTCAGGATGTTGTTTTGAGCTCTCTGGAGGTACATTATGTTGGATTTGCTGGCAGATGACCACAGCTGAATACCATATGTCCATATTGGTTTTACTATTGAGCAGTAAACTTTCAGTTTATTGGTAAGAGATAGGGCTGATTGTCTGCCAAGAAGCCAGATGAGATTTTTGAAGCGATGATTCATTTCATTCCTTTTGTTCTTAATATGGTTCTTCCATGTCATTCTTCGGTCCAGATGGAAACCCAGATATTTGACACAAGTTGATTGTGGAAGTGTGTCAGTGCCCAGCTTGACTGGTGGACAAGTGTCACGTCTGAGTGAAAATGTGATATGATGCGACTTAGGAGCACTTGCTTTTATGCGCCACTTGGCTAACCATGCGCTGGTGTCATCTAGCTGGACTTGCAGCAATCTGCTAGCCTCTTTTGCATCTGGATGACAGGTAAGGAAAGCTGCATCATCAGCAAAGGTGGCAACGGAGACATTAGAAGACTGGGGTAAGTCACTTGTATAAATGTTGTAGAGGACTGGACCCAATACTGAGCCTTGAGGTACCCCGGCGTGGCAGCTGAGGATGGAAGATCTTGCATCTCGCACCTTAACTTGGAATTTTCTGTCACTCAGGTAAGAATCCATTAGTAGGTAGAATGAATGAGGGACCAATGTTTTGATTTTGCACAAGAGTCCCTTGTGCCAGACTCGGTCGAATGCCTGTTGAACATCAAGAAAAGCAGCTGAACAGTAATACTTTCTTTCAAGAGATTGCCTTATAGTGTTGTATACTCTATGTACCTGCTCTACAGTTGAGTGTTGCTTTCTGAATCCAAATTGGTGGTCGGGAATAACATGATCCATATCTAAGCAGGGTGTTAATCGTTCAAGGATGATCCTTTCCCACAGTTTGGATAGAACAGGCGTCAAACTGATAGGACGGTATGATGAAACTTCATTTGGTGACTTCCCAGGTTTTGGAATCATTATTATTTGAGAGGTTTTCCAAAGTGCAGGTACATGGGACGTCCTCAGTGTTGCGTTGATAAGCATGGTTAAGAAGACAATACACTTCTTAGGGAGCTCTTTCAGTAATCTTGGTGTAATTAAATCGAATCCTGGGGCTTTATTAGGGTTCATTTTCGCTATTTGTTTAGCCACTTCTCCTGGGCTAGTTGGGCGTAGAGGCAAACATAGCTGTAGGTCTTGCTGTAGGATTTCGTCTATTTCTGGGTCCTCAGGGTTATCAGATTCATTAGGCTTGAAGACACTGGCAAGATGAATAGCGAAGGTTTCGGATTTTTCCTGGTCTGATCTGGCCCATGTGTTCCCTGATCTGATAGGATGCGAGCTTTGTTGAGGCTGGGTAAGATTTTTTGTAGCTTTCCAGAGGTTATAGTTTTTGTGACCATTAGGAGACATCTTTTCCAGTCGTTGTTTAACTGATTCGTTGACCGAGTCAGCAAGAAGATATTTCAGTTCCTTGATAGCTTTGTTAAGTCTGGTTTTATCCGCGCTCCTGTGGGACGTCTGCCAAATTCTGCGGAGACGACGTTTTTCAGCTATTTTCTTTCTGACTTCGATAGGTATTGGAACATAGTGAGAAGATCCTGTCAGCTCAGGAGTAGTAAGCCAGGCTGCCACCTGTATCAGGTTTGTAATGTACATACATGCATCATCCACTTCATCCTTAGTTTTCAGTGGGAGTTTAAGGTCAACATTGCGCTCAAGGTATTCTTGGAAGCATTGCCAGTCAGTTTTAGAGTTGTGAAGATTATCGCTGAAAGTTTCTCGGGGCATAGCCATTGAATGTAGTATAAGTAAGACTGGTGTATGATCAGAAGAACCATCTAGACTTGATTTGATAATAGTGTTTTGTTTACAGATTCCTTTTGTGATAAAAAAGTCAAGGAGGTCAGGGGTTTTATTGCTATCTGTAGGCCAGTATGTGGGCTCCCCGGTTGATATAGCGAGTAAGTGGTTGCTGTCAATGCTCTTTTTTAGTTCTCGACCTCTGGTCAGTGTAAGTCTTGATCCCCAGAATGAGTGTTTGGCGTTCCAGTCGCCGCCAGCCACGAATCGATTACCTAGAGACACGAAAAAGTCTGTGAACATATTGTCTTTTATAACATGTCGCGGGGGGCAGTATATTGCAGAGATATTGACAGGTCCAGAGCGGTCTTCCACCCTTAAAGTCGTCGCTTGTAGATAGGGGGTTGCAAATGACTCCAGCTGATGGTGCTTTACGCTATTCTTGATTATTATTGCCGTGCCAGCATGGGCTCCACCATCCGGGTGGGAGGTATGGTACACTGAGAATCCTTGGATACAAACGCGGCTTCTTGAAGTAGTGTGGGATTCTGATATAAGACAAATGTCCAGCTTGTTAGAAGTGATGAACATTTCTAGTTCGTTAACATTTGGCGCGAGGCCATTGATGTTCCATGTGGCTATGTGTAGGGAAGTCATTTGACAAGTTTAGAGACGAGAGTTGAAATAAGACCCACCAAGGAGCCTATTTGTTGAATTAGTAAGTCAATTTTCTCGCTTTGTTTAATTAGGATGTCTTCCAGTTTGTGGTTAACTTGTGGATTTAATTGACTGGTCTTGCCATTAGCTGCATCAGCATATGACATTTGATGGGCGGTATATTCGTTCGTAGTAAAGTAGTTCGTAGGTAAATCTGAAGAAATTAAAATTGTGACTACAATATCGACGACGTGGCAAGCAGCAGGACTCATATTGTGACGATTGGCCAGAGCCTGCTCAGCACCGGGAAGAGTGGAAATCAAGAGGGGAGACCTTTGCCCAGCAGTGGGACATTCTATAGGCTTTCAAGAAAACTACATAATATATTGCATAACAATACTGCTTGAATACAATATATAGGTGGAAAGGGACACCCAGACGCAGGAAAAGACTCCATGACAGGACCCTCACGTTACTCTAGGGTGCAAAATAGTTTAACTAGCTGTTAAATATACGAGTACATGTACGGAACCCTCGTGTGCGGCTTTGAATCGCACTTAGCGGATTTCGCATATCTTAATATACAATAAAGGATCCTGATTAATTACAGGCATATAAAGTTTTTACGATGTAAGTGGATTATTAGCCAAGTTTGTAGCAAATTGATGCCAAAATGTAAGCTCATAAATCTTATAAAGCAAGTCCACGTGCTTAATAAGATTGAAAGAACTTATTGAAAATATTATTAATGTAACGATATTACAACATAACCGATATACTGCTTTTCGTACCCTAAAATTCATAAGGGACAAAACAAAAAGCTATGTATTCGTATGTAAATAGTACGTATAAGGGCTTGGGTAGGGCCAAATTTTGACGCGATGGAACACGTTTGCTAACAACAAATCATACCGAAGAAAGTGATGAACAAGCATGTGCGTTTTATGCACACTTCACGTGGTGTCCATAGCAGAAAGCTTTTCATAGAAGAGGCCCCGATAACAGAAATATACTAAGAGCCTCACAGGCACAAAGAGCAATATCAATTTAGGGTAGTTAGCAAACATTGGCCAGGCGATCGTTCATCATCACTAGCTCGATTCGGGTATATTATTTTTATTCTCCCCTTGGGAGCAATAATTATGTCCATTTGGCTCAGGATCGGTAAACAATTCGGTAATATTTCCTCTCTGTGTCGTATTATGGATTAAGAGTAGCCTACCAGGTTTAGCGCGGGAAACTAATAAGCTTGTGACACTTTAATCCTTTTAATTTATTTAGATGAATATTTTTTGTGTTATGATGATTTCGGGATTATCTTCGGCAGTTTCCGATGAATTTATATAGTTGATGGACTTTGTTCTTTAATGCTGTTTACAATTCAAGGTTAAGGAGATATTTAAAGTAAGTAAAAAGCTAATCAAAGTGCATTATTTTTGTTTTTGACTATACAATATTATGTATTAAAATAGTTAGCTTATTATTCATTAAAGAGCATTGAATCGTCTATTTTATTCTAGGCATACGTAGTTCATATGTAGATTTGTAAACCTCAACAAAGGTAAGTTTATACACTACCTAAAGCCTACTTGTTACACGGATTATTTCCATTTCCATTTTTTATTTCTTCCTTCCAAACCACTCGATCGAAATAATAAATATAATCGAGGAAATAATCAAAATCAAATCAAATCAAAATATTTTATTTGTGAATCATAGGTATACAGGATGTTGAAAATACATTGATAATGTTCAGCTATGTTCTACCTTACGGCGTACAAAGGGTTTCTTTTTTATACAGTAAATTTAGCCGTCAAATATCGTAAAGTCATGTTAAATTCGAAATAAAAATTGCGCGTATTACAAACTCATAATTATTTTTAAAATCTAATTATATTTTTATGTCAATAAGTCATGCATACCTATATATATAATACAATTACTTACAACCTAATATAAAGTGTCACCAAGAAACTCTGGCAACGAATAATAACATTTAGAAATTAATAATTTATTCAAATCATTTTTAAACAAGGGCAATGGCTTCTTTCTTAGAGCTATTGGAATTTTGTTAAAAATCTTGCTAGCCAGACAGACTTGTTTAAATAAATTCAAGTTTGTTTTTACAAATACAGCAGTTTCTAATATGAAGAGACAAGGTAGAGTCAACAGATTTTTTTTTTTTAAATATGGAATACAGCTATCCAATTGATGCAGACCGCACATTGATCTTATGCACCGTTTATGTGCTTTGAAAACGATCTCCCTGTTGGTCGAATTCCCCCAATATATAAGACCATAGCGGAGGGTTGACCCAACATAACCATGATATGCGGCAATTACTGCTTCAATGCTTACCAGCTTCGATAATCTGTAAAGCGCGTATGCATATTTACTTAGCTTTGTACAAATTTCTTCCGTGTGTGGTTTCCAAGACAACTTGCTATCAATAGTTAGTCCCAAAAATTTTGTTTTTTCAACTGGATCAATAGTGAGTCCTTGATAATTACAATTTACAGGCAGCATAGGTGTGTTTTGTCGAAAGTGCATTATTTTAGTTTTATAAATATTTATTATCAGATTGTTATCATTAAGCCCTTTTATTATATCATTTATAGTATCATTAATTTTCATTTCATAATTATTAATATCCTTACATTCAATTATAACTGTACTGTCATCTGCAAATAAAACTATAGGATGCTTGACATTCTAGGGAGATCGTTGATGTATAGTAAAAATAACAGTAGCCCCAATACGCTACCTTGAGGCACACCATACCTCAACATACGCACATCCGATTTGTATGGCCGTTCCTCTTTTGTATTCAAGCATATTTGAGTTAATAATGCTTCGCGAATACTTTGAACGAAAAATGTTTTGAACAAGTTAAAAAAATGAGGATAGAAAGTCCCCTCCTCAACTAAAAATTGCATGTAGGTACTCTAGCAGCACAAGTTACTTAAAGCCCTTCTCTTGAGTCTCTCATGAAGAGCTCTTTTGTTATGAAACTCTTCAGTGACCGTGGCGCGGCCCGCCCTTTTATTTTAGGATGGATTTTTATTTGTTGCATAAGTGAGTGAGTGTAAAAAGTGGAAATTCATACTAAAACTGCATCAAATCAATGCCATTAGGTGGCAATCCTACTGCAGAATGGAAAATATGACAATGCACAGTCTGTCGGCCTGTTTAGCCTAGCTTGTAGTGACACTGCCTCCGAAGCTAGAGGTCCCGGGTTCGAATCTCTCCTCCTGTGGTGAGCAGAGACATTTGATCTTGAGACTTGGATGTTTTCTATGGTTTTAAGTATATATCTATTAAAGATATCGTCGTCTAGTACCCATACAGCCTTATTGAGCTTACTAGTTCGATTTGTGTTAAAAAAATACTGTCCCCAAATATTATTATTATTAAAGTCAATAGAAAAAAGTAGATGAACACTTTTCACCTTATTACACTGGAATAAGATGCAAAAGTGTTATCTTATTTTTGCTTGACTTGACTGTACCAGTGCGCTCGTTGTATGTACACCACCACTGCGAAAACACAATTTCTCATAAAATAAAGATATCTCCAATCAGCTGTAATACCTACCGGTAAAAAAATTAAAATACTTTTCAGGTAAACTTAAATCCATTTTACCCGAAGAATATCCCGGGATATTTATGGCAACACCGTCCGTAACGGCACATTAATCAACGGTTAGCGTCATCCAGGTATTATTTTTCCCGAGAGACGACCGCTATGTCCGTATTATCTTTAAGAGGACGTTTAAAATATTTTGTTACTTATTTATCGAGTTACGACACAAAAACAAACGTACTCAGACTAATACGGTAAATCGAGTAGGGTAGGGCGTGCGCACGTAAACATTGAGTGCTAAGTTTCCTAATTATTAATTCGTTTTAAATGATTCGAGTTGATTGTTCTGACGTGTTACAGTTATTTTAACATTCATGGTGTTAAAAGTAATCTCGGACATAGTTATTACATAATGTTATAGCGACAAAACGTTTTTATATGCGAAATAAGTGCGGACTACAATTGTGACCGGTTAAAGTCTACCCACAAAGTGACATTCATACAGCATAATAAGGTTTTGCTGTGCTTTTTAGGCCAAAAAGTGCTGAGATAATACAAATTAAGATGGCTCCAGTGTTTAAATACGGATGTTGTTCCAGCCAAAAAAAGGCTGTTGATGTTATAATCTGTCAAAAGTGCAATTTAATATTTCATTATAGTTGCGTGTCTGCCGCGAAAAAGCCCTATGAGGGACTAAGTGAAACATTTAAAACTACGTGGACTTGTCCTGCTTGCGTAAGTAGGCAACCTAAATTAGACAATACAAACACTCCTGTTTCGGCACACAGTACTCAGCACCCACAGGACGAAGCCCCTTCTAAAATCACGGTTAGAAAAAGAGTCAACCCCAGTGACAATAAGGTCGATATGGTTTCAGTGAGCCAAATGCTGGATTCGATGAGAGAGGAGATGGAGACACTTCTGGAGCAGTTCAAGGCCGGTATGATGGAGCTGATTGAGGAAAAAACAAATGAAATGCTGGACCGGCTCATTAGTGTTCAATCCAGTGTAAACAACCTTCAGCAAAAATATGAAGTTGTCAGGCAAGAAGTTGTCACCAAGATGGAAGTTATCACGGTGCTGGAATCTGAAAATAAATCCTTACGCAACACAGTGGATGATCTTAGCACCAGGCTGACGCAGTTGGAGCAACACTCAAGGTCAAGCAATGTGGAAATTCAATGTGTTCCGGAGTACAGGGCTGAAAACTTAATAAGTACGGTTAAACAAATCGCATCCACTACAAAGTTCAGGCTGGAAGAAGCAGATAAACAGTTGTGCACCCGTATAGCTAAGGTAAACAAAGAAAACTCACGGCCACGCTCAATAGTTGTTATTGTCAGCCAAAGAGTAAGAGATGGGTTCCTTGCGGCGGTAAAGTCCTTTAACAAAAAGGCTGCATCATTGTCGGAAAAATTGAACACGAGTCATCTCGGAATAGCAGGGGACATAAGGCCCATTTTCGTATTGGAGCACCTGTCTGCGACCTTGAAGGGCCTTCATGCTGCTGCGCGACTCAAGGCCAAGGAGCTCCATTACAAATTTGTATGGGTAACACAAGGACAGATATTTATGCGTAAAACAGAATCATCAGGATATCTAGTAGTAAAAAATAAAAATATGTTGGTTGATTTGAAATAGGTTATGCCAAACAGTAGGCAGCTGCCTACTCAGTGCTTGTGTCTTGAAAAAATATGTTATAGTTAATTGAGATGCGATTATCTGGGTAAAACTTATACGTATGTAAGGGTAAATTCCGTTCGGATATCGACCTTACTGTTTGGGTGAAAAGGTTATAATTGCAAGTTCTTGTCAAGTGTTCGTTATTAATTATTATTATAATTTTTTTAATACCTAACATCATATACTTCTCGTAGTTTTAACTGCGATACCTACTTCTATATAAAATGTGTTTGACCTATTTTACAAAGCCGTTTTTATTAGACAACGCGCCCAGATGGATGGATCGTTTTAGGTACTTACTTGATTGTGCGATACCTATTGTATAGGCTTGTAGGCTTGTTTAGGATAATGTGCGGGAAATGTTAAACATTTTTAAGTATTTGTAATTTTTAATTCTGTACATGGGAGTAATATACCTAGTACTTAGGCTATGCATGTTCACCTGCCTTTTGCATACTTAGCCACAATTATGTTACCTAAATATGTGGTTGTAGGTATAATGTTGTATTGTGTTAATTATCCAGAATAAAATACCTATAAGGAATCTCATGTAAAAATTGTACTAATAGCTAATTATGGGTTTGTTTTATAATATGTTAGTATTTTTGGATGTACCTACTTTTATGTTTTACCTTTTTTTTTTGCATTTTTCATGCATGTATTGTAGGAAACCTGACTTATAACAAAATCTGCCAAATTGAACTAAAGGTAATTAATTAATTGTAATCACCTTTCTTTTTTATTTTTTTCTTACTTGTTAGAAAGGAATTTTATCGCAAATTGAATCTTAGTTGTAGTTCACATTTATGCGCTATAAACATAAATGATTACACCCTTATCGTGTTATTACCAAAATGTACGAGGTCTTAGATCAAGCACGGCTGAGGTACGTCAACAGATTTTGAATAGTAATTATGATTTGGTTATATTCACTGAAACATGGCTGAATAGCGATATATATATTTGATTGCGAAATTTTCGATAGCCGATATATAGTATACAGGCGAGACCGCGAGTCCTCTAGTTTAAACAACTCAAAAAAACTTGGTGGTGGTGTTCTCATTGCTGTCAAGAATGAACTCATCTCTAGGAGAGAACAGGGGTGGGAGAGCGAATGTGAGGACCTGTGGGTCACATTAGAAATTAAAGATGGTAATGGAATGCGTGGAGTGATGTTGCATTTGTGTGCGGTATACTTGCCTCCTCCAGTCACAAAAAATACTTTGGAGGAATTTATTGATAAGGTAAACAATGTGTTTGATGGATCAAATGGGTATACAGTCATAGTCGGGGATTTGAATCTTAGTGGTATTATATGGACTGCTGCGAGTGATGTTACTTATACTAGACCGTCAGATTACAGTAATTGCTCACTCAAAAGTACCCTTGTTGATTTCATGACAGTAAATAATTTAAAGCAATTTAACTCTGTGGTAAACTCAAAGGGTCGTATACTGGACTTGATAGTTAGTAATGAGGATGTTGTTACTGTATCTAAAAGCTCTTTTTCCATCAGACAAGCTGACAATCATCACCCCCCCCCCCCCCCTTGGACATATTAATTCAGTTACCTAGTAATGTCAGATGTAGGAAAAATAAATCAAATTCTAAGTACAACTTTTACAGGGCAGATTATGAAGTTATTGTGGAACAACTGAGTAAAATATCTTGGCAAGATGAGCTTGATAGGTTAACAGATATTGATGCAATGGTTAAGAGGTTTTACGAAGTATTGCGAGAGATTATAAAACGCACTGTACCTATGACTAATCATAATCGTAACCGTGCCTACCCAGTGTGGTACTCGGCTCACCTAATATACCTACTGAAACAAAAATACAAATATCATATTCGCTATAAAAATATCAGAATCCACTGGATAAACTTGAATTTGAGTATTTGAGGATAGATTGTGAAAAAATCATGAAAACTAACTACAATGGTTACATATGTGCGATAGAAAAACAGATTAAAAAACATCCTAAATATTTTTGGACTCATATAAAGAACATACGCAAAAATAGCTCTAATTATCCACCTGAGATGATGCATGAAGATAAAATAGCCGGTAACTCTAAAGATATTAGTGATCTCTTTGCACAACATTTTTGCTCAGTATATGATAAGGATTTGAATGCTAATAACACTATTGCCTTAAGTTCCATCGGCCGTAGAGCATTGGGAGGGACATGTGATGAAATTGGTGACTTATCCTTCACGAGGGTTGAGATTGAATTGCAATTGAGGGCTTTGAATGTAAAAAAGGGTTCTGGTCCGGATAACATTCCCCCAGTATTTTTAAAAAACTGTGCAAAACAACTGTCGTTGCCATTGATGAAAATATTTAATGCATCAAATATTCAATGGTCGGGTTTGTTTCCATCGATGTGGAAACAAGCTAGAGTGGTACCGGTATTCAAGAGTGGTAGACGTGACTTAGTATCTAACTATCGACCAGTGTCCTTATTGTCTTCAGTGGCCAAGGTATTCGAAAAGTTAGTGTATGCTGCTATATTTAATCATGTGAAAAGCGATCGCCTTATCAACACGGGTTCATGCCTCAACGCTCGACCTGTACAAATCTTTTAGGCTATGTAACAGATCTTACAGAAGCTGTTGATAATGGTCACCAGGTGGACGCGATTTACACTGACTTTTCGAAGGCCTTTGACAGGGTCAATCACGGGATTCTGGTTGATAAGTTGCATGAGTTCGGTATTAGGGAAAGTATGCTTGACTGGTGCCAATCTTACCTTGCGTGTAGGATTTCTACTGTGGCAGTTGAAGGTGAACAGTCCGAACCTTATATAGCGTATTCAGGAGTTCCGCAAGGCTCAAATTTTGGACCCTTATTTTTTAATATATATATTAATGACATTCCACTTCAATTTAATCATGCGACCGCATCTCTGTTTGCTGACGACTTAAAGCTTGTTCGGGTAATTAAAACTCAACCTGATGTGCAACTTTTACAAAAAGACGTTAACGCACTGGTGGAATGGTGCAAGGCTAACAAAATGGTACTTAACCCAAGCAAATGCTACCACATAAAATTTTGTCGCAAGTGCAATCCTTTGCCTACTATATATGTTATATTTGATGTTACTTTACAAGAGGTAAGAGAAATAAAAGATTTAGGAGTGATATTTGACAGCAAACTGAGTTTTGTGAATCATGTAGATAAAACTATAAATACTGCTTTCAAGGCGCTGGGTTTTGTGTTACGATGTGCTAGGGAGTTCAGAGAATGTTCGACAATAATAGCCCTATTTAATAGTTTTGTAAGGAGTAAATTAGAATATTGTAGCATTGTCTGGAATCCTTGTTACAAAGTCCACAGTGACAGGGTTGAGAGACTACAAAAGCGTCTTACTAGACATCTTGCCTACCGTAGCAAGACAAGAGGCCAACCATATGAGACCCGGCTTAAGCAATTTAAATTAAAATCCTTAAGCAGTAGACGCAGTGTGTTAGACTTGATGTTTCTACATAAGCTGCTGAACGATAAAATCGACTGTTTAGAGTTAGTTAAACGAATTGGAATTAGAGTGCCGTCACGTTTGCCACGATACCCATGTGCCTTGCTTTATGTGCGCCGCAGCCGAACAAATCTTGGGACTCATGCGCCTATAACTCGCTTGTCTCGCCTGTACAACAAACTCGCTAGTAGACTACCAACGTTAGATGTGTTTCACGACAGTGAGTCAGTATTTAAAAAGAAGTTACTTTCTGTTGACGATATCAGTTACTAAACTACTAAAGTTTAATTTATTTAGTCACTTGATTACTTGGTTTTTGTTTTTTTTTTCTGTCTTTATATGTAGCATATTATGGAAAGCTGTAATTGAAAATAGTGCATGCTGTGATTGCCTGTAAGTGGGGGATCAGTTATGAATGTTGTTAATGTATAGTTTATTATGAATGTGTATTGTATCGACCGTTGGCAATCCTAATAAATAAATAAATACTTGTTTGTTACAATTCTGAATACAGCCATCAAAAATTATTACAATAATTAACGGTTACCAGATTTCCGCCATTTGGAAACGTATTTCTAAGTATGATGGTGCAATG
Source organism: Notocelia uddmanniana (assembly GCA_905163555.1). Taxonomy (NCBI): domain Eukaryota; kingdom Metazoa; phylum Arthropoda; class Insecta; order Lepidoptera; family Tortricidae; genus Notocelia; species Notocelia uddmanniana. Next base: position 25,382,503 of record LR991055.1, read on the forward strand.
GGCTTAATTCGATTATATTGTATGATTTAGGACCCAACATTGCGGATTTGTGTGCGGAACACAGGATTAATCTTCCACATTTTTTGTCAAGTAGAGAAAAAAATATGTACAAGATTTGGTCTCCCTATAAGGTACAAACATAACGTCATTCCCCATAGCATAGTAACATAGTAAGTGTAATGGGTGACCATGATGTATTTTTACCGCGAGAGACCATCATAGTGCCCGTATAACCTTTCTTTATGTACAGTCGCGGAATGAAAAGGTTCGTGACACTTCAACTTTATTCCCTGCTGACCGTGACCACACCCTCGTTCACTTAGAAATTGAATCGCTACGGTATCAGCGGCCTGGCTCTTAACCCCGTGCTGTCTTCCGTGATGCATACGGCCCAGATCGTCATGGGCGACAAAGGTCAGGCATCATCCTCGCATCTCTGGAACGTAATGGGCGTCCCCCAGGACTCGTATCTCTTGAATACTTTATTCAGCATCCTCCTTAATGACTTGAGAGGCTATAAAAAATGTTGAAATATACATGTACACTGACACAGTTGTGATCACCACACGTAAGATATACTAGATAGAGGGGGTGCTCAATGGGGTTCTGAGGCAGCTTCACGGCTGGTATAAATCTAACGGCCTGTCCCTAAACAAGGACTATATTACGTGTATCTTGACATTTCAGTTAAAAGGTCACGTGAGAATGCTACTTCGTGACTGTTCACTGGCTGCTCTCGTACGAGGCCAGCTCTGGAGGCAATCCTCGCAGATGCAGAAGAGAGCCGGCAGTCAGGAATTATTTAAAGAACCCTAGCGTGGACCCGGCGACTGAGACCGTAGATTAAAAAAAAATACACATTGGTAGGTAAAAATACACAAAACTGAAGAAAAGAAACAACACTGCTGTTCGCGTTCATATTTTATTCCGGAAACCTGCTGCTGCATTAAGAGTGATACGTACAATGGTATCACAATTGAATATCGAATTGTGTATTGAATTCAGGAAATACGTAAACGCCTAGTTATAATGGATATGTTTAGTAATAGCAATTAGAACTCAAAGAAAAATGCTTGGGAAGAGGTATGCACGATATTTATTGTAGAATTTGAAAGCAAAACAACAAAAGAAAAAAGAATAAGAAGGCAATTTTATTAAATACATATATCTGGCTTGCCATGGTTATGCTCGTTCGTTAGACATAAAATAAATAGCAAATGCATCTCTTACAGTTACTTAACATTTTCTATAATTATTCTCTTCATTTGAATGTACATGTTATAAAAAGGCCAGTAATTGTTTTGGGTTTAAGTTTTTTTGTCACTTTTAATCTTGATCGAAAAAAAATATGTAGGATACTAAAAGTTTCGACTATTTAGCCTAGTTGGGAGTGACACTGCCTCCGAAGCTAGAGGTCCCGGGTTCGAATCCTGGCCAGGGCATTATTTTGTGCATTTAGCACGGATATTTGTTCTTGGGTCTTGGATGTTTTCTATGTATTTATCTATATAAGTATGTATATCGTCGTCTAGTATCCACAGAACAAGCTTTGCTTAGTTTGGAACTAGGTCGATTTGTGTAAGATTGTCCCAAATATTTGTTATTACTTTATTATTTATTTCTTCGGCGAATTCAATGTGAACATTGTTGACTAGTGCAAGATTCGCCATTTAATGAAATGAAATGAAATGTTTTAATGACTATCATGATTCCTAAAACGCAATAAATCTCTCTGCACTACCCCTACTATTCCTCTAGACGGGTGAAAAAGGGGGGTTAGAAGTTTGTTTCGGGTGCAAGTATTTTTAAAACAATAATCTTAAAATTATTATTCGGTAATTAGAAGACAAAACATAAAAATGCATACATACTTTGTCCTGTTCCACTTAATATCAAAAACCGCTGTTATTTTAATATGAAACTTTCCTGTAATGGAAAATTTACTGTGTATTAATGTTAAAGACCGTATTCAACTAAAACTTTTGCTGTCTTATTCATTTATCTGTAATCACTACGTTTGATATTCCAAATTAGGCAATGGGGCCTTTTACACGGTGATTATTATCACGTGATACACTCATATCACGATACGTTTCACTTCCATATCAGCCAAAGGACGTCCACTGCAGGACATAGGCCTCCCCCAAATTCACGGGGGGTATATGTCATAATCGCCACGCTTGGCATGCGGGTTGGCGATCGCAGTATCTCCACCGCACTCCAAGGATGCTGCTGCCCATCCCCCGTTGGTCTTGGTCGTAGTTTTAGGACATACCCGGGTCCAACGTACGAGTATCACTTATTCACGTGAATTTAAAGCATAATCCAACAATTGTGAAAACCGCGATAATATTTACATCTCATTATTGTGATATTAAGCAACCTGTAAAAGGCCTCAATCGTTTTAACAAAATGTATTTTTATTAAAATTTTGTCCGCACACGGGCAACCGCATGGCATATTAAATGGAATCATAACTTAAGGGGGTGAAAAAGAGGATGAAAGATTGAATGGGAGGACAAATAATCAAGCCAGTGCTTTAACAATATATTATAATCAGGGCTCGGATTTTTCATCGCACGGTAAGATGAAAGAAAACTATGGAGTCGACATTACGACTAAAATGTAACTCAAATTCATACTCATACTCATTCATTTAAATAACACCGAAAGTAAATTATACGTGAAATAAATAATTTCAGTTGAATTACTTAATTATATTTTAAATAAAAAAATAAACTGTCGCCCCTAAAAAAATATTAAGTTAGCTCCTAGTTTTTCATATCCATAGGGCAAGTATAGAAAGGAATGAGTGCTTCAAAATCTTGAAAGTGGATGGCGTGTGTATAATCCATAACAAAATAATACTGTTGTAAAATGAGTATATAATGGCGAGTTATTCGATATTTTCTGGAGTAAAACAGCTTCTATGTTGGTTGAAAATCCACTTGTGACTTGAAAAAGATCCTTCCATATTAATAGACATTAGCTTAGTTAATTTAAGAACTCGCTCAAATTGTTGAGTAAGTACTTGCCATCTGGCCTATTTCCATGAAGTCCGGATTTCTATTGAGTACATTTTCGGATTAATCCTTTTTAAAAATTGCAAAATCTTGCGGATCAGACATTGTTCGCGTAATATTAGTTATTATTTTCAGGGTAGAGAATTAATAGCGAAGGTGTATCATTTTATGAAATCTGAGGCAGAAAATGGTATAAAGCATTTGGCAGATGCTCGTTGGCGTACTGCACAAGCAACGGAAGTTTGTGGGCAAACAGTATCGCGAATACTCAAGGAAGAAAAGAATTTCGCTTCAACTTCTTCTAATTTCACTTCTACGATGAAAAAACGGAGAAAAGGCTGAACAAAATTGATATGGATAGTTTTACAATCGATTTCATACGAAGGACGTACTTACGTAAAGAAATCAGGTTGAATATTAAAGATTTTTCTCAGGGATACGAAAGCAATTATATTTCCTATGAACGTGTGGGACATGGCTTCTTGGGAATTTGTAGGGGTGGAGACGGTGTGATATCCTAATATTCCTATATCTACCTAAAGCTGTCAGTGTCTATTATCATTCGAGGCAGTACGAATATTTTCAAATGTGTGCTTCCTGACTGGCACGAGGCGTGCGGAGGCGGGGCGATACGAATGCAGTACTGCCTACTTCCGCGCATGATATGAAGTTGGTACTTGCACATGATATTAATTAAGTTGGACTATATACCAGCCAGCATATATTTTGCGCAGTGGTCTGCTGGCCAAATGTTCATAATACTGACACCAACCAAAATACTTCGCGACATTTATGTCGCCGGCAGAATATGCAGAACTTACAATAAATTGTACCATATACTTGGAAATAAATCACTGATTGATTGATTGCAAGCTCACGGATCATGTTCAAAATACCGCATTTCGCCCCGGCAAATCAGAAGAACGGATATTTAATTTACCAGAGACTTTAATTCTATGTTCGTTAAAAAAACTCTTTTTATCGATTACAGAACAAACAGAAGCTCAGCCGCCTGAAATGGTAAAATAAAACGATTTGACACACTGAATACTACGCTCCCATTTATATACATGTGGCATTAGCATCAGAAGTTAAGAGAAATCGTGTAACCTGACCATAATAAGGAATAAAAGAAGATTTGAATGTTCCATGCACGGGTTGTAATTGGCTGTTTTCATTTTGTAGGATGCTATTCGAACCAGTTAATACAGAGCATGAAATCACTGTACAGATCTATCTACAATTTGAGCACAAAACCCCTGAATAAGAGTTAGTAAGTAATACTTTATAATGAACAAAATATCTAGAGTCTAGCCTAATAAACTAAGCATTAAATGGAAGTTTTTGAAAATCCGCCCTCTTCAGCTATTTGAAAGTTTGTTTGAGGAGTAAGTAAAGGAGTACGAGTAATAGTATTATTCAAACAAGAAATTTTAAAATTTAGCATTAAAGGATAATAAAATAAATTACAGCTGTTTTTAAAACTCAGTTTCTGAGGTGAAAAGGGGGTTGAAAATTAGTTTGAGGAGCAAATATTTTTTAAACTTGAAGCTTAGATTATAGACCTATCAATTTAAATGACTTTTACAACACTGAATAAATTATGTGGACTTCTATGTAAAACATTTATTGCATGTATAAAATAATAACGACCTTGACATACATATAACAGACACTAAACAATAAGCCTGACATACGTACCAAGTGATTAACAACAACACTATTTCCAACTAGCTCTGGCATATATTTATAAATATGTTTTTTTAAACAAATGAATGGTACTTTTCATATTCTAAAATTACGTACACTGTAATTTTTAATAATATTATTATTAATAAATAAGTATGAGTACGAGTAAGTTCAGAAAATTCACTCTCTGAGAGGATGAAAAGGGGGGTTGAAAGTTTAAATGGGCAAGTATATTTTAAGCGAGAAGCTTGAAACTTCTTATATAGTCATGGAATAAACAGGTTCGTCACACACTATTTTAATTCTGTTAAGTTGGAAAAATGTTTTTCACATTTTCATCCCGCGACTATATATGTTAAAGTCTGAAAACAATCTTTTCTAGTCAAAATTATTTATATTACCAATGGCAATTTTTGTAAGAATTCGATTTCTCCAAATGTTAATTTTTTTGGAATTTATTTCTATGGCCACTTGTCATCTCAGAAGAGAAAATGTCAGAGCTATACTTATAAAAGGAGAATGCCAATATAATACAGTCAGACAATTATCTTTACAAGACAGAATTAAGAACCGAACAGAATTAAAATCTGTAAACGGAAACGGACGCGAATGATCGACCGGGGACCACAAACAATATGATTGCAATTGAATTATTCCATCATCGTTTGATGATGAGCTCATAATTGCTGACCCAATGAGGCGTGCTTTTAACAAAGCTATGTAATTTGAGGAGATTCAAATATATATCGATATCAAACTGTGATTTTCAATTACGAGTAAATTCGCATAATTGGATTTAAATGTTATCAAATTAATAAGGAAACTTCCTGACTTTTGCGAGGCGGGATCGGTACGTATTGTTATGTTTTTGACATGAGCTCCGAGGAAAGGCACCGTAAAATGCGACATCAGTAATGTCGCATTTTACGGTGCCTTTCCACCAGAGATGTGTTATGTGGCTATGTTGCGAGGATGTGTAAGCTAGTTACGCTATTAAAACCCGTTTCCACCAGTGCTATGCTATGTGGACCAATGAATATGGTTGGTGGATTCAAACGCATCCGTAGCAACGTAGCATAACACATCTCTGGTGGAACGGCACCCTTACTCATTTGATGGGATACTGTAATAGTACATTACTACAGAGGCCGGGACGAAAGGGGTTGCCGGCCGAAGACATATAGACGGCCGAGCGAAGCGAGGTCGGATAGGTCTCAGGCGGGCAACCCCATATTTCCCGCCGAGGTATGTATAGTGCTTTTCTCAAACATGCAATGAAATAAACAACAAAAAAATCGAAAGTTTTATTTTTAATACGCATAGTGGCAGAATGTCATGATGCCTGTGCCACAAATTTATGTGGAATGGAAATTAAAAAAGAGGACTTTGCCCGCCTAGGCCTGCAACATTTGTATGAAATAGCATTAACGACCTCTTGTCCTAGCCGCACCTGAAACGTCATACTTCGCAGCCTATTATAAGGAACATAACATCAATATTTCATTGCATGTTTGAGAAAATATTATATTTGCACATATCATGCGTGGAAGCCGAGCAGTACTGCATTTGTTTTTTCCTGCTTCTGCGCATGCCGCGCCAGTCGGGAAACACTCACTTAAATGTATGTAAATAGCGATACTGACTCGACTGACGGTTTACTAAATATAGTACCGCCTACGCTCCGCCAAGTCATGCGACCGACTTATAATTGTCGAACGCGTCCCGCCTCATTTGTTAAATTCGATCACAATTTTTTGCTTAAGAATTAAATTTTACAATATTTTCATAATAAAGTATGTCACAACCTACGCCTCAGAATTACAGGCGTGATGGTTAATGCAACTACATGCAAAAGTATGGAAATACCGCTTCTGATGCCAAATTATTATGGAGAAATCGTTTCTGGTTTGTTCCCGAACACTTTAAATCTAGGCCACTTCCGCATTCGGCGGTGCGAAATCGGTATGTATTGTTTGCGGTGAACAGTAAAGAAAAACAAGAGTTAAATAATAAATATATAGACAAGAAGGCTGCTTCAAACTAAAAATCCAATTATACGCCGTTGAAAAGGTCCACCCTCGTTATAAACCGTCACATAACACCAAAAAGGATTGTGTAAAAAAGCTGCCACCTTCTCGCTTCAGTCCAGTGTTTATTAAAAGCATGTTTAATAAATTGTAAAGAACCACAATACCAAGCAAACAAACTTAGTACCTACGAGAGGATGCCTCAGCTCTATTTCCGTTTCAGCAGCACTGCAAAGAGAAAATGCAGCTGACCGAAGTAACGGGTTTCATTCCCACTTCATTGGTTGAAATAAAAAGAGGTATTGCATAGATTGGAATTTCTTATTATAACGGAATGCACCCGACTGGAGAACCTTGATTATATTGAGCAAAGCCGTCCCTCAAGCCCAAGTGAAATTGTTGTAGTGTTAAATAAGCTGATAGTTCACACTGCGATATATTTCAGAAGTAAAAAGATATTTTCTCAAACATGCAATGAAATATTGATGTTATGTTCCTTATAATAGGCTGCGAAGTATGACGTTTCAGGTGCGGCTAGGACAAGAGGTCGTTAATGGAATTTCATACAAATCTTGCAGGCCTAGGCCGGCAAAGTCCTCTTTTTTAATTCCATTCCACATAAATTTGTGGCACAGGCATCATGACATTCTGCTACGATGCGTATTAAAAATAAAATTTTGTTTTTTTTTGTTGTTGTTTATTTCATTGCATGTTTGAGAAAAGCACTATACATACCTCGGCGGGAAATTTAGGGTTGCCCGCCTTAGAGCTAAATAACATTTCTCTCTCTCTCTCTCTTACACAATCGAATAAGTGAAAGAGAGAGTGCGAATGGGTTTGTAGGGAAAACCGAAAACCTAAATTACTATATGTAAATAACTACCTTTTTAAACACAGTTATGTCTTTGGCAATAAAAGAGTTGTTAACTCATCAGCGAGCGAGCAATATATAAAATGAACCATAGATACTCACTTAGAGATAAGTTCAAGAACATTAATGTAATGACATTGCATTGTCAATACATCTATGATAATATTGTGTATGTACCTACATAAGAACGTTGTAAATTTCAGGAAGAACTGTGACATACATAATATTATTAATACTCGAAATAAACACAAACACGCGGTGCCCACCACTCGCCTCCAGAAAATTAGAAAATCATTCATGGGTAATGGTGTGAAGTTTTATAATAAGCTTCCAAGAAACGTAACTGAATTATCTATTAATAAATTTAAAAATTATGTAAAGCGTCAAATAATATTGAAAGCATATTATAGCACACATGACTACAAGAATGATAAAACACCGTGGGATTAATTGTGAATGAAATATTAATGAATTAATCATTATGGCATTAGATAATAATATGATCTTATTATTTTCTTTGATATTTTGATTTTATTCTAGAAACTGTCTAGATTTCTATTTTTTATACATTTTTTATTATTATTATTATTTCTGTTTTGACGATCGTATTGTGAATAACACAATAATTTTTGTGCACAATAATTTCTTACTTTGACATGTCTACAAAAATACAATATTTATTTTAAAGAATAATAATAGCATCGATAAATTGCTTTAAATAATTAATTAATATATATGTTAATACATCAAATACATGTTATAACTGACGTTTCGAAAGTGCTTGTTGCTAGGCCTATTTGAATAAAGAATATTTTGACTTTGACTTTGACATCTTACAAACTATGTTGACGAATGTGACCTGAGTTATCAACTATTTTAATTATATAAAATGACGACCAGATTTACATAACAGTAAATAGCCACCATTCATCTTTTCCTTATTTATTTCGATAATCGTGAATATCTTCTTATAGATTGTGGCAAATTAAAGTACTACGTGGAAAATAGGGGCAAATTATACAAATCTGCATGTTGCAGCACTGTATAGTATGACAAAACAATTTAGTGCGCCTTGCTGTGCCCACTTTCCTACTCGTAAATATCAAGCAATATCTCGTCTCCACTGACACAGCAATTAAATGACCTTGTAACACATTTGACATAGATTTATTATCTATGTGTCATTTAATAAGTTTTATATGAACCTGGGTATGTCCTGAAACTACGACCAAGACTATCGGGGGATGGGCAGCAGCATTCCTGGAGTGCGGTGGAAATACTGCGATCGCCAACCCGCATGCCTAGCGTGGCGATTATGGCATATACCCCACGTGAATTTGGAGGAGGCCTATGTCCAGCAGTGAACGTCCTTTGGCTGATATGGTGGTGGTGGTGGTAAGTTTTATATATCACTATTTTGGCTGATATGGTAGTTTATCGGAGTGTCATTTTAACCCTCATAGGTAACAACAAGAATCATTTGCTCAAAATAACTGCCATAGACAAAATCGGGATCTTTTGCACTAAGCTGACGATCATAGATAATAATAACCTGTATCTTTTGAACAAAACTAGCTATCTTAGACAATAACCGGGATCATCTTAACAAAACTAATATCTATCATAAATAAAAACCAGGATCCTTTTCAAAAAAACGATAGTGATAAATCATCATATCATATCAGCCGAAGGACGTCCCACAGTCATAAATAGTAGTCATAAATAGTGTGAATTATCACATAAAACTGACTAGTAAAGATAAAAATCGGGAACCTCTGCACAAAGATAACTGAAATTGACAACAACCGGGATCCCTTGAGCAAAAGTAACCGTTATTGAACACAACTGAGATCCTTAAGGGGATCCTTAAAAGTAACTGTCATATAACACAACTGGGATCCTTACTAATTTAGGCGACTTTCTGTGCATCCAGTGCTTCCTGACTAGCGCGCGCGCTTCCGCGCATGATATTACTAGATTACTACTGCGCACATGTAATACTGACAGTGAAATAATCTGTGCGTCATCAGTAAGCTCACGTCAAATGAAAAAAAAACACATAATTCCCAGGCCAGGAACAAATATCATCACTCATATCCTCTTGAGCCAAAAATTTGTAAGATCTAATTTTGTATCAAGCCCCGTAACGTCTGCTATCGAAAATTCTAAATTTCAAGTTAAACGGAAAAATTTGGTGCGTCGTGCAGGATTTGCACCTTGAGTGTGATTCATTAACAAAGCTTGGGTCTCCCCAAGCTTGGGGCTTGGGTTGGGCGAAGGTACTCGTAGTTGTCGCTGTACCTACGCCTCCCTAAGGCATTTTAAGAGGGAATTGGTTTGAACGATTGGACATTAGCATGATTGTTCTCATACCTCATTTGGCTAGAGTAAGGTAGGTCGCTTATGTCAGGATGTCGCAGGTTCAAAACCTGTTCGAAACACACATTTTTCCCTTGTAACTATCGTAAGAAAGTTATATTATGAAACCCCGTGGATATCAGCTGGGACTTGGTAGTTTCAACCTCTCAAACACGTAAAAAGGTATTCTTTTTTGGTGCTCCATGCAGGATTTGAAACTGAAGCGTGATTCGTTAACGAAGCTTGAGTCTTAATGTAACATCATAAGTGTAACATCAATGAGTTTGTTGGTTAAATAAATGTGTTTATTTAAAACTAATAGCCAGCCAGCGGAGTCGCGCAGGACTCCGCTGAAATTATTATAGAGAAACCTATTCCTATGTCCATATCCAATCTGAAGGTTCCTTTAAAATTTCGTTGAAGTTGGACGCGCACCTCACATCCCTCTTATCGTCGTCGGACCTTTCTTTAGCGGTTACTGAATAGCTCCCGGCCTCCCCTCCCGGCGACCTTTCCAGGATTAGAGCCGAATAGATCCCGGCGATGGTTCACCCGTAACTGATCTGTGTTTATACGCGATTATGGGTGATGGGGCGATATACGTAGTAGAGGCAGAATTGTGTCGCCACTGCAATGCGAGTCGATTGAAATTCTGAAAGACGTTTTATTCTTTTAAGTTCACCGGCGAGTAAAATCGTTTTCTGCTAGTTATTATTATCACTCACGACGCCGAGTAAAGCTCTCAACACTAACGCTGTTAATAATAATATTTACACTTCTTATATTCGAAAAACTTATTTAAAGGAAAATTGAGAGGAAGCAGAACTCGTTTTTTATTTTTATTTTATTTTTCATTTCTGCCCTGCCAACATACCTAAATACTATTCTTAATATGTTTTGTCTAAACAGATTAGAACTTTTTCTTCGATTGATGTCAAATTCCTTAATTCTACCACAACTATCAATTTGTCATAGCAACTACCTTAAAAGTGAATGAAAATTACGACGTTTATGTAATGAATAAGGATGTAATAAGTATCTTCTGATGCACAGATATCATAATGACGACGAACGAAAAACGAGTGTATTTACATTATTCGCCAACAATCTGGTCCGCAGTTTGGCGAAATATTGTGCTAGTTTCAGTTTTATTTTATTTAGCGCAATATTTTTTTAATCGTAGAGATAGGAGATACTAAGTATTTATCTGTACCAAAAACGCGAGCCAAAAGACACTCACTTTGTCTTAGAGTGTTCCTTTCTAATATTTGTTAATAACTATCTTTATATATGTAAGTACACAGGGATGTATATTTATTTTGTTCATATATTATGTTGTCATATTTAGTTTAGTATGTGTGCATCTCTTACTCACTTATTGATTGAATTATTTCTCTGGGACAAGTGAAAAGAAGAATGTATTTCATATTATCAAAATTATTTCAGATTCGTGCATGGTGCTTTGAATCTCTTACTACGCTCAGGATCCCATATTAGAATCCTAAGCGTGTTGAGGGATTATATTCCGGAATCCTTCGTTTCGTTCGGGATTCAACGCGCTAACCTTCGCTGAAATATTGCCATTTGGTCTCTTGTAATATTTTGTAGCAATCTATTATTTTTTTAAACAAACCTACAAAACATACCAAATTTGGTCCAACTGAACAGTTTTTTTTTTCAGTTGTTATACATTATGCAATCAACAAGCTCATAGGGATAAGCTCGCCTTTGTACCTCCACTTTTTGTTTGTTTGCCATGATTTAAGTACAAAAAAGCAATACATAAATACAACAATAAAGGTAACTATGAATAAAAATCATTTGCAGCGACAGCTAGAGGACAATACAATAAACATTATAAAGATATCTGGAGAGAACAGACAAATGATGAAACTAACCACAATGCAAAGCCCAATGAGTGTGCTGGTTGGCAATCATTTCTATATCCAATGCGTACAAATAGATGCCAGAAGAACCACATAGGTAGCCTCCGTAGCGCTGGCTGGCTACCTATTTATTAATCGAGTAGGTAGTTTTCTCAATCCAAACTTTTATATGTCCCAGTACTAGATACGTATTGATTATCATTAGTTTCTAGTTAGAGCCGCGGCAAAACAGGCTTTGACCATTCAAGTTACATATATTTACAAATACAAACATGTTTCTTTTACATATAATAAACACCCTGTGTAATCAAATGCGTTGGTTTGTGTTAGTGTTATATATTTACGGGCACTCGGTTCAGTCTCAGGCAGAGAAGAACAAACGGGCCCGAAAAATACGAAACCAAATTCGATTTTTTTTAAACTTTTAACTAAATTAACTTAAATAACACAAAGTTTTGCCTTAGGGACGTATTTTACCACAAATCCCTCTTCACGACTAACATCTTAGAAATGGGTGGTTGGAATAATATTACATCGTTGAATTCAGATGTATGCTAATGAACTGTAAAAGTACCCACTGTATGTAGTGGCAGAGCCAAAGAGGCAGAAGAGACTTAAGTAGTACCTACTTTTATAAAATTAGCGATCGTTTTTTTTTTACATGCCACTAACTGCATTACAAAGAGGCAGTATTGTCTCCGCATATCATATTGTATACTCAAAGCTCACTAGAGTTAGGAGATATTTGGAAATTGATGTTCCTAATTCGAAACCCGCACGGAGCTCACAATAAGGTCCACCGGCACCGTAATGTGCACATATTATGGCGCCCGCTGCGGTTGTTTTTCAATTTGTCTACGGGCATCGCCCGCGCTCGCTGGCTTAGCTATTTGATACTCGTATTAAGACAACAATATATACGCACGATTTTGAGCTTTCTACCCTTCTACATAAGACTTCAATTCATGTTAAGAAAGCTATTATAGGTATATGAAAATAAATTCGTAAGAAAAATATTACTAAACAATGCTAACTGCGTGATTTTTTTTATATGACAGTCGCCCGAGACATTTCGTCACTCGTAATTTGTGTAGTCACAAGGTCAAACCACAGTATATATATATAGTAAACTAATTAAAGTAAGTCATCATTATCATGAGGTGTGCACTGTGCAATAAAAAGTATAAGTGTTGTATTGTATTATCCTAGCGTTATCCCAGTACAGTTGCACCCTGAAGGATGCCCAGGGTTCACTGCCTAATCCCGAGAATTGGCGTAGCCACTAGTTTTACTATGAAGTTTTATTATGAAGGTTTTCATACAAGCCGTAAAAAACTCAAAAAACCGCTGTATTTTTTTTCTTTTACAATTTCTAGCAACAGAAACTATGGTCCGACCTAGATATGCCGGATCCCATTGTGTATACAAATTTTCATGTTATTCTAGCATGACGTTTTAAAATGAGAGGGTAAATACGTTTGTATGGAGAACCGAGCCAGACCGAGCGTACTGCGCCCTCTTAAGAGTAAAATGCTAATGACAACTTAATGTCATCGAAGAGTTTGTATACTATATTGATAAACGCCGATTGAATACAGAACTCGACCACACATTTTGTTGATTTTTGGTAGGAAGTACCGCCTGGAAAATTTTGATATTAATCTAAGTAGTAGGCCAATGTATGGTCTATTACTAGAAAAAAATTTAGAGATGTCACTACTTCACAGCCACTTAAAAAAAGTTTTTTTTGTCTTTTTTTTATATGACACCTAGTATTCGTGTTTTGGGTTTCGATGCATACCTATCTAAATAAAGAACATCATTTCAAAATTTGAAACAAATCACTTTAATACATCTCGAAAAAGGATACATTAAAGAAAAAACTTCAAAAAATCATAAGTCAAAAACCGTCACTAGTAGGATGTTGATACTCAGCATAAATATTCTTCACCATAAGAGGTACTCACAAAAAAAAACCCCGAGTCAAATTGATTCAAGGGCCGGCTTACTATGGAAACCCGACTATGGCCTTAGTGTAGATAATGTAAATCTAGAAATGCTATAAGTAACACATAAAACTATAACACCTGCTATAATTCACACTTTTGTATTCAAGTAACTTCCTGAGGATGGATATGTAATAAAATGATACTCTTTATCCGAATTAGAGACGAAATCATAGACAAAATCTGATATGTAATAAATAGATACCAAAAATAGTTGAGTGCAATCAATTAATAAAGTTGGGCAACTAACAGTGGCAAACATCAGAACAAGTTACAAGTGGTTCCATCTTTTATTGCCAACCATATTGACGGAAACTTTCGATATTGAGGTTCCACAAAATTGGAGTGAGACGATGTTTCGATTTGATTTGTTTCACGTGGTTTTGGCATGTGCACTCGTTGATACCCACTTGTTACTATCGTTTGTTATATAAATACCCAATTTTATTTCGTTATAAAATGATCCTTAAGTTATACATATATTTACAATAAAGTACAGCTGATGCTGTACATTATGATTAAAGCCTAAAAAGAGTTATAGTTATATTTGGTTTAGGGGTGTTTCTACCGACATTCAAACATGGTCTAAGTTGTCAATTTAGTTCTAACTGCTACTACACCGTAGCCTATGGATGTTAGCGCCTCTAACAATCACAGCACGCTGCTGAACCTTTTTTGGTTTACGTATAAGCACCCATCGTAATAGACAGCTTGAGGCAAATCACTCCCAACAATGCGTATCAGCGGGATCCCTGGCGACCTTACTCTTCACCAAGAACACTACACCACATACTACACGGTAGCAGTAGTGGTAATTATGGCTGCGGTTGTTCTAAGGTGGAAGTATTTTCGCAGTTGGGCTGCTCAAAATATGAATGAGATGATATTTCGCTTAAAAATAACAACAAATAATAGTCCAAACAAGTACCGTAAGCGCCGAGTAGCACTCTGAAATATGCCTGAATACTAATGGCTGCACATAGGTGCATCCTAGGTGTTCATGCTAGCATGAAAAACAAAATTGTCTTCCGTAATGCCTATTTCTAGCGAGTTCTTTTTAGAGAGAGATTAAAGTATAGAGAAAGAGGTATAAATAACATTTATTTATTTATTTTCTATTTGTTAGATAGATCTGATTCTTATGATACACCCTATTGATTGATGCCATAAAAGTATACACGATGTAAAATTTATTAGTTATAGAGACCAATAATACAATTTGACTAAAAAAGCTTATAGTAAAACTGAACCTAAAAATAAATAACTAGTTGAGAATATTCCACATTTGTGAAGAAAATGTGACTAATTCGAATTTTTACCCTTTAAAAAATATATACGGAAACCAATCATAATTATATAACAAACACACAAGCTAGCAATTCAACCTCCACTTTAACCGAACTATGTAGATAATTTTCGGTACACCCAAGCAGGAGAAAATAATATATTTGGGGACAATTCGACCGTACCCACATACACATATAAATAAGGTGTAGACACGATTATTTACCTAAGCTAACTTAAAGATATGTACTTGTTGTTCAAGTAGATATGTTTAAGTGTATATATTTTCTTTTTTTGCGTCTATAAGAATACACCTGGATATTGTTCCCTAAAAAGCCTCCGGTCGGGCGACATCAAAAAACATTTAAGTACTAAATATTGGAAAGTGCGGCGGTGTCATAAAAACTCACATTGAAAGTTTTTTTTTCTCTGCGGTGACAGATGTTGCGGTATTAGGAAACGATTTTTCTTTATGACGTCATTTAAATAAAGACCCTCTAAAAATCTACAATGCGAAGGGATATTTAATAATTCGCGTATCGGAATGTTGCGTTTTTGAAATTTCAACTTTCATTTTATGAAACAAGAGCGACTTTAGTAATACAGATTTCAGTGAAAAATTATTTTTCCTAGTAACATTTTGTGAATGGTTCTTTGCAAATGATTGAAATTTTTCTCGAAGTGATACCAAATAACTGCAATGAAAGTAAACAACTTTAGCTTTGGATTTTCAAGATTTGTTTTTATATCTTTATTTCTCGAGGCGAGGCAGGAGCTATTTAAAATTAGGAACTGAATAATTTCAAGTACCTATCTACATATATATTAAAAAGAGATGTATCATGTCCTTTTCCGTTAACTATCGTAGATGAAATAGATAATGGATTTGATTATATGTCTGCTCAGAGTTAACTCGGAAGTTATAATTTTTTGAAAACGTATAAATTGGGTTGAAAAAAAGAAAAAAAAACAATTATTATAATGAGGACATCACACAAATAACGTCACTCGTCCGTCAGTAAGATTATCAAAAAATAATTGGACACGTACTTGTTCTGAAGTCAATCAAACAAAAATTTAATATCTACTTGCTCTTTGGGTAGGTATGTCGTGTTGTGTTTCTGGTGGTGAGTAAGGTTGCCATAGCTCTCAAGGATGCACTGTGTTGGGAGTGAGGGACCTGCATATGTCTCTAGCTTGACAGCTGGAGACACCTGCGGGTCCCTCACTCTCAACACAGCGCATCCCCAAGTCAATAAAGGGTCGGCAACGCACTTGTGATTCCTCTGGAGTCGCAAGTGTCCATAGGCTACGGTGTCTGCTTATCTTCAGGCAGGCCATATGCTTGTTTGCCATCGTCGCGTCGTAGTATAAAAATGACATTTACCGTTAATTATCGTAGATGGAATATATTGTGGATTTAATTATATGTCTGTTTAGAATTAACTCAAAAAGGTCGGCTTTAATATATTCTATAACTTAGAAAAAATACATTTCTTCAAATCCACTATCTATTCCATGAACGATAGTTAACAGAAAAGGACATATTACATTTTTGTTTGATTGACTAAAGAACAAATACATGTCCAATATTTTTTGATAATCTTACTGACGGACGACTGACGGTATTTATTTGTGTGATGTATTAATTATAATAATTGATTTTCCTTTTTTAACCCGTTTATACGTTTTCAAAAGATGTCATCTATTAGTGTCCTGAAGTATTATCTAGTACTTGTTTTGCTGTATTTATTTATTAACAAAGAGATAAAACAGTCTTGCTTCCTTCAAGCAACAAAAATCTGTTATTTTCTTTTGTTGTAATGGAACGTGGACTCTGAACAAAGTGATCCATTGCCCGTTTCTAAATTGGAAGCTTGAATTTGCTTTTGCAGGAATATAATACGCAGGCTCGTTGCAGCCGACTTTATTTATTCTTAACATTTCAGCATACCGCAGTTACATTCCAAACAAACAGGAAAGGAAGAATTTGAATACCTCTACAACTTGTACACTTTTATAATTTTCCCACTGAGTTCCTTCTCAAATTAAATTCCGTATGCTTCGGTACGTATGGCGCGTGTTTTGTTTATATTTGTATAGGCTTTTAGTGTGCTAAGGGTGAATTTGACGAATAAAGAATAAGAACTTATACCGAAGTTCAACGTCTTTATATACTATTTGTTTGATTGGAAACTAAGCCGGCCTTTCTGTTACTTAACACGTACTCCTCACATGTTGGCTAGATTTGATGTGAGTGATCACACCAATTTAGTTACTGGTCGTAAACTTATTTCTCCCCATTCAAAATGCTAACACAAGACACACAAGTACCTTAAGCCGTTGTATACGTGTGTAATAAGTATTTAGCAATAGATTAGAGATCCTAATAGTCTCTCAATAAAAAGACTGTGAAAAATAGACAAAAGTATGTATACAGGGTTTCTAGTTTAGCTACCGTACGCGAACTTCGAACCCACATTCGTCTGAGCTTCACAAACAAATGCAATGGCCTATACATGACTTTAATGGAAATCATCAATTCATTCCTTTTCATTTTGTAATACAATCGTTATTTTGAAAACATGCCTGAAGTTATGTCATAAGTCCCGTGTCCGGGAGACAGTCTGCTACATACTCGTACATTGCACATGTTACTTTGGCTTGCAATTCACATGCTCTTTCCGACATAGAGTGCGCGTGCGGATAAGTGTACGAAGCTTTTTGAAATCAAATTGAAATGCGATATATGTGCCCCAGATAGACGCCCGCCCTGGTAATAGAGCTCCAATGAAGCGTGACCACAATATTTTGCGTCCTAGACGTTCAAAGTACATTCCTCTAGTATACATGTAGTGTTATGGAAATTTAGTGAACATATTTTGATTTAAATATCGGCTGCTCGGACGGATTCAAATTGGAGACCCACTGGTTGCACAATATCGTGGGAAACATTTAATACAGGCTGATTTTATTTGTGGGAATATTAACAGCGTTAAGCATTAAATAAAAAAATTTGTATGTTGTAATGTGAAGTGTGAATATGATGTACCTAATATGGCCTAATGACGGAGGTTGCTAGAATGATGATAGTGGCTGCCCGAAAGTGAAACTGCTGAACAAGTATCGGTTGACAATAGCGTTTTCCCTCAAGACACATTGAGAATATTCCTACACAATGACATTTATTTATGTAAGAAAGTCCTAAGTTATCTTATAACTAGCTGTTGCCCGCGACTTCGTCCGCGTTTTCGCTCCTATTGGTCGCAGTGTGATGTTATATAGCCTAAAGCCTTCCTCGATAAATGGGCTATCCAACACAAAAATATTTTTTCAATTCGAACCAGTAGTTCCTGAGATTAGCGCGTTCAAACAAGCAAACAAACAAACTCTTCAGCTTTATAATATTAGTATAGATTGAGGAGATATTTAAAAATAAGAATAAATATAACTTTATTTTAACAAAAAGCACGGTTAAATAATACAGAATTAATATGCGGTGAGTTCCAAACTAGGCTGGGCCTGTATCTTGGAACACATGGTTATTATTAGTTACATGTTATTCTATGATAGGTACTCAAATAAAAGTGACACAGGAACTGAAATAATTAATGAAAGAAGAGAAGAAAAAATAGACATTATTTTAAAACTATGACAATGTAAAATTTAAAATTAACAGAAATTAATTTTATTCATGACGACCTATTTAATCTAGATAGTTGGTAGTGACCTTGCTTACGAAAGTGGTGGTCCCGGGTTTGAATCCCGGTCAGGGAATTTATTTGTGTGATGTAAACAATTTTTGATGTATTATGAAAATATATACAATAACACCACCACCACCATATCAGCCCTAGGACGTCCACTGCTGGACATAGGCCTCCCCAAATTCCATGGGGGGTTTCATACAATAACACATAAGCATCATAACTTCAATAATATGAATGATGCGGCATTGAGCATTTGTATGATAAACACAAATATTTGTTCCTGAGTCTTGCATGTTTTGTATATATTTAAGGACTAATTATTAACTATACATATTACATAGGTATGTATATCGTCGCCTAGTACCCACAGTACCAAGCTCTGCTTAGTCTGGGACTAGGTCGATTTGTGTAAGATTGTCCGCAAATATTACTTATTTTATTTTTTATCGGCTCGGTAAACACACGCGCTTGTTAGCACATACTGTGCTAAACCATGCGAAGTCCACCAACGCTATGGCTTAAATATTCCGTTGTTGTCATGCCAGGGATTGACTATGAGACAAAGGTCCCACGACACCCGTCACTAGCGTTGTTGGGCAAAGTGGGCCGCCGTTGCAGGATATCGCTCGACAGGTCCCGCAGCACGTGCAACTATGAAGTCTCGGGTCGCACGACATATCTGTTGAACCAAGTTTTATATGACAATCTGTCGGAAATCTTTCTTACAATCTGACCAAACCACAAACTCGACTTGACTCAGCCTGTAAAGTAAATTCTTTTGGGATCAAAAAGGTCCGCGAGCTAAACGCGTTAGTTCACGTTATTCAATATCGGATATGACGCTCCCGCGGGTCTTGCTGCATCAGCTTTTTACCTCGCCAGCCGGTAATGGAATCACGATGTACACGAAAATGTATTTTATAAAAGTGTGATGAATATGCCTGGTTATTTAACAATATCGCCTTCATTTTGTTGAACTATTATTTCGTATATTACTTTTTATATTAAGCTTAGCATCACGTTAACAAAGGAGCATTTTATGAGTCAAATTTTCATCTTTTAGTACTAATTATCCGATTAAATATATATATTTTTTATCTTTAAATAAATAAACAATTTTTTTATATATAATATTAAGGGACATTTTCACAAATAAAACTAGTCCCATAGTAAGTTTGTGTTATGGGTACCAGACGACGATATATTTGATAGATAATAAATACATAGATAACATCCAATTCTCAGGAACAAATATTTCTGCTTACCACCACAGAAACAAATTTCCTTAGCGGGATTCGAATCCGGGACCTCTAGCTTCGTAGACAGTCGACAGGCCGACTGTCTTTGTATATTTCAATATTTGTTTCTATATCATGCACATTGGTCATTCAGATTTGAATGAAAGTCGAAAAACCCAGGATTAAACCTCTACTGGCAAGGCAGCGTTTAAAACTCGTTCTATTTTATTACATAGACAATAAAAGTTTCCAACACCCACACGAGCTCTAATAGCATTAAATAACGAAAAGAAACGAGCCAATAACTCAAACTAAAAGACGGTAAACTTCGTGAAATAATATAACCTTCCCCATAATTCATGTTTTCATTTCGTTGTGTCGAATATTGTTTTAGTTTGCTCCGAGAGTTCACATGACAAACGGGGATGCCGCACTGTCTTGTTGCATCCGGTACACGTTCTGTTGGTTGAAGTTTTTCATAAATAAATTTATATTGGCGGCAAGCTTACACAAATCGACGTAGTCCCAAAACGAACACACTTGAACTAAAGGTACTTTTTTAAATGTAAATGGGATTGCGTTTGACCTTAGTCTAACGCTATGGAAAGTTAAGACAAGGTCTAAGATGGAACACGCTCATCCAGAAGATGCCTATTCACTCTTACCTTGAAGAATCGAGGTCATATGCTTCCGGAAATACAGACGCTGGAAGAGAATTTCAGACTGAAGCAGTGCGAATCAGAAATGATTTCTTAAACCGCGAGGTGCGGCATGGAGGGAATTCGACTACATGTGGGTGAAATCCCATACTTGATACTTACTTCTACTAAAAGTAATTAAATACTTTAAAAGTTACATAGCTACATCCAGAACTCAAAATCGAATATATTTATGCTCAACATATAAACAAATGCCCTTACCGGATATCGAATCCAACGCCGGCTTCGTAGGCAGGATTTGAACATAAAATATCTGAAAATTAACAATAAACATAATAATCCTTTTACCTGGAGCCAATATGAGACACATTTTGCAATAGGTACATTTCCATCAAAAACTACTTGAAATACGTAATATTATATTATGTTACAGATTGAACTCTAGTTTCCTTACAAAGAAAAAAAAATAAGGAAACTTTATGAGACGATTTTACAGGAAATATTCAAAATTGAAGAAAATTGTCGACAGTAGAAATTTGTAGTAGGAGACAATGGGAAATTTTCATATGGAACGACGAATATTATTGTATATGTCTGGTATCGATTATCCGTTGTATTGGAGTCCGATTGGGAATTCATTTTTACACCCGGCCCGGGCACAACAAAAACTTAACGGAAGATATCGACCTCCTGGAAGCAATTAAGATAAAATTCGGATGGAGAAGCCACGGTGACATTATCAGCTCTAGGGTGCTCGTATACCTGATTAAGATAGGATAGATAGGGGCAATTAATTAAATATATATGTTTTCTCAAACTGAACTATCTATTATTAGGGGCTACCCCGGGAAATGATTTTAGTACATTTTGCATCGTAACTAGTTCTAGGATCTTAAACTTTCCACCGCCACCACCACCATATCAGCCAACGGACTTCCACTGCTGGACATAGGCCTCCCCCAAATTCACGAGGGGTTTATGCCATAATCGCCACGCTTGGGATGTGGGTTGACTTTAACTTTCGCATCCAATCAATAATATATGTTGTATGATGGTATTTTATTAACACTTTCGTCTGATAGAATTTAGAAATTAGTCCTTGTCACTTCACAAAAAATTGCATAAAGAACATAATTATCAACAAGGTAACGATATGCCTATTAGCACCATTTCTCCCGTAGTTGCATCTGAGTTTTTTTCATTTTCATAACAGTTTTCGTGAAAAGTACAAAATACTGGTTTTAAGTCATTACAAAGTTTGATGGCGTATATCTTAGTTTTAGTAGTCATTAGTTGAGGGTTCACCGAAATTAAGATAATTTGTAAGTATTTAATAATTATAACCTGTTAGTATTTTATTTGTAGGTAGAAAAGTTAGATAGTGTATTGTTATAGGCTGCCATTGCTAATATGATGAGATAAAAATAACACGTAAAAGTGAAGAGTTACATTTACGTTAAGATCGAAGGTCATTGAGGTAGGGTAACCCCCTAGACGTGGAGTTTTAGTTTAGGGAAACTAAAACTCTACGTCTAGTACTAGTTAATTAAATACTCATTATACCGTTGCGTTGACATTTATCTGGCAGACTGTCCCATTTTGCAAACGTTGACGTTTGGTGATAACTGTATTTTCTTAAACATGCAATGAAATTTCGTCATTACGTGCGTTATAAAAGGCTTCAAAGTATCACGTTGCAGGCGAAACAACTCGGGAGAACTGAAAGGAATTTCATACAAAATTGAAGGCCTAGGCCGTGAAGTAATTTTTTATTTTATTTGAATGTCGAACATGGCGTCTGTTAAATTTGTTTTTTGAGTGGTGTATTTTTTTATTTCATTGCATATGTTTGAAAAAATCACTATACAAATCTCGGCGAGAAACGTTGGGCTGCAGGCAGCGTAACCCTATCCCTATCCTATATCTATGTCTATATCTACTTGGCCTGCAACCCCGCGTTTCCCGGCCTCTAAGTATAGTAATGTACTATTATTATTAACTTTACTGCAAGGAATGGTTCAATATGGGTTTCCAACAGAAAAAAGATTGTACTTCCATAAAAACTGCATAATTATTATTGTGATACAAATAATATTTTACTAGCCGTTTTATCAAAGAATTGAAGGTTTAACAAACTTACCTGAAGTAAGGTTTGACCATAATTATAAAAAGTGTAGCATACAACGACATTTTATAAGTAAACGAAATGTTGTTGTATACTAAGCTGAAGTGAATATCTAGAGTATTTTATTTTATAATTCCTGAAAGTAAAGTAAACAAGTCTAATTAATTAAAGAAAGCTAAGAGGTAAAAAATAGACCGGATTAAATTACTATATTTCTTATTTTGAAAAGAATTATATTAGATTAAGTGTATCAATAATATCATTTTAATTTCGGCCACCGTCAAAGAAATAAGGGGCGTTTTATCACTGTTGTTTAAAAGCGATTTCAGTAATGTTGTCAACATATATTCTTACACAGATTTTCTAACTAAACAAACGAAGGTTTTTATGTTGTGTAGCGTTAGGGTCATGTACTGATTAGATTCGAGCTCTTGTTATAAATATTGCTATAGCTAACGGCTGCAACGCCTAATTTTTGGGTTTACTCTCTGGGTCAGCACCAAAATCAAAATTAACTACCTGAGCTATACAAGTCACATACTTCCGGTATGAATAATGCCAGTTTTGCGTTTTGATTACGGCCTACACTTTAACCATGTCCTGACTTTAAAGATCCTTAGATGAACAATGACCCACTTTCAGAGTACGTGGAATTCAAAAATATTTATGCACGTATTGACCATAGAATTTTTTTTAGTCTTTGTATGTTCTACCCATTACCAATACCTTGACGGGTAGACAAGTATATATTTTATTTATTTATTGCATCATGAAACACGAACCCTGTTAGGGCACAGCAATGTTATCTTACAGCTAACATGTATCTATTTATATCATAAATTAATAAAATTTCTACCTCATAGTTTAATAAATAACATATTTTCAATAATTAATTTATACTAACATAAAATTTCAGTCTAAAATGCAAAACAAATACATTGCTAATAATACTTTTCATTAATTTCATTTATTTATGCTCATGTATAAGTTCTAGCTATTCTCTAAAGATTCGTGTCTCATAAATTCTTGGTGCGAGTAGAATGTCTTATTTACGAGCCACACTTTGAGTTTCTCCGAAATATATTATATGTGTCAACGTTTTTTATAAATTCTGGTATTTTATTATAAATATATACATTGGTAATACGGTCCATTTTTATATATATTTAATTTATGCCCTGGAATAGCCAGTTTGTTATTACGACGCAGACTTTTACAGTACTCAAACTGAGATATGTGCTTTCTTACAAAAAGTCCTATTTCCAGGATGTACGAGTATATAGACGGTAAGGTAAGCAAATTCAATTTCTTAAAATGGGGGCGGCAGCTTTCCGATTGTCGTATATTTGCTATTACACGTATACACTTTTTCTGAGCCACGAAAAGATCGTGGGCGTCTGTACTATTTCCCCATAGAACGATGCCATAACGTAACCAGGCGTATGCGTACGCGTAATATGCAGAAAGTGCACATTCTACGTGTGTATTTCATTTAAGCACTCCCAAAGCGAATATGAATCGTGATATTTTGTTTCTAACAACCTCAACATGCTTTTTCCAGTTCAAATTCGTGTCGATATTTATCCCTAATAAGTTAAATGTATCTACTTCCTCTATGCAAAGTTCGTTTGATATAAAATTAAGATCTAAAGGGGATTTATTATGTTTAACCTGTGTATTTTTGTCAATTACTTATATTATATTATTATGTAATATAGAGATATCAGTATCATTAATCGCCGTCGCGTCGGTCTGTTTAGCCTAGTTGGTGGTGACACTGCCTCCGAAGCTAGAGATCCCGAGTTCAAATCCCAGTAAGGGCATGTGTTTCTGTGGTGAGCAGAAATATTTGTTCCTGGGACTTGGATGTTTTCTATATACATCTAGAGATGTTTTCAAAGTCAAAGTCAAAATATTCTTTATTCAAATAGGCCTAGCAACAAGCACTTTCGAATCGTCAGTTATAACATGTATTAACATATATATTAATTAATTATTTAGAACAATTTATTGATGCTATTATTATTCTTTAAAATAAATATTGTATTGTTGTAGACATGTCAAAGTAAGAAATTATTTTGTAGTAAAATTCACAATAGGATCGTCAAAACATGAATAATAATAATAATAAAAAATATATCAAAAATAGAAATCTAGACAGTTTCTAGAATAAAATCAAAATATCAAAAAAAAAAGATCATATTAATATCTAACGCCATAATGATTAATTCATTAATATTTCGGTCACAATTAATCCCACGGTATCATTCATGTAGTCATGTATGCTATAATATGCTTTCGATATGAGTTGACGCTTTACATAATTTTTAAATTTATTAATAGATAATTCAGTTACGTTTCTTGGAAGCTTATTATAAAACTTCACACCATTACCCATGAATGATTTTCTAATTTTCTGTAGGCGAGTGGTGGGCACCGCGAGTTTGTGTTTATTTCGAGTATTAATATTATGTATGTCACAGTTCTTCCTGAAATTTACAATATTTTTATGTACATACACAATATTATCATAGATGTATTGACAATGCAATGCCATTGACAATGCAATGCCATTTGGGGTGCATGAAAGGAGCCTTCCCGTGTGGCGTATTGAGGTAACCTCACACAAGAACGCCCGGCGCACACTGGGCAATCAGCGAAGCCTATGCAGATTGGCGAATCCTTTCAACACGATGGCAAACGATAGCGATACACATGCGAACGATTGTGATATAAATGCGAACTACGAGCGGCCCCTATTGGAGCCTGCTCTGACAGTCGTCTCTATCAACATAGAGGGGTTTTCCAAGGACAAGGCAATACTCCTCTCGGAACTATGCCGCAAGACCAAATGTCATATATTATGCGCCCAGGAAACGCATCGCGACGTTGGCCAAAGTAGGCCATACATACCCTTTACACTCATTGCCGAAATACCACACCCGAAACACGGCAGTGCTATATTTGCTAGATCGGATACCCCTATCATCTCCGTATCCTACTCACAGGGAACAATGGAAGTAATCACGGTGGAACTTGCTAACTGCACAATAACATCCATATACAAACCCCCAGGAAGCCCTTTTAACTTCAGGGCACCACAAAACTTTAACAACAAGGCAATACAAATTGTCATCGGCGACTTCAACAGCCATAGCATAAACTGGGGCTACAGAGATACGGACGAATGTGGACACGCTGTTGAAACGTGGGCCGAGGCCCAGAACCTTAACCTAATCCACAACTCCAAGCTACCCCCTTCGTTCAACAGCAATCGATGGAAGCGAGGTTATAACCCGGATTTAATATTTGCTAGCACCTCAATAAGTTCGCAATGCATAAAAACAATATGTAAGCCCATCCCTAGAACACAACACAGACCATTAATGTGCAGTGTACGAGCAGCCGTCCAACCTAGCCGTGTGCCATTCAGGAGGCGATTTAATTTCGCAAAGGCAAACTGGGAACAATACTCGACCTTAATAAATGCGAGGCTTCGTGATGTCCTACCGGTTCCCCGAAACTACGACACCTTCGTGGACATAATCTGGACTGTATCACGCCAGTGTATACCTAGAGGCTGCCGTACGCTTTATGTACCTGGACTCTCACGAGATACTGCGGACCTCCTCCTGAAATACGAGACACAATTTAATGTCGATCCTTTTTCAGCTGAAACAATAAACTTAGGAGAGGACCTAATACGAATACTGAGTGAGAATCGAAGGGAAAAATGGATTGAAACAATCACTAACATCGACATGACCCATAACAGCAAGAAGGCATGGTCCACAATACATAAGCTTACCTGCGACCCACCAGCATCGGTTGGAGCCGGCCCGGTGACGGCAAATCAAGTAGCCCATCAAATTCTCTTGAATGGCAAACCGTCGCAAAAACTCCCAAAGCTGCCAAAAACGAGCCTAAAAAATGCAGAGGCAGGCAAAATAAGCGGAAGCTTCTCTATCGCGGACATAGTCACTGCCATAAAGTCTCTAAAGAACGGCAAGGCTGCTGGTGTGGATGACATAACAGTGGAACAAATAAAGAACCTGGGCAAAACGGCAATATCATGGCTAGTTGAGCTGTTCAATAATTGCATAACATCAGCAAGCATCCCCAGACAATGGAGAAAATCAAAAGTAATAGCCCTCCTAAAACCAGGAAAATCCCCCACGGATGCAAGAAATTTTAGACCAATATCTCTCCTATGCCACACTTATAAACTTTTTGAAAGAATGCTACTCAACCGCCTCACAACTATTGTTGAAAAATATCTTTCACCCGAACGGCCGGCTTTAGACCAGGAAAATCGTGCTGCAGCCAAACATTGAAGCTCGTACAACATATTGAGGATGGTTTTGAGCTTGGCAAGGTAACAGGTGTGGTCTACGTGGACCTGTCTGCTGCTTATGACACGGTAAACATCAACAGATTACTTGCCAAAGTAGCTGCCGTGACAACTGACGCCAAATTTATAGATATCCTTCGTGAAATGCTCCATAACCGCAGCTTTCAGGTACACTTGCAATCACAAAAGAGTAGATGGCGACGTCAGAAAAACGGCCTCCCGCAAGGAAGCGTACTGGCACCGACACTTTTCAACATCTACACTAATGACCAGCCCCCTAATCCCTCGAGTACCAAGTACCTGTACGCAGACGACCTCGCAATTGCAGCCCAGACAAAAACCTTCGAAGACGCGGAAAGTATATTGGAAGCATCCTTAGAGTCCCTCGGACGCTATAACGATAAAAACGGCTTGAAACCGAACCCATCGAAAACGCAGTCCTGCGCGTATCATTTGCGTAACCGAGATGCAAACAGGGCCCTAAATATCACCTGGCGACCTAAATATCACCCCCTATCCAAGGTACTTAGGATTAACATTGGACAGAGCTCTCACCTTTAAAAAGAACTGCAAAGACATTAAGCAGAAGGTCAGCACACGTAACAACATCCTACGACGCTTAACATCTACCGAGTGGGGCGCATCGGCCTACGTTCTGCGCACAACCGGTCTGGCACTGTGTTTCGCCGCTGGCGAATATGCTTGTCCTGTGTGGGCTCGCTCTGCACATGCTAAGGAGGTCGATGTTGCCCTTAACGAGACATGCCGCATCATAACGGGCTGCCTAAAGCCTACTCCACTGCAACTGCTCTACCCTCTGGCTGGAATTGCTCCACCGGCAGTGCGCAGAAGTGTCGCATGCAGCGAGGAAAAAAGACGACAAGAGACAGACATAAGACACCCCCTCTACAACTTCCAACCGGCACCCACTCGCCTGAAAAGCCGAAGAAACTTTCTTGCGTCAGTCGTCCCCAACTCGGACCCCAACCAAAAGCGAGGCTTAAAAAATGGCATCAGACGCTGCCACCGCCCCCGGACTATGTCCAACCTAATGAACATCTGCCTCCAGGAAACAAACTACCGTGAGCTACCTGGAAAACGCTCAACCGACTGCGTACTCAAGTTGGTCGCTGTAAGGAAAACCTTTGCAGATGGGGTATCATCGAAACACCATCTAACCGATGCCTGTGTGGAACGGTGCCGCAAACTATGGATCACCTCACACAGTGCCCAGCATGCCCTACATCCTGCACTGTTGACGATCTGATGGTCGCAAACCAAAACGCAATAGACGTCGCTGGATTCTGGTCCAACGCAATCTAACTCGGAGCCATCGACTCGAGAAGAAGAAGAAGAATGCAATGCCATTACATTAATGTTCTTGAACTTATCTCTAAGTGAGTCTCTATGGTTCATTTTATATATTGCTCGAATAGCCCTCTTCTGCAGAACAAAAATGGTATTAATATCTGAAGCACTGCCCCATAGTAAAATACCATACGACATAATACTGTGGAAGTAACTAAAATATACTAATCGAGCTGTCTTCACGTCTGTCAGTTGGCGGATCTTGCTCACGGCAAAAGCTGCAGAACTCAGTCTATTCGAGAGATTAGCAATATGGGGATGGGGACCCCATTGGAGTTTGGAATCTAATGTTAATTCAAGAAAAACTGTACTATCCACTAGTTCCAATTCCTCATCTTTCACAATGACACTTATTTGATTGTGCTTAACGTTAGTCGTGACAAACTGGATACATTTGGTCTTTTTCTCATTTAACAATAAATTGTTGACATTGAACCAATTAACTACTTTAGAAATAGCATTGTTTATATCATTATTAGCTTGTTGCTGTCGTTTGACTTTGAATATAAGAGAGGTATCGTCTGCAAACAATACTATATCATGGTGGGTCTTTACGAGTTATGGCAAGTCATTTATCTACATAAATGACTTGCCATAACTCGTTATCTACATAAGGAATAGGAAAGGTCCCAATATTGATCCCTGCGGTACACCCATCGAGACCACTGATCTCGGTGATCGCTGTCTATTCATATCGACCCTTTGTATTCTACCATATAGATAAGATTTTAGCAAATTCAGTGCCGATCCTCTAACTCCATAGTAGTGCAGTTTCCTGATTAATGTTTCATGACATACGCAGTCGAAGGCCTTGGACAAATCGCAAAAAATACCTAAGGCATCCTGTGACTCTTCCCAGGCATCGAATATATGTTTAGTTAGCTCAACAGCCGCGTCGGTTGTCGAGCGACCCCGCGTAAAACCAAACTGCTTATTATACATTAAATTGTTTGTATTAAAATGTCTTATTAATGGGGACAAAACTAATTTTTCAAAAATTTTACTAAATGTTGGTAGCACAGATATTGGTCTAAAATTAGTGGGGTCAGAAGTGCTACCTGATTTAAATAAAGAAGTTATTTTACTATGTTTCATTAGATCAGGAAACTCACCGCAGTCAATACTGTTATTAAATACAACTACCAAGTCAGGCGCTATGACTTCTATTAGAGATTTGACAGCATGGACAGAGACTCCCCAGAGATCACCAGTTTTTTTGACATATTTTGATTTAAACGCGTTTATTACATCTGGGGTACTAACATATTCAAAATGAAGATTTCCACTACATTCTGAGGCGTTATATTTTAACAATGTAACGGCAGACGAAGGTGAAGAATTTAATGTCTTTGTTGTGGATACTTCTAAACTTGAATCTATAATAATGCCATCAATTTTTAGTTTAAGATCATTCATTTTGTGCTTTGATCTACCAGTTTCCACATTAATTAATTTCCATGTTGTTTTGATAATGTCCGAACTATTTGTAATTTTCTGGCTTATAAAATTACGTTTAGCTATATGACAATCTATTTTAAATTTCTTAGAATATTGTTTGACATGTTCCTTAAAGTCATCACTCATATTAAACCGGCGTTCCTCATATAAAGCATACAGTGCTTGTCTACGTTTATGTAAGTCCTCAGTAGCCCACTCACTAAAAACTGATGTCCCACCAACCACGACCGATTTGGATGTAAAAATCGCATTATAATGTTTCATAAAAGTGTGAAAAAATGAATTGTACATTTCGTTTGGACTCATATCGGAAGACAAAAAGGGTAGCGCCTGGACTAGACTTTGCTTCATTCGTTCCATACGGCCCGTGGTTACTGGTACAATAGTTATTTGTTTCCTCAGGGTATTTCTTCTTAATGTCTCAAATACCATTAATTGACCTAAGTGATCTGATTCTAATTTACTGATTACACTTTTAGTGATTGGAATAATATTAGTGAAAATGTTATCTATACAGGTGGCGCTTGTAGCAGTGACTCTAGTAGGCTCCGTAAATATATGACTCAAATTACAAGATTTGAAACGATTCAACAATCTGATACTTGTTGTTGAATTTTCTAAAATGTTTACATTGAAGTCTCCGCATATAAATAATTTCTAACTAGAGAGTGATATTTTAAGTAGCACGGATTCCATTATGCTTTCAAAAAGGTCAAAATTACTTAATGGCGGCCTATACACACAGACAACAATAAATTACTCTAATTCTACTGCACTTATTTCTATGGTCCGTTCAACAGACAAGGATACAATGTCCTTACGTTCCTTAAATTTTAATTTATTATGTAATATTATTAATGACCCACCATGTATGGAACTAAGTCTGGTGAACGAACTTCCCACCTGATGGTTATTAAATTGAGGCATTAATTCATGATTTTTTAACCAATGTTCAGTTACACACAATATTTCAATATTATAATCGTTCAAAAAGAGTTCAATCTGTAAGTCTTTTCCTCTAATAGACTGAATATTTTGGTGAACCAGGTGCATATATTTTCCATGATGGCAGTATCTTTCATTAAATTTATTAATAACTAAATTGCCAGAGTTTGAGTACTCCTTTGTCTTAAAATCTAATTTAAATGATTGGTTAAACCTGGAACCAATTCCAACTGTATATTGAACTGCTCAATAGGAGCAGAGTTATGTGCCAAATTCTTGGCAGAAATGTCAAATAAATAGGATAGTGACAAAGCTATTTGTCTTTTATAATAATTACAAAGGTAAAACTTACCTTTAGTCAATAAATTGTGTTTACCAACATATTTGTTAGTGTCAATTATGCTAAACTTACTACTATATATACAGAGATTATGCAGAGCTATATTCAAATTATATCT
This sequence comes from Notocelia uddmanniana, assembly GCA_905163555.1. Taxonomy (NCBI): domain Eukaryota; kingdom Metazoa; phylum Arthropoda; class Insecta; order Lepidoptera; family Tortricidae; genus Notocelia; species Notocelia uddmanniana. The sequence goes on from LR991055.1 coordinate 25,413,959, forward strand.
AGTGTCATTTTCTGCCTTTGAAATCTGATGACAATAGGGGAATGTGAACATAATAATTTCTTTTACAGTTAATGTGTCCAATTTAAAAAAAAAAAAAATTAAATTATGTTTGTTCACATTTCCTCTGTTACCCATAAGAATAAGCAGTTTTGTTTTAGAATGAATACTATTATCACTCATAATTTGATGTGACATATTATCAAGGCTACTATAAGGCAGACAATTGCTTATTGCGCTAAGCCCTGTTAAGTAATCGCTTAGATATGTGCCCATATTACTTCCAAACTCATTACAGTACATAATTACATTAGGTGTGTTCGTTTCTGAAGTGTGGAAGGAGCTATTATTATTTTGTTCTTGTGGAGGTACACTGGCACAAAGGTGTGGGTTCGATGGACCATCTGATAAATGACCACTCATTTGTTTACATAAACATGACTGGCCATTGGTCAGTGACTTAAACCGTTCCGAGTTATAATTAATTTGTGTTATTAAATCATCCATGGCTAATGAATATTCATTAATAACTTTTTTTGAACTTTCATTCGTCCTATCTAAAGATTTTATTGAGTCCTCCAACTTATGAATTTTTAATTTCAATATCTGTGTGTCAGTTTCATATTTTGATCTACTATTTTTCAACTGAGCAGAATATATATCCAACTTATCCACTAAATTTACATTAATTTTGCTAAATCTCAAGTTCTTGAAAAACAATTTATTCCGTTTTGACAACTTTTGTGTTTTTTTTATGAATCTGTTCAGTCTAAGATATTTCTTTAGTTTATTACCGCTGCAATGTTCTAACCCTGATGTGTTAGAATCATTGGTTAAATCTATAGTAACCACAGGATTATCAATTGCAGAGGTAGCCAACTTTGAGTATATATCTAGAGGTTTTAAATATATATCGTCGTCTAGTACCCATAACACAAGCCTTATTGAGCTTACTATGGGACTAGTTCGATTTGTGTAAAAAAATAGTCCTATAATATTTATTTATTAATAAATAATAATCACGTGCTAGCTCGATGAGTGTGACAGCGAGCCCGCAAAAGAGTGTACATTTCAACCCACATTGAACCTATTTCTTACGATACTATTTGAAGTAGTGACCATAATGATCACCTGATTCGAAAATCTTACAGCAGCGTAGTATTAGAGAGAGGAGTGTCGCTTCTTTAACATGATAGGTATTTTTTGTTAAGTTAATAGGTAGGATTATTTTTAATTACTCCAACTGCTACACAATATTGATTCCCAGCGTAATAACATCAGCCAGGAAACCGCAACATAAAGGATCACAAACTTCAGCCGCCATAACAATATTTCGGTAAAGACCGGGCTAAAGTTCAGGAATCCGGGGCAACTCGCCACTGGTCGTAAAAACGGACGCTCTTTATTAAGGTTGCCGATTACTGGAATGGCCGTGTAAGGGTCCTGTCGGGGCAGGATCCCGATATGTAATTAAAGGACACTGCCCTAATTGACAACCTTCGACTTGCCTCGATCTGTATTAGATTTTTTTTTCACGTTTCCTAACTTTTTTCTTCCTATCAATATGTATGTTTATAGTAAAAAAATAATAAAAACTTTTCTAAAAATAATGCTGAATTTATTTTATTCAATTTTATTACTACATTGTTATGATAAATATCCACTATCATTCAATTACGTATTATTGACTAACAGTCTACAAAGAAAACAAATAGTATAACAGTAGTGCCGCTAAAATATTCGGTCAAATTTTTAGACTTTTGAATAATTATATTTTTGAAAATGGTATGATTTAATGTATTATTTTGACGTGTAATGTATAAATTCACTGTAAATAAATGAGTATAAAAGTATCCAGTTACTAGTGGATATGAGTTGTAGATGTTTTTAACCCCCAACGCAAAAGAGAGTTGTTTGAAGTTTAGGCAAAATCTGTATCTGTGTGTTGGTTGTTAACATCGTTGCTCACAAATGGATGGATTGTCTGTCGAAGGTCCTTAGTTTTGTTTGTGTATTGTAATTTAATAGATACGGGTTTATCCTTTTTGGCGAGAAACAAAATGTATATTAATGAACTATTAGCGGAACTTGGAATATTAACTTTTAGAGCCCTTTGACAACTCACATGAAAATACATTAAATCATATCAAGCAGAAAAAACAGTCAGTTGCGAGTCCTACTCGCACACGGAGGGTTCTGTACCAAGATCCTGTACCAGGCCCAACCCCTTTAGGTAATTCAGGAGAAATTAAGCGCCATGGCTACAGCGTCGTCTATCGAAATGAAATGAAATGAAATTATTTATTCATAACAATTGTTACAAGTCTTAAACACTTTACAAACTTAGTTTACAAATGTTTTTTGATGATAAATAATTTATACCAAAAAAAAAAACCGACTCTAATTTTCTACTTCGCTATGCCACAATTTGTGGTTTCCGTGAGCTTGGTTACCTACAGAAAATACCAAAATCGGCATATGCGTGCCTATCGAATTCGAGGAGTTCCCTCGATTCCTCCAAATCCCATCATCAGGCCTTCACCAAATTTATATGGGACCAACTTAGAGTTACCTGATTTGAAACAAAATTTTTTTTATTAAAATCGTCCAACGTGGTCAAGAGTTATCGGGGAATAAAATACTTAAAAAAAAACAAATATGCAGACGAACTGAGAACCTCCTTCCATCTATTGAAGTTGGTAGAAATATATTATCTAGAAAGAGATATTTATATTGATATTAACGTTACATAATAATTACTTTTTTCTTGGTAAACTTCGAAGGTAACGGAAGGGAACACAATTTTTTTCATTTTCCTTCATTAATCAAAATTAATCCACCTTAAAATAAGAAAAAATGTTTCAGAATGTGCAATTCAAGCCTTTTCATATGACACCCTACTTGACATAATAGTCACTATATTTTGAACTTTTGCCTCTCCTTCTAATGGTAAATTTTCCAAGAATAATTTCAGCATAAGCAGTTCTTGAGATATTTAGCAAAGTGATAGATTGTAGCGGTTACGCCGGGAGGTAAGCGAAGAAATGATACAACGTGATTAAAACGGCAAAATGAAATTATATTCTTCGGTTCCAACAATCTCCCGGGTATAAAAAAATGCCACAAGTTATTTATAGACGTGGGTTCGTAAAGGCCCGTCTGGTTCCTCAACTAGTATCGGTAACGACCGTTATAACGACCGTTATTTTTAAATTTAAGAAATTGAAATAACGGTTAACGGAAAAGTTAACGCCGTTAATTTGCTGGCACGTGGGAAAAGCACTCCCCTGGCGATTTTGGTCGGGCGGCACGCAGCTGGAAGACACGGCGTAAGGTGCAGATGTTCAGCTCGGAAGGTCTGACGTCATGAAACGATGACGCGCGGTTCCGGAACCTTCGATGGCCGTTCTGCAGCCGTATCCTCGCACCTCGATTAAGTCGAGTGGCGCGCAGCTGGAGGACACGGGCGTAAGGTGCAGACGTTGCAGCCGTATCCTCGCACCCTGGAAATTTCCACGTCCAGTGTCAAATTAAACCCGCCGTTATCCTTCCGCTGACTATGACCAGCCGCAAGCAAAGCAAGGAAGAAGTTCCAAGAGAGTGAAAGTGAGGTAATGTGCTGTGTCATAATCAGACGGAGTTACAACAAGGAAGGGTGGGTGAAAATATGTTTCCTTACAAGAGCGTCTGTACAGGCCAACAACTAACAAAGATACTACAATTTCAACGCAATTAAGTACATACTACATTGCTCGGCTATTAATGCACTACGCAAATTACAAGGTAAGATAATAATGGGAAATAAAATGTGCATTACTTTATGGCGTTAAATATGGCATTGCAGTGCACCATAATTCAAAATTAAGCATAGAATAATGATACTTTAAGCCGCAATTAGCAACGGCATATGCCACACCCTTAAATCTACCCGTTACATTTTAAAACGCACAACGTTCGTTCGTTCAAAACTTACCCGATCTGGGGTCACGCACTGATGCTAAGCACTATCAATTTTATAAAACATAGGTACGCTACTCGCCCGACATTACTAAATTATTATTTTTCTAAATTAATTATTAAATTCAGCACGATCGGAGCGCTGCGGCCCACGTCCAAGCGGCCTGCGCGCAAGGGGACGTGGCCTCTCCGTTGGAGGTTTGAATTCAGAGTGGCGGGGAGCAACGAGCAGCCGACACGGCTCAGGCCTGCGCGGGCGCGGGCGGCGGGGCGAACCGCGTCTATTATGTTCGCGCGGAAACAAAGGACACGTTTAGGGTTCCGCGCGTAGCTAATTCCTTAATTCTATACTTAAATTTAGGTGTGAAAAAACGGCTACGTTACAGTACCCCCTCGCGTCACCAAGGGTTTTATTATTTAAAAAATAAAACCCGCATTAAGGAAGTGAGCATTTGTTAAACCTTTCACACGATCTATCAGATATCCATCCTCAAACATGAGTACCACAGTAACGGCTATAGAGTGAGTTACTGACGCACAACGAACAAACCTCTGGTTCCCAGTCCCATGAACTCGGAGCCAACAAAAGCTAAGCCTCCAAGGTGTTGAAAATGACGCGAAACACACCTAAAGCTACTTCTAACATGCCAACTTACTTACTACTACCAACTAATTTCAAATCTTTGATATGCCAGCTACCTAAGTTTTTCCCGGACAAATCCTGCAGGACATAAACAAGGGGAGACTTCTTCTCGGTAACTCTAGCTTTAAGGAACTTGGGAGCTAACTTTTTAGAAAAATACTTATCCTTATCACTCAGGAAATAAGTACGCTTCAATACAATGTCACCCACGTTAAACTCGACTGCCTTCCGCCTAAGATTATATTGAGCTGTGTTCTTAGCGTGTGCCTGCCATAATTTCTGTTGTACGCTATCGAAAATAGTTGACATGCAACCCACGTTTTCGGCGTATAGATCACGTGGTAAAAATAACACTTCATCTCCGATATCAGTGTCAACATAGTGAGTACCGCAAGTCACAAGTTCACGCCCGAAGACTAAAAATGCGGGTGTGTACCCTGTAGCTTCATTAACAGAGTTATTGATTGCAAACTGGATTTTAGGAATGAACAAATCCCACGATCTATGATCGTCATTTACGTACGTAGAGATGCAGGTAATAATCACTCTATTAAATCGCTCTACTAAATTCACATGCGGCGAGTAGCGCGGAGTGTAGAACACATTAGGAACGCAATAATCTTTAAAAAGAGAGCGGGCTACATCGCTTGTAAACGGAGTTCCGTTATCCATCAAGACTGTTTGCGGAATACCATGGACAAGGAACACCGATTCCTCCAAAATCTTGGCAATAACATTGGATGTGGCCTTCTTAATCGGAAAAATCAAGCAAAACTTTGAAAAGCAACAGGTCACCACTAGAATGTAATTGTTCTGTTTCCGAGTCGTTGGCAGAGGCCCCATAAGATCTATTGACAACATCTGAAAGGGACGCGAGCATTGCTTAGGGCGGCCCATCTCTCCCAATGTCTGATGGTTCTGAGCTTTGTAAGTTAAACACTTACTGCACGAGCCAACGAATTTAACTACATCTTTATACATCCCCGGCCAGAAATAACGCAATGCAAGACGTCGGTAAGTCTTGAAAACGCCCATGTGTCCAGCAGTAGGCTCGGAATGGTTCTCCTCGATGACCTTGTCCCTAACCTCAGTAGGAACGACCTCCTTCCAAGAGAACTCGGACGTCAGTTCATGCTTGTTCTTTGAAAGCCGATATAAGACACTGTCTTTTATATGAAAATTAGGGAAGCTAACGGGGTTATTTAAACAACCGTTATAAATATTCTTATACCAACTATCCTTTGTATTAACGAATGAATTTGCAGTTGAAATGGCATTTACTGGCATACACCTAGATAACGCATCAGGAATGACGTTGTCTACTCCGCGCCGATGCTTAAGTACAAAATTAAAAGATGACAACCGGACACCCCAGCGAGCCAACCTCCCAGTTGGATTGCTAAGTGACAAAAACCACTTTAACGCGCTGTGATCAGTATACACCGTAAATGGCTGCCCATTTTCAATATAGCATCGCCAGTACTCAAGGGCGGTCACAACGGCTAAAGTCTCCCGTTCTGTAATACTGTAATTCTTCTCAGCGGCAGTTAGTGACTTACTCATGTATGCGATAGGATGTTCCTTACCGTCAATAGTCTGAGTTAGCATTGCGCCAATCCCGAAATTACTCGCATCGGTGTGAATCTCGAACGGCTTACTATAGTCGGGACACGCAAGAACAGGGGCCGATACAAGGCATTCCTTAAGCCTTTGGAATGCAGCGTCGGCCTCGGGGGTCCACTTAAACTGCGGAGTACCCTTCTTATTAGACGTAAGCTTATTTAGCGGCCCGGCCACCGTGCTAAAGTTTGGAACGAAACGACGGTACCAGGTCGCGGTGCCGAGAAAGCGTTTAAGATCCTTACGACAAGTGGGCGTTGGGTAGTTCAAGATAGCCTCTACTTTTTCGGGATCGGTGCGCAGACCCGAGCTATCTACCACATAACCGAGGTATTTAAGCTGACTGCTGAAGAACTTACACTTCTCCAGATTGATTGTCAAGTTGGCCTGTTTTAACTTGTCTAGAACACGCAATAACAAAGTCACGTGACTATTAAAGTCAGTAGAAACGATGATAATGTCATCCAAATACGCAAATACCTTTAAATCAAACTCCGCGAATAATAAGTCAACAAGTCTTTGTTGTGTTGCGGGCGCATTAGCTAACCCAAAGGCGGTCCTTTTAAAGCGGTAGGTGCCTCTAGAAGAAACATAAAATGATGTTTTATCCCTATCCTCCGCAGCAATAGGTATTTGCCAGAAGGCCTTTGACAAATCGATACTGGTTAAGTAGCGGGCATCCCTTAAATTATCTAAAATTTCTGAAATATAAGGCAAGTTATACGCATCGCGTTTAGTAACTGAATTAAGCTTCCTGCTATCAAGACAAAATCTAGGTTGGCCGTTCTTTTTGGTAACTATTAAAACCGGCGAAGACCACGCGCTTTCACACGGCTCAATCACATCGAGGGAAAGCATCTCATCAACCTGATCCACCAAAATACGTTGTTTCTCAGGTGATAGCCTATAATAACGTTGTCTAATTTGCGGAGAGTCCCCAGTGTCGATGCGATGAGTTATAAGGTCAGTCAGCCCAAGACCCTTACGTTCAAATGAAATCTCCTCAAACTGTTTAATAACGTTACCAGCAAGCTGCTTCTCCGATTCAGTTAACTTGTCGAAACCTTGAATGGAAGCATGAGGCGAACTAACTGCTCTTGAAACACTACCCCCTTTAGTATCGTTCCCGTTCGAGAGAGTAATGCTCCCTAGATACTTCGGGCAGAGCTGGAACTTACGCCAGAAATCAATGCCCAAAATTAAATTATAACCAATGCCCGGAATGACGAAAACCTTTAATATATGGAATTGATCTTCGAAGTGAACTGGTAAGTTAATGTAACCAATACTATTCAAACTCTGGCCACCAGCTGCGATAACCGAAATACGTTCCTCCCGTATAAGCTTAAAACCACGATCCTCAAAGTGAGCGTGCGCGTCGTTACCCAAAATACTAATGCCTGATCCAGAATCAAGAAGACCAGTAATGGTATCGTCCTGGACGTTAATAGAAACAAATGGCCTATCATCCCCCTCCCCAACATTATTTTCAAGAATTGTGTCAACCTTATAGGACCTAAAGAAAATATTGATCGTACTTAGCCAGGATTGCCAGTCCTCGCTATCAAAATGGTTCCTTGAATCATTGACACAATTCTTGCTAACTAGTTTTTTTGGCCCGCTATTCTTAGAGCAATTTGGGCAATCAGGATGCTTGACATCCTTCCGGCCACACCCAAAGCAGAAGATCGCGTCCTTATTAGCGGTACACTGCCTATAATTATGAGTGTTGACCTTACACCTGGGACAATAACGAGGCCTGACTTCTGAAGTCCCGACCGCATGCACATAGGTCTTGGGAGTGAAGTCACCCTTACTGAAATGATTGCCCTGAGCCTGGTTGCCAAAGGGTTTGTTCGCGCTGCTCACATTGTTTCCAAATCGGTTAAATTTATGACCGCTGCTGTCACTATTGGTGTTAGAACCAGAATTAAACTGTTTCGCTTTAAAACTATTACCCGAATAAGCAAACTCAGGAGCAAGTGTATCAGATGAAGGCCTTGGAGGTTCCCTAAAATGAACAAGTCGAGATTGAACGCTCTCGTAATTACGACAAAGAGTCCTCAGTTCATCTATGCTCTTAATTTGAGAAACAGAGGATAATGTACTCGCATAACTAGGACGTATATTATGCAGTAAAATCTCTAACTTATCTTCCTCAGACAAGGCCTTCGACAATCTTGAGAACAAACCCGCCATAATCGAGAGATAAATTACAATATTCTCCTTTTCCCCTTGTGTACGTGATCTAATTTCTGCTAACAGTCTATAATCGAAATCCGACTGGTCAAAATCCCTCTTCAACAACTCCACAAGATCACTCCAAGTCCCTATCTGATCCCTTATACTCCTAAACCAATGGATAGCGTCTCCCGTAAAGATTTCAGTAGCATGACTGAAAATCTTGTCATCTGTGATACCCCTAGCCTGACATAATTCCGAAACGCGTTGAATGAACGCTCGCACGCATGTTTTACCGTCATAGCGCAATTTCGAAAACATGTTCGAATTGCCAGCTTCACACGTGACGCTTACTTTAACCGGAAGTGGAGCCCCAGTACAGACATTGGCATCATTAGCTACCGCGGAATCCGAAACGCTAGATGGTAAAAGGTGATCTGAACCCTTATCTTTAAGTGCGCTAAACCTAGCTAACGCCGCCTTGAAAAGACCCACACATGAAACGTAATCCTCCCTTTCAGAAGGCTCCTCGGGTGAAATACGATTAAGTCGATGATACAAATGATTTAGTAGATTCTCGGCACGAAGCAAGTCAGCCCTTACCAAGGAACCAGTATCCAGGTAACCGTTAATCTTTTCAAGGACGGAAATAACACCGCCTAGGTCCTCCGAGACTTCATAACAGCTCGTTAGTATATCGACAGAGGGAAACAACGGACCACTCTTTGCTATTTGCTTACGAAGCTCCTGAACCGTGTCGGCCGGCGTGTCACCCCTGATAGACACCTCATATTCGAGCTCCGTTTTCTGCAGGGACATGAATTTAACCTTCCTATCCATTGTAATTGAATTATTAAGTGCTCAACGAGTAACGAGTAAGTTCCCAACGAACGCAAAAAACTATCTCCGTCTGTTACAAATTAATGAAAGTGAGTGACGTTCTGGTTACTTTCCCAAGCTGCCGTAAGAATAAAAATGTAAAAAGCGACAAATCAGTAAATAAAATAATAATTAACAATAATAAAATAAAAGGTGCAACTAATGTGTACGAACTAACAATCGTGCCCAAGACGGAATAAAACTATACAAAATTGAATGACGCAATAGCAATAATAATTTTAAAAAAAAAGAAAATACAATAACAACAATAAAATTCAAATTCAAATTAATTAAATAATTCCTAAAACAAAATATAACTTTCCTCGCTGACACAATGCTACTTGTCAAAACAAGAAGTCAAGTATCGAGAACATAAATAGCAATGGCAAAAACATTAAATTACTAGAATACCCACGACAACATGCGACTTGTCAGTACAAGAAGTCACGTGTGTATGGAAAATAAAATTATATAGAAATGCTTATTAAAGTCCACAATAATAAAAGCTTCACTAAAATTCTAACCCGAAATAAAATTACTCGTCGGAAAAAAAAAAACGTCCCAGAATAAAATTACCATAAAATAATAATCAATTCTTAAAAAAACACTGCATAAAATAAGTCCTACAAATGGGCCAGTTGCGTACACCTTAGTTACAGGCAACCAAAAAACAAAAAGCGAAGGAAAAAACGTTCACAAAAATAAAAACAAGCACAAAACAAAAAAAAACTCTCAACGAACCAGCAAATTAACAAAACAATCAAAATATGAGAAACCAGACCGTTAAAATACCACGTAGGCGCCACTGTAGCGGTTACGCCGGGAGGTAAGCGAAGAAATGATACAACGTGATTAAAACGGCAAAATGAAATTATATTCTTCGGTTCCAACAATCTCCCGGGTATAAAAAAATGCCACAAGTTATTTATAGACGTGGGTTCGTAAAGGCCCGTCTGGTTCCTCAACTAGTATCGGTAACGACCGTTATAACGACCGTTATTTTTAAATTTAAGAAATTGAAATAACGGTTAACGGAAAAGTTAACGCCGTTAATTTGCTGGCACGTGGGAAAAGCACTCCCCTGGCGATTTTGGTCGGGCGGCACGCAGCTGGAAGACACGGCGTAAGGTGCAGATGTTCAGCTCGGAAGGTCTGACGTCATGAAACGATGACGCGCGGTTCCGGAACCTTCGATGGCCGTTCTGCAGCCGTATCCTCGCACCTCGATTAAGTCGAGTGGCGCGCAGCTGGAGGACACGGGCGTAAGGTGCAGACGTTGCAGCCGTATCCTCGCACCCTGGAAATTTCCACGTCCAGTGTCAAATTAAACCCGCCGTTATCCTTCCGCTGACTATGACCAGCCGCAAGCAAAGCAAGGAAGAAGTTCCAAGAGAGTGAAAGTGAGGTAATGTGCTGTGTCATAATCAGACGGAGTTACAACAAGGAAGGGTGGGTGAAAATATGTTTCCTTACAAGAGCGTCTGTACAGGCCAACAACTAACAAAGATACTACAATTTCAACGCAATTAAGTACATACTACATTGCTCGGCTATTAATGCACTACGCAAATTACAAGGTAAGATAATAATGGGAAATAAAATGTGCATTACTTTATGGCGTTAAATATGGCATTGCAGTGCACCATAATTCAAAATTAAGCATAGAATAATGATACTTTAAGCCGCAATTAGCAACGGCATATGCCACACCCTTAAATCTACCCGTTACATTTTAAAACGCACAACGTTCGTTCGTTCAAAACTTACCCGATCTGGGGTCACGCACTGATGCTAAGCACTATCAATTTTATAAAACATAGGTACGCTACTCGCCCGACATTACTAAATTATTATTTTTCTAAATTAATTATTAAATTCAGCACGATCGGAGCGCTGCGGCCCACGTCCAAGCGGCCTGCGCGCAAGGGGACGTGGCCTCTCCGTTGGAGGTTTGAATTCAGAGTGGCGGGGAGCAACGAGCAGCCGGCACGGCTCAGGCCTGCGCGGGCGCGGGCGGCGGGGCGAACCGCGTCTATTATGTTCGCGCGGAAACAAAGGACACGTTTAGGGTTCCGCGCGTAGCTAATTCCTTAATTCTATACTTAAATTTAGGTGTGAAAAAACGGCTACGTTACAAGATAGACAGAGCGCCACCATAAGGGTTCCGTATTATAATTTTGGTACGAACTCTAAGAACGGTCAGTATTTACTACATATATTTGTGCAAGCTCTAAGATATTGGTGTATATTACATTTAACAGAACCTACCTTAAAAACTAATGTAATTGATTCTACTCTCGATTCTGATCAAACTAATTTCAGTTTTTTACACCTTGTACGTGGCAATCGGGACCAAAAGCAATTGAGGAATAGCCAAACAGTTGCAATTTTCCATAGGTGTTAAATATAACGACATTCATTCATTCATTTATTGTTTATAGTTTTCTACGGTCAATGTACATTGCAATTGTTTTCACTGCTTTTTCAGAAAACCTACTCAGCAATGTAACACGACCAATCTGGATATTATTTATCTTATTATAAAACTGGTGCTCCCTGAGCAAAATCTCTAAGACAAACATTCCAACAAACACTTGAAAACGCCTCATACACATTGATAGAAAAAAAACGAAAAAAGTTGGTATTTTTGACGTCAATACTGTATGTAGTTATAACATAAACGTAAAAGTTACCACCATATGTAGCAATATATAATTAGGCGCATTGCGGGCTATCGAAGAGGATTTTAAGCCAAAGTACGCTGGCGGTCTTAACACGTTCACTGCGGCACCCCAAAATTCAAATCTGAATTGTAGTGCGTTACGAGGTTTAATCTGCACCGTAGTCCGTTTCAATTGCTATAGAATCCTGAAATCTTGGCTTTTTCTATAATTTTATTGACTAATTTAAAGAGTGTGAAATTTTCTATATTATAGTCTCTTCGCACGCAGACGTGATAAAAACTAACGAAGTTATATAGAAAAGAAAATACGGGGTTTCTTTATCCCCGTACCGCACTACAGTTAACAAACTACGGGGTTTAAAAATCCCCGTAACGCACGGGATTTGATTGTGTCGATAAATTGATAGTAACGGGAATTAAAACAAACGATGCTTTGTAAACTTGAATATATTTATAAAAAAAGGTTATATTTTTAACACTTATTAAATAACGTTGTTATCTTAACATATCTTAGACACTATTTATCAATCCAGTTTGTGATTAGGACCTGAGTTTTCTGTACATTTTATATCAAAAATATGACGTAATAACACAAAATTCATTAAACACACATTAATATAATATAAATTGAACTGAAATTAGTGCTCTAAATTATAGAAATTTAAACACAATGGTTTGTTACACCTATAACACCTAAATTTACCGATAACATGTGTTGTAATTCCGACTGCACTTAATGACGGCATCGTACGGGGTTCAGAAGCCCCCGAAACGCAGTGAACGTGTTAAAATGCACATGGGTGCACTCCTCTCCGCTGACGCTTTTTGCGCTCGGCCCACCTCAGCTATCAGAGTAAAGCAGATCCGCTCAGTTGAATGATGAACATGTGATCTATTCTCATTAGAGCTCAAATCAGTACGTTTGAGACGGAAATGTTGGTATTATACAAAAATCCAAAACTACCTTACATTCATTCATAATGTATTTAAATCAATCTGTCATTCGTTCACTCAATCATTCACTCTGAACCTCAATCCTAGCTTCACTTTAATACAGACCGTTGAACTGCTAGCACGTATTTCCTTCTGCCGATTTTACCTATACTTATAGGAAACATTAGCGATATCCGTGATCGTGACTTTTGTAGCATTTTCAGTGCAGCGTAGTCGTGGTAACGGAGTTCGTATGGACAAACACAATTTAAACGATTAATTAAGGTTAATATTAACGTTATTAGGACATATTTAACGTTAATTCTGACCTGTCAAGTGTCTCCGTTTTCATCCTTCAAGTGTTTCTGTAAATTGTACTGAACTGACGTTTGTGATGCTTTGGTTTATATGGGATTTCACGTTTCCATCATCATCATTGGCTTGAAAAAAATGAACACATCTATGAAAAGATGATTTAAGGATGATTCACAGTAGACCGTTCCGTGTCCGGGCCGGCCCGTTTTCTTCTAGAGAAATACGCCGGCCGTTGCGTTTGCTGTCATAGAAAACGGGCCGGCCCGGACACGGAACGGTCTACTGTGAATCATCCTTTAAGCAGTGTCCAAATATGAGGAGCGGCACTTACGGAAATTACTTGTTAGACCGATACGGGAGCGACAGCTACGACCGCATAATTGACAAGTATATTTCTCACCCGAAGTTAAAAGAGGAAAATCTGCCCGCTGGTGTCTTAATTCACGCCTGTGGGATAAGAGGGACAGGGCATTTTGGTGTGCTTTTAAATTGAGACACTTTGTTAACTGCCGAAATGGATCGTACTATCTGTCCCGTTCTAACTTATTTTGGTTAACCATAAGGATTCAAAATGTCAATTATATGAAAGATCATCTTGCTTAACACTACGGATCTGTTAGTATTAATTATCTAAGGGGCATACAGATGTCAGAGTAAAGGAGATCCGCTCCTTTAAGTTGAATGATTTCTGTACATCTGCAGGGTAAACACGTAACTTTTAGAACTTACGATAGGTAAATCTGTCATTTTTACTGTAGAAAATGACATTTAGATCTATCTAACGCACGCTCGAAAACGTTGGGTATTTGCCCCGCTGATCTGTTCTCACTAATGCAGAAATCACTAAGTTTGAGAAAGATAGATCTTGAATCAGCCAGTGTCACCGATTTCATAACTGAAAATTGTACTGAACTGACGTTTGTGTCGTTTTGGATTATATGGGATTTGACATTTTGGTGCGCCTTTAAACGGGACAGTTGGCAAAAGTTGAATAAAGTCTGTCTCGTTCTAGCTCATTTTGGTTAACCATAATAAAGCACGGAGACAACTATATGAAAAATCGTCTTGCTTAACACTTACGATCCGGCCACGACTTAGAGCGGCAGCGGTTTTTCTAATAGGTACATAACGTATGATCCCAACATTCCCAACTAAACGCAGTGTGTTGCGTGTCTTAAAATGAACATATAAAACGCTTGCAGCGCCGCGATTCGCATCAACTCGTAGCCGGGCTGTTAGTGTTATTGTTTTACTGTGCACACACAACTGTCCGTCAATACACTCGTCAATGTGAGAGTTAGCGACACAAAATTGCATCAATCACTTGTACCATCACTAATGAACTTTCTGAGTGATACCCGGGGTTCCAGTCACTGCCGTTCAGGGTCCCATCGGTAGCTCCAATATCGACGCCTCCGCAACTCCAAACAAGACTCCCGATAAAACTTTGCTGTCCCGCAAAATTTCCAGAGCGATACCCAAGGATGTTGAAAATGATAAATTATTGAAGTTTCCAGATTCTATACAGTTCATTATCTCGCTTTTGTATTATTTATAAGGGAAACATCGGAGTTGTGTGAATTTGGGAGCGATGGGAGTTAGATTATTTTAGTTGATGAACCGTACAACGTGGACCAGAACGCGCTTTTTACGCAAAATTGGGGATTTAGTGCCTAGTTTATGTTTTTCCAATTTAAGTTGTTGATATTTATAACCATTTCAGAGATACAGCTTATTACATTTTAGTGCAAAAATCGGCACATTTAAACCCTGCAAAGTAGATCCGATAGCTTTTATAAGTGGAGCTTGGAGCATTTAACACAGGAGACGCCATTATTGGTATAGGTACTTAACCTACCCTTCTGCAAAAACGGGCGAAATTTTCACAACGTTGTTAAAAACTACTTCCTTAATCGATTATACGTCACTGACGAAATCGTTCTCGGCGTGTGAAGAGCCTCGTGAAACACTTTTATATGCTGTTTTTGGTCATGAAACGTTGTACTTTATCAAATTTACAAACATACAAACAGATTAGGTAATAATCATTTCACATACTGTAAGTAAATTTTAGCTTTCTTTATAGTTTTATGCGCAATTAAAGTTTTAATTTAAATCATAAATCGAACATGATTACAAAATCAATTGAAACATATTTGTGCTTGATCATAAGGAATAAGGACTACGAGTTTGAAATATGGTTCTTAGCGAATTCGGTTGATTTTGCCATCTGATAGTAACCCAATAATGAATCTAATATAAACGGAAGTAAAGGCAACATTTATTGCTCCTGCAACATTTTATTGGTCCTGGGTTCGAATTCCGGTAAGGGCATTTGTTTCTGTGGTGAGCAGAGACATTTGTTCCTGAGACTTGGATGATTTCTATGTATTTAAGTATATATCTATTAAATATATCGTCGTCTAGTACCCACAAGCCTTATTGAGCTTACTATGGGCAGGGGGGTGACACGGCCTATCGGTGTGAGTCGAGCGCCGATGACCATGTAACGGCACGTCTGTTGCATAGGGTTGGCAATGTAGCTGACAAGAGGAAATAATGAAACCGGGAAGCTAGTCAAATCTAATCTGTAAGTTTTGATTACATACAGACATACAGATGCACTTGGTCAGGAGAAAACTTACTAAAAGCTCGTAAAATAGGTACCTACAATCTTCTCATAATATGGAACTTACTTTTCTTGTGTAAATCTAAGCTTTACGTGAATATAATTGTATGCTAAAATAATAACAATTATACGAGTATATATTATTATTTTTAAAAATCTCAGTCTATAGAAAATATGCCACATGATATGACGTCATTCACTACGACAGCGACACCCGCATCATTGCCCGCGTTAAGTATAATTTAAAAGACTCAATTGACATTTCATCTGTTGAGCCCTTTCATTTATTAAAAGTCTTTTTATTTAATATATTCCTAAGATAGACTTCTTAATGTATTTCAATTCAAAATGCATGCATACCCATACCAAACTACCCATATTCAAGTCTTTAGAATTAAAAAACGGATTTTAGGTGAAGTTCTAAATGTAGGGAAGGATATAACATATAAAATTGTATAACTCACTTTTCTGGATCGGTAGGTAGCCAAAGTAGCTTTTTCCTTTGTGGCTTTTGGTATTACTGCCACAACCGTAGACACAGCAAAAAAAGGCTCCAGCCATAGTTAGTTGATTACATTCAATTATAAATGATAAATTCTAACAAATTTCACTTAAAACTAGTGCCATGCCCGCTACCGGCCGATCGATCTCTGTTGTGTGAGCGCTCGTCACGCGAGCGAATGTTGAAGCGAGTGGCTTCCCTGCGATTCGTCTTGCCGCGGCTAGCTGTCCACATACCGCGCGCCCCTTACGCACCCCCGTTCACGTCCGGTCACGCACACATAGTCGCGAGACGGGTTTACAGCACACATGCTTCGGTGTCGCTTCTTTTTACGATAGTATACATATCTTCTTTGCTATGGGACTAGTTCGATTTGTGTAAAAAAAAATGTCCCCTAATATTTATTATTATAATTTATATTTATTTATTTATTGCTTAGCTTTAGTATTTTTAATTTGCATGCGTTTATTGTTTTATATAAGAATAAATATTTAAAAGCAAAAGTAACTGAACTCGAACAAAAACTCAATAACATGGGAAATGCCAAACGAAGAAATAACTTGGTCTTCTTTGGAATTGAGGATACTAAGATGACGGAAAGTGAGCTCGTTGACTGTGTTAAAGAGAAGATAATAGACATGGGGGTACACTTTGATAGTCATGAAATCAGTAACGCATTTAGGATTGGGCGTTGGACTAGAAACAAAAATCGTCCTGTTTTAATTTCTATAACAACTGTTTGGAAGAAGCATATCATCCTCAGAAACAAATCGAAACTCCCACCTGGTATACGCGTCATGGAAGACTATCCTAAAGAGGTATTAGAGACGAGAAAGCAATTACAGCCTCAGCTTGAAGAAGAGAAGAAAAAAGGCAACATAGCCTTTCTAATAGGTGACAAGCTAGTAGTAAAAAAGCCTACAGATAAAAACAGGGAAAAAAGGAAGCGGGAAGAATCCGGCTCACCAAAATCACCGAACTCCTCCAACATAGTGGTGCAAAAGAAAATGAATTTAAAGAATGACCCAAAACCCAAACCTGGAGCAAAAGAAATATTAAAACCAAGCATACTACACTATATTGAGCGACAAGGTTCAGGCTCAGACACACTATCAGAGCCTTCAAAAAACTAATAGCTTCCTCCAGCACCCGGAACCCAAACAATCAAATAATGACAACTCCACCGAAACCAACTTTTGTAAAGAGCACCCCAATCCGGCCGGTCACCGTGGGGGAAGTAGACCACCACCCTTCAACAAATCATCAAAACAAGTCAAATAAATCCAGGGATGCAGAAGAATACTGGTATATAGGCACATTAAATACACTAACACTTAAGTCAGATGACAGCCTTCAAGAGCTATTAATGGCATTGAGGCATGTAAAATGGGACATAATTGGTTTAAGCGAAGTCAGGAGAATGGGAGAAAAGATAGAAGAATATGATGACTTTATCCTACATTACAAAGGCGAAACAAAAGGCAGGCACGGGGTCGGTTTCCTGATAAAAAAACACTTAAAAAACTACATAGAAGAGATCATTGCAGTCTCCGAAAGAATAACAATCTTAAATCTGAGCCTACCTTGCGTCAAGAATAAATGGACCATCATACAAGTTTACTCGCCTACAGAAATGGCAATTAAGCAGGAAATAAATAAGTTCTATTACGACTTAAATATAAACATTAAAAAATATGCATACAAAAATTTAATCATCATGGGCGACTTTAATGCTCAAATAGGAAGTAGGCTTGGAAGTGAAAATAACTTTATTGGTCCATATACTACAGGCCACCGTAACAGGAATGGGAACAAACTAGTGAACTTGTGTTTTGAACACAACCTCACAGTAATGAACAGTGTATATAAGAAAAGCCAGAGCCAACTATGGACATGGACGTCTCCAGATGGAAGATATAAAAATCAAATAGACTATATTCTCAGCAGTAAACGAGAACCTTTTGAAGACTGTGGAACAATTAGCAACTTAAATTTTCATACCAACCATCGAATGGTGAGAGCCAAAATTAAGATTAAGCTATCAAAAAAACCGAGACATAATATAAGACCTTCTTTGATCTTGGAAAAAGATGTTATTAAACTGTTAACAGCTACTCTACAGGACCAACTGAAGAATTTTAAAATAGCCACAGAAGAACTAGACCCACAAAAGAAGTATGACTACTTTCAAGGGCTATTAACCCAGAAATTACCCAGAAATAACAGTGAAAAAGCAAATATACGCACCAAAAGAATATTTTCAGAGGAAACACTAAACCATCAGGAAGAAAGAGGTAAACTCATCAGTACTAAAGGTAAAACTAGAGAAAATAGACAAAGGATACGAGAAATTTCAAAACAACTTCGAACAATGATGAGGAAAGATAGGCAAAAATACAGATTAAAAAAATTTGAAGTATATATTGCCAAAACAGGAGGAGCCAAGCAAGCAATCAAATGTTTAACCACAAACAAGGACTGGATACCAAGTATAAAAAATAAAAAAGGTACATTTAAAAGAAAGAGACTGGACATAATCCAAACAGCAACGACATTCTTCCAAGACTTATACTCTAGGTCCAGGCAAAAAGAAGAAGAAGTACCACTAGAAAACCTTAGTGAGGTCCCACCAATACTAGAAAGGGAGGTTGAACATGCTATTAAATCTCAAAAAAAGGGCAAAGCTCCTGGCCCTGCCAGCATTACAAATGAACTATTATTAGCATCACAGCATGCTATTACACCAGCTCTAACTTCGATCTTTAATGAGGTATTAGAAACTGAGATCATACCCCACCAATGGACCACCTCTACTATAATATTGATACACAAAAAGGGGGACAGAAATGATGTTGGAAATTATAGGCCCATAAGTTTAACGTCTAATATATATAAAGTGTTCGCAAAAGTCATCTTAAGCCGCATTACTAAAACGCTGGACGAGAATCAACCAAGGGAACAGGCGGGATTCCGAAGCAAGTACTCAGCTGTTGACCATGTTCATGTAGTAAGGCAAATATTTGAAAAGTATAAAGAATATGGTCTACCAATTTACTGCTGCTTCGTAGACTATTGCAAGGCCTTTGACTCGCTGGACTGGAACAAAATCTGGAATGCCTTGAAAAAACAAGGAGTAGAAGAAAAGTATATTAGGATAATAAAAAACACTTATAAAGGCGGCACAGCACGGGTCAAGCTAGAAAGAGAAGGAGGAATTATAAATCTAAAAAATGGCGTCAGACAAGGAGACCCACTTTCACCGAAGCTATTCACCGCAGTCCTTGAGGATATATTCAGACAATTTATATGGGAAGGATATGGCCTGAGAATAAATGGCGAGTATTTAACAAACTTAAGATTCGCCGATGATATCATCTTGTTTGCAAAGTCTGCTAATGAGCTCCAAAAAATGCTAACAGATCTCGACACACAAAGCAAAGTTGTGGGCTTAAATATGAACGTGTCCAAAACTAAGGCAATGACCAACAGAGAAAAAGTAACAATCGTAGTGAACAACATTCCCATTGATTATGTGGATGAATATACATACTTGGGTCAAATAATTAAGGTAAATAACATGTCAAGTAAAGAAATTGAGACACGTATAGGGCATGCTTGGAATAAGTACTGGGAACATAAAGAAGTAATGAAGGATAAGACCATGAAATGTTCCGTTAAGGGAAAACTATTTAACAGTTGCATACTCCCAATCCTAACATATGGATGCCAGACGTGGGCGCTAACTAAGTCACAACAGACTAAACTTCGTAACTGTCAGCGAAGCATGGAACGAAGCATGATGGGTAAAAGAAAATTAGATAAAATTAACCACAACATAATTAGAAAAGGTACAAAAACCCAAGATGTGGTATTAAAATTAAGAGCGCTTAAGTGGAAGTGGGCAGGCCATGTAATCAGAGGGGAAGAGAAGTGGAATAAATTACAATAAGTCACGCTGTGGTACCCTAGAGAGGGCAAGCGGAAACAAGGAAAGCCATTTAGGAGATGGGAGGACGACTTAGTGAAGATAGCTGGCAGAACTTGGACTAGACTCGCACGGAAAAGACAAGATTGGAAAGTGTTGGAGGAGGCCTTTGCCAAAGGGCACACAAAAAAAAAAAAAAAAAAAAAAAAAAAACTAATGTTATATATTATATTATTATGTATGTAAAATGCGACTATATTCTGTAAAAGGCTATAAATAAATAAATAAATAAATAGCTTTAGTATTTTTAATTTGCATGCGTTTATTGTTGTGCGTAAGTAATACTCGTAGGAGAATGTTTTGTAATTGTGCATAGTTTTTTTATGTGTGTTACCTCACCCCCCTTAAAAAATGGTAAAATATTTTGTTCGGTAAGATGCACTGAGTGCTTTTCCTGTCTATAAATGCTCTTAAAAGTGAAGTTAATGTCCTGTGTCATTTTAACTTCTTTACAGGCAGCGGTAGATTTGTGCACTTAAAGGATGTTATTTTTTATAATTTTTAATTCAGCTTGACAATCATAATAAGTAAGTCGACTTTAAATCACTTAGACAACACTATTCTTACTACCCATTGAGTTTTTTTTGGCTGATTGTATATTTTACTAATTCTTGTTTAATGATATTTATTTATTTATTTGGACCTCCAACAATAAGTACACTGTTTCATATTAGAACTAACATGCATACCTGAAAACTATGCGCCTTATTACTTAAAGAAGATCTCCACTTGCGTTAAAAAAATACCTACATTGCAGTAATCTAAATATATAAAAGAAGAAACTGACTGACTGACTGACTGACATATCAACGCACAGCCCAAACCGCTGGTCCTAGAGATTCCAAATTTGGCACGTAGGTTCCTTATAAGGTCTAGGCGTGCACTAAGAAAGAATTTTTCAAAATTCAACCCCTAAGGGGGTGAAATAGGGGTCCGAAGTTTTTATGGGGAAACAAGATTGGCTGGACTATTTTATTCGAAACATCACAGAAGTACTTCTAACGATAAATGAGTAAACCCATGTTTCAGGTTTTCTGAGAAATCAACCCCTAAAAGGGGGAAATGTGGTGACAAATTCTGAAAATCGACATGGGTATTGTTTTTATGGTTTATCGGGTCGCTGATAACGAAAACAACAATGATTTTGAAATCCCACGTGGAGGACGTGAAATACCATCCCCCCTGTTGGGGTGCGAGGGGGATGAAATATCTAAATATTAATATGGGTGTCGTTTTTATGGTTTTTTAGGACGTTCATTACGAAAATGGCATCGATTTTGAAATTTAATGTTGTGGACATGAAAACTTTTGAAAGTTTGTGCCAAATTGCAAAAAATAACTGACTGAGTGAGTGAAATATCATCGCACAGCCCAAACTGCTGGTTCTAGAGATTCTAAATTTAGTATATAGGTTCCATATAAGATCTAGAGGTGCAATAAGAAAGGATTTTTCAAAATTCAACCCCTAAGGGGGTAAAATGGGGGTTCGAAGTGTGTGTGGGGAATCAAGATTAGTTGGACTATTTTATTCGAAACTTCACAGGAGTATTTCTAGCGTTAAATGAGTAAACATGTGTTTCAGGTTTTATGAGAAATCAACCCCTAAAAGGGGGAAATGTGGTGACAAATTCTGAAAATCGACATGGGTATTGTTTTTATGGTTTATCGGGTCGCTGATAACGAAAACAACAATGATTTTGAAATCCCACGTGGAGGACGTGAAATACCATCCCCCCTGTTGGGGTGCGAGGGGGATGAAATATCTAAATATTAATATGGGTGTCGTTTTTATGGTTTTTTAGGACGTTCATTACGAAAATGGCATCGATTTTGAAATTTAATGTTGTGGACATGAAAACTTTTGAAAGTTTGTGCCAAATTGCAAAAAATAACTGACTGAGTGAGTGAAATACCAAAAATATAATAAATAATAATAAAGGATTTTTCAAAATTCAACCCCTAAGGGGGTAAAATGGGGGTTCGAAGTGTGTGTGGGAAATCAAGATTAGTTGGACTATTTTATTCGAAACTTCACAGGAGTATTTCTAGCGTTAAATGAGTAAACATGTGTTTCAGGTTTTATGAGAAATCAACCCCTAAAAGGGGGAAATGTGGTGACAAATTCTGAAAATCGATATGGGTAGTTATAGTTTCTATGGTTTATCGGGTGGCTGATTACGAAAACAACAATGATTTTAAATTCCCACGTGGAGGACGTGAAATACCATTCCCTCTGTTGGGTTCCAAGGGGGTTGGAATGTTTAAATACTAATATGGGCGTCGTTTTTATAATTTTTTTTGGGTCGTTAATTTTGAAAATGGCATTGTTTTCGAAATTTTATATTACGGACATGAAAACTTTTAAAAGTTTTTGCCAAATTGCAAGAAGAAACTGACTGACTGAGTAAGTGACATATCAACGCACAGCCCACACTACTGGTTCGAGAGATACCAAATTTAGCATGTAGGTTCCATATAAGATCTTAAGGTGCATGAAATGCCGTGAATTCCCTATGAAGAGACGACCT
The DNA here is from genome assembly GCA_905163555.1 of Notocelia uddmanniana. Taxonomy (NCBI): domain Eukaryota; kingdom Metazoa; phylum Arthropoda; class Insecta; order Lepidoptera; family Tortricidae; genus Notocelia; species Notocelia uddmanniana. The sequence continues at coordinate 25,436,811 of LR991055.1, forward strand.
TTTTTGATTCAATGTATTGTAAGTAAGTGATTTTATTAATCAGTGCCGTCCGATACGACTTCGATAAAAATCGATATTTGAGCGTCCGAGAGGACTCTTAATAGGAATCCGAGGTAAACTTTGAATAAAGTAACGGCCATATTAATTTTCTTCATTTCCGTTGCGATTTCGTTCAAAATTCATATCTGAGCGTCCGAGAGGTCCCCTAATACGACTCCGAGGTAAAATTGGGATAAGTGGCAGCCATATTGATTTTCTTAATTTCCGTCCTAATTTCGTTCAAAATAGATATCTGAGTGTCCGAGATGTCTCTTATTACGAATTCGAGGTAAAATTTGGAAAAAGTCGCAGCCATATTGATTTTCTTAATTTCCTTCCCGATTTCAAACAAAATCGATATCTGAGCGTCCGACAGGTCTCGTAATACGAATGCGATGTAAAATTTGGAAATAGTGGCGGCCATATTAATTTTCTTCATTTCCGTCCCGATTTCGTTAAAAATCGATATCTTAGCGTCCACAAGGTCTCTTAATACGAATCCGAGGTAAAATTTGGAAAAAGTGGCAGCCATATTGATTTTCTTCATTTCCAAACCGATTTTGTTCAAAATCGATATCTGAGCGTCTGAGAGGCCTCGTAATACGAATCCGAGGTAAAATTTGGAAAAAGTGGCGGCCATATTGATTTTCTTCATTTCCGTCCCGATTTCGTTCACAATCGATATCTGAGCGTCCGAGAGGTCCCCTAATACGACTCCGAAGTAAAATTTGGAAAAAGTAGCGGCCATAATGCTTTTCTTCATTTCCGTCCCTATTTCGTTCAAAATCGATATCTGATTGTCCAAGAGGTCTCTTAATACGAATCCCAGGTAAAATTTGTGTAAGTGGTGGCCATATTGATTTTTTTTTTGACCCAATTTCGTTCAAAATCGAGATCTGAGCGTCCGAGAGGTCTCTTAATACGAATCCCAGGTAAAATTTGTGTAAGTGGTGGCCATATTGTTTTTTTTTTCGACCCAATTTCGTTCAAAATCGAGATCTGAGCGTCCGAGAGCACTCTATGCATGCCAGGGATTGTAAAATAAAGTATAATGTTACTATATAGGCATGTGGGGTATCTATGGATTGGCTTTTAAAAACGACATAGAGGTTTCGATATATTATCCATTTAAATGAACCTTTAATTTTTTTTTATCGTATGGCATTTATTTACGTACCGTGAAATCTTCGGGAAGACAAGTACGGTTTCCAGTTTTTGTTGCACGTTTAGCACCACCCAGGGGTCACGTGTAGGGTAACGGTGGGTACTCCCTACGGACGTAGTGCAACTTCGACCCCCCTTTGTCAAGTGAGTGGGCAACTTGACTGTTAGGAGTTCTCAAGCCGCCCGAAGGCCTCTAACTTGGCTTAACGACTGCTGTCGTAAACAGCAGCCGGAATCAACGGCTTAACGTGCCTTTCAAAGCACGAGAGCGCTCAGTTAGTAATTATTCAAAGCGGTCACCCATCCAAGACCTGACTTGCACCCACATTGCTTAACCTTGCATACCGCACGTGATAGGCGGGTGCCGTTGAGCCACGAGCGCTCTGAATTCTTGATAGTTTGTGCCAAATTTCAATACAATCGGTCCAGTAAAAGTAATTCGGTTTTAACAGACGGACTAACAGTAAGGAGTGCGAATGAAAGTGAAGCCAAATTTTCTTTTTGGATGCTCCTTTTAATAAATCACAATCACCAAACTTCGTATACCGAAACCCCCAGAATGTAACAACTACTATTCTGGAAACCGCATCTAAATCGGTTCAGCCAAACGCGAGATAATCGTGGACAAACATACATATATACCTACATATATATACGGGTCAAACAGTGAACCTCTTTTTTGTAGACGGTTAAATTTACGCTTAGTACGCGGGCGAAGCCGCGGGCAAATGCTAGTACATCATAATAAAAGATTTAGTTTGCACACGATAATAAAACTATCTGAAATTAAGCATATCATTCTTATATATGTATGATTGTGTATGTATGTTTATGTATTCGTTTTTAAGGACTCAGGTTAGGATTTTTATATATTAAAATTAAACATGTTACGAAGAATAAAAAACATTATTAAAAACCACCCTACCTTTGTACCTCGCTGCCGGTGGCTACCTTGGGTGGACCCTAAGCTACCGATGGATCGGGCGGATAGAGGAACCATGGAATTACTGCACCGTGTCCAGAAGTACACCGTCTTCTGTATCTGAGCCTTGACCCAATCATTTATTGAGAGAGAGATTTTTTATGTTCGATGAAACTCTTTGCTATTAGACCCTGCGAACGGATACGACTTCAACGTCTTCGAGAATGATCATAGAATAAATATCCCATATGGTGGTTACTTCGTGTGCCAGGACTAGGCACTTGCTGACTTTGACCTTCTTGACCTTTACGAGGTTGTAGTCATGGGGGATGGTGATGTCGACCAGCACTAGCTTGTCACACTGCAAATCGGATAACACTGGCACGCCATCTGTTAGGATAATGTGGCACTTTAAACGAGCGGTTAAAACGCCACTGCGCTTCCCAAACCAAATCATGAATGAACGAAACGCTCCTCAAAGCTGTCAACGTTCTGTTGACAACGGCTGTCAAACAGACATTTTAATAATGTCAGAGGACGTGGACATTCGGAGGCAGACTCTGGACGAAATCGAAAACCATCCTGGACCCCTGGCTCCAGGATGAGAGGATTTCGCAGCGGGCTGGATTAAAAGGAACGAATGGGACAAGTTTTATCTTTATATAGAAATAGCGGGGAACTAGCCTATTTAATGTTAGAAGGATATTAAACGTAAGTAGCCGCCTCCTCGCCTGAAACTTTTAGTTCTCGAAGGAACGTAAATAAATGTGGAAATCATTTTCAGATTTAACTGTCGCACGGTGTGCCTAGAGCCACGTGGTAAAGGGCGGGCAGCAGTTCAAAGAAGAACTCAGGGTGAGCTAGTAAAGCATAGTAAGAGTGGGCATATGCCCACGACTCTTATCTAACACCGGTTAAAATTTCCAGGTGGACAACCTATCAACTAGTCAAACTAGCCAACGTTGTACGTTTTCATTTAACGTTTTACATTCGTCGTGCATCACAAGAGCTACATCGTATGTCTAAGAACGCAAGCATTTAAAAGCAGGCTTTGTGGCATTCCTTCTCTGCTCACGACTAACCTGCAGATTCTCGGCAGTAGCGGAAGGACGACTCCTCGGTCTTCTGGAGCGCTTCAGACCTCAGCAGTAAACCGGCTATAGTAGCGAAGACCTCTGAGTGAGTTTGTTCCAAACAGATTTGGCCCTTAAGGCAAACCCACAAGTCGTGACCTATCACCATAGCGAACTTACATAAAGCGACTCTGAGAGGTGTGATGTTTCTTCATTGTCACTGCACTATTATGAGGGTCTAAACAGCTAAGTGTACCTTAAGTCTATAGCGCAGTGTAGAGGAGGAAATATAACCCATTTGCTAATTAATCTAGTAGTCTCATTTTCTTCACATTTACTTTTAAAAACCTTTTAATAGTGGAAGAGCTCAACACTTAAAAACTGCAGCTCACAAGCTGGCGCTTCAATAATTCTGTCAGCAAAATAATCCTGCGTACCAAGATATGCTTGTATAAGTATTACTCGCCGTTGGATTATTATTATTGATTTATCTCTGTGCTAGAAGATGGGCGAATCGTTGACGATCGTAACTCACAACTGATTTTTTTTAATGATAGACTGACCAGCGACCAGCGATTGGCCTTAGTCTCACCTGATGGAAAGCGATGACAAGGCCTAAGATGTTGCTCGCTGGTTCAGTAATAGCCTATTCACTCTTGTCTTGAAGAGACCCAGATTATATATATCAATCTCACTTTTTGGAACCTAAATAGTCGTGCACGCAACGATTCCGTAGGAATTTCATTCCAAGAACGCTCCGGCTGTGAAATGAACTGCCTGCGGTCGTTTTCCCGAGAGACTACAATATCAATATGGGATTCTTCAAGAAAGGAGTGCACAGGTATTTAAAAGGATCGGCAACCACACACCATCAGGTGGGCCATACATTTGTTCGTCACCGACGTAATGTAAAAAAACTTCCTTCAAATCTGCTCTAAAACTTCTGCGACGACAAATTGCCGTTTCACTCAATTCCTATAAAGTTGTTACGCACACGTTTCAAACACAGCCAGTACCTGTTCGCGAAAGTTTCGATACTTAATTCGTTCTCAACAAATTCATGGGATTTCCGAAGCCCTTTAATGTAAGAAGTAATTCTGTAAACGAAGTTATCAAAATATCATACTTGGCTCTGTTTGAGGAAAAGGCCCTTCCAGGATCCTTTACGGGAATGAGTTTGCCTTTATATCGTTTTATAATTAAGCGTTTATATACTCGCACCTACATAAAATAAATAAATATTTGGGACAATCTTGTCAATCTTACACAAATCGACCTAGTCCCGAACTAAGCAAAGCTTGTACTATGGGTACTACACGACGATACTTATATAGATAAATACATACGTAGAAAATATCCAAGATCCAGGAACAAATATTCGTGCGAAACATACACAAACACTACTGAAATGAAGCGAAATGTACTTGCTGTTCCGAAATCAATCAAATGGGGTCGACCCCAGGAGGTCATTTTTAGGGTTCCGTAGTCAACTAGGAACCTTTATACTTTCGCCATGTCCGTCTGTCTGTCTGTCTGTCCGTTTGTCGGTTTATCTGTTCGAGGCTTTGCTCTATGATTGTTAGTCCTAAAAAGCTGCAATTTGGTATGGATATACGTATAATTCAATAAATCTGACTAAGTCGTAAAAAAATTAAGGTTACGTCCCCTTAAAGTGGGGTTTTTTTTGCTTTAACCCTTTCGTGTGGGGTGTTGTTGGATAGGTCTTTCAAAAGATGTAGTCCGATTTGTCCTACGATTTTGTTCACATCGTAGGACAAACCGGACAAAAAAATCCGTTTTGTCCTACGATATTATATGTCAATTTTCGTAGGACAAAACGGATGTTTTTGTCCGGTTTGTCCTACGATGTGAAATAATTAAATAAAAGCAATAGGAAGGGAGGAATTTCCTCTCCGGTTGTGGAATGAGCTCCCTGCCGAGGTTTTCCCGAAAGCCTAAAGGGTCGACAACCCCATGGAGTTGCAGGTGTCCATAGGCTGCGGTGTCTGCTTACCATCAGGCGGCCGTATGCTTGTTTGCCACGGACGTGGAATATTTTTGTTGTTAAAACGTCCTAGTCGAATTAATTCAATTGTGAAAGTAAGATTAAATTATATATTTTCTCAATCTATTTCATTATATCTCTAAAACGCATTCCCGTATACAGGCGTGCTCGGGAGGATAAAGTAATCATACCTACTCATAGTATAAATGTGAAAGTTTGTATGTTTAGATTCTTGGGAATTTAAAATTTAATCAAACAGAAACGGTTAAACGGAAGTTAGTGCACATAGATGGTTTATTGCCTGAATTAATCGACTCGATACGACTTTAACCCGAAGATTTTTTAAACGGTACAAAATTTGTGGTGAGGAGGAGAAACACAGTACCGCATAAGTGCGAATAATGACTAATAAAACATATAATGTATTTAACAGTGGGCCTAATGAGAAAGCTCAATGTCAGTCAGGGAGCAATGGAACTCGGAGTTTCCCTACGAGATCGAATCAGAAATTGAAGATCCGTAGGAGAGCTATGGGCCGTTGACATAGTTCAGAGTGGTGCAGGACTCAAGTGGCAGTGGGCGGCCATGAGATACTTGGGAGAAGGTCTGGTCCAGCAGTGGACGTCTTTTGGCTGATGTAATGATTTCATCTGCAGCTGTCGAATTTATGTTCCCAACATAAAATATACCTAAAATGCGTTGACTGTATCTAATAATTACCAAAGCGTAATAACTATAATTATAAGACTTTAAAAAAAATCAAATTATTGTTAAAGTGACATCTTGTGTGTAGTAGAATAAGTTATTAGACACTCTAGGAAGCAAGTAGCTAAATAGTTCGGCTATTTGCCACTTGGAGTAATCGTATTATATTTTAGTAATAATGCCGACTCCACATAGTCGTTTTAGACGCTTAAATTTTATAAAAGGTAAATATTTAAAAAATAAAACTTGCCTATCCTATTTTACATAAAATAGCGTCAAAATATTAAATTCCAGTATTAGTAATTAAATTACATTCCAGTATTAGTAATTAAATCCAGTACCTATCAATGGTTTGGAGTGTCAAGGCAAAGAGAGCGCTTAAGGTGCGTTTACACTGGCAACATTTTGAGCAATAGTTGGCCTTGAACAATTGAGTTTTCTTACATTCAGTTACAGATTAAATTGAGAAGAATTATTGTTCAAAAAATTGTCCGTGTAGGAACACCTTTAGACTGACATTACTGTACAGCGCACTTTCTACTCCATTTTGCCGTTAGATGTCCTAGTCTATGCACATTGGGCTCTCCTTCGCGGGTTTGATAATTTTTGCGCTTTGAACGGTAAACTTAACCTTTTCGCCACCATTGAATTACAAGTCGGTAAAAGCGACCCACACGCCATGACCTCATATCATTCGATGTTAAATATTGTAAAGGCAACCTACATACTCTTAAGTAAGGTTCATTTTCTGTCTTTTGCTATAAAGTGTTTGGCGTGTGAGACACTACTTACGGAATCTACTGTGGTGGTTTAAGGATGTACTGTAGTAACCCTTTGAATACCATTCTTCATGAACGGCAGTGTCACTTAACGCATTCGCTGACAGTCCTTTTTTCTGGACCTCTGGTTATATTTTTACATTTAGTGCGGCATATACGCACTTTTCTGTTCTTCAAATGCACATGAGAGTTTAATCAAGTATATACCCAGTGCCTCAAACACACATATGAGTTCAGGATAAGATAAGACATGTGTAACATTGCAAAATGAATACAACTTGCATATGCGTTGAAGGCACTGTGCGAATCAAGCTAAATTATATGAACTCACAGACGCGTTCAGAGCACTAGATGAAAGTAGTTGCTGGCAGTGAATGCGTTAAACGCCAACTAACTGTCCATAAGATTTAATCTGAACCCTAGTGTAAAGGACGGCGACTGGTAGTATAGCCGAAGGCACGACAAAATGCAACATCTTCGTTCTTTAGTTGCTCTTGGCGTTCAAAGGGTTCAATATTTTTATTTAGACCTAGTAGTTTCCTAAACCTATAATGCGGGGTTTATATGTTGGTCTAACATCGGCAAGCATGAGGAAGCTAAATATAATCCAGAGAAATCACATGTCAGCGGTTTTATCGCAAAAATTGCAATTTGATGGATTCATCCCTGTCGCTCGAGTTAAAGTAAGTGCGGTAGGGATGATGGAGTTTGGAATTTCATGATTCTATTTCACAAAGGCGATTTCCACTTATTATTTTTCCCGTGCCACAGAGGTTGTTATACGCGTTTTTTCTCATTAGTCCAATCGAAGTAGTTACGTGGCGGAACTAGTGAGACTTTTTCCCGATAGTTCCGTTCCAATGTTCGGTTGTGGCGCTTCGCGGGCCGCTACAGCGGCACGGTCGCTTCGCTCGCTCGGCTCACGCGTTGTAGGATCGCAGTTCTACTAACACTCCGCTTCGCTCGTCGTCGTACAGAATACCTAACTACCCCTTTCTACCGTTTACAGAACTATTGGGAAAAAATCTCTATTAGTTCCACCACGGAACTTCTTCGACGGGACTACTGGGAATACGCGAAATGTAGACATTTTACCATTATGTAATGTATTAACAGAAAAGCATTTTCTCGCCCGTGAATACCAGGTGCTATCCTAGTTACAAGGATAGTAACATAGGTATACCCGTATATAACAACGTTCCGTGGTAGACAAAACGTATCTTGTACGTTTAAACGGGCAATTCTTTATATCGGGATTTTGGAAACTGCTCAAACGATTTCAATTAAATTGGGTTTTCGGGGGCCAACAATCGATCTAGCTTTGTCGTATCTCTGGAAAATGCAGTCAGAGTGAAGACCGGTCACCCAGTTATTTACTATCTGTAATAACAAAGGGAATGATAATCGCGTTATCGCCACCATATAAACTCCGCATAACAGAAAGTATAGAAACAAGCCTTTACTACAATAAAACGTTTATAATATAGAATAATCTCCCAGAAAACTTTATTAAACAAATTATAATGCGTACCATTATTAAACAATTCAGTGATATAAAAAAGTTACGGGTTATAATCTTTATTTGTACTAAGAATATGTTAAAAGTATCATTAATACATTACTAGTCGATTATTAACTAATGGCAGGACCAATTATTGATAGGACAAAGCTACAATACGATGGCAAACAGTAGGTTCTAGAAATAAGGTGCCATCTTGAAGAGTCTTGTATTTAACGGAAGAAGGACGGGACAACGGAACTCTATCGTTCAGTTCAGACGTGGAACGCGGCAGGTCCCTGTCGGCCTAAACGGAATTAATCGGTAGACCTAAAACAAACTGACGTACATCTCTGTTGGCGTTGGGTTGGCATACTTTGAAGTCTATCTGTCTCGCATTAGTGCGACAGACATTGATCCATAAATTCAAACTCCAAGACGTGTATGATTTTGACAATTATATTTGTATGCCGACAGGCACCACATAGTGATACGAAAAATTGTTAACACCTTGTTATTACCTATGATGGACAAATAAACTCTTTGAATCTTGAAAAAAAAAGACGTGGTCGCCGAAACCTATGGAGGGATGGATGGATACTTGTGACTCCAAAATAATCACAAGTTTGGTAATAATCACATGCTTGGTTACCTACAGAAAATACCGAAATCGGCATATGCGTGCCTATCAAATTCGAGGATTTCCCACGATTCCTCCTAGATCCCATCATTAGACCTTCACCAAATTTATATGGGTTCAATGCTCAGAACATAAAAAAGAGAGAAGTGCCCTACTGCTTCCTTTCAACGAAAACCAATATCCCCAGTTTTCTCCCACCAAGTCCACACACACACACATTGAACCGTGTAAAAACAAAACCTCGGGCGGTGCCGCCGAGTTTACGACATCATGCAAACAAGCGCTGCGCTTGGCTTTACGCACCCCTCAAAAAAGGCAATGAACACTAGAGGGAGACAAACGTTAAATGATGTTTTATCGACATCGATCTCTAAATTATTATGTTAAGATATTGATGACTATTGAAATTTTATGGTGTTCATATAATCACCAAAGTTGTATAACATAGTAAAGCATTATAGCGGTACATACATAAAAAAAATCATTAAAACAAGTTTAGTTGGTGTTCATATAATCACCAAAGTTGTATTACATAGTAAAGCATTATAGCGGTACATACATAAAAAAAAACATTAATACGAACTGAGAACAGTGAGAAACTTCTTTCTTCTATCAAAGTTGGGTAATAAGATCAATTTGGAAGTTGGTCTACAGTCTTTTGGAACAAAGTTATGTTTATTAAATATTGATTTGTGAATTTACCGTTGATATTAAATGACTAGTTCGACATTCTATTCCTATTTTATCGATGACGCATAAATTGCAATTTTGACCGGCACCACTCTAGTCGGGCGGAGCCTAACAGTGGGCCGGCGACTGCGCACCACTAAATAATTTACGCAGCGACCAAAGCTACAGCGGCATGATACATTGCGCCGTGGCTTAGCGCGGTACGGGGTGATTATTGTACAAATCTTTCAATGTACAGCTCGCAGAAAATATCACGCTTTTTCATATTTTATCACTTAAACTTCTTCTTGACCATGTCACGGCGACATGCGCCTCGCCCCCATTTCACATCTATTTCTTTCTATGATCTGAGGTTCAATGCCAGGGTACCTGCTATGAAAGAAAAAAAGAATTATCAAAATCGGCCAACGTGGTCAAGAGTAATCGGGGAACATACATACATACATAAAAAACAAGCAAACATGCATACGAACTGAGTACCTCCTCCTTCCTTCTATTGAAGTCGGTAAAAAACAAAATACATCTACACGCAAGCCTAGGCACCGAATTCTAACTTATTTATAGGTAGGGAGTTTTAATTTGTTTTGTTTTTTGCATGTAGTGTCAAAAATCGTACTTAACGCATCATCTAACTCCTGTTTTAGAGTTACCTTCCATCATCAGCTAACCTGAATGACTTGAACGAATACGGCTAATGGCCTATTATTATGTGCGTAATTATGATATTTAAAGAATCATCCTCTTACTCCTAACCGTTAAGGAGTTTTATCGTCCATCATCAGCTCACCTGAATGACATCAGGAGCGCTCGTCGCCCGCAGCAGCGGCCGCGTACCGCGTGCGGTATGCCGGAGGTTAAGGTTGGCTGGGGTCAGTTCTTGGATAGGTGCCCGCTTTGAGTGGTTACTAACTGAGCGCTCCCTTCTTTGTAAGCCAAGTTAGATGCCAACTTCCAACAGTCAAGTTGCCCACTCACTTGACAAGCCTCATCCCAATAAGGTCTAGTCTCCCCCTTGGGTTGAAAGGTCCGATGGCAGTCACTTTCGTAAAACCTAGTGCCTAGACTAATTCTTGGGATTAGGTAGCGGATAGCGGGCATCGTTCGGGATGCAACTGTACTGGGATAACGCTAGGATGATGATGATCATAATGATCAGCTCTCCTGAATAACCTGAAAGAATAAAGGTATCGATTTATACGTAATACCTTTACTATTTAACTCGAGAATTATCCTCCAACTCCTAACCGTAAAGGAGTTGTATCTTCACCAGTTCATGAACATCAGATGGCGATAACCAGATGCAAATACTTGAATAGCTTTAGAAAACAAATAAAACAGATAGTAAATGCCCATTAACATATGAAACAGATAGGAAAACATATGAAACAGTAAATGCCTATAGATTGATCGGACTAGTCAATCGGACCATGCGACCTAAGGGATAAAGTTTGAGAGTTGCCCTCGATTTTCCTATGATCTAATCATCAGATGCAAAGAAACCGGCGAACATCATACATAAAAAACATACAGCGAAAATTAAAACCTCTTTTTAGTTGGTTAAAAACAAGGAGTTATAACATTATGGCTGCGGTCTACTGTTAGGTGGAGCTGCTTCCCTAGCTGAGGTGCTCCAAATATGAGCGAGATGGCAGTTCACTGTTCTTTACTTCTCATAAAATCCCAATATCCGCTTCGTGCTTATTATGAATGCAAAACTAAATGTACCTATCCCTTCGTAATCTAGTGGGATATAAGTCACATGGATAACTGACTGATAAGCTAAAAATTTAATCAAGTTTGGGTGGGTAACTAAAGCAACTTTTCTTTAAATAAGTTCATAGCCATTGTAACTCAAAAACTCTTAATTGCTTAAGCTTATGCTTATGCTCGCCTTTGTACATATGTCAACTATCCTTGTAATTATTGTTTTATTGTTATATTTCACTCATGAACAATAAATAATTTTACATCCGTACATACATACATAACTAGTCCTTCAGCTGAAATTTTATAAATTCTTAGCACATCGTAGCAGTATCGTACTATACTATTCAGTCGTATCGTTTCCACTGTATGAAATGCTTCGAATGGTTCATACAACAGTTTGGAAGTGTTTTGATTCGGTGGCCGGCACTTTGAGTTATGAACCCAAAATAACTGATGCCAACTTTCATTTTGCCCGCTCCAATGACTTAAGTCTGAAAAGTTAACAGAAATACAGTGTCACATTTATCGCCTGCATACCGCGTGCAGTATGCGAGGTTACGTCGGCACAGGTCAACTCTTGGATAAACGACCGCTTTGAGTGTTTAACTAAGCTTGCTTTAGAAGGCACGTTAAGCCATTGATCTAATGACAGCAGTCGTTAAGCTAAGTTAGAGGCCTTCGGGTGGCTTGAGAACTTCTAACAGTCAAGTTGCCGACTCTCTTTAGAAGCCTAATCCCAATAATGTATAGTTTCCCTCTTGTGTTGGGAATTCAGATGGCAGTCGTTTCCGTAAAAGCTAGCAAAAAAAGAATCCCAACACTGCCTTCACAAAAATCCCTATGATGCTGTTCTGCTCTTTAGGCCTTCAGCAGTTCATATGAAGAGGCTTCTTAATAAATACTAACAAAACAGTTTTTTTTTATATTGGGGAATTTTTTCATTTCATTTTTTCATTTTCACTAAATAATTACCCCTTAACAAGATTCCCTTTAATATTATTCTGATCCATCATCAGAACTTCAGCAGACCATTGTACAGAAGTTACTCAGCAAACACAAAAGCGGTTAAGTAGCTATGTTTCTTCGAACGGTATTTTGTGATGTTGTTCTACTTCATCATCAGACTCTCAGAAGTTCATTAAGAGCGGTTCCTAACCAAACATAAACAAAAGGGCCCAAAAACAGACAAAAATATACCTTACATCTGTACATTCTCAACTATGTTTTTGTGCTCTATCATCAGATCTTGTAATCGTCACTAAGCCCTATCAAAATTGTCCACACTGGTCAGGCAGTTCCAGAGAAAATGCGCTCAAACGAACTTTCAAGCGAAAATTTAACTTCAGAGCCCCTGGTGAGTTATCTTTGTAACATTTATTTGTTATCGTTGTAACATTTATTTATTTGAAGTTCGTCCCGAAAGAACCAGTAATTCATTGCATAAAACTGTATCCAAAGCGGTCAAGCCGTCTTAGAGATATTGCACAAACAAACAAACATACAACCTCTGACCCTGAACGCATATATATCTTAGCCGTTCCGTCGTGGTTAAAAATACATACAGTGAGTGAAACATAGGGCTTCCTCCTTTTTTGAAGTCGGTTATAAACCGAACAATATAGCAAAGAATCATCGCTGAACATATTCACTTTTTTTCTAAGGTTGTCAGTCAGGCAGCCCTACTGCTGGGCCAAGTCAAGGGGGAGCTTGTACATAATTTATAATAAATAAAATAAAATGATTTAAAGACAGACGAAATGAAATTTTAGTCGGTTAAACACAGCTAAACTAATGGCTAGGTCTGGTGTTAAACTGCACGAGGCTTACTAGCAAATAGAGATTACAATATACTAGAAGTATTTTAAAATTGCTTACCTTAGGCACATGCGTGAATATTTTTAGTATCACGATAATATTAAGAAAAGCTATTGCAACTACATATATCACAAAATTACACGTTACAACAAATAAAACGAAATAATTATGTATTTATCTGTCGTAAAGCGCATGCGCACTTCTAAGGTTTGGAATTCTCTGCCGGCGTCTGTATTTCCGAGTTCATATAACCTGCACCTTTTTAAGGCACGAGTGAATAGGCATCTTCTGGGTGAGCTCGCTTCATCGTCGGCCTCATATTTGCCCCCTGGCTAGATGCTGGCCAAGAGCAATCCCATTTTTAATAAAAAAAAAGTAAACCAACATGTTCTCAATTTTATGCCATTAAATGATTGACACTTGTATATTTATTTGTTTGATTGTACATAATTCCAGAATTTTTCCTAAAACACGAAACTTACGACAAAAACACGAACATATGACCCCGGTTTAAAAAAAATGCCGGTTTCCGAGCCCTGGACGTCTGTCCAAGCAGCAGCAGCAGAAAGAAGCCTAATGGTATATAAAATTATTTATTATTTAAAGACTAGTTTCTGTCCGGCTCATCAACTAACCAGTATCGGTATTTATCTCAGGTTACAGCCCTATCTGTGTGCAAATTCGTTTAGCCGTTTTTGTATGATTGAGTAACAAAAATATTAGTTACACTTTCATCTATTATGACGGGACGGAAAAGATTCCGACGACAGTTACTCTATATAAAAATTAACCAAGTCACTGTTTCTATGGGGGCCTGTAAAAATATTAATATCTTTGATAAAACCACGTCTTCCAGGTGGTCGCAAGCCGCCTCTGGAGTCACATAACCGGCCTTGCGACTCTACCGCATGTCATTTCACTGGCCAATTTAAATAATAATATAGATTGAAAGTGTCGAATTCACCATTATGAGCTGCTGTTCAGAGCCGCCATCCCGAATAAATAAATAAATAAAGTAATTGGCCTTAGTACATATCGTCAAGCACGATAATCTCACCCGAATCCGTAATATAATTGCTTATATTCTACTCACAGTAGTCCAGGTCAGCTCCATGTGTTGCGTGTGGCAATGTTCAAGTAAAAGTTCCTATTTGCATGATCAGGGCATGCTGTTGGGCAGTCATGGCGTGGTACAGTCAGCGTGATATAGTACGTAGCAGCCAAAGGGGCCAAATACTTCGGAACACCATACAAAATATATGGTGTATCGAACTATTTGGCCACTTTGGCTGACATGTACTATATGACACTAACTGTACGTATACTACTTTTTAATTATTTACTTATACTCTTAGTGCCAATACTTACTTTGGCATTTGTACTTTGAAACCTACAAAAGTCAGCGAAGAAATTCAAAGGTGTATGTAAAGTCCCATCCCAAGCAACCCGAGTCAGCGTAGGGACTACTGCTCATTCCTGCTCAACTGTGAAAGCAGGCATTTGTCCAACCACCATCCCCACCACCATATCAGCCCAAGGACGTCCACTGCTGGACATAGGCCTTCCCCAATTTCATGGGGGGTAAATGCCATAATAACCACGTTTGGCATGCGGGTTGGCGATCGCAGTGTCTCCACCGCACTCCAGGGATGCTGCTGCCCGTCCCACGGTCCCATTTGTCCAACAGTGGGATATAATAGGGTGATGATGATAACAACTTTGTTCAAACAAATATCATAATATTTATCTTCGTGTTGTTGGTAGCTTCTAAAAGCAGATTACCCAAACGTGCTTTGGAGACACTTACCTCTTTTATGGGTATCGCTTTCAGCTCAAAGCGGTTTGGTAAATGGCTATCGGGGGGTCAAAAATAACTTAACAGTTCATATAAAATTAACCAACAACAAACCACACCATAGGATTGAAGCAAAAAAATGTTCTCTACTGCATGTGTAGGTGAGTTATACCCTTAAAACATTTTATTTTACATTTAATTTTACCACTTTGTCAGTTTTATTGATTTATATATCTGTGCCAAATTGCAGCATCCTAGCACTAACAATCACAGAGCAAAGCCTCGGACAGACAGACGGACAGACAGACAGACAGACGGACATGGCGAAATTATAAGGGTACCTAGTTGACTACGGAACCCTAAAAAAACGCCTTAGTTTTACGCCAAGGCTTTCCGAGAGCTGAGTATTTATTGACTGCAGAAAACACCGAAATTGCCATCGACTTGCCTATAATATCTGAGAGTTCCTTAGATTCCTTATGTATTTATTCCCTGTAATAATTATCGAACTATATGAAAACAGTGATAGAGAGAGTGAATATCAGAGAACTGTGATAGTTCATCGCCTGTGCTACATCTTCATATATTAGGCTACTACTCGTACACACTTATTGCTCTGTAAATGGGTATGTGGTGTTGTGTTCCTGTTGGTAAGCAAGGCGGCCAGAGCTCTCGAGGACGCGATGTGCTGAGAGTAAGAGTCCTATGTCAATACCTAGCAGTCAACACAACGAATCCTAAAATCTATAAAGGGAAAGCAACGTAAACTTTGAAGTTGCAAGCGTCCTTCAGTCTGCTTACCATCAGGCAGGCCCGAGGATGCGCTTTGTTGATCGTGAGGGGTGTATGCATTTGTTTCTTGGTGTCAAAAAGTGAACCCTATCACTTGCGGAGAGTTCAAACACGAAGGGTTTATCTTCTGAATTTTAGATGTCAATATAGCCAACTTGTAATCGTCTACAGTTAGGTAAGTCCAACTTCGAGAAAGAGGTTAATCGTCGAATCCGACTTGGCTGGGCAGCGTTTGGGAAGCTACGGCACATCTTTTCGTCCAATATTCCGCAGTGTCTCAAGACAAAAGTCTTTGACCAGTGTGTGTTGCCAGTGATGACATATGGCACTGAAACGTGGTCGCTTACTATGGGCCTCATAAGAAGGCTCAAAGTCACCCAAAGAGCAATGGAGAGGGCTATGTTAGGAGTTTCTCTGCGTGATCGCATCAGGAATGAGGCCATCCGCAGCAAAACCAAAGTGACCGATATAGCCCTCCGAATCGCTAAACTTAAGTGGCAGTGGGCGGGGCACATAGCACGGAGAACCGATGGCCGTTGGGGCGGAAAGGTTCTCGAGTGGCGACCACGTACCGGAAGGCGTAGCGTGGGCAGGCCCCCCACACGGTGGACCGATGACCTGGTAAAGGTCGCCGGTGTCCGCTGGATGCGGGTGGCGCAGGACCGGTCATTGTGGAAGTCTTTGGGGGAGGCCTATGTCCAGCAGTGGACGTCTTTCGGCTGACATGATGATGATGATGATAGCCAACTTCTGTCTCCATGCTTCCTTGAGTTTGCCAAATTTCAGCTGAATCTATTGAAGATAACTCTAGCTCTAGAATTCAGATGCAAGATTTGTCCCACACACACATACATACTGTTTTACTAGCCCTGCCCATTTTATACGGTCGTAACGTACCTATACAGACTGGTAATAATTATACAGTAATGAAGTTGCCCGTAACATATACCTAATATATTTGTGATCAATTCTTCTAAAATTATCTGAGCCTAATTTCGTTACTTGCAAATAGACTACCTTACCTTAGTAATGATGTCAGCTCATGAAAAAAATCTTCTACAATTAGTGATCATGTACTCTTAACAGCGGGGAAAGACGAGTTTTTGAGCGGAGGCCACATTTGTATTATGGCACTTAGCACCTGGTCAATCTTAATCATTTCTATTTACAGAGTTCCTGAAAGAATAAATTAACATTTAAAGTTCCTGTTCAAATAGTTTCTTTATTCTTAGTTCGTAGCTACTACCAATGGTATCAGTTTACTATAGCAAATGTATTTTTATTTTGAAGAAAGTATATCCTTAACGTTATTAACAAGCAAATCTGCTATTGAACACCTCCACCAACGGATGTGTTATTATTAGTTGTTTTAGTCTAGTATTCGTATATAAGTTCGTAAAACTCCAATTGGCACGAGGCGGGATTCGAACATTTCTTACCACGAGCGCCGCTTGACAGCTGCATGCTCAAACACCTGGGCTACCGTTGCTTATATCACATTTGATATTCACCGTTATTTGAGTTGATGATACTTATGTGGAAGAACACCGTGAGTGAAATCCCGAACCTGCAGTGGGGCCGTGTGGGAACTACTAACCATTCCTTCTCGTCTATGAGAGGAGGCCTGTCCCCAGCAGTGGGACGTATGAGGGCTGATACGTCAATTCCAAATTGTAATAGTTGTAATTGTTTCTTTGTTCTCGCATAGAACTATTTCTACCAAAATCTTTTTAAACAAACTTAACTTGTAATTCAGTACTTACCTTTTGGAAATAAATCTAGTCTACATCGAGATTATGTACCTTCATCGGCATCAGCGTCAACGCTATTTATTTGTGATTCTTGTAAAACCTTACATTACATTTTTACTTATTACATATTTTCGACGCAAGCTTTCATCGCCGATTTTACCTGAAAAAGAATGTCATTAGCTGCCGTCAAGTTTTTGTTTTTAGAACATTCAAAAAGTCCGACTGCTGCCTCCTTAATGGTTGACAGTCTTTGGCTGTTAATTTATGTAACAAAAAAGAGCACATGATATTCTGTCCGAAGATTTCTGTAGATTTAATATTTAAGTTGTATCTAGTTACGTGACGAATAAACAACATATAACTCTTCAGGCGCGTTTTACATGCTGCGACATCAACCGGCACCCTCGCCACCAAAATGATGACCACCGACTCCGTTCGATTTGGAGCCAATCCGATCATTCTGCGTGAATGGCTGTTGCAAGCCAAACAGCAAAAATAAACAAAAAAAATATACAAAATTGTCATTAGTGTAAGTTTAACACTAACCTTCTTGCAAAGACGTTTTGAAAGTGCTATTTTAGGTTCAAACTCAGAGTACCCCAGAGAAGACGTCAAATAATAATACCGCTACCGAGCGAGATGGTCATATACTAAATGAAATAAGGGCGACAGAGCGGGATATAGAGTTGTTGTCCTTGTCATATATTTGCTTCATTATTTGCTTCAATGTCATATTCACGTCATGTCAAATAGTAGATAAACGACTACCCGCCCAAATTAAAGAGATTGTTTATGGTTAGCCGCCAGGCGTATAAGGCCTGGGGTTCTACCGCGAACTTCGCATCGTACCGTCCCTTTCCGCCATATAGAGTATAGCACGAGAGTGAAAGGGACGGCACGACACAAAGTTCGATTTTCGAAGTTCGCGGTAGCACAGCTGAATGATACTGGCGCGGCCTGCGGTAGCGGTCAATAGTAAATTTGACAGCTAATGACAAGTAAGCAAAGCTAAGCAAAGCTTGTACTATGGGTACTAGACGATGATATACTTACTTATATAGGTAAATACATACTTAAATACATGGCGCTTATGGCACTTACCCCCCATGAAATTGGGGGAGGCCTATGTCCAGCAGAGGACGTCCTTTGGCTGATATGATGATGATGATACTTAAATACATAGAAAACATCCAAGAACCAAGTACAGAATCCATGCTAAATGCACAAATAATGCCCTGGCCGGGATTCGAACCCGGGACCTCTAGCTTCGGAGCCAGTGTCACTACCAACTATGCTAAACAGGCCATCAAGCCATGCATGCTATTAATAATTCATGCACAATAAAGGGTTCCGTACCTACTAGTCCTAATTTAAAACCACTATTATATACTGTGAATTAAAAGTACGCGTAATGTAGGGTTCTGTAGTTGTCCACCCGTGACATTATGCGGCTTTAAAATATCGTCTTATATTTACAATATCGCCTAAGACCTATCGCTAGAAAACCTGTTTTCAAATATAAATAAAAACTGGCCAAGTGCGTGTCAGGCCACACGCAATGAAGGGTTCCATAGCTAGTACTACTGCTCTATATTTTAAAACCACTATCCTGCACTTCGTATTAAAAAAGGTCATATCTTCATTAGAAATTTACGGCAGTTAAGGTCTTTTGTTGGGGCAAGGCAGTTTTTCAGCGATAATTCAAAAACCGTTAGACTTATAGAGTTCTTACAAGTTTTCCTGTAATCTATATGTATACATAGAACGATTTCATGTGTTTTTTCAATGGGAGAAGGGTCTATTTTCTTAAATAACTTCAAAACCATTTTTCAGCCCACCGTGCCGCGTACGACTACGACAGCGACACGTGATTAGACAATTTTATTGAAGTTGACTAACGGCGTCACGTGATTGGTCAATTTTCATTATAGGTCACTAAAGTGTTTTCTTACGAGTAGTTTTGAGTTCCATAGAAAAAAATGTGTGATCTAGATTATACGTTGGTCTAGAAACATTTACTTGAAACATTAAATTCGACCACAACCATTGTCACCAACAAGATATCGTACCAAATTCAACACAATCGGTCTAGTTGTTTCGGAGCAAATTGGCTGTGACAGACGAATGGACAGACAGAGAGACAGACGCACAAATGATCTTATAAAGGTTCCGTTTTTTCCTTTTGACGTACCGTATGGAACCCTAAAAACCGCACTCGAATCGGATCATCTGTTAAAGAGCTATGGTGCCACAGACAGACACATATACACAGATAGTACAGATACACATGTTAAACTTATAACACCCCTCTTTTGCGTTGCATTGGCGGTTCAAGATTTTTTTTAGTAATTTCAATATATAACAATGTAGTGGCCGATATAATATATAATACACCTACATTACAAATTGTATTTAAATACACCTTATAAAGACAGACAGAACAGATAGACAGATAGACGGGCTTGACGAAAGTAAAAGGATTCAGCTTTTCAGTCATTGCGCGAGCGCTGTCAGTAGCGGGCGTGTGTAATGAGTCATCTCGTACGTGATTATGGAGTGCTCGGCGGTCGTTAAGTGCGCGAAGTGCAACATTGTTACGAGTATAAACGAGGTATTGGCATTTATCCAAAACAAATTGGATGTTATGGACAATGAAAGCCTAATAAGGATTTGTGAAAAGGGTTTTTTAGAGAATGACATTAATGTGGCAAAAAAGTTACTGTTTGACGCTGTGCCAAATAGTGTCAAAATAGTGTTAAGAAGAAAAGATAAAGTGCAACGGAACCTGGAGGACATTATAGACCTTTTTATGAATACGGATCCTGAAAAGGTCCCAATATTTGTGGCAAAAGACCTGCATAAACTACCGCCGGTCCATTTTGATCACGTTGATGTGACTAGATTATTAAAAGACTTATTGGTGCTGCAGTCTCAGGTTCGGGAGATTAACGAGAAATATGTTACACGTGAACAGTTTAACATGTTGAGGGACGAGTTGGAGATTCAAAATAATGCCAGTAACCGTCTACCCACACCAGCTAAATTTGTAAATAACAAAAGAGGTGCATATTTATTCGATAGTGGTCCGTATGGTTTGACTTTTAACGGCGAGGAGAGTGCAACGACCCAGCGTGAAGTCATTGACCCCGTGAGCGTGCGCTCGCTTGCTCACACGCATGAGGTGGCGAGTATTTCAACTGTCTCGCTCTCACCTACGGGTGAACCACAGCCGGCGGTGGCGGTGCATGAGCAGCGGACAGATAAGGAACCGGTTTCCCGTATTAGCGATGAAGCGGGCGGCCTTGAACATGAATCGTGCGTAGATGCGAATAGTGCAGAATTAAAATATAGGTCATTAGTGGTACATAATGAACCTGAAAATATTTCGTATGCAGATATGGCGAAAAAGGTGATAGAAACGAAGACTGCGGGCAATCAAGGGAATTGGCAAACGCAAAATTCTAAAAAACGGCGCAAAAATAATAAATTTACTGGCATTACTGGTAAGGCGAATCTGGAGTCCGACGCGAAGTTCAAGGCTGCGGAAAGTAAGGTGCCGGTGTTTATTTACAACGTCCATAAGGATGTGAAAGAGAGCGACATATCGGATTATATCTATGAAAGGACACAAGAAAGACTAGCGTTATGGAAAATGCATATAAAGAAAGATAAAGGTTACAGTTCATATAAAATATATGTAAACAAATCGAAAATAGGCATTTACCTAAATGATAGTCTTTGGCCCAGAGGAATTAAGTTCAGGCGCTTTGTCTTCTTTAGAAACAAAGTGAACCAGCTGACGAGTCATCGGGAACTTCAAAATAATAAAAATGGCGGGAGTCTGTAAAGTGATAGGCTATAACTGCAGGTCCCTGAAGAGGGCCATTGATGGCGTAAGGCTGCTGTGTCGTGAGGCGGATATAGTGACCTTGACAGAGACGTGGCTTTTCCCTTTTGATCTGCCTTTGCTAGGTACTGTAGATGTTGAGTTCGGGTGGACGGGTGAATCTGCGGTGGACATATCGGAGGGGATAGTTAAGGGAAGGCCATACGGTGGAGTGGGGATCCTGTGGCGAAAGTCTGCGTTCCGGTCGGTAACAGTAGTGAACTGTGATAGCCATAGAGTGACAGCAATAAGGGTGAAGACTAATAGTACCGTATTCTTAGTGATGTGCGTCTACATGCCTACAAACTCACAAGAAAACTTGCCTTTATTCACTGACTGCCTGGGTGTTATATCGACTGTGATATCAGAGAATAGTGACGTGCAAGCGGTATATGTCCTAGGAGACTTTAACGCTCACGTAAACGAATTGTTTTATAGTGAAATGATGGACTTCTGTGTGGACAACCTATGGACTTGTGCAGACGTCGAAATGCTAGGTGTAAATTCAGATACGTACACATATATTAGCGATGTATATGGGTGTAGGAGGTGGTTAGATCATTGTCTGGTTACTGAATGTGCGTTAAATACCATAACTAATATCTCAATTATGTATGACGTATATTGGTCTGACAATTTCCCTATGCTTATAGAGTGCAGTATGGATTTGTTGAAACCTCTGTGTGCACCATCGGTAACTTTAAATAATAAAGTAATTTGGGGCGTACGCACGGATGAGCAGATAGAAAAATATCGTAGACATTGTAACGATAGGTTAAAAAACATTGACTTTCCGTATTGTTTAAGCGACTGTTGTAACAAAAATGAGACTTGCAGTAATACTGATCACATTTCTTTATTAGATAACATGTATAGCGATATTGTACAAACACTGTCTCAAGCGGCGGTCATATCCTTTTTGTGCAGGAAACGCCGGAAGGGGGGCTACGTGGCTGGCTGGAACAAATATGTAGCGGAAGCGCACAGAGAGGCCAGGCTTCACTTTCAACAATGGGTATTAATGGGGAAACCTGCTCGAGGGAGATGGTACAATCTAATGTACGAGAGTAAAAAACTGTTTAAGTCGAAGATGAAGTGGTGCCAAGATAGGCAAGATCAGTTGAGGATGGATAAGCTAGCCTTGGCCCACAAAGGCGGTGATTTCAAACAGTTTTGGAAAGGTACGAAGTCATTGGATGTGAAGCCTGGCCTCCCTGTGAGTGTGGGAGATAAGTGCAACCCTCGCGAGATTGCAGAGTTCTTTAAGGACCACTTCCAGGTCAAGTCACGGATAAGGACTAGTCAGAAGCCAGAGGAGGTTCGAAGTGATGGGGCCGTTAGGGCCGGGACTACCTTTACAGCTAAGGCAGTTGCAACAGCTATAAATAAAATGAAAAAAGGGAAATCACCCGGTCATGACGGTCTCAGCATTGAGCACTTCAAATATGCTGGTGTGCACTTGCCTCGTGTACTTGCCATGTTCCTAAGTTTATGCATGAACCACTCATATTTACCAGAGGCATTTATGAGAACAATAGTAGTGCCAGTAGCGAAAAATAAAACTGGGGACCTATCAAAAGGGGACAACTATCGGCCGATCTCACTGGCCACAACAGCTGCGAAAATACTCGACCGTATGCTGGACGCTATACTTGATCGGTATCTAAACATACAGGACACTCAGTTCGGATTCCGGACTGGGCTGTCTACTGAAAGTGCCATTTTATGTCTCAAGCATACGGTCGGGTATTATACGCGGAGGAAGACGCCGGTTTATGCCTGTTTCCTCGACCTGTCGAAAGCTTTTGACAGAGTGGAGTATAACATCCTATGGAAAAAGCTAGAGGAATCAGGCACCCCGTTTGAAGTAGTCAGCATCTTTAAATACTGGTATCGTAACCAACTAAACCAGGTGAGGTGGGCCGAGAGTCTGTCTTCTGAGTACAGACTGGAATGTGGGGTAAGACAGGGGGGGCTGACGTCTCCCAAGCTGTTCAACTTATATATCAATGAGCTGATAGCCGGACTCAGCAGCATGCATGTGGGGTGTCATATAGATGGTGTATGCATAAATAACATCAGTTATGCAGACGACATGGTGCTGCTGAGCCCGTCGGTCAGTGCTCTAAGAAAACTGTTGGCGGCTTGTGAGGCGTATGCTGAAGTTCACGGACTTCAGTACAACCCCAAAAAGAGCGAGGTTATGTTATTTAAGGCTGGAAGAAAGAAGGTTACTTTTACACCTCAGGTTAGGCTGCAGGAAACCCCCCTATTGTTTGTGGAGAGGTTCAAATATCTGGGTCATGTTTTAACACATGACCTGAGTGATGACCTAGATATTGAACGTGAGCGCAGGGCATTGGCAGTTAGGTCGAATATGTTGGCCCGCAGGTTTGCTCGATGTTCTACAGATGTTAAAGTCGTTCTATTCAAGGCTTATTGCCAATCATTCTACTCGAGCAGCCTGTGGGTAAGGTATACCAAAAGGGCACGTAATGCCCTGCGTGTTCAATATAATAATGCATTCAGGATGTTGTTGGGACTGCCTACGTGGTGTAGCGCCTCAGGTATGTTCGCTGAGGCCCGCACGGACGGTTTTGAAGCGATATTACGCAAGAAAATCGTCTCGATGCTGGGCCGCCTCAGAGGGAGTACCAACAGCATTCTGAGTGTCATTGCAGACAGGTATGACTGCCCTATCTTGTCGCACTGGGTAGGGCAAATTAAGGCCGTCGCGCAGTTTGCGTCAAAGTAAATACATACTATTAAGTTGTATTTGCTTTGATGTGAACTGTAGCGTTAATTTATTATAAGTAAATTATAAAATATTGTGTACTCTACTAATACCTAGGTTAAGCAAAATACTAACAAGTATGGATGAACGTAATGTCCGAAATAAAGATTTATTATTATTATTATTATTATTTTGTCATTTTGGCGTTGGAACCCTAAAAATCCTGTTGTTGTTAATAAGGTTTCCGTAAATAAGAGCTATTTACAAATTTAATTCGATACAATAAAGCATACTAATAATTGAGGCCGCAGGATGTAATACTATTATGTGCCGCAGGTCACAAAAAGAAAACAGACTAAGTACTTCAAGTTTGCAAAGCCAGACAGGGTAGCCGTTAGTGTGACCACATCACACGGACCATATCGGGCCACTTTTTGACCTCTCTATAATTTAAAATGCTATTTGACCTACACACAACTTCCCACGACTTATAAGACCTTCTTCCTATTACCAAATCCTGAATTTCAGTAAAAACTCTTACCGTCCAGGAGATTATGACTTCCAAAAATTACTATATTTATACCGAATGGCTGATTGACTGACTCACTCTGTCACATTGAAATGTTTGACTACTTCCCCCACACGATGGACTGATGACCTGGTAAGGGTCGCGGAAGTCCGCTGGATGAGAGTGGCGCAGGACCGGTCATTGTGCAAATCTTTGGGGGAGGCCTATGTCCAGAAGTGGACGTCCTTCGGCTGACACGATGGTGACATCCGGGTGACCTAGAATGGTGAAATCTGGCATCCAACTAGGTAGTTGTGTGTAAAAAAGGGATAAATCTAAAAACTGAATTTTTACATTTGGATTTTTATTAATTTGCAACGTTGTTTACGGGCAAATCTAGCAACTGAATTTTAAAGCGTTTATCTTCAAATAATACAGAAATATGAATAAAACTCCACGAAATATGTCCAAAAAAGACAATCCCAAAGAGTGGCGTATCTGGTAATTTTTTCGTGCACAGAAGACGTAACCGTCTCTTACAAGGGGGACGCAGTTTACCAAATAGAGGCATTACCTTAAATATATTCAATGAAAAATGTTTTGTAAAAATAATAGCTCCAACATTATGAGGTATTGTTTATTTACTTGTTCATAAATGGCAGCGCTGACCGAAAGGTTCTTGAGTGGCGACCACTTACCGGAAGGCGCAGCGTGTAGTAGACCGGCCCCCCAACCCAAGGTGTAATGATGACCTGATAAAGGTCATGGGAGTCCACCGGTCACTGGCACTCTTTTCGATAGGCCTTTGTCCAGCAGTGGACGTCCTTCGGCTGATAAAATGATGATGATGAAACTGGTTGGTCTCATGTTTGTTGAACAGTGACGAATTTACATATTTGCTATCCAAAGTAGTTTACTCGTACTTCCTCTACCGACTTCTAATTCGAAACCACTAATTTCTCCTCCAGCCGTATAAGCTTACTGTCTTGGTCGTGCTACCTTACTTATTGGGTACTTTTCATGGACAACTACTCACATTGAGCTTTTAGCTGTAGTCATCACTGCATCTAGTTGATAACTTACATCTTTGCAATTAGTGGAATTCCTGAAATAAAACGTACACAACACTGACACAACAAATATTTTTTCATGAATTTGTAATTATGACAGCTTGTCAATAGTTTACGACGTAATTATTTTTTTCTTTAAAAATCAGTGCACCGACGTCTTTGTCGGACAATGATGAAGGACTCGTTCATGCAAGAGTAACACCGTCGTTTCAAACTGCAATGAGAATATTACCACAGCGACATCTAGTGTGGAGTAGCAAACCGATTGTGCACGTAATTCAACTTAAATATTTTATGTTTCATAACGTTAACTTAACAACTCTTATTGTCAACGTAGCGAAATCTAGTGTCGAATAGAAAAACGTTGAGCAATGAATACAAAAGTACATGGGAGACCGCGCTTTGCTCGGCGTATCATCTAGTTAGGTCATATTCCAAGGAGTGGATGCTTTGCTATGGTGGGATCGTGCGGCTTTCAAAGCCCCCACATAGCATTCATTAAAATCGTTAGAGTAGCCGTTTCCAAGACCCCTAAAATGTATATATAATAATTACTCGTTTAAAGATAACATTAGATTATAGACACGGCTGATGCAACCTATACCGCCCTCACCCACCTATACTCAGGGCCATCGACAGAGGTGCTGCACCTCATATGCAACTCAGCTACATAGTTTGCACAGCCTAAATGTTGGCATCTGATTTTGAGAAACTACATGCATTGATGTAACAATTTACTCAGAATGGAATTATTCCCGTCGGGGCCAAAGTTCATTTCTACAATTACATATCACATTTTAATAGCAGTTCTTTTTTTTTCGTCTAGTTCTATTTTCTTTTTTTTACTACCACGTTGGTGGCAAACAAGCGTATGGCCCGCCTAATGGTAAGCGGTCACCACAGCCTATGGACACATGGAGTTCCAGGTGTATCACATGCGCGTTGCCGACCCTAAAAAAATATATCAATCCTATCTAGAAGAACCCCATAATCTAGCCCCTCGGGAAAACTTCGGCAAGGAGCTCATTCCATAACCAGAATACCTATTAGCAGTTCGTTTTGTTCTACTCGTTGAACAAATCGTAGGACAAAACGAACTTCTTATTATTTCCGTCCGTTTTGTTCACATCGTAGGACAAAACGGATTTTAATGTCCGATTTGTTCACATCGTAGAACAAAACGGATTTTTTTGTCCGGTTTGTCCTACGATGTGAACAAAATCGTAGGACAAATCGGACTACATCTTTCAAAATGAATAGATGTCTTTGTTAAAAAAAATATATGTTAATATATTTTCATTTTTTTTTCTTTCCTTAGTAAAAAACTTATCAAACGATACGTAGTTAAGCCATTTTGCTTATTATTGTTTGTTTTACTTCTTTGGGCAACTACGGAACTCTACACTGAGCATGGCCCGACATACTCTTGGCCGATTTTTTATTTTTAATATGATAATTACACTCGTTCTGATACGTTACCTATGCTAAGCGCGCGTGGTGGCAAGCACAAGCTATAAATTTAATATCAATATCATATAAATACGTCAAGTCAAATAGGCCTTTAGTTCGACGAGTAATCTACAGTTAAAACCTTTTAAAACCTAATCATACTTCACACGACATCCCATTTTGCGAATCCCTGAAAAGTAGCAAAGTACAAACAAAACTCAAAGGCGCGGAGACAATACTAACATATCACAAAGTCGAGGAACGCAAAGTAAGAGCGTTTGCTTGCCAAGTACCAGGCATGCAAACACCGGGAAAGCAGGAGCGGGGGCACGCCGCTAAAAACAACACAAGTGCCTAAGAGAAACAATGGATAATCAACTCTTAACCAACTACACAAAGCACACAACAGCTAATGAGGTGAAGAGCAGAAAGAAAAGCCAGATGCTCTCATTTATTCTCACAGTCGGAATGCGGCTGTTCTGTGATATGCTAAGCAAAAGGTAAGCAAACAAATTGGAAGAGAAACATTATAACACCAGAATGTTTGGGATGGAAATATTTGAATATGTTAAATTTTACTTAAAGGAGTTATTGTTACGGGTGTTGCAAAAACTGTATGCCTTTTTAGTACTTGTACCTAGTTATACGTGAACATAACTATGTATAGAACAATGGTGTTTAAATAGTCTTAATAAAAGTAATAAACTCCGACTTTGGCTTTGTTATGTTTGTTTCGCTTGTTCTAACTCAGAATACGAAATTGAGCTTGTGCGCCTTGGACAGAATACTCGTATTATTAAAAAAAAATCTAGTGCGAGCTAGAAACGCGGATATAACAGATTTGGTTAAAATGAAACGTAGAGATATTGTTATATTTTCCCGTGATAACATCAATATTAATAGTTTTAAAATGTTTGCTTGGAGAAACTTCGGATATAAACGTTTCCTTGATATGTCAATCTTTCTCTTATCTCTCAATCTAAACTATGGTATATTATTACTAGCTTTTTCCTGCGACTCCGTCCGCGTGCAAGTTTTTATATCGTCAGCTAATAGTGTAAACCTGCTATAGGCATATTATAGAAGTTTACAGGAGAGACAATAAAATGACTGAAATTGAAACCCGAAAAACGGGAAAAATATCAATTTGTTATTTTATCCCCTAATTACAAAATAAACGACAGGTAAAGCGTTTTGATTATCAATTTTTTAAGATGACTTTTGTAACTTAACTGTATTTTACAATCAAAATTCGTTTTAAATTATGGATTTAGCAGTTTGTCGAGAAAAAGAAAGTAAATAGATCATCATGTAAATTTTACATAATGGTAAAGAAATATAAGTAGCTTTAAGATCTGAACCGATCTGATCTGCAAATGAAAAGATACTTCTTATATTGATCGGCGTTTAAGAAGTTAATCCTGACACCTGTCATTTCCATACAGTTTATAACCTAAAATTCACTTTGAAGTTATGTACTGTATGGAAATGACAGGTGTCAGGATTGACTTCTTAACCGCCGACTACTATAATATACAAAGAAACTTCTTGAAAAAACTAAATTAAATTTTCAGAAAATATATATACATATATACGGCCACCGGTTCTACGTGCAATGTGGCCCGCCCACTGCCACGTATGTTTAACGATTCGGAAGGCTATGTCAGATCATCATCTTCATCATGTCAGCCAAAAGACGTCCACTGCTGGACATAGGCCTCCTCCAAAGACTTCCACCTGTTTGTGTCTCTCATTAGGGGGTAGTTGCCATAATCGCCACGTTGGGCATGCGGGTTGGCGATCGCCGTATCTCCACCGCACTGCAGGCATGCTGCTTCCCATCCCCCGGCAGTCTCAGTCGTAGTTTTAGGACATACCCAGGTTTAAACATACCCTATGTCAGATAATTAGGTTCTATTGCGGGTGACCTCATTTCTGATGCGATCACGCTGAAATACTCGCAGCATAGCCCTCTCCGTTGCTCTTTTGGTGACTTTAAGCCCTTTTATGAGGCCCATAGTAAGCGAACACGTTTCAGTGCCCATTATGTCATCACAGGCAACACACACTGGTCAAAGACTCTCGTCTTGAGACACGGTAACAAAATTATTTTGAGAATATGAAAAATACCGGCTAAGTACGTTTATCGCGATAGTAAGAATAAAAACTGCCATTATTTTGATAAGAGGTTAACCTAACCCCAAAACAGTGATGGATTTACAGCTCAAAAGCCATGAAATATTAATAAAAAACAATAATAGTATATATCTTTGCGATGTTATACTTCTTCGCACACCAAAACACGAAACAAAGTTCTCTTAATGCGAGAACACACATCTACGCGATAGAAATTCTTACGAAAATGGCGGGTAGATTGGAGTTAACCGATAACTTTTAAACTCGTGGAGTTGACTGTTTTACTCAAAGTGTGGTTTAAGCAATTTGTTATAAAATAACTGTCAGTAGCTGTTTTTCTCAGGCGATGCATCTTTTTTTGCTACATAATGGTGGGTAAAACGAAAAATGTTAAGAAATGGATTTACCGGGTTTACACTCTTAGCTAACGATATTATATAAATAAGTGCTATTCAATCTATAGTAGGCGCCCATACAAACTTTTACTCCTCCTTTTCACCCCCTAAGGAACAAAAACTATCCTATGTCATGTCCTTTCCCGGGACTCAAACTATCTCTGTACCAAATTTCATCTAAATCGGTTTAGCGGTTTAAGCGTGAAGAGGTAACAGACAGACAGACAGACGGGTGACTTTCGCATTTATAATATTAAGTATATATAGTATGGATATGGATGGATATGGATAATATTGATTAGTATGGAAGTATGGATTGTCATCTTGTCTTATATAAAATTCTAAATAATTGTAATATCTGTGGTATCTTAATTGAACACTGTTACACGCCTATTATTGAGATGCAGGCAAGACTTGTTTCATCTGTTATCCTATTATTATAAATGTATTAGCTTTGCATCCTGTTGGCGCGTCTGATAAATAAATAAATAAATATACTTATATCGAGTCCCAGGAACAAATGTTATTTCTCATCACATAAACAAATACCCTTAGAAATTATTTGAAGACCGACTGACTTGATGAATCTTTCCTTGCTGCACCCGGGCTAAATAGGCGCATAAAATTAGCAAATAATAATAAAGCTTTATTAAATTCCACATAGTACAAAGATAACCTTATTGCATATGCTGAATTATAAATTACTTAATACAGCGTAACATTTCATATACATATTTTTTAATAACTTGTTTTCTTTTTTTCCTAAGTAATAAAAATATAGTCAACAGAATCAACCATGCAATATTTTTAAGTTCGTTAACTGTTTACTATGTTATATATAATTATTATACTATATGGAACCCCTACGGGTAAAAGCCTCCTCCAATGAAATCCAGTATTCCAAAGAAAATTAGCAAAACCAGGACTTAATTCGATAACCGTAATTTTCTTTTTCTATGATTTAAAGTATTGTTAGTAATAGTTAAAATAAAAATAATTAAACATCCGCGTCAACGTTAAAAAAAAAAACAAAAAACATATTTTTATAATATTTTGATTTCGTAAGTACACCATAAAACAGGTACATGTACTTTGTAAAAGTACCTACCTGTATTATGATATGACTCTTGCATTTCCGGTAAATAAATCAAAATTAAAGTAATTAATTCAATGGGGACTATCATTAATAAAGAAGGTTCAGTAAATTGCACGTTTTATAGCTTATCTTACCAGACATTATAGATAACTGTAATTAGACATTTTATTCTGAATATAGGCGCATAAAAATAGCAAAACCTGGACATAATACAGACAGATAACTCGATGTTTTTATCATTTTATTGGATATTAATATTGAGTACTTATCAAATATTAATTGGATATATTTAGTAAAAAATCCGGGGTCGTAACCGTATCTTATAAAAAACATAAGATATTGGACACTAACTTTTTCCTAAAAGCAAATTACATAGTTATTTATTATGGCGTACTTACGAAATCAAAATGTGTTAAAAAGTTAGTTTATTGTTTTTTTAACATTGACGCGGAGCCTTAAAATGGTTAATAAAAAATAAAATAAATAAAAGCATTTATTTCGTGTAACTATGGACACATATTATTTTAGTACGACTTGAAGAGAAAAAAAAATTAAATTATTGTTAGTACTAGGAATAGACAATTTTCATTCATTATTATTATACGACCGCTCTCAAATACCATGTACTGGCTTTTAGTAACATTATATTAATTATTTTTATTTTAACTATAACTAACAATACTTTAAATCATAGTAAAAGAAAATTACAGTTATCGAATTATGTCCAGGTTTGGTAATTTTATGCGCCGAAAAAGTTACCCAGGTTTAAGAAACGTTATTTAAAGTCACAATTACTGCACATACTTGGTAACCCGTAAACCGATAATGGTATCATCGAGCGTGTGCACCGCGCAAACTTTAGCTAAACTTGAGTCCGACTTGAACACAAGTTTGTACCAAGATCCGAAGAGAATCAACAAGCGTATTCCGAACTATGTGCTGCAACAATCTATGGCTAAGTATCTGAGATATACTCGTTTCATATCCTTAATAAAGCCACTTGACAAACTTTAAGCTATATTTTATTTGAATCTAGCGACCCGCCCCGGCTTCGCACGGATGCAATGCTGATACTAAATATACTACAGAATGTCTTTATATATAACCAGACCGTTACCGCCTCAACCGCTATGTCCCTGCATTTTAAATCTGTACTATCTTCGAAAATATTCACTTAAATTACATGCTGTAAAGGCCATATTGATCTATTAAATGCACAATGTATTTAAGGTACTTAATTGGATAAGGATTAATGCTGTTTTGCTTAAAATCGCTTCGTAAATAAGCCATTATTTCTCGTAAAAAGTAAAAGACTAAAAATGGTTATTGTGGGTTATTTTTTTTATAAACATTGTACTTTGTGTACTAACGTAAGCAAAGCTTCTACTATAGGTACTAGACGACGACATACATACTTATGTAGATAAATACATACTTAAATATAAAGAAAAAAATCCAAGACCCAGGAACAAAGTCCGTGCTAAATGCACAAATAATGCCCTGACCGGGATTCCAACCCGAGACCTCTAGCTTCGGAGGCAGCGTCACTACCAACTAGGTTAAACAGGCCGATGACGTTATCCCTAAGAGATAGACATATACCATCGTGGACTTTTTTTTACACCTTTTTAAGGTGTACAATGCTACATAACACATTATTTTGATCTATCTCGTAAGGTTCAGCCAGCGTTTGCAATGTAATCCCAAAAAAATATGTTTATTTTCGACATCACATTAGAAACCTCTAAAATTATCAGTATTTCTCTACTATATTATGCATGTATTATACATATAAACCTTCCTCTTGAATTACTCTATTTATTTAAAAAAATCGCATCAAAATCCGTTGCGTAGTTTTAAAGATTCAAACATACATAGGGACAGCCAGACAGCAGGCGACTTTGTTTTTTACTATGTAGTGATTTACCGTAAGACTGCTTAACTGCTCGAAACATGTCGAGCGGTAATAAATTTTAAAAACGTGAGTTTAACTATATTTTCAAGTATGTTTCAATGAAAATATGCTATTCAAGAGCAATTAATCCCCTCAGCGTTAATGTCCTCTCAGTGACTCAAAGGTTAACTGGAAGAGATCCCTTAAAGGGATAAGTTTGCCTTTGAACAAACGTCTAAAATTAAGTATATTTTTCTGTTATGTACTTGATTTGTGCAATAAAGTGTTTACTACTACTACTACTACTACTATTAATCCCAGAACACTATCAACTTTCGAAACACTCTTATTCGCTTGCTCTTTCTTGTAAATGAAATACTAAATGTGTTAAAGATAATTATTTGTCTTAATAGAAACCTTTGCTGTAAAACCGACTGAAATAACAGAAACCGTAATACTTATGTGGCAATTTCAATCATTTTATGCATTTGTTTCTTGATGAAAATAATAGTAAGAGTACATTACTATAGAGGCCGGGAAACGAAGGGCTGCAGGCCAAGTAGATATAGACGGCCGAGCGTAGCGAAGCCGGATAGGGATACACGGCCTGCAGCCCAACGTTTCTCGCCGAGATTTCTATAGTGCTTTTCTCAAACACATGCAATGAAATAAAAAATAAACCAATCAAAACAAATTTAACAGACGCCATGTTTCACATTCAAATTTAAAAGAAATACTTTCCGGCCTATGCATTCAATTTGTATAATATTCCTTTTGTCAAACATGCAATGAAATATTGATGTTATGTTCCTTATAATAGGCTGCGAAGTAAGACGTTTCAGGACAAGAGGTCGTTAATGGAATTTCATACAAATCTTGCAGGCCTGGGCCGGCAAAGTCGCCTTTTTTAATTTCCATTCCACATAAATTTGTGGCACAGGCATCATAACATTCTGCCACTATGCAAATTAAAAACTATTTTTTTTTTCTTTATTTCATTGCATGTTTGAGAAAAGCACTATACATACCTCGGCGGGAAATATGGGGTTGTCCGCCTCAGACCTATCCGACCTCGCTGCGCTCGGCCGTCCATACGAGTATATGCCTTCGGCCGGCAACCCTTTCCGTCCCGGCCTCTGTAGTAATGTACTATTACAGTTCTCCCGAGATGTTCCGCCTGCAACGTGATACTTTGAAGCCTGTTATAACGCACGTAATGACGAAATTTCATTGCATGTTTTAGAAAAATACCATTTCATAACAAAAGTTAAGCTAATACATACAAGGGGCTAAAAACGTATGCTATGGAACCAAACTTTCTTAGTTTTCTGTTTTGGGTTCGAATAATATGGTGATAACACAACACAACTGACACAACATATACGTACATATTATGAAGATTATTTTAATAGTGCGCATAAACGAAAACGCACAATGGACGAGTTTCGTATTACACGAGGTGGGTAAGTAAGTTGACTGGTTAAGGTGGTGGGAGACTATAGCAATGACTATCCTTAGTCCTCATTATTGCGCAAAATCATTTGCAATTCTGGACATAGGTCTCCTCCAATTTCATGGAGGGTAAATGCCATAATCGCAACGCTTGGCATGCGGGTTGGCGATCGCAGTATCTCCCCTGGACTCCAGAGATGCAGCTAAACATCCCATAAAATTTCACATGAGGCAACAATCTAATTGCATGTTGTGAAGAAACAGCGAATCTGAAAAACCGCTTTTGTGTAACGCCTGGCATAATCCTTCCTATCTGTTTCATTACTCCTTGTTTGAGACTGTTGTGAGAGTTGATTAGCCGTTTACTGGATCAAAAGACCGTCATTTAATATTTATGAGACCCAAATGTGGCAGCATCGTTAAACATTTTCCGGCTGGAATGAAGTTTTATAAACAATCCGAGTCTCTAAATACTTGCTTGTTTCTTAAAATCCAACGAAGTTTCCCCTCGCGATTCATTCATGACTTTGCCGAATATTTGATTGATTACTGTGTCTAAGGCAATCAGGCCTTCGATAAAGTTACCGGCTACTTCATTTAGCGAATACGACCCTTGTTGGAGCCCCCGTGGCATGGATAGTGATAAGGCTGTTTTTTTTTCTATTGCAAGATCAAAATATTGTAAAGAAAGATAACGCTTATCGAAACTGATGGCAGCGGGGAACTCAGCTGGAGGCGCCATAGGTACATCAGTGATGAACTTACTGATTTCCTTTTTAAAATAAACCATTCAAACTTTGGCAGAACATAAGCTGGCAAATAATCAAATCTGCAAGTGAAGAATCTAAAACTGTATTTTTTTTCACTAATTCAGAAATAGAATTGTATGGAATTATTTTTGAAATTTCTTTGGCATTACGGTAAGAATTGAATAAACAGAGCTTGGCTAAACCCATAGAGACTTGGAACGGGACCATTTAACCAAGCTTGTGTTCCTTATAAAAACTTGCATCTCTTGTTTACCCTCTAAGATAATGAATTTCAAAAATTTATATATGTTTTATTTTTATTTTAAGTACATATACTACTTACGAAGTTACAAGTTTCGAAGTTAATTTATTTATGTATTATTATTTCTTATCCCTCGCCTTCAGTTCTCCAGCGTAAGTAGTTCGGCTGTGCGTTGATGAGGCATTCAATCAATTAGTCATATATGTTATTACTTGTTTTATATACTTATATAGATAAAAAAATCCAATAAGCATATTTAATACGTTGGCCAAATATTAAATTGGTTGGGGCGCATTGGTTTATTTACTGTTTGCATGTATTTAAGCTAACCAGAATTATATACATTCATCGAACAATTTAATTTTGTAAATACGCAACTTCAATGTATGTACATACTAGGTGCACTGTGTAAGATGTCCTCTTAGTAAACAGAACACGCAGCTATCATTTGCACTTACTTGACTTTGTCATTGTAGGTATCTGTACATTGCCAGCAGTTAAAAGTTCGTTAGAAAATAAATGAAGTCGGAATTTACGTTTTTCAAGTAACGTATGCTCAGGTTACGTTAACACTTTAACTGCTAACGATTTCTTATTGCTACACCCGTAGCCGATAACATGCGTAAAACCATATGTAGCGGAAAGCGCCTACTAGACGAGCGCCCACCTAGCGGGTTACTGGCACTTAAAAGTGTTAAGGAACTACGTTTCCATATCCTACTTAAAGAAAAACTCGCATACCGGTAACACGCTGTATACTGGTGTTAGTCGTTGCCATATCATCGATACTATTTATTTTACACAGGTAAGCTTTGACCATCTATCTGTGCATAATGTGAATAAACCGCTAACACTATCAGGATGCTGTCGGCGCTGCTCCGCCAGCAGTTTAAAGCCTCAAAATCATCAACCTGCGCCTCCGCAAACATTCCCGAGGCACTGCAGTGACGAGGTAGACCCGTAAGCATTCTAAAAGCGATCATACCTATATATTGTACCCGTAGGTCACTGTACGCCCGCTTCGTAAGCTATTCGGTAGGTTCTAAAAAATGTACAACATTTGTACAACGAGAAAAATCTGCATTCATGCAGCTTAGCGAGTGTTAGTTAACAATCAGAAGATCTCGTTTGTTGGTTTCATACACACCTAAACATACATGACACATACATACATCGTTTGAATCGCGAATGTATATCGGATATCAAAAGAAATTGCCAGATCGAAATAACACTACATGTTTGACCTATTAAAGATGATTCACACTAGAACTTCATATCATTGGAGAACATCATAGGTGCATGTAATATGCCGAATTTGAAAAATAAACTACTTTTACTTTTTTTCTTTTAATAATTACACTAGAACGTTCGGAGTAGAATGTTTGACGCACATGAAATCCCCGAACAGTGGACAGTGAGCAGGTCCCAAGAAATGACCTCAAATTAGTATTAAGTACAGGTACGTGGACAGCGGAAGGTACTCATGAACACGACCCTTGGATAGTCAGGAGGTTCCTGTCTAATGCCTAACCACGAATAGCTTAGGCCGTATTTATAAGCGATAAGTAGCTACTGATCAGCAGTAGTATGACCACTTCATTTTGTACCAGTCAAGCACTGAGGGCGTACAATCATCAAGTAGAATTTCCTAAATAGTCACTACTTACAATTTTGCCTAAGCCTATTTATGCTTTGGGGCTTTTAACGGGCATGTTGATTAGCCAAGTAAATGCTAAATAGACTACCAATATTTGTCTAGTTATTTTTTTTAGTATTCGTGAGGCTCAATGTGGCACAGACGCTTTTCGCGTTTCAATTAATTCAGGCCACGCCACGAAACATATTGTAAACTGAAATTTGATGAACAGTCAGCGTATAGCACGTAGCCGCGAAGTGGCCAAATATTCGGTACCACCACCATAACAGCCGAAGGTCGTCCACTGTTGGACATAGACCTCCCCGAATTTTATGGGGAGTAGATGCCATAATCGCTACGCCTAGCATGCAGGTTGACGATCGCAATATCTCCACCGCACGCCAAAGAAGCTGCTGCCCGTCCTCCGGTTGTCTTGGTCGTAGTTTTATGACTTACCCGGGTCCACTATACATTAATTACACTTCGGTACACCATACAAAATACGAGTATATGTAAGACCCTGGACTGGGTCCACGTAGAAATAAATGAAATCCCCTCTTGAATCTGTCTTCTTTAATTTGTTTAATAAAAATGACCACGTCTTGCTTGTTTCCGATCATCATACACTGCATCATCCGTCAACTCATTCGCCATTCCAAAGCAATTCAAACTACATTCGCAGGTCCTTTATTCATCATCTAGCAGCCAGCACCTTACACAGCTATCAAAAAGTACCAATCCCACATATATGGCTGTCGCTGACTGTGTACCCGTGCCAGGCGCAAATATTGTTAGCCATTTTCTCGCGATCGAAAACTTGTACAGTGGTTGGTGGGCAAAATGACGAACGAAAACCCTTATAGTTTCGTCGTCATCGGTCTTCCAACCCAAAGGGGAAACTAGACCTCATTGGGATTAACAGGCTTTTCAAGTGAGCAACTTGACTTTTAGAAGTTCTCAAGCTGTCCTAAGGCCTCTAACTTGGCTTAACGACTGCTATCTATGACAGCAGCCAAGATCAACGGCTTAACGTGCCTTTCAAAGCACGGGAGCGCTCAGTTAGTCCCACCCAAGAATTAACCACGGCCCATGTTGCTCTTAACCCCGCACTCGGTACGCGAGCGCCGCTGGGCCACGAATGCTCCACGCCCTAGCGTTAGTAACGGAACTGGCTGGTGCTAAAAGTGCAACAAAACTTTTGACCGTACTTGTCTCCTCGAAGATCTTACTCTAGAATTAAATACGTTGGGAGTAGGGCAGGTAATTCGTACAAGTTGCCAACAAAGAAGTATCTCTTGTTTTCTTACTAGCCAAGGAGATGCTTGTACTAAGTAAACTAAACCTTGTCTACGTTTTTACAATTCTGTTAACTTTTAATAAAAGTTTTAATTTTACCCAAAATTTTTATCAAAGTTGGGTTGGGGTGTAAAGTGTGGGAAAAGGGTACCTATATTGAACTACTCCGGCGCTGGGGGAAGTGCAGCCCCTTCGCTCTTTCTTAAGGAATCGCATGTCCCGTGCTCTGCTCGCCTCCACGGCTTCGGAAATGTAAGGGGCCAGCCAACCTGACATTCATTTATTTTCATACATATAATATATTAATAAATCATTTATTTCAAGTATGTATCTTTTACAGACTCGTACTTTAGAATCTAGTTACTTTTAGTGCAACTAAGTATTTATTGTTTTTCTGTTGGGTCATTAAAATTAAAAGTTATGTCATTGATGGTAGCGGTTATATTTTAATTACAGATTTCTTCTTAGTATTGTTAGACAACAATAAAATCTTAGTTGTATGGACTCAGTTTTTATTGCTGTCTAATAATACTAAGAAGAAATCTGTAATTAAAATATAACCTTTTTTTTGTTTGAGTATCTCTGGCTAACTCCTCAGTTATATAAAGAGGGCCTTAGTCAGCAGTTTAAGCATCGTTAGTATTCGTGATTAGGTATAAAATAGCTGAAGTAAAGCCGAGTGTTCCCGTACTTTATTGAGCCTGCTCCCCGCGGTCTCAACTTTTACGGCTTAATTTTGTTTACCTGAGGCTTTTTACATTTTTTATAATATCCCCTGTAGATATCGCGGCCCATCCTCCGGGAGCAGATGTGTACTGTAATAAAAATATTTCATCATTTTTACGCTTGGAAGGTGTTGAAGGAAAATGTCTGTCATAAATTTCACATTAGGCCGTTCGCTCACTGGGGTAATCGTTGAGCTATCGGTCACCTCGGGATTTGTCTCGAAGTCTAAGAATAATTTAACGCTATATAGCTATGTGTATAATATGTGTGGTCTAGCTCAAACAAATTTTACGTAAAATAATACAAATATAGTAAAATAATAAATAAATAGTACAAGATTGAAAAGTTTTTAGGGTTCCGTACCCAAAGGGTAAAAACGGGACCCTATTACTAAGACTTCGCTGTCCGTCCGTCCGTCCGTCTGTCACCAGGCTGTATCTCAAGAACCGTAATAGCTAGACAGTTGAAATTTTCACAGATTGTGTATTTCTGTTGCCGCTATAACGACAAATACTAAAAACAAAATAATAATAATAATTAAGGGGGGCTCCCATACAAAAAACGTGGTATTTTAGCCCTTTGTCATGGCTACCACTCGCCGAGCTAGATCTCAAGAACCGTAATAGCTAGACAGTTGAAATTTGCACAGATTATGTATTTTTATTTTGGCTACAACAACAAATACTATAATAAATAAGGGGGGCTCCCATACAACAGAGTAGTTGTTGGCGTTTCTTTTTCTGGTACGGAACCCTTCGTGCGCGAGTCCGACTCGCACTTGGCCGTTTTTTTTAATCCAGTCATAATCTTTATTTAATTTTACATTTAAACTGCAAAAAATACAGTTAAACAAATAACGTAACCAGGTTTAAATCGGGCTCGTAAAAACCCATGAAAAAAAACGTTAACGGAGAGATAGGTACATATATCGCAAAAAACGACATTTTTGCATTTGATATTTTTAATCCTGGAAATTACTTATATAGTTGGGTTGGGTGGTGGTTGGTAATAGTATATTATGTAGTGTAACTATAAAAAAACATTATTGCGGTTATCAACTCCAGGATGACCCGAAATTTTTGACTGCGAGTGTATAAACAGAGTACACGATGTACAATCGAACCAACTGAATCATGACCCACCATAAGCTTATTTTGCTAAACTCCTTAAATGCAAGTAGGTCGAAATTCGCTTGAAGATTTATTTCCTTGGTAACGAACTTGTTATCATTTGATTAGAAACTGACATTTACTGAGTGCACTGTTAAATAAATTGGACAATATCGACTAAGCTCGTATATGAAAAAGAAGAGATGATGTTACTATCTTTATCTGTATTACGTAGGTAAGTATAGGAAGTTTTCTACGAACGTAATGGTGCCACTTCACTTGGCCGTATTAAATTTGCTCAACTATTAGTCGCATTTATTTCTCTAGAATATAAAATCAAAAATAATGCAGTCATGTTTGGGCAAATACGGCCAAGTGAAGTGCCAGCATAAACTTTAGATTAATTCATTAACAGGTTTCAATCACGTTTTTCCTATAAGTATTTTAAGGACAGAAACATGCCACTGTTGGTCTTTCAAGCTATATAAGTAAAAAAAGTAATAAAATTAGTGAAATGAAAAAAAACTTTATTTAATCTTTAACAGAACTAATTTAAATTATAAGATTCAGTATCTAAAACCTAGTGTGTGCACCATGGTTATCGATAACGGCTTGTAATCGGTCACGCATTGACCCTATTAGACGACTGCAAATGTCGCTGTCTCTCAAGTAATCCCAAATTTTGTTACAATGTTGCTCAATTGCTTCCTTTGTTCTCTCGTTTCTGTTATCCCACATTTGGACCATCAAACCCCACAAATTTTCTATTGGGTTGAGGTCTGGGGATCTACTCGGCCATGGAATCAAAATAACTTCATCATTATGCAGATCAAACCAATTTGAGACTACCCTGGCAGTATGCACTCGACAGTTGTCATGAACGTAGGAAAATACTGGCACATCTTCACGCGGGTAAACTGTTCGCACTGTCGGTAACATAGATTCTTCTAATAGATCGACATACTTTATTGCGTTTTGCCGAGAAGAAATATAGACAAGCTCACCTACTCCTCCGATACCCATCCACGCCCACATATTCGCTGAAATTCGACCGGATAACTGATTAGGCACGACGTGATCTTCTGTGTACCGCGTGTTATCGTAACGCCACAAAGTTAAGCAACCGTGTTGAGAAGATCGAAATGTTTTTTCGTCTGTAAATATAGTGTTAGTCCAGTCGTAGTCTAAATAATCGTTTGCAAAATTCCTTCTCGCTGTTTTATGATCATCCGTTAAGGCTACTTTCTCAGCATAATGTCTGTAATGCAGTCCAGTGCCGTGCAAATAATTTCTAATAGTTTGTAGACAGACGTCATGTTGTGCCGCAAAATATCGGGTGGGAGTAAAAGGATGTTCTTCGTAATGGTGTTGCATGTCCACTCTTTGTTCGTTCGTGAGTCGGCGAACGCCGTGGTTATGACGTCGTCTGTCCTCGAGGATGCCCTCTCCGGCGTGCTGTCTGATCCAGGTCCTCACTGTATTCCGAGAAATATTAAATTCGCGTGATATTTCCCGTATGCCATAGCCTTCCTCACTTAAGACTACAATCCGAACTCTTTGTTCTTCTAAATTAGCCATTATTAAAAATTATTAAGCATTTTACTATTTAGTTTCTATTTTTTCACATTGACTGACAACTTGACATAATATGACACACTTGTAGAACACCCCATTTTTAACCGACTTCAAAATTTCAAAGGAGGAGGTTATCAATTGAGAGGTTGTATGTTTTTTTTTTTTTTTTTTAATGTTTGTTACTTCATAACTCCGTCATTTTTTAACCGATTTAGAAAATTCTTTTTTTGATTGTAAGTATATATATTCAAGTTGGTCCCGTTTTTGTCAAAATGCAGTTCTGATGATGGGATCCATGAGGAATTGAGAGAACTCCTCAAATCTTTAAGGCAAACATATAGTGATTTTTGTGTTTTTATCAACAAGTCAAGCATTTGCATCTAAAAATGTGACATTGGATGAAGTGGAACTGCTGATGATGATCAGAACAGAACTCTTCAACGACGAAAAGTTCACGTTTGGCGATTTGTCCTCCTAGCTGTGTTTGTTAAGCAAGTTCTATTTTCACGATTAATTTTTGTCATGCTTGATTTCTGATGATGGGATACATGAGGAATTGAGGGAACTCCTCAAATGTGAAAGGCACACAAATAGTGATTTTAGTATTTTCATGAACTAATCAAGCATTTTCATTCATAAAAGTTACATTTGATGAAGTGGAACTGCTGATGATGATCAGAACGAAACTCTTCAACGACGCGTAGTTCACGTTTGGCGATTAGTTCTCTTCGTTTTGCTTGTCAAGCAAGCAAGGTTTTTCCATGATTCCATGAGGAATTGAGGGTACTTATTCTTCTACCATTATAAACATACTTATAGCCATTTTTATTTTATTGTATGGAATCTAAGAGTGCAACATCTAAGTATAATAATCTTTCACCGGCCTCCCCCATTGAAGTCGGTTTTTTTTTCTTAAAAATTATTTAAAAATACATTTTTTCCATCATCAAAAAGTATAGGTTAAATAAGCGAGAACTAGCTCGAGATTCAAACAATGACTTTATATGTGTGAAATGTGGTTTTATGGCAATGATAACAAAGGTTAAAATTGCATAGGTCTGCGACCTGTATTGACGTAATTTTATTAGTACCTAAAACGTCGTAAGTGCATTATACGCGATAGATCTTACAAGTTTGAAAGTTTCAAACGAATTATCAGGCAAGTGGGTCATGATTCAGTTGGTTCGATTGTACCTACCTATTGAATATCATGCTCGCGTTTACATTACTCCTGAATTCATAAAACACGATATAATAAATAGAAATTCATTGATGAACTGTTGGAATTTTTGATAATGAAGCCGGGCGGAGCGGTACTTTAACCCCCACTTTCAATTCGTTAACCATCCTCACGTTTTTTTGTTTTCGTAATTTACGGTCTCTCCAGATCTTAGTTAATTTTTCCATAGAAGACCTAGTTATCGTTATGCGTCGCGTGATTTATCCTCTGAGAAGTCTGAGACTCAGCCATCTGAGCTCTTTGACCCCGAGTATATGTATGACGATACAACCAGACAGTTCTCAATCGTTGGCTATGTGTGCACATCTTATAGTACATCAAATATGTGTGTAGATAAA
The DNA here is from genome assembly GCA_905163555.1 of Notocelia uddmanniana. Classification (NCBI taxonomy): domain Eukaryota; kingdom Metazoa; phylum Arthropoda; class Insecta; order Lepidoptera; family Tortricidae; genus Notocelia; species Notocelia uddmanniana. The sequence continues at coordinate 25,479,737 of LR991055.1, forward strand.
CTAATGTATGCAACAGTCCAGCTTTAAAACACTCGTGTGATCTAATTATCAAACTAGCCTTCTACTCGTTTTAAAAAGCAACACTAGTCATTAATGTCGTAATGTAACAGTTGCATATAAACTACCCACTAAATAATAAACTTCTGATAATAACGAATATCGAAAATCGAAATTGTTTTAAAGTTAACGAAGTATTCTGTTCCTCAATACTGGTACTTTACAGAACTGCTGAATTTTATTATTACGTGCTAAACAGCACTTCGACGGAGTTTATTAGTTTTAATTAGTTTGCCTTTGAACTTGCCGCAATATGGCAACTTCACGCGCATTTCTGACGCCCTCTTGCTGTTTATTTTAATATACTTAATATACAAATAAAACGTTTTTATTTGCCGGAATATGGTAACAAAACATGATCTTATGGCTAAAATCGTACGTGGATATATAATCAATCCGCATGCAGGTGTGCAAATTTTTACAATTTGTAGTGAAATGAAGTAAAATAACGTAAAATTAAAATAACCGATCAAAACCCCGATGTTGGCGTTGGAGCCGACACGGTTATGTATGTACTAGCATTTTCCCGCGGCTTCGCCCGCGTAATAAGCGAAATTTTTAACCGTCTACAAAAAACAGGTTCATATGTTTGTCCAGGATTATCTCGCGTTTGGCTGAAGATGCGGTCTCCAGAAAAGTAGTTGTTACATTCTGGGGGTTTCGGTACGAAGTTTGGTGATTGTGATTCATTAACAGATGAACAGATGAAAAATCAGTATACATTCTGAGAACCGGCAAACTGTTGAATATCATTTGATTTTGGCAAAAATAAGGATCGAAAACTATTATCATACATTTCCGAGAGGCCGAAGGGAAAAGGGCCGATGAAATAAAAGCATGTCTTAAATGGCCCTTAGGAAAAGTATCTGTGTACTACAGTAACACCAATAGGTCTGTAAACGCCCAAGCAGCGCGCAGCGGTCATAAACGCTGGTCCTTTGAAGTACAGAAATACGGCTAATTCAATATCACGAGTAACATTTATTTTTCCTAAAATTAAATTTATTAGGTAGGTTTTGCCAGTTCCCATTGGAGCATCCAAAAAGAAAATTTGGCCTCACTTCCATTCGCACTCCTTACTGTCAGTCCGTCTGTTACAACCAAGTTGCTTTTATTGGACCAATTGAATTGCCAATTGGCACAAACTATCAAGAATCTAGAGCGCTCGTGGCCCAGCGGCACCCGCCTACCGCGTGCGGTGTGCGAGGTTAAGCAATGTGGGCGCAGGTCAGTTCTTAGATGGGTGACCGCTTTGAGTGGTTACTAACTGATTCTCGTGCTTTGGAAGGCACGCTAAGCCGTTGATCCCGGCTGCAATCGTTAAGCCAAGTTAGAGGCCTTCGAGCGGCTTGCGAACTTCTAACAGTCCAGTTGCCCACTCACTTGACAAAGGGGGGTCGAAGTTGCACCACGTCCGTAGGGACTACCCACCGTTAACCTACACGTGACCCCTGGGTGGTGTTAAAAGTGCAACAAAAACTGGCAACCGTACTTGTCTTCTCGAAAATCTCACGGTTCGTAAATATTTTTTTATATTTTATAAAAATCTAAAGGTTGATAATTGATTTAAATGGAAAAAAATATCGAAACCTCTATGTCGTTTTAAAAGCAAATCCATAGAAACCCCTCACGCCTTTAAAGTAACATTAAACTTTTATGCATACAGGCATGTATGGAGTGCCAAATTTTACTTTAGATTCGTATTGAGAGACCTATCGGACGCTCAGATATAGATTTTGAACAAAATCGGGACGAAAAAAAAGATAATCAATATGGCCGCTACTTTCACAAATTTTACCTCGGATTCGTATTGTGAGACGTCTCGGACACTCAGATATCGATTTTGAACGAAATCGGGACGAAAATGAAGAAAATCAATATGGCCGCCACTTTATTCAAATTTCACCTCAAATTCGCATTACCACCTCTCGGACGCTCGGATATCGATTTTGAATGAAACCGGGTTGAAATGAAGAAAATCAATATGGCTGCCACTTTTTCCAAATTTTACCTCGGATTCGTATTAGAGTCAGACCAGTATATCTTTTCCAAGCAAATGAACTGTCAAACATTTAAAAATACGTATGGCAATGTTTTATATTTGACGCGGATGTCAAATGTGAATGTGTCATACGAATTAAATTAAATTATTTTAGCACTAAATATGGGCAAACCGTATAAAAGTGGCGAGCGAGAATTATTATTCCGAATGATCAATAATTATGACGCCGTGAGAGAACAATGAGAGGCGATTATCGCAGAAAAGCGGCAATGTTTACATCTCATCAAGTCTTTGACCGGTAAGTTTATCAAACAATATTGGTACTTTTTCAATGTTTGTATGAAATTCCATTAAAAACCTCTCATCTACCAGAACCCGCAACGAGAATTATGTTGCAGCTAAGCTAACATTTATACAGGGTGTAATCCCTTTTCTGTAAAACTTACTAAAATTGACGTTTTTACTACATATACAGGGTGTTTGGTAACTAGCTGCAAAGACTTTCCGGGATGATAGAGGAGGTAATTTGAAATATTTTAGACACAACATACGTTAGTACGAAGTCTCTTAGTTACCAAGATATGCACCATTTTATTTTGAAAATTGTATTTTTTTCATACTACCATACATTTGGAAAATGTTTAATGTATATGATGAACTAACTTACTCAAAGTAAATACTAAGTATTATTTTTGTTAAAATTTCCAGTGTTTTACTGCTTGTATTTTTCTCATAGAACATGAACGCAAAGAAAAAATAATGGATAATTTCCAACAGCCGTTTGTTATTCATGTCTCCGACGACTCTGATGGTAACGAAAGCACCGAAAACAACAGCCCAACAGAATCAGAGTATGATGAGGTCGATTTCTTAGAATCATCATCGACAGAATATGAAGAAATTGAATATTCGGAAGACGAGTAATTTATTTATTACCTAGCTGTGCCCGCGACATTATCCACCTATACCAAATACCTTGATCAAAGTGTTGACAGACAACCAGCGTTTATGCCGTGTGTACGAGAATTGATAGGTAAGTTCTCGAAGATATTAAGCAAATACTTACTGAAAACTATCTTCACCCCCTACAGGAAAATTTATCAATATCTTTGGCCACCGAAAGACAATTTTCTACTGCGAAAACCTGGTGTGTATAAGTAATAAAAGTAGTGGTGTGTAAGTTGAGTATAATTATAGTAGTTTCAACATAGAAAACGCACAATAAAATAAAAATTATTTTTAACTAACATCAAAATTACGTGGCCTAATCAGTAAAAATGCCTTAAAAAATCAAAAATATCCTTTCAATGATGCATGAGATAACACTTACGATTTCAGCTCACGAATATGCAATTTTCGAGAATGACAGGAGGCATGTACGCAACAATGGGGAGTAGGTATATAGGCTGACATACATACATGCATACATACATACATACTAATACTCACTACTACTACTATTATTTTCACTTGTTTAAATGTTAAAGATAATACATAAGTATCAAGACTAATTAGTGCCCTATCTTCAGTGTTATCATATACCGATTTACAGACAAAAAATTAAAATTGCTGGTGCAGACTTATGCTAGTCAGACTCTAAGAATTCTCTCGGACGCTCAGATATCGATTTTGAACGAAATCGGGACGGAAATGATAAAGATGAATATGGCCGCCACTTTTTGTAAATTTTACTTCGGATTCGTATTACGAGACCCCTCGGACGCTCAGATATCGATTTTGAACAAAATCGGGACGAAAAAAAAGAGAATCAATATGACTGCGACTTTTTCCAAATTTTACCTCGGATTCGTATTAGGGGACCTCTCGGACGCTCCGATATCGATTTTGAACGAAATCGGGACGGCACTGATTAATAAAACCACTTACAATACATTGAATAAAAAAAGGTCGTATCTTTATAGGGAACTCACGGCACTTCATGCACCTTTAGACCTCATAAGGAACTTACATGCCAAATGTGGAATCTCTCGAACCAGCAGTTTGGGCTGTGCGTTGATATGTCACTCACTCAGTCAGTCAGTTTCTTCTTACAATTTGGCACCTACTTTTAAGTTTTCATGCCCGCAATATTAAATTTCAAAATCAATGCCATTTTCGAAATAAACGACCCAAAAAATCATAAAAATCACACCCATATTAATATTTAGTCATTCCCACTCCCTCGGACCCCATCAGAGGGGATGGTATTTCACGTCCTCGACGTGGGATTTTAAAATCATTGTTGTTTTCGTAATCAGCGACCCGATAAACCATAGAAATAACACCCATATCGATTTTCAGAATTTGTCACCAGATTTCCCCCTTTTAGGGGTTGATTTCTCAAAAAACCTGAAACACATGTTTACTCATTTATCTTTAGAAATAGTCCTGTGAAGTTTTGAATAAAATAATCCAACTAATCTTGATTCCCCATACAAACTTCGGACCCCCTTTTAACCCCCTTAGGGGTTGAATTTTGAAAAAAAATTCTCTATGCACCACAAGACCTTATATGGGACCTAAATTTTATTAATTTACTCATATTTACGACATTTGTATGGATATATATAATGTATATATTTACCGATTACATTTATGCATATATTATAAGTTTTATTTTTCATATATATATTGCATCTGTTTTATTTGTATTGTACATGGTTTAAGTTTGTCTATCTTATTCTACCTACCTTCCACTCAATTGCTCAAAGGTTAGCTGGAAGAGATCCCTTATAGGGATAAGCTCGCCTTTGTACTTTAACGCTTTGTGACCTCTTTATGTTTCAACCTGTAATTGTGTACAATAAAGTGCTTACATACATACATACATACATACATACTAAATTTGGAATCTCGGGAACCAGCAGTTTGCGCTGTGCGTTGATATGTCAGTCACTCACTCAGTCAGTTATTTCTTGAGATTTGAACAAACTTTCAAAAGTTTTCATGTCCACAATATTTAATTTTAAAACCGATGCCATTTTCGTAATTAACGTCCCAAAAAACCATTAAAACGACACCCATATTAATACTTAGACATTTTAACCCCCTCGCACCCCAACAGGGGGGATGGTATTTCACGTCCTGCACGTGAAATTTTAAAATCATTGTTGTTTTCGTTATCAGCGACCCGGTATATCGTAAAAACAATACCCATGTCGGTCTTCAGAATTTGTCACCACCTTTCCCCCTTTTTGAGGTTGATTTCTCAAAAACCTGAAACGCGTTACTCATTTATCGTTAGAAATACTCCTGTGAAGTTTCGAATAAAATAGTCCAACTAATCTTGTTTCCCCATACAAACTTCGGACCCCCATTTCACCCCCTTAGGGGTTGAATTTTGAAAAATCCTTTCTTAGTGCACCCCTAGACCTTATAAGGAACCTACGTGCCAAATTTGGAATCTCTAGGACCAGCGGTTTGGGCTGTGCGTTGATATGTCAGTCAGTCAGTTAGTCAGTCAGTTTCTTCTTTTATATATTTAGAAGATACTAGCGTTTACCCGTGGCTTCGCCCGCTTACTAAGCGTAATTTTTAACCGTCTACAAAAAAAAGGTTCTCTGTTTGACCCGTATGTATGTACTAGCATTTGCCCGCGGCTTCGCCCGCGTACTAAGCGAAATTTTTGACCGTCTACAAAAAACAGGTTCGTATGTTTGTCCACGATTATCTCGCGTTTGGCTGAACCGATTTAGATGCGGTCTCCAGAAAAGTAGTTGTTACATTCTGGGGGTTTCGGTATACGAAGTTTGGTGATTGTGATTCATTAACAGATGAACAGATGAAAAGTCAGTATACATTCTGAGAACCGGCAAACTGTTGAATTTCATTTGATTTTGCCAAAAATAAGGATCCAAAACTATTATCATACATTTCTAAGAGGCCGAAGGGAAAAGGGCCGATGAAATAAAAGCATGTCTTAAATGGCCCTTAGTAAAAGTATCTGTGTACTACAGTCACACCGATAGGTCTGTAAACGACCAAGCAGCGCGCAGCGGTCATAAACTCTGGTCCTTTGAAGTACAGAAATACGGCTAATTCAATATCACGTGTAACATTTATTTTTCCTAAAATTAAATTTATTACGTAGGTTTTGCCAGTTCCCATTGGAGCATCCAAAAAGAAAATTTGGCCTCACTTCCATTCGCACTCCTTACTTCAGTCCGTCTGTTACAACCAAGTTGCTTTTACTGGACCGATTGAATTGCAAATTGGCACAAACTATCAAGAATTTAGAGCGCTCGTGGCCCAGCGGCACCCGCCTACCGCGTGCGGTGTGCGAGGTTAAGCAATGTGGGCGCAGGTCAGTTCTTGGATGGGTGATCGCTTTGAGTGGTTACTAAATGACTCTCGTGCTTTGGAAGGCACGCTAAGCCGTTGATCCCGGCTGCAATCGTTAAGCCAAGTTAGAGGCCTTCGAGCGGCTTGCGAACTTCTAACAGTCAAGTTGCCCACTCACTTGACAAAGGGGGGTCGAAGTTGCACCACGTCCGTAGGGAGTACCCACCGTTACCCTACACATGACCCCTGGGTGGTGCTAAAAGTGCAACAAAAACTGGCAACCGTACTTGTTGATTTAAAACGAAAAAAATATCGAAACCTCTATGTCGTTTTTAAAAGCAAGTCCATAGATACCCCACACGCCTATATAGTAACATTAACCTTTTTTGCATACAGGCATGTATGGAGTGCCAAATTTTACCTCAGATTCGTATTCAGAGACCTCTCAGACGCTCAGATATCGATTTTGAACGAAATTGGGACGAAAAAAAAGATAATCAATATGGCCGCCACTTTCACAAATTTTACCTCTGATTCGTATTAAAAGACCTCTCGGACACACATATATCGATTTTGAACGAAATCGGGAAGAAAATGAAGAAAATCAATATGGCCGCCACTTTTTCCAAATTTTACCTCGGATTCGTATTAGGGGACCTCTCGGACGCTCAGATATCGATTTTGAACGAAATCGGGTTGTAAATGAAGAAAATCAATATGGCTGCCACTTTTTCCCAATTTTACGTCGGATTCATATTAGGGGACCTCTCGGACGCTCGGATATCGATTCTGAACGAAATCGGGTTGAAATGAAGAAAATCAATATGGCTGCCACTTTTTCCAAATTTTACCTCGGATTTGTATTCGGGGACCTCTCGGACGCTCAGATATCGATTTTGAACGAAATCGGGTTGTAAATGAAGAAAATCAATATGGCTGCCACTTTTTCCAAATTTTAGCTCGGATTCATATTAGGGGACCTCTCGGACGCTCGGATATGGATTCTGAACGAAATCGGGTTGAAATGAAGAAAATCAATATGGCTGCCACTTTTTCCAAATTTTACCTCGGATTTGTATTCGGGGACCTCTCGGACGCTCAGATATCGATTTTGAACGAAACCGGATGAAAAAAAAGATGATCAATATGGCCGCCACTTTCACAAATTTTACCTCGGATTCGTATTAAGAGACCTCTCGGACACACAGATATCGATTTTGAACGAAATCGGGACGAAAATAAAGGAAATCCATATGGCCACCACTTTTTCCAAATTTTACCTCGGATTCGTATTAGGGGACCTCTCGGACACACAGATATCGATTTTGAACGAAATCGGGACGAAAATGAAGGAAATCAATATGGCCACCACTTTTCCCAAATTTTACCTCGGATTCGTATTAGGGGACCTCTCGGACGCTCAGATATCGATTTTGAACGAAATCGGGTTGGAAATGAATAAAATCAATATGGCTGCCACTGTCTCCAAATTTTACCTCGGATTCGTATTAGGGGACCTCTCGGACGCTCAGATATCGATTTTGAACGAAATCGGGTTGAAATTAAGAAAATCAATATGGCTGCCACTTTTTCCAAATTTTACCTCGGATTCGTATTCGGGGACCTCTCGGACGGGACGCTCAGATATCGATTTTGAATGAAATGAGGAAGAAGATGAAAAAATCAATATGGCTGCGACTTTTTCCAAATTTTACCTCGGATTCGTATTAAGAGACCTCTCGGACGCTCAGATATCGATTTTTAACGAAATCGGGGACCGAAGGGGAAAAAATCAATATGGCCGCCACTTTTTCCAAATTTTACCTCGCATTCGTATTACGAGACCTGTCGGACGCTCAGATATCGATTTTGAACGAAATCGGGAAGAAAATGAAGAAAATCAATATGCCTGCGACTTTTTCCAAATTATACCTCAGAGTCGTATTAGGAGAGCTCTCGGATGCTCAGATATCGATTTATGTGGAAATCGTATCGGATGGCACTGATTAATAAAACCACTTACAATACATTGAATCAAAAAGGTCGTATCTTCATAGGGAACTCACGGCACTTCATGCACCTTTAGACCTTATAAGGAACTTACATGCCAAATTTGGTATCTCTCGAACCAGCAGTTTGGGCTGTGCGTTGATATGTCACTCACTCAGTCAGTCAGTTTCTTATTGCAATTTGGCACCTACTTTTAAATTTTCATGCCCACAATATTAAATTTCTAAATCAATGCCATTTTCAAAATTAACGACCCAAAAAATCATAAAAATCACACCCATATTAATATTTGGACATTCCAACCCCCTCGGAACCCAATAGAGGGGATGGTATTTCACGTCCTCCTCGTGGGATTTTAAAATCATTGTTGTTTTCGTAATCAGCGACCCGATAAATCATAGAAGCAACACCCATATCGATTTTCAGAATTTGTCACCAGATTTCCCTCTTTTGGGGTTGATTTCTCAAAAAACCTGAAACACATGTTTACTCATTTATCGTTAGAACTCCTGTGAAGTTTCGAATAAAATAATCCAACTAATCTTGATTCCCCATACAAACTTCGGACCCCCGTTTCACCCCCTTAGGTGTTGAATTTTGAAAACTCCTTTCTTAATGCACCTCTAGACCTTATATGGAACCTACATACTAAATTTGGAATCTCTAGAACCAGGAGTTTGCGCTGTGCGTTGATATGTCAGTCACACAGTCAGTCAGTTATTTCTTGAAATTTGGCACAAACTGTCAAAAGTTTTCATGTCCACAATATTAAATTTCAAAACCGATGCCATTTTCGTAATTAACGTCCCAATAAACCATAAAAACGACACCCATATTAATATTTAGACATTTCATCCCCCTCGCACCCCAACAGAGGGGATGGTATTTCACGTCCTCCACGTGAGATTTTACAATCATTGTTGTTTTCGTTATCAGCGACCCGTTATATCATAAAAACAATACCCATGTCGATTTTCAGGATTTGGTGGTGACCTTTCCCCCTTTTAGGGGTTGATTTCTCAAAAAACCTGAAATACGTATTTACTCATTTATCGTTAGAAATACTCCTGTGAAGTTTCGAATAAAATAGTCCAACTAATCTTGTTTTCCCATACAAACTTCGGACCCCCATTTCACCCCCTTAGGGGTTGAATTTTGAAAAATCCTTTCTTAGTGCACCCCTAGACCTTATAAGGAACCTACGGGCCAAATTTGGAATCTCTAAGACCAGCGGTTTGGGCTGTGCGTTGATATGTCAGTCAGTCAGTCAGTCAGTCAGTCAGTCAGTTTCTTCTTTTATATATTTAGATGTAGGTATGTATGTATGTTTGTTCACGATTATCTCGCGTTTGGCTGAACTGATTTAGATGCGGTTTCCAGAAAAGTAGTTGTTACATTCTGGGGGTTTCGGTATACGAAGTTTGGTGATTGTGATTCATTAACAGACGAACAGATGAAAAGTCAGTATACATTCTGAGAACCGGCAAACTGTTGAATTTCATTTGATTTTGGCAAAATAAGGATCGAAAACTATTATCATACATTTCTGAGAGGCCGAAGGGGAAAGGGCCGATGAAATAAAAGCATGTCTTAAATGGCCCTTAGTAAAAGTATCTGTGTACTACAGTAACACCAATAGAAGGTCTGATAGCGACCAAGCAGCGGTCATAAACTCTGGTTCTTTGAAGTACAGAAATACGGCTAATTAAATATCACGTGTAACCCTTATTATTCCTAAAATTAAATTTAATAGGTAGGTTTTGCCAGTTCCCATTGGAGCATCCAAAAAGAAAATTTGGCCTCACTTCCATTCGCACTCCTTACTATTTGCTCGTATACTGACTTTTGTTCATCTGTTAATGAATCATAGTTATTTTAGGATGCCCAAAAATCTGTTAGGATACGCGGGGCTCGTTCCGTACCACAAAAGCAAATAATTTTTAAGAAAAAAAACGACTTCAATGGGGGAGGCCGGTGAAAGATTATTATACTTAGATGGTAGATTCCATACAATAAAATAAAAATGGCTATAAGTATGTTTATAAAGGTAGAATACTAAGTACCCTCAATTCCTCATGGAATCAAGCCTTGCTTTTGGAAACCTTGCTTGCTTGACAAACAAAACGAAGAGAACAAATCGCCAAACTTGAACTTCGCGTCGTTGAAGAGTTCCGTTCTGATCATCATCAGCAGTTCCACTTCATCAAATGTCACTATTATGAATGAAAATGCTTGATTAGTTCATGAACATACTAAAATTACTATTTGTGTGCCCTTCAGCACATTTGAGGCGTTCCCTCGATTCCTAATGGATCCCATCATCAGAACTTGAGCATGACAAAAATCAATCGTGAAAATAGAACTTGCTTAACAAACACAGCTAGGAGGACAAACCGCCAAACGTGAACTTTTCGTCGATGAAGAGTTCTGTTCTGATCATCATCAGCAGGTTCACTTCATCAAATGTCACATTTTTGGATGAAACTGCTCGATTTGTTGATAAAAACCCCGGGTATGTCCTTGTCCTAGAGTGCGGTGGAGATACTGCGATCGCCAACCCGCATGCCAAGCGTGGCGATTATGGCATTTACCCCCCATGAATTTGGGGGAGGCCTATGTCCAGCAGTGGACGTCCTAGGGCTGATTAGGTGGTATGGCGGTTGTTAAAAACATAAAAATCACTATGTTTGCCTTTAACATTTGAGGACTTCCCTCAATTTCTCACGGATCTCATCATCAGAACTGCGTTTTGACAAAAACGGGACCAACTTGAATATATACAGGGTGTCCCAAGAAGTAGTGATATACTGAAGCTGGGAGGTAGAGGACCTAGAGGGCTATCTGAATCAACCCCATGTATGTTCCGCGATTTTTAGTATTTTCGGAGTTATGAATTTTTTTTAATTTTTCACCTATCGCTGCGTACGATGAGATTTTTATTTATGGTGACGTGAATTATTGCGGTAGATGCTTGATTTTTTTGTGTGCTAAGCTGATAGATAGGCCAATTCAGTATGGTAACATTTACTATCGTTAGATCTTAGAATGGCATAAAAATTAAATGCCAAGAAAGATAAAATTACCCAGTATGTTCACAACTTCAAGGGCCCTTAAAAAAATAAAATCACCAAAAAAATAATTACCGATTGGCCTTTAAAAACTTGCTCTATCTATCAGGTAGCTACCCTGAAAATTTCATTTTATTATTAATAAGGCTTCAATCAAAAAATTGAAATCTAAATGTGGTAAGTGCACAATTTTAATTTACATAATGATTAATGCAAGCAAAGCAAAACCTTTCTTAATAAATTTCGTTCTAAATCACGCACTGGCCATCAATAGAAAAAGAACAAAAAACAAAAGACGGTTGACGCATGAGAAAATTTTCACGTTGTTTGGTCATCGTTGTTATTTTTCAATAATTTAAAATTTGTGTTTTAATACTGCTAATTGTTCGTTTCCCTAATCATTTTGGCTATTTATATGGACTTTGACTTGCATTACGATTTGGATTAGTGTTATTACCTGGAATCGACGAGTTGGCATCATTTAACTGGACTTGAATTTGCGTGTAAGTGATCATGTTTACTTCACGTGATTACGCAGAAATGCATTACTATTACGGTTATGCTAGGGGGAATGCGGCGGAAGCTTCAAGGCTGTACCGGGAACATGTGGAACGAAGAGGCGGGCCTCAACCTGAAACGTTTCCTGACTATCGCATGATGTTAAGAGTACATAATGCGTATTTGGAAGGTCACATACCGGGTACGAAATCAGGCCGTATGGCCACTATGCCGGATCCTGATGTAGTAGATGCAGTTGTTGAAGAAGTAGAAAGAGACCCGTCGACCAGTGTGAGAGTTACGGAACGTCGTACCGGACTTTCTAAATCTCAGGTACACCGTACACTACAGACCGTAGGATATCATCCGTTTCACATTAGAAATGTGCAACAGTTGAAACCGGATTTTAAAAAGGGAATCGACATTCCAAGAACACTTTAGTGTTAACCTTTGGTCTGGCATACTTAACGGTAAGTTAATCGAGCCCTTTCAGCTGCCAGACCGCTTGGGCGGCAATCACTTTTTAAATTTTCTACGCGTCGATCTGCCCCTGCTGTTAGAAGATGTGGATTTGGAGACACGCAGAAACATAGTACTGCAGTGTGATGGTGCACCATGCCATTTTGCCTTGGACGTGAGAAACTATTTAAATCAAAGATACCCTGAAAGATGGATTGGTCGTTGCGGCCGGGGTGACGCCTGCCTTATAGCCTGGCCTCCACGTTCCCCCGACCTAAACCCCATAGATTTTTTTCTATGGGGATATTACAAAGGCCTCGTCTACTCGAGAGAATGCCGCAATTTGGACGAGTTAACCCGGAAATTGAGAGTAGCAGAAGAAACCATTAAAAATAATAGAAGTGCATTCAGACGTTTAAAAGACAACTTTTTCCGGCGATGTCGCACTTGCATTGAGCAACAGGTGGGCAATTTTGAAAATTTATTTTAATTAAACACCTTGTAATTGGTTTTACTTTGCTCGCATTAATCATTATGTAAATAAAAATTTTGCACTTACCACATTTAGATTTAAATTTTTTGATTAAATCCTTATTAATAATAAAATGAAATTTTCAGGGTAGCTACCTGATAGATAGAGCAAGTTTTTAAAAGCCAATCGGTAATTATTTTTTATGTGATTTTATTTTTTAAAGGGCCCTTGAAGTTGTGAACATACTGGGTAATTTTATCTTTCTTGGCATTTTTTTATGCCATTCAAAGATTTAACGATTGTAAATGTTACCATACTGAATTGGCCTATCTATCAGCTTAGCACACAAAAAAAATCAAGCATCTACCGCAATAATTCACGTCACCATAAATAAAAATCTCATCGTACGCGGCGATAGGCGAAAAATTTAAAAAAAAATCATAACTCCGAAAATACTAAAAATCGCGGAACATACATGGGGGTGATTCAGATAGCCCTCTAGGTCCTCTACCTCCCAGTTTCAGTATATCACTACTTCTTGGGACACCCTGTATACTTACAATCAAAAAAAGAATTTACTAAATCGGTTAAGAAATGACGGAGTTATGGAGTAACAAACATAAAAAAAACATACAACCGAATTGATAACCTCTTTTGAAATCTTGAAGTCGGTTAAAAAAGACCCTTATTCCCAATTCACGAGTGGCTGTCTGTCAGTCCGTCTGTTACAACCGATTTGCTTTAAAACTACTGGACCGATTGAATTGCAATTTGGCACAAACTATCAAGAATTTTCATGTCTATAATATTAAATTATAACCGGCCAAGTGCGTGTCGGATCACTCACAAAGAAGAGTTCCGTGCCGACCTACTGTCAGTCCCCATTTAATATAGGAAACTCACGGCACATCTTGTTGAAACCAAAAGTCGCTAAAAGTATTTACTAATATGCACCATCTCAATTTTTTTCAGAATCTTTAACTTCATAGTTTGGGAATAACAGTGAGGGGACACAATTTTTACGACTCAGGCAGCTAATCTATACTAATATTATAAAAAGGAATAATTTGATTGTTTGTTTGCATTGAATAGGCTCCGAAACTACAAAACCGATTTGAAAAATTCTTTTACTGTTGGGAAGCTACACTATTCTTGGGTGACATATTCTTCTATTCATGGGCTATATTATATTTAAAAAAAATTAAGGATTCTTACTAAAACTCCTATAATGTAACCCAAGGTGTAAAAAAAAAATAACTAAAATATTCTTTACATCGCGTGCGCTGCGAAAACTATTGATGATAGAATAACTATTTGTTAATTATTTGTATGGGCCTGGCTGCTAGTATGTAATACAAATCTAAAAGTTGATATAAATGGAAAAAAAATACAGAAACCTCTGTCGTTTTTAAAAGCCAATCCATAGATATCCCACACGCCTATATAGTAACATTCAACTTTTTTTTACAATCCCTGGCATGTATGGAGTGCCAAATTTTACCTCGGATTCATATTAAGAGACCTCTCGGACGCTCAGATATCGATTTTCAACGGAATCGGGACGGAAAAAAAGAAAATCAATATGGCCGCCACTTTCACAAATTTTACCCCGGATTCGTATTAAAAGACCTCTCGGACACTCCGATATCGATTTTGAATGAAATCGGAATGAAAATGAAGAAAATATATATTATGGCCGCCACTTTTTCCAAATTTTACCTCGGATTCGTATTAGGGGACCTCTCGGACGCTCAGATATCGATTTTGAACGAAATCGGGACGGAATAATGGAAAATCAATATGGCCGCCACTTTCACAAATTTTACCTCGGATTCGTATTAAGAAACCTCTCGGACGCTGAGATATCGATTTTGAACGAAATCGGGACGGAAAAAAAGAAAATCAATATGACTGCGACTCTTTCCAAATTTTACCTCGGAGTCGTATTATCGTCGGGGAGCTCTCGGACGCTCAGATATCTATTTTGAACGAAATCGAGACGGAAATGAAGAAAATCAATATGGCCGTTACTTTATTCAATGTTTACCTCGGATTCCTATTAAGAGTCCTCTCGGACGCTTAAATATCGATTTATGTTGAAATCGTATCGGGCGGCACTGATTAATAAAACCACTTACAATACATTGAATCAAAAAGGGTCGTATCTTCATAGGGAACCCACGGCACTTCATGCACCTTTAGACCTTATAAGGAACCTACATGCCAAATTTGGTATATCTCAAACTAGCAGTTTGGGCTGTCCGTTGATATGTCACTCACTCAGGCAGTCAGTTTCTTTCATTCACTTGCTAATTCTTTTGGGAATATAGGCGTAAGTAACACGTACGCAAGCCCCACATTAAATTTATATCAACATTATTTTAGTGTACTTCCCCTACATGTAAAGTGGGCAGCCAATTTGTTTTTCTTTCAAAACCCATCGTGTTAGATAGCATATTAAAAAATAATATGGGCTTCCTATTTTTTTATTTAGCTATTGGTTGTATGATATTTTTTTAAAGTGCTATTTTTGCGTCGACTATAAGAACCAGGTTGAAGTGTTTTGCGGGCGATGGGCTAGCAACCTGTTACTGCAATATCACATTTTCTCAATCTATAAACCTACAATTGGCTAACAGCGGTACTGAATTAATTTTTATGTGCTCTGACAGCCCCTTTTGAGAATATAGGTTGCCTTTTGAGTTTATGTATGTATTTATGTATTTTTTGCGTGAGTCCATTGCTCCCGTCCCCCCCTCTACTAGCTACACGGTTGCTTTCGGAAATGTAAAAAAAACATGATACTCGTAATTAATTAAAACTAAACAAGAAAAACTATCACAGAGAGACTAAACTATCAGAAACTATCAGAGAGGTAGAAAAGAGAGGCTTTAAAGCGGTAGGGCACAGCGAAACGCCATCTCGCGACTTTAATATTATATTTCCAATGACTTAGTACATAAAAAGTGTCGTAGTTCCTTATGGATATAAAATGACGGACTTCTGAATAGGCGAACTCTTTTAAGGTGGCCGAAACCGGGGTGTCTACTCTACCTAGTAAAGGGAAACCTATGTACGTATATGAGAGATTACAAATTCTCTATTTTTAACCTGTTGATCCGAGTGATACTTTTTGGAAAAAATATATGTGGCAGATTACTAATGGTTCATAACATATACATATGTATAATATTGGTAGGTGTCGCCAACTCGCAAGTAATTTTTTTTTAAATAGTAAAAATCTTTTTTTTTACTTAAATATATCATAATATTTTTTTTTATAAAAAGTCCTTCATTATATCTACATAATATATGCAAATTTAAAAAAATCGGGCCACTACTTTAGTAGATAATAAATAAAAACGATTTTCCTTTTTTTTAAAACCTCAAATATCACGACGATTTTGGGGCTGATATTTGGTGAAATTACAACGTATGTAAAGATAGTTATCCGAGCAAAAGGAAAACCATTTTCTCGTCAAAGGCAGTTTCGCCATCCAAACACGGCTATACCCTTTAATAATATAATATTCTATTAAGTAATCAAATTGTTTTGACGATCATAATATATATTCGTATAGATTAAGCTAGCTTTAATTTCTATTGTAATAATGAAATAGAAAAAAAAAAACTTAAGTAGATATGTTGTTAGTTATGCCAAAATAGAGAGTAAATGTGTTTCCGATGTTCTAAATCCGCATAATGTCACGGGTGGACAGCAACGGAACCCTACATTGCGCGTGGTCCGACACGCACTTGGCCTTTTATTTTTTTCGACCTGTAATTCCCACTCAGTTGCTTAACAATTAAGCAAGTTCTAAATTGGAGTAAGGCACAAACATATTATTAGTTATAGGATTTCGCAGTCTTCAGCGCCCATAAATATAATTAAAACGACGTAATGTCTCTAGTTCGCCAATACCTTACCTATAAATGTCAGTTGCTAAAGTCTTCACGTGACGTGTTACTTATCGATAATGTATTGGCAGAATTTCATTGTAATATTATTACTATAGCAATGGAACACTTATTGTGTGAATGTCACGCCCTTGCCAGACAAAGAATGAATGACTTTGGTAATGGCTATCCAGAACCAAAGGAATTCAGAGTACTCCCGCTGAGCTCCATCATCCGGTTTGGGGAAATGTTGGAGAGCAGCTTGGAGTAACTATAAAGGAGGGGGCAATTGCACAAAAGATCCCATTGGGTCTAAGTGCATCCGCAAGGGCCCTCATATAATTAAGATAAGATAAAAAGACTATAGCAATACTATATCAACATGCTGTTTGATGGCGTATTCTTATTTAATTTAAATGAATATAAAAACAATTGCATCCCCAATGTTTGTGTATGGGAGGTACACTAAAAATATTGTTGTTTTGAATTTAATGAGGCGTTTTAGCGGCGTGCGTCGTCTATATTCCTAAAAGGAGTAGGCAAAGCACACGAAACAAATTTCGGTGCCACTATTTTAGGTTTATAGATGGAGAAAATATTGCAATACAACATTACAACAACAGGTTGCTAGCCCATCGCCCTATTGTCAGATCAATCTGGGTATGGAAACCAAGACTATGGGACTATGGGAGTCGACACTTACGACACCCAAGGGAAGAAAGTGGGAGGTGCTATTCTAACCCGGTACTACACGGGTTATTTAACATTCCAAAGTCATATTACCTACTGAGTGCAGTACAAGTAGTAAAAGTTGTCTCTGCTACTATGCACGCAGGTAAAAAAGGTTTTTGATGCAATTAGCGGGTAATGTAAATGTACACGAATACCAATAAAGGGTGCTAAACATGTATATTTTAATAAATAAACCTACTTATGTTATGTGTCCGACCCCAAGTAAGCAGAATTACCGCAAGCGAATGATTATAATGCAATCTAACTACGGACTGTTTCCACCTAACAGTCACCAGTGAACTATATGGCCAATGTCATGCCGTTGATCTCAAGTGATCCAGAGTGAATGGTGAATGCTAGTGTGGTGCGAGGTGGCATGCCATTGTTGAAGAGTTGGTAACTGCTATGTGGAAGAAATATTAATAGAACAAATGTACGTCTAAAGAACATAGTCATGATCTTGGCCCCAAGTCTTCACTAAACGCCTCTACGTGTTTATATCACCACGCACACCTCTACAACTACGCTCGCTCACGAAGCAACTCGCCGAGAAGGACAACTCCAGCAAATATCTATACTTGGCAAACAAGGTAACCGCCATGTGAAACGTTGATTCGACGATCATCGTTGTCCCGATAGTCGCGTCTGCGAATGTTCACATGGCAAAGAGTATCGATCAACTTCTTATGAGACTCTCGCTAGATGGCTTAACCAAATGGCCAGATGCAGAAGGCAGTGCTCCTAGACATGGCGTCGATAGTCCGGAAGTCCTTTTTGCCCGCTTAGGCCCTGCCTTATTGCCTATTGCAGTTGTGCTATTTATAATGGCTTTAATTTTTTTATATTTTAAATAAAGTGAATACTTAATAATAATAGGGATGTGATGACCCCAATCTCCCAGTTGTTTCCAGTGCCAGTCATATTAGTCAACGTAGGGCAGCTTGTGGTGGGTTGTTGGGGTACTTCCCGCGCTACTACTCTTCCTCGTATGTACCTGAGGATGTCCTAGGAAAGTCCTGTGGTGAAGCTGTGCCAATCGGGTGGCTGGTTGGACTTGAAAATGCCCCCGCCTCTGGCTTGCCTTAACCGGAGCCTCCAGAGTGGAGTCGCACGAGTCGTTGCACACGGGTCAATGTGGTCACCTAAGTTGCTAGTCTAACATATGTTTAAAGTGCATGCCAGCTTGTGCGTATGGCCGCTTTAGCCTACTGGTAAGTGAACCTACCTACTAAGATGACGGTCCTGGTTTCGAACCCCGGTCAGGGCTAATATTTCTGCAATCAGCATTAATAATTGTGCAGAGAGAAAAATAAAAGATGAATGTTTGTGGAAGCTAGGAGTTTGTGAAAGCTTCCCAAGCCTCGTCATCATGGAAACGTAGCATCAGAATGGCCACCCAATTTAACTGCTAGATACCGGAATCACTCAGCTTGATAGGCCATAGCAAATCCTTATCTCTTCATGTTTTAACCAGTCGTTAATATCTTTTAGTTTATAAGTAAATAATCCGTAAAAGTACCTAATTTAGGACCAACAGATAACCAAATTGTAACTAATAATTTAAACGTAACCTTAAAGAACGCGACCGTTAATCATATTAGGTAGTACTTAGGTAGTCTTTATTGCGTCTTTTGCACAAAAAATGCGATACTCATTTCGATGAATTTTGATCACCTTAGTATTCACTATAAAGTCAGTGCCACAATGTTAAAATTCTAAATCAGAAATGTATACTTAGGTACTACCTTGTCACCAAAAAAAATACAAGTAAGAAACAGACAACAGTCCAACCATAACAATTCACAGTTTTCCAGAAAAAACACGCTTACTTTTGCTTGACCACATCTGTCCCGGAGCACACTAATGATTCATGTAAATAGAGACGCACGAGGGTAAATATTGACGGAAGCCATTGTTATTTGTAGTTTCTTTATTTAGGCGTTTTGGTGACTAGCGATATTTTCCCCTGTGGCCGCTTCTTGAATTTTTCCCTGTACATTTTCTTCTCGAAGCCGTAGACAGAGTAGAATGGTAGTGGCACAACTGTCGAGGACACAGGCTGGAGATCTGTAATATCGAAAAAAAACTTTGTTAATAAAATAATTGACGGATGAGTTTAACTGCAAAGGTATGTTAGGCAAAATTTTCATATTAGAGAAGCTCATAAAATTGATTTCAAACTAATTGCACGTAATTCAGGACTTCATTCCTTCAATCATTGAATCCATAGTTTAACGTAAGTAATTTTGTTCGTATTCATACGAGCATATTACTTATTCTGTAATACGGGTAACTTACATAGTAGTATAAAGAAAATTGTTAATAAATCGGCTACACCGCATGGCTGATATTTTATTTTTAATTAATACATATTTCCGGAATTAATCCTTTAGGCTTTGTTCCGAGATCGAGTTTAATATTTATCCCCTATGCCTCGTATGAGATTACTTTAACTAGTTAGGACTGCCTATTGCCAGGAAACGATTACGATAGAGTCAGTCGAGTCCATTCAAAACTCGTATTCGTAAAAAACGAGTATTTTTATTGTAATGTAAGTATACTTCTTTTACTATCTACGGACCACAGACCACTTAATCTACGGACTTTCTTTTTAGTTCCGTTCTCCCATGTCGTAATGTACAGCAATTTCAACCGTAAGAAGATCACTCTATTTGCCAGTAGTTTTTCCATAACACGGCAGTAGTTGCACCTAACACTAATATTTCACGTATAAAAATACTAATATATTAACTGTATACACTTCCAAATATAGTAAGTTGTCATAGAATAGCAACTGGCGGGTTACCTACCTTCCATTGTGAACAGTTTAGTAAAATAAAGTTGCATGAGGCACGCGAGTGCAACAAAGCGTAACATTTAACATCCAATTATATGACGATGTTTACATAATAGGTATCCATAGGATGCCGCTCGTATAATGATAGCAATTAGTACATGTTGAGGTATAATTAAAGGGTTGAACATGAGATTAACCAATACCACTACTGTTTCATCTCGCTCAATCATCATTTACCTATAAATATCAATAACTACATATATCAGAGACAGATATACTGCAGTTTGATCTTTGACATAATTTATGTTGTTAAAAAAATATGTTTTAAATTACCTAATGTTTCCAAAAATCTGATACCTGCAAAAACTTAAATTACCTAAGTAGGTCGATTTTAGGGTTCCGTAGCCAAAATGGTAAAAACGGAACCCCGTATAGTTTCGTCCCTCCGTTCGTCTTTCCGTATTGTTACAGCTCATTTACTCGGAGACTATATAAGCACTACAATTATGAAAATTTGGTAGGACGGTGTATGCTAGGAACCGCTACAAAAAAATGTTTTTTTTTTACTTTTAAATTAGGGGGGCTACATGTAACCGGGGGATGTAATAAAAATATGTGCCCATATTGGCGTATGGAATATCTATGAATAGGCTTTTAAGAAAGATAAAGAGGTTTCTAAAAATATTCTTCATTTAAGTCAACCGTTGGTGTATTGGTGGTTGTTCAAACCAAAAATTCAGATTTTTTTGTTTAATGGTTATTTAAATATCCAACAGCTTTCATGGTGTTATAACATACTGCATAGAAAACTGCCAAATTAAGGCTCAAAATTCATTAAGCCACAATAAATTAGATATACTGCAAACAATCAAGACTTGGCACCTTTTCAGATAATCTACGGAACTTGGCTACCATTTAGATATCAATTCTTTTGTCGGTGAAGACGACAACCACGCATCGCATATTCTTAATGTTAAACTGGCCTTCCATTTTCAAATTTATTTTTTTGATGGGATATCATTACTTTTTGTCAAACTTCATCAAATGGTGCTTTTGAATTCACGAGAACAAAACACCCAAATCGCTATAAGTGCACCTAAAATATTTGTAGAGTTCCCTCGATTTCTCCAGGACCCTATGATCAGATTCAGACCTGATGAAAATGGGACCTCCCCGGAGGTATACTTTTTCATACAAAAAAATATATTTTGTAACCGGTTAATAAATGACTGAGTTCTGAGGTAACAAGCACAAATAATAATAATAATGAAACTAAAATAATCACTGTTTTCTGACTTTTATATGTGTACACACACAATTACCAAAGTGGGTTAGGTTTCAGATTACCGTCAGTCAGTCACACAGTGGTGAAAATGCCGTTTTTGGACTTTAACATCTCAATAATTATTACACTTATATTTATGAAATTTGGAGGTCCAGTTGTTCAAAAGGATCTTAATACGTATACCATATTTCATTGTTTTATGTTAAATAGATTTAGAGTTATTGAGGGGTCAAACCTGGCTCCAAACGGTTCGTGTAAAATAACACACGGCTGCTGCTCGCCAGTTACTATGGTGAACTTGGCTGGACACACTGCCACGTGTCTAGATCTCTGTTATAACTACAGGGATCATACTTTTTAAATTTTTCAAGGTCCCTACGAACAACTTTAGCCACCTCTAATATGTAAAGGCCCGGAACCGTAATATTTTTTTTATTTTTCAGAATAAGTTGCGCGCGGTTGTATTCCATGATATCCTAGCCATTATCCTGATCACCCGTTTTTGTACCAGGAATATTCTCTGCCTATCTGTACCTACCTATATTCATTAAACTTAATGTCTTACGACAAATTTTAAAATGATATAAGCTCGCAGTCCGGTTGATAAGCGCCATGCCAGTACGCTTGACCGTGGCACGCATGGCAAGGCCAGTCGAGCACACTTACCGCTCAATCGACTCGCGCCACTCGCCTCGAGTGCGAGTGCCGGCTTATACCTACCTGTGGTAGGCATATCCCTACCACAGTATTATAGTGACTACGATTTAGATTGGAGTTCAATCGACAATCGAAAATATTCAGTGAATATTGAATGTTCTTGATGTATTTTAACAGCATCAGAAGATCAGTAAGATAACAAACTTCGAAACTAGAGGGTTGGTTACGCAAAGTTTTGCAGAGTGTGTAAAGCTTAAATAAAATTCTAAATGTAATTTTTAGGGTTGCGTACCTCGAGAAGAAAAAACACATTGTTGTCCGTCCGTCCGTCCGTCTGTCTGTCTGTCAAGGCCCTTTTTCTCGGGAACGCGTGGAAATATGAATGGTACGAAGCAACGTCTTATATCACAGATAAAGGAAAAATTGCAAAAACCGTGTTTTTTTAGTTACATCATATAATAAAAATATTTTTGCGGAACCCTCGGTGCGCGAGTCCGAGTCGCACTTGGCTGGTTTTTTCATACTAAATAGCGGTTCACTGAGCATACTTAAAAGTTTACGAAAATTATATTTGGTCCTTACTTTTGCATGAAATACAGTGAAACGTAGCTCAGGCCTGTGTAATTATAAATATTATGATTTTAATAGTAGCACCTCAGAGTCAGTGAGTGAGTGAGTCGGATCTGAGTCTAAGTGAGATTCATATCTCTATAAAGTACGTGTTCAATTAACACGCACTTGGCCGCGTTTTAGGGTTCCGTAGTCAACTAGGAACCCTTATAGTTTCACCATGTCCATCTGTCTGTCTGTCCGAAGCTTTGCTCTGTGATTGATAGTGCTAGAAAGCTGCAATTTGGCATGGATATATAAAATTAAGGACCTGCCCTACACGTAAAGTGGTTTTTTTTGCTACAGCCCTTTATGTGGGGTGATGTTGGATTTTTAAATAAAAAGCTAGGTCATCATTAAACATTTTTTGATAAAGTGAATATTTTCAGAAGTAATCACTCCAAAATGTCCAAAATTATGAAAAAAAATTCATAAAACGAAAACTATAGCGGACATGATCAGTTAAGCTGTTTTTGAGTTATCGTAAAAGTCTTTCCTTCTTAGTAAAAAACGTATGAAACGCTGCGAAGGTATTTATTCCCTTTTGCTAGTTATTGTTTTTTTTTTACAAGTTCATTCGGCAACTACGGAACCCTACACTAAGTATAGCCCGACATGCTCTTGGCAGTTTTTTTACTATCTAATTTAGCGGTTTAAAATGCAAGTGGCAGTGAAGGTAATGCACCTGTCTGACCTCCAGCTGCTGTAGGCACATATACTTGATTTGGTTTCCTTATTTGTGGTAACCATTTAATTATAATAAAGGATAAATACTAAATAAATAAACTGGCAACATACAAAAGTAAAAAAAAAATTACACTCCTTCTTTTGGCAGTCGTGTAAAAACTCTCGACATTTTCATTTCAAAGTTCAATATCCCAAAAATGGCTGAACCTATGTTGATAGTTGACATGTGTAAGAACCATCGCTAGAAAACCTGCTTTCAAATAAAAAAGAACACATTTAATTTGGTTCACCCGGTTAAGAGCTACGATGCCACAGATAGACGCACACACGACGAAAAAAAATGTCTAACTGGCTATGCCCGTCGCCCGAGTGCGCAAATTTGTGATAATCGGCATAAAACACGTTTTTAAGTATCTAAATGGATCATTATCAATATTTCAGAATTGTTCTGATTAAGTAATAGTTGGTGGTTCGGTCATTGTGGAAGTCTTTGGGGGAGGCCTATGTCCAGCAGTGGACGTCTTTCGGCTGACATGATGATGATGATGATGAAGTAATAGTTGTCTTAATAAAAAAAAGTAAGAAAACCAAGTTACTCAACCTACATTATTCTGAAATGAAGATTACTGATCATAAACGCATGCCTATATAGACGTAGGAATATTCCTAAGAGGGGTAGGCAGAGCACATGAAAATTAGTTTTCAGTGCCACATTTACCTATTAATAATAATAATAATAATCATTTATTTCGAGCATTTAGCCCATATCACAAAAATTTAAAAATACAAATTAATAAGTCCAAAAATAACATTAAATTTAGAATACAACGATGGCATTACTGGGATCCATATGCATGGCGATCCATTTTCTTACCATCGGACATTCCAGCTTGTCAGCTTGTGTATTGCAGGTCTAAAGATGGAGAAAATGTGATATTGCAGTGACAGGTTACTAGCGTATCGCCCACAACACACTTCAACCTGGTTCCCATAGTCGACTCTTACGACACCCAAGGGAAGAAAGGGGGTGATTCTATTCTAACCCGGCACCACACGGAACCCTAATAGTTTCGCCATGTCCGTCCGTCTGTCCGCAGCTTAGCTCAGTAACCGTTACTACTAGAAAGCTGTTATTTGGCGTAGGTATACATACATATCAATGTAGCCAACAAAACGCTGTAATAATTATAAATATTCCGACTTAACCACGGTATAAAAAGGCAGCATTCAACAGCAAAAATTAAAATGAATATGTCGGACCCCAAATATTTATAGCACACACACACAAACGCACTCCCTCAGAGACACATTCAAACACACACACACACACACAACACACACACACACACACACACACACACACACACACACACACACACACACACACACACACACACACACACACACACACACACACAGACAAACACACACAAGCACCTACTTACGCACGCTTCACGCACACCAAATACGAGTAGTAGATAGTAAAGATATTTGAAACTTAATAATCAATTACCTCGCAATAGATAAAATACGTTTTACATATTTACATCATCTTTAATTTCTGCATATAAAGTTATCTGATGGCCCAATACAACACTTGATAGTTTCAACAATTAAGTAAAAGTATTAAATAAAACAAAAACACGTAAAAAGTACTGTAAACGAATATTGATATTGAAAACTTGCGTGTCGTAAGAGTCGGCTACAGGAACCAGCCTTGTTATTCACAAACCGAGTCGTCCTGTCACCTGTCACCTCACACCGCACCCGTTTTTATATGGAAACTGTCAAATGTTATTCGTAAAATTGTCACAGTTCCCATATAAAAACAGATGACGTGTGAGGTGAGAGGTGAGGATGAGTCAATTTGTGAATAACACCCCAGGTTGAAGTGTGTTGTGGGCAATGGTCTAGTCTATCTAACAACCTGTCACTGCAATATCACATTCTCTCCGTCACTGAAATCATTTTCGTGTACCCTGCCTACCCCTTTTGGGAATATAGGCGTGAGTTTATATATGTATGTATGTAAAAGTCGCGCTCTATGAAGTAAACAATATTCTGTTGGTGCTTATCACACACTCCAAAAACTAATGCATTCTATTTTTCATATAAAAAGAAGTTATGGGATTTTGCCAATTGAATCTCATACAAATGATTTGAGTATGCAGTATATCACTCCAAACACTTTTGTTAAAGTTCGATTAATTCAAATCTATTTTAAATCAATTACCAAAAATACCAATTTAATTACTAGCAATGTTGTTACTTAAAGAAACATTTTTTATTCATTTCATTCATTGTTTGTTTCTTAATTTTTCATTTGTTTTTAACCTGTTATTGTGTACAACTGGTTAATAAAAACAAATGAAGTGTGTGAAACATATAAAAAATTTTATAATGTCCAAACACGACTGCAGTAAAATATTTGTTTAAAAAATCATAGGTTTCATTTTAAAACGCATATTTAACCGAGTATTGCTAAGAGTGACATTTAATTAAAGTAACATCACATCACCGAAACAAAACACATTTTAATTCAAACAAATAAAGCGCGTGCTACATTCGAATGAACCTAAACTGATAAATTATTTCGATTTAACTCACCCGGTTTTAATACATTGTCGGCATCCCTTCTGTACAACATCCCTGAGCAACAAGCCAAAAAACATAGCACAAAAACCAAACAAATATTCATTCTTCAAACGGCACGTATATAGCGGGATCACAGAACACGACAGCGGATATATTTCAACCTGTATTTATTTGACACCCTTCCGTGTAGCAGCGCGTACTCGTATAGACTCGAATAAAGTATCGAACGTATCGGTGACATTCTGATACGGCCCGCTGGCTGGCGTTCGAGATCGCAAAATGTAATATGAATACTCTTTTGGCAAATACGCTCGGATACGGGATCACCTACTTACTTTCTTGTAAATAATGTTCGGACGTGGGCCTAATAAAATGGAGTTGGGAACGACGGATTTCACGTACGTTTGTTCTGCGGAAAGAACAATTGAATACTCTTAAGGAGGAACGAGTGTCGTGACGACCTTTTCTTGCGAAGTCAGGGTCTGCTTGGTATTAGCATGCGTTAGCGGTCCTTGTGAGATCAGGGTAGTTTCTAGGTATGAAATTGTACGTTTGTGTATTCTTGAAGTTACTAACTCATATGCGTTCTTGAAGTGGATACTTCTTCGTTTACCAACGAGTTAGCTGACTTACACTAAACGCTTTCAATTTTAATCTCGTTACTAACGCGAGATGCCGCTAAAAAATGTGATTCGATTGTATCGTTGATTATTTGGGAAATAGATGGCAAATAAAGTTATAAAATATGAGTTTAAATTTATTAGTTTCAATAAAATTATCAAATACCAAAATAAATGCGAAAACATACTATTAAGTTTGGGTTTATTATACATGGGTGGTTATTCTATTTAGTGACGAAAATAAATAGGTAGGCAACGTAAGAAGTACCTCAACTGAATATAATACCCCCGATACATCCCGCTGCTTTTTCATTATTAAGGGCATACATTATTTTCACGTATGTCCAATTGTCCACGCATTCACCGAGCATAGTTGAATAAAAAACGTATATATTCAATACACATATATATTCGCACCTACCAGTAGCGTGGCGTTTAAATACCTATACACCGCGGCTCCTAATAACTAGAAAGATTTTAACCACGTATTTTTGTACGAGTAAATAATGTTATATCAACTTGGGTCCAATTATTTGTCTTAATTAAACTATTATTTCAGTACAAAAAAAAAAACAATTTAATCAACCGCTACTTCGGGAATAAATCTTTACGTGTCTTGCAAATGTGTTCACGACAAGAAGTGTAAAGTCAAAAAAGTAGTAGATGGTTACGTCACGTCTTACGGTGTGTTAGACTTGAAAGTTTTCAACCTATGATTTGTTTTAAATAATTAATATCTCTTGAATTATGGGTTTTTGGACTACACGTCCACATTAAATACTCTAATTAGGCTCTAGAATCGTTATTTTAAATCTTTCGGGTTATTAGGGCCCACGGTGTATAGGAGTGGGCAAGCTAGAACTGACAAAGCTAACGGAAATCGAGTTTATCATTAAAAATACGCGCCTTGTAATTTAGCTATTATTCATGTAAGTAGTTTACACAGTGGTATTTGTCACAGGAAATTTATGTTTTCAGTCTACCCGTTTGAGCAAAGGGTTCGAATTCTAAACGTTGCGATTCATTACAATAATACTTTTACACGATCGTATCCGTTTTTAAATCGTTGTATTTAATGAGTTATAAACGCGAATACCGGAAGATAATATAACAAAAATCTAGCTTTTATGCGATCATTCTATATTTTAATCACCATAAAAACAAATTCAAAATCTGTAATGAAAAATATTTTTATTAGTACAGATGTTTGGTTTAAGTCAACCAAACAAAGGTATGCATACATTTTGATTTTGTATCAAGGCGCTATATTAACATAGGTGATGGAATGTAATCTAGTGCTTATTTAACTCTTCAAGGTGCATATTAACGCTACATATAGTCATCAATACCGTATCTTCCGCAATCATCTTAATTTCCACTCGGATGATATCACAGCGTCCGTGACTCAGTGTGGAGGCGGGAAACTTGTCGCGGACAGCTTTTTCCATTTACTTACTGTGTCACACCGTGCCGACGAATCCGTCATTAAAATATTCTGACGACCACTTTGGTTTAGTTACCCTGCCTTACCTTTATAGGTAGGTAACAGGTCGGCATTATAGCCGGAGGTCCATGGTTCGAATCCCGGTGATTATTCGTGTGATGAGCACGAATATTTTTTTCTGAGCCTTTTTACGGTTCCGTACCCAAAGGGTAAAACGGGACCCTGTTACTAAGACTCCGCTGTCCATCCATCCGTCTGTCTGTCTGTCTGTTCGTCTGTCAACAGGCTCTCTCATGAACCGTGATAGTTACACAGTTGACATTTTCACAGATGATGTATTTCTGTTACCGCTGTAACAATAAATACTAAAAAACAGAATAAAATAAATATTTAAGGGGGCTCCCAAACAACAAACGTGATTTTATTGCCGTTTTTATAGATAACTAGCATTTGCCCGCGGCTTCGCCCGCGTACTAAGCGAAATTTTTAACCGTCTACAAAAAACAGGTTCGTATGTTTGTCCACGATTATCTCGCGTTTGGCGGAACCGATTTAGATGCGGTCTCCAGAAAAGTAGTTGTTACATTCTGGGGTTTCGGTATACGAAGTTTGGTGATTGTGATTCATTAACAGATGAACAGATAAAAAGTTAGTATACATTCTGAGAACCGGCAAACTGTTGAATTTCATTTGATTTTTGCAAAAATAAGGATCTAGAACTATTATCATACATTTCCGAGGGGCCGAAGGGGAAAGGGCCGATGAAATAAAAGCATGTCTGAAATGGCTCTTAGTAAAAGTATCTGTGTACTACAGTAACACCAATAGGTCTGTAAACGACCTAACAGCGCGCAGCGGCCATAAACTCTGGTCCTTTGAAGTACAGAAATACGGCTAATTCAATATCATGTGTAACATTTATTTTTCCTACAATTAAATTTATTAGGTAGGTTTTGCCAGTTACCATTGGAGCATCCAAAAACAAAATTTGGCCTCACTTCCATTCGCACTCCTTACTGTCAGTCCGTCTGTTACAACCAAGTTGCTTTTACTGGACCTATTGAATTGCAATTTGGCACAAACTATCAAGAATTTAGAGCGCTCGTGGCCCAACGGCACCCGCCTACCGCGTGCGGTGTGCGAGGTTAAGCAATGTGGGCGCAGGTCAGTTCTTGGATGGGTGACCGCTTTGAGTGGTTACTAACTGACTCTCGTGCTTTGAAAGGCACGCTAAGCCGTTGATCCCGGCTGCAATCGTTAAGCCAAGTTAGAGGCCTTCGAGCGGCTTGCGAACTTCTAACAGTCAAGTTGCCCACTCACATGACAAAGGGGGGTCGAAGTTGCACCGCGTCCGTAGGGAGTACCCACCGTTACCATACACAGAACATCTGGGTGGTGCTAAAAGTGCAACAAAAACTGGCAACCGTACTAGTCTTCTCGAAAATCTCACGGTTCGTAAATAAATGCCATACGATTAAAAAAGAATTGAAGGTTGATTTAAATGGAAAAAATATCGAAACCTCTATGTCGTTTTTAAAAGCAAATCCATAGATACCCCACACGCCTATATAGTAACATTAAACTTTTTTGCATATAGGTATGAATGGAGTGCCAAATTTTACCTCAGATTCGCATTAAGAGACCTCTCGGATGCTCAGATATCGATTTTGAACGAAATCGGGACGAAAAAAAAAGAAAATCAATATGGCTGCCACTTACACAAATTTTACCCCGGATTCGTATTAAGAGACCTCTCGGACGCTCAGATATCGATTTTGAACGAAATCGGGACGGAAATGAAGAAATTCAATATGCCGCCACTTTTTCCAAATTTTACCTCGGATTCGTATTAAGAATTCTCTCGGACGCTCAGATATCGATTTTGAACAAAATCTAGACGGAAATGATAAAAATGTATATGGCCGCCACTTTTTCTAAATTATACCTCGGATTCGTATTACGAGACCTCTCGGACGCTCAGATATCGATTTTGAACGAAATCGGGACGAAAAAAAAGAAAATCAATATGGCCGCCACTTTCACAAATTTTACCTCGGATTCGTATTAAGAGACCTCTCGGACGCTCAGATATCGATTTTGATCGAAATCGGGACGAAAAAAAAAAGAAAATCAATGACTGCGACTTTTTCCACATTTTACTTCGGAGTCGTATTAGGGACCTCTCGGACGCTCAGATATCGATTTTGAACGAAATCGGGACGTAAATGAAGAAAATTAATATGGCCGTTACTTTACTCAAAGTTTAGGTACCTCGGATTCCTATTAAGAGTCCTCTCGGACGCTCAAATATCGATTTATGTCGAAATCGTATCGGACGGCACTGATTAATAAAACAATCTACAATACATAGAATCAAAAAAGGTCGTATCTTCATAGGGAACTCACGGCACTTCATGCACCTTTAGACCTTATAAGGAACTTACATGCCAAATTTGGTATCTCTCGAACCACCAGTTTGCGCTGTGCGGTGATATGTCAGTCTCTCAGTCAGTCAGTTATTTCTTGATATTTGGCACAATTTTTCAAAAGTTTTCATGACCACAATATTAAATTTCAAAACCGATGCCATTTTCGTAATTAACGTCCCAAAAAACCATAAAAACGACACCCATATTAATATTTAGACATTTCATCCCCCTCGGACCCCAACAAAAGGGATGGTATTTCACGTCCTCCACGTGGGATTTTAAAATCATTGTTGTTTTCGTAATCAGCGACCCAATAAACCATGGAAACAACACCCATATCGATTTTCAGAATTTGTCACCAGATTTCCCCCTTTTAGGGGTTGATTTCTCAAAAAACCTGAAACACATGTTTACTCATTTATCGTTAGAAATACTCCTGTGAAGTTTCGAATAAAATAATCCAGCTAATCTTGATTCCCCATACAATCTTCGGACCCCCATTTCACCCCCTTAGGCGTTGAATTTTGAAAAATCCTTTCTTAATGCACCTCAAGACCTTATATGGAACCTACATACTCAATTTGGAATCTCTAGAACCACCAGTTTGCGCTGTGCGGTGATATGTCAGTCACTCAGTCAGTCAGTTATTTCTTGAAATTTGGTACAATTTTTCAAAATTTTTCATGTCCACAATATTAAATTACAAAACCGATGCCATTTTCATAATTAACGTCCCAAAAAACCATAAAAACGACACCCATATTAATATTTAGACATTTCATCCCCCTCGCACCCCAACAGAGGGGATGGTATTTCACGTCCTCCATGTGAGATTTTAAAATCATTGTTGTTTTCGTTATCAGCGACCCGGTATATCATAAAAACAATACCCATGTCGATTTTCAGAATTTGTCACCAGATTTCCCCCTTTTAGGGGTTGATTTCTCAAAAAACCTGAAACACGTATTTACTCATTTATCGTTAGAAATACTCCTGTGAAGTTTCGAATAAAATAGTCCAACTAATCTTGTTTCCCCATACAAACTTCGGACCCCCATTTCACCCCCTTTGGGGTTGAATTTTGAAAAATCCTTTCTTAGTGCACCCCTAGACCTTATAAGGAACCTACGTGCCAAATTTGGAATCTCTAGGACCAGCGGTTTGGGCTGTGCGTTGATATGTCAGTCAGTCAGTCAGTCAGTCAGTCAGTCAGTCAGTCAGTCAGTCAGTCAGTCAGTTTCTTCTTTTATATATTTAGATGGCACTGAACCTTTCGTGCGCGGGTCCGACTCGCACTTGGCCTGTTTTTATCATTATTATTTATAAGAAACAAACAGTCTTATTTAAATTAAAGAATAATCATAATGTCTATAATATATAATGAGATTAATGAGTCTTGGATATTTTCTATATATTTAAGTATTATATTTATCTTTATTATAAGTATATTATATCGTCGCCTGGTACCAGTAGCATAGTTGCATGTTTGTCCCCAATATTTATTTATTTCAAAACTGTTATGTTTTTTTTTTCAGTGACTTATCGTCGGCTGACAACCAAAACTCACTAAGGCTGGGTTGCACCAAACCGCCTGTAATCGTAAGCGGTGTTCGTTAAAATCTGAATGTATGGAAAGTTTGACCAGTTTCTATGGGATGACAGCTGTCGCCGCCATATTTAACGTTGAACGGTCTGTGATCGTAAGCTGGTGCAACCCAGCCTAAGTAACAAATACCTACTTAAAAAAAATACTCGTATCTCAATATCGATGTAGTACTGAGATACGAGGTTTTGAGGAGCAGTGACAGATATTTTAGTGACTTTTGCTTATCACCCGACGAATTCTGTAATAGAAATAAATTCTATTTACTAGTTCTATAAATGACACAATGTTTTGGATATGGGAATCCTATAAATCTATAGTACGAGTACGTTACTATAAGTAGTTTTGTAACACGGTGTCGATACACGGTGTGTCGTACGTTACTTCACATTTTTGTTGTGTTCATATGATTCACGATA
This sequence comes from Notocelia uddmanniana, assembly GCA_905163555.1. Lineage (NCBI taxonomy): Eukaryota > Metazoa > Arthropoda > Insecta > Lepidoptera > Tortricidae > Notocelia > Notocelia uddmanniana. The sequence continues at coordinate 25,512,358 of LR991055.1, forward strand.
CAAATTAAGCAAAGAGGTAGGTATATGTCTAATGTCCAAGCCGTGTTCTAACATACCGGTTCCGTAAGATTAAACAATATTCATATTATTACTATAATGATACTTGTTTACATCTTACACCAAGCTCACACGTCTAAAAACGAGATACATTTTGGTAACATTAACAACATAGGTGCATATCAAATAGAGTTTCTAAATAGAGACATTATTAATTTGTACATTTTATACAAAGACAAAGACAAAATATTTATTTGTAAACATAGGTTCATAGGTCTTACAATTATTTAGTAGTATCTCCATGTTTTGCCATAAGGCAAACAAATATTTTGAGTCAAGATGGAACATGCATAAACAATTACAGTTTTTCATCTGTCAAGTATTCCTTTAATGAATAGTAGTCTTTTTTAACTAAGAATGCAAACAAGCTTTGTTTGAAATTTATCAATCCTTCTAACTTAGTTATATTGATATTGATATTTATTTATTTCATATTATTACATTACATTATACTAAGTACACACTCTCTTATACTCTTATTTCTGACACATTTAAAAACTGGCTAACGAATGATAGTAGAAGTGACCATTGCTAAGAAAACCACCACCACCACCACCATATCAGCCGAAAGACGTCCACTGCTATTGTGGTGAGTGCCGTAGTTTGGCTCAACAGTGGACACAGCATTTATGACGTTTCATAAAACAACTCCATAGCATGTACTTGCTGTGTTGCTTGTGCTTCTGTATTTCAACGCCAACATTTTCAATCCAGATAGTAGGGTATTAATAGTAAAAATAGATTATGTTTTCATTACCAACAAGAAAACTACGAAAATGCTAGGAGAAGCTTTTGAGTCTTAGTCCTGAGTTTTTAATGTGAAGTTTATATGCCGTGGACAAAAGTTTATATACAAGCGACTGTTTTATATCTGACCTTGTAACCAAAAATAAAATCTTAAAATTATAAATTTATTTTTACTTCATAGCATAAATATTTGCATTTAAATTTATTCACGTACTAAATTCCACGCGTGTCGATCGCAACTATGCACACTTGCAGCTTGTGTCACACCTATGTATCTGTGATTTTAATATGAATCTATCTTATTTACCGTGGTTTTCTAGTGTTTCAATCTAATTCTTTTTTTACTCTTGGTAAAACTTTTTTTTCTACGTTGTTAGTGGTGTTATGCTGCTGATGATAGGCACTTTCCTAATGTGAAGTGGTCAACCATTTACTACCCGCACGCGAAAACACAACGGCGCGCACTTGTTAGAATGTATGGAAACCCAATGCGTTTGACAAGCGTGAGCTGCGTGCAGCGCAGCTTGTCTCCTATGCGTAAACACAAAAACAGCCATATTTTCCTATCATACACATCGATGTTTGTGGCCTTATGCTGCGTTCCTATATTAGCCCAGAGAGATTGATCGCACCCTTAATGTTGATTAAATTGACGGACCTTCGGCCTTACTTGATTTTCGGATGCAAAGTAAAAGGATTTACGATAGATTTATAGTGTATACGGTGCGGATATAGGCCAGCGTTTTACGATTTCCAAGCTTTACCCTATAGCAACGGTAAAGTTTTTGCGCAACCGCTAAAAAAGGAAACTTGGCTTACAAAACCAGCCTGTGTCTCATTGCTATAATTAACTTAGTCAACAAAAGCCACTCAAAGAGCTTGGTTTTGAAGTCGTCAACTAAACCTGAAGTTGGGAACTCTCGGGCAAGGGGTTCCAAAGGGATTTTTAGTTACTTAACTATTTCGTGAAGCGCATTGTTTTAAATGCTGTGGCAGAGCGCTAACTGGATGGCTTAAGGGCATTTAGGGAGCCCAGAATGTGCGTACTTGGATAGACGATGTTAATGGGAATGAGTTTACAAGTACCGACTAATAGACTCTATAAAGGCGTCCGTAATTTTTATACATATTGCAATTAGAAAATGAATTCCGACGAGAATGGGTGTTATTTATCATAAGAGTCAACTCAACGATTGACCTATACTCATGTCAGCCCGGCCCCATTGAATCTGCTCAGACCGGTCTTCTACCAACGACCTTGAACTATCTTTACATATGAAATGTCGGGCGAAATAGCCGATTGGGTGAAACCTTATCGGTCCCTGACGGCTCGCCTTGTTCGGTAGTCGACGCGGTTTATGCAAATGCAGTTTCAGACCGTTAAAATATGATATGACTATATTTTAAACAAGTTTTCTAATGCTTGTTACAGTCGTTAACTTTTTGTTTCTAATATTCTTTGAGTAGTTGTTTTTGTTCACTCTTAGTATTCAAACGTTATTTTAAAACATCTGATTATTGCCTCAGATTATCGCACATATATACATTCTCTGTTAACCAGTAAATAGTAACAGTTTGATCAAATTATACATATTACATTCACATACCTTTATGTATATTATATAATTTAAATAAATATATGGACATAATAAAATTAATAAATAACAGGCCGCCACCTTCCCTCAGACGGTCGAGAGGTAAATACCTTTTTCGACTCCTGTACTTTTATCTGCCATTTAAATAGTCGCTGACTCATAATATATATAATGACCCCAATAATATGTTGGTGAAAACTATATGCTCTCTGGTCTATAAAATCACTGTCTAGCGTGCTTCTATAGTTCATACATTTTTCATAAAAGCACTGTTAACTTTTTTAAACTAAGGCTTCGGTCCTAATTATTCTTCATAACTTACAGTGGCACCAACAACAAACAAAATAATAATTATAGTTTTCAAATCAAACAGTTGTATATTAATTATATTATATTCAAAATTCATCTTCATCAATACTCACGTGATACGTATCGTGATAGTGTATTGCATGATAATAATAACCGTGTAAAAGGCACCATTCAGTGCGGTTGGGACGTCAAGTGCCAAAAGAAACCATAAACAAGAAGTGTCATATTTTTGACTTCCCGCCAAAATTCCAATAGAAAGCGAAATTTTTCAAGGTGGTAAACTATTAGATTAGTTATATAAAAAGATTTTATTTGTGTTGGTGAAGAATAAAGTGTACGTTGATTCTTTTGAAAATGCTTGAAAAAGATAAATACTGCATTCCCGAAGAAATTGCGTAAGTACAATAACTAAGAAAAAAACATAGTGCGTATTTTTTTCTTCAATGTTTATGCATGGTGCGTGAAAGGTCTAACAAACAATATTGATTTAAAATGAGTCGTAGAAAAACACAACTATTATAGTATTTTATGCAACGGTGTATAAGTGGCCTAAAAACGCTCGTGGCGTGTTTACTTGCGATGCGAGCCTCGGCGAGCGGTTGGCGCCACTCGCGGTTGCATAAAATATTATAATAGTAGTGTTATTTTATTGATGATTGGCGAGAGACATCATCCTCTTCTGGATTAGTTTTATTGTTATTGACCCTTAGAGACCTTATATATCTCTAACAATATTAAAATAGTGCTATTATAAATAATTATTTAAATTTTTCACGCTTAGAGCCCATGTACATCTCTAAGGTCTTTAAAATAATTAATAATCATATTCGGACGCTCATAGACCATGTGCATCTCTGACATATTCAATTTATTTTATATACTTTTGTTTATTCGGACGGAGACCGTATAACTCCCTAAACCTTCAAATTTTGATAAAATCTTGTCAGTTTATTTCATTAGTATAGTTTTGAAATCATTATTATAATTGGCATTTTTTTCAATTGTATAATTTATGTTTTGGCTTGTAAACGTGCCCTTGTGGCCTAATGCAGAATAAATTTATGATCATAATTTTCTAATAACAAAAGTATAATATAATATAACTCTTTGGCATTTAAAAAATTATTACATTACATACTATTAAATCCATATTTAGTTTATTTATGCGATTAAAGTTATGGTTTTGTTCAATAATTAGAAATGCCTTCTTAATACATAAAATTCATTGTGACTTATAAATATGTATAATGAACGCATCAATATCATTAAAAGTGATTTGTTGCAAGTAAAAAAACCTCTTGTATGTACTTATGGCAGGTTCCAATAGGTATTTGTTTTGTTTGTCACAAATTTTAAATATGTATGTGATGTCTATCCGAACACGGGCCGTTCGAGATAATGTATATTCGAGTCTATTGAAAAATCTCACCAAAATGTCTAACACAGCAAAATTTCTTATTCTGGGGCATGATCGAGATTATGTCGAACGACGATTTCAATGTCTATTGTAATACACGTTCCCAGTATTGGATGTTTTCTGCATGTATTTGATTATTTATCTAATCTAATATCTATGTAAGTATGTATATCGTATATATGTATGTATATATGAATAGGCATCTTCTGGGTGCGTTCGCTTCATCGTCGGCCTCATCTTTGCCCCCTTGCTAGATGCTGGCCAATAGCAATACCATTTTTAATTTAAAAAAAAATCGTCGCCTAGTATCGATAGCACAAGCTTTGCTTGATTTGGGACGGTCGATTATTCTAAGATCGCTCCCGAATATTTATTATTATTCATACAAACATTACATTGATGAACTTCACGCTTATATTCTTAAAAGGAATCTAAAATGAATCAGAACTCATGAATATTTTTATAGTTTTCAGTGCCACTCCTAGCTGTAGGGTTACAGATCAAGGAAATGTGATATTGCAATATGACGCCCCATCGCCTAGAACACACTTCAAAACTAATCCTGTAGTCTAGTCGACTCGTGTGACATCAACCCCCACGGGATGAAATAAGGTTGAGCTAAATATTCTAACTCTACACCACCCAGGGAGTATCTGTAGTAGGTGTTTGTTCTTGTTGTCATATTGGTAGATTTAAATTTTCAGGAACAATATGGTTGTTCATTCGTATTTCTCTCCCGCAAGGTAATATGCTATTCACAACTAATATCACTTCGCCACACCACTCATCTTGATTCGCAAATACAACGCGTAATAGAAGACTACCTAACTTACACTGGTTAACGTGAGGCAAGGTGAGGTACCTAAAGCGTTATGAATACCAGACCTTAGCTTAGTTGCGGCGAGAGCTGTCGCCCGACTGTCGCGTCGTCGTGTAATGTCGTGTCGCTAATTTAACAGACCGATTAATTGACCGCGCGTGACAGCGACTAATCTTGAGGTCATTATGCGTACGAGTACATATAAAATTTAAGACTATGCGTACTATGAAATACTAAACATTGAGTAATTTTAGTGTCTAAAATGTTATGACTCATCTCGTAAACCACATCGTTTAGTGTGGTTTAGTGAAGTCAAGTTATAAGTGTTGTACAAATGTATTCTTATTCGTTATAAACCTAATAGCACCTGAATGCTCAGATCATCCGAGATAGAAATATACATAGTAATATTAAGCTTCTAAATTATATTGTAAATTTCATTGACAGCGTACTTATTTGCTTGCACCGTATATACATATTACACAGGTAGTTTCCAGAAGGCGCGGGGACAGGAGTCAAGAGGAACTTAATAAAAGGCTATACGCGACCCAACAACGCCACGAAGTAATAAAGGTAGCGCAGATTATACAGGGATCATATTCAAAACCAAAGCTGAACATCAAAAACATTTTCGTAGACCATTTTCAAGTAACATGAAATTTCTCACATAATATCAGTGACTACAGGTGCAAATTACTGCCCTGCGGGGCAAAGGGACCCTTGTATCACGTATTTTAGGTCCAGTCACTTGAGACCTCTCGAAATTTAGTTAGACGCAGTGCCTTGAGGCCCATGCGAAGGAATTCCGGAGTCGAGGTAGCTCTCCTTAGGCTGGCGCCGTGAAAGCCCAGTTGCAATATGGGTATCCGGGGAAATAACACAGCGTCGTGCGGAGCAGTGAAGTTATAATGTTCTGTTAGCTAGTTCGCTAACACCCGAACACGTAAATAAGGCTTAATAAATAGCCACATTACCTGCGCCCCGGCTTAAAAACAAGTTGTACTCTAAAGAAATATTGAATAGGAAACGAAGGCATTGGTTGTTTAAAAACTATTCCAATCGCACACGGACGTTAACGGCAAACAAAGTAAAACACCGAAAACGGGCCATTCAAAAGGAGTAAGATCGGACATTTGGTGAAATAAATGTCGCTTGTGCCGATGAAAAATTGACTCTATTATTCTTTCATAGGGTCTTTTATAGTCTGTGTGATCCTTGGCACAGAGTTCGAAAATGTAATGAAAGGCGAACTAACATTTTTATAGGGGTCCCAACGACTCTGGGAGCGGCGGGGAGCGTTTTACATTTAAGGAATCCACACTGTTATATGTGGCCTCACATAGCGCGCTGCGACAACTATTGGAATACATTACTCGTCCTAGTTCGGTGGAATGATCTCATATACGAGCTGTTTGTCGCGCCAAAGTGTAAGCGCAATACTATTTTAATTTACAACGTGAAGCAGCTATTATTTTAGCCAATTTCATTGTATGTAACATTATTGCATGGCGACGGGGCATCACAACCGAATATTTTATATGCCTTTCTGTGATTAATCAATGGAGGTATTTTAAACAACGTTATCCCCTTTTATGGGCATAATATTATTTAGGGTATAAATTACCTGTTGCAATTTTACTTACTATCTTTAAATATAAAATTAATTTGATTGAATGTTTTTACCTGCTTATATTTTGCATATATTGTGAATAAAAAAATCTGTCGAAATTTATTAGCACTCAATAAAGTTGAATCGGATTGTTCCAATTCAAGTTGAATTATTTCAGCCTAAAACGACGGTTTGGCCGACTAACCATCTAAACAAATGATTCACTTTCGTCAGTGCAAGTGACATCTGTTCAGCGAATGGGATTATCGTTTTGTTGAGCGGCTGGTTAACTTCAAGACAGGGGTGCGAGAGGATAATGGTTTGTGAGAGACGTTTTAGAGGCACTACTGTACTGTACAAGCCTTATTGTTCATCGATTACATTAACCTTAATTTAAATTTGATAACAATGATAACCCACACTTGTTGTATGTGCCCTTATATGATTTGAGTATGTGGTACATTTTCCGCAAGGAAGTTGGTGGCCAGTTTTGTGATGTTACCGCTCAGGGGACCGCTTCCTCGGAGATTGTCTCCCGGAAAATTTGAGGTCTAGGTAATAAATATGCTTAGTAAAACACAACACAAGTAAAAGTTGGTGGAAGTTCGAGAATGTGAACTTTAAAGGCCATTTCGTACCGTATCGGTGTTACTCCACAAGATACTCGTAGTCTTCAAAAGACGTGGTTGTGTTCCTTTATTAATAAGGAATTGTGCCCTGCTCAGCATCTTTGAAAAATCGTGTCCAAAATTCAAATTAGGGAGCCCGCACGCATCACGGCTAATGCGTAAAATCAAAACGTCCGTTTCGATAAGAACACGTCGCACGCCATCCGATTCTGTTACCGACAAAATCTCTTTCCAATCTCGAACATATACGGACCAACTGTAATAGAGGGTATTTTGCGGGGTCTTTTCTTATTTTTTACGAGCGAAAGCTGGGCGGTATTACGTCGACATGTGGCCAGGAGCGCGGTTATTATTTTTGGGGACGATAGTCCTGATACGTTCCGCTTTATTTGGGTTTTACAGTTTGAAATTGGCATAGTTTTACAAATTTGGTTAACAGACGATAGGAATTCATCACCCTTACTGAGTAAATAGTTTTTAACTTACTGTTAAGGCACAAAAAGTTTAGCAACCCAACAAGGATTTCGTTTAGACTTATATTTAGAGCAGGTACTCTTCACTTTCACTCAATCAGTTGTCGGATCATCTTAAAATGCTAGTAAATGTAGCCCTCCAACAGAAAGCTGGCAAAATTCCTGGAAAAAAAACTGGATATGTTACGTCGGTAGAGGCACGATCATCAGCAAAGAGGAACCTATTGATGAAGACTTTCTATCTCCACTTTACTATCCGTCGATGTTTGTTTTGTTCCTCATGTGTAGCTAAAATCTCCAGAGTTCTCAAAGATGCGCAGCGCATTAAACAAACCGCACTATATCTTGCTAACAAGACAGCGAATCCTTCAATCTCATCAATAATATTTTTATTATAACGTCATAAATTCGTGCACCACCCCTTATCACATCAGGATGTCAATCGTATTGAGCCGGGGTCAATAGGGTCATAGTACAACCGTGGCCTAACTTTCATCGGCTTCCACTCTTCTGCATTTAGCTCCATACAGGTTACTTCTAAGTCGAACAAATATTATTCTTTCGGACGCAGCTTTTCAAGGCTAATTCAGTGCATTAGCTATACAAGCCAACAATGAACATTTGTTGAAATAAAAAAGTAATTCATTTAAATTGTGAAAATTATCAACTGCGTATGGTCACCTAATTCGACCAGATAGTACTTTCAAGGAAGTTTAGTAGGCAGGAATCTTCGTGAGTTTCTTTAACACATTTGGGTGAACATCCGCCACCTGGTTCATTTTTCAGCTATGATGACATCAATTTTTCGTATTAATATTTTTTCTTTTACATTTAAGGGCTTCTTGAGCTGATTCTAAAAATATACCAACCAACAAAAAAGTGGTTGAATTGTGAATTGATAAAAGTTAATAACATGCCATGAGTCTATGACAGTTCATTTACAGTTAATTTAAAGTTAAAATTGTAATAACCATAACAGAATACATTTACAGATTCTTGCTTCTTACGTCCGTAGATTCGATAAATAAGATATCATAGGAATATGTTTTTTTCCTCACTATCGCAAAATTCAAATGAGCTTATTAACTGTCAATTTCACTATATAACAATGAAATGTCACCTTAATAAGTCGCGCGTTTACAAAGTTACGCGATTACTATGCAGGTCTCAAAAGCTTGTTATAAGGAGTTAATATGTTATTATACAAGCAACTGTATTTTCATAATAAATGTCCATCTACATCGCTGATTTTCCCCACCAAACCTCGGGGGCATTCGCAAAGTATTTGCAAGCATCTGCAAGTATCCGAGAGTATTTTCGGTCCCCGTTCGTTTGGCGTCAAGTACAATTTATATCGGCGCCGAGTCCCGCTAAGTGGAAACATAGCTCAAGGCGACATTCGCGGTTTTTCAGAAAATTCCCACAAAATTAATGTTTTTATAGGATACTTCATATGTATGTACCACCAAACCACCAATAATATTTTCTTGTAAAATGTTGCCAAGACAAGATCATCATTAAAAAGTTATCAGATCTCATGTAGAATTACAGTTTAATTCAGTTGCTCACTGGTACTAATCTTATGTCGTATCATATTATTTATAAACTGGAAGTTGGATTTCTCGCACTAGTGCTTTTGATTTTTCGATATTTTTTTACTATTAGTTTAATTAAGCCATACAGCCAACCGAGAAGTCTTATGTACCATAGGCAGTGATACTCGCTTACTATCAGGCGATTCGTCTGGCATTTGCCTCCTATTTCATAAAAAAAGTTTACTTATTTTTATTACAGCATTCGGCCTTGAACCTTTAATTGTAGAGTATTTCAAAAAATACATATTTGGCTGGATAATGACTTATCTAATATTCAAAATTCCGAAACTCTTTTCACCAAATTGACTGATGGAGTACATAAATGACCGGAAACGAGTAGATACTTATTATGCGAGACCTCTGATTAAGAGATGATTATCTGTGGTATTTGGCAAGAACTTGCAAACAAAGAATTTAAATACAAATTACTCGATTATAAAATCATAAATATATGTGTTTGTTTTATTGTAAAACTACCATGTAAATAAATAAATAAAAATAAAATAAATAATGGGGGACAATCTTTCACAAATCGACCTAGTCCCAAACTAAACAAAGCTTGTACTATGGGTACTAGACAAAGATATGTTATATAGATAAATACATACTTAAATACATAGAAAACATCCAAGACCCATGAACAAAATATCCGTGCTAAATGCACAAATATTGCCCTGGCCGGGATTCGAACCCGGGACCTCTAGCTTCGAAAGCAGTGTCACTACCAACTAGGCTAAACAGGCCGTCAAACATTAAATCTCTTCCATAATAGTTTTTGATCATGATTGTCAATCATGCCATCCTAGAAAATCAAATGTTTATCAATTAAAAGTTAATCCGCCTTTTTCATTTCCGCCACTTTCATTCGTGGTTTTTTTGTAATTGATTTTTATTGTTTTAATAATATTTTGTGATATGGACGATTTATATGATTGTTAAATAAAATGTATGTTAACTAAGTCTTATAAATATATTCGAGGAGTGTATTTTCAAAAGCGATTATTTTTATCTTGGCGGTACTTCTAATTAGAACCTTGTCGAAGAAAACTTAAGGTCCAATTTAGAATTAAAGTTACAGCCAAAACTAAACTCTTTTTAACCGACTTCCAAAAAAGGCGGAGGTGCTCTATTCGTCGGTTTTTTATGTATGTTCACCGATTACTCGGAGACCAGTGGACCGATTACAATTTTTTTTTGTTTGAAAGGGTATGGATTCTAGTTGGTCCCATTGTCACCAAGTCTGGATCTGATGACGGGATCTTGGAAACATCCAGGGAAATCCTCAAATTATGTAGCAGGAAGATGGGTATGGCAAAATCGAGGGAACTCTTCAAATTACAAAGCAGGAGGATGGGATCTGGCAAAGTTTGAAGTCGGTGTTTTTTTAGTAAAAAATGTACTTATTAGAAGTACTCCTCATATGAAGTGCGTGTAAAGACAACAATCATGGCAAGTAAAAACATTTTGTTTTGTCTCTTTTATTTATTGTTTTTTTTTTTTTTTTGATATTTTTCGCAACTGTATTAAAGACGTCGCTTGATATACGTGCGTAAGTGTGCGAGTCTTGTCCTTATCCTGTTGGCTCGGCCAAGACACCTCGGGCCTCGTGCGAAATGACATATCTTCCCGCCCAATGTCGCGCTAGTGATATACCTATTTGATTTAATTCATAAACGTATTTTTCTACCCCTGTACTTTTATCTGTCCTTAACGTAGTTGTTAACTTATATTTACATTAATGACACAAATCACAAATCGATGAAAATTCTATATGCTCTATGGTCCAGATGAACTGTTAACTGTATAATTCATACATTTTTCATAAAGTTACTGTTTAAAACGATAAAAACATTTAATTTTTTTTGTAAGTAAGGTTTCTGTCCTAATAATTTTATCATAGCAATAGCTACCCGAAGGCAAAGCATGCATAGAAACAGAGATGTTCATTTTTAGGGTTCCGTACCCAAAGGGTAAAATCGGGACCCTATTACTAAGACTTCGCTGTCCGTCCGTCTGTCACCAGGCTGTAGTTGAAATTTTCACAGATTGTGTATTTCTGTTGCCGCTACGACAACAAATACTAAAAACAAAATAATACTAAAATCAAAAATCGTGATATTTTAGCCCTTTTTCATGGCTACTACTCGCCGAGCTAGATCTCAAGAACCGTAATAGCTAGACAGTTGAAATTTGCACATATTATGTATTTTTATTGAGGCTACAACAACAAATGCTAAAATCAAAATAATAATAATAGTTAAGGGGGGCTCCCATACAACAGAGTAGTTGTTGGCGTTTTTTTTCTGGTACGGAACCAGTGAACGAAAAAAGCATAGAACGCGAGCTTCCTACAAAAGTCCACTTTGAAACGGGGCATTTATTCGTAATACGCACGCGCGGTGTTGTATCAATAAGAATTATCAAAATGTCAGCCGATTTTCTATTACCCAAAACAAATAAACGTGATAGGTAAATTTCAAAATGACTGGCTGTGTTTGGTATCCTAGCGCTGACGTTTTATGTGTCAAAATGGCGGCGACAACGACAACGTTTAGCGGGTGGATGGTTGCATGTAACAAAAAGTCATCTTCATACGCAAAACCGCCGTATTATTTAAATTTGAATTTAAGCTTTATTTTATTTTTAAATACCATGGGAAAAATTACTAAAATCTAACTAGTCGCTAATTAAGCTGTACCAGACTTATACTATGCATGTTGGACGACCATGTACATAATTTATAGCTTGCTAAACACTGTTAGACATAGAGAACAGCAACCACTCGTAATCGAAACTTTTATAGTATATTCAGACAACGCAAACATTTTACATACGTAGGTACGTTAACTCTTTGTAAAAGCTTTTATTTAACTCGCCGTGTCAGTAACTTATGTTTTTTGTGTTTGTGTGGGTCAAATCTTAGAAGATAAATTAGACCCACTTCTCGATTACCGATTGAGCTAATATTTGACGTTAGTACGCTCGGCTGAACTGGATTCTCCATACAAACGTAGTTTCGTTCTCATTTTAAACCCCTTGCTGAATAACATGAAACGTTGTATACACAATGGGAGCCGCCATATCTAGGTCGGAAATTAGATTCTGTTGCAAGAAATTGTAATAGAAAAAAATACAGCGAGTTTTTGAGTTTTGTACGTCTTTTATGAAAACCTTAATAATCGCTGTATTTTTTCTCCATTATAATTTCAAGCAACAGAAACCAATTTCCGACCTAGATAGTCCGGATTCCATTATGTATACAAAGTTTCATGTTATTCTAGAATGGCATTTTCAAATGAGAGCTAAACTACGTTTGTATGGAGAACCGAGCTTACTGCATATATGTAAATTCAGTGACAATGCAATATTATGATAATATTATTATCGAGCTGATGTGATGATAGAATCGGAAAGTGGTCATAGGAACTCTGTAATAAGTTAGCACTATCATACCGAGTTTGGGCTCTTTAAATCCACACTTTGAGTAGTTGATAATAATTGTATATATTGTATGTATAGCGTAGTTACACACTTTTTTTTTCGGTTTTAGTTCTTGTTAAAAATATATTTATTATATAGTTATATATGCTAATTATAATCAATAGTCTAGTTATAATTGTACTAAATGTCCCCTAATATTTATTTATTATGGAATTAGTTTACCTTTTTCGAACATTTTAATTTGTTGAGATACATGCTTTCATACACAAATTAGTTATGAACTTGAAAGCATGTATCTCAACAAATTAAAATGTTTAATAGGTATCTTAGGTACCTTTTCATTCACCTATTAACATTTTGATGATGTAAGGTGGCATAACACCATCCCTATACAAAATCGGCTCCGAATAAAAAAATTAAACAAATATGTTTACCGCTTTACTTACATATGAAAAGTTTTTCCATTTATTTTTGAGATTTCAGTCAATACAACTGTTACGTTGCACCGCCATGTTCAAACTAGACAGCCGTTGGACACAATTTTGACGTGTCATTTTGCGACGCTAGTTGTGCTTCTATGTTTTTTTCATTCGCTGTACGGAACCCTTCGTGCGCGAGTCCGACTCGCACTTGGCCGGTTTTTTTATATTGCACTATGTTTTGCCACTTGGCGTACAAAAACATTGGCTTAAATATCTACTTCCTTATGTTCTTGTTTATACATATATGATTTGGTTATTCGTAAAGCATTGTAAATTACATGACGTATTTAGGAGATAATATCAAAAATAAGATAATCAAATTAAATTAACAATGAAATAATAATTAAAACCACTGACAAAAAATTGAAACGAGGGGTAAATATATTTTTATAAATCGGGATTAGTTACGCACAAATTGATTTCATCAACTAAATAATCTAAAATACAGTAATAGCACTTATTTCTGAGAAAAGTTAATTATTTATGCCTCAAGAGTGACATTAGCAATTTGAATTGTGTTGACAATTTGTTATAAATCCTTACCGCTAGAGAATATACACTCTCACAAATTAAAGCGTTTTTGCTGGAGCTGTGCATAAATCCTCCCCATATCTTTGCCGTAAACGTTTGCCGGTAAAGCATTTTTTTTTTAATAGAACCGAATTATTCTTCACAAACATCACTATTTCAAAAATATAAAGAGAGGGCATTGTCAAGATGTTCAAAACCCTAAAATGTGATACACAACTGTCTGTTTATTGAAGGCCACGCATTGCTTCTAATACAACTTTTTTGAGCTTTGAACACCCCATCCTTCCTCCTATATGATATAACCGCCACCTAGCAAACATGAGCCTAAAAAGCTATAGTATGGCTTATACTCGTACTGTCGAATGAGTTAGCTTTTGCTAGGCACTCACAGTTTTATTCAGGTAATCTTTTATAATTCTGAGGACCTGGGGAATGAATGATAGCAAAATATAAAGTATGTGTTTTCATTGCCATGTAGGCGCTCGCATCCTGGCGGCAATTTAGCAATTTACTTAACTACTTATATAATAGTTAAGTATAGCTATTTCATTCAACGGTAAAAACGGCAGGACAAAATTTTTGAGCCTCAATCTTGCCACAGAATAAGTTGTTGGCCTGTTTAGCCTAGTTGGTAGTAACACTGCCTCCGAAGCTAGAGGTCCCGGGTTCGAATCCTGGTAAAGGGTATTTGTTTCTGTGGTGAGCAGAAACATTGTTCCTGAGACTTGGATGTTTTCTATGTATTTAAGTATATAATATCTATTAAATATATCCCATCAAAAACAAAAATATGAAAAAGGAAGCAAAGTTCAATATTAAAAATATGCGGTGCTTGGTTGTCGTCTTCATCGACAAAAGAATTGAGATCTAAATGGGTGCCAAGTTCCGTAGATTCTCTGAAATGGTGACAAATCCGGCACTACATTGTTTACAGTAAAATAAATTTACTGCGGCTCGATTTCACTTTCAAGGACCCAATGATCAGATTCTTACCTAATAACTATGGGACCACCCCTGAAGTATACCGTTTCAAACAAAAAAAAAATTTCCAAATCGCTTAGATAGATTTGGAGTTATTGGGGTGTCAAAAGTGGCTCGAAACGGTTCGTGTAATATATATATATATATATAACACACGGCTGCTGTCCGCCTGTTCCTGGGGTGAACTTGGCTGGACACGCTGCCGCGTGTCTAGATCGTCGTCTAGTAACCATAACACAAGCATTATTGAGCTTACTATGGGATTAGTTATAGATAGTTCGATTTATGTAAAAATTGTCCCCTAATATTTAGTATTATTATTTATTGTTATTCATTATTTAATAAGTTATAGTGCTCCTGCAGATTAATCAACTGATCACGTAACATATTAGTCAACAGCGGATTGTATTTATTACTATCGGAAATGACATTTATATTAAATAATAAAATAACGGCAGACAACTGGCGGTCTTATTGCTAAAGAGCGATCTCTTCCGGACAACCTTTGGGTAGTGTAATTGATACAAAAATATTGAGTAGGGTGGAACTACGTTACTATACCATACTTAAAGAACAGCTCGCATGACGGTGCTGTATATGATTATATCACGTATGTACGCTCGTAACTACTCAACAGCTTAGCCGATTTTGATAAATGATACGTCTTTAGATTTTATGCGCAAATGTGTTGCAATGTGCGTTCTAAAAAATCAAGCACTTTCAGTGGGGTATCAAAATAGAGGAAGTTCAAAATACAATGCATTGTTTTAAATGAAAAAAAAGCACTTGTTTAAGGAAGTACTGATTGAGTACATTTTGAGTATATTTTTTTACGTATTCCCAAATACCAATATAGACAGCGGGGTTGCCAGAGAGCGTGACATCATTATGAATATTAACTTGAATATTTAATTACACCAAAAATGGCTTAATTAGGTAACAACAAACGGTGGAACCGAGGATCTAAACATCGTTTGTGGCGCGGCGCATCTCGAGTGCCGCCGCGGGTCCCTCTTTGATATGCCGAGTCTAATTTTAAACACACTAAGTCACCTTTGCCGAGGGTTTTTCATCTTTGCAGTTGGTGAGACTGAGAGTAGACTGATTGGGAGAAGTGAGAGTAAATTGACATTAAAATATTTGAATGTTATCTTTATTAGACATTATTGATTTATGTTATTACACGTAAGATTATGATAATGATGAATAACTCCCGACTCAATAAATCGTATCGTCTGCAATCGTTTCCATATACATACATAAATCCTTCGCTTGTGGGGAAGGGTCAATAGGTTTGGTAAGTTATATGAACAACGGGGTCAATCTTCAACTTTTGAAGCTTAACTCAGAAATGATTAGCTAGTCCGGGACAGCAATATTTAAGTTTATATAATTTTTTTTCTATAGGATGTGTATATAGTCAGGTATAAGGATATTTCTTCGTAAAACTCTTCCTGACTTAGAAAAAAAAACTGTCAAACTGAAGCCTTTCGCTTTATCGCATATTATTTTCGCATTTAATTTATTGAAATAAATTAAATGGAGGAAGCATCGGTACGTTTTGTACAAAATGTATTACTTATTTTGAGCAATTAGGTAAGTATACTCGTATGTAAATATACTCATAATATTGCTTTCATTTGACCACTAAGAATATGCTTTTATCGGACTTCACGCCGGATTACCCTTTCATTTCCATGTTAAAACATGTCTAATCCTTTAAAAGGCTCTGCCGCTGGCAGCGTAGTCCGACCATTTACCTTAGTTGTAGTGTTGAAATTATTGTGATTTCCCTCGTTATAACTTATAAACTTTGTCTAGTCTAATAATGGGTAACCTACTTTACGATGTTTATGCTGAGTTGAATAGTAATTCTATCACCATCGCACGTAAGTTAATAATAATTTATTTAAACTGTAGTGGAGTACGAGTAAGTACGAGTACAATAGCGTACGTCAAAACATCCTCTGTCCTGTCAGTCAACAACCATTAAGTAAAAATAGTAGATTGTATTACTAGAGTCTAAAACAAGACATACTACAACGAGATGATTACTTTTCCGAACGCAGTGAGGGAAAATAGTTCGAGAGGTTATGGCTTTTAAACCAGAACTATAGTTCTGGTTTAAAAGTAGAATATATATATTCTACTATTCACTTCGATTGGGAGGAAATAAATAAACAAATATAGGTATTATCCTCTCAGGAGCAATTAATTCTACACTCAGCATACATATGTATAATAGGCTAGTTTCCAAAAAAAAATTAACGATTCCACTCGAACTAGTTTTTAAAGGGGATTATGTATGTATGTAAGCACTTTATTGTACACAATTACAGGTTGAAACATAAAGATGTCACAAAGCATTAAAGGCGATGAAATGATTAATGTATGGGACCTGGGAAAGAATGATGGGTGTGGATGGGACCAACTACGATTTAAGCACAAAAGAAAGCCCCGAATGAGGGTCACATGTGGATATTATTTCCGAACACCAAAAACGCTCCATACCAATTGACAGAAAATTATGACGTCGTTGTATGGAAAAACAAGAAAATTGCTATTTTAATCGTGAAATACTGCGTTTCAGTGTAGTACTCACACAGGACACACATACACAAAATGTACAATGTATGTAAGTTATGCTACAATTTCTTTTTCATTGATTGATGTTAATCCATTGGTAGCTTTTATTTAACTTGTAGATGATAAAAAATACATAATTTTTATAAATTTTCATTATTATTATTATTCCGATTTTATAATGTAATCTTCATTTTATTGTGTTAATTTGTTGGTATAGTATCCATATAACGTCAATATATTATGTTATGTTATACTGCCTCCGAAGCTAGAGGTCGCAGGTTCGAATCCCGGCCAGGGCATTATTTGTGCATTTAGAACGGATTTTGTTCTTGGGTCTTGGATGTTCTCTAAGTATTTAAGTATGTATTTATATATATATAGGTATGTATATCGTCGTCTAATACCCATAGTGCAGCTTTGCTTAGTTTAGGACTAGGTCGATTTGTGTAAGATTGTCCCTCAATATTTATTTATTTATTTATTTATTTATTTATTTATAAAGTTTAACATGAGGAAACCACCATATTTTGCGGCAATGAAGACATGTTTTTTATAAACTGCTTTGACACTTACAAAATATCCTAGCTTTGAATAATATAGATAAAGTCACCGCGAAAAATCGCCTCTCATCTGCCATTGAGCGCTTCAAAGCGTTGCTCAAAGGATTGAATCACATCTTAATGTTACGTACCCGAAGGGTCCAATTGCCCCGGAGCCGTAATATTGCTGTCACACTCGCGTGTCCGTGTACAGTACTACAGTACAGTACTTACTTTGTACTTTTATATAAGTGCACAAAATGGTGGATTTAATATGTTGAAGTGAATCAAAAATTGGTCAATTTAAAATGTTTTGTTAATCATAAATATGCATACATAGTTATTTTCCCTATGGATTGAATGTCCTACTTGAGCCCCGCTTGATAGTACTAATATGACACAATTCGAGCATGAGTAAAAAATCATTTTTTATAGTTATTTATTACGTCGTTAAGTTCATGTGAAAATACATACAGATCCATGGCTTTAATATGCGTATGTAAATAATTGTTTATATCATGTAGATAATTATATTACGAGCAGCAGAGAACAAGGGTAGGTATATTTTTAGGTCATTAATAGTAAGTTTTTAAATATAAATTAGAGAGCCAGGGCAAACGGAACATCTTCGCGGTCAAGTATGGAGAAGCCCAACTGGGGTAGTATGTACCATAGGTCACTACTCTCTCTTTAGGTATTGTGTATTATACATGGTGTTGTGTGCCTGGTGGTGAGTAAAGTGGCCAATGATCTCGAGGATACGCTAAGTTGAAAGTAAGAACCTGCATATGTTTCTAGCTGTCATCACAACGAATTTTCAAATCGCGCGTAGTATAATAATACGTAAAATAATAATAGGTAATATAAGTATACAATATTAATGACAATAGGTATAAGAGTAGCTCCTAAAACCAAAC
This sequence comes from Notocelia uddmanniana, assembly GCA_905163555.1. Lineage (NCBI taxonomy): Eukaryota > Metazoa > Arthropoda > Insecta > Lepidoptera > Tortricidae > Notocelia > Notocelia uddmanniana. The sequence goes on from LR991055.1 coordinate 25,531,086, forward strand.
ATTAATTTCCGCCGTAAACACATAAAAATCTATAAAAAAATACGTTAGCACGTCTAATAAAGTTGATAAAGAATAACGACGCTGCGTAAACATAATCTCGTCGCAAGCCCGGTAAATGGAGGTTTCATGTTCCACTGTTTTACCTAAACATTTCATTGTTCGATGTCTGCCAATAATAGAATACGAGCCTGTTGCGAGATACTTATACAATAAATACAAATATCATTGAATAACCTAATGTAATGATTATAAGTTATTTTTTGATCTTCTTAACCGTTAACTGAGAAGTGAGCAATATAAGTAAAAGGTAAGGTAGAAAATAGCGCATGCAGATCAATTGTAGACTTGAATGTGAAAGATTAAAAAAACTGAAGCTTGTAAACGTTTCCTGTCCAGTGTATCCATTTGGATAACAAAACAATGTTACCCTGGAATCCATCGAAAAAACGCATGATTACAGAATTCTAAAGAATCCAATAAACCAATCTGTACGTAAGTAAGTTAGTATTTATCTTTCCGAATTCCGGTAGTTGGCCACTCATTAAAACTCATTTTATTGTTTATCTTAATACGCTTTTTACTACAATTCGTTAAACACTGTATTCAGAAGCATTTTGAATTGATCATTCGGATCATTTAATTGTACCTGGGTGTTCGGCATGGCGACTAGTAGATTAGACTTTAGTTATTCTAGTCTACTTCTACTCAGCGGTCTTATTTCTATAACGCGATCTGGATGTTTTACTTCGCAAGGTAGCCTGACCATCTGAGCTTTATGATCCGAACGAACTCCATTCACTATGCTACTGTCTATATGAGAACTGTTTAACCAAATATTATTTATCTATACAAGTGCCCGAGACTTTTTATTACAATACAAGAAAAGTGATTTTTGGGTTTTGGAAAAATCCACCTCTAAGTGGGTTAAATAGGGGTGCACAGATTGTATAGGGATGGAGTAAAATTTTAAGTGAGAGACTTGAAAAATTTGTTTATGGACTGCTTATTACAATACAAGAAAAGTAATTTTTAGAGTTTTGGAAAAAACTACCCCTAAGCGGGTTAAATAGGGGTGCAAATTTTGTATGAGGATGGAGTAAAATTGTAAGTGACAGACTTGAAACTTTGTGTATCGACTCCTTATTACAATACAAGAAAAGTTATTTTAGGATTTCGGAAAAACCCACCCCTAAGCAGGATAAATAGGGGTGCGAATTCCTGACTGACTGACTGACTGACTTAAAGCAACGCCCATGCCAAACCGCTGAACCTAGAAAGGTGATTTTTTTCACAATAGGCAGTTTATTTTACGTAAGTACCCACTAAGAAGGGATTTTAAAACTTCCGCCCTCAAGGAGGTAAAAAGGGGTTGAAAGTTTGTATGGGGATAGAAAATATATAGAGACTTGAAACTTTGTGTATCGACTCCTTATTACAATATAACAAAAGTAATTTTAGGGTTTTAGAAAACAACAAAGGCTACAGTTTACAGGTAGTAAACCAAATACATCAAATATTGAAGTGAACTTCAGAAGAAAATGTTGCCCACTTCGTATGAGGGACAGAGAGAACATTTAAAATGAATTTAGTATAGAACACTTTAAGACATTCGATCCATTGTTAATCAAGGTATCATATTGACTACTTTGAAAAAATAATTTCAGCTCTGTGGACTTAAAACTCTCTTGCAACAAAGAGCAAGTTGCGCAAATGCCTCATAAAATGCAGTCAGCAATGTTAGCCTTGGAGAGTTCTATTCGGTAAATTTAAATTGGAAACAGTAGGTACCTATTGCATTTTCCACTCGAGAGCGCACAAAGGTGTGTCAATATGGCTAGCAGCTATTTTCCCGAAACAACCCACGATCACTCACGCCAGTGCCGTGTTTACTTTTGTATGAAACCAAAATTTATCTGCTGTGTGCCACCTCAATAATGGCATTTTTAAATGTCACGTTGTTTCCCTCGTAATCCTGTGATTTATTTTTTTCCATCCGAAATTAAAGCCAACAAACAAGTTTATTGACCTGGTTCGATAATAATTCCGATGTTTTTATTGTCCAGCCGTTGGGGATGGTTTTGCGATCATGTACAATCTGATAATATATATTGATTGATATAACCAATAAAGTTAGCATTACTTAATGATGTAAAATACAGTTGAGCCTTCAATTCGGATCTGACGAGTTAGGGGGTCGATCTGATACTTAGATTTCGCATTCAAAGGGTATTTTATAATGGCAACAGTAATACAGATTATGTGGAAATTCACCTACGGCGATTCATGACACTTAGCCTGATAAAGAGTAAAAAAAATCCCTCGGCACCCTTAAGGCTCGGAGTACGGACCCCTAAAACAATGTATTATGTATAAACATAGGTTTCAATCTATGTTAAAGCAGATATGAGGTGCGAGAATGTCTGTAGCTTCTACGAATTTTCTACTAAAACTTTTGCTCAGCCTTAAAAGGTTGACTCAGCTTGTTTGTTATATTCACCGTCTAAATTACTTAATCACAAACGCAACTACTCGTGAAACTCAAAATAATCCACAAATTAAAGCAATTTTCTTCGCCGCGTTTCAATTAATGGAAACAAATAAATAAAGCAAACACAATTCCGTCTCGCATGTCGAGCTGCAATAAAACGAACCGTATTAGCTGGAAACAGCGGTAACTCGTTGCTAGTTAGTCCGCACTTAACGGAATTCACGTAGATTCAGCATTACGACTATTGCCCGCAATTTATTTGGAACACCTAGCTGTTCTCACGGCAAGCGACCGCCGAATTTATGTAGAATCAGTATCAACATGTAGCACTATGTTCTTTCAAGATAAGGCTGACTATACTTATGTATGCCCCTAGTCCCTACAATAATATCCGCGATTAAATATTCTCTAAAAGCAGACAGTACTACAAAAAAGAGCGGTGAATTAATATTGAAGAAGGCAACCCATTACCATGACCATTCTGTCAAAAGACTGAGAAGAAGAGAGAGAGCATTACCTATGAATTACTTAATAAACCAAAGAATTTAAATGAAATAATATTTTAGGTCAGATATGGTTGCTTACATCACTATGTCTTTGAAAAGCATATCTCAAATAAAATATTTCGATAAATATTAAATACATGATTATAATGTATGCGAAGCGTAAATAACTATAACATACGCCTCTCAACTGATATTTTGGTGAGGCACTTTCACGGCCGAGACGGTGTGTAGCTCTTGCAGTTTCCTGGCTTATTTATGGCAAGTTTATATATCGAGTAGAAAGTCTGTCTATTAATTTCAATAGATTACATTAAATTTATCATACAAAAAAATCGTCCAAAACGAAATATTTATGAGTTTCCGTCATAATCTTCGTCCACCAATGTATCAGCAACATGTTTCGCCAAATATAAATCAACAAATCAATAATTAAAAAAAAATGCTTATTAACATTATTTTTATTGAAGAAATGTTAAAGAATATATGAACAATTTCCTAGTCTTACCCTATGAAATGTTTATTTTATACACATTGAAATTCATGAAAGCATTGCCTTACAAAATAAATGAGACAAAACTATATTTCAACTTGCTAAACGAAACATAAACAAGCTTCGTTCCTCATAAATTTCTCTTCATAAAAGTGGTAGAACATGGGACGAAATGTTTTATATGCACTAAAAATTGCATGACAGGTCATATATTCATTTCGCTGAGCCGAATACATTAAGGCCCCATTCAACTCAATTAATGGGCGCTTAGCACGAAAGTTTGGCTTCCTGGGGGCGTTTTCAATAAAAATTCAAAGGCTGAACCCTGAGATGGATCTACGGTTAACTGATAAATAACTCTGGACCGGTCCCGTTCATTCACAACCCAGACACGCGCGAAGCACCACGATTTATATACAAATGCGTCCACTGAAGTCGGCCATATTTATTTTTCCGTGTCCTAATGCGTCTTTTGAAATATTCATGCAGTGACCGCGCCATCCGTCTTGCTGATGTCTCCTGTAATAACATGATGTAATGTCTCGGCTTCATCTGCCGTATCCCGATGTGCCTTATAACCAGTTAACCACGTCTAATGCACATCAGTGTATATAGTTAGGGTATACAATTCGGATGCCCCCAGCTCCGGCATCATACAGGCCGTCAAGAAGCGCCTATTGATCCGTCGCTTACTGAATTAAATATGTATGACATCAGATAAATGTATTGGATATAGGCACCATTTGTTCAGGCAATCGATTCGGCTATTTAGATATCATGCTGCTGTTATTTGTTTGAAGGGGTGTCAAAGTGAACTTTAAAATTGTACGCGAGTTCATAAAGATACGATATATCGTGTAGTTCTGGCGTGCGCGCGCGCGGATGTCGAACGGTGGGCGGGGTATATTGTTTAGCTCGTATTTACGGATAGATTAGAAAATTTGTTGTAATAATATGTGCGTAGATAATAGTACATTGTTTAACGAGGGGTGTAAGTAGAAAATTGCGAATGAGAGTCAATATATAACTTTTTATGACTCTAGTTTGTAATTTTCTTACGACCGAGTTAATCACAATGTTTTACATCACATTTGCGAGAAAATAAATAACTCCAGTACCAATCCAAATTGAGAAAAATCGATAACTTCACCTCCACGATCGCTGGGGCGTCCTTGCGAGAGGAGTGTGTGAAATTGGATTAGAGATAAACAGATGTACGGAGGCAATTATGGTATCAACTTAATGTGAATAATGATACTAGAACCAATAGCCAAACACTATATAATCTTATTAATTTAGTTACCCTTGCAAAATATTACTTATATACTCTATTTTCGATTAGGTAAGGGAATTATGGATCATTACTAATAAAACATATCAAATTAAGTAAATAAGGCATTTATTGGCCAAAACACTAGTAAATATAAATATATGTACTATACCACCTTCTGTATGGATATACCACAAGTATTAATCTATACAAATAAATCCAGAAGTATTACAAATAGGTACATAATTACCAGTTTAATTAAATATTGTATAAATTGATAAAAAGGTTTTACTTAACTGCAATCGAAAGAATGACGATAGAATTGACAGGTCGAACCTTTTAATACCTAATTGCAGGTATTCCATCACGCCACCTCTCTGTTCGGTAAACAAGTGACGTCATTGCCAACTGAGTACTAATCATTTCAAAACCATTCATTCCAAAATCAATTAATTATGTATCATTTAAATATTATAAACACCAACATATTTTAAAACATTAACTATAAAATAGAAGACGATTATATTCATATTATTTAGAATTAACACTTATTAGTAGGTTAACGACTACTGTACTAGACATACAATTTGAAGTGTCAAATCACAATCCATTAGTTGTGTGGAGCAGAAAATAAAATAACAAAAGAACAAATCAAGCAATAAGAGTAATTACTTAAGATACAAGTGAACTTCAATATCTTCTCAGCCAATCACAAAGCAGTATTCTTGCGGTACGCAGCCAACTAGATTTTCAGCTTCAATATCTTAACCAATCACAGAGCAGTATTCTTGTGGAGCGCGGCCAACTAGATGTTCAGCTTCAATATTTTAACCAATCACAGAGCAGTATTCTTGTGGAGCCCAGCCAAGTAGATTTTTTAAACCAATCAGATTACACGCGTACTTATAACTCCCTAGGGAGTTATGTAAATCCATAACTCCCACGGGAGGTAAATCGGCTCTAACTGCTCTATACGCCTGCGTGCTATAAGACCCTTAACGAGAAAGTGTGATGAAAAAATCTGAACTGTACCAACCATGACCTGGGTGAAGAACTAACCTACAGAGAAGATTAGGCGGCATCTCACCAATGCACATCTTTCAACTATATTAACTGGCTCATCCGAGCAATGCTTGCTCCCTGGTTCGATACGGTACCTACGTTCATGTTCATTCAATCTAATTCGATTCAGTGCAACGCACTCTCACACGTAGCTACAAGCCAGTTCAGGTAGTTGAAGAGCGCATCAACATATAACCTCAATATAATAGGTAACTTAGCTCTACAATTGAGTCACAGGCCGATGAATATTACCTGACCATACATTTATATTGTAATAGGTACCTAGTCTAATATTTACAACTTTAATTATGAAAGACCCTAATTATTGCAATGATGTGCAACTTTGAATTCCGCAGCCGTGCTACTCGCGACGAATTAAGAATCAAGATGGCCTTTTCAAACAAAATGTCCACGAAACTTACGGAGGAGCCCAATTCATTCGGAATACCAATTTCATTTCAACCACGGACCTCATTCCGCGAAATTTGGTTACAAAACGTTTGAGACAACAAAGAAAATTAGACCGCGAAGAAAAATAAATGCGGAGAAACGACAGAGCATACAAAATTAGAGACGGGCAGGACCGAGATGTGTAGCGCGAGGAGTGATGCGAGTTGTGCCTGCTTCTAACCTATGTTGGGCATATGAAACATCGTGAACTTTCGCCACTTATAGACAAAATAAGACTAGATTAGCTAGCACATTATTTCCACATCTGAAATAAAATCAATAGCCAGAGCATGAATACGTCTTTTCTTCATTAGTTCTGGGCCTAGTCATAGAGAGCCAAGGTTCATAAATCATAAATGTGGTCCTATATAGACTACTAACTCCTTTGTGTACAAGGACGCATACCTTACTTCTTTGTTTACTGTACGTTACTTCAATATGGATGGCTTCTAGACAAAATTAAATGTTTTTATTGTATGGACGAATATTTTGACATTTTACCAAATTTAAAGTGACTCTAAATAATAAATATTTTTTTAGTACTTATATAATAATTGTATATTTCATAGATTTCAATTTAATTTTGTATACTTTGCATGTCATTGTAATGGTGACTTGTGCAGTTGTAATGGTGAATTTTATTTATCATATTTTGTCATCCTTATGTACAATGTCATCCTTATTCTCGCAAATAAAAACCTTGACTTTCAAAAAATATTAAATTAGGGGGGCAACTCAAACATGTAATCGGAAGACGAAAAAAAATTCAATTCACATAGGTGATATAAGCCTTCCGAATCGCTAAACTTAAGAGGCAGTGGGTGGGGCACATTGTGCGTAGAACCGATTGCCGTTGGGGCGGAAAGGTTCACGAGTGGCGACCACGTGGACTAATGACCTGGTAAAGGTCGCGGGATTCCGCTGAATGCGGGTGGCGTAGGACCGGTCATTTTGGCACTCTTTAGGGGGAGCCTATGTCCAGCAGTGGACGTCTTTTGCCTGATATGGTGAAGAGGCGAGTAGGCGCGTGGCTATCTATGGATAGGCCTTTAAAAATGATGTAGAGGTTTGTAAAAAAACCATTTAAGTCAACCGTTGGTGAGATGTTAGTAGTAAAGGATTTGTCCCCCCCGCCCCTCTCTAATTTCCAAACGATGAAACTAGAAATTATAAAAAAAAAACAAATGGTGTATAATAATAAAGTACCTGGGCGACCGAGCTTCGCTCGTGTTTTTCCGGAGAACGCAAGTTTTCCCGAAGATGAGACCTAGCTAGATATTATTTTCATTCCCGGAATCCCTATATTGTAAATTTCATTAAAATCGTTAGAGCGGTTTTCGAGATTTCAATTACAAACAAATAAATATAAAAACATTTGCTCGTTTAATAGTATAGGAGATACGTTTAATGATTTTTGATTTGAACAAGATAAGTCTAACGGTTTTTCAGTTATCACTGAAAAACTGTCATGCCCAAACAAAAGTTTGTAAGAGTACTCGTAAGTGGTGTAAGTTCCCTATAAAGAGACGACCTTTTTTTGATAGAATGTATAATATAGTGGTTTTAAATGTAGAATGGTATTCGTAGATGTCGGTACGGAACCCTTCTTTGAGCGCGATCCGACACGCATTTAGCCGGTTTTTTATCTTAGCGTTAGTCCTGCTTATAATCCGAAGAATTCCTGTATCAGCTTGTCTGGTAGCGTATGTCAAATCAGTCAATCCTAACAGTCAAATTGCCCAACTTCAGTAAGTTAAACCATCGGATCCTCTCTCAGTTACTACGTCTGTCGTAGATAACAGCCTGAATCCTCTCGAGCACGGAAACATTTAGTATCCTATCAAATATTAGACCCCCGCACTAACTACGTCTATAGCAATGATTGTTTTCAAGCAATATTATGGATATGCCGAGAGTACGACATGTTAAGTTAAACATAGGTTCCTAATATTTTCCTTTTACCGTATTACAGCGTTAACCCCGTGCTGTATGTTCACAGTGCATGCTAGTTCATTGACGCGGGACAAATGAACATCAGAGCACATTCCGGCTTCAGAATACCGCCCGTGTGGAATAGTCCGCTTGTGGCCGCCCGCCCGTCCTATTCCTAGCTCTATTATTGGCATCTGTCTGCCACGCGAAACCTTCTACGTTTGTTTCGAATCAAATTGACTTTCTGCCATAGTAGTTTCGGGTTTGGGAGTGATAAAATAACTGTAGTTGAGTTTCCATTTGTTTCCAAGAAGGTTGTTTCGGAAGAAAGGCGTTGGAAGAGGAAATTTGCTTCGACATGTTGTTTCGTTTTATATTTCATGTTGTTTGCTAATACACAAATTTACCAAATGCAAACATCGACGCCCTCATTATTCGGCGTTGTGAGAGTAAATCTGAACAAAAACAAACCACGAGACATGACGTCGCTTTTGTCCACAGCTGAAACTACATTTACAATCCCCATGTTGCCATTCCCGGGTGGAAATTGTTGAAGCGTAATGTAAAATTTGGCTTAACGTCTACGTGTAATATCCCGGAAAATATTCGCAAGGGACAGTCCGACGGCTGCATAAATGCGCTGTCTTGCGTCCGCTCACGCCGGGTCCGGGAGGACCGGTATCCGGACCGCCCGGTACGGGCTTATCTTGAGTAACCATTACTAAAAATTGACGCAAGTGGTGTGTAATTTTAGATAGATAGATACATTTATTGTCAAACTGTGTACATATGATCTTATGTCATACATTGAAAGGTATGCAAGTATCAACAGTTAGCCCATTTCGGACGTACAATATTATTGAACTTAAAATTAGACTTAATCAATGGTAGACCTATACGAAATATTCATTTAGATTGTAACAACATTTTTTGCCAGCCATTCTTTTAGTTCCTTTTTGAACTTAGTACCTTCAGGACTTAATACATTCAGGTAATTTATTAAAGATCTTTGTTCCAGTTGCATAGGTACTTTATTTAGTTAGTTTTAGTCTGTATTGAGGACTATTTAATGCGATACGGAAGCAAGAAGTAAAGGTAGTAAAAGAATAAATAGAAATAATATTTTAGCAACAGTTACATAAAATTAAAAATAAGGGTTCTTAAAATTCGAGAGTACAAACGGAATATAACGAGCGTAGCCAGTTTTGTTATTAAAGACTCGAGAATTCTAAGACCTGATCATGTAACGTTGCATACAATATTTTTTACGAAAGCTAACTAATAAGATTTTAATTAAAAATCGGGATGGTTGCAATAAGGGCACTGACGGGTGTCTCTTTTAAAAATAAAATCTATATTTTTATCTATAACCGTATAATATATTATAAATATATATACTAAAATTAGCTGTTGCTCCTATTGGTCGCAGCGTGATGTTATATAGCCTAAAGACTTCCTCGATAATTGGACTATCCAACAAAAAAAAATATCCAATTCGAATCAATAGTTCCTGAGATTAGCGCGTTCAAACAAACAAATTCTTTAGCTTTATAATATTAAGTTTAGATATTTTTACGTCTATACTGGGAGAATAATATATGCTGACACTTATTGATATTTTCCACGAACCAAAACCTTACTATACCATAATTATTCTTGGAAATAAATTAATTGATTCCTTGATTGATATTTGTATGTTGCTAAATGGTGAATGTAATACAATAGTGGACTTAAGAAAAAATACTCTTGATATATTTTTATTGCTTTATACTAGGGAATGCTCCTGCCTGCCTGGGAAATCCCGGGAATTTTCAAGCGAACTGGTACCGGTTCTGGCGGAAAAATCCCGATTCTGCGGTTCCTTCGGTACTGAGTGTGAGACTAGACGAATCAGCATATTTTTATTTAAAATTTCATGCCGTCTTCTTAGCATAGATTATTATGTCTTGCTATTCTTCATAGCTGTAACCGTATTGAGTAATTGACGGGAAACTTATTGGATTATTTTCCCAATCTAATAAATTACTATAGTTTACAGCAAAGAAATCAATCTTAGGACATTGAAAGTGCTGATAGTTTTTTTTAATGTCGCTGCTTAGCTTACCTTGCTTAGCTGAATTTTTTTCTGTTTTTTACTGATAGCTTCTCCGATCATACAAAATGTATATTAATTAACGCATTATAACTATATCTTTAATACAATTCACGTTTTATGGAAATCTTTTGATAAGATTCGTCAACTTGTGGATTGGATTCAGGAGCAATTTGGTTGCATAAATTGACATAATTTGTTGCACTATGATTTTTAAGTTCTTAGACAGTAAAAGGACCAGTCACTAGAGCACCATTTATGGTGCTTAACTACTAGCTAATTCTGAAATGCAAATACCAGACGCAGTTGCTTGGCAAATCTCATATAGATAATTTTGATCAATACTTAATTATTGTTTAGTACTTTCGTCCATATTAGCTACAATTTCAGAAACCGATTGATGTGATACCGATCCATCTGTTTATAATCGGGAAGTGACATGTATACTTTTGGGAACCTTCTAGTTTGGAAGAGGTTTTCCATTATTTGCAATGTTTAAAACTTGGTTATTCAATTAAATAGGCTTAAAGCAACCACTAAACTATATTGAAGTTGTTTATGGTTCAGTGTATCCCCAGACGCCCAAATAATATCTCATTACTGTTTTTTGTCATTGCGCATGTGACACTTCTGTAGTTGCAGACTTAATCTTGTTTGCCACCAACGTGGTATAAAAAAGCAAAACAACACAAGCCTATGATTAGTTATCCTCAAGCGGGTAAGGTGGACCACCTGTTGTTTTACATCTACCTAGCTTATTACATCATTATACAACACCGATTCTCTTTATTGTACACTTCACATAATAAAACAACTGAATAAACAAAGGTACAGGGAGACAGAGGTAACAACAGGGCGGTCTTATCGCCAAAGATCCTATTTTGTCATTTGTTGATTTATTTTGCCCTTTGTTGATTATTCTGGCCTATATAATTCATAATTATCGGTTAACTGGTACTTTTTTCAACAAATTAACCATTATACAAGAAAAATACAAATAAATTACTCAGTACCGAAAAGTTAAAAGTTAAAAAGAAATCCCGGTTCTGATGAGTCCCGGTTTTGCAGTCGGTACTGAGGTACCGGAAATTTCAGTCCCGGTTCTGAAAATGGTACCGGTACTGGATTCCCTACTTTATACCTTAGAAAGTTTTTTACTTCTTTTTTGGATGCTTAGATGTTGCAATAACTATTTGTTACTTAGTCAATCACGAAACCAATTGTGACTATTTTAAGTACCAAATTTCTAAAATCTAAATAAATTTCTCAATCTTACCGTAAATTTCCGATACGTGGAAAATACCCGCCTTGGGAATATTACCGGTAGCTACCCATCACTAGTCTAAATAGACATTATCTCGGTAAATAGTAAAATAGGTACTCTACTAGAATCCGGGGAGCAATGTAAAACTAACATGTTGATTCCACATTCGTTTAAAGCCGGATGTCAAAAAATTGGCAAATGTTCAGGGGAATAAAGTAAGGTCATTGCAGCGTGAGCAGTAGAAACTGCGGGCACGTCTTTTTGATGTCCGCCGAGCGAGGCGGTGGCATCGTGAGCTTACTGTCAGTGGGCTGCGAACTCGATTGCCTCCGCTTTATTCATAGTCTTTACTTCTTCTTGAAGTTAATTTTTCTTCTTCGCTTCTCATCACAATTTCATTGCAATTAATGTTATTACGCTCCGAAAGCAAGATTCATGTAAATGTATGTCTAATAAATTAGTGCGGTATTGAGTCCAAGTGATGCCCAACATTCTACGCCAGTTCACATAAGAGTTCCATTTGTTCGGTACGAAATCCTAATAAAGTCAAATGTGCCGCGACGCGACACATTGAAAAACATTTGAAGTGCGAAGTCGGTAGGTACATCGAACTGAGGCTTGGCTCCGTCTTTTTTACAGGTTATTTTGAAACGAATCTAGGTTATTTGATATGATAATCCAGCTTAAAATTATGTCAAAATGTTGTTTTAAAATAAGTTTTGATGAGCACGAATATTTTGTTCCTGAGTTTGGACGTTTTATGTTTATTTTAGTATTTAAGTATTATATATATCTTATGTATATCGTCGCCTGGTACCCATAGTACAAGCTATGTTTAGTTTAGGACTAGTCGATTTGTGTAACATTGTCCTCCAATATTTATTAATTTAATATTTATTTATTTATTTATTATTAATTTCCAATATTTATTTATTTATTTATTATTAATTTCCAATATTTATTTATTTATTAATTATTAATTTCCAATATTTATTTATTTATTAATTAGAGCATACTGCACTTCATTGTACTCGGGTGCCCTTTGGGTTGATTGTTCGCAGCGGTCGCTCAGCTCTCTGCGTGTCCAATACAACAACGCCTTCAGGGCGCTGTTGGGTTTGCCACGGTTCTGCAGCGCATCCACAATATTTGCTGAAGCGCGAGTGGACAGTTTTGAGGCTGTGATGCGGAAAAGGATGGCATCGCTCTTAACTAGAATACGTGGCAGCCCCAACAGCCTCCTGAGGACTGTAGCCGTAAGAAGTGAGTGCTCAATAATGCAACACTAAATTAAAAATACTTTATGATTAGCTACATGTATTTACTAACATTTAGAATATTAAGAAAACGACTAACAAATTATAGATCATGTTGTCTGATTAAAGAATTAAATTATTATTATTATTAATTCATTTTATAACTTAGCCACCTAACAGATATACAATGTATATGTTACATTATATTATAATTATTATTTATAATATTATATAATATCATATCGTATTGTATATATCCTTCCAGTCTTTGTAAGTAACTACTGTTTTTTATTATCTTAGTTGCACCGCCCAATATTTATCTGCTTTGCCTTAAGGTTGACTGGTAGAGTTAAAATAAATTAAATAGTAGATGACGCGATTCGTCTTTATTAAATTAGTGTTACATTAAGGATTGGAGTATATTGAGTATAATAGAGAGTTTTTCGTTTATTATTTGATTACGGTAACGACACTTTTAGTAAGCATGGAAAATTACATTTAGATGAAGCTTATCGATGCTCTAACACGATACTTAAGTCACACCTTTTGGTTTCAGACAACTATCGAGAATTGAAATCGAGTTTTATTTAAAGGTTTAAAATTTTCACCATTTGCACTACATTGCTATTTTCCCGTATCATGCAAAAATATTGTCCCTTTTTGTTTAATCCAGGTAGGTATTCAACGTTTATCAGTTCATGAAAAATGGTTATACACGAAGGTTATAATTTATAAGTTTACGTTAAATACAAAGAAAGCATCCAAGACACCAGAGAACATAAAATGTTCTGTGGTTTGAGGTTTGTTCCTATCATTCGAACGTGCCATTCTAGCCGAAATCACAATTAGGCCTACTGGAAAACACGAAAGGCTAATAAGTAGGTAAGGCAAGTACATAATTAGCAGGACTAGCGAGTCAATTTTCGTAACATTGTGGAAAATGCTTGTAGTTCTGCAAACATTTTCCGTCAGCTCCCATAAAGTAAGAAGCTCTAATGCTGGCTCCACAAGTGAACATAAAGGTAAATATAGTCGCCATTCCGCGTCTGGTCGCGTAGCCACTTAGTAACCGGCCGATAGTGGTCCATTATGTCCATTAGGGCCCGTCTACGATTTGTTTCACAGCTACGAGCTGAACTTTAATGTAAACTTCTCTTTATTTCAACATTTTTGACGTCGCAACTGTTATACGTGATGTGGTTCGAAACTAAGCTATTTCCACCCAATTGTATTGAAAAATGCTCGTGAGTAAGAAGTTAGATTACTCTCGCTTTTTTAAATTGAAATATTGAATTGAATAAAAGATATTCAGGGAGTCCACGATCTCTGGTCAAAAATATCCATTGCAAGTTTCTTAAGGCGGTTAAACCAATGTGCAAAGTCAATGTGGACGTCAATGTATGGGCTTTAATGCTCAAAATTGTACCCTCGGTTTTCCTTGTTAATAAAATGTTCCTTGTTACTAATAAAAAAAATATAGAAAAAAATCCCGAATGTTCGCTCACATAAAAATGTGCACTTAGCGACTTTACACATTTTGTATGGATCGTCACATAGTAAATACCAAAATGGGCTATTGAAAAAGGCATTTTTTCTTTATACATTTATCAAACATTCTGTATACACCATTCAGATAGATAAAATCAAAAATTTCCAGATTGTGAGAATAAAGTAAAAGGTACACGTTTAAATGCAAATGCCTCTTTGTGCTTAAAAAATAATAAATAATATTTCGTCATCTATTGTAATATTATAGGATATTTTTTTTTATGATAGACTGACCAGCGATTTGCCTCAGTCTCACCTGATGGAAAGCGATGACAAGGCCTAAGATGTTGCTCGCTGGTTCAGTAATAGCCTATTCACTCTTGTCTTGAAGAGACTCAGATTATATGTATCAGGAAATACAGACGGCAGCAGCAAATTCCAGTCCTTAGCTGTTCGCATTAGGAAAGAAGAAGCAAGTCGCTTCGTGCGAATAAATGGTAGACTGACAACGTAAGGATGCAACCGCTCACCACGTCTGGACCTCCGGTGATGGAACGGGGAAAGCGGAACTAAGTCATGTAATTCCTGAATTAATTAAAAATGAATTAATTACATTTTTTTTACAAGAACATATGGTAAAGTAGATGTTATTAAAATAATATTGCTGACCCTTCATATATTATATTCGGCCTTATTGAGGCATGTGAAAATAATTTATCATGACATGACTATGTCGTGCATGTCATATTTCAAAAATGCATTTCTTGCATACTATATTCTTAATTATTAATTATACATGTCTAAATACTTACAAGCTAAAATATTATTTAATAGTTTGTTAAAATAAAGATCGATTGAATAAGAACCTCAGACCAAGTAAAATTTTTTTTACTTGGTCTGAGATAAGAACATGCGTTACAGATTGTTATATGGCGATGTCATGTCATTAATATATAATTGGCGAATTTCAAAAGTGATGTAAGAATTAAAATTTCTAACTAAACTATTCGTCAATCGTGTAAAAACATGCGTTACATAATATTTTTTTGAATTTAAATTTTAAACTCGGCAATTGGTAGTGTTTTAATACTAGCGGGCGCGAAGAAGAGGTTGGAGACAACTTCTCTTCACAGAATCTTCAGTACTGGTCGCTAGGTATATGTTATAAGCCACTGTATTAGCCCGCCGTAAGACACGCGGCTTTCAATCTTGGGTCGTGGGTTCTCATGTTATAAATACGGAATATCATTTGGTATTTAACAGTAGCTTTTCAGGGAATGACAACATCGTGAGGAAACAATTCCAATCTCGAAAAGATCTTGTATTTGGTGCAATAATTTATACCTGGCCGTGAGCATTCTAAAAACTAAATATATCCTATCATTTGTCCCAAGCCGCTTCCTCATATTTTAAAACGCATATGATTGTGAAACGAAAAGGAATATTTTCTTTCTCTACCCTATTTTCCCTATCGACGAGATAAGAACTACTTATTTCGAAAAGGGAGACGCAAACGCAACAACAAAGCTACCGAAAATCGTTGAACGTTTTAAATAGCAATACAAGGGAGCCTTTTAAATGGTAATTCGATTGTACCCAGTTTGCAGCTTCAAAAGAGTGAAATATTCTTTTCAGGGGCCAGCGACGCCTCGGGAGAATTATTAATGGGAGAGAAACTGTGAAACTTTCACGCTGCCGAGGCAGGGACGTCGGCGTGGCTTGTGTTGCATCGCGCTTGCCATTTTGATCTCAACATAAATACCATAGACTTGTAAGATTTGATTACCAGCTTCTTAGGCGAAAGAGAATGGCCTAGCCCTACTGGGTTATGCGTGATGAGCGTTGATAGGCGAAAATCAAAAAAAACTCCTAAAGGGTTTTACTATTTGCTTATGTAGACGCATAATAAACTCGCCACACCTCTCCTCACTTCAGCATCAACAAACATAACAGCATCCTCCATGCATACACACAGATCCAACACAGCACAGGAGACTCCATACGCATCTCTGTCTTGTAACTTGGGCCCACCCACGGGCCGTTTTCGAATGAATAAACTCCGTCACAAGCGTGATGACGGCGTGCGAGTCCGAACTCGCGGTTTATTCTAGAAATGTACTTTTTACGAGGCCGATAAATTCAACGCGCCGCGAGATCGCAGCGGAGTTATGTCTTGAAAAGGACATTATTATTATGTGAGGCGTTTTTCAGACACCTCAGAAGGGAAGTACGTAACTTAAAACACAAGTGTCTGAGTAGGTCGACGATTGATCTCAGGGTACTTTTTTCCGCAATGGCATTCTAGTTTTAGGGAAGATCAAGTGCCTACTTTTTATCGGACCAAAATTAAAAAGTAAAATCTTAGGAGTATTGAACTCCTAGGAGTCCTAGGAGTATAATAACTTTTAAAAATTCTGTCACCGCTATACATATTTCAGTCGAATTTAAGAAAAAATCGTATTTAGCCAAATTAAAACCACCCGCAACCCGCAACGCTTCCAGTGTGTGAGCCCCTTTATATATTTTTTTGCTCCACATTATCTATGAAAAATATTGAAAAAAATAAATTTAAAATATATTGCAATTTCATTGTTGTAAATATGTCTTTGAAGTCATAGAGAGAGAGCTTTTGGATAAATCAAAATATCACCGCATTCTTAAGCACGTCACCAAACGTTATTTTGCAATATTTTTTGTAATTTCCTCAAATTAAAAGAAAAACGCACTATATAACGCACCTTGGCGGAAACCAGGATCGCCTGAACTCGGTCTCTTTGTCGGGACCTCGGCGTAAGCCTTGGCTAGCCATCTCGTCGGGCAATACCGTACTTTCCGAGCCTTCGCAATAATGTACCTACTATACTAGTAGCTCTGTGAGCTGTAGACCTCACAATTTTTTTTAAGTGCAAGATATCCAAAAAATTACTCGACGAAAAAATTATATATAATTATCGAGCGTGCTCACAAAGTTTCACGACAATCGGTTGAGAAATGCGAACCTTAGAGGAGAACATCCGGACAGACAGACATACAAAAGAATTTATCGAGCGTGCTCACAAAGTTTCACCACAATCGGTTGAGAAATGCGAACCTTAGAGGAGAACATCCGGACAGACAGACATACAAAAGAATTTTTGTCGAAAGCTGGAACGGATACGCTTCGCTCGCTCGGTCAATTATTAATGTCCAATACTTTTCAGAAGCCACATACATTGTGTAAATTATTTATTTTCACTAAAGTTGGCTTTGCTTGTTGTATTTTTTGTGGACATTCATCATTGGATAATGCTTAAGTTTTTTTTTTCTATTATTAACTTACTCTTTTTTTATTTTTAATAGTGGATAATTTTGCAATATAATTTTCTGTCATGCATTCTAACAGCAAAGTTCCATACTACCAAACCCATTTAGCCAAATTAGAGGCTTTAGGGCGGTTAGAACTTCTAACAGTTAAATTGCCCACTCACTTGACAAGCCTAATTCCAATGAGGTCTAGTTTACCCCTTAGGTTGGAAGGATACAACTGTACTGGGATAACGCTAGGATGATGATGATGATGAAACTTTTGTACCTTACCACAATAATTGGAATTCTAAAAAACAATAAGCTGCCCGTTGAAAATTAGTCAAACCATATTTCGCACACTGGGTGGCATAGTTGTGTAAGTTTGGTGACAATACAATGTACCATCAAACTGGTCAAATGATGTAGACTGAAAGTGGCTATTTGAACTCTTCAATCACACGTGATAAATTCGTTGTGTATTAGCAACTAACTACGCAAATAAATATAAACAGCAGTAAATAATTGTATCTAAAATTGACACAACCTTGGGTTAAAAATCCACAGCTATACTGGTAATACAAATTAAATGTTAAAGTGCTCTGTTGGATTACTTTACTTTCCTTCCCACGCACTGCTTACTTACGCCCACGTTCCTCAAATATAGCGCGTCATTTCGCGCCTTACAATTAATTTTCTAAGTTCTAGTTATTCATCCATTGTACACTAGGGCACAGAATAAGTAATAGTATTAACTACGGACAGAAAGAGATTTAGACAACAGACTATCTACCCTGACCTTAGAATGCTAGTCGCTGTTTCTGTTGGCCTGAGATATTTCTTGTGAAAAGTGGATGAGAAATACGACTTCACCTACCACAGTGGTCTGTCATTTTCGTGTGCGTATCTAATTTATGTGTGCACCTACATGGTATAAATGGCGAATAAATAGGGTAAAAAATTGGGTCCAAATCCAAAAACTAAAGAAATACACTTGTATTATTACCTATTACTAACAGTAAATGGTAAACGGGATTTAATTGCGTAATATCAGATATTTGATGCCACATGTAACAATTTATAACACGCTGTGATGCTGCCACCCTATAAATAGTAAACCATAAAAATATCTACCACAAAATAATTGTAAATACAACATATTATATTCAACGGCTGGTCGATTTAACCGGGGACAAAAGAGCTGGCAGCTTCCTCGCCCAACGCATAAGTATTGCGATCCAGCGAGGAAATGCAGCCAGCATCCTCGGCATCATGCCACAGGGGCCAATTTTAGACTTAGGTTTTTAGATTTGTAACGGTTTAATTTAGTTTATTTAATAATATACATGTTGTTTTTTATCCATTATGGATAAATAAATTAAAATATTAAGTATCCAATTACATATTATTACCAAAACCATTAAAAATATATGTAACTAAATAAATAATAATTATATTTTATTGATTATATATTATTTTTATTTTTTAATAATTATATTTTACTTTTCATGTTTTCTTTTTATTTTACTCAATGCACCCACTTTTACAAGTTTCTGTTAGGCCCTATGGTTGACTGGTAGAGAATGCCTCACGGCATTAAGTCCGCCTTTTGTATTAATATGTGCAATAAAGTTTAAATAAATAAATAAATTATCGTCCCAAAGTCAAATAAAAAGTACCAATATAATCCTTATGTAAAACAAAGGGGATTGCCTACTGATATGCAAAGGCTTAGTGTCCAAGGCATTGACAGCGCTCGATTATATGCTTGCCATTCTATATTATATAATACGTACTACACGTGTCCTACAATATTATGCGGAAAGTTCTATGGCCCTAATTTAGTATGAGGATTAGTCGAGATTCTTTATAAGACTAGAAGTATCGTTGACGCACACTACCCTAAGTGATGTGATGATGCCTCTTCTACTATCTTAATTCATAATCAGATAATCACATAAGAAACTCCTTTATCTTGCTGTCTAAAACATTCCCTAAAACAAGAATCGTTTGGTTTGGGGACTTTGGGGTTTGGTTTGAGTACTCATACCCACATTAGTCACTTTTTGTTACAAAGTGTATCCATTTTCATTGCTATTGACAATAGAAATATATAACTTTCAAATTTTAATTGCTCCTTATACACATCTTCACACACTGGCCTCTCACAATGCTTTGAGCTATGCTAAGCGTTGAGCATAGCTTCGCAGTCACATTTGTAACTAGTAGTCACACTCACGACAGCGCCAGGGATGCCTACACGATGTTAACATCCGTAGTTCTTTTGTGTTAAAGAGCAGCGAACAACTTGTGTCTTAAATTAAAGGCACCGTTCTCTAGTCTCCAAGTGGAATCAGGAACAATTGATTCGGTTCAACTTATTTTGAACACATGTACATGCGCGTTCACTATAGATCTACTAAATATATGGTGTGGCCTCAGCCATGATGTTCGCCGTTCGCCTGTTATTGACCGAGCGAGCGAAGCGTTTCCGTTTCAGCTTTCAACAAAAATTCTTTCGTATGTCTGTCTGTCCGGATGTTCTCCTCTACAGGTCGCATTTCGATTCTCGTGAAATTTTATGAGTAAGTTCGATAATTATACAGTTTTTTTTGTCAAGTCATTTTGAAATTTAAAAAAAATGCGAGCTCATAGAGCTACTAGTAAATATTCTGGGTCACCTTCAACGATATTTTGATTCAGGAGTCCCTTTGTGTGATAGGTGAAGTGAAAATGGTCAGATCATGTACTTCGAAAAGGCCAGAGCAACATTATATTCGAATGAAGAATTCATGCCTTGAAAGGCATAAACATTTTACAGATTCGGTTTAATAAAACGTTTCAAATATACCAAGAATTCCAAACCTTGTATAGCTGACAGAAGCATCCTTCCCGGAATGTGATTGCCGGTTAATTATTATTATACCTTCACTCTCGAACGAAACATTTCAAACTTGAAACAATATTTTCAAATTAATCTGAATCATTTACTCCCATCCAGCGAGTTTCAGCTAAGTGGCCATTTATCATCGAGACTGAAAATATTTCGAAATAAGTCACCAAATTGGTGAAATTTTGTTTTAGTTTAGTTTATGTCCAGAATTATTTTGTTCATTGACATCTCCGCCTCAAGTTAGTTGTCTTTAATTAAATATTTAATCCTCGCCTGGAATTAAGTGTAGACGTGGAGGCGTATTCTCGACATAGTTTAGATGCGCTGTTATTGTTGAAATTTAAGGAATTATTTCGTTTCTAATACGTGTCGAATTTTTTTCGTTATCGGACTAACTTGTAATTATATTTTAAATATTTTTTATACAATATTAAATATTTATTAGAGAACTTTTTTTTTACACAAATCGTACTAGTCTCGTAGTACTTAAGCTCAATACGGCTTGTGTTATGGATACTAGCAGACGATATATTTAATAGATATATACTTATATACATAGAAAACATGCCAGTCTCAGGAATAAATCTCTGCTCACCACAGAAACAAATGCCCTTACCGGGATTCGAACCCAGGACCTCTAGCTTCGGAGGCAGTGACACTACCAACTAGGCTACAGGCCGACAATATTTTTAACATAGGAAAAACATATTTTACATGAATTGGATGTGCAGAGCAGTTTAAAGTGAAAAAAATAAGAATACTTGTACAATTTTACTTCAATGATTCTTCTCCTATTTTTTCTTTGATTTTACTTTTTAGGGTTCCGTAGTCAACTAGGAACTCTTATAATTTCGCCATGTCTGTCCGAGACTTACGAGTAGCTTTGTGATTATTAGTGCTAGAAATCTGCAATGTGACATAGATATACAGGGTGGAAAGAAAATACGGGGCCTGGAGGTAAACTACCTTAAAACGTTGAGATAACTCAGTTTACTGAAAGGAAACATTATTTTATTTCTCCTAAGCAATAAAACTGCATTCACAGATTTTTGAAAAAGATACCTTTTTTCCATACTATTTGTGCAAAATGTTTTTTTTGGGCTCTCTTTTATCTTAGACTAGGTCTGTCTCTAATAAGTTTTTGTTCCTTGATAAAAATAGGATCTTTTGGCATCATTTGGCATCAATTTTTTTTTGACAAAAATGTCAAAAAATTGCTATTTTTTGGTATATGTACATTTTTTTTAAATCTGTGCAGTTTTAATACTTAGGAGAAATAAAATAATGTTTCCTTTCAGCAAATTGAGTTATCTCCACGTTTTAAGCTAGTTTCTCTCCCGGGCCCGACTTATCTTTCCACTCTGTATAAACCAATAAATCTGACAAACTAGTAAAATAAAGTTAAAAAAAAAGTGTACCGCACTCCCTACACGTAAAGTGTTTACGTTAACTCTATGGGGTGTTGTTCGAGACAAAAAAATATGAAAAAATCATGAAAGTAAAGTTTAATACAGACTTCCAATGAAAACTATAGCGGACATGATCATGTGGACATGGTTAAGCTGTTATCGTGAAAAGTCTTCTCCTCTTAGTAAAAGACGTATGAAATCCTGCGAAGGTATTCCGTTTTGCATGTTATTGTTTTTTGTTTAATTAAGTTCTTTGGGCATTGGGCAACTACTACACTGAACATGGCCCGACATTTTCGCCTTAGCTTCACCGACTGTACTTGACAATCCAAATATCCAGGCGAAGTTACCACTCATAAGTGTCATTTCTTGTGAAAATGTGTGTTGGATAGGCGTAATAAAACCGTGGCACCTTCTTTCGCAGACAAATGATTCATAGAATGTATTGATCCGAAGAATTTTCATTTCATAGAGAAAGTTTAATTTCAGAAACCGTTAACTTTTTAGCTAGGCTTTTTAGGTCATTGTGCAGAACTCATTTTGGTCAACTAGAAAAGTAGGTCAGGTTAGAACTGCGACCCTTTGTAAAAAAGTAATGTCTATGAAATGAAAATTATGAGAAACATATTTATATTCTATGAAACTTCTGTCTGCGAAACAAGTTAAAACCGATGCCTTTATGATGGGGCTACCTTGTTTCTGTAGCACTTCAGGTATGTTCGCGGATATACCACAATGAGGAAACGATGCTCATCCCTGGTGCGCAGGGTCCGTTCTGGCCCCAATAGCATCCTGCAGGTATTTGCAGAGAAGTTTGATTGCCATTACCTGAATCACTGTTATATGATTCATGTAATGGCAAACGAATCCTAGTTTTTTTTTTTTTATTGTATACTAATTATTTTTTGTCACGAATAAATATTTTTCTTCTTCTTCTTCTTCTAAATTGCGAAGGCGGTTGGGGGTAGATAACTACATAAATAATGTTGGCATTTATCTTCAACAGCACCGAACCCTAGCCTTAATCCTATAGTATAAAATTTTATAATGTATTAATCTATTGTAATGTATTGTGATATGATCCCCGTTGGTAGAATTAAATGAATTTATCCCAATTGGTCTAATTAAAAATTATAGAAGCACAACTAGCGTCGCAAAATGACACCACCAAATCTATGTCAAAGAAGGCGGGGCGGGCGTCAAAACTATGTCGAATGGCTGCCTAGTTTGAACATGGCGGCACAGCGTAACAGGCAAATTAAGTGAAATCTCAAAAATAAGTAATATTCCTTATTGTGCAGAGAAATGGTGTGTTAATCACTCTTTAAAACATAAAAAAATATATGCAAACAGTTTTCACATAAGTAAAGCCGTAAACATATTTGTTTGATTTTATTAGTCGGAACAGGTTTTGTATAGGAATGGTGTTATGCCACCTTACATCATCAAAATGTTAATAGGTGAATGATGTCGGACGAGGTCAGCTCTTGTATAGGTGACCGCTTTGAGTGTTTACTAACTGATCGCTTCCGTGCTTTGGAAAACACGTAAATTTAATGAAGTTACATTCAGGCGGCTTTAGTACTTCTAACAGTCTAGTTACTCACTCACTTGACAAGCCTAATCACAATAATGTTTAGTTTCTTCCTTGGGTTGGAAGGTCAAATGGCAGTAGTTTCTGTAAAACCTGTTGCCTACGCAATTTTTTGGGATTAGGTAGCGGACCCCGGATGCAACTCATGTAACTGTACTGACATAACACCAGGGCGATAATGGTGATGATTGATGTGACGATAATGATGTTTATACATTATGGATTGCAAACTGCATTAGATATGTATGTGTAACAGGTATATTCGGTAGTATAAGAAGGACGACCTATCTGACTGTAGTTTTCGTGTCGTATTTATAACACTGCCTCAGAATCCGGCGTGGACCCGGGAGCCGGCAAGTGTTTGCCAACTTACGGAACTCGGCACTAATTTGTCAACCCTCATTAAGTTATCTTCCCCGCGTTCCGTGCGATTTTAATTCCCTTTGTCTCTTTTAGTTTAGTTGTATAAAGGTTTTTCGTGTACCAATATTCGCTATAGGTACTTACCGCTGTGGCGCAACGACCCGAAGTGGATCTTGGCCTATGACACCAAAGACCGCCAGGCTTCCCTGCCAGCGCGTCGTCGAGATCGGTCTTACGACTGTTTCATACATAAACCAGCTTGGAGCTTCTGATCATGACGCTAACACGGCAATTCACTTCAATTTTCTATAGTTTAATTTTAAAAATCGCAAACACTTTTAATGTTTATTTTACAGATATTTTTTCTTGCTGATGAAATTTATCAACATAAGTATAAAAAGACCATCGGGGGATGGGCAGCAGCATCCCTGGAGTGCGGTGGAGACACTGCGATCGCCAACCCGCATGCCAAGCGTGGCGATTATGGCATTTACCCCCTATGAAAGCGACACAAAGGCCACGGCCCCGAGGTTCCGGCGGCCCCCGGTGCCCTGGTTTTGGTAGCGGCCAGGGTACTAGCGGGGCCAGGGGTGCTAAGAATCTCCGGCAAAGATCCAGCTACCACCACCGACGACTCCTGGCCCTGGCAACGTACAACACGCGTACACTGCGGACCGACGAAAAGATAGCGGAACTAGAGGAAGGATTGAGCAAGTTGCGTTGGGATGTCGTGGGGTTATCTGAAGTCCGAAGAGAGGGGGAGGACACGATAACCCTAAAGTCCGGCAACTTGCTCTATTTCCGGGAGGGCGACCAACAGTCCCAGGGAGATGTCGGGTTCATCGTCCACAAGTCCCTCGTAAACAACGTGGTGAAGATCGAGAATGTGTCGGCTAGGGTGGCGTACCTTATACTCAGAGTATCCAAGAGATACTCGTTGAAGGTCATACAGGTGTACGCGCCGACCTCGGCACACTCCGACGACGAGGTGGAGGCTATGTATGAGGATATAACTAAGGCCATGCATAGTTCCAAAACCTACTTCACCGTTGTTATGGGGGACTTTAACGCGAAACTGGGCAAGAGAGACGGCAATGAGCTGAGAGTGGGGCAATTTGGAGTTGAAAGTCGGAACCACCGGGGCCAACTACTGCCTGGTTTCTTGGAGAACGAGGGACTCTACATGATGAACTCCTTCTTCAAGAAACGCGAGCACAGGAAGTGGACCTGGATGAGTCCCGAAGGTGCAACAAAAAACGAGATTGACTTCATTATGTCGACGAAGAGGCATATATTCAATGATGTCTCTGTGATCAATACGGTTAAAACCGGAAGTGATCATCGTCTGGTAAGAGGCACATTGGATATATTCGTCAAGCTAGAGCGCTCTCGACTGATGAAGTCTACGCTCCGTCCAGCAGCAGTCCAAATCCAAAACGCCGAGAGCTTTCAGCTGGAACTCCAAAATCGTTCTGATTGTCTAGGCGGCGACGTGGACGATTTCAATGACGGGTTTGTGGAAGCTGTCCATAGCATTGGGTCTAAGTTCTTTAAGGCCTTACGGACTCACAGAGCCAAAAGGCTTTTTATCTCTACTCAGAGGCTCATCGAGGAAAGGAATGAAATGATTCTGCAGTCTTCAGCCGATGCAACATTATACAGGCAGCTCAATAAACAGAGCCAGCTCGCCAAATTAAAAACTGAAGACGGAAGAATCGTTTCATCCAAACCCGAGATTCTGAAAGACATAGAATGCTTTTATGGACAGCTATACACGTCAACTAGCAGACCCGAAGTTGGTCTGGCGGAAGACCCTAGAGCCAGATTAACCCGGCACTATACCGAAGATATCCCGTACATCGGCCTGTACGAGATTAGAATGGCTCTTAAACAGCTAAAGAACAACAAGGCACCCGGTGAAGACGAAATAACAGCTGAACTCCTGAAGGCGGGTGGAAAACCGGTCCTTAGGGCCCTTCAGAAGTTGTGCGATTCCGTCTTACTGGAAGGGAAAACTCCAAAGGCATGGAACAGAGGTGTGGTGGTGCTGTTCTTCAAAAAGGGTGACAACGCCTTACTGAAGAACTACCGCCCCATCTCACTTCTGAGCCATGTCTATAAGCTGTTTTCAAGAGTCATTACGAACGGTCTCGCACGCAGGCTACATGACTTCCAGCCTCCCGAACAAGCCGGTTTCCGAAGAGGCTTTAGCACCGTGTGTGTTGCCAGTGATGACATATGGTACTGAAACGTGGTCGCTTACTATGGGCCTCATAAGAAGGCTCAAAGTCACCCAAAGAGCAATGGAGAGGGCTATGCTGGGAGTTTCTCTGCGTAATCGCATCAGAAATGAGGCCATCCGCAGCAGACCAAAGTGACCGATATAGCCCTTCGAATCGCTAAACTTAAGTGGCAGTGGGCGGGGCACATAGCACGCAGAACCGATGGCCGTTGGGGCGGGAAGGTTCTCGAGTGGCGACCACGTACCGGAAGGCGTAGCGTGGTCAGGCCCCCCACACGGTGGACTGATGACCTGGTAAGGGTCGCGGGTGTCCGCTGGATGCGAGTGGCGCAGGACCGGTCATTGTGGAAGTCTTTGGGGGAGGCCTATGTCCAGCAGTGGACGTCATTCGGCTGAAATGATGATGATGATGATGTATAAAAATAATACACCCAGTCTTGTATACACTACCTACTTTTCTCTTTATATCACGATCAGGTTGAACTACTATGGAAGCCACAGGAAAAACAAATGCGCATTGTGTCTACATGTGATATGTAAAAGAGCTTTTACCGCCATCGCTACGAGTACATGTGATATGTAAAAGATCTTTTACCGCCATCGCCACCTACATTATTTTTTAAATTTTTTTTTATTGGAGAACCAAAGGACGAGGGAAAAAATATCTACTCGCCTAGGTCTGTACAGTACGATTACTTTGAGTTTGACACTGACATATGCTCTTATTCCATTGGATAGTCTACTTTAACGGTTATGTAATAGAGTTTATATTACAAACATACAATTTTAAGACAGTGTATATGTAAAAGAAATATTATTACATAGTGTTAAAGTATAATATCCAATAGAATAAGAGCATGTGTCAGTGTCAAACTCAAAGTAATTTACCTGTAATGGTCTTCTTAAAGGGTCAATCTATAAAAATCATTCTGGACTGTGAACAGGTGGTCAGTCAAATAGGACAATAAAAGTAATACCAAATTGCTGTACGTACTTATGTCTCAAATCGACTTTCTGACGTCACCAGTTTGTAGAGGTAAATAAACATTTTCTCTTACACACTCACTCTCGCTTTATTTTTCACTCCATTTTCATCAAACCACGATCAAGAATTCACGGCAATAAATGCATAGTATTCCGCTATAAAGTTTT
The DNA here is from genome assembly GCA_905163555.1 of Notocelia uddmanniana. Taxonomy (NCBI): domain Eukaryota; kingdom Metazoa; phylum Arthropoda; class Insecta; order Lepidoptera; family Tortricidae; genus Notocelia; species Notocelia uddmanniana. Next base: position 25,558,319 of record LR991055.1, read on the forward strand.
CACTCTAGTTGCAAGAAAGTTGAGCGTCAACTAAAGGTACCCTTCGAATTGTTGCGAATATCGCAACTCACCAGCCATACCATTTTCCGGAAAAATAATTCACCTAATATTTTAATAAAATACATTCAATAATTATCATACGTTAATATTAAATATACTTAATAATACATTCAATAGTAAATATACCTAATAAATTGGCAGTCGTAGGAGTAATAAAAATCGACACCTTTTCTATAGGAAACGGTACTTAACTTACTGCCAAAATTGACTACTAGATATTTAAAAAAAAGGAATGTAAAAACTTATTTACGACAAACTGAAATAACGGCAAAAGGTACAGTCAGCTGCAAAGAAACTTGGGTCAGATAGAACAGATATAGATAGAACAACGTCTTTTAAAATATATATATATTATAATAATTCACATGGTTAATCCGGTTGTGTAGCTATATTATATACCTACCATTTTCTGTTATTCTGAAAGAGTGCCTACGCCACAAACAAAATAGGAATGCACAATTACAAAATTGCCACAAAAACATACAAAACACGTGGTTTCTATAAAAAGTAAATGTTGTTTCCACTTTTTCAAGTGAAAAATAACTATTAACGATTATGTCGTTCCGTTCCGTTATTAAAATCTATCTTTCAACCACTTGGTGTAAAATTATCCCAAAAAATGATGGAACCCGTAGTCACATCGCGTGTTACGGCAGAATACCTTTAGTTTGAGTAGCAAGTATGATATCACGATCTTTTGCATACGAAGCAGTAAGACTCGCAATTGTCTGAGTTTAGCTACTATCTGGTGAAATTGCGGTGTGAGGTTTTGGGCTGAGCGTCACAGAATTGGCAACAAGGCAAGTAAAGTCTTCTATGTAATACGGGACCGAGGAAAAGCTTAATACCAGAGTTCTTGGGCGTGCGTAAGGTTATCTACCTAACGTAAATTTGACACGTTAGATACGTACGTACGCGTACGGTACGGTTTCAGAGGTTCCCTCGGACGCTCCGACTGTGGAATAAGCTCCCTGCCGAGGTTTTCCTGAGTAGAGACAGTATGAGGTTCTTCAAGAAAGGATTCTATACATTTTTAAAGGATCGGCAGTGCGCATGTGACACCCCAGGAGTTGCAAGCATCCACGTGTTATAAAAAAAATCAACTAGTTATAAATAAATGATGGCAATCCATCATGTCTTTTAGACAATTTCAGTGGCTCAGCAGTGACAAGGGCGTTTCTCTTCACTAAAACAAACTGAAACTAAGCCATGAAATTCAATTAAATTCTCGCCACGCATCGCCGGTAATAAAATAGCTTGAATACATGCTCCAATTTTCTGGAAGCAAAGGGCCTTTGTAGTGACCTCTCAACAATGGGCTAGGTTAGGTGTCACAAATGAATGAAATAAATGAACTTTATTCTGCAAGTAGGCCGCAATGACACTTTTACAAGTCAAAATCGAAAGAAACTCGACAGAAACGCACAATACAAAATAAGATCGTCAACAATAACACAGTGATAATAAATAATACGCAAACGTTATTACTTACGCTGATATCTGAGCCTAACACGTAATACACGTGGCATAATACACACTCCATTTTTGGTCTACTTGACAGCATTGTTCCGTTCACACCAACTGTAGACGACGCAAGTCCACAGCCTATCGTCTGCGATAGCTCGGTGGAAACAGAGGTTCTTGCCGCACCCGTCTCGGTGAACACGGTAGCGTCACACGAAGGATCTGTGAACGACCGAGGAATGGCGCAGCACTGTTTCGAAACTAACTCCTACTTACGCGGCTCTGTTCTTGTAAGGTTCACTATGATCATGGGAACACTCCGTAATAAAAACACTGAGTCTGTTACAAGTTATAATGGAATAAAAACACAAAGGAAAGATAAGGTACAATATTACGCACTAAGCTTATTAGGCACTAAATTTACTGTTCAGAGTCAGAAGGTTCAAAATTTAAATACTAAACAACGGCGGGATTACACTTAATAACAAGTTACTGCACTGAAAAATTACGTTCACTATGCCACGTTCCTGGCCAAAGGTTCACTCGTCACTGCCCACTATTAATTACAAGTTACTGTTCTGAAGCTCACGTTCACTATGCCAAGTTCCTGGCTTGCGTTTGTAACAGAACGCCATTGCGCTCCGTCACTTCCATATTGAAATATTTTCCAAGAGACAGTCGGATAAATTCATGGTTTCCCCGTTGAAAGCATTATTAAGAAAATAGTCGAAAATAGGAGTCTTGGCGAAAGCACAACCATGTCATATATGTAAATGCTAAGTAGTTTCGTATGCTTTAATAAGTTTCCTAAATAAGCTTGAGCATTGCCATTGAACAAGCACTATAAAACAAAAGAAAATACTTAAAGTAGACATACGGGGGAGTTTTGTCGAAGGCTGAAACGGGGACGCTTCGCCCGCTTCGCTTGCTCGGTCGAAAAGTAAATATTTAATAGAAAGAATAGGCGGGTGTTAATTATATTACTAATTAGAATCCTCGACTTGGCATTCAATCATACAAACTAAGAACGTAAGATACAAACAATGCATAGAAAATAAGCAGACCTATATAATGAGTCTAAAATCATAACAATCTGTCGGGCGGTTGACGAGTTTCAATTTTATTAGCAAATATGTAGGGTACTTCCTTCCTCACAACACGAGAACATGAATTTTTAGTTGAGGCAGCGCCACTGTTACTTGAACCCTGGCACGCATCGATATCGCTAAGGTTGAGGGCTCTCTCTATTCTGGACGGCAAAACGTTCGGCTCAGATGGGATGGGAAAAAGTGTGGAACAGCGGTGACGTCACGTCGGGCGAAACGACGGAAGGTATAGCGTGGTTGCTTACGGTCGATTGGTAGGAGTGGGGGCACTGGTGGGAAAGAGTAGGCTGTATCGGATGTTCGTTTTGACGCGAATGACTTGTCAATGGCTTTAAAAGCAAGCGGCGGACTGCAGTTGGGGCTTTTTGCGATTCGGCGGTGGGCTGTTAACATACCTCTGGCTTGTAGCACAAATCTATCGGTGGGTTTCTAGTAATTAGGGTAGGGAATTCTCTGTTATGTGGCGGCGCGCTGCATGATACGAGGATTTTCTATCTTAATATTAAAGTTTGTTTAATTTTGTGGGGTTTAGTGTTGTAGTGTTTTTAGTTGAAATCCTATCGTTATACCAAGGACTTTGGAGTAACGAAAGGATGTGTTTGTTGTTCTTACTTAAGTTTATTTGTGTTAATAATGATACATTGTTTATTTCTTTGTAAAAAGCCAGAACGTTAACCAGATTACAGTTAATCTGACGGGGTACATACAACCTAACGGCTGTCAAGCGTGTTTACCCCGGAGCTCCGTAACTTACCAGATTGGGGTGTCCGTCTGGCATCACCTCTTTACCAACATAGGTGATGCGTCTAGGCCCCCCTGTATTCTCGGTGTCCAGCTGACGATCGGAAGCATGGCTGGCACGATTGAAGGCTCAGCATAGGAGGTTACTCCGCTTGCGGAAGACGTCAGTATCCGAGGTGCAGTCTTGTTAAATATATTTATATATCCAATTTATATACACAATAGGGTGTTCTACTAACACCGCCGAGCTCTCGAGCGTGTTGGGGGGAACGCACAACACACAGGCGTGTCAGGTTTCTAAATCCTAGCTTCGCCGGCTAGACTTTACAGCTTAAAGTAGGGACTTCACGGCCTTATTCGGAACTAAAACCAGATTCCTGGAATTAGTTACGAATAATGCAGAGTAGGGCTGAGAAGGGGTAGTGTTAGGTTAAATTCATACACAGGGTTAATATTAGGCATCTAGGATGGGTAATATTTCTGTAAGTGAAGTGTTTTATTTCCAGGATCACAGTAGGGATTCTTTTAGTGTTTGAAGTGTTTCAGTCGCGGAATAGTTATAGCTCCGATGGCAGAGAACGAAGTGTCTTCAGTATACGTGTGTAAAAGTGTTAAGTGAATAGTGAGATAAGTGGAATCTTAAGCCGCTAGTCTTTAGGGACTTAGCATAGGCCTGATAGGGACCTAGTTACGGTGAGGCTGAGAATGCCGATCCTAGTGTTGTATATTTAAAGTGATCAGTGTACGTTGTGAATAGGAGGAGGGCATATACCCAGAGTATTGGGCCATGCCTACTAGGGACTGATGTCTAGCAGAGCCGTACATCAGACGTTTTCCACAATGGGTAGCTGAACGCTCATGACGTGGTTAACTCGTTTTCTAATAAGGGGAATTCGGTGGGCTACGTGTTACGGTTCGGCATTTTTGGCTTCAACGGGAGCTAGGCATGCTAGTGATAGGGCTTAGAGCCGCTAGGAGTGATAGGGTTAATAAGGCATCAGCGCCTTCAGTGGTAGTGTAGACTAGAGATGCCCGCGAGCATCTGAGTGGCCGAGCAAAACAGCTTACCCTGTTTTGCGAAGCTAGATTAATTAGATCGTTGTAGAATATGACCAAACCCCACCCTCTTGGGCTTGCTGACAGTGACAGTAGCTAAAATGGCACGTCACAACATATATATATGACCAAGGATAACTTTAGCTAGAATAGGGTAGTCAGAGTGTAGTGCTTAGACTAGCAGGTATCCTTGGCTTAGGAATTTCAAAGTGCTGTGGTGGGAGATTTGCCCTCCTTCGACAACACGCCCCGTCAGCAGGTGCCAAAAAGCGGTCTTATCAGGTATGGTTGGGGTTAAATTAATAATACAAATATAAAACCTTATTTCCAAGCACTAGGGCCTATAGGAACAGCTAGGAGAGAAGTCGGTTAGTTGAGCTACGTAACGCTCTAAGTTTCATACTAATAGGACCATTACAACGACTAGTACAGGCAGAGTAATCTCTAGGCTCCTCTCAAATAGGCTAGGCCTAAGTAAAACCCTATTAGAATTAGTTTCAAGCGTGTATTTTAATGATACAAGCTGCTAGCGCAGCCCAATCTTAGTTAGGTAGCGTTTAGGTCAACTGAGAAGTGATGTGTGTAAGGATAGATTAGGTCGCGAATATTAGTAGAGATGAAGAGTCCAACGATCCTACCAGCTTCACATTAAAGTTCAGGGGTTGCTTACGGTTCACAACACTAATAGGGTTCTACCATAGACGATCACAAGGCCAAATCATTTTCATAAAGCTCGTTTTTCTCAAAGCGACTTCAGTAAAGTTTAGTCTAGTTTTCACGGGGTGCGGTAGCTTAGTGGGGCATTTAGCAGAGGGGGTTAATATTGAGAGGGGCGGACGTGACAGTTTGGTAAGCCGTGATCAGGATCGGTGTCACCTTATGGTGACAAATTAGAGCAGTGACCAGTGGATCAAATGTCGTCTTTGGTGACATGTTTTAGGGCTATTAGTTTAGTAGCAGCTTACGCTGTAGTGGGTCATCTGGCCCACAGTTTGGCGCCGTATACGACGGAGTGTGAATTGGTGGAATTTTTGGACTCATTTCGATTTTGAGAATTTTATTAGCTATTCTTTGTTTATGTGTAATCTAAGAATCGTCAGTTTAAAACTCGGGGGTAGGAAACGAAAAGGCGTACGATAATGGGACAGTTACCTTAAGTTTCATTGATAGATTCAGTAAGCGGCGGTCGCGAATTTAGCAAATTAAGCTGCAGCAAGTAGAAAACCTGGACTACAGTTTGAAACGCGGGGGGGAGATGTTTATAATTACTAGTCTGTTATAATTACATTCATAGGCTAGGACATCTACTCATCATCATCATCGTATCACGACTAGTTAATATTAATATGCCATGTGCTTATTTACCACCTCCGTGGATCATGCAAATCAATTTTAATTACGTCCATAAGCATAGGTCATTCATAGGCTAAGTCATCTAAGAATCATCATCATAGTATCACTAGTTAATTTTAATAGGTCATGTGCTTATTTACCACCTCCATAGATCATGCAAATTTATCATAATTATATTCATAAGCATAGGTCGTTCATAGGCTAAGACGTCTTCACATCATCATCATCGTATCACGACTAGTTAATTTTAATAGGCCATATGCTTATTTATCACCTCCATAGTTCATGCAAATATATCATAATTATATTCATAAGCATAGGTTGTTCATAGGCTAAGACGTCTACTCGCCATCATCATAATATCTCGACTAGTTAATTTTAATAGACCGTATGTTTATTTACCACCTCCGTAGTTCATATGATTTATCATAATTATCTACAGGCTAAAGACGTATTCACATCATCATCATTGTAATACGTCTATTTAATTTTAATAGGCCATAAGCTTATTTACCACCTCCGTAGTTCATACGATTTTATCATAATAACACCCGTAGTCATATGTCGTTCATAGGCCACAACGACCATCTACCATCATCATCATAATCTAGTTAGTTAATTAAGATAGGTTGTAATCCTAACCAACATTACTGTAACTCACCCGAATCAATTATGGTTACGTCATAAACGTAAGGCGTCCTTAGGCTGCGGCAGCAGATCATCATCAATTAGGCTGTGTCCTTGTTTACTACCAGTATAGATCACTTGAATTCATTGGGATTAAACTCATCAATAATGAGCGCACCTAGGCTACAGCGGTAGATCGTCAATATCAGCATCCTATTGACTGTGTGTGTGTGTATTAACTACCGCCATACATCCCGAGAATTCACTAAAGGTTACATTCATAAACAAAAGGATTTCCATAGGCTATGGGGAATTTACGAATATGAATATTAATTTCATGCTAAATGTAAAATATTAGCAATCACTTCATTTAGGATTAGTATTTCTATTTTTAGACAAAAAGCCTTCCATTCGAAGTGCTTTGTCGGGCGTTCGAGTCAGAAGCAGGGGTTCGAAACCTTTTTCAATTCAGTATCCAAGTTTATCGTGCACGGTTGTTACAAATAGTGGACAATTCAAAATTTTAAGTTAATTTAATGCGGTATCATATTAGACTTATCATTCGTTAAATTTTTAAAATTACTAGACTTACGAGATAGTAAGAGTATGTACGATTCGGGTTAGAAGGTGTAACAGATATCTAGCCTTAGTAGTGGGTAAGGTTATGCGCATACATTATAATAATAAACGAGTAGTACCTAGGCTAATATTAATTGGTTCTGATTTAATTCCGATTTCGGCTATGGAGATTTTGATGGAATTTAGGAGATGAGATATATCCACACAACGAAAAGGATAATAGTATGGGTGAATCTTGTAGGTAGTTTAACAAATATATGTTCTCAGTGTTTTTCATTCGTGATGCCGAGCTAAGCACGGTCTCCACAGTTACTCGTAAGATTTAAAATCAGGCAATGATCGCCCATATAAATAAGTAACTTTATGATAGAATACCGACAATCTTAAAATGTTGTGAACCGAGGATTGCGAATTTCTGATTCGCGTAACAGTCTGGTTCTGTTCACTCGTATTTCAGTTTTCCATTCAATTTACCTGTTAGTAATATAAAAATAATTAACATCATGTTAGGATACCGACAATGATATAACATTGTGAACCAAAGGTTGTCGATTTCCGCTTCAAAGAAACATTGTGTTTCATTACATTCAAATTTGAATTTCTCATTCAATATGGGGACTGATGATTTGGTTTTCAGAATAAATGGGTACACATTATTGATATATTTTCTGTTAAATAACAGTAGGATAAAGTAGCCAGTTAAGTATTGCAGCGAAGGTGCGTGCGCCATTAGGTAGAACTACCCGTAATTGGCGGATTTATTCTTTTCGAGCGTTGCCGGTTGCTAGTAGAAATACCCTCTTAGTTTTAGTTTTATATGAATGAAATTTATCTCGAGATCTTTCTATGCGCAATAATTATTGCCATTAATCAATGTCGGACGAGGTGAGAAATGGTCTTATGATAGTACGCTGAAGTGCGAGAAAATTCTCGTGCATTCATAGCCAAATTAGATGTTTTGCCTGTAGAAAGATTTTGAAGTTAAGGTAATACATCAAGTTCAATGTTTAAGACTTAAGAATTCATTTATTGTTTAAAAGGTTAGATTTGTCATGATCTGGGTAGGCTGTGTGGCAGATTGTTCTATTTGTTCAACGTAGTTCAAATACGAACAATGATAATTAAAAGGGGTACGTCAAATTTCACGTATAGTGTAGTGTATTCATAAGTAGCAGTCAACTTAGGGCCTTGGAATGTTTTTAATATACCTACATCGTCGTACGTAACAGATTCAACATTCAAACGGTCAAATCTAAGTCGCGATTCCATTCAGGAAAGCTATTCATTTGCTTTTATTAGCAGTGACGTTTTGTAAAAGGTGGATTGTGTAAATAACTGTATAACATCATCATCATCATCACCCTAGCGTTATCTCTGAGATAGTACATTCAGTGGGAGGTCCGGGGGAGAGCTGCTCGGTCTCGAGATTGGCGTAGGCATTAGTTTTGCGGAAGCAGCTCTGGCGATTTTGATTAAAATACTGATCAGGTCTGGTCTTGTTTTCTCTGGGAAAGAATGGGGAATGCCGGGTGTGGCTCGGTCGCCCAAGTACACAATTTTACTGTTCAAGTGCTTATTTTTCATTCAAACATTGGGTTTAGATACTAGAATAATTGTATTAAAGTTTTACAATTTATCAAAACATTAAAGTACTTGGTAGATGTCACTGGTAGTATTTGAACCAAATTGTCAGACATGGAAAGAAATCTGTTGTATAAACAATTTAACAGGTCAGAGTGCTTAGAAATTGAAACCTGATATGGATTATTCATTACTCAGATAAAATTGAGATCTTGCATACTAGAAATGACATCAAAGATATTGAGGTTTTACTATTTTTCAAGCCACTAGTAGTTATGTGCTTACTTTTGCAACTGGATGAGTTGGTCTAGCTTTATACAAGCTATGGGTGGAAAGGGAATTTTAGAATAAGATAGCTAGAATGAGTGAATCAAGAAAAATGGTCAAAGCTATAGGTTATTCATTCGATGGTCATAAATATTTTAACACAAAACTGGGGTAATTGATTTAGCTATAGGCATATGCAACATCAATCATAATTTTCAGATAGGCCAGAAGGAAGTAAGAATAATAGGCATTTCCATCATAACAGAGGTAAAAAAAAAAGGGGAGGAAGTTTCATAAGCCAGGATCAATTTCCACTATTTATTAGTGCTTGTTCAGTTCAGGCCATACAAGGTGCAATGCAGAAGGGTTGGGTTTATTGGGTACTATTTCAAACACAGTGAACAATAAAAGTTTAATGAAGATACAGCATTGGCAGTCCAGTTTATAAAACTCAAAACAAAGAATCAAAGAAAAAAAAAAAAACAACACACATTTTTGTTTACTAATTATACAGTGGTTTGGGTGCTACATAGTTTTATAGTGGATAGTGATAGTATGATATCTATTATGCGAATGCTATTATGAAGGCAGGAGTACACATAGGAGTAAGCGGGCTTATTTGGTGTGATGTTGTTCGGGCTTCCGGGATCTTGTTATTTTTGCTTCTTCATTCATTCTGTAACACAGAATAGATATGATAAGTTAGCTGAATAAGTGTATATAATGTAAGGACATAACTAGTAATATTACTTTTTTTTATGATTAATATGCCTAGAGAAGGAACAAAATTTATTTTCGAATGATAGTTTGGAGATATGATGATCTAACAATTATATTAAATAGTGAAGTGAATTGAGGTTTAATAAGACTATATAGTATTTAATTTTACATTTTTCATGGTAAGATTGGGACTCAAGTATGTATGTATGGACAATAAGTGAAGTTTGGGGTAAGTTGGTCCAGAGACACTTTTTCTTGTTCAAGAAATGCATAAAATATGACCATTTGCTTGTGTTGATAATGACAAACATACAAAAAGGGGGAATGGAAGGGAAAAGTTTAATATATGGGGCTTCTTTTGACAAAATGTTAGATATTTAAAATCAAAGAAGGCAATACTCACTGTTTAATGGATTATGCTTGCTCAGCGTTGTACGTTGTAGTTTCACCATTCAAATATTGTTTTCTTCGGCTGGGAATTTGTTTTACTGTAATGAAGGTTATGTTTATTAGTTTAGGACAGTGTGTACAATGGATGTTTATGTATTAAGTTCATTAATTAGCATGAATTAGTAGTGAAAACTTCACAGCAACAACACAGCTTTTATTTTCATTCGACTAGAATAAGAAGTAAACCAGTGACATTTATGGGGTCAACCGACTTAGGGGATGTGTTCGTGAATAAAAGCTTAGGTAACTTACATAGATTCTTCAGTATGGAGAGATTCGAGGGTGGGTCTCTGAAGTTGTAACACCACTTTATAGACAAACAAAAGACTTCAGTTAGGGCCATGATTGCTTGAGTTTTCGAAGAAGTGTAGATGAATTTCGTTATATTTACGAAAGGTTACTCTGCAAAGGCAAAATATAAAAGGGAATTAGGTTATTATGGTATGTTAGTTTAGTAGGCAGCTCTGATCACAGCTTCACTCGGGCAGTACTTGCATTTACAACACAGTACGGATTAGCGCGACTTAACTAGTATAATCGTTAAGGCTTTATCTTGGGGCACGCTCATGTTACATAAACATAAGTCGCTAGGGTATTTGCGAACAAATAATTCATATGGGATAATGAAATTTAATAACAAGGAGAACAATTACTCACCTGCAGTATTTCCGTTTGTTTTTCTCTTATTCGATCACAGATTGTTTACATTTCCATTACATGACAAGGAAGTAGGTATAACGAAGGTTTTGATTAATGTTTGTTAACATTTTCGAGTTGAATTTTCTAATTGCGTCGTTTATTGACGTTGACAGTGACACTGACATGACAGTATAGTAGAACGTATTGGTTGACAGTTGGCAGTGACACCACATTTACACAGTCGTGGTTGTCACTCACTTCGCAATTCACGCTTACACAGTCGCGGTATAATAAAAATAAGGAACAATTTTATAATGGTTTTTCGAACGAATGGGAGAAGAATAAATATTTACTAGTTGCGACTTGTGATATTTAGTTATCATGGGAAAACAGTGCGTTTTATTTTGTACTATAAGGTTAAATAATGTGTCTAAGTTCGAATTGGGCCCTAAAGTGCTATAATATGGGGAAGCGTTTACAGAAATATGTGTCCGAATTGCACACAGGAATACGTTGACGATAAGATCATTATGAACGGGACATTGAGTATAACGTAGGAGTGCCGACAGAGGGAGAAAGGTATAGTGTTGTTCTATTCTAGGATTAAACGTTGTGTGAAACAGTTTGGTTTCGTAGGTAACTATTTTACGTATAAACTCAAGAGATAGATATAAATTAACAAGACGTGAAGACTTATTTTTCGGTTCCAGTCAGTGGATTTTCTTTCTTTCAACGCGCAACGTAAAAGTGACAACGGAATGACAAGTGACAATCATTTAGTTGGGTTTTCGCTCGCGAGTCAAAGTAAACAAACATAACTAGTTTGGCAGATAATTAACGGAAATAGTGTAATTAAGGGCGGTGGGGTTGTTTAAAGAGCATTTAAAATCAAGTGAAGTGTGTCAGTGACGTGATTAATTGTGAATCGAAAAAAAAAATAACCCAGAAAATTAGGTGCTTTGCCATTTGGAGTATGAATTAGGAGTTACGGATTTTTTTTCATTTCGATAAGGTTAGTAGTATATTAAGTTGTGATATAAACTTGCGGGTAATAATTTGGCCTAATTGGATAGTAGCATTGCAGAGGCCGAGGTTAGTCTTCGTAACAGTAAATGGCGGTATTAAGTAGTTTAATATTATTATTATTATTAATTTCAAGTTTCGGGAGATAAATGTTATATATAAATGGGGTTGTATTAGACTTGTTTTATATATATATATGTATAAATATAGATACCCTTCGTTATACCAGTAGTTGCAAAGGTTGAGAGCGAGGGCGGCGAGGCTACTTTAAAGGAACATTTAAATTTTAATAATTATCGGGGAAATTGTATACTTGTGATATTTTTAAGAGAGGTATATTATTGGTGGTTCGAGTAACTTGTTACACAATAAAGGTAGTCTTTAATATTTGAGCTCAACTAGGAAAGAGCAACATTTATGTTGTGGTTTGTATCTAAGGAGACCCATTTGTCAGGTAGCGGCTGGGCGTTAAGGGTTAGCGTGAAAGAATGACTGGTATGTGTTGGCATGGGATGAAGGATGAGTCGACATAAGAGAGATGAGAGTTTGGTAGTCAATGAATGTGTTGTGAGTGATATGCATGAGTTGCTTCCAGTCAAATGGGACTTACGGTACAACCTAGATTTGTTGGTAATTGGTCCCTTCAAATAAATACACAATGTGTTGCCACAGTAATAGGAGTTAGGTTAAAGTCATAATATGACAAGGTCTATCTAAGGCTTACTGTGTTGACACATACTCTACTCGAGCTTACACAGCAATCTAAATTGGTATACACACCTTGCTTTGGATAGGATGACCGATATTTATAATTTTGAATGTCTATTGTTAAACAGTAATGTGCACCATCATATATATAACAAAAATATGGTTGCACACTACTACACTTTGTTATCTTAATCTTTTTTTTTAAATAAGCCATGTGGGTTTGTTAACACAAACATACTGATACAGAAAAGTGGGGAATAAAAGAAATATTTCCACTTTAAATACATATATTTGTAATTATTCTAACAGTTATGAGTGTATACAGATAATACACACCTTTGGTAATATTCAGTTTATAGAATAAAATCGTGGGAAAAATGGGTATGGGTACAAACTTTATATTTTCCTTTCCAAGCGAAGTGAACGTCAACAGACTGTAATAAATATTGCCGGTTGTTGAAGCTCAAACGAATCAGTCGGTTATCTTATTTCAAAGTGAAACATACGCCGATGGAATTGACTGGGGCTGTTCGGTAATGGGGGAGTGGAACGGATCTTAATACTGACGATTGGAAACTTTAGTACTTCCACCAAATACTTTCCTGTCATGTGTGAGGAGACTATGAGAGGATTACCTATAGGAAGGACAATGTTTCCTAGAGGCGCCGTCTGTACAATGTAGACACAGTCTCGGGGTAAAACGTCAAAGTCGGGGTCCTTATGACCTGCTAGATTCACAACCTAGCATCTCTAACGGGGCAGGAAAGCTTGAGGAAAAGGTTTTCAAGAATTATTGTTGAGGTTCAAAAGTTCGCTCTTCCTTGCAGGATCGTTACGGTTAATTGCTATAGGTTTAAACACACACCACACTAAAGCCACTTTTCTGAAGGGATTGACATATCAATAAGTCGAAACTTTTCGAGTTGATAATTTATTTTTCATTTTATTGTAGACGAGGTTGAAGATGACTTTTACAGACGAAATCTGAGAGATCTCATCTTGCAAACTCATCTTGGGGGAGAGTTGTAACAGAACGCCATTGCGCTCCGTCACTTCCATATTGAAATATTTTCCAAGAGACAGTCGGATAAATTCATGGTTTCCCCGTTGAAAGCATTATTAAGAAAATAGTCGAAAATAGGAGTCTTGGCGAAAGCACAACCATGTCATATATGTAAATGCTAAGTAGTTTCGTATGCTTTAATAAGTTTCCTAAATAAGCTTGAGCATTGCCATTGAACAAGCACTATAAAACAAAAGAAAATACTTAAAGTAGACATACGGGGGAGTTTTGTCGAAGGCTGAAACGGGGACGCTTCGCCCGCTTCGCTTGCTCGGTCGAAAAGTAAATATTTAATAGAAAGAATAGGCGGGTGTTAATTATATTACTAATTAGAATCCTCGACTTGGCATTCAATCATACAAACTAAGAACGTAAGATACAAACAATGCATAGAAAATAAGCAGACCTATATAATGAGTCTAAAATCATAACAATCTGTCGGGCGGTTGACGAGTTTCAATTTTATTAGCAAATATGTAGGGTACTTCCTTCCTCACAACACGAGAACATGAATTTTTAGTTGAGGCAGCGCCACTGTTACTTGAACCCTGGCACGCATCGATATCGCTAAGGTTGAGGGCTCTCTCTATTCTGGACGGCAAAACGTTCGGCTCAGATGGGATGGGAAAAAGTGTGGAACAGCGGTGACGTCACGTCGGGCGAAACGACGGAAGGTATAGCGTGGTTGCTTACGGTCGATTGGTAGGAGTGGGGGCACTGGTGGGAAAGAGTAGGCTGTATCGGATGTTCGTTTTGACGCGAATGACTTGTCAATGGCTATAAAAGCAAGCGGCGGACTGCAGTTGGGGCTTTTTGCGATTCGGCGGTGGGCTGTTAACATACCTCTGGCTTGTAGCACAAATCTATCGGTGGGTTTCTAGTAATTAGGGTAGGGAATTCTCTGTTATGTGGCGGCGCGCTGCATGATACGAGGATTTTCTATCTTAATATTAAAGTTTGTTTAATTTTGTGGGGTTTAGTGTTGTAGTGTTTTTAGTTGAAATCCTATCGTTATACCAAGGACTTTGGAGTAACGAAAGGATGTGTTTGTTGTTCTTACTTAAGTTTATTTGTGTTAATAATGATACATTGTTTATTTCGTTGTAAAAAGCCAGAACGTTAACCAGATTACAGTTAATCTGACGGGGTACATACAACCTAACGGCTGTCAAGCGTGTTTACCCCGGAGCTCCGTAACTTACCAGATTGGGGTGTCCGTCTGGCATCACCTCTTTACCAACATAGGTGATGCGTCTAGGCCCCCCTGTATTCTCGGTGTCCAGCTGACGATCGGAAGCATGGCTGGCACGATTGAAGGCTCAGCATAGGAGGTTACTCCGCTTGCGGAAGACGTCAGTATCCGAGGTGCAGTCTTGTTAAATATATTTATATATCCAATTTATATACACAATAGGGTGTTCTACTAACACCGCCGAGCTCTCGAGCGTGTTGGGGGGAACGCACAACACACAGGCGTGTCAGGTTTCTAAATCCTAGCTTCGCCGGCTAGACTTTACAGCTTAAAGTAGGGACTTCACGGCCTTATTCGGAACTAAAACCAGATTCCTGGAATTAGTTACGAATAATGCAGAGTAGGGCTGAGAAGGGGTAGTGTTAGGTTAAATTCATACACAGGGTTAATATTAGGCATCTAGGATGGGTAATATTTCTGTAAGTGAAGTGTTTTATTTCCAGGATCACAGTAGGGATTCTTTTAGTGTTTGAAGTGTTTCAGTCGCGGAATAGTTATAGCTCCGATGGCAGAGAACGAAGTGTCTTCAGTATACGTGTGTAAAAGTGTTAAGTGAATAGTGAGATAAGTGGAATCTTAAGCCGCTAGTCTTTAGGGACTTAGCATAGGCCTGATAGGGACCTAGTTACGGTGAGGCTGAGAATGCCGATCCTAGTGTTGTATATTTAAAGTGATCAGTGTACGTTGTGAATAGGAGGAGGGCATATACCCAGAGTATTGGGCCATGCCTACTAGGGACTGATGTCTAGCAGAGCCGTACATCAGACGTTTTCCACAATGGGTAGCTGAACGCTCATGACGTGGTTAACTCGTTTTCTAATAAGGGGAATTCGGTGGGCTACGTGTTACGGTTCGGCATTTTTGGCTTCAACGGGAGCTAGGCATGCTAGTGATAGGGCTTAGAGCCGCTAGGAGTGATAGGGTTAATAAGGCATCAGCGCCTTCAGTGGTAGTGTAGACTAGAGATGCCCGCGAGCATCTGAGTGGCCGAGCAAAACAGCTTACCCTGTTTTGCGAAGCTAGATTAATTAGATCGTTGTAGAATATGACCAAACCCCACCCTCTTGGGCTTGCTGACAGTGACAGTAGCTAAAATGGCACGTCACAACATATATATATGACCAAGGATAACTTTAGCTAGAATAGGGTAGTCAGAGTGTAGTGCTTAGACTAGCAGGTATCCTTGGCTTAGGAATTTCAAAGTGCTGTGGTGGGAGATTTGCCCTCCTTCGACAACACGCCCCGTCAGCAGGTGCCAAAAAGCGGTCTTATCAGGTATGGTTGGGGTTAAATTAATAATACAAATATAAAACCTTATTTCCAAGCACTAGGGCCTATAGGAACAGCTAGGAGAGAAGTCGGTTAGTTGAGCTACGTAACGCTCTAAGTTTCATACTAATAGGACCATTACAACGACTAGTACAGGCAGAGTAATCTCTAGGCTCCTCTCAAATAGGCTAGGCCTAAGTAAAACCCTATTAGAATTAGTTTCAAGCGTGTATTTTAATGATACAAGCTGCTAGCGCAGCCCAATCTTAGTTAGGTAGCGTTTAGGTCAACTGAGAAGTGATGTGTGTAAGGATAGATTAGGTCGCGAATATTAGTAGAGATGAAGAGTCCAACGATCCTACCAGCTTCACATTAAAGTTCAGGGGTTGCTTACGGTTCACAACACTAATAGGGTTCTACCATAGACGATCACAAGGCCAAATCATTTTCATAAAGCTCGTTTTTCTCAAAGCGACTTCAGTAAAGTTTAGTCTAGTTTTCACGGGGTGCGGTAGCTTAGTGGGGCATTTAGCAGAGGGGGTTAATATTGAGAGGGGCGGACGTGACACGTTCACTGTGCCACGCTCCTGGCTACAGACTGACTATCCACCATTTATTACAAGTTACTGTTCTGAAGCTCACGTTCACTATGCCAAGTTCCTGGCTTGCGTTCACTGTGCCACGCTCCTGGCTACAGACTGCCTGCCCACTATTATAATTAATAACAAGTTCACTAAGCCACGCTCCTGGCTTGCTTTCACTGTGCCACGCTCCTGGCTACAGACTGACTGTCCACTATTAATTACAAGTTACTGTTCCGAAGCTCACGTTCACTGTGCCACGTTCCTGGCCTGCGTTCACTGTGCCACGCTCCTGGCTACAGACTGGCTGCCGACTATTAATTACAAGTTACCGTTCTGAAGCTCACGTTCACTATGCCTCGTTCCTGGCCTGCGTTCACTGTGCCACGCTCCTGGCTACAGACTGCCTGCCCACTATTATAATTAATAACAAGTTCACTAAGCCACGCTCCTGGCTTGCTTTCACTGTGCCACGCTCCTGGCTACAGACTCACTGCCGACTATTAATTACAAGTTACCGTTCTGAAGCTCACGTTCACTATGCCTCGTTCCTGGCCTGCGTTCACTGTGCCACGCTCCTGGCTACAGACTGCCTGCCCACTATTATAATTAATAACAAGTTCACTAAGCCACGCTCCTGGCTTGCTTTCACTGTGCCACGCTCCTGGCTACAGACTCACTGCCGACCGGCCCACTCATCTCGTTCGTCCGGCGGGTTTTATTTCTTTTTAAAAACATCCCTACTACCATAATTTCGTTTCCCACGCCGCCTGCGCAACCTTGTGCAATATAATGGCTTTCTGTCCTAACGGTTCAGGATAACCGATTCTCACGAGAGACATTAACAACGGTTATACAATGCTTATACAAATGAATAGACAATTGTTAACAACAAAACATTAGTTCAGATATGCCGACACCCGACAAAGGTAACGGTACAGTAAGGATAACAAATGAACAATATCTTACGGTCTCTGCGCAACTGAGGATCTAAAACATTAAGTGATAAATTTTATGATTCTAACTGTATTTTAAACGCTAACGTTACATAATTGCTGGGTCGTAAACGGGAAGTAACGGCAAATTTTGGATTCCCGGTATTGCGACCGCTTGCCTCTAGCGGTAAAATGTTAGGTAGACTGGGAAAGTCCCTGGTCCTCGGGGCTGTCCGTAACACCAACCCTTTTCCTTGTCGCTCGCATTTATGATAATACGGTGGCGCGAGATAGGCATGTCGCTTAGAATTAGTCATAGCGGTACGATTTTTCGAATCCGCACCATTTTCCTAACGTGAAATTATATCCCAGAGGACATTCCGGTATAACACAAGGTGAATGACTCATTAAAAGAGATAAACTGGGCATCCGAGAGCGAGAGTGGGCTATTTATTCTGCGTAACACCTTTTGCGGCTGGAGGCGGCCCATATCGCACTTTTAACTTTAATGTTCATGCTCTAAGAGTGTCCTAACGGCGTTCTTATCATTATTAACCCTTATCTTACGCCACTCGTCAGCGCATATACAGGGTGATTTCGGGGACGTGGATCAAGAATCAGTTATCAGACTTGGTATATGTTAGCCATTTCAAAAAAATTGTAGTGACACGAAACAAACTCATTTCATTTTGAATTTATTTTGATGACAAAAATACAAAATCACAAAAAAAACATGGTTACCCTACTCTCTTTGACGGATAGTATGGAGAGTTGACAGTGGGGTAGGGTGACCATGTTGTATGAAAACGTATTATTTCCCATTAAAAATTGAAAAATAGAGAATTATTTGAGTTATAAACCGTCATACCGACTGTAATGCTGTCTATTTTGAATTCTTGGCCATGTACAATCATTTCGGATCACGACCCCAAAATCAGGCTGTATACAGGAATAGAGATAATGCAATTTCCAAAAAACTAAATTATTTCATCAGTGGCAATATTAAGTGTGGCTTATTACAGCCTTCTCGATAAAACGTGTGTAAAATGAAAGATTCGTCTATTGTTCGGGGTACCGTAACAAGTGCGAGTCGGACTCGCTCGCGAAGGGTTCCGTACCATTTTCTATAAAAACGGCAACAAAATCACGTTCGTTGTATCCTTAAATATTTATTGTATTAATTTTTTTAGTATTTTTTGTTACAGCGGCAACAGAAATACATAATTTGTGTATACATAAGTAATACAACATTTCAACTATCTAGCTATCGCGGTTCTTGAGTTACAGCCTGGCGACAGACAGACGGTCGGACAAACGGACGGACAGACAGCGAAGTCTTAGTAATAGGGTACCGTTTTTACCCTTTGGGTACGGAACCCTAATAAAAAAGGAAGGTGCCATGATACGACGTCGCATCGTGTAATTGTATTTTGGCCCCTATTTGTAAGATGAACACGAATATTTGTTCCTGAGTCTTGGATGTTGTATATTTAAGTACCTTTATTTATCTATATAAGTATGTATATCGTAGTTTCAGTTTGGGTGTAGGTCCATTTGTGCGAGATGTCCATAAATATTTATTAATGAAAGTTAAATTTTGTATAACCCCTTCATATGTACTTACTTGTCTAATCAAAATAACTTAAACACTATAAAAAGTCACTTTCGATTAATGGGCATTTTGTTTTATATTCGATAAGGATTACATGAGTTATTTAGTATTTATGCTGGTATATAATTAAATCCCATAGTTGCAGTGGGCTACCGAGCTTATGCCGATGACAGTAAAGCTCCTTTGAAATGGAGTGAGTAAGATTACTTTGTCTTTTCGCTATTAAATTATTCGCAACAATGTGTAGCTAAAATGCTCGATTTTATTTTTACACACGCAAGCTTTCAACAAAATAAACCGAATAAAGTAAAGCGTAAAAAACATGAGGTTTCGCGTGCGCGCCCAATCCTTTTACGCTTGTCGATAATGTGATTTAAGTAAATCAGCCAATTTCAATAAGTGCTGCGTCTGGGAACAAATGGACTGCTCACTTTCACAACCTCTCATCTGCTCTTCGAGTCATACTAATTTCAACTTTACTTCCGAAACTAAAAGATTGTTTTCACAATTAAACTTAAAGCAGTATAAGGGGTTGTGAGTGTAAGATGTGGGAATCTACGCTTATTCTCGGAACCATAAATCTAGGAGACGGGCCACCAGACGTATCCAGATTGATATCGTAAATATTCTTCTGCCGGTTTCCTATTGGCAAATTACAATAAATTCAACGAAGATGTGATAGCTCCGGGTCCCATTGTTCCGCAAAAAGCCTATATTTTTTAATAAAATTTAGGCCATAACTGTGCTTTTAGCCCTGGTAACTGCGTGACCTACTATGCATACATATATTGTTTCTCCATTATATGTATTTACTTGCAGTGTCAACATTTGTTTGCGGGTTAGGAACAAAACAATTTATAGACCTTTTCTTTATTACTGCAAACGATACATATATGTATTATTTTATACGCTGTGGAAAAGCCTGAGGGACTGCAAATGGCGGATAATTTTGCCTTATACTTTACTTTTCCCAAATAAACAAAGAAAAGAAAAGGACTAAATAAAACCCGAAAAAGCCATTAACAATACTTATTACTACTCCAGTGTATCATATGCCTTATTCATGTATGGATAAACTTAAGGCATAAAAGTCAGAAATGTGAATACTATTTTTTAGTACTTTCCTAGAAAAAAAGGAAAATTATCAAATTACGGAAAGAAAAAGCTAAGGATAGCTACATTATTTGTGTAAGCACCTAGTAGCTGTCTTCACGCACAGCTTTCAATATGAATCATATATACTTACAATGAATTAAATCATTTGCCACAGAATCGAACCTTAGGTATTGCTCAGCTCTTCTCGAAATAACTTTCATTAAGCCTCCGCAAAGTTATTAATTAATTAACCTTTGGGGACGGCAATGATATGACTGAATTCAACCAACATATTTTCTTAAAGCATTTTAAATTGGTAAATAAAGTGAAGTTTGTCAGTTTGTTCTTTTATAAATATTTTGATTCGCTACCTATATGTTATCTTAATACGACTCATGAATAAAACAGGACGTGTTTCTACCTCATGAGCAGGCTCGCTTTTAATAGTGGTACCGACTGCAATGTGATTGTCTTCAGGGGATTCAAACATTGAAAAATCTCATGACAGTATAACACATCCATCATAGTGGCCTTGATTGACTATGAAAAGGCTTTTGATGCTATAAAGGCCTGGGCTGTCCAGGAAACACTAACGTAAAGGTGGTGGTTCTTAGTACAGAGAATTTTCTTTACTCAGAACCAGGCAAATAAAAATGGAAGTGCAATGCTATAACAACTACATAAAAACAATTAAACAAGATAAACAGTTCTGGTCTTTTGTAAAAGCTAAGCGTAATAGCCCATCATCATCATCATTTCAGCCGAATGACGTCCACTGCTGGACATAGGCCTCCCACAAAGACTTCGACAATGACCGGTCCTGCACCACCCGCATCCAGCGGACACCCGCGACCATTACCAGGTCATCAGTCCACCGTGTGGGGGGCCTGCCCACTCTACGCCTTCCGGTACGTGGTCGCCACTCGAGAACCTTCCCGCCCCAACGGCCATCGGTTCTGCGTCCTATGTGCCCCGCCCACTGCCACTTAAGTTTAGCGATTCGAAGGGCTATATCGGTCACTTTGGTTCTGCTGCGGATGGCCTCATTTCTGATGCAATCACGCAGAGAAACTCCCAGCATAGCCCTCTCCATTGCTCTTTGGGTGACTTTGAGCCTTCTTATGAGGCCCATAGTAAGCGACCACGTTTCAGTACCATATGTCATCACTGGCAACACACACTGGTCAAAGACTTTCGTCTTGAGACACTGCGGGATATTGGACGAAAAGATGTGCCGTAGCTTCCCGAACGCTGCCCAGCCGAGTCGGATTCGACGACTAACCTCTTTCTCGAAGTTGGACTTACCAAACTGGACAGTCTGTCCTAGGTATATGTAATCGTCTACAACTTCGAGCGTAAAGTCTCCGATTGTTACGGGAGTTGGTGCTACATGGGCATTTCACATGATCTTCGTCTTGTCCATGTTCATCCTTAGACCAACTCGCTCGGAGGCTTTACTGAGGTCATTGAGCATTGTACTTAAATCCTCCATGGTCTCAGCCAAGACTACTGTATCGTCAGCAAACCGAAGGTAAGTGATGTACTCGCAGTTTATGTTGATGCCTAGCCTTCTCCAGTCCAGAGTCTTGAACACGTCCTCCAGTGCAGCGGAAAACAGTTTAGGAGAAATAACATCTCCTTGCCTGACTCCCCGCTGTAGCGGAATAGGTTTCGAGTTCTGGTCCTGGAGTCGGACTGACATAGTGGCGTTCTCGTACAAACACTTCAGCACTTCGATATAGCGGTAGTCCACTTGGCACCGTTGGAGAGATTGTAGTACAGCCCAGGTTTCAATCGAATCGAAGGCTTTCTCGTAGTCCACGAACGCTAGACAGAAGGGCAGGTTATACTCCTCAGTATTCTGTATAACCTGACGGAGCATATGGATGTGGTCTACGGTGCTAAAACCTCTTCGGAATCCGGCTTGTTCGGGAGGCTGGAAGTCATCTAGCCTGCGTGCGAGACGGTTCGTAATGACTCTTGAAAACAGCTTATAGACATGGCTCAGAAGTGAGATGGGTCGGTAGTTCTTCAGTAAGGCGTTGTTACCCTTTTTGAAGAACAGCACCACCAAACCTCTGTTCCATGCCTTTGGAGTTTTCCCTTCCAGTAAGACGGAGTCGAACAACTTCTAAAGGGCCCTAAGGACCGGTTTTCCACCCGCCTTCAGGAGTTCGGCTGTTATTCCGTCTTCACTGGTAGCCTTGCTGTTCTTTAGCTGTTTAAGAGCCATTCTAATCTCGTACAGGCTGATGTCCGGGATATCTTCGGTATAGTGCCGGGTTAATCTGGCTCTAGCGTCTTCCGCCAGACCAACTTCGGGTCTGCTAGTTGACGTGTATCGCTGTCCATAAAAGCATTCTATCTCTTTCAGAAGCTCGGGTTTGGATAAAACGATCCTACCGTCTTCAGTTTTTAATTTGGCGAGCTGGCTCTGCCCAATAGACAGATCTCTTGAGAACACTTTAGAGCCCTTATTCTGCTCGATGGCCTCTTTAATACGATTTGTATTGAATTGGCGCAGATCGCGGGTAAGGGACTTGGAGATCCGTTTATTGAGCTGCCTGTATAATGTCGCATCAGCTGAAGACTGCAGAATCATTTCATTCCTTTCCTCGATGAGCCTCTGAGTGGAGATAGAAAGCCTTTTGGCTCTGTGAGTCCGTTGGGCCTTAAAGAACTTAGACCCAATGCTATGGACAGCTTCCACAAACCCGTCATTGAATTCGTCCACGTCGCCGCCTAGACAATCAAAACGGTTTTGGAGTTCCAGCTGAAAGCTCTCGGGGTTTTGGATTTGGACTGCTGCTGGACGGAGCGTGGACTTCATCAGTCGAGAGCGCTCTAGCTTGACGCATATATTCAATGTGCCTCTTACCAGACGATGATCACTTCCGGTTTTAACCCCAAATTGTCTCAAATATGTTACTTTTCAAGGTCAAACACATAATACCCCTGAAGGTATAACCACGGCTTTTAACGATTTTTTAACTGGCTGTGCAACCTGGATATTGACTTATAATTAATCTCCTACATTTATATGCCATAAAATTAAATAAATAAACGATCTTTTTTCATAGTGTTTTCGTTCCTCCTGCACCCGTGTATCCAACAATTTCGCTAGCCCCTCCGCAGTCAGGCGCCACAAACCTCACTTCCAGCTTAAGGCTATCCATCAACGAAATAGATGAAATCTTGAAACACCACAAAAAAAGGTGCTGGAAGTGATAAGATTCCTTCTTTATTTGTCGTCCGCTGTCATGCTGCTTTGGCCCTACTACTCTCTAATCTCTCTATTATCTTTAATAGGTCTCTGTCGGAAGGTGTTTTTCCTCAAATATGGAAAAAAGCGCACATAGTCCCGGTTCACAAAAAGTGCTCCAAAATAAATGTTGGAAATTATAGACCGATATCAATACTGAATACTTTTAGCAAAATATTTGAAAAGCTCGTATACAACACAATCTACTCCACCGTAGTGGCCAGCATTCCTGCTGAACAGCACGGTTTCCTAAGACGAAGACATTATCTAACCTTGCTACCTTTACAGACTATCTCTTAAACAAAATGGAGACCTCTGGTCAGGTTGACGTGATCTACACCGATTTTAAAAGGCCTTTGACCGCGTGGATCACTCCATCCTTCTGCAGAAACTTGAACACCCAGTATGAGAAGATGTATGGATGTGATTGAAGCGAAAGAAGTATGTAAGGACCGTATTATTTGGCATTCTTTGGTTTCTGCCTACCCCATGGGATAACGGTGTGAGTTTATGTATGTATGTTATGTGCTAAAACTTGTCCCAAATACCGTCAAGCCAGCGAGCGCTGATAGAGCAGGTAAAAATCCATCTATTTAACCCCATGTACGAGTATGTTCAGAGATTTTAAGTAGTTTCGGAGACATTTACCTTTTTAACCGGAATTCGTGTATTCCAAAAGACTTTTAATGGTTTCTTACACTTTTAAAATCGTTACAAACTAATTTTTTTTTTAAACCCATCTGCCTGTGTTAATTTTATGTAAATTTTTGTAATAATCATGTATAATTTGTTTCTTCATAAAATAAAATCAATTCTTGACTGTTGAAAAGTAAACCTTACATGATTGCGGGCTACGCTCGTAGGCCGTAGCTATTACTTATTCTGTGGCCGTAGCCATGTATTCGCCGTATGCAGCTACGAACAGAATACCCCACAATTGGGATCACCACGCTTAAAAAAGATGTCATTAAATTAAACAAACAAATAAAAAAAAATTGTTCGTATCATAACGATACTAAAAGTGGAAGATGCCACTGACACCTGAGATTATTTACATATAGCAAATGAGTTCCAGGTCAATATCAGTGCTTTTTTATTCCGAACAAAATTGGACTGCGGCATGATCTATATTTTTACGTGATGGGTCGAAGGTATTAAACAAAGATTACATTTTAAATTCTATTTAAAATATAATCTTTGTTTTCACGTCCGTAATATTTGACAGGGAGGGAATAATTTGGACCTTGGTCGACAGTGGTGCGAAGCAACTGGTGAGCACAAATACAGTTGCCCTCATTCCAAGGACAAGGTTTGTATGATAGAAGATGTTCCAAAAATGTAACGTAAAAGTGGATATTTTGGATAAAATTTTACATTGAGGCGAACTCGTATTCTGCACGTCTTAGCCCATCTCTAGGCGCCGTGTCACAGTACTAGTTTCCTCGAATCTACGATCATCGCGCGCGCCGGTCCCGTCGCCCGAGTGCTAACCAGACAGGCATAGAGCATGGTCACGTCACTCGTCCCTAGATCCACCGCACTCGCGACCTCCCGCGTAAACACCGCAATTAGAATTATTTAGATATTGTGTTGTCCTAATAAATAACTGTTAACTGAACTTCAGGGTTTAGTCATGGTTGCCTATACCAAGCTAAAACCCACAACATAAAGAGTTGAGTGAGTAAGACAGAAGACAGATGGGAAGGTGGTATACGATATACGTATTATTATAAAAGAACCAATTAATCTCATTTTTTCATTTGTGTACCCGTAATATAATAACCGATCATATTTCATTCAGTTATGACGGAAACCTTTTATAACCGGTTACGGTTTTTTAATGATATAAACGAAGAAAATACAGTCTTATCACCAGAAAATAACAAAAACATCACTATGAAAATAGCTGGCAATTCAAGTACACGCCCTGATGGCGCTATTTGAGATAGCAGTGTAGTTTGAGTTTCACAACATACGCAGATTTAGAATAAAACGACAAATTAAAGTAATCGACATTGGGCGCACTGTCTCCACCTTTTTAATTATTATCCTTAAATTCGACATTTATTCTCCACCTATAAACATAATTTAATTAATTTATGATCATTTAAATTAAGAACAGTATAACTGAAACTGGGTTTTCCAATAATCAAAACTGGTTATGAAAATATATCGAAATAACTTGTACCGGTTAAGACAAATTTGCATTCCCCGTGCGAATCGTAGCCGAGCAACCAGTGATATGTAAAAAAAAAGTAAACAACAACTGCACTGGGACTGGGACGCGATAATCTCGCCCCAAGGGATTACTCCGTATATGAACGCTACAATATCACAAAATCTCGACAGGTATTCCGTAGAAATTCCTTAGAGAAAACTCCATTAAGTAACAAATCCCGCTGACCTCCGCGAGCTGCGAGCCTCGCCGGCACCTCGTCACCGACCGTGATTGCGACTGCCATTTGATGAATTACTTCACGTTTCATATCACTTGCACAAAAAAATAACATCAAAATCCATTTTATTTCTACCCGCTACGGTCTAAAATAGAAAATCAAGAATGCGTCTTAAGACCTTTCCGCCAACAGAGCGTAAAGGTCCTTCGTAACCCGACAGTTTTAGGGAAGTCGCTCTTACAACAGTGTCTACACTAATTAAACGTTGAACAGACATTCGCGGGATTACACGGCAAGTTGCGCCGTGTTCCACGAGGTGCGAACGGGTGGGTTCGTAAACGAACTTTTCTAATTACTTTTATGTGGGGCTCACACGTCGACCGAAGGTTTGCCGTTGCGGACTAAACATCGTTATCACTTTAGTTAGTTTTACTTACTCGCTTCCGTCTTCTCTTCCAACTTGACTTCTTTGCTGTTGTCTTAAGTAGTCATACCTTTCGGCTACGTACAACCTATTTGCCAACATTGCCTAGACAATTTTATTGAAACCTGGCCAAGTGCGCGTCGGGTCACACGCAATGGAGGATTCCGTAGTTGGCCATAAGTTACATTACTTATTTATTTATTTCATTTAGTACATGTAAGCTTACAGTTTACACCAAGTCACTTACATGGCAGTCAATCCACAACTATGAGCTAACAATTAAATACATAAATTAGAGGTAAAAACTGCATAATTATAAGGTAAATTATCAATAATCATTTATATTCAAATATTACAAAAGCATACATTTAGATAGCGATTAATACTGCATCGCAATATTGCCCAACTATAAGCGAATACGTCAGCATCCTGGGTCGCCGCTAAGTACAGATTTAGGAGTACCACCAGGAGTATTATGCCTTTCAAGTTCAGCTTTTACTCGTCAACTAGAAATATATACTTAGCTAAGATAGTTTTCTTTTTACATTCATTATATGTATGTAACTATGTACATGTAAACTACTACTAATAATTTCTTCACATACCGAGTAGCCACCGTTTAGCTGGCAGAGGGGGGGACACTTGAACTAGTGATGTGCCGCGGTAATATTCCCGTTACCAGTAATTTTCTATTTGGGAATATTACCAGTAACTTTCCAATGTTACCAGTAACATTCCCAAAAGGCGGTAATTTACGAAATTATACGAAACTGATGAAATATTCTTTAAGGCAATGGTTACTTTATTTGTTTCAACATAGGTATAGGCATAGATATATGTATATGTTTTTCTTTGACGCATAGTCTCTTTTGTTTCTCTTCTCTATCGTTCAAATTCTTTATCTTAGATGGTGCATAGGGCTGATTTCGGGTCTTGTCATGACTGATAGTGCATGTTTTTGTGTGGTGACTGGTGAATTTAAAACATCCCAATGAAACCGAAAAGTAAAGGGCTTTGTCATTTTATGGCAAATAACTAATAATGGTTAATAATGGAACTTATGCAGTGTTGTGTACAACTTTGAAAATTTTACAAACTTTTCATACCTATCATATTATTAAATGGAAAAAAAGGTCCGACGATGTGAAGGATAGCCTCAAACGTTATAACAAGAAATACAACAGACACAATACGAGTAGCCGATTAGGAAGTCACAAATATAATGAAAGAATTTCACGTTTCAAAGTTTGTTGAGTGGTGACGAATAGTGGTGCAAATATGGTCAATATAGGCCGCCCTTTTCACGAAAAACATGAACAGGGTCTTGGCACGTACGCTTCACTTATTTGTGGGATATATAATAAACATCGAGACATTACGCCAGATATTGGCAACAAGTTGACAGAAGTCTCAAATGAAGAAGTAATGCAAATAATAAAGGAAAAGAGACAAATACTGACGGTCATAGAAAATAGGAGAGGAATTATGATAGGACATTTGCTAAGGCATGGTCTTTACCTTAAGACCATTATAGAGGGAAGATTGAAGGAAAGAGAAAGGCAAAGAAGAAACAAATAAAAGACAAGGTTAAGGTCGTGTCTTATCAGGAACTCTTAAATAAAAGAAGCGAAGAAGATTGGCAAGTTCAGTAAGAGTTATTATATAACGATTGCTCAGTCTCATACTCTAGGAACAGAGTTCCGATAACTCGCTCGATAAAATTCAGTTCATAAAGCACTTACACGTTAAAATAAAAATGGGAAAGTTACTTCATGGGTATCCAAAGCTACATACATTTTTAGATTATCTAGCAAAATATTGTAATAAAATGGTTCATTCGTTATTACAATTCTTTGCAAGTTCATTGAGTTAATAAACATTCAACGAAGTTACAAATGTAATAATTTAAACGAAGACACATGGCCAGAACTGTGTTCTTTGTAGTGGATTTTAAAAACAAGAGTCCAATTGTTTTTTTACTCCAGAAGGCAATTACTATGCTGTCCACTGAGTGTATAAAGTGTTTAAATAAAGATAGTTTGCCTGCTTCAAAAGATAAATTGAATAAAGGAAAACGAATGCCCTCAAACCTATCCATTTTAAACGTCAAGGTGTGCAATTGACAAATTAAACAAACGTGGACGGGTGCAAGGTGTCATTTAATTGTGGAGGTGAATCCCAATGTCCAATTGAATTGTCATGATGACCAATAAGGGTCACAATCTTTGACAAAAAGACTTGGTGTGGAAATTGGCAGCAACTGCAGAATCAGTCACATGGACACATTGTTTGCTTACACAGCTTTAGGAAAAATAGCTTTTATAATCCTAACTATCCTTACAACTTCTGCAGTAGTAGAGAGGTCTTTCCCTACGTTTTCAAACATCCATTTAAAAAAAGAAAGCATCTCAAGACAAATAGGGCTGGAAAATTAACAACTGACACCTACATCACCGAAAGTGCCCATAAACCAGAACAGTAGTGAAATCTCTTAAAATTCAAACTCCTCCGATTCTGAAGATAATTTTTCAGACATGGACGTTGATCTGGAAGGTTTCCAATCAAATAAAAATCAATAGGAACATATTTTGATTAGTAAGTCTCTAAGTAATGATGTTAGTTATTGGTAATGGTAAAATACCTTAATCTATCATGGAATGGACTTGACTGCAATACAATAAAAAATGAATATATTTTATAATTTTTATAATGACTTTTACATATGTTCTTTTATTTTGGACGGAGAAAATTTATTTTTTAAGAGAAAAAATGGCTTTTTTAAATTTACGGGACGGTAATATTTCCAGTAGCATTGGTAAGATACCTGGTAATATTGGGCAAGTTACTGGTAAGATTGGGCATTTACTTTCTGAAGGGAACTACATATTTTTAATTATAATAAAGGAAACCAATGGTGACTATTTTATATATCAAACATAAAAAATCCTTTACTTACTATTTAATTTTTCAATCTTACCGTAAGTTTCCGATCCTCGGTAATGTTACCAGTAGCATTACTGGGAAAATACCCGCCTTGGGAATATTACCGGTAGCTACCCATCACTACTTGAATCCGACCAAAAATAGTACTTTAAGTTTAATATCACGCAAGCGGATTCACGAATCAAAAATTGGTCCATGAAAACTCGTATTCTTGCTAAACGAGCTATCCAACGATAACCCACACGATGGATTTTCCAAGAAAAAATAATGGCATCTCGACTTTACGTGTAGAATAGGTACCTGCCCTATTATTTTTTCAAAATTTTTGTTCTACTGTTTTATCAGCGGGATTCATATGTATTTATATCCATGCCAAATTACAGCTTTCTAGTAGAAACGGTTTCTGAGCTACGCCGTTGACAGACGGACGGACGGACGGAAACTACAAGTGTTCCTTGGTTACTACGGAACCCTAAAAAATGTAGAACAACGGGATCTATTCGACGAATGAAAGTACTTTGGAATCTGTGGTTAACGTTGGGTTGGACGCCCCTGGAAGTGGATGCATGTGGCAGATACGAAACCCGATACCAATTTAATACATTTAGTCGAACAGTCCTTATACTCGCATCCGATTCTTTTCAATCAAATCACTGAAAGTGCTATTCAACACATTAAAACAGCTTTCGAACCAAATTACTTTATTAGTCGGGATTCAGGACTTGCAGAGATTAAAATAGGTAACTACAATAATTACAGTACAGTGAAGAGAAATCTTGTAACTATAGTGATGTTTTTTTTATTATTAGATAATTAAGAGGTCTGATCTCTCTCTGTTACCCTGGCAAAAGCTAACCAGGAACGCCGGGGGGCGACGTGGTGAAATGCTCGCGATCCCATTGTTACTGACGCCGTTGTGTTTAAGTGGGTATGCTCCTTCTGTCACCATCACTCGGCGGGGGGAGAGAGTTCCACATTCCCCCAAATGACCTTCACCAGGTTGTGGGTATGCGTAAAGAATTTAAAAAAAGTTCGTGGGTCATGTGGTCGACTGCCTGCCAAACTTTTTAATAACTAGGATGCATACCCATATAACAAAAGACTTGCATCCCAAAAACTTGCAAAACAATCATTCAAGATTCGAGTTTCAATCTAGAATTAGCTTCGTTCAATAAAAGTGCTAAGGTAGTCATTAAAATATTCCCCCAACGCGAGTTGTTAAATATGAATGTACTTTGTGATCACCATAAAAAGGGGTGAACATTAACGAGTTTTGTGTCTACACTCTACATTGGTCCGCGCCAGGGGACGTCATTAAAAACTTCCCTTAGCTCACCATCGCTTGGTCATGTGCTATACAGACTATCTTCTTAATTATGAATGTAATATCACTAGGTATGGGTACGAGTATGTCGTTTAATCAATGTGGTTTACATCTATTTATGTATTTATGGATATATCTTTGCACTCGTATATCGTCGCCTAGTAGCCACAGTCACAGATTTTATAATACTCCACAGTACAAGCTTTGCTTGGTTTGAGACTAGGTCGAAATGTATAAAATATTGTCTACAAATAATATATTTAAATAGTACACAAGATACAATCGTCGTGTTTGAGCTCAATGGAACCGTCTCAACGAGTACTAACCGGTACAATCGGCGGCAAGCTGAACTTATCGAGGAGTTTGTATCGCAGCAGGTTGTACCAATAATAATAAAAACATGGACATCTCATTTTTTTATGCTTCCATCAGGATTGTTATCACTCAAAAAACTGACAACCATTGAGTTTTGTATTCACCAACGATTGACATAATAGAAAACGAAAATGAAAACGTCGATTCTAAGTAACCTCTTTTTATTTTTTAAAGTGATGCCTTTACGAATTCCCTTCCCCTACTTTAATATTTTTTCGTCATTTCACATCACTTTTACGTAGCGGTTCATACGACTAGAACACACCTGCCTGCTAAATGTTTTAATTGCATCTGTAGTGCTTATAGTCTCCGTGTATAAGCACGGCTGTCACATGTAGACGAAAAGACGGACGGACGGGTTCCGTTTTCACCATTTTGGCTACGGAACCTTAAAAGTACTATTCGTAATAGTATTGTAAACAATACAGTACATATATTATTCTAATAATGAAGTACATATATTAAAATAGGTTCTCGCTGGTGGTAACCCTATCACTGAGGGCGGGGCCTGGAAAAAGCACGTTACGTGCGATAGAAAGAGATGGCCACGTTTAGGCACGTTTGGCATACCTAAAAGTGGAATTTGTCAACAGAGAAACTTCTGTACTTGTACTATTACTTATTCTGTGCCTTTGTATGAAAACCCCTCTCACCCCTAATACGAGGCACTACCGTACCGTATTCCTCTTTATCGTCAAAGTTATGAAATGGAACTACCCAAAATAAAATAAAAACTAAAGTACAAACGTCCTGAACACTAATTATATATACCATTCAGTTTTCATATGTAAAAATAAAATGTTATCGAGGTTTGAATTTCAGTTTTGACCCTACTCACCCCATTTTACGGTACATGTAGGATAGGTGCCTTATCTTATTATTTATATATTGGGCTTACTTCTGTTGATGCTTCAATAAATAAAATAAAATAATAAATATACAGTAAATATAAGTTTGTGACATTTCAAATCCGCGCAATATGACGGGTGGACAGCTAACGGAACCAATTTGGCACTTGGCCGCTTTTATTATTAGGAACATATATGTTCTCCCATGTCCACGCATTCACCGCATGGTTGAATAAAAAAGACATACATTTTCGCACCAGTAGGTAGGCAAGCTAGAACTAACATAGCTAACGGGAATCGATTTTGGCACTAGTAGATCTATGTCTTCGTGAACTTAACAGTAAAAGATTGGTCGCTGTTTATTACTTATTTGAACTAATTGACGGCCTGTTTATCCTAGTTGGGAGTGACATTGCCTCCGAAGCTAGAGGTCCCGGGTTCGAATCCCGGCCAGGGCATTATTTGTGCACTTAGCACGGATTTTGTTCTTGGGTCTTGGATGTTCTCTATGTATTTAAGTATGTATTTATCTATATAAGTATGTATATCGTCGTCTAGTACCCATAGTACAAGCTTTGCTTAGTTTGGGACTAGGTCGATTTGTGTAAGATTGTCCCTCGATATTTATTTATTATTAACTAGCTTTTGCCCGCGACTTCGTCCGCGTATAATTCGTTCTCGCCTTAGAATGATTTATTTTCCCATACAATCTTTCTCAAGCTCAGGTGGGCACCAGGAACTTAGGAACTTAGGAACTAACACAGAGCGGGCTTCTCATGTAAGGCTAAAGCAGAGAGGCGAGACACGCGAGGCTGAAGGCCGAGCCTCCCAATAGAGTAGATTCTTCATGTAAGGTTGGTGAATGAAAAGCCGAAGGAGAGTGGCAAGGCATGCGAGGCCGAAGGCCGAGCTATGTCGTCGCCGATGATCCAGTTGCCATATTAATGAGGGTAAATTATACTCCATTCGATCGTTTTCACGTGATGCCCAGACATATAAACAGACACAAACAGACACAAATTCTTAAAACTGTTGAAACTATTTCTGTTATCAATTCTAAGTATCCCCAGCAACTTTTTTTCGAATATCTTTCATGTGTAGACTTTTGACCCTCTTCTAAGTGTACATCTAAGATGCTCCAACTGTCTATGCTGACGATTGGGCTGCCCAGCTCAAGTGATCTCTTATATCAAACAGTTTTTATGGTGTGAAGGGTCAACAATTACGTAAAAAATAATGCACGATAAAATTAAATGGTACACCGACGATACAAAGTGTGCATTGAAACAGCGGTTTTAGTATTTAAGCATATGAATAAAAACAATGAATAAAAATGAGGATTAAACCACCCCATTTCATAGACCTTACTTGCATCCCCGATTTAATATCCCTTTGATGGAAGATCATCGGGACAAAAAGTACACTTATAATATATATAAGTGAATCCAGATTATATGCTATTAGCATACAAATCATCTTAATCTGTTCAGCACTTTTTGCGTGATTCAGTGACAAACATCCAAACATCTAAACTTTCGCATTTATACTATTAAGTAGTGGGATTATGGTATAAAGTGAGTGCACATGAAGTGAACGGCAAAAGTAACATTGCAATTGCATGTTTTTATATAGGATTACAAAGTTATATACGTAGTTTTTGAATTTAGAAAACGGGACTGAAATTTGGGTTTAGAGTCACAGTTACTTAATGGAATAAATCATAATAGTGTTCAAAATTTGAAGAGACCGTGGTGGCTGGCGCGCACACTGGGCAGCGCCGCGGCGCAGCACTTGCGTTTACTTTTTTTTCAGTTTCTATCTTAAGATTTGACAAATTTTGAATGAGGATGGTTTTCCTCTGCCGTCAGAGCCGTATATGATTACTAATTTTCATACCTGTAACTCATGGATTATAGGAGTTCCCATACAAAATTCAACCCCTCTTTTTACCCCCTTTAACCCAAATTTGCGCAATTTTTATAGCCTAAAACCTGACCGGATATTTACTCAATCGATTAGTAAAGTTTTCATCAAAATCGGTTCAGCCGTTTTCACGTGATGCGCGTTCATATAAACAGACAAACAGACAAAAATTCTAAAAACTGTTGGAACGTATTCTGTTATCGATTCTAAGTATTCCCAGCCAACTTTTTTTCGAATATCTTCCATTTACAGACTTTCGACTCTCCTCAGCTTTATTATATGTACTAGCTTTTGCCCGCGACTTCGTCCGCGTATAACTCGTTCTCGCCTTAGAATTATTTATTTTCCCATACAATTTTTCTCAAGCTGAGATGGTCGCACGGCGTCGAAAAGGACACCAGGACCTTAGGGGTGTATTCTCTAGAAATCCTATCGTCAAAACGAATGATTAAGTGTTTATTTCGGAATATCAAATGTACAATGGTAAAAGTCTTGCTACGCAGTTCTGCCGTAAAACGTTATCCCAACAGAGCGAGTTCTTCATGTAAGTATGATGACCGAAGGCCGGAAGCAGAGCGGCAAGGCATGCGAGAATAATCACACAGAGCGAGCTTCTCATGTAAGGCTGAGGGCCGAAGGCCTGAAGCAGAAAGGCGAGACACGCGAGGCTGAAGGCCGAGCCTCTCAACAGAGTAGATTTTTCATGTAAGGTTGATGACTGAAAAGCCGAAGGAAAGTGGTAAGGCATGCGAGGCCGAAGGCCGAGCTATGTCGTCGCCGAAGATCCAGTTGCCACATTAATGAGGGTAAATTATACTACATTCGATCGTTTTCACGTGATGCCTAGACATATAAACAGACAGACAAACAGACACAAATTCTTAAAACTGTTGAAACGATTTGTGTTATCGATTCTACGTATCCCCAGCCAACTTTTTTCGAATATCTTCCATGTACAGGCTTTCGACCCTCTTCTAAGTGTACATCTAAGATGCTCCAACTGTCTATGCTGACGATTGGGCTGCCCAGCTCAAGCGATCTCTTATATCAAACAGTTTTTATGGTGTGAAGGGTCAACAATTACGTAAAAAATAACGCACGACAAAATTAAATGGTACACCGACGATACAAAGTTTGCATTGAAACAGCTGTTTTTTGTATTTAAGCATATGAATATAAACAATGCCAAAGTATCGCAAATGCATTTTGATGTACACGCAAAGTAGAACTAATTGCGAAAACGTTGTGCTCAAAAATAACGTCAACAATCAGAAGGAATTATGATACTTCAGTTTTGACATAATGAATCGTCAACTTGTTTACAATTCTGCTATGCTTTAAGTTAAATTTCTTGACACGCTGTTATACTCCCAATTGGCTCAAACTTAAGTCGTAGAATGGCGTATGAGGATTAAACCACTCCGTTTCATGGACCTTGCATTCCCGATTTAATATCCCTTTGATGGAAGATCAACGGGACAAAAAGTACACTTATCCCACTAATATTATAAATGCGAAAGTTTAGATGTTTGAATGTTTGAATGTTTGTTACTCAATCACACAAAAACGGCTGAACAGATCAATATGATTTTTTGTATACTAATAGTATGTAATCTGGATTCACTTATAGTATACTTTTTGTCCCGATAATCACCCTCAAAGGGATGAAATCGGGGGTGCAAATATCGTCTATGAAACGGGGTGATTTAAATCCTCATACGCCATTCTAAGCTTTAAGTTTCAGCCAATTGGGAGTATAACGGCGTGTCAATAAATTTAACGTAAGCCGTAGCAGAATTTGACGTATTGTAAACATGCTGACGTTTCGATATGTCAAAACAGAAATATCATAATTCCTTCTGAATGATGACGCTATTTTTGAGCATAATCTTTTAGCAATTAGGTCTATTATAGCGTGTAAATCAAAATAAATTTGCGATACTTTGGAATTGTTTGTCTTCATATGCTTAAATACAAAAACAGCTGCTTCAATGCAGTCTATGTACCGTCGGTGTACAATTTAATTTTGTCGTGTATTATTGTTTATGTAATTGGTGACCCTTCACACGAGGGACCCTTCAAGAGATCACTTGGACTGGGCAGCCCAATCGTCAACATTGACGGTTGAAGCATCTTAGATCTATGCACAAAGTACTGAGATGGAGATACCAGTGAAATACTCCACATAGATCGTAGCGTCGTTGTGTATTTGGTAAGAACTAACCGCACGACCGCTGCATCCCTGACACTTCAATATGCAAGTGCGATAGAGATAGCACCCAGTGACATCTGGTACAAACAAGTTAAACTAACATTTCCATAGAAAAAATCGTACTTCGAGCTAAAAGGCCCCTGGATCTATCTTATACATATATAATACAGCTGTAGATGATCCTCAGAAGAACCAAAGTAACCGACGTAGCCCTCCGAACCGCTAAACTTAAGTGGCAGTGGGCGGGGTATATTGAACATAGAACCGATGGCCGTTGGGCGGAAAGGTTCTCGAGTGGCGACCACGTATCGGCAGGCGCAGCGTAGGTAGGCCCCCCACAAGGTGGACTGATGACCTGGTAAAGGTCGCAGGAACGGTCATTGTGTCACTTTTGGGGGAGGCTTATGTCCAGTAGTGGACGTCTTTCGGCTGATATGATGATACAAATACAAATAAATTTATTGATTGACTAAATGATGATGATGATGATTCATTTTGAAAAAAGGATTCCTTTTAAAATTTGCCGTGCGCGGTAAAGAGCATTTCATATTGAATGTAATCATTTCTTAAGGGGGTGTAAAAAAGGGTGAAAGATGTATGGGAAAACAAATAATTCTAAAGCGAGAATGAGTTCTACGCAGACGAAGTCGCGGGCAAAAGCTAGTACATATATAATACAGCTGTAGATGGTCGAAAATCTGTACATTGAAGATATTGGATAAATAATGGAGCGATTGGAGGGCCCTTGGTATCGAAACAGAACACATTTCAACAGTTTTAAGAATTCGTGTCTGTTTGTCTATCGGTTTATATGTCTAGGCATTGTGACTCTCGGCCTTCAGCCTCACGTGCATTGCCGCTCTGCTTCGGGCCTTCGGCCCTCAGCCTTACACTTCACTCTGTATGAATGATCGGCAAGAGGAGCACGCTCTGTATGAATGATCTGCCTTTGGACTCGCTTTGCCTTGCCCCTCTGCATCATGCCTTAGGCCCTACATAAGGAGCCCGCTCTGTTGGGACTCTCGGCCTTCGGCCTCGCGTGAATTGCCACTCTGCTTCAGGCTTTTGGCCCTGCATAAGGAGCCCGCTCTGTTGGGACGCTCGGCCTTCGGCCTCGCGTGCGTGCCACACGGCTCCAGGCCTTCAGCCCTCAGCCTTATATAAGGATCTCGCTCTATTTGAATGCTTGGCCTTCGGCCTCGCATACCTTGCCACTCCGTTTCGGCCCGTTAGTCATCAACTTTACATGAAGAATCCACTCTGTTGGGAAGCTCGGCCTTCGGCCTCGCGTGTCTCGCCTCCCTGCTTCAGGCCTTCGGCCCTCAACCTTACATAAGAAGCCCGCTCTGTGTGAATACTCGGCCTTCCGCTTTGCATGTTTTGCCACTCTACTTACGGCCTTCGGCCATCATACTTACATGAAGAACCCGCTCTGTTGGGGCGTTTTAGGGAAGAACTGCGTAGCGAGACTTTTATCATTGTACATGCAATATTTTACGGACTTCATTCGTCTAGAATCGGCACATTTGATATTCTGAAATAAGCTTAATCATTCGTTTTGAAAGCGCGATCACGTAGCACCAACTCCCGTTACAATCGGACACTTTTACTTGAAGTTGTAGACGGTTATATATACCTAGGACAGACTGTCCAGTTAGGTAGGTCCAACTTCGAGAATGGGGTTAATCGTCGAATCTGACTCGGCTGGGCAGCGTTCGGGAAGCTACGGCACATCTTTTCGTCAAATATTCCGCAGTGTCTCAAGACGAGACTCTTTGACCAGTGTGTGTTGCCAGTGATGACATAAATATGGCACTGAAACGTGTTCGCTTACTATGGGCCTCATAAGAAGGCTCAAAGTCACCCAAAGAGCAATGGAGAGGGCTATGCTGGGAGTATCTCTGCGTGATCTTATCAGAAGTGAGGCCATCCGCAGAAGAACCAAAGTAACCGACATAGCCCTCCGAACCGCTAAACTTAAGTGGCAGTGGGCGGGGTATATTGAACGTAGAACCGATGGCCGTTGGGCGGAAAGGTTCTCGAGTGGCGACCACGTATCGGCAGGCGCAGCGTAGGTAGGCCCCCCACAAGGTGGACTGATGACCTGGTAAAGGTCGCAGGTGTCAGATGGCAAAGGAACGGTCATTGTGTCACTTTTGGGGGAGGCTTATGTCCAGCAGTGGACGTCTTTCGGCTGATATGATGATACAAATACAAATAAATTTATTGAATGACTAAATGATGATGATGATGATTCATTTTGAAAAAAGGATTCCTATTAAAATTTGCCGTGCGCGGTAAAGAGCATTTCATATTGAATGTAATCATTTCTTAAGGGGGTGTAAAAAAGGGTGAAAGATGTATGGGAAAACAAATAATTCTAAAGCGAGAATGAGTTCTACGCAGACGAAGTCGCGGGCAAAAGCTATAATAGTAATATATATATGTGAATCCAGATTATATACTATTAGCATACAAATCATCTTAATTTGTTCAGCCGTTTTTGCGTGATTCAGTGATAAACATCCAAACTTCTAAACTTTCGCATTTATAATATTAAGTAGTGGGATTATGGTATAAAGTGAGTGCACATGAAGTGAACGGCAAAAGTAACATTTTAATTGCATGTTTTGAAGAGACCGTGGTGGCTGGCGCGCACACTCGGCAGCGCCGCGGGGCAGCGCTTGCGTTTACATTTTTTCCAGTTTCTATCTTAAGATTTCACAAATTTTGAATGAGGATGTTTTTCCTTTGTCATCAAGTATACGCTTACCAATTTTCATACCTACCTGTAAGTAATGGATTGTAGGAGTTACCATACAAAATTCAACCCCTCTTTTTACCCCCTTTTAACCCAAATCTGCACAATTTTTATAGCCTAAAACCTGACCGGGTATTTACTCGACAGATTAGTAAAGTTTTCATCAAAATCCGTTTAGCCGTTTTCACGTGATGCGCATTCATATAAACAGACAAACAGATAAACAGACAAACAGACAAAAATTCTAAAAATTGGAACGTGTTCTGTTATCGATTCTAAGTATCCCCAGCCAACTTTTTTCGAATATCTTCCATGTACAGACTTTCGACCCTCTTCAGCTTTATTATATGTATAGATAGAAGATTTAATAATCCGTTTTGACAAAAGACTTGTTTTACGCCGATTTTTGCAAATTTTGCGCACAGCATATCCAGCTGACACTAGTAAGTGAACAAGACACAATTTCGGAAACGGTCGAGCCTTAATACTTACCGGAAAACAATATACCATAATCTGCAGGGCATAAAGCGTACCATGGTTTTCCTTAAAAGCCGTATTATTTTATAAATTAAATTAGAGAAATTAACGCACCAGGTCACCCCTATTTTTAACCGACTTCAAGATTTCAAAAGAGGAGGTTATCAATTCGGTTGTATGTTGTTTTTGTTTAATGTTGGTTACTCCAGAACCCCGTCATTTCTGAACCGATTTTGAAAATTCTTCTTTTGATTGTAAGTATATATATCCAAGTTAGTCCCGTTTTTGTCAAAACGCAGTTCTAATGATGGAATCCATGAGGAATTGAGGGAACTCCTCAAATCTTAAAGGCAAACATATAGTGATTTTTGTGTTTTTTATCAAAAAATCAAGTATTTACATATAAAAATGTGACATTTGATGAAGTGAAACTGCTGATGATGATCAGAACAGAACTCTTCAACGACGAAAAGTTCACTTTTGGTGATTTGTCCTCCTAGCTGTGTTTGTTATGCAAATTCGACTAATTTTTGTCATTCTCGAGTTCTGATGATGGGATCCATGAGGAATCGAGGGAACTCCTCAAATGTGAAAGGCACACATATAGTGATTTTAGTATTTTCATTAACACAAACAAAAAAGTGACATTTGATAAACTGGAACTGTTGATGATTATCAGAACGGAACTCTTCAACGACGCATAGTTCACGTTTGGCGAATTGTCTGCTTTGCTGTGTTTGTTAAGCAAGTTCGATTTTCAAGACAATCATTTGTCAAGCTCGAGTTCTGATGCTGATCAAATGTAAAAGGCA
Source organism: Notocelia uddmanniana (assembly GCA_905163555.1). NCBI lineage: Eukaryota > Metazoa > Arthropoda > Insecta > Lepidoptera > Tortricidae > Notocelia > Notocelia uddmanniana. Next base: position 25,598,257 of record LR991055.1, read on the forward strand.
TACATAATTATTTTCATAAACAAAAGAAGCATTTACATTTAAATAAGTGACATTTGATGAAGTGAAATTGCTGATGATGATCAGAATGGAACTCTTCAACGACGCATAGTTCACGTTTGGCGATTTGTTCTCTTCGTTATGTTTGTCAAGCAAGTCAAGACACTTTTTTGCCAAGCATGAGTTCTGGTGGAGAATTCCATGAGGAATTGACGGTACTTAGTCTTCTACCATTATAAACATACTTATAGCCATTTTTATTTCATTGTATGAAATCTAAGAGTGCTCCATCTAAGTATAATAATCTTTCACCGGCCTCCCCATTGAAGTCGGTTTTTTTATAATTATCTACACAAGATTTTCGAACGCTTCTGCGCGAGGGCAACGAGGTAACACTACGCATATCGAGTTAATACTAGCGAGCGCGCAAGACAAAATTTTGGCGACAGTCGAGCATGTCAAACACGATTATTTGGGAGTTATGGGGAATTGGCTCAGAAATATATTTAAGGATGATTCACAGTAGACCGTTCCGTGTCCGGGCCGGGCCGTTTTCTATGACAGCAAACGCAACGGCCGGCGTATTTCTCTAGAAGAAAACGGGCCGGCCCGGACACGGAACGGCTACTGTGAAGTATCCTTTATATTTTTGTATATATTTATTAATTATTTTTTTATATATTTAAGTAAATAAACATTTATTTCGGGCCAGGGAGCCCATAACGTTGTTAGGTATATTTAAACCTAGGTCGATTCATAAGAGCCGGCGCGGAATGTCTATGAAATTATTAACAATTTCATACATTTTCCTCGCCAGCTCTTGTGAATCGACCTATATGTTAGTCTCATTAACTACGATGAAATACACATCAGGATGCTGTTGCTACTACTCCGAGCGCGGCAGAGCAAGGAACCCATCAGTACGCTCTTCCGCGTACATTCCTGACTCACTACAGAAACGGGGCCGGCGCATCAGCATCATAAAGATGTTGTTATACTGCACGCGCAGTGCACTGATAGTCTTCGTGATATATTTCACCCGCAGACTGCTCGCTTTAAGGGGAGGTTGTCAAGCGAGTTAGCGTTTTCGAGTTTTCTAAATACAATCTGAAACGTAGAAAAAGGGTTTTAAAAATTTGAAAAAATTATATGTTTTACTTAAGGATCTAGTCTAGTCAAAGTTGCACTCAGTTACACGATTTAATGAATTTCGCTTTTTCGCCATCTTCTTCGGTCATCTTCCTCGCAGGGACCAATGACTAGTTGCTCGTTCGCTGACAACAACAGGAAATGATTCGGTTTCAGCGCGGCGTCGTCTTCATTGTTTATTGGTACATGGGTAAGTGGTCTGGCGTTCACTACGTTCTCTACTTCCGCCAGAAGTGTTAGGAAGATTTCTTCACTCGGCGCCTTCTCTTTTAGCGTGTAGCTCAATGCATTTTTAATGGTTCTCACCATTCTCTCCCAGCTGCCGCCCTGTGATGGCGCAGCCGGGGTGATGAAACGCCAGTTTAATCGATGCTGCAGTCCGTATTTCTGGAGTGCTGGCAACCATTCTTCTCGGGCCGCCTTTAGTTCTAAGGCGGCCGCGTGGAACGACGTTTGGTTGTCGCTCCACATGGTTTGTGGCCATCCTCGGCGCGCCGCGAAGCGTCGCAGCGCGTTGATGGCACTGTCGGTTGACAGGCTGTGCACGACTTCTAGGTGGACCGCACGTGTCGCCAGGCACGTGTACAGGGCGACCCACCTCTTCTCGCGTCGCCTGCCGATCGTTACCCACAGCGGGCCGAAGTAGTCTTGGGCCGCGTGGGTGAAGCAGCGCTGGTAGGCCTCTAGCCGCTCAGGCGGGAGGTCCCCCAGAGGCTGCGCGCGCGGGATCGCGCGACGTAGGCGGCAGAGTGCGCACGCCTGTGCTACGGCGCGCACGCTCGGCCGCAGATGCAGTATCCACATGTTCTGCCTTAAATCATTAACAACACTTTCATTATTAACATGCGCGCCCCGGCAATGGGCGCGCTTTATCAACAGTTTGGTGTAGGGCTCCCTACCATCCAAAATGATGGGCTTCTCAGCCGTGTACCGTACTGGTGCACGGCTCAGCCTGGTCCTCATTGTCAACAGACCGTCTGACGAGAGCTCGGGATCGAGCTTATACAACTTAGACTGCTTTGTTAGCTTCTTTCCAGCAGCTAATGTGTTTAATTCTTCTGGGAAGCTATTTCGCTGGCTTCTCTGCACCAGCAAATGCTCCGCCGCTCGTAGATGCCTCGCTTCCAGCTGTCTCCTTCTGTCACGAGACTTCAGCTTCTCTATAAACAACAACATGTACCCGACTGTCCTTACGACGCGTTCATGGCTACTGAACCGTTCGATGTCCGGTAGCGCTGTGGCCGGTTCATGCGTTGTCGCGAGGACTACCTCCTTCTTTCGCTGCTCTGTCGGCTCCACGCTCTTGGTGGATATGACTGGTGGCCACTGGTCCTCCGCCTGGCTCCAGAAGGCGGGACTCGTGGACCATCTTTCGTTGATGCTCACCTTCTGGCTTGTTCGCAGGCGGGTGGCATCTTCCGCTGGGTTTATTGCGTCGTGCGACTCACGTTCGCACGTCGCGTGGTACACCGTTTGTTCGTTCGTTCTGAGATAACCGGGGTTCTTACCGAAGAGCGCCCACCCCAGCGCGCTCTTTATAGCGACGGGGCCGTCTCCTGGTCCGGTTCGTATCTCCTCGGGTACCAGCAGGTGCCAGTGGTCGGCACCTAACAGCAGCTGCGGCGCACCGTAGCTGCATACTGCACCGCGGGCTTCTCGCAGGTGCTCGTATCGATCCAGCAGATCTTCGTTGACGGTCTGGCCTCTCAGGCCGAGGTTACTTACCGTCCGTAGTCTTACGGGGTAAGCTAAGCCTCCATTCCTTGACCGTACGTAGGCCGACACTCGTTCGGAGTGTCCGCTGTGCGCGATCCCTCCAACGCCGCGCACTGTCAGCTGATCCTGTGGTCCAGTAGCTCCAATCAGGTCAGCGACTTTCTGCTCGAGGAGTGAGACGGTCGATCCCTCGTCCAGCAAGCAGTAGATATGGGCGTCGCCCTTGGGGCCCGATATTGTTATGGGAAGAACTTTAAGTAATACCTCGGTAGCTTCCTTGGCGTTACTTGCGTAGCTGCTCTGCTCTCCCCCGCTGTTCAGGTTCGGTTGGCTGCGGGGTCCACGAGTCGCTCCCTGTGCCGTGCCTCGTTCACACGGCGTCGGCGATCGTGGTTTATCCTGATGGAGCAGCTTGTGATGGGGGTGTTGGCAGCCAGGAACACTGCAGCCTTTCGCTCGGCATTGAGAGCGCTGATGCCTGGCGTCCATACATCTAAAGCAGATTCTGTTCTGCTTCGCCCAGTCCCATCTCGCCGGTAGTTGCAGAGCCTGCAGTTTCCGGCACTCGTTCGTTCGATGACTCGCGCTACAATAGAGGCATACCTGGACCCGTGATGGCTGTACCTGTTCGGTCACGTACGCCACCTTTGAAGGCAACGGCTGCGGCGGGCCCCATCGGTTCTGCTGGGGCGGCGGCGGGCGGTTGTCATTCCGGTTCTGGGTCTTCGGTGCGTTCGTCTGTGGCGGTGCTCCCCGTGGCACGTCCCTCACGGTGGGAGCGCTAGCGTGGGTGAATTCCAGCTGCAGATCACTCTCTTCGAGCAAGAAATCTGCCATCACCTGGATTTCTGCTAGGCCGCCGCCCCTCTGCCCTCGGGCGTAGTCGCAGTAGCGCGATCGGAGATGCGGACTCAATCTGTCCGTCACCTCGCGCACTAGTAGCGGGTTGTTCGCGTAGTGCGAATCGTCCAGATCCATAAGCGTACTTACTATGTTCATGATCTGGATGGCGAAGGTGTTGAGCTCGTTCGCGCTCGACCCGACGCGTGGCAGCTTCTTCAGATCTTCTAGCGCCTTGTCCACTAGGAAATCCTTGCGACCATACTGCTTCGTCAGTATCCTTATCACCAGGTCTGGTGTGGTCGCCGTCGACAGGATGTGCTGCACGCACGCCTTCGCCTCACCTTTGATCGCGGCCCTCAGGCGCGCGATGTTCTCGTAGCCGCTAAACTTATAGCGTTTGTTGCTCTCAATGTATGTGTTGAGGAAGCAACGCCACTCACTGACGTCCCCGTGGAAGTGTGGCAACTCGTACACCTCCTTGGTTGCTGGACGGGCTGCGCTCTGCATCCGTTCAAACAACTCTACCATACCTTCTGGGGTCGTCGTCGCTGTGAACCTCGAACGAGGCGTCATGGGCTCGTTCACGCGTTCTGGTTCATGCTCACCTTCGTCCTCGTACTCCAGTCCCTGGGTTGGAGAAAGGGGGCGCCGGCCGTAGTTCATGGTCGCGCGCTCCAGCTTCTTCGGTTCGGTTCTGATCGGGATCCGCTCTCCTGGACGCCTCGGCGTTTCTTCCACTTGAGCGAGGACTGGTACTCGTTCGTACGAGACGACTGGTTCGTTGTCCCGGGTCCGTAGCACTCGACGGTCTTCCACGTCGTGTCGCTCCGCGGACTCGTCCACCCATCGGGCGATTCGGTCGCTACCACCGGAACTTTCTAGGTCTATTTCTGCAATTCTTGCCTGTAACCGCCTGTTTACTAGGTCGGTTTCAATCGCCAGCTCCTGTCGACGCTGGTTGGCATCGATTGCCAGCTCTTCTCGGCGCAGTCGCGCCAGCTGTTCTGCGGCGTCGGCTTCGGCTTGCAGTCGGTGGCTCGCGGCGCGACTGCTTCGGTGCGAAACCGTGCTCGCCGGTCTCGGAGATCTGTGTGGGGTGGACTGGACGAGGTCCGCGAAAGCAACATTCCTCGATGCTGCTTCGCCACTCGTCGCTGGGTGATGCTCAGCCCGTTCGCGATCGATGACGCGTGTTCGGTCCCATGCGTCGTCGTCTGGCTGTTGCTCCCGTGGTCGCAGACGGCCGCCGTCCTCGCGGCGCCATCTTCCCCGTTCGTGGATGCTCGGAGATCTTGGTGGCTGTTCGTGCACCAAGGCCGTTGGCGCGGCCCCGGTGCCAGTTTGGTGTTTACTCACATTTGCTGTCTTCCTGGGCCTCTTGTCCGAGGGCCCCTGCTCTGCCGTTCGCTCCCGACGCTCGTTATGAGCGTGGAGTGCAGATGGAGGGAACCAAGTCGGTTCGGAGAATGCCCCAGGGGCACCGGTGATGGTGCCAGCAGCATTGCTAGCACTGCCAGCCGGATCGCCGTCGGCGCCAGCGGCAGCGCCAGCATTAAAGCCAGCGGTGCCACCAGCGCCAGCGGCGCCAGCGGCGGCGCCAGCGGTCTTCGTTCTTCTTCTGTCCCTTTGTTCCCGTTCTGCCGATCGCTCCGGGCGCTCGTTCTGGCCTCGGAGTGCAGATAGGGGAAACCTGGACTGTTCGGAGATGGCCTCTCGGGCCATAGTGTTGGCGCCAGCGTCCACACCAGCGGTGTCAGCGGCGCCAGTAGGTCTGCCAGCCATGCTAGCAGACGTGCTAGTCATGCCAGCAGGTCCGCCAGCCTTTCTGGCAGACGTGCCAGCCATGCCAGCCGATGTGCCGGTCATGCCAGCAGATGTGCCAGCCATGCCAGCCGATGTGGCGGTCATGCCAGCCCTTCCAGCAAGCCTGCCAGCCATGCTAGCAGACGTGCCGGCTACGCCAGCAGGTCCGCCAGCCTTTCCGGCAGACATGCTAGCTATGCCAGCAGCAGCGCCAGTGACGCCAGCGGCGTCAGTGGTAGCGCCAGCAGCCGATCCAGCGGCCGCGGCTCTTCTTTGCTGCGCAGCATCCGCGCCCTCCCTCAGGAACAGGCGTCGCTCCTCCGCGTCGCGGTCCGACGTTCTCGACCTCGTGGTCATGACGCGCGCCGAAGGAGAAGATCGGGATCGGGTTCTCCGATTCGCGGGCGTTTTCATTCGCCCTGACTCAGCTCAGTATGACGACCTAATTGACTAGTACCGACTTTAGAAAGACACACGTGATTCTGAATCGCATTCAGAATTGATCAGCGTTCGGCTGATATACAAAATAAACCTATTCGAACTCGTTCCGACGAGTATACGCACTTAAATCGCTCGGATATTAAGTGCGCATCAGCATTCGGCTGATATACAAAACAAAACCCGTTCGTACTCGTTCCGACGAGTATACGATCTTAAATCACTCGGATATTAAGTTCTCACAGTCAAAAAACAATATAAACCACCGTAGCTATACGTTAACACTACTGCGCATTAAGTTCCGACACCCTTAATCGCAGTTTCCAAAAATAAAATCCGTCCACTATTACGCGTCGCGTAAATAAAAAAATAAAAACTTGTTCTTGAAATAATTATAATTTAACACTACTACGCATTAAGTCCCGACGCCCTTAATCGCAGTTTACAACAATAAAATCTGTTCACTTTTACGAATCACGTATAAAAATAATAATTTGTTCTCGAAATAATTATTTTAACACTACTACGCATTAAGTCCCGACGCCCTTAATCGTAGTTTTCCACAACAAAATTCGTTCACTACTACGCGTCGCGATTCGCGTCACGGCGCACTTCGCGAACGTTCGAATGTTCGGCACTGAATTTAACACTTGCACTGATATCCTAAAAGATCCGGCTCGAAGGACCAAAATGTAAATGATGCACTAATCCGGATTGATTAGGCACCAAAAATATAAATGTTTAAAGTGGACTGTATACAAATGACTGGTAGTTCCTCTCGTAAAATAACAGTGACTGACTCTACTCTAATATTGGTGCCACCTTGGTTCTGCTTTTTCTTATGATTCGTAAAGTAAATAAGAAGTCCGGACGGAGTGTAAATGGTTTATATTGTTTATCACAGATTATGTTCTTATTAAAACGTATTTTGAAGTTAACACTGTATATAATAAAGTTTACTTATTTATAACGACTTTAACACTGATTTTATCTAAATCTAGGACACAATGTCTAGATTCCTAAACTTTTCCTGAGCTGAGTTCCCAACGCACTTTTTCTTTCTTGTTCTGGGTTTCTTCCTTGGAGTGTCTCTTCGGTACTAAGTGAAGTACGTAGTAGTAGTAGTCGAATCTTCTTATGCCTCTTGCGGGGCATAGGGAGGCCATTTCAGGACCTGGGTCCTATGTGGCGGTCTTTTTTCGCGATCCATGACTATGGACCGGTCGTTCTGTGCCATTTCTTGGTCTTATCCTCTTCTGGACATTTTGGCCATCCTGGCTTAACTAGGTCAAGTTGGCCTGTCTGTGGCTTGGTGGGTCCTGGGGTCAGGACAGAGGCTCGTCAGAGGGCGGCAGGAGCTCACGTGGTTGGGCTCGCCGCCTCGGGTCGTCCGGTGGCCGCGCGTGGAGCGGCGCGATGTTTTGCAGCAGCTGGTGGCAGGAAGAGTCAGCACGGTGAAACATCCTGCGCGCGAGTTGGACTATAAACTCGTCCAGGCTCTGATGCTGTAGGTCCCTCTGGATGAGTCGGTTCCGCACGTATCGGGGGGCTTGGACAATGGTCCGCAGGCTCAGCGACTCCTGTGCCCTGAGCTTCTTCCTACTGGAGTGTGCCGTCAGGGCGTACCACGCGGGAGCCGCGTAAGTCAGGCGGGACCTGATGTAGGTCTTATAAATCCCCAATTTCGTGCGGAACGGGAGGCTGCTGGAGAGCACTGGACGAAGTTTGGTGCGCGCTGTTTTGGCCCTTCGCACCACCTCTTCCGTGTGCCTTTTCATTGTGAGGCCCCTGTCTATGGTGACCCCGAGGTACTTGGCGTAGTGTAGCCACTCAATCTCCTGTCCTTGGAGCTTTAGTGGCTGCGGTGGGTTCCTCTTCCCTGTAAGGAAGGCCTGGGTTTTGCCCACATTCACTGTGAGCCGCCACTTGGTCAGCCAGTCTGGTAGGGCGTCAAGCTGTCGCTGGATCTTCTTGGCGGCGTGTGCTGGTGTGATGGATGACGCGTAGTACGCAGCGTCATCCGCAAACAGTCCCAGCTTGACGTCGCCGACCACCGGGATGTCATCAGTGAAGTGGGCATAGCAGGCTGGGGATAAGCAGCTTCCTTGAGGAACGCCCGCTAGGATCGGGCGTTCTGAAGAGGTGGCTTCTTCTACCGCCACGTAGAATCGTCGTCCGGAGAGGAACGAACGCAGGACTCTCACTAGTCGTCGCGGTGCGGAGGAGGTCGACAGTTTGGCCAGCAGGCCCTCGTGCCATACCCTGTCGAAGGCCTTCTCCATGTCGAGGAAAACCGCGACGACATGCTCCCTTTTGTTCATCTTCTCCGCCATGAAGCCGATGACTCTGGTGAGCTGTAGCGTGGTGGAGTGTTCCGGGCGAAATCCGAATTGCTCTGGACGCGGCTGGATGTGGGGGAGGAGCCTTCCCAGCAGCAGCTTTTCAAAGATTTTGGAGAGAGTACTGAGCAGCGTGATGGGCCTGTAGCTGTCCGGTCTTCTCCTGTCCTTTCCAGGTTTAGGTAGCATAATGACCCGGCCAAGTTTCCAGGTTGTGGGGAAGTGACCCGAGCGCATGATCCCATTGAACAGCCTTGTCACCGCCACTATGGTGTGCTGTGGTAGGTGACGTAGCGCGGCGTTCGGGATCGAATCGGCGCCCGGGGCCTTTCTTGGGTTCACTCTTCTGGTTGCTCTCCGAACTTGGCCAGGCGAGAAGAAGACCGGGTCCTCTTCTGCTGTAGGTGCGCGCTCGAAGTACCTCTCCAGGTGCTCTTCTACCTCCCTTGTGTGGTTCGCATCCAGAGACGGGTTGGGCTGGAACTGGCGTTCCAGGGATTCCGCAAATAATTCGGCTCGATCCTCAGCCTTGTAGCATGGTCTCCCTTGACCGTCCACTAGTGGACGGACGGCTTCCGGAGTCTGCCCCAGCTGCCTGCATAGTCGGTGAATCGACGGTACCGTGCCGTCTATGCTGGCTATGTGGGCCTCCCAGTTCTTGGCAGCATGTAGTTGGAGCTCCACCTTCACCTGCTCTACCAGGCGATTGAGCTCTGTCTTCTGTGTTGGGCAGCGGGTATGTTGCCAGGTCCTTCTCAGTTGGCGCTTTCGTCTTATTAGTGCCTGTAGCGCCGCGGGTAGCGGTTTGCACCTTTCCCCGGCAGCGATGGTGTGCGATGATGATTCGAGCGCCAGCTGGATGTCCCTTGTGATGGCGGTGGCCGCAGTTTCTACCTCTTCCGCTGTTGAAACCGGTCCTGGGTAAGATGGTGAACCTAGTGCTGCACTGAAGGCCTCCCAATCGGTCTTCTTGGTTGCCCTCCTCATTGGGGTGGAGTTCGGGGCGGAGTCAATGACCATCAGCACCGGGCGATGGTCTGATGGCAGGTCGGGCAGGACCTCCTGGTGTAATGCCGCCGTGATGTCTTTGTGGACCGCAAAATCTATGACATCGCACGACCCCTGATTATCGCTGTAGTGCGTTGGCTCTTCTGGTCCGGAGATGTCAAAGTTTCGGTCCAGCGCTTCCTGATAGATGGCCCTGCCCGCGGTGTCAGTCCTGGAGCTGTTCCATGCCAGGTGCTTGGCGTTCCAGTCCCCCGCCAGGATGGTCGGCCCTGGGGACTGGAGTAGTGCCCGTAGGTCCGTCCTCAAGGGTCCCAGCGTGTTCCTTGATGGTCGGTAAATGGCAAACAGTCTGAGGTCTCCCTGTGTTACCCTGATGTCCACTCCGAGCGCCGTGAGGGTTTCGTAGGCGACGAAGTCGACTGGCTGGTGAACAATGGTGCGGCGTATGTAGATCGCTAGACCACGGAACGAGTGTCCCAGTTGGTTTGTCTCGTTCTGTTGGTAGACAATGTAGCCTGTCATCTTCAAGGTCTTTTTGGCGTGCGTTTCGTTGACCAGCAGGATATCAACGTTCTGCTCCCGGAGGAAGTTACGGAGCAGGGCTTCCTTGCCGGTCAACGATTGGGCGTTCCAGTATACCACCCTCAGCTTATGGTTGAATTTGCTGGGTAGTGAGGGTGGTCTTGAGGGCCTTCTTGACGGCCTCTGCGCCTTTGGCGGCCGCTGCCGCCACCAAGGCACGAATCAAAGTCTCCAGTTCCTGGTCGTCAGCGAGGGAGCTCTCTGTCGCTGGTTCTGGGGTGTCCTTAGAAGTGGGAGGCGCGGTTGGGAGCTGTGCGGCGCCATCCTTTTTCTGCTTCTTCTGCTTTTTCTTCTTGGGCTTGGAGGGCTTCGGTGCTGATATGCCCCTTTGGGTGGGGGCATTTGCCGGCGCCATGAGTGTTGCGGGCGCCGACTCAACCACAGTGGGCTTTTCCACCGAGGCCTTCGTCGTTGGTCCAGGTCTCGTGGGGGCGGTGTGAGCTGCCGTCCCCGCTTTTTGATTTCGGGCTTCTCTTCGGAACACCGGGCATTTTCTATCATTTGCGGTGTGCTTCCCCGCGCAGTTTGCGCAGGTTGCCGGCTCGGTTCTGGGGACCGGGCACTCCTTGGCTGCATGTGGGCCCGCGCAGCGCACGCATTTCTGCGGGCGGTGGCAGCCCTGGGAGTGGTGCCTGAAGCCCTGGCACCTATGGCATTGGGCCGGGCCTTGCTTCCCTCTCCATGCTTCTATCTTCACCGCTGGGACATACAGGAGCTCCCTAATCCTGTATATCGCAGAGTGGTCTCTTGGCGGTCCGGCGAGCTGCAGGAAGTATATGCAGCCTGGTCTTCCTCCTCTCGCATTGATCTGTTTGACGTATTCGACCGGATGGCCGAGCGTCAAACAGGCTGCTGCAATGTCTTCTGTTGGGGTGTCTGCGGGTAGGCCGTGGAGTGCCACCTTCATTTTCTTCTCGGAGTCGAGCTGGTAGATGTGCCAGTCCATCACTGCTCCGCTCGACTCCAAGTTTTCCAGGTGGCGCTGTACTGTTCGGTATTCCTTCTCGCTGCTAGGAAGGAATCGCAGCCCACGGCCCATCGCCTTTGTGTTTGGTGTCTCGCCAAGGTCCTGCTTGATCCCCTCCAGTACCTTGACCCAGTTGGGCAGGACAGGCGCAACAATAGTGGGGTATCGCTGCGCCTTTTCCTTTTTCTGCTGTTGCTGTTTTTGTTGTTGTGGTGGTGGCTGTGGTTCTGCTTTCTTGCTGCTTCCCGGTGCGGGCTGGATTACGGCTGCGGGGGTGGCAGCTGTTGCAGCGAAAGTTCGTTCCTTTTTGCTTTCCCCCCGTTCCCCCTCCGTAGATGTGTGCGGAGTGGCGGGCGAAAGAGCTGCTGGTGTCGGCGGCGGTGATGGCACGTGTACGGTGGCCCCTTTTGCGGGTGGTAGAACGGGGGCGGAGGCAGGTGCCAGTGGCAGTGGTGGCGGTGGCGCTGCTTTTTCGGCAGTACAGGCCTGGCTTCGTTTATCCGGGGCTGTCTCTGGCCGGGCGGGTGGCTGCTTCTGGACAGGGCGGAAGAAAATGTCCCTTGCAACCACCTTTTTCCCCGGGAAGAGTTTTGTTAGGTCCGGGATTTCTACCGGTTTCCACGGCGCTTTCGGTAGTTGGGGCGCGCGGATGGTGGGCTCTGCTGATTTGGAGCGGCTGCGTTGTCTGCGTTCCGAAATCGAGGGCGGCGTCTCTTTGCGGCATGTCCGTTTTGTAGTTGAAGTGCCCGGCGGTGAGGGCGGGCTCTCTCTCACACGCTTGTCCGGTCTGAATATAGCCGGATGGCGTTTCAGAAATTCCAGGAAGGGCCCGTCGTCTGGGTGCAATTCCGTTGCCATCCCTAATTGGTGATTAGTGATGCGTATGTAGGCGGCCATCCACGCCTTTAGACTCGCCGACGGTGTGTCCGAAGCCATAAAATGGGAAACTACAACCGTATCTTGTTGCAGCTGGTCCATTATGTTCGGATCCGAGCCGGCGGGTGACACGGGCGAAAATGGTCGCATTGTAGGTGGTGGCAGCTCTGGTACTACATCCAGAGGCTGCGGTGTCAGGGTGCGGGAGGCTGGGGCCTCGCCGGCGGTAAATTCCTCCGCGCTGTTGAAAGCGTCGCTTCCCGCGAGTGATTCTGTGGTGTCGAAGAGGTCGGGAAAGTCTATATCCCGCCACAAGTGCAAATCGGCGTCATTTGCCGCCCTAGCGGCTTTTCCGGCGATTTCCGCCTTTTCATTGGTCTCAATTTCCGCCCTGGAACTGATTTCCGCCCTAATCGGCGGTGGGCGTGAAGTTGTGGGTAGATCGAGAAGTGCTGATCCTGTTCTACCCTCCCGTTCCGGATGCGGCGATGGTGACTCTGACGAGTGACGCGATGTCGGTGCTGATGTGGAGGGTAGATTTTTCCGTGCATTTCTCGATCTACCCTCCCGTTTTGGCTTGGGTGCATTAGGGTTGTCCATGGTGGAGGACAAGGCTGGGGGCCAGTGACGCTAGCCACTGCCGGCTGATGCCAATCCCCGCATTCCCTAACCCGGGGCGTCCGTTTTAGCGGGACCGGGGTCGGGAGATGCGGTGAGGGCGACCGACAGTGGTGCTTTCTTCTTCCGGTGTAATCCCCGCCGGCTGTGGTCAGCCGGGTCGATGTATCGGCTACCTTTTAATTTAATTAAAAGATGTCTGATGCTCGTAGTGTTGTATGCGTCCGTACTAGTTGCTCTCAGCGGCGAATCCAGTGAAGTACGTTGCGAACTCACCTCCTTTCTTCCGTAATGGCTGACCGTAACGTGAGCACCATGAAGTTGCGCACGCTACGAGGCGCTGTCCGAGTATAAATAGGGAATCTTATAAATCTCGCGGTTTTCCGCGGATTGCGGAGGCTGTGATTATCTCACTGGCCTGTACTAGGACTCATCGAGTCGGCGTTCGGTATGGTCACACGTGACCCTTTATACTTGGACAGTGTCTTCCTAATATTGGCTCTGAGAGGGAAGAACGTTGTGTAAAAACGACTATTCTGAATTTATTCAATCTTAAGAAATTCGCTGCGCGACCATTTCTTAGTGCCTGTGATTCAAACAGGGCTTATAATATGCGCCTCAGCGCCTACTTTATATAATAAAAACCTTATTGTCAACTGTTTGTGAGTTAGCTCACAAAACATGCCATTTTCATAACGTAATTTCGATCTACGATCGATACATTTTACATTACTACGCAATCTTTCGTTCTACTGCGTATGGAAATTTCCAAGTAGGGTCGCTACGCCGGTTACGCGACCAGCGTCGGTTTGCGACCACTTCACTGACTAAGTTTCTTCATTTGAAGATATTAACATTTCTACAAACCCAAATGAAAAAGAGTGAATGACAAATCATTTTGAAATAGATTCTTTAAAAAAATATAAAACTTTTTAAACTGTCAGCTTAATCCAAAACGAGAAAAAAAACCTTAGTTCACGCATTGAATCCGCAGCGTGTTGACGTACTGTAAATTAGGAAAAAAATTACGCGACGGTTGGCGCCAAAAGGTAAGTTATGTCACTTAATTTTAGTTATATACTGAAAAGAGCCGTTTGATTGCTTAGATGATTTAGTTGTTGTAATTATTTCGTAAAGTTTTAGTAAATTATAAACTAAGATTTCAATAAAATGTGGTGGTCGGTAACCCAAATGCACAATTGTCAATAAGGCTAGATAGCGACCACCATAGAAGTAGGAGATACTACGTATAATTAGAGAACTTACTATGGCCGAAAACGTGAGCCGGAAAGAGACGTACTTTGTCTTAGTATGTCCCTTTCTAGTACGTGTAAGTAATTAGGAGCTCCTTTATTCATAAACGTCCATCAAACTTATTTTACTTAAAATGCCGCTAAAATTCGTTTGTCTTTATATGTCACTTTGACATTGGTGCTTGTGGGAACTAGACAAGGGACATTTTAGTTAGCAGAGGTTAAGTTTTATGAATAGTTCCTGTTACACAGTGATTATTATCACGCGATCCACCCATATCACGATACGTATAACGTGAATATTGATGAATATGATGCTAGCCATTTTATCACTTATCGTTGTCGATAAGACATCCGTCACTCTTGCACTCACATACTTGTCAGAACGTGACGAATGTCTTATCGACAACGATAAGTGATAAAATGGCTAGCATCATAGGCCCCCTGATAAAAAAATTGCGTTCATTTTCAGTTTCACTGCTACCGACAGGATTCGTAGCCAGAGTGCCTACCGCGAACGGCTTTCGAAGGTTTCCCTCTCTGTCGCACTTACGTACGAACGTGCAAGTGTGACAGTGAGGGAAAATTTCGTTTGCACTTCGATTATTAGGCAAAAAAGTAGACGAGTATATATTTTTAGTTTCTTTGCTACAATTTCTACTGTCATGAATCGTGGTATAATTAAAAAATACTAGGAAAGAGTCATATTTTCAGTTTTTATGCTACTGACACTGTTTGTGGCTGGATTACTTATACTAAAAACTAGTGGCTCCGTGAGCTGTAGACCTCGCAAAGTCGATAATTATATGGAATTTCCAAAATACTGCTATTCTATAGGTCTACTCGATAGGTCTTTGGGGTCTGTTACACGGTGATTATTATCACGCGATCCACTCACATCACGATCCGTATCACGTGAATATTGACGTGTATCGCAGTATCGGATTATCCGGATATTTTGAAATCCGCGATACAAAAGAAGCGGGTCTTCAATAATATTGTCATACAAACGCATCGTGATAATATCATGATATTAGCTGCCATATTTTGCCAAATCTTGTGTATTTCCGCCATTGCCACTCATTTAGCGATCGATTTTTAACTAAAAGAGCTTGTGTTGGATTAATAAAGCTGTAGCCTAATAGATTAATTTATATTATCTCTGTTTTTTCATTTATTGGAGAGTGAAGATTACATGTGGACCAACATTGCGACAAAAAAAATATTTTTCTGAATGTTGGCATAGTTACAAGGAATTCTTCACTATTACAGAGTATATGAACTGTATTGACGCGTGATAATATTTGCTGTGTAAATGCCCCAATCAATACAGCTTCAATACAGAATATTGCTGGTAATACGGACACACCAGGATCACCAATAATAATCACCGTGTAACGGACCCCTTTTTCAAACGCAAACGTCAGCAACCCTATCTTGTCTATGGCAAAAAATGACAGCTAAACGTCAACAACTCATCACTAATTAAGGCAGATGCACTTCAGTACTTAATAGGTACTATTAATTATTATGTGCTATAAGTTCGGTGGAAGATTGCTGGATATGCGCATAGCGCGTTAGATTGTTAGATACTTTATGTTGACCATTTGTATAATTATTATCATGCAATGCCTTTTTAAGGCTAAAAACACAAAAAAATACGAAAACAATAGTATTCAATCGTTTTATTCAGTAATTGTACACTATTTCGCATGGTGGTCGCAAACCAGCTCACAAGTGGTCGTAAACCGACGCAAGTGGTCGCTATCTAACACATTCGTTATTTTGGAACCTTTTCTATTTTTTTTCCAAATTTATGGATGAAAGTGCTATATTTTATTATTAGTTTCACATCTTGACAATACTCAGGACCCATTTACATAGCTGCCATCTATGACGAGTGTAGATTTCACATTTTTTGACTCATCTAAAGTGCGCAACTCGGCTAAGTGGTCGCTAACCGGCCTAGCGATTATTGCGCAATCACTCGAATTGTGTCATAATACTTGCAGAAATGAATAAACTCGCCCTAAAGAGTTATTCCTTCCGCTTAGTGCGACAAGGTTCTAATATTTACGTAAATATGACAATATTTCTTAAATATTCCATTTTAAATAACAGGGTTACTCTTACATTTACCTAGCTAACGTCTTATCTTTATTTGTTTCTAAATTACGTGCTAGGTACATTGGGGGAGGGTAGGGCCTGTCGTCTACAGAGAGCTAAGAACTCTTGACGAATTAATTAAACCACCAAAAATATTCTGTCTGTATTTTATGTTAGCTGTTACAATAAAGCTTAAAACTAGTGGCTCTGTGAGCTTGTAGACCACGCAACAAAAAGTTTTCAAATTTCAAATTTTACAAAAACCGTCTCGAAAAAAAATCATTATAATTATCGAACCTTCTCACGAAATGTCACGAGAATCGGTTGAGAAATGCGACCTGTAGAGGAGAACATTCGAACAGATAGACATATGAAAGAATTTTTGTCGAAAGCTGAAACGAGGATGCTTCGTTCGCTCGGTCAAAAAACTATATTAGTAATAATTTTACGACAGTCGTGGTTCACTACTACTGGGCCTGTGTATTATCAACTTATATCCATACGCTTCGTCGGGCTGTACACTAGACTGAGGAATTACCTCTGCCCTCTGTTTGGCGTTTGTGGACTACGAGAAGGCCTTCGAATTCGGTTGAAACCTGGGCTGTATTACAATCTCTCCAGCGGTGCCAAGTAGACTACCGCTATTATCGAAGTACTGAAGTGTTTGTACGACAACGCCACTATGTGAGTCCGACTCCAGGACAAGAACTCGATACCTATTCCATTGTAGGTTGTAGCCGCGAGTCAGGCAGGGAGATGCTATTTCTCCCAAACTGTTCTCCGCTGCACTGGAGGATGTTTTCAAGACTTTGGACTGGAGAAGCCTAGGCATCAACATAAACGGCGAGTACATCAGTCACCTTCGGTTTGCTGACGATATCTCTGCTGGGTCTTGGCTGAGACCATACAGGATTTAAGTACCATGCTCAATGACCTCGGTAAAACCTCCGAGAGAGTTGGTCTTAAGCTGAATATGTACAAAACGAAGATCATGTCAAATGCCCGTGTAGCACCAACTGTCGTTACTATCGGACACTTTATACTCGAAGTTGAAGTTGATTATGGTATACTAGCGACCCGCCCCGGCTTCGCACGGGTGCAATGCTGATACTAATTATACTACAGAATGTCTCTATATAGTACAACCCGGCCGATACCGCCGCAACCGCTATATTCCTGCATTTTAAATCAGTAATATCTTCGAAAATATTCATTTAAATTACATGCTGTAAAGGGCCATATTGATCTATATGAAATGCAAAATGTATTTAAGGTATTTTATTGGAGACCACCGGGGGATGGGCAGCAGCATCCCTGGAGTGCGGTGGAGATACTGCGATCGCCAACCCGCATGCCAAGCGTGGCGATTATGGCAAATACCCCCGGTGAATGTCGTTACAATCGGACACTTTATACTCGAAGTTGAAGTTGATTATGGTATACTAGCGACCCGCCCCGGCTTCGCACGGGTGCAATGCTGATACTAATTATATTACAGAATGTCTCTAATTGCATGATGTCGTAAACTCGGCGGCACCGCCCGAGGTTTTCACGGTTCAATGTGAGTGTTTGGACATGGTGGGAGAAAACTGGAGACATTGGTTTTCGTTGAAAGGAAGCACTAGGGCACTTCTTCCTTTTTTATGTTCTGAGATTGGAGAAGGATTAATGCTGTATTGTTTAAAATCGCTTCGTAAATAAGCCATTATTTTTCGTAATAAGTAAAGGATACAAAATGGTTATTGTGGGTTATCCCTAAGAGATAGATATATACCATAATCGAGTGTCTCAAGACGATAGTCTTTGACTAATGTGTGTGTGTTGCCAGTGATGACATATGGCACTGAAACGTCGTCGCCTCATAAGAAGGCTCAGCTGGATGCGGGTGGCGCAGGATCGGTCATTGTGACACTCTTTAGGGGAGGCCTATGTCCAGTAGTGGACGTCCGTTAGCTGATATGATGATGATGATGATGATGACACGCACACGACAAATAAATATAACGCCCTGTATAAATATAACACAAATAGATAAAAATTGCATGACCTATTAAACAAATCGAGTACAGAGGTATAAGACATATTTCTTAGGTTTCATAGATTAAATAACGAATTTAAGGGGTGTACTATGAATTCTGTTTTTTTTTTCAATATAATGGATCCTATCGTAAGTTCGACTTTCAATTATTGATTTACTACCGATTTATTAAAAAAATATATCAATTACATACTAAAGTTTAATCATAATTAATGCATTTCTTAAGTCAAAATACAGTTATATTTCTATACTGTGACCAGTATGAAGCTAGCGGGGTCATCCGAGTTCACAGTCGCTTCGTCCGCGCGGGCTTGTTCACGCACCGCCAGGACAGCGCTAAATACCTACTCTCGCAGGACTAGAGGGCCTTAAAAGACTTAATATAAAATATAAAATGGTGTACGAACTATAATTATTCTACATACTTAAAAGGGACTTCAAAACGACGAATATTTATTTACCTTAACGATCAAGGCATCTTTTTTGATGGAATCAGAACCAACTCACTCGACCTACTCTCACCACCCACTCCCTGAATGATAAAGACATCCAAATACATTTACATGTTCATTTTAATACGTAAGCACTTCAGAGCAAAATGTGATTGCCATAATCGGCGTAAGTAACGCGTACTTTTCAAACCTCGGTAATAATGAGCGTATGCTTAGGTAAAATGCAATAAGTATTATGTAATAATCATATGTTACGTAACTAAAAAAAAATTAAAATATTTATATTCTGCGACTACAACTTATTTAACAATACCACGGATGGTGCCTCTTTTTAAATATGCATGATATTAAAAGACACCGGTCTTCCGAAGATGATCCCATAATATAATATTGGTGTAACTATACTACATTTATGTATGCATAAAAAGAAAATATTAAAAAATTAACATAGGTTATTCAAGAAACTATTATTATACAAACAAGTTGTGTGTGTGTACGCGCGCGTGTGTGTGTGTATGTAGAATATGCATTTTATTAACTACCTGACACCATTCGTGGAAATATTTTACAAACCGTACCAGTTTTCTTTGCTTTTAAATAATTTATCAAAAGCATTTTAGATTGTAATACCTATTCAATATTTATGTTAAACGGAGCTGTAACAAGCCTTTTCTCCTTTTAATTAATTATTTACATCATTTTTCAACGCTGACTAACGTTTTGTACTGTATTAACGCACCAAATTTGGAAATTTCTATGATGATTTTAAGGCCCAAACAAAGGAGTTAACCTGTCAAACGCGAAGACAGTTACAACCTTGAATACTAAATCGTATTCACGAATTTGTAGCTAATTAGCATGTCTAACGTACTACCTAACGTGAGCTCTCGTCACAAAGTTTTTATCGGTCCCTGGGTGGCCTGTTAAGCTGTAACGCTGTATTTTCATGCGATGTAGTTACAAATTGACAGTTTTGTGAATTATTCCTGATTTTTAATGCAAGATCTTGCATCATGCCAAATTTTATGATTCTAGGTCAACGGAAAGCGCCCTTAGTTAGGTTTGAGAATCACAAAGATAGATTCCTTTTGATTATAAAATATGGGGCATAGACACCCGAATCGTTCGATTTCGTTAACTTAGATGTTTGTTTTTTCTCAGCTTTACTATTCTGCTATAAAACGTGTAGGTCTATTAGTGTTAATGCAATGTATCCACTTGCGTATTTTTGCACGCGATTAATGCTCCCACCCTCCGTCCGCTCGCAAAAAGATGCAAATAAATACAAAAAATCACCACAAATAAAGATCTGAACACGTGTTTTGCCCCTCTATGAGGTATCATCATGAGATGTTGCTTGCGCCACGTCCACCGAGCAAAACACAAAGAAACAAGAAGAAGAAGAAATGGGCATTAACCGCGTGCAAAAATACGCAAGTTGCATTGACACTAATAGACCTACACGTTTTATAGCGGAGTAGCACAGAAATATTGTTCAAAGAAGCTTGTCATGGATTTCCGCAAAGTAACGCCTGATTCTATCAATTACCTGAGTATTTGTGTAGTTTCAAACTGATACCTCCACGCGTTCTCGAAAAAAATGGTCAAACTTTACGTTTACGTTTTAGCTACGGCAAAAATGCTTCCGTATTTCCGGTGGATTTCTTGCTGTTCTCTTCTACAGGTCTCTTTCTCAACCGCTCCTCGTGAATTTTTGTGAGCAGGTTTGATAATTTTTTTTGGCGAGTCTGTTCTTAGAAATGAGGAAATTTGAAAAAAAATCACGAGGAATATCTTATGGCTAACAGAACCACTTGTCCTATATGAATTCACTTTTTACTTATGAGATACGGAATCCTAATAATATTAACAGTGGACAAAATAATACGTACTTACAGGTTGTATTGTTCCCAATAGAGAGTTAATATTATCCCCTTCCTGAGTTGCTTTTTTCGTTTTATTCGTGATTTTTTGCTTTATTATTTAGAATAATTGTTCAATGAAAAGATGTATTGTTTTCTACATTGAATCATGTAGGTACTTTGATCCAATGCTTACCTACCCTGAAATATCCTTAGGTTCCATTCTAGAAAAAAATATTCGATAAAGGAATTGCATAAAATAATAACCCCATTTTGTTATTATACTATTTTCCAAATTCATTCAAATTTATTTATTTTACCAATCAAAGGTTACAAGTACCTAATATCGGTAGGTAAGTACAAAATATAAGACCCACTCGTACGTATATGTTTTACCCACACAAATTAAGTGTACAAAATATTTCTTTAACCTGCTACTTAAATTCAAATTCAGAGCGACTTAATGATTTTTTTTGACGACCTGTTTAGCCTAGTTGGTAGTGACACTGCCTCCGAAGCTAGAGGTCCCGGGTTCGAATCCCGGCCAGGGCATTATTTGTGCATTTAGCACGGATTTTGTTCTTGGGTCTTGGATGTTCCTTATGTATTTTAAGTATATATTTATCTATATAAGTATGTATATCGTCGCCTAGTACCCATAGTACAAGCTTTGCTTAGTTTGGGACTAGGTCGATTTGTGTAAGATTGTCCCCCAATATTTATTTATTTATTTAATATTTTATACTACGACGGTGGCAAATAAGCTTACAGCCTGCCTGATGGTAAGCATACACCGTAGCCTATGGACACTTGCGACTCCAGAGGAATCACATGTGCGATATCAAATACTAAAACGAATGTGTCCATAAATAAAATAATGAATATAAATATTAATTTCAATCTCATAAATTATAAAACAAATGCCCAACATGAAAGGAGTCACCGTGATAGCGTCATTTAGGTACCTATAAATAAGCTTATATCTAAAGTAAACGTGTAAGCATATTTGTATAGATGAGTAATTGAGTACTATCACTGCATCAATAATAACTTTTGACATTAAAAATGTCTTTTCGTTCGCTCCAGTATAGGGTCCCATTTCACGAAATAGTGCGATCCCCTTATATTTCAGAGAGTTGTGAAGGTATGATATTCAAACTAGGCTCAAAAGACGCGTATTTACGAGATGTGTAAGATGCAAAGAGAATTATTTGAGAAAGTCCAGAACAAATAATCAAGGTTATGATATCATATAATTTATCCTTCTCCTGGGGCCTAGGGTGTCATGTTGAATTCGACTTTGAAAATTCTTGTTATAGTTATAATCGGAGTTTGGAGGTCGAGTTAATTTGAAGTCGCCGTTATCTTGCGTGAATATTAGTAAAGTGGCAAATGCCTTTTTATGTGGTTACCGTAGCTTGGCTGCGCTTTAAAAATTGCCAATTTAATAGGAATTTATATATCAACCAAACTGGCATAACGTTAGCAAATGTAATGCATTTTTTTATTTTGTTGAGTTAATTTTCAATGTACCTTGATGGTCGTGTAGTGCACGAGATCTGTGAATTATTAACTTAACTTTAACTCTAAATAATCCTTAATCGTATAATAAAATTTCTCTACCTACTAAATATGAAGTCAATTGCCGTTTAAATGCATTAATTTTCAGAATCCTAATTCGATTAAGAATTTTATTGAAAATGTTCGGTGCCATTCCTAAAATTCTACTTCCCATTAGTGTTTTGTTGCTACCCTGCAAAGTTTTTAATTTATGTTTATATTGTTTTAGTGTCGAAAATCTGCGGCCTTGTTGAAAATGTTTGGATTGGGCTTGATAAAAATCCTACTTCTAGGATAAACAATGAGACAGAGTTATAAAGATTTAAAATCATTTAAGATATAAAGATTTAAAAATGACACATGTCATTCTCTTATTTCAGTCACACTTTATTGCGGTTTAAACGCGAATTGTGTTGCCCCAAATATTACACTATATGTAATAATTGAGGCTAAAAGTCCATGATATGCTATTACTATTTACGGTTTACAATTTTTGACAACTTATACAGCGCATAAGCAGGTATACATAATCTTTTACAGACATGTTCTATGTGATCTTTCCAGTTAAACTGGCTGTCAATCAATTTGGTAGAGAATTCCTTGCGGCATTAAGTCCACCATTTGTACTTGGCAGAGAATGCCTTGAGGTATTAAGTCCGCCATTTGTACTGATTTATTTGTGTAATAAAGTTTAAATAAATTAAAATAAAATCAATAACCCTAAGAATTTAGTTACTTCTACATTGTCTGTTTTAATTCCATCGTAATAAATAATCGAGTATGTTCATTTCAATAGTCTAGTTTTATTTTAATTGATCAGTAAATTATTTACATTTGGCCAATTATATTAAACATGTACAATGAAAATTAAAAATTTAGCCAATTAATTATATTATTTATTACAGTATTTATATCATTTTCTTATGATGATGACGGCTGTACTATCCATGATTATTCATGGATATCATTTATTTAAACAATGGAAGTACCATCGTAAAGCTTTAAATATAGGTACAATTGGATGATGGACTGAATTTGAAAGGTCAAGTATACTAGAAATAGAAGTGGGTCAAGTACACTTCCTGTGGGACTCCATATTAAATGATTCACTTTTCTGACAACATATTTTAGTTCGTGTTTCTTTTTAGACATAACATAACATAACATAACATATATATGGAAAATTCATATACAAATCCAATACATGGAAATATCCAGAAAATGTATTCGTTATATTTCCACGCCTATTCTCCAAATATGATTTCACAAGATTTAAAGCGTCGCCTCCAATAAATCCATTTTGACTTAATTTACCACGATCTACATAGTCAAAAGCTTTTGTCGTGTCTGTGAACAGAGCGCAAACTGGGTTTATTTTATTCACATTTTATAAAACGGACTAAAAGTTTATCTAGGTCATTACTAACAAGTTTTATAACCTGAGTACAGAAGTAATTATATCAAAATTTTTGAAAACCTTAATGTGGTTTTAATTTTTCCGTTGTAGTCAGCGACGACAGCGACTATATCTTTAGGATTAAAGTTTTACCATGAATATCATTTATCGTTTCAAATGGTTTCTATGAACCCAAAGATTTACAGACTTATATAATATTCAAAACGTCAGTCATTTTTCGCTCTTTGTGTGTGTGTGTGGGTGTGTGTGTGTGGGTATGTGTGTGTGTGCATTATGATCTTTTTGAAAGTTTTAGAATAATATCGTAGTTTTATCTAATTGACTAGGCTACGATTTAATCTAAACTCCCAAAGCATTTTTGTTTGTTACTTACAACATAGTTGTATACCTTTTGATATTCATGTTACATTACTTTTTGCTCTCATTGTCATTAGCTTCACCGGAAAACATAGGTCATACAGAATTTGAAAAATATGAATGAATTTGTTATATTATAAGCATCGTAAGGATCGACGGCTTCAATAACATCAAGAAAGGATAGGTCATTTATATAAGATCTGAAATCGTTTAGGTTTACAAGAGAATAATCATCGTTTTCTATTTTTCAATATTTTGGTGCACTGGACTTTTTTAGTATAGGATTTTTTAAAGGAATTTAGTATAGGAGTTGAATAACGGCCTCTTCAGATTATGAAGAAAGTTTTCCACGCACGATTGGCTAATAAGTCTCGTCGGCTCCCTAATTTCTAGAAGTAACTTCTTGAAAAAAATCGAATGTGACATAATTACCAGGGCTCGGATTTTTCATCGCACGGTAAGATGAAAGAAAGCGGTGGAGTCGATATTCAGACTAAAATGTAACTGAAATTCATACTCATACTCATTCATTTAAATAAATACGTGAAATAAATAATTTCAGTTGAATGAATTATATTTTAAATAAAAAAATAACTGTCACACATTAAAATAATATTGAGAAAACTGGAACGAGTGCTTCAAAATTTTGGAAATGGATGGCGTGTCTATTGTCCATATCAAAATTACGATTGTAAAATGAGTATATCCACCACCATATCAGCCAAAGGACGTCCACTGCTGGACATAGGCCTCCCCCAAATTCACGGGGGGTATATGCCATAATCGCCACGCTTGGCATGCGGGTTGGCGATCGCAGTATCTCCACCGCACTCCAGGGATGCTGCTGCCAATCCCCCGGTGGTCTTGGTCGTAGTTTTAGGACATACCCGGGTCCCAAAATTAGTATATAATGGAGACTTTTTCGATATTTTCTGGAGAAAACAGGTTCTATATTGGTTGAAAATCCACTTGTCACTTGAAAAAGATCGTTCTATATTAATAGACGTTAGCTTAGTAAATTCAAGAACTCACTCAAATTTTTGAGAAAGTACTTGCCAGCTTCTTTATTTCTATGAAGTCCAGATATGTATTAAGTATTTTTTCCAATTTATCTTTAATTGTTTCAAGGCCAAAATTGTTAAAAAATTGCAGAAACTTGCGGATCAGACATTGTTCGCGTAATAATGCATGGACCGATTGCAGTATAATTAAATGACACGTCGTTAATGATTGACATAGGACGCACATGATATTTGATAAAGCGGCCAGTACCCAGCATTATGTCTACCGCAACAAAATAATCTGCCTAACTATGTACCTAACTAAGTTGTTAAAGTTACGTGATAAATGTAACCCCATACCGAGCTAAGGGAATAACCCTTCCCACATCGTACTACAAAAAATCATTTTATTTACATTAAGTAAGATTAACTTTCGATTGACATTCTCGATCTATCAGTCTAATAAAGCGATGAAAGTATTTCGGGACTAAGAAAATGAGTGAGTATGAGTATGAATATGAGTCTCAATATCGACTTCATAGTTTTCTTTCATCAATATCCATATATGATTTGACTATATTATTATTATTTGCAAATTATTTTTAGTATTATGTCAAACTTCGTTGAATATGCTTAAATATTCTATAGGTACCTCCCCTGATATAACGCTATTGGGTGTGGGGTGTGGCACGCAATCAGGTCAACAATGATTTCGTTGTGTATCACGGGTGTTGTGATTCTAGTCACTCACAAAAACACTTAGTAAAAAGTTTAGTACTTGATGTGAACAAATGCATAATAGAAATTCTGTACTAAATGTGAATTTGAATCTTATTTTATTTTATCACTAGCTTTTGCCCGCGACTTCGTTCGCATAGAACTCGTTCTCGCCTTAGAATTATTTGTTTTCCAATACAATTTTTCTCAAGCTAAGATTAAGAAGAAGATGAATAGATGGCGTCGAAAAGGACACCAGGACCTTAGGGGTGTATTCTCTAGAAATCCTAGTGTCAAAACGAATGATTAAGTGTTTATTTCGGATTGCTTTTGCCCGCGACTTCGTCCGCGTATAATACGTTCTCGCCTTAGAATGATTTGTTTTCCCATACAATTTTTCTCAAGCTCAGGTGGACACCAGGAACTTAGGGGTGACATGTTGGAGAAGGAAAGCCACGAATTGATCGGACTGGTGATATTTGCTTGACTAGGCTAGCCTAGGGCCTACCCGCGGCTATAACGCCTCAGATGATGATGATGATGATACAATCTTTCACCCTTCTTTACACCCCCTTAAGAAATGATTACAGTCAATATGACATACCCTAGAAATCCTATTGTCAAAACGAATGATTAAGTGCTTATTTCGGGATATAAAATGTATCGATTCTAGACGAATGAATCTCGTAAAAAACATTACATGTACATTGTAATCACATCTCAATCATTGTAATCTTCATTGGAATCATTGTTGTGTGTTTGTGTATGGATGTAATCACATGAAAACATCTGAAATAAAGGATTTATTATTATTATTATTGTACAATAATAAAAGTCTCGCTAGGCAGTTCTGCCGTAAAACGTGAACCCAACAGAGCGGCAAGGCACGCGAGGCTGAAGGCCGAGCCTCCCAACATAGTAGATTCTTTATGTAAGGTTGATGACTGAAAAGCCGAAGGAGAGTGGCAAGGCATGCGAGGCCGAAGGCCGAGCTATGTCGTCGCCGAAGATCCAGTTGTCATATTAATGAGGGTAAATTATACTCCATTCGTTCGTTTTCACGTGATGCCTAGACATATAAACAGACAAACAAACAGACACAAATTCTTAAAACTGTTGAAACGCTTTTTTTTTGTATTTAAGCATATGAATAAAAACAATGCCAAAGTATCGCAAACTCATGTTTATGTACACGCAAAGTAGAACTTATTGCGAAAAGGTTGTGCTTTAAAAATAGTGTCAACAATCAAAAGGAATTATGATACTTCGGTTTTGACATGATGAATCGTCAACTTATTTACAATTCTGCTATGCTTTAAGTTAAATTTCTTGACACGCTGTTATATTCCCAATTGGCTGAAACTTAAATCGTAGAATGGCGTATGAGGATTAAACCACCCCGTTTCATAGACCTTACTTGCATCCCCGATTTAATATCCCTTTGATGGAAGATCAACGGGACAAAAAGTACACTTATAATATATGTATATATAAGTGAATCCAGATTATATACTATTAGCATACAAATCATCTTAATCTGTTCAGCCGTTTTTGCGTGATTCGGTGACAAACATTCAAGCATCTAAACTTTCGCATTTATAATATTAAATAGTGGGATTGTGGCAGGTATAAAGTGCCATAATGCCAGTTACGTAATGGAATAAATCATAATAGTTTGAAGAGACCGTAGTGTCTGGCGCGCACACTGGGCCGCGCCGCGGCGCAGCGCTGGCGTTTACTTTTTTTTCAGTTCTTGAGAGTTTACAAATTTTGAATGAGAATGTGTTTCCTTTGTCGTCAAGTATATGCTTCCCAATTTTCATACCTGTAACTCATGGATTATAGGAGTTCCCATACAAAATTCAACTCCTCTTTTTACCCCCTTTTAACCCTAATGTGCCCAATTTTTATAGCCTAAAACCTGACCGGGTATTTACTCCACAGATTAGTAAAGTTTTCATCAAAATCCGTTCAGCCGTTTTCACGTGATGTACGTTCATATAAACAGACAAACAGATAAACAGATAAACAGACAAACAGACAAAAATTCTAAAAACTGTTGGAACGTGTTCTGTTATCGATTCTAAGTATCCCCAGCCAACTTTTTTTTAATATCTTCCATGTACAGACTTTCGACCCTCTTCAGCTTTATTATATGTATAGATTAAGATTATTAATTTAATAAATACAGATCAGTCTTGGACCAAAGCAATTAAAACCATCGAAATAGATCATAAAAAGACTGCCGAGACAATAAGAAAGTTGGCTACGAGTAGAATTGCCTTCGCAAGCGCGCCGTGAAATCGTAACCAGAAATGGAATGCAAATATTGGAGCCGGCAGCGATGCAGTAAAAGAGGAATATAAAAGCTTTTTATGCAACGACACGCCCGATCTAGGCGACACTCTATACTATCCGATTTGTTGCGCTGGGGACCAATTCAAGGACGCGTTTTTATGCATGTATTGTGTTTTAAGCGTATTCATGCGCTCTTTCTTGGGTTAATCTATAAGCAAATGTGTATGATTGATATGATGACGCACTAAGAGCCGGGCCACACTGCTGCGTTGCGTTGCGTTGCGTTGCGTTTATGAATAGAATCAGGATGACGACCTAATAAACGCAACGCAACTATACAGCCCGGCTCTAACAAATTGATTGAAGCTACATATAATAAAGCTGAAGAGGGTCGAAAGTCTGTACATGGAAGATATTCGATAAAAAGTTGACTGGAGATACTTAGAATAGATAACAGAACACGTTCCAACAGTTTTTAGAATTTTTGTCTGTTTATCTGTTTGTCTGTTTACTTGAACGCGCATCACGTGAAAACGGCTGAACGGATTTTGATGCAAACTTTACTAATCTGTCGAGTAAATTTCCGGGCAGGTTTTAGGCTATAAAAATTGTGCAGATTTGGGTTGAAAGGGGGTAAAAAGAGGGGTTGAATTTTGTATGGGAACCCCATAATTTATGAGTTACAGGTTTGAAAATTGGTAAGTATATACTTGACGACAAAAGAAAAACATCCTCATTCAAAATTTGTGAAATCTTAAGAAAGAAACTGAAAAAAAAAGAAAGTAAACGCAAGCGCTGCACCGCGGCGCTGCCCAATGTGCGCCCCAGCCACCACGTTCTCTTCAAATTTTGAACACTATTATGATTTAACCAAGTAACTGTGACCCGAAACCCGAATTTCGATTCGAAAACTGCATATATAACTTAGTAATCCAATATAAGAACATGCAATTACAAAGTTACTTTTGCCGTAAGATTAAGATGAGTTGTATACTAATAGTTTAATTATAATCTGGATTCACTTATATATATATTATAAGTATACTTTTTGTCCCGATGATCATCCATCAAAGGGATATTAAATCAAGGATGCAAGTAAGGTCTATGAAACGGGGTGGTTTAAATACACATACGCCATTCTACGATTTAAGGTTCAGCCAATTGGGAGTATAACGGCGTGTCAAGAAATTTAACTTAAAGCATAGCAGAATTTGAGGTCTTGCAAACAAGTTGACGATTCAGTATGTCAAAACCGAAGTATCATAATTCCTTCTGGTTGTTGACGCTATTTTAGAGCATAACCTTCAATTCAAAATGCATTTGCGATACTTTGACATTGTTTTTATTCATATGCTTAAATACAAAAACAGCTGTTTCAATTCACACTTTGTATCGTCGGTGTACCATTTAATTTTGTAGTGCATTATTTTTTACGTAATTGTTGACCCTTCATAACATAAAACTGTTTGATATAAGAGATCACTTGAGCTGGGCAGCCCAATCGTCAGCATTGACAGTTGGAGCACCTTAGATCTATACTTATGTATGTATCTATACATAAAATAAATCTGAAGAGGGTAGAAAGTCTGTACATGGCAGATATTCGAAAAAAGTTGGCAGGGGATACTTAGAATCGATAAAAGAAATAGTTTCAACAATTGGTCTGTTTATATGTCTAGGCATCATGTGAAAAC
Organism: Notocelia uddmanniana; assembly: GCA_905163555.1. Taxonomy (NCBI): domain Eukaryota; kingdom Metazoa; phylum Arthropoda; class Insecta; order Lepidoptera; family Tortricidae; genus Notocelia; species Notocelia uddmanniana. Next base: position 25,627,348 of record LR991055.1, read on the forward strand.
GAACAAATGGAGTATAATTTACCCTATTTAATATGGCAACAGGATCTTCGGCTACGACATAGCTCGGCCTTCGGCCTCGCATGCCTTGCCACTCTCCTTCGGCTTTTCAGTCATCAACCTTACATAAAGAATCTATTCTGTTGGGAGGCTCGGCCTTCAGCCTCGCGTGTCTCGCCTCTCTGCTTCAGGCCTTCGACCCTCTGTCTTACATAAGAAGCCCGCTCTGTGTGATTATTCTCGCATGCTTACCCGCTCTGCTTCCGGCCTTCGGTCATCATACTTACATGAAGGACTCGCTCTGTTGGGACAACGTTTTCCGGCAGAACTGCTTAGCGAGACTTTTATCATTGTATATGTAATGTTTTTGACGTGATTCATTCGTCTAGAATCGGTACAGTTTAACATTCCGAAATAAGCACGTAATCATTCGTTTCGACACTAGGATTTCTAAGAAATGCCGTATTTACTGTAATCATTTCTTAAGGGGGTGTAAAGAAGGGTGAAAGATGGTATCATCATCATCTGAGGCGTTATAGCCGCGGGTGGGCCCTAGCCTGGTCAAGCAAATATCTCCAGCAGTGGCGGCTGTACCTTGAGTGCGCTCGTGCATTGCACTACCGAAAATTTAACACCATCAATGCCATCGTCATCAATAAAATAATCTCAGTAATCTATAATATACATACATACATTACATTTAAAAAATGCAAGGAAACCACTACGCTATATGTCGTAGTCTATAAAATTATTTTTCGCTGTCTCAAAAAACCTCTCCGTGCGCTTCGTGGAGCGCACGCACTAGCCAGTACAATTTCTATTCTAGAACGCCGGGCGCGTGAGACGGAAGATACTCCGTACAAACTGAATGAAGAAAAAGGTAAATCTCGTGCGGCGCACGGAGCCCACACGAGGCAGCCGGCGGCGATATTACCCGACCAAGTGAACTGAACGCTCAAAATATAAAGCTTTTCTTGCGCTTCAATTGTCAAGTTGGCTTAGTTGGTTAATAACATGGCCTGCACTTTTCTCGTATCGCGCCATTATTCGTAATTCGTGTTTATAGTTTGTTTTCTAAAGTGAGTTTGACTATCTTTTATGAAGTGACGAACTGTGTGTTTAATGGAAAAAATAAGTGTGAACTTGAATATCGAGACTATTAAAAACGATACTAAAACTTTTAGTGATTGATAAATTAGAAATAAAATCGGCTGGGCCGCCAAGGTCATGTCTTAATTTAAAACCATTTTCCAGGAATAAAAATTCGACGGATTGAGGTACTTAATACATAAAAAATAAGATTGTTAGTAGGATAATGTAGTTGTATTGCAATTTTTGAATTTAGTTGTATACATTAGAGTATTTCATAAATCCATAAATTAGCGCACCACCGGTTCTCGTAGTCAGCAGCCGCCACTGATCTCCAGTCCGATCTATTCGTGGCTTTCCTTCTCTAACACCTAATGTCCTGGTGTCCTTTTCGATGCCTTCCAACCACCTGAGCTTGAGAAAGATTGTATGGGAAAACAAATCATTCTAAGGCGAGAACGAGTTATACGCGGACGAAGTCGTGGGGAAAAGCTAGTAAATAAAAATTACATTACTACAAAATAACTTAAATAACAATGCTACAGTAGAAAACATATTTTCGCGATAGATTACCCGTGCAGGACGCTATCACTGCCAAACATCCCTATCCATGATGTAATCGTTTATCTTATAATATGCTCTTGAAATAAGTGTTTGCTTTACTACAGATTTGAATTTAGAATTGCTAAGTTCAGTAATGTGTTTAGGAATTTTATTGTAGAATTTGATACAATTTCCCAAGAACGACTTTTTCGCCTTTAGTAGTCTATAGAAGGTTATTTTGAGTTTCCCAGTATTTCTCGTGGCTTATGGGTTATCAGCGTTCGTTGGAAAATTGCCCAAATTCTTCCTAACATACATTATTATTTCAAATATGTGTAGGGACGGCAGGGTTTGAATCTTCTTCTTTCTTCTCTTCTCTCTTTCTCTTCTTCTCTCTTTCTTCTTCTCTCTCTCTCTCTGGTCTTTCTCTCTGGTCTTTGAAAAATTCTCTTAATGAATCACGCGACCCCAAGTTATAAATTGCTCGGATAGCCCTTTTTTGCAAAATAAAAACAGTTTCAATATCTGCAGCTGATCCCCATAAGATAAGACCATAAGTAATTATACTATTAAAATAAGCAAAGTAAACTAACCGTGCCGTTGCCACATTGGTAATTTAATTAACAATTGATTTTCCACAGATGTATGACTATAAGTATTCTATCATCATCATCATCATGTCAGCCGAAAGACGCTAGACATAGGCCTCCCCCAAAAAATTCCACAATAACCGGTACTGCCTCACCCACATCCAGCGGACACCCGCGACCCTTACCATGTCATCCGTCCACCGTGTGGGGTATCTGCCCACGCTACGCCTTCCGGCCATGCGGTCGCCACTTGAGAACCTTTCCGCCCCAAATGCCATCGGTTCTACGTGCGATGTGCCCCGGACGCTGCCATTTCAGTTTAGCGATTCAGAGTTCAGCTGCGGATGGCCTCATTCCTGATGCGATCACGCGGAGAAACCCCCTCCAAAATAATCTATGCTCTGAGGATTTTCCATCGAAAATGACACGCTTTCTATTTTGTGATGAGAAAGAGTGAGGCGTGTTTTTGTGGACTAAATACTAACTTTCTTACTAATTTAGATATTTTTTACACGATTCCTATCGGTTTGTCTGTTTAAAGATAATTGAGCACTGATATAGATATTAAAATGAAAAAAGGTTTTGTTTAAACTACTGGCTTTTACTATTTAGTACCGTATACACCGATGACTTTCAAGCCTTCGTGCTTTCGCTACGCCATCTCATAACTGGGATACGTAGAATTCGATGTTCATCGATGGAGCTCTAATTTGGTTACGCATCCTCTGTAGCATAACACGTGAACACACGAAATTGCAGCTCGAGTTACTGGCATCATTAGCACTACGAGTAACTAGCAACTACGAGATGAATATATGGGAAATTAAACCTGGTAACATTGTGAAAGTTGTTTAAAAATATATAAATACATAAACCCACGCCTGTGTTACCAAACGGACCAGGCAATGTTCAGAAATTTAATTTTTAATTTTAATTTTCTGTGTTAATACCAGTTGGTCAAGTTGGTGTAAGGTTTACAGATGGAGAAAATGCGATATTATATTAGAATGATAGATATTAGATTGCTAGCCCCTCACTCACACCACTCTTTAACATTATTTCAACTCTTACAACATTACCGTGGATAGGATGTAGTGTTATTTTGTTTATTTAGGATCTCCAATATATAATACATCAATTTTTTTATATCTATTTTACAGGAGGTGATAGATGCTTATCCAATTATAGGCAACCACTACTTGTGTCTTCTTACCTGAGGCATGCAGTTAAAATTTTATTTTATTTTATAACAAAGAAAGAAATAAAGAGAGTGACTAAGCACTAATACTACACATCATCTTGAGACATGCACAGCAAATATTATCACGCTGCCTCCAGAGACTTAAAATACATTGACACTTTCTTTTTAAACTTTTCTGGGCTATCATAGAAAATGTCGGCTCCGATGGTGTGTGGCAGATATTATACAGTCGTGTCATTCTCGAAAGAGCAGTGTTTCTAACAAAATAAAATACACTGGTTCCGTACAAGACAAAAGTTATAATAATCAAATCAAAACATGACATATAAAGCGAATAAAAATCAAAGACAATAAAAAGGTATAAAAAGGTAAATATCTATAAAAAGTTGTGCAATCTTGCACATTCTCCCCTTTTTTAAGAGACGGAAACTTTGGCCAGCTTTTTTAGAGGCCTGCGAAGGATTCCGGCAGCGGTAGTGACATCTGCCACTCTAACTACTCCATCACGCCCTGGGTATAGCCGAGTAACACGTCCTTTAGGCCACGAACCGCGTGGCAGGTTGGAGTCGCAAATTATCACGACGTCACCTTCAGCGAGAGTTGGGGTAGTACCACCCCCTGTTCTAAGTGATAATGAGGGAAGATACTCCAGTACCCAGCGCTTCCAAAAATGGTCCGCTAGTCTGAGCGCCCTACGCCATCTGCTCCTGCTGATGAGATCCGAATCATTAAGTGTGGCTGGAATAGGGCGACCGGATGAGGACCCCAGAAGAAAATGTGCCGGCGTCAGCGCTTCTTCCGCGTCCAAATCTAGCGAAACATGTGTTAAAGGTCGCGAGTTTACCAAAGCTTCAGCCTCCACCAAAAGTGTAAACAAAACCTCGTCCGAGGGAGCCCGTTCTCTCAGTGTGACTTTTAACGTGTCCTTAACGCTGCGCACGAGACGCTCCCATGCTCCACCCATAAATGGTGCCGCAGGGGGGATAAAACGCCAATTTACTGACTCGTTGGCCGCATAATCTTCCATAGACTTGCCATAGAGGGCTTGTAATTCCCGGCTGGCCCCCACAAAAGCAGTTCCGTTGTCGGACCAGATTTCCTTTGGAGTCCCTCGACGAGCAATAAAGCGGCGAAGGCTCATTATCGCCGCGTCGGTAGTTAAGCTGTGGACTACTTCGAGATGTATGGCGCGAACAACTAGGCAAGTGTAAAGGGCCACGTAGCGCTTCTCTTGTCGCCGACCAACGGTGACATGAACTGGGCCGAAGTAATCAATACCGACGAAGGAGAACGGCCTCTGATGATGAGCTAAACGAGCTTCGGGCAGGTTTCCCATTGGTGGCTGAAAAGTTCTGGAGCGTCGCAGTTTGCACAATTGGCAGTCATAGGCCACAGACCTAACAGCATTTCTAAGGCCAATAATCCAGAATCTTTGGTGCAACTCGTTCAAAACTAGTGCGTTGTTTGCATGCGCAGCCTTTTGGTGGTATCTGGCTATCAAGAGGCGAACAGCTGGATATTTTCCGTCCAATATCAGTGGTCGCTTAACTTCATCAGTGATGGCCGTCACTGCGACTATGCGACTAGACATCCGAAGCTGATCGTTATCATCAATGTAGGGCGAAAACTTGAGAAGGCGGCTGTTTCGGGGTAACGGTTCTTGGTTCTTGATGCGAAGGTAGTCCTCTTTGAAGGAGTCGAGCTGACTCTGTCGTAAGATGTGGGCCTCAGCTAAGAGTAAATCACTCGCAGATATTCTTTCCGTTGTATTGGGAATATAAGGGATACTAGGAGAGGATGTGCAAGCAGGTTGGAAGGTACACAAGCTTCCTTCAACACGAGGTAGAGAGAAATTAGGATCTCGTCGTCGCAAGCTACGTATACGCAATAATGAAATGAATTGATGCGCTTTTGCTGTTGCTCGCACCATTCTCAACCATGAGCTAAAGCGGTTTGGATTCGCAGAGATTGGTGTGGGCAGATTCGTTTCTGTGATGAGATGAATATGAGTGGTATGTTTGTATTCTTCACGGCCTAGTCCGCTGATGTCGATCTGAGGCTCAGCGGGCCAGTCCGATGAAAGAAGAAAGTCGGGTCCTGAAATCCAGCGAGATTCTGGAGACAGCACAGAACGCTTCAAACGAGTAGCGTCATCAGCTACGTTTAAATTACTCGGGATCCAATGCCACTCACTAGCATTTGTCAACTCCAGAATCTCACCCACTCGGTGAGACACAAAGGGTTTGAGAGTGCGAGCATCACTGCGAAGCCAACCCAGAGCAGTCATTGAGTCGCACCAGAATACGCGTCGTGAGGGTTTCATTCGGTGGGCTTCGCATATAGACTTCGCAAGACGTGCAGCCATCAGAGCACCTTGAAGCTCTAAGCGAGGAATGGACACAGGTTTAAGTGGCGATACTCTAACTTTGCTACAAATAAGAGAGAGCCTGACGTTACCGTTCTCGTATAGGAAACGCCAGTAACCAACAGCAGCAAAGGCAGACTCGCTCGCGTCACAAAACAAATGCAGCTCGTAATCTACTACCTTAATATCGCTCAAGTTATAGCGCCGAGGAATACGCAAGGTGGAGATTGAGATTAAGTCCTGATACCACAACTTCCACAAAGCGCAGTCACTTTGAGAGAGCTCTTGATCCCAGTCGACACCCTTGCGCCAAGCATCTTGAAACATAATGCGACCGCGAACAACGATTGGCGCGAGAATTCCGAGTGGATCATAAATACGCATCACGAGCACTAGCACCTCTCGTTTGGTAAGCCTATCTGGCAACACAGTCTCTTTCTTAACTCCTGTGTTAAAACCGATCAAATCGTGAGCGGGTTGCCAAATAAGGCCTAATGTACGAACGGGCGTAGCTAGGCGACCTAAATCTATATCAATATTATTCAGAGCTGGAACTTCAAGTAAGGTAGCCTTTGGCAACAGTGAGAGTGCTAAAGGATTGTTAGATATCCATCCTCGCATTTCAAAACCAGCGTGAGAATGAACGGTGTAAATATCAGACGCCAACTTGGTGGCTTCGGTGACGCTGTCTAAGCTAGTTATACAGTCGTCCATGTAATGGTCTGCGATGATTACCTGAGCTGCGTCCGGGTAAGTCTCCTGCCATTCCAAGGCATTTTTATTTTTAATGTGAATGGCAGTAAACGGGCTAGAGGCAGCACCGAAAATCATGGACGACATTCGGTATGTTCTGATCGGTTCGGTTGGGGTGTCGCGCCATAAAAATCTTTGCGCGTCCCTATCCTGTTCAATAATTTTTATTTGAGGAAACATTTCACGAATGTCAGCGTTCAAGGCGACTTTTCCCTCTCGGAACCGCATCAGAATACCTAACAAAGGTTGTAGAAGATCAGGGCCTGTCAATAACAAAGAGTTTAAAGATACGCCGTGAGACCTGGCTGCAGCGTCGTGTACCGTGCGTAATTTATTGGGCTTATTAGGATTCGTTACGCCAAAATGAGGCAAGTACCAAAGAGGACACCTCGAATCAGGACGTGGTGAACAGGGTTCGGCATATCCCTTTGACAGCATATCATGTATATTACGACGATAACGTTCGGCATAACAGGGGTCTTTCAGCATTTTTTTTCTAAACTGAGAAATCTAGATAAGGCCAACTTATAGCTATCGGGAATATCCAAGTTGTCAGCCTTCCACAACAAGCCTACCTCAAAGCGGCCTCCTTCCAAACGATGCGCCGTGCGCTCGACAACATGTATGGCGCGCTCGTCGTCGGCAGACCGGACTTCATTCTTCGATATTCCTAATGAATCTATTTTAAATTGCTCCCTTATAAGCTGTTCTAAGATAAACCGATCATTTTCTACGTCAGGTTCGTTTATTGTGGTGTGGTTGACAACGTCAACCTGTCTAGTTTTACTGCAACCGAAACCAAACAAAACCCATCCCAATGCTGTTAAGATAGCTACAGGTTGTGTCTTGGTTCCTTTGCGCGTGGCTCTAGAAAGCGACAAATGCCAGTTGTCAATCCCTATAATTACCATAGGCTTAACGTCTTCGTAACAAAATTGGTGAGCAATGTCTGCTAGGTACGGATACTTGCGCACGCTATCATGATGCGCTGACTGGCGCGCGGCACCTAAACCACTGATTGACCTAGCTTTTTTGATACAGTGAGTTTCAGCGGAGTGTCGGCCCTGTATGAAGAAACTGACGTATTGTACGTTAACGTCCTTGCCTAGACCACCTACACAATCTAAATGAATTTGTTTTTTGGGTCCCGTAGCACCAATTTGAGCTGAAATCTCAGAGTCTAAAAATGTCCCTGTCGCTCCGTCATCAAGCAACGCATAAGTGTCGACACTACCAGCAGGTCCCGACACGGTCACGGCAACTATTTTAAGCAACGGACGAGCAACAGGCTCTTTGAGTGAGGATGAAGTTGCATGCGTCAACACTTCGTGTTCAGAGTCGTCAGATGGCGGCTCATCCACATCCGCTGCGGAAGCCACGGGCGCGCTGCTCGCCGCGGGCGCGGCCACGCCAGACGTCGAAGCCACGGGATCATCGTCGTCTTCCACATCGATGTGCGCGGTGACAGCTCGCTCAAGTTGTGACCCGTGCAACAAAGGATGATGACGCATGCCACAACCTTTTACGCTACACACTTTTTTCATGCAAGAAGTTTTATTTTTATGAAAACCTATTTTTAGGCATCTGTGACAGACTTTATTTCTTTTGATAAATTGCCACCTATCATTTACTGACATATTGACAAATTTGTCACATCGAAATAATTCGTGACTTTGTTTACACAAGGAACAAATATTATTCGAATTGTTATGCGAATTGATTGGAGTTGGGATGTTAAATGTATGTTCATTTTCAGCGACAATGTTTATTCTTTCCTTGTATGCACTCGGTCGTGTTGTAGTGGGCGACGTGTAATCAATTGCGCCTCCAAACCTACATTGCAAATCGACTTCGCGCGAAAGGAAATCAGCAAACATTTCTATTTTAGAAGCACAACCATCGCATGAATGGGCGTAATCCAACCATCGTGGACGCAACAGCGGAGGCAGCTTGCTCCACAATGCTTGAAAAAGCTCGGGGGAACGTAGATGGTCCGGTTGATTTAACAAGCGGATCACTTCTACGCAGTTGCGTACCCGGTTTGCGAAAATGACTAGGTCCCTGCCATCGTAACTTACCTTAGGTAGCGCGCGCACCGCCGCCACTTCGTGCATGACAACGAGCTCGGGGCGGCCGAAGCGCGCGTCGAGCGCGGCCAGCACCGCGCCGGGCGCGCGCGCCGCCGCCAGCAGCCCCGCCACGGCCTCGCGCGCCACTCCGCGTAACGCGCACGACAGCCTCGCTAAATTATCCGTAGCCGAGAAACTGTCTGCTGTATTTTCGTATACTCGTTTCAAAGCTAACCAATCTAAATATGATTTGCCATCGAACGTTGGCAATTCCATCTTCGTGACGTGTGGATGAGGATTAACTTTATTTAAAAGCTTCTCCAACGAATTAATTAAGCGCGTCACTCCTCCGTCTTCAGGACAATTCTGCCCGGCAGCGCGCCTATTCGCCACGGCTCCTATGCCGTGCGGCGCTCCCGGGCCCGGTGCCTCACACTGGGCCGCATTGTTGTCGCATCTGAAAGGTGGGTTGGCACTTAATAAATGTTGTTCATTAGCATTAGGAATCACATTATTTACCCATTCCTGTACACTCGCGCGACTGCGCGTGCCGCGGCTGTGGCCGCGCTGGCTTGCGCCCGCCTCGATGGCCGCGAGTTCAGCTTTCAGTTGAAGTTCGGCAACGTGCCGCTCTCGCTCCACAGTTTGGCGGTTTAGCTCCGCCGCTCGCTCTGCTGTTTGGCGCTCTAGCTCGGCAGCGCGCTCCGCGGCCTGGCGATGGCGCTCTAGCTCGGCAGCGCGCTCCGCAGCTTGTCGCTCTAGGTCAGCAAGACGGCGCGCATGTTGCGCTTGTGCCTCCAGCTGGCGCGCCACGATGGTGGCGGACGAGCGCGAAGTAGCGGCGCTGCTCGCGCGGGAAGGTGTCGACTGCTCGGCGTGATGGGGTGAGTCCGCGCTCGCCGGCACGGACTGGGCAAACTCCCTTGCCCCAGCTGTCACACCGTCTCCCATTTCAGGCGCACTTATTTTCGCACTTTTGGAACGAGTTATCATTATGATTTGCCGGTAGAAGGACCACTATGTTTCTAACAAAATAAAATACACTGGTTCCGTACAAGACAAAAGTTATAATAATCAAATCAAAACATGACATATAAAGCGAATAAAAATCAAAGACAATAAAAAGGTATAAAAAGGTAAATATCTATAAAAAGTTGTGCAATCTTGCACAAGCAGAGTTACAAGCTATACTAAATAACCTGACTTCTCATTATATATTGACGTACATTAATTAGAGTTTCCATGAGAGGGGAAGGGATGGGCTCGATATACAGCCAAATGTTCATAACTAAGTAGACCTACGACTCTATTATTTGTATATTAAGGTTCAAAAATGGTAGACAAATTTCTTGGCTTATTCACCAACCAACTGTACAAACCTTATTCACCATTATGTTCCTCAATACATAAAGAAAGATGAAACAGATTTTACGATATTCATCACATACCATTATTGGCGCCGAATCCGTATATGTGCGAAATTTTAGCTCGTTACAATAAAATCATACACGGTTATTCAATTCGTGTGTAAATTCCAATCGGGGAAAATTCACCATGAAAAGATATGAGCTACAAATCGGGACCCGTGTCTCGCGTCGGGCACATGTCTGCAGATTTATACCGTCTAAAAGAAAATGTCTCTTGCGACGAACGCTTTTATTGAAATTGGCCGTATTACCATAATAATATTAGAGGGATTGGCAGCCATCGGTGAAGTGTAAAATCTTAGTATACTACCCAATGTTCCCTTCTCAAAATACTGCAATCTACATATATTATTCCTCCCGCACCATTACCGGGAGTCTGTTATGACCCTTTCTTTTCTTTGCGAGTTTTCAGGATTATTTTACAAGTCTAGTAGTTATTATTGGTGCCGCAGAAGAATAGAAAACGAGTGCAGTATATTTTTGCTATGATTATGTGTAAAAAAAGTAGGTAAATATAGCTTACATTATTATTAAAAACACGAATACAAACGAATCATTTTTTCTTGGCTGTGAAGCCGAGAAACAAGATACAAATGAAAATGTTCCAGTACATATTGTTGTAACAACGACGCTTTCGTCACCCGACACGATATTATATGCCAACGATTGCCCTCCATTAAACTTATTTATTATTTTACGGCACCACTCCACTCTACACAAGTTATAAGTAAGTATTAAATTATGCGGTATCCATCGAGCCCAATGTTCCAATGACCTTTAGATGCGCATGCAATATCTTTTGCAACTGACTTATTCCAATTCCTAATATACAGTACGAATTTGTTGACAAGTATTTTTTGTCAGATTCCATCAGTTATCATTTATAATACACTATTTAGCTATTGCCCGCTACGTTCCCCGCGTGTACTCGTTAATCTTCTTTAAAGCCTAATACTACCCGTGATTATAAATACATATGTAGCAAATACACTATTAGATTTTATTATCTTGCACCCGGAGCTACATACATCAATAACCACATTTCTGTTCAGAGGACGTATTTTCCACCACTTTATATTTAGCTGGCGTTTTATTTACTTCAAGATATTGGGTAAGCTACCATTTTATAATAGCGTCTATAAATCAAGATGTGACAAAAAAACATATTATTTACGTGTTTGAGAGATTCATACCGGAGAATCCACCAATGGAGCGCCAGCTGACGAACTTGTAAGTTATAGTGAGTGCTAAAGGATGTGACGGACGATATTTGCTCCTGGCCCGGGGACTATTTTATTTGCTTAATATATTTACATACGATATATTGTATAAGTACTGATATATTTAAATGGTAATGAATGACATGTGCAAGTCTACTATATTCATACGAGTATATACTTGCATATACCATTCAAATTTAGAGTAAGAAAAGTATATTCTTACAATCTTCCCCTATTTAATCCCCTGTGGAATACATTTCGCAAATCAAATATCATGTGTCTAACATACTCGTTTATGTAGGTAGGTATGGTTTCAAATCGGAAACCTAAAGACCATTTCGCTACTCGTGCGTACAAAATTCTGATCCAAACTTCACATTTATATTCGAAAACAATCAATCTAGGTCTGCGTAAGCAACAACGCAGTTTTGGAAGGGACAATATAATATCGTGTTACCGCAAGACGAATGGGAACATTATCTAGGATACCATTTGTACGTGCGCGTTTAAGTTGTGAGACACGTAAAGTGTTGCGATTTGTTCGTGTAAGTTGTGTTTATCCTTTTTGCGGGTCTTTTTTGAGTTATGAGTGATGGAAGAACGAGTGACGCGCGTAATACGTTCTGGAATGCATTCGTCTTCAGTGTTTTTGTTATAGCTCGCTTTTTTTAGACCCGAACACGGAGAATGTAACATACACGAGATATGTGAGTAATAACTACTACCAAATAACGCTTAAAAATCAAACAGAACTATCATCGGAAATTTAAACGTTGTTCACTAAAAACGAACATATTCCTCTATTCATATTCATGAATGATGTCTCTTTCGTACACTCAGTGGAGCGAGAAGGAGACAGCGCTATGCGCGCCGTGCGGGGCGCCACGGGACTTGCAACTGGCATTCGGCTCATAATTCATAGATTAAAAAAGTTAAGAAATCAAGATGGCGTTGTCACTGCTTCCTTCCAAGTCAGGGTGGAACGAGCTATTTTTCAAGTCAACTCAGTCAAATATTAATCAAGGTTCAGTTTGTACTAAAATTATTATAAGGTGAAATACTGTAACATTAACCAGTCAGTAAAGTTATCAAAATTCAGTGAAGTTCATATTTATCAAACCTTAAACACGTGTAACCGACACGTTAAAAAAGAACCCAAGCTTTCAGGGAGGGAGCCTGTTCTTAAGCTGCTGCAGGACGCAGGGCTTCCAGCGGAGTTGGTAATAGGGCGCGGCGAGGTAAACCGGCCCACACTTCAATTTACCACATTCATCCAACGACCGATTTCACCGTGCATCATTTGGCGACCCAGGAGCGGGTCCATCATATCAACGGTCATCATTAGGTATCCCAGGAAAAGGATACAATCTTCAAGTCATCAAACATCATTTCAGCGTTCAAACGTACTAAATTTTGACCCACAGCATGCAAGCTATGCAGTGTATGCAAGGCAAGCAAATAAATCCACTTAAAAAAGTGTTTAGTCCGCACATAACCGCGGGGAAACTTTGTACGTCATTGTCATCATCATCATCGCTAGCCGATCGACATCCACTGCTCGACATAGGCCTCTCCTAGAGACCGCCACAACAACCGGTCATCCCGCATCAGCGAACTCTCGCGACCTTAACTAGGTCATTAGTAACTTGTCTATGTCCATGGTATTAGTTTGTACACGTAATTGTCTAATTTTCTGCAGCGGTCGAAAATAAAGGTCGTTTGTTTTGCTCCCGCATTGGATCGCAAGTACGATTTGTAATTAAAAGGGAAAATGGAAAAAGCAACGATGCGTGCAGTTGAATGAGTTTTTCAATTTCCGCTTTCAATTAACGTTCATTTATTCTTAAAAATACATTTGTCGGGATGACAATTATTTTTCGTTTCTTCTATTCGGAAAGAAAGCTTCTCGGTCTGTTCTCACTTCAATAGGTCTAATTGAATATTATAACACTTTTTTTAGTTTTAGTTGGATATTATTTCCCGGTAGTCCAACTAAATGCAACATTAATTAAAAAGAAAACTACATGCTATATAGTATAGTATTTTTTTTAACTTTCGGAGCAATTATCTCCGAGTATATATTTTTTTATGAAATTGGACGCAAACCCGCAGACGATTCGCCTGATGGCACACTAATGGTAAGCGATTAGCGCCGCCCATTGACACCCGCAACAGCAGAGGGGTTGGAAGTGCGTTGCCGGCCTTTAAGATGGGAGTACCTATGCTCATTTCTTAATCACTTAATAGGACTAAAGAAAAGCGGCCCAGTATGTGTCGTACCATGCTTAGTATAGTTTCGTAGCTGACCACCCGTGACATTATACTAACAACATATCTAAGTGATCAATGGAATTTGTACGAAAGTTTGCTTTTCGAAATACATTTCTTAAGCCCGGCTATTTGTTGATAACTAGTAATCTCTATTTAGCGGTGAGAAGAAATAGTTTATTGCCTTTGTTTATAAGGCAATAAACAGTTTCTTTTATATTCCCCTCAACTCGGCACACTACTCGACAACGACTCGTTGAGGGTAGCAGTGGCGTTAAGGCTGGGGAGCAAGGTTTGCGAAGCACATCGGTGAATTTGTGGCATAATGGTGGAGGAAAACGGTCACCATGGGCTGAGTTGCCAAAAATGTGCGGGTCGGTTCCCCAGGCATCACTCCATCAATGAAATCGTGCGTCGGGCTATGGTGTCGGCCAACATACCCTGCCTCTTAGAACCACCGGGCCTGTCCCGTACGGACGGCAAAGACCGGACGGGCTGACGCTGGTTCCTTGGCAGAGAGGTCGTTGTCTTCTATGGGATGCCACATGTGTTAGCACATTTGCGGCATCACATCTAAGACACACCATTAAGGCAGCAGGTTCGGCGGTAGAAAATGCCGCAAAAATGAAGCACGCCAAATACTCTGCCTTGGAATCTGCGTACGATTTCGTCCCGGTTGCCATTGAGACGGCAGGACCGTGGGGCAGCGAGGCTCTCGGGCTTTTTAAAGCCCTTGGTAAAAGGCTGAGAGAGAGGGGTAATGACCCCCGCTCTGGGTCGTGGCTGGTCCAACAGGTCTCCATTGCTGTGCAGCGTGGAAACGCTGCAAGCATTTTGGGGACCTTTACATCGGGCACGACGCAGAGTGGGGTATAGTCTTTTTTTTTGTCATGTTTTATTATTATTGTTTCTAGTATTTAGTTAACTGACTTTTCTTTTCTTTTTGTGTTCCTTGTTTTATTTCTTTTATTGTAAATATCTGAATTACTATGAAATATATTTTTATATTCATTATAGTCGTATATACTTACATACAACCAAGGTTTTTTTCACATACCCTGTAGCAGCCGTTTAGCTGGTAGAGGAAGGAAAACTTGACTGCAACAAAAATCGTCAATTTAAAATTTATATCACCCAAAAATCATTAAATAAATCGCATGTTATTTCTTAACAAGCTCCGAGTATCTAACGACACCCAACACGATTACGTTTAAACTTACGTTACGTAATAAATAAATCATTTTATTTTGCTTTAGACTTTATTTCAAAACACAATGTGCAAAACATAATTACAATCACAAAATAAAATATTAACAACTTAAACGAAGACATAACTTAGGAGTAAAAGTGCGCGGAGCCCTCGTGGCCGAGCGGCGCCCGCGTACCGCTTATGGTATGCGAGGTTAAGCTGGTTACTAACTGAGCGCTCTTGTGCGTTGGAAGGCAGGTTAAGTCGTTGATCCCGGCTGCTGGCTACGACAGCAGTGGTTAAGCCAAGTTTTTTGGGCGGCTTGAGAAGTATTATAAAAATAATTTTTAAGAAAAAAAAACCGACTCCAATGGGGGAGGCCGGTGAAAGATAATTATACTTACATGGTGCACTCTTAGATTCCATACAATAAAATAAAAATAGCTGTAAGTATATTTATAATGGTAGAAGACTAAGTACCCTCAATTCCTCATGGAATCATGGACAAACCTTGCTTGCTTGACAAACAAAACGAAGATAACAAATCGCCAAACGTGAACTACGCGTCGTTGAAGAGTTCCGTTCTGATCATCATCAGCAGTTCCACTTCATCAAATGTCACTTTTATGAATGAAAATGCTTGATTAGTTCATGAAAATACTAAAATCACAATTTGTGTGCCTTTCACATTTGAGGAGTTCCCTCGATTTCTAATGGATCCTATCATCAGAACTCGAGCATGACAAAAATCAATCGTGAAAATAGAACTTGCTTAACAAACACAGCTAGGAGGACAAATCACCAAACGTAAACTTTTCGTCGTTGAAGAGCTCTGTTCTGATCATCATCAGCAGTTTTTCACTTCATCAAATGTCACATTTTTGGATGCAAATGCTTGACTTGTTGAACACAAAAATCACTGTATATTTGCCTTAAAGATTTGAGGAGTTCCCTCAGTTACTCATGGATCCCATCATCAGAACTGCGTTTTGACAAAAACGGGACCAACTTGGATATATATACTTACAATCAAAAAAAGAATTTTTCAAATCGGTTAAGAAATGACGGAGTTCTGGAGAAGAACATACAACCGAATTGATAACCTCCTCTTTTGAAATCCTGAAGTCGGTTACCCTACTAAATTCCTTTTATGTGTCTGGGTTTTAACTCTTTGGAGGTCAGACGCGATCTTGCTCTTCTCACCACAACCGGTAGTATCTTGCGTGGCAAATCTGACCGTGTTGAGTTCCTTTCCCTTTCCAATCAGATTTGATTTCCTGCCTCGGAATCGCTGTCTCCTAGCGGTACACAAATGGCGAACGTTGTCACGCAGTAAGTCTACATGGGTTCGTGCATTACAACTTTGAACGCACTCCTCGCATCAGTCCCTGAGTGTGACGTGTTTGCTAGCAGATGGGCAGCAGTGCGTAATGAATGTTTGAAGTTCTGCGAGAAGTCTCTCGTCAGTTTAATATTTATTTATAAACGTTTTTATTGTTGATTTGTAGTGTCACAGTAATTTAGTTCCTACTGTTATGCTGTGTAACTATTTTTAAATAACCTCCTCTTTTGAAATCTTGAAGTCGGTTAATAAATGAATAAAATAAAGGGTTGCCGCGTGGCATGGTCCCAAAGATGCTGGCAGCATATCCCCGCTGCATTGCAGTGTATACGAGGAAGCTGCCGGCTCTACGGTCTCCAGTGGAGTGAGCCAGCCTTTTAGATCATTTCATTGTAAAGGTCGTGGGCGCTAGGACCCCACGGACCGAGGGTCTCAACGCCAAACCAAACAGTACAAAGCAGTGTTTGGCGCCTAGACCCCTATATTTGTTAAATAAAAAAAAATACATAAAGTACCCTTACAATAAGGCTTAAAGGTCCGGCTACAACTTTGCTGAAAACAGGGTGATGGTACGTAATCGCAGTGAATAAGAGGGTGAAACTCATGAGTTAAAAACGTCACGCATCAGGCACGTCACTGTGTTAACAGTGTGTCAGTGCATTTTAAGGAGCGGTGTGGCCGGCCGCCGGAGTCTTATTCCATAAATTAGAATGTTTTATAAGTATTATAATTTCCTGTAAATTAAGATTAATTCTTTTTAGTATAGTATTTTCATGTTTTGTTGTGTTATACTTATCCTTAAATTAAAAAATTACAAGAGTAGCATGGAGCGATATGTCATTTGACGTCTCCCGGCATTTTTAATTTTTAACTGGTCTAAATTAGTCTTAAAATAAAGTACATGAGCCTGACTAGCAGACAAGTCAATGATGCAGCCCTGCGAGTGTAGGTGGCGCTTAAAGTGGCTTGAATCAACAGTTTTGAAGGCTAACACCCAACGGTTGGCTTTTGAGAGATCGCCATTTTTGACATTGTTACGTATAACATCAACCGTATCTAATGACAACAAGACTGTCCTTAGTCACTATTGGCAGAGTCAGTTGGTCTCCAAGGGAAACGCCAAGCTACGCCTGCGTCGTCGCCCAGTTTCGCCAAAGTGACATTATATTTTTCATATTCGTGAATATTTTGACACTAAATTTGTGATAATTATATTAAGTTAGAGAGTAATTTTTTTATTAGGTATTTAGTTTCAGTGTTTATATATTAGTGTGTTTTCTATTTCTGTTGCTCCCTATTATGGCATGCTGTGTATGCCAAAAATCTTTCACTTCAACAAGAGGTCTACACATTCATCAGTCACGCATTCATCAGGTTCGTATTCTTCCCGCTACTCCTAATTTAAATTCCACAAATCTCAACATATCTTCGTTTTCATCTGATTCCGCGACTCCCCTACACTCTCTCCTCGGCCGGCTCAAACAGACCACACTTATAATCAAACGCGTGCCACGTGGTGCAAGATCAACAGTAGCACAAGCGCTTTCTGACTCTGTTAATAACTGTGTTCGCTACAATAGTAAAGAAACATGGCACAATCTTCTAACTTTTTCCTACAAAGTTTTCCACGTTTCTCAAAACAAAGAAAATAACGTCTCTCTGACCCAGAAAATCAAAAACAATATTCAAATGGCCAACATAACAGCGGATCTCAATTCCCTTCCCAAATCACGTTCAAGAAAATACGACATATTTGAAAAGGTTGAAGAGAAAATTCAGGACGGCGACCTGAAAGGGGCGACGCGGCTCCTTTTCTCTAATGATACCCTCGCTCCTGATACTGCTGAAACCACAGCAGCATTACTATCCAAACACCCCCCAGGCCCGTCCACCCTCATTTTTGTAGACCCCCCTACCGACTCATCAGCCTGTATACAAGCAACTGAACGAGATATAATAGCAGCCCTTGCATCCTTCCCAAAGGGATCTGCGTCCGGTCTGGACGGCATCTCTCCACAGCATCTCCTAGATCTCACTAGTCACGGCACGGGGATAGCTGGTGAGCACCTTATTAAGAACATAACGAAGTTGGTGAACCTTATGCTTGTGGGAGATGTTTGCCAGGAAGTGACACCCGTGATATATGGTGCCAACCTCATCGCCCTCCCAAAGAAGGATGCTGGTGTGCGCCCTATTGCGGTAGGGTCAACCTTTCGCCGTTTGGCTGCCAAAGTATGTGTCCGGTTAACGCGGTCTAAATTACAAAAACTTTTTGAACCCATTCAGGTCGGCTTCGGAACTCCCGGAGGCTGTGAAGCGGCGGTTCATGCGGTGCGCACCTTTGCGCACAGCAACTCATGCGAGGTACTCTTAAAATTAGATGTGAAAAATGCCTTTAACTCGGTCAACCGGGACACCCTGCTGAACGAAATTAAAATTCATGCTCCAGAAATATACAACTTTCTGCTCCAATGTTATCACTCACCTTCTAAATTAATGCATAAATCCAATGAGATTCTTTCGGCAATGGGTTCTCAGCAGGGTGATCACCTCGGTCCAGCTATATTTAGTTTAGCTATTAATTCAGTAATTCATAGTCTAAATTCAAAATTGAACGTGTGGTACCTCGATGATGGCACCCTAGGAGGTGATTCACAAACTGTTCTGGCAGACTTGATCAAAATTAAAAACAAATTTGCGGATATCGGCCTCGAACTAAACTTTAACAAGTGCGAGTTGTACATTTCGGACAAAGTAGATCCTTCTTCCGCATCCCAAATATCTCAAAATTTTAATAATGTTACCCCAAACATTAAAATTATGTCAAAAGACAGTTTACACCTCCTCGGTTCTCCCATTTTTGATGATGCTATCCCTCCCGTTCTGAGTAAATCGATTTCCAAATTTAATGATCATTCGGACCGCCCCACCAAAATTAGCAGTCACTCTGCTCTATTTGTTTTGAAGTTTTTTTTACTCGTACCTAAATTTACTTACCTGCTCCGCTGCTGTCCCGTTTGGAAATACCCTCATCTTGCCCAACCTATCGATATACTTATAAAATCCCAAATTGAACATATTTTAAATATCCGTTTTAGCGAGCAGGCATGGACGCAAGCCTCCCTACCGATCAGGTACGGTGGTTTGGGGACACGCAAAATTATCAGTATTGCTCTGCCCGCATTCTTGGCTTCAATCCATAGCACATCCGATCTCGCAGGTAAGATCCTTAAAGCCCCTTCGGCTACAAACTGCGAGATTTCGTGCCTGGTTGAAGCCTCGAATGTCTGGCTGGCTGGACCGAGCCCAAATTTTGCTTCGCGACCCAAAATTCAAAGGGCCTGGGATACCATCACTTCTATTTCTACCCTGAAGTCCTTAATTGACAACGCAATAGGCAGGGATCGGGCCAGGCTTCTGGCCGTGTCTAAACCTGAGTCAGGTCATTGGCTTCATGCTTATCCCTCCCCTAATACCGGCACCTTCATAGACCCATCCACACTTCGTATAGCCGTTGGTCTCCGGCTTGGGGCTGAGGTTTGTGTAGATCACAGGTGTACTTCCTGTGGGGCCCCCGTAGACCGTCTCGGTCACCACGGTCTCGCCTGTTCCTCGGGCGCCGGCCGCCTGTCCCGCCATGCCGCTCTCAACAACATCATCAAAAGGGCGCTCGTCAGTGCCAATGTTCCCGCCGCTCTGGAGCCCCAGATCGTGCGGAGCGATGGTAAGCGCCCCGACGGGATGTCGTTGATCCCGTGGAAGAAGGGACGAGCGCTCGTGTGGGACGCCACTTGCGCCGACACGTTGGCTGCGTCCTACCTCTCTTCGACCAGCAAACGTGCCGGGGCGGCAGCGGACTCCAGAGAGAATTCCAAGGTGGGAAAATACAATTGTCTCGGCGCCCAATACGACTTTGTCGCATTTGGCGTCGAGACACTTGGGCCGTGGGGCAGAGGCGCGCGGGAGCTCCACAGGGCGCTCGGCAAGCGGCTTAAGGAGGCAACAGGCGACCCACGCGCGGGCAGCTTTCTCGCGCAGAGAATTGCTATCGCAATTCAGCGCGGGAATGCTGCCTGCGTGTTGGGAACCTTACCAAGGGGACCTGACCTGGATTTGTAATGCTTAGTTTTAGTTAGTTTTTTTTTCCTTTTTAATAATGATTATTATTATCTTTTAGTTCTAGTCTTGTTAATATTGGTTAATAATAAATGTTTATTATTTATTAGCTTAATTTTGACGACCTGTTTAGCCTAGTTGGTAGTGACTCTGCCTCCGAAGCTAGAGGTCCCGGGTTCGAATCCCGGCCAGGGCATTTATAAATTTGTTCTTGGGTCTTGGATGTTTTCTATGTATTTAAGTATGTATTTATCTATATAAGTATGTATATCGTCGTCTAGTACCCATAGTACAAGCTTTGCTTAGTTTGGGACTAGGTCGATTTGTGTAAGATTGTCCCCCAATATTATTATTATCTCTATATTCATCGTTTGTCTTAGATTAGGTTTTTACAATAATAAAAAGTAAAATATAAAACAATATTTACAAAGCATAAAATCATTATAAAAACCTAACTTAGGGTGCCACCGGCAGCGAGGCAGGACCTAAGCTACCGGTGGTTAGGGCGACAGAGAGAGGAACCTCCTGACTATTCGCGCCGTGTCCAGGAGTACTGCCTTCTGCATCTGACCCTTGATCCAGCCATCTAGCGAGAGTCTCTTAAGATGTTGGTCGAGACTCTTCGCAATTAGACCGTTCGCAGAGACGACTATCGGGACAATGATCGTCGAATCAACATCCCACATGGCGGTTACCTCATGTGCCAGGTCTAGGTACTTGCTAGCCTTATCCTTCTCGGCCTTCACAAGGTTCTCATTATGGGGGATGGTGATATCGACGAGCACTGCCTGGCGTTTCAATCGATCTGTCAGCACTATATCAGGTTTGTTGGCTATAATGGTCCTGTCCGTGGTGACAGATCGATCCCAATAGAGCGTGGCACGACCATTTTCGAGAACTGGCGCGGGTGTGTACTTATAGTACGGCACTTCGAAGTCCACAAGACCGTACAGAAGAGCAAGCTGCTGGTGAAAATCTTGGCTACCAAATTATGTCTGTGCAAGTACGCGCCGTTAGCAAGATGACCACAACCGGAAATGATATGCCTGAGTGACTCTCCGGGACGGCGCAATGCCCGACAAATGTCGACCGTACCTAATATTATACTGTGACCGTACCGTCCTTAAGGATATATTCCGGTAGTTGTTCGTCATGATAACTTCGTCCGCAATTGCACAGACAAAACCTTCGGTTTCCGCAAAGAGATCCCCAAAACGTAACCAGTTCACCGACGCGAGCAGGTCTACGTCGGGCCCCGTAAGAGTCTTGTAGAACCACCCATGTAGCTTCTTACTATTCCATACCGCCCTGCGGTCCTCGGTGCTTAGTACTTTAAGTCTGCGCCAGTTCTCGTTTGCCATGGAGCGTTATTATTATTATTAACTAAATCTAAATCCAAGTGTACCAGTAGGTACATTACTGTGACCAAAAACAATTATATGCCTAACCGAGGCTCTCACAAATAGCCGTAGTCTTGGAACCCATCATGTCCATTCTCTGACAATATTTTCGAATATAAAGCCAACCACGCCCACAACAAATCGCCGCGATCTCTCGCCTGCGATTTACGACATCTGTCGCGTACTTTAACCCAAGTCGGCCGAGAAGTGATAAAAGTGTTCCTACGGCCAGTTTTACGCATACCTACCAAGGCACGAAGGTAACATAAGCACTTTACGAGTATGCGCCTAAACGTTTGGTACGGCAATGAGCATGCCTCAAAGTTGGGATATTTTTGAAGGCAAATGAAATTGTGTTTTATTTTCAACTGTGACAGTAGTTTAACTATTCGTGTATTGTACCTGACTATAACGAAATCTGATGCTTACCATTGCTTCAGACCATTGTACTGAACTAAAAAACCATTAGTCGGAAAGTCTCACAAATGTTCTTATTTTCGTGTTTCAGTTTCCCAAAAATTACAGAAATTAGGAAATTCGCAACGAGTGGTGATAAATTAAAACACGACCGAAGGGACTGTTTTAAATCGACACGAGTTGCGAATTACCTATTCGCACGTGTATCGTACAACGTTTTACAGTACATATGGCTCTTTAAAGTTTCGACATATGCACGTAATCTGCTGATTACCGCACTCGTGCGGTAATGTAGCACCATATGTACTGTAATAGTACATTACGATACAAGTGCAGAAATTAGGAAATTCGCAACGAGTGGTGATAAATTAAAACACGACCGAAAGAAGTGTTTTAAATCGACACGAGTTGCGAATTACCTATTCGCACGTGTATCGTACAACTTTTACAGTACATATGGCTCTTTAAAGTTTCGACATATGCACGTAATCTGCTTTGCCGCACTCGTGCGGTAAAGTAGCACCATATGTACTGTAAAATATATTACAACGCATTTCAAAATTGAGCTTCAGCAATTTGTAAGGTCTATTACAAGCCCTGTTTTGTAGAATTTACAATCCTACAGCAGTGTTAATTCTATGTCTACAACGAACACCAAGAAACGGAAAAATAAGGGAGATTTCACTGAAGCGAACGTCAGATATCTTTTGTCTTACGCGACAAAGAGCGTATGCAGTTGGCCAACAGAGTCTCGAGTACTCGTTGTATGCAGCGGAGGCTGCAGTGCAGGCAAAGTAAAGTTGGCCCAGGGGGCTGTCCGGTTTTGTGACAAAGGAACAATGCCCGACCCGGATATTTGAAGGGAAGCAAAGGGAGTCGTGTTTTTTGGCGGTGACGATCGTATTACACTAAAAGGCGAGGCGATAAGAACAAGCTTATTAAGTTATCGTTACCAGTTTCACTGGTTACTTGGGAATGTTTAAATTTTGAGGGCGGGTGTTGAAAAAGGTTCACGATGGGCTGCGTAACTGTAAAACGTAATGAGTTAAAATTAAATAATAGTGTTTATGTATTTGATAATATTATAATCCATTAAAGTGGCCATGGTAGTATTTTGATTTCGTTTAAAGCTAATAACGGTCGGCTAACGAGAAAACTAAATTTCAAATTAATGGGAAATGTATAAATATTTTGTGCTCCGAGCAGAATTCGAACCTGCGACATCCTGACATATGCGGCCAATCGCTCTAGCCAACTAAGCTACGGGAACAAAAGATCAATCCTTCACTAATTCCCTCTTACACCTATATAAGGCGCCCTCCCTAAGAGCCCTGAGGTGTTGTAAGAGGGAACTAGTGAAGGATTTCGTGCCTGAGCTTGATTGTTCCGGTAGCTCAGTTGACTAGAGCAATTCCCCGCGTGTGCCAGGATGTCGCAGGTTGTAAGCCTGCTCAGAGCAGTATTTTAAATTTTCCCTTTTATATTCATGATTGGAAATGTGCTGCTTGCTCGTCCGGGGAATATTCCTCGAAATAGAAACATTATCACAATCTTGATGCAAATTATTTAAAGTGCCGCTTGTCAATAACGTATAATTTGCACCTGTCATTTGCAATCACTCATTAGCAGCATGCGAAAGACGGTTACATCAATACTCAAAAAACCGGCCAAGAGCGTGTCGGGCCACGCTCAGTGTAGGGTTCCGTAGTTTTCCGTCCGTCACATTAAGTTGACATATTAAGTACAGAAACACAAAACCTTTGAAAGCACGTCATTTCATTGTGATTTTGTAGAAATGACAGGTACAATAAACACCTGTTTATACGGTTAAATTACAAACTTAGTTCAGAAATTATTTTTGTAATTTTTTCAAAAACTATTCAACCTATCAAGTTCAAAATAATTTTCCTACAAAGTTTTTATAAAGTTCTACTTTTGAGATTTTTTTCATATTTTTAAAACTTATGGTTCAAAAGTTAGAGGGGGGGGGGGACACATTTTTTTTACTTCTGGAGCGATTATTTCCGAAAATATTAACATTATCAAAAAATGATTTTAGTAAACCCCTATTTATTTTGAAATACCTATCTAACAATATATCACACGTTAGGGTTAAAATGAAAAAAAAGATCACTCCCCACTTTACGTATAGGGGAGGTACCCTAATAAAATATTTTTTTCCACTTTTTATTTTACCACTTTGTCGGCGTAATTGATATACATATTAGTACCAAATTTCAGCTTTCTAGTGCTAACGGTCACTGAGATTATCCGCGGACGGACGGACAGACGGACGGACAGACATGGCGAAACTATAAGGGTTCCTAGTTGACTACGGAACCCTAAAAAGACGAAATCAAAACGTCAATTTATAAAACTAGCCCATTTTACAAGCATACACCGGGCGTTCTAAATCAGACCGAATTCATGGATGTCGGGGAAATTTAAAATCATTTTTAATGACCCAGCCTTATTCCAAGTGATATTAAATAAATACCTACCATTCATACCAATGTGGACAAACTTGATGAAGGAAAAAAGGGTAAGCAATGCTGCAAAAGATAATTATTTTAGACATTTAAAAAAGAATGTCTTAAAGGGTCAGAAACATCTGAAATGCACACAATTGATCAGGAATTTAAGAGCTGAGAAGTCCAAAGAAATATTATATCAAATCCCAAAGTTCGGTTTGTCAAAGTTAAAAGTAGGACACGATTAGGGATTGGAGAAATATTACACAGAATTCTGGCATAAAAGATCCTCAAATGACCAAATCCATTTCTCAGGATGAATCCTAAAGAAACCAAGACTGCTTGATGCCATGATGCCTCTCTCCCTCCGCCAGATCCAGTACATCTGGTTAATGATGATGATGACATCATTCATTGTGTCTACTGTGGACACGGAACTTCAATTGGCCCTAACGAAACTACGATGTTGGTCTCATGTGACGCTTGCAACAAATGGGTACATATGGCTTGTATTAGTGATAAAAATTAAGAAGCTGTTGGAGAAACCTTCATATGTGACATTTAAAATCTTCCAAAACCTGATGTAGATTGCAGTTCTAGCTCATCTGAGATTGTAAAAAGGAATGATGAGCTGTTTAAAAATATTCCACGATATCAAAACTGTTGGTTTAAAAATTCAGATTTATATGGACTTTTGCCAGACTATAGAGGTTGTAACGCGAATGAAAGATATGCCGCACCAAATCATCCGTAAACTCCTAAACGAGGACTTTAGAAGTTTAGATCGTCGTCAGGAACTGTCAAATTTTGCAATAGATCATATTTTACATACTTTTGATATGGAAAATAAGGTTAATATAATCAGCGTAGCACCACGTAGCACGTTCAAAAATCTTTATGACAGAGACTGGAGGCAATCATTGTGTAAAAACAAACAAATAATTAATAAAATGGTAAAATCTTCTGTCGGCTTTACCCTAATATTTGATCGAGTACCACTTTGAATTGGTTTTATTTTGTAAACTATTAGAGTATCCTAAATGAATGAGTTGTTGAAAATTCATAGTCTACCGTTTCACATAGTGAAAATGTATGTTTTCTGCAAAAAAGTACTTTCTTAATAATTTTAGATCACGAGTCTCGACTCATTTACCCTATAAAACGACAGAGTATCTGAACATGGTTTTATGTCGTGACACTAGTTTTGTATAGGTATTGGTTTAATGCTGAAGCCATGCTTTTTCTGGATTTTCTTTGAAAATACTCGCAACTAGAAGTCACTACCGGCATTACCCTGTTATACGATCGAGTATTACTTTGGAATTGGTTTTATTTTGTAACTATTAGAGTATCCTAAATGAATGCGTCGTTGAAAATAGGGATTTTTAACGACTTATTGCAGCTGCCGTTTTACATGGCGAAAGTATATCACTTCACAAATTCCTGACTCATTTACCCTATTAAACGTTCGAGTATCGCTCTGATCTTAGTTTGATACCGTGACTTTACCAGTTGTGTATATAAACTAGGTACTAGAAATGAACTTGCCGTCAAACATGCTGAAATCATGCATTTTCTGAATTATCTTTAAAAATACTCGGAACTACGACTCACTGTCGGCTTTACCATAATGATCGAGTATCACTTTGAAAATGGTTTTATTTTGTAACTATTAGAGTATCCTAAACGAATGAGTCGGTGAAAATCTCTAGCCCGCCGTTTTACATATTTAAAGTATATCATTTCTGTTGCCCTAATATACGATCGAGTACCGCTTTGGTAATGGTTTTATTTTG
Organism: Notocelia uddmanniana; assembly: GCA_905163555.1. Taxonomy (NCBI): domain Eukaryota; kingdom Metazoa; phylum Arthropoda; class Insecta; order Lepidoptera; family Tortricidae; genus Notocelia; species Notocelia uddmanniana. Next base: position 25,653,601 of record LR991055.1, read on the forward strand.
AAACTATTAGAGTATCCTAAACGAATGAGTCGGTGAAATCTCTAGCTCGCCGTTTTACATACTTAAAGTATATCATTTCAAAAAAAAAAAAAATTTTATATATATATCACAAATTCCTGACTCATTTACCCCATTAAAAGACGGAGTATCTATCACTTTGGATGGTTTCGTTTTGTCACTACTAGAGTTATTTACACGATTTATTCCATTAAAATTACTAGCCTGTAGTCTAATGTGTTGTCTGTTGTCTAATAAATTTAAGGCCTTACTGAAAGCGATTTGAAAATACTTGCAGGCACAATATTGTGACTAGAACCTTCGAGACTATCGAGTTTCAGACATATAGTCTTATTTCATAATTGTTTACGTTATCTTTACGCAACTTTTGCTTAACTTTTGGAAGTCTTTGGGAGGCCTATGTCTAGCTGTGGACGTCTTTCGGCTGACATGATGTGATGATGATGATAGACGGCCACTAACTTTGGCTGCTAACTTCACACCAGTAATGTACCTAATGTATGTACTAATACAATAAACAAAACCGGCCATGTGCGTGTCGGGCCACGCGCAGTGTAGACTTCCGTATTTGTCATCTATCATAATTGCCATATATGCTTATTATTATTATTAATAATAATTATGGATATAATTGAGTTCACGGTCTAAAAAGAGGCCAATAAATGTTGCGGTCGAGTCTCCCGCGAACGGAAACATTGTTTTTACAAATTAAGGGATAATAGTGCTGAGTGATGGATTAGCAACATTTTCACCATCTTTAAATATACAATTGTTATCTGCCACCGTGCGTGCCATGCACGGTAGGACATAGTTCACGCGGAGTCCACGGCGATTATTCCGGCAGCCGGCCACGCCACGCGGTGTCCGCGTGTTAGATTTATTCACACGCACACTAAACGGACGCATGCCGCCGTGATATGGAAATACGGCTTCAATCATTATTTTTCACCAAAAAATACAAACTAGAATAAAAAGATAAGGCATGCATGGATAGATAAAAATAAATCCATTATTTGATTTATTTTGATCTATTCGTGCATGCCTTACCGATCAGCTCCAGTATCCTCCTCCTCAGTAGTAAAAAAGAGATAGTAATTTAATTATTATTTTATTTTATATGTTTCACACGTTTTAGACGTCTGTCAATTTGTAATATATTCATTTTAATACAACGACGTCCTAACCGAGAGGTTTCAAAGTGCGTAATATTATTAAAATCTTTCTATGCAACTATAAACTTGGTCAAACGACAACACGCATAAGCGGACTGCGTTCTCCATTTTTACTATTTAGGCATTTGTACATAAATGTTTGTCAAAATCACAGAAGTAACTTGACAAAGTTACTTTCATCAATCATAAATGGTTATTAGGAATAGATAGAACTAGTTACCCGCGCGGCTTCGCCGCGTCGACGTACTACGAAGAATGCAAGCGAAGCCACGGGATAGAATATGCGTATTAGGAAGATCGATTACAAAGTCGATTTAAAAACATTCGTGCTTGATCATCACGGCTAGTCGTCAAATTTACAGTAAATGTCAGCCTTATTTCAAGAAATAAGATCTAACTACTATCTATGAGAATTTCTATGATAAATATGCATCTTAGCAACTTCAGTCAATTTGGCTATCTGATAATAATCAGATAATTTTAGTGTTTTGAATGTGTGTGCGTTGATTGTTTCAGTGTAATGGTGCGTAGTAATAGGAAAATATTTTGTATTGGTTTTTATGTGTGTGTTACCTCCCCCAAATTACAAAATATTTTGTTCGGTAATGTGCGGTGATGGCGTCTCTTGTCTAAATAAGGCTCTAATAAGGTACGCAAACTCAGAGTACCCCAGAGAAGACGTCTAATAATAATACCGTTAGCGAGCGATAGATCATATCATATACTTACTAAATTGAATAAGAGCGACTGTGAGGGATATCCGCAATTAAGAATGTTCTGTGATATGACTCCTATCCTACCCTCCCTTAGAGTACCCCTGAGAAATTTTCAAATAATAATACCACTACCGAGCGAGGTCATGTACTAAATGGAATAAGAGCAACAGAGAGAGATACATCATTTGTAGTCTTTGTCATAGTTCCACTTTTTTATTTGCCTCATTATCATTTCCACGTCATACCCGCCCAAATTAAAGAGGTTGTTTATGATAAGGCGCCAGCCGTTTAAGACTAATTCTCAATTTAGGTGGGTAAGAGCTTTTCCGTCCCCCTTGGTGGAACTCGGACTCGTATAGGATCTCTTTAGAAATGCTCTAAGTATCCTCGTAACCTATTCTATCTAATCTAGAAAAAAAACAATGCATGCGACATTGGCAATATTGGTATTAACATTTGATGCCAGAACCACACAATGGACCATTATGGGCCAACGTATAGGTCGCAGATATGCATTCAAGGATGAAAGGCCATCGCTTTCCATCAGGTGAGACTAAGGCCAATCGCCAGTCAGTCAATCATAAAAAAACATATTTGCATCTCGTTCCACCGCGTCACTGCGTCTTGTACGTGGCCCATCATGGCCCATCGTGTGGTTTTGGCATGACAGTTGTCAGGTCTATTTTGTCAAGTGAAGTAACTGGGTTAAAATCTTTCGTTATATCTATCTCTATAACACTTCCTTATTGGTGTGATAGAGAAGGAAATATAATGAACTTCGATCTTCGGGTGTTTCGGGTAGACCCCCTGAAAACCGGCACTGTCACTGTTGCAGGTGACACTGATACAGTATAATTTTAACTTTTAATTGAACATGTTACCAATAGTGGTAATCTTATTCATCCTTTCAATGTACCTACGCCCTTTTAGAACGTGGCAGTTTAACGTGACCATTATCCCCTTTATTTTTGACATGTTTACTGAAACGTAACAAAGAGAAATATACATGTCCTCTAACTTTTCGAGTATTATTAACCTTTTCGACGCTAACAACGTACCTATATTGCGCAACAACGGTCCGAAGCCAACGACGTATATATCCGTCATGGCCTCTAATGAGATATCAACCTACATGCATTTCTATAGGGTTCAACTTTGCGTTTGACATCCTCAGACAAACATTGATGAATAGCAAATTAACCCTTTGAACGCCATACTTTATGAACGGCAGTGACAATTACACGTCAACTAAAGAACGAAGGTGATTTTGACAACGTCCGTCATAACTCCCATGTTGTCGACAATTAAAGGGTTTAATTATTTTTCTGACGTGTTATTTTTGTTAAAGTATTTAACCTTTTAAGCGCACTATCAATAGAAATGCATCTAGGTTGACATCGCATTGGACGCCGTCACCATGACGGATATATTCGTCGTTTTGTCGAATCAATGGTGCGCATATACGTCGAATACGTTATTGGTGTCGTACAGGTTAATTAATTAATGCAACATTGTTTTCTCGTTGGTTTGATCTGAATCCACCAATAAGTAACGTCTACTGATTGAACTTCTTTGCTTATGATCACCCTACTGGTATGGCTATAGGTGGAGGAGAGACACACTTAGACAAAGCTAGCCTCTTCTCTTTCAAAATGTTTTGCAGCTTATCTATGATTAACTCAGAAACAGTTCTGTAACTCACAACGTAAAGTTTAATTTGGTTTGTCATTGTTTTGGCAGATATCAATATCAGTCAAGATATACGGAACGTATATTTGAAACGTCATTGGTTTGTATATCAACTTCTTAGAAGTATAAACCATGACAATTTAATATTGCCATAATTAGAGCACAATAAAAAAAGTTGACACAATACGTCTGTCATTTATGTAAACTGTAAATACTTAGACCCAATATTATGTATTGCCTTGTAAACAAATTAGTAATTTTACTTTCGTTTATAGCAATAATATTGAGTATTTCTCGACTCAAAAGTTTTATATTGTAATGCTGTACCAGATATTTCTTACAGGAACATTATAGTTCATATTTAATTTTATGTCATCCGGAATCATACCATAGCCAGTTCCCAAGTCACGTGGAGGTCACGTGTTAACCAAGCTAAATTTTGACACCTCGTACAATTCTACCAAGGTAAGCTGACCCCTCGCTTGTATGCGGCGTCATCGAACACTATTTTGAGGCTTATATTTGTCGGGGCATCCAGGATTTTTCGTAAATATCATTTTATTAATTTTCCAGGACAAAAATAAAAAAAAACTAAGATCTTATTGCACATCTGCAGGATGGGACGATTCCTATGGTATATAATTTATCAAAATCGGTCTATAACTGTAGATCTGATGGGCATTATAAAGATCGGCTTCGCGTAATATATATATAGATAGATAGATAGATAGATAACAGGAAGTGACCTAACCTGGTTTTTCAAAGTCCCAAAACCTCTTTATGAATATACATATTTATATATTAATACATTTATTTCATGTATTAGCCAGTTAAGTAGCACGTACAAAGTATATTTAAAATGATTTTATTTTTGCTTACCAACTAAGTAACACAAGTGTTCCAACATTCGTTAAAAGTTCACTAAGTTGCCGTTAATAAAATAAGTTAACTGGTTGACTACATTGTTACCGCCAAATTTCTATTAAGACGACTTGAAGTTGTAACTTTCTATTGCTCTTTCGCTTAATTTTATCACATCAGTTGCGTCGTAAAATAATTTAATACGATAAACCGTCAGATAATATTATAAATGCCAGAGAAACTCGGCTGGAGACGATCCCAGAGGAAATAAACCCCTGGCTAACGCGGCACACTTTAAGGCGTCATTGTATTCATTTACTTAACGACCGCCTTTATTTTTAGAGACACTCGTGAAATTAAAAGCGTACCGGACCTTAACTTCAGAAATGAGAACTAAAATGTAGGAGGTACATACGTATACATACGGCCGGTGAGTCGGTCGTTTAACTATAGTTTAGAGTCCGGCTAACCAACAGCAGAAGTAGACACATCATTCCGTTACATTTTAATAGTACATTACTCCAAACGCCGGAGAGGAAAGTAAAGCCTGCCGAGTGTGTTATGTAGATGTATATAGATAATTCGAGGCAGGCAATCCCGGTTCCGGCCGAGGTAGATACTTACTTATGAAGTGCTTTAATAAAGAGTGCGAGTATTTTGTTATATCACGTCAGTGACATACAAGCATACGGCCTGCCTGTCGGTAAGCGGTTACCGCAGCCTATGAACGCCTGCAACTCGTGGGTTTACAAATGCTCGTTGCCGACCCTAAACTCGAGACCCTAAATGTGATAGTTATAATTATAAGAAAACCCAAATTCATTTCTTCGGGATGGGACGCGACACGGCGGCACGCAAACAGCGCGCCCGCGGTCCGGTTTGCGTGCGCGCGCGAATTATATACGTAGAAATTTTGTGCCGAGTCAGTTTATGGAAATTCTCAAAATATTATTTTTTTCATAATTAATTTTAATTATTGATTTCCAGGAAAAAAGCATGGTACATTAAACATTAATATCCGTTTCGTTCGCCAAACGTGAAGTTTATCAGCGAATATTACACTCACTTCCATTTTTCTTTTATTTACTTTTTAACCGACTTCAAGATTTCAAAAGAGGAGGTTATCAATTCGGTTGTATGTTTTTTTTTCGTTTTTTTTTTTTTTTTGTTTTTTTTTTTTTTTTTAATGTTTGTTACTCCATAACTCCGTCATTTCTTAACCGATTTGAAAAATTCTTTTTTTGATTGTATGTATATATATCCAAGTTGGTCCCGTTTTTGTCAAACGGCAGTTCTGATGATGGGATCCATGAGGAATTGAAGGAACTCCTCAAATCTTTAAGGCAAACATATAGTGATTTTTGTGTTTTTATCAACAAGTCAAGCATTTGCATCCAAAAATGTGACATTGGATGAAGTGGAACTGCTGATGATGATCAGAACAGAACTCTTCAACGACGAAAAGTTCACGTTTGGCGATTTGTCCTCCTAGCTGTGTTTGTTAAGCAAGTTCTATTTTCACGATTAATTTTTGTCATGCTCGAGTTCTGATGATGGGATCCATGAGGAATTGAGGGAACTCCTCAAATCTTAAAGGCAAACATATAGTGATTTTTGTGTTTTTATCAACAAATCGAGCATTATCATACAAAAATGTGACATTTGATGAAGTGGAACTGCTGATGATGATCAGAACAGAACTCTTCAACGACGAAAAGTTCACGTTTGGCGATTTGTCCTCCTAGCTGTGTTTGTTAAGCAAGTTCTATTTTCACGATTAATTTTTGTCATGCTCGAGTTCTGATGATGGGATCCATGAGGAATTGAGGGAACTCCTCAAATCTTAAAGGCAAACATATAGTGATTTTGGTGTTTTTATCAACAAATCGAGCATTATCATACAAAAATGTGACATTTGATGAAGTGGAACTGCTGATGATGATCAGAACAGAGCTCTTCAACGACGAAAAGTTCACGTTTGGCGATTTGTCCTTCTAGCTGTGTTTGTTAAGCAAGTTCTATTTTCACGATTGATTTTTGTCATGCTCGAGTTCTGATGATGGGATCCATTAGGAATCGAGGAAACTCCTCAAATGTGAAAGGCACACAAATAGTGATTTTAGTATTTTCATGAACTAATCAAGCATTTTCATTCATAAAAGTGACATTTGATGAAGTGGAACTGCTCATGATGATCAGAACGGAACTCTTCAACGACGCGTAGTTCACGTTTGGCGATTTGTTCTCTTCGTTTTGTTTGTCAAGCAAGCAAGGTTTTTCCATGATTTCATGAGGAATTGAGGGTACTTAGTCTTCTACCGTTATAAACATACTTATAGCCATTTTTGTATTTTATTGTATGGAATCTAAGAGTGGACCATCTAAGTTTAATAATCTTTCACCGGACTCCCCCATTGAAGTCGGTTTTTTTTTCTTAAAAATTATTGTCGGCCTGTTTATCCTAGTTGGTAGCGTCCTAGTGTCACTGCCTCCGAAGCTAGAGGTCCTGGTTTCGAATCCCGGTACGGGCATTTGTTTCTGTGGTGAGCAGAGACATTTGTTTCTGAGACTTGGATGTTTTCTATGTATTTAAGTATATATCTATTAAATATATCGTCGTCTAGTAGTACCCCTAACACAAGCCTTATTGAGCTTACTAGCTAGTTCGATTTGTGTAAAAAATGTCCCATAATATTTACTTATTTACTTATCCTTATTAATATTTACTTATTTACCAATATGCCTAATCTAATGATGACCTATCTATGTAACGTAATCGTTATCCTAAATATTTTTTTATTAGCATTGGTACGTAATGTTCACACGTACGTTTTAAATCATTTATTCAGTACAAATTATTGTCATGTAATTTTAATCCGCAAAGCAGGCTTCGTCAGGTGGGTAAAACTACATTCAGAAATAGGATTTCGGTCTGTTCCGCTTGCCGTGGAGGACTACGGCCCTCTAAAGCCTTATTTACACACGTAAGAGACCCGTATGCTAGTTTCACTACATTGCGCGGTTTGACAGATCGATTGAACTCATTATACCGCGGTAACCCGCAATGTAACGAAACTCGCATGCGAGTCTCGTATGTGTGTACCGAGACCTTTATTCACAAACCGACTCGTCCTCATTTTTATATGGAAACTATCAATGTCATTTATCAAATTATGTCAGTTCTTTTTTTTTCTCTGAAGATAGCTTACGTGTATTTTTATTACTTCTAAAGTGATATTATTGACAATTTATTTTAAATACTCAATAAAATGACTGATGTGCTATAACCTCGTGGTGTCACAAGATCCCGATTTTCAAGTATAATACGGTATAAAAATACCGTACCGTATTCGTGATACTTTTGCCGTAATTTTACGAATTTATCAGCTATAGGTTGGTCTCTAAATATTCAAGCTCTTTCAAACGTATTTAAAATTAATCTCACATTATTTACGGAAGTAAAAATTATATCAAAGTATTGTATTCCCTCGTCCAACGAATTTTCCATCAGAACTGGCCCTCAAACGCTTTTAACAGCATTAGCATTCCTTGTTATCCTGTTGAAGCGTGTTTAGGACGTCAAAAACAGAAAATTGTACATTTTCTGACGTCCCGCACCAAAATGCGGGCTGGCGGGCTTCTCTCTATAAACGTCGGCATTCCTCGCGTTCTTCGTATGAAAACATTTTAGTCCGACTGATGTCAGCTTTTGACGACAAATGTACCCAGCTATGATGCCAAAAAGGCAGATAATACAACGCTGTTAAAAGTGTTCCGTTGCGGAATTTTGACAGTAGTCATCTCAGCCATTGGATTATTTGTAAGAATCTCTAGGCCTAGTGTCAGTAATATTGTGAATGGAATATCACTGGCCGTGACATAGGTAGATATTTCGCATATTATCATGAAGGAAAGTGGAAGGGAAATTGTGAAAGAATTGAGCAATGGCAATAGCCTGTCTAGTCACCTCCATAATTGTATTGATATTTGCAATTCACCCTTTTAAATAAAAATCGGTCAAGAGCATGTCGGGCCATGCTCAGTGTAGGGTTCCGTAGTAATGATCATATCACCCGAAGGACATCCACTGCTGGACATAGGCCCTCCCCCAAAGACTGCCACAATGACCGGTCGGAGCGAACACCCGCGACCCTTACCAGGTCCTCAGTCCACCGTTTGGGGGCCTGCCCTCGCTGCGCCTCGGTGTACGTGGTCCCCACTCGAGAACCTTACCGCCCCAACGGCCATTGGTTCTTCGTGAGGATGTATTTTTTTTTTAGATTGGAGTGGATAATTATTATTGGAGTCCAGTGTTCAAGTTTTCGTTTTAAATGCGCATAATGTCACGGATGGACAGCTACGGAAACCTATATTGCGCGTGGCCCGACACACACTTGTTTTTTTTTAAGATTGGTTTTACTCTATACACTTGTGCAAGGAGTCGTGCACAAACAGGGAGAAAGCGACAAAATAAACGAAATAAACTGTTGTGGCAAACCGGTCAACGCATGGATTTACCTATACACGGAGAGCAATTATGATCGCTCTCCCAAAATGGGTCAATGAATTCATATTACGAAGATACGCAAATGACATGTGCCTTTCAGAAACCATTTATTTTAGCAGACAATTTTAATCCATTCGATGCTATTTCTATCATAGATTCATAATGTCTTATACCATACCAATCGCTTATGTAATGAGTATGTATTAGGTATGGAAATATTGCCAAATTGATTCCTAATTCATAAATTTCACAATATTATAAATTGAATCCTGATTGAATTTGGCTTCTTCTCTTGCTTATTAGGAATGATATCTACACCTTAAACTGTATTAACTGACAATGTTTGCACAGCTTTTAACGGATGTTATATGGCTGAAGATATTTATAGGATTATAATTGAAATTGTCTGTTTACAAAACCACACGCCATTACGACAACGCGTAAATAAAATCGTCCGTTAAAATTTATCTAAAACCAGATAAAAGGGATTTGGCTCCAGGAAATGGATCAGTAACAACCGCTTGTTAATCCGATATTCAGGGAGATTACAAAGAGATATTTCACTTTGACGATGAGAAGATTCTTAACAAAGGTCCGGCCTACATTGTCACTGCTGAATTATTTCGTTCGTGGATTCCCGCTGTATCTGCCGCTGTACTTAGTTACACTGAATTTTATTTATTTATTCGGAACGTAGGAAGTAAAGATTTCTTTATGTAGGGGATTTAGCGGTAATGACCAATTAATTTTGTCTTAGGAATAGTAGCGCACTTACACATTTGACGCCCGTAGGCTAGTTATAATTTTATTACGGGTTGGTAAAGACCTCAACAATTCAATTTTTTTTTAATACCATGTCGGTGGCAAACAAGCGTACGGCCCGCCTGATGGTAAGCTGTCACCGCAGCCTATGGACGCCTACAACTCCAGGGGTGTCACATGCGCGTAGCCGACTCTTTAAAAATGTATACACTCCTTTCTTGAAGAATCCCATACTGTAGTTCTTCGGGAAAACCTCGGCAGGGAGCTCATTCCACAACCGGAGCGTACGAGGGAGGAAATTCCTCTGAAACCGTACCGTACGCGACCATTTAGGTTCTAAGGTGTGAGGATGAATGCCCTGCCGACGGCGAGCAGTGCCATGATCGATACCACTATCTTATGTTAGAGACCCTATACATTTAAGCTTTACATTTGCTGCCCTAAGCTCCAGTTTACTACGCCTATTGCTAAAACTACTTCTGCGCAATAAAACAGTTGTAGATAATGATATTATTAATATACTGTCCGACCCTCCTGCTTACTACAGAGTTACCAACTAGAAAATAAACTTAAAATAAGAAATATACAAATCATATTTTACAAATGTTTTATAATTTTTTGTTCGAAATTTTCATTAACTAAGTAATCATTTCTAAAATTATTTATGACCCAAAGTTATCCGTGGATTATACATTACATCTACCGACTTACTATTATCTATACCGGTAAAAATAAATTATTTTATCACTACTAATGGACAAAATTGGCGAAAATAAGTACTCGGAAAAATTCACGCTAGAACTAATTTTTGCCATTCCGAATTTTTTTAAATACAGACTAATAATATTTTAGTATCTACAGACCATTATTATATAATAATAATTAAAATTACGTTCCCAAAAAAAAGTTTGTTACAATCAATTGGACTTGGATATATATTTGTATCTAATTATTATTTAATTATTTCTATACAAATTATTTGTCAAAGTCTACATGCTAAACATTGTAATAAAACAAACAAAATATTTATATATTAATTTTCATTTACATCCATGTCAAACTTAGAATAATCATTTGATAGGTACTCTTTAATGCTGTATAGTGTGTGATCCAATAGAAGTGTTTTTAGCCGTGACTGAAAAATATGTGCACTTTTTATATTCTTAATGCTATATGGTAATTTATTATATAGTACAGAGCCCATGGCATTCGGAAAGCGCTTTGCCAGCTTCAGCCTATTTGGAGTTATTATTACATCAAGCGATCTTTTGGTCTTACGGGGATTACATTGAGATCGTAGTTTGAATTCATTTATGTTCTTTTTGACATACATGGCAACTTCCATTACATAGACCGCGATAGAGGTCAATATACTTAGCTGTTTAAAGTGGCCTCGACATGTTTCCCTCGATTTTGCCCCGAGCTCATTGTCCGTACAGCATCCCCATAATATTATACCGTATGATATCTTCGAATGAACATATGCATAATAGGTTTGCTTCAAACTGTCACTCGATATCATTGGTTTCAGTATTCTTAATGCATAAATATCCTTTGCCATTTTATTACTAACTGATTCTACATGTTGGTTCCACGACAGTGTAGAGTCAATTTGGAATCCAGGTAATTTTACTCCATTTACTGTCTGGAGGATTTTGTTCTTTTCCAGAGTGACATTAAGTGATAATGTTGATTTTGATGCATGAAACAACATTATTTTAGTTTTTTCTGAGTTCAACTTTAATCCGTTTGCTTTGAACCAGTCCTCGCACATATGTATGACTTTGTCTTACTTAATTTCTAACTGTTCACATGTAATATCACTTACTATAATTGTTGTAATGAAAAGTTTACTATTCGCATATCGGTCATCATCTCTATTCATTAAATAAACTCCTGACATAAAACAATGTTTCACTTTGAAAACTTAAGTTCTCAATCCAATTCTACTAAACATGTCGCCTAAGAAATCGGCGCAACTACACTCAAGAGCATAAAAACGGGTACTCTTTGTATCGAACGTCCATACAAAGTCAAGCTATTTTTGTTTTTGGGTGTGTTCTGCAAATGTTTCATCCCAGGCATCGTTAGTTTTATGACTGCTGAAAATATTCTTGTTGTTTCTTTGATGTCGTCTAGACACCTGAGCATTGTTTTGACCAATGCTTTCACATTCCTATTCGAACTTAATGTCTTTTGCACACTCGTTAGCTGAACGTGCGTGTAAAATCTAATCAAAACAAAATTTGAATGCTTAACGTTTACCGAATCAACTTCAATACCTGTCATGAGTTGCTTTACCACTCGTTCGTTCTACAAATACAACTATTAGTTGACGCTGCGACTCGTTGTTAACTGAATAATCGAAGGTCAGACTTACGCTGGATGGCCTGAAATCGTCAGTAGGTGTCGTGAATACCAACCCAGGTTGTTGCCACTACGATACACGAGGGAATGGAAAGATATATTTCAACAAATTACTGTCTATACCTTGATCTACTTGTTTGCTAGTCAAAAACAACCTTATTCTGCTGCCATAAAATTCAAGTTGAAGTAATGGAAAGAAGGATACATATGACAGTTGGGAAATACAGATACATTTTTTGAAATTAGTTTTGCTTCAGTCAATGACTTAGGTTCGTAAGCATTTGTTCTCTTTTTGAGTATTGTTTAAATTTGTTTCGAAATAAGTAGACGATATTTTTTTTTGTTCACGAATTTCCACGCAGAATTTGTATTCCACACCGCTGAATTTGTATTCCATTCCAAATTTTAATTTACTAGGGCATGTTTTTAAATAGAAATAGAAAAGCTTTATTCATGGCAAACAGACAAAATATTAAGAAGGTTTACAATTTTTTAAAGTTTACCATTAAATAGTTCCGCCTCAGCATGGTGCTGACTCAGGAGTCAGCGCTGGTCTTCTGGGTCACGATCTGTGCGGCACAGCCAAGTTCACACATATATATAATTGAAAAAATATATAAGGCACAAATGCGTGTACATATAAGTGAACCCGACTGTACCACACGGCCTTATACAAAATTGAACGCATCCAGGCGTCTAGCTCGAAGCTAGTCTGTGGATTAGAGTACGATTTTTTCAAAGGATGTTAGTTTAACTTGTTTGTATCAGATGTCACTGGGTGCTATTTCTGTCGCACTTACATATTACAGAGATGCAGCGGTCGTGCGGTAATTCTTACTATATACCTATATACCACAATAGCGCTACGATCTATGTGGAGTATTTCACTGACATCACTGACATGACATTTAGGGTTCCGTACCTCAAAATGGAAAAACGGAACCCTTATAGGATCACTCGTGTGTCTTTCCGTCTGCCCGTCCATCTTGATTGAGTTGAAATATGTACTGTGACCTAAAGATGGAAGTGTAACGGAGATAAATTAATTTTAAATATGAGGGCCACTCTTGGGGGGCAAAATAAAAATAAAATATAAAAAGAGTTTTGCAAACTATTTAAATAACAAATGTGATTTGTCAATATATTGGTATTTGTTGGTAAACTATACGTAATAATTTAAGTACGTAAGGAAGTTAAAAAATTCTTCGGAATAAAATTTTGAAAAAATAGCTGAAATTGGTGACTTGTCATTCCTTTGTTTTCCAATTTTTTTTGCGCCTTCCTTTAGCTGCATGAGAACCCCCCATAAAAACATTTGAAAATATTTTTTGACAATTGGTATATGGCTTTGGGTCAGCAAGATGTTTCGTTCGTAGACAGTATTCTATGTAAATTTATGGACTATAGCTCCAACCGTTTGGCTGTCAAAATCTGTGTGACAGTCGACACCGACAGACAGACATGCTAGTGTCAGCAATAGGGCTCCATTTGGAAACTTCGGGTACGGAATCCTAAAAATACAATAAACTAAGAAACCATCGTTCTCAATCCCACTAATATTATAAATGCGAAAGTTTAGATGTTTGGATGTTTGGATGTTTGTTGCTCAATCACGCAAAAACGGCTGAACAGATCAAAATGATTTTTTGTATACTAACAGTATGTAATCTGGATTCACTTATAGTATACTTTTTGTCCCGATAATCACCCTCAAAGGGATGAAATCGGGGGTGCAAATATGGTCTATGAAACGGGGTGATTTAAATCCTCACAAGCCATTATAAGCTTTAAGTTTCAGCTAATTGGGAGTATAACGGCGTGTTAATAATTTTAACGTAAGCCATAGCAGAATTTGACGTATTGTAAACAAGCTGACTTTTCGATATGTCAAAGACGAAATATCATAATTCCTTCTGATTGATGACGTTATTTTTGAGCATAACCTTTTAGCAATTAGGTCTATTATTGCGTGTAAATCAAAATAAATTTGCGATACTTTGGAATTGTTTGTTTCATATGCTTAAATACAAAAACAGCTGCTTCAATGCAGTCTTTGTATCGTCAGTGTACAATTTAATTTTGTCGTGTATTATTGTTTACGTAATTGGTGACCCTTCACACTATAATAACTGTTTGATATAAGAGATCACCTTAGATCTATGCACAAATTACAATCTATATACTGAGATAGAGATACCAGTGAAATACTCCACATAGATCGTAGCGCCGTTGTGTATTTAGTAAGAACTAACCGCACGACCGCTGCATCCCTGTCACTTCAATATGCAAGTGCGATAGAGATAGCACCCAGTGACATCTGGTACAAACAAGTTAAACTAAAATTTCCATAGAAAAATTCGTACTTCGAGTTGAACGGCCCCTGGATTTATGCTTATCCGTATACATATAATACAGCTGTAGAAGGTCGAAAATCTGTACATTGAAGATATTGGCTAAATCAATGGAGCGATTGGAGGGCCCTTGGCATCGAAACAGAACGCATTTCAACAGTTTTAATAATTCGTGTCTGTTTGTCTATCGGTTTATATGTCTAGGCATTGTGACTCTCGGCCTTTAGCCTCACGTGCATTGCCGCTCTGCTTCGGGCCTTCGGCCCTCAGCCTTACACTTTACTCTGTGTGAATGATCGGCATGAGGAGCCCGCTCTGTGTGAATGATCTGCCTTTGGACTCGCATGTCTTGCCCCTCTGCATCAGTCCTTCGGCCCTACATAAGGAGCCCGCTCTGTTGGGATTCTTGGCCTTCGGCCTTGCGTGAGTTGCCACTCTGCTTCAGGCCTTCGGCCCTACATGCGTGCCACACGGCTCCGAGCCTTCAGCCCTCATCCTTATATAAGGAGCCCGCTCTATTTGAATGCTCGGCCTTCGGTCTCGCATGCATTGCCACTCTGTTTCGACCCGTTAGTCATCAACTTTACATGAAGAATCCAGTCTGTTGAGAAGCGAGGCCGAATGCTTCAGGCCTTGGGCCCTCAACCTTACATAAGAAGCCCGTTTTGTGTGAATACTCGGCCTTTCGCCTTGCAGGTTTTGCGACTCTGCTTACGGCCTTCGGCCATCATACTTACATTAAGAACCCGCTCTGTTGGGACGTTTTACGGAAGAACTGCGTAGCGAGACTTTTATCATTGTACATGCAATATTTTACGGGCTTCATTCGTCTAGAATCGGTACATTTGATATAAATAAGCTTAATTATTCGTTTTGAAAGCACGAGCACGTAGCACCAACTCCCGTTACAATCGGAAACTTTTACTTGAAGTTGTCAGACGATTATATATACCTAGGACAGACTGTCCAGTTAGGTCCAAGGTACCCAGTTAGTGAAGGGCCAACTTCGAGAAAGGGGTAAATCGTCGAATCCGACTTGGCTGGGCAGCGTTCGAGAAGCTACGGCACATCTTTTCGTCCAATATTCCGCAGTGTCTCAAGACAAGGCTCTTTGATCAGTGTGTGTTGCCAGTGACGACATATGGCACTGAAACGTGGTCGCTTACTATGGGCCTCATAAGAAGGTTCAAAGTCACCCAAAGAACAATGGAGAGGGCTATGCTGGGAGTATCTGTGATCGCATCAGAAGTGAGGCCATCCGCAGTAGAACCAAAGTAACCAACATAGCCCACCGAACCGCTAAACTTAAGTGGCAGTGGGCGGGGTATATAACACATAGAACCGTTGGCCGTTGGGGAGGAAAGGTTTTCGAGTGGCGACTAGGTACCAGAAGGCGCAGCGTGGATAGGCCCCCCCACAAGGTAGACTAATGACCTGGTGAAGGTCGCAGGTGTCCGCTGGATGGGGATGGCAAAGGAACGGTCATTGTGTCACTCTTTGGGGGAGGCTTATGTTCAGCAGTGGACGTTTTTCGGCTGATATGATGATGATGATGATTCGTTTTGAAAAAAGTATTACTATTAAAATTTTCCGTGCGCGGTAAAGAGCTTTTCATATTGAATGTAATCATTTCTTAAGGGATGTAAAGAAGGGTGAAAGATGTATGGGAAAACAAATAATTCTAAAGCAAGAATGAGTTCTACGCAGACGAAGTCGCGGGCAAAAGCTAGTGATGTAATATAAGAAAGAGGTAGATAGGTTATATGCGCTCCGAAAGTGGCACACTAAAACTTTGCCAATTGGTAAACCTTACCTCGGTCTAGTGCCGTCAACGGAAGCGTCAACTAGCGTGTCACTTCACCTGATTTGGTCAGATTAATGCCACTAAACACCATCATGTCGTCGTGTGTGATGAGATTTTGCACGAATCACTCTAGCAAAGCGTCTAAAAGCAGTGGAATAAGCTATCAAAATTCGTGAGTAATCGACTTTTTAACCGACTTCAAGATTTCAAAAGAGGAGGTTATCAATTCGGTTAATGTTTTTCTTTTTTTTTTTAATGTTTGTTACTCCATAACTCCGTCATTTCTCAACCGATTTGGAAATTCTGTTTTTGATTGTAAGTACATATATCCAAGTTGGTCCCGTTTTTGTCAAAACGCAGTTCTGATCGTGGAATCCATGAGGAAATGCGGGAACTCCTCAAATCTTTAAGGCAAACATATAGTGATTTTTGTGTTTTTATCAACAAGTCAAGCATTTTCACGATAGATTTTTGTCATGCTCGAGTTCTGATGATGGGATCCATTAGGAATCGAGGGAACTCCTCAAATGTGAAAGGCACACAAATAGTGATTTTAGTATTTTCATGAACTAATCAAGCATTTTCATTCATACAAGTGACATTTGATGAAGTGGAACTGCTGATGATGATCAGAACGGAACTCTTCAACGACGCGTAGTTCACGTTTGGCGATTTGTTCTCTTCGTTTTGTTTGTCAAGCAAGCAAGGTTTTTCCATGATTCCATGAGGAATTGAGGGTACTTAGTCTTCTACCATTATAAACATACTTATAGCCATTTTTATTTTATTGTATGGAATCTAAGAGTGCACCATCTAAGTATAATAATCTTTCACCGGCCTCCCCCATTGAAGTCGGTTTTTTTTTCTTAAAAATTATTTTCATAAATTTTACATATTCAATAATAACGAACATAAAATATTGCATCATTCCGATGTCGAGTGGAACAAAAATGCATCGGATGAACGAGTGCGACAGAGAAGAAATATATATGCTGATCAAAGAATGTAATAAACAGAGGGGTTATCGCAAGATTATTAGTTTAGGTTTTTTATAAAACCTAAACTAATACTATTTATTATTTTAGGGTTTTATAAAACCTTAACTAATAATATGTAAACTAATAATATGCAGGTATAAAACCTAAAACAAATAACTTAAATATTATGATAAGTTTCCATCAAATGAACTAAGGCGCATTAAGTGGGTTCAATGTTTGCTTAAAATCTGAAAATATTATGAAAGGTCACATCAAAGAGCATATACTTTACAAAATATGAAATAGATGCTCTCAAAAACGGTATTTTAAAATCATTTATAATAATAATAATAATATTCATTTATTTTAGACAACAAATGGTCCACATATACAAATACAAATTTCAAGTTAATAATAATATAAAGCAAATTAGAACAAATTAGATACAGAATTACAATAAATAATCATAAAATAAAATAAGCAGCGTCATTTAAAACAAGACTGTAACTAAATAGACATCACTTAACATTCAGATGTTAATGAATCTGCATGCAGTGATTCATGTACGGACAGTCGAGACTATTGGAGATCATATTCAAGATGATGTTGGGGCCGGCACGCACTCTGCAGAGCAAGGACGCGGACGCGCACCGCTTGCGCAGAGTGGTGAAGAAGCATGCGGTGCGCGCCTCCGCGAACATGCCCGATGCACTGCAGCGGCGAGGCAGCTCCATCATCATCCTGAATGCGTCATTGTATTGGACGCGCAGGGCGCTGAGAGACCGTATGCCGCGCGTATGCCGGGCCCACAGATTGCACGTGCACAGTGAGGTACAATATGCTTGAAACAAAGTGGTTTTCACTTCCCTCGTGCATCGCGCGAATCTGCGACCCAGCATATTTGCCCTAACTGCCAGCGCCCTACGCTCCCTCTCAATATCAGCGTAATCCATGAGGTTGTCAGTGAGTAGGTGGCCAAGGTACTTAAACTGATGGACACGACCCATTTCCACACCATTCAACATTATCGGGGGCACATTCGTGGGTGACCTGGTTCCAGATTTATTAGGTCTAATATATTCAATGAATTGAATGACCATTCTATGACACAACTGCCCACTTTTAACCACCGGATGCTATAACGAAAGCTATTTAGAAAAATACTTTAATGTGCGCCTATACTCTGAACATAAAAATAACCCAGATTTGAACAAAAAATCTAAAAAGGCAAAAAAGAAACAAATTGAATTTATTCAAAGGACTCTAATAAAATTTTGTAAATATTGTAAATATTACAAATATTGTAAATACTGTAAATATTGCAAATATTGTAAGTGTCGTAAATAATGTACATTTTGTAAATATTGTAAATTTTGTAAATATTGTACATTTTGTAAATATTGTAACAATAAAAAATAATGAAAACTAATGCTAACATTTTTATTTCTTACCCTATACTTTTAATATTTTTTTGTTATTGTCAACCAATTTGATTTCTAGTCATAGAACCTCAACATTTCCATGAACTCAAAAAAGTAGTTCTATAGTGCGCGCCATCCACGACGACGCGCCCCTCCACCCTCCGTTCCGTACAATTGCGCATAGTTTAGTATGAGATGCGCCGTGGATGGGCGAGTCGTAGTGGATGACGCGCACTATAATAATCTAAATAAATATTTATAGTGGACTATAAATAAAGTGACTTTGAGCCTTCTTATGAGGCCTATAGTAAGCGACCACGTTTCAGTGCCATATGTCATCACTGGCAACACACACTGGGCAAAGACTTTTGTCTTGAGGCAATGGAGAGAGCTATTTTGGGAGTTTCTCTGCGTGATCGCATCAGGAATGAGGCCATCCGCAGCAGAACCAAAGTGACCGATATAGCCCTCCGAATCGCTAAACTTAAGTGGCAGTGGGCGGGGCACATAGCACGTAGAACCGATGGCCGTTGGGACGGAAAGGTTCTCGAGTGGCGGCCACGTACCGGAAGGCGTAGCGTGGGCAGGCCCCCCACACGGTGGACTGATGACCTGGTGAAGGTCGCGGGTGTCCGCTGGATGCGGGTGGCGCAGGACCGGTCATTGTGGAAGTCTTTGGGGGAGGCCTATGTCCAGCAGTGGACGTCTTTCGGCTGACATGATGATGATGATGATGATGATAAATAAAGTTGGTTATATTTACAGGCACCTCTTAATTTTAATTGATATATTTTATTCTTTTGTAATTTGGTCATTATAGGAATTAAGTTCGCAATTCTTGGTTTCTCTTGTTCCTCCGACTCCCAGACTACATAATTCGAGTATAAATTAATAAGTCAAGATGTCTGTTCTGATTTTATTATTCTTTGTCTATTCTGAGAAAGAGGGATGAAAGCAGGACGGCATGCTTATTTACGGGCGCGAAACAGAGACAAGTGCATATTGCTCTGCCTCGTACGCAGGACAGAGCAGAACGCAACTGTGTAACATATACTTGTCCCTGTTTCGCTTCTTGAAATTAGAATGCCGTCTTGCTTTTTATTTGTCAACTGTCCTTATTGTCTAATTGCAATACGCACCTACTCATGTGAGCGTAAGCCTGGCCATCTTTACGCATGGGATATCGAATAGACAACCTATCTACCTCTTTTTTATATTACATCATTGATCGTTCTACTAAATCGTAATTAAGTTAGAAATTATAAGTTTCCATTATGTTACGCTCCATGAAATTGTTACTTACAGAATTGTCTGAATACTAATAATACCTACTTTTTCTGTTTAGATTCACAGATTGGAAAGTGCATTCAATTTATTTCGTGCATTTGAAGACACTCGTTGGGCACCCTACACCGCTCCAGTTATTGAAATTGCAAACACTGAAAGAGTGCTTTGATAGCTGGGAACGGCATCGCCGCCGCACAAATTGCAATTTGTATTACGTTCATTTTGCCGGCGCCTGATATCGAGGCGATATTATACAACGCTCCTGCAATGCAATTCACCACCTTTCTCGACTCACCTCACTCGTACCTGGTATACCTTGATTCCTCTATTTGTACTAACTATGCCTAACAGGAGCTCAAATTTATACTGGCTCGCATGAAGAGGTGTCGGTAGCCGTCGTGAAAATCAGTCCTGCTCCGTCGCCCACCCGTCCGCGAATAAAGCCTTACTCAGCTAAAGGAGTTTTTAAAGAGATTTACTTTGGTTTTTTAAGGTTCCGCGAGGAGAAACCGCGGCGCGGTGACACGATGATATATGGTGCCGACAATTTAACGAGAGACGCGAGATTGCAATTGTATTTGTTCGTGTTTGAAAACGGTGTTATTGCGGTTCGTGTTCCAAGTATTAACAATGCAAACCATTGGAACACGCGTCGGTTAAAATTGAAATCGTCACTAATCGGTAGAACCGATCGGCGATACAGCCAATCAATATGGCGGGATAATCTCGCCGTTTGGGTTGTTTGCATACACGACACGTAACAAACCGAAGAGACCTTTTCAAAAATTATGATCTCCCGTTAGGGTGCGTGCGGCTGAATTTTATTCCAACATTCGCGCGTGCCTCGACCGACACAATTTGTCGGAGTTTTAAATATTCACATGTCCCTGTAGCGTATGCTTAATATATTCCCCATTTGCATAATGTAATATTTCGCCGTGAAGTACCGTCTAAATGTACAACACCGTGTTACTGTTTTCTTTGCCATAATTTTCTAACGCTCCTTTTATGCCTGCGAATTTGAGGTGTTTCATTTGGTCGCAAGGAAACTCCGAGCATAGCTTGCTCCATTCCATCTACTTATTACTATTAAGCAACCCGCAACATTTTATAAACTAGTTAGGGCACAGAGGAATGTCATCACGCTCGCATTTGGAGCAGCCCAACGACTACTTGCTACGTAGGTACGAGTATGTGGTGTTGTGGTCTGGTGGCGAACAAGGCCCCCAGAGCTCCCGAGGATCATTTGTCTCTAGCTGCCAATACAACGAATTCTCATATCAAACCTGCCAAATGTGTGTCGGGCCACGCGCAATGTAAGGTTCCGTAGTTGCCCGCACATTACGTTATGAGGACTGAAAACAAACACTCACAAACATACATATGTTTCAAACTAATAACAACATTATCTAAGTAAGCAATGGAAATTGTACGCGAGTTGGCTTTATTAATACTATTATTATTTTCTTTATTTTCATTTTATGTTATTGACGATCACAATAGAGATTCTTGTAAATTGACATACTTAATTTATAATGTAATCGTATATTGTGAATAAATGAATCTGAATCTGAATCTGACACCTTATCCGGCAATTAGTATAGTCTGAAGGACGTGCGTATGTGTGTATTCCATGTGTGAAGGATGTCTTTCGCACAACTTCTGCCATCAAGCGATGCTAAACAATTCCTTGCCAACTGTTGGGTATACATATAATATAAGGGGACTTTCTATATCTTTTTAAGATTATAAATAGATTTCAAAAAAATACCAAATCATTAGTTGAAAAGAAATAAAAGTAAACGAAATTATTGACGATTTTTAAATGATATTGTGTGTTGTTGTTTTATAATACAGAATTTGAATATTTTTATGGTGCCATTCGAACCAGTTTTTAGAGACGAACAAATGTCTATATATACTAATTAGAGCACAATAAAGGGCAAAAACTAATGGTAGCGGCCTCCGGAAAGGCTCCTACAAATTGACAGTTGCTTATGACGTCACGCAAGAAGCACAAGTTGTCGAACCAATGAATTGTATCAGAAAATAAGTATATTACTGTATCGTGAAATACTCCGTTAAAGTAGAATGGCCAGTTATCATGCCAATTATTCTTAATTTTAGAATTGTATTGCTACCTTTTGTTTGACTTTTGGACGATAAAGAAAAAACATAACTTATAGAATTTTAAAACTTGAATATTTTTATGATGTTGGGAAACATTTGTAAGTGTCAACTTATTGTTATATTTTCATGGTTTTCTATATCCATAGAGTCACACCGTGTTATAAATTTTAACATGTAGCAAATACCCAATTAGACGTGGATTATAATAAACCGTTTTTCGTTCTCTCTGGAATAAAGTATATTTGGCTTCAATTTCATTCAATTATATAAAAAATCCACTGTATTTAGTTTAATAGGAATACTTATATCGCCTGTTTTGTCGGCTTGTTTAGGCTAGGTGGTAGTGACACTGCTTCCGAAGCTAAAGGTCCCGGGTTAAATCCCGGTAAGGGCATTTGTTTCTGTGGTAAGCAGTAACGTTTGTATACAGGGTGATTAATCCAAATTTGTCAGTATGGAGAAGTCAGAAACTATAAAAGATAACGAAATCTGTTCTTAGGAACCATGACGTCAATTTTAGTGACAAGAAAAACTGCATTCATAGATTTAAAAAAAAGAACTTGTACTAGGTACTCAGTTCAGGATTATTGAAGAAATATAACTTATAGTATTTCTATTTCGATCGTGCATTTTATTCATTTTAAGTATCCTATTTCCTAGTAACATTTACTGCGTATGATCTACACATTCGATATCGAAATAGAAATATTGCATTTTTTTCTTCAGTACTACCGGGTTCGATTCCCAAACTGAGTAAAAGTTATTTTTTTAAATCTATGAATGCAGTTTTACTTGTCACTGAAATCGACACCATGTTTCCTAAGAACAGATTTCGCTATCTCTTATAGTTTCTGATTTCTCCCTACTGACCCATTTGGATTGAACAGCCTTTATATCTATTAAATATATCGTTGCCTAGTACCCACCATAGCACAAGCCTTACTGACCTTACTATCTATATATTTTGTTATTTTTATATCGTAACATGGCCCGATGAATACTTGAGGATTATTTAAAAGGCTATATTAAAGGTGTCATCCTCATCCAGCTGTGTCGCATTGCATCGAAAGCGTACCTACACCTATTATAGGGACCTTTAGCATTCCGCCGGGATCCATTTATTTTGTTAGGATAAATTGTAAGTACATGTTAATCCGACACATAAACTACGCGCGTGCAAACTGAGGGTCTAGTGCGCTGTACGTATTGGTTTGATATCATATTTTCATGTATCACGCGCGCTTATATTTACTTCTTATGTGTTAAAATAATTTAGTCACAAATTGATGGCAAGCGAATACGGTGAGACAGATAGATGTGGGCTAATTAGGCATCTGTAATCCCGATCTTATTAGGTTAGGTCCAATCGCCACGTTGTTTTAGAATTGCTTGCAGGCAGTTTTAGCCAATGGCTACTACCGATGCAGATAGTAATAAAGAACTACACTACTTACTTGCACAAGAAATCCTATGTAAACTATCTACAGTTTGCTAACTATGGCTGCAGCATATAGCCACTGTTGTCAGTTTAAAATACAGCGTGTTCGTAATAACGGTGTAAAATCTTAAGGAGGTGATAGATACAGTAGCTAGACTACTCGTATGTATTAGGAAGAGTTTGAACACTATATGTCCAAACTGTGATAGATTTTTTAATTGAGTTTTTCTAAGTTTTCAATTCATCCCAAATATATACATGATATATTAAATATTAAATTTAAAACGAACTATCTAATAAATTTAACCAATTATTGCTATGTTAATTACAAGTAAATAAATTTCATTTATTGCATAGTTTGTTTTAAATTAAATTTTTAATGTGAAGTTTTGGGACAAATTAAAAACTTAGAAAAACTCGATTCAAAAAAAACTATCACAGATTGGTAGACATATATAGGGTTTAAACTTTTCCTAATAGTCCAGTGTATCACCTCCTAAAGTTCCTACATCGTTATTCCGTACATCCAGTATATATGTTTCCTATCGACTATGCTAAATAATAATATATTTATGTATGAATTTTAGGATGGCCTAAAAGGTGAACTGATGACCTTATTAAGTTCGCGGAAGTCTGCTGGATGCGGGTGGCGCAGGATACTTCATTGTGGCACTCTTTGCTGCTGGGCTTGAAGTGCTGAAGTGTTTATACGAGAACGCCACTATCTCAGTCCGTCTCCAGGACCAGAACTCGAAATCAATACCATTGCAGCGGGGGGTTAGGCAAGGAGATGTCATCTCTCCAAAACTGTTCTCTGCTGCACTGGAAGATGTTTCTCACGGTTCTGGACTGGAAGGGGCTTAGCATCAACATAAATGGCGAGAACATCACTCACCTTCGTTTTGCCGACTCCATGGCTGAAACCATGGAGAACTTAAGTACTATGCTCGATGATCTAAGTAGGGCCTCTGAAGAAGTTGGTCTTAAGATGAACATGGACAAAACGAAGATCATGTCGAACTTCTACGTAGTACCAACTCCGGTTAAGATCAAAGACTCTACGCTCGAAGTTGTTGACGAATATGTGTACTGGACAAACGGTCCAGTTGGGCAGGTCCAACTTCGAGAAGGAGATCAATCGTCGAATCTGTCTTGGCAGGGCGGCGTTTGGGAGACTACGCAATATCTTGTCCAATATCCCGCAGTGTATCAAGACGAAAGTCTGCGACCAGCGTGTTGCCCGTGATGACCTACGGCTCTGAAACGTGGTCGCTCACTATTGGTAGGAGGCTCAAAGTCACTCAAAGAGCGAGGGAGAGGGCTATGCTCGGAGTCACTCTGCGAGATCGAATCAGAAATGACGAAATCCGCAGAAGAACCAAGGTAATCGGAAGAAGAACAAGTGGCAGTGGGCGGGTCACCTGGAGAACCGATGACCGGTGGGGCCAGCAAGTTCTCAAGTGGCGACCACGTAACGGACGACGCTGCGTTGGAAGGCCCATCACGAGATGAGCTGATTACCTGGTTAAGGTCGCGGGAGTCCGTTGGATGCGGGCGGCTCATGACCGATTGTTGTGGCGGTTTGTGAGGGAGGCCTACGAGTATGTCCAGTCCAGCAGTGGACGTCGATCGGCTGACAATGATGATGAATGTAGTCATATCAAACTCATTGTGTAAAATGTGCTGTTATAAAAACATCTCTGATGACGAGTTTTTTCTAACATCATTTCTGATTTAAAGTTTTTACTTAACTGACATGTATTTCCGTTGCTCTAACACGATACCTTTTATACTCGTCCTTAAATATCCTTAACATTTTGATCATCTAAAACCCCTCTAATCCTTATGCGTAATCCAAACAATATAAACATAAGCAAAACAAAAGCATAACAGGAAACAGGCTTATCAAGATGCTGTGATCGGCTCGACGCTGTCGCTGCCGGCCATTAAAATGTCACTTCACACACAGAATCATTGTCAAAAAGCCATCGATCGCTACTGGCCCATCGAGCCAAACACACGACCCTGGGGGATTTCCCAGCCATTTCCCATTTTGACTTTCTTTACCATCTTCATAGGTGATGTGATTGGAAAAAACACCTTACATTGTATGAAATAGAAGTTTAAATAAGTAGGTATAACAGGCTGAAGTGGTGCGGGATCACTAAAAAGTTTTAGACATTACTTTTGTGCCGATGGGAATTTGAGTTTCTGATTCCGGGAATCGAAAATGTAGGGTGCTTTTTTTAGTTGTTAGTCTTAATAATGCGTTATTCATATTCAATAAGGGATAATACGACTAAGTATTGGTATTTCGTTCCTTTTGATCGACTCGACTGTCTGATCGACTTTCTGACTGACGAAAATGCATGTGTTAGTTGTATCTACTGTTCTATACAGAGCATCTATGGGGGAAATAACTTGTAAAATATTGTACATTTAAAAAAGTATGGTTTGTTTATAAATGGCTAAATAGTGATATCGATAAGACAGGATCATGACTAGTGATCGTAACTTTTGTAGCATTTTCGGTGCAGCGTAGTGGTGTATACATAACATACGAGTCCGGAACACACTACCTATATTTGTATTAACCTAAGTATTAATTTGTCAAATAGGTAAATGCGTTTTTACCATATTATTTATAAATAGGGAGCGGTTCTATACCTACTCTTATTATAACATTTAATTACATGAGTATAATTTATAACTCAATATCATTTATAACATCTTATTGTTGTACGAGGGTTACCACCAAGGAGGCAATTTTCATTCGAATTACATACCTATATATAATTACACGCGCAGTAAACTATGATGTACGAAATATTAAAGTTATCAAAAGCTGAGCTATTCAGCAACGAGCGATGTCACTGAAAATTCCGGTAGTTTTTTTTTTCTAGAACACACATTCAAACATCCTCATAAACATTATCATGTTAGAATATTAGTTATTATTATTAGTGTACTTTATAACTTTCAATAAATATTTAATTTAATCAATATAATCAGACATAATAAAATAACCTATAAAATTAAAATAAAATAAGCAAACTTAAAGATAAAAAAATTGTCCCAAGTCGCCATCAGCGGGTAGAGTGCCCAGAAAGCTGGCCGCATTGCCACGCCATATTAGTTATATAAATAAAGTGCTTGGAGACTGTCTTTCCGCATCTTTCTAAGTAACAATGATTGTCTAAATCCAGATTTACAGCCCGTACATTTTAGCCGCGCGACGCTCTGAACGTTAAGCGTAGTCCTCGGAATTAACTCCTCCATTTTGAATCGCCGATTGTCTTGTTCATTGAGAAATTACTGTTCCGATTGCCCTGACTTATCTTGCGATTAGATCGACCCTCTAGCTTTTATAGCTTGTTTTAAGTAAATTAATGCTTATTTAAATGGTATTTGGAATAACTTTACACTATGGATTATTTCGTGCGAGTCTGATTGGCGGGTGTATCTAAACGAATAGAAAAAAGAATTATGCACCAATTTTTTTTTATTGTTTGAGTACATTTTTTTGTATAAGTCTTTTTTATATTTTTTTAGTACAACCGCCATTTTAAATCTCACATTATTTCGTTTTTTTTGTAATTTTCATTTTATAGTGTTAATTTGAACTTTGAAGGTCCATATAACGGCAATATGTTGTTTAACATGAGGAAACCACGCCATCGCCTTGTATGTCTCATGGTTGGTTGGTGCTACGGGTGCGGATTTGGCTAGGCGCAAAGCAGTATCACAGATGGAAGCGGGAGCGTGGTTGCAGACTCTGCCTGCTCCTCACATAGGAACACTCCTCAACAGTGACTCAATGCGTGTGGCAGCAGCTCTCGGCCTGGGCTGCGATGTTTGTATACGTCATAAATGCATCTGCGGATCCATGGTGGAAGCGAACGATCATAACGCGTTAAGTTGCTGTCGTTGTTTAGGAAGATTCCCGCGATACCGCGCCCTCAATGACATCGTTCGAAGGGCGTTAGTTTCCGCTAACATCCCGTGTGTACGCCTTTGTCGCACCGACGGGCTGACCTTGGTGCCAGGCAGAAGGGGAAGTGCCTCCTCTGAGACGCCACATGCAGACACCGGGACAGCATTTCCACAGACAGCGGGTGCCGCAGTGGAATTTGCGGCGGTTAAAAAGCGGGACAAATATTCAGGTCTACTTCTTAATTACTATTTTGTACTACTCGCGTTTGAGACTACAGGTGCTGGGGGTCTGAGGCTTCGTAAAAGAAGTGGAGTGATGAATCAGGGAGAGAGGGTCCGATATTCGCGCGGGTTCTTACCTGGTGTAAAGGTTATCCATCGCCATTCAACGTGGTAACGCAGCAAGTGTGATGGGTACCTTTGCGCCATATACGACTCGCAGGGGCTTATTTGACTAGGCTTATACTGTTTTAAGTCGGATTTTTCTATTCGTGTATGTGTGTGTATGTTTTAAACTGCAATAAATGTTAATATTAGAAATTAAATTTTCCGAGGAAAGAAAACACTGCTGCCTTATTGACAAATATTACTGCCTATCCTCCTCCTTGCCGTGCTTAGCAAAGATACATTTAGAGACCCGCTTATATTCACCATATTTTTTTTTGTTGATTTTATCTACACAGCGTGTCCAGCCAAGTTCAAAAATAGGAACTGGTGACGCAGCTTCAACCACGTCGAGATACTCGTACTTTTGAGCAATTCACAACTTGAATATATTTAACCAACCCGCATGAATTTGAATCTGCAGCTTAAGTTTGTTTAGATAAAGAGTAAATCATTCCTAAGAAATACGAGTTTTCTAAAGAAATAATAGGTTTAATGCTAGAAAGAAGACAGTTAAAGAACAAAAGTTACGAACAAAGTGTATACAAAACTATAAAAGACTGACCAACCAAATTACAAAAAAAAATGCAGAGAATGACACGCTACAGAGCTGCGAAGAAATAGATTAGTATAAGAGAAAAGGCCAAATGGACCAAGCATATAATTTGGTATGAAACTTAGAAAGAAATAGTTCAAAAAGTACAGAGATTCTAGACGAAAAGAGATATAAAGAGTAGTGATATATTGGAAGGATGGAAAGAACTTTATAATGGACAAGGATTACATAATGACTTGGAAGATGAGGAATTAGTAATAGAAGGGTTCACAAAAGCTTTGATGAGTATCCACAATGGCAAAGCAGCAGGAGATGACCATATTATTGTATGTTAAAATATGCAGTGTGTAGCAGGAAGTACTAAATCTGATACAAAACCTATACATGATAGAACAAAAGCATACCTACTTCGGTTATTTCCGCTCAATTTTAATTCAAGGGGTAGATCTATGGCCAATGTCTGCCACGAATTATAGACCGAAAACCGGTAGACCATCCCGCTAAAGACATACTTAGATATCAATAGATCCTAACTCTACCAAATGTATACATTTTGACCGCTTGTTCCTACATAATAATCAACATACATAACTATAAAACATATGGGAAATCGTAACTGTGTTCCTGAGCACACGAAAGTACATGAAAGTGATGCCTTATTTACAAACAAACTGAAGGCACTGCTAATTGACCTTGCGTGCTACAACGCGAATGAGTTACGAATACTACAGAAAGATCATTAAATAAATAAATATAATAGCAAAATTTTTTACAAAAATCGAACTAGTCCCATAGTGAGCTCAATAAGGCCTGTCTTATGGGTGTTAGACGACTATTTATTTTTAATAGATATATACTTAAATATTCAAGTCTCAGGAGCAAATGTTTCTGCTCACCACATAAACGAATGCCCTTACCGGGATTCAAACCCGGGACCTCTAGCTTTGGAGGCAGTGTCACTACCAACTAGGCTAAACAGGCTGACAAAATGATACAGTCCTATAATAATATATACAATTGTAACCTAACTACCACCCTATATAATAATAAAGTGTGATTTTTTTCTTGACTGACGTGTAATAGAGATGTAAAGTCAGCTGCAGAGAAACGTGACCCCCCTTCATAAAAGTTTGTATACATTTATCAAGTACTAATAGATTTCTAGTCGCGTTACCAAAGAGGCTTAATACTTTAAAATTTCTAAGAGCACCGAACGCTGAGCCTGATATCACAAGCCTCAAAAATACTATTTATAATCATTCGGCGCATTGTTGAAAACCAACTTGGACCTGACCAATATGGGGTGATTCTTGGAAGTATCAATTTTCACCGTCCTGGGAGAAAAAGTGCCCGTAAAATGGAAATAATTAACCTTACTATTTTTTTTTCGTTAGAATACCACAAAATCTTACTGGGGCACGGCTTTTTTGTTTCAATAGATTAGTAGAACTAATCTTTAAAAAATATCAAACACTTAAAACCTCATTACCCTGGTGCGTCCATTCGGCTTTTTGTGAACAAACTCCTACAAGAACAACAAGTCAAGTTTTTTGATTTAAATAAAAAAATATGGTTAGCTGTGCTTATCGTAGTTTTCTCGAGAATCTAAATGAAAGGTTTGTCCGGAGCTGAGCTATCATTCCCTTGGTGGCTAACTAAACAACGTGCACATCCCTACTTAAACGCGTTTCAACACATTACGCACACCACGCCGGACAAGCGTCAGTATCGCTTCCGTCACGGCGGGGAGGGGACGTCACTCGTCGCTGGAGCTCTGAATTATGAAGGTAAATATATCATTCCCCTGGCTTTGGTTCACTGTGATTATCATTACCCTGTATTTTCATATAAAATTGATTACTTGTAATTAGCTTAGCGTGTTTAGAGAAAATAATACTATATAGATGACTGCATGTATTGATCTAATAGCTTTTTCTATATTATTTACAGTTTCTGCAAAATTGACAAAAAACATACTTTATCTTATTTCCCTGGTTCTCATTCCCTTGGGTTTTAAGCAGGGTAGTGATAATTTTCATAGATTTCTTGCAAAATATTTTTTTTCTTTGATTTTCAAAGCACGAGACTCGATTAGCCTAGTTGGTACTGATCTTGTCTGCGAAGCTAGTCCTGGGTTCAAATCTCAGTAAGGGCAAACATATTTACGTGATGAGCACGAATGTGTTTGTTACTGAGTCTTGGTTGTTTTTTTATGTATTTATGTATTATATATTATATTATCGTCATCTAGTACCCATTACACAAGCCTTATTGATCTTACTGTGGGACACTAGGTCAATTTCTGTAAGATACTGATAATGCGAATACTCACTGGTAAAAAAATATCACAATACTGGGTGGCCCCTATAATACAGGAAAAAAATAAACATAGATTTTACGCCTCAACAAACAAAACTTTTGTTGCAATACATAAAAACATTGCCTGGATTGCCCCTTTTTCAAACAAACTACCTAGATAGAAATAGATTAACCCATAAATGCCCAGTGGGTCATTTATGACACTGGTCTCATGAATATCTAGTCTCACTCTAAATACATCACATCTATCTCTGAACTACAAGTTGTTTCATTCCATTGTCGTTTTTATCATTCCCTTGTCGTTTTTGACATTCCCTTGTCGATTCTATCATTCCCTTGTCGTTTTTTTTATTCCCCTGTAACTTTTTCTCATTCCCCTGGCATCTAAAATTTAAAGTGGTATAAAATGTGGACTTAATTGACTGAAAGTGATGCTTATTCGATAAATCTGCATATGATTTAATATAATTTCATATAATATTGTAACTATGCAGAAAATTGTTTAAATAAAAATCGCCAAGGGAATGACATCAAGAATCCCATTCTCAGGAATGACCCTAATGGCTCTTTAAGATTAATATCTGACCGAAGACTGGAACTAGATCTGGATACGCACATAGCGTTCTACGTGAAGCTGGCGTCGCTTATAGGGACAGGAGGATAATTTACGAACTGTATCGAAATCAGGAGACTATCATAGTAATAGGAGAAGAAAAAGAGTAACCTATCCTCAGACAATTATAATAACTAAGGAGAATAGTACAACACTAAGTATAAAAATTGTAAAACAAAAACAAAAATAAAATAAATAAATAATAAATTGTAGATATTGAAGAGCGGTGCCTATTTTGCTAATAACCTACAAGGAGACGCCGGTCACTATAAGATTTGTATTAGTTGTTAAAGATATAAAGAATTTTGATTTTGAAGACTTTTTTTGACCACGGGTAAGACAGAGTTGTCCACTCTCACCACTTATTTTTAAAACATTTATTATTAGGAAATAATTATTACAACATACTTCATTGCGCACTACAAACAGTTTACCGGTAGTGCAGAAATTTAAAAGTGTGCTTTGAAAGCACATTCTTCAGTACTAAAACGAAAAAACATATATCAACGGAATTAACGGAGAGAAAATTCAATTTAAGAATAATAATTTGATTTGCGGAATTACAAAAAGTAGTTTCAAAAATGCAAGAAGTCTTTGATCATTTTGGCATTAGGAAAAATAACAGTAAAACCAAAACCCTTACAATATCTAAACATACAGCAGATACTACAATAGAATAGATTAAACTATTTAGGAAGGAACTCCAGATGTACCGCAGACATTGTGCAAAGAATAACAGTGGCCAAAAAAAGCCTTTAATAACAAAAAATAATTACAAAAATCAAAAATATCTCAAAAAACAAAAAACAAACAAGGTTTACATCTGGAGCATTGCCCTGTATGGAAGTAAAACGAAGACGCTGACGCAAAGGGACAGGGAATGGTGGAGGCATATGTGTACGTTTAGTATTGGAGAAGAATGGAAGGAATTAGCTGCACGGAAAGAAAGACAAAATGAAGAGGGTTTTGTTTGAGCGTAGTTGAGGAAAGAAGATCAATAAATGATTTTGATATAACATGTTAAAGTTTTAAGGGTTCAAACGTATGACTCTACTTCTGCTCTCTTTACAAAAACTACAGTCAGTAATCGGGTAAATTCAGTTAAAGTATTTAGTACTACCCATCCCAAATTTGAGACCACAACAAAAAAATATATGGAATGGAATTGACTGCATGCATTGATATGCAAAGAAATAATCGGAAATTAGAATAACTTTCTTGTTTCTTAGAAAAACAACGTAAAAAACGTTTTTGTCTCACCAAAAATAATAAACGGCATCAATAGTGTGTCCCGTAAACGTAATATTTAGCAGCCTATTAAACGTAATATATATTATACTTATTACAAATATAAAAACAATATTTTGTGCATATTTGAGAAAACATTATAACCTATGAACCATCAACTTCTTCACAGTTGTCATTTTGTCCTTTCATACCATATAGCTGAGGTTTACATATTAATATCTTGATATTATTTAAATTAAGTAATTAATTAGCAGGTATCTAATTCTGTATATCGACAGAAATGTATGTGTAAACAATTTAATGATAAATTTGATACCTCAACTCATTAGCGTTTACATGTACATGTCGGTCGTCTTACCCGGCAAGGCAACCCCTTACTGAATACCTTTACCCATCAACCTAATTAATATATTAGTATTTTTTGCCTACAGTACCTATACATTCATAACCCAATCATCAAGGATGTTAGGATTTGTTGATCGTATTCATCAAGTCTTTAGTCTTCAGTCATGGTGTACTATGGGCTATTAGAATCCAAATTACGCTATAGTACAAAGCTATGGGGCAAAGGTCTTCAGTGTAACGTCCAGTCTGCTTTTGTGTTGCATAAGGGAGCAATTAGAATAATGGCGAAAATACATACCTCAGTGAACTTCATGCAGGGAGTATTTTGTAAAGTTTGGTTTTGTATATTAGACATAGACATAGAAATATTTTATTCAACATCACAAGGCATGTCTTAACGATAGTCTTAACAATGTGTATCTTAAGGTTAGACTTAACATATCAATTTAAAATAAACATATGTTGTTATGCTTGTATGTTAAAAAGGGGCTTGCCTCAGCATAATGTTGCAGCAACTTCACTAGAACGCTGGTTTTCAGGCAGACCCTTACAACATCATTAATCCATTGCTCGATGTTGGTCGGGAACGAAGTGTCTCATGTTATGAATATGTATAGACTGTACAGTGTAAATGTCTAGTAGCCAGTCGAAGATCCCTATGATATTCGACTAGCTACTAGAAGGAAAGACCTGTCACTAGCTATGGTTACATTGGTAACGCGCCAGTTAACCGTGGGCGCCTCAGCTTATCTCAAGTGGCACTAAGCCCGGTAATGTATCCGTTATCGGTGTCTGCTAGTTTTCCTTACTGGACGACATTCTCATAACTGTACTTTCTCAGGCATTTGTCTGTCTAATAGTTTTAAGTATTTTTTGTATAACCTTATGGTTAATGTTTCGTCTTGCAGTATCTGTTAGTTTTAAATAGCTTATCTTAATGCCTCTGTTTATTTTAGCCAATATTCTGTGGGAACTATCCCCACCTACCTCTTGCTATTCCATGTCTGAACCCCTGTTTAACTAAGGGTAACTGTATATTTTTTGTCACTTTTCATCAGCATTTACGTAGAATAAGACTGTACACTAGTTCTAGTATTATTTCCTACGAATAAAGAAATTGCATTATAAAAGGCGTAGTCAATACCTAATTCGCCTGAGAGTGGTCAAGTGCGCTGAGGGATGCCAGGGTATTGTTCTGTTAATAAGTAACAAATTTGGTACCAATCTTTAAAAAATACTACTGAAACAGTGCTTATATTCTGTGTAAGAGTTTATGACGGGTGTACAGTTGTAAAATAAAATTAGAATAATGGAACTGCATTATTATTTCATGTGTATGACATTTTTGTAATTTTTAATTTATTGTTACACTAGCGACTTCGCACGGGTGCAATGCTGATACTAAATGTACTACAGAATGTCTTTATCCCATCAAAAACATAAATGTGAAAATGGCAGCCAAGTTCAATTTGCGATGCGTGGTTGCCGTCTTCACCGACAAAAGAATTGAGATCTTAATCGGTGCCAAGTTCCGTAGATTATCTAAAAAGGTGCCAAGTCTGGCACTAGATTGTTTACAGTAAAACCACTAAAAAAGACCTGCGTCTCACTCTAATTCGGCTCATGATGAAGGTAATTTCAAAATTGGCAGAGTTCAATTTACGTTGGTACGTATCATTGTGAGTAGGTTGTAGGTACTCGGTGTAAGGAAACGGGCAATTGCTTTAATAGGTTCAGGGATTTAACAACTCTTGAAAGTTGAAATTTGCCGTGACGGAAAGTATTTGGTTATTTACATAGAAGATTTTCGATCCAAAAAATAACTCTCATAAAAGTCATAAAGCAAAAGTAGATGGTGATTTTAGTACCTTCACTTTTACGTCGCAGTGAGAATAATGAGACATAGTGGTAAAATGATCATCTACGTTTGCTGTTGACCTAATACTTGTCTATTGTAACGAGACAGAAAGATATAGAGATCATTTATTGTTCACCACGTACGAAAAAAAAGTGCCGCGATTTTACTTCCGAAGTGTGACCTACCCCCAGCATGACTTAGGCCGTTAGTCATGCCGCAATTTCTCACTCCAACCGGCAGAGACGCGACTGTAATCAGAATGAGACAGCTCTAGTTGTCGTGGCAAATTGATAGGTGTGTACTTATAGTGATCCATAGCATGATTTCTTAAATCGGGAACCGAAAACAAAATATCTCCCACACTGTCGCACTTGCATATTCGAGCGACAGATAATTCGTTTTCGGTTCTCGGTAGCTCTGCTGTGCCATGAACCCCTCTTGGTCCATGTAATGGAATGCCTGGGGTCCATGGGAAGCCTATTTATCAAAGACATTAATATAAAAAAATAGTATACATACAGGATTTCGGAAAAGGTCCGCAGACTAGGAAAATTCCAAATGGATCCGTGACTAAAAGAAAGAAACCCTATCGTAAAGGGATTTTGGAAAATGAGAATGAGACAAACATGAAACAGGATACATTTAAACGGGGACGTCTATGTCGAATTTAATATTGACATGTAAATTGGCTTTACGAATAAATGAGTATGAGTATGAATACCAGCCAAGGTCTTATACATAAATGGGTATACTAGATAGAGACACTTGGATATATATGTTACCTCGCGCTGAACGCTTAGGCATGTAGGCGTCTTTAGAGACTGCTAACCTATATCTTCTATATCTATACATATAATAAAGCTGACGAGGGTCGAAAGTCTGTACATGAAAGATATTCGAAAAAAAGTTGGCTGGGGATACTTAGAAACGACAACAGAACACGTTCCAACAGTTTTTAGAATTATTGTCTGTTTGTATGTTTATATGAACGCGCTTCACGTGAAAACGGCTGAATGGATTTTGATGAAAACTTTACTAATCTGTCGAGTAAATACCCGGTCAGGTTTTAGGCTATAAAAATTGAGCAGATTTGGGTTAAAAGGGGGTAAACAGAGGGATTGAATTTTGTATGGGAACTCCTATAATCCATGAGTTACAGGTATGAAAATTGGTAAGCATATACTTGATGATAAAGAAAAACATCCTTATTCAAAATTTGTGAAATATTAAGACAGAAACTGATAAAAAAGTAAACGCAAACGCTGCGCCGCGGCGCTGCCCAGTGTGCACGCCAGCAACCACGGTCTCTTCAAAACATGCAATTACAATGTACTTTTGCCGTTCACTTCATGTGCACTCACTTTATACCATAATCCCACAACTTAATATTATAAATGCGAAAGTTTAGATGTTTGGAAGTTTGTTATTGAATCACGCAAAAACAGCTGAACAGATTAAGATGATTTGCATGCTAATAGTATACAATCTGGATTCACTTATATATATTATAAGTGTACTTTTTGGCCCGATGATCTTCCATCAAAGGGATATTAAATCGGGGATGCAAGTAAGGTCCATGAAACGGGGTGATTTAATCGTCATACGCCATTCTACGATTTAAGTTTCAGCCAATTGGGAGTATAACAGCGTGTCAAGAAATTTAACTTAAAGCATAGCAGAATTGTAAACAAGTTGACGATTCATTATGTCAAAACCGAAGTATCATAATTCCTTCTGATTGTTGTCGCTATTTTTGAGCACAACCTTTTCGCAATTAGTTCTATTTTCGTGTACATCAAAATGCATTTGCGATAATTTGGCATTGTTTTTATTCATATCGTCACTACTTTAAAAAAAACTCGTATCTGAAAATCATCTAGTTTCTAGGAGGAACAATAAACATTCTGTAAATTATTGCGATTGATCAAAAAAGTTCTTGTTAGTTTCATGAGATACTTTGATAGCCAGTCATTAATTTCACAAATATTCGAATAACTCACTCAAACATTTTTTACAAAATTTACAGTTGTTCGTAAGATACAAGATTTTTGTTTTAGTATTGACTGAAAGTTGTTAAGTTACGATAATTTTGCTTCGAATTTTATGCTACAAAATGAAACGAAATGTATATTTTTATGTTTATTAAATGAACTAAGTAAACTCTCTTCGAGTAACAATAGACGAACTCAAATAACAACGTGCCTACGTAAAAAAAGATCGGGTCGTATTATTTTTTCTCTACTATACATGCAATAAACTATCGTAAAATGCATGAAAGTCTTTTGGCAAAATCGGCTTTAGAGATTGCAAATCATCATACTTTCGTTTTTTAATCGGGACGGGTCCAGAATATAGCTGAGGAATCGCTTGATCTTCAGAAATATCATGGAATCTTTGAGGTAGAACAGTCCAGATGTCATCAAAGCGAAGTTTAAACTCAATAGGACTGTGAGGTGTATATTTTAAAGCCCTCAAATTTACCACACATGGGTCACCTGCTCTCTTTCCAGGTCTTATAGATGTGTAGTGCTTAAGTGCGGCATAGTTTTTGAAAAAACTCCAGTGTAAATATTTTACATTGTACTCTTTAGCCAAAGATGCCTCTGTTATTACTTTTACAAAATCCGCAGGCACATGAAGTTCTCTGTTTTTTTTTACTTAGACATATCTTTTATTATCTTTATCTTTATGACAACTTGACAAGTCACCATTTTTATTAAATACTTGAAAATTATTTAACCAGTACCAAATAAGTAAGTAGGTACCCAAATAAAAAAGGAAAGAAAGGAAAAATATATCAGATAAGAGTTTTTTTCAAAGTAGAGACTATAATTTGTTTAGATACGATTTTTTTAAACTGACGTATACTTACTATAATGACGATTTATCGTCGTTGGAGTTTGTGCATCATACGCGGTGTATTTTTATTAATTTAATGCGAAAATAAACGAAAAAAAGGAAAAAACCAGATACGAGATTTTTTTAAAGTAGTAACGATATCATCATCATCATGTCAGCCGAAAGACGTCCACTGCTGCCTCCCCCAAAGACTTCCACAATGACCGGTCCTGCGCCACCCGCATCCAGCGGACACCCGCGACCTTCACCAGGTCATCAGTCCACCGTGTGGGGGGCCTGCCCACGCTACGCCTTCCGGTACGTGGTCGCCACTCGAGAACCTTTCCGCCCCAACGGCCATCGGTTCTACGTGCTATGTGCCCCGCCCACTGCCACTTAAGTTTAGCGAT
Organism: Notocelia uddmanniana; assembly: GCA_905163555.1. Taxonomy (NCBI): domain Eukaryota; kingdom Metazoa; phylum Arthropoda; class Insecta; order Lepidoptera; family Tortricidae; genus Notocelia; species Notocelia uddmanniana. The sequence goes on from LR991055.1 coordinate 25,691,605, forward strand.
TCGGAGGGCTATATCGGTCACTTTGGTTCTGCTGCGGATGGCCTCATTCCTGATGCGATCACGCAGAGAAACTCCCAACATAGCTCTCTCCATTGCCCTTTGGGTGACTTTGAGCCTTCTTATGAGGCCCATAGTAAGCGACCACGTTTCAGTGCCATATGTCATCACTGGCAACACACACTGGTCAAAGACTTTTGTCTTGAGACACTGCGGAATATTGGACGAAAAGATGTGCCGTAGCTTCCCGAACGCTGCCCAGCCGAGTCGGATTCGACGATTAACCTCTTTCTCGAAGTTGGACCTACCTAACTGGACAGTCTGTCCTAGGTATACGTAATCGTCTACAACTTCGAGCGTAAAGTGTCCGATTGTTAAGGGAGTGCGACATGGACATTTGACATGATCTTCGTCTTGTCCATGTTCATCCTTAGACCAACTCGCTCGGAGGCTTTACTGAGGTTATTGAGCATTGTACTTAAATCCTCCATGGTCTCAGCCAAGACTACTATATCGTCAGCAAACCGAAGGTGAGTGAGGTAGTCGCCGTTTATGTCGATGCCTAGCCTTCTCCAGTCCAAAGTCTTGAAAACATCCTCCAGTGCAGCGGAGAACAGTTTAGGAGAAATAACATCTCCTTGCCTGACTCCCCGCTGCAATGGAATAGGCTTCGAGTTCTGGTCCTGGAGTCGGACTGACATAGTGGCGTTCTTGTACAAACTTTTCAGCACTTCGATATACCGGTAGTCCACTTGGCACCGCTGGAGAGATTGTAGTACAGCCCAGGTTTCGATCGAATCGAAAGCTTTCTCGTAGTCCACGAACGCTAAACAGAGGGGCAGGTTATACTCCTCAGTCTTCTGTATAACCTGACGGAGCGTATGGATGTGGTCTACGGTGCTAAAGCCTCTTCGGAAACCGGCTTGTTCGGGAGGCTGGAAGTCATCTAGCCTGCGTGCGAGACGGTTCGTAATGACTCTTGAAAACAGCTTATAGATATGACAATGTCACTCTATATAGTGAGCTTGTTGTCACAGAAGAACATCCATGTGAACCAACTGTACAAATTGATCTCACCTCGTCTGACACCACCGTCTTCACAAAGAAAACCACACTTCAACCGAAGTGCAAAAAACAAAAACGTCAGCACGCGAAAGCAAATGTTTTCAAGAACAGCATTCGATACAAGCTTAGCCTGCGTGGTATAATACAACGCAATATTAAACTTAAGGAAGAACTCAGTGAATTACAAAAAATTACTCTCGTGATATTGAAGATCTTGAAGCGGAATTAGCAAGATTAAAATTGGATTTAGATTCAACGTCAATAAAATACGGCACAGCACAGAAAGAAATAAAAGAGTACATCGGGGCACTTAGTGCACTTACTGCTGAATTAGGAGCACCCGACAACCAGCGACGTCAATCCTTACCACCTCGTGGAGTTACGGCGAGAACTTTTAGTGAGAAACCGGACCGTTCTCTAATCAAAATAAACATAACTGAAGATCAGACTCGGGAATCGCTGCCTAAAGTTGAACCGAAGCTAGACCCGGGCAAGGAGCCTCAAGTTACCAGTAGAGTCGTTATTAGTGTTCAAGATCAATCGGTTTCAAGTAGTGCCAACCACGTGATAGTTTTCTCGGATGGACTGGGCAAAGGGTTGGGCAAATTACTTTCTTCATATTGTCCTAATTCTACAATTATAAATTATTGCTTCCACGGTGCTAATTTGTTGACTCTTGTTGATAAAGCGTTAGCGCAGGATACTACATTTTTTTGCGGGAAAACTTTAGTATTCTTTACAGGAAGTGGAGGTGTATCTGGGATTTGTAAAACTCAAATCGTACAATGCTTTAAGCGACTTTTAAATCTCTATCATGATTGTGACATAAAGAACTGTATTCTGTCGACATTGCCATACCTATCAGAGACCCATAGTATTAATTATGAAATCTATAAAATAAATATGATATTGTATAACCTGACAAATGCCCAAAGCGCTGGCTTCTATTTATTTGATGTTAATAAATTCCATCTTAGTATTAATTTGACATATAATAACAACTTTTCGTGTAAGTATAAAGACAAACACACAATTGCTCGATTGTTAAGCTACATTATTAAAAACAATAGCTTTAGTGACACTAAAAAGAGCTTAATAAGGGTTCCGCTAGATTCACTTGTTTCTATTGAAAATTTTCGCACACTGGGAAGCTTAGAGATTTGATAGTAGTACATCAAAACATACAAGGTCTTCCCGGCAAACAGTTAGAAATTAGTTTATTTTTAGAAAAGTTTTGTGTGGATTGTATTTGTTTGTCTGAGACATGGTTGAGAGACTTCGAGAACACTAGTGGCATTGGCGAATACAGCACCGCAAGCTCATTCTGCAGAAGCTCCGCAATGAGAGGAGGTACATTAATTTTAGTCAGAAAAAGTATAGAGTTTAGTAACAGACCCGATGTTTGTGCCCTTTCGATTGAACGAGTAATTGAAATATCGTGCGTGGAGCTGAAGCATTGTATTATTATTTGCATATATCGACCACCTGCAAGTAACTTTGAAAACTTCGAAGCAGTGCTGGAAGAAGTTTTGAGGCGTGCGACTCGAGGTACCAAATCGGTCATTACTTGTGGTGACTTCAACATCGATCTTCTGAAAAATACTCCCGAGCGCAGCAAGTTGCTAAATTTGTTCAAATGTTTTAACCTTAACAATTTATTTGATGAGCCGACTAGAATAACAGCTGTATCAAGAACGTGTATAGATAATGTTTTTTGTGGCTCTGATTGTAAAACTACTAAGAATATCATAAATAACTTGAGATCTGACCATACGGGTCAAATAGTGACTTTCAAACTCCAGGATGATTGTACTCCCTTAGGCACATACGTTTATAGGCCTGTCACTGATAAAAAAAGGATGGAAAGTTTTCGAGAAAACCTAAAAGTAAACCATCCAATTTCATCCAGTGGCAGCTCTGAATCATATCAAACGGCGGATGGCTACTACAATGATTTTTTCTGTCATGTTATAAAGGAGTTTGAGAGATCTTTTCCTAATAAAACTAGAAAAAAGAAGTTAAAGCTGCAGTTTAATGATTGGGCTACATCAGGAATAAGAATAAGCAGAGACCATTTATTTGAATTGTATAATTTGAAAGTTATTATTTTCGATAAAAGCTTCGTTGAATATACAAAAAAATTACTCCAAAATTTTCAAAAAAGTCTGTATGAAAGCAAAATCAATGTACTTAAGTAATAGAGTTAAATGTTCAAAAAATATTATTAAAACCACCTGGGCTGTTATCAACGAGGAATTGGGAAAATCAAAGGCAAGTAGAGCTAAAATCCAGTTAGTGAATAAAAATGCGACGCTTAACAATAATGTGAATATCGCAAACTCATTTGCCAAATTCTTTTCAAATGTTCCTGTTGAAACAACTAAATGCCTTAACTCAAATTGCACAGTGGCGGAACATCTTTTAAGATTAAATGTCTCTGGAGGTCCTATTTTTAAGTTCCATTATATTAGCGTAGCATATTTAATTAAATCATATAGATCCCTAAAACTTAAAAATACTAAGGATATTTTTGAACTCTCTGTAAAATTACTGGATACTGTTATAGACATTCTAGCTCCTCACTTATGTACAATTTTCAATTTGTGTATTGACAGTGGTACATTTCCGGATCTTATGAAGTGTAGCAGGATTATTCCGTTGTTTAAATCTGGAAACCCTAAGAATTGTAATAATTTCAGACCCATATCGATTTTGCCAGCGTTAAGTAAATTATTTGAGAAAATTATTTTGAATCAGCTGTTATTCCATTTTAATGCCCATAACATCTTGCATACTCAACAGTTTGGCTTTATTAAAGGTCGTTCAACAACTGATGCTACAGCGAGTCTTATAAGATACATATTCGATGCCTTGAATGATTCGCATGATGCCATTGGTATTTTTTACGATTTATCCAAGGCATTCGATTGTGTTGATCACCCGACGTTGTTGGCTAAACTGAATCATTATGGTGTCAAGGGTAGGTCCTTAGGTGTTCTGAAATCATATTTAACAAACAGAACCCAGTGTGTTGATGTTGATGGATCTAAATCAGTAGAAATGTCGGTTGAAATGAGTGTTCCCCAGGGATCTGTACTGGGCCCTTTCTTATTTTTATTATACATTAACGATTTACCGTACATACTAGACGACTCAACCAGTGTAGTACTATTTGCGGATGATACGTCGCTTTTATTTAAAGTGCCCAGAAATAGCGATGGAGTGGGATCTATTATTAATCCGATTTTGCAAGGGGTATTGCATTGGTTTACAGTCAATAATTTAGTACTGAATCCTAAAATAACAAAATGCATTAGATTCTCAACTTGCCGCCAGACTCAACAATATCACACACCAAACTTGATTCTGGACAGTCATACACTGGACTTCTCAGATAACACAGTGTTTCTAGGCTTGACAGTTGATTCCAAATTGCAGTGGGGTTCGCACCTAGCCACTTTGAGTAGTAAATTATGTTCTGCTGTTTATGCTGTCAGAAAGATTAGGCAGCTAACAGACATAGACACAGCTAAATTAGTGTACTACAGCTACTTTCATAGTCTCATGTCTTACGGAATCCTAGTTTGGGGAAAATCTGCCAATGTAGACAGCATATTCGTTCTACAAAAGCGGGTTGTGCGTGAGATTTATAATTTGAAACCGAGAACGTCCTTGAGAGGTATATTTCGAAAAGTCAACATCATAACACTACCGTCACTCTATATTTATGAAGTTATCATGTATGCCAGACGATACTACGAACATCTTCCGAAAAACAGTGACATACACACCTTTAATACAAGAAACAAGGATAAACTTGCTGTGCGTCGCTTACGAATTGCCAAAGCTCGGAAATCATTTATTGGACAGGCGGTACATTTCTACAACAAAATCCCTAAGCATATATTAGACTTACCAGATCATAAGTTTAAAAAAGTTGTAAAATTTAAATTAGTTGAGAAATCTTATTATAAAGTGTCGGATTACTTAATAGAAAAAGATGTGTGGAATAATTGTAATTATTATGATAAGTTATTTATAAAGTATTAATTAGCAATTATTAGTAGTTTTAAGTAAAATGTGTAACATTTGACGGACGTAAGTGTATCAATGTATACCTACATGGGAAATAAATAAAATTGAAATTGAAAATGGCTCAGAAGTGAGATGGGTCGGTAGTTCTTCAGTAAGGAGTTGTCACCCTTTTTGAAGAACAGCACCACCACACCTCTGTTCCATGCCTTTGGAGTTTTCCCTTCCAATAAGACGGAGTCGAACAACTTCTGAAGGGCCCTAAGGACCGGTTTTCCACCCGCCTTCAGGAGTTCAGCTGTAATTCCGTCTTCACCGGGTGCCCTGTTGTTCTTCAGCTGCTTAAGAGCCATTCTAATCTCGTACAGGCTGATGTCCGGGATATCTTCGGTATAGTGCCGGGTTAATCTAGCTCTAGGGTCTTCCGCCAGACCAACTTCGGGTCTGCTAGTTGAAGTGTATAGCTGTCCATAAAAGCACTCTATCTCACTCAGAAGCTCAGGTTTGGACGAAACGATTCTACCATCCTCAGTTTTTAATCTGGCGAGCTGACTCTGCCCAATAGACAGATCTCTTGAGAAAACTTTAGAGCCCTTATTCTGCTCGATGGCCTCTTCAATCCGATTTGTATTGAATTGGCGCAGATCGCGGGTAAGGGACTTAGAGATCTGTTTATTGAGCTGCCTGTATAATTTCGCATCGGCTGAAGACTGCAGAATCATCTCATTCCTTTCATCGGTGAGCCTCTGAGTGGAGATAGAGAGCCTTTTGGCTCTTTAAGTTCGTTGGGCCTTAAAGAACTTAGACCCAATGCTATGGACAGCTTCCACAAACCCGTCGTTGAATTCGTCCACATCGCCTCCTAGACAATCGAAACGGTTTTGGAGTTCCAGCTGAAAGCTCTCGGGGTTTTGGATTTGGACTGCTGCTGGACGGAGCGTGGACTTCATCAGTCGAGAGCGCTCTAGCTTGACGCATATATTCAAAGTGCCTCTTACCAAACGATGATCACTTCCGGTTTTAACCGCATTGATCACAGAGACATCATTGAATATATGCCTCTTCGTCGACATGATGAAGTCAATCTCGTTTTTTGTTGCACCGTCGGGACTCATCCAGGTCCACTTCCTGTGCTCGCGTTTCTTGAAGAAGGAGTTCATCATGTAGAGTCCCTCCTTCTCCAAGAAACCAGCCAGTAGTTGGCCCCGGTGGTTCCGACTTCCAACTCCAAATTGCCCCACTCTCGGCTCTTCGCCGTCTCTCTTGCCCAGTTTTGCGTTGAAATCCCCCATAACAACGGTGAAGTAGGTTTTGGAACTATGCATGACCTTTGATATATCCTCATACATAGCCTCCACCTCGTCGTCGGAGTGTGCCGAGGTCGGCGCGTACACCTGTATGACCGTCAACGAGTACCTCTCGGATACTCTGAGTATAAGGTACGCCACTCTAGCCGACACACTCTCGATCTTCACCACGTTGTTCACGAGGGATTTGTGGACGATAAACCCGACACCTCCCTGGGACTGTTGGTCGCCCTCCCGGAAATAGAGCAAGTTGCCGGACTTCAGGGTTATCGTGTCCTCCCCCTCTCTTCGGACTTCAGATAACCCTACGATATCCCAACGCAACTTGCTCAATCCTTCCTCCAGTTCCGCTATCTTTTCGTCGGTCCGCAGTGTTCGTGTGTTGTATGTTGCCAGGGCCAGAAGTCGTCGGTGGTGGTAGCCGGATCTTAACCGGAGATTCTTCGCACCCCTGACCCCGCTAGTACCCTGGCCGCTACCAGAACCAGGGTACCGGGGGTCGCCGGAACCTCGGGGCCGTGGCCTGTTTGTGTATGTCATGAGGGGTAATTGCCATAATCGCCACACTTGGCATGCGGGTTGGCGATCGCAGTATCTCCACCGCACTCCAGGGATGCTGCTGCCCATCCTCCGGTGGTCTTGGTCGTAGTTTTAGGACATACCCGGGTCCGATGACTTGTATGTATGCTTAAATACAAAAACAGCAGTTTCAATGTACACTTTGTATCGTCGGTGTACCATTTAATTTTGTCGTGCGTTATTTTTTACGTAATTGTTGACCCTTCACACCATAAAAACTGTTTAATATAAGAGATCACTTGAGCTGGGCAGCGCAATCGTCAGCATAGACAGTTGGAGCATCGTAGATGTACACTTAGAAGAGGGTCGAATGCCTGTACATGGAAGATACTCGAAAAAAGTTGGCTGGGGATACTTAGAATCGATAACAGAAATCGTTTCAACAGTTTTAATAATTTGTGTCTGTTTGTCTGTTTATATGTCTAGGCATCACGTGAAAACGAACGAATGGAGTATAATTTACCCTCATTAATATGGCAACTGGATCTTCGGCGACGACATAGCTCGGCCTTCGGCCTCGCATGCCTTGCCACTCTCGTTCGGCCTCGCGTGTCTCGCCTCTCTGCTTCAGGACTTCGGCCCTCAGCCTTACATGAGAAGCCCGCTCTGTGTGATTATTCTCGCATGCTTTGCCGCTCTGCTTCCGGCCTTCGGTCATCATTCTTACATGAAGAACTCGCTTTGTTGGGATAACGTTTTACGGCAGAACTGCGTAGCGAGACTTTTAACATTGTACAATGTACATGTAATGTTTTTGACGAGATTCATTAGTCTAGAATCGGTATATTTGATATTCCGAAATAAGCACTTAATCATTCGTTTTGACAATAGGATTTCTAGGGAATGTCATATTGACTGTAATAATTTCTTAAGGGGGTGTAAAGAAGGGTGAAAGATTGTATCATCATCATCATCTGAGGCCTTATAGCCGCGGGTGGGCCTTAGGCTAGCCTGGTCAAGCAAATATCTCCAGTCCGATCTATTCGTGGCTTTCCTTCTCCAACATGTCACCCCTAAGTTCCTGGTGTCCACCTGAGCTTGAGAAAGATTGTATGGGAAAACAAATCATTCTAAGGCGAGAACGAATTATACGCGGACGAAGTTGCGGGCAAAAGCTAGTAACATATAATAAAGATAAACATATACACATATTAAAGTTTAAAAAAATATACCATGAATACACATACAAGAGTACTTAACCAAAATCATATAAATAAATAAAAACCATCTTAACCCTTTGAACGCCAAGAATCTATAAAGTGGTCGTGTGTCGTCCCACGCCAACAACCACTAAAACGCACTCTTACAACTTAACGCAATGCTGATACGTTGTAAGAGGAAGTCACCAGCTCTTCGGTCACCAGTTACGTCAACCAGACGCTTCGCAAGTTCTGCAAATAACTTATGCGCACTGGGACCCCATAGACCTAGAGTTCCGACACCAAACAAAATTGTGTCGACTACTTTAGTATGTGTTTTGACAAATAGAGTTCCGTTAGGGGCTCTTTACAAGAACATCAATGACAGACAGTGGTTAAGTCCCTTCCTATATAAACAGAGAAACTCTGGACTCTGGGGAGAAGAATAATGCTTAGTCATGCTTAAAACTAAAGTAAGTTCCAGCAAACTTTACTTTGAAAGCACGACCAAGTCGACCAAGCAACATTTTTAAAAATAGCCGTAGAAAATGTAAGTTATAGGTTTAAGTCAGTGTGTCATGAGAACAAACGAGCCGCATTAAGGTCACCGGACGTTCTTTCAAAACGGTACGTTTAACCACAGTGGGGATATTATAAACAGAAGTTTAACTTCGTAGGAGCTCACAGTTACAGTGTGCTTGCTACATCCACGAACAAATTTAAACTCTGAAAACAATGTTGTGCTGATTAAAATCTTGTGAAGTTTTAGACCCGACTATTTGCTAAAAGAAACAAGCCTACATCTTCGCCTGCCCACTTTTAATATTTTTCGTTTTAGAGCTGGCGCGTCTGGCACGTTTGACATCATATTAATATATCTGGAGAAACCATGGTGTATGTAAAAGCAGAGTTATAACATGTCATCTGTGGTGATCATCAGTTCCACTTAAGCAAATATATGTTACTCGAATTAAATGATTATTATTACTAAATATGTGATTACCGAAGCAAATGAATTTACTATACAAAATACCGCAATTGCAATATGCGCTCATCTCACATTTGAGAAGTTCTCTCGATTCCTCCTTGATGTCGTCAGTCATTACCAGACCTTCACTATAACTTCATATAGACCCGTTTAATGTATTAAATACATTCGTAGCAGATCTCGATTCAAGGAATAGGAAAAATATAATTTTAGAATATACGTCATACACGTCAAAAATGCAAATTGCGTTCCGAAATTTGATCTCTTTGTATGTATGTTAACACACACGGCAGGCGTTTTAGGCGGGTATTGACTGAAGGTTTTAAAATGAACCGCCATGCGAACGGCATCCGTTGATTTCAAGCCTGATTGACCAAAAACGAACAAGAATCGAGCGCGTGTGTAGTTTTCAATTGCTTTTATGTAGTTTCCGTCAGTGAGAATATTTGGTAGGATTCCTTCGTTATTTTTGGATGGAGATATAGATATTTTATACATAAATATTTTAGACTATATTCTAGCTATAGGTTACTGTGTCTATTAGGGTGGTCCTTATTTCGTCGAAGTTATATTTTTCTATGGGGCACCCGCTTAATGTAATATCTACGACTAAAAAACCATCGTAATTTTTTTTTCAGAATTTTTAAATACATTTTCGGGGTTGCACCCGATTTTAGAAAATTAGGACCCTCTATACAAGATGTTTTTTTTTCGATTACTCATTGTGGAACGACTCAAAGTTTATAAATGTCCAATTTAACTTATGATAACATTGCTATTTTTTAACCGACTTCAAGATTTCAAAAGAGGAGGTTATCAATTCGGTTGTTTTTTTTTTTTAATGTTTGTTACTCCATAACTCCGTCATTTCTTAACCGATTTTGAAAATTCTTTTTTTGATTGTAAGTATGTATATCCAAGTTGGTCCCGTTTTTGTCAAAACGCAGTTCTGTTGATGGGATCGATGAGGAATTGAAAGAACTCCTCAAATCTTAAAGGCATATAGTGATTTTTGTGTTTTTATCAACAAATCAAGCATTTTCATACAAAAATGTGACTTTTATGAAGTGGAACTGCTGATGATGATCAGAACAGAACTCTTCAACGACGAAAAGTTTACGTTTGGCGATTTGTCCTCCTAGCTGTGTTTGTTAAACAAATTCTATTTTCACGATATTTTTTTGTCATGCTCGATTTCTGATGATGGGTTCCATGAGGAATTGAGGGAACTCCTCAAATCTTGAAGGCAAATATATAGTGATTTTTATGTTTTTATCAACAAATCGAGTATTATCATACAAAAATGTGACATTTGATGAAGTGGAACTGCTGATGATGATCAGAACAGAACTCTTCAACGACGAAAAGTTCACGTTTGGCGATTTGTCCTCCTAGCTGTGTTTGTTAAGCAAGTTCTATATTCATGATTAATTTTTGTCATGCTCGAGTTCTGATGATGGGATCAAATAGGAATCGAGGGAACTCCTCAAATGTGAAAGGCACACAAATAGTGATTATAGTATTTTCATTAACTAATCAAGCATTTTCATTAATAAAAGTGTCATTTGATGAAGTGGAACTGCTGACGATGATTAGAACGGAACTCTTCAACGACGCGTAGTTCACGTTTGGCGATTTGTTCTCTTCGTTATGTTTGTCAAGCAAGCTAGGTTTTTCAAGACACATTTTTGTCAAGCTTAAGTTGTGATGGAGGATTCCATGAGGAATTGAGGGTACTCAGTCTTCTACCATTATAAACATACTTATAGCCATTTTTATTTTATTGTATGGAATCTAAGTGTGCACCATCTAAGTATCATAATCTTTCACCGGCCTCCCCCATTGAAGTCGGTTTTTTTTTCTTAAAAATTATTTTTAATATTTTTTATTTGTGTTTACTAGATACTTAGAACTTCTAAAATATTAATAAAATATCTTTTATAAATCATAGGCGTTATTTTATGTTAAGTTGCACATTAAAACACCCGGAATCATCGCCCCACAACGAAAAATAGATTTTTTTTTTTTTAAAACATCTTGTATGTGGGTTCAAATTTTCAAAATTCGGTAGTGACCACTAAAAGGTATTAAAAATTTCTGAAAAAAAATTAAGTTGGTTTTTTAGTGTTATATCATTAAGCGGGTGCCCCGTAGAAAAACATAAATTAACGAAATAAGGACCACTCTAGTGTCTATATTTTATAGGTACATTCTGTAGATATCGATATCTATTTTCTGTAGATCCTCTGGAACTAGCACGGACTAACCAAGATCCAGGTTACTCCACGACCGGTGTAACTAATGTAATCAAACCTGATATACGAATGAAAACGCTGGCCATCCAATGCGGTTTAATGTAAGTACATTGTACAATACTACAGCCGTACAAAGTCCATTTACCGAAACCCCCATTCAATTCTAGAAGGAAACTTACTTACAGGTTACAAATATAAAATAAAAGGTCAAATGTCTATTGGCTCGTACTCTCCCGGGAATTATCTTATTTGTTAATCTTCGTTGAAAAGGAAACTCTGAAAATGCCTAGTTTCTCGCTTCAAAGTACGGGTAAGTAAGTAATTCGGGGATATCTGCTGGACTCTGCCTGGCGTTTTATATCAAAGAAAAAGTTTTGGGTACAGTGCCCAAATTCTGTCATCATCAGATATTTCAAGTCCTTTTAATATGTTTAGCGAATGTTCAAAATAAGATAACATTTTGGTCCTGCAGCGTGCTCAGAACGCGTACTTTAGAACAAATTGTAAACTCTTTTGACATTTAATGTTGCTCTCAAATTCTCAATACCCCGTTTCCAGTTAGCTTTTCTGTCCCATACATTCATGACTGGAATCACGGTCTACTGTATGGGACTGGAATGCTAACTGGAATAGATGGGAAGGGGGTAATTATACCCTAAGCAAGCTAAGTAGGTAATTATGATCGAAAAATTACATGATTTTAAAGGCGGCATTGTTATCATTTAAACTTGACAGCCTATATCAGGACGTCTAAGTTAGCTTTGTCCCGCACACAGATTTGTTATGACGAAAATTAAAGTGAGCGTTTGTTAAAATCAGAAAATGAAAGACATATATTTTACCCACAAAGGGCAATTTTAGACAAACGTAAGCTCCCTTCTTTTATGGGTACTAGACAATGATATATAATGCATAGATATAAAAATTAAATACATTGAAAACTCTCTAATATACAGGTTGTACGTTGTAACCAAAATGCCGTGGATCCGGTTAAAGCGTCAATTGGTATCACATTCTAACTTTAATATGAAGGACATTTTTTTTGACAAAACCTTTTTTTGAATTGCATGGGGTATTAATTGTAATGAAGCTCCACCACATACAAGACAAAAAATTTGATTAAAAAAAAACTTTGACCCCCTTATTTATAGTCAGAATGATCGCATTCTAACTAGAAATAAGACATGCTATTAAGGCGTTAATACCAATTAACGCCTTCATCCGCCATCGATCCACGCCATTTTTATTACAATCTGTATGTCCTTACTGGAATTTAAACCAAGGGCCATCAGCTCCGCAGACATCGTCATCAGATCACCACTGCGTATGGTAAACTTTAGGGTAATCACGTAACTTAAGAACATACGATAGGTAGATGTAAATGTCATTTTCACTTTGAAACGTCGCGTAATCAACCCGCAGGTCAATTTAATTAATGAGTAACGAAGACAGACTTTTCGACAGACAGAGACACACTGAGACCTATCCATGCATTGACAGCGGCGAGAGACTCATAAGACCCCAGCGTTAAAAATTAAAAATCCATCGAGTTGTAGAGTGAGTGAGACGATGTGGCTGGCAATGATTATAAAATAAGTACCTTACATTGATCTGACTGTAGAGACAAGACAAGTGGTGACCGTTCTCGGCCAATTGTGCGAGTCGGGCATTTCGTGAACAAAGAACAGAATAACTTAGACAGAGTATGGATAAGCATGGAAGATATTTTTTTTTAAATTGCCTATCCCGAATATATATTGTTCGCAATAAAACACGACAGTCTCAGAAAATAGATAAAATAAACTTCTGGTAATCAGGAACGGGATTAAGAATTACATACTCACCGCATTTGATTTTTTTTAATTCTTATACCAATGTAACCGCTTATATTGTTAGCAAAAATCGTAAATATAGCAGCAGGTATGAACAATCGCAATGATTCAATAATTCCTGAAAGTTGCTAGGCACAAATCCACTATAAAACTTTTTATGAATCTGTATACGCTAAGATGTGATCTCTTACACTTAATAGACAACACAGAATGAATGTCTTTAAAATGCCTTGTCAATCCCGAAAATAATAAACTACAGTGGACTTATTCTGCGCTACAGTTACATGAACCTGAACTAAAGTTGCCAACAAAAATATTAGGTACCTACTACCGCCTTAAACATTTCCAATTTCAATTTAATATAAATGTGTTTCTCAGCTCAGCTGTAGTATACCTATGTCAAATTGATCACTTTTACCTACATAAGTGCGATGGTCACGTTTGTGCTGTTAAAAATTTTCAGGGAAACGGTTATTCTATTTTATTTTATTTTTTATTTTTGGTACTCCTGCAGTTAGCTAACTTGTCTAGAGACGCCCGCCCAATCAGTTAATGGAAGGCTCACAATATAACATTCAAATTGCTGTTCTTAAACACGGCTCGGCGTTAACAATTTAAAACCTTCAGTTGTCCGTACGCACGCTAAACAAGAGACGATTCTTTTTAAAATTTATGAGCAAACTTCCAGAAAAAAGCGCAACCGACCTCAGTTCCGCCTTATTAAGACGAGGGCGGGCATCATTATTCTGTACGTAATTTAATTCGGGTCCTTACAAATTACGACGCCTCGACACTCCATTTCATCCGAGCTATCTCTGCCCGTGCTACGTAACGGCGGAGTATATAATAACCGCGTCGTATGAACGCGCAGCCAGGGCCTGAATGACTTTATGAATCGTCTTGCGCGTAACATAATTTGTTAAGAAATTTCCTTAAGCGACGAGTGAATTTGTGGGACTCCCTCCGTACGCCCATAAACGCCCGTGCTATTACTTAATTTAATCAAAGTCGTTGGCAGTTGGAATTATTAAAAACAGAGCGGAATTAAATGGGGAAAATATTAACGTGGTAATTGTTTTCTTGGTTGGATAATTTAATAAGGGTACTGGAGCTAATTGGCAGCTTAGCAACGATGTTGTAAATTGTGCAACTAAATTTTTAAGAGTAACTCAGAGTAGGTAGGTAATTAGAGCTGCTGTTGAAAATACATATTCAATAGGAATGTGAAAACTTGTTCCATTTTGATCGTGCCGCCAGTCATCAACAACAATCCAACACCACCACCACCACCATATCAACCCAAGAACGTCCAATACTGGACATAGGCCTCCCCCAATTTCATGGGGGTAAATGCCATAATTGCCACGCTTGGCGATCGCAGTATCTCCACCGCACTCCGGGGATAATGCTGCCCTCCAGGGATACTGTTCCTCCCTCGGATACTCCGGTTGTGGAATGAACTCGAGATTTTCCCGAGGGACTACAATATAAGCTTTAAAAGGTCGGCAACGCATGTGACACCCCGCTTACCATCAGGCGGTCCGTACACTTGTTTTCCACCGACGTGGTATATAAGAAATCCTTACCATATCGGCCAAGCGGTTCGGTGGACTTGGGTATTTACGGTAGCAAACTACGTGATAGGTCTTCAGTGTTATTTCAATGGGGTTTTCCTCTTAGGTGATAGATACATAGATATTGCTTTATAGCAAAATTATTTTCACCCTAGGTTTGAGGTGTACTCTTGTAACCCTTGGCTACGCTTGAGATTGACCTTAGAATCCTTGCTACACTGCAGCGTGTGCAGAAATCATTCAGCTGATCTTCAGGGCTTCAGGCGGCCTGACATTTTCCCTGTGGGTTGATAGGTCATGCGCATACCTGGGATAACTCTGGGCACTTATACTAAAGTGACGCAAAATATTTTATCAACAATTAGTTAGTGTCAACATCTAAATATTCGTTATAATAAATATGTTAATTCTCTCTTCATTTTAAAATAAAAACAATAAACAAATTACGAATAAGATTTGGGCTGTCTAGGGCACTATAAATGATTTTAATGATCAAAACAAAAATATGACGGTGCAGACGGGAGATTCTTACTTTAATATTTATACTCAAGAGCAAATAAATCGGGTCATATCGGGTACTTTATATGGAAATTCGATTAAAGGGGATTCCGTTTTATTTGGACTTGAGTGCAGTTTCAATGAAATAAAACTAATATCATCATCATCATCATGTCAGCCGAAAGACGTCCACTGCTGGACATAGGCCTCCCCCAAAGACTTCCACAATGACCGGTCCTGCGCCACCCGCATCCAGCGGACACCCGCGACCTTCACCAGGTCATCAGTCCACCGAGTGGGGGGCCTGCCCACGCTACGCCTTCCGGTACGTGGTCGCCACTCGAGAACCTTTCCGCCCCAACGGCCATCGGTTCTACGTGCTTTGTGCCCCGCCCACTGCCACTTTGGTTCTGCTGCGGATGGCCTCATTCCTGATGCGATCACGCAGAGAAACTCCCAACATAGCTCTCTCCATTGCCCTGTGGGTGACTTTGAGCCTTCTTATGAGGCCCATAGTAAGCGACCACGTTTCAGTGCCATATGTCATCACTGGCAACACACACTGGTCAAAGACTTTTGTCTTGAGACACTGCGGAATATTGGACGAAAAGATGTGCTGTAGCTTCCCGAACGCTGCCCAACCGAGTCGGATTCGACGATTAACCTCTTTCTCGAAGTTGGACCTACCTAACTGGACAGTCTGTCCTAGGTATACGTAATCGTCTACAACTTCGAGCGTAAAGTGTCCGATTGTTACGGGAGTTGGTGCGACATGGACATTTGACATGATCTTCGTCTTGTCCATGTTCATCCTTAGACCAACTCGCTCGGAGGCTTTACTGAGGTCATTGAGCATTGTACTTAAATCCTCCATGGTCTCAGCCAAGACTACTATATCGTCAGCAAACCGAAGGTGAGTGAGGTAGTCGCCGTTTATGTTGATGCCTAGCCTTCTCCAGTCCAGAGTCTTGAAAACATCCTCCAGTGCAGCGGAGAACAGTTTAGGAGAAATAACATCTCCTTGCCTGACTCCCCGCTGCAACGGAATAGGCTTTGAGTTCCGGTCCTGGAGTCGGACTGACATAGTGGCGTTCTTGTACAAACTTTTCAGCACTTCGATATACCGGTAGTCCACTTGGCACCGCTGGAGAGATTGTAGTACAGCCCAGGTTTCGATCGAATCGAAGGCTTTCTCGTAGTCCACGAACGCTTAACAGAGGGGCAGGTTATACTCCTCAGTCTTCTGTATAACCTGACGGAGCGTATGGATGTGGTCTACGGTGCTAAAGCCTCTTCGGAAACCGGCTTGTTCGGGAGGCTGGAAGTCATCTAGCCTGCGTGCGAGACGGTTCGTAATGACTCTTGAAAACAGCTTATAGACATGGCTCAGAAGTGAGATGGGTCGGTAGTTCTTCAGTAAGGAGTTGTCACCCTTTTTGAAGAACAGCACCACCACACCTCTGTTCCATGCCTTTGGAGTTTTCCCTTCCAGTAAGACGGAGTCGAACAACTTCTGAAGGGCCCTAAGGACCGGTTTTCCACCCGCCTTCAGGAGTTCAGCTGTAATTCCGTCTTCACCGGGTGCCCTGTTGTTCTTCAGCTGCTTAAGAGCCATTCTAATCTCGTACAGGCTGATGTCCGGGATATCTTCGGTATAGTGCCGGGTTAATCTAGCTCTAGGGTCTTCCGCCAGACCAACTTCGGGTCTGCTAGTTGACGTGTATAGCTGTCCATAAAAGCACTCTATCTCACTCAGAAGCTCAGGTTTGGACGAAACGATTCTACCATCCTCAGTTTTTAATCTGGCGAGCTGGCTCTGCCCAATAGACAGATCTCTTGAGAAAACTTTAGAGCCTTATTCTGCTCGATGGCCTCTTCAATCCGATTTGTATTGAATTGGCGCAGATCGCGGGTAAGGGACTTAGAGATCTGTTTATTGAGCTGCCTGTATAATTTCGCATCGGCTGAAGACTGCAGAATCATCTCATTCCTTTCCTCGATGAGCCTCTGAGTGGAGATAGAGAGCCTTTTGGCTCTTTGAGTTCGTTGGGCCTTAAAGAACTTAGACCCAATGCTATGGACAGCTTCCACAAACCCGTCGTTGAATTCGTCCACATCGCCGCCTAGACAATCGAAACGGTTTTGGAGTTCCAGCTGAAAGCTCTCGGGGTTTTGGATTTGGACTGCTGCTGGACGGAGCGTGGACTTCATCAGTCGAGAGCGCTCTAGCTTGACGCATATATTCAATGTGCCTCTTACCAAACGATGATCACTTCCGGTTTTAACCGCATTGATCACAGAGACATCATTGAATATATGCCTCTTCGTCGACATGATGAAGTCAATCTCGTTTTTTGTTGCACCGTCGGGACTCATCCAGGTCCACTTCCTGTGCTCGCGTTTCTTGAAGAAGGAGTTCATCATGTAGAGTCTGTAACGATCCCCCCTCTCTCTTAATATAAATAAACCCATAATACCTTCTTTATATTAATTAATAAATGAAATATTTAAACTAATGGCTGTTAAAACCCAGGATAAAATTACGTATTGGCCAAAGTGAATCGTCTAGGTAGGACCCCGAAGAGTTGTGAACCGTAAGAAACCCTGAATCTTTAATGCGAATATTTGTCAGGTATTGAACTCCTCTCCCCTTTGCTGATACACTACTATCGTTACCTAGTACCTTACTTAGCCTATACCTCAATGAAATTACGTTAATACTGAAGTTGAGAGAAATATAAATTTATAGGAATTATTAATGATAAAATAGTAACCAATTATATAAGATCCTTAAGAGATTTGCCATCCCTACAAGCTCTATGTACCTAGCTTCCGAATAGCTCATATCCTGTTATGTATTGCTTATTTACAGGTTCGTATAAAAATAATCAATTTTATTGATTGGTGTAAGGTAGGGCTCCTCCAGCCGCCCTAGGGATTGCTATCGCCCTCCGGTACTAACCAGAGACCCGTGGCTCTCGACCTTAGACATGGACAAGCCCCCGCCAATCTTTTTATTTCACTATGCGGAGTGTAAGACAATTTCGTCCAAATGACCTAAGTTACTTTAACAGGAGTACTCTGCTAGGCTTATCCGATCAATTCGTTCGGATGGCCTTTAGGAGCGCTCGGGATAAAATCAGTTTGTAAAAGAGACTAAACCATAAGAATATGGTTCTACCTAGCAAATGCATCTACTAGCGCTTCGGAAGACGCGCCGTATGATGAGGAGAATCGCCGCAAGGCCTCATCATCGGAAGCGGGCGAAATCCTGGTGATTCCTCGCCAGAATCTGGCCCTGACCCTGAATAACCTACCCTACTCCTAGTCCTCGTTCCCTAATACCTATGAACTACTCTGCCAGACCTTTACTAAAAGAAGTGAACAGCTCGGCTCGTCACTTAAGATGCCTGATTCAATGAACTGCTCAGCTTGTCACCGAATAGTCTATCAAGTGAACCGCTCTGCTCTTCACTTGAAGGGCTTAATTCAACGAACGGCTCAGCTAGTCATTAAATTAGCTTATTCTGAGTAAATTTTAATCATTTAACCAGAAATCGCAACTTTAAAGATACTGTCCCTTTTATACCAAACATGACTAATTTTATCACAACTATTCCCAATACTCCAAATTAACGACAAACCTAAAATAAATTATTAAACCCTACTTCCCTAATAAATGTGTGTGAAGCTACCCTACTGTTCCCCAGGAAACTTGCTAAACTGAAAGAGCATAAATCCCTTACCAGAACCAGCTCTTTTGACTGCGAATCCCTAACCTATGCAGCGAAAGTACAGTCGGCTAAACTGAGAATTGCAATGCTAAAGGCCTGTGTTGGTTGTCTCCCCCCACTGCGCCCGCAGGCTAGGATACAGTGAGTAAGACGCCCTATTGTGTATATAAGTTTTATATATAAATATATTTAACAAGACCGTTCCTCAAATACTGAACAATTTCGACAAGCGAGGTATACACCTCTATGCTGAGACCCCATATTGGCAGCCATGTCTACGTTGTCAGCTGGGCATTGAAGGAACGTAAGGGATTTGATTCGTCTCCATGTAGGTAAAAGGTAGACGCCAGACCACCCTTAGATCTGGTAACTAAAGACTCTGAACCCTGCTCATTGGCACCGTTAGGCGAGCAAGACCCCTCAGGCAAAACTGGTGCCTGGACAAGATTCTGGTCATTTAAATCAAATTAAATAAACTCTTAAACCCCGAGGAAATATTCAATATATTACTTAAAAACTGATTCCTCAACATGAAGAGAGTCCCCTCACGAAGAAGAACCACTTTTAAATCAATAGAATAACCCACCAAGTATATATTATTGCGAAGACCAGAGACCTTGTCAGTCTGAATGTCGAATTCTAAGTGCCGTCAATAAAACTTCGCGCCCCTTTATATACTCTAATATCTCAGACAAATGCACGACATATGTCCGACAAATATCGGACAAATCCCCGACACATCTACGACAAATCCACGACATATGTCGGACAAATCCCCGACAAATGCACGACAAATCTACGACATATGACGGACAAATACACGACAAATCCACGACATATGAGGCCGAAGCTAGTAGGGTAAACGTTACTATGCTCATCCAGCTTATTAAAACTACTTTTCCTTCATATAGGTATTTTAATAACACGTGTTTTTGTAGCCTAATTGTGTTCCGTTACAGCTGCCCTCGATGAATTTCATAAATATGTTCTCTCAGAACTTGTTTATGAAAGTCATCTCTAAGTATTTTTTTTTTAACTTGCTTCACTCAAGCGAATATTATTATTATTTATTGTTTTATGCTTATGAAAATTGTTGTATATATATATTTTTAATTCGTTAATTAAAGATACCCTTGTTCCTATAAACCTTATGATTAATTACCTCTTTTTAAAATTTACCAATAATATGTTAAGCAACTATTAGTTTGATTAAAGTATGCCTTTCCTATCTTTGTTCACTGAATTAATTTAATGATCTAAAACAGCCTTTTCCCCAAAATTCCTGTTTGCTTGGGCTAACAGTTTGTGAAGCTGATAGATTATAGTAATCTGATTATTGTAATATCAAGCTGAATGTCTAGATCTGGCTGGGCATCTATCGATTCTGTTCACATTGTTCGAACGAGTGATATTCCAAAAACCCTTCCTACAAATTAGGAAATTCCTTTATGTTAGTACTAAGACGTTTTTTCTCATTAAAATAAACTTGAACCAAAACTCTTTACCTTTTCCCTTCCCAGAGTGTGTTATAAACATGAACCCTACTCATTTTCAGAATAATAATCAATTTCTTTGAATGTTTACTCAAGAACCTGATTAAACTAATAAATGTTACATTTAATCTTAAATTTCTTCTTATTAACTTATTGTGAACTCAATCTATTGAAAATCAATCCCTCCTTCAAAGGTGATTTTAATGTGGTGTATGTTTAAACCAATAGGTTATGGTAGGCGACCATTTGGCAAAAGATAGTGAATCATTAAACTTTAACAATAATTCAAGACCACTTTTTCCTCATGCAAACCTGCCTTGTTAGAGAAACCAGGTCGTGAGTCCGGTCGGCCCTAATGACCCAACTAAGAGGTTTTACCCCAAGGCTATGTCTACATTGTTCAGACGGCGCCTATAGGAAACATTGTCCTTCCTATAGATAAATCCCGTTAGTTGCCCCATACAAAACAGTTAAGCCTTTGGTATAAGTACTAAAGAGTTCAATCATTAAGAATAAAGTTCGATCCACCCTCGATCATCAACCAGCCCACACCATCCCGATTGGCGTATGTAACACTTGAATAAGATAACCGACTAATCCTCTTTACACTCTAACAAGGTAATTTTTTATTACCGTTAGTTGTTTTTTATTCCAATGACGAAGACAAGCCAAATGTTAATTTTTAATCATTTAAACCTAAATTGTAATTTAATTACATGAATGTTTTCTTTAATACTTGTTAGTGATAATAATCTTTTCAATAATAATAATCTTGAAACATTGCTGTCGTGTATGTTTGCACACAAATGTTACTTATTTATCAATATGCGAAGCAAAAAGTTCCTTTAATATTTGTTCGTAAAAACTCGTATGATGATTAATGTTCATTAATTCAAAAGTCGGTTATCCTTTCCGAAGTGAGGTGTGTATTACCATAGAACCAGCTTAGAGCTCGAGTAGAGTCTGTGTCCTCACAGTAAGTCACAAAAGGACCTTGTCAAATTACGACTTTAACCTAACACGTATTACTGTGATAACACATTGTGTTTCATTTGGAGAGACCAACTACCAATAAATCTAGGTTGTACTGTAACCTTAGCCCGTCCGGAAGAAACTCCTTCAAACCTTTCAATATCACCTTCATAGACTACCTTGTATTCGACCTCTTGTGTCGAGTCACCCCTCACCTACACACCCGCACAAACTAATCATTCCTTCATTCTAATCTCCAACGCTCAGCCTCTACCGAACAAGCTAAACTTTCTTAAGTACAACCACAACACAAATGTTGCTGTTCTCTAAATATTCCATGGAAAACTGTATATGTAAAAAGGCAGACCCCCTTTTGTGCCTTAAATCAAATATTATTCCCTGCCCTCCACTTTAACAACTTTTATAATATGTTTGACCAGTTAAAGAAGCTACTTAATAAAAATACTCGTTATTAAACCTTTTAATCCAAATTTTATAATCCTGCCCTCCGCTTTAGCAATTCTAATTAGTTTAAGGCATTAATCAAATAAAGATTATCTATTAGGCATTTCTTGTCTCAGATTTTATGTGTTTAGCTAAAAATCTCTTTAACAGAATCTTATATCTAATATAAACCCCTGGGTTTTCTTCTTTCTTAAAATTTAAAATAAACATGAAATTCGAAATGTCCATCATCCTTTTAGTCGGATATGAGTAAAGTGATGATTTACCCAATTTCTTTTTCTCCCCAGATTCTAAAACAAGTATGAAATTGAAATTTTTGACCCCTATATACGTATCAATATTATTTTTTCTAACAACAAAAAGGTTCTAAAGATTTTCTGAGCTGGCCCTCAAGCTTTTATTTCGTGTATTAACCTAAATTGGTCCAAACTAAAAGTCCCTATGTTACTATTAGAAGAAGTTCAAAACCTTGACAAAATCGCACTCCATTTCACGGCAACAAAATGTAGCCCAAAGGCTACTTGAATATTTTTATTACTTATCCTGGTAACATCCTGGAAATACCATCCTGGTAACAGCCTATTTTATCCTGGTCACGGCACCAAAATGTAACGATCCCCCCTCTCTTATTATAAATAAAACCATAATACCTTCTTTATATTAATTAATAAATGAAATATTTAAACTAATGGCTGTTAAAACCCAGGATAAAATTACGTATTGGCCAAAGTGAATCGTCTAGGTAGGACCCCGAAGAGTTGTGAACCGTAAGAAACCCTGAATCTTTAATGCGAATATTTGTCAGGTATTGAACTCCTCTCCCCTTTGCTGATACACTACTATCGTTACCTAGTACCTTACTTAGCCTATACCTCAATGAAATTACGTTAATACTGAAGTTGAGAGAAATATAAATTTATAGGAATTATTAATGATAAAATAGTAACCAATTATATAAGATCCTTAAGAGATTTGCCATCCCTACAAGCTCTATGTACCTAGCTTCCGAATAGCTCATATCCTGTTATGTATTGCTTATTTACAGGTTCGTATAAAAATAATCATTTTTATTGATTGGTGTAAGGTAGGGCTCCTCCAGCCGCCCTAGGGATTGCTTTCCCCCTCCGGTACTAACCAGAGACCCGTGGCTCTCGACCTTAGACATGGACAAGCCCCCGCCAATCTTTTTATTTCACTATGCGGAGTGTAAGACAATTTCGTCCAAATGACCTAAGTTACTTTAACAGGAGTACTCTGCTAGGCTTATCCGATCAATTCGTTCGGATGGCCTTTAGGAGCGCTCGGGATAAAATCAGTTTGTAAAAGAGACTAAACCATAAGAATATGGTTCTACCTAGCAAATGCATCTACTAGCGCTTCGGAAGACGCGCCGTATGATGAGGAGAATCGCCGCAAGGCCTCATCATCGGAAGCGGGCGAAATCCTGGTGATTCCTCGCCAGAATCTGGCCCTGACCCTGAATAACCTACCCTACTCCTAGTCCTCGTTCCCTAATACCTATGAACTACTCTGCCAGACCTTTACTAAAAGAAGTGAACAGCTCGGCTCGTCACTTAAGATGCCTGATTCAATGAACTGCTCAGCTTGTCACCGAATAGTCTATCAAGTGAACCGCTCTGCTCTTCACTTGAAGGGCTTAATTCAACGAACGGCTCAGCTAGTCATTAAATTAGCTTATTCTGAGTAAATTTTAATCATTTAACTAGAAATCGCAACTTTAAAGATACTGTCCCTTTTATACCAAACATGACTAATTTTATCACAACTATTCCCAATACTCCAAATTAACGACAAACCTAAAATAAATTATTAAACCCTACTTCCCTAATAAATATGTGTGAAGCTACCCTACTGTTCCCCAGGAAACTTGCTAAACTGAAAGAGCATAAATCCCTTACCAGAACCAGCTCTTTTGACTGCGAATCCCTAACCTATGCAGCGAAAGTTCAGTCGGCTAAACTGAGAATTGCAATGCTAAAGGCCTGTGTTGGTTGTCTCCCCCCACTGCGCCCGCAGGCTAGGATACAGTGAGTAAGACGCCCTATTGTGTATATAAGTTTTATATATAAATATATTTAACAAGACCGTTCCTCAAATACTGAACAATTTCGACAAGCGAGGTATACACCTCTATGCTGAGACCCCATATTGGCAGCCATGTCTACGTTGTCAGCTGGGCATTGAAGGAACGTAAGGGATTTGATTCGTCTCCATGTAGGTAAAAGGTAGACGCCAGACCACCCTTAGATCTGGTAACTAAAGACTCTGAACCCTGCTCATTGGCACCGTTAGGCGAGCAAGACCCCTCAGGCAAAACTGGTGCCTGGACAAGATTCTGGTCATTTAAATCAAATTAAATAAACTCTTAAACCCCGAGGAAATATTCAATATATTACTTAAAAACTGATTCCTCAACATGAAGAGAGTCCCCTCACGAAGAAGAACCACTTTTAAATCAATAGAATAACCCACCAAGTATATATTATTGCGAAGACCAGAGACCTTGTCAGTCTGAATGTCGAATTCTAAGTGCCGTCAATAAAACTTCGCGCCCCTTTATATACTCTAATATCTCAGACAAATGCACGACACATGTCCGACAAATATCGGACAAATCCCCGACACATCTACGACAAATCCACGACATATGTCGGACAAATCCCCGACAAATGCACGACAAATCTACGACATATGACGGACAAATACACGACAAATCCACGACATATGAGGCCGAAGCTAGTAGGGTAAACGTTACTATGCTCATCCAGCTTATTAAAACTACTTTTCCTTCATATAGGTATTTTAATAACACGTGTTTTTGTAGCCTAATTGTGTTCCGTTACAAGTCCCTCCTTCTCCAAGAAACCAGCCAGTAGTTGGCCCCGGTGGTTCCGAGTTTTGCGTTGAAATCCCCCATAACAACGGTGAAGTAGGTTTTGGAACTATGCATGACCTTTGATATATCCTCATACATAGCCTCCACCTCGTCCTCGGAGTGTGCCGAGGTCGGCGCGTACACCTGTATGACCGTCAACGAGTACCTCTCGGATACTCTGAGTATAAGGTACGCCACCCTAGCCGACACACTCTCGATCTTCACCACGTTGTTCACGAGGGATTTGTGGACGATAAACCCGACACCTGCCTGGGACTGTTGGTCGCCCTCCCGGAAATAGAGCAAGTTGCCGGACTTCAGGGTTATCGTGTCCTCCCCCTCTCTTCGGACTTCAGATAACCCTACGATATCCCAACGCAACTTGCTCAATCCTTCCTCCAGTTCCGCTATCTTTTCGTCGGTCCGCAGTGTTCGTGTGTTGTATGTTGCCAGGGCCAGAAGTCGTCGGTGGTGGTAGCCGGATCTTAACCGGAGATTCTTCGCACCCCTGACCCCGCTAGTACCCTGGCCGCTACCAGAACCAGGGTACCGGGGGTCGCCGGAACCTCGGGGCCGTGGCTTGTTTGTGTATGTCATGAGGGGTAATTGCCATAATCGCCACGCTTGGCATGCGGGTTGGCGATCGCAGTATCTCCACCGCACTCCAGGGATGCTGCTGCCCATCCTCCGGTGGTCTTGGTCGTAGTTTTAGGACATACCCGGGTCATAAACTAATATCACACAACAACAAACTAATAAAACATCATTCTCGGCGTTAGGACCTCACGCTACTATATCGAACTAAGCGAAATCTAGCGAGTCACCGCGATTACATCAGGGCAAACACGGCCAGCGGTGAAGTGGGGTTGAATTCTCAAGGACAACTGGGGCAGGGAATCCTCTAACGTTGCATACAATCTCGCAGAGAGAACCAAGATTTTTGGCTACAGCAGCACGCGTTCTCGAGTTGAATTCTCACTACTATTGTATAATATAGCACAATTTTAGTTAAACGTTTTTGTAACCTAAACTTGCATGTTTGGTCTAGTCTAACTGTAAATGTAAATTGGTTAATAAATAAATAATATTTTTTCGAAAATCGATATGGTGGCAGAATACGGGCACTGCCGTGTCTCTCTTTACAAATTAAAAATAAAACAGTGGTATAGTAATGTATCATCATCATCCTCCTAGCGTTATTCCCAGTACAGTTGCATCCTGAAGGATGCCTGGGGTCCGCTACCTGATCCCAAGAGTTGGCTTAGGCACTAGTTTTTACGGAAGCGACTGCCATCTGACCTTCCAACCCGAGGGGGAAACTAGACCTTATTGGGATTAGGCTTGTCAAGTGAGTGGGCAACTTAACTGTTAGAAGTTCTCTTGCCGCCCGGAGGCCTCTAACTTGGCTTAACGAATGCTATCGTAGACAGCAACCGGGATCAACGGCTTAACGTGCCTTCCAAAGCACGAGAGCGCTCAGTTAGTAACCACTTAAAGCGGTCACCCATCCAAGGACTGACCTCGCCCGACATTGCTTAACCTCGCATATCGCACGCGGTACGCGGGCGCCGCTGGGCCACGAACGCTCCTCCTGGTATAGTAATGTATGGAAATTCATTTTGATTCTCCCACCAGTCATATATAGTATAGACTAGGACCATTTTTGAAAAAGTATAATGCAAGAAGCAAATCATGTAACAGTTTGGGTGACAACGTTATCAGAGTGTTTTGACTCTGCTGATTACGGATCTGCCTGTCGCCATTGCGAAATTTGAACCGGAAGTACGGTAAACCGGAAAAGGCCCACACAAACATTTTCGTCGTACATTTAGTAAATCTTTGTTCCGGTACCTTAAAATAGGTTCGATTGTTATAATTGTTTGATATGTTATAAAGGACAATATAATAATGACTACCCAGAGTTTTCTTCTTTCCAGCTCTATATATTTCTCCGCCACCTTGGAAAAGCTGTCATTTTATTCAGTTTTTTGCCTGTACTGTCTTTAAATTTCATTGTAGTGCTTATCATGATTCTACAATATTGTAGATAATAAAATTTGCTATATCTTTTGGGTTTTAATATTTTTTCCATGACCTCTAGGAACGATGATATGGAATCATCTGTGGAGAGTTACCGTCGAAAATTGCTTGCTTTGTCTAGTTTTCCTCTCATGTTTACGTTTAAGAAGAAGTCTAGGAAAGAAGATATGGAATCATCTATGGCGTGCTACCGTCGAAAATTAGCTGTTCCAGTTTTCATCCCATATTCACGTTACGTTCGAGTGCACTATCGGTATGCAATCTATCAGAAGACCAAATTAATTGCAAATTGAAAGTTTGTACGATCACTAACTGGTAACCGTGATAACTTGATAAGGAACGCTCACAAAAAACGTATATTGTATCCTACGATAAAATTGTTCATCCCAGTGTGCCTGATTACCATATGCTAAACTTTCAATTTGTAGATAATTTTGTCTTCTGTTTTGAGTTCATACATGATTCGCTTCAGCGAAAGTTGTATTGTCAGGATCGTAGCAAATGAAAATCCGTGATATCTATCTACCCCTCTGGGAAACAGGCGTGTTTATATGTATGTTTGTCTTCTGAAAGATTGCGGAACAAACTGGACATAGCAGTTTTCGACCGTAACTCTTCGTAGATGATTCCATATCTTCGTTTCCAGAGGTCATGGAAAAATATTTCAACCCAAAAGTAATAGCAAATTTTGTGATTTACAATATTGCCGAAATACAGTTTGCGCTAAAATGCACTAAAACGTAAACATGGGAGGAATACTAGAAAAAAGGAGCATTTTTTAACACTAGCTCCCCATAGACGATTCCATATCTTCGTCCCCAGGAGTCGTGGAAAAAATCTTTGAACCCAAAAGTTTTAGAAAATTTTGTATAGACAATATTTCAGAACCATGATTAACACTATAAAGGACTTTAACGACAGTAAAGGCAAAAAACAGAAAAATGTGACAGTTTTTCCAAGATGGCGGAGAAAGATATAGAGCTTTAGAGACGAAAACTTTGACGAAAGACATGACTTTTTAGTCCTTTACAACATATCAAAAAACCATAACAATCAGACCTTTTTAAGGTCCTGGAACAACGATTCACTAAATGTACGACGAAAATTTTTGTATGGGCTGCACCTTTTCCGGTTTACCGTACTTCCGATTCAAATTTCGCAATGGCGACAGGCAGATCCGTAATCAGCAGGGTCCAAACCCTCGGATAACGTTCTCACCCCAACTGTTACATGATTTGCCGCTTGCATTGTTTAGAGACGCGTTTTGCAGTTTTCGGCCTATTAGTCTAGGCCCAAAACTGCAAATGACTTGTCTATGGTATGGACTTGCATTTGTCTACAAGTTTATTGTTTTAAAATTCTGTTGTCAGTCATTTAATTTACAGATTATAATGCTGGAGTACAAAAATTAAGGTGCATAGCCCCCACTGCAGTTCTGAAACGGAGCATGAACAGTTCAAATGACGCTTATACCTCCTAATAGCCTGAATTATTCCTGCTTCCAGTGAAATGCGGTCGTGTCCCTTTAGTTATTATTGTAGTGATGAAGTCAATTAGTGGTTTCCCCAGTTTGCCAGAGGGCCAACTCCGAACTTCGAAAATCGAACTTCGTATCGTGCCGTCCCTTTCCGTCATATAGTGTATAACACGAGAGTGAAAGGGACGGCACGACACGAAGTTCAATTTTCGAAGTTCTGAGTAGGCTCTCAGATACTGATCATTGTTCAGCAACAAATCAACGGGCAGTTGTAGGGCTTGTAAAAGGACTTTAGTAACGTTTAGGGTAAAATCTGGTTGTATGGAAATGTTGACAAGTTTTTATGGGATGACAGCAGGCGGCGCCATATTTAACGTTAATCGGTCGGTAATCGTAATTTGAGCAACTCACCCCAAGGGCGGGCGATTACAGACGGCTTGGTGCATTCCGCGCTGAGTATCGTTAAATCTGTAGTTTGAAATTGTATTATTAATCAAGACCTTTTTGAAAAAGAAAAGACTAATTGTATCACATACAGATACTGGTGAAGTGGAATAGTTATTTGTTATACAAGGGTGCAAAGTTGTATTTTACCCGCGAGTGTGGAATTGAAACACGAGCCAGCGAAAGGATTCTATAGTTGAACCACGAGCGAAGCGAGTGGTTCTAAAATATAATCCTGAGCGTAGCGAGTGTTTCAACACACGAGAAGTAAAATACAACTTTGCACCCGTGTGTAACACAAAACTTTTCTCCTCACTATAGCGAGGAAAGTGCAACATGCAAAAAACACAGTTCCACATGCATGATTTTCATCACTGGAATCAGTGATTTTTTTTACGATATTATAACAGAAAACTCTGAAAGTTGTGTATAACATTTACGCAAGTCGGAGTCGGTGACAAGTTGTGCATATTTTAGTTGACATTGACAATGATGACATTTCTGATGATGCGTTTTGAAATTGCATCGACTTAACTTGTGCGTTTACAATTATACTCAAAGTCATTATAAAAAAAATGTTACTTATAGATTTTTTATGTTTACGACTTAAATCATTAAATAAAGCTAATTATGGTATTTTTTATTAAATTCTCAAACCCTTTATTTAATGATAATTGATATCAAACGAACCATTAATATGAGCGTTTTACGTTTTGTTATCTGTCAAAAGCTACTCAAACACGCTCCAAGGTCAAATTACTTTCCCCACTTGTGGATAAAATGCGTTTTTACCCGCTTGTTTCAAAGGATAAAAGACGGCTTTCCGAGCTAGTGAGGGGAAAAAAATATACATAGTTAAAGGTGCTTTAACGTGTCCACTAGCGCCACTCGTAAATAATAGTGATTATTTGCGTCCAAGGTAAAAACGGCCGTTTTATTCTTGAACTCATAGATCGACGAATCCAGCCACGTAAAATCTAGTTTCAAAAGGTGCTTAAATACGAAATACTTTACATAGTGGCCTCCTTTTTTCAATATCTATCTATATACAATTATTTACGAGTGGCGCTAGTGGACACGTGAAAGCACTCATAATCATAAGGACTTAATTACCTGTGTCTAGGTACATTTTAATTGATTACAATTTATATAATATACAATTAGTCATACAATTTATATAAGTAACTTTCGTACCTAACACAAAAAAGTTCTTAACTATTCATGTATTTCATTTTTTTCAATTCACCCATAAGCGAGTATAGAGTACCGTAAACTGGGGTTACTTTGATTCAAAGGGTAACTTTGATGAACCCGGTTTTTCACATAAATTATTGGTTTTAATTTCTTGTGACCTGTGGCAGTAAAATTATTAGTACATTATCTTGGTGCTTGCTTAATTTTTACCGAATTGCCAATAGTATAGTATATAACTTGCATGTTACATCCTAAATGATCAAAGTACCCATTTTAAGGGTTCCGTAGTCAACTAGGAACCCTTATTACAGAATAAGTAATAGTACATACCCTTATAGTTTTGCCATGTTAGTCTCTGTCCGAGGCTTTGTTCTGTGATTGTTAGTGCTAGAAAATTGCAATTTAATATGGATATATAAATCCATAAAACTGAGAGAGTTGTAAAAAAAAAATCTTTAAAGGGTATTTTGTTTGATTTAACCCTATGGTGTTGGGTATTTTTGGATAGGTTTTTCAAAATGAATAGAGGTATTCATTAAAAAATTTTTGATAAAGTGAATATTTTCGAAAATAATAGTCACTCCAAAAGAAAAAAAATTGTGTCCCCTCTAACTTTTGACTATGGGTCTAAAAAATATGAAAAAAACATGTAGGTAAAGCTTAATAAAGACTTTCAACGAAAACTATAGCGGACATGATCAGTTAAGCCGTTATTGAATAATCGTAAAAAGTCTTCCCTTCTTAGTAAAAGCCACATGAAACGCTGCGAAAGTATACCCTTTTGCTTGTTATTAATTTTTTTAGAGTAAGTTCATTGGGCTACTACGGATTTACTTACGGCCGATTTTTTTTATTTCCTAAAGTAACCCCAGCAGTCGGACGGTAATTAAACCGAGGCCTATCATACTCGTACCCCACACCCTTAGTAGTACGATTTACTTATAATAATTATTGTTCTAAAGGCGATAGCTAGAACCACCCTACCGTTTAATTTAACGTAAGTAAAATTAAATTACCTACTCGTAAAGATACGTACGTGTGGCGCGGAGTTATAACCCAAATATTACGACCCGCCATCGCCTTTTGTTATTCCATAGGGTTGCAACCTACATACAGTTATGCATGTTAGGGCACCAACTATCATTTTAGTGGTTTACGAAGAGGAAATGAACTGCGTATACACGAAATTTCATGTAATTTATATGAGACGATCGAATAAGTGGCAGAAAACATCCATGTTGTGTGCGGGCAATAAGACGATTGGTATCAATCATCAAATCTTTCTTTCTTTCTATGCAAGACTTTATTACTTACAAGCAATAGTATTTTATCATATGTACTGAGCTATTTTTTTTTTCAAAGATTTAATAGCTTGTTTTAACACGGACTTATTAACAGGGGAAAAGAAAAAGCTTTGGGAAGTGGATTTACTTAGCTATTCTGTCTAATAAAAAAAATATAGAGCCAATTACAGAAACTCATAATAAAAACAAAATATGAACTGTTTACACACAATGTTACTATTGGTTTTATATCAAAATATGATGTATGTGGCGCCACCTATTCTCACATTACTGTAAACTTGTGGGTAGGTATAGCTCATAATCATAATAAAATAAAATAAAATCAGTCTGTTCTAAACCACGTTAACGGTCGTTTTATTATAATAGTTACTCTACCTAACTTAAAATTAAAGGCTATGGAGAATAACAAACACAAAAGATGCCTATCGCTTACCTGACATTAATCAAATATACAAAGTTAATAGCATATCGCCACCCGCAACTAGTTGGATAAGAAATAACGTTTGGATAGAGTTCGCTCACTGGGATAGAACAATTGAAATCATAAATATCTACATCCTTCGAGTAGCTATACATAATATTTATGTATATGAGGCATGCAAGTGCACAAAAGACCGCAATGGGTCGTAGTGTATCACATTATCCTCTTCTATTACAAGATAAATAGAATAAGTTAAAAGATTATGGTTTACTGGACAAAAATGTACCTAACCTATCTTTCTCCGAGAATCAATCCAATACATTTTTAAATTAAATTAGTTCAAGCACACAAATAGGCAGAGTTATACATTCACAATGAAAGTAGTATGGATCATCGAACATTCAAGCATATTCATCAAGGAATCGATTAATTAACATAATAATTATGCGCAGGGGTTAAATGAAATCTAGT
The DNA here is from genome assembly GCA_905163555.1 of Notocelia uddmanniana. NCBI lineage: Eukaryota > Metazoa > Arthropoda > Insecta > Lepidoptera > Tortricidae > Notocelia > Notocelia uddmanniana. The sequence continues at coordinate 25,723,782 of LR991055.1, forward strand.
CACCTACCTACGAAACACACTCCTAAACTAAACATCTGCCGAGTCTACAAGTTTGGGATCATTAATATACATTAATAGCACAACTTGGGAACATTATCCAAATCAACATGTTAGACGCGTCCAAAGTTAATAATTTGGAAATAGTTTCTTATTAGTTTATAGCGGGTGCGTCATATTTTCATATTAAGGGCTGTGAGGTTTAGATAAGATACCCTCAGCTATATACGAGTTCTTTTAGTGGGGGCTCAACCTTTTCACAGAGCACAGATGGACATAACACACTACGTGCCGTTGAACTTTTTCATACTGCCGGCTACTTATTCTCATATTGTAGTTATTGCCAAATTATAAAGTATATGCCAAGGACTAATGTATTCTAAACCGAAAAAAATATGAAGAATAGTGAATACAGCAAGAGAGCTTTGTCAGGATGAGGTAGCGAATGGATATTCGTAATATCTGCCTACCCTTGTGATGTAAAATAATAGGTTCAAATGTTTGGCACGGATACGTGTCTCAGTATAAGCGGGGTTAAGACTTGAGCCAGTGCAAAGAGTACACAAGACACGAGGACGTTTGGCAGTTGGACAACGGTTAGATGAGCTTTAAATAAAAAAAATGTTGTCCGTTCTATCATTTTTAGGGTTCCGTAGTCAATCAGGAACCGTTTTTTATATAAAGTGAACATGTTCGGAAATAAAAGCCTTTCAACGAAAACTATAGCGGACATGATCAGTTAAGCTGTTTTTGAGTTATCGTAAAAAGTCTTCCCTTCTTAGTAAAAGACGTATGAAACGCTGCGAAGGTTTTCCCTTTTGCTTGTTATTGAATTTTTTAAATTATTATGCTCTTTGCTGATTTTTAATACTATATTTTCAAGATTTAAAACTTTACTAATAAAATGATAAAACGGACAACATTTTCATTTTATTTAAATCTAGACTATAAAGCCTTTGGGCCCAAGTATTTTTTTGTGCTTGACCACATAATCTGTGCCCATGTCAAAAGTAGTAACTGTTACTGGACTAAGCCGCGGACAGGCGGACGGACGGACAAGGAGAAACAATAAGGGTTCTTTGTTTACTGCGGAACCCTAAAACTGCCTTTGTAAAACCGGGTACAATACCACGCTTTTTGACCGGGATCACCGTTCGGAACCTCTATATAGCCGAAAACGTATCTGATATTCAAAACGGAGACCTTGGCCTCCAACGCCAATGTGCGTTAGACTTCCCTGTCTATGGCTAAAGATTGCAATCCGGTCCGGAGAATCCAGTCATCCAGCCGCATCCGGTAGAATTTGATAAGTACCGGATCCGGCTATAATCACCGGATCCCCCCTACCGGATACCCCATGAAGATTGCCAAAACACTACACGATGGTTAGTTTTGCTTTTTCAATTTTTTATCCCAAAAAAGGCAGTTATATTAAAGCACAAATCATAATCAGCAATGTAGGCTTCGCGAGGTGGGCCCCAATGATGAGATCCGTTATTAGGATTTGTGGACCTTTAAACATGGCTTTCGAACCCTACATCCTGCATTCTCGTACAAAATCGTACTTTGGTTTCAAGGCAGAAAACTTTCCATAGTTCAGCTAAGCAATATACTCCCTGAACCCGACCCAGCAGACTTAGAAAACTGCCATGTGCATTTCTGGGAACTAAGACCGAGGTGTACATCTTCTTTTACCATGATGAACACAACAAAGTCACTGCGATTTTAAACCAATCGTTATCCAGCAATGTGTCTAGCAGGGGAAAGGCAGTACATGCAGATAATGCCCAGATTCAAGCCTACTTACATGCGGCGTTGAGATTCGCTACGATCGAACCCACTGGTCGTCTCAGCAGGTCGTCGCAAAAATCTCCTTATGACGGATGTCCCAAAAAGAACGCAAGATTTGAATTTGCCGCTATTATTGCTATTAGTACTGGCAACCCTAAAAAAATATTTGATAGCTAAGGGTTTACGGTTTGTAAAAACGGCGGGTTATATATTTCAAAATTAATGAAAGTTTGGCGGGCACAAAGTCAAAAATTTATTTAAGTAAAATCATCTATGGCAACAAAGCACATTTTCATCTTGATGGCTTTGTTAATCGCCAGAATTGTACATATTTTCGGCATGAGGCATCATTGGACTATCTAGACACGCGGCAGCCAAAGAGAATATAATACTCCTTACGCGGCAGCGTGTCCAGCCAACTGCACCCCAGCCCGGCTAGTATGATAGCTTATATCGTCACGTTATATGTGACGGTTCAGTACATTTTGGCCATATAACGTGACGATATAAGCTATCATACTAGCCGGGCAGGAACTGGCGAGCAGTAGCCGTGTGTTATTTTACACGAACCGTTTGGACCCCTCAATAACTCCAAATCTATTCATCATAAAAAAATGGTATATGTATTAAGATCCTTTAGAACAACTAGAACCCCAAAATTCATAAATATAGGTGAAATTGAAATAGTTATAGAGATATTAAAGTCCAAACACGTGCGAGTCGGACTCGCACACGAAGGGTTCTTTCTGTACCAGAAAAAAGGCTAAAAGCTGGTGCCATTAAACAATTGTTTTATTGAGTTATTTTTTGTATTTGTTGTTTTAGCGGCAACTACTCTGTTGTATGGGAGCCCCCTTAATTATTATTATTATTTTGATTTTAGTATTTGTTGTTGTAGCCACAATAAAAATACATTATCTGTGCAAATTTCAACTGTCTAGCTATTACGGTTCTTGAGATACAGCCTGGTGACAGACGGACGGACGGACGGAGAGCGAAGTCTTAGTAATAGGGTCCCGTTTTTACCCTTTGAGTACGGAAACTTAAAAATTGCATTTTTACCACTGACTGTCTGACTAGTAATCAAAAACCTGACCCACTTTCAGGTGACCTAGAGAAGTGAAATTTGGTATGCTGCTTGCTAATTGTGTGTATGCACGTAAAACAAATCAGAAAACAGTTTATTATTATTATTTATGCTTGTTACCTCAGAACTCCGTCAATTATTAACCGATTTGGAAAATTCTTTTTTGTTTGAAACGGTACCTACTGCCCGGCTGGTTCCATTGTCATCAGGTCAGAATCTAATCATAGGGTCCTGGAGAAATCGAGGGAACTCATCAAATATTTTAGGTGCATTTAAAGCGATTTGGGTATTTTGTTTAGTAACTCGTGCATTCGCTCTTGAAAAGCACCATTTGCTGAAACTTGACAAAAAGTAATGATAGGTATCCCATCAAAAACATAAATGTGAAAATGGGAGCCAAGTTCAATATTAAGAACATGCGATACGTGGTTGTCGTCTTCACCGACAAAAGAATTGAGATATAAATGGGTGCCAAGTTCCGCAGATTATCTGAAAAGGTGCCAGGTCTGCAAGTAGATTGTTTACAGTAAAACTAATTTATTGCGGTTTAGTGCATTTTGAGGCTTAACTTGGCAGTTTTCCATGAACTATGTTATAATACCGTTGAAAGCTGTTGGATATTGAAGAAAACTGTAAACAATCAATCAATCAATAGTTTTTCGTTATAATATTATAACGAAACACTATTAAATTCAAATCTTGCGTTCTTTTCGGGACATCCTTTATAATAAGTTAGATACCTACAGAGTTATTCAAAATAACATTAATCTTCTTTCTACAAAACAATATTTTTTATACTAGACCCCCATTTAGGCCTTAAATTCTTCGCTTCGCTTGCCAAAATTGAAACGGCGGTAGCTGGGGTCATTTGCTATCGCCTAAGGTCCCCCGAAAAATTTTTTGGGCCCACGCAATTATTTGTGTAAGTTTTTTTTTTTTTTGAAGAATCTCTAATGTTGACTCGTTAAACCTGAAATAAAAAAAAAGTAAATAGTCTAGTAGCAATTTTAATTTTTATGGAAATTTGTAATGATGATGATGATCAAAATCATAATTACTTGCAAGTACTTAACGTTTATTTTTTTTATTGACCTGCAAAGATTTTTCAATAAGTAAAAATTCAGTCGTAGGTCAACTTTGAATTGCAATCAAAAATAATAATAAAAAAGATTATGATCTTAAAATTCTTTTAAAAAGTGCTCTAGTCTATTCTCTTTTTAATGATGTTCAATAATATCCGAAAACCCTTCACAGACTTCATTAATTGGTCAACTTTGTGACAAATTAGGCTAATATTCGATATGCAACTTTGCCATCCATCTGTTGGGCTCAAATTCACTAAGCAGGTTTTTGTGTACCCTAAATTTGTGGGAATAATCAAATGTGAATCATTTTAATCAATCATTAAATTACAATCTCAACACACTCTGTTGTTCCAAGTGTGAGAGGCGACAGAGATTTCCCTTCTTACAGGAATCGGAGATTAAAATTTGCCATGGGAAGCAAAGAGCAAGCGGGAGAGATTTAAACATATTCTTATTCTATTCTTATTCTTATTATTTAAAGTCAGAGCTGCTACCGCGAAAACAAAACGAACGAAGTTAGATATACAACCTTCCCTTTCCGTCACACTTTCAAATTCTAGCGACAGAGAGGGAGATACACAAACTTCGTTCGTCTTCGGGCGTTGTATTTCTTGCTTGTGAAAGAGGTACGGAGTATGTCGACGAGGGCACAGATCAAAGAATACGAGGGCTCGCCCGTCAGACTTTCAGCCCTCGGGCTCGCGTGGAGTGGAGAGCGCACTCTTATGGGACGCTTCGGGCTTTCGAGCCTACGCCAGGCTCGGCCTATGACCTCGTCTGCCTCGCCGCCGCGTTTTACCCGTGGTACCACGACTTTTGTACCACAGGGGGACCACGGGTATTTTTTTTTTACCCGTTGTCCCACCTTTCTAAACAGTGTTCGCCAGCGGGTCTACGGGTAATTTACTTTTTCCCATGGTCCCACGATGCGATGTGTTTAAAAATGTTCGGTTCTGGCGCTTCGCCGGCCGCTGCCGCGGCACGCTCGCTTCGCTCGCTCGGCTCGCGCACTTTAGGATCGCAGTTCTACTAACACTCCTCCTCGCTCCGCTCGTCGTCGTACCTAACTATTCTGTAGAATAAATTTAGTGAAAACAAACATTTCAGTAATAATTACGAACATAGACGAACCATGTACCCGTAGACCCACTGGCGAACACTGTCTTGAACGGTGGGACAACGGGTAAAAAAAAATACCCGTGGTCCCCCTGTGGTACAAAAGCAGTGGTACCACGGGTCCCTCTCGCCGCTCATCTAAAAACTTTTAGCCCTCAGGACAGCTAGCACAAGACGGCGCGCGAGCTATATCGCGCGCGAGATAGACTATCCGTCTCTTTCCGTGTGTACCCATTAGATAGAGACGGATAATCATTCTCGCGCGCGATATAGCTCGCGCGCCGTCTTGTGCTAACCGTGCAGGTTCGCTTGTAAGGCGCAAGGAGTGGGTGTTGTTCAAAATGTGAGAAGAGAAAAAGATTTTTCCTTGTGGGAGAATAAAAACGGTAAAATGCGGACCCTCCCAATCCCCGACCCGAGGGTCTTAGACAAGCGCACCATCTAAGGCCGAAGGCCCGAAGCATCCCATAAGAGCGCACTCCAGGCGGACACTCATATCCCCCTCGCCCCTCTCTCACAAAGAAGAAGTACATGTGCAGGGCCTAATAATCTCTCTCCCGCTGTCTGCCTCCCATAGCAGAATTTTAAATAACCGACTCTTTCTCCTCTCACACTGTTGTAATGTAATGCAAAATAACTTTGTGACGTCTTTGTGTAAAGGGCATGTTGACACCGTGTTCACTTGTACTTATTCTGACACCGTGTTTACTTATTCTGTGTCGTGTTGTAGAGGCCAAGCAGTTAGATTAACACCAACAGTCCAAATAGCACGATAGATTTTATGGTCATATTTTACGTGACTTTTGGGTCATAATTTCTCGGTGACAAATCAAAACGTCTATAGACCCATTTATCGTATGGGATGCTCTGATGGATGCTATAGGCTGGCAACCTCAAATATCAAACCAAAAAAAAAGAGATGAAAATAAAAATGTCGCTTGCGGCGGTGCAGTGGAGTGCAGCTATCTATCGTTTTCATTGTTGATCTCAGAAAATGTTATTTTTAGGAAATTTTAAATCAAAATATTTATCTAAAGCAATGTTAATGTGCTTTAATAATATGTTACGTTGAATATCATTAAGTGCCTTAATGTGTCGGTGCATGGGACATTAAAACAAACATATGCAACATTCAAGTGCCGTTCATTTGTTTTCATTATGACAAAACGACGAAGGATTCTTCACGCCGACAAAATTATACAAAATATTGTTAACATATTCTGTTTGTTAATGTTTTTGCAGCTAAAAGGTAATATATTCTGCAAATGGCAGAAAGTAAACATACGTAAACAAAAATAACATGTCGATGCCTAAATAAGTTTACCGCACCAGGTTTTTCTCATAAATCATAGGATAAGGACGGCAAATATAATAAGATCGCCTGTTGTATATTATATTTAATCTAGTTTTGTTTTCTTTTGTAGTATTTTCGGTCAGCAATAAACAATATATGTATAGTTTACTCCAGTTTATAATTGTGTTGTATGCTAAGTGGCTATTGTAACTTTTCAGGATTTTATTCATCGGCGATTAACCCAGTGCTCTTATATTCGACGGGGAATGATATCAGAGTAGCAAACATGTCGAAGCCCGGCAAAGTCAACACCATTCTCAAAGGCTTGGACCAGGGCTCGGCTGTTGACTTTTTGTATAAAAGAAACCTTATATGCTGGTCGGACCAAACAGCAGAACTCATACAGTGTATGAGTTATAATGACACACATTCTGGTGAAAAGGTATTAAAATTATCAGCCACTATCTGAATTATAGTTAATGCCTCTCATAGGATAGAAAAAAAGAATATTTAAATCCAGATTAGAGGATGATTCCATGTCCAGGCTGAGACCGGGCAGCTTTCATGCTTCAGCTGAAGCTTGATTGGCTGTCAAACATTTGCGTTGACCATGAGCGGCCGGATTGTGTCGAGTTTCTGAGCGTCACTGAGCCAGGCTGCGCAACAGCCGGCGTGTTATCATAGAGAATGGGCCGACCCAGACAGGGAACAGCCTACTATAAATCATCCTTTAGTGTATATCAAAGCCTTGAAGACTTGAGCTGTCAAATCTTAGAGTAGCCTTGTGGAGTACTATGAAGACTTGGACTAGAACTGACAACTTGATTGTTGGAGGGTTGGCTGAGTTTGAACTCACTACACTAAATCAAATTCATAGTACTTCTAACATACATTAAGAATGTTATGCTATGATTGGGTGCTACAAGCTATTACAATGAATATTTATAAATATTTAAATAAGATAATGGGTTTGACATATCCTTACTTTTCTTGTGGTCCTGTCTGTTGAATTTGATAAATGACCTGAAGTTTGCAGACAAGCCCTAAGGATATATATATATCTACTTCTCTTTTATTTCAGATGCGAATAGTATCAGAAGGGCTTATCACCCCAACAGGAATTGCTATAGACTGGTACACGGACAAAATTTATTGGACAGATGGAGACACAAACCGTTTGGAAGTGATTAGCATAGATCAGAAATATAGAAAAGTATTATTTTGGGATGAAGTAGACTTGGCCCGTGCCATAGCTGTTGTTCCTAAGGAAGGGTCAGTATTTTTAGCCCCAACTTTTTTTGGTAGAAATAAGTTGCAATTGTAAGCTATCTAGGCTAAGCAAGAAAGTTCCATTGCATGTTTTGGTTGATCTAAAAGTATCCATAAAAAGAGCTAAGTATAGGAAAGTGCTATTAGACACACTAAAAGTGCCCTTGAAGCTACTCACTACCTACTAATAATTAATTATGTTTACAATTGAAACATACATTATCACCATTATCAGTCTATTTCCATGACTAATTATATAGTACTTATTGCTGATTGAATGCAGGGTTTAGAGATATATAATGATATATATCAATTGATATTTACATCGATATATATCAATGGATATTTATTTTTCAAAGTAATTAGTTTTGTCTGTAACATAGTTATACACATGCATTACTAGAATAAAATGTTTCACTTTAATTGTTGTTTAGAACTCTATTTCTAGGAATGACCTCGTTACATTCGTACTCGATTAGATTTGTATTGAATTTCAAACCTTATCACCTCTGAATAAGATTCATATATATTAAATAGTTATGTTTCCCCTAATTTTGCAATTGATTGTTTATTATTTTTATGGGCTTTGATCAGTCACCTTCACGCTTTGTCAAGTCCTGGTTAATAAGTGATATGTTTTTGTATATTTTTGGTACAAGCTTTTATTGCCGACTGTATTTTTTCCACAATCATCAACTACTACTTAAGACGGTTTGAGTAAACTGAAACACGGTGGGTTTATCTTGTTTAGTTTAGGAGTTGCTATGGCCACCTTATGTCTCCATCAGCAGATCAGCACGGTGGTGCCACAACATTGTATTGTCACGGCAATTATGCCAAATTTCAACTTCATCGGATAGGGGCAAAAGTGGCTGAAAAAAGGATTTGATATTTTGATGACAACTTAGGGTGGTATTCCACTCGTCCAGTATCTTTGTCCAATCTTTGATAAAAAAAAAACTCAAACATGCTCCTAAATTTATGCATTAATGTCACGAAAAGAGGACATGAAGTTACCTGTTTATGGCTCCCTACATTACTTACTTCTTGGCCGGCGGCCAAGGACTCGTTTTATCCCAAACTCGTCCAGCCATCCCTTACTTCACGGCCTCTGCAGTAATGTACTATTGGACAGAGGCCCATTCCACTCATCCAATATCTTTGTCCAAGTTTAATTTTTTTTCATGCGAAGCCATATTGATTTAACTGTCATCAGAATCTTTGATCAAATGTCGGGGTCCCATCCAAGTTAGATGAAATCATCCAATTTCTTAGATCAAATGTATATTGGACAAAGATATTCGATGGGTGGAATACCTCCCTTAAATAAAAGCTTGTAAAAAGTGTGATAACGTACCCACTATTGGGTATTTTGATATTTATAATATTATGATATTTATATTTATAAGTATTAGGCATTGATCACAGACCATATAGACGCCACAAACGCGCTCAATAGTATGGAAACCGAGAGTGTCAATTTTTACGTGCCTACTATGACGTCACGTAAGCAATTTAGTGATGTTCCAATACTACCGCCGCGTTAAACCGATTCAAAGGCGCTGCCGTCGGTTTAGTACTCAGTAGGCTTTTGCGGTGAGAGTAAGTACGCAGCCCGCCCGCTTTAGTTTACTTTCTGCATTTTACTTCAAAATTCAAGTAATTAACCTATGAATTTACGTTAATATGTCTGTTTTAACCATACAAAATGTTCCGTAGTAATAAGTCGATATTTTTATAATTGGTTTTCTATCGATTATTTTATCGATCATACTTCGAGTTTATAAACAGACAATGAGAAAGTGATCCAAAGATTACTAGTGGCTCTGTGAGTTGGAGACATCGCAATTTTTTTTTTTTTTTCAAAATTTCCAAAAACTGACACAACAAAGAAATTCTATATAATTATCGAACTTGCTCACAAAATATCACGAGAATCGGTTGAAAAATTAGGAGAACATCCGGATAGACAGACAGACATACGACAGAATTTTGTCAAAAGCTGAAACGGAGACGCTTCGCTCGCTCGGTCAACAAGTTAGAGATTTTTTTAATACAATTGCCCAAAAGAAGGATTGCAATGTTTTTATAACAACAACCTTTCATCGATGCAAAACTATAGTTCATTTTAGAGAGGAATAGACATAATGAAAATAGATATTTTATACCTAGTGCATTTTTTTGGATAGCATTCAATACGTGAAATAGTGTAATAAATATGTTTGGGGGTTATTAAATAAATGCAATTAAATGATTGCATATTCTTCTTCGCTTAATGCACTGACACCTACGTACAGTCAACAATCAAATAAATATTCTACTAAGTACTTTATGAAAGAAGATCCCTGCTTCTGTGACGCTTAAGAATCTATTGCTAAAAATATTATTAAATTTAAATTATTAAATATTTTACGTAAAAGAATAACGTTATTGTATATAGTAACTAGCCTTAATTATCAATTATAATTGTACGTCACAAAAATCGATTATAAATCGAATTGCACAGTGATGTTGCATGAAACATCGCAGTGTACAGCGCTACTCACTTTAAATCGACGGACAATGAGAAAATCCCTACTACCCTACAACGTGAAGCTTTACGAAAAAATCGTTTGCTTCAATGTCCATTGCGGCCTACAAAAAACAGTTCTTAAGTATAGTTTAAAGTAGAAGCCGCAATGGATGGCGTATTTCGAAAATATACTATGTGTGTAAATATTTTGGTAGAAACGACACGACATCACTCCCAAGTTGAAAATAATTAAATTTAAATTAAATAAGTCGTAATTTATTAGAAAAAATACTTACTTATGAAAGGAAACGTCACCGTTTACTCGACTAACCACTCTTGTTGAATTTGAACGGTTAATTACGGCGCAGTGTGGCATTTTCTAGTGCAGCAACAAACGTATTACAGTTAGAACGACAGGAGCGCGACTGAGCGGCAAATGGTGCACCGCACCATTTAGATACACGTGAAGTACTTACATTGGGGGCATCTAGGTTTATCTAGGTCTGTGGCATTGATATATATCCGATGTATATCGGAAATATCCGATATTTTGATATTTATAATAAATATCGGATATTTTCGAACCCTGATTGAATGTAATAAATTTCTGTTAAATGTCATTCACAGAAGTCTTGATAAACATATTTCTTAATAAAATAATGATGTCTTGACCCGGGTATGTCCTCGAACTACGACCGAGACCACCGGGGGATGGGCAGCAGCATCCCTGGAGTGTGGTGGAGGCACTGCGATCGCCAAGCCAAGCGTGGCAATTATGGCATTTGCCCCCTATCAGTCCGCTGGATGGTGGTGGCGCAGGACCGGTCATTGTGGCACTCTTTAGGGGAGGCCTATGTCCAGCAGTGGACGTCTTTTGGCTGATATGATGATGTCTTGACAGGTCAATTAAGATTACTACTTTTGAAAACAACACTGTTGATAATATAATATTGGTAATATAGGTATAAAATTTTCTCGTATACCTCTAGTAATACTTATTTCCTTTCCTATTTTCTCTTCAGGTTGCTGTTTTGGACAGATTGGGGAGAGATACCCAAAATAGAAAGAGCCGGCATGAATGGTGACCCAACCACACGCAAAGTCATAGTCAAGGAGAATATTTTTTGGCCAAATGGCATTACCATAGATTATAACAATAATTTAATTTACTGGGTAGACGCGAAACTGATGTTTGTAGACGTGATGGACTTTAATGGAGAAAAGAGAAAACGGATTATAAAAGGGGGACTAGAGTACCCTTATGCTTTGACTTTTTTCAATGACAAACTTTATTGGACAGACTGGAAAACATGGTAAGGAAAGAATCGCTTACAAATAATATGTAGCAATAATTATTTAAATTAAGGGAAGAATTAATAATGTCTATAATTTTACTAACCAGTAACCATGTGATATTTAGGATTAGTATTTTCATAAAAGTAGTATCAAAGGTACCTGGTATAAGGTACCAAGTCTAGCACTACATTGTGGACAAGTATAAAAGTATTGTTCAATCAATGACCAAACCAACCAACTTGCTTATGCTTAATGGATTCCTCCTGCATCCCATCATCAAGGAATGGTGTTTTCAAACTTTAATTACACAAGAATGTTAATGTGTTTACATAGTCAATCCACAAATGCCATATTTCTGAGGAACAGTGGAATTTAGTAAAAGTAAAAGTAGTTTATTCTTCAAATTCGGCATATTACATGCACCTATGAACGTCAATAAACTACCACCGGTTCGGAAAAATAAACCTCTGCCACGAAAAGAACCGGCGTAAGAAACTCGGCGAGGTGTCATTTTTTCAAAACAATATTCATTGTATAGTTAAATATAAAATTACAGTTCAATTCAAATCATTTAGTGACATAAATAAAAAGCAGTATTAACCATTAAATAAATACCTGGGCACACTTTCAATGAACTTATCCTATGTATAATACAGAGATGTAAAGAGTCTCTATGGTCAAAAATATTATAGATAAAAGTGGAGGTGTAAAGAGTCCCCATAGTCAAAACATTAGGTTTTAGAGGTGTAAAAGGTCTCTAAATGTCAAAATAAAAAAAGTGGATATCATAAATAACAATTCCGTGTCAGGAGACTGTTAAGCTAGCAGTCTTTGAGCTAATGCTACGGTATACATAACGTGTATGTTCTTCTAGTTCGGCTGTGTCAGAAGTGGTTGTAAATTAATTTTAATTTGTACCTTAAACAGTAGTTTTTCAATATTATTTACGGTGTATTATGTATGAAAATATGTACCCATTAAGGTCATACATTGAACCCACTCAAATTAATGAGTGCCCTCTCACCGCATGTATGCTGCCTGCAAACCGCAGTAACACTATAGGGGCGGGTTGCACTAACTTACGATTACAGACCGATCAACATTAAATATGGCGCGGGCAGCTGTCATCTCATAGAAACTTGTCAAACTTTCCATACAATCAGATGGTAACAAACACCGCTTACGATCACAGACGGTTTGGTGCAACCCACCCTAAATATGTAAGTACACAACATAACAAGCTTTATTCTACCAGGAAAATCTACACATGGGACATGTCAACAAATGGCCCCATGAAAGATCTGATCAAGTCAGACCCAGTTCCAGTAGATATCCGGGTGTATGACAGCAGAAGGCAGCTTGATCCTCCAGCAGACCACCCATGCCGAGTCAACAATGGTGGCTGCTCACATTTATGTCTCTTGGCTCCCAAACCTCCGGGTAAGATTCACTTTTATTTTTATGATACCTATAAGAGAAAAGTTGAAATCATACGCTTTTTTTGGGATAATACCTCAGAACACAAAAATAAGGTAATATCATAAGATACAGACTAAACACGTCAGATTGTTTGAATTCATTCTCGCTGTTAAGCAACACAATCATAATTTTTTTTGTTAATAATTACTTTTAGTACTTCCGCATGCTACGTATTTTATGCATTTTCTACATGTGAAAACTTGTAATTGGCTCACTGTTTTTGTATCATCACCTAGTTTGTTATTTTAGCTGTAAGTTTTCCTTTGAAATAAAATGAATTAAAATTAAATTAAATTGTATAGTCAACATCAAAAGTAGATTATCATTTTAGTACCTTGTCACTTTCACTACTTTGGCGCATCCTAACTGTCGCAGTATTGTTACGTTAGTGTGACAAAGTACTTAAAGGATGATGATGATGACATTTGCTGTTGACAGTACTACTGAAGAGCTCTCTGGGAATGATGAAATGGGATGTACAGAATAATTAACTCAAACTCCCCAAGGCCAAAGCAAATGGAGTCCATTCAAGTCCTATATCCCAGCCGAGGCTAATGGGATAAAGAAGATATAGATAAATAGACACTTAAATACATAGAAAGCATCCAAGATTCCAGAACAAGTATTCATGCTCATCACACAAATATATGCCCAGACCGGGATTTGAACCCGGGACCACCATTTTTAGCACTCCCAATCTTTCAGCTTATTGGCACTTCATTATAGTTTTTTATTTATTTATTAGATTGTTAGTTTATCAAAAGTACCTGGTATAAGGGATTCGGGTATCCTAAAACTACGACCAAGACCACCAGAGGATCGGCAGCAGCATCCCTGGAGTGCGGTGGAGATACTGCAATCGCTAACCCACATGCCATTTTGCACAAAATATTGCATTGGGTCGAAGTGCATCCGCAAGGGCCCTCATATAAATAAGATAACCCACATGCCAAGGGTGACGATTATGGCATTTACCCCCCATGAAATTGGGTGAGGCCTATGTCCAGCAGTAGACATACTTCGGCTGATATAGTAGTGGGTTAGTGTATCCTCCCGAGGATCACTTTGCAGAACTTTTATTGTGAACCAAGATTTACAAGGTTACAATATTCATTTCAAATATCTTGTAACTGCATCACTGTTTAGCTAGCTCTTATCACATCACACTGTCTGAATTTCTTCACTCAACTCACTTTTTACACCAAGTGACCACTCATCATTCCAGGCTACACATGCTCATGTCCAACGGGAGTCAAGCTGAGAGACGGCAGCAACACCACTTGCTACAGCACCCCACAATGCTTGCTTCTGGTGGCACAGCGCTCAGCTATATCTAAAATATCACTGGACTCTCCAGACTTCACACCCTACACACTGCCTTTAAAAGACCTGAAGAGAGCCATGTCTATCGATTTTGATCCTAAGACTGAGTATATATACTGGACAGATAGTATGGTAAGCATCAAAATCCTAAAATAGACTCCTAATATTAGGCTTTGTATGAAATCCTACTAGGTAGTAGGTAATGTGATTCGTCAGAAGCCATTTCCAGTGTTCCATACCAGAATGGTCCAACGTAACATGTATGTGATCATTGGTCATTCAATGTCTAACCATCTGTCACAGGCAGCTTTTGGAACAAGCTTTTATCTCTGACTACTTTTTTGCACAGTAAACAACTGTTTAATACTACCTTAGGACTTTGGCCTCCTTCCATCTTTATCATCAGAATGGCGACGAACTTGCAACTGGATCGCATGTACGCACAGAACAAAAAAGGGCATTCAGGATAGTAACTCAAAACGATTCTCATTTGATACATGTTTTTGTTTCACAGGCAAAGACCATATCACGTGCTCGTTTAGACGGCAGCGAACAGTCAGTGGTAATCCACAGCAGTGGGGTACCTGACAGCATTGCCATTGATCCACTGGCTAGGAACATTTACTGGACCGACCCCGTCACAGACACCATCAATGTTGCGAGGTTGGATGGCAGCCTGAGAAAGGTATGCCATCTGTTTATAGTGAATGTATGTATGTATGTAAATACTTTATTGTAGGTACAGTCGAAGTTATAAGTTTAAACTAATTAGGGTTTGCTTTTAGAAACCTTAGTATCATTAAGACTCCATATCCACATTGCTGCAAGTAGTAGATGGAAAGTTAGGAAAGAGGGTAATAAAAAAAATTGAATTGGGAGTACTTACAAGAAAAAACTTTTCTTGCGTTTTTGCTGTATCTTGGCTATACCGACTTGGTACGGAACTTTATAGGCCAGTTCATTTTATACTAGCTGTTGCCCGCGACTTCGTCCGCGTCTTCGCTCCTATTGGTCGCAGCGTGATGTTATATAGCCCAAAGCAACCAGTAGTTCCTGAGATTAGCGCGTTCAAACAAACAAACTCTTCAGCTTTATAATATTAGTACAGTATGGATATTTAATAATGACACCGCTACTACTTGCTGTGTTGGGGGTGAGTAAGGTAATCAGAGTTCCCGAGGATGTGCTGTGGAGAATGAGGGTCCTGTATTATCTCTAGCTGTTGATACAACGAATCAAACAGGATCAGCGGCGCGCTTGTGATTTCCTGACTATTTGTTTACTAGTTAAAATATAGGATGATTTTACATATTTCAGTTTTTTTGTCTTATGTAGTATTTCCCTCTTTTAAGTAAGGTGATAAGATTTGTGTTACACACGGTTGCAAAGTTATTTTACGTCTCGTGTGTTGCATCACTCGCGGTTAAAATACAACTTTGGACTCTTGTTTATTTATTTATTCCCCAGGTTATCATATACGAGGATTTATACGAGCCGCGCGCCATAGCGGTGCACCCGACGGCCGGGTGGATGTTCTGGTCAGACTGGTACGAGAAACGACCCAAGATCGAGCGTAGTAGTCTGGACGGCAGCGGGCGAGTCCTCCTCGTCTCAGAGAAGCTCATGTGGCCCAACGGAATCGCGTTGGATACGGTCAACAATAAACTGTACTGGGGCGATGCTAGGACACATAAAATTGAGGTGAGATATTAAAACCGTTGATCCGCTCACAGTAAGAGGCCCTGCTAGATCGAGCGTGCTCATCTACATCTACGAGAAGCTCATGTAGCCCAACAGAATCGCGTTGGATACGGTCAATAATAAACTACTGCGGCGATGCTAAGACACATTAAATTGAGGTGAAATGTTAAAACCGTTGATCCGCTCACAGTAAGAGGCCCTGATAGATCGAGAGTGCTCATCTACATCTACGAGAAGCTCATGTAGCCCAACGGAATCGAGTTGGATACGATCTATAATGGACTTTACTGGAGATCACTCCATGCTAGTGAAGATGAGAGGGTTCTTCTTAGGTTGTAGACGCAAATGACACAAGTTGATATCACGGAATAAGTCTATATTTTTACATAAGTAAACAGTCCCATCTCTTAAAATATTAGAAGGCGCTAGGGCGCTATGCAGGAATAGGTAGGTTAGTTTAGACCGACACGAAAACAACTCAAACAATATAAAATCCTTGTTGGTAACTAAGCAACGGTAACAAGCCGCGAGCACGAATACGAGATACGTTGAAGCAGTGTGGCGATCAAGTAGCGACTAGTTGACTGTGTTGCTCACACGCGGCGTGCGCGATCGGCGCTGCCGTCGCAGCAGCCTAGCGCATGCGCGCGCGGGGTTACGCCGGAAGCCGATGGTGTTGTCGATGAATGTATGAGTGTATGTATAAATAATATAAAACTAAAGTGGTAGGTACTTAGGCCACACCACCCCCCTCCAGAGACCGTCAAGGGCGATAATAATCCCGATACTGATCTGGGAACTTTACCTGTCGACCAGAACGCGTGACTTGCTGGTGAGGCAACGTAGCACGAGTAAGATGCTGTTGAGAGTGATGAGGCATGATGGCAGGAGGAACTCGAGGAGTATCGTTTTGCCCTACATCGGGAGACAGTGTGAAGGCTGGCTTGAGCCGGTCTATGGACACCGTCTTCTCTCTATTGTGAAGAAATATTTTAAAAACTTTATCATCACGAGATAATACCTTATGGGGTCCGGAGTATGCTGCTTGCAGGGGACCTCGCGCTGGGTGCTCTCGGAGAAAAACGTATTCGCAGGTGGGTAATTCCTTGTAAACAAACACTTTAGGTTTACTATGGCGGGCAGCTGGTGTAGGTTTCAGTTTTTCTGCGAAGCTCCTGAGCCGAGCAGTGAATACGGACATGTCTGTCGTACCGCTCATGGTTGACTCGAAGAACTCGCCGGGAAGTCTTAGCGGTTCACCGTATACCAGTTCTGCCGCGGATGACTGTAAATCCTCCTTAAAGGCGGTTCTTATGCCAAGTAAGACCCACGGCAATGACTCAGTCCATTTCTCGTTCGCATGACATATTATCGCGGCTTTGAGTTGCCTATGGAATCTTTCCACTAAACCGTTGCAAGCGGGATGGTAAGCTGTTGTCCTTTTGTGCTCGAACCCGGCTAGCTTCGACAGACATTGGAATAGGTCAGATTCAAATTGACTACCACGATCGGTTGTAATGTCTGTCGGAGATCCGAATCAAGCTATCCAGGTTGACAGCAGAGTCTTTGCAACGGTTTCCGCGGTAATGTCTTCTATCGGTACTGCTTCCGGCCAACGTGTGAACCGGTCCACGGCTGTAAGGCAGTACCGATAGCCATGCGAAAGGGGGAGAGGTCCGACCAAATCAATGTGCACCTGCTTAAATCTGGCGCGTGGCAAGTTGAAGGTGCCAAGGGGGGCGGTCACGTGGCGATTGACTTTGGCCCGTTGGCACTGAATGCATGCGCGAGTCCACTCTCTACAATCCTTCTGTACTCCAGGCCATACAAACCTCTCGGCAACTAACTTAGCCGATGCGTTGGAGCCAGGATGGCTGAGAGAGTGTAAACTATCGAAAACTTGCTTACGAAAGTACTTGGCGACGTAGGGCCTGGAAGTCGGGGTACTGACGTCGCAGTACAGTGGAACGCGACTACCAGGTACATGTAGCTTTCGTAGTTGTAGGGAGGAGCCTTCGCTCAAAAGCTTCTGCAGCTCAGGGTCGGCAGCTTGACCTTCGGCTAACGCTTCGAGGCTGACTGGCGCTCCCAGTTCTTCGATACGCGACAGGGTATCGGCGACGATATTATCCTTGCCGGATATGTGTCGGATGTCCGTTGTGAACTGGGAAATGAAGTCGAGATGTCTGTACTGCCTAGGCGAACAGTTTGTCTTTCGTTCATGAAATGCGAAACTGATCGGCTTATGGTCAGTGTAGACGACAAAATGCCTGGCCTCGAGCATGTGCCGAAAGTATTTGATCGCCTCATAGATGGCCAGAAGCTCCCTATCATAAGGCGAGTACTTAACCTGTGCGGGCGAAAGCTTCCTCGAGAAGAACGCGAGTGGTTCCCACGCGTCTTCTTGGAACTGCTGCAGGACTGCACCGATGGTGTTGTCGATGAATGTATGAGTGTATGTATAAATAATATAAAACTAAAGTGGTAGGTACTTAGGCCACACATGGGCGGGTGCATCTACTAGCTTTATCTCCAAACTTGCTATGGTACCAGCATACCGGATACTTCCTGTAGTTCGATTGAGAGCGCTGTCTGGAAACGCTGCGACCGCCTCGCGAAGAAGTGGCGCGGGATCTAGAGTTCCTCCCTGACGTCTTCAGCTCGCGCAGCTCTCGTCGAAGTTCTGCCACTTCTCTTGTGAGATCGCTGAGGATCGAGCTGGGGACCGTACTTCTGACGGCCGCGACCCGCGGCGAAGCTGTGGCGAGGTCGTTCACCCGATCCGCCAAATCCGCGAGAGCTTCGAGTGGCGTTGTATCAGGCTGCCCGGCGAGTACCGTCTGGATGCCATGTGGAAGACGGTTAATCCACATAGTCTTCATAAAGTCGTCATCCACGCTTACGCCTGCCAGGCTTTGAAGGTGACGGAGGAAGTCTGACGGTTTCCGTTCCCCAAGCTCTTCATGCATCATGAGTTGCTTTATTCTCTTTTCTTTGGAGTCGCTAAGACGCTTAATTAGCTCGTTCTTCAGCTTTTCGTATCTGTGCGTGGCCGGCGGTTTGATAATAATGTCTTTCACCGCTCTTGCATGATGGGTGTCTAAATTACTAATGACGTAATTAAATTTGGTGAGATCGCTAGTGATTCCCGCGTTGGTAAACTGACCTTCTATTTGTGCGAACCATATGTCAGGCTCTTCTGGCCAAAAAGGTGGTATTTTGATGCCTACCTTAAAAACATCGTGTGTGTTTATCGACACTGCCCCATCGCTAGTGTTGTTGCCGGGCGTCTGTAGTGCATTTCCGGAATTGGCGTTTTCATCCGTGTTGCTCGACGATGCTCCGGCACCGCCGGTGAACAGATCCTGCGGTCCCGTCATTATTTTGTTCCTTTGTCGAAGGGTCACCAGTGAAGATGAGAGGGTTCTTCTTAGGTTGTAGACGCAAATGACACAAGTTGATATCACGGAATAAGTCTTTATTTTTACATAAGTAAACAGTCCCATCTCTTAAAATATTAGAAGGCGCTAGGGCGCTATGCAGGAATAGGTAGGTTAGTTTAGACCGACACGAAAACAACTCAAACAATATAAAATCCTTGTTGGTAACTAAGCAACGGTAACAAGCCGCGAGCACGAATACGAGATACGTTGAAGCAGTGTGGCGATCAAGTAGCGACTAGTTGACTGTGTTGCTCACACGCGGCGTGCGCGATCGGCGCTGCCGTCGCAGCAGCCTAGCGCATGCGCGCGCGGGGTTACGCCGGAAGCCGATGGTGTTGTCGATGAATGTATGAGTGTATGTATAAATAATATAAAACTAAAGTGGTAGGTACTTAGGCCACACCAGCATCAGCTAGGGCACAGCAAATTGAGGTGAGGTGATCACCCTGCTAGATTGACAAAAGATGCGAGTTAAGCGTTCGGCGCGGTCAAATTGTGAATGGGTGACGGTGATTAATCCGTGTTAAGGGCGCCGATATTGAAAAATGTGACAAAGTTCCAATTATACATTGAGATTATGGCCTTAAATGAAAGTTATGTAACAACTGAAGTTTAAAAGCAGAATAGTGTTATACTTGGAGAGTCCAATCACACCAATTGTGTTCTATTCGAGAGGTTTAATAGTTATTTATTTGTTCAGGTGTGTAACATGGACGGCACGAACAGAAACGAGTTGCACAACAGCGACATCCTGCACATATTTGGTCTAACCCTGCTCGATCAACATCTATACTGGTCCGATATGCAGCGGCGGACTTTGGACAGAATCGATAAAGATACAGGTATGTAAAACAATTTAATTTATATGTATTAAGCCAGGATTAGGTAGCGGACTGAGAGTATCTTTCAGGATGAAACTGTACTGGGATAATGCAAGCTGCGTATTTTGGAAATATCTGCTGTAAAATGACTCAAAGCAAAAAAGGACTCACCGATATGGTACATATTCGCATGTTGCAGAGGAACTGCCAGGATAACCAGGTTATCAGGTGCTCTTCCGAATTTAGGAATCCTGTTCAGGTCTGGTTTGTTGTAAGAGTAAGAAAAAAATGTATTTATTTGTTCGAAGGTCTAGAGAGACATGCGGTGGTGGAGCAGATGGCGAACATGATGGGCGTGAAAGCGTTCCGGCTCGGCTCGGCGCTGGGCTGGAACGCGTGCGCGGACAACAATGGTGGCTGCTCGCATCTCTGCTTCAACCGCCCGCAGCCGCTCGGCTACGTGTGCCGCTGTCCGCTGGGTGAGTCCTCTGTCAATATTAAAAATTAAAGAATTTTATTCAACACTATAGCAAACATATTAAATCAATTAGTTCGTAAGTAGCTGCACTATTGTAAACAGTGTCGCAGATATTTCCGCCCACCTCGGGACATAATAGGAATTAGTGTTCTAAAATGAATTACGTTATTATGAATAAGAATATAACCAAACATATTAAGTAAACTTGATTATTATATTATATATACTTCAGCTTATAGAGTAAGTAACTTTGTCTGTCCGTCTGTTACCTCTTCACGTTTAAACTGCAGAACCAAAAGAGCTGAATTTTTTTATCCCGTAAATCATCTCCTAAGGGCGTGAATTAAGTTTACCGTACCTTTTTAATTTATTACAGGCAGGCTTTTTTATTTATTACGGGAAGCATGATATTGATATCCAATCAACACTGATGTCATGTTATGGTAATTGATTGATCACTCTTCATTTGTTCGTTACCGTAAGGCAAATTGAATCATAATCAAACAAAATCTTCATTACAGGCCTGGAATTGAAAAGTGACAAAAAAACTTGCGCAGAACCAGAAGCGTTTCTCATTTACAGTCGCAAGAGCTTCATAGGACTATTGAGCATGGAATATGATAACACGGACAATCATGCGTTATTGCCTTTGAAGGAGTTGAAGGAAGTCGGGTTAGTATACACCATAGTATTAGCCAGGCCCGCCAGGTGGACCGACGACCTGAAGAGAGGGGCGGGAAGGGGATGGAGAGCTGAGGATCGGGTGTGGTGGCGCGAATTGGGGAAGGCCTATGTCCAGCAGTGGACGACTGCGGGCTGATGATGATAATAGTATTATAGGACTTGTTCTCCTGACTCGACTATCACACACCCCTTGGGTGTTAATTCACCCGAACGCGTCTGACACCGCCGGCCAATGCTTTATCGTTCAACGAGGTTGTGTTAACGCAATTACTAAATGACGGCGTTGACGCCACACGTGAATACCCTCTAACTAGACAGAGCATGTGCTATGCGGTAGAGTGGGATAGCATGATTCGCTGATTCTAACTATCAAACATCAGTTTTGTTTTATAGAGGATCTGTTAAGTATTATTATTTACTGCATGGTTTTAGTGAAACTTGATTACTAATTATTTATTAGAATACTGATATTTATCACCATCATATCAGCCAAATGACGTCCACTGCTCAAACACACATATACCTCCCCAAACATATACACAATACAACAATTGGGGGACATAGGCCTTCCCCCAGGAGTGCCACAATGACCGGCCCTGCGCCACCCGCATCCTAATATTACAAAGAGGTAAAGCTTGTGACACTGTAAGTAATTAGGTATCGAAACAACTCGACCAATCTATTTATTTTTTACGGGCATTTAGTATTATACTAAAGCAATAATTTCGTCAAACGTGGCTGCAGTCGCGGGAACAGCTACTAGAATGTACAGCCGCCATCTTAAGTATAGTTAGTACCACTCAAAATAGCCAAATGTATCTAACAAACCCTACAGTAATAAGAATGTGTTACAATATATATTTCGCTGACAGCCAAGATATTACTAACTGTGAGTGAAAGTTCTGATGGCTGGCTTATTGACTGGGATCCTAGAAAACGAAGAGACACCACAGATAGCTGTCACATTTGGTTTGCGTTCAATGATGGCTCGATATATGCTAACCTAGCCAACCCTGTACGAGTTTTTCTTTTTTGTTAAATTAAATAGATTACACATGTTTGTGCCAGTTCCCGTCAATTTTGAAACTAATGACTATCCATTGTTACTTCCAGTGCTCTAGCAGTCCATTATTCGGGATCGAGGATATACTGGTCAGACATCAAGGCTAAGACCATCAGTCGCTGTTCTATAAATGGCTCGCATATGGAAAAGATTCTGGAGTGGATGGGTTTGGTTGAAGGTATGATGGTTTTTTGTCTATAGGTTTATAGACTGTGCAACGTTGGAAGGAAATAGTAGAAAGCAAAATCCTCTTATTCATTAAAACTTCATTACGCTCTGCTTAAATTTCTTTACATTCAACGGCATTTTTAGCTAAAATGGCTTTTATAGACGCAAATCATCACACAATCCAAATGTCGAATATTAATCTAACCGTATTAACATGTGTGAAATCTAGGTATAATGTGTAAAAGACTAACCAGCAAGTTTTACAAAACTGTGAAAACATATTGACTGTGGAATTATTAAGTGGCAGTTTTAAGTATATCCTATATCCTTTGGTATAGCGTGTTTTTACTAGTGTATATTTTTAATTCAAGGTATAACGATAGACTGGTCAGGACAGAACATCTACTGGACAGACAGCACCACGCATCGCATCGAGGTGGCGCGACTGGACGGCTCTAGCCGCCGGACGCTTATCTGGCAATACCTCAAGAAACCTAAGAGTATCACTTTGGATCCTAAGAAAGGGTATGTATGTTTTTAATCGTGATTTATAACTGTACATTTTAGCTCAAAATTTTAGCCATATCATAAGACATCAAGTTCATAAGGACTCAGGACTAGAAACTTCACTTGAAACTGTATGTAGTTAACTTATGTGACGTGTAAACTGAAAGGTGGGGGAAGTTTGAGAATTATATATACGAGAAAGTACATTATAGTCTGGAACACAAAGGAAATTCCGGTCATTAATTTTTTTATAACTCCCTAAATATCGTATTCCGCGTTAAACTCTAATAAGAATATTTTTTTACAGATACATGTACTGGTCCGAACTCGGTTCAAAAACCATCAAACGAGCAGCAATGGATGGGTCTTCGCCCACCATCCTCATCGATCAAGTGGGGAAAGTCCACGCCCTGGCCATAGACTACGACAAGAGGATGATTTACTGGGCCGCGCTGGAACCCCCGATCATAGAGTACGCGTATCTGAACGGAACTGGCCGGAAGGTGCTGGTTGACAATATAACCATGCCTTACGCGTTGACTCTGTTTGGTGATAGGGTGTTCTGGGGTGATTGGAACACAGGTGACTGAATAATTGTACTCTTAATGTAAAAACTTTTTGAGAAAATTTCTGACGTTGAATCATACACCGAACTCCTACAAAACAAAACATAATCTAGTACGTAATTAGTTCTTGGTGGATTTAACGATATATACACGAAATATATTGCTTGGAGACGCTATCGTAACGTCATCTAATTTATCACGTCATTTGTCGTTTTCATTATAGTCAAAGTAAGTAGTACTATGTCTTTATGCTTTGTAATATTAAATTTATGGGAAGAACAAATGTTACTTGGGCACACCTGAAGAAACGTGACCGTGACGTATGCTTGAAAATTTGACAAAGCTACAAAGTTTAATTTTGTTAGTCAACACTTGTCCAAAATCACTCGTCGTTAATCAAGTGCTTCAAAATTATCGATGAACCGCGTTCTTTTCGGCTTTTTGTGCTTGTCAAATATTCACGCATACGTCACGGTCACTTTTCTTCAGGTGTCCCCAAGATTACTATCGTCACGGTATTCAACATCTGCGTAAATTCTTCGCAACAATATTGTCGCAATATGACTGACTAGATGCGTATTCCAGGCGTAATCCAATCGGTACAGAAAACCGACGGGTCAAACCGTGTGTCCATCCACACGCGGCCGCCGCTGGACTACCTGACGGACCTGAAGGTGTACGCGCGCGCCGCGGCCGGCAACCAGTGCGGCGTCGACAACGGCGGCTGCTCGCACCTCTGTCTGCCGCTACCGGCGGACACTAGAGCGGACTACCGCTGTGCCTGCCCCACGCATTACAGACTGAATAAGGACAATCAGACGTGCTCTGGTAAGTAAGATTATCAAATTTAATTTCCTTTTTAAATAGCTCATTTTATTGTACGAGAAGATTGACCGTTCTATACTGGATGAAAGCTGCTGCAGGCATTCATAACCCGTTCTCACTTTCACCTCATGCCGGTATCCGTTTCCCTGTGTTTATAATCCAATTATAAAGTTATTTGCTGATGTACCATCTGTTTTCAGAACCGGAAGACTTCTTGTTGTTCGCTCAAAAGAACGCGGTTGGGCGCATAATGATAGTAAACGGTGAATGCAATGACGCCTTCATGCCAGTGACTGGTTTGAAGAACGTCAAGGCTATCGAGTACGATCCCGATCACAAGTGAGTGAATATTCAGCTTATGCAGGTCGACACGAATATTATTTTATGGCAAAAAATTCATGCAGATGTGTATGTCGTGTATACACATACATATAGCATATTTTAACTTATTTATTACCTGTGTAATTTTTTATTTACTATTATTGTTTTTTATGTTTTCTTTATTGTGCCCATTGACGATGGTTGAGTAAATTAATTTTATTTTGTAAATGTTAAGTATTCAGTAATTTACTAAAAGAAATAAATATAACGAATGTCATCTAATCAAGTATTGTAAACCCAAAAATCCTGCATAGGTATTCCTAGTACCATAATATTCTCACTAAAAATATTTTACAAGTGGAATCGTTGTTCATTAGTGTTGGAAATCATTCTACTTATGTATATTTAAAATCATTTGAATTGACCAAATTGTATTATAAATTAGTCCGGTAAAAAGCATCTTTACTGACCAAGCAAGAAGGTCTTTTGGACCTTCTTGCTTGGTCTGACATTATAAATAATTTTAACGATATATCAACAATTTTATCAATAATTTTAACGACAAATTGCGATGAACAGAGAACCGGCTGATTCAACGAAAGTTTTAAGACTGCGCAGTACGTTAGGTTCTCCACACAAACGTATTTATGCTCTCATTTTAAAACGCCAGGCTAGAATAACATGAAACTTTGTATACACAATGGGATCCGGCATATTTAGGTCGGACCATAGTTTCTGTTGCTTGAAATTATAATGGAGAAAAAATACAGCGATTATTAAGGTTTTCATACAAGCCGTGAAAAAACTCAAAAGGCCGCGGTATTTTTTTTCTTTTACAATTTCTAGCAACAGAAACTATGGTCCGACCTAGATATGCCGGATCCCATTGTGTATACAAATTTTCATGTTATTCTAGCATGGCGTTTTAAAATGAGAGGGTAAATACGTTTGTATGGAGAACCGAGCCAGACTGAGCGTACTGCGCCCTCTTAATGAGGCTATTAGACTAGTGTAATATGCCTACCAGAGAATACCCGAGACACCACCAAGCATTATTTATTCGCAGAATGCTCTACTGGATGGACGAAGACTCCCACTCGATCCGTCGCGTCCCCATGTCGTACTACTCCACATCGGCCATCACCGACTCGTCCACGGTCGTCGCGGATCTCTCGCGGCCGTTCCACATGGTGCTCGACGTGCTAGGGCGGGCACTGTACTGGACCTGCTTCGACACAGACTCCATCAACGCTACGTCTATTGAGAATAATTCGTCGGCCGGCGTCATTTTGAGAGGAAAAAACATGATGCCGAGACATTTGGCGTTTCATCAGACTAAAAGGTAATTACGTTATTGTAGACTTTGTAGAGCCTAAGAAGCAAACTATTGACGCTATAGCTTGCTTCTTAAGAAGCTTAGAAGGCTAAAGATATTCAGTGTCATATCGCCACATTTTCGAGGAATAGCCCATGAAGTACCTTACTACAAGCCCGGAAAGGCACAGACACCCAATCGTCAGCAATGCATACAAAATAATGTACACCTATTTTTACCGACTTCAATAGAAGGAAGGAGGTACTCAGTTCGTCTGCATGTTTGCTTGTTCTTTTTTTTGTGTATGTATGTTCCCCGATAACTCTTGACCACGTTGGCTGATTATGATAATTCTTTTTTTGTTTCAAAGCAGGTACTCTGACATTGGTCTCATATAAATTTGGTGAATTTCGGATGATGGTATCTAAGAGGAATCAAGGGAACTCCTCGAATTTGATAGGCAATTTCTGTAGGTAACCAAGCATTGGCTGAGGGAAACCACAAATTGGAGTCTGTTTTTTTTTGCCATAAATTATTTAACCCCCGACGCAAAAAGAGAGGCGTGTTGTAAGTTTAACGTGTCTATCTGTGATATCGTAGCTCCCAAACGGATTTTGTGTCATAGATAATTTTATGCCGAGTGTTCTTAGGCTGTGTTCCGAATCACGCTCACAGCGCTGTGAGCGCGCTCAAGGTCGGACCGATTCACGCTCACAACGTTTACACGAGATGTCGTGACGTCATTGATGACGTCATGGACGGCGCTCACGGTGCTCACACTCCCAGCCGTAAGCACCTTGAGCGCAAACGTCAAGTTGACGTTTGACATTTCATTATAGGCGCGAAAAATAAACTTTACAGTTATAATAGTTTATTTATTAGTTTTTTTTGTACTTTGTCGGTAGCAAACAAGCGTACGGCCAGCCTGATGGTAAGTGGTCATCGCAGCCTATGGACGCCTGCAACTCCAGGGGTGTCACATGCGCATAACCAACTCTTTAAAATTGTATATACTCCTTTCTTGAAGAACCCGATACTGTAGTCCTTCGGGGAAACCTCGGCAGGGAGTTCATTCCACAGTCAGAGCGTCCAATGGAGAAAATTCCTCTGAAACTGTACCGTACGCGACCATTCAGGTTCTAAGGTGTGAAGATGAACTATTCCCTATGCTCTACAATTTGGTCCTGGAACATGTCGTCAGTTTTATATTAGTTCATTGCAGATTGCGATTAATTTCAATTTTCTACAGATCAAAAACCCAGCCCAGAATTTCATACTATGATTAATTGACGAACTCAAAATTCAAATTCAGTTGACGTTTGACAGTAAACACGCTCATGACCGGTCCGAAACAAAACACCGCTCACGCGGCCTTGAGCGCGCTAACTGATTCGGACCGGCCGCCAGCACTGTAAGCGTTGTGAGCGCTGTGAGCGTGATTCGGAACACAGCCTTAGCCATGTTTCATGAAAATAACTTCCGCCGTTTCTGAGATAATGAGCTTTGAAATGAAAATGTCTGGGGTTTTTCAACTTTTCTAAGTTGTATTTTTGTACAGGATACTAATATGGAACGACCTGGGCCTGGGCGCTATAATGCGATCCCGGCCGGACGGCACGGGGCGGGCGGAGCTAGCGCGCGCCGCCAACGCCACCGCGCTCACCGTGGACCAGGTGGCCGGCGTCGTGTACTGGGCCGTCAACAAGCAGATACACGCCGTCGACCTCGACTCCAACAACAAGTGAGTGCATGACGTGGGGCCGCCGATTATTACAAAGCTTATAACCGGGGGTCGGGAATTCCGACACTGATGCCTATTTACATTTACCTACACATGGCGAAATATGGAGTCGGAATGTAAACATTAGTTCCATGAACATCTCTTTGTTTAAATTTCTAATCTAAACTTAAATAGTAGCTAGTTTTCATTACTTTATATTTAGGACAAAACTTTGCGTCAATTTGCTCTTGAAACTTCGTTTGTTGAATGATTCACAGAAGAATTAAATAATATTATGTGGCTTTAAATTAACTTGTAATATATTTAATGTTAATCGAAATACTTAAATATGAATTAACATTGGCGTGCTTTGTTAATTTCAAAATAGTGTGAATTATATTACCTAATAAAATAAAATTGAGTCCGCTTCCATATAACTTACATACGGCTGCCATGAAAGGTCGCCGCCAAAGTGTAGGTAAATAGGCAGGAATTTCCGATCCCTGCTTACAACTAATATTACACGTCGGATACATCGCTGCGCGTGATATGTTGATCACATTACTTTGGACTAGTGTAAAGTACACCCGAGTCGTTAAAAAGATGTACAGGTACAGCAAGTAGGTGTTTGTACATGAGTGATAAAGGTTCGTGTCCACTGTCCACAGACGTATAATATGGCAAGGCGGCGTGGCGGGCTCGCTGGCCGTGTACTCGGGCGCGCTGTACCTGAGCGCCGGCGAGCGGCCCATGCGCGTGCCGCTGCACCGCCGCGACCTGCCCGCCTCGCCCGTGCCGCACGTGGCGCGCCTCTCCTGCGCGCTCGCTGTCTCCAAGGTACGGTGTACATGAGTGGTGAAGGTTCGTGTCCACAGACGTACAATATGGCAAGGCGGCGTGGCGGGCTCGCTGGCCGTGTACTCGGGCGCGCTGTACCTGAGCGCCGGCGAGCGGCCCATGCGCGTGCCGCTGCACCGCCGCGACCTGCCCGCCTCGCCCGTGCCGCACGTGGCGCGCCTCTCCTGCGCGCTCGCTGTCTCCAAGGTACGGTGTACATGAGTGGTGAAGGTTCGTGTCCACAGACGTACAATATGGCAAGGCGGCGTGGCGGGCTCGCTGGCCGTGTACTCGGGCGCGCTGTACCTGAGCGCCGGCGAGCGGCCCATGCGCGTGCCGCTGCACCGCCGCGACCTGCCCGCCTCGCCCGTGCCGCACGTGGCGCGCCTCTCCTGCGCGCTCGCTGTCTCCAAGGTACGGTGTACATGAGTGGTGAAGGTTCGTGTCCACAGACGTACAATATGGCAAGGCGGCGTGGCGGGCTCGCTGGCCGTGTACTCGGGCGCGCTGTACCTGAGCGCCGGCGAGCGGCCCATGCGCGTGCCGCTGCACCGCCGCGACCTGCCCGCCTCGCCCGTGCCGCACGTGGCGCGCCTCTCCTGCGCGCTCGCTGTCTCCAAGGTACGGTGTACATGAGTGGTGAAGGTTCGTGTCCACAGACGTACAATATGGCAAGGCGGCGTGGCGGGCTCGCTGGCCGTGTACTCGGGCGCGCTGTACCTGAGCGCCGGCGAGCGGCCCATGCGCGTGCCGCTGCACCGCCGCGACCTGCCCGCCTCGCCCGTGCCGCACGTGGCGCGCCTCTCCTGCGCGCTCGCTGTCTCCAAGGTACGGTGTACATGAGTGGTGAAGGTTCGTGTCCACAGACGTACAATATGGCAAGGCGGCGTGGCGGGCTCGCTGGCCGTGTACTCGGGCGCGCTGTACCTGAGCGCCGGCGAGCGGCCCATGCGCGTGCCGCTGCACCGCCGCGACCTGCCCGCCTCGCCCGTGCCGCACGTGGCGCGCCTCTCCTGCGCGCTCGCTGTCTCCAAGGTACGGTGTACATGAGTGGTGAAGGTTCGTGTCCACAGACGTACAATATGGCAAGGCGGCGTGGCGGGCTCGCTGGCCGTGTACTCGGGCGCGCTGTACCTGAGCGCCGGCGAGCGGCCCATGCGCGTGCCGCTGCACCGCCGCGACCTGCCCGCCTCGCCCGTGCCGCACGTGGCGCGCCTCTCCTGCGCGCTCGCTGTCTCCAAGGTACGGTGTACATGAGTGGTGAAGGTTCGTGTCCACAGACGTACAATATGGCAAGGCGGCGTGGCGGGCTCGCTGGCCGTGTACTCGGGCGCGCTGTACCTGAGCGCCGGCGAGCGGCCCATGCGCGTGCCGCTGCACCGCCGCGACCTGCCCGCCTCGCCCGTGCCGCACGTGGCGCGCCTCTCCTGCGCGCTCGCTGTCTCCAAGGTACGGTGTACATGAGTGGTGAAGGTTCGTGTCCACAGACGTACAATATGGCAAGGCGGCGTGGCGGGCTCGCTGGCCGTGTACTCGGGCGCGCTGTACCTGAGCGCCGGCGAGCGGCCCATGCGCGTGCCGCTGCACCGCCGCGACCTGCCCGCCTCGCCCGTGCCGCACGTGGCGCGCCTCTCCTGCGCGCTCGCTGTCTCCAAGGTACGGTGTACATGAGTGGTGAAGGTTCGTGTCCACAGACGTACAATATGGCAAGGCGGCGTGGCGGGCTCGCTGGCCGTGTACTCGGGCGCGCTGTACCTGAGCGCCGGCGAGCGGCCCATGCGCGTGCCGCTGCACCGCCGCGACCTGCCCGCCTCGCCCGTGCCGCACGTGGCGCGCCTCTCCTGCGCGCTCGCTGTCTCCAAGGTACGGTGTACATGAGTGGTGAAGGTTCGTGTCCACAGACGTACAATATGGCAAGGCGGCGTGGCGGGCTCGCTGGCCGTGTACTCGGGCGCGCTGTACCTGAGCGCCGGCGAGCGGCCCATGCGCGTGCCGCTGCACCGCCGCGACCTGCCCGCCTCGCCCGTGCCGCACGTGGCGCGCCTCTCCTGCGCGCTCGCTGTCTCCAAGTACAATCTGAGTCTGACACGTGGAACATGTCAACCTACTCGTAGCAACGTCATAAAATTTTCAATTCTGTCCAGGAACTGTAATGCTGCATTGCAGTAAGTGATTCCGTTAAACTTTCGGCTGTAATCTGTGAAGAGTTCCGTAGCAAAAATTGCGAAAATGGAACCGGAAATGGTATAGATTCGTAATGTCTCTCCGTCCGTATGTCACAGCCGACCTACTCGGAGTCTATAAGAACTACAATTATGAAATTTTGTACAAAAGTGTATTCCATGAACCGCTACAGAAAAATGATGTGAAGTTACGAAAAAATATTAAAAAACTTTTCCATTTAAGTCAACCATTAGTAAGATATTAGCCGACAAATTCGTAAAAAGTGTGTGTGTGTGTGCGTGTCCTCTAATTTCCATACTATAACGTTTAAAAATTCTGATAAAAATTGGGGCTGTGTACAATAATAAATACTTTTAACGATTTTTGGTTTGAACACGACGAACAAAAGGACGTTAGTGCCGTGCCGTAATAGGGGCCTGGTATAGGTCGATTCACAAGAGCTGGCGCGGAAAATGTATGAAACTGTCATTAATTTCATAGACATTCGGTACCGGACCCTTCTTTGTGCATGATCCAAGACGCACTTGGCCGGTTTTTTATTTTATTAAGTAGATTAGCTACATATGAATCTCCCTTTCGGCGCCCATAACTATCCAGTCCAATCAATGCATCCAATTATATGACAGATCTATATTAATAATTTCGTGCAGGGGTACGGTAGACCCGAACGAGAACTGTCTGAAATTGAAGAACGTATAAAAATAACGATTTTTGAGTTGAACATATGTATCCGCAAAATTCGGATTGTCGCGTATTTTGCATTTAAAAGTGTTAATTTGATGACAAAACGTCGGCCATATTGCCCACAGACTATATTGCTATATTAAATTTGTTGGTTGACAGTGTCGGCTACGTTCGAAAATCGTGAACTATTTTTGCGTCCGGTATGTTGGCCAGGTTGCTGGGCTGCGTTCTGGGTGATGGGCCATCATCGCCCATTGTGTGGATTCGGCTAGCCGCGTCTGCAGCGTTTTGTTTTTGTAGTTTTCAAGCGTTCTATACACCTATCAGCCTAGCTAGCACGATAACTTATACCGTCACGTTATATGGGCGAAATGTATTAAAACGTCACATAAAACATAACGGTATAATCTATCGTGCTAGCTAGACTAATTGTCACAACAACCGCCTTCAAAGCGAATGTATAGGGCCTGTTACATGGTTATTATTATCACGTGATACATTCATATCAGGATAAGTATCACGTGAATATTGAAGCAGAATCCATACAAATTTGAAAACTGCGATAATATTGACACCCCAGTATTGTGATAATATTAATCGTATTGGCTATGTGCACGTCTGAAACGTCAAACGTCAAAGGTCCCGAGACAATGTCAAAACTCAGAGATATCAAATAATGACACATGAATATTTTATTTACTTTAGTAAACGAGAAAGACCCCGTATTGGAAATTTTACTGAAAGAAATAAGAGAATAAATAAATACATACAAACGAAACGAATCGTAGGAAACCGTTAAGAAACCAATAGAAAACGTGAAAGTAAATTTGACAGTTGTCCCCGGTAAGTACACATTTCTGCCATGGTGTGCGCTACGATCACCTAGCTTACCCCCACCACCTACTTCGCACATAGCCAACAAAGGACACCACTTGAATGTTTGCTGAGTCTGTCCGCCATCTTAAAGCTGCGTCTCTATTTTGTTGTGACAAACTACTAGGTGACTTATGGCTTTTAAACGTCTAGCAAAATTCTATCCCTATCTCGCTCTATCTTATAACTTAGTGGTACTGGGGGTCTACTCCGAAATCCGAACTTCGTATGGTGCCGTCCCTTTCACTCATATAGTCTATGACAGGAGAGTGAAAGGGACGGCACCATACGAAGTTAGGATTTTGAATTTCGGAGTAGACCCCAAGCTCATGCCGTTCGCCGCGCTCGGACGTTAGAGGCGCTACCGCGAACCGAAAACGAAGTATCTGCCTCTCTCTCGCACATGTCTATTCGAACGACAGAGAGGAAGATAGTTCGTTTTGGTTCGCGGTAGGCCCTCAGGCGTCAACTTTAAAACGAATAGGGTATTTTACTATAAGAGAAATAAAATTCAAAATGTAATAAAAACCAGCCAAGTGCGTCGGAGTCGCACACTGAGGGTTCCGTACAACTAAAAAACAAATGTGATTTATCAATAAATTATATGTGTGACAGACAACACACGGAATGTTCTTTGACTTTCTTCGACCGTCCGCCGCGCTCGGACTAAAGTGCTACCAACCGAAAACTAAATATATATAAAAATATAAATAAATAATAATAATATATATAAATGTATATGCCTCTCTGTCGCACTTGCATATTCGAGCGCGGAGAGGGAAATACTTCGTTTTCAGATCGCGGTAGGCCCTCTGGTCTGACGGCTCCTATTCCTGGATGGTGCGCGTATCGGAATGTGAAATACCTTTGGCAAAACGGAACAATTAGCTTCAGAGCTTCCATTAATTGGAGAAAATATTACCAACTGATATTATTATCACGCAAAACACTGAATATTGAAGCAATCACGTGATATACTCATATCACGATCCGTATTACGTGCAATGAATATTGAAGAAAAATCCATACGATTTTGAAAACCACGATAATATTGACACACCAGTTGTGTGATAATAGTAAGCGTGTAACAGACCCCATACAATTTTGAAAATTGCTATAATATTCACACATAATATTGAGTGTAAAGGGCCCCACTTAATAGAATTTGGCGGAGAATAGAGAGCTGCTACCGCGAAAAAACGAACGAACATCGTGTATTTCCCTCTGTGTCGCTCGATTTTGCAAGTTCGACAGAGAGGGAGATACACGAACTTCATTTGTTTTCATTCGCGTTAGCAGCTCTGACTTCGCACCAAAAATACTGACTGGCACATCAATATTTAACAATTGCATATCTGAACTGAATTTTAATGAAGATTAGTATTTTAGCTATACAAATCACGATTACGGTGTAAACATTTTTAT
The DNA here is from genome assembly GCA_905163555.1 of Notocelia uddmanniana. Lineage (NCBI taxonomy): Eukaryota > Metazoa > Arthropoda > Insecta > Lepidoptera > Tortricidae > Notocelia > Notocelia uddmanniana. Next base: position 25,757,646 of record LR991055.1, read on the forward strand.
GTGCCTTTAAATACAACCCTTATAAAATGCTTAGGATTAACTTGCAAAGATACTAGCCTTTGCCCGTGACGTCGTCAGCGTAATCTTTTACTCCCTATTCCATATGTTAATCCAGACTACAGACTATATTTCTATACGAAGTTTCATCATAATCCGTTGTTGTAATGGTTTTATTTTATACCATTTTGTACACTATTTCTTTCGTCGTTTGCATAACTGTCACGAATAAATGTTTACTATATTTTTTTCTTATTTATTTCACCCGAGCGAAGCCGGGCTTTCATCTAGTATTTTATAATTTTATCAAATTCTACAATAAAATTCCTAAACACATTACTGAACTTAGCAATTCTAAATTCAAATCTGTAGTAAAACAAACACTTATTTCAAGAGCATATTATAAGATAAACGATTACATCATGGATAGGGATGTTTGGCAGTGATAGCGTCCTGCACGGGTAATTTATCGCGAAAATATATTTTCTACTGTAGGATTGTTATTTAAGTAATTTTGTAGTAGCTGACACTGTAATTTTATATTTAACTATACAATGTATATTGTTTTGAAAAAATGACACCTCGCCGAGTTTCTTACGCCGGTTCTTCTCGTGGCAGACGTTTATTTTTCCGAACCGGTGGTAGTTTATTGACGTTCATAGGTGCATGTAATATGCCTAATTTGAAGAATAAACTACTTTTACTTTTTTTTCCGTTATGGAATCCGATGCAAAAGTGCGTTTTGTAAATTTTAATCTGAAGCATTGTTTTTATTGCTTTCATTAGTTTTGTGAGATGATTAAATATGCTCTACTAAAGTCCTAGAAAATATGAGAATGTCATTATAGATTGGAGCAAATTACATATGCTCCAAACTCCAATCTATGTGATATGAAAGTTTCATGAAACTACTCCTATTACTGCTTTTGTACTATACAGACTTGCACCAACAATAAAAGTTGTTCAGAATCATGGATGGAACAGATTTGTTTTGTTTAGTACCACGAGCTATGCTATGTGTCCCCGTATAACAAGTAGTATCCTTGCACAGCCCATACGCACGCACCCGTGCTACGGCGGGCGCGCGTGCGGCGGCGCGGTGGGCGCGTGCGGCGAGCGCGGCGCGTGCGGCTGCGGCCTGGCGTGCCGCGCCTGCGCGCCCGGACACTTCGCCTGCGCGCCCGCGCCCGCGCCCGCGCCCCCTCCCGCGCCCGACACGCAGCCCGTCTGCGTGCCCGAAGAGTGGAGGTGCCTATTATTCCATAACTACATTACACTATTATGCAGGGCTTGTATTAACCGGTTAAATTCTCCATACAAATAACCGGTTAGGAATTTCATGTTTAATCAGGCAATCTAATAATACGAAGTCATAACCTAAATATGTTACACAGACCTACATAAAGAGCATAGAGTAATTCAAATTATTTGGCTATTTTAGGGTATTTGAGATTAACCGGTTATAACCCCTGCTTTTATGACTACCTTTTTGAGAGTTTTGACACAAATGTAATTATTTTACATATAGTTATGCTAGACAATGAAATTTCTATAAACAGCATAGTAATTCTGCTCACAACCTCACATTGTTACGGTACGACCGCGGTCTGGACGCTCATATATTTGAGCGGGTTCAATGTATGGGCGCCCGCTAACCACCCCGCAGCTAGCGTTTAGATCGCGGCCTAAGAGTCGCTATAAAAGAGCCATCAAAATGTAACGCAACTTTTATTCCATTCCAGCGAGCTTTTCGATCACATTCGATGGACTTTCATAAAAACTCATGTTTTCCGGTATAGATGCGACGGGCAGGCGGACTGCCCGGGCGGCGCGGACGAGGAGGGCTGCGGGTGCGCGGCGGGGCTGCGCTGCGCCGACGGCGCGTGCGCCGAGTCGCTCGGCGACTGCGCCGCCGGCGCCTACTGCGCGCCGCCCGACCCGCCGCTGCCCGATGCCTTCAGGTACGACCACCGCTACTGGTGTCTACAGAATTTCCAATTTGCTTGTTTTGGCTAGTTTACTATGCCTATAGTGAGACCATGTTATAAGTGTGGAAAGTACTAAATTCAGAGAGAGTGTGATGCATTGCAGGTGCGACGAACGGCTGTGCCTGGGAGCGCGCCTACTGTGTGACGGGCACGCGCACTGCGAAGACGGCGCCGACGAAGCGCCAGCACATTGCGACCCGCGACCGCCGGTATACATATACACGAACATTTATGTATCTCTTCTCAAAAATGGCCGTAAAAGTCGATGTTACTCGCTACATATTGAAAGAAAAAGTATAGTTTATGATCATACATAAAATAAAAAAAATTGCGGGCGCTCCCCACGCTACTAAAATCTTACATATAAATTCCATTATTGGTCAAGTCCCAAACTTTTTAAACTCGAAACTGGTCGTAAACGAAAATTTGGTTGTACACAAATATTTAACAACGGACCTAATGTGATAGCTCTGATATCTAGCTGACGTTGTCGTATACAGGTGAGCACGCGATCGTCGAACGCGTTCGCCGTGTGCGGCGGCATCGCGGTTGCCGCGGGTGGCGTGGCGGCGGCCTGGGCCGCTCTCCGCAGCTGGCGCCGCCGCCGCGCCGCGCCGCCGCCGCGCGTGCTCGTGCCGCTCAAGCACGCCGTGCGCGCGCGCCCGCTCGGGGCCAGCGCCACCATGTGAGTACTGTACTTTAGTCTCCTGTAGGCCTGGGCCGCTCTCAGCCAAATGAAATAGAAAAGCACTACAATTATTATACTTGCTCTTACCGACCTCGTTGCAGAATGTACTACAAAAAATGCGAAATGTAGATACAAATCCGCGACAGGTTTAGAAGTGATTTTACTATGCGAGTGTGTGATAATTACACGGCTGGACACAGCCTCCCCCGCGTATCCCAAAACGTCCGCATGAACGTACGTAACCGCCCACAGCTCGTCGGACAGCCTGTGCCGCTACCCGCTGCCGACGGCCAACCCGCCGCCGTCGCCGGCCACGGCCAGCGGCGCGTCGGCGCCGGCGCGGCGGCGCGCCTACCGCCACTACCGCGCCATGAACCGCCCGCCGCCGCCCACGCCCGCCTCCACCGACGCCGCCGAGTCCGAGCCCGAGCACGGCCGCGCGCCGCCGCCCTCGCCCGACCCCAACGTCTCCGTCTACTGACCCGGCTTGCCCCCGCGAGGCGAACGACGTTTTCAAAGGTACCTATTGTCTTCCTACGGCCGTCTATTTTCGTATAATAGATTTTCACTTCTCACGCTCGGTCAGTTGATCTTTTTGTGGTGAAAAGTGGACGTTACTCGCTATTGGTCAGATTGTAGGCTAGATCTACGCACCGAAATGTTACATATAAATTCCATTATTTGAGGAGTCCTGATCTATAAAAAAAGGTTAAACGGCCGTCTCAAAAGATTACACAATGATTTAAAAAAAGTACGTTTTAGGATTGTGACTACGAAGTTTAATTCCGATTTAGCGTTTTTTCCCCATTTTTTGAGAAAAGCACTAAATCAGCCTGAATGGGAATGGCAATTGCAGACTTCGTATTCGGTAAATGGACTCTCAAGATCGTCCATATATAAAATCAATGCTTAGCCTGCATTTGCTTACTTTGGTTACGATGTCCCATATTTTGCGATTTTTTGTTAGTAACGCATACCTTCTAAATGTTTTTTTTTCTATGCTCGGAAATGGCCGTGTTTTGTTGAAAAACGAACACGCGAAGAGCCCAATTTTTAATTGCTCAAAATCAAAAAGATAAATCAGGATTATTATACTCCGAGGAGTATAGTAATCGTCAGGCAATCCCTTACTTTCCAAGCATCGGCAATAATGTACTATTGTTTTACCCCAAATAACTCTGAACATAATTTTCAGGTCATTCCTATAACTGTAACCGGCGTGCAATGAATTTCCTATATAATTTCACAAAAGGACACTTTGCGAACAGAAAATCAGTAAAAAAATTGTTACTTCTGTCCGATTTTCTTCATACTTTTTAGTGTGAAGAAATCCGAATGCAAGTTGGCACGGGTTATAGTCTTTACAGGAATCAAGGTAGACGTCCCAGTACTCGTCACTGCCCTAATACATGGCACTTTCAATGTAATGTCACAATGACAGGTGATCAATAGGTGTCATCTATTGAGCATTACCCAAGGTGTCGAGCATTGGGACAGTTTTTGCACTGATGTTCTCTAACATATACTGAAAATAAAACAAGTATATTTAGAGGGTATGCGCTACCATTAAAAAAAACGCAAAATGTGGGACACCATAACTTTTTATAGTTTATTGCATAATAGTACTTTATGCAACTGTTGTACTCCACAGTTAAAACAAAACGTTTTGTGTATAAATAAAGGCTATACCACGATGCACATATCCACAACCAAGGGGCTTTCTGGGATGTCAGCGCGGGCATCTTACAAAATGACGCTAGGTCCAGGGATAACAGCAAACATCTAATGTCGAAGTTACATATCATGGATATAGTTTCGAGGAGCATTGAAATGTCAGAAATGTTAAAAGTTCGACTTCATTAATTTACTCTAAAATTTGTACTGGTCCATCGCTACGTAATATATTTATGACTTCTGTAAGACTTGTGTATGTCTGTAAGATGAAGTAGAAATCATATAGCATTGCAGCAAACTAAATATATAAAGCATTTATAGTAAACAACTGAAAGTTGGGTTACATTTTCAAACTAGCAAACCCCCTGACACTGCCATGATGCATGCAACACTTTTGACATTGACCAAAATTCCCTAATGAGATAATAGGATAATATTGCGTGGTTAGGCAGCTATCCTTCAATATTAGTGGAAAACTAAAAAAAGCTTTACCATGTCAAATCATTAGGTTTAATGTCGTTTATGTCTGAGGATTTCGCACTATATCTGTACAATGCGCAATATGATGACAGTTTTTTAGAGCCATTTGTACAAACCTGACGGCACAAATGAGGCACTTCCCTAAATCTCATGTCATGTGCCAATACTAGATGTATCCAGTCAATAACTTGTAAAAGTAATGTACGACGCTTGTATAAATAATTTAATTAAGGTATTTTAGTACGTATGGAAAGTGAGGTAAACTTTTCCCTGGCTCGGCTTATCCCTTTAGCGTGGCGGGTACTGTTTGCTAATTATGGTTCGGAGTGAAAGAAAATGAGAATACATTCCGTTTAAATATCAACTTAACTGTCTAATCTAATAGGTTCAAATTGCAACAAAACTGCAACTGCGTATTTTGAAGGCAAATAGTGAATTTTTGTTACTTTGTTCCTTTTAAGAACAACCAATTAGTAAACAATAGCCGTAGCCATTTCCATAGATGACAAGTCGAGCGAGGGAAATGTTCGCCTTCCAAAATGTTATCTAAATAGATAAGTGAAAAAGAGAACAAGGGGGAAAATTTGACTGTTTCTATAGTTATCACTGACACGTGGACTTCGTCATATATGTCGATTTTATTTATTAATATTAACGAATCTAAGCAAGTATAGAATTTTTCACTACACGGTATTTTGTGACCTTTAGTATTTTAATGAATATGTTGTAAAATAGGCACCCTAATACGAGTATCAGATCCTCGATACAGATTTTGAACAGATCAAGAAGGCGCCCTTCACTCCCTGCTTTACCTACTAATTTGCCAAAATTTTCGGCAATGACTTCGTGAATATTCAAATTTACCGTGTAGTGTAAATAAGTAATATTCTACTTTGATAATTAATCACTGGTCACTGGCCAAGTGCGAGTCGGACTCGCGCACGAAGGGTTCCGTACCATTATCTATAAAAACTGAAAAGAGTCCGACTCGCACTTGGCGGTTTTTAATATTCGTTGTTATAGCGGCAACAGAAACACATTATCTGTGACAATTTCAACTGTCGCGGTTCTTGAGATACAGCCTTGTGACAGACAGACGTACGGACAGACAGCGAAGTCTTAGTAATAGGGTCCCGTTTTTACCCTTTGGGTACGGAACCCTAAAAATGTAGATTTGTAATAAATACTTTATTTTATTGATGTTAAGACAGAATATCAATTGGATTAACATCACCTGTCAGTGGCAAAGTTTCAGCACACATACTATATAGATGTAGTGAAATCGATAGATGCTCAAATATTCCCCGAAACGCGCAGCTATTATTGATGGTTTAGATACCTATATCGTAAACTTCTGTTTGGTGCTAATTCACTGTGTGTGCCTCGATAGTTTTATGTTAAGATATGGCAACTTGCTCCCTCACTGTAAGATAAAGTTCTAACAAATAACATGCGTATATACATTTACCGTTTTTATTTTTAAAAATTTGAAAACATAATTCCAAGTATAAAGACTTTTTGCTGAACAGGTTTTTTGTTAATTCATTTTATAATTTCTAGGTGAATTGGGGAGTAGCTTAAAATATATTTTTTTATTTAGGCACATAACTCGCCGCCGCAAGTTATATACTACTACTTGCGGCAGCGAGTTATGTGTCGGATTAACTACTGGGCGGGAATGGGAAAATGTGTTGGTGGTAATTACCTGTAGTGGTAACAGCTGAGAATTTTATAATATTTAACCTATTCCACAGTTCGCTGTCTTAAATTATGATACTTATGCGGACGAACGAAAATCATTTTATGAGATCTTCACTAACCAACTTTTCAATATATACCGATCAAGACGCATCAAATTTCATAATTTATCTTAATTTTTAGAATCACAATACGAAAACTATTTACTTTATTTACTTTTTTTTTCTTCTAATCACTTAATGACGGCGTTTGGCTGGTCTTGAAAAGTGATCATTGTTTCGTGATAGAATGGAATCTGGCCGAAAATTAACTTATAACTACATTTCAAGATTCCTTTTTTATAGAAGAGATTACTTAAAAGAGTAGATATTCGAGGTATCTTAAAATCATTTTCGCGTATTAGAAGAAAAGTAGGTATTAACTCTTACAGACCCATGAAAAAAATCACCATCTGTATATTTAAGAATAAGAAACTACAGCTAAATATTATCTTGTGTTTATTGTAAAAAGCTTATTGAAATGACTGATAACATTGAGATTTTAAATAAAACTTTTGTACCTGTTGTATACATCTGTTTCTATTATTCCTACCTCCCTACCAGTCCCAGCCCACTTAGGCCTAATCTACATAAGGTAGGCCTATCCACCTGTAATGGCACCTATGAGGCCCGCTGATAAAAATATGATAGCTACCGCGTGACATATACTAGTTTTCACATCTATGAGGAAAACAGTAATTGTTATCCTTAAATGAGGGAACAAAAGTACGACTTTGATTCCTCAATCGAGGGCGACAAGGACTCTTTTCTGAATAGTAGGTGTGAAAGCTATTTCGTCCCTCCAGATATAAGGCGTAAAAGAGCTCTATAGAAATCCTTACTCTAAAGATCTGTCCATAACCTTCGCTTACGTCAACATACTATATACTAGGTGGCCCATTCAAATCGGTCAGTATGGGAAAGTCTGAAACTATAAGACATACGAAGATTTGTTCTTAGGAACCATGTCACCGATTTTGATAAAAAGAAAAACTGCATTCATACATTTGAAAAAAACACTGTACCCAGCTAGGGAATCGAACCCGGTTGTTTTGAAAAAATAAACTTACACTATTTCTATTCAGATATCGTTTGTGTAGGCCTTAAGCAGTAAATGTCTCTAAGAAACATAATGTCTAAAATGAATAAAATGCATTTTTTTCACATACTTTAATTTATCATAGTAGGTGTTCAAAGTGACCACCGTTACAATATTCAACAAGTTCAGGCATGTAAAATTGTCTCTATGGTTGTTTGTACCTCTCTACTTGTAAAATCGGTGACATGGTTCCTAAGAACAAATCTTCGTAGGTCTTATAGTTTTAGACTTTCCCATACTGACCGATTTGAATGGGCCACCCTGTATAGTATTCTTTAACCCGTTCGCAACAACTTATAAAGTCAAAGGTATATTTGTTACTTTTTTAAATCTGCACTGAACGGGTTCTAGCCCAGCATATCTTGCACAGTGGTTATTCCTTTGAGCTGTTATTAATATGGTGGCTATTACAAAAATATTAACCTTTTCAATGCTCTGTCAAATACAAAAGCTGTTACTCACACGCCAATAGCATCGGAATGTCAAAAACGTAGTTGAACCCTATGAAATGCATGTAGAACTGTAGGTTGATATCGCACTGCAACCACAACCACCACCATAAAAGTAAAAGTAGTTTACTCTTCAAATTAGGCATATTACATACACCTATGAACGTCAATAAACTACCACCGGTTCGGAAAAATAAACGTCTGCCACGAGAAGAACCGGCGTAAGAAACTCGGCGAGGTGTCATTTTTTCAAAACAATATACAATGTATAGTTACCTAGTTGGTTACTAAGTTCTGGGGCGCTACCGCGAACTTCGAAAATCGAACTTCGTATCGTACTGTTCCTTTCCGTCATATAGAGTATAAAACGAGAGTGAAAGAGAGAGCACGACACGAAGATCGATTTTCGAAGTTCGCGATAGGCTATCGCCGATAGCACAGCTGTTACTGTAATAATCCTTATCTACCAGTGGCGGATTTACCAGCAGGCTGAGTAGGCTTGAGCCTAGGGCGGCGGATTTTGGGGGGCGGCAAATTTGTCCCAAAAAAATAAAAAAAATAAAAATTCCTAAATGTTATTAGATTGCACCACTTAACTTAACCTGTAAAAGTGGAGAAATTGACGTTTGTCAATCTGCTAATACTTTTTTTTATACTAAATACGTATTTGTGTTGGTAGTCTTATTAGGAGTGCGGTGCGGGAACGCATGACGATCATTCGCTTAGAGTGTCTGGCCGAAATGAAAGCGCGGGGGGCGGTCGGGTCGCCGAGGGAGCCAAGCGTCATGTTACGTGTGGCAGCATTGAGTTCGGGAGCAAGAGAGAAAGATATAGAGCGGCGTCAGACAAACTGGGAAGTCCCGTCCCGTATTTAATTTTTGTCAAAACAAAAGTCACCTCGAATAATTGCGTCTTGCAATTTCTAATTAAGTGTTTAGTGGGTTGCATATATAATTTTTATATTATTATTCAGTTTGTGGCTATTCCGGGCTGCTGAGCCCTCGTATCACTGCGACCATCTCTGATCTATTGTGATCGCCACCTACTACAAATCTCGGTCAGCCCTGCAAATTCGAAAAACTGCAGGATTTTGCTGAACTCGAGAGACTTTATCTCTTCTGGGCACATGACGTGTCTGCCCAGTATAGAACTACGGCTGCGCATCAGGCAAGGGCAATCGGTTAGGATGTGTGCGGGCGTCTCCTCCGCTTCGAGGCAGAGTCTGCACCGCCTTGTGTCACTCAGTCCCAACGTATGCATGTGCTTGTTTAGGCAGCAGTGCCCTGTAAGCACCCTTACCAGCATGCGTAGACGGTTCCTGCTTAGCGCCAAGGTATCGGATGACGCCTTTTTGCTAAAGGCTTTAATCAGCGCTTTGGAATGATTCAGCCCGGGTGTTGCTCTCCAGGCCTGAATGGTTTTGTAGAAGCAATAGATCTTCAGGGTGAGCTTGGTTAGGCTTTTGGGGACGCCACAAAACGGTTCTGGCCCGCAGTGCGTCCCCTTCGCCCCCGCTCGTGCAGGCTCGTCGGCTCTTTCATTTCCCTCGATGCCTGCATGCCCTGGGACCCAACGTAAAATAACCTTGTTTTTCACTCCCAGATTATTTAGTACCTCCCGGCAGTTCTCGACCAGCCTTGACGTTATGACGTCAGAGCTGAGGGCCAAGAGCGCTGCCCGGCTATCCGAGTGGATATAGATAGTATTGTTGAGGTAGTTGCTTTGCAGGTTGGTTGTCGCGCATTCCAGGATGGCGTATACCTCTGCTTGGAATATGGAGGAGTACTTTCCCAGATTCAGGCTAATATCCCTTCTGGGCGATTCTCCATATATTCCACATCCTACCTCAGATCCGGATTTGGAGCCGTCGGTGTACCACTTTAGGCTACCAAGTTTCCAATCTATTAGACCGTTTGACCAGTCTTCTCTCTTCAGGAGTTCCACAGAGTAGAATTTCTGTGTACAGTGTTTTGGGGGCATTGTGTCTAAAGGCATCCCTAAAACAGTTCCAAATAGAGGTTAAGGGGCGGCAGGTTCAGCATGGCTTCGAGAGCCGCTGTTGGAGAGGTTGACATGGCTCCAGTGACTATAATGCAGGCAGTCCTTTGTAGACTACTCAGTTTGCTTATTACTGTTTTCTGTGTCGTTTTCCTATACCAGACCACGGAGGCGTAAGACACCATCGGCCTCACTATGGACGTGTATAGCCAAAGGGCGATTTTGGGTTTTAGTCCCCATCCGTTACCCGCTAAACGACAGCAAATAGCCAGGGCTGATTTAGCCTTCTGCAAAACTCCGTTTACGTGCGGGTTCCAGGTCATTTTCTGGTCAAGTGTAATGCCCAGATATTTGACCTCAGAAGAGAACGGAATTGTTTTGCCATTCATCACCAGGGGGCTCAGCTTAATAATAAATAATAATAAAATGACGCTGTCAACGTCAGACGTGTTTTTTACAAATATTCCGTAAATTATCATAAAATGCTTTTATTATGTGGTTTTTATCATCTTTTTGTACAAATATATAATCGCCAATGTACCTACTATCTACATATGAGTAAATAAAGCAAGAAAATGATTACGAGGAGTCAAACACGTCGAGTACAAGCGTCTCAACAAAGCGCACGCCCATCACCTTCACCCGCCTCGTCCTCATCAGCATCGGCACCGTCGGAGGAGGAATTTGCCACCGCGCCCGACACGTCCAGCATTTCGAGCGACGAGTGCGGGCCGCCACCGCCGCCGCCACGTCCACCTGCGCGGCGCGGGCGGCCACCGCTGCCGGCACGCTTGGGGCCTGCGGGGCATCCTGTTCCGCACACGGCTCCCGCTACCGGTGGTGTAGTGCGCCGCATGCAGTGGTCGCCATCAATGAATGAAAACTGCATGCGTGCCTACTATGGGGCGACAGATGGAGGAACAAATCTGTCCGCATACCGTGTTAGGATGCTTCCTCTGTTTCAGGCGCTTGAACCGGCCATCTTCGTATCTGCGCAACGGCTATCGGATCAGGTGCGCGTCATCCAACGGCTCAAGCGGTTGGATGACGCGACACTTGATCGGCTCCGCCTGGAAGCACTCTCAGCTCGCGCGGCCTCTGTTTCGGCGCGGAACCCACCCGCCACGTTGCCCGCTCCGGTGCCCGCACCCGATACGGCACCGGGGGCATCGCGGGTCGATCCCAGTGCCGACGGGGACTGCGCGGATCAGAGTGTGAGTACCCAGGCCCATGAGCAACTGAGGAGGGCTCTGGATGAGGCGATTACGCGGTATCGCTCCACACCCAACTCTAGGCCGCGACTACCACGCTTGCCCGTAAATAGACGCAATCTAGCGCTAATGGGAGCCCTAAACGATCTCCTAGACCCGTATTTGCGGGCTAGCGATGATTTGATTGATACACACTCAATTATGTACTGCGGGGCCATCGCGGCGTGCCGTGTTGCTCGCGTCAAGTTTCCGGACGCTGACCGTGCAACTAGGACCGCCGGGGGTGTCCCTGCCTGGCAAGTACGAATTGAGCGGCGTATCAATACGTTTAGGACTCTCATCGCAAAGCTGATCTGCTTCAGGGGGGGCAATAACCGCCCCCGAGTCATGCGTTTCGTGAACCAGGCCTTTGCGGGGACTGGTGTCAGACCCCGTGACTACATGGCCTGTGTCACGGAACGCATTGACTTTCTGAAGCAGAAAGTCTATGCATGGGCAAGCCGTATTCGCCGCTACAGAGAGCGTGTGGACCGATACCAGCAGAATCGCCTTTTCCAGAGTGACCAAAGGAAGGTATACCGGAAGTGGGAGGGAACCGACCATCGTGTGTGCGACGGTCAGCGACCGGATGCTACTGCCATGGTTAACTTTTGGCGTAGTATCTGGTCGGTGCCTGTCGAACACACTGAGGGTGCCTGGATCGGTGTTGTCGAACGTGACTGTGAATCCATCGAACCCATGGGGTCTGTTACCATCAGCCCCGAAGACGTAAGTTGTGCCATCCGTACGGCTCCGAACTGGAAAAGTCCGGGACCGGATGGATTGCACAACTTCTGGCTGAAGTGGTTTCGATGTTCACACGAACGTTTGGCAACACAGTTCCAGCAAGCCCTCGAGCTCGGTTCCCTACCTCCTCCCTTAACAACTGGTGTTACGTCCCTGCTCTACAAGTCCGGTAGTACCACGGAAGCGAAGAACTACAGACCCATCACGTGCTTGCCTACGCTGTACAAGCTCCTTACATCCATTTTGAGGGCAAAAATTAACACGCACATTGTTACGAACAACATTTTGGCCCCTGCTCAAAATGGATGTAGGGTTGGGTCGCGTGGTACTAAAGAGCTCCTCCTCATAGACATGACCATTTGCCAACGAGTACGGCGGAACAGAGGGACCCTCTCGGCCTCCTGGATTGACTATAAGAAGGCCTATGATTCGGTGCCTCATTCATGGCTGAGGAGGATCTTGGAGCTGTATAAAGTTGATGCAGCTTTAAGATCCTTCTTAAGTGCTTGCATGGGGCAGTGGACCACAGTCCTTCGTCAACCGGGTGGAGGAGATGGCCCTTCTGGCCCGCAGGACTCCATCAGGATTGAGCGAGGCATTTTCCAGGGTGACAGTCTGAGTCCCTTGTGGTTCTGCCTAGCGCTGAATCCGCTCAGCACTCTGCTGCAGGATTCGGGGCTAGGTTGCCAGCTTCGGAGAGGGGGTGAGGTCATTTCTCATCTGCTATACATGGATGACCTTAAGCTATTTGCACCAAATAGACAGGACCTGTTGGAGCTACTGAAAACGACAGAAGTTTTCAGTAGCGCCATCAAAATGGAATTTGGTGTAGATAAGTGTGCGGTCATGCATGTACAGCGGGGGAAAGTTGTAAATTCAACAAATTTACAACTTTCTGAGACAATGTCGCTCAGATCTCTCTCCGAAGCAGAAACCTATAAATATCTTGGTATGTCACAGGCTTTGGGTATTGAGGGTGAGGGCATAAAGCAGGCGGTGAAGGAGCGCTTTTTCTGTCGCCTGACAAAAGTACTTAATAGTTTTTTGTCGGGTGGCAATAAGGCGCGCGCCTTCAACGCCTGGGTTATGCCCTTGCTCACATACTCCTTTGGCATACTAAGGTGGACTCAGACTGAGCTGGATGCCCTGGATCGAAGGGTGCGTGTACTGCTCACTGCACACCGCATGTTGCACCCACGTTCGTCTGTTATGAGACTGTACATCCCGCGGAAGTGTGGAGGTCGTGGCTTTTTAAATGCCAAAGGCCTCCACAACCGCGAGGTGTGCAGTCTCAGGGATTATTTTCCTAAACAGCGAATGTGGGATGCATCGAGACGTAGTGGCAGTAGACGCATCTTTCACCCCGCTCTCCATGGCAAACGAGAACTGGCGCAGATTTAAATTACTGAGCACCGAGGACCGCAAGGCGGAATGGAAGAGTAAGGAGCTACACGGGCGGTTCTACAGGGCCCTTACGGGGCCCGACGTAGACCTGCTCGCGTCGGTGAACTGGCTACGTTTCGGGGATCTCTTCGGGGAAACCGAAGGTTTTGTCTGTGCAATTGCGGACGAAGTTATCATGACGAACAACTACCGGAAGTATATCCTGAAGGACGGTACGGTCGACATTTGTCGGGCATGCCGCCGTCCCGGAGAGTCACTCAGGCATATCATTTCCGGTTGTGGTCATCTTGCTAACGGCGAGTACTTGCACAGGCATAACTTGGTAGCCAGAATTATTCACCAGCAACTTGCTCTTTCATACGGTCTTGTGGACTTCGAAGTGCCGTACTATAAATACTTACCTGCGCCAGTTCTCGAAAATGGTCGTGCTACGCTCTATTGGGATCGATCTATCATCACGGATCGGACTATTGTAGCCAATAAGCCCGACATCGTGCTGATAGATCGATCGAAGCGCCAGGCAGTGCTCGTCGACATCACCATCCCCCATGACGAGAACCTCGTGAAGGCCGAGAAGGACAAAGTCAGCAAGTACCTAGGCTTGGCACACGAGGTAACCGCCATGTGGGATGTTGATTCGACGATCATTGTCCCGATAGTCGTTTCTGCGAACGGTCTAATAGCGAAGAGTCTCGACCAACATCTCAAGAGACTCTCGCTAGATGGCTGGGTCAAGGGTCAAATACAGAAGGCGGTACTCCTGGACACGGCGCGGATAGTCCGGAGGTTCCTCTCTCTGTCGCCCTAACCACCGGTGGCTTAGGCCCTGCCTCGCTGCCGGCGGCACCCTAGGTTAGGTTTTTATAATGTTTTTATATTTTGTAAGTGTATTTTTATATTTTACCTTTTGTAAATCCATTGTACAAACCTAACCTAAGACGAAAAATAAATAAAGGAATAATAATAATAAATAAACTGGCTACGTTTTGGGGATCTTTTTGGGGAAACTGAACGTTTTGTCTGTGCAATTGCGGACGAGGTTATCATGGCGAACAACTACCGGAAATATATCCTGAAGGACGGTACGGTCGACATTTGTCGGGCATGCCGCCGTCCCGGAGAGTCACTCAGGCATATTATTTCTGGTTGTAGTCATCTTGCTAACGGCGAGTACTTGCACAGACATAACTTGGTGGCCAGGATTATTCACCAGCAGCTTGCTCTTTTATACGGTCTTGTGGACTTCGAAGTGCCGTATTATAAGTACACACGCAGTTCCCGAAAATGGTCGTGCAACGCTCTATTGGGAACGATCTGTCATCACGGACAGGACTATTGTAGCCAACAAGCCTGATATCGTGCTGACAGATCGATTGAAGCGCCAGGCAGTACTCGTTGATATCACCATCCCCCATGACGAGAACCTCGTGAAAGCTGAGAAGGACAAAGTCAGCCAGTACCTAGACTTGGCACATGAGGTAACCGCCATGTGGGATGTTGATTCAACGATTATTGTCCCGATAGTCGTCTCTGTGAACGGTCTAATAGCGAAGAGTCTCGACCAACATCTCAAGAGACTCTCGTTAGATGGCTGGGTCAAGGGTCAGATACAGAAGGCGGTACTCCTGGACACGGCGCGAATAGTCAGGAGGTTCCTCTCTCTGTCCCCCTAACCACCGGTAGCTTAGGCCCTGCCTCGCTGCCGGCGACACCCTAGGTTAGGTTTTTATAATGATTTTATATTATGTAAATATTGTTTTATATTTTACTTTTTATAAAAATATTTTAAAAACCTAATCTAAGAGAAGAAAAAATGAATAAAGAGATAATAATAATATAATTTTTATAACATAACAACACCGGACACCGGTTAAGTGAAGACAACAAAATACAAACTAATTGTAGGCAAGTAATCCTAATGTATAAATCATCCATAACGAATCAGTAATTAATTTAACTTTTATTACTGTTTTAGAAGGTTTGTTAATTTAGATTTTTTTGTTAAGTATATTATTATATTGTTGTAGTTTATTTCAATAAATTTCTTTTACTTATATTTTATATTAGGTAACTATACAAATAGTAGGTCGGTAAACGCGGTTTTAGGTTACTTTTCGTTCATGTCATCTCAAGTATGGATAAATTTGGTATCAATACATTCAGTTTGATGTGCTGAACACAAATCACGGATCTATACCTAAACCGGATTGAGTACAAACTTTTATGAGCCAGTCAAACTTGAACCTTATTCTCGCGTAATACAGTTAATATCCTGTTATGACAGACAGACTAGAGAAAGCGGTCCGAGCGAGAGCAACCAACCGGAGGGCGGTGTCCCACTCGCACAACTTGCCAGTGTAAAAAAAATATATGGTGTGGTATTTTAGAATACTGAAAACAATTACTTGCTTGTACTAACTAGTACTGCATATTTATCAGGCATAATTTACATTTAACCTCATTCGTAATTGTATAAAATATCAACATTATTAACTGACTAAAACCTAGTATTGCAATAAATATAGTAGTATTGTTCAAATATTAATTGGTATCCCCAACGTTAATGGTGTCAAATTTGAAATTATGAAAATAAGCGGCTGATGAAATTAGTTGAAAATAGTGAAAACATGTTGTGTAAAGGGTTGTAAAAGTGAAAGTTTTATTAATTGTGGAATATCATTTCACAGGTAAGGAACAATTTGTTATATTTTACGATAAAACGACAAGACAAATGTCAAACTGATTAGGGTGACTATGACTTGGGCTGGTTTTGCAGAAATATTCGTTATTAAGTGTTTAGTGAGAAAACCTTTTCTAAAGGTCAGTTGAAATTAATTTTTTTACAATTTTGTTATCATTATGAGCTTTTGTTTAACTTGGACTGTATGTGATTAAACTGTGCAAGTACTTAAGTTGTCGTTCCAATTTTTTAACCATTTTACAGCTACTTTCCGGTATCCAATTGAGTTGAAATTTAGCATACTTATGTACAGTATGCTAATTTTCACGCATACTGTACATAAGTATGCTACATTTCAGCTCAATTGGATACCGGCAAGTTCGGTAACAGTCATATTGTATTGTTACCTACCGAACTCGTGTATCATGGCACCACCGTGCTGATCTGTTGATGGTGAATTAAAACTCGTCCTCGTCTTTTTTTAATTTACGCATGGCCCATCACGGGAGAACACACTTGTTAAGAGATTTGGAAAATAAAGTTAGGCTTAGGCAAACATTACACAAGACTATATTGTTTAACAATGTATGGATACTTGGATACACAAACTTGTGATTAGCGAAAATAAATATTTCTTTGAAAAATATTCTTATTTTATTTACTACCTAATTTAGTTTAAATTTCATTGTACATAGAACCTATATTAGAAATAATCCTCATATCCACAGATGTACTTGGTCACCCTAATTAAAACGAGATGCAATCCTCGAGGTTGGCTTCTCTGTCGGTCACACTTTTTCGTCATAGTACTCAATCCGGTTTAGGTATAGATCCGTGACACAAATATATAAGATGACAAGCGTGAAAGTGGATTCCAAAATCAAATTTCTAAGTTGACGTAAAAAAGATATGGCCGTTTATGGCGCAAAATAAAATACTTCTTGTGTAACCTACACTAAGTCGTGGGTTTTTAAAAATATCCCCTAGATATATAATATGATCCCTAGTTTACAGTCATACCAATAACGGTAAAAATCTGATAAAATGAAGACAATAATAGTACACAAATCGTGTTATTCATGCAAGTTGCAATTTCATTGACAAAAAAACCAATATGATTAATTGATTATGACTACACGGAGAAAAGTATTATACTAAAAATAATATTAGAATAGAATAGAATAGAAGAAATTTATATTTCAAAAATTATATTTCTCAAGTTACCAAACTTTCCTTACTGCAAAACTCAAAAAATGTAGGCTTAGTAAATTTACAAACTATTTATCTTTTTTTGTCAACCATTTATAAAAAATGAGTACAAGTATTCTTATGTAATTTAATATTTGTTATGAGAATACCAATTGTTTAGAAACTGTGCAGTTATTTTGGAATTCAGTGATGTTAAATATCAGTATCTTGCTTACTAGAAATTCGTATGCTGCTGTATGTAAGTATGTATTGATTTCGTGGATTACGTTATTTAGAAGCTCAGAATATTTACTAAACTGGTTTAGAATAAATGTTATTAGTTTATAAAACTTACTGGACAGGTTTAGAATGACTGTAATCAGTTCTTAATTTTACATAAGATATTTTTTTTTTAAAACAAAGAATAATTTTTTAGTCTTTTAATTCTAAAATATTTTCTTCCACCGTCTTTTGTCCGTGTAGGGTATCGAAATGCAGAGGTCAGAAGGGGCGGCAAAATTTGAATAGCCTACTGGCGGCAAATGCCTTAATCCGCCACTGTTATCTACATAAAATATACTAACGAAAGTTAAATAAATTATATATTAAAATGAAGTACGCACAATCAGGATTTACATTTGTCAATTTCATTCAAAATGGCCTCCTTGGGCCTGAACACAGGCCTTCAGACGACGAGGCCAGTCATCAATAGCGGCACGCACGGTTGTCATATCTAATTCCGTCACTGTCTTGACTATGCCCGCTTGAGGGAGTCAAGATTTGTGTGGGGTTTAGCACAGGCTTTCTCCTCAATAACCTGCCATATAGCATAATCCAGGGGGTTGAGGTCCGGGCTGGAGGAGGGCCAGTCTTCGTGGGCAATGAAGTCAATTTTGTTGCTTCGAAACCAGGCTTGAGTTGTTTTTGCCTTATGTGCAGGGGCTGAGTCTTGTTGAAAGACCCAGGGCTGGTTTTGAAATAAAGAGTGGCTTAAAGGCTTCACTATTGGTTCCAGAACGGTTTCCTGGTAAACTTTAGCCCCAGTTTTGGCACCTTTTTCACAGAAATGGACCTGTGTTAACCCTGAGTATGACACACCTAACCAAATCATGACATAAGAGGGATGATGGCCTCGTTACACTCTCGGAACAGCTACACTCGCTTCTTGACTGTTTTTTGCATACACTGTCATTCTGGCGGTTACAACATTCTTCAATGGTAAAAATTTTTTCCTCTGTAAATAATATATTTTTCCCCTCACTAGCTCGGAAAGCCGTCTTTTATCCTTTGAAACAAGCGGGTAAATACGCATTTTATCCACAAGTGGGGAAAGTAATTTGACCTTGGAGCGTGTTTGAGTAGCTTTTGACAGATAACAAAACGTATAACGCTCATAATAATGGTTCGTTTGATATCAATTATCATTAAATAAATGGTTTGAGAATTTAACAAAAAATACCAAATTTAGCTTTATTTAATGATTTAAGTCAAACTCTATAAGTAACATTTGTTTTATAATGATATTGAGTATAATTGTAAACGCACAAGTTGAGTCGATGCAATTTCAAAACGCATCGTCAGAAATGTCATCATTGTCAATGTCAACTAAAATATACACAAGACACAACTTGTCACGGACTACGACTCACGTAAATATTATACACAACTTCCAGAGTTTTCTGTTATAATATCGTAAAAAAATCGGTGATTCCAGTGATGAAAATCATGCCTGTGGAACTGTGTTTTTTTGCAGGTTGCACTTTCCTCGCTATAGTGAGGAGAAAAGTTTTGTGTTGCACACGGGTGCAAAGTTGTATTTTACTTATCGTGTGTTGTAACACTCGCTACGCTCAGGATTCTATTTTAGATATGCAACTATGGAATCCTTTCGCTGGCTCGTGTTTCAATTCCACACTCGCGGGTAAAATACAACTTTGCACCCTTGTATAACAAATAACTATCGGTGGCCATTTTGTGCGTACCGCTTCAGTAGCACGCGACTTCTATTCAGCCTCATAGTCTTCAATCGTCCATTAATCAAATGACCTTTCCGTCTACGATAAGCGTGTAGTCTAAGGTCTTGATTGATAACTTTTTTAGGGGAGCTTCTCTTCACAGACATCTGAATTGCCAACAACTTTTGCTTCCGAACGGGGTTTCTTGCGATTCTCGCCTTCACTGCCTTTATTAGAGCTGGGGTCCGAACGGTGCGTGGTCTTCCAGACCTCTTGCGGTCATCAAAGCTCAGGGTACTATTGTACCTATTAATGGTACGATAAACGAATTGTTTGTTGATTTTCAGATTTTGAAGCAACTTCAAAATCACGTTTGGCGGATGCCCGCATTTGTGCAACGCAATTACAGCGACACGATTTTCTTTTAGACCCCAATCCATTATAAATATGACGAGATAAGTGTTGTGTGTGCTATAAAATTATAACTGACAACCCGCCATTATATGTCATTTTTTATTTTTTCGGTAGCATTTGTTTTAACGCAAGAATAGAGTTTGCAAATCGAGTAACAGAACTTAGTAACCAACTAGGTAAATACTATAAAATTACAGTGTCAGCTACTACAAAATAACAATGCTACAGTAGAAAACCTATTTTCGCGATAGATTAGCCGTTCAGGCGCTATTACTGCCAAACATCCCTATCCATATCAAATCAGGCCAAGGACATCCACTGCTGGACATAGCATAGGCCTCCCCCAATTTCATGGTGGGTAAATGCCATAATCGCCATGCTTGGCATGCGGTTTGGCGATCGCAGTGTCTACACCGCAGTCCAGGGATGCTGCGGTCCATCCCACGGTGGTCTTGGTCGTAGTTTTAGGACATACACAGTAGGATGGTCTAAAAAATTTTTTTTTTCGATTTTCGGTTTGAAAACTCATCCAATCTGTTGTTTATGCCTAGTTATTTAACTTCCTCAAATATTGTCTCACTAATCTTAGTAGAATTTGGTGATAATAGGTTGTCAAATACAAGAACCGTGTGTTTTGGTGTCTCTGTTACTCACAAACAACTAGTCTTTTAGTGAAAATTGTCTCATAGAAATAAAATTGGTGAGGTGTCTTTTCAGGTGCAGTTGATGGAAAGTCGTTTAGTTGACCGAAAAATGTTTTTTTTTTTTTTAACAATAATTACACAGTGTATACAAAAACACATTTTTTTCGCTCATATAATATGAACACAATTAAATCACCAATCAATGGGTGTAGTAAACTCCCTATAAAAATGGGCAATTTTTAAGTATGTGCTACGGAAACCATGTGCCTGTTCGTATTTTCATATGACAGGCTATCATTTATCAACACTATGACTAACTAGATGCGAGAACATTCAAAATTATAATGCAACAGCACTCCCGGCCTTATCAGTACAGGGAGTAAACCAAACAAAACAATAAACATCGCACTAAAGTCAAATATAATAAAGTTTCCATTAGTGTTGTGTGTACGTTTCTGGAACCACATGGCCTAAACTAATCATCAAGGGGCGGTTCCACGATTGGATCATCATAGCAGCTGGCGGGTACCGCCCCCTGCCGAAGCACCGGGCGACGGGGCCAGATCAGTCAGTCAGAGCGGCGACGTCGACCACTCGGGACAATGTCCTCTCTACTTATACAATGTCTCTTTTTAACCGTCTGGTTTGTGCACCTTGACTGTGAAGTGTATCAAGACCGACCCAAAATCAAGACTTCTGATGGCGATTTGATACTGCAGCCGGCTTTGGACAAGAATATATATCTACTCCCTAATGGCCCCAAATCGAAAGTGTTCATCGGTTCCACAGACCTCCTCGCCATCAACGGTAGCAGCGTTCTCAGTGGGCTACCTGGCCCTGCCACAAATTACGATACTGGTAAATATCAATCAGATATACCTGACATCCTGCGCAGATTAGACGACCTAGAAGCTCGTGATAGCATAGCGACTAATAATGTTCAATCAAACATATCCACCATTTTAAGACGGATTAATAGATTTAACACGAGACTTACTCATCTCGAAGCTCAAATCAGCTCAATGACGAGGGATGCGTGCCAATCGAATCCATGTAAACACGGCGGTACCTGTTTAACGTTAGTGGGAGGTTATCACTGCCTGTGTCCTTCTAATTGGGAAGGAACTGATTGTGATGTGGATGTCAACGAATGCCGTAACTTTGCTGGAACAGATTTGGGATGCCAGAATGGCGCCTCTTGTATCAATAAACCTGGATCATACGAATGTCAATGCAAGTTTGGATGGTTTGGTCTCCACTGTACTAGAAAACTAAAGGATTGCTCCGGTGGTAACTACGAAATGTGCGGCCACGGAACGTGCGTTGAAGGAAAAACGGGAACGGGCATCACATGCTTCTGTAATCAAGGGTGGACGCAAAATGACACCCAATCTACGTGTTTAATAGACATCAACGAGTGCGATGCCAGTCAAGGCCCGCATTGCTCCGTCAACCCCAGAGTCGACTGTGTTAATACCCCGGGTTCATTCAGGTGCGGACCCTGCCCACCTGGCTACGAAGGGGACGGCTACATTTGCTCCGACATAGACGAATGTATGACAATTCCAAACGGTGGCTGCAGTCCTTTAGTTGCATGTCATAATACCATTGGCTCCCGTATTTGCGGAAATTGCCCACCTGGCTATCTCGGAGACGGAGTAACGTGCACATGGAGAGGCTCGTGTAGCGTAAACCGCGGCGGATGTCATCCTTCGGCACAGTGCATCGAAAACTCGGGTTTCCTCGGCCAGACGAGCCCCTGTGTATGCCCCGCGGGTATGGCAGGGGATGGTGTGGGACCTCACGGCTGTTACTTTTCTCCTGGAGACAATTCTACACAGAGCTGTGAGAATAGTCCGTGCGTTCACGGTCGTTGCCATGTACTACGCTTAGGATACACGTGCATTTGCTTCGACGGTTACAGCGGTGCCCACTGCGACTCGCCCGCGGATCGCTGCGCCACTAACCCGTGCTACAATGGAGGAGTCTGCAGGCAGGATTCTAGCTTGACCAAAGGCTTCAGATGCGAATGCTTGGCGCAGTACACCGGTGAACTGTGCGACACTCCAGTGCAAAGCTGCGGCGGTGTTTTGAACAACGAAGAAGGTAGCCTTTACTATCCTTTGCACAATAGCACATATACACACGACTCTAAATGCGCTTGGGTAATTCGTACAGTTCCAGAAAAAGTTATTAATGTTACCTTTAGTAGATTCAATTTAGAACCCAATCCAGACTGCAATTACGATTTCTTACAAATACACGACGGTCGAAGCACAGCCAGTCAACTTATTGGTAGATTTTGTGGATCTTCATTCCCTAAAGGAGGTAACATTGTCTCTAGTCATAATTATTTGTACCTCTGGTTTAGATCCGATTCCTCAATTAATAGAGACGGGTTCGCTTTACATTGGACTAGTGTACCTCCGGTTTGCGGTGGCGAGATAGACGCGACTAAACACGGACGTATCAGTTCCCCAGGTTCCCCTGGCAAATATCCTCCGAATAGAGATTGTTACTGGCACTTGCAAACCAATCTTAATAAGAGAATACAACTGCATTTTTACGAACTGGATATAGAAACGCATTCTAATTGTAGCTTTGACTATATTGCTATTTATGATGGAGAACACAGCAACGACCCTCTTATTAATCAATATTGCAATTCAACCCTCCCAGCGCCCGTCTACTCGGCCGGCTCCGATATCTTAATTCACTTCCATTCAGATGCTTACGAAGCAGGTAACGGCTTCCAAATTTCGTATGCTCCGGCCGAAGGCGTCCCGGGATGCGGCGGTTTCTACACCGCGGATAAAGGAGAAATTGTCTCGCCGTCATTCAATGGCAAATACCTACATAATTTATTATGTGACTTTAAAATTCAAACAAGCCTGGAGTCTAAAATTCGAATCACATTCGTTTCCTTTGCTTTAGAACGCTCATTTCGTTGCAAGTATGACTATCTTAAAATTTATGATGGACCTTCGCCTGACTCGAGACTGTATGGCAAATTCTGTGGTAATACGTATCCAAAAACTTCGTTTACATCTTCATCTAATACTCTCTTTATTAAGTTCCATACGGACTACAACATCGCCTCTCAAGGTTTTAAAATAACATATGAATCGGTTTGTCAACATACAATAGTCGGGGACAGTGGTGTAGTAAAATCGCCCGGCTATCCCAATAACTACCCAGCAAATCGAGTATGCGAGTATGTGATCCGTGCTGCTCCTGGCAAAGCCATTCAATTAACTTTCCAAGATTTTGATCTTGAGGATAACAGATATTTTAGTTGCCGCTACGATAACGTTGAAATTCGTGATGGGGCAGACATAAACGCGACTTCTTTGGGCAGATTTTGCGGTGGGCCCGAGCACATGCCACCCACCAAGACATCTACTCATAACTACATGTACATTCGATTCAGTTCCGACATGAGCCTCTCGGGCACTGGTTTTTACGCGAATTATACAACAATCGACACAAAATGTGGAGGTATTTACAGAGACAATACTGGTCTCATAAATTATCCGGATACAAATAATGCAAATTACGAGAATGGCCAAACATGTACTTGGGTTTTAATAGCTCCTGAAGGATCACTTGTAAAACTAACGTGGAATAGATTTAACTTGGAAGACATGTCTGAGTGTGATGCTGATTATCTTGAAATTATTGAAATAGATGATAATAATATTAATAATGTCATGCAGCGGTACTGCGGCACCAGTCCCCCGCCTGCTTTGACCTCTACTACAAACCGTTTAATGTTGAAGTTCCACTCAGATGCCAGTATACGGTCAACTGGATTTTCCGTGTTATATACTTTCATAGACGCGAGACAACATTGTGGTGGACATTTTATCAAAACTCATGGGTACATATATTCACCGGGATGGCCTAAACTATATGACCGAAGTCGTGATTGCACGTGGACGATTACAGTTCCCGTCGGACAGCAAATCATGTTAAATATATCGCAATTCGATCTAGAACAACCATTAAGAGGATCTTGCAATAGTGGCGACTACTTGGAAATTAAAAACGGTGGATCACCAAACTCCCCTCCAGCAGGAAAGTTCTGTGGAAGGTTCCAATCTAAAATTATAAAATCTCTCGGTAACACAATATCTCTTCATTTTCATTCTGATGGTTATTTACAAGGCAGAGGGTTCCAAATTGAATGGGATGGTACTATCACAGGATGTGGCGGGACTCTTACAAGCGCCTCCGGGTCGATAACTTCGCCGAACTATCCACAGACTTACAACGATAATGCGGAGTGCTATTATAAAGTTGTTACTAGCCATGGCTCGCGGATTCAAATAACTTTTTCCGATTTAGACTTGGAACGAACAATGAACTGTCGGGATGATTATATAGAGATATTCGACGGTCTTACACAAAATGATCCTAGTTTAGGCAGATTCTGCGAAATGTCACCTGCCGCGAATAGAATAATCACTTCTTCTAATAACGCTTTCATTAAATTTCGATCGGATATATACATGGGTGGCAAAGGTTTTTATCTAAATTACAATACTGTATGTAACAATAACATAACTGGTAATTATGGAATTTTAGAAAGTCCTGATTTCCCAGGTAATTATCCAGGTAACTTGAACTGCCTGTGGACTATTACTGTGCCTAAAGGGCACAAAATCAACGTTACTTACACGAATTTTGATGTTTTCAAATACATAAGCTTCCCTTCGTATTATGGTTCCTATGGTTTCGAAACAAGGCGTATTCTGAGCTCTCCGAGTTGGGTGCGCCGAGTATTTCCCGTTAACAGTTGCGATCAAGACTACCTACAAATTAAGCAATTGCCGGAAAATGATTTCTCTGAAAAACTCTGTGGAACCACCATTCCGGACAAATTCACTTCTAAGAGTAACGTTGTGCAAATTAAATTTGTAACAAATGCCTTTGCGCCAGCCACTCACACAGGTTTCCGGTTGGAGTGGGTGAGACACGGCTGCGGAGGAATTATACAAAAATCGTATGGAACGTTGTCATCGGATAAAAACGCTATGTCAGACGAAGAGATGGATTGCGAATGGCTAATACAAGCACCACTAGGCAGAAGCATTGCTATTACATTTACAGAGATATATTTAACTGAGACCAAGAACTGCACCGACGATGCCATCGAAATTCATAGTGGTGCAACTACGAGCTCCCCGTTGATCACAAAGTTGTGCCACCGCAAGCCCTCCACTATCCAGTCGAACAGCAACGTCATGCTAGTTCGATACGTTAAAAAGTCGAACCTCAGGGGAGCTCACTTCCAGTCTTACTTCGACGCTTATCGGACTGGGTGCGGTGGCAGAATAGATGCGCCAACGGGAATAATCAGCTCCAAAAATTACCCTCAAAATTATGATACAAATACGGACTGCATTTGGCAGATCTCCGTCCCTCAATATCATAGAATCGAACTGAATTTCCTGGATATTGATCTGTATTCGCCCAACGACGGTAACGACGACGATTGCCACGACTTTATCAAAATATACGAAGACGTACTATTGTTGAGAAAAAATTACTCTAAGCTTATATGCCCCAAATCTAGAGACACCCAATATATATCAAACGCTAACAGGATAACCGTTCAATTCGTGTCCGACGGCTCCATGACTTCCAAAGGCTTCAAGGCCAACTTCTCTATGACGTGCGGAGCATTTATAACTGCTAAATCTGACGGTATTATTACTAGTGATAAATACCTAAACCACTCAAACAAAAGTTGCACGTGGACTTTAGTAGCACCAAAACCAGATCAGAAAATCACCCTTACCGTAACTCACATCGCGATTTCTAAAAATTATGACGCCGTTAGTAACAAGAACTGCCCTTCTTCCTACCTACGAATTCTAGAAGGTAGTGATAGAAACGGACCTGTCATCGGTGAATATTGCGGAAATAAAGTTCCTCCAATGATAGTGAGTCAAGGAAGCGCTCTTACAGTAGAGCTAGGCACGTATAATAATATTATTACTGGTCGGTTTTCTGCTCACTACTCTGCACTAAGTAATGCCTGTGGAGGATCATATACTTCAGAAGAGGGTACTATAGCTTCACCGAACTATCCTCAAGCATATCCCGGCAGTGCGGATTGTGAATGGGTCCTAAACACATCGCCGGGTAATAAAGTATACGTTATGTTTGAAAAATTCGACTTGGCTTTGTCTGAGAGTTGCAATGAGGACTATCTCGAATTGCGTGAAAATAATGGAGCCGGACGTCTGATAGGCGTATATTGTGGTAACACTATCCCAACAAATACGACGGCAGCATCAAAAATATATATTAAATTTCACAGTGACAATAAGAATGCTGGTAAAGGGTTTCTAATTCATTACGGTTTCCTGCATGGGAATGAAATCACTGGTTTAGAAAGAGGTGAGATCTCATCTCCACTATACCCTGCTTCTTACGACGGAACAGGCGAATACACGTGGAGAATTATGACATCAGATCCAGTAGAGTCATTATCTCTGACCGTAGACCGTTTGGAAATACATACGTACGGAACACGTTGCTCAAATTATTTGGCCATTTATGACGGGTATGACGAGGGAGCTCCGATTCTACAAGAGCTATGCGGAATATTGCAGGACGGTTCCGCGGTAATCCGAACAACTAGAAATATTGCATTTATTAAACTTAAACTAGACAACTCTAACACTGGGTCTATATTCCACATCCGGTGGGCTAAATCCGATAGCTCTAGTGATAGCGATGAGGAAGCTGAGCACGTCAATTGCGGTGCTAATGCAACTCTAATTATACAACCCGGGAAAAGGGTAAACGTAAATTCACCGAATTATCCGGAACCATACGCTGACGACTTGAAGTGTGAGTGGATATATAAAGCTTCACCCGGCTACCGCATAGGCTTAGAGTTTGTTGACTTACAGCTTGAAGAAAGACCAAATTGTTTTGCCGATTACGTTTCGGTATTGGGTTCAGACACCGGTATGAAATGGAAACCCATAAAGGAATTTATATGCACGCTCGAGGCAGCCCAAAGTGTCAATGTAGAAACGAATTTCATGAAGCTGGTCTTCAGTAGTGATTACTCGATGACGGATAAAGGTTTCAAAGCCATTGTATCGTCAAAGTGCGGTGGATATATATCAGAACCCTCGGGTGAAATCGGAATCACTTGGCAAGAATCACAAGAATTTGTAGTAAATTGCCAGTGGAGGATTAAAGTTCGGCCAGGCAGAGTAATAAAATTCAAGTTTGTACAATTTAATATTACTAACACAGAAAACGATTGTTATAAATTCGTTACTATTCGTAATGGCGACTCAAAAGAAGCACCTCTCTTGGGAAGTGGTAAATATTGTGGATACTCACATGAAAGTCGTGTGGAATTAGAAACCTCGAGTAACGCTCTCTTTGTAGCTTATACAAGTAATAGACACCAAGCACAAGTGCAAACATTTCGGTTACACTATGAAGAGAAGAACATCGAATGTGGAGTAACTTCAAAACTAGATACTCATGACAGTTGGGAAGTCTTCAGCACTCCCAACTACCCCTCCATTCCCCTGCCGTATTCCGAGTGTGTTTGGGTTTTCAGCGGTCCTATAGGAGAAGTACTTAGAATTGATTTTTTGGATTTTGATTTAAAATACGACTCTGATTGCAGAACGGAGGCCCTTGAGGTAAGAGATGGTACTTCAAATTCTGCTCCACTTAAAGGAAGATACTGTTTGGACAAACCAGGATCCATCAAGTCCAGTAGCAACGGCTTATATATCAGGTATTTCACTCAAAGTGAAATGCCAAACCGTGGCCTTAAAGCAAACGTCTCTATCGACGTATGTGGTGGTACAATAATTGCCAGTACTGGAGAAGTGTCATCGCCTGGATACCCTCATTTACCTCCACTAACCGAGGGCACGATATGTGAATGGCGTATAACAGGGACTCCCGGTCTAGTTTTTCAACTGAAGCCACAGGCTATGGACTTACCTGATTCTGAAGTTTTATGTGCCACCAAAGTCACTATTGAGGACGGTACAGGAGATAATAATACAACAAAAACATTCTGCAACGAGGATAGAGAAGATTTTACCCCCATAGAAACATCTTCTAATGAGGTGATCATTAAGTACTATGTTGGTAAAAAATCTAGTTATCATAGTTCTGACTCAAAAGGATTTCGGTTCACATTCAACTCATCCAGACCAATGTGTGGAGGCAGCATAACAACACCAGAAGGCTACATAGCGACACCTGGCTACCCTAGAAAGACCACAATTCACTATTGTTATTGGTTCATCACTGTGCCTGATACTTCCAGGCGTGTACGTTTAGAAATTGAAGATTATGACCTTACAGATACGTATAGGATAGGCCTGTACAACGACAAGTATTATCAGACTTTAATCCAAAGTATAACTAACAAGGATTACAATCCAGCAAATAATGTTTTTGAATCATCTGGGAATACGCTTGGTTTTTATGTATGGATGTCACCTTTATCGTCCAGGCATAGTAGGTTCAAAGCAAAGTTCAGCTCAAATGAGCCAGCGTTATGTGGCGGCACCCTGACGGGCGATAGTGGCGAACTCTATTCGCCCTCTCTGGAGCGATCTTACTCATGCGAGTGGAGCTATCATGGGAGCAGGAGCAGAAATGAAAAAGATGACAGTGGCGAAATTGATAGTCTTAAATATAATACAATATTAATTAACGCTAAGATCAATTCATCGACAGCTAGAACTAGATGTCGCTATAACGATCCTAAACTAAATATTCGCGCTATATTTGCTGATGACGGCGTCACATTCAACAGAAATATCTGTGGTAACGACGAATTACAATTGCGAATACCTTCAGACGGCATTAACTTAAAGGCGACACAGAATAAAGGAGCGTCTCTTTACTTCCATCTAGATTGGAAATTGCAACCTTGTGGTGGAGTAGTAAGAGTCGAAGAAGAAGCGATTAATATCCTAAACGTTCCAAACAATTATAACGATTCCTTGGACTGCGCTTGGATCCTTCGCGTGCCTATAGGACAACGAATTAAGATCAAACTAGAAGGATCATTTAAATTAGGTTGTTCTGATGAGTTTATTAAAATTAGCCAAGGAACAGACGATTTTCAACCCACTATCGGGGACTATTGTAAGGACAAAATGCAAAGTAGAGATTTAGTTATATCTCTCAGTGAAATTTATATTCAGTACCATTCTAGCGTAAAAAATGAAACATCCATTAAACTTATGACAGAAATTATTAATCACCAATGTGGAGGATACCTCACAAAATATGATAGAATATTTACATCCCCCAATTATGGCAAGAATTATATTGAAAACCAAGAATGCGCCTGGGAGATAGAAGCCGACCTTGGCAATAGAGTATCTTTGCAATTTATAGATCGATTTGTAATAGAACAAACACCCAACTGTACAAAAGATATGGTTATTATTTATGATTGGGATGACGATATGTACAAAGAAATAGATCGCGTATGTGGCCGCAATCCGCCGCCCGTTTACAACTCCATGAGTAACAAAATGAAAGTAGTTCTGCAGACTGACGGCGACACTAACTTAGACGGATTTAAAGCTCGTTGGAGCCCCATCTGTGGGGGCAAGTACAGAGCCAAAGATAAAGAGCAAATATTATATAGTCCTGGCTTTCCCCTTGACTACCCGCCGTCATTGGATTGCATTTATGAAATTTCAGCTCCGGGCCAGAAGATCGCTTTAAAATTCCTAGAATTTGAGCTTGAAGGGACCTATCCTGATTGCTCCTATGATAACATCAGTATATCTAACCAACCAATGTACGTTTATGATTATAATACGTATTGTGGTAGCGAGATGCCGATACCGAGTCGTTACAGAGACAAGGTGTTAATTATTTTTAAGACCGATAGATATATCCAGAGAAAAGGATTTAAATTATCTTATTCGTTTTATTCATGCGGTGGCAAAGTTACTGAACCCACCGTTATAACTTCAGGCGAAGGTTTTAATTATGAAAGAGACATGAACTGTACGTGGTTGATCGAGGCACCTGCTAATAGAGTCGTCATAGTAAAGTTTATCTCCATGAAAATTGAAGGGCGCTCTTGTTCTTATGATTACGTAGAGTTATTTAACGGAGATTTGATAGATTATAACAATCGCATAGCTAAAACTTGCGGGTTCCTACGAAATGAAAACCCCGTTTTCAGAAGCACCGGTAACAAAATGCTTATTCACTTTGTGACGGATGGGAGTGTCAACTACGAAGGATTTAAGGCTGGAATTTTCTTTAGTTACACGGAGTCTGTCGGTTGCGGTGGATATATTAACTTGACAGAAACGTCCCAAGTAATCACATCTCCACTAATGAACGGTAGCACGATTTATGAAAGTTTCTTAGACTGTCACTGGATCGTGCGAGCATCGAGCGATCAAGTTATTAAAGCCGAATTCATTAGTTTCCATATATCCCCTTGCAGGAACACCAACCAGACAGCCTTGGGCAACAAATGCGACTGTGATTTGGTTGAAATTAAGGATGGTTTAAATCCAGATAGTTCCCAAATTGGTGTATATTGTGGCCATACAATACCGCCCCCAGTGATTTCGTCCGGAAATCTAATGAGTATTAGGCTATCAACAGACGTTGAAATTGAGAGTTCAGGGTTCAAAGTTCGCTTAACTGCTGTTCGTAGTGTTTGCGGCCAATCCGCTTTGACATTGTCTTCGGAAAAACAAATTATACGCTCTCCAGGATACGGGACTGGGTCTATCCCCCGAGGATTGAATTGTGTTTATGAACTTATTCCATCTTCAGCTTATTATTACAGGGCAATCCATGTGAGGATCAATAATTTAGATCTACAACCTAGCGATCCTGATAGAAACCAATGCAACAAAGATAAACTTACTATAACTGGCCGGGAGTCACCACGGAACCTAAGTCTCGGCTCGGATTATATTCACGAACACGGGAATAGGGACGTATTTGATTCGCCTTACTACTTTGAGGAATCATTAACTTTGCCTAAAGAATTACAACTGTGCGGTATTCATACCTCTGGAGACTATTACTTATATGGCACTACAATTTTAAATCTATATACATCTCCCTATTCTGATGCGAAGCAACATAAAGGGTTTGAAATAGAAGTAGCTTATGTTGATTTCTGCGGTAGAAACTACACCGAACCACAAGGCCGCATTAGAGCGGTACGGCGCGATACCACAGAATCCCAAAAAGATTGCTACACTCTAATCACTGCTCCTGAGAATTATACTATATCGGCGTATTTTATTACTATAAATCCTGATTATTATAACGATGAGGCGTATCTAGAAGTGTTCGATGGAGATAAGACGAGCGCGAAAAGTTTAGTCAAAATTACGGACGAGTACGATACAGAGTTAGCAGTATTTTCAACGGGCAGGCACCTGCTCCTGCATAACCACCAGGATGACGGCGACCGTGTTGGCTTTGATTTAAATTATATTATAAGTAACAAAGGACCAGGCTGTGGCGGAAAACTGCGAAACCTGTACGGCCAGGTGTCGAGCCCCCTGTATCCGAAAACATATCGCCAGAAAAATACCTGTGAGTGGGAACTAGAAACAGTTGTCGGCACTAAATTAAGATTACATTTCTCAACATTCGACTTGGGTAATGCTTGTAACGAAAATTACGTAAAACTGATTAAACGAAACGGAGACACAATATCGACTTACTGTGACGAGACTCCCGCAGACTACATCAGTGAGGATAATTACGTTAAAATTGTATTTGCAACAACTATGAACAACGGTGGTACAGGCTGGCTTGTCCATTTTATCGGCGTTGTCTAATCATAGGTATCTGATAAAAAACGGTTTTCTGAGTTTATTTGTCTACTTGTATTCAAATGTAACGAACGATTGCTCAAACTAACCCTTAGAAGTAACCTTTGATGCTATGCATATTTTTACTGCAACGGTGGTAGAGGCTAAGAAGTCACCGTATTTCATGTACGTTTACTAATCTTGGGAATACTTAAGATATTGTTTATGGGCCGGGTTCACGGTACAAACCAGATATATAAAAGGATGGCCTTGTCGCAACATCGTAACATAGCTGCACTGCTGTTAATTCTTAGAAGCTTTAGTTTAGTTGTGTGGTGGTTTGTTCCTCATGGTGGCGAGCAAAAGCGAGTGAGGTCGCCAGAGCTTCCGAAGATGCGCTGTGCTGAGGGAACTGCATATGCAGGTCCTGTTGATCATGCCAAAGGGTCGGCAACGCGCTTGCGGTCTTCTGGAATCGCGTCGCGCGTCCATTAGACGTTCATAATGTCTGCTTACCATCAGGCAGACCGTAAGCTACGAGTACATAGTTT
This sequence comes from Notocelia uddmanniana, assembly GCA_905163555.1. NCBI lineage: Eukaryota > Metazoa > Arthropoda > Insecta > Lepidoptera > Tortricidae > Notocelia > Notocelia uddmanniana. The sequence goes on from LR991055.1 coordinate 25,790,407, forward strand.
GCCACCGACGTTGTATAAACTGTCTCACAGGAATACCGCATTGCATAATTAAATTGTGGTGTATGAAATCACTTACATTGTAGGTATGTGTAGTCACTTACATTGTGTGTGTGTGTGTGTGTGTATATAAAGCCGGGTCCGCAGCGCTATGTTTTTCATGTTTGCAAACATCTAACATGTTTTTCGAACACAAAATAGGCGTGGCCTCAATGTTAAGGCCGGTCCACAGCACCAAAAACCCAACAAAACATGTTTGATGTTTACAAACACGAAAAACATGGCGCTGTCGACCCGGCTTAAGATTAACTCGTACTGAAACTCAACGTTATAGCGTGGTTATAGCCACTAGTATAAGCTGGGTGATATGACATAAAACTGAATGAAACAGAAAAAAATCAGGTACATAAAACTGCAGCACAAGTTCTTGCTAGAGTTACTAGTGTCTAATTGATGTAACACTACTGACATAATTCAAGTTATCTGTACATCTAATTCTGCCTGACATATAGAGGCCCTTTACACGATTAATATTATCATAATACTGTCAATATTATCGCGGATATCAACATTGTTTGGAATTAGCTTCAATATTCACGTGATATGAGTGTATCGCATGATAATAATCACCGTGTAAAAGGCCCCAATGGCCAGATACTACAAGTCGGAGACAGTTTTTTTTTAAACCAAATCCCGATTCCTAACTATTGAACTTTACACACCTATCAATTTTTCGTAACAACCTAGATACACGGCTATAAGATAAAATTCAAGGCAGTTGTTGTTACAAATTTATAGGTGGTGTAGAACGTAGAAGTATCTCGGCAACGATCAATGCAAATTCTCGACTTGTCGAAGGCATTTGACCTGGTTTCCTACCACATATTATGGGAAAAGTTCAAAAAAATTGGCCTGCCCTTGGAACTCATCCAAATATTCAAATTTTGGTATGGAAACCAGGTCAACTATGTAAGACACGATCTCGGACGGGTACAGGTTGGAGTGTGGTGTGAGACAAGGGGGGTTGAGCTCGCCTACACTTTTTAACCTGTACGTGAACGAACTGATTGAGGCACTCAGCAGCCGTCATGTAGGTTGTCATATTGACGGGGTCTGCTTTAATAATATTAGTTACGCAGACGACATGGCGTTGCTGAGCGCGTCCATTGGCGGTCTCCGTGAACTCATGACCCTCTGCGAGCAGTTTGCCAATAGTCACGGCTTAAAATATAATACTCAAAAGAGCGAGCTCATGGTTTTCAACTCGGGGACCAAAAGTCCATCTCATGTTCCGCCCGTATATCTCAACGGTGATCCTTTGAAGCGGGTACACCGTTTTAAATACTTGGGCCATATACTGTCCGATGATTTGAAGGACGACGACGATATTGAAGGGAGCGGAGAGCGTTGTCAGTTAGAGCTAACATGATAGCCCGCAGGTTCACTCGTTGCTCACGTGACGTGAAAATCACGCTTTTCCGTGCATACTGTACTACTTTTTACACGAGCAGCCTGTGGGTAAATTATACAAAGAAAGCATACGACGCCCTCCGCGTTCAATACAATAACGCCTTCAGGGTGCTGATGCGGTTGCCGCGGTACTGCAGCGCCTCAGGTATGTTTGCGGAGGCGCGCGTGGATTGTTTTTACGCCACCATGCGCAAGAGAGCGAACTCGGCGGCGCGGCGCGCGCGCGCCGGCGGCAGCGCCCTGCTGGCGGTCGTCGCCGAACGCATTGACTGTCCATTTATGAGGCACTGGATGTCATTGCATACTCCAGTGTCTCATATCTGGGCTAAATAATAAATTATAATATTGTATTGTATTGTATTCTAGTTTAATGAAATTTCTAACACTAAGTAGCAGTAAGATGACTAACACTTAATTACTAACATTAATTATATGAGTCCATGTTACTCGAATTAAATGTCTATAATAATAATAATAATGCAGCCTCAAACAACGTATTTTATAGGATACCGTGTCTGATATTTATGTGCCCCTTATTGTGGCAGAATTTGATGCTAGTGACTGCCTATTTATTATTAAGCGTACCACACACTGCAGCGGCCTGCGATGGCGGCCAGTTGTAAACTATGACAAACAAGGCCGCGTGTATCTAAATGATTGTTATGGTGCATTCACATGCATGCTTACATTCAAAGCGACATTTAAAATATTACCTCTACCCTGCTTATATACCGGGTTTACAATCCAAATGGGTCAGTATGGTGAAGTCGGAAACTATGAGAGATAGCGAAATCTGTTCTTAGGAACCATGACGTCGATTTTAGATGTAATAATAACTACATTCAAACTTTTTTATTAACTCTCATACATAACCGGGAATCGAACCTGCTGCTTCCCGGGCCGCTTGCCAGGCTGCACGACGTGCGTCTGAAGTATTGTATAAAGAATTATTATTATTATAGTGTACAACTGGCCGCCAACTGCAGGCCGCCTCAGTGTGTGACACGCTTTTAATGTATGAGCATTAAATTTTAAACCTACATAATTAGAAATAAGAATTGTTTTAAAAATAGTAGTATAACATTGTGGTCGCCGTTAATGGGTTTTTTACTAACTCGATCAGAGCTGCTACCGCGGAACGAAAACGAACGAAGTTCGTTAACTCCCTCTCTATCGCACTAGCATATTCGAGCGACAGAAACGTAGATATTCGAAATACGTTCGTTATTGTTTCACGGTAGCAACACAATAACTTCACAAATGGATAAGTTTTATTGTTAATAAGTATGTATATCAATTTGTGTAATAATTGTTAAGGCTAAGTAAATGATGTTATTACATTACTTATAAAACAATGATCTGAAAAATAAAATAAGGTTTTATTTTACATCTTGGTTACCTCCATGACTGATGAGATGAAGATAGTTTAGTAGATAGAAGAATTTTGAAGAAAAAAAACAGTCTTCAATGGGGGAGGCCCGTGAAAGATTATTATACTTAGATGGTGCACTCTTAGATTCCATACAATCAAATAAAAATGGCTATAAGTATGTTTATAATGGAAGAAGACTAAGTACCCTCAATTCCTCTCCTCCATCAGAACACAAGCTTGACAAAAATGTGTCTTGGAAACCTAGCTTGCTTGACAAACATAACGAAGAGAACAAATTGTCAAACATGAACGCGTCGTTGAAGAGTTCCATTCTGATCATCATCAGCAGTTCCACTTCATCAAATGTCACTTAATTCAATGTAACTGCTTGTTTTATTTATGAAAATACTAAAATCACTATATGTTGGTATGCCTTTTACATATGGGTAGTACCCTCGATTCCTCATGAAATGAAATGAAATGAAATGAAATAACGTTTATTTGGTGCATAAAATGGTACATAAAAAGAGAATACAGAAGTGGAAACATATACACCAATAATTTTTAAGAAAAAAAAACCGACTTCAATGGGGGAGGCCGGTGAAAGATTATTATACTTAGATGGTGCACTCTTAGATTCCATACAATAAAATAAAAATGGCTATAAGTATGTTTATAATGGTAGAAGACTAAGTACCCTCAATTCCTCATGGAATCATGGAAAAACCTTGCTTGCTTGACAAACAAAACGAAGAGAACTAATCGCCAAACGTGAACTACGCGTCGTTGAAGAGTTTCGTTCTGATCATCATCAGCAGTTCCACTTCATCAAATGTAACTTTTATGAATGAAAATGCTTGATTAGTTCATGAAAATACTAAAATCACTATTTGTGTGCCTTTCACATTTGAGGAGTTCCCTCGATTCCTAATGGATCCCATCATCAGAACTCGACCATGACAAAAATCAATCGTGAAAATAGAACTTGCTTAACAAACACAGCTAAAAGGCCAAATCGCCAAACGTGAACTTTTCGTCGTTGAAGAGTTCTGTTCTGATCATCATCAGCAGTTCCACTTCATCAAATGTCACATTTTTGTATGATAATGCTCGAATTGTTGATAAAAACACAAAAATCACTATATGTTTGCCTTTAAGATTTGAGGAGTTCCCTCAATTCCTCATGGATCCCATCATCAGAAATCAAGCATGACAAAAATTAATCGTGAAAATAGAACTTGCTTAACAAACACAGCTAGGAGGACAAATCGCCAAACGTGAACTTTTCGTCGTTGAAGAGTTCTGTTCTGATCATCATCAGCAGTTCCAATTCATCCAATGTCACATTTTTAGATGCAAATGCTTGACTTTTTGATAAAAACACAAAAATCACTATATGTTTAATAAAAACACAAAAATCACTATATGTTTGCCTTAAAGATTTGAGGAGTTCCCTCAATTCCTCATGGATCCCATCATCAGAACTGCATTTTGACAAAAACGGGACCAACTTGGATATATATACTTACAATCAAAAAAAGAGTTTTCCAAATCGGTTAAGAAATGACGGAGTTATGGACTAACAAACATTAAAAAAAAATAGAAAAAAAAATAAAAAAAAATACATACAACCGAATTGATACCCTCCTCCTTTGAAATCTTGAAGTCGGTTAAAAAGGTTGTCACTCAGCATATGCCACAACTGTTATGTCGTGACGCTGATTTTCAGGACAACCGGAAATATAATACTAAACTTAACTTAATTATTCTAATTGGTGACGACACGACCGCTTTTTAGAATCTAAATAGCATTTAACACAATTCAAATGTTTCTTCACAATTCATGGATCCCATCATCAGAACTGGAGCTTGGCAAATGATTGTCTTGAAAATCTAACTTGCTTAGCAAACACAGCAAAGAGGACAAGTTCCGTTCTGATCATCATCAGCAGTTCCACTTCATCAAATGTCACTTTTTTGAATGAAAATGGTTGATTAGTTCATGAAAATACTAAAATCACTATATGTGTGCCTTTCGCATTTGAGGAGTTCCTTTGATTCCTCATGAATCCCATCACCAGAACTCGAACATGACGAAAATTAATCGTGAAAATAGAACTTGCTTAACAAACACAACTAGGAGGACAAATCGCCAAACGTGAACTATTCGTCGTTGAAGAGTTCTGTTCTGATCATCATCAGCAGTTACACTTCATGAAATGCCACATTTTTGTATGAAAATGCTTGATTTGTTGATAAAAACACAAAAATCGCTATATATTTGCCGTTAAGATTTGGGGAGTTCCCTCGAGTCCTCATGGATCTCATCAGAACTGCGTTTTGACAAAAACGGGTTCAACTTGGATATTTATTCTTACAATCAAAAAAAGAATTTTCAAAATCTGTTCAGACATGACGGAGTTATGGTGTAACAAACATAAAAAAAAAACATACAACCGAATTATATAATAATATTATAATATTGGGGGACAATCTTACACAAATCGACCTAGTCCCAAACTAAGCAAAGCTTGTACTATGGGTACTAGACGACGATATACATACTTATATAGATAAATACATACTTAGATACATAGAAAACATCCAAGACCCAAGAACAAATATCCGTGAAAAATGCACAAATAAATGCCCTGGCCGGGATTCGAACCCGGGACCTCTAGCTTCGGAGGCAGAGTCACTACCAACTAGGCTAAACAGGTCGTCAAAAAGTTAATTAAGAACCTCCTCTTTAGAAATCTTGAAGTCGGTTAAAAAAGCAGACTCGCACACAGATATTAGAGAGAGTTAGTGCAGTAAAAGATAATTTTCTACAAAATATCGACATCTATATTCAATTACTGTTGATATTCGTAAGTCCGTGTTTTGGAAGGCATGATAAGCCGTTTATCCCGGTTGCTGTCTATGATTGCAATCGTTAAGCCAAGTTAGAGGCCTCCGGGCGCTTGAGAACTTCTAACAGTCAAGTCAAACAAGCCAAATCCCAATAAGGTCTAGTTTCCCCCTTGGGTTGGAAGGCCAGATGGCAGTCGCTTCCTTAAAAACTAGTGCCTAAGTGAATTCTTGGGATTAGGTAGCGGATCCCAGGCATCCTTCAGGATGCGACTGTACTGGGAATAACGCTAGGAGGATGATGATGATTAGTAAATCGTAAATTAATCTTACTCCTATTTAATAGTTTGTGTATTCATTAAATTAAAAACACAAACTATTAAATACAATGCGAATACTAAACTGCATTCACGATCAACAATAAATATCTATATTAATAATTTCGTGCAGGGGTACGGTAGACCCGAACGAGACCTGTCTCAAATTGAAGAACGTATAAAAATAACGATTTTTGAGTTGAACATATGTATCCGCAAAATTCGGATTGTCGCGTATTTTGCATTTAAAAGTGTTAATTTGATGACAAAACGTCGGCCATATTGCCCACAGACTATATTGCTATATTAAATTTGTTGGTTGACAGTGTCGGCTACGTTCGAAAATCGTGAACTATTTTTGCGTCCGGTATGTTGGCCAGGTTGCTGGGCTACGTTCTGGGTGATGGGCCATCATCGCCCATTGTGTGGATTCGGCTAGCCGCGTCTGCAGCGTTTTGTTTTTGTAGTTTTCAAGCGTTCTATTGGCTATGTGCACGTCAGAAACGTCAAACGTCAAAGGTCCCGAGACAACGTCAAATTATTATATTGGCTATGTGCGAAGTAGGCGGTGGGGGTAAGCTAGGCGATCGTAGCGCACACCATGGCAGAAATGTGTACTTACCGGGGACCACTGTCAAATTTACTTTCACGTTTTCTATTGGTTCCTTAACGGTTTCCTACGATTCGTTTCGTTTGTATGTATTTATTTATACTCTTATTTATTTCAGTAAAATTTCCAATACGGGGTCTTTCTCGTTTACTAAAGTAAATATAATATTCATGTGTCATTATTTGACATCTCTGAGTTTTGAAGTTGTCTCGGGACCTTTGACGTTTGACGTTTCTGACGTGCACATAGCCAATACTGGTCAAAACTCAGAGATGTCAAATAATGACACATGAATATTATATTGACTTTAGTAAACGAGAAAGACCCCGTATTGGAAATTTTACTGAAATAAATAACCGACCAAAATACCAACCGAAAACTAAATATATATGCCTCTCTGTCGCACTTGCATATTCGAGCGCGGAGAGGGAAATACTTCGTTTTCAGCTCGTGGTAGGCCCTCTGGTCTGACGGCTCCTATTCCTGGATGGTGCGTGTATCGGAATGTGAAATACCTTTGGCAAAACGGAACAAGTTGTTAAATAGCTTCCATTAATTGGAGAAAATATTACCAACTGTTATTATTATCACGTGAAACACTGAATATTGAAGCAACATCCATAGGGGCCTGTTACATGGTTATTATTATCACGCGATATACTCATATCACGATCCGTATCACGTGCAATGAATATTGAAGAAAAATCCATACGATTTTGAAAACCACGATAATATTGACACACCAGTATTGTGATAGTATTAAGCGTTTAACAGACCCCATACAATTTTTAAAATCGCGATAATATTGAGTGTAAAGGGCCCCACTGAATTGAATTTGGCGGAGAATAGAGAGCTGCTATCGCGAAACGAAAACGAACGAACATCATGTATTTCCCTCTGTGTCGCTCGAATTTGCAAGTGCGACAGAGAGGGAGATACACGAACTTCATTTGTTTTCGTTCGCGTTAGCAGCTCTGACTTCGCACCGAAAATACTGACTGGCACATCAATATTTAACAATGCACATCTGAATTGAATTTTAATGAACGATTAGTATTTTAGCTATACAAATCAGTACTGATTACGGTGTAAAAAATTTTATGTGCCTTTAAATACTACCCTTATAAAAATGCTTAGGATTAACTTGCAAAGATACTAGCCTTTGCCCGTGACGTCGTCAGCGTAATCTTTTACTCCCTATTCCATATGTTAATCCAGACTACAGACTATATTTGTATACGAAGTTTCATCATAATCCTTTGTTGTAATGTTTTTAATTTATACATTTTTGTACACTATTTATTTCGTCGTTTGTTTAACAGTCACGAATAAATGTTTACTTTATTTATTTCACCCGAGCGAAGCCGGGCTTTCATCTAGTAAATAAATAATGAGGGACGATCTTAAACAAATCGATCTAGTACTAAACTAAGCAAAGCGACGATATACATACTTGTATAGATAAATACACACTTAAATACATTGAAAACACCCAAGACCCACGAAGAATATTCGTGATAAATGCACAAATAATGCCCTGACCGGGATTCGAACCCTGTCGTATGCAGGGTCACTACCAACTAAGCCAAAGTGGTCGTCAAACGTCAAAAGATTCTTATATATCCTACAAATTTAAATTATGTAGGTAATGATTTTAAGCATTTTATACCAAAATGTTTATTTGAAACTTTAGTCAACCGGTGTTTTACCCTTAAAACATACTTACATGGTAGACCTCACGGTTCGAAAATAAATGCCATACGACTATTATATTTATTATGGTATAAGAATTGTACATTTTTGGGTTCAGTAGCTTAAATGAAATAAATGAAAAAAAACGTTATTCTGCAATAGGCCGGTACTATGCGTTTCTGAAAAAAAAAACCACTGCCGAGAAGAAACGCCGAAACTAACTCGACAGTCAGTCATTTTCTCTCAAAATATGCTGCTTATTACAATGATAATACTTAGCCTACTTAAAATAAATATATCCGAGTATGAATAAATAAAAAAGGAAAACAGTATGTCGAAACTCGAAACTCGGCAAGACAGTATGTCGAAACTCAAAAGTATTGGCTATGTGCACGTCACAAACGTCAAACGTCAAGCGTCCCGGGACAATGTCAAACTCAGAGGTGTCAAATAATGACACATGAATATTTTATTTATTTTAGTAAACGAGAAAGACCCCTCACTGGAAAATTTACTGAAATAAATAAGAAAATAAAAGAAATAAATACCAGCGAAACGAATTGTAGGAAACCGATAAGAAATCAATAGGAAACGTGAAAGTAAATTTGACAAGATGTCCCCGGTAAGTACACATTTCTGCCGTGGTGTGCGCTGCGATCGCCTAGCTTACCCCTACCACCTACTTCGCTATATATATAGCTCATTTAAATTTAACTTTGTGTAGAAGCTCACGGTATTTCCAATTGAACACCAACGTCCGATGTAAAATGAAACTGGTGTTCATTGAAATACCGTGAACTATGTTGTGCCGTATTATATGAAATTTAACAAACAATTGACTTATCAACAATTTATTTTTTAATGTATCTCATTTCATATGCGGGACAACGATATATGTTCGTCCTTTCACAGAGTTCTACAACCACAACACTCGTACATTTTGCAAAATGAGAACTTGCATGGCATGCCACATACGACGCACTTCACTATCTTCCATTTGTTGTCCAAACAATGGTTATTACGCGTTTCCAGATGAATTTTCGATTAGCTACACACTGTTCCGTTTGTTTATTGCATAGTGATCTATCAATTCTACAAATTAAATAACAGCCTTTGCAAAAATGAAAAAAAATGTTCAGAGACGACTTGACGAAATTCCGAGGACACGACATTTTATTTTTATTTGTCATTTTATTTTGACGTTTGGCGTCCATTGGCAGACAAGGCAGTAGCCAATGAGAGCTAAGTATGTCGTCAAAATCTTTTTGACACAATATGGCCGCTGTCATACACGTTTCGTTCTACGTAGATAAACAGCCGTGATGTATGCAAAGTCTTAACATATGATGCAAAAGAGGGGAAAATGCGTTACGCATACCACCCGGGTGCAGGGGGTGACCCGAGTGGTTATGTGGGACTCCCGTATAGGCTGATGAGACCCACGGTATACCCACTAAAAACCCCCCCATCTGCCGCCTTGTCGCCTTGTGGCGAGGTCACGGGAACGCTTGCGCACACATCCGCGACCCCGCCGGCGACAGCCGCTCCCAAGCGGCTCCACCGCGAATGCCCGGAGGCCCTCCACGTCAGGCACGCCAGATGTTTTGGCGTGCCTTCCTCCTCGACCTCCATCTTGTACAGTAGCGGACCCCCCTGAGTCCGCTACGAGGAGGTCATGGGTGCTGAAAAACTTTCGGCACCCGGTGGCGGAGCAGGTCGGTGGTTCCGCCACGAACCATACCTCGGCCGCAGAGGATAGGGAAAGCATTCACCTTCCTCTGCGGCCCCACCGATGCCGTTTTCGCGGAACGGCTCCGCCAAGTTCGCAGGGGGTAGGGAGAGTGGCGCATCGAAATACCAACACTCTTCTCCCCCTGCGATCCCGCCTCGGCCACAGAAGATAGGGAGAGCGGCTCACCGCAATACCGACACTCCTCTTCTTCTGCGGCCCCTCCTCAACGCATCCTCAGTGGGCTAAACAAGCCCGCTGGGAGCGCCCTCCTCGGGCCAGCCGGCAGCGCAAACAGGCCGGCCCTGGGTGCCTCTTAGCTTCACCGTGGGTGACCAGTCCACGGTTATTAAGCCCCCCCGCCCCGACAAGGCGAGCACCCTCGAGGGGGGTATGATGCAAAACCTAAACCAACCCAACTCATCTGTATCGGTCTCTGAAAAGTCAGTAAATAAATATCTAGACACGCGGCAGCGTGTCCAGCCAAGTTCATCCCAGGAACTGGCGGACAGCAGCCGTGTGCTATATTACACGAACCGTTTGGGGCCATTTTTGACCCCCCAATAACTCCAAATCTATCTAACATAAAAACATGAAATTTGCCACGTATGTATTAAGATCCTTTAGAACAACAAGAACCCCAAATTTAATAAATATAGGTTTACAATACAATACAATACAATATGCTTTATTGCACACCTCAAAAAAAGAATTACAGATATAAACAGCATAAAGATACAAGCAGAGGTAAACAACAGGTTTAATAGTTATTGAGATATTAAATTCCAAAAAACGGCATTTTTACCACTGACTGACTGACTAGTAATCAAAAACCTAACCCTCTTCCAGATGACCTAGAAAGCTGAAATTTGGCATGCAGCTTGGCAATTATGTGTATACACCAGAAAAAAACAGAAAACAGTGATTTTATTAGTAGTTTTATTATTATTTATGCTAGTTATCTCAGAACTCCGTCATTTATTAACCGATTAGGAAAATTCTTTTTTTGTTTGAAACGGTATACTTCCGGGTTAGTCCCATTGTCATCGGGTCAGAATCTGATCCTAGGGACCTGGAGAAATCGAGGGATCTCTTCAAATATTTTAGGTGCATCTATAGCGGTTTGAATATTTTGTATAGTAACTCGTGCATTCGCTCTGGGAAAGCACCATTGGATGAAGTTCGACAAAAAGTAATGATATCCCATCAAAACATAAATGTGAAAATGGCAGCCAAGTTCACCGACAAAAGAATTGAGATCTAAAAGGGCGCCAAGTTCCGTAGATTATCAGAAAAGTTGCCAAGTTTGGCACTAGATTGTTTACAGTAAAACTAATTTACTGCGGCTTAATTCATTTTGAGCCTTAACTTGGCAGTTTTGCAGTATGTTATAATACCATAAAAGCTGTTGGATATTTAAGAAAACTAATAATCTTTTATTGTCCAAAGTCACTTTTAAAATGTTTGGAACAGATTATGTGGTGTTTGGTCGGCGTCCAGTTATTGCGCCCTACTGTATCAATCCATTTTTGAGGTATATTATTTTTCGGAAATCTAAAGTTGACAAATAACCATGAAATTAATAATTTAACGCAATAATATCTCGTCTAAATGCTTACGTAAATATTGAGTTGGTGCATAAGTTCTTGGACACTCAAACATATTTATTAAAAATAATTTTATTTATTACTCAAGAAATATGAATCCACAATATAATGACCGTCATGTTCAACGACATGTAACCATCTCTCTGGCAAAGACATTATACCGTGTTCCCAAAAAGTAGGAGGCTGGTGGTCAAAAAACTTGGCGATGTCGTCTCGGATTTGTTCATAATTTTCAAACTTCTTCTTTCTTAGATGTAGCTTTAGAGCCCGAAACAGACAATAGTCCGACGGCGCAATATCAGGGCTGTATGGTGGGTGAGGTACCACTGTCCAGTTCAGCTTTTCCAAAATGTGGCGGACAGACTTCGCAATATGTGGTCAAGCGTTGTCCTGAAGAAGTGATACAGACAGCCTTTTTGGATGCTTAGTCGCTATTTCTGAGGCTAACTTTTGCAGTTGCTCTCTATAAATAGTAGCGATAATAGTCTGCTTCTCGTCCAACAGTTCCCAATAGAGAATGCCCTGCCAATCCCAGAAAATTGATAGCATTATCTTTCGTCCATGACGATCTGGTTTTGGTTCTGTTGGCGCCTTTTCTCCGCGTGGGACCCAATAGGCCTGCCGCGTTTTGTTGTTATAGTGAACCCAGTGTCGCGAAATGACAATATCGCGATGTTATTGATACCAGTATTAGATCGTGTGAGATTATTTAGTTGGCAAGTCGGGCAAAGTATTTGACAGAAGCTCGCATCTATTGTCTGTAGTATGCGTGTGATTGGCGTCTGGCGTCGTTGACTGGCGCAGTGTTACGTTGCCTAGCAGCGCGCAAGGACGCTCGCTAATTTTACCTCGCTAACTTTTCCTCGTAAAGAAATAATATAAAGTTGAGTGTTGAGGTGTTTTCGTGTAACTGGAGATTTCTGGAGTTACGCTGCTTATCTAGATAAAAGCTAAGTATAATTGTCTTGGCATATATAAGATTGATATAGGTTCTGTCAGATTTGTGTGCATATTAAGAATAAGATATATTAATAATAAAGACCCTATGTAATATTTGCCAGTACAGAACTTAATCTAAAAGAGATGTGTTTTGAGTTGCTCAGATGACACTGAATCATTCCCCCTCATAGTACAGCTTTCTACCTTTACCTAGTAATATTATAGATGTTATTTCTTACTACTAATGACGTAAGTAATTTGTTCTCCTCTTCTGTCTGATACGGGCTGATGGTTCCCTGATCCGCTACCGTGAGTTGTATTATGGAAAGAGTAATGGTGTGGAGGACTTAAAGCACATAGTTTATTTAGCCCTGGATTTTGGGCTAGGTCGTACTGCGGCCCCAGAGTTTATTTAGCCCTGGATTTTGGGCTAGGTCGTGCTACGACCCCAGAGTTTATTTAGCCCTGGATTTTGGGCTAGGCCGTGCAACGGCCCCAGAGTTTATTTAGTCCTGGATTGGACTAGGTCGTGGTACGACCCCAGAGTTTATTTAGTCCTGGATTGGACTAGGTCGTGGTACGACCCCAGAGTTTATTTAGTCCTGGATTGGACTAGGTCGTGGTACGACCCCAGAGTTTATTTAGTCGTGGATTGGACTAGGTCGTGGTACGACCCCAGAGTTTGTTTAGTCCTGGATTTGGACTAGGTCGTGGTACGACCCCAGAGTTTGTTTAGTCCTGGATTTGGACTAGGTCGTGGTACGACCCCAGAGTTAAAGAGTCACACGCTGTCCATTCAAACAGATCGAATGGACAGCAAACCCCTTAGGGAACTTTGTAGAGATTGATTAGAGTAATGATCATAGACCATGACATACAAACATGACTCATACATGACCACAGTTAAAGTATCTATAGATACATGTAACAAGCCTTGGTGGCATTCAGTACAGAGGAAGGATAACACTTGCCGAGCAGGCAGTGTATTAATATAACTATATATATATATTACATGGACCGAGGTACGGTCAAGTTGTTAACCGATTAGTTAATATGAGAAGTTGTGTTGACCACCATAGTGGGAATAAGAGAAGATATACAAGAGCTAGAGAAAACCATTATATCTATTTGAAATATACATGATAGTGTTTGTTTACCTCTTAGAGATCTTAGGCTCGATAAGGAGAGCATAAAGTTTAGTTAGTTTGATCTCATGTTTGCTAAGGTAGTTGTATTTAGTGTTTGAGGTTATCACATAATCCTCCCCCCACAGATGGTGCAGGCAAATGGAGCATATAAGAGCGAAGCAGATTCCATAGACTGTGTTGTGAATCAGGTATGTCTGTATATTAACTCCTTTCTCGCTACGTCCTCAAAGCTTATCGCAGTCTATATAGATTCATATGACATTATAACATACATATATATATATTGTATGATCAGCAATGAGTTACATTCCCAAATATTGAGGCGTAGCCATACCCAGGATTCGTCGACAGTGAATGGACCTGAGAAAGTCTTGTCTGTGTGGTTGCAGTAGGAGACTTTCGCATATGGTCACTCGCTGTTTCGCTACGCCTCAATATTTGGGAATGTAACTCTTTACGGATCATACAATATATATATATACAGGGTGATTCGGGAAACGTGAGCAAGCTCAACACTACGGGTTCAGTAGATCATAAGCTACTGCTTCGTGCCACTATTAGTGAAATTAACATTCATTTATCTTTGGTGTTGAAAACTTAATATTTTAAATTATTTTTGAAATTCATGGTCACTCTACAATCAGAATACTTCAGTCAAGTGATACGTGTCAAATTGAATGTCATCCGAGTCCGATTACTTTTGAAATATCGTATCTCACTCAATGTGACAATTTACTTTCTTCGTAATTACAGTGCTGTCATAACAGTTAGAGGTTTAATCTTTATAAGCCAGTTGTTGTAGGGTGACCATGATTGTAGAGAATTGGGTACCTTAAGTTTTCTAAAGTGGTCTATATTATATTTTTTATTGTTAGTAGACACAAAATGAAGTCCAAAACTGCAGCTGATATTTTTTTATTACTTGTCGTTTTTTAGAAATATTTTTTTGAATATGTGTTTTGACATACCACGAGTTTGGTTGGATTAATAGAGTTTGTGCCTTAGTCTGCCACAACAAAAAAAAATACGTGGAGTTGACAGCTGGCACTGACAGTTGGCATTGTTGGCAGTTGTCAAATATAGCCGTCACATCTACGAGTTTGTACGCTGTGCTTCCTAATTTCTACTGTTCTCGAGTTTTTACCATCGAATTCTGCCTGACCCTGGATTTTGTAGTACCCGCATCTCACGACGACCACCGCATTGCTATTTTACGGAAATAAAAACGACGACTTGTGCACGTATTTTTGGACAACGATACTTCTGCCCTCGACGACTCTTGCGCTGCCCTACTGCTTACTTGCTAAACCTAACTTAGCAAGGAAAATGAGTTCCTCAGAAGACTTTGTACGAGCAGACTCCGGAAATTTGCCAGACATGGACATGGTGGTTATTATGGAATATTTAAGGACATATAACACCAAATGCTTTGTTAGAGCGAAAGTTGTTCCTAAACACAAGAACACCAAAAAATATTACCTATCTCGTAACAGTGCATATAAATAAAATAGAAAGCACCATAATAGATACAGAATTTGATGGATGTCCAGCACAAGCAGGAATTTTTAAAGATATGTCTTACTTGTTACTTAGTTCTTCGAACTGGCAACTTATCTACCCCTTTATGCAGATTAGTGTCACATTTGTATACTAAGTATATCACTAAACAGTTAAAATTCATGTGTGAACTATCACTTAATATGTGGGGCCTCGCCTGATGGCATGACAAATGATTATATCATTGAGATTAAATGTCCAAGCACTGCAAAAGCCCTGAAATTATATTTAGTTGATAACAAAATACAAGAAAAGTTTAAAGCTCGGTGCCATATTCAGATGATAGTTAAACCACTGTTTTAAAAAGTGTGCATTTTGTGTTGCTGATCCAGAATTTGAACAAAAAAAAATTCAAATCCTATGGCTGACCTTCGACTCTGCTTATGCTAACAGCTTAATGATGAAATCGGAAATATTTTGGAAGAGTATTATTTATCCCAAAAATTTTGCAAAATGCAAAGTCTTAAGAGTCCGCAGTAAGCTCAGTTCTCCATACAAAAATAGTTTCGCTCTCATTTTAAAATGGCATGCTCGAATAATTTGAAACTTTACATACACAAGGGGATCCGGTATATCTAGGTAAGGAATTAGTTTCTGTTGCTTGAAATTATAATGGAGAAAAAATATTGTGATTATTAAGGTTTTCATACAAGCTCAAAAAAATTAATAAAACTTGCTGTTTTTTTTTCCATTCCCATTTCTAGCAACAGAAACTAATTCCTTACCTATATATACCGGATCCCCTTGTGTATATAAAGTTTCAAATTATTCGAGCATGCCATTTTAAAATGAGAGCGAAACTATGTATGGAGAACTGAGCTTACTGCGGACTCTTAAGACATAGCGGATCCCATTGTGTATACAAAGTTTTATGTTATTTCAGCATGGCGTTTTAAAATGAAAACGAAACTACGTTTGTATGGAGAATCGAGTTCAATCAAGTGTATGGCAGGTTTTCCATATGTTATTGGACTTATAAAACTGCCAACATCCAATTTTTAATGTATATAATTAATAATTATGTAGGGTGATTTATTCCATGTGCATGAAGTACTGTCAGGAACTGTAAATATGTGTTTTATTACCACTAAACACTCAATAGTAACGAAAGTGAATAGTTTTGTGTGAAATTCAATACAAGTTGATGTACTTAAATATTTTCTATGTTCTTAAGTATATTAAGTTCTATGTGACATTGCATAATGTGTCTAAACTAAATAAACTGCCAATAAATTTTTATATGTTATTTGGATTTTCTGACATACGTGTATTTAGATCATAGATAATGATATACATATATTTCAAATAAATTGGAGTCCAAAGCCCTGTTTGATTGATTACCTACTTATTTTATGGGTATAGAAACCTGCCCTGCTAGTATGATAGCTTATTCCGTCACGTTTTATGTGACGTTTCAGTACATTTTGGACGTATAACGTGACGGTATAAGCTATGATACTAGCCGGGCTGTTTTTAAGGTTTCAAGGCAATGTCCAGCACTCTACTGTAATAAAACAAGACAGAAAATCATTCTAGTTTTATTTAATTGTCCTGCAAGTTCACCAAAGCACAAGCAATGATAACTCTATTATCTAAATACCGCATGTGGTTATGGTTCGTTACTGAATGAGGCTTAAAAAACCGGAATTCCCTCACTCTTCGTATTAAACGCTCTACATGAATGTGCAGACTGGCGATCACTTGACCAATCAATACTTCTTTTTTGTTGGGAGTTTCTTTTGATGAGACACTTGGAGGGTGAAGGAGCTTCAACTTTCTTTCCTGTAAATGTGCTTCTATTCCTTTAAAGCCCCGGTCGGAAAAAACAACAGCCCCTGGAGGAAGACGGTTAGTAAGTAAGTAGTAAGTTAAGTTGGGATTATCCCTTCTATATTTTTTGCATGATGATACAATTTAAAGTATCTCATTTCATCTGCGTAATACTTTCTATCGTGAACTATTGCATTGGAAGTGCTACTTGTACTATCCATTGTATTACACAAGTGAGAACAGCGGTCGTCGAGGGCAGTACCGTTGTCCAAAAATACTTGCACAAGTCGTCGTGAAGGCATCCGGTTCCGTAAAATAGCAATGCGGTGGTCGTCGTGAGATGCGGGTACTACAAATTCGATGGTAAAAACTCGAGAACAGTAGAAATTAGGAAGCACAGCGACAGCGTACAAACTCGTAGATGTGACGGCTATATTTGACAACTGCCAACTGTCAGTGTCAGCTGTCAACTCCACGTACTTTTTTTGGTGCGGCAGACTAAGGCACAAACTCTATTAATCCAACCAAACTCGTGGTATGTCAAAACACATATTCAAAAAAATATTTCTAAAAAACCACAAGTAATAAAAAAATATTAGCTGCAGTTTTGGACTTCATTTTGTGTCTACTAACACAAAAAAATATAATATGGACAACTTCAGAAAACTTAAGGTACCCAATTAAACTTTAACTTAACAAAAATTAAAATAAAGACAAACTCCCATAGAGTTTCACTTAAATACAATGGTGAACGATTCATTGCCATTTAATATGTATGTAGTGTTGGTCCTGCTCACGTCTCCTGAATCGCCCTGTATATGTATGTTATAATGTCATATGAATCTATATAGACTGCGATAAGCTTTGAGGACGTAGCGAGAAAGGAGTTAATATACAGACATACCTGATTCACAACACAGTCTATGTAAGTGCGTAAGTGCTCGTACTGTCAAGTATGTAAGTGCGAGAGGGACGAATGCTATATGTCCGACATATAAGCTATCATACTAGCCGGGCTGATTCTCAACACAGTCTATGGAATCTGCTTCGCTCTTATATGCTCCATTTGCCTGCACCATCTGTGGGGGGGAGGATTATGTGATAACCTCAAACACTAAATACAACTACCTTAGCAAACATGAGATCAAACTATCTAAACTATATATTCTCCTTATCGAGCCCAAGATCTCTAAGAGGTAAACAAACACTATCATGTATATTTCAAATAGCTATAATGGTTTTCTCTAGCTCTTATATATCTTCTCTTATTCCCACTATGGTGGTCAACACAATTTCTCATATTAACCAATCGGTTAACAATTTGACCATACCTCGGTCAATGTAACATATGTATAGTTATACTAATACACTGCCTACTTGGCAAGTGTTATCTTTACTCTGTACTGAATGCCACCAAGGCTTGTTACATGTATCTATAGATACTTTAACTGTGGTCATGTATGAGTCATGTTTGTATGTCATGGTCTACGAGCATTACTCTAATCAATCTCTACAAAGTTCCCTAAGGGTGATTACTGTCCATTCAATCTGTTTGAATAGACAATACGCAACTCTTCAAGTCGATCAACGACAGAGCAGATCACTGCTACACAACATCTCGGGTCGATCAACGACCAAAGACCGTTCCATGGCTACATCATAAACAGAGCAGATCACTGCTACCCAACATTTCAGGTCGATCACGACCAAAAGCCGATCCACGGCTACTTTAACTCAACGACAAGAGCCAGCTATTGCCTTCAGCATCCGACCCTCGCCTGCCATGTGCTTCAACTACTTGGCGCCAAGTTCTCTAGGGTACCCCGTCTAGTTACACATCCTTACTCTCTCCATAATCCGACACACGGCAAGCGGATTATGGAACTATCAGCTCGTATCATATAGGGAGGAGAACAGATTACTTATACTTCATAAGTAGCGACTCTTCTAGACATTTCTCACGACAATATCTAACTGTTGTTCATTAACTTCTCTGGTAAGGATAGAATAATGAGACTGTGTAATTAGTTAACACAAACTTAGTGACTTGTGGGACATCTTGTGTCATATCAAGTACTGGCAAATAATAAATATAAATTCCCTATTACATAGGGTTTTGATTACTGATATGAAACATCTTAACATGCATACAAATCTGACAGACCCTGTATCGGTCTTATATATGCTAAGGATCATTATACTTAGCTTTCATATACACGAGCAGCGTAACTCCAGAAATCTCCAGTTACACGAAAACACTTTAGCACTCAACTTTCTATCATTTCTTTACGAGGAAAAGTAAGCGAGCGTCCGTGCACGCTGCTAGGCAACGTAACACTGCGCCAGTCAACGACGCCAGAGGGCCTACTCCGAACTTTGAAATCCGAACTTCGTATGGTGCCGTCCCTTTCACTCATATAGTGTACGACAGGAGAGTGAAAGGGACGGCACAATACGAAGTTCGTATTTCGAATTTCGGAGCAGACCCCCAGACGCCAATCACACACATACTACAGATAATAGATGCGAGCTTCTGTCAAATACTTTGCCCGACTTGCCAACTAAATAATCTCACACGATCTAATACTCGTATCAATAACATCGCGATATTGTCATTTCGCGACACGCTGTCTGTTAGAGCGTGGGGTGTCCACCGACTCATTATTCTGTGGTAGTCCATTGCATGCAGGTGCCGAATTATAGTGGAATGGTCGTATCCAAGTTCTTTCTCCAAGTCCCTGGTAGTCGCATCCGGATGTCTTTCCAAATGTGAGCGTAGAAGGTCTTCGTCGAAGACAACTGGCCGACCGGAGCGAGGTTTGTCTTCATAACTCGTATCCCCCTTATCGAAAGACTTAAACCAATAACTCACTGTGGAATGAGCAGTAGTGCCTTGTCCAAACGCAGTGTTAATTTTCTCGGCCGTTTGTCTTGCACTAGATTATCCTAGTATCCTAGTTCCTAGATTATGCTCGTAAAGCATGATCGTTCGTAGTTGACGCGGTTCCATTTTGAACTGAACTGGACAACTCGGAACGCGCGCGTCCTTTTCTACCGCTTGGCTTAAAGCTCCTCGAACATTCTGGAGAATGATTTGATGATTATTCTAGCGTGTAACCAAATTAAAACCTAGAAATTTTTTAATGAAATCCAAGTGTCCAAGAACTTATGCACCAACCCAATAATTCATATCGAAAAATTGTCGACATATTTATTTTTCATTAAGTAACAACACTAGCCTGGTTTACGCCAGATGATTTTTTAGCAAAAAACCTTACTGACATGAATTCGGAACTACGCAAAAGGTACATTTTGTAGTATCCAGCATCTGTAGTCTATCTCAGACTATTGGCTATGTGCGAAGTAGGTGGTGGGGGTAAGCTAGGCGATCGCAGCGCACACCATGGCAGAAATGTGCAACTTCCGGGGATATATATGTCAAATTTACTTCGACGTTTCCTATTGGTTTCCTACGATTCGTTTCGTTTGTACTTATTTATTTATTTTCTTATTTATTTCAGTCAAATTTCCAGTAAGGGGTCTTTCTCGCTTACTAAAATAAATAAAATATTCATGTCATTATTTGACATCTCTGAGTTTGACATTGCCCCGGGGCCCCTCGACGTTTGACGTTTCTGACGTGCACATCCCACTAATATTATAAATGCGAAAGTTTAGATGTTTGGATGTTTGGATGTTTGGATGTTTGTTGCTCAATCACGCAAAAACGCCTGAACAGATCAAGATGATTTTTTGAATACTAACAGTATATAATCTGGATTCACTTATAGTATACTTTTTGTCCCCGATAATCACCCTCAAAGGGATGAAATCGGGGGTGCAAATATGGTCTATGAAACGGGGTAATTTAAATCCTCATACGCCATTCTAAGCTTTAAGTTTCAGCCAATTGGGAATATAACGGCGTGTCAATAAATTTAACTTAACCATAGCAGACTTTGACGTATTGTAAACAAGCTGACGTTTCGATATGTCAAAGACGAAGTATCATAATTCCTTCTGATTGGTGACGCTATTTTTGAGCATAACTTTTTAGCAATTAGGTATATTATTAAGTGTAAATCAAAATAAATTTGCGATACTTTGGAATTGGTGGCCTACATATGCTTAAATACAAAAACAGCTGCTTCAATGCAGTCTTTGTATCGTCGGTGTACTATTTAATTTTGTCGTGTATTATTTTTTACGTAATGCTGACCCTTCACACCATAATTACCGATTGATATAAGAGATCACTTGGGCTGGGCAGCCCAATCGTCAAAATTGAGAGTTGAAGCACCTTAGATCTATGCACAAAGTACAATATATATGACTGACACTGAGATAGAGTTAAAGACCAGTGAAGTATTCCACATAGATCGTAGCGCCGTTGTGTATTTAGTAAGAACTAACCGCACGACCGCTGTATCTCTGTCGCTTCAATATGGAAGTGCGACAGAGATAGCACCTTGTGACATCTGGTACAAACAAGTTAAACTAACATTGCCATAGAAAAATTCGTACTTCGAGCTAAAAGGCCCCTGGATCTATGCTCATCCGTACATATAATAAAGCTGTAGAGGGTCGAAAATCTGTACATTGAAGATATTGGATAAATCCATTGATTGCGATTGAGCAATTGGGAGAGCCCTTGGCATCAAAACAGAACACATTTCAACAGTTTTAAGAATTCGTGTCTGTTTGTCTATCTGTTTATATGTCTAAGCCTTGTGACTGTCGGCCTTCCGTGCATTGCCGCTCTGCTTCGGGCCTTCGGCCCTCAGCCTTACATGGGCGGACCGCTCTCTGTTGGCTACCTTGCCCCTCTGTGTGAATGATCGGCATGAGGAGCCCGCTCTGTGTCTGCCTTTGGACTCGCATGCTTTCCCCCTCTGCATCAAGCCTTCGGCCCCACATAAGGAGCCCGCTCTGTTGGGTCGCACGGCCTTCGGCCTCGCGTGCGTGCCACACGGCTCCGGGCCTTTAGCCCTCAGCCTTATAATTATAAGGATCCCGCTTTATGTGAATGCTTTGCATCTTCTTTGATAATGCGCACTTCTAAGGTTTGGAATTCTCTGCCGGCGTCTGTATTTCCGAGTTCATATAACCTGGACCTTTTTAAGGCACGAGTGAATAGGCATCTTCTGGGTGAGCTCGCTTTATCGTCGGCCTCATCTTTGCCCCCTGGCTAGATGCTGGCCAAGAGCAATCCCATTTTTAGTAAAAAAAAAAAAAAAAAATGCTCGGCCTTCGGCCTCGCATGCCTTGCCACTCCGTTTCGACCCGTCAGTCATCAACTTTACATAAAAAAACCACTCTGTTGGAAAGCTCAGCCTTCGGCTTCGCCTGTCTCGCCTCCCTGCTTCAGGCCTTCGGCCCTCAACCTTACATAAGAAGCCAGCTCTGTGTGAATACTCGGCCTTCGGCCATCATACTTACATGAAGAACCCACTCTGTTGGGAAGTTTTACGGAAGAACTGCGTAGCGAAACTTTTATCATTGTACATGTAATATTTTTACGGGCTTCATTCGTCTAGAATCGGTACATTTGATATTCTGAAATAAACTTAATCATTCGTTTTGTAAGCACGAGCACGTAGCACCAACTCCCGTTACAATCGGACACTTTTACACGAAGTTGTAGACGGTTATATATACCTAGGACAGACTGTCCAGTTAGTTAGGTCCAACTTCGAGAAAGGGGTTCATCGTCGAATCCAACTCGGCTGGGCAGCGTTCGGGAAGCTACGGCACATCTTTTCGTCCAATATTCCGCAGTGTCTCAAGACGAGGCTCTTTGACCAGTTTGTGTTGCCAGTGATGACATATGGCACTGAAACGTGGTCGCTTACTATAGGCCTCATAAGAAGGCTCAAAGCCTCCCAAAGAGCAATGGAGAGGGCTAAGCTACGAGTATCTCTGCGTGATCGCATCAGAAATGAGGCCATCCGCAGTAGAACCAAAGTAACCGACATAGCCCTCCGAACCGCTAAACTTAAGTGGCAGTGGATGGGGAATATTGCACGTAGAACCGTTGGCCGTTGGGGAGGAAAGGTTCTCGAGTGGCGACTACGTACCGGGAGGTGCGCCGTGGGTAGGCCCCCCACAAGGTGGACAGATGACCTGGTAAAGGTCGCAGGTGTCCGCTGGATGGCAAAGGAACGGTCATTGTGTCACTCTTTGAAGGAGGCTTATGTCCAGCAGTGGATGTCTTTCGGCTGATATGATGATGATGATTCTTATTGAAAAAAGGATTTCATATTAAAAATTGCCGTGCGCGGTAAAGAGCATGTCATATTGAATGTAATAATTTCTTAAGGGGGTGTAAAAAAGAGTGAAAGATTTATGGGAAAACAAATAATTCTGAAGCGAGAATGAGTTCTACGCAGACGAAGTCGCGGGCAAAAGCTAGCTCTTAAGGTGATTTGTATGCTAATAGTATATAATTTGGATTCAATTAGGTATATATCTTATAAGTGTACTTTTTGTCCCGATGATCTTCCATCAAAGGGATATTAAATCGGGGATGTAAGTAAGGTCCATGAAACGGGGTGGTTTAATCCTCATACGCCATTCTACGATTTAAGTTTCAGCCAATTGGGAGTATAACAGCGTGTCAAGAAATTTAACTTAAAGCATAAGTAGCAGAATTGTAAACAAGTTGGCGATTCATTATGTCAAAGCCGAAGTATTCCTTCTGATTGTTGACGCTATTTTTGAGACAACCTTTTTGCAATTAGTTTACTTTGCGTGTACATCAAAACGCATTTGCGATACTTTGGCATTGTTTTTATTCATATGCTTAAATACAAAAACAGCTGTTTCAATGCACACTTTGTATCATCGGTTATTCATCGGAGTACCATTTAATTTTGTCGTGCGTTATTTTTTACGTAATTGTTGACCCTTCACACCATAAAAACTGTTTGATATAAGAGATCACTTGAGCTGGGCAGCCCAATCGTCAGCATAGACAGTTGGAGCATCTTAAATGTACACTTAGAAGAAGGTCGAAAATCTTACATGGAAGATATTCGAAAAAAAGTTGGCTGGGGATACTTAGAATCGATAACAGAAATCGTTCAACAGTTTTAAGAATTTGTGTCTGTTTGTCTGTCTGTTTATATGTCTAGGCATCACGTGAAAACGAACGAATGGAGTACAATTTACCCTCATTAATATGGCAACTGGATCTTCGGCGACGACATAGCTCGGCCTTCGGCCCCGCATGCCTTGCCACTCTCCTTCGGCTTTTCAGCCATCAACCTAACATGAAGAAATTGAAGAATCTACCCTGTTGGGAGGCTCGGCCTTCAGCCTCGCGTGTCTCGCCTCTCTGCTTCAGGCCTTCGGCCCTCAGCCTTACACGAGAAGCCCGCTCTGTGTGATTATTCTCACATGCCTTGCCGCTCTGCTTCCGGCCTTCGGTCATCATACTTACATGAAGAACTCACTCTGTTGGGATAACGTTTTACGGCAGAACTGCGTAGCGAGGCTTTTACCATTGTACAATGTACATGTAATGTTTTTGACGAGATTCATTCGTCTAGAATCAGTACATTTGATATTCAGAAATACGCACTTTATCATTCGTTTTGACAATAGGATTTCTAGGGAATGTCATATTGACTGTAATCATTTCTTAAGGGGGTGTAAAGAAGGGAGAAAGATTGTATCATCATCATCATCTGAGGCGTTATAGACGCGGGTGGGCCGTAGGCTAGCCTGGTCAAGCAAATATCTCCAGTCCGATCTATTCGTGGCTTTCCTTCTCCAACATGTCACCCCTAAGTTCCTGGTGTCCACCAGAGTTTGAGAAAGATTGTATGGGAAAACAAATCATTCTAAGGTGAGAACGATTATACGCGGACGAAGTCGCGGGCAAAAGCTAGTAGCCAATATGTTGCAAAAACTTTGTGGCATAATGATCTTGCAATTTTTGAAATTATAGCAATAGTTTCTTACCGATGATAACTGGTATTTTCTCCGGCCTTTTTCACTGATTTTAAGTGCTCTGGCACCATGGCACTACGCACCACATTTCTGCTTACTTATAAGATTATTGAGTTTTGAAAAATATATTTTCGTAAATATCACAATATCTTTGCACTTTCGGTACCGCTTTGTTTTTGACCTATCGTTGTGATGTTTACTAGATAATTTCACAGTGGTGTGCACATGTGTGTTTTTAAATGGAGACAATTCGTTAATATCGTACTATCTGTCCCATTCTAACTCATTTTGGTGTGCCACACGGATTAACGAGACAACTATATGAAAAATCGTTTGGCTTAATACTGCGAGTCTGCTTTTATCTGATGTCTGTGGACTTGTCAGTGTCATCACTGTCACTGTCATCCTTCATCCTTGTGTCATACTGTCATGTCAATAAAATATCATCATTCAAATTCATGTAAATAATTTCCTCTATGTTCATGTACAACTCTTCTCGTGTACACCAGTGTACACAACCGTACCGTACGTCGTCGGCTCACAATTTTTTTACGGAATGTTTCTTTTGCCAATGATATTACAATTTGTAGCCTAATTGGGCCGCTTATTTTATTCAACTTTGCAGCATAACTTAGCTGACTAGAACTGCTATAAAACGAAATTCCTAACCAACGACCGAGTGGTTGCAATGGACATAGTTTCCTTAATATGGTTTTTTATCTTATATGGGATTTTAAGCGCTATAGCACTATTAATTTTGGTAAGTATTCAATATTTTTATTATATGTGATATATGGAGAAAATATTGAAACTGTACATCGGCAATTTTTTTTTCATAATTAGCCTTGTTGGCATATTGTAATTGTAACTGAAATATGGGTAAGCATGTTATTGCTTACGTGTTCTTCCGGCCGTTTTTGTCTCCCTTGTTTTACTGGTGTATTAATTTAATGTACAAATGAATAAGTTTGCTGTATAACACTATAAAAAATATTATAAAAATAAATATTAAAGGGACTCTTTTTTACACTAGCTTAATTAGTCTTGTTTGAAGGTACTACATGACAATATATTTAATAGATATATACTTAATTACATAGAAAACACCGAAGTCTCACGAACAAATGTGTCTACTCACCACTGAAACAAATGCCCTTACCGGGATTCAAACCAACAATATATAAAATGTTAATGTGTATATAAAAATTCAAACAGTAACAATATTAAACAAAATAAAACATCACAAATATTACTTATTTAAATTTTGTTTTCAGCTTTCAATTGTAATTATGGTAACAACTAATCCATATCCAGTTGTAGAACAATATAAAGAGGAAGAAAGCTACAGGGATCCTCAGACTGGAATCCACCTAAAGTTTCCAAGTATTACGGACCTATATAGCCTAAATTTGAGTGTTATAGTGCCTGCATATAATGAAGAAGAGAGATGTAAGATTATATTGTTGACACATTTCCCTTACTGTTTATGTACAGTCAGCTGCAGAGAAACCTGATTTCTCATGCATAGTATGGTCAGGTTCCTTTCCTAATTTATAAAGTATTTATTCGGAAACCATAACAATTTTCAGCTATTGAATGTAATGGATTTTTACCATCATTAACTAACCTAACCTATCCTGACAAATTTTAATAGGATATTCCTGACCATATTTGGAGACGAAAATGTCATACAAAGTTTGCTTAATTTGGTCTAATTTCACAGAAATAATTGTTTTTATGGTTCCATACCCAAAGCGTAAAAACGTGACCCTATTACTAAGACTTCGCTGTCCGTCCGTCCGTCCGTCTGTCACCAGGCTGTATCTCAAGAACCGTAATAGCTAGACAACAAATACTAAAATCAAAATAATAATAATAATAATTAAGGGGGCACACATACAACCGCTTTTAGCCTTTTTTCTGGTACGGAACCCTTCGTGCGCGAGTCCGACTAGCACTTAGCCGGTTTTATTGAATTGATTTTATGTTTAACTCTGTAAAAAGGCCCTTTTGATTTTGTCATTGCTACTAAAGTAACAAAGTCTCAACTCAACATAGTTTGTTAAACAACATCAGTTTCAGAAAACTTAGTTAATTTTAATTTTAGGTGATTAGTTCTTACAATTTAAAAAAGAATACATCATTTTCCGAATATAACAATACATAAAATAATACACACCCTACAAAAGATTTTTTCCATTTATTGGACTTAGTTGAAAAAATCTGTCCAGGTTAATCAGGCTTACTGCGTATAATGAAATGGGGCACGTCTTTTAGGTTGAATATCAAACCATAAGTGATTCTTAATCATGAGCGCTCTCGTTCACGACACATTTAGCACTGCGTGCCGTGCCCTGCCCGCTCGTCTGGTTGGCGCGTCCAAATCCAGTGAATGGTCCGTAAATGCAGAACCTTGGATATCATGTTTCTCATACTTTGTATGTCTTCAGACACTTGTGAAAATGTTCTAGCAGTAGCCAGTTCGTCCTAAATAATTCTTGCCACATGAGAAGGGTACACACAGGGTATTATAAACCCATGCAGAGCTGTTTAAAGGCTCCTTATCCTTTAGTGAACACATCAACTGCCTGAACTGAATATGAGGGCGCAAATTCGTCTTGAATAGTCTTGATGCAATATCTTCGGCGTAATAAGTAACTGTCCGATTTTATCCGTCACACCGTTTTGGTACTTAAGGCAAGTATAAGGGAAGTGTTCACTGTGCTGTGTCAGCCGATGCGGAGATACAGTCGCATTACCTCCAATTGTACCCATTGCAGTCCAACACCCGTTTCACGTGTCTCAGTTCAAGATCTATGTTCTGTGGATCAGACAAATTTATGGCACGACTTTCTCGGCACACAAGATGACCTGAGTGATGGTGTGGATCCACCCTACCATCACATACGTCATTGTGAAGAAAATGAGGGTAGATGCTCGTCTCCGCGCACAGATATCAGAGTAAAGCCTCCGCGCCATCGCCGCATC
This sequence comes from Notocelia uddmanniana, assembly GCA_905163555.1. Lineage (NCBI taxonomy): Eukaryota > Metazoa > Arthropoda > Insecta > Lepidoptera > Tortricidae > Notocelia > Notocelia uddmanniana. The sequence continues at coordinate 25,818,406 of LR991055.1, forward strand.
CGCCCGCGTCGACATAAATAAGAGTGTTATGACTGCGCGTCGAGCAGCCGAGCGGACAGGGCAGAGGTATGTAGTGCTATGGTCTAAATATAATTGTATCATGCGTAGTGCTAAATGTGCCGTCAATACGAGCGCTCATGATTAAAAACCGCGTCACAGACCGCGTACCGGTCCAAAACGTGTCGAGCTATATTCGACCTTAAAGACGTGAATTAAGGTCAGGCCGCGCCGTACTGACGCACCATAAACGCAGTGTCGTGCCTCATGCGTGAAGTTTTTAACACATAAGTTTCTCCCTCTTACACTACGATTCCGTACCGTCACCGTATTTTGAGCAGGCCGGACCTTGACCCGTTTATATATTTTAATATTCCTAAAACTCACGAGAGTTGTATAGTAAGATTATCCTAACTTAATGGCAACCACCATCAATAATTTGCTTTACAGAATTAATAGATATATACTACTTACTCCCTGTGGCACCATCATCCCACCAATGGCAATAGCATACTGGTAGTAGTAGGCATAACAATGTAATAATATATTAATCTACACATACATTCTAATAAGATTTTTTTCACAGTGCCCCCTATGCTTGATGAAGCGTTAGAACATTTAGAAAATAGACTAAAGGATAATCCTAACTACAAATATGAAATTATAGTTGTGAGTGACGGCAGTAAAGATAACACTGTGAAAGTGGCAGAGTCCTATGCAGCCAAGTATGGGAGTGAAAAAGTTAGATGTCTGGAGTTGGTGAAGAATAGGGGCAAAGGGGGAGCTGTACGGTTGGTAGGTATTTTATTAATAATTATATAGATTACTAATTGTTTTTATGTCCTTATTGAGCAGCAAGCAATCAGTAGGACCAATGAAAACTTTCTTGTTTGGTGCATGGCTGTCTCCTTGCGACGTCTTAAAACCATGTTTTTATATGGTATATTTATACCATATAAAATTACGGATGACATGAATGTCCACCAAACATGTTTTGGGATGATTGGAATCCAAGGCGTTTTTCTAAGAATCTGTCACTATTTATCTCCTCATTTAGAAGACAAAACAAAACGGGAAAAAGTTGCCTAATTCCCATGACACTGGCACCTAGCTTACAGAGCATTCAAATTCGGGGAAGGACCAATATTACTGCATAAAAAAACCTTGACAGTGAGAACCAAATTTTTCTAACCTAGTCAAGGCCGCATTGTATAAAATTATGTTCGAATTGCGATTTTACCATCCAACTAAGAAGGTGCAAATTCTAATGGCAGTTTATTGTCGGACATTTAAAATAATTTCAACTATAACAACGAAATAAATTAAGTTGTAGACGAATTTAAAGCCATAACTATAGTCCTAAAATTTGTTCCATACCCAAATAGGCACTGTTCTATTATAATGCTATAATCAAATGATTTAAAATCAATAATTTCTTTCTAGATAGGCCAATCCAATACTTCCCCTTGACAAGCACTGAGTGATACCTCAGAATACGAAAAGCTCTTTTTATTTATGGAAATAATAGCTGCTGCTCCATTATAAGTACACCTATTATACTTACGTATACAGACTTACAAAGTCACACACTACTTATTTGTATTATATACCATGTAATATTTGTGTGTTTGTAGGGAATACAGCGCGCTAGAGGGGCTACAATACTATTTGCGGATGCAGATGGCGCTACAAAGTTTGAAGACTTGACAAAGTTGGAGCTCGCTCTAGGAGATCTGGTGAAGGCAGATGTGAACACCCAATTGGACTTAGTCAGCAACAACCTTGCTATTGTCATTGGCTCTAGAGCACATTTGGAAAAGGAATCTCTAGCGACAAGAAGCATTTTCAGGTATTTTGAAGTCATCCCTCAAATATCTAGACCATTGGTTCCAACCCTTGAATTACCACCCTTGGGGCAAAACAAGCTTTTCTTTGCGACTAACAGAGTGGAAAAATTTATGCATAATGCAGGTATTAATGTTTGTTTTAATTGGGGGTAGTCAGTTTCCCTAATAGGTGAAGGTGGTAATGAATGTATTTGTATTTATTTAATTGCTCACATGTGTGTTACTGGTGGTAATTTTAGTTAACAGAATCAACATGCACCCATTATGGGTATTGCAATATACTTAACCTAATTAAAGTTAGAGCTTAACACATATGAGTTACATTAATTTTAAATGATTACAGAGATTCAACATATGAAGGCAAACAATTCATATTTATTTAATTACATTGGCATTAATAGAGATATTATTTTTATTACATAGTATTCCATTAGTACTTTAAATTTTTTGATCACTCATATATTCATTTAAAGAATAATAACATATTCGTAATAATAACGACTTCAACTCTTTGTGGAACAAATTGTAAGTAACTAGTGATTTAATACAGATAGGCAATTTGTTGTATACTTTTACAGCAGTGAATTCGGGGCTATTTTGCAACATTTTGATTTTGGCAGCTGGTTGAAGGAGCTGGTATTTATATCGGGGGTTTCTATTTTCTTGAAGCTTGTGTTTATATGTAATTATACTTATAGGAAAGGTTAGGAACCACTGCTCTAGACATAGTAACTTTATATACAACAGGCAGTGTCCTGGGTCACGGCGAAGAATAATATATAGCCAGTCACATACAAGGAAATATGATATGGCTTACTCATCGTCCACAGTCCACAACACTTTCAACCCTATTCTCATAGCCTACGTAAAGAAAGAAGAGTAGTCTTCTAATAACCACAGGGAAGGAGCTTTAGTTTCCGGAATAACAGGGCCCAGGCATCTGAAAAAGTCCAAATATCTACGGTTTTATGCCTTACATAATAAATTAAGGATTCGATATTTTGGATTACGATTCGAATCGTATGTAAAATGTGTTCGTTCGTTGCCTCCAAGGAGAGTATCGCCAGAGTACCTACGTGTTTAAACGGTGCGACAATAGAGATCATTATTGTCGTGTTGGTACGAATACATGGTCAGTAACCACAAGGCAAATGTTTAAATTTTTTTTATCACAATTTGTAGGTAATTTAAAATGTTTCCGATAAATATTTGTCAATTAGTCCTATTTCAGAACTTATGAGTTACGATAAAATGTGCTAGCAACATATGTATGACACAAAATGAGTCCAGGAACATATGGATCAAATATTGTATTATTCATAGACGATGATTTTAAAATTTGGTACCTAATTACCGATTCAAATCCCTTTATTTATTAGTAGTCTCCTAGTCTAGTAGCTCTCCGAGCTGAAGTGCTCGCAAGTCGATAATTATATGCCGTTTTTAGGGTTCCGTAGTCAACTAGGAACTCTTATATTTTCGCCATGTTCGTCTGTATGGATATATAAATCAATAAAACTGACTAAGTCGTAAAATAAAAACAATTTTCCCTACACTTAGTGAATATTTTCGGAAATATTCACTCCAAAAGAAAAAAAAAATTGTGGGGACACAAAAAATATGAAAAAAAATGAAAGTAATGCTTAATAAAGACTCAACGAAAACTATAGCGGACATGATCAGTTGGGCTGTTTCTAATATTTTCGGAAATATTCACTCCAAAAGAAAAAAAAATGTGGGGGACACAAAAAATATGAAAAAAATGAAAGTAATGCTTAATAAAGACTCAACGAAAACTATAGCGGACATGATCAGTTGGGCTGTTTCTGAGTTATCGTAAAAAGTCTTCCCTTCTTAGTAAAAACGTATGAAACGCTGCAAAGGTAGGTATTCACTTTTACGTGCTATTGTTTTTTTTAATTAAGTTCATTGGGCAACTACGGAACCCTACACTGAGCATGGCACGACATGCTCTTGGCCGATTTTATTTTTTGTCGAATCGAATTTGTGTATTTTTTCAAAATGGCGGAATGGAATTATCGAAAAGTTGCACATAAAATTTCACGAGTACATATCGGTTGAGAAATGCGACGTGTAGAGGAGACTAGCCGGGAATGCGGATAGACATACAATAGCTATTTACGATACAATGGTTGTAAAACAAAGAAAGGCCGATATCGCAGATGTTTGAGGCCCGAGCCGCAGGCGAGAGTCATAAATATGCGAGAGAGGGCTTTCTGCTTTACGACCAGTGTTTTGTACACAATCTTACGTCACCACTTGGCCAAAAAGTATTTTATTTCCGGACGCGCAGCGTGCGGAAAATCACGCTTTTTGGCAAGGTGTGGTGTAAAAGCATTTTTGCCCAAGCTTTGCTAGCTCCGTCAATTAACCAGTTATACTTAAATAAAATCAATATCCTATTCAAAATCATTATATTTTATATTTATTCTTCTATATTGCTAAAAGTGTGTGTGAGTTTTGTATGTATGTATATGTAATATTTACTTTAATAAAGTTACAAGACCCAGACCTGTAGATCCATACTAATACCAGTAATATCAAAAAAGACTTGACATATATATGTATTCCAATTTACATAGGCCCTTAAGTTGGTGAAAAGCATGCTCGGCCCTCGCTTGATAAAGGTGATGTTAGGCGCAAAGGAAAGTAGTTTTAAAATGGTCAAAAATGGACTGCCCCAGGGCTCTGTGTTGGCCCCACTGCTATTCAACGCGTATACAAGCGATATACCTGCAACGAGTGCCGAAAAGTTCATCTATGCTGATGACCTAGCGTTGGCATGTCAGGTTAAGAAGTTCCAGGAGGGTGAAAGGGTGCTTAATAATGTTCTCCACGCACTAAGCCTCTATTATAAAAAATGGCGACTTTGCCCAAACCCGTCTAAGACAGAAGCGACCGCTTTCCATCTTACTAACTGCATGGCTAGCAAGGAGCTAATTGTACTCTTTGACGGAGAGAGGGTTCGGCACAACTTTACCCCAAAATACCTTGGCGTCACTTTGGACAGGTCGTTGACCTTTCGTGAACACCTGGAAGCCTCGGCGCAGAAGGTTAAAACCCGTGTCAACTTAATTGGGTGTCTGGCTGGTACCACGTGGGGTGCCCGTGCTGATGTCTTGCGGTCTTCAGCGCTGGCCCTGGTATACTCCACTGCGGAGTACTGTGCCCCGGTTTGGTACCGGAGTGCTCATACCCACAAGTTGGACGTACAAACCGAGCCATGCGCACCATCACGGGGACCTTGCGTCCCACACCTACTCCCTGGCTCCCCGTGCTAGCAAACATAGCTCCTCCGCATCTGAGGCGCACACAGGCCGCGGCGGTTGAGTGGGGCAAGGCGGCTAGCATCGGACAGGGATATACCGAAGCGACTCCACTCGCGCAGGCCTCTCTGGTCAGACCCCGTTATTCGTCTGCCTTTTAGCATACGGTCTTCCTGGTCCGATGACTGGAAGTCCCAGGAGTGCTCAGCGGGTGGCCTCGTGGAATACCCGTTCGTCCAGCTGCGTGGTTTTAAAGTCAGCCGTAAAACCTGGACGGCTCTGAACCGTATCCGCACGGGGGTCGCTCGCTGCAACTACTGTCTGCACAAGTGGGGCCTTAAAGACTCGCCGGCTTGTGACTGTGGAGCACCACAGCAGACAGTTTCTCACATCGTGGAGGAGTGCCCCAACCGATGCTTTGTTGGTGGCATCAGGGAACTTAGCGAGTGCTCTGGGGCGGCAATAGACTGGCTGAAGACCTTAGATTTAAATTTGTTATACGCAGGATTAATTATCTCCAGGCCGAACGATAACAATAATAATTTCCAATACAAAAGTTATTTATTTATTACTATAAAACTACGTGTACAATAATACTGAAAACTTAATTTTGGTTACAAAACAGCGTGACTGTTGCATCGTCAGCTCATATTTAGGTTTCGGGTGGGTAGGTTGCCTCGAACCAACCGCCGAAATAGGACCACCACCTTCAGCTAAAAGTGAGTACTAGCAATACGAATAACCTCATGTTTTTTTTCCCTGACAGTCTTTAAGACATTGACATAAGATTGAATTTCACCTGGCCTGTAGAAATCAACATTAAAAATATATTACACACTCACTAAATATATATTTATCACATTTTCTCCATCGGTATACCTACGATTGCTAAAAGCTATAAGTGGAACTGAAATTAATTTTCATGTGCTTTGCCTACCCCTTTTGGAAATATACGCGTGAGTTTATGTATATGTATGTATGTAAATATATATAATTATCGGTTCGCAAGATATACAGCTCACGGAGCCTTTAATTTGTTTCAGAAACATCCTCATGTACGGCTTCCACTTCCTGGTATGGGTGTTCACGGTGCGAGGCGTGCGCGACACGCAGTGCGGCTTCAAGCTGTTCACGCGGCGGGCGGCTGCCGCTTGCTTCCGCAGTCTACACGTCAACCGCTGGTGAGTCGCAGGCTGTCTACAGTTAACGAATATTATCTTTTTTTACCGACCTCGATAGAAGGAAGGAGGTTCTCAGTTCGTCTGCATGTTTGCTGGTTTTTTTATGTATGTATGTTCTGTTCCCCGATAACTCTTGACCACGTTGGCCAATTTTGACAATTCTTTTTTTGTTTCAAAGCAGGTACCCCGACATAGGTCCCATATAAATTTGGTGAAGGTCTGATGATGGGATCTATGTGGAATCGAGGGAAATCCTCGAATTTGATAGGCAGGCATATGCCGATTTCGGTATTTTCTGTAGGTAACCAAGCATTAGCTCACGGAAACCACAAATTGTGGCATAGCAAGTATAAAATAGTAGTCGGTTTTTTTTGGCATTAATTATTTATGAAATAAGAGGCAAACGAGCAGACGAGATCGCCTGATGGTAAACGATTAGCGCCGCCCATGGGCACCCGCAACACCAGTGGGGATGTAAGTGCGTTGCCGGCCTTTAAGATGGGAGTACGCTCTTTTCTTGACAATTTCCTACCTATCTTACGTTCTACACAATAAGGTGTAAATTGTAATAACAGTCCTTCTAAGTTTTCCTTCATTTCAAGTGTAAAAGGAAACCCTCTCGTGCATAGATGCGGCGCAGTGGTGTTTCACCTGCCTTGTAAATTTTCATGTATCCCGGATCAGGTTCCTAAGTAGTCGTCTCTGTTATTCTGTAGCCTTATATATTGCTGTTTCGCCACGCCAGCTGTTCGGACGATTCAGGAAAACCTTTTAGGGTCTATTTTGACTGAACGTAAGTCGGAATGGGTTTGCTCTTGGTTTGGGAGTAGTTAAAAATATCTACCGATATCAATATCGACTCTCGTTTGGGTATTGCAAACTTTTATAAAATATTGTCATTTCCTGTTATAGCCTGACCAGTGCGTATTTGGACCTGGCCATGTTGCGGATTTTTAGTGGTACTAATTTATGTTAATGGCAAGACATACTCTTTGACAACAGACGTTAGAAGTCATTGAATGTCATCGATGTAAACAAACTTACATCAAGACGAAATATTTCGTGATTCTAAAAATAAATATGCCGAAAATAGTCCAAAACGATGTCAGAAAGCTTATTGTGAATATTATTAATTATTTAAAACAAAAAAAGGACGAAGGATTGACTAATATTCCAATACACAATGTTTTGAAATAGGTTGTTGACATAACCGGTAGTACTGACATTTCATATTATAGTAAGGATTGCTTGAATTGGTAAGATTGGTTGGACTGGATTTAACATGTACACTTTTTTGTCATTCGAGGTATATGTAAGTCTACAATAACATATATATATAAAAAGAAAATAATGTTACCGTCGTTGCCGCCAACGAAAAAAATTGGCCAAGAGCATGTCGGGCCATGCTCAGTGTAGATTTCCGTAGTTGACCAAGGAACTTAATTAAAAAAAGCCAATAACAAGCAAAAAGGAATACTTTAGCAGCGTTTCATACGACTTTTACTAAGAAAATAAGACTTTTTACGATAACTCAAAAACAGCTTAATTGATCATTTCCGCTATTGTTTTCGTTGAAAGTCTTTATAAAGTTTTACTTTCATGTTTTTTTTATATTTTTGGATCCGTACTTCAAAAGTTATAGGGGGGGGGGGCGCTTTTTTTTCTTTTTGGAGTGATTAATTATATTAATAAAGACCTGTATTCATTTTGAAAGACCTATCCAACAACATCCCACACCATAGGGTTGAAGCAAAAAAAAAAAACCCACAATTTATTTTTCTACATTTTAATTTACCACTTTGTCAGATTTATTAATTTATATATCCATGCCAAATTGCAGCTTTCTAGCACTAAAAATCACAGAGCAAAGCCTCGGACAGACAGACAAACGGACATGGCGAATACAATTTTTTTTAAAGTAGACGACTAAGAAAGCCAATACACACTGTCCTGACTATACATGACGTACGAGGGACGGCTGAAAAGTAACCTCCTTGGTCAAAAATACATACAAAAATAATGCTGGCTGGTATGGGTTTATATACGTTTGTTATTCTATTTTCAAAATGTATTACATTCATTTGTTTATTGCATCACGTTTATTTGTCTCCTACAATTGTTTCGAACATGTCGGTAGAAAAAGAGAAAATGGATAAAATCTAGCAGCGTGATTAAGTTTCTGACTAAAGAAGGGAATAGACCTTCGGAGATCAGACAGCGTATGTTACGTGTGTTTGACAGTTCGTGTTCATCCGAATTTGTTATAAAGTTTTGGTCAAGGCAGTTTAAATTAGATCGTGAGAGCCTGGATGATGATCCTCGTAGCGGAAGACCAGTTTCGTCCGTCACCGATGTGAGATAGCTATAGATGTGGGCGTCAGTAAAGAGCGAGTCAATGAAATAATTCATGAGCCTTTAAACATGTCCAAGGTTAGTGCACGTTGACTGCATTTGACATGGAGAGGCGTGTCAAATGTTGTGAAGAGTTTTTGGACACGAGTCGAGGGAAAGGGGAAGAAATAATTTCTAGAATTGTAACATGTGATCAGACATGGATTCGACAATGGGAACCGGAAAGTAAGCAAGAGTCGTTACAGTAGAAATTTAAGGATGAGAAGCCGCCTCGGACATTCAAGGTCTGTCCATCAGCAGGTAAACTTATGGCTACAATCTTTTGGGACACAAGGGATTTTGCTCATAGATTATTTACCGAAGAAAACTACAATGCTGATTATTACTCAAACTTACTATATCAACTAAGAGAGATAGTAAAAGAAAAACGGCGAGGTAAACTAAGCAAAGGAATTCTGATTTTACACGATAACGCACCAGTGCATACCGCCCGCACAACGAAGCTAGCAATTAAAGACAATCGCTTCTAAACCAATGACTCTTATAGTCCAGATCTAGCCCCCTGTGACTATTTTCTGTATAAACTTCTCAAGAAAGACTTTAGGGGTCGTAGGTTTATGACCGATGACGAAATGAAGGCTGCGGTTACTGACTTTTTTGACGACAAACCGAAAGTTTTTTTTTAATGGCTTATATTCAATATTTGAAAAATGTAATAAGTGTATTTTATTAGCAGGGGATTATATAGAAATAGTACATTACGATACAAGTGTAGAGAACAGGAAATTCGCAACGAGTAGTGATAAATTAAAACACGACCGAAGGGAGTGTTTTAAATCGACACGAGTTGCGAATTACCTATTCGCACGTGTATCGTACAACGTTTTACAGTACATATGGCTTTTTAAAGTTTCGACATATGTACGTAATCTGCTGATTACCGCACGATAAAAATTAGGCACGACAGTCTTTTGTTTCATTTTTAGGTAGATTACTTTCAGCCGCCCCTCGTATGTATATTATTGCCATATAAAATGCTGTTTGCAGCGACATTATCTCAGGTCCAAATGGGCACTGGTCAGGCTACACTATAAAATTTCAACTCTGTCCACTTGAGATACTTGAACTACTTAATCAACGGGTGATTTAAAAAAAATTTGTTAAGGACTTAATTGTGTACATTGTAATTCATTCTATTGTCCTACAAAAGCTGACCATATAAATTGTATGACTAATTTTCGTCACACAATGGGATCTATTAAAATGTAGACATAATTAAACCCTTTACATTTATCTTAATGTACTTTTTTTTTGCAATTCACCCAAACCTACAATGTTTAATCTAATTTTTCCAATTCCTTGCATTTCAGGGCTTTTGACGTAGAGCTGCTCTTCATAGCACAAAAACTGAACATTCCAATAGCAGAGGTCCCTGTCAGGTGGACAGAAATTGAGGGCTCCAAAGTAACTCCGATCATCTCTTGGATCCAGATGGGATGCGACCTGGGACTCATCTGGCTCAAGTACCAACTCCGTGCCTGGAAGATCCACATTGACAAAAGCGAATAATTCCTTTTAAATGATTATTATTAGATAATGAATAAATGTTTATTTATTTACACAAAGTTACTCGTTTTATTTGTCGGAACGAGGGCTACCTGTTCTTGTGCTCATCATTTGTCGCCACTGTCGACCAAGGTCCAGCTGTCAGTTTTGTGTTATTAGATATTACGGGCATGAAAACAAAGTTTACCTACATTTAAAAACATAAAAATATATGGAGCATGACTCAGTGTTGCGCTTACGGAGTCCCGTTTTGTTTGGAATAAACGAGCCCATAAGTTACTCATATTAAACGCACTTTATTCTAATTACAAATAAAAATAAACCCGCGTAGCCCTACCAAACGTCAAACAGTGACTTGACATATTCGGAGGCCTCGGGCTACACTAGCGCCTCTAGCAGTGAATTGTTTAAAACATAATGTTGCATCTATCTGTTAAAATGTAGTCTAGTTATTTGAGTTCTTGCGTTTCCACTTTTGTATGTTATGAGGTGCTCTTCTTTTTTCTTGAATAAAGTGTTTACTACCGCGAGGTTTAGTGATGTTGCAAAATCTAGAATTGTTGTTCCTTCCGTATTTTGCTGTCCATATCCGAAACCACCGTGATGTCCCTCATAGCCACCCTTATCCCTACCAACATGGCCGTTTAGGTCTCCACAAATTTGACTTTGTTCTGACTCTGGTATAGTCTTTAGAAGAGTATACAGTTCTTCCCAGAATTTTAGTTTGTCCGATTCGGGGCACCCTGTTTGCGGGGCATAGACTGACACGACATTTAGGCACGGTTGTTTCTCTAAGGCCAGTTTTACAGATATGATACGGTCGCTTATCATGTTTATTTCTACTACAATGTCACTAAAATATTGGTTTTGTGTTTCCTGTACTGTACTGAGTCGAGCGCCGGTGACCTTGTAACGGCACGTCTGTTACATAGGGTTGGCAATGTAGCTGCCTTGGCGAGAGGAAATAATCTTTTCTCAAACATGCAATGAAATATTGATGTTATGTTCCTTATAATAGGCTGCGAAGTATGACGTTTCAGGTGCGGCTAGGACAAGAGGTCGTTAATGCAATTTCATACAAATGTTGCAGGCCTAGGCCGGCAAAGTCCTCTTTTTTAATTTCCATTCCACATAAATTTGTTGCACAGGCATCATGACATTCTGCCACTATGCGTATTAAAAATAAAACTTAGATTTTTTTTGTTGTTTATATCATTGCATGTTTGAGAAAAGCACTATACATACCTCGGCGGGAAATATGGGGTTGCCCGCCTGAGACCTATCCGACCTCGCTTCGCTCGGCCGTCTATATGTCTTCGGCCGGCAACCCCTTTGGTCCCGGCCTCTGTAGTAAATTCAATGATCATGATATTCATCAATCAAACACCGGGAAGCTAGTCGAATTAAATTTAATCTGTGAGTTTTGATTACAGACAGACAGACAGATGCACTGGGTCAGGAGAAAACTTACTAAAAGCTCGTAAAAAAGGTACCTACAAACTTCTCATAATATGGGAACTTACTTTTCTTGTGTAAATCTAAGCTTCACATGAATATAATTGTCTGCTAAAATAATAACAATAATATATAATATTATTTTTTTAAATCTCAATCCATAGGAAATATGTGACATGATATGACGTCATTCACTGCGACCGCGTCACCCGCGTTAAATATAATTTAAAAGACTCAATTGGCATTTAATCTATTTCGCCATTTCATTTATTAAAATTTATTTCATATATTCCGAAGATGTAGGTACTTCTTAATGTATTTCATGTCAAAATGCATCCATACCCATACCAACCTACCCATTTACTACCCATATCAAGTCTCTTGATTTAAAAAACGGATTTTAGGTGAAGTCTAATTTCTAAATGTAGGGAACGACATAACATATAAAATTTTATAACTCCTTTTTCTGGATCGGTAGGTAGCCTAAAGTAGCTTTTTTCTTTGTGGCTTTTGGTATTACTGCCACAACCTTAGACAGAGCAATAAAAAGCTCCAGCCATAGTTAGTTGATTACATTGAATTACAAATGATAAATTTTAACGAATTTCAAATAAAACTAGTGTCACGCCCGCTACCGGCCGATCGATCTCTGTTGTGTGAGCGCACGTCACGCGAGCGAATGTTGAAGCGAGTGACACCCCTGCGAATCGTCTTGCCGCGGCTAGCTCCATACACCGCGCACCCCCGTTCACGTCCGGTCACGCACACATAGCCGCGAGACGGGTTTACAGCACACATGCTTCGGTGTCGCTTCTTTTTACGTTAGTATATATCTTCTTTGACCGTACTGTCTTCTCGAAGATCTCACGATTCGAAAATTAATGCCAAATGATTATTATTATTTTAGTGACATAGTAAACCGCCATGGAGAGTAAACCGTCAAATTTACACAATAAATTTTCAAGTTATAAGATAGGTAGGCAATTACTTGCAGAATAGGAAATAAAACAAATATTTGAAGATATTCATGTTTAATTGGAAAATATAAGAACAGAGCTTGCATAAATAGTTTTTGCAGACAATATACGTATTCAAACTCACATCCATATTTCACATATTTGAAAGGACAGTGGACGATGCCAATAGAACTATAGGCGCATAAAATTAGCAAAACCTGGACATAATTCGATAACTGTAATTTTCTTTTTCTATGATTTAGAGTATAGTTAGTTATACTTAAAATATAAAGAATTAAACATTTTAAGGCTCCGCACCAATGTTAAAAAACAAAGAACTAATTTTTTTAACATATTTTGATTTCGGACGTGTATAATGAATGATATGAAACCATATCATTTAATCAATTATCGAGAATATTTTTTGTTTAATATAAATTAATAATAAATAAATATTGGGGGACAATCTTACACAAATCGACCTAGTCCCAAACTAAACAAAGATTGTACTATGGGTACTAGACGACGATATACATACTTATATAGATAAATACATAGAAAACATCCAAGACCCAGGAACAAAATCTTGACCGGGATTCGAACCCGGGACCTCTAGTTTTGGAGGCACTGTCACTACTAACTAGGCTAAACAGACCGTCAACATTTTATTAGTACTATAAGAAATAATTTAAACAAAAAATATCCATGATAATTGATTAAATAATATTTTTTCTTATCATAATACAGGTACTTTTACGAAGTTATTTATTATGGTTTACTTACGAAATCAAAATGTGTTAAAAAATTAGGTTTTTTGGTTTTTCTTTTAACATTGACGCGGAGCCTTAAAATGTTTAATTCTTTTTATTTTAACTATAACTAACAATACTTTAAATCATAGAAAAAGAAAATTACAGTTATCGAATTATGTCCAGGTTTCGCTAATTTTATGCGCCTACTAGTCGTGACACCATATAGCTTTATCTAAAAAACTGTTTGATCCACAAATAAAGTTAAACTATATTTTATTACTAGTGAAAGTAACTTTCTAGAATAATTAATAGAACTTAATATTCATTGTAAGGTTTATCCAAACAACAAAGGTCCAAAGTCAAATTGATATTGACTTTCGGGGTATGTGCACCCAGTCCACAATGCTTTTTTTATGTCAAAATTATTGTCGGTAATAATATTACATTCATGTAATTCAATGAATACGACTGTTAGTGCACAAGGACAACAATTTGACATATGGTTTACAGAACCTGCAAGTTCATTGCCTACAATACGACCAGCAGGAATCATACGATCAACATAAACGTAAGGCCCTTTTGTACTTTGTCATAATAAACTTCATTCAAGCAAAAACATTGACGGCGTCGTGTAGTGCGAGAATGTGAGATCGCCTGAGAGTCCTCGTTTTATGTTTAGCAATAAACTAGCCGCATACTGTTTATGACAGCATCAACATATCAGATCGATTTGATCGATTGATCTTTTACCTAAATAACAAATATAATATATCTTCAAATGACGAACCTTTTACAACCATTACATATATTTCTAAAAAGTTTATAACTTTCGAAGAATAACAGTATGTTATTTGAGAATAAATAATAAGACATTTATTCAACACATATGTAGGTACATAATATCAGTTAAATATATGTAATTCAGGACTATTGTGCTAATGTCACGACGTCAGACAACACATACCTACAATGTTTGTATAATATTTCCGTAACAGAGATTCTAAAAGTTCACAATTGCCTCATGAGGAAATAACTTGTCTGTGCACTGCCGTGCACGTAAGCTCATAGATTGAGCAGTTACAAAATGCATATCTACAAAAATTTGGCAAAGTGAGCGGAGATAGAAACAACACTTACACAAATACATACAATACAACCATGTCTTTGTTACAATATTCATTTAACAATAATTAATCTAAAATGGTACGTCAAACGGCAAATATAATTATGATAAATAAATTTCAATCAGTAAATGCATGCATTTTGCGTGTAGTATTAGGTTAAAGTACAAAAACTACTCATAAGAATACTGCTTGTCAAAATTTCAATATGTATTGGTTCTTGTCTCTATTGATAAGGTCAAAATTTTCAAAAATACACTAAAGGCATGCCTATACGAGTAGATTTCGCTTCAATATGAAGAGATGTCAAAGACTTAGGAAGGGTGGTTGAAATACAGCTACTAAAGTAAGTTCCCAAACCTTGGTAGCGCGATATCGAAACTCCGGAATTTACGGCCAACACTGGACGGAAAAAGTCCATGGTTATACACAAAAATAAAAGTATTCAGTACTTACAAAGGAATACATATGAGATATTCGATTTTTTAGACCATGTCAATCCATCATATTTATACAAGATATGGAACATAACAAAAGCTTATTAAAATTAATTATTATTAGAAATAACCATATACCTATTTAATTTATTATAAAGACTTACCAAAACATGTATTTTTAATACAAAAATATAAATGTTTATAACTTTTTGTGCTATCTTAACAAAAAATTAACTGAACAGATTAAAATACTAGTTAGCAATTTAGGAATTATTGCTAAAGTATAGTGTGCTCCTCTGTTATTTAAATATTGTCCTATTTTGTGTGACGTTTCTCACTTTTTTATAAAATTAGAATCATACCATAAATAGGAGTATACAATCACATTTACTAATATAAGTATATGTTTCACTTACACCTAGCAGATATTTAAGACTCAAGATTCAAATTTGTTTAAACGCGACAGGAATGGCACTCTGTTTTTTTTAAGACTGTCACATTTCTGAACAATAAATAAGGTCTAAGTGCCATAATTAGAAGAATACCCAGGATTACTTTCAGTAGTGCATCTGCTCTAACAAAAAATAATGTATGTATTTTTTCCTAACACGGGGAGCAAATGCACCCTGCTGCCGGAGCCCATAGTACCAACAACAGGTATGTTTAGTTTACCCTATTTGCAAGTTTAGCAGAACAACTTTAACAAAAATGCAGCGCAAAACAATACTGTAATAGAAGGGAGAGCAGGTGAAACCATTATACCTTTAGGCCAAACACCATCTTCAGGAACTGTTCGTAGTGGATAGTGATCACGCCATCCTGGTCAGTGTCGAATTGACGGAATGCCGAAGTTAAAGTCTGGAAAATAATTATGATCTTTTGTATAACTGTTACCATTCAAATAATTCATTTATTTATTTATTATACCACATCGGTGGCAAACAAGGTTTATGGTGAAGGGAAGGACTAATACCTGAAATACATCATGAGAAAATCTGCACACTACTGCAAATAAATTTACAGGTGTAAGTGAGATCTCCAATCTATTATGAACCAACTATAACCCATACCCTCTCATCCATGAGTGATGATGAAAGTAGTTAATTACAATTAACAATACTAAATTGCTTCCATATTAATTTGTATGCCTCCTTAGTATAATTATGTTCATAGTACTCACATATAAAGTGACACAACATTGTATAAAGTCATCGAACAATATTGTGCCACGTCCAAATCTATCAAACTTCTGAACCATAATGCCCACAACTTCATCAGATAGCCTGTACCCAAATGCAGTAAGGGCATTTTTCAGTTCATGTCTATCAATATTTCCCGAATTGTCTTTGTCAAAGGAGCGAAAGCAGTTTTGCCAGTCTGTTACATATTTCCATAGTGCACCAAAGTCTTCAAATGATATGGCGCCTCTGTTCTGTTTATCAAACATGCCTGAAAAGAAATTGTTTGTTATATAAAACAAATATAAGAGACAGATCATTTTTTTTATCTTGTTTACACTGCTCATTAATTTTCCTGGTGCAAAAGCTATTTGGAGTTCATCATGATAAACTAAACATGGGATTACTTTTGCTGACTTATCTGAAACTCTATGTTTGAATAATATAAATAAATAATGTGGTCCTCCAACAATTATTTCTGCTTATGTTGCTGCTTACCAATCATAAGCCGTACAGTCTCTGGATTAAATGGGTTCCATGTTCCGTTAGATAAAGCCTGTTGCAGCTCATCAGCAGAAATGTAGCCGCTTCGGTCTTTGTCAACTCTGTATTAATTAAACATTGGTTAGTCATAATGTAGAGTTAAAGTAATGGGAATTCCCATCTGTTAGTACCTATTTGTTATTATATCTCATCTGTCTAGTGGTAACTACTGAGGAAACAGCTGGGTATTATTAACTTTCAAATTTATTTAACATTAACATGTAATAAGGTAAAAAAATGTTATAAAAATATCATTATGATCTGATAAAATACCATTGGGCATTTGGAACTAAATTGCATTGTATTTAATTACATACCAACTATTCCTTGATAAAATTACAAATATAAAGTAATTTTATCAAGGAATAGTATATATTTTTTTATATCATAAATTAATGAGCACAACACTACAAGACAGACTAGTAATGAATAGGTATTATCCAAACGTTTTTTTTTCCGTTTATTTGGCAGTGTAATTAATGTGTCAGATCATAGGTACTATTGATAATTCTTAGAAAGAAATCTTGATATTTTTGAATGAATGTTGGTAAAGTGTAGAGCTGACGATATAGTAGTCTTGGCTGAGACCATGGAGGATTTAAGTACAATGCTCAATGACCTCAGTAAAGCCTCCGAGCGATTTGGTCTAAGGATGAACATGGACAAGACGAAGATCATGTCACATGTCCATGTCGCACCAACTCCCTTAACAATCGGACAGTTTACGCTCGAAGTTGTAGACGATTACATATACCTAGGACAGACTGTCCAGTTAGGTAGGTCCAACTTCGAGAAAGAGGTTAATCGTCGAATCCGACTCGGCTGGGCAGCGTTCGGGAAGCTACGGCACATCTTTTCGTCCAATATTCCGCAGTGTCTCAAGACAAAAGTCTTTGACCAGTGTGTGTTGCCAGTGATGACATACGGCACTGAAACGTGGTCGCTTACTATGGGCCTCATAAGAAGGCTCAAAGTCACCCAAAGGGCAATGAAGAGAGCTATGTTGGGAGTTTCTCTGCGTGATCGCATCAGGAATGAGGCCATCCGCAGCAGAACCAAAGTGACCGATATAGCCCTCCGAATCGCTAAACTTAAGTGGCAGTGGGCGGGGCACATAGCACGTAGAACCGCTGGCCGTTGGGGCGGAAAGGTTCTCGAGTGGCGACCACGTACCGAAAGGCGTAGCGTGGGCAGGCCCCCCACACGGTGGACTGATGACCTGGTGAAGGTCGCGGGTGTCCGCTGGATGCGGGTGGCGCAGGACCGATCATTGTGGAAGTCTTTGGGGGAGGCCTATGTCCAGCAGTGGACGTCTTTCGGCTGACATGATGATGGATGATGAAAGTGTAGAGAAGTAAGTAATCAGTCCATATGTTTACCGTACCGTTTTAGTACCGACAAATTATATTTACCTTCTAAAGATATCCCATAGGAACTCCCTGCTAGGCATTGCAGATTGGAATGCCCTGTAACAAAGTCATGATTATGACGATGTTATCTTTGATAACTACGAAACAAATTTTAATCTTAGAGCAGTTTATACTACACACTCATACACATGCAGTTTTATATTTTCTTTCCTCCCTTATCGATCGATCCTCTCTTTTTATTACTTAGTAATTAGTCCAAATTATTATGAAAGTACTTGAAATAAGGGGGAAAATCCAGATGAGTAATGCTCTAATCTTGCTGTATTGACGTACTTACATGTCAGATAATTACAATATTTTTCAGCACTAAATAAAATGTGACTTTTTTAAGAGGCAAGTAAACACAAAAAAAGAACTGATTGTTTTAATCCTGAAAAAACGGGTGATAGCAGATAGCGGTGATGATTGTGATGCTGTTGCTGATGTGACTGTCACTGTCACTTTGTGGATGTGACTGATGTGATAGTGAAGTGCTGTGGTGAAGTGCACGTCAATTATTGGGGCCCTTTACACGACTAATATTATCACAATACTTGGACGTCAAAATTAAATTTATCAATACTCGCGTGTGTTATCGTGATATGAGTGTGTCGCGTGATAATAATCACTGTGTAAAAGGCCCCAATGGATGTGACGTGTTACCCAAATCCAACTCGTTCCGTTCAGTCAGTCCGTCGCGCGTCCGTCAGTCATTTGAAGTAAAAGGTCCTCAGGGAAAGGTCTGTACATTCTAGTCTCGTCAGTGTTACACTGACTATAGACAATCAACATAATAATAACCATTAATAATTAATTATTTTTGTAAGATTTAGTGTTTCTACATTATTTTCGGAAAAAAATACAATAGCAACATTGGTATAATGTTGCCAATGTTACTCTTCCACTTCCGCCACTTCCTCTGCGTTTTGTTACTTCACTTTAAGTTAATCAATGATTCTCAACGAGATTCTCGTAAAATCATTTATATTTATTTTCTACCCACTAAGTAATGAGTTCGTCTGACCCTAGTTCTTATGCTATTAATCAGTGTTAGATTTCTTAATGAATAAGTATTGTATGAAATATGTTATACGGGCATAAAATGTTTTGTTTCGTGGTACTGTGGCAGTTACGATGATTTGGTTATGCGTATGTAGCTTGCTTCGATATTAAAATGGCGGATGTCTCAAGTAATGACCGCAAAATAAAGCTTACTAAAAACGGAAAAGTTGTAAAACGGCGCTCGCGGAACCCAGAAGGTAACTAAAAAGATTAGACGTTCAGTATGTTTGCTATATTATAAACAATTATCAAGATTAACTCAAATATGACTCTCTTTGATGTATGCTTCACGAAATGTTCCATTTTTGCCTCTTATTACATTCTTGACACGTAAGACCAAGACTTAAAATAGTTTCTTATAAAGTTTTTGCACCGTATTGTACCAGATATATAGATAAATGAGGATATTTAACTGTATTTCTGATCCGAATAATCGGTACCAATTAATTACTATGACGCCATGTATGTACACTTTGTATGCCACATGATGTATTTATTTAGGAATGATTCTTTTTGTTTACATATTAGCTATCGATTTATGGACACATTAATGTCTCGATTTCAGAATGGCACAAACAAAAACAGAAACGTCTCCGAATAGCTGGACTCGAGTATATAAACGCGAATGGCAAGATAGTTCCTCCAAAACAGCCTGGCCCCGATTGCAACTGCCGCCGTAAATGTTTCCAGAAAGTGCCCGAAGATATTAGATTGAGGACGTTCCACGGATTTTACTCCATGAAAACACATGATGAGCAAAATGCTTACTTATTTGGCCTCATGCGACAAGTGGACGTCAAGCGCAAGAGAGTCAAGGCCAGTAGCAGGCGGACTTGTACCTTCGAATATTTCATCCGCGTAAAGGGGCGTGAGACTCAAGTCTGCCAGACTGCTTTTAAAAACATTCATGCCATTACTGAAAGGAAGGTCAGAGTTCTGTGCAAGAAAATGGATGATGGGGTCATGTTTCCCAGTGACAACCGCGGGAAAAACAGTCACCGCCGTTCTGGAGAAGTCAGGCTGCCAAATACAGTGATTGAACAAATAAAGAACCACATCTACTCTATTGTTCACACACACCGTCTCAAAGACTTCATACGGCTTGATAAGATAGCGGGCTTGGAGATTAACATTTCTAAAATGTGGAAGGACTACATCAAAACTTATGATCCGGAAAACATTACAGCTACCATGCCCAAGTCTAAAAGAGGCTCAGAAATTGCAATGCCAACTGAAACTCCACCACAGACCCAACAGCCTCCTATGAATCAAGAACCATTTGCCCCACTTGCTTATCCGGGTAGTGGCCATCTTGTCAACTTGGCAGAAAACTACTTCCAAAACCAGTACCAATCTGCAGCACTGGCCTCTACTGGCACTCAAACAAACTTCTACCAGACCCAAAATGGGGCTCAAAGCATGGGCATTCTCCTGCACTCATCTGCTGCTGCTGCTCGCCCGGCCCAGCCGGCAACTGCCTACATAGTGTTGCAGACCAAGCCAGAGCCATCAGCGTCCCAAAATCCAGCCATTGCTTACAACCATCAAAATCCAGTTCAAGAACGGGAGGATCCAGCAAAAGAGAAAAAAGTTAAGAAAGAGAGAAGGAGAGGCCCTCTTGTGAAGCAATGGAGATACACTAATATCTTCCATTATGAGATTAATGGAGCAGCTCTCGCCGCAATCAAAACTAGACTGGGCATGTACTATGCTGAGAGTGATGCAGCTAGGAAGAAGGCCAAGCAAGGCCGTCCCGCAGAGGGCACTTCTGCCCAAACACCAGTTGAACAAATAAGACCTACTCACACTGTTACTATTTATACTTAAGAGATAACATCCATACATGTTTTTAGCAGGGCTAGCTAGCACACAAGCTCTAAGTAGCCAGGAATAGCCTGAATACTATATAATTAAGACATTATTATGAATTGTAATGACTTGAAATTGTTGTAATAATCTATGAATATTTGAATAATTGTTTGCCTTAACATATAGAATTCCTTTAGGGCAAGTTCTTAGATAAGTTTATGTTAAATAGCAGCTAACAAGAAATATTGATCATTTGCTTGTAAGCTTTTTTTATTATTGCTAGACACGCACTTGCTGCATTAGCAAACCAGAAACCCAACCCTTTGTGACACCAAGACATTTTACATTCTGAAATATCATATTTTAGAGCATATATCCAAGATATATCATAAAGCTGACACTGAGTGTTGGGTTCTGTTATTTTACTAATTCATCATTATACTGCCTTAGGCTAAGTATTCGGACTATTATTATAGGAAATAATCTCAATAACACTTATTATTAATCATATGCATCTGTGCAACTTATATTCAATGAAATAAAACAATATTATTTATACATTGTGTGTTTTATTTATTAGCCACCCATAATCCTTTAGCGCCATTTTCAATGTAAAGCCGCTATCAGCATTATGATATATCATGTATTCTTCAGGATGCTCAATAGTACATAACGATACAAGTGCAGAGAACAGGAAATTCGCAACGAGTGGTGTAATTTTTTTTTTTAATCGGCACGTGTTGCGTATTACCTGTTGGCTCGTGTATCGTACGTTTTACAGTACATATGGCTCTTTCGACATATGCACGTAATCTGCTGATTACCGCACTCGTGCGGTAAAGTAGCACCATATGGATGGATTAGAGAAAGCGTTCGTCATGCGCGGACGTGTTTATAATAAAAATATTACTTCGCTATTTAAATAATTAATTTTCTGTCGAGTTTGTGTCTAAAGTGTGTCACGTACCTACTTTTGTGGATCTGCCAGTGATGTTAATTAATTAAATTAACGTTAGCTATAAATAATGAATAGTCCATTTAATCGAAGTGGCCTAACACCCCGAACCCCGCCCCCTCAACCGAGAGATGAGGCTATACCAGAATCAGCCCCACAGCCAGCGCTGGTATCAACTCCGGACTTGCAAAACTGGATGAATTCCATTGAAGCGTGTCTGAGCGAGGTCTGTGCAGTTGCGGCGGAGAGCAAGCTTAACTCCGACCAGAAACAAAAGATTCAAGGCCTATGCAGAAAAATTACTAACGGGACCTCCAACCTGGTTGTACTGTATCAGTCGGTGAAGCAGAAGTGTATTGCAGCGCACATGACCATACAGCACCTAAACGAGAAGCAAGAACTGGCCTCTCAATTAAAAGACCTCAAGACCTCTGTCCAAGATGTGTGCAATCAGCCGGCTCCAGAAAAGGCTAGTTACGCAAACGTTATTAAAGCTTCGAATAAATTAATTCGACCAACCAACCTAAGCTCTCTGGCTGTCTTCCCGACAGACAAAGAAAAAAGTAGCGAGGACACAAGAAACCTAGTCCAGCAAATCATCAAGCCCAAAGACCTAAATCTACAAGTTCGTGGAATGCGGAAGACAAAAAATGGCGGCGTTATTATCAGTACTGCCAGTGAGGAGGACATCAAAAAATTAAAAGCGTCAGATAAGTTCACCACCTCGGGTCTGTCTATTTCGGACCCTATAAAAAGAAAGCCGAGGGTCATTATTTATGGTCTCCCCAAAGATTTGGCTGAGGAGGAATTCTTTGAACAGATGTACGTCCAGAATATTGCTCCCAAATTCCCTCAAATGTCTCGTGAGGCCTTTCTTGGTGCTACGAAATTGAGCCATAAATCAGGTAAAAAGGATAGCCAGTCCTGCAACTTTGTTTTAGAAGTCATGCCCACTATACGCAAAGCCCTAATCAACCAGGAACGCGTCTTTCTAAACTGGTCGTCTTACTCCATCAAAGACTTCACACTTGTATCCCGATGCTTCAACTGCCAGCAATATGGACACTCCGCCAAATTCTGCCGCGAAAAGGAACCTACCTGCGGTCACTGTGGTCAGGTGGGCCACGCCATGAAGGACTGCACAAAGAAAGAAGCCGCCTCCGTCTGTGCGACATGTCAGCGGTACAAAAAACCAAGTGCTCACAAAACAGGAGATGAACACTGTCCTGCTCGCGTTCATGCCGTAACTAGCTATATAAATTCAACCGATTATGAGGGCGCCTAAGAGCGCCATAGTAAGGTACTGTATTTTAGCACTTTATTAAATTAATTTAAATGGACAACTTATTAAGTAATGATTTAGATAATTTAATTGTATCCAACTCGAAATCATGCGACGTAGAAGATTGTAAATACCAAATCTCAAAAATAAATAATCCGTTAACTATACTGACTCAAAATATACGTAGCATAAATTGTAACATGGATGGTTTGAGAGTCCTTTTGGAAAGGTTTGATTGCAATTGTGATATTATAATTTTAACTGAGTGTTGGATAAAAAATAATGATGCATATCTTCCTGTTATAGATGGTTATAATATTTATAGCACCAAATTAGTCACTAGCCAAAATGGTGGAATTGTAATGTATATTAAGTCGAATTTGCATGTCTCTGTAGAAGAACCAACTTCGCAAGATTGTGATAGTCTCATACTAAGACTGGGCACTGACACCGTCATCATCGCAGTTTACAGATCGCCCTCCACCCACAACATAGATAATTTTCTAACCTCATTAGATTCAATATTAAAAAAGCACTCTGTATATAAAAACATAATTATGGTAGGTGACATTAATATTAACATACTAGAGAATAGTCAGGACTGTAGACGTCACGATTATCTTAACTTTTGCTCTTTTCACGGCCTATTACCTGCACATACTCTACCTACGCACCAGAGTGGTTCATGCTTAGATCATATCTTTATCAAAAGTAATTTGCCATCTACAACTTTGGTTACTAACTCTACACTAACAGATCACCACTCTCTTTTACGTGCCCTTGAGCTCAAGCCCCCTAAAGCAGAATCTATCACAATTTCAAGTAGGATAAACTATACCAACTTAGAAAATGACTTAAAAAACATTGTACTTGACTGCATTTACACCTCAGCTGATGTAAACACGTCACTCAACTATCTTGTTGGCTGCACTCAAAATGCAATAATAGCAAATACGACTAATATCACGTTACCAAGAAGCAAAAGGAACATAAAACCATGGATAACTCCAGGTTTAATTCGTTGCATGAGACACAGAGACAAGTTGCATTCGCGATCAAAACAATTTCCTGGTAATCAAGAGCTAACAATTATTTACAAAAGGTACAGAAATTTTTGCAATACCATATTAAAAAAATTAAAACATCAATTTGAAGCGGCTGAGCTTGAGAAAAATAGCAAAGACAGCAAAAAAGTATGGAAATTTATAAAAAATATCACGTACTCGAGCGCTAAACGTGATTCTAATTCAGATATATTGAAATCGCACACAAATCCGGAAATGGCAGTAAATATGGCAAACAATTACTTTGCTAACGTAGGCAAAAACCTTGCAAGCAATTTCGTAAATAAAGATGTCAGCTATAACACTAGACACGCACAAATGACTCACTCATTTGTTTTGTATGATATAGACGAACACGAGGTAGAATCGCTGATAAATGGCTTAAAAGTAGACTGCGCTGTCGGCTGGGACAACATATCGAGTAGAATTCTAAAACGATTTAAGCACATTTTAGTCAAGCCCTTAACGCACATTTTCCAGCAATGTCTGGATGAAGGTATTTTCCCTAACATTTTAAAGAAAGCAATTGTGATTCCTATCCACAAGACGGGTGACAAGGATAATATAAATAATTATAGACCTATCTCCATACTTCCAGCTTTATCTAAAATACTAGAAAAAATCATTAATATACGGCTGATTCATTACCTTGAACATAATCGAATTCTCTCTGACCGCCAATTTGGCTTTAGAGCGCAAAAATCGACAAATGATGCAGTACATTGCCTTACTGATTACGTAACCTCTAATTTGGATCAAGGACAGAAAACTTTAGGTATCTTCCTCGACCTTGCAAAAGCATTTGATTCGGTGTCTGTCCCAATTTTATTAAGCAAGCTGGAGCAGATAGGAATCAGGGACAAGCAGCTATGTTTGTTCAAGGATTACCTCAGTAACCGTTTTCAGTGCGTTAAAGTTGCCAACTACATTAGTGCGGACCACAAGGTCGAATTTGGAGTCCCCCAGGGTAGCATTTTGGGCCCGACCCTGTTTCTCATTTTTATTAATGATCTGTGTGACCTTGAATTAAACCATGGCTCTCTAATCTCATATGCCGATGATACAGTGCTATTATTCTCGGGCAGCAGTTGGGCGGATGTATACAACTATGCTCAAAAAGGTTTCTGTAAAATTACAAATTGGCTAAAACTCAATTTACTTACCCTTAATGCTGAAAAAACTAAATATATGGCCTTTTCTATGAGAAAATCTGTACAACCATCACACAATGACACAATCCGTGCACACCACTGCTTTTTTACTAATCAACAGGTATGTAATACATGTCCTATTCTATCAAAAGCTCATACCATAAAATACCTAGGCATAATGATTGATTCGAATCTGAATTTCCGATCCCACATAGACATTCTTGCTTCTAGGGTATGTAAACTTATCTTTGTCTTTAAAAAGCTAAGAAGTGTCGCTAACAAAAAATTGTTACATCAGATATATCTGGCTTTGTGCCAATCTATACTAACGTACTGTATAACGTCATGGGGTGGGGCTGCAAAGACCATTCTATTGACACTTGAACGTGCACAAAGAGCCATTTTGAAAGTGACTACTTTTCGCCCGTTTTATTTTCCGACCACGGAGTTGTACCAATCATGTAAAGTACTAACAGTTAGGCAGCTATTCATTAGGAGCGTAATTCTAAAACAGCACAAGTTGGCTTGCTATAACCCTAATATGCACACCAAAAGACGTATGGATATAATATTTAAACAATATGGCACTAAACACGCTTTTACTAACAGATTCTTCGCTTTCCTTGGGCCTTTTCTATATAATAAAATAAATAAAATTGTTTATTTATTTTATTATATAGAAAAGGCCCAAGGAAAGCATTGGCTCCGTGTACGATCAAAATAGCAAAGTATGCCAAACAAAAGTAACAACATGGTTGCTAACCCTGACCTACGATGAGACAGAAAATTTGTTTACTATATTAAAATACGAGGCTTGCACTGAAAGTGGCGGGAATCGAATACTTATTAATTTATTTTTAACATGTATTATACCTTTTTATAATCTCTGAAGTTTCCTTATCTCAACACACTGGCCAATTAGAAAAAAAAAAGTATGTTTCGGTTTCAATTGTTTATTGAAGTCGTCGAGTCACTGCTTAAAATGGAATTGTGCCGTGAAAATTTCAGAGCTATGATTTATTATGACTTTAAAAGTGGACTAACACAAAAACAATGTGAAGAGCGGATGGTTGCTGCTTTTAATATTGAAGCTCCTTCAAAGACTACAATATACAGGTGGTATTCAGAATTTCAACGTGGCCGTGTATCCCTCACCGACGAAGTGCGTGAAGGTCGACCAAAATCGGCAGTCACGCAAGAAAACGTCGATGTTGTGCGTCGTCTGATAAATGAAGACCGACATGTGACATATCGGGAAATTCAAGAGCACCTGGGTATTGGAATGAGTCAAATACAAAT
Source organism: Notocelia uddmanniana (assembly GCA_905163555.1). Taxonomy (NCBI): domain Eukaryota; kingdom Metazoa; phylum Arthropoda; class Insecta; order Lepidoptera; family Tortricidae; genus Notocelia; species Notocelia uddmanniana. The sequence goes on from LR991055.1 coordinate 25,845,109, forward strand.
TATTTTAAAAGAAGAATTAGGCGTGAAAAAGTTATTTTCCCGTTGGATACCTCACCTATTGTCTGACGAGCAGAAAATAGTCCGTGTCAATTGGTGCCGCAAAACTTTGAAAAGATTTAACAAGGGACGCTCAAATGCTGTTTTTAGCATAGTATCAGGTGACGAGTCGTGGATATACGCTTATGAGCCTGAAACTAAAAACCAATCCCGAGTATGGGTCTTCGAAGACGAGCTCAAACCCACAAAAGTTGTTCGTTCTCGCAGTACGGCTAAGAAGATGGTGGCTACGTTTATCTCTAAATCTGGTCACGTAGCTACTGTGGCTCTTGAGGATCGTAGAACAGTCAATGCTGATTGGTACACCACTATTTGTTTGCCGAACGTCTTTGCTGAACTCCGAAAAACAAACCCTAGTCGTCGCATCATCCTTCACCACGACAACGCCAGCCCACACACCGCTCGGACAACAACTGAGTACCTGGACGGTGAAAAAGTCGAAATATTGGACCACCCTCCATATAGCCCTGACTTAAGTCCCAACGACTTTTTTACATTCCCCAGAATCAAGGACAAACTGCGTGGTCAGCGGTTTCAGACGCCAGAAGAAGCAGTGGAGGCCTATAAAATAGCCATTTTGTCGACCCCTACTTCAGAGTTCAAAAAGTGCTTTATGGACTGGTTTGAACGCATGCATAAGTGCATGAAATACAAAGGAGAATATTTTGAAAAACAATAAAAATAAATAAACTCACTTATACTGCATATTTTCTTCTATTCTCGAAACTTTCAGTTTTACCCTCGTAGTTCTGCAATCGCAAGCATTATTTTTTGTCAAAGTTTCAAATATTATCGTTTTCCTGATGCGAGGTAACAAATAATTAGATAAGCAAACTATGTATGACTAAGGCCATTCATGCCTAAAACACAGATTACAACTGTAACCTAGTTTAGGCAACAATGTGTATATTAGCCCCGTAAGAACATTTATCTTAGACGCATTGGCGTATTAATATTGTATCCTAATTAACTTAAAACCTGCTTTGTTGTTAATAGCTTATTAAGATTTGTAGCCACTTATTGTACTATTTTACTCTGAATAAATAATTTATTATTATTATTATTATATTATATGTACTGTAATAGTACATTGTACAACAAGTGCATAAAACAAGTCGACCCGAGCCGCAGACGAGGTTCAATATAAAGCAGAGGATACAAGTAAATTTTTAACAAAAAAACACCGGCTCCATACTTTGCCAGACCCCATCCTCTTGGTGAATAATTTGAGCAGTTCCTTATTTTTTGCCTTACCCCATCCTCTTAGTTTATAATTTGAGGAATTCCTTCAATTTTTCGAAGATCCCGTCATCAGATTCAGACTTGGTGACAATGGGACCAACTAGAAAACACCCTTTCAAACAAAAAAAGATTTTTTTAAATCCACTAGTCTCCGAGTAATCGGTGATCATACAAAAAAAACCGACGAATTTAGAACCTCCTCCTTTTTTGAAGTCGGTTAAAAATGTGTTTTATACACTCTTAAGACTAGGACCATTTTTGAAAAAGTAGAATGCAAGAAGCAAATCATGTAACAGGTGGGGTGACAACGTTTTTTGACCCTGCTGATTACGGATCTGCCTGTCGCCATTGCGAAATTTGAACCGGAAAAGGTGCCGCCCATAGAAGAGAAATCGCCATACATTAAGGAAATCATTGTTCTGGTACAGTCAAGGTCAAAGATATATATGCAAGTAATGTGGAAAAAAACAAGGTATCATAAATAGTTCAAAAAATATATACTCATCCCAATGGTAATAAATATGCAAACTACACTGGCCACATAAATATGTACATTGCAGTCACGGTCAAAGATATGTATTGTATACCTACACCAGCGTCGAAGCTTTTAGGGTGAATTTTACAATGTGAATTAAGGAACTTTGAAAATGCAGTAATAATAGAAATACTAATCTAAAATAGCACTTAACAGTGGTATGTTATTCCACGTATTTTGTATTTTTGTTTAGTTTACCGATTTTTACAAATAAACACGCTACAAAAACTGACAACCGTACTTGTCTTCTTGAAGATCTCACGGTTCGTAAATAAATGCCATACGATGAAAAAAAACACACTTGTTATTTCGAAAAAAATCCGGAGCCATAACGTGAACAACGATCGACTCAAATGAGTCAGCGCTAAGAGCGGTGCCCGCCAATATGGTTTACTGACCTTATCGAGGCGACACGCGCCACGCCCCCGTGCCATATCTCCTTCCTATAATCTGAGTTGGGAGCCAAGTTCATTGATTAAGAATATGCGATGCTTGGTTGTCGTCTTCACCGACAAAAGAATTGAGATCTAAATGGGTGCCAAGTTCCGTAGATTCTCTGAAATGGTGCCAAGTCCGGCACTACATTGTTTACAGTAAAACTAATTTACAGTAAATATTGTGCTACTTTACCGCACGAGTGCGGTAATCAGCAGATTACGTTCATATGTCGAAACTTTAAAGAGCCATATGTACTGTAAAACGTTGTACGATACACGTGCGAATAGGTAATTCGCAACTCGTGTCGATTTAAAACACTCCCTTCGGTCGTGTTTTAATTTATCACCACTCGTTGCGGATTTCCTATTTTCTGCACTTGTATCGTAATGTACTATTACTGCGGCTTAATGCATTTTGAGCCTTAACTTGGCAGTTACTAAGGTAGGTACTAGAACAATAAAGGGTCTATCCTTTGTATGGAAATCCATACTGCAACGCACACTCATCTATCGCTCCAGCTCGGGACCGGATAGCAGCGGATGGGCAGCTGTCGCCGTTGCATGCCGCGCTCGCAGCTCGCCGCCATCGAGAGCAGCGGAAGCCGAGCTTTTTCCTCGTGGTCAAACTGATTTGCCAAACTGGTTTGGCCACGAGGAAATGCGATTCCTAGTGGTCAAACTGCGTATTATTTCACGTAATTGTAACAAATGTCCACACCCTATATCAAACGTTGAATAAATAGAAAAAAAATAGAACAAACATCACTTAATAGTCCATATTGAAACTTTTTAGTATACATAGTCAAAACAGACATTGTGAGTCGCAGACAATTCCATGCCAGATTATTTATATTGTCAATAGTCCCGTGGAAGTAGTTCCGTGGTGGAACTAGTGAGACTTTTTTTCCCAATAGTTCCGTCAACGGTACAGAGTGGTAGTTAGGTACGACGACGAGCGAAGCGAGGAGGAGTGTTAGTAGAACTGTGACCCTACAACGCGCGAGCCGAGCGAGCGAAGCGAGCGTGCCGCGGCAGCGGCCGGCGAAGCGCCACAACTGAACATTGGGAACGGAACTATTGGGAAAAAAAGTTTCACTAGTTCCGCCATGGAACTCCTGTCGACCATCATGTAGCAAAACTTTACCTCGTTTGCGTTCAATAAAACAGATATCCATTTTGTAATCCACAAAACTACATGACAGTTTAAAGAAAATTATGAACTAGCTGACATGTGTCATAGTTATTTCATTTATATTTAAGTGTCATTATGTTTAAGTGCTAAAACTCTTCAAAAGAGTTTCTGCGTGTAAACACTAGACAATCTAGACATATACAGGAGGATGACAATACTGTGTTTGGCCACGAGGAATCGCATTTCCTCGTGGCCAAACCAGTTTGGCAAATCAGTTTGACCACGAGGAAAAAGCCGGAAGCCGCCATGGAAGCCACGCGGACGAAACTGCCTACTTCAACGTAAATAATTTATACAAAAAAAACCGACTCCAATTTTGTACTTCGCTATGCCACCATGTGTGGTTTCCGTGAGCCAATGCTTGGTTACCTACAGAAAATACCGAAATCGGCATATGCGTGCCTATCAAATTCGAGGAGTTCCCTTGATTCCTCCTACATCCCATCATCAGACCTTCACCAAATTTATATGGGACCAATTTCGGGGTACCCCTGCTTTAAAAAAAATAATTATCAAAATCGGCCAACGTGGTCTAGAGTTATCGGGGTACATACATTCATAAAAAAAAAAATAAAGTAAACATGCAGACGAACTAAGAACCTCCTTCCTTCGTATTGAAGTCGATTAAAAAGATGTCAATCGGTGGACACCTCGCGGCGCCATTTCGGCGGTGCTATTAGCAGACACTCGTACATTTGAGCAACCGAGCAACAGTGTCACGTACTTCGTCAATACACTGAGGCAGGCTATCTGCAGGAAGCCCGCGGTCGGTCGTTCGCCCAAGTAAGTCCCAGGGGCGCACCAGAGCGGCGTTGAATAACGCCGTTCCTACGCTCCTTCGGCATGTTACCTAGTAACTTGTATTTTGTAGAACACCAACATAACATAGTCGTTATTGGGGTCGTGGGCACAATCCAACGCCTTCAAAGTCAACAAAAGGATTTCTTTTCTACCTTCAATACCGAAGTCAGATTTCGTATTGCAACGGCAGCGGCAGTGAAATAAGAAACAGCCGGTCAGCTGCACGCGACCACTGCTGCTTCATTAAAATATGAAATCTAACTTCGATACAGAAGGTTCAAATTCCTTTGACTTTAAGGTGCGGGCTGAATAGCCGTTTGGCGTGAATCGTATTTGGCGTTCTTGGCGTCCAAAGGGTGCAGGAACCAGTCCAGTATACTTAATACCCTTCGGCGTGTGCAGCGTTGTCCGGATGTTCTCCTCTACAACCAATTCTCGTAAAATTTTGTGAACAAGTTTGATAATAAAATCATGGATTTTTTTGTCAATTCAGTTTTCGAAATCTTTCAATGTGTTAAAAATGGAAAATGGCGGAGTCGTGGGCGCTCGCGAGGTTTGCCCTCCTGAGGCCCATGGGCCTACTGATATAACTTATTCAACTAAAGGAATTCAAACCATTTTCAAATAGAATAGTTCAATTTCCTTTGATTCGAGCGTTTTTCAGGGAGACGCTTGGTCACGATTCACAGCATAAGCCACTAGACATTTTAGATAGCCCAATGGAATATGCGGTTTTAATAATAGGCGATAAAACAAAAAAAGATGATTTTTATGGAATTTTATTGTACCCTTAAATTACGCAGACAAGACGCACACGCCTCCAACATCCTTGATCTTCTTCTCGGCAGTTTTCGAGAAGAACTTTGCTTTGACGATGACGGGCTGTTTGGGGAGCTTGCCCTTGCCGAGCAGCTTGTAGTAACCCTGTAACAATCGCGAAATTAAATGTGTAATATATATAAATCTCTATAGGCTGAACTGCATACATTAGTGGTAAAGGGCCCTCTACTATTAGAGTTATTAGTATTGAATGATGCAGGTATCAGTCGCTTTCATAACACTAGCGCCTACGCCAAAACTACGGATTAGGTGCCCTGAGCTGCTACCGCGAAATGAAAACGAAGTTCGAATATCTCTCTCTCTGTCGGTCGAATACGCAAGTGCGACAGAGAGGGAGATATTTGAACTTCGATCGTTTGCTTTAAGTATCGAAAACCCACAAAAAAGTTACCGTTTGAAACGCTGATTAATACGAGCTATTTTAGCTTTTACATAAAGTACATATAATCCATTATCGTAGTGGTCAATGCCAAACTTAGCGGCGGCAAAGGCGGCGAGCGTGCGCTTCGCATGGCGGCACCTGTCAAAGGCTTTGTGAATCGCCGACGTATCGTTGGTAATTCAAGCCTAATTAGACGTTAAGTCAATAAGCAAAGGGTTCAAATACACATTTGTAAAATTAATGTTAGAGTGATTTCGGCATATTATTATTTACCTGTTTAGTTGTATTTATTCGTCACCGTCTTTGTCGTTTACTGACCGCGCATCTTTCGTGTTAGAAACTAAAACCGTAGCTGATGGAGTAAAACGAAGGTATATATAATAACCGCAACAATATTTTGACACTCACTTTAGTGTGGATGAAAGTCATCAGTACAAAAATTGATGATGTCATGAGTGTCATGACTTAAGTTTTGATAAACATAACCCTTTTTTTAAACATAATCGCAAATGTATTTTGCCACCGAAAACTGAAAATCATTTCAGACACATACAAAAAAAAGTCGCGTTTAAAAACTAAAATAAGACTAAATAATAATAATTGTATGGCATTTATTTTCGAACCGTGAAATCTTCGAGAAGTCGGTACGGTTGCCAGTTATGTTGCACTATCAGCACCACCCAGGGGTCATGTGTAGGGTAACGGTGGGTATAGTATGGCTCTTCTCAGGTGAACTTTTCGCTTCGAGCCTTAAGAGGGTACGAACGAAAAGTTGGTGTTTTAGCAAACTTTAGGTTTTTTCAAAGGTCATATTTTTGTTCAAATGCTTACATTGTTAACGTAAACTACTGTTTTGTATAGAAAAACTCTTATTCTAGACCATAGCAATGCTATAATTCTATTTCTATAAACGGTTATTTAAAACAACCAGGTTTTTGTCGACGTGTTTTCCAAAAACACGCGTCAGAGCTATCTTTTAGCTAGGATATTTCCCTTTTAAACTTACAAAAATGTTCTAATGTTTACTTTTTTCAATAGGATATATAGTCTTTTAGTACATAGCAATCACAATAGTTCTAAAATATGCGTTTTTACTATTAAAAAAACATAATACAGAATGTCTAATTTGGTTCGATTAAACGTTTTTTTTTTCACGTATTTGATGATGTTTTCGAAGTAAAATATTTTATTATAAAACTACAGGAATTGTTTTATTTTATGTATTTTTTTAACGCTCATAGATTAGCCATTTAATTTAGTCCATTTTTTAAAAACCACTATATAACCGCGCGCGAAAACTTCGTTTGATCCATTACGCGCCGGGCCTTCCCAAAGAACGGACGTATTGCTCTCGTCGCTGCCTAAAGGTCGATGACCGAGCGTACCCGACACGCGCCTGAGCTTTAGTGCGTCCACTACATATTGATACTTGGTAAGTAATATTACATGCTAAGCAAGTTTGTTTATTTTATATTTTCTTAAAGGACTAAAGCTTTTATTTAACTTGTACTGTTCTTATGTAAGTAAGTATATAAATAAATAAATTTGCAATCATTTTTTCAGCTACTTGCCGGTATCGGATTAAGCTGAAATTTGGCATACTTATGTAAGTTAGATAACAACACATTATCATGGTACCACCGAGCTGATCTGATGATGTAGACAGAAGGTGGCCATGGCAACTCCTAAACTACACAAGATAAACACGTCGTGTTTGAACTTATTCGGACCGTCTCAACAAGTAGTTGACGATTGTCGAAAAAATTGTTGGCAAGACAGTTTCGCAGCAATAACTCAAAAACTATTTAACCCATCAAAAACATTAATGTGAAAATGGGAGCCAAGTTTAATATTAAGAATATGCGATGCTTGGTGGTCGTCCTCACCGACAAAAGAATTGAGATCTAAATGGGCGCCAAGTTCCTTAGATTCTCTGAAATGGTGCCAAGTCCGGCACTACATTGTAGTATGTTATAATACCATAAAAGCTGTTGGATATTTAGGAAAACTGCCAAGTTAAAGCTCAAAATGCATTAAGCCGCAGTAAATTAGTTTTACTGGAAACAATGTAGTGCCGGACTTGGCACCATTTCAGAGAATCTAAGGACCTTGGCACCCATTTAGATCTCAATTCATTTGTCGGTGAAGGCGACCACCAAGCATCGCATATTCTTAATAATGAATTTGGCTCCCATTTTTACATTTATGTTTTTGATGGGTTAATACTTTCAACGATTTTTAGTTTGAACAAGATAGGTTAAATAGTTTTTGAGTTATTGCTGAAAAACTGTCTTGCCAAAACAAAATGGCGTAGGTGTCGTGAGTTTCCTATGAAGATGCGACCTTTTTTGATTCAATGTATTGTATAGTGGTTCTAAATGTAGATAGATTAGGAGGTGTCGGTACGGAGCCCTTCTTTGTGCGTGGTCCGACACGCACTTGGCCGGTTTTATTTTGTAAAGATGTGATGTATAATTTTTTTAATTTTTATAAAAGGTCGTAATGGTAGGCTTTTCTCTTTGTCTAGGTTATTTTGTACAAATTATAACATTTTCTTCCAGGTTTGCAAAAGGAGAGCTAGCACCAGCTCTGCTCTGCGCAACTCGTTAAGTCTCACGTTTACTCGTACTCCTTAAACAAAGTCGCGGCTATAATACTATTTAATACTATTGATGTCATGGAAAAACGTGAATAAAATTAAATGATTAACAAAAACTTTATTTCGTTTTCAGCCAAAAAATGTATGTCTATTTGCGGTATGGACAGGAGCAGAGTTTAAGACTGTAAGAATTAATAAAGCTGACCGGTTTTGGAAGGAGAAAATGGAGCCGAAATTAAAGTTCTTTTATCATAAATGTTTTTTCCCCGGAATGATTGATGGGAGAAAAAGTAGGTCAATGCCAATTAGTAACATACGTACCTACGAGACACTTAATAGGTGCGTACATAATTTTAATAAAATAAAACATGTAACACTCATCAGATTTTATTTTTTCCTAGCTCACTATAAAGTAAAAGTATAACAATGATCAAGAAGTGTCGGTTCAACCGGCGTCACTCGAACCGCACGCACACAGTAAACATTGTAGTGTGGGTGGTAATCATGGCCGCTCGCAGGCGATCGCGACTATGATGAGTTGTAACACTTGTAACGAAATGTTTGTACCCTCTTAATCTTTCAAACAAAGGCCATTGTCTCTATTATCCCAAAGCCACTAGCTACCTAGTTGGCACGTGCCAGTACAACATTCATATTGAAAAACAACCGGTATCGTCATTGTCTTAAGGTTCAAATTGAATGTCGGGCAGACCGCCCGGCAATACATACGGCACTCATATTATTTTGATACTTAGTGTGGTGTTAAAAATAAAACACGGTTATTTATGATAAAGCGTTGTATATTCGTGAATGATCCTCACAATGACATCTTTGGTAAAACTGTCAACTTTTTCAAGTTTTTCTTTATTTGTTTTGCGTACTGTCGAGCGGCCTTTTATCAAAATTCAGGATCTTGCACACCGCTCTTCTCATAAACCTATTGTATTTATGCAAAACAATAGTGGTCAGGTCGCCAATCGTTATCAGTGTTTTTATTGTCACTATGCGTCGGCGTCACATCAGAGCTGCTAAATTCACAGTATCGTTATTTTAAAGATAAGAAGAAATAACAATGCTTGCAGCTGCATCTTTGTAGATTATTACATTTACCACCGCAAGCTAATAATTTAAATAAAACAATATAATAAATAACCACGTTTGATTTTTAACACCACACTAAGTATCAAACTAATATGAGTGCCGTATGTAGTGCCGAGCGGTCTACCGTCCTACACTACCAAAACGTAATATCTAGAATATCAGTGACATTCAATTTGAACCTTAATACTATGACGATACCGGTTGTTTTTCAATATGAAAGTTGTACTGGCACGTGCTAACTAGGTAGCTAGCGGCTTTGGGATAATAGAGACAATGGCCTTTGTTTGAAAGATTAAGGCTCGAAGCGAAAAGTTCACCTGAGAAGAGCCGTACTATACTCCCTACGGACGTGGTGCAACTTCGACCCGTTGTCAAGTGAGTGGGCAACTTGACTATTGGAAGTTCTCAAGCCGCCCCAAGGCCTCTAACTTGGCTTAACCTTTTCGCCGCCAGACGTCAAAGTAATTCGCCGTGCCCCTGACGCCACAACGGTAAAAAAATGATGTGTAAAGAAATCATAGCAATATAAAATTGAGCAGCTTCTCAGTAGTTTTTCATTACAAAAAAATTGTCGGCCAGTGCCGTCGTTGGCGTCGGGGGACGATTTTACGTTGACGTCTATGGCCGACCGTGGCGTTCAAAAGGTTAACGACTGCTGTCGTAGACAGCAGCCGGCACCAATGGCTTAACGTGTCTTCAAAAGCACGGGAGCGCTCAGTTAGTAACCACTCAAAGCGGTCACTCATCCAAGAACCGACCCTGCCCCACATTTCTTAACCTCGCATACCGCACGGGGTACGCAGGCGCCGCCGCGCCGCGAGCGCTTTATGATTGAAGACAAACTATACACTTTGCCTTCCAATAATATGTAGTGAGAAACGTCCATTACATTACATACAGCCATTTTTAAGAAAATATACTTACAGCCTTAACAATGTTGATGACGGGCACCTTGCCGTCGGTGGCGTTCGCGTATTTGAGGCGCGCCTGCTCCGACACCAGCGTCCACAGCTTGTCCAGGTTCAGCACCGGGCACCACTCCTTGTTTCTTCGCAGGTGGTAATTCCTCATGCCCAACTGGAAATGTTACAAGGTTTATTTATTCAAACTTACTATTTTCATACGAGACTTAATAGAGTCATGCATGACCTAATGTCCTAACCTAATACCTAAGAATACTGCAACACTTCCAAAACGTCGAGGTAAATAAACATAATTACACGCAAATGAAAGCCCTGTTGAGTTACATGGTTTGCTCTTTAAACAATCATATATATAAAAAAATCCAAAATTTTTATTTTAGATATTTTGGACATGCCTGTAAAAAATTGTCGGCCAGTGCCGTCGTTGGCGTCGGGGTGACGATTTTACGTTGACGTCTATGGCCGACCGTGGCGTCCAAAAGGTTAAATAACGTAATTATCACAATTAATAACTTTCAATCAATTGATCTTATTTGAACATGTGTATTTTTACACTCAGTATCTAAGATAATAATTAGTTGAAAACAATGTAGACGTTGCCTTGAAGCACCTTGATAAAAGTTTAGGTGCAGTGGTTCTAATAACAAATGTATTCTATTCTAGCCAAGCATTTGTGCTACTGAAAAGTTGTTTAGTGACTAGATAACCTCTTTCTATTGCGAAACATTACATTACCCCAAAGGACAATAAGAGAATATGTTTAAAGCCTTCATTATTAATAAATTCTGTGAAACTATGCGTGGAGACATACGAATAGATTAAATACCTTGCCGAAGTATCCAGGATGGTACTTGTCCATGTTGATTCTGTGGTGATGCTCACCACCGGCGTTACCGCGGCCTCCAGGGTGCTTACGGTGCTTGCCTGGAACACAGTATCGTTTGAATATTGTAAATATTTACGTAATTAGATTAGAATAGCTTTGGCTATCAAATAAAACAAAGCGGTATTTTTAGGTTATAATCGAAGATCAAAAAAGTTTATGAGGACTATAATAGTCATATCATATGATATATATACTCACCAATACGACCATGACCATGGCTCACGTGTCCTCGCAACTTCCTGGTCTTCTTTTTAGAGGTGGCCTGCAGAATAAACGGTAGGTTATGATAAACATCACTAACAACTGTAGACACAAAATAATTCTTTTAACACTATCATTTCCATTTTAGGCACGAATTACACCAAAAAATACTTTTACATATAACACGATTTTATTGATAAATTTAGATATAACAGGGAAAAATTAACACCAACCATATTGCTTCAACGTCAAAATCACCAAAGAAAAAGAATGGTTGATAGTCAATTTGACATATGTCAAATTTATGGGCTGCCAGAAACAAAATAATAAAAGATATTGGGGCCCTCTACACGATTAATATTACCACAATACTGGGGTGTCAATATTATCATGGTTTTAATATTGTATGGGGCCCTTTACACGACTAATATTATCACAATACTAGGATGTCAATATTATAACGGTTTTCAAAATTGCTTGGGGCCTTTTATACGGTTATAATTATTACGCGATACACTCATATCACGTGAATATTGAAGCAAAATCCATACGATAGTCGTGTAAAGGGCCCCTTTGGATTTTTCATCACATAGCATTTACACAATCGTGTTTGCCATTCGCCTCGTCATTCCACGAAACATTCGAATACGAGTGCGTGCAGTCGCGAACTACTGTTCACACATTCGGGGGTGAATACCCATACGAACATGGAGGACGTGAAAATAATAGTGGCATGTGCGCTACAACATCCAAATGAGCTCATTCTTTTGTTAAATTGAAAATTGATTTCAAAAATTCGCACTTAATTCCATTCTTACCATTTGGTCTACACGTCCTGTTTGGTCGGGCGCGTGAATGTGTAAACAGTAAGTTCGAGTTCCCCATTCGTGCCCTTTGATTAGCATCCGATAAACCGCTCCCAACGCGAGCGCGCGAGATGGGAGGCGAAGTGCGAGGCCACGGATCGGATCAATACCTAAGACGGATTGAGTACTGCGACGAAAAAGTGTGACCGACAGAGAAGCCAAACTTGAGGATTGCATCTCGTTTTAATTACGGTGACATCTGTGGATATTAGAATTATTTGTAATATAGTGTCTATGTAAAATATTTAAAGTAAATTAGTAAATAAAATAAGAATATTTATATTTCGCTAATCATAAGTTTATGTATCACACATTGTACAATAATATAAATTTTCTCATTACTGCCCAAACTCTACTTATATTTCCCAAATATCTCAAAAAATTAAGTTAGTATAAAAGCTTGTAATATTGAGAAAAGTGTTCAAAGATTGAATTTCAACTGAGCTGTGGAAAAGGTTTTTTCACTAAACGCTTTAAAAATAAAAAATAAAATACGTTTATTTCAGACAACAGCAGTCCTTAAATTTTATTAGTTACATTTTATAAATATTTGTACATATTTCTAAAAACCGGCCCAAATCATAGTCACTTAAGTTTGACATTTTGTCTTGTCGTTTTATCGTAAAATAGAACAATTTGTTCCTTGCCTGTGAAATGATATTCCATAATTTTACAACCCTTTACACAACATGTTGTCACCTTTTTAACTAATTTCATCAACGTGTGTGCATACCCTTAGGTATAAATCCGTGCGCTAGGCGAATAACGGGCGCACTGTTTACACATGCTTGTTCGTTATTCGCCTCGCGATTCGCACGAATGTGTAAGAGCAGCATCAATATTCACGTGATACGGATCGTGATATGAGTGTATCGAGTGATAATAAGAACCGTGTAAAATACCCCGGATTTTGCTTCAATATTCACGTGATTTAAGTGTATCGCGTAATAATATTCACCGAGCCAAGTTTTTCCGCTGCAAATGTCAGGGTTACCAGGGATTAAAATGAAATCCACTATCTAAGTCGTTACAGCTGGTAACTCGATTCAGTACGTTTCCAGAAAATGGCTCGGGTTGTGTGTCGTAGTGAAGTCTGACACGTATTTTCATAAAATTCGTAGATGATTTGATAAAAACCCATTATGATTTTGTTTTAATTACGTTATTATCCAAGATATTCTAACAAATCACCAAAAATGGAGTTCCGTGACACTTTGCTTGCTGCTCAACGAAATCAACAACAAAAGTCATCTGTGAGTAAATTTCTTAGTTTTATGAAAACATATGCATTCGCCCTATTTAAATACAGTTCGTTCGAATATATTATATTTTGGCTCTTCTTTCGGTTCTCTTTTGTAGCGTGCTTATTTTCTTTGGAAAAGTTGCATTATCGAGCAAACTTTTACTTTTCTCGCTTTACCAACACTGACAGATATATATAAACTTGAGTACTTGGTTTTTAGCACAACACTTACTACAGAGCTGGGTTTGATCCGCCGAAGAAAGAGCAACGGCAAAAGGACAAGTTGTCAGAGAATATTTTAAAGTTTTTGGCTAAGAAAGATGAAGAAGAAAGGCAAAAACAAATGGAAGCAGAGAAGAAGAGAAAGGATCTACTCGCCATGCGGGACCCTAAAGCCTTGAGAAAGATTCAAAAGACGCTGAAGACTATTAAGTCCGCCAACAAGTCTGTGATAGAGGATGCAGTGGATCACGACAACACAGCTGTGACACGGGAGGGCCCGGACCAGCCAGACCAGGATGATTATGGATATGAATCTCAGGAGGCAGCAGCCCTCTATGAGAAAATGATGCAGAAATATAGCAAGATACCCGATGAACCCAAGTTCCCTATGGGCAGTAAGTTCAACTTGTGTAGTATACAAGTATTGAGAATCTAAAATAACTGCATTTACAACTTCATGATCAGATTAGGTATTAGATTATTTTCTTTGTTAAGCTTTTCATAAGCATACACTGGCATTTATTGTACCAAGTTATCATTTTTACAGGCCAGTACATTTATATTTTGGAAAGTTCTAAATCTGATAGGATAGGATGTATGTATGTAAATACTTTATTGTACACAAAACACAGGTAAAAATACAGACAATTTCATTTATATCGGTACAAAGGTGAACTTATCTCACCTGAGAGATCTCTTCCAGTTAACCTTTGAGCAATTGAGTGCAACACAGGAACCAAAAGATAGACAAACTAAACAACTGGATGTCTATGGGTGACTTGATCACTGCTTTGCTGCCCAGCTAGTATGATAGCTTATACCGTCACATTATATGGCCTAAATGTACTGAAACGTCACATAAAACGTGACTGTATAAGCTATCATACTAGCCGGGCTGGCTGTTTAGTTTTCAGCCTTTTGTATAGTTTCCTGTAGTGTGGACCCAGTATCTTTTTGGACCATATTATTAGTTAAAGATTATTACCATCTCATTTGAATGTTTAACCGGGTTGTTTTTTAGTCCGAGGTCTGCTTCGGTTATTTGTCTCCACTTTGTGATTAATTATTCTATAGCACAATTAATTATTTTTTAATAAGAAAGAATTCCCAAAGTTGGAGAAAAAATTCTCATTGAAATTTCTTTATTGCATCAACAGACCCCAATAAAATTGATTTCAATGATATTAAAAAAAAAGTAGAGCAAAGTTACAATGCTCTGCAAATTCTTTTGTCTGCTGATAAGATTGTGGTTTGGTTTACATTAGTCACTCCCTCGAAGGCAGCATCCAATACAACAAGACTAATTAATTAAAAAACTAAAAAAGCAGACTCTGTGTAATTTGGAATTTGGCGCCAAACCTCCGCCATTTTGTTTTTTATTTATTTTATATACCCAGTTTTTTTTTAATTGTATGGCATTTATTTACGAACCGTGAGATCTTCGAGAAGACAAGTACGGTTGCCAGTTTTTTTTTATTGCACTTTTAGCACCACCCAGTGTCACTCTCACAGTAAATACGAATCTAATGACACCTCTCAAGCTAAAATACATCAAGCCATTCAGGCTGCAGAGCATGCCAAACAATATACATACATACATACTCTCGAAAAACACTCCTCCTGGCACATGAGAGATTATTTTTGTATAGAAATAGTCCAGGGTCCATGATGCTCGCAAGTCCAAAACGTTCACAAGTGTGCTTACAACCCTTTTTTTTATTTGAAAGTTGTTTGTATTGACAGCTAGAGACAAATGCAGGTCCCACACTCTCAACTCAGCTTGTCCTCAAGATTTTTTAAATATCATTAAAACTATTTCAATCTTCCTTAACACCACTTAACACTCTGTTGGTACAGTAGTATATATAGGTACTGCTGGCAGCTTCTGGAATATGATTATTATTATTCTATCATTTTAGACAGGCAGCTTGCGCTTATAAGTCTAAATCATAGTTCATTAAGCACTAATCTAGACACGCGGCAGCGTGTCCAGCCAAGTTCACACCAGGAACTGGCAGACAGCAGCCGTGTGTTATTTTACATGAACCGTATGGAGCCACTTTTGACCCCCCAATAACTCCAAATCTAACATAAAAAAAAAAAATTTGGTACATGTATTCAGATCCTTAAGAACACTTAGAACCCTTAATTTCATAAATATAGGTTTAATAATTATTGAGATATAAAATTCCAAAAAAAGGCATTTTTACCACTGACTGACTGACTAGTAATCGAACACCTAACCCACATCCAGATGACCTACAAAGCTGAAATTTGGCATGCAGCTTGGTAATTATGTGTGTACACCAGAAAAAATCAGAAACTATAGTGTTTCTTTTATTCGTTTTATTATTATTATTCACCTTATTTATTTCTTTTGCTTAGGTTAGATTTTTTACAATAAATTTATACAAGTAAAATATAAAAATATACATACAAATTATAAAAGCATAATAAAAAACCTAACGAGGCGAGCCTAAGCTACCGGTGGTTAGGGCGACAGAGAGAGGAACCTCCGGACTATCCGCGCCGTGTCCAGGAGTACCGCCTTCTGTATTTGACCCTTGACCCAGGCATCTAACGAGAGTCTCTTGAGATGTTGGTCGAGACTCTTCGCTATTTTATTATTATTATTTTTTCTATTTATTTTGGTACAAATTATTTATGCTAGTTACCTCAGAACTCCGTCATTTATTAACCGATTTGGAAAATTCTTTTTTTGTTTGTAACGTTATACTTCAGGGGTGGTTCCATAGTTATCAGGTAAGAATCTGATCACAGGGTCCTGGAGAAATCGAGGGAACTCTTCAAATATTTGAGGTCCACCTATAGCGATTTGGGTATTTTGTATAGTAACTCGTGCATTCGCTCTTAAAAAGCACCATTTCGCAGAGATTGACAAAAAGTAATGATGGCCATCAAAAACATAAATGTGAAAAAGGGAGCCAAGTTCAATATACACCGACAAAATAATTGAGATCTGAATGGGTGGCAAGTTCCGTAGATTCTCTGAAATGGTTCCAAGTTCGGCACTACATTGTTTACAGTAAAACTAATTTACTACGATTAATAAGATTAATAAGAAAAATGTAACTTCAGCAATATAGACTATTTTTATTTTTTTTATTTTATTTAATTTACTACGGCTTAATGCATTTTGAGCTTTAAGTTGGCAGTTTTTTATGCAGTATGTTATAATACCATAAAAGCTGTTGGATATTTAAGAAAACTGCCAAGTTAAAACTCAAAATGCATTAATCCGCAGTAAATTAGTTTTACTGTAAATAATGTAGTGCCAAACTTGGCACCATTTCAGAGAATCTACGGAACTTGGCACCCATTCAGATCTCAATTCTTTTGTCGGTGAATATTGAACTTGGCTCCCTTTTTCACATTTATGTTTTTGATGGGATATAATTCACTGCATTAGTTAGTTAGTTGTCATTTTATATTAGTTTTGTATTTTTTATGTGATCTGTCAATTTCACGCCCAAAATACTGCATTCCATGGCTCTCTGGAAAAACTTGAGGGCAGATTTCTGAACTTTTGTCATAGACCAAGTTTGTGCTCTGTAGGTAAGAATTGGAAGAATGCTGTTATTATCACATTTTCAAAAATAAAGACAAGGTGATGAGATTCTTTTGCCACTTCAGTTATACCAAATATTATTGTTTATAAAGTGTTTTCATGTAAAAGAGCACTTAAAACCTAGTAGAATAAGTATTTTAATCCTGATGCTTATTCCAGAGAAGAGTGTAAAAAAGGATTTGAAGGGCACTATGGAGCGAGTGAAGAATGCTCTGGCGCACGAAGACGACCCTGTCCCCCACAAGAGGAGGCGTAGAACGGAGAATGGTGGTATGTATAAGTATACAAATACATGTATATAATGAAGTCACTAAAAATTTACATGAAATATATTAAACACCATTTTTTTTTTCATTTACTTCCTAATAATACTTTTTTAGGAATATATTACTAATAACCATATTAAATAAATGACCAAAATGTGGGTAAGATTAAAGAAAATCGTTTTAACTCTTCCCAATCCCACCCAAACTAGGTCCCATATCGGCGTCGGCGGCCTAGCTATACAATTTCGTAAAACGATCCGCTGGTGTCCCTTTATCATCATCATATCATCAGAGGGACGTCCACTGCTGGACATACCCCCAAAGAGTGCCACAATGACTGGTCCTGCGTCACCCGCCACCTTTACCTAGTCATCAGTCCACCTTGTGGGGGGTCTACCCACGCTGTGCCTTCCAGTACGTGGTCACCACTCGAGAATCTTTCCGCCCCAACGACCATAGGGTTAACGTGCAATGTGCCCCGCACACTTAAGTGTCCCTTAGTCTCTTAAAAAATTATATATATGTACCTGTTTCAGAGAGAGAATCGAGTCCACCCCAAAATAACGAGCCAGAGAAACGGAAAGATGAGAAACCGGAGAAGCCGAAGTTCCGCAAGCCGGCACCGCCGCCGATGGACTTCAACCAGCTGCTGAAGCTCGCCGAGGAGAAAAAGAGCGCGCCGTTGGAGGTGGTGCGGCCCGTGGCGGCCAAGCCGGACGAGCCCGAGCGGCTCATGACCAAGCGGCAGCGCCGCGAGTACGAGGAGGAGCTCGCGCGCCGCCAGCGCCGGCAGGAGCGGCTGGACGCGGAGAAGACTGGCCGGAGACGTGAGTAACTTGCTCGTGCCTTCACCGTTACGGTTACGGGACTTAGAGAACCGACCTAGGTTACACGACCACACAAAATAAGCGTTTACACACATCTGGCCAGGAACGCAAAATGCCAGTTAGACAAAAAGCCAGAAATGCTAAAAAATTACATTACTGGAAGGTTTCACGAAAGAATAACAGTAGGTTTCAGCTGCAAGGCTAGTAATATTTGTAATCTTTATTAGCCGCTGATGATGATGTGTTATGGTTAGTCTACTAAATGCAAGTGCTGTCACATGTAGACCTATGTATTCTTAATTTCATTTTTTTAACTGTAATGTGAATTGCAAATAAATGATTTTGACTATTGACTTTAGTTACCATTGAGCCAATCATCTGGCTAGCATCATTAGATGTGATTGTGAATAGCCTTTTTGGACTCCGGAAAAGTATTGTACCAATGTTTAAGTTGCATGTCTGTTTTATTTTCAGCTCAAAAGGACGATAGGCCTATGGACAAAGAAAAGAAACCTGAGCCGAGCAGCTTTGGGAGGATTCCTAAAATCGGCGAAAAAAATGCAAACTCAACCTCAAACCCCCAAAAGAATGACAGCCCAAAAACATACGAACGAAGCAAAGACAAACCAACCAGTGATCGGGATAGAATCGACAAGATACAGAGAGAAAAAGAAAGGGTGAAACAAAATAGAGAAAAGTTAGACAGGGAAAGGGAGCGATTAGACAAAGAAAGACTAGACAAATTGAAAGCGGAAAGAGAAAGGATAGACAGAGAAATGGAAAGACTAAATAGAGACAGGGAGAGACTAGAAAAATCAAAGATGAAATTAGAATCTAGTAAATCTTACGAGAAAACGAGCAAAGACGTAGATAGAGGTAAATTAAGCTCCAAGGACCAGAGTTCGCGGCAGGAGATCAAGAAGAGTATAGATTTAAAAAGCCAGAACACCTACAGGATAGACAAGAATTCCAACGACAAGAAGTTCACTATTCCTAGCAAAGGCGAGAGCAGGCCCGTGAACGGGCACAGCTCGCAGAGCAGATTGCCGCAAAACGCGAAAATGAGTGAGAGGGACCGGGCTTTAGCTAAACAGAAGGCGTCGCTGGAGAACGGGAAGCGTCCGGAGAGTAAAGCGGTGGCGAGGCGGCCGGACGAGCGGCCCGGCACGAGCGGCGCGACGCACAAGCCCAAGCTCGCCAACAGCTTCGACTTCGACAAGCACGTCAGCGCGCTGGCCAAGCCTGCTGGCGACGCTCGCAAGAGACCCCCGGATGACCCCAGGAAGAAACAGAAACGTAAGTATATACATAAATGGCGTTACCCCAGTACAGTTGCATCCTGAAGGATGCCCGGGGTCCGCTACCTAATCCCAAGAACTGGCGTAGGCACTAGGTTTTACGAAAGTGACTGCCATCTGATACGGTAGGCGGGCGCCGCTGAGTCATGAACGCTCCTTAAGTATATACAAGAAACAATATATGTATTTGTGTAATATTAGGTGCCAATCTTGCACAAATGGAACTAGCAGTGGTTAGCAATTATGGATCTATGGTCTGAAATAAATATTAATTATTTATTATTATTAGTGGTAAGGGTGGTATTCCACTTATCCAATACCTTTGTCCAATGTGTGATCAAAGTTAAATCCTATGAAAATGTGATTGGTCACTGCGTGTGCGCAGGGCGCGCGATCGACTCGGAGTCGGAGTACGACTCGGAGATGGACGACTTCATCGACGACGGCGACGAGAACATGGACTACTCCACGCACATCCGGGAGATCTTCGGATACGACAAGTCCAAGTCAGTACTTAACCATCTATTCTAACTACGTAGTTGCCTGTTGCCGATTGCTTTATTAAAAAATGCAAAGGAACTTGTGATTCCTCTGGAGTCGCAAGTGTCCATAGCTTACATAAAAAAAATCGTATACGGGTCTTACGCGTAATTTATTCCCTACCCGCAACCCGGTTCGAAACGTCGGTACTTAAGTTAAATAAATAAATTTTGCGTCAGACCCTTATACGAATTAAGGCTGTGTACAAAGCGCCAGAGTTTAAAGTGTTAGATTGCTTTATTTTTGTGTGTGTATGTGACGACGCCTGTTGCTAATTCATAGTAGTACACACCTGGCGAAGCCTGCGTTGCGGGTTTGAATTTGTCAATGGGGCCTTTTACACGGTTATTATTATCACAATACTGGGAAATCAATATTATCGCGGTTTTCAAAGTTGTATGTATTTTGCTTCAATTTTCATCTATATTCACGAGGTACGTATCGTGACACGAGGGTATCGCGTGATAATAATAACCGTGTAAAAGGCACAATGCGATTCTTATCCTTGTTTTAAATGTCTTGTGAATAAACCATGATTTTATCTAGTGGCTCAGTGAACTGTCCCGAGTGCTATTTTACGTAGTCAACTCCCGTGGCCCTGGCATTTTTGAAAATATCCAAAGACTGACTATACAAAAAAGTTCCATTTAATTATAAAATTTGCTCACAAAATGTAACGGAAACCGGTTGATAAATGCGATCTGTGCAAAAGAACAGCCAGGCAACCGCCGGACATATAAAACAATTTTGCCAAAGCTGAAACTGAGACGCTTTGCGCTCGGTCGGTCAATAATAGCAAACGAGCTTGTAAATTGTACTTTGATTAAGTATGCAGCTATGGTGCGTATATGAATGAGACAGATGCAGCGCGTTTGTCAGACAAACGTACCATAGAAAGAATGCATCAATTCAAAAAATTAATCCAACCAAAATTATTTTTTGGTGACTCTTCTGCGGTTGCATGCGTCTGTAGGGTACGGCGCCCCCTTACCATCAGGCAGGCCGCATCTTTAAATATAAATATTGGGGGAACATCATATACAAATCGTCTCAAGTCTCTAACTAAGCAAAGTGTACTAAAAAACATCCAAGACTCAGGAACAAAATATTCGTGCAATTCGTGCATACACAAATAATTCCCTGACCGGGATTCGAACCCGGGACCTCCGGCTTCGTAGGCAGGGTCACTACCAACTAAGCCAACATGGTCGTCATTATTGCCACCGTGTCGTGAAAACCAGCGCCGGGCACACGCTGAGACTGGAAACCCTTTGCCCAATATATTCAATTTTTTTTTGTTTCACTGTACTTATAAATTAATAATTGGTTTTTCTTTTTCTTCTTTGTAATGTTATCTTATTTTCTTATGTAATTCTGGATATGTGGCAATAAACAATTGTTATTCTTAAAAACAAAGTCGTTGAGTGTGACTCGGCCGCAGGTATCGGGACCTGGACGACGATGACGACCCCAGGATGGAGTCCAGCTTCGCGCAGCAGCAGCGGGAGGAGTACATCAGCAAGAAGATCGGTGAGTACGAGTGCCCGCGCGCATACTCGCCGGCCACGAAGTGGAACCTCAGAGTAACCAGAGTAGACTAGACATCGAATAATAGGACATTACTATAGAGGCCGGGAAACGGAGGGTTGCAGGCCAAGTAGATATATAAGTAGATAGGGATACGCGGCCTGCAGCCCAACGTTTTTCGGCGAGATTTGTATAGTGCTTTTCTCAAACTTAAGCAATGAAATAAAAAATACACATTTTACGAAACGTCAAAAACGCTCGGTTAGTATGAAGTTTGTAGGGAAATGTGTCTAATGACTTCACAATTTTCTATAGTCAAACCGCGTCCTTTTTTTCATGTTTATGTATTCTTCTGTGTATCTTTAAAATTTCAATAATACGCTAGTTTCATTTTTCTGAGTATTTTCTTGCTATGGTAAAATAGTTATTTGTTCAACAAGAGAGCAAAGTAAATTTTTGCTGCGAGTGTTGATGTTGAGTCCCGAGCAAGCGAAAGATTCTATAATTAGAATCTTGAGCGTAGCGAGGGACTCAAAGACACGAGATGTAAATATCTTTGCTGTCGTGTGATACATACAACTTTTCACCTCAGCGGCGAGAACATATAAAGGAATAGTGATTGAGAGAATGAAGTTACTTAAACTAACCTACGGTTTAAAAAATTAAAAAGTTAGTTTTTTCACGCTCGCAGCAAACATGCATTTTGCTCACTGGTTTCAAGCCGGAAAAGTCGTTTTTACGTTCGCAGCAAAATTGCATTTTGCTCACTGGTTTCACGCAACAAAACCGCCATTTTCGAGCCGCTGAAGTGAAAAATATATTTTTAGTGTTGTGAAATATCCTATTGGTCACTTTCCAGGTATAATGGAAGATCTGGAGGACATGCGGCTGGAGGCGATGGAGAAGAAAAAGGCGGCAAAGAAGAAACGCCGCATCAGCGACGACTGACCGACCCCCCAACAACTCATCTTACAAACACAGTAGTACCGGTGGAGTGTCGAGAGATCGGCATATTATCCTGGTCGCTCCTTTTGGGGGAAGAAAGAAGTGTTTTTTTATATTTCTACTTACTAGAAACTCCACGGCCACCGCTATCTGGTGGAGTCCATCTTAAACGGGATCGGGGAGACATTTATGCCCCGTTTGGGATTGTTAGTCAAGGGCCATCGCCACAGCACCATATACATAGCTCTTTTTGTAACAACGACGGTGTTTTTTAACTATATAATAGCTACTTTGGCTGGTACTAACTATATGGTGCTAGCTATACAACCCCATGCCTCCAGCTCTCCGGTGATCCCGAAAGTATAGCTGTGAAAATGTCTTCATTACTAGGGTAACGCGCTCAAAAATATCTGACCAACTAGTCTATATCAAGATATTTTTGATTTTTTTTACAATTGACAGTACTATTCCTAAAATGGTTCTGCTCACCCCATAATGTGCCCCACTCTCGAGAATGAAATGCAAAACGCATTGCTGAAACTTAGTAGAATATTGAATGGGTCAGTATTACTAGGGCCCATTTCTCATTTCAATTGAATCATTTTCTGTTGTTTGTTAAACTTTAACGACTATTCAACATAAATTTTCAGTTTCTTATATATGTGTGTATGGAGCGAGCAACATATTTAGCTATAGCGCCTTCCATTTCCATCTCTTTTTTAGGTTTCCGTACCCAAAGGGTAAAAACGGGACCCTATTACTAAGACTTCGCTGTCCGTCTGTTACCAGGCTGTATCTCAAGAACCGTAATAGTTAAGACAGTTGAAATTTTCACAAATTTTGTATTTCTGTTGCCGCTATAACAACAAACACTAAAAACAAAATAATAATAATAATAATTAAGGGGGGCTCCCATACAAGAAACGTGATATTTTAGCCCTTTTTCATGGCTACCACTCGCCGAGCCAGATCTCAAGAACCGTAATAGCTAGACAGTTGAAATTTGCACAGATTATGTATTTTTATTGTGGCTACAACAACAAATACTAAAATCAAGATAATTATAATAATTAAGGGGGGCTCCCATACAACAGAGTAGTTGTTGGCGTTTTTTTCTGGTAGGAAACCCTTCGTGCGCGAGCGACTCGCACTTGGCCGGTTTTTAACATTTTTAGTTCAATGTTGCCATGTGTTGTGATTTAATGATTGTTTTATAGTGTTATTACTAGCTTTCATCCCGCTCCCGAGACCTTTGCCTATAGTCTACTCGTATTTATTTTATCGTTACCGTTCATATGCTTTCAAATCAGTCAGATTGTCTATACAACATTTGTGTCGTAAATCATAATAGTGTAACGTTACAACAAACATACTATATATGGCATAGCATCGCATGGCTCATGTTGTATTGTGTGTTTGTGTGTCGTCTTCATTTATAATGTCTTATTTCCTAATTCATATTAGGGTACAGAATTCCGTTAACAGGTTCATTGGCATAAAATAGTAGTATTTACCTCACGCCTCTTAATTAATTCATAATAAACATACATTTCAACACTATTTAAGTTATAGGGCATTTAGTATTCCCGAACAAACCATTCTGAAAACAAATCAAAATCAGTAGTTGATTTTACAATGCCGAACATAATATTAAGTGTTTCAGTTAAGTTATACATATGTTTATCACAATTGATAACGCTTTTAATGTCAAGAAGTGAATAGAGAAGTGCATTTGGTATGTACAGTAAGCCAATAAATTGGTCTGCCACTTTTCGAATTTTAAGGTTTATTGATGAAGATCACTTTATTGGCTCACTGTACTATCAGCATCACAGTTAACAGACCATTGGTAGACCTTATCTCCCTTGCAATAAGGTTCACGAATGGTCAGTTAACCTTGATGCTGATAGTACAATAAGCTAGCCAGCACTGGGCCAGCGTGCGGATTACTGCCCGTTCCCTCTCGTCTGTGGGGCCTTTTACACGGTCATTATTATCACGCGATACTCTCATATCATGATATGTATCACGTGAATAATGATGAATATTGAAGCAAAATCTATAAAATTTTGAAAACCATGATAATATTAACACCCCCCAGCATTGCGATAATATTAATCGTGTAAAGGGCCCCTGTTTGAGGAAGCCGGTGCCCAGCAGTGGACGTACTGATGGTGAAGGAGCTTGGCAATGTAATTTCATAATTTATTTATATTTATCACGCAAGTTTAAAATACGCGTATTTATCGACGCAAATGTCAAATATATTTCTTAAATAAAAAAACTAGTATGTAGTTTTTGGGTTTAAATGATTTTCGTAGATTATTGCTTCTTAATTGTTTTGTTTAAAATATTTGACCATATATATGTACTATTGTATATTTTTAATTTTTCACAATCGTAATATTATTTGAATAATGATGAAATCTTTTTTTATGTTTGTTATAATTCCATTCTACTTCGGACAATTAGTCGACCTTATTGTCACCTACTGTAATGTTATGAAATAATAATATAAATTTATAAACTAGTTTTAGTTTGTACAATTGTACATTTTGACGAATAAATCAAGAATTATTGTTTAAGTTTAGTTTCTCGTGTCAGAGTTGAATTGAAAGGCGATTAAAACAATGCGGGCCATACACGCAGTTTTTTACCCTTTCGTTACAGCAAGTCGTACACAAAATCTGTCCAGGATGCCTGGTTCAGTAGCTCGCCAACAGAATGTAGGGGACGTTCGAAAGACGAATTACGACTCGAGATCAAGAGTACACGGCGCAACGTTGTCGGATGTAGGAGTGAATTCCGCTTGCTCTAATCCAGGATGTATTGAAAACAAGTATGCCGGATCTGTGAGCACATCGTACGGAACGTCTTAAATCGTTAGCCAGACTGGGCGAAAGGGCGAGTACTATTTTATAAACCTAAGAATAACAATTTTAGAAACCTAATCTGGCAACACTGAAGCACTGACCAAGACAAGACAAGTGACGTTTTTGACCAGTGTTACTAGCTTAATTTTATAAAATGGTAACTTGCTGTTTTATAAAATCTTTCAGTATATATAATTTCCTCTATGATCTACAATTCGTGTGTGGTTTGAGGCGGGTCAGACGCGTGGTTCACATTGGACCGTGTTTAATCGTTGTTTAATTATGGAAAGACCGTTTTAAACTAAAATAGTGCATCTTTTACAGTTATTTTAATTACATGGCCTACATTGTTTTTAATATCTCCGTGTGAAGTGATAGTTTTATAGGTCTTGTGAAATGATTACATTGATTACCACTACTATTAAATACATGGTGTACACGCATACTTAACAGTTGCACTGCCTAGGCGGCATTTTGCATTTTGGTGTCTGTCGCATTAGAAAAAAGGTTTATTTTAAGGGCTCAGAATTTTAACCTTATTTCCATTGCTTTAAAGTATCATCTGCGCTGAGGGCAATACAGTCAGCGTCATATATCATATACTACATAGCAGCCAAAGTGGCCAAATAGTTCGGTACACCATATATCAGGGCTCGGAACCGGTTAATCTCAAAATCCTGAAATAGCCAAATATTTTTAATTAGTTTATGCTCTTTATGTAGGACTCAATAATGTATTTGGGTTATTACTTCATATTGTTAGATTGCCTGATTAAACATGAAATAGTAGACGAAAGAACGATAAGAACTAAAAAAATACCGGTATTTTTGTATGGACAGAATACCGGTTTCCGCCTTATTTATATATTTCGTTGTACTTTATGACGTTGACTGTACAGTGAAATCAGAATATTTTTTCTAGCTTTCAGTTGACAAATCAAATCACTGGCTGATTTCCATAAGATCTCAAAACAACAAAAATATTGTTTCTCAATTGTTATTAAGGATCTAAAAGTTGTCTATTTAAGTATAGTGAATTGTATAACGTGTACAGATGTATAGCTTCATGAGAGAAAAGGATAAAAAAATGTATTATTAAATTACTATATATTCAGCAAGTTAACGTGTATTGTTTTACTGTCCATTTCCAAAGCTGTAAAACTATGATTGGTAAGTATGTAAGTACGTAGTACTATTACTTAGTCTATGACGCAGCGCGCCTTGTATTTGTGTCCCTTTACGGCAGATCCGATGGCTCTTCAAAGTCAACTTATTGATTTTGACTGCTATTATGACCCCATTAGACCCCTTTTTTGAGGAGTTTTCTGAAGCCATTAGCCTAACACCACCCACCACCACCATTACCACCATATAATCCCAAGGACGTCCACTGCTGGACATAGGCCTCCCCCAATTTTAAGGGGAGTAAATGCCATAATCGCTACGTTTGGCATGCGGATTGGCGATCGCAGTATCTCCACCGCACTCCAAGGATGCTGCCGCCCATCCCCCGATGGTCTTGGTCGTAGTTTTAGGACATACCCGGGGCCTAGCAGTGGCCTACAGTGTCGTGTAAATAACTAATACTTTGTTACCTCTATGTTAATAAGTCATAATTAATAGAATAGACATCCTCTATGTTAATAAGTCATAATTAATAAAAATTCTTACTCTGAGGATAATGTAATAAGAGACTAAATTGCAACGTTTGGATAGGCCTAAACGCCTATTAATTTATTCTTGACCATGGATACAAAGTCCTTCAGTCGGCCTAAACGCCTAAAACTACGCTACAACAAAATACAAGTATTCTTTACTTTTCACAATCCGGTGTTTTCGCTGTCAGTTACCTGACACTGCGAAGTGGAAGTACTACGTCGTCGCAATAACAGAGTGCAAGTTAAAATTTTGTTTTATATATCTAATAAAAAGTAAGCTATCTATGGGGTCCATTCCATGGGGCTTTAGTGTCTGAAAATAAATGATGTTTGATTTGATTTACATTTGACGTAAACGGTATTTATGCTAGCTGTAATGAAAGGTAAAGATTAATTGGAGTGACCTACGTATGTATAGAAAAAAATCTGAACACTATTTTAATAAAAGGATAGTAATTGAAGTCATACTTAATTATTAAATATTAATCTGCTGAACTAGATCTTTTGCTGTATTTACTGTGATCATTAAACGATTTTATTACAAATAAACGAGAAGATCGTGCTCCCAATAAAAGTTACCAATACAATGATGAAGAAATGCATAGTTGATACCTGAAGCTGCATTTACGCATTCGAACGAATAGCGATGGAGAATGTGTGAACTTACTGTTCACACATTCTCCATCGCCCGACCCAAAACGACGTGTAGACAAAATGTAGTGGATTGAGTGCGAATTTTAGATATAAATAAATATTCTTTTTATCAACAGAAAGAGCTCATTTGGATGATGTAGCGCGCATGCCGCTATTATTTTCACGACCTCCATATTCGTGTGCGAATAATTCCACGAATGTGTGAACAGTAGTTCGCGACGGCACTTGTACACGAATGTTTCGTCGAATGTCGAGGCAAATAGCGAACACGATAGTGGAAATCTAGTGTGAAACGCGACATAACTGCCCTGCAATAAATGTAGGTATAATAATAACCAACATAGTTATATTCATATTTGTTGTAACAAATGTATATTTTTGAAGCACTGTTAACTGAAGGATACGGGTGAAAGGGTGTTAATTTCTCTATACTGTTTTTCACGTAAGAAGAGTCCGGTGACAGCTGTCAACCCAGTACATGTCATTATACGTCAAAAATGACATAATTTGTACTGGGTTGACAGCTGTCACCGGACTCTTCTTACGTGAAAAACAGTATAGCATGCGTATCAGTGACAGTGCATCCGAGGTATTTTATAAATATAGAATAGGTAAGAATAGGTATCCAGAACACCTTGCGCTGCAGTGCTGCCCTGCAAAAAGTGTTGTCGCCCCAAGTATCGCTGGAAGGATATGGTGGACGCGGACCTGCGCACGACCTGCGTGAGCTTGGAGCCGGTGCAAGCTGGCAAGAAATAGCGCAGGACCGAGAAACGTGGCGTGCTCTTGTCTCGGAGGCCAAGACTCATTTTGGGTCGTCGTGCCAGCCTAGTTAGTTAGTTAACTGAAGGAATAGGACTAGGTCAATCAAATATGCAAGTGCGACAGAGAGCCAGATACATTCGTTTTTGGTTCCCGATAGCCCTCCTGTTTGTCCACAACCCACGGATCTATACCTAAACCGGATTGAGTACTGTGACGAAAAAGTGTGACTGACAGAGAAGGCAAACTCGAGGATTGCGTCTCGTTTTAATTAGGGTGACCAAGTACATCTGTGGATATGAGGATTATTTCTAATACAGGTTCTATGTACAATGATATTTAAACTAAATTAGTTAGTAAATAAAATAAGAATATTTTTCAAAGAAATATTTATTTTCGCTAATCACAAGTTTGTGTATCCATACATTGTTAAACAATATAGTCATGTGTAATTTTTGCCTAAGCCCTACTTTATTTTCCAAATCTCTTAACAAATTTGTTTTCCCGTGATGCATAAATTAAAAAAGACGAGGGCGAGTTTTAATTCACAATCATCAGATCAGCACGGTGGTGACATAATACACGAGTTCGGTCGGTAACAATACAATATAATAATATTACACTGTCACCGAACTTGCCGGTATCCAATTGAGCTGAAATTTAGCATACTGTACATAAATATGCTAAATTTCAGCTCAATTGGATACCGGAAAGTAGCTGTAAAATGGTTAAAAAAATGGAACGACAACTTAAGTACTTGCACAGTTTAATCACATACAGTCCAAGTTAAACAAAAGCTCGTAATGATAACACAATTGTTAAAAGATTGAATTTCAACTGACCTTTAGAAAAGGTTTTCTCACTAAATACTTAATAACGAATATTTCTGCAAAACCAGCCCAAGTCATAGTCACCCTAACCAGTTTGACATTTGTCTTGTCGTTTTATCGTAAAATATAACAAACTGTTCCTTACCTGTGAAATGATATTCCACAATTAATAAAACTTTCACTTTTACAACCCTTTACACAACATGTTTTCACTATTTTCAACTAATTTCATCAGCCGCTTATTTTCATAATTTCAAATTTGACACCATTAACGTTGGGGATACCAATTAATATTTGAAATATACTACTATATTTATTGCAATACTAGGTTTTAGTCAGTTAATAATGTTGATATTTTATACAATTACAATGAGGTCAAATGTAAATTATCCCTGATAAACATGCAGTACTAGTTAGTACAAGCAAGTAATTATTTTCAGTATTCTAAAATACCACAACATATATATTTTTTACATTGGCAACTTGTGCGAGTGGGACACCGTCCTCCGGTTGGGTGCTCTCGCTCGGACCGCTTTCTCTAGTCTATCTGACATAACAGGATATTAACTGTATTACGCGCGAATATGGTTCAATTTTGACTGACTCATAAAAAGTTTGTACTCAATCCGGTTTAGGTATAGATCCGTGCCACAACCCCAGTTCCCCGTTTCCCGTTTTCTATTTCGTCACGGCAACACTACACATTTGTCTTGTCAGATAATCTGACAAGACAAATGTGTTGCCAGATGGGGGGGAATCCCCCCGAATTTGGGGGTTTTTTGTGTCTTGGGGGGAAAAAATGGGGGGATAAAAAATTTGGGGGATTCCTTGGGTGGAAAAATACGAGTTGGGGGTAATTTGGGGTATTTTTTAAACCACCTCATACCACGATAATACTGACACTCCAGAATTGCACGGTGTGTAATTGGGGCCTTTTACATGGTCAATATCATACGATACACACATATTACGATCCGTATCACGTGAATATTGAAGAAAAATCCATTCAATTAAGCAAACCGCGATAATATTGATATCCCAGTATTGTGATAATATTAATCATGTAAAGGGCCCCAATGGCTTTGTAAATGTGAGTTCTGAATATTATATTGCGTTGTTGTGAAATTATTACCAGTTAAAAAAATATGTAATTAAATTCCTCATATAGTGGTCGGCGGTTAAGAAGTCAATCCTGACACCTGTCATTCCCATACAGTTTATAACCAACTGACCTTTATGTTATAAACTGTATGGAAATGACAGGCGTCAGGATGGACTTCTTAACCGCCGACTACTATAACATGGTATTGTACAAAAAGAAAAAAAATATTTACGATATTAATAAACTAATCTTACGAAAATACTCGAAAAAATCAAACTTCAGCTTATTCATGCAATATTAAACATTTACATAAACATACAAAAGGACGTTTTGTAAAAAGTTGTTGATTTGACTATCAGTTAAATACCGTATTATATTGCTGATAAGGCTTAAGATTCATGTTTTTAATTAAAAAAGCCTAATAATACAGCGAGGAAATGCGGCCAGCATCTTAGGAACCATGCCTAGGGGGCCCAATTTTTTAAACATATTTTAAGTTTAGATATATTTTTAAAAAGCGTAATAAGTAACATATTAAATTACTGGGGGGATTTTGATCAAAACTCCCTAATTTTGGGGGAACCTGAGTACGGTTTGGGGGTTATTTGACTCGGCTGTCTGGAAATTTTGGGAGGAATCTGAGTACGGTTTGGGGGTTATTTGACTCGGCTTTCTGGCAACACCAGTCTTGTCATCTTGTGTCAGTCAGTGTGGTGAACCGGTGACAGTTGTGTGCTTAGTTGAAGCTATTTTTCTAATTTTATTTCGTGATTTTTCGTATAAAACTGCGAGCTCTTGGCTTCAAAAATTAAACGAAACATATTGCCAAAAGTTTTAAGTGCTTTCAATAGCATCTTTAAGGTAACATTGAATACAAAAGACCTTGAATTCGGAATATAAATTTGTTACAAGATTGAAATTGTATTTGTGAGTAAAAACATTTGTTAGATAATCAAACCGGAACTTGTAGTAGTTATTAAGTAGTTAATTACTTGACTACTATTACTACTTACTATTACTTGAATAGTTACCTATTCCCATTGGAATTTTAGAGTATTCTGGCTCAAGAACATTAGTAATGTATAAAATGCTATTTTAGAACTCGCCTCACAAGTTGATGGTCACTTCATTACATTTCATTGCCATATTATATTGATTTATTAGCCAACCTTACACTTTTCTCTAAATAATTTATGCAACATAAACTTTTATTATTCAATCTGTAGTAAAAATAATGTGTTTTTTTAATGTCACATAGTTTTCAAACATGAAGCTATTGGATACAGCTGACATACTGGAGTTGACTCGGAATAATGTGCACATTGGTGATAAGCCACAGCTGATAGAGAAGATCAACAAGCTGATCAGCGGCGGCCACAAGAGGCTGCAGATTGTGACAGACTTCGACCACACACTCACACGACACAAGCTGGACAATGGGAATGTTGTCCTCACTAGCTTTGGTAATCCTATACAAACTCATTATAAAAAATCTCTCACTTACAGATTGCTTAACCCTAAGAATGCCTTGTTCCATATCTGACCAGGATGGTTTGAATCTTAAAATTAAACTCCAAGGTCAATATTTAAGTAGCAAAGTTTTGACATTGTCATCCCAAGGGTTAACCAGTGGTTGGTCATGTCAATCTGTCTGTCTCTATTTGATTATTAACACATTCGGTGCCCGTGACACAAAACCCTGTCATTCTTGTATGTATAATTGCCTTGTCGGCGCCGAATGTGTCCTTTTATGGGCTTGAAGCTTACAAAGTTGTCTTTCAATTTGTTATAGTTGATATCATACATCTCTTTCTTTGGAATACATTGTACATTGAAAGACAATTACATTTGTAATCATAATCTAGGAGCACACAATAGACTATTCTTATATCTAACAGCATGCAGAATGAGGTTTATAACTTAAATTCTAATCTTTAAAAGTAATTAAAAGTGATACAGAGAAAGTAAGAAAAGTTTTTCTCTGTCAAGATTGGTATGACATTGACTCAAATTTCAATTTCACCTGGCTCACGAAAAAGGTTTTTTCACTGCACCTGTAACCAGCTATGTAAATGGTCATATGACAAAGTATTCTTGCTATGGGCTAGTTCAATTGACCCTACTGGTTTTTATAATTTATTACCCACTTGTGTAATTACGGGATCTCCTGTCACAGGTATTTCAATACTTACTAGGAGATCCCAACCTATGTGATCTGAAAGCCTATTGTTAACCAAAATAAACATTTTTCATTTTTTTTTTTTAAATTACAGGTATGTTCAGGGAGTGTCCCTCCATTCCGCAGCACTATAAGGACGAGGACACACGTTTGTCAGGCATCTACAAGCCCATAGAGGCTGATCCTCACATGACTGTTGAAGAAAAGACCAAACATATGATTGACTGGTACCATGCAGCCCATGCTTTACTCAAGTGAGTTGAGAATATTTCAAATTATGTGTTGATTCAATTGAATATTCTTTAAAGCTGTCTCATTTAGATTTTTAATGCTATAGTACAGTCGGCATCATAAACTATTTACTATATAATAAAAAGCCTTTTTTATTCTGGACTACAAGGTCTATATAGGTAGGTCTAGGTCTGTCTTGTAGTTCAGAGTGCCTCTTGGCATAGGCCTCCTCAGTCTTCCACTGCGCTCTGTTACGCGCTAGTTGTCTCCTTTAGGTTGTCTTCCCATCTCATTCGTTGGCATCCTCTCTTTTGCTTGCTATCAATGGGGTACCAGTCAGAGACTACTTTGCTCCATTTGTCTTGTGAATCTCGGATCAATTGTCCTGTCCATCTCCACTTTTGTTGGTCTATTCGAGTACATATGTCTACTACTTTTGAAATATCTCAAATTTTGCTGCTCCTCACTTTTTCTTGTTTCCTAATTCCTGTGATGCTCCTTCCTATGGCTCTTTGACAGCGTTCCAACTTTTCTCTATGGTGATTGGTAAGTGCCCAAGTTTCACATCCATAAGTGATGACTGGAAGTACACACATGTGTTGAAGGTTTTCCTTTTTATTTGCATGGGTAGTTCTTTGGATTTAAAAACTTGTTTCAATGACCAGTACTTCTTCCACCCATTAGCAATTCTTCTATTTATTTGTTTGGTTATTTGGTCTTTGTGGGAGATTATAATTGGAGGTAGATCTATTCTGAGACATACTCAAGTGGTAGGTTGTCAATTTTTATATCCACATAATTTTTATATATGATGATGATGATTTGTAGGGACGCCCGGCCGGAAACAGGCGGGCTGTCGATCATTGGAATCATTCAGCCCATTTCCCTGAAGTCGGAGCTTAAGGTTGCTGTCCCGGCGGCATTCCCACATCACCTTCCAGTCTTCTCGTTTTCCTGCAGAACAGAAGGACATCCTTAAGGTTAACATCCTTCAGTTCGCTCTCCTCTAATTTGATACATGAATCATGATACTAACTATTATGGAGCGAAACCATTGTGCACTTTGGATCATAAATCATGACGCCTCAGTCTCACTTACACTGTCTCTTGCTCGCACTTTAGTGATGTAAGTTAGGTTGCAACTTAGACAAAATTAAAAAAATATATATGGATAAGGCACTGTGCTTGTGATGGTTTGTGTATTAATATCAATCACCCTTCAGTTTCATGTTAGAAAATAATGTCTTTATTGCCGAGTCTGGGTAAGTGTAACCTTTTATATATATTTACGGTTGTTATACTTACTGATTGTAACGTATTTAGCTATTAACTAATGACTCGTCAAATGTGATAATTACCGAAATCAGCTAGTTATTGCCTACTTAGTAGGCTACATACCTCCTTTATTAGGTCGTTATTAAATGGGTGAATTGCAAACTTTTAATTGATTCCATTGTGTAACGAGATTAATTCTTTAACTATGTACAAAAACATTGCAATTAACCCTAATTACGAACGACTTGTGGCACATCGTTGTTGACAGCTCGCTTTATTGTCCTACTTGCACGATTGTTTTGGCTCTACAATACAATACTACAGTCTACAGTTAAAATTCCCACAGTAATAAGAATGTGTTATACATTTGGCTATCTTGGCGTTTTTCGTGATTTTCAGGAGAAAAGATTTTTCGGGAATTGAGACCTAGCTAGACCGATTTTCCGCCCTAGTAAACAGCTGTAATGCAAATCTCATCGAAATCCTAAGAGCCGCTTTCGAGAACCCAAGATTTCCATATACCTAAATCAATTGAAATGTATACCTTATTTGAATTAGAAAGGCATACATTATACATTAAAATTGTGATTACTGGTACAGACAAGCTTTTAGAATAATACTCGTTGAGAGGGATCCAATGGGCCCAAACACGACGGGTTTTAACTTGTGTAGTTTAGGAGTTTATAAATAGCCACCCGCTGTACCATCATCAGATCAGCTCGGTGGTGCCATACTTATTATTCATATTATTCACCAAACCTACATAAGTACGCCAAGTTTTAGCTGAAGTGGCTGAGAAATGGACCGGGGTGGTGGACCCGGGTATGTCCTAAAACTACGACCAAGACCACCGGGGGATGGGCAGCAGCATCCCTGGAGTGCGGTGGAGATACTGCGATCGCCAACCCGCATGCCAAGCGTGGCGATTACGGCATATACCCCCTGTGAATTTGGGGGAGGCCCATGTCCAGCAGCGGACGTTCTTTGGCTGATATGGTGGTGGTGGTGGCTGAGAAATGGTTTGCGAATTTCGAAGGACAATTCATATACAAAAATTTAAAGTTAAATAAAAGCTTGAAGAAATTAAATCATCTCTGCTGTGCTCCTCCAGAGTCTATTCTGAAAGATGAAAAGTTAGTGTAAGTTGTCAGTCTGGTGTATCTTGGCTATAGGTGGCTTATCTACATGTACCTTTATAGTCACACCTACTTTTAAACTAATTTCGCAATAAGCAGTAACGCTGGTAACGAAAATTCTAAATTTCATATTAAAGGGAGAAATAGAAAAATTTTGTGCTCCGAGCAGGATTCGAACCTGCGAGGCATACGCAGCCAATCGCTCTAGCCACTGAGCTATCGGAACCAATCAAGCTTAGGCACGAAATCCTTCACTAGTTCCCTCTTACAACGCTTTAGGGAGGCGTACACTGACATCTACCTTAGAAGACTTAGGCTACTATTAACGGCAACGACGTCTCAAATTACATTGAGAAATTTTTAGTAACGAGGCGCCATCCCATGCTAGACTAATTTCCCTTTAATTTGAAATTTACACCTACTTTTGTTTCAGAGGCGTCAAATTGCCGCGCGATGAGCTAGCTGAGAGCGGGAACAAAATGAAGGATTGCTTCAGGTTAGTTGCTTTATTACTTTCAACATGATTTTATCCTGATATGCATACACATGTCTACGATAATTTTCAGTTCTGTACTAAACGATTATTTTCATTAAACCCAAATAATGATACTTAACGTCCAAAAATCCCAGACATTTTTTCTGCAGCATCTGGTATTATTTTATTATATGCCTTAATCTATTGTCGGATGTACATATTTGCCACCCATAGGCTCCAAATTGGTAAATCCGCCACTGCTCCGCCACAATCAAGAAAATGTCACCAAATGCATTTCTATGAGACCACACAGTTGCCTTGAAAACTAGCTGTCTAGGCACCTAATTGGAACACGAATGCTTAGTTACGTAATCCGAGTGCGCCTTGGCGACTCACCTTGATTCAATTGGTTAGGTTAGACAGTAGATTTGGCACGTTTCTGTAACATTTTTTATAATGTCGATATATTCTAATTTTTATAATCAAATTAGTATAAGGTGAGGAGCAAATTAGAGGCTTCTTCCCTCATTTGGAATCCTCATGAATCGATATATACCCTGCTCTTAGAGAAAATACAAAAGTCTTTCCTTAGGTCCCTTTATAAGAAAAAGTTTGGATACTACCCTTATTTATATCCCTCAAAATTTTTACTCGGTTATTTAGGATATAATTCTTTGGAAGTGAGGCGAAATAACAACCTTCTCATGACGGTTTGTCGTTCTCTGCGCGGGGAGTCGGACGTTATCCAATTGGTAGGTAGCGTACTGCGGCTCTGCGTCCCGGACGTCCCCCGCATCCAGCTGCGTGCTAACTGGAGAGGACAATATAAAATTATTACAAAGAAACATTGCGTAGGGTGTTATTGCTAACATTATAAATTTTATATCATACAATGAACTAAGTGGTCTTAAAAAGTAAGTATATTCCATATTGATAAAACTTGGAGTAGAAATAGACTCCGAGAAAACGAAATTCAGAGGTGTAGAATAAGTCTAGGTCGCTGTCACTGTCTAGTGTACCATTCAGAAGAGCAAGTGCTTGGTGTAGTGGAGAGTAAGAAAGGGCTTGGGTCCGTGCCGGCGGGACAGCGAACAGTGCGCGCCGGCGACGGAGCTGAATACCTAAGACAGAAGGCACGCAGAGTGGGATAAAAGCTAGTAACGAAGGGTTACTGATTTGGCCTCGCAGTAAGTGAAAGAAATATTTTATTAAGAATAGATTCCTACGGGTTTCAAGAGACGTATAGTTTACCATCCCCAAAACGTACAGAGTGGGGTAAAGACGAGGGTAATACCCGTAGAGTTTGAGGAAAAGGAAGCGAACAAAACATTTTTGTACTCTTTCTAATATGAGAGTGTACTGCTGTTCGTGTGGGCTCCATATAATCGCATTAGTTTCGAGTCGGCTTCGAACGTACGCATTATATAATACACTAAGGGCCTTTGGTGAGTTGAAATATCTGGATTGGCGGATTACAAAACCCAAGCATTTTTTTGCAGCAGTGCAAGTGCGGATAATATGGTCGTTAAAAGTGAGGTGTGGATCAAACAAAGTGCCGAGATCTCTGACAGATGAGAATATTAAACTGGGGGGGCACCCCATACATGTAACAGGGGGGTAACAATTCTTTTTCAATGCACATAGGCGTGTGGGGTGTTTATGGATAGGCCTTAAAAAATTACAGAGTTGTCTAAAAAACATTTCCATTTAGACGAGGCATTCGAATTTTTGGTCGTGTTCTTTTCGATATTGTAAGCAAACCAGTTAATCTACGCATATGACATTTTGGTATGTTAATTTTCATTATATAATCTAACAAACTGGGATCGGACAACACGCAAAGTGAAAATTTTCTCGATAGTTTTTCGTTCCAAACTATGGTCCATTTTTTTATTCTTTTGCTAATTATTCCGGAACTATAAGCATCCAACCTTTGAAATTTTCAGAAACGACGGTAATACTATTTATCTAGCAAACTGGGATATATCATTTTATTTACTTGTGTAGTTTATTTTATATGAATTATATTATAAATTCGGAAGTTATGCCGCATACGCCTTTGTGTTCATGAGCGCCATCACTGTCTTTTGTCTCTTTTTTTACGCGCGAAAGCAATTGACGCTATCTCATCAAGACTCCGCCTTCAGACGCCTGTGGCTTTTGCCGACGACGGATGTGTGCCAAAATTGCGCTGATTTCGTAAATGAAAGCGGACGGAGCACAGCAGAGCAAAAAACCAATGGAGTCATCATCATTGACAGTTTTAAATTTGGACAACTATTCTGTCGATACAAGTCGGTCAGTAGACAAAAGCTATTTATGCGTGTATATATATATATATATATATAGATTATGTAAAGCATAATCTCATATCAAAAGCATAGTAAAGAAAACGCATCATGTCAATATACGTGTCTAAATAATAGTAATGAATAGATATGGCGATTTTTACACATTATTACTGAACCGAATTAATCGCGTACAACTGAAATGCATTCGACTTTTTTTTTATGTCGGCTCGTGACCACGGATGTTGTAATACATTCGAAACGTCGGCCAAACCTCCAAAAAAGGTGAATACATTTCAGTTTACGCGAGTAGTATACTACAATAAATATATATTTCTATAAAACTTTATTATGATTAAATACTTTTTTTTCAACTGAATGTTTGACATCTTATTAAAATACATTCATGTGTTCAATACATGAATTGTATCACAACTATGTATCTTAACGCAGAATTTCACGACTGACACAGCAATATCTAGACACGCGGCAGCGTGTCCAGCCAAGTTCACCCCAGGAACTGGCGGACAGCAGCCGTGTCTAGACACACGGCAGCGTGTCCAGCCAAGTTCACCCCGGGAACTGATGGACAGCATCCGTGTGTTATTTTACACGAACCGTTTGGAGCCACATTTGATCCCTCAATAACTCCAAGTCTATTTAATAATAATAATAATATTGGGGGACAATCTTACACAAATCGACCTAGTCCCAAACTAAGCAAAGCTTGTACTATGGGTACTAGACGACGATATACATACTTATATAGATAAATACATACTTAAATACATAGAAAACATCCAAGACCCAAGAACAAATATCCGTGAAAAATGCTCAAATAAATGCCCTGGCCGGGGTTCGAACCCGGGACCTCTAGCTTCGGAGGCAGAGTCAGTACCAACTAGGCTAAACAGGTCGTCAATTTAACATAAAAGAATGAAATTTGGTACATGTATTAAGATCCTTTAGAACAACTAAGTAGAACCTCAAATTTCATAAATATAGGTAAAATAATTATTGAGATATTAAAGTCCAAAAAACGGCATTTTTACCACTGACTGACTGACTAGTAATCAAAACCTAACCCACTTTCAGGTGACCTACAAAAGTGAAATTTGGCATCCAGCTTGGTAATTGTGTACATACACATTAAAAAATCAGAAAACTCTATTTTTTTTATTAGTTTTCTGATTATTATTAGTTGTTGTTACCTCAGAACTCCATCATTTACTAACCGATTTGGAAAATTCTTTTTATGTTTGAATTGGTATACTTTCGGGGTGGTCCCATTGTCATCAGGTCAGAGTGTAAGATTTGAGTCAGTTTTCTTAAATACCCTACAGATTTTATGGTATTATAACATACTGCATAGAAAACTGCCAAGTTAAGGCTCAAAATGCATTAAGCCGCAGTAAATTAATATTAATGTAAACAATGTAGTGCCGGACTTGCCACCATTTCAGAGAATCTACGGAACTTGGCACCCGTTTAGATCTCAAATCTTTTATCGGTGAAGAAGACAACCAAACATTGCATTTTCTTAATATTGAACTTGGCTCCCATTTTCACATTTATGTTTTTGATGGGATATCATTACTTTTTGACAATCTTCGCCAAATGGTGCTTTTTAAGAGCGAATGCACGAGTTACTTTACAAAATACCCAAATCGCTATAGGTGCACCTCAAATATTTGAAGAGTTCCCTCGATTTCTCCTGGACCCTATGATCAGAATCTTACTTGATATCTATGGGACCCTCTAATTTCAGTAGTTCGGTTGATTCGTCCGGGCCCGAACTACTGCCACACTTTTGATCCCATTAGTTCGGTTATGACGTAACACTGAACTACTGAGAATTAAAACGACTCAAAAGTACGGTTAAGGATGCTAAATAAAAATTTAAAAAGTGTTTTTTCCATTGGATTTTTTTAATAAAATATAATTGATTCTTCGACGAAGAAGAGTGCACGCAGCTGAGATGAGAATGCTGAGATGGATGTGTGGAGTGACGAGGAAAGATCGAATTAGAAATGAGTATATAAGGGGAAGTTTGAAAGTGGCACCCGTGACAGAGAAAATGAGGAGCAGTAGGTTAGCATGGTATGGGCATGTAATGAAGTGGGATGAATTTCATATTGATAAAAGAATATTAGGGTTGGATGTAGAAGGACGAAGAGCGATTGGAAGGCCCAAAAAGCGATGGATGGATTGTGTGAGAGAGGATATGAGAAAGAAAGGAGTAAGCGCTGAAGTGACGAATAATAGAGAGGAATGGAAGAAGAAAACATGTTGCGCCGACCCTGCATAAGCGGGATAAGGGCAGGGAGATGATGAATTGATTCTTCGACTTTTTCGTATTAGATATATTTAAACAGGTCTCTCACGTTTTTAAATTCGAAACGTGAGTAATACGAAACAATACTTCCTGTTTACCTAAAATCATGAAATTTGACAAGAAACAATGTCATAAAGTAGGAACTGTAGAATGATTAGATTACCAACGTAACAGTAGGTTAAGAAGTTTACCTTTTGGCCGCTTTTTTTACAATGAAAGTTGTTTGTTTTACCGAACTATACAAGACTTCCCAATAGTTCGGTTTGACGTCATAACCGAACTAACGGGAACAAAAGCGTGGCAGTAGTTCGGCCCCGGACTAATCAACCGAACTACTGAAACTAGAGGTATGGGACTACCCCTGAACTATACCGTTTCAATCAAAAAAAGAATTTTCCAAATCGGTTAATAAATGACGGAGTTCTGAGGTAACTAGCATAAATAATAATAATAAAAAAACTAATAAAACAATCACTATTTTCGGTTTTTTTTCTGGTGTACACACACAATTACGAGGCTTGCACTGAAAGTGGCGGGAATCGAATACTTATTAATTTATTTTTAACATGTATTATACCTTTTTATAATCTCTGAAGTTTCCTTATCTCAACACACTGGCCACTTAGAAAAAAAAAGTATGGTTCGGTTTCAATTGTTTATTGAAGTCGTCGAGTCACTGCTTATTTAAATTTCAGAGCTATGATTTATTATGACTTTAAAAGTGGACTAACACAAAAACAATGTGAAGAGCGGATGGTTGCTGCTTTTAATATTGAAGCTCCTTCAAAGACTACAATATACAGGTGGTATTCAGAATTTCAACGTGGCCGTGTATCCCTCACCGACGAAGTGCGTGAAGGTCGACCAAAATCGGCAGTCACGCAAGAAAACGTCGATGTTGTGCGTCGTCTGATAAATGAAGACCGACATGTGACATATCGGGAAATTCAAGAGCACCTGGGTATTGGAATGAGTCAAATACAAATTATTTTAAAAGAAGAATTAGGCGTGAAAAAGTTATTTTCCCGTTGGATACCTCACCTATTGTCTGACGAGCAGAAAATAGTCCGTGTCAATTGGTGCCGCAAAACTTTGAAAAGATTTAACAAGGGACGCTCAAATGCTGTTTTTAGCATAGTATCAGGTGACGAGTCGTGGATATACGCTTATGAGCCTGAAACTAAAAACCAATCCCGAGTATGGGTCTTCGAAGACGAGCT
Source organism: Notocelia uddmanniana (assembly GCA_905163555.1). Lineage (NCBI taxonomy): Eukaryota > Metazoa > Arthropoda > Insecta > Lepidoptera > Tortricidae > Notocelia > Notocelia uddmanniana. The sequence goes on from LR991055.1 coordinate 25,886,645, forward strand.
CAAACCCACAAAAGTTGTTCGTTCTCGCAGTACGGCTAAGAAGATGGTGGCTACGTTTATCTCTAAATCTGGTCACGTAGCTACTGTGGCTCTTGAGGATCGTAGAACAGTCAATGCTGATTGGTACACCACTATTTGTTTGCCGAACGTCTTTGCTGAACTCCGAAAAACAAACCCTAGTCGTCGCATCATCCTTCACCACGACAACGCCAGCCCACACACCGCTCGGACAACAACTGAGTACCTGGACGGTGAAAAAGTCGAAATATTGGACCACCCTCCATATAGCCCTGACTTAAGTCCCAACGACTTTTTTACATTCCCCAGAATCAAGGACAAACTGCGTGGTCAGCGGTTTCAGACGCCAGAAGAAGCAGTGGAGGCCTATAAAATAGCCATTTTGTCGACCCCTACTTCAGAGTTCAAAAAGTGCTTTATGGACTGGTTTGAACGCATGCATAAGTGCATGAAATACAAAGGAGAATATTTTGAAAAACAATAAAAATAAATAAACTCACTTATACTGCATATTTTCTTCTATTCCCGAAACTTTCAGTTTTACCCTCGTATCAAGCTGCATGCCAAATTTTAGCTTTCTAGGTCACCTAGAAGTGGGTTAGGTTTTTGATTACTAGTCAGTCAGTCAGTGATAAAAATGCCGTTTTTTGGAATTTAATATCTCAATAACTATTAAACCTATATTTATGAAATTTGGGTTTCTTGTTGTTCTAAAGGGTCTTAATACATGTACCAAATTTTTTTTTATGTTACATAGATTTGGAGTTATTGGGGGTTCAAAAGTGGCTCCAAACGGTTCGTGTAATATAATGTGTCCGCCAGTTCCTAGGGTGAACTTGGCTGGACACGCTGCCGCGTGTCTAGATCGTGACTAGAGCATTCGCTCGTGAAAAGTACCATTTGGTGAAGTTTGACAAAAAGGAATGATATCCCATCAAAAAGATAAATGTGAAAATGAGAGCCAAGTTCAATATTAAGAATATGCGACGCATGGTTGTCGTCTTCACCGACAAAAGAATTGAGATCTAAATGGGTGCCAAGTTTCATAGATTATCTAAAAAGGTGCCAAGTCTGGCACTAGATTGTTTACTGTAAAACTAATTTATTGCGGCTTAATGCATTTTGAGCGTAAACTTGGCACCTGTTGGTTTGATAAGTGGCACGTGACGTCATATTGTAGGAGCCTTTTCGGAGGCCACTAGCATTGAGCTAGGTTTGTCCTTTGTTTGTTGACCAACTACAATTATGACATTTGATTGTCATCAAAAACTGGTTCAAATGGCACCATCAAAAAAAATAGTTAACGTATATCAATAAAAAAAATCTCTATTCATTCTATGTTCTTGCTCCACTATTTGTTTTGAAAACTACACGCGCCGCACGAGCATGACGAACGAGTGTATCTAGCGGGTGGCGGGTTGGCGCGGGTGATGGCCGGAGCAAGCGTGGGAATTATTTTAGGTTGCCTCGTCTTAAGTCAACCGTTGCTGAGATATTAGCTGTCAAAGTCGTAAAAAGTGTGTCCCCCTCCATCTAAATTCCAAACTAACTACTTATAGTATAAAATTCTGAAAAAAATCAAGATGATGTACAATCTACGTATACTACATATAATAAAGCTGAAGAGTGTCGAAAGTCTGTACATGGAAGATATTCGAAAAAAAGTTGGCTGGGGATACTTAGAATCGATAACAGAACACGTTCCAACAGTTTTTATAATTTTTGTCTGTTTGTTTATCTGTTTGTCTGTTTATATGAACGCTCATCACGTGAAAACGGCGGAACGGATTTTGATGAAAACTTTACTAATCTGTCGAGTAAATACCCGGGCAGGTTTTAGGCTATAAAATTGTGCAGATTTGGGTTAAAAGGTGGTAAAAAGAGGGGTTGAATTTTGTATGGGAACTCCTATAATCCATGAGTTACAGGTATGAAAATTGGTAAGCATATACTTGATGACAAAGGAAAAACATCCTCATTCAAAATTTGTGAAATCTCAAGATAGAAACTGAAAATAAAGTAAACGCAAGCGCTGCGCCGCGGCGCTGCCCAGTGTGCGCGCCAGCCACCACGGTCTCTTCAAAACATGCAATTACAATGTTACTTTTGCCGTTCACTTCATGTGCACTCACTTTATACCATAATCCCACTACTTAATATTATAAATGCGAAAGTTTAGATGTTTGGATGTTTGTCACTGAATCACGCAAAACCGGCTGAACAGATTAAGATGATTTGTATGCTAATAGTAAATCTGGATTCACTTATATATATTATAAGTGTACTTTTTGTCCCGATGGTCTTCCATCAAAAGGATATTAAATCGGGGATGCAAGTAAGGTCCATGAAATGGGGTGGTTTAATCCTCATACGCCATTCTACGATTTAAGTTTCAGCCAATTGGGAGTATAACAGCGTGTCAAAAAATTTAACTTAAAGCATAGCAGAATTGTAAACAAGTTGACGATTCATTATGTCAAAACCGAAGTATTCCTTCTGATTGTTGACGCTATTTTTGAGCACAACCTTTTCGCAATTAGTTCTACTTTGCGTGTACATCAAAATGCATTTGCGATACTTTGACATTGTTTTTATTCATATGCTTAAATACAAAAACAGCTGTTTCAATGCACACTTTGTATCGTCGGTGTACCATTTCATTTGGTCGTGCATTATTTTTTACGTAATTGTTTACCCTTCACACCATAAAAACTGTTTGATATAAGAGATCACTTGAGCTGGGCAGCCCAATCGTCAGCAAAGACAGTTGGAGCCACTTGGAGCATCTTATATGTACACTTAGATGAGGGTCGAAAGTCAGTACATGGAAGATATTTGAAAAAAAGTTGGCTGGGGATACTTAGAATCGATAACAGAAATCGTTTCAACAGTTTTAAGAATTTGTGTCTGTTTGTATGTCTGTTTATATGTCTAGGCATCACGTGAAAACGAACGAATGGAGTATAATTTACCCTCATTAATATGGCAACTGGATCTTCGGCGACGACATAGCTCGGCCTTCGGCCTCGCATGCCTTGCCACTCTCCTTCGGCTTTTCAGTCATCAACCTTACATGAAGAATCTACTCTATTGGGAGGCTCGGCCTTCAGCCTCGCGTGTCTCGCCTCTCTGCTTCAGGCCTTCGGCCCTCAGCCTTATATTACATGAGAGGCTCGCTCTGTGTGATTATTTTCGCATGCCTTGCCGCTCTGCTTCCGGCCTTCGGTCATCATACTTACATGAAGAACTCGCTCTGTCGGGATAACGTTTTACGGCAGAACTGCGTAGCGAGACTTTTACCATTGTACAATGTACATGTAATGTTTAGCCTAGCCTGGTCAAGCAAATATCTCCAGTCCGATCTATTCGTGGCGTTCTTTCTCCAACATGTCACCCCTAAGTTCCTGGTGTCCACCAGAGCTTGAGAAAGATTATATGGGAAAAAAAATCATTCTAAGGCGAGAACGAATTATACGCGGACGAAGTCGCGGGCAAAAGCTAGTTATAAATACTTTCAACGATTTTTGGTTTGAACACTCGTTTTGAGTTATTGCTGAAAAACTGTCTTACTCAAACAAAAGGGCGTAAGTGCCGTGACTTCCCTATGAAAATAACTTTTTTTATTTACTGTATTGTATAGTGTTTTTATCATTTCCATATTTAATTATTTTAGTATATTAGTTTTGATATAATTTATTCAACTGACATTGTTATGATTGGTACCTTGACATGGTATAACTTAATTTTTATGTATATTAGTTTAGTGTATCATTTCAATCTTTATTAACCGACATCTTTCCATTGTATTATTTTCTATTATTATTCTTTAAATTGATTATTGGTAAATGCAGGTATATATTTAGTATATACCTTTATGTTACTATTATTATTTTACATTTAAATTTCAATGTACTGACGATCGCTATACGACTAGCAATATAAGCGAATATGTTTTATAATGTAATTGTATAATGGAGATAAATAAACTAAACTAACTAAACTAAACTAAATGTAGGTTTTAGAAGGTGTCGGTACGGAACCCTTCTCTGTGCGTGACCCGACACGCACTGGGCGGTTTCTTTTTTAATTAACTGTAGTAGATAAGTCCGACAGATACACACTTTGCCTTAGCGTGTCCCTCTCTCACACATTTCCATATAAAAATACGTACATCGTAAATATAGTTATGGTTACCCATATTAGAAAGGGACACGCTAAGACAAAGTGAGTCTCTTTCTGCTAGCATCAGGAGTCGGTAGTATCTCCTATCTCTATGAGGTATAGTACAGGCTGGTTGTCGTGCAGGCTGGGCGTGCGAGAGATGATAGCGTGGAGCGAGCAGCGGGCGGTGCCGGTGCTGGTGTTCTCGGCGGGGCTCGGCCAGAGCGTCGTGGCCGCGCTAAGCGCCGCGGGCCTGCTGCTACCCAACGTGAAGGTGCGTTACTACTTGTGTGATCTCGACGTAAAGGCCAGCTTTTCTATATACTTCGGCTCTGATTCCATGAGGAATTGAGGGTACTTGGTCTTTTACCATTATAAACATACTTATAGCCATTTTTATTTTATTGTATGGAATCTAAGAGTGCACCATCTAAGTATAATAATCTTTCACCGGCCTCCCCCATTAAAGTCGGTTTTTTTTTCTTAAAAATTATAACACAACTTCTCGTCACTGTCACACAAGTCCAATTATTTAGCTAATATATCGCCTTTGGGCGGTATAAGATTGTCGACTCCTGGTCTATGGGAACCGCTTAGGCTATCCGCTTGTTTGCCACCTACGTGCGCAAATAACGCAAAACTCGAGATGAGAAAAACTCAATTATCCATCTGTTTGCACGTGTAATTGTTTTCGAGTAAGCACTTTGTTTAAGTATAAAATTCTAGCGCTGTGAGAACTTGTAATAGGCTCCACTGTTAACCCTTATGAAGGCAGAGAGGGCGATTTAATGACCACATAAGTTTCAATAGAATTTCAATCAGTGGTAGTTTATTGACGTTCATAGGTGCATGTAATATGTCTAATTTGAAGAATAAATAAATAACTTTTACTAATCTTAGTTCTACGATTTAAGCTTCTATTGAAATTAGAGTGCATTTTTTTGAGCGCTCGTGGCCCAGCGGCGCCCGCAAACCGCGTGCGGTATGCGAGGTTAAGCAATGTGGGCGCAGGTCAGTTCTTGGATGGGTGACCGCTTTGAGTGGTTACTAACTGAGCGCTCCCGTATTTTGGAAGGCACGTTAAGCCGTTGATCCCGGCTGTTGTCTACGACAGCAGTCGTTAAACCAAGTTAGAGGCCTTTGGGTGGCTTGAGAACTTCTAACAGTCAAGTTGCCCACTCACTTGACAAAGGGGGGTGGAAGTTGCACCACGTCTGTCGTACTTGTCTCGTCGAAGATGTCACGGTTCGAAAATAAATGCCATACGATTATTATTATTAGCGTGCATTTTCGTAAAACCTGACTTGTCTTCAAATGAATCACCAAAACGAAACGTAACTATTCTGGATTTCTGGGCCACTTCGTACCTTGTCACAATGACAATAATATGAGATCTCTACCAGCATTCATATTGATTTTTTATTTATTGTGTACAATAAAGTGCTTACATACATACATATTTTCACTGTGACAAATTACGAAGTGACCCAGAAATCAAGTTGGTTGAAGTACATATGTACTAGGTATATTTTGTTATTTGTAAAGTCTTCTAGATTGGTAGCGCCTTGTTAAGGGTTGTTACTTAGTTTTACTGTCGTTGGTTCTCCTATAATAATAATAAGTTGAAAGATAAATAAAAAGATAATAAATATTAAGTAGGGTTTTTTTTTACTCAAATCGAACTAGTCTCATAGTAAGTTCAAAAAAGCTTGTGTTATGGGTACTAGCCAACGATATATTTAATAGATATTCACCACAGAAACAAATGCCTTTGATTCGATCCCGGGACTCTAGCTTTGGAGGCAGTGTTACTACCAACTAGGCTAAACAGGCTGACAAATTAATTCCTATAATATAATTAACTAAAAATATCCAGGTGGTGTCAAACTTCCTCGCGGTCGACTCCAGTGACCGCATAACCGGCATACTGGGTGAGGTGATACACACGTACAACAAGAACGAGGCGGCCATCAAGAACACGGAGTACTACGAGCTGGTGCGCGAGCGAGACAACGTCGTGCTGATGGGCGACAACATCGGTGACGCGGGCATGGCGCAGGGCATGGACCACTGCGACACCGTCATCAAGGTAGGGTGGGCGCACTGCTGGGTTTAGGCTGGTATTAGTGCCACGCTGACCAGCCGCGTTGACAAACCAATATGTATGATAAATAAATAAGTTAATTAATTTTGGATTAAGCAGAAACGCTGCTAACGAAAATGCCAAATATCAAAAAAAAAAAGGGAAATTCGGCCAACATACATGCATACATTCAGATTTAAATAAAACATTGCTTACGATTACTGACGGTTTGGTGCAACCCACCCTAAGTCTCCTAAGGTAGATGTCATGTCACTGTACGCCTCCCTTAGGCGTTGTAAGAGGGAACAAGTGAAATAATTCGTGTCCGAGCTTGGTTGTTCCGATAGCTCAGAGGCTAGAGCGATTGGCCGCGTACCTATGCCAGATGTCACAGGTTCGAATACTGCTAGAAGCATTTAAATTTTTCCCTTTAATTTGAAATAAATAAATGTTATGAGATTTTTTTACTCAAATCAAACTAATATCTATTTCAGCCATGAAGAGTCCGGTGTCAGCTGTCAACCCAGTACAAATTAGGTCATCATACGTCAAAGATCATTTGTACTGGGTTGACAGCTGTCACCGGAATCTTCATAGCTGAAATAGATAGTAGTCCCATAGTAAGCTCAATAAGGCTTGTGTTATAGGTACTAGACGACGATATATTTAATAGATATAATGTATATATACTTAAATACATAGAAATCATTCAAGTCTCAGGAACAAATGCCCATACCCGGGATTCGAACCCAGGATCTTTAGCTTCGGAGGCCGTGTCACTACCAACTAGGCTAAACAAGTCGATGTTCACGAATCGTTTTAGAATAACGCCGACAGATGACAGCTGAAGCGTACGCAGCCATACGCACCGCGCGTGCTGAGCGGTCAGCGCTGAATCGCTGCTCGCAAAACCCTGCCTTCAGTGAGCGTTCTAGTGTCGAGCTGGGCGTACGCGCTGATGCGGTACAGACTGTGTATGGCTGGTTTTAGTTCCACGCTCTCCTCTCGGTGCCGCTCGCTCAGCGACGCCGACGCGCGGCGCTTATTGTACACTCGTCAGCGCTGAGCTCTAAATCACTTTTTCTCAAACATGCAATGAAATATTGATGTTATGTTCCTTATAATAGGCTGCGAAGTATGACGTTTCAGGTGCGGCTTGGACAAGAGGTCGTTAAAGGAATTTCGTACAAATCTTACAGGCCTAGGCCGGCAAAGTCCTCTTTTTTAATTTCTATTCCACATAAATTTGTGGCACAGGCATCATGACATTCTGCCACTATGCGTATTAAAAATTAAACTTTGATTTTTTTGTTGTTTATTTCATTGCATGTTTGAGAAAAGCACTGTACATACCTCGGCGGGAAATATGGGGTTGCCCGCCTCAGACCTATATATATGTCTTCGGCCGGCAACCCCTTTCGTCCCGGCCTCTGTAGTAATGTACTATTACAGCAGCAGTAGTTTAGGTGCATGCGGCGCCGATGCTCAGCGTGAGACTAAAATCAGCCTACCGTATAAGATGGAAAGTACATTGGGTCACTAGCTGAGCAATACTCACCGGCTTTCCCCCGAGTTTGTGCATCAGAATACGACGTGTACGTTTTACCATCGTTTATTCCAAGATGAGTCCGTATAATTCCGACGTTTAACCTCAGTCAATATCTGTCCTCACCAGGATACCTGATCTAGTCTGGTTGGAATGTGAGTACCCATTAGAGTGGTGTAAGGCTGTGTGCCTTGGAAGAAAATACTGAGGGGCCGCTAGTACATAGTAGCGTGCAAGGCAAATATTCGCTGTGATGACGTAGTGGTGTCTGGGTTGCCTAGTGGTAAGGTGCAAACTAGACGCGCGGGTTCGATTCCTGTTCATATTTCTTTTTACCGAATTTGTTCTCCGTATCAAATAATTGAAAATTTGATCGTAGTAACTACGTTAAATGAACACACATCAAAAAAATATTAACAAAATTTAGATTCATGAAAAAGAGTAAACGTATGTGCTTGGTCGAATTGACACTCGTAGCTCTATGACGGCCTGTTTAGCCTAGTTGGTTGTGACACTGCCTCCGAAGCGAAAGGTCCCGGGTTCGAATCCCGGCCAGGGCATTATTTGTGCATTTAGCACGGATATTTGTCCCTGGGTCTTGGATGTTTTCTATGTATTTAAGTATGTATTTATATAAATATGTAAGTACGTATATTGTCGTCTAGTACCCATAGTACACTCATAGACTTTAATTGTTGAGCCATTTAAAGCTCCCTTCATACTGGGCATCATAGTTGGCTATTAAGTGTCCAGTATAAAGTGAGCTCTAAATGGCTCAACAATTAAAGTCCGTGACCGTACATGTTTTGCTTAGTTTGGGACTTGGTCGATTTGTGTAAGATTGTCCCTCAATATTTATTAACTCTCTGTTCTATGGCTTGTTTCAATACCTTTTTTTTTAGGTGGGCTTCCTCGGACACGGCGTAGACAACCTGCCCAACTACCTCAAACACTTCGACATCGTACTGGTGGACGAACACTCCGTCGACCTAGTCAACGCCATTTTGAAACTAGTGCTGTGATTAATTTTAGTTTTTATGAATAGGCAAATCTATACGGTATTTCTCTAAAAACTGGTTTTGAACGAGGCAACATGTTCTAGAATGGGAAAACCGGATCGAACCTAGTCTGAATAGATAATTACCCCCTTATTCATAAAACTTAACAAACCTCTGTTAACTAAAAGTTGTTTTGTACCTTTCTCACAAACATAAATGTCAAAGTGACCGATAAGGACAAACCAACTGTAGCGGCTTGTTAACTAATAGAGGCTTGATGGACGTTTATGAACAAGGGGGTTATTCTTTATTTTTGTCGGCGACTATTTCGGATTAATCCCGATTTGTTTTATAGATTATAAGATTTCAATTTTATGCTGGATTATTCCCTGAAAACTTGACAAATTTCAAAATTATTTTTTCACCTTACTAGCTCGGAAAACCCTTTTTTGTTATTTAACAAAGATAGCAAAACTGCATTTTATCCACAAGAGTGCAAAGAATATTTGAAGCCCTAACGTGTTATTAGTTACGTTTTTAAACATAATAACGTGTAAAGACCAGACAGGACAATATTCGCCCATCTGATTAAATTCATCATTAAATCAGGTGGTGTGGACGCAAAAATAATTTAATATTGAATTCAATTCAATTAAAAACATAGTGCAAGCATTTTTATTGTACATAAGATTTCCTGCCAATTTGTGTTATTTGTGTACTAGTTAAAATAAAGGCTGATTTTACTGTTGTCTGTCTAATGTAGTATTTTCCTCGCTTTAGTGAGGTGAAAAGATTTATGTTACACACGGCTGCAAAGTTATTAACCGTTTCGTGTGTTGCAACACTCACTACGCTCAGGATTCTATTTTAGAACCACTCGCTTCGCTCAGGATTCTATTTTGGAAATACTCGCTTTGCTCGTGATTCAACCATAGAATCCGTTTACTAGCTCGTGTTTCAATTTCACACTCGCGGTTAAAATACAACTTTGCACCTTCATGTAACAAATGTGTAACAATAACTATTTCGTTTCTTTTGTTACAGTTAAAATATGTAAGACATATTTTTATATTGTTTGTGTACAAATGTTGTTCCTGATTTTTAAAACAATTATTTCATGTTTTTTCAAATATTTTCTGTTATTATTGGTTGTGTAGTGAGAAATCTTACTTTACTTACTTGTAACTGTTAATATAGAGTTTAATTTTGAATGTAAGTACTTGGGTAAATGTTTAATTACTTTTCTTTGACGTTTAGCGACACAAGGACTTATTCCCCGTTTGTACACCAGATCATATCTAAAGTGTTATATCTATACATATTCCCCTTTCATAAACGTTCCTCAAACCAGTTCTCCGTAATGTGACTATTATGGGTCGCTCTGACATATATTTTTGTAAGTAACAGAGACTTTTTAACACATTCGCTGCCAGTACACGGCCCCTAGGAACAAAATTGTATGGACGTGAAGGCATATATGCGATGCCGGCAGTGAACTTTTATGGTTATAGGATTTGTTATTCTTATTTTTTTGGTTTCCATACACACTCGGACGTTACCAAATGAGTTCTATCATCCAGCGAGGCCTTACCTCATTGCGACAGCGTACCTCCCGCATTCTTTATTATTATTAAGAATGAATAAATGTCGTTTATTCACGTCAAACATATGGTTATAATAATGATCAGTACCATATATATATAGATATGCCTAGCCTCAACAGGCATGTGAAATGTGTAGTTAAACTAAACGGTGATACCTCGCCATTCCGACAATTCTGCTGATCAGATGTCGATTTTTTATATGAATTAGTGTGATTTTGAAAAATGTACAAACTAAAATATTCAAAATAAATAACTAATCATCCGCGCCTTATGGACGATTCACACCAAACGGCCGGAGTCGGCGCGCACGCCACCAGAGTTAAAGGAATTCGGACCCTCCACACGGAAGGTAGACGTATTGTATCCAAATGGCAGCGGCAGAGCCGGCGGCAGCCTATTCATTCATTCAGGCTGCTCGCAACCTATTCAAATATTTGACTCTAGTGGGGTGCGCGACGACTCCAGCCGTTCGGTGTGGGGATTAACGGGGATTGAGTACTAGAGTATTACCTGAATCATCAAAATCAGGCATTTGCCGTCTCGGAGGGCGCCATTCGTAATTGTTGTCTATAATTCATGAATTTAGGATGTTTAGTGTTAATAATAAGCGCATGAAATGCGTTTAGACATGGCGAAATTTGTACAGTGAATAGAAACAATTATTTCATATATTTTCTGCAACTGTCATTCCCATTTTATTAATTTCAGTTCATAAATGTGAAGTATTGTAAAAATAAATATTTTTTAAATTCCTTTTAATGAGAATGAGACTGTTTGTAAACAACTTGTTTTGCATTTTAACACGTTCCCTGTCCGAAGGCCCCCAATGTGGGGACATTTAGCTTTTTTTCAGGAGTCCGTGTCCCCACTGTGGGTCCACGGGTTGTTCACGGCTACAAACTACAACTGTCACTTGGACTTGTGACATTGAAGGATAATTTTGTATGGGGACAGGGAACGTGTTAACACATTGTGTTAAAATGAGACAGCAATACAATACTGCTGCACATTTAGCGGCGCGTGGGAAAAACGCTCGTACGAGTGAGGAGTAAAAGCTCGATCAAAACTTTTCAGTCTAATATGAATAGTAGTCCTATAGATTTGCTACTATATAATATAAACATTTCGATTCACAGTATGAATTTCAACTAGTATAATGATATGCTTGATGGATATTGACTTTATGGAGGATTTATCATTTGTATTGAATAGAGGTTTCCAGCGGCGGTAGTCCGGCTCTTACAGGTTTCCCTTTGTGGGAGCTGGCAATTATTGGTGCTGAAAAACCTAGTCAGTCAGTCAGTAAATTATACACAGTATTTTGTAATTAGCTAATTTTCGCACACATTGAATTAAATTTATTACATTGCAATGTAGCTAATATTGTAGCTTTTTTTTATATTCTTGACTTGACCTCTGGAAATTAAAGAGGCAGTAAATAAAACAACATGTATTTGAAAGGTTTTGTTATTTTTATTTAAAAAACAACACATGAATATGTATTTCCAAGTCATAGTGGCTTGCGCCGGCAAGCGTGGCGCCGTCTAGTTCAGATCGTTATCACAAAAAATAAATGCAACTTAAATACGAGTAGGCAAATAGTACAGTCGAGAACAAAAACATAGCCAAGTTAACCAGGACCTATAAAAATATGTAATTTTCATAAGTATATCGTTTTTACATAACAATGTCAACCAGGCATTTTTGCTTTATGTTGTTATTTTGCTTTTTTTTCTCATTATTTGTATCCTGCTCAGAATCATGAATACTATTGATTATGATATAGAACAAAAACTTGGCAATATTTCAACTTTCTGACGATTTTCCAAACTCTTTAGGGTCACAGGAAACCCAAAAAATATTAGAGTATTTTGTCTATACCAGAATCAATAGTATACGTACATGTTTGTGAGCAGAAGAAACAAAAAAAAAACAAAATTCGGAGATAAAATGTACAATTACAACCTAAAGTGAAAACGCCCAACTATGTTTTACCCTTGACTGTGGAATAAGGTAAATGTTCTAGTCCCCGACACTAAGCCAACACTTGCCAGTTTTAATCTTATGTCATAATAATACGGGCGAACAGGTGTAAACTAATGGGTATTATTACAGTGTCGAAAATTGGTACGTTTACCTCATCATATCCAAAGACTATTTTGATTAACTTTGGAATTAAACCAAAAATGGTTTAAGGACATTGCTTGTTTAATACTACATTTCGTTGATAATGGACTAGTTAAACATATATAAATAAATTTAAATATATCGAATCCTAGGGATAATAAATTAGTGTAAAATTAAATAATTTAGCCTGGTGTGTTTCACATGCTCATAAGTGCTAAGTTTCGTTTTGGAGTGATTTATTGCAAAGTTGAATCAGGTGAGAGGTTGAGGACGACTTCTTGCCCTGTGATTGCTTTTTTCTCAACTTTCTTCTTTCCTTCGGTAGTGTATGATTGGTATATTCCTCAGCAGTACCTATTTGTAGTTCGACTTTTTGTACCAAATATGTTATTACAAACTAACTCCGATTCATATGGCAAGAAACTCAAAAAGTAATCGAGAAATTCTGCATAATCTCAACACTCACAAAATGACTGGAAAATACATGATTTATTATTTATAATACCTATTAGTAATTTAACTGAACAAATTAAAAGCTCTAGATAAACAACAGTCTTAGTACATACAAGTTATTTACACAAATTATTTTTTTATATAAAAATATCCTACTGTACATATAACAATAACTATCAATGTAGAAATATAATTTGTCTCTATGTACACAACTAGAAACAGTATTAAAAATAGTCAAATCTTGTAGGAATCATAAGGTTTAGAATACGCAGGCGTGCTGACTGGGAAACACGAGTTTAGGTCAGCGACAGGGCGGGTGTTAACCTTTTGACTGCAAAAGACGGCAAATCACGCCATCGGAATTTTGTGTCACTGACGCCACTGACGTCAATTGAAGTCTTCAATAATAAGAACCCTTTATGATGTTTTGGCATTATTACTTAGGTTCTTTATTTCATGGCTCTGGCGTCAGGGGCACGGCGTATTACTTCGCCACCTGGTGGTCAAAGGGTTAAAACTGGCGCCCCATAAGCTCGCCGAGCCTAGTCAAATCGATTCCCAACACCTCTTACATTTACTATGAAACTGTGTCGATTAGTCAGTCAAAATATTCTTCATTCAAATAGGCCTAGCAACAAGCACTTTCGAATCGTCAGTTGTAACATGTTATTATATTAATTAATTATTTAGAGCAATTTATTGATGCTATTATTATTCTTTAAAATAAATATTGAATTGTTGTAGACATGTCAAAATTAATTAGAACGAAGCGCTGCGAGTCGTCGCTGTTTCACAGTGAATGTGTAGGTAGGATCGAATTATTTGCAATTTGACTCGACTCGGCGAGCCTACCGGCTCTATCTAGCCTTTACATGTTACGCACTTATTCACCGACAGAGATGGATCGAATTTGCATTTATACTTCGTAATGTTCTTATGTCATGAAGACGAACGTTGCTCACTTTATCTGTACGTCAAAATAGGATTCTAAGTTCCAAGTAGTCATGTCATTTGTTTATAGAACCGCTTTGTTAAACGTTTTAAAAAACAAATATTTTCAAGACAAAACGGTCGCACAGACGCAAACACTTTCAAAGTGCACAAAAAAAACTGTAAGATTATGTTAAAATGAGACAGCAATACAACACTGCTGCAGCACGCTGGACGTTAAGCGGCGCGTGGAAAAAGCGCTCGTACGAATGAGTAAAAGCTTGATCACCTCTTTTTAGAAAAAAAAAAATGAATTGTAAGCCTAGGAATTTGCTGCTGGTTACAACAGTGTATATCTTGCCACATACCCAAACCGTATTTCCCAGCTCAAGCACGGAGCGCGATAGCATTTATGTCGTACTTGCCTCACGTACGTCACATTCTTGCTAATGGGGTCGAATGCTTTACGTCGGTCATAAACGTGAACGTGTCAGAGGGCCTACCGCGAACCGAAAACGACGTATCAACCTCTCTGTCGCTTGAATATGCAAGTGCGACAGAGAGGAAAATATTTCGTTTTGAGTTCGCGGTAGCGCCTCAGGTTCGTATAGACACAGTGGCGGATTTGTCTTCAGGCCCAGTAGGCGACCAAGACTGCAAATTTGCCACTGTATACATATATAGACAGATTGAGGAGCGGTGTCGCGCTGTGTCACACGACGCTAAAAGAATTCTACTTGAACTGGATTGCGTAGCGTGGAGTTGGTGCGCAGCTTACTGATGGCGATGAAGAATTAATTATAATTACAAGGGTGGACAGAAAGAAGGGAAATACATAAAATCTACGGGTTACAGTAATAGTTAACAGCATAAACAAGTTTCTTAACTGATCACAATGAAATAAGGTGCAAAAGTGTTAGCATTGTTAGCATTCATATCATTGTACGGTCAACCAATTTGATTTCAGGGCCACTTCGTACCTTGTCACAGTTAAAAAAAATATGAAAGCTGTATCTCATATTTTTTCACTGTGCCAAGGTACGCTCCGGTAAGCTGTGCTCCGACTCGGCGCGCTATATAGTTATGTAGTACATAAGACCCAATATGGGGACAGTCTCGGACAAGGCAACGTGTCCGTTGGAGGTGACAGGAAGCTAAATATCACACACTATGTAGTAGGAATCATGCTAGGTGCACTCCTTCGCTCAAAGATTAACCTCTAAAAAACGCATTAAGTAGATCAGTAAAATTTGAACTGAAAAAAGAGGTATCGTAAGGATAATATACTACGGTCTGAAAACCCTATGCTAATTTAAAAAATGGTATCCTTGGGTGAATTTAGTAACGATTGAACCTATTAAATTGTTCGCCTTTTAACTTTTTCAACGCTCTGTCATCATCATTTAAATCGGCTCATTTAAGGCGTTAAGTCGATGGTGCGGATATATGCGTCGTTGGCGTCCAAAAGGTTAAATAAAGCTACTGCTTACAAATAAATGCCTTTGTGTCAGAGATTAGTTTTCGAGTCGAAAGTTGCTCCTCCCAGAATTCCAACCTCACTACGGAACACAGCACGGCTGGAACCGGGGAATAAATAACTAACTACGATGAACACAAAGCATATCTACGGGTAATTTTGACGAGCGGTTAGCCTCTGGAGTTTTATATGAATTATATGTATCGTGGATAATGCATTTATAAGAACTTGCGAAAATTACCCGTCGATATCACCGACCAAGTAATCCGTCATGCCGTCTCCCTTGCAACAGTTACGAGAAGGAAGGAGCTGCTATCAGACTTGGTCGAATTAATGAACAATTTTACATTACAACTACCGCGATATTCGCGGATTTCACCAAATATTCTAATCAGCGTGGGCATTGAAATACTATTAAGGAACATTTTCTAACGCCAATAGAATATCATGAAAATCATATATATATATTTACTATACTAATTCTGGTCTGAGATTTGAAACAAACGATTAACTAATATACGGTAAATTCTACTGTTATACTAAATCATAAGTACATTTGTATAAGGATAAAAGTGGTAGACAGCACGCGGCGAGAATGTATTGAAACGAGATATCCCTGTCTTTAGTCACAGGAGACCTCAAACTGCGGAGTTGGAATTTATATATGGTTAATTTCAGAAGTAGCCTTAAGCCACTTGCGCCGACTTGTAGCAAAGACTTGACTTGTCGGTTTCATTTTTGTATTTATCGAATGGCTATATCACAGGTTACTCAACAATATCATTCGGTGTGTTGAAACTGTCACTTACTTTGAATTTTGAAACTACTTTATTCTGAGCCCACGATTATGTTATAATTAAAATATTTGTATTAATGAGTATTTCATCTCCTCGTTACATAAATAATACGAAAAAACGATTCCAGAGAAACAAAACAGGAAAAAAAGCAGATTCAAATGTTGCAAACAACTATGGAAAGATTTGAAAGACGTCATACCATATTATCATATAATAGCTCTTGCACTAGCAAAGAAAGTAAGTATATTAGATTGATGCCTTTCGTAGTAAGGCAAAATTGGTCAATTTGACTGTGGGAATTATCTCAATTCACATTATTATCTAGAGCAAGGGAACTTAAAATTAAGGTAGTAGTATCAAAACTATTTGGAATTTGTAAGGCTCGCCCAACACACCCGCCTTCGCGGCCCGACTCGCACTACCGCGGCTCACCGACACGACTCCGCGCGGTAAGATCCGACCAGAGACAACATGAATAGGGGTTTTATGGCATATACTTTGATTTTGGACACGCAGAAGCGGCAAGAACAAGGCGTTTTTAATATTTACAGTCGCGAAACAGGAAGGTTAGTCCGTTTGGGACCGTTAGAGTATTGAAATATAGTCGAAAAGTGGCGCTGATTCAATCTTCATCACTTGTAATTAATATAGTTTATGACGGTCCGATATAAAAGATATCCGGATCGGATTGATATCGGTTATATTTGATGTTGTAGTTATCATACGGAGGAACGTTGTTTTGCACGGCAAGCCTCTTTCGTGTAGTGCGAGTCATTCGTTAGAATATGACGCATTGGTCCCGATAACGTACAAAAGCACTATATATTAGTCTATAAACATCAAGCTAAGATCCAACAAGGCATCGCGTCGAACGAAATGTTTCATGGACTAAACATTCATTTCGTTTCAATAATTATTTACATAATCAGCCATACAAAAAATAAAAAACAGTGATTAGTATTTCAACACGCACATCCTGGGGCTGTCAATTGAACAATCATGTCCTACAAGTACGTAGAGAAAAGCGCCAAAAGGATTATATTATGCGAGCTTTTATGGTAATGGCAATACAATAAAAATAAAATACTATCTTCAATGTACCGCTGTCTGCCTATGGTACAGTCGCCATCAAGTATCTAATGCTCTAACAATAGAGTCGAGTTCAAATCGCGTGAGCATCGCTTTCGACCCGATATATGCAATGGCGAGTACGAGACGTAATATCGTCGGACAGAACGTTCGAAGCGGTGCCTTGCGAGAGTGCCGATGGCGTACAACGTACACGTACACTAGGGTTATGTAATAAGACATCACAGCCTGGAGGCGCGGCGCGCGCGCGGTCACGTGATGGCCGCCACGTCCGCCGCCGTCTTCTGCAGCCCGTCCTCGTCCGTCGACCTGCGCCCGGACAAACATCATTCATTAATTTATTTCATTCATGAGGCAACAAATTAAGGCCCATATTAACATACACCTTACAGACTAACATACTTATACATATCAATAAAAAAAATATATTTTTTTAATTTATTCAGTACACAATCAGTCGCATATGCAAATTATACATATATGTACATGTAGTGCACTAACCAGATTGTGTACTGAATTGACTTTGCATGTGGCGCACCGCCTGTCGCTTTATTTGCCGTAATAACACGTGCTCTAATTGCTTGTTATGATGTCGGTGCTTACGTGTGCCCAGCAATTCCGTTATAAGCGCAAAGCGCGCGAGCGAATACCGTCGGATAAACTTTCCCCCGAAGCAGCACTCGAGCCTCGTATAGCCTACGCGGCAAGTGAGAGTGGCAGGGAGTATAGCAGGGAGGGTGGTGCAGGGTACCTGTAGACGTGCGCCTCGGCGCGCGCCACGTCGCAGTGGTAGTGCGCGGCGTAGGGCAGGCGCGCGCGCCCGCGCCGCCGCGCCAGCACGGCGCGCCCCAGCACGTTGGGCCGCCACGAGTTGCGCACCGCGTGGTACGCCATCCTGCACATCGACACGGTAAAGTGAGACAGCTGGCGGGACGATCGCGTACATTAAGGCGAAGGGTAGAGCAAGCTCTTTCCATACAAACTTTGTGCAAGTTTTTCTTCGTTTCTGTTTGCGCTACAATTATTATTTAAGCTCAATATGCTTATCTTTTTGTTAGCTATGACTTGATGTTTTTTGTTTTAATGTTATCTATTTTTTTTAATAAAGCTAATTTTCTACATCAACTTCTGCGTATATCAAATATGTACAAGCAAAAAAATAAAATTAAATGCTGTAGTGCCAAAACTAACGAATAAAATTTGCATAACGGTTCACGCACCCTTCGCCTTAACCAAAGAAATTTTCACGAGGATCTGAATGCACGGAATTTTATGAGCCGACTTTAGCGCTGTAACTGTGTATTCGTCGCACGGCTACAGCGGTGCAGGCGCGAAGCAGAAGCGACGTGCGGTCGCGGTTATATTACAATGGCGCACACAACTACAAAGCAGGCCGCATTGAAACTGCTAATCGTGCTTAATGTGGCTGCTGCTACCGCTCCGCGCCGCTGATGGCCCGTACCGCTACCTCGTAAATCTGACCGCGAGTAAATACTCGATGCTTCGCTGAAACTGTGCATCCGGTAACAGAGTCAAGCGAGCAGCGATTGCAACGATGTATATATGGACGTGGCTTCAGTCCTCAATCTTGTCATACATTCCACGGCACATCATATTGATCATATATATCTTCCGGATTCTACTATCGCTGGTGCCCGGAATTTTTACTTTTATTTCCTACAGATTTAATGTTGCTGAATATTACACAATAATTGGAGTGGTGTCTGACCTCGGCACGAGCGCGGCGACGGTGGAGACGACGAGCACGAGCCAGTAGGTGGGATCGGCCATGGCGTGCTGCATCACGTGGTACGTGGACGGCATCTTCAGGAACGGCACCGGGATCGACTGGTACACCAGCGTGGCCACGAAGAACGCGCCCAGCGAGCCCAGCAGCGCGATCGCGTGGATCACCGTCTGAACACACCAACAAACGGTCGCTTAACACACGCCTTATCAGAAAATAGATAAGCATTGTGGCTATAACAGCCATTCCCTGTATTCAATATAACTTTCGTTTAACTGTACCTATTGATTATTGAAAAAATCATCTTTCATTTTGTCGTCTCAATCCCAATAAACGTATCCAAAATACAAACATTACGGCCCAGCCACGACAGACGGCCCAGCAACGCGGAAAGTGGGTTATCTGTTCATTGCACGGGCAAGACGGTCGAGATCAAACGCAATGAGTTGGGGCGGGGCGTTACATAGCCATAGCATAGCATCGATGATTAAGTTCTCTAATCTTTAGATTGAATATCGGGAACGGTTGTAAGCATGGTGGCTGCCACCAGGTGAACGGCCAAATCACACAAAACAGGTGTCGTGACAGACAGACACACCTAAACATAAAAATCTAAGTCCACACGTTATCCACTTACGAGTTTGCGATAGAAAAGCTGCAAGTAAAACGTACCATTGAGACAACACTTAATAAATAACATGAAATCTAAAATGATCGGATTTAGGTATTAGAAATGAGAATAGGAACGTGTCAAATGTGGATTGTGGGTGTTGTTCAATATATTATACACCTAATAAAAGTCATACACGGTTCGTGCCCAATTTTTGCTTGATATATGAAAAGGCCCATTTTTTGGTTTTTACTCTTAATATATGCGTATTAAGAGTAAAAACCAAAAAATGGGCCTGTATGATCGAGCTTTACTGGGCATGTTTCGTGTTTTACCGGAGGACACGAGTTTTCACGGAGATGACACATAACTAGACACTTTAAGTTTTTCACCCCCTTAAACCTTTGTATTTCATATTGTATCATTACCTCCGCTTCCGAGGTCCCCGGAATAAATAAATAAATATACAATATACTACAAATTAGCTCGTTCAAAGATGGAACGACAACGTTTTTTTAGAAACAAAGTCTTATTTCCTGTTCCTGTGGTCAGGTCAATAGTTAAAAGCGTATATAAAATGTTTTTATCACAAAATTTTATGAGTCACCGTTCTATCTTTAAACGAGCTAATTTGTAGTATATTGTATATTTATTTATTTATTCCGGGGATAGAATAGAAGATAACGCCAATATAAACATATACAAATTGGCCCAAAACTAGTATGAAAACCGAACCTTTATTACATTCCGTTAAATCACTCAAAGCGGTCACCCATCCAAGAACTGACCTGCGCCCACATTGCTTAACCTCGAATACCGAACGCGGTACGCGGGCGCCGCTGGGCCACGAACGCTCCGCGGTTACTAACTGAGCGCTCCCGTGCTTTGGAAGGCACGCTAAGCTGTTGATCCCGGCTGCTGTCTACGACAGCAGTCGTTAAGCCAAGTTAGAGGCCTTCGGGCGGCTTGAAAACTTCTAACAGTCAAGTTGCCCACTCACTTGACAAAGGGGGGTCCAAGTTGCACCACGTCCGTAGGGAGTACCCACCGTTACCCTACACGTGACCCCTAGGTGGTGTTAAAAGTGCAACAAAAACTGGCAACCGTACTTGTCTTCTCGAAGATCACACGGTCGTAAATAAATGCCATACGATTTAAAAAAATCCGTTAAATTGAATTTGATTTCTATACTCTGTTTTTAGGGTCACGTACCTCAAAAGGAAAAAACAGAACCCTTATAGGATCACTCTTGTGTCTCTCCGTCCGTCCATCTGTCTGTCCAGCCAATTTTTTGTAACTATAATGCCCATTATAAAATGTACGACACGCTCATTTGTTTTTTACATAGAACTAGCATCGCATAGTCCTTAATAGCTAAAAAGAATATACTATAGACCATGTAGTTCAGGACACTAAAAGTTATGTCTCTAAACCAGGAGACATCAGAGATAGTTTAGGGTAAAAGCGGCGAACGAGAAAGTGTGCTGTCAAAATGAGAAATGAATACAGGTTCACCTTCGACCGAGGCCAAAGTTCGATTAAGACATGCTGTGCACGAAAACCAAATCCATCCATGTTGTGTTGACGTGTTCAATATTTGGAAAATTCAAGTTTAGATTTACGCCTGAAATTCCCAGGATGATGATTTTCAGAACAATGATAAAGACAATTATTTTGAAAATAGAACGCGCCCCGCATTATTTAAATCGATTGCTATATTCGCTGCGGCGAGACACGAGTCCTATGACACTGACAGTTCATTTATATAACCTTGGAACGGCGTCGCTGTCACACCGAAATGTTATTACACATCTTTTCGGAATATAGCTAATTAGTTTATGTAGAAATGTAACATTTACTTAATAGTAAATGTTACATTTCTACATAAAGGATTGTTTTGGCCTTCAACCGGCTTAACCGAATATATTCGGTGACGTACTGCAAAAGTTATATCGTTAGACTGTATCGATTAAGGAATGGGTGCGTATCGATAAACAGAGTTCGATAATTGAACTGACTGTAATAAAATGCGCTTTTTATTCAATTTTATTGTTTTGTGATTGTATAATAATAAGACAACATTGAATTCTATGGGCGTCATCGTCAGCCGTTTAAGACAAGTTCGAACGCGTATATGAGTCTCTATAGAAATCACTACTCTGAGTTGACATATTATTAAGATTATTTTTATACCTATACTCTACCTTATTAATATGTGTATTAATTACAATACAATTAATAAACACATCAACCGACATGGGTGCATAAGAAATGACATCTAAAATAGAAGTAACGAAACTTCCACAACACTATCAGAAATGTCACTGTCAGTGTCATAGAACTCATGTTTCGCCGCGGCGAGTATAACCAAATAAATGTGTATTGATGATATGACGGTTTTTACACATGAACGGAACTTAATCGCGAACAACTAAAATTTATTCACCTTTTTTTGAGGTTTTGAGGGCATTGAGATCGCCAAAGGATGTTATCCCCTATCAATCCCCTGGCGTTTACAAGATTGATTGTAGTTGTGGGAGTTCCTACATTGGGGAGACTAAACGAACCATTACGGAAAAGGTCAAGAAGCATAACACAGCTGTCAGAAATCCTGCAGAACCTGCTCACAATATTTCACAAGAATCTGTTGAGAAATGCGACCTGTACAGGAGAACAGCCGGACAGACTTCATCATCATCATTATCCTAGCGTTATTGTTGTACAGTTGCATCTTAAAGAACAGACATACGAAAGCATTTTTAACTAAGCTAAAACGGAGACGCTTCACTCGCGCTTCGCGCTCGATCGGTCAAAAACCATATAATACGTAAATAATAATTGAAACTTGTCCCTCACGACTGTTCATTAAAAACTTCTACACAATTTTTTTCTTGGTGCGTACACAACAGACTGAGCCAGACATGAACCCTATGACACTGACAGTTATTCCCACGACACAACCTTGTAGTGGCGTCACCTTAGACACATTAGAATCGAATAGGAGGCGTCTAAAAATGACATTTATTAATTTTAGGTAGAAATATGCCATTACAATGATATTCCGTTGGAATGATAACAATTCTTAACATTTACAAGAAATTATCTCGACCAGACTTTACTTTTACGTCCTGCAAAACTTACAAGCGTGACGTAAAATGCTTATAGGTACTGAATGTTAAAAAAATTACATTAAATTGTTTTTATTTCACTCTAATTATGGATTTTTTTGGGGACAACCGCTTTTGTTTTATTTAAGTTTAGGTTTTATAAGTATCTGCCCTTACAGCCATTTTCAGTCGCAGATTTTTTAAAGAAGTTACAAGTTGATTTTGTTTCGTAACTGTTACGATGCATTGCGACAGTGTTGGGATTAGTATCTATGTGTAGTAACAGTTTACACACTTACTTTTAGTAATTAAGTGTAGTCATTGTGTCCACATGTTACTTATTAATGTTGTGACTAGTGTACAACTTAGTCAATCTCATATCTGGCCGCGCCGGGTATAGCAACTGTGTTGACACTTAGTTACTAAAAATTTTTAAAAGTGTCGTAATGTTACGTAACTGTTCGTACACTAAACTAAAGTAAAGAAAAAAGTACATGCTACTATTTTGGAAATTTAGTAGATTTGTTACTACTTTAAGTTACATGTCGACATAGTGTCGACATAATCTACTAATTTTGTAACAGAATAAGGGTGGTATTCCACTCGTCCAATATATTTGTCCAATCTTTGATCAAATTTCTTTGACAGAGGCCCATTCCAATCATCCAATAACTTTGTCCAAGTTTTATTTTTTTTCATGCGTAGCCATATTGATTTAACTGTCATCAGAATCTTTGATCAAATGTCGGGGTCCCATCCAAGTTGGATGAAGTCATCCAATTTCTTGTATCAAATGTATATTGTACAAAGATATTGGATGAGTGGAATACCTCCCTAAGATTGGCGAAAAATAGAAGTATCGAAACTTGCACAACACAAGAAATATCACTGTCAGTGTCATAGGGTTCACGTCTGGCCGCGATACGTATAGTTCGGTTACGTCCCGTATATATAAAACAAAGTCGTGTTATTTACACCATTTATAACTTTGCAGCGGCTACAGGCTGGGCAGATTTTACTGATATTTCATTTTTAGGAATTTGTCGTCGCACTGAATAGCAGGATAACTATTAAAATATCCGTAAAATATACGAAAAAAAAACCATTCACTTATACATTTTGTACCAACGGAACGGGTCGCCGGGACAGCTAGCTAATGAAAAAGGTAAAACGTAACTCACCCAGCTCCTGGTCTCAATGGCGACGTAAGCGAGCATGATGACGAGACAGCAGGTCATGTTGCAGATGCCAAACGCCCAGAAGTCGACGGCGGAGTCCCAGTAGGCCTGCGTGGCGGTGAAGAAGATGACGACGCTGATGTAGAGCGACTCGGCCAGCACGGCCCAGTAGGAGTGCGGGCGGTAGGCCAGCCCGCGCCGCGCCGCGCTGTACAGCCCCGGCCGCTCCGCCAGCAGCGCCGCCGGCGCCACGCGGTCGTACGCACCTGCGCACCACCAACGAGGAATAACATGGGAGCCGGCCATACACACATACAAACATGTGTGAAACAGATGAAAATATTGACAATATCACGCGTGGGAGCAAGATGCACTGACATCTCCTGTCCCTTATCGCGTATAAGGCCGTAATATTTGTCACCGTCACCGATACGTCATCGATGAATACCGTTGCTGTCACCACATATAACACGACTAAGGATGGGATGGCATAGCCGTACTAAAGGATGTATCAATCTTCTGATACATCTCAATTTAGTCTGGTTATCATAAGTTCGTCCCTTTTGGTGATACGCTAATCCTCCTTCTATAAGATCCTCTTTCTACGGCGCATCAGTCCATCACCCATTATCATGCTGGCACCTTACTTATGGTATTTGTGCGAATATTCATGTTACATCTCTCACACGTAATCCGAAGTGTGCTGCCACCATCAGAGCTCGGAAAGGTGTGCTATTCTTACGGCTCGGCGACAACATGGAGCGGTAACGGTTTTCCCCCACATTGCGTGTGATCCCAACTAACTGCAGTGTATTGCGCGTCTCGACCGTGCAATGAACAGATAAAACGCTTGCCGGGCGGCAATTCACGCAAAGCTGCAGCTGAGCAGTTAAGCATGTCATTTCTGTCACCATCATTTATGATTAACCCTTTAATGGCTATTGACAAGATATTTGGGTTCATACATTTTGAAAAATACATTTACAAAAAAGCGTCGGCCTTTTTCACATTTCTATTAGTTAATGAACGAAATATACAGCCAATAATCCAGAAACAGAAAAAAAAGGTAAAGCTTAAAGCACTCGTCATGAATTCCTATATTATTCTTTATGATGAAAATATAAAGTTCCTATTTCTTTAAGATCATTATTTTGTTTAACACTTAGTAAGTAAAATACTTAAAATATAATAGACAGGCATCGGAAATTCGGATACTTTTACACCTACAACTAGCAAAATCCCGGAAAAAGCTAAGCAA
The DNA here is from genome assembly GCA_905163555.1 of Notocelia uddmanniana. Classification (NCBI taxonomy): domain Eukaryota; kingdom Metazoa; phylum Arthropoda; class Insecta; order Lepidoptera; family Tortricidae; genus Notocelia; species Notocelia uddmanniana. The sequence continues at coordinate 25,911,828 of LR991055.1, forward strand.
GTACGAAGTCGGCTTCTTAAAATTAATATTTCTATTATTTGGTTTCCAGGATTCCGGGATTTTATAAAGCATAACGAAAAGGTTTTTTAGGTTATGACTATTTTCAGTAGATTTTAGTAAAGTCACGTTGGTTAACAGTTTTAACAATATCCAGGTGTAACAAAAACAAAGTGTGGTGGTCCGTTTAAGGGCGTCATAGGTATTGTGTTTTGATTACGGAATATGTATGTGTTTATGTTATCCTAATTTTAGGTATTCCGGGAAATCCCGGAAAAAATATTAGTAAAATTAAATTGAGTCCGCCTCCATGCTACTCAATAACAACGCGGTGTAGGTACTGAGGCAGAGGTGTAGGTATGAAAGTATCCGAATTTCCGATCCTTGATAATAGATAGTGGCCGCTTACCGATGACGAGCGGCGGGAAGGCGGTGAACACGAGGTTGTAGGTCATCATGTGCAGCTGGTCCACCATCACCGCCGACGAGAATCCGCAGTACAGCTGGTACCAGAACACCAGGAACACAAATGTCTGCAACACAATTACAATCTCGCTCTAATTCCCTTGTAATAAACATGTATGTACAGTCAGCTGCAGAGAAATGTGTATGTCCCTGCTTTTTTGTTTATTCAACTGTGTATGACCCTGCCACTTGGTGACAAACTAAAGCATTCTGAAAACTCCTTCTGAGGTGGAGGAACGACTACATGTAAGTTTCACTTATTTACTCGTAAAACAAAAATGGAATAAAATTTTACGAGTATATATTTTTTATTTGGATAGGTTTGAGCTTGGCTACAAATCACGTGACGGTAAGCGATGTTGTGGTCTAGAATGGAGCGTGCTTACCTAGTAATTTGATGATTTCTTCTCTGAGACATTATGCATTTGAATTTATGCAACCCTGGCTGTCATGTTGCTCTACTTATTTAAATACTCACGGCATTTTTGAGGAAGAAGTAGAGTATCATTCTGGCAAGGCGGTCGTAGCACCAATGGCCGTGGACCAGCAGTAGCCGCTCAATATACTTGAACCGCGACAGCGCGAAGTCCGACGCCATAACCGCTTGCCTGCCTTCTTGGCCGGACAGACCTTGGAGAAATAGAACCATAGTTGCAATGAATATGAATATAAGCTGAACGCAAACTTATTGCCTCAACACTGGATCCTTTCAGCCACCCCGTTCACCCGGCGTTAGGGTGGTATTCCACTCATCCAATATCTTTGTCCAAGATTTTTTTTCATGCACATTATGCATTTGAATCGCAGCCATACTGATTTAACTGTCATCGGAATCTTTGATCAAATGTCGAGGTCCCATCTAACTTTGATGAAATCATCCAATTTCTTTGATCAAAGATATTGGATGAGTTTATACGGGGTGGTATTCTACTCATCCAATATCTTTGTCAAATCTTTGATCAAATTTCTTTGACGGAGGGAGGCCCATTCCACTTATCCAATATCGTTGTCCAAGTTTTATTTAAATGTCATCAGAATCTTTGATCAAATGTCGGGGTCCCATCCAAGTTGGATGAAATCATCCAATTTCTTTGATCAAATGTATATTGGACAAAGATATTGAATGAGTGGAATACCTCCCTTAAGGGGATACCCCGATTCGAGCGAACTAGATGCAAAATTCTCTACGAATGGCTTTTATTGGACTAATTTTGATAAAAAACTTTCTGAAGTTTTATTCATATTTACTCCTATAAGATTTTATACTCCTATGAGATAAAATTCCACCGTATGGTTTAATAATGAAAATAGTTCCAAATTCAGATTATTTCTATAGAGCAAATTTTAAGCATCCATATTTCAGCTATAATTAGAGAAACAATCACATAGTCAAGACCCAGGCTGGGTTGCACCGACATACAATCACAGGCTGATCAACGTTAAATATGGCGCCGGCAGCTGTCATGCCATAGAAACTTGTCAAACTTTCCATACATTGAAATTTTAACGAACACAGCTTACGATTACAGACGGTTTGGTGCAACTCATCCTCAGTCTTTCATCGTCATCATTGGCCTGTATTAGTCGACTGCTCGTCGCTCCATGTAGCTGGAGGGCGTCCTACGCTTGGCGAGTCGCGGTCTCCACTCAACAACTCGTTTGCCCAAACGGTAATCAGTGTCTTTATTGTTTCCTACTCTGGTCTGAGGTGGCTGCGCGATGAACATGTGACGCTAACCTAACCTTTTTTCTAAGTGTTAGTGTCGCGGCTTCGGCTACAATGGATAAACAATATAATTGTATGAATACATATCCTTTGTTTGACAATAAGAGGAAGGCCGATTTTTAAAAGCTAGTAATGTGTTGATTAAGAAACTATTAATCGACAGTCGACACATTAAACGACTAGATAGGATTTATAAATTCTGCATTCGCACGTCAGTGGATGCACATGTATGTGTTGAAGTTGATAAAATTTTGTTTGCATGTCCGTAATAAACGCTTGAAAAATTAAACGCACCAACACCCACATCCGCTGTCTGTATCATGGACACGTCGTTAGCTCCATCGCCGATTGCTAGCGTTGTCACTCCCAGCTCTTCCTTCACCGCCTGTAAAACAATTATACGCCTACTTTGAGTAAAATACTAATTTATATTTACCCTATATATTTATAATATAGGGCATATTTGCCTTTATTATTGTAGTGCAACAAATTTAAGGTTGGGTTAGCTACGACAGTTAATGCGGCTCATGGCGTTGTTTTTATGATGGGCTTATACAGGTAATGATAAAAATACAACCGAGGAATTCTGGCCCGATTAATCTTATTGGTTATGTGCGAAGTAGGTGGTGGGGGTAAGCTAGGAGATCGCAGCGCACGCCATGGCTGAAATGTGTAGCTACCGGGGACATCCGTAAAATTTACTTTCACGTTTCCGATTAGTTTCTTTTGTATTTGTTTATTTTTATTTATTTATTTTCTTATTCATTTCAGTAAAATTTCCAGTCAAATCAAATCAAATCAAATCAAAAAATTTATTCTGCAAATAGGCCACAAGGGCACTTTTACAAGTCAACACATGAATTATACAATTAAATAAATTGACAATTCTAATTATTATGTTTTCAAAACAGAATTGCAGAACCAAAAAAAAAGTAGACAATAATAATAATGATTTTAAAACTATAGTGATTAACAAACTCACAATATTCAATAAAAATAAACTTACAATACATTATATAAAAAAAAAATTGTGACGTATCTATACAGTCTCTGCCCGAATACACAAAAGTATATATAATAAATTTAATATCTCAGAGATGTATATGGTCTCTGAGCGTCCATTATTCCTAAGTCCTTAGAGATGTACATGGTCTCTAAGCGTCTAAATTAAAATAAGTAGTAAATGAAAATAGCACTTAAGTAATTTCATATAGTAATTTAAGCACTTTAGTAAGGGGCCTTTCTTGTTTAACTAAAATAAATAATATATTGATGTTTCATTATTTGACATCGGGACTCTTGACGTTTGACGTTTCAGACGTGCACATATCCAATAGCTTCGTGCCCTATTCAGTTCGCCACGCATACTGCATTTCCCTCAATTTCATGAATTTATGGAACTATTAGGCTTTTTTCTAATAGGGGTGGTATTCCACTCGTCCAATATCTTTGTCCAATCTTTGATCAAATTTCTTTGACAGAGGCCCATTCCAGTCATCCAATATTTTTGTCCAAGTTTTTTTTCATGCGTAGCCATATTGATTTAACTGTCATCGGAATATTTGATCAAATGTCGGGGTCGCATCCAAATTTGATGAAATCATCCAATTTCTTTGATCAAAGATATTGGAACAGTTTAATACTGGGTTGGTATTCTACTCATCCAATATCTTTGTCCAAGTTTAATTTTTTTTCATGAATAGCCATATTGATTTAAATGTCATCAGAATCTTTGATCAAATGTCAGGGTCCCATCCAAGTTGGATGAAATCATCCAATTTCTTTGATCAAATGTATATTGGACAAAGATATTGGATGAGTGGAATACCTCCCTAAGTCGTGAGTTCAAAACCCGGGTCGTACCACCCTTTCAAAAAATTCTGTATGACATATTTTCTATTGATCTTGATCAAATCTAGGGATCAGGTGCAAAAGCGGACCCCAGCTACTTTAGGGCAAACGTTAGGAGGATAATGTGAGTTAGAAAGGTGACCTTCACGATGTAGGCCTTCTGCAGCGGTGTCGTCGTCGAAATATCGTATATCTCTTTTGATGGAATCTGGCGAAGTGCTAAAGCGGACGGACCCCAGCTACTTTAGGTCAAACGCTAGATGGATAATGAGAGTTATACCTTGTTTTTTTTTTTACATTAGAAAAATCGTGCGTTATCCGTCATGCGATTTCAAGGAAAACAATCCTGAAACGGGAACATACGCATACGCAGTGTGTTATCTTTGAAACGTAATAAGTTACTGAAATAAGCAAAAATTAGTTCAATATTATCCTCTGATATCCTAGGGAAACGAAGAAACGTGGGCGAAACTGATCGTTAAAATTCAAATCTTAAAAAAACGCGGTATAGAAAGCCGACCTTCACGATGTAGGCCTTCTGCAGCGGCGTGGCGCGGCAACACAGCACGGCGGAGCAGCGGCGCGCGAGCGACAGGAAGGGCGCCACCAGCCCCGAGCGCCGGTCCAGGATGTACGTCAGCGTGCGCCCGTCCACCACCAGCGCGCGCGTGCCGGGGCCCAGCGGCGCGCTCAGGTACGACTTTATCGTCGACTCCGCCTGCTCCTGTCGGCAAACACTTCCGCTTCACTTACTTATCCTACCGACTGCGCCAGTACGATACATCGAGGTGCTGAAGTGTTTGTATAGTGACGCTAAGATAACTTCTAATCCAGGATATATATATATTATTAATTAAAAATGGGATTGCTCTTGGCCAGCTTTTAGCCAAGGGGCAAAGATGAGGCCGACTATGAAGCGAGCTCACCCAGAAGATCACTATACATATCTTCGCATTGCTCAGTCACCCAAAGATCAATGGAGCAATAGAATGGGGATGGGGATATGTCGGGAGTTTCTCTGCGTGATCACATCAGAATTGAGTTCATCCACAGTCGAACTAAAGTAACCGATATAGCTCTCGTTAAAATTAAGTGGAAGTGGGCAGGGCACATTTCACGTAGAACCGGTGGCCGTTAGAGCGGAAAGGTCCTCGAGTGGCGACCACGTATTCTGGTGCAGCGTGGGTAGACCCCCTACAAGTTGGACTGATGACCTGGTAAAGGTCGCGGGAGTCCGCTGGACCAGTTATTGTGGCACAGGATCGGTCATTATGGCGCTCTTTGGGGGAGGCCTATGTCCAGCAGTGGACGTTCTTCGGCTGATATGATGATGATGAACTTCACATTTGTTATTTTTTAAGTAGCCTAAGACAACCTTCTTCCTCCTTCCTATCATTAAGTAATCTTCTCAATGGTATAAGAGCAGTTTGATGGTTTTAGCATTTGACATTCCCCAAACAAGCTGTGTCAATGGTGGCCTTGAGCTCATCTCCAGTTCAGCGCCCACCCGCAGCGGAGCCCGAACGGTGCAGGGGCACTACCTCCTTCAAGTCTGACAACCCTGTATCCGAGCCCCTCACTAACCTTGTCTCTCGACATGAGGTGCAGCAGCCGGTCCCGCTGCGAGAACAGCGCCGCCGAGTAGGCGATGTTGATGGCCGTTTCGGGCTTGTCCCCGGTGAGCACCCACACCACGATGCCGGCGTCGAGTAGAGCCCGCACGGTGCGGGGCACGTCCTCTTGTAGCCGGTCTTCAACTCCCGTCGCTCCAACCAGCGTTAGCGCGCTTTCGAGCCGAGTTAGCGAATCTCGAATGCGTTTATCGCGACCTGAAAATATGTGTTGATAGTTGATTTTCTACCTATGTGCACATCTCGGTCATCCCATCCCCTGCCTCTCCGACCTGTATTTTTTCTTCGATTATGGTTAGACTTGCGTTTATAGATCAAGCTAAAAAGAAGGTCGATGTATTATCATTATTATCAATATCGTATGAGGAGCTCAAAGCATTAGCAGAGAACTGAACAGAATGGCGATTACTACACAGACAACACGTACTACGCTCTTAGATTTTTTATGTTGATTTTCATATTCGTGGACCAGAAACTTAACGATCTGCATTCTGCACCTCAAACAGCTGCTGGACATTGCAACTCACCGTCTCCTATTTCCGAAGCGCGTACATGGGAAGCCAGCCACTCCTCCCACTGCGCGGAGTTCATGACCCGCTTGGCCATGACCAGCGTACGCAGACCCGCGCGCGAGTATTCGGTAAGCAAAGCACGGGTTCTTTCCAGAGCGGCCGCCTCGGTGGAGCCGGCGCGTGCCGGTGTTAGCGCGCTTAGGACTGTGCTGTCTGCGCCTTTCACGTACAATACCACCTGGGGGATATAAGAGAATATTGGATTAGCCGGAAAAGAAGGGATTGTACCCATCCTCCTAGCCTGTGCCATTTGGGGATTCGTTCGGTTACCTTGTCATCTTAGCAACCGAAAACTGCTGGAATAAGGTTTCCCAAGGAACTGCGCAACGACATGTCTCGCGCTACCCGCATCTAACAGGAAGCTGTCGGATAACTTGGAAAAGGAATTGAAAATAATTATTGGTATTACTTTAACTTGTAAAGAACAGACTGAGGGTGGGTTCCACCCAACCGTCCGTAATCGTATGCGGTGTCCGTTAAAGTACGATTGTATGGAATGTAACAAGTTTCTAGGGAATGGCAGCTGTCGGCACCATGTTTAACGTTGATCGGTTGGTAATCGTAAGTTGGTGCACCCCGCCCCGAGTCTAACACAGGTGGACGCGACCTCAACCGGGGTAGGCTAGCAGTCTAAGAGCCTGGCCACGAAAGCAGGATCGGACTGGAGGGCGGTCCGCGTATTGCGACGCGGCAATCGTTTTATCTGTTCATTGCACGGTCAAGTCGCGCAACGCACTACGGTTAGTTGAGATCACACGCAATGTATTAGGAAAACTGCTACCGCTGCCACCGCCGCTCAAAGTCGTAGCCGGGCCCTAATGGCTGTCACTCTTGAGCTCTTCGCGTCTCTGCCCACACGCTGCTCTTGAGGCGCAATTAATCGCCACGCTCCGCTCTGGGTTCCTTGACCCGCGCACAAAAACCGACAAAACAGGGAGCGGTAGCCACGACGAGTAACGTTGCCACACTTCGTCTCTTCCTCCTTTCCTCGTGAATTCTCATGCCACTATACGAGTGTGCGGCCGGGCCTTAACTCGACTGAGCTCGATTTTCCATACAAACGTAGTTTCGTTCTCATTTTAAAACACCGTGCTGAAATGACATGAAACTTTGTTTACACAATGGGATCCGCCATATTTAGGCCGGAAATTAGTTTCTGTTGCTATAAATTGGAATAGAAAAAATTACACAGGTTTTGAGTTTTTTAGTCTTGTATAAAGACCTAAATAATTGCTGTATTATGTCTCCATTATAATTTCAAGGAACAGAAATTAATTTCCGGCCTAGATATGCCCGAACCCTTTGTGTATACAAAATTTCTTGCTATTCCAGCATGCCATTTTAAAATGAGAGCGAAACTACGTGTATGGAGAATTGAGCTTCCTGCGGACTCCTAAGAGGGCGCAGTACGATCGGTGTGGATCGGTTCTCCATACAAACGTATTTATGCTCTCATTTTAAAACGCCATGCTAAAATAACATGAAAATTTGTATACACAATGGGATCCGGCATATCTAGGTCGGATCATAGTTTCTGTTGCTAGAAATTGTAAAAGAAAAAAAAATACAGCGGCTTTTTGAGTTTTTTACGGCTTGTATGAAAACCTTAATAATCGCTGTATTTTTTCTCCATTATAATTTCAAGCAACAGAAACTATGATCCGACCTAGATATGCCGGATCCCATTGTGTATACAAAGTTTCATGTTATTCTAGCCTGGCGTTTTAAAATGAGAGCATAAATAATTTTGTATGGAGAACCGAACGTACTGCGCAGTCTTAAGATAGCATCGTTTAGCAGATGTGTGCACGGACCTGCCCCTGCGGGTCGCGCAGCGCGACGCTCATGCACTTGCGCGTGGCGTCGAACTGCTGTACGCGCAGCACGCGCAGGCGCGCCAGCTCGCCGCGCACGCCCAGCTCCAGCTCGTGCGGCGCGCGCGCGCGCAGCTCGTACCCGTACGCCAGCGCCGCCTCCGCCAGCGCCAGCTCGTCCGGGCTCTCCGCTTCGAACCGCACCGTCTGACATACACAAGCTTCAGTTGGGAAAGTTTTCTTATTTCTAACATGATATAGTTGGTTCAGATACGGCGCGTTTGTAGCGCGCGTGGAAACAGGACGGTATCTCAGTTGCAAACATTTTGTAATAAAAGCAACAGAAATTTCTCCCGAGTCCGTCCCCTTGCTTTAGTTGATAGTGACCCTTGCCTAAAAAGGCGGAGGTCTCGGGTTCGAATCCCAGTCAAGGGAATATATTTGTGTGATGAACACAAATATTTGTTCCTGAGTCATGGATGTTTTCTAAGTTATCTCTATCTATTTAAGTATTTAATTTTCTAGAAGTATGGCATAATACAAGCTCTTCTTAGCTTGGGACCAGGTCGATTTGTGTAGGAATATCCCGCAGTATTTATTTATAATTATTTGTAGCGAATTGAAGGATGTCAACCTTAAGGTGGTGTTCTGCAGGAAAACAAGAAGAATGGAAGGTGATGTGAAAATGCCGCCGCACCGGGACAGCAACCTTTAAGCTCCGACTTCAGGGAAATGGGCTGAATGATCGCAGCGACCGATCGGCAGACCGCCCGGTTCCGGCCGAACTAATCAACATCATATCTTCTTATCGTTTTTTTTTTATTAAAAACGAGATTGCTCTTGGCCAGCATCTAGCCAGGGGGAAAAGATGAGGCCGACGATGAAGTGAGTTCACCTAGAAGATGCCTATGCCGTTGATACGCTAGGGGCTGCTGTGCCTCACATGTAAAGCTCTGAATGATCAAATCGTTTTAAATTAATAAGTGGTGAAAAGTGTCGGTCACACATCTTGTAAACCTTAACTTTAAGAAAATCTACCTGAGCCTTTTTAACCGGCTTCAATAGAAGGAAGGAGGTTCTCAGTTCGTCTGCATGTTTTTTTATGTATATATGTTCCCCGATAACTCTTTCTCTCTCTTTGATAATTCTTCTTTTGTTTCAATGCAGGTACCCCCAAGTTGGTCCCATATAAATTTGGTAAAGGTCTGATGAAGGGATCCAGGAGGAATCGAGGGAACTTCTCAAATTTGATAGGCACGTGTATGGCGATTTCGGTATTTTCGTAGTTAATTGGAGTCGGTTTTATTTGGGTATAAGTCGGTGGACAGTGGTCAGTGGACATATCTAACCAACACATAATATGGGGAGGGAAAGGGTCGGAGCAAATAATACATTATAAAGAAGAGTGCAACAGATTGTTAAAATGTATTGACTTTCCTATTGAGTTTACATATTGTGCAGATAAATACTGTAGTGAAATTGGGCACAGGAAAGTCCTGGATAATTTGTATAAAAATATTGTGTCTGCACTCTGTGTGGCAGCGATGCGAACCACAAGGGGGAAGCGGAAGCCCAAAAAACAGGTAGTAGGATGGAATAGGCATGTTAGTGATGCGCACGGGGCCGCGAGAGAGAAATTTCATGAGTGGACACTTTCTGGTAGACCGGAAGTGGGCATGTTATTTAATGAGATGTGTGAAACGCGTGGAATATTCAAATCTCGCTTAAAATGGTGCCAAGACAATCAGACTCAAATAAAAATGAATATTCTGGCTTCACAACACTCCAATAGGGACTTCCGGTCTTTTTGGAAAACCACAAACAACATGAAATGTCTACCTTCAGGCCCTGTGAGTGTTGATGGCAAAACCGACACCAAAGACATAGCTAACACATTTAAAGATCATTTCATTGTTAAATCTCTTGGACCATCGCAGGATGGGGTGAGTGATACTGAGGCCAATGATGGGCAACCTGGACCGGGATACTCTGCTAAGGATGTAGCCAAGGCTATTAAATCTATCTCCCGAGGCAAATCCCCCGGGCACGATGGCCTCAGCGTCGAACATCTCCAGAATGCGAGTCCACACATCTCAAGAGTGTTGGCCTTGTTTTATACGCTATGTGTAAGGCACTGTTATTTGCCCGAGGATATGATGAAAACTGTGGTTATTCCTGTACCTAAAAACAAAACTGGAGATTTGTCTGACGCTAATAACTACAGGGCAATAATAGTCGCAAGGGATATAGCCCTTGCGACTATTATTGCGAAGGTATTTAATAGTGTGCTTAATGTACAGTTAAATAAGTGCGTGAGTCTTAACCCTAACCAATTTGGTTTTCGGCCAGGGTTATCAACGGAGAGTGCAATACTGTGCCTTAAGAACACTGTCAAATATTACATAAATAGAAAGACGCCCGTGTATGCGTGCTTCTTAGACCTTTCTAGGGCTTTTGATCTGGTTTCCTACGATATCCTATGGGAAAAACTGGGAGCCACTAAACTACCTAGTGAGACCATACGAATTCTGAGGTATTGGTATGGAAATCAGATCAATAGTGTTAGATGGTCACGTACTCTATCGGACCCGTACAGGTTGGAGTGTGGGGTGAGACAGGGGGGATTGACCTCGCCCACACTTTTTAACCTTTACCTACATGAGCTTCTCGAGGCGCTCGGCAGAACACATGTCGGCTGCCATATTGACACTGTATGTTTGAATAATTTGAGTTAAGCCGACGATATGGTTTTGTTGAGCGCATCGGCTTGTGGTTTGCGAAAACTTTTAGGTATTTGTGAGACCTACGCTATCCAACAAGGGCTGAAATACAATATAGGTAAAACACAATATATGGTATTTGAACCTACTGGTTATCGGATACACAGAGTACCCCCCATCTTTTTGAATGGTAGCCCACTGGAAAGGCCCACTGAAATTTAGGCCATGTTGTCACTTCAGACCTAAAAGACAACATGGATATCGAGCGCGAACAGAGGGCCCTGTCAGTGAGGGCAAATATGATTGCTCGTAAATTTGCGCGCTGTACTAGGGAGGTGAAAGTAACTCTCTTTAGAGCATATTGCACTTCTCTGTATACGTGCGGTTTATGGGCAAACTATACGCAGCGGGCCTTTAGGGCCCTCCGGGTCCAATATAACAACGCGTTCCGGGTGCTGGTGGGGCTGCCCCGCTTCTGTAGCGCATCAGGGATGTTTGCTGAAGCGCGCATAGATTGCTTTAATACGACTATGCGCAAGCGATGCACATCCCTGGTGCGCCGGGTGCGGGCCAGCCCCAACCCCATCCTGCGTTTGATGGCTGGGAGGTTTGACTGCCCATATTTGAGGCATTGTGAGGACATGCATGTTTCTAGAAGTACTTATTATGTTTAACCTACTTAAGTGCTTCTAGAAACATGACCCTATTAAAAATATTTTTGCAGTACATATGGTGCTACTTTACCGCACGAGTGCGGTAATCAGCAGATACGTGCATATGTCGAAACTTTAAAGAGCCATATGTACTGTAAAACGTTGTACGATGCACGTGCGAATAGGCAATTCGCGGCTGGTGTCGATTTAAAACACTCCCTTCGGTCGTGTTTCAATTTATCGCCACTCGTTGCGAGTTTCCTGTTGTCTGCACTTGTATCGTAATGTACTATTAAAATTTTCTCAAAATTAATATTATAACATAGCTTTAAGTAAATACTAACCAAATATATGAGTCTGTAAAGATACTCGAAATAAATGATTTAATAATAAGTTATTGTAGTGACTGTTCACCTAAATAAATTAAAATAATAACAATAATAAGAACCTGCTGATCAGTGCTGGCGCTGGGCTCGCTGGCGGTGTCGTCGTGCCGCCCGAACGGCAGCCGCGTCAGCTTGAGCCGTAGCGGCGACGTCGTCGACGGCGGCGGCGACGGCGTGGTGGACCGCGACTCCGTCAGCCGCGCATACCTGCCACACACCCACACTTACCCACTCACTTGCTTTGACTTTTGAGTTGGACTCCATTCCCTTGTAATACGGGTGATGTTTGGTAACCAGGGTTACAAAAAGCAAGTGAGTGGTTATGGACGATTCACATCAAACGGCCGGAGTCGGCGCGCACCCCACTAGAGTCAACGGAATTCGAACCCTCTATATAGAAATTAGATTTAATATTTGAATGGGTTGCGAGCAGCCGCTCGGCTGCTGCCGGCTGTCACCGGTTCTGCCGCTGCCGTTTGGATATAAGTCTAGCCTCTGTATGGAGGGATTTAATTCCTTTGACTCTGGTGGCGTGTTTGGTGTGAATCGTCCATTACGATCCACCGGCCATATGTAAGCGTCCACAAGCTCGCATCGCACGCATCTATTATTCTTTGTATATAAAGTGACACAAGTGCTTCCACAGACGTACGGCGCGGATCAGTCAGTGGACGCACTTGTGTGACTTTCTATACAAAAAATACTAAAATCTGTTGCGTGCAATGCGTGCGATGCTTGCCTGTGGACGCTTACCTTAAATGGGAGCCAATCTACTTTTTCTTGTTACTCGTTGACACGGTTACGTCCAGCCAGTCGTGGTCAAACAGTCATTTTTAAAATGGTTTTGAAGGGGCAAATACACTAAACATGTTTTTGCGACGTAAAATATGTTTTAGGTGTAATCTCTAAAGCATGTTAGTTCATTATTAAACTATGTTTCCATGATATTCAGACAATGACGTTTAGGGAACAGAATAACAAGAAGAAAAAGTTGATCGGCTCATGACGACTAGGTATGACGACTATAACCTGTGGAAGCATTTATTTTCTATAATTTCGTTTGCCATAAACTTTATTGCATAAACCTTACAATTAGATAATTTAAAAATTACATAAAATTGAATAACTTTACGTCCACACAACACAGAAAGACATAAAATACATTTCACACTAAATTAAACTATATACAGTCGGCAGCGGAAGTAGCTACGCGGGCCTAGTGCTCAAAATAAGCTACACACAGACTAATGTCAAGAGGATAAGGATCTGTGTATAAGATGATTGTAAACGTACTAACTTCTGCAGCTGACTGTACATATACACTACCGTCAAAAAGTTTAGGACCAAACACAATTTTTAGTTTAATTTTCATAAATTATTAAGCAAGCCAGACAAGGCAAAAATATTGCAATGGGCTATTTCCCACAAGGATTGGACTTTTGCAAACTGGTTGAGAGTACCTACTACGGACAGATGAATCAAAATTGAGTGGATAATCAATCAATGTTGATTATTTGCATATTTTGTGTTTGGTCTTAAACTTTCTGACGGTAGTGTAACTTTTCAGCCTAAACGGATGATGGGACTGCGAAAATTGTGTAGGCAAGTGTAAAAATATTGGTAAACTGAATTAGAAGGTCCGTCTAACCGTATCAATAATATGAATAATTCTACCTAACGACAGCATAGTACCTACATATGTTTGACTTGATACATTATATGTGTTCATATTTTTGCACTTGACTATAGATGTAGGTAAATTAATTACAATTTGCACTTGGTTGCTTTTTACCTTAACACTGATCAAAAGTTTTTTATCTTACAATCGTTATGTTATAACTTTGGGTAGCGTATTTCTATGAGTAACAAGAAACTTATTATTGTTGTATTATAGGTAAAAATCAAAGAAAATGATATCTAAAGCATCAATGGAAAATAATTTACCTGTATAATAGTCTTTAAAAGTAAGTAGGAAATAAGTATAATTCACCTAAACAAATATTAAGCAATATGAAAGAAGCGAAACATCTGTATGCGATGTGAATGTACTGGGCATTAAAATACTAAAAAGACACTCCCTATTAAAATATAGGTATTAGTGTGGTTCAAAAGGTAATGTAAGATTTTAACAATAAGTTCTTATCAAAAATGCCATTTCTGCTATAAGCTTTTATTGCCGACTGTACTCTTTGCAGTCGTCGACTACTCTTATTCTATTCATTCTTATGAGCCCAAGCACGTCGGATTTATCTTGTACAATTGAGGCGTTGCTATGGCCACCTTATATCTATGCTTGTCCGTCCTGTTATCTGACTTACACAAGTGTAGGTACACAATTACAAGTCGATTTAAAATGTTGAATTTTGACTTGCAAGATTTAAGCTAAATAACTTTTAAAATGTGCAACCCAGTCTGGTCTAGACTTACCCTGATGTGTACAAAATTATACGACATTCCTTGTCTAGGACACGGATACTAGGATATTTCCGCTTAACAGGCGGTATTAGCCGCGTTTAATGGCGACGTAGGGTCTCAAGCTGTTTGTAAAAAGTCTGGTTTTTTCAACAGGAGCGTCAGTTCAAGATGAAGAAATAAGCTGTGATGATATGATAAAGCCAACGAACGATTGGGACAGAACAGCCAATTCCCAATAGTCCGCATTAACAGTGTCGAACAAAAATAGTCGGTGATGATGTCGCCGATGAGGCTTAGTGCGTTATTTTGTTTGTATTTAGACACAGATTTTGTGATAGGATTTTTGGATGTCATGAAAATGACGTCGTTATGACAATTTAAATCAAAATTATGTACTAAAGAACATCTCCAAAAAGTAAACAGTAAATATATATATATTATGTGCTAATTTCTGCCTATGTCTTCTTGTTTATTGTCACGAATAAATTCTTATTCTATTCTAAAAATAAAATTACATAAATGTACGTTCCCTATGCTTTCATTGCATAACTAAGATCCGAGATTTTGTTGTACTATTATAAATAATATTTCTCCGAAACATGTTTCTGGATTTGTTGAAACCTGGATTATACATTATTGTTAACGCTGTACACCTAAAAATTAAGTAAAAACTTGTTCAGAAATACACGTGTTACGAATACATACATGGTTTGGGATTTACCAGTTCAAATATTGCTAACTTTACTAACATATTTAGTACCTACTAACTTCCAACTAGTTTGTCAGATGTCGTTAAGGAAGTATGTATTGTTTTATCATAATTAAAAATATTGGTTAATTAGTAAGTGACCAATATGGCCTTAAGCAAAATGAGACGCATGTTCTATTTTTAGGGTTCCGTAGCCAAATGGCAAAAAACGGAACCCTTATGGATTCGTCATGTCTGTCGATCTGTCCGTCCGTATGTCACAGCCGATTTACTCGGAGAATATGACCATACTACACTTATGACATTTGGTGTGAAGGTGTATGTTATGAACCGCTATAGAAATATGATGTAAAATTACAAAAAAAATATTAAACTTACGACCTTTCGTGATTAAATGTATTGTATAGTGGTTTTAAATGTAGATTAGGAGAGGTCGGTACGGAACCCTTATAGTGCGTGGCCCGACACGCACTTAGCCGGTTTTTTTCTTCTAATGTCAAAGAAACAATGAAATATAGAGATGTACCGTCACACGACATAATTATTGACTGCCAAAAATCCTGTAAATAAAGTACATTTTTGATGATATAATTTAGTTGAAAAGGGCCAGCTTACCTGGCCCTCAACATTGCCACCCAGCGGGGCAATGCTGCCAGCTTTTTGGACACCTTGCGCCCTCGCTCCGATCTGAGACAAGTCATTCAAGTATTTTTATTGTTTTTAATATTGTTAAAAATGGTAATATACTTTAGCACTTAGGTTACTTAGGTTATCAGTGCTAAAGAGCGTTGGTGCAGAAGACCGGAATTGATTAGTATTACCGATTAAACTTAGTATATAAGTATGTACAGTCAGCAAATTAGTAGTTAAGCGGAAGAAGTGATAAAAATAAATTAACTGACATTCTCTTGACAATAGATGTCGTGTTTAGAGCATTTACGTTCTTAGCTGATTCCACTCCTCGCTGACTGTACATACATTACCTATCAGCAGTAGTATTGGGTTAAAATGTGGAACTAAGCTCGTGTAGATTGAGTAAATGTTTTATATTACAGTATAATATTTAAAGTGCATTTGAGAAGAGCGTGAAACGAGCTACTACTAGTCGGCTTTTAACTACATTACATGCTAGGGCTTATATGATAAGAGACAGAGATAAGTTCACCATCGTAGTTAGGGTTTGGCAAGGTAAAGGACATTTGTGGTACAGTCAGCATCAAAAGTAGCTACACATATAAAACTGTCCAAAGCTCTTATTCCCTTATAATAAAAAAGACTTCTGAGTTTTTCAAATGCGTAGCTACTTCTGATGCTGACTGTAAGTAGCTATTGGAGTTTGAAAATGTAATGTAGGTACCCCGTATTATTTTCATTCACTCGCTCACATCACTGGTTCACTGTTTTTACAGTATTCCAATGAATAGGAAAGGTAACGGTTAGTTTTCTTATGTCGCACGATCGCGGGCGCTGAATCTGAATTACATTTCTGAATTCACTCACGCGAGTCACATTGATACATACATAATCCACCACCGCAAGTAAGCAGGCCACATTTCTCGTTCATACAACTGGCGAGAGACATTAGAGCCAGTAACTTTAAATACTGTATCCGGCTGCGATTGATTTAATCATACTGAAGAATAAATGTGAAATGTAAATGCACTCGAATATTAACGTGTTTAGAACAAAATGGAGTACAAACTTGCGTGTTTATAAACGTGCGGTTCGTGTATTTTATCTCAAAATAATTAAAATTAATTTATTTCAATCACGAAAACAATCAGACTCAGTTTGACCGGGTTGGTCGCAAAGGCAAAGTAGGAGTCTATTCTCTGGTCTGTCAATCGAGTCAGTAGCAATGTAAAGGTTTTTTTTCCTGACTGACTTATAACGAGACTTAATATATCACTACCATTTATTAAGACATAAATGTTGGAAGGAGGGAAATTGCACTCCGTCACATTTTCACATCATGGAGGAGAGACAATGAGGAAAATACTACGTACGATTTTCGCATAAGGATAATTTGGTCACAATGTAAACTCCCAGTGCATTATCTCATTTTAGATATTTTAAACTGATGCAGTTTCTGACGTCAGCGCATTGATAGCGACACTGCAGGCATAATGCAGTGCACTTTCGTGCCTAGCGAGAGTCACTGGCAAACCAAGGCCAGGCCACGCTGAGATGACGCGACCAGAGTTCAAAATACGCGGGCGGAGAAAAGCGGCGTATACCGATCGCCTCCTGCGCGCGTCAGTCGTTTCAGACGGTCAACATCGGTCTTACATCGGTCGCGCCGTGTCAGCGTGGCATTGTAAAGTATGTACTTTAGTATAATGCTGGCTATACACGATCAAGTATGCCGTCAAGTATGCGAGCTTTCCGGTAAACTTGACGGTGTACGTCTATCATCAGTAGACTTGTCATGCACATTGATAGACATTGGTACACTTGATCGTATATGGGCAGCGTTACATTGTAGTCTTTGCAGTAAAGTGTAGTGGAGGGTGCAGACTGACTTGTCGGTGGATCGCAGCGTGCCGTTGGGGCGCGCGGGCTCGTCGTCGCCGGGGCTGGAGCCGCTCATGTGCATGACGTCCACGTGCGGCTGGCTCACCACCACCGTGTTGCACACCGCCAGTATTAGCATGAATTCGCGCACCTACACACACCAATATAATGATTTACTGGAATGATAAGCAAGAATTAAAATGACAACAGCGCAAAACGATCAATCATTAAGACCGGCTAATAATTAACACACAGTGAGAAAAAAACTGTGAATATGCGTAAGCACTACATCGTACCTAAACAATGACAGGTTAAAACCATATACAAGGTGGGCCCTGTAATAGGAGCAAATATTTAAAAGGACGCTTATTTAGAGCATCTGCGGTACCTCCTTGTTCCCAAAAATGATTATTTTATTTTCAATTCAGAGAAACTGTTATTTTGCACAATTATTTTCTATATGAGGTATTTTGAGTCCCCGTCACTTGGATCATCATATTGTGTTTATATCAACATGCTTGATTATTACGTTTTACAAGGGAGTATAAAAAAACTTACCTTTTGTGTGTGTTCGTTTCCATTGTCATCAAGCAGATGTTGCAGTAGCCTGGTGTTGGGCGAGACCTGCGTGACGGGCGTGACGATGGGCGGCAGCTCCTCGGAGGGCTCGGCCGGCGGCCCCGGCGGGTGGTCGTAGTCCACGCCGGCCACGGTGCACCGCCGGAACAGCATCTTGTTCTCGGTCAGCGTCCCCGTCTTATCGCTGAACAGATAGTTGATCTGCCCCAGCTCCTCGGTGATGTTCAGCGCGCGGCACTGCACGCGCGTGTTCGTGGTCGGGTCGTACATCTCCACATCCTGGTGTATGTGGTACACCTGCAGCAGTTTCGTCATTTCTATCGTCACGTATAGCGACACCGGGATCATGACCTGCAGGACGATGATGTACGTCCAGAAAATAATAAGGCCCTCGTAAGCGGAGGAGGAGGAGTACGGGATAAACTGGGGAAGGTCGTGGAGGCTGTAGTTGTCGAGGAAGATCTTGCAGCCGACTGCGCCGGTGCAGCACAGGAAGAGGAGCACGAGGATGCACCAGATGACGTCGGTGTTCATTTTCTTTTCTAGCTTGGAGCACTTGTAGCGCGGGCCGCCATTGTTGAGCATGGCCTTGGTCTCATGGCCGGCGTACACGACGATGCCCTCTACGAAGTCGGTGTTCTTGAGCGTGCATTCGCGGAGCAGCAGGTGGTCGGAGTTGAGCGGCACGCGCTCTTTGTTCGGGTGCGAGATGGTGCCCGTAAACCGATTGATCTTGGTTGAGGGCCGCTCCACCTCCACCGAACTTTTAAATTTCGATGGGCGAAACGTTAAATGCTGAAAGAAAACAAAAGTCATCATCACAATGTATATACAGGATGTTTTGTTTTTATTGATTTCCGTTCCTTCAAGCATATAGCCGTGTATACTCATAGAAAAGATGTACTTAGCATATTTAGATTTTCAAAATTCTAGAAAAAAATATATTTCAGTTTCATACAACCCCATAGTAAGCTCAATAAGACTTATGTTACCTATAGGTAATGAACGACGAACGGTAGGTAGGTACGCATGTAAGCTAAGAAACAATTTAGAAAAGTAAACACGAGTGATAGACTCATAGACGAGAAGAATGATGCGGTGTTTTTCAAAATAAATAAAAGCAGTGTCATACAGAAACTTAAAAAATAAAAGAGCTATGTACTCGTGGTAAAAGATAAGCATCATTTTCGGTTTTAGTTACGCAAGCGTCAATTCGCGTTCTTATTGCTCTTGAATTTACGTTGTTTACATACAACACCTAAGACTCACGAAAAACATATTGATGTGAGTTGTGACAAACAGTTACTAATTTACTATTTGTCGTGCGTGACATTCGTAAATCTCATTTTAATTGCCCAGAACATCATTAGTCCGTAATTCCCGTTGATGCAACTCGCTCGCGGCTATCTTTCCGATTATGCTTCTGTTGCTAGTATCGGAGAAAGTGTTCCCACGGTTCGTTTTTACCTTTCTGGAATACGCAGTATTCAGAATCAAATAGTAATATAAAACAGTGCATGTATAATAGTATGGAATCTTACGACATTTTACTTTTGTATCGTTTAATGAGTGAATTAAAATCGAGAAAAACCGCCATTATCATGTTATGAAAGCGACGTTAATGTCAGGTCGCAA
Organism: Notocelia uddmanniana; assembly: GCA_905163555.1. Lineage (NCBI taxonomy): Eukaryota > Metazoa > Arthropoda > Insecta > Lepidoptera > Tortricidae > Notocelia > Notocelia uddmanniana. Next base: position 25,931,495 of record LR991055.1, read on the forward strand.
TGAGGTTAAATATGGAAGCCCGGTGTGTTGGAACGGCGGCGACACCGTTCGGTAGGTGTATTAGGTACCCGTTAGACAGACACTGACCGATTAAAGGAAATGATTAATGATCTAAGTAATCACGCCTCTCAATTTAGGACATTAAATATGCATGAAAAACACACAAGGCCTTGACCTTGTGTCGCGCGATGACAAATTCGTTTTCGTGATTAAAATTCGAGTACTATTTAGGTCAGGATATTCTGTCAAACCGTAGGCTAAATGAGGAGGCGTTACTGATGGTGGTGTAATGAATGTCGATCCAGGGGTGTTATTCACAAACCGAGAAGTCCTCACCTCACCCGTTTTTATTTAAAAAAAAAAAATTACGTCACAAAAAGCAAATACATACAAATAAACAGAGGAGGAACACAACTAAATTAAAAATTATAACATAATCGGTGCGGCCATAGGTTCGGGCTCCGCGTGTGCTGCGAGTCTGGTCGGCTGTACAGCGCTGATTTTCAGCCAGCACCTACTTCACAGCTCAAAAAAAGAAGTGAACAGCTGGCTGGAAGGGGATTATTCGCTTGACTATTCGACCAAACAGGAACTTTTATGTTAAAAGTCTAAAGTGTATGAACTAGTCTCGGAATAATCTCTTCTTCCTTCCTTTTCCTTTATATGGAAACTGTCAAAATTTAACAAATGCCAGGTGAGGGCGAGTCGGTTTGTAAATGAAGGCTGTTTGTTATAACTAAACATTCATTATATTTCACATGAATAAAGCTACGGTGGCTTAGTGGTTCAAGCGTACCGCTGTCAAGCGGCGGTCGTGGGTTCGAATCCCGGCTTAAAATATACCAATGAGTTATTCTCATCTCAACTTACAAGGACGACGTACGGAATACAATACAATACATTTTATTGCACATCTCAAAAAAAATCATATACCAGCCATACCATCAAACCACCAATGGTATGGAATACCATTACGAGGACGTCATATCATCATTCATATCATATCGTCATAATAATTATTATTATTTGACGTTTACGTTAGCTTTGCGGTGAAGGAAAACATCGGTTTGGAGCTTGTACCGGCAAATACTGCAGACATCCACCACTGGTTTTGTGATAGGTACAGATTTTATAACGTAGATACCGAAATAGTCAAACGAACTAAATATCGAAATTGTCGTTGGAATTTGGACATTTAACTAGTGGCTGTGACTTTAATGTGTTATCAAATTTTTGTGTGCCGTTCATATTACAAAAAGGGGTAAGTGTTAGTGTTAAGCAAAGTTGAAAACCTACTTGATACAATATATACTTTCATCGTCCTTAAGAAAATACTGACACAATTACATTTTCTTTGTAGACTAACGACACGCCCTTTTTGTATCCGGTCGTATCCACAAGGCTGAGCTAATTGGAATAGCTACTACATTGGTTAGGCAGAATATCCAGTCGAACATCTGACGAAAATTCTCCTGGCGCCCATTATAAGCTAAGTTTAGTAATTAAGTAGATAGTAATAAACACCATAAACTGTGAAAGAAGTGCCATTATTTTAACATCCAGGACAACCCATAACAAATGGCTACATCTACATACATCGGCGAAGAAATTGAAAGGTGTTCACTGGGCGAGCGCGGGGACTACTGACAGCTCAATCCCTCTTATCAATGAGAGAAGACCTGTGCCCAGCAGTGAGGCTGGTGATGATGATGAAATCATAATTTATGACTGATTTTAGGTACCGTTACCAGTAATAATGTCAGACTCTGTATATTTGACATATCCTAACTTTTTTTAGCGGCATAGGATATGGTAGGCGCCGACCACGTACCGGAAGGAGCAGCGTGGTCATATTCCCACAAAGTGCCTGCACGGCAGACCGCAGGATGCGGGTGGCGCAGGACCGGCCATTGTGGCACTCTTTGAGGGAGGCCTATGTCCATCAGTGGATGTCCTTCGATTATAGGATTCATACTATACTAATAAATAATATTATAAATGCGGTAGTAACTATGTCTGTCTGTGACCTCTTCACGCTTAAACCGCTAAACGGATTTAGAATAAATTTGGTATAGGAATAGTTTGAGTCTCGGTCCTGGTAATGGACATAGGATAGTTTTTATTCCGGAAATCATTCCTTAGGGGGTGAAAAGGGGGTAGAAGTTTGTATGGGCGAGCGATATATTTAAGCCTGCGCCTTAGTAGCTAGTGAGTTAATAAGATAAAGTTACCATTTCTAAAAAACCAGGCGGCAGCATCCTCTGCTTGAGATTCGTCTCGCCGTCAAGGTTGCAGGTGTCGAGGTAGCATATCCCGAGCGGGTTCGATGTGTGCAGCAGCACCATGTCGGCCGGCACCGCCTCGTTGTTCGACAGATGCACCAGGTCGCCCACGCGCAAGTCACGCCATTTCACGCGCACGTACCGGTCCACGTTCCTGCGTCAAACAAATACATTGGTTTACTTTCAAGAAACAGTTGAAAGATCGTATAGTAACAATGGGGGCTATCGCGTGTGAATTTGCCGCTAGAGGCGCTAGTATACAGTTTCTGCACTAAGTACTACTACTTTTCTCCACTATCCAAAAGATAGCTCTTTAGCGATCAAACCACCTGTTGTTTTACCTCGTCTTCCTGTATCTTTGTTTGTTCTTTTGTGGTAGCTACATGCTGCAATATTACGAGAGGTGTGCAATAACAAGTATTTGTATTGTAATAATGCTATGTTAGTGTCAACAAGTAATTATATATATTAAAATTATCCTTGTAGTTATATTTTACGTTTTGCACCTTAACATGATCGTGTACAGACATTCATATAACGTATAGGAACAATTGAAGAGCGGTGATACGGAAAACTTGTAAGGTATGGGCGATACAATATTGGGTAGAATGCAGAAAAATTGTACATAGTTAAGGCCTTAATTTAATCTACGCTTTAATTTTCTTAATTTTGTAACGAAAGTTACCCATATAAGATATATGACTAATTGTCGTTACGAAAATGAGAAAATTAAGGCGTAGATTAATTTATTCTACGCTTTAATTTTCTCAATTTCGTAACGAAAGTTACGCATATAAAATATATGACTAAATGTCGTAACGAAAATGAGAAAATTAAAGAGTAGATTAAATTAAGGCCTTAACTGTGTACAATTTATTTGCATTCCACCCTACGAGTATTATACGCAACATTTAAATACGACTATAGTGGTATGGTGGTATTGTTGTTCCTTATTACACTATGTTATGGATAACATTTAGTGCTCTTATGCAATGTTATAATCATACTAATTATACACATTGCATTATAGTCACCATCACTCATGAGGATTGCAGTGTTGTAATAATAGTTTGTCTCAAGGGATATATCCGCAATCGTGATCGTGATTAGATATATGTATCAATATTGACAACTTCGCAATATAACATGTAAACACTTTTATTACAAGGTAAGTATTGTAACGTTGTGTTTTTATTATTTGATTTCATTTATTCATATAAACAATAATAAAACACAGTACAATAAATGCCCCAAACTGCAGTAACCAGTTTGTTGGCGCGTCGCGCTCAAATTACATCACTAAGATAATTGTTTACAAGTGTGAGTTATCTTATACTAGCTTTTGCCCGCGACTTCGTATGCGTAGAACTTGTTAATTGCCTTGACTTGACAATTAAAAAAATCAATTAGACTTCCACATAGGTATTCAATAATTGTATGAAATCGAAATAGTCCGGGCTATATGAAAAGTGATGGACTAAATGCAAAACACCGAGGGAGAACTAATTATTTCATCTTTTGGAGCTATCCGAGGCTACGTCCAATTTGATTCAGTAAGTATGCTCAGAAATGGCTCGAGATGGTGACGGTCGATAATCAACCGACGAAGAAAGCATGGTTCTATTAATTAATTTGGTCATTATAATGAAATCGGGACATAATATTATTACTATTTTTTAAATTGTTTTTACAATTTATTTTATTGAAGTATACTTATATACCTAAACTATATTAAATGATATATTTCAGCCAGCAAAAACATGCAAATGTGTGATTTTGAAATACGTGAGCAAGCCACATACAACCGTCCATGAGAAAAACAGGGCGTGCCCAAATGTATTCCTGTTACTTTTAACGTTTGCCCCTGTGATTAGAAAATGTAGACGTTTAAAATTAAAAGGTATATTATTCGGTATAATTGGAATACGTGGTATCAGTACACTTTTCTCGCTTGGCTTCTTTCGTTAAAATCGTACCCTTCACAATCATCATCATCATATATTATCAGCCGAAGAACGTCCACTGCTGGACATAGACCTCCCCAAAAGAGTGCCACAATGACCGATCCTGGGCCACCCGCATCCAGCGGACTCCTGCGATCTTTACCAGGTCATCAGTCCACCTTGTGGCCTACCCACGCTGCGCCTTCCGGCACGTGGTCGCCACTCGAGAACCTTTCCGCCCCGACGGCCATCGATTCTCCGTGCAATGTGCCCCACCCACTTAAGTTCAGCGATTCGGAGGGCTATGTTGGTTACTTTGGTTCTACTGCGGATGGCCTCATTTCTTATGGGATCACGTAGAGATACTTCCAGCATAGCCCTCTCCATTACTCTTTATGTGACTTTGAGCCTCCTCACGAGGTCCATAAAAACTGACGAAGCCCTTCAAAATGTCACAATTCGTTGATTCTCAATCTACTTAGTGCCGTTGCATAATTTGGGTGAGTCTCAGTTGCGCATTAACAAAACTGGTACACCTTCAGTTTTCAAGCGTGTGGGATGGCCCCCCGGATAGCTCCAAAGGTTCAAAAAATCAGCGGGGTAGGTAGTGGTGTCATCAGCAGACATGACAGTGTCGACGGAAATATATAAATTTTTTTTTTGCGTATAAGTTATTTTGTACAAGATATTTTTGTCGATTTTAAGAACAATATCATTTTATGGTGCCAAAATGGTTCTTTCACACAGCCAATTTTTGTCATTAATATTTAATTCTCAATCAGGAAAAACCTGAGCTATCTTCTGATTTCAAAATATGACAAAATTCTTAGCCAGACATTATCAGTAATAATGACAGTTTTTAGGGTTCCGTACCACAAAAGGAAAAAACGGAACCCTTATACCGTCCGTCTGTCTGTCTGTCTGTCAAGACTCTTTTTCTCAGGAACGCGTGGAGGCATCAAGCTGGAATTTATATCAAATACTTAGGTCTACTGTCCCTTGGAGCTGTGAAAAATCAAACTTCTAAGCCAACGCAATCAAAAGATACAGCCGTTTATGCCGCAAATTTTCGACACTCGCAAGGGAATCAAAACCTACCTATACAGGGTACTTCCCGTGAACTCAGAATCTTGAAATTTGGTACGAAGCAACGTCTTATAGCACAGATAAAGGAAAAATTGCGAAAACCATAATTTTTTAGTTACATCATATAATAAAAAATATTTTTTACGGAACCCTCGGTGTGCGAGTCCGACTCGCACTTGGCCGGTTTTTTTCGCTACCTATCCCTTTCTATTATACGAAATGAGAGTAAGACAGCTAGAAAACAGTGTCTTAAAAATAGTGTCTGGCGGGCTATTAGTCAATGGAATCATACTTTTGGCCGGGGGAGCCAGGACGGGTATGGCGGACTCCCGTCTAAAGTTTGAAACGCACAGAGCGCGGCGCAGTGTCGTTGCAGGTCGGAGGCGGTTTTTCGGTAAAGCGAACGCAATCCGGGGGTCGTCGCACCAAAAAACCGACCGTGATAGTGGAGCGGAGGCGGCTTGTATGACATATGAAGCAGTAATCGACAGTTTCGGAAAGATCCAAAAATTAAAAACCGCCTCCGCGCGTCACCGCGCCCGCTCTATGCGTTTCTAGCTTAAAACCCCACGGTGTTCTTCCCGCTGTTTATGGTGGAGCCACGGGAACGCTTACACACGACACTTCCGCGACTCTTCCAGCAGCTGTCTATCATTGTTGGAACCATCACGAAGAGGGAATTGGCCCTTTCCCTAAAAAAGAACCTTATTCCATACAGGCCCTCCTAATACAATCATACCTTTTTCGTCTGTTTCTAACCGAATTCGAGCAGTTTCTCAGCATACGCACCGGACTCTGCATCGATAAAAAGTTTTTTTACTAAATTAAAAGTTAAGGTTTCAAGTTCCTAGGCTTATAAAAATATTTTTACTCCGCGCAATGAAAATGTTATCACTAAGATTTAAAAACGTCAAAATTAATTAACGCTGCTAACGAAAATTCCAAATTTCAAATTAAAGGAAAATTTTTAAACTTTAGTGCTCCGAGCAGGATTCGAACCTGTGATATCTGGCATAATACGCGGCCAATCACCCACTAAATTATTGATTTATGTTCCCTTTAATTTCAATTTTAAAAACATCAAAAAGTGCCGGATTCGAACCCGAGTGCGTCGTCTTTGCAGACCATATGCCAAACCACCGAGCCACGGATGAGTTGTAAACACATGGCGAATTTTTGACTTAGTACCTTGATGACGTATCTCTATGGCAACAAAACATCTCATCCCTCGTCACATCAATATTTTCTCTCCATATAAAGTTTCATCCCCTTTTTTGCCCCTAAAAGGGATGAAATTTGACATAAATCATAGGCTATGATGAGAAAATATTGATGTGACGAGGGATATAACAGTTTTGTTGCCATTCATAGCCTATGTCCTATGCTGATATATAAGGTACATAACTGGAGAGTTTCATAAAGATTCGTCCAGTAGTTTTTGAGATTAAGAGGATGCTGCCCCTCGAAGAAGGAAACAAAGAGCGGTCCAGCTACACTTGAGTAAGTCTTTGTTCGCAAAAAGGCAGTTTGCTTCACAGTCTACGTATTTGTATAACACCATAAATGATAAAATCTTGATATACCCAATGCTAAACTACGAACTCAAAACTGCAATAATCAAATGGCTACAGCCACTCACTTATGACGAAGCAGAAGCTCACATAATATTGTATCACAAAACACACACACACACACACACACACACACACACACGCACACGCACACGCACACACACACACACACACACACATTCAAACACATAATTGTATTACATAATGTAAGCTTATTTTGTCATTTTTAATTGCTTAGATTTAGTACAAAAGGTTGAACTTGTAACCAATACTGGAAGAGTGGTGCCTCCTGCCACAGGTATATTATACTTACTAAGAGGCCCCAGACACAATGTTTTTACACTGTAAATGTTTAACCAAATAAACTATTTTCATTTTCATTTTCATTTTCAAGAGGAACGTACATACATCCAAACTTTCACGTTTATAATATTATTAGGATTATTAGGATTACTACTGAACTTATTCAACTAGGGCATACATAGTAGTAACATTAAGATGTGGTTAAATATTTTCGACACTATATAATGCCATATAGTGTATTTTTTAGCTTTTCTTTAAAGGCTGCTTTGTTAATACTATCGCTTTCACACAGAAAAGGTATGCTATTAAAGATTCGAGGCACCAAATAGCGTAGTGTAGACTGTAGTGTGATAAGGTGTTCGGATTTACGAGTTTCAGGAAATGGGAGATACGAAAACATGTATGACCTTCGTATCGGTTTAGTTATCTGTCATAATTGTTATATCATATAATATAATTGCTTGTAACATGTTTTAAATATTTCTAGTAATGTTTGTAATTTAGATACGTAGGTAAGCTACCTTAAAATCATTCATCATAAAGATAGTTACAGGACTATTCTCTAGTGGGTGCTCACTGCTGTGGTAAAGACTGATCAATTTCGCTGGATTATTGTGCGTACTAGATTTTCTCATGAGGACTACCCTACTTCTATAAGAGTGGAACCCACTTTCATTAAATATTTGGCAATGTTTTGACGATGCATCTTGCGGATACTTTATGTGCTAATGTAAAGTGATACAGTACAATTTTAACGATACCTGTGTGGATAATATTTGTGTAGTATGAAGTAAGTTGATGAATCATTTAAATTAAACATTTTCTCACAAATATATATGTACTATATTGGATATTTTTAAATCGCGGGTGAATAGGACTTGTGTATTAAGCCTTAAATTTTTCGACGATATCATCACCTACCAACGAGTGAAATTGTGATTTAATGCTTACCTGTCTGTGAAAAAAAAAATCAAGTAATCAAGCACTACAGGGCCATCAAAATGGTCACCGAAATTGTGTTTATGTTTAAGTGTTCGCCTGAGTGGCGCGTATAGCGTAGTCATATTTATAGGATTAGGGAAAATTCACACTCATGTTCCATGTGCAAAGTGTAATAAAATATTGAAACGAATCTGTTATCGTATTGCGACACGCACATTTGTTCGGCCCGATCGGGCTAATATCACTGTACACTCACATTCTGTAACAGTACTGCAGACACTCTTTATGGCCACGTTATTTGTTGCAACTCCGTATGACACAGATAGTTTTAACACCAAACTGCAACACTGCTGCTTCTTTGTCCTATTGGCAAAGAATAGTATAATTGGTATTGGTTAGCTAGACCATAAAAAACGAAAATGTAGTCAGTAGTCAGAGTCACACGTTTCATTAAGGAAAAAACGAATAAAACTCGACCGTGAACGTAGCTCACAAACACCAGAACACGACCTTATATATATGGAGCCGTTAAAGCATATTTAGATTTTCAGTTATTTTTGAGCACCTATGCATATGCATTCTATTTAATGTTCTGTTGTTCTATTTAATGGTGACTGTACCTTACCTACACATATTTATCCGAGAAATATTGATTGGTTGTCCGTTGACCTGTGAAGATAGTGCGTGTCCGCTCACAATAATGCCAACCAACTCAAAGCAGCTCTTATCATTTGGCTATCATGACGATGAATGTCACTCATAAATACAACGTACGGTTGTCACGTTCTACAGTGAAGTAAATAAACATTCTGATTTATTTTAAAATACAAAGTACAGCCTTGGTTAAAGCAGCTTACTTTAAAAGTAGGTATTGACAACCCCTAGTTTTCCTTTAAAACATAAAATGTCGTAAAATATCAAACACCTATAAAACTTTTGTTTTATAGATGTTGAATCGTATGAGAAATCGGAAGGCTAATAATAAGACAAGTTGACATTGTTTTCCGCGCGATCTTTACCGTCAATAAACGTTTCTGTTAAAAAAAAAATCATTTTTGGTACAAGCTACTACTCTTTGTGTTTTCCGCGCAATCTTTAACGTCAATAAAAGCTTCTGTTAAAAAAATCATTTTTGGTACAAGCTGCTACTCTTTGAGACGGTTCCATTGAGCCCAAACACGACGAATTTATCTCGTTCATTTGATTATAAGTAAGGTATTTATATGAATAAGTTTCTGTTAAAAAAAAAACATTTTTGGTACAAGCTCCTACTCATTGAGACGGTTCCAATGAGCCCAAACACGACGGATTTATCTTTTATTTTAGGTGTGCCTATGACCACCTTCTGTCTCCATTTCCAGATCAGCTCGGTTGTATCATAATATTGTATTCACTATACTTATACAGCATGGGACTCTTCAAAAAAAGGTGTGAAGTTTTCTTACGGGTCGGCAACGCGCAAGTGACGCCTCTGGCGTTGCAAGCGTCCATGGGCGACGGTGACCACTTACCACCAGGTGGGCTGGCAGCTTGTTTGCCACCGACGTGGTATAAAAAAATATATAATATAAATAGTGTAGTAATTATAAATAAATGCGACTAAGCTGAATTGTTAATTTGGCATAGTTATGTTAGTTTTTCTTATACCATACCATCAAATGGTTGAAATAAGGATTGCATGTTTTGAGGACATACCAATAAAAGCTTGTCAAAATGCGTGAGTGCACTGTGTTAAACAATATACTTTTGGCCAAGGATGTATAATCCCCAAATGCCGTGTATACATAAGCAGAGAAGAATATATAGTGTTAGCGCAATTTTGTCATTTTTAAGGAATAGAGAAAAGGTCCCACCATATCAGCCGAAGGACGGCCACTGCTGAACATAGGCCTCCCCCAATTTCATGGGGGGAAATGCCATAATCGCCACGCTTGGCATAAGGATTGGCGATCGCAGTATCTCCACCGCACTCCAGGGATGCTGCTGCCCATCGCCCGATGGTCTTGGTCGTAGTTTTAGTTTAGGACATACCCGGGTCCACGTATACGTATATATTATAAGAAGAACGCTAACACTATTTTATTGGTGTTTGTTGCAGTCAACAGTTATTACATCAATGTTTTTACGTTAAGAAGTATACATTTACATAGTATATCGTTTATCAAAACGATTACGCGAGTGTCGAGCCCTCGAGCCGCGGGTAAAAATAGTACATTACGATACAAGTGCAGAGAACAGGGAATTCGCAAAGAGTGGTGATAAATTAAAACACGACCGAAGAGAGTGTTTTAAATCGACACGAGTTGCGAATTACCTATTCGCACGTGTATCGTACGTTTTACAGTACATGGCTCTAAAAAGTTTCGACATATGCACGTAAACTGCTGCAGTGCAAAGAATAGGTAATTCGCAACTCGTGTCGATTTAAAACACGACCGAAGGGAATTTATCAGCACTCGTTGCGAATTTCCTATTCTTTGCACTTGTATCGTAATGTACTATTTTAATACAGTTGCTCAAAAAGTGGTACTTTTGTAGCTCCTATATATCGTGCGGAAAGTTGGATTTTTCGCACTAGTGCTTTTTACTTTTCCTTTTTTAGGGTTCCGTACCCAAAGGGTAAAAACGGGACCCTATTGCTAATACTTCGCTGTCCGTCCGTCCGTCCGTCTGTCACCAGGCTGTATCTCAAGAACCGTAATAGCTAGACAGTTGAAATTTTCACAGATTTTGTATTTCTGTTGCCGCTATAACAACAAATACTAAAAACAAAATAATAATAATAATTAAGGGAGGCTTCCATACAAAAAACGTGATATTTTAGCCCTTTTTCATGGCTACCACTCGCCGAGCTAGTTAGTATTTTTATTGTGGCTACAACAACAAATACTAAAATCTAAATAATAATAATAATTAAGGGGGGCTCCCATACAACAGAGAAGTTGTTGGCGTTTTTTCTGGTACGGAACCCTTCGTGCGCGAGTTTGACGGTTTTTTCAATTATTCCATGTCCAACCAAGTTAAATCACTCTATTCTTGTTTTATTTCGTCGTTTAAAATTGTATCTATAATTTAAAATATGTAAAGAAAAACATTATTTTCTTTATTTTACATATTTCCACGGATGTCTCTTGATCGTGTGACGGAACGCACCCGATATTGGTTTTAGAATCTATGGTGATATTTTTTTTTGATAACCTATATGTGCTGTCATGAGAAAGCAATTTACCTATCAAATATTTTATTTTGTTAATAGAAAGCTAATTGTGATTTAGGAATCGACATTGAGATTAATAACATTAAATGTCGTTTCTTTTCTTACAGGTAAAGTTTGTTTTGTTACTTGTTTAATTCATACTGTTTATTCATGTTAATCTTAGGTACATGTAAACTAATGTAATAAATCTTTTCTTACAGAGAAACTCAGTTGTGTATTGATTAACTGTGTCATCCAAATCACAACTAATAGAAACTAATATCTTATAAAACGACATTTATTGTCATAAAATGGAAAAGTTGAAGTTTACGTTTCAAGTCAAAGCAACAACAGACGGAAAGTCAAACTATATTGCCATAACCTCAATTGCCACACAAAATGACAAAGTATTTCTTATTCCGGAGGAATATCAAGCAGTATCACAATATCACAACCATATCCAAACCTCTAAAGCTTTTGCTACAGTGAAAAATACATTAAAGAAAAGACATCAAAGCAGAAGTGTATGGATAAAAATGACAGATAGTTTATTACAAACATATTGTGATGAGGATGAAAACATGATTTTCCAGAACCAATTTCTTGAGGAAATTACCCAAGAACAGTCAGCTATTGTCAGTAAACAGAAATCAAAAGAGCCTTTAGTGAAGATATTGCAAAAATTAATTGAAAGTCAACAAAACAAGGAGAAACAAAGTATAAAGAAGTTAGCTGAGAGATTTGTAATTGAAAAATTTGATGGAAAATGTGTAAGTGCATGTAACTGGATGGAAATATTTGAAAAGGAGTGTGTGAGGTTTGACATAGTAGCAGATGAAGAAAAAATTGAAATTTTCAGATTATTTCTTGAAAAATCCTGCGTAGATTGGTACTCTTCCATGATGATCAAGCATAGTTTACAATCGGAGTGGTCCGAGTGGAAATCGAACTTTTTGCAAACCTATGCTAATAAAGGTTGGACTACAAGCAAGTATGCTTTATTTTTCAAGTATCAATCAGGATCTTTATTAGATTATGCTATCAAGAAAGAAAAACTTCTATTAGAATTAAGAAAAACAATAGATCAAGGAACCCTGGTTGATATTATTGCCGCCGGCTTGCCAGATTTCATAACAGATAGAATCAATAGAGAGGAAATTGTACAAACAAAAGACTTATTTAATGAACTTGGCAAGTTAGAACATTTGGTTGGAAAGAAGAAATTTATTAAAAAGAAAGATGACACCAAGCAACTGAAACAAAAGTGTGGTATTTGTGAAAGTTTACAAAAAGGTGTGCGCTATCATCCAGAAGATTCCTGTTGGTTTAAAACAAAAATGGATAGTGGAAAAGAAAGAAATAATAAACAAATAAAGCACATTAACAATTCAGAGTTGGAATGTGAACTTCAGTGTGAAGATCCAAAAACTGATTGTGCCGCCATTAATTAAAATAAAATTAGTATTGAATAAAAATACTGAAGTATTTGGAATCTATGACTCTGGCTCTAATGTCTCATTGATAAATTCAAGGTTATTAAAGATAAATAATAAAGAATCGAGTTACTCAAGCAATACTAGTTTAAAAACAATTAATGGCGTTAAAAAGGCAAATGGCATGATAACACTCGATATAAACATTTTCAATGTGGAGAAAAAAATGAATGTTTTTGTAATCGACAAAGAAGATTTTAATTACGATTTTTTAATCGGATTAGATTGTATAAAAGATTTTTTCTTGATTCAAAATGAAAACTTAGAAATCACTCAGAAAGTTCCTATACAAAGAAGCGAACTAGTTTCTACAGGAACAAAAAAGTCGGATATTGACATTTCCAAGGAAATTAAAACTGATAATTTAATAAACTTCAATGAGAACTTCAGTGAAGAAAACTTCAAAATTTGGATAAATCATCTAACCTCTCAACAACAGGCAGTGATTGATGACTTAATATCGAACAATAAATCAGTATTTGCAAAAGACAAATATGATATAGGAATGGTAACAGATTATGAAGCACATATTGATCTTTCGATAGAAAAATATTGCAGTAAAAGGCCATATCGTTGCTCAATTGAAGACAAAAAGGAGATTGAGAATCAAATTGGAAAATTATTGGAAAAAAAGATAATAGAAGAATCATATAGCCCATTTGCAGCTCCTGTTACATTGGCTTATAAAAGAGATGAAAATAAAAAGTCAAGATTGTGCATAGATTTTCGAGACCTAAATAAAATCGTTGTCCCTCAATCGCAGCCGTTTCCACTTATCGAGGATCTAATAGTGAAAACTAGAGACTGCAAGTTTTTCTCGACACTAGACCTGAATTCAGCATTTTGGTCAATACCTCTGCGTGTCACAGACAGACACAAAACTGCATTCGTCACCCAAGAGGGCCATTTTCAATGGACTTGCTTACCTTTCGGATTAAAGACCTCACCGGCTATATTTCAGAGAATAATGTGTAATATAATACGAAAACACAAGCTTGGAGATTTCACAGTATGTTACATCGATGACATCTTATTATTCTCAAAAACATTTTCTGATCATGTCGGACATCTGGAACAGCTATTTAAAGCAATTACAAGTGAAGGTTTAAGACTTAAATTTTCTAAATGTATGTTCGCTGCCGACTCAGTTAAGTACTTGGGTCACATAATACAGAATAACTCGGTTAGACCTCTGAAAGACAACTTAATATCAATAAAAAACTTCCCAACTCCAACGAAGAGGAAAAATGTGAGACAATTTTTAGGGAAAATAAACTTTTATCATAAGTATGTGCCAAATATAGCGATAAAATTGGAACCGTTGCATAACCTTTTAAGAAAAGGACAAACTTTTAACTGGACTAAGGCATGCCAAGAGTCATTTGATGAAATGAAACAGATATTATGTTCTCATCCAGTTTTGGCAATTTTTGATCCAAATTTGCCTATCCACATATACACAGATGCTAGCATTCAAGGAATAGGAGCAATCCTAAAACAGCCACAAGAAAACAATGAAGAAAAACCGGTGTCATACTTCTCAAAAAAATTGAACGAAGCTCAAAAAAGGAAGAAAGCTGTATATCTAGAATGCCTAGCAATTAAAGAATGTGTAAAGTACTGGCAGCATCTATTAATAGGTAGGAAATTTACCGTATTTACAGACCACAAGCCCTTGGAGAATATGAATATAAAGTCAAGAACAGATGAAGAATTAGGAGATCTAACCTACTACCTTTCACAATATGAATTCATAGTTAAGTACTCTCCAGGAAGATACAACATCGAAGCTGATTGCCTAAGCAGGAACCCAGTACTAGAAGCAAATGAAAACCAAGATGAACAGTTAAAAATAGTCAACATGATAACACTAGAAGATATCTTAAAAGACCAAATTACAAATGAAAAGATACAGTGCCGAAAATAAAATTTAATAACAAAAAACAATATTTATTACAAGAAAGTTAAGAAAAAGGATAAAATAATCCCATCAGAGAAATTAAGTATACAATTCATCAAAAATGTACATGCAGACCTGGGTCACATAGGAATCAAACAATTGCAAAGAATGATCAGCTCATGGTACACAGCAGAAAACATGACAAAAAACATAAAAAGAATCTGTGAAAGTTGTATAGTATGTATAAAGAACAAATCAAGAGGACAATACAAATATGGATTGATGTCCCACTTGGGTCCTGCCACAAAACCTTTTGAGATATGTTCCATTGATACGATTGGAGGATTTGGGGGTTCAAGGTCAACAAAGAGGTACTTGCACCTGTTATCAGATCATTTCACACGGTACGCATATATTTTGACATCAAGTACACAAAATGCAAATGATTTTATAAAACTAGTAAGAAAATGTGCGGAAACTAACGACATTGGCATGATTCTCTCGGACCAATACCCAGGTATCAATTCTAGAGACTTAAAAAAATTTCTGGATGAAAAGAATATTCCAATTATTTTTACTGCTGTGGACTCGCCTTTCTCAAATGGATTAAACGAAAGACTAAATCAAACGTTAGTCAATAAAATCAGATGCAAGATAAACGAAAATGATGCTAAAATAGCATGGACAACTATAGCACAACATTGTGTAAAAAACTATAACGAAACGGAGCACACTATCACTGGATATGCTCCAAAGTATCTTCTTAACGGCACAGATGTTACAATTTTGCCAAATGAACTGAAACTTAAGAAAACCAAGTATGATTTGATCCAAGACAGGGAAAAAGCTTTGGAAAATACGATCAAGTCACATAATTACAACTAGACGATTTATGATAAAAATCGAAGACATATAGACTTCAAAGTTGGTGATACTGTTTTCATAGACAATGGAAACAAACTGAATAGGAAAAAGCTCGACGAAATGAGAATCGGACCCTATAAAATCATAGAAAAAATATCAAACTCAATTTACAAGATAAACACTAACCATAAGAAAACAGAGTCAAACTTTTTCCACATCTCGAAACTTACTCCAGCCCCTGCACTTGAAGACCATTATGACTATGTGTGAGAAACCTTATTGTTATATCTTCTCTGGGAAGGGGAGATGTAAAGAAAAACATTATTTTCTTTATTTTACATATTTCCACGGATGTCTCTTGATCGTGTGACGGAACGCACCCGATATTGGTTTTAGAATCTATGGTGATATTTTTTTTTTGATAACCTATATGTGCTGTCATGAGAAAGCAATTTACCTATCAAATATTTTATTTTGTTAATAGAAAGCTAATTGTGATTTAGGAATCGACATTGAGATTAATAACATTAAATGTCGTTTCTTTTCTTACAGGTAAAGTTTGTTTTGTTACTTGTTTAATTCATACTGTTTATTCATGTTAATCTTAGGTACATGTAAACTAATGTAATAAATCTTTTCTTACAGAGAAACTCAGTTGTGTATTGATTAACTGTGTCATCCAAATCACAACTAATAGAAACTAATATCTTATATATATTTAAAATATTAAAATTTAGTATTTTACAAATTACATAGTTTTCTAATATAAAAAAAAACATTAAATTGATTTTATTAAAGTTGGGTGATTTAATATTACGATGAGACTGAAAACGAGTATTAGAGACCGCCGCCGGGATAATAATGATGTTGTCACTACCAGTCAAGTTATTAAATGTGTGTCATTTAACTTCTGTTTATTTATAGGTCCGTATATTTAGGTATAGGTCCGTATATTTTTTTCGCAAATGTATTAAAAAACGTCGTTCGACATACGTGCGGAAGTGCCATTTTCACTCGTCTCGTGTCTTGAACCTCGCCCTGCGGCTCGAGCCTAGACACCTCGGAACTCGTACAAAATGACATAACTTTCCGCACTTGTATCGAAATGTGCTATTCTCTACGTTATACATTATTGTCCAAGTGTATGAAACCGCAATCGATTTCGTACTATAATATTAGGGTCGGCGTTAGCGTTTCGGCTTTCGTTCCACCGTAAACAATGCAACAGGTGACGCAACAACCATTAACAACGACCGCGAGTTTAAGGCTTCTATTGGGACGAGGATTCCGTACAATTAAACAAACATCGATAAGGATCTGATAATTAAAATAACAATTTATATTTTGTTTTCCGGACAAATATTTTTTTTATGTGAATTTTTTATATATGTTGATTATTTTGTTCTATACAATACTTTATGCAAATAAATTACTTTTTCGACTCCAGCATTATAATCTGTCAATTAAATGACTGACAGTAGTATTAAACTATAAAAGGAGGAGTCTGCCGCCACCATGACCGGTGCAACTCATGTCCAATCGTCGGTAATTAAAGTAAATAAATACATTTCGTGTTATAGGAATATTTTAAGAGTGTGTACAAAGCGCGAGAGTTTTAAATGTTAAAGTAGTATTAAAACTTTTTATATAAATGCAAGTATATAATAATTAATAATAATAATAATGTATTTATACATCGTTATTTTCATATTTTTATGTCGTTAGACAAGTCATTATATACAACTGTTATTTATATTTTTAAAAGAGGCACACGACAATACCGTATTCTGCCACCATATCTATTTTCAAATTATGTTGCTGTCGTAAAAAAATATTATATGCAACGTTATATAACGTTGCATAAACTGTAGCATATACGTTGACTTACTTTGCCCCGGAATCATTATCGCTGAGTGATACTACATATTAGCGCAATCGGATCGGGTTTCCCCGAGGTTCAAGAAGTCTCAAGGCAAAGTGAACCCGATCGGCGAGGCGCTTTCACCTAATTGACAACATTTAATTTTTTTAAGAAGGCTTTTTTCCGTTAAAATCAAATAGAGGATACAAATTAATTAAACCACAGTTTTCAATTCTCTTAAATATCCCAATTTAATAATAATAAATCAATTTCAAAAGCTCCTCATTCTAAAAGAGAGTAAGTGAAGTAAGGCGTCATAGCGTCACAAATCATACAGAAGCACCGTTACTAAGACAGAACTGCTGTTCTTTTTGTGCGCTGTGACTGTCACAATTTCATACGAGTAGTAGTAACGTCATTATGACGATGGTAGGCTTCCTTCACATTTTCGTGAATATTTAGAAAAATAATATCTATAAAAATATAAAAAGGGTTTCTTGTTAACAAATTAACATAATGAGTTAAGATTTTATACTACTTGAAAATTTGAAATGTTGACAATTTATTCACATGTTTGTGCGAGTATCTAACTCTATTGTAGGTTTTATCGAGATTCATCGTATCTATCGTATAACTGTGCTAGTGGGTTCTTAAGTGACGTCGAGGGTCGCCTCTGTCGCAAATTGTATAAAATGATAACATTTTCTTTGGCTTTTAGATATGTTTGATAGCTTTAAGTAATTCAATTTAAAGAAAATGTTTTTTTACGAAAATAAAAAATGTTTAGAACATCATAATTTGAGAACTCACTCGTTACATTAACAATATTTATGTACACTAAAGAAAATACAAGCCACAGTTCAAGTAATGAATGGCTACACAACACAACGGTGGGAACAACATTGACCCAGTCTGTGTTCTAAAACAAAACGGCTTCAACGAAGTCAGCGGTATACATGCGTCCTTAAGCCTTTCTCTCTGGACAGCGGAGGCAGGGCTTGCGATAAGCGTGCCATGGAACCTTAATAAACATTGTCGCAGACAATGGGCCGCGACCCGTTCAGCACAACGAAAGTGATTTGAGAGCTGATAACCCACTCTTTCTGAAGTACCGGCTTTCTATTTCCTTCATTTCTCGTTGTGACGTCATCAGATCAGATTAGTCACGTTTGTTGATCCTGTAGACGCAGAATTCCTATAGAGTCGGCAAAGTGTAAACCCGTTAGGTACACGAATATGACACATACATATTATGCCGACATTCACAGCGGAATTGAAGTATTGTTTGGTATGGTAGTTACAGTGTGCACCAAATAACAGCTAAAGAGTATTTATATGTGGCATTTTGTACTTTCCCTGTAGGTAAATATATGTTTAGTCAAAGCGTAACCAATAGCATATTAAAGGTAAAGCTATTTCGGTACAGTTCTTTTGTGAGTACCGAATTCTTACGTGAAACGACGCCAATAAAGCAATAAGTATCAACATCAACAACAAGAATCCGAATTACATAGTTACAAATTATGATATTTATGATACCTATGATATTAAAAATGTATATGAAATAATTATACCTATACTATACTACCTATGATAAATTAAAATAATAATGTAGGTAATAAGGATCATGTATCAAATGGATATAAAATGTAATAGATACATTAAGAGCAAACAAGGGCGACTATTGACCTGTAATAACGCAATAAATGCCCGATGGAAGGAGTATTACGAAGAACTGCTGAACGAAGAGTTCCCAAGTAAAAGTATGCCTCGCTTACCACCAGTTCACGGACCAATCAACTGTATAACTCCAGAGGAGATCCAAAAGGCTATAACTAACATGAAATACCATAAAGCCATGGGGCCAGACAATATTCCCTGGAAGAAACTCGGCCTCGCCGCTATACCATGGCTCACGGAACTTTTTAACAAAATCTACGTGGAAGGCAAAATACCTAACTCTTGGCGCTTTAGTTTTCTATCGCCAATCTATAAAAATAAAGGGGACATCTCACAATGCAACTATTATAGAGCAATAAAACTTACCTCCCACACACTCAAAATATGGGAAAGAATAATCGGAGCCCGTATTACAGCAATATCCAATCTAACTGAGAACCAGATGGGATTTACAGCGAGCAGGTCCACCACAGAGGCTATTCAAACCATTCGAATAGTTATGGAAAAGCATCGCTCTAATAAAGAAAATCTCTACTTCCTTTTCATCGATCTTGAAAAAGCGTTCGACCGAGTCCCTAGGAAGCTGGTCTGGCAATCCCTACGAGCCCTGAAGCATATATCACCATAATCCAGGACATGTACAACGGTATCTGGACACGGACTAAAAGCCCAGCTGGAGTAAGTGAGCCATTCCAGGTTGGGGTAGAGGGTAGGTGTACATCAAGGGTCAGTGCTCACCCCGATGCTCTTTAACTTGTCAATGGACTACATAACACGCAGCATACAGGCACCAATTCCGTGGTGCATACTGTATGCAGATGATATAGTACTAATCACCAAACGTGCATGTGAATTGCAGGAATCCTTCAATATGTGGCTCGACAAGATTGAACGACACGGACTCCGAACCAGTAGAACGAAGACAGAGTATATGGAGTGTGACTATGGGGGCACAGAAGATACCAACTATAATATACTCATAGAAGATAAGGTACTGCCCAAAGCAGCTCACTTCCAATACCTCGGTTCTGTCCTTTCGACTAACGCAAACGTGGACAATGACGTAACCCACCGAATAAGTTCAGCTTGGTTAAAGTTGAGATCCCTGTCTGGCGTTATGTGCGACCCAAAAATGCCTATCAAAACTAAAGGCAAAATATACAAGACAGTTGTCAGACATCAGAGTTCTGATGTACGGAGCTGAATCATGGACGGCTAAGAAAGTGCACGAACAAAAGCTGCACGTGGCGGAGATGAAGATGCTCAGGTGGGCCGGCGGCGGTATCACACGTCTCGATAAGATCCGAAATGAATATGTTCGCGGATCGTTCAAAGTTGCACTGATTACGGAAAAACTCAAAGAAAGCCGGATGAGATGGTATGGACATATTATGCGACGAGACGTAAACTACTCAGTGAGGAAAGCTCTGAGTATCCCAAGCCACCCCAGAGGAAGACCACCTGCAACGTGGTGGTCCAATGTCGAAAAAGAGATGAGGACACTTAACCTGACCACTCAGACAACCCAGGATAAAATATCCTGGCGCCAACGTACGAGGAGGCTCGACCCCATCTAAAATGGGAAATGGGCTGGAAAAAGAAGAAGAAGGATCATGTATCAAGTTATCTGAAATAAAATTTAGCTAATATTTTTTTATGTAGCTTCAGTGTAATATCGAACGGTGAGGAGAATTTCTTTATATTTTATTATTTGGCTACTTAGCCACGAGTACATCGGGATTCCCCCGAGACTCATTCGATTACTTTTATTTTCGTATAAGTCGTATCTGACTGCCGAGCCCGCTTCAATTGCGTTTGCGTTAGTGAATAGCTACTGGAAAGCAGGACGCATAAATTTAGCGTCAAATTAATTGAGCGGTGACATTGGATCTCGTACACCTTGCTGAGAGGTTATATATATATATATATATATATATATATATATATTGAAACGGTCATTTTTGTATATCAAGGTCAACGGAGGCTACAGTGTGTAAATCAAATTCTAGCAAATATTTAAATGCTGGTTAACGTACCTCCATCCGGGTATGTCCTAAAACTACCACTAAGACCACCGTAGGAATGCGGTGGAGACACTGCGATCTCCAACCCGCATGCCAAGCGTGGTGGTGAGGGTGGTGGCCACTAAGAAGACTCTTAAGAAGAATATTCAGATAGCTCTTGCTGTGAATTACAATATAAAAATTAACCATTCAAAATAATACGAAATAATTTGAGTTTTTGTTTAATTAAAGTTCGCAATGTACCTAACGCAAAACATTCAAGTTAACGCTTGTTGACAACTTAAATGTCATCTCGTAATGTCATTGAATATAATATATAGTATAGTAATCCCATCAAAATATAAATGTGACAAAATAAGCCAAGTTCTCATGTCCCATCAAAAGTAGTGATATGTATATATCTTACTGTACACTTTACGTTTTGAAGATAATGCTCCCTTTTACATAGAATAAAATTATAAAATCATGGATTGGTATACTATCTTATTGCCGATTTGAATTGTGAGCAACGAATATCGTTACCGCGAAAGTCACATGATGATGACGAGTATGACGTAGTTGAAAAATATGTTTGTAATCATATTTACAAGTTACTCGTATTACTCATTACACTAGTGACTTGTGTAGAAATATTGGAAAGCGTGTCAAGAGGCGAACGTGACCAATGCATGAGTAAAGAACGAGACAAAAGACTCGAATCCTTCCCAAACCAATCCAAGCTGATGCAATCAATATTTATTGACACACAGTGATCAGACACGACAGAATTAGAATTAAAACATTGATGTCGGTGTTTTTTTTAACCAACTCTAAAATAAAAAAAAACAGCGGAAGTTTTAGAACGAAAGTTGTCACGTCTGGCTCTATCGACACATCTACCATGAAAGTTTCAAATCTATAAGCCGAATGAAACTAGGCAAGTAAGAGCCTGACTCGCGCACCCAGGGTTTCGTACAAATTTAGTACATAAAAGATTGTTTTATTATTCAAAAAAATACTTAGAGATATACTTATATGCATCACTCGTTTTAATCAAAATGTAATAAAAAAATCGGTTCCTGGTTATGTATGTGATTACATTGTTATTTACTTAAAAGGGATGATAACTGGTTAGTCGAATTCAGCAACATTGAATAAAACGCTAAAAATGCTCTGTTAGTAGGTATTATGTTTGGGTCACAAATAAGTGACTTAATTGTCACGATTTTTGGTAGTCAAACAGCGACCATTTTTTTAAACTTTCTGTATTTAATAATGTATAAAATAGCAGAAATAAGTTCAAACGTGAAATTTTCCGAGTATTAACGCGAAAATAATTTAGCTTTTACGTCACACCTGGCCAATAGTGGTAATTACCGCACGAAAAATCGCACTTCCTGGCCTGGGGGAGACCTAAAATTGTGTAGTGGTAAGTACACCACGTGCGGTAATAAAGAAAGCCTGAATTAGCATATTTATCATCAAATACCTGCGATCTGAATCATTCTTTGTATTACCTCACTAGGTAAATTACAGACGAAGGTACTCAACCTTTTACAAAGCTTTTATTTAACTTGCAAGTTCGTATATATGCAAGTTAAGACTGCGCAGTACGTTCGGTTCTCCATACAAACGTATTTATGCTCTCATTTTAAAACGCGAGGCTAGAATAAGATGAAACTTTGTATACACAATAGGAACCGGCATATCTAGGTCGGATTCGAAGGATTGTTTTTTGTCGAACTTTCATTGATGGAATCAAGAATCAGCTTAGATCAAGGTTGCAGGACATTTTAGTATATAGGCATCATCTGTAATGGCTCTTTAATCTATTGATGGCTTTTAGCAAGAACACCTTTTAGCGAGATTAATTGGATTGCGACCTGAGCTAGTTCAAAGCCCGACAAACAACGTTAACGTTCGGATAAGTCAATATACGTATTTAGGTCTCCCAGGAAAGCCCCGCGGCCTGGCGGCGTACGTTTTCCAGCAACTGTATGTATGTCACATGCAGAATGGAAATTATCACACACACATAGAAATATAATAGAATAAATACTATAATAGAAATAGGAAGGAGGTTCTCAGTTCGTCTGCATGTTTGCTTGTTCTTTTTTTTATATATGTATGTTCCCCGATAACTTTTGACCACGTTGGCCGATTTAGATAATTCTTTTTTTGTTTCAAAGCAGGTACCCCGACATTGGTCCCTTATAAATTTGGTGAAGGTCTGATGATGGGATCTAGAAGGAATCGAGGGAACTCCTCGAATTTGATAGGTATTTTCCGTAGGTAACCAAGCATTGGCTCACGGAAACCACAAATTGTGGCATAGCAAGTACAAAATTGGAGTCTTTTTTTTTTAATTATTAAGGAAGTTAAAATTTTTGAGCGTCAATGTTTGGTCCACCCTGTGTAATATTTCGAATATTTCAAAAGGCGTATCTAGGAAAAATTTGACATTTCTCCAACTAATTTCTTTGATCGGTAAACACCGTACAGCTTACAATGATCATATTAATCAGCTTTTGCATCACCACCAATGTATTTTTTTGCTGTAAAAAATTTGGACACAGGGAGTTACTGCAGATACAGATGCCCTAAAGAAGCGCCCTTAAAAAAAAAAAACTCCTGTTACGAGTTAAACGATTCGAAACACACAACGTTTGAAACCAAGTGTACTTATTCATGGGCAAGTAAAGTCATCGTTCCAAAAATATGGATTATTTATATGGATTTGTAACTTCAACAGAAACCTATTCAATGATATTTAAGTGATACGAGTTTGTAGTCTACGATCCATCAATATTAAGGCCAGTTTAGTCGGTATCGGCTCGGTGATCGATGTTGTAAACTAATCATCAGACAGCGGGGTGAACTGGAAGGTAAATACATGAGTCACCACCCAAACGGACTAGTGAAGAAGCACTAAAGCCGGATATTAAAGGGCGAAGATTTACTACGTTTACAGAGGGAAATTCCGCACCGCAACGCAACAAAGATTTGTGCTGTCCTCGCGCTTACCATATCATACATACATACACACACACATGACACACATGACTAGACTTCGGTTTAGGATGGTTTACAAAATACCAAAAGATCGTATTTTTAGAGATTAAACGAACTTACCTGTAAGTGAAGTTCTATCCTAATTATGCGAAGGTTTCGTCCGAAGATATTAGCATAAGAGACACATGTAGTATCGCGTAGCGCATGCCATTTCACACTACTTTGAGAATTTAATTTTTTTTTTTTTTTTTTGTAAGGTAGATTGCCTACCAGCTCCCACTTACCCGTACTTCATTTATTTGAGAGTATAGTAACTAGCAGATTTATCATATTGTTACGATCAATGGGGTGTACTGCTATTACACAATGCGGAGGGGGGGTTGCTAATATCTTCGGACGAAACCTTCGCATAATTAGGATAGAACTTCACTTACAGGTAAGTTCGTTTAATCTCTAATTATACTCGGTTTCGTCCTCTATATTAGCATAAGAGACACACGTAGACTTTTAGAGACAATGATCGTAAAAGTATGAGCAATGCAATGAAATACCTTAAGGTAGTCATAAATCATCTTTTATTGATTTACCTTATAAGTAGATGTTTACATTAACTCGGTAGGTATATATTGACTAAGAGATAATCTTTACGACTTAGCATAATCTTTCAAGATTTAGTTGACATTTTTATATATTTAATTTCTCATGATTGTTAAGCCAAAGCAATCATCATCATTTGGATCAATAACGGGCCGATTATAAAATTTGGCGAATGTTTGCGAGGTAGAACTCCAGCCCGCAGTTTTGCGTATCTTATCTAAACTGACACCTGATCTCAGCGCAGCAGAAGAGGCGGCATGGCGGGTACTATGCGCAGTGAACGATGACGTATCAATTCCGCTTAAGGCTAAAACATTTTTAACCCATCTACTTAATGTTTGCGTACCGACTTGTTTATGAGGCTTCTTAAAACTTATAAAAAGACATTCTGCCTGATTTCTAATATTTTTAGTCTTTTGTAAATATGAGTTAACTGTTCTTGCCGGGCAAATCTCTGGTTTCTCATTAAAAAACGGCAAGACCAGTAATGGTTGTGTAGAACCAATACGCGAAGTTTTAATGAGGTCTGGAATTTGAATTTTGATTTTATCTGGGCAATTTTCAATATTACATATTTTTATATTAGCCAGCGTTTGTACTCTATGAGCTGTTATAAGAGACAAAAGTGTTATTAACTTTTTAGATATATGTTCGAGAGATAAGTCTTCATTGGGATACCATTTTGCCAAAAAATCTAACACGACAGATGGATCCCAGGTCTCGTTATATTTAGGAAGTGGAGGTCTAGAGCGAAATACTCCTTTAAAAAATCGCTTTAAATCATCGTTATCTGAGATTTTTTCATTAGCAATCAACGAGAGGGCAGATCTATAAGAATTTAATGTGCCATACTGGGCACCATTAGTAAACGAAATTGTTAAACTTCGCATGATTTCTGGAATTGATACATCATAAATGTTCAATTTATTCTCTATACAATAAACGAACCACTTTTTATAGCACCCTTCATACTGCTTGTATGAATTATCAGATAATGAATCCAACAATATATGTGTAGAAGATGGTGGGACACCTCTTCTTAGCATCGCTTTGCGGATAATATTCCTGCCACCAGGGTAGTCTGTGAGCGCACCTGCCGGCGGCTGGAAGTAGCAGACAAAATTAGATTATTATTTGCTTCCAGTACTAAAAGTTTTGAAACCAATAAACTTTTGAAAAGTGGATACCACGGTTGTGTGGGCCATTGTGGAACCACCATTATACCTCTAGCTTTATCGTTAATAATTTTTCTTAATGATTTTAAGATCATAGTGAATGGGGGAAAGGCATAGAAGTAAAAGTTAGACCAGGAGACTGTAAATGCATTTATCGCATACGCGTCGGGGTCTCGGTGCCAAGACATATAAATCGGGCATTTATTATTGATTCGACTAGCAAATAAATCAATATGTGGGCAGCCAAATTCATTTACAATATTTTGAAATGCGTAGTTAGCAAGTTCCCACTCAATATCCGGATGAGTACGTCTCGACTCCTGATCCGCTATAAAATTATCCGCAGAGCGAATATATGAGGCGAATACAAATAGTTTTTTCGTTTCGCAATATTGCCAGAGTTGCTTTGTGATTTCTGTCAAATGAGGGAACTGAATACCTCCCATTCGATTAATGTAAGAGATAGCAGTGGTATTATCAATGCGAAGAAGAATTTGTTTATTGTACAAGTCTCGTGAGAATATTTTGAGACCAATAAATGCAGCCATAATTTCTAGCTGATTTATATGGTTTTTGCGTTCGTCTGCATTCCATGGACCGCTTGCCTTCTGGTCTCCACATGCTACCCCCC
This sequence comes from Notocelia uddmanniana, assembly GCA_905163555.1. Lineage (NCBI taxonomy): Eukaryota > Metazoa > Arthropoda > Insecta > Lepidoptera > Tortricidae > Notocelia > Notocelia uddmanniana. Next base: position 25,958,034 of record LR991055.1, read on the forward strand.
ACCCAGTAGTTGAGGCATCTGAGAAAATTTCTATAGCGTAATAATCGGCTTTGATTTTACAACTAGAATTTTCTATTTTATTTTCCCACCATTCAAAGTCAGTGCGTAGGTTGTTTGGGATAGTCATGAAGATATCGTAATTATCATGATCTTCTAAGTTCAGAAATTTACACCTTTCGAAAAGTTTCGTATAAAGCCAGCCGTATTCGACGGCTGGACATGCAGATGTGAGAAGACCTACAAAACTTGCAAAATCTCTTATTTTGCATCGTTTAATTGCAGAGAATTTTTTAATTTCATTTTTTATTTTTAAAATTTTTTCTTTTGGTAGAGTAACTTCAAATTTGTTAGAATTTATTATATATCCCAGAAACTTACAAGACTTTGAAGGGTTGAGATTGCTCTTTTCTTTATTTATAATAAAGCCTAGAGAGGTGAGAAGCTTATTTGTATTTTTTATATTTGTAAGACATTCATTATAATCTTTGCCGATAAGTAATAAGTCATCAAGATATATGGTAGATAAGTAACCACATGACCTTAGCAACTTCACTACTGGTTTCATAACTTTTGTAAAAATAAAAGGAGCAGTGTTTAAGCCGAATGGGAGTACATTAAATTCATAGATATTATTTTCAAATTGGAATCGGAGGTATTTCCGGTCATTTTCGTGTATTTTAATGAGGAAGTAAGCATCCTTTAAATCTAATGTACTTAGATAATAGTCTTTTGATATTAACTTTAAAGCAGTGCGCAATTCCTCCAATTTAAAATGAGATGTATCTATGAATTTGTTCAAAGATTTAAGATTTAAAATAAATCGCATTTCCCCATTCGGTTTGGGTATAAGAAAAATGGGCGACAAAAATTGGTCATCTTGCGCTTCGCATTGTGAGATTGCTCCAATTGACAGTAAATCTGAGATAGATTCACGTATATGTATTTTTTCTTGATTGGAGCAGTTTCTTGTACTTGGTGGTACTAATTGTGAAACTGGTTTAGAAAAAGGAATTTTATAACCCTTAATATAAGACAATATTAGAGGATCGTCTGTGAGCATTAGCCATTGAGTGTAAAACTTAGCTAATCTACCTCCTGGTATTACCGTTGCTAACGATGTCTGTGGCTCGTCCTGTAGTGCTGATGCTGCGATGGCCTCGAGGTGTGCATGGGCCGATGACGTGTCGAGGTCGCAGGCTCCTTCACTCGTGACGGTCTCGGCTGCCTGCGAGCTGGACCCGGCTTCCAGTTTAAATTTTTATTTGTATGGGGTATATTAGGCTTTTTAGCCTGAGGTTTAGGCGTCGGAATCTTAAGGTCTGCTCCAGATTTAGTGATGGCTTTAGCCGATTTCAAGGTGTCGGCCAAGTTTTCGCTGAATAAAAACTTATCAATTTTTGTGTTTTGAAGCTGATCCTTCAATTCGTTCTTCATGGCGTTCAATAAAAAGTTTCGTCTGGTTATGGTATCGGCATGTTGACAATCGCATAAGATTCTACTTGAATCTATCAATAGTTTCAGCAAAGGTGTATTTTTCTCCTTATTAGACATAAGGAGCGTTATAGCCTCACTTAGGCAACTTATAGCGGAGGTAAGTTGTTTTTGTTTATTCTCAATAGCTTTGTCGCGTTTTATTACCGCATCCGATACCGCGGCTTTGACTTCCGCGTTGATTTCTGGAGGATCTATCAATTTGCAGTTATCGGGTGTCAAGTATCTCTCTTTGAATTCTTTGCGCAACTCCTTCGTTAATCCGTTTGTTGCGCAATGTTCTAATCTAATCGACAGGTCCTTTTGTATGTCTTTTCCATATTGTTTTACAGCATTTGGATCAGATCCAAGTATTTCCATCAAATCAGCATCTAAGTCTTCTTCTGTTTCAGGTAACGGCTGGTCAATATTCTCGATGGCGGGAGTAGCTGGAGAATCTAGGAGCGGCGCGGCAGGAGCAGCTGATGCAGCAGGGTTAGCTGGCGCGGCGGAAGTCGGCTGCGGGTCTACTAGAGGCACGACAGCGGCATGCTTCGACATGGCGATGGTGGCCACAGGCGGAGCAACTTCGTCGGTTACGGAACCTGAATCTCTCTGGGCCGGCCCCGAGTATTGCTGTGCCGGTGACGCATGATAGGCATCATCCTCAGGAATCGCCCATACGTCTAAAGGGTCCGTGTCTGAAAAGGAGACACAGACTTATGTCCACGGCGTAGTATAATAACTGTGTAAGTGGCAGTCGCAAGTTTTTTTGACAAGAACTGCCCCCAAACTGTTATTCCACACTTTTTAGTGTACTACGACCTTTGTACGTGATAGTAAATAAACACGCATAAAAAACGTTGTAATGTATTTTTATTGACAACTTAAATCATCGACAGAACAGTCCCACTGCATATAGCAAGTACTGTCCGTAGCCGTACACCTTTGTTGTTTACATTTATAAACATGTAGCCATATATTGCTGCCCTTAATTCGCAATATTTACGCATGACGTAATGATCTACTTTGTTCAAGAAGAAACAGTCCCATTGTACTGCCCGCAACTCAAACATAAGTAGGTAGGTACAAGGTACCACACATAGGCAGTAAAAACTGCTAAATATAACTATATAACTACTCAAACGTATAAGGTTTAAAATTACATTTGTTTAAAGTACCCGATTTTAACCTTACTCTGCTATTTGTAAGCAAATAAGTTTAAAAAACGTTATTTACGTAGACCTTAAAACGATTTAAATAAGGTTGTCTATCGCATACCTGATTCATCCTGCGAGTTCGATAAGTCACGATGTTTGTCACGATCTGTTGATCGTAATTTCTTCTCGAGCCGTTTGATTTTCTTTAAAAGATAATCGTAACTATCTTTATCCTTTTCACGTTTACGTTTAGGCATCCTTGAAAACTTTAATCACTGATATTTTATCACTTTAATACGGGAGCGCGATGTGAAACGGCGGGGCACTAAAAAGCGAATGAAGTACGGGTAAGTGGGAGCTGGTAGGCAATCTACCTTACAAAAAAAAAAAAAAAAAAATTAAATTCTCAAAGTAGTGTGAAATGGCATGCGCTACGCGATACTACATGTGTCTCTTATGCTAATATAGAGGACGAAACCGAGTATAATGCCAGTTAAGTACGGATCAACAATGTTTTAACATTAAAGCCGTGTAGACGTTTATATAAACTGCAGTACCTATGTCTAAAACCGCATAGCTTTTTTTTTTTCGATCGATTTGAAGTCTTCAATTAATTCATTAATTCACACACAGTATTTATTATATTATATTCAATATTTATTATATTATTTATTATATTCAATTAATTCACACAGTATTTATTATACTGCCTCCTGCCACTAAATCCAAGCCATGGCAGTTAGTGCACAAATCGGTCGAAAAGAAAAAGCAAAAGCTGTGCTGTCAGGTAGAAAGCATAGCCATAATTAGATTTGATTATAGGTATACCGTTCAGTAAGTTTGACTAGCTATTCGAAATGTGATCTTATAGTTTGGAAATAGCGCTTAAATTGAATAAATTAAAATTATATAACTAGTTTTAAAATATGTTTAGAGTTTACATTGATTGAAAATATTAAGTGGAGTGATTGGGTGAAAACATTTACCTCTCTGTATGATTGAAATATCAATATAAAATGCCATGGTCAATAACAACTGTCAATAGGGATGTTGACTGATAGTCAAATCAGCAACTTTTGGTGAAACGTCAAAAACGCTCTGTTAGTATGAAGTTTGTAGGGAAATAGCAACAAGTGACGTCACACCTTTTCTACTATCAAATAGCGTCCATTTATTGTTCTTGTTGTATTTAAAAATCTTTAAAACGGCAAAAATAAGTAGAAGCGTGATTTTTCCCAGTATTTTCTTGAGATTTGTTTATTGCTAATGTAAGAGTAATTTATTTTTATTGTTGTCAACATCCCAATTTGTTGCGTAGGTAAATAAATATGACTGGCATCGTCTTAGCACGAGGACTCTAATGTAATAGATAAAGAAGCCATTTAAAAACGACGATTGCAATTGCGTGGCGTAATTGTTAATATTTTTGACTACTCGGCGAAAAGGCAAATCAAAGAAAAGACATTTAAGTATCAATGTAAAAGTAGTAATTTGTATTAGTTATAATAAAACTGATGATATAAATGTACTCGTGTGATCGTTACTTATTTGAAATGTGATTAATAGCTATTTACAGTACATATGGTGCTATATTACCGCAAGAGTGCGGTAATCAGCAGATTACGTGCATATGTCGAAACTTTAAAGAGCCATATGTACTGTAAAACGTTGTACGATACACATGCAAACAGGTAATTCGCAACTCGTGTCGATTTAAAACACTCCCTTCGGTCGTGTTTCAATTTATCACCACTAGTTGCGAATTTCCTGTTCTCTGCACTTGTATCGTAATGTACTATTACCTACGATACAAGGGTTGTAAAACAAAGAAAGGCCGATATCGCAGATGTTTGAGGCTCGAGCCGCAGGCGAGGGTCATAAATATGCGAGAGAGAGCTTTCCGTTTTACGACCCGTGTTTTGTACACAATTTTACGTCACCACTTGGCTAAAAAGTGGGTTTTTCCGGACGCGCAGCGTGCGAAAAACGCGCTTTTTGGCAAGGTGTGGTGTAATAGTTATTTGTTATACAAGGGTGCAAAGTTGTATTTTACCCGCGAGTGTGGAATTGAAACACGAGCCAGCGAAAGGATTCTATAGTTGAACCACGGGCGAAGCGAGTGGTTCTAAAATAGAATCCTGAGCGTAGCGAGTGTTTCAACACACGAGAAGTAAAATACAACTTTGCACCCGTGTGTAACACAAAACTTTTCTCCTCACTATAGCGAGGAAAGTGCAACTAACAAAAAAACACAGTTCCACAGGCATGATTTTCATCACTGGAATCACTGATTTTTTTACGATATTATAACAGAAAACTCTGGAAGTTGTGTATAATATTTACGCGAGTCGGAGTCGGTCACAAGTTGTGTATATTTTAGTTGACATTGACAAGATGACATGCCTGACGATGCGTTTTAAAATTGCATCGACTCAACTTGTGCGTTTACAAAGTCATTATAAAAATAAATAGAATTTTAAGGTTTAGCTAAATTTGGTATTTTTTATTAAATTCTCAAACCATTTATTTAATGATAATTGATATCAAACGAACCATTAAAATGAGCGTTTTACGTTTTGTTATCTGTCAAAAGCTACTCAAACACGCTCCAAGGTCAAATTACTTTCCCCACTTGTGGATAAAATGCGTTTTTACCCGCTTGTTTCAAAGGATAAAAGACGGCTTTCCGACCTAGTGAGGGGAAAAGTCTCAGAACATAAAAAATTTCCTTTCTATGATCTGAGGGAAAAGTATATTACATATTATATGAGGGGGGACAATCTTAGACAAATCGACTAGTCCCATATTAAGCTCAATAAGGCTTGTTTTATGGGTACTGTATGGTAGTAGACGACGATGTATGTATTTATTGGATATAAATACATAGACTCAGGAACAAATATTCATGCTAATTACATAAATATTTGCCCTGACCGAGATTCCAACCCAGGACCATCAGCTTCGAGGCAGGGTCACTAGCCATGCACTAGGCTAAACCGGTCGTCAAAAATAAAGCATTTACCTACGTATATGTAATAAAAGTATTATATCATATTTATAATTGTTACTATAGTGATTGGTTACGTTTTGTAATATTTGGAATTAGAACCGAATTAATTTGGACAGGAGGAAATTTGGAATTCCTGTACACACGCAAATTTGAAATTATCTGGTTCTGGGCTGATGTCATAACTTATTGCACATCATTCGAGGTTCCCTGATATACCACACTACTTACAGTGCACCATTACATATGGTTTCGCTAACATCATTCATCTTTACCATATATGTGGGCATGTTTAGCCTAAATAAGGTTATGTGGCAAATAACGACATTCAATTTATCCTAGTTTCCGTGATTTTGGCGGTCACATCGCTACATGTATCATGCGCGTATTGCGCGTAGGTGTAGATAATGATAACGTTTTTAAATAGCGTAACCTTTACGTTCGCGTTTCGCGTAAACAAAGAGGGCGGCTGAATGGACGTATTCTAATTTCTAGCACGTCACGTCATTCGTTCGCACAAGTATTGCTATCTGGCGCTTCACTTTCTCCGGTCCGGTATGTAGGTGAGCCGAGTCGAGGCTAAAACTGTGGAAGTGTACCTATGTCATAGTTACGTGGCGGATCTCGCGCGGAGTCGGCGTTGCGGGCGCAGGCAATGTGAAGGTCGGGACATTCACTGGCCTCACTACTGTTCGACCCGTTGACAGTGATCAGACACTCATTAACGTGATTTATCACGCGTGTTCGTCAAATACTGCTAAGTATACAGAGAGCCGGATATACAGTTTTATTAGGAAACCGTTCAAACGAAAAATTCGCTGCGTATTCGGCGATTTCCTTGAAAATTATAACCTCCATTGCTAACACAACTTTTCAGCGCGTTGAATCGATTAAAAATGCAAACTTCTGTTGTAATCATTGCATTGCTAATAGCGTTAAAGAAGACTATAAAAACTTAATAAATTACGTTGCTAATCAAGTTGAGATCTTTCAAAAGTTGTTCTGAGCGTCGGTATCGTAAGACCTATCTATCTCTACCGTCCATCAAAGTAACGCCCGCAGACCTTTTTAACACTAATAAATACTGTCAATTTATTTTCTACTTGCAAGCTTGTAACCCATACATTAAATAAGTCATATATTGCATTTTTACCACAGTTCTTTAAATAATATTGGTTCCTTTAACTAAAATTCAACATTTTATTTCGATTCGTTTTGAGTTTTTTGACGATATGAATGTTTATTAAAATTTCGCAAGTCGGTCCGTGCACGGGCGAAGAGCACGGCATCTCGAGGTACCACTAGCGAGCGAGTAAGACAAATTTGGAAGCACCACGGGCCTTAACAATGTAGGGAATGCGCCCACATTTACTACCGTCTCTCGAATGGCAAGCCGCATTGCATGCAGTGCATCAAGAGAGATATAAAATTGAGCATTAAATCCCGCACGTGTAGATACTTATTTATAGCTGTGGGTTAATGGGAGATCTATCGTTTTGGTGCATCAATATAAGTCTGATACCGGCAGATTTGCGCGTGCTGCCTCTCAGCCAATTCGTTTTAAGGGCAAATAAGAACATTGATATTTGATCCTAATTGATGCTCTGTACTGAAAATTACATAAATATATTGTCTACTTTGATCAAACCGTTGAGTTCGTGCCCTAAGCAGTCGCTGCTAAGCGTGTTTTGTGTTGGTAAGCGAACCAAAATATCTAGATCGATTTTACTCCAGTATTTATTGATGTCGGCTCCGGTTTATTTTTTTTTTATCGAGTGTTGTTGTCTTATTTTTGTCCATGTAAAGAGGTTTTTTTTCGGACAGTTAAGTTTCTTATGTTATGTATGGTAGGAATTTGCTGTTGTTAACCAATTACACAGTAGCACAGTACAAGTACACACACTTTGTACCACTAAGATGTTACTACCAAACTGAAATATGTTTTTTCTACTCCAGCATTATAATATGTTAATTAAATAACTGACAGCAGTATTTAAACAATAAATAAATATTGGGGGACAATCTTACACAAATCGACCTAGTCCCAAACTAAGCAAAGCTTGTCTATTGGGTACTAGACGACGATATACATACTTATATAGATAAATACATACTTAAATACATAGAGAACATCCAAGACCCAAGCACAAAATCCGAACCAGGGATCTCTAGCTTCGGGGGCAGTGTCACTACGAACTAGGCTAAACAGGCCGTCAAAAAACAATAAACTTTTTATACTAATGCAAGTCTATACCATGGACAAGTCATTATAATGACTGGTGGGAGACTCAAAATAGATTTCCATACATTATTATATAATTGTTTTTAAAGAGGCAATATATTCTGCGACATTATCGATTTTTATTAAATACAATTTAATTTGCTCGCAAAAAAATATTATGCAATATTTTTTTGCAAATAGTATGCAAATTCTCGAGTCTTTAAGAGTGCGCAGTACGTTTGGTTCTAAATACAAACGTATTTACGCTCTCATTTCAATACGCCGTGCTAGAATAACATGAAACTTTGTATACACAATGGGATCCGGCATATCTTAGTGGGAAATTAGGTTCTTTTGCTTGAAATTATAATGGAGAAAAAATACAACGATTATTAAGGTTTTCATACAAGCCGTAAAAAACTGAAAAAACCGCTGTATTTTTTTTCTTGTACATTTTCTAGCAACAGAAACTAATTTCCGACCTAGATATCTCATTGTGTATACAAAGTTTCATGTAATTCTAGCATGGCGTTTTAAAATGAGAGCATAAATACGTTTGTATGGAGAACCGAGCGTACTGCCACGTACTGCGCCCTCTTAATAACTTACAGCCACTCTCGAATTTTAAGAACCCTTATTATGTAACTGTTGCTTAAAATACTATAGAAAGAAATCCAATAAAACTTACAAAAAATACGTACTTAAGGAATTATTTATGCAATTCATTCTTTAGTCCAACCGAAAAGAATCAGGTCAGTTAAAATTAAGCGACCATATCATGCTTTTCTTTCCTTTTACTATGTTCTGTGGGGGAGTTGGCGGCTTTGCGGCTTTCCTCGGAATCTGTCAGTGAGAAGTGCCACAGGGCGGCCGCTCGATCGAGTCTTATCAATAATTCCTGAAGTGTCGACAATTCACTGTGATACCTTTCAAGCGATGGCATCGCACAACTTTGTTCTATTTTATGACGAAACATGAAATATAAATGTATGACTTCGCTTAATTGACAACATTTAAAAATTTTATGTAGTATTAAATATTAACTCATTTCGTTAACTTGTCAACAAGAAACCCAAAAATATGTTTTATATTTTTATAGCTATTAAGATATAAAACATAAGTAAGGTCGAAACTACGTCGGGAGTGGTACGTACGTGGCACTACAAGCATGGATATCTTAAAACCCAAAAATCAAGCCCTGTTATGAGAATTAACTTGAAGGAATAGAACCACAACAGTAAGTACATTTCGTTTTTCAGTATCTACGTGACCCAGAAAACACGCATAGCGTCCATTACCACTTGTTTACTTACTAGTGGGGTATAGATTTTATTTTGTTAGTAAATGTGATCTACAGACACACTCACAAGGACAAACAGAAATAAAGTGGATTATACAAACAATGGAAATCAATACCAGATTAGAGCGTGGGTCGCGAATCGCTAAAGATAACGTACCTTCCGCCTACGTCATCTTGTCTCGGACAGGGTTGTCGGGTTACCATAATCAGTATTTCAAAAGAAAATAGATTAGATTAGACGCCAATAGCTAAAAATATATTTCTTTGATTTCACTTCCACATTGAATAAGGTTTTAAATATAGGAACAATGCAAGGACGATATTGGCTGAACAATGGATTCTTCAATGTCTCAGAATACAATATAGCAGACGATCTGAATTACTTTTGTGATGTTTTGCATGCAGAACTACTCAATACAGTGTAGTATAGAAATCATGTCATGTAATAACCACCTTGTCAGTTAAATGCACAGGATGATTACGTTTGGGCAGAATTTTAATTTAATTATTGTGTTCGGAAAATGAAAATTAAAAAATCATATAAAAAGTTTTATTTATTCTTATTTAAAGTCAATTATTTTGATGTAAGTTGTTTGGAAGCACCTATATAAAATCGTTAATGCAAGACGTGTGTTTTTTTTTCACCATCGCATCCCAATTGGCCCTTCGAAAGCTATGGTAAGAAATGTACGTAATTAATTACCTATGTACTATTTTTCATTAAATCCAGTTTACACGGTTTTCCACGACTGTCAGTCAAGCATAGCATTTCATTTTCGATTTACGGTATGTGGTGTGAGTGTTTTCAGTAACTTTTGAATGGCTGTATGTCACATTGGATTTTGAATTCAAAACTGATATATCTTGTTAGATAAACGGGCTCAGGGCCCTTTGCAGTAGCGTTTTATCGTGAGGGCTCAGATGTTTTGACTACAACAAACATATTTTGCATTTGTACGTAGATGTAGATATTGTATTGTATTAATTATCGAAGAATGCGCCGTGTGTGAGACATCGTAATTAGTGGATAATGCGAGAAGCTGTTTATATTAGTAATTGAGAAGTGCATGATAACTTTGATCTCGCAGATTCCTGCGCTGGGGGAAACCCCGGAATAAAATTAGGTCGGCCGGTTTAGCCTAGTTGGTAGTGTCACTGCCTCCGAAGCTAGAGGTTCCGGGTTCGATTCCCGGTGAGGGCATTTGTTTCTGTGGTGAGCAGAGACATTTGTTCCTGAGACTTGGATGTTTTCTATGTATTTATGTATATATCTATTAAATATATCGTCGTCTGGTACCCATAATACAAGCCTTATTGAGCTTACTGTGGGAGTAGTTCGATTTGTGTAAAAAATGACCCCTAATATTTATTTATTTATTTATTTATAAAAAAAAAAATTAAGCATCGTCCAGAGAAAGCATATATTATTTTTATTTATTGTTATTTGGATTTGAACCTTTGTAGACACAGAACAGCATCTTGATTTCCGTGTCTCTCTTATGGTCGTTTGGTTTCTCCTTTTTACATTCAAAGTTAGTAGGTGCGAATACCGCTTGATATAAGTTTGGAATGTTGCACATGTAGGACAGTAGGTACTTTACCTAAGGCTCGGGTTTATATTAAAGATCTGTTAGATCATATGTTGGTAAGATACATATGCCAAAAAGTTACTGAATTTTAAAAAAAACTGTCATTCGGCCCCAAGGATCTTTATAAAACAGAAATTATGGACGGCTGCGTAATGGACTTACATTCATTTATGATGAGCTGCTTTTTAAATAGCACTAAATTCTTTGAAATATTGAAAATCCAAAAAAGGACATAATGAAAACTCCCATGAGTTTCAGTCATAATAAAATATAATGTAACGGCCGTAACGGGTCACTCACGTCTTTTAGTTCAAATATCGCTCTGCATGTTTCAAACCCGTACGGCTGAGGACCAAATTTTTGGACCATATCGTTTAGGCATTAAATTTGACTACAATTGAATTGTTTCCGCTGTGACACAAAACATGACACACAATTTATATAAGTAGCTTTCGTGTCACAGCGGAATCAATTTAATTGAAGACGAATTAAATACCTTAACGTTGCTCCTAAAAATTGGTCCTCGACGACACGTTTAGTGCTAAACCCGTTTCATTATAGTTTAAAGACATGACATAATGGGCAATTTTCGTTTTCATAAGTTCACAATGCTATTGATTGGGAAAACTATGCGGCGGGTTTTCGTTCCGAAATTTGCGCAATCGGCTTATAAACTTCGCATTGAAATACATAGTATAGGTGGGTGTGACATAGCTACCACACATTCCGCTGTGCTGTAGCGCAAGCAAGAACGCGGTAACGAATAATTTCAATGCAATAAAATCAATTTGTCAATGCAATAAACATCTGCAGCCACAGCCGGGCCTGCCCGTTCCAGAATAAAGCCCGGATGACAAAAAGCTTCCCTTGTTCGCGTCACACTTAACCAATAATTGCACCAAAGGTGGTAAATAAAAACTAATTCAATACGCCGCATGAACAATGGAATAGTCCATCAACCGCCGATACTGATTTAACGAGGATTTAACGACTTCGGCGTTAATTTACGAACCGTACACCTTTGGTCGCCTTGTCACTACAGTCGAAATTATCGTCCATCGGAACTAGGTATGTCGGTTCAATAATTATGCAGTATCAATCAATTAATCGGTAACAATCACAATACTCAGTAACAAAAGATAAAAGCGAAACATTTGACAATTTAACCTTTAAAATGTCTTTACTCATAATAATTTAAGTTTACTTTATCCAGGCTGTACATCAGCGAAGTCATTATTGTCAGACAAAGGGTGTATTATTTTATTATTTATATTGTAGAATTCCATTCTTATTTTTGTTTGCAAATTTTTAATATTTCCTTTAAATGAACCTACATTCTAAAATATTCTGAAAATGTATTAGTTTTTGTAAAAGTCATATTTATTGACCGAGCCAGCAAAGCGAGCGAAGCATCTCCGTTTCAGCTTTCGACAAAAAATCTTTCGTATGTCTGTCTGTCCGGATGTTCTCCTCTACAGGTCGCATTTCTCAACCGATTTTCGTTAAATTTTGTGAGCGGGTTCGATAATTAATTAATTATATAGTTTTTTTTTGTCGATTAGGCTTGTCAAGTGAGTGGGAAACTTGACTGTTAGAAGTTCTCAAGCCACCCGGAGGCCTCTAACTTGGCTTAACGACTTCTATCATAGACAGCAACCGGGATCAACGGCTTAACGTGCCTTCCAAAACACGAGAGCGCTCAGTTACTAAACCACTCAAAGCGGTCACCCATCCAAGGACTGACCTCGCCCGACATTGCTTAACCTCGCATACCACACGCGGTATGCGGGCGCCGCTGGTCCACGAACGCTCCCGTCCCGAATATTCATTATGAATTAATAATTATAAAACTGCCCTCGTGCCAATTTATTACACGATCAATTTTAAACTGAAGAATTATTGTATTTCTTTCTTTCGTATAAAATAATCGCATCCCGACCGCTAGAGTAAATGGTCACAAACAGTTTGCCGTTGTTTGTCCACAGACTAATAGAAATCGATATTAATTTGAAGCTCAAGTGGCAGTTCGATAGTGCTCCAATCCAGTTCACCAGTAGGTAAACGGTATTGCATTAGCGCTGTTTGACTCGACGAGTGCTCTATTACGATACCGAAACATGGCAATGAACAGTTTAGGGTAACGTGAAATGATCTTTGAATATTCTTTAACCAGTTTAAATTTTGAGATGCATAGTTGTAGTAATGCTACGTAAACACAATAGTACTTTGATAGGTAGCTACTATAGAGTTAAAGATGTTGCCGGAAAAGCACAAATGAGATCACTTTTATAGCAATACTAGCTGTTGCCCGCGACTTCGTCCGCGTCTTCGTTCCTTTTGGTCTCAACGTGATGTTATATAGCCTAAAACCTTTCTCGATAAATGGACTATCCAACACAAAAATAATTTTTCAATTCGAACCAGTAGTTCCTGAGATTAACGCGTTCAAACAAACTCTTCAGCTTTATAATATTAGTATAGACCAGCTGTCGCCCGCGACTTCGTCCGCGTCTCCGCTCCTATTGGTCGCAGCATGATGTTATATAGCCTAAAGCCTTCCTCTATAAATGGACTATCCAACAATAAAAGAATTTTAGTAGTTCCTGAGATTAGCGCGTTCAAAACAAACAAACTCTTCAGCTTTATAATATTAGTATAGATTTATGTGAACTAGCAGCGCGACCCGACAACGGGTTAGCAGTGCGTATAATATCAACACTAGCATTGCATTGAAAGTTACTACAATTACTACGATCGTAGTATTAAAAAATGGACACATATAATATAAAGTATTTCTAAATTATCCAAAAACATATCTATACATACATTATTTCAATACAAGCAAATTACTAAAAGGAATTTTAGAAATTTGTTTAAGTACTAAGTTAGTTGAATATTGAAAGCCATTGCATTTAATTTAATCTCACAATTAGAATTTTGCAACGAACTGAGAATTGGGCTTTTTTTACAAAATTGTCAGGAAGAAACGACTTCATCACCATACATAAAAATGTAAACATTAGCATAGCATAGGCATTAGGTACTATACTTAGCGAGCAAAGTCATTTATAGTATTTGATGTTGACGTTGTGTACCGTTAGCATGGCTTTCTTTTTTATCGCGCATGCGCTGCGGCGGGAGAAAATCGCTCCGTATGCGCAAGCAGAATAAGTCGTGAATCGAGGATAAACACGATGCAGTACGATGTATAAATGAGCTACGATATGATGTCTTATACATATATTAATTTTAGTTTAATTAAATTTTTCGTAACAAATATAACATCATTGAAATCAATAGCCAAATGTTTCTTGTTTACGTTCGCAAGCCACCTACTGGCTTTTACTCGCTATTTCAAATATCTGATGATTTATTTAAACTGAGTCTAATAGTTGTCCTCGAGAATTTAACGATTTAGGAATAAGGCAAAATGGGTGAATATTTTTTCCAAAATGGCAGCCAAATCTCAAAATGATCGTTTACGACTACATATGGAACTTTGTCGCCATTTTGGAAAAAATAACATTGCAAGACAATTTTCCTGCGGAGTGCTACAATATTTATTCAAAAAAACCCCAAGTGGCCTACTTATTTACTGTTTTTTTTGTTATGTAGCCCCATTTGCAAATTTTCCTGGGGCGAGTAAGTACCCTCTCTCTAATCTATACTTCCTACATACACAGTTGAATTATACCAGGCTTGCTTCTGGGGTGGAGGCCTAAAATACGAGATGCAAGCGGAGCAGGAGTAGTGTTTTAGGTATAATGGTTCAGCACCAAAAGCAGTTTTTTTTTTCTAAATTTCTTAAGCTAAATTAACGACTCCACTCGACTTCTTAAAAGATATGAACGATACATACATTATTGCCATAACGTTAACAAACAACAAAATATTCATGCTTATGTATTATACCCTAGCTAGTCCTATTCATGTTTTACCATTGTAAAATTTTCCGTGTAGTGCACAATAAAGTATTTTATTATTATTATTATCTCTTTATTCATTTTTTCTCTTAGATTAGGTTTTTACAATATTTCTATAAAAAGTAAAATATAAAACAATATTCACAAAACATAAAATCATTATAAAACCTAACCTAGGGTGCCGCCGGCAGCGAGGCAGGGCCTAAGCTACCGGTGGTTAGGGAGACAGAGAGAGGAACCTCCTGACTATTCGCGCCGTGTCCAGGAGTACCGCCTTCTGTATCTGACCCTTGACCCAGCCATCTAACGAGAGTCTCTTGAGATGTTGGTTGAGACTCTTCGCTAATTAGACCGTTCACAGAGACGACTATCGGGACAATAATCGTTGAATCAACATCCCACATGGCGGTTACCTCATGTGCCAAGTCTAGGTACTTGCTGACTTTGTCCTTCTCAGCTTTCACGAGGTTCTCGTCATGGGGGATGGTGATATCAACGAGTACCGCCTGGCGCTTCAATCGATCTGTCAGCACGATATCAGGCTTGTTGGCTACAATAGTCCTATCCGTGATGACAGATCGATCCCAATAGAGCGTTGCACGACCATTTTCGAGAACTGGCGCAGGTGTGTACTTATAATACGGCACTTCGAAGTCCACAAGACCGTATAAAAGAGCAAGCTGCTGGTGAATAATCCTGGCCACCAAGTTATGTCTGTGCAAGTACTCGCCGTTAGCACGATATATTCATACTCCAAAATAAGTGCATACGCATACTTGCATACATTAAAAATACCGAAAGCTGTAAACCTTATTTCCAAAAGTACGGTATCATCAATTTATATATTTGAAGTTTGCAAATTTGTTAGAGATTACCCTCAGTTATTTAATAGACTCGCCGACCAACCGCGACGATACGAGACCAGGTATAAAAATAAAGAAAATAAACTAGCACGCACTGTATTATCGAAACTAAAAATGCATAGTAATAGCCCTAACGTAATGTGTATAAAGATATTTAATAAAATTAGCAACGAGATAAAATGCCTTAGTTCTGGAAACATCTTCAACCACCATCTAAAGACGTTCTTGATAAAGAAGAGCTATTACTCGTTAAATGAATTCTTGGATGACAAAAATGAATAAATAAATAAATCAATTTTGTACCTACCTACACTGCATAATAACTTGATTTAAAGTAATCACTTGAATTAAATATTGTTATTAGATAAGTTAGTATACATATAAGTACTTGTGCCCTGGCAGGGCGTCATGTACAGACTTTCTCAAAATGTAACCAAACACCAACATTATTGTACCTACATGACTATACAATGAATAAATGAATATGAATATGAAGATGACTACAACCAGAAATAATATGCCTTAGTGACTCTCCGGGACGGCGGCATGCCCGACAAATGTCGACCGTACCGTCCTTCAGGATATATTTCCGGTAGTTGTTCTTCATGATAACCTCGTCCGCAATTGCACAGACAAAACCTTCAGTTTCCCCAAAAAGATCCCCCAAAACGTAGCCAGTTCACCGATGCGTCGTCTACGTCGGGCCAATTATATTAATTAATCCTGTCCGGGATTATGGAAATAAGACGTCTGACAAATTATGTCTACTTAAAAAACACTACTATTTTTAGAACTCTACATACCTCTTATTATTAATTTCAGCGCGGAACACTTTATTTGATGTGTTTGGAATTAGAACGATAATACTCGATACCTATGACGAACTCGAACGAATATTAAATTAATCAATTTCAAAACATTAAAAACATATACTCATATAGGTATGATAATGATATTGAAGATTATCATCACTGATCACTGCCCCTCGTCTTAACACGATCTATACCCGTTACTCGTTTGATTATCAAATACGCATCTCATTTCACAATAGACGACAAACGTAAAGAAAATTAGGCTCAGTTTTTTTTAATTAGTATTAGTTAGTGGACATAAGGAGTGTAAGGACACCCAGCCAAAGCTCAGTAAATCTTGAACAAGTTCCAGTTTAAAACCAATCAGTTACTCTTTGGTAAAGTTGTGTGTCGAACGAACTTGGCCGACGGCGCGTTGAGGCCGAGCACTTCCGAGACAAGTTACTCAGATTCCGGTTAGCAAAGATCAAGGATGTGACGTCGCGTCGAGAGGAAAGTGTAGCAAGTTCAGGGTGTCACAGTAAGGCCGCGTATCCACCAGAGCTAAGCTCAAGTGGCCTGTTCTCTGCTGTAATTTCCATATCGGTAAGTAATCATCACTATCTCATAGGTTCTTATAGCTTAGCTTAGCATATTTGAATGGTAACGCAGCCTTGATACGCCCCGCCTATTACGAGTAGCTTATCTGGAAAAGAAACCACGTGGTATCCTTTAGAATTACGTTAGTATTTAGTTACTACTTACATACGAAGACATAGTCATGACATCGTTCAGTAAATTGGCGATACTTATTAAAATTAATAAGAATGATTAATATGATAATAAGATTAATACGTTTAAATGATGAAGCGCATACGCTACGCTAAAATTTTCATTTTTAAAGAACTTTCATTAATAACACAAAATTTTGGTTTAACGTATGGTCAAATCGAAATTAAAATCGGGAATTGGTGTGTCGGCATAGTGAAGATAATGATTAAATATTTAGTCTTTAGCCTAGTTGGTAGTGACCCTGCCTACGAAGCTGATGGTGCTCCCGGGTTAGAATCCCGGCCAAGGCACGAATATTTGTTCCCATCGTTCTTGAGCCTATCTATTTATATAATAAGTATGTAATATGCATAGTATCCGTAGTGCCCATAGTACAAGTTCTGCTCAGTTTGGGACTAGATCGGTCTGAGTAAGATTATCCATACATTTTTATTAATTTTCTTAATTATAGATCGAGGAGGCTCGTCATCATATATTTAAGAGTCTAGCTCTTGTCGGTGGAGTAATCGCCATTCTGTTCGGTTCTCTGCCAATGCTTTGAGCTCCTGATACGACATTACATTGACCTTCTCTTTGGCTTGATCCATAAATGCACGTCTCGGTCTTCTCCTGCCTCTGCTCCCCTCTATCTTGATTAAAAATCATATTTAATTGCAAATCATGCCAAAATGTCTAACCTAATAGATAAGCAACATTTTTGCTGTATGGCTTGAGGGAATCCAACAACAAAAATATAATTTTAATATTGATGGAATGGTCAATGTTCATAGTAAGTAACAGTAAGGTAAAGTACTTATGTTCACCGTCGAAACCGTTGACCACACCGAATGAAATGATAAGAAATTGGCCGACTTTACCAACAAACTCCAAGAAAACCACTAAGTCATTCCGTTTTAACTGGTTTCCATACGTGTAAATGGTCAAGTTGTGAAAAGGTTGAGTGTACTTACTTTAAACCTTGATTTAAAAGTCGCAACATTCAAGTATTATTAAAGTTTTCAGTAGGTATTGTGATTGATTGTGAGTATTATGACCGAATAGTAAGTACTTAGGTACTAAAGTGCTCGTCTCAATTTTAAAGGTACTTGTGGCACCGTGCACTTTAAAAGTAACTATAATTATCTGTATAAATGACAAAAAATATGCATATGTTTATATTGTGAAGGAGTTCAGTGTAAATAAATTGCCGCCACTTTACTATTTATCGTGTATGGAATTTTACCTCTATGATGTGAACATTTCTACTTCTACTTCGTCACGGAAGTACTTAAGTTTGAGTTTAGCGATCTTGACTGTGGTTCAAATCCATGAGTCAGTGATATGTGATGTAATAAGGACACTTCCGACCGATATGCGGAGATAACGGTATCAACCAATAGCACTGCGGCCATTTATCTGACGAATTCCGCACGTGGTTTGCTTGATACAATACCGCACTGCTAAGAAGTTAAGTCCTTGTTCCTGACGAAGTTTCCAGCAAAATGAAGTAAGCTGGACAATCACAAAAGTTACAAGATTTCAGTGCAATGTGCAGTCTTTTCGGTGAAGCAGTATTAAATCTATGTAGTAGAGAGATGATATTATGTAGGTTATTATGCTTGGGACTGCACAGTTGCTTTTAAGACCGAAGATGCGTTCTTATATTAATAATCTTAACTTAACGATTAATTATTATATTACGAAATGACAATATCAACTGTATATTTTAGCATAGTTAATGACTTTACAAGCGAAATAAAACGGTTTATAGTTTATAGCAAGATATTAACTACCGCAGTATTTACACGAAATTACTTAGTGTACTTGTACATAAACAAAAGCCTTGAGGCAAATTGCGATTTGAGTCTACAACATATATGTACTTATACAGAATTAAAAATGTTCAAATTACTCGGTTCCGTTAATTAGTCGCATTTTTTAATTAATTTTCGTTTAGAAGCATGGTAATACCGACCGTAACTGATAAATAAAACACTTTGGGAATAGAGTCTTTCTTATCTCCGGAACTACCAATATATGTAAGTATATAGTAATGAAATGCTGGGCTTTCCCGATGGACATATTTATAAACTATATTTTATCCCACGGCTTGGCTTGTTTTTGAGAAGAACAAGACTTTTATCATTGCTCATACCAAGCCCTGTAAGTAACATTTAGTACAATCGCCATCAGATAGTTATATCGAAGCGTACAAGGTGCTCAGAATCTCTGAACACGGGTCTATTGTCAAGGTGTTAGAGTGCATGTTCTGATTTATTGCGCACCCTAAACGGTACAGTTATATGTGATGCTGATGACGCCTGTACCTATTCAAGACTAGCCTAAACTTAGTATAATAGGTGTTTTTCAGGTATTAAGGAAGTGAGAGGAGCGTGTCCAGCGATATGCGCGGCCGCCAAAAGACAACACGCCGCGAGCAAAAACAAGCTACCCAGCCACTCATTGTGCCAGGCTAGCCTAGACACCGGACAAGGCGCGGCCTTCGGCTGCTCGTAGATTTCAACTAGATCTCGCTCAAAGAATAAAGGTCGGAACAGTTTCTGGTACAGTCGAGTTCATAAATATATGAGCAAATCCAAGCCTTCAAAAATAAATGTACATAGTAATGTACAAATACATCTAAACAGATTTATCATTCCAAAATATATACACGTGTTATCCGTCATATTCATCTGAGCAAGCCTCTCAATAATATTTAAGCAACTGAAACATAATAAATATCTGTACGACGATTTTTACGAAATTATTTAAACGAGTGGACGCACAGGACTATTGAGACAAGAGTTATTTTCAAATATTTATAAACAGACAGTGGCACATAAATATATGTAGTAACGTTTTCCAATTTGTTGTGAACAAGAAGGAGCTCATAAATATCTGCACAGATAAAACATTTCAGTTAAGTATCAAATTCTGCAATAAATTATGCCAAAATTATGTGAACAAGTAGAAACTCATAAACATCTGAACCAAACTGACAGAAAAAGAAAAATATTCTGAAGCCAGTAATAAATGTTGGTATCAAAACTCTTTTAAACCGAGTATAAGTCACAAAATAGTAAAAGAAGCAGCACGCAAATGACAGTTCTATGATGTGCCACTCAAACTGAAAGAGACAAATGTATCATATGACAGTATGGTACTCTTTTAGGAAATTGACATTTTTTAAAATTCTAAATATTTTATCTGTACTGATATTTATGAGCTCCTACTTGTTCACAACCAATTGGAAAACGTGAGTACATATATTTATGTGCCACTACCTGTTTACAAATTTTTGAAAATAACCCTTGTGTCGATAGTTATGTGCTTCCACTTGTTTAAATGATTTTTCAGTTGATAGGTTTTGTCAGATGAATATGACGAATGACACGTGTATATATTTTCGAATGATAAATCTGTTCAGATGTATTTGTACGTTACTATGTACAGTCACCAGCACCAATATCTGCCATAAAAAAGCGCGCATAAATATCTCACACGCCTCTAATTCTAGGGCCGTTAAGGACGTGTCAGATATTTTCACCGCCTTATTATTATTATTCACTTTTTACAATAAATTTATACATATACAATATAAAAATATACATACAAAATATAAAAGCATTATAAAAAACCTAACCTAGGGTGCCGCCGGCAGCGAGGCTAACCTAAGCTACCGGTGGTTAGGGCGACAGAGAGAGGAACCTCCGGACTATCCGCGCCGTGTCCAGGAGTACCGCCTTCTGTATTTGACCCTTGACCCAGCCATCTAACGAGAGTCTCTTGAGATGTTGGTCGAGACTCTTCGCTATTAGACCGTTCACAGAGACGACTATCGGGACAATAATCGTTGAATCAACATCCCACATGGCGGTTACCTCATGTGCCAAGTCTAGGTACTTGCTGACTTTGTCCTTCTCAGCTTTCACGAGGTTCTCGTCATGGGGGATGGTGATGTCAACGAGCACTGCCTGGCGCTTCAATCGATCTGTCAGCACGATATCAGGCTTGTTGGCTACAATAGTCCTGTCCGTGATGACAGATCGATCCCAATAGAGCGTTGCACGACCATTTTCGAGAACTGGCGCAGGTGTGTACTTATAATACGGCACTTCGAAGTCTACAAGACCGTATATAAGATATATATATTATTATTATTTATTATCATTGAAGTTGGTTGGTACGTTGTTATAAATCTTTCAGGAAATTATTCGATTTGGTCTATTACTCACAAGAAATTGTATAGCTACCTACTTTTTTTTCATACCTTTACTGTGGTTAGGTTAGTCACAATGGGTTGAATATGAATAGGTGAATTACTGCTAATTTATTTTATAGGTACTACAAGTATTCCCTAAAATCAATAAGGACATGAAACTTATTATAAAACAATGTCGGAATGGTCACAAATTAAATCTCATGATGTGTATAGTCTGCAGCGTGAATTGCAAACCAAACAATGCACTAGTTTTTCGAGTTCAAGGTTCAAGATATGTTTTCACCTAGAAGTTTTCATTGTTACGCTATTTTTAATCATAGAAAAAAAGGACTTTTAGTATATAGTAATCAGATGTAAGAAAATGATGATGAATGCTACTTTTTTTTACGTGTATCATAATTGACAAATTTCTACATTTATTGACGACTGACGTGTATGAAAAGTAGGCCGCCCGCCGGGACGTACGCGGTTGAATGCCAAGAACGATCCTGCGGCGCCCCAATACAAGGCGGAGCTGGATTTCGTTGGTGGTTTTAGACGGTGGTCCAAGGCTATCTAGCCGCGGTTAGTCCGTCATACCCGTCCACCCCGACAGGACGGGACGCGTAAACGCATTTCCCCAAAGTTAAAAAAAAAAGTAAAAAAAGGGTTCCGTAGTTGCCCAATGAACTTACTATAAAAAAAATCAATAACAAGCAAAAGGGAATACTTTCACAGTGTTTTATACCAAATACCATATGCCTTTTACTAAGGGAAGACTTTTTACGATAACTCAAAAACTGCTTCACTGATCATGTCCGCTATAGTATTCATTGAAAGTGTTCATTAAACTTTACTTCCATGATTTTTTCATATTTGTGGGCCTGTAGTTTAAAAGTTAGAGGTGTGGGGGGGGGAGGTATCTTTTTTTTGGTGTAAATATTTCTGAAAATATTCACTTTATCAAAAAATGATTGATGAAGACCTCTATTCATTTTGAAAGACGTATCCAACAACGTGTAGGGGAGGTACCCTTAAAAAATATTGGCGAAACGGAACCCTAAAAAGCAGCATTTTTCCTACGCTAGAAGGAAGCACCCTGACCTGATGATCGCTTGAGCAATCAAATAGACATCGTGATAATTTACGATACCCAAAACATAAATTTAATGTCTCCAGCGACGAGTGCCGCATGTCAAACGGCACCGAACGGAGGATCGTGAGATTCGTGACTGTCCACACAAGTTTATTGCACGAACGTGTCAACTGTCAGTGAATAGCGACTGCACTTATGGTTTGACGTAATGCGAGTCAATAACGCAATACCAATATCCTTTATTATTCACTAAAGTAAATACCACGATCGATATTGTGTAAGCTCGAGAAATCTAGGGGACGTTTCTCAAATTTGTTACGAATTAAACGAGTTATAGGAGGTTCCCGTCTCAGAACTAGTGGAATAGTCATATAGGAAAATGTACTTCGTCTGTCATATATACATTCGGTAATGAAACTACAGCTGGTACTCCGTGCGTACAAAAAAAAAACAATTGCAAGCTACAGCAAACCTCGATCTTACATCGTAGCTCCTCCCGTATTCAAATCATGGTATTTCATATGTACTAGAAGTTGATTCTATGTGCCTGGTTCAAATGCTGGGTGTATTTCTAGGACCGTTGCTGCCATGCAATTCTTTGCATGTCATAAATAGGGTTTACTCTGCGTCCCCCGCATTGGAATGGTTCCAACAATTTTTACAGTCATGTCACGTAATATACTTCAGGTTTTCTATTTTGAACATTCCGAAACGTCAAAAATTTTTAGGTAGCGATTTTTTTTATATTTTTCGTTAGACGTATTGTCCTTGGCCTTTGTGCATTTTCGAGGAATGTACACAACGTTATCGCAAAGCAAAATGTCGCAGGAGTGATCGTCAATTACTGGCAGTCTCTGGTGAGGCAGTTTCAGACGTCGTAAATGAAGTCCAATATAATTTTTATTAGCTTGGCGAACGTCGTCACATGCCCGTAAGGCCTTTAGCCGTAAATTGTTAAAATCGCAATAATATCAATTGACAAATATCAAATATAGCACATTTACACTCTGTCTATTAAGGCGAAGGGGTGGGCAAGCTCTTTCCATACAAACTTTGTGCAAGTTTTTCTTCGTTTGTGTTTGCACTCCAGTTACTATTTTTGGTCCATATGCTTATTTTTTTGTTAGCTATGTCTTGATGTTTTTCTATTTTAATTTTAATTATTTTTGTATTTTTTGATTTTTATTTTTTTTGAAATAATGCAAAATTTCAACATCAAGTTCTGCGTATATCCAATATGTACCAACAAAAAATTTAATTAAATGCTGTAGTGCCAAAACTAACGCAAAAAACTTGCACAACCTTTGTATGGATAATGGCTTGCCCTACCCTGCGCCTTAAGTGGCGTTTATGTAGTGTAGTTTACATAAGAAACGTGTACGTACTAGCCAATTGGTGCTATTCAATTACAACATCCAGACCAGAATAGATGCATATATGTAGTACAAATAGATAGTAGATACAGTTGAGTTACCGTGTCACAAATGAATACGGCACCACGGCCTATCCAGAGGTTTATAGGCGCAGGGTGCGTGGGAACTGGGAACTTCCCTTTAGCTATGAGTGAATGGGAACACCCGTTATTCGACGAATTGCGCGAACGTAATATGAGACGAAGACGAATACAGTATAAATATAAAATAAATACACCTAGGTTAGACCAGCTGGCTGCTTTGCGTCAGTTATTTCACGTGTCCACCGAGTGGACTAGGTCATATAAAATGTTACATGCACATTGTTTACGTAAGTATTCTAATGACTTTATTTTGATAGAGTCAAATTCGTTTGTTATGAATGTCGTTGCCAGAAATTTCAAGATTTTGGAGAGAATTATGCAACCAGTCTATTCAGACAACATACCTACCTATACATATTATAGTGATTTTAACATAACTTGTGTACGGTGACAGCTGTCATCCCAGTACAATTTGTGTCATATTTGACGTTATAACGTTAGATAATAGATATTGTACTCGGATGACAGCCAAATGACAGGTGTTAGGGTACTCATGCTATGCTCAAAGCAAAAGCACTATACCACCCCACCCAATACCCAGTTGTACCCATCCCCAGATTCCCCAGGTGTTGCATACCCAGTCCAGTTGTTATGTGGCATGTACCTACTGACGGCATACCCTATATGTATATTATTGGGCTCCGTCTCCAGGTCAATTACGCTATTAACCCGAATGTAAGAGATGCGATTGATTGTGCTTATTACGACTACATACGTCACAAGCTTCAAGATCACGGTTCCGGACAATTTATCGGCAATCGAGTTCGTAGTTGTCGATTTCACTTGAAACACCGACAATGGTGTTGCGGAGCGATGGCACCGGCCGAGACGTGGCACACGCCAACTGCATCGAAACATCGATTGGCATTGACCGTGCACTGTCTTGCTGTAAATCGTACGGTAAAGCCAAAATTTCCAGCAATTTATATTGAATTATATAGCCGTTAGCTACTAGACTAAACAGTTAGTGAGATGGGACCACGGGACTTGATAGGAACTAGCGGCTTTATCTCGCTATTTCTAAGCGTACGTGCCGTTAATTTTTTTCTTTTTTATTAGGTCTACAGATAGACAATTACACTAGTAAAGTGCACGAAGTCAATTTCCTGGTGGCAAGTGGTTTTGAATTGGACACCATGTACAGTTTACTCAAGCTGTGTGCATATACCAAAATTTTGGCAACAATGTCGAACATGCTTGTTGCTGACGATGAGTGCTTGTTGCTAGGCCTATTTGAATAAAGAATATTTTGACTTTGACATGTTACGTGCGAGCGCTGAATTCCCAGTCTAACTGAACCGAGATTATAAACTAAATTACTTGGTTTATTTCTAAATATTATTTTATTATCAACATTTCGTTATTAATACATTGGTATCGTAATAAAACCACCTTTTGGTTGAAATTAAAGTCAATTGACATTCATAAACATATTTTAATGATCTTCGTGTTTGAAAACATTAAAACGGTTTAGTTAGCAATGTCTGGTCTGATGTTAAACAGCGTTTAGATTGTAAACAAAATGAACAATTTATTTAAATAAATGTCAGATACACTCTTCACGCATTAAGGTGAGTCTGACTAAGATCGGACACCGGGGAAAGTCCTATGAGGTTCATTTACGCTTAATGTGTGGGTTTTTTTTAATGCTGCAGGCAAGATACGTCGATTCACATCCCGCTTTCCTCACTAGTAAGCAAGCACTTGTTACTGGAACCACAGAGCCGTGTGGTATAGATAGATGATAAGATTAATTAATAATATACTAGTGCCTCTGTGAACGGTAGACCTCATTTTTTTTATACCCGTCGGTGGCAAACAAGCGTACGGCCCGCCTCATGGTAAGCGGTCACCGCAACCTATGGACGCCTGCAACTCCAGGGGTGTCAAATGTGCGTTGACGACCCTTTATAAATTTATACAATCCTTTCTTGAAAAACCCTATACTGTAGTCCCTCGGGAAAACCTTGGCAGGGAGCTCATTCCACAGTCGGAGCGTCCGAGGGAGAAGATTCCGCTAAAACCGTACCGTACGCGACCATTTAGGTTCTCAGGTGTGAGGATGAATGCCCTGCCGACGGCGAGCGGTAAGATGGTAGAAAGACGCCATGGGCATCATGTCGAACAGTTCTTCGGAGCACAACCCATCGATAGCACACGAACAAGGAGGCAAAGTTTCTCCTTAAACTTAACGGTTCAATATCGCTCGTGAGTTTAGGATCGTCCACGATTCGCACAGCACGTCTCTGAAGCGAGTCAAAAGGCCCAAGCTGGTATCCAGGTGCTCCGGCGGAGAGGTGACAGCAATACTCCATGTGGGGACGGACTTGTGACTTATATAATAGAATAGAAGTCTTTTTTAGGGGACATTTTTTTTACACAAATCGAGCTAGTCCTATAGTAAGCTCAATAAAGGCTTGTGTTATGGGTACTAAACGACGATATATATAATAAGTATATATGTATATATACTTAAATACATAGAAAAACATCCAAGTCTCAGGAAAGGAACAAATGTTTCTGCTCACCCCAGAAACAAATGCCCTTACCAGGGACCTCTTGCTTCGGAGGCAATGTCACTGCCAACTGAGCTAAACAGGTAACACAAGCCTTATAGAGCTTACTATGGGACTAGTTCGATATGTGTAAAAAAAATGTCCCTTATTAATAGAAGTCTCTGTCCCGGGTTGAAGTATCGCTTCGCTCTATTGAACACTCCTAGCTTTTTAGATGCCAGCTTGGCTTTGCCTTTAAGTGGCTCCGAAACTGGACGTCGCCGGAAATATCGACACCAAGGATCCCAATACTCTCTGAGATGGAGAGGGCTGCGTCTTGGAACCGTGGGGCCACAGTGAATGGTTTTTTTAGCAGTGAACGCGCATACACGGAAAAAAATGATTTAGCTGTGGTAGCTAAGCACGCTTTGATGAAATTTTCTTTGCTGCTGTATACAATTTCTTATCTACTGTAACAAAGCCTTGTCTATAGCAACTAAAACCAGTTTGCTACCCTTGCTAACGATATTTAGCTAAAAGGATTTTAAATAATTTGCTACCGCTGCTAATTGATTCACAACTGTATCTAATTTATTTATCCGTATCAACAAAATTTTATTCGTCATTGTTGTTAGCTGGGACTGCTAATAATGTTTTGTTGTAGTAGATAAGAACTTTGTTACTATTGCTAATTATACATGTATTAGGCAGCAAAAGCTTATGTTTGTTGCATTTGATAAAAATATTTTGCAATCACTAACAACAGTTTTGCAACAGCTGCTAATTTTATTTTCGAACTCCTTTACTAATAAATCCTTCGCCAGTTTTGCTAATAATCGTAGTCACATCAATAAATTACCTAGGCAATGGAGAGCAATAATATATTAGCAGTAGTAGCAAATCAGGTTTATGTGAGACTGCCAAGAACATTTTGTAGCTATAACTAACTTTTTCACAAATTTTACCAAATATTAATTGCTGCAGTTGCTAAATAAAAACTCGCCGATGTTGCTAAATATCTTTGTCAAACTACCGAATTCCCTATGCAATTAACAGCAACAATATATTAGCTGTAGTAGCAAATCAGACTTAGGTGAGGTTGCTAAGAACATTTTCTAGCTGTGACTAACTTTTTCACAAACTTTAACTAATAATATTTGCTGCAACAGCTAAGTAAAACTTCGTCGTTGTTGCTAAAAATATTTGTCATACCATCGAATTTCCTATGCAAATAACAGCAATAATATATTAGTCGTAGTAGCAAATCAGACTTAGGTGAGGCTGCTAAGAACATTTTGTAGCTGTGAGTAAATTTTTCACAAATGTTAACTAATATTATTTGCTGCAACTGCTAAATAAAAATTCGTCGCTGTTGCTAAAAATCTTTGTCACACCACTGAATTTCCTATGCAAACAACAGCAATAATATATTAGCTGTAGTAGCAAATCAGACTTAGGTGAGGCTGATAAGAACATTTTCTGGCTGTGACTAACTTTTCACAAATTTTAACAAATATTATTTGCTGCAACTGCTAAATAAACATACGATTTTGCTCAAAATCCACAACAACGATTTTTATGCAATGAACAGCAAAAAAATTTGGCTAATATTCTTTGTTACAACTGCGAGGCAATCCTTCGCTAATGTCGTTAAAAATCTTAGTCACACCACCTAATTTTCTACGCCATGAACAGCAATAATATAGTAGCAGTATTAGAATATCCAACTTATGTGAGGCTGCTAAGGATATTTTGTACCAGAGACTAAATTTTTCACAATTTTAGCTAATATTGTTTGCTGCAACTGCTCCCAATTGATTACTACGAGTACTACGCGATACCCTAGTACAAAGTCGATCGTTGTGCAATCAATCCAAGTCTGGTTTAGGCAGAAGGAATATAACAGAAACCACTTCAGAACAGAAAAAATGTGGCATTAAAATGTATGCATTTTAAAACTATCAAATCATCAGGATACATTTCTGCCAATTCAAGTGCATTTTCCATGAAAGAAAAACCCGTGTAATGATGGACCAGCTTAAAGAGAATCCTCCGCACAGTCTGATAAATAGATGATATCCGAGAGTAACCTAGCGACGAAACATCGGTAAAATATCAATCTACCTAAATCTTTTTTTTTTTATTATGAATGCAAGTTTTATTTCATTTATAAGAATATACATAGTTGGATATGAAATTAAAAAAACTTTATTGAAAATAACTTATGAGTATTTAGGTATTTCACTTTTCTGAGTACATGTCTGCAACTAACAGCTAGTCGCCAAAGCGTTACAGATCTTAAGCTATAAGAACATTAAAAACAAGTTGGTTAATGCAATTTAGAGTTTATAAACACATGCAACCTATTAATTACTACCTACATTGCTCTAACACAATTCCATAATTATCAAGAATAAGGAGCTTGCTTTTCTCTTTTTAGTTAATTATTGACGTGTCAGTAGTAACACCTTATTTAAGATGTACACATATTTACCTATATTGAAAGTATTTTTAAATGGTTTTTATCATAATGATTAAATTATTAAAACTTAATGAATTATCAACTAGAATGAAAGATGAAGAATGAAAATGTTTACGTACTTATTAGATTTAAAACTAAGTGCCTAAGTATGTAACTACCTATTTCTTAACACGTCCTTCCGTTCCCAATCCAGCAGTGTATACATATAATAATTTTAATATGTAGGTTTAGTATGTACCTACCTAGGTCAGATGGCAGTAGCTTCTGTAAAAACTAGTGCCTACGCCAATTCTTGGGATAGGGTAGCAAGCCCCAGGCATCCTTCAGGATGCAACAGTACATAATTATGTAACTACCTATATCATGCTCGAAATGCACATTTAAAATTTTCTAACCGCTTCTACAGTCCTCAATATACAGATTACCATGTGCCTATCTATATAACATAGATTCTGTTGCCATATAATCGAAAGTATCGCGCGGTAGGTAGTAATACGCACTGGACTTGTGTAGGGATTTGTAGGCGTGGCCGAGTGTCATTTTGTAGCGTATTGAAAATGCATAACTCTAACAAAAATAGCTTTTTAAAGCGTTTCGTGATTGCCTGATATTAATATTTTAAGTTTAATATCACGCAATCATATTCCTGAAACGATGGATTTTGCAAAGGAAAAAAAATGTTTTTCAAGACTTTATTTTACCATTTTGTCGGCGTGATTAATATGTATACTCATGCCGAATTACAGCTTTCTAGTAGTTACGATTACTAAGCTAAGCCGCGAAGGGACGGACGAACGTGGCGAAACAATGTTTCTTTTTCACCACGGAATCCTAAAACTCGTAATAAAATCATTGTAACCGCTCAGCGTATAGCATTATAGCGACACGTGCCGTGCCCACCGGCACAAAAAATGTTTATAAGCTCGAATGTTTTAGTTATGCCAACGAATGTCATATTAGTTGCAGTAGCTAAGATGCATTTTGCTACTACGATGAATGTTTTCGAGTTTCACGCGGGAAAAGTAACGTAGCAAGTGTTGCCATTAATAAACGCCAGTATTTTCTAGTAAAAGACGGGAATTACATTTTATTTAACTCTTTATGTATAAAAAAATCTTGATTTATAAAAAAATATATAAAAGAAGAAACTGACTGACTGACTGACTGACTGACTGACATATCAACGCACAGCCCAAACCGCTGGTCCTAGAGATTCCAAATTTGGCACGTAGGTTCCTTATAAGGTCTAGGGGTGCACTAAGAAAGGATTTTTCAAAATTCAACCCCTAAGGGGGTGAAATGGGGGTCCGAAGTTTGTATGGGGAAACAAGATTAGTTGGCCTATTTTATTCGAAACTTCACAGGAGTATTTCTAACGATAAATGAGTAAATACGTGTTTCAGGTTTTTTGAGAAATCAACCCCTAAAAAGCAGAAAGGAAGTGACAAATTCTGAAAATCGACATGGGTATTGTTTTTATGATATACTCGTACCGGGTCGCTGATAACGAAAACAACAATGATTTTAAAATCTCACGTGGAGAACGTGAAATACCATCCCCACTGTTGGGGTGCGAGGGGGATGAAATGTCTAAATATTAATATGGGTGTCGTTTTTATGGTTTTTTGGGACGTTAATTACGAAAATGGCATCGGTTTTAAAATTTAATATTGTGGACATGAAAACTTTTGAAAGTTTGTGCCAAATTTCAAGAAATAACTGACTGACTGAGTGACTGACATATCAACGCACAGCGCAAACTGCTGGTTCTAGAGATTCCAAATTTAGTATGTAGGTTCCATAATTATAAGGTCTTGAGGTGCATT
The DNA here is from genome assembly GCA_905163555.1 of Notocelia uddmanniana. Taxonomy (NCBI): domain Eukaryota; kingdom Metazoa; phylum Arthropoda; class Insecta; order Lepidoptera; family Tortricidae; genus Notocelia; species Notocelia uddmanniana. Next base: position 25,988,745 of record LR991055.1, read on the forward strand.
AAGAAAGGATTTTTCAAAATTCAACCCCTAAGGGGGTGAAATGGGGGTCCGAAGTTTGGATGGGGAATCAAGATTAGTTGGATTATTTTATTCGAAACTTCACAGGAGTATTTCTAACGATAACTGAGTAAACATGTGTTTCAGGTTTTTTAAGAAATCAACCCCTAAAAGGGGGAAATCTGGTGACAAATTCAGAAAATCGATATGGGTGTTGTTTCTATGGTTTATCGGGTCGCTGATTACGAAAACATCAATGATTGTAAAATCCCACGTGGAGGACGTGAAATACCATCCCCTTTGGCATTGATTTTGAAATTTAATATTGCGGGCGTGAAAACTTAAAAGTAGGTGCCAATTTGCAAGAAGAAACGGACTGACTGAGTGAGTGACATATTAACGCACAGCCCAAACTGCTGGTTCGAGAGATACCTAATTTGGCATTTAAGTTCCTTATAAGGTCTAAAGGTGCATGAAGTGCCGTGAGTTATATGAAGATACGACCTTTTTTGATTCGATGTGTTGTAAGTGGTTTTATTAATCAGTGCCGTCCGATACGATTTCGACATAAATCGATATTTGAGCGTCCGAGAGGACTCTTAATAGGAATCCGAGGTACCTAAACTTTGAATAAAGTAACGGCATATTGATTTTCTTCATTTCCATCCCGATTTCGTTCAAAATCGATATCTGAGCGTCCGAGAGGTCCCCTAATACGATGCCGAGGTAAAATTTGGAAAAAGTGGCGGCCATATTGCTTTTCTTCACTTTCGTCCCAATTTCGTTCAAAATCGATATCTGAGCGTCCGAGAGCTCCCCTAATACGACTCCGAGGTAAAATTTTGAAAAAGTCGCAGGCATATTGATTTTCTTGTTTTCGTCCCAATTTCGGTTAAAATCGATATCTGAGCGTCCGAGAGGTCTTGTAATACGAATCCGAGGTAAAATTTGGAAAAAGTGGCAACCATATTGATTTTCTTCATTTCAACCCGATTTCGTTCAAAATCGATATCCGAGCGTCCGAGAGGTCCCCTAATACGAATTTGAGGTAAAATTTGAAAAAGTGGCAGCCATATTGATTTTCTTCATTTTCATCCCGATTTCGTTCAAAATCGATATCTGAGTGTCCGAGAGGTCCCCTAATACGACTCCGAGGTAAAATTTGGAAAAAGTGGCGGCCATATTGCTTTTCTTCATTTTCGTCCCAATTTCGTTCAAAATCGATATCTGAGCGAGAGCTCCCCTAATACGACTCCGAGGTGAAATTAGGAAAAAGGCGCAGGCATATTGTTTTTATTTTTTTTTCATCCCAATTTTGTTCAAAATCGATATCTGAGCGTCCGATAGGTCTCCTAATACGAATCCGAGGTACAATTTGGAAAGTGGCAACCATATTGATTTTCTTCATTTTCGTCCCGATTTCGTTCAAAATCGATATCCGAGTGTCCGAGAGGTCCCCTATTACGACTCCGAGGTAAAATTTGGAAAAAGTGGTGGCCATATTGCTTTTCTTCATTTTCGTTCAAAATCGATATTTGAGCGTCCGAGAGGTCTCGTAATACGAATCCGAGGTAAAATTTGGAAAAAGTGGCAACCATATTGATTTTCTTCATTTCAACCCGATTTCGTTCAAAATCGATATCCAAGCGCCCGAGAGGTCTCTTAAAACGAATCCGAGGTAAAATTTGTGAAAGTGGCAACTATATTGATTTTCTTTTTTTTGTCCCGATTTCGTTCAAAATCGATATCTGAGCGTCCGAGAGATCTCTTAATACGAATCTGAGGTAAAATATGGCACTACATACATGCCTGTATGCAAAAACGTTAAATGTTACTATAGGCGTATGGGGTATATACCTCAATAAAATACCCTAAAACGATATAGAGGTTCCGATATTTTTTTCCATTTAAATCAACGTTTAGTTTTTTTTAATCGTATGGCATTTATTTACGAACCGTGAGATTTTCGAGAAGACAAGTACGGTTGCCAGTTTTTGTTGCACTTTTAGCACCACTCAGGGGTCACGTGTAGGGTAACGGTGGGTACTCCCTACGGACGTGGTGCAACTTCGACCCTCCTTTGTCAAGTGAGTGGGCAACTTGACTGTTAGAAGTTCGCAAGCCGCTCGAAGGCCTCTAACTTGGCTTAACGATAGCAGCCGCGATCAACAGCTTAGCGTGCCTTCCAAAGCACGAGAGTACGTTAGTAACCACTCAAAGCCGTCACCCATCCAAGAACTGACACGCGGTAGGCGGGTGCCGCTGGGCCACGAGCGCTCTAAATTCTTAATAGTTTGTGCCAAATTGCAATTCAATCGGTCCAGTAAAAGCAACTTGGTTGTAACAGACGGACTGACAGTAAGGAGTGCGAATGGAAGTGAGACCAAATTTTCTTTTTGGATGCTCCAATGGGAACTGGCAAAACCTACCAATTAAATTTAATTTTAGGAAAAATAAATGTTACACGTGATATTGAATTAGCCATATTTCTGTACTTCAAAGGACCAGAGTTTATGACCGCTGCGCGCTGCTTGGTCGTTTACAGACCTATTGGTGTTACTGTAGTACACAGATTTTTTACTAATGGCCATTATGACATGCTTTTATTTCATCGGCCCTTTCCGCTTCGGCCTCTCGGAATTGTATGATAATAGTTTTCGATCCTTATTTTTGCCAAAATCAAATGAAATTCAACAGTTTGCCGGTTCTCAGAATGTATACTGATTTTTCATCTGTTCATCTGTTTATGAATCACAATCACCAAACTTCGTATACCGAAACCCCCAGAATGTAACAACTACATTTCTGGAGACCGCATCTAAATTGGTTCAGCCAAACGCGAGATAATCGTGGACAAACATACGTGTTTTTTGTAAACGGTTAAAAATTTCGTTTAGTACGCGGGCGAAGCCGCGGGGCAAATGCTAGTAAAAAAATAAAAAGGAATATTCGACTTTAAAAGAAGTTAAACGAAATAAGCTCTTTATGTGTTTATTTCTATCCGAATTCATGCCAGGTTTAACAGTACTACTACCTACCTACTATCATTATCACTTTTACCTATTATCATTTTTACCCAACTGCTTCGTAAGAAGGGTTTTATATTTCGAGTGTATATATGTATGTATGATCACGTCGACTCAAATTATCGTGGGGGTCGCAAGGTACGCGCGGTAACGGGGAAGCGGGCGCCGCGAGCAGCACAAAAAATAGGCCAGTCTGTGGCCGGAGACCTCCAGGCCTGCCAAGCACGGGGGGTTAAATTTCGCGAAGTCATGGGTATCCACAGGATAGAATCAAATTTGGCTAATCCTGATACTATTATCCAAATATTAATAACTGTAGCTTAAATAGCAAAAACACAGCAGCTAACTTAAATTCCCAAAATCGTACAACGAATATTCAGGGCTTGATATTGGAGCGTTCGTGGCCCAGTGGCGCCCGCGTACCGCGTGCGGTATGCGAGATTAAGCAATGTCGGGCGGGGTCAGTCCTTGGATATGTAATCGCTTTGAGTGGTTACTAATTGAGCGCTCCCGTGTTTTGGAAGGCACGTTATATTGTTGATCCCGGCTGCTGTCTATGATAGCAGTAGTTAAGCCTAGTTAGAGACCTTTGGGCGGCTTGAGAACTTCTAACAGTAGAGTTGCCCACTCACTAATCCCAATAAGGTCTAGTTTCCCCTTTGGGTTGAAAGGTCAGATGGCAGTCGCTTCCGTAAAAACTAGTGCCTACGCCAATTCTTGGGATTAGGTAGCTAACCCCAGTCATCCTTCAAGATACAACTGCACTGGGAATAACGCTAGGATGATGATGATGATGATGATGATGTATGTATGTAGCTGGGCATATAACGGCTTGACGAATTTTAAGTCTTGTTGTGGAAGTGACATAGCCTACAAATATTTGAATCAAAGAAAAGAGAGTTTATTAAAACTGGCCAAGTGCGAGTCGGACTCGCGAAAGAAGGGTTTCAATCTATACAACATTAGACGCTTTATTATAACCTTTTTAATTTAATTTAAATAATATTTTTTAATTTTTTTTATCTATACGTATATTATAAAGAAAAAAGATTTGTTAGTTTGTTTGCATTGAATAGGCTCCAAAACTACTGAACCGATTTGAAAAATTCTTTCACTGTTGGAAAGCTACACTATCCCCGAGTGACATAGGCTATAATATTTTTCCAAGAAAATTAGAGACCCTTTTTAAATTCCAATAATGTAACCCAAAGTATAAAAAAATTGTTTGCGTTGAAAAGGCTCCGAAAGTACTGAACCAATTTGAAAAATTCTTTTACTGTTGAAAAGCTACACTATCCCCGAGTGACATAGGCTATAATATTTTTCCAAGAAAATTAGGGACCCTTACTTAAATTCCAATAATGTAACCAATGGTGTAAAAAAAATGTTTGCATTTAAAAGGCTCCGAATCTACTGAACAAATTTGAAAAATTCTTTCACTGTTGGAAAGCTAACACTATCCCCGGGGTGACATAGGTTATATTATATTTCCAAAAAAATAGGGATCCTCACTAAAATTTCAATAAAGTAACCCAAGCTGTAAAAAAAACAATGCAATGAATTAGGCTCCGAAACTACAGAACCGATTTGAAAAAATATTTCAGTGTTGGAAAGCTAACACTAGCCCCGGGTTACATAGGTTATATTATATTTACAAAAAAGTTAGGGATCCTTACTAAAATTCCAATAATCTAACCCAAGGTGTAAAAATAAATTGTTAGCATTGAATAGGCTTCGAAACTACTGAAACGATTTGAAAAATTATTTCACTCTCGGGAAGCTACACTATCCCCGGGTGACATATGCTATATTTCCAATAAATTTACACTAATAATAAAGAGGAAAGATTTGATTGTTTGTTTGTTTGCATTGAATAGGCTCATGACTAAAATTTCAATAAAGTAACCCAAGGTGTAAAAAAAACAATGCAATGAATTAGGCTCCGAAACTACAGAACCGATTTGAAAAAATATTTCAGTGTTGGAAAGCTAACACTAGCCCCGGGTTACACAGGTTATATTATATTTACAAAAAAGTTAGGGATCCTTACTAAAATTCCAATAATCTAACCCAAGGTGTAAAAATAAATTGTTAGCATTGAATAGGCTTCGAAACTACTGAAACGATTTGAAAAATTATTTCACTCTCGGGAAGCTACACTATCCCCGGGTGACATATGCTATATTTCCAATAAATTTACACTAATAATAAAGAGGAAAGATTTGATTGTTTGTTTGTTTGCATTGAATAGGCTCATGACTAAAATTTCAATAATGTAACCCAAAGTGTAAAAAAATTTGCTTGCAATGAATCCGAAATTACTGGACCGATTTAAAAAAATAACATTCACTGTTGGAAAGCAACACTATCCTCGGGTCACATCGACTATATTATATTTCCAAAAAAATTAGGGATGCTTAACTTCAAAACTAAAAATTATAATATTGTAAATGTTGCACTAATCCGGATTGATTAGGCCCAAAAATATAAATGTTTAAAGTGGACTGTATACAAATGACTGGTAGTTCCTCTCGTAAAATAACAGTGACTGACTCTACTCTAATTTTGGTGCCACCTTGGTTCTGCTTTTTCTTATGATTCGTAAAGTAAAAAAGAGTCCGGACGGATTGTAAATGGTTTATATTGTTTATCACAGATTATGTTCTTATTAAAATGTATTTTGAAGTTAACACTGTTTATAATTAATTTACTTATTTATAATAACTTTAACACTGATTTTATCTAAATCTAGGACACAATGTCTAGATTCCTAAACTTTTCCTGAGCTGAGTTCCCAACGCGCTTTTCTTTCTTGTTCTGGGTTTCTTCCTTGGAGTGTCTCTTCGGTACTGAGTGAAGTACGTTGCGAACTCACCTCTTATCTTTCGCAATGGCTGACCGTAACGTGAGCACCCTGAAGTAGTGCCCGCTACGAGGCGCTATCCGAGTATAAATAGGAATTCTTACAAATCTCGCGGTTTTCCGCGGATTGCGGAGGCTGTGATTATCTCACTGGCCTGTACTAAGACTCATCGAGTCGGCGTTCGGTGTGGTCACACGTGACCTTTTATACTTGGACAGCGTCTTCCTAATATTGGCTCTGAGAGGGAAAACGTTGTGTAAAAACGACTATTCTAAATTGATTCAATCTTAAGAAATTCGCTGTGCGACCATTTCTTAGTGCCTGTGATTCAAACAGGGCTTGTAATATGCGCCTCAGCGCCTACTTTATATAATTAAACCTCATTATCTCAGAGTCAATTGTTTGTGAGTTAGCTCACAAAACATGCCATTTTCATAGCGTAATTTCGATCTACGATCGATACATTTTACACTATTACGCAATCTTTCATTTTATTGCGTATGGAAATTTCCAAGCATTATTGCGCAATCACTCGAATTGTATACTTGCTAATTGTATACTTGCTGAAATGAATAAACTCGCCCTAAAGAGTTATTCCTTCCGCTTAGTGCGACAAGGTTCTAATATTTACGTAAATATGACAATATTTCTTAAATATTCCATTTTAAATAACAGGGTTACGCTTAAATTTACCTAGCTAACGTCTTATCTTTAGTGTTTCTAAATTACGTGCTAGGTACATTAGGGGCGGGTAGAATCTGTCGTCTACAAATATAGACACTAAAATGTGTGTATATTATAATTTTTAGTTTTGAAGTTTTCGTTAAATACCCGTGCGAAGCCGGGGCGGGCCGCTAGTCAGTAATAATAATAAGAACGTTAAATAATATCAAGTACAATTTTGGTCAATTGCGAGTCGGATATCAGTATTCCCATACATTTTAGTACCAGCGCCTGATGAACACAACGAGCAACTTTTTAAAAGTTTTACGGAACCCTAAAAACAGCCAGTCGGACATCCAAACCGAGGGTTCCGTACCACCGTACTCGTGCAAAAAATATTTGTTTGTCCGTATGCAATACTAAGTTGGTGGGTAATAGAAAATGAAAATTTTCGACTGTTTTCCAGTTCTTTAAAATAATATTATTTGCTGGTAAAATAAACATACTTAATAAGTACCATTTTCACATATTTTTTAGTTTTTAAGTCACTAAGAACTTTATAAAAACTTGCATACCAATAAAGTTTAGGTACTTTGACGGTCTCTCATGACTTTGTTTTCCATCAATATTGGAAATAGACAGGCTGAATAAAGAATTGCACATTTTAATGACAACTTACATACTATATTTACATACTGACATACGAACAATGCATGTTAAATAAAAGCTAAAAAAAACAACAAGTATTACGATACGAAAACCATCCGCCGTAAAAATATGTGAAATCTCATGAAAAGCCAAGTCAGTTATTTTATTTTAGTCACTTTAGAATGTTTAGAAGTAACTAGTACCACTGAGGATTTATTGGATGTCGTTGCTACGGCAGGCAATAGGCGATTTTCCATACGAAAACGGCAATTTCACTTAGCGCACACGGCAATTTAAACGTCTGCGCTGGCAACACTGGCGCTGCCGCTGCTAGCTTTCAAGTGACGCGTTTCGGCTCTCTACTCGAGCCGCTGCCGCTCAGATGCTTCAAAGGTGTATTTATATTTAATTGAATATAGAAGAAAAGCAGTTCAGTGTGTAAACCTCAAAATTTAAAGGTGAATCTACTAAAAAGTTAAATGTAATAAGAATCTAGTGAAAAGTCAAAACACAAATGGAGGACCAGAACGAAACCCTGGATTTTTCCTAACTCCTACATCGCTGGTACTATGAGCAAAAAAATATTGAGAAATTTAAAGGTAAGTGAATAGTATAATGTAATTTTTTCTATATATTCTATTGCTCATATGGCGAACACAGGCTTGGGCCATTAAGTTGGCATTGGCTCCAGCCAATGTCAATTTTTGGTCGAGTGCTTGTCTGATTCTGCAATAGTGAGGTTCTTAAGTTTGTGTTAGCGTGATTACTTTGTTTTGGGCCATTTTTACCGCTGAGTATATAATTCATTCACATCATGCATAGCGTAAGTACGGAATCATTATCAATTAGCATACGTCCCACTGTTGGGCACAAGCCTCTCCCATTGATGACATTCAAAGAAGTGACATGTGAAGTCCCCAATCCACACTAGGCGAGCGTGGGGACTAATGCTCGTTCCCTCATCAATGAGAAGAGCCTGCCGTGCCTAGCAGTGGAATTTACATAGGCTGACTTGAGCATCTGCCAATGAATTTTTCGTCACTTAGGTATTATATTTATTATTATTATTAGAAACTATTTATCTTGTGTTTTAAGATGAAAGGATTGAATCTTTCTGTTTGTCTGTGTGATGACCGAATAACTCTTTCCACAGATTGGCGAGAGGATAACATTCATGCGAAAATTAAAACTGCAAAACAAGATGAAATAATATGGAAAATAGATTAACTGACTAGGTACTATACTTACATAAGTATACACAAAAGCTACGCCGAAATTGTAAAACAAGAGTAGAGACTTGACATTCAGAAAAGGTTTGTAGTTTTGTTTGTTCTTTAAGCTATTTACTTAATTTTAAAGTCCATTTTTATAGAAAACTACCTTTTATTTCCGGCTTCGCTCCCGTGAACCATAGGCATTTTCAAAGAAGTATGCGAGTAAGCAATCAAACTTGGAAGTTTGCAAGTAAGAATGCAATCGTGTAAGCAACCCGACTACAACATGTGCGTCGTGTTGTAGCTAAATATTTTAGTCACACCACCGAATTTCCTTTGCAATGAACAGCAATAATATATTAGTGGTAGTAGCAAATCAGACTTATGTGAGGCTGCTAAGAACATATTTTAGCTGTGACTAACTTATTCTCAAACTTTAGTTTATATTATTTGCTACAACTGCTAAATAAGACATTATTTGTATGTAAGGATTTAAACGAAATAGACTATATATGTTGAAAGGGTCAATGGGTATCCACAACACATGGACAATTTTCCAGCTCTCAAAATGTTCTGACGGCTATAGACTGGTACTTAATTAACAACTATTTACTTACAGTTTATATAATATACTCAGGGACAAAATTGAAGGAATATTCATAATACAAGATGAACGATGAAAGTTACATAGTTTCAATTAACACAGCTACAGAAAGTTTGTAAAGAATTTTGTTTTGTAACTTTTATAAGTGTTACTTTTATTTTGTTCCTTTGGTTATTACCAAAGTAGTAGTGTAGTTTTACTTAATGCTTATATGTCCATTATATTTCAATTTTATTTCCGCAGAAATGGATTTAAGTGATTTGACGCTGCAATGCACCTTTATAACGATTAGCCGACGCTATCATCCTAATATATCAATAATATTTTATTATATTATAAATACATCAGGTGATTTTGTCCTTTTTGTTTGCAGAAGGAAAACAAATTTAACCATCTGAGAGCCGTTCCAATGTTACTTCCAATTAAAAATATTGCTATGAATGGAGGCTATGAAGGCAAGAGAGGCTATCAAGATTGGAAACTAAATATGGCTGTATTAAATATATAAAAGTAAGTAGTTTATCATAATAACTTCAGGCTAACTGACGTGGACCCGAACTACCAACTAGGCTAAACAGGTCCAACGGTTGGACCTGTTTAGCCTAGTTGGTAGTAACACTGCCTCCGAATCTAGAGGTCCCGGGTTCTAATCCTGGTAAGGGCTTTTGTCTCTGTGGTCAGCAAAAACATTTGTTCCTGAGACTTGCATGTTTTTTTTATGTATTTGAGTATATATCTATTAAATATATCGTCGCCTAGTCACACGAGCCTTATTGAGCTTACTATGGGACTAGTTGAATTTGTGTAAAAAAATTACCTATAATATATATTTATTTATTATTATTTTTATCTTCACACGTAATCTATGTGAATTGTGAGGTCCTCATCTACGTGTCTTACAAATGTTTTAATTTTTCAGTTTATCGCTGGAGTCCTGCCAACCAACCTGCATAATAAGGAAAACTGTTTCCAACGGGGCCTTACGCTTGGTCGTCAGTTGTTTGCAGTACCGGACGAAGACAACATCATTGAGAGTTTTTCAATAAGCTTCCTGTAATTGTATTAATTGAAAAACTCGTTCATCATGTATTATGAACTTTCCTCTTAAGTTGTCCCTGAGTAGGTAGGTAATTAGGTATAAATAAACTGTATTAAATAGTTGTTAATGAAGAACCAATCTCTATAGATTCCATCAGAACATTCTAGAGCTGGAAAATTGACCGTGTATTAGTGGATTTCCATTGATTCTTTCAACAAAGTTAATCTATTTCTTCTAAAAACATACACACAAATAATGTGTTATAGAAAGACAAAGTAGTAACCACCCGTACGTATGGGGGTTGTATCGTAATTTCATAAGTAAAATCAATGATAGATAACTAGAACTTGTCATAAAATTGGTGATGATATCTGTCTCGTCATCGATGAGTTTTTCGATCCCTCTTTAACTGTTGAAAGACTTTTTTATACCTCTCCCACTTCCAAGAGTTATAGTATCTATTTGATAAAACAAAATGCTTTGTTTCTTGTTTTTCTGAGTATCATGTCTTAAATTGCAATTCTTGTCTTGTTTTACAATTTTATCAGCCAGCTTTTTCTATAGTAGTCTGAACTAGTGTTCTGTATTAATGAACCTAAAAACTAACGTGTAAAATTAAAATAGAGGTAAAATCCGATATTGGTCGACCCGAAACCGAAAGTATTTTTAAGACTGGTAACACTACTTTAAAATACCGACTGCGGTACCAGTTAAAGGTATTTTAAAGTAATGTTTTAACCAGCTATACGCACCGCAAGCACCACTCGCTTTTTGTTATTGAACAGCTTAGATACTAGACTTTACAGCGGTATATTAGTCAATGCTAATACAAATAATGTTATTAATAAAGTAACACTGTTATATGATATTACACGAGTATTCTCGCAGTGAATGAGTGTCCTAAGATACAATATGACACCTCTTTCATAATAAATATAATGTTATTACAATGATTTCTGCATTTGTTTTTTTTCATAACATGAAACTTACTTGCGTGATGACTTAATTAAGGACACCAAAATTATTTGTAACTATGTTATTTTTAGCAACAGCGGTAGCAGTAAGTTTATTTTGACTTTATCGTATCATTACGACTCGATAGAGTATCAAATTGTTGCAGCAGCTGAATCATGTTTCATGCAGCTTACCCTACTGTTAAGGCGATAATTATATTTCGATGAGTCGCATGAAAGATAATTTGAGCTGCAGCAACTGCGTTTTAAGACTTTATCGAGTGAGTTTTAATTGTGACTGTGAATAAGGTTTGTTATTTCAACTAACTGAATCACAGCTAAACCTAATTCCCTATGGCTGCGAATGGAGTTTGTTACTTTAACTAAGTGGATTAGTTAAAGTAACAAACCCAATTCACAGCCACAGCTATAATTAATTCGATAGAGTGACAAATTTACTTAGCTGCTACAGCTAAAACTATCTTCCATGCGACGAACCATTTTAGTCGTGTCAACAAATTAATTACACCACGCAACTAAACCCCTTAGTTAAAGTAACAAACCCAATTAGCAGCCACAGCTAAATTTTTATCGATAACCGCCAAGGTAATTTGATAGAGTATCAAACTCACTTAGTTGCTATAGCTAACACTATTTTCCATGGTGACAAATAATTTTAGCAGTCGCAGCTAATCCAATTACAACTCGTAACTAAAACTCTTAGTTACAGTAACAAATCTAACTCGCAGCTACAGCTAAGGTCATTGTCAAATGTCGATAAGGTAATTCGTCAAAGTATCAAACTGACTTAGTTGCTATCGCTAACACTATTTTCCATGGCTACAAATTATTATAGCTGTCGCAGGTAATCCGATTACAACTCGTAACTAAAACTCTTAGTTACAGTAACAAATTCAACTCGCAGCTACAGCTTAGATAATTGTCAAATTCTGACAAGGTAATTCGACAGAGTATCAAACTGACTTAGTTGCTATAGCTAACATTATTTTCCATGGCTACAAATCATTTTAGCTGTCACAGCTAAACCGATTACAACTCACAACTAAAACTCATAGTTATAGTAACAAATGCAATTCACAGCTACAGCTAAGATCATTGTCAAATGCCGCTAAGACAATTCGATAGAGTATCAAACTGACATAGTTGCTAAAGCTAATATTATCTTTCATGGCAACGAATAATTTTAGCTGTCACAGTCAAAGTAAGTAGCAGCTGCGGCTAATTTCTTTTGCAGCTACAGCTAAATATAGCTAATAAAATTAGCTGCCACTGCTAAAATAGTTAGCAGCCACTGCTAAAATAGTTAGCAGCCACAGCTAAATTTCGATAAAATACTTAGCTGTCCCAGCTAAATACAGCTAATACAGTTAGCAGCCACAGCTAAATTTAGCCAATATAGTTAGCTGCCACAGCTAACTTTTCTATGATTCGAAGTGATTACAGCTAAAAATATTTGCTATCACAGCTAAGTTTTAGTAGCAAAAAACACTTTGCTATAGTAGCTAATAACTTCGCTGTCCGTATAGTTTGTAAGGAATTTAGCTATCACAACTAAATTGTAGTTACTACAGCTAAGTTTTTTTTTCCGTGTACTTGTGTGTTGGTAGGGTTGGAACGGACCAGATTATCCTGGCCCCACTCAAGAGACTCAGACTAGAGTGATCTCGATTTCGGATACAAGTTGTTCGCGACTCTCGCGACAGAGTTTTTGGTTTCAAATTTTAAAAAATCCAATAAAAGATAATATCAAACCTGCTCACATCATTTTACGAGTATCGGTTGACAAATGCGACCTGTAGAGGAGAACAACCGGAAATGCGGACATACGAAAGCTTTTATCCGAAGGTGAAACGAAATTTACACTTAGTCTATAAAAAAACTATTTATTTTTTGTGTCCGGAAATACCCGTATGTACTACTCTGACATTTTAACGGAACACAGGTGATTTTTATTAAATAATTGACAAATCTGTTAATTATTCATTCATTAGTCACGCACTTTTGGTTATAAAACGAATACTTAACAAAAACCACGTTTGTAGAGTATTTTACGCTTATCATTATGATATTACAAATTATGTAGGTATGTTGTTACGAAGAAAAAGAGCGAATATGGAATGCAAAAATTTTCGTCGGGAGTAGAATAAAATTTGCATCAATATTTGAACTCTATATTAGTTCTTGGAACGGACGTTTGTTTTGTTCCCGGTCACGAGCGCAGTCGAATGCCAAACAGACAAAAGACTCGTAATCGTCCCTAAAGCGTTTACTACAGAACAGATTATTTGGTAGCTAACAGATACCGTAGGTACGTAATGAATAAATGTTTGTGAGGCGAAGTAGCTTTATAAGTTTATTATTGCTGTATTTAGTACAACAATCTCAGGAAGAAGTATTAGACACTTTAAAAAGGAACATAATATACAAAGAATAGTGCCGAAAAACGCTAGACATCTTTTCTTGGCTGTACAATAAAAACAAATTTTGTTAGTGTCCCTATTGGCTATGTGCGAAGTAGGTGGTGGGGGTAAGCTAGGCGATCGTAGCGCACACCATGGCAGAAATGTGTCTTACCGGGGACCACTGTCAAATTTACTTTCACGTTTTCTATTGGTTTCTTAACGGTTTCCTACGATTCGTTTCGTTTGTATGTATTTATTTATTCTCTTATTTATTTCAGTAAAATTTCCAATACGGGGTCTTTCTCGTTTACTAAAGTAAATAAAATATTCATGTGTCATTATTTGACATCTCTGAGTTTTCACATTGTCTCGGGACCTTTGACGTTTGACGTTTCAGACGTGCACATAGCCATTAAACAAATGCCTTCTGTATCACACACTACCTATCTGCCATTTCACCATCGCATCTCAATTACATTTTCTAAACTACGTTTCGCTCCTGCATGAAGTGGCAAATTGGTCATATCAATATTGATAACGTATTTAATGAATACGACATCTAAATGAAACAACTCGATGCGCATAGGTCATTTTAATATCAACCAAAAAGTTTAGTTGTGCGAAGCGTTCATTCCGCGTCCTTGCCAAACTGGTATAGCATGGAGTGATTGTTTTCGGGTCCGTGACAGCTATTTCTGGTGCAGTACGCGAGTTCGATCCGGCGCGAAGTGGACCACGCTCCAGTTACGTCAGCGTCGCCGAAAGTTAATACAGGTAAATGATGCTCTCGGTTGCCCGTAGACGCATTTAATAACATGCAAGCGTTTGGGAACTTTATGTCTTGTGTAAGAGTTGTGTAAATAATTGGATAATAAAACTACGCCCTTAAGGTATCATGTACTATTTTTGACAATATTAATCCAATGTGAAGAGCTATTAATGTTGTATTCGAGTTCACCATAGAAAAGGAACTTTAATGAATTTAGATAAACATGTTTATTAATTAAGATAACGAAATTATTCAAATATTCTATGACTTGTAAAACTTAAAATTGTATAAAACCTTTCGATAGCTATATCCTGAATGTGTTGGCGCCATTTTAGATATTAAAAAAAATGGCGAGATTGACAGCGATTTTGACGTACACAGAACTTGACAGAGCGGAACCGAATATAATGTTAAGAGGTCTTATTGTTCGTATTGTTGTAAAGAATAATAAATAACTGTAATAAGAACATATCCTGGATTTTATTGGAGAGAACTCTTTCACTTGGGAATATGATTCTAAATTGTATACTTACACATTAGAACAACACGGAGATGAAATGTTCGATGAACTAACCGGAGGAATCGAATTGATCAGGAAACCGTGCAAAGCATTTTTAGCACTACTTTTTTATACTACGACGGTGGCAGACAAACTTAGGGCTTGTCTGATGGTAAGGAGATACCAACGCCTATAGACGCTTGCGACTCCAGATGAATCACAAGCGCACCCCTTAGGTTTTTAATTTTAAGCTTGATTTTAATTTAACTAGATGAAAGCCCGGCTTCGCTCGGGTGAAATAAATAAGAAAGAAATAAACAAAACATTTATTCGTGACAGTTATGCAAACGACGAAAGAAATAGTGTACAAAAATTTATAAAATAAAAACATTACAACAATGGATTATGATGAAACTTCGAATCGTATAGAAATATAGTCTGTAGTCTGGATTGGGAATAAAAGTATGGAATGGAATTATATGGAATTGGGAGTAAAAGATTACGCAAACGACGTCACGGGCAAAGGCTAGTATCTTTGCAAGTTAATCCTAAGCATTTTTATAAGGGTAGTATTTAAAGGCACATAAAAAATTGGACACCGTAATCAGTACTGATTTGTATAGCTAAAATACTAATCGTTCATTAAAATTCAATTCAGATGTGCATTGTTAAATATTGATGTGCCAGTCAGTATTTTTGGTGCGAAGTCAGAGCTGCTAACGCGAAAAACAAATGAAGTTCGTGTATCTCCCTCTCTGTCGCACTTGCAAATTCGAGCGACACAGAGGGAAATACACGATGTTCGTTCGTTTTCGTTTCGCGATAGCAGCTCTCTATTCTCCGCCAAATTCTATTCAGTGGGGCCCTTTAAACTCAATATTATCGCGATTTTTTAAATTGTATGGGGTCTGTTAAACGCTTAATACTATCACAATACAGGTGTGTCAATATTATCGTAGTTTTCAAAATCGTATGGATTTTCTTCAATATTCATTGCACGTGATACGGATCGTGATATGAGTATATCGCGTCATAATAATAACCATGTAACAGGCCCCTATGGATGTTGCTTCAATATTCAGTGTTTCACGTGATAATAATAACAGTTGGTAATATTTTCTCCAATTCATGGAAGCTATTTAACAACTTGTTCCGTTTTGCCAAAGGTATTTCACATTCCGATACGCGCACCATCCAAGAATAGGAGCCGTCAGACCAGAGGGCCTACCACGATCTGAAAACGAAGTATTTCCCTCTCCGCGCTCGAATGCAAGTGCGACAGAGAGGCATATATATTTAGTTTTCGGTTGGTAGCACCTTAGTCCGAGCGTGGCGGACGGTCGAAGAAAGTCAAAGAACATTCCGTGTGTTGTCTGTCACACATATAATTTTGTAGCTTCCCATCGACCTATGAACTTGAAATTAAGTGATAATGTTTATTATGAAGTATATTTTACCATAAATATTAATATATTGATAAATCACATTTGTTTTTTAGTTGTACGGAACCCTCAGTGTGCGACTCCGACGCACTTGGCTGGTTTTTATTACATTTTGAATTTTATTTCTCTTATAGTAAAATACCCTATTCGTTTTAAAGTTAACGCCTGCTGTGCTACCGCGAACTTCGAAAATCGAACTTCGTGTCGTGCCGTCCCTTTCACTCTCGTGTTATCTAAATATATAAAAGAAGAAACTGACTGACTGACTGACTGACTGACTGACTGACTGACTGACTGACTGACTGACATATCAACGCACAGCCCAAACCGCTGGTCCTAGAGATTCCAAATTTGGCACGTAGGTTCCTTATAAGGTCTAGGGGTGCACTAAGAAAGGATTTTTCAAAATTCAACCCCTAAGGGGGTGAAATGGGGCTCCGAAGTTTGTATGGGGAAACAAGATTGGCTGGACTATTTTATTCGAAACTTCACAAAAGTATTTCTAACGATAAATGAGTAAACACGTGTTTCAGGTTTTCTGAAAAATCAACCCCTAAAAGGGGGAAATGTGGTGACAAATTCTGAAAATCGACATGGGTATTGTTTTTATGGTTTATCGGGTCGCTGATAACAAAAACAACAATGATTTTGAAATCCCACGTGGAGGACGTGAAATACCATCCCCCCTGTTGGGGTGCCAGGGGGATGAAATGTCTAAATATTAATATGGGTGTCGTTTTTATGGTTTTTTGGAACGTTTATTACGAAAATGGCATCGATTTTGAAATTTAATGTAGTGGACATGAAAACTTTTGAAAGTTTGTGCCAAATTGCAAGAAATAACTGACTGACTGAGCGAGTGACATATCATCGCATAGCCCAAACTACTGGTTCTAGAGATTCTAAATTTAGTATGTAGGTTCCATATAAGGTCTAGAGGTGCATTAAGAAAGTACTTTTCAAAATTCAACCCCTAAGAGGGTGAAATGGGGGTCCGAAGTGTGTATGGGGAAACAAGATTAGTTGGACTATTTTATTCGAAACTTCACAGGAGTATTTCTAACGATAAATGAGCAAACACGTGTTTCAGGTTTTTTGAGAAATCAACCCCTAAAAGGGGGAAAGGTGGTGACAAATTCTGAAAATCGACATGGGTATTGTTTTTATGATATACCGGGTCGCTGATATCGAAAACAACAATGATTTTAAAATCTCACGTGGAGGACGTGAAATACCATCCCCCCTGTTAGGGTGCGAGGGGGATGAAATGTCTAAATATTAATATGGGTGTCGTTTTTATGGTTTTTTTTGGACGATAATTACGAAAATGGCATCGGTTTTGAAATTTAATATTATGGCCATGAAAACTTTTGAAAGTTTGTGCCAAATTTCAAGAAATAACTGACTGACCAACATATCAACGCACAGCGCAAACTGCTGGTTCTAGAGATTCCAAATTTAGTATGTAGGTTCCTTATAAGGTCTAGGGGTGCACTAAGAAAGGATTTTTCAAAATTTAACCCCTAAGGGGGTGAAATGGGGGTCCGAAGTTTGTATGGGGAAACAAGATTAGTTGGACTATTTTATTCGAAACTTCACAGGAGTATTTCTAACGATAAATAAGTAAATACGTGTTTCAGGTTTTTTGAGAAATCAACCCCTAAAAGGGGGAAATTTGGTGTCAATTTCTGAAAGGTCTAGGGGTGCACTAAGAAAGGATTTTTCAAAATTCAACCCCTAAGGGGGTGAAATGGGGGTCCGAAGTTTGAATGGGGAAACAAGCTTAGTTGGACTATTTTATTCGAAACTTCACAGGAGTATTTCTTACGATAAATAAGTAAATACGTGTTTCAGGTTTTTTGAGAAATCAACCCCTAAAAGGGGGAAATCTGGTGTCAATTTCTGAAAATCGATATGGGTGTTGTTTATATGGTTTATCGGATCGCTGATTACGAAAACAAGAATGATTTTAAAATCCCACGTGGTGGACGTGAAATACCATCCCCTCTGTTGGGGTCCGCGGGGGTGGGAATGTCTAAATATTAATATGGGTGTGATTTTTATGATTATTTGGGTCATTAATTTCGAAAATGGCATTGATTTTGAAATTTGATATTCCTCATGAAGATACGACCTTTTTTGATTCAATGTATTGTAAGTGATTTTATTAATCAGTGCCGTCCGATACGATTTCGACATAAATCGATATTTGAGCGTCCGAGAGGAGTCTTAATAGGAATCCGAGGTACCTATTTCCGTCCCGATATCTGAGCGTCCGAGAGCTCCCCTAATACGGCTCCGAGGTACCTATTTCCGTCCCGATATCTGAGCGTCCGAGAGCTCCCCTAATACGGCTCCGAGGTAAAATTTGGAAAAGTCGCAGTCATATTGATTTTCTTTTTTTCGTCCCGATTTCGTTCAAAATCGATATCTGAGCGTCCGAGAGGTCTCGTAATACGAATCGAAGGTAAAATTTAGAACAAATGGTGGCCATATTAATTTTTATCATTTCCGTCCCGATTTCGTTCAAAATCGATATCTCAGCGTCCGAGAGAATTCTTAATACGAATCCGAGGTAAAATTTGGAAAAAGTGGCAGCCATATTGATTTTCTTCATTTCAACTCGATTTCGTTGAAAATCGATATCCGAGCTTCCGAGAGGTCTCCTAATACGAATCCGAGGTAAACTTTGAATAAAGTAACGGCCATATTGATTTTCTTCATTTCCGTCCCGATTTCGTTCAAAATCGATATCTGAGCGTCCGAGAGGCCCCCTAATACGACTCCGAGGTAAAATTTTGAAAAAGTGGCGGCCATATTGCTTTTCTTCATTTCCGTCCCGATTTCGTTCAAAATCGATATCTGAGCGTCCGAGAGCTCTCCTAATACGACTCCGAGGTAAAATTTGGAAAAAGTCGCAGTCATATTGATTTTCTTTTTTTCGTCCCGATTTCGTTCAAAATTGATATCTGAGCATCCGAGGGGTCTCGTAATACGAATCCGAGGTAAAATTTAGAAAAAGTGGCGGCCATATTCATTTTTGTCATTTCCGTCCCGATTTCGTTCAAAATCGATATCTGAGCATCCGAGAGAATTTTTAATACGAATCCGAGGTAAAATTTGGAAAAAGTGGCAGCCATATTGATTTTCTTTATTTCAACACGATTTCGTTCAAAATCGATATCCGAGCGTCCGAGAGGTCCCCTAATACGAATCCGAGGTAAAATTTAGAAAAAGTGGCAGCCATATTGATTTTCTTCATTTCCAACCCGATTTCGTTCAAAATCGATATCTGAGCGTCCAAGAGATCCCCTAATACGAATTTGGGGTAAAATTTGAAAAAAGTGGCGGCCATATTGATTTTCTTCATTTTCGTCCCGATTTCGTTCAAAATCGATATCAGTGTCCGAGAGGTCTCTTAATACGAATCCAAGGTAAAATTTGTGAAAGTGGCGGCCATATTGATTTTCTTTTTTTTCGTCCCGATTTCGTTCAAAATCGATATCTGAGCGTCCGAGAGGTCTCTTAATACGAATCTGAGGTAAAATTTGGCACTCCATACATGCCTGTATGCAAAAAAGTTTAATGTTACTATATAGACGTGTGGGGTATCTATGGATTTGCTTTTAAAAACGACATAGAGGTTGTGATATTTTTTTTCCATTTATATCAACAAGTACGGTTGGCAGTTTTTGTTGCACTCTTAGCACCACCCAGGGGTCACATGTAGGGTAACCGTGGATACTCGGGATACTCCCTACGGACGTGGTGCAACTTCGACCCCCCTTTGTCAAGTGAGTGGGCAACTTGACTGTTAGAAGTTCGCGCGCCCACATTGCTTAACCTCGCACACCGCACGCGGTAGGCGGGTGCCGCTGGGCCACGAGCGCTCTAAATTCTTGATAGTTTGTGCCAAATTTCAATTCAATCGGTCCAGTAAAAGCAACTTGGTTGTAACAGACGGACTGAAGTAAGGAGTGCGAATGGAAGTGAGGCCAAATTTTCTTTTCGGATGCTCCAATGGGAACTGGCAAAACCTACCTAATAAATTTAATTTTAGGAAAAATAAATGTTACACGTGATATTGAATTAGCAGTATTTCTGTACTTCAAAGAACCAGAGTTTATGACCGCTGCGCGCTGCTTGGTCGTTTACAGACCTATTGGTGTTACTGTAGTACACAGATACTTTTACTAAGGGCCATTTAAGACATGCTTTTATTTCATCGGCCCTTTCCCCTTCGGTCTCTCGGAAATGTATGATAATAGTTTTCGATCCTTAGTTTTGCCAAAATCAAATGAAATTCAACAGTTTGCCGGTTCTCAGAATGTATACTGACTTTTCATCCGTTCATCTGTTAATGAATCACAATCACCAAACTTCGTATACCGAAACCCCCAGAATGTAACAACTACTTTTCTGGAGATGGCATCTAAATCGGTTCAGCCAAACGCGAGATAATCGTGGAAAAACATACAAACCTGTTTTTTGTAGACGGTTAAAATATTGCTTAGTACGCGGGCGAAGCCGCGGGCAAATGCTAGTACTCTATATGACGGAAAGGGACGGTACGATACGAAGTTCGCGGTAGCACCCCTGAGGGACTACCGCGAACCAAAAATGAACTATCTTCCTCTCTGTCGTTCGAATATACATGTGCGAGAGAGGCAGATACTTCGTTTTCGGTTCGCAGTAGCGCCTCTAGCGTCCGAGCGCGGCGAACGGCATGAGCTGAGGGTCTACTCCGAAATTCAAAATCCTAACTTCGTATGGTGCCGTCCCTTTCACTCTCCTGTCATAGACTATATGAGTGAAAGGGACGGCACCATACGAAGTTCGGATTTCGAATTTCGGAGTAGTCCCCCAGTACCACTAAGTTATAAGATAGAGCGAGATAGGGATAGAATTTTGCTAGACGTTTAAAAGCCATAAGTCACCTAGTAGTTTTTCACAAACAAAATAGAGACGCAGCTTTAAGATGGCGGACAGACTCAGCAAACATTCAAGTGGTGTCCTTTACAAGACTAATATTATCATTATACTGGGGTGTCAATATTATCGCAGTTTTCAAATTTGTATGGATTCTGCTTTAATATTCACGTGATACTTATCGTGATATGAATACATGTAACAGGCCCCATACATTCGCTTTGAAGGCGGTTGTTGTGACAATCAGTCTAGCTAGCACGATAGATTATACCGTTACGTTTTATGTGACGTTTTAATACATTTCGCCCATATAACGTGACGGTATAAGTTATCGTGCTAGCTAGGCTGATAGGTGTATAGAACGCTTGAAAACTACAAAAACAAAACGCTGCAGACGCGGCTAGCCGAATCCACACAATGGGCGATGATGGCCCATCACCCAGAACGCAGCCCAGCAACCTGGCCAACATACCGGACGCAAAAATAGTTCACGATTTTCGAACGTAGCCGACACTGTCAACCAACAAATTTAATATAGCAATATAGTCTGTGGGCAATATGGCCGACGTTTTGTCATCAAATTAACACTTTTAAATGCAAAATACGCGACAATCCGAATTTTGCGGATACATATGTTCAACTCAAAAATCATTATTTTTATACGTTCTTCAATTTGAGACAGGTGTCGTTCGGGTCTACCGTACCCCTGCACGAAATTATTAATATAGATAATAATAAAAGTAGGTTTTCGTAAAATATATTGTAGGTAGTAGGCACTCCTAATAGACTTGGGATACCTAGTACTATAATACCTCACAGAAATAAATAAGGTATAGTACCCCTGCACTATACTAAACAATTGCGCGGCCAGTACCCTCAGAACCAGCTGTGATTGATTTTATGCACATATTGGGTCTAGATCTAGATTAATTCGGATTCGGAATCTCGGACCAATTTTCCGATATACCTACAATTCTGGAATTGGTACCCTCGGAATATCGGAAATTGAATATTATATACCTATTTAAAGAGTTTTATGGTTCTTTAATTTTACCATACAATTGGGAAGCTACAATCAAATTTCAGGCAGATCAGGTACCAAATTTATTTTTATAACAGATTGATCGTAACGTGGCTCTTATTACTGCTAACTTTTAGGCTCATAATAGTCATAATCCAGGATATTACGCCACTTGTGCTATAATGGATTTATATCCTTCCTTTCCTCGCAGCAAGGCTCCATACCTAACACGGTATAGATTCTGTATCGATCGAAAAGTATGTGAGTACTGGAACATAACAAATAAAAATGTACATTGGACGATTTGCAGACAGGTTTTTTTTACATGTAACAATTATAAAGTAGATCTCGTATTTTTAGGATTTTTGTACATCATAATATCATAGCAAACTTGAACCCTAGAGATATTGTTCATGAACATAATTTCTGACGCGCAAAGCCTTGCTCGCCGATCTAGGAACTTTTAACGAGCTCACTTTAGGCAAAGCCTATTTATTTTTCTTAACCTTAACGAGACTGTATTATGAACACGATGTTTAGCGATGCGCTCGTTAACAGGGTATTGTACACTTGTGTTTGGTACGTGTTTGTGAAACGCCACATGTATTTAACAAACTCGAACGTCTATAACGCATTTTCGATCTACTGGACCACAATAAGCGGCTACCGTGGAAGATATTAAGAGAATGCGAAGTGATTAGCAGAAGTCAGCGAGTAACCAACAATTAGCGCTCCAGTCAGCTTCAATTAACAATATATACATAAGAATTACTCGGCATTACTCCATATAAGGAAATGGCAATACTTCTCTAACTAACATGTTTGTGTTCTGAGTTCTGACCCAACATTTGCGAATGTCTAGTTTGTATTTGCTTGATACTTCGTTAATAACTCAAGGTTTCAGTGGCGGTAGTCACTAAGGTATGCGCAAAAATATCAATAAACGGTGTATAATAATATTTCATTATTCTAACAATTCTCATTATACATATTTGATTACAGTACCGGCCAATAATATATCACCTTTGTGTTTTTTTTTTAAGTAAACATGTATAACATGTAATATATATTGTTAAGATTATAAAGTGTAAATATTACCCAGAGCTTTACCAAAAAATAGAATGCATATTTCAATAAAATAATGTGAAAGCACGGTTATACTCATTATATACTTAAAACCTACACAACATAACAAAGTGCAGTCGGTCTTTATGAACCTATTATAAATCAAAAGAAGCGATAGATTAACATTTTATATATTTATTAAAGTGTAACAACATTAATACTTTGTAGCAAAGCCTTTTGATTCAATAACTGCTTTACAGTGTCTAGGCATAGAGTCCACAAGAGCGTCAATAGATGATTGAGGGATTTTATGCCTTTCCTCCTGTAGCTGAGAGAACTTTTGACTCGCATTAGTGGCTCTTTTACCTTTCAAACGTCTTTCTAGTTCATCCCATAGCGGCTCTGTTATATTGAAGTCAGGGGATTGAATTGGCCAGTCCATTAGAGTAACGCGTCGCCGCTTGAACCATTCTGTGACACGTTTTGCACGATGCTTTGGATCGTTGTCCTGCTGAAACACAATTCCGCGGCCCAGAAATCGTCGTGCATACGGTAACATCACATTGTCCAGAATATCTAAGTACACATTCTGGTCCATAATGCCTTCAATTTTATGAAGGGGGCCCATGCCTTTAGCGGAAAAGGCACCCACACCATTACAGAGCCTACTCCTCCGTGTTTTACCGTGGGAAGTTGGTACTCGGGCTTATATCGGGTACCAGTAGGGCGACGTACCCACTTTATACCATCGCTTCCAAATAAAAGAAACTTGCTCTCATCGCTCCAGAGTATATCAGACCATTGTCGCGGTGTCCAGTGTTCGCCTGCTTTACACCAAGCTACTCTTATCTTTCGGTTCTTCTCAGATATAAGCGGTTTCTTTACAGGGCGTCTTCCGTTTAATCCGGCGTTCTGCAAACGACGTCGGACAGTCCGTAAAGATGGAGTACGCTGTCCTGGGGTTGATATTTCTTTGAAATATTTGCTGCGAAAGCTGTTTGTGGGTACGCCCTTGGTGGTAGCCGGCAAAGATAGCTTGTTGTTGACAGGGATTCAAATTTTTCGCCCCACGAGTCTTCGTCATCTTCACCTCGTTAACCACCTATCGTTTTTAAGCTATTTTAGGTCATAATTTCACATTTACATACAACTGTAGGAAAACTGTCCTGTAGTGTTTTTGCGGAAAAAAACTAAAAACTAAATAAAAACCTTTATATGTGGCCAGGTTTTCTTATCGCTCGTCCAAAGAGTCTAAATACTACCTATTGCATGATGAGGTAAGGTAAAAACATTTAGGAATATATAAAAAAAAGTTTCGCCCTAAATACCTAAAGGTGATATATTATTGGCCGGTACTGTATACGGCAGCCAATAAAAGTTTAATATCGAAAAAACATAGTCCAGTGATTACTTCAATTTTGCTATACATATGTGGTGATCCGTTAAATCCGATCCCATAAAATTTTACTTTACTGACCCTTTTGGAGAATAAGGGGAAATCCGAGTCAGGCACGGCATTAATAGCCTATAGGACAAATTAAATTGGTAAAAAAACGAGGAAGGAGGGCGGAGAGGAAAGCCAGTGTATACAGTAGTTGGTATTAAGGAAATTATTGCACTGTGAAATTCAAATTTAAATGAATGCAAAAAATCTAATGTATTTCAGCCTAATACATGATAGGGAAAAGACCGAGGATAAATTATGTTTTTTTTTTTAATATACCACGTCGGTGGCAAACAAGCGTACGGCCCGCCTGATGGTAAGCGGTCACCGCAGCCTATGGACGCCTGCAACTCCAGGGGTGTCACATGCGCGTTGCCGACCCTTTAAAAATTTATACACTCTTTTCTTGAAGAATCCCATACTGTAGTTCCTCGGGAAAACCTCGACAGGGAACTCATTCCACAACCGGAGCGTCCGAGGGAGGAAGTTCCTCTGAAACCGTACCGTACTACGCGACCATTTAGGTTCTAAGGTGTGAGGATGAATGCCCTGGGCATCATATCGAACAGTTCTTCGGAAGACAACCCATTATACAAGCGATAGAACACGCACAAGGAGGCAAAGTTTCTCCTTAAACGGTTCAATATCGCTCGTGAGTTTGGGATCGTCCACGATTCGCACAGCACGTCTCTGAAGCGAGTCAAAAGGCCCAAGCTGGTATCCAGGTGCTCCCGCCCAGAGGTGACAGCAATACTCCATGTGGGGACGGACTTGCGACTTGTTTAATAGAAGTCTCTGTCCCGGGGTGAAGTACCGCTTCGCTCTATTGAGCACACCTAGCTTTTTTGGATGCCAGCTTGGCCTTGCTTTCTAAGTGGCTTCGAAATTGGACGTCGCTGGAAATGTCGATGCCAAGGATCCCAATACTCTCTCGGTTGTTTCCTGGAACCGTGGGGCCACAGTGAATGGGGTTTTCTTAGCGGTGAACGCACATCACATACTTGTGTCTTGGTGGGGTTGAACTGGACCAGATTATCCTGGCCCCACTCAGAGACTCTGACCAGAGTGCTCTCGATTTCGGACACAAGTTGTTCGCGAACAACTTTGCGCGAACGACAAAATTGATACCTATGGGTAAAGTAATTAATACCTCTAATAATAGAATTTGATAAAAATCATGTACACTCAGCTTCAGAGAAACGTGACCCCTCTAGCATAGAAATTTATATGCAGGAGGGTCGTTTCTCTGCAGCTGACTGCACGTATGTTAGATACAATTTAGAGCAAGTAATAAGGGTCAGATTAAGTAACTACTTAAAATCACAAATAAAGCACTTAATAGTGTAACTACTCTATTCAGTCCTTCATTTATGATTTTTATGTGTAAAGTTTTTCATCAGGACGACAGAATATAAGCAAATGTGGCCAAATCGGAGAACTCCGCCACACAACAAAACGAAAGATTTATATTGTTTGCCCAGCTGAAGATTTTCCGTATAAACTTAGGTAGCCCTTACAGAACAAATATTTTCTAAATGCCAATGTCCTTCGCACGGTTTGCCGCATAAGGTCGTTCTCCCAAGGCCAATGTGAAACGTGCAATTAGTAGTTTTATTAGTAAGGCTTCGTAAACACCAATCACCTGCCGTCAACAATCTCTTGTGTACATTTTGCGAGTCACTTCGTTTTCATTCGAAATCGATTCGGGACATGATTGCATTGACAGGCATCACATTGTATACTTGTCCAACGTTAATATGTGTGCAAGTATATATATATGGGTAGATTGGGTAGGCGCCTGTGAAATGTTACAAAAAATATGGCAAGGCAATATCTGAACATTCCGAACTCTTGCGCGGTGGATCCGTGTAAACTTTAGACAGTCAAAAAGACTCTTAAGTGTAGGAAGGATGTAAGGAAAAGGAAGAAATAAGGTTTCGACATAATAAGGTACTGCTTCTTTAGTTTGATGTAACGTGTGTGTAACATTCGCGTTCGCACTATCGTACCCGTTCATCGCAGGCGACACGCATTGTGCAGTTTGTCGCTTCTTTTCTGACCAACCGGTTCAACTTTGGTACCTATCTAAGAAGATAATCATCAACATAATTTAGTTACGCATAAAATGTCGATCATATTTTAATCATTAATGACTAGTCGCTACAATGCTCGCTTACGAATATTTTAGAAATATTTGTGACGCACCTTTTCTCGTATATACGAGTATTTCGTACTATTTATACCGGTTTCATATTATTTAGACTCCATCATCTAAGTACAACTCTACTTAAATATGTAGATGCTGGAGTCTCGAGTTTTATGAATCATATTATATCATTGAAAATAATAACTAACTGCACAGCATCAAGTATACGAACAGAAAGCTTCGCCAATTTTTAATATAACAATACTCGCTTAATAACATTTTAGTATGTGTGTTAGGCTAAGGTTGCGCCTTTTCTCGTATTTGATATTTACACCGGTTATAGGTATAATACCCTTGTAGGTAGTAGTTGTAGGTATAATGTTACCCGAGTAGCATCAGAATCGTCGAGTATAAAGTACGTGTAAACCAGGAAAGTTTCCAATACAATTATCCTTTTCAATCTTCTTTCTATGGTCTGAGTCTGTATAACACATTCATGTCCATTGAGCAAAAAGAACAGAAAGAATCGAAAAGTTTGCACAAGTGTGAGCAAGGTTGACTCATTTCGCTAATCGCAGGGCACCTACGTAAAGTACGTATCTACAACACTATTTGTAGCGAAATATCGTTTACACACCACCAAATCAGACATTCAGGCGTGTATGCGATGTTACCGTTGGAGTATTTGGGTCTTTCTCGTTCGCTAGTGGTTCGATATGCCGTGCTCTTGGCCTGCGCACGAACCAGTTAAATTTAAATTCAAACTGTCAAAACGAAGTATTATTTCGGAATATCAAACGTGAACGAGACGTGAAGACAACAGCCTCGAGAAAATGGCCATAGTTGGAAACGTAGGAGGTAAACGAGCCCGTGGTAGATCTACAAAGCGATGGACCGACAGGATTGAGGAGAAGACCAGCAAGTTCTACGATGTGGTGCGGATGGCCACTAATAGAAGCCGTTGGAAGGAAGACCTACTGTCCAAAAAGACATCAGATGATCACGATCTTCAGTCATGAACGACTACAGAGAGAGATGAAACGTTTCGATTTTAGATAAATTAGAAACGAATCTTTTTTTAGAACCGCGAATATTAATAACTTGTGGTTTAGAAGTAGAAGTTAATTTTAAGTTGGATATAGCCTCATTGCAAATTTTACTTGACATTAGTATAGTATTGTTTTATTTACAAGATACGTAAAGGTTCGGAAAGGACTCGAGGGGTGTTGCGCTGTCAGTGATTGGTACACGGCGGTTTGGACTCGGGTATGTCCTAAAACTACGGCCAAGACCACCGGGGAATGGGCAGCAGCATTCCTAGAGTGCGGTGGAGATAATGCGATCGCCAACCCGCATGCCAAGCGTGGCGATTATGGCATTTACCCCCCATGAAATTGGGGGAGGCCTATGTCCAGCAGTGGACGTCCTAGGGCTGATATGGTGGTGGGGTGGTGGGTTTGAGATAATAAAACTGACTAGGCTCTCGCAGGCATAAGCTTCATCCCATGTTAATACCTACAAAAATATGTAACCCATCACCGACTGTAAAACCAATACGTAGGTACACCAAAGTACACACAAATTCGAATATGTGTGATTCATTTATTTGGTTGATTTTTTATCGTAAATGCTATTAGTGCGAATGCGGATTTTCAAACCTTCACAGTTTCTGTGACGGTATCAGTCTGGATAAAACTAAGAGAATCATCATCAAATCATCAATACCATTTAGGTACAAACAAAATTTCATACACAGGCTGAATATGTGGGCCGCAAATGATATACTCATAAAAAAATCTGTAACTTTTACCCTCGAACACCCCCGTAAAGGACGATGCAAGATTTTATGGAAACATTAATTTGCTGGGTATAGGTGCAGATACATCTGGAAGTCCACAAACCATAGACCAATAAAGATATAAGCTAGCTTTCACAACATGTCTTAGGTGCCCGCTCCGCTATACACGGTTTAGCTTTGGCGAAAACGGTCACATAGTTTCAGCTTTGGTCAAGCAGCATAAGGCTCGGATGACAATCACGGAACCTATGCCCCTCCATCCCGACACCCCGGATTCCCGTCTAGAAGAGCGTTGGCGATGGCGATGCCGATGTAAACTAGCCATTAAAGGTGTTGTTTTGAAAAATATAGACAAGCTAATCAGAGCGCTTGGATAATCTTCTTAATCCTCAAGGCATTAGTTCGTCACATAATGGTCCATTGTATCCGTTCCACTTTTAATTGCCATGATTAAAGTAATCGTTGAATGAATCGTTGAAACTAACGTGATAATGACGTAGCGTGTAATAAACTAAAAGTTAATTGACATTTATTGGAATAGTTCCGATGATTGGGCAGGCTGAGGAAAATTAAAAAGATTTAATCGGTTGTACAGTCAATATCGAAAGTGCTTAATAACTTAACTTCCACTTATACGTGCTTGAGACCCTGAAGCGTAAACATAATTTCGGCGGCGATTATACTTACGCTGGTAAACATTATTGTGTGTAGTGAAGAATAATGAGAAGGCCAAATAAACAATACAATAAAATATCATGAAAGGATGCCAGAACGCAATTGAAGGAATTTGCGAGGGGACAGTCACCAGCATTAATATCTGCCTAATCAAAGGCGGCAAAAATATCTGACACGTCCTAACGGCCCTGCAAATAGAGCCGTGTCAGATATTTATGCGCGCTTTGTTGTGGCAGATAATGGTGCTGGTGACTGTACATGAAATAAGTACCATACTTTAAGATACTAGGATCCTAATTTGTACCATTTCGATGATATTTTGGACCCGGGTATGTCGTAAAACTACGACCAAGACCACCGGGGGATGGGCAGCAGCATCCCTGGAGTGCGGTGGAGATACTGCGATCGCCAACCCGCATGCCAAGCGTGGCGATTATGGCATATACCCCCCGTGAATTTGGAGGACGCCTATGTCCAGCAGTGGACGTCCTTTGGCTGATATGGTGGTGGGTGGTGGTGGAAATCCTACCTTTATATCACTATGACACCTAGATAGTTCCCTTCATTAGACACTGAGTCGCAAGAGTGAATAAGCATCTGGGTGTGCTTGCTTCATCATTGTCGGCCTCATCTTTGCCCCCTGGCTAAATGCTGGCCAAGAGCAATCCCATTTTTAATAATAAATAAACAGTCCTAGTGAATTTCCGTAATTTTAACTGATCTATGCGGGATCTATGCCGCGACGGGTAATTTTTCTAGTAAAGGGTTTTGTTATAGTTTTCCCAGGATTAATGGATAGTTGGTGACAATCGCACAATTTCTTCACCCTCTTTAGTGCTTCAGTTTAACCAAAGAGGATACATTCTTTATGGTTTAACCAATATCCATAAATCACCAAATCGCCAGCACATACTATTGAATTTATTGAGTTCTACCAGAGGTGACTTCACCACCAAACTCCCTAGAGTTGGTGAAAGTATCACCCTGGGGATAACACTTTGCGGTCGTGGGTCGTGTGGGAGATGCGATTCCCAAAAATATGATTTTGTTAGTCTGCCGTTTAGCATGTTGCTTATCCATTTTTTGGACCCGTTTACGCCCTAAAACTACGACCAAGACCACCGTGGGATGGGCAGCAGCATACCTGGAGTGCGGTGGTGATATTGCGATCGCCAACCCGCGTGCCAAGCGTGGCGAGTATGGCATTTACCCCCCATTAAAATGGGGTAAAATATGTCCAGCAGTGCATGTCCTTTGGCTGATATGGTGGTGGATGGTGGATAATATTCAAAAATTCTTTTTTTGAACACCCCTAGCCTGTCCTCACTGTCCTTAACAATTAAACAATGTTGATTTATTAATCATGTAATGGCATGATGTTGAAAAAAGGTTCAGTGTCCATCTTAAGATCTCATTAATTGTACTTTCTGACACGAAAATTTTCTTACACTTTTGCTTGACATACATACATATAATGTGCCCCAAGAGGGGTAGGCAGAGATCACGGATTTCCACTTGCTACGATCCTGACATACAACTTTCGCTTCATGAACTTTCATAACATTCTTCATGCATGCGCGCCGATTTAGATTTGCTTGACATTACATTTAAAATCTAGGTAAAACTACGTCAAGGTGACCAATATGTATACCTGTCATACCCACCTGTGTGTGTGTGTGTGTGTGCGTGCGTGCGTGCGTGCGTGCGTGCGTGTGTGCGAGCATGCGTGCGTGCGTGCGTGTGTGCGTGTGTGCGTGTGTGCGTGCGCGTGCGCGTGCGCGCGTGTGTGTGTGTGTGTGTGTGTGTGTGGTTTTATTGACGTGCTTGTCATTCAAATTTCGAATATTGACATTATTGACATAAACTTTTGCTTAACTCCACATTAAAGCTTAAGAACCTTTTGCCTTTTATTGAGAGACATGTCGACATTTAACTCATAAATGCATGATCATCTATTAGGTTTTTATGGCGGTAATAAAGTGTTCAAAAATTAAGTCTTACACGAGCTCTGTGTAAGACTCTCAGAAATAATGAATATCAATTCACTGCTTTGAAGCGAAATTCCATTAAGATTTCCATTATGCGGATTTTCAATGTCATCTTGGCCTAGTTTCTAATGACCATGATCACGGTAAAGAGACTAAGCACAGTTACAAACATGGGCCTTATACAACAAATAACCACTATGTATTCAATTTACGAAGAAGAACTGTACTCTTACCTGCGAGTATGACTTGACAAAGCATAAATAGTACTCAGTGAAAAGCGGGGCTTTGTGGGGTCAACTATTTATATTTGTTGATTGTTAATAGATACAATTTTTCCTAATTTAAAATGAGAATCCGTTCTGTTAAACGTGTTACGTTGTTTTATTGCAATTTTGATAAATTGCTGATTTGACTATGTCTACATCCCAATTTCGAATGCAAGTAATAGTAATAGCTGAAGCCTCACGATATGACGGTTTTATAATGTATGTATTGATTAATGATATACAATATGTTTTTTTTTATTACCGTTCCTTAAAGCATATAGCCGTGTCTACTCATAGAAACGACGTAGGATATTTAGTTATTCAAAACTCAAGAAAACGTTTTCATTTTCATACATAATATTAATGTAATGCCACACGTGGCCAAAAAGTGGCTTTTACCGCACGCTACGCGTACCGAAAAAGCCGTTTTCTGGCCACGTGTAGTAATAAAATGATGTACACAACACGGGAGGTAATAAATAAAGCCCTCGATCGCATATATATACTTCCCTCGCCTACAGCTCGGGCCGCAAAATCTGCGATCTCAGCCTTTTTTGGTTTACCACCCTAGTAGCGTAATGTACTAATATCACAAAGGGGAATGCAAAGGGTGTCAAGAGTTAACTTGGAGCTAACAATTTATTGTATGAGTCCATGAAACTCGAAATAAATGATTATTATATTAAGCATAAGTTCACGTTAAGTTACATTTGACAATATTTGAAATTCAAATGACACGCACATCAATAAAATCATCATTTTTTTTATTCCATTCCATTACACAGGATTATTGAAAAATCAACATTGTTTAATTGTTAAGATTTTTTATACTATACTAGGTGTTAATTAACTAAAATGAATTTATGAATATCTTCGAAATGGTACGAATTGAGATACTAGTGGCATAGAGAAGAGTTCTTTATTTCATCTCATGAATGTGATCTCGGAATTAACGGTACTCAAAATAGTAAAAAAGTATAATTCAACGAGTAAATGGAAAATAAAATTGCAAAGCCCTTGCGAAACATTACAATGAATGTAACGATAAGCACATTAGTTCGTCATATTCAGACTCGTGTTTGATCGTGGCGATAAGAAAGATACATAATCCGTGTTTCTAATACTCGTAGTGTAGAAACTCATTACGTTATGTCATTAGCACGTTTCTGGTCTCGACGGCGGAAAGCACGAAGGTAATTAGGTTATTAATAAAAAAAAAAAACCTGCATAAACACGACGAGCTAGACGAACCCAGGTGGCTGGAAAATAATATGTATACATTCGCGCCATGACAAACAGACTGACTGATACACATTATTTTGATAATCCGATCGACGTGGTAATTTGGGTTCCGTATTTATGATGAGTAAACCTGTAAATATTATTTATGCGCGGTTCGCATGACTACCAAAGGCCAAGAACTGCAATGCACTGGCGGTACTATGTTTTCCAACCCAGAAGGGAGAGTGGAACATTCATTTAGATAATGTTGGCAAACGTGAGCGTGGTGTGGCCTACACCGTAGACTCTACGATACAGGATAGTAGGGCCTATTTATATTATCCAGATTTCTAATAGTGATACGACGAGTGCACTTCTAGCGGCATTCTAAAAAGGTTTAAAGGTCTGAAAGCTGTAGTAAACATCGCCACTATCGCCAGTCATTCCACCCGAAGTAAGCAAAATAGTAAATAATTTGGTACTGAAGGGTCAGTCCGTTTTGTACAATTTATGACATGAATACCTGAAGGAGAATTGAGTCGTCTATAATAATAAGGTTTATAGGTGAAGAACTGTATTAAAACATCTAAGGTAGAACAATCTATGAACAATAAGCTATAAAATACACTAGCATATATATAATTTACTTTTCTCAAACATGCAATGAAATATTGATGTTATGTTCCTTATAATGCGAAGTATGATGTTTCAGGTGCGGCTAGGACAAGACGCCGTTAATGGAATTTCTTACAAATCTTGCAGGCCTAGGCCGGCAAAGTCCTCTTTTTTAATTTCCATTTAACATAAATTTGTGGCACAGGCATCATGACATTCAGCCACTCTGCGTATTAAAAATAAAACTTTGTTTTTTTCATTGCATATCTGAGAAAAGCACTATACATACCTCGGCGGGGAATACGGGGTTGCCCGCCTCAGACCTATCCGACCTCGCTTCGCTCGGCCGTCTATATGTCTTCGGCCGGCAACCCCTTTCGTCTGTAGTAATGTACTATTTCTCGTTACTAGGAGGAGAGCGGTACATAGGTATTACATATTAAATTATACAAATACTTATATGGGAATATGTACACTACAAACTACATTTAGAGACGGACATAACGATGAATTCATATAGAGATCTAGCAAGGTGACGGGATATCACTGGAATAGAAAACGCAATCCCATTTACAATAAAAAACAAGCTTAAGTAGATATTACACAATATTATTTAAATCATACTTTATAGATACGGCAATTTAAAAATGGTAAATGGGATTCCGATACTGTAAGCAAAATTCTTATCGCTATTACGTCTACATACTCTGTTATATCAAAATGAATAGTTGGAAGTTTTTCAATATGTTCACTTCTCTTATAAACGCGTTGCACTGCACGACTTCCTGCAAATTTATATGGTCGGTGAAAATTCAGACTTCTACCTTTATCCACAGCAAAGTTTCAGGCGCGTCCTGTCCTCCAAAATGTCCTGAATTGCTTGGAGAAAAGGATGTTATGGCCGTGCCTTTGTTTGTTTTAGTCGACTTGGCGAGCGCATTTTCGTGTCCCCAGATATATTCAGCGGGCCTATGATGGTTGCTATTTTATCACTTATCGTCGTCGATAAGACATTCGACACGTTCTGACAAGTATGCGAGTGCGAGAGTGACGGGCGTCCATGCCACGACGATAAGTGATAAAACGGCAACAATCATACGCCCACAGATGTTAAAACATACGTGGTCTGGCGTTAACACAAAACAATTTCTACAGTTAATCATGTCAGACTTACACGCGGATCCAAGTTCATGAACCTGACCTGACAAAACCAAATTAAACCGAGTGGCGAACAGGATTAATCAAAATGAGCACTAAACGAACAGCCGATTGCCGTGTCAGTCCCGAAACCAGGACCTTGACCGGGCGTGACCTACTTCAGCGCCAACACCATCATTCAGTATTCATGGCCCTGCAATCACCGACCGCTGTAATGGATTTTGTAACACGGATGCATTAGAGTTCCGCTTAATAGACAATGATAGTTGTTTTAGTTATGACTGATATGTTTTGATCACGGAATTCTTATAGACCGACCTTACGAAAGCCTTAAAGGGACGCACCTCTAAGGCGCCCCACTCTTGCAATTTTCGGGTTTTGATCAGGTTCCTATAACCTGCACAGTTTTGTGATGGATCATGGGTTAGACACCCCAGGTGCGGCGAGAGGGACAGGTCATGCCGTATGCCTGTATAAATAATTACGGACCCGTAACCCTGACTGCGGCAGAGGGCCACTATAGTCGGGAGCGGGGGCTGTCACCGTCAGGCCGGGGCCGGGTGGTGGCTGCGAGGGAGAAAACCTCTATAAAAAGTTACAAGGGGACCTGAAGGGGTGAATCCGGGGACCCTCCCGGCGTGGAGGTCCTTTGGTCGGCAAGTGTGTGGTGTCGCCCTGCATCCTTGCCGACGTGGGGGGAGGGGGCGCAAGCCTCAACCGAGAGGGGACAGCTTCGGCTGTCGCAGCAGGCGGTGTTCGCGGTTGTGTGCCTTGGCGATCCCGTGTCACCTCCACTTATGCTGCGTGATGGGCAAACCCTGGAGGTTTTAGACGGTAGTCCGGGCGGTTCCCGGGAGTCCGTTATACCCGTCCTAGTTCCCCGGCTAGGCGGGATGCGTAAATGCATTTCCCCAGGTTAAAAAAATTGAACATTGATTGTGATTTTATCACATAAACGTGACTGTAATCATCGACAGCTTATTTAACTAGTTGTGCTCATTGATATAACAATAACACCCACCTCATGACAAGGGATACCTAAATCAGTGTTAAATCTTATAAAGTAACCACGTTCCATCGTAAATACAAATAGCTTC
Source organism: Notocelia uddmanniana (assembly GCA_905163555.1). NCBI lineage: Eukaryota > Metazoa > Arthropoda > Insecta > Lepidoptera > Tortricidae > Notocelia > Notocelia uddmanniana. Next base: position 26,024,308 of record LR991055.1, read on the forward strand.
GCTGCGATGGTATTGGAGCTCACGTTCGGGGGTACGATATTTTGTGTGTACGATTGTACGGGTATACGAAATAATTGGTTGGTTTCGGATTTAAATGGCGGTTTATTTTCAAATCGAGGGTATACCCTCGTTACCCTCTAACGCTAGGTCAATTAGAGAAAGAAAATACGAAAATGGCGCAAACAAGTAGATTATTTGAGAACCGCTTGTGCATGATTACTGGTCATTGAAGAAGTTTTGAGTACTTTTTGAGCGATCAGTGTAAACATTACATCCGTAAATCTACGCTATGCATTACATATACGTTTTACATGAAGCATTCGTATGTAATTATTTAAAAAGTTCGAGTGATTCCGAAAATTATTGATCGATGATCGCTTACACCTGCATCTATTTAAATATTACTAAGAACACTACTCCATTGGGTACGTACTGCGATCGCCAATCCACATGCCAAGCATTATATGCCATTTACATCCCCCCCTCAAATTGGGGATGCCTATGTCCAGCACGTCCTTCGGCTGATATAGTGGTGGTAGGCAAGACTGAGTTTTAAGATTACCTACTCAAACATATACATACATACTCACGCATTTATTCCCAAAAGGAGTAGGCAGAGTAAACGAAAAATAATTTCACTGTCACTTTTAGCTTCTTGTAGGTTTAATGTGGGATTGCAGTGACAGGTTGCTAGCGCATCGCCCACAACACGCTTCAACCTGGTTCGGTTCCCATAGTCGACTCTTACGACATTCAAGGGAAGAAACCACCCCCTTTGTTCCCCTATTCTTACCCGGAACTACACGGGAAGCCAAAAAGAATAGACGGCCCATAATTCTCCGGCCTACTATGCGAGGCGAGGCTTGGAATAGAACTTGACACTGACATTTGGGAACCGCCTTGATTTTCTAATACGTGTACATAAACAGGCATAGACAGACATACGCCTATAAGTCGGCACGCACGCAGAACGCTAACGCGATTAGGGATTCCCACGTGGCTTACAAGTGGCTGAAAGGTTGGAGCAAACAACATAAGAAATTCAACGATATTCACTACAGCTTGCCGAGTACCATCATAATTCATGAAGTATTGTTTATGGGGCGTGCTCGCGAGGATGGCGTGTGCCACCACTCCAGCCACTCCAAGGAAATTGCCTTCGTGACGAGCCGTCTGCGTCATCGGGCATCTCGTAATAGCAGGCGGCTTGGTATGAAGCCTTGAACAACGTACAATCTGCATTGCCTTTGGAAAAAATACTGCCGCATTGCAACCGCAACGTATAGGTACCCTAGAATTTTAGGTCCATAATTTATATTTATTTGTTGTAGGATTTTCGTATTGTTGGGAATTTATTACTGCAGAAAATTTCAAATTTGACTTCATTTATGTATACGTGTTTTATACCTGCCGAAGAGAAGCAGAAAAGCAAAGGTAACTTGTCGGCAGCCGGACCGGAAGGAAGTAAACAAACCAGCTATTTACCTGGTTAAGAAGAAATTGTGTGGTGACTGAGATTGCTATCTACATAGATTAATATTATTATGTAACCATCTAAGAGTACAGTCACCATCATATATAACGGGGCGAGGTACTCATAAATATTAGAATACAACTTTATTGTCAAGGCATTAAGATTGCATGTTCAGATATTTTGAGCTCCCTGAAGAGTATATTGACGGCGACTTAACATAACGAATAGTCCGAGATTGCACGATAATGAATATAGTTTAAGGAGTAGACAAGCCTCAAAGTATCTACTACACTGACACAATACTCTCAGGTCAGGATACCACGGTATTACTATTATCTATCACGATTTTGAAGTTATAAGAGAGAATAAAATAAAATGCGTGTAACTTTAGAAAATAAAATGCACAGGCTGCACGAAACGAATACATATGAGGAGCACACTTACTGTGTAATACTAACATGCAAGTAACTTTATGTGGAATAAATAAAATAGGAGTTTCCAGAAATGCTGACGAAATACTTAGTATGTCAGACATGTGTTTTATATATTAACTTATCTGCCTCTACCGTATATTATTATTATGTTTCGCAAGCGTAAACTATGCTTTAAGCCTGCAGGTTAGTTATAACAGTGATTTTAATTACGAGTACCTAGTGCCAATCTAGATTTGAAGATCAAGCAACACGGCAATCAAGATAACAACAACATTGGCATTGCAAAAACAGCGATTTCGTGTAACCGTAAGTTACTTAGTATTAAATTGCAACACTTGGACATGCGTTGTGACAATGTGTCATTAAACATACATTATGTAAATATACCACCACAATCAAACACTTAATTTAATATTTGAAGGACAATCGACCACTTACACTAATATACAGAACTAGCAACCCACCCCGGCGTCGCACGGGTGCAACGCATTGAAGACACAGAATAATATAGACAAGATAGACATAAACCATCGCAGACTTATTTGTAGACCTTTTTAATTCTTAAACTAGTTTTTGTTGCTAAAAAATCTAAAAATAAGTAATAGAAAAAAATTCAGCGAATTTTTGAGTATTTTTGGTCTTGTATGAAAACCTGAATAAACGCTGTATATTTTCTCCATTATAATTTCAAGCTAGAGAAACTTATTTCCGGCCTAGATGTGCCGGATCCCACTGTGTATTCCAGTGAGAGCGAAACTACGTTTGTATGGAGAACCGAGCTTCCTGCGGACTCTTTAAAGTTGATCGGTTTGTTATCGTAAGTTGGTGCAACCCGGTCATAGAATAACATCATCATCCTCCTAGAGCGTTTTCCCGGTTGTATGCTAGAGGAGCCGGGGGTACGCTTTGGCGCCTAATCTCAAGATTTAACGTAGGCACTAACTTTTACGAAAGCGACTGCCATCTCACCTTCCAACCCAGAGGGAAAACTAAACCTTGCTGAGATTAGACCAGTTTCTTCACGATTTTTACCTTCACCGTAAAGCTGCTATTAAATCATAATCATCATCATGTCAGCCGAATGACGTCCACTGCTGGACATAGGCCTCCCCCAAAGACTTCCACCCGTCCTGCGCCACCCGCATCCAGCGGCCACCCGCGACCCTTAGCAGGTCATGAGTCCAACGTGTGGGAGGCCTGCCCAGGCTACGCCCAAACTATTATATAATATATAAAATGATAATTCGAACATAAGTTTTTTAGAAAAACCCAGTAGTAGGCACACGCCGAGTTTCGAACCCACGGCCGCGTTGAAAATCGCGTGTTTTACCGCTCAACTACAGTAGCTCTTCTATTATGTTAGTTAACATCAAAGGTCAAAATTATAAAACCCCTTAGCGGTCAGTTCTGCTCGGTACATTCGACGACAATGGTACAATCAACAGCAAAAGTAGATGATCATTTTAGTACCTTGTCACTTTCACTACTTTGACGCATCTCGACTGTCGCAGTATTGTTACGTGAGTGCGACAAAGTACTAAAATGATCATCTACATTTGCTGTTAACTGTAACTGTGTAAGTGTATTTATTTACACCTGAGGTTTACATTTTTTTCCTTTGAAATAAATTTGTCAGTGAATGTTCACAAAATTAAATTATTATACTTTCTCGCTTTTTTTACTAAATATTACAACGTAAACAGCATGTGTTCGTTCTGGGTGGGGTAAATGTCAACACAGCACATCCTTGTGACTAGGTACTAAACCTTTAATTGAATGGTACTCAAATTGGCAGTTTTAATGTTACCTTGCATGTTTCATCATAATGATGTCATTGCAAGTACATAAAGTACATAACAATTACGTAGGCGTGAAGTCTCCTTGTTTGTTTTAGCAAGGTTCACTGTCCTAAAGACAACAAGCAAGATGTGGTAAAGTGTTTAGTAAGCACATTGGCAAATATTATGTCAGTCCTAGATGGCATGGCTAAAATCGGTTTGGTATGAGAAGGTTCTCAAAATAAAGTGCTTTAAATGAATGGCCGTTTTCTTATAGCAATGTTACTTGGAAGGTTTTTAAGCTTCCATCAATGAGTACTAATAAACCTTACTTCTTTGCTATGCTACAAATATCCGTGCAATATCTTCACATGAAATACTTTAGAATTATCTAATACTAGTTTTGCATTTTTAACTAGGACAAAGTTTTTTACGATTAGGTAGTAATTGTAGCAAGAAGGTAGAAGCTCCTTTAGGATGCAACACCATAATACTAACATATAGAGGATGGTTTTGAAAATAATCAACAATTGATCGTCTAACAGGGACCATTAATTAATAGTTGCAGTTATTTATTAGATTTGTAGATTAGTGACATATTTCAGATATTTAACTTGGTCTCATGTTCATTAACACTGAAAACATAGTCAACCTTGTCCAAAAATAGAGTTAAAAGGTCTATAGCTGGCAATATGCATGTCGCAAATCTCTTAACATCAATTAATGGAAGAGGTTTTCGACTTTAGAATAAAATTGTATTTAAATTATTTAAGCAGAAGTACTCATAGCACTAATAGTGCCCCTAATTGAAATGAAATATGAAATATATTTATTTACGAAAAAGTACTTTGAAACATAGTGGCTACGGTCCCACACCAGGCTGGGCCTGTCCCGTGGAAACCAAACAGTACAGATTAACAAAAACGCGTGGCTTAAAAATAGAGCAAGACAAGATATGCAATTTAACAATTTCACTTATACAATAACGAAATAATAAAAATAAAGATTAAATACTGAAGTACCTATTATAGTTTACCATTTTAGGGAGTCGTAGTAGGAGTAAGTGGAGGGTGTAATTGACACTGATCCTTAAAGTAATTTAACATGGGCTGGGGCCAGCAACCAAACAGGTGACCGCTTTGAGTTTGTACTCAACCACATTTTTTATATTCAAGTTACCAGCACACTTCGCGGAATCCCTAAATAATTTTGTTCTCTGGGTTAGAAGTTCATAACAAAGATAGAAGGCAAAGTGATGTACAATTTTTTTTTAAATTACTTACACTTTGTAGACCCGGCAGTATGAGTTGTTGATTCTTTTATCAGAGAGGTGTCTCCGTCGATCTTCAAATAAGTCCTTGATGGCAGTCACAGTTAGCACAAACACTACGGGGAACATGGCAATTTCCTTGCCAAATGCATTCAGCGCCGGCACCCAGTTCAACAACACTATGAATATGAAATACACATTAGCAACTCTATGAAACTGTTCAAACAAATTTTTAGGAAGGAATGACAACAAAGTGTATTTAGTAGTCCTGATTTTGTTGTTGCAACGCTGGCCATTGGGGTGTTCCTTGGGCGGGGTTTTCTCAGGCACAAGGTGGTTGGGGACGACGGTTATGTGGCGCGCGTCCACCTGCGGCGCCGGCCGCCGCATCAGCCAGAACAGCGTGCGGCGCCACGGGCTCACCACCGAGGTGCGCCGCAGCGTGTAGATGGAGTCGGAGCGCGAGGCCTGGCGCGAGTGGGCGCGCACGGAGCCCGTGCGCGGCGCGGCGGGTGCGTCCGCGCGGTGCCCGGGCGGCAGGATGAAGTCCGTGCGCGAGCCGGCGCGGCTGTGGCCGGGCGCGCTCGAGCCGGCGCCCGCACGCCCGTCGCCGATCTGTCCCTGCGAGAAGGCACGCTGGTGCCCTCGCAGCGCCGACTTGAGGGGCCGCGGCGCCGGCGCACCCGCCAACATCGGCGTGCCTCCATGGCTGATGGACCGTGAGTGCCCTTTCGCCTTCGGAAATAAGTATGTCTGCTCCGGCGCCCCGGGCAAGCTCGGAGCGCTCGATGGAGTCTCTCCGCTTCCTTCTGTTGACATTTTTATTCATCTGAAATGGGGTCAGCGCTACCTTCCTGCTCATTAAAATCTAATGTTCGGGGCGCTTCGTCGACCATTCCACCGCTCTCGATACGATCAGGCCAAATTAACAGCAGGTACCGAAACATATGGTTTGATTGAAGTCATCTGTTTACAATTTCACACATCACTCTAGTTTTTATTCCAAGAAATGAAAATAACACTAAACACTAGAAACTGAGATGTTGTCATTATCGGTCGCGCATAATTTTTGTTTGAATACGAAAACCATACAATAATAATCGCCACGGTGCAATGATATGCACAAGAGAAACGAAACTAAAACAAGCAAAACTTGAATCAGCCGTCTGACAGCCTAGCAACTGACTTGAACTGACGACGACAGCGAGCTACGTACGGGCGCTAAGCGCCTGCGCGCAAATGACAGCCGTAGTGTTGCACGATGTCGATAATTATACAAAATATAAATATGGTTTACAATAAACTGAACATGGTGACAGCTAACTTTATAGGTAAAGCCGGGTCCACAGCGCCATTTTTTTCTTGTTTGCAAACATCAAACATGTTTTACAAACATGTTTTGTTAGATTTTTGGTGAAGTGGACCGACCTTAACATTGAGGCCACGCCTATTTTGTGTTCGAAAAACATGTTTAATGTTTGTAAACACGAAAAACATGGCGCTGTGGATCCGGCTTTATACTATGATTAATTTTTGTTAGAAATAGAAATATTTATTTGATGGAATTCCACAAATAAATATGGAGACCTGGGACCGTGGACCCAGTGTCTCCACAAAACTCTCTTGCGATCGGCTTACTAGCCCTTAACAGATTTGTTGTAGAAGTGCAGTGTCAGTGGAGACTGTTCCTCCAGCGAGGAAGCCGTCTCTTATTTACAAGGGACCGTTAGTTAACAGAATCCCAGATGTGTTGTCTTTTCAGCCTTCTGTCGCTTATTTATGTGAATGCTGATGCTAGAGTGTTAGTGTGAGCCTTTATACGGTCTTTGTAGGTTTTAGCTCTGTGTTCGGCTTCCTCCTTGACAGTTTTCATTTCTGATTACTCATGTAATTCCTCTGTTCTGATGAACAGTGGTGCGTCTGTGATTATTCTGAGTGCTTTGTTCTGGAACCGTTGTATAATCTCAACATTAGAGTTTTTAGCTATGCCCTATAACTCAATGCCGTAAGTCCAGACCGGCTTAGTTATAGTTTTATATATGAGTATCCTGTTTTCCATGGTGACGTGTGATCCTCTGCCTACTAGCCAGTTTAGGTTTCTAAGCCGAATATTTAGCTCGTCGCGTTTTTTTTATGTGTGTTTGCCATGTTTGCTTCCTGTCAAGGTGCATGCCCAAGTACCTTGCTGAGTCTTGGTGAGGCAGGACATTATTTCCAAGGTTAATTGGGGGGCAGTTGTCTTTTCGCAATGTAAAAGTGACATGCACTGATTTATTGGAGCTAGCTTTGATACGCCACTTTTCCATCCATTTGTTGACTTTGTTCAGGTGATTCTGCAGCAATGAGGTCGCCGTGCTGGCGTTCTCGTGGTTACAAAGTGCAGCTGTGTCGTCAGCGAATGTCGCAGATAAGATATTGTCAGTTGTGGGTACGTCTGCGGTGTACATGAGGTATAAAGTGGGGCCCAGTATAGAGCCGTGCGGTACGCCGGCTTTTATGTCATGAAAAGTCGAGTAGATGTCATTGATTTTAACTCTAAACATTCTGTCTTCCAGGTAAGATTTTAGGAGCTGGTAGTACGTATGCGGGAGTTGCTTTTTGATTTTGAAGAGTAAGCCCGGGTGCCATACTTTATCGAATGCTTGTTGTACATCGAGAAAGACTGCAGAGCAATACTGTTTTTTTTCGAGAGCTTCTCTTATTTTGTTGACTACTCGATGAACTTGTTCTATCGTGGAATGGCCAGCCAAACTGATGGTGAGGGATGACAGCGTTATCGTTGAGTGCTTGTGTTAGTCTTCGCAGTATTATCCTCTCGAACAATTTCGATATTATCGGCAGTAGACTAATTGGTCTGTAAGACGATGCTAGATGCGAAGGTTTGCCAGGTTTCTGTATCATGATAATCTCTGATATTTTCCATATCATTGGAACGTGTCCAACTCTGAGAATGGCATTAATTAGATATGTTATGCCAACTATCGCCTTTTTAGGAAGTTGTTGTAAGATTTCAGCTGTTATCAAGCAGAAACCAGGGGCCTTATTTAGCTGTAATCCTTTTATATCTCTTTGGACTTCTCTAGGTGAGCAGCTTTGGATTGGAAGACATAGTTGCAGATCTGTATTTAGATAGTCTTGTATTTCTTTTTTAGTTTCTACGTCGCCGCTGTTCGGAATGAAAACTTCTTTCAGAAATTGTCCAAAGACCTCAGCCCGTTCTTTGTCAGTTCTAGCCCATGTGTTGTTACCATTTTTTAGTGGATGGTGTGAGGCCTGGGGTGCTACCTTGTTACGTTTAACCGCGTTCCAGAGAGAGTACTCATTTTTGGCTAGAGGGTTCAAGTTTGATAGTGTGTTCTGCAGGGTTTCCTCTTCGATGTCTTTAAGGTACTATTTTAGGTCAGCGGATGCTCTATTAAAGGCTTTTTTATCTTGAGGATGACGACTACAGTGCCAGACCCTTCTGAGTCGTCTCTTTTCCAGGATCCTTACTTTTATATCTGTAGGTACATTCCTGTTACCTTGTCTTAATGTGTCTGCCGGTGTAGATTTCCATGCGGCTGTTTGTATTAGGTTTGTCAGAGTATTTACAAATTTCTCGATGTCTCCTTTTGTTTTAATTGACACTTTCAGATCAAGATTTTCGTTTATGTAGTACCTGAATGCTTCCCAGTCGGTCTTATTGGTGTAAAGTCGCTCTTTCACTGGTTTTTCAATAATAGTAGTACTTATTATAGCAAGTACTGGTGTATGGTCTGAACTGCTATCCAAGGAAGTCTGTGCATACAAATAATGATTAGACAAGCCTTTATATGCAAAGAAGTCCAAGAGATCTGGTTTTTTGTTTGGAACGGTGGGCCAGTAGGATGGTTCGCCAGTACTGAGCACACTTAATTTGTTTGTCTAAACTTTTTTCATTTCTCTGCCTCTATGTAGTGTAAGTCTTGATCCCCAATAGACGTGTTTTGCATTAAAGTCACCTCCACAAATGAATCTATATCCGAGCGTCTTAAAGTAATCAGTAAATGCTTCTTTCTTTATGGTGTGTTTAGGTGGACAGTATACAGCTGAGAGAGTTATGGAGCCTCGTTTATCTTGTACCAATATTGTGGTTGCTTGTATTGGTTCTGTTTTATACTCTGGGAGAATTATATGTTTCATGTGTTTCTTTACAATCACCGCAGTGCCCGCATGAGCTGTTCCATCCGGATGGGATGTTGAGTATATACTGTAATTGTTTAAAGTTGTGCTGTGATTTGGCGCAACATTACAATTAAAAAAACTAAATAAATAAAGATATCTACTCTATTAGCTATGTGCGAAGTAGGTGGTGGGTGTAAGCTAGGCGACCGTAGCGCACACCATGGCAGAAATGTGCACTTACCGGGGACAACTGTCAAATTTACTTTCACGTTTTCTACTGGTTTCTTAACGGTTTCCTACTATTCGTTTCGTTTGTAAGTATTTATTTATTCTCTTATTTATTTCAGTAAAATTTCCAATACGGGGTCTTTCACGTTAACTAAAGTAAATAAAATATTCATGGGTCATTATTTGACATCTCTGAGTTTTGACATTGTCTCGGGACCTTTGACGTTTGACGTTTCAGTCGTGCACATAGCCAATAAAGCCGAGTCCGCAGCGCCAAAATTCTAACAAAACACGTTTGCAAAACATGTTAGGAAAACATGTTTGTTACAAGTGTTACAACTGCCCGTCCATTGCGACTTTTGAGTGAATAATGTTTTTGTTTGCCAAACATTTTGCGGTCTACCGAGGTTTGTCATATCTTTATTTGACAGCTGTCATTCAGTACTATTTTTTTTTTAGTTAATTTTCTGTTGTTCTTAATCTCACATTGTAATAAACGGTCTATAATTATAAAAGTTGAAAATCAAATAAAACTATATCTTAACTTAAAATATGTTTAAAAATTGGGCCCCCTAGGCATGGTTCCTAAGATGCTGGCAGCATTTCCTCGTTGAATCGCAACGCTAATGCGTTGAGCGAGGAAGCTGCCAGCTCTTCGGTCCCCTGTGGCGTCTACGAGCCTTTTGGAAAGCTCCTTGTAGAGCTGACGTGCACTGGGACCCCACGGGCCAAGGGTCTCTACACCGAACGGAACAAAACTGTATTCGGTGCCGAGACCCCTATATTTATGTTTTTTTAACTTTACTTAACGCCGCACCAGGTTGGTTGCTGGTTCCGTGGAGATGGGTAGGTGCCAAAGTGTCTACACAAGTAGCATCCCAAACTAGCACCTTACCTAGTCTCCACGGAATCAGGGACATTCCGTCCGGTCTCTTGCCGTCGTCTCTAGATATGCCAGTAGGCTCAAGAAGAGCTGGCACGTTGACTGTGGCCAGAGACCGGCGGATGATATCATTCAATGCGGCGTGCCTCGAAAAGCGGCCAGCGCTTTTCTGACAAGAAAGCCCGTGATGTCCCAGTGAGTCCACTATACTGCCGCAAGGACAAGTGTGTGGAGTACAGAGGGGGAGACCTAGTCACAGACAGATGCCAAGGCGAAGGGTTTCTGGCTCTAGAAACGTACCAGTGTTTGGCGACGGGTAGGCGTGCAGCCACTCACCGGATTCCTTTGTGCCCGATGCCAACAGTCTAGCCCGCTCCGCCCCTGTACTGTGGTTTAGGAGAGAGTTAAATGAATTTTTACATAAAACATCGTCCCAGCTCCTTTGGCAATACTATTTATGTCATATTTGACGTCTATTGTATCGGGATGATAGGTGTCAAAGGAATCACAGAGTCAAAACTACAGATATCAACACGAAATGAACGTCTCCCCCTCCCCCCACAGACGAACGCGGGGAATGTTATCATCTGGAGCGGAAAACATGTTTGAGTGTTCGTAAACAAAAAACATCAAAGCCACGCCTATTTTCTGTTCGAAAAACCTGTTAGATGTTTTCAAACATGAAGAAACTGGCGCTGTGGACCCGGCTTTACTATGTGAGCTGTATCCAACATCGCATTTTCATTTTACTAAATTTCCTAAAAAAGACTATTAAAATTCTATATTATTATCAAACCTGGTTACAAAATTTCACGAGAATCGGTTGAGAAATACGAGCGATACGAGATATGTAGATGAGAACAGCGGGAAATCCGGATATCTTTTTTTTATGTTACTGATAATAATAAGGATTAGGTTCCATTTTGATGGCACTACAGAGGTCATCAGTAGTGCCATCAAAATGGAATTTGGTGTCAATAAGTGTGCGGTCATGCATGTACAGCGGGGGAAAGTTGTAAATTCCACAAATTTACAAATTTCTGAGACAATGGCTCTCAGATCTCTCTCCGAAGCAGGAACCTATGAATATCTTGGTATATCACAGTCTTTGGGTATCGAAGGTGGAGACATCAAGAGGGCGGTGAAGAAGCGCTTCTTCTGTCGCCTGATAAAAGTAACTCAACAGTTTTTTGTCGGGTGGTAATAGGGTGGGCGCCTTCAACGCCTGGGTGATGCCCTTGCTCACATACTCTTTTGGCATATTAAGGTGGACTCAGACTGGGCTCGATTTCCTGGATCGAAGGGTGCGTGTACTGCTATACCCAAGATCTTCTGTTATGAGACTGTACATCCCGCGGAAGTTTGGAGGTCGCGGCTTCTTAAATGCCAAAGACCTCCACAACCACGAGGTGTGCAGTCTCAGGGATTACTTCCTAAACAGTGGGTGTGGGATGCATTGTGACGTAATAGCAGTACATAATAGCAACGCATCTTTCACCCCGCTCTCCATGGCAAACGAGAACTGGCGCAGACTTAAATTACTAAGCACCGAGGACCGCAAGGCGGTATGGAAGAGTAAGAAGCTAAATGGGCGGTTCTACAAGGCTCTTATGGAGCCCGACGTAGACCTGCTCGCGTCGGTGAACTGGTTACGTTTCGGGGATCTCTTTGCGGAAACCGAAGGTTTTGTCTGTGGAATTGCGGACGAAGTTATCATGACGAACAACTACCGGAAATATATCCTGAAGGACGGTACGGTCGATATTTGTCGGCCGTCTCGGAGAGTCACTCAGGCACATCATTTCCGGTTGAGGTCATCTTGCTAACGGCGAGTACTTGCTCAGACATAACTTGGTAGCCAAGATTATTCACCAGCAGCTTGCTCTTCTGTACGGCCTTGTGGACTTCAAAGTGCCGTACTATAAGTACACACCTGCGCCTATTGGGATTGATCTGAGTGCCTACCGCGAACTTCGAAAATCGAACTTCGTGTCGTGGCGTCCCTTTCACTCTCGTGTTATACAATATATGACGGAAAGGGACGGTACGAAAGGAACTTCGATTTTCAAAGTTCGTGGTAGGCACTCTGTCATCACGGACAGGACTATTATAGCCTACAAACCTGATATCATGCTGACATATCGATTGAAGCTGTCGCGCACCACGCGATTCGCCGTAAAACAATGGGTATGTATCAACACTAAGTACTGTCAAGTTATATTTTGTAGTGTGGTAACACCACACCTGGTTTGACTAACCTTTATGTTGGTACTGTGGTAGAAACGCGGCGGACTAAAAGGGCTGCCGGACTCACAAGTTAAGACAAGGATTCGCCGCAGTGTTATGAATTGATGCTTATGAGTATGCCCACGCTACCATAAGTACTCTTTCTCTCACCTTCCACGCTCGGATCGCACTTTCTACCTCAACCGCCTTACCGTACCTGACCCGCCTAGTTGTCGCTAATCCCGGCCTCCCACAAGCGGGTCTCACCGGGAGAAGCCCCGACGAAGCGGGAAAGGGCAGTAAGAGCTGATGCGATCGCGCAACACTGCTCAGCACCAAACACCTGTGCTGCTCTACCGTGCCGACGCCAAGATCGGCAACATCACGACACCCTCCTCCCCCCGCCTTTGAGTAATCAAAGGCGGGGGTCGAGTGAGAAAACCCGAGGACGCTCTACCCTCGGGTTTCACCATGCCACCACCACTACTGCCGTCCGCCAAGGACCCAACGGCCCGGGCACCCACCCGGCCCAGGACTTTCCGCCGCACACGCGGCCTGGAGGATGCAGCGAGTGTCGCCCGCGACCCGCGCGTACAGAACGCCTTCTGAAACGTTCTGCGCGCATCCGCGGCGGCCATTCGCCCATCAACCTCCGCCAGCCCGAGCACCCTGGGGACGCCCACCGGCGAGGGGGGTGGAGAAGCCCCGTTCCCGAAACCGGCTGACGTCCTACAGGCGATACTGGGTCAACTCGCCCCAGTCGCCTTAAAAATGAACGCCGCTTCCTCATCCGCCGCCGGTGACCGCACCTCTACCGCGCCGACCGCAGCGCCCGCTACTAGCCGCGCCGGCACAACCTCCGGCATACACCCGACCGCCGTGGAAGGCTGTGTTACCACCGCCTCCGGCGCCCGACCCGCAACAAAAGCGGACCCCTCAACCGCCGCACAGGCCGCTGGCAGCTACGCCGCCGCCGCCTCGAGCCCCAAGAAGCCGCCGGCACCGCTGCCGCAGCGCGCACCCGCAGCGCAGCGCCCGAAAGCCGCAACAACCGCGCCGCGCGCCCCGCGATCCCCGCCCGCCCTCGGAGCGGGCAAGGCCGCGCCCCGCAAGACGCCCACGACTGTCCCGTTGCCCCGCGTGGCTTCGCTGACGAAACCCGCGCCGCGTACACCAACGAAACCTGTGCTGCACAAACCGCAGCCCCCCGGAATCCGACCCAGCCGGCCGAAGTCCCCGCAGGCCACTCGGTCGCCACCGTCGACCGCCAGCTCACCGCCTCTGGTGCAGACCCCTGCACCAGCGCCAACCGGTGGCAAGCGCAGGCTTACCTCACCACCTGACAAGCCGCAGCCCCTGCCCCTCCCTCGCCTGCAACTGTCCCCAATGGACACTGCGGAAGAGGTCGAGAGCGACTGCGCCCCCGACGAAGCCCCCGACGCGGTAGCGCCGGATGACACCACACCTCCGGCCCGGACGCAGCAGCGAGCGAAGCGCCCAAGGCCTATCACAGTGGACCACTTCCCGAACTGGCCACTCCACTACCAGCGCCTAAAGGAGAAACTTGGGCGCTTCCCGAACTTGCGCCCCTACGGGAAGGGAATCAGATTCCTTCCCGCGGACGAAGCGGAGTACCGGGCAGCGCTACCTACAGGCCCTACAGACTACTGAGGAGATCCCCCTGAAGGTGTGTATCAGGGGGCTCCCCTCTAACACGGATCCGCAGCTAATCACGGACGAGCTGCAGAAGAAGGGGTTTACGCCGCTATACACACGGCACGTATCGGCACGCCATGGAAGCCCGGGCTGTATATTTTACGCCCAAATACAGAGGACCCCCGACACCATCCCAGCAGTCTGCAACATCCGGGAGCTGCTGGGTATGACGGGCGTAGTCGTGGAGGCCTGGCGGGGCAGGAAGGGGCCGGCGCAATGTCACCGGTGCCAGGGCTTCCGCCACGCGTCCGCCGGCTGCCACAGACCCATAAAGTGCGTCCGCTGCGCAGGCCCACACTTCGCGGGCCAGTGCGACCGGCCACGCACAGAACCCGGGACCTGCGCCAATTGCGCGGGCCCACACACGGCAAATGACGCCACCTGCCCCTCCTTCCGGCGCGAAGCGCGGAACAAGAAAGCCGGGACAGCCCCTCTCACCTCTCGCCGCGGGCAGACTATCGCCCAGCAGAATGAGGTGAGGGACGAAGAGAATGCCGCCAATTCCTTAATGGCGAGGGCGAACGACGCAGCCCCCCGCCCCGCCCCGCCCCACCGTCGCCAAAGAGGGAGGGGAAAAAGGCGTAAACAGGACACGCCCACCGAGCCGCCGCAGCCGCCAATTTCGGCTCCACCGGCGCAAACAGATGCCCAACATCGCAGCACCGACCCGCCTCAACATCAGGACGCCGCCAGGAATAAGGTGATTGCAAATTGCATAACCATCCTGCAAGACGTCCTGAGCGCGATCCAGACAGGCAAAAACCCCGTCCCCATTATTCTCAGGGGACTAGCCGACCTATATAAGGACGGCTAAACCTCGGACACAGGAATGGATGTACCTGCAGTGCCGTCGGCTCGAGTGTCGCTCTCTGGGCCTCCCCTAACGGGGTCTCACCCAGCAGGGCTCGACCTCGCCGACGGACGAACGCGGACGAACCCAACACCGGATCTGACGAGCTATAAGCTCACCAAAGCTACCCGTCCGTTGTAGCGGACGGCGCCCGACCCCGCTAAAAGCGGCTTCGCCGCGTACAGCTTCCCCGGGCCCCAAACAGGCCCGCGCGAAGACTTCGAAACGAAGTTAAGACAAGGTGAGAGAGAGTGGGCGTGGTCGCATGACAAGTGAGGAGCTACGAGCTTTTAGGAGGTCCATCCCTAAGACCCCGGTGAGTGTTTACTTTGCAATATTTATGTCGACATATTGGCTATGTGCACGTCTGAAACGTCAATCGTCAAAGGTCCCGAGACAATGTCAAAACTCAGAGATGTCAAATAATGACACATGAATATTTTATTTACTTTAGTAAACAAGAAAGACCCCGTATTGGAAATTTTACTGAAATAAAGAAGAGAATAAATAAATACATACAAATGAAACGAATCGTAGGAAACCGTTAAGAAACGAATAGAAAACGTGAAAGTAAATTTGACAGTGGTCCCCGGTAAGTACACATTTCTGCCATGGTGTGCGCTACGATCGCCCAGCTTACCCCCACCACCTACTTCGCACATAGCCAATAAGTGCACGATGAGTGGAAAGATGAGATGACTGTTGTAGTTTATTATCCTTTCTTTTATGTATAGTCCAAACTTACAGTGCACACCACACTTGGTAGTCAAGGGCATTGGACAGGGAAGCCCGTAGCTCCCATGTAATGGGGTCCAGAAACACACTGGCACGGTCGACTGAGTTGAAGCAACCGTGGCGAGGCTATGGGGATGGTGGAGGGCTCCGGGGGGCCATAGGCCCCCCGTCCGGCTGAGTGACTAATAAGCAAACATGATCATAGTCACCAGGGATATACCCTGTTCAGACCGGAGGCAGTCGACCGATGCTTAAGTAGCTTATAGATGTGCAAAGCCATAAGTGAACCACAGTCAGATTGCAATCATGGAAGTCCTCTATAAAGTACGTGGGAGTGCAACCACGGAGAGACAATTAGAGTATGGCAAGGCACTTGGTAAAACCAAACCAAAAATATAATGCATGTGAGTGGCACAGCCACGTGAGAGGCTAGACCTCATCTCTTAAGTACAAACATATGGGTAGTATGATTAAGATAGAATTGGTGTAACTCATCTTTTTACTCTAATAACAAATGTGTATTATATGTGTTCTCATGTCGTGTTTATATGCGGGATATATTCCAGAGTTCAGCATTTGGCATATATCGCGCGGGAGGCACGACAGAAGCGCCAGGCAGTGCTCGTCGACATCACCATCCCCCATGATGAGAACCTCGAGAAGGCCGAGAAGGACAAGGTTAGTAAGTACCTGGCACACGAGGTAACCGCCATGTGGGATGTTCATTCGACGATCATTGTCCCGATAGTCGTCTCTGCCAACGGTCTCATTGCGAAGAGTCTCGACCAACACCTTAAAAGACTCTCGCTAGATGGCTGGGTCAAGGGTCAGATGCAGAAGGCGGTACTATTGAACACAGCGTGGATAGTCAGGAGGTTCCTCTCTCTGTCGCCCTAACCACCGGTAGCTTCGCCACGCGCCCGGCTGCACTCTAGGTTAGGTTTTTTATAATTCTTTTGTATTTTGTATGTTTATTTTTATATTTTACTTTAATAAAAAATCTAGCTTGTAGACCACAGAGATGGAGATTGCATTCCGTTTTATTGGCCTAAATAATAATAAATATTGGGGACAATCTTACACAAATCGACCTAGTCCCAAACTAAGCAAAGCAAAAATTGAATATACTTACCTTAAATAGATTTTTACGATAAAAGCCCAACTACACAAATCTTTGAGTCAGCTTGCGGCTGAAGGCTGAAAATCGCAGCGTTGTGCACATGAGCGCCCCACTACATATAGTATGTTCTGTTTGGTAAACTTGATTTCTGATATCAAAACAACAGAAGTTAAATACTGTGGTGTCGATAAAAGTGAAGATAAAGAGATCTTCACTATTATTGCAATGTGTCAAAATCAAAACATCAATGCTACCAACTCCGAGACTCATATTCAGTCAATTTGAGTCGTTTCTTGATTGAAAATATGTGAAAAAATTTGGTATTGCATTTTATATTAAAACAATTAAAATGAAATGTATTTTTTATATACGTGGTTCATTTGTAACGCAATATACCGTTCATAAAATTAGTTAGGGCTCTTTGTATACTCTGTGCAAGTAACTGTTGTAGTGTTGGTACCCAACTGGTCGACGTCATCGCTGGCGGACATTTTTGTTCCGACATTTTGACATTTATCGCCTCCCGGCCAGTGTTTCATATTGGAATAAAATTTGGGTTTTTGCAATTCAACATGGATGAAGAATACGACGCGATTGTACTCGGCACTGGTTTGAAAGAATGCATCCTAAGTGGGATGCTTTCCGTGTCCGGCAAAAAGGTATTGCACATTGATCGAAACAAGTACTATGGAGGCGAATCCGCGTCAATTACTCCGTTAGAGGAATTATTCTCAAAGTTCAACGCACCGGCGCCGGATGAAACCTACGGTCGAGGTCGCGACTGGAATGTCGACTTGATTCCCAAGTTCCTTATGGCCAACGGGCTGCTGGTCAAGCTGCTCATTCACACGGGCGTCACCCGCTACTTGGAGTTCAAGTCAGTGGAAGGGAGCTACGTATACAAGGGTGGTAAGATCTCCAAAGTGCCCGTGGACCAGAAAGAGGCGCTAGCTTCCGATCTAATGGGCATGTTCGAGAAACGTCGTTTCCGCAATTTCCTCATTTATGTTCAAGACTTCCAAGAGGAAGACTCTAAGACGTGGAAGGACTTCGACCCTAGCACGGCAAACATGCAGTCTCTCTACGACAAGTTTGGGCTAGACAAGAACACCCAGGATTTCACGGGCCATGCCCTGGCCCTGTACCTGGACGACAGCTACCTCCAGCAACCCGCCGTGCAGACGATACGCCGTATTAAGCTGTACTCGGACTCCTTGGCTCGGTATGGCAAGTCTCCCTACTTGTACCCCATGTATGGTCTCGGTGAGCTCCCTCAGGGCTTTGCCCGCCTTTCAGCCATTTATGGAGGCACATACATGCTAGACAAACCTATTGATGAGATTGTACTGGGAGAAGGTGGTAAAGTAGTAGGTGTTCGCTCCGGAAATGAGATTGCTAAGTGCAAGCAGGTGTACTGTGACCCCAGTTATGTACTTGACAGAGTTCGCAAGAAGGGTCAAGTGATCCGTTGTATCTGCCTGTTAGATCACCCTATAGCCAATACCAAGGATGCTTTGTCCACCCAGATTATTATCCCGCAAAAGCAAGTGGGAAGGAATTCTGATATCTATGTGTCCCTGGTGTCATATACTCATCAGGTGGCTGCTAAGGGGTGGTTTATTGCAATGGTGTCTACAACTGTAGAAACTAATGATCCTGAGTCTGAAATCAAGCCTGGCCTGGACTTGCTTGGAGCCATCAGGCAGAAGTTTGTGTGTGTGTCTGACTACTATGAGCCTATAGATGATGGCAGTCAGAGTCAGATCTTTATATCGGAGTCTTATGATGCTACATCTCACTTTGAGACAACATGCTTAGATGTGCTCAAGATCTACAAGCGAGGCACGGATGAGGACTTTGATTTCTCCAAGGTGAAAGTAGAGCTGGGCGAGGAAGACCAGTGAGCGGCCTCACTGTATGTAATTGTACATTGCTTGTTAATCATATTTGTTTATGAACTGCTCTGGCAGCAATATAATGTTCATTAGGGTGTTTTGGGTAAAGATTTATAAGAGCTTTGATGTATTTGCGGTAGAAGTATGTGTGCAAATTATCCCCATTCAGTGGTCATATCTTTATTATTTTATTTACCAAAAAATATTTTCCAAAATATAAGATTGTTATACAATGCATTTTATTCAGTTTTAAGATTGCTTTTATTAATTTAAGAATACAAACGCGAGTGATCTGCACAAGTGAAGTGATAGAATTATCTCAAAGGATTGCATTCCATTGTGGTACATTAATTTGATCCTGTAACCATATCATATTGTAATGTCGAAATTATGAATGCTCACTATACCTATATATGTCCTGTGTAAGATCATGAATAAAGTTACATTATACAAGGCATTTTGTTTATTTACTATTTACATATTCATTTACAGTTCATATCATATATTAGCATCACTAGACAATCGGATACCTACACGAAAGTTATGAGGGTGCGTCAAATCCCGAGTATATTTAATGCAGTACAAATTATCATTCCTACAACCAATGAAAATATAGTCCCCATACACAACGGGAGATGAAAATGTTTCATTGGGAAGTGCATATTCAGCCTCTATGTTTCCATTTTGCGAGTTGATGACGCAAATTTTCCCGTTATTGGAGACTGCTACAACCATCCTGTCGCCAAGGCCGCACGGAGTGGAGTACACTTGGGAGGTCATCTGCACCCTCCAATGCAGGCTCGGCTGGAAGTTCTTGATGTTGATGCTGTATACTTTCTCATCATGGCACCCAAACACAATCTGCCAGTGCAAGAGCTCTGTTTCTTTTATGTAAAGGGACGAGAAGATGTTTCCTTTTGCACCTTGATATTTCCATATCTGCAAGTATACATGTGAAATGTTAGACGTAAAGTATTCGTCCTTCTTGTACTAACATATTTTAGCAAACATGTGCATCCGTAAAGGATGAATGTTTCAAGTCCGACATTAAACACTCAATCAAGCCAGATTAGGCAAATCACTTTCAATATAATTACCTACAATTTACGTCACCCTTAGAATTATCGTGACCTAATACCTATAATAATAATAATAACACCTCTGCGAACGGTCTAATTGCGAAGAGTCGACCAACATCTCAAGAGACTCTCGCTAGATGGTTGGGTCAAGGGTCAGATACAGAAGGCGGTACTCCTGGACACGGCGCGGATAGTCCGGAGGTTCCTCTCTCTGTCGCCCTAACCACCGGTAGCTTAGGCCCCGCCTCGCTGCCGGCGGCACTCTAGGTTAGGTTTTTTATAATGCTTTTATATTTTGTAAGTGTATTATTATATTTTACTATTATAAATTCTTTGTAAAAAACCTAACTTAAGTTATAAGAAAAATAAAGAGAATAATAATAAGATTTTATTTCAGACATGAGTCCATACATATTGTTAGTTAACATTACTGTGCCTATAATCTAATGTTAGTGCCTAAGCTAATGAGACGAAATAGAATTTAATTGAAATTATTTATAACATTACAAATTTATATAATTATATTTTTTTTAACTATGTGCATTGCCGTCCACCGGGCTAGCATAGGGCTGTCCCAGCGGTTCATAAACACGCTTAGGATACGGTTGGGACTGCCGCGAAGCCGAGACATGATCCCAGCACTTTTTTTTCTCATGACTGAAGGAAAGTCATCAGTCCGGGCCTCGGCAATCATGCCGGACGCGCTGCAAAATCGCGGCAGTCCCATCAGCACCCGGATTCTACAAGTTTTTGGATTAGGTCACTATAATTCTAAGGGTGATAATTACCTACAACAAGTTTCACCATTTGTGTTGTTCACAGGCAAAAGTACATATTCAATAAAGATTTTTCTAAATGTATCCTTATTTCAGTTGTACCTTATTGACACCTGCCTAGCTAGCATGGTAGCTTATTATGCCGTCACTTTTTAGGGTTCCGTAGTCAACTAGGAACCCTTATAGTTTCGCCATGTCTGTCCGTCCGTCTGTCCGTCCGTCCGTCCGCGGATAATCTCAGTGACCGTTAGCACTAGAAAGCTGAAATTTGGTACTAATATGTATATCAATTACGCCGACAAAGTGGTAAAATAAAAAGTGAAAAAAAAAATATTTTATTAGGGTACCTCCCCTATACGTAAAGTGGGGAGTGTTTTTTTTTTTCATTTTAACCCTAACGTGTGATATATTGTTTGATAGGTATTTAAAAATAAATAGGGGTTTACTAAAATCATTTTTTGATAATGTTAATTTTTTCGGAAATAATCGCTCCAGAAGTAAAAAAAAATGTGTCCCCCCCCCCTCTAACTTTTGAACCATAAGTTTTAAAAATATGAAAAAAATCTCAAAAGTAGAACTTTATAAAAACTTTGTAGGAAAATTATTTTGAACTTGATAGGTTGAATAGTTTTTGAAAAAATTACAAAAATAATTTCTGAACTAAGTTTGTAATTTAACCGTATAAACAGGTGTTTATTGTACCTGTCATTTCTACAAAATCACAATGAAATGACGTTCTTTTTAGGGTTTTGTGTTTCTGTACTTAATATGTCAACTTAATGTGACGGACGGAAAACTACGGAACCCTACACTGAGCGTGGCCCGACACGCTCTTGGCCGGTTTTATGTGACGTTTTACGTTTCGAGTGTAAAAGGTTACGGCATACGCTATCGTCACAGTTGCTATCGTGCTAGTTAGGCTGACAATGCGGTACCAACTGACTCGAACAAGTATATATTTTCTTTGCCCGGAACGCAAAAGAGGTGTTATAAGTTTAACATGTGTACCTGTGTTTGTGTGTGTCTGTGTGCGCAATCGTCGCTCTTAAACGGATAAATTGATTTGAGTGCGGTTTTCTTTAAAATCGAATGTCTTGATGGCGGAGATGGTTCTTAGACATGTTTTATCAAAATCGGTTCAGCCGTTTTTGAGAAATTTGAGATATTGAACTATGAAATGAAAATGTCGGGGGCTTTGTCAAATTTTTAAAGTTGTTTTTTATTAATCATGCCATGTCAATACATTTAGAGCTGTTTCCAAGGTCAAACTCACACTGGCGAGGCGTATCTCGCATTTATGTGCGTGTGTTTAGTGTTAATTAATATATACATCCTCACCTTTATGGGGCGGAGGTGGGCGGTGAGATACATTGCCACACGATGGACAAGAGGTCCACCGTGCGGCAGTGTATCTCGCCGCTCACCTCCGCGATCACCGCGTATTTGTCGTTGCCGTAGAGAGCGGGCGCCGCGAACTCGGGGCTGCCGAGCGTACCAAACCACGCCATTCGTCATACACGGCAGCACACACACTCTCACCTTGATCCCTTTCTCCACCGTGCGGCAGTGTATTTCGCCGCCCACCTCCGCGAACACCGCGTACTTGTCGTTGCCGTAGAGAGCGGGCGCTGCGAACACGGGGCTGCCGAGCGCGCCGCGCCACACAACGCTGTTGGTTTCGGTATGCACGCACGCGCACACGCCCGACAGCGTCCCCACTAGGACGAACTGGTTCTTGGCGAGCACCAGGTCCGCCGATATACCTTCCTCGGTTATGCTAATTGTTTCTTTGATGCCACCCGTCTGTAACAAATAACACACTTATGTTAAGTTGGGTAATGACATTTTTGAGACGGGGATCCATATCATTTTAACCGGAGGAACGATGTGTCAATCAAATATGTATTGTAATTTGAACTATACCTATAAAAATCTAGATTCCAAATTCAAAATAGTCGCTCAAGGGGCTAACGAGGTAACCTAATAAATATTATATAATAAATATTATATAGTAAATATTATATGGTTTATCGTGCTTACTTCAGGAGCTCCATGTTCCATCAGTAGTAATGGTCGATTATTGTGCATGCCATAATATTGCATTGACATCTGTGGAAAATTGCAGCTCCTATAAAACTACCTATCAGCCGCGGGGTAGACCGGACAAGAAAGCTGCTTTGTAGGCGCGAAGTGCAAAACCACGGGAAACAGCGATCGTTCACTAATCGTTGGAAAGATACAATTTTAGAGGCGCCTTTTATGTGACACGGAATAAACCGTTCGACCCTGATGAGTGAGCACTTATCTACTTAAGTATTTATCAATTAAATTTTCAGTCTGTACATACATATAGCGGACACGATCGATGTCATATTTCGTTAATGGTCAACATGTGCATTTGTCACTTGTAGATACTTACAAAGAGCTTGTCTGACATTAAACGCATTTCAATGAAGCCCCGGTTGTACAGTCGCCATCAAATGTAGCTATTGGCGCAAGCAAGGTGTTCCTAAATATATTATCTGACAACGCCTTTATTGCCAAGGCGTTGTGGTGTATGTTGTTTTTGAGCATCTTGAAGAGTGCAGATACTTTTGGATGTTCAGCCTAGCTACAGTAGCTACAGGCTTTCAGACTGCACGGCAGTCCTGATGGTTGTGTTGTAAACGTGAATGTTGATTAATAGGTGTAGGGTGCAGGGCCTAATTGACGCTAACAGAAAATATGTACATTTGACACGGTTATAGATTGTAAAATAAATTTTAAGGATGTAGTCTTTACGCGACTGTTGGTGATATTTATCCGAGCGGCGAAACCAAACATGTTAAATATTTGCAAAGTATGTGGCACAATCACAATGCTTTTGTATAGGCTAAAAGACAGAGATAACCTACACATTTTGCGGCTTATTTCCAAGGATTAAGGTGCAAAATTGTAAATTTATCCTTAACGCCGACTGTGACTATCAAGAGACAGATAAAGAGCCTCAGTTACTGGATAATATACTCTATTACTCGTACTACTAGGGAGTTTGGTGGTGAAGTCACCTCTGGTAGAACTCAATAAATTCAATAGTATGTGCTGGCGATTTGGTGATTTATGGATATTGGTTAAACCATAAAGAATGTATCCTCTTTGGTTAAACTGAAGCACTAAAGAGGGTGAAGAAATTGTGCGATTGTCACCAACTATCTCCTTAACCCAACTATACCTTCCCTAACAGATGGTCGAGAGAGGCGATGGCTGAGATACGCGTCATACTCGTGATCGGGTGCTGTTTGTGGAGTCCGGTCTGTTCATGCTTGCAAGGGCATAGTAAATACCTTAATACTAGTGTTATTTTATTGTATGTAGATTGACGAGAGACATGATCCTGTTCTGGATTAGTTTTATTATTATTGACGCTTAGAGACCTTATACATCTCTAACAATATTAAGTTTACTTATTTTAATTTTAGGGCTTAGAGATCATTTACATCTCTAAGCACTTTGAAATAATTGTTATTAATCATATTTGGACGCTCAGAGACCATATACATCTCTGAGATATTAAATTAATTTTATATTCCTTTTGTTTATTCGGACACAGATCGTATTCAATACGTCCTTAATATTTGTAAATTTATTTTCATTGAATTGTTAATCAGTATATTTTTTTAAATCATTATTATTAAGTAAGATTGTCAGTTTTTTAAATTGTATAAATTCATGCTTTGACATGTAAAAGTGCCCTTGTGGCCTATTTGCAGAATAAATATTTGATTTTGATTTTGATTTTGATTATCCATTAATCCTGGGAAAACTATAACAAGACCCTTTACTAGAAAAATTACCCGTCGCGGCATAGATCACGCATAGATCAGTTTAAGTTACGGAAGTTTACTAGGACTGTTTATTTATTATTAAAAATGGGATTGCTCTTGGCCAGCATTTAGCCAGGGGGCAAAGATGAGGCCGACGACGATGAAGCGAGCACACCCAGATGCTTATTCACTCGTGCGACTCAGTGTCTAATGAAGGGAACTATCTAGGTGTCATAGTGATATAAAGGTAGGATTTCCACCACCACCCACCACCATATCAGCCAAAGGACGTCCACTGCTGGACATAGGCCTCCCCCAAATTCACGGGAGGTATATACCTGCGTGGAGATTATGGCATATATATGCCATAATCTCCACGCAGGCATATATATGGCATATATATGCCATAATCTCCATGCTTGGCATGCGGGTTGGCGATCGCAGTATCTCCACCGCACTCCAGGGATGCTGCTGCCCATCCCCCGGTGGTCTTGGTCGTAGTTTTAGAACATACCCGGGTCCAAATGGATTTCCATACGGACCATTTTGATAGACTCTCGTTAGCAATTTTCCGCTTTCGTTAAACTATGTACTATATAGTATTGCACGATAAAACAAAACATCTGCTGTTATCATCAGAGCAAAAACTCACCGTGACATCGATGCACCGTATGTTCCCATCGTAAGAGGCGACGTACAAGAACCCGTTGCAGCACACGGCCTTGCTTTTGATCATGGCGCCGACGTGGATCTGCCACATTTCCTTGCAGTCGTCAAGGGCGAAGCACAGCAGGGTGCCGTCGTGCGCGCCCACCGCGCCCAGCGGCGGCGCGGGCGCACGCTGGACGCACAGCACGGACGCTTCCACGCGGGACTTGACGAGCAACGTCCCGTGCAGCTCGCCTGTCACTGCGTCGGCTACTATGATCTTGCCGGAGTGGCTGCCGACCGCTACATACAATTTGCTGCAAAACATTTAACAATTGACATTTCGTTTTTTAAGCAGGCCAGGTTTCCGATGAAATCAAATAGAGGATAAATATTTTTTAAGGAAAAAAAACCGACTTCAATGGGGGAGTCCGGTGAAAGATTATTATACTTAGATGGTGCACTCTTAGATTCCATACAATAAAATAAAAATGGCTATAAGTATGTTTATAATGATAGAAGACTAAGCACCCTCAATTCCTCATGGAATCATGGAAAAACCTTGCTTGCTTGACAAACAAAACGAAGAGAACAAATCGCCAAACGTGAACTACGCGTCGTTGAAGAGTTCCGTTCTGATCATCATCAGCAGTTCCACTTCATCAAATGTCACTTTTATGAATGAAAATGCTTGATTAGTTCATGAAAATACTAAAATCACTATGTGTGTGCCTTTCACATTTGAGGAGTTTCCTCGATTCCTCATGGATCCCATCATCAGAACTCGAGCACGACAAAAAATAATCGTGAAAACAGAACTTGCTTAACAAACACAGCTAGGAGGACAAATCACCAAACGTGAACTTTTCGTCGTTGAAGAGTTCTGTTCTAATCATCATCAGCAGTTCCACTTCATCCAATGTCACATTTTTGGATGCAAATGCTTGACTTGTTGATAAAAACACAAAAATCACTATATGTTTGCCTTAAAGATTTGAGGAGTTCCCTCAATTCCTCATAGATCCCATCATCAGAACTGCGTTTTGAACAAAAACGGGACCAACTTGGATATATATACTTACAAACAAAAAAAGAATTTTCCATTTCGGTTAAGAAATGACGGAGTTATAGAGTGACAAACATTAAAAAAAAACATACAACCGAATTGATAACCTCCTCTTTTGAAATCTTGAAGTCGGTTAAAAATAAGTAAAACCCTGAAAATAAGTAATATCCCAATTTCATACAAATAAATCAATTTCAAAAGTTCGTCATCCTAAAATAAAGTAAGTGACAAGTAAGGCGCCACAGCGTATCAAATCATACAGAGACACTGTTGCTAAGACAGATACTAAAGAAAGTGTACCTACCTACTGCTGTTCTTTTTGTGCGCTGTGACTCTTACAATTCACCCTTGTGACGTCATTACAATGATAGTAGGTTTTCTTCACATTTTCGTAAATATTAAGAAAACTGATTGATATATTTTGGGGTTTCTTGTTAACAAATTAACGAAATGAGTGAATATTTCATACTACTTGAAATATTGTCAATTGTTACTGCATTCAGTTATTAACTACTTGATAAATTGTAATGAATACATATTACCTCAGAGCCCATACTCTATATCATAGATATGTATTCATTATAATGTATCAAGTAGTTAATAACTACTTGATACATTTACTATTCCTCCCTCAATAACCTCAGAGCCCATACTCTATATTCTATATCATAGATATGTATTCATTACAATGTATCAAGTAGTTAATAACTGAATATATATATATCATTTTAGTACTTTGTTGCACTAACGTAACAATACTGTGACAGTTGGGATGCGTCAAAGTATAGGTAGTGAAAGTGACATGGAAGTGACATTAGCATTTAAGAGATCGCTCATTAGCGATAAGACCGGCAGTTTTTTTTACCCTGGCGTAAGAGGAACTTGAATCTCTCTATGTTCTGAACCATTATCTTGTTTGTTATATGACATATATAAAGTACTAAACATCAGTGATGATAGTTTTAGGCTGCAATGTGGTCCTTCGAACCGGATTTTGTCCGTGAAGTGACAAAGAAAATACATTTGTAAAAAAACAAGATGCGTGGTACAAGCGCGGGTTTTCCTGTGTCACGTATGTTGAATTAGGATATCTATATTAGATGTGATATCTTACTGTCCAGTGAGGAGCAAGGACGGAGTCGCGTCGACGCACTTGCCGGTGTCGTGGGTCCACAGCACGACGAAATCGTCCGCGCCGGCGGGGCACTGGCTGCTCCTTTTTGACACACCACCCTCCATCTGCGACCTTGGCCGTTTAGCCCTTCTGCTTAATATTTTCTTGTCTACATTAATTTCCTTGCTAGATAATTCCAGTATTTCATCAATTGTTTTAGTATCTGACAGCAAATGTGGCAGGATAAATTTGCCTAGCTTTGGGAAATTTAAAGACAGTTTATTACACATGGAAACGGCAAGGAATGATGTTCCACCGATCGAAAAGAAATCTTTTCCTTTTATAGAATCGTAAGTAAAGTTTCTGCTAAATGTCTCATTAAGTTCGTTTAAGAAAACCGACTTCACTCCACTTAATGATTTAGATGTATTTTCAAACATTCTGGAGAGAATTAACTTGGAGACTTTTCCATGTGGGTTGGTGGGCAAGTTGTCCACCCGTACTATTTTGTCTGGCCAATGCTTGTCGTCCAGTTTGCATTTAAGGAAATCGGAGAGTTCTCGGCTGGTGAATGTTTCTGAGGAGAAGTAAACCACTAGGAGCATAGGCTTGGGTAGCCACAGACATGAACATGTTTTGACTCGTGGACACAACATGATGGTAGTCTCAATATGCTGTAAATTTACTTTGCTGCCAAATCTCTTAATGATGTCATCTTTCCGTCCTCTGTAGTAAAGAGTGCCATGCTTTAGTTCTGCTAAGTCTCCGGTGTCTATTCGTTGTGAATTTTCCTGTTTATATTTATTCAAAATAATGCAACGTCTTGATTTGCTTGCTGTAAAGTAAGAATTGATCAATTTAAGATTCAAAATAATTTGCATCACGATTACCTATAAAAATGTTCCAGAAACTTCTGCACGGCTAGCACAAGAAGACGCGCGAGCTATCTCGCGAGCGCGAGATAGGGTACTTATCCGTTTCTTTCTGTGTCTAAAGAGACGGCTAGTCTATCTCGCCCGTCGTCTTGTGCTAGTCATGCTGCAATGGTATGTCATAACATAAACAAATGGAAAACGAAATCAAAAAGGTAATAGAATGGAATGATGATTTTATGATATGCCTCTCAATTTTTTTTGTAAGGCAATTAAAATCTCAAAGAAACAACATAAAACATACTTCACATACTAGTTATATGTTCTGTATAGAATATAGAGTGCCCCATAAACCGTGGACAGTTGAATTGATAGGGCTGCTAAATACCTCTCAGAATATTATCTTATTTGAAGTTTAGTAAAGATACCTTAGTTTTCGTGATATGGATTTTTGTGACCATAAATAGAGCATTCGATTTTTACAAATAGCAAACTGGCTAGGAAATGATTTAGAAGGTTGCTAGGATGTCCAGAACCCTTGTGATTAATGTCTTAAAAATACAACTAAAAAAACCTACTCTTTTTTGTACCTTTTTAATTCACGTGTTTATGAAATATGCTATATGTATTCACCAAAATCCATTTTTTTTTCTTACTTACTTAATATAACTTTACCCATGTTCTTTGCCTTTTCAATGGGATCTACTATAATTTGGGTTTCTGACAGACAATTCCCCAATGGAACCTCTCTGTCAGTGTGGATCTTCGCCAGGTTTAGTTCAGCAACACAAGCCCAACAGGACATCTCAGTGACACCATACAAGGTGAATATTTTAGTTTCATTATTCTTGTCTTTCAGTTCCTTCAGCCTTTTAATTCCATTCAGTGGTTCTCCACCTAAAGCCAGTATTTTGAGTGTGGAATTTGCACTCAAAATTTTGTTTTTTATATCAGCATTGGAATACTGAAAGAATCTTGATGGTGTGGTTTGCCAGACAGTTATAGAGTTTTGTTTGTTTGTGGGAAATAGAACTTCTGCTTTATCTGGTGCTATAAGCAGTGAAGCCCCATTCATACAGGCAAGGAGTATCTCAATCATTGACGGGTCAAAAGTGAGTGGTGTAGAGAAATATATGATATCATCTTCAGTAATGTTAAACATTTTGGTGAGGTCATCAATGTTTGGCTGGATGCTGTGCACTGGAACTTGTATGTGTTTGGGTTCCCCAGTGCTGCCAGATGTCTGTGCTATGAAGGAATGTTCTGCAACATAGCACTTGTTCTGTGGACTGTGCTCTTGGTTGAAGAAATCTAGGACCATATCAAACACCTCAACTGTCTTATCTGGCTTTTTGCCAAAAAGTTCAGAAGTGGAACCGGTTGCCGAATCATTGATGATGATAAATATTGTGAATTTAACATTTTCAACTACACACTCTATATCTTGTGTGGGATCCAGAAACATGAAGGTTGTACAGCATTTGTGAGCCCTAGAATGGTGAACGATTTATTGTTTTTATTTTAAAGTACATTATTATATGACTAGATTTTGGTACAAATAAAAGAATCAAATGCCAAGATTAGTATTTATTTTACTAAATATGTAGTATAGAAATAGGGGTGTAGGTAGGATTTAGCTTAGATGGTGGATTGGCTAAGAATAAACTTTTTTCTTTTAAGGAGTGCTGACCCTGTCTGTGCTGGGGGAGAGGATCCATATCTGGCTACAAGTTTGAAATTAAACAAATAACAATCACTTACGCGGCTATGACGCAAGGAACCAGAATGTTCCTCTTTGATATGAGACCGATTACCCCCCTCTTGTTCTGAAATTGTTGAATATTTTGGGATATGCATTCGCATACTCCATACAGCTCAGAGTACGTGTATTTCTTGTACACGCCATTATTGTACAGAGTTACGGCAACCCTGGACGGATTTTTAGCACAAGTGCGCACAAAAACATCATAATATCCACGTTTATATTTCATTTGGTTACAGATACAATAAAAGATAATTTGACTGAAATAGTGTCTTAATAAAACATGAAATAACTGTGTCTTTATTATTCATGACAAAGCCATATGATAAGAAACAGTATAGTTACTATTTAAGTTCGGAAAAAGAGTGTAAATAAATAAAACCCGGAGGCCAGATTAATCGATGTATTTACGAAATTTTGCAGTGGTCACTGTCAGTGTCACTTATTATTGTCAGTGTCAAAAATAACATTGTAAAAATATATAATTAAGGCCTAGATTCGACGTCTTTCTAGCAAGTTACGTCGGATATTTTTATTCAGCGTGTGCCCCATATTGAAGAAAATATTCAAACAATTTTGAAAACCGTGATATTATCGACATCCTAGTATTGTAATAAAAATAACGGAGGCCCTCTACATTATTAATATTATCACGATACTGGTGTGTCAATATTATCGCGGTTTTCAAAATTCTATGGGGCCCTTTACACGATTAATATTGTCACATTACTGGTGTGTCAATATTATAGCGGTTTTCAAAATTGTTTGGATTTTGCGTCAATATTCATCAAAATGCACATGATACGGATCGTGATCACGGCTGTTTATCTACGTAGAACGAAACGTGTATGATAGCGTCCATATTGTGTCAAAAGATTTTGACGACATACTGAGCTTTGATTGGCTACTGCCTACGTCAAACGTCAAAATAAAGTGACAAATAAAAATAAAATGGCGTCTCCTCGGAATTTCGTCTAGTCGTCTCTGAATATTTTTTGAATTTTTTCTAATGTTGTTATTTAAATTGGAGTATTAATAGTTTACTATATAGTAAACAAACGAAACAGTGTGTAGCTAATCGAAAATTCATCTGGAAGCGCGTATTGAAATTGTGTGGACAACAAATGGAAGATAGTGAAGTGCATCGTATGTGGCAAGGCATGCAAGTTCTCATTTTGCAAAATGTACGAGTGTTGTGGTTGTAAAACGTAGAACTCTGTGAAAGGACGAAGATATATCGTTTTCCCGGATATGAGATGAGATACATTAAAAAATAAATCTGCTGATAAGTAAAATGTTTGTTTAATTTCATTTAACTAAGATATGGATCAACATAGTTCACGGTATTTCAATTGAACACCAATGGTGTTCAATTGGAAATGCCGTGAGCTTCTACACAAAGTTAAATTTAAATGAGCTATATATATATTTATTGTTGGATGTTCACAGTAAGTTCCATTGCCACAGTGCCATTAAATAATTAAAAAAAAAGAAACGTCAAAAATCTACCAGCGGGTACAGATTAAATATAGTTGCTTACGGTCTATATATTTTCTTCGTGAGTTGGCGGTCTGAACCCTTACTAGTCTGTGATCGTGATATGAGTGTATCGCGTGATAATATTTACCGTGTAAAAGGCCCCTACACAAAGTATAGCCTGACCTCATTGAGCTCTTATAATACCTGACCCGGGGGTCTACATCGAAATTCGAACTTCGTATGGTGCCATTCCTTTCACTCTCCTGTCATACACTATATGAGTGAAAGGGACGGCACCAGACGAAGTTCGGATTTCGGAGTAGACCACCAGGGGTGCTACCGCGAACTTCGGAAATCGAACTTCTCAGCGTGCCGTCCCTTTCACTCTCGTGTTATATACTATATGACGAAAAGGGACGGTACGATACAAAGTTCGATTTTCGAAGTTCGCGGTAGCAGGCCAGTGTCTATTTGGCCATGTTACGGATTTTTAGTAGTACTAATTTATTTTAATGGCAAGACATACTCTTTGATAACATACGATAATTAATTAAAATTAACAAATTAAAAGTGAAACAAGCTTACACCAAGACGAAATATTTCGTGATTATAAAAATAAGAAAGCCGAAGATCATCCAAAACGTTGTCACGTGGTTGTCACAAAACTTATTGAGAATATTTTAACCCTTAATCAAATAACGGGGTATTATTTCCCACTTCATTTCAATTTACGAAATAAACTAATTTTTTTAATGGCAACACTCAGCGATACCAACATAAACATTTTTTTTAGCACAGACAAGAGAAAAGCAGTCTCGCAGTCACAGACTAGTAAGGGTTCAACCGCCAACTCAAGAACCAACAATATAGACCGTAAGCAACTATATCTTATCTGTACCCGCTGGTAGATTTTTGACGTTTATTTTTTATTATTATTTAATGGCACTGTGGCAATGGAACTTACTGTGAAAATCCAACGATAAATATATATAGCTCATTTAAATTTAACTTTGTGTAAAAGCTCACGGCATTTCCAATTGAACACCATCGTCCGATGTAAAATAAACCTGGTGTTCAATTTAAATACCGTGAACTATGTTGAGCCGTGTCTTAGTTAAATGAAATTAAACAAACATTTTACTTATCAGCAGATTTTATGTTTCTCATCTCATATCCGGGAAAACGATACATCTTCGTCCTTTCACAGAGTTCTACGTTTTACAACCACAACACTCGTACATTTTGCAAAATGAGAACTTGCATGCCATGCCACATACGACGCACTTCACTATCTTCCATTTGTTGCCAAACAATGGTTATTACGCGCTTCCATTGAATTTTCGATTAGCTACACACTGTTTCGTTTGTTTACTGCATAGTAAACTATCAATACTACAATTTAAATAACAACATTCGCAAAAATTAAAAAAAAAATCAGAGACGACTAGACGAAATTCCGAGGAGACGCCATTTTATTTTCGTTTGTCACTTTATTTTGACGTTTGACGTCCAATGGCACTGCCATTATGGCAGTCAAGTCAAGGCAGTAGCCAATAGCTGGGTAAGTCGTCAGAATTTTTTTGACACAATATGGCGGCTATCGTACACGTTTCATTCTACGTAGATAAACAGCCGTGCTTGTCATTAGCTGTCAAATATACTATTGACCGCGGCCGCAGGCCGCTCCAGTGTGTGACACACTTTATGCAGCTGAATTGAGAACTAGTCTTAGCCGGGTCCACAGTGCCATGTTTTTCGTGTTTGCAAACATCAAACATGTTTTTCGAACACAAAATAGGCGTGGCCTCAATGTTAACGCCGGTCCACTGCACCAAAAATCCAACAAAACATGTTTGTAAAACATGTTTGATGTTTGCATGTTTTGGGGTGGTTGGGATCTACCTCCTAGCGGTCCACCCCGGGCAACGTCGCCTCATTGGCGGCGGCTGAAGATCCCACAAAGCGGTGTGGTAGGCCTGAAGCAGTCGCAAAAGGCCGCCTGGTTCGCGACCGGGTGGTCGCTTGGCACCGAAGTCCGGTGCCAAGCGACCGCGTTCCGCTGAGTGTGTGGGAGTACCAGTGCCTTTGGGGAAGTAAAGGGAGATGTCAGTTGCGCAGCCCAAGTCTGGTCTGGAAATTGTTGGGCTGCACTGAATCGGGTAACTCATGCTGGAGGCTAGCGGGATCCTAAGCACGGTCTTAAGCCGTAGGCCGACCGCCGGTAGTAGGGGGCCCAATTAGCACGTTAGCCGAGTGTGAAAGGCTGCCCCACACAACGCGCGAAAAATTCCGAAATGGTCCACCGTGCCAGTTGGCGACTGGAGGGGAGGACCCGGTGGCCATTTCGGGGGGTTTGGGGCGTCGCCGCAGGCTCCAAATGAGTTCCCCAACGTTCGGTGTAGTTCTTCGGTTCCTTTTGAAAAAACTGGGCTGCGCCTCGACTTCAACACGCTGGGGTCTGTGTGTACGTGCGTGATGACATTTGCTGTCTGGGTCTTGGATTTTGGTGGATACAGGAATAGACAAAACTGTCTATGCTTGTATCTACCGTTCGCACAAAGGTAACCAGGAGACAACCAGACTTTTTGACCATCTTATAGAGACGGCAGATCTTGCCCAACAGCGGTATCCCACGGCGGAACTAGTCTTCCTGGGGGACTTTAACGCACACCATAGTGAGTGGCTGTTCCCGTACCAGGAAACCGACCACGCTGGGAGAGAGGCGCGCAAACTTGCATTGACGCTAGATCTCACCCAGCTGGTGAACGTTGCGACGCGGGTGCCTGGTGTTGACGGGCATACACCTAATTGCCTTGACCTTCTGCTGACAACTAATCCAGACCAGTACTCCGTGTCGGTTTCCACCCCCCTTGGGTCATCCGACCATTGTCTGATGAAGTCCGTATCGATCCGATCTCCTCCTGATGACAGCCCCAGAGGCACAAGGAGAGTTTGGAGATACGAGTCAGCAGATTGGGATGAGATGCGGCACTTCTTTGCGTCTTATCCTTGGCGGCAAATGTGTTTTTCTTCGAACGACCCCTCGCTCTGCGCTGACGCGATTGCTGACGTATCACGTCAAGGGAATGGAGTTTTTTATTCCGTTCTCAGACATCTCGCTCGGTCACAAAGCCCGGCCATGGTACAATGCGGACTGCGCGCGTGCTGAGGCCCGCAAAGAGTCTGCCTACCAGGCCTGGGTTCAAGCTCGTTGTAAAGTATGGAGTCCAGGATAATTCCGACCGACATATGACAGTTACTTTCTAACCAGCCTACACTGCACTCCTCCACCCTGGGTTTATACTTAATAATAACAAATAATAATAAACAAAACTAACAGCTAACGATAAACTATAGATTTAACCTAGAGATACCCCTGAGCCTACATTGCCTGACTGGACGAGCTAGGGACGGCGGCGATACGCTAGGTAGAGCGTCTTGGAAAGCAGGTGACCCGGGCGGTGAGGGTGAGTGACTCTGTTGCGGCACCACAGCCGCACCCGAAGGCGCTTTCCCCGGCCGTTCCACTAGACCTTCCTGAGTCTCCTCGGACGCCTCCACGTTCGGTTCCTGAACCCCTAAGCCTCTAGGATTTGTGCGGACTTCAGACACTATGGGTCCTGATGTTGGAATTGTAAGTGACTGTCTACCTGACCTCCGCTTTAATTGATCAATTTGTCTATGTATCATTGACCCGTCTGTCCCCTGACCCTATAATCACCGGAGCCAGTCCTATCTACTATCTGACCCGGGGCCCACTTTTCCCCCTTCAGGTACGGCCGATACCAAACATCGTCATTCCCATCTAATTCCCTATGAGCTCCCCCCGCCGCTAATTTTTGTTTTTGCTGAGTCTTTTGAACCTTGCACCCAGTATCCGGCTTTAAAACGTCTAGTTTGGTACGAAGTCTCCTACCCTGAAGTAGCATTGCTGGGCTCTGACCCGTGGTTGGATGCATAGTATTTCTATAATAAAGTAAATAGGTCCACAGAGCCTTATTTATATCCTGTTTCTCGTGAATAGCCTTCTTAATCACCCGCTTTAACACCTTCACGGTCACTTCCGCCAAACCGTTAGAAGCAGGATGATATGGTGCAGAGAAAATGTGCTCTATACCGAGTCCCTGACAAAAGTTTTGCATTTCAGTACTTGAGAACGGCGGTCCATTGTCAGAAACAATCTGCTTGGGCAAACCCCACCTACTAAATAACTCACACAAGGTTGCAATCAGTGCCCCGGCTGTTGTGCTAGGCATGTGGAAAACCTCGACCCATTTGGACATGGCATCCACGACTACGAGGTATGTTTTTTCCAAGAATTGGACCCATAAAGTCCAAATGGATCCTAGACCACTGCCTGTCTGGCCATGGCCACATGCTGGGCGCTTGCCGAGGTGGCGCGTCCGCCTGTGCCGCGCACACCGCGCACTCCCGGCACATCCGCTCCACTGCCTCGTCAACCCCGGGCCACCAGACATAGCTCCGCGCCAGGGCTTTAGATTTGACAATACCCATGTGAGGCTCGTGCAACATGCGTAGTACGCGTTCTTTGCACGTTTCTGGAATCACTAACCGGTGGCCCCACATGACACAACCCAGTTCCTCATACAATTCATCCTTCCTATTATAAAAAGATTGCAAACCTTCTATATAACATTCCGTTGGCCATCCATCTCTAATAAAACCTTCGCTACTATAGGATCCCGCGCTGTTTGCTTACAAATCTCATTATAATCGAGCAACAATGCCTGCTGAATGAAATGCAAATACGTCTGCTCGGGTACCGTGGGGCACGTTTTTCCGCTTTGACTCACTGGCAGTCGCGACAACCCGTCTGCTCCATTCTCGTTAGTTCGGACATACTCAATTGTAAACGTATACGTCGATAAAATTAGAGCCCAACGTTCCATACGACTTGCAGCCATATTTGGAATACCGGTATGGGGCCCGAAAATAGACACCAAAGGCTTATGATCTGTTCGAAAAGATTATCGCCAGCGCTTCTCGATGTATCTGCGAGTAATTTTTCTCCGCGTCTGATAATGTCCGCTATACGTAAGCAACTGGTCGTTCCCCGCCTCCGCTCAGATTCGGCTGAGATAGCACCCCACCGACGCCCCGCGCAGATGCATCGCATGTGAGTATAAGTGGCCGTTCCGGATCGTATTATGCTAACACCGGCGCAGTAGACAGTATCCGTTTAATTTCTACAAATGCCTGCTCGCATTCGTTCGACCAACGCCACTCTACATTTTTTTAAGCAAATTATACAATGGCACGAGCCTGCCACTCATTTGCTTTACAAATTTCGCATAGAAATTGATTAACCCCAGAAATGAACCTAACTCTGTGACATTACCAGGCCTAGGAATCTTGGTGATTGCTTCCACCTTATCAAGATCCGTTTTTACTCCGTCTTTACTAAGTACATACCCTAAATATTTTATTTCATTTACTAAGAAAACGCACTTACTACTTTTCAGTTTCAGCCCATTCTGGCGTAACCGACCAAAAACCGCCTCCAAGGCCTGTAAATGCTTTGACACATCCTTGCCCCCTATAACTACATCGTCTAAAAACACCTCTACGTTAGGAATTCCCCCCAGGACTGAACACATAATCCGCTGGAATACCCCTGGGCTTGAGGCGAGACCGAATACGAGTCTATTGTACCGGAATAGACCGCGATGAGTATTTATAACTGTGTACCTACTACTTGATTCATCTAGCTCAATCTGATTGTATGCCTGTGACAGATCAATTTTCGAAAAAATTCGGGACTCTCCTAACCGTACAATTAAAGCATCTATCTTTGGCAGGGGGTAGCGATCTACTTGTAATTGCGGATTGACAGTTGCCTTATAATCCACACAAATCCTTAAGGAGCCATCCGGCTTATTTACCGGTACCAAAGGAGAAGCCCAGTCGGAGCAGTCGAAGGGCTCGATGATGCCATCGCGGAGCATGGCCTCTAGCTCGGCATCAACGCGCGCGCGTAGTGCGTACGGCAGCGGGCGCGCTCGGTGAAACACAGGAACCGCATCGGGCCGCAAACGAAGCGTCGCCTTACCGCCCGTGTACCGCCCCAAGCCGCCTTCAAACAACTCCTTATACCTGTTACATAATATTTTAATGTTATCATCAATTTGCCCCTTTCCATCGCTCACATTATGACAATTCAAATTCAAAAATGTTTATTTCGGACAACTTGATCCATATTTTGTTAGTAGTTACAGTAATAACTTATGCTAAGGGTTAGTATTTATAAAATGAAAGAATTAAAAGCGGCGCGTTGGAGCGGCGACAGGCGCGTGCAGCTGCGCATGCCGCCACACCAGCGGCGAATCCCAGCGGTGGGCTAGCGTACTCAGGATGCTGTTTGAGCTGCCGCGGCTGCGGTTGAGGAGCGAGGTAATCCGTTTTCTCATAATAGCGTAAAAGCAGTCTGTCTGAGCATCAGCGAACATAGCCGAAGCACTACAATACCGCGGAAGCCCAAACAGCATCCTGAAGGCGTCATTATACTGGACGCGCAGAGCGCTATACGCCCGCTTGGTAAAGCTAGTCCACAGACCGCACGCGTAGAAGGTTTGACAAAATGCTTTAAACAGAGTTAATTTCACCTCTTTACTAGCACGTGCGAATCTGCGGGCCAACATGTTACAGCGGACGCACAGCGCCCGGCGCTCCCGCTCGATGTCCACATCATCAGTCATTGTTTCAGTGACCCAGTGACCTAGGTATTTAAACTTATCAGCTCTCTTCAAAGGAGTCCCACAAAGAGTAACAGTCTGCATCTTATAGGATTTGTTACCTGCTTTAAATTGTAGGACCTCACTTTTAGATGCATTATACCTAAGTCCATGGGTCTCTGCGTAGCGTTCACATATCTTTATCAATCTTATAAGTACTCCCATCGAGGGGCACAGCAGCACCATGTCATCAGCATAACTTAGATTATTAACACATACATCTTCTATATGGCATCCGACATGTGCGCTGCTGAGCAATTAACAAAATTTGGAATAACTATACATAACTCAGTTAACCAGTGTCGGCCTATAAGTGAAGTCGTGCCACCCTCGATTACAAATAACTCCAAGTGTTTCTCTATTGCACCATAACGAACCTTCGGTTTTATGAGCCCGAGCGGTTTCAGGGTGGACCCATCGTAACACTTTAAGTTTAGGCCAGGTGGTGCCAGTTCGAGTTCACTGAAATACCGTTTGTATGTGTCGCTGCTTATGCACGACAAAGCCGTACCCGTGTCAACCTCCATATTAAGTATGTGATTATTGATGGAAATGGATAATCTCACCTGCTGATAGTCGTTCAAACACAGGTGATGGAAATCTTTTTCCTGAAGAAATTCCTCCCTTTCCTCCGCTCGCTGTTCCTCTCCTGATGCTCCAAAATGAACCCTCGCTGGTCCGGCCCGTGGTCTTCCCCTCATCTGTACCGGACACACACGACGTAAATGTCCAGTGCGCCTATGAAGGTGCTGGCCACCACACTATCGCGGCCGAACATCAAGTTTGGTTCGAAGATGTCCTGGCAACTCTGGCTGTCATCATGTTGTAAAATAAAATACGCTACTAATGTCTAGTTGTCTACTTTTTATTATTAAAGAGATATGCTGATTATGTTTATTCAGAGTGTGCTTATTGGTTAATTACCCTATCAAATGGTAGCAGAGCGTGGTTGCTCGCACCTCTGTAATATTCGTAAGTAAACAATACGCAAAAATGGCATCGACGAGTTATCGGAATATTGAATTGCTGACCAAATCAAATTATGACACATGGTGCTTACAAGCGCAAGCCGTCCTAATTAAGAACGATTATTGGCATATCGTAAGCGGCGAGAAAATTTTGCAACCTAACGCGGATGCGGCAACCAAGTTGGCGTTCAAAAAGAGGATTTGAAGGCAAAAGCAGAAATTTTACTCTTACTGTCACCTTCCGAACTAAAACAAATAAAGATCTGCACGTCATCTAAAGCTGTATGGGACAAATTAAAAGCTACGTATCAAAGCACCGGGCCTGCAAGGAAAGCTACCTTGCTTAAGCAGTTAGTTCTGAAACGAATGAACACAAATGAAGACATCCGTGATCACTTAAATAATTTCATGGATATTGTGGACAAACTCGCCGATATGGACATAAAAATACCGCCAGAATTGCTCGGCATCATGCTACTTTACAGTTTGCCAACAACATTCGAAAATTTTCGAATAGCCATCGAATCCAGAGACACATTGCCCAATCCTGACGACTTGAAAGTCAAAATTCTTGAAGAATACCAGGCCAGGAGTGGTAGTGAACAACCCGAAAGCTCCGAAGCATACCACTTTAAGAAAGGTAATCACAGACCATATTGCAAGAGCTGTAAAAAGAAAGGACACACCACCGAGGCATGTTGGGGCAAAAAGAAGACTACAAATGAGAAAACCAAAGGAAACCCGTACAAAAATTACAACATCTGTCTTAGCACTGCACATTCAAACTTCAAAGAAGATGTTTGGTGCCTCGACAGCGGGTGCTCCTCTCATCTGTGCGGCGTCAAGTCAATGTTTTCCTCACTGACCCCTGAAAATGGCAGTCTGAAGTTGGCATCTAAAAAGTATACAAGTAAGATAGAAGGAAAGGGAAGAGTAACAGTCAAAATTGACAAAGAAGGTTACAACTTTAATGATACCTTATTTGTTCCTGACGTATCAGTAAATCTACTGTCTGTCGGCAAAATAGCAGACAGAGGTAACAAAGTCGTCTTCGATAAAGACAAGGCTTATGTCATTGAGAGGAGCGGCGAAGTAACACTGACAGCACAGAGAAAAGATGGACTGTACTACCTTGAATCTAACAAAAATGAAACTGCAAATTACACACCAAATGAAGGAAATGACGTCATGGAATGGCACCGTAAACTGGGCCTTAACATGGGCTGCACCTGGTAGATGAAAAATTAGAAACCTGCGAAACCTGCATCAAGGGCAAACTTTCAAGATTACCATTTCCAAGACATGATGACCTCTACACAACCGAGCCACTGGAAATAGTACATAGTGACGTTTGTGGACCTTTCGAGTGTGAAACGCTGGCAGGCTCAAGATATTACGTCACTTTTATTGATGACTTTACCAGATACTGCTATGTATACTTCATCAAAAAGAAAAGCGACGTACTCACGACTTTCAAAACATACAAGAATGAAGTCGAGACGTTCCTGAACAAGAAAATAAGACACCTGCAATCAGACAACGGGACTGAATACCGCAACAAAGACTTTGACGACTTTCTCAAATCACATGGCATCCAAAGAAGATTGACCACAATTTATACCCCGCAGGAAAAAGGGGATAAGCGAGAGGAAGAATCGTTCATTATTAGACAAAGCGAGATGCCTGTTGATCGAAGCTAATGCCCCTAAAAAGCTCTGGGCAGAAGCAGTGTCTACTGCTAACTACCTTATAAATCGTAGTCCTGCGAAACCTTTAAATGGCAACGTACCGTTCACAAAATGGACAGGACGAACGCCGTCGGGTAATCATCTTCACGTTTTCGGCAGAAAAACCTTTGTCTTGAAAAAGAACAGACGAGGAAAACTGACACCTAAAACCAAAGAGGGAGTATTTATGGGCTACTCGTTGACCTCAAAAGGTTTCGGAGTGTATATACCGGAAGACGACAACGTGGTGATAAGCCGAGATATCAAAGTCACACCAAAGATGTACTTCGAAGACAAAGATTCAAACTACGATGGTCTAGTGGATGAAGAGGAGCGTCGCACGAACAAACCTGAAATAGAGAAGAAAAATAAATCGAAAGAACAAAACAATATCAGACAAATAGAAATAGAAATCACAGAGCAGAAACAAGAAAATCCTTCAAACATTCCTAACTGTCCTCTGGTGGAGTTGGAAAATCAAAAAAATCATCAAAATCAAATATTTATTCTGCAAATAGGCCACAAGGGCACTTTTACATGTCAAAGCATGAATTTATACAATTTAAAAAACTGACAATCTTACTTAATAATAATGATACAAAAAAAATATACTGATTGACAATTCAATGAAAATAAATTTACAAATATTAAGGACGTATTGAATACGATCTGTGTCCGAATAAACAAAAGGAATATAAAATTAATTTAATATCTCAGAGATGTATATGGTCTCTGAGCGTCCAAATATGATTAATAACAATGATTTCAAAGTGCTTAGAGATGTAAATGATCTGACGAAGAATGAATGGACGAAGTGGAAAACGAGGTAGAAACCTTTGACGATGCTTCAGAGATCGCAGAGATACCAGAAAATGGGAGGCCACAAAGAGAGAGGCACCCACCATCCTGGACGAAGGATTTCTTATTAGGTGTTACTGAAGAAAGTCACTTACTCTCCGAGATCTGCAACATTTCTGATGAAAATGAAAATGAAGAATACTGGCACGACGCCATAAAAGCTGAAATAAAAGCCCACATTAAAAATGGAACATGGAAAATTGAAGAGAAAAGCAAAGATATGAAAGTTGTAGACTATAAGATGGTCTTAAAAAATAAAATGGGACCTGACAACGGCGTGACAAGAAAAGCCAGACTTGTAGCGCGAGGCTTCACACAACGACCAGGAATAGACTACAACGAAACCTATGCTCCCGTAGCCAAACTAAGCTCAATCAGATCTGTCATCGGCATAGCTGTAGAAGAAGGGCTACAATTGAACCAGATGGACGTAACAACCGCGTACCTGAATGGTGAACTAGAAGAAAAGATTGTTATGAAATACCCTGACTATCTGGAAGACTACTTGACAGAGATTATGGTTGAAGAAAGTACACAAGAGGACTTGACTATCTATAACAAGACAATGGACATGCTAAGAGACATAAATAGCATACCAAAGGAGAAGGTTTGCTGTCTTATTAAAGCACTTTATGGACTCAAGCAGGCAGGGAGGCAGTGGTATAAGAAACTCGACACTGAATTGAAAAACATTGGTTTCAAAGCATCATAAGCAGACCCATGTGTATACCTACTAGAGAAAAGAGGAGCAAAAATTATAATAGTAATATATGTCGACGATCTACTAATTGCCTACTCGTGTCCAAGAACACTTAAAGAAGTCAAGAACCTACTAAATTCTAAATTTGAACTCAAGGATTTAGGAAAACCCAGAAGACTTATCGGCGTAGATGTGATTTACAAACGGGATGAAATTAAAATCAATCAACAAAATTTCATTGAAGATATTCTCCAGAAATTTAGAATGGTGGAATGTAAACCAGCATCTACGCCCATGGAGCCTGGTCTCAAACTAGAGAGAAGCGAAAGAGACGAAACCCAGCGCTCTCAGCTTCCTTATAAGAACCTCATAGGTACGCTTATGTATCTGGCAGTCGCAACTCGACCCGACATAATGTTTGCCATAAGCTACCTGTCACAGTTCAATGACAGTTATAATGAAGAGCACTTTAAGTGTGCGAAAAGAGTACTTCGTTATTTGAAGTTAACAAAGAATGTCGGCTTAACATTTAAGAAGACCGGAGATGATTTATACGGCCTGGCAGATGCGGACTGGGGCGCATGTAAGCTTGATCGTAAATCATTTTCAGGCTACTGCTTCAAGTACGCTGGAACAGCTATAAGCTGGATGGCCAAAAAGCAAAAGAGCATCGCCTTATCTACTGCTGAAGCGGAATATGTCGCGTTGACCGAAGCCGCGAAAGAAGCCATCCATTTGAAAAACCTTTTCAGAGATTTGGGAGCAGACTTCGGACGCATAGTCATTTTAAATGACAACCAAGCAGCTCTCAAACTGAGTCAAAACTCAATGGTCACTTCAAAGTCGAAACATATTGATTTTAAGATGCACTTCATTAGAAATTGTATCCAAGAAGGATCAATAGAAGTCAAGTATCTGCGAACCGAAGATATGGAAGCAGACCTGCTGACCAAGGCCCTAGCTGGTCCACGGCTAGTAAAATTACGTAGCGGCATAGGGCTCTCCTGATGGCCACGACAGCGCCGTGAAGAGGAGTGAAGGTGCTGGCCACCACACTATCGCGGCCGAACATCAAGTTTGGTTCGAAGATGTCCTGGCAACTCTGGCTGTCATCATGTTGTAAAATAAAATACGCTACTAATGTCTAGTTGTCTACTTTTTATTATTAAAGAGATATGCTGATTATGTTTATTCAGAGTGTGCTTATTGGTTAATTACCCTATCAGCCTACACCGGCTGCACTCAAAGTTCTTGAACCTGCACGTCTCGTAGCCATGACTGGTTGTGCCGCACCCGCTGCAATGACTGTCAGTCGGTTTGCTGGCGCGTTTACCGGCGCTAACACCGCGCCCATTTCCGGCGCTAACACTGCGCGCTCGGCTACCTCCACCGCGACCGGATGTTGCCGGCCGACGATTGTATCCCGCTGCTAACGCATGTATAGGCTCAGTTCCCATCACATTTCCTCCGATGTTGGCCACTCCCGCCGAAACATCCACCGACGCCGAGTCTCGTTCTGCCGCCTCTAAGGAAGTCGCAATTTTGACCGCTTTCGCGAAGCTTAAACCATCATCTTCAGCAAACAAACGTTGGCGGACTACGTCACTTTTTAGTCCGCATACAAATGGGTCCCGCAGATTATCATTTAGATTGGCCTCGAATTTACAAAAGCGAGCTGCCTTCTTAAGCTCCGCTACATACTCTGAAATGCTCTCCTCGTTGTTCTGCCTTCTTTGCCGAAATCTGTAGCGTTCGGCT
Organism: Notocelia uddmanniana; assembly: GCA_905163555.1. NCBI lineage: Eukaryota > Metazoa > Arthropoda > Insecta > Lepidoptera > Tortricidae > Notocelia > Notocelia uddmanniana. Next base: position 26,068,422 of record LR991055.1, read on the forward strand.
AATACTGACGGCGCCGGTTGTAAATGATCGTTAAGTAGTTTGACAACCTCGTCATACTTTAGCTCCGATGGTTTTTTGGGACTTGCTAAGTTAGTCAATAGCTGGTACGCCTCGTCCCCCATTACTGCGATTAATGTCGGTAGTTAAAGCTCCGGACCCACGTCATTTACCTTAAAATACATCTCCAGTCTATCGATGTACGACGACCATGTTCCGTTTTTGACGTCAAACTCGCTTACTTTTCCTATGGACATTTTTCCGTAGAACTCGACTTTTTAATATTGCAATATTACCGTACGCGCTTTTGGGTAATTTTCCTCGTCGCCACTGTAAAGTATGGAGTCCAGGGACGAGAAATAAGGCAGCAGAATGTGGAAGAGCAGCTCTGATTTATTTGGCATAATTCCGACCGACATATGACAGTTACTTTCTAACCAGCCTACACTGCACTCGTGACCGCAAAATTCGAGCTCGAAGGGTTCGTTCTAAGAAGAGGGCATTCAACTTAGCCGCCAATTCTTGCAAAAGGGTGATCCGTAAGGCTCGGTTCGATCACATCCGTAGAATAGGGGCCAGACTAGCAGCCTACCCCCCAGGTTGTAAGCAGTTCTGGTCCTTATCTAAATCGATCGAAACCAATTTCTGTCGTCCGTCGCTTCCTCCCATGGAGAAGCCTGATGGCTCGCTGGCTTTAACCGCATTAGAGTAGGCAAATCTCTTTGCCTCTCTGTTTGCCAGTAACTCGCGTCTGGACATTGGCTCTCATCTACCACCATCAATACCTCAATGTGGCTCCTCGATGTCGGAGGTCACGATTTATAACAAAGAGGTCCATAGAGAACTGCAGAGTCTAGACGTAAACAAAGCTTGTGGGCCTGATGGTATACCTGCAAGGGTTCTGAAGCACTGTGGTCCCGAGTTGTCTCCTATTCTTACACGTTTGTATCGTCTCTCTCTCAAGACGAATACCGTACCGGCATCCTGGAAGCTTGCCAATGTGCAACCAGTGCCCAAGAAAGGTAGTCGTGCCGATCCCTGCAATTATCGACCTATCGCCATTACCTCCATACTCTGTAAGGTTATATAGAGTTCTGAACAGTAAGCTGCTGACTTACCTTGAAGCTAACGACCTTCTCAGTGATCGGCAATATGGGTTTCGCCGGCGCCGTTCCACTGGGGATCTTCTTGTGTATGTTACGCACTACTGGGGCGAGGCCATCGAGAAACACGGTGAGGGTCTTGCCGTGTCTCTTGACATCTCGAAGGCTTTTGACAGGGTTTGGCATGCTAGTATGCTTCGCAAGCTTCCTGCATACGGTATCCCTTCTGGTTTCTGTAGCTGGATATCTGATTTCCTGAGTGGGCGGCCGATCCGAGTAGTCATTGATGGCTGCTCGTCGGACCTCATGGCCATTGATGCCGGTGTTCCTCAGGGATCTGTTCTCTCCGCGACCCTTTTCCTACTTCATATTAACGACCTTCTTCTGCCAGGAGTGGTCGCATATGCAGATGACAGTACGGTCATGGAGAGATATTTGTCCAGCGCGGGGGCTGGTCGTGATGAAATTCAGTCTGAGAGAGAGACAATGGTAGAGTGAATTAACTCAACCTTAAGTCTTGTCTCCCAATGGGGTGATAACAATCTAGTTAGTTTCAACGCCACCAAAACGCAAGCGTGTCTGTTTACTGCAAAAAGGAGCTCATTCAATCTGGCTCCTACTTTCCGAGGTACAACCGTGTCTGTAGCCAACGATCTCGAGCTGCTTGGCATGACGGTAAGCTCAAACCTTAACTTCGGCACTACCATCGAGTCCAAAGCCGGAACAGCGGCCAAAAAGCTGAGCATCCTAAATAAGGTCAAGCGATACTTCACCCCTGGGCAGCTTCTATCTTTATATAAAGCCCAAGTCCGGTCTTGCATGGAGTATTGTAGTCACCTTTGGGATGGCTCGGCTAAGTACCAACTTGCCGCACTCGACTCGGTGGACCGCAGAGCCTGGAGGCTCATTGGCGGCAGTACGGTAGTGGGAAATAAGCTGCAGAGCTTAGCACATCGACGCAAAGTAGCATGTCTCTGATATAGGCAGGTTCGCAGTAGATTGGAAAACACGTACACACTTCACTAAATATGTATTATAAATAACTTGTATAATATCTTCCGTATTTTTATTTGGTGGCGAATGTCAGAAGTCACATCAGTTCTTTTTGAAAATCCCGAGTGCTTTAAACAGTTCAAGCTTCAAGGAGGCTAGCTATATAACACTCCCCCTCACGAGGGATCCTCTGCCAGTACTGCATAGTCCCAGACGCTGACGTAGCTTTGCCAGTTTGAGCTGTGGAAGACTTTTCGTACTTAAGTCAGCTTCCATGTTCTCCGTTTCCTTGTATGAAACAGTCACGTCACCTCTCAGCACGCAGTCTCTTATAAAGTGCTCTTTAATGCTTATGTGTTTCGACCGTTTACCAGTCATAAGATTACTTGCCAGTTTCTGCGCCGCTAGATTGTCATTATATATCATAGTCGGCCCTTGCGCCACTCCAATTTCGCGTAGCAAGTATTTAAGATGTAGCGCTTCTTTGGCTGCTTCCGTCATTGCCATATATTCGGCCTCGGCTGTTTATAAGGCAACAACCCTCTGTTTTTTCGTTTCGTAGCTTACTAGACCTCCACCGTACTTGAAGGTGTATCCAGTGTACGAGCGTCGGTCAATTGTACACGCCGCCCAATCTGCGTCGGCCATACCAATCAGCGGTTGACCGCTTTTCTTATATTTCAGGCCGATATCTGCAGTGCCTTTTAAATACCTCAGGACTCTTTTTGCTGCTTGCCAATGTTCGCTTCCATAGCATGTGTTGTATTGGCTCAGCTAGCTTACTGGGAACATAATGTCCGGGCGCGTCGCTGTGGCTAGGTACATTAATGACCCAATCAGATTTTGGTACGGATATTTGCTCATTTCTTCTTTATTTTCACTCTTAGTCAACTTCAACCCTAGTTCCATGGGCGTTGACGCGGGTTTACAATCGCCCATGTTGAATTTTTGGAACAAATGTTGTACAAATGTATTTTGCGACAGTGTCATCTCTCCCCCTACATGGGTGAATTGTATACCGAGGCAATGATGTAATTTTCCCATATCTCTTATTTCAAAAACTTCTTTTAATTTTGTCTTAACTTCTTTCAAAAGTATTTCAGATTTATATGCAATAATCAAATCATCGACGTATACATTAATGAGCAGTTTCTCTCCCCCTTTCTCCAAAAAATATAGACAAAGGTCTGCTGTAGTGTTTTTGAAACCGTTTTGCAATAGTTTCTCATGCAATTTTAGAAACCATTGTCTTCCAGCTTGCTTTAAGCCATAAATAGCTTTATTCAGCTTACAGACTCCATCATTTTTATATTTATTTAAGTCTTTTAACATCTCTTTGGCCTTCTGTACTATGATAATATCGTTATCCTCTGATATTATAAACTTTAAATATCCTTCCAATTTCTTTGGTATTTTCATGTAAATATTTTCATTGACATTTCCATTTAGCCATTGACACCTCACATAATCTAGAAGCCACGCTGGTATTCGTCTTTGTCTTGTTTCACTTGAGGGAGCTTGCTCAATTTCCACAGACTCTTCATTGTCTACATCTTCAAATACATCATTTTCTACTTGAATGTCTTCATTGTTTTCACAAATTTGTTCTTCATTGTTTTCACAAATTTGTTCGATATCTTCATTTGTATTGCTGGAGCTATCCCATCATTTGTATCATCATTTTTGTTTATTTTCTTTTCTGTGAAGAACACATCGATACCTTCACAGTCTTCGACCATTTTGTTTTCATCTTCTTCGTTTTTCTTCTCATAAAACATTTTCTCAATCACTCTTACATCTCTGCTTATTATGACTTTGTTATTTTTGGGGATGTAAATACGATAAGCTTTCGAGTTTTCAGAGTAGCCCACAAAGATTCCAACAGTTGCTCTAGGGTGGAATTTGCTTTGCTTTTGCCCTTTATTAAACACGAACGCCTTGCTGCCGAAGACATGGAGATGTCTGATGCAAGGGCTTCTTTTTACCCATCTTTCAAATGGTGTTGCATTGCCAATGCTACTGCACGGGCATCTGTTCGCTAAATAATTTGCGGTATAGATCGCTCCTCCCCAGAACTTCTCTGATAATTTAGCTTCAATAAGCATACATCTTGCTCTCTCTAGAAGACTTCTATTTTTGCTCTCTGCTATTCCGTTTTGTTCTGGCGTATAAGGTGCAGAGAGCCTTCGTTTGATTCCATGATTCTTTAAATATTCGTTGAATTCATGGTTGATGTATTCCGTCCCATTGTCACTTTGGAGGTGTATTATTTTCTTCTTTGTATAGTTTTCTACCTCTTTCTTGTACTCTGTGAACTTTGTCAGTGCTTCATTATTTTTTTCATCGTATATATTCTGCAATAACGGCTGTAATCATCTATAAAAGTGATAAAGTACCGTGAGCCGATCGTTGTCCCAACTCTCATCGGGCCGCACACATCAGTGTGGACGATCATCAATGGTTCACTAGTTCTATCCTCTTTCTTCTTATTTTCTTTAAAAGGTAACATGGTTGCTTTTCCTTCCAAACATACTTCACAATCTTTGATTGTATCCCTTTTATCAAATTCGAGGCCTTCTATATTTTTCTTTTGACCTTCATTTAGATGAGCAATTTTCATTTGACCTTCATTTAGATGAGCTAATTTTCGATGCCAATTTTGTATAGCACTCTTTGCACAGAACTTCGCTTTTTCAGCATTTTTTTCGACGACATAATATAATCCATCGCTTTGTCTCTTAGCTTTCATCAATATCAATCCATTTCGCTTGACGGTTGCTTCTTCCTTCTTAAAGAAGACAGTGGCACCCTTATCTGTCATTTTTCCTACTGACATTAAGTTCGTAGTTAATGTAGGTACATAAAGGGTATTGCTCAGATTAATGTCGGGTATATTAATGTTCAATTTTGCTTCCCCAATGCCTCCAATTTGTGCTGTACAATTTTCTGAGGCTAGTCTTAAGCTTTCAAGTTTTTCTCTTCAAAAATAATGAATTTTTCTCTATTAAAAGACATGTGCGAAGTGCACCCGCTATCTAAACACCATGTATTTTCGTTTTTATCAGTATAGTTAGCTGAGAGACATGTTTCTTCGGCACAATATAGATTTCTATCATCAGCATTATAGTTTCTTTTATACTGATTACCTTTTGATCGACATTCATTTGCCTTATGTCCTTTCTTTTTGCATTTAAAGCATTCAACAATTTTTCTTCCTTTATTCTTTGTGTACATTGCTTCCTCTGCTTCGTTACTGCTTGTGCTCGCTATATTTCTCCTAGCTTCGGCTTCTTCTAATATTTTTATCTTTAAATTGTGTGGGTCTGGTAACTCATCTCTGGTTTCGATGGCAATGCGAAAGTTTTCGAATGTTTGGGGAAGGCTGTATAGCAGCATTATGCTTAAAAGGTCTTTGTTTATGTCTATCCCCATATCGGCTAATTTATCTACATTATCCATAAATTTATTCAAGTAGTCGACAATGTTCTCAGTGTTTATCATTTTCCGTACGACTAGCTCTTTGAGCAGCGTCGCTTTACGGGCAGGCCCTTTGCTTGCGTAGATATTTTCGAGCACAACCCATAGTTCATTACTAGGTTTACAGTTTTTAACTTGCTTTAACTCCGAGGGTGCAATGATCAGCAGTAACTCTGATAAGGCTAGAGTATCTTTTTCTAAGTATTTTCCCAATTCAGTTTCGATAGTGGATTTGTGAATTTTTCCACTTACATAATCAAATAAGCCGCATTTCGTTAATAGGGCCTTTGCATGGATTCGCCATGTATCAAAATTGTCTCTTTTTAGCGATTCTACACGTACGTGTCCGTGACTCATTTTGAAAGAAAATATTTTTACTTACGTTGCTGGCCCATAACCTTTGATATAGGCAGGTTCGCAGTAGATTGGAAAACACGTACACACTTTACTAAATATGTATTATAACATTATTACATTAAATTAACACAATAAAATAACTTGTATAATATCTTCCGTATTTTTATTTGATGGCGAATGTCAGAAGTCACATCAGTTCTTTTTGAAAATCCCGAGTGCTTTAAACAGTTCAAGCTTCAAGGAGGCTAGCTGTGACAATGTCTGTGCGTCTTCTACAAACTGTACTTTGGTGAGTGTGCTCAGGAGCTCCATGAGCTCATACCGCCTTCCCCCTTCTTCCATCGGACATCCAGACGTACGGCTGGCTACCATCCTTACCTGGTCGAAATTCCTCTAATTCGAACCAAGCGCTTTGCATCTTCTTTTATAATGCGCACTTCTAAGGTTTGGAATTCTCTGCCGGCGTCTGTATTTCCGAGTTCATATAACCTGGACCTTTTTAAGGCACGAGTGAATAGGCATCTTCTGGGTGAGCTCGCTTCATCGTCGGCATCATCTTTGCCCCCTGGCTAGATGCTGGCCAAGAGCAATCCCATTTTTAATTAAAAAAAAACACGAAAAACATGTCGCTGTGGACCCGGCTGAAATAATAGCCAAAACCTAAATTGTAGGTTTTAATTAGCAAAACATGACGTATGTGAATGACAATGATAAGGTGACATAAATGTATAGAAAATTAAAATACTATAGAGGTTTACTACATTCACCCCGGCCAGATGTAATCAAGTAAACGCTTTGGCGGATTCCTTGTTCGACCGGACCTCCGCAGTGGTTCTGCCATCGCAGGGTCATCATCGGTGTCTGAGCTTACTCGTAGCGACCCTTCTTGCAGACGTTCCGACTGTGTCGGTGTGGAAGCCGCCGGTGGCAACTGTGATGAGACAGGTGACAATGCTGGTGAAGAATGCGCTGTTGTCAGAGGTGGTGGCGGTGATGATGGTCGCGTCGGCGATATATCATGCTCAGCGTCTTCAAAATTATCAATTGCAGGGATGTCTTCTCGACTGCTTCCGAGAGGCGCTAAATGTCGGTTGGACACAGTCGTTTCCCGACCATCCATTGTCCTAATATACGAATAAGTAGGGTTAGTCTCCAGTACCTCCACCTCTTCGGCTAGTGGTTGATATTTTGTTTTTCGATCAAATCGTCGCATTAAAACTTTACTGGAGACTGTCAGCCATGTTGGGATTGAGTCTCCGTTCACCGATCTTCGAGAATGGCGAAACATTCTTTCATGAGGTGTACAATTTGTACTAGTGCATAAAAGTGAACGTATAGAGTGCAATGCTTGCGGTAGGACTAATTCCCAGCTGTCTATTGTCAGATTTTTACTTTTTAATGATAGCTGAATAGCTTTCCACAGCGTAGAGTTTAGTTTCTCAACTTGGCCATTGCCTTGAGGGTTATATGGGGTTGTACGACTCGTAGCTATTTGTCTCGAGTTAAGGAAATCTTTGACTTCGGCGGATAAAAATGATGCCCCCCGGTCCGAGTGCACATGCCAAACATATTAAAAATGCTGTCCAGATGCTTGATGACAGTCTTTGCGCTTATGTCAGAGCACGGGAAGGCAAAAGGAAAACGAGAGTATTCATCAATTACAGTTAATATGAATCTGTTATTTGATTTGGATGGTACTGGGCCTTTAAAATCCGTACTCAGCCTTTCGAAGGGTGCTATGGCTTTAATTAATTTGTTTCGCGGGTCAGTTTTTATAAATTTAGGCTTAACTTCAGAGCAGATACGACATTCGCTTGTCATCTTCCTTATCTCCTCAATTGAATAGGCCAAATTTTTAGAACGAACCCAATGTGCCATTCTGGTGACCCCCGGGTGGCAAAGGGTCTCGTGAAGCGATCGTAATTTCGCAGGTGTTTCAGTCATGGCGCACACACGCGATAGAGCATCCGCTACATAGTTTTGCATGCCAGGCTTGTATACGATGTCGTATTTGTATAGAGATAGTTCTAATCGCCAGCGTTGGATCTTCTCATTTTTAATTTTGCTGGTGTGCTTAACATCGAACATGAAAGAGACAGATCGCTGATCAGTGACAAGCAGAAATGATTTTCCAATTAGAAAATGTCGCCATTTCTTCAAAGATTCGACAATTGCGTATGCTTCTTTTTCAATGGCCGAATGGTTTTGCTCACTTCGATTGAGTGTTCTTGAATAAAATGCTACTGGTCTTCCAGCCTGTGAAAGAGTTGCCGCAATAGAGTGCTCCGATGCATCAGTCTCTACTGTAAACGGCACGTTGTTTTCAATGGCGTGGACGCAGGATTTTACAATATCGTTCTTGAGATCTTGAAAATCTTTGACTATTGTATTGCTTAATGGAAAAGTATTCGTGTTTGCTAGTTCGTGTACCTTTTCTGAGAAGTTCAGGATCCACTTTGAGTAATGGGCGAACATACCCAGGGCTCTTCGCATACTGGGCAGATCGTGTGGCGGAGGTAAGTTTAGAAGCGGCTCTAATCTGTCATTGTCAGGTTTAATTATATTATTGGCGATTGTATAGCCTAGTACAAGTATATTTATAGAGGTTTGTTTAAAAATCGATTTACTTTCATTCAAGGTAAGACCATACTTTTAGCGGCCGTAAGAAAATTTCCAAGGTTCTTGTCATGGTCGTTTGGTGTCTTGCCACAAACCGTTATGTCATCGAGGTAAGCGAACCTGCCCTCGAGCTTTGGCCGAATCAGCCAATCAATGGTTCTCTGGAAGCTGGAAACGCCGTTGGTTACTCCAAAAGGGATTCGGCGAAATTGATATAGATTTCCAGCAGCTTCGAACGCCGTATATGGTCTCTCCTCTGGCAGGATCGGCACTTGATGATAGGCGCTTTTCAAGTCTATGGCGCTAAATACAGAATATTTGGCCACTTTTGAAATTAATTCCTCTATGTTAGGAAGCGGATAGGCGTCCAGTTCAGTATATCGATTTATAGTTCTTGGTGACCTGCTTTCTTCAATAATACCTTCATTCAAAAGGTTCTTAACCTCTTCCTCAATAAAACTTCGATCATTGTCGCTGTATCTTCGTGACTTGATAGCGATCGGTTTGCATCCAGGAGTTAGATTGGCGAATAAAGGCACAGCAGGGACAGACGCTTCGGCCACGTTGCAAACGACGAAAGGGTCTTTCGGGCCGCCAAATTCGAATTCAAGAGAAGAGTGTTTTTCTAATACGTCGTGCCCTATAATCATGTCAGAGCATAAGTTTTCTACTACAAGAAGATGGACGTCATCATATGAGTGTTTGCCCAATGTAAGTTTAAGACAGGTTTCTCCTTTAACTGAGGAAGTATGGTTCAGAGATGCCATTGATATAGTTTGTCGACTAGGTTTCATGTTCAAAGAACACAATTTAGCGAACTCGAAATTAATAAAACTCTTCGAACTTCCGGTATCGAGAAGAGCTTCGGCTCTAATACCTTTAATATACGCTGGGACTGTTGCTTTGCGTAGAGACGATGGTGATGCAGCAATGATGCAGGCGTTGACGTTTTCGGGGTCCAAAGTGGCAGCACTAGTTGCATTCCTACTTCGACAGACGTTAGCGAAATGTCCTTTTTTGTTACATAGCTGACACAAGGCATCGAAGGCGGGGCAGGTCTTGCGCGGGTGGACATGTCCTCCACAGAAGAAGCATTTCCGAGTCGAGCGATTTAGGTAGGCCGGCGTGGCTGCTGCGGAAGCGTTTCCACTCAACGTAGGAGTATTCCGTACTTCGGTGTTACTGGGATTATTCTCGCTTGTCGCATTCACGGGAACGTTGGTATAATGTAGTGTGTTGACTTCGGCCATCTCCAAGGACCGCGCTTGGTTATGTGCTTCATCCAATGTTAGGGATTGGTTTTCAAGCAGTCTCTCTCTTATCTTTGTAGAGGAAATACCGGCTATGAATGCATCGCGAATGCTGTCGTCCCGATTTGTCTTACTGTCAACAGCGGCAAAATTACAATCTTTAGATAATTGTTTTAAAGCTTGAATGTATGTGTCAATAGTCTCGTGGCTATTCTGTCTCCGAGTGGCGAGAGCGTGGCGTGCGTACAAGATGTTGTTTGGTTTTATATACATTCGGTCCAAAAGGTTTATTGCCTGTTTATAAGTTTCGCTCTCGCTTATATAATTGTAAACATTTGGAGACACGTGATTGATAAGTAAAGTAAGCATGACCTGTTCGTTTTCCAGATTCTGCGCCGCAAGAAAGTTGAGGTACGTTTTCCTCCAGTGTGCCCATTCCGCGGCCGCCGAAGTTTGCGACGGGTCTCCATTGAATCGCTCTGGTCGTAGATATTTGTCCATGCGGACTTTTAGTCGTAATTTTTGCTAATTAAATTGAAATAATAGCCAAAACCTAAATTGTAGGTTTTAATTAGCAAAAGATGACGTATGTGAATGACAATGATAAGGTGACATAAATGTATAGAAAATTAAAATACTATAGAGGTTTACTACACCGGCTTTAAACGTCTGGCGGCTTACAATAAACAACCTCTTTAAGCCTGTCACAAACTGGCGCTGCTTGGCTTGCCTCCTTCTTGCCTCAAACTATTTGACTTGACCACAAAATAAGGAATAGTAACTTGACGTTTAAATGACATTGAGGCAAATAAAGAAAAGCGGAACTATGACAAGGATAACAAATGATATATCCCTCTCTGTCGCTCTTATTCAATTTAATATATGATTTTCTCGCTCTTAGCGATATTATTATTTGACGTCTACTCTGGGTACTCCGAGTGGCGGTCAAATCAGTGCAATTTGAATCCTGAGTTTGAATCATAGACTTAAAATAAATTTGTTATAGTAGCGTGTTATTATTGTCTATTAACTATTGTCTTTGGTACATTTGTCATTCTGTCTGTCTTATCTATATATTGTACTTTGTGGTCTTATACAATATATTACTACGTGTCGTAACGCCAAGTCTTTTATTATACATCGTCTAAGCACACCAACTCGTACATGGTGTCAGAAGTCATGAAGTGGTGCTGCGAATAAAAAACAGTCGTCATGGTAGATCAAGGTGCCAGTCAAGTCGCGCAAATAAAACCCGCAATGGGCATGGGGTGCGCTCCCATGAGTACGGTAGGCAATATGGCGGACAATTGGAAGAGATTTTTTCAATCTTTCAAATTATATCTACGTGCATCATCACTAGATGAAGAATCCGATGCGAGGAAGGTAGCACTTCTATTACATCTCATTGGCGAGCGTGGAATAGAGATCTTTAATTCCTTTCAAAGAGATGAGGAGAAAATTACGTATGATGAATTATTGCTATTGTATAATAATTATTTCGTCCCAAAAGCAAACGTTACATATGCCTGTCATGTGTTTTTCAGATACAAACAAAAAGAGCAGGAAACTCTAGAAGAGTTTGTGACCAGTCTCAGAGCTAAAAGTCAGCCTTGTGATTTCGGTGCACTCCAAGACCGACTTATTAAATCAATATTCATATGCAACATGCACCAGAAATACAATTTCATACGTGAACGGCTGCTCATGCAAGACGAGCTCAAACTCGAGCAGGCATTGGAGCTGGCGAAGGGAGCAGTAATTGCGACAAACCAAAGCGAGTTAATGCAAAGAAAGCAAGCCACGGACGTCATGTATGTGAATCGGTCGCGGTCCCAGTCGGCGCAAAGGTCTCAGTCAGCGCACAGGTCTCAGTCATCGAAGCCAATCAACCATCGTCAGTCGTCAGGCGTCCATACTACAAGATGCGGAAGGTGTGGTCAAGTTCATCGTCAGAAGTGTCCGGCAGAGAACGCAAGATGTCACAAATGTCACAAGATGGGTCACTACCAGAAGCTATGCAAAATGTCGCGGATAAATTATGTCGAAGCAGAAGTCATTACATCGGAACAAGAGTCAGCACCATCGAGTAATTTATTTATAGGTCACATTACATCCAGTCAGTCGAAGTCGGATTGGTCAGTGAATGTTTGTGTCAACGGAGTCAATGTCAATTGTATATTAGATACCGGCAGCGACGCGAATGTCATGTCCTGGAATGTCTACAAAAGTCTTGGTGTACAAAATAAATTGGTCGGATGTCAAACGAAAATCAAGATATATAGTGGTAATTATATTGAAGTCATTGGTGAGCAAATATTGAACTGTAGTCTGTCTATCAATAGTTCTTGTGTCATGAAACCGATATCATTTATAGTCGCGGATGTCTCATCACCGACAGCACAGATCAAAGAATCCGACAGTCTTAGGAAAAGATACATGTACAGACTTGGGCTTGATCAAAAGGGTGTTCAGTATCGAACAACCATGTCAGTCGCAATCAAGTAAGTCAACAAATATGTCAGTCAATGAGCCGAGTCATGTATCTTTGCCTGAGCCTTTAGAATGTCAGTCAAAGTCCAAAGTCAACCAAAAGTTAGTTTCAGTCGAGTCATTAAAAGTGTCACAGTCACAAAGTCAAATGTCACATGCACAGTCAGATAGTAATTTGAAAGCTATGATTACCAAATATGATAACGTGTTTAATGGTTTGGGTTGCTTGCCGGGGGAATGCAACATAAAAGTCAACCGTGTTGTACCGCCGAAGATCGACGCTCCAAGAAAGGTACCATTTGCACTGTATTCAAGGCTGCAGCAGGAACTGGACAGAATGGAGCAGATGGATGTCATCACGAAGGTCACCAAGCCAACTGAATGGGTTAGTTCACTCATTGTCGTAGAAAAGAAAAATGGTCAGTTAAGGGTGTGTCTTGACCCCAGGAACTTGAATCAAGCCATATGTCGTAGTCAGTACCCAATTCCCACAGTAGACTTAGTACGGTCTAAAATGATCGGTGCTAATTATTTTTCATCCTTAGATGCTACCAGTGGATTTTGGATGTGTCGTCTGAATGAAGAGAGCTCATATCTCACGACATTCAATACGCCATTTGGAAGATACAGATTTAAACGGCTTCCGTTTGGAGTCAGTTGTGCTCCTGAGTACTTCCACCGAGTTATGACCGAAAGCTTTGATGATATACCCGGTGTAATGGTCTATAGTGACGATATACTAGTCTCTGGTTCAACGTTGAAAGAGCACAATGAACGTCTAAAAATGGTCTTCGAAAAAGCTTTGAAGCTTAATGTCAAATTCAATCGTGCGAAATGTTCATTTGGAGTCACTCAAGTGAAATATTTGGGTCACGTCTTCTCTGGTCAAGGAATCACTATTGACAGTGACAAGGTCAGGGCAGTCTCTGAAATGCCATCGCCTACATGTGCTAAGGATCTGCAAAGATTTCTTGGCATGGTCAATTATTTAGGTCCATTTATAAATAATTTGGCTAATGAGGTTGCACCGCTCAGAGATTTGTTAAAAGAGAACTCTGTTTTCATTTGGAATGAAAACTACGAGCGTATTTTCAGTCGTCTAAAGAGCATTATTTGTCATGCACCTGTCTTAGCACACTTTGATGTAAAAGCTCCTATTGTCGTGTCAGTAGATTCTAGCAGTACAGCAGTCGGTGGTGTATTGTTGCAAAACGATCACCCAGTCTACTATGCGTCTAAAACTTTAACTGAATCACAGCAAAAGATGGCTCAGATTGAAAAAGAGCTGTATGCTATAGTCTTTGCATGTGTCAAATTTCATCAGTTCATATACGGACAGACTATTACTGTCGAGACTGATCATTCTCCATTAATAACTCTGTTCAAGAAACCCCTTGCAGAGGTCCCTACTCGTCTTCAGAGAATGATGCTAAGAATTCAACTTTATAGCCTAAATGTGATTTACAAAAAAGGTTCACTCATGTTCATAGCCGATACTCTGTCTAGAGCCGCGCTGTCAGGAACAAGTGAGGACGAACTCGATAATGACATTGTCGTGCATGTCAACTTATTGATGAAATCATTGCCTGTGTCCACAAACCTGTGTCGTCTGAGCGTCTTCAGTGGCTAAAAGATGCTACAAAGTCAGATCCAGCCATGCAAGTTTTAATAAAATATTGTCGCCATGGCTGGCCGCATGCTAAAACTCAAGTCTGTCCACAAGCTCAAGAATATTGGCAGTATAGGCATGATTTACATACAGAAGAAGGTATCATGTTCAGAAGCAGCAGTATAGTCATTCCGAAACAAATCAGGTCAGATGTACTTAAAATCATACACAGTGGTCATTTGGGTGTCGAGCGGTCAAAGTCTTTTGCGAGAGGAAACGTGTTTTGGCCTTTCATGTCAACAGACATTAAAAATCTAGTAGAGTCTTGTCACATTTGCATAACGCACAGAAACTCTAATCCTCCGCAACAGCTTTTGTCACACAAGTTACCTAGTCGACCATGGGAAAAATTAGGAATTGATTACATGTCATATAAGAATCAAACATATTTAGTAGTTGAGGATTACTACTCAAACTACATCGAAGTTAGTCGCGTATCGAATACTAGTGCCAACGTTCTTATAAATACGTTGAAACCCATATACAGCCGTCATGGTATTCCGGTAGAAGTTGTTAGTGACAATGGTCCCCCTTACAATTCTGCTGAGATTCAAAAAATTCAACTCGGAGTGGGACATTAAACATACCACTTCTAGTCCATATTTACCAAGATCAAACGGTTTGGCTGAGTCTGGCGTGAAGGTCGTTAAAAGAATATTTACCAAATGTGATGAGTCGGGTTCTGATCCCCACCTAGCGTTGCTCCAGTATAGGACCACGCTAAGAGGAAATTTAGCTTCTCCAGCACAACTGCTGATGTCACGCAGTTTAAGGACTCAGTTACCTACTGTTTCAGAAATTTAAAACCTAAAGTTGTTCGGTTTGAAGAGCACGTCAAAGTAAAAAAGATTGGTCAAGAAAAGGCAGAGAGGTACTACAATAAAAAAACAAGACCGCTACAAGAGCTGAAAGTAGGAGAAAGCATATACTACAAGAAAACGCCAGATAGTAATGGTTGCCAGGTGAAGTCAAAGAGGTATGTACAGAACCGAGGTCTTATATTGTCGGAGGTCCAGATGGTTTTGTTGGTAGACGAAAACAGGGAACATATACTGCTACCAAAAGCAAGGTCTGTATCGCCTAAACCTATAGCTGTATCGCCTAAACCTATAGCTGTATTACCTAAACCTATAGCTGTATCACCTAAACCTGAGTCTACGTCTACGTACACAACACCATGTCAGCTAGATGACAACCAAGATGCTGTGCAAGTGTACTCTAGAGCGGGCAGGTTAATTAAGCCACCTAGACGTTTGAATTTGTAAATGTTATATGCTTTGTGTTTGTTTATCTTACTGAAGAAAGGGGATGTTATAGTAGCGTGTCTATTATTGTCTATTAACTATTGTCTTTGGTACATTTGTCATTCTATCTGTCTTATACAATATACTAGCTTTTGCCCGCGACTTCGTCGGCGTAAAAATCATTCTCGCTTTAGAATTATTTGTTTTCCCATACATCTTTCACCCTTCTTTACACCCCCTTAAGAAATGATTACATTCAATATGAAATGCTCTTTACCGCGCATGGCAAATTTTAATAGGAATCCTTTTTTCAAAACGAATCATCATCATCATCATATCAGCTGAAAAACGTCCACTTCTGGACATAAACCTCCCCCAAAGAGTGACACAATGACCATTTCTTTGCCATCCGCATCCAGCGGACACCTGCGACCTTTACCAGGTCATCTTTTGGGGGACCTACCCACGCTGCGCCTTCTGGTACGTAGTCGCCACTCGAAAACCTTTCCTCCCCAACGGCCAACGGTTCTACGTGCAATATACTCCGCTTACTGCCACTTAAGTTTAGCGGTTCGGAGGGCTATGTCGGTTACTTTGGTTCTACTGCGGATGGCCTCACTTCTGATGCAATCACGCAGAGATACTCCCAGCATAGAGGCCTATTGCTCTTTGGGTGATTTTGAGCCTTCTTATGAGGCCCATAGTAAGCGACCACGTTTCAGTGCCATATGTCATCACTGGCAACACACATTGGTCAAAGAGCCTCGTCTTGAGACACTGCGGAATATTGGACGAAAAGATGTGCCGTAGCTTCCCGAACGCTGCCCAGCCGAGTCGGATTCGACGATTGACCCCTTTCTCGAAGTTGGACCTACCTAACTGAGCAGTCTGTCCTAGGTATATACAATCGTCTACGACTTCAAGTAAAAGTATCGATTGTAACGGAAGTTGGTGCTACGTGCTTTCAAAACGAATGATTAAGCTTATTTCAAAATATCAAATGTACCGATTATAGACGAATGAAGCCCGTAAAATATTGCATGTACAATGATAAAAGTCTCGCTACGCAGTTCTTTCGTGAAACGTCCCAACAGAGCGGGTTCGTCATGTAAATATGATGGCCGAAGGCCGTAAGCAGAGTGGCAAAACATGCAAGGCGGAAGGCCGAGTATTCACATGCACAGAGCGGGCTTCTTATGTAAGGTTAAGAGCCGAAGGCCTGAAGCAGGGAGGCGAGACACGCGAGGCCGAAGGCCGAGCTTCCCAACAGAGTAGAGCAGAGCAGAGGATTCTTCATGTAAAGTTGATGACTAACGGGCCGAAACGGAGTGGCAAGGCATGCGAGGCCGAAGGCCGAGCATTCAAATAGAGCGGGATCCTTGTATAACGCTGAGGGCTGAAGGCCCGGAGCCGTGTGGCACGCACGCGAGGCCGATGGCCGAGCGTCCCAACAGAGCGGGCTCCGTGTGTAGGGCCGAAGGCCTGAAGCAGAGTGGCAATTCACGCGGGGCCGAAGGCCGAGAGTCCCAACAGGGGCAAGGCATGCGAGTCCAAAGTCAGATCATTCACACAGAGCGGGCTCCTCATGCCGATCATTCACACAGAGTGAAGTGTAAGGCTGAGGGCCGAAGGCCCGAAGCAGAGCGGCAATGCACGTGAGGCTGAAGGACGAGAGTCACAATGCCTAGACATATAAACCGATAGACAAACAGACACGAATTCTTAAAACTGTTGAGATGTGTTCTGTCTCGCTGCCAAGGGCCCACCAATCGCTCCATTGATTTATCCAATATATTCAATGTACATATTTTCGACCCTCTACAGCTGTATTATATTATATGTATACGGATAAGCATAGATCCAGGGGCCTTTCAGCTCGAAGTACGAATTTTTCTATGGAAATGTTAGTTTAACTTGTTTGTACCAGATGTCACTGGGTGCTATCTCTATCGTACTTGCATATTGAAGTGACAGGGATGCAGCGGTCGTGCGGTTAGTTCTTACTAAATACACAACGGCGCTACGATGTATGTGGAGTATTTCACTGGTATCTTTATCTGTGCTTCAACCGTCAATGTTGACGATTGGGCTGCCCAGCCCAAGTGATCTCTTACATCAAACAGTTATTATAGTCTGAAAGGTCACCAATTACGCAAAAAAATAATACACGACAAAATTAAATTGTACACCGACGATACAAAGACTGCATTGAAGCAACTGTTTTTGTATTTAAGCATATGAAGGCAAACAATTGCAAAGTATCGCAAATTTATTTTGATTTACACGCAATAATAGACCTAATTGCTAAAAGGTTATGCTCAAAAATAGCGTCATCAATCAGAAGGAATTATGATATTCCGGCTTTGACATATCGAAACTTCAGCTTGTTTACAATACGTCAAATTCTGCTATGGCTTACGTTAAAATTATTGACACGCCGTTATACTCCCAATTAGCTGAAACTTAAAGCTTAGAATGGCGTATGAGGATTTAAATCACCCCGTTTCATAGACCATATTTGCACCCCCGATTTCATCCCTTTGAGGGTGATTATCGGGACAAAAAGTATACTATAAGTGAATCCAGATTACATACTGTTAGTATACAAAAAATCATCTTGATCTGTTTAGCCGTTTTTGCGTGATTGAGTAACAAACATCCAAACATCTAAACTTTCACATTTATAATATTAGTGGGATTACTACGTGTCGTAACGCCAAGTCTTTTATTATACATCGTCTAAGCACACCACCTCGTACAAAATTCTATCTTGTGCAGTTCGTTATTACAACTCCAGAAAAGATAATAAGAGCACAGGAATCACTTTTTACCGGTAAGTTTACGGATATTTTACCATACCTAATTTAAATTATTCAATGAATTAATTTTTGGACGATATGGCTCCATCAAAGCCTGATGATTCTGCCAATGTCGAGTTTGGATAAGACACGACTAGTTATAATAATCCTGACGGTAAACAGCTGGTTGTGTTGGGCCGTATATTAATCCGGTCATTCAATGTTACTCAAATTTATATGATAGGTACGCGCCATAGTAGTGGCCGTAATTTCATTCAAACGATTATGACTTATTAACTAGGTCTCAGCCCTGCTAATGCATTATTTTTAATCAATAATCATTAAAGAGTAGAGTTTAGATGATGCGGCGAGATGTACCGGCATGGCAATATGTGTACCTAAATAAGTACAAACATTTAGCTGTTCAAATGGGACAGTACAGTACCTACCTATAAGAAAATCGCAAATTATGAGAGATGGGGAATTTCTAATACCTATCAATTACTGTAATAAATAATGGTCGGGTTTGATTCCCGGTCCTGTATCAAGGTTTATAGCCACAGGTTTTTCCTCACTGGGTTTTCTCGCTTAGGAGAAGGCCTACTGAAGAAGTACCTCCACCTTACCGAAGACTGCAGCCAGAATAACACCACTATTTGTTGTAACTTTTTTAGCGAGAGCTTCTGAGGATGCGTATAATTGTCGATAGTGAGGGACCTGATTTTGTCTCCTCCTATCGAGACAACAAATTCTATATATCTAGTATTTGTATAAACTTTATATATCTACAAAAAAATATCATATTGATCAAGCCCGCGTTCGTTTCACCAAAAAACTGCCTCCGCTATGCAACGACGCGACGCTGTGCTTCGCTCTTGCGTTTCAAGCTTAAGCCAGATGACTTTTCATATAGTTTTCTCGTTAAATCCTTATGGTGCACCAAAATGAGTTAGAATGCGACAGATAGTATGACCATTTTCGGCTGTTAACGAATTGTCTCAATTTGAAAGCACACCAGGATGTTCAATCTATACATATAATAAAGCTGAAGAAGGTCGAAAGTCTGTACATGGAAGATATTCGAAAAAAATTGGCTGGGGATACTTAGAATTGATAACAGAACACGTTCCAACAGTTTTTAGAATTTTTGTCTGTTTACTTGAACACGCATCACGTGAAAACGGCTGAACGGATTTTGATGAAAACTTTACTAATATATCGAGAAAATACCCGGCTAGGTTATAAAAAAAATGCCGTTTTGGGTTAAGAAGGAGTAAAAAGAGGGGTTGAATTTTGTATGGGAACTCCTATAATCCATGTGTGACAGGTTTGAAAATTGGTAAGCATATACTTGACTACAAAGGAAAAAAAATCCATTCAAACATTGTAAAATCTTAAGATAAAAACTGAAAAAAAAGTAAGCGCAAGTGCTGCGTCCTCAGAGTTACGTAAAGAGACCGCTCTGTTAGTACGTTCAGCCTCCGGCCTCGCGTGCCTTGCCGCTCTCATTGGGGCCTTCGGCCCTCATGGTCACTTATAAGACACTCGGGGATAGACAGTGTCCTCGTTGGCTCACCCATTGGGCCTTTGGCACTCAGCCATTCATAAATAGTGCCCTTTAATGAGACGCCTTCAGCCTCGCTTGCCTTGCAGCTCTTCTTCCAGCCTTCGGCCCTCAGGTTCGCTTATAAGACACCCGGGGACAGGTAGTGTCACGTTGGCACGCCCTTCGGGCCTTCAGCTTTTACTTGAGGAGTCCGCTCTGTTGGCTGTCTTGCCAATCTGCTGCGGGCCTTCGGCCTCATATGCTTTGCCACTCTGCTTCGGGCCTTCGGCCCTCAGCCTTACATTAGGAGCCCGATCTGTGTGAATTATGAGATAAGATGCCTTCGCTGCCTTGCCACTCTGCTTCGGTTCTTCAGTCATCCCTACATGAAGAATCTACTCTGTTGGGAGGCTCGGCCTTCGGCCTCGCGTGTCTTGCCTCTCTGCTTCGGGCCTTACATGCCCGCTCTGTGTGATTACTCTCGCATGAGGCCTTGCCGCTCTGCTTCCAGCCTTCGACCATCATACTTACATGAAGAACTCGCTCTTTTGGGACAACGTTTTACGGCAGAACTGCGTAGCGAGACTTTTATCATTGTAAATGTAATGTTTTTGACGAGATTCATTCGTCTAGAATAGTTACATTTGATATTCCGAAATAAGCACTTAATCATTCGTTTTGACAATAGGATTTCTAGAGAATGTAATCATTTCTTAAGGGGGTGTAAAGAAGGGTGAAAGATTGTATTATCATCATCATCATCTGAGGCGTTACAGCCGCGGGTGGGCCCTAGCCTGATCAAGCAAATCTCTCCAGTCCGATTTATTCGTGGCTTTACTTCTCTAACATGTCACCCTTAAGGTCCTGGTGTCCTTTTCGACGCCGTCCAACCATCTGAGCTTGAGAAAGATTGGATGGGAAAACAAATGATTCTAAGGCGAGAACGAGTTCTACGGGGACGAAGTCGCGGGCAAAAGCTAGTCCAATATAAACTTAACACACCACAACGTCAGTTCAGTACAATTTTCAGTTATGAAGACGGAGACACTGACAGGTTAAGGCTAACTTACTTATTTGTGCATTAGTGTGAATAGATCAGATGTATAGAAAAAACGTAAATATAGGAGGAATACTGGACAAAGGTAGCAATTTTCGACAGAAACTCGCCATAGGCGATCCTGATCCCTACAGGACGTGGAAAAAAAATACTAAAGTAACAGCAAATTTTGTGATCTACAATATTGTAAAGCCATGATCAGTACTATAAAAACTGTGAAGACAGTACGGGCAAAAAAAAACTGACAGTACAGGCGAAAGAAATTTCAGATTTTCCAGTATGACGGAGATTGCGGAGAAACATCTCTGGCTGGAGGGAAAAAACTTTGCGTTCGGGTTTTGGGGGAGGGTTCGAGGTTTTATATATTCCTTTACAGCACATCAAAAAACTGGAGGACCGGAACAATGATTTACTAACGGTAGGATTATTTTCTATGCTATACCGTACTTCCGGTTCAAATTTCACAATAGCGACAGGCAGATCGGTAATCAGCAGGATCAAAACACTCAACGTCGAAAACGTTGTGGGGTGACAACTATTACATGATTTGCTTCTTGCATTCTACTTCTTCAAAAAATATCTTTCCTACTCTAACAGTTTAATGAATTTAAAACGACTAATAACACAGCTACAGCTACACATTACTAGTTAACAAGTAAGTAATAGCCGAACTTATGATATGTACTTGGAAAAACACCCTTTGGTGCAATTTCCATTGATTACTCATGATTGATTTTCATTGATATGTTGTTAGTTGTGTTGTGTCAAATATAGAGTAAATATAAGTTCTTAAAATATTCGTGTACGGGTCTAACGCGAAATTTATTTATTTACCTTACGACACGGGTTGCACCGGTCATGGTTGCGGCAGACACCAAAGAAAATTTGAATTTGAGTTTGAGAATTCGGTTTTAAGAATGTGTACAGTCACCGGCAATTGTATCTTCCTACACGAAGGCCGCAAAAATATGTGACACGCTCTTATTTGTAGGGTTATAAGAGCGTGTCACATATTTAAGCGGCCTTCGTGTAGGAAGATACCATTGCCGGTGACTGTACAAAGCGCGAAAGTTAGTGTTATAAATATAAGTTTTCGATAATCCTCATAATGTCAGGTGGACAGCTACGGACACGAACCCTACATTGCGCGTGACCCAACACGCACTGGACCACATTCTCCACATGTAAAAGTTACTCGTTGAGACAGGTTCAATGAGCCTTTAGCAGCTGATACAATTACAGCATGAATGTTTTACAACCTACTTACACCAACTGTTGATGTTGAGTTGTCATTCCATATTATACTTTACTAAGAACGTTACATAATATCCTAATATAATTGCAATTTAATTTATAATTTAGTTAGCTTTTGCCGTCCTCCGTCCGAGTGGAACTCTTTATATTATAGAAATAATTGCTATTAACGCTTCCATTATGGGCTACGGTACAGCTGAATGGACCGAAGTGCTACGTTTAGTGCTACTGGGCATTTGAAGCGCATGGAAAGATGATTTAAAACAATTTTTTTGACGGCCTGGTTAGCCTCGTTGGTAGTGACACTGCCTCCGAAGCTAGAGGTCCCGGGTTCGAATCCCGGCCAGGGCATTATTTGTGCATTTAGCACGGATATTTGTTCTTGGGTCTTGGATGTTTTCTATGTATTTAAGTATGTATTTATCTATATAAGTATGTATATCGTCGTCTAGTACCCATAGTACAAGCTTTGCTTAGTTTGGGCCTAGGTCGATTTGTGTAAGATTGTCCCCCAATTTTTATTTATTTATTTAATTGCCAGCAGAACTGGTCTACGGCGAACCCTTACTCCTCAATGTCAGTTCTTCTCCTCGTCAACTCCAGACGCTGTGTACCTACACAAATGACTTGCTCTGCTCGTGCCTCGACTGTACCTACAGTCAAGAGCAACCTTAGTACGAGTGGCCATGGGCGGCGCTAATCGCTTACCATCAGGCGATTCGTCTGCTCGTTTGCCTCCCATGTCATAAAAAAACTTACTTTTGCTCTTGACTGTACTAGACGCTACCGATTTTACCAGTCATCTTTGAACTGACTATTTTTTATGGTGCAATTCCAACTAAACTACAATTAGATTACATCAATGGCCAAGAAAATATAGGAGAATCGTAGCTACGCTTTCTGGTTTATTTTCCGTATAGTGGAAGCATGTTATAACTTTTAACATTTGAAAAGTAGATACCGAATTGTGGAATGGCCTATAGTATGAATATTTTTTTCGGAATAATTGCACATTGGTCAATGTGTTCATATTGAATTTAATGTGTTCTGTATTGGTAAATTGGTTGTGTGGTTTGCGGTCGCAAACATTGTGACCACTCTTCTCCACCGTGCAATCGAATAGAATTCTATTGTTCTTTAGTAACGGAACCCTTTCACGTGCGTGGTTGACTCCCGCTGTCCGTTCTTTATACTATATTATATTATTTATGGACTTAATACTTACTTCTAATTTTCTCTGATTTTAATACCTAGTATTTTAAATTCATAGTTATAAATAAGAACGATTTTAAAATGCATGCGGTGTAAAAAAATCGATATTAGGGGATGTAAACAAACGCTTAAACAATTGGAATAAAGTTTTGAGAAGTTACATGAAACTAACTTTCGAATCATAAGCTTGGGTAAAAAGTACACAGTGGACCATTTTAACAAGGAGAATGTGCCAATTTCTACTATTTACAGAATCCTAGCATCCTTGACGGTAGCTCGTAAAAGTGGCAGCGGTCGACCAGCGAAGATAGTGACTAAGAGAAGGCTGGAGCTGCTCCATTAACGATAACGATTCCATAAGCCAACGAGTTGCGCCAAAAATTTTAAATGTACTCAAACATACATTTGCAGCTCGTTAAAAACATAGGTCTGGAATGCAGAAAGAAGATAAGGGCACCAGAATACACTGATGAGCGAAAATCGATAGTTATGTCACAATGTCGCTGGATGACCCGCAATTACAAAGGAAAAACTTTTATTTTGGAGGATGAAAATTATTTTCCTTTAAGTAAAACCCATATTCGTGGAAATGATCGATACTAAACCAGCAATGTTTCTACTACACCAGAGGACATAAAACACAAGTACAAGCACAAGTTTGAGCAAAAAGTTAAGCTATATGTGGCTATTTCTGAACAAGGTACATCGAAACTGTGGTTCAAGCTAAGTGGTTTAGCAGTGTATCAAAAAGTGTTTGAAAAAAAACATTGATGCCTTTTATTCGACATCATGTCCAGACTTCGACGAACAGCTGATCACGGGCCTTATTCAAATGTACACTATAACGTTTTTGTAAATATTACTCTTCTATATATTCTACAACACAACTATTTTTTACTAACATCACAAGAGTTTATTTTAAATACCTCCACAATGTATTTTCATTTTTTTGTTATCACCCGTTATGCTGCCAAAACTTGTTCCCTAAGTGGCCTTTTCATGATTGCCCAATTGAGCCACCTCAGAATAATTAATGTGGTGGATTTAGATTTTAACGTATAAGCGATTTTTACGTAATGTTTTGGAGTCCCATCAATTTCTCGTGCATGCGGGAGGAAGAAGATTAGCCAAAGGTACCAGCCTGAGACCAAGGCACACTGGACATTCATAGCGTTGAACCATTGGTAGAGCACTTCGATAGATTGCTCCTTGATAGTTATATTAGATGTCAAAATCGGAGTTGTGATGAGTAATATACCATTTTCTCAAAATGGCCACCGTGCGTAGATCCTCATTTTTTTTTAACAAAATGAAATGGTTAGACCATGCACAGATGTTTTACTTTACGAATCTTGTGTAATTGCGGTTTGCGTAGTATATTTTTTTTGCACAACGTCATCTTGTTCGCAAACAGTACATTTTCTTTTAGTATTTGTCCACGTTCGTTATCGTTACTCCGATATATTGGGTAGATTTTGACTAAGTCAGATGCTTCACATCGAACTCCCGTGAAATATGTACGTTATCAAGGCACTAATCAAACGCATGTGCTATTCAATCTAAAAAAATAACATAAGAGAGGAATACAGCTAGGTAAAGTTGTCTTCATACTTATCGATACAGTCTTTATTCCGTATATTTTACTAACAAATACCAATATATTGATGAATCACATTCGTGTTTTAGCTGTACGGAACCCTCGATGACGTGAGTCCGACTCGCTCTTGGCTAGTTTTCCACTCCATTTTCGTTCTATGAAGGACAATTAAAAAAAAACACAGATCTCGTGCACTACACGACCATCAAGGTACATTGAAAATGAACTCAACAAAATAAATAATTTTTAAGAAAAAAAAACCGACTTCAATGGGGGAGGCCGGAAAAAGATTATTATACTTAGATGGTGCACTCTTAGATAGATATACAATAAAATAAAAATGGCTATAATGTATGTTTATAATGGTAGAAGACTAAGTACCCTCAATTCCTCACGGAATCATGAAAAAACCTTGCTTGCTTGACAAACAAAACGAAGAGAACAAATCGCCAAACGAGAATTACGCGTCGTTGAAGAGTTCCGTTCTGATCATCATCAGCAGTTCCACTTCATCAAATGTCACTTTTATGAATGAAAATGCTTGATTAGTTCATGAAAATACTAAAATCACTATTTGTGTGCCTTTCACATTTGAGGAGTTCCCTCGATTCCTAATGGATCCCATCATCAGAACTCGAGCATGACAAAAATCAATCGTGAAAATAGAACTTGCTTAACAAACACAGCTAGAAGGACAAATCGCCAAACGTGAAAAAAAAACATACAACCGAATTGATAACCTCCTCTTTTGAAATTTTGAAGTCGGTTAAAAAATGCATTACATTTGCTAACGTTATGCCAATTTAGTTGATATATATAATATATAAACATAGCTCACATACAAAATTCCTATTAAATTGGCAATTTTTTAAAGCGCAGCCAAGTTACGGTAACCACATAAAAAGGCATTTGCCACTTTACTAATATTCACGCAAGATAACGGCGACTTCAAATTAACTCGACCTCCAAACTCCGACTATAACTATAACAAGAATTTTCAAAGTCGAATTCAACATGACACCCTAACATTTTATCCTCTACTTTATATCGACCCGAGCCGCAGGCAAGGGTCGATAAATTGTCTCGGATAAAATGGCTTGTTTTATGCAATCTCAATCAACTATTTTATTTGCCAAGGTTTTGGAAGATATTGGTCTTCCAAAACATCATTGACTTATCCACGAATTGCTATTTCCCGGGCACTGCAATAATGTGCTATTGTTGTCTCGAACTATAATTAATAATAATTTATTATAGAAACAATACATGTTTAATTTAAACAATTTGAAATATAAAACTAAAACTAACTACAATTGTACAAATGAGTTGATTTAAAATAATTTTTAAGAAAAAAAAACCGACTTCAATGGGGAAAGCCGGTGAAAGATTATTATACTTAGATGGTGCACTCTTAGATTCCATACAATAAAATAAAAATGGCTATAATGTATGTTTATAATGGTAGAAGACTAAGTACCCTCAATTCCTCATGGAATCATGAAAAAACCTTGCTTGCTTGACAAACAAAACGAAGAGAACAAATCGCCAAACGTGAACTACGCGTCGTTGAAGAGTTAGACTAAGTACCCTCAATTCCTCATGGAATCGTGAAAAAACCTTGCTTGCTTGACAAACAAAACGAAGAGAACAAATCGCCAAACGTGAACTACGCGTCGTCGAAGAGTTCCGTTCTGATCATCATCAGCAGTTCCACTTCATCAAACGTCACTTTTATGAATGAAAATGCTTGATTAGTTCATGAAAATACTAAAATTACTATTTGTGTGCCTTTCACATTTGAGGAGTTCCCTCGATTCCTAATGGATCCCATCATCAGAACTCGAGCATGACAAAAATCAATCGTGAAAATAGAACTTGCTTAACAAACACAGCTAGAAGGACAAATCGCCAAACGTGAACTTTTCGTCGTTGAAGAGTTCTGTTCTGATCATCATCAGCAGTTCCACTTCATCAAATGTCACATTTTTGTATGATAATGCTTGACTTGTTGATAAAAACACAAAAATTACTATATGTTTGCCTTGAAGATTTGAGGAGTTCCCTCAATTTCTCATGGATCCCATCATCAGAACTGCGTTTTGACGAAAACGGGACCAACTTGGATATATATACTTACAATCAAAAAAAGAATTTTTCGAATCGGTTAAGAAATGACGGAGTTATGGACTAACAAACATTAAAAAAAAACATACAACCGAATTGATAACCTCCTCTTTTGAAATTTTGAAGTCGGTTAAAAATATATATTACCTACTAATAGTCGTTCTGACTTTTTGACTTCTTTCAAAAAGGTTAGGCTACAGCGCAAACCCTTGACCCGATCGTCTTTGTTTTAGGCTCAAATTGTAGCCGACTAAATTATCCAGAGGAGTTTTGATCAAAATTTTGATATCATTCTTCGTTTCCACAATATCGAGTGCCAAAATGAAAAAATCGGAGGACATTGAATTTTTTTTTCACTATTTCGGCCAAAACTTTTTTCGTTCTGGACTTTCTCAAATAATTTCTCTTTGCATCTTACACATCTCGTAAATACGCGTCTTTTGAGCCTAGTTTGAATATCATACCTTCACAACTCTCTGAAATATAAGGGGATCGCACTATTTCGTGAAATGGGACCCTATACTGGAGCGAACGAAAAGACATTTTCAATGTCAAAAATATTATTCATTTGGAAATTCAAATATGATGTATGTAAGAAAGCCGCAAGGGCTCCTTTACAAGTCGCGAATAAGAAAAAAAATTCACAGATCTCGTGCACTACACGACCATCAAGGTACATTGAAAATGAACTCAACAAAATAAAAAAATGCATTACATTTGCTAACGTTATGCCAATTTGGTTGATATATAATATATAAACATAGCTCACATACAAAATTCCTATTAAATTGGCAATTTTTTAAAGCGCAGCCAAGTTACGGTAACCACATAAAAAGGCATTTGCCACTTTACTAATATTCACGCAAGATAACGGCGACTTCAAATTAACTCGACCTCCAAACTCCGACTATAACTATAACAAGAATTTTCAAAGTCGAATTCAACATGACACCCTAGGCCCCAGGAGAAGGACAAATTATATAACCTTGATTATTTGTTTAATTTTCTCGCAATCGAAGTGAAAAGCAGATGTATAACTCATGTATAAAACTCATTTTATCCTCTACTTTATATCGACCCTTGCCTGCGGCTCGGGTCGATAAATTGTCTCGGATAAAATGGCTTGTTTTATGCAATCTCAATCAACTATTTTATTTGCCAAGGTTTTGGAAGATATTGGTCTTCCAAAACATCATTGACTTATCCACGAATTGCTATTTCCCGGGCACTGCAATAATGTGCTATTGTTGTCTCGAACTATAATTAATAATAATTTATTATAGAAACAATACATGTTTAATTTAAACAATTTGAAATATAAAACTAAAACTAACTACAATTGTACAATTGTGTTGATTTAAAAAAATATATATTACCTACTAATAGTCGTTCTGACTTTTTGACTTCTTTCAAAAAGGTTAGGCTACAGCGCAAACCCTTGACCCGATCGTCTTTGTTTTAGGCTCAAATTGTAGCCGACTAAATTGTCCAGAGGAGTTTTGATCAAAATTTTGATATCATTCTTCGTTTCCAAAATATCGAGTGCCAAAATGAAAAAATCGGAGGAAATTGAATTTTTTTGTCACTACTTCGGCCAAAACTTTTTTCGTTCTGGACTTTCTCAAATAATTCTCTTTGCGTCTTACACATCTCGTAAATACGCGTCTTTTGAGCCTAGTTTGAATATCATACCTTCACAACTCTCGGAAATATAAGGGGATCGCACTATTTCGTGAAATGGGACCCTATACTGGAGCGAACGAAAAGACATTTTCAATGTCAAAACGTATTAATAAGTAGGTACGAGTATAACATGACAATAACAACAGTAATAATGAAAACAGATTAAAACTTAAGAGGGCGCAGTACGCTCGGTTCTCCATACAAACGTATTTATGCTTTCATTTTAAAACGCCATGCTAGAATAACATGAAACTTTGTATACACAATGGGATCCGGCATACCTAGGTCGGAAATTAGTTTCTGTTGCTGGAAATTGTAAAAAAAAAAAACACAGCATAGTTTTGAGTTTTTTACGGCTTGTATGAAAACCTTAATAATCGTTGTATTTTTTCTCCGTTACAATTTCAAGCATCAGAAACTTATTTCCGACCTAGATATGCCGGATCCCATTGTGTATACAAAGTTTAATGTTATTCTAGCATGGCGTTTTAAAATGAGAGCATAAATACGTTTGTATGGAGAACCGAACGTACTGCGCCCTCTTAAGCAGACACGCACAGAGCATGGCACAGCGTCGTTGCGTGCCGGAGGCGGTTTTTCGGTAAAGCGAGCGCGGTCCGGGGCACGTCGCACCAAAAAACCGCGCGATATTTGGTAGAGCGGAGGCCGCGTGTGCTTTGGTATATGAAGCAGTAATAGACAGTCGACAGTTTCAGAAAGATCAAAACCGCCTCCGCCTCGCGCCAGCTCTGTGCGTTTCGAGATTAGGTACCCAGACATACACGTTTAAGGAGGTGTATATGCAGTGTTCACAGATCCACCCTGACGGAGAGGCTTGACTTGATTCGTTAGTGTCATCATCATCAGCCTATACATGTATATCGTATATTGTATAGAGTCTATGCAGTATTCAATTCAATGTTTGAACATAAAATGAACATAAAATGGCCACAGAGATATACTTATAAATAAATAAATATTGGGGGACATTTTTTTACACTAATCGAACTAGTCTCATAGTAAGTTCTATAAGGCTTGTGTTATGGTTATGGGTACTAGGCGACAATGTATTTGATAGATAAATACTTAAATATATAGAAAACATCCAATTCTCAGGAACAAAATGTCTCTGCTCACCACAGAAACAAATGCCCTTACCGGGATTCGAACCCGGGACCTCTAGCTTCGGAGGCAGTGACACTACAAACTAGGCTAAACAGGTCGACAACTTATAAGTATATGCAGGTAAGTCTATAACGTCAAAGAAATACAAAAAACTCAACCTAGAGATTCTATCCTATCTCCTATCTATTATCTAGAGAAGGCTAGATAGCTTCATTTTTGGCCAGACTCATAATCTGCATAAGCGGCGACTCCGTTATGCGGTTCAATTGATAAACTATTGACCATAGCAGAGACAACTTTTATTTTTTCAACTGTGTATGAATTCTCATACCGGTAAAAATTCTCCACTGTGTAAAATTGGTTGGGGTATAAAGCCTCGCTGTCGTTTTTCATTCATTTAATATATTTTAATGTCTACATACATATAATGTTGTTCAGAAGTTTAAATAATGTGCTCCAAAAACTTTACTGAATGGCAACTTACGTTAGGTTTTTGAAATAATCGAAATTCGTCCATGAGTGAAACTTGGAAGGGTTGCATTTTGTATACAATTTGTACCGGGGAAAGGATAACTAAACGTTGCGCCAAGGCTCTGCGGAACTGACCTAAAATGCGTTCGGCAAATGTGCGGGCCAATCAATTAGGGGCGGTCAGCGATCTGCCGGAAAAGAGGGCAGCGCGCGCGCTCTCGAGGAAAGTCGGGAAATGGCGGAGGGGCGCGGGCGGGGTGGGGCGCGCGGGCGGCGGGCGGGGGAGGACTTGGAGGGTGCGTGAAGGCGCTTGCATCGATCGCGCGGTGCGACCGGCGACAGCCGCTCAGTCCGCCGGGACGGCCGGCGAGAGCGCGCGTGTGATGCGCCACCGCTGAGATGGCCGGCGCTCGGGCGCTCGTGGCCGCCTGCTGCTGGTGGTGGCTTACGATCGCGGCCGGTAAGTACCCCACACTCACTAATCACTCCCTACTCTATGTTCATTCTCTGTCACAAAGTCGGTTTCCCTGTCGTTGGAGCTCTTGAGCCTCGTGGTTGAGCTTAAGAGGATTACCACTGTGATTATGGGCTTAAGAGTTGAAGAGAGGCGGCCTGAGGCGCGACTATCAACCGCATAACTAGATCAGCTGATTGCGCGCCCAAATCGATTCTAGTGATATGTTTCTGGGTCTGACGCCGGTTTTCCACGCTTTTCCTTAAAGGTTCATGAAGAACCTGCGTCGCGTGTGCTTTATCCACAATCACCCCTCGTAATTGTCGAGGCACAGCCGCTAGGTTTGCGTTACTTTTATTTTTTTATGTCTCCCTCGTGTGTTATAGTGCAGGATAAAAAATGAAATATAAGCACATACTCGTAGAATCGTTAATGACCGGTGTTGAAGTTGCTGTTGTTACTTTCGGATGTGTAGTAATACTGTAGTGATGTAAGATCAATCAATTTTGGTAACTCCAGTTTTGCAGGTGCTCCTGAACAGTAGCCAGTTGCGGCGTCCCTGCCGGGTCGTCTGGCCACTAATCAAACGTTGATAACTATTACATAACGGCAGGCGGTGCCGGCGGCATGCCGTGACACATCTGTAAATATTGATCATAATCACGCCATCGCGAGCCTCGGTGCTTTCATCTGTCTCCCGTCGCAATCTGACCAGCCTGACATAATAATATCACATAACTTGCAGTATTACACTCGTGCCTTCAGTCAGTTGCCAAAATATCTACCACTTATATTTGGCTGCGACAGAATGATCCCAGAGTGGTATTAACTGATGCTATTCCATTCCTTTTGGGATTTTTTAAGGGTTAAAAAATATTCTGCGTTTTAATCCAGCCTATAAGGTATATGCCGAATTGCTTGGACTTTTACTTGGTAACAAGATACACTTTTGGATGCGCTAACGCAGAAGTGCAGATAGTGCAGTTTACTAATATGTAGCAACATATGTATTTTGGCTCCCGATTGCACCTCATCTCATTTATCATATTAATTACACAGTGTTTTGAAATAAAAGTACAATAAGTACCTAATTGTATTTTTTAGCAGACTAAATATCTTGAGCTTTAAGCTTCAAGCATACTTTGAAAATTTACTTAATTTATTTAACACTTCTCATGCTCGATAAGTCTGTCATGTTAGACTTATCAAAGTGGGAAAAAGTAGTACATTTAATCCCTAGGAAAAATATTTATTCCAAAACATTTATGGTTTCCAAAACATTTTAAATTGACCAATTAGAATACTTCACCATATTAAATCCACCAATAACAATACAGAGGTAATTCAACTTATTTGGTATCTTCTTCTTCTTCTTGTCAGTAGTCCCTATTTCACCATTATTAGAAAAGTGATTAACTTGTTTGAGCTTCGCTTTGATGCAGCTCAAAGCAGTTTATATAAAAAAACATACCACCAAATTGCCGTGGAATTTATTATTCATTTCGGGGGGATAATCCTTGTGTATTTATTTTCTCGCAATCGAAACTAGAAGTACTCTGGTCTAAAAGCCATGTTACTCTTCGAACTATTTTCTCATGAAATGTGATATGGTTTATTTTGGACCCTAGTTATACAATCTTGACCCTAGTTTTACAATACTATATGGGTTTTTGAGACACCGTAATGGAAATCCTCATCTCATTTGGCAATTTGAATGCTTGTCAAAGTATTGCATGCCTCTTTGTAAATAAAACTCAGCCATCTCAAAACAATTGCTAGAAAATTACTGAGCAAATGTCTGTCATAAAAATTGTTTCGTGAAATTGCTCTAGAGACTTAACTTTGGACAGATAAACATTTTTGGAGTAACCTGTTATATAAATGTAGAATTGGCGCATTTCGTGTCATCAAGATGTATTGCAAGGCCGGTTATGGACGTCTTACTTATAGATCTTGGCGGCAACATAGGTGTAAATAATGTCTTAATCCGACATTGTTGTCACCAAATGACCATGTTGTCATAACCAAACCTGACTGTTAAAGATTCCCTTAAGCTGGAAAGTAGAAAATGGCCCTATCAATATCTAATAATTAGTTACGATTATTCCTTCTCAAAACAATGGACGCTAAACCTGATACTACAAGATTTATCTCAAAAATATCGCTCTGGTTTAATGGAGAGGTTCCTTTTATTGAGGTTGAGGGATATAAAAAAATAAGTATATTTAAGTGTATAATTTTTTTTACGTATTGTTTGTATAAATGTGATCAATGGATTGAAATGCATGTCGATAGAAAGGAAATAATCTGAATATTTATTTGAGCTTAATTAAAGTGAGGCCCTCTATGTGAAGTGTCACCTCTGTTTGAGGTCACTGTCACTGTCACGAGAATAGTAATCCCCCTTAAAAAGACTTCAACGCGTCAAGTTCCAAAATTGAGGTCAAAGAATAATATTACCTATGTCTATGTTTTGCCTAATGGTTTGTGTTAAGCTTTTTATTTATATTACAGTAGCTAATTCCTCCACAATTAGAATAGAGTTTAAACTAGGCTATTTGTTGAATGCTATATCTTCTAGGTGTTTGCGTTTGCTTCATTCTTAAACGAAACAGGTTAACACGAGTGCCGAAAATATTGCACGAAGAAGTAATAGACGTAATAGTCGGCAACGTCCCAAAAACAATACAACAGACAAAAATAAATCAGGTATTCAGACAAAAACAGAAAGAATCTGTCTTGGTGGCTACTTCATTGCCGATTACCCTTTAATTGTACGTTCACGAAATAGGTACTCGTTAAGACTATTAATGAAGAAACTTAAAACCTAACAAACTATTATTAACATACAGGATGTTTCTATTGAATTCCGTTAATTGCGAGGCACAATCCTGAGAAAAATAAAGTAATCTTCTCTAAGACACTACTATAGTATCCTAATTCGTACTATTTCGAAGATATTCAAGAATTCATTTTCGTTAATTTAAACCCCTAGTATAGTATAAAAGATCCTTAACAATTAAACAATGTTGATGTTCGTGTCATTCGAATTTCGAATTGTCATACCTGACATTCACTTTTGCTTAACTCTACGTTAACTCTTAAGGTTCTCATTCACCCTTGGTGATATAATTGATTATTTTGTATGAAAATGAAAAAAAAAATTTTTTTCTTGAATTTTGAAAAACTAAATATGCAACGTCGTTTCTTATGGCTATACACGGCTAGATGCTAGAAGGAACGGAAATCAATAAAAAACCCTGTATGTATCTGAAACAACTGACAGTATAATAATCTATGCGACACCATAACCTATCTTTTAAGTGCTTACATACATACATATATATTGACGGTCTGTTTAGCCTAGTTCAGGGGTCGGCAAAGAGCCAAATTCAGTAAAAATACCATCTTTTGGGAACCTTAGAGAGCCAAAAATACCTGTTTTAGGTTTTTACTATACTTTTGAAGAGACCTGGAAGAGCCGCATGCGGCTCGCGAGCCGCGGTTTGCCGGCCCCTGGCCTAGTTGGTAGTGACACTGCCTCCGAAGCTAGAGGCCCCGGGTCCGAATCCCGGCCAGGGCATTATTTGTGCATTTAGCACGGATATTTGTTCTGGGGTCTTGGATGTTTTCTATGTATTTAAGTATGTATTTATTTATCTATATAAGTATGTATATCGTCGTCTAGTACCCATAGTCCAAGCTTTGCTCAGTTTGGGACTAGGTCGATTTGTGTAAGATTGTCCCCCAATATTAATGTATTATTTATTTATTTATCTATTAAGCAATTAATTGTAACGAAACTTTACTTTTCAAAGTACATTTCATAAGTTCGGCTAAAGTTAGGTACTCGTGAACTATAGTAATATGAACTTAGCTGTGATAGTTTTCCTTTTAAATTCCTTATATACTACTACCATGAATCTTTTTACAGTCCCAGTAGCAACCGTTTAGCTGGGACTTGACTCCAACAGCAATTAGCAAATGTTTATAGTAATAATAATAATCGTATGGCATTTGTTTTCGAACCGTGAGATCTTCGAGAACACAAGTACGGTGGCCAGTTTGTTGCACTTTTAGCACCCCCCAGGGTAGAGATGGGTAATCTCAACTCCGCGCGGTGATTCGAATCACTAAATCCGAATCCGCTATCGGTACCGACTCCGCTTAATGACTCTTCAAATCTTTTGAATCCTTGACTTTTGGATACGTTGGCAGTACCGAACCGACAGCCGAGTGGAGCCAAGCACAGGCGGACGCCACCGAAGCACCGAACGAGCCACGATTCGATTCGATTCCTAACAGATTCGCTAAATATGTCGCATTAGCACGGCTCGCGCTCCGCTGTACCGATTTATGATAGTCGGAGTTAATAACTCCGCGGATTCGATATCATTTGTAAGGAATCGATAAGAGATTCGTATCATTTAAATCTTCAAATCAGGATTTACCCATCTCTACCCCAGGGGTCACGTGTAGGGTAACTTCGGCCCCCCTTGTCAAGTGGGTGGGCACAACTTGACGGTTAGAAGTTCTCAAGCCGCCCAAAGGCCTCTAACTTGGCTTAACGTGCCTTCCAAAACACGGGAGCGCTCAGTTAGTAACCACTCAAAGGGGTCACCCATCCGAGAATCGACCTGCGCCCACGTTGCTTAACCTCGCATACCGCACGCGGTACGCGGGCGCCGCTGGGCCACGAACGCTTCGCTCATTTATAGTAATTATCTCAAATTACTTCAGGAACCTGATTTGAGAAATATGGGTAAAGCTATCCCGAGATAGGCTTTTGTTAGCGTGATTGACATGTGCTAAGCCAAAGTGCAGATGTCTAATAAGTAGTAACGGTTACTGAGCTAAGCCGCGGGCTGACAGACGGACATGGCGAAACTAAAAGGGCGCCTTACTACGGAACCCTTAAAGCCTGTACCTACAGGAATCTACTTGTATACATATTGAATATGCTTACAACAACCTGTAGCGGGATGAACTGAAATTCGTTAAAACACTGCGACGGCTCATTGCATAAAGATGAATTCATTCGAATATACACGAATATCTTAAACTGAAAGACGATCACGAAATTCAACAAATTCTAACATCAAATGGGACATAAAAAACGACCAATATTTGTGAATTCCCCTACAATATTTTAAAAGCGATGTTTATCTATGTTATAAAAACGAATAATATAAACAATATTTCATAAATTCATTAACAGTGTATACAGCGACAACGATTTTTAATGACAGGAATGATTATTGAAACTTGACTGATTAGCATTTGCATTGATATTGTAGTGCGTATCTTATCATAAATCTGTTTGAAGAGGCTAATCCGAAAGTGATAGCGGCATCACTTAATTAGTTTTCAACTTTTCATATCATTATATTTATGCATTGGCTTGAAAAAGCAAAGCGTTCCATACGTCTCACCTTTTCTAAAGTCGCTGAATAAATTGCATTTATATTGGTCAAAGGCATTTGAACTAGACATATGTACAAACATTCAAAAATAAAACAGTTTTTGAGTGAACAGTTTATTTAGATTATATTACCATAATTTTAATGAAGTCGTTGCCTTTACTTATATGTCGAAAACGATTCGTATAGTGATCGAATTTGTCGGATATGAAGCACGCACACCGGGTGTGGCCACTGTACCTTTACCTGTACAATTTAATAATTCAAATTTATAAATATCAATATTATATCGGTAAAAATATAAATATGAATTCGGAAGACATTTTTTTTAATATTTGTAAATTAGCTTAGGTCATTTTCAGCAAATGATTCGCCTCTGTCACGCGCCGCACCCTATGCAAGTCATTCGTAACCACAACGAAAGTAAAGAAATGTGCAGCGGTGACACAATTGATATTTTTTCCAGTTAAACATTTTCTGGGAAGTGGCCCCGCGTGAGAACGCTGGCTTGTCGAAACAAAATAAATACAAACACAATAATTCCCTCTCAGCTATCCGCTATTGCCGCTATCGAACTATTGACTCTCGCGCCTCTTACTGGGATTTGAACTACAATAAATAGGAACATTTGTTTTGCTTAAAATTAAAATATATCATTTTACACGTGTTCCATAGAAGTGGTCTACCTTAATGCCGTTGTCCAATAAATTGCTAAAAGGACTGGAGGAGATAAGTAACTATAAGGATAGGTTCGCCTTTATTCTGTTGTAAACGGTACCATACAAAATCCCTCCCACGCTAAGCGCTATCGTAGCAAAATGTATGAAAAGCGAACCAAGGTTGGGCCATTGTTTGCCGCTGAGAATATTTTATTTATTTGATTCAGGTAATATTGGCCATATTTACATGTACCTTACATACTATACAGGGCGTAACATTAAGATCGGTTAGTATGGGAAAGCCTGAAACTACATATAAGACATAAGAAGACCTGTTCTTAGGAACCATGTCATAGATTTTAGTAACAAGGAAAACTGCATTCATACATTTAAAAAACCTTGTACTCGGCTCGGGAATCGAACCCGGACGTTTTGAAAAATATAACGAAAACTATTTATACAGTATGGGGTTCTTCAAAAATTAGTGAATCAATTCTTAAAGGGTCGGCAACGCGCATATGACACTCCTAGGAGTTGCCGGCCTCCATAGGCTGCAGTGACCGCTTACCATCAGGCAGGCTGTACGCTTGTTTGCCACCGAAGTGGTATTAAAAAAAACAATTTAGATATCGATTGTGTAGGTCTTAAGCAGTAAATGTTACTACGAAACATAATGTCTAAAATGTACATATTTTCTTCTTTTTCCGTGAATATTAAATTAAAAGTGCAGCAAAGTTGTAACTTCATGTTGTTGATGATACATATGTTGGTCACTTTATACTATCAAGTTTGAAGAATTTTATTCATCCCGCGACTTTGACAAACATGAATTAGATTATAATTTTGGCAACAATAAATTAGAGTTTTAAAAATCTACTGTAATAAATATCAATATCAGACATAACAAAACACATTTACTAAATAACTGAGACATATTATTTTACGCAACTTCATGGTGTCACTGTCAGGTAACTGGACGCGAGAATGGTTGAGCTTACTCCCTTAATGACCAATATTCTGCCATGGTAGGAAGGTTGATAGATGAGCTGTCGTAACTCTTACCACAAATGAATTTAAATTGACATTATAATGAGACCCTAGACCCTCAGGATGATTTCAGTTTTCAAGCCCATATCGTCTTTTAATTATCATCACACAGATTCCGACAAGTTGGCTTCTCCTCTACTTTGACACGTGTAAAAATGACATGAAACCATTTCTTCAATACATTTAAAATGTCATAATCGTCCTGGCAATAAATAATTTAAGAATTTTCACGAAAAGTATACACGCGGAGGCGCCATTGAGGGTAGGTAAGGTAATAAAATAAAACAAGCATGATCGTTTTGCGAGACTAGGCTGTTGGTTGTAAATATGGAATCGCTTTGTTTATTAAGGCCATAAAACGAAAAAGAATATCGATGCATACGTAGGCAATAATTCAAGTATAATGAGTATTCAATATCGGTAGATAACGAAATACTTACATCAGTCTAATGAATAATGCAGCAACGGTAGTGAATGAACTTTAGAGCGATTTCGTGTGAGATTGCTTGCAAATAAAGAAACAGATGCAAAGTTAAGTTTTCGTCGTCTGTAAAAATTCATCAGCTTTAGCTTACTGCTGATAAATATTGTCATGGCGTTTCCAAGAATATCTTACTAAGAAGTCAGAAAAGTTCAACGACCGACAATTTAATAAACAGAAATAAAAAACCGTTCGCGTGTTGAGAAGCCCTCCCCCTCGCCATGAGTTGAAAACGAAACCTTTACTTTCGACTGAAAACAGCAATATCCAATATCTAATATCATAACATTTACGAGTAAGTTGAGAAATGTGCCATTGTTGGTGTTGTGTTTTATACAAAGTTATCTGTTTGTCCGCAACTGATTAATTAATCAAGACCTTTTATTTGCCTAACAAACCTGAAATGACCCAAGTACAATTTAACCAGATTAAGGGCGTACACGGTACAGTCCACATAATATAGTCAGTGGCAGTCAACGTAGCCAAATTTATCTTAACCACATCTTTATACAACAGCGATAATAGCGATATATTTGGCTAACTTGTCTGCCAGTAGCTATTTGATGCTGACTGTACTTAAAGAACGTAGCTCTTATGAAAATTGCACACTAAATTCTTAATCTTTCCTAACACACCCTCCGGTTGCGTGAACTGCCCTTTTGGCTCCCTCTTTAAACCTTCATGAATTGATTTATACTGTAAAGACGCTAGCCCGTTTTATGCTTACCATGGAAATATTTCGTATTTTTGCCCACCGACTATATGCAATCACGGGTATCGATCATCAAAACGCCTAAACGTCATTTTTGAGTAGTCGTGTATTCTCTTTACTATGAAATATAGCTGCTTTTCGTTGGATAGGTATTGCGTTTTAAATATGTTTTGTAAATAAATACGCAGGGTAGTGGCCTCAAAACGTGATCACCACCCAAAAGTTGAACATTAGATACAAAATAAAAAAACATGATAAATTTACATGCTCGGGTGGATGATAAAGTTATATATGCAATTTTGCTTAAGCGATAATACATATAAAATTTAATTCCATGTTGCATAGTTCTGCGTGAAACGGATCCTTGATTAATTCCAAATTGTATATTAAGAATTTTATTTTATGTATCTGATCTAATATTATGTATCCGAGCCAAGAATTGAACGGTGTCCACCTTTCGGGCAAGGTATAGTTTTTTTCAAGTGCTGATATAGATTCTCCTAAATATAAATAAAAAACATTTTTAGAACATTAATCGTTACTTTTAAGTTGATTCTCTACCAAAAGTTGAACGTAACTTTAAATTAGGTTCAAAATTTGAACTAACAGAATTTAACATGAAGAACGGTTGGTTCAACTTTCAGTGTCAAATGGGTCTGATTTAGGGCACAGTCTTTTGGGAAAATTGGCATATTTTGGCACGAGGGATTAGAATATTCGATTCTAATCTCAAAAATATACCGAATCGTATTGACTTACGAGTATATAAAAATGTTTCAGAATTTGCTATTCAAGTCCTTTCATATGACACCCCGCTTGACATAGTCACTTGACTTGTAGGTAATAATTATTCACAGAAAATAAAAAAACGTGTTCATTGCTTCTGGGTTAACCTTCTTTATAACCAGAGAAATAAATATAATAGTCTACAACTTCGAGTGTATCCGATTGTAACGGGAGTTGGTGTCGGGCATTCGACATGATCTTCGTTTTGTCCATGTTTATCGTGAGACCAACTCGTTCGGTGGCTTTACTGAGGTCATCGAGCATCGAGTATCGTATGCGCTCAGCCAACACCACTATACCGTCAGCAAACCGAAGGTGAGTGAGGTACTCGCCGTTTATATTGATGCCCTAGCCTTCTCCAGTCCAGAGTCTTGAAAATATCCTCCAGTGCAGCGGAAAGCAGTTCAGAAGAAATAACATCTCCTTGCCTAACTCTCCGCTGTAACGGAATAGGTTTCGAGTTCTGGTCCTGGAGTCGGACTGACATAGTGGCGTTCTCGTACAAAAACTTCAGCACTTCGATATAGCGGTAGTCAACTTGGCACCGCTGGAGAGATTGTAGCACAATCCAGGTTTCGATCGAATTGAAGGCCTTCTCGTAGTCCACGAACGCTAAACACAAGGGCGGGTTATACTCCTCAGTCTTCTGTATAACCTGACGAAGCGTACGGATGTGGTCTACGGTCTCTTCGGAAACCGGCTTGTTCGAGAGGCTGGCAGTCATCTAGCCTGCGTGCCAAATGGTTCGTAATGACTCTTGAAAACAGCGTATAGACATGGCTCAAAAGTGAGATGGGCTGGGCCGGTAGTTCTTCAGCAGAGTGTTGTCGCCCTTTTTGAAGAATAGCACTACCACACCTCCGCCTTTGGCGTTCTTCCTTCCAGTAAAACGGAGTTGAACAACTTCTGAAGGGCCGTAAGGATCGGTTTTCCACCCGCCTTCAGGAGTTCGGCTGTGGTTCCGTCTTCACCAGGTGCCTTGTTGTTTTTGAGCTGTTTAAGAGCCATTCTAATCGTACAGGCTGATGTCCGGGGTGTCTTCGGTATGGTGTTGGGTTATAGACTAACCGCTCTAGGGTCTTCCGCCAGATCAACTTCGAGGCTTCTAGTTGACGTATATAGCTGTCCATAAAACCACTTTATCTCCCTCAAAAGCTCAGGTCTGGAGAAACTGACAGGAAGGAGAAACTAGAAGAACTCTACCGTCCTTAGTTTTTAATTTGGCGAGCTGGCTCTGCCCAATAGACAGATCCCTTGAGAAAACTTTCGAGCCCTTATTTTGCTCGATGGCCTCTTCAATACGCTTTGTATTGAATTGGCGCAGAGCAAGGGCAAGGGACTTGGAGATCCGTTTAATGAGCTGTCGGTATAATATCGCATCGGTCGAAGACTGTAGAATCATTTGACTCCTTTCCTCGATGAGCCTCCGAGTGGAGTTAGAGAGCCTTTTGGTTTTGTTAGTCCGTTGGGCCTTGAATAACTAAGACCCAGTGCTATGGACAGCTTCCACAAACCCGCCGTTGAATTCGTCCAAATCGCCACCTAGGCAAGCGGAATGGTTTTGGAGTTCCAACTGAAAGCTCACGGGGTTTTGGATTTGGGCTGCTGCCGGTCGGAGCGTAGACTTCATCAGTCGAGAGCGCTCTAGCTTGACACATATATTCAATATGCATCTTACTAGATGGTGATCACTTCCGGTTTTAACCGTGTTGATCACAGTGACATCATTGAATATATGCCTCTTCGTCGACATGATGAAGTCGATCTCGTTTTTAGTTGCACCGTCGGGACTCAACCAGGTTCACTTCCTGTGCTCACGTTTCTTGAAAAAGAAGTTCATCATATAGAGTCCCTCCTTCTCCAAGAAACCAGCCAGTAGTTGACCCCGATGGTTCCGACTTCCAAATCCAAATTGCCCCACTCTCAGCTCATTGCCGTCTCTCTTGCCCAGTTTCGCGTTAAAGTCCCCCATAACAACGGTGAAGTTGCCCGCTCACTTGACAAGCCTAATCCCAATAAGGTCTAGTTCCCCCCTTGGGTTGGAAGGTCAGATAGCAGTCGCTTCCGTAAAAACTGATGCAACTGTACTGGGAATAAAAAAACGCTAGGATGTTGATGAATAACAGTGAAGTGGGTTTTGGAACTATATATCTTTATACATAGCCTCCACCTCGTCGTCGGAGTGTGCCGTGGTCGGACACCTGTATGACCTTCAACAAGTATCTCTTTGATAATCTGAGTATAAGGTACGCCACCCTAGCCGACACACTGATCTTCACCACGTTGTTTACGAGGGATTTGTGGACGTTGAACCCGATACCTCCCTGGGACTGTTGGTCGCCCTCCCGTAAATAGAGCAAGTTGCCGGACTTTAGGGTTATCGTGTCCTCCCCCTCTCTTCGAACTTCAGATAACCCCACGACATCCCAACGAAACTTGCTCAATCTTTCCTCTAGTTCCGCTATCTTTTCGTCGGTCCGCAGTGTACGCGTGTTGTAAGTTGCCAGGGCCAGGAGTCATCGGTGGTGGTAGCTGGATCTTCGCCGGAGATTTTTAGCACCCCTGGTCCCGCTAGTACCCTGGTCGCTACCAAAACCAGGGCACCGGGGGCCATCGGAACCTCGGGGCCGTGGCTTTTTTGTCGTCTTCATAGGGGGTAAATGCCATAATCGCCACGCTTGGCATACGGGTTGGCGATCGCAGTATATCCACCGCACTCCAGGGATGCTGCTGCCCATCCCCCGGTGGTGGATTGATGACGAAAGATTGATAATTACCATAACACTAATTGGAATCATTCCTTATGCATATCATAATCATTGCATAGGATGCAGTGTGACGTCAATTTTATTTCACCGGCACCAAAAGTACGAACTCTGTTTATAACTATTCCAAATTTCAAATTGATAGCATAATTAGTTCTCGAAATATTTAGCAATGTCACAGACAGACGGTCAAAGCGGCACCATAAGAGGAAACCATCCTTTTTCACCATTTTGGTACGGAACTCTAAAAATACGCAGAATAAAATCTAGTGGCTTAATTAAATAACTTTTGGTGCCACCACCTTAATGGGTTTAAGAACTTTAGACTCCTGTAGGGACATACATACCTTTACGTACAAAGTTTTTCCGGGAATAATGTTAATTGTATCAAACTATAGGTCATTTTATTATGATGATAATTTTAAGCGAGTTTCAAGGAAATGTAGTAAACACAGTAATCGCTCTGTAACCGTAATTAAGAATGCATAATTTCGAGTTACTCGCTCGTAAAACGCAGTTGGATTAGGGGTATTATGGAAGCGTGAATGTAAGTTGAAATACAAAGGGGCATAGAAGCCTTTAAATTCTATATCGTATAAATCGTATCGTATCGTAAATGCGCGCCCACGTATTACGGAGATGAATATAAAGTATTTATTTCCTGGAAAACAAAAGAAATTTCCATTCGTACGGAATTTTACAACTTCTACAACTCTGAAAATGTTCTTTCGTAAGTTACTATCATCGCGTTTTTGACGTATCGTAAACGGCTTCCGAGAGATAGAAGTTGTATTGTGATACACAGAAATTGCTCGTTGACACCCGGCACGGTGTACATGGAGTCACGCAACTGTCACATTGAGCTACAATTCCAATTCACAAATGGGGACATCACTGAGATATCGCTTTTTGATTCCATGTCTGTTATTGTGATTTTAAGGGACTGACTTGAAAGTGGAGATTTACATTTGATATGCATATGGAAATTTACATTTGATATTGGTATGGAAAGTTACATGTGATATGCATGAGACTCTACTCGTAGAGAGGGCGGCACTTGGAGACTTCGTAAAAATCAAGAGGTCAAAGATCTAGTGTCTGAGCCTAACATCACAGGAGAAACGAAATCCGCAAGACTCCGATAGCTCGGGCATGTAGTCCGAATGGGGGACGATCGTGCAGTCCGGAGAGCGTACTCGGGCCGTCCAGCTGGTCGAAGACCCGTTGGGCGTTCTAGGTACCGAGGGGCGACGAAGTGCAGAGGGACC
Source organism: Notocelia uddmanniana (assembly GCA_905163555.1). Lineage (NCBI taxonomy): Eukaryota > Metazoa > Arthropoda > Insecta > Lepidoptera > Tortricidae > Notocelia > Notocelia uddmanniana. The sequence goes on from LR991055.1 coordinate 26,112,080, forward strand.
TGACCGAGCTCCAAGCCGTCGTCGAATGGAAGGAAACAGCCATGGAGAGGGAAGCCTGGCGGTCTTTGGTGTCGGAGGCCAAGATCCACTTCGGGTCGTTACGCCACAGCAGCAAGTAAGTAAGTATGCATGAGATGAGACGCATCCTATTTATACTCTAAGAAGTGCTTTGGAGCTCATCTCGATATAAAATTAAAATGTTTTTTACTATTTTTTTATATACCTACGGAATATACTATATCGTTTAGTATTTTTATTCCGCTTTTGGTTAATATATACCCCTGACTAGTCTATGACGAATCATGATGTACTGGAATAAAGAGAGTTTTTCACAATATCGACTGTAAACATTATTTGTACGGTGACTAGCTTCATTTTTTTTCTAGACGAAAAAATTATGAATTTACGCATATTTACCGAATTTCCGACTCGACCATTAATTATAGAGTCGGAAAAACTATTGCTCATTACGTCTCCTGAAACGTTCTATATAAACAAGTATGTATAATATACGTATATCGTGTAGTACCTACTCACCTAAATTTTAATTTACAATGTCCATACTACTTATGGAAAACGCGTATTAAAAAGCCATTAAAAAGCCAAGTTTTGTATAGAAATATATTGTGTCGTAGTTACTTAAGTCAACTCTAATATTGTGAGTATTTTTAAAAGTGCATTTTTTTTCCTCTCTCGATTAAAGCTTCAGCGACGCTATTTCGGGCTTATATATTTATCTCCTATCAATTAATATTCAATATTAGTACATCGTCTGGCACTGGCTATTACGTCAAAGTGTAGTAATATTTCTCGTTGATAGGTGACATGTATTGAAATCAGTTCAGAAACGTCTTCCAAGCAAAATATATTCCAACCTTGACATTGACAGTGATTAGTTTAGCGAACCTGCTTATAAATAATACAGCAGTCGATTCGATTTCAATGAAAATGTATTGGGAACGGTGCTAGTCTATTTCTTAGAAACGCTAAAGCTAGCGATGACGTAGCTAGGTGATCTAAAATTCATTCTCTATTTCCAGACATGCAAGCAGGTGTCTTTCGGGACCTTGATCATTGACAACTGTTACTTAATGCCGCTTAACTACATGTATTTTGCATATCTGACTGAGGGGAGTCCGCCGATGAAAGTGGACGAGTTCCAACTAGTGATGCATTACTAATGTTGTACAATGTTACATATAGCCCGAGCGTACCTTTTTGTTTACATCGATACTTTCATTGCTGAACTAGAGCTTTTTATTCTGAAGCAAAATATGTATTACTTAGGTACCTACTCGTACTCACCTAAGATGGTAAACAAGATGTCTCAGATCGTAGATCGTAGGTCTTTGGCGGCTGAGGTTAGCTAGGCTAATAGGACGATAACTATGCGACCTGAAGTTATTTTATTACCGCCCGTTATTTTGGTACAAAATGAATACAGGAAATGGGATCGTAATACGCGCACTCGCAAACTCGTAATTGCCACTCTGTGGTTAGGCCTGACGTAAAAAATCATCACTATCCAACGGCACCCCGCTTGACTTTTTACTTTACTATAAAATGTCATAGGTTTTCAATTTATTCTCAAAATTTAAAAGTGTAGGTAATTTATCCACGTTGGAACTCAATTTCATTTCCTACAGTTAATCTATTTGAGTAAAGGCAATGAGAAGCAGATCCCTCTGAAATAAAGCGGGCTGAATATGTGATCTTGTGGAGATGAGGGGCTGCAGGTGCGCGTGTCGCAGAGCGCAATGCGGCGCCGGCCACGGCTCGGCACACTAAATCCAGATCGACCTCGATTCACGGCCACGGCTACTCACTTCAAACCTGCTAAAAACTAACACCCATCATAGTAGTTACGTCAGTAGACTCCTTAAGCCATCATGCAAAGGATTTTTTTTGGTTTTTAACACAGCTACTGAATTAAGGCAGAACTTACTTTTATTAACTTAATAGCTAAAAACAACACGTCACTTTTACCCAAAGAAAGAGTTGCCATGCGTGAACGGAACTTATTTCACCGAAAACGCAATAAATTATCAGCTGTTTATGCCAGACACGCGTGTTGCTGAGCGACCGCGTATCGGCAGGGCAGCCGAAATAACGGTATTGATTAGCCAGTACCCACCCCAGTCACATAACGTACGTGGTAGCCCGTGTAGTGAATACTACAATAGCTGTAAATTATGGACGCCTACAGCAATTAGGTGGTCTTAGCGCGCGCCCCGCCCCGCGGTCCGCGGTCCCTTGACACCCAGTTTGTCATTATTAATTGGCTCAAGAACACTTTAAAGCCTTAATGATGTGTTTAACCAGTCGAATCGCATTCGTGTTTGTGAACACTTAATTCGACGGTATACCAATTCTATTGTGGTCTTAATAGTTTTTAAATTGACACTCATATTTTGGGAACGTAGCCAATGAGTCAATTCTATGATATTCAAAGCAGAGTCATGTGAGTTGATGTTCTAAACGTCAATTTCGGAAGTATCTATCAAAATGTATTCATAATTTTGTAAAGATACTTACGAAATTATTGCGCACATGTGTCGGTGAGCCGTAAGCGTGCCACCTAACATTAGGTACGCAGACATTTACTATTTATCCTCACACAGTGGCCCTCGACGACTAATGTCCTATTCCATAGTAAGTATATGATAAGTATAGTACTCGGGCTAGTTTCTGGAGGGAATATAAACTAGACCTTGGGGGCATTGCTGTCGCATTTGTTTAACGTCAAATCCCACTCGCGGTCTATTATTTACAACTAGGAATGTTACATATCCTCTCGCATTTCTGAGAACCTACGAGTATCTGAATTTTTAGTAGCAAAGCTTTCATGTACATTGTTACTGTATTTTTAATTACATATGTACTGCTAGAATGCTATAATTTGGTATGGGTATGCTAATCATCAACGTTGACAAAGTAGTTAGTACCTAAAGTAAAATTTGAAAATTGTTATTTATTAGGGTACGTAAAGGGTAAAGGGGCAATGAATTTTCGACGTAACACCTATCCTGTGGGATATTGTTGGAAAGCTCGTTGAAAAATATTGCGGGTTTTCTGTAAGCATTATCCGATTTAGAAATCCAATTGCGTTTATTTAGCTTTAAAGTGCAAATTTTTGTTAGAGTCAAGTGTCCTGCCGCCTGAACAGTTTCTACTAGGTAATTATATTATGAACGTACTCGCCATTACAGCGAAGTAAAATATTGTATCGAGACATATGTCTCCTCCGTTGAGTAAAACTTGCTGAATCGACGAAATCATTTATTTTCACCCCCTAGACGTCGCAAAAGTAGCTTTGGTAAGTACATGTTTAAATTGGAAACTTTAATTTAAAAAATTCGTCGGGGGTCGTAGGCCACGAAGGGTTGGTAGTGGAGGCATAGACAGGTTGTAATGGTTTTTAAACAAAGTAACCCTTACGAGTAGCATACTCGATTAGTTTATTTCATTACATATGCATAGTTCCGATATTTATAAGTACATGGGTGAAAAATATTTCAATTTCTGTTTCACAATTAACAACATTTCAAATTTCCTAGTAGTATGAAAACTAGACTCATTTCGTTAATTTGTTAACAAGAAACCCAAAAATATTTTTGTTATATTTTTATAGCTATATTAGTTTTCAAGATATTTACGAAAATGTGAAGAAAGACTACCATTATCTATATGACGTCACAAAGTTGAATTATGACAGTCACAACGCACAAAAAGAACAGCAGTACACATTCTGTATTAAATCCGCCTTAGTAATAGTGATGCGGTATGATTTTGTGCGCTGTGACGCCTTACTTGTCACTTACTCTCTTTTAGAATGAGGAACTTTTTAAATAGATTTTTGTATATGAAAATGGGTCGTATATTCAAAAATGTGGTTATCTATATTAATAATTTCGTGCAGGGGTACGGTAGACCCGAACGAGACCTGTCTCAAATTGAAGAACGTATAAAAATAACGATTTCGAGTTGAACATATGTATCCGCAAAATTCGGATTGTCGCGTATTTTGCATTTAAAAGTATTAATTTGATGACAAAACGTAGGCCATATTGCCCACAGACTATATTACCATATAAAATTTGTTGGTTGACAGTGTCAGTGTCGGCTACGTTCGAAAATCGTGAACTATTTTTGCGTCCGGTATGTTTGTTGGCCAGGTTGCTGGGCTGCGTTCTGGGTGGTGGGCAATCATCGCCCATTGTGTAGATCCGACAAGTCGCTTCTGCAGGCTTTTGTTTTTATGATTTTACAGTTTTCAAGCGTCTATACACCTATCAGATTGTCACAATAATCTCCTTCAAAGCGAATGTATGGTGCCTGTTACATGGATATTAGTGTCACGTGAATATTGAAGCAGAAAATAGTTTCTGATTTGTATAGACAAATTTGAAAACAGCGATAATATTGACTCTCCAGTATTGTGATAATATTAATCGTGTAAAGGACACCACTAGAATGTTTGCGGAGTCTGTCCGCCATCTTAAAGCTGCATCTCTATTTTGTTGTGACAAACTACTAGGTGACTTATGGTCTTTAAATGTCTAGCTAAATTCTATCCCTATCTCGCTCTATCTCATAACTTAGTAGTACTGTTCATGCCGTTCGACGCGCTCGGACTTTAGAGGCGCTATCGTAAAGTAAGAAAACGAAGCATCTGCCTCTCTGTCGCACATGCATATTCGAACGACAGAGAGGGAGATATGTAGTTCGTTTTTGGTTCGCGGTCAGGCGTCAACTTTAAAACGAATAGGGTATGTTATTATATGAGAAATAAAATTCTGAATGTAAGAAAAACCGGCCAAGTGCGTCGGACTCGCGCACCAAGGGTTCCATACAACTAAAAAAACAAATGTGATTTATATATTGGTATTTTTGGTAAAATATACGTCATACTAAACATTATCACCTAATTTCAAGTTCAGTTAAAAAATTATATGTGTGACAGACGACACACGGAATGTTTTTTGACTTTCTTTGACCGACCGCCGCGCTCGGACTGAAGTGCTACTGGGAACCGAAAACGAAATACATGCCTCTCTGTCGCACTTGCATATTCGAGCGTGGAGAGGGTAATACTTCGTTTTCAGATCGCGGTAGGCCCTCTGGTCGGACGGCTCCTATTCCTGGATGGTGCGCGTATCGGAATGCAAAATACCTTTGGCGAAATTAACGGAATAAGTTGTTAAATAAGTGCCATTAACCGAAGAAAATATTACCAACTGTTATTATTATCACGCGAAACACTCATATCACGATCCGTATCACGTGAATATTGATAAATATTGAAGCAACATCCATAAAATTTTGAAAACCGCGATAATATTGACACATTATTGAGTGTAAAGGGCCCCACTAAATAGAATTTGGCGGAGAATAGAGAGCTGTTACCGCGAAACGAAAACGAACGAACATCGTGTATTTATTTCCCTCTGTGTCGCTCGAATTCGCAAGTGCGACAGAGAGGGTGATACACATAGGTACTTCATTTGTTTTCGTTCGCGGTAGCAGCTCTGACTTCGCACCAAAAATACTGACTGGCACATCAATATTTAACAATTGCACATCTGAACTGAATTTTAATGAACGATTAGTATTTTAGCTATACAAATCAGTACTGATTACGGTGTCAAATTGTTTATGTGCCTTTAAATACTAGCCTTATAAAAATACTTAGGATTAACTTATAAAGATCCTTTGCCCGTGACTTCGTCAGCGTAATCTTATACTCCCTATTGCATATAGAGATACAAATAGTTTATTTCACAGGGAAAAACATATTCTATTACATTAATGCTGACCCCCACTCTAGGCATTGTCTGTCCCGTGGGGGAGATATTACAATTAAATTTAACATATCTTATATTTATTTTGTGGCTACTGGCAAATGAAATGGTTACAAATTTAAAAAACAATATAAAATTATAAAATTTAAATAAAAACTGAAAGCTAATAATATAAACTAGACATATCTTCAACTAAAACATAATTATAAAATGAACAAAAACAAAATCTCCTAACTGATATGATAACACCCTTTCAAATAATAAACACTACCTACAGACTATATTTTTGTAAGTATATGAAATTTCATCATAATCCGTTGTTGTAATGTTTTTATTTTATACATTTTTGTACACTATTTCTTTCGACATTTGCATATCTGTCACGAATAAATGTTTTCTTTTATTTCTTTCTTATTTATTTCACCCGAGCGAAGCCGGGCTTTCATCTAGTATTATTTAATGTCAGATAGGTGTATGTTTAGTCACTACAACATTTAATTTTATTTTTTGCTATTACAAGTCAATGGTTATTTATATAATTTATTTTATAACCGTTTTATATACATACATATATAAAACTATACATATACACACACACACACACACATATATATATATATGTATGTATATTTTACTACCCTTTACCTGAATTCATCGAAAAAAAAACACGCTTAAAAAATGAAATGTTGTCAATTATCATGTTCGGTCCCGGATAACCTTTGCTTAATCTTGTTTTATTTGCTTAGGAAATGTTTGAAGTCATGCATCGGCTTCTAACCCTTGTATCAGCAAGCAAACACTACATCGTTTCCTTGACAACTTTTATGAATGACCAGTTAGGTTCTGGTGATCCTTTGAAGTGAATAAAATAATTATTGACCGAGCGAACGAAGCGTCTCCGTTTCAGCTTTCGAGAAAAAATATTTCGTATGTCTTTCTGTCTGTCTGTCCGGATGTTCTGCTCTACAGGTCGCATTTCTCAACCGATTCTCGTGAAATTTTGTGAGCAGGTTCGATAATTATACATAATGTTTTGCCGAATTAGTTTTTGGAAATTTTGAAATAAAAAATATATATTGTGAGGTCTACAGCTCACAGAGCCACTAGTTTTATAATATTAGAAAGAACTCTACATTGTGCAATATTTATCATCAAGCAATTAGAGACTTTCTGCCATAGTACGAGTATATAGAAGCAAGCATAAATAGTAGGTAGAACCAAGAGTTGAAAGCCACCCATTTCAGACTAGACATTTTAATTCAAGGCTGAAATTGTTGGTAACATTCGAGTTAAACACTCTGCTTTCATTTTGAATGAGAGCGAACCAATTTTTAATAAAAAAAAATATGCTTAATATGCAAAATAACTTTTTGAATCACTCCAATCCTATCGAAGCCATTTTAAAATTGTTTGTGAATGGACCATTTTGGGGGAACTGTTGGCTGATGGTAATAGTGTTTTTGATTATGGACCATTTCCTAAAAAAGTATCTGAAGGGTTTACATAATTGTCGGCCTGTTTAGCCTAGTTGGTAGTGTCACTGCCTCCGAAGCTTGAGGTCCCGGGTTCGAATCCCGGTAAGGGCATTTGTTTCTGTGGTGAGCAGAAACATTTGTTCCTGAGACTTGGATGTTTTCTATGTATTTAAGTATATATCTATTAAATATATCGTCGTCTAGTACCCATAACACAAGCCTTATTGAGCTTACTATGGGACTAGTTCGATTTGTGTAAAAAAATGTCCCTTTATATATATATATTTATATAATTTATACTAAACGCTAGAAATTCTTATGATTAATTGAAAACATTGAAAAGTATCGATTATACTTTGGTTTATTTCCATAACTTTAAATTTTAATCCATTGTAATTATCAATCATAATTATCATCATCATATCAGCCGAATGACTTCCACTGCTGGACATAGGCCTTCCCTAAAGAGTGCCACAATGACCGGTCCTGCGCCACCCGTATCCAGCGGACTCCCGCGACCTTCCGCGCGACCAGGTCATCAGTCCACCTTGTGGGGGGCCTACCCACGCTGCGCCTTCCAGTACGTGGCCGCCACTTTAGAACCTTTCCGACCCAACGGCCATCGGTTCTACGAGCAATGTGCCGTGCCTACTGCCACTTAAGTTTAGCGATTCGGAGGGCTACATCGGTTACTTTGGTTCTACTGCGGATAATCTCATTTCTGATGCGATCGCGCAGAGAAACTCCCAGAATAGCCCTCTCCATTGCTCTTTGGGTAAATTTTAGTCTTTTTATGAGGTCCATAGTAAGAGACCACGTTTCAGTGCCATCACTGGCAATATACACTGGTCAAAGACTTTTGTCTTGAGACACTGCGGAATATTGGATGAAAAGATGTGCCGTAGCTCCCCGAACGCTGCCCAGCCGAGTCGGTTTTGACGACTAACCTCTTTCTCCAAGTGAGACCTACCTAAATGGACAGTCTGTCCTAGGTACATATATCTAATCGTCTACAACTTCGAGCGTAGAGTGTCCGATTGTTACAGGAGTTGGTGTTACACGGGCATTTGACATGATCTTCGTCTTGTCCATGTTCATCCTTAGACCAACTCGCTCGGAGGCTTTACTGAGGTCATCGAGCATCATACTTAAGTCCTCCATGATCTCAGCCAATACCACTACATCGTCAGCTAATCGAAGGTGAGTGATGATGTACTCGCCGTTTATGTTGATGCGTAGCCTTCTCCAGTCCAGAGTCTTGAAAATATCCTCCAGTGCCCGGGAGAACAGTTTAAGAGAAATAAAATCTCCTTTGCCAGACTTCCCCGCTGCAACGGAATAGGTTTCGAGTTCAATAACTCAATTATCAATACGAGGGCTGTTCCGAAAGTTTTTAGCTTCTCTCACTCTATTCATGCGATATATGTTTTAATGATACCATTATGCGGGTAATTTCGATACATATGTGTTCGAGTGAAACTGTTGATGAAAGTCGTTCGGGTTTTTTTTATTGTGTTTTAAGTACGACGTGTCAACAGCCCTATCGAATATGCGATGAACCACAACTAAACTAAATTTTATACACCACAAACTATGAATCTTCCCTGTCTCTACCTACGTAATCTGTTTCGATTGCATGAAAATCAGCGACAATGAGCAGGTGTGTCGAATATTAGTCTAGGTCGCGAGACTAGGGACTGGTCATCATCACAAAAAAACTTAAATAAAATCATTTAGTGATTTTACATTAAAATCAGCAAAACTAAGTTAGGAAGTCATCCCGGGCATTTTTCACCACAGTTGTTAGGGATTTAGATGTCAAAACTATTTTTAGGTATCAAAAATGGTACTATTTTCGCAATTTTTTAAAAGCCCATACAAAAGGCCTTTTGGTAAAAAAAATGTTGAAAAAAACTTGCTGCTTACTAACGATTTTATCCTAGCTCATAACTATTGAAATTACCCACATAATGGTATAAATAAAAAATATATCGCATGAATAGAGTGAGAGCAGCTAAAAACTTTCGGAACAGCCCTCGTAATTTACTAATATTACTACAACTAATGGTAGTGTGGTTGATACGCTTCTATCAATTTGATTTTTAGGGTTCCGTAGTAACAAGGAACCCTATCTACTATCGGTCTCTTACACCTCCTCGACAACCATCTCGTCAGGCAATTCCTTACTTTCCGAGCCTCGGCAATAACGAATATTGGCCGCGGCAGTTTTGGGATAAAACTGTTCCAGTTCGGTTCGACTATTCTTTGAGCGAGACGAAATCTTGAACAATGTACACCTGTCTGACTAATCTTATTATGTCAATATTTTGGTGCGTGCCAGTTAAAATAGTTAATATGAATAGTGTTGGGATGAGTACAGTTAGTTTGTTGTCATTGTTTATATTAAGATATCAGGATGACAGATTTCTTGAACGATAATCTATGCAATATAGTGTGTAAAAATACTTATAGTGATATCAGAGTAACATGACAAACCTGGCAGGTTTCCAGGTGGCATTGCAAGACGTGATGCAAAGAAATGGGACTTTCGATCGTGTTGTTTTGTGAACTTCAAATTGTGGTATTAATAAGTTTACCGTGTCCACAATGGCTGTGCACACACGTGCGCCGATAAGGCGAGTTATCTCGCGTGCTGTTTGCCGGCGCGGCGCCCGCGCAACCGCCGAATGTCAAGTTCATAGTGTCAAGAACTGAAAATGGACCTTGTTCGTGGACGCGCCGCGCCGGTACCTTGCACCTACTCGTAGCTACGCTAACGCGAGCACTTAGCGGCCCCGGGGGACGACGGTGGGTTTTCGTGGAAATAGTTTTGTCATTTGAAATAAAGAAGTAACACAAAACAAACAAAATGGTGGTTTTAACGCTTGGAAAATAAACAGTTTGTAAAAAATACACATTATCTTCGGTAAATAATGCATTGTATTTAAAAAAAGAAGTCGTTCACTTATTTTTGAAAAGTTATACTTACCATGATCGTTTCTTAAATATCTAGAACTTGAATTAATATATGTACTGTCACCTCAGTACAGTGTCATGTGTACGATGATACAATATGCTAAGATTATGACAATGACTGTTGTGAGATGGTAACAGTTTAAAGACATAACATGTACTCGTAACTGTGCACATACTCGTAGCAGCAGGTGTGGCACCTGCTCGTGTGTCACGCGCTAGGAATTTACTATACTTACATTGATAATTTATAATGAATATAATTATAATTCGGCCGGTTTAGCCTAGTTGGTAGTGACACTGCCGCTGAAGCTAGAGGGCCCGGGTTGGAATCCTGATAAGGGCACTTATTTCTGTGGTGAGCAGAAACATTTGTTCCTGAAACTTGGATATTTTATATATATATATATAGTAGCTGCCCCGCGCGGCTTCGCTCGCGTATTACAAATAACGCAAGGGATGTCGCGGATTAAAATATGGCCTAAGTTTATCCATCCAAAAAGTCCATTCCATACACTCATAATAAGTTTTTAAAATGGAATGATTCATTCCGGAGATATTTATTATTACTTATTTTTTACCCATTTCGGGGGCTGTTCAAAGTTTTTAAGTATGTATGTATGTGTCATTGCGCATAATTATGTGAAAATCCTTGTGATCTTAGTTAGGTTTTATTAATAAATATGGTACAAATATGAACGATTTACAAATCTATATGTACAAAATAAGCATTTTTTGAAGCCGCAGTACACTAAATTCATTCTTTAGACAACTGGACAATATCTTTAAAAGTTTTAAAAGCTCATAGGTATTACTTATGTGATACAACGTCTACAGCCTGAACTTTTGTTTATATTTTTATATTCATACCTAGTCAACTCGACCTACGGATCTAAAGGACTACTATTAAATATGTTTACATTTAAGTCAACTTAGAGTGTGTCCGAACTCGAATTCAATTTTAGCGGAACCTTTAGGGATCAAAGTGTACAATATTTGGACTTTTTAAATATAATTGTGTACCAAATTTTTTTTAGGGCATGAATGATTGTTGTATAGATAGATTGTAGTAGTTTAGAGGCTTACTGGAGCCGACATTGTTATATAAGTCAACTTAGCCCTCGGGCCTGTAGTCGTCACTATGACATGTTTTTTTTCCGTAGTCATTCCAGCCCGCAGAGGCCGCATGTCCTGTAAATTAACCATAAAAACAAACATATTTCATAGTTTTCATTTAGGCCTGCAGGCTGATGTGAGCTGAGTAGACCAACACTTCCGACGAACGACGAAGAAGTAGGCTAAAATGAGTTTGTATTTAGTAAAGATGATGTAGAGATGATAATTTAATATTGACCTTTATTAAGCCCATTGGGGCCTTTTACACGGTGAATATTATCACGCGTTACACTCATATCACGATCCGTATCACTTGAATATTGAACACAAATATCAGAGTAAAAGATCATATTAAGTTGAACGATTTCTGTAAATCTGATCTTTTCTCACTAATGCACATTCAGTAAGTTTGAGAGAGACAGATGAGTCATATCTGACAGGTATTCACATATCAGTATCTCCGTTTTCATAACTGCAAATTGTACTGAAATGACATTTGTGACGTTTTGGTTTGTATGGGATTTGAAATTTGGTGTCCTTCTATATGGAGACAATTCGTCAACAGCCGAAAATTATCGTACTATCTGTCCCGTTCTAACTCGTCTTAGTTTACCATACGACCGACGGAAGACCAGCGTTGACCGTAAGGTTGGCACTATGCTGAGTCGGGACCAATTCGTGGCGCTTTCTTATTTTTTATTGTTTTTTTTTTATCGTCTATGTTTTTATGTGCTACGAATAAATGTATTTCTATTCTATTCTATTCTATTCTATTCTATTCTATTCTATAAGGATTCAAAGAGACAACTATATAAAAAATCATATTGCTTAACACTACGGATCTGTTGGTATTATTAATCTGGGATATTGAAGCAAAGTACAAACAATTAGGAAAACCGCGATAATATTGACATTCCAGCATAATTGTGAGAAGATAATTTAAATGGTGTAAAGGACCCCATTAAAAAAAAATTAAAATTCCACACCAAGTCTGTCATTCTTGTAAACAGACCGTTTATTTAGTGATTAGTTATTTTACTGGTATTGCGGATACATAAAGCCTACTCAAAACTCATATTTTCTTATGCTGCAGAACTTACTACAGGTTTGAGTTCTATTCTATTTCCTCAATTTATTCCAAAAATGTCAGTGAAGCAAGGAACTTTCGCATAGTATTATTGCGTACCGTACGTCAAATGCCAAAGAATTGACAACAACGCCATCTATACTACAGAATCGTTCATCAGATCCATTTTTTCATGAAAACGCGATAATGACGCCACCTACCGGATCCAATAAAGATATATATATATATCGTCGTCTAGTATGTACCCGTCGTCTAGTAGTAAAAAATTGTCCCCTAATATTTTATTATATTTTTTCTGTACGTGTGAATGTCATTGAACTCCCTCTAAACCCAAATCTAGAAACCAGAAATTCGTATGAGATATTAATACGGCCAGGGAGCATCTATCTTACTATACCTACTAAGGGGACATTATTACTATTGAGTAGGCATAGCTATTAAATTAAGTGGAATTCTTTATTTTAATCGCGTGTAAGGGTCATACACGCAATTCGGTTTGCGTCTACTGCAGTGAACATATCTAAAGTTAAGGGCTAGAAAGCTTTATTTTTGGTTGACTCTCTGTAATCTTTACAATAAAAGTATAACTTACATGCACAATAGATAGGCCGATAACTATTGATCACAGTAAAGACATTTTTTAGGGTTCCGTAGTAAACAAGGAAGCCTTATAGTTTCACCATTAGTTTGTGGGCCTTTAAGTCCACATAATCTAATGTGTGGGACACTACGGAACCCTACATTGCGCGTGGCCCGACCCTCTTTAACCAATCAGCTCTCATAGTCTCGCTCCGAACACACTCCATCAGTACAGTCTTGTTAACATGTACTACGTCTTCAACAGATCCGCAACTCATTGTCTGAATTCAAATATTAATCAATATTTTACAATGAGGTTACCATCACCTATCGCATTAATACAACTAATTTTTTTGTGTCATAAAACATTTAATATTTATTATGAAAATACAAGAATAAATAATAATATGAATAAAACTAACTTAAATGCCAAGCCAAGCCCTTGAGGCATTGTTCCGAGGATGCTGGCGACATTCCCTCTCTGTATCGCAATGCTGCTATGTTATTCACAAAACAAGCCAGAGGTGGGGTGCACGTCCAAGACCGATGACGGCACAGCCCACCCCTAATATATATTGACGCCGGGGCTCATAATAACAATACGTAATCGGGGGTTTAACGCATTGGTCCGCTCGAGTCATCACCAGACGTCCGTCTATTTGACATTGCACCTAATTCACATGCTTCTGACATTAACAGTCTGCGACGGGTGCAAGAAGAGACGAACGACCGAGACATTGGCGTGGTAGGGATTGACTCATCCGCATTGGTATTATTTTATCGATAATATTGTCTAGGTATATCATATCATGTTTTAGGTAGTACATACGTAAGGTCTGCGGCATACTTTAGCTTCACGGTTTGTCGGAGTCAATTTTTACCCGACTTTGACGATAAAGCGTGACCATAAAATCTGCCATTGTGCTATCATGCTAGCTGGATAGGCGGTCTCACGTAGTTCTGCAGTCATCCTATAAGATAGACTAAGATCTATAGCAGTAAAGTAAAAAGTATTGTCTCGGTCTATTTTAAAGCTTGAAGAATGTTGCGCATATTGCTATGTAATTCGGGGTTAACAGCTTGAGATTTTTCAAATTAGTCGCATTTTGCAGCTGGATACTTCTTTAATTGTAAACTTGTATGAAAAAGCAGTTCAAAAATATGTGCGCTTCATGGTTCTTTTATGGCTTCATAGTTTAATATGTATTCCAATCGTTCTGAAGATATGACTTATTCATGGTCGTTTATGATCGTCATTATAAGGCCATTACATATTACACATCTTGCAGTTTGTCACAAAAACCGATAGAGTTGTAGGTTTAGTTAAAATGAGACAGCATTTCATTTCAGCCATTTCAGGCTGTCATGACAAATTGCATCGTTTGTATTGTGCTATGAGTAAGTATACTCAAATGACGCCCATGATTTCCTATGTAATTTATTTATAAACAATTCCCCAAACTTAAAGGATTGAAAATGACCACAGTCAATTCCGACTATACGAAGAAAAAACCGGACAAGTGCGTGTCGGATCACGCACAAAGAAGGGTTCCGTACCGACACCTAATCTACATTTAAAAGCCCAATACAATATATTGAATCAAAAAAGGTTGTATTTTCATAGGAAATTCTCGGCACTTAAGCCCTTTTGTTTGAGTAAGACATTTTTTCAGCAAAAACTCAAAACAGTTAGATCTATCTTGTTCAAACCAAAAATTGTTGAAAGTAGTTATTAATGTACATCATCTTGATTTTTTTCTGAATTTTAAACTTCATTGCTTGGAAATTATCCAGCCAGCTAATATCTCACCAACAACGGTAGAAATGGATTTTTTTAGCATCCTCTGGAATTTTTTAAGACCTGTCTATACGTAATGCTTGGCAAGCACATAATAATAATAATATAAGCCTTTTATTCAATCAATTGTTTACAAAAAAATTTTTCTTATGATTTATATTCTATTGACAGCATCGGCTCTGTCTGTTTGCCGTTTGGCAAAGGCCTCCTCCATCCCTTTCCATCTATCTTTGTGTCTCGCTAGCCTTGTCTATTGTCTACCCGCCACTTTTATTATTTCGTCGTCCCATCTTATTTTTTGTCTACCTCTTTTCCTTGTTTTGTCTCTGGGGTACCACCATATTATTCTTTTGCTCCACTTCTCTTTATTCCTTATTATGTGTCCTGTCCATCGCCATTTGAGTGTTTTCACCTTAACAGCTACATCTTCCACTCCAGTTTTACGTCTTATTGTTTCGATTCGGATTTTGTCTTTCCGTTTCACACCTATCATACTTCTTTCCATTGACCTTTGGCATACTTGTAATTTGTTCAGGTTGCTATTGGTTAATGCCCAAGTTTGGCTGCCATAGGTTAACACGGGCAACACACATGCATTAAATAGCTTTTTCTTTGTGGAAAGCCTTGTTTCCTTGTTTTTCATGACTTCCTTCAGTGACCAATACCTTTTCCAAGCATTGGTTGTTCGCCTGTCGATCTCTTTTCCATTTGATTGTTCATGGATATTGTTTGTCCTAAGTATATGTACTCATCTACATACTCAACAATTCCCTGATTGACTTCTATTGGTATCTTCTTGGAATTAGTAATTGTTTTCGTTTTTTCCATATTTATTCGCAAACCCATTACTTCACTCTCGTTAACTAGTTTGTAGAGCATCGGCTGTGTTCGAGATTAAGACTAGGTCATCTGCGAAACGTAGATGAGTAAGTATGGTGCCATCTATTTTAAATCCGTAATTAGGGTTCCTTTCCCAGTTAATGTTTCTAAATATTGCCTCAAGTACTGCAGAGAAGATCTTTGGGGAAAGTAGGTCTCCTTGTCTTACTCCTTTGTTTATTTTGATTGTTTCTCCCTTACTTTCTAGCATGCACAAGTGCAATGAAAAAAAAATTATGACCCTACTGTTAAATACATGGCGTGCCCCCCAGTTTAAATATTTTTTTCGTAATTTCACATCACATTTCTATATCGGTTCATAGAATACACCTTCCTACCAAATTTCGTAATTGTAGTGCTCATATAATAATAATAAATTGTGATGCTGTCTCTGCGTGCGTCCCATGATACGGGCAGGGACAGCATCCGCTCGGTGTACCCCTTGCATTTCATTAAATTGTCAAAAGGGCCTCTTCGTGTTGGCTATGTGGTACTCGGTTGTTACTTGGTACCTCGGTACTTCGGCTCCGCGCACGCCTTCCAAAGGTCCAGGACACCATTTTTTATTTCAGGCATTGCCCATAAAGTGTTAATAATTATTACAAAAGTCTTACAAAACTACTGTTAGTTAGTACAGAACACAAACACAATAATCTAAAAACCGGATGAGCATTCAAGTTAAATCAAAATACATATGTATAGTCCCTGACTAAATCGGCTGTGACATATTCGGACGCACGGACAGACATGACGAATCTATAAGGGTTCCGATTTTGCCATTTTGGCTACGGAACCCTAAAAATCAGACGTGTATTACCGCTCTTTGTAAATTGAGTATAGATTTGTTATTACATTTTCTCTAATTCATACGGAATGATTAGAAGTGAAAATTAAGACTTAAGTAATATTTACTCATACATAATTCATGGTTGGATCTCCGTTACAACCCGCTGCCTTTTCTGACTCGACTTGCTACTTACTAAACGTCTTTACAAGAAAATCAACTCATCGATTGTCAATTTTGACAGCAAATGCCTAAACCGGTATCATAGATGTACAAAATACTAAATAAAAGGAGAGACTACTGTAGTAGCGGGCCGAAGGAAATTTATTTACTATTTTGATCAAAATTTACGTATATAACTTGAGAGATATATTACAAATAAAATTGGACTATGTATTAAATAAACCACAAGATTGTTGATAGTACCTACTCATTGGAATAAAACTTATGTTATGGAGGTCTTCAATCAACAGAGTGAAAGAACAATTTTTTAACATGATGCCGACGGCCGCTTTCTATCATCGCACTGCTCGCCGTCGGCAGGGCATTCATCCTCACACCTTAGAACCTAAACGGTCGCGTATGGTACGGTCTCAGAGGAACTCCCTCCCTCGGACGCTCTGGTTGTGGAATGAGCTCCCTGCCGAGGTTCTCCCGAGTAACCACAGTATGGGATTCTTCAAGAAAGGAGTTTATACATTTTTAAAGGGTCGGCAACGCGCATGTGACACCCCTGGAGTTGGATCAGGCCGTACGCTTGTTTGCCACCGACGTGGTATAAAAAGAAATAAAACAATCTTTAACTTAAAAGTTGTTAATCACAAGTTAAGGAATTATATAGGTCGATTCACAAGAGCTGGCGCGAAAAATGTATGTAACTGTCATTAATTTCATAGACATTCCGCGCCAGCTCTTGTGAATCGACCTATATATACATCTTGAATGAAACCAAATTTTTAAATACTTAGAAGTATAAATAGGTAAAGGTCCAACTTGTTAGAGAAAAAATATACGAACGCTGGAAAGGGCCCTGAAATCCTGTCGGTCGGGGCGTATAAGATTATACTGTATTTTACTGATAGTCAAATCAGCAACTTTTTACGAAGCGTCAAAAACGCTCGCTTAGTATTGTTTGTAAGCAAATTTACCTAATGACGTCACAATTTTCTATGGTCAAACTGCGCCCTAATTTGAAATATTATTAAAATTGTATACAGAATGCTCCCGTGAGTTTCAAACATATTAAAATATGATGAAACGGGTCATTCACGTTGTTAAGGTCAACTATCGCTCGACATGTTTCAGACCGGTTCGCAGACCTTAATCGTGAGATTCATGAGTACTTATCGCAGCGGCAGTCATTTTACCCCCTCCTTTACCCTTTTAATGCTAAAAGAAACGCCGCCGCTATAAGTACTCATGATTAGGGACCGTTGACCTCGATGACAGAATTAGTGATCAAAAATGTAAACACGCAACTTTCAAAACAGAAATAGCTTTCAAGATCTATGCAGGTTTCCTCTCGATGTTTTCCTTCACCCGATGGTAAATATCAAATTAAACTCCGTATTACTTAAGTTCCAAAAAACTCATTAATACGAGGCAGGTTTCGAACCCACGACCGCCACTTGAGAGCAGCATTGATAACTTCAAGCACTAGCACTACATCTGTGAATAATTTAAAAACAGTCTTGTGACTTTAGACATAAAGTTTAATTTTAACTGTCAAGGTTTTAAAAGATAGCGGTCTCGTATAGTTCTATACAATGTCTTTGATGAGAATATTTTCCCGGCTTACACAGCGCTCGGTCGCATCGCATAGCAACGATAGGCAAATTATAATGAATAAATGATTTTTATTTTATTTGATTTTATATAATTTTAAAACTATGCTCTTAATTTTCTGTAATTTTGTACATGATATTAATGGTAATCATATACGGCCACAAGCGCGCAGCATATGCACTAACAAACACGACCTGCAAAGGAAGATACGAAGCATGCAGCAAGCCGGGTCTAATGCTGCAGCTGTCATGATGGAGTAACGGCTTCCGATCACCGAGAAACCGAGAACTGAATGAAAAATTAAAACAACTGGTAGCAGTGATAAGATGTCGTATATGACTGATCGAGAACATACAACGCAAAAGAACAAACATAAAAATTATCGATATCCTGCATTGTCATACTTGTTGATTATATTTTAGAGAAATGGGCGACCTGTACTATAATTAAAGAGTACCTGTACTATACATAATTACTTATAATAACTTGCATTTTATTTATTTATTTATTAAAGGAGTTTCAACAGCTTTTTAAACATGTTGACATTTTAAATAGAAATATGGAGCCAATAACAGAAACTCACCAATAGAAACAAGATATGAACTAAGGTTACACACTATGTTACAGTATCTTAAAATTAAAAATCAAAGGCTATAAGAGAACACAACAAGAGATGTCCATCGCTCACCGGACGCTCAGAAGATACACAGATACCACTTGTATTACATACATACATTCTCTTACTTACTCATAAGCTACAGGAGATCTAGTACCCAGGGCCCACATAAGGGCCACAGGTGATGTTGGAGCCATCACGGTCAGGGAATGATATAATAATATGTGTATATAAGTGCGTATGTCTAAAATTGTTTATATAACAATTATACATATAACGGGAACAATAGTTACTAACATACAAGCCTGTTTTTATTCAAAAATTTAAAAGCGAGACAAATATATAGGGTGCTGGGAGCCTGACGCTTTAGCCTTCATAAATGAAGGAAGGCGACGAAACTAGGAGAGGGTTTGATGCTCTGATTCTTGTCTGGTGCAAAGGTTGTCCATCGCCATCCAACTGATCCAAAGTTGTAACGCAGCAAGTGTGATGGGTACCTTTTCGCCCAGTACAACACAGGGGTTTTCTTGTTTGACTAGGCTCTCTTTTTGTGTTGGTGTTTTTATAATGTATTAATAAAAAATAAAATAAAATATTCTTAATTTTATTCTAAAATATAATACCTACAACAAATGCTATCCTATGAAGAAAGAGTAAATAATGAATAAGCATTGAAAGGGTCCTTATACTGTCATTAACTTCTGGTTCTTCATTTTACTAATTTACTAAGCCGGAATATATTTATCATTATGAATGGTTGAAATATTTTTCCTTGTACTGCTTACAGCTGTATTTGTTTCATTTTGCAGCTTACATTGCATGATCACCAAGTAGAATTTCTCCATAATCCTGCAATAAAAAAACACTTAACATGCTTTCGGCAACTAGTACTTGGTACTTAAATCATCGGCAAACCTCTCCCAGCTAACATGAAATAAATATTTAGGTAGGTGGACATTAGATTCATCAAAGTGTTAGGCACATTTTCTTTCCAATTTACATGTTAATTTTCATAAACACTCGGCAAAACAAATTTACATAATAGGTTACCTGTCCGTCACATCACTGGAATTTACAATAGAAGACATCTATTCTATGTGGAGAACCAAAGGCATGGTTAAATAATGATCCCCAACAAAAGGAAATTAATTTTTCAGACTGAAATACTGATTTCTTGTTACATTATAGATGTCTATTTTAAACATCTTAGCACATGAAATATATTACTGACACCAAATGTCAATTGCCTTAGCAACGACCATAGCAACTACGCCCGCGACGGCCACCCACCATAGCAACTACACCTACATTGCTAGAGGTGTAAGGTGGGGACAACGTTTTTGACATTAACGTGTCGTGGCGTGCGTCCCCACCTTTTCAAAAATACTTTGCGAATACGTGTAACTGTCAAACCATCTCACCTCTAGTGATGTTCTAGTTATCGACGTACTAATCGATGGATTTATGCATTAAAACTATCCTGATTCAAGTAATATAAACCGCTTATTGATTAAAAAAACACTACGAATGAAAGAGAAAATTATTTTTACAAAATTTGTGTATGAAATATCAAGTGCAAAGCCTACATTTTATCAAATTAAAACCATGTTACGTATATAGGAGTTAGACTGTACTGGCTGACATATGACAGATGGAGCGAGCGTTTAAGGTGGGGCGAGCGTTGAGGTGATAACTAGAGGTGGAGACGTACGTCTTTACGCCACAAGCCAATACTTTTACAAGAATACCACTTCTGATACGTTGTGCGAGGAAGTCACCGGCCGGCTCTTCGGTCACCATTGACGTAAATGAATGAACTGATGCTTCGCAATTTCTGCAAATAACTTGTGCGCGCTGGGACCCCATGGACCTAGTTTTGAAAAATAAATTAAGTATTGCTAATATTGCTATATAAAACATATTAAAACACAAAAGTGACAAAAATACTAGGTAAAAATCGAAACTTATGTATGCGATTTTAAATGTTTTGATATACTCGTACGTATTGATACTGATCAATGTAGTGATAAATATGAATACTGATACTACTACTAACATGGTTCTAAATATCTTACTAACATTTTGTTTTAATTTTAATTGTGTTTATGGAACCATGTTCTGAGAATAAACTATTTGAATTAAATTGAATTGATAGTAACATTGACATAAGATATAGAAATAGACACACAATGCCGAACATAAATAACTAAAAATGTGGCGCAAGATGACACTGACAGTTACATTCCAATAGCTGATAATAACGCTTCTTTATAGTCCGAGTCGAGATAAAAACTTCATACAAAAAAGAACTTACAGACATTAGCTTCAAGTGTCAAATTTGCAAACATAAGAACCAACATGGTAAAAACTTTTTAGTAAAATGCCACTGTCGTATACTGGCTACCAATGTTTACTTTATAAATGTCAAAAGTGAACAGTGAAAGTGCCTAATGGAGTCGCTTTGGTTATTTAAATTATTTTTATATTAATAATTAATGGAACAAAAAAAAATATGAATGAAACATTCCATTACAACATTCACACACATTCTGTGATTGTACTTTTTCTGTGTTAGACATTAAGATGTTTACCTTCATGAAACTCTTGAGCAAGACTATAGGTAATTATTTCAAAAGTACTGACTTCTGCCATTGGAGCAGCATTTGTAGTTTTACAACTTTTGCTTTGCAAGTCATCGTCATCTATCTCTGACATCTATAAAACAAAGATACCGACTATGAACTTGAAAGATAAATTATTTAAATATATTAACGTTAAATTGATTTTTATTACATCAATTCATATAACTATATGAAAATGTTTTCCTCTGCATGATTTTTCACGCTAAAATTATATGTTAAAACAGAATTTGAATAATGTAGTTTGAGTCGGGAACGAACGGACTTACGTTCAAGACAGGTTTAGCAGTTGCAGTTAGTCGATCCTGCTCCTGCTGCTGCTGGTTTATTGGTCCTGTATATGTCGGAAATAGGGAAATAGGCCGAACACACAACACTCGTGTGGCTTGGTTTATAGAGTGTGTCACGTTTATTTTACGCTAAAATAGCGGTCCATTCTGAACGTCGCTGAGGATGTTGTGGAAATCTTGAATTAAAACATAAAAAAACACAAATTTATTCCTTATTTATTTAATTAAAAAAAATATTGACCTAACAGCGACTCCTTACATTTTGTTTCTTGATAATCTTTCATTTGAACTAACAAAATTATTTACTCAAAACCATGAATTTACCAGGACTTTACATAAATTTTGTAACGTTATCAAAATAACTAACCTAAAGAAGTATATTCCGTCTTTTCCCTTGTTTTTTGTAGCTATTAAAGCAGTTTTTCACAGCAGATTTCGTCATTGTTGGACAACTGTCACTGTCCGCGGTCCAAACACGACTAAACAGGAAAGTACCGCCCGAGTCGTGCGGGCGGTACTTTCACGGGGGACATTTTTGTGGGCTGATTGTGAATCTAGTTCTATAATAGTACATCAATGGATAGTAACGTCATTAAAAAGCCTTCATATTCGCTCATAGTGCGTTTTCGCACTTCATAGATAGTTTTTGATTCGACTATACGTCAAATATCTTATTATGAAGCCCCAGCATGAAACGCAAATCATATTAGTATTCTACTAATATTATTAGTTAATATTATTATATTTACAATATAAAGTAAGATTAGAAATTCCTAGCGCACCTCTTTCCATATACGTATTATCTATCTTTTATTGGTCCTACGAGTATAATCAATTTAGCCTGATTTCGTGATATAAATAGTTTTTAGTGTACCACTTTGTCAAATTATGACACTTAGTTAATTAGCCGGAGAATATTGTAAATAAATTGAGTGAAAGGTGAGGGACTTGCATTTGTCTCGAGTTGTCAGAATAATGAATCTCCAAAACAATTTTATGATCGCCTTCATCGGCAAAAAACTTGCGACTCCTCAGTAGCTAGGATTGCTTGCCATCAAACATAGACTTTGTTCGTTTGTCACTGTCGCGGTATTAAAAAAAAACTGGCCAAGTGCGAGTCGGACTAGCGCACGAAGGGTTCCGTACCATTATCTATAAAAACTGCAGAGTTCGACCCGCACTTAGTCGGTTTTTAATATATATATATATATATATTTTATGATAGACTGACCAGCGATTGGCCTTATTAGTCTCACAGGTGTTATAGCGGCAACAGAAATACATCATCTGTGAAAATTTCAAGTGTCTTAGTAATAGGGTCCCGTTTTTACCCTTTGGGTACAGAACCCTAAAAACACTTTCTATCTTCAAAATGCACACTTTATCTCTAAAAACGGCAGTCCGACTTGCACTTGGCCGGTTTTTAATATTTGTTGTTATAGCGCCAACAGAAATGCATCATCTGTGAAAATTTTAACTGTCTAACTATCGCGGTTCTTGAGATACAGCCTGGTGACAGACAGAAGGACGGACAGACAGCGAAGTCTTAGTAATAGGGTCCCGTTTTTATCCTATGCACACAAAGCATTTTAGTAAACTAGGCACTTGTATTATTCTAAACCATGTTGAAATTAGAGGACACATGGTATATTGGACACGGGAATATCCCGAGCAAACAGAAGTAGACGGTAAAGGGTAAGCGAAGGACAAAACCTTATCGGAATTTTAGATCGGCCGTTAGAATTGGTTTGATGGAGTAAACACGGGTGTCGGTCGCGGGTTTTTTCTGATCTCAATCGAAATGCTGCATGCAATCGAAGTGCATTTACACAGAAATAATATCAGTAGGTAGATGTAGCTATGTTTGACTAGTTGACCACCACGATTTCTAACCCAAAGTTTCACTGTAGGCTCATGTACTTACATACAGTAAAAACGAAATTGTAAGAGTAAATTTTATCAAAAAACCCAAAGAATAAAATACCCTACACTCAGACAATATAGTCCTGTTATTAGGGTTCCGTAGTCAATCGTCTGTCTGTATGTCCGAGGCTTTGCTCTGTCTGTTTAATGTGGTATGGATATATAAATCAATAAAACTATCAAAGTCGTAATATAAAATCTAAAAAAAAATCTTAAGGGTACACTACACGTAAAGTCTTCAACCCTATGGCATGGGGTGTTGTTGGATATGTCTTTCAAAATGAATAGACGTCTTGATCAAACATTTTTGTTGTTTTAAATTGTTCCCCCTCCCCTCTAACTTTTGAACCATGGGTCCAAAATATGACAAAAATCATGAAAGTAAAGCTTAATAAAGCTAAAAATATATAAATATATATTATAAGCTTAGTTAAGCCGTTCTTAGTAAAAGACGTATGAAACGCTGCAAAACTGCCCTTTTGCTTGTTATTGATTTTTTTTAAGTTTATTGGGTAACTACGCGGGACCCTACACTGAGCATAGCCCGACATGCTCTTGGCCGATTTTTCTTATATTTGTTTGACGGAATTAACCTACTTGGTCCTACTTCTAATCATAGTCACATAATAGTTACAGTGTTTAAGATTAATAAGCATGAATACGTTGTAATTATTATCTTTCATTGGAACTTGAATTTGAAGAGGCTAAAACCGCCGGTACTCGTACCTACGTTGTCCAAAACAAGTTCTTCTGTCTAAGTTTATATGCTTCTGTAAGGAAATTTTGAACATATGTTTAAATTAGTAGCAAGTAGTAAGTGCGGGGCCGTGCGGCGTACCGTACGGCACGATATGGCACGGCACGGGGGGCGCGGCCGGCCGTGACGGCCACCTGCCGCCGCACCGGTCCGCTCCGGCCACCCTCGCACCACTCATACCTTATTAACGGACTTCATTATTCCAAAATCCCGCATGCATAATATTAAAAACACTTTCATCTTAAGTGATTAAATTTACATATTTCACCAGCTTTTCCGAACATTCACTCTGAGGAGCTTATTCGATTTCAAGACTGGGTTTTACATTAGATATGTCAGTTATCTTTCAAATTATGTAATGGTCTTTTATTTTGTCAGGTCGAAATGTGTGGCTTGTCAGCAACATTATGTAGCCGATGAATCACTTGTGTCTTTATTTACCTAATGGTCTTCTGCTGACGGCGCGTGGCGGAGGGTCTCGAGATTTGATTGTTTCGCAACATCGATCGCGCGATCTGCAGTGGTCACCGTGCGTTCTGAGATTTGATGAGTAGGTAATTCCTTGAGTATTTTAATTTCGCTCCGTCGCAGATTAATGCGGATTGCAAAAAATATAGTTCAAATTGCTAATAGCTTTTGTTTATTATACAACAGTTTTATTTTTTCATTTTTAACCTATGTCTTCCATCTTTGTGTAAGTATGTAATTACATACCTAATGTATAAAAAGTTATTATACTGAAA
The DNA here is from genome assembly GCA_905163555.1 of Notocelia uddmanniana. Lineage (NCBI taxonomy): Eukaryota > Metazoa > Arthropoda > Insecta > Lepidoptera > Tortricidae > Notocelia > Notocelia uddmanniana. The sequence continues at coordinate 26,137,325 of LR991055.1, forward strand.
AGCAATAAAAATAACAACCTTCCTATCTCCACATGTTTATATCGTAGAGACAGTGTTCTTCATAGAATGTAAGAACCAACTGCTGGATTGTAACGCCTCACACACTGTTATTTGCATAGAAATGCATGAAGGGGCGGCGACGATTTATGACATTGATAGTAATCAAAACTTAATATGATGACAATGAGACGCCATATTGAGAACAAGAAAAATAAAACCGGCCAAGTGCAAAGGGTTCCAGAAAAAAAACGCCAACAACTACTCTGTTGTATGGGAGCCCCCCTTAATTATTATCATTACTTTGATTTTAGTATTTGTTGTTGTAGCCACAATAAAAATACATAATCTGTGCAAATTTCAACTGTCTAGCTATCACGGTTCTTGAGATTTAGCTCGGCGAGTGGTAGCCATGAAAAAGCGCTAAAATATCACGTTTTTTGTATGGGAGCCCCCTTAATTATTATTATTATATTGTTTTTAGTATTTGTTGTTGTAGCGGCAACAGAAATACACAATCTGTAAAAATTTCAATCTGTGTCTCAAGAACCGTAATAGCTAGTACGGTTCTTGAGATACAGCCTGGTGACAGACGGACGGACAGCGTAGTCTTAGTAATAGGGTCCCGTTTTTACCCTTTGGGTTCGGAACCCTAAAAAACGAAAATCGACGTACTATATCGAGTGGAGTATCATTAAATAGGGTTTTGAAAATCATTATTAGGTTTCTTTTATCATTTTGATCGACTATATAGAATGTAGGTTTAATGATTTTAAATTGTTGAACAACCATTCAAATAAATAAATATTGGGTTTATCTTACACAAATGGACCTAGTCCCAAACTGAGCAAAGCTTGTACTATGGGTGCTAAACCACCATTACCACCATGACCACCATTATTACTTAAATTTTCATGTAATTATAATAAATGTGATAATGTAGTCCCACGGCTATGTCACATGGTAGAGAAGTAACTTACAAGTACTTACGTAACAAGAAATTTTACTTAAACAAGACCACTTTTTGATTCAATTTTTTTTGTAAAAATCGTTTACGATACTATACAATACGTGGTAATTAAAATTCAAAAGTTAAATTTCATATTCTTCGTTGTGTTTAAGAGGCTTTATTTATGAAAAATACTAATGAATAAAAGTTTAGATCGGTATCGGATTCGATTAATGGTTAAGGCAGCATTTCTCAAACTTCTTACATGCGGCTCCAATTATTTTAAAAATCAAATTAAGTCTCCTTTCAGTAAAATTTCCTATCTACAATATAGGTATTTAAGGTAGTTTCCCTCGATGCGGCATAGCCGTGGGATAGGGTGACTCAATAAGAGTGCACTGTTCAAATTTCGTGTATTTTTTTTCTCGTGCAAGTAAGCAACTAGCACCTCTGAAATTGTACAAGCTACGAATGATTGATGGGATTAGAGATGAGCCTTACCGGGAATATTCCCAATTTCGTATGAGGAATATTCCCGCTCGGATGTAGCAAACCAAAAAAGAAGTAAACTTTGCGAATATTTGCGAGTGCCGGAATAACGAAATGGAAGGCCTGAAGGCCATTAAATAAATAGATAAAGCTTTCGAAAATACCTACTTCCATAGCAAGTACAATTAAAAATTTGCACGTGCGCATTAATTATGTCTGACACGTTAGGCTTGGCGCGCTAGCGACCGAGGTACAAATACAAAACCGAAACCAATTCAGTACCTACGCTGCCGAATAGAACCCCTGGGAAGTATACGACACTGCGTAAGTAGTAGTGAGCTGTCGTGGATAAAAAATGGGCTCAAGGGGTGCACGCGCCTGACATATGTCGCGGCCCTTCGCCGCTATTAGCTTTCGATTAGGTTTTTATGCGTGTTCCGTGTGGATAATTCCTACTTGCTATTGGAACAATACCGCTTACATGTGCTGCTTATACGTAGATATATAGCGTACCGTAGTAGCGGTGTCTTTAGGCACAGGTATTTGATTTTTTTTATACCACGATGGTAGCAATCAAGCTTACGGCCTGCCTGATAGTAAACAGATACCGTAGCCGTAGCTTTCAAAACAAACACAAGCGCGTTGCCGACCCTTTATTGACTTGATGATTCGTTGTGTTGACAGCTAGTGACATATGCAGCTCCCTCACTCAGCTCACACAGCGCATCCGCTAATAGAAAAGTAAATAAAGGCTGTAGCAGGATAGCCTAGGAAAAACTGCCCCCAGCGATTTTGGTCCGAAACTGTAATCAAACGATGCCTTTTGGGGAGGTTATATTCTGCACAAAGTTTCATCTCTCAGTTACGCCCTGGGGGTGAAAAACACCCGATTAACCCCAAAACTGTTTGAATTATTTTTTCCTAAAATATGAAAGTGACGAATTTCAAATTTTGTACAAATATTAATAATACTAAAAGCTATTTAAAAAAAAATATGAACCCCGTAACCATTTAAATTCTTGTAAAAAAAAACAAAAATGAAAAAGAATCACCTGTAAGGTGCAGCGGGGCAATCTTAACTGCGGGAAATTTCAACTAATCCAAATACTTTCTGTGTTTTAAATCATTTACTAGAGTGCCATCTATGTCTGGATAGCGGAAAAGCGCTTTCATATTTTGACTATAGATGGCGTCGATAGACCTAATGCTCTCTGATTTACGCGGCGATTTTGTTTTCGACTAAATTTCTTGTGTGCACGTGAGAGTTGGCTCCGCAAATTTTAAATAAAAACAGTGGTTTTTAATGAGGATTTACAAATTTTTCAAATGTGAGTTGCATACATATAGTCTAATTCATGTTTCTATGTTTCTCATTTATGAGCTAGTTTATGTTTTAATAGTATTTTGGCGATAGTTAGAATAACCCCACTAAAATTGAGATGTCGGCAAATTTCGACTTTTTGCTGGTTTAAATTACCCCTCCATATTTTATATGAAAATGAACAAACACTAGTGATGTGCACGATTCGAGATTTTTTTTCGATGTAAATACCAATTGAAAAATACTGACCCTAAAGGATTATATTTTTCTTTTATTTCTACATCATAATAGTAATTTAAGTCATGTTTTGTTTTTATTTATTATCGCAGATAGATCGCTATTATCAAAAAAAAAGAAAAGTCTTACACAATGGCAGAACTGCAGCAAGATGTGAAAAATAAAAATATCGACTTATTAATATCATAAGTCCCATCACTATTTACTATGGAGTGCAGTCGAAATAACCCCGCTAAAATAGTATAAGTCTTTTTTTGCATAACTGAACCTACCTACATAAATAATAGGGTTCAATTTCAATTCCTGACCCCATGACTAGCTCAGGAGCTCAGTTTTAGCAGTTTAAGTTCACTGTAACGGAAATTATTATCGATAGTTGCATTTGCCCCTCGGCGGGGGAAATGTGACTATTTTTGCCTATTTATATAAACAACACATTTTATAGTATATAGATTCAATATTTTAGGATGCCAATCCTAAAAAATAATACCTAAATCACTAATGTACAGTATGAATGCAATCAGTTGTCAGTAAAAGTACTGTAGATGGCATTTATCAGTACTAAAAGTTGTACTTTGCAAGTTACCAGTCGAAATTGTCCCTCTGCACCTTATATGAAGTTTGGCTCATGGTACCCACACCATTTTTTTTCCAAAAATGAACCAATTTATATTCTACATTATACAAAAGTTTCATGGATCTACTCTAGAAGGAACATTGCGAAATTAATATGTATTGGCTCTCAGGTGCGTACTATTTATTGAACTTCTACTAAGAGCCTTGCATTACTAATAAACAATGGCTTGCGATCGGACCGTTGCTCGTACCCGATTTGAAAAAGGTGGGGATAAAGAAAGAAGTATGAATCAAACTCATTTGTATTTATAATAACATTTTTCTCTTTCCTATTATGGTAATAATTAACATAGCTTCGTGTATTTACATGTTACAAGTAAGTTTTTAGGTAGAAAACAATTATTAATTAATCTTCATCACTGTCTTCGTTAATAACTGTCAAATTGTCTAAGTAATTATCAAATATGTTAGCCAGAATTTCGGCTGGTTTTATAATTTTTGATTTATATCTCGCATTGGATAAGTAATATATTATTGAAGCTATATGCGAGCAGCAACCTGCAGTTCGGTTTCCGTTGGGGCAAGTACAAAAGTGATCGCTTATACCTTCATAGTCGTTTTTATTGGGCACATAACGTATGAAAATATGATATGTTTTTTTATTTATATGTCGCGACTTTATGTGTATTCTTAGAATATCGTGTTCTTTTGAAAATTCAATATTAATCGACCCATCAGCATTTTGCAACTCTGCTAAGTAGCATATTGACTGCTTTAATTGATACGAACCTCCAAAGAATATTTGTAAATCATTTTCGGTCAGCTCAGGAAAGTCCAATAAATCATTACTTGATATATGTTTAAAGATGGTTTTCTTTCTTATCCACCCATTTTCATTAACTAACTGTGCCATGTTATTGACTGTTATTTCAGAATTAGTTTTTAAACGTGTTACTATTGCATCAGTATTACTTTTATCACTTATTAATCTCTTTCCATATTTATTATTTAAGAAACAAGCAATTCTGCATAATGTACCGATATTATGTAGGATTTTATTGTCAACTTTATGATCTAGTAAATGATATTTTTGTTTTAATATTCCGTGAACTGATTCTACTACCCATCTTATTTTAGTAACTATCCGTGATTTGTTAGCTTCTAAGGTATCAAGCTGTAATCTGTTCCCTTTTAAGGCTGGCATTAACACTTTCAGCCCCTTAGTCTCCAAATCACTTACAACATCGCGGAAACCACGATCTACTACTATTATATCACCAGGTTTTAATAGCTTGGGCAAACCGTTGATATCAGACATTATTTGTTTCATTATACATGCATCGTTCAAGTTAGCATTGAAAGGCCCACACATATCTATCACATACCCATCCGTTGTGCATATCGTGAATGGTTTACAGAGTGGAGTTTTTTTTTGACCAGAATAAGATTTTTTCTGATATACATTATTAGAACTTTTCTGATATATATATATATATATCTTCTTTTCTCATATAATAATAAGCTGATCGTTATTCGCGTCAATTACTTTTTTTGCTACCTCACTAGTTCGAGACTGAATTAATTCTCTTGTTGTCGAATGTATACCGAAATGTGCCGGAAGCACGTTTTTTTCAAAAGCTGTTTTAACAGAATTTACATACTCGGATACTAACTGGTGATACTCTAAACCAAGAATGGACGCTAATAGTTGGTCACTATTTCCCGTCCGTAGTTTCATTAAAAAAACTACTATAGCCTGAATGGATGTCCTCCTAGAAGACTTTCGTAAGCCTAATATTCCGTCTAATTTGTAAATATTCGGCCATGTTAAGCCTGTTAAAGCAAACAATTGTTTGTCTGTAACGCAATGTTTTTGTATTGCATCGAATGTTCTTGACTCATGACTCAACTTAAAAATATTACAAATATCTGATATAGGTACCGAACTGTAATTGGAAAACGGTTTCAGATGTGATATGTCATCTTCAAAAAACTTTCTCTTCATTAAATGGTTATTGCAACATCTGTTATTTAAGGGTATGTAAATATGTTTAATCGAATAACATTGTAATCGTGCGTCAAATGGTACTACTTTTAACAGTTATAACTAACAGCTATCACAAGAACCACATCTATAAGTGTACATTCATATCTATAACTTATTTACCTCGTCATATTAATTATCTCAAGAACCTACACTCAGGTAGTTTGCGTATATAAAATGACACAGAAATCAATATCCGTTATCTACCAATGAATACATTTCATGATAAATCAAAATCAAAATCAATCAAAATCAAATATTTATTCTGCAAATAGGCCACAAGGGCACTTTTACATGTCAAAGCATGAATTTATACAATTAAAAAAACTGACAATCTTACTTAATAAAAATGATACAAAAAAAAAAATACTGATTGACAATTCAATGAAAATAAATTTACAAATATTAAGGACGTATTGAATACGATCTGTGTCCGAATAAACAAAAGGAATATAAAATTAATTTAATATCTCAGAGATGTATATGGTCTCTGAGCGTCCAAATATGATTAATAACAATATTTCAAAGTGCTTAGTGATGTAAATGATCTCTAAGCGCTAAAATTAAAATAAGTAAACTTAATATTGTTAGAGCTGTATAAGGTCTCTAAGCGTCAATAATAATAAAACTAATCCAGAACAGGATCATGTCTCTCGTCAATCTACATACAATAAAATAACACTAGTATTAAGGTATTTACTATGCCCTTGCAAGCATGAACAGACCGGACTCCACAAACAGCACCCGATCACGAGTATGACGCGTATCTCAGCCATCGCCTCCCTCGACCATCTGTTAGGGAAGGTGGCGACCCGATCAACGACGCCACCGTAAGCAAAGCCCTTTAAGCGAGCATGACATATTCAGGCTGCCGGACATTAATAAAATCAAAGATTAAAATTACTCTTCGGCGAGAAACAGCATCATGTTTCATAAAATGCAACGACAGAGATAAGTATTTATACAAGGAAATATGCTAAGTGAAGCATAGGTATATTAAAAGTAACAGGATTTAACTATCACTGGCTTAAAAGCATTTTTGTCATTTAAGAAATCGTTGACAGTATAATAGGCCTGGCTTAACAAATAACGTTTAATATGAGACTTAAATTTACTAAGTGGAAAATTAACTATATCGATGGGTATTTTATTATAAAATCGTATACAGTTCCCCACAAACGACGTGCTAACCTTCCGGAGACGACTGGCCTTCACTGCAATCTTGTGTTTACTTCTAGTGTTGTAGTCGTGGATATCACTGTTAAGTTTGAATTCTTGAATATTTTTTCGAACATACATAATGTTTTCAAGAATAGATAGCAACGAGGACAATATAAGTCGGCATAAATAATAACATGCATAAAAAATGCGTTTCGTTTACGATATCCGCAGTTGATACAGATTTCGCTTGTTACAATGCCTTCTTCTTCAAGCCACGGCGATATGTCTTCTTCTGGTAGGCAATCCAAAAATAACTGATTACATATATTTCTTGGAATATCCGAATAAGAACGTAGTATCCATTCCTGGAGATTTCTAATCTGTTCAACAAATAAGAAATAATTTAAAGAACAACACGTACGCAACCACTATATTATAAGTATATTAACCTATTTCATATAACGGAGATACGCTTAATTTTTTAAGCGAAATGTGGAAATAGCACCAACAACATAGCATTACACTAAAGTAACATATATCTATAGGTATCCCGTTACGCTTATGTGGGAAAGGCTGCGTACTTGCGGCTCTTAAGTTTTAAAACCACAGGAAGTTATCAATTGATGGTGCTTTATTATATCAGCTATAATCGTGGTACCTAGCAGAATCGTAAAACATTCTCATGTCGTGTTATAAACAAATAATCCGTCGCAATAATACGAAATATCTCAATCTATTAGCATTTTAACGTTCGTTGTAACATTCGATTTCGTTAATCTAATAAAATACACGGTCCAGGGAAACTCTTTAAAAAATGGCAAATACTTGGACAACAATACATACAATTATTACATTTATACATATATTACATTTATAACATACAATTTATGGCGAAATAAAGACAAAATACTTTTAAAGATACATACCCGTTTGTACAACGGTTCCCTCCATTCTTCGTGTAAAAATAGTGGCCGCTTCTTCTTTCAGCGGATGAGTAACCACATGAAATTCAGTTCATACAGTGTTTTTACCCTTTTTTTAAATATATTTGCAATTGCTTTAGATTTGTTTGTATTTAACCAGTGAACGAAAAATATTTAACCTATTTTTAGCAGACATTCTAGCTTCACTTTTAAAGAGCATAATCCGCACGCGTTGAAAAAAAAAATTAAATTCGAACGCGGGCGGCAACGCGGCCGCGGGCAGTTTTTTTTTAATTATTTTGGTTTCGGGACCGAGACGTTTCGTATAAAGCATAATACGAGTATAATGATTAGTGGCTACGAAATAGTACGTTTATTTTAATTTCGCAATGTTCCTTCTGGAGTAGGTCCATGAAACTTTTGTATAATGTAGAATATAAATTGGTTCATTTTTGGAAAAAAAAATGGTGTGGGTACCATGAGCCAAACTTCATATACAGGTGATTCTTTTTCATTTTTGTTTTTTTTACAAGAATTTAAATGGTTACGGGGTTCATATTTTTTTTTAAATAGCTTTTAGTATTATTAATATTTGTACAAAATTTGAAATTCGTCACTTTCATAGTTTAGGAAAAAATAATTAAAACAGTTTTGGGGTTAATCGGATGTTTTTCACCCCCAGGGCGTAACTGAGGGATGAAACTTTGTGCAGAATATAACCTCCCCAAAAGGCATCGTTTGATTACAGTTTCGGCCCAAAATCGCTGGGGGCAGTTTTTCCTAGGCTATCCTGCTACAGCCTTTAACGATATCTATTTAGATAACATCACGCATTAATAGTACATTACGATACAAGGGTTGTAAAACAAAGAAAGGCCGATATCGCAGATGTTTGAGGCCCGAGCCGCAGGCGAGGGTCATAAATATGCGAGAGAGGGCTTTCTGTTTTACGACCCGTGTTTTGTACACAATTTTACGTCACCACCTGGCCAAAAAGTGGGGTTTTCCGGACGCGCAGCGTGCGGAAAAACGCGCTTTTTGGCAAGGTGTGATGTAAAATATCTTTCTGTAGACAATTATACTGTATTGATAGTACACGCGAAAAATAACCAATTGATTCCTAGTTACTTTGTTGCATGACTTTGGTGTTGTCAGTAGATAAGATGAAGTACACCGGAACACGGCTGATGTCATTGGCAACATTGAAAATGACCTAATTTCGATAAGATATACATAAACTTTGCTATCTAGTTTAAACAGATCTCACGCCATGGTGAATAGGTATACTAAATGCCTAATAAGGCGTGGAGGTGTCTTGTTGGGTTGTTGCCATGTTCCGAACTTAGAGTACCCCCCCCCCTCAGACTACGAGTCAAATAATAGTACCGCTACCGAGCGAGATGGTCAATGGTCATACACTAAATGAAATAAAAGCGACAGAGAGGGATTTATTATTTGTTGTCCTTGTCAACTATGACCCGTCCGCTTTTCTATATTCCTCAATGTCATCTTAACGTCATGAGGCAAATAAACTATTACTCGCCCAAATTAAAGAGGTTGTTTATGGTAAGTCGTTTAAGACAAGTTCTCAATTTAGCTGCAAGATCTTCTCTGTCCCCATTGGTGAAACTCCTATAGGATCTCTATAGAAATCCTTACTCTGAAGTTCCGAAGTATCGATATGCTATTTACTTTTGTTCGTACGGCGGTACCAGTGGGAGACCAACGTCTAAGGCGGAGTTATCGCGGCGCCTGCCACCTGCCTGACCGGTCATTGAATCGTAACGAAGGACGAAGGATCGTGTATAATCACGCCACACATATTGTATACTTTTCTTATCTAATATTTGGTTTCTTTTTAGTGTTTCGTACCAAAAAGGTAAAAAAATCGGCCAAGAGCATGTCGGGCCATGCTCCGTGTAGAGTTCCGTAGTTACCCAATGAACTTAATTTAAAAAAAACCGGCCTTGTGCGAGTCGGACTCGCGCACGGAGGGTTCCGTACCATTATCTATAAAAACGGCAAAAAATCACATTTGTTGTATGGGAGCTCTCCTTAAATATTAATATTATTTTAACTGAATTATTTATTTTTAAATAAAATATATAACTAAAGATTTTGTGAATATTTCAAGCCTGTTGCCATTATCGAGCTAAATAGAGCAAAAAATTCACGTTTGTTGAATGGGAGCCCCCTTAAATATTTATTTTATTTAGATTTTTAGTATGTTTTGTTACAGCGGCAACAGAATACATCATCTGTGAAAATTTCAGCTGTCTAACTATCACGATTCATGAGATACAGCCTGGTGACAGACGGACAGACATACAGACAGACGGACAGACAGACGGACAGACAGCGGAGTCTTAGTAATAGGCTCCCGTTTTACCTTTTGGGTACGGAACCCTAAAAAAACAATAACAAGCGAAATTCATACGTCTTTTATTAAGGAGGGAAGACTTTTTAGGATAACTCAAAAACAGAAGCACCTGCCCTAACTGATCATGTCCGCTATAGTTTTCGTTGAAAGTCTTTATTAAACTTTACTTTCATGATTTTTTTCATATTTTTAACCCATAGTTCAAAAGTTAGAGGGGGGTGACACAAAAATGTTTGATGAAGACCTCTATTTATTTTGAAAGACCTATCCAACAACACCCCACGCCATAAGGTTGAAGCAAAAAAAAATCATTCCCACTGTACGTGTTTCCACTTTAATAATCCATCCCCACTTTTGGGGGAGGTACCCGTTGATACATATTAGTGTTTTATTTTACCAATTTACAGATTTATATATTCATACCAAATTGCAGCTTTCCAGCACGAACAATCACAGAGGAAAGCCTCGGACAGACAGACGGGTATGGTGAAATTATAAGGGTTCCTAGTTGACTACGGAACCCTAAAAAGAAACCTTGATGGTGCAACTCTGTCAGTCTATCTGTCAGATTTCTAAATATCTCAAGAATTACTTATGAAATTTTGTAAACTTATACTTATAAGTTATAAACAAGGCACCTATGCGTGCAAAGACCAGGTTTTTTTTATTTTCTGTGGAAAATTATAGAGACAAAGGGGGGCCAAAAGTTCTAAGTCTACTGACAATATCAAGTGCAATGTCAAAGGAGTTGCACAATCTGAAACAGTCTTTATTTTTTTACAGCAGCAAATTTTCGATTTAAATTCAGGGAAATGGAATAAGAAATACCGTCGCCCCGCTTATTTCCGAAGTTTACCAAGATAAAATATGAAATTATGATATAACGTCAATATCAATATAATTATTACGGCAAAAATATAACTTTATCTCTACTAAATTTTTCAATAAGAGTAGATTGTATGACTAGGGAATAAAATGATACATTTTAGGCTTGGTGTGCATATAGCTACCCGAGCCGGAACGGCAAGGGTCGATAGGTATAGCGATAGTCGATAGGTTAAAATGTGTTTTATTACCGAGTTATACACCCTACTTTTCACATTGAATTAAAAAAAAACAACAGGTAGGTACTTATTTTATATTTTAAGATACTAAATTTGACTGCCGAATGCTTGCCATGAAATTCCCGATTTAAACAAGATATTTTGCCTCTATATCGCATGGGCATATTTTGAGTAAAAGGGAGGGAGATAAAAGATGGTTTCACGTTACAGAATGAGCAAACAAAAAGTTTAGCAATTTAGTTTTAAATATGCGTTTGGTTTCTGGTATGATGACATTGGCTGAAAAATATTTTTAATAATTGTAAAATAGGAATTATAAAACACCTTATGTCTTGAGACATGAATTACGTTTTCTGATTAGTGAATTTTAATATATCTGTATTCTAATTGGTTGATACCAAATACGAAGTTTCTCTTAAATACGTAAATAATTACCACAGTATACGTACCAATAAAAAACCACAGTTCCGATTAACTGCCGATGAGTGCTGTGATTGGCTGTTGTGAAGTGTTTTTTAAATCAAAAATACTAAAATACGATTTTTGCTCCGCTCTGCAGGTGTAATATGAATCACTTTTAGAGCATGAGAAGTGAAAAAAACATTTCTAAACTATGTTTGCAAGTTAATCAGTCACATTAGCAGTATTTTTGTTTTGTAAACTCTTCTGAGATTATGGTGAAAGTACCTTGTTATAAATAAAAATTATTGAAATTGGTTTACGTGATTGGTTACGTGTATTTAGTTAAGTTTTGTTTCATGATGCATTGGCCAAACTGTAATGTCATGTTAACCTGTTTAAATAAATAAATAAATATCATTGAAAAACCAACATACAAGATTTGGAAACTTAATGTTTATTTTCTCGGTTAGAAAATTTTATTCTCGGCTGTACAGCATAACTTACGAAGTAAAATAATCTTAGTCGTGATAACATATTCTTTAATTATTCTACCGAAGAACGTTTCTGTAATATCGGTAGGCAAGGCGTTACTTAGTATTTTTCAAAACTCTACTTACTTAAGTTTGGTTTGGGGATGTTAATTCTTGTCTCTGCAGTATCTCTGAAAACAATTACGCAAATGTTTATAATATTTTTTGCCATTTATGGGACTCTAGATACAGTGAGTGACAGGTGGACCGTCCATATGGTCAGCCCGTGCGCAGGTTTCAGGCACGCGTCCGCTCAGGTTACCGCGGGACTTCACTTAATTGATATTAACCCTAGCCACTCGATCGCCGTTCGCTTGAGTGCCCTTTCGATGTCATATCAATGACACACTTACTCAGCTTATGCTTAATTGGCTGTTTTATTTGAGGACCTTTTTAAGGCAAGAGTGAATAGGCATCTTCTGGGTGAGCTCGCTTCATCGTCGGCCTCATCTTTGCCCCCGGCCAAGAGCAATCCCATTTTTAATAATAAAAAAATAATATAATAATAATAATAGGTTATACTCGGGCTATACTAACCATCAAATGGTAAAACTCTCATATAACTTTGTGACTACGGGCGGCATGTTTCGAACCTTTGAGGAAATCTTCTTCATGTTCATGTAAAATTTATACTGATGGTCGGGTACCACGATTGTTTAAATTCGAGCCTGTGTGAAATTTACTACGATTTTTATACTGCGATCGCCAACCCGTATGCCAAGCGTGGCGATTATGGCATTTACCCCCCATGAAATTGGGGGAGGCCTGTGTCCAGCAGTGGACGTCCTAGGGCTGATATGGTGGTGGTGTGTGAAATTTATCAATTCACTGCACACTGCTTTTATTTGTGTTACACATTTTAAATATATAATGTCTATTTGAACACGTCACAACTACTTATAACAGGTCATTTACCTATACTTAAGGTAAAAAAATCTTAAGAAAATGACCTGTTGTATGTAGTTGTGACGTGTTTGAATAGAAATTTGTTTTGTTTATGTTACACATTTTAAATATGTAATGTCTATTTCAACGCGTCAGAGCAACATACAACAGGTCGTTTTCTTAAGTTTTTCATATATACCTAGATGAAACCGCAAATGTAGGTACATACACAGTTTTAATAATAAATAATAATAAAGCCTCTTTATTTCCTTAAAATGTTACATATGCACTTAATTATTATAAATTTAATCCATACTCGTACCTAAACATTCTTTTTTTCTTTCCTCCTTTCAATTAGGTTAAATAATTTATGATGTCCTAACAATTTAATAATATAATAAACATAATATAAATTAACAATTGAATTAAAAATATATATATATCATGCATCATTAAAAAATTAGCTAAAATTCATCAATAACAAAACTCAATTTTTACAAAACATGCTAAATTTAAAACATAAATGTGACCAGCCCATTTCCATTTCAGCCTTTTGCAATGTTCAAGAGCGTCTATCACCTTTGTCGTTTTTCTTATATGTATGTTTCTTACTCTATCTTTTCGTTTTATGTTAAGTATGCTACGCTCGAATGCTCTTTGACATACCTGAATTTTGTTTTTTGTAAAGTTATCAAATATCCACGTTTGACAGCCGTATGTGAGACAGGGTAGTAAACAGGAGTCCAGTACTTTTTTCTTGAGGGTAACGGGCAGGTTTGATTTTAATACATCTTTATTGTTCCAAAATTTGTTCCACGTAATGTTTATTCGTCTGTTTATTTCGTCATGGTGTCTTGAAGCACTAAAAGATATGTGTTGACCTAAATATATATATTCACATACATATTCGAGTGTGGTATCGTTTACCTTAATGGGCTTTTCAAGAGAGTTTGTCATAATCTTAGTTTTAGCGGAATTTAGTTCCAGCCCGCTTTCTCGGCTCACTCTACATAGTTCGGTGATCATTTCTTCCATTTGTAATCCTTTTTTCTGAATCAGGATTACACAGTTTTATGGTGACTTATTTTAAACCTTTTTCTTTTTTTACCCACACGCCTATGTACATTGAAAAAAATATTTGACCCCACTGTTACATGCATGGGGTGCCCCCCAGTTTAATATTTTTTTCGTAATTTTACATCATATTTCCATAGCGGTTCATAACATACATACACCTTCACACCAAATTTCATAATTTTAGTGGCCATATTCGCCGTGTAAATCAGCTGTGACATACGGACGGACAGACAGGCAGACAGACATGACCAATCCATAAGCGTTCTGTTTTTTGCCATTTGGCTACGGAACCCTAAAAATCAGGAAACAATTGAGCAATAAACTCTATTTATTAGTTGAGTAAAAATCAGGAAAAACTGCGTATTAATCGGAGTTTTTTCCCTGGCAGTGATATGTTTTCATGTTAAATGTATCTTTGAAAAACCCCAATACGCCTGCGGAGATACGGGTCTTGTTACAAAGCTTTCAAAAGGGGCGTTTAATCGTATTGAAACTCTATTGAAGGTAGTAGAGGGACGTTAAATGGCTTTTTATGCTGCGGGTAGAAGGAAATTGTAGTGAAAGTGGTAGTAAATAACACTTTGTTTTTATCCGCTGAAGGGATTGTTTTAGGTTGGGATGCAGAGTGATTTAAAAATTCAATATTTTTATTATTATACAATTTATTCATACAAATTCTTGAATAGGTTAGTTTGAAGTTAAGACAAACTTATGTGTTCATAACTTAAACAAACTTAACTCAAATCGCATGCTGTATGTTTACGTATAGTTATGTAGTGTGTGAATTCACGCTTAGTTTAACTTGTATCAAGAGCTACGAGAATTCTCACGCGCTGCTGAAGGCAGGTTAATTAATCACGTATGGATAGGCTCCGGTGGCGGTTGGCCTGCTGTTCCGCCCAAACTCCGCGGAACCGCTAATTACCCGCCTTTCAGCCGTTTTGATAGATTACCCCAGCTATTACTTTCATCCAATAAACCTTTAACGCTGCTTTCATGCAACACATTGCGTGCCTGAAACGTAATAAACTGAAGGGTTCCAACCGAACCACTTAAATAACCGTAACTAAATAATTCTCCGAATTGATCCGCAGGTGAAACACGAAAACGCTTTTTGTGCCCATTAAATGCGGAAAATAGCTATGAAACTGCAAATGAATTAAAGTCGGCTTTAACGGCAGTCGTAATTTTCACGTTTTCCGATCCATAAATTGCATTAATGCAACACAGTACAAATGCATTGCATTTGCCACGAATACAATTGCGTGTTATTCGAATACGGGTCTTAAAACCACAATGTTAAGGTTGTAAATGTCGGTTAGAGTCTGGATATGTTTTGAGAAGTCTGCGTACTTTGTAGTTTACGGGTAGGCACTATCAAAGGAAAACGCGGCCGAAAGACAGTGTTTACGATCACGGAGAGAACACTGTTTAACGATCCGCATATTCTGTACCGGACAGTATTACTGCTTGATAGCCGATACACACACACATACAAAGCTGTAAAGTATTCTGGCGTAGAGACTCGAAAAACTAAGAATAAGAAGACCCTTAGGCTTAGCTGTCTAACTGATCGTGTGTGTAGGTCTTTTGATCCGTAATAGATATATTCATAGAATGGAACATATAAAATAAAATAAAATGTTAATATAAAAAAAACACCACATATACGAGTCCGACTCGCAGTTAGGCGGTTTTTATATTTTAACCGCATGACGAAATAATCCAGTCCTGTGATATCTTCAAAGACGTCAGCAGTTAACTTTCTCTGTGGGTTATGGGGGTCACTGAAACATATACATATTATGAGAGCGAAACAACTAAAACATGCATTCGACGGGTGCCAATAGACGGTTTCATTACAATAGTTGTGATGTACGTAGTGTCACAGTATTATATAGTTTAAGGCAGTAACTCAAATAAGTCGCTTAAGACCTTTTTGGGCCTGGGCTTTGTTAGAGCGATAGGGTTGCGCCATTCAATTTATGTAAATTTGAATAAGATTATTATATTTACTAAAACATTGATTTGTATTCTACTCCGTAGACACTCAACTCAACACTAAAATGATATTAGCGGGAAATCTAGGTATACTAATAGTGTTTGTGTGTAGGGAACGTAATCTCCGAAACTACTTAAAATATGTTTAATCCCCGACGCAACGAAAAAGAGGGGTGTTAGAAGAATACACAGATACCCAGGTTAGGGTATCTGTGTATTTGTATGTTGCATCGTAGCTCCCTAACGGTTAAACCGAAAACGAAACCGGTTCTTAAATATATTTCGTCAAAATCGGTTAAGCCGTTTTTGAGATATTGAACTTTGAAATGAAAATGTCGGGGGCTTATCAACTTTTCTAAGTTGGTTATATGCCGCGGCTTTGCTTACGTTCTATGTATTACACGGGCGGAGCAGCGCAACAGACAACATTAAATTAATTATTCTTATTTATATTAACATTTATGCATTACCTTCAATACATTTTGTAGTATCAGACGAAAATACTTCTAAAGCCACAATTTACGCATAAACCGTCAAACCGATTGAGGAAATATTTCTCATGGAGATAGTTTGAGGCGATCCCCGAAATGATCCTTAAAGGAAGTGAAAAGAAGGGTGGAAGTTTGTACGGGAGAGCGATATAGCGATTAAACGAGTTCCACGCGGGTGAAGTCGCGGGAGAAACTAGTAATTCATAAAACATAAACCACACAATATTACATAAGTATGCCTCAATTGTATTTCTAATATTTAATCGCATTTTTATCAAATCATTTCTTCACATTATATCACGTCAAATCAAAATAGTGGACAGCACGCGCTAGTTTATTATCTATATTAATAATTTCGTGCAGGGGTACGGTAGACCCGAACGAGACCTGTCTCAAATTGAAGAACGTATAAAAATAACGATTTCGAGTTGAACATATGTATCCGCAAAATTCGGATTGTTGCGTATTTTGCATTAAAAAGTGTTAATTTTATGACAAAAGTTCGGCCATATTAAATTCGTTGGTTGACAGCATCGGGTTTGGTACGTTCGGAAATTGTAAACTATGGTTGCGTCCAGTGTGTTGGCCATGTTGCTGGGCTGCGTTCTGGGTGATGGGCCATCATCGTCGATTGTGTGGATTCGGCTTGCCGCGTCTGCAGCGTTTTGGTTTTGTAGTTTTCAAGCGTTCTATATTATATGGGCGAAATGTATTAAAACGTCACACAAAACGTAACGGTATAATCTATCATGCTAGCTAGGCTGATTGTCACAACAACCGCCTTCAAAGCGAATGTATGGGGCCAGTTACATGGTTATTATTATCAAGTGATACATTAATATCACGATAAGTAACACGTGAATATTGAAGCAGAAATACAAATTTGAAAACTGCGATAATATTGACACCCCAGTATTGTGATAATATTAATCGTGTAAAGGACACCACTTGAATGTTTGCTGAGTCTGTCCGCCATCTTAAAGCTGCGTCTCTATTTTGTTGTGACAAACTACTAGGTGACTTATGGCTTTTAAACGTCTAGCAAAATTTTATCCCTATCTCGCTTATAACTTAGTGGTACTGGGGGTCTACTCCGAAATTCGAAATCCGAACTTCGTATGGTGCCGTCCCTTTCACTCATATAGTCTATGACAGGAGAGTGAAAGCGACGACACCGTACGAAGTTAGGACTTTGAATGTCGGAGTAGACCCCCAGCTCATGCCGTTCGCCGCGCTCGTACGTTAGAGGCGCTACCGCGAACCGAAAACGAAGTATCTGCCTCTCTCTCGCACATGTATGTTCGAACGACAGAGAGGAAGATAGTTCGTTTTTGGTTCGCGGTAGGCCCTCAGGCGTCAACTTTAAAACGAATAGGGTATTTTACTATAAGAGAAATAAAATTCAAAATGTAATATAAACCAGCCAAGTGCGTCGAAGTCGCACACTGAGGGTTCCGTACAACTAAAAAACAAATGTGATTTATCAATATATTGATATTTTTGGTAAAATATACTTCATAATAAACATTATCACCTAATTTCAAGTTCATAGGTCGATGGGAAGTTAAAAAATTATATGTGTGACAGACAACACACGGAATGTTCTTTGACTTTCTTCGACCGTTCGCCGCGCTCGGACTAAAGTGCTACCAACCGAAAACTAAATATGTATGCCTCTCTGTCGCACTTGCATATTCGAGCGCGGAGAGGGAAATACTTCGTTTTCAGATCGCGGTAGGCCCTCTGGTCTGACGGCTCCTATTCCTGGATGGTGCGCGTATCGGAATGTGAAATACCTTTGGCAAAACGGAACAAGTTTTTAAATAGCTTCCATTAGTTGGAGAAAATATTACCAACTGTTATTATTATCACGCGAAACACTGAATATTGAAGCAACATCCATCGGGGCCTGTTACATGGTTATTATTATCACGCAATATTATCATATCACGATCCGTATCACGTGCAATGAATATTGAAGAAAAATCCATACGATTTTGGAAACCACGGTAATATTGACCCACCAGTATTGTGATAATATTAAGCGTTTAACAGACCCCATATAATTTTAAAAATCGCGATAATATTGACACATAATATTGAGTGTAAAGGGCCCCACTTAATAGAATTTGGCGGAGAATAGAGAGCTGCCACCGCGAAACGAAAACGAACGAACATCGTGTATTTCCCTCTGTGTCGCTCGATTTTGCAAGTTCGACAGAGAGGGAGATACACAAACTTCATTTGTTTTCGTTCGCGTTACCAGCTCTGACTTCGCACCAAAAATACTGACTGGCACATCAATATTTAACAATTGCACATCTGAACTGAATTTTAATGAACGATTAGTATTTTAGCTATACAAATCAGTACTGATTACGGTGTCAAATTTTTTATGTGCCTTTAAATACTACCCTTATAAAAATGCTTAGGATTAACTTGCAAAGATACTAGCCTTTGCCCGTGACGTCGTCAGCGTAATCTTTTACTCCCTATTCCATATATTCCCTATTCCAGACTACAGACTATATTTCTATACGAAGTTTCATCATAATCCGTTGTTGTAATGTTATTATTTTATACTTTGTGTACACTATTTCTTTCGTCGTTTGCATAACTGTCACAAATAAATGTTTACTTTATTTCTTTCTTATTTATTTCACCCGAGCGAAGCCGGGCTTTCATCTAGTCTATATTAATAATTTCGTGCAGGGGTACGGTAGACCCGAACGAGACCTGTCTCAAATTGAAGAACGTATAAAAATAACGATTTCGAGTTGAACATATGTATCCGCAAAATTCGGATTGTCGCGTATTTTGCATTAAAAAGTGTTAATTTTACGACAAAAGGTCCGCCATATTAAATTTGTTGGTTGACAGCACAGACTACTAAGAAGATACTGTTGACAGCGTCGGGTTGGGTACGTTCGGAAATTGTAAACTATGTTTGCGTCCGGTGTGTTGGCCAGGTTGCTGGGCGTGGATTCGGCTAGCCGCGTCTGCAGCGTTTTGTTTTTGTAGTTTTCAAGCGTTCTATACACCTATCAGCCTAGCTAGCACGATAACTTATACCGTCACGTTATATGGGCGAAGTGTATTAATACGTCACATAAAACGTAACGGTATCATCTATCGTGCTAGCTAGGCTGATTGTCACAACAACCGCCTTCAAGCGAATGTATGGGGCCTGTTACATGGTTATTATTATCACGTGATACATTCATATCACGATAAGTATCACGTGAATATAGAAGCAGAATCCATACAAATTTTAAAACTGCGATAATATTGACACCCCAGTATTGTGATAATATTAATCGTGTAAAGGACACCACTTGAATGTTTGCTGAGTCTGTCCGCCATCTTAAAGCTGCGTCTCTATTTTGTTGTGACAAACTACTAGATGACTTATGGCTTTTAAACGTCTAGCAAAATTCTATCCCTATCTCGCTCTATCTTATAACCTAGTGGTACTGGGGGTCTACTCCGAAATTCGAAATCCGAACTTCGTATGGTGCCATTCCTTTCACTCATATAGTCTATGACAGGAGAGTCTATGGCACCATACGAAGTTAGGATTTTGAATTTCGGAGTAGACCCCCAGCTCATGCCGTTCGCCGCGCTCGGACGTTAGAGGCGCTACCGCGAACCGAAAACGAAGTATCTGCCTCTCTCTCACATGTATATTCGAACGACAGAGAGGAAGATAGTTCGTTTTTGGTTCGCGGTAGGCCCTCAGGCATCAACTTTAAAACGAATAGGGTATTTTACTATAAGAGAAATAAAATTCAAAATGTAATAAAAACCAGCCAAGTGCGTCGGAGTCGCACACTGAGGGTTCCGTACAACTAAAAAACAAATGTGATTTATCAATATATTGATATTTTTGGTAAAATATACTTCATAATAAACATTATCACCTAATTTCAAGTTATGGTCGATGGGAAGTTAAAAAATTATATGTGTGACAGACAACACACGGAATGTTCTTTGACTTTCTTCGACCGTCCGCCGCGCTCGGACTAAAGTGCTACCAACCGAAAACTAAATATATATGCCTCTCTGTCGCACTTGCATATTCGAGCGCGGAGAGGGAAATACTTCGTTTTCAGATCGCGGTAGGCTCTCTGGTCTGACGGCTCCTATTCCTGGATGGTGCGCGTATCGGAATGTGAAATACCTTTGGCAAAACGGAACAAGTTGTTAAATAGCTTCCATTAATTGGAGAAAATATTACCAACTGTTATTATTATCACGCGAAACACTGCATATTGAAGCAACATCCATAGGGGCCTGTTACATGGTTATTATTATCACGCGATATACACATATCACGATCCGTATCACGTGCAATGAATATTGAAGAAAAATCCATACAATTTATTGTGATAATATTAAGCGTTTAACAGACCCCATACAAATTTAAAAATCGCGATAATAGTGACACATAATATTGAGTGTAAAAGGCCCCACTTAATAGAATTTGGCGGAGAATAGAGAGCTGCTACCGCGAAACGAACGAACATCGTGTATTTCCCTCTGTGTCGCTCGATTTTGCAAGTTCGACAGAGAGGGAGATACACGAACTTCATTTGTTTTCGTTCGCCTTAGCAGCTCTAACTTCGCACCAAAAATACTGACTGGCACATCAATATTAACAATTGCACATCTGAACTGAATTTTAATGAACAATTAGTATTTTAGTACTGATTACGGTGTCAATTTTTTTATGTGCCTTTAAATACTACCCTTATAAAAATGCTTAGGATTAACTTGCAAAGCAGCACTAGCCTTTGCCCGTGACGTCGTCAGCGTAATCTTTTAGTCCCTATTCCATATGTTGATCCAGACTACAGACTATATTTCTATACGAAGTTTCATCATAATCCGTTGTTGTAATGTTTTTATTTTATACATTTTTGTACACAATTTCTTTTGTCGTTTGCATAACTGTCACGAATAAATGTTTACTTTATTTATTTCACCCGAGCGAAGCCGGGCTTTCATCTAGTATATATAAAAACTTCTTCAACTATTCTACGCGATATGTGCGTGGCACACGTGATCGAAACACCCCGAAATAAGGAAAGTTTACTGTAATGACGTTTGTCTGTGTGGGTGCGTCAAATCGGACATTTGTATGGATTTGTTTTACTCACAGACATCAGAGAAAAGCAGACTCGCAGTATTAAGCCAGATGATTTTCCATATAGTTGTCTCTTTAATCCTTATGGTGCACCAAAATGAGTTAGAATGCGACAGATAATACAATCATTTTCGGCTGTTAACTAGTTGTCTCGATTTGCGAGCACACCAGGATGTTAAATCCCATATAAACTTAACACACCATAACGTCAGTTCAGTACAATTTTCAGTTATGAAGACGGAGACACTGACAGGTGAAGACGTGTCAGATGTCACTTGTCTGTCTCTCTCAAACTTTCTGATTTGTACATTAGTGAGAATAGATCAGACGTACAAAAATCGTTCAACTTAAGGCTAGGTCGTCAAGCGAGTTAGCGTTTTCGAGTTTTCTAAAAACAATCTGAAACGTAGAATAAGGGTTTTAAAAATTTGAAAAAATTACATGTTTTACTTAAGGATCTAGTCTAGTCAAAGTTGCACTCAGTTACACGATCTAATGAACTTCGCTCGATAGAAAGAGACCCCAAAGTTACTCCTTTTTGTAAAGCATTTACAATCTGACGACTAAACTATTGATGTTTTAAATAAAGTTTTTGAACTAAACTAAAGCCATTCAGTATTTCTAGACATTTTTGCAGAATTTAAAAAGATAAAATGATTGTATTAATTAATATGTTTAAATACCTACAAAATGCCGAGCGCGGAGGCTCGGCAGGTCCGATCAGTCGCGCGCTGGCGCTTACGGACAACGGACCTGTGTCAGTTTTATCCGCGACAGTTTCGTGCACCAAACAAGCAGTTTTTGACGAATTTATATAATTGTTGCAAGTTATTTAAGAAGGGCAATAAAAACCCAAACGAAAAACGTCGTATTTATTAACAAATAAATTATGGTCATAGTGCCACAGTATAGAAATGACAGTATAACAACTAAACTGAACCCCTGCAGAAATGGAACCAAAGATGGTAAACTTATAAATTTATTACCAGAAATTATAGATATAGTAAGAGATCTACTGCTTTGCACATGAATATTTTAATTAAGCTATGAGCTTCACCACATTAATTCCGACCGTCTTTTTTTTAATACCATGTCAGTGGCAAACTAACGGCCCGCCTGATGAATAGCGGTCACCGCAGCCTATGGACGCCTGCAACTCCGGAGGTGTCAAATTCGCGTTGCCGATTCTTTTAAAATTTATACACTATCTATCTTTCTAGCTAATCTTCTTTTAATAAATCTACCCATTTCCAGGTAGCTACCGTGGCAAGTTTGGTATCATTTCATATACCATATTGATTCTTTTATCATCTTTATGTAAAAATCATTTCTGGTATTTATTTTAAAAGAATACAGTAATCTTTCGCGTAAATAGTCACAGTAGTGTAGTAAAACAGTAAAAACTTCGCAATGTTTTTTATGCTTTGAGAGCTAATAACTTTTGACGAATAAATTAAACCACCAAAAAATATCTGTATTTTATTAAATTAAATTAACGTTTTTTCCAAGCTCGTGGCTCCTAAAGTGTTAGCTGTTACAATAAAGCTTAAAACTAGTGGCTCTGTGAGCTGTAGACCACGCAAAACAAATATTTTTTCAAATTTCAAAATTTACAAAAACCGTCTCGACAAAAATATAATTAAACCTATATAATTATTGAACCTGCTCACAAAATGTCACGAGAATCGGTTGAGAAATGCGACCTGTAGAGGAGAACATTCGAACAGACAGACATACGAAAGAATTTTTGTCGAGAGCTGAAACGGAGATTCGCTCTCTCAGTCAAAAAACTATGTTAGTATAATTTTATGACAGTCGTGGTTCACTACTACTGGGCCTGTGTATACGAAGAGTCGAACATTATCAACTTATATCCATACGCTTCGTCCGGTTTTACAGTAGACTGAGGAGTATACCCTGTTGCCTGTGCTCTCTGTTTGCCGTTTGTGGACTACGAGAAGGCCTTCGATTCGGTTGAAACCTGGGCTGTACTACAATCTCTCCAGCGATGCCAAGTAGACTACCGCTATTATCGCAGTACTGAAGTGTTTGTACGAAAACGCCACTATGTGAGTCCGACTCCAGGACCAGAACTCGATACCTCTTCCGTTGTAGCCGCGAGTCAGGCAGGGAGATGCTATTTCTCCCAAACTGTTCTCCGCTGCACTGGAGGATGTGTTCAAGACTTTGGACTGAAGAAGCCTAGGCAATAGGCATCAACATAAACGGCGAGTACATCACTCACCTTTGGTTTGCTGACGATACAGTAGTCTTGGCTGAGACCATACAGGATTTAAGTACCATGCTCAATGACCTTGGTAAAACCTCCGTGAGAGTTGGTCTTAAGCTGAATATGTAAAAGATGAAGGTCATGTCAAATGCCCATGTAGCACCAACTGTCGTTACTATCGGACACTTTATACTCAAACTTGAAGTTGATTATGGTATACTAGCGACCCGCCCCGGCTTCGTACGGGTGCAATGCTGATACTAATTATAATTATATACTACAGAATGTATTTATATACAACCCGGCCGATACCGCCGCAACCGCTATGTTCCTTCATTTTAAATCAGTAATATAGGTATCTTCAAAAATATTTATTTAAATTACATGCTGTCAAGTGCCATATTGATCTATATAAAATGCAAAATGTATTTAAGGTATTTTATTGGAGAAGGATTAATGCTGTATTGCTTAAAATCGCTTCGTAAATAAGCCATTATTTTTCGTAAAAAGTAAAGGATAAAAAATGGTTATTGTGGGTTATCCCTAAGAGATAGTCATATACCATAATCGACTTTTTTGTAGACCTTTTTAAGTTGTACAATACTGTAGTACATTATTTTGATTTATCTCGTAGGGTTCAGCCTGCGTTTGCAATGTAAGCGCAATAAAATATGTTTATTTACGACATCACAATAGAAACCTATTAAATTATCTGTGTTTCTCTACTATACACCTGTAACCAAGAGGAAAGAGCAATGGAGAGGGCTACACTGGAAGTATATCTGCGCGATCGTATCAGAAATGAGGCCATCCGCAGAAAAACCAAAGTAACCGATATAGCCCTCTGAATCGCTTGAATGACAGTGGGCGGGGCACATTGCACGTAAAACCGATGGCCATTGGGGCGAAGACGAAGGTTCTCGAGTGGTGACCACGTACAGGAAGGTGCAGCGTAGATAGGCCCCCACAAAGTGAACTGATGACCGGGTAAAGGTCGCGAGAGTCCGCTGGATGCGGGTGGCGCAGGACCGGTCATTGTGGCACTCTTTAGGGGAGGCTTATGTCCAGCAGTGGACGTCCATCAGCTGATATGATGATGATGATGATATATTTACATGAATAGTTGTTATAGTGTATACAAGCTTATTAATTTTACGTGTATTCATAATCTGTCATTGCTTTCTTAAATATCCGTGTTTGTGCAAAATTAGTTTGTTGCCTTGTGTACTATATTTATTTTTCTCAGTTTCTCGAAGGTTAGCTGGAAGAGATCCCTTATAGGGATAAGTTCGCCTTTGTACTTTTACATTTTGTTATTTTGTTTCGATTGTTATTATTTTTTGTGCAATAAAGTGTTATACATACATACATATACATGATGATGATAACACGCACACGACAAATAAATATAACACCCTGTATAATATAACACAATTAGATAAAAAATTGCATAACCTATTAAACAAATCGAGTAGAAGGGTATAAGAATATTTCTTAGGTTCTTAGGTTTCATAGATTAAAATAACGAATTTCAGGGTTGTAGGTATGTACTACGAATTCTGTTAATTTTTTTTCATTATAATGGTTCTTACCGTAAGTTCGACTTTCAATTATTTATTTACTACCTTATTAAAAAAATATATCAATTACATACTAAAGTTTAATCATAATCAATGCATTTCTTAAGTCAAAATACAGTTATATTTCTATACTGTGACCAGTATGAAGCTAGCGGGGTCATCCGAGTTCACAGTCGCTTCGTCCGCGCGGGCTTGTTCACGCACCGCCAGGACAGCGCTAAATACCTACTCTCGCAGGACTAGAGGGCCTTAAATGAGCGGATCTGCTTTACTCTGATATCTGTGGTTTTACTGCAGTTCTATGCTATATATCCACTGTGGTAGTGTCAACCGTTATATTGCAGAAAACATGGTGTTTTAGGGATGATTCACAGTAGACCGTTACGTGTCCGGGCCGGCCCGTTTTCTATGACAGCAAACGTAACGGCCGGCGTATTTCTCTAGAAGAAAACGGGCCGGCCCGGACACGGAACGGTCTACTGTGAATCATCCTTTATTCTTATTAACCTACATACATACATAAAATAACGCCTATATTCTCAAAAGGGGTAGGCAGAGCACACGAACATTAATTTCTGTGCCACTTTTAGCAATTTTAGGTTTATAGAAGGAGAAAATGTGACTTAAATGTGTCTTATTACCAACGGTTTTCTATTAATTTAAACTATATTGCACAAAACAGAAAGTTCCAAATGGCGGGGACTTTTATAAAGCTTCTTATTATTCATTTTAGGCTCAACAACTCTTCTTTTCTGCAGTCATAATAAAATTAAGGGCTATTCTCGCATAAAACTCTTTTAAAGGAGATTAACTACGTTCATTAAATACAAAGAGGTAATCACAAATCTTCCAATCGCAATATTTAATACTGTTGCATGCATAATGGTTGCAAGAGATTTTCCTCCAACATTTTCTTTCAATTCGACTAGTTTATGACTGTATTTGTACGCACTAGACATTGACTGAAAATTGTTTTTCATACTCCGTGTTTATAGAAAAGCCACATTCAGATTTTTTCCTTTAATATCGAGGGCATTTGTGAAGCTTGCCGATTGTCGAATGCAGATAGGCGAGAAGACGGGATCACGGTAAAAATATTATTAACAGTATTTTAACTGCACAGTACACACTGATTTTAAACTGAGCTGATTCATAGGTTCGTACAGTCAGCATCAGAAGTAGCTATTCATACGAAGAGTACAAGAGTATAAGAGATTTCGAGCACCTTATCCCTTTTGATGCTAACTGTATGTAGTTGCTAACTTTTTTGAGAGTGGCCCCTACCTGGCGGTAAGGGTAATTATTGAGGTGTTTAGGTATCTGTATAAAGGATTGTGGATACTTAACAGATGTCTAAATCACCTAAGATTTGCGGACGACATTGCTCTGTTTAGCGAAAATGCTACTGAACTAGAGAAAATGCTTCAAAACCACGCAAAAGAAAGCAAAAACATAGGACTAGAAATTAATAGCAGCAAAACTAAAATAATGACAAATAGCATCCAAATACCAATCAACATAGAAGGAAATATAATAGAATATGTCAACGAATATTTATACCTTGGAAAACAAATGTCATTGTCAACAATTGTCACAGAAACGAGAATGAAGTTGACAGAAGAATAAACATAGCATGGAAAAAGTACTGGTCACATAGAATCCTACCCCCGGAAATTCCCCGGCCCATCAACATTAAATTCCTTTTAACCCTGGTGCACTCCCCCTTTGTGTATGTCTTATGTAAATTTATTAAAACTAACAACTTGTTTTTGTAGTAGTTAGATTAACAATAAATGTTTGTGTTGTCCTTTGTTTTAGATACTCTTCTAAGTGAACCTGGCAATCTGAAGTCACCGGTCAAATTCTTAATAAACACGTGCCTTTTTAAACCTTGACGTTGGCGGAATCATCGACAATATCGATGGGGCCATAAAACACAAAGATTGATTGATTGGTCACATAGAGAAATCCGCAAAGGAAATTATAGCCTGAAAATGAAAAAGATAATAATGGATTCATGTATCTTGCCCTCGTTAACATACGCAAGTCAGACCTGGACGTTCACAAACACAACCAAGAATAAAATCCTGGCATGCCAGCACGCCATGGAAAGAAGTATCCTAAAACTACGAAGAATTGATTAAATACGAAATACTGAAATACGAAACAAAACGAAATGTGATTGTTTTTTAGGGTTCCTTGTTTGCTGCAGCACCCTAAAAACAGTTATTCACGTTAAAAAATGTAATAAGAGTTTGAAAGCATCACTATTTAAGCTTAGAGAACTTAATTTTAACCACTGACTAGGGTTGTCACGAATGTCATTTCGATCACATTCGCGAATAGGAATGCGAATGCGAATATTTAGGATGCGAATGCGAATACGAATGTAAAGGCAACATACGTAATTAGTATAAAAACTGATTTACAAAAAATACCGCAAAAAAGCAAAAAATAAACGAGAGATTTCCAAGTTCCAACCCAATCTTTAGATAAAATTTAAACCTACGATTTCATGACGTGAAATCTACTGTACATACTCCTATTTTAATTAAACACTGATTTAACTAGTAGCTTCGGTTACTATGTGCTGTGGACCTGACGACTTCATTTTCAAATTACAAAAACTTACTTGACACAAAATTCTATGTAATTATCAAATCTGCTCACAACAATTCACGAGAATCGGTTAAGGAAATGCAACCTGTAGACCATCGGGAACAGCCGAAAATCCGGACATACGAAAGGAGAAAGTATTTTTGTCGAAGCTGAAAGGGAGACCTTCGTTTCACTAGGTCGGTCAACAATTTCTTACATTTTTATCACCTTTTGGGGCAGTTTTCTGGTAACATTATATCAGGACCATTGTAATTGACTTGGTCATAGTCGCTCCATTATCATATATATTTATTATTCTTCGAATAAATATCATTCATTTATCTTCTTCTAAATATCTTAGCGCCACGCATTAAACACTTGGGAGTTTTGGATGACCATCCATGATCTTCTTCATCAATTCCAGTTCACCAAATGCTACTTTTTGAATGAAAATACTAAAATCGCTGTTTTGCTTGAACTTTTGAGCAGTTCCCTCAATTCCAGATTTAAAAAAGAAATAATTTTCCAAGGCGGTCCATAAATGATAGTGTTCTGAGGTAACACACATTAAAAATCAGAAAAGAACATAAAACCGAATTGAGACACTCCTCCTTTTTTGAAGTCTGTTAAAAAGTACTTTCTATTGGCCAAAATAAATCACGTGACACTGGTAGGCACGCTCTGGGAATTCGCGAGTCGGCTTCTTCTTCAAAACACGCCACGACTTGCACACATTCGCATTCGCAAAATATTCGCATTGTTTGATGCGAATCCGAATGTTGATGCGAATGTTTAAAATGATGCGAATCATTCGCATATGCGAATGCGAATACGAACCACCATGCCAGTGAAGTCATGTTTTGTAATTTTGGATAGAGCCCCCTTATAAAGGTATCATGCGAATTACATAGCTATTAGCTAAACTCTATTGTCATACCGCTTGCAATTGTAATGTGGTAATGGTAATTATCAAATTTAATATCACAAGATACCCCAGCAGCTCTGGGATCCTATTCCATTGAATAAAGTAATAAATGGGCATTGTATAGCACTCAAATTACATTTACAAGTGAGAATACTGGTTCGGAGTATAGTGTGGTATGGTTACGAGGTAATCTGGAGCAGCGCCGTTACAGTTTCGCCGGAGGCTAGGGAGGCAGACGCGCCGGCGTCGCGGCGCGCCGCCGCCCTCACGGCTCGGCAGGGCTCCCAACACGTTACTAATCAAACTAAACTCGATATAAACCCCTTTAATAAGATAGACCCTTTCGATTGTTTTATACACGACTACCATTGGCTGATGACATGTTTTTATGTTGGAGTTAATAACTTTTGCTACTGTACAAAACAATCAATACGTTTTATAACGTAACACTGATTTATAAGTAAGGTTAGATTAGGTTGACTGATAAGTGATAACCGTTATAAAGTGATTTGCACTGGAATATACCAAACTATAGGACCCATTTTTTTGACAAAGTTTTGAAATGAATGTTAAACATGACATTAATTGAAATGCCGGCGCGTTTGGCGTAAGGTGTGCCAACAGGAACGCTATGGCTAGTCTTCGCTGTCCATCTGTCCGCCTCAACCCAATGGCTCGATATAAAACCATAATAGGAGTAGCTAGTTGAGAATTTTACAAAATATGTAATCATATTACCGTTATAGCAATAAATACTATTTAGATTACATAGATAAATAAGCTGGCCTTCGCGAGAGGCAACCCTGCTCACAGTCACGGTGTAAATTGGAGCTGCACTTCTGTTGTCACGAGAGCTCTCGGCGGAATCTGTGGCACTTCCTCGTGAAAGACAGATTAAGAGCGAGCTTTGTACGAACTTCATCCCTTACTAACACACCTAGCCTCCTACAAAAGTAGTCCACAGCTTTTTACTTTTCGTTTTAAAAGCTTTAGCGTACAGCGTTGAGTAATGGGTAATTACGCACCTAGTTTTCGTTGTTTGTTGTGAGACGTTTTGTTCATACATACTCGTATTTTTACTTAATGTTTCAAATAT
The DNA here is from genome assembly GCA_905163555.1 of Notocelia uddmanniana. Taxonomy (NCBI): domain Eukaryota; kingdom Metazoa; phylum Arthropoda; class Insecta; order Lepidoptera; family Tortricidae; genus Notocelia; species Notocelia uddmanniana. The sequence continues at coordinate 26,167,427 of LR991055.1, forward strand.
TAAATTCTATATAAATTATGATTAGGTATTATAAAACCTTAGTAATTTATAAACTTAAAGAATGTTAACTGTTATGTAATGTTTTAGTAAGAAATATAAGGCTTTTTTATTATTTATTATTTATTATTATAAAACCAACTGACCTGCCTGATGATTACAGAACAATCACGAGCGCGCTGCCGACCCTTTTTTGATACGAGGATCCGTTGTATTGTAGCTAGAGACAAACTCGGGTTCTCCCACTCTCAACACAGCGCGTTTCCAAGAGTTTACTTTGAGAAGTGCGTATGCACAAATTTATTTAAAAATCATACCCATTTTACTTCAATAACAGCCTTTAAACGTCCCACTGCCGTGCCGGTCACATGCCTTCTTCATACAAGTAAGATGGCCCGTTTTACTTACCACCATAATAATAATAATTTGAAAGTTTGTAAACTCTGACACGCTAACATGTCCGAACTGGGGGTAAGTAGTTTATTTATAACCTACAGAGTTCATCTAACTAAATGCAGTGGAAGTTCACACGGACCAAGTCGCGGGCAAAAGCTAGTAATATTATACACTCGTGTATTATCATTAGTTGCATTACATTATATGTATTGTATCTCTCAATGTAGTCTACATTGTAATGTAGAGTCGTAGCAGTTGCTACGCGCGCGGATGTAGCTACGGCTCGCTACGTGACTCACAGTCCTGTACGTTTTAGACTCTCCGACGAATTACTTTGTATACTATGTAGATACGAAGAGAAAATTTCTCTACGAAAAATGTTGTATACCAACCAAACGATATTTGCGACGAACCTAAGCCATTTTATTTCAGTTACACCCTTACATATTGATGAGATGCCTACACTAAACCGATGAATGACCAGTGCGACTTTTTCTAAGTAGCAATGGCTTTACAAAGCAGTTACCTGTTCTTCTTGTTGATACTGGACCTGTAAAATAACGTCAGGTGATCGCTGAGGCATAGTGGAACACGTGCAGGCGTAAAAACAGTTGCTGTGTGCCCGGATCAATACACGACCAGTCTGCGACTTCTCCGTTTTTCGGACTCCTATCGATTCTTGGAATGTAGGGCACTACGTCTTCTTGCTCGTTAATATTTATTGCACAGAACACGGCTGTAATTATCGTTTATTGAACCATTGTCACACTGAATAAAACACGCAGGTTCGGTAGGCTGCCAAAATGATTGATTGGTAGATAATAATGCAACTGTCAGTTTGATAGTTGTGATGATTTGATAATAATAATGATGATAAATAACCGTATTTAAATTATTATATGTGTAACGTTAATTGTGTCAAGCTGGTCTAATTTGACAAACGTTTGAGAAATTAATTGATGAAAGAAATAATACCCCTAATACACGTTATAGCTCAAAGCTTAAAGTAATATAAACTATTCGTAATTTCAGAAAACAAAGTAAAGACTTGAAAATATATTGAACACTGTTTGCGCCCTTCGTCCCACCCCGCATTTACACCCTTAAGGGAATGAGTTTCAGGGCAAAAACTGTCACATCTTCTCCGGCACTCAATCAGTGTCCATTGATCACAATCTGATTCAGCGATACGCAGATTAATGAATACAAGTAGATGGACACTTTCGCAGAATATGTACGGTACTTGACAAAAGTAGGAAGAAGAGTAAAATACAAAGTAAATATCAAGCTTAAGCTTGTAATTGTAATCAAATGGAATCAATAGGAGGGCCTTTATAAACTTGTGGCTCTGTGAGCTGTAGACCGCGCAATTTTTTTTTAATTTCAAAATTTCCAAAAACTGACGCGACTAAAAAATTCTAAGTCTAATAATTATCAAACCTGCTCACAAATTTTTACGAGAATCGGTTGAGCAATGCGACCTGTAGAGGAGAACATCCGGACAAATAGACAGACAGACATACGAAAGAATTTTTGTGGAAAGTTGAAATGGAGACGTTTCGCTCGCTCTGTCAATAATACTTCTTTGACATGCAAATTGGTTTTATTAATAAATTGAATATGAATATATTCCTAAGCATAAAGCGTCATAAAACAAAATGCATGGAAACCTCCGTTCGCGAGTCAGACTGGTTCTTAACGGGTTTTGTATAGATATAGTTTAGAATGTCGTTCGTTCAGTTGATTGGCATAGTGTTTACTGGCGGTAATTATTGTTGCAGCCACCGAGCTAGATCTGCTGGGCGCTCTGTCGCTGCACAACACGTCGCGAGCCGGCGTGAGCGCCGCGCCGGGCATGCAGCCGCAGCGCACCGCCTACACCCTGCAAGGTAACTACACTAACTCGCATGTACATTCAAACTCATTAATAGGCGGCCTTAGCCAATGCGAGTCACCGGGGGATAGATTTTTGCGAGGCCCTTGTCTTTGTGCTATTCATCATCATCATCATCATCATTATGCCAGCCGAAGGACGTCTACTACTGGACATAGGCCTCCCACAAAAACTCCCACAGTGATCGGTCCTGCACCACGCGCATCCAGCGGACACCCGTGACCCTTACCAGGACATCGGTCCACCGTGTGGGGGGTGTGCCCACGCTGCGCCTTCCGGTACGTGATCGCCACTCGAGAACCTTTCCGCCCCAACGGCCATCGGTTCTACGTGCTATTTGCCACGCCCACTAGCACTTAAAGTTTAGCGATTCGAAGGGTTGTATCGGTCACTTTGGTTCTGCTGCGGATGGCATCATTCTTGATGCGATCACGCAGAGAAACTCCTAGCATAGCCCTCTCTCTGTACACACTGTGTCTGTGTGCGTGTGTGGTTTTGCATTTTTGATCTTTGCGACTCTGTCGACTGTCGATTACTACTTCATATTCGATTAGGTACTATTTCACACACGCCGCTTCCGCTCTAATGTCCCGCGCGGTCTTTCAGTGCGACGTCCCCCGGACGGTGTTCGCTTTGCCGCAAAACCGCGCCGCAACAACGCTGCGCCTTCCTCTGTGCGTTTCAAGCTTAAGTGATAATATAGTTAGACAGGTATAATTTATGAATGGCCGAATCATGCGATAGGCCGAGCCCAGGCGTAGGTCTAAGTATGCTTAGGCGTTGTATTTTCCTTACTTACGTCATTGAGCATACAATATTCTATGTATCATTTTCGTTAACCTTTCACAGCTGTTGTTTTAACCGGGCCGATATTTAGGTTACGCCGCGCGGGTCAAAGCCCGAGCTATGTGCCCTAGTCGCCCTAAGCCGTTTGTTTCCCTTCTATCTAGATTGAACTCGTATTTATATTCCTACTACCCGCGGCTCGTGTCGGTACGGAATACATTTCTACCTGGATAAATTTGACACCTTTTACTGTACGGACTAAGGTTCGTGGATGATAATGCGATTTGCAGTAAATAGTATGGTACTGTTATAAAAAGGCTAAACCGTGAACGAAAAGGAAAATTGGTTTCATGGTGAATTTTGCGAGTTGTTTATGGCGGGACCTGGAAGCACAAGTCAAGCAGTCCCTTTATCAGTTTCCAACGTAATTTCCCTAAGCTTTCAGAAAATAATTAATTTTCGAGAAACATGCCTCGTCCCGTCATATCTATTGGCTCATTTGGCTCAAAACTGGAGTCCGTGTATTATCGTGTCTGAAACTCTTACTCTGTAACAAATTTATTGATCTATACATATATAAGTAGATAGACCTACATATACGGTACGGAGCCATTAAGAAAAACGTCTACGGTACAGTACGATTACTTTGAGTTTACCACTGACATATACTCTTATTCCATTGGATAGTCTACTTTAACGCTTATGTAATAGAGTTTCTATTCCAAACATACAATTTTAACACAGTGTCTATGTAATAGAAACTCTATTACATTGGTCTTAAAGTAGAATATCCAATGAAATAACAGTATATGTCCGTGGTAAACTCAAAGTAATCGTACTGTATCGCTTCGTATCGCATACTCGTCGCGTAATGGATCGTAAACATGGTTCGTATTGGTGCAGCGCAATCCATTTTAGTTGCAATTCCATTCCACTTGCGGCGAACGAACACAGGCGGCACCCATTAGCGAAAGTCTGCCAAGGCGCACCTATTTGTTTTTTATGCTACAAACTTCCTACAATTCAGCCGTACGCGATCGTGGTATGTAGTTAGGGTGCCTCCACAATAAGGGTTTTAAATCCAAAGTTCCATTCTGTTTCTCAAGTTCAACTACTTCGTCTGTCACAACTATATAGGTATTTCAAGATGCTGTCAATTTGAAATTTGGATTAGTTGTGAATTAGGCAAATCTAAGTGTAAAATACCTATACGGTCTAACTAAATTCAAATTATTTCAAATGGTACTCTACTCTACTGTAGGGTTCAGCCAGAGTTTGCAATGTAAGCGCAAAAAATGTGTTTATTTACGACATCACATAAGAAACCTCTAAAATTATCAATGTTTCTCTCCTATATTATAATAATAATAATAATATTCGGGGACAATCTTACACAAATCAACCTAGTCCCAAACTAAGCAAAGCTTGTACTATGGGTACTAGACGACGATATACATACTTATATAGATAGATACATACCTAAATACATAGAAAATATCCAAGACCCAAGAACAAATATATATATTATCATGTATTATACATATGAACCTTCCTCTTGAATCTATATTTAAAAAAAACCGCATCAAAATCCGTTGCGTAGTTTTAAAGATCTAAGCATACACAGGGACAGACAGACAGCGGGATGCGACTTTATTTATACTAAGTAGTGATGTAATTTTTAATAATCATGAAAAAATCTTTAGAAACTAAATTAGTACGGAAAAAAGTTAGACTCGCATTTGACCGGTTTTTTCGTATGTTTGTGTCTTGTCTACGGTTGATTGAGATAAAAATCAAGTCGTTGATATTCAATATTATAGAGTGCATAATAAAACAAAGATATGTACACGTACGTCACGTACAGGGACTTAACCTTATAAACACCGCATGCAATAGCCACCCTCCAAATGTCAGAAGTTCTTTTATAAATTACACGGGTGAATAGAAAAGAAAACGGACGTTATGGCTATGGCGTGTTTTGAAATTTGAATTTGCATGTTAGCGTGTCCTAGTCTATAGCTCCAGCCGACTCCGAGGGCCGCCCGAGGGGGCCCATTGTACTTTCCCTTTCGTTCCGACATTTGCAATCTGACGTTGAAAAGACGATGGAGATGTTGTGGTGAAGGAAATTGGTCGTGCGGTTCACTAGCTAGGGTGCGTCTACAGCGGGGGTTGAAAAAAACAATCTTATTGTTGTTGATATTGTATTCTTCGCCATTCATCGTTTGTACTAGTTTTTTGAAAAACAACCGGGACATCTTTCCTCACAATTGCTTATTTCATGGATTTCAAAATATGATGTTTAGATTTGGAACTTGCTTACCAAAGATAAAGAATATAGTAGTAGTGTCCTAGGTAGTGTCAAAAATAAAACCTTTATTTAGCCGAGCATTAGATTCAGAGTCAGTTCATTTTATTCAATATCGTATCATATGAGATAAGTATGATATTGAATAACTTATGTCATCGGTATGAGGTTTGACAAAAGCCCCGCAGTTTTATTCTCTTATTGTCACAAATTAAATCGCTCACTAACCCAAGAAAAATGAGTCACGTGATATATTGAGTTGGTGCATAAGTTCTTGGGTGGTTCTTCTCAAGAAATATTAATCCACAATATAATGACCGTCATGTTCAACGACATGTAATCTCTCTGGCAAAGACATTATACCGTGTTCCCAAAAAGCAGGAGGCTGGTGGTCAAAATAACTCGGCGATATCGTCTCGGATTTGTAATATCAGGGCTGTATGGCGGGTGAGGTACCACTGTCCAGTTCAGCTTTTCCAAAATGTGGCAGACAGACTTCGCAATATGTGGTTGAGCGTTGTCCTGAAGAAGTGATACAGACAGCCTTTTTGGACGCTTAGTCGCTATTTCTGAGGCTAACTTTGGCAGTTGCTCTCTATACATAGTAGCGTTAATAGTCTGTTTCTCGTCCAACAGTTCCCAATAGAGAATGCCCTGCCAATCCCAGAAAACTGATAGCATTATCTTTCGTCCTGGTTTTGGTTCTGTTGGCGCCTTTTCTCCGCGTGGGACCCAATAGGCCTGCCGCGTTTTGTTGTTATAGTGAACCCAGGATTCGTCGACAGTGACAATGGACCTGAGAAAGTCTTGTCTGTGTGGTTGCAGGAGGAGACTTTCGCATATGGTCACACGTGCTGCACGCTCGCTGTCTGTTAAAGCGTGGGGTGTCCACCGACTCATTATTCTGTGGTAGTCCATTGCATGCAGGTGCCGAATTATAGTGGAATGGTCGTATCCAAGTTCTTTCTCCAAGTCCCTGGTAGTCGCATCCGGATGTCTTTCCAAATGTGAGCGTAGAAGGTCTTCGTCGAAGACAACTGGCCGACCGGAGCGAGGTTTGTCTTCACAACTCGTATCCCCCTTATCGAAAGACTTAAACCAATAACTCACTGTGGAATAAGCAGTAGTGCCTTGTCCAAACGCAGTGTTAATTTTCTCGGCCGTTTGTCTTGCACTCGTTCCTAGATTATGCTCGTAAAGCATGATCGCTCGTAGTTGACGCGGTTCCATTTTGAACTGAACTGAACAACTAGGAACGCGCGCGTCCTTTTATACCGCTTGGCTTAAAGCTCCTCGAACATTCTGGAGAATGATAGGTTATTCTAGCGTGTAACCGAATTAAAACCTAGAACTTTTTAATGAAATCTAAGTGTCCAAGAACTTATGCACCAACCCAATATTTGTTACATGTTACGAATGACGAGAGTTCAGATATTAAGCTCATAGTAAGCCATACAACTATGTAAGAACTTTTGCACGACATGTCACAACGACATTATTCGTCCTTGGCATTGAAAGGGTTAATGAGGTCGAATCCGTCCCACTGAGCCATTTAGATCTCGGGGTTATTTCGATTTGTCGCACGAACGCGCATATGAAATGTAAGTAATCCCTAGGGACGTGCCGGCGCGGGCAGTAATCCAGCGGCAAACGTTGGGAGGTTTATTTGATCAAACGTTTTAAACTGAAAACAGGTTTGGTATTTGTGTGATACGTCGCATGGACCGTAATTTAATGTCGAGCTTATCCATTACTGAATGAAAAATGTTTCGTTGATGGAATATCTAGTAATGGGTAAAAAAGACTGAGTTAATGTGATTTTTTTAATTCTGATATTGCCTTAGAATAGGGCCCGCCTGATGGTAAGAGGTCACCGCAGCCTATATAGGCGCCTGCATCTCTAGGGATGTCACATGCGCATTGCCGACCTTATAAAAATGTATACACTCCTTTCTTGAAGAACCCCATACTGTAGTCCTTCAGGAAAATCTCGGCAGGGAGCTCATTCCACAACCGGAGCGTCCGTGGGAGGAAATTTCTCTACCGTACGCGACCATTTAGGTTTTAAAGTGACTTCACACCATTCTAGATTGATCAGTGAAAAAATACATACAGAAGCAGTATTTTAGCATGCGCTCTAAAAGACCGATACAAACAATAGATTTGATTTGGGTTCTACTAAACAATCATAGATTGAAGTAAGTAGCTACCTACCCTCAATTTATTTGTACATGATCGTTACCGCGCTATGAAGGTAAACTTGCGAGACCTGCTTAGATAAGTTGGTGGTTTGTGACTCACTCACCAATCATTCCGTATCAGAGCACGCTCAACAAAAAAATATCACAAATAAAATAATATAAAATACATCTAGTTAAATAGACCCCCGTGTTCCACAGTCGGCCTATCTTATCCTGACGGTTACGCGATGAAATACTACGATACGAGTACCGCATCCCTGAAGTGCGGTGGAGATACTGCGATCGCCAACCCGCATGCCAAGCGAGGCGATTATGGCATATACCCCCCGTGAATTTGGGGGAGGCCTATGTCCAGCAGTGGACGTCTTTTGGCTGATATGGTGGTGGTGGTGGAGTACCGAGTAGCTTCTGTTGCCCAAAATGTATAGTGCTGGGCTGCCTCTAAATTGTTACTAGAGACGGCAATTCAATTGCCCAATGTGTTTCACTACGCTATATTCATTATACCAGTACAATTCATGTAAACAAATCACATTTAAGTACTTTAAAGGGGCAACGTCAAGTTTGTTGTCAATACTTTGTTGTGTACCTTTTGATTTTGCAATACGTAGTGAAAATTTGTGGCACCTAGCTTGAAATTTATATCTGTAGCTACTTTAACTCAGCTGTACACCCCAAGAATACCTAAATCAATTACATTAATACGAAAGGGTTTTCTTCGTAACCTCCGTTATATTCATTGACAATACACGTGCCTATCCAACAACAGACGTCAATACTACTGGTACCAAGGATATTAAGTTTCTTTTTATGGTAGCCCTATCGATTAGGGGACCTGACCTGATGCATTTTGACTGGTATAATTAGCTGGTTGCTTACTCGCAAAAGCAACCTTGTTTCAAAGTAGTAAGGATTACATTTTAGTAAAACATGGAAACAAGTGTGATAAAGTAACTCGTCAATTTGTCCCATTTCACTTACGCGTAACGTAATCCGCGCCATTAGGCGGGTTGCGCGCACTCGCGTATAATTGTTGAAGGGTGCTGCCATTTCCACTAATTTGAGGGGATCCAGTCTAAGCCATATTGTCTCGCCTCTAGCAAGTGTCAAGTGTCGAAAGCAGCGTTGTCTAGTGCAGACAATTGTCTTGGGGCAACTTGTATTTAGGGCCGACGATACGGGCTTGTGCGATATTTGACTCTATGAATGGACCAGTCTCTGCGCTATATCGGGAAAATATGCAATGATTTTCTATTGTTTAACTTTTAAGTTTAGTCAAACCTTCACAAAGTTACGAAGGCAATTGTGTAGTGAATCCATACATTAACACGCTAAGAATCATGCTGTAAGTAGCTACCTAATATATGCTAATATCTAGTGTAAGTACTTAGATAAGTAGGTATCCGTAAACACGGCTAAAAGATAACGATATCCTATGATCTCTTTAAGTACATAGATAACAAGTTATTGAATGAAATTAATTCCAGCGCGCGTCTTGTCATCCTGAAAATAAATGATATATGCCGTCAAAATTTGGATAGCCTTTCTGCGTAGTCCTTTAATAACCTCGTTAAACAAACGACTGCCGATATAACGGCCTTTATCGCAGAATAGCCGCCCATTTCTTGCCCGTTCAACTGTCGTCTAGTTTATCGATGCAGACAAAAGATGAGCGAGTGAAAACCATAACATTGGAGCGTGTCAGCGTGCTTTTGACGTGCAAGAGCGTCAATATTAATGTTTACCCGAGCGGCGGGTATTGTAGTCGTAGGCCTGTCAGCGTCCGGGCCAGATTACGGAATATTGCTCGCGTTGCGGTGGCAGGCGTGACAAGCGACGCGACGCCCGCTTTGTGAGCATGGGCGGACTGTTTGGATTCTAACGCCGCAATATATCATATGTCACTGCTGTTACTACGAAAATAATATTCGTATCTCAACATCAATGAGATACGAATATTTGTTTTTTTTAGTACTCGATGGTGGGGAAATCGCGTCGAAATCGCTATACGTATATGGTAAAAACATCGTAGTATTCATATGCCGTCCTCTAAAATGACTGGTGTAGTATACAGGGTGATTCGGGAGACGTGAGCAAGCTCATAACTACGGATTCAGTAGATCATAAGCTACTGCTTCGTGCCACTATTAGTGAAATTAACGTTCATTTATCTTTGGTGTTGAAAACAAAATGTTTTAATTTATTTACGAAATTCATGGTCACTCTACAATCAGAATACTTCAGTCAAGTGATCCGTGTCAAATTGAATGTCATCTGAGTTCGATTACTTTTGAAATATCGTATCTCACTCAATGTGACAATTAACTTTCTTCTTAATTAAAGTGCTGTCGTAACAGTCAGAGGTTTAATCTTTAGAAACCAGTTGTTGTAGGGTGACCATGATTGTAGAGAATTAAACTTTAACTTAACAATAAATTAAATACAGGAAAAAGGTATGGTGTTTCACTTGAATACAATGGTGAACGATTCATTGCCATTTACTATGTAGGTATGTAGTGTTGATCCTGCTCACGTCTCCTGAATCAGCCTGTATATATCAGAAAATGTTATATAAATAAATAATAATAAAATAAATATCAATAAATTTATTCTTTAAAGGAAGAACATGAACTTGCTTACAGTTATGTATATACAAGTAAATTTCCTAGCAACAGCACAAAATAAATGAACAGTTGCTAAGAAAAGATTAGCAACAACTAACACAATTGGCAGGTAGTTACAGTGCAGTAAGCTAGCCTCCTGTAGACCGTAAGTCGTTGGGATATGATACAATGTATAATGGCCAGTCCACTGCATTGGTACAGGTATATTGGGATGAATGTGAGTAAGCTTCCTCTGTTCCCCGTACTAGTATTAAACTGTATCACGGTAGAAACAGGATTCACTGTCCTCTGAATTCGATAATACTTATGGCAAAAACAACAAAAAAAATAGTATATTATACATATTACTTAATTTAAGCTAACTATTAACCGTGCACGTGGGTAGCTTGACAAAGAAACTCATTCCGGTGTTAGTGCAGTTTATAGTGTAAACATGTCGTATACGCAAGAAAGACACATCAATTTTACTTCTTAAGTTACTGTATATACTTATAGTTATATAGCTTCGTTAGGCTTAGTGTATACCTATAACATAATAGTTATATGTATTAAGTACTTATAACATATTAAGTACAATAACACAAGAAAACATGCGTTTGCATTTTATTTTATGTATCTTATTTATAGTTTGTAGTTTAAATTTAGAGCTATAAGATGTTTTAGTTTAGTTTTGGTTTTATTATAAAAATAATAATAATAAGAAACAGGCATCAAATCGTATATCAAAATATTTATGTACCTAAACTTATTTACTATGTTAGGTAACACTTATTTATTCTAAGGCATAATATATGACAAATATATATAAATATATAATTTATTTATTATTGATAATAATAAATAAGTTGAAATATGCAGCTTATAAAAATGCTTTTGAACAAATGTGAATGTGAACAAACTAACTCAAACATGTCATAATTTGTACTGAGATGACAACTGTCAAACATCAAGGCCTCAACTTATCTTATTAAAACTTATTTACGCTGAATATAATAATTAATAATATAATATATGAATAGGTGTAATATTTTATATTTCTTTGGTAAAGGGGTATAATTTATTTCATAATCACAACATTTTGTAAACTAAACACTATTATTAAAAACTAACTTAAAAATAATTATTAATAAAAAATGCCCCAAATCATCATCATGTGTAATATTAATATTGTTTGACTATGTCTAATATATATAATATATTTTCAAATATTTATTTGTGTAATTATGTAGGGTTGTTAAAAGAAGTAATGTAATTTAATTTTATTATACTTTTAGTTTTTAGATGCACCTCCATCAATTTTCCTGTTTTGCCTTAAGGTTGACTGGTAGAGAATGCCGTATGGTATTACGCCGTTTCGTCGCCTAAATAGATATCTTTTATAAGCTTAAGTTTTATGGCGCATTGGGTTAACTGTAATGCCATGTACACATTTGTAATAATAAATAAATTATTTAAAAATAAATAAATAAATAAGTCTGCTTTTTATATAATAAGGTTTCTTTAGTGCAATAAAGATTAAATAAATAAAATATTTTGAAGTGTAAAAAAATGGCGTTCAATTATGTGTGGATGCAATCGTACCTCCATAGTCGTTGCCCAGTGTTCTCTTGCATCAATGGGCCGCAGTGATCTTCATAGGCTCGCTCATCGAGCTCGCTGTGAAATCACCTGGAAAACGGTGCATTCACCGCACAATACAAGGGTGCACCCCTGTGTAAAGTTTTCGCACGACCAATCTAATTTTACACACGTTAAGCTACAGAATTGAAATTCAGTAGTGTACCTGTGTTATAAGCACATGAAATTTCATTTTTCTTTTGGCACAGATCCAACGAGGGGAGCCCGGGATGCATTCTTAAAGTGAATCTATAGATTATTCTCGCTGAGATTTTGTTGAGTGAAAGCCAGCTAAGTTTTACAAATTTTTTTGAAATATGATCTCTTGTTTAGCAAGTTTGGATTATAGTTTTAGATACGACATTTGCGCGATGAATTGTTATTATACCTTAGTTGATAGCCGTTTTGGTGTTATTTTTTCTGAATATCAATTTCTTAATAGAGAGCTAAAAATCTACAATTGAATGTTTTTATACTGACATGATCCGATTTCATCTAGTATAATTTAATCTTCTCGTTTCGCACCATCACCCCATTTATTTGTCAATAGTGTGCGCAAGTCTTAAACGATTTGCAATAAATAAATTCTCCGCGGGTTGCTTGCGTTGACACAAGCTGACCAAATATTTGGCGGATTGATATCGGGGTGCTTTAATTAAACCAAAACACAGTGGGGTCGCCCGCACTTTAATGCGCCATTTTATTGCACCGTGTTAAATATGGCAATAAACGTCAATCTGTTGTGATTTAGTTTAAAATATAGTTGGTGCAACCTGTTAGTTATTATTACGTAACGTGCCAAACGTACCTAATAACAATATTTTTAGTACGGATAATGACATTGATGACATATACAATGCTTTCGAATACGTTACGTAATCAAATCTCCCCTATTATTACTTTTTATTAAAATAAGTAATTTAATAAAAAAAAACGTTATTTTATTGAAACATGTTCCCGGAGCACCTATTGGACTGAGTAAAATGGAAAATAAAATAATTATACTATAAAATACCATACCCAAAAAAAAAACACCAAAAACTTTACCTACCTATACTTGAATAAATAGCTGCTTAAAAATTTATTCTAATGAAAAGGTATAAAATAATTTGTTATTTACCAAAAATATCGATGAAAACAAAAAATGCAAAAACAATTATGACTCCTAACAATGTGTCAAGATCCATTACGCGGAGGTCATAACTTTAGATCAAAATTTCTCCGAATTGAAAAATTTTAAGATTTTTTTCGGAAATAAGAAGTTACTGCAGATGCTCTATGAATGCGTCCTTTTAAATGTTTGCTCCAGTTACAGGGCCCGCTTTGTACATATATAATAATTTCTACTGTACAATCAATAGTAGAGGTTTATTTATTACCTAGTGCAGGGGTCGGCAAACCGCGGCTCGCGAGCCGCATGCGGCTCTTTGGAGGGCCTGTTGCCGATCTTCGAGTCTCCTCGAGAATAAAGTAAACAACGCAGGTATTTTTGGCTCTCTGAGATTCCCAAAAGATGATATTTTTACTGAAATTGGGTCTTTGGTCAAAAAGTTTGCCGTCCCCTCACCTAGTGCTACAACAATAAATAACTATTTAGTTTTCAATTAATGATTTTTTCACTTCTCATGCTCTAAAAGTGCTTCATATTAAACCTGCAGAGTGGATCAAAAATCGTATTTTAGTCCGTGGTATACATATTTTTGATTTAAAAACACTTCACAACAGCCAATCACAGCACTCATCGGCAGTTAATCGGAACTGTGGTTTTTTATTGGTACGTATACTGTGGTAATTATTTAAGTATTTACGAGAAACTTGGTATTTGGTATCAACCAATTAGAATACAGCTATATTAAAATTCACCAATCAGAAAACGTAATTCATGTCACTAGATATAAGGTGTTTTATAGTTCCTACTTTACAAATATTAAAAATGTTCAGCCAATGTCATCATACCAGAAACCAAACGCATTTTTAAAACTAAATTGCTAAACTTTTTGTTTGCTCATTCTGTAACGTGAAACCATTTTTTATCTCCCTCCCTTTTACTCAAAATGTGCCAATGCTATAGAGAGGCAAAACATCTTTTTTAAATCGGGAATTTTATGGCAAGCATTCGGCTGTCAAATTTAGTATCTTAAAATATAAAATAAGTACCTACCAGTTGTTTTTCATTCAAAGTGAAAAGTAGAGTGTATAACTCGGTAATAAAACCCATTTTAACCTCGCTGTGCCTATCGACCCTCGCCGTTCCGGCTCGGGTAGCTATATGCACACCTCGCCTAAAATGGATCGTTTTATTCCATAGTCGTAGAATCTACTATTAATTTAGTTGAAAATATTTTTATTTTAAGACTACATTAAGTAAATAATCATTTTTTGACATTTAACGGTGCTCATATGGCCTATTTGCAGAAAAAAATATTTGATTTAGATTTATTCATAAAACTCTATTTACAATAAATCTTTTCGTTCACTCTTATAATGGCCGTGAGGTATCTAACACACAGGGATATTGTAAGTCACCCCAAGACTATCTTCCTGCAATATTATTCAACCAACAGTCAAGTGAAATATGAAACAATTTTATAGGAAACTTACCCCTCAGCGTAATATTGGAGGGTGACGAATACCATTCCAATAAGACCCCTCTCTTTTTTTGATTCCGTGTAATATGCTTAAAACTTATAGCTCTGCTTATAATAGCGGGTATGACGCTATTCTCATGCCGCCCGCGCGAACTAATTGATATTAAATAAAAATAATATTTTAGCGAAGGGGAGATGCAAAAAACGCCAGAGAAGAGTCTATGCATTATTTAATATATCTTTTCGCGTACAGCAGGTTCAAATTAAATTTTAACTATTATCGTAATTTTGTTTTCTCATCAATATTTACATCCCAAAAGGAACTTGACAATAAAACAATCAATAATTATAGCGTAGGTACAAAAAAAGAATCACCAATTGTAATATAAACTGCTACGTATGTTAATTCAAACTTAATGTTCGAAACGGATTCAATGAACTCATCCGAGTAGCGCTCAATCCACTCAGAGCCGTTTGTAATATACTATGTAGAATGAATATTGTAAAAGCTTACGCAACGTTGTATTTTCTCAGTTCTCGGTATTTCGTTGTTTTCCTCGAACCCCGAATGCTGCGTAGGTAGATGTATATAGCCGCGTCTCATGGCTGTCCGGAGTCATCGAACTCTAGTTGGGGAAGTTGGGAACTATGTCGTCATCTAGTAAAATAGTTTGTATAGTGGTGTAATGTAACCGTTTGCATAGTGTTGTGAGTGGAGCATTGCTTGCTACGAAAGAGTATCAGTCTATAGTTAGCATCATCGCGCTTATGTCGGATATATAGCAATCGTCTTTCTCGCACTTACATATTTGCTAGTAAGAGACGAATGCTATTTATTATATCCGTCGTGAACGCGCTCACAGGCTGTCGGCGTAGCGTAGCGGTCGTGGATATTATCGCGCTACGACGCCTACGCCGTAGCTCCAGCTTGGATGTGTTTGTATTTACTTAAAAACAACATCATTTTATTTTATATAATCCAGGTGTACCCAAACTCTTTTTTCTCATAGACCACTTTCAAAAGTTAACTGGTTCTGGTAGACCCCTTACATCACATTTCTACCATATTCCCAAAACCCCCATTTTTAGTCACACCAACGTAGAACCCCGTCGAGTCTCCTGTGGACCCCTGGAAGTCCACCTGGACCACTTTGGGAACCACTGAATTTTAAACTTTTCATCGTCACAGAACTAGGAAATTGGCCTACATGAAAATACAGATATATATAACAATGATCCTCCTATCTATCATGACATGAAACAATGTTGTTACTGTTAATTAATATCTACTACTTTGTATACAATTTCTTCTTGACGCAACCACTTGTAACAAGGCTTAACAAATACAAATTGAATAATCCCTGCAGAGCACTTAATAGGAAGTCGCATAAGTGAAATTTATAAGTTGTGAATGCAGCCTGATTGCGTAACTTATTGTTCTAACGTTAGGCATATTTTAATGTCACTTTTGAAGTAAAAATCTATTAGCTTATGTCATATTTTTTCTACCTAACGTTAGGTAATATTTGAGCCGAACTGAATGAACGACTGAATGGAAATCCCATACTAAAATCAGAAAATGATGAAATTATTGGAAACGCGTAACTTTTTGACGGTTAGATTGGACGGTACAAAATGTCAATTACTGTGTGACAAAGTCATAATGTCTGTCATGTCAAAACATGAAATGAACAAAGATTATAGTTGTTGTTTATTCATTAAAATGGGAAATTTTTCCAACTATTTCATTGTCAAGTCGCTATAACACACGCTGGAGTACAAAATATCAATATCACTTTGTAAAAAATCGTAAAGTAAGTAGGTAACAATAAATGTTATGTTATGTCATAATCATAATATTCATTTAATTTTTACTATTGTGTGCTTCGTTTCAGGATGTAAACCGGAATATCCATCTCTGTGATGATGATGCCATGCTCTATTAAGATGATGTGATTGAGTAGCAAAATGAAATGAAGGAATGTAAAAAACATGTACCCAGCAAAAGAGATCTCTTCTGTGGTATACGTGCCATATTATTAAACAATATATGATGAAATATAGAAGTGTTCTCCTATAAGCATGTATTTTTTCATACACGCGCCCCACACGTTGATGATGCCAAGGGCGTTGTTCCTACATGCTTGTCGATTTATGGTAGGTACTAAGAATTGATAAAATGACGTGATGAATAAATATCATAATCACAGCATATCATTCTGAATGATTGACACTAGTGTCTACATTCATTTTCAATAACTCTTAAAAGAAACCTGTGGTATGGATAATGGACATGAGCTATATTTTATCTCGCGGTTTTACCTTTATTACTAAGTAATAATACTTGGGCAGAGTCGCGCAGACAGCTAGTAAATACATAAAAGTGCATTCAGCAGTTATATACTAATGTAAAATGTTTTAGGTGATACAAAGGAGACGTGGGTGGTGCCGCATGGATTTTCTGGCAAGAAAGGAGTCATCTTTGTACGGCGCCGAGATCACACACTACGGGCAATGGTCGCCTTGTTGATCTACATTATCTACAACAATCATTAAAGCTTGAAACGCACAGAGCGCGGCGCAGCGTCGTTGCGGGGCGGAGGCGGTTTTGCGGTAAAGCGAACGCAATCCTGGGTATGTCGCACCACAAAAACCGCGCGGAGGCAGCGTGTGTGATAAATGAAGCAGTAATTGACACTACCAAGTCTACCAACAGCCGACAGTTTCGAAACGACCAAAAACTGCCTCCGCCCCGCACCGCGCCGTGCCCGCTCTGTGCGTGATGAGGCTCTTGTCAAGATTTTATGCAGTATCGACCGGTTTAAGTTGTAAAATTACAAAAAATCAAATTATTAATTATACTATACTTTTATTTTATCTCTTTGAATATAATAAAACAGTAGCAAAGTACGGGCAGATCTATGAACCATGAAGATATAGATACGAAGACTGTCAATGCGCATATACTTATATATCGCGCCCAAAGCGGACTCTACGCTACAAGCATAACTTTACTATATTATACCTACGTTTAAGCTTTGAAAAATCTTAGTAAGAACAAAAAGGTGCAACCATGCTGCTCGTCAATAACGATCATACAGTTGAGTTTAATGAATCATACATGAATCAAAATTTTATACCTAGAATTATATTGGTGGGGTGTAGTAATGTAATCCATTTATGATGAAAACCATAGTTAACTTTTCATAGGTACATTATATAGAATGTGTCGACCCAGGTTGGTCTAAATACAACAAATGGCAGCTGAGGGAATAAGGACAGCATTCTGGTCTTATGTTTTCAAGGGTACACATATCTACCGATTTTCTCATGTGTGGTTTAGCGTGTTGTGATACGAAAATATTATTATTGAATGTTTTAAAGTAAATATCCCACTGGGTTGATGCGAATCCAATAAGGGGTTTCTAACAAGAGAAATAATTCTCTTTACCTACATGTAAAGTAAGTACATTTTGATTTTACTTATTTACCATATTTCTTTGTCTCCTGCCAAAGGTGCCGATATAAAATAAAAGGACTAAAGTCAACAGCAAACGTAGATGATCATTTTAGTACTTTATCGCACTAACGTAACAATACTGCGACAGTTGGGATGCATCAATGTAGTGAAAGTGACAAGGTACTTGTAATAATACGTTAATTGTAATAACTTATTCTACTTGACACTAGATGTCTATTGCTGTAAACAACTGTGTACATTATCACTCTTGATTCCAATTTATTAACAACAGTCAGCTAAAATCCGGCAGTCTTTCTCTAGCACAAAGAGGCTGATGACAAAACCTCCTTGAAACATAAAATTCTGACACGTCATAACAATCAAAATGTACGCCACATTTAGGTGTCATTTTGAAATTAATGTCGTGTTGTCAAAGAATTAAAAGTAATTGTTATTGGGAAATTATAATCGCAAGAATATGAGACGAGTAAAACATTAACAAGGAAGGTATTTTGGTATGGTATAAAGGATTTATATACACAAATATGCAAACAAGGTGTGTAATGTTTTTATAATTTCAAGTTGTACTCATATTGGCTTTCATGTTGTGCTTCTGATCTTTCACGCCGTGATCGGCGACGGCCATCCTAGTTAGTTGCAGACGTGCGCAGCTGAACTTACTCGGAATACTCAGCTGTTAAATGTATTAGTTGTATGAAGGCTTAGGGCGATTTCGTATATACCTAACGTCGCATATTAAACCTGATGAGACGAGCATCTTTGAAAGCTTGAAGCTCATTTTAATACCACAACGCCATTTTGAGCCCAATTAGGCCCTCCCACTTATGCGTTGGTACCATTTTGCAGGCAGTTAGGTGACGCACGCGGTAAAACACACCCTTGTAACGAAAGAAGATAGTGCTCACCTCGAATCCGTTTGCTGGCTGATGAACGGGTTTTGGTAGTCTACAGTCATCCCGACGGCCTTAGCTAATCTTCCAATATCAAACCTTCCATGTCTGATGATATTTTACCCCAACGCAGGTAGCAGAGCTACCGTGTACGGGGCGCAATCATAATCATGCCACTATAGTGGTGAGCTATAAGGATTTCTACATAAAATTATTTTCTGCCCCACAGCTTTGGCTACATTGTTTAAGTGCTAATCACGTGCTACTACAATATTTTTTGACGGAGGCACGTTCTACGAGTACACTATCTTTTGACGGAGTTTCAATTGAAAATGGCGCACTTAGTTAAGTACCCTTATATTTATTGAATTGCTTAAGATTTTTATTTAAGTAGTTTCTTTTTTTCGTGCTGAAACGATAACTTAAACATTCCGTTTTTAGGGTTCCGTAGTCAACTAGGAACCCTTATAGTTTCGCCATGTCTGTCTGTCTGTCTGTCCCTCTGTCTGTCCCAGGCTTTGCTCTGGGACTGTTAGTGCTAGAAAGCTGCAATTTGGTATGGATATATAAATCAATAATTTTTGCTGTAACCCTTGTATTGTGTGGAGTGCTGTTGGTAAGGTTTTCAAAATGAATAGAAGTCTTTATCAAACCATATTGATAAATTTAATATTTTCGGAAATATTCACTCAAAAATACAAAAAAAATGTGTCCCTCTAACTTTTGAACTATGGGTCTAAAAATATTAAAAAAAACACGAAAGTAAAGAATTTCAACGAAAACTGTAGCGGCCATGATCAGTGAAGCTGTTTTTGAGTTATCGTAAAAAGTCTTCCCTTCGTAGTAAAAGACGTATGAAATGCTGCGAAAGTATTCTCTTTTGGTTATGGATTTTTTTAGAGTAAGTTCATTGAGCAACTACGGAACATTTACAGCCTACCTGATGGTAAGCAGACACCGTAGCTGGCAGGCGGACGGACAATACGTCCCACTGCTGGGCACGGGCTTTCTCACTAATGAGAGGGATAGAGCAATAATCCCCACGCTGGCCCATTGCGGGTTGGAGACTTCACATACTCCTTGGAATTTATTGGCAGATGTATGTAGTTTTCCCCAAGATGTTTTCCTTCACTAAAAAGCTAACGGTATCAAATGATATCCCGCTGGTACGAATCGGGATTGGAACCCACGACCACTTTTTACGGGTTATGTGTTTGGTCTGTATGTATGTATGTCTGTTCCTATATCCACTCGTAACTACTTAACAGCTTAACCGATTTTGATGAATGATACGTCATTAGATTCCTCTCAATGGCGCGAAATGGTGGATTTGAGAATCCTCTTTTTACTAACACGCGGTTATCTTCGCCATTTAGCAGGAGGGTGCTGGAGCGTTATATTAATAACGCTGACTGGACTAATAATAGTTATTAGTTTTATTACTAACCACGTTAACTTTGCCAATGGTACCCGTAGGTGTCTCTGAACTCTTCGCAGCGCGCATACTCGGGAGCTCTGGTGTCTTTATGCTTTGAGGGTATCTTCAGGAATATAACACCACGTACTTACAGAGTTGAATAAGTTCTGTTATCCTCAGTTGCGTTGCTCCAAATATGAGTAAAACTACAATTTGCTGTGTTCTACCTCTCCAAGAAGTATAATACGTGCTGAGTGAATGACGCGATGTAGTGAAAGTAATTGGGCAGAATTACGATTGTTTAAAAAAATGTTCACAATGAGCGCATAAATAGAACAGAAAACATATAGGTATATTTCCTATTCATGACCATACAACACAGCAAAAAAGAAACAGTAAAAATAGTAATACCTATAATGGTATTGCACGAAATGGTTCCATCTCAGCGTTGTGCTGGGCGCGATTACCAGCGCTGATCTGAATAAATGAAGAATAGACAAGGAAATTGGAAACAGAACTTTCGAACTTTTTTAGTTTGATTTGATAATTTTCGTCAACTCGTAGTTTCTAGGGCTCCGTACCTCAAAAGGAATAAAACGGCACTTCGGCATGCTTATAGGATCACTCGCGGGAAGCCGCTGGATGACACGAACTGTATTTAAAAAATAATGTTTAAAATAAAATTTCGTACGTTAACCAATATTATTTATTATTTTTCTCAAACATGCAATGACAATTAATGTATCATGTTGCAGGCGAAACAACTCGGGGGAACTGTAAAGGAATTTCATACAAAATTGAAGGCCTAGTACAGGAAGTATCTTTTTTTATTTTAATGTCAAAAATGGCATTTGTAAAACTTGGTTTTTGAGTGGTGTATTTTTTTATTTCATGCATATGTTTGAGAAAAGCACTATACAAATCTCGGCGAGAAACGATGGGCTGCAGGCCGCGTATCCCTATCCTCGCTACGCTCGGCCGTCTATATCTACTTGGCCTGCAATTCTTCGTTTCCCGGCCCTTATAGTAATGTACTATTGTCTATTACAATAAACACGACTCACCGACCACTGAAATCCAGCACTAGCTGAATTAGGGTAGGGTAAAGTGGTCGTATGTTGTCGTGCCCACCACGCCAAAGCACTAAAAAGGTCGGAGTGAAGGTGTACTTTTATCATGAAAAAAAACAATTATGAATGTTTTGATTTGATTTTAACCGACTTCAAGATTTCAGAAGAGGAGGTTATCAATTCGGTTGTATGTTTTTTTTTAATGTTTGTTACTCCATAAATCCGTCATTTCTTAACCGATTTTAAACATTCTTTTTTTGATTGTAAGTATATATATCCAAGTTGGTCCAGTTTTTGTCAAAAAAGTTCTGATGATGGGATCCGAGAGGAATTGAGGGATCTCCTCATATCTTAAAGGTAAAAATATTGTGATTTTTGTGTTTTTTATCAGCAAATCGATAATTTTCATACAAAAATGTGACATTTGATGAAGTGGTACTGCTGATGCTGATCAGAACAGAACTCTTCAACGACGAAAAGTTCACGTTTGGCGATTTGTCCTCCTAGCTGTGTTTGTTAAGCAAGTTCTAGTTTCACGATTATTTTTGTCACGCTCGATTTCTGATGATGGGACCATGAGGAATTCAGGGAACTCCTCAAATCTTAAAGGCAAACATATAGTGATTTTAGTGTTTTTATCCACAAGTCGAGCATTATCATACAAAAATGGGAAATTTGATGAAGTGGAACTGCTGATGATGATCAGAACAGAACTCTTCAACGACGAAAAGTTCACGTTTGGCGATTCGTTCGTCTAGCTGTGTTTGTTAAGCAAGTTCTATTTTCACGATTAATTTTTATCATGCTCGAGTTCTGATGATGGGATCCATTAGGAATTGAGAGAACTCCTCAAACGTGAAAGGCAGAAAATAATGATTTTAGTATTTTCATGAACTAATCAAGCATTTTCATTCAAAAAAGTGACATTTGATGAAGTGGAACTGCTGATGATGATCAGAACGGAGCTCTCCAACGACGCGTAGTTCACGTTTAGCGATTTGTTCTCTTCGTTTTGTTTGTCTAGCAAGCTAGGTTTTCAAGACACATTTTTGTCAAGCTTGAGTTCTGATGGAGGATTCCATGAGGAATTGAGGGTACTTAGTCTTCTACCATTATAAACATACTTATAGCCATTTTTAGGGTTCCGTAGTCAACTAGGAACCCTTATAGTTTCGCCATGTCTGTCCGTCCGTCTGTCCGTCCGTCTGTCCGTCCGTCCGCGGATAATCTCAGTGACCGTTAGCACTAGAAAGCTAAAATTTGGTACTAATATGTATATCAATTACGCCGACAAAGTGGTAAAATAAAAAGTGGAAAAAAATATTTTATTAGGGTACCTCCCCTATACGTAAAGTGGGGAGTGATTTTTTTTTCATTTTAACCCTAACGTGTGATATATTGTTAGATAGGTATTTAAAAATAAATAGGGGTTTACTAGAATCATTTTTTGATAATGTTAATATTTTCGGAAATAATCGCTCCAGAAGTAAAAAAAAATGTGTCCCCCCCCCTCTAACTTTTGAACCATAAGTTTTAAAAATATGAAAAAAATCTCAAAAGTAGAACTTTATAAAAACTTTGTAGGAAAATGATTTTGAACTTGATAGGTTGAATAGTTTTTGAAAAAAATACAAAAATAATTTCTGAACTAAGTTTGTAATTTAACCGTATAAACAGGTGTTTATTGTACCTGTCATTTCTACAAAATCACAATGAAATGACGTGCTTTTTAGGGTTTTGTGTTTCTGTACTTAATATGTCAACTTAATGTGACGGACGGAAAACTACGGAACCCTACACTGAGCGTGGCCCGACACGCTCTTGGCCGGTTTTTTCCTTATTATTTTATTATATGGAATCTAAGAGTGCACCATCTAAGTATAATAATCTCTCACCGGCCTCCCCCATTGAAGTCGGTTTTTTTTCTTAAAAATTATATTGGTTTAAACGTTACATCAATTTTTGATACCTTGGCGTCTGAGTGATCACTTCATTCAAATATGCAAGGGTTAACCACGTACGTGATAAGCAGCCAGTGGTCACCTACTCATCCTTCCTGCATTTGTAGTAAATAGTGGAATGGCCAGGAACTGGCGGATAGCAGCCGTGTGTTATTTTACACGAACCGTTTGGAGCCACTTTTGACCCCCCAATAACTCCAAATCTATCTAACATAAAAGAATGAAATTTGGTACATGTATTAAGATCTTTTAATACAACTAGAACCTTAAATTTCATAAATATAGGTCTAATGGTTATAGAGATATTAAATTCAAAAAACGGCATTTTTACCACTGACTGACTGACTGACTGACTAGTAATCAAAAACCTAACTCACTTCCAGGTAACCTAGGAAGCTGAAATTTGGCATACAGCTTGGTAATTGTATTTGTACACCAGAAAAAATCAGAAAACAGTGACTTTTTTATTAGTTTTAATATTATTATTATTTATGCTAGTTACCTCAGAACTCCGTCATTTATTAACCGATTTAGAATATTTTTTTGTTTAAAACGGTATACTTTAGGGGTGGTCCCGTAGTTATCAAGTAAGATCTGATCATAGGGTCCTGGAGAAATCGAGGGATTTCTTCAAATATTTGAGGTGCACCTATAGCGATTTGGGTATTTTGTATAGTAACTCGTGCATTTGCTCTTAAAAAGCACCATTTGGCGAAGATTGATAATAAGTAACCATATCCCATCAAAAACATAAATGTGAAAATGGGAGCCAAATTCAATATTAAGAATATGCGATCTTAATATTGAACTTGGCTCCCATTCTTTGGTTGTCGTCTTCACCGACAAAATAATTTAGATCTAAATGGGTTCCAAGTTCCGCAGATTCTCTGAAATGGTGCCAAGTCCGGCACTACATTGTTTACAGTAAAACTAATTTACTGCGGCTTAATGCATTTTGAGCCTTAACTTGGCACTGCAATGTAGTGCCGTACTTGTCACCATTTCAGAGAATCTACGGAACTTGGCACCCATTTAGATCTCAATTCTTCATCGCATATTTTTAATATTGAACTTGGCTCCTATTTTCACATTTATGTTTTTGATGGGATCTGCTTTACTCCAAACGTACGACATACATAATGCTACGAATATAAATAACCCCTTCTCCACGCCAATTCACCACCCAATATTAAGGTGCAGTTGGTGCGTGCTGTCTGTGGGTAAGTTTTACCCGTCTATCCACTAGTCCCATTGAGTTATTCCATCATGGGACAAGTGAGACGATTCCGCCCCAGTAATCCCATGGGACACGTGGAACTAATATTTTTATTTCATAAGTCCTATTTCCGAAATCACACAGTGTTGTTCACAAAGTTGGTAGCCGTTATCCGTAGTAACAGAAACATTACGAAATTAAAATCCTTTTGGCGACTTAGGTCTATCTGAAAAAATGACTAGGTATAAAAATGTCTAAATACGCTTTGATATGGAAAAATGACAAAGTATTATAGGGTCGAGGAATAATAATAATAATAATCCCCTTGTTCTTCGTACATTACTGAGTTACATTACTAGCTATGTATAAAGAAAAAATATTCTTTGTACAAAACCGAGTTATGTACCAAGAAACCTTCGTTCCTTGCACATCACACTCACTCACACTCACTCACACTTGCTCACATTGACAGTTATGTACAAAGAAGTAAATATTCTTCCTACAT
Source organism: Notocelia uddmanniana (assembly GCA_905163555.1). Taxonomy (NCBI): domain Eukaryota; kingdom Metazoa; phylum Arthropoda; class Insecta; order Lepidoptera; family Tortricidae; genus Notocelia; species Notocelia uddmanniana. Next base: position 26,192,378 of record LR991055.1, read on the forward strand.
GACCCGGTTTTGTACAAAGAAATTGCTGTTCCTACTACAAAACCAAGGAGGTTCTCCGAGCAGTGTGTCTAACTTATTAATGTGGGATCATCTTTTACTTGTGTACAACATGTGTACAAACAACGCAGACATCCGGCATTTTGCTGTTTTTTTTTTTTTGTATTCTCTTGGTCTGTAGTAATCGAGCAGTTCCAAATAAATTTCATTTATCGCAATGACAGTTTGAAAGTCATTTTATTTTTAGGGTTCCGTAGCCAAATGGCAAAAAACGGAACCCTTATGGATTCGTCATGTCTGTCTGTCTGTCCGTCCGTATGTCACAGCCGATTTACTCGGAGAATATGACTACTACAATTATGAAATTTGGTGTGAAGGTGTATGTTATAAACCGATATAGAAATAAAATGTGAAATTACAAAAAAAAAAATTAAACTGGGGCGGGCACACACAACGGTTGGTGAGATAATTAGCTGTCGAAGTCGTAAAAAGTGTGTCCCCCCCCCCTTCTAATTTCCAATCTATGAAGTTCAAAATTCTGAAAAAAATCATGTTGATGTACATTAATAAATCCTTTTGATAATTTTTGTTTTAACAAGATAGGTGTAACGATTTTTGAGTTATTACTGAATGAAAAACTGTCTTGCCAAAACAAAAGAGCGTAAGTGTCATAAGTTTCCTATAAAGATACGACCTTTTGTGATTAAATGTATTGTATAGTGGTTTTAAATGTAGATAAGGAGGTGTCGGTACGGAACCCTTCGTGCGCGAGTCCACTCGCACTTGGCCGGTTTTTTAAATACTCGACACTAAATGTAAGTATACTATTACATAGTTTATTAGTCTACGAGCTTAGTCAATGTACGTACGTTCATAGTCTCGTATTGAAAGCTGAGCGTTTAGTTAAGAGAGTAGATGCTCCTCTCCTGACCCGCAGCTGTGGCTCAGCAGGTTTTTATTTATTGCTAACTCGGAGAACCTCCTTGGTTTTGTAGTAGGAACAGCAATTTCTTTGTACAAAACCGGGTCATGTAGGAAGAATATTTACTTCTTTGTACATAACTATCAATGTGAGTGGTAATGTGCAAGGAACGTAGGTTTCTTGGTACATTACCCGGCTTTGTACGAAGAATATTTTTTCTTTATACATAGCTAGTATTGTAACTCAGTTATGTATGAAGAACAAGGGTAATAATCGTATGGCATTTATTTTTGAACCGTGAGATCTTCGAGAAGATAAGTACGGTTGCCAGTTTTGGTTGCACTTTTAGCATCACCCAGGGGTCACGTGTAGGGTAACGGTGGGTACTCCCTACGGACGTGGTGCAACTTCGACTCCCCTATGTCAAGTGAGTGGGAAAATTGACTGTTAGAAGTTCTCAAGCCGCCCGAAGGCCTCTAACTTGGCTTAACGACTGCTGTCATAGACATCAGCCGGGATCAACGGCTTAACGTGCCTTCCAAAGCACGGGAACGCTCAGTTAGTAACCTCTCAAAGCGGTCACCCATCCAAGAACTGACCTGCGCCCACATTGCTTAACCTCGCATACCGCACGCGGTTCGCGGGCGCCGCTGGGCCACGAGCGCTTGGAGGAATAAAAATGTCGAAATAGAATTTAGTCGAAGTATTGAAATGACTAACTTCACTCTGCCTTAAAATTGACGCAGCCCCGCGGAGCTCCTACTTCTGCGCAGTTTGCCCTTCGGGCATCTGATAATACCTAACGAACCTAACCTACCTATCTGATGGGACAACAATATGATAAAAATATTAGTTCCACTTGTCCCGTGGGACTGCTGGGATGTAATCGTCTCAGTTGTCCCATGATGGGACAACTTAATGGAACTAGTGGGATAAACGTAGTTTTACACACAAGGCTTATCATACAATTTCGTGTCCAGTATAATAACACTATGAGGATGCTTTTGAGGTTGCCGAAGCACTGTAGCGCGTCGGATATGGTCGCGGAGGCGCAAACAAACGACTTCTACGCGATAGGGAGGAAGAGAATAGCCTCATTATTACGGAGAGTACGATGTAGCAGCAAAAGCCTCATAAGGGAGTTGGCAGAGCGACTTGACTGTCCATTCGCTAAATACTGGATAGAGGTTACAATAGGGAGAGCAATATAATTGTTAGTGTCGATAGACTTATGTTGCTGTCCATTGTAATTAAAATTTAAATATAAATTAACATAGTAAATAAGATAATATTGTTAACGAACCCACTATGGATCGATTCGGTCTGAAATAAACGCATTATCTATTTATTTAAAGGTAGCTTGTGGTTCTACTCCGAGCGTACGCGTGGCACGCAACATATCTGTAGAGCGCTAACTACGCGTTTGCGACTACTCCACGCGCTGAAGCGGCGGCAGTTTTCTATGCTGTATATTATAATACCATGAAAGCTGTTGGATATTTAAGAAAACTGGCAAGTTAAAGCTCAAAATGCATTACGCCGCAGTAAATTAGCCCTATGGTAAACAATTTAGTGCCAGACTTGGCACCTTTTCAGATAATCTACGGAACTTGGCACCCATTTATGTTTTGTATTGTTTTGTGTTTGTATTTTCGTGTACGTTAAAAATCAGTGTCGTAACACTTTGTGCTGCGTGTTATCCTATTCTGAAACACTTGCAGCATTGTAACCTTTGTTGCCATATTTTGTAGTATATGTTAATGTTGTTGTGTCTGTGTTTCGAATAAATGCCTCATTCATTTATTCTATCATTCATTTAGATATCAATGTTTTTACCAGTGAAGACGACAACCACGCATCGCATATTGAACTTGGCTGCCATTTTCACATTTATGTTTTTGATTGGATTTATTTTAAGGTAGCATGTTTTTCTACTCCGAGCTTACGCATGGCACGCAACATATCTGTATTTAGACTAACTTTGCTACAACTACATGCGTTTGAGCGGCGCCGTTTTATATGGATACATTGCAATATGCATAGCAAATATTCGAAATCCATTTACGCCCAACGCCGCGGAGAGCAGCACCAAAATAGTTCATATCTACTGCGCTACAAAGCAGCAGCTGCTATCACTTCTACATCCATTTTCAGATGATGAAAATGTATGAACGCAAACTATGATCGCGCCGAAAATGATTTTACAGACCAATGAAGAAGAGCCAGCAGACAATAACTGGGCACGGTTACACACAATTTGAACTTCGATTCTTCGGAAGTTTGTCAGATCCTTGCCAATAATATAGATACAGTTGTACGTATAATAATATCTGATCTGACTGAACTATAGAAAACATTCAAAACTGTGTGGATATTTTTTGATTAAATTTTTTTAAAAATAAGATGCTTGTTTTATTTTTTTGGGGGAAAGTTTAGGACATTTTTATATTATTTTCTCTTCCAAGCCGAGATAATAGTGGTAATTCCTATAAGCCGCTGTAAGAATAATAGTTCGGACAACTATCCACTTCACAGTGTCCATATACAAGGTGTAGCCTGTAATAGGAACAAAAAATAAAACGGTACACTATTGAGCTCCCCAGCAATTATTACCACCATCATCACCCACCACCATATCAGCCGAAGGACGTCCACTGCTGCACATGGGCCTCCCCCAATTCCATGGGGGGTAAATGGCATAATCGCCACGCTTGGCATGCGGGTTGGCGATCTCAGTAGGACCCGGGTATGTCCTAAAACTACGACCAAGATCACCGGGGGATGGGCAGCAGCGTCCCTGGAGTGCGGTGGAGATACCTACTGCAATTATTTCCAAATGGTTTTAATAGAAAAAAAAAGTTTTTTTTTTCGCAAATGTATCCTATATGTACTTTGATTCTGATTCTGATTCTGAAAAAAATGCCAAAAATATCGTTTTAAACCAAAAATGCAACAACGAGTATGAGTTTAACTAGATGCTTGAAAGTTTTGATATTAAAAAGTGGCAACACTGTAGTATCGTCCCTTTTTTCTTAGATTGATCTGGAAGGGAAGACACTACAGTGTTGCCACTTTTTTATTTCAAGACTTTTTGCCAGACTGCTAAACTTATATCTAATCCTTTTATTTTGGCTTTGCCGTCATCAAAGATTTTCTCAGTTTGTAGTGCAGAGTGGTGAGCTATACTAACTCCCGTCGAAGAAGTTCCGTGGTGAGACTTATTTTCCCAATAGTTCCGTCAACGATACAAAGTAGTAGCTAGTACAAAATCAAGCGAATCTAGGAGGAATGTTAGTAGAACTGCGACCATACAGCGTCAGAACCAAACATTCGGAACGGAACTGTTTGCAATAAGTCTCACTAGTTCCACCACGGTACTTCTTCAACGAGACTTCTGGAATAAACGGAAACAAGAACGGTAAAACAAGGATTACCATACCTACAATTAATTAATTTCTCCCCTTTTTGGGCTGACATGAAAGACTTGCCAGGTTATACGCTGATATAAGAACAGTTCAATCATAATATATTGATGAATGTACAATTTCAGCATAAATTTACAATATGCAATTATACGCTGTATTTTAAAATAACAGTTCTCAAATTGTAATTCTGCGAGGGTTTAGCCTTCAGTGTAGAGCCAACATTATTTTTTGTCAAAAAGTTTTCCTACTGCATACTAGATGTCGATATTATGAGATTCAAGCGCATTAATTTTCATAAAGTTCTGCTATTCCATACTAGATGGCATTTAATCATTAAATGATATATTATTATTGATGCAATATAACTGGTAAATTTATTTTTATATTATTTATATACTATCACTAAATGAATATAATTTAAAATTATAAGAAATACTATAAATTACTTACACCAAAATGTACAATTGTCTTTGATTCATATGCTGCTTTTAATAGTGCGTTTTGTGATTTTTGGTTGCATGGTTAATTTATTTCTTTAAACATACTAGCGTGTGTTTATTTATCAACATCATTTTTCCCAGAAATGAAAACAAAATGCTTTGATTTGATGTATTACTATAGCAAATTTGTGCAACACATTGTAAGAATAAACCATTCGTTCATTTTATCACCTTTGTAATAACGAAACGGCGAGTCTCATTCACCTTGTGAACGGTACTCATCTCAAACCGTACGGACGGAGTTACGCGGTGCGAATTTTTGACAAGCTGCCGTCGGGTCAAAAAATGACATTAAAATATGCCTAACGTTAGAACAATAAGTTACGCAATCAGGCTGGTAAAGCATTGTCCTCGTTTGGCGGCCGCGTCCCTTACGCGCGATTACTGCCCCTCGTGGGATAAACTCGACTTTTTCCCCCGTGATTTAAAAGTCACTATATTGCGCACTTTATTACATGCTCGTTGGAACTGTCGCGGCGCGTGCCACGTGCGAATAAATATTGGCGATGATATGAATCGTGAAATTGTATTGGTTGGAATAGGGATGAAACTGCACTTATCCGGGGAAATAAATCAATCAACGTGCAATGGTTGTCCATACTCGACTAGGTCAGATATAACAAAGTAAATTTCGAATAATAAAATACCTATGTTCTACAAATAAAATATTTTGTATTGCACGGTTTTCCTCCAAGAAAATAATAAGATAAGATAAGATATTTTTATTGCAAAAAACTGTGTACAAAGCATGTCATAAAATATTTGGCCTAGTCTGTGAAGATAACGAGTATTTTTACTGATATTGGGATGCACCCTCACTATTGAATTCCATATCTTCCACCAACTAGCTCCGGGGTAAATAAAATTTGGTATTTAAATCTATTCAATAGTTTTATCAAGACAAGATTAAGCGTGAATTGTATAAAAAGTCGTCTTGGCATTTGCTTGTATAATTATTAGTTACATACATACATTTCGATAAACATATTACCTCTTCAGCTTTATTATCGGCGCATTTAAAGTAATAACAAGCAAGTTTTAGGTAGTATCAAGAATGCTCAATTTGATGTTTAATCGTTATTTAAGTCGCTAGAGCCAGTGCAGTGCGCATTGCAGATGTTGTTTTCGGTCATTGCAATGAGATAGACACGTAATTTGGGATTTGGCACAGATATTATTTCTCCGGATGCGTGTCTCAAACTCTCTTTTCCAGTAAAACTAGACGTATTATTCTCTGACAAAGTTTGAAGTTTCCAATAAATTTCGTTTAGTGCTCAATCAAAGATAAATGCGATTATGGACGAATCAATGCCATACATTTGGTCAGACGAATCAGATCTACCAAGTAATAAATAATATGCGTACAATATAAGAGTAGTTAATCAAGGTAAACCAAAACTATTTCGACCAGCCCAAGTATACAAAACATTTGTTTTTTTTTTCACACCACGTCGGTGGTAAACAAGCTAATAGCCCACCTGATGGTAAGTGGTTACCGTTGCACCCGTATGCACAAGCGGGGCGATCGGCGACATGGGGCCAGCCTCTAAATTCTCCTAATCATAATTAAATGACGTTCCTTTAGGAGCTTTGTTGCACATCAGGAGTGAGCGTTTGTGTAGGCGTTTCTATAAACAGGCCGGAGTGTCGCAGCGGCATCGTGATGCTTATGAGTGCCCAGTAATAAACGGGAAAGTAGTATGCGGCCTTTTTCGCCTTATACGGCAATAATGTTGGCACTAAATAAGACACTGATTGTCATTATTCCAGTTCGCATGCAAAACTAAGTCAATTCGCAAAGGCGTTCGTTGGCGTTGGCGGGCCGCCAATAGTGAGCGATCGTTATGAGCCAAGGACTCGCTGATCGCGATCACGGCAGCGCGGCGTGCGGCGAGCGGTGCGGCTCCGCTGCGATCGTATCGTGATTTATTGCACCGCAAACCAGTGCCTTAGGTCAAAAGCTAGCAAATTATGCAATGGATGGATCCTTGGGAATCAAAAGGCCAAGCGAAGACCTGGTGTGACTCCTATTCCGCTTACTTATTTCAAAGATGTTACCACCTCCCGGCCAATGTAGATGAACTTCCAAGACGAGGATCCTACGTACGCCCCTCTATTTTCTGCGGTTAAATTACGATAGTCATAAGAACCACCTTAAGAACCACCCCTTAGGTATCTACACCTAATCCTAATTTGCTAGAGCTCTGCACAACATGAACTACCTATTTACACGTGTATTTTATTCCCATTATTTGGCTATTATTTACAATACAGTGAGTGGGTACTTAATCATCCGGCACCATATTGATCCATTCGCTATGCGGCTCAGGACATTAGCCGATTCCCATTCAACTAAAGATACTGACGCTTGATCTGTCGTTCAACAAAAATGTTGAATGATTTTCGAGCTTTACATACTCGAAATTGTTTGTCTTCATGTACGATGCAAATATTATCAATCCATTAAAGTTATAATAAGTTTAGAAGAAGAACCATCAAGACAAATCTAACGACACCTCATGAGTTAACCCGTCAAATGAAACCGTGTGTATTCAAGATGTAGCTAAAGCGTCGCCTTTTAAAGGGCTCGCCTTTTACATTTCACATTGCTCTACTTCTTTGGCTGTTATAGCCGTATGGTAAAAACTAGAAAACCAACTAAGTACGTACTTATCGAAGTAGTATCTTATAAACTAAGTTACCTGTTGTCTTTGCTGTTCTTGATGTGCAGTACGAAATTTTAACAAATTTGATGCAGGCCTAAACTACATTGGGCTCTCTGTGTGTGGTGGTTGTACTTCAAAGGCAGAAATAAGGTTCTAGCACTTTTAACCTTCGGGACTAGGGGTGACTCTAATTGTTGTCAGGACGAGAATACCCAGTAGCTAAATTTATGTACGTCGCAGGGGATTCGCGGTCGCTGCAGGTGGAAGGCGCGGCGTTCGAGCGCGCCGCCGAGCTCTTGCGGAGATCTCCCGAGTTCACAGTGCTGGCGTCCCTCAAGCAAGAACCCGCCAACTCTGGCACCATCCTTTCTTTCTCACATGGGTATAACAGGTAACTATTCTGTTCAATGTTACTTCTACCTTCATATACAACCGACTTTCTATCTTTCTCACATATGTGTAGAACAAAGTACCAGTACAAATAAAGTAGTGTAGTAAGTAAGTACGAGCATATGCTCGTAATGAGGGTTCCATACTTTGTTGAGAACTTTATACATAGAGTAAAACAATGTACCTACTTACTCTAGCCTGTTCAGTAATAAAGGGTTCTTGCTTCGGAGTTTTCTTGCATAGATTTATGTTTTGGAAATTAAATTAACATTATGTTATAAATAATAAGCACCTGCCTAATCTGCAGAAATATCTACACCATTTTATATTCTGTGGATTCAAAGCTGCTAAACATTTTAGTTTGTTTTTACTACATTTTAATCGCTTAAAATTATTGACATAATTACGAATAGTCACGAAATTTAGTAAAGCAATGATTGATTTGTGCGTGCCGCGTTGTGGAGACAGTGATGCGTGTCGCAGACGGCCGGCGTAGTGCCGCGTCAATCAATAGACTCCCCGCTGTCTTACATGCGCGTGATTGATTGCTATGATTTAATGACGCAATTCGTTTGATGTCGGGTAGAGGGCCATGAAACGCCGGCGCGAGCGAGCGCCGTGCGCGCCGGGCTTCAACGGAGCGGATCACGGCGGAGCGCCCTGACGGTGAGTTCTAGATCTCAACATCGCTGCACGCGCACGAATCTCTCCTCCCCGGCGACATCCGTGCGCGCGCATAGGGGAGTATCATGTATCTTGGAATGTCCTGTGCCTCGGAATGTCCTCCTCGATCCATCCGTTGACCCCATTGCGCTCACTGTGACCTCTGCATGGCCGTATGTGTGCGCGGGCGGGCCGGCTTGCATGCGCCCGCCCGGGCCCGCGTCCCCGCCGACCGTCTTGTGTTCTGTGTCTTGACGTGCTGTATTCTGTATCTGTCTAACCCTCACGCCCGACTCTCTGTTTCACTGGCTGTTGATGTTTGTCGTGCCGCGCTCGCGCCGAGGGGACACCGCCGGGCTCGGCCGCACTTGCATTCCAAGCGACATGGGAATCCATATTGTGCTTCTCGTATACTGTGTCCGACGGTAACCTCGACTCGCGCCTGTCGCGGCTGCGTATGGGGCGGCCTGCGAGGCGCCCCTCTACCGGCCAGGGGGAGCTCTGCAAAATGATATCGGAGACATCGCGAGAGTTCTGTTTCCTTATAGCGGTGCTATGAGACACGTCAGCTAGTCGACACGATCGCGATTAGTTCCGAGGTACATGGTCCCCTATCCTGGCCGAGCGATATTGAGATGTAGAGCGAGCCGAAGTCCGCTCGCGGTCGTGCGCCGTACGCTGTCCGAATATATTTCTTGTTTGCTTTGTTTATGTGTACCTCGGAACAGTTCGCGAGGGAGCGGCGGAGACATTCAGAGTGTCCCCGCGCGGCCGATGTCGCGGCGCGACCTCAGGTCTCGCTGAGTAGATTGACACGCTGTGCAGGTACCTGGAGGTGCAGTCGAGCGGGCGACGGGACGAGGTGCGGTTGCACTACGTGGCAGCGGGAGAGGCCGGCGAGGCGCGCGTGGAAACCTTCCCCTTCCGGCTGGCGGACGGCGCGTGGCACCGCCTGGCGCTGGCCGTGTCGGGCGCGCAGGCCACGCTGCTCGTCGACTGCCACCCCCTCTACCGCCGCCTCATTGCGCCACCCGACCGCAACTTCACGCAACCGCAACTTACGCTCTGGGTCGGACAGAGAAATAGCAAACATTCATTATTCAAGGTATCCATTGATATTTAGGAAATTGCTTTATAGTTAGATGACAATGAGCTTCTATTGACTTTCCGCTTTATGGCCTTGCATTTTTGCTTAGGTACGTTGTGACCTAAATTTTGGGATCAAGCTATTATGCTCTTACAAGATCCATTACGCCGTGTTCCAGGGTACTCTCCAAGACGTGAGACTGGTGAGCGGGCCGCACGGGTACCTGGCGCAGTGCCCGGGGCTGGACTCGGAGTGCCCCACGTGCGGCCAGTTCGCGCTGCTGCAGGCCACTGTGCAGGAGCTCACCACCCACATCCATGACCTTTCACTTAAGGTAACCATAACTAAAGAATGGCCTTTTTGTTACGGTACATGATATCGTTAACAAAAGACTTATAGCTAAACTGATTTGCCAAACTGTTCCGCAGTATCCGTTGCGTATCAAAATAACCCCTAGGACTAGTACTTCTTTCCAACAGCCTTACCCTGAATAGTGGTACTATTCAGTCACATAACCTTACGTCACAACATTTCTTCTTTTAGCTGGTGGGTGCCGAGGCGCGGCTGGCGCGTCTAGAGCAGTGCGACTGCCAGAAGTCGTGCTACTCTAATGGGTCCGTACATGCCGACGGCGCCACCTGGAAATCTGGGGACTGCAATCGCTGCTCCTGCGTGGTCAGTATTCAAATAAAACCTTAGTCAGTATTATTTTCTTCAGTTCAGCGTTAAAAACGTTTTTGAGGTTGTATTAATTAAAAGCATGGTTTGTGGAGACGATGCATCCATACTTTTAATCGTTTGTAGGTAGTATGTGCAACAATTCATTAATTTTTAATTTATTCATACTCCTGGCCTTGCCATTTTGGAGTGGATGGCAGTATAATAAAATACTATTGATGTTAACACTTGTTTAATCTTACTATGAACTCGCCTCGGGCTCGTTTCATAAAGCACACGTGTGTTTTAGGGCATCTCGTTATGTAGGAAACAGTTGCATAAACTACTATTGAATGTTGCGTATTTAACTTTCAGCACGGTGAAATAACGTGCAGGCCAGTTGAGTGCGAAAGAACAGACTGTAAGAATCCGGTGCTACCTCCAGGAGCATGCTGTCCAACGTGTTTAAGTGAGTTATCAAAGAAGCTTTATAACACCGTTGTCATTGGAGGTATTTTCTAAACTTATTATGTACAGTCGAGTTCATTCACTGCATGGACAGATCTCAACCGTATTGTTGTAGTATTAGGTTTGAAACGTGTCCATGCACTTTTGAACCCCACCGTGCCAACCATACGAACGAATAAATAATTTAGAAGTCATGTTTTTTACATACTTAATAGTGAATATGCCTGGTAGGAAACTCTAGTAAGTGACAAAACTACCTTTAAATAATAATACTTGTCAAAATCTACCTAGATCGCAGGTGTTGCCTCACCCAGCACATGAACAGCTAATGTTACAAGAGAAATGGTTTTTGAAAGGTTTGTCCTACGCAAATTGCCGTCAAATTGAATGGTCTTGTAACCATCGTTTACATTTAACTATTACAATTTTTAACATCAGAAAAAAGTACATCATGATCTGCAAGACATAAAGAGTAACGTGGTTTTCCCTCAAAATCCATATTAACAAAAAAACTTCTAACACAAATCCTAAATTCACCCTTTATTTTCCACTTGTGACTATTTTAGGTAGGTATTACTGCATTTTTTGTCGGATAAATATGTTTTTTTTTTACATTTATATAGTGGTAATACGTACAATTTCTTTTTTAATGAAACTTAAGGATTCTATTAGTAACTTTTAATTAATGTTAAAAAATCATACTTATTCTAATCTTTGATATCTTTCGTAATTTACAATTTATGATGATAATTAGACCTTTTACTATACATTTAGTGACCATGTTATAAATGAGCCATTCTCATTTTTGTGCACACTGTCACAGCTGTGTTATTCAATAAAAGTTCATAATTAAAATTACGAGTCATCATCATCATATTTAAGAGTGTAGCTCTTGTCGGTGGAGTAATCGCCATTCTGTTCGGTTCTCTGCCAATGCTTTGAGCTCCTGATACGACATTACATTGACCTTCTCTTTGGCTTGATCCATAAACGCACGTCTCGGTCTTCCCCTGCCTCTGCTCCCCTCTATCTTTCCTTCAATTATAGTTTTTATGTAATTGTCATGTCGTATCAGGTGCCCCAACATATTTCCTCTTCTGTTCTCAATCATCTTCAAAAGCAGTCTCTTCTCTCCTACCAAATCCAAAACCTCTTCATTTGTTTTCCTTTCTGTCCAGCTTATGGCTTCCATTCGCCGCCAGCACCACATTTCGAAGGCACTTAATCTTTCTTTATCTCGCTGAGTCAATGTCCACGTCTCGCTTCCGTACAGCGCTATGCTCCAGATGTAGGTCTTTATAAATCGTTTCCTGACGGTTTTAGATATCTTGGCTCTGAAGATGTGTTTTTTAGCATTGAAAGCTTTCTTGGCCATAGCTAGTCGGGTGGTGATATCTTGAGTACATCTGGAGTCACAGGTTATTATGCTGCCTAAATATTTAAATCTGTCGACTTGTTGAATGATTGTATCTTTTATGCGTATAGGACTTAAGACTTTATTATGCTTGGATGTGACTATTGTTTTGGTTTTCTGCGTGTTTATTTTGAGCCCAAATTCTGTAAATATTTTGTCCATTTCCACTACAAGTTGTTCTAATTGGGTTGAGTTTTCGGCTAAAGCAGCAATGTCATCAGCAAATCTTATGAAATAAAAAATTTCCCCATTAATTTTGATTCCTCCCTTGTCAGACTCCAAAATCTTCTTAATGGCTGCTTCAATAAAAATATTAAAATTCAAAGGCGAGAGTGGACATCCCTGGCGTACACCTTGTCTAATTTTGGCTCTTCCCTCTTCATGTCCTATTTCTATAATGGTTTCTTGGTCTTTATATAGTTCGTATATAATTCGTCTATCTTTGTAATCTATGCCTATTGTTTTCAAAGTGCTCATCATCTTAATCCAGTCTACCTTATCAAAAGCTTTTTCTAAGTCTATGAATGCTATGTGGGTGTCTAAGTTGAGATCCATTCTTCTGTCTATGATTAAACGCAGAGCAAGAATAGCCTCTCTTGTGCCTTTATGTTGTCTGAATCCATATTGATCAGGGCCTAAATAGTTTTCAGCTATTGGTCTTATTCTGCTTTGTACAATTTTTAACAGTACTTTAGACGCTTGAGATATGAGGCTTAACGTTCTATGCTCTTCGCATTTTAGTGTATTTAGTTTCTTAGGTAATGTTACTATTTTGGTTAGTTGGAAATCTCTTGGTACTTCACCTATGTTGTATATATCTCTAACTATAGTAAAAATTTCATGTCTGATGGGATCACATTCTATTTTTTTGATATACTCTATGAAAAAATTATCCTGTCCAGCTGCTTTACCAGTCTGGATAATATTTAAAGCTTTATCAAATTCATCTCTAGTTATATCTGGACCTAATTTATCTGCATCTACTTCGTTCATTGATTCTATGTCACCATCTGTTAAACCACTTCCTTCATATAATTGTTCTATGTATTTTATCCAGCGTTCTAGAATACAATCGTTATTTATTAAAAAAAATCCCTGTTCATCTAATATTGTAGCACTTTTTATCTTGTGTTTTTTACCCAATTCCCTGACTATACTATATGCTTTGTCCAGTTTTCCTTGTTTTATAAACTTCTCTATTTTATCACATGTCTGGGTAATATCTTCTGTCTTTTGTTTCCTGCACTTCGCTGTTATTATATTTGTGAGGCGTTTATATTGCTTAACACTATCGTCATCTGTTTTATTTCTGTATTCTCTCCTTTTTAGCATCAGATCCATAATTTCTGTAGTTAGCCATTTCTTTCTAGGTATAATTTTTTCTCTTCCCAAAGTTTCTTCAGCACTGGTTTTAATTATATCTCTAACTTTGTTCCATCTGCTTTCAATATTCATGCTATCTATGCTGTCTGTTATATTTTTCTTATATTCCGCTAATCTATGACCTACCTTATTACTATATTGCACTCTATAATTGCTACTTGTGTCTTTAAGTTTATTGAGATCAATTGCCTTTCGCCTGTTCTTCCTCTTAATGTTTTTACATGTTAGGTTGAACATGCTGACTAGAAGATTGTGATCAGTATTCAAGTCTGCACCGGGCAAGGTTTTATGAAGTAAGCTGTTGACGGTGTTTGTTTTTCGTTATGATATAATCTAGTTGATACCTTCCGATGTCGCTTGCATTTTCCAGGTATATAATCGGCGGTAAGGTTGTTCAAATATTGTGTTCGCTATAATCAAATCATTTTCCTCGCAGAATTGCACTAGTCTTCTTCCTCTGCTATTTTGCTTCCCAAGTCCAAATTTACCAACAATATTCCCTTCCAATCCTTTCCCTACAACTGCATTAAAATCTCCTATTAAAATTAATATGTCCTTTTCTTTCACCGAATCTAAAATTGTGTCAATATGGTTATACATTTCTTCGATTTCGTCATCAGAGTAACTACTGGTTGGCATATATATCTGAACTATGATTATATCTTCCAGACTAGATGTAAGTTTCACAGCTGTAATTCTATCGTTGTAATGAATGGTGTTCTCTACTTGATTTCCCCATTGTTTTTTAAGTACTATTGCTGTACCGTTTACTCCTTTTTCCTTTCCTGTGTAAATTATTCTAAAATCATCACTCCAATAATCTCCACTACCTTCCCATCTTACCTCGCATAATCCCAATATATCTATATTTAGCCTATTCATTTCTAGTTTTAGCTCCTCCATCTTGCCTGGCGTAAGCATGGTTCTCACATTCCACGTTCCAATTTTGCAAGGAGGGTGTTATAATTACGGTAGTGAAATCAACTGCTGTGACAGTGTGCACAGTCTAAATTATATCGAGAATAAAAATAGGTATCCAATTGGTTTGTTAGATGTCGACCGCTCGGCAAAGTGCCGCAAGTGGCGTATTGCATTCTAGAGAGCGGTACTAATTGTGGTTGTGTGCGCAGGGCACTGCCTGCTGAAGGGCACGCTGTACGAGCACGGGGACCGGTTCGCGCCGAAGGAGTGCGCGGAGTGCGTGTGCCACGACGGCAACATGCAGTGCACGCGCGTGGACCCCGAGCAGGCGTGCCCGCCGCTGCCCTGCGACCCCGCCGACCAGTTCACGGTGCCCGGCGAGTGCTGCAAGTTCTGTCCCGGTACCCGATCTGTTGCAACCTTTGTCTAGGTCCTAGATCTCTTCCACACGAGACACGCTAATTACATTCACGAGCTCGTGGGTACGAACTCCGGCTTGTACCACACTGGGTTATAAAATGGAAAGAGTACAGTCGTAGAATGTATGGGCTCTTTTACATTTTACGACTATTCTCTTTCCGCACAGAGTCTATAAATAAATTAGATAGCCAAGCAGTTATTTTTTCTTCTATGTTGGAGGGTCAAAAGGCAGTCGTTTTTGTAAAATTTGCGCCTACGCTTGGGATTATATATATTATTAAGTGCCAAAGCAGACCCCGAGCTCCTATCGGGAAAATGCCAGGATAATGATGTCTGATCTCTTCCGGGATCAGATGCTGAGGTTGCGCCCGCATCACACGTACTTTGGAGGAAACTTCTTAGAACAAATACGCATATTGCTTGTATTTTTTTGACGACCTGTTTGGCCTAGTTGGTAGTGACACTGCCTCCGAAGCTAGAGGTCCCGGGTTCGAATCCCGCCCAGGGCATTATTTGTGCATTTAGCACTGATTTTGTTCTTGGGTCTTGGATGTTCTCTATGTATTTATCTATATAAGTATGTATATCGTCGTCTAGTACCCAGAGTAAAAGCTTTGCTTAGTTTGGGACTAGTTCAATTTGTGTAAGATTGTCCCCCAATATTTAATTTAATCAACGATAACCTCTAACGTATAAAATAGGTACTTATTTACTAAATAGAAGCCTTTCTATACCACGACTCAGAACAGAAATATCGTTTGTTCTTCCTACGGGCGTCGTTGCCTAAAGTCCACAACATCTCTTATACTTAATATTGGACAACGAATTTAGAAACGAATAACATGGAACTATCGATTGCAGGAGTGGACTACTGCAGCAAGGGCAACACGTGCGACGAGAATGCGACGTGCATGAATCTCAACACCAAGTACACTTGCAAATGCAACCAGGGTTTCGATGGCGACGGCATCACTTGTGAAGGTACCTAAGATTTTCATTATTCTTGGAGGACTCCTGTTTCTTTCCGACGCCATTTAATTTTGCCATACTCCTATATTCACATTTTCCCTAATAATACAACTTAAATTATCAATTTAACAAGCCTCTATTAACTGAAATCGACTTGAATTGCGCCACCACCGCTCTGTACGTTTCGAGCTTATAAATTGGTTTTTGGTGCGCCGTCCCCCGGACCTCGTTCCGTTGACTGAAACACCGCCCCCGCCACGCAACGACGCAGCGCCGCGCTCTGTGCGTTTCAAGCTTAAATCCCACAATGCTTAGTTTTTTAATCAAAAATGGTTGGCTGAATTTTGAAAGCCTCATAAGTAAATGTAACCACAACTATCTCAAAACCAGGGATCGGAACCGGTTAATCCCAAAATCCCGAAATAGTCAAATATGTTCTATTAAGTAGTTTGTGCTTTTTATGAAGGACCCAATAATGTATTTAGGTTATTACTTGGTACTAGATATATTGCCTGATTTAGTGATTGAACATGAAATAGTAATCGATAGAACGAATAAAAATACCGGTATTATTGTTAAAAAAAACCGGTGTCCGTACCCAGCTTAAAACACCACATTTTGTAACAAAGAAAATGTTGAAGCATTTTGACACCAAAGTCGTTTTGTGATCCACATCTACGAGTATTCGAGTATTGACTAACAACCTAACAAGCCCTCGTCGCATGCAACCTGCATGCAACCAACCCGCAGGCCGATTGGCTAGCAACATATCCCTGCAATATCACATTTTCGCCATCTTCAAACCAGCAAAATGCTAAAAGTTTTGCATCCTTATGTGAATACGAGTACATGCATAAGTTTTGTTTGTATGCATATGCCAGACGTGGACGAATGCAGCGAAGCGGGCGGGCTGTACGGGCACCACTGCCACTCCAACACGCGCTGCGTCAACGTGGTGGGCGGCTACGTCTGCCAATGCCTGCCCGGGTACACTAGGAAAGACAAATTCAATTGCGTCGAGGTAAGATACTTTCCGCGAGGATTATTTTTACACATCAACATGTTTTAACCATTAATTTCCACAGGGTTTTTTTATATGTATAATGGTAGTGGAGCCAAAGAATAGGGATGTTGGGATTTACTTACTCGAGCGCGTCAAATTAACATATGGGGAATACCTTGTATTCTTTTTTTTAAATACTATATTTAAATAAAATCACCACGAGCTCGTGTCACGCCTAAATCGTCGGATTAGAGAATGGGAGGTTCTTTCAGGTCACTGTGAATATATGGTGCGTTCGATTTTTTGTCCCTACAACACCATTAATTTGTGCCCTTTCATGTGGCCACCCTCACCATCCAAACTAGCAGATTTACATACAACCATTAACAGAGACAAATGGGCGTATACTATAGTATACACTATTGATATCTGACGCGCTCGAGTGACTTTTTTTGCATGGTTTTTTACCTGTAGATGCTCTCCCCACCGGCAGCGGTGAAGAAATCATATAAGCTTTTTATTTTTCTATCCCCCAATCTTTAACCTTTAACGGACGTGGTATTTTCACATCTTACAGGCGTTATGACTATATTTTGAACTTTGTCACCGTGGACTAAGTGTTACTTTGACAGTGATCACCTCGTCAGTAAAAGGTTAAAATCCAATTGGTCTCAACGATGCCCGAGTAACTCCACATGTAGCATTCTGGGCTCCTCGACTATTAATACAACGTCATATCCGCATGTTTTAACTTCATCATCCCGGTTATATTCTAAAGGAGTCCCGGGTCCATTTTGGCACCTTATTCCAAGATTTGGCGTAAGTACTAGTATTACGAAAGCGACTGCCATGTGAGTTTCCAACCCAGAAAGAAAACTAAACCTTATCTGGATTAGACCTGTTTCAAGTATATTGAAGGCGATTCTGCATGCGAGCCGCTCGGCTACAGCGGCTTCCAGATATTTTAACCGTAAACCAACATTAAAATACCTATTCAAAGTGCGCAGTTTATTCACACGATTCGCGTTAAATATGCGACTACCTATCTCATTTTCGTTGTCGAATCTAAGTGCATTAGGTGATGTGAGTGTGGTGGACGTGTCGCAGGTGGACGAGTGCTCGGGCGCGACGCACGGCTGCCACGCGGCGGCCGCGTGCAGCAACACGCCCGGCTCCTACACGTGCCGCTGCCGCGACGGCTACGAGGGCGACGGCTACTCCTGCACACGTGAGTGCCTAAGAGCCGGGCCACACTACTGCATTACGTCGCGTTTATGAATGTCGTCATCCTGGTTTTATTCATAAACGCAATGCAGCGCAATGCAACCGAGCAGTGGGACCCGGCTCTAACTTTGCACTTATTGAACATTTATTGTACATCGGTTTTTTTTCACAAAGCTCTTTCAATACCTGCTGCCAAGCCTGGGTAAAGAACAACCGTTCAGCCGAGACTCGACCTCCAATCTGTTCCCTAGATGACGTCGTACGTTTATTGGTATTTGCCAAAAGAACTCAAGGTAGTAAAGTATCGACATGTTTTCAGCGGTCTGCCTGGGCGGGTGCCTGAACGGCGGCACGTGCAGCGCGCCGGGGCACTGCGTGTGCGCGGCGGGCTTCGGCGGCGCGCGCTGCGAGCGCGACATCGACGAGTGCCACGAGCGCGCGCTGTGCGCGCCGCGCGCCGAGTGCGTCAACACGCCCGGCTCCTACTACTGCGTGTGCCGCGACGGCTACAGGAAGCACCCCGCCAGGGACCACTGTGAAGGTATCCCTCCCCGCTAAACCGTCCCTTCACTTCACAAGTCTGTCCCGTTCATGCAATGCGTGCCTACAATCTGGAAAAAAGTTCGGATAACGGTATCTCTCAGTCGTCAGCCAAAATTTTTGGCCGGTATGGTTTCCAAACGTCATGGCCCCGCAGTCTTAAGCCTGTCACAAACAGGCGCAGCCTGCGGTGGCGGCTGGTCGCAGGCCGCTTGACAGGCCGCAACAACAACACACTGGCGCGGCCTGCGGTGGCGGTCTACGTCAATTTTCGCGCCAAACCAAACGTCAAACCGTTACATAAATAACAAAAAAAAACTGTTTCGGTTACTTTCGAACACTCAAAAGTAAACTTAAGCCTGCAGTTTGACTCTATGTAGCTGATAAATGTATGATCAATAGTTTTTAAAAATATATCCACTATATAGGATATAAAATAATCTAACTATACATTTTTATTTATGGTTAATGGCGGTCAGTTGTGAAAATTTGCAACAGGCCGCGCGGCCTGCGCAGTGGCGGAGGGGGCGTGGCTTGCGGCCGCGGTCAGCCGCCCAACCACCGCGTCAAGGCCGCCTGTGTCTGGATCATTGTCAGGATTGTCATACTTTACAACTGGCCGCCACCGCGGCCGCCACCGCAGGCCGCGCCTGTATGTGACACGCTTTAAATTAGACTGTTACGATCGTCCTGCGGGCGTATGATGGTTGCCATTTTATCACTTATCGCCGTGCAAATTTCGGAATGATGTTTCAGATATAGACGAGTGCGCGCTGGGCGAGCACACGTGCCCGAAGCACGCGCGGTGCGTCAACACCGACGGCGGCTTTAGCTGCGAATGTCAAGTGCCGGATTGTGAGTTAGGTCGGTATTACGATAGTGCATTACTGCAGATGCTAGAAAGGGAGGGATTGCCTGCCAAGTGTCTAGTAATACGAGGCAGGCAATCCCTGTTCTAGTCAAGGTATGTTATACTGCTTTACTTGAAAAAATATTTTTTTTTTGGATAAATCTTGATTAAATTCCAAGGATCAGCCCGGCTAGTATGATAGCTTATACCGTCACTTTATATGTCGAAAATGTACTGATACGTCACATATAACGTGACGGTATAAGCTATCATACCAGCCGGGCAGGAACATAATCGGGGTGAACTTGCTCGTAAATTTCCTATACCAATCCCACCTATCTTGGTAGGGGAGCCGAAGAGGGGATTTTTAGGGATTGACTCGAGCGCGTCAGATTAAAGTATGTAAAAAGTAAAAAAGTAAAAGTAGTTTATTCTTCAAATTAGGCATATTACATGCACCTATGAACGTCAATAAACTACCATAAACTACCACCGGTTCGGAAAATATACCTCTGCCACGAGAAGAACCGGCGTAAGAAACTCGGCGAGGTGTCATTTTTTCAAAACAATATACATTATATAGTTAAATATAAAATTACATTACTACAAAATAACTTAAATAAAAATGCTACAGTAGAAAATATATTTTCACGATAGATTACGCTATCACTGCCAAACATCCCTATCCATGATGTAATCGTTTATCCTATAATATGCTCTTGAAATAAGTGTTTGTTTTACTACAGATTTGAATTTAGAATTGCTAAGTTCAGTAATGTGTTTAGGAATTTTACTGTAGAATTTGATACAATTTCCCAAGAACGACTTTTTCGCCTTTACTAGTCTATAGAAGGTTGTTTTGAGTTTCCCAGTATTTCTCGTGGCTATTGGTTTATCAGCGTTCGTTGGAAAATGTCCCTAATTTTTCCTAACATACATTATTATTTCAAATATGTATAGGGACGGCAGGGTAAAATTTCTATTTCTTTGAAAAATTCTCTTAATGAATCACGCGACCCCAAGTTATAAATTGCTCGGATAGCCCTTTTTTGCAAAATAAAAACAGTTTCAATATCTGCAGCTGATCCCCATAAGATAAGACCATAAGTAATTATACTATTAAAATACGCAAAGTAAACTAACCGTGCCGTTGCCACATTGGTAAGCTGCCTTATTCTCCTGACTGCAAATGCAGCAGAGCTCAACCTACTTCCTATCGCTGTTATATGGGAACCCCACTGCAATTTTGAGTCCAATGTAATACCTAAGAATACAGTAGAAGTAACAAATTCTAATGTTTGACCATTAAGTTTAATATTTGTATCTAAGTTTCTGTTTGATGAGTTCGCTAGAGAGAATTTCATACATTTCGTTTTTTTCGGGTTCAATACTAAGTTATTGGCAGCAAACCAGTCAGATATCATGGAGAGGATATTATTTGGTTCAATGAGTTCAGTATCTCTCCTATTTACCTTGAACAGTAATGAGGTGTCGTCTGCGAACATTACAATGCCTGATCGTCGGCTTACCATATATGGCAGATCATTTACATAAACAAGGAACAGGAACGGACCTAGAATAGACCCCTGAGGTACTCCCATCTCTACCACTGTCTCTGACGAAATGGCTTTATTTATCGCTACCTTTTCATTTCTCTGTGTTAAATATGACTTCATGAGATCTAATGCATGCCCTCTGATGCCGTAAAACTTAAGTTTACAAATTAAAGTATCA
Source organism: Notocelia uddmanniana (assembly GCA_905163555.1). Classification (NCBI taxonomy): domain Eukaryota; kingdom Metazoa; phylum Arthropoda; class Insecta; order Lepidoptera; family Tortricidae; genus Notocelia; species Notocelia uddmanniana. The sequence goes on from LR991055.1 coordinate 26,213,611, forward strand.
TGATCTACACAATCAAAAGCCTTGGAAAGGTCACAGAACACTCCGATGGCGTCGTGCGACTCTTCCCAAGACTGCAAAATAAATTTTAATAAACTTGCACCTGCATCAGTAGTTGACCTACCCTTCGCAAAGCCGAACTGCTGTGCGTGCAAAATATTGTGAGAATTAAAGTGAGAAACCAATTGCGTAAGCATTATTTTTTCGAATATTTTGCTTTATTATGGGTACCTCCTCCAATTTCGAGCCCTCTATACATATGATCGCGCGTATAGGGCATATGGCATATAAATAAAATCTTCACGAGTTCATGTCACGCCCAAATCGTCAGATTATTGAACGGGAGCTTCTTTCTGGTGTACTTGAAGTCCCATGTTACGATCTTTTCTCCCTCCCAAAACACAACTAAAATGTGCCCTTTCGTAAGGCCATCCCACCATCTAAACCGGCAGATTTACATACGTCCACTATCAGAGGCACATGGGGCGTAAATTATCTGACGCGCTCGAGTGATGTTTTTGACATTGAAAATGTCTTTTCGTTCGCTCCAGTATAGTGTCCCATTTCACGAAATAGTGCGATCCCCTTATATTTCAGAGAGTTGTGAAGGATGAAATGATATTCAAACTAGGCTCAAAAGACGCGTATTTACGAGATGTGTAAGATGCAAAGAGAATTATTTGAGAAAGTCCAGAACGAAAAAAGATTTGGCCGAAATAGTGAAAAAAAAACATTCAATTACCTCCAATTTTTTCATTTTGGCACTCGATATTTTGGAAACGAAGAATGATATCAAAATTTTGATCAAAACTCCTCTGGACAATTTAGTCGGCTACAATTTGAGCCTAAAACAAAGACGATCGGGTCAAGGGTTTGCGCTTTGAAAGAAGTCAAAAAGTCAGAACGACTAGGTAATATATATTTTTTTAAATCAACACAATTGTACAATTGTAGTTAGTTTTAGCTTTATATTTCAAATTGTTTAAATTAAACATGTATTGTTTCTATAATAAATTATTATTAATTATAGTTCGAGACAACAATAGCACATTATTGCAGTGCCCGGGAAATAGCAATTCGTGGTCAATGTGGTTTTGGAAGACCAATATCTTCCAAAACCTTGGCAAATAAAATAGTTGATTGAGATTGCATAAAACAAGCCATTTTATCCGAGACAATTTATCGACCCGAGCCGCAGGCAAGGGTCGATATAAAGTAGAGGATAAAATGAGTTTTATACATGAGTTATACATCTGCTTTTCACTTCGATTGCGAGAAAATTAAACAAATAATCAAGGTTATGATATCATATAATTTATCCTTCTCCTGGGGCCTAGGGTGTCATGTTGAATTCGACTTTGAAAATTCTTGTTATAGTTATAGTCGGAGTTTGGAGGTCGAGTTAATTTGAAGTCGCCGTTATCTTGCGTGAATATTAGTAAAGTGGCAAATGCCTTTTTATGTGGTTACCGTAACTTGGCTGCGCTTTAAAAAATTGCCAATTTAATAGGAATTTTGTATGTGAGCTATGTTTATATATTATAATATCAACCAAATTGGCATAACGTTAGCAAATGTAATGCATTTTTTTATTTTGTTGAGATCATTTTCAATGTACCTTGATGGCCGTGTAGTGCACGAGATCTGTGAATTTTTTATTTTTTTACTGTAAACGTTTCCGCCACCGGCTGAGGTATACCAATCATATAACCTTTTTTTCTTTCTACCGCCCAATATTTAAAACCCAATAGATCCTAACGACACACGAGTAAATTCACATTTAGCATTATGGGCTCTCCAACTATCTCTAAATTCTCGACGCCCGAAACGACGGATTTCACAGTTTCATCGTGAATGTATGCCCTACTATTCCGAGCATTATTGAGAAACAAATGTTGTGTTTCTGAGTATTTTCTTAATGTCTCTCCCTTAGGTGGGAGTATAATAGGAAGTTGGTTGTGTTGTACACAATGCCTCTCTTTCGAATCGAAACAAAGTAATGGTTGTAAGTTACACAGAACTCGCATCCCAACGGTTATTGTTTTTTTCATCACACATACTCGTAACGGGCAAGGTACGCAGGCGTTTAGAGCAGTTATACAGGGTGATTACGGGGTCGTGGAGCAAGAAAGAAGCATTTAACTTACTTTCTCCTAAGGATCACGATGGGTTAGGACTAACAGTACACCAGCGACTTAATTTAGTCAGCAAAAAAAAAAACTGCGATAATTCGAGATCATGGTCACCCTACTATTTCCCAAGAAAACTTATGTCAAGTGCATGGAATTAACAATCGTTGCAGTAAGGTTGTTAGGACGATATTGATAGACAAATAAGAAATTTCTTCGATGCCTACTGCGATTACGTCGATTACTTTGTCGTATTTAGAAGGAAAAGACTGAATAAAAATTTAAACTTTATTTACAAAAACAACGCTAAACGTACTTCAAAGGTTGTTCAAAATGTGAACCCTGTTCCTGTTCGCACAATTCCGCCCGTCGCCTAAGATTGGCCTTTAATCTGTTCAGAGCAAAGCGGTTTTGCTTAACCGTTTCGAAGGCTAAAACAATCCGCTGGCGTAGCTCTTCTACGGTGTTAGATTCTTGCTCATACACCAATCGTTTCACCTCTCCCCAGAGAAAAAAGTCCAACGGTGTGAGGTCGGGGCTGCGAGGTGGCCATGCAACAGGTCCAAGGCGACCGATCCATCGTCGCGGAAATTGTTCATTCAAATAATCACGAACACGGTTATGGAAATGAGCAGGTGCACCATCATGTTGATAATGCAGGTTTTCCAAATAATGTTCCGGGACACCTCGCAATAGTTCCGGCACAACTTCACGTAACAAGTCAAGGTAATCCATACCATTCAATCTACCTTCAATAAAATGAGGTCCGATAACAACATCGTTAATAACTCCCGCCCAAACATTTAAAGAAAATCGAGTCTGATATGCGTTTCTCCGAGTAAGATGCGGGTTTTCAGCACTCCAAAAATGTTCGTTGTGCACATTGAACAAACCAATACGCATAAATGTACTCTCATCAGTCCACAAGATATTCGTTTCTTCATTTTCTAAAATCCATCGACACATGTTCATTCGTAAGGGAAGATCAGGGGCGGAGATATCCTGGACAGGCTGAAAATGATATGGATGCAATCCAGAAGCGTTGAGCAGTTTCCAGACAAAACTTTGGCTGACATTGTACCTTCTAGCAGCCTGTCGGGTACTGCGTTGCGGATCTCGGAGAAAATATCTGAGTATGCGTTGATCCAGGTTCTCGGGATTGCCTCGCCTTGCTGGCCTGTCGCCACCTCGTGCTTGGGCGTGGGTTGGAACGCTGAACTGCCCGTATTCTCGAAGATTATGCACCATTGTATTAATCAAACGTCTAGTTGGTATTGGCAAATTGGGATATCGCTGATGAAACATTTCACTTGCTCTGGTAGTGTTGTGTGTTTGATAGTAAAACATAACCATATCTGATCGCTCGATATTAGAAAATGGGTACGGCGGAGGCATAATTAATTTATTTTATTTTAAACCTTTTTGACACGTTTATTGACTTTGACGTGTTGTGACATTATTACTCATATTAAGTATTCTATCAGAGAGTTTGTTTTCTAAAAAGGTGTAATATTAAAAGTAGGGTGACCACGCATTTTGAGTCAATAATATTTTTTTAAATAAAAATACGTAAATAACGAATCATCTTTGTTTCAATTAAAATAAATACAGGTAGCATCGCAATCATTTACTGAGTAGGAAAAAAATGGTTGGGATCACGACCCCGAAATCACCCTTATAGCCGATTTACCTCCCGTGGGTGTTATGAGTTTGTGTGTGATCTGATTGGTTTGTAAAAATCTAGTTGGTCGCGCGCCACAACTGCCACAAGAATACTATACTCTGTGATTAGTTGAAATATTGAAGCTGCGCGCTCCTTTCACATGGACGCCCCAGCGATCACGCACTGATACTGGAGGTGAAATTGTCAATTTCGACAATTTTTGATCGGTGCGGTTGTATGAAACACCTATATAATGAAATAAATAAAATAAAAAAGCTATTATTTCTACTACATATACCACTAAAAAGTTACCTATTACTATAAACTATGATACAATTATCTTAAATACTAGGTAGAAGTCGCCTCTGTGGCATAGGCCTCCCCCTATATATTTCCTCGCAAATGTGATGAAAAATATTACGTGCGACACCGGCGTCAGAATATGGCAAACTCCTGTCATCAAAAACCCTCCGCCTTCGGCGTCGACCTGCAACAGGGGCATTCGCTCCAATGAAGCGTGCAATTTTGAAAGGATAAAAAAATGTGAGCGAGCATCGGTGTCGGCAGGCTGCCGCTGGCAGGGCGAGGAGCAGCGCGACGGCGCGCGCTGGAGCGAGGCGGGCGGCTGCCGCGCCTGCGCGTGCGCCCGCGGCGTGGCCGTCTGCCGCCGCGCCGCCTGCGCCTGCGACCGAGGGAACGCCACCGCCATGGTGAGCACCCCATGCTATATGTTTATTTACCTTTTACACCACACCTTGCCAAAAAGCGCGTTATTCCGCACGCTGCGCATCTGGAAAAAAACACTTTTTGGCCGAGTGGTGACGTAAAATTGTGTACAAAACACGGGTCGTAAAACAGAAAGCCCTCTCTCGCATATTTATGACCCTCGCCTGCGGCTCGGGCCTCAAACATCTGCGATATCGGCCTTTCTTTGTTTTACAACCCTTGTATCGTAAATACCTATTATTCCCCGAAACTACCGACTACTACTACTACTACTACTACTACTACTGGACTTATAGTGTGGGATTCTTCAAGAAAGAAGTGTATACATTTTTAAAGGGTCGGCAATGCGCATGTAACATCCCTGGAGTTGCAGGCGTCCATAGGCTGCGGTGACCGCTTACCGTCAGGCAGGCCGTACGCTTGTTTGCCACCGACGTGGTATTTAAAAAAGCTATATGGGTGTCGCCCTGCTGGGCGAACACCTCTCCCCTTTATAGCCATGACTTTCGTTATTCAGAGCCACGATCCGTTGTTGCAGTATCCAAGAGGCAACCGGATGGCTCGCGGTATTTGAACTTCTGAAGTGTCGCGGAACCTCCCTGTGCAACCCGGAATGACCAAGCTTGAACTTCACTTTTTTCATACTTGATCATAAAAAAAAGAAAAAGAAAAAAAAAAGAAGTGAAATTCAAGTTGACTCCGTTCGGGTTCCACAACCCTTCAGAAGCTCAAATACCGCGAGCCATCCGGCCGCCTCTTGGATACTGCTGCTGCGTGTTATTGCCTTAATTAGACGTGTTTATGCTTCTTGCGGCTAATTGCCAAGGAGGGCGTCTAAATCATCCCGCCATCTCCGTCTAGGCCTGCCCCGTCTGCGTCGCCGTTGCCACATCCACTCAATGACTATATTAGTTGTGTCCATAAGTTTCACCATCACCAATGCCTTGTATGGCTTTGGTACTTTTTGATGGCTGCGTATGGTGCTGGCTGAGGTGAGATAATTGAACTAGATGATGAAAAAGAAACGATGTTCATTGAATTGATTGTACTAGATCTTTAATATATTAATTTTATAAGTAGTCCTTTGTGTTGTGCGTCGCCTCGCTGGCGAGCAAGGCGCGGGCCAGCACGAACAGCATCCTTAACGCATTGGCAAACAGGCTGGACTGTCCCCTCATAAAACAGCTCTTGAGCCTACATGTCATTTCAAAATAACTGCTTTGGTTTCTTTATGTAGTTTGTTTTAATGTAGGTATTGACATCCGATTTTAGTTTTAATTTTATTTTATTTATTATATTGAATTGAAATTAGGTAATATGTGTAATTTATTAACACTAGGTTAAGAGAATTGTTACTAACCGATATGGACTTGGGTCTGAAATAAAATGTTTCATTCATTCATTAACTGTTGCCGTAAAACTGGACATTCCATCTCCTCATGGTTTTATCTCCCTCTCGGCGTACAGACATGTGCTACTTAAAAACTGGGCAGTCGATTAGACAATATAACAGTGTTTGAATATCGTGTTCGACAGCTGGAGGAGATGGCGCCCGCGGCGTGCTGCCCGCACTGCGAGCCGCGCTTCCACTGCCGCCACCAGGAGATGCACCACGTCACCTTCCGCAGCGGCGAGCGCTGGCTCTACCAGTGCCAGATCTGCGAGTGCCTCGTCAGTACCCACTCCGCTATACTAACCGGACTAGTATCGTAATATTGTGAAATTCTGACAACTACAAGCCGGCTCCTGTATTGCATCTAACGTTAGAGACAGATAATATAACGCCGGATAATGTAGTCTAACTGACAGATCTTATGTTTTTGGTAAGTATAGTAAGATCAAACTAGTACCGTGACCAGCCCGGCTAGTATGATAGCTTATACCGTCACGTTTTATGTGACTTTTCAGTACATTTTGCCATATAACGTGACGGTATAAGCTATCATACTAGCCGGGCAGGAGCATATATCGTCAGTTATTTCCTCTCGGGCGTTAACTTCTAAAAGTTGTATTATGAAGCCCCGTGAACGTCAGCTGGCGCTCCGTTTATGGGTTCTCCTGTATTCCTCTCAAAGAGGTAAAAAAATATTGTTTTTCACCAATTTATAGCCAGCTGTAGTTTCTTTTCCTAGTTATTGGGTTAGTTATTTTAAAATGCTATCAATCGAGAGAAAATTATTTATAGGTATTTTAGAGGGTCTAACTGTCAATTCCACCAATGGAGCCTCCCTGACGTCCACGGGGCTTCATAACACAACTCTCTTAATCATTTTACAAGTTATCGTGCGAGAGGAACTTGGTCTTAGAAATCCATTGCCGGCCCGCGGTCTATTAATGATAGATTGAATACAGGAAAGGCGCTAAAAAAACACTCACACTGAACTTTCGAACGTAATGGTGAAAAGCACAGTTTGGTTGCAGAATTTAAACAACAGGACAATAGATGAGTTTACACCGATATTAGACAAAGCTACTTCCTGCTAAATATTTATTCGGCAAACCAAGGCCGAGGGGGATAAGACTCATTGTCGCTGGCTTCATTACAACATTTATGATTATGACCTAATTTCATGCCCAATACTCCTACATGTCAAAACTACTTCGTATTTGTTTAAAGCTCAGAATACCTAATTTTGAGTACAAAAACGGCTGGATTAATGTCTTAAATGCTTTTTAAATATAAAAAAAATTGAAACCTACGATTTCATTACATGCAACCTACTAAACATACTCCAATGCTCAATTTATTTATTTTATTGGATAACAAACAAAAAGAACTGTAAAAGCAACTTAATAACTAAAAATACATTAGACAACAAGCATCCACTTATTTCCTAAATAGCGCTCACCAAGACATTTGAATATTACATTTTAAGATTTGGCTGAACTGAAACTATGTTGGTTAGGTTTAGGTTACTACTTTTATACAAATATAAATCAACCTTAACTTCCTTAATTAATACAAGGAAAGTGTAGGTTAAGAAGAGTAGATACCGTTTAACCCAGGGGGTTATGAAATTTAACCATTTACTAAATTAATAAAGACAGACACGTTTTTAATAACTAGTTATGATCGTTGGTTTTTAGTTTTGTCTGATCCACTTAAAGGTCTTAAAGGAACAAAAGCTCTTGTTTACTAAAACCACAAAGTTTAATTTAAAAAAGGTCAATTGATTATCGACTCTATTTCCGTAAGTTTTATATTACGAGTACACTAATAGAAAAATGACGGTCCATATATTTTTCTACTTGTACCATCTTTAGTTGTTCAGCTAAATAGCGGCTATAGAATACAGAATGCGTGTAACGATGTTATTGTATGCAATCTTTATCATTGAAGTATGCTTTTTTTTATACCACGTCGGTGGCAAACAAGCGTACGGCCCGCCTGATGGTAAGCGGTCACCGCAGCCTGTGGACGCCTGCAACTCCTAGGGGTGTCACATGCGCGTTGCCGACCCTTTAAGAATTTATACACTCCTTTCTTGAAGAATCCCATACTGTAGTCCGTCGGGAAATCCTCGGCAGGGAGTTCATTCCACAATCGGAGCGTCCGAGGGAGGAAATTCCTCTGAAACCGTACCGTACGCGACCATTTAGGTTCTAAGGTGTGAGGATGAATGCCCTGCCGACGGCGTGCGGTGCGATGGTAGAAAGCGGCCGTAGGCATCATGTCGAACAGTTCTTCGGAGCACAACCCATTATATTAGCGATAGAACACTCACAAGGAGGCAAAATTTCTCCTTAAACTCAACGGCTCAATATCGCTCGTGAGTTTGGGATCGTCCACGATTCGCACAGCACGTCTCTGAAGCGAGTCAAAAGGCCCAAGCTGGTATCCAGGTGCTCCCGCCCAGAGGTGACAGCAATACTCCATATGGGGACGGACTTGCGACTTGTTTAATAGAAGTCTCTGTCCCGGGGTGAAGTATCGCTTCGCTCTATTGAGCACACCTAGCTTTTTAGATGCCAGCTTGGCTTTGCCTTCTAAATGGCTCCGAAACTGGACGTCGCTGGAAATATGGACCCCAAGGATCCCAATACTCTCTGAGATGGAGAGGGTTGCGTCTTGGAACCGCGGGGCTATAGTGAATGGGGTTTTTTAGCAGTGAACGCGCATACTTGTGTCTTGGTGGGGTTGAACTGGACCAGATTATCCTGGCCCCACTCAGAGACTCTGACTAGAGTGCTCTCGATTTCGGACACAAGTTGTTTGCAACTTTCTAACACACAGGAACGAGGAATGTTGGCACGGCCCGTGTGATAAGCATCCCCGGTGCATTGCATCCATTTTTTTATGACGGACTACAATTATATAGCAAAACTGCACTATAGGACAATGGATTGGACACAACCAAAACTTAAAAAGTATGCTTAACAAATACACAATTTCTTAAAGTTGTATCACCTTCTGAACTCTGGTAATAAATGTCGGGTTGTGGATGACTAAACGTAACAAAAATTTATCTCCACACACCTTGTGTTCAAAACGATCCGGTGTTTTATGAAAAAAAAGGATATCTGGGATTTAGGCATTTCGACACGGTCGTTTCGAAATCTAGGAGTATTGGAGTACCTATCAGCTAAATGAAATGAAGTGGTGAAAGACCTGAGCCTTTCGTGGAGCTGATCCTGAGGCCCGATGTAGAACCGTGTCGTTGGTATGTGGCAGCTTGGCGAGGTGGACTGCTGGGAGCCGGCGTGCGAGGAGCGCGGCGCGTGCTGCGCGGGCGCGGGCGCCGGGGCGGAGGCGGGGGCGGCGGCGGCGGGGGCGGGGGGCGGCGCCGCCGACGGCGCGTGGCACGCGCGCCGCCTGGACGCCGCGGGCTGCCAGCTGCCGCACTGCCGCCTGCCTGCCTGCCAGGTGCCTACACCACACACCTGTCTCCTCTTCTGATTCATGCCGCTGTCGGCCCGACACGATTATTGCAAACGTTTTTGACGTCATCTCGAGCCGTAGCTTTTACTGATAACTCTGTGATTAACCCGACATCCTAACCCAGTCCCTTCACCACAGAACGTCTGAATGCCTCAGACGTTATGCGGTGTGAGATTATCTTTATTGTACCCCTTCCTGTAACTAACATATGATATCATGCATTTCATTGAAAACCGATTTCTAGAGAACACACCATATTTTCATAATTTCTTACTTATCTGTGGAAAGTGGTCCCTATAAGGAGTAATTGAAATGGTTTTACTTACGATAAAACAGAATCGATGCACCTTTTATTTTATTTTTAACCAAGATTTTTGTGTCTCTGAATATAATAAAAAGACGCTATCAACAAAACTCTGTAACTTATCAAAAAACACGCGTTCATATCCATGAGCTTAAATGATAGAACATTTGGAATTGAATTTCAGAACTATTTAATAAACGCAGGTGTGCGGAAGGGTGATTATGAAAATCGAGAATCCAATTTAATAAGCAAAAAGTGTCATAGGCAAAAACAAAACAAGGCTGGAACATTTTTCAGCTGTACCAACGCTATTTATAAGGCTTCCTTTCTGCTTCGATGTCGAACTCGCTTGATGTGTGTCCTTCTTGACCAGTGTTGAGTAAGCTTCGGCTGACTAACCGCGAGTCGCTTGAGATGGTCGTGTGTGAACGCCTCGTTTCCGCTTGTTGCAGGGAGGCCAGTGTGCTACTTTGGTGAGCAATCTCGCGTGTTGTGTGCATCGGTAACCACCCCCACTCTTTTATTCATTCATACATTGCTATATTAACACGTGTTTATTTGTTGCTCGTGCTTTAGGTTTGGTTTGTTAAGTGACCAGACAGGGACATATATAACCAGCATCAGAAAGTTCGTGCCAAAGTTACCAATATCGTAAGATATTTTTAGTCCATAAGATACCTTCGCCACTGCTACTTATTTGATGCTGAATGTACCTACCTTTGTTGACGTCAAACATTTGTATATACATTTTTGCTTTATTACAATGAAATTAAATAGATGAAAAGTGTATATACATCTTTAACATCTACTGTATCAAAAATATGAAATCAAAGAATTGTTGACTTAAAAATTGTGTGGCCCGATTGTTCAATATCCTGATAAGTGTGTAAGATTTCAATCAACTATAGATTAGAGTAAGCCATTCGAATACTATACGTAAATGCCAACAATATAATATATATTTATAAACGCTCCTAAAGGAATGTTTTTACCTACCTACTCAAATCGGAATAATTGCATTGTACTCAGTACAGCGCAGAGTGCAATCCAGTAGTAAATTGAATGGATAAACCTGATCTCTAAGTGCTTGTTGTACTGCATACTTAATATTCCACTACGTGACATAAACTAATTATACAAGTGTTTATTTTTAAAACAAGTAAAAAAAATGTTTATTTCGTGTTAAATATAAAAAAAGGCTTTATGAAGTATAAGGTCAGTTTCTCAACATTTGATTGTGGAGTAGACACCCTCAGTCCCACCCCACCTGACTTTTTATATAATTAGATGTAAGAATATAAGTACGACCTTAAAACGTCCCGACCCGACCCCGACGTCCCGACCTTTAAGACGTGAGTGACCCATTTCATTATATTTAATATAAGTACGAGTAGTAAGTAGTAAAAACAATTCTATTTTATATACCACCTATTGACAGATAAAAGCCTATTTTAAACCGAAACTTAATAAGTTACATGCAAACCCAGTCATATTTGTTGTTAAGCTGTATGTCAATTTCAATCCCCGCGTATTGGATTATTATCAAGAGAAGGAAAAATCAGGCCCACAAAACATACTTAACAAATTACAATCAAAAACACACTTCCATTTCAAGTATCATTATGTTGCATGTCTTTTCATTTTAATCATCATCATTAATCGAGCATGATGACATTGATGTTACTAGCATGCTACGAGATATAAATGCCTAACATGGCGCATCAAGTTTTTATTTATTTAGTCACAATCTTCCATTAGTCTAGAGAACTAGAAACAAGTATCCTCTTTTCAGTACCAAATATCATGCCCAGTCATTAGGATTTATTTTAGTAGTTTTATGTAAGCCAATGCGAAAACAAGTCCAGCTAACTGAACTGCTGTTAGCGAGTATACAAATTGTTTTACCCAGTTGCACAAACTTGCCCAATTAAATAAATAGATTTTTTATAGTCCCCGGTAGCAAATATTGTCAGTAATGTCCTCAAAGTTATAGTCCACTTTTAATGTTTATGAGAGATATAAATATACAACCCGGCCGGTACCGCCGCAACCGCTATGTCCCTACATTTTAAATCTGTAATATCTTCGAAAATATTCATTTAAATTACCGTCGTTAAGGTACTTAATTGAATAAGGATTAATGCTGTATTGCTTAAAATAGCTTCATAAATAAGCCATTATTTCTCGTAAAAAGTAAAGGATAAAAAATGGTTATTGTCGGTTATCCCTAAGAGGTAGACATATATATACCATAGCGGACTTTTTTTGTAGACCTTTTTAAGGTGTACAATACTGTAGTACATTATTTTGATCTATCTCGTAGGGTTCAGCCAGGGTTTGCAATGTAAGCGCAAAAAATGTGTTTATTTACGACATCCATCGCATTAGAAACTACTAAAATTATCGTTGTTTCTCTCCTATATTATGCATGTGTTATACATATAGAGGTTTATAAACCTCTTGAATCATTTTATCTATTTAAAAAGACCGCATCAAAATCAGTTCCGTAGTTTTAAAGATTTAAGCATACATAGGTACAGACAGCGGGAAGCTACTTTGTTTTATAATATGTACCGTAGTGATGGTAGCTAACCCAATCACCCTATGTTGAAGGGAAAAACAGTCAGCTGTCTATAAATTGGTGAAAAGTACCTATATCAATACGCTATCACTCTATTTCTATTAGACTTATTCCCCTTTCAGTGCTGCCAGCATCAATAACCATACTTGCTGATGTATTTTCCACCAGTGTCCTCGGGTGACTATCATTTACTATTTAATCGAGAGGTAACGACTAACTCTTTTTAACGTTGTTTATTGGCTATGTATTACTATTCAAGACTGTATCATGTTTTTGCAGCCGTTAGTACTCCTTATGTATAAATAAAAAAATAAAAAAAATCCACCAACGGAGCCCCAGCTGACGTCCTTGGGGCTTCATAAAAAGCTTCTTACTCTACTCTCTTAAGCATCTTATAAGTTGTCGCCTGAGAGAAATTTGAACATGAGAACCTGTTCCTGGCTCATTGGCTCATCCTAAAAAATAAACTGATAGCGAGAGATATTTAACCGAGATTTGTGCAACTGAGTAAATGAGTTCGTTGTCCACTAGCAATCCTTGAATAGGCGGAGTAAATATACTATCGTTAATTAGTCAATTTAAATTATACTATCTAGTCATGTTTATCGACAATTATGAAATTTAAATTATAGGCCTACCGTTTAACTCAGTTCATTCCCAGTAGTCCCGTGGAAGTAGTTCCGTGGTGGAACTAGTGAGACTTTTTTCCCAATAGTTCCGTCAACGGTACAGAGTGGTAGTTAGGTACGACGACGAGCGAAGCGAGGAGGAGTGTTAGTAGAACTGTGACCCTACAACGCGCGAGCCGAGCGAGCGAAGCGAGCGCGCCGCGGCAGCGGCCGGCGAAGCGCCACAACTGAACATTGGGAACTGAACTATTGGGAAAAAAAGTCTCACTAGTTCCGCCACGCAACTACTTCCACGGGACTACTGGGAATAAACGTTTAACTCTAATCATGCGCCCTGCGTGGCGCGCGGCGTAAAACGGATGTTGTCAAAATGTAGCGGGGCGGGTTCCCGCCTAGGAACTATCCGAGTTAAACGGTAGGCTTATAGCGATGCCGGCCTCGCCGGTGGCCTAGCACCGCGACGGTGCGCGGCGGTCACGCGGCGAGCCGGCAGTAACGTGTGGTCGTGCGCAGAGCGGGCCCGTGGACGCTGGCGCTGGCGCTGGCGGCGGCGTGGGCGACGCGCGCGCGCGGCGCGCAGCACCGCAAGCACCGCGGCGCGCGGCGCTAGAGCCGCCCTGAGCCGCAGCCCGCAGACTATTTATTCTAGATAGACCTAATGTTAACCAATTGCGGCGGGCGCGCGCCCGCCCCGGCCTTAACTAGCGGCCGCGCCCGCCCGCGGCGCCCGGAACCGCATGTGATACTGTATTATAGCGCGCGATACTGTCGATTATATCAAAGTATTTTATCTTCGTTATAGCAATATTATAGTGTTATTATCGAGTAGTTAGGTTATAGAACGGTGTGCCGCGAATCTTGATCGAATGCCTTTATTATAATTAGTGCGAGCGGCGCGTGGAGTGAGCGGTTCCGGCGTCGATGTCTTCCGTGCTTCCGACTCGCGTGTCGTTTCACCTCTCACCCGGGCCCGTACGATACGGTGTTGACGGTGTACAGTGGAGGTCGTCAATACATATACAATTGTTCAATGTCCACCTTGTGACGTTGAAACATGTTACCTACGATTGTTTATGACCGCCAATGTTGTACACCGTCTCATTTTTATTGTCTCGAGTTGTCGCGACGGGAGCGTTATATACTTAATTAGTAGATAATAGTTAATAATCGCTTGTAGAAAGTAACGTCGCGGGATGTCGGGACTGCCGGGGTGTAAGATGTGAGGTTACGCGAGTCGCGCACGCGGCGCGGCACGAGGTTGTGATAGAGCGAGTGCGAGCGAGTGCGTGCTCGTGCGGCGCCGCCGTCCTCCGCCCGGCGCGTTCTCACCGCTACAACTAGGTACTCTTCGAATTCTAAATTTAAACAATACGTCGATCGCTTCAAATTATTATACTAGACTTATAACGGTACTATTTAGCTATTGTTGTGAATATTGTATAGTGTCGCTACATTTGCCGAGAACGCGCCGCGCGGAGGGCGTGTACGTTAGTGTGGGGGCGCCGAGCGCGCGCACGAGCGACCCGGCGCGCACGTTAGGCCGCTGTTGTACGAATTTTTTCATAATATATTATAGTTTTTGTTTGACTTTATATAGAAATCGTTTTCTTGAATAATTTTGAAAGTAACCAAAAATAGGTACCAAATGTAGAAAAGACATGATTGTTTCTTAATTTTCAGAAAGCATTTCGATGCTTGCATGTTGTATTGTGTTCAAAAAATTACAATTAAAAAGATATCCTTATGGTTGTGTTTTATTCACCCTCTTTCAATCCTGTTTAAGGCTTGCAATCCATAATTAACCAACTTAGAGAAGTTTAAAAACCCCGACATTTTACTTTCAAAGTTTAACCCTTTGAACTCCAAGAGCCTATAAAGTGGTCGTGTGTTGACGTGCCCACCACGCCAACAACCACTAAATAGGTCGGAGTGAAGGTGTACTTTAATCATGAAAAAAAACAATTATGAATCGTTTTTATTGGTTTAAACGTTAAAACGTTATATCAATTTTTGATACCTTGGCCTCTGAGTGATCACTTCATTCAAATATGATGGCGTTTAAAGGGTTAAACAGCCCTCTTTTGATTAATAATCCACGACGGTTGCGTCGGGGGTTATTAATGAAAAGAGGGGTGACAATTAAATTGTTAGTTATCTATACATACCGATTCGACCTTCAAACCTTCAAGAAAAGAGCGTACTGCTATCTTAAAGGCCGGCAACGCACTTACAACCCCTCTGGTGTTGCGAGTGTCCATGGGCGGAGCTAATCGCTTACATATAGTTCGGTCAATCTACTAGGAATAGGGTACCTACTGAGCCAGTTAATGAAAAAACTGAAAAAAAAATGAAAATTTATTAAAAAACACGATGAATTTTTCAAGTTGACAAAATAATATATTAGATAGGTAAAATTATATAATCAAGTTGTATAATTGCATGTTAACACAATTCAATACGTATATCAATAAATTCAATATTAGGCTGCATAAAATATTAGTAGACACAAAAATTATCCATTTGTTCAGAGAGCAATTTCACTCAAAAGGGATCCTGTCATTTGACCTACTAACTTTTACTCTAACGCTTCATTAGACCTAATGTTTCACTAGACCTAAGAATGCACTTTTCCTCAAAACAGTGTTTTATCGGGTTATCTTGAATTTTATCAACTAGAAGTCATTAGGTTATGTAAGGTTTGTTTTACAATAATCGTATAAAGTTTACTATTTAAGAAAAAATGCATTGGGTCTAATGTAACATTACAGTATAGGTCGATTCAAAAGAGCTGGCGCGGAATGTCTATGAAATCAAATGACAGTTTCACACATTTTCCGCGCCAGCTCTTGTGAATCGACTTATACATTGTAACAAGAAAGAATCCACTCGAAATTATGCCTTTTAATTGGTTCTCTGATTTGGAAATTGGTTTTTCCTGCTCAGAATCATATCATGTATTTACTATTATTTCTGCTAGACTAAAAATTGGCCCCAAATTCCTACAATTATTTTTGATTTCCACTATGTAACAGTTCATACAAAGAGTACAAAATGTAAATTACATAGTGGAATAAAAAAATAGGGGACTTTTTTTCATTATCTCGATCAAGATTGCTCATAAATGTCCAAAAAAAACCCGACTCTAATTTTGTACTTGCTATGTCACAATTTGTGGTTTCCGTGAGCCAATTCTTGGTTACCTAGAGAAAATACCGAAATCGGCATATGCGTGCCTATCAAATTCGAAGAGTTCCCTCGATTCCTCCTAGATTCCATCATCAGACCTTCACCAAATTTATATGGGACCAATTTCGGGATAGCTGCTTTAAACAAAAAAAAAGAATTATCAAAATCGGCCAACGTGGTCAAGAGCTATCGGGGAACATACATTTAAAAAAAAACCAATCAAACATGCACACGAACTGAGTACCTCCTTCCTTCTATTGAAGTCGGTAAAAAATTGAGTGCAAACGCTCAGTGAGACTTTTTTAAAGTTGTATGTAAATAAGGTAAATGATTAATTTTCCTCTAAACATACATAAATTAAACACACGTGTATGCAGATTTTTCGACACAAAGTGAAGCACTTCTCAGTAGTTCATTTCTCAGAATGATTTATAAGAACATCGACATTTCATAAGGTAAAATGATTGCCCTTCCTCATGAAGCCGCTCTTGGTGTTTATTTTACTACTTCCTCTTTTTTTCTAAAGGTCACGCCGGGCCAAAATTATTATTTATTCAAATAGCGAGTGCGCTTGGTGAAGCGCTGAAAATCTATGTTTCCAAGTTATTGTGGTACGGGTACGGATACGGGCGGGGGGAGAGTGGGTGTAAAGGCAGGCGGCGTTAGGTATGCCACGCGCAGCGCATGCGGCGGCGGCTTCTGTCGCTCCACCACGCCCGTGGCCAGCGTGTACGCCGCCGCAAACACAGTCACCGCCTATAACATTATATACTCACATTACAACTAGTTAAGGTCTTCGCACAATAAACACTGAACAACCACTCGATTCAAAGCTAAATATTGAAATTTAAGCCTTGTGTCGTATTTCCTACAGTACAATTTCCAAAATTGAGGTTAAGGTAGTTTACCACGTGTAGTCTACGCGTTGTCCACATGTCGTACATATTTGAGTTGATGCCACAGTGGTGTGGAGTTGATATAGTATGCGAAACAACCGAAGTGACCGATCAACATTAAAAGTGGTTCAATGTTGTCATCGCATATATTCTTGTCAAACTTGATTTTTTATAACGAACACACACAACTTACGGTAATAGATGGTTTTGCCCTTGGGGTAACCCACCCTAATTAGACTATTACTTTTTATGATACAGCAATTCAAAAATTTATTGTAACTGATTGTGAATGGTCATTACCAGAATCATGATGATAGCCGAGGAAAGCGCAGCGAGGGCGCCGGCGTAGCTGCGGAGCTCCGCGGTGGTGGGGCGCAGGCAGCCCGCGCGCGGGGCCGCTAGCTGCGACGGCTCACACGCAGGCACGCGTTTGAAGTTGGATGTTATGCGGCCGCAGCATGACGGTGGCAGCGCGCGCCGGTACTTAAACCAGTCCGAGTGCTCCTGCACCCCGCAGCATCGCAGCTGAAACACGCATGCATAAATGACTGGACAATGGGACTTGGCGGAGCCCGTTAATGGACTGTCAGGCCGGAATAATTCCACCTGTTATCTCCAATTTATTCCACTGAGAACTGGATTTTTATTTCCCATATGTTACCAGTGGTAACCAGGTGGGGGAATTCCCGGCTGTAACCACTAAATAACTATTTGGGCGCAGTGATCCAAAAGAGGATCTTGGCCTCCGAAACGGAAGCACGCTACCTTTCCCGATCCTACGCCGGTTCCTGCAAGTTTTCAACCTGAAGCTGACACAGATCCGCCTCCACACTGTCTTCCCAGCGATAGCGTCGGTTGGAGTGGGGTAGCAACACGTTTTTTATTTAGACACCATTAATTACACTGGTATAGAAAGAAAATATACTTACTTAAATTCTCGATGATAAGGAGATCACGACTGCCCGTGCTGATTGGAGCTGGCCACAAGGTTTAGCCTACCTCTAATTGCATGGCGGCGAAGGAGCTCCGCACGGCGGGGTCGATGGCCTCCAAGCTCATGGCGCGGTGCATGCTAGCATTGAGCGCGGCGGGGTCGCGCAGCGCGCGCGTCAGCCCCGCCAGCGAGCACTGCCCCACGCTCAGCACCAGTATCGCCGTCATTGCCACGGTTAGCAGCTGGACATAGTTTTATAATTAGTGGTGGATCCAGGATTTGAGTTGGGGAGAGGGGAGAAGCCAGTTTCGAAGACGAGGGGGGGGGTCTATACACTAAAACCAAGCTAATGCAAGAAACTCGAATAACATGCCCATCTAACTAGCTTTCCAGAATGTTACAAATTACCTAATGTTAATGTAAAACACTTAAATTCTTAACAAACGGCCAATAGAACCAATGTAAAGCCGTCTTCTTAACAGTAGTTTGAAGCAAACAATAACAATTAGCATACACATCTAAATTTGTCCCTGACCCAGGTGCCTAAGCGATGTCAGTAACAGGAAGAGTAGAACAGTTAAAAATGTGTAGGTAAGATCACCGTAGCGAAGAGCGGTTGCGACTTAGGGTGGTAGGGCACCAGCGTGGACAGCCAGCAGACGGGCAGGCACAGCAGCGCGCCCGCCACGAACGCCACGCCCGACGCCAGTTCCACGTTCAGGTCCGTCGTCCAGAAGTAGTACGAGATACGCAGCAGGCTCCATGTGGTCGAGCCGCCCAGGATCGTCCCACCGCTCTGATAGTACATTTTAATATTAATTTAGACTCATTAAGAGAATTTTTCAAAGAAATAGATATTCTAACCCTGCCGTGCCTATACGTATTTGAAATAATAATATATGTTAGGAAGGATTTGTGCAATTTCCCAACGAACGCTGATAAACCAATAGCCACCAGAAACACTGGCAAACTCAAAATAACCTTCTATAGACTAGTAAAGGCAAAAAATTTCGTTCTTGGGAAATTGTATCAACTTCTACAATAAAATTCCTAAACACATTACTGAACTTAGCAATTTTATTCTAAATTCAAGTTTGTAGGAAAAGAAACACTTAAGTACGCGTATTTCAAGAGCATATTATAAGGTAAACTATTACATCAGGAATAGGGATGTTTGGCAGTGATAGTGTCCTGCACGGCTAATCTATCGCGAAAATAGGTTTTCTACTGTAGCATTGTTATTTTGTAGTACTGTAATTTTATAATTAATTATACTATGCATATTGTTTTGAAAAAATGAGACCTCGCCGAGTTTCTTACGCCGGTTCTTCTCGTGGCAAAGGTTTATTTTTCCGAACCGGTGGTAGTTTATTGACGTTCATAGGTGCATGTAATATGCCAAATTGGAAGAATAGATTACTTTTACTTTAATATACGAGTGAAGCTTAATACACGGTTACTTCGTAGTAGATACTCTGCGATATAAGCGCCAAGTTCACCAACAGGGTGACTTGGAGAGTTGCCGGGCCGTTATTCAGTGCGATCGATGATGAATGCCGACGCTCAAAATAAGCTTGATGCACTTGGGTATGGAGATAGCCCCAGGTGGATATAGCGTAGATACTGTTTATCCAGGAAATCATCCCGGTGGGTTTTGTACTTGTAATAAGGCGAAAAATTTAAACATCTTTGACGTTGACAACAGTAGTGCGAAGACATAGTAACATTCAAAAGTTATTTAATAGTAATATATGTTACATACCAGGAGGAGGCCGGCGCACATAAACAAAACTAAACTACTGTTCCTCATGTCGCGATATATTTAAATTTGTCTATTTAAAGAAGACATCTAATCAAGAGCTTTGTAAATTATTTAATATTTTTTTCTAATTATGTCCCTTTGATAATTTTCAAATCGACATTTGAATCATTTTTGACGTATTTTTTTTACAATGCATAATCCCAACCTACATAAAGTTCACAACCAAGTTCTTTATAGACTACTAGCTTTTGCCCGCGACTTCGTCCGCGTAGAACTCGTTCTCGCCTTAGAATTATTTGTTTTCCCATACAATTTTTCTCAAGCTGAAATGGTTGAACGGCGTCCAAAAGGACACCAGGACCTTAGGGGTGTATTCTCTAGAAATCGTATAGTCCAAAGTCCAAACGAATGAAAAAGTGCTTATTTTGGAAAATCAAATGTACCGATTCTAGACGAATGAATCCCGTCAAAAAATAACAATTATAATGATAGAAGTCTCGCTACGTAGTTCTACCGTAAAACGTAGTCCCAACAGAGCGAGTTCTTCATGTAAGTATTATGGCCAAAGGCCCTAAACAGACCGGCAAGACATGCAGGCCTATCATTCCAACAGATCAGGCTCCTTATGCAAGGCTGAGGGCCGAAGGCCCAAAGCAGAGCGGCAAGGCACGCGAGACCGAAGGCCGAGCGTCCCAACCGAGTGGGTTCTTTACGTAATGATAATGGCCGAAAATGCGAAGCAGAACGGCAACAAATGCGAGACCGAAAGCCGATCATTCACACACAGCGGCCTCCTTATGTATGGCTGAGGGCCAAAGGCCCGATGGGCGCGCCAAGTCAAACCAAGAGTGTTATACGCGATAATGAAGGTGTGGTGGAGGGCGGCAAGGCACGCGAGGCTGACGCCAGAGCGTAGTTATACAAACTATGTATAGGTTAGTTAGGACAACATCGTGTATCTTATAAGCGACCATAACGGCCGAAGGCCCTAAATCGAGTAGTAAGGCACGCAAGGCCGTAGTTAGTTAATAGAGCGGCTCTTTAATAAGGATGAGGGCCGAAGGCTGAGTGTTAAGGCACGCGAGGCGGAAGATCGAGCATCCCAGCATCGGGCTCTATAAAGCTGAGGGCCAAAGGCCCGAAGCTGAGAGGTACGGCACGCGAGGCCGTAGTTCGAGCATCCCAACAGAGCGGGCTTTTCATATAAGGCTGCGATAGGCGTGCCAAGTCAAGCCAAGAGTGTGATACGCGATAATGAAGGCGTGGTGGAGGGCGGCAAGGCACGCGAGGCTGACGCCAGAGCGTAGTTTTACACACTATGTATGTATAGGTTATTTAGGACGACATCATGTGTCTATCTTTCTTTCGTTATCTATCTATTTATGTGGTATAAGTGACTGAATATTAAGTAATCCGCAAAAGTAATTGGATTACAAAGTAACACATGTAGATTTTATATCTAGGACTATCTAGAACGGGACCGAAATTTGGGTTCAGGGTCACAGTTAGGTACTTAACCTTTAACCTCTGACGTGTTGTTTTCTTACATACGAATGACATTCGTCTGTGTATAATAAGTGGTCTAGTCTTTTAAATTTATATTGGTTATTATGTTTTTAGGTAACAACTATTTTAATACATATCTCATTTATTAGAATAAAAAAAAAAAGTGTGTAGTTTTTATAAACAACAATATTTGGCTTATTACTGGCTGAAAATCAGCGCTGTACATAGGTGTTCGGCACCTCAGCATAATGCTGAGCCAGTGTCCGTTTCACTGCCGCGGGGACACACATTATATGTGATTTGTGTGTACCTACGTTTTTACTTTGGGTTCTAATTTTTGTCATGTATGTGTGTCTTGTGTGTGTCTGTGAATAAATGTTTCTTTCTTTATTTCTATGTACTGATATTAAAGTGATCAAATATAAAAAATCAGCAAAAAATCAAAAACGAAAATAGACGTAAAAATGATGATTTTATAAAATTCTGAACGTTTTTTTCTCAAAAATTAGTTACAACGCATTTTTAACGGCAGCTTGGATTCCGGCTTCTTCACCAGAAGAATCACTTCGGTTAGACAAAATGTCATCGTTTTCATCTGACGAAGAATCATCTGACTCGTTGAGCCACGATTCTATGGCCTGATCTGCATTTTTTTGACTACTTTCAACTTTTTGTCTTTTTCGTGAGGTGTTCATACTCGCGCCGTTGATTTTATCGATAAAACTTTAATTGTTAATCGTGTTAAAAAAGTTACACTAACACTGACCATACGAAGCACGTACGTCAAAAACATAATTATAACTATATCGTACACGCTCCTTCTTATCTGTTTTGGTCGCGTCACTGCATGCTAGGAAAATACTAAAACCGGCATTAAAGACTACCCAACAAAAAAATATATATATGAGCGAATAACAGTTTACGCGACGTACCTCATTCGTACGTCAGTGGTTAAGGGCTAAACGCTAATAGCTTTTAAATTTTGAAGAGACCGTGGTGGCTGGTGCACACGCACACTGTGCAGCGCCGCGGCGCAGCGCTTGCGTTGACTTTTTGTTTTTCAGTTTATACCTTAATATTTCACAAATTTTGAATGAGGATGTTTTTCCTTTGTCGTCAAGTATATGCTTACCAATTTTCATACCTGTAACTCATGGATTATAGGAGTTCCCATACAAAATTCAACCCCTCTTTTTACCCCCTTTTAACCCAAATCTGCACAATTTTTATAGCCTAAAACCTGACCGGGTATTTACTCGACAGATTAGTAAAGTTTTCATCAAAATCCGTTCAGCCGTTTTCACGTGATGCGCGTTCATATAAACAGACAAACAGATAAACAGATAAACAGACAAAAATTCTAAAAACTGTTATCGATTCTTGGTATCCCCAACCAACTTTTTTTCGAATATCTTCCATGTACAGACTTTCGACCCTCTTCAGCTTTTTTATATGTATGTATAGATAGATATAGATAGTAGAAGAAAAAGAATAGATAATTTCATTAATCGATGTCAATTTATGCATGTAGAAATCAAAGAGTAAAATATAGCTCTATTACATGAAAATGACAGTAGCGACAAATTAATCACAACAGAAGCAATAGTGACGTAAACCGAAATTTTGTAGTAAATAATGTATTATTCACACTTTCTCTATTCGATTCTACTCTAGGAAATTGTACGAAATCCTCGTATTTTTGAAAACCTGATGATACAACCATAAAAAGAGCAGTCAAGATTTCTTTGCGGTGTTGGATCTTGTAAGCCCTACCCTAATAAACTCAGATTTCGTCTTTATCTTCTTCTAACTCTACCAGCAACATATACCAACCCGGCTAGTATGATAGCTTATACCGTCACGTTATATGGCCAAAATATATTGAAACGTCACATAAAACGTGACGGTATAAGCTATCATACTAGCCGGGCAAGAGCTCGTTCGTATGCATCAAGTACCGACATAATCGGATGCACGGAATCTTGTACTTGGTGTCCAATGGCAATGATTATCTATGTTACATTAAATTTGTTCTATAAATACAATACAATACAAATATAAACTGCTTCAAAAATAGTCGGCACAAATATGTAAAACAAAAAAATTAACATCCAGCGGACACCCGCGACCTTCACCAGGTCATCGGTCCACCCTGTGGGGGGCCTGCCCACGCTACGCCTTCCGGTACGTGGTCACCACTCGAGAACCTTTCCGCCCCAACGGCCATCGGTTCTACGTGCTATGTGCCCCGCTCACTGCCACTTAAGTTTAGCGATTCGGAGGGCTATATCGGTCACTTTGGTTCTGCTGCGGATGGCCTCATTCCTGATGCCATCACGCAGAGAAAACTCCTAACATAGCTCTCTCCATTGCTCTTTGGGTGACTTTGAGCCTTCTTATGAGGCCCATAGTAAAGCGACCACGTTTCAGTACCATATGTCATCACTGGCAACACACACTGGTCAAAGACTTTCGTCTTAAGACACTGCGGAATTGGACGAAAAGATGTGCCGTAGCTTCCCGAACGCTGCCTAGCCGATTCGG
Source organism: Notocelia uddmanniana (assembly GCA_905163555.1). Classification (NCBI taxonomy): domain Eukaryota; kingdom Metazoa; phylum Arthropoda; class Insecta; order Lepidoptera; family Tortricidae; genus Notocelia; species Notocelia uddmanniana. The sequence continues at coordinate 26,237,347 of LR991055.1, forward strand.
ATTCGACGATTAACCTCTTTCTCGAAGTTGGACCTACCTAACTGGACAGTCTGTCCTAGGTATATGTAATCGTCTACAATTTCGATCGTAAAGTGTCCGATTGTTACGGGAGTTGGTGCGACATAGGCATTTGACATGATCTTCGTCTTGTCCATGTTCATCTTTAAACCAACTCGCTCGGAGGCTTTACTAAGGTCATTGAGCATTGTACTTAAATCTTCCATAGTCTCAGCCAAGACTACTATATCGTCAGCAAACCGAAGGTGAGTGAGGTACTCGCCGTTTATGTTGATGCCTAGCCTTCTCCAGTCCAGAGTCTTGAACACATCCTCCAGTGCAGCGGAGAACAGTTTAGGAGAAATAACATCTCCTTGCCTGACTCCCCGCTGCAACGGAATAGGCTTCGAGCTCTGATCCTGGAGTCGGACTGACATAGTGGCGTTCTCGTACAAACATACTTCATGCACTTCGATATAGCGGTAGTCCACTTGGCACCGCTGGAGAGATTGTAGTACAGCCCAGGTTTCAATCGAATCGAAGGCTTTCTCGTAGTCCACGAACGGTAAACAGAGGGGCAGGTTATACTCCTCTGTATAACCTGACGGAGCGTATAGATGTGGTCTACGGTGCTAAAGCCTCTTCGGAAACCGGCTTGTTCGGGAGGCTGGAAGTCATCTAGCCTGCGTGCGAGACGGTTCGTAATGACTCTTGAAAACAGCTTATAGACATGGCTCAGAAGTGAGATGGGTCGGTAGTTCTTCAGTAAGGCGTTGTCACCCTTTTTGAAGAACAGCACCACCACACCTCTGTTCCATGCCTTTGGAATTTTCCCTTCCAGTAGGACGGAATCGAACAACTTCTGAAGGGCCCTAAGGACCGGTTTTCCACCCGCCTTCAGAAGTTCCGCTGTAATTCCGTCTTCACCGGGTGCCTTGTTGTTCTTAAGCTGTTTAAGAGCCATTCTAATCTCGTACAGGCTGATGTCCGGGATATTTTCGGTATAGTGCCGGGTTAATCTAGCTCTTGGGTCTTCCGTCAGACCAACTTCGGGTCTGCTAATTGACGCGTATAGCTGTCCATAAAAGCACTCTATCTCATTCAGAAGCTCATGTTTGGACGAAACTATTCTACCATCTTCAGTTTTTAATCTGGCGAGCTGGCTCTGCCCAATAGACAGATGTCTTGAGAAAACTTTAGAGCCCTTATTCTGCTCGATGGCCTCTTCAATACGATTTGTATTGAATTGGCGCAGATCGCGGGTAAGGGACTTGGAGATCTGTTTATTGAGCTGCCTGTATAATGTCGCATCGGCTGAAGACTGAAGAATCATCTCATTCCTTTCTTCGATTAGCCTCTGAGTGGAGATAGAGAGCCTTTTGGCTCTGTGAGTTCGTTGGGCCTTAAAGAATTTAGACCCAACGCTATGGACAGCTTCCACAAACCCGTCATTGAATTTGTCCACGTCGCCGCCCAGACAATCGAAACGGTTTTGGAGTTCCAGCTGAAAGCTCTCGGGGCTTTGAATTTGGACTGCTGCTGGACGGAGCGTGGACTTCATTAGTCGAGAGCGCTCTAGCTTGACGCATATATTCAACGTACCTCTTACCAGACGATGATCACTTCCAGTTTTAACCGTATTGATCACAGAGACATCATTGAATATACGCCTCTTCGTCGACATGATGAAGTCAATCTCGTTTTTAGTTACACTTCCTGTGTTCGTGTTTCTTGAAGAAGGAGTTCATCATGTAGAGTCCCTCCTTCTCCAAGAAACCAGCCAGTAGTTGGCCCCGGTGGTTCCGACTTCCAACTCCAAATTGCCCCCCTTTCAGCTCATTGCCGTCTCTCTTGCCCAGTTTGGCGTTGAAATCCCCCATAACAACGGTGAAGTAGGTTTCGAAACTATGCATGACTTTTGATATATCCGCATACATAGCCTCCACGTCGTCCTCGGAGTGTACTAAGGTCGGCGCGTACACCTGTATGACCGTCAACGAGTACCTCTTGGATACTCTTGAGTATAAGGTACGCCACCCTGGCCGACACACTCTTGATCTTCACCACGTTGTTCACGAGGGATTTGTGGATGATAAACCCGACACCTCCTTGGGACTGTTGGTCGCCCTCCCGGAAATAGAGCAAATTGCCGGACTTGAGGGCTATCGTGTCCTCCCCCTCTCTTCGGACTTCAGATAACCCTTTTTTTTTTTTTGACTCAGAGAAATGCGTTACGCATACCAATACGTAATATGAGGCCTGCGGGGACAAGCCAGATATTACGCATTAGTTATGTGGGACTCTCCGGTCCAAACGAGGACCAGCCTACCCACTAAAACTCTGGGATGCTGCCTCCACCGTGCCCGAGTGGTGATGCCATGGGATCGCGAACATTTCACCACGACATCACCGGCACCATCGCCCTAAGGCGAACCCTCACCAAAAAGGCACACTGTAGCATGACCAGTGTGCCTTCCCGCACCGGCCTCTACGTGTTGGCTATGTAGTACTCGGTTGGTACTTCGGTACCTCGGTACTTCGGCTCCGCGCACGCCTTCCAAAGGTCCGGGACACCATTGTCCCGTGAGCGGAAAAGACATACAATAATAAATACTATTTCACTTCTCATGCTCTAGTTGTCTCATGCAAAGTTCGTCTTTACGCTCTGTCTAGGCGACATAAAGTCGCTTTTTATGCTCTAGAGCATAAAGGAAAATCCGCCCGCTGCGCCGCCGCCGCCCGCGGTCAAGAAGTAAAAATTTGATGAAATAACATTAATTGTATTAGTTAATTGTATAATTTTCTCGCAATCGAAGTGAAAAGCAGAGTGTATAACTCGTACATAAAACCCATTTATCCTCTACTTTATATCAACCCTCGCCTGCGGCTCGGGATCGATAATATGTCTCGAATAAAATGACTTGTTTTATGCACTTGTTGTACGATCCACTATTTCACTTCTCATGCTCTAAACGTTCGTTTTTACGCTCAGCATAGGCGACATAAAGTCACTTTTTATGCTCTAGAGCATAAAGCAAAAACCTTCTTTAGCGCGCCGCTGCCCGCGGTCGACAAGCACGCGGCTCGGATCGATAAATTGTCTCGGATGAAATGGCTTGTTTTATGCACTTGTTTGGCTTGTTTTATCTACTATTATTGCACACCTCACATAATAAATCATCATATACAAAACACGCTAATGTACTTAGTATTAATAAGTTACGATGACCTAGTGGTCCAAGTGGCGGTCGGCGGTTCGAATCCCGACTCATACCAATGAGTTATAATTATAATATCATTATTAGCTTTTTGGAGAAGGAAAACATGGTGAGGAAACCTGCATATTGCTGCGTAGAAATTTTAAAGGTGTATGTGTAGCCCCCAATCCGCACTGGGCCAGCGTGGGAACTACAACCGAATTCCTCCAATCAATGAGAACCAACAGTAGGGCGTACTACTACAGCCCAATCCCTCTCATCAATGAGAACCAACAGTAGTGTACATTGACTGGTGATGATGATTGATGAGTATACTATATGTCGAAGCAACATCTTTTACCGCGCAACAAAATGGAGAAGCAAGAAAATTTGTGACGATATCTCACCTCATCAGTGACCTGGTTTTGTAATATAGAAATTAATTATGCTTAAAGGTTAGCAAGAAGAGATCTCAGGATAAGTTCGTCTTTGTACAAGTATCTATAATTAATTTTTTATTCTCTGCTATGCCCAACACCTTGTCCTATGTGTTAACTTACTTAATTTACGCAATAAAGTGTTTACTATTTCATAATATTAAACAGAACTCAGAAGACAGGTACTATAGTAGAAATTATTTAAAATGTCCGACTATAAAAAACCCGCCATTGGACTTTGAACCTTCTTGCTTGGAAAGAAAAGTAGCTTTTTGAACGGACTAATTTGATACAATTCGGTCAATTGAGATGATTTCAAGCTCATTTCAAGTATAGTATACTTTTTTGTCAGGGATTGTAGCAATTCACGATGCACCCGCTTCGCGAGCGTGCATGCGATGCGGTGCTGGAGAACCCGCTGCTGGCGTCGCCGCCGCCCGAGCCGGTGAAGCCGCGGCCGCCGCGCGTGCGCAGGCCGCGCCAGTTCAAGATTGTAAGCAACTGTGACATGTGACTCTCGACACACGATATCCTTAGATCCATATACTTGTATCGAAAATTATACTACCATTCATTTTTGAAACAACTTAAATAAAATTCAAGTGGATGTCAATTGACAGTTCAACCCAGTTTGACAAAGTTCTAAAGTGACGTTAAGTTGATTTCGACTTGTGTCATTTTAGTAGGTAGTATAATTTTTGATACTTCATGCAGCTAAGGGAGACCCGCGACGGGGCTTCCCGCTTCGGGAGATCTATTTCTGTTCTAGGGTCAGAAAGGCATGAAAATGGTCTAAGTGGGTACCAATTTTGAACCTTAATATGCAAATAGTAGAGTCAAAAGTGGTTGACCGCTTTCTTGGCTGATTGTACAGACTGAAGGAAAAATATCTAGTGTGGCATGGTAATTGAATACCTACTTACGCATTAGACCACATGTTTAAAAATATGTTTTTGATATTTCAGCCCCCAAAATTCGCGTTACTTACTGAAGACTTCTATGAGAAATGGGTCAACCATTTGAAACAGGTAAATAGTTTTTCTTTTATTAGATGCTTTTGTTAAATGCTTTGTCTTGCTATATTTTATTCATTTATTGTCATCTGACAACAAGGTCTATATTTACATATACCTATCCTATGTACTAAAAGATATAGGTATATATAAATATTTAAAACTGATTTAGACGATGAAATGGTGTGGCTTCCACCGGAGTCCTCCTGGGACAAAGATTGAACTGAAATTTTTCAGTTATGTCATGTCATGTTTTGCCAAATCAAAATCCCCGTCCGTCACTGTCCTTGTATATTGCCTAAATCCTCCTACGTGTACACGTATAATGCGTCAGGCCAACTGTACTGTCACTCATGCAGTAGTGTTTAAAACCAAGTTTGGCCTAGCCAGCCACATCATAGCTCATACTAGGGCAAATCCATGATTTGTTGGAGTCGCCGTCATCGAAACCGATGAGGAGGACTATATATAAACCAAAATTCTGATTCCCCACTGCGTTGTAAGCAGGTAATAAGATTGAACGTGCAACCACCAGCAATAGGTAGGTTAGATACCTATGAAAGATCGATGGTCACACGTAGCACTGGCGGTGTTGCAGCTGCAAATGATGCGGCACATCGTGGACGACCGCCCGCCCGAGCTGTTCCCCGACATGTACCTGAAGCCACGCAGACTCAACTACTACGCGCAGCAACTCGAGCATAACATGCACGTCAACAAGGACCTCCTCAAGAAGATCAACATCATACAGAGGACTGGGGTAATCGACCGTTTATAGCTTGTTCACAACAACAACAGGGACAGCAGTTGAATCCAAAGGACAGCACAATGATTTTATCTTAGCTGTAGGTAAGACTGTGGCTGTAGCGTTCAACCATTATTTCAATGTTATAACCTAAATTACGCCAACCACAGCGTTAGCATAAGCAAGCACCCTGTCTTTTTTTAGAATACTTATATGAATCCAAATGTATCAATTACGGAAATTATTTCACAGAATAATTATTTTATATATATTGATCAATTTGTTTTTATGACGATTCTTTCCAAAAGTTTCGAAAGAACCGAAACGTTGCCCGAGTCAAACATATGAAATAACTCTTGAGGCCTACCTACTTACAGAATTATGATTTGAATTTCCTCCTCTCTCCTTCTACGGCGTGCTAATGATGTTAATCTCAGTCAGTGCTAAATAATCAGTTCTCCAGCTACATCGCGCCCTGAACGTGATACATGCTAATGCCATACAAACAAGCCATTTACGAAGTCGTCTACCCTCCGCAGGGTTTCGTAGACTGTTGGGCGCGACCGGAGCCCACCAACACGCAGAACAAGCTAATGGTGAAGAAACGGCAGCGCGACCTTAACGTCGTGCAGGACCAGAACCTCTACTTCTACAATCGGCTGCTCGTCGCCGTACGTATCCCCATCGTCCAGGGTTATGCACAGAGGAGCGTTACCAGGAAGATAATATTATCTTTGTCCATTACACTATTAAGATTCGCCCCTTACTTAATACGCCCACTCAGACACTTCGTTGTCAGAGGGTTCACTTATAAGTATATTACTTAATAAATAATGCTCTGGACATAGTTTCAAGTTATAAAATGGTTTTCCACGACGAATAATGTGCGGATAATGGGACACCTTTTCTAATCTGAAAAAAAGAGGAAAAAAACTCCCAATGTCTTCCACATTGCAAGTACCTATTCAAATGTTATTGCAAATATGTCGTAGAATTTAATGTCTTTATATGAGAAATATATGGTAAATAAGGTACTTAAATTTCTTAATATTTACCACTTATATTGTTACAGCGATCAGAACAACCATCAACAAAGCAATTTGATGAAATGTGGAAAGATACAAAACAGAAACTCATCCTCGGAGCATCGTACGTTTCACATATTTTTAACCGACTTCAAAATTTCAAAAGAGGAGGTTATCAATGCGGTTGTATGTTTTTTTTTTTTTTTAATGTTTGTTAGTCCATAACTCCGTCATTTCTTAACCGATTTGGAAAATTCTTTTTTTGATTGTATGTATATATATCCAAGTTGGTCCCGTTTATGTCAAAACGCAGTTCTGATGATGGGATCCGTGAGAAATTGAGGGAACTCCTCAAATCTTCAAGGCAAACATATAGTAATTTTTGTATTTTTATCAACAAGTCAAGCATTTTCATCCAAAAATATGACATTGGATGAAGTGGAATTGCTGATGATGATCAGAACAGAACTCTTCAACGACGAAAAGTTCACGTTTGGCGATTTGTCCTCCTAGCTGCGTTTGTTAAGCAAGTTCTATTTTCACGGTTAATATTTGTCATGCTTGATTTCTGATGATGGGATCCATGAGGAATTGAGGGAAATCCTCAAATCTTAAAGGCAAACATATAGTGATTTTTGTGTTTTTATCAACAAATCGAGCATTTTCATACAAAACTGTGACATTTGATGAAGTGGAACTGTTGATGATGATCAGAACAGAACTCTTCAACGACGAAAAGTTCACGTTTGGCGATTTGTCCTCCTAGCTGCGTTTGTTAAGCAAGTTCTATTTTCACGATTAAGTTTTGTCATGCTCGATTTTTGATGATGGGATCTATGAGGAATTGAGGGAACTCCTCAAATCTTAAAGGCAAACATATAGTAATTTTTGTGTTTTTATCAACGAATCGAGCATTATCATACAAAAATGTGACATTTGATGAAGTGGAATTGCTGATGATGATCAGAACAGAACTCTTCAACGACAAAAAGTTCACGTTTGGCGATTTGTCCTCCTAGCTGTGTTTGTTAAGCAAATGATGATTCTGTTCTGACAGAACTCTTCAACGACAAAAAGTTCACGTTTGGCGATTTGTCCTCCTAGCTGTGTTTGTTAAGCAAGTTCTATTTTCACGGTTAATATTTGTCATGCTTGATTTCTGATGATGGGATCCATGAGGAATTGAGGGAAATCCTCAAATCTTAAAGGCAAACATATAGTGATTTTTGTGTTTTTATCAACAAATCGAGCATTTTCATACAAAACTGTGACATTTGATGAAGTGGAACTGTTGATGATGATCAGAACAGAACTCTTCAACGACGAAAAGTTCACGTTTGGCGATTTGTCCTCCTAGCTGCGTTTGTTAAGCAAGTTCTATTTTCACGATTAAGTTTTGTCATGCTCGATTTTTGATGATGGGATCTATGAGGAATTGAGGGAACTCCTCAAATCTTAAAGGCAAACATATAGTAATTTTTGTGTTTTTATCAACGAATCGAGCATTATCATACAAAAATGTGACATTTGATGAAGTGGAATTGCTGATGATGATCAGAACAGAACTCTTCAACGACAAAAAGTTCACGTTTGGCGATTTGTCCTCCTAGCTGTGTTTGTTAAGCAAGTTCTATTTTCACGGTTAATTTTTGTCATGCTTGATTTCTGATGATGGGATCCATGAGGAATTGAGGGAAATCCTCAAATCTTAAAGGCAAACATATAGTGATTTTTGTGTTTTTATCAACAAATCGAGCATTTTCATACAAAACTGTGACATTTGATGAAGTGGAACTGTTGATGATGATCAGAACAGAACTCTTCAACGACGAAAAGTTCACGTTTGGCGATTTGTCCTCCTAGCTGCGTTTGTTAAGCAAGTTCTATTTTCACGATTAAGTTTTGTCATGCTCGATTTTTGATGATGGGATCCATGAGGAATTGAGGGAACTCCTCAAATCTTAAAGGCAAACATATAGTAATTTTTGTGTTTTTATCAACGAATCGAGCATTATCATACAAAAATGTGACATTTGATGAAGTGGAACTGCTGATGATAATCAGAACAGAACTCTTCAACGACGAAAAGTTCACTTTTGGTGATTTGTCCTTCTAGCTGTGTTTGTTAAGCAAGTTCTATTTTCACGATTGATTTTTGTCATACTCGAGTTCTGATGATGGGATCCAATAGGAATCGAGGGAACTCCTCAAATGTGAAAGGCACACAAATAGTGATTTTAGTATTTTCAAGAACTAATCAAGCATTTTCATTCATAAAAGTGACATTTGATGAAGTGGAACTGCTGATGATGATCAGAACGGAACTCTTCAACGACGCGTGTTTCACGTTTGGCGATTTGTTCTCTTCGTTTTGTTTGTCAAGCAAGCAAGGTTTTTTCATGATTCCATGAGGAATTGAGGGTACTTAGTCTTCTACCATTATAAACATACATTATAGCCATTTTTATTTTATTGTATATCTATCTAAGAGTGCACCATCTAAGTATAATAATCTTTTACCGGCCTCCCCCATTGAAGTCGGTTTTTTTTTCTTAAAAATTATTTCACTGCCTTCTGATTCTAACTCCCTATACAAGTCAAGTTAATAAAGGGTCGACAAAGCGCTTGTAATCTTCTGTAGTCGAAAACGTCCATAGACTGCGGCGGTGTCTGCTTACCGTCAGGCAGGCCGTAAGGTGTTTGCCACCGTCGTTGTATAAAAAAAAAAAATTTTTGTAACTTGTAACTCAACCGTACCTATGGTTTTTTCAGATTGCCTTTTATATTGTTCAAGACTGAAAAAATAGATCGTGGCGTGCACGATCCCGCCTTCGATAAGCCGCTAAATATATATCGGACCAAGTGAGTTTTCCAGCAGTAACAATTTGATTACGGCTATGGAAAGATATTTCGCGTTTATTAAATTTTGAACACGACGGCCTTTGGTGGTGTCTGCGAACAGTAGGTAAGAGGGAGTATTACGCCTCACGAGGTAATTAAAGCTAATGCGACCGGAATTGACATTTCGCTCAAAATTTTGTATATTTTCAATAATGAACAGCAATCATATGCGGTAAAGTCTATACAAATGTGATCAGCTGTAAAATATCAATTTAAGTACCTTCTACCTAGCGCACCTAATATAACTCGGCATTTTCACAACACGCCAAGATTAAGTAAGTTATAATTACTGGATTGTAGGGTAGCCTTGGACATCCGAGTGGTGGGAGGGGCGAAGATCGGCAAGGTGACAATCGAGCTGTTCTCGGACGTGGTCCCGCGCACCTGTCAGCTCTTCCTCAGCCTCGTGAAGGGCGACAAGCGGGGATTCGCCTACACTGGCTGCAGGATCTTCAGGTAGCAGCATTGTATATTAATCCTGTTTCATTAAGGTTGTATAGGTAATCTGCTGCCACCCCCTAAGTAAGTTCTCTGCAACACGAGACTTCTCTGCACAGATTCACACCCCACTAAATGGATATCGCTTTGAAAAACTTATAAATAATGTGCTTATGACAGTTATGATACTCCAACTCCAACATTTGCCAACTGGTCCTGGTGATGGTGGTAGCTCTGAAAATTTACAATTAAAATTTCATTGCCATATTACTAGTTTGTATACGTTACTTTAGTACATACGTAGGTACTACGCAGATAATCTGTAGTGCACTACTCTTTTTGGATGTTTGTTTGTCTACAATTTGTTGGCTTGTAAAGTTTGTTTAGTGGGATAAGACCGATGAGAGGAATTTAATTGTAATTTTGGATATTGATATTTTTTATGATAGGATCCCTAAGCTACTTATATAGTTATATACGTATAATTGGGTTTTGTGGTGGTTGGTATTATGTAACTATAAAAAACCTTATTGCGGTTATTATATTCAGGATAACCCGAAATTTTTGACCGCGAGTGTATTTCCCTTAACGGCCGCTTTTTGTGTTCTGTACACTATGTGACTTATGTGATGGAACTAGGGTGGTGCCCGAACTGTACTGCCGCGGCGGCGACGTGGTGAAAGACAACGGCTACGGTTGCTTCATACCCGACGGCGAAACAGAGCCCTTGACTCCCGAGAACTTTATGCTCAAGCACTCCGTACCAGGTCCGTAGGCGGCGTAGCCTTTAAGCTTGGAACGTACATAGCGCGACGTAGCATCGTTGTGGGGCGGCGGCGGTTTTGCGGTAAAGCGAACGCGGTTCCAGGGGACATCGCACCAAAAAACCGCGCAGTATTCGGTAGAGTAGAGGCGGCGGGTGTGACAAATGAAGCAGTAATCGACATTCAATAATTTCGGAAAGATCAAAAATGAAAAACCGCGTCCGCCCCGCACCGCGCCGCGCCCGCTCTGTGCGTTTCGAGCTATAGAATTAAACCCGTTGGGTCGTGTGTTCGACTGTCCAAACAAAAGGAGCGTAATGATTTTAGGGTTCATGTATGCTTGCAACTTCTACTGGTGGTTCATTTGATGTTGTAGATACCTATTACGTTTGTGCAAATTAGAGACCTAATGCGATTCACTAATAATGAAACGGAATATTACTACCTACTACCCGGTGACAATATCTGTGCACCTACCTACCGTCAAACGTGGTCAAACACCTAATGATGTCACGTGGCAAGGTGTACAAATATTATTACCGGCAGGGGCGACCTGTGGAAGTGGTGAGCAGGGCAGCCGCGTGGGGCCTCGAAAAATCTGCCCGCCTGGATTACGAGGGTAATGGCTAAGGCTGCCCCTGATTACTGGATGAAATTGTGAATAGTCTGAAAATCTTAATGAAATTGTCTGCAGGTGTGCTTTCCATGGTGGTGACACCGGGAAACGAGGTTACTGGACAGTTTAACATCATTTTCAAGCCTTTGCCACAGTTGGATGGCAAGCACGTTGTGTTCGGAAGAGTAAGTATACAATAACAGCTTGCAGAATATTGCATCAAGCAAAGTAGCAGCAGTGTTACTTATGTTTTGTTGTGTGTTGTGTCTGATGGTGCGCAAGGTCGCCAAAGCTCCTGTGGATGCGCTATTAAGAAATAGGGACAATTAACTATAATACAAGTGGAACCGCTTTTCATCTCCTTTTATTAGAAATAGTCCTCAGATTGGTATAATAATAGATTGAATGGACCTCTGGTGTTGACGAGAACGTAACTCGTGTGACGCTTTCTTTTTTAATACTTAAGATTATGTCGAATTTTGGCCTGATAAATAATAATACTTTTAGCACCACCCAGGGGTCACGTGTAGGGTAACGGTGGGTACTCCCTACGGACGTGGTGCAACTTCGACCCCCCTTTGTCAAGTGAGTGGGCAACTTGACTGTTAGAAGTTCTCAAGCCGCCCGAAGGCCTCTAAGCTTGGCTTAACGACTGGTGTCATAGACAACAGCCGGGATCAACGGCTTAACGTGCCTTCCAAAGCACGGGAGCGCTCAGTTTGTAACCACTCAAAGCGGTCACCCATCCAAGAAATGACCTGCGCCCACATTGCTTAACCTCGCTTACCGCACTCGGTACGCGGGCGCCGCTGGGCCACGAGCACTCCATAATAATGCATAGGGTTATTTTAAAAATGATATGAACATTCTCGAACCACGGATCTATACCTAAACCGGATTGAGTTCAAACGTTTATGAGCCAATCAAAATTGAACCATATTCCCGCGTAATACAGTTAATATTCTGTTATGACAGACAGACTAGAGAAAGCGGTCCGAGCGAGAGCAACCAACCGGAGGACGGTGTCCCACTTGCACAAGTTGCCAATGTAAAAAATATATATGTTGTGGTATTTTAGAATACTGAGATTAATTACTTGCTTAAACTAACTAGTACTGCATGTTTATTAGGGATAATTTACATTTGACCTCATTTGTAATTGTATAAAATATCAACATTATTAACTGACTAAAACCTAGTATTGCAATAAATAAAGGAGTATTTTTCAAATATTGATTGGTATCCCCAACGTAAATCGTGTCAAATTTGAAATTATGAAAATTACCAGCTTATGAAATTAGTTGAAAATGGTGAAAACATGTTGTGCAAAGGGTTGTAAAAGTGAAAGTTTTATTAATTGTGGAATATCATTTCACAGGTAAGGAACAATTTGTTATATTTTACGATAAAACGACAAGACAAATGTCAAACTTATTAGGGTGACCATGACTTGGGCTGGTTTTGCAGAAATACTCGTGAGTATGTGTTTAGTGAGAAAACCTCTCAAGGTCAGTTGAAATTCAATCTTTTAAACTTTTCTTATTATTACGAGCTTTTGTTTAACTTGGACTGTATGTGATTAAACTGTGCAAGTTGTCGTTCTAATTTTTAGGGTTCCGTAGCCAAAATGGCTAAAGCGGAACCCTTATAGATTCGTCATGTCTGTCCGTCCGTCCGTCCATGTAACAGGGAGGCCAAATTTTTTTTCAATGCCTATAGGCGTTTGGTGTATTTATGGATAGGCTTTCAAAAATGACATAGAGGTTTCTATAAAACTTTTCCATTTAAGTCAACCATTGGTGAGATATTAGCTGTCAAAATCGTAAAAAGTGTGTGTGTGTGTGTGTGTGTGTGTGTGTGTATCCCACCCCTCTAATTTCCAAACTATGGGATTTAAAATTCTAAAAAAATCAAGATGATGTACAATTATAAATACTTTCAACGATTTTTGGTTTTAACAAGATAGGTCTAAGGGTTTTTGAGTTTTATTTTGTTGTAGCTGCCATACAGTGCACGCGTTACGTAAATGACATTGTGGTAAATCCCCTGTTGCAGATCGTGGGGGGGCCGACGCAGGCGCTGGAGCGCATCAGCGCGCTGGGGCTGCCGCTGGGCACCACGACGTCCGACTGCGCGCTGGCGGCGTGCGGCGTCTACACGCGCCGCGGCCAGTACCGCGCCGGCGCGCCCAACACCAGGAACTTCCCGCCCAGGCGGAAGAAGTGAACGAGATACGAGCCCAAGCTTCCAATAGCACATGTGTTCAGCGATAATGTACAGTGTCGCGTTCCTAACAACCAATTTACTTATTAAATAGCGATTTATATTACACAGAACTAAAGGTTAAAATCACTCACTTCCCACGTTAATCACTTCCCATTCCATATTTTCGCACCCTATCGCACTTCTTCCCATTAACCCTCAACAAATCTCATTCTGATGGAGCATTAGATACTTACCTTCCACCGGCGAAGCAAAGCGAGGTGACAAATTTCATAGTAGCCGCGATAAAGAGAGATTATACCTAATACCTATCTAATTTAATTTAACCTATTCGTCTCATCGTTGGAAAAGCTTTGGCGAAATAATAGAAAGGTCAGAGTAGGTATGTGCAGATGTGTGCAGCTACCGTAAAAAGGTTTTTGTAGCAGGTAAAAATACAATTATTTTTTTAAATTTTATTGCATAAGTTAGAAAGGTACAAATAGTAGACGAACTGTATCTCTATACTATAACTCAAATAGACGGTTACTAGACTCTAGACCTTGACATACGTCTGTGGGTATTTACCTTATAGCCCAATAAGTAGATCTACATACATACTATACTTAAGTATTGTTAACATGACAAACAGATAAAAGTAGTTCACATTTATGATCATGAAACGCAGCATCCGTTTACTTAAGATACTTAGCTATTATAGGTACTATTCTGTGCCTATAATAGAGCTACAATCAGTAATCAAATCACTGATCTGGTTTTAGCTTACGCTTTATTTGACTATAACTAAACTGGCTCGCTCGGTAAGCGCTGCGTGTTGTCTGGGATAACGTAACGACGAAGGTACCTATAGCTTTTTTCATAATAGTAAATTGTATAACTAGGGTCTAAAATATGCCATATTACCACGAGATAAATCAAAGGTTATCCTCCTAAAATGTATAATAAATTCTACAGCGAAGATATGTATAATTGGCGGCAATGGTGGCATCCGCTTTGAGTAAATAAGGACACCGCGAATATACGAACGCCACTGACCTTCCATTAAGCGCTTCAAAGCATTGCTCAACCGATTTTATCACTTTTTTTTATCTATCGGGAAATAGGGACTACTCGTAACACTTTTGTGAGCAAGTTTTGAGAAATGAAGCGTTTTTCTGATTGGTCTATTTTAGTGTATCGCTATAGGTATACCGTTAAACTAAGACGGTCCCCACGCCTCGGGCGGCGCAAGGAGGGAGACGTCAGTGTGTAGATCCTATCCTAAACAATTGGTATCAAGAGCAGGTACTAGTAAGTATATATACTGGCCTGCAAAAGAAGGTATAACACTCATAAACGTGACGATAACTTCTATACTATTTAAATTAGCAACTTGAAATAAAAAGCGTTATGTAGAAAATTTAGTTTTGTTATATAAACTCCTTTTAGACAACCTCCTTTTAAAAGATGGCTGAAAAAAACAAAAAATAAAAACGCTCCCTTTTCAAATGCTGTAATTTTTTACATTTAGCTTTCTTGAACAATTTTTTTTTTCTTTTGCAGGCCAGTCTAGTATACGTGCATACAAAAGTCAGAAAGGTTCTGATATCGACTGCGACTGAAATCGATTAGCCTTTTAAACTTCATATTAAATTACAGAGCAAACAACCTTAAACGAGGCGCCGGCAGTCTTTCCTTAGAAATTTGCCATACGTCCATACAATGAACACCGTTTACGATTACAGACGGTTGGTGCCACCGACCCTAAGTATAAGAGGGACACATCTAAGTACAAAAGAGACATCACATTTTATAAAAGTAAGAAAGGAATTAGAAAATAGTACCTACGCAACAGTTGAAATGGGTAATATGTAATGACAAACGACGCTCCAGGGGCGCCACACGAAATCCTATAGCCCGCCATACGCGCGTCGACAACTATTTGACGAGGCCAGGCTAGGATTTCGGAAATAGAAGGTGGCAGCGAATCGGTCAACACGCCTGAGAGCGGGGGAGGTGACCTCCACGTTCCCTCCGAGATCACTCTATCTTCACGAAGAGGCCGCACGATAGTATTAAGCCCAGCAACTGAAAAACAAAATTAGTTTGTAAATAATCCAATCTATAATCAAAAAGTGTCCTCTAATATATTTAAATTATAAACAACAGATAAAAGCTGTAAGTACCTAAAAAACACTTGATATATTTGTGTATGTATGTGGACACTTACACAAGACATAATTTATTCATAAAAAATATTCATATAACGAGTAGTGTTATAAACCTCTACATGGAATACGAGTATAAAAACTAATAGAGCAGAGAAACAAGTATCCGGTTCGAAGGACTACATTATTGACTATCTTTAATCTATTATGATTGAGCTTAAGCAATTAACCTTGTGCACCTACGCTCAATTGTTTCGCAAACGCTGTATTAGTAATTAACTAATTACTAAGCCTTGAGAGACGCGCCGGGGGTCCGTCCGTATACTTTATAAAGGTTTTATAATGATTAAAAACAATAACCTAGTCTTTGGTTATATTTTACTTGTAATAATTTCAATAATTATTTTTATTAAATTTGTTCTTGTTTACAACTATTCTATATTTTTAAAAGATAGCATAACCTATATAACCATAAGTAGTTCCTGAGGACAGACGGACAGCCTGAGTCTGATAAGGGTTCTTTTTTTACCTTTTTCGATGTAAGTATCTAAAAAACACAAATACATAACTACCTACACAAAAATAAGGATTGGAGGGCTGGGGCTGCTACTAACACAGCGGAAAACCTCAAGCGGCGCAAATATGCAGCCATTGATACTGGCTGCATGTTTGAGCCGTTTGGGGTTGAAACGCTTGGGCCGTTGGGGCCCGGGGCACATAATTTTTTCAGGGAACTCGCAAAGCGGCTTGTGGAGGCCGGTGACCAGAAGGCTGGCGCCTATCTCGCCCAACGGATCTCCATTGCCATCCAGCGTGGCAATGCCGCCAGCCTTCTGGGCACCATACCACACGGGACATACCTGAGGCCGGTTTTATTTGTAATTATTTAGTTTTGTTTTATTTTATAGTTACTTTAGTTATATTTTCGTTTATTCCTATTGTTTTACAATAAATCCACGGATTAGGATTGGAGCACTTCATTGTGGATTGAACGACCTATGTCTGTCCGCGTCTTCGGTTTGCTGCCGCTTTAAGCCAGAACGACGTATTTACAATATGTATGAATTAGGTATATTGTAATCTAAGAGATCGCACAACCCACGAAGAAGTCATATAATCCATGGACACTAATACCTATAATATTAATTTTTTCCAGGCCTTGGAAAAATGTTTTAACACCACACATAGGGCTACACATAGCAACTTCACCACCTTCTTCGTGGATTTAAAGATATCCTAATTGATGTAGTTACCATAATGAAGGCGACGATGATGGCGATGACCCCGACGTAGACTGCGTTCTCTCGCAGGAAGGCGACCGTCTGCGGCAGGCAACCGTCCATGTACATGGTCGCCGGGTTGCCGGAGTACTTGCAGTCCATGCGCTGGACAGATAACCAACATCTTTACATCTGCATCATCTAATTTCTTCAAAAACACACATCTCTTTAATCTGCAATTTTTTTATTTCAGATTATTTCATTTATTCAAAACACGCATTAACGAGACCGTTCCTCGGGGTACAATCAGGAACAGATTGAACCGTACGTGTACAATGTGTAGATTATGTAGATTTTTTTAGGCCCTCCGCCTGCTTGGCTACTTCTGCGTTTGACTGTACGAAAGTGTAAATTTGAATTCTTGAATTCTATTTTTATACCTAAACCTATGTTAAGTTATTATTGGAGCTTCGAAGTAGAAAGTTGGCGATGAAGATGTGTACGATCGGCCGGCAAGAAACCGGCGAGCTGTCGATCGCTTGTCAGGATCATTCAGCCCATTTCCCTGAAAGGTTGAAAGGTACCCACCTTCCCCGGGTAGACCTCCTTGCAGCAGCTCTCGGGCACGTTCCCGTTCCAGTCCTTATAGTTGTGGACGCCGCAGCATTGCAGGTACGTCTGCGTGTCGTCCCACGCGCGCGTGTACTCCGGCCGCACGCCGTAGTACGGGATCGACGCGTACATCTCACGGTCCAGCGTGCTCAGCACCTTCCACAACACAACACTATCAGATTGCGTACATTACAATTATTGCCGGTAAGATCTCAAAGGACTCAGGGGCAGATCAGATTGCTGCTCTGACAGACACAGTTAGGTGAAACCGCGATAAAAAGCCGATGAGGTAGGTTGGAGGTAGCTGGTGACAGAGGGCACCAAATATGTTCAAAACGGAAGGAACTTTTAAACGAATGCCACGACTTTAATGATGATTGACGTCACAGAAAAATTATTCGTTTTTGAAAAAAGTTATTGATTTGAATGACCCTGAATGAATCGTGGTGTAGAAAAGCTTGTGTTGCAGGATCTAGTTTCAGTTCTTCGTCTCATATACTCGTAAGTTGAACATGTTTGCGTATGAAGAGCTAAAACATTTTAGAGGTGTTTATCGAGCCTGAAGTCCCGTTGAAGACAAGGTCCAACGACACCTATCGTAAAATGTGACTGATCATCGGGTCACGTAAATATAAGTATAAGTATCGTCCGGGAAGAGACAGGGAGGCGCTTCGATGCGTTTATTTTGAAATCATGAAGTCTTGCGCATCGGAACTCAGATGGGTACCCAGTTCGCGTGTTTCAGAGTTAGTTAAAAAAACTGTTTGTTAATATTAGATTGGCAATTTATCACAATCGTGTGGCATTTTGTGAATGGACTTCTCGACTGACTGAGAGTTCTCGTGGATGTGACACTATGACAATCGACCTTTACCCTCCACCTGACACAATTATTAATCAACATTATAAAATAGGTACCTTTTCCCGGAACACGAACTGCAGGATGCCGCCCACCAGCATCAGCACGAAGATGATGAAAACGAGGATGTAGTACTGGAAACGGAAACGGATTCAAGTCGACAATTTTAGGGTCCGGCCACACCGGTGCTTAAAATACGGTGACGGTACGGAATCGCAGTGAACGTGAGGAAGAAATTTATGAGTTAAAACCCTCACGCATGAGGCACGTCACGGCTTTTACGATGCGTCAGTGCGTTTTAAGCAGCGGTGTGGCCGGACCTTTACATGATTGTAAAAAGATCGAGAGCAGACAGCAGACATAAGTCAACAGTTTTTCATCTTATATTATAACAATGGAATAAAGTGCATAAGTATCTTTTGCTCATTTGCTCTGGACTGGATATCAAAATGTTAAAGTGATGGACGGTTTTAGTCGTATTTCGTTCAAAATTGATATCTGAGGTTCCGAGTGGTCTGTGACAAAGCCATCTAGTAATTTTCTTGGCCCTGTTTAATTTTATTCTCCATTGAAGCTAAATCCACAATAAGAAATGCCTATTTCGGGTGTCAAGAGTTGCCGTAATTACGAGTATAACCTTAGTAGCAGTAGGTAAGTAATGTAATGGCGTCTTGGCATTGTAAGTAGCGCACGACAGGGTCGACAGGGTTATCCAACTTATCAAGCACGCTATATCGACTATAGGTCTGAATTGCGTACTTTTTTTATGGTAAGTTTTAAGCGTTATATTTCTTTCTATATTCTTTGAGGTTCTATTATTTTTTAACGATAGTACGTACGATTGGATTTACTTTCATTGCCAAAATTAAACTTTTGACAAAAAAGTTTCAAGAACCATATTTTTGCTATTCCGCTAAAGACTTTGACAATTTATTATATTAACGTGATATAAAAAAAAGATAAATATTGATACGTGATAAATATTGGGGGACAATCTTACACGAATCGCCCTAGTCCCAAACCAAGCAAAGCTTGTACTATGGGTACTAGACGACGATATACATACTTATATAGAAAAATACATTCTTAAATACATAGAAAACATCCATGACCCAAGAACAAAATCCATGCTAAATGCACAAATAATGCCCTGACCGGGATTCGAACCCGGGACCTCTAGCTTCGGAGGCAGTGTCAACTATACTTAGCAATTTAAAACCTTGAGGCGGTCAACACGCCACTGACGTTACCAGAACAAGCGCACGAGTGCGAGACATCGTACGATACGGTGAGCAGGATGCACTTGACCTCGTTGGCGGCGCCGCAGCAGCCCGGCAGCGTGATGGCGGAGCCCGTGGCGACCACCACGCACCCCACGGTACCAAGGGCGCACGAGTGCAAAGGGTCGTACCGTGAGCAGCATGCACTTGATCTCCTTAGCGGCGCCGCAGCAGCCCGGCAGCGTGATGGCGATGCCCGTGGCGACCACCGCGCACCCGACGGTAACAAGGGCGCACGAGTGCAAAGGGTCGTACCATGAGTAGCATGCACTTGACCTCCTTGGCGGCGCCGCAGCAGCCCGGCAACGTGATGGCGGTGCCCGTGGCAACCACCACGCACCCGACGGTACCAAGGGCGCACGAGTGCAAAGGGTCGTACCGTGAGCAGCATGCACTTGACCTCCTTGGCGGCGCCGCAGCAGCCCGGCAGCGTGATGGCGGTGCCCGTGGCAACCACCACGCACCCGACGGTACCAAGGGCGCACGAGTGCAAAGGGTCGTACCGTGAGCAGCATGCACTTGACCTCCTTGGCGGCGCCGCAGCAGCCCAGCAGCGCCAGCAACATGACGGCGGCGCCCGTGGCGACCACCACGCCCACGGACGCGATAAACATGTTGTTGCTCATCAGCGTGCTGGAGAAGGAGCGCGTTACCCACACCCACGCGCCCAGCGCTAGCGCCAACAGTCCGCCAATCTACAATACATGAACCACGTTATTCATAACCTCATTATCCGATCGGTAGTACCTACGAGATCTAGAATGAAATTTAGATGGTCACTTAAACCATCTAAAATACCTACATAGCATCAAATAATAACTAAAATATCCTTCACAAGTTATTTTTATAGAATGTTTGCTCCACTTTTAGGCAAACAAATCGCAATCTAGTCATAATGTATTCAGCTAGGACGATAGGTTTTATGGCTACATTTTACGGCTGATATGTAGTAAAACGTCACAAAGCCTATCGTGAAAGCTGGGCTGGGGCATCTGCATACAGTAATAGATTGATTCAGGCTCTATACTCAAAAACGGACTCTAATTTTGTATTTCGCCATGCCACACACGTGAGATTTTCACATATCCGTCCCACTTCACCACATTTACTGCTTTCCGATAACAACTTAGGTTACTACATAAAATAGCCAAGTCACTTTATATGGGCCAACGATATTTCAGGAGTTCCGTCGATTCCTCGGAGAACCCAGCATGGAAAAGTGCGTACATCATTGAGGAGTTACATATGTCATCTGTGGTCATCATCACCGTTTCAACAAATTTGTGGTCTCTGAGAGCCAATCCTTGGTTAACTCCAGAAAATACCGAAATCGGCAGATGCGTGCCTATCAAATTCGAGGATTTCCCGGTATCGGCGGCTATTAACGACTTCTCGAATTGACGACTTCTTAAAACGACGACTTTCTTAAAACGACGACTTTATTAAACGACGACTTCTTAACAAGACGACATTCTTAAAACAACGATATTCTTGAAAAGACGACATTCTAAAAACGACGACTTCTTGAAAAGATGACATTCTTAAAACGACGACTTCTTGAAAAGATGTCATTCTTAAAACGACGACTTCTTGAAAAGATGTCATTCTTAAAACGACGACTTCTTGAAAAGACGACTTTCTTAAAACGACCACTTTTTTAAACGACGACTTCTCAAATAGACGACTTCTTAACAAGACGACATTCTTAAAACGACGATTTCTTGAAAAGACGACATTCTTAAAACGACGACTTCTTGAAAAGACGACATTCTTAAAACGACGACTTCTTGAAAGGACGACATTCTTAAAAAGATGATTTTTATTAAAAAGATGACTTCTTCAAACGACGATTGCCTAAAAGCAAATTCTTAAAACAACCACTTCTTTTTACGAACTGAAACTTCTTAATAGATAAGTTTTTTGTCAAAATTTATTTTCTGATACAAGTTTTATCGCCAACTGTAATTTTTTTGCAACAGTCATCTACTACCTACTCATCGAGGTGATCTTAACAAACTGAGACTCAATGAGGTTACGTTGATTTATCAGAGTTCCTTTGGTCACCGGTCTCCATCATCAGATCAGCTCGATGTCACTATAGTATTTATTGCATTCTCAATATTCTAATCGAACGTCAGGAAGTGGTTCTTATTTACCTTCCACAATTTGACCCACACAAACATGCATACCTACCTAAATACTAACACACGGCAAGTTAAATAAAAGCTTGTAAAATATGACCTTTTTTTTGTTTAAAAAAGTTTGCAACCATTTTATTTTTAGTGCTTAATTTTATATCTTTGATTACTTATATCACTTGCAAACTCCTTTACTAAAGTGCTGGCTACTTATTGTAAATCCTAGAAAAAACTGGCCAAGTGCGTGTCGGGCCACGCGCAATGAAGGTTTCCGTACCTACTACTCCCAATGTAAAACTACTACTATTTTTTTGAAATGGCTTATAGATACCAAGCCTGGAAAACTGATTTACGATCACGAACCTGTATATGCCAAAAAGAACTTAAAGCCAGAGTCGTTTATTTGAGAAGTTGTCAATTTGAGAAGTCGTCAATTCTAGAAATCATCTATTTGAGAAGTCGTCAAATTAAGAAGTCGTCAATTCGAGAAGTCGTCAATTCGAGAAGTCGTCAATTCAAGAAGTCGTCAATTCGAGAAGTCGTCAATTCCAGAAGTCGTCAATTCAAAAAGTCGTCAATTCGAGAAATCGACAATCTGAGATGTCGTCTATTCACAAAGTCGTCAATTTCAGAAGTCGTCAATTTGAGAAATCGACAATTTGAGAGGTCGTCAATAGCCGCCGGAACCCTTAAAAATTTGATCGTGGTTGTGTACCTATCTATTCAATTTACTAATACCACGTCCGTATGAACTTTTATTTGTTTACTATTTGAGTAGTTAGGTACTTCATAGTAATGACGCTGTTTTTTTTCATCGCGTGACTATGATTTGGGCGGTGCCATGCGGAAAAGGTGTCGTTGATTTATAATTCCCCGGCATCACCCCACACTGAATTACTGTTAAGATAAGGATCTAAATGCGTTGACCCGAAAAAAATAGTTCATTGGTATTAGGTAAATACTGGTTGTGGTAGGAGTGCCTACATACGAGTATAACAATAATAACACAGCCTTTTATTATTTCCGACTCTACAATTTTTAAAATTATTTAATTATTTGTTTTTATGTATAAATAAATGTTTGAGTTTTTTTTTTATCCTGAGTTGGTACCCCTTCTTGGGTATAGGCCTCCCCCAACCTTCGCCATTCATGCCTGTTTTTGGCTATATCCCTCCATTTCTTTCCAGCAGTCGCTAGAATGTCATCAACCCAGCGTTTCCTTGGTCGACCTTCCACAAGGTCCACAAGGTTCAGTCTTTTTCCACAAGGTCCTGTCCATCGAGTCACAGCTAGTGTCCATCTCTTATCTGTGTAACGTGCTTGATGTAGAGCATCTGATAATTTTGTTCGTTTGCTTATTAACTCGCTTCTGATTTTGTCTATTTTCGTAAATTTAAGGATGCTCCTTTCCTGTGCCTACATATGATCGAGTTTAAATCTACATACATAAACACAAAAAAACTTACCAGTTGACCAAATCTGTTCCTGAGAGGTCAACTTAAATGATCAATGTGAGTGAACGCGAAAATTTACGTCATTAAGATTTAAGACAAAATGATCCTACATACACTACCCGTATAATGGAGGAGGAGGGGAAAGGTGAAACGAGGTTTTAGGTGGGATTAAGAAGAAAATTATAGGTTCAATATCCCTTCAGCCGTATAGAGACGGCCATAGAATACGTAGATACGTCTATTACCCACACCCGCCTGTTGTGAAAGGCGATATAAGGGTGTTAGCGGGGTCGCACTGTCTAACGACAATGGCGAACCTACATGAGTTAGAAATAGCGAGGTGCGAGAAGGTCTCCGTGTGTTCAATTTGAGATCCTGGAATCGCCTGAAATCCACTGTATGGAAGTGCAAATGGCGGCTTCCATGGAGTTTTTAGTGGATAGAAAGAAGGTTTAGTATTCCGTTGTCGCCATTTTCCAGCGATCAATTTGGGCACAAAATTATAGTGTACGTATATGTGCAAAAAAGTATAAGCTTGAACATTTAAGGCACATTAACCGGTTTTGCTCGACGTAAGTAACTTTATTGAAAAAATGTTTGTATTAACAAACTTACTTACAAAGGTAACAACATTGATGCATATCAGCGAGAACTTCATACAGCGCCCGCAGCTGTCCATCGTCCCTCCCACACCCATGTCGCTGGACCTGAAACGACAACATTACTATCAGCATAAGATTGCTTGTATGTATGTATGTCCGTCGTAACAGCCCGGCCACGACTGTGCGTATTGCGGCGCGGCAAGCCTTCTATCTGTTCATTGCACGGGCGAGACGCGCTACGCACTGCGGTTAGTTGGCACGCGCATCATCACACTTCACACGCAATGTATTAGGAAAACCGCTGCCGCCGCCGCTCGAAGTCGTGCCCGAGCTGTAAAGGACGAATGGTATACGTCCGTCACAAACGTAATTATATATTATCCTTTTGACATAGCTTCGGCACGGTGACAGGTGAACCACTTAAAGGACCATGATGGCCCAACGTACATAGTACAGGACGCAATTATGACGCTGGAATGAGACTGTCATAGCTATGTATTTCTCATTGTGGCATTCTTTGGGGGAGGCTTATGTCCAGCAGTGGGCGTCCGTCGACTGATATGATGATGATGATGATGTCTCGCTTTAACGCATAACTGCGTCCTGTACGTTAGGCAATCATTGTCAATTGTGTGGATCCGAAATAACGTTTTATGGTTATTCATTGTACTATCGGCATCACGGTTAACTGCACATTCGTGTACCTTGATGATGATCGATCCGACCGTTTTCGGCCATGGCGACCATTCCGACTCCTATCCAGCGTTTTGGCGCTCATGCGCTCGAAGGTGGCTTATGTAGCCTATCCTTGCGGCGAAATTCCGTGCACATTGCGGACACGAAAGTACGCCGTTCCGGTAATTATATACTATGCCAGCAGGTGGGCGGGCCTTTAAATCGTCGCGTTTACCGTCAAGGTCAACTTTACGCTGATCCTCGAACTCGCGAACTTGGATGTTTACCATCCTGCGCCATTCTGACCGCTGCGATGCCAAACACTCCCATTGAGAGGGCTCAATCTTGCATCTCTTCATATGTCGCTTTTGGACATCCTTGTAACGGAGGAGTTGTCCGCCTTGCTTTCGCTTGCCCTCCTCCATTTCAGAGTAGAAGATGCGTTTCGCCACTCTCAACTCCGCCATACGAGACACGTGCCCGCACCACCGAAGCTGCCGACGCATTAGATAGGCCTCAATGCCACCAACATGGGCTCGTCGCAGGACTTCGGTGTATCGCACTCTGTCGGACCATCTGATCTTCATGGTGGATCGCAGGCATTTGAGGTGGAAACGATCCAGAGTGCGTATGTGGTGGCGGTACATACACCACGTCTCAGAGGAGTATAGGAGGTTTGGCAGCACAATTGCCATGTATACAGAAATTTTAGTGGCCAACTTAAGGTCATGTGAGCAGAAGACCTTGGAACACAGCTTGCCGAATGCCGCAGCTGCAGCACCGACTCTGCTATTGATCTCGGCATCAAGGTCACACTTGGATGTTACAGTGCTCCCCAAATATCGAAATTTATCCACCTGCTTCTGCACATCCTCATCAAGCCTTACGGTCAGTGACTCGCGTTTTTGTGTGTCCAGAGACATCACCTCCGTCTTATTGACGCTGATTTTCAGGCCGAACTTACGGCAGGCTTGGTGAAAAACGGACATTAGCTGTTGCAGGCCGTCAGGGGATTCCGCTACGAAACACAAGTCATCAGCATACATGATCTCAGTAATCAGTGCATATGAAACCTTGCATGTCGTCATGCAGGAGTCTAAGAAGTCTCACAAACTTCTCCGTGCATCCTAGCTTTCCCAACACCAACCATAGGGCTTCACGAGGCACGCTGTCGAAATCCTTCTCTAGGTCAACAAAGCAGAGGTACAGCTGACGACCCTGTTCTCTACTCTTTTCTTGCAGTTGACGCACAGAGAAGATCGCTTCGCATGTGCCTCGGTCCGGTCGGAAGCCAAACTGGGTTTCAGGCAGGATCTTTTCAGATAAACCCTTTAGGCGGTTTAGAAGAACTCTAGCAAATACCTTTCCAGGGGCTGATAGGAGCGAAATACCGCGGTACGAGTTGCAGTCAGAGCGATCACCCTTGTTTTTGTAGAGAGCACTTATACGCGATACTTTAAAGATATCCGGAACGCGCTCCTCCTCCCACATAAAAACAAACAGTTCCCATATCGACGTATGCAACTCCTCTCCGCCGTACTTGATCAGCTCTCCCGGTATAAGGTCGATGCCAGCTGCCCGTTTGTTTTGTTGCTGTCTGATGGCAGTAACAACCTCATCACGCAATAGTGGCTCATCCAGCTCAAAGGCAAGAGGGAGTTGAGGTATTAAGCCGATGCTTTGTAGATCAGCTGATCGATCCACATTCAGCAGAGTGTTGAAGTGCTCCGCCCAGCACTTTAGTACATCCTCCTTGCTCGTCAACAGCTGCCTGCCGTCTGACGACCTTAAAGGTACTTTTGCATGGTAGGATGTACCAATCAGCTCACGCACCTCGCTGTAGAAGTCCCCGAGCTGGTTTGTGTCAGCGAGCCACTGCATGTAACTAGCTTTGTCCTGCCACCACTTATCTTTCATTTGTCGAGACAGCTTGCGCAATTCGAGGTCACTAGCTTTGACAGCCGCAACGTTTCCTCTTTGCATTCTGTGCTGTCGCAGGAGATCTCGGTGATTGTTGAGTGCCGCCCGCAACACTTCATCATTCCTATCAAACCAATCTTCGTTGCGACGGCTAGTTTTGCCCAGTGCAGTTGAAGCGGTATCCATGATATGAGTTGACAAAGCTCCCCAGACAGCATCAACATCACCCACCCCATTAACTGGAGGCAGCTTTTCAGACAATGCTTCAGCATATTTTTCCCTCACCTTGGGATCTTTAAGCTTCCCCACGTCCAAAGACGCAAGCTTTCTTTTTGGAGATCTACGAGGATGACGGAGACGCAGTCGCAGCTTCGTGACAATGAGTCGGTGGTCAGTTCAACAGTGCGCACCACGCATAACGCGAGAGATTTGCACTTGACTGAAGTCTCTTTGCCGTACAATAGCATAGTCGATCAAATGCCAGTGTTTGGATCTCGGGTGCATCCATGTCGTCTTGTACTTGGCGGCGAGTCGAAACATAGTGTTCGTAATTGCCAGACCGAATTGAGCACAAAGACTGAGCAGCAACTGACCATTGCTGTTCATTTTGCCGACTCCATGTCCACCCAGAACTCCAGGCCAAGCCTCATTGTCCTGACCAACTCTGGCATTGAAATCACCTAGCAATAAAACCTGCTCGTTGGCTTTTATGCTTGTAAGGCAAAGAGACAGTTCGTCATAGAATTTTTCCTTGATGTCATCAGCTTTGTCTAGCGTTGGAGCATAGACACTGATGACATTAAGGTAGTTGTCCTTGTCCAAGTGAAGGCGCAGTGTGGTCACGCGGTCCGAGATATGCACAGGGTACTCCTCAAGTCGCTTTACCAAGTTATTCTTGATGGCAAAGCCCACACCTGAACGCCGCGGTTTGGACGCAGCGGTACCTTTCCAGAAGAAAGTGTAGCCGCCACCTACTTCCACCAGCTCTCCCTCATCGGCAAGATGGGTTTCGCTGAGAGCAGCCACATCCACATCGTAGCGATGAAGTTCCCTAGCTACTATGGCGGTCTTGCACTCAGGGCAGGCATTTCCATCACGATCAAGCAGCGTTCTCACGTTCCACGCGCCGAAAGTCATAATAGCTGTTTTCATTTTGTTTTTTCTGAAGCGTCGACCACGATTTGAGTGATGCGATGGCAGCCGCGGTTACTACCACCTGCTAAGTTGGGACGAGCATTTTTTTAGGGCACCTTTTCTAGCCCCCTCCACCGGCTGAGCGGGGAAAGCAGTGCCTCCCTAAACAGGGCTGCTCTGTCATCCCGGGCGCTGCCGAACCCGCGCTGTCGCCCCAAACATGCAGCGCAGAACCGACCACGGCGTGTAGTCACACCCCCGGGACCGCCTATGTGCAGGTATCAGACAAAGCCTAGCTTACATCAAACTAGACCTCTCTACTTCTACCCATCGCCACAGGACTTTTGCGTTTCGACCGAAACCGCTACGACTGAAGGAGAGGTCGGATGCTGTGTCTGGCCGACAGTGACTATACGCCCTCCACCGCCGCCCTAGGCCATCCACCTTGCCTTGCTGCCTGCCGAGTCCGCCAAATCACGTTGCATATCTGCGTTGTGTTGCCTTCCTCGCCAGGACAGACTTTGTGTGGTAAGCGGGAGGGAATCACATGTAGGGGATAGGTATAATGGATGGTGAGGGAATGTTGGATAAGGAGGGACGGGATACCTATAGCCACGGGAGAGAGGATTGTGGTCTATAGTAGCTCAGGGTAGGCGCGTGCACTGAGTTACCTACTACCGGACAGATAGCAGGCTAGAGCACCCCCTGCCTTAAAGCCGTGCCGCTGCCGTGTACCTTATTGCAACGAGATAAGGTCTACCTATAGTCAGCTAACTTAGGGCATGCAATACCGGACCATTCTCAATACCGGGATTGAAAACCGGTATTTAATGTCAATCCCGGGATGTCGGTATTAATACCGGTAGTTCGGTATTATGCGTATTATGGGAATTTTACATAAAAAAACTCTTTTTTTTTCTGAATTTCACTAATTGGTCTCTGAAAATATATACAAGAATACTTAACCAAAATGTCTTAAATGGTCTTGGTCTCTTAGTTATGTTAAAAGTATAGTAGCGGACATACATCCAGATATTTTTACAATGCCTAGATTTTTGAAAAAAAAACCGTCTAATTGTCTGCAATGATAGATAGATAATAATTTATTCATCACTCAAGGTATACATTGTTGTGCACGTTGAAACATACAACAATTATATTACAACAAGTGTGACTAGTCGAAACAAAACATTTGGCAACAAAAGAAAACACAAACAAAACAAAATGGAGATTATGCATGCTTTATGCTATTTTTGTAATGGTCTCTACGCTATGCCATCTTAGAAACAAACTTAAGATTAAGATAATAGATAGGCCGACGCATTATTTGTAGACTCGGACCGCGAGTGCCTCGTTCGCGAACAGCGTTGTGTTCCCCGGCGGTGTGACAGAGCCCTCGGACGCGAGCGACGAGTGGCTGAAACTGTTTAGGACCTTCGGCTACGGTCAGGGGCACTTCGACGCTTTCCACCGCGCCGGGGCTCCCGTCACGCCGATACTTGGCGATAACCCTGTCAAGAGACACATTGCATTGAGAATAACTGCAATCCGGGAGACATTTGAGGAGCTTGACCTTCTGCTGTGCAGTACAGGACATCAGAAGGACAGAAGCGGACTTGCAGCGAGCACTCTTTCAGTTCTTGATATCAAACATTGGCAGAGCAAGACACCCAGGAGGTGCGGCCTCAAGAAAACTGCATGTGAAAGATGGACAGAAATCGAATGATCACATAAGTGAGCAAGAATCCCGAAGAGCTCCTGACTCTGTGCAAAGAGTTTGGCTGCTACCCGGACATCTGGTCGCTGCACTATTGGAGCAACTGGCTGACCCCGACGCACCTGACTAAGTGGTTTGACACCGCCTTCTTCGTCACAGCTCTTGAACATCGGCCTGAGAACTTGGAGTCTAGCAGTGAAGTGGTACATGTTAAGTGGTCAAGCCCCGAAGAAACCCTAGAGAAGTGCCACAAGCAACAGCTAGTGTTGTTCTCTCCGCAAAGCTACGAGCTGAACCGGCTGAAACTCGTCCCGGACTGCGCCGAGCTGCTGCGTTTCGCTTCGGCCCGCAGCGCGGACGGGAATGCGCTGCTGTACCCGGTGATCGTGCAGGCCAAGGATGGAGAGCTGCATTTGTTACCAGGAACATCAAGCAATATGAGCAAGTTGTTGTAAAATCCTTTAAGTAATGTACCATCAACTCAACCGAATAATCCGTCACCTTCAATCGCCTAAACGGAATAGTATGGATACATTGATAATGACAATACGCGAAAAACACCATTTCTCTGCGGAGACTGCAGGTCGGGCCAGTATGCGCGTTGAGACGCCCGGCCAGGCCGGCGTGACTGGGGCGTGACGTCTGCCATCACTCACCAGAACAACAATAAACAAGATTTTCCAGTTCGAGTATTTTTCAATTAGTGATACATTTTATCCCGATTATTTATTTATAGTGATCTTAGTGCAAGTGAGTGTAAAATCCAAGTTGCTTGTTGGTTTTGTTCAGCGGTCAATTCGTGACTTGTGACTTGAATATTTATTTAGTTTCTATATGTATTTCCTTAGTCATCAGTTTTTTTAGTAATTGTTATTAAGTTTTTAGTATTTTAAGTTTTAATCTATATGCACTCGCACTCGCAGCCCTGTCAAGACTCTCAAGAGTTGCTGTATTGCCCTGCTTGCGGTGATAATAAGCAATACAAGGGTCGGCGGGGGCCCGCTATCCATACCGCTCGCCGACATGGCACTCGTATGGCTGTCGATCCCCCGCTGCCCAGTGCATCTCAGCCTACGCCTACACTTTCCGCCAGGGGCTCTAATACAGTTACTACCCCAGTTGCACTTGCCGAAAAACTGGGTCTGCTGAAGGCGAACACCCCAATTATAAAAAGAATACCACGCGGAGCGCGCATCTCGGTTGCAAGTAGCCTTACAAGATGTGTAGCCAAAGTCGTCACTGAAAACTCTCTTCAAGCTTGGGAGCATCTGTTCACAT
This sequence comes from Notocelia uddmanniana, assembly GCA_905163555.1. Taxonomy (NCBI): domain Eukaryota; kingdom Metazoa; phylum Arthropoda; class Insecta; order Lepidoptera; family Tortricidae; genus Notocelia; species Notocelia uddmanniana. The sequence goes on from LR991055.1 coordinate 26,267,739, forward strand.
TTCCCTACACTGTTCTTCACGCTGATAAATCCAACAAGAATTCCCTCACTGTACAAATAAAAAATAACGCTTCAAAAGTCTCTGTGCTTCCTGTAGTACCCCGCAATTACCATAAAAATATCTCTAATATTTATCAACGCAATTCTAGACTAAAAACAATAGAAAATAAAATTTCGGAAGGAAATGTGAGTGGGGCTGCCCAACTTCTGTTCTCCCGTGACGATTTGGCTACACATTCTGCCGGGACGTATGCCGCCCTAAGAGAGAAACATCCGGTCCCTTCCGCTGCTAGTACGCTTCCAGATCCACCGGCCACTGATGACCCTACGATCCAAGTCTCCGAAGATGCCGTTTTACTCGCCATATCTTCGTTCCCCAACGGTTCTGCGGGTGGATTAGATGGTCTGTCTCCACAGCACTTAAAGGACTTAACCACCTTGTCTATGGGCGACGCAAGATCGGCTCTGCTGAGAGAAGTAACGAATTTGATAAATTTGATGCTATCAGGCCGCGCCAATCCCGAAATCGTTCCGCTCCTGTATGGCGCCAACCTTGTAGCCCTTGTGAAAAAGAATGGCGGAATTCGCCCGATCGCCGTTGGCTGTACGTTCAGGCGCCTGGCTTCGAAGCTCTGCTGCCGGAAATTTCACCAGAAGCTGAGCAATTTCTTTAAACCCCGGCAGCTGGGCTTCGGAGTTAAGGGCGGTTGTGAGGCAGCGGTACACGCTGCGCGCTCCTTCTTGAGTCGTCCGGATTATGAAGTTTTTGTTAAAGTGGACGTAAAAAACGCTTTTAATTCGGTAGACCGCGGTGCTCTGTTAGCAGCAGTGAAAAAAGAACTTCCAGAACTTTATCAATACTTATGGCAATGCTATGGAGCATCAACAAATTTATTATTTGGTGACAAAATTATTTTATCGAGCATGGGATGCCAGCAAGGAGATCCGCTTGGGCCTGCAATTTTCAGTCTCGTCATCCACCCCATCATCTCAAATCTTAATTCAAAATTCAATCTGTGGTACCTGGACGACAGTTCCCTTGGCGGAGACGCATTAACGGTTCTACACGACTTACAGTTAATTATAAATAAATTTTCTGACATCGGCCTTTCTTTAAATTTCACAAAATGCGAAATCTATTTACCAAATCATCTTCCGTCTGAAAAAAAAATTGAAATTTTAACTAACTTTAACGCAGTTCTGCCAAACATCTCCGTCCTTTCAAATTCATCACTCACACTTTTAGGCTCACCTATTTTTGAAGAATCAATCAACCCTGTTATTGACTGTAAGTTAAAGTTATTTAATAATACATCCGATTTACTTTTTGAAATAAATCCCCACATGGCCCTCTGTATCATTCGTTTCTGTTTGTTCACTCCAAAATTCATGTATTTACTCCGTAGCTGCCCTATTTGGAAATTTCCCTCCATCCTATCACACATTGACGAATCTCTTCAGGCTACTCTGTCCAAAATTCTAAACATTCATTTTGACATATTACAGTGGACCCAAGCGGTTCTTCCTATAAGGTTTGGAGGCTTGGGTGTTCGCTCCTCGTCTAGTGTAGCATTACCAGCTTTCTTGTCCTCCGTCTATGGCTCGCTATCTCTAGTCAGCAACATTTTAAACCTTCCTCAGTTGGCTGACGACGATATAGCGTGTCTGAAGGAGGCCAAGGAAGCTTGGTGTGTTTCGTGCCCAGGAGTGGATATCCCAGTTACCCGCCACAGTCAAAGAGCGTGGGACTCTCCTCGTTTGCAGGCAACCCATGCTGCTTGCCAATAGTCCGGACGACTCCGAACGTGCCCGTATTCTGGCGGTATCTTCACCAGAATCAGGCCATTGGCTCCGCGCCCTTCCGTCCCATCAAATAGGAACGGTTCTAGATCCAAGCTCTTTAAGAATCGGAATATGCCTAAGGCTTGGATCTAGAATCTGCGTCCCCCATACATGTGCCTGCGGCAAGGATGTGGACCTGCTGGGACGGCATGGCCTCTCTTGCTCCAGAAGCGCCAGCCGTTTTTACCGCCACGGCACTATCAATGACCTGGTTCGCCGCTCGCTTGTTACCGTCTCTGTTCCTGCGAGCTTGGAACCGGTGAGTATGGCAAGAGACGATGGCAAGCGCCCCGATGGAGTCACTTTGGTGCCGTGGAAGCTGGGTAGGGCACTGGTGTGGGACGCTACGTGTGTCGACACTTTCGCGCAGTCCCACATTCAGGCAACCCGCTCTCAGGCCGGTGCTGCAGCCGACCAGGCCCAAGTTCTCAAGCGCCGCAAGTACTCATCTTTATTAAAAACTTACGAGTTTGCGGCGCTTGTAGTGGAGACAATGGGGCCATGGTCGTCTGACATGAAGGCATTTATAAGAGCCTTGTCGTCGCGGCTGGTTAACATCTCAGGAGACCCCAAGGCCGGCGTTTACGGCGAAGAAGAATTTCTCTAGCGATACAGAGAGGTAACGTGGCGAGCGTTATGGGGACCATGCCGCAGGCGGACCTTTTAGAAGGCGTATTCTTTTTATAGTTGGGGTTTTTAGTTTTAAGTTATCTAATGTTTATTTTTATTTATTATTTATTTTGTAGGTTATTGTGTTATCAATACATACAAATTATTTAATATTGTTATTGAAATAAAACACATTTCTAAAAAAAAAAAATATATCCATATATCGTTTGCTGCGTAAAGACTAGTGCCTACGCCAATTCTTGGGATGAGGTAACGGATCCCGGGCATCCTTCAGGATGCAACTGTACTGGGAATAACGCTAGAATAATGATGATATCGTTTGCTGCGTAAAAAAGTCCATTCGCCTAAAGATCTCTGACCCTCCGTTTTCATTTTCGTAATTGTTTTTCTAACGTCTTATTTTACCTGCTCCGTATATTTGATATTAATAACCAAAATCGTATTTACTGATTCGGGCAATTCACGGTTAATGTTTTTAAACAACTGTCGCAGATCTCATCTTTTTACGAAAAGTTTGTAACTACAATCTAATGCTGTAATTCGAGATAGTACTGCTTCTATTGAGTCAGAAGATTTAAAAGGGTGCTTACCACAAAAAAATCCATTCTCTACTATCAAAGGTCGCAAACGTATGAAAGTCCGACTATAGCCTTTGTCCCTCTCATTCTCTGCGATTCCTTACCGTAACATTACGGACCCTTAATGTAACATTACGGACTGTTTACCTACCTAGAGCTAGAGCTCGATATTTAGGGCGGGTTGCACCAACTTGCGATCACAGACCTACCGCCCTCCATATCAGCCCAAGAACGTCCATTGCTGGACATAGGCCTTCCCCAATTACAAGGGAGGTAAATGCCATAATCGCCACGCTTGGCATGCGGGTTGGCGATCGCAGTATCAACGCTTGTTGGCGATTACAGACCGATCAACGTTAAATATGGAGCCGGCACCTGTCATCTCATAGAAACTCCTCAAACTTTCCATATAATTACATAATTATTAATTTTGTACTAAAGCAGTAACGCTGCTAACGAAAATTTCAAATTATAGGGAAAATTTTAAAAATTTAATGCTCCGAGCAGGATTCGAACCTGCGACATCTGGCATACGCGGCCATTCGCTCTGGCCTCTGAGCTATCGGAACAACCAAGCTTGTCCACGAAATCCTTCACTAGTTCCCTCTTACAACGCCTTAGGGAGGCGTACAGCGACATCTACCGTAGAAGACTTAGGCTTCTATTAACGGCACCAACGTCTCAAATTACATTGACGGTGGATTCGTGGACGAGCTTGGGTGTTCCAATAGCTCAGAGGCTAGAGCGATTGGCCGCGTATGCCAGATGTCGCAGGTTCGAATCCTGCTCGGAGCATTAATTACATATTGATATTATCAAACACCGCTTACGATTATATGACGGTTTGGGGCGACCCATCAAGTAGGTACCTACATCAACCCCATTTAGGAAAATCCGGAATACCACGTAGCGTGCTAGATAAAACACAAATGCACTAACAATAAGTATATGCATTATTAATATAAAACTGTTACCAACTCCGTTTCATCGGGATCCATTATAACGAAAGAACTCTTATTTCTTTGTGCCCATAGGTACTTAAAATTGGTCAGTAAAATCTAGAAGGCTTTGCCTTTTATTGACGTTTTAAATATCATTGGATCTAAGTCCAAAACGCACAGCTGAGATGAGACGTAAATAAAAATATACGGGGAGTTGTATTATTCGATTTACACCAATTATAAATTAATATTCTGCTTGAACTAGCTGTATATATTTAGATACCTAGGTGATTTTCATTGTTAAAGTTAATTGAGAATTACTTAAAAATCGTTAAGGACGAATTTACCAAAGGGTGTAGCAGGATAACCTTTCAAAAACCGACCAAGTGCGAGTCGGACTCGCGCACGAAGGGTTCCGTACCAGAAAAAAAAGGCCAACAACTACTCTGTTGTCCCCCCTTAATTATTATTATTATTTTGATTAGTATTTGTTGTAGCCACAATAAATGCAAATTTCAACTGTCTAGCTATTACGGTTCTTGAGATCTAGCTCGGCGAGTGGTAGCCATGAAAAAGGGCTAAAATATCACGTTTTTAGTATGGGAGCCCCCCTTAATTATTATTATTATTTTGTTTTTAGTATTTGTTGTTATAGCGGCAACAGAAATACACAATCTGTGAAAATTTCAAATGTCTAGCGATTACGGTTCTTGAGATACAGACTGGTGACAGTCGGACGGACGGACGGACAGCGAAGTCTAAGGCGTGAATTCCACTGAGACGGCGTAAGGCGAAGGCGAGGCGCAGGCACGGCACAGATACGACGCCGCACCGCTTCTGTGTAATTTACCGGCACGTCGCCTTCATACATTTCGTATGAAAACGTTTGAAGCGGCATCGTGCCTGCGCCGTACCTTCGCCACGCCTGTGCCGCGCCTTCGCCACGCCGTTTCCGCGTCGCTAGCAGACACGATTTCAGCGCCGCGCGAGGAGGACGTCACTTGTTATACAGTCGAGCCGTATAAATTTATCAACATCAAAAATGCGTGACGATATTGAATATAATATAGAATTCTGCGAGATAGTCCAACTCTTTACGACTATACCAGGCTGGAGTACAGTAATAGAAATGTTCAGGATAAAATATGGAGACTGGTTCTCTCCAACTTTTATGCTGCTTCTGATGACCGTGTTTTACTTTCGACAAAATAATTTGGAAACATTTTTGTGACATTTTATACACTGTACGAAAACGATCAGAATATTCATGTAATTTTTCCATTATTTTAACATATCTATCCATTATTTTCTGACAATTTCCACACAGGGTGGACCCAATATCTTCTAAACTTCTGTACATTAATGAGTTGCAGCAAAGCAAGCGCATCTTCGTCTTCTGAAGAGGAAGACATGTTATCGCAACAAAATCAGCCTGTATAATGACGCATTGTACCGTCTCTTCGCCGCTTCTGTATTACTTTAGTCGCGTCCGTGCCGTATCTGTGCCACGCCTGCGCCGTGCCTTATGCCTTATGCCGTCTCAGTGTAATTCACGCCTTAGTAATAGGGTCCCGTTTTTACCCTTTGGGTACGGAACCCTAAAAATTTCCCCCAAAGCTTTGGGTTCGAAACTATTACCAGTTGATGTCCCGTCAAGAGAAAATACTTCATACCAATTTTTAGTATATTTGTTTTGAAAGCTTAGAGTCAAATTATACCAGAGAATAGTAGTGTAATAGTTACATAATTACACTAAGAAAGAGATACAGCCACCCGGCGGATAGCACAATCAAATACAACCTACTAATTTTAACCTGCTATTTTACTGCATGTTTATTGTTGAGTTGACTTCGTAGTCAAGAACATATGTAATAAAAACCGGCCAAGTGCGTGTCGGATCTCGCACAAAGAAGGGTTCCGTACCGACACCTCCTAATCTAGATTTAAAACCACTATACTATACATTGAATCCAAAAATTCGTACCTTCATAGGAAAGTTATACGCCCTTTTGTTTGGGCAAGACAGTTTTTCATCAATAACACAAAAACCGTTAGACCTATCTTATTCAAACTAAAAATCGTTGAAAGTATTTAGTAATGTACCTACATAATCTTGATTTTTTTTTCAGATTTTATACTTAATTGTGTGTAAATTAGGGGGGGGACATACTTTTTACGACTTTGACAGCTAATTTCTGACCAACGGTTGACATAAATGCATTTTATTAGAAACCGCTGTCTTTTTTGTCATAGTTTGTAAATTAGAGGAGGGGGACATACTTTTTACGACTTTGACAGCTAATTTCTCACCAACGGTTGACATAAATGCATTTTTTTAGAAATCTCTGTCATTTTTGAAGGCCTATCCCTATCCACATACGCCTATGTGCATAAAAAAAAATTGACCCCCTGTTACATGCATGGGGTGCCCTCGAGTTTAATATTTATTTCGTAATTTCACATCATATATCCATAGCGGTTCAAGAATACACCTTCCTACTAAATTTCATTATTGTAGTGCTCATAGTCTCTGAGTAAATGGACTGTGACATACGGACGGACGGACGGGCGGACAGACATGACGAATCTATAAGGGTTCCGTTTTCGCCATTTTGGGTACGGAACCCTAAAAATGCGCAAATACATCTATACTATAATATTATAAAGCTAAAGAGTTTGTTTGTTTGAACGCGCTAATCTCAGGAACTACTGGTTCGAATACAAAAACTATTTTTGTGTTGGATAGTCCATTGATCGAGGAAGGCTTCAGGCTATATAACATAACGCTGCGACCAATAGGAGCGAAGTCGCGGACGAAGTCGCGAGCAACAGCTAGTCATAGATATGATGGGTCATCACGTACCAACCGCCATGTCGATTACTAAGTTCTCAACCGGCTACAGGTGCATAAAGGTATGCAACTAAATAGTATTATTGGTGTCATGCACGACGCTGCACGCTGCATACCTACCTACCTACAACTACGAGTACATCCGCCTCGCGTTACAAGACTTGATTTGATGCCTTCGCTCACAATTTCTTGTATTCCTTGCTCGCGCGCGCTCTAACCAAATTTCTAAACTTGAATTGAAATTTATAATATCAAATGAATTATTATTTCGGAATATCAAACTAATTTTAGATACTTACATAAAATAATTACCAATCTTTTTTTAAAAGTACCGTGTATATTCAATATGACATTGAACTAATATTTTTCAGGATTATTTATTTATTCATTGTAATCTCATACATATGTATGATTATTATGTAATAAGCTCTTCCATTTTAGCAAGCTGTTAGGGCACACAACAAGCAATTATAATTTAAGTGAAAACAAGTTACTTCACTAGGTTATACCTACTTAATTATGGAATCTATTATTAATATTATATTTTAACATATGTTATTCGCAAAGCTCATTTTAAGAGCCTTAGCGTTTAAACAATGTCTTTTAGTGCTACTACTCCTCTTAACCCACGTACTGCATGAGTTAAGACGAGTCTTGTGAGTCAGTCAAGGTGATCTCCCAGCAAAAACAACAAGGTCCATCTGATCGCCGGTCCCTTCTCTAACTGATAATAGTCATAGCATGTAGGTAACGTCACAAATAGTGAAAGTTTGTGCCATTGAAGGCAGATTACTTTTAAAACTTAAAGATGACAATGGCAGCGCTTTGTAAAGCAAGAGATGAATAACGGGAAAATATGAATTAAATATTTGGACATTGTTGCACAAGTCGCTATGGCAACTAACTTCATCTTCGACGATGAATATGTAACTGGATCCCAACAACAAAACTTGTTTGTTACCTTATAGTCGTGGCGTGTTCAGCGTTTGGCGCGAAATCCAACAACAACGTGACAAAACTTTGTTTCACTGATTACATCCTTTCACTTTATCATCACTCTTACTATCTACGTCACAGCAATTTGGTTCAGGTAAAGTTACGAGTTGAATCAGCGGCGTCTCGTGATCGTGAAGGCAGTGCGCGGCGGACGGAGGGAGGGACTCGACTGGTTTGTTGTGAGTCCGCGTGCCCCTCCCCGCCAAACCAAGGGACAAATAGCTTCGAAGGCATTCTATGTTTTTACCGCCATGGTATATGATCTACACCACTAGGTCAACTTGCGATGTGCGTGCTGGTTGCTATTGTATTGTAAGCATTCAATTAGAGCCTTGTGGCTTGCATCCACAAAAACTTATGCATGTGATGATTTCGTTAAAAATACTCGTAGATAAACATTTTTTATACAACGGCTGCGAACAAGCTGACGGCCTACCCGATAGTATGTAGACACCGTAGCCTATGGACGCTTGTTACTCTAGAAATGACAAGCGCGTTGCCGACCCTTTATTGGCTTGAGGACAAAGTGTAGGTAAATTAATTGCTTGGATTCGTTACATTGACAGCTAAAGGCAAATACAGGTTCCTTAATAAAGTACTCCTCACTCCAAACTCAGCCTCGGGAGCTCATGTTATCTTACTCACCACCAGGAACACAACACAACACTACATACCTAAAGAGCAAAGTAGCAGTGGAGGTACTGCCCCAGTTGGGCTCCTTCAAATACCATGTATTCGCACCTAAATTGGATTTTTCATAATAATCATTTTTACAAGCTTTTATTTAGTTTCACCTGTCCCGTTGTCGACTGTAATCAAATCTTGCAAGTTAAATTTGATGCACTTCCCGGTTTTCGATTGAGCTGAAATTTTGCCTGCATGTATAAATCGGATGACAATGCAATATTACAATATTATGAGCTGATGTGATGATGGAGACAGAAGGTGGTCATGGCAATTCCTAAACTACACAAGATAAAAACCCATCATGTTTGGGCTCATTCGAACCGACTCAACAAGTAGTTTATAATTGTGGAAAAAAGTACAGTCGGCAATAAAAGCTTGTACCAAGAATGAAATTTTTGACCAAAAACTTATTACCTGTTAAAATATCCGTCATACGCATACGGAACCTGTCCATTAAACACGAGTTTGACAAAAAAAGACACGCTACCTGTAGGTATGTATATGTATTGACGAGGTACTTACTATGTGCAAAATATGTTCCCATCACGGACGTCGGACTGGGTTCCCATGCTTACTGACATGTCAGCAGTCAGCACATCGCAGCATCGATAGGTACAATGTATTTCAGTCTAAAAACACCTTTGTGTGCTTACAAATGCAGCGATTGTCCCCTAATTACTTATCGGTCGCCGTAAAAAAAAGTAGTAGTAATAACGTGGCAGGGGCGGAAATGGATCGAAGGCACAGGGGTTGAATGAAACAGGTGGATAGTACACTTTCTTTTAATAGCTTTTTTGTTAATAAACGGTTACCTTAACATAAAATTGATATCTACCTATATAAAATGTATCCAATAAGGTGATGACGCTCTCAAAATTTAACGTTGACAATTAATGCAAAAGAAAATATATTGAATTTTTTTTAAACTTTTTAAAACAATGATACAAATATTCAATCATGTTTGGGTGTTGTCCTGAGGGCCTAGTCCGAACATCGAAAATCGAACTTCGTATCGTGCCGTCCCTTTCCGTCATATAGTGTATAATAAATACGAGAGTGAAAGTGACGCCACGACACGAAGTTCGAATTTCGAAGTTCGGAGTAGGCTCTCTAGTACCACTCTAGTCAATTCTCGATTGACTTTTTCGATCGATCGAGTGATTAGTGTGGTAACATAACATGACATATAAATAACAGCCCTAGTGATTGATTACGTTGAGGCAAAGCATATTTTAAAGATCGTGCGTTAAATTAAATGTGAACATTATGCAAATAAAACTTCATTATCTACGGTCGCTACTAGTAACTTTGAAACACAAATGTAGGTATACACTGGTTAATGTAAATAAAATACTTTTCAAACGACGTCTCGACATAGAACTGCGATAGTTAATATATTACACTGTTTTGCGCTAAAATACAACAAAATACACTTATACAAGCTACGTGCTACAATTGGTTAAATACAGTTCATAAATTACCGCGAGAGTTATATCCTTTTACACTAAAAAATTACGAGTACCCACAAACTAACGCTGACTTCCAGCTGCGTAATTCTCTAAATCAAACATTAAACAAATAGGCCATCTCGAATATATTTCAAAACTTTGATCTCTTTCATCAACACTTTATTGTATGACAATATAACAAAGTCTCGATTTCATCCACACTTTATTGTATGACAATCGAATAACAGTCTCGATGAAAGTGAGCAATCCTTTGTAAAAAGGGCGCATCAAGAGCGAACTTTTTTGCGTGTCACTGGAGTACAGCAAATAAGGGACAGAGAAGAGACACTGATTAGCAGCCTTTTAATAATATACACAGATTCGAGAAACCTGGCTCAGCCACGCTACGGAGCTGAGCTACATATTCTGTAGTGCAGATTTACTGACTATCATTCATGTCACCGAGAACGTTTATTGGACACTCCGCATACATCAGTACCTAATTCTTCTATTTAGTGAAAAGCCGGCGCTTGCACGGTACAAGCGGCCAAGCACATCATATCATTCATCACCAGAAGAGCCATCACCACCGTCCGACTACACCGTCTCTCTATTGCCATGCAAGATAGGCAAGAGTTGTCGTGCGACGAACGAAGTAACAACCAGTTGTGCTAGCTCCCCAGCGAGCGACTAAACTTTCATAATATATTAGCGAATAAATGTACATCGCTCGTGACGTATTATACTGTATCTGGACAAAATGATAATGTCAATTCCCTATCAGCGCGTTCGCGGCCACGACTTTGCGCGAATTATGGCGCGACGAGTCTGTTCATTGCACGGTCGAGACGCGCAACGCACTGCGGTTTGTTGGGATCACATGCAATATAATAGGAAAACTGCAGCCGCTGCCGCCGCTGTACTATGTCGTGGCCGAGATGTAACAGATGCTCGATACGGGCCCAAATACGTAATATGTTCATTTGTATATGTCAGTGACCATGATGTCTGTATGTTAACAGATGGAGAATTATTTAGGCCGTTTACCAAGAAAAGAATGACCATTCTATCGAGGTATCTAATGGTGACGCTGCACCCTTAGTGACATGTGAGCGGAGTTCTGGCAGTGGTGTATGTACTCTGAGAGGTGAACGCCTTCAAAACATTCATTGAGAATGTAGAAGGATAAAAACAGTATTTGCAATCCGTTGGGCCTTACACTAATGGAAATGAATACCCGCCGCAATCGGCAAAGGCAGCCAATAGGCTAGATGGCTATTTTTTTCACGATGTCGTTCGAACCGAGAGGATTAAATGTTTGTAAGGGGCCAACTACAATCAGAGCAACACAAAAAACTAAAACGATGGTCAAGCATATCACTGGTGGTAGCTCCATGCTAATTGACAGCCAAATGTGACTTCAGGTTCGTACCGTTGTATGGGATAACGAGTAATTTGCTGTTTTGTTGTAAAATATTACGTTTAGGTACATAGTTGTTGTACAATTTATTATTAATTACAAAATAATAAACTTGATGGTAGCTTTTAATAAAAAAAACATAAGTTTTCGAAGCTTTCAAATCTGATAAGTACTCGATATTGATCATATCTTCTGATTTACTTTTTGTTGTGATAATTTTATGGTTTACTATCCATATAGTCATTCGGTGTTATAAACTTATAAATTGCTTCGCTGAAAACTGTACCAACTAAAATGTTTGTTAACATACCTCAAGGCTCAAACACCGCTGCCAGTTCTTAAAAGTCCAGTACTATGATTTCACTCCCATAGAATCTACAGCATATTCTAAATATTGTTTCTCACAAAAAATTATCATGATAATCAGCACTACTCTGAACCCTACCTTGGCCGCGGTCTGGATGCCAGCGGACAGAGGGAAGGCGAGCGGGCGCTCATACATTGAGCTCGCTCAAATTTATGAGCGCCTGCTCGCCGACCGACCGCCCCGTCTAAGGCCGACAAGGCCTCGGCCTTAGACGAGGATTTTGAAGTAGAAAAATTAAAAGAAATGCCAAAATCGACTTTAAACGGCATCGTCTTTGATCCAGAGCAAAACAACAATCTTTAATTATATAATACACACTCTTTTAACGGTGCTGTTGGTAACGTGAAACAAGACTATTGATGATTAAATCTTGCCCAACGTTTTAGTGTTACTCAAGTGTTATTGGCTCTTCGCCAGATTAACTATTAAGAATAATTTTCTAGTAAAATAAAAACATGTGAGTCATCACTTAATTTTAGTCCAAAGAGCACACGTTCGTAACTTAGCGAGCTCGCAGCAAGCTTAGGGCTGGGTTGCACCGACTTACGATCACAGACCGATCAACGTTAAATATGGCGCCGGCAGCTGTCATGCCATAGAAACTTGTCAAACTTTCCATACATTAAAAAGTCAACGAACACAGCTTACGGAGATGGTTTGGTGCAACCCAGCCTTAGGCTGGGTTGCACCAAACCGTCTGTAATCGTAAGCTGTGTTCGTTAAAATTTGAATGTATGGAGAGTTTGACAAGTTTCTATGGGATGACAGCTGCCGGCGCCATATTTAACGTTGATCGGTCTGTGATCGTAAGTCGGTGCAACCGAGCCTTAGTCTCATCTAGTAGCCAGTAATGAAATGGGGTCGATTTTTGCACTACGTAACCGGATTTGGTGACTAGCTTCGAAATGGGACTTCTCGTCTCGTAACCAGTTATGGAATAAGAACGATTTTCCTTATTATTTTTCGTAACATAGATGTCATCATATACTGTACGTGAGCTTATGGAGCTTGGAGCCCATAACATGCGTTAAATATAATGACAATGTGTATAAGTTACAAAGGTGTTAAAAGCTTATTATGATGGGTGTAGATCAAGAGAACGAACCCGCATTCTTGTATGACCCGTTTTCTTAGAGAAGAATCATCCGTCATAATATACAATCGGCTGGTTCTCCTAACATGTGTCACTCCAACAAGTCGCGGGGTGCAGATAACCATGACAGTATCAGCACACAGGCAAACATGCTACCATTTTCACTTGGCGTTGCCACATGGCACACTGGCCATCTGTATGGCGCTATGATTATGAGACGTTAATGCTATCTAGAGAAACAACGAGTGACGCATTGCATAAAGCGGAGGCTTATTGGCTATGTGTAATGTCAAAACTCAGACATGTCAAATAATGACACATGAATATTTTATTTACTTTAGTAAACGAGAAAGACCCCGTATTGGAAATTTTACTGAAATAAATAAGAGAATAAATTAATACATACAAACGAAACGAATCGTAGGAAACCGTTAAGAAACCAATAGAAAACGTGAAAGTAAATTTGACAGTGGTCCCCGGTAAGTACACATTTCTTCCATGGTGTGCGCTACGATCGCCTAGCTTACCCCCACCACCTACTTCGCACATAGCCAATACTAATCAACCAAGCTGACTACGAAAACGACAAACGAAAAGTATAGCTTTGCTTCCAATTCATTTGTCTACTTCGCTTGGTTCGCTTATAAGTCCCCCGCAGACCAACTTAAAGATTGTGGTACTGTAAAAGATCCGAGACACGACCTAAAAAGTGTTAACCGTCGCGCTAGTGCGGTATAGATAGCATTATGGCCTCAGTTACCACTGGTATGACCTCAGTTACCACTTTAGTTTGTAGATATTAGCTATAATCGCTGCCAGGGTCTCCAAGTGATTACACGTGAATGTAGGTAAGAAGAAAGTTTGATAAAGATACCAAAATGTGCAATGGGTTTCAATGTCCGATGGTCAAACAGCAGAAAAATATTATAAGACTAGGCGGGATGCGCTACATTTCACCGCCCTTCACAATGATTCAGTCCAAATTGGCGTGTCAAAACACCCCTTATTTTTTACTTTGACATCGGACTATTAGGGTAGGTATTTGGCTGTCCGCGCACTGTTATTGTTTTGACTTTTACATATTTTGACATTGGGACATCAGAATCAACTGCACATTTTACCTTTCATTGCATAACGATTCATACCAGATTTGTCAGGCCAGCCGACGTTTAACTAGCCAGGTACTCCCCAAGGAGTATCACCCATGAGGCCTTTTGCGGCTCTAGAGAAACGACAGGAACAATGACGTACGAAATTATGGAATATTTTACCTAGCGACCCATTTTTCGAACCGCAACCAGCTCTGCGACGTTGACGTACGCGAGCTTCGCCTGAGGTCGCACAGACGTGACGTATCCGCGTCCCCGATTAGTGGATAAAATAATAATACCCGGCTCGGCTACGCCTTCGAGCAAAGCGGCAGCGGCGGCGGTCGGAGTCGGCGGCCTGTCGACCCCGAAATGGCGCACCGCTGCTACTGTTGCTATCTTTTGAAGTCGCGGCTGAGCCCTACGAGTGGAGGCTGCCGCGGCTTAATTTCGTTTTGCCCAACACCTCTAGATCTCAAAAGGACTTTTACACTTAGCGTTAAAACGCCAAAATCACAGAATGTCTAGTTTTATTTTGATCAATACTGGCCGGCTGAATGTTACAATGTTGTCTCATAATGACTTTAACACCATGTATGTTCAAAACAATCTGATGTTTTAACCGGTAATTTAAGCATTTTGACACGAAGTCGTCTCGAGATCTAGGATTACGGGAGTATTGGGCAAAAGCACGGCGGCCGGTATGCCATACCTCCCTACAGGCGCAGCCTTGACATTCAGCGAAAACCTAGCCGAAGTAAACGAGGATAGTTCGGTCGCGATCGTCGGCGTCGTCAGACACAGAGTCGGTCGGTCAGCTGCGCGACGCGAGTGCAGGCGTCGCGTCGTGGCCCTAGGCGCGCCGCGGCCCGCCGCCGCCGCCGCCGCCGCGGTACCCCGCCGCCGCCGCCGCCGGCCCCGCCGCTGCTGCTGGCCCTGCCGCCGGCGCCCCTGCAACAACCATTACTACTTAAAACCAGTCACTGGGCGATTATCTCTTGCAAAAGGTGCAGAGGAAAAACTTTTCTCAAACATCGTACTTTGTTTGAAAAACGAACACGCCAAGATCCTAAATTTTATCCGTGAAAAAAAAACATAGGATTACTATACTTAGCGACGAAAATTACATAAAAGATACATGCATGGTCTAAGGAAACAAGGTCTGCCACTCCGGATCGTGACACAAGCCTACGTCGCCGTCGTGTTACCACTTTATAGTAACAAAACGACTCATGAAGGAGTTTTTTCTGCCGTAATCATGCAATAGTACATTACAATACAAGGGTTGTAAAACAAAGAAAGGCCGATATCGCAGATGTTTGAGGCCCGAGCCGCAGGCCTAACGACCCGTGTTTTGTACACAATTTTACGTCACCTCTTGGCCAAAAAGCGGGGTTTTCCGGACGCGCAGCGTGCGGAAAAACGCGCTTTATGGCAAGGTGTGGTGTAAAATATATTATTTACGCATTACAATTGTCATTTGTTTGTTTAAGCAAACAAAATACGAGGGGCGTTCAATAAATTCTCGGTATTAGAATGAAAACAAAAGAATATTATAGGTGTTTTATTTTTATTTTTCAATATACTCCTCTCCTATGTTTATGCACTTATAAGACCGGTCAAATAGTTTTTTTAACCCCTCATAAAAATATTTTTTGTCTTTGGTGTCAAAATGCTCCTACACTACTGTCTTCAATGCTTCATCGTTAGAAAATTAATTTCCACGTAGATTCTTTTTGAGATTGGGAAACAAATATAAGTCACTCGGGGTCAAGTCTCGAATATACGGTGGGTATGTAATAGTTTCTAGTCCAGATTCAAGAGCAGCAGCCTTGGCAATATAAGCACTATGCACAGAGGCGTTGTCGTGAAGAAGCAGAACACCTTTGGCGGTAATTTTCCCTTCTGTTGTTTGATTGCTTCCCTTATTTGGCATATAATATTAGCGTAGTGCTCTCCTTTAATACTTACACCCTTTTCTTTATAATCAATCAGCAACATTCCATCACAATCCCAGAATATTGTGACCATGACCTTGCTAGCTGAAGGCACGACCTTGAACTTCTTGGGATGAGGAGTTCCTTTAATGTGCCACTGCATGGACTCTTGTTTGCTCTCAGGGTCATAATGATGAACCCACGTTTCATCTCTACTAACAAAATTTTACAGTATCTTATCAGGAATTTCACCGCACACCTCAAGAAATTCGGAACAACGAGCAACACGCGTATTCTTCTGAAGCGGTGTCAGGATTCGCGGTACCCATCTCGCACTGACTTTTGACATATTAAGATGGTCATGAACTATATCGTGTCTAGTACCAATAGAAAGGTTGGTTCTTTAAGCTATTGCTTTCACCTTTACTCAACCATCTTCAGATATAATTTTCTCCGCTTTTTTAAATTTTCTTATGAAGAAGCTTCAACGGGCCGACCAGCTCTATGGTCGTCTTCGATTCGATACTATCTCCCCCATGCTTAAATTGACTTGACCACTTCTGAATTGTTGATAAAGAAGGAGCAGACTCACGGTAAACATAATCCATTTCTTTTTTATAGCTTATTGATTTTTTACCTGTTTGGTCAAGAATTTTATTACCGCTCGGTGCTCTAATTTAACCAACATTGAAAAAACGCTCATAGTGATCACGTTTGTTCGGTACTTGCAAAAAAACAAAAGCACATCGCCGTTTGAATTTTACTTTTTTTTTAATATTAATGAATGACTTTTACCGGCCAGTATTAAAAAGTTTACCAAAGAGGTTTAAAAGATGTCAATACCGAGAATTTATTGAACACCCCTCGGGTCAAGGTAAACATGAATTAACGTAATAAGTTAATAAAACACTCACAGGTATACATGGGGGCCGGGGAGTGTCATAATACAAAACTGGCAATACAGTAACTCACACTTACGCCGGTAGAACCGTCGATACAAGTGATGACGTAGGCTTGTGTCACCCAGACTACTGAATTTCTCCCGGAGTGCTATACCTTGTATTCTTGTATCATGGATACATGTATCTTTCAAAGGCCCCTGTATTTTTCAATAAAATATAGTATCTTTCCTTGCGAATATTCGTTTGAATCTTTCACAATATACTATTATACACGTAAAAAACTTAAACTTATGAAAGATTCAACCGAAGATCCGCAAGGAAAGATACTGTATTTTATTGAAAAATACAGGGCCTTTGAAAGATACATGTATCTTTCATGTAATTTTCATCACTACTATACTCCTAAGGAGTATAATACGGCCTTATTTACCGCCCGGAACATAGCTCGCAGCTTGTGGGGTAAATCGACTAAAACGGACACGAATAACTCATTAACGTTAATGACGGGAATTTATTTATTTTACACATATAAGCGGACAGTACGAGGGCTGCCTTTTAAAGTTGTGTCGTTTGGAAAAACTAAAGACAATTTAAGTGTTAAATGGTATTTATTGTTTTTCAAAGTAATCACCGTGATATGTAATACACTTTTTCATTCGATCGAACCAATTTTCGAAACACTTATTCCAGTCCGAAGTCGGGGTCTCCAAAATGGCCGTTTTGTAAGCCTCAACCACTTCTTCGGGCGTCTGGTACCGTTGACCACGAAGTCGTTGCTTGATTTTTGGAAAAGTAAAAAAATCGTTAGGGCTTAAGTCTGGACTGTACGGCGGGTGTCCCAGAATTTCGACGTTTTGCTCTTTTAAAAACGCAATTGTTTGCCGGGCGGTGTGCGAGCTCGCATTATCGTGGTACAGTCTTATACGACGTCTTGGGTTATTTTTTCGAAACTCGCCGATGACTTCTGGTAAACAGACAGTGGTATACCAGTCAGCATTAACTGTTTTACGATCCTCGAGCACAATGGCAACGTGGCCACTTTTCGCCACAAACGTGGCGACCATTTTTTTCGAAGTGCTCCGTGAGCGTATTACTTTGGTCGGTTTTGGCTTATCTTGGAACACCCAAACAGTCGACTGCTGTTTAGAATCGGGATCGTAGGCATATATCCAAGATTCGTCACCACTGATAATGTCGTAAACATGTTTCGAGTTTCCTCGGTTGAATTGCCGCAGAGTTTTGCGACACCATCGAAGGCGAGCCGTTTTTTGGTCTTCACTGAGTAAATGTGGTATCCAGCGTGAGATCAAATTTTTTACGCCTAAGTGATCATGCAAAATACTGTCAACACTGGTCCCTGAAATACTTAAGGAAGCTTCTATCTCACGGTATGTCGCATGGCGATCTTCGACGATCAGTTGCCGTACAGCATCAATGTTCTCCTGGGTTACGGCTGTTTTTGGTCGACCTTCACGATGTCTATCACCAAGACTAGAGCAACCACGTTGAAATTCTAAATACCAGCGTTCCACAGTCCGGAGGCATGGTGCTTTATCATTGAAAACCGTAGTCAACTCTTCGAAGCACTGAAGTCGCGTTAAGCCCCTTTTAAAGTTGTAAAAAATTATCGCACGTAAATTTACCTTCGAAATTTCCATTTTCACAACTGACTTGTCAACTTTGAACGAACGCTGTACAAAAAACGGTTGGGCCGATTTCGAGTCATTCGTTTGTTTTCGAATTCTAAATCCAAATATTTTAAGATGACACTAGTACTTTTTTATGCAATCACGGGAGGTTTGCAAACGACAGAACTTAAAAGGCAGCCCTCGTAGAGCACCAATAGATTTTAGAGTTCCTTACCAAATAGATAACAAATAAACCCTTATGGTGCAACTGTCAGTCCGTCGGTCACAATGAGATTTCGTCAATCAGTGGCACAAAATATCATCCGCAACACGCATCGTCATCTAAGTTACATACACATGTACGCACAGTACCACATTCACATTTAAATCAAATTAAACGCAACTTTTACATACACTGACCTTGGTTGGGGAAGGGGAGGCAATTAGACTTGAGGACTTCTTCGTGGTTGCCGTACGCACAGAACTTCACCACCACCGTGTTAGCGGAGATGCCGGTGATCTCAGCCTCGTAGAACTGCAACAAAGCCATTTTTTATACAGCGTCGGTGGCAAATAAGCTTACGGCCACAGCCACAACGACCGGTCCTGCGCCACTCGCATCCAACGGACTCCCGGGAAATCCCTTGCATGAAAACCTTAATAATCGCTGTATATTTTCTCCATTACAATTTCAAGCAACAGAAACTAATTTCCGACCTAGATATGCCGAACCCATTGTGTATACAAAGTTTCACGTTATTCTATAAGTAGCATGGCGTTTTAAAATAAGAGCGTAAATACGTTTGTATGGAGAACCGAACGTACTGCGCACTCTTAAGACAATATTAGATACAAGTGTTTATGCCGGTGGACGGGTAGTGAAGCGAAAAAATCATTTAGTGCAACGGCCCGCACGCGATTGTCGTGCCTACGGGAGTGAGTGAAGTGCTAAAGTCGAACGCACTGTGACCGAGCGCTTATCAGCCGACCGCCGCGAGTGAGCAGTCAAAGATTAATAAATAACAGATCGTGCGCACCAGTGTGTGCATCTATGAGTAAATACTTAAGCAATATAATTTTTGTTGAATTAGTTTACTTACGCTGTGTTCCGAATCACGCTCACAGCGCTCAGAGCGCGCTCACGGTTGGACCGATTCATGCTCACAGCGCTTACACGAGATTTCGTGACGTCATTGATGACGTCATGGACGGCGCTCACGGTGCTCACACTCCCAGCCGTAAGCACTTTGAGCGCAAACGTCAAGTTGACGTTTGACACGTTATGACATCTCATTATAGGCGCGAAAAATTAAAACTTCATAGGTTATATTCGTTTATTTATTACTATAATAATAACAATCATATATTTCAGTATCGATTTGATCCTGGAACATGTCGTTCGCAAATTGCGATTAATTTCAATTTTCTACAAATCAAAAACCCAGCTTAGAATTTTCTACTACGATTAATTGAAGAACTCAAAATTCAAATTCAGTTGACGTTGACATGAACATGACAGGAAACACGCTCATGACTGGTCCGAAACAAAACACCACTTACGCGGCCTTGAGCGCGCTAACTGATTCGGACCGGCCGCCAGCACTGTAAGCGTTGTGAGCGTTGTAAGCGTGATTCGGAACACAGCCTTAGATATTATAAACCCTCAAAAAAAATGAAGTGCTCAGGCTGCCTAAAAACCTGCACTGCAAATAATATGCGTTGTTGTTCGAAGTCATGTGACAAAGTTTTTTGCGCTTTATGCGTAAACCCAGCTACGCTACCAGCGGACCGGAAAGCAAGCTGGAAATGTCCCGACTGCAGTGCCGCTCAAAAAAAGGGTGGCGAGAACAGTTTAACCCCGGCTCGGTCTGCGAACGAGGAGCAGAATATAATAACACGCAAAAAAGAACTGTCAACAGATTCATCACAAGATATAAAGGAACTGGTCGCCGATGTAAGGAAATTGATAAAAGAAATTCAAGGTCTGAAGGAAAAGCTTGACGAATCAACATCATCATTAAATCTCTGTCATGAAAGACTCGATGAGTTCGCAAACGCACAGAAAATCTCAGATGCCCGTATAAAACGCCTCGAACAGAGGGATAAGGAATTTGTACTGATGCAAGAGCGAGTGAAACAACTTGAATGTTCATAAAATGAGCAAGCCCAGAGCCAATTGAGAAACGAATTAGAAATCATTGGAATCTCGGAGTCGCCTAATGACACACGGTACTCCTCGCGGCGCGCAAGATTGGAGTAGAGCTTACAGAACAAGACGTAGACTGGGTGCAGCGAGTGGGGCCGCGGCGCGCCGTGTCTCCTGAGAATAGTTTCTCGCGTCCTGTAGTTGTGCGGTTACTGCGCCGTACAAAGCGAGATCAAATTATTAAAGCCTCGAGATCGCGACGCAACGTAACCAGCAAGGACCTTGACGTAAGCGGGCCAGCGAAGAAAATATTTTATAACGAACGCCTTACCAAGGAAAACCGGCAGTTATTTCGTGACGCTAGAGAGATGTCAAGCAGGCTGGGCTACAAATTTTGTTGGTGTCATCAGGGGACAATATATATGCGACGGCGAGAATGTACTCCTGCGCTTCCTATTAGGACAAAAGGCGACCTGCATGGGCTCTCTTTTTCATCAGTGCCCAGTACAGGAGAAAGAGTCGAATCCTCGAGAGAAAAGGCACCAGTTAATTAAGAAACTCTTATCACAGTTATCCAACCATGCTTGCACTTTGTATTTACTAGCTTTCCTGCAGTCTATTTTGTCATGCTTGCTTCTGTCCCTTATAAATCTAAATAATCGTTGTTATATCGCACATACACGTTTCTGTAGTACCCATACGCAACTGTCGCCACTTGTAAATAACATTTACCAGCAAATAGTTAATGAAGTGAATAAAAACGTTTTCAATATGTTAAGAAAACCAACTAATTCGTGGCAATTGATATCAATATTTTTGATGAAGATAACAGTATACATTACTTATCACAATGGTTTTTAAAGAACTTGTTGAAGATTTAGACCAAATGAATATTGATTGCCACGAAATAAACGAACTGGAACTGTGTGAAACGGTGTTGAACTCTCAGTATAGTTTTAAAGTAAAGAATTTCTTCCATTTTATTGCAAATCTCCAACGGTTCAATTTTACTCTTGATGTTATAGTCTTGTCTGAATGCTGGCTTAGTAAATCTTCTATCATACCTGTTATCCCTGGATACACAGCATATTGTACTCAAAAATATATAAACCAAAATGGCGAAGTAGTAATATCCATTAGAGAGTTGTGGAATGCAACCGTAGTGGAGCCTGACTTTGAAGAAGCTAACTGTCTCATTGCTAAAATACCAAATGTTGTATCTATACTTGGAATATACCGTTCTCCCTCCTTTAACAGTACCGGTAATTTCTTGGCTTCCCTAGAGTTTAATTTGAACCAGGTTAAAGATAATGAGCAAATAATTATTGCTGGTGACATCAATATTGACATTATTGCTAGCAACGAATGTCAAGATTATTTATGTCATACGGCAGAATATGGGCTTTTACCGGCCATTACTTTGCCCACTAGAGAGAAAACGTGTCTCGATCACATATTTGTTAGGTCTAAGAATGAGGTTGTGGGTGTGGTTTGTAAAACTGATATCACGGATCACGATATAGTTATGACGGGGATAAATTTAAAGCAAAAACAATGTTTCCGTCTTAAGCGCATAGTTTTGACATTGAAGCCATTAAAGCAGATATTTTATCGACTACTTGGCCAGATATGTCCATGAAAAACGTAAATGATGCAACGATGGATTTTATGCAACACATCGAAAACATAATTGCCAAAGATACACGAAAAGTACGACTAAGTCGCACTAATTTCAACTTGATACCTTGGATTACCCCAGGTCTTATGCGCTGCATTAAGCATCGTGATCGTCTTCATTTAGCAGCAAGATCTGAACCCCAAAATGAAATATTACCACCACCACCATATCAGCCCTAGGACGTCCACTGCTGGACATAGGCCTCCCCCAATTTCATGGGGGGTAAATGCCATAATCGCCATGCTAAAATGAAATATTACAGATAAGTGTTTGACTGTTGTTTTGATGACTGTTTGTTTCTAATAAAAAAATAAAATAAAATAATAACGTATAAAAGATATCGAAATTTCTGCAACAACTTGCTATTCTTAAACAAGTAAACAAGTAAATGATGAAAAACAAATTCAAGACAGTAAGGATAATCCGAAGAGGTTCTGGAAAACAATTAAAGGAATTTGTCATCTTTCTACCTCTAAAAAGGAGCCATCTGAGTTACTATTGTTACAAGGAGCAAGTAATGAAACAGAATCCCTAGACAAATGTAATCTGTATTTTTCTACTGTTGGACAATCTAAATTTCAAATCACAGATAACATCACTTTCAAATAGAGTAAGACGCATAGTTTACGTCATGAGACTATTAAGAAACGCGGCTGATCTCAGTACACTCAAACTATAGGTAGTATATTACGCATTATGTCAGCCACTCTTAACATACTGCATATCTTGTTGGGGCAGCGCCAATAAAACTGCATTCATTGAAGCTGAAAGAGCACAACGTGCTGTTCTGAAAACAATGCTCAAAAAGCCTTTCAGGTATTCGACAAACTTATTGTATGAGAAAAGCGATGTACTTACTGTTCGTCAGCTCTATCTGCTGAAAGTCGTCGTTGGTAAGCACAAAGCAATTCACAGATGATCATAAAAAGATGTTAGGCAGAAGACTTTACAGAACACAAGTACCTCTTGTACGTACCGCCTTTGCTAAACGTTTCGACCCCCATATTTCTAATTTTGTATACAATACCGTTGCAAAAAACTGTGATATAAAAAATAGTTCTATCTTATGAAGAGACAGAATTAATTATTAAAACTCGAAATAGTTGAGATAACATATAGTTAAGTAATTAAAAAAAAACATCATATTATAATTTAGTTTATTGCATTGTTTTAAGATTTAGGTGCAGTTGACTTATATAGATTAAACATGTAAAATTATTATAGTCTGGCAACCGGCATTATCATATTTTGACACACCACATGTTATTGGTCCCCGCGATACAGGCACGCCAAGTGCGGACACCCAAAATTAAACCGCTGCTAGTTTTAAGCCGCACTCTGTCTGTACTGCATGCTAGAGATAAGTAGGTAATATAAAAACAATTGACTAAACCACTGTATCAACAATGCTTGTCGTTAAAAAAAGATTTTCAAAAATATTTTCAACTGATTTAGACAAAAAAGGGGAGAATATACAGTAGGAGTAGAGGATTGAATTGTTACGGTTTTTGTCTTTATGCTTTTCACCTCTTTATACAAACGAGTGGTTTCACATTTGATTAAATTTGAGATGTGGGTATTGTAAAATGAATGGCAAGCACAAAGTGACGCACCGAGGCGTCATGGCAAGGCTTATAATATTCCATCTTTATCATATTATAAAAATGAGACTCCCAGTGAGTGAGACCTGTCACAAAGCAATATTAGTATGTGCTATTACGCTATGCGCCCCTACTGGCTCGGGCGCGCTCTCTGTCCTCAACTCCGTGCAGAATGTAGCACTGCACTGTGAATTGATATATTCACTCCCAGGTGGGCATGCCTGATGAACAATTCAAGACTTTTGTTGAACGCTCCTAAATGTAATTAATAGGTCACCTGTCTACAAACTCTTAATTTTAGTATTAACTAGTTTCGTCTTTAATTGTTAAATTTTACATACACTTGAAATCTATATATATATATATATTCTATATCTATACTAATAATTATAAAACTGAAGAGTTTGTTTGTTTGTTTGAACGCGCTAATCTCAGAAACTACTGGTTCGAATTGAAAAATTATGTTTGTGTTGAATAGTCCATTTATCGAGGAAGGCCTTAGGCTATATAACATCACGCTGCGACCAATAGGAGCGAAGACGCGGATGATGTCGCGGGCAACAGCTAGTAAATGAATAAATGTAGGAAAATCGTCATTATATTATAGTTGTACTCACGTTGTTGTCCTCCCAGTAGAGCGCGAGGCAGCGGTCGCCGACCTTCCAGTGTATGTCGGCGACGCCGAGCATGGCGCGCGCCTGCTCGTTGACGGCCGCGTTCTGGAAGCCCAGCAGCGAGCCCGGCAGGAAGGGCCCCCGCGCCAGCTCGCGCCCGTACTGCGGCTGCTGGCCCGCGTACACGCGCGAGTAGTTGTAGCCCACGCCCCCGTACAGGCACGCCGCCGCCTGCGCCTGCGCCTGCGCCTCCATGTAGCCGTTCGCCTGCCGCCGCTGGTACGGCTCCTGGATAGATGCACCAGTGTTATAAAGTTTACCATACGGCCAAAGCGGGGTACGCCAGTCGTAAGAGGTTAAAGTTCTGAATAAGATCTTTTTAAAGCCATAAGGTTCATAGTTGGCCGGAAAATTAAGTCACCCAGTTATAAATTAAGTATATCGTGTCGTCCGAGACATTACATACAGACACAGCTACTGCGAAGAAAATACATATTGAAAACACGACACCATCTGTCTCCTCTCCGCACCTGACACCGAGGCTCGGTGACCGAGCCCACTACTGACAAGTCAATAGAATGTCCCGGCGATAGATCTGCAAATACGAATCCAATATCGAAAAATTTCCGTGTTAAATAATTTTGAGCTTTATTGTTAATTGTGCAATTATTAACTCTGAATCGTATTTGGATACCTCTCGTTGGGATCTTCAGTTTACTTGTTGCTGTTGGAAAGCCTCAATGTAAAGCTGCGTATGCATTTGAGCGGCTCGGCCCGAGGCGTGCTCGCCCCGAGCGGCGAGCTGGTCGCGAGCAAAACAATTGCACATAAACATGATTGAGTCATCATCATCATTCTAGCGTTATTCCCAGTACAGTTCCATCCTGAAGGATGCCCGGGGCCGCTACCTAATCCCAAGAATTTTACAATAGCGACTGCCATCTGACCTACCTTCCAACCAAACATGATCGAGTGCGACACATACTTATAAACATTGTGCGTCGCACAAAATGGCGTCGTCTTCGATAACAGCTGTTGCTGAATTTATTGTAATTGACCGAATTATTAACAAAACTTTGCGTTGGTGGTGGATGAAACAAATATTAAAAAATCGTAATTCTTGTTTTGCTCAAATTCGTACGCGCCTCGAGCACAAGTTAGACGGTCGATCTGTTCGCGGCGGCTCGCTCGGATACACGTCCAAATTACGTGAGGCACGCACACCGAGGCGCCTTTGAGCACGGTCAAAAGTCCGACCCTGGCCTGGCTCGCCGCGAGCTGCTCAAATTCATTCAATTCATTTGAGCAAACAAGCGAGCCGTACTTGCTTCAACCTAAAGCTGCCTCAAATGCGCACGCATCTTTAACCATCTAACTCTTAATTTCTGAGCAATGACGTAATACCTGGTACTTGGGCATTTCGCCGGGCCGCCGGAAGGGCGGGATGTCCTGCGTGTTTTGGTTGGGCATGTACGGCTTCGGGTACTGCTCCTGGTAGCTGCGCTCGTCCTGCCGCGCGTTCGACAGCAGACTAAGGTTCGAGGTCGCCTCCGCCAGACTGTCCATGTGATTGTTGTTCCGGTACTGCTGTTGATGCATCTTGTCGCCCAAATTTCTGTCGTTCCGCGTGTTCCGATCCCCGTATTGAGGCTGCGGCGGATTGTGATATGAGTTGCCGTATGGTAAATTCATATTGACATTTAAATTCATGTTAGCTTGTTGTTGTAATTGCTGTTGTTGCTGTTGCTGCTGCTGCTGCTGCTGCTGCTGCTGTTGTTGTTGCTTATTCTTCTCCTCCAGCTTCCTTTGGAACCGAGGCGGTTTCTCATTTTGAGTCTGATATTTCCTCTCCTCCCGGTGTGAATGATGACCATCATTCGAATAGTGTCCACGGTTCTCAGTTCGCTGTCTGCTGTTACCATCGTAGCGGGACCCTTGGGGCCGCGGGTTATTTCTGCTACCGTTTCTGTCTCTGCTATCTCTGTAGTTCCTATTTTCTCTATCATCATTAGTGTTTGTGTTAAACTGACGATTGCTTTTATCCTTTTCCGGAACATTGGGTAGTTTATCTTCTAAAAAGTCAAATAGAGATACTTTCCCTGACGGTTTTACAGCAATATTGTCCTCATCATTAGCATCCTTGTTGCGCCCCTTACGTTTGGGTTGCTCAGGTTCCTTCTGTGGCCTCTCTCTCCTGTTCTCAGAGTTGTCCCGCTTCTGCAGCATCCTGAGTGCTCGGTCAACATTATTCTTTGTATAACGCAGAGCATTTTCTGCCTGCTCTTCAGTGAAACCTGCATCAATTATTTTCTGCACATTTGCATCTAATAAGGGTTTTGTGCCTCCACCAAACACCTGTAACAAGATTTGTGTAATATGATTAATGTAAAAAAGTACATGTATTACATACATTAGCATAATAATAAAAATTAACAACAATATTAAGCATAGAGTATTAATGTTTAGAAAAATTAAAATTAAAATTACCTTTTTAACACCTGACAACCTCTGGGCCTCTGCAATAGCACCTTTCCTCTGCGCCTCAAACTCAGCATTATCTTGCTTTGCAGCCTCTTGTATGCTTTTAAACTGCTTATCCACTGATATGGCTTCCAGCCGTTGGCCAAAGGGGATCCATGGAGGCGGGCCCCCATCTGCTGCACCTACTCCCCCTGTAAATGACCTCTATTTTCAACAATCCCTCAATACTATAATCCCAAAGCAAGCTCAACTATAAGGCTTGTGTAATGTGTGCATGACAACAATATATTAATAGATATAAGTACTTAAATACATACAAAACATCCAAGACTCTTGAAACAAATATTTATGTTCATCAGACAAATAGAGCTTACTGGAATTTTAGTTTTTTTTATTGAAATCACAATTTGTTTTATCAATATGCAACAAATTATAGGACTACTGGAAACACCTATCAAATTATTTATGGAAATGAGATAGGCTATCTTTTTATGTTAAATAAATTAAATTGTCTAGATTAAGTATTAAAAAAATAATGGAATACAAGATTACAGGCCTTTACTAATTCTCTTAATTCTCAACACTAGGCAACTATTATTTTGATAAATATTAAGAGTTAGCACAGGCACTGTCGCTAAAATTACAAATGCCAAAAATACTAATAGGAACAACAGACAAAGGAAAACTTACCCCTTGTGTGTTTGGCAAGACTCCGGACCAACTCCCACTTCTCAATCATGTGTGACACCTTGCCGCCCAGCACTGTGACCACGCTGGGAGTGAGCCAGATGACCCCATGACATGCCTCCAGACCCTCATTCTTCAACAGTAGCTTGGTACCCGGAGGCGTATTTATACTTAAACTAGGGATCGGACTTGTCTCTAATCCTGTGCACGAACTCTTGCCATCGTTTAAGATCAATTTTAACATACGGGGCGCATAATTCGACTCTTCATTAGCTTTGGGGGCAGACACATTTCTTATCTTTTGTATTTGCACTACAATGGGTTTCTCGAGCTTCGTTGGGTCTTTCGGGAAGTCCTCGGGAAAGGCGGCCTCGCCAATGTCCCGTAGGTCATGCTGGAAACAGTCGTATAAGAATTTTATTAAATTGGCCTCACATTTCATTTACCAATCCGTATATGCTTACTGCCCTGATTACTTACGTCTAAAGCGCGTTTGCATAGGACATCTACATCTTGTAGTATCCCGTTCTCGCTAATAGTATCGAAACCTTCTGGACTAATGTGCCTGGAAGAACCACACGGTCATTAACTTAAAGGAATATATAGAGACAATTAAAAATAACCAGTTTTTTAATTTAATTACCAGCCCAGCTCCGTGAGATTTTCCCTAATTGACATGATTTCGTTTGCCGCTCATTTCTTCCTCAGAAATTAAATAATAAAATCTCACACCAATCGTCGGACATACATACGATACCATCCATTTCATTTGTCAAACACTGTCAGAAACAGCATAGACAATATTACTGTTTGGTTAATACATAAAAACATCGAAACTCGTCCAACACTACAACTTTCCGAAAGCTCAAACATGCCCATGCTATGGCAACTTAAAACTAAGTAAAAATCCGGATTTTTATTGAAAACAGTGCCATCTCTTCCGCAGATATAGCACTAAAATATCAGTGTTGTTACATTAAAATATTTTTGATGGTATAGGGAAATTTATGCGTGTTATTTAAGTGAAATTGAGGAGATTTTGATTTTCCATAATGGTAACACAATTATTTTGTCTGCATGACGTCCGTGGCTTAAAAGTCTCAGTAACCAGGCCATTATAATAATAAAAAAAAAGAAAAAAGCATGACAGGCGCGAAAAATTTGAAAGTTCACAAGGAAATTTTTCATTAATATTTATTGATAAAACGGTATTTGGTAATAGTCATAGGGTCATAAATATTATATCTGCAGAGGCTATCTGAAACCTACCATCATTGGCGGCACTCGGCCGTCTTCCGCCATTTGCCTGGGCTGCTTGGGTTACTTCTTTCCATTTTAGCCCTCGAGTTTCTTACCCCACGGAACTCCGCCGAGTTGTTCTGGGACGCTTATCATGTCCCAGACATCTTGTTGTGTTCCTGGATGTCCAGTGACCTCAGAAGATGGTAAGTAAATCATTTACATGTAGCCGTAGTTTAAGCTTGTGTATTTTCTTGACACAAGTTTGTACCTGTGTTGGTACAGTTGGTGTGTTTGTTTGCGGGACCGGTCATTGTGGAAATATTTGGGGGAGGCCTATGTCCAGCAGTGGACGTCCTTCGGGTCGGGACATGATGATGAAGTTTGTTCCTACGTAGCTAGCACGAAAGTTTATACACTTTATATGGCCGAAATATACTAAAACGTGACAGTGGAAGCTACGATAGCTTCCACTGTCACGTTAGACTAGACGACAGAATGTGACTTATACCAGATGAAACAAAATATTAATTAAGATTTTATATCAATGGGGTTCTTTTAAACTATCAAAAAAACCTCCCTGACTGATTTGGCCTCCCCTGAAGGAACCCTAGATCCGCGCCTGAGGATTATTGTGTTGATATATTATTGAGATGTGCGTTTTTATTTCCTTTTTAGGTGTGCCTCTTCACCGTTTTCCAGACCCAGAAGATATTAGGAATGAAGAAAAGTTCAAATCTTGGACTTCCAACATTGGCGGAGAGATTTCGACACTGGACCCCGTGTTCGTCTACATTAACAGACGTGCCTGCCATAGACATTTTGAAGACTGCTATAAATCTCCCAAAAATAGACTGTGCCAACTAGCAATGCCTGTTCTGCACATTCCAGGTATTTCATACATATATCAACCATTACGAGACGTGTTTTTATAACTAGCAGTTGGCCCCGTACGAAATCTCGTGATAATACGAATAGTATGTACCTATCTCAGATTATAAATATGTAACTGGACTAGCACCATGATGCAAGACACACGTTACAAGTGTCATCGCAATCCTCGCCTCAATCCATATTTCATTCATTGACGTCTTTTCTTGCAAGTGAATGAGCCGCGAGAGTTGTAATACAGATACTTATTCGTTTGAAGGTCTAGTGATGGAATACAGTAGAAATCGAACAAAAGAATTCCTCAAATAAAATTGACACTAGATACATATAAGGCGATTTCGGTATATTTTATTAACAAAGGAGATTACACAGAAACATACATAAGAAGTAAACAATCAAATTTAGGTAACAATTTTGAATACAGTTGCTTCCATAAACGAATCTCACTGAGAACACAATTTACTTACCAATAGAAATCGCAATGTAACAATAGCAAGTCGAGTAGTTACATTGCTTACTATTAAGTTTTTCCAATAAGTTTGAAAATATAAATTTAAACGAAGTATCTTAAACTAACAAGTGCATGCTTATTGCTAGTGCAGATTTATGTGTTAGATTTATATATTTTAAAGATATCTGCCTTAAACTGGGCGCGAGATTTAAAAAATAGGTCAATTTCACTGAGAGATTTGTTTTGATGGTTACAAAGTCTGTATCTTAGGCACACGTTTTCCAACTAGGTATATACAGGGTGTGGCCTGTAATAGGAGCAAAAAATTAAACGGTACACTATTGAGCTCTCCAGCAATTATTTCCAAATGATTTTAATTGAAAAAAAAAAGTTTTTTTTTTTGAATTTTTTTTTTGGCAAATGTAGCTTATCTGTACTTTTTTACTCTACTGGAGTGATATTAATAACAATTTATTCAAACAAGACTAAAAATTTATAAAAAAAAATTAAAAAATGCCAGAAATATTCTTTCAAACCAAAAATGCGACAACGATTATGAGTCACAATTTGAAGCAACCTCAAAATCAGCATTGACTGCCGCGCTATAACCTCTGGGTGCCAAGATCCATTACTTGGAGGTCGTAACTTTAGATCAAAATTTCTCCCAATTGAAAAAAGATAAAAAAATTTGGACACAAGAGGTTACTGCAGATGCTCTAAGGAAGCGTCCTTTAAATTTATTGCTCCTATTACAGGCCACACCCTGTATATGTATACAATTTTCTATAAAACCAAGTATTTTTTTTCGGAATACCCTAATTTGGTGATGTGTAAGTTGTGATGATGACCCATAGATATAATTGATACATACATAAACTCACGCCTATATTCCCAAAAGGCGTAGGCAGAGCACACGAACATTAATTTCCATAATTAATGTCCAGAAATAACTTAAGGGATCCCTAATGACGCAAGTGCTTAACAGATGCCGATGAAATTACGCTAAGAAAGCAAATTATGCTCATCAAAATAAGTACATACATTTAGGTAGAATCATACTAGCCCCTCTGGTGATGTAGTGGTACCGAAGTTAGGTACTTCAATAAAAACATGAACTTATCCCTCGAGGAATCGACGAAACTCTTCTTCTCTTTGAAAATATCATCGGCACATATACAGAGTGCACGATGGCTTGGCTGATTTCTGTAATATTTGACCATCGCATTTGTTATCTAAAAGGTGGAGAGGCTATGTGAAATTGACAAAATATATATGCATGCGTGTGGCCTGGTGAAACACATAAGTTTCTGTCAAACTTGTTATGTTTGCTACAGTCAAC
The DNA here is from genome assembly GCA_905163555.1 of Notocelia uddmanniana. Classification (NCBI taxonomy): domain Eukaryota; kingdom Metazoa; phylum Arthropoda; class Insecta; order Lepidoptera; family Tortricidae; genus Notocelia; species Notocelia uddmanniana. Next base: position 26,299,273 of record LR991055.1, read on the forward strand.
AGCAAATGTACATGATCATTTTAGTATTGTGTCACATTAGCGAAAACAATACTGCGACAGTTGGGATGCGTTAAATTAGTGAAAGTGACAAGGTACTAAAATAATCACCTACTTTTGCTGTTGTCTGTACAACCTTTTACTTTTGACTGTTCTTTTTTATACTTTGCCTAAGTACTTTTTTATACAATGTCGCTGGCAAACAAGCTTACAACCTGCCTGCAGACACCGTTGCCTATGGACCTTTGTGACTCCAGTAGAATCACAAGAGTGTTGCCGAACCGGAAATAGACATACATGGACCTCCCTCACTCTTCACACACCGCATCATCGAGAGCTCTAGCGACTTAACTCACCACCAGGAACACAAAATCACATAACCAAAGAGCAAGTATAGTGGTGTTGGTGGCTGCTCCAAATATGAACGAGATGATGTTCTGCCGTGTTCAGTTGTGCCCTACCTGTCTTATAAAAAAGTTGCCTTTATCGCCTCTCCTGAACATCAGAGCAGCTCGGTGGTACTATAATTGTCACCGAACTTACATAATACCTAGTATGCCAAGTTTCTGCTCAATTGTTTGAGGATATTGACACTAAATGGGACTAGTCTAAAACCTAGTTGCAAGGTTTGTGCCACACATACATACTTAATTTACTTAATTATAATTACTCTCTAACTAACTAAAATAGTAAGGTTAATACCGGCTTGTAAAAATGGGAGTTGTTGTTTTTCTTGAGTATAAACCCTGAAATTCTTGTTTATATTTTCAGGTGTGCTAGAACAACGAAAGGCTATTAAAGACAAAGTAACTGATTATATTCATCCTTTACCAGCAGCAGAGGCTCAATCAGATACTGATGTATCTGGTTAGTCCTTGAATTTCAGTTACGCATTGTATAGCTACTGAACCCCAGCACATACTTATATCTAAAACCGCTTCGTCCGCCGGTGGTATCCTAATGTCTCCTTTCCTTTGTCTTTGTCTCCTCCCACGGCCTCTCACTTTGTTTTGCCACGTAATCCCAAGATTCGGCGTAGGCACTAGTTTCACGAAACCGACTGCCAACTGACCTCACAACGCAGAGGCAAAACTAGGTATTTTTGGGATAACACCGATGTTTTCTTTCACCGAAAACTAAGTGTTAAATTTATATGAAATAATATTACGTATTGTTATAAGCTTACCGGCACGGTACGAGACTGTGTTCGAATCCACGACCCCCAGATTGTAAGTCAAAAGAGCGTTCGTTAGTGGCCCAGCGGCGCCCGTGTACCGGGTGCGGTATGCGAGGTTAATCAATGTCGGGCGGGGTCAGTCCTTGGATGGGTGACCGCTTCGAGTGGCTACTAACTGAGCGCTCCCGTGCTTTGGAAGGCACGTTAAGCTATTGATCCCGGTTGCAGTCCTTAAGCTAGAGACCTCCGGGCGGCTTGAGAACTTATAACAGTCAAGTTGCCCACTCACTTGACAAGCGTAATCCCAATAAGGTCTAGTTTCCCCCTCTGGTTGGAAGGTCAAATGGCAGTCGCTTCCGTAAAAACTAGCGCCTACGCCAATTCTTGGGATTAGGGAGGGGACCCCAGGCATCCATCAGGATGCAACTGTACTGGGAATAACGCTAGGAGGATGATGATGACATACACTTTCTACAATTATGGCCCTGTTACAACCACAATTTGGCTGTCACATCACAACTTATAAAGTACAATATTTGGTATTAAGCTGCAAGTTTTTGTGACTGGTTAATTCATGTGTAATACCAACAATTAAATGAACATTGTCGTCATAGAGATTTTACGTTCATATTAGGATGCAACATTCATATAACTTGTTCCGTAGTAAACAAGTAATGATTATAGTTTCACCATGTCCGTTTAGGCATGAGGTTTATGAGGAGTTATAACGAGTAAGTATATCATATCAGCAACTGTCCGTCTGTCCTTCCGTAGTTACATGGTTTAGCTCAGTACCCGTTTAATTGTAGGTTGCACAGACAATCGACTGTATATTATTTATAGTTCATATATTATAAGGTAGTACTTAAAAAAAAATTTTTGACAGGAGATTATTCAACTGCTCCGGCGCTACGGGAAGTGCAGCCCCTTCGGACTTACGTAAGAAAGCGTATGCTCGCGTGTTCACCTCCGCACAATTACGGAAAACGTACGTCCCAGTTGGATGGTAACTCTTTATACTTATTTAACAACGTATTTTTTGGAATATATCTTTTCAATAGGTTTTTTGTGCAACCAATGATATTTTACAAGTATTATATGTAAGTGACGACCTGTTTAGCCTAGTTGGTAGTGACTCTGCCTCCAAAGCTAGAGGTCCCGGGTTCGAATCCCGGCCAGGGCATTTATTTGTGCATTTTTCACGGATATTTGTTCTTGGGTCTTGGATGTTTTCTATGTATTTAAGTATGTATTTATCTATATAAGTATGTATATCGTCTTCTAGTACCCATAGTACAAGCTTTGCTTAGTTTGGGACTAGGTCGATTTGTGTAAGATTGTCTCCCAATATTTATTTATTTATTATATTTATTATTGTGTGAAACACGTTTTTAGGTAGGTAAGTACAGTCAACAGCAAGAGTAGATGATAATTTTAGTACCTTGGCACTTTCACTACTTTGACGCATTCCATATGTCGCAGTATTGTTACGTTAGTGCGGCAAAGTACGTGTTACTGCCCGCAATTCTATCAGCGTATCTAGTTGGAGTACGGCGACGCAAAACCTCAAACCATTCCGTACAGTAACTCGCAACTCCGTCGGAATTTCATTCACGAACATAGGCACCAATAATGGTGGTGGGATCCGGCATATCTAGGTCGGAAATTAGTTTCTGTTGCTTGAAATTATAATGGAGAAAAAATACAGCGATTATCAAGGTTTTTATACAAGACATAAAAAAGTCAAAAACTCGCTGTATATTTTTTCTATTACAATTTCTAGCAACTGAAACTAATTTCCGACCTAGATATGGCGGCTCCCATTGTGTATACAACGTTTCATGTTATTTCAGCGCGGCGTTTTAAAATAAGAGCTAAACTACGTTTGTATAGAGAACTGGGCGTCCTGCGGACTCTTAAGTTACTGCAATTAAATACGTTTTATTCATATTTTTAGGTATGCGAAAACAAGTGATGGTTGAAGATAATGTAGCAGACCACTTTCTACCTTCAACGACAGGTGCTTAAGAGGTTCAATATGATATTCCTATATCAGGTTAGTAGGTATCAGCTGAGTATGCTATTGCTAAGCACGTATTTGCCTTAGGTATACGACGTATAATAATTATATATATATATATATATATATATATATATATATATATATATATATATATATATATATATATATATATATATATATATATATATATATATATCAGGTAACAATCCGATCATAGGGTCCTGGAGAAGTCGAGGAAACTCTTCAAACATTTGAAATGACTATTAATCAAAGAAAGTATTATATACGTTTCAGTTATTTCAATTTTATGTTTTTGTTACAGAATCTGGTGCAATTGAAAACAATAGTACAGACACAGCGGACTTACTTATGTTTTTTGATGACCTGTTTGACAGTGTCAATGGAAGCTATAGCCAAGTGCGGGGAGGAAAAATATATAGGGCTGCAGTAACTCCAACATCACCACACCACAAATTGTGGGCTAAGAGTCTGCCAATATTAAAATCTATGCGTTTTTTAAATGCAAATAACCAAGGACTGGTACCATCATTGACAAGCTGGGTAAAAACTATAGAGGGTTTTAGATCGATTGTAAAATATCTAACGGTATGAACTCCCTATTGCTTCGCAACTTTAACCAAGATGCTTTGGAAAACTTTTTTGGAGCGATCCGAGCTCATGGATACAGCAATATTATGTCCACGTCTTCCGCATTCGAAAGTGCGTTCAAAACGTTATTGGTCAATAATATTTCCTCTTCACATTCAGTTGGATCAAACTGTGAAAAAGACGACAGTGTCTGCCTGCAGTCACTGAAACATTTTTTAACGAAACCTGTAATCGACGAGACGACAACTGAAAGCGAAGAAATTGAAAGTACGCATTTATGTATAGAGCTGTTAGATACAGATAAGTTATTGCAAAACAAGGCCCCCGAGGGTGTTGAAAGGAGCGCAGCAATTGGATATTGCAGTGGGTGGTTAGCACAACTAGCGAAAAAACTTATTACAGAAATTGTGTAACCTGTACCAATAACATGGAGAAAAGGGAAGAACAGTGTTTTCATAAATTCATAAAAATTAAGGAATACGAGGGTAAAAGGTGGTTGTGCTATCCTACAAGACAATTATTTGATTTTTTTGCCCAGGTAGAGCACATCTGTATTGAAATATTAAAAGAACACTGCCAAAAAAAATATTTGACACATTATATTAAATTGATAGTAAATATCAATATTAATGTGAGTTTTATATCTTGCACAGAACATAAAGAATTGCTGTGTAAGTATTTGATAAATAAGAGCACTATGTTTTTCATTCATAATTGGTGCAAAGACGTGAACAACATTCTCAGTGGCAAAATTACTTTTTGGGATATCAATGACCCAATGAAAGAAAAGGCGAATAAACACTATTTAAAAAATCCATATAAATTTGGTGAAGGTCTGATGATGGGATCTAGGAGGAATCGCGAGGGACCTCCTCGAATTTGATAGGCACGCGTATGCCGATTTCGGTATTTTCTGTAGGTAAGCAAGCATTGGCCCACGGAAACCACAAATTGTGGCATAGAGAAGTACAAAATTGGAGTCTGTTTTTTTTTGTATACATTATATGATGTAGTTTCACCTCTGCCCCACGTCCGAGCCACTACAGCCCAGTATCCAATTGAGCTGAAATTTGGCATGCTTATTGTAAGTTCGATAACAATATTATGGCACCACCGAGCTAATCGGATGATGGGGACAGAAGGTGGCCATAGCAACTCTAACACTACGCAAGAAAAGCCCTTCGTATTTGGACACGGTCGTGATGACGATGTTTATGCAGAAAGTACAGTCGGCAATAAAAGCCTGTACAGTCAAGAGAAAAGTAAGTTAACATTTTTCAATCTTATTCGATTGTGATATAAGGTTAAAAAGTGTTAACTTACATTTGCTCGTGATTGTACCAAAAATGAATTTTATGTCAGAAATCTGTTTCAATCAATATCTAACGTCGTATTCTTAATTTTTATATATTTGTGATAGCACAGAGGTTCCCTTTCCTCCATATTGTTGATACAGGCCTCAAAAATATATAAATATTTTTATTTGCTAGTTATGCTTTTTAGTCTTGTTTTGGAATAATTTGTCTTTATAAAACGTCACATTAATGTTAATAACTATCGAATTAATATGATTTTTAAATATTTAAATATTTCAAACATATGATTGCAAAAATGTGTATATATGTAGTTACGAGTAGTATCGTTATGTTATGTGTGTAAAAAAATCCGATCACAGAGTTCAATTCTTGGTCTGCTACGCTCGTATGCGCGTTTAATTTTTTCTTTTTGCTTCGATCTTTGTATCATTTGTACAATAAATTGTCTAAAGCTTGTTTGTAATGTGAAATGTAAGAAGAAGCTGACATCTAAAAAGCTAGGTGTGCTCAACAGAGCGAAGCGATACTTCTCCCCGGGACTGAGACTTCTATTATATAAGTCACAAGTCTGTCCCCACATGGAGTATTGCTGTCACCTCAGGGCGGGAGCACCTGGATACCAGCTTAGGCCTTCTGACTCGCTTCAGAGATCCCAAACTCTCGAGCAATATAGAATCGTTAAGTTTAATGAGAAACTTTGCCTCCATGTGCGTGTTCTATCGCTTGTATAATGGGTTGTGCTCCGAAGAACTGTTCGATATGATGCCCACGCGTACGGTACGGTTTCAGAGGAATTTCCTCCCTCGGACGGTCCGACTGTGGAATAGGGAGCTGATCAGCGCCGAGGTTTTCCCGCGGGACTACAGTATGTGAGTTCTTCAGGAGAGGAGTGTATACATTTTTAAAGCGTCGTTAACGCGCATGTGACGCGCCTGGAGTTGCAGGTGTCCATAGGCTGCGGTGACCGCTTACCATCGGGCGGGCCGTACGCTTGTTTGCCACCGACGTGGTATAAAAAAGATATCGCATTAAAGTGATAAGACCGCCTCGTCTGTTGTTACAATTTTCTTTTTTATAAGCTTTTGTCTAACCACCTGTGCCTTGTGCTTTTGTGGGTTTGTTTTGTTTGTGTAAGGATGCAAAAAAGAATATTATTATTTTTGTTATTAAATTGCAGTGTATTTTCCACAAAACATAACAATGATTCATTAATCCTATGTAAATAGAGTCCACGATGAAATAAATGTTATATATTTAAATAATACTGGTTTTCGTTTATTTTGTGTCTTCTTCTCTTCTAAGACCCTATTGGGATCATACCGGTTTCCACGCGATGATTTCCTTCACCGAAAAGCGGGAAGTCTTAAATGCTACTGATTGCAAGTCACTTTCCAGGCACGTCGTGCTTTATCACTCTGCTACGGAAGCAAATCACGTCAAATAAAGAATATATTTCACTAATAGGTTCATAAATGACTAAGTTCTGTGGTGACAAATGTTGAAAATAATTATTTAAAAAGTAATCGAAAACACATCCTCCTTTTTTTGAAGTTGGTTAAAAAGTTTCGACAGCTGCAATATAGATGGCGCCCCTAACCAAGCCTTTAATATGATTGACTTGCCAGTCTATCTCAGTATATATAATTGTAGTCTTTGAACATGCCTATTTCTAAATACCGTAGAAAGAGGATGATATAGAGAAGCCTTATCATATCACCGAAAGGGCTGGGAGATAATTTCACACTTGTTCTGGGGATACCACATGAAGAATATTGTCCCCATTTATACACAAAAGTAGGTTTTATTGAGTTCGAAATCTGCAAAACTAATTAAATGTTAGGGGACAGTAGATAATCCTCAGACCAAGAAGAACAGATAGACGGAGCATTACAGTCTCGTGACCCCAGTTTAATAAACATGCCCAGCGTTAGTGTGCATGCATGACCTTGTGTTTTTTATTGGTAATTGTTAGAAATCGAGTTGACTAAGTTTGTCATAATGCTCCTTCTTTCCTGATGAACAATCATACACGAATCGACCGACCCATATTAAGTTTAATTTTGTCAATTACAACCTAGAGACGCAGCTGTATAACAAGGAAAGAACAGTAATTCAATTCAATATACTTATACAGTCTAAACAAACGTGTCAGTAATTTAGTAATTAAAAATACATTTACCTCAATTAGTGTAAAATCTGTTTCAAAACTTAATTAACCTTTTCAACGCTCTGTCAATTACAAAAGCTGGCACTCACACGAAATGTCAAACACGAAATTGAACCCTGTTGAATGCATGTAGGTTGATATGGCACTGCACGCAGTGACCGACATATCAGTCGTCGGCGTTGAAGTGATGATGCGGATATATGCGTAGTTGGTGTCCAAAGGGTTATTAATATAATCGCGAATAAATTATTGATTTGTAATTTATAACGTTCGGGCTTGACGCTAGATTACCTAATATTATGGGTAAAATATTTTTCTGTTGCTGGGCACCCTGAAGTTATGGTATGACTAAATTGAGAAGTGTATCGTGACTGATACATCCTTTGACACGTTTATGATACCTTATCTTTAGTCGTGTTATATATGGTGACGGTTCACGATGACAGTCCGATGACAAATAAGCTGCCCGACTAGTATGATAGCTTATACCGTCACGTTATATGGCCAAAATGTACTGAAATGTCACATAAACCGCAACGGTATAAGCTATCATACTAGCCGGGCTGATGACGAATAATAAAAGCCTATACGCGATGAGGGTCAGCCCGGCTAGTATGATGGCTTATACCGTCACGTTTTATGCGACGTTTCAGTGCATTTTGGCCATATAACGTGACGGTATAAGCTATCATACTAGCCGGGCAGGAGATCCGACATTGTATCTTGTTCACTACTTGTGTACTTGTCCATGCTTTTATCTCTTTCTCACACTTTTGATTGTGTGTATTGCGGGCTCAAGATTTATCCATAGGGCCTACTCCGAACTTCGTATCGTGCCGTCCCTTTCAGTCATATAGTGTAACACGAGAGTGAAAGGGGCGGCACGACACGAATTTCGGAGTAGGCCCTCTTCATGCTAAATACCTTGCATTGAAGATTATGATGAAATATTAATTCTATAATAAAATTATTATAACCAAATTCAAACAAAAGGGACACTGAGCGTAATTTTCAATTTGGTCTCTCATTCTACCTGAATGCAGTCTTAGGAAAAAGCATACCTACACACGTTTATAAAGTACAACAACGAATAGTCGTTTGCCGTTTTTTTGGCATAAAACGCAAACCACGGTTCGCCAAAAAAAAAAGGTGAATGGTGGGTGAATGACCGTTTGACAGGTGACAGTCATACCTATTGGTAGAGATGCGCAAAACGTGTCACTAAAGTGAAAGGAGCGATTCATATCTTCATGTCACAATGATATATATCACTCTTTTCGCTCATTTCGCTCAGTGAATCTGTAACTCATAACAACTCTTTAAATCGCGACATACGAAAGATATAATGTAATTGAAGGTTACCTCTAACTGCTTTATGAATTATAAAACATCACACATTTTCCTTCATACTTGTTCAGGCTTAGGACTGTCAATCTAGTTCTCGTTTTCGTGAATTAAAAAAGAACTAATATACGTTCATTTGATGGTTTACCATCAAATGTTTCTAGATTGGCGTATTTAAAAATCTGTGATTGTATGTACAATGATTGAAATTTTATACACTATACAAGTGGTTTTTTTTTTACTTTTTTTTTTTTTGTTTTTTTTTCTTTTTTTTTTACTTTTTTTTTATATTTTTTGTAGAAATAAAATAACGCTTACTGCATATTGCAGCTAATAAAAAGTAACTCGTTCAGTTTTTTTGACGAAAGCCTCGTCCTTCTTTCGCGCAACATATTGCCGGCTTTTGAAAAAAGTCGTTCACATGGCACGGAGGTTGCAACTATATTTAGGCGTCTCTGGATATAGTCATAAAACATCGGATATATAAACCGCCGTTCATGCCACCACTTCAGCGGGTCTGATGTTCTAGGGAGGATAGGTTCTTGGATGTATTTATCGAATTCGACGATTCCAGCTGCAAGCGGATCAGCAGGTGTTAGCTTAGCTACTTCGCGGTCGAAATGTTCCCATAGCGAGGAAGTAGGCTTGCTCGTGGAGCTGATAGGTGGAGGTGGCGGTTCTCGGCTTTCTCGTGGTTGAGGCTGACAAGAATGCCCTTTACTGACTTTATTTTTTAATTCGGCCATGGCTTTGTCTGCTAATGATTTGTCGCGAAACCCTTTGTCCTTGAATCTTGGGTCTAACAGGGTGGCCTCCGCGTTCAGCATAGTGTACTGCGTATAATTAAAACGAGTATCCAGCTCATCCTTTAATGTTTGTAACATCAGCTGTATTTCGGCAATGCTGCTTCCTTCGCTCATAAAACGTCTCATATTTAAATTTAGCATATGAGAAATGGGTATAACTTTTGATAAAGTAACATTTTTTTCTCCGCTAATTTCCTCCGTTACATCGTAAAAGATCTTCAAAATAGGTAGAGCCGCTTGTACCACCCTCCAATTATCATTGCTTGGCAACAGATCAGGACGTAGCATGGACAAGGCAGCCGTCACGGCATCTTTTATTTGTATCAAACGGTTTAACATGTCATATACAGAGTTCCATCTAGTAGGAACATCTAGCTTAAGTTTTAGTTCAGGCAAGTTTAACTGCCGCTGAAGCTCTCGTAACTTTTCACTCGCATGGGTACTTCTTTTAAAATATACCACTATGCATTTGAATTTCTCTAAAGTGTCTACTATTGCGCCTAGAGCTGTTTGCACACACAGATTTAGTGAGTGCGCAAAACAATTAATTTGGCGCCATTTGTCACGCGCAATGGCCGCGCTTATATTTGCTGCATTATCACTCGCGATGGCCGTGATTTTGTGAGAGATATTCCATTCCTCCATAATATTTTTTAAAAACAGGCTTAAATTTTCTGCCGTGTGGCGCTCACTATATTTAATGCACCCTAACATTGATGAGTCTAATTTTGTTTTTCCTTCGTCTTTGGTTATATAGTGGGCGGTTACACCAATAAAACTCTCACTATTGGTGGATGTCCATCCGTCCGTTGTGAGACATATTGCCGCGGCAGCATCAACTTTTTGTTTTTGTTTTTCTAGTTCCTGCTGGTACATTTTTGGCAAAAGACTTTCTGCGACTGTTTTGCGCGTCGGTAATGAATAATTTGGACATAACATCCCTAAAATTTTTTTGAATTCAGGCTCCTCCACTATACTGAACGGGTGATAGCCACAAGCAATCATCTTTATCAACTGTTGGTCAATCACCTCAGCGCGACGAGGTGGCATGGGTCTGGTGTTTTGTACAAACTGTGTCATTGAAGTTTGAGACTGACCTGTAACACCAGGCCCACCGCGGAAAGTGAATACTGTGCTTCCAGAGCTGGTTGAAGGCTGAGCTGCCTGAGCTGCAGAAAAATCTGAACACTCTTGACTGCTGCTCGTAGTCGCACTGGCGTGGTCAGCGACAGGAGCCAGTTCTTGTCGAACAGGATTTATCACTACGGTAGGGTGTTTGCTTCTCATATGCCTACTTAAATTGCCAGTATTCCCTGCCACTACGCATAATGTATTAGAGCAATAACAACATTTTGCCTTTTTTGGCTCGGGTTCCGTAAAATGGTTCCACACCGCACTTCTTTTTCTAGACGACATATTTATTATTTATATACACTTATACTACGAATTTAGTTTATATTATATGCACACAGTTTTATTTTTACACAGTTTGTATATACACAATTTACATTTATTACAATAGTACCTATACTAAATACTATGTCCAAAGCGTTCACAATTACCAACTATAATCGCGTTAATTCTCACAAAATTCACACGCATAAATAATATTTAAACACTTAATCCTCTTGAGCCATTAAATTAATTCTTTAGTCTTAAACTTTACCTACCGCTTTCTCAGTGTTCATGTTCATGCAACATTTTAGTACTTTCAATTTGGGTTCTAACAGACAGGTATTGTTATATAAACAAAAAAATATTCATTCATTGAATAGCTTTTTCAAGTTAAATATTATATTTAAATTACCTGATACTACCAAAATATCATGAATAAATAATTTTGTTAAACCGGATGGTGAGCGACGTACAGCGCCGTGTAAAACAAAAGTGAACTATGAAACATCTACAAAACAAATATATTTGGTAGCGTTCTATTATTTTTGTTTATTAGAATTTACTTCAATATTGATATTTTGTTAAATTCAGAGCCTTTTAATTGTGCAAAATCATGCCGATACTTTTTATTATGCTAAATTTTGTGAAATGGAACGTAGCATTGAATCACTCACACAAGTTTAACTGAGCGAAAGGAGCGACTCACACATTGATTACTTTTTCTATCGTACGTAAACGTGGATGCGTGAGATGGGCTTAATACGTTCGATTCGTGAGTGCGAAGAGCGCAACCTGTGCTTACACCAGCCCGCACACCAGTTAGTTCGGCTCGGGAATTGGTGATTGTTACTGATATAGTGAGTTGTTTCATTCTTCAGTGAGCGAGTGAGCGAGTGATATATACGAAAAGATACAGTTCATTTGAATCACTCCTTCATGAGTTACACATCTCTACCTATTGGTGATGACGTTTCCCTCAATAGATAAATAGCATCTAACTGGATAAGTCTGCCTTCTGTTGGAATATTATTATAAATTCCCCAAGTTTTATCCTTCGGTGTCAAAATCTAATAGTAAATAGGCTCAAGCTTAGCGCAACAAAAATGTCCTCGGTAAGGTTCCCTTTTTATCAATTTAAAATTCAAATTTATTTAAATGTAATAGGCCTTGTATTTCTTTTAAACTAGCATTGTCATTGAATGAATGTTGTGCTTCTAGTAGGTGCAATGGTCATGTATAATGATGATATCTGTATATTTGCAGACTCATATTTTCAATGTAGAAATGACTTGCGAAGGCTGCTCTGGCGCGGTGGAGAGAGTCCTCAACAGGCTCAAAGGCCAAGGGGTGGACACGGTGGCTATTAGTCTGCCAGAACAGAAAGTCTCAGTGACATCAACTCTTAGCGCAGATCAGCTATTAGAAGTCATTAAAAAAACTGGCAAGAAAACTACATATGTTGGAACACAGTAACTGCTATACACTAAATAAAATGTAATTAACACAGTTGGTAAAGAGAGGCTGGCTCCTTAACCCTCCAAAGCCACTATTTATCATGGTGCGATTAAAAGTGAACTTTTTGCTTAAAAAATAACATTACTCTGAGCACCAAAGGGTTAAAGATGTTTTAAATAGTTCCTGGAGCTACATCAGTTCTTGTAATCACATCATCATTTATTTTATCAGATAAAAGGGTTTGTTGCACTCTTATCAAAATTGAGTAGGTACCTAAAGTAACTAATATGCTTCAAGTACATACATTGGTCACTTTTGATCTTTTCATGTTTGCAGTCACTTTATAATTATATCGATTTTATCTTTCATTAATTATGTAAGTCCCAACAGATCCATAGTGTTAACCAAGACAATGTTTCATATAGGTGTCTCTTTGAATCCTTATGGTTTACCATGACAGAATGGGACAGATAGTACAATCATTTTCGGCTGTACAAAAAGTGTCTTCATTTTAGCACACCAAAATGTCAAATCCCCTCTAATCCAAAACATAACACAGTTCAGCACCCTAGTTCATAATCATATCAAGTATGAGAAAAAATGCTGAAATTAGGATGATAGTAGACCAATTTAATTTCACTACCTTTTTGTGAACTAGGGTATCGACATATAAACCTTTCTTATACAATGTCAGGTGTCAGCTGTTCTGATACTAAAAACATTTAGTATCTCAGTAGCAATTGCCAAGTGTAAATTATACTCACACCTTCTACACAGCTATTGATACTAATACAATATTTGTTTAATTTAACCTGCTTGATATACTTTAGTGCAATTAATATAATATGTATACAGTAAATATCTAATCAATTTTGCAACATTTCAGAAAGGATATCATAAATAAACATGAAATTTAAGTTTGAGCTAATCAGTAGTTACAACACTCAGCATTTTTGTCAACCTAGTGGTTAACAACATTATTAAGATCATAAATATGAAAAGTGTTTATATAGAACTAATTATTGTTTACATTAGAATGTCTTGATACAAACACCAAAGGGTGAACATAATAAATACAATAACATGCATTTTGAGAGTTTAATACTTTTATGTTAACTCAAATATTTCTATGCAGAAAATAAAACTTTGTAACCTATATAGTTATTTATACAGTATTTTTATTAAATATATATTTTTCGAAAATGAAACCAATTTCATTTTTCCCCTCAATAAATGATGAAATGAAATAATAGAAAGTTAGGAAAACCTACATTTAATAAGTCAAAGTAAACAAAATTGTCATCCCCTACATAGCATTTTCAAGGGTATTTACTCGCAGATCTACCAGGTCCACTGCCTCATGAAGAGCATTCAAATGATCCACAATAGCATTAACAGTGGGTAGAACATCGGCACACTCACAGTCCTTCATGTGACTATTGTGACTACTATTACAAGTATAAGTTGCATCTGATCTTACTTTCTTTTGAAGTGGTTCATGCCTTAGAGTCTCATTTAAAATCTTAAATCCGCTGTTGATTGGAAAGCTCCTTTTTCTTCCAACCCATTCTATAGTACCGCTTGTATAGCACACATCATTCTCTTTCAACTTGATCATACCAAATAGATCTTCGTCAGGTTGACAGACGCTTGCAAAAGTATTGTTGCTTGTGATGCAGGGTATGGTATAAGTGGTACGAGAAGGCGCGACGCGGGGTATGTGACTCATATCGCCCACCGTACCCGCATCCGACTCTATTCTATGTGGTTCAGAACTCCGACTCGTGTTTGCATGAGAATGGTTCCTGGAGGACTCAGAGTCACCAATGTTTGATTCCAATATGGTACTGTTTGCTCTTGGCTGTCCACGTAATTTGGCTGATCTTCCACTTAAAGAAGGACTAGAATTTCTCGTAAGGAGTCCTGCACGATCCCGGCTAGAACTTGCGGACATACTCATTAATGCCGGTTGCTGACAGGCACTGGCATCACATATTCTGCTTTCAGGTGGGTCAACATGGACAAAAGACGTCTCAGGATACTGGTGGCTATGATAGCATAGGTACCAAATTTTTGCCCCCTGATACACACAGGATTGGATATATTACTATTGTTTTAATACATCTAGCATAATGGAGATTGTTGGATGCGACTAATGTGACTGCAACTTTCTCTGAACTCTAGTTTCTGAATGGCTATGGAGTACTCTGAGGAGACCTTAGACATTGACCAATCCTGGATATAGAGATATTTTTATTAATATATATATACATTCATTATATACATCTACAATGCTTTTCACTAAAAGCTCTAATCTAATGGATATACTTATACATTCACTATCAAGCTACGCGAAACGGCTTTTTCAGAACCTTTTTTTTCCCTTTCACCAAGGTTGGGGATTTTGATCCCTGTGATCCAATATTTTCTTTCATATCATTTGAAACTTCTGTAAAATTCGTATTCCAAATGAGAACCTGTAAAAATAGATGTGTATTAACGATATGTATGAATTCAACTTAGATACGTATTTCAGGACGGTGGATTTGTCCTTGCTCAGAACAGTCACCGATTGTTGTGTTATTCCTCAGACAAGCTCTCAAGTGAATACATATTTTTAGGCGTGGACGACACTGTGCAGCAAGTAGTGCGGTCGGCCTCATAAGCTTAACACCTTTGTACCTTGTCGCTTTAACGTCATGTTTGAACTGTCATACTAACCCTCTTATTCATAAAACTTAACAAACCTCTGTTAACTAAAAGTTGTTTTGTCCCTTTCTCACAAACATAAATGTCAAAGTGACAGATAAGGACAAACCATCTTTAGCGGCTTGTTAACTAATAGAGGCTTGATGAACGTTTATGAATAAGGGGATAAGTTGCTAACAGGTGACTGAAAGCGACAAAGTCCCAAAGTGTCCAGCTACTTATGAGGCCGACTGTACGTAGTTTCGTTCTCATTTTAAAACGCCGTCCTGAAATAACATGAAACTTTGTATACACAATTGGATTCGCCGTATCTAGGCCGTAAATTAGTTGCTGTTATTAGAAATTGTAATTTTAGGCCTTGTATGAAAAGCATTCAAGTTTAGTATAGTATTTATTTCTCCATTATAATTTCAAGCAACAGAAACTAATTTCCGGCCTAGATATTGTGTATACAAAGTTTCATGTAATTCCAGCATGTCGTTTTAGTGAGAGCGAAACTACGTTTGTATGGAGAACCGAGCTTCCTGCGGACTCTTAAGGTTGCCAGTCCTGTCAGTGTATAAAAAACTGGCCTAGTGCGAGTCGGACTCGCGCACGAAGGGTTCCGTACCATTATCTATAAAAACGGCAAAGAGTCCGACTCGCACTTGGCCGGTTTTTTAATATTTGTTGTTATAGCGACAACAGAAATACATCATCTGTGAAAATTTCAACTGTCTCACTATCGCAGTTCTTGAGATACAGCCTGGTGACAGACAGACGGACGAACAGACAGCGAAGTCTTAGTAATAGGGTCCCGTTTTTACCCTTTGGGTACGGAACCCTAATAACAAACGAAACTTTTACGAAATGGGTCACAAATTAAAGAGCGTCCTCGTAGTACATGGAAAATCAAACACTTCTGAGCTCTACTGTGACATTATATATTCAGTTCTAGCCTCCTAAGGCCCCGATTGAAGTGATTTTTTGTACAAATTCCAAAATTAATTTGAACTTAAAATGAATAACAAAGGAATTCCTAATTCAAAAACACAATAATTTTTCTGGGCCTCAGGAGGCTAGAGGAGTTGATTGTATCAAGCATGCTGAGGTTACATTTTTATATGGACTTGGATCCTTGTGAGCCCTACTCCACTGGATCTGCTAGCTAGTGGATTGTATCATGAAGAAATTATACTTACATAATCACATGGACATGGGGCATAAATCAGGAGGACGAAAAATCGTATATACAATGTCACATTCCCTTATAAAACAAAGTTTGCTGAACCTAGTTTCACTATAGCGAGGTGTATGATGTGTACACAAGATATTTATGCGGCATTTGTTGTATCAGCCCGGCTAGTATGATAGCTTATACCGTCACGTTATATGGCCAAAATGTACTGAAACGTCACATAAAACGTGACGGTATAAGCTATCATACTAGCCAGGCTGATGTTAATGCTGGAATATACATACTATCAGGCATTCATTTCTTATGGCACTTAGACCGCCGCTTAACACATTGACGCCATCTATTAAGAGTCCGCAGCAAGCCCAGTTCTCCATACAAACGTAGTTTCGCTCTCATTTTATAACGGCATGCTGGAATAACATAACTTTGTATACACAATGGGATCATGCATATCTAGTTTCTGTTAAAATAATACAGTGATTATTAAGGTTTTCATACAAGACCTAAACACGCAAAAACTAGCTGTATTTTTTTTTCTATTACAATTTCTAGCAATAAAAACTAATTTTCGGCCTAGATATGGATGATCCCATTGTGTACTTATACAAAGTTTCACGTTATTTCAGTACGGCGTTTTAAAATGAGAACGAAACTACGTTTGTATAGAGAATCGAGTTCAGTCGAGCGTGTGGGAGACCCTTTTTCGGTTTAAGACGAGGCATTCGAATTTTTGGTAGTGTTCTTTTCGATATTGTAAGCAAACCAGTTAATCTACGCATATGAAATTTTGATATGTTAATTTTCATTATATAATCTAACAAACTGGGATCGGAAAACACGCAAAGCGAAAATTTTCTCGATAGTTTTTCGTTCCAAACTATGGTCCATTTTTTTATTCTTTTGCTAATTATTCCGGAACTATAAGCATCCAACCTTTGAAATTTTCAGACACGACGGTAATACTATCTATCTAGCAAACTGGGATATATCATTTTATTTACTTGTGTAGTTTATTTTATATGAATTATTTTATAAATTCGGGAGTTATGCCGCATACGCCTTTTTGTTCATGAGCGCCATCACTGTCTTTTGTCTCTTTTTTTACGCGCGAAAGCAATTGACGCTATCTCATCAAGACTCCGCCTTCAGACGCCTGTGGCTTTTGCCGACGACGGATGTGTGCCAAAATTGCGCTGATTTCGTAAATGAAAGCGGACGGAGCACAGCAGAGCAAAAAGCCAATGGAGTCATCATCATTGACAGTTTTAAATTTGGACAACTATTCCGTCGATACAATTCGGTCAGTAGTCAAAAGCTATTTATGCGTGTATATATATAGATTATGTAAAGCATAAACTCATATCAAAAGCATATTAAAGAAAACGCATCATGTCAATATACGTGTCTAATAATAGTAATGAATAGATATGGCGATTTTTACACATTATTACTGAACCGAATTCATCGCTTACAACTGAAATGCATTCGACTTTTTTTTGGGTCGGCTCGTGACCACGGATGTTGTAATACATTCGAAACGTCGGCCAAACCTCCAAAAAAGGTGAATACATTTCAGTATACGCGATTAAGTTCCTTTTACCAATAATAAGGTACGGCGATACTTTTTTCCTCAAAATTGATTCTGAGGGCTTATTGTCCAACGCGCTTGAAATCGCCACGTGCTCGTTTTGTCAGGTTTTGTTTGGGCTGACAATTAGTATCGAAAATAGTCACACTGCACAGTCATACACAAACCCTGCTGTTGTCGACGATATTTGTGAAGGAATGACTTATATTATTATCATCATTGCAGCCGGGAAACGTCCACCTACTAGTATACTACAATATTTATATATTTCTAGAAAACTTTATTATGATTAAATACTTTATACTTTTTTTTCAACTGAAAGTATGACATCTTTTTAAAATACATTCATGTGTTCAATACATTCAATACAACAATACAATCCTTTTTTAAATATTAATTGTATCACAACTATGTATCTTAACGCAGAATTTCACGACTGACACAGCAATATCTAGACACGCGGCAGCGTGTCCAGCCAAGTTCACCCCGGGAACTGACGGACAGCATCCGTGTGTTATTTTACACGAACCGTTTGGAGCCACTTTTGACCCCTCAATAACTCCAAGTCTATTTAACATAAAAGAATGAAATTTGGTACATGTATTAAGATCCTTTAGAACAACTAGAACCTCAAATTTCATAAATATAGGTGAAATAATTATTGAGATATTAAAGTCTAAAAAAGGGCATTTTTACCACTGACTGACTGACTAGTAATCAAAAACCTAACCCACTTTCAGGTGACCTAGAAAAGTAAAATTTGGCATCCAGCTTGGTAATAGTGTACATGCACATAAAAAATCAGAAAACTCTAATTTTTTCATTAGTTTTCTTATTATTATTAGTCGTTACCTCAGAACTCCATCATTTATTAACCGATTTGGATAATTCTTTTTATGTTTGAATTGGTATACTTTTGGGGTGGTCCCATTGTCATCAGGTCAGAGTAAGATTTGAGATCTAAATGGGTGACAAGTTCCGTAGATTCTCTGAAATAGTGGCAAGTCCGGCACTACATTATTTACAGTAAAATTAATTTACTGCGGCTTAATGCATTTTGATTTTTAACTTGGCAGTTTTCTTAAATATCCTACAGCTTTTATGGTATTATATAAGTACATATGCATAGAAAACTGCCAAGTTAAGGCTCAAAATGCATTAAGCCACAGTAAATTAATATTAATGTAGTGCCGGACTTGCCACCATTTCAGAGAATCTACGGAACTTGGCACCCGTTTAGATCTCAAATCTTTTGTCGGTGAAGAAGACAACCAAACATCGCATTTTCTTAATATTGAACTTGGCTCCCATTTTCACATTTATGTTTTTGATGGGATATCATTACTTTTTGTCAATCTTCGCCAAATGGTGCTTTTTAAGAGCGAATGCACGAGTTACTTTACAAAATACCCAAATCGCTATAGGTGCACCTCAAATATTTGAAGAGTTCCCTAGATTTCTCCTGGATCCTATGATCAAATTCTTACCTGATATCTATGGGACTACACCTGAACTATACCGTTTCAAACAAAAAAAGAATTTTCCAAATTGGTTAATAAATGACGGAGTTCTGGGGTAACTAGCATAAATAATAATAATAAAAAAACTAATAAAACAATCACTGTTTTCGGATTTTTTCTGGTGTACACAGACAATTATCAAGCTGCATGTTAAATTTTAGCTTTCTAGGTCACCTAGAAGTGGGTTAGGTTTTTGATTACTAGTCAGTCAGTCAGTCAGGCAGTGGTAAAAATGCCGTTTTTTGGAATTTAATATCTCAATAACTATTGAACCTATATTTATGAAATTTGGGTTTCTTGTTTTTCTAAAGGATCTTAATACGTGTACCAATTTTTTTTTATGTTAGATAAATTTGGAGTTATTGGGGGGTCAAAAGTGGCTCCAAACGGTTCGTGTAATATAACACACGGCTGCTGTCCGCTAGTTCCCGGGGTGAACTTGGCTGGACACGCTGCCGCGTGTCTAGAGCATTCGCTAGTGAAAAGTACCATTTGGTGAAGTTTGACAAAAAGGAATGATATCCCATCAAAAAGATAAATGTGAAAATGAGAGCCAAGTTCAATATTAAGAATATGCGACGCATGGTTGTCGTCTTCACCGACAAAATAATTGAGATCTAAATGGGTGCCAAGATTCATAGATTATCTAAAAAGGTGCCAAGTCTGGCACTAGATTGTTTGCAGTAAAACTAATTTATTGCGGCTTAATGCATTTTGAGCTTAAACTTGGCAGTTTTCTTAAATACCCAACAGCTTTCATGGTATTATAACATTTATAACATACTGTCACGCGTCGCATATTCTTAATATTGAAATTGGCTCTCATTTTCACGTTTATGTTTTTGATGGGTACTTATTTTCCCATACAACTGTTGGTTTGATAAGTGGCACGTGACGTCATATTGTAGGAGCCTTTTCGGAGGCCACTAGCATCGAGCTAGGTTTGTCCTTGGTTTGTTGACCAACTACAATAATGACATTTGATTGTCATCAAAAACTGGTTCAAATGGCACCATGAAAAAAAATAGTTAACGTATTTCAATAAAAAAATCTCTATTCGTTCTATGTTCTTGCCCCGCGCCGCACGCGCGAGCATGGCGAACGAGTGTATCTAGCGGTGGCGGGTTGGCGCGGGTGATGGGCGGAGCAAGCGTGGGAATTATTTTAGGTTGCCTCGTCTTAAAGAATCTTTATTCCCATAAGGATTACAATAAATTCACTTACATGAGAATATTTAACATAATAAAAAAGGAAGTTATTTAGTAACTTAGCGTGCAGTACTTACGTTAAACATGTTTACTATGTAGGATAAGGATAACACATGATTTAAGAGTTATTATTTTTTATATATACTAAAGAGGGTAAATCTAAGTTGAGTTTAGTTGCTAAATCATCGTACTGTATTAGCCGGCCGGTGATGCTGCCGCCCCAAGCCAAAAGAGCGGAAGTCAATATGTGTTCGTTAGAACCATGCGTCTGGTTGGTTCAGTGCGGCAGCATAGATACATCGATGCACAATTGAATGGACGCGGCATATACATAGTTTGGGTTCAAGTGATGAATAATATTACAATAGTTACTTCATACAATATCAGAATTATATAATAAATGTTACGTATATTATATTATACGTAACATTGATATTTTTCATTGAGTTTATGCATCAAGTCAAGTTTAATGCCCTACAAAATTAATCATGCAGAGACCTCTCTCCCTACAGAAACAAGCTCAAATTGTATAGATATTTACGGTCCTCTTGATGTATTCGTCTATGGTAGATGGTATTAACTTCAGTAGCATAGCCTACCTGTTTGTCATCTCCGGCCGACGCAAATGTGTCTCCGCCCGGAGAGAAGTTAACGGCATTGACTGGGCCGCTGTGTCCAGTCAGAGTAAATAAGGGATGACCCTCCAGTAAGTCCAATATCTACAACATAAAGTACATGATTTTATGGAAAGCTTTATATTTTACATAATATCATTCACTCTGTAGAATTTATAGATAGTTATTTATAATTTAAGTCTACATTGATAGGAGGGGTCTGCTGAGAGCTCTGGATATGACAATGCCGGTTTCTTCAGAGCCTACTACTTTCTACACAAGCAGCCTGTGGGTGGTTTATACTCATATAGGTACAGCGTTCTGCGCATGCAGTACAACGACGCATTCAGGATGCTGATGGGGCTGCCTAGATATATTAGCGCGTCAGGGTTGTTTACGGAAGCGTGAGTAGACAGCTTCTACACCACTATGCGCAAGTGAGCCACATCCCTGATGGCAGGGCGCGGGCTATCTCAAATAGCATTCTGGCCATGTTTGCCGATAGGTTTGAAGGCCTGTTAAACAATTGCTGAATGCTACATGTGTACAGAAATTAGTGCATTATGGCAGATATAATTTATGACCATATTGACATTGTGTCAAGGTTCAAAACGAATAATTTGTATGTTAATATGACTTTTACGGTATAAATGGGTTAGCGCAAAAGACACAGTGGACGGGCGCGCGTTCACATAGCTCTACATATATGAACGACATCGTCGACATCATACAGAACGCAAGCGCCTCGCACCCGTCCTCTGTGCGTGTTGCGCTTAAAAAAATCTATTAAAAGGATAATCATGCTAAAACCTGATTGCCTAGTGTGGTATTGGATTAGAATAGTGCCATACCCATTTCTAAATACGGGTGCCGTAAGGGTAAGGTATAGGGTTGAAGTATTTTGTGGGTGATGGGCCAACAACCAATCACTCTCAGAAATTAAATTTCATGTGCTCTGCCTCCCTTTTGGGAACACAGGCATAAATTTACATATGTATACCATGCTATACATGACAAGTTTATAATATGACAATTTACAGCGAAAGCTTACCTTAGTACAAACATATTTCATACCTTCATTTTTCCATCCTTGCTAGCTGTAAGAATATAGCTGCCACTGGGATGAAATGATAACTGTGTAACTGCATCACTGTGTATACTGAAATGAAATGTTTTCTACACTCAGATTAAAAACATAGAGTAAAAGAGTAAGAAAGTGTCCAGGAAACAAAGTTTCCAAAAATAAAATAAGAAATAGCCATGCAAGAATAACACTATAATTTCCAATTGAAAATGAAAAATTGATCACCCCGGGCGGGATTTGAACCCGCGACCTCTGGAATCCGTCCATCGCTCTTACCAACTGAGCTACCGCGGGTTATCCCAAGGCGACGAATCTTTCAATCAGTTCACTTTTTAATTAAGCCTTAGGGAGACTTGTAGCGACATCTACCGTCAAAGTTACTACAACTTTTTGAAACGGCACCAATGTCTCAAGTTACATTGAGAATCATTAGTAACAATGTGCTACCCCATTCTAAAATGTAAATGTTTTACAAGTGGAAACGTCCACTTAACGGAATTATAATTTCCAATTGAAAATGAAAAATTGAAAAATTGGGCGGGTTCAAATCCCGCCCGGGGTGATCAATTTTTCAATTTTTCATTTTCAATTGAGACATTGGTGCCGTTTCAAAAAGTTGTAGTAACTTTGACGGTAGATGTCGCTACAAGTCTCCCTAAGGCTTAATTAAAAAGTGAACTGATTGAAAGATTCGTCGCCTTGGGATAACCCGCGGTAGCTCAGTTGGTAAGAGCGATGGACGGATTCCAGAGGTCGCGGGTTCAAATCCCGCCCGGGGTGATCAATTTTTCAATTTTTCATTTTCAATTGGAAATTATAATTCCGTTAAGTGGACATTTACAATAACACTATAATTCTTTAAAATAATATATTTGACCCTAGTTTAATGTAGTATGTAAAAAGCAAGTTCATTTTACCTGTAATACTGAACAAGATTATGAGTTCTAACATCATACAGTTTAACATTGCCTTGGCTAGTTCCCACAGCTATATAGCAACCAGATGGGTGCCATGCTAAACACATCCCGAAACCTTTCTGGTCTTTATAAGTGTAGACAGCCTTTCCAGACTCTGGGTCCCAGAGAATGGTTGTCTTATCATCGGAGCAGGAGGCTATGATGCAACCATCATTTGAGATGCGGGCACTGCGGACCCAGTTCTTGTGACCCACAAAAGATGATATAAACTTGTATCTGTCACTGGACCATAGTTTGATGATCTTATCATCTGATGCTGTTAAGATCTGTAAACAATTTTAGGTCATATTTAATTAAACATTATTATAAAGCTAATCATTGTACAGGTGTAGTAAAAAACCCATGGGCCAGATAAACATTAGATTTATGTTGATGTCTGTAAGCTATGACTAAGCTATTAGATAAATTTATAAGGTATTTGTTTGCTTCCTGCAAAAACAAACACACAGTAAAGATAAAACAGAACAGACAACTGAATGGAAATAACTTTTTTTTGTCATTATACAATTACTGAGTGCATTGCAGCAAAGCAAAAGGGTTGTGGCTCAGTTATATGCTACACTCTATTGAGAGAAGTACTAATATTACACACTTGTGTGGATATTGAACCATGTATTGATTCAGCATGCCACCTTTAATTTGTCAACTATGAGCATACAACATCAGTAGTTGCAATCTTTCACAGGCTACAATAAGATGAGTGATGGATTTTCAGTCTTGGCCACCCTAAACCCCAGGCTGTGTAAGTAAGTACCAACAAACCTTTCTCTCCATACAGACAGTCCATACAGTTGTTTGAAAAAAAAAAACTATATCTGTAAATAAAAAACTACAATTTAGACTGCTGCACCTTAGACTCATCGGGTGTGAACTGAACAGAACGCACGGTCTGCGAGTGGGCTTTGAACACGCCCGTGCTGCCCGTGACGGTGGGCACCCACAGCCGCACCGTCTTGTCGCGCGATGCAGACGCCATGTGCTTGCCCGACGGCGAGAACGTCACGTCCGTGACGGCTTCCTCGTGCCCTTGGAACCGGTAACTCTTCATGCAGCCACGGAGCTCCCATAACTAAAATATTCATGCGTTCCTGTGTTAAACTTACGTAAACATACGTACGTCGTACTATTATTAAGTATTTACTTACTAGAATGCTGTTATCTAAAGAACCTGTCGCTATTTGATAATCATTTGCGCTGTAATATATTGAAGTGATTCCATTTTTATGTCCCTTTAACTGTTTCTCCAAAGAGGGCTCTAAAAGAGTAGATTCTTCTTCCATAGCTGCGTTATTCCAGGCGTTTGTAGTATTTGACAAGGAAAATAAAATAATATTTTATTTTCTAATTAAAATTCTTATCCAATTTCAAATTGAACTGACTGACAGAACGAAACCACAACAAAAACCATCGACAAGCTTTTCTCTACTAGTGTTGTGCTAGTTTTATTTAAGTTTAATTTAACTTCAGAGTGTGTTCACATTCACATAGAATACAGAATCCGATACGATACTATCAGAGCAAGCAAAACGCTATGGAGCCCTTTTTTACACGGTAAAGCGTGTCACGGCCGCGGTGGCAGCCAGTTGTACACCATGACAATTCTAACAATCATTCAGACAACGCGGCTTTGATTGTCTTCGTGTAAAACTGGCCGCCACCGCAGACCACCCCAGTGTGTGATGCGCTTTAATATTATCACAATACTGGGATGACAATCTTCATCAATATTTTCATGATTGGGGCCTTTTAGACGTTTAATATTATCAATACTGGGGTGTCAATATTATCGTGGTTTTCAAAATTGTATGGATTTCACTTCAACATTCATCAATAGACACGTGATACGGATCATGATATGAGTGAATCGCGTGATAATAATGACCGTGTAAACTGCCCCATACGGATCGTAATATATACATTCATATCACGATCCGTATCACGAACATATTAATGAATATTGAAGCAATATACGTGATAATAAAAATCGTGTAAAAGGCCCCTATTGAAAATATGCTCCCTGCTTACCTTAGCTGCTTACATTACTACTCAGAGACCATCAGATAAAGATCACATTTCCATACATTTTTATCGCACCAAATCCTACAACAATGTGTCCAGTGTGTGACACGCTTTATATGAGTTGTCTCATATGTATATCCGACTTTAAGCCTCGATGTATAAAAAAAATGTATATTTTGTTTATACCTTATGGAATGTTGAAAATTTTCTATGCACGAGCCACACGAGGTGTTTCTCTTGTTTTTGTAATTGTTTCGTGCATGATTATCGTAAATCTAATATTTTGTATATCCTAATTTATATGACGATTGCATAGTTTTACTCGATATCCTCTTTTAAATGTAAGTTGTGGCATTCTTTTTTATAAATGCATCAATTGCATGCATTTTACGATCATACCGGGCAGGTGTCAGATTTTAAATTAGTCTAAAATCCAGTAATAATGTGTGGAACATCTTTCCAGTGTCGTGATAGCCATGAAATGAAGTGAAACAATTGTTCTATGGAGATAGAACTTTGCAGAGCAGGTAATTTTTTTTAAGTAGTTGCATTACTCCATTGTTTTATTTATTTCTAGCAGACACTTTAAATTAAAGGTTTATCACGCGCGTCGTTAAAAGCCTACGTTTTTACGTAAATGACAATTAATTACTAGCATGCAGGTGTAGATGAAATGCCTGTAAATAAGAAATTTGTTGCATTGTGATGATGTTATGTTGTTGCAATGTCCAGGACCAGTGCTCTATGAACGTCGGTGGGATGGGCGAAGTAGGAGGCGAGGTGGCGCTGATCGCTGACGAGCTCAGCCGCGCCGTGGAGCTCACGCTCAACCCTACTGTTTCGCACGAGGCTCGCAACCAGGCGTATAATGCATGTGAAAGGTATGCTAACAATTTACAAACTTATCACTTGTTATTTTTTTATATTGTAATTGATGATAATCCTAAATAATCCACCTAGTCTAAAATCTAAACAAACTTTGTATACAAGGTGGGCTCAGTAACAGAAGCAAATATTTAAAAGGATCTTCCTTAGAGTATCCACAGTAACTCTGTGTCCCAATATTCTTGTTTCTTTTTTCCATTCTCAGAAATTTTGATACAGTGCTCACCCTTTATATAGTACTGTACTGTATTGGCCTAAGGGAGGTATTCAACTCATCCAATATCTTTGTCCAATCCAATATACATTTGATCAAAGATGGATGGGATCCCAACATGATCAAAGATTCTGAAGACAGTTAAATCAATATGGCTACGCATGAAAAAGAATAAAACTTGGACAAAGATATTGGATGAGTGGAATGTGCCTCCGTCAAAGAACTTTGATCAAAGATTTGACAAAGATATTGGATGAGTAGAATACCACCCTAATACTATGTAGGTCAATGTACCAATATAAAACATTTATTTTTATGTTGTACAAGAGTGATAATTTTGTATTCTATTTCTATGATACTAATAAGTAAATGGTAATATTTAGTAGTACCAAAAGTGTTATTTAGTGGCTTTCAGTGAAACAAGTCCATCAGGTTACAAAATATGGATTTTTCTACTCTTTGAACTCTTGTTTCCGATACAAAGATCGCAATTTTTATGAGATTTCTTGATGTGATTGCACTATATTTCGTTCCTTGTAAACAAGTATGTTTTGTATTAAAATAATTCAATTAATGGTAATTTTTTTCTGCTCTGAGTATATATTTCACAATATTGAGAAATTAGTGAATCATTTTAGTGTGTCTTGCATAAAAAATGCAAAACTACCCCCCACTCCCATCCACTGGTTTTTTTATTTATTTATACAAAAAAACTGGTTAAAAGTACAGAAATAGAATTCTACTGTCTTTTGACAGAAGTAACTCTTAACCTGTTGGCTCTTTAGGAAGCATGGGATTGGAAAGTTTAAGAGATGTTGATTAGATTATTATCTTTTTTGTAGCTTCAAGGAAAGTTCGCCATGGTGTGCTCAAGCTGGGCTGCTACTGGCCAGTGGGCAGTACTCTGCCGTTGTCAAACACTTCGGTCTGCAGCTCATGGAACACACAGTCAAGTACCGCTGGACACAAATCACACAGGCTGAGAAGATTTTTATAAAGGTTTCTGTGACTTTGTGCCCTAGACAGAAGCAGTTTGTTTCTTCTTGATAGAATTATCCAACACAATATCCGTATATATGTCCGTAACAACATTTGTGAAACTATTTGAATAAATAGTTTCACAAATGTCATTATGAAAAAACAAAGCATTAAATTGAAATAAGTGGTATCATATTGCTATTTATATATAGTATTTCATAGTAGAAAATGAAGACACCAGTTTCATTTTTCATAACCATCCAACTTAGTTTGAGCAAACACCATTTTTATAAAATTAGCTCAACACCTGCTAGACAACACCTGTTAACTAGTTTGGATAAGTATGGCGTTAGGTAATGTAGGCAACTAAAAGGCTGTAAATAATAACCATGTAAAATATATGGCCTTTTACTGGGTTAAACAATGAAATCAATATAAGAATAGTACATTACTACAGAGGCCGGGACGAAAGGGGTTGCCGGCCGAAGACATATATACGGATAGGTCTAAGGCGGGCAACCACAAATTTCCCGCCGAGGTATGTATAGTGCTTTTCTCAAACATGCAATGAAATAAACAACAAAAAAAAAACAAAATTTAATTTTAATACGCATAGTGGCAGAATGTCATGATGCCTGTGCCACAAATTTATGTGGAATGGAATTAAAAATGAGGACTTTGCCGGCCTAAGCCTGCAAGATTTGTATGAAATTCCATTAACAACCTCTTGTCCTAGCCGCACCTGAAACGTAATACTTTGCAGCCTATTATAAGGAACATAACATCAATATTTCATTGCATGTTTGAGAAAAACCTTATTTCTGATAATAATGTTACTGATGGAGATTGTCATCATCAGTAACATTCTCTCAAAACTGTTAACTGTCAAACATGGTGTCTGTTAAATTTGTTTTTTGAGTGGTTTTTATTTTGTTACAATGCACATGTTTGAGAACAGCACTATACAAATCTCGGCGAGAAACGTTGGGCTGCAGGCCGCGTATCCCTAACAGGGTTCGCCGATATATATCCGACGATATATATCATGATATATAACACGATATATATCAATTGATATTTACGATGATATATATCAATGGATATTTACGTTGATATATATCAATGGATATTTATTTTTTAAAGTAGGTTTTTTTCTGTCAGATAGTATATACATGCATTACTAGAGTAAAATGTTTCACTTTAATTGCTGTTTCCAACTCAAATTTGTAGGAATGACCTTGTTTCGTTCGTACTCGACTATATTTTTATTGAATTTCAAACCTTATCATTATCACCACGGAATAAGATTCATAATAATAAATAGTTTCCCCTAAAAATAAAAAGTCTATTTCTGGGAATTACCTCCAGGTGAACTTCATTTGGAACAATTTTACAATTGATTGTTTATTATTGTTGTGGGCTTTGATCAGTCAACGTCACGCTTTTTTAAGTCCAAGTTAATGAGTGATAACTTGATAAGTCTCTGTCAAAAATTCTCGTTTACTGTACAAGTTTTTATTGCCCACTGTACTTTTTCCATGAGATCATCAACTACTCGTTGAGTCAGTTCGTGTGAATTCAAACACGATTGGTTTATCTTTGTAGTTTAGGAGTTGCTATGGTCACGTTTCCTTCATCAGATCAGCTCGGTGGTACCATAATATTGTATTCTCACAGAAATTACATATGTATGCCAAATTTCAGCTTAATCGGATAGCAGCAAGTGGCTAAAAAAAGGATTGCATATTTTGATGACAACTTACATATAAGTTTACATATTTACAGACGAACAGTGCAAGTTAAATAAAAGCTTGTAAAAAAGTGTAATAACATGCCTACTATTCGGTATTTTGATATTTATAATAGAAATAATATGCATTGATATATATCCGTTACATGTCGGATATATATCAAATATACGATATTTTGATATTTATAATAAATATCGGATATTTTCGAACCCTGATCCCTAATCTATATCTACTTGGCATGCAACCCTTCATTTCCCGGCCTCTATAGTAATTTACTATTATTAAATTTGTGTGACAGGAAAATGCAATGAAGCTGCTGTACATCGGCGGCTGGGAGCCGGGGCACCTGAACGACGCGCTGGCGCGGGTCATCGTGGAGATGATTAAGCGCGAGTGGCCGCAGCAGTGGCCCACGCTGCTCGCGGAGCTGAGCGACGCGTGCGCGCGCGGCCACGCGCACACGCAGATCGTGCTGCACGTGTTCCTTCGCCTGGTGGAGGACGTGGCCACGTTGCAGGTCAGGACGCAAATAAAACCGACTCCCATTAAACTACAGAAAACACCAAAATCGCCATATGTCTCGATCCATGGGAGCCCTCACTGTTTGGGGAAACTTGTTTGTTGATGTGGCAACTTTGACCTAGTCTGACCATATAGTATGTAAGCGTCCTCTGGCCCTCTGGTCTTCAACTCCACCAACCATGACCAGTTTCTCTAGACTCAGCACCACTGCACATCGCATGTCCTACGTATTAAAGCAGTTCAGCAAACAGTGGATAACCATACTTATCTTGATTTCAAACCGAGAAAGACACAGTGCATTTGGGTATTAAGTACAAAAGAGAGTTGGCAGGGTGTCCACTTTCTGGAAAGTCAGGGAAAGTCAGGGAAAAGTCAGGGAAGCTCATGGTGGTCATGGAAAGTCAGGGAAAGTCAGGGAAGTTTTGGAGAGGTCAGGGAATAATATTGGTCTAAGAAGAAAGTCTAAAGTCTTAAAAACTCCTGAAGGGTAGAGTAGAAATTTCAATGTCATGCATGCCAACTTGTATAGTTTTGTTGAGTAACCATAACCACCAGTCGGTGGATACCAGTATCGTGAATTGAAATGAAGTTGTTTTACAATTGAGGTTTATAAATTTTTTTGAGGTACATTTTTAAAGTTTTGTCAGTTCTAGATAATATTTTGAAACCAGTGTAAACACTTTCGTTTTGATGTTTATGTTTATATAGAAACATAATTTTCTGGGTTACGACTCAGAAAATAGGAGCGAGGAGAAGGAGAAGCTATAGGATACGTCCTATAGCTCGTTTGGTCCTCCCGCTCGTACTTATTTATATATGAGAAGACTTCTAGCAATCATCATCCTCCTAGCGTTATTCCCAGGGGTCCGCTACTTATACGTATTTCTATCAGTATCATATTATAAAATGTTAGGATGACAAAGCTGTTAGTTAGACAGGGGCCCAGGGGATTGTCCCAGCTTCGAATCCCGGTAAAGAGTATGAACAGGAATGTTAATTTCCGAGTCATGCATAGATGTTTTCTATATATTTTTCAAGTATTTATTTGTCTACAGCCTGTGCCTTCCATACGAATTCATATTTTAACTGCTATCATTTAAACGCTAATTTAGTAAATAATTCCCATTTCATTCCCCCAAAATTACTACTATCTTTTTAAAATAGCTTGGGTACGGTAAGAGCTGTCATTTAGATTTCATCCCAGACACTATACAGGTGTTTGCTCCATCGTTTGCATTTGCTATCTCCTAAGGCCCCCAAAAAAATTCTTGAGCCCACGCAATTTTTTATGGAATATTTTTTAAGTTAAAAAGAATCTTAAAAGTTAACTCGTTAAACCTTAAATAAAAAACAGTAAGCGGTCAAGTCTGCAATTTTTATTAGGGTTCCGTAGCCAAAACGGCTAAAACGGAACCCTTATAGATTTGTCGTGTCTGTCCGTCCGTCCGTCCGTCCGTATGTCACAGCCGATTTACTAGGAGACTATGAGCACTACAATTATGAAATTTGGTAGGAAGGTGTATGCTATGAACCGCTATAGAAATATGAAGTGAAATTACGAAAAAAGTATTAAACTGGAGGGGCACCCCTTACATGTAACAGGGGGGTCAAAATTTTTTTTCAATGCAATGTGTGGTATCTATGGATAGGCCTTCAAAAATAACATAGAGGGTTCTTAATAACTTTTCCATTTAAGTCAACCGTTGGTGAGATATTAGCTGTCAAAGTCGTAAAAAGTGTGTCACCCAAACTACGAAGTTTAAAATGCGAAATAAAAATCAAGATGATGTACAATTATAAATAGTTTCAACGATTTTTGGTTTGAACAAGATAGGTTTAACGGTTTTTAACCGACTTCAAGATTTCAAAAGAGGAGGTAATCAATTCGGTTGTATGTTTTTTTTTTCTTTTTTAATGTTTGTTACTCCATAACTCCGTCATTTCTTAACCGATTTGGAAAATTCTTTTTTTGATTGTAAGTATATATATCCAAGTTGGTCCCGTTTTTGTCCAAACGCAGTTCTGATGATGGGATCCACGAGGAATTGAGGGAACTCCTCAAATCTTGAAGGCAAACATATAGTGATTTTTGTGTTTTTATCAACAAGTCAAGCATTTGCATCCAAAAATGTGACATTGGATGAAGTGGAACTGCTGATGATGATCAGACAGAACTCTTCAACGACGAAAAGTTCACGTTTGGCGATTTGTCCTCCTAGCTGTGTTTGTTAAGCAAGTTCTATTTTTCACGATTAATTTTTGGCATGCTTGATTTCTGATGATGGGATCCATGAGGAATTGAGGGAACTCCTCAAATCTTAAAGGCAAACATATAGTGATTTTTGTGTTTTTATCAACAAATCGAGCATTATCATACAAAAATGTGATATTTGATGAAGTGGAACTGCTGATTATGATCAGAACAGAACTCTTCAACGACGCGTAGTTCACGTTTGGCGATTTGTTCTCTTCGTTTTGTTTGTCAAGCAAGCAAGGTTTTTCCATGATTCCATGAGGAATTGAGGGTACTTAGTCTTCTACCATTATAAACATACTTATAGCCATTTTTATTTTATTGTATGGAATCTAAGAGTGCACCATCTAAGTATAATAATCTTTCACCGGCCTCCCCCATAGAAGTCGGTTTTTTTTCTTAAAAATTATTGAGTTATTGCTGAAAAACTGTCTTGCCCAAACAAAAGGGCGTAAGTGTCGTGACTTCCCTATGAAGATACGACCTTTTTTATTTACTGTATTGTATAGTGGTTTTAAATGTAGATTAGGAGGTGTCGGTACGGAACCCTTCTCTGTGCGTGACCCGACACGCACTTCGCCGGTATTTATTTTTATTGAAATGTGTAATGATGTACGGCTCTATTAAAATGAAAATTACTTGCATGTAACTTCTAGTTTTTTGTTAATGACCCGCAAAGATTTTTCAAGAGGTAAAAATTCAGTCGCAGGTCAACTATGAATTGCAATTAAATAAAAACTAAAAAAGATCGTGCTCTTAAAATTATTTTAAAAAGTGCTCTGGTCTATCTTCTTTTTAATGATGTGCAATATTGGCAAAAAACCTTTCA
Organism: Notocelia uddmanniana; assembly: GCA_905163555.1. Lineage (NCBI taxonomy): Eukaryota > Metazoa > Arthropoda > Insecta > Lepidoptera > Tortricidae > Notocelia > Notocelia uddmanniana. The sequence goes on from LR991055.1 coordinate 26,331,891, forward strand.
CAAACTTCATTAATTTGTTAACTTTGTGACAAATTAGGCTAATATTCGATATACAACTTTGCCAACCTTTGGGCTCAAATTCAGTATGCAGGTTTTTGCGTACGCCTAATAAGTGGGTGATAATCAAATTTCAGTCATTTTAGTCAATAATTAAATCACAATCAGTCTGTTGTAACAAATGTGAGAGGAGAAAAAGATTTCCCTTGTTAGAGGGATCGGAGATATAAAAATCTGCTATGGGAGGCGAAGACTCGAAGAGCGAGCGGGAGAGATTTAGAGTCAGAGCTGCTACCGCGAAAAAAACCAAACAAAGTTCATGTATCTCCCTCTCTGTCGCACTTGCAAATTCTAGCGACAGAGAGGGTGATACACGAACTTCGTTAGTTTTCGGGAGTTGTATCTCTTGCTTGTGTGTCCGCGTGGACTTTCAGCTCTCGGGTTTGCGTGGAGAGCGCGTTCTTATGGGACGCTTCGGGCCTTTGAGCCTGCGCCAAGCTCGGCCTTTGACCTCGCCTGCTTCGCCGCTCATCAGCCGCGAACCATTTAAAGCCGAAGGCCCTTAGATGAGCGGCGAGGTACGCGACGTTGAAGGCTGAACACCAGAAACGTCTCACAAGAGCGCGGGCTTCAGGCGGACACTCATATCCCCCTCACCCCTCTCTCACACCCTGACTCTAAATCGCTCTCCGGGTTTCCACTTCCCATAGCAGATTTCTAAATATCCGAGTCCTCTCACAATGGAGATCTCTTCTCATACTCGAACAACACAATTAATGTGATTTAATGATTGAAATTCGATTGTTACGTACTAATTTGACGTACCTACTGCAAACCTGCTTACCCAATTTAAGCCAAGTGGCATATCGACTATTAGCCTAATTCGTCACAAAGTTGGCTAAGTCATGAAGTTTGTGATAGGTTTCTTAACATTGTTGCACATCATTAGAAAGAGGATAGACCAGAGCACTTTTAAAAGAATTAAAAATATATATCTTTTTTAGTTCTTTTTATAGCTATTCAAAGGTGACCATCGACTGAATTTTTACATCTTGAATAATTTTTGCGGGTCAATAAGAAAAACACTAGACGTTACTTGCAAGTAATTTTGATAGAGCGTACAACATTGCACATTTTCATAAAAATAAAAATTGCAGACTCGAGAACGTACTTTTTTTTAAATTTCAGTTTATACGAGTCAACCTTTAAAATCTCGTCAAAAAACTTTCAAAAATTGCGTGCAAACTAGAAAAATGGATTTAAATATGACTCTTTTTGGTCAGGGAAAATTTAAGAAATGGTCAGGGAAAGTCAGGGAAAAGTCAGGGATTTTTTTTCTGGGTTTGCAGTGGACACCCTTTGGCCATTGTATTGCCGCTGAGGATATATTTATTTATTTATTTATTGCATTGCATCCATGGTTTACATTTTGGTCTAACATTAGTAAAGTAGGTTTCTCATGGACCCTGGTAGGGCACAGCAATTAAAAGTCTTAAATCTAGCTTAATTATAATTACAATACTTTTATAACCGAAATATTTAGGTATGGATTGAATAATTACAAATGTCAAATGATAAAGTTGGATTCGAATAGTCAGATATTATTCAGGATACAATATTAAGTTGATTTTCAATTAAATTAAATGTCATGTGATGAACGTAAGTAATAATTTGGGTTACACAATATAAAACAATAATTATAGAAACACTAGGAATTTTACATTCGATCATTAAAAAAGTCCTTTAGGCTATAATAACATTTATCTACTAAAAAAATCTTTAATTGTTTATTGAACTGCTTTTCATTTGTAATCATTTTAAAGTCATCATTTATCTTGTTATATATTTTCACTGCCATCGCGTTTGGACTTGCTTTATGCAATTTAAGTTTGGAGCTGGTACGAGGCTTGCACTGAAAGTGGCGGGAATCGAATACTTATTAATTTATTTTTAACATGTATTATACCTTTTTATAATCTCTGAAGTTTCCTTATCTCAACACACTGGCCACTTAGAAAAAAAAAAGTATGGTTCGGTTTCAATTGTTTATTGAAGTCGTCGAGTCACTGCTTAAAATGGAATTGTGCCGTGAAAATTTCAGAGCTATGATTTATTATGACTTTAAAAGTGGACTAACACAAAAACAATGTGAAGAGCGGATGGTTGCTGCTTTTAATATTGAAGCTCCTTCAAAGACTACAATATACAGGTGGTATTCAGAATTTCAACGTGGCCGTGTATCCCTCACCGACGAAGTGCGTGAAGGTCGACCAAAATCGGCAGTCACGCAAGAAAACGTCGATGTTGTGCGTCGTCTGATAAATGAAGACCGACATGTGACATATCGGGAAATTCAAGAGCACCTGGGTATTGGAATGAGTCAAATACAAATTATTTTAAAAGAAGAATTAGGCGTGAAAAAGTTATTTTCCCGTTGGATACCTCACCTATTGTCTGACGAGCAGAAAATAGTCCGTGTCAATTGGTGCCGCAAAACTTTGAAAAGATTTAACAAGGGACGCTCAAATGCTGTTTTAGCATAGTATCAGGTGACGAGTCGTGGATATACGCTTATGAGCCTGAAACTAAAAACCAATCCCGAGTATGGGTCTTCGAAGACGAGCTCAAACCCACAAAAGTTGTTCGTTCTCGCAGTACGGCTAAGAAGATGGTGGCTACGTTTATCTCTAAATCTGGTCACGTAGCTACTGTGGCTCTTGAGGATCGTAGAACAGTCAATGCTGATTGGTACACCACTATTTGTTTGCCGAACGTCTTTGCTGAACTCCGAAAAACAAACCCTAGTCGTCGCATCATCCTTCACCACGACAACGCCAGCCCACACACCGCTCGGACAACAACTGAGTACCTGGACGGTGAAAAAGTCGAAATATTGGACCACCCTCCATATAGCCCTGACTTAAGTCCCAACGACTTTTTTACATTCCCCAGAATCAAGGACAAACTGCGTGGTCAGCGGTTTCAGACGCCAGAAGAAGCAGTGGAGGCCTATAAAATAGCCATTTTGTCGACCCCTACTTCAGAGTTCAAAAAGTGCTTTATGGACTGGTTTGAACGCATGCATAAGTGCATGAAATACAAAGGAGAATATTTTGAAAAACAATAAAAATAAATAAACTCACTTATACTGCATATTTTCTTCTATTCCCGAAACTTTCAGTTTTACCCTCGTAGGTGGTGCCAGATTGTATTTAAATCTGGTTTCATGTCGCCGAGGTTGGTCTGCTAGTTTAGTAAAGAACTGCGGATGTTTCCTTACAAACTTACACATTTCTAAAATATATATTGAGGGTAGTGTCAAGAGTTTATGATTGATAAAGAACGGTCTGCAGCTATCTCTGGTTCTAATATTAACCAAAATCCTTATGCACTTTTTTTGTAAAATAAATAAATCGTCTATGTCCGTACTATTGCCCCAAAGTATTATCCCGTACGTATTGAATTATGGTATACAGTTGCATCCATGTTTACAGACGCTGGAGCAGCACCAACGGCGCAAGGACATCTACCAGGCGCTGACGAGCAACATGGCGGAGATCTTCGCATTCTTCATGCGGCTCATAGAGCTGCACGTGCAGGAGTTCCGCGAGCACACCGCCGCCGGCGACGCGGGCGCCGCCGCCAGCAACGGACGCGTTGTCCAGGTATGCTCGTCTACGCGACCCACGAACGTCTAGCTAGTCTAAGGAGTTGGGGATCACATTAACCAGGTGATGCTTTTTTAGCAAATTTTTACCCACGTTGTTAACAAACAAGCGTATGGCCAGCCTGATGGTAAGCGATGCAACTCCATGGGTGTCACATGCGCGTTGCCGACCCTTTAAAATTTATACACTCCTTTCTTGAAGAGCACCATACTGTAGTCCCACGGTGAAACCTCGGTAGGGAGCCCATTCCACAACGAGCGCATCCGAGGGAGGAAATTTCCCTGAAACCGTACCGCACGCGACCATAGCATTTTTAATATATTTTATTTATTTATTCCCCCGGTTTATTTGGACCCGGGTATGTCCTAAAACTACGACCAAGACCACCGGGGAATGGGCAGCAGCATTCCTGAAGTGCGGTGGAGATACTGCGATCGCCAACCCGCATGCCAAGCGTGGCGATTATGGCATTTACCCCCCATGAAATTGGGGGAGGCCTGTGTCCAGCAGTGGACGTCCTAGGGCTGATATGGTATTTATTTATTCGTAGGAGAACCAACAGCAATAAAACTAAGTAACAACATTATTAGTTACAACAGAGCCAATTACAGGATCTCACATATATTATTCTAAAGATAATCAACATATTATTTCATAGAAATAATAGTGTTGTCTTTCTTCCCTTGGGTGTCGTAGTAAGAGTCGACTATGGGAACCAGGTTGAAGTGTGTTGTGGGCATAGATAACCCCCTATAGATGGAGATTATAGGGCGACGTGCGGTCACCTCATCTATGTACCACTAGTACATGTAAGCAGCAACGCGTCGCGCTCTCAGTCAGACTCGTCCCGGTTCGCGATCTATACGTACGTCAAATAAACGAGCATTAAAAATCGATTTCATCCATTACAAATGGTTTTTTGCTGTGTAAAGTTGTGTGGGAAAAGCTCTCGAACAGCAAACTACAAGAATGACGGAATAACATTTCACAGGAAGTTAAATTAATTACAAAAGGCATATTTTATTCTGCCAGGCGGAGTTCATTTTACACTAGCCATTAAGAAGTACTGAAGTATTCTTGTCCCTTTCAACAAATAATTCAAATGTCAATATACTCTCCCTTCTGACGAAAGTACATGCTCGGGCTAGTGATGTGCCAGAGACGCTTTCGACATTACCGTATAAGTCCCGATTTCAATTAATTATGTATTCGTCCGTGTTTTGTTGCACTATTTTAATATTGAAATTATATTGGAAAAGGTTATTTGTTATTTTACATTTTTGACATTAAATTGTCAGTGAAGTTTATTGATATAACAATCTTAGTACCAAAAGCATAATAAATAAAAAAAAATAACCCAATCAAAATTAATTGTCAGTGTTACCAGTGTTCTTTTAATTAAAGTAGTAAATTAGTGTCTCGTTCTATTTAATTTATACGCTATAGATACGATTCGGGTACAAATCAGTGTAGTTGAATGGAATGTTTAGTTTAGATGTAGTTATTCTGTAGTTTTATTTTATTATAAAGTTTATTAAGCGGTTGTGTCATATTTATTGCTATGTAATATCGAGTAGAATATCTAATGAAATAACAAATTAGTAACAGTATTACCACTAGGACATGGATTTCCCTAGCAATTAGGACTAGTGTCACGAGGTGGACCCTATGCTGGACTTTGATGAAGTATAAAGGATCTCGGAAACAGTTAGAGAAGGAGCCATTGCAATTGGGTTTTTTCGAATCGTCTTGGTGAGCAATTAGGACTGGTATAACGAAGTGGACCCTATGCTGGACTTCGAAGAAGTATAACAGATCTCGGAATTGGTTAGAGGCGGAGCCATTGCAATTGCGTTTTTTCGAATCGTCTTGGTGAGCAGTTAGGACTAGTGTCACGAGGGGGACCCAATGCTTTTATCTGGCTGCCCCGCCATTTTGTCTGGCTGCATTAAGCGAGAGAGCACTAGTTCATCTGTCATTGTATATTCTACCTCACGTATACTGCAACAGGATCTTTATTGAATTGGTCATACATTCGATTTCATTTGGTACTTGTCTGCAGTAGTCGGAATGAACGAAGATTGCCGATTTAACTTAAATTTGTGGTTTTACTGTACTTATGGATATAGATAAATAAATACCTAAATAGAAAACTTCCAAGACTCAGGAACAAATATTCGTGTTCATTCATCACACAAATAAATGCTCTGGCCGGGATTCGAGCCCGGGACCTCCGCCTTCGTAGGCAGGACCACTACCAACTAAGCCAAATTGGTCGTCAAAATATTCCGCATTTTTTTTTAAATTCACCAGTGGTTCAGCCGTACTACTGTATTACACTATGTACAAACATGCCTAAAATATTATTCTAAATACCAAGTCAGTAGATGAGCATATAGGCTATGTAAAATTGTTAACCTAAAATAAATGGCATTACCGGTAAAAGCCGGTAATAAACAACGCGTCACATCCCTACGCCGCGAGCGCCATGTTGAAGCAAAGCGCGCGCTTTGTGAAACAGCCAATGGCAGCGACGTTACCGACCTCCCCGCGACCCGCACATGCCGCTTACTTTGGTGACTTTTGATTCGAACTAAATCGTCCATATCTAGGCTATCTAGAGGGGGTTATCTATGGTTGTGGGCGATGGGCTAGCAACCTGTCAATGCAATATCACATTTTCTCCATCTATAAACCTACAATTGCTAAAAGTGCCACTTAAATTAATTTTCGTGTGCACTGCCTATCCCGTTTGAAAATATGGACGTGAGTTTATGTATGTATGTCTGTAACAATAGTGTTCACACAGTCATGAAGTTTGCGCGTTTCCGTTACGTTTTCAGTGATGTATCTCTTTTAGAAATCGCGCGAATACACATAGTATCTCACTAGACTCGCGAAAAAAAAGAATAGTTATTTACTCTTCAATTTAGGCATATTATATGCACCTATGAATGTCAATAAACTACCGCCAGTTTGAAAATAGAAACCTCTGCCACAAGAAGATCCGGCGTAAAAAATATATGGCGAGGTATCATTTTTTCAAAACAATATACAACGTAAGAATTAAAATAAAATGACAGTAGAATTGGTAAGTACAGTAATATGTTTAAGAATTTGATTGTAGAATTTTAGTCTAAAACGTACACGTAAATAATGACAAGTTGTTATATTTGAACAGGTTGTCCTACTGACGCTGACGGGGTTCGTGGAGTGGGTGTCCACGAATCACGTGGTGATGAACGACGGGCGGCTCCTGCAGATGCTGTGCATCCTGCTGCAGGACGAGGCCTTCCAGCTGCCCGCGGCTGAGTGTCTGCTGCAGGTGGTCAACAGGAAGGGCTCGGTGAGTTGCAGCATTTGTAGCATGATCGAGTTCAAGTCCAACGAAACACGACCCTCTCGCACGTACATATTACTAGTGCATCAACATTTAGTCCATTGGTACGCGAACGCTTCTCCGGTGGCCGCTCCCTGTCAGCGCGGGCTCTTATAGTCCATTCGGTGGTCTACGAGTGAACAGTCGTAAAACCAGTTATAACCCTAACTTAGAAAAGTTGAAAAACCCCCGACATTTTCATTTCGAAGCTCAATATCTCAAAAACGGCTGAACAGATTTTCATGAAACATGGCTTAGAACACTCGGGATAAAATTATCTATGACACAAACAAAACTAAATGAAAATCGGTTCATACGTTTGGGAGCTACGATATCATAGACAGACACGTTAAACTTATATATAAACACCCCTCTTTTTGCGTCGGGGGTTAAAAAAAAATATTTTGTTGCATTTGACAACATTTAATTTTTTCATGCCAGCTTTTTCCGATGAAATCAAATAGATCATAAATAATTAAATATAACCACATTTTTTAATTCTATGAAATATTCCTATATTTTAACAAATCATATTCAAAAGTTCCTAATTCTAAAAGGGAGTAAGTGCCAAGTAAGGCGTCACGTCACAGCGTATAAATTCATACAGATAACAGAAGTCACAGTTTAACAACATACAGTTGGGCAACGAATGTACTTGCGCAGAGCAACTGAGGGGGCTAGCGCGGGTGAGCGGGCGGCGCGGGCCGCCGACGCAAACTCATTCAGTCTGCGTTCTATAACATTCAAGGCAGGCGCGTACATGTTTTTGAGTTGAGTGATTGTGATTTTATTATTAAACCTCAACAACAATATTAAATAAATATTTCATAGATTTCCCCGTGATAAAAGGTAAGTTTGTATACTTAATTTCGTTAATTACGTAGGTACCTAACTAAGCGGTAAGCGATGGAATAGCGTTGAATTGCCGTGAAAACCATATTTTTTTAATAGTTTGGATCGAGCGCCGGCGCCATTTGTTTTTTTTTAACCTGCGGCGTAAAGAGTTATTAATATTATACCGAGTTACTTATCTGTTCACAAAAATTGATTTATTAATCAGTGGCTATCGTTGAGCTCTTATAATACCTAGAGTCACAGTCCCGAACTAAATCTGTCACAATAATAGCTCATAACAATGTTGCATTCGAGTAGAAGCGAAGTCACTCAATTCATAACCACCATCGTAAAACTAAAAAGTAAAGCATACGAAAACTTACTTTATTACAACCAAGATAAGACTCAAATTAGTACAATGTGAAAAATCATCATCATTAGCGACATTTGAAACAACTTCATGTCCTTCATACCCAATGTCAGCTGTCACAATGGGAACACAGTTCGAAATGGAGTCGCATTCATATTTTTTGAATAATGTTTTTATGTAAGGATTTATTATAGTTAGTCGTGGAACTATGTGACGTAGTCGAAATATGTTGATATCAATTCATAATAATGAAAAATCAAGTTTTATTATTACTTTTCAAATTACACATGTTAAAAATGTTCTCAATTTAGCTGCACAAGAGCATTTCCGTCTCTCGTAGTCGCACGGGTATAGCGGCTCTACGTCATCCTTTAAGGTTTGATGTTTTAAATACAAATTTTAATTCAATAACGATTGGTACTTACTGAAAATAAGATGACACACCACTTTTTTCTTTTTAGTTCTGCTTGTATTTCTGCATTTACGCACTAAACATTATGCAAGCTTCGTAACGACTATCCATAATCGGAGGTCAGGCTTATACCGGTTTTCTAAGATGAAGTTTTCGTACGTTAGTAGGCATTGTGAATATCAAGCACGTGTTCGGAAGTGTTCGGCTCCACTCGACAATCCCCGCTTAAATTGTGCACATGTACCGGCTTTTACAGAGCCATTTTTACGACGTGATTGTGATTCTATACATTATAGTATTTCTATGGTGGCTATTGAATTTTTATATGAAACAGCATCTTAAGCGCGATCTCGGAACTTTAGTGTTGTTTGTTCATACGGGCCTAAGTTCTAACCCACTTGTTGCTATCGTTATTTTAAAAAGACGTCAACAATTCAAAATTGTCACAAACAATTAGGGTATAGTCGCGGAATGATAAGGTTCGTCACTTTTCGACCTTAACGACAATGGAATAGAGTTTAAAGTGGTTAACCTTTTCATTCCGCGACTGTAAATTTAATTTCTGTGTTTATACTTTGTAACGTTTCAAGATAGCTGTGTGACGTCACAGCCCTTAAATGTAAACAGAAGTGCCGTGCGAGATGAATAAAGCAGTTTGTAGTTTCAAGTTCAAGTGTTACCTAACTAACGCCGCGTGAGCTTGTAGGTAGGCATTAAACCTACCGCTTCCCACAAACATTTATGCTCAAATTGTTCATATGCATGCTAATAAATTACATAGTTAAATTTAATAATAGAAAACTTAAAACATCTAAAAATAAAATCTCACGTAAATATCTGGCTGTGCAACACATGTAGGTAAATGAATCATTGCATAATAATAACGTTTGTTTTAAACGTACTGTTGTTCTTTTTGTGCGTTGTGATGTCATAATATAGACGATGGTACGAGTAGGCTTTCTTTAAGTTTTCATGAATATCTTGAAGTAGCTATAAAAAATAAATATTTTTGGATTTCTTGTTTACAAATTAACAAAATGAGTTAAGAATACATACTACTCAAAAATATGAAATGTTGGTAATTATTGGCGTCATTTGACATTGAATTCTAGTGCACACGAATACGTTAGGTAATAAATCACTTATGATCTTTCGCAAAAGATTAACTAGCTGGCTTATCTTTATGGCTGTTAACTGTTAGACCATCGGAGATATAATGTTTTTTCTATGTTAACGTTCGACATAAACGCCAGGACCGGTCATTGTGGCACACTGTGGGATGTAAAATGGGAAGCTAGAAGTAAGCTTAGTATAATTATGTCAAGACATTTATGTCCTTTTGTAATTTGCAGACTAAGGAGCGCAAGCCGCTGATGATTTTATTCAGTGAGGACGCGATTTCGTGCATCCACCGCGCCGCTGTAGCCAGTATCAACGTGGTAGATGAGAAAAACTATTTGTTCCTAAAGAAGCTCTCGCAGGTTCGTATGTTTTCATTTCTATCCATTACTGACCCTTTAAAATTTCAGCGAAATATTTCTCTCATATTAGCGGTGCATAGCGCTCAGGATAAGTAAGCTAAAGTGACAATGGGCGGGGCATATTTGTCAAAAGCCGATGGCCGATGGGACAGACGAGTTCTGGAGTGGAGACCGCGAACGACTCACCCTGTGGGACGACCTCCCGTCAGGTGGACCGACGACCTAAAGAGAGTAGCGGAAAGCAGTTGGATGCGGAGAGCTGAGGACCGGGTGTGGTGGCGCGAATTGGGGAAGGTCTATGTCCAGCAGTTGTAGACTGTGGCCTGATGATGATGATGATATTAGCGGTCGGAGCCCGGGGTCCGCTTTTCTTCTCCACTTTGCACCATCTTCGGCTTTTGCCTTTGTCGTGACACGCATGCCATTCCTGGCGACGTTTAGCGGCCTTCGCATATTCCACGAAATACTTGTCAAGCTATAATGTCGAAATGTAACCGGATACGTGGAAGCACTTTTTTTGTACACAAACGACGGTGGCAAACAAGGTTACGGCCTGCCTGATGGTATCAAGTGCGTTCCCGACCCTATAAGGCTTGGCGATACAGCGTGCGCGACGCAAGCCGGACGCCGCCCAACGCTCGAGCTGCGCGGCGGCATGTACAGTAGTCTCGCTTGCGACGCGCAGTCTGTGGCGTTGCTTACCTGTTACCGTAGTTGCCGGTGTACAGTTGGTGGATTCGTTGAATAAGCAATGTGACGTTACGCAGGTGCTAGCGGGCTTGGGGCAGCAGCTGACCAGCCTGTGGAACTTCGCGTCGGGCGTGGAGTACTGGATGCCGGTGCTGCTGGAGACGATGCTGCTGCTGACGGCGCACCCGTCGCTGACGCTGGCGCACGCCACGAGCGGCGTGTGGCTGGCCGTGTTCCGGCACGAACACGCCAGCCGCACTCCGCACGTGGCCGCCGCCGTGCCGCGCTGGCTGCAGGCCGCCGCGCCCAAGCTGCTCAAGGTGAGCCCACCCTGACCTCCCGACTACACTCTACTCACCGACGAACTGTTTAAAAGATAGCCTCACTACTGGAAAGAGTAAGACATTTTAGTAATTTATTTATTAGACATAGTTCCGACAGTATTTTATTTTTTATTCGATACTAGACGTGCCCGCGGCTCCGCCCGCGTAAATGAATTATTTGAATGTATTTGTCATAATTGTATTGTAATGTTTATTATGTTATGAGCCATGGTTAACAATAAACGATACAATATGGAAATAAAATGATTTTTAAGAAAAAAAAACCGACTTCAATCGGGAAGGAAGGCCGGTGAAAGATTATTATACTTAGATGGTGCACTCTTAGATTCCATACAATGAAATAAAAATGGCTATAAGTATGTTTATAATGGTAGAAGACTAAGTACCCTCAGTTCCTCATGGAATCCTCCATCAGAACTCAAGCTTGACAAAAATGTGTCTTGAAAACCTAGCTTGCTTGACAAACATAACGGAGAGAACAAATCGCCAAACGTGAACTATGCGTCGTTGAAGAGTTCCATTCAGATCATCATCAGCAGTTCCATTTCATCAAATGTCACTTATTTAAATGTAAATGCTTGATTTGTTTATGAAAATACTAAAATTACTATATGTATACCTTTTACATTTGAGGAGTTCCCTCGATTCCTCATGGATCCCATCATCAGAACTCGAGCTTGACAAATGATTGTCTTGAAAATCTAACTTGCTTAACAAACACAGCAAAGAGGACAATTCGCCAAACGTGAACTATGCCTATTACTTATTCTGTGACTATGCATCGTTAAAGAGTTCCGTTCTGGGGGTCTACTCCGAAGTTCGAAATCCGAACTTCGTATGGTGCCTTCCCTTTCACTCTCCCGTCATACACTATATGAGTGAAAGGGACGGCACCATACGAAGTTCGGATTTCGAATTTCGAAGTAGACCCCCTGATCATCATCAGCAGTTCTACTTCATCAAATGTCACTTTTTTGAATGAAAATGCTTGATTAGTTCATGAAAATACTAAATTCACTATATATGTGAGACAAATATAGAAACTCCTTCATTTTTGAAGTTTGTAAATAAGAGTATATGTTATTATTCAAAATCAAATTATTTATTGTCCGAATGTGAGTGCTTATTACTGATATATAATTGGTAACAATAGTATTGAAGTTCGTCACAATCAGCCAGTGTTTTGCGCACTATATTCGGTAGACGCGCTCATCGCATCGCGCATGTCATTGAATAAAAAAAATGAAAAAGAAGAAAACTAATAATAATCAAGATTTAGAATAAAAATAAAATGAATAAATATAAATGCAATGTCATGCCATGAAGCTGCGGATGCAATGTCAATTGTACAACTCAAAACAATTAAATAATAGACAGTCCAACAATTAAAGTATAAGAATGGGGATGTCAGCATAGTAATCCACCACCACCACCACTATATCAGCCAAAGGACGTCCACTGCTGGACATAGGCCTCCCCCAAATTCACGGTGGGTATATGCCATAATCGCCACGCTTGGCATGCGGGTTGGTGATCACTAAGCTAAGCGTGGCGCAAGCGCATGCTGCGATCGCAGTATCTTCACCGCACTCCAGGGATGAGCATAATAAGTGTGTGTTGCCCTAAGGCCATTTTTAATGTCGCTATTTATAGGGGCTCATCTAGCAGAGGGCGAGTCACTGTCTGCCTGAGATTAAAATAAGAGACAGTTTTATTAGGCAGACGTCCGTTGTCTCACTCAATAATTAGACTATGGATTGTTACACAACCAAAAATTATAACATAACATTGGCGTCTTTCAATTGTAAGTTAATTAAAAAATCCTTACAACATGTAATAGCCCAGCCATTAAATTCCATCAACCAGTAATAGTCCCTGTACACCCTGGCGGGTGCTGTCTCTGTGTGCGTCCAATGATACGGGCAGGGATAACATTCGCTTGGTGTACCCCTCTCATTTCATTAATTTGTCAAAAGGGCCTTCACGTGTTGGCTATATTATGTGGTACTTGGGTACCTCGGTACTTCGGCTCCGCAAACACCTTCCAAAGCTCTGGGATACCATTGTCATTGGTTACAGAGAGTACAATATAATTTTACAAAGGCTAGAATGTCAGCAAACATTGGGTATGTTCAAAATGCTCACTGAGAGTATAATACATTTTATCTAAGCACCAATTAAATAATTTCTTTTTAAATTCTGGCAAGCTCTGCGTTTTGATTTATTTTTAAACCTATAAAAGGATTAGTCTACCTGTTAGCTAGGGAGTTATATGTAGCGTCAGTTATGAATTTCATAATGTAACCAAGAAGTTGGTTCAATTATATTGGTGATATTTAGTTATAAGTTATTGATAATGCTACACCAACTTGGTAAAATTGTATTGAGTCAAACACATACCATAATTAAGAATTGTACCACCTGTTTATGTAAACATACAATTTATGGCAAATAAATGAAATGAAAATGAAATTATCATCAGCAGGTTGTCAGAGGCTCAGAGCTCCCGAAGATGTATGCTTGCTTACCACCATCATTGTATAAAAAAGAAAACCAACCGTTGTGGTACAAAAAAGAAATCCAGGGTTCTATCTACAGAATACAGTTGTAAATCCTTCAAGGATTGCGGGCATGACAGTTCACTATGTTCAGTCATAAATCTTCTGTTGTGCATTCATCATCATCCTCCTAACGTTATTCCCATTGTTCTATCATTGTAAATATGGATAAGAATATTAAGAATATACTGCTATCCAGTGATCTCCTGCATTTACTTCCTTCCTACCGGCCGGCCCTACACGGAGATGTGACATTCCGTGTAACCACCACTTTTCGTAGAAATGAAGTCAATGATCAATCCAAGTCAATTTCCGTGGTCATCATTTAAAAACAATAACTAAATACGAATATTAACATAAAAACACGAATTAATTAAACGGAATGACAATTATGACACAAAAGATAGACGTCAAATGACTAAGGGCCTGTTACACGATTATCGTAATAAACTGGAATGTCAAATTTGTTGTGGTTTTCAAAATTGTATGGATTTTGCTTCAATATGTATCAATATTCACGTGATACGTATTGTGATATATATATAATAAGCGTGTAGCACGCCCTAACAGATAATATTTTCCGAACGTTTCCGAAGTGAGCCGAACATTAGCCGACGACTACGAAATTCGATTTTTAGAGAAATTTGTTTTGATTATTGTGGAAGAGATACGCAACGGAATCGGTAGCTTTTAAGCTCTTATTCTAGGGCAATATCCAGATAATAGATTTGGATAGTTATTTTTCGTGTTACGCGTGCAGTTTTCGAGAAACGTGTCACCGGAGATCGTGCGTTCTGTAAGGCGATATCTCGCTCTCTCCCCATACTTTTTATCCCTTTCTGTTCATTCACTTTTATATAATAGATAGTTCACGGCCTGTTTAGCCGCTAGAGGTCCCGGGTTCGAATCCCGGCCAGGGCATTTATTTGTGAATTTATCACGGATATTTGTTCTTGGGTCTTGGATGTTTTCTATGTATTTAAGTATGTATTTATCTATATAAGTATGTATATCGTCGTCTAGTACCCATAGTACAAGCTTTGCTTATTTTGGGACTAGGTCGATTTATGTAAGATTGTCCCCCAATATTTATTTATTTAGTATCCTGAATGCGATAGTAGCATTGAGATGTAAAATAACGTTTTACCAATTAATGATAGTATTGATAGCAGGTAGATATGATTGCCCTATTAATAAGTTATGAGTAGGGCCAAAAAAAAGTGTGGCCCAATTTGAATGTCACTAACTTAGATATATAATCCCTTACTAACAAACTATCGATGTGATAACGTTTGAAAAAATAATTTATTAATATTAAACTCTGTTTTTCTGTCGGAGGAACATACTTACTTGAGAAATTGGTCGATTTTTAGGGTGTCTTAACATGTTTCGCGAAGATAACGGCCTCCAAAAATTGGTCGTAGTTGCGACTGGAATTCTTGGATGCCGTTATCTCCGCACTTCTGCACGTGCTAAAGAACACGTGGTTCATCTCCAACAAAGCGGATTGATCGGGTTAGAAAGAGAACTAGCAATTTTTGTGATGTACTCGTAGTTCGGGTGGCCACTGGACAGAGTAGAAGTTACTCATTCACGTATGAGATTCAGTTGACAGCTGCCGACGCCATATTCGTAAACTGCCCTTTAGGAGGGTGGATTGCACCAAACCGTTTCAAATTCAAAATATTCTTTATTCAAATAGGCCTAGCAACAAGCACTTTCGAATCGTCAGTTATAACATGTATTAACATATATATACTATATTAATTATTTAGAGCAATTTATTGATGCTATTATTATTCTTTACAATAAATATTGTATTGTTGTAGACATGTCAAAATAAGAAATAATTCACAATAGGATCGTCAAAACGTAAATAATAATACTAATTTAAAAAATGTATAAAAAATAGAAATTTAGACAGTTTCGTTTCATTATTATTATTAAAAGCCTATAAAGTGTCCCACTGCTGGGCAAAGGCCTCCCCTCTTAATTTCCACTCGTCCCGGTTTTGAGCAATATCTGGCCAATCGTCGCGATATGTGTCCAGGTCATCCGGCCATCTCCGTCGCGGCCTGCCACGTCGTCGCCGCCCATCGTTCGGCACCCACTCCGTGGCTAGTTTGGCCCACCTTTGCGGATGCATGCGGCAGACGTGGCCGGCCCATTCCCATTTCAGCTTGGCGGTCTTGACTCCAACGTCAACAATTCCGGTTTTTGAGCGTAGCGTAGAGTTTCAGACCCGGTCGATCCGTTTCACTCCTAGGATGCTACGCTCCATAGCTCGTTGGCAAACCTTCAATCTGGTCTTTTGTGCCTCCGTAAGTGACCATGTTTGGGCGCCGTAGGTTAGGACAGGCAGAATACACATGTCGACGAGCCTTCGCTTCAGGGTCAAAGGGAGATCTCCCTTGAGCAGCTCGTTAATTGACCAATAGCTTCTCCAGGCGTTTTGGATCCGTCTATCGACTTCTTTATCCTGCCTCTGGTTGAAGGAAACTAATTGGCCTAAATATGTGTACTCGTCGACATGCTGTATTGACTGCCCATCTACCTCAACCCTACTTTTCCTACTGTTGGTCATTATTTGGGTCTTAAATCTGTTCATTAAGAGACCAGATTGAACGCTTGCCAAACTTAGGTCTTGAAGCATTGTTTGGAGTTCCTGGGCCGTCGAAGAGAATAGTACAATGTCATCGGCAAAACGGAGATTCGTTAATCTTCTCTCGCCGATGACAATGCCTTTGTTTTCCCAGCGGACCGCCAAGTTTTGAAATATTTGTTCCAGAGTGCTTGTAAATAGTTTCGGAGATAGCGGGTCTCCCTGTTTAACACCTCTTTCGATTTTGAACGACTGACCAGAAGATTGCAATTTTATATCTGCTGTACTATTGTCGTAGATGGAATTAAGTAGATCTATGTACGTGAATTCGATGTGTAATGCTATCGCAAGCTTTTGCATAGTCTACAAAGCCTAGATAGAGGGGTTTGTTGTATTCGTGGCATTTTTCTATGACTTGATTAAGGGTGTGTAGGTGGTCGGTGGTCGAGAAGCCGGGACGGAAACCGGCCTGCTCGGGGGGTTGGTGTTTATCGAGTTGTCCAGCAATGCGACACTCTATCACTTTGATGAACGTCTTGTATAGGTGCGATATTAGACTAATCGGTCGATAGTTGTTGATGTCACTCTAATTTCCCTTTTTGTGGAGAAGTATTATGTTTGCGTGGGTCATTTGTTTGGGTATGTTTCCTGTTTGCAGTATTCTATTAAATAGATTGGTTATGTGGGGTGGTAGAACACGTTTGCCAAGAGTTAAGCATTCTGTGCTGAGCCCATCTCCTCCAGGGCTTTTTCCAAACTTCATGGTCCGAAGAGCCTGTTGTACTTCGTACCCTCTGATTGGTGGGATGGACTCAGTACAGACATATTGCTTGGTGGAGGCGGGTTTTTGCGGGTCTGAATAGAGGTTTTTGTAGAGGTTGTTACAAATATCTAATATTTTGTCACGACTATGTTGCTTGTTACCGTGCTCGTCGGTCAGGCTATTTATCCACGGCTTCGCCCCTTTGTGGATCCCTTGTCGTGCAGCTTTTAATGAAGTGTATTTATTCAAAGCGGTTTTAACTGCGGTTGTGTTAAAGTTACGGATATTGCGTCTAATGCTGCGTTTAACTATTCTGTCAAAAATGTTGAAATTATGCGAGGCCATTGGTAAAGATTGTCTCTGCTCTATTAAGTGCATTGTGTGATGTGATAACTTGTTGTGTCTTTTGTTATTGGTCCTAATTTTCTTGCTGGCGGCTTTAACACTATTCAGGATCTTTTGGTACTGATCTTCCACGTCTTCTATATCAATGTTTAAACACTCGAATTGGTTTTGCAATTATAAATTGAATATGCCTTAGAGTAAGTCTGTCAAGATTCTTAATTCTGGATGAGAAAGTATTATGACGCAAAATTTTGAAATTAAAGGAAAGTTTTGTACGTAGTGGTCGGTGATCGGAACTAAATTTTATCCTGTTTATAGTACTTACGTCTTTGACAATGTCTAATTTGGATGCTAGAACAAAATCGATTTCATTTCTGTAACTACCATCTGGTGATATCCAGGTCCAACGTCTTTGATCTTTTTTTGGGAAATAGCTATTGCAGACCTTCATACCTTGTCCAAAAGCAAATTGAAGTAAGCGAGTGCCGCGTATATTCAGGTTCCCTAAACCATGTGGCCCAAGAACTTGTTCTTCGCCAACTTCGCTTCTGGTACCCAGTTTACGCCAATGACCATATTCCACGTGGTCCGCTGTTCTTCGCAGGCTTTTTTCAACGAGGTCTTCGAGTTCTTCGTTATCATGTGTTGAAGTAGGAGCGTACGCTTGGATTAAAGTTAATGAGTAGACTTTATTCAACCGGAATTTCAAGGTCGCAACTCTGTCTGAATAACCCCTGAACTCAATGACGTTGTTTTTCCATTTTTTGGTAAAAGATAAAATCGTCTCTCTCTGTAGTTTCTTCGCCCGCTCTTCTTACTTCTGAGAGCCCTACTATGTCCCACCTGACGTCCTTGAGTGCATGTTCCAATTCTAAAAGCCGTTCATCTTTTAATAAAGTGCGTGTGCGTACATTGTATGTGATGATATTGAAATTATCGAAATCCATGTTGCGTGCCGGGTTCATTTGAAGGTGGGAAGTCTTTAACGTCCGGAGATTCTTAGCACCCCTGGCCCCCAGAGTTGCTTGGCTAACGTCATTGCCAGGGTTCTGGGGTCCGCCGGACGACCTTTGGGGCCATAACGGGAAATTGGACATTTCATGAGGAGGATGTGGACCTTGATCCCACCACGCTGGTCCAGTGCGGGTTGGTGAGTCGTCAGAGCCTCGTTTGCTATTTGGCAGGGTGTACCACGTGCAGGCGAGGTTGGCTTGGGGCCCGTGAGATGTTGTATGGGCCCCCTTACACCCCCCAAATCAATATGTCAAAAGAAAATAATAAGATAATATTAATATCAAATGCCATAATGATTAATTCATTAATATTTCAGTCACAATTAATCCCACGGTGTTTTATCATTCATGTAGTAATCGTAAATATAAATCATATAGTAAAGTTTATAATCGTAAGCGGTGTTCGTTAAAACCTGGTTGTATGGAAAGGTTGACAAGGGTCTACGCCTCAGCTGCCGACGCCATATTTAACGTTGATCTGCGATCGCCAATCCGCATGCCAAGCGTGGCGATTATGGCATTTACCCCCCATGACATTGGGGGAGGCCTATGTCCAGCAGTGGACGTCCTTCGGCTGATTTGGTGGTGATGGTGGTCTGTAATCATAAATTGGTGCGACTCACCCGCCTGACCCGCCGCGTCCCCCGCAGGTGGCGTACCCAGCGACGCGCGCGAGCGGCGCGCACGACGCGGCCACGTACGCCTGCATCGACTACGACAGCGAGCAGGAGTTCGCGGTCTTCTTCAGCCGCTGCCGCACTGAGATACTCGACTGCTTCAGGTAACCGTTTCTCGTTGTAAGCACTGCAGTGGGTGTTTCAATCCCGACTTGTTGTCACCAATCAAACAACGCCTAACTTAACATAGTACTCATCGGACTACTCATGGTTATTTTTTCTTCTGTCTTCGGCGTCAGGGTCGTCGTTCGTTACCAATTTTGCGATCCTGAAGGTTAATTCCTGCCTGTGTAGACCCAGCGGGTTCGGATACCTCGCCAAATATCCCAAACGCACGGCGATTCTCGTATCAGAACTGACAGCGCAATACGACGTGAGAACAGAAAATACGGTACTAGTCCTCTTCCCCTCGGACGTAAACATGTCCAGTGGACGTAGAACTTTTATTTTAAAAATTATATAATTCGTTAGGTTTAAATCAGTGTTTCTTACAGACACTGTATGTCAGCTGCCCCGCTAGTTACGTGGGCGTACGTGGAGCAGTGGACTCGCTCCGCACTGGACAAGGTGGACTCGTGTCCCGCCGAGATGGATGCCTCGCATCCGCTGCACGTCGAGTGGGAGGCGCTCTCGCAAGTAAGACTTATTCCGAGTTGTCTGACAGGGTCGCCATGTGGAGTCGGACGTAGGCAAACAAGTAAACAACTTGAGTCTTGCGTAAATACAGATTTTTATTCAGACAAGCCTTTTATGCTTACATTAATGCACACATACATAAAATATTACTCCTCACATTAGAATCGAATTGTTGCCGCGCTTGTGGCTCGAAGGTTGTCGCACACAACAAACAACTGCAGAGCTGCACCTCCTCAACTCGAGCCGGTCAGTATTCTTCATATGAAACTAAATATTGCAAGCTATATTCTGAAAAACTCCATATTCGGGCACTGCTCCAGTTTTAACCCGCTAAAGGTGGATGGGCAGCTAGCTGTCGCCAGGTAAAGGTCGCGCTAGCAGCAGAGGACCGCGCGTGGATACCGCGGCGCAGGCGACAGGACCTACTTCACCGTATAAAAGGTTGTCAACCGGTGGACAACTTGCGGCAAGTGCGGTGCCGCCGCGCGGCCACCTCGGCGCTGCTGTTACATGCTTACACTGGTTGACGGCGCGCCAGTGAGTTGAGGCAGCGCCTGCCTGGTGCCGAGCCTTTATGTGTGCCACAACCCTAATGCGACGCAAAAGTATCGACAAGTCACGCTCTGTAGAGCCAACCTTAGCGATGCTGAGCCGGTTCAGTTAAACGCCTGCATTCCATCTACACCTGATGGATTGAGTGAACATTATTGTTTTCAGGTGCTGGACGTAGTCCTATCGCGGTTGCTGCACGTGGAGCCGCGGCCGAGCGTAGTGGAGGGGCTCCAGCTACTGCAGCGCTGCGTGGCGTGCTCGCCGCCTGCGCCGCTGCTGCTGTCGCTGCTGTTGTCGCTCATCTCCGCGCTGTTCGTGTTCCTCAGCTGCGCCTACAGCCAGCTGGCCGGTCAGTACTAGTCGGTAGTGGAGGGGCTCCAGCTACTGCAGCGCTGCGTGGCGTGCTCGCCGCCTGCGCCGCTGCTGCTGTCGCTGCTGTTGTCGCTCATCTCCGCGCTGTTCGTGTTCCTCAGCTGCGCCTACAGCCAGCTGGCCGTGTTCCTCAGCTGCGCCTACAGCCAGCTGGCCGGTCAGTACTAGTCGGTAGTGGAGGGGCTCCAGCTACTGCAGCGCTGCGTGGCGTGCTCGCCGCCTGCGCCGCTGTTGCTGTCGCTGCTGTTGTCGCTCATCTCCGCGCTGTTCGTGTTCCTCAGCTGCGCCTACAGCCAGCTGGCCGGTCAGTACTAGTCGGTAGTGGAGGGGCTCCAGCTACTGCAGCGCTGCGTGGCGTGCTCGCCGCCTGCGCCGCTGCTGCTGTCGCTGCTGTTGTCGCTCATCTCCGCGCTGTTCGTGTTCCTCAGCTGCGCTTACAGCCAGCTGGCCGGTCAGTACTAGTCGGTAGTGGAGGGACTCCAGCTACCGCAGCGCTGCGTGGCGTGCTCGCCGCCTGCGCCGCTGCTGCTGTCGCTGCTGTTGTCGCTCATCTCCGCGCTGTTCGTGTTCCTCAGCTGCACCTACAGCCAGCTGGCCGGTCAGTACTAGTCGGTAGTGGAGGGGCTCCAGCTACTGCAGCGCTGCGTGGCGTGCTCGCCGCCCGCGCCGCTGCTGCTGTCGCTGCTGTTGTCGCTCATCTCCGCGCTGTTCGTGTTCCTCAGCTGCACCTACAGCCAGCTGGCCGGTCAGTACTAGTCGGTAGTGGAGGGGCTCCAGCTACTGCAGCGCTGCGTGGCGTGCTCGCCGCCTGCGCCGCTGCTGCTGTCGCTGCTGTTGTCGCTCATCTCCGCGCTGTTCGTGTTCCTCAGCTGCGCTTACAGCCAGCTGGCCGGTCAGTACTAGTCGGTAGTGGAGGGACTCCAGCTACCGCAGCGCTGCGTGGCGTGCTCGCCGCCTGCGCCGCTGCTGCTGTCGCTGCTGTTGTCGCTCATCTCCGCGCTGTTCGTGTTCCTCAGCTGCACCTACAGCCAGCTGGCCGGTCAGTACTAGTCGGTAGTGGAGGGGCTCCAGCTACTGCAGCGCTGCGTGGCGTGCTCGCCGCCCGCGCCGCTGCTGCTGTCGCTGCTGTTGTCGCTCATCTCCGCGCTGTTCGTGTTCCTCAGCTGCGCCTACAGCCAGCTGGCCGGTCAGTACTAGTCGGTAGTGGAGGGGCTCCAGCTACTGCAGCGCTGCGTGGCGTGCTCGCCGCCCGCGCCGCTGCTGCTGTCGCTGCTGTTGTCGCTCATTTCCGCGCTGTTCGTGTTCCTCAGCTGCGCCTACAGCCAGCTGGCCGGTCAGTACTAGAGCGCTGCGTGGCGTGCTCGCGGAAACTCCCCGCTTGTGCGAGCTTTGCACCTCATATACATATCAGACATACTCATAACAGAAAGTACATGTACAACAGACAGTGAAGTGTTGGTAAGGATGGTTAATATTATGACCATCGAATATTATGACATGCTGTTAAAATGTAGCCAATTTAAGTGTTGTCACTGCTTTAAAGGAACTTGTACACCAGGTCCGGGAGTGGGCAACGCGGGCGCGGAGCTGCTGCCGCGCGTGCTGGACAAGATCTTCGCGGCGCTGCTGACGGAAGGCGCGGCGCCCGGCGCCGACCGCGCGCGCGCCGTCAAGAACGTGCGCCGCCACGCCGCCAGTCTGCTCGTCAAGCTCGGCTCCAAGGTACCGTCTTCACCACGTTTCTCTTCTATCTAACATTTATTTTTATCCTGGCAGGATCGCCATCTAGTACTAAAGGTCCAGCGAGGTAGATGATCGAATGGACGAGGCAGGAGTTAAACTCAATGTCGTTGGTAATAGAATTCCTTTTATTCAAATGCGGACCTAGCTATGTATACACTTCAGGTTGCTTTGATACAAGCAATAGCAGTAAACTATTGTATTAGGGATAGAAACTAAAGACATAAATCGGTCAATTACCATATTACACTGCAATACGTAACAGCCCACAAGTTTTTTTTATATACCACGTCGGTTGCAAACAAGCGTACGGCCCTACTGATGGTAAGCGGTCACCACAGCCTAACGACGCCGCCTGCAACTCCAGGGGTGTCACATGCGCGTTGCCGACCCTTTAAAAATGTATACATTCTTTTTTTTATGATAGACTGACCAGCGATTGGCCTTAGTCTCACCTGATGGAAAGCGATGACAAGGCCTAAGATGTTGCTCGCTGGTTCAGTAATAGTCTAGCCTCTTTTCTTGAAGAATACTGTATTTCCTCGGGAAAACCTCGGCAGGAAGCTCATTCCACAACCGGAGTTCTGCGACTGAACCGGTCACAACGATTCTTCTCTTTTCGTATATTGGATTTGTGAGGTAACTAGCGTCTATCGTGTGTTTTTTCGCTGCTTGAGCACACATTGAAGTTCTTTCTTTGTCAGCAACCTCTCATTTTCTTTCTCTGTAAAAATGTGTGATCGTTCTGTACCTCTAGTATAAGTCTTTTCGAAACATAAACACAAACGAACGTGTTTGCGTTTAGTCTCAATTTGTATGGTAACTTGAACAGCGCCTCTGGTGGTAACTATTAGAAACTAAAACAGCGAGTTTATACCTTTATTGCTAACTGATTAACGCGCGTATTTCAA
Source organism: Notocelia uddmanniana (assembly GCA_905163555.1). NCBI lineage: Eukaryota > Metazoa > Arthropoda > Insecta > Lepidoptera > Tortricidae > Notocelia > Notocelia uddmanniana. Next base: position 26,355,235 of record LR991055.1, read on the forward strand.
ACTCAGTGAGCGCGTTTGAAAATCGAATCGTATTTTCTTTGTTTATGCGAGTATAAGTTATTTATTTGACATTCGTAAGCGTTTAGTAACGTGAACTTTTTAGTTAAGTTACTCACTTGGTGTTTGGCTAGTGAGAGCCCGGTGAGAGGGTGTATTTAAGAGTTGGAATTTGTTTTTTATAGGGATTATTGCGAGAATTGTGCGTAAAACATATTTGCTCGTAATTTCTTTGCTTGGAATATGTTTGTAAGTGCTCAAATCCAGAATCAACGTAAACATCTTCGCCGAAAACGTAAAGCTTTACGGGTACTATCCGATCCTGTAAAAGATCTAAGTGATGTCGAATTTCGGTAATAATACCGCTTAACCAGAGATTATTATTATTAGCATTCCTTTATCGTCAAGAATTGGCAAATTCAAATGCTAGTACCTAAGCTTGTAATAATAGGTTTGTGATTACTATCATACAATGTCTGTCATATGCTCACAATGTTACCTAGTTACTTAAATATAATATCGAATATTTGTATTTGTTAATTTTTGTATTTTTCTATGCATGTGGATCATATCAGCGTCCTGTAGGTGTGGTTAAAAATATATGTCAAAAATTATGCAGTACCTACTCACAACCAGAGGAAGTAACCCAAGCCCTGATTCATCCAGAATGTTAAATTAATATATAAATTTTCCAAAAACTCTTACTGTCCGGTTATCTTATTACACTTGTTAAAAATACAAATCGTCACTACTTTTAAAAAAACTCGTATCTGAAAATCATCAAGTTTCTAGGAGGAACAATAAACATTCTGTAAATTATTGCGATTGATCAAAAAAGTTCTTGTTAGTTTCATGAGATACTTTGATAGCCAGTCATTAATTACACAAATATTTGAATAACTCACTCAAACATTTTTTATAAAATTTACAGTTATTCGTAAGATACAAGATTTTTGTTTTAGTATTGACTGAAAGTTGTTAAGTTACGATAATTTTGCTTTGAATTTTATGCTACAAATGAAACGAAATGTACCTATGTTTTTATGTTTATTAAATGAACTAAGTAAACTCTCTTCGAGTAACAATAGACGAACTTAAATAACAACGTGCCTACGTAAAAAAAGATCGGGTCGAATTATTTTTTCTCTACTATACAATATACATGCAATAAACTATCGTAAAATGCATGAAAGTCTTTTGGCAAAATCGGCTTTAGAGATTGCAAATCATCATACTTTCGTTTTTTAATGGGGACGGGTCCAGAATGTAGCTGAGGAATCGCTTGATCTTCGGAAATATCATGGAATCTTTGAGGTAGAACAGTCCAGATGTCATCAAAGCGAAGTTTAAACTCAATAGGACTGTGAGGTGTATATTTTAAAGCCCTCAAATTTACCACACATGGGTCACCTGCTCTCTTTCCAGGTCTTATAGATGTGTAGTGCTTAAGTGCGGCATTAGGGGTTACTTTAGACTCACAATTCAATTTCAATTTACACATCGATAATTTATGTAAACGAGCTTACCAAAAGTTAGGGATGATCCTTCGGATCGGACAGCCTTTCAGGCGTCGAAATACTTATAAATTATTATTTTATTCTTTCGTTAGGATACTCCTAATTTGGTTGTGTAGTATGGACACCGCAGTACCAAGTCCATATTGACCGTTTGGAGAGGATCCAAAAAGTTTTCCTGAAGTCACTCTGCTATCGAACGGGTAATTATTTCGAGCATACCGCGTCAGCTCAATAGGACTGTGAGGTGTATACTTTAAAGCCCTCAAATTTACCACACATGGGTCACCTGCTCTCTTTCCAGTTCTTATAGATGTGTAGTGCTTAAGTGCGGCATAGTTTTTTGCGGCAAAGAAAGGAAAAAGGAAAAATAAATCAGATACGAGTTTTTTTCAAAGTAGTGACTATAATTTGTTTAGATACGATTTTTTTTAACTAACGAATACTTACTATAATGACGATTTATCTTCGTTGGAGTTTGTGCATCATACGAGGTGTATTTTTATTAGTTTAATGCGAAAATAAACGAAAAAAAGGAAAAAAATCAGATACGAGATTTTTTAAAAGTAGTGACGAAATGTCAAAGGCATTTTTTTTGTGATGCGTGTTGATACACATTTTAATTTTCAGATTTTATAGTATGGTATACCAGGCATTGTAGGATGTGTGGATGGCAACCACTTTAAAATATTTACAACATCACTGGAAATAGAACACCTTTTTACTGTACAAAATATTACCATTAAGTAAATGTTCAAATGGTAAGGATTACAAAGAAGAACAAATCCATGTAAAATCATATTATTAGATAATAGGATTTTATATTTTTTTAAACCAGAATGAAATTGTCCTTTAATCAGGACGAAATATCATAAATTATATGTCCCTGTTCTTTAATAAAATCAAATTTATAATTATTATGTTTACCATCAACTATGCTATACTTAAATTAAGCTAAAAAATGCAAACTAAACTACATGAATCCACTTAAACCCATAGGCACAACACACAAAAATACACAGAAGCCTAACAAACTTATAGGTATTGTATTTAGATCCAACTCAAAATTAATGATACCAATGTTTTTTAGTTTTGGTATATAGAAAACAGAATTTTGAATGTTAACCCAAATTTTGGAGGTGCAAGTTGATATAATGGATTTAGGATTAATTTTGGTAGTAAATTTTACTGAGTACTGCTTTTAATTATAGGAAATTCTGGTTACCGGCAGCCCACAGCATCCCTGGTTAATGACTCCTTTTTAACCGACTTCAAGATTTCAAAAGAGGAGGTTATCAATTCGGTTGTATGTTTTTTTTTTGTTTTTTTTTTTTAATGTTTGTTACTCCATAACTCCGTCATTTCTTAACCGATTTGAAAAATTCTTTTTTTGATTGTATGTATATATATCCAAGTTGGTCCCGTTTTTATCAAAAGGCAGTTCTGATGATGGGATCCATGAGGTATTGAAGGAACTCCTCAAATCTTTAAGGCAAACATATAGTGATTTTTGTGTTTTTATCAAAAAGTCAAGCATTTGCATCCAAAAATGTGACATTGGATGAAGTGGAACTGCTGATGATGATCAGAACAGAACTCTTCAACGACGAAAAGTTCACGTTTGGCGATTTGTCCTCCTATCTGTGTTTGTTAAGCAAGTTCTATTTTCACGATTAATTTTTGTCATGCTCGAGTTCTGATGATGGGATCCATGAGGAATTGAGGGAACTCCTCAAATCTTAAAGGCAAACATATAGTGATATTTGTGTGTTTATCAACAAATCGAGCATTATCATACAAAAATGTGACATTTGATGAAGTGGAACTGCTGATGATGATCAGAACAGAACTCTTCAACGACGAAAAGTTCAAGTTTGGCGATTTGTCCTTCTAGCTGTGTTTGTTAAGCAAGTTCTATTTTCACGATTGATTTTTGTCATGCTCGAGTTCTGATGATGGGATCCATTAGGAATCGAGGAAACTCCTCAAATGTGAAAGGCACACAAATAGTGATTTTAGTATTTTCATGAACTAATCAAGCATTTTCATTCATAAAAGTGACATTTGATGAAGTGGAACTGCTGATGATGATCAGAACGGAACTCCTCAACGACGCGTAGTTCACGTTTGGCGATTTGTTCTCTTCGTTTTGTTTGTCAAGCAAGCAAGGTTTTTCCATGATTTCATGAGGAATTGAGGGTACTTAGTCTTCTACCGTTATAAAAATACTTATAGCCATTATGTATTTTATTGTATGGAATCTAAGAGTGCACCATCTAAGATTAATAATCTTTCACCGGACTCCCCCATTGAAGTCGTTTTTTTTTTCTTAAAAATTATTTGGTGGTGATTCCTGGCTTTCCGGCTTCCTAGATTATTAAATGCCCGGGGTCCACTACCTCATCCCAAGAACTGGTGTAGGCCCTAGTTTCAATATCAACAAAATATGTTATTCTTAAATTAAATAAAACAACTTTGAAACATACATATGTAATTTTAATTCTTTATAATTATATCTTATGAATAGACACTGAAGTTATTTAATACATATCAGTCATCTAGAGATCATTATCATTGATAATAGACCTGTATGTTATTTAGCACAATAGCATAGGAATATTGTTCTAGAGACTGAAGTTATATTGGCCAATAGAAACCAAACAACATACCTATAACTTAAAAATGAAAGTTGAAGCTAAACTTTGATTCCTTACCTTATAAGCTACCTATAAGATAAAATATTAAAGTTCATTGTGACATCATGTTGAACCATTTTTACCGACTTCAATAGAAGGAAGGAGGTATTCAGTTTGTCTGCATGTTTGCTTGTTATATCATTCAATGGTGTAGAGTGAGACACACTACCCAAGCGGCTAAAATTAATAAGTCAGGTTGAGGAACTGTTGGAGGCACGGCACATAACTCAAGCCTTACTGAGTTGTAAAAGAGATTGCATCGCTATTCGAGAGGTCTTTCATCCTTTCATCCTGTCGTGAGCGTCCTTGGTCAGTTTATTTGTATTATCATGTCTGAAAATGAATAAACACCATTTAATTCAAGTATTCCGAGTGACTCATTTTAGTTTAAAACGAGTTCAAGTACATACTTAGACTTGAACTCTAAATAAGTTTTTATTGCACACAATAATTAAATTAAGACAGCGTCATAATAACTACAGCATACTTACTTTTCCACAATCAACATTTCGAACTGGGTCGAATATGTTGTCATTTTGTTTTAATTATTTTCATTTCAGTCTTTTAATCTAAATTTTACTTCTTCAATAACTAGTTATTTGTAAACGCTGCTCGCGCGTTTTCGCAACATTGACTTGACAGGTGCTTGAAATCTTACATCCTTTTCACTCTTGCACTGAGACATGAACAACATGATAACAGATATAACCCGAACGAATTATGTAGTGCTCTCACGAGCTTAATACGCCTAAATGAATGGTACTTCGTAATTTCAACGCGTATCGATCCAAGGCAGCCAACATCCGAAACAATAGTAAACTAAAAACGTTGCGACTAAACGCAAATCGAATCGAAAGTTTCGTTCCAAAACATACTCGCATGTTTTCACAAAACGGATCGCCAGTAGTATGCTCGTTTAACGTGATCGAATAGTATTCGATTGTTTTGCTTAAAACTTATACTAAGCATACTGTTGTCAGTACCCCCTGCTGCTGCTGCCGGTGTTCGGGCGACTGCACGACATGTGCCAGGCGGCGCTGGCGCGGCCTGGGCTCAGCGCCATGGAGAGCGTCACCATACAGGAGGCGCTGCTGCTCGTCTCCAACCACTTCTGCTGTTACGAGCGCCAGAGCGCGCTGGTGGCTCAGGTGTGTACTCCAGCACGGATAGTTTACGCTCCTTGTGTCTTGTCAGTACCTCCTGCTGCTGCTGCCGGTGTTCGGGCGGCTGCACGACATGTGCCAGGCTTCTCTGGCGATGGCGCGGCCTGGGCTAAGCACCATAGAGAGCGTCACCATACATACTTCAACACGCATGGTATGCGCTCCTGGTATATTGTTTCGTAAAAAATGCTGATGTGACTATCAGTAATAGTAGTTTACGCAACTGTTATATAATAAGAGGCATTCAAACTCGAGTGTGGTTTTATTAAACGAGCCGCAGGCTTCATAATAAGATCACACAAGCGTTTTAATGCCTGATTGGATTATGTAAACTTGCATACACTAGTTTATCTACATCCATATAGTACAGGGATCGCCAAACTTGATGCCGGCTCCCCGCGCGAGCAGCCGGGCCTGTAGTCTAGGGGCTTGCAATGGGCGGAGCGCGTCGCGTTTTATACCCACCGCTTGCAAACCCCGGGGTGATCAATCAGGCGAGGGCCGTCGCCGCGCGAGCACGTGTGTCGTGTCGCGATCCGCCTCCGCCGCAGACTTGAATTACGACGAACCACGCGTAAATAACTGCTATTCATAATGTGGATGTCTTTACAGAGAATCAAATATAAACAAGTCACTAATTGTATATAAACTTTGTTAATGTAAAACGCAATCATATTCATTTCCAATTCAAGTCTTTTTTTTTATTTAAATATTATTTTTACTCCTATTTGTTCTGTGGTTTATAAATCCACGAATAAATTGTTAATGAATTATTTGTAGCCTCTCTTGTACCTTCTTATGTAAGTAAATGCATGACATTACCAAATAATTTGTACCTTTCTAATATAAAATAATGTATCATCATAAGAAAACTACGGCACTTACGTCGTTTTGTGTAAGGAGGAGTCTGTGATAACGTTCATAATAATCTTCTATAAAAGGGGGTACGAAACCCTAAATAGGTATACTTTATTTACTTACTTTTTGTGTTACTCACTTACAAATTAAAGTTACAAGATTTAAATGGAATTTCCGTTCACGAGATCAGTTTTATTATTGGTGTTATTCATAATGACACTGATATACCTACATGTGAAGTAATATGTACTTATTTAATGTATTCATCGAGTGATAACCCTAACGCTACACGTGCCACGCGTGAATGAAAACAAGTTATGCGATAGACAGAGATACAGAGAGTAGGTACGTTTCTTATGCCTAAAGGCCGTTTTTGTTAGGAAGTGAAATTTCTGTATGTATTATTACTTATTCTGTGCTGTAGTGTAAAATTGTACGTGATCTCATAACTACATTATATATCATGTAGTTATGGCGCACGCGTGGGGGGGTGGCGGGGTATATTAAAGAGGAATATATACTATTTGATGACATTAAAGAGGATTTAGTATATGGGTGTAGATAAATGACCGCACTGTTCGTGTCAGGTGCTGGGCGACGTGAGCGCGCGCTGGGCGGCGCTGGCGCCGCACCTGGCGTCGGCGGGCGCGCTGGCGCGGCTGGTGGGGCTGGACGCGGCGGGCGCGCCGGCCGACGACGCGCGCGGCGAGGCGCGCCGCACGCTGCTGCACGCGCTCACGCTGCTGCTGGGCGTCGTCAAGCGCACCACCGTGCCCACCGACCCCGACAAGTAACATATTGTTTGTTTTTTAACCGACTTCAATAAAAGGAAGGAGGTACTCAGTTCGTCTGCGTGTTTTTTTTTTATGTTCCCCTATAACTCTTGACCGCGTTGGTCGATGTTGATAATACTTTTTTTTGTTTCAAAGCAGGTACCGTCAAGTTGGACCCATATAAATTTGGTGAAGGTCTGATGATGGGATCTAAGAGGAATCGAGGGAACTCATCAAATTTGATAGGCACGCATATCGGTATTTTCTGTAGTTAATTGGAGTCAGTTATATTTGGGTATAAATTATTATACCACAACTATGGCATACCACAGTCATACAACGACTGTGGAATACAAGCTCACGGCTTGATGGCATTGAGCTCTTATAATACCTTATAGTATTTCTATGCTTGATGGTAAACAGATACCGCAGTGCCGTGCCATAGCAAAACATTATACCTACACATAACATTATACCTAACTCAAATTAGTATCGATAATTGAGTATTTCGCACCCTTATCTATATTTAGGAGCGATCGTGGCCCTGCAGGGCCCGCGTACCGCGTGCAGTATGGTATGGTTAAGTAACATGAGTGGTTACTAACTTGAAAGAACTTTAAGCTGTTGATCACGGCTGCTGTCTATGATAGCAGTCGTAAAGCCAAGTTAGAGGCCTTCAAGCTGCTTGAGAACTTCTAAAGGCCTCTTTATACACATAAGAGATACTTTATACGCATGCGAGTTTCATTACCTTGCGGGTTACATGTGGTATAACGAGTTCAATCGATCTGTCAAACCGTGCAATGTAGTGAGTCGCATAAGAGTCTCGTACGTGTATAAAGAGGCCTTTAGAAGTTCTCAAGCCGCTTGAAGGCCTCTAACTTGTGTATGTGTAAATAAGGCTGTCAAGTTGCCCACTCACTTCGGAAGTCTAATCCCAATTAGATCTAGTTCCGTTTTGGGTCGGACGGTCTTTGGCAGTCGCTTGAAATAAAACAAAATTGTGTCGCAGAGCGTCCCGCGGCGGGTTCAGCGCGGGCACGACGCCGGCCGGCAACCCGATCTGGCGCAACCCGTGCGGCGCGCACGTGCTGCCGCTGTTCCCGCACGCGCTGGCGCTGGCGCGCGCGCTGCACGCGCTGCACGCGCCGGGCGCGCGCGCGCTGCTGCACGCGGCGCACGCGCGCGCACTCAGCCCGCCGCCCGCCGAGCGCCGCAACCTGCTCGGCCTCGCCGACGACGCGCATGCGCCGCCGCACCAGCCACACCAGCCGCACGACCGCATGCAGACCTACCTCCACACCCTGCACGATAATGTGAGTACATGGCGATACGGTACACTCGGCACCAGCTAACACGATCTGCACGGAGCCTTAGGCTGGGTTGCACCAAACCGTCTGTAATCGTAGGCTGTGTTCGTTAAAATTTGAATGTATGGAAAGTTTGATAAGTTTCTATGGGATGGCAGCTACCGGCGCTATATTTAACGTTGATCAATCTGTGATCGTAAGTCGGTGTAACCCAGCCTTATTCTCTTGACATTACAGTCCGTGTGCTGTGTAGATCATTTTGAGCACTAGCCCCTCGTAGCTACTTCTGCTGTTGTACCTGAAAACTCTAAAAATAAATTACTCTTATATTGCCAATAAACAAAACTCTCGAAAACACCTGTTACACATAAATAATTTAAATAACACTATAACTTTCTTCTCGTGGCAGAGGTTTATTTTCCGAACCGGTGGTAGTTTATTGACGTTCATAGGTGCATGTAATATGCTTAATTTGAAGAATAAACTACTTTTACTTTTTTTATTGCTAGTTTTTTTTATGTAGGGATCAACAATAGTGTCTGTTCGATTATACACAATTTTGTACTTTTGTTCCCATATCTCTATAAATTAATTTTTTAAGTAACTAAAACACTATCTTCTCTCAGTCAATATCTGTATTGTCTTTTGTGCTTTTTGGTTATCTATATTTTTATTCAGAGAACCAACAGACAGCCACTATCATCATTCATTATGTTACTTTTACACATATGACAAAAAAAGCCTGGTTCACATGATAATAGTAGATTGTACAACAAGTACATAAAACAAATACATAAAACATCCGAGACAATTTATCGATCTGAGCCGCAGGCGAGGATCGTTATAAAGTAGAGGATAAAATAGGTTTTATACACGAGTTATACACTCTGCTTTTCACTTTGATTGTGAGAAACTAATAATATTTAATATAATTCTAATTATGTTATCAAATTTATACTTATGTGCTCGTCGACCGCGGGCGGCGGCGCCGGGTTTTACTTTATGCTCTAGATAGAGCGTAAAAAACGACTTTATGTCGCCTGTGCAAAGCATAAAGACAATCATTTACAGCATGAGAAGAAAAAAAAAAGTGATTGCTACCGACCGGCACAGCTGCACGTGCACAAGCACCCAACGGTTACCGTTCGAATCGGCGTTCCGGATCTGTTTCGTTTGGCATGTATGCGCTAAGCGACGCTCTGGCGGGCCGGTGGATGATAATCGTTGATTCATGGGCTGTAGTGATGGTTCGCGTTGCGCGCAGGTGTGCCACCTGGTGGGCGCGGCGGCGACGACGCTGGGCCGCGAGCTGTACGGCGCGCCCGGGCTGGCGCGCGCGCTGCTGGGCTCGGTGCTGGCCGTGGACTCGCTGCCCGACCACTGGCTGCGGCCCGTCACGCGGCACGCGCTCAAGCCGCTGCTGCTGCACTGCCCGCCCGCGCACTACGCCGACGTGGCGGTGCCGCTGCTCGACGAGCTCGCGCCCTTCAGTACGTACACTATACTACACTACACTAGTGTACTATAGCGACGCCCGACCTCCGAATTGCTCGGATCAAGGCGGTTCTTAACCCATACATTGTCACTTAACCTTTGCGCCTCGAGCAGCCGAACAAGACCCAATAAAACCGACTCTGAACGCGAAGATCCAGCGTCGAATTCGAAGCGAAGCGAATAAACTCTATGTTGCTTCAACATATATACTAACTATAATATACATATACAAACCATATATTGACTATAATTATTATTATCTAGGCTGTTGATTGTTATTGAATGTTTTTAGAATACTTTTTATATTCGCAGTGTTAATACACTTGTCACAACGTTGGGAATATATCACTTCCCTATACGAGTCTGGCAAACTGGAGGAAGAAGGAAGCAACGAGTCACAGGAGGTTTTAGAGGATATGCTCGTCAGGCATTTGACGAGAGAACATTTGGAAGTCCTCAAGGTTAGTAGGTAACATAAGGTTGCAGACTGAGTATTAATGCCCTCCTTATTTGTATCTTTGTAACGCCAATATAATATATTATTAAGGCCTGGGTACACACATACGAGACTCGCATGCGTGTTTCATTACATTGCGGGTTACCGCGGTATAATGAGTTCAATCGATCTGTCAAACCGCGCAATATAGTGAAACTAGCATACGAGTCTCTTACGTGTAAATACGGCTTTATTGTAACCTGCTTATTTAGCTTTGTAAAATTTTCGCATGTGAAACTAAAGTTTGTTTCAAACCGCCGCTAGTATTAAAGCTTGAAACGCACAAAGAGGCGGTTTCGCTGCTTGAAACCAGTGAGCAAAATGCAATTTTGTTGCAAGCGTGATTGACTGTCGAGTTTGTTTCGACGTTTCTTCTCGGCAGCGGCAGCTTCTTTTTGAGAAACACTAGTGATTTTGACTTGTAAAAGTGCCATTGCAGCCTACTTGCTGAATAAAGTTCATTTACAGTGTGCGGTAATCAGCAGATTACGTGCACATGTCGAAACTTTAAAGAGCCATATGTACTGTAAAAGTTGTACGATGCACGTGCAAATAGGTAATTCGCAACTCGTGTCGATTTAATGTACTATTATAATTTCATGGTTTTTCACAGGTTTCACTAGTCGACGGTGGTGTGAGTCCCGAGGCTGCAGGCGCGGGGGACATGGAAGAGGACTCGCCTCCCCCCGCGAGCACGCAGCGCGCGCCCGAGCACGTGTCCGAGCTCGGCGCCATGGTGCTGGCCTCGCCGGCCGCCGGGCCCGCCGTGCTGCACACGGTAAGTCCCCCTTAGCTCTTCGCTATAGTTCTGCAAACGCTACGTGCGCAGTCTTTATTTTTATTAAAAATGGGATTGCTCTTGGCCAGCATCTAGGGGGCAAAGATGAGGCCGACGATGAAACGAGCTCACCCAGTGTTAGTCGTGCGAAGAAGCCGCTATTTTAGCAAAGCTCGATCCGAATTATGTGATTGTCAATGGGGGCTTGTATACGGAATAATTTAAAGTTTCACAGCATGGAGGGCGAGAATCATCAAATTGTTGCCGCGTGCCTTTTAGGAGAGCGCTAGTGAAAAGTTACAAATAAGAGACATCCCACACTAGCGTCTTTTGAGTGTCGGCCTTCTATCAGCGCCCGCGTAGCCGCGACGCAATGTTCGCGCATTGTCAACTTTTATCTAGCGTTAGCGTCTTACCAGCGCCCACGCTGGAACGACGCGACCTCATTAATGTTTTACGAAAAATGGGCGCTGGTGAGACCCTTACGCTCGATAAACGCCGCTGGCGTCGCGTTGATGCGGCGCGAAGGTTGCGTCGTCGCTGCGCGGGTGGGTGCTGGCAGGACGCCGATGCTGAAAAGACGCCAGGGTGTGGGGTGTCATGAGAGGTTGTATCGTGCAGGTGCTGCGCGCGCTGACGTGGCCGGACTCGACGTCGTCGCTGCGCGCGACGGCGCTGGCGCTGCCGGCGCTGCGCGCGGCGCTGGGCGCGGGGCTGGTGGGCGAGGCGGAGGCGAGCGGCGCGCTGGCCGCCGTGCTGCAGGCGCTGCGCGCGCACGGCCAGCACGACGCCAACCAGGCCGCGCTGCTGGCGCTCGCCGTGCAGGTACACACGCAAGCCGCCTATGTATACACTAGAGCCACATTGGCGCCGAGCTAGCTAGTGTAGTGCTGACATTGCGGTGTGTGCAGGCGTACGAGACGCTGCGGCCGCTGTTCCCGCACGTGGCGAGCGTGCTGCGCGCCATCCCCGACGTGGACGCGCACGACCTGCGCCGGCTCGACGAGAAGCTCGCGCCCAACAACGCCAAGCAGAACAAGATCGACAAGACCAAGCGGGACCTCTTCAAGAAGATCACGGCCAGGGTGAGTACTGTTCGCACTGTTTAGATACAGTCCTCATCATCATCGTCAGCCGATCGACGTCCACTGCTGGACTTAGACCGCCACAACGACCGGTCATGCGGACTTCCGCATCCGCCTGACCTTAACCAGGTCATCGGCCCACCTCGTAGGGGGCCTACCAACGCTCTGTCGTCCGGTACGTGGTCGCCACTCTAAAACTCGCTGGCTCTATCGGCCATCGATTCGCCGGGTAATGTTTTTGATATGTATGACTATTTGATTGTGGTCACAAAGCGTCATTATCCTAGTATTATCCCAGTACAGTTCCATCCGGCAGGATGTCTGGGGTCCACAATCGCAAGAATTGGATTAGGCACGGACGGAAGCGACTGCCATATTTTTTAACCAGGGAGAAACTAGAGACCCTTATTGGGAATAGGTTTGTCAAGTCAGTGAGCAACGTGACCGTTAGAAGTTATCAAGCCGTCTGGCCTCCAACTTGACTTAACTACTGCTATCATCAACAAAAGATAGTATGATATTTTGATACAAGTGATTTATCGGAATTGTCCGTGTTGCAGCTAATCGGCCGCAACGTGGGGCAGCTGTTCAAGAAGGAGGTGTACATCCTGGACCTGCCTAGCATGGCGGCGGCGCGCCGCTCGCCGCGCAGCGCGCTGGACGCGGCGGGCGGCGCCGGCCTCGCCGGCTTGTTCGCGCCCGCGCCCGCGCACACCTAGCGCCCGACCACCGCCGACTGCTGCTGCTAACCGACACTGAATCTATGACGGCAGGCCCCCGCCCACGCCCACCTGTCCCACCGTACGGTACAGAAATCTGTTTGTATTTGCATCGAGTAATGTAGGAAATATAATCTAATTTATTTTGTGACAAAATGCGACCGAAATAATAAAGACTATTTAAATTCCTTTAGAGTAAATGGACTTTTAGTAAGCCGGAGGGTCTTAGGAAGTTATCAAACGTCATCATTATCAGCCTATTTATACATCCCACTGCTTGCTCAGCATCTGTCGTGGATGAGAAGGAAGCCCACTCTCTCCCTATTGTACATGTCAGTAATTTTCAGCCTGTCGTCCAACTCCTGGCGGGTGGCGAAGTCTCAAATGGGTTGCAGCACGAGCAGAGCAAGTTTTTACATAACCCAAAATTTGTTATTAAAATCTTGAGTTTAGGCCTTTGTCATGCTGTATAGAGCAAAACTCGTTCTCAAAAATGCACAAAATATTCATTGATGCAGTGCAGTCAGTGATGGAAGAACTCAAAATTTCTGAAAGATTCTAGATGCCAAGCGGATCCCGGGCTCCTGCGGGAAACAGCTGGGGAAACGCTACGAGGATAATGATGACCGCCCGGTTTGAGCCGTATAATATCACCACAAAACTTACCATGCTAGCTGGGGAGACGATACCGTCACGGTCGCGAAATATTTTCCGCGCATAGTAGCACCGTAAAACAGGTTGAAAACACTGACGTTATATAAGTTTGTGACGATTTGAATTAGACCTTTTACGGAAAGGAAGTGACAACGCTCGTTGCTCGTATAAAATACTTGGCCTGCCTTGTAACGGACCATCCGGTCATCAAAACTAGTTCATTCCCGAAGGAGAGCTCGGCAAATCAAAACCAAGCGAGGAGTGGGGGGCGCCTTCGTTAATGAATGTATGTTTAGAGTGATATCGAAGACTTAGGCTGGGTTGCACCAAACTGCCTGTAATCGTAAGCTGTGTTCGTTAAAATCTGAATGTATGGAAAGTTTGACAAGTTTCTATGGCATGACAGCTGTCGGCGCCATATTTAACGCTGATCAGTCTGTGATCGTAAGTCAGTGCAACCCAGCCTTAATCGGAAATTAAGTTAAGGGATGCAGAATCGGAAGGCAGCTTTCGATATTTTAGCCATTTTTTAGAATTGTAAACTGCTTTCGATATTTTGTCCATTGTTTAGAACTGTAATGTATTACGAAACTATATTTTATGGAAATGACAATCTATAATTGAATCAGAATAGGTGGTTTTCAATTATTTTTAATCACTGTATGTTTTAAAGAGATACTTAGTGTTATAATTCCTAGGGACTAAAATTAATGTTCATGTTGCTGATTCTTTGCACACATAAACATATCTGCCATTATGGTTAAGTTATTCTATAAAGCTATTGAAATTTAATTTAAATTGGGTCAGTTACTTTAGATCCTAGGAATTAAAAAGACGCCTGTAGATATGTATCGCCATTATATTCTCGTTCTTGATATACGCCGAGGCAAAATAAGAGTGGTCGCATAGATAGGCGTGCAAAGTAGCGAATTTCGCTAGTTGCTATTGTAGATAAATTACCGTATAACACGCCTATTGATGAGGTCCGGATATGTTTATTTATTGTATATGTTGTATTAAGTGAGTATTCGGGCTTTGAGCTCTCATTATGTTCTAAAAAGAGCATACGACATTCGATGGAATGACAATTAGCATTTATACTGAAGCTATTAACTCGAGTACAAGTCACCATCCCTTTGTGCATGCTGTTATTGATATTGACGGCCGCTCAAACGCTCTAATATTCACCTAGTTCTTGCTAAAGTATCATATGTGAAAGTCAATGAAATGCTGAGAAGATTTGGGCCTTACAAATTTGTATACCGAGTGGAAAGGAACGAAGGACTCTTATATAATTAATATAATTATTGATGTGATGACAATGTATTTGGCAATAATCAGAAGCTAATGTAGGAAAATTAATGATATAAATCATTTTAAGTATCCGCCAGTGGCGTGGAAGTGCTTCGTTCCGTTGCACCCGGAATTGTATTGTGTAGGTGTGTAGTCGCCGAATGTAGGCGTCTGGCCATGGGTCTAAAAGCTGCGACCCAGAGCTACGAAAATCGGAGACATACTAACTTCGATTTTTGTGGTAGCGCCCGCGCCTAGAGCCGTCACGTATTTGCCGGGGACCTATTTCCTTGCTGGACTCTAGGCGCGGCCCGGCCGACTACGATACGCAACGATTGCTCAAAAACTCGCCTTCTAGTGGATTTGATTTTTTATAGGATATTCATTGCGTCGCGTAGCCGGTTGTGAATATTAGCCATATCGTACTAGTACTCAGCTCCTAATTGTACTCGCAATGTTAAAATTTTAATGTGAATAACCATTTATATGTTAATAATTAAATTGTTATGAAGTGAGTTTTTTTTTCATTTAATTTTGCCCTAAAACATATATAATATAACTAAAATGTATGATTTTTAACTCGGTGAAAGAGTGTATGTAGGTAACTAGGTACAGTCAGTATTTGGAATCTTCACTTCTAAGACTCTACTTTGTTTTTATGACTATTCATTTAATCGCCGCCATTGACTTGATTTAAAATCCGTAACCAACGACGGAATTCAGGGGCAAAATTTAATGACAGGTAGGGAGTTCCTATCGATAAAACTCGATTATCGATGCTTTTCGACCCGTATTCTAGTGATCGCCCACAGCTTTGTAAGTATTTTTTGTAGTTAGGTGTTATTGATGATAACTATGACTTCATGAGTGAAATAACGCCCGAAAATTTGGAACGAATTCTATCTTTTATTTTAACAATAGTTAATGGGGCAGTAATCCATACTAATATTATAAATGCGAAAGTAACTCTGTATATCTGTTACCTCTTCACGCTTAAACCGCTAAGCCGATTTAGATGAAATTATTCCTTAGGGGGTGAAAAGGGGGATAGAAATTTGTATGGGCGAGCGATAGTTAAGCCTGCGGCTAAAACAATTTAATAGCAATTATTTCTATAATATATCGAGATGCACGCGGACGGAGTGGCGGGGAAAAGCTAGTTCTGAAATGAATGAGGAAGAAAATAATTATCCCATCAAAAATAAATGTGAAAAAGGGAGCCAAGTTCAATATTAAGAATATGCGATACTTGGTTGTCGTCTTCACCGACCATAGAAATACTACAATGTATAGAATCACAATCACGTCGTAAAAATGGCTCTGTAAAAGCCGGTACATGTGCACAATTTAAACGGGGATTGTCGAGCGGAGCCGAACACTTCCGAGCACGTGCTTGATATTTACAATGCCTACTGACTTTAGTTCCAATATGGCCGCAAAATGGACACGCTCGTAATGTTGACAGTTCGCGTCCAGAGTTTCCTTAGTCAAAGTCTCATTTCCACTGCATTCACTCGACTCTGTGATGTTTCTTCTGTCACACCCAACTTTCGCTACCATACATTAGTGTCGGCATCAACACTCCTCTATGCACAGCCAACCGCGCCTTTTCTGACACTTTCTGGCTACTAATTTACTGAGCCTTAATGCATTTTGAGCTTTAACTTGGCAGTTTTCTTAAATATCCAACTGCTTTTATGGTATTATAACCTAAACCTTGACGACCTGTTTAGCCTAGTTGGTAGTGACTCTGCCTCCGAAGCTAGAGGTCCCGGGTTCGAATCCCGGCCAGGGCATTTATTTGTGCATTTTTCACGGATATTTGTTCTTGGGTCTTGGATGTTTTCTATGTATTTATCTATATAAGTATGTATATCGTCGTCTACCCATAGTACAAGCTTTGCTTAGTTTGGGACTAGGTCGATTTGTGTAAGATTGTCCCCCAATATTATTTATTTATTTATTTTAAACATACTGCATGTACTTAATACATGTGTGGGACGTATATAAGGGTCCGGACCGCCCCCCCCCCCCCCCCCACCCCTTAGGTCTCGATGGTACGTTGGTTATTCCTAGAGCAAGAAACGATTTTTCCCCCTGACATACATACGTGCGGAAATGTAACATTTCACTCGTCCCAATTCTTGCCACTTGACTAGCCCTATTGGCTATGTGCACGTCTGAAACGTCAAAGGTCCCGAGACAATGTCAAAATTTAGAGATGTCAAGTAATGACACATGAATATTTTATTTACTTTAGTAAACGAGAAAAACCCCGTATTGGAAATTTTACTGAAATAAATAAGAGAATAAATAAATACATACAAACGAAACGAATCGTAGGAAACCGTTAAGAAACCAATAGAAAACGTGAAAGTAAATTTGACAGTGGTCCCCGGTAAGTACACATTTCTGCCATGGTGTGCGCTACGATCGCCTAGCTTACTCCCACCACCTACTTCGCACATAGCCAATACTCAGTGGAATCGTCATTAAAATCGCAAAGCACGATGTACCTACTTCTGGTTTATAGTATGGATCGAGGGTAGTGTGTAGTGTTAACAGTCTAGATTGGCAGCATCGAATAATTTGAGCCCGCGGTTACGCGAGGAACTACGAAAAAGTCATAAACCGTGCCTTTTTTCGATAGCAAAATCTGACCATCTTGGAAGGGCCATAGCTTTGTCCCCAAAAGAGCTAAAAGGCTTAGCTGCACAGTTAGGCTTGAATTGATGTAAATTTAGTACTTACTACATTTTGCGATCGACAAACTTACTGTTTAAGGCTTTTAGAACATGAATAAGTGAAAAAGTTTTGCAGTTTTTTTTCGTGGTGCACACCAAGCTCAGGTTTTACGATGTTGCAAGATTGGATCATTGCTTCCCTCATTGATCCATATATCATACTAAATAAAAGCGGCCAAGTGCGGTTTGGGCGGCGCGCAGTAGAGGGTTCTGTACCGCGAGACAGTTTTTCAGCGATACCTAATTTAAAAACTATTGGACCTATCTTATTCAAATCATTTTTCAGTGAAAGTCATCATGTCAGCCGAAAGACGTCCACTGCTGGACATAGGCCTCCCCCAAAGACTTCCACAATGACCGGTCCTGCGCCACCCGCATCCAGCGGACACCCGCGACCTTCACCAGGTCATCAGTCCACCGTGTGGGGGGCCTGCCCACGCTACGCCTTCCGGTACGTGGTCGCCACTCGAGAACCTTTCCGCCCCAACGGCCATCGGTTCTACGTGCTATGTGCCCCGCCCACTGCCACTTAAGTTTAGCGATTCGGAGGGCTATATCGGTCACTTTGGTTCTGCTGCGGATGGCCTCATTCCTGATGCGATCACGCAGAGAAACTCCCAACATAGCTCTCTCCATTGCCCTTTGGGTGACTTTGAGCCTTCTTATGAGGCCCATAGTAAGCGACCACGTTTCAGTGCCATATGTCATCACTGGCAACACACACTGGTCAAAGACTTTTGTCTTGAGACACTGCGGAATATTGGACGAAAAGATGTGCCGTAGCTTCCCGAACGCTGCCCAGCCGAGTCGGATTCGACGATTAACCTCTTTCTCGAAGTTGGACCTACCTAACTGGACAGTCTGTCCTAGGTATACGTAATCGTCTATAACTTCGAGCGTAAAGTGTCCGATTGTTAAGGGAGTTGGTGCGACATGGACATTTGACATGATCTTCGTCTTGTCCATGTTCATCCTTAGACCAACTCGCTCGGAGGCTTTACTGAGGTCATTGAGCATTGTACTTAAATCCTCCATGGTCTCAGCCAAGACTACTATGTCGTCAGCAAACCGAAGGTGAGTGAGGTAATCGCCGTTTATGTTGATGCCTAGCCTTCTCCAGTCCAGAGTCTTGAAAACATCCTCCAGTGCAGCGGAGAACAGTTTAGGAGAAATAACATCTCCTTGCCTGACTCCCCGCTGCAACGGAATAGGCTTTGAGTTCTGGTCCTGGAGTCGGACTGACATAGTGGCGTTCTTGTACAAACTTTTCAGCACTTCGATATACCGGTAGTCGACTTGGCACCGCTGGAGAGATTGTAGTACAGCCCAGGTTTCGATCGAATCGACGGCTTTCTCGTAGTCCACGAACGCTAAACAGAGGGGCAGGTTATACTCCTCAGTCTTCTGTATAACCTGACGGAGCGTATGGATGTGGTCTACGGTGCTAAAGCCTCTTCGGAAACCGGCTTGTTCGGGAGGCTGGAAGTCATCTAGCCTGCGTGCGAGACGGTTCGTAATGACTCTTGAGAACAGCTTATAGACATGGCTCAGAAGTGAGATGGGTCGGTAGTTCTTCAGTAAGGAGTTGTCACCCTTTTTGAAGAACAGCACCACCACACCTCTGTTCCATGCCTTTGGAGTTTTCCCTTCCAGTAAGACGGAGTCGAACAACTTCTGAAGGGCCCTAAGGACCGGTTTTCCACCCGCCTTCAGGAGTTCAGCTGTAATTCCGTCTTCACCGGGTGCCTTGTTGTTCTTCAGCTGCTTAAGAGCCATTCTAATCTCGTACACGCTGATGTCCGGGATATCTTCGGTATAGTGCCGGGTTAATCTAGCTCTAGGGTCTTCCGCCAGACCAACTTCGGGTCTGCTAGTTGACGTGTATAGCTGTCCATAAAAGCACTCTATCTCACTCAGAAGCTCAGGTTTGGACGAAACGATTCTACCATCCTCAGTTTTTAATCTGGCGAGCTGGCTCTGCCCAATAGACAGATCTCTTGAGAAAACTTTAGAGCCCTTATTCTGCTCGATGGCCTCTTCAATCCGATTTGTATTGAATTGGCGCAGATCGCGGGTAAGGGACTTAGAGATCTGTTTATTGAGCTGCCTGTATAATTTCGCATCGGCTGAAGACTGCAGAATCATCTCATTCCTTTCCTCGATGAGCCTCTGAGTGGAGATAGAGAGCCTTTTGGCTCTTTGAGTTCGTTGGGCCTTAAAGAACTTAGACCCAATGCTATGGACAGCTTCCACAAACCCGTCGTTGAATTCGTCCACATCGCCGCCTAGACAATCGAAACGGTTTTGGAGTTCCAGCTGAAAGCTCTCGGGGTTTTGGATTTGGACTGCTGCTGGACGGAGCGTGGACTTCATCAGTCGAGAGCGCTCTAGCTTGACGCATATATTCAATGTGCCTCTTACCAAACGATGATCACTTCCGGTTTTAACCGCATTGATCACAGAGACATCATTGAATATATGCCTCTTCGTCGACATGATGAAGTCAATCTCGTTTTTTGTTGCACCGTCGGGACTCATCCAGGTCCACTTCCTGTGCTCGCGTTTCTTGAAGAAGGAGTTCATCATGTAGAGTCCCTCCTTCTCCAAAAAACCAGCCAGTAGTTGGCCCCGGTGGTTCCGACTTCCAACTCCAAATTGCCCCACTCTCGGCTCTTCGCCGTCTCTCTTGCCCAGTTTTGCGTTAAAATCCCCCATAACAACGGTGAAGTAGGTTTTGGAACTATGCATGACCTTTGATATATCCTCATACATAGCCTCCACCTCGTCGTCGGAGTGTGCCGAGGTCGGCGCGTACACCTGTATGACCGTCAACGAGTACCTCTCGGATACTCTCGAGTATAAGGTACGCCACCCTAGCCGACACACTCTCGATCTTCACCACGTTGTTCACGAGGGATTTGTGGACGATAAACCCGACACCTCCCTGGGACTGTTGGTCGCCCTCCCGGAAATAGGTAGCAAGTTGCCGGACTTCAGGGTTATCGTGTCCTCCCCCTCTCTTCGGACTTCAGATAACCCTACGATATGCCAACGCAACTTGCTCAATCCTTCCTCCAGTTCCGCTATCTTTTCGTCGGTCCGCAGTGTTCGTGTGTTGTATGTTGCCAGGGCCAGAAGTCGTCGGTGGTGGTAGCCGGATCTTAACCGGAGATTCTTCGCACCCCTGACCCCGCTAGTACCCTGGCCGCTACCAGAACCAGGGTACCGGGGGTCGCCGGAACCTCGGGGCCGTGGCCTGTTTGTGTATGTCATGAGGGGTAATTGCCATAATCGCCACGCTTGGCATGCGGGTTGGCGATCGCAGTATCTCCACCGCACTCCAGGGATGCTGCTGCCCATCCTCCGGTGGTCTTGGTCGTAGTTTTAGGACATACCCGGGTCCGGTGAAAGGTTCAGTGAAAGTATTTAATAAGAAATATTTAAAAAGATTTTTTTCATATTTTTTGATTCCACGGTTCGAAAGTTAGGGGAGGAACACAATTATTGTGACTTTTGGAGCGATGATCTCCGATTATATTCAATTAATCAATAAAACTGCTGAGAAATCTCATATTTATTTTTAAAGATTTTTTTTTGTTTTAAGTACAGTTACTTGTATGGAGTGCCCATTTTTTGGTTAATTTACTTACTACGTAGCGGCTTACAAAACATCTTTAACCCAAATTTTATTTCTTTGTTTATTGAGTGTAGTTTTTGATTATAATGCCTATCAGATACGGACAGACAGACGGATGGACATGACGAAACTAGAACTACATCGTGCTTTAGGATGTAAAACTTTGAGTGTCAATTAGTAGGGTTACTATTGCTCGTGGCAAGATCTCTCAGGGTGGGCCCTGTAACAGGACAGGAGTAAAAAAATTTAACAGTCTACTATGTATGTAGAAATCTATAACTATATGTTTGAAAAACTCATTTTTTTTAAATAAGAAATACCTACCCACACTACCTTTTATTAAACATAAAAAATTCAAAAACTATTATAGCTTATAACTCGATCCTACCTCAAAAACTGCATTGAGCGCCTTACAATCTCGTGGAATCAAGATCTATTACTCGGAGGTCATAAATTTAGATCAAAATTTCTCCGAATAAAAAAAAAAAAAAATATTGGAACATG
This sequence comes from Notocelia uddmanniana, assembly GCA_905163555.1. Lineage (NCBI taxonomy): Eukaryota > Metazoa > Arthropoda > Insecta > Lepidoptera > Tortricidae > Notocelia > Notocelia uddmanniana. Next base: position 26,376,950 of record LR991055.1, read on the forward strand.
GAAGTTGCTGCCAATGCTCTAAGGAAGCGTGCTTTTAAATATTTGATCCTGGTACACCTGTTTTTTTATACCACGCCTGTGAGAATCAAGGTATTCTTTTTGAGGTACGGAACTCAAAAAACGCAAAGACAACAAGGTACGGAAAATAAGTAAGTAAGTAAGGTACCTAGATACATTTTGATAGAAGTGCGGAAAATGAGGTAGGATCGAGTTATAAGCTATAATAGTTTTTGAATTTTTTATGTTTAATAAAAGGTAGTTTGGGTAGGTATTTCTTATTTTAAAAAAATGAGTTTTTAAAACATATAGTTATAGATTTCTACATACATAGTAGACTGTAAAATTTTTTTACTCCTGTCCTGTTACAGGGCCCACCCTGTATAAATGAATTTTAGACATGGGGGCCAATTTTGAGGGGTAAATAAGAAAATATACACAAGTCTTCAAACTATATCGTACCTATATAGGTACCTATCAAATAAAAGGTCTTAATGTGAGAAACTCTTTTTTTATATTTGATAATAGTTTTGAAGACTTTGAAGTCATTTGAGAAAATACACGAAAATTGATCTCCGAAACTACAAGCCCTAAAATTTTGAAAATGAATACACAAAATAGTCCTATAGATTACAGGAAAACCTGTCAAGTCTATAGGTTTAATAGGTTTTGAGATATCGACATCATGTGAATTTCCTATGAAGATGCGACTTTTTTGATTCGAAGTACAGGTAAGTGGTTTCACATGTGGAGTGGTAATGGTGGGAATGGAGCCCTTCATTGTGCGTGGTCCGACACGCACTTGGCAGGTTTTTTTGCTAAAGAAAAATTTCGAGCTCGCTACGCTAGCGCATTCACCCCCCCCACCCCCACCCCTTTACAATTTCTTTATCTACGTGCTTGATACATGTACCACATTTTTTTTTATGTTAGGGTGGTATTCCACTCTTCTAATATCTTTGTCAAATCTTTGATCAAAGTTCTTTGACGTAGGCCCATTCCACTCATCCAATATCTTTGCCAAGTTTTTTTTTTATGCGTAGCCATATTAACTGTCATTGGAATCTTTGATCAAATGTCGGGGTCCCATCCAAGTTTGATGAAATCATCCAATTTCTTTGATATCAAAGATTGATTTCTTTGATCAAAGATATTGGATGAGTTTAATACGGGGTGGTATACTAGTCATCCAATATCTTTGTCAAATCTTTGATCAAAGTTCTTTGACGGAGGCCCATTCCACTCACTCATCCAATATCATGCGTAGCCAATATGCTTTAGCTGTCATCAGAATCTTTGATCAAATGTCGAGGTCCCATCCAAGTTGGATGAAATCATCCAATTTCTTTGATCAAATGTATATTGGACAAAGATATTGGATAGGTGGAATACCTCCCTTAGATAGATTTTGAGTTATTGCGGGGTCTAAAGTGGCTCCAAACGGTTCGTGTAATAACACACGGCTGCTGTCCGCCCGTTCCTGGGGTGAACTTGGCTGGACACGCTCCCGCGTGTCTAGATAATGAGTGGAGTACTGAAGTGCGACCAATTTCAAATCCTTTTAAAATAAAGAAGAAGGGAGTAAGCTATTATATTGTTTTCTTTTTTATACTTTCCATAAAATAATATTTTTACAAACTAGACTTGGAGCGATCACTGGTATATAAGAAAGGCATAGATAATTGATTTTATGAAATAGGAACTTTCTACCTGTCGTTAAATTTAGCCCCTTGAATTCCTACGTCTCAGTACATTTAGTGCCCCACACGCCATGTGATCAGCCAATCGTCTCTTTCCAAAGACTGGTGTGCAATATTTATCGCCGGGTACTGTAAGTCTTTGCCAACATTAGTAAAAGATTCGTTATTTTACACCATTACCCGGATATTGGTACCCTGTGACAGTTTCGCCTAAATATTGCAGCCACTATTCCGTTGAAATGAGGGCAGGAGAATATACACCCTTTTTATCTTCGTTGAAAAATAACAATATACCTTTATTATTGGTAAACAGGACTTAATCGCGTACAAAAATTATTCACTTGAGGTGTGCCTGACGTTTCGAATGTATCGCAACATCCGTGGTCACGAGCTGAATGAGCTGAATAATTTTTGACGCGATTAAGTCCCGTTTACCATTAATAATGTAATGTGTAAAAATCGTGCAAGTTTAAATCAACAATATCCCTATCGTCATCATTATCAACGAAGATATACCTCTACAAAATACCGCTCAAACACGACTTTTTGCAGAATATGAAACACTTGAAACTGTAATAAATAAATAATTTATTTATGAAGAATACTATTTGTCGTAAGTATAAAGCAGTTGCGTGCCCAGGTCGACACGGGTGCCATTGTGTGTGAGCTGTACGCGGGAGGCCGCCACATCTACGCGTAGCACCGCCGGCCCGTCCAGCGAGACGCAACGCGCGTCCAGGTCCCCGGCCGTTGGGATCCGCCGGGGCCCGAGTACTGGATCCGTGTAGCGCCATAGTTTCAAAGCGCTTGCGTCTGAAAAAAAAACTGTCTTTAGTGGCAAGTGGGATAGAACTTCAATCTAAAAGCGTTAAAATTGTGGCCTGACTATAACTTGCAAAATTAATCATATCACTGAAAAATTCATCGATCTCATCATAAACTCAAAGCTATAGGTTTTACAACTAAGACTGCCAGTAACAGTTAAGCCAGCATTCCTGGGCTGAGTTCTAACGTCACGGCGGTTGCCCTGCGCGGGGTGCTGGCAATGGTCGCGAGGACCCATCAAGCATTCGGATTCCGTGGCTAGGACGTGGTGGTAGCTAGTGGTGTAGTTTGAGTAGTTACATTGTATCACTTGTAATCGCGTACATACTTTGTATTAAATAACTTTTTCGAAACGGTCTTCTGATTTGTTTATAGCGCGTCTACAAGAGCGAGCACTGAGAAGACTCTAGCGGCGGCCATGACTTTATGCCGTTGTAGTGTGCAGCCTCGCTCCACCACTGCTGCCGGCTCGTGCCGTCTCACCGGCCAGCTCAACGCTCACCACTGTATATGTCGCGAACCACTCACCCTTGATCGCCTTGACTTCCTTGACGAGCTTCACCTTGACCTTATCAACGGTGTCGCCATCAGCGAGCGCCACATGGGCCGTGAACAGACCGCTCATAGGCACGGGGTTGATGACCGCTACGGGCACCGCGGGCGTGGCGCTGAACGAGATATGCGGCAAGCCGGGCGCGCAGTCCTCACGCGTCTTCTCCGGCGCTGCCGGGTCCTCCGTGTACTTCACGTATAGGTTATCCAGCTGAAATAAACACTCTTTTAAAATTATATCTTACTTGATTGACCTCCACTCGGTCAACAGTGCATCAACTATCTACAGTTACACAAAATTGTACAAATTTCCAAAGAAAAACTTGTCAATTCGGTCAAATTGTATGCTTGTAAATATTTGTGGGATAGGCCCCTTGTGTTTCGTCGGTAGTATTTTTTTATTCAATAAACTAAAATGACAACTATATATAAACATGATCGGACGGCACGGCCGGAACTCCATGGCCTCCTATATATTTAGACAGGCCGATAGTAGAATAGAGTGATAAAAAAGAAAGAGATACTTAGGCATCCTACGAGGGCTGCCTTTTAGGTTGTGTCGTTTGGAAAAACTAAAGACAATTTAAGTGTTAAATGGTATTTATTGTTTTTCAAAGTAATCACCGTAATATATAATACACTTTTTCATTCGATCGAACCAATTTTCGAAACACTTATTCCAGTCCGAAGTCGGGGTCTCCAAAATGGCCGTTTTGTATGCCTCAACCGCTTCTTCAGGCGTCTGGTACCGTAGACCACGAAGTCGTTGCTTGAATTTTGGAAAAGTAAAAAAATCGTCAGTGCTTAAGTCTGGACTGTACGGCGGGTGTTCCAGAAATTCGACGTTTTGCTCTTTTAAAAACGCAATTGTTTGCCGGGCGGTGTGCGAGCTCGCATTATCGTGGTGCAGTCTTATACGACGTCTTGGGTTATTTTTGCGAAACTCGCCGATGACTTCTGGTAAACAGACAGTGGTATACCAGTCAGCATTAACCGTTTTACGATCCTCGAGCACGATGGTGGCAACGTGGCCACTTTTCGCCACAGACGTGGCGACCATTTTTTTCGAAGTGCTCCGTGAGCGTATTACTTTGGTCGGTTTTGGCTCATCTTGGAACACCCAAACAGTCGACTGCTGTTTAGAATCGGGTTCGTAGGCATATATCCAAGATTCGTCACCACTGATAATGTCGTAAACATGTTTCGAGTTTCCTCGGTTGAATTGCCGCAGAGTTTTGCGACACCATCGAACGCGAGCCGTTTTTTGGTCTTCACTGAGTAAATGTGGTATCCACCGTGAGATCAATTTTTTTACGCCTAAGTGATCATGCAAAATACTGTGAACACTGGTCCCTGAAATACTTAAGGAAGCTTCGATCTCGCGGTATGTCTCATGGCGATCTTCGACGATCAGTTGCCGTACAGCCGTATCAGGTGCCGTAAAAACCGTAGTCAACTCTTCGAAGCACTGAAGTCGCGTTAAGCCCCTTTTGAAGTTGTAAAAAATTATCGTACGTAAATATTCCTTCGAAATTTCCATTTTCACAACTGACTTGTCAACTTTGAACGAACGCTGTACTAAAACGGTTGGGCCGATTTCGAGTCATTCTTTTGTTTTCGAATTCTAAATTCAAATATTTTAAGATGACACTAGTTCTTTTTTATGCAATCACGGGAGGTTTGCAAACGACAGAACTTAAAAGGCAGCCCTCGTACGGTGCGCTGTCAGCCGCTGGCCGGTTACAATGCAGTACCGGCCAATAATGACCTACTAGATGAAAGCCCGGCTTCGCTCGGGTGAAAACGTACCCAACCCGACGCTGTCAACCAACGAATTTAATATGGCCGACCTTTTGTCATAAAATTAACACTTTTTAATGTAAAATACGCGACAATCCGAATTTTGCGGATACATATGTTCAACTCGAAATCGTTATTTTTATACGTTCTTCAATTTGAGACAGGTCTCGTTCGGGTCTACCGTACCCCTGCACGAAATTATTAATATAGATATGTATCCTATGACTCTTTAAATACTTCCTGAAAGATTATCATATGATAACATCAGTTAGAGCGAAGATTGTAGACTCCTTTTAAGACCGAAAGAAGATTTGGTCACATAGAACGATTATTTCAGAAAACGCTCACGATTTTGTAGACCTAAAGGTGACATATTAGCCGGTACAGTAACGCTCGCATATCATAAGATGTTATCGGCGCCTACGTTCGAATATCAGGCGCTCTCACTACAGTGGCGTGCCTAGGGTTGCAGAGAAGGGCAAGCCGAGGGATACATTTATGTATTTAATTTCACACACAATATCATTAAATTTATCTCCTACCTTGATACCTTGCCATATTACCATACTAGTAAATCTTCAATCTTCATTATCACTAACTGGTGTGGCGTAGACAGGACAGACCAACAATACACACTGAAGGCATGCTATTACTAGATAAATTGTACAGACATCTCATCAATCGCACCGATCTTTGACATTGTCGTTTATGTGACTTGCTTATCTGAGAAATACTCAAGTCAGGCGTAGGTTTCGGTGAAAAAATAAGTTGCTTTTTTGTGCAAAGTTTAGCGTGCCTACCTTTTCTACGCCGATAACTTGTGCACATTTTAAATCGTCACACGGAACGACTTCATCCATCGTCACTTTCCACTTTAATAAACTTTTTAATACAAAACACTATCCGCTCAAACAAATTGTTCAGTTTCAAGTAATGTACATAATTGTAATCAATGAAGTTAGCATCACAATCCATCCAGTCATGAACGCGCACGCGCTAAATTCGCATTTGACTAACATTTGTTGATAACTTCACGTCGAAAGCCGGGCTTCTAGTCACAAACTATTTGCTAGATCTAGCTATAGATACGTATCTCTCGTTTTGTAGCAGTTTTCATAGATAAGAAAGAGAGAAAAGATATCAGCATTAAAGCCCGCTTGCAAGCCCTCGTGTGCGAGCGAGATGACTAGCCCGTGTCTCAACTCTATCGTCTTAAGACCGCTCGTTTCGCGCGGCAGTAGCGCCACTTACTTGCTACGTCGAATTTTGTACTACTACCCCGACCAAGGTAAATAGAATATACAGATCAGGCGCCGTCGCGCGGATTTTAAGTTAGTTTGAAATGGAAAAAAGAATTAGTCGTACATATATTTGGTTTTTGCTAATTTTAGTAACGCAAGCCTGGCTTTTGGGCTTTTAAGGCCGTACCGCCACTGGTATCATATGATAACATCAGTTAGAGCGAAGATTGTAGACTCCTTTTAAGACCGAAAGAAGATTTGGTCACATAGAACGATTATTTCAGAAAACGCTCACGATTTTGTAGACCTAAAGGTGACATATTAGCCGGTACAGTAACGCTCGCATATCATAAGATGTTATCGGCGCCTACGTTCGAATATCAGGCGCTCTCACTACAGCGCGTCCAGCCTGACGCGCTCTAAGTACTGCAAGTTCTATTTCACACACTAGACACAACACTCGGCTGTACTCACATCCAGCGTGTTGAGCAGGTACTGGGTGTTGTCGCGCAGCACGGCCGCCTCGTCGAAGGGCAGGCCGACGGACAGCGCGTCCAGCCCGATGCGCTCCATGTGCTCGCGCGTCATCTGCACGAAGGGCATAACCCGCTTCATGTACTTCTTCAGCTCGGGGATGCCGCCCAGCTTGCTCGAGATCACTTTGTTGTCGGGGAGGCCTGAGGGCTGAAAATGAATTAAAAATATACCATTGCCGATTTTTTATCTATAAAGTACTGTGCCATACAAGATCTATAATAACCACTCACTTGTTCTTGGCAACCCTGGTTACCAGGCATCACACTTGTTACAAGGGCATAGAGTTCGACTCAAAATTAAAAACCAACAAGTGGGTAAGAAACAAATGAGTCTGCCGTACATTTTACTATGGGCAGTAGGATATCTTGATTTCAATTTCAAGACTCATTCGGTTTTATGTTCTATGCTTTATAACTTGTGCTTGTGTCATGTACTCATGTATTAAAACAAACAATGGTTTTGTAAGACATTTGTAACTATTAACACTTTATGGGCACTGCCTGAAATAAATGGCTTTATTATTAGTGTGGAAGGTGACAATATTTTCATTGAAAAAAAGTTTTATAACATTGAACTCGAGTTACTTCGTTAAAAATCCCTCAAAATAACTCGTTTGGTATACTTATATACCGTTTAAAATCAAAGTTTAATTTTAAGCAGGGACCGAAAATATATAAGAGAAGAGCATGGGAGAGATTCAAGATAAGGTTGGTTCCTCGTTCCTCACCCCATAGAGCTCTTTGAGCGTGGTGAGGATGATGTGCTGCCACCGGGGGTACTCCTTCGCGACCCAGATGACGGCTGTGTCGGGTTTCCGCTCCGGCTTCGAGACGTCGCCCTTCTTGGGCTTCTTGACGGCGCAGTGGTTCTTCAGATACACGCGGAAGGAGTGCGTGGCCTCCATGAGGTAGTTGCTCGCCTTCACCGCCGCCTCATCCACGTCACCTGCCTCAGGCCAGCGAGCGTGCAATATGCTTGTTTTCTGAAAAAAAAAACTTGTAATCGTAACACTTACTGTCAGGGCATAAATACGAATACATTGGTGCCCTGACTGTATTTTCAGGCCCAGTTAAGAGACATTTGTTTAACCATCTAACTAATAACTGGACTGTTGGGTGTTTGTTTACGACTTTGAACTCTACGAGGAGTAGGAAGTTTGGGGTGGGTGAGAGTATGAAACTCTGCTATGGGAAGCGGAGAGCGGGAGAGAGATTTGCAAGGCGGAATTTGCAGTTTGCACTCTTCGTTTTTCTTGTGGCTGGGGGGGAGGGAGGGGGGAGAGGGGAAGTAGCCGCGCTCTAATGGGACGCTTCGGTCCTCAGGTTAGCTTGTAGAACACTCTGGGATAGTGAGTCGAGAGCGCGCTCTAATGGGACGCTTCGGGCCTTCGGCCCTACGCGGAGCTCGGCCTTCGGCCTCGCGGGCCTTGCCAGTGCACAGTTGGCGGCACTGGTCGCGCTACCTGCTACAACACTAGAGCGGGAGACTCACGTGCCCCAGTAGCTGCCAGACGTGCTCGGCCACGTGCGGGCACACGGGCGCGAGCAGGCGCGCCTGCGTGTCGATGTACCGCGCCACCAGCTCCGCGTGCACGCCGCAGTCTGCACACAGCTCCCGGTACTTGTCGCGAGCAGCTTGCAGCTCGAATACGCCCGTTTTCAGCGCCTCTTTGAACAGCATCTTACTGTAGCTGTCGTCCGTCTGCTTGATCTTAGTGTTCATCTCGCTTATGAATACTTTGTCATGGAAGTTGTACTCTCCTAAAACAATTGAAAACCTACGTCAATCTCAATAAAAATACAGTCTGTCTATTTTACCAATAAACCTCGGCTTTCTATCGCTATCGCACTCACTGGCTAGATGCTGGCCAAGAGCAATCCCATTTTTAATAAAAAAAACTCTTGCAGCTGACAGTATTATTTGTCGTCAAAACCGAAGATTGCCGAAGTCTATTGGTAAAATAGACTGAAATAACCACAAAAAAATATTGAAATGTTTATATTCACCAGTTTTGTATCGTTATATCACGTTGCCCGCTTCGTCTACGCAACACAACTAGCACATTCTAACTAGGAATAATAGTTAAAAACAAGATTCATGAAGCGCGCCAGGACGGTACCAAAACTTTCCCAAATTACTAAAAACTGTAAAATGTATCATACCTGTTCTCAAAGTAGATTTCGTGGCCATCATCTCCTTCACCCACTCGATGAGCGTGTACAGCCTCAGAATGGCCGCGTCAGCCGTGCTCTCCACGAAGTTGGCGTCCTCCACTGAGTCACCCGAGTCCGCCAGGGTCAGCCTCATCCCATCCGCACTGAACTTCTCTATACTCTCCGACAGAGTCAAGAAGTTCCCGTCACTCTTGGACATTTTAGCAGAGTTCAACATCAGGTGCCCGTTGGCTCGGATGCCTTTGGGCCATTTGTCCTCCTCGTTCGGCCATATCGCGCAGTGATTGTAAATGTAGTATGTTAAGTGGTTTTGGATCAAGTCTTTGCCTGATACTCTCACGTCAACAGGGTACCTGAAATTAACGAATTCATTACATGTATGCTTTCTGGATTAAAAGTTTCTATTCAAAAATCTAACTCCATTTTCATACTTGCACGCTTACCAGAAGTTGAACGATTGCTTCATCAGATCCAAAGATTTCTTCGGAATATCCGTGTGCTTGGGGAAGCGTGCATCTTTGAAGAAGATGTAATCCCAGACCTCGATGGTCATCTGGTCAGGCTTGATCTGCAGCGCATTGGGCGCGTCGCCGCGGAAGGAGCCGCCTTGAAGGAAGTGTGCCACTGTGTAGTACGCGTTGTAGATGGTCGAGTCGGACAGGGACTCGATCAGCCACTGTTGGTCCCACGGCAGCTTCGTACCTGCGACAGACACTTGATCACGATAGTGCAAACAACGAAATTAATCTTTAGGGTTATAGACATTGAGATGTCTTTTTAAACAGTAAACTGACTTTCTTTTAATGGTGTTTGAATAATACTGACATCATTAACCTTACTGATTAATTGATTATAGTGCTCACTTATATACGATGGGGACATGAATACTGACAGCATAGTTTTTCTAAGGAAATGTTCCTTACAATCCCAACTACTATCTACTAATAGTATAAGGCATTTATACGTACATACCCAGGCCATAAGTCCTCGAACAGGCGTACTCATGCAGCCACCGCAGCGTGGCCTGGAAGTTCTTCCGCACCTCGTCGTGGTACGTGTTCACTCCCGCAAGCGCGCGCTCGGCCTGCGCTTTCCACTCCTCGTTCCCATAGTCCAGGTACCACTGGTCGCACAGCGCCACTACACACTCGTCCCCTGACCGGGACATTATAGTTTTTTCTGGCTCAAAGTATACCACAGCACCATTCTCCGCTACAAGCTTGTTCTGCAGAAGCTTCTTCACATCCTGAATTTTCTGTCCGGCATACTCTCCGACCAGCAGAACACCGTCATAGAAACCCTTCAGGTAAACCAGCTCCTTCGCCTCCGTGAGCTTGTCTTTGTCATTTTGGCTTTGGATTTTGAGCTTCTCGTACAAAGTCACAGCTGATAGATTCCCGATGTCCGGGATTTCGAGGATGGGCACGGGCTTGAAGGGCATCACCATGTGGTCGGCGATGCCGTACTTGTCGCGGAAGGCGGGCTTCTTCTGCAGGTCCACGAGGGCGGCGTAGTCGTCGGGCGAGTCCGAGGGGACGCTCGTCACGATGCCCGTGCCTTTGTCCTCTTTGATCGTCAGCATCGGCAGCGCGTAAATCTTCGTGTAACATGTCAATGGCGATTTAAGAGCTACCCCTAACAGCTCCTGCCCAACTATATCTTTGAGTACCTGGAATTCTCCATCTTTCTTAGTGAAGCCCTGGTACGCCATGTTTCTCGCAGCGCGGCGGGTGCACACGAATATTCCGTCCTTAACGGTCTCGAATGCTATGTACTTAATATCAGGATGAATCCAGCAATTTGTCTGACCATACATAGTTTCTGGCCTCAGAGTTGCCGCTACAAGACTAACTTTGTTGCCTTTAAAAGACCTGAAAAACAAAAAAAATATGAATGGTTGTTTCACTCACGCAATTCATTATTCGCTTGCCCTTACTCCAAATAAATGGGAAATGATTTGGAGTCAATGCAGTATGTCTTCGTCTTCCATACATCTCTGTCACGCGTAATCTCGTCATTCACTTCCTTGCTATTCATAACTTCTCTCACAAAATCCACCCACCTCTTCTTAGCCTACCTCGCCTCATGCATCCAGTCCAGTAACAGATTTTTTTTCATCCTATACTGAGTACTGAGTCCATGAGTGATATAAATGCTTACTGGAACACCTCCGGCAGTGGTTCAAGCACCTCCAACTTAACCAGGGTGTATTCCTGCGGGCCGGCGCCCTCGCCCGTGCTGCGGTCGTGATCCATGCACGGCTGCCTGTCCAGCGGCGAGAAGATGGTGTGCCGCTTGCCATACTTAATCTTGTTACGCTCGCGCAAGTGGTGGAACTGCCACTGAACGAACGAGTCGAAGAACGGGTTCGCGTCCGTTGTGATGAACTTGCGACGCCAGTCTACCTGTATAGACAATATTGATGAGGAATTCATATTACAATGTAGATTCGTAAGTCAAACGGGGTGTCCATAAACGCTCGCGCTAGGAATTCTGTCTCTTGCTGTCTTGCTTCTGTGCTTGCATTATTATGTAAGTGATTATCTGATTATACAAATACTTACATGGATGCCCATCCTCTTCAAATCACTAACAGCTCTCGGCGGGAAGTAATCCAGCCAGTAATGCTCATCAGCAAACGCCTTTATCTCCTCCTCAGGGACCCCAATACTCCTCATGATCTGCCACTGGTATTTAGCAGAACCCGCCTTAGCCACAGCTTTGCTCTTCTTCCCTTTACTCTTATCTTTTGGGACTAAGTCGTTTTCCTCCTTTACAGTGACTTCCTCTTCCTCAGGAAAGACAGGAGGGCAGCCAAATTGTTCCATCTCTCTCTTCAGCTTGTCGGCACAGGCTTTGATTGGCATGCCGGTGCAGTGGAAACCGAAGGGGAATAGCACCATCTTTCCTTTCAGTCTATAGTATCTTGTCGCAAACTGTTCAAATATAAAAATACTTTATTTAAGTGAACCTGAACCAACTCACAGCACATGATTAAAGAAACGGAACAGAGACGAAGCTTCATACAACCGCGCTGCGATAGGTACACTACTACAAGCGCGACGCGCGTGTGTACGTGAGCACCTATGCTTTCGTCACGTACGCAGAGAAATCGGTTTCAACTGGCTCACTAGGTGCTCTAGCACAGGGTCGAGTCGCGCATCGCGGTCGATTTCATCTTTACGTTTTGAGTGGATATAGTGTAAAAATAGTATAAAAATGGTTTACTGTACTGTGTATATGAACAATATTAGAAAATTAAAGACATCATATTTTTCCTATCCCAAAGTCTCCATTAGGTATGTAAAGTCTTTATTAAGTACCAACATGTGTACTACCTATGTCTAATTTTATATCTTTAACTAGCTGTTGCCCGCGACTTTGTCCGCGTCTTCGCTTCTATTGGTCGGAGCGTGATGTTATATAGCCTAAAGCCTTCCTCGACAAATGGACTATCCAACACAAAAAGATTTTTTCAATTGGAATCAGTAGTTCCTGAGATTATTATTCAAACAAACTCTTCAGCTTTATAATATTAGTATAGATGTGTTAGATATTTTCTAAAACTAGGTGGTGCAAAAAAAATAAGACCTTGTTAGGTATCGATTTTGGCTGTTTTTTGTAAGAAGTAAATTGCACAGAAGGAATAGGTATGTGCCTATCTCGTAAATGGTGTATTATTATTTATGATGATAGCAAAACTAGGTACCGAACGATAGTTATGCGAGAATATTTTTGCAATTAAGTACTCGTAAGTATCAATTCGACCAAACCGGAATAGAGTTTATGACGGTACTAGTCCATACAATTTTGACGTTTAAACTCAAACTATGTCCTTATACCTGTTTGGTCCTGTTTGTTATTATAAAACAAAAATATAGAAACAAAATCTTTAGAGTAAGTAACTTGTAATCAATAAATTTAAAAAAACTGATCATTATCGTAAAAGTTTTGCTTTGTCCACCTGTGCCGACACTACAAAATTAGGTATAAATTTTGCGTGCTGTTTAGAACCTTAGTCTCTGTTCCGTTTCTTCACTCATGCCATGTGTCATGGATAGGGATGTTTGGCAGTGATAGTGTCCTACACGGCTAATCTATCGCGAAAATAGGTTTTCTACTGTAGCATTGTTATTTTGTAGTAGCTGAGACTGTAATTTTATATTTAACTATACAATGTATATTGTTTTGAAAAAATGACACCTCGCCGAGTTTCTTACGCCGGTTCTTCTCGAGGCAGAGGTTCATTTTTCCGAACCGGTGGTTGTTTATTGATTTTCATAGGTGCATGTGATATGCCTAACGTGAAGAATAAACTACTTTTACTATATAAATAAAAAAATATAGCAGGAATTTTCATGCATAGCTTCTGAATGGCTGCCCATCATCATCATCAGCATCATCATTTCAGCCGAATGACGTCCACTGCTGGACATAGGCCTCCCCCAAAGACTTCCACAATGACCGGTCCCGCGCCACCCGCATCCAGCGGACACCCTCGATCCTTGTACCAGGTCATCAGTCCACCGTGTGGGAGGCCTGCCCGTGCCCACGCTACGCCTTCCGGTACGTGGTCGCCACTCGAGAACCTTTCCGCCCCAAAGGCCATCGGTTCTGCGTGCTATGTGCCCCGCCCACTGCCACTTAAGTTTAGCGATTCGATGGGCTATATCGGTCACTTTGGTTCTGCTGCGGATGGCCTCATTTCCGATGCGATCACGCAGAGAAACTCCCAGCATAGCCCTCTCCAATGCTCTTTGGGTGACTTTGAGCCTTCTTATGAGGCCCATAGTAAGCGACCACGTTTCAGTACCATATGTCATCACTGGCAACACACACTGGTCAAAGACTTTCGTCTTGAGACACTGCGGAATATTGGACGGAAAGATGTGCCGTAGCTTCCCGAACGCTGCCCAGCCGAGTCGGATTCGACGATTAACCTCTTTCTCGAAGTTGGACTTACCTAACTGGACAGTCTGTCCTAAGTATACGTAATCGTCTAAAACTTCGAGCGTAAAGTGTCCGATTGTTACAGGAGTTGGTGCTACATGGGCATTTGACATGATCTTCGTCTTGTCCATGTTCATCCTTAGACCAACTCGTTCGGAGGCTTTACTGACGTCATTGAGCATTGTACTTAAATCCTCCAGGGTCTCAGCCAAGACTACTATATCGTCAGCAAACCGAAGATGAGTGATGTATTTGCCGTTTATGTTGATACCTAGCCTTCTCCAGTCCAGAGACTTGAACACATCCTCCAGTGCAGCGGAAAACAGTTTAGGAGAAATAACATGTCCTTGCCTGACTCCCCGCTGCAACGGAATAGGTTTCGAGTTCTGGTCCTGGAGTCGGACTGACATAGTGGCGTTCTCGTACAAACACTTCAGCACTTCTATATAGCGGTAGTCCACTTGGCACCGTTGGAGAGATTGTAGTACAGCCCAGGTTTCAATCGAATCGCAGGCTTTCTCGTAGTCCACGAACGCTAGACAGAGGGGCAGGTTATACTCCTCAGTCTTTTGTATAACCTGACGAAGCGTATGGATACATGGTCTACGGTGCTAAAGCCTCTTCGGAAACCGGCTTGTTCGGGAGGCTGGAAGTCATCTAGCCTGCGTGCGAGACGGTTCGTAATGACTCTTGAAAACAGCTTTTAGACATGGCTCAGAAGTAAGATGGGGAAGAAGAACAGCACCACCACACCTCTATTCCATGCCTTTGGAGTTTTCCCTTCCAGTAAGACGGAGTCGAACAACTTCTGAAGGGCCCTAAGGACCGGTTTTCCACCTGCCTTCAGGAGTTTAGCTGCAATTCCGTCTTCACCGGGTGCCTTGTTGTTCTTTAGCTGTTTAAGAGCCATTCTAATCTCGTACAGGCTGATGTCCGGGATATCTTTGGTATAGTGCCGGGTTAAATTGGCTCTAGGGTCTTCCGCCAGACCTACTTCGGGTCTGCTAGTTGAGGTGTATAGCTGTCCATAAAAGCACTCTATCTCATTCAGAAGCTCGGGTTTGGATAAAGCGATTCTACCGTCTTCCGTTTTTAATTTGGCGAGCTGGCTCTGCCCAATAGACAGATCTCTTGAGAACACTTTAGAGCCCTTATTCTGCTCGATGGCCTCTTCAATACGATTTGTATTGAATTGGCGCAGATCGCGGGTAAGGGACTTGGAGATCTGTTTATTAAGCTGCCTGTATAATGTCGCATTGGCTGAAGACTGCAGAATCATTTCATTCCTTTCCTCGATGAGCCTCTTATTGGAGATAGAAAGCCTTTTGGCTCTGTGAGTCTGTTGGGCCTTAAAGAACATAGACCCAATGCTATGGACAGCTTCCATAAACCCGTCGTTGAATTCGTCCACGTCGCCCCCTAGACAATCAAAACGGTTTTGGAGTTCCAGCTGAAAGCTCTCAGGGTTTTGGATTTGGACTGCTGCTGGACGGAGCGTAGACTTCATCAGTCGAGAGCGCTCTAGCTTGACACATATATTCAATGTGCCTCTTACCAGACGATGACACTTCCGGTTTTAACCGTATTGATCACAGAGACATCATTGATTATATGCCTCTTCGTTGACATAATGAAGTCAATTTCGTTTTTTGTTGCACCGTCGGGACTCATCCAGGTCCACTTCCTGTGCTCGCGTTTCTTGAAGAAGGAGTTCATCATGTAGTCCCTCCTTCTCCAAGAAACCAGTCAGTAGTTGGCCCCGTTGGTTCCGACTCCTAACTCCAAATTGCCCCACTCTCAGCTCATTGCCGTCTCTCTTCCCCAGTTTTGCATTAAAGTCCCCCATAACACAGATTTTGGAACTATGCATGGCCTTAGTTATATCCTCATACATAGCCTCCACCTCGTCGTCGGAGTTTGCCGAGGTCGGCGCGTATACCTGTATGACCTTCAACGAGTATCTCTTTGATACTTTGATTATAAGGTACGCCACCCTAGCAGACACACTCTCGATCTTCACCACGTTGTTTACGAGGGACTTGTGGACGATGAACCCGCCACCTCCCTGGGACTGTTGGTCGCCCTCCCGGAAATAGAGCCAGTTGCCAGACTTTAGGGTTATCGTGTCCTCCCCCTCTCTTAGGACTTCAGATAACCCCACAATATCCCAACGCAACTTGCTCAGTCCTTCCTCTAGTTCCGCTATCTTTTCGTTGGTCCGCAGTGTACGAGTGTTGTACGTTGCCATGGCCAGGAGTCGTTGGTGGTTGTAGCCGGATCTTCGCCGGACATTCTTAGCACCCCTGGCCCCGCTAGTACCCTGGCCGCTACCAAAACCAGGGCACTGGGGGACGCCGGAACCTCGGGGCCGTGGCTTTTTTGTGTTGTCCATAGGGGGTAAATGCCTTAATCGCTTCGCTTGGCATGCGGGTTGGCGATCGCAGTATATCAACTGCACTCCAGTGATGCTGCTGCCCATCCCCCGGTGGTCTTGGTCGTAGTTTAAGGACATACCCGGGTCCGCCATAATGTAGTACTGGCGAATTATACAATCCGCTATGACATATACTTTCTAGGGTTGTATTGCTTAGAAATAAGGTCGAAAGTAGTATACATTTTTATGATACTGACTGTAATAGTCTGGATTAGGATAGCATGAAAGAAAATAATTGAAAAAGTTAAGAAAAGTCAAACTTTAGGGTTAAGAAAATCTCCAAATGTAAAAAGAGTGAGTGAGACAGAAAACAATATGGAGATGCGACACTGTAAGAGAAGATTAGGTCTCGTTTTTAGGGTTCCGTAGCCAAATGGCAAAAAACGGAACCCTTATGGATTCGTCATGTCTGTCTGTCTGTCCGTCCATCCGTATGTCATAGCAGATGTACTCGGAGACTATGACCACTACAATTATGAAATTTGGTGTGAAGATGTATGTTATGAACCGCTATAGAAATTTGACGTGAAATTACGAAAAAAAATATTGAATTGGGGAAGCACTCCATACATGTAACAGGTGGGTCAACGTTTTTTTTTCAATGCGCATAGGCGTGTGGGGTATCTATGGATAGGCCTTCAAAAATGACATAAATGTTTATAAAAAACTTTTCCATTTAAGTCAACTGTTGGTGAGATATTAGCCGTCAAAGTCGTAAAAAGTGTCCCCCCCCCCTCCCTTCACTCTAGTTTCCGAACTATGAAGTTTAAAATTCTGATAAAAATCAAGATGATGTACATTAATAAATCCTTTCAACGATTTTTGTTTTGAACAGGATAGGTTCAACGGTTTATGAGTTATTGCTGAAAAACTGTCTTGCCAAAATAAAGGGGCGTAAGTGCCGTAAGTTTCCTATGAAGATACGACCTTTTTTGATTAAATGTATTGAATAGTGGTTTGAAATGTAGATTAGGTGTCAGGACGGAACCCTTCTTTGTGCATGGTCCGACGCGCACTTGGCCGGTTTTTCTTTATTTGTACACCCGAGCGAAGCTGGGGCAGGCAGCTAGTAAAGCATAATATTACTTACTTCACATTTGGAAAGCGAGAAAGTGTGTCCTAAGTGGAGGCGACCATTCATGTATGGGAAGGGGAAAGTGCACATGAACTTTTCATGTGGCTTGCCGTCTGTGGGTGCCTCCATCTCAAAGATCTTCTCCGCATCCCATTTTGCTTGCACTTGCTTCTCTATTTCTTGAAGGTATTCTACTTTGAAAGTTCCTTTGCGGTCCAAGGTTGCCTGAAATTATGGGTGGGAATTTTATAATGTTGATATTTACCTTTTTTACAAACCTATTATCTTGACCTGGGCACACATACCTACATATAAAAATGTAGTCTAATCTTGTACGTTGATGGCTACCCACTTTCATTACCTTGCAAATATGTAAAAGATGATCTGATAGTGGAGACAGAGAAAGTTACAAAAAGAAGAATACTGGAATGGTTAATAGTAAGCAGATGATTAAAAACTCTAATGATGCATGGAATGACTAGAATGTCAATCCAATTAGTTTCAATATTAATGCTTGTAATAAAAGTCAAATTGTAGTATTTATGACCACAACAACTGTTTAATTAAAATGGAATAACATTAAATATGAATAACTTGGATTAATCATTGGGTAACAGTGATGAGAAATAAATAAAGATAAAGTTCACTTGGTAGTTAATTGTTGATCACAGAGTATAAACACATTATCTCTTATTAGTTATTACCTGCAAATGTGTTGATGAATAAAAGCAATAATGAATTTCTTAAATTAAATGAGTCACATTCAAAGATACCCTATATTTTGGATGTGGCTGTATCTTTCTCTCTCTCTCTCTCTCTATTGCTTCTTAGCTAAGAATGCCACATATTGGCAGGGTCAGCTTTCTATGCTAATCTTCTTCACTTGTCTGTCCTCAACATAATCTTGGGATACCAGACACACACATGGTAACTGACATTTTCATCTTGGTTAAATTCAATGACTGGAATTTCCTAATCAATTGAACTATATGACAATGATTAAGACAGTGCATTTAAGATTTGCCGATGATCTAATTCTGCTAAGTGACAACTCACAAGACCTAAATGAAATGCTACAGCAACTAGCAAATAGCAGCAGAGAAATAATGACCAACAGTGATAAGGAAGAAATATTTTTAGATAATAATATGATAGAATATGTTGAACAATAGACATATCTTGGGCAAGTTATATCACCACAGGATCTCACACTGAAAGAAGTTGATATTAGAACTGGCAACTCTTGGAAAAAATACTGGTCTTTGAAAGAAATAGTCAAGAGCACAAAAATACCAACCAATCTAAAGGCAAAAGTGTATATACCTGTATTCTACCTTATTTGAAATATGGGTGTCAAATTTGGGCATTAACAGAAAAATACAGGAAATCCCTGTTGGGAGTCTGTCAAAATTTTCAGAATGCCTTTGATAGAGTGAATAACGACACGTTGTTGAGAAAGATTGCACAAGCTGGTCTCTCGACTTCATTACTAAAGCTATTTGCCTGCTATTTGTCAGGTAGACAGCAGTTTGTCCAATACGGCCACACAACCTCGAGATCATTCCCAGTCACATCCGGAATAGGTCAAGGAAGTAATCTAGGTCCCTTACTATTCCTTATCCTAATAAATGATCTTCCAACGTCCATTAAGCAAGCCACTTGTTTATTTTTTGCAGACGATCTTAAATTAGCCCTACTCATTGGCAGCCTTAACACTGTCTTAAATTGCAGGATGACATAGATACAGTTCGGGCCTGGGGCCTTGAAAACAGTTTGACCCTAAATAAGGAGAAATGTTCTGTTTTATCCTTTACGCGGGTGCGCCAGCCGGTGCTCTTTAGCTACACCTTAGAGAATAATCCTTTGAATCGCGTCTCATCAGTTCGTGATCTGGGTACATTATTTGACTCACAGCTTACTTTAAATGAAAATATTATCAAGACCTGTGACGTGGCGCGAAGATCTCTAGGCTTTGTCATAAGACAGGCTAAATACTTCTTTAATCGCAACGCGATTGCGGTATTGTACAATGCATATGTTCGCAGTCGTCTTGAAACTAACTGTATCATATGGAGCCTGCATGAGCAAAAATATGTACTAATGCTTGAAAAGGTACAGTTAGCATCATAAATATGTATACACTTTTCAACCTTATCACTAAGCAATAAAGTGCTAGAATGTATATATGTTTATGGTGCTGACTGTACAAAAATCTTTTATTCATTTTCTCTTCAAAAATATGTATGGGTATTATCCCTACATGTATCCCACGCTTTATATTTTGGGAATGGTGGCCTATACGTCTCTAGAGACCAGGAGAGATTTGTACCTAGTTAAATATTTCTTCTAGCTCATTAGAGGTTATATAAGTAACACTTCAATGCTGGAGTTAATTAGTCTGTGGGTACCGTTTGTATCCAACCTACAACTTCGCCCTCGCAGCCGTCCTCTGTTTGCCCGTTGCCGTCCCGGCGGCGCACACGCGCTCTCTGACCCACTCTCCACTGCATCGGGCCTTGAAGCTTTTAAACAATATCTTGGCCAGCGACAGCCAACTCAATATTTTTCACACCTCTGAACCGCGCTTTTACGCATGCGCCAGCCGGCAATTGGAGTCAATTATTACTATAAGCTCAGTTTAGGAAAGTGTGTAACTATATATTAGCTGTAAGCTCTTCTCTATGTACTAATTTTAATTTGCCAGAATAATTAATATGTGTAGCTTGTCTGTTAGTGTTAATTTAGAATAATAAATAAATAGAAAAAATTGAATGACTCCCTACAGGGATTTCCTGTTTTTGTTGTTGAGTCGTCGTCGTTTGGAATGTCGTATAAAATTACCAATCATTTTCCCTTCCTATTTTCTGTAACTTTTAACAAATTATTTTTTTCCCACATAAACCTCAGCCTTGATGCCTACTTGCAGAATAAACACTTTATTTTAATTTTTGACTTTGAAAGGACATTATTACCACAGTATTACAATATATTCCCTACTCGTACCATCGTCTATATTATGACGTCACAACGCACAAAAAGAACAACAGTACGAGTACACTTTCTTTAGTAAATCCGCCTCATTAATAGTACTTCTGCACAGTATTACAATATATTCCCTACAGTAGTGAAACGCCTTTGATGTCGGGCGACGCCGCCGCTCGTGTAAGTACTTACGCTGTCACGCGCGGATGTGCCAGGGTGGTCACAAAATTGAAAATAAAATAAACGTTATTATACATAACACATCACAGCTAGATATTTACGTGAAATTTTATTATTATTATTATTATTTTTCTTTATTCATCTCAGTATTCGAAATACTGGTATTATGAAATGCACAGGCCGAAGCCAAGTGCAGTTCATTAATTCAATATACCTACGTAGAACAATTTGAGCATAAATGTTTGTGGGAAGCATAAGCTTCTCTGAAATATTTTTTCCAACGAACAAACAAAACTGCTGCCTAAAATGGGTTTCTAGTTCATTACAGTAATCAACGAAATCATTGGGCTGTACTTGTAGCCCTCCAAAGGGATCACGCGATGTATCATATGCACGTTGGTGTAAGTAAATGTTACTTATGGTTGGTTTGTCACTATAACTGGATGCGTAATTAATTGTTGATAAGCATTTGTGTTTATTTACACAACGCCGTAACACATAACCAACAAGTATCCAGGAAACTATTTTTTTCAGGTATATCAAAATTTGTTGAAGGGGTTTCTGTTGTGGTGGATCACATTACCTCACCCACACCACTACATGTAAATATAGAATTATGTTGTGTAAAATCAGTATATTGTGATAAAACCTTATCAAAATCGTCAACACAATTGGTTTTGCTGCATAATTTGAATATTTAACATAAAAAGATTTTCGGAATGCTCACTCAAACTGAATACATGTCGGTTCCCTGCAGCTTCCATCTGCCTGCCGTATTATGCATAAAAAAAATTCTAGACTATCATTATTCAGCTTACGTGTCATCAAGTAGAATTTATCAAAACCAGACTCTTCAAATCATCATACAACCTTATTACGGCATTGTTGACGTACATCAGTACACGGAACAGTTGCGCACCATTGTATTTAATAAAATCCCCGCTCACTCAACTCAAAAACATGTACGTGCCTGCCTTGAATGTTGGAGAACACAGACTGAGTTAGTTCGCGGCGGCGGCCCGCGCTAGCCCCCTCAGTTGCTCAGCGCAAGTACATTCGTTGCCCAACTGTATATTGTTAAACTGTGTTATTTATTACCATGCTGCTCTATCATTATTCGAAAATGTAATTCTTTCCTCTTGCGTCAGCCTTTCGGAGTTTTAGTTGGTCAGTAGAAGTATACATACATGGCAACAAAGAAGTATAAGTATAGAAATTGACATAAAGCCCCAATTCTCATGACTAAACTGTCTTCAATTTCAATAAACGAGCTTAACTGTTCGAAAAAATTACAAGTTCCCTCTCATTTTCATTAAAATATGGTACAAGAATATCTTCCGATATAACCTGCTACAAATTTAATGTATACAATTTAAATTATACATTGTAAAATAGTGTGGAACAAAGAAGTAATTAAAATATTTTTACCATTTTGGGCGGAGATATCCTGACGGTAAGTATTAAATTTGCTTTAAATTCCGCAAAACACGTTGCACTTTCTCATTCTTCTATGATTCGACTGACTGTCAACGCAGTCAACGTCAACTCAACTCGTCATGTCAATTTAACGAATAGACAAGAAAAGTATTCGAGTCACGCTGAACACTGCTGAAGAAAAATAATGAGATATAGTTAATTACTACTTTACTTATATAGGCCATCTGATTGAAATATTGTAAGCTTAGACATTTAAATTCAACGAAGACGCTGCATTTAATAAAGACAGAAATTAAAGGAATTTAATAATCGAATCGATAAATCCTAAACATACCACCACAGAGAGACGCATCAAATTTAAACTAAAACCTAACAGACAGTGGTTAACACCCGGAATTAAAAAATCTTGTTTACATAAACGTCAACTGAGAATCCTTACCAATCCTTACTTCGCAATCAGATGATCCGATTTTAATCATAAGTTCATGTCGCCATTCGTGCCCTTTGATTCGCGTCCGAATTGGCTATGTGCACGTCTGAAACGTCAAACGTCAAAGGTCCCGAGACAATGTCAAAACGCAGAGATGTCAAATAATGACACGTGAATATTTTATTTACTTTAGTAAACGCGAAAGACCCCGTATTGGAAATTTTACTGAAATAAATAAGAGAATAAATAAATACATACAAACGAAACGAATCGTACGAAACCGTTAAGACACCAATAGAAAACGTGAAAGTAAATTTGACAGTGGTCCCCGGTAAGTACACATTTCTGCCATGGTGTGCGCTACGATCGCCTAGCTTACCCCCACCACCTACTTCGCACACAGCCAATAACCGTTCCATCACATTCGCGAATACGAATGCGAATATTAAGGATGCGAATGTGCGAATACGAATGCGAATGTTAGGGCAACCTACGTAATTAGTATAAAAAACTGATTTTCAAAAAATACCGCCTTAAAAAACTAAATAGCAAAAAATAAACGAGAGATTTCCAACCCAAAATTTAGATAAAATTTACACCTACGATTTATTGACATGAAATCTACATTCTCGAAATTTAATTAAACACTGATTTCACTAGTAGCTTCGGTTTCTGTTTGATGTGGACCTAACGATTTCGTATCAAATTTCAAAACTTCCAAAAATTTACTTGACAAAAAATTCTATGTAATTATCAAATCTGCTCACAACCTTTCAAGAGAATCGGTTAAGTAAACGCAACCTGTAGATAATCGGGAACAGCCGAAAATCCGGACATACGAAAAGAGAAAGCATTTTTGTCTAAGCTGACCTTCGCTTCACTAGGTCGTCGGTGAACAATTTCTTACATTTTTATCACCTTTTGGGTCAGGTTTCTGGTAACATTATATCAGGACCATTGTAATTGACTTGGTCATAGTCGCTCCACTATCATATATTTATTATTCTTCGAATGAAGATCTTTCATTCATCTTGATCTAAATATCTTAGCGCTACCCATTGAACACTTAGGAGTTTCGGAAGACCTTCCATGATCTTCTTCCAGGGACGTATATAAGGGGCGGTGGGGTCTGGGGGGTCCGGACCCCCCCCCCCCCCCCCCCTTAGGCCTCAATATCATCATCATTCACTTAAGAGCTGGACTCTTGTCGGTGCAGAGTCCAAGGCTAGTTTCTTGACGTCCTGGTACGACACGACCTCCACATCCTCCTTTATCTGGTTCATATAACTTTTCCTCGGCCTTCCTCTTCCTCTTTTCCCATTTATTTTCCCTTCTATAATGTTCCTGATGAAGTGGTCGTGTCGTAGCAGGTGGCCAATCATTTTTCGTCTTCTGGTTTTAATTGTGGTCAGTAAGCTTCTCTTTTCCTTCACTCTGTTGAGGACGGCTTCGTTGGTTACTCGTTCTGTCCATCTTATCCCCTCCGTCCTTCGCCAACACCACATTTCAAATGCCTGCAAATATTCCTCGTCTTTTTGTGTTAACGTCCATATCCATATATTTAATGATATTCGCGATCTTAGTAGTGCCTTTTTTTTACAGAAAGTCTGTTTGGCCATTGCAATTCTTGCCTTTATATCGGGGGTACATCTTGACTTTTCTGTTACGTTACTTCCCAAATATTTGAAGCTCTGGACTTGTTCTACGTTTTTTCCATCTAAATTTATATCACTTTTTATGTTACCTTCCTTTGATACTATCATGAATTTAGTTTTGTTGTTATTTATTCTAAGTCCAAATTCTCTAAATATGGTGTCTATTTTATTCACAATTTGTTCCAATTCTGTGCTGTTGTTGGCTAAGGCTGCTATATCATCGGCGAACCTGACAAATACTACACTCTTTCCATTAATTTTAATGCCTTCCTTTACTTCATCCAATACCTTCAAAATTGCTGCTTCTATGAATACATTAAATATGAGGGGCGACAGTGAGCATCCCTGTCTTACCCCTTCTTTTATTTTGGCCATTCCTTTTTCGTTTCCTATTTCTATAATCGTTTCTTGTTGCCTGTATAATTCATATATTATCTTTCTGTCTCTGTAGTCCAGTCCTATTTCTTTGAGTCTGTTCATCATCCGTTTCCAATTTACTTTATCAAAAGCCTTTTCCAAGTCTATGAATCCCACACACGTATTAAGGCCTATATATAAACGTCTGTCCAAGGTTAATCTCAATGCCAGTATTGCTTCTCTTGTACCTTTTTGCCTTCTAAACCCGTATTGGTCTTCACCCAAGTTTTCTTCTATTTTTTCTCTGATACGATGTTGTATGTTGTATTATCTTCAATAGAATTTTTGAGACCTGTGATATTAAACTAAGCGTTCTATGTTCCTCACACTTTAAGGTATTTGCTTTCTTTGGCAACATTACTGTTTTCGTTTTTGTAAAGTTCCTGGGTACCTTTCCTTTGGAGTACATACTGGCAACTAAATTAAAAATTTCGTCTATTAAAACTGGGTTGTTAGCGTATTTTATTATTTCTATAAAGATATCATCATCTTCTGCAGCCTTTCCGTCTCGTATTGTTTTTAGGGCCATATCTAATTCTTCTCTTATAATTTCTGGTCTCATTTCATCCATTTCCACATCCTGTTCAACCTCTATGTCTCCTTCCCTCAGTCCATCTCCTTTAAATAGCTCCTCTAAATATCTTTTCCATCTCGCCAGAATCTCCTTGCTTTCTGTTATTATATGACCTTGCTCATTTTTTATTACTGTTGATTTGGTTTTATGTTTCCTATGTAGTTCCCTTATGATCCCATATGGGAAGTACATAGTATATATATCCTTTTTTTATAAGTTCTTCTATCATTTCACAGTCTTTTTCCATATCTTTTATCTTGGCTTCTCTACATAACAAAGTTTTTCTATTAGTAATTCTCTTATAGCTGTTCAAGCTTTCTTCATCCCTTCTGTTTCTCAGTTCTCTTCTTTCTATAATTAAGTTTATGATATCTTGTGTGAGCCATTTCTTCCCTATCCTATCTTGGAACGGCCATAACTTTGTCCCTAAAAGGGCTAAAAGGCTTAGCTGCACAGTTAGGCTTGAATTGATGTAAATTTAATGAACTTAAAAAAATACTACATTTTGCGATCGACAAACTTACTGTTTAAGACTTTTAGCTTTTAGAACATAAATAAGTGAAAAAGTTTTGCAGTTTTTTTTCGTGGCCAAGCTCAAGTTTTACAATGTTGCAAGATTGGATCAACACTTCCCTCATTGATCCATATATCATACTAAATAAAAGCTGCCAAGTGCGGTTTGGGCGGCGCGCAGTAGAGGGTTCTGTACCGCGAGGCAGTTTTTCAGCGATACCTAACTTAGACATATCGTTTTCAAAACATTTTTCAGTGAAAGTATTTATAAGAAAAAAAACATGGACATAGTGCCTATGATTTTTTTCATATTTTTTGATTCCACGGTTCGAAAGTTAGGGGAAGAACAAAATTATTGTGACTTTTGAAGCGATGATCTCCGTTATATTCACTTAATCAATAAAACTGCTGAGAAACCTCATATTTATTTTTAAAGATTTTTAATACCATTTTAACTTAGATTTTTTTTAGATGTTCAGTTACTTGTATGGAGTGCCCATTTTTTGGTTATTTTACTACGTAGCGGCTTACAAAACATCTTTAACCCACATTTTATTTCTTTGTATATCGTGTGTAGTTTTTGATTTAAATGCCTATCAGATACGGACAGACAGACGGACATGACGAAACTAGAACTACATCGTGCTTTAGGATGTAAAACTTTGAGTGTCAATTAGTAGGGTTACTATTGCTCGTGGCAAGATCTCTCAGGACTTATTTTCCGCACTTCTATCAAAATGTAAGGTACCTTATTGTCTTTCAATTTGCGTTTTTGCGTTTTTTGGGTTCCGTACCTCAAGAAGAAAACCTTGTTTCTCACAGGCGTGGTATAAAAAACCGGCGGGAGTGGCCAACATCGGAGGAAATGCGATGGGAACTGAGCCTATACTTATACATGCGTTAGCAGCGGGATACAATCGTCGGCCGGCAACATCCGGTCGCGGTGGAGGTAGCCGAGCGCGCAGTGTTAGCGCCGGAAATGGGCGCGGTGTTAGCGCCGGTAAACGCGCCAGCAAACCGACTGACAGTCATTGCAGCGGGTGCGGCGCAACCAGTCATGGCTACGAGACGTGCAGGTTCAAGAACTTTGAGTGCAGCCGGTGTAGGCGCACTGGACATTTACGTCGTGTGTGTCCGGTACAGGTGGGGGGAAGACCACGGGCCGGACCAGCGAGGGTTCATTTTGGAGCATCAGGAGAGGAATAGCGGAGGAAAGGGAGGAATTTCTTCAGGAAGAAGATTTCCATCAACTGTGTTTGAACGACTATCAGCCGGTGAGTTATCCATTTCCATCAATAATCACATACTTAATATGGAGGTTGACACGGGTACAGCTTTGTCGTGCATAAGCAGCGACACATACAAACGGTATTTCAGTGAACTCGAACTGGCACCACCTGGCCTAAACTTAAAGTTTTACGATGAGTCCACGCTGAAGCCGCTCGGGCTCATAAAACCGAAGGTTCGTTATGGTGCAATAGAGAAACACTTGGAGTTATTTGTAATCGAGGGTGGCACGACTTCACTTATAGGCCGACACTGGTTAACTGAGTTATGTATAGTTATTCCAAATTTTGTTAATTGTCATAATGTGGGTGATGGAAAGGGGCAAATTGATGATAACATTAAAATATTATGTAACAAGTATAAGGAGTTGTTTGAAGGCGGCTTGGGGCTGTACACGGGCGGTAAGGCGACGCTTCGTTTGTGGCCCGGTGCGGTTCCTGTGTTTCACCGAGCGCGCCCGCTGCCGAACGCACTACGCGCGCGCGTTGATGCCGAGCTAGAGGCCATGCTCCGCGATGGCATCATCGAGCCCGTCGAGCCAGTGAGTCAAAGCGGAAAAACGTGCCCCACGGTACCCGAGCATTTGCATTTGCATTTCATTCAGCAGGCATTTTTGCTCGATTAAAATGAGGTTTGTAAGCAAACAGCGCGGGATCCTATAGTAACGAGGGTTTTAAGGTTTATTAGAGATGGATGGCCAACGGAATGTTATATAGAAGGTTTGCAATCTTTTTATAATAGGAAGGATGAATTGTATGAGGATCTGGGTTGTGTCATGTGGGGCCACCGGTTAGTGATTCCAGAAACGTGCAAAGAACGCGTAATACGCATGTTGCACGAGCCTCACATGGGTATTGTCAAATCTAAAGCCCTGGCGCGGAGCTATGTCTGGTGGCCCGGGGTTGACGAGGCAGTGGAGCGGATGTGCCGGGAGTGCGCGGTGTGCGCGGCACAGGCGGACGCGTCACCTCGGCAGGCGCCCAGCATGTGGTCATGGCCAGACAGGCAGTGGTCTAGGATCCATTTGGACTTTATGGGTCCAATTCTTGGAAATGTTTTTTTCAATAGAATAGAATAGAATAGAATAGAATACTTTTATTTGTATAACACAGGTGGTACAGGAAGGTCTTAATAATTATAATTATAGATCTCTGTGCTTTGCCTATTGGCGTACAAAATTTAAATTGCCTTAACAATCCTAACACTAATTAAGTAATAATGGACAATAAAATTATACACATTTATGAAATACAAATACAATTATGAAACATTCAAATAATTTCAGTTACAGCACAAATTATATAATCATGACATTAAGAATATATATATTAGGCCTATAGGGGTCTAAAAAGAAAGAAATAATAATTAGTAATTCAAAGCTACATACCTGTAACACAATTAAATCAAAATAACTACATTAAATAATTTACATTTCCTCTAAATGTCAGAAAAATAATCATTTATCGAGTAATATGTTTTATTAACTAGATAAATTTTTAAGTCTTTCTTAAATTCGTCAAAGTTTTTAATTTTTATACGGTCTGGGATTTTATTAAATATTTTGGAAGCCATTCCCAGTATACTTTTACCTAATAAGGCCGTTTTATGTATGGAACTAGATATTTTATTATGGTACTGTGACCGCACTGGAAGTCTGCTTTGTTGAGACACCATTGTAAACAGCTGAGTATTTATTTTGACGAAAATTGCTACTTCACAAATATAGAGTGCTGGAAAAGTCAATATATTTAACGATTTAAAATATGGGACGCAACTTTCTCGCGTACCTATTCCACAGATGGCCCGTATGCACCTTAGGCTTAGGCTTAGGCGTAGGCTTTAAATATAGCATCTATGTGGACCGAGTTTCCCCAAAAAATGACTCCATATCTTAATACAGATTCCACAAGGCCATAATATGCAGTTAAGAGGGCCTTCCTTTCTACTACCTTTGCAAGATTTTTTAGTGCAAATGCTGACTTATTTAACTTTTACAAGTATATTCTATATGATCTCTCCAGGTAAGTTGATCATCAATCATAAGCCCCAAAAATTTGGTAACACCTACTCTCTCAATGATGTTTCCATTGTATTGAATATTCATGTCCATTACCGTTGTTCGTTGGTGAAAATGCATAATATTCGTTTTAGTCAAATTAATTATTAAATTATTATTGTTTAGCCATGTTATTATTGTATTTATTACTAAATTTATATCATATTCAGTCAACATCCTTATTAGAACTTATATTTGATATGCTGTCGTCTGCAAACATTATCATTGGATGATGATTTTTACAGGGAAAATCATTTATATATATTAAGAAAAGTAGGGGGCCAAGTACGCTGCCCTGTGGAACGCCATATTGCATAGCTTGTTCATTTGAGGCATATACTTGTTCAGATCTACTTTTAGGGGAGACTCTTGATATTTCAGTAATCTGTGGGCGATTTTTCAAATACGATGCAATAAGGTCTAATATTCTACCCCTTATTCCATACCTATGTAGTTTATGACAAAGCAATCTATGGTCAACATAATCAAAAGCTTTTGTCATATCAGTGAACACTGCACAAACCGGTGTTCTTTTATCTACATTTTCTGTCACAATCTTAATTAGGTCGTAAATCGCCATGTTTATATTAATATTTTTCCTGAAACCTTTCTGCTCTTTGCATAAAATATTAAACTTATCGAAAAAGTCATACATTTTTTGATAAATTACCTTTTCAAATATTTTAGCAAACACAGGTATAAGGGCAATGGGTCGATAATTTTGCGGATCTTCCCTATCGCCCTTTTTAAATAAGGGTTTTATTATAGGTTTTTTAGGCTATCTGGATATGTACCCGCACTGATAGACAAATTGATAAGGTAACTTAAGTGTATATCTACAACATCACTAACAAACTTGATAACACGTGTGTTTATGTTGTCATTACCTACACTATTTGTGTTTTTTAGGGAACGTATAATTAGTCTAATGTCCTGGGGTGTTGTAGGGGTCATAAACATAGAATGAGGATTAAAATCTATTTCTGTGGGTTCTATCTGGGCATAGGGATTTTTTCTTAATACAAAGTAATTGTTAAGAGTATTAGCTATTTTGGTCGGGTCAGATACAGTTTCATTACCCTGCCTTATTTTTGAGATACTTTCTTTTGGTAGATTCATCTTACAACTATTTATAATTTGCCATGTAGTTTTTGACTTATTGTCAGACATTTTAATTTTATAGTTATTTTGGGCCATTTTAGTTAGCCTGATAATTTTTCTATATTGGCGTGTGTAGTTTTTTAAGAGAACTTTATTCGTAGTAGTTGGTGAATGCCTATATTGCCAGAGCAAAGTTCTCTGCTTTTTACTACATAGTTTAATACCACGAGGTATCCACGTAATCTTTTTATTCGTTTTAATCGTGATATTTTTTTGGGAAAACAAAGAATGTAAAGTAATCGAAAAGTTTCTAAGAAAGACTCATACGCTTCATTTGGATCACTTGTACTATAAATATCAGAGAAAGACAAGCATGACAGATAGCTCTTAAATTTTTTCAAGTTTTCCTGTGAGTAATCATATTTTTCGACCCTCCAAAATGGTAACATACAGGTTTTTCTAACAGGCACTTTGAGAACTTGTGCTGTGTGATCGTAGAGTCCAAGATCTAAAACGTAACTTTTAAGACCATGCTTAAAATTATGTGCAAAGTTATCTAGGCACGTGTTACGTGTTGGTTGTTTAATTTCTAACTTTAAATTATGACTAAATAATAAAGATTCAAATTCAAATGATACATTATTTCTGCTTAATATGTCAATATTAAAATCACCACAAATTATGATATTCTTATCTAAGTTATCATATATTCTGTCAAGTCTGTCATAAAAGGTAATAAGATTGTTTCTTTTTGGGATTCTGTACACGCAAACAATTATAGTCTTATGTTGGGGTATTTCAATTGCACAACACTCAAATACTTCTGATATTGAGAGCTTTCCAATGTCTTGTAACACTTTAAAATGGAGACCTGTGGGGCTAGTATGATCGCTTATATGTCGGACATATAGCATTCGTCCCTCTCGCACTTACATACTTGACAGTACGGGACACAGGTTTAACAAGAATGCAGGAGCCGCCACGTTTCTTGTTTGCTCTTGAATAACATGCAGCTAATTGGAAATTCGGCACAGCTAATAGTTCTTCGTGTCCAGCCATAATGAAGTGTTCCAAGAATTGGAAATGTTTTTCCAATACCTCGTAGTCGTGGATGCCATGTCCAAATGGGTCGAGGTTGTCCACATGCCTAGCACAACAGCCGGGGCAGTGATTGCAACCTTGTGTGTTATTTAGTAGGTGGGGTTTGCCCAAGCAGATTGTTTCTGACAATGGACCGCCGTTCTCAAGTACTGAAATGCAAAAATTTTGTCAGCACATTTTCTCTGCACCATATCATCCTGCTTCTAATGGTTTGGCGGAAGTGACCGTGAAGGTGTTAAAGCGGGTGATTAAGAAGGCTATTCACGAGAAACAGGATATAAATAAGGCTCTGTGGACCTATTTACTTTATTATAGAAATACTACATCCAACCACGGGTCAGAGCCCAGCAATGCTACTTCAGGGTAGGAGACTTCGTACCAAACTAGATGTTTTAAAGCCGAATTGGATACTGGGTGCAAGGTTCAAAAGACTCAGAAAAAACAAAAATTAGCGGCGGGGGAAGCTCATAGGGAATTAGATGGGAATGACAATGTTTGGTATCGGCAGTACCTGAAGGCGGAAAAGTGGGCCCCGGGTCAGATAGTAGATATGACTGGCTCCGGTGATTATAGGGTCACGGGGACAGACGGTTCTATAATACATAGACACAATGATCAATTAAAGCGGAGGTCAGGTAGACAGTCACTTACAATTCCAACATCAGGACCCATAGTGTCTGAAGTCCGCACAAATCCTAGAGGCTTAGGGGTTCAGGAACCGAACGTGGAGCCGTCCGAGGAGATTCAGGAAGGTCTAGCGGAACGGCCGGGGGAAGCGCCTTCGGGTGCGGCTGTGGTGCCACAACAGAGTCACTCACCCTCACCGCCCGGGTCACTTGCTTTCCAAGACGCTCTACCTAGCGTATCGCCGCCGCCCCTAGCTCGTCCGGTCAGGCAATGCAGGCTCAAGGGTATCTCTAGAATAAATCTATAGTTTATCGTTAGCTGTTAGTTTTGTTTATTATTATTTGTTATTATTAAGTATTGGCTATGTGCACGTCTGAAACGTCAAACGTCAAAGGTCCCGAGACAATATCAAAACTCAGAGATGTCAAATAATGACACATGAATATTTTATTTACTTTTGTAAACGAGAAAGACCCCGTATTGGATTTTTTACTGAAATAAATAAGAGAATAAATAAATACATACAAACGAAACGAATCGTAGGAAACCGTTAAGAAACCAATAGAAAACGTGAAAGTAAATTTGACAGTGGTCCCCGGTAAGTACACATTTCTGCCATGGTGTGCGCTACGATCGCCTAGCTTACCCCCACCACCTACTTCGCACACAGCCAATAAACCCAGGATGGAGGAGAGCAGTGTAGGCTAGTTAGAAAGTAACTGTTATATGTCAGTCGGAATTCTGCCAAATAAATCAGAGCTGCTCCTTCCCATTCTGCTGCCTTATTTCTCGTCCCTGGACTCCATACTTTACAATTTCTGCCGTGGTGTGCGCTGCGATCGCCTAGTTTACTCCCACCACCTACTTCGCACATAGCCAAGCGAACACGATAGTGTAAATCTAGTGTTGAATGTGTAATACGGCATTTACACAATCGTGTTCGCCATGAATTCGCTTCGTCATTCGTCGAAACATACAAGTGCCGTCGCAAACTGCTCTTTCTTTTGATAAATTGAAAACTTATTCTAAAATTCCCACTTCCCTCCACTCCATTTTGTCAACACGTCCTGTTGGGTCGGGCGATGGCGAATGTGTGAACATTAATATTGTTCACACATTCAAAATCACGTTGCGAATCGCGAGGCACTCGCGAGGCGAATAGCCAATGCACTGTTTAGTTGTTTACACATGCGTATTCGTTATTCGCCTCGCCATTCGCTCGAATGTGTAAATGCTGCATAACCACATCACTAACTGCAATATCGCCAATATCCTAGATCTGTCATTTTTACCGGCAAATTTTTCGCACGCCACCCGCCATCCATCCATCGTTCGTTCAAAGAAAGACGCGCAAGTCCCGCCGCTTCCTTTTTTCCGTACGCTTAGCGGTTAAATTTAGTGCTTTTTGATTATAAATTAAGACTACAATGGCACCACGGACTGCGAAAGCTAAGGTACAGTAATATTAGAGATTTTTATCTCGTACATTCCATGGATTGCGCATTTGCAAACTGGTTTGCTTTATTACTTATCTCCATTAAAATGCTTGTTTTGTGTAAAGTTTATATGTTCATAGTGTCGGTTTGATAGTACTATTAAGTTAAAGTTATTTTGTGTCTTACTGCATTTGGATTAACTTAATTACCGAGGTAATTTACGTGAAAACCGACTTTGCCGCGTGTTAGTGTAAACACCCCTTGGCGCCTCTTTACGACAAAGCTTACATTGAAATGAATGCGAATTTAAATTTTATCTTAACTCACAAGCGATGCATTGAGTCATCCCTGACTCGGTTTCATTTTTCCTGTACCATATCCCGCGTTGTGGTATTATTATGTTCGTCCGATGTTATACGAGCATTGATCCATAATGGTGCTTCATTTGTGAGTTTTGAAAGTCACGACAGAATTTTTGTAATATTTTTGGTCTTGGTGTTTTGTTTTGGATTCTGTTCAATTTGTACTGATTTGTACAATGAAAAAAATCTTCATACTACCTACAGTCAGTCAGTTTAGTATAGGTCATAATAAGTATTTACCTTATTGATAATTTCCAGATAAACTATCTCACAATTTCAGTTGCTTTTTTAAAACACACACTATAAATGAAAAATTACAAGTACATGTCAAAAATTTATAGTGGTATGTTAGCACAAACCATCTATGTTATTAATGTTATTGTAACCACCACAAGTGTGGTTGAAATTTAGTCAGTACTAGTGACCCGCCCCGGCTTCGCACAGTTGCAATCTTGCAATGATGATATAAAAATATACTACAGAATGTCTCTTTATATACAACTCGACCAGTACCGCCGCAACCGCTATGTCCCTGCATTTTTAATCTCTAATATCTTTGAAAATATTCATTTAAATTACATGCTGTAAAGGGCCATATTGATATATATTAAATGCACAATGTATTTAAGGTACTTTAATGGATAAGGATTAATGCTGTATTGCTTAAAATCGCTTCGTAAATAAGCGATAAAAGTAAAGGATAGAAAATGGCTATTGTGGGTTATCCCTAAGGGCCTAAGAGATAGACATATACCATCGCGGACTTTTTTGTAGACCTTTTTAAGGTGTACAATACTGTAGTACATTATTTTGATCTATCTCGTAAGGTTCAGCGAGCGTTTCCAATTAAAGCAATTAAATTAATTAAAATGTATTTAATTTACGACATTACATTAGAAACCTCTAAAATTATCAGTGTTTCTCTACTATATTATGCATGTATTATACATATAAACCTTCCTCTTGAATCATTCTATCTATTTAAAAAAGCGCATCAAAATCCGTTGCGTAGTTTTAAAGATTTAAGCATACGTAGGGACAGATAGCGGGAAGCGACTTTGTTTTATACCTATGTAGTGATGATGTCTAGATCCAATATAAAAAAAAAAAACTTTCGATGTGTTTTTACACTGCTGAATTTTATTGTATCATGTGACTGTACTAAGTAAAATAGACATTAAATATTAATAGAAAATTGCCGTGCAAGTGTTGCAGCAATTAACCCTTAAATGCTTGATTTTTTATTTTTGCCTGAAATTGATATATGTGATATATTATTGTTAACGGACACCGGAAAAAAATACTGATTTTCACTGAATTATCGTTTTTACAAGTTACATAGGGCGAAAGCCATTTATGTCCTTGCCATCAAACTTCACAGTTTGGCGAGTTTTATTGTATGTAAAATTTAATGTATATTTCTTAAATAAAATATATAAAAAAAAATGTAAATGTGTAATATACACCACACACACACACACACACACACACACACACACACACACACACACACACTGTGGTGGGGTGGAGTGTGGGGGTGTGGTGTGGCGGTGGTGTGGTGTGTATGTACACTACATATGTATGAAAGATTTTATTATAATCAGTAAGGTACTATATTTGTGATATAACTATAATAAATAATTTAAATATAAAATATAAATAAACCCCTAACAACTCGTTTAAATCACACACCGAAAATCTACAACTAAAAACTTTATGCAAAATTGCCACCCTTACCCTTATGATTAAAAACAAGTGTAATATTTTTTTTTATACAAAACCATACAGATCTAAATGATAAATATAAAAATCAATTAGTTTTTCTGACGAAATGATATCTAACAACAGTTCATCATGTTTTCACATGAATAAAATTTGATGATTTGTTATTTAGGCTGCATACACTATGCATTTAAGGGTTAAACCATTGAACAAGTAGTAAACTGCTAAGTAGTACATTCAATTTTTCAGAAAACTTCAAACACAAAAGTAGCAGATAATGAAGCACCTAAAAAAGGCAGAGGAAAAGCAAAAACTGTAGAAGACCCAGAGACGGACGCTGTAGAAACTGAAGTAGGTGATGTGCCGGTCATAGATAAGAAAATCAAAAGAGGCAAAAAGGGTGACGGTGATACCAATGGCCAGGAGGAAACAAATGGAGTGTCCGAGGAAAAAGCCCCTCCAGCTAAAAAAGGCAGAAAGAAGATGGCTGATGTACCAGAACAGAATGTTATAGAAAATACTGATGAGGATAAAACTTCAAACCCTGATGATGAAACTGAAACACAATCAGAAAGTAATGGCCAAGCAGAAGAAGTGCCAGCTTCTGGAGGAAGAGGCAAAAAGAAGCCTGCAAAAAAGGAGGTGGCCAGCAAGCCTAAACCAGAATCAAAACCTGCAGCCAGAGGTAAAAAAAATACTAAACCAGAAACTGAAAGTGAAGTAGGTGAGAGAGAAGAAGCCAGTGAAGATCTAGTCAAACCAGCAGGAAAGGGTAGAGGACGTAAAGCTCCTCAGAAAGCAGACAAGGAACCTGAACAGGAAAAAGTTGATGGTGATATAAAGGTTAAGGAATCACCTAAAAAAGAGGGTCGAAAAAGGGGCCAGACAAAACCAGCAAAAGAAAACACTCCAGAAAATGAACAAAGTGATCAGGAAGTAGAAGAAGAACTTGCTGAAGAACCTAAGAAAAAGGAAACTAAAGGTAGAAAAAATAAAGCTAAAAAGCCATCAAAAGCGGAAATTGAAGAAGATGAAGAGAATAAACCAGAACCCGCTTCTAAAAAAAGAAAAGTTGCAAAAAATGAAGGAAAGGGTAACTATACTTATTTTAAATCAAGTATAATGTTTTTTTTTTTACTATAAACTTTTGCCCCACTCCACCTCTTATATCGATAGATTTTCACAGAATAAAAAAATATATACATAAAATGAGTGGCATAAAGGTTCCTTTTTCACCATTTTGGTATGGAATTCTATAAACAGTATATTAGAAGGGTAAAGCTTGAGGATCAAAAGAGATGTCTCTTTTTGATTACTAGATAGAAAGCCTTCTCTGGCTTTGCATGGGTATATGTAGTACAGTCAAGTGTCATACAAAGTATATGGTGTTCCTAACTATGTGGCCACTTTGGCTGCTACATAGTTATAATCAATCGGCCAATAGCATGTCGGGCCACGCTCAGTGTAGGGTTCCGTAGTTGCCCAATGAACTTACTCTAAAAAAATCAATAACAAGCAAAAGGGAATACTTTTGCAGCGTTTCATACGTCTTTTTCTCAGAAGGGAAGACTAGCTCAGAATAACTCAAAAACGGCTTAACTGATCATATCCGCTTTAGTTTTCATTGAGTCTTTAAGCTTTAGTTTCATGTTTTTTTTTTCATATTTTTTGGACCTATAGTTCATAAGTTAAGAGGGGGGAGGGACACATTTTTTTCTCTTTTGGATTGAATATTTCCGAAAATATTCACTATCAATCATTTTTTGAAGACCTATTAATTTTGAAAGACCTATCCAACGACACCACACACCATAGGGTTAAAGCAGAAAAAAAAAATCATCCCCACTTTACGTGTAGGGGAGGTAGGTACCCTTATTTTTTTTTTACTACTGACAGTTTTATTGATTTATATATCCATACCAAATTTCTAGCACTAACAATGACAGAGCAAAGCCTCGGACATACATACAGACAGAAGGACACGGATAAGCTATAAGAGTTCCTAGTTGACTACGGAACCCTAAAAAATGAGACCTAACTAGTATACCTACTATCTTCTGTCTCGCTCATCTCAATACCCCCTTTTTCATGGAAGATTTTTTAAACTACATATTTCTTCTGACAATCACAAACAGTATAAAAACATAAGCCATATAAATAGGCACATTGTGGGCAGTTGATTTTCATTAGAAAAGGTTAATTTTTATAGCCCTTATAATTATAGTAATCATTGTTCTCGAGTCTTGTATGTTCTATGTATTTGAGTATTTATCTATATCTATACTAATATTATAAAGGTGAAGAGTTTGTTTGTTTGACCGCGCTAATCTCAGGAACTACTGGTTCGAATTGAAAAATTCTTTTTGTGTTGGATAGTCCATTTATCGAGGAAGGCTTTAGGCTATATAACATCACGCTGCAACCAATAGTAGCGAAGACGCGGACGAAGTCGCGGGCAACACCTAGTATGTTATATAAGTATGATTTATATCGTCGCTATCTATAGTACAAGCGTTGCTTAGTTTGTAACTAGATTTGTGTAAGATAGTCCACAAATATTTATTTTATTTTTAAGTATTATGCTGCCCATAACGCCCGAACTAAGCATCCGACTGTTCTTTTTGTATGACAGCAAATATGCTGGGTGCACATTCCTTCTGGGACATCAAGTAGAATAATGTTGATTCCTTGCAAAGAATTTTAATGACTTAAGAATTTATAAAATGATTCTCAGTTGTCTGAAATAAGTGAATGTTATTTTTATAATAATACTCACTATTTATTTGAGATATTTATATAACTTTAAATTTATTTATATAACAAAGAATATTATTATGTGATAGCCGCGTACTAAGCGAGCAACCCGCATGCCAACCATGGCGATCATGGCATTTACCCCCCATTAAATTGGGAGACTGCCAGGAAGGTTCGCCGGCTTAAAGTGGCACAGCGAACTATGGAACGCTCAATGCTCGGAATCTCTCTGCGAGATAGAGTGCGGAACGACGTCATTCGCCAACGCACCAAAGTCACCGATATCGGCAAGAGGGTCGCAAAATTAAAATGGCAATGGGCCCGTCATATCTGCCGAAGAGACTATGACCGATGGAGCCAACGAGTGCTGTCCTGGAGACCTCGATCGGCAAGTCGTAGCGTGGGAAGGCCGCAAGCCAGATGGTCTGACGACATCAAAAAGACGGCAGGGCCAACCTGGACCAGAACTGCTACGTCCAGAAGTCATTGGAAATCCATGGAGGAGGCATATGTCCAGCAGTGGACGCAAATATGCTGAAGAAGAGAGAGAGAGAGAGAGAAATTGGGAGAGGCCTATGTCGAGATGTGGATATCCTTGGGCTGATATGGTGGTAGTGGAAGCGAGCAACCTCGCGAAGTAAATCCTCGCGCGTGCACTACTGCTTTGTCCGAGCGTGCCGCGGCACGAGCCGAGCGTTATCGGTTTTTTGCCGATGCTCAAAAGCGCCTCTCGGTAGGTTTGCCGCGCTCACTCAAGATGGTTGTGTTTTGCTTCGCTTGTTTGTTTTTGCGTCATGGATATTGTGCCTCATGACGATCTTGAGCGAAACTGGCTGGATATTGCCGCGCGCAGCATCCTTTGCGCAATCGATCTACACACCGAGGCTGCTTCGCGCGTCAAATGTCCGAGGCTGCTCGCTCTGTCAGTACGCGGCTTACTGACTAGTATCAACTAAATCCGCGCATTGCGTCACAATTATTATTTAAGCACAAGGTATGTCCTAGTGTCCTAATCTGAATCAATACTTGCCACTTTCACTTATGTCATTCATATTAATAGGGGACAACAATAGACACTAGACTGGTATTAGGTGTCCAATTGTACTGAAATATAAATACCAAACGTTTACTTTAGCATTTTCATTCAATGTTGTTATGTCAACTATGGCAGCCCACAACCTGGCATTTGTTCCCTGCTTGTTA
Source organism: Notocelia uddmanniana (assembly GCA_905163555.1). NCBI lineage: Eukaryota > Metazoa > Arthropoda > Insecta > Lepidoptera > Tortricidae > Notocelia > Notocelia uddmanniana. Next base: position 26,416,072 of record LR991055.1, read on the forward strand.
ATTTTGTAATAAATGTCCAATAGTAATTCACGTTCTAATTTGAACATTTTTGTCTCAGATGAAGTGAAAGACGAGGAGCCGGCTGAAGAAGAAGCCTCAGAACCAAAGCCCGCCAAAGGCAAGCGGGGGCAGAAGAAAGAGGTCCCGGCCGAGCCGGAGGAGACCCCGGAGGGCGGCGACCCCGCGGCCAAGCGCCGCCGCAAGCCCGCCGACGAAAAGGGTAACTAAATACCGCTATGTTGATAATTAGGGCCTAAATTAATTATTTGTGTTTATAATTACTGGAACATGTTTTTATTAATAAATGGTTTTTCGAATATTATTATGTTGTATGCTTTTATTTATCTATTCCCTTTCATTAATATTCGTCCACAAATCTATTAAAAAAATGCAAGTGATGGAAGACTACATGAGGGCAGCTTTACTCCTATTAACATCTCAATTTGTAGTTGTTAGGCTATGTAGTTATTTACTAACCCTGGTGGGGTATAGCATTAATTTCTAAATATTAAGGTGAGCATGGAGTGTCTGGTTGACAAATAAATAAGTATCCAACTATGAAATAAGGATCTAGTTATCAAATAATATATAATGGGTATAATTCATTGCGTAATCTACTAATCGGGCAAGAAAGTACAAACTAAATCCATTTTCAAGAGCAATTTTGCTCCTGATTTTATTGAAATCTGAAGTGACAGTTGGAAATTAATAAATAATTACATACATATTTGGTTAAATTGAAATTCGCCAATGATAGGATACTTAAGTCTAGCAATTAGTTCGAGCTTTTTTGTGGTTATTGATATACGTGGTTTGAAATCTATGATTGGCCTTTAAAAAGCAGCCAAGGGGTACGCGAAATTTAGGATTCCGTAGCTGTCGCAGGAACCCGTGACATTATGCGGATTTAAATCATCGAAAACTTATATTTGCTCTATATTTGGCATAACTAACAACATATCTAAGTAATCGATGGATATTATACGTAGGTTTGCTTTATCCAAGTACATTTCTTAAGATCGGTTATTACTCGTTAACTAGTATTGCCTACTTAGCTGTGATAGTTTGCCTTTTAACCCTTTTCCAGGCTGCGCCAATCTAGAAGGCTTTACAAAAAGCAAAATATATACTCTAAATAGTTACGTTATGGTGATTCATTTCAAGACGAGTCACTTTTTACGAAAATGCAATGTAATTTGAGTCTTAAATCAGAGAACTAGGATTGAAATTCTATTGACACCTATGTGGTCGATGAAAGGTACTACTACGCCTGGAAAAGGGTTAAAGGTAAGCGTCCACCGGCCTACATCTCACGCAACGGATTTTAGTATTCTTTGTATAGAAAGTCACACAAGTGCTTCCACTGATCCGCACCGTACGTTAATCGGGGGTCGAAGTTGCACCACGTCCGTAGGGAGTACCCACCGTTACCCTACACGTGACCCCTGGGTGGTGCTAAAAGTGCAAAAAACTGGCAACCCTAACAATGTTCTCGAAGATCTCACGGCTTGAAATAATTGCCATACGATAAAAAAAAAATTGAAATATTGACGTTATGGTCGTTATAATATAATAGGCCGTGTAGTACGTTTCGGGTGGCCAGCAAAGCAAGAGACCGTCTTTTCTTTCAATATCACGTGGGACGCGTCTAGCGACATGTTTAAAGCCCATCCAGCGACATGTTTCGGGATCATCAAGCGCTATGTTTCGGGATCATCAAGTCCCATCGAGTGACATGTTTTAGGCTCTTCGAGCGGCATATTTCGAGCCCATCCAGCGACATGATTCGGGCTCATCAAGCAATATGTTTTGGGCTCATCGAGAAACAAGTTTTAGGCTCGTCGAGGCGACATGCCACGGCCGGAACAGCGATTGCCTGCCTCGTATTAAATAACGCACTTTTCAGGCAATCCCTTGCTTCGCGGCCTTTGCAGTAATGTACTATTGTGCAACAGTGAAAAATAGGCTCTTGGGAAGAGTAGCTAAAGCAGAGACTTTTTGGAAAATTAAAGGTATTTGCAACAGAAACACATTTCTGCACATTTGCTCAAGTCAGATTTTCCAGTCGCAAGTTACTCGGATGTTCTTAAAATGGGGATAATCATTTAGAATAAATTATACTCATATTTAAACTTAATAAAATAGGCTTTCAAACCATATATATTGAGTTGCAGTAAGTTCGTTATTTTACCTATCAATATGCTTATGAATGACATAACATATGGCTCTATATCTAGGAAACATTTTCCAGCCCGGCTAGTATGATAGCTTATATGTCGGACATATAGCATTCGTCCCTCTCGCACTTACATACTTGACAGTACGGGACGAATGCTATATGTCCGACATATAAGCGATCATACTAGCCCCTCAGGTGGTTATGTAAGATTACTGGAACTCTTTCACTGCGCAAGCGTTGTCGTTCTGCGATACGCTCTCGTGGCCATACAAAATAAATATACTTACAAATAGGGGGTCACTTGTGCAATTTCGACAAGATACTTTTCTTGAAAACAAAAACTTTAAATTATAGATTTTGTTAAACAAAAGCTTGACACTACCGTTTTCTATTTTTTTTCAGTATCGTCAGAAGACAAAAAAGAAAAAGCGCCCCCCAAAAACAAGTCTTCAACTAATTATGAGGAGATAGATTTTTCAAATTCATCAGAAACAGCTCTGGGCAAAAATTGGAATCTAAAAATATCCAGCTGGAATGTCGACGGGATCCGAGCTTGGATGAACAAGGGGGGGCTCGATTTTATAAAATACGAGAAACCTGACATACTGTGTCTGCAAGAGACAAAATGTGCCAAAGACAAGCTGCCGGATGATATAGCGAATTTGCCGGGCTACCACGCGTACTGGCAGGGGAGTGATAAGGATGGTTACGCGGGAGTGGGCATCTACACGACGAAATTGGCCATTAGCGTGCAATACGGGCTGGGAGACGAGGAGCTGGACTCCGAGGGCCGCATGATCACGGCCGAGTACGAGCAGTTCTACCTCATCTGCACGTACGTCCCCAACGCGGGCCGCAAGCTAGTCACCCTGCCCAAGAGACTGCAGTGGAACGACGAGTTCCGAAAGTACGTAAAGGCGTTGAACGAGAAGAAACCTGTGATCATTTGCGGCGACATGAACGTTGCTCACAATGAAATTGGTAAGATACATTTCAATATTTTGTAATCGGAATTGTGTTAAACTTAAATCATTGCACATCTTTTTCATCATAATCGGTTGCTTCACGAATCTCCTTAAGGCTTGGTCACACAGCGTGCGTGACATCTGCGCTGCGCGCCGGTACGTGCGTTAATAGGTTATAGCGACGCCACACGGACCGCGCACGCTCTGTGGCCAAGCCCTTATTGGTATAGTATAGATGATGTATCTCACGAAAATGGAATAATCTTGGTTCGGTATAGTACATAAAAACATAATGTGAAAAAAAAATACAAATTCATAAACGGTTTCGAAGAATTGAGATTTAACTGGAAATCAAGTTCTTTTAAAGCTAGATCACAGCTCCTGTCATGCATAACATTATTCAATTACTTAAAATGATTGTTATGTTAGTGCGACTTGGCAAATTTCCTTTTTCAAATCCCTTGATTGGTCTGAACGTAGTCTTCCTCCCTTAACTTCCCACACATTACGTTCAACACACTTATTTGAATACTTGACTAGATCTTTGCCAATGAAATACTAGACTATATTAAGGTACTCAGACTCGAAGATTAAATTCGGTGGCTAAAAACTAGGCAAGTTTACGGTACAGTCAGCATCAAAAGAAGCTACGCATAGGAAGGTGTTAAAAGCTTTTATTCCCCTATGATGCGTAGCTACTTTTGTACACTGTACCACCGATCTGGTCTTATGATGGAGACAGCAGGTGGCCATAGCAATACCTAAACTACTAAGATAAACCTGTTGTTGTATTTGATGACTAGGCAAAAGGTACAATCGGCAATAAAAGTTTGTTTCAATCAATGGGTTGTTGTTTCTCATAGAAATGCAATAAATATTACGGACCTTCCAGATCTCGCAAATCCGAAAACTAACAAGAAAAACGCTGGCTTTACACTGGAGGAGCGTCAGGGCATGACGGATTTGCTTAGCGACGGCTTTATCGACTCGTACCGGCATCTTCGCCCCAACGAGACCGGCGTCTACACCTTCTGGACTTACATGATGAACTCTAGGGCTAAGAATGTTGGATGGTAAGTTTTTGATGGTCAGCTTTAACATGATCCTGTGCTTTAACACTCATTACCACAAGGCGAGTTCTGTTTTAGTTAATTTTCGCCCCAAAAAGTACATGGCATACGAAAGTATAGTGACACGTGCCACTGAAGCAGTGAATGTGATAAAAATATAATTGGTAGAGCAAAGAAAATGGGTACACTTTGTGTCAAACCTGCATAGAAACAGACCCATTTTAATTGTTCCTTAGTCTATTTGTCTGCAGACACAACGGGCAACGATAATTCCATTGGCTTTCGAGCACTTCGGTACGTCGAAAAATAAACGCGGTCGGATTAATAGAATATCACTTAGTTTCGTAACTAACCTTCAGGCACATGATTGAAATATTCTCACACAGGCACGTAGATATAGAAATTCTAAGAGGGCGGGCGGACGCGCCAATCGGACATTAAACAATAAATGAAGGCGCGAGCGTAGCTTTTTCTTTAGCAAAAAAACCGGCCAAGTGCGTGTCGGACCACGCACAATGAAGGGCTCCATTCCCACCACTGCCACTCCACATGTGAAACCACTATCCTGTACTTCGAATTAAAAAAGTTACCCTTCAAAATTTGGCCTCTTGTCTAAAATTCATTCCTACAGGGCGGGAGTGCCCTGTAACAGGAGCAAAAAAAAATATTGAGCGAGCCAGGAATTATTTCCAAGTGGTTCCAGTTGATTTTTTTGGCCAATTAATCTTCTGAAGTGATATCTATACCTATATATTTTAAAAACACATTTTTTTAAATTAAGAAATACCTATCCAAAATACCTTTAATGTAACATAAAAAAATCAAAATGTATTATGACTCATAACTTATACTACCCCAAAAACTGCACTGATCGCCTTATAATCTCGTGGAATCAAGATCCATTACTTGGAGGTCATGAGTCTACAAGTAGATCAAAATTTCTCAGAATTAAAAAAAAAATACAAGTATATTGGGAGACGGGTTACTGCCGATGCTCTAAGGAAGCGTCCTTTTAAATATTTGCTCCTGTTACTGTACTATACATTACACGTCTATCTTTGGGTCACCGACTTAGGTATGTGTAGGTACCAAATTTCAACTCAACCGGTCCTGTGGTTTCGGAACAAACTGGCTATGACAGACGGACGGATAGACACACGAGTGATCCTTTTTTTTATACCACGCCTGTGAAAAAAAAGCGTAATATGGGTTCCGTTTTTTTTTCTTTTTGAAGTACGGAACCCAAAAAACTTAAATTGAAAGACAATGATGTACCTACATACATTTTGTAGAAGTGCGGAAAATATGTTCTTCATAAGTCCTGAGAGATCTTGCCACGAGCAATAGTAACCCTACTAAACACTCAAGAGTTTTACATCCTAAAGCACGATGTAGTTCTAGTTTCGTCAAGTCCGTCTGTCTGTCCGTATCTCATAGGCATTTTAATCAAAAACTACACACAACAAACAAAGAAATAAATTTGGATTAAAGAGACAAGATTGTAAGCCGCTGCGCAGTAAACTAAAAAATAAATAGGGGGCACTCCATACAATGAACTTAAAATAAAATAAAAATTCTAGGTTAACATGTGGCACATCAATGGCGATTGGTCTTCAAAAATAAATATGAGGTTTCTCAGCAGTTTTATAGATTAAGTGAATATGATCGGAGATAATCGCTCCAATAGTCACAATAAAAAAATATGAAAAAAATCATGGGCATTATGTCCATGATTTTTTTCTTATTAAATACTTTCACCGAAAAATGATTTGAAAAAGACAGGTCTAATAGTTTCTAAGTTAGGTATCGCTGAAAAACTGCCTCGCTCTTGTCGTGTAGTCGTAAGTGTCGTGAGTTTCCTATAAAAATACGACCCCTGCTAACTCACAGTACAGGATAGTGGTTCTAAACCAGTACCAGTAGCAGCAGGTACAGAACCCCCCACAGCGCGCCGCCCAAACCGCACTTGGCCGCTTTTATTTAATATGATATATGGATCAATAAGGAAATTGACCATCCAATCTTGCGACATCGTAAAACTTGAGCTTGTTGTGCACCACGCGAAAAACTGCGAAACTTGTTCACTTACTCATGTCCTAAAAGCTAAAAGTCATAAACTGTAAGTTTGTCGATCGCAAAATGTAGGTAGTACTTTTTTTAAGTTCATTAAATTTACATCAATTCGGCCCAACTGTGCAGCTTAGGGACAATGCTATGGCCCTTCCAAGATGGTCAGATTTTGTTGTCGAAAAACGCACGGTTTATGACTTTTAGAACAAGCTGCGAAATTTCGCAGTTCCTCGCGTGCCCGCGGGCTCAAATTATTCGATGCAGCCAATCTAGACTGTTAACACTACCCTCACTGATCCATACATACTACATACTATAAACCAGAAGTACATCGTGCTTTGCGATTTTAATGACGATTCCACTGGGTATAGGGCAATGAGTACATTATATGGTATAGGGCGAGTGCCGAGAATCGGGACGAGTGAAAATTACATTTTCTCAAACATGCAATGAAATATTGATGTTATGTTCCTTATAACAGGCTGCGAAGTATGACGTTTCAGGTGCGGCTAGGACAAGAGGTCGTTAATGAAATTTCATACAAATCCTGCAGGCCTAGGCCGGCAAAGTCCTCTTTTTTAATTTCCATTCCACATAAATTGTGGCACAGGCACCATGACATTCTGCCACTAAAAATAAAACTTTGATTTTTTTGTTGTTTATTTCATTGCATGTTTGAGAAAAGCACTATACATACCTCGGCGGGAAATATGGGGTTGCCAGCCTCAGACCTATCCGACCTCGCTTCGCTCGGCCGTCTATATATGTCTTCGGCCGGCAACCCCTTACGTCCCGGCCTCTGTAGTAATGTACTATTCCGTACGTGTATATTAGGGGGAAAAATTCGCACTGATCAATCGCCTCAATTGCGGTCGTGGGTTTCCTTTTCGGCTCTAGGAATAAACATGGTACCATCGAGCCCTAAGGGGGGGGTCCGGACCCCCAGACCCCCCCCTTATATACGTCCCTGTTCTCACATATTGTACTGCGTCTCTAATGTCTCTATGTGTATGCGTGTACGCGTACTGAGTAAAAGCCGAGACACACCGAATGCGTGCGCAGCACGTGCGCGTGTGCGTGGCGTGCGCGTTGTATAGGATGAAATGTCATAGTAGATGACACACCGCTTGCAAGTCACGCGCACGTGCACGCTACGCAAGCGCTTCCATCCCTTTCTAAGGAGCAGACAGTTTTAATAATAAATATGAACGTAGAGCAACTCTCATCATACTGGGTATGGATACTAACTTGAATTTTGTTTTAGGCGACTGGACTACTTCTTATTGTCGGAGAGATTACTACCGTCTCTATGCGACAGCGTCGTACGGAGCGAAGTGTATGGCAGCGATCATTGCCCTATAACCCTCTTCCTGCACATTACCAGTGCTGACAAACCTAAGGAATAAATCTACTTCAAAGTTCAAATTGAATCTCATTTTTGTACATGTTTGTTTATGAGATTTTTTGGAGGTTTCTGTTATGCAAAGGATGATTTGACGAAATAAAATGTTCCACCATACTCATTATCACACTCGTTTTACTCTTTAAAAAATAACGTCAGGAAAAAACACTTAAAACACATCGGTCAATATATTACTTAGTGTGATACTTTTAGTCTTACTTACAAATAATGTATTACTTCTTGCCGAGACTGAGGACAGACATGTCAGATCCTTTGCGGCGACATTTCAGGTGAGCCTGTAATCAAAATTACATTAGAATTAGCAAAAATTTCATTTCGCATGGTCAAAAAGCTTATAATAAGTCACAGATTATGCTGATACATATTAATAAAAAGTAAAGCCCACATAGGGCGGGTGCAGGTCGGGAGTACGGCCTATCTATTTACATAGATCTATATGAACATCATCATCACCAAAAAAAAAAAAAACTGTAAACATTTCATTCCTCTGTGTTTCGCGCTATTATTATTCAAGTAATTTTTCTATATCATCATCATTTTTTTTCTCGTGAGGCTGCTATTGCATGTAAAAATGAATTATACCTATAACAAATATCAAGAGCCTGCTTTGCTCATCTCGCAACAAAAATGGCAGTAGCGCACAATAGTAATAATACCTACTAGGGGACTTCTTTTCTTTGGCAGTGACAGGACTAACACATCATTAATTGCCGACCCTTTAGTAGCATTAGGATGCCTTTCCACCAGATGCAGGGGCGTCCCTAGCCCATGTGGCGCCCGGGTGCAAATAAGGTGCAATCATCACCCAAGCGCCCCCTAGTAAGCGCGCTGTGAGTGGCGCTCCGGGCGCTCGGCGCCCGGGTGCACCGCACCCCCTGCACTGTAGGTAAAGCCGCCCCTGCCCAGATGTGATATGCAGCTATAGCAACGCAGCATAGTTTTTCAGACTCCATTAAATTGTATGGCCGACCACATACACTCGGAATACCGTTGCATAATGCCGCTCGCTGGGCAGCTTCATACAAACGGAATTCATCAACTGCTGTTAGAACTCCGTCTGTATGTGGCCAGTCTAAGCTAATGTGAAGACGCACTTGTATTATTGTCCCAAACTCTGCACGGTTGAGTAACGAGTACACAGAGCAGAGGCTGTTCAGCGCACTGGCTTCTAGCTCTTTCAGTCCGGAGCAGAACATATCAATCCCCACTTCGAGGCCCGTCCCAAAGTCGCACTCGTCCACGGCTATGTTGGCATATGTTATAACAGGCTGCAACTCCGATAAAACCTTATCCTTATCAGCTTGAGATTTAGCTTCTTCTAATTTTGAAAATAGTTTTTTGATATTCGCTGCAACAAAACAATATAACAATTCAACAAGTAACAATAACATGTGTATATGGTGGCTATCTTTGGTGATATTTACTTTTCCGAACGTGAATTATATGGGGCTCTGTATGGTAGCATAAGGCCGCGCGAGTCTATCGCCTATCCATTTTGTCTTTTTAGGGTTCCGTAGCCAAAATGGCAAAAACGGAACCCTTATAGTTTCGTCATGTCTGTCTGTGTGTCGTATGTGACAGGCACTACTCAAACACTATATGGTGTATACAATTTTTTTTTGTAATCTGAATACATAACTATGTAGCAGGTAGCTTATACACATGCATTTCAAATAAAATTTGTAGATATAGTTATGTTTTCAGATATTTTATTTACTGAAAGTAAATAAAAAAATTACATAATTCAACATGTGGCATTTCAATCATTCATATCATATCATTTATTGATTGCTAACAATCGATTTTTAGAAACGAATGTAAGGTTTCTCATAAAGAAATTTGGAGTATGAAACATTTTCGGAGCAAGAAGCATTTTTGGACTATGGAACATTTTCGGAGATTCGCTACGAAAATCATAATAATTGTGTCCCCTCTAACTTATAAACCCTGGAATCGAAAATTATTTAAAAAATATATACATATTTAAACACTTTTACCAAAAAATATGAGGGTTCCCTATGAAGATACGGCCTTTTTAAGACGACGAATTGAAAATATTGGCGACAGGGATTATAATTTTTCTCCGCAACCAAGAAACATACGAACCCGATTATTTTTTATATGATCCATAGTATCTTTGGCTTTACTTTTGTAAAAGCTTTACATGATTGGATAACTTTCATAACACAGAAATAATTCTCTTTTAAACCTCTTTAAAAACAGAGATTTGCATTTTACAGATCAACGGCACTTGTTAAAGTCTCTTAGTTTTCCATTTAAATTTGTCTAAACAAACACTTCAATATTGTAAAAGGATTTTATGAAATTACCAATGGTTTTTATTTAAACTGAAAAAGACTGTTTTGTCGCATACGCCCTTACGGTATAAGCTAGCCGCCCGCGTGTTTTCTATGCAATCAGTGCCCCCTCAGTCCGCTACCGACTATTGTCAGCGTTGGGCCTGTGCTAGGCGAGCTCCCACGCGTTATGGATACTGTTTGATTTAAAGTGGTATTTTATTCATTTAAAAATAATGAAATAATTGGTGAAGATCTCTAAAAAAAAGGAAGGGTTGTTCAATTGAGCAATGTAATTTTTTAAAGTAATTTTCCCAAAATAACTTTATTTGCCAAACTAAATAATGTTCCAATTATAAAATAAATCGTTTTTTTAAACTCGTGTATACTAAACCGAGATGTTTCTACTGACAAAATATTCTTTTAAATTTATAAGTAAAGCAAAAATAAATTTTATTTGCCTATTTTAGAAAACAATAATTAGAACAAGGCAAAGCCATGGAGTCGTCTCCGGATTTAGGCGAAATCGAAACTATGTCAGATAAGTCCTTAGAAAGGATAGTATTTGGGAGATAGGTACTCGTAGGTACTTATAAACTAATTTAAAGGTATTATAGTACCTACTTATATTACAAGCTTTTATTTAACTTGCAATGTATGTATGTATGTTAGACCCGGGTATGTCCTAAAACTACGACCAAGACCATCGGGGGATGGGCAGCAGCATCCCTGGAGTGCGGTGGAGATACTGCGATCGCCAACCCGCATGCCAAGCGTGGCGATTATGGCATATACCCCTCGTGAATTTGGGGGAGGCCCATGTCCAGCAGTGGACGTGTTTTGGCTGATATGGTGGTGGTGGTGGTATGTATGTTGGTCGGTCGGTGTTGTTGGACCCGGGTATGTCCTAAACCTACAACCAAGACCACCGGAAGATGGGCAGCACCGCAGCAGCATCCCTGGAGTGCGGTGGAAATACTGCGATCGCCAACCCGCATGCCAAGCGTGGAAATTACAATACAATACAATACAATATGCTTTATTGCTCACCTCAAAAAAGAATTACAGATAGAAACAGCATAAAGATACCAGCAGAGGTAAACAACAGGCGGTCTTATCGCTAAATGAGCGATTTCTTCCAGGCAACCTTAGGGTAGCGGAGAAAAAAAAGTAAACAAACATGATAAGTGGGTGGTGCAAACAAAAGGAATAACTAGTAGAAATAAAAATAAATATAATAATAATAATAAAAACCACATAAAGCACTATACATAAATATATATACAATAAACATACATAAATAAGTAAATAAATAAACATAAATATATACCACAAACTTAAGTGAGACCCAAAAGTAAACTACAGACCAGTATCGAAAAATATTATGGAAGAGACAAATAGTGCTCTTTCAGACTAGATTTAAAAGACGCACTAGATTTAGCCCGTCTTACATCAAGGGGCAGAGAGTTCCAAAGTCGGACTGCTTGAAAAGTAAATGAACTGTTATAAAATTTAGAGGAGGACGAAGGCACAGCAAGAAGAAATTTATTATAGGATCTAATTGAACGCAGATAGTTAAATCGTTCCTTGAGGTAGCGAGGGGTTGCCGGATTAAAAAGTATATTAAAGAGAAGAGAAAGAATGTGAGAGTTACGACGAAGACGGATTGGGAGCCACTTGAGTTTTAAACGGAAACTAGAGACATGGTCATACTTGCGTAACCCAAAAACTTGAGCGTATTCAAATGTATGCATACGGTTCATGTATGCATACATTTGAATACGCTCAAGTTTATTGAGTTGCTCCTCAGTGATATCAAGATATGAGATGTCCGCGTAATCGAGAATAGGGAGAAGAAGGGTTTGGGCAAGTGCAATTTAAGTGGCGATGGGAAGGAAGTTACGAAGGCGGCTTAGAGAAGCTACTGCAGCAAACATCTTCCTGCTGACCTCGCTCACTTGCGGCACCCAGGATAGAGTGCGATCCATAATAAAAATAATCCCTAGATTTTTCACCTGGGTTGAGAAAGGAATCTGAATACCATCGAAATATACAGAAGGGAGATTGGCGAAGTCGATTCTGGAAATCATATTACTACTGCCGATAATAATAACTTTGGTCTTTGTTGGGATTAACTTTCAGCCCAAAACTCTCGCTCCACTTTAGAATGCGTAGTAGATCCTCATTAGTCGACTTAATTACAACAGGTAGATCCCTAAGCACGAACGCTAAGAACGAACACTATTGCATATATCTCCCGTGAATTTGGGGGAGGCCTATGAGCAGCAGTGGACAACCTTCGGCTGATACGGTGGTATGTATGTTTGTTCGGGTGGAATCTTGTAACTCGATTTTGAAATAGATATCTTAAACCGATTGTGCTGAAATTTGGCGTACTTATGTAAGCACCACCACTAGGTATATCAGCCCAAGGACGTCCACTGCTGGATAGGCCTCCCCCAGTTACATGGGGGGTAAATGTCATAATCACCACGATTGGCATGCGGGTTGGCGATCGCAGTATTTTCACCGCACTCCAGGGATGCTACAGCTCATCCCACGGTGGGCATACTTATGTAAGGTGACAATACATACAATATTATGGTACCATCGAGCTGATCTGATGATGGAAACAGAAGGTCGCCATAGCAACTCCTAAACTATAGAAGATAAACCCGTATTTGGGCTCATTCGTCAAACCGTCTCAACAAGTAGTTGATGATTATGGAAAAACTAGCCAAGTGCTTGTCAGACCACGCACAAAGAAGGGTTTTGTACCGACACCTCCTAATCTACGTTTAAAACCACTATACAATACATTCAACCAAAAAAGATCGTATCTTCATAGGAAACTCGCGGCACTTGCGCCCTTTTGTTTGGGCAAGACAGATTTTCGGCAATAACTCAAACACAGTTACACGACTCTTGTTCAAACTAAAAATCATTCAATGGATTTATTAATGTACATCACCTTGATTATTTCTGAATTTTAAACTTCCAATTCAAAACAAACCGTATAGAAAAGGGCCATCGAGCAAAATAAGGGCTCTAAAGTTTTCTCAAGAGATCTGTGTTTTGGGCAGAGCCAGCTCGCTAGATTAAAAACCGAGGATGGTAGAATCGTTTCGTCCAAACCTGGGCTTCTGAGTGAGATAGAGTGCTTTTATGGACAGCTATACACGTCAACTAGCAGACCCGCAGTTGGTCTGGTGGAAGACCCTAGAGCTAGATTAACCGGGCACTATACCGAAGATATCCCGGACATCAACCTGTACGAGATTAGAATGGCTCTTAAACAGCTGAGGAACAACAAGGCACCCGGTGAAGACGGAATTACAGCTGAACTCCTGAAGGCGGGTGGAAAACCGGTCCTTAGGGCCCTTCAGAAGTTGTTTGACTCCGTCTTACTGGAAGGGAAAACTCCAAAGGCATGGAAAAGAGGTGTGGTGGTGATGTTCTTCAAAAAGGGTAACAACGTCTTACTGAAGAACTACCGACCAATCTCACTTCTGAGCCATGTCTATAAGCTGTTTTCAAGAGTCATTACGAACCGTTCGCACGCAGGCTAGATGACTTCTAGCCTCCCGAACAAGCCGGTTTCCGAAGAGGCTTTAGCACCGTAGACCACATCCACACGCTCCGTCAGGTTATACAGAAGACTGAGGAGTATAACCTGCCCCTCGGTTCAGCGTTCGTGGACTACGAAAAAGCCTTCGATTCGATTGAAACCCGGGCTGTACTACAATTTCTCCAGCGGTGCCAAGTGGACTACCGCTATATCGAAGTGCTGAAGTGTTTGTACGAGAACGCCACATTGCAGCGGGGAGTTAGGCAAGGAGATGTTTTTTCTCCTAAACTGTTCTCCGCTGCACTGGAGGATGTTTTCAAGACTCTAAACTGGATAAGGCTAGCCATCAGCATAAAGAGTACCTCACTCACCTTCGGTTTGCTGACGATATAGTAGTCTTGGCTGAGACAATGGAGGATTTAAGTTGGTCTAAGGATGAACATGGACAAGACGAAGATCATGTCAAATGCCCATGTCGCACCAACTCCCGTAACAATCGGACACTTTACGCTCGAAGTTGTAGACGATTACATATACCAAGGACAGACTATCCAGTTAGGTAGGTCCAACTTCGAGAAAGAGCAGGTTAATCGTCGAATCCGACTCGGCTGGGCAGCGTTCGGGAAGCTATGGCACATCTTTTCGTCCAATATTCCGCAGTGTCTCAAGACGAAAGTCTTTGACCAGTGTTTGTTGCCAGTGATAACATATGGCACTGAAACGTGGTCGCTTACTATGGGCCTCATAAGAAGGCTCAAAGTCACCCAAAGAGCAATGGAGAGAGCTATGTTGGGAGTTTCTCTGCGTGATCGCATCAGGAATGAGGCCATCCGCAGCAGAACCAAAGTGACCGATATAGCCCTCCACATCGCTAAACTTAAGTGGCAGTGGGCCGGGGCACATAGCACGTAGAATCGATGGCCGTTGGGGCGGAAACACTACTACACGAAAAGACTACTTCGGCACGAATTCGCTTGTTTACAAGAAAAAAGAAAACAGCAATAAAATCATCAAATTTGTGTAGTTACAGTGGTGACGGCACATTCAAAACAGCTCCACGTCCTTTTAGTCAGCTTTATATTATTCATCTAGACATATATTCGGACCAAACAACAGTAAACATATTCCCTGTTATATACGCATTTCTGCCAAATAAAACACAAAAAACGTACATGAGATTATTTAAATTAATAAAAGAAAAACTGCCTGTCGTCATGAAGTCCTTTAAGTGTGATTACGAGGTTGCCCAGATCAATGCCGTCAAATCGACTTTTCCAAACGTTAAATTATCTGGATGTTATTATTTAAATTATCAACACTTTAATAAAGCCATCTGGAGGAAGGCAAAGTGCTGAAAATAGCAAGGGACTGAAAACCTTCTAGTGATGATAGGAGTACAAGAAACATTGCAAGAATTTGCTCTAATTTTGTTTTACTTCCACACACTTTTATGTCACAAGCTTGAAAGGCTATTAAAAATGTTGCTCCTGCCACGAAGAAAATGAAATTATTTTTTGATTACTTCCATGAAACATGGTATAACAGGAACCACAATTTGATAAGTTGTGCGGGAGACACTCATCGCACTACTAACAGTTGTGAGGGTTACCACAGTCAAATTAATTCGAGATTATCCTCTGAACCCAAACTGGTATTTGGTGTTCAGTATACTTTTGATAGAAATACAACATTACGACAGAAAAATGGAAAAGTATATGCTGTTCGTGCCATTTTAAAAGAACAGGCGGACAAGAGACATCCTTTTCGGTAAACAACATTCAGCCTTATTGAAGGAGCTGAAAATAAAAACAATATCGCCGCTAAGTTTCCTTAAAAAGATTAATTTTCTTAGATTGAAACTGGGTTTTTAAAAAGGGAAGGGAAATAAGGTTCGAATATAAATAAAAGTGTATGCATATTTATGTAGCTGACCGTAAGATCATTTAATTTGTTATTATAAGTTATTGTTTATTATTATAAGTTACCCCTAAAGAGTAAGGATGTTTTTTGTTGCACTTTACCCTACCGCAAATTATATCAACTTTTGGATTCGACAATCAAAAAATTATCAATTAGACTTATACAACCTAATCCGTACCAGCATTGTAAATTCCAAAAAGTAATGTATAGTTAAAAATATTTAAATAAATGTGAAAGCATAGAATCTCCTTGGACGTCTATGTTCCAGCGCGCGGCCGCGCAGCGCACGAGTCGAACGACCGGGCTCTGTCCGGCCGGCGCTCCGCGAACGCAAGCCGCGTAAAAATACAGGGGTAGATGCGGGGAAAGGGTAAGAGGGCTCTATTCGAGTTTAATTGTTTATCAATGCGTCGCCTTAAATTCACAATATAGGAGAACCCTTCATTGTGCGTGATCCGATACGCACTCGGCCGCTTTTGGGACGGGGTTGATCGAAACGAGGATCCAAAGAAAAGATGGATGGATTGTGTGAGAGACAATATGAATAGGAAGGATGTGAAGCGTGACAGGACTGACAGGCCCGTATATATGTAGCGAATGACGAGAAGGCATGGGGTTGAAAATGTGGGAGGGTAAGGAATGGAGAAGATGTGCACGTTGGGAAGGGTATACACTACCGCTCGATGATCCAAAGGGAACCCTCTGAAACATTACTGCATGTCAAATAATATAATTGTAGTTAAGTACTCCTAAAATTCTGTAAATTAAGACTACTTATTTACCTGCGTCCAGTAATGAACCCTATTTTGACCTAAAATAGGTGGTAGGCTGCGTCAACTGGTGACGATCCGTTCAGCGCAAGCCGAGCGGCGTAGGTTTTAGTATCAACCATTGCGTCGAAATGGGGTTTATTGCAGGCAGCTGTGTGGTCAATATATTATTACTATTACTATTGTACCTACCTACCTAAGTACAGTTGTTGTTCTAGTTTAATTGAGCGCATCGCCAACAAACTGTTTTGCAGTTTGGCGAAACCTTAACCATAGTACCTACTGTACATCACGTTATCTTAAATAAACTAAAAAAAAAAAAAAAAAAAGTAGGCGGCCATGCCTTTTTCCATACATCTGCATACAAAAATGACTTTCAGGAATACACTGCCAACAGTCCCTTTTGCGTGCATTTTGCATTTTTTATTTAGCTGACTTATTGAGCCTTAAGACTGCGCCGACCTTTTGTCGCGCGCACATTTTAGGGATTTGCACCCTACGAGTATGTGTGCGTCATTACTCATTATTACGTACACTACTACCGGTTCGCTCGATCGGTACGGTTGACAATAAAGTTAATATATTAAGGAATAAAATATAAAATGCATTTTAGAGAGGCAGATATTTCCTTTCCGGTTCGCGGTAGGTCCTCTGTTCATGCAGCATTCTCAATTCCAATCTATCTTCGGCCCTTGTCTGCACATCTAAAATAAAAAACCGGCCAAGTGTGCGTCGGACCACGCACAAAAAAGGGTTCCGTACCGACACCTCCTAATCTACATTTAAAAATAATAATAATAACCTTTTATTTCGCATAACTAAGATCCATAGGTGCCACACAATAATACAAAAATGAATAAAATTAAACTAAAAACTACGAGTAATTTAAAATAATTAACTACCTACTTGTTGTATGTCACAAAACCCCTGAGACCCTGGACCCAAAATTTTTGAGTGTAACAGTCACACATTCTGTCCGCTATCACTCTCAAAATACTGTTGCGACTACCCCTCAGTCGCTACTGCAGCGACGCGAACTTCTTGCGCATGATAGTGTGAAAGCCGCCGCCGTCGTAGAGTAGGAAACTTACGGCACTTATGCCCCTTTGTTTTGGCAAGACAGTTTTTCAGTAATAACTCAAAAAGCGTTGAACCTATCTTGTTCAAACCAAAAATCGTTGAAATGGTATACATGATACATTATCTTGATTTTTTCAGAATTTTAAACTTCATAGTTTGGAAACTAGAGGGGGGAGGGGGACACACTTTCTACGACTTTTGACGGCTAATATCTCACCAACAGTTGACTTAAATGGAAAAGTTTTTTATAAACCTCTATGTCATTTTTGAAGGCCTATCCATATCCATAGGGATATGGATAGGCCTTCCTCTAGGTGTATCTATATACACCACACCCCTATGTGCATTGAAAAAAAAATTGACCCCCCTGTTACATGTATGGGGTGCATTTAATATGTTTCGTAATTTAACATCATATTTCTATAGAGGTTCATAACATACACCTTCACACCAAATTTCATAACTGAAGTGGTCATAGTCTCCGAGTAAATCAGCTGTGACATACGGACGGACAGACAGACAGACATAACAAATCCATAAGGGTTCTGTTTTTTGCCATTTGGCTACGGAACCCTAAAAATCTACATAAATTAAACATTTGTTCTAATGTCAAGATATGCCTAATGTAAGAAAACCCGTGATATCATCTTGTTTTTTAATTATGAAAACAAGCAAAATCAGGACTGCAGTAAGCAGATATATATACGTTATCTCTGCATACCCTTCAGGGAATTAGACATGAATATAATGTGTCAGATGTGTATATATTACCATCAGATTCCACCAAGCGCCTGTAACCCAACTGAGTCTTCTTGTCATAAGGCACCATGATGCCGGCACCATGTAGTGTCTTGGCTATGCTTAAATTAGTTCTTCTTTTGGAATTATATTCTTCTATTGAATAGTTATGTTTCTCAGCCCAAAGTTTCACCTTTTCCATTGCCTTCTTATATGTCATGGCAGTGAAGGGAGACTTCTTTTGATTTTCAAGGTATAAGCTGCAATCACAATAGTTTATGTTAAAGGAAATATTTTAAAGCTAGGTTCGTTGTAATGGTTGTGAATCTATAAAAGCTCCAAATCATATAGTTATGAATTTGTCACTAATAGAACATCTTTTTATTTACCGACTTCAATAGAAGGAAGGAGGTACTCAGTTTGTCTCGCTCTTGTCCGATTTTGATAATTGTTTTTTGTTTCAAAGCAGGTACCCCGACATTGGTCCCATATAAATTTGGTGAAGGTCTGATGATGGGATGTAGGAGGAATCGAGGGAACTCCTCGAATTTGATAGGCATGCATATGCCGATTTCGGTATTTTCTGTAGCTAACCAAGCATTGGCTCACGGAAACCACAAATTGTGGCATAGCGAAGTACTAAATTGGAGTCCGTTTTTTTTTGGTATAAATTATATCAATGAAGATGAAGGCCAGTTTTAGTGAAAAGTGGGTCTTTCATATTGTTTAGTTAATTTCCTCTCCCATTTATTGACCGAGTGAAATGAAGGTCTCTTCAGCTTAAACAAAACTGATTTTGTATGTCTGGATTTCCGGTTGTTTTCTACAGGTTGCATATCTCAACAGATTCTTGTGGAATTTTATATTTTTTTACAATGGTTTGTTCTCTACAGATCACATTTCTCAACCAATTCTCGTGAATTTTTGTGAGCAGGATCGATAGTTGTTGCGATAGGTATTGGTTGAACTTTGCTCGCGACTTCCGCGTCCGCCTCCGCTTAGAACTCGATCACCTCATTAGATTAAATTGCTATTCTTTTATTTCGGGTGCTTACTTAGTTGTCCCTCTTGCAAACTAACTTCCACCCCCTAAAGGCCTAAAGGGATGATTACCGGGATAAAAAGCTTCCTATGTCCTTCCCCGGGACTCAAACTATCTCTATACCAGATTTCATGTAAATCGGTTCGCCAGTTTAAGCATGAAGAGGTAACAAGACAGACAGAGACTGTACAAGGCAGTAACAAGACAGAGAGAGAATTTTTTAGTCGATTTTTTAGTTTGGCCAATGGCAAAGTAAGATGAAACCTTTTCTAAAACTGCTGTAACTTGTGCTGTGGATTTTGTATCGTTAAATAAATAAATTTTAGGATCTATTGTATCATGCACAATGGTCCAACTTTCACGGACTAAGTGCGGAAAAAGGAGTCCATAACCATATAGGATCTATTGAAATATAAAAACAAAACAAAGAGGTCTACAGCTCACAGACCCACTTGTGATTATTGTGTAATGAAGAAGTTTTAAATTCAAGACAGCTACTTACTAGACTGCACCAAAGATATTACTAGCATAAGGTGTGATGTGGCAGCCTTTGGAGGAGTCATTGTGTGCCACAAACACTGGCTGAGCGGACGGATCATCTCGGAAGTAGCCAATGTGAAACTCACTCTTGTCCTTTGACTTTAAAACAGCCTACAACAAAATACACAATATAAATAACACTATTTTTCATATTCAAAATTATTTTAAATTATGAAAGTTGACCGTTACACACCTTGACAATATGCATCAAATATTACAAGATGTTTGCAAATGTGTTGCATTCTCAAGGCAGAATAAACTAAAACTGTTGAAATCACAGATATTATTATATACTATTAATGGATCACTATAACAGTGGTTCCCAAAGTTGTCTGGGCTATGATGAACCATCTAATAAAAGTTTAAAAACTCTGGACCCACCAAAACTATATCAGCCGAAGGACATCCACTGCTGGACATATCCACTCAGGACCCACCTCTAGGAAATTTAACAGTTACCAATATGAACCAAGACCCATAGTTTGGGAATCCCTGTGCTATAAGATTAACCTTTGATGAAATTATTACCTGGAATTCTGGTGGATCATAAAAAAATCTCCAATGTATCAAGTAAAGATCTTTATTTTCCAACACTGGCAGTTTTCCTAACAACAACTCATATGGTCCAATAAGTTGTAAATTAACACTAGTTAAGAATTTTTCAAGATCATTTTCCTCTTTTAAACACTCATAGAACTTGAAGAAGTCTTCTGGCATTTCTAGTAAGAAGAGTTCTTTATATTTGTTTTGTTCAGTTGTACTATCATGATAAGTTAAATCTTTTGGAAGTCGGATGATAATATCTGTGAAACTCTCGTCGACATAACTTTGTGTGCTTTTATTTTCACTTGGAATTGCTCTTTCTGGCATATCAAGGTCGTTCTTGTCTGTAATACTTGTCTCCTCAGTTAACGCGTCGGTTGTGTCGTGTTTCCCGACGTTTTGCGGGTTGTCTTCAGGGGATTCTGCTTTCTTGGTTTCTTTAGAATAAGGTGAGAAACGATTCTTCCCGCCTCTATGAGTGTCCACTTTCTGCTTCATATTTGCCGGTGGATGTTTATACTTGTTGTGATGGTCTGGATTCTTTTGATAACATTTTGACCCATACTTACAAATAGATCTAGGGTCCTGAACATAAGCTTGCCACTCTTCAGACATATTGCTACTTGAATATGAACAAAAAATCACAATAAATAGATAAAAATTATCAAAATGCCCGCTGATAAAACAGACAAACGGTCAAAGTAGTACGATATGAATACGAATGACGTTGACGTCATTGACGGATGGGGAATGGAATTGACAATGACATTACATATTGACAATTTCCAATTTCGTAAATTAAATCCTATGCGTGTATATCAATGTCTCAAACGGTAAGACTCCTAGTGTTGCCAGTATGCATGTTACGCACCATAGACTTTCCATTTTCAGTGGAAAAATATTTTCCGAACGTCACTTCACTATTGACAGACATTCGGTTCATGAATTTTCAGTGCTCAGATTTTTGTCAGTGTCACTTATGGCTCGTAATTTCTTATCGAGTTCTTGCGAGACAGCCTTGAAAAAATAGTTTTTATCGCTTGAATATTCTTATGCGCTGTTGGTGGATGAAAATTTATACGAATAGTTTGTTTTCATCGTGGAATGGTTACAATGTGTAAATATTTCCACTCATGGAAACCTGTCATGTATTTTCGTTTTTACGATTAATTTAATGACAATTCTCCAAAGAAACTGTGTATAATGTAGTTGAGCCCTGGAAGTTTTCACTGAATGGGTGCCTGACTTTTATTACATTTGACCAAGGACATGTACATAATAAATCATCGTCACTCACGCCATTCGTCAATATCTGCGAGCTCCAGAACATGCTCTCCTGCTGGTAAATATTTTTGATTATGAAGTTTGCTTGTGACTGAATGCTTCCGCTTAAAAGTTGCCTCTTCAATGTTTATTTGTACTGCATGTTCGCCGCCGCATGGGTTAATTTTTTTATGCACTTGTCTTCCGAACCCACCCAGCTAAATCTACTATGTGGAATACCTGCTTTGTTAGCTTAGATTGTATTTTAAAAAATCTAATAATATCTCACTGTTATAGGAGCAGTGTCTATTAAATCATCATTAATTGGCAATACTTTCATGATTCTAATGAATGAAATATTTAAAAATCATGTACCTACGTATTAGCGTCAGAATAGTTATTTATATTACTATTGGTATATTTTTTTGAGGAATTACTTCTTCAAGTTTGTTTTTTCCATGATAGGTAACTTTTATTTCATCATTATACTATATTTTCTTTTATTGTTTTTATATTGTGTACCTACATATGAACAAAATAGGTAGTTATGTTTTAAACAGGATCATATTATATACAAATAGCAAAACATTTGAATCTCCTTTTTTATATACCAACTATTATGTTATTGAAATATTTATTCAACAAAATGATATATAGAGATTATGGAGATATGTGTCATATTCATATATTCCCAATTCTTTACTAATTAGAAGAAGATAATTATATTTTCCTGGTAATTATTTATACCGTTGGATTAATACTCGCAAACATGCCCTCATGACCTATTAGAAAAATATTATACTATTCAGCATCTTTACCTATGTAGCTCTTTTGAAAAATAATTGTGCTACAATAAAGCAGTATAATGTTGATAGATTAAGTTAAGTTGCTCTGCTACTTTTCGATTGTATTATTTGTATATGATGGTTCAAACGTGGTAGACCACTTTCTTGGCTGACTCAGCTGACTGCACACGAGGAGTTAAAAATCATAAAAATGACTGACGAATTTGTATCTGACACCAAAGATGTTGAGGTATATGTACTTATAATAGCATATCAGAATGAAGAAACTGCTTTGGTATGATTTTAAATAAGTGACAATTTCATGTCATGTCAAAGTGTCATCAAATCAATCCCTTCTAGACCATAAGCGTTGTGACACTACGACATTATGTCATGGATCCTCGGGTGGTATGTGCTTATTTACCAGCGGCTGCCACAAATATAAAAATAATCTTGACAATACAAAATATAGTACATCATTTACATTATATAGTTTTACGGCTTAATGAGATGCCATACACAAAATACAAGTTTATAACTTTTATAAGAGAGTCCCTCGAATAGGGGGTCATGGCGCGTCTTTATAGCTAAGTAGATTCTTTTGTTTCGTAGAGCTTTACGCGCGAGCGTGATTACTCTTTCAATGTCGTTTACGAACTACATTTACCTATATATGTACCAGCTGTTGTACATTTGGTACACAAATGGGTACGTGGCATTGCTTATCTGAATATGGACGGTCAGAGTAGGTCCGAGTAGGTAGTACACACATCGAATAATGGACGATCCTTCTATCTACAATTGTAGGTTCCTCATGAGCATAAATTCCTTCCGTGTATACGAGTTTGCTTGCTTTTCGTAAAAAGCGATCCAGTGAACATTCGCTCAGCTCGAAAATATGCATCAAATGAGTTCTTTCAACCGTGACTATAATAAATTGAATACCCAACTACCTAAATGAGAGAACGTTAAAAAATACACAGTTTAGCAATAAAAACACAAATCTGTACCTACGTAGGTAATTTCTTCTCAGGAAAGTGTCTTCTTATTCAGTACTTTTATACTAACAGCCCGCGTAGTCAACGGCTTAGCACACGACTTAACCCTTCTGTATTTTACCCCAGAGTACGTTTGAGGACGTCATGAAAAGCAAAGGTTGCTAGTGCCGCTATTTCGAATTTTATTTCACTTTCTGTTTTGCTGTGCTTGTTGCAATAGTTTAGTAATACCTAGCATACATTCTTTAGATCCCTTGCATTGATATTTATTATTGCACATTGGTTGACCTTTTATTACCTTTATGTTATGAGCTTCCTTTCCTGTTAGAATACTATTAATCAGATAAATAGAACTACAGGTCTTCGTAATACATTGGCATCATGATTCATAAACGGTGAACATATTTTGATGCTCACTATCCACTCGGACCTCTGCTTCGGAACCACGGGCTTCGAAGCTATATCGATAGGTACCTACGTTTAAATAGTAATAGTGAGCGTAGACACTACACACACATACATGGTAGAAACTTACATGCACTGAATTAGTAGTTGCTGCCATATTGTTCCCTCATTAAAGCTTGAGAACTTCACCTGCGCCGCTATATTTAGTCTCATTGTGTTATGCGATAAATATCAATCAGCTGCAAACCCGCAAGCCACGCCGGGGAACGGTGTAATAACTAACATGACTCCTTGCATACCGCAACCAAAACAATCCGGCTATCTACTAGTTGTAGATGTTACGCCCTTAGAGTAAGATATGGGATTCTTGAAATATTTTTAAGGTATTCACCATTCTTACGATATTACAAAAGTAGAACCAGTACAGTTTATTTTACGAACCACTTGTTCCACATAAAAATAGTTTATGCTTTGAATTTATAATATGGACATTAAATTTCTGATAAACTGGTATATAAGAAATAAAATTATTATACAGGGGTGAAATGTAATAGATGGGTTGTCTTATGTATTTGTAGTTAAATGTTAAGAAATTAATATTAGTCATTAGTCGTAATCATAATAATAAATTCCTCCATTGAAAACATTGTAATGTTTGCTAACCATATAACATTGCATTAACGTTTTATGAGTATTTGATGAGAAACGGAGTTAATAATAGGAACGGACGGGAATGATAGTAAATGATGGGCCTCTGTCTGGCACGGATACATGCAAGGAACCCTTTAACAGATTACCGTATTTAGAGTTTCTTTTTTGCACCAAGAAAGCTAAAAATAGCATCTAGTTAAATTCGGCGACTTCGAGTTACACAAGTAAACACTTTACTTCTATAAATATCTCTGCTACTCTTGTATTAGGCCTCCTAGTTTTGCACAAAATAAATCGTATTGATGCCCCATAACTAATAACAATAAAAACTTAGTCTGTATAGTTTACTAGTACATGACATGATATTTTGGTTGGTTTTATTCGTCTTATCTGTTTGTTGCTTTTTTTTTATCTTTTTATTGTGCCTATAGGCAGTAAATTTGAGTAGATTTATGAGCTAACACCAACATTACTACTAAAGGACTAAAGGATATATTGGATCATTACTTATTTGCACAGATGTGTACATGTGAGTATAGAATTCATATCGAAAATGAAATATGATCGAGGCATGGGTAGGGTGTAATGTCTGACTAAGCCACAGACTGGTACGATACGTAGCCGCGTCCTAGATACGTCGAGCTGCGCTCTAACTGCTAAACGGAAATGGCCTAGCGACAACATTGTTGTTCGATCTCTTGCAAAGGTGTAGGTACTACATAGAAACCGTAGCTTTTATTGGACTTTACACGGATTTGCGTCGATATGTCTGACGACCACGAATAGTTGGTAGGTATTGGTAGTTGGTAGTGACCCTGCCAACGAAGCTGGTGTTCCCGGGTTCGAATCCTGGTCAGGCCATTTATATGTGCGATTAGTACGAATAATTGTAGCTCAGTCTTATACGAGGGTAAAACTGAAAGTTTCGGGAATAGAAGAAAATATGCAGTATAAGTGAGTTTATTTATTTTTATTGTTTTTCAAAATATTCTCCTTTGTATTTCATGCACTTATGCATGCGTTCAAACCAGTCCATAAAGCACTTTTTGAACTCTGAAGTAGGGGTCGACAAAATGGCCATTTTATAGGCCTCCACTGCTTCTTCTGGCGTCTGAAACCGCTGACCACGCAGTTTGTCCTTGATTCTGGGGAATGTAAAAAAGTCGTTGGGACTTAAGTCAGGGCTATATGGAGGGTGGTCCAATATTTCGACTTTTTCACCGTCCAGGTACTCAGTTGTTGTCCGAGCGGTGTGTGGGCTGGCGTTGTCGTGGTGAAGGATGATGCGACGACTAGGGTTTGTTTTTCGGAGTTCAGCAAAGACGTTCGGCAAACAAATAGTGGTGTACCAATCAGCATTGACTGTTCTACGATCCTCAAGAGCCACAGTAGCTACGTGACCAGATTTAGAGATAAACGTAGCCACCATCTTCTTAGCCGTACTGCGAGAACGAACAACTTTTGTGGGTTTGAGCTCGTCTTCGAAGACCCATACTCGGGATTGGTTTTTAGTTTCAGGCTCATAAGCGTATATCCACGACTCGTCACCTGATACTATGCTAAAAACAGCATTTGAGCGTCCCTTGTTAAATCTTTTCAAAGTTTTGCGGCACCAATTGACACGGACTATTTTCTGCTCGTCAGACAATAGGTGAGGTATCCAACGGGAAAATAACTTTTTCACGCCTAATTCTTCTTTTAAAATAATTTGTATTTGACTCATTCCAATACCCAGGTGCTCTTGAATTTCCCGATATGTCACATGTCGGTCTTCATTTATCAGACGACGCACAACATCGACGTTTTCTTGCGTGACTGCCGATTTTGGTCGACCTTCACGCACTTCGTCGGTGAGGGATACACGGCCACGTTGAAATTCTGAATACCACCTGTATATTGTAGTCTTTGAAGGAGCTTCAATATTAAAAGCAGCAACCATCCGCTCTTCACATTGTTTTTGTGTTAGTCCACTTTTAAAGTCATAATAAATCATAGCTCTGAAATTTTAATTGAAACCAAACCATACTTTTTTTTTTCTAAGTGGCCAGTGTGTTGAGATAAGGAAACTTCAGAGATTATAAAAAGGTATAATACATGTTAAAAATAAATTAATAAGTATTCGATTCCCGCCACTTTCAGTGCAAGCCTCGTATGTTTTCTATGAATTTATTTAAGAGTGCGTAGTACGCTCGGTTCTCCATACAAACGTATTTACGCTCTCATTTTAAAACCCCATGCTAGAATAACATGAAACTTTGTATACACAATGGGATCCAGCATATCTAGGTCGAAAATTAGTTTCTGTTGCTAGAAATTGTAAAAAAAAAGCGGTTTTTTGAGTTTTTTATGGCTTGTATGAAAACCTTAATAATCGCTGCATTTTTTTTTCTTTTACAATTTCTAGCAACAGAAACTAAATTCCGACCTAGATATGCCGCATCCCATTGTGTATACAAAGTTTCATGTTATTCTAGCATGGGGTTTTAAAATGAGAGCGTAAATACGTTTGTATGGAGAACCGAGCGTACTGCGCACTCTTAAGTATTTATGTTATACGAGGGTTGTTTGATAAGTACCCGATATGACCAGTTTGTGCCTAAATTATAATAAAAGTAAGTATGCCATGTCATTTATTGACTATCTACCGCTAATTTAAATGGATAATATATGACTATGTACATTATATAATTTTACGTTTCATTGATTTTAAGTAAGACTCTTTATCATTGACGTGAAAATGGTGGAACTTTCATATCATACCGCCACGAACCGCTAAGTATTTGATACGAAACCTGCAACTAAAGCTGAAACCCACTTGGATATTATTTTGTTTGACTTTTATCTTGCTGTAAATAATGGTTTCACTTGGGTAATATTTCATATAAGCGATATTTTTTTACGGTAAAGGCACCCCTATCAAAGAGTATAAAAAATGACGTTTCTTAGAACCGGTGAAAAAATTAATTAAAAAATACGACATCGTTTAGTTTTTTCCATTGCAAGAATTAGTTTTATACACATATTGAAAAAATAAAATTAGGTTATTTTGGTTAAGTATTTTTTAATGAAAATGATTTTGTATTAAAAATACAAAAATGGTTTATAGACCAAAGATGAAATGAGTAAATACCCATGAAGGTAGAAAATATGTAGTTTGTGGTAAATAAAGTGTCCGCTGGTATACTATGCTATGATATTATCGCAACAATATTTTACTATTTTTGGCGTATATGGAAGAATAATAAATTTTAAATATTATATATGAATACGATGTGTTCAAAACCTCTTACTAATGGTAAAATCACCTATAATAATGGAACAAAATATTTTCTTAAATCAGGCGATATCATCTGTCCGTACGCTAAAAGTTATAGATGACTTATTTTTTTAAATAACAGCTGTATTACCAATTCAGTAGCCTTAATCGCTTGCGTTAACCTTATAGACAATAATTATGCCCGAAATAAAAAAAAGACAGCTAATTTAACAATAATGGCAAGCCTTAACTACACTAATAAAGGTCGTAATTGAGTATTTTCAAGGGTTTTACAAACAAGCCCTCATTTTTTTTGCCCAATGTTATTAATAAATATTAGACGGAGGATTTGTTACCATTTTCGGCGTTACTTCGGATACTTATCAAACAGCCCTCGTATGTATGTAAATCGTTGGATCAGCGCCTATAGGTCTCTTAATACGAATCCGAGTTAATTTGTGAAAGTGGCGACCATATTGATTTTCTTTTTTTTCGTCCCGATTTCGTTCAAAATCGATATCTGAGCGTCCGAGAGGTCTTTTGATACAAATCTGAGGTAAAATTGGCACTCCATACATGCCTGTATGCAAAAAAGTTTAATGTTACTATATAGGCGTGTGGGGTATCTATGGATTTGCTTTTAAAAACGACATAGAGGTTTCGATATTTTTTCCATTTAAATCAACCTTTGCACTTTTTTAATCGTATGGCATTTATTTACTTACCGTGAGATTTTCGAGAAGACAAGTACGGTTGCCAGTTTTTGTTGCACTTTTAGCACCACCTTGAGGGTCACGTGTAGGGTAACGGTGGGTACTCCCTACGGACGTGGTGCAACTTCGACCCCCCTTTGTCAAGTGAGTGGGCAACTTGACTGTTAGAAGTTCGCAAGCCGCTCGAAGGCCTCTAACTCGACTTAACGATTGCAGCCGGGATCAACATTTCTTTTTGGATGCTCAAATGGGAACTGGCAAAACCTACCTGATAAATTTAATTTTAGGAAAAATAAATGTTACACGTGATATTGAATTAGCCGTATTTCTGTACTTCAAAGAACCAGAGTTTATGACCGCTGCGTGCTGCTTGGTCGTTTACAGACCTATTGGTGTTACTGTAGTACACAGATACTTTTACTAAGGGCCATTTAAGACATGCTTTTATTTCATCGGCCCTTTCCCCTTCGGCCTCTAGGAAATGTATGATAATAGTTACCGATCCTTATTTTTGCCAAAATCAAATGAAATTCAACAGTTTGCCGGTTTTCAGAATGTATACTGACTTGAAAAGTTCTGTTCATCTGTTAATGAATCACAATCATCAAACTTCGTATACCGAAACCCCCAGAATGTAACAACTACTTTTCTGGAGACCGCATCTAAATCGGTTCAGCCAAACGCGAGATAATCGTGGACAAACATACGAACCTGTTTTTTGTAGACAGTTAAAAATGTCGCTTAGTACGCGGGCGAAGCCGTGGGCAAATGCTAGTATAACTACATAAGTATTATGTAAAACACACAATTTCGCACACACACAAACACACACACACACATACATACAACACGCGCGCGCGCATGTACACACACACACACACACACACACACACACACACACACACACAAACAAACAAACATACAACTCATTTTATTATTTTAATTAGGTCAATTGATCTCAAATAGACTCACTGTACTCATTAAGTTTGTTTTAGTTTTTAGATTTTATTTTGTGTAACTAACGTTAAGTATGGAAAAGCGGGATCTCCTGTCACAGGTATTTCAATACTTACTAGGAGATCCCAACCTATGTGATCAGAAAGCCTATTGTTAACCAAAATAAACATTTTCCATTTTCATTTTCATTTTTTTCAATGGTTGAAGTAGCCAAGAGCTTCAATATGAAAAAATGAAAATGAAAAAAGTTTATTAAATCACGACTCTGTGTCCTGAGCTAGGAAACCCTGTGTTACAGGACCCCGTTTCATTGTTTCAATTACGTATCTATACAAAGTATAGGTACAAAAAGAGCGACATATATAACTTAAAAATATGGCTAGTTGTAGATGGCTAAATGGTGTGTTTGTGTGCATGTGAGTGCGTGTACTTGTGTGTGATGTGACATTAAGTATGTCGGGCGTAAAGGTATATAATATATCTAGCATTTGCGCGCGGCTTCGCCCGCGTACTAAGCGTAATTTTTAACCGTCTACAAAAAGAGATTCTCTGCTCGGCTAGTATGATAGCTTATACCGTCACGTTTTATGTGACATTTCAGTACATTTTGGCCATATAACGTGACGGTATAAGCTATCATACTAGTCGGGCTGTTTGACCCGTATGTACGTATACGTATGAAGGTATGTATGTATGTTTGTCCACGATTATCTCGCGTTTGGCTGAACCGATTTAGATGGTTTCCAGAAAAGTAGTTGTTAAATTCTGGGGGTTTCGGTATACGACGTTTGGTGATTGTGATTCATTAACAGGAGCATCCAAAAATAAAATTTGGCCTCACTTCCATTCGCTCTCCTTACTGTCAGTCCGTCTGTTACAACACTTACAACCGAGTTGCTTTTACTGGACCAATTGAATTGCAATTTGGCACAAACTAACAAAAATTTAAAGCGCTCGTGGCCCAGCGGCACCCACCTACCGTGTGCGGTATGCGAGGTTAAGCGATGTGGGTGCAGGTCAGTTCTTGAATGGGTGACCGCTTTGAGTGGTTACTAACTGAGAGCTCTCGTGCTTTGGAAGGCACGTTAAGCCGTTGATCCCGGCTGATGTCTACGACAGCAGTCGTTAAGCCAAGTTAGAGGCCTTCGGGCGGCTTAAGAACTTCTAACAGTCAAGTTGCCCACTCACTTGACAAAGGGGCGTCGAAGTTGCACCACGTCCGTAGGGAGTACCCATCGCTACCCTACACGTGACCCCTGGGTGGTGCTAAAAGTGCAACAAAACTGGCAACCGTACTTGTCTTCTCGAAGATCTCACGGTTAGAAAATAAATACCATACGATTATTATTATAGTTCCGTAGGTTTTCTGAAATGATGCCAAGTCCGGCACTACATTGTTTACAGTAAAACTAATTTACTGCGGCTTTATGCATTTTGAGCTTTAAGTTGACAGTTTTCTTAAATATCCAACAGCCTTTATGGTATTATAACAAACTGCCAAGATAAGGCTCAAAATGTATAAAGCCGCAGTAAATTAGTATTACTGTAAAAAATGTAGTGCCGGACTTGGCACCATTTCAGAGAACCTACGGAACTTGGCAAAAAAAATCTAAAGGTTGATTTAAATGGAAAAAAATATCGAAACCTCTATGTCGTTTTTAAAAGCCAATCCATAGATACCCCACACGCCTATATAACACGTATGTAACATTAAACTTTTATTTTACAATCCCTGGCATGTATGGAGTGCCAAATTTTTCCTCAGATTCGTATTAAGAGACCTCTCGGACGCTCAGATATCGATTTTGAACGAAATCGTGACGAAAAAAAAGAATATCAATATGGCCGCCACTTTTACAAATTTTACCTCAGATTCGTATTAAGAGACCTCTCGGACACTCAGATATCGATTTTGAACGAAATCAGGACGGAAATTAAGAAAATCAATATGGCCGCCACTTTTACCAAATTTTACCTCAGTTTCGTATTAGGGGACCTCCCGGACGCTCAGGTATCGATTTAAAACGAAATCGGGTTGCAAATGAAGAAAATCAATATGGCTCCCACTTTTTCCAAATTTTACCTCGGATTCGTATTAAGAATTCTCTCGGACGTCAGATATCGATTTTGAACGAAATCGTGACGGAAATGATAAAAATGAATATGGCCGCCACTTTTTCTAAACTGTACCTCGGATTCGTATTAGAGACCTCTCGGACGCTCAGATATCGATTATGAACGAAATTGGGAAGGAAATTAATAAAATCAATATGGCTGCGACTTTTTCCAAATTTTACCTCGGAGTCGTATTAAGAAACCTCTCGGATGCTCAGATATCGATTTTTAACGAAATCGGGAAAGAAAAGAAGAAAATCAATATGGCCGCCACTTATTCCAAATTTTGCCTCGGAGTCGTATTAGGGGACCTCTCGGACGCTCAGATATCGATTATGAACTAAATTGGGAAGGAAATGAAGAAAATCAATATGGCTGCGACTTTTTCCAAATTTTACCTCGGAGTCATATTAAGAAACCTCTCGGATGCTCAGATATCGATTTTTAACGAAATCGGGAAAGAAAAGAAGATAATCAATATGGCCGCCATTTATTCCAAATATTTGCCTCGGAGTCGTATTAGGGGACCTCTCGGACTCTCAGATATCGATTTTAAACAAAATCGGGACGGATATGAAGAAAATCAATATGGCCGTTACTTTATTCAAAGTTTAGGGACCTTGGATTCCTATTAAGAGTCCTCTCGGACGCTCAAATATCGATTTATGTTGAAGTCGTATCGGACGGCACTGATTAATAAAACCACTTACAATACATTGAATCAAAAAGGTCGTATCTTCATAGGAAACTCACGGCACTTCATGCGCCTTTAGACCTTATAAGGAACCTACATGCCAAATTTGATATCTCTCGAACCAGCAGTTTGGGCTCTGCATCGATATGTCACTCACTCAGTCAGTCAGTTTCTTCTTGCAATTTGGCACCAACTTTTAAAAGTTTTCATGTCCGCCATATTAAATTTCAAAATCAATGCCATTTTTGAAATTAACGACTTAAAAAACGATATTTAGACAGAACATATTAATATTTAGACATTCTAACCCCCTCGGACCCCAACAGAGGGGATGGTATTTCACGTCCTCCACGTGGGATTTTAAAATCATTGTTGTTTTCGTAATCAGCGACCCGATAAACTATAGAAACAATACCCATATCGATTTTCATAATTTGTCACCACATTCCCCCTTTTCGGGGTTGATTTCTCAAAAAACCTGAACACATGTTTACTTATTTATCGTTAGAAATACTCCTGTGAAGTTGCGAATAAAATAATCCAACTAATCATGATTCCCCATTCAAACTTCGGACCCCCATTTCACCCCCTTACGGGTTGAATTTTGAAAAATCCTTTCTTAATTAAGACCTTATATGGAACCTGCATACTAAATTTGGAATCTTTAGAACCAGTAGTTTGGGCTGTGCGTTGATATGTCACTCAATCAGTAAGTCAGTTATTTCTTGAAATTTGACACAAACTTTCAAAAGTTTACATGTCCACAATATTAAATTTCAAAATCTAGTTTCGTAATTAACGTCCCAAAAAACCTTAAAAACGACACCCATATTAATATTTAGACATTTCATCCCCCTCGCACCCCAACAGGGGGGATGGTATTTCACGTCGTCCACGTGAGATTTTAAAATCATTGTTGTTTTCGTTATCAGCGACCCGGTATATCATAAAAACAATACCCATGTCGATTTTCAGAATTTGTCACCACCTTTCCCCCTTTTAGGGGTTGATTTCTCAAAAAACCTGAAACCCGTATTTAATTATTTATCGTTAGAAATACTCCTGCGAAGTTTCGAATAAAATAGTCCAACTAATCTTGTTTCCCCATACCAAATTCGGACGCCCATTTCACCCACTTAGGGGTTGAATTTTGAAAAATCCTTTCTTAGTGCACCCCTAGACGTTATAAAGAACCTACGTGCCAAATTTGGAATCTCTAGGACCAGCGGCTTGGGCTATGCGTTGATATGTCAGTCAGTCGTCAGTCAGTTTCTTCTTTTATATATGTACTAGCATTTGCCCGCGGCTTCGCCCGCGTACTAAGCGTAATTTTTAACCGTCTACAAAAAAGAGCTTCTCTGTTTGACCCGTATGTATGTATTTACGTATGTAGGTATGTATGTATGTTTGTCCACGATTATCTCGCGTTTGGCTAAACCGATTTAGATGCGATTTCCAGAAAAGTAGTTGTTACATTCTGGGGGTTTCGGTATACGAAGTTTGGTGATTATGATTCATTAACAGATGAACAGATGAAAAGTCAGTATACATTCTGAGAACCGGCAAACTGTCCAATTTCATTTGATTTTGGCAAAAATAAGGATCGAAGACTATTATCATACATTTCCGAGAGGCCGAAGGGGAAAGGGCCGATGAAATAAAAGCATGTCTTAAATGGCCCTTAGTAAAAGTATCTGTGTACTACAGTAACACCAATATGTCTGATAACGATCAAGCAGCGCGCAGCGGTCATAAACTCTGTTTTTTGAAGTACAGAAATACGGCTAATTCAATATCACGTGTAACCCTTATTTTTCCTAAAATTAAATTTATTAGGTAGGTTTTGTCAGTTCCCATTGGAGCATCCAAAAAGAAAATTTGGCCTCACTTCCATTCGCACTCCGTACCGTCAGTCCGTCTGTTACAACCGAGTTGCTTTTACTGGACCGATTGAATTGCAATTTGGCACAAACTATTAAACATTTTGAGCGCTCGTGGCCCAGCGGCACCCGCCTACCGCGTGCGGTATGCGGTGTTAAGCAATGTGGGCGCAGGTCATTATTGGATGGGTGACCGCTTTGAGTGGTTACTAACTGAGCGCTCTCGTGCTTTGAAAGGCACACTAAGCCGTTGATCCCGGCTGCTGTCTACGACAGCAGTCGTTAAGCTAAGTTAGAGGCCTTCGGGCGGCTTGAAAACTTCCAACAGTCAAGTTGCCCACTCACTTGACAAAGGGGGGTCGAAGTTGCACCACGTCCGTAGGGAGTACCCACCGTTACCCTACACGTGACCCCTGGGTGGTGCTAAGAGTGTAACAAAAACTGGCAACCATACTTGTCTTCTTGAAGATCTCACGGTTCGTAAATAAATGCCATACGATTAAAAAAACCTCTATGTCGTTTTTAAAAGCAATCCAAAGATACCCCACACGCCTATATAGTAATAGTTAACTTTTTATGGCATGTACTGATTGCCAAATTTTACCTCAGAATCGTATTAAGAGACCTCTCGGACGCTCAGATATCGATTTTGAACGAAATCGGAACGAAAAAAAAGAAAATAAATATGGCCGCCACTTTCACAAATTTTACCTCGGATTCGTATTAAGAGACCTCTCGGGCACTCAGATATCGATTTTGAACGAAATCGAGACGGAAATGAAGAAAATCAATATGCCTGCCACTTTTTCCAAATTATACCTCAAATTCATATTAGGGGACCTCTCGGGCACTCAGATATCGATTTTGAACGAAATCGAGACGGAAATGAAGAAAATCAATATGCCTGCCACTTTTTCCAAATTATACCTCAAATTCATATTAGGGGACCTCTCGGGCACTCAGATATCGATTTTGAACGAAATCGAGACGGAAATGAAGAAAATCAATATGCCTGCCACTTTTTCCAAATTATACCTCAAATTCATATTAGGGGACCTCTCGATATCGATTTTGAACGAAATCGGGTTGGAAATGAAGAAAATCAATATGGCTGCCACTTTTTCCAAATTTTATCTCGGATTCGTATCAAGAATTCTCTCAGACGCTCAGATATCGATTTTGAACGAAATCGGGAAAGAAAAGACGAAAATCAATATGGCCGCCACTTTTTCCAAATTTTGCCTCGGAGGCGTATTAAGGGACCTCTCATACGCTCAGATATCGATTTTGAACGAAATCGGGACGGAAATGAAGAAAAGCAATATGGCCGCCACTTTTTCCAAATTTTACCTCGGAGTCGTATTAGGGGACCTCTTGGACGCTCAGATATCCATTATGAACGAAATCAGGACGGAAATGAAGAAAATCAATATGGCCGTTAGGTACTTTATTCATAGTTTAGGTACCTCTGATTCCTATTAAGGGTCCTCTCGGACGCTCAAATATCAATTAATGTCGAAATCGTATATAATCAAAAAAGGTCGTATCTTCATAGGGAACTCACGGCACTTCATGCACCTTTAGACCTTATAAGGAACCTACATGCCAAATTTGGTATCTCTCAAACCAGCAGTTTGGGCTGTGCGTTGATATGTCACTCACTCAGTCAGTCAGCTTCTTCTTGCAATTTGGCACCAATTTTTAAAAGTTTTTATGTCCGCAATATTAAATTTCAAAATCAATGCCATTTTCGAAATTAACGACCCAAAAAAACATAAAAATGACACCCATATTAATATTTAGACATTCCAACCCCCTCGGACCCCAACAGAGGGGATGATATTTCACGTCCTCCACGTGGGATTTTAAAATTATTGGTGGTTTCGTAATCAGCGACCCGATAAACCATAAAAACAACACCCATATCGATTTTCAGAATTTTTCACCAGATTTCCCCCTTTTAGGGTTTGATTTCTCAAAAAACCTGAAACACATGTTTACTCATTTATCGTTAGAAATACTCCTGTGAAATTGATAGTGAATCGAATAAAATAATCCAACTAATCTTGATTCCCTATACAATCTTCGGACCCCCATTTCACCCCCTTAGGCGTTGAATTTTGAAAAATCCTTTCTTAATGCACCTCAAGACCTTATATGGAACCTACATACTAAATTTGGAATCTCTAGAACCACCAGTTTGCGCTGTGCGGTGATATGTCAGTCTCTCAGTCAGTCAGTTATTTCTTGAAATTTGGCACAATTTTTCAAAATTTTTTATGTCCACAATATTAAATTACAAAACCGATGCCATTTTCGTAATTAACGTCCCAAAAAACCATAAAAACGACACCCATATTAATATTTAGACATTTCATCCCCCTCGCACCCCAACAGAGGGGATGGTATTTCACGTCCTCCACGTGGGATTTTAAAATCATAGTTGTTTTCGTAATCAGCGACCCAATAAACCATGGAAACAACACCCATATCGATTTTCAGAATTTGTCACCAGATTTCCCCCTTTTAGGGGTTGATTTCTCAAAAAACCTGAAACACATGTTTACTCATTTATCGTTAGAAATACTCCTGTGAAGTTTCGAATAAAATAATCCAGCTAATCTTGATTCCCCATACAATCTTCGGACCCCCATTTCACCCCCTTAGGCGTTGAATTTTGAAAAATCCTTTCTTAATGCACCTCAAGACCTTATATGGAACCTACATACTAAATTTGGAATCTCTAGAACCACCAGTTTGCGCTGTGCGGTGATATGTCAGTCTCTCAGTCAGTCAGTTATTTCTTGAAATTTGGCACAATTTTTCAAAATTTTTCATGTCCACAATATTAAATTACAAAACCGATGCCATTTTCGTAATTAACGTCCCAAAAAACCATAAGAACGACACCCATATTAATATTTAGACATTTCATCCCCCTCGCACCCCAACAGAGGGGATGATATTTCACGTCCTCCACGTGGGATTTTAAAATCATTGTTGTTTTCGTAATCAGCGACCCAATTGTTACGATAGTAGTCTATGGTAGTCTAGATTTGTCTATATACGATCGTCTTTTGTAGCTGTCTGTAAAATGTCTTACATGCAATAAAATATATTTTACAAATATCTATTGGTTTCCTGATACTCCATCAACACCTCAATATGGTGTCAGGTGTAAATTAGATGTCTGAAAAATATTCGTCGGTGCAAATAATATCGCGAAATAAGTCAAAATGTCTAAAGAAAATTATCCCAATATGGAACTTCAGTCATCGTCACAGTCTTCGTCAGAACCTAAAAGTAAGTCTATGAGCAATAATGCAGGTCTTGAACCTATTAATGTCAACGGAAGTAACATGCCGCAAATATGGAAAAACTTTAAAACCAAATTTACCATATATTTGCGAGCATACAGTCTTGAAGAAGAGTCTGAATCTCGTAAGGTAGCCCTGTTTCTTCATCATGTCGGCAACGAAGCCTTAAACATATTTTACAGTTTCAATGTAGATATGGACAAAATTACTCTGGAAGAGCTTATGAAATTGTATGAAAACTATTTCAGTCCTAAGGTAAATGTGACTATGGAGCGACATAAACTATTTAATCGCCGACAGTATCCGGACGAGGATATTGATTTCTACGCAACTGATCTGAAAAATATCGCACTTTCGTGTAACTTTGACACTTTGCGAGATGAGCTTGTCAGAGATATTTTCAGCTGGAACTTGAACCAAGCTAACCAGTATATCAAAGAGAGAATTTTGCAACAGGCTCCGAAGACACTAGATGAAGCGATCAATCTAGCGAAGTCAGTAGAGTTGTCAAGAATACAGGCTAAAGAACTATCGAATAATCTCAACGCACACATTCTATCAGCCACAAGTCAACCGAGGAACTACTCATCGCACAGAAGCCAGGCGAAATCGTCAGCTACATCTTACAGAAGCTCTTCTCCTTTCAGAAATTCATGCACGCGCGGTAGAGCCAACAATTTGTCCCCGTACAGGAATACGTCGTCAAGATCCAGCACACCGTCCCGTGCTGCTGCGTCCAACTCACCAGGACCGTCATCACAACGTCCATGCGGAAACTGCGGACAGATACATCGTTATCGCTGTCCTGCTCAAGGTGCCAAATGTCGAAATTGTCAACGCTTAAATCATTTTAGTAAGTACTGTCGTCGACAAAATGTTTCAGCCGCATTTGTAGACAACAATAATGACGAGAATAATTTTATGTTCTTTGGGTCCATAACGTGCAATAATGTCAATGAAAATAGACCATGGACCATTAACTTAGACATTCATGATGTTCCTTTAACATTCTTGATTGACTCTGGTGCAGATACGAACATTATTTCTTACCATGATTTTCAGAAACTAAAACTGCCATCCCACTTAATCAAGAAAAGTGATTTCAAATTATCCACTTTGACAGGTCATGCCATACCCACAGTCGGTCAATGTGAATTGAATAGTGTTTATAATGGTTCATGTCATAAAATATTGTTCTATATTGCGAACTTACAATGCCAAAATATTGTAGGACGACGTACGTCAGAACAATTAAAGTTGATAAAAAGGGTTCATAAAGTAAAATTTGACGAAAATAAGGAACAAGCCTCAACTGATAATTTATTTGAACAGTACAAACATGTGTTTGAAGGCATTGGTTGTATCAAAGATTTTGAGTGTCACTTAGTGCTGAAACCGGACGTAGAGCCTAGTATTGATGCGTGTAGGAAAATACCGTTTAAAATACAAGAAAAGTTTGCCGAACAATTGTCAAAATTACAGTCACAAGGCATCATTACTAGAGTTGACGAGCCGACAGCTTGGGTTAATTCAATAGTTGTTGTCTCAAAACCAGATGGTAGTTTACGCATATGTCTAGACCCAAGAAAGCTTAATAAGGCTATATTAAGATCACATTTCGCATTCCCGAATATAGATGAAATTAAATCGGACTTGTCTGGCTCACACTTCTTTTCAAAATTGGATGCCAGATCAGGTTTTTGGATGATTAAACTAGATGAAGAGTCGTCTAAATTGTGTACATTCATATCTCCATTAGGTAGATTTCGTTTTTTACGATTACCTTTCGGAATTAATGCCGCACCAGAAATATTTCACGGTGAAATGGTCAAAAGGTTCGGAGATATTAAAGGTCTGAAAATAATGATGGACGATTTTTTGATTTACGGGAAAACTAAGTCTGAGCATGATTTTAGATTAAAGCAGGTACTTGAACGTGCAGATGAAATAGGTCTTAAATTCAATCGTGAGAAGTCAATTATGTGTGTTTCAGAGGTAAAATACTTGGGACATATATTTAATAAAGATGGAGTTTCAGTTGATCCGTCAAAAGTCGAAGCAATTTGTAAAATGCCAAGTCCTACAAATGTCACTGAATTGCAACGGTTCCTAGGAATGATTAATTACTTAGGTACGTTCATTCAAAATCTGTCAAAAGAAACGACTCATATTAGGCAGTTGTTAAATAAAAACACTGCTTGGTTATGGACTGATACGCACGAAAATGAGTTTAATCACTTAAAGTTACGTATCAGCTCAGCGCCAGTCTTGACGTATTTCGACCAGAATAAGCAATTGATTATGTCAGTCGATAGCTCTAAAGATGCCATGGGAGCTGTTATTATGCATGACAAGAATCCCATAGCATATGCGTCAGCGTCTCTCACTAAAACTCAGCAAAACTACTCACAAATTGAGAAAGAGCTGATGGCTATTTTATTTGGGTGCACTAAGTTTCACCAGTATGTCTATGGCAATAAAGTGTTAGTTGAAACAGATCATAAGCCAATTGTCAATATTTTCAACAAGTCATTGTATGACATACCGCCACGTCTACAAAGAATAATGCTTAGATTGCAACCATATTATCTACATGTCACATACAAACCCGGTAAATATTTATACGTCGCAGATACTCTATCACGAGCTGCTCTTCCTGAAAATGTACTGACTGACTTAGACAAGGACATAGATCTTCATGTAAACTTGTTAGTTTCAAATTTGTCACTTAGCCCTAACTATGTGCGCGAAGTCAAAGAAGCAACTTCTTCATGTCATGTCATGAATAGACTAAAGTTCTATTGCGAAAATGGGTGGCCAAACAGCAATAAAAAAGTAGAGCCAGAAATAAAACCCTATTTTCCTGTCAAAGATGACATACACTGTACCAATAATATAGTGTTCATGTCTAATAGAGTAATTATACCTCAAACACTACGAAGAAAATACTTATCTTTACTTCATATTGGTCATCAAGGTATAAACTCATGTCAAAGACTAGCCAGGGGTTCAATTTATTGGCCTAATATAAATAATGACATACAGAATTATATTGGCAGCTGTGAAATTTGTCTTACATACAGGAGGAATAATTCTAACGAAAGTCTTTTACCACATGATTTCAAGTTCTTGCCATGGAACAAAGTAGCTATGGATTTCTTTGATTTCAACAAGACTACTTATCTCATAGTTGTGGACTATTTTACAAAGTATGTAGAGATAGCACGCTGTTCAAGAAACACTAGTGACATAGTTATTACTCAACTTAAATCGATTTTTGCCAGACATGGTATTCCTGCCACATTAATCTCGGATAATGGACCTCCAATGAATTCTAAAGCTTTTCAAGATTTTGCTAGACAGTGGAATATAGAACATATAACGTCCAGTCCGTATCATAGTAGGTCAAATGGGTTGGTTGAACGTACGGTCGGCATAATCAAAAATATGTTGAAGAAGTGTCAGGCAGATAATTCTGATCCTTACCTAGCACTGTTACAGTACAGGAATACTGCTAAGGATAGCCAATACTCGCCAGCAGAGTTATTGATGTCTAGATCATTACGTACTAAGCTACCAACTGTTGAAACATACTTGAAACCTAAAATGTGTGATTATAATGCCTTATATGAATATAATGATCACAGAATCGAAAAAATGACAGATTATTTTAATAGAAATGTTAAAAATTTAAAACCATTAAATACTGGAAGTCGTGTAATGTTTAAGAAACACCCAGATTCTCCATGGGTTCCTGGTATTGTTGAGAAAGTTTGTTCTGAACCGAGGTCATACGTAGTTAAAAGTCCTGATGGTATGTACAGACGGAACAGGCAACATATTCTAGAAAGACCTATGTTTATTGATCCTTCGCCTGAATATAGTCCATGTAATCCAACAACTTCTATTGATATTGGACAAGGTTCGGAAGAAACTGCAAGATTAGATACTAATAAAAAATATACTCGGTCAGGTCGTGAAATTAAAAAGCCTAGTTATTATTATGATCAATTTCACTAGGTTTGCAAGTTTTATATTGCCATATTGTAATATTTCCATGAATAGGTAATATTTTCATGCGTTATCATAATTTGGTTTCATGTTGAAGTATAATTGTGTATTGAGTAACAAGTGTCAGATGTCAGATAACGTACCGTTTTACACATTTGAGTTTATGTTACTATTTTGTAACTCAAAAATGTTGTAACGGGTGAATTATATTTATGGTCAAT
Source organism: Notocelia uddmanniana (assembly GCA_905163555.1). Taxonomy (NCBI): domain Eukaryota; kingdom Metazoa; phylum Arthropoda; class Insecta; order Lepidoptera; family Tortricidae; genus Notocelia; species Notocelia uddmanniana. The sequence continues at coordinate 26,457,543 of LR991055.1, forward strand.
GTATTAATGTTTTTTCCTTTCGTTCGGAGGGAGATGTTACGATAGTAGTCTATGGTAGTCTAGATTTGTCTATATACGATCGTCTTTTGTAGCTGTCTGTAAAATGTCTTACATGCAATAAAATATATTTTACAAATATCTATTGGTTTCCTGATACTCCATCAACACCTCAATACCAATAAACCATGGAAACAACACCCATATCGATTTTCAGAATTTGTCACCAGATTTCCCCCTTTTAGGGGTTGATTTCTCAAAAAACCTGAAACACATGTTTACTCATTTATCGTTAGAAATACTCCTGTGAAGTTTCGAATAAAATAATCCAGCTAATCTTGATTCCCCATACAATCTTCGGACCCCCATTTCACCCCCTTAGGCGTTGAATTTTGAAAAATCCTTTCTTAATGCACCTCAAGACCTTATATGGAACCTACATACTAAATTTGGAATCTCTAGCTAGAACCACCAGTTTGCGCTGTGCGGTGATATGTCAGTCTCTCAGTCAGTCAGTTATTTCTTGAAATTTGGCACAATTTTTCAAAATTTTTCATGTCCACAATATTAAATTACAAAACCGATGCTATTTTCGTAATTAACGTCCCAAAAAACCATAAAAACGACACCCATATTAATATTTAGACATTTCATCCCCCTCGCACCCCAACAGAGGGGATGGTATTTCACGTCCTCCACGTGAGATTTTAAAATCATTGTTGTTTTCGTTATCAGCGACCCGGTATATCATAAAAACAATTCCCATGTCGATTTTCAGAATTTGTCACCAGATTTCCCCCTTTTAGGGGTTGATTTCTCAAAAAACCTGAAACACATATTTACTCATTTATCGTTAGAAATACTCCTGTGAAGTTTCGAATAAAATAGTCCAACTAATCTTGTTTCCCCATACAAACTTCGGACCCCCATTTCACCCCCTTAGGGGTTGAATTTTGAAAAATCCTTTCTTAGTGCACCCCTAGACCTTATAAGGAACCTACGTGCCAAATTTGGAATCTCTAGGACCAGCGGTTTGGGCTGTGCGTTGATATGTCAGTCAGTCAGTCAGTCAGTCAGTCAGTTTCTTCTTTTATATATTTAGATGTATGTATGTATGTAAGCACTTTATTGTACACAATTACAGGTTGAAACATAAAGAGGTCACAAAGCGTTAAAGTACAAAGGCGAGCTTATCCCTATAAGGGGTCTCTTCCAGCTAACCTTTGAGCAATTGAGTGGAAGGTAGGTAGAATAAGATAGACAAACTTAAACCATGTACAATACAAATAAAACAGATGCAATATATATATGAAAAATAAAACTTATAATATATGCATAAATGTAATCGGTAAATATATACATTACTTTACTTATATATATATCCATACAAATGTCGTAAATATGAGTAAATTAATAAAATTTTATTACTGTATTTAACCAATTCACTAGTTATGGGAAAGCCACAACTTCTTTAAATGACTCTTGAGTGACGCGACAGACGGGCACTGTCTTAGTGACAACGGCAACGCATTCCACAGCTTCACAGCGCGCACAGTAAGGCCCTGCCCGGCTAGTATGATAGCTTATATGTCGGACATATAGCATTCGTCCCTCTCGCACTTACATACTTGACAGTACGGGACGAATGCTATATGTCCGACATATAAGCGATCATACTAGCCCCTCTGGTCTCCTATTTTATGCTATACGCGACGTCTGACTTCAGCGTCAACATTTATATGGACGCAAGACGCTGACGTCAACGTTTGAAAGAGACCACTTCAGTACATTTCTATAGTAAGCATTGTGACGCTGAAGTCAGACGTCGCGTATAGCATAAAATAGGAGACCAGGGCCTAAAAAACCTGGAATAAGTCCGCGTCTTATTCGGTGGTATGGCTAGAGTAAGATTAGCGCTCGATCGTAAACGATGACCACTACCATCCGCCATATAACTAAAACGCTCCGTAAGGTAAGGAGGAGAAGCAGGATTGAACAGTACATTAAAAAGTAACGACAGGATATGCAGTTCTCTGCGTCGGCGGATCGGTAACCACTGAAGCTGGGATCGGAAAACGGAGATGTGATCATATTTTCGGAGACCAAATATGTATCTAATACACTAAATACATATATTTAGATAAAGTAAAAAATATACTACATGAGCGACTTAATGGTTAATATCGGTTAGTAATTATTTTATCACGGTTAAGAAGAGTTCAGTTTGCCGAAATTCTAGTTGCGTGGAGGCCTTTTCATGAGGTGACATGTGCAGAATCTCATAACTAGACGAGAGATAAAATCTCTGCGCAAAATTTGTACGCAGTTTGTGGGGTTTTCCAGCCCGGACGGCGTCTTGTATCTGCTTCAAAAATCTTGCCATGCAGTTTTCCATAACTGTACAGTACTGTTATACTGGTACCGTATACGGCTATGTATTGTATACGTGTTTTTGGCTTTAAGTTCCTCAATTTGTTTTATATATTTTTTTATCTACACCCATATATCCCCGTAAATCCACCTGTAAATCCTCTTTAATGTGTTCAAAAACCATCCGTATATAAATACTGGCTTAACAATATAGCAAATATTTTGTTCACAGGCGATGAACACTTGACCAAACAATGGAGGATCGTGGTGGCTGGGGTGATGGAGTACCAGGTGCTGCAGAAAATGCTACGGATGGTTCGCAGATGGAGCACGATCGAGTACGAAAGGAGTTTTATGCCACCTACGACGTCATGACCGGTGTGCGCATAGCCGCTACACTTGGCGGCTTTTTTGCATTAATGGTTTTTTTGATCGTATACAAAAGTCGAAGTAAATCAGTCAAGGCTTTGAACGATCCAAAACTAGTTGAACTGGCTGAAGCGGTCGTAGCCGAGGAACAGGCCATAGAAGAAGAGAAACAACTGACAGCAGCCATCGAAGAGGCGCTGTCTGAGCGAGCGCGGTCACGTCCTTCGATTGGCGAGGAACCACCTTGGCCGCGAACCTCTAGATTTGCATCGTATGGTGGTGGTTACGGTAGTCTGTTGACTCCTCCACGACGGCTTTCAATCGCCCGCGGTGAATCTCTACCCGGCTCAGCTTTACGGGTCGCGGAGCGCCGGGCATCTGGAGGGCCTCGCGACCGTCGTCTTAGTTCCGCTACTTGCTCCAGCTCTGGAAGTTCGTACCTAGAGCGACGGGGTTCGTCTGTGGTTTGTGCATTACCGGAACGGCGTTTGTCGCCTTGTCCGAGTGAGCGCCTAGCGCCACTGGCATCAGTAGGTAGCGTAGGGACATCCTACGCTGTGGAATGTGAATTAGTGTCTGTTGGAGCGGACTCTGTTTTCGCTGAGGACGATGATTCCACCGATGACGAGGTGGAACAGTTTTCGACTGACAGCGGTGGAGGTGAACAGGGTGTAGTAGGCGAGAGCACGGAGCTCTCAAGCCGTCCCGCGCCACCGCTGCGCATCGACCGGGTGTCACACTCGCGGGAAACTTTGTTTTAGTCGCCGTCGTAACTCGTTGGCCGTTGATGTTACTCGCACATTAAAATATCGACTTTTCCGATAAGTAAATTCTTATTTTATGAATTTATATTGTAATTTTGAACATATCAATATCACAAAGACCTTTAAATTTTACATATCATTTAAATATGACCAATTTGAAATGTTTCCTTTACACTTTACACGGAAAATATATGGGTTTCTTTAAACCTAATGGGTCTAAAAGATAATATGGTAATAGAGAAATCTGTTGTATTCATCAATAAACACTAGTTCGTGTAATTTGTTTAACAAATGTCTCCCTTAACAAGAAACTCCACTAAGAAAGCGTCGATATTTTAATATGTACCTAAAAATAGATTGTACAATGTACATACTTTGTTTTTGTTACATATTAATTGATGTTCCATGTTGATGTTTTCAGACCACAATTAAAGTTACGAATTTTTAAGTAGGTGATCGAAAATAGGTACTTTTTCTCATATACTGTTTTGTTAACCGTTTATTTTATCGGTGATCGATGCCAGCTGCTAGTTAACCTGCCTGCATAACAAATATACGAGTAACAAAGATGACTAAGTCACCATTTAGTGTTCTCTGTAAATGTATGATACCTACTAATTAGGTAAACATCTGCCGAATTAGTCATTTATAGGCACTTTAATGTACTTACTTACCTACCATGTATAGTCGTTAAATAGTTTTCGAAGATTTACCTAATACTGGCCAATCTATTTACAGTATTTTCAATTTTTCGTTAGGCTAACAGCCTCTTGCACTTCTGATATTATTCAGAACGACTTTTTTAACTTTACTAATTCTGCATTGCTACCTTGTGCCAAGAGTAGACGTGTCGTCGTCAAATGTCACTGCTGCGTTTCTCTTGTCCGTTAACTTTTTTATAAGTACTGGTCGTAGTTGACCCCGTAAAACCGTGACCGTGGTTTAAACCACTATTAACCGACACCAAAAAACTTGTCTCACATAGGAAACAACAACAGGTTAAATTAGTCATCCTAGTAAAATTATTACTATTGTTGCGACTGAAGACACCATCAATCACCAACACCTATCAACATCGTGATAATGTACATTCAGCTAGAGCTTCAGTTTTATTTTGTAGTGGACATATTATTAAATATATAGTCGACTCTCGTTAATTCAAACCAGCGATAATTCCAGGATAATTCGAACCTTTCTATAATTCGAAGTTATCACGAGTATCGAATTCCCTAGAACATCTCTTTATATTTCTAAAAAAAATCATTTTTAAACACTTGGCAATTCGAACTAGCAGCAGTGACATTGTCGTATGCGGCGCATTTTGATCACAACATGTCTGTAATAAATTGTAGATAGATATTAACTTGTTAGGGTAGTTGTCAGTGAAAAGTCAATTTGAAAATGTGTAATTGTATTATAATTAGTATTGTTCGTAACTACCCTTAAACCTAAAAAAGGGCACATAAGACCAATTCGTCCTTTGAACAATAATAAAAATAACGCTGGATGCGGCCTAAAATTAGCTCGAACCAACCTGACATTTCCAAAAAAACTGCCACTATTCTTGTTTAATAAATTAATAATAATTAAACGGACACTGGAGTTTTATTGATTCCAGCGTGCCGCCTGACATCGCCACGCGTGGTTCGATTCGAGGTAGATTGACTACACACAAAGTCGTTTTTATTACAATTTAGATTTACGTGTTAGTTTATGTAACTGTTCGTTGCTCGAATTAAAAAGAGCTCCTGGTAGCCTGTAAAATGTTAAAATGTATGTAAAAAAATGTAAATATAAAACGCAACTCATCTGTTGTTTCATTTTCATGATCACATTGTTGGTTACCCAAGTAAACATTGGCTGGTTTATTAATGCCCCATAAAACTAAAATACAGAGTAACAGTCATTGTGCCTATACGTGCATATTTATAGTAACAGAGAGACAGAGACAGAACCCGCCGGACTTCGTGTTACTACTTTCTCTTTATAATTTTGTACCTTACTTTTCATGATGATGGACTTTCCTGTAAACAGGGAATAGGTTAACCTTGGTACTATACTTTTGCCAACGTTTTCGAGTTATAGCATTTTAAGCATCAATTAAAAACACCAGCATATTTCGACAGTCCGTGGTATTTTCCTCCCTGTATTTATTTTGACTTCCACAATGTGGAAGTCTTTAGGGGAGGCTGTCCAGCAGTGGCCGTCTTTCGGCTGACATGATGATGATGATGATTTATTTTGAGGAGCTCGGAAACAGCTGTATCGATTTCTATGAAATTTAAAATATAGGGATTTAAAGGGGAGAAAAATCAATCAAGCTAGGTGTAATCTTCGGGAAAACGGACGGACATCGTGAAACTATAAGGGTTCCTTGTTTATTACGTACCCTAAAAAAGGATGGTTTATTTAAAGTTATTTTCCTTTTTTACAATAAATTGTCACTGTGTTTTTTTGCAAGCACCTCTTATAGTGAGGGTTATTTGTGCTGAGTATCACTGAGTATCAACGACCTAATTGTGTCAGATTTGGACTTAGACATTTTAGAAAATTTTAAATATAGATATATATATATATATTTTAATTTATATTCCCTATTTTTAGCGTTCCGTACCCAAAGGGTAAAAACGGGACCCTATTACTAAGACTTCGCTGTCCGTCCGTCCGTCCGTCTGTCACCAGTTGTATCTCAAGAACCGTAATAGCTAGACAGTTGAAATTTTCACAGATTGTGTATTTCTGTTGCCGCTATAACAACAAATACTAAAAACAAAATAATAATAATAATGAAGGGGGGCTCCCATACAAAAAAAGTGATGTTTTAGCCCTTTTTCATGGCTACCACTCGCCGAGCTAGATCTCAAAAACAGTTGACATTACACAGATTATAATGTATTTTTATTGTGGCTACAACAACGAATACTAAAATCAAAATAATAATAATAATTAAGGGGGGGGCTCCCATAAAACAGAGTAGTTTTTGGCTTTTTTTTTTCTGGTACGGAACCCTTCGTGCGCGAGTCCGACTCGCACTTGGCCGGTTTTTTATGTATATACTGCAGGGAGGGTGGGCCCTGTACCAGGAGCAAAAAATTAAACGGTGGACCGTTTTTTTCTAATTTCTGTCTTCAAAGACAGCTTACGTGTATTTTATTATAGTGCGACTCAAAAGCGTAGACATATAAAAGTGGCAACACTGTAGTGTCGTCCCTTTTTTCCTAGATTGATTTGAAAGGGATGAAACGAACTCTTCTGAACTGAAATGATATTAATGTCAATTTATTTAAAAAACTATAAAATTGTATTTTTTTAATTCCAAAGATATCCTTGTAAACAAAAAATGCAAAAATAATTACGACTCATAATACCTTGATACTACCTCAAACACTGCATTGACTGATGCGCTATAACCTCGTGGTGTCCATTCAAGTTCCATTACTCGGGGGTCATAATTTTAGATCAAAATTTCTCCGATTTTTTTTAAAAGTTTTTGGGCACAAGGAGTTACTGTAAATGCTCTAAGAAAGAATTTGGAACAAGGAGCTACTGCAAATGCTCTAAGGAAGAATGAGTATGATTTAATGTTGCATTTCAAAGTTTGATCTTCGAAAAAATTCTTTGCGGGCCTATAAAAACTAGACGTTACTTGCAAGTGATTTTGATTAAGCCATCGAACATTATAGACTAGGAGTACTAGGACAATTTTTGAAAAAGTAGAATACAATAAGCAAATCATGTCACAGTTGAGTGACAACGTTTTCAGAGTGTTTTGCCCCTGCTGATTACAGATCTTAGGGGAATGTATGTTTTTACCCCACTGCGCCAGAAGGAGGGTTATGTTTTTCGCGAGTATGTATGTATTGGCTATGTGCACGTCTGAAACGTCAAACGTCAAAGGTCCCGAGACAATTTCAAAACTCAGAGATGTCAAAAAATGACACATGAATATTTTATTTACTTTAGTAAACAAGAAAGACCCCGTATTGGAAATTTTACTGAAATAAATAAGAGAATAAATAAATACATACAAACGAAACGAATCGTAGGAAACCGTTAAGAAACCAATAGAAAACGTGAAAGTAAATTTGACAGTGGTCCCCGGTAAGTACACATTTCTGCCATGGTGTGCGCTACGATCGCCTAGCTTACCCCCACCACCTACTTCGCACATAGCCAATAATTGTTTGGCACGCTCTGCAGCTTGAACGGCTCGATAGATTTTAGCTTGAGAGGTGTCGTTACGTAGATTCGTATCTACTGTGAGAGTGACACTGGGTTTTGTGGGTATTTTAGCGCAATATATGTATTTTCCGTTTCCGGTTATAGTCCTCCTACAACACAGTTGCCATAGAAAAAAACTACAGAGTCACAGCGATTTAAACAGTACCTCAAACAAACTCGACTGCATGTCATGTCATCTTTCAGATTTTCTTTTCTGTCAAGGAAACGAGAACGGAGAATTTCTGATTGATCTCCTTCGAAGTTTATTGAAGTTTAATATTTCTTATTCCTTCTAGTGAACGAATATTAATAAAAATGGACGACGATTTACCAACCGATTTCCATGTCATCGTTGTTGGAACCGGTATGCTCTATATTTTTTATAAAACGATACCGGGCGTGACGGCATAACAGCAGCCTACTTATCGATCTGAGTTTTTTTAGAAGGTTTAGTATAGAAGTGTATTTTGTTTCTTCTAACTGTACACAGTGTTGGATGAATTATAAACAATAATGTTCGTATAGACATGCTATGATATGAATGTTTGTAGTATTCGTCGGTCATAAATTAATTAAATATTTGCAGAGTTGGCTTTGCCCGATAGTAATAGTCTACGTATGCTTCTACGTGCAAAAAAAGAGGGGCAATCTGCTAGTTAAATTGTACTTATATATTATTCTATACTTTATTTAAATATATAACAATAAATGTAACACTCATTTGGGAACTATTTTTGTTGTTTGATTACCCAAAAGTCATTATCCGTGCAGAAAATACTATAACATATTTTTTAAATTATTAAAATTATTTAACACATGCATTCTGGGTGATTAATTAACCATACAAATTTGTTTTTTGCCCTATACATACAGAAATGCTAAAAGTTAAGTTCAACAGCTAATAATAATTTTTGTTAGTATGCATAGAGTATTTCATTCTCTAATTAAATAGTTATATTATGACCATAACCTATATATCATAATGTTAAAATAAAACCTCATTGTGTTAACACCTGTTATCCTGTTAAAGTCTGATGAAAATACAATATTATGGTACCATCAAAAGAAGGCAGGTGTCCATAGGAACTATTAAACTACACATGATATAGATGTGTTTGGGCTTATTAGAATCGTATTTGATAACTGTAGAGAAAAAAAAAAATGTTAACACATTCAGCGCCATGACACAGATTCGTGTCATTTATGTATGGATAATTGCCTTATCGGCGCCGAATGTGTTAATTTGCTATAGAAAGAAAACGGATTGGAATTCGGTATGCTTATACTTGTTGTGTATCCCAAGTTATGCATTGAGATTATTTGTACAAAATGTTATCTTAGACTCACATGCCGTTATTGTACTTACTAAGGTATGGTGGAGTCGATAGTGGCCGCAGCTTGCAGTCGGATAGGAAAGAATGTTCTCCACCTCGACTCCAGTGACCACTATGGTGGTCTTTGGGCCTCCTACAATTTTGATGGACTGCAGAAATTCATCAAAGAAGTCAATGCTGATCCTAAACGACAGCAACAAGTCTACAATGTGTCAGAAAACTGGTATATTGAAAAGTAAGTAGGATTTAGTATTAATTTTGTTTTGATAATTTGAGAGACAAAATGATTTCAATTATTTATGCAGAGTGGACAGATTATGTGGGTCAGTAAGCAGCTAGAATGACCCTTACATTATGTAACTTCTTTAGTTATCTATTTTGAAAAGACACCATACATGTAAAATTGATTTAACTGAACCAACATATTGTTAATTATAAGTAGGGGTGACAGTTAGTAGCAATTTAAACAGAGTAGTGGAGTTTTACAAATTTTCCACTTATGATTGAATGATTTTTTTTCTACAGTAAATTATCTGTTTTATTGTAAATAAAGCCAGACTTATGCCATATAGCATCTTTTATGGGTCAATCTAGAGCTAAAGCAAATAAATTTTAATTGTAATTCTGTGATCATGTGAATCATGATATTTTGCATGATTTTATGTAAGCATGTATGATTTTAGGACAATAATTTCAAGTAATTTATACATCACTTCTGTGATATACATACAGTTATCAAAAAAGGGTGAAAAAATACCAACAAATAAATTATTCAATAAAAAAAAAAACTAACTCCACTGCTGTATGTTCAAACTGCCACAAACTGCCCCTTATTATAAGGTTTTGGTGATTTGTTTAGGGATTCACCACAAGAAGAGAAGAAAGAAGGGGAGGAATCAAAGAGTGACCCTGCCAAGAAAGTATGGAGCCAGGCGAGCTTCGCAGCTGAATACAGGAAGTTCAACATTGACATGACTCCAAAGGTAAATTTAATATTTTATATATCTATCAGACTAAACAGTATAGATATTTCCAGGGTACATTATTCTGTCCGTCACAGCTCCTGTTCTCCCGTGGGCCTCTGGTCGAACTCCTGATCTCATCCAACATCGCGCGCTACGCGGAGTTCCGGTGCGTGACGCGCGTGCTCACGTGGCTGGACGGGAAGCTCGCGCCCGTGCCGTGCTCGCGCGCCGACGTCTTTGCCACGGAGGCCGTTGGGATCGTGGAGAAGCGGCAGCTCATGAAGATGCTCACCTCCATCGTCGGGTACAATGAAGAGGAGATGAATAACGAGTTCAAGGGTGAGTTTATACACTAATTTTAGTTCTGAATGATGATCGTTTGCAGAGCGTACACTATCAAAGAGAAGGTCTGTTTGCTTTGACTTGTCATGTTAAACAGGCAAGCATCTCCAATTCTAAGGGCCCTTTGTTTGCTTCTTGTTTGTGTAAAAGGTCTAGCGCAAGTGCACATCATAGCATGTCACGCGATCGACTTCGCTCAAAACAAATGTTCATCGCGTCACAGTCATCACAGATTCATTCATTCATTACTTCACTTTTTTTTCATTTTACCAAGATGATTTTATGTATTTTCAGTATTAAATATAGGTATAACTGTCTCTTGAAGCACTAGTACTTTCTTTTTCATATGTCAATGAAACATACCCACATAAAATTTCCGGCATAAAATTGTATGTCTTTTCCGGGACTCAAACTATCTTCAGCGGTTTAAGCATGAACAGCTAACAAAAAAACAGATTCACATATATAATATTAAGTATGGATGTGTAGGCAGTTTTTTGCCAGCTACACAATGGAATGCTAGTGTAATTGTATTAGTAAAAGCAACCTTGAAGCTAGGCCGAATTAAATTCCGGGATACATTACTCACGCCGCGTAATGCTTTGACCTAGACATTCTAATTTTTATGACTTATTCTCATTAAGTGTGTATTTATTGTCTAGCGTCTAGATAGTTCGACTGTTCTCCATACGACTGATCCATAATAGTGGAAGAGATATCTCTCTTGTACTCTTGTTTTGTAAGAAAATGTCTCATGATTTTGAATTCACTGCACAGTGGAATTCACAACACAACACACAAGACGCTGCCCCTCATAATTTTACTTAAGATTAGGAATCGAACCCGGTTGCAAGTATTAAACTTATGATCAAGTCGATAGTATATCTTCTAAACCGATAGTATGACAATTTGAACTAATTCTAAGCTTCTAGTCGTGACTGTTGCCATTAATTTCAAATTATAAAAGTCGACCGTAGGTAACAATGGAACAATGGCTCCTTTTCTGAGATTGATGTTGGTGATGATGTGTAGGGACGCCCGGCCAGAAATAGGAGGGGTGTCGATCGCTCGTCGGGATCATTTAGCCCATTTCCCTGATTCGGAACTTAAGGTTGCTCTCCCATTGCATCATCTTCCATTCTTCTTGTATTCCTACAGTACAGAAGGACATTCTTAAGGTTGACTTACTTAAATTCGGTGTCCTCTAACATATCTCTGCCGAATATATCCAACCGCATTGCTGCATACATGACACACTGCGCTAAAAAATGCTTGCTAGTTTCCTGCTAGTTTCTTCCTCCCCACAATATCAGATTACTCTTACCCAGTTTCTGACATTAGTGTATTACTGGCCGAAAAGACATCTTCACAAGTACATGCTTGTTGAATACGCAATATGTAGATCAACAGGTGACCTGGACATTGAGTGAAAGAAAAACTTACATAGCACGGTGTCTTCCAGACTGGAACGACAAGACGTTCAAGGAATACTTGGCCCACAAGGGGCTGACGCCTACTCTGATCCACTACGTTCTGTTCGCGATCGCGGGCGGCGACAACCGCATGCCGTGCCTGGAAGGTGTGCGCGAGTGCAAAAAGTTCCTGATGAGCCTGGGCCGGTACGGGAACACACCTTTTCTGTGGCCCATGTACGGTAGCGGGGAGCTACCTCAGTGCTTCTGCAGGTAAGTCTTATTAGAAACAACTTTAACTGTGCCGCATTTGCCCTCCAAAATAATCTAAGTACCCAAATAATGGGAGCTGATCAAGGGGCGACTCGACTAGTCTCATGCTGCTGGAAACGGCCTAGGGTGCAAATCCGTTTCTGAATGTTTACGTCCTATTATTTATATTACCTACTTATCTTTTAAAACCACATGTAGTTCAGAACAACCTTACTGTCTCTGTTTTATAGAATGCCTGCAGGTTTTAGGGCGTGGAGCTCAACAATTCGATATTTTGGAAGATTTATACTTTCAGATACTATCTTATGTGATGTGACCCACAAAACCTGTACAAATGACTCGGTAGAGAGCTACAGGAAAAAATATCTAACAATTTTCAAACGAATAATAAGAAATGCCAAGAAAAATGCGATTCAAGAACAAATCGAAAAGGCGAAAGATTCGTCTAAAGAGATATGGAAGATGTCCACAAGCATCGTTGCAAGGTAGTAAAAAATGCTAAAGATAACATGCGACTGAAAATAAAACAAGAAATTGGGTCGAATAATCTACTAGACAACCCAGCGGAAGTAAGTGCCGCCTTCTTGGACAAATTTACTCAAATAAGACATGCATACGATAGCTCAAAATAACCTCTCTTGCTGCTACGAGCCAATGCCATAAGAATTCAAAATGCCATGGTTTTTGACCCAGTGAATAAGGCTGAGCTGATACATGTGTGCAGAAAACTTAAATCTAAAACATCTTGTGGATACGATGAGATACCCATATTGGTCATCAAGGATAACTTAAATATACTCGCGGAACCACTGGTATATCTCTTCAACGAATGTTTTACATCTAGTACTTTCCCTAACCATTTTAAGGTGGCAAAGGTCCTTCCTTTATTTAAGAAAGGGTGTATGATGGATCCCAAGAACTACAGGCCTATCTCTCTTCTACCAACGCTGTCTAAAATCATGGAACGCCTCATGAAGGACAGGCTCTTAAAACACCTCAACCTTAATTACATTTCGAGCGCCAGGCAATTTGGATACCAGAAAAGCAAATGATGCTATTACCACTCTGATTGATGACATTGTTCTCCAAATTAATGACAAAAAGAAAGTGGCCGGTTTATTCCTCGATCTGAGCTCCGCTTTTGATACCGTTGATCACGGAATTCTGCTTGCAAAGCTGGAACACTACGGTGTAAGAGGGGGAACATTAAATCTATTCAGGTACTACCTCGCAAATAGAAAACAGTTTATTGAAGTTAAATGGACTCAAGACAGTAAAGAAACTGCACATAGATCTAAGATGGTCAACATAGAAAGAGGAGTTCCACAAGGATCCATTTTGGGTCCAATCTTTTTTATTATCTTTATCAATAACCTGGTATCGTTTATGAGTAATTCTGTTCATAACCCAAAACTGGTGATATTCGCTGACGACACTAATGCGGTTGTGTCGGCAGAGAATATGACACAGCTAAATGAAAGAGTAAACTTTGCTTTGGAAGCTCTAAACACCTGGTTTAGTGCTAACAAACTACTACTGAACTGTACCAAGACTAACGCGGTATTATTCAAAACCACTTCGAGAAGCAAGGACAGCCTAAAAATATCAAATGGAGTAAAAAATTCAGCAATTAACTTCGGTGAAATTTCTCGGCGTCTGGATTGATTCGAGTTTAAATTGGAGGGATGAACTGTCTTCACTGGTCAAGTCTATCAGCTCTGCCTGTTACGCGCTTATTGAAATGCGCTTATAAAAATGGTTTATTATGCTTTGGTGGAGTCGAAATTATGGTACAGCCATAGAAATACTATAATGTATAGAATCACAATCCACCACCACCCACCACCATATCAGCCCTAGGACGTCCACTGCTGGACATAGGCCTCCCCCAATTTCACGGGGGGTAAATGCCATAATCGCCACGCTTGGCATGCGGGTTGGCGATCGCAGTAGCTCCACCGCACTCAAGGAATGCTGCTGCCCATTCCCCGGTGGTCTTGGTCGTAGTTTTAGGACATACCCGGGTCCGAATCACAATCACGTCGTAAAAATGGCTCTATAAAAGCCGGTACATGTGCACAATTTAAGCGGGGATTGTCGAGCGGAGCCGAACACTTCCGAGCACGTGCTTGATATTCACAATGCCTATTGACGTACGAAAACTTCATCTTAGAAAACCAGTATAAGTCTGACCTCCGATTATGCATAGTCGTTACGAATCTCAAGGTCCAGATATAATAGAACGTATGGTGAGGCAAGTCTAGACAGGTTGTGAATATCATAGTGTTTGACAAGACAACTTGGCATTGCCGGTTGCTTGCATAATGTTTAGTGCTAAATGCGGAAATTCAAGCATAACTAAAAAGAAAAAAATGGTGGGTTATCTTATTTTCAGTAAGTACCTACCAATCGTTATTGAATTAAAATTTGTATTTAATAGGGTCAGTACTCGTTATGTTATCATAACGTAATTTGACAATTTCCAGGAATAAAATATCTGTGGAGTAGCTACCCCCTTACTAATTATAGCAATTCCGAAAAGTTAGTTAAAAATGAATAATTTATGTGAAATTATGTTTCTTCAGCATGCAACTGTACTGGGATAACACTAGCTAGAATGATGATGAGGACGTTTGTTGGTGATTATGTCTTGCAAATTTTAAAATGTTTTAACCTTGAATTATGATTTATGACTAAAGTACCTATTGATAATTCCAATAAAGTGATTGAAGGATGCTTAAATTAAAGTTAAGATAGTAAAGTTATAATTTTATGTTGTTTATTCGGACAGATCGTATTCAATACGTCCTTAATATTTGTAAATTTATTTTTATTTAATTGTGAATCAGTATATTTTTTAAATCATTATTATTAAGTAAGATTGTCAGTTTTTTTTAATTGTATAAATTCACGCTTTGACTTGTAAAAGTGCCCTTGTGGCCTATTTGCAGAATAAATATTTGATTTTGATTTTGATTTTGATTTTGATACGTATATACATATACCTATACGTTGACATGTCGCGGCGTCATGTTGCTCCTGCCGTGATTTCGAACCCAACTGCAGACGGCAGCAGCAGATGGCAGCGCCGTCTTCCAGTTGGTTCTGAGTGTTCCGCGAGACAACACGACTGTCGTGTTTTTGAAATTTGAAAGAAGGGATCGCGATTTACTTTTGTATCTTTTGTTAAAAGAAGAAGAAGACGATGACTATGATTTAATTATACAGGTATATGTAGAGAAAAAAGACACGCCAAGAACCTTAAAGGATGACTGACGTACTTAGAGCCGCTATACCCGTGCGACTACGAGGGACGGGAATGCTCTTGTGCAGCTAAATTGAGAACATTTTTAACATGTGTAATTTGAAAAGTAATAATAAAATTTGATTTTTCATTATTATGAATTGATATCCACATATTTCGACCACGTCACATAGTTCGACGACTAACTATAATAAATCCTTACATAAAAACATTGTTCCAAAAAATATGAATGCGACTCCATTTCGAACTGTGTTCCCATTGTGACAGCTGACATTGGGTATGAAGTACATGAAGTTGTTTCAAATGTCGCTAATGAAGATGATTTTTCTCAGTGTACTAATTTGAGTCTTATCTCAGTTGTAATAAAGTAAGATTTCGCATGCTTTACTTTTTAGTTTTACAATCGTGGTATGAATTGAGTGACTTCGCTTCTACTCGAATGCAACATTGTTATGAGCTATTATTATGACAGATTTAGTTCGGGACTGTGACTTTAGGTATTATAAGAGCTCAATGGGTAAAGCATTAAATTTTGGGGCAACAGTTACCGTTATAGCATTCAGTCCGCCTTTGTGGCCCAGAAAAGACCCATCAGAATAATGGCCCGCATATGTCAAACTACATCGTGTAAAACGTATTTTTCTGAGTTACAGATCCTAACTGTTCCAAGTCTATATATACTTGTACTTCTTGGTGATTTAATCAAGCACCTGAACTGTATTGAGACACCGGAAGACAGACTGAAGCGCCTAGCAACAAGGAGAAAAGACTTAACACGAATATTTACAACCAAACTCAAAGTTGTCAGGCACTCTTCGGGATGCCAGGCTATTGGTCTTTTTAATAAACTACCCGCTGAATTAAAACGCATTTCTTATTAACATATTTAAAAATAATCTAAAGGCTTTTTTGTTGAAGAAGTGTTTCTACTCGATTGAGGAGTTTTTGTCAGCATAGGGTTTAAGTGCAAATTTGTTTGACATGGTATAGGTAATTAACATTATATATTAGGATTTTGAGATTATTTATAAATTATTGACATAATATTTTCATATTTTATTTTAAATAAATTATGTTATGTTATATGTATTGTATTTTAAATGAATCGAATTTATGCTATGTTATGTTATTGATTGTGTGTGTGATTCTTTTAATTTAACTGTTGTATTTATTATAATTTCTTTAGTACATTCAACATTATTATTATTTTAAATTATTATTTTCAAACACAATGTCTATTGTTATGTGAATAAAGGACTATGCCTATGACTATTGGAAAAATTCTTGAAAGTGACAAAGAAAATATTTGATTAAAAACAATTTTACTTCCAAACAAACTTCGCATTAAAAACACATGGCATTGGTGTTAATTACAATCTACGTTGCCCTAAATATCGGCTCCTTTTACCATTTTTTAATATCCTGACTGAGTATTCACCAGGTAAGTGCAATAAAACTCACGAATTGTAAGAAGATGCACCATGAAAATGTTTGGTTCTGCGGTTCAATGACCCAAATGTGCACGAAGTCGGACGAAAATGAGGCGACTTTCTAATATTGCATGCCGCACGATGTCATAACACAAACATTTGGATAAACGAATTACTACTTGAATTTAAATGAAAATTCGTAAGCAAATAGGTATGCGACTGACATTTTCAAAGGGGTAGGCAGAGATGTTTTTCTCGATTACCTTAAAGTAAAAAAAAAGCAAGGTAGTCTGAGTTAAATGACGCGATAGTGGGCCGCCATTTAATTTGTAGTATATTTAAGAGGGTATCAACGGATCCACTACATAGCAGTCCTTTTTTTTAAATATCTGTCGTTAAATTTAAATAATCTTAAATATATCGTTAAATTTTTACGAGTGGCGGTAGTGGACTCGTTGATATCCTCTTAAACCGTTTACCACGGTCATCTTTAATGGATAGACATAATATATCGTCGAAAATTTCCCGACTCTAGAAATAAGGGGAAAAATAGAATTTCGAAATCATCCTTTCGTCGAAATGATTATCATTTCTCGTCCCCGAACATGGATGCTATAGTCGCGCTATACGCTTATATTTCGTTCGTTCGTAGGAGCGATATTTAGGCCGTGATCTCCAGTTGACGCCACTTGTACACATACAACGCCAAGTTGTATAGAAGTGCACGTAGGCGACGTTATACACAGCAAGCGTCGTCAACCAGAGACCACAGCCTTATTTTTACGACCGCAGACTGTGCGCGGTGTTCGGAGGCGTGTACTGCCTGAATCGGCCCATCGACAAGGTGGAAAGCAAAACTGTGGAAGAAGGCAAGACGGTGGTCACCATCGTCAGCAAGAGCAAGACTCTCAACTGCGACCACCTCGTCATAGGCATCAACGACTGCCCCAAGGAGCTTCTTTCGCCAGAGCCCGTCGAGAGCAGCGACATCTCCAAGGTTAGTAAAACCCTACAGTCTACGAGAAATAAGACTGGTCTTTTGACAGCTGTCATCCCAGTACAATTAATGACATGTTACCTCAAAAATGACATTAATTGTATTGGGATGACAGCTATCAAAAGACCAGTCTTATTTCTCGTAGACTGTAATACTCTATTTACATTCAGTTCACTTCCGCGGCAGGGAAGTGAGCAGGATGAGTATGTGAATACGATAATTTTCATGCTGCTGCCATTGCCACTTGCGCTGCCCGGGCGCTTCCCAAAGTCAGTCAGTCAAATTCTGCCCCGTCGCTCAGTTCTCGCCTAGACAGCGCGGGCGCTGTAATCATTTTGACGTCTGCCACAAAGTTGAAAGCGATGTGAATGGTAGGGTAATATTTAAACACCCAGTGCCCTAACTCCTGCCACGTCATTATTTTCCGACGTCGTCTGGTCAGCGCTAGAGTAACAGGGGCAAAAAACAACAAAAAACAAAATTATTATTCTGCAAATAGGCCACAAGGGCACTTTTACAAATCTACACATGAATTATACAATTAAATAAATTGACAATAATAATTATTATGTTTTCAAAACAGAATTGCAGAATTAAAAAAAAAGTAGACAATAATAATAATGATTTCAAAACTATAATGATTAACAAACTTACAATATTCAATTAAAATAAACTTACAATACATTATATAAAATAAAATTAATGACGTATATATACTGTCTCTGTCCGAATAAACAAACGTATATACAATAAATTTAATATCTCAGAGATGTATATGGTCTCTGAGCGTATGGCATAATGTATTTACATATTTATTTGAGTACAGTTATAGCCGAGGCTAAACTGACAACTGCATCATCAGTCTGAGCCTGTTGGGACATTTCAAAGGCCAAGTTTAGACTGACGTGGTGTGTTCTTACGTCCACCATCAGTCTCATACCATATTATTAATGAATATAAAAATGTAGTAAGTAATCGAAGATTAACCAGAAAAAGAGATGCTAATAGGTTACTGATTCCTAGTTTTACTAATTACTATGGACAAAGATGTAGAAAGTACTTTATTCCGAAAATTTATAACGATTTACCTACAGACGTAAAAAATAAGTGCATCGCAAAGCATCAATTTAAAAAGAAAGTTAGTAATGTCTTATTAAGTAAAATACAAAATGCAATACAATAATTATAATACATTCTAAAAATCCCAATTATTGTGGGTGTTTACTGTATTGGTTCTGCTGTACTGTTGTGCCTACCCAGAAACTTGGCCTATCTTTTTTATTTTATTTTTTTGTATATGTAATACCAGAGTTATTGTGATTCGTACTTGTATTAATTGGAAGCAACAAACCGCGTTGTGGTTTGGCAGAAGTGTGTAATTGTTATTTTATATTTTTTGGCGTGAATAAAATCATTATTATTATTATCCCTATTCATTTTTTCTCTTAGATTAGGTTTTTACAATATTCCTATAAAAAGTAAAATATAAAACAATATTTACAAAACATAAAATCATTATAAAAACCTAACCTAGGGTGCCGCCGGCAGCGAGGCAGGGCCTAAGCTACCGGTGGTTAGGGCGACAGAGAGAGGAACCTCCTGACTATTCGCGCCGTGTCCAGGAGTACCGCCTTCTGTATCTGACCCTTGACCCAGCCATCTAACGAGAGTCTCTTGAGATGTTGGTCGAGACTCTTCGCTATTAGACCGTTCACAGAGACGACTATCGGGACAATAATCGTTGAATCAACATCCCAGATGGCGGTTACCTCATGTGCCAAGTCTAGGTACTTGCTGACTTTGTCCTTCTCAGCTTTCACGAGGTTCTCGTCATGGGGGATGGTGATGTCAACGAGTACTGCCTGGCGCTACAATCGATCTGTCAGCACGATATCAGGCTTGTTGGCTACAATACTCCCGTCCGTGATGACAGATCGATCCCAATAGAGCGTTGCACGACCATTTTCGAGAACTGGCG
Organism: Notocelia uddmanniana; assembly: GCA_905163555.1. Classification (NCBI taxonomy): domain Eukaryota; kingdom Metazoa; phylum Arthropoda; class Insecta; order Lepidoptera; family Tortricidae; genus Notocelia; species Notocelia uddmanniana. The sequence goes on from LR991055.1 coordinate 26,477,260, forward strand.
CAGGTGTGTACTTATAATACGGCACTTCGAAGTCCACAAGACCGTATAAAAGAGCAAGCTGCTGGTGAATAATCCTGGCCACCAAGTTATGTCTGTGCAAGTACTCGCCGTTAGCAAGATGACTACAACCAGAAATAATACGCCTGAGTGACTCTCCGGGACGGCGGCATGCCCGACAAATGTCGACCGTACCGTCCTTCAGGATATATTTCCGGCAGTTGTTCGTCATGATAACCTCGTCCGCAATTGCACAGACAAAACCTTCAGTTTCCCCAAAAGGATCCCCAAAACGTAGCCAGTTCACCGATGCGAGCAGGTCTACGTCGAGCCCCGTAAGGGTCTTGTAGAACCGCCCATGTAGTTCCTTACTCTTCCACACCGCCCTGCGGTCCTCGGTGCTTAGTACTTTAAATCTGCGCCAGTTCTCGTTTGCCATGGAGAGCGGGGTGAAAGATGCGTCTACTGCCACTACGTCACGATGCATCCCACACTCACTGTTTAGAAAGTAATCCCTGAGACTGCACACCTCGCGGTTGTGAAGGTCTTTGGCATTTAAGAAGCCGCGACCTCCAAGCTTCCGCGGGATGTACAGTCTCTTAACAGAAGATCGTGGGTGTAGCATACGGTGCGCAGTGAGCAGTACACGCACCCTTCGATCCAGGAAATCGAGCTCAGTCTGAGTCCACCTTAATATGCCAAAGGAGTATGTGAGCAAGGGCGTCACCCAGGCGTTGAAGGCGCGAACCCTATTGCCGCCCGACAAAAAACTTTGAAACTTTTATTGAGTACTTTTGTCAGGCGACAGAAGTAGCGCTCCTTCACCGCCCTTTTGATGTCTCCATCCTCGATACCCAAAGACTGACATACCAAGATACTTATAGGTTTCTGCTTCGGAGAGAGATCTGAGAGCCATTGTCTCAGAAATATGTAAATTTGTGGAATTTACAACTTTCCCCCGCTGTACATGCATGACCGCACACTTATTATTATTATTATTTTTACCACATGTATTATTATTTTTTACACCCGTCAACGTAACCAAGGTTAATTTAGGATGCTTGATCTCGTTATCGGGTCGATTCATTTCACCGCCTGCTCCGCATGGACCATGGTTGCGTTGTCTCAGCATGGTGTAGCAGGCTCTCAGGAATGAACAAATGACTCCAAAGACAAATATATAAGGATTCAAAGTCTAGTCCATACAATAATTATCTTCAACATATCGCGGATTGCGGCCGTAGGTCGCACGACGCACCCCCTTGGTTCCCGACCCGTTCCGTAGAAAATGTATGAGAAAATCTTTTTATTTTTATTATTATTTTACCTATATTTTAACATTTATTCTGCTAAGACGGACCCAAAAAATCAAATATCATTAAAATCGGTCTAGCCGTTCTCGAGTTATAAGTGTTCAGACAAACCCGGCTTTTATTCAGATACTTATTGGAGTTTTTGAAGTATCATATCTTTTTATGATTTAGGTATTTTTGTGCTAATTATTTTATACTAGCTGTTGCCCGCGACTTCGTCCGCGTCTTCGATCCTATTGGTCGCAGCGTGATGTTATATAACCTAAAGCCTTCCTCGATAAATGGACTATCCAACACAATAATATTTTTTCAATTCGAACCACTAGTTCCTGAGATTAGCGCGTCCAAACAAACTCTTCAGCTTTATAATATTATATATACTTATAGTATAGATTTAAGTATATTTTAAATTTTGATTATTTTTGTATTTATAGGGCGTGTTCATCACGAACGCGTCCGTCCTGGCGAGCGAGAAGGAGCCGCTGACGCTACTGCGCTTTCCCCCTCTCGACGAAGACGGTCACGCCGTCACCGTGCTCGAGGTGGGGCCCGCCACCGGCTCGTGCCCCAAGGGACTGTGTGAGTGCCCACTTCCTGTAGTAACGAGTAGCGTGTTCCTAACGAACTCCATCATCCTGCAAGGAAACAAGAGAGTCTACCTGACTATGTGAGTGTCCAGTAGTGTAGCCTAGCTTCATTATGGTCAGCACTATCCTGCCGACGAGAAGGAGCCGCTGACGCTACTGCATTTTCGATGTATATACGATGAAAAGGCAACCATCGCAGGGCCTTTGGGATTAATGAAACAAAAAATGTGCCATAGGTCCCATTTTTAACTTCGCTTTTGGTCGGTTATATTACATATAATATCTATGATGTTACTCTATTACCGTAATGTTCGTTTTAAACCTGTAAGGCGATTGATATATATGTATTTATCTAAACACCAGTTAAATTTTAAATACTTTTCTCCAAATTTCGGCAGGCAATCGCCGCTGGATACTTTTTATTGCATTTTTTGTCGGCAGTAACGCTTTTTACCGCAACCTGTTTTTACTCCACGCATGACTCACGGACATTGTCCAGCTAAATAGACAAATTATAGGTACGCCCCGCGCCCGTAGACACTGAACTTTTTATTGCCTACTAACGGTAATTTAGAATTCCTTTTTAGTGTGCTGTTATAGTTACATTTTTAACCGACTTCAAAAAAAGGAGGATCTTCAATTCGTTTTATTGGATTAAAAGATTCTTTCGAATTGAAATACTGACACATTCCAAAAAAAAAACCTATTTAATATATATAAAAAAATGTCCTCCAAACATTTATGAGTATAATGTTCTGTAGATTAACGAAACATTGGCATTTTTAATACTCGTTTTCTACAGATCTACGTGTGAAAAGTACAGGAATGTTTGTAAAACTATCTTCTACACTCAAACTAGGTTTTTAGGGTTCCGTACCCAAAGGGTAAAAACGGGACCCTATTACTAAGACTTCGCTGTCCGTCCGTCCGTCCGTCTGTCACCAGGCTGTATCTCAAGAACCGTAATAGCTAGACAGTTGAAATTTTCACAGATTGTGTATTTCTGTTGCCGCTATAACAACAAATACTAAAAACAAAATAATTATAATAATTAAGGGGGCTCCCATACAAAAAAACGTGATATTTTAGCCCTTTTTCATGGCTACCACTCGCCGAGCTAGATCTCAAAAACCGTTATAGCTAGACAGCTGAAATTTGCACAGATTATGTATTTTTATTGTGGCTGCAACAACAAATACTAAAATCAAAATAAGAATAATAATTAAGGGGGGCTCCCATACAACAGAGTAGTTGTTGGCGTTTTTTTTTCTGATACGGAACCCTTCGTGCGTGAGAAGTTTTCTTTGGCTGAATGCCATTTTCCCTTAGTCGATTCGATTTAATATGGCGATGAAGGAATTTTTAAAAGTGTAACGCTGTGGGAAATATTGGGTTTTAAGGCCCTGTTACATGGTTATTATTATCACGCGATACACTCATATCATGATCCATATCACGTGCTGTTTAATGAATATTGACGCAAAATCCAAACAATGTTGAAAACAGCGATAATACTGACACACCAGTATTGTGATAATATTAAGCGTGTAACAGACCCCTTTGGTAGGATTATACTCCTAGAAGTATAATGATCTTAAGATTTAACTCTTTCATTTTGGGCGGATAAAAATTAGGCTCTTTGTTCGTTTTTCAAACCAAATACGACCGAGCATGTTTGAGAAAACAATAATTGAATTGTTGATTGATTGATATTGTGAATGTTCCAGTCGTGGTGTACTTCATCACGAATAAGGTGAAGGACGCGGAGAGCGACCTCATGCCGTACGCCGAGCGCATCTTTCACATGGGTGCCGGGGACCCCGCCGATGACAAACCTAAGGTATTATACATTACTATAGAGGCCGGGAAACGAACGGTTGCAGGCCAAGTAGATATATTGACATATAGGATAGGGATACGCGGCCTGCAGCCTAACGTTTCTCGCCGAGATTTTTATAGTGCTTTTCTCAAAAATATGAAATGAAATAAAAAAATATACCACTCAAAAAACAAATATAACAGACGCCATGTTTGACATTTTAAAAAAATCCGTTACAGTTCTCCCGAGTTGTTTCGCCTGCAACGTGATATTTTGAAGCCTGTTAATGACGAAATTTCATTGCATGTTTGAGAAAATATCATTTATAACAATACATACTTCTGTTCTCTGTTCGGGTGGCGCAGGACCGGTCATTGCGGAACTCTTTGGGGCAGCCCTATGTCCAGCAGTGGATGTCGTTCGGCTGATATGATGATGATGTTGATGATACTTCTGATTAGTACTCCGTCATTCGAGGCTATTTATTATGTTCTATCTAAAATACAGGAATTTCAGGTTTTTACGCTGGTTCTTCTCGTGGCAGAGGTTTGTTTTTCCTAGAGTTTCTGGTTTCTCGAGGCACGAGAATTCTCGAACAGTATTTCTCGAGTAACTTTCTTTTCTAAAGGACCATGCGTCAAAATGGTCCCGATAACAATAAAGCTGGGAGTTAGGTCATTAAATAGGTCTTTAAGTATACTATTAGTTCGTATTCACTCTGACTAAAATATGGATTGCGACAAAATGGTCCTAAAACCAACAAAGCTGAGAAATAGGTATTTAAATCTACTATTATACCTTGTAATCTGTTACTTCAACCGTTTGACACTTATGATTTGACGTTTGTAGTGATGAGGCTAAGTCGTATCGTTTGTCAAATGAAGCGATTATTAACGAATGGTTGATTGAATCGATTTTACAGCCGATTTTTGAAATGTTTTTATGATGCCTTTATATGTTTTACGCCACACCTTGCCAAAAAGCGCGTTTTTTCGGAGGCGCCGCGTTCTCACCCAAAACCCACTTTTTGGCCAAGTGGCCAAAAAAGTGGGTAAAATTGTATACAAAACACGGGTCGTAAAACAGAAAGCCCTCAAAAATCTGCGATATAGCTATTATATAACATGTTTGTATCAGTCTCCTCAAACAAAAAAATGTTACTTATTATGCACACATTAACATAACGTTCTATATTCCATAGAATAAGAAACATTTTAAGAAGAAATAAGAAAGAGACATATTCTCTTAATCACGTCATCGCTATGCTGATGCCGTAGCTGGTCGGTCTGTCTGTCATTTATGTCAATCAATAAATTTTGCACATATTTTCCAACGTTACGGAGTTTTCAAATTTTTAAGTGTACAGTTCAACAAAGTCTTCAAATCGTTTCTAGTTTAAATTCGAACCACACATGTGTACACCGTGAAATATGTTATGTTATGTGTTTCGCACCCCGAGTGGAATAAAAACCCGTAGTGTTACTCGCGCTGAACGCAAGGCAGAAGCAAAAATGTCAACGCCTGGGAAGGCACCAGGCTCTTCACCAGTATCGCTGACATGTCATGCCACAGACACGACGTTCGTGGCAGGCAGCAGCCGTATGTCAAATAAGGCGCCGTCGTTGAGGGACGACGGTGTGCCGCACCCGCTGTCACCGCATAATAAGGTGCCGTCCGCATCCACATCCATGTCAGCACGAAAGAAGGGGCTGGAACTAAAGGCCAAACAACGAAAGGCGTTGATTGAACTTCAGTGCGATAGAGAGAGCCATCTGGTACAAGCAAATAAACTAACATCTCCATAGAAAAATTCGTACTACGAGCTGAAAGGGCCCTGGTATCAGTGGCTCGTATGTTGTATGTTTTTACTGCTGTCACAGATTTTTCTCTGTCATTTATATCAATCAATAAAAATGCGCATATTTTCCAACTTCACGGAGTTTTACTAATATTTAGGTTTACAGCGTCAACAGATTTTTTTTTGGTTATAAAATTATCGTTTTAATATATGCGTACCTAATCGATTTCTATCAATTTACGGAAATATCTTCTGAATCAAAACGACAGACTTGGTCACAAAACTAGTTTTAAAAAGAAAACGACATAACACGTAACTGTTTGGGTGGTGAATTATTATCGTAAAATACTCAACAACAATGAACTAAAAAAATTTAACATGACTTAACCCATCGAGTGCCAATACGCAATATTGCGTAGGTGGTAAATAATGGCCGAGGCCAACTACGAAATATTACGTAGAACTTCTACATGTTTTAAATTGCAATTTGTGTTATTCAGCACCTTGTGTTGGACATTGTTATGTTCTTTGGCCTCCTAAATAAAATAACATATAGAAAAAAAGTTAATTTATTGTTATCAAGTCTCTCAAATCACAGTTTCTTTAGACGATTTTACCAATAAAAGGTAATTTTCTAATGAGATCCATTCACTTATTAACCAATGAAATAAAAATAATTAACAAAAATAATTAGTATCTCTTACAAAACAAACATAAAAAAACATGTTTCTAACTAAAAAATTACAAATCTTCTAAAAAACTTTGAAAATAACTATGCAAAACGAGGATCTGTATGGTAAATTTAGAAGCAATCTACTACGCATAAAGCAGGCCTTTCCGGGCAATTGGCACATACGAAAGATGATTCTTTGTGCTTCTTGTTTTTTGTACAAACACGGCAAGGTTTGGCTGGAACGGCTTTCTTGGCAGTAGGCGGCAGCTTTACAAAATAATGGAAATTTTGCATTGGAACCCGCGCACCTTCATTAGCCGATGGGCGACTCGCAACAGTAGCAGACGGTCGAGGCGTTTCAGACGGCCCTTCTAATGACAGCGAAGGTAATCCTAAAGGCAGTTGTTGGTCCTGTTGGCGTTCTTGTGGTTGGACAGGTGGTGAGTGCATAAGATATTTTACGAAATCTTCATGAAACTTTATTAGCCGCAATTTCAAAGCACGATCAATGATACGAAGAAGTCGATGGGCATTTTGCACAAAAACTTCAAAAATATCAATGCGCGGGTAGTGCTATACTAAACTGATGCAATAATAGAGATTACTAGTTACCCGCGCGGCTTCGCCGCGTCGACGTACTACGAAGAATGCAAGCGAAGCCACGGGATAGAATATGCGTATTCAGAAGGTCGATTACAAAGTCGATTTAAAAACATTCGTGCTTGATCATCACGGCTAGTCGTCAAATTTACAGTAAATGTCAGCCTTATTTCAAGAAATAAGATCTACCTACTAACTATGAGAATTTCTATGAAAAATATGCATCTTAGCAACTTCAGTCAATTTGGCCATCTGATAATAATCAGATAATGTTAGTGTTTTGAATGTGTGTGCGTTGATTGTTTCAGTGTAATGATGCGTAGTAATAGGAAAATATTTTGTATATGTGGTTTTGTATGTGTGTGTTACCTCCCCCAATTTACAAAATATTTTGTTCGGTAATGGCGTCGTGTGCGGATGGCGTCTCTTGTCTAAATAAGGCTCTAATAAGGTACGCAAACTCAGAGTACCCCAGAGAAGACGTCTAATAATAATACCGTTAGCGAGCGACATGATCATATCATATACTTACTAAATTGAATAAGAGCGACTGTGAGGGATATATCATTTGTTGTCTTTGTCATAGTTCCACAATTAAGAATGTTCTGTGATATGACTCCTATCCTACCCTGTGAAATTTTCAAATAATAATACCACTACCGAGGTCATGTACTAAATGGAATAAGAGCGACAGAGAGAGATACATCATTTGCAGTCCTTGTCATAGTTCCACTTTTTTATTTAGCTCATTATCATGTCCAGGTCATATCCGCCCAAATTAAAGAGGTTGTTTATGATAAGGCGCCAGCCGTTTAAGACAAATTCTCAATTTAGGTGGGTAAGAGCTTTTCCGTCCCCCTTGGTGGAACTCGTACTCGTAAAGGATCTCTTTAGAAACTTACTCTAAGTATCCTCATAACCTATTCTATCTGATCAAGAAAAAAAAACAATGCATGCGACATTGGCAATATTGGTATTAACATTTGATGCCGGAACTACGCAATGGGCCATTATGGGCCAACGTATAGGTCGCAGTTATGCATTAAAGGCCATCGATTTCCATCAGGTGAGACTAAGGCCAATCGCCAGTCAGTCAATCATAAAAAAACATATTTGCATCTCGTTCCACGGCATAACTGCGTCTTGTACGTGGCCCATCATGGCCCATTGTGTGGTTGTGGCATGACAGTTGTGAGGTCTATTTTGTCAAGTGAAGTAACTGGGTTAAAATCTTTCGTTATATCTATCTCTATAACACTTGCTTATTGGTGTGATAGAGAAGGAAATATAATGAACTTCGATCTTCGGGTGTTTCGGGTAGACCCCCTGAAAACCGGCACTGTCATTTTTGCAGGTGACACTGATACAGTATAATTTTAACTTTTAATTGCACATGTTACCAATAGTGGTAATCTTATTCATCCTTTCAATGTACCTACGCCCTTTTAGAACGTGGCAGTTTAACGTGACCATTATCCCCCTTATTTTGGACATGTTTACTGAAACGTAACAAAGAGAAATATAGGTACATGTCCTCTAACTTTTCGAGTATTATTAACCTTTTCGACGCTAACAACGTACCTATATTGCGCACCAATGCAACGGTCCGAAGCCAACGACGTATATATCCGTCATGACCTCTAATGAGATATCAACCTACATGCATTTCTATAGGGTTCAACTTTGCGTTTGACATCCTCAGACAAACATTGATGAATAGCAAATTAACCCCTTGAACGCTATACTTTATGAACGGCAGTGACACTTACACGTCAACTAAAGAACAAAGGTGATATTGACAACGTACGTTAACTCCCATGTTGTCGACAATTAAAGGGTTTAATTATTTTTCTGACGTCTTAATTTTGTTAAAGTATTTAACCTTTTAAGCGCACTATCAATAGAAATGCATCTAGGTTGATATCGCATTGGACGCCGTCACCATGACGGATATATTCGTCGTTTTGTCGAATCAATGGTGCGCATATACGTCGAATACGTTATTGGCGTCGTAAAGGTTAATTAGTGCAACATTGTTTTCTCGTCGGTTTGATCTGAATCCAACAATAAGTAACGTCTACTGATTGAACTTCTTTGCTTATGATCACCCTACTGGTATGGCAATAGGTGGAAGAGAGACACACTTAGACAAAGCTTTGCAGCTTTTCTATGATTAACTCAGAAACAGTTCTGTAACTCACAACGTAAAGTTTAATTTGGTTTGTCATTGTTTTGGCAGATAGCAATATCAGTCAAGATATACGGAACGTATATTTGAACGTCATTGGTTTGTATATCAACTTCTTTGAAGTATAAACCATGAAAATTTAATATTGACATAATTAGAGCACATTAAAAAAAAGTTGACACAATACGTCTGTCATTTATGTAAACTGTAAATACTTAGACCGAATATTATGTATTGTCTTGTAAACAAATTAGTAATTTTACTTTCGTTTATTGTTAATAATATTGAGTATTTCACGACTCAAAAGTTTTATATTGTAATGCTGTACCAGATATTTCTTAGAGGAACATTTTAGTTCATATTTAATTATATGTCATCCGGAATCATACCATAGCCGGTTCCCAAGTCACGTGGAGGTCACGTGTTAACCAAGCTAAATTTTGACACCTCGTACAATTCTACCAAGGTAAGCTGACCCCTCGCTTGTATGCGGCGTCATCGAACACTATTTTGAGGCTTATATTTGTCGGGGCATCCAGGATTTTTCGTAAATATCATTTTATTAATTTTCCTGGACAAAAATAAAAAAAAACTACGACCTTATTGCACATCTGCAGGATGGGACGAATCCTATGGTATATAATTTATCAAAATCGGTCCATAACTGTAGATCTGATGGGCATTATAAAGATCGGCTTCGCGTAATATAATATATAGATAGATAGATAGGTGAAAGAGGTAGCACAGGGGGGCGGGGAGGTCATCAATTAGCAATTCAGGAGCAAGCAGGAAGGAAAATATTATAATGTGGCGCCAGCCTACGTAATATTACGAAGCATCCTTTAATAGTTGGTGCCAAACTACGCAATATTACGAATACGCAGTATTGCGTACATGGGCATTCATGAGGTATTGTTTATACTTGATGCCAGCTACGCAATAATGCGTACAAGACCATTTATATGGTGGCCACCGATTTCAATTAGAAGTTTATCTTCGGCACTCATATTTTGTTTAAGAAAAGCCAAATATTATTTTTATGTACTTAAAAAGTCCTAATACTATCACGGGATTTTATTTATAATTCCGATAAGTGTTGCGTGTTTACGTTCTATGGGTATTGTGATGTGTCAAATGGTTGAAGTAACAGATTGCAAGGTATAGCTCGTATTTACTCAGACTACAATATGAATATCTCAGTTCTGCATAGGAATTCAACTTGGTGCCCATAGAACGAAATGAAGTACATTTGAAGATTTATCTAATGACAGTAATGGCCTCTCAGGTTTGTTAGTTTTAGGACCAGACTCCATACAACGTTGCTCATGGCCCTTTATTGATAAAATATGAATTTATTTTAAGATTTTTGCTCAGTAACACATTAAACGGATGGATAAGATCAATTAATAAAAAAATACTTTATTAAGGGTGCGCATAAGCGCATGGATTTCATTTCTCTAGTTCTCGAAGCGTTGAGATTATTTTCCCGTCTCGACTCTCTCGACTCGACAAATTTCTCGAAAATAGGGTATTTCACAACACAAAAAAATATTTTTTACGTTATCAATAAACAAATCGTACCAAAATAGTATTTTGAAAATACATAAGTAGAGAAAATCGAACTTCAGCTTATTTAATCAATTTTAAAGCTTTTTCAACACATAAACATGAAAAAAGGACGCAGTTTGGCCATAGAAAATTATGACGTTATTAGACACATCTCCATACAAACTTCATACTTACTGAGTTGACGCTTCGTAAAAAGTTGCTGATTTGACTATCAGTGAACTACAGTATTCTCGAGACGAGAATTCCCGAACAGAAACTCTAATTTTTCCGCAGCGGTGGTAGTTTATTGACATTTGTAGGTGTATATAATATGTCTAAATTGAAGAATTAAATAACTTTTGACTATGCCATATGCTTGCCTTTTGTATTTGAGGATTTCCCTAAATTTCTCCTGGATCTCATCATCTGAACTTCTCCAAATTCATGTGCATTCAAACTTTTTCAAAACCGGACAACATGATCAACAGTTGTCCCTCAAAATGGATTTAAAAAACGAAGAGAAATTGAGAACCTCCTCCTTTTGAAGCGGTTTAAAAGGCAGGTATTATTTGAGATGTCTTGTCTCTTAAAGAACAAGATCTCTTAGTAGTGCTCAAGTCGAGGAAGTTTTACAAGCGTGTAGCAGTTTGGGAAGTTCTTATAGTAAGTAATTTGTAACTTTTTGAGGAGATTCAAATTACAAGTGGAGTGGAGTAAAACAAGGATGTCATGGCACCCACATTCTTTGCCTCGGTAGTTCTCAGGACTTCTCAGTAGTTATAAGAGACGCCCTTAAGTGTTGCAGCGGTCAAATCAAAAAGAAGTGTTTGACATCTCAAGATTCAGAGGGAGATCCGAAGAACCAAAGGTTTCCATATTGGAGATACTGTACGCTGACGATGAATGCCTTACATGATGTATATGTCAGATAGCATGGTGCACTCAGATCATAGAAAGGAATAGATATGAAACGGGGGCGTGGCGCGTGTCGCCGCGACATGGCCAAAAAGCAGTGACACTGCCCGCCGCCGGTTAGTCGCAATTTAGCCGTGCCGATGAAATGTTTGTAAAATGCCTTACTGTTCCGTCGTTGCCTGCAAAAATAGGAGTGTAACCAAAAACTACAAGAACAATGGAGTCACTTACCACGTGTAAGTATTGGAATTTCTACTTATAAATCACTAAAAACCAATATTTTAACACAAGTACACGCAGCGCCGCAAGCTCGAGCTAAGATATCGTATGAAAAAGCGTATTTTTTATCTAAAAGTTGTACATTGAACGTTCAGTACAACAACCAACCCGTACCGCGCTAAACCACGGCGCAATGTAACAAACCAGTGTAGCTATCGTCGTTGCGTGAACTGTTTCGAGGAACGAGGCCGCTGCCCGCCGCTGCTCGTGAAATTCGCGCGAATTCTATTAGAGCGGTGCCAATTGTAATTGCCGTTTATGCGTTATCGATAAAACGATGTCGTACTAGTAAATTAGTGTCAACAATTAAATCAAAAATCATAATTTAATACCACTATATTAATCCTCCAAATTACTACAAACTATTTTCTCAAGTAGTTTTATTAACCGACTTCGATAGAAGGAGGATCTCAGTGCGTGTTCATGTTTATTTTATGTATATACACAGCTATAATAATTATTTAATATGTTGTCCAATTGTGATACTTATGTTTTGTTAGAAAAGAAATCTTCAGAGGGGTTGTATATAAATTTGGTGTAGGTCTGAAGATCACATCAAGGAGTAATCAATGGCACTCCTCAGATGTGATAGGCACGCACTTGGTGATTTCGGCATTTTCTTTAGTGAACTATGCCTTTGCTCTCGGAAACCACAAATTTGGTGAAGAGGAACTGGTGATGATGATAACAGATGTTAAGGTATGGAACTCCTCAACGAAGTAATTACTTCCCAGATTCCGATGAGATTTTGTTGACTTAGCAACTAATGCTTATCCAAATAGAAATGTTGTTTTGGAACTGATGATGAGTAAACTGAAGGTAAGGAATTAACGGAACTACATACTTATACTTACATATTCTATAAATAAACACAGGAAACTATGAGCCAATCCGGTACTGAGGCTATAATGTCCGTTAAGCTAAAATCGGAAAATTATTAATGGTATTACTTGTTTAGTAAAATTGTAATGCTGAAGCAGGTGTGCAGACTTAGGCATGGTGGCATGCAATTTCAACATAAGAAATAATAAAGTTATACTATTAAAATTACTACAGACAATGTCGTTTCGCGCCAAAATGCAAGTGGGACAAGCCCGGTACAGGTTAAAAATATTGATTAAAGCATAATCATGAATGTATATAGGTACTGCTTTATAAAAGCCGAATATTTATATTTATATACTTCTGTTGGTCTAAATTCATCGCATTCATTGCATTTTTTTGCCTGTATGTAACTGTATTTTTTCGATTGGTTTTATTTAAACAACTATATGTTAAAATAACACTATATAAACTAACTATTTCGATATTCACCAACATCCTAACATAATAATTAAAATATCGATGTCGATAAAACTCATTTTAACGTTTGTTCCCACCCCTGCGCATATTGCTCTGTTTTGAAGGGTGCGCGAAGCCAATCACAGCGCTTGCTTGCATGTTCTCGTAGGTTCGGTGGCTCCGCCCGAGGTTTTGTTTTTACACGGTTCAATGTGTGTGTGTGGTCTGCGGTGGGGGAATAATGGAGACATCGGATTTCGTTGTAATGAAGCAGTATGGCACTTCTCCCTTTTTTTATGTTCTGAGATGGTGCATCACCAAACCTACGTCAACGCTCTCCATCAATATTGTCAACGTTTTACCCTAGTTATAAGTGCTTCCAAGACACAAATTCTTAAACAACCACCTAAAGGAAGCGAAGCCATAGTCAAATAGTCTTTCTTGGTGGTTTACGATTTACAAGGAAATCAAATTGTTCCGAGAAAAACCGTATCTCAATTTTCGGCATAATCGCCATTCTCCAATCGCCAATTATGCAAAGAGAGACCTAACCCCTCATACAACTCAGCAGGGCAACTTTACTGTCAGGAATGCAATAGGGTCTTTTCACACCAAATTTGGCCTAGCAAGCCATACTAATATGGCTACAGTTCACAGAAGAACAAATCAGCATACATGTTTACAATGTAGAAGATAATTTGACGACCTATTTAGCCTAGTTGGTAGTGACTCTGCCTCCGAAGCTAGAGGACCCGGTTTCGAATCCCGGCCAGGGCATTTATTTGTGCATTTTTCACGAATATTTGTTCTTGGGTCTTGGATGTTTTCTATGTATTTAAGCATGTATATATCTATATAAGTATGTATATCGTCGTCTAGAACCCATAGTACAAGCTTTGCTTAGTTTGGGACTAGGTCGATTTGTGTAAGATTGTCCCCCAATATTATTATATTATTATTATTAATATGTGATTACAGTGAGAGATAGTTTGTAAGTGGTCTGTCTGTGGTTTGTAATAATTGTAATTTCGTGAAATGTGATTTAAAGGCCAGCTCAGGTAGAACGATCTGGATTTCGGCGTTCCACTGATCGTAGATCATATCCTTACGTTCCATTTTCGTTTAACAGAGTTTATTTTCAGACGAAGTATTACTTTGTGTTATCTTGTTTGCACGACTATACTGGCTATAATCATGGAAATCGAAACTCGAAGTTTTGATATCTCCGTCCCGTCCCGTCGCACTTGTCTCCGGTGACAGTGATGTAAATACATGAACCTCGATTTTCGATGTCGCGACGCTGGGTTCGATTCACCGGGATCGACCTGGCCACAGGCACAGAATAAGTAATAGTACATACAGAAATTTCACTTCCTAACAAAAACAGCGTTTAGGCATAAGAAACGTACCTACTCTCTGCATCTCTGTCTATCGCATAACTTGTATTCATTCACGCGCGGCACGTGTAGCGTTGGGGTTGTCACTCCAAGAATACATTAATAAGTACATATAACTTAGGTATGTCAGTGTCATTATGAATAACACCAATAATAAAACTGATCTCGTGAACGGAAATTCCATTTAACTCTTGTAACTTTAATTTGTAAGTGAAAAACACAAAAAGTAAGTTAATAAAGTATACCTACGGTTTTATTAAGATACTCTTTTTGCATGTCGTACCCCCGTTTATAGAAGACTATTTTGAACAGTATAGCCCAAAAAGATTACATTATCACCGGAAGACTCATCCTTACACAAAACGAAATGCCGTTATTTTTCTTATGAGGATACGTTCTTTTAGATTAGAAAGGAACAAATTATTTGGTAATGTCCTGCATTTACTTACATAAGAAGGTACAAGAGAGGCAACAAATAATTCATTAACAATTTAGTCGTGGGTTTATAAACCACAGAATAATAGGAGTAAAAATATAATATAAAAAAAGGGAAAAAGAATGGAATTGAAAATTTAGAAATTAATATTATTGCAGTTTACAATAACTAAGTTTATATACAATTAGTGACTTGTTTAAATTTGATTCTCTGTTAAGACATCCACATTATGAATAGGAGTTATTTACGCGCGGTTCGTCGTATTCAAGTCAGCGGCGGAGGCGGATCGCGACACGATACACGTGCTCGCGCAGCGCCGGCCCTCGCCTGACTGATCACCCCGGGGTTTGCAAGCAGTGGGTATAAAACGCGACGCGCTCCGCCCATTGCAAGCCCCTTGCCACAGGCCTCTTATCTCGCCTCGTCTATATTTACCATCAACCAAAGTGACGACTGGGGTCATGAGGGTACTATTACTTATTCTGTGCATAAGGCCGCGTACTGGACGCCAGCGGGCAGCGGGGCGCCGTGAGCCCACCCGCTGACGTCCAGTAAGTGGCCTAAAACTCGGATCAGGGGCCATTAAACCCGACGACCATAGTGATGGTACTATAATTTATTTTACAGTACGCAGATTACGTGCATATGTCGAAACTTTAAAGAGCCATATGTACTGTAAAACGTTGTACGATACACGTGCGAACAGGTCATTCGCAACTCGTGTCGATTTAAAACACTCCCTTCGGTCGTGTTTTAATTTAGCGCCACTCGTTGCGAATTTCCTGTTCTCTGCACTTGTATCGTAATGTACTATAAACGGCGATGTAATTGCCATATGTATATAATTATGAGTATAATCCGTCGGCAGTGCCTGTGGTCGCTGGTGTACAACGTGGCGGACACGAGCGCGGGCGCGCGGGCGGCGGCGGGCGGCGTGCACGTGTGCGCGGGGCCCGACGCCGGCCTGGACTTCGACCGCGCCGTGCACCAGGTGGGTACACAACTACACATACACCGTACACATATCTGCAATTGTATACACACCTTACATATATTGCATATTGTATCAGACCATGCTGTGAATAGCTCATAGAAAAATGACAAACATACCATACATTCAGATTAACGAATACAGCTGTTATAGGCGGGATGGTTCAATTCCACCTTTAGTGTCAGATTTGACATGCTGCATTATGTCATTTTTCGCTGACTTTAGTGCATGGATCGACAGTTGAATATCGAATTCCTTACTCAGTCTCATAATCATAATATAAGCAGGCTGTAAAGGTCAACATAGGGTTTTATTTGATCGTGGCATTGGCGATTCCGCAGGCGGAGCAGATCTTCAAGCAGATATGTCCGGGCGAGGAGTTCCTGCCGCGCGCCCCCGACCCAGAGGAGATCGTGTTCGAGGATGACGTCACGCACGGGCCCGACTTCCAGGGCGGCGACGATGACGCCAAGCAGTAGCGCGTCCCGCGTCACACGCCCCGGCGTCGTGCGTCGTGCGTCATGTGGCATGCGTCACGCTAGCCGAGCCCCGCTGCCGTGTTTGTGTCGGGATACTAACACTTTATAACGTTACTGTTTCAACCTTAATGCGTTCTTCAGTAAGTTGAAAATTTAATGAAACGAGTGATAATTTTTACGATGCGACCGATTTCGAAAGGGATTATTTTAGACTGTTGTAATGCTCGGTTTTATATTAAGTAAATTTCTAAATAAAAGTTAATCTATTTTGTATACTATATGTCATAATATTGATCTCGATTGTTCCTCAATATTAGTTCGTATTAATTTTCTTATTTTTCAATAAAAATCTGAAAAGTAGTTTGAGCGTGTGCTCCAAAGAATGATGTTTGAAATTTTACCTATGTGTGATTTTTATCACATTTCAACAATGAACAATCCTTGTGAACAAATTTCTAATTTAATTCTTTGGAGGACATGGTACTTAGTGTATTGTATGTTTTTTTAATAGTTCTCTTTAGCCAAGTATTGTGAAGAATCAAATTCATTGTGTATTTCTAAGCTACTGTTTGTGTTCTGACCAAGTTCATATCAAAAGTGTTGGTTGATTAACGACAAGGACGCAGTGCAGCGGGACGACAGCACGTTTGAGCGTTGCCCCGTTTAGTTACAATTTTAGTGATCGTTTTCATTTAATTGATACGCTCAAGGGTGCTGATTATTATTAAGATGTAATCTCGGTAAGGTTATTACGCTTACAATGCTTGTCTTCATGCATTCCGACTGGTGCGTTTGCTCGGGGGCGTCAATCGCTGGATTTTGAACTATACTTCAAGACAGAAAATACTATTACTTAAAAAAGTATGTGCAGGTTGAATGGAAATAAGTATTATTTGTATCTTTTCTGTCTGATGAAGTAGGTAAGGGTCACTTTCCTTTAGCTAAATATCACATAGCATTTATACTCGTATCATTTTATTTGTGTCACACAGGATACTGTAATACGAATAATTGACCAACGGAATACGACCTAAACGACCTTAGTGCAATATCCAGTGGTTCGCGCGAATAGAGACGTGATAATAAATTTAGACTGATCTGCCAAGATGATAACAACATAAAAATAGGAGATTAATATTGTTTTCCTATGACTTACAACAGTGTAACGATAAGTTGTCGCGCCCGATAACCTTTGCGCCTTATTTCGAGTTAGGACGGTGTTATTATAATATAATACGCGGCAGGAAACTTGGCAAACAAAACGTAGTCTTAATGTGGAGTAGCAGGGTCGAAACGAGGAGCTGGCTAGGTTATCTTGATTCGCAGCAAGATGAACATGTAGCAACTAAAATATAACACATATGTATCTCGAATCGCATCCGTTGTATGAACTTTAAGTAAGCCAACGAAATAGTATGCTGATAGCATCGCATAGGTATTATTTAAGCATTATTTATTCTCATCACAAGGCAGCTATTATGCTGTCTATGTAATGGTAACTAAACATCATTATTGGCTACATCAGTTCAGTTAAATAATGTCTACAGTTAAGTTCTTAAATTATTTGAATAAAACTTGAACATTATGCAATAAGAAATAAATGGTTTTTATTGATGTAATCAGTATAATCAAAATTCGAATTAAAAACGTGCAATTATATAGTTATTAGGGACTAGCAGTTTTGAAATGTTAGGGGTCCGGCCACACCAGTGCTGAAAATACGGTGACGGCACGGAATCGCTGTGTACGACAGGGAGAAACTTATGAGTTAAAAACGT
Organism: Notocelia uddmanniana; assembly: GCA_905163555.1. Classification (NCBI taxonomy): domain Eukaryota; kingdom Metazoa; phylum Arthropoda; class Insecta; order Lepidoptera; family Tortricidae; genus Notocelia; species Notocelia uddmanniana. The sequence continues at coordinate 26,495,339 of LR991055.1, forward strand.
CACCCATGAGGCACGTAACTGCGTTTACGGTGCGTTTTAAGCAGCGGTGTGGCCGGGATTTAAGTTAACATTTTGAACGCACCAGTCTTAAGCATAGATAGTAGCACTTTTGATTTATTACATATTATTTAAAATTATAAAGCACTTTTAATCAGTATTTATTATCAAATAGGCAAAATCATGCCTTTGCTGCTTGTGCATTTGTAATTCCAATAAATTGTGATTATTAAATTTTGTTTTATGAACCCTATGTATTCCTGAAAAAGAAAAAATAATCAGACAGTACCACTCATAGCAAATCTTTTCTGCAATGGATTTATAAGTAAATATGTATTCAACTCCTCGCATTCATCTCAAGTCTCTCTCTCTCTTAACGAAAAGTCCAACAAGCATGGACTTCTGATAAAAACGCGTGCTGCTTTTTGGCATTGTTGATGTGGTTCATTTGGGGCACCCATACCAAAGAAGATATATACTAACGTAAAAAGAAGCGACACCGAAGCATGTGTGCTGTAAACCCGTCTGGCGGGTATGTGTGCGTGACCGGACGTGAACGGGGGTGCGCGGTGTGTGGACAGCTAGCCGCGGCAAGATGAATCGCAGGGGCGCCACTCGCTTCAACATTCGCTCGCGTAACGTGCGCTCACACAACAGAGATTCGCTTCAACATTCGCTCGCGTAACGTGCGCTCACACAACAGAGATCGATCGGCCGGTAGCGGGCGTGACACTAGTTTTACTTGAAATTCGTTAGAATTTATCATTTGTAATTCAATGTAACCAACTAACTATGGCTAGAGCTTTTTATTGCTGTGTCTACATTTTGACTTGAAATACATTAAGAAGTACCTACATCTTCGGATTATATTAAATAAAAAGACTTAATAAATGAAATGGCGAAATAGATGAAATGTCAATTGAGTCTTTTAACCCTTTACCAGGCCAAGGGATATATTCCACCCACATCTTATATCGGTTACCGTAGTCAGGTTTTAACTCCAAACCACCTACAAAATATTTTGTCAATCCCTGAAAATATTATTTTATGATCTTCATTCACAACACGCTTCTAAATTGCGTAATATATCTTTGGCAGCCATTTAAATTCACTTGAACGCTAATTTCAGTAAACTACGGAGAAATTCGAACACTTTCCATAATTTCTATGAAACAGAAGTACTTATACATAGGTCGAACAATTTTTTGATATTTTGTAGATTTTGAGTGTTGAAAGCTAATGTAATCGTAAACATTGCTAAATATTCATGCATTATTGTGTATGACCAGAATTAAGATGTGGGTTGACATTATCCCATGGCCTTATTAGAGTTTAACTGTGTGGGAGCTATTTTTCCCATGGCCCGGTAAATTGTCTTGTCATGTCATAAAAACTCACGTAAGTAATAAAACAGTTTTTGTGTTCAACCTAGAGCGAATTCATGTACCTAGCTATAAAATCTCCTTTTAAAGACTTTCCCTGAAGAATTTCTTCTTGTAGATAGTATCATAAAATTGAATAATTGTGTTGCTTTTAACCAAAAAGTAATGAGGTAAGTATATAATGAGGTAATTAAAAGTGATTGATATAATGTTTCGTAGGAGATTTGGAGTTAAACCTTGACTATTATAACCGATATAAGATGTGGGTGGAATATATCCCTTGGCCTGATCAAGAATATAATAAGACAAAATCTAGTATGACAGTTCATTACTTAGACAGGCGATGGGATAACCGTAACCCACATTTTTATTTCTGGTTTAAAGGAAGATCTCCGACTTTCATAAATACATTTTTTACAAGGCGTTCAATACGGTTGCAACAGCATATAAAGTACGTATTAAGACACGCTGGTTCTTCGGGGCCAGGTAAAGGGTTAAATTATACTTAACGCGGGTGTCGCGGTCGCAGACGACGTGACGTCATATCATGTCACATATTTTCTATGGACTGAGATTTTTAAAAATAGTATTATTATATTATTGTCATTATTTTAGCATACAATTATATTCATGTGAAGCTTAGATTTACACAAGAAAAGTAAGTTCCCATATTATGAGAAGTTTGTGGGTACCTGTTTTACGAGCTTTTAGTAAGTTTTCTCCTGACCCAGTGCATCTGTCCGTCTGTATGTCTGTCTGTAATCAAAACTTACAGATTAAATTTGGCTTGCTTCCCGGTGTTTGATTGATGAATATCATGATCATTGAGTAAACATTATTTCCTCTTGCCAAGGCAGCTACATTGCCAACCCTATGCAACAGACGTGACGTTACAAGGTCACCGGCGCTCGACTCACACCGATAGGCCGTGTCGCTCCCCTTCCCATACAGGGAATATGTTAAGTAAAACACTGGATATATATTTGAACACACTTTAATCGTAAATGTTTCGCATCATCTGGTCCTTGACATTATTTGCCACGAAGTTAACACTATATCATGATAGTTACAGCACTTAACAATACAGTATGAACATAAAACATAGATCATCTCCAAAATGCAATAACTTGTTACAGTAATAGACTTTTTGTAAATGGAATAGTCTTTAAATTTCTTTTATAACATTTCATAATATACAAACAAAATAGATTTTGCTGGCTTTTGGCTTAAATTAATACAATACTTTGTTTATTTATTGTTTTTCTTAAATCACTATTCACTTGCAGGAAATTATATATCATATCACAAAGGTATAAATGGTGGAAGTATGTGATTAAATCTTAGAACAATCTCTTTTCATATGAGAACAAGCCATGTACATTGCCTTCCAGCTGTGCAGAGTATGTTCTCTTCATGAATCTCAGGTCTCCGGTTGTGCTCATCTCACGCAGGTGGGCGACTGAGCGTGCGCCAATGTCCTGGCAGCTGTGCTGCATCCCAGCCTGTAGGTATGGCAGGAAGCGCAACACTGAACCTTTGTCCACAATACTCCCGCTCACACCCTGAGCTACTCTATGTTTGTCTGATTCCTTGTGAAAATATCGGCTCATGGCAGATCCTTTACCCTCTTTGTTTTCCATAGCTTCTAAGCTTCCCATTCCTCTGTACTTTTTGAGCCGCACACCATCTGAAAAGAAATACTCCCCTGGAGCTTCAGATGTGCCAGCAAGCAGGGATCCCATCATTACTGTAGATGCGCCTAGTGCCAGGGATTTCACAATATGGCCCACTGACTGTATACCTCCATCAGCAATCACTGGTACATTAAACTGATTAGCATAGGATGCAACTTGGTAGACTGCTGTGGCCTGAGGACATCCACATGCCATGACTTCTTGGGTGATGCAGATGGAACCACTGCCCATGCCAACTCTGAGAGCATCTACACCAGCATCAATGAGATTCTTGGCTTGCATTCTTGTGACAACATTACCACCTATGACCTGAATGTTTGGGTAAGTACTCTTGATGAACTTAACCATTTCAATCTGATAGCTAGAGTTGCCCTGTGATGAATCTAGAACAATGACATCCACTCCATTGCTGACAAGTAACTTGAGGCGTTCCCTGTCACCTTCCCGGGTTCCAATTGCCGCTCCCACCAGAAGTTGTTTATTGGAATCTTTGGATGCATTGGGATAGCTTCGAGCTTTCTTTAAATCAGTTCTAGCTATTAGTGCAACTAACTCACCTGCACCATTTATGATCGGCAGTTTTCCCTTCTTACTCTTCTCCAATATATAGTTGGCATCCTGCAATGTGACTCCGGATTGTGCTGTTATCATGTCTTCTATTGGAGTCATGATTTCCTTGAGGCTCAGGTGCGGGTCTCCCTCCCTGAAGTCTATGTCTCTTGAAGTAACAATTCCAATAAGACGGCCTCCTAGTTTCCCGTTTTCCGTGATAGGGTAGCCTGTGAAGCCGTTCTGCTTTTTGGCATTGATGACATCAGCAACTGTATGTTCCGGACCCATACACACAGGGTCTCTGATGAAGCCGTGTTTGTACTTCTTGACTTTGTGCACTTCGTTGGCCTGGTACTCGGGCGTGCAGTTGTGGTGGATGATGCCGATGCCGCCGCATAGAGCCATCGCGATCGCCATGTCGGCTTCGGTCACGGTGTCCATCGGGGTCGACACGAGCGGCGCCTTCAGGTTGATCTTCTTGGTGAGCGGCGACGTGAGGTCCACTTCCTCGGCTGTGAAGTCTATGTAGCCCGGCAACAGCAGGAAGTCGTTGTACGTGAGCCCCTCCCTGTTGACGAACATCTCGCGTGCCGACAGCCCGTCACGGAGATCACCTTCTGCCTTTGTAGTCATCTTTATTGTTGACAATTGATTCACGAGTCAGTGAATGGCAGTAAAAGTGGATTGATAAATATAACCACAACTTTTAAGGTTAAAACAATGCGTTCCTAATATGAAAACAATGGCACGAAAATATGTGTACACGTGGTACGAACTGTAGTGTTAACTGTACGGGAATTAGACTTGTTTCTCCCGAAATTTGTACTTTGTTTTGTAGTTCTTAGTGCATACGCTTAATTAAAACATTGTCTAGTACAAAATATATTTTCAGATTCTTAACACTTCTTCCGAAGAAAGAAGCACGACACTCAACAGCCGGCTTCTTTGACAAAATGACAGAAACAGAAACACGAATGTGAGAACCTCAGATTAAGGATTTCTATAGAGATCCTATACGAGATTCACCAAAGGGGACAGAAAAGCTCTTATGCAGCTATATTGAGAACTAGACTTAAATGTCTGGCGGCTTACAATAAACAACTTCTTTAATTTGGCCGGATAATCATTTATTTGCCTCAAACTATTTGACTTGACGTTTAGATGCCATTGAGGCAAATAAAGAAAAGCGGAACTATGATAAGGACAACAAATGATATATCTTTCTCTGTCGCTCTTATTCAATTTAGTATATGATCTTCTCACTCTTAGCGGTATTATCATTTGACGTCTACTCTGAGGTGAGAACAGAGAAGAGAACACAAAATTCAACAGATACCACAAGATAGGGGCTCAGAGTAAGGATTTCTATAGAGATCCTATACAAGTTTCACCAAGGGGGACAGAAAAGTCCTTATGCAGCTAAATTGGGAACTAGTCTTAAACGTCTGGCAGCTTACAATAAACAACCTCTTAAATTTGGCCGGGTAATCGTTGCGTCAAACTATTTGACTTGAAATAAACAAAAGCCGAACTATGACAAGGACAACAAATGATATATCCTTCTATGTCGATCTTATTCGATCTAGTATATGATCATCTCGCTCTTAGCGGTATTATTATTTGACGTCTACTCTGGGTACTCTGCGGATAGGGGTCTATTACACGGTAATTATTATCACGCTATACACTCATATCACGATACGTATCACGTGAATATTGATCGCTGTGAAGGCTCCATTCGACCTGTAATTGTATTGCCAGATGGCGAATTAGAAAAACAGCCCGGCTTATGTCTTTTTTTTTCATTTCATTTCATTTATTTATTTCACTTAACAATAGAGAAATTCTATAAATTGTGTTTGAATATACACGTCAATTAAAAAAAAACTTAAAAATAATAAATAATCAATTACAAATCTTTTAAATAATAAATTAAGAACACATAATTTACAATGACAGAACAAATTACAATGTCAAAAAAAAATTTAAAAAATAACACAATAAATTATAGTATAAATGTCAGTTAAAGTTTAAAAATAATATTAAGAAAATAAATAGTTCTTATTAAGTAAAAGGAATTATACACATAGCTTATACCGTCACGTTATATAGCCAAAATGTACTGAAACGTCACATAAAACGTGACGGTATAAGCTATCATACTAGCCGGACTGGCGGCCTACTCCGAACTTCGTATCATGCCGTCCCTTTCCGTCATATAGTGTATAGCACGAGAGTGAAAGGGATGGCACGACACGAAGTTCGGAGTAAGCCCTCTGGTAACAGCCCTTAGAGCGGCAGATAGTATTTACATTCTCATTTCAGCAAGGTGTACCCTGGAAATACGCATTGTTAAATACGGGATAAAATGCGAAAACGTGGTCTGGCAATACCAATGTGCAAAGACAACACAGACCGCCAACTCACGAACCAAAAATATAGACCGTAAGCAACCATATCTAATCTGTAAAACGTCTAAAATCTACCAGCGGGTGCTGGTAGATTTTTGACGTTTATTTTTATTAATTATTTAATGACACTGTGGCAATGGAACTTACTGTGAACATATATATATATATTACACACAAATTTATATATATATATATAGCTCATTTAAATTTAACTTTGTGTAGAAGCTCACGGTATTTCCAATTGAATACCAACGTCCGATGTAAAATAAAACTGCAGGCCTAGTATGATCGCTTATATGTCGGACATATAGCATTCGTCCCGTACTGTCAAGTATGTAAGTGCGAGAGGGACGAATGCTATATGTCCGACATATAAGCGATCATACTAGCCCCACTGGTGTTCAATTGAAATACCGTGAAGCGTGAACTATGTTGTGCCGTATTATATGAAATTAAACAAACAATTGACTTATCAACAGATTTATTTTTTAATGTATCTCATTTCATATCCGGGAAAACGATATATCTTCGTCCTTTCACAGAGTTCTACGTTTTACAACCACAACACTCGTACATTTTGCAAAATGAGAACTTGCATGGCATGCCACATACGACGCACTTCACAATCTTCCATTTGTTGTCCAAACAATGGTTATTACGAGTTTCCAGATGAATTTTCGATTAGCTACACACTGTTCCGTTTGTTTATTGCATAGTAATCTATCAATACTACAAATTAAATAACAACATTTGCAAAAATGAAAAAAATGTTCAGAGACGACTAGACGGTCTAGACGAAATTCCGAGGACACGCCATTTTATTTTTATTTGTCACTTTATTTTGACGTTTGACGTCCATTGGCAGACAAGGCAGTAGCTACAGACATCAGAGAAAAGCAGACTCGCAGTATTAAGCCAGATGATTTTCCATATAGTTGTCTCTTTAATCCTTATGGTGCACCAAAATGAGTTAGAATGCGACAGATAATACAATCATTTTCGGCTGTTAACAAGTTGTCTCGATTTGTGAGCACACCAGGATGTTAAATCCCATATAAACTTAACACACCATAACGTCAGTTCAGTACAATTTTCAGTTATAAAGACGGAGACACTGACAGATGAAGACGTGTCAGATGTCACTTGTCTGTCTCTCTCAAACTTTCTGATTCGTACATTAGTGAGAATAGATCAGACGTACAAAAATCGTTCAACTTAAATGAGCGGATCTGCTTTACTGATATCTGTGGCAGTAGCTAAGGAGAGCTAAGTATGTCGTCAAAATCTTTTTGACACAATATGGCCGCTATCATACACGTTTCGTTCTACGTAGATAAACAGCCGTGAAAGACGATGTTGTTGCTAGTGTAGCCATTCCTTGGATAAGTAGTTTGTCGTATCCGAATCACGTAAATGAATAATTCTAATGTTTAATATTATTATATTTTTGTAACGCATCATCAACAGCCTATATACCCACTGCTGGCCACATGTCTCCTCTTATTGATGAGAGGGAATTGTCACGTGGATGGTCGTCACGTGCGGGTTGGGGACTTCACATACATCTTTGAATTTCTTTGCAAATGTAGGCAAGCAGGTTTCTTCACGATGTTTTCCTTCACCGAAAACCTAACGTGAAATACCAAATGATATTTAGCAAGTAATTGAAATAAGTTCCGAAAAAGTCGGCATTCAAACCTATGAGTCCCACGACCGCCGCTTGACAGATAACACAGCTAATGCACAAAGTACAATATATAGACTGAGATAGAGATATCAGTGAAATACTCTACGTAGATTGTAGCGCCACAGTGGTATGAGTACAAAACTAACCGCACGACCGCTCGGCGGCAGGTACTAACTACTAAAATATATTTCAAGTTCCTTTCTGAAGCTAATGCAAAAATAAGGAAATAAGTAATGAAATAATAGTTACATTACCTATTTGGCAATCTTTGCATGAATTTCAGACCATTTTTAATAAATATGGGCATGACATTCTTCTGACAATAAAACGAAATAGGTAACTTAGTAAATATCGTTTATTTCACAATTTTACTTACAAACATTCGATATTAGCAATCGCACCAAAATTTATCAGTATTATAAACAATAACACAAAATTAACACGTAAAAAGTGGCATATTATATTTTGTAGGGAGCGGCTTTGTCATTCGAAGATATTCAGTTTTCAATGAATCCATTACACTCTGCTTAGCCGCACGATAGCTTTTACCGTCACGTTGTAGGATCGAAATTATTTACTGAGACTATTACTATTAACAGCAAATCGTAATATATAGTTATTAACTGCACATAATTATATAAATATGACAATTAACCTAAAAAAGCCAATAGACACAATGATATTTTAAGTGTAGATACGTTACCCGCGTACTTAAAGTGTGCCGCTATAAAGACGCTAAACATCGCCTATTGGCTTCAGTCGCTCCCGGGCAAGCGAGAGATGCGAATGTTGACACGAGTTCCCGCCAACGACGTAAGTGACCTTAAAAATGCCGTCATGCGTGTTGCGAAAGTGCACTAATTATACATCCAAACGTACTAAGGCAACAGGCATCACATACCACGAGTAAGTAAGCTGAAATTATGCTATTTTTTCCATTTTATCCTTCAATTTACCAAATATGACGCCATGAAGACGCTGTCTCAGAGAAAGAGACTACCTGGTGTCGTTTGCAATGAGAGTGATAAAGACAAACAGACTGCGAACATAGATTAATAAAACAGATGCGTCATACTAAATCACATTCAATTCTAGATTATATGGGTTACATAGTCAACTTCAACTTTCTGCCCTATTTATTTCTTCGGGTATATTTAGAAGAAAATAATGCTGTAACTATTAAATGTTAATTTTTAAAGTATATCTCTGAGTACCAGTGACGAAAAGTGAAGAAGTGTCCTTTCTTGTATCGTACACGAGGTCGGTCTGTAAGAAGTTTTTGTTGCTTGATAGAAATGTAATCGATTGACATCAACAGGCATGAAACATTTTTTGACAAGATTAGTTTTGCTGTCTGTACATTTATTCAAAAATCCGTGTCCGAGTCAATTATTGTGTAATTCTTTGACGTGCCTGCTACGCAAACGACAACCCGATAGCGGTATTACCATTACTTACACTCGCTATCATCCGTCGATTAATAGGTAGAAACAGTTTGCACCTTCTGCCTAGTGTTAGTTTCTTTAATCTGTGTCAAACGTGCGGTGATTGGTGTTCCGGGTGAAGGCTGTCTCTTTCTTATGTATTATTTTGATAAAGCTATCTCTTTTACGCTTTCGATGAAGTGTGCGTATTGTAAACAATAAAACAAAATGCGAATGTGTGATTCGATGCCGCGATGTTGGAAGCACTTTTTGCGCTTGTAATGTTCGAGCATAACCTATCTATACTTAAAATATCATTGAATAGACATTTGAATTTTTAAATTGACAGCGATGTCAACGTACCATGCAAACGTTTAGTTTTACGTAAAATATTTAAGCTTTATAAGCTTATATACACACCACATCGATAAAATTTCACTCGAAATTTGTAAGGTAGCAGAAGTTGAAAACATACATTCTTCTCTTCCTATGGAGCATTTTATAAGCACTCGAATCTACTATCCATTTGCACGAATAATTGACGAGGCTAAATTAGTACAATGTTGTTGTCACAATTTTGTGTGCATTACCTAATTATGTAATTATTTTGCGTACGTTGGAACGCTCGAAATGTAAACATGAAAAAAATATTGAACCATAAATTTAGGTAGTAAACACATCATCTAAATTTTAGGTAAAGTATACATGACAGAAGTACAACCGCGAAAGATGTGCCTCTTTGTCACTCAATGTGCAAGTGCGATAGAGAGGCAGGTGAAACAGTACACACAGTGTCATCTGCTGGATAAAGTAAAAACTTACATCTCCTTGGAAAAGCTCGTTCTTCGAGCTGAAAGGCCCCTGAGCTAATGTCTTTGCCGTGTCAATTTTAACCAAACAAGAGTTTACTCAAATATTTTTTATTAAATAAATAAATGTTATAAGGACTTTTTCACATATTTTTTATCTATTCACACAGTAAGTTCATTAAGGCTTGTGCTATGGGTACTAGACGACGATATGCTTAATAGATATATACATAGAAAACATCCAAGTTTCAGGAAAAAATGCTTACGCCAATCAAATAAACAAATGCCCTTACCGGGATTCGAACCCGGGACCTGCAGCTCCGGGAACAGGCCGACAACACATTGTATTGGTTTATTCTATTTGATTGGTTTAATTTTAAACGCTTGCCATAGCGGTCCTTTCATCATTATCAGCCGAAGGACGTTCTATGACCGGTGCTGCACCATCCGCACCCAGCGGACACCTGCGACACTTACCAGGTCATCAGTCTACCTTGTGGGGGGCCTGCCCACGCTACGCTGATACACTGATGCGATCACACAGAGAAACTCCTAGCATAGCCCATTCCATTGCTCTTTGGGTGACTTTGAGGTCTTTGAGCGTTCTTATGAAGCACAGACTGGCGCGGCCTGGCCGCGGCGGTCAATAGTAAACTTGTCATTAGCTGTCTTTCTCCGTGCCAGTGTGTTTGAGGCCTTATACTTCTTAGTGAGGATTTGGGTGTTTTTTCTAAAAAAGTGTACATACATGGCAAAATATTAATACCCCACACGTTTAACGTGATTTTATTCACTTTCCCTTTAGTATTTGAGTATATGAGTGGCATGGTTCGATTCTATAGATGCTCGGCCTTCATGATGTATTTTTAGTATAGTTTAGTATAGTCCGCGATTGTCTCGCATTTGGCTAAACCGATTTTGATGCGGTTTTCAAAAAAATATTTGTTACGTTCTGCAAAAGGTTTTGGTAAACAAAAATTGTATATTTCATCACTAAAAAGCAAACATTTTCCGCATAATGGCCCTCCTTCTCTATTAGACATAATTCTAACTTCATCACCTCACTTAGTCTCTCTTCATGGTCAATTCAATGCCGCTGGGTTTTCCAACCATGACCTGATCTATGCTTCCTTCAATATCCGTCCTCCAAAAAAGAAATATAAAATAATCATGCGTCGAAATTATCAGGGCATAAATCAACAGGCGCTCTTTGATGATATTTCGGTTGCAGATTGGAGTGGTGTTGACCGTCATGCTGATATCGATCTGAAGGTAAGGGCTTTCAATGGCATATTGCTTGCGATTTTCGACAAGCACGCTCCGTTGAAGCCTACGCGCGTTAAACATTTCCCTGCGCCGTGGCTCACGCCAGAAATTAAACTGCACATGGCTAGACGCGACCGAGCCCGCGTTAAGATCCGACAGGATCCTTCTGATGAAAATCGTCAGAAGTATCTTTCATTACGTAACCGCTGCAATAAAATCTGTAGGGAAGCAAAGCGTAGATATATTCACAAATCCATTGAAGAGTGTCCCCCTACTAAACTACTCGTATGGAAGTTTCTGAAGTATCTCGGGGTGGGCAAAACTCAACAATGTTCCACCAGTTTTTTAGATATAGATGCCATTAATAAGCATTTCAGTGCCTCACCAGTTACTCTAGACCCTTCCGTTAAGCAATCTACTTTATCACTTCTTGCCAGTACCAGACACCCTGACTTGCCTCCTTTTGAGCTTGGTAGCATTTCTAAATCTATTAAGACGAAAGCTGTCGGTGAGGATAACCTCAGTGTGGATATGCTCATGCTCGTGGCGGATTTCATTGCTCCGATCCTCTCGAATATTGTTAATTTTTCCTTATCCACTGGTACATTTCCATCTTCCTGGAAACTCGCCCACGTAATTCCTCTCCCTAAAACCTCAAATCCTGTCTCCTTTTCTCAATATCGACCTATCTCCATTCTCCCTGTTTTATCAAATATTATCGAGGATTTTGTAAATCGCCGTCTCCTATCTCATCTTAATAACCATTCCTTGTTAAATTTTTACCAATCTGGATTCCACCCGGGGCATAGCACAGTCACCGCTTTGGTTAAGGTCACCGATGACATTCGTCTTAATATAGAATGCAAAAAACTCACCGTCCTTGTCCTTCTTGATTTCAGTAGTGCGTTTAATACGGTGGACTTTGACATTCTGCTCGGTATTCTCCGCACTATCAATGTGTCCCAAACTTCTTTATCATGGTTCCGCAACTACCTCTTGGACAGGCGCCAGCGCGTTAGTTTCAACGACAAGATGTCCAATTGGTGTGAACTAACCGCAGGCGTCCCACAAGGAGGGGTGCTCTCTCCACTTCTTTTTTCCATCTTTATAAACAATATCACCAAATCTCTTGCATCATCATATCATCTGTACGCGGACGACCTACAGATTTATGCAGCGGCGAGTATAGAGGACTTATCCTCATTAATAACGCAGATCAATAAAGACTTGGATTCCATTCGTTGCTGGGCGCAGAATTTTGGGTTAAAAATAAATGTACAGAAATCGCAGGCCATTGTTATTGGTAGTCCTTACTTTATAAGTAAGCTCTCAGATGTGAGGGTGCCTGACATCCTATTTGATGGGATTTCCATTCCCTTGTCCTCTACTGTCAGGAATTTGGGCATCACTATAGATCAGACGCTTTCCTGGTCACCCCATATTGCCGAAGTAAGTCAAAAAATATTTGGATCTCTCTACTCACTAAGGCGCTTACAGAATTTTCTTCCTCTGCACACCAAGCAGACTCTTGCCCAGTCTCTTCTTCTTCCACTTCTGGACTATGGGGACATTGCGTTTCTTGACCTCAATGAAGAGCTGCTTGACAAGCTTGAGCGCTTACAAAACGTATGTATCAGGTATATTTTCGGTCTCCGCAAATATGACCACATCTCCAACTTCCGATCTCAGCTTCAGTGGTTGCCGATCCGCCGGCGCAGAGATGTGCATATTCTGTCGTTGCTTTTCAACATACTTTTTAATCCTGCTGCTCCTCCGTATCTTACTGAGAGATTTAGATATATGGTTGACGGCAGTGGTCACCGTCTGAGGTCTAGCGCCAACCTTACTCTTTCTGTACCGTCAAATAAGACGCGAACGTACTCTAAATCTTTCACCGTGGGCGCTGTGAAGCTGTGGAACGCGTTACCTTTGTCAATAAGACAGTCCCAGTCTGTCGCGTCACTCAAGAAAAATTTGAAGAAATTATGGCTCTCCAACGATCTGTGATTTGGTTGAGTACTATAATTATTTATATATTGTAATTTTGGATATAATTATTCAGTATTTATGTATTTATTATAGGTATATGTATTTTTTTATTCATTATATATGTATATTTACTTATTACATATGTATTTATGGGTATTTATTTAGTTATGGTTTAGCTACAAATTATATTCACTCATTGTAATGTTGTTGTACACGGTGTAAGTTTGTCTATCTCATTATTTTTAAAAATCTCCTCTCAATCCCTCAAAGGTTAGCTGGAAGAGATCCCTCATAGGGATAAGTTCGCCTTTGTACTCTGATCCTGTGTGACATGTATATGTTTTAAACTGTTATTGTGTACAATAAAGTGCTTACATACATACATACAACTTAATAAAATTTTATAAAAAGAACCGTAATTGGTGAAAAAGGTTAATAAAGCCATCTCTAAACACATGGTGATTTAATAAAGAAATACGATATCATAACACATTCAATCCGTGTAGGTACCTATACTATTCCTTACATTTTCCAGTTAGTCACATGAGATTCCGTTAAGTCACTGTCCCAAGATTTGGAGTGTTGAAAATAATTATTTCTGGCTGCTGTAGTGCAACAATCGTTTATATTTAATCGTTAATATTGCTATATGAATATTCCGTAATGTATTTTTAGGGTTCCGTAGTCAACTAGGAACCCTTATAGTTTCGCCATGTCTGTCCGTCCGTCTGTCCGTCCGTCTGTCCGTCCGTCCGCGGATAATCTCAGTGACCGTTAGCACTAGAAAGCTGAAATTTGGTACTAATATGTATATCAATTACGCCGACAAAGTGGTAAAATAAAAAGTGGAAAAAAATATTTTATTAGGGTACCTCCCCTATACGTAAAGTGGGGAGTGTTTTTTTTTTCATTTTAACCCTAACGTGTGATATATTGTTAGATAGGTATTTAAAAATAAATAGGGGTTTACTATAATCATTTTTTGATAATGTTAATATTTTCGGAAATAATCGCTCCAGAAGTAAAAAAAAATGTGTCCCCCCCCTCTAACTTTTGAACCATAAGTTTTAAAAATATGAAAAAAATCTCAAAAGTAGAACTTTATAAAAACTTTGTAGGAAAATTATTTTGAACTTGATAGGTTGAATAGTTTTTGAAAAAATTACAAAAAAATTTCTGAACTAAGTTTGTAATTTAACCGTATAAACAGGTGTTTATTGTACCTGCCATTTCTACAAAATCACAATGAAATGACGTGCTTTTTAGGGTTTTGTGTTTCTGTACTTAATATGTCAACTAAAGTCACGGACGGAAAACTACGGAACCCTACACTGAGCGTGGCCCGACACGCTCTTGGCCGGTTTTTTTCAATACAAAAAATACACGTTTAAGCAGTCATTTGAAACCGATTGTGACGAACTGGACATTTATTTTATCCTCAAAGTCTATTTGTTCCATTAATTTTATAAATGAAGGCCGTTTTAAATAGTTTATTTTCTTTATTCTAAATATGTAAACTAAAACTGGCCCATATAATATAATATTACAATTAAATTTATATTTGTGACTATCCGGAACTAGTTCCACCACAATCTGAAGTTATAACGTCGTTTATTTTCTATATCTATATTAATAATTTCGTGCAGGGGTACGGTAGACCCGAACGAGACCTGTCTCAAATTGAAGAACGTATAAAAATAACGATTTTTGAGTTGAACATATGTATCCGCAAAATTCGGATTGTCGCGTATTTTGCATTTAAAAGTGTTAATTTGATGACAAAACGTCGGCCATATTGCCCACAGACTATATTGCTATATTAAATTTGTTGGTTGACAGTGTCGGCTACGTTCGAAAATCGTGAACTATTTTTGCGTCCGGTGTGTTTGCCAGGTTGCTGGGCTGCGTTCTGGGTGATGGGCCATCATCGCCCATTGTGTGGATTCGGCTAGCCGCGTCTGCAGCGTTTTGTTTTTGTAGTTTTCTAGCGTTCTATACACCTATCAGCCTAGCTAGCACGATAACTTATACCGTCACGTTATATGGGCGAAATGTATTAAAACGTCACATAAAACGCAACGGTATAATTTATCGTGCTAGCTAGACTGATTGTCACAACAACCGCCTTCAAAGCGAATGTATGGGGCCTGTTACATGGATTCATATCACGATAAGTATCACGTGAATATTAAAGCAGAATCCATACAAATTTGAAAACTGCGATAATGTTGACACCCCAGTATTGTGATAATATTAATCGTGTAAAGGACACCACTTGAATGTTTGCTGAGTCTGTCCGCCATCTTAAAGCTGCGCCTCTATTTTGTTTGTGACAAACTACTAGGTGACTTATGGCTTTTAAACGTCTAGCAAAATTCTATCCCTATCTCGCTCTATCTTATAACTTAGTGGTACTGGGGGACTACTCCGAAATTCGAAATCCGAACTTCGTATGGTGCCGTCCCTTTCACTCATATAGTCTATGACAGCAGAGTGAAAGGGACGGCACCATACGAAGTTAGGATTTTGAATTTCGGAGTAGACCCTCAGCTCATGCCGTTCGCCGCGCTCGGACGTTAGAGGCGCTACTGCGAACCGAAAACGAAGTATCTGCCTCTCTCGCACATGTATATTTGAACGACAGAGAGGAAGACAGTTCGTTTTTGGTTCGCGGTAGGCCCTCAGGCGTCAACTTTAAAACGAATAGGGTATTTTACTATAAGAGAAATAAAATTCAAAATGTAATAAAAACCAGCCAAGTGCGTCGGAGTCGCACACTGAGGGTTCCGTACAACTAAAAAACAAATGTGATTTATCAATATATTGATATTTTTGGTAAAATATACTTCATAATAAACATTATCACTTAATTTCAAGTTCATAGGTCGATGGGAAGCTAAAAAATTATATGTGTGACAGACAACACACGGAATGTTCTTTGACTTTCTTCGACCGTCCGCCACGCTCAGACTAAGGTGCTACCAACCGAAAACTAAATATATATGCCTCTCTGTCGCACTTGCATATTCAAGCGCGGAGAGGGAAATACTTCGTTTTCAGGGGTCCTACCGCGAACTTCGTATCGTACCGTCCCTTTCCGTCATATACTGTATAACACGAGAGTGAAAGGGACGGCACGACACGAAGTTCGATTTTCGAAGTTCGCGGTAGCACAGCAGATCGTGGTAGGCCCTCTGGTATGACGGCTCCTATTCCTGGATGGTGCGCGTATCGGAATGTGAAATACCCTTGGCAAAACGGAACAAGTTGTTAAATAGCTTCCATTAATTGGAGAAAATATTACCAACTGTTATTATTATCACGTGAAACACTGAATATTGAAGCAACATCCATAGGGGCCTGTTACATGGTTATTATTATCACGCGATATACTCATATCACGATCCGTATCACGTGCAATGAATATTGAAGAAAAATCCATACGATTTTGAAAACCACGATAATATTGACACACCAGTATTGTGATAGTATTAAGCATTTAACAGACCCCATACAATTTTAAAAATCGCGATAATATTGAGTGTAAAGGGCCCCACGGAATAGAATTTGGCAGAGAATAGAGAGCTGCTATCGCGAAACGAAAACGAACGAACATCGTGTATTTCCCTCTGTGTCGCTCGAATTTGCAAGTGCGACAGAGAGGGAGATACACGAACTTCATTTGTTTTCGTTCGCGTTAGCAGCTCTGACTTCGTACCAAAAATACTGACTGGCACATCAATATTTAACAATGCACATCTGAATTGAATTTTAATGAACGATTAGTATTTTAGCTATACAAATCAGTACTGATTACGGTGTGAAATTTTTTATGTGCCTTTAAATACTACCCTTATAAAAATGCTTAGGATTAACTTGTAAAGATACTAGCCTTTGCCCGTGACGTCGTTTGCGTAATCTATTACTCCCAATTCCATATAATTCCATTCCATACTTTTATTCCCAATCCAGACTACAGACTATATTTCTATACGATTCGAAGTTTCATCATAATCCGTTGTTGTAATGTTTTTATTTTATACATTTTTGTACACTATTTCTTTCGTCGTTTGCATAACTGTCACGAATAAATGTTTTGTTTATTTCTTTCTTATTTATTTCACCCGAGCGAAGCCGGGCTTTCATCTAGTCTATATTAATAATTTCGTGCAGGGGTACGGTAGACCCGAACGAGACCTGTCTCAAATTGAAGTACGTATAAAAATAACGGTTTCGAGTTGAACATATGTATTCGCAAAATTCGGATTGTCGCGTATTTTGCATTTAAAAGTGTTAATTTTATGACAAAAGGTCGGCACTATTAAAGTCGTTGGTTGACAGCGTCGGGTTGGGTACGTTCGGAAATTGTAAACTATGTTTGCGTCCGGTGTGTTTGCCAGGTTGCTGGGCTGCGTTCTGGGTGATGGGCCATCATCGCCCATTGTGTGGATTCGGCTAGCCGCGTCAGCAGCGTTTTGTTTTTGTAGTTTTCAAGCGTTCTATACATCACCTATCAGCCTAGCTAGCACGATAACTTATACCGTCACGTTATATGGGCGAAATGTATCAAAACGTCACATAAAACGTAACGGTATAATCTATCGTGCTAGCTAGACTGATTGTCACAACAACCGCCTTGAAAGCGAATGTATGGGGCCTGTTACATGGTTATTATTATCACGTGATACATTCATATCACGATAAGTGTCACGTGAATATTGAAGCAGAATCCATACAAATTTGAAAACTGCGATAATATTGACACCCCAGTATTGTGATAATATTAATCGTGTAAAGGACACCACTTCAATGTTTGCTGAGTCTGTCCGCCATCTTAAAGCTGCGTCTCTATTTTGTTGTGACAAACTACTAGGTGACTTATGGCTTTTAAACGTCTAGCAAAATTCTATCCCTATCTCGCTCTATCTTATAACTTAGTGGTACTGGGGGTCTACTCCGAAATTCGTATGGTGCCGTCCCTTTCACTCATATAGTCTATGAGTGAAGTGAGAGTGAGAGTGAAAAGGACGGCACCATACGAAGTTAGGATTTTGAATTTCGGAGTAGACCCCCAGCTCATGCCGTTCGCCGCGCTCGGACGTTAGAGGCGCTACCGCGAACCGAAAACGAAGTATCTGCCTCTCTCTCGCACATGCATATTCGAACGACAGAGAGGAAGATAGTTCGTTTTTGGTTCGCGGTAGGCCCTCAGGCGTCAACTTTAAAACGAATAGGGTATTTTACTATAAGAGAAATAAAATTCAAAATATAATAAAAACCAGCCAAGTGCGTCGGAGTCGCACACTGAGGGTTCCGTACAACTAAAAAACAAATGTGATTTATCAATATATTGATATTTTCGGTAAACTATACTTCATAATAAACATTATCACCTAATTTCAAGTTCGTAGGTAGATGGGAAGTTAAAAAATTATATGTGTGATAGACAACACACGGAATGTTCTTTGACTTTCTTCGACCGTCTGCCGCGCTCAGACTAAGGTGCTACCAACCGAAAACTAAATATATATGCCTCTCTGTCGCACTTGCATAATCGAGCGCGAAGAGGGAAATACTTCGTTTTCAGATCGCGGTAGGCCATCTGGTCTGACGGCTCCTAATCCTGGATGGTGCGCGTATCGGAATGTGAAAAACCTTTGGCAAAATGGAACAAGTTGTTAAATAGCTTCCATTAATTGGAGAAAATATTACCAACTGTTATTATTATCACGCGAGACACTGAATATTGAAGCAACATCCATAGGGGCCTGTTACATGGTTATTATTATCACGCGATATACTCATATCACGATCCGTATCACGCGAAATGAATATTGAAGAAAAATCCATACGCGAATGTATGGGGCCTGTTACATGGTTATTATTATCATGTGATACATTCATATCACGATAAGTATCACGTGAATATTGAAGCAGAATCCATACAAACTTGAAAACCACGATAATATTGACACACCAGTATTGTGATAGTATTAAGCGTGTAACAGACCCAAAACAATTTTAAAAATCGCGATAATATTGACACATAATATTGAGTGTAAAGGGCCCCACTTAATAGAATTTGGCGGAGAATAGAGAGCTGCTACCGCGAAACGAAAACGAACGAACATCGTGTATTTCCCTCTGTGAATCCTCTCCGATTTTGCAAGTTCGACAGAGAGGGAGATACACGAACTTCATTTGTTTTCGTTCGCGTTAGCAGCTCTGACTACGTACCAAAAATACTGACTGGCACATCTATATTTAACAATTGCACATCTGAACTGAATTTTAATGAACGATTAGTATTTTAGCTATACAAATCAGTACTGATTACGGTGTCAAACTTTTTATGTGCCTTTAAATACTACCCTTATAAAAATGCTTAGGATTAACTTGCAAAGATACTAGCCTTTGCCCGTGACGTCGTCAGCGTAATCTTTTACTCCCTATTCCATATGTTAATCCAGACTACAGACTATATTTCTATACGAAGTTTCATCATAATCCGTTGTTGTAAAGTTTTTATTTTATACATTTTTGTACACTATTTCTTTCGTCGTTTGTATAACTGTCACGAATAAATGTTTACTTTATTTCTTTCTTATTTATTTCACCCGAGCGAAGCCGGGCTTTCATCTAGTTCTTTAATATTTTCGTGCCATTTTCTCAAATAATACACTACAAGTTGATGGGGGAAGATATTGACCTTCTGATTATTTTGATTAGCCTGTGACCCTGTGTAGCCCCGATACGAGTATAACAAATCTTTGTTTTTGAAACTAGGAAAAGGAAAGGTTTCGCAAAGCCTCTACAACCCTCATATGGCTGCTGAGAAAATCCTATTGGACCATATATTGTTCCTGCATGCGGTGAGTGGTTGTGATACTATTTCTGCATTGTTTAATCAGGGAAAACTGAAATATCTTAAAGTTCTGCAGAAGAACAGACTTGCAACCAGTTATTGAAGTTTTCAAAGACCCTGCACCAGCAGGAAACATATTTCTGGGTTAATATGTTCTTATGGGTTTTGCAAAAACCGCTGAAATATACCAATTTTCACCTCGCACTTGAGACCGAACGGTTCTTCAAAAAAAAAAAACTAATTAGAGGTATTTGTATTTTTTTATGAACTTTAATTTCTGTGAACAAGCCATTTACATTTTTTAGTTAACAGTTTCCGAGTTTTAAGCAAAAATTTAAAAAACAGCGATTTTGTCAATTGCGTCAAGAAATTTTATTAGCAAACCTCGGATCGGATTCAGTATCCCCAAAAACACGTAGAATGGAAGAAATCAGAACTACCCCAAAACTTTCCTAGTAAAAACACAGTTTGACTGGATCATTCAGGCGATATAACGTTTCCATAGCCACCTGAAGTGTCGCTGTAAGTATAGGTGAAAAACTTAAGTAAGTCGACTGTGTATGTAGTTGTGACGTGTTCGAATAGACATTACATGTTTAAAATGTGCAACACAAACAAAACAAACGCCTATTCCCACACGTCACAACTACATATAACAGGTGACTTACTTAAGTTTTTCACCTATACAGTAATGTAGACGACGACGAGACGTGTCGACGTAGGTACCTATTTAACCCTTATTGTCATTGTGACAACTCACAGCGTAAAGTGTACGTGTTTCAATTTCCTTGACTGTACCTAGCTGTCGCCTGTAGGCTGCATTATAGAGCGCTTTGTACACACCTGTAAGGTAAGGTAGCCTTTTTGTATTTAATTGAAAATTGAAACAACAAAGCACATAAACGTATTTCTTTATTATTTGAATCGATGTTATAGTTTGATTAGATCAATCTTCTGAGGGTGATATCACGAGGGTAGAATATACCTACCTATTCTACCTACCATAAAACTGCTCACCAGGTGTACCAGCTAAACCAAGCTCGAATTGGCCTCGGTGTACTTGTCGAACTCTGTGTCTCGTAGAAGTTGGGGCGACGGTTCTTAGCGGACACACACATTAGGCTTAGAAAGGCCGCGCATATCACCATCTGAATTATTTTAAACATGGCTTTCGAATAAAGTTTGCTACCAATTTATGAGGATATTGCGATTTAATGTTAAGATAACAAGTGGTAGGTACTTGTTTGAATTTCAAATAAGTAAATAATTATTTAGGAATGTAATGTAATCTAGTCTCCGACCATTACAATTTTTGTAGGTAACACAAATGTCCAATGGGACTGCATGATGCCATGAAATTGTACAAATTTTCAATTAGTCAGTCTAACGATATTATTCACGGTAATCGGAATGAAAGGACCGCCATAACTCATAATCACTGATCGTAACTTTTGTAGCATTTTCTGTGCAGCGTAGTGATGTTAACAAGTACAGTTAAAACGGTGTATTAAAGTTAATATTAACGTTATTAACGCTAATTAATCATAAGAATTTAAATCATTTAAGTATACCAATTCCGTTAACACCACTACGGCACAGAATAGGATAATAGTATTACATACTACGGTGTACCCTGCCACTACGTTGCACCGAAAATGTTACAAAAGTTACGATCGCTGGTCATAAGCGCGGGTCATACATAACTAGATATCATCTCATGGTGTATTATTGTCAGCTCAGTTGCACGCAGGTATAGTTTGTTCAAAAACTATTAAAATTCGCTTATACTCGTAAGCGCAGTAATAAATACCGGGACTGACCCGGAAAAAATAGAACTTGGTGTTTATCAATATATATATATATGTTTAAACAAATATATTCGTTATATTTCTATAACTTCTACGGGAGCGTATCTCACACAGATTCAGTACCTAAATAAAAGTTAGGGAGGTATTCCACTCATGCAATATCTTTGCCCAATATACATTTGATCAAAGAAATTGGATGATTTCATCCAACTAGGACGGGACCCCGACATTTGATCAAAGATTCTGATGATAGTTAAATCAATATGGCTACGCATGAAAAAAGAAAAAACTTGGACAAAGATATTGGATAAGTGAAATGGGCCTCCGCCAAAGAATTTTTATCAAAGATTTGACAAAGAAATTGGACAAAGATATTGGATGAGTAGAATACCACCCTGTATTAAACTCATACAATATCTTTAATCAAAGAAATTGGATGATTTCATCAAACTTGGGTGAGACCCCGACATTTGATCAAAGATTCCGATGACAGTTAAATCAATATGGCTACGCATGAAAAAAATAAAGCTTGGACGAATATATTGGATGAGTGGAATGGGCCTCTGTCAAAGAAATTTGATCAAAGATTGGACAAAGATATTGGACGAGTGGAATACCACCCTTATATGAGCTAGTCACAAGGACGTTTAATAGTAATGAAATGTTACCTACCTAGGTAGTTACTATATACAAATTGTCCCACGACTACGCGACATGAAGGGAAAGAGCCTTTAATATTGAAGATAGGAAGTTTTGTTTTGCTATATGGATGGACACATTATTTTAATCATGTAGACACTACTGCATTCAAAGTTCTGAAGGAATACCGTGAAATGTTAGATTCGAGTTTCACACCTTTGATTCAATTCCTCAACGAGGAAAGCATTTTACAAAAAAATCTGTGAATGTAGTACTTACATTTCAAAAGTAAATAATGTCGCCATAGAGCAAAGCCTCCTATTTTCAATATCAAAGGAACTTTCTTTCATGTCGCCATAAATTACATGTCGCATAGTCTTGGGACAGCCTGTATATGTACTGTCAACTTTACCTTAGAGTCTAAGCAAAATTCAATTAACTTAGCATACATTTAGCCTAGCGCTTTAAAAAACTTAAATACTTTTATAGGTAATTTAGAGGTACGCTAATAGCTATAGCGGTAAGTATTCAACTTGACTAAAAAATTTTTTAATATCCATCGACGTTGAAGATAAATACCGAGAATATTTTACTATTTGTTTACTCGTCTAATTGCTTATTGGAATCTTACACTGGTATCTTATCTAGATATTGCTAGTTAATGTTCTATTCCGGCATCACACACATTCCGTTCACTCTGACGTAGCCGGTCGGGCACGCATCCCCGTCGAACGAGGAGCGATCTTCCAGGGTTACATTTACCGGGGTCGGCGGTTGAGTCACATTGACCGCAGGTGGTGGTTGGGTTACCGAATCTACCGTTCCCGTGTTGTTAGAAGCTGACCCATTACGAGTCTTCTGTGCGTCGGAATTCACGAAGTTAATGTCCATGGGAGGATCTTCCTCGAATATTACTTTGTCATATATGTTGGCAACTTTGATTGAATTGTTGGTTTTACTTTCATCACAATTTGCATTGCTGGTGTTATTTTGAAGACTGGTTGAATTTCTGAAGCTATTAGCAGTCACTGGATTCACAACTGGCCGGTTTTTATCCATCCTCTTTGATGCAAGTTGCGAAATTAATTGTTTCCGTCTCTGTTGATTGTCGTTCGCTGCTCGTTGTTTATTATCAAAAATAATTGATTTATCAGTCGTCCGAACTGAATACTGGAATGTTTGCGGTGATGTAGATGTCCGGTGGTAGTTTGCCGGTAGGGTGGTACGTCCGGGCAGGAAGGGCGACGGCAAGTATTTAACTTCTTGACTCACTTGTGCTTGGCAGTTTATTTTCCCTAGTGCCACTATATATAGGGTAGTGAGTAATACAAACATGTCAAAAGTTTCCTTCTCGTTCGGAATTCACTTTTCCTGTTTAGTAAAGTAACTGTTTCACTGGAACTCGAGACACGGAAACTGTTGGCCGCGAAACAGCTGGCCGTGTAATAAGGGACCGCGGCAAGTCGACGCGACCACGCTTTTCGTGTTTAAGGTCAAGACAGAAAACGATGTTGTAAACAATGGGCTAGGTACTGATGATACGCTCAGATTGCGAGTTTCCACAAAACGTCACGTACATTAGCAGTTTTTATTCGCATCTTTATCCCCTGCTTGCGCGGGCGCGACGCCGCGAACCGTTCCGGTCTCGAACTCGGATGATATTGCAGATTCAGTGCATTTATTTGCCCTAGTATAACGGGTTTTTAAGTAGGCTGCGACAGAAATAGCTCCTGTACTGGTAGTATACCCTATCCAGCCGATGCCTTCACATCTTATAATTAGGCTCTAATTACACATGAGGAGGTTATACAGATGACGCATCATGCATTGGCATGAACCGCCATTACGCGTGGGTACCTTTACCTTCGTACCATAAAATTATTGCCCCTTCGGAGCAAGTGTCTCTGTATTTCAATAGAACCGAGAGATATATTTGTGGTTAAGTACTTAGGCTGTTTTTGTATTATCTGGGCCATTTCCTTAGGTCGTGGTTAATGGTTAAGCAAGAAATATTAATTTACAAATGCAATTGAATACTTGGGTAATTACCTAGTATACTTAACTTACCTACAATGAAATACTTTACTAAGTGTTGTGAAACGGAGGCCACTCTCAATAAATATATAGAGGGGGAGGACCACATAAATAAGTCTATACACAATTTCGGTCTTTATTATCGTTTGCTTAGTTCAATCTGTATATTTAACGGTTTCACTTACATTCGTACTTATTTGAGACTTTTGAGAGTCAATGGTCGCGGCGTAAGATTATAAAATTAAGTAAATGTTAGGTAGTTACCCAACAACAGGTCTTTCTATGACTTTTTAGGTTTCTGTGCCTACATGAAATTTATTGCTTATTAATGTAGGTACGTGCTGAAACTACGAGTATAAGGTGTTCAGCATTTTTGCACATGCATATAGTCTCATTAGATCACTTACTCTGTGCCATTACGTTGTAAAATCTAGGTACAGTATGTTATAATTTATTGACCAAAAGCATTATTTTTTTATTAGTGTAAGAATCCACTAGACGAGATTTCAAAAAAACCGGCCAAATGGGTATCGGGCCACACGCAATGTACGATTCCTTAGTTGTCTACACCCGTTCCATTAATATGAGGACTTTTGCGGATACAAGTTCAAAAACTTGTATTTACTATGTGCTTGACGGAACTAACAGCAGTCTAAGTAATTAATGGAAATTGCTATACGCACACATACTATTAAGTAGCAAATAACTTAACAAATCATTCAATTTCCTTTCAGGAAGGGAGCCTAAGAAACGGTCTCACGTCTAAGGAAAGCGTGCGCACAAGTTACCCACTCTAAGCACGGGAAAATAATAAGTACGATCAACCAATTTCATTTCTGGGCCACTTCATCTTCATACCTTGTCACAGTGAAAATCAATATGAAAGTTGCTAGGGATCTCATATTATTGTCACTGTCTGTGGCGAGGTACGAAGCGGCCCAGAAATCAAATTGGTTGACTATACAGGCTGGCTGACAACAAAGAGACCGAGTTCATGCAATCCCGATTTCCGGCAAGGTAAATATAGTGCTATCTTGAACAATGTGAGGAAATAACACAAATATAATTTCAAAAAACATTTGGTGGCGTACCTTCTATAATAAAGCGGTGATATTTTGACTTTGATTCAACCAAAAACACTTTCAATGACTTCATTCAAAGGCGGTATTCAGTCTTCACACTATTATCTTCAACACTTAAACTCACGGCCAGTGTGTGTCGCCTTTTTCTTTGCAAACTTGGCTGACACTACCGCGTGTTTATATAATAATGTCTTTTGGCCGCATCTATGATGCACCTATGATGTTTTTTTTTTACTTTCGATTACATGATCTACAGACTATCGAGTGCCCACCTACTTATCGGTGGCTTACAAAATACACATATTTGATTCATGTAGGTGATATAGTTTTTGAGTAAGATATGGTTCCCGATTTTGGCATCTCGGCTACGGAACCCTAAAACCAGTGCACGCTCAAGTGCACGATAAGTATAAAAGGAGTGAGTCATACTTTAACTACCTACATAAAACAGTGGTAATTTTTTGCAGATAGCGGAAGGACGGACTTGATGTTATTAATTTGTGATTCTCATCACAGTCAGTTAGTTCATAAATATTCCCATCATTGTCTCACAATAGAATGCTAAAAGGTCTAACGTAGCTTACGTTTCTCAATATTAATTGTAAGATTTTATGAGGTAAATACTTACTTGAATTTTATCTGTTCGATCTCGTTTGTTATGAAACGGTAATAATTTATGATAATGCGCCGTAACTTTATTTAAGCATAGGGTTTCTTGATAATAGAATATGGCGAACATAGCTTATAATTATAAATTATCTAATTAAAAAGTGAGGTTATGTACTCGTATATTATTTAGTAAGTATATCAATTGAGATCAACTGTGTGAGTTTTGAATTTAAGGCGTATTTGTTAATGCATTTATTTGTGTATTAGGTACGTGCTTACAATTTAATTTCACCGTTCGTATCTCATTCATCTTTGAACCTTATGTCTATTGGGAAGTCCTCTTCGCTGTCTTCTTTCTTGTTCTCGGTGTCCCTTTTCGGTGGGTTGATGACGATCTTGTCCCCTCCGTAAGTATAGTCGTTTAGGGGCACGAACAGCGGACCGTCATCTTCAGGTTTTTTGGTTGTTTTATCATTTGTTTCTTTGTGGGTATTTTCTGCGTGATGACCATCACTTTGTTGCTGACCATTATATGTTTCCGTAGGTTTGTAATTATCATTTAAATTGGGTTTGTTCTGTTCCGGGTGGTTAACTACGTTTCCATTTTGGTTAGGGTTATTGTTTACGTTGGGATTCCCGTCTCCATCATTATTTGGATTCACATTGTTATTATGGATATTGTTGTTTGTTTGGCCGTTTTGATTGTAGTTTTGACCGTTTTGGTCAGGAAAGTTTTGTGGTTGCACAGAATTTCCGTTCGCATAATTGTTGTTGTTCGGTCCAGTTTGATACGGTCCCTGCCCGTTGTTTACTGGAGGGTTGGGGCGAGGATTATTAAACTGGTGATTGGGATTATATCCAGAGTTCTGGTTGTAGCCCTGATTATATCCATTGGGAGGACGCTGTCCATTAGGCTGGTACTGGCCTTGGTGTGGTGGCCCGTACGGCCCCTGAGGCTGGTCTCCTTGGTTGGTCTCTTCCACGATAACGACGATGGTCTCCGGCTGGGAGGGCTGCGCTGGCCGGTGGTGGTGGTGGCCGACGTGGCCATGCACATTCAGGTTGAGTCCGCCCAGCACGGCATCGGCTACGTCATGCACCTTGTTGTGGATCTGCTGATGCGCCCCTATCAACAACCCACTCAGTCTCCCCAAATCACCGTTACACGAACTCAATGACAATATTAGAAATAAAGTTAAATGTTTTTCCATTTCAAAAGTGATTAAATACACATATGGTTAGTACCTCCGTTCGTTTCTGACTGGCGCGATGAAGCTCCGTTTGTTATCCTCTAGCGAAAACCTGTTTTGAATCGGTAGTTCACCGAAGCTAGCGATTCCTCTTATTAATACTAATTATGTTTACACTGCCGTAAATTAAGTTATTCTTGTTATGGATCCGTTTCCATTGCACCCTAATGTGTATTTATAACTTATTTTGCAGATACAACGCGACTTTGTCGTTCTTCTGTTATCCTGGGGGTAGTATTTGTAAATTCTTAATTCTTTTCATTCGCTTTTGTATTCCAGGTGTACCTACTTTAGTCTAACAAGTAAATTTCCGTAGCTGTAGTAAATAATTAAATCGGCAGTAGCTTGTATGATATTTGCATAGTTATATCTTCTTATAGGTACCTATAATATCGAGTTTCATCAAAAGTTTATTTAAACAGTTTTTAGGGTTCCGTACCCAAAGGTTAAAAACGGGACCCTATTACTAAGACTTCGCTGCCCGTCCGTCCGGTCGTCTGTCACCAGGCTGTATCTCAAAGAACCGTAATAGCCGCTATACCAAAAAATACTAAAAACAAAATAATAATAATAATTAAGGGGAGCTCCCATACAAAAAACGTGATATTTTAGCCCTTTTTCATGGCTACCACTCGTCGAGCTAGATCTCAAGAACCGTAATAGACACTTGAAATTTGCATAGATTATGTATTTTTATTGTGGCTACAACAACAAATACTAAAATCAAAATAATAATAATAATTAAGGGCGGCTCCCATACAACAGAGTAGTTGTTGGCGTTTTTTGCTGTATCTCATGAACCGTAATAGCAAGGAGATTAAAATTTTTACAGATGTTGTATTTTTATTGCCACTATAATAACAAATACTAAAAATAAAATAAAAATAATATTTAAGGGGGGCTTCCATACAATAAAAGTTTTTTTTTACCGTTTTTTCTGGCACGGAACGATCGTTCGCGATTGTAAAACATAATTAAGTAGGTATGAAGATTAGGATGAGGATTGGGTGTTAGGGTTAAAGTAGGAAGTGTTGAAGGAAGAAACATACAGCACAAAATAATTTTGAAATTTGCAATAAGGTTACCTACTCATATAAAATGCTATTTTTCCGAACAAATATAAACTTATATACTTGTATCTATGCTAGGTAGCCATTATGTTAATCAAATCAAATGAAAAATATACATTTTATATACGTCTGTTTTGTGTATTTCTATAGCTGCATAACATAAAATTAAGTCAAACTTAACTTGGGTCATATCATAACCAGATATACCTCGACTAGGGGCTAGGAACCGGCGCGAATATCGATATCGTAGTCAATGACGTCAGAGTCCACATTTCCATTCTCCGGTTTTTTTGTTGGTTGTGTGTTCACATTTCCAGTGTTCAGTATCATAGTGGCAGTCGTCGTTGATTGATGAAATAGCCAGTTGTGGGGGAAACCACCTTGATTCGGCGGAGGTCGCGCCGTCTGCGCCTCGATAGGTCGGCTCGGCCATGTATTCAAAACTTGATTCGTCGGGTTTAAAAAGTTCCCCAGCCCCAGCGTGGCGAAGTTGAAACGTTGGAAATTGTTGTAATTCGGGATGTTCATATTACCTAATGGCTGGTTCAAGTTCACGTCCCACTGCGGACCGAAGTTTAACGGGGCGTTGGAGCCAGTTAGTCCTGTTATGACATTGTTAAAGTTGTGAAGAGCGCCGTCTATTGTCTCGGATAAAAAAGTTCGCGACTGCTTGTTGGCTGGTCGCTGCGGAATGGCAGCTAACTGTGGAACCGGTCCTTGCGAACTAGATAACCGAACTCCCAACAATACACATAGCAACACAGCACCGTTCACTTTAGGCGACATTTTTAATTTGGTTGAAAGAGTCTGGTTACAATCTAATATTTATTTAGTGATACTAAAATTTAAAACTACTTACTTAATTGACATCAACTATTCGAGGGTCATTACCATTAACGATCATTTATGTAAGTGGGATAGGATAATGGGGTCAATTCGCGTAAATCAACCAAAAATGTGTTCCGGTGTTTTTAAAATAAATAGTGACTTTATCGTTATTTATTCATTTGTAGAACAATACAGGACATGTTTAGCCACAAGTCGCCGCAATTCAAGTTTGTTCATTTGTTTCAGGTAATTTAAAAATCTACGCACTAAACGTCATTACCATCAGATGAAAAATTTGAGGTTTACAACTTTAAGGTATATATGTTAGTTGCGTACCTAAGGCTCAGGGTCAGGGTTGGAGAAGTAAACGTCCTTGTAGCGTGATATAAATTTATTGAATGATAATAATGACAATAATCAAGAACTTGTCCGCGCGGGGTTCAGTGGGTGACTGCCTGGCGGGACCGCGCCCCGGGGAGGAGCGGGGGCCGCGTTGTGCAGCGTCGGCTCATATCCCGGTGCACATGCACCTGCATATGAGCTGACTTTGCTAAGTACTAATAAATACATGTGTCCCTATATCACATCCCCCCTTAGCAAAAGAAAAAAAATTACAAAAATAAAATAAAATATACATTTGATCTCTCTTATGGGATCGCCTAGCATTGGCTTAGCATTCAGTGTGCCGCTAAGCTAACGCTACATTTCGCCCGTCATCAGAAACATATCGCGCAGGTACGCGTCGTGCTGATACCGCGTAACGTGCAGCTGCGCGATATCGTTACGTAGGTATCAAATACACAGTCTATTTTTAGAATAATGACAATAGTTGAAAAAAGTAATGTTACACTTATCTTAATAAACACTGATACACAACATTTTGTTTTATTACACTCACTTTAGTATACAACTGGTTGCTGTTTGGCCCGGGGCTGAACCTGTTCCCCATGCACTATGACTGACGGTGGTTGCACTTTCACCACAGCCTTCTGCAACCATTTCCTGGCGCTTTTCCTGCATTTAGCTCGCACGATGTAAAGTAAAAATATAATCATGATTATTGCAATCACTATCATAGTGATTCCCAAGTAATTTAATTTTGCATCCACCTGTCCTGTCACACTGTGGACTTCCGCTATTGCGACGTTGTTGTGAGAATTATCCTCTTTAGTCTGCCCCAAACCCATTTTTGCAAGTTTGGTATAAAATATAATTTTCGCAAAAATACAATAAAATACAATAATGCAGTTCGCGTGCTCGAGCTGTTTTAACTTTAAATTTAAGCATCTGCTGTACTTAAATAATGATGAGTAGGTAAAAAGGTTTGTTACCTTTGCTTTTGTCCAGATAAACACAATCTTACGACACAAAAATATATGCTTATAACTAATTTTATGTGTACAATATTTACGCTAAGCGCGTGTGACCTAATTGTAAAGTCACACTATTGCAATTATAACAGTTTGGTCCAAGTTAAGCGTTCGTAGAAAACGCTATCGCTTATGCCATACATCTACTATGCAATACATAAAATTCATCTTAATATTAGTGTGCCAATATTAACCAGCCAATTCTAAATGCCAATGCCTACAATGACGGTATACCTACTACAAATAGACAACATTAACCAACTACACCAGAAAGGAGTACCTACTATGTTCTATCTCCTACTACGCTTAATGTACCTATTTTTAATATACCTAATGATAAATGTCCGTAAATCTAACTGGCGTTTTAATAGCTCTACCACTCCTAGTTGTACGAACCTGCGCGGGCGGTGCGCTGGACTCGCTTCCGCTTGTGGTTTGTGCAGGTTTGTCGACTACAACGTTAGAACTTGTACTTGTACTATCATCTCCAGCGTTCTCGTCGTTCCATAGGTAAGCTGGCTTCAATCGGTCAATTGAGATACGAGCTTCCCTGTTCGGAAACTGGATGAGAAATACCTTTTCGTCTCTATCTATAACTCTATAAGGGCCATTATAGGGTGGCTGTAATGGCTTACGCACGGAGTCGTCTCTGACGAAAACAAAATCGCACGATCGTAAGTCCTTGTGCACAAAAAGTGTACGCGTGTCACGGGGAACTTTCGACGCCGGTTTATACTTATCTATTATATTGCGTATGTTATCTGCTAAGTTAGATGGGTCACCGGGCTCTATATTCTGGTTACTATTAAAGAAATCCCCTGGTAAACGCAATACGCGCCCGAACAACATCTCCGCGGCGCTTATGCCGTTATCACTACGGCCAGCGGCGCGTAAACCTAACATTACAGTTGACAGTTCGTCTTCCCATGAGCTGCTACTTAACCTTGCCATAAGGGCTCCTTTTAATGACCTGTGAAAACGTTCTATTTTTGAGTTGCTCTCGGGATGATATGGCGTAGTTCTGAATTTATTTACTCCTAACAATCTCATTAGCTCTTTAAACAAACTACTTTCAAACTGACGGCCTTGATCACTCGTGAGCCTGATCGGACAACCATAACGCGTGATCCACCCGTCGTAGATAGTCTTTGCCACCACTTCAGCAGTCATATCTTCAATTGGAAAGGCTTCAGGCCAGTTCGTGCGCCTGTCTATGATGGTTACCAGATAGCGGTTTCCACGTGGAGATGTCGGGAGAGGCCCGACCAAATCTACGTGGATATGCTCCATCCTACCTGCATCTTCGAATGCTCCTAACCTTGAGACAGTGTGCCTGTTGACCTTGGACCTCTGACATTGTATGCAAGTCCTTGCCCAATGCCCTGCGTCCTTATTTATACCGGGCCAGAAAAATTTCGCGCAAACCATTTTGCGTGTAGTACGTATTCCGGGGTGGCTCAGATTATGTACGCTCTCGAATGCTAACTGCCTAAATTTTTTAGGAATATACGGTCTCGCCTCATTTGATGAAATTTCGCAATAAATTGATTTAGCGCAGTTAGGTATCGCAATTAATTTCATAACAATATTGCTCGTATCGGTACGCGGATCGGGATGCAATATTCGTGTCAAGTACTCATCTTTTGCTTGCTCATCAGCGAGTTCCGCGTAGTCGAGCACCGTGGGACAAACAATAGTCTCGATACGGGATAGTGTGTCGGCTACGACGTTCTCCTTCCCGCTAACGTGTCTGATATCTGTAGTGAATTCGCTTACAAATAAAAGTTGCCTTGTGCGCCGTGGCGTTTCGCTACTATTGCTACCGATGTTTTGGAAAGCATGACATAAGGGCTTGTGATCCGTATACACTGTCAGCGGTCGGCCCTCAAATGACTTGCGAAAATGTTTTATTGCCAAGTAAATAGCCAAAAGTTCAAGGTCGTACGCGGAATAACTTTTTTGAGCCTTAGTTAACTTTTTGGAAAAGAATCCTAACGGTTTCCAAACGCCATGGACTAGCTGTTGCAACACTCCTCCGACCGAACTGCACGAGGCGTCTGTCATAAGTGCTATTTGCGAATCGGGACTAGGATGAGACAGCGTAACGGCTTTCTTTAGGCCCTCTTTACACTGTCTAAATGCTTCCTCGGTCTCGACTGTCCATGTAATCGGAGTTTTGTCTTTTTTCTTAGTATTTACTAAGTAGCGGTCAAGTTTGGACTGGATTCCTGCCGCTCCCGGAATGTGAGAGCGATAAAAATTCAGCATTCCCAAAAACCTACGTAATTTTTCAATCGTCTCTGGTTTAGGATAATCTGCAATAGCTTGGACCTTTTCATCTAAAGGCCTAATGCCTGTAGTACTTACCTCATGCCCTAAAAATTCTAATTTGGTCTGTCCGAAACTGCATTTAGCCAAATTAATCGTTATTCCAAATGTCTCAAAACGCTCAAATACTTTCCTGAGATGGTCCTTATGCTGCGACTCATTATCGCTAGCTATAAGTACATCGTCCAGGTAATTAAATAAAAAATCCAGACCTTCCAGCACTGAATTGTTCATAAACCTCTGGAACGTCTGGGCAGCGTTACGTAGCCCAAACGACATTCTGGGAAACTCAAACAATCCGAATGGGGTAATTATTGCTGTTTTTTCTACATCTTCTTTGGCTACGGGTATGCAATGATATGCCCTATTTATATCCAATTTTGAGAAAATTTTCTTCCCGGCCAATATGTATGTGAAATCGTGCAATCTTGGTATAGGATATCTATCCGGCTTTGTCTTAGAATTCAGAGCTCTATAGTCGCCGCAAGGGCGAATTTCGCCATTCTTTTTAGTAACTACATGTAAAGGACTGGCCCAAGCACTCTTAGATGGCCTGCAAATTCCTATTTCCTGCATCAGGCGAAATTCGTCCTTGACCTTCTTGTACCTCTCGGGCGCCAATGGCCTTGCCCGTGCGTACGCCGGCGGTCCCGTCGTCTCTATGTGGTGTACAACATTATGTACCGACGCTTCCCTGAATGTCGCGGGTTTCGTAATACTAGGGAACAATGACAACAAATCATGGTATGGGTGGTTATCGTCGACGGTATTAATGGTTGGCTGAACAGTACTCACGATTGCCGCCGGTACGTTAAACTCAGTCACCTGATCGACCAATTTCTGGTCGCTTAAATTAACTAACAGCTTATGGAATATTAGAAAATCGGCACCTAGAATAGGCTGTTTAACATCCGCTATAACAAAATCCCATCGGAATGGCCTACGCAGTTTAAAATCTAGTACCATCGATTTTACGCCGTAAGTTCTAATTTCCGTGCCATTTGCTGCAAAGAGTTTAAAATCGGAACACTCACCCACGCGATGTTTCTTACTTGCCGGTATCACTGAAATGTTCGCACCTGAGTCCACAAGAAAACGTAAACCGCTGTTTAAGTCTGTCACTACTAATCGACGGCCGGGGGTTATAGCACAGATTTCCGCCGTACTCTGTGCTATACCTACTAGTTTTCCTGCTTCTTGTTCTCCCACGCGCATGGTTCGCGACATTTGGTTGCATTGGCGCGGAACCTGTAGTGATAGTAGCACAACCAGTTGGGATTACTCGCTGCCTGGCCGCGATGATGACGCGAAGTGCTCCTGGCCCTCGATGATGACCGGTCCCCGCGACGATTTCGCCCGTAGTCTTGGTGTCTGGGTCTCGAACGCTCCATATCTGCCAGACGCACGCTCAACTTCGCGATCTCGGCGATTATCAATGCGGCGTCGCTGCTGGGACGGTTCGGCAAAATCTGGCGTGGCATGCTGGGCGCCGCCGCTACTACGGACACTTGGGGGGCCCTGGTGGCCTCCGTCACGTCATCGGCAATGTTTGCCAACGTGTCAAGGTCTGACTCTCGAGACGCCACTAAGACCGCACGCACTGCAGTAGGCAAGTGGTTCTGCCACATTATTCGCAATGTCCCGTCGGGAAAGCTGTCCTTAGCCAAGTTGCGCATCTTAGCTAAGAGCTGGGACGGCTTTTGATCGCCCAGGTCCATTTCCCCGAGGACTTTTTCAACTTGCCTGTTCTTCGAGTCTTCTAACATTTTCAAAAGCTTACCCTTCAGTTCTTGATACTTGTTGGTAGCAGGTGGGTTTGTGAGGAAATCTGTTAACCGAAGTATGACCTCCTTCGGCAGCTTGGACACCACCATATCAAATTTTGCTTCGTCGCCTATGCGCTGAGGGTTGAGAACCGCTTCCGTACGTATGAACCAGATGCGCGGCTGGTCCACCCAGAAATCTGGAATCCTGCTCGACACTGATATTGCCATGACCTCGGGAGTTTGGGGCACTGTGATACTCCCGAGTGGCAACTTCGTTGCGGCCTGCGGAACTTGACTCCCCTCTGCGTTTTGCGGTGAATCCATTTAGCTTTTATCACTTTTTACGTATTTGCCTTGACCCTGAGCTGCCGAAAGTCTTATTATTTTCACTCACGTCGGTGGTCACCACTTTAAGGTATATATGTTAGTTGCGTACCTAAGGCTCAGGGTCAGGGTTGGAGAAGTAAACGTCCTTGTAGCGTGATATAAATTTATTGAATGATAATAATGACAATAATCAAGAACTTGTCCGCGCGGGGTTCAGTGGGTGACTGCCTGGCGGGACCGCGCCCCGGGGAGGAGCGGGGGCCGCGTTGTGCAGCGTCGGCTCATATCCCGGTGCACATGCACCTGCATATGAGCTGACTTTGCTAAGTACTAATAAATACATGTGTCCCTATACAACTTCGTACTATATTTCTAGAAAATCCAGCGCACGGAATCCGTGTTTTTTATTGTATGTCGTAAATGCATATTATGTTAATATTTATAAAGAAATCTCAAAGCGTTTCATGAATAATTTCTAAGAATAAAAAAATAATAAAATTTTGTCATAGAATTTCATCATTGCCATTGCAGCCGCGTCAAAGTATTTAACAAGTGGCTGGATACCCGAGACGCCAACGCCTCCCTGTTCCTCAATTGCCATTACAAAGAGGACCAGCACGCATGCAAATTTCCTGCATGTGGAAGACTATTTTTTTGGCTTACGATTAATATAAAAAATTGTTTGTCACATTTTAGCGTCATTGCCAATAGCACACTAAACTAGGTAAGATAAAAATATTACATTAATTGAACTACGATGCGTGATACGAGGGTGGTTAGATAAGTAACTTGTTTCGGATACCGATAGATGGCGTTAGTGTAATCTATGTAACTATTCACAAAGATTATTTAATCAAGATAATTTATCTGTGGCCAAATGTCATTTTTGGCGGGAATTTTAGATTTGACAGTAGTTTAAACAAAAGTGATCGGAGTAGCGCGGCAAAATGGAGAAAATAGGAATTCGTGGTGTAATTCAGTTCTTTTTTTGGAAGGTAAAACTGCAAAAGAAATTCATGAAAGGATTTTACCTACATTGGGTAGCTCGTGTCCTTCCTATGAGACAGTTCGACTTTGGGTGAATGAGTTCAAGCGAGGCAGGACAAGCATTGATGATGCACCTCGTCCTGGAGCCCCAAAAACGGCGGTTGTACCCGAAATAGTCGATAAAATCCATGATTTGGTTTTAACCGACAGAAGATTGAAGGTACGCGAATTAGCTGAAGCCACAAACATCTCTTCTGAGCGGGTGCATTTTATTTTGCACAACGAACTGCACATGAAAAAGCTGTGTGCAAGGTGGGTGCCGCGGCTGCTCACTCCAGAACAAATGCGTGTTCGTATGCGAACATCTGCGGATAATCTCCAGGTCTTTGAAAGAAATCCAACAGACTTTATTCGCCGTTTTGTGACAATGGATGAAACCTGGATTCATCACTATATTCCGGAGACGAAACAACAGTCCAGACAATGGGTTGGTCGTGGTGAGCCAACTCCAAAGAAAGCCAAGGTCATTCCATCAGCTGGAAAAGTGATGGCATCCGTTTTTTGGGATGCAAAGGGGATTCTCTTAATTGATTACCTTGCGAAGGGAAAAACCATTACTGGGGCATACTATGCATCACTGTTGGACCAATTGCATGCGGCGATAGCCGAGAAACGGCCAGGTTTGGCAAGAAAGAAAGTAATGTTTCACCATGACAACGCACCGGTGCATTCAAGTCGTGTCGCTGCACAAAAATTGTCGGAATTACGGTTTGAACTCCTTCCTCACCCCGCTTATTCCCCGGATTTGGCCCCGTCGGACTATCACCTATTCCCCAAACTCAAAATCTTTTTATCGGGGAAAAAGTTTAACTCCAACGAAGATGTGATACAGGAGGTAAACGCGTATTTCGAGGACCTCGAAGAAACGCATTTTCGTGAAGGCATCGAGAAGTTGCAGAAACGTTGGGACAAGTGCGTCGAGCTTCGAGGGGACTATGTCGAAAAATAAAATATATACAATCGCTCAAAATTTTTTTTTTTCATATCAAACCAAGTTACTTCTCAAACCACCCTCGTAGCTCTATTATGCAAGTTGTTAAAATGGCAGGCAAGTTATTTGGTTTCAACCTATAATTTAGAGTTTTGTCGGTATTTATCTGTTTTCGTCATCGCCGTAGACATCATTACCATTTTTTTTGTGTATATGGTAATGTTTTTGTATGACTGGTAATGACGAACTGGTATTTTCTTTTCGAAGTTTTAAGATAAAACCAAAGATAAGGTCCTCTACGAATTTGTTTAACGATAAATTTCAATTTAAATAAACATCTTATAAAATACTATACTTAAAAAAAAACTCGGTATCGCCAGATTAAAGCGTACTTACAATGAGGCGTAAAGAGCGCGGTATTGTCCGCCAACAACCCTAGATGCACTTTAGGGTGCCTGGGAATGTCGTTAGTCTTACTTGACTTATGTTCCTGTGTCCCCTAGATGGGGCAAAGGGCTTCCACAGTGCGCCGCCATCCCGTTCGGTCTTGAGCTTCGCGCTTCAATTCGCTCCAAGTCTTCCCTATGTTCTTCGCCTCTGCGATGATCGTCCGCCGCCAGGTTTGCTAAGGGCGGCCACGTTTACGCTTTCCTTGGGGATTCCAGTCTAGGGCTTGCCTCGGTATGTGATCAGGGACCCTTCGGAGCGTGTGGCCGATCCAGTTCCACTTAAGGCGTTTAATCTGCTAGTTGAGTCTCACCGCAACGTTCGCACAGTTCTATGTTGGGCCAATAAACTCCAAAAATACGCGAGATGTCCTTAGTAACCTTCCACGTCTCCCATCGGTACAGCAACACGGTTTTTACGTTTAGAAAAAGGGAAACACAGATTTAAAGAGAGGAAAGAAAAAAGCAGTTCAAAAGTGTACACGTGAAGTACCCACGTGACTAACGGGAAAAAAAGGAAAAAAGGCGCGAAGTGTCCAAAAAAAGAGACAAAAAAGAAAGAAGTCAAATAAAAAAAATGTAGTAGCTCCTGAGATAATTCTTATTGATGCAACCGATAAATATGAACCTAAAAATGAAGTAGCAGATCTATTAACAAAGTCTCCCGTTTGTGCATATTTGGAAGCAAGAAAAACAAGATACCGAGAATTGAAGAAAAGAAAGTACCTGCTGAAAGTAATTGAAAAGCTGGAAGAGCAAAATATTATTCATGAAGTGTAGTTTCATTCACAACCCCGGTATTTTTTAATATATTCGTCATTACCATCTACTTGATATCATTACCATATCTAAAAACGTCATCCCATATGCCTACCGTCATTACCGTTTTCATGTCGTAACTTTTGACGCCAAGAACTTCTAAGTTAATTAGTGTATAATGGTGCCTCCTGCAGATTTTCCTTCCTCTTTATTATATCTTTAAATTTAGGCCACTTAGCACGCATTCCTAACAATTTTTAAAAAAAAGTCCAAAAATAAATGAAATAATCAAAGAGGCGAATCCATCCAACGGCATAATAGCCAATTAAAGGATTCTATTTAGTAGGTAGGACTTTGAATGTGAAATTATCATCTCGCTCATATTTGGAGCAGCGCAACTGGGTGTCAAGGAAACGACTGTGTATGAATTTATAGAATTAAATATATTGCAGAGCGATACATTGTGGTGGAAGTAGAAAAAGGAAGAGCGCTATAGTTGTCTTACTCACACCATAGACAACCATAGCAAGTATGTAATAATAATAATAATAATAACTTTATTGCATTCATGTTTTTGGTATACAGCAGGTCTTAAATAACTGTTAACTTAAGAATACAACATGAAACCCTGTAAGGGTATTGCAAAATTAACTTATATCCTAAAGGTACATTAGAAGTTTACATGTATTAAGATATAGTATGACATATTCAAACTATAAATATTTATGGTATCTATTTACATTAAAGAAATCTTCCAGGGAATAAAAACAGTTTTCTATTAAATATGTTTTTAACTTCTTAACAAAGGTTGTATATCTGACCTCTTTAGCTATTTCTTTAGATAGGCTATTGTAAATGCGTATGGTTGTCATATGGGGGCTTTTATTACTCATCTGTAAATTACTTGTTGGGAGAGCTATTTTATTTTTATGTCTCAAGTTTAGGGTGCAGGTGTGACGTTCTTTTGCTTTTGTGTATAAATTTTGATGTTTTCTTACAAATTTACAAACTTCCAATATACTTATATACAGGGATGGTAATGTTAAAATTTTTAATTTTTTAAAGTGGGGTTTGCAAGTGTTAACGTTTTTAATGTTTGTGAGAATCCGTATGCGTTTTTGTAGTATAAATAAATCAGTTATATCAGTAGAGTTGCCCCATAAACGATCCCATATTGTAACCACGCCTGGGTAAATGCATAATATGCACTTAGTGCAGTTTTCAGGTCTGTAGTTTTTTTAATGTTTCTTAGGGCATAGGCGAAACGAGATAGTTTCATACAAATTTTATCTATATGCGATTTTCAGTTTATGTTTTCATCAATGTTTATGCCAAGAAGATTGCAATTACTTACAAATTTCAATTTGTGTCCTGAATATGTGTAGTCAATATCTAGTGGGAGTCTCTGATGCGGTCTGAATTGAATAACGTTGGTTTTTTTAAGGTTTAACTGTAGATTATGATCCTCAAACCACTTTATAAGGATATCAAGGATAGTGTTCATATGTAAAGTAACATCATTTTTATTCTGACTTGAGAATTCTATAGATACGTCATCCGCATATATGAAGCATTTAACATCGGCCGAATTTATTATTTTTGCTATATCATTTATATAAATTAAAAAGAGTATGCAGCCTAGCACACTACCCTGCGGAATCGAAGATGTAATTTGTCTCTTTTGGGAATGAATTTTTGTAACTGTATTGCTTTTTTTATCGTAGTAATCGATTTCTACTAACTGTACCCTGTTTGTCAGATATGAGTTGAACTAGTCGAGGCCAGTGCCGCGTACCCCTACACCATACAGCTTGTTAAGGAGAATGGTGTGGTTGACTCGGTCGTAGGCTTTGCTCATATCGGGCAGTAGTCCGAATGCATAATTATTACTATCAGTTATACTAATCCCTTCTTGCATAATTTGGGAATTGTTAGTATTGTGCCTCTTTGCTTTCTGAAACCAAATTGGCTATCATCGAAAATACCATATTTATTACAAAAGACTGATAAGCGTTTAGCCATAACCGATTCAAAGATTTTTGAGAAAGTGGATAGCATAGCTATGG
The DNA here is from genome assembly GCA_905163555.1 of Notocelia uddmanniana. Classification (NCBI taxonomy): domain Eukaryota; kingdom Metazoa; phylum Arthropoda; class Insecta; order Lepidoptera; family Tortricidae; genus Notocelia; species Notocelia uddmanniana. Next base: position 26,535,775 of record LR991055.1, read on the forward strand.
GACGATATTGGTCGGGATCGCTAACTTTTTAATTTTTCGGGATGGGTTTGATAACTGTAATTTTAAGGGAATTTGGGAAGGTTCCTGTTAACAATGACTGATTTATTAAGAAAGTTAATGGCAAAATTAGCTCATTAGAAAAAAAAAATTACCAGTGAGGGAGGTATTTCGTCGATTCCGAAACTGTTCTTGTTTTTTAAATCCCTTATGGAGTTGTTGATCTCCATGTGGCTAGGTGGAGATAGAAACATCGTATTGCTTGTAGGGTTTAAAACTGGGCGACCGGGTGGCTTACACTTGTTTGGGTTAACCCCTACCGAGGAGAAGTAGGTGTTAAAAGTGTCTGCAACAATTTGTGGTTTGTCTGTTAGTTTTCCGTTGACTTTGAGAGTAATATTCTTTTGTGATTGATTTTTAGTTTGGGTTGTTTTGTCTGTTCTTCTATAATTTTCTATACAGTTTTAATTTTGTTGTTGGAAGATTTAATTCTTTTGTTGTTATATATCTTTTTTGCTATGTTAACACTGTTTTTCGGGGTCTTTGTAAAAATATTTAGATGCTTGATTAAAATCGGATCATCTGATTGCGAAGAAAGGATTCTCAGTTGACGTTTATGTAAACAAGATTTTTTAATTCTGGGTGTTAACCAATGTCTGTTAAGTTTAAGTTTAAATTTGATTCGTCTCTTAGGGATGCAGCGATTTAAGAGCATTTTCATTATATTACTGAACATATCAAAATTGACATTTATTGAAATTTCAGGCGAAAGAATAGAAAGCCAGTTAATTTTTTGTAGTTCTGTTTTAAACAATTGTATTTTGTTTTCTGTAAAGAATCGTTTAAAATGTGTATATTCATCGTGTTTGTGTTCTATTCTCTCTAGTGCATTGGGCACTATGACGTTAACACTTTTATGGTCAGAAAACCCAAGTTCTTGTACGTCTACCTTAAAGTTATCAGCTTCAAAATTAGTGAAAACAACATCTAGGCATTTTGCAGTATTTTTTGATATTCTTGTTGGCTGGTTTACATGGTGTGAAAAATCAAAGGTTAAAAACATATTAATAAATTCTTCGACACGGTAGTTTTCTTAAGAATATCAATATTTAAATCTCCTCCTATTATCACGTTTTTATGTTTATATTTAGAATGTAAAAGATGCAAAACTTGTTCCAATTTTTCAAAGAATAAATCTGGATGTCTATCACTATTAGGCCAATAGATAACAATCACAATTAAATTTGACGTACATATTTCCGTAGCGCAAATTTCAAATATATATTAATAATAATAATAATAAATATACTTTATTGCGCACTACAAAGTGAGAACAGTATAAACAAAAACCTTAGACTAGTACAATGCAACAACAGGCGGTCTTATCGCTTATGAGCGATATCTTCCAGACAACCTTTGGGTAGCAGGAAATTCATAACTCACAACAGTTTACCGGTAGTGCAGAAATTGAAAAGAGTGCTTTGAAGACACATTCATCAATACTATAGAATAATGAATAAATAATAACATTGATAGCATAATAAATAGACTATACTAACAGTGTAAGAAACGAATACAACATATAAATAAATATATATATAAATATATACATATACAATAAGTATATATTCTATGGATAAGTTATTTATGTCTTCTAATTTAATAAAATCAATGTCTGTACGCAGAAAATACATACGAGTACACCTTCAGCTTCGTAATTTGATCTCAAAAACAGCTAGTCATATTGTAGCCTTCAAGTTTCAGCAAATCTATTTTAGACTTAGTTATCCAGGTCTCGGATATACACAGTGCATGTAAATTAGGCCTTTCTTCTAATAAAGCTTCTACTAGGTGAAATTTATTATTAATACTACACATGTTCTGATAAAGTATTTCTAAATGTCTAGGTTTAGGGACGAAAATTATTATTTATATTTCCTGTAGGCGTATCAGGTACTTGATCGTGTTGTTGCTGGTAAGTATTGGGCGTCGGGGTGTGAGTGAGTGTAGGTCTTTCCAAGTCGTTGAGATATTGATCTCTTTCATTTCCAATTTTCACTGTTTGTATCTCATACTTTTCTTGTTCTTCTCGGGTCTTTAAAAAAATTGATCCGATTTAAAAAGTTCCTTTCCGTTTATTATTAATTTGTTGTTCCGTATTACTGCATTTTTCCCCTGTTTTCTAGCTTCTTGTAATAGAACCATTAATTCCCTTCGTTTGTTTATGTTCTCGCTATCTAAATATCGTGAAATTACTAGTCCGGTATGTTTGAAACATTGGAAATTGTCTAGAATGTACTTGGTCATTCTCTTGCTAATTAGTTCAATGACAATAGGTCTACGTTTTCCTCTCTTTCCTAATCTATGCAGGTCTTCTATGTATCCTTCTAAGTTTATATTCATTAAATCACGAAATATGTTCGAGATTCTTATATACAGTTCATGTTCATTTTCCCGGTGAGATTCATTTACTCCGCATAATACAATTCGTTTGTTGGTGGTATCTTCTGTTGGCTTTTTTGTAACCGTGGTATTTCTGTTTTGTAGGTTCATGATTTCATTTTTGAGTTTTCTTTGTTCACATTCCATGGTTACAATTTGGTTATGCAATTGGGCTATTTCATTACTTAAAGCATATTGTTTGGAAGATAGGCAACTCATATTTTCCGTAAACTCTAATTTCAGTTTTGAAGTGATGTCATGTATTTCGTGCTGAATAAGTGATTTCATTTCAGATTTTAACTCTGAAATTATCAAAGTTTTATGTTGTTCCAGTTTTGTATCAAGCAGATGACTTATTTGGTCTATTGTACACATATTTAGGTCATTTCTTATCGGGTTGTCTTGTGTGTTGCCCAACAAACTCACATCACTGTCCTCATTATCATCGTTTGCTATTGGGCTAATGGCTAATTTCCTTTGACTCCAAGTAGTGATTATCAAGTCACGGTAAGTATTTTCCGACTTTTTTATTAACATTGGACTGGGCTATGGATTGGTTCTGGGGCCCGGACCCGGATACTTTATTATTGCTTTTGGATTCCTTGATTTTACAAGGGACGCAAGCCCACTCAGGTTTTTGGTCTGATGACATTGTACTGAAGAATCGCTTTTCCGCTTTGGTACATTGTAGGCAATAGTTATCTGTACACTTCGAACAGTGTAAGAAACATCTGTCCGTTATATGTTTTTTACACCTCGCACACATAGTTTTCCTCGGTGGAGTTTGGAATATTACGGTATTAAAAGTTTATAATATAGTGACCTCTAGCGGGCATCAGTTAAACTAAAATACGATTCATCAAACTGTAGTATAGTCAGCCGGTAGATTTTGTATTGCACATTAGCGCTACTAGATGGCGCTGTGTACTTAATGTTATTAGATATCTCTGTTGTCTTTTTTGTCTGTGGTTGAAATATCCTGATTGGTCGGCTCTTCTTTGGCTCTGATTGGATGGGGCTTTGTTTACATTCAGCGTATCGATATGAATTTGAAATTTGAGTATTCAACAGAAAATTATTTTATGGATACTTACTTGATAACATTTATTTATGTCCTTAATTGCAAAATCACAACAAAATACGCACTTTTAATATTATCCACTAAGTTTGTACTGAGTTTATGCACATATTTCCTTCAATTTCACTTTCTTGTTCGTAACGATACTTTCAAAATTATTTTTCTTAACACTGTCCATATTTCTTGGTAGTTTTTAAAGATAACATTTAATGGTAATATTTTTAATATTTGGCACAAGAATTAATCACTGGTTCACTTATATCTTCATTAAAGACATTTTTAGGGTTCCGTAGTCAACTAGGAACCCTTATAGTTTCGCCATGTCTGTCCGTCCGTCTGTCCGTCCGTCCGCGGATAATCTCAGTGACCGTTAGCACTAGAAAGCTGAAATTTGGTACTAATATGTATATCAATTACGCCGACAAAGTGGTAAAATAAAAAGTGGAAAAAAATATTTTATTAGGGTACCTCCCCTATACGTAAAGTGGGGAGTGATTTTTTTTTTTTCATTTTAACCCTAACGTGTGATATATTGTTAGATAGGTATTTAAAAATAAATAGGGGTTTACTGAAATAATTTTTTGATAATGTTAATATTTTCGGAAATAATCGCTCCAGAAGTAAAAAAAAATGTGTCCCCCCCCCTCTAACTTTTGAACCATAAGTTATAAAAATATGAAAAAAATCTCAAAAGTAGAACTTTATAAAAACTTTGTAGGAAAATTATTTTGAACTTGATAGGTTGAATAGTTTTTGAAAAAATTACAAAAATAATTTCTGAACTAAGTTTGTAATTTAACCGTATAAACAGGTGTTTATTGTACCTGTCATTTCTACAAAATCACAATGAAATGACGTGCTTTCAAAGGTTTTGTGTTTCTGTACTTAATATGGCAACTTAATGTGACGGACGGAAAACTACGGAACCCTACACTGAGCGTGGCCCGACACGCTCTTGGCCGGTTTTTAAAGAAATTAATTTACGGAGTATTAATGTTAACAGCGACGCTAGCGCCACTAAACTATGTCTCCGACATAATTGCCCCGGAGAAAAGGATTATTAATCGTTTTCAATGAATATACATCAAAGTTTAACTTAATACTGTAGTAGGTACTGAATACACAAAGAAACTACTTAAAATACTTCTTTAAGTTTGAATTAACTAAAACAACACTTGTTCTGGAAAAATAATTAACTTTGATACAGCCCTACGATGCAGTTTACCATCTGCTGTTTGAACCTCTACTACTCTTACTCTATTGTCGGTGCCACTAAATATCTTAGTGACCCTTCCCAGAGGCCAATGAAGAGGTGGGGTGTTTAAATTTACCAGTAAAACTACAGCACCCTCTTTGAGATTAGGCAGTTCTTTATACCACTTAGTGCGTTCGTTTAGATAAGATAAATAGTCTTTCGACCAAACCTTCCAGAAGTGCTGTCTTACTTGTTCGCAAGTTTTCCAGAAGTGTAAACGATTGGTAGCTATCTCGGATAAGTCATGCTGAGGAATAGCCATAATAGGGGTACCTATTAAAAAGTGATTTAGAACTATCTTGTGTGGTGAGCTGCATGAGCGGCCGTGAATTTAGGATACCTTCAATTTCTATGGTAATAGTATTAAATTGTTCGTAAGTGAATATTTTACATGAAGAAATTCTTTTCAAATGGAATTTAAAAGACTGTATTCCACGCTCCCAAATACCACCATGATTAGGGCTAAATTGAGGAATGAAGTGGAAACGTATTTCCTTTTTTAGTGAATACTTAATTGTGAACTAGACTTTGAAATTCTTCACGATTGTGCAAATTGTACAAATCTTTCAACTGATTGTTATCACCTTTGAAGGTAGATGCGTTGTCACAGTAAATATCAGAGGGTACGCCTCTGCGAGCGATAATTTTTTTAAGAGCTGCCATGAAAGTATTAGTTGACATATCAGAGACTACCTCTAAATGTACAGATTTGCAGGCGAAGCAAATAAATAAAGCAACATACCCCTTAGTGATGATGCTGTTCCGTTTCGAGGACTGCTTAATGTCAAATGGGCCGTAATAATCCAATCCCACCTTTTTAAAGGCCCGATCAGGTGTAACACGGTCTTTGGGTAACGAACCCATTAACTGCTTTGAAGACTCTGCCTTATGTCTACAGCATACAACACATTTAAATTTATTTATTTCTTATTACAAATAATAATAATAATTTTTATTTTCAGGCATATCACCCATATCAAAAAAACACACAAAAACACATAATTTGCATAAAAAACACGTAAAAAAAATTAAAATTAAATATATACTAAAATGCAGTTCGTTTAAAATAGTAAAACTACTATTTCTTGTTTTCGCTGTGGTGCACAGACAGCCAGTACCCAAAAACAGGGTTGTTCATATCGCGATACACGTTCTCTACGATAGTGTTCCGTGAGCGGCGCATGCCCTCCCAGAAGGAGGCAATGCGAGCGCGCACAACGGCGAAGAAGTCGGGGATTCTGGCTTCTGCGAACATGGCAGAAGCGCTACACGAGGGCGGTAGCCCCATCAGAGCCCGAAATATATTATTATACTGAACCCGGATGGAGCCGTACGCTTTCCTGCTGTGCCTCACCCAAAGTTGACAAGTGTAGAAGGAAAGGCAGTATGCGTTGAATAACGTGCACTTGACTTGCCTGCTACACCTAGCAAATCTTCGGGCAATCATGTTCCCTCGAACCGCCAGCGCCCTTCTCTCGCGCTCCATATCTTGGTCGTCCCTTAGGTCTTCCGTCAATATATGGCCTAGATATTTGAACCGCTGCACAACACGCACTACTTCGCCATTCAGCCTTACCTCCGGCACATTATCCGGACCCCTTCCCGCCTTGAAAACCTAAAATGTTTACATGGCCTTACAGTTAACCCAATGCGCCATGAAACTTAAGCTTATAAAATATCTATTTAGGCGACGAAACGGTGTGGCCCCGTTGCATCGTCGTCTCCGGTGTAGAATTCGGTAGGTTGCCCCGGAACCGTCGAAACACGACACCCTTCGGCCAGAAGTCAGCACACGCGATGGTCTCCTGCAGCGGCCGCGGCACGCGCACCACAAATGAGCTGAAGTGCACGTAGTGACGTGAACGCAGCTGGAACACCCTCAGCGGGAAGTCCCATGACACGGGCAGGGTCAGCATCCGCTCGGTGTACCCCTTGCATTTCATTAAATTGTCGAAAGGGCCTCTACGTGTTGGCTATGTGTTATGTAAAGTATGGAGTCCAGGGACGAGAAATAAGGCAGCAGAATGTGGAAGAGCAGCTCTGATTTATTTGGCATAATTCCGACTGACATATGACAGTTACTTTCTAACCAGCCTACACTGCACTCCTCCACCCTGGGTTTATACTTAATAATAACAAATAATAATAATAAACAAAACTAACAGCTAACGATAAACTATAGATTTAACCTAGAGATACCCCTGAGCCTACGGGCAGCGGCGATACGCTAGGTAGAGCGTCTTGGAAAGCAGGTGACCCGGGCGGTGAGGGTGAGTGACTCTGTTGCGGCACCACAGCCGCACCCGAAGGCGCTTCTCCCGGCCGTTCCACTAGACCTTCCTGAGTCTCCTCGGACGGCTCCACGTTCGGTTCCTGAACCCCTAAGCCTCTAGGATTTGTGCGGACTTCAGACACTATGGGTCCTGATGTTGAAATTGTAAGTGACTGTCTACCTGACCTCCGCTTTAATTGATCAATGTGTCTATGTATCATAGACCCGTCTGTCCCCTGACCCTATAATCACCGGAGCCAGTCCTATCTACTATCTGACCCGGGGCCCGCTTTTCCCCCTTCAGGTACTGCCGATACCAAACATCGTCGTTCCCATCTAATTCCCTATGAGCTCCCCCCGCAGCAAATTTTTGTTTTTGCTGAGTTTTTTGAACCTTGCACCCAGTATCCGGCTTTAAAACATCTAGTTTGGTACGAAGTCTCCTACCCTGAAGTAGCATTGCTGGGCTGTGACCCGTGGTTGGATGCATAGTATTTCTATAATAAAGTAAATAGGTCCACAGAGCCTTATTTATATCCTGTTTCTCGTGAATAGCCTTCTTAATCACCCGCTTTAACGCCTTCACGGTCACTTCCACCAAACCGTTAGAAGCAGGATGATATGGTGCAGAGAAAATGTGCTCTATACCGAGTCCCTGACAAAAGTTTTGCATTTCAGTACTTGAGAACGGCGGTCCATTGTCAGAAACAATCTGCTTGGGCAAACCCCACCTACTAAATAACTCACACAAGGTTGCAATCACTGCCCCGGCTGTTGTGCTAGGCATGTGGAAAACCTCGACCCATTTGGACATGGTATCCACGACTACGAGGTATGTTTTTCCAAGAATTGGACCCATAAAGTCCAAATGGATCCTAGACCACTGCCTGTCTGGCCATGGCCACATGCTGGGCGCTTGCCGAGGTGGCGCGTCCGCCTGTGCCGCGCACACCGCGCACTCCCGGCACATCCGCTCCACTGCCTCGTCAACCCCGGGCCACCAGACATAGCTCCGAGCCAGGACTTTAGATTTGGCAATACCCATGTGAGGCTCGTGCAACATGCGTAGTACGCGTTCTTTGCACGTTTCTGGAATCACTAACCGGTGGCCCCACATGACACAACCCAGTTGTGATGACACAACCCACCTCATACAATTCATCCTTCCTATTATAAAAAGATTGCAAACCTTCTATATAACATTCCGTTGGCCATCCATCTCTAATAAACCTTAAAACCCTCGCTACTATAGGATCCCGCGCTGTTTGCTTACAAATCTCATTATGATCGAGCAACAATGCCTGCTAAATGAAATGCAAATACGCCTGCTCGGGTACCGTGGGGCACGTTTTTCCGCTTTGACTCACTGGCAGTCGCGACAACCCGTCTGCTCCATTCTCGTTAGTTCGGACATACTCAATCGTAAACGTATACGTCGATAAAATTAGAGCCCAACGTTCCATACGACTTGCAGCCATATTTGGAATACCGGTATGGGGCCCGAAAATATACACCAAAGGCTTATGATCTGTTCTAAGCGTAAAATGTCTGCCATACAGGTATTGATGGAACTTGTTCACGCAAAAGATTATCGCCAGCGCTTCTCGATGTATCTGCGAGTAATTTTTCTCCGCGTCTGATAATGTCCGCGACACGTAAGCAACTGGTCGTTCCCCGCCTCTGCTCAGATTCGGCTGAGATAGCACCCCACCGACGCCCCGCGCAGATGCATCGCATGTGAGTATAAGTGGCCGGTCCGGATCGTAGTATGCTAACACCGGCGCAGTAGACAGTATCCGTTTAATTTCTACAAATGCCTGATTTTTAAGCAAATTATACAATGGCACGAGCCTGCCACTCATTTGCTTCACAAATTTCGCAAAGAAATTGATTAACCCCAGAAATGAACGTAACTCTGTGACATTACCAGGCCTAGGAATCTTGGTGATTGCTTCCACCTTATCAAGATCCGTTTTACTCCGTCTTTACTAAGCACATACCCTAAATATTTTATTTCATTTACTAAGAAAACGCACTTACTGCTTTTCAGTTTCAGCCCATTCTGGCGTAACCGACCGAAAACCGCCTCCAAGGCCTGTAAATGCTCTGACACATCCTTGCCCCCTATAACTACATCGTCCAAAAACACCTCTACGTTAGGAATTCCTCCCAGCACTGAACACATAATCCGCTGGAATACCCCTGGGCTTGAGGCGAGACCAAAGACGAGACTATTGTACCGGAATAGACCGCGATGAGTATTTATAACCCTGATTGTATGTCTGTGACAGATCAATTTTCGAAAAGATTCGAGACTCTCCTAACCGTACAATAAATCATCTATCTTTGGCAGGGGGTAGCGATCTACTTGTAATTGCGGATTGACAGTTGCCTTATAATCCGCACAAATCCTTAAGGAGCCATCCGGCTTATTTACCGGTACGAAAGGAGAAGCCCAGTCGGAGCAGTCGACGGGCTCGATGATGCCATCGCGGAGCATGGCCTCTAGCTCGGCATCAACGCGCGCGCGTAGTGCGTACGGCAGCGGGCGCGCTCGGTGAAACACAGGAACCGCACCGGGCCGCAAACGAAGCGTCGCCTTACCGCCCGTGTACCGCCCCAAGCCGCCTTCAAACAACTCCTTATACCTGTTACATAATATTTTAATGTTATCATCAATTTGCCCCTTTCCATCGCTCACATTATGACAATTAACAAAATTTGGAATAACTATACATAACTCAGTTAACCAGTGTCGGCCTATAAGTGAAGTCGTGCCACCCTCGATTACAAATAACTCGAAGTGTCACGTTTACCGGCGCTAACACCGCGCCCATTTCCGGCGCTAACACTGCGCGCTAGGCTACCTCCACCGCGACCGGATGTTGCCGGCCGACGATTGTATCCCGCTGCTAACGCATGTATAGGCTCAGTTCCCATCACATTTCCTCCGATGAGGAACGAATTTAATAAGACTTGTAGTAAAAAGCGTATTAAGATAAATAATAAAATGAGATTTAATGAGTGGGCAACTACCGGAATTCGGAAAAGTAGAGATAACTTATACCAACTTTATGAAAGGAGATCTTGCACCACTGACGAATGTTTCCATCAGTATGTTAGGGATTATTCCAAATTGTTTAAAACAGTGTGCACAAAAGCAAAAGCAATGCACTTGAATAATAAAATTAAGTCCTCAGATAATAAAGCCAAGACAGTCTGGAAAATAATTAACACAGAGACTGGGAAGAGAAATAATAGAGAGTTCACAATTTCTTTGAAAGTAAAGGATAATTTAATAACTGATGCAGTAAAAGTAGCTGATGAATTTAATAATTTCTTTTCTAAAATTCCTATAGTCACTACTCAAAGTTTAGCATCATCTACCACAAAAGCTGAATCCCTTCTGAATGACAACGTAAAATTAGAATCACTAACTAATTTCAAATTTCATCATGTTTCTCCTCTAGATGTACTGAAGTCCTTTGAAATGTTAAAAATAAAAAGCACTGAGGACTTATGGGGCGTGTCAGTCAAGGTACTGGAATCTATTCTGGAGGTCGTTGCACCAACTCTAGCTCTCATTTTTAATAACTGTATAGACTATGGCATTTTTCCAGACTTAATGAAATGTAGTAAAGTAGTTCCAATTTTCAAATCAGGTCATAGAGATAATCCTTCTGATTATCGTCCAGTTTCTATCCTACCTGCGTTTAGCAAAATATTCGAAAAAATAATGCTTACGCAATTGGTTTCTCACTTTAATTCTCACAATATTTTGCACGCACAGCAGTTCGGCTTCACGAAGGGTAGGTCAACTACTGATGCAGGTGCAAGTTTATTAAAATTTATTTTGCAGTCTTGGGAAGAGTCGCACGACGCCATCGGAGTGTTCTGTGACCTTTCCAAGGCTTTTGATTGTGTAGATCATGGTACTTTAATTTGTAAACTTAAGTTTTATGGCATCAGAGGGCACGCATTAGATCTCATGAAGTCATACTTAACACAGAGAAATCAAAAGGTAGCGATAAATAAAGCCATTTCGTCAGAGACAGTGGTAGAGATGGGAGTACCTCAGGGGTCTATTCTAGGTCCGTTCCTGTTCCTTGTTTATGTAAATGATCTGCCATATATGGTAAGCCGAAGATCAGGCATTGTAATGTTCGCAGACGACACCTCATTACTGTTCAAGGTAAATAGGACAGATACTGAACTCATTGAACCAAATAATACCCTCTCCATGATATCTGACTGGTTTGCTGCCAATAACTTAGTATTGAACCCGAAAAAAACGAAATGTATTAAATTCTCTCTTGCGAACTCATCAAACAGAAACTTATATACAAATATTAGACTTAATGGTCAAACATTAGAATTTGTTACTTCTACTGTATTCTTAGGTATTACATTGGACTCAAAATTGCAGTGGGGTTCCCATATAACAGCGATAGGAAGTAGGTTGAGCTCTGCTGCATTTGCAGTCAGGAGAATAAGGCAGCTTACCAATGTGGCAACGGCACGGTTAGTTTACTTTGCTTATTTTAATAGTATAATTACTTATGGTCTTATCTTATGGGGATCAGCTGCAGATACTGAAACTGTTTTTATTTTGCAAAAAAGGGCTATCCGAGCAATTTATAACTTGGGGTCACGTGAGTCATTAAGAGAATTTTTCAAAGAAATAGATATTCTAACCCTGCCGTCCCTATATATATTTGAAATAATAATGTATGTTAGGAAGAATTTGGGCAATTTTCCAACGAACGCTGATAAACCAATAGCCACGAGAAATACTGGGAAACTGAAAGTAACCTTCTATAGACTAGTAAAGACGAAAAAGTCGTTCTTGGGAAATTGTATCAAATTCTACAATAAAATTCCTAAACACATTACTGAACTTAGTAATTCTAAATTCAAATCTGTAGTAAAACAAACACTTATTTCAAAAGCATATTATAAGATAAACGATTACATCATGGATAGGGATGTTTGGCAGTGATAGCGTCCTGCACGGGTAATCTATCGCGAAAATATGTTTTCTACTGTAGCATTGTTATTTCAGTTATTTTGTAGTAGCTGACACTGTAATTTATATTTAACTATACAATGTATATTGTTTTGAAAAAATGACACCTCGCCGAGTTTCTTACGCCGGTTCTTCTCGTGGCAGAGGTTTATTTTTCCGAACCGGTGGTAGTTTATTGACGTTCATAGGTGCATGTAATATGCCTAATTTGAAGAATAAACTACTTTTACTTTTACTTTTACTTTACTGATGTTGGCCACTCCCGCCGAAACATCCACCGCCGCCAAAGTCTCGTTCTGCCGCCTCTAAGGAAGTCGCAATTTTGACCGCTTTCGCGAAGCTTAAACCATCATCTTCAGCAAACAAACGTTGGCGGACTACGTCACTTTTTAGTCCGCATACATATTGGTCCCGCAGATTATCATTTAGATTGGCCTCGAATTTACAAAAGCGAGCTGCCTTCTTAAGCTTCGCTACATACTCTGAAATGCTCTCCTCGTTTTTCTGCCTTCTTTGCCAAAATCTGTAGCGTTCGGCTAATACTGACGGCGCCGGTTGTAAATGATCGTTAAGTAGTTTGACAACCTCGTCATACTTTAGCTCCGATGGTTTTTTGGGACTTTGCTAAGTTAGTCAATAGCTGGTACGCCTCGTCCCCCATTACTGCGATTAATGTCGGTAGTTGAAGCTCCGGACCCACGTCATTTACCTTAAAATACATCTCCAGTCTATCGATGTACGACGACCATGTTCCGTTTTTGACGTCAAACTCGCCTACTTTTTTTCCGTAAAACTCGACTTTTTAATATTGCAATGTTACCGTACGCGCTTTTGGGTCATTTTCCTCGTCGCCACTGTAAAGTATGGAGTCCAAGGACGAGAAATAAAGCAGCAGAATGTGGAAGAGCAGCTCTGATTTATTTGGCATAATTCCGACTGACATATGACAGTTACTTTCTAATGTAATCAGCCTACACTGCATGTTACTCGGTTGGTACTTCGGCTCCGCGCACGCCTTCCAAAGGTCCGGGACACCATTGTCCCGTGAGCGGAAAATACATATAATAATAATAATAATAAAACGAATAAAAAAATCACTGTTTTCAGATTTTTCTGGTGTACACACACAATTACCAAGCTGCATGCCAAATTTCAGCTAAAAAAAAAGTGAGCAAGGTCATATAATAACAGAAAGCAAGGAGATTCTGGCGATAATTAGAGGATATTTAGAGGAGCTATATAAAGGAGATGGACTGAGGGAAGGAGACATAGAGGCTGAGCAGGATGTGGAAATAGATGAAATGGGACCAGAAATTATAAGAGAGGAATTTGATTTGATATGGCCCTAAAAACAATACGAGACGGAAAGGCTGCAGGAGATGATGATATCTTTATAGAAATGATAAAATACGCTAACAACCCAGTCTTAATAGACGAAATTTTTAATTTAGTTGCCAGTATGTACTCCAAAGGAAAGGTACCCAGGGACTTTACAACAACGAAAACAGTAATGTTGCCAAAGAAAGCAAATACCTTAAAGTGTGAGGAACATAGAACGCTTAGTTTAATATCACAGGCCTCAAAAATTCTATTGAAGATAATACAACATCGTATCAGAGAAAAAATAGAAGAATTCTTGGGTGAAGACCAATACGGGTTTAGAAGGCAAAAAGGTACAAGAGAAGCAATACTGGCAGTGAGATTAACCTTGGACAGACGTTTAGATATAGGCCTTAATACGTGTGTGGGATTCATAGACCTGGAAAAGGCTTTTGATAAAGTAAATTGGAAACGGATGATGAACAGACTCATAGAAATAGGACTAGACTACAGAGACAGAAAGATAATATATGAATTATATAGGCAACAAGAAACGATTATAGAAATAGGAAACGAAAAAGGAATGGCCAAAATAAAACAAGGAGTAAGACAGGGATGCTCACTGTCGCCCCTCATATTTAATGTATTTATAGAAGCAGTCATTTTGAAGGTATTGGATGAAGTAAAGGAAGGCATTAAAATTAATGGAAAGAGGGTAGTATTTGTCAGGTTCGCCGATGATATAGCAGCCTTAGCCAACAACAGCACAGAATTGGAACAAATTATGAATAAAATGGACACCATATTTAGAGAATTTGGACTTAGAATAAATAACAACAAAACTAAATTCATGATAGTATCAAAGGAAGGTAACATAAAAAGTGAGATAAATTTAGATGGAAGAAACGTAGAACAAGTCCATAGCTTCAAATATTTGGGAAGTATCGTAACTGAAAAGTCAAGATGTACCCCCGATATAAAGGCAAGAATTGCAATGGCCAAACAAACTTTCTATAAAAAAAGGCACTACTAAGATCGCGAATATCATTAAATATACGTAAAAAATTTATAAAGACATATGTATGGTCTATTGCGTTATACGGATGTGAGACATGGACGTTAACACAAAGAGACGAGGAATATTTGCAGGCATTTGAAATGTGGTGTTGGCGAAGGACGGAGGGGATAAGATGGACAGAACGAGTAACCAACGAAGCTGTCCTGAACAGAGTGAAAAAAAAGAGAAGCTTACTGACCACAATTAAAACCAGAAGACAAAAAATTATCGGTCACCTGCTACGACACGACCACTTCATCAGTAACATTATAGAAGGTAAAATAAATGGGAAAAGAGGAAGAGGAAGGCCGAGGAAAAGTTATATGAACCAGATAAAGGAGGACGTGGAGGTCGTGTCGTACCAGGACGTCAAGAAACTAGCCTTGGACCGACAGAAATGGCGAAAACTGCATCACGCTGCACCGACAAGAGCCCAGCTCTTAAGTGAATGAATGAATGAGGTCACCTGGAAGTGGGTTAGGTTTTTGATTACTAGTCAGTCAGTCAGTCAGTGGTAAAAATGCCGTTTTATGGAATTTAATATCTCAATAATTATACAATGCATATTTATGAAATTTGGGGTTCTAGTTGTTCTAAAGAATCTTAATACATGTACCAAATTTCATTTTTTTTATGGTAGATAGATTTTGAGTTATTGGGGGGTCATAAGTGGCTCCAAACGGTTCGTGTAAAATAACACACGGCTGCTGTCCGCCAGTTCTTGCGGTGAACTTGGCTGGACACGCTGCCGCGTGTCTAGATAATTGCCACAATCAGGCAAATAATCAGGTCCATGCTTCCATGGCAAATTTTCGGCAATGTCTTGTGGATCTGATCCTCTCGAAAGAATGTCAGCTGAATGCCAAACTATAATACGCAAAGTACCAAATAAGCTAACTGTAATTCGCAAAGTACCAACTACGCTAGTTACTAAAATTGTCCCTCCCATCAACCTTGACCAACTCCTATTCGTCCTCACGTCGGAAATCCAATTCACAAGATTTAAAGAATCACTGTACTCGTATAAAGCAAGCTAAAGATGAAGATCTTTTAAGTATTTTTTAATATATTTTTTATTATTTTCTGTGAAAAATTACCTATACCAGCACGGCTATCACAAGACGGCGCGCGAGCTATATCGCGCGCGAGATAGACTATCCGTCTCTTTCCATCTGTACCCAATAGACAGAGACAGATAGTCTATCTCGCGCGCGATATAGCTCGCGCGCCGTCTTGTGATAGCCGTGCAGGAAGGGGGCTAAAGTTCGAAGTCTAGTGACTATGTCAAGAGGGGTCGTGTCATATTTGACATAATGCGAATTTGGTAATATGCGTCGAAGGGCATATTTGTTTGGTATTCTATGAAGTTAGTACTTTGCGTTTAAAAAAACATATATATCGCGAAACGACAAATGGAACTTTGCGTATTTGGCGTTAAGCGTATTGGCACTAAGCTTAACGGGTATTTTAAGAATGTGGTACATTGCGTATGAAGAAAAAACATTTCGCGAAGCGCCAAATGGCACCTTGCGTATTTGGTACTATGCGTCGAAAGGATTGAGTCTCTAACTAGCTCAGCACAATTTTTGAGTCACAATACAAATGTATGTCAGCAATGTCTAAAATAGCAGCAACACTTCGCATACCTAAGCATTGCTAACAGAAGTGCTTCATTGAGCTCCAATTTGATGAAAATCAGCGACAATGAGCAGGTGTGTCGAATATTAGTCTAGATGGCGAGACTAGGGAGTGGTCATCATCACAAAAAAAACTTAAATTAAATAAAATCATTTAGTGATTTTACATTAAAATCAGCAAAACTAAGTTAGGAAGTCATCCCGGGAATTTTCCACCACCATAGCAAGTATGTAAACTATGTCTCCGACACTGGGGACGTACCGTACTTACACCGCACCTACAAAACACTGCAGCCATAATAACACCACTACTTACGCTTAATTGCTTTTTAGGTATGGTAATTGCACTTGCTCTTTAGATATTTAGGTGAGTGAGGGACCTGCCTGTCATTGCTGTCAACACAACAAATCATCAAGTCAACCATAGGCTACGGTGTCTGCTTAGCATCAAGCATGACTGAAACAAGACGGCGGTCGTCGTATGAAAAAACTGATCAGCGACTAGTCTAGTCTCGTCGATGCAAGTCTCGACAAGGCCAATGATGTGGCTCACGATCACAAGGGGTGTACTCTCTACGAAAGATTTTTTTTATGGATAGGCAACATGTGCAGCTCGAGTAGCAGTCTGTCAGACGCGCTCATATATCTACTACATGTCTACATATCGTGTCGTAGGTATATAAACGTTCAAGCAACACCATAATTATTATTCTTTAGACGAAATACGCTTATCTATTAACTGGGCCGTAGACACCCGTTGAGTTGTGTAAAGTGTCGCTTCTCGGATCTGCTAGTAGATATTTGCATATTACGTACATATATAAATACTCGTAGGCTTCCTCTTGCAGGAATATTCCTGAGGGGTGCGCGTCGGTGGTCAGACTACATAGTATCTGGCATAAGTGCATGTTCGCAATATCCGAGCCGATATCGGTGTCGCTCCGAAAATTGTATGGAAAACTGCTCACTGTTCACATTCCACGACACGATATCGGTCACGTTCCATATTATGTACCTATGTGAACGGACAGTGATCAAAAATATGAACAACCGAAACTTTGTGCCTTTCACAATGAAGTCGTCTTTATAAACCCGATTTTACATGTACTTACATACAGGCAAGTACCAACGGCCAGTTTTGTTGTCATTGTTCTTCGATTGTTCTTGAAGATTGAAGATCGCCTCACTATAAACAGCAGTTGTTTCACATTTTGATGGCATTCCGCCAGAAGTCTTAGCTTTTTGGGGTAAATATCTTTATAATAACTAATAAACCACACCCACTCAATTGCTCAAAGGTTAGCTGGAAGAAATCTCTAATAGGGATAAGCTCGCCTTTGTATATATGTTAACCGTTCTTTTACTGTTTGAATATTGTGTTTACTCATGTACAATAAAGGATTTTACATACATACATAAATTATTTTGAAAAATAAGAGTCAATAATTCTTTGTAAACATTGTATTAACACAACAAGAATTTAATGGTGATAGAAATGTATAGTGAACAATTAATTAGAAGTGAAGATACAACAGTGTAGAACTTGTTAGAACAATGAACGTACTTATTTAGAATCGATTGAGTGACTTGTACGACAACATTGCTTTACGTTGGCTACATTTTCGGTGTAAATCCAAAAAATATTCACAAAACCAACTAATGCGAGTGATTTACAGCAAGCCAAGTCATATAACCTCTACATTAGTTACAACTTAACGACTTCTCGGAAGTCAAGAGTTACACTGGGGGTCTACTCCGAAATTCGAAATACGAACTTCGTATGGTGCCGTCCCTTTTACTCTCCTATCATACAATATATGGGTGAAAGGAACAGCACCATACGAAGTTCGAATTTCGGAGTAGACCACCTGAGGGCGTACCGCGAACTTCGAAAATCGAACTTCGCATCTTACCGTTCTTTTCTGTCATATAGTGTATACACTACACTGTAAAAGTGTTATAACACGAGAGTGAAAGGGACGGCACGACACGAGGTTCGATTTTCGAAGTTCGCGG
The DNA here is from genome assembly GCA_905163555.1 of Notocelia uddmanniana. Taxonomy (NCBI): domain Eukaryota; kingdom Metazoa; phylum Arthropoda; class Insecta; order Lepidoptera; family Tortricidae; genus Notocelia; species Notocelia uddmanniana. The sequence goes on from LR991055.1 coordinate 26,553,875, forward strand.
TACGCCTTCTGGTTGCTGGATCTTTGTGTGAATTCATGCAATTTGCACCAAAGAAAATATGACGTGGCCGATGACAACACACAGTACGTGAACGAAATTAGGTACTAATTAAAAGTTAAAGATGATAGTTCACGCTGACATTGTACGGTTCAGACAGTACTTGTATAAGGATGAAAACACAATAGTTACAGTCGAAAAAAAAAATTATTATAAGAGCGAAGTTTAAAACTTGAACACTTAGCACTCCGAATTGGTCGTGAACCTAATTATTCGCCAGTAGTAATTTACTGTAATTTGTAAAGGTAGGTTTTAGGTAGCTGTTATTAGGTACCTTACCTACTTACTTATTTTATTTAACTACGTATTCAAAGACTGACGAGGGCTACACCTAAGTATATCCTTGACAGCACCGCAATGACGGCAAAAAACTCAGTCGTTACGTTTTTTTCCCACTAACCAATGTTTTTTGTCGTTTCTGACAATAATGGACGTCGGAAACTTTTTTGTAACAAGCATAGGCTTTAAGTAGTAGGCTTTTCCTCGCAGTCATTTTAGGAAGCAGATGGGATTTAGCGTTTTCGTTCAAGGCTCGATATTTATAGTAGGTACAGTACAATAATATTTACCTACGTAACGAGTAGCATACAGTTAAGTACTGTCTGAGTTAAACCTTTTTATAAAACCTAGTCACAATAACAACATCGCTATCGCACCGCACCGCGAATAGTTAAATAACCAGTTGTTCACCACAATGACTTCAATCAATCTTACAACTAGGTTTTGACAGGTTTATAAATATCATATCACTGTTCGATCCCGATAATTATCCAAGATCCCGATAACGACCCATTATAATTATAACGTAGGTAATGTACCTGTAATGTATAATTATAACGTAGGTATGTAATAAAGAAATAAATACAAAATCAGAGTTAGTAGTATCGTTCGATTTTGCATTCAATAATGGTAGAGGTAAATAACATCGTAAGGTAATGTTGTCGAACGCCTATAATATAGAAACTTAACTTAACAATATTTACCCATAGGTACATATAACTACTGACTGGTTAAATTTTTGGTTATGTTTCCAATGGTAAATTAAAATATAAATAACTACTTAAATTATTTAAACATGTCCATAAATCGATGCTTCGTAATCTAAATAACATCTACAATCTTAACTTAGTAAGGCACTTATCTTAGGTGTAGGTTAGGTTACAATGAATAAACACATTGATGTAGGTAATTATGCACAAAAAAGATTTTACGCAACCAATAAAGGCAGCCAATCTTGTCTTTTAATCAATTAGATAAAAACATTGAATGTAGGTACATGTATGTGCGAAATTACAGTGGTAGGGATTACAAAGTCATTCATACTTATATGAATAGGTAATTCGTAATCAATTATTTCTAAATTAGCAAGCAATTGGAATTTGTTTACTACCAATGTAAGTACCTAATTACAAAAAAGGAAAACGTGCAAATGCCTTTAGTGGGTCGAAATATTTGCTATGCCGGTTATTGTGAAAAATTGCAAAGTGTGTAATGCTCAATAAGACGGTACTTATGTATTGCTTAGGTACCTACATCCGGTTTCAAAAACACTTAATTAATTTCATTAAAATACAATACAGGATGTTTTTATTGAATTCCGTTAATTGCGAGGGCACAATCCTGAAAAGAAATAAAGTAATCTTCTCTAAGACACTAGTATCCCAATTCGTACCATTTCGAAGATATTCAAGAATTCATTTTCGTTACTTAACACCCCTAGTATAGTATAAAAGTTCCTTAACAATTAAACAATGTTGACGTGCGTGTCATTTGAATTTCGAATTGTCATACTTGACATTAACTTTTGCTTAACTCCACGTTTACTCTTAAGGCCGGTTTTCATTCACCGTTGGTTATATAATAATTTCGTATGAAAATGAAAAAAAAAATTTTTTTTCTTTAATTTTGAAAAGCTAAATATGGTGCTTCGTTTATATGGCTATACCCGGCTATATGCTAGAAGGAACGGAAATCAATAAAAACACCCTGTATAAGTACAATCATTGAAATTATTATCGATGTCTATATTATCATAAAAGACTGACATTACTGATAGCAAAATATAGCACCGTCTTACATATATTAAACATCGCTAACAATTATCACCTAACTTTCTTATTCAGAACATTCTGGTTTCTGTACATGTACATTTAAATTCGGTCATATCGATGGCTATAAGTAAAAATATTGTATTTAACATGCTGAATTAAGTGATTAAGAGGGCGCAGTACGTGGCAGTACGCTCGGTTCTCCATACAAACGTATTTATGCTCTCATTTTAAAACGCCACGCTAGAATAACATTAAACTTTGTATACACAATGGGATCCGGCATATCTAGGTCGGAAATTAGTTTCTGTTGCTAGAAATTGTAAAAGAAAAAAAAATACAGCGGTTTTTTGAGTTTTTTACGGCTTGTATGAAAACCTTAATAATCGTTGTATTTTTTCTCCATTATAATTTTAAGCAACAGAAACTAATTTCTGACCTAGATATGCCGGATCCCATTGTGTCTACAAAGTTAAATGTTATTCTAGCATGGCGTTTTAAAATGGGAACGTAAATACGTTTGTATGGAGAACCGAACGTACTGCGCACTCTTAAGTAATAACACAGTTCTTCTATGATATCAGAGGATAGGTTCGGATAGTCAAGATCATAAATATGTAGGTATACACTTTTACCTTAGATATAATATTTCTAAACAATAAAGTGGTATATATGTACTAAAAACAGTCCTTTAGTAGGTCACAGAGGACAGTTTTATAGTCAGTTTGACATTGGTACGGTCGCGCTCATTTGTGACCCCCGCACAATTTTTTCTTAAATTTCTCAGATTCAGTTTGTCGGGACCGTCAACCTTAAGAGTTTTTCCTTGACTGTACCAGGGTTTAGCGGTACAGTCAGCATCAAAAGTAGCTACGCATATGAAGGCGTCAATAGTTCTTCCACCACCACCATATCAGCCCATAGACGTCCACTGCTGGACTTAGGCCTCCCCCACTTTCATGGGGGGGTAAATGCCATAATCGCCACGCTTGGCATGCGGGTTGGCGATCGCAGTATCTCCACCGCATTCCAGGGATGCTGCTGCCCATCCCCGGGTGGTCTTGGTCGTAGTTTTAGGACATACCCGGGTCCCAATAGTTCTTATTCCCTTATAATAAAGACTTTTTCCCCTCACTAGCTCGGAAAGCCGTCTTTTATCCTTTGAAACAAGCGGGTAAAAACGCATTTTATCCACAAGTGGGGAAAGTAATTTGACTTTGGAGCGTGTTTGAGTAGCTTTTGACAGATAACAAAACGTAGAACGCTCATATTAATGGTTTGTTTGATATCAATTATCATTAAATAAATGGTTTGAGAATTTAATAAAAAATACCAAATTTAGCTTTATTTAATGATTTAACTTGTAAACCTTAAAATTCTATAAGTAACATTTTTTTTATAATGACTTTGAGTATAATTGTAAACGCACAAGTTGAGTCGATGCAATTTCAAAACGCATCGTCAGAAATGTCATCTTGTCAATGTCAACTAAAATATACACAACTTGTCACCGACTCCGACTCGCGTAAATATTATACACAACTTTCAGAGTTTTCTGTTATAATATCGTAAAAAAATCAGTGATTCCAGTGATGAAAATCATGCCTGTGGAACGGTGTTTTTTTGCATGTTGCACTTTCCTCGCTATAGTGAGGAGAAAAGTTTTGTGTTACACACGGGTGCAAAGTTGTATTTTACTTCTCGTGTGTTGAAACACTCGCTACGCTCAGGATTTTATTTTAGAACCACTCGCTTCGCTCGTGGTTCAACTATAGAATCCTTTCGCTGGCTCGTGTTTCAAATCGACACTCGCGGGTAAAATATAACTTTGCACCCTTGTATAACAAATAACTATTGAACTTTTCAAATGCGTGTCTACTTTTGATGCTGACTGCACCACGATAGATATATCAATTAAATAATTTGTCAAATTACATGTCCTGCCCTTAAAATCTTTGGAGTAGGTACAATATTTTCACTACTAAGCCGTCGATGTATTCTATTTTTTTTACTATCTACTTAATCTAGACTATTGTATAACATGAACATTTTTGATACCATGATGCAGCGTCCGGTGAACACTTTCAGGTCTTCAAACAATTGCGTTGACAAGGACAGAGCTGTTGTCTGCTACAGAACATTGTGTTTCTGTCCTGGTCACCGCAGTCCACGAGGGACATGGATTAACTGAAATACCCGTATGCGAACAACAAAACATAAATAGGGATTCGCGTCGGGCTGATTTGCCGTCGAAAAATAAATATGTACTTACTTAATATACCTACTCGTACCACACATTTAGAGATGAAACAACAGTCATATGAGACACCCTCTGCCCTTTGCCTTGAAATCAGATCTGTTTGTGTTTTGAATAGAAAACCACATTGTATTACTTTATATCGTAAACGTAAAAAGCGGCGGGTTGTATCGGGGGTATATTACAACCGTAAATTATATTAAGGCTGAGTTGCACCGACTTACGATCACAGACTGATCGACGTTATACTCAAAAAACAACTCAAACAAACTGTCAAACAGTTGTGTTGTCAAACTTTTCATACATTGAAATTTTAACGAACACAGCTTACGATTACAGACGGTTTGGTGCAACCCAGCCTAAGTGGATACTTCTTAGGTTGCCTACCTATTTATTTTCATCACTTGTAGTACTACCATCAATGTAAAAATAAACCCGAACATATTAAAGTATCGCTAGTACATTATGCTTTAGTAGGTATATGGTTGACAATCACCGATACCATCACTTCTATTTTAGTGCCATCTAGCGTTAGTAACGGAACTAACATTGAAAACGTTGTGTTTACTAGTGTGGGGCAGCTAACTCATACAATCTGCTAACGAAGAAGTATCCACTTAAAAAACAGACGCAGTCAACAAACAATCATATTTGTCGAAACAAATAACAAAATTCAGTGTGTAAATATAAAATCGTATCAAAATAAAGAAAATGAGAAATTGTAGCCATCCGTGACCACAGTTAAAGAGTTCTGAACCTTATTAGTTTCGCAAAAAATATTAAATCGAAGTAACTCTGTTCATAAATAATCTGACATAACAGTATAAATAAAAAAATGGTACAAAACTTGCGTAAAGCCCCACTTGTGTGTAGTTGTGACGTTTAAATAAACATATCGTGATATTAGAATACGAGTAAATCTGTCATATCTTATGTGATAGAATAGACTTTATATTACAAACATAAGATTTTAAGACAGTGTCTATGTAATACAAACTCTGTTACATTAAAGTTAAAGTAGAATTTCCAATGGAATAAGAGGTAAGAGCACATGTCAGTATCATACTTAAAGTAATTTACTTGACGACGAATGTTTATTCAAATAGTCCACAACTACATGCAAGAGGATCTTTAGTTAAGTATTTTATCTATATCAGATCTAAATTCTTGATAATAACAATTACGTAATTATGTACCCAAAAGGGCCTGTTTACATAGGATAGATTGTAGCATTCGACAGTCGACAGCTCCATACTAAAAATACATAGAACCTCCTACTTTTTTGAAGACGGTTAAAAAGTTATCCTCATTTGCAATTTATAGGTGAGTGAGAAGTCACAATGTAAAAAAACCCTTAGGGTATCGAATTCAACAGTCAACTCGCAAATCAATACATTAAGAATATTTCGGAATACAGACGACATTGACATCGCTAAATATCATAAGACCACCGACATTACATATTTAAGAACAAAACCCTTTTTATTGCCATACATAAATATTCATCATTTCCATTGTTCTCATTAGCCTAACTAATGTTGAAATTTAATATAGCGAAATATATGAAATAAATAAAAATTGGGGACGTATTTTACGCAACTCGAACTAGTTCCATCGTAAGCTCAATAAGGCTTGTGTTATGTTATGGGTACTAGACGACGATATTTTTGAAAATTATATACTTAAATACATAGATATCATCCAAGTCTCTGGAACAAATGCTTTAGCTCACCGCATAAACAAATGCCCTTACCGAGATTCGAACCCGGGACCTCCAGCTTACAAAGACACAAGTAACAGAAGTAAGTGAAACAATGTAGACATTTTATCGATTCCAACTTTCCATTAATCTAGTGACTTCTGTTGACTGTGTGTGTTTGTTTGACTTTTGTTTCAATATCAATAGAAAAAGTTTTAATTACGTTTTACTATTTTTCAAGGCTTTTTCGGATTTTTGCCCACGTTTGATATCCAGTTATATAAGAACTCTTCAACCAATTATAGCAGAGGACTAGTAATAATTGAGTCGTAATAAAATTCAAATTAGGAATGTGATTGATCGATCGTTAATTAGGCTGGGTTGCACCGACTTACGATCACAGACCGATCAACGTTAAATATGGCGCCGGCAGCCGTCATGCCATTGAAACTTGTCAAACTTTCCATACATTCAAATTTTAACGAACACAGCTTACGATTACAGATGGTTTGGTGCAACCGAGCCTTAATCGATGGATGATACTACTTATGTGCATCTTCTGGTATCAAATTATTCGGCCTGTCGGACGGCCGAGCTATTGCTGGAGCGACATCCAGGCGGATCTGCGTGAACTTCAAATCGGCAGTTAGTTAGCAAGAGTTAGCGTAGAACCGAAGTGACGCACTCTCGTGTCGGGGGCTAATATTCATTTTGGGTCACTGAGCCAACAGAGTTGAGTTGAGTTGGGTAATTCTTCGATAAATCAATTCGAATTATAGCACAAATTTTGTTCTATTAACAGATTCTATGCGATTTTTTTCATTATTTGTCCGTTCCTTTTTCACAGCAACAATGTTTGGAGCATCCCTTTTTAATAAAATTTCATCTCTACATATACACTTTTTTAACAGAATTTGGTAGCCCTGTCGGACGAATGGACGTCCCATTGATGAGAATAATAAGAACTGTAGGCTGATTATGTTTTTTTTATTTATGTACCGGGTGTACCAATTATACTATGGGATCCGAGTAAGGTAACAATCTGTATCCAATTGCAATTCCGAAGATCACTTCCTTTGATTTTTTAGACGACTTAAAATAAACACATGCATGAAAAATTAATATAATAAACTTTTCGAAAAAGGTTGCTGACCCCTGGTAGTAGTAGTAGTGCTAGACTTACGCGCTAATTAATTCACATTTCGTCTCTGCTTGCCTCAGCACTAACACAGCTAGTATTATTTGTCCCCCAGATCCGGAACAACTAGGTGTAATTAGAGGACCGGTTTCATTCGCGGCGATTTATCATTAGGCACTTTTGGCGGGTGCCGCAATGGCGACAACTAGGAATAAAAGTGAGGGGCGAAGTAATAGGTCAATGACCCCGCCTACCAGGGGTTAGCAACGTTTTGTATAATGTTTTAAACGTATTATTTTTAGGCATGAGTTTTTTATAGTCATATAAAAGAAGGAAGTGATTCGGTATGCACGGGTACTTGCGGGTTCTTCTGCGCCCCTGAAATATTGTATTTTGCGAAGTCGCAGGACCGGACAGGCCTTTGACTTAGTGTCTGTTTTGTAGCGTGTAATCTGTTTTAACCAAATTTTAACGCAATCAATATGGAGAAGTTTTGTATTTTTTTTTACCAGACAATTCGCACGCCTGCGTTTCAATGTGCTGACGAGGCCTCGGCAAACATGTAGAATAAGCATAACAGGACATTTGCGGTCCCGGTGCGGTGTTTGTCTATACGCTGACGTTGCTGACGGTGTCGCATATGGTGGCGATGGGCGGGTGGTTGCCGGCGGGGTGCAGCGGGCAGGGCGGCGGCGGCAGCGGGCGCGGGCGGGGGAGGGGGCGCGGGCGCGGGCGCGGGCAGGGCGGGCGCAGGCTGCGCGCGCGGCGCGGCGCAGCACCCGGCGCCAGCGCGCGTCGCGCCCCGCCTCGTCCGCCCGACAAGTCGCCCAAGGACGCCGACTTGTCGAACACCTAGAAATGGCGTTGATGTTATACAATGGCTGTCTCATTTCTCATGCTCTGAAACTGGATCATTCTTGATCTAAGTGGTGGAAGTGCTGCTCTAGAGCAGACAAGTATTTTTCACCTCAGCGGCACGAACATGGCGGTTTTGCTGCCTGAAACCAGTGGGCAAAATGCAATTTAACTGCGAGCGTGAAAATCACTTTTTTCATATCCTAAGTTAGACGCAAGTCACCTTTTCATACTACGGGGTGTTATAGAAACTTGGAACATTTAAACTTCATTTTTTCTGTCATTATGCGTTATATATTCTCGCCGCTGAGGTGAAAAGTTGTATGTATCACATGAGATTTCATTTGCTTCTCGTGTCTTTGAGTCCCTCGTTACGCTCATGATTCTAGTTTTGAATCTTTCGCTTGCTCGGGACTCAACATTAACACTCGCAGCAAAAATTTACTTTGCCCTCTTGTTATTTCTAACAAATAACTATGTACATATTATATTTCTCCAAATCTCGAAGTAGGTTATTACTCATTATTCACCTCAGTCGCGTGCTGCAAGTGCTACATTTCTGCTCCAGAGCAGAAAAGATTTAAATAAAACCTTGTGCATTTTTACTTTGGACGCATAGATCGACGAATCTAAACGAAAAACTAGTTTGATGTAAACAAAGGTACTAAAATACATTAAATAGTGGCCTCCTTTTTTCAATATCTATCGTTTAATTTAAATAATCACAATTATTTAAGAGTGGCGCTAGTGGACACATCCAAGCACCCTCTTAAGGCACGAGACGCCAAACAACTTTGTTGCCGAGCGAAACACACAACTTTTCGCCTCACCACCGCGAGCAAAATTGTTCATGTATAATGCAAGTAGTATTTTCTTTATAAATGAATCTAAATTAGTATTCAACATTTATAATTTTATCAAATAAACAATACTCAACTGTACCATTTCATCATATATATTTCTAAACGCCTAGTACTGACCGCTCATTTTACCTTAAAAAAAAGTTGGAATTCATCATGATAGTGTGTCACGTTCTAATTTCAAAATTACTTTATTTCCTTTGCACTTTATCCGCATGCGGATAAATATATTTAGCGTATAAGTACCTGCATAAAAACAGATAATATAACATAAAGAAAAAACTATAAAAAGGACCCCACTCAGTATATGAGCAGACAAATTATAACAGGGAAAGTTAAATAAAAACTAAAAAGGTAGGTATACTGTACCTTGCGGGTGTTGGCGGACGAGGGCTTAGGCCTCGGTCAGTCCACCACGTGTTTGATCTTGACGTAGAGCACGCACGAGAACATGAAGCCGAAGATGGGGATCACGGACATGCCCACGCCCACCGCCGCCAGGATAATCAGGTGCTCCCGGATATGGATTATGAAGTGCCGGACGCAACCCTGGTAATACAATACTTTTATTAATTTAATAATAGTATCATGTGCTTTATATGTTCAGTCTTAGCACTGACGCGATTCCTTGTAAGTGATAGTGCCCTAAGGTGAGGTGGGACAAGATGATCAGGGTTTTAGATGGGGTTATGACTTATGACCCACGAGATGGTCTGATGCTGTACAGAAGGTGGTTGGCGGCAGTATGCAGAGTGCGACCCACATGGCTTATGACCGCACTCTATGGAGACAGAGCATACGTGTTCGCGATCCTCAGTAATGAGGGACCGAGGAAGAAGAAGAATGATTTATGAGAAACATAAGTCCGTCGACTCACGACGACAAGGTCGAGTCGTATACCACTTAGAAAACAATAAGGAATACGCTCCTTATTCCTACTCCTGCCTTTAAATTTTGGACTTTATTGGTTACAGCACAAGGTTCAACGTGTAGTTTATGATTTAGATAGATTTAGATTTAGATTTATTTATTTCACAATATACAATGTCACTTAAAATTACACAGTCAATTGAAAGGAATTTATATTGTGATCGTCAGTTTTTTAAACATTGTCAAATTTAGGTTGATATACATTTATCATAATAATAATATTTACAAGTATATGTCAAAAAATAATAATAATAATAATACAAAATACAAAATGAACATGTCAATAAAGAATTAAGATCGCCTTACGGGTCGTCATCAATCATCGTACAATTACACAATTCAAACAAAACAACAATACAAAATACTTGGCACAATTCAGATGTCAATAAAAATATAATATTTATAATAAATCTATTTAGTTATGTCATAATACTCTTTTATAGAATAAAGCGGATTTTCCAACAAAAAGTTTCTTAGTCGACTTTCAAATTTTTTTTCAGAAGTTTCACTCTTTAGCTCTAATGGTAGTCGCTCATAATAAGTTGGTCCCATGACACGTGGGTTTCTCCCTGCAAGTGCCATGCGACGAGGGACTGTTCTTAGGCGCCCTGTGGAGCGAATCACTTTGCCTAAAACTTCAACCCTTGAAAATGTCGACAAGTGACTTCTGACAAATTTTAAGATTTCAAACAAGTAAAGTGAGTAGTGCGTCATGATACGGTTTTCAACGAAAATGCCCCTGCATGAGTGTCTTGTTTTCACTCCAACCATTGTGCGTAGGGCACGCTTCTGCAGTATTAAAACTCGAGTGGCATCTGTCGAGTTACCCCACATTATCGTACCGTACGACATTAGCGAATGAAACATTGCAAAATAAACCGATCTTAACGAAACTTTCGATATGAGGGGTCTTAATTTCCGCAACACGAAAACGGCACTACTCAGCCTATCACATAGTTTGTCGACATGGCATTTCCAGTTTAGGTTCGAGTCTAAAATAAATCCGAGGAACCTACACTCGCTACATAGTGGCATCGGAACATGGGTTATAAAGGGTGGAAGTGGAACGTGCCGCCCTGAAAAAATCATAACGTTTGATTTGGCAACATTCAACATCAAACCGTTTGTTGTGAACCAGTGTTGCAACTGCCCGCAAGTGTCATGGATCTTTTCACTGAGCTGCTCATATGTTGGTGCGCTAACTATGACGGTAGTGTCGTCCGCAAACAGCACTGGCAACCCTGTTGTAATGGCGGATGTCAGATCGTTTACGAATGTTAGAAACATGGTGTTGCCTAACGCAGATCCTTGTGGAATACCTACACTTATCCGACCAGTGTCGGACATAAGAGTTTTGCCACCTGCGGACAGTTTCACCAGCTGTCTACGGTCTGACAAGAATGACTTGAACAATCGGTGAGCCGCATTTTTTACACCATAAGACCGTAATTTGTTCATGATCAACTTGTGACTGATAACGTCGAAAGCCTTGGATAAGTCGCACATAATACCCGCCATTTTATATTTTTCATCTAGACCTGTCACTATGCAGTCGAAGATTTTATGTGCCGCCATGGTTGTAGACATGTTTTTCCTATATGCAAACTGGTTTTCAGTGAGCAGGTCATTTGTTTCGAGATGATTCATTAAGCTGGATGACAGTATTGATTCAACTATTTTTGATATGGTGGGTACTATGGTAATTGGCCTGTAGTTGCTGACGTCTGTCTTGTCTCCTTTCCCTTTAAAAACCGGGCATACCCTAGTTTTTTTAAGCACCGCAGGATATACACCAGTCTGAAACACATTGTTTAACAACACAATCAATATGTCAGAAAAGACCGGCCAAATACATAAGATGATATCTAGCGACATATCATATGCATCCCCAGTTGTGCGCGTCTTTAACATCGATTGTATTGTTTTGTGCAATAGCTCATGTGTCACGACGGGGAGACTGTACAGAGGCACGTCTAAGCCACTGAGATGCTTCGTAAGGTACTGTGAAGACAAAGATTCGTCACTATGTATTATGTACTTCGATGCTATATTTAAAAAATGTGTATTAAATATATTTGGAACTTCGCTGTCTGGTGCCTTAGTGTTCGTGAGAGGATTTTTTAAACTAATATGAGTTGACCTTGACCCACTTTTTAAGCCGACTTCATTGTTCACAATTTTCCAAATATCTTTCGTCGGGTTCTTACTTTTCTGCAGCAGAGTCTCAATGTAAGTTTGTCGAGCACTTAGTGTAGTTGATTGTATGAGCCGGGAATAGTGTTCTATGCAGTCTGATATAAGGGTATTGTTGGGATATTGGCGTCTTATCTCTATTAGGTCTTTATGTTTGCGTATGTAGTCAGACAGTTCATTAGTCAACCATGGGGTATGTCTATTATTATGTATTTTCAATGTCTTTAATGGGAATCGTAAATTTATATAATAAGTTAATATATTAAATAATTTATCGAATTTCATATGAATGTCAAAGGTAGGATTATATATAAAATTAAAATCGTAACTACAAATGTCAGTAAAAAATAATTGAAAGGATTCTTTATTAAATACCCGATGCTTAACTGTTTGGACTACATGATTTTTTGCGTGTTTATGTTTTAAAGCGAATTCGTACATCTGGCCGTTATGATCGCTGATAGCGGTATCCACCGGCGAGACCGTAATGCAATCGCGAGTATGATTCGCTATGCCGCAGTCAATGCACGACGAACAGTCTGCAGTAAGGCGTGTGGGGAAAGTTACGATATTTGAACTACCATAGCTACTTAGTACATCATTCACCCGTACTTTCAAATTATTCTCAGTTAGATAATTTACATTTTGGTCGCCAACTATAAGAAACTTTTTATTGTCGTCAGTCAGTTTCTTTAATAACAATTCCAAATTATTTAAATAAATTTCAAAATTACCATTACAAGTCCTATACAATACTACAATAATCAAATCAAAACAAGGTATTTCAATAGCCGCTAACTCCAGATGATATGGAACACAGAGGGTATGTAGGTCGTTACGTTGTTTATACTGCGTACCGTCGCGTATGTATACAGCTACCCCGCCATGCGCACCGCTGCGCTCGCGACAGTAGGCGTTTGCGAGCGTGTAATTACATAACCTCACACGTTCCAAGTCACCTTTACGGCACCAAACTTCGGTCAATCCAAGTACATCTGGGTTTGAATCACAACATAATAATTCTATTAGTGAGGTTTTACCACAAATCGATCTTACATTTTGGTGAATAACTACAAATTTTGATGTTACGTCGGTGTTGTGATAACTCGCGGTGCAGTGGAGTTTTTTGTTTGCAAGACGTTTTTTGTTTGTGGAACGTTGAAATACCTTACTACAACACCGCTCGGCCAGTTTGCTGCACTTCTGGCAATCTTCACCTTGCCAGCAGGCACGTCAAGACGAAATGATGTGTAATTCCCTCTGGTTACCACCAGCTGCTGGCACACCGGTGCTGAGATTCCCAATTTGGTCTGGACGTGACGGATAACATCTTCAGTGGTGGTGTCCTCACTAAGATTGAAGACGTGCAGACTAACGACACGAGGTCCCGCTGCACGCAGCTCGTTGTTGCTGCTCTGTGATGATGGTGCTGCTTGAGGTGCATTAGCGGCGGGTGCTGCGCGCAGGCCAGTGCTGCTTTGAGCCTGGGGCACATCGGCAGGCGGAACCAGTGGTGGAGGCGACGCAGCATCAGCAGTAACAGAGGCATTAGAGCTGACTTTCTTCGAACCAGGCTTGTTCCGGTTTTCTGCAGCTGCAAGTCGTTGTCGTGTTTGGCGCATCCCATACGCAGGTGCTGGATCTGCTAGCCTGAGATTCTCTGGAGTAGCAGCTGGCAGGATGGGGCTAGATGAGATTGGGCTACTAGCTACACTACCGTCAGACTTAGAGCTCGCCGGGATAATCGATTCGGGGGTTGCTGGCGCCGACGCAGGCCGATCCTGCCCAGCATCCAGTGGTGGATCATCAGTCAAAATCAACAGACCATGTGGACCAGATTCATTTAGAGCCTCATTTGAGGCACCTTCCTTCCATTCAGTGTTTGTGTGTGTGACTGCGTGCAGTATAGTCTGGATGTATCTACTTTGGCATGTGAGTAATGTTTCCTGTTTTTGGATAACATCGAAACAACTTTTCATTTGTTTTTTTAAGTCACTGATCTCATCTTTTAAATTTGAAATGACGTCCACCAACCTTGTAACGGCCGCCGCATTTGTCGCTAGTTTTGCCATAGATGGTGCCATTTTTCTTCACTTTTATTATTTAACTAGTTTTAATATTGGTGTATATGAATGTTTAATAAGCTATTTGTAAATTTAATAAAGTTAAACGAATTAAATTAATTTAAATTTAGAGGAGCTTTTGATTTGACAGCTATCCGCACAACAGCGCCCTCTGTTATGTGTATGTTAGAAAGAAGTTACGCAAGGGTACCCATCTTGTAAGTCGAATTGGGAATAGAATCTCCGAGTCATACTTATGCCTCTGCGCTACTATATAAGGCTCACCACGAAGTAGGTAACTGCCTTGCAGTACGAGTCCGGGACCAGAAGCTTCGGGTCGTACTCGTGATACTCGTTATTGAGCTGTATGTGTTGACTTACTATGTAGTATAAGTATGTTGGAGGGATGACCGCGGGCCCCCGGTAACCGTCTTGGAGCACGAGTTGGGAGTGTGGAGGGGTGGTCGCGCTCCCCGCACCGCAGGGTAACCGTCTTGCAGCACGGGTCCGGAACCAGAAGTTCCGGGTCGTACTCGTGTCACTCAATACTGGTCTGTATTTGCAGCAGCATAAGGCTCACCGTGTAGTATATGTTGGAGAGATGGTCGCGCTCCCCGCACCGCAGGGTAACCGTCTTGCAGCACGAGTCCGGTACCAGAAGCACCGGGTCGTACTCGTGGCACTCAATACTGGTCTGTATTTGCAGCAGCATAAGGCTCACCGTGTAGTATATGTTGGAGGGATGGTCGCGCTCCCCGCACCGCAGGGTAACCGTCTTGCAGCACGAGTCCGGTACCAGAAGCACCGGGTCGTACTCGTGGCACTCAATACTGGTCTGTATTTGCAGCAGCATAAGGCTCACCCTGTAGTATATGTTGGAGGGATGGTCGCGCTCCCCGCACCGCAGGGTAACCGTCTTGCAGCACGAGTCCGGTACCAGAAGCACCGGGTCGTACTCGTGGCACTCAATACTGGTCTGTATTTGCAGCAGCATAAGGCTCACCGTGTAGTATATGTTGGCGGGATGGTCGCGCTCCCCGCACCGCAGGGTAACCGTCTTGCAGCACGAGTCCGGTACCAGAAGCACCGGGTCGTACTCGTGGCACTCAATACTGGTCTGTATTTGCAGCAGCATAAGGCTCACCGTGTAGTATATGTTGGCGGGATGGTCGCGCTCCCCGCACCGCAGGGTAACCGTCTTGCAGCACGAGTCCGGTACCAGAAGCACCGGGTCGTACTCGTGGCACTCAATACTGGTCTGTATTTGCAGCAGCGTAAGGCTCACCGTGTAGTATATGTTGGAGGGATGGTCGCGCTCCCCGCACCGCAGGGTAACCGTCTTGCAGCACGAGTCCGGAACCAGAAGCTTCGGGTCGTGTTCGTGCCATACGCTTCGTTGCCAGTCTTTGTAGTCAACAGCCCCGCAGCACTTAAACTGTAAGTAACGAATGAAAAATTAATAATATTTTAGAAAACAAAAGCTATGAGTCAGTCATAAAAGTTTGGAAGTGTCATGTCAGGTCATTTTAGTTTGTTTTGTTTGTTTCGGGGGAGCTCCACATTATCTCCGAATGAATAAACACCTGATTGAAAATTCTGATTAACGCCGCGCATTATTCAATCTATATATCCAAGAGTCCCAGCTTGCCCGATAAAGGTCGACGCATACTTAGACAAACTGTACCACTTCCAGCCAAAGCGCCTTACTGGCGAGGCATGTTGTCGTGCCAACGATGAATAAATAAATATTAGGGGACACATTTACACAAATCGAACTAGTTTCATACTAAGTTTAATAAGGCTTGTATTATGGGGACGATATATTTAATAGATATCAGGAACAACTGTTTTTGCTCATCAGCATCACATAAACAAATGCCCTTACCGGGATTCGAACCCGGGACCTCCAGCTTCGTAGGCAGTGTCACTACCAAAAAGGCCAAACAGGCCGACAAACGAAGTTGACGAGGTTCGAGGAGGACGTTACACTGCTTACATCGGTCTGCATGCGGTCCACCGCGCCCGTGAGGACGGTGTCGAGCGCGTAGTTGGAGAGGAAGGTGTTGTTGAGCTCAGCCTTGAGCTCCCACTCCACCGCTACCTCGTAGTAGTAGGCCAGCCCGCCCGCGCCCGCCTCCAGCATGAATGTTATTAACAGGAAGTATGTGTACTGGAATAACAATATTACACTTCTTGTAATCCATAGAATGGAATTTTGGAAAAGAAAATACTGTTTTTGATTCCGCGTGGATCTCGTCATCAGATCTTCACCAAATTTAGGTATAAGGAGCTTTGGAGGCACCTGCTCACCAGGGCTTGAACTTTTCATGCCGATGACGTAAAATTGACGTCACACAGCATACCTATATGCATTCTAATTGGTGTTATAGTAATTATCAATGTTTAATCATCAATCATTTGATCATGCACTTGATGATATTTTTTCAAATAGGCCTTATTTGAAAAAAAACACCATCATAAACGCAGGGAAATTACGTTTATATTTAGATTCAACATTCCTATAACCTGTTATAAAACTTGAAAGAATATTATGAGTTCCTCACCTGCTTATAAATTAAAATTCTAAAGAGAAAGGGAAATCCTTTATAATCTTCGGATGCAATAGGCCGTATTTGAAAAAAGACAATTATAAATGGTTAATCACTGCCTTGTGAAATTATTATTCTTAACGGATTATTGTTGTTATTTAAATTGCTTTATTATTATTATCAACATTTCACTTTGAGATAAATAAGACTTTTTCCACTAAAGCAGTATGTTTTAGAACAGTTGATGAAGTTGAACCGAATAATGCAGCTAAATATTCGGTTCGGCAAAAGCTGGACGGAATATTCGGCCGATTGTGTAAAAACTAAAGATACCATAATGAATATAAATATGCGTAAACGAATACATATACTTAAATACTAATTAAAAACACTTACTACTATTATACATACATTCATACATACACCTAATTATATAAACATAATAAACGCATATATATGAATATAAATGAAAATAGTGTAAAACGACTATACTTATAATTATAATACTTAAATATAATTTTCGACATACTTTATTGTATCTACGCTCATGTTGAATTGATGCCACATCTAGTAACCGTAACTCGGGGAGCTAGTTGCACTACGCGACAATAAAGTGAGCGGCAACCAAGATTATCGACCCTATTCGGTCTATGCAGTATCTTATAATACCATAAAAGCTGTTGGATATTTAAGAAAACTGCCAAGTTAAAGCTCAAAATGCATTAAGCCGCAGTAAATTAGTTATACTGTAAACAATGTAGTGCCGGACTTGGCACCATTTCAGAGAATCTACGGAACATGGCACCCATTTAGATCTCAATTCTTTTTGTCGGTGAAGACGACAACTAAGCATGGCATATTCTTAATATTGAACTTGGCTCCAATTTTCACATTTATGTTTTTGATGGGCTATATTTTACTTAATATATTTTCTTTTCAATACGAATATCATCATCATCATTTCAGCCGAATGATGTCCACTGCTGGACATAGGCCTCCCCCAAAGACTTCCACAATGACCGGTCCTGCGCTACCCGCATGCAGCGGACACCTGCCACCCTTACCAGTTGTAGACGATTACATATACCTAGGACAGACTGTCCAGTTAGGTAAGTAACTTCGAGAAAGAGGTTAATCTTCGAATCCGACTCGGCTGGGCAGCGTTCGGGAAGCTACGGCACATCTTTTCGTCCAATATTCCGCAGTGTTATAAGACGAAAGTCTTTGACCAGTGTGTGTTGCCAGTGATGACATATGGTACTGAAACGTGGTCGCTTACTATGGGCCTCATAAGAAGGCTCAAAGTCACCCAAAAAGCAATGGAGAGGGCTATGCTGGGAGTTTTTCTGCGTGATCGGTGATCGCATCAGAAATACGAATATATTTATGGTCAATTATTCATGGCCAGTCGTGGGTTGAACGAACAGTGTCCCAGATCCACGACCAAGATTCACATTAAATTGACGAAATGATAATTACTCTCAATTGTGAACTAAAGTTTCATTTTAAGTGATTATTTTAAATTTTAGAACGCTCGTTTGTTACATTGTCTTAATACTATTTTCAACAGCTAAAAATCTCGTTAGATAATAAAAATTGGACGATGACTACGTTCAGTTGTTTACAACTAGGTATATTCTTAGCATTGTTATTTACATCGTGATTTGGAATGATTCCAACTTACATCATCGTTTAGTTCATCTTTATGAGGCGTTAATGTTACCATATCACCGCCTAAAACAAAAGAGGACCGGAGTCGAAGGTCAATTGATTATCAAGTGAGTCAGAGGTCAGGTTCACAACCTTAGCGACTGAGTGAATTACGAATAGGTAATATGACTCACTCCACTCGTCCATGTCGACTGTGCACTGTCAATGCATTCAAGGACTACTCTCAGAGAGCATTCGACTTGCAAATTTGATTTGTTACGCGCACGACGTTGGTAAATACCTTCGCGAAACACGCTTTTCATGAGCAGAGCTAGTATATTAAATTGAGTACATTTTCTTTCAGTCAATGAATAAGTCGGCGAGGTAGTATTCTAGAAACATGTGCAAGTAATTTCACAATAAATTATTTAGTTTTTTTTTTACTTGCATTAAAATGATACTAATACAAAAGAAGAGTTAAATTGATTGTTTGTGCCTAACGGACCCACGTTGTGTGAAAATATATTTTTGTTATTATTATTGTATTCTTAAGTTAGCTCTGAATATATGTTAAAGATCATTCTGAAACAATGGAAAGATAGATAATAGCTATTTACTTTGCGTTACGTATGTTTGGTTGTGATTTAATTTCATAAATATTTGGTAACTCATTTTACATTCGAAGACATAATTTGTACTTTGCGTTACCTGCCGCCCCGGCCGCTATGAGCAGGTACGCGATGGCCGGGTACGTCAGCGACGATAGAAGTGACTCGCAGCGTTACCGCAACATGTGTTGTACTGTACTCACACAAAGTAAACTGGTTCTGTTCTCAGTCTTGAGGCCGCAGCAGCCGAGCGCGGCGAGCGGCACGCCCGCCGCGCCGGCCGCTATGAGCAGGTACGCGATGGCCGGGTACGTCAGCGACGGCAGCAGCGGCACGTAGCGGTGCCGCGTCGACACCGTCCACGCGCCCACGCATAACACGCCTATGCCTGCAAACTGTAACGAAGCCTATCAGACATATGCTATAAAAAAAGTTAGGAATTACGTTTCAATATTTATTTTTTGGGACCCGTTTTACCATCAAATTGTAGTCCCGTTTTGTAATACGCGTTCTCAAATTATATTCCGTATATTATTCGCCAATTAGTGTCACTTAGATAAATAATCTTAACGCTCATTGGAAGCGTTACACAACCACCCTGCGGAACACTTAAATTCTGCATCTATATAATTAACGCTCAAGTCATTAGAAAGTTACACAACTACCCCGCGGAACACTAAATTCTGCATCTGATCGAGATTTTCATATGATTGGTGAATAAGTGAAAGACTATTGAAATCCATATTCTTTTTAAACCGATTTCGTTGCATCAAGAGTTATAGGGAATGGATATCAAAACCTAATCCTTACAGACTTATACACGTCAAAAAATTTGTTCCCTAATATTTAAGTTGAGTGAATATTGATTCAAGCAATACTATTTTGGAGCACTCGTGGCCCAGCGGCGCCCGCGTACCGCGTGCGGTATGCGAGGTTAAGCAATGTGAGCGCAGGTCAGTTCTTGGATGGGTGACCGCTTTGAGTGGTTACTGACTGAGCGCTCTCGTACTTTGGAAGGCACGTTAAGCCGTTGATCCCGGCTGCTGTCTACGACAGCAGTCGTTAAGCCAAGTTAGAGGCCTTCGGGCGGCTTGAGAACTTCTAACAGTCAAGTTGCCCACTCACTTCACAAAGGGGAGTTGAAGTTGCACCACTTCCGTTCCCTACGGTTCCTATCCACCGTTACCCTAGACGTGACCCCTGGGTGGTGCTAAAAGTGCAACAAAAACTGGCAACCGTACTTGTATTCTCGAAGATCTCACGGTTCGTAAATAAATGCGATTAAAAAAATAGTCCATTACGATACAAGTGCAGAGAATAGGAAATTCGCAACGAGTGGTGATAAATTAAAACACGACCGAAGGGAGTGTTTTAAATCGACACGAGTTGCGAATTACCTATTCGCACGTGTAACGTACAACGTTTTACAGTACATATGGCTCTTTGAAGTTTCGACATATGCACGTAATCTGTTGATTACCGCACTCGTGCGGTAAAGTAACACCATATGTACAGTAAAATACTATTTAGCTATTGTTTGTCTTTATTATGCGTCATAGTTTTACCCAGTCATACATATTATATTATATCGACTACTTGTTTAGGTAAGTAATACCTAATAGATTAGAGGTGACAGTGGGCGGGGCACATAGCATGTAGAACCGATGGCCGTTGGGGCGGAAAGGTTCTCGAGTGGCGACCACGTACCGGAAGGCGTAGCGTGGGCAGGCCCCCCACACGGTGGACCGATGACCTGGTGAAGGTCGCGGGTGTCCGCTGGATGCGGGTGGCGCAGGACCGGTCATTGTGGAAGTCTTTGGGGGAGGCCTATGTCCAGCAGTGGACGTCTTTCGGCTGACATGATGATGATGGTGATGAGAGGTGACAGTTTTTTTGTCGGCTGTCGGGCATGAATTTTAATTTAATGCTCCATATGTATGAAGCTATTCACAGTTGCCGAACACCAATGTGTATGGGGCGCCGACACCCGATAAAAAATCCGGGCCAAACAGCAGACAAGTGGCAACGGAGTCTTACATCAATGTTTATGAATCGGGTCATACACAGATTTATTGTGGACATGACTAAAGTTAAGAGGGCGCAGTACGATCGGTGTGGATCGGTTCTCCATACAAACGTATTTAGGCTCTCATTTTAAAACGCCATGCTAGAATAACATGAAACTTTGTATACACAATGGGATCCGGCATACCTAGGTCGGAAATTAGTTTATGTTAATACAAATTGAAAAAGAAAAAGATTACAGCGGTTTTTTGAGTGTTTAACGGCTTATATGAAAACCTTAATAATCGCTGTATTTTTTCGCCATTATAATTTCAAGCAACAAAAACTGATTTCCGCCCTAGACAAGCTGGATCCCATTGTGTATACAAAGTTTCATGTTATTCTAGCATGGCGTTTTAAAATGAGAGCATAAATACGTTTGTATGGAGAACCAAACGTACTGCGCCCTCTTAAGGGCTATACTCGTAAAGCCTAATGCGGTATTTCACTGATAGTCAAATCAGCAACTTTTTACGCGCCAAGTATTGACCACAGGAGAGACGACTTTTGGTTTTACCAGACTGCGGCGAAGCCCAAGAGGGTTGTGTGTTTGACCTGATGTATGTATGTCCGTTTCTATGCCCCCTCGTCAATACTCAACGGCTAACCGATTTTGATAAATGATAAATGATTAGATTCGTCTTGGTGGCGCGAGTGGGACCGGGTACATAAAATTATTAAAAAAGCAAAATGGCGAATTCAATGCGCCTTATGTGCGGGCTAAAACATTTTTTTTATTTCTAGACCACGACTGAGGTATCAAAATAAAGGTCTTTAAAAGTCGCTAACGAAAATGTATATACCTACTACAGTGAGTTTTTTTTTAATCTTTAAATTTATCTTGGTTCCGCAGTGTTTTACCAAATTATCAGCTATTCCGTACCTAAACTAACAGAGGTCTTATATAATAATGTATATAAAAGTGCAAGTGTAGGTATACTTAACTACATAAATAGGTATGTATTAAGATAACTCTATGTCCATCGTTATCGCTCTCGGCCAGTGTGGTAAACATTGAGTAATAGCTACCGCGTGCGATAACGGCGGACGAAGAGATGAGCGCGATAGCACACTATAATATATCACTAGCAGTAGGTATATTGCAGTTAGAAATATTTTATATTGAATTCGAAGCGACGCATAGACGATAAAAAACAATGTGTAGTAAAACATATCGAAAAGATATTTACAGTACATATGGTGCTATATTACCGCACGGGTGCGGTAATCAGCACATTACGTGCATATATCTCGAAACTTTAAAGAGCCATATGTACTGTAAAACGTTGTACGATACACGTGCGAACAGGTAATTCGCAACTCGTGTCGATTTAAAACACTCCCTTCGGTCGTGTTTCAATTTATCACCACTCGTTGCGAATTTCCTGTTTTCTGCACTTGTATCGTAATGTACTATTATGCTTAACACCAGAAGATACAATAACAAGAACTAGGGCTATTAGGATTATCATCCCTACATACTCGTATTATAGGTATATACCTAAAAGAAAGTATGTGTCATGCACCTCCACATTCTTAGACAAAACTACACGAGACATGCCGAATAACAGTGAGTATTCGTCTATGTTCGTATTGTCTCGCGTATGTTCGTGTGGGTCTCCGTTTTGCGCCGAAGTCGCGAGCAAGGGTAGTTATAAATAAAAATGAAACTATAGTAGGAATTTGCATTCTGACACAGCTGTCATCCCGGTACAATAAACGTCAATGATGACATTGATGACATAATTTGTACTGGGATGACAGCTGTGTCAAAATGCGAATACATACTAATCATACTATAGAGTAAAATAAAGGGCTTCCAGACGCCCGACACATTGTGCCGAATATCCTGGCAGCATTTCCGCGGTATATTGCACTACTGAATACTGATTTGACGTTGATCGAGGAAGCTGACTGCTGATGAATGGCTCTATAAGCATGTTTGTAAGAGTAATAATAGAATTCAATGAACATTGTTATTGTTATGAATGATAATCAAATCCAATTATACCAGCGACCTCCTCAAAATATGTTTGAAGTAGAAAAATTCTTAAAAAAAGAAAATGATATCTAATGTAAGTTACAATATTTTGCAAAAATGGGAATTTTTTTGTAGAAGCAAAAATCGGAACATGCAAAATTCGGATTTTTTTGTAGAAGTGAACAAGCCATCTTACCAAAAATACTATGTTGAATATGTGAAGAACGCATTTCAGGAAGTTTACACTGCAGCAGTCTGCATCCCTGGACTTTCGTGGCTTGACTTTCTTCTTTTTGCTTAAAAGTGCACTTCCGTCTTTCTTCTTCACTTCCGCCATGGTAACTGGTCAATTAGCGCCGTTCTCACCTTCGACTGCACATGGTCTCCTCTGAAAAAAAAAAAGATTAGTTCTTGCTGAGAACGGAAAAAATATTTTTTTTCGATAAATATAGATACTTACTAGTTTGGTACGGCATTAGCCTTAATGCCTTTAATAGTATTAAGGAAACTCGCTATGGGATGCTAGGTACAAGTGTTTCTATGGCCTCCTCAAACTGATACTTTTAGGGTGAGCCATTCAAACAAGAGTAAACGAATTACATTTTTTATTACAACCCTTAATTATCTTACAAATGGAATGGGATATGATACAACACTTATTCTAAATTAGATACAAAAATGTCTCAAAATAATTGATTCGTAGCAATTCAGTACAGTTCAAAATTGGTATACATAAATTGATAAAAAAATATCATATCACAAATTATTAATATAGCATAATTACATAATTAGTTGTAAAAACATCCAGGATGAAAAGTTTAATGGGTCAGTAAGAGTAGCTACGACTCTTAGACGATACGCGGATATTGCAAAAGAGAATTCATCATAACTTACACGATGTTTGGTGGGTCGTCGCTGAAGTACTTACTGAGATAAATAAATATTAGGGGTCAATTTGACACAAATTGACAATAATAATTAACGATATATTTAATAGGTAGCAATCCATCACAAAGATTCAGAAATAAATATTCAAGCTCATCAAACCAATATTTGCCCTGACCAGGACTTGACCTGAAGATCGTCAGCTTCATAGGCAGCGTCACTAACCACTAGTTTAAACCGTTCACTGAAAATATTTATTCAATGGTATAATAGGCCTGTCATATTAGGTAATTCTCAGACTTAACACAGAACTAACTAGTATAATAAGGTTCTATCTTTTTTCAATCTCCAGTGGCAGATTTGCTTTAAGAACCAACTCGCCCAGGCCTAGGGTGACCAAGCAGCGGATTGGTACTGAGAAAGGGGCGGCTCGCACTTACTACACGGCCTGGGGCCTAGGGCGACTATGACTGCAAATCCGCCACTGTCAGTCTCCCAGTGTAGGAAACACACAACCCAATTTTAATGCCATGTCAATCAACATTCATTCTTGAAGACATTTCTATTATCAGCAAGAAAAGCAAAACAAAAATTTCTATGGGAACTAATCAAATGGGTGTTGTTTGACAAAAAATTATTGAAGTTCTATTCAGAAAGAGATCCGGAAGCAGCTCTAACAGACCCATTAGAACTTTTCTCTTGTATAAGCTGAACTCATTGATTTTCTAGATATAATTAGTTCAGTCCATAAGTTCATCACAATACATATATAAATTCATTAATCCATTTAACTGCAAATTCGCACAAATCCTTTGGATTACCTTTTACAAATGCATTTCTACAAACATTTAATACTTGTAGTTTGTGTTCTATTGTTAGCAGAACTACCAAGTTTACCACATCCAGCCAAGCTGAGCTAGTCATCAAACTGGTGCAGGGTGCTCTCTAACTTGTCAACAATCTTTTTGTAAAATGTGATCTGTTGTGACAAGAATTTCTGCATAGTGGCTTTTAAGTCTATTGTCCTTTCCGCCTTGAAGTGGTTGATCTCGGCAAGAAGAGCATATGAAATGACATCAGTCCTTCTTAATACTTCATTGAGCTGT
Source organism: Notocelia uddmanniana (assembly GCA_905163555.1). Taxonomy (NCBI): domain Eukaryota; kingdom Metazoa; phylum Arthropoda; class Insecta; order Lepidoptera; family Tortricidae; genus Notocelia; species Notocelia uddmanniana. The sequence goes on from LR991055.1 coordinate 26,578,818, forward strand.
GCTACTTCCATCTTGTGTTCGGCGGTAAGTTTTTCGCATTCCCGTTTCTTTGCGACGGCTCCCTTGTGGTTTGCTAATGCGTCTGGGAAGCTGCCGACGATACCTTTGTACAGGTGGAATTTATCGCCTAGTGGATCCCAGTCATATTTAGGCTGCTCATCGTACATTCTACCAATCTCTATGTACGCCCCGCCAGTCAGCTTTATAGCCGACGTCAGTTTGGAGGTGGACACTACTGATCCTTCATCTAAACTAAGTGCATTACCCAAATTGTAAAATGCCTCACCCACTTTCTGGCAATCAATCTTGTATTGGGTCTGGAATTTTTTGCTTTGTGCAACACTCATATTTGTGAGGAATTTGACAGAGGAATCCATGCTAGCAAAGAATGTGTGGGATTGCTCTGTGACCTGGTCTACATAGGACTGTAATAGAGCTTTCTCTGGGACGACTAGAGATATACAATAATTCAGGCCTATCAAGATGTCTTTCTCGGCCTGCCTTTTGCCTGCCTTCCAGCGCTTCTCATCAGTACATGTGAGGAAGTGTTGCCAGACTTCACATTTTGACAGCACAGGATGTTTGCACATCCAATCCACAAACTCCTGAAGCTGTACTCTTCTGCGCTCAATCAGTTGCTCATCATAACGGCCCGAGATCTGTTTGTCAGGCAGAGGTGGGATGGGGATGAGTGTGAACTTCTCCTGCAATCTTTCATGAAGCCAATCAAAGTGTTTATACCTTCTGGACACTTGAATGTTATTAAATGAAGGAGTTAACTGGTAAGCAATGAAACTCTTTATTCCTTTGAATTTTGACTCCTTTTTTGGGGAAGCCACTGTCACATAATAGGGCTGTGTGATAGGAGACCATATATATCCTTCCTCATTTTGTACTATGTAAACCTTTTCTGAGTCAGGCACATCCACATTGAGGGTCGCCAAAAGATAGCTTTCACCACTGACTTTTGATGATGGAGCAAATTTATTTTTCTTTACTGTTCCAACTGTTGATCCAAAGCTAGATGCAGTGTCATCAATATTCTGATTGTACTCATTAATGGGCATACCGGGAAGGGGTGCTAAGGGTGTCTGGTGGTGGTTGTACTGTTTATGTTGCTGTGCACTCGGACCAATTTCAGAGTAAGTGTCATCATCCCAGTCATCGTCCCACCCATCTTCTTGAGAAGGATTGCGTTGGTAGTTATTTTCACTCCAATCATCATTGGCTTGATCATACCGAGGTGCAGCTGGGGCAGCCTTGGTCTGTGTGGATACTGGATCGTCTAACTTCTTTACATAGGCAGCAGGGAAGAGACCAGTTTGACCATGGGCATTTTGGCCTTCCCACCAACCTTCACCAATCTCAGTGTTCAGCAGTGTCAGTATTTCTCCCGAGGCGATGGACATCTCAGTGGTGCCCGGTTCACCGGTGAAGTCATATAAAGCTTGTACTTGGGCCATTTTGTGTCTCCCTTACCTAAAACAATTTCAAAACAGATTATTAAAGCACATCCTAGGCACCTTGAAGAGTTGAGACGCATATGCTTAGTCGGATATGAGTGCACTATCTTATCAGTGTTATCTAGAAAAGTAGGGAGTATACACATATTGTGATAAACATATCTTAACTTGGAGACAGTTGATGTGGGAGCGATTGTAAATTATAATGAGGGCGTCGCTGCGCGTGCGGCGGGCGCGGGACCGACCTGACACATATTCATAACAATCCCAATTAAGAACACAAATAGCAATTGACCGAAACTATTACTCCCATTACACTTTAGCATAACTATGACTTGGAAAAGTGGACTAATGACATTCTTAAACGCTTTCATTTATGGAAAAACACAATAACAAAGGGAAACCACCGAATAATAGCGTAAAGTTCAACCTTATTGTGACTGTCAATGCGGAACATTAATTGTAACTACCAACTATGCCGATGCGTCACACGACATCACAGCGCTTAAATTAACACTTATTACCGTAATTTCTTTTGAAAAGAATTAGAACAAAGCAAGATAACGTCGTTTTATAACAAAATCAATGCCGTTAATATAAAGAGGAGTAAGAAACGAAAACAGTTTTTCGTAATGCACAAAGTACATATTTAAGGTCACACGCATTAAAACACATATTTAAAAAGACAGTAAATGCTTTTACTCACTTTTATTCACGATAAAACGATTAATTTCAAGGCGGATACACTGATTGTACAGTCATCTGTATGACAGATTATGGAGAACTTGTTTTTGACGTAGCCCGTTCTCAATTACGTGGTAGACGAGGAAAAATACAGTTGTTATTGGTTCTTCCTCAATATCATTTAGAACCACCAATAAAAACAGAGTTTTTATATTAACTGACATATTTAATCTTAAACAAGTTACAAAATATGAACAACGATTCAACAAGATAATTGTTTGAATGTATTTGATAAAGCTTGGCTCAGTTTTTGCGGCAAAAATTAAAACGTATTACACAGCGTACACTAGCGCCGTGCTTCCGTACAATGAAAACATACTCATTTACTTATAAAAGTTAGGTTGTGGCTCGTTGTGGTTTGGAACTTACCTGCTAGATGGCGCTCTATACCTTGAACTTAGATTACGGTAACCGGCGCTAGATAGCTCTACTATATCCACTTCCACTAGATACAATTCATTCTATTGGCTATGTGCGAAGTAGGTGGTGGGGGTAAGCTAGGCGATCGTAGCGCACACCATGGCAGAAATGTGTACTTACCGGGGACCACTGTCAAATTTACTTTCACGTTTTCTATTGGTTTCTTAACGGTTTCCTACAATTCGTTTCGTTTGTATGTATTTATTTATTCTCTTATTTATTTCGGTAAAATTTCCAATACGGGGTCTTTCTCGTTTACTAAAGTAAATAAAATATTCATGTGTCATTATTTGACATCTCTGAGTTTTGACATTGTCTCGGGACCTTTAACGTTTGACGTTTCCGACGTGCACATAGCCAATATTATAATTATTAATTATAAACATTGCGTCGGCAAGCTTCGTTAATATTATGCAAAATAAAAATAACAAAATCACAGTAAGGTCGGTAAGCTAATTTCGTGTGCCGGTTTCCGACCACTGGGATGAGTTGATGAACTGAAAGGATTCTGTCTCGTTTTGACATTGGAAATGTCTTTTCGTTCGCTCAGTATAGGGTCCCATTTCACGAAATAGTGCGATCCCCTTATATTTCAGAGAGTTGTGAAGGTATGATACTCAAAAGACGCGTATTTACGAGATGTGTAAGATGCAAAGAGAATTATTTGAGAAAGTCCAGAACGAAAAAAGTTTTGGTCGAAATAGTGAAAAAAAAAAATCAATTTCCTCCGATTTTTTCATTTTGGCACTCGATATTTTGGAAACGAAGAATGATATCAAAATTTTGATCAACACTCCTCTGGACAATTTAGTCGGCTACAATTTGCAGGGGTTGTAACCGGTTAATCTCAAAAACCCCGAAATAGCCAAATAATTTGAATAAGTTTATGCTCTTTATCTAGGTCTGTGTAATGTATTTAGGTTATGACTGTGTATTTTTAGATTGCCTGATTAAACATGAAATAGTAAACGAAAGAACGAAATTCCTAACCGGTTTTTAGTATGGAGAAATTAACCGGTTACAAGCCCTGACAATTTGAGCCTAAAACAAAGACGATCGGGTCAAGGGTTTGCGCTGTAGCCTAACCTTTTTGAAAGAAGTCAAAAAGTCAGAACGACTATTAGTAGGTAATATATTTTTTTTTAAATCAACACAATTGTACAATTGTAGTTAGTTTTAGTTTTATATTTCAAATTGTTTAAATTAAACATGTATTGTTTCTATAATAAATTATTATTAATTATAGTTCGAGACAACAATAGCACATTATTGCAGTGCCCGGGAAATAGCAATTCGTGGATAAGTCAATGATGTTTTGGAAGACCAATATCTTCCAAAACCTTGGCAAATAAAATAGTTGATTGAGATTGCATAAAACAAGCCATTTTATCCGAGACAATTTATCGACCCGAGCCGCAGGCAAGGGTCGATATAAAGTAGAGGATAAAATGAGTTTTATACATGAGTTATACATCGGCTTTTCACTTCGATTGCGAGAAAATGAAACAAATAATCAAGGTTATCTAAATATATAAAAGAAGAAACTGAGTGACTGACTGACTGACTGACTGACTGACTGACTGACTGACTGACTGACTGACTGACATATCAACGCACAGCCCAAACCGCTGGTCCTAGAGATTCCAAATTTGGCATGTAGGTTCCTTATAAGGTCTAGGGGTGCACTAAGAAAGGATTTTTCAAAATTCAACCCCTAAGGGGGTGAAATGGGGGTCCGAAGTTTGTATGGGGAAACAAGATTAGCTGGACTATTTTATTCGAAACTTCACAGGAGTATTTCTAACGATAAATGAGTAAACACGTGTTTCAGGTTTTTTGAAAAATCAACCCCTAAAAGGGGGAAATGTGGTGACAAATTCTGATAATCGACATGGGTATTGTTTTTATGGTTTATTAGGTCGCTGATAAAGAAAATAACAAGTATTTTAAAATCCCACGTGGAGGACGTGAAATACCATCCCCCCCTGTTGGGGTGCGAGGGGGATGAAATGTCTAAATATTAATATGGGTGTCGTTTTTATGGTTTTTTGGGACGTTAATTACGAAAATGGCATCGGTTTTGAAATCAAATATTGTGGACATGAAAACATTTGAAAATTTGTGCCAAATTGCAAGAAATAACTGACTGACTGAGTGACCAACATATCAACGCACAGCGCAAACTGCTGGTTCTAGAGATTCCAAATTTAGAATGTAGGTTCCATATAAGGTCTTGAGGTGCATTAAGAAAGGATTTTTCAAAATTCAACCCCTAAGGGGGTGAAATGGGGGTCCGAAGTTTGTATAGGAAATCAAGATTAGTTAGATTATTTTATTCGCAACTTCACAGGAGTATTTCTAACGATAAATCAGTAAACATGTGTTTCAGGTTTTTGAGAAATCAACCCCTAAAAGGGGGAAATCTGGTGACAAATTCTGAAAATCGATATGGGTGTGGTTTCTATGGTTTATCGGGTCGCTGATTACGAAAACAACAATAATTTTAAAATCCCACGTGGAGGACGTGACATACCATCCCCTTTGTTGGGGTGCGAGGGGGTTGGAATGTCTAAATATTAATATGGGTGTGATTTTTATGATTTATTGGGTCGTTAATTTCGAAAATGGTGTTGATTTTGAAATTTAATATTGCGGGCATGAAAACTTAAAAGTAGGTCCAAATTGCAAGAAGAAACTGACTGACTGAGTGAGTGACATATCAACACACAGCCCAAACTGCTGGTTCGAGACTCGAGAGATACCAAATTTGGCATGAAGGTTCCTTATAAGGTCTAAAGGCGCATGAAGTGCCGTGAATTCCCTATGAAGATACGACCTTTCTTGAGTCAATGTATTGTAAGTGGTTTTATTAATTAGTGCCGTCCGATACGATTTCGACAAAAATCGATATTTGAGCGTCCGAGAGGACTCTTAATACGACTCCTAGGTAAAATTTGGCAAAAGTGGCGGCCATATTGCTTTTCTTCATTTTCGTCCCGATTTCGTTCAAAATCAATATCTGAGCGTCCGAGGGGTCCCCAAATACCACACCGAGCAAATTTGAAAAAAGGGGCGGCAATATTGATTTTCTTCATTTCCGTCCCGATTTCATTCAAAATAGAAATCTGAGCGCCCGAGATGTCTCTTAATAAGAATCCGAGGTAAAATTTGGAAATAGTCGCAGGCATATTGATTTTCTTCATTTTCTTCCCGATTTCGTTCAAAATCGATATCTGAGCGTCCGACAGGTCTTGTAATACGAATGCGAGGTAAAATTTGGAAAAAGTGGCGGCCATATTGATTTTTTCCCCTTCGGTCCCCGATTTCGTTAAAAATCGATATCTGAGCGTCCGAGAGGTCTATTAATATGAATGAATCCGAGGTAAAATTTGGAAAAAGTCGCAGCCATATTGATTTTTTCATCTTCTTCCTAATTTCGTTCAAAATCGATATCTGAGCGTCCGAGAGGTCCCCGAATACGAATCCGAGGTAAAATTTGGAAAAAGTGGCAGCCATATTGATTTTCATCATTTCAACCCGATTTCGTTCAAAATCGATATCCGAGCGTCCGAGAGGTCCCCTAATACGAATCCGAGGTAAAATTGGGAAAAAGTGGCAGCCATATTGATTTTCTTCATTTCCAACCCGATTTCGTTCAAAATCGATATCTGAGCGTCCGAGAGTTCCCCTAATACGAATCCGAGGTAAAATTTGGGAAAAGTGGTGGCCATATTGATTTCCTTAATTTTCGTCCCGATTTCGTTCAAAATCGATATCTGTGTGTCCGAGAGGTCTCTTAATACGAATCCGAGGTAAAATTTGTGAAAGTGGCGGCCATATTGATTATCTTTTATTCCGTCCCGATTTCGTTCAAAATCGATATCTGAGCGTCCGAGGGGTCCCCGAATACAAATCCGAGGTAAAATTTGGAAAAAGTAGCAGCCATATTGATTTTCTTCATTTCAACCCGATTTCGTTCAAAATCGATATCCGAGCGTCCGAGAGGTCCCCTAATACGAATCCGAGGTAAAATTTGGAAAAAGTGGGGGCCATATTGTTTTTCTTCATCTTCGTCCCGATTTCGTTCAAAATCGATATCTGTGTGTCCGAGAGGTCTCTTAATACGAATCCGAGGTAAAATTTGTGAAAGTGGCGGCCATATTGATTATCTTTTTTTCCGTCCCAATTTCGTTGTAAATCGATATCTGAGCGTCTGAGAGGTCTCTGAATACGAATCTGAGGTAAAATTTGGCACTCCATACATGCCTGTATGCAAAAAAGTTTAATGTTACTATATAGGCGTGTGGGGTATCTATGGACTTGCTTTTAAAAACGACATAGAGGTTTCGTTTTTTTTCCATTTAAATCAACAAGTACGGTTGCCAGTTTTTGTTGCACTTTTAGCACCACCCAGGGGTCACGTGTAGGGTAACGGTGGGTACTCCCTACGGACGTGGTGCAACTTCGACCCCCTTTGTCAAGTGAGTGGGCAACTTGACTGTTCGCAGAAGTTCGCAAGCCGCTCGAAGGCCTCTAACTTGGCTTAACGATTGCAGCCGGGATCAACGGCTTAGCGTGCCTTCCAAAGCACGAGAGTCATTTAGTAACCACTCAAAGCGATCACCCATCCAAGAACTGACCTGCGCTCACATTGCTTAACCTCGCACACCGCACGCGGTAGGCGGGTGCCGCTGGGCCACGAGCGCTCTAAATTCTTGATAGTTTGTGCCAATTTGCAATTCAATCGGTCCAGTAAAAGCAACTTGGTTGTAACAGACGGACTGAAGTAAGGAGTGCGAATGGAAGTGAGGCCAAATTTTCTTTTTGGATGCTCCAATGGGAACTAGCAAAACCTACGTAATAAATTTAATTTTAGGAAAAATAAATGTTACACGTGATATTGAATTAGCCGTATTTCTGTACTTCAAAGGACCAGAGTTTATGACCGCTGCGCGCTGCTTGGTCGTTTACAGACCTATCGGTGTTACTGTAGTACACAGATACTTTTACTAAGGGCCATTTAAAACATGCTTTTATTTCATCGGCCCTTTCCCCTTCGGCCTCTCGGAAATGTATGATAATAGTTTTCGATCCTTATTTTTGGCAAAATCAAATGAAATTCAACAGTTTGCCGGTTCTCAGAATGTATACTGACTTTTCATCTGTTCATCTGTTAATGAATCACAATCACCAAACTTCGTATACCGAAACCCCCAGAATGTAACAACTACTTTTCTGGAGACCGCATCTAAATCGGTTCAGCCAAACGCGAGATAATCGTGGACAAACATACGAACCTGTTTTTTGTAGACAGTTAAAAATTTCGCTTAGTACGCGGGCGAAGCCGCGGGCAAATGCTAGTGATATCATATAATTTATCCTTCTCCTGGGGCCTAGGGTGTCATGTTGAATCCGACTTTGAAAATTCTTGTTATAGTTATAGTCGGAGTTTGGAGGTCGAGTTAATTTGAAGTGGACGTTATTTTGCGTGAATATTAGTAAAGTGGCAAATGCCTTTTTATGTGGTTACCGTAACTTAGCTGCGCTTTAAAAAATTGCCAATTTAATAGGAATTTTGTATGTGAGCTATGTTTATATATTATATATCAACCAAATTGGCATAACGTTAGCAAATGTAATGCATTTTTTTATTTTGTTGAGTTCAATTTCAATGTACCTTGATGGTCGTGTAGTGCACGAGATCTGTGAATTTTTTTAATGGACTAGAAACTCATTGTGTCCTTAGGGTCCGTAAATATATTAATATCTTTGACTGAAAAAACATCGTCCTTCAGGAGCTTTAGGTGGCACGCAGAGCATCACATGTATTATGTAAGTTCAGGCACGGTTAATCTGGGTAGATCCGGGATTGCAGGGATCTTGTTGAGGGCACTTCACTATTATTACGAGCAAATTGTATTAGTATAAACTGCCCGCAATATTCAATATACTCCTTGCTGCCCACGTCATCAGCTCAGTTCAAAATGGCTTTACTGCGACTTCACACAAAAGGATTTAGGTTTTCGTGCTCCAGAGAAATCATATTTAGAATGACGAGCTTGTTTACACCATTGCAGGCAGACCTCTTACTTACAGAGCCAGAAAGTGATTTTCACGAGTATAAAAATAGACAATCTATTAAAAAAATCGGCCAAGAGCATGTCAGGACATGCAGTTTGGAAATTAGAAGGAGGTAGGGAGTAGTTAGGAGTATACTGTTTCTGCGGCACCCCTGCGGCGCGGCCCAAAGGGCCGAATTTTTTTTTGGTTTTTTGCTGCGGCAGGTTTTTTTGGGTGTCTTTTTCGTGTGAATTTGAAATGCAGCTATGTGATATGTGACCCCCCGTTGTTTTATGTTTATGACAGGTGTGGGTGCATTGTTGTTTTTTTGCTGCGGCAGGTTTTTTGGGTATCTTTTTCGTGTGAATTTGAAATGCAGGTATGTGATATGTGACCCCCCGTTGTTTTATGTTTATGACAGGTGTGGGTGCATTGTTGTTTTTTGTTAGAAGATTGCTGTTTTGAGACGATTTGCGTATTTTATTTAAAAACGATTTGTTTGATTAGGATCAACAGTCTGTTTTTGCTCTATTCCCACGCAAAGGTAGGTAATTAATTACATTCTGTGAACAGCAATATATTTTAAAATTAATGTTGACAGAAATGATCGTGAGAATGACATGGGTTTTCTATTTGATTGGGTATAAATAAAAGTAAAGAACATTTGAAGCTAAGCAGGTTCAAACACGCCCCATCCGTTGGAATATTGCAGTAAAAAACTAGTTGTTTCGTGTCGTAACATGCAACGAACAGATGTTAATTTTTATGGGGGTAACATATTTATTGTCTTATCTGTGACATGTGAGCGTGTATTATATTTGGGAAAAAAACGATAAATATCAGCAACTATTACGAAATGTCATGCTTGCCGTATTTTATTGGTCACTAAACTACCTAAAGATCATTTAAATCTATGCAGGTTCCATTTCCAAGAATATTGCAGTAAAAAACTAATAAAATTCCACGTCTTGCTACAAGTTAGAACGTGTTGTATCAAATGAACAGGTACCTGTTTTATTAATAGATTTTTTTCTCCTAACCGCTACGTGTGTCCCGGTGTGTGTGTGTGTGTGTGTGTGTGTGTGTGTGTGTGTCTGTCGTGAATAAAAGCAAAGCTCAAATCCAGAGGGCCGCCATTCGCTCAGATTAGTTTGTCTGAAAACCGTGTCAAGTGTTAAATAAAAGTGTACTAAAGTAGATAGTTGTCAATAGTTTTAATTTTTCTTGCTACGAGTTAAAATGGAGGTAAGTCCCACATTAACTAATTAATTATGTGCAAAAATTACATGTTTCCATTTGTATCAAGCATCTCACATGTTTTTTTGGTTGTTTTAGATATCAAACGAGAATTCCCTTGAGTACACTATGAAAAATTATTATTATAACAATTTGAGTGACGATGAAGCCCAATGCTCAAAACCACTTATAATTCAAGCACAAAAACGAACCAACAACATTGATGTATTTTTTGATAAGCCTAAAAAGAAGCAGGCTACAGAATATTCATCTACTGTCGCCAAGTCTACAAATGGAGGCACTAATTATATATCTTCTCGCGTAGATGATGTTACAAAGATCACTCATGTCGTTAAAATTGACGTCTACGATATAAAAAAATTGCGTGGTATCCCAAACGATCAGCACTGGAAATTCGCGGATACTAGAATCAAATACTATACGCAGGGTGAAGAAGATGACTTTTATTCTAACACAAAAGAATTGATTTACAATATTACGAAAGATATTGCAACAAAAAACGATTGCAAGAAATATTTTATCAACGCTAAGCCATAAATTATATCTTACTCCACCCACAAGCAACTCTCCCCCCACCAACGAACAAATGATTTTTGGGGCTATATAAAGTTCGACACCGCAAAAGAAACCATACCGTATCTCTATTAACACCCGTGAAAGTCAAGCTGCACAATGGATCTACAAAACTCACAATACGATGAAGAGCTTTATGAACGCTGCGAAGACGTGGATCTATATAACTCATTTTACGACGAAGATTTGAGTAACCTCTGCGACGACGCTGAAATGCTCCATGCGTCATCAAACGGTTATTCACCAGCTTTGCAACCTATATTTTCGGGGTATGTCGGTAACCCTCTTTTGATAGAATGGGAAGATGAAGAAGACACAGAAATGTATGACATGGAGACGAGACCTCCAAGTGGCGATGCATATGAACCCATAGCATATGAAACATTGCGTTTGCCTGCATTTAAAAGTGATGAACTATTTATGGAGTGTGAAAAGTGGTGTGATATGCAATAAGGATTTCAGCTTATTGATGTAATAAAATGAAAACCGTTCTGTATTATTGTTTTTATTTTAATGTGTTACTTTTGTTTTAATGTATGAAATACTTGTATGTGAAATAAATGGTTTCAACGATCCTCTTGCATTTTTGATGAATTGATAATGTTGTATATGTTTACTAAGAATTAGTGAAGGAAAGAAAAGACAACTTTTAATAAAATATTTATTTATTTCGTAAAAACATAGATCTATACATATCTTCTATAATCAAATCATTATACATGGTATTTTCAAAAAATAAGTTTACAAAATCAAACATTGTTTTACCTTTGAACTTAAAATATATATAAACTAAACAGTATTTACCACAAACTGAAGTAAGATGGTTTTGAATTATTATATGGTTATAAAACCATTTTTTTGCATTCCGTTTTAAAAACAACTTATGATAACCAGAAGGTTTTCTACCAAATGAATCAAAATATTCACCATTACCATTAATATCAATATGAATTGCCACCCAGTGAGAGCCAGGTTTTGAGTCAGGGTCCAAATTACTTATGATATAAATCGGAAGATCCATGAAAACAGGGATTCTATTTGCCGCAAAAACATGCGATTCAATGGCAGGACAAATTTTTTTCATACATAATTGCAATTCCTTGGTGTCCATTACAAAGTATTGCATTTACCGATGAATTCGTTACTAAGGTTTGGTAAAAAGTGGTACAATTTCTCATAAACGTATTATTATATATGTACATCATTCTAATTAACTGTTATAATCTACACTTACATCTCGATGTTTGTTTATTTCAATTATATTATCAAACTCTGCATAGACGACGCAATTAACGGTCGTGGTAAGAGCTTTTTCAAATCGAACTTCTAACCGTACACTACCATGTCTAACAAGATTCCAATGAGAAGTAGAACTCGCTGATAAATCAGGTGTTAAATCGAAACACATCAAACAATAACCGTTGCCATAATCTTCTCGACTTATTGAGTTCCCTTCATTAAGAAAATGAATACCCGTTCCAGAAAACAGAGTGTGATATGTTGTTACCATTAAATCGGTATTGAAAGATGGTTGTAGTGTTTTAGAAGGAATTTGATGACCGTCTACATACAAACTAAATAAGTTCATATCGTGGTGGTGGAAGTTAAAGGGATTATGTTTTAAACTTCCATTAAATGCTATATTATCAACAAAACCTACAATACACCTTTTTGGAACTTGACCGAGGAATATATTATCAAGGGATTTCCCTTGTACCCCTGATGGTATTGTAAGTACTTTAACTTCCGCTCTTGTGATGGGATATTTTGCAGTCGTTGAAGCTAAAACCTTTTGATGTGCAAGCAAAACACTTGGGTTAATTTTTGTTCTTCTTATTATTAAACTAGCATCCATTATGCGTACTTTAAGTTTTTTATCTTGAATGCACATTAGATTAAACGACTCTTTTGATCGTACTAATTTAACTCGAACTTCAACGCCATTTATTAAAAACTTTTCTTGATTAAAAATATCACCGTGTAAGTGTCCTATCATTTCAACTTCCTTACTATCTTTAATAAATTCTTGTCTTTTAGTCCAGCCTTTGTTAGCCGTATCAGTTCCATCCATATGACCCGAAGTGTCTTCATACCATAGCCCACATGTAAGATGGGACTGTTTTGCTGCAGGTCCATAATTTAGTAGGGTTTCCATATATGCACGGTACGCATATGTATTATTAGGCGGTGAAACTAGTTTTTGATTTAAATATATGTCCAACTGGTTAAACAGTGAATGTAACCAATTATTCACTGGAGCAACATGAGTTTCTGCGGATTTGATCTTAGTACCGTCTTGATTCAATACCTTGGCTTTGATATGTAGTAAAGTGTGAGACAGGTCAATATAGTCATCGCCTGATCCTGGAACTTGAAATTCAATAGGACCATCATCACTAAGAGACGAAATAGGTTTATAATGTATCCACTGCCCATTTTCTATACTTGTTTGCGTCGATGGCAGTGCAAATAAATCTAACTCTGACTTAGCGCATTCACATGAATGATGATGTAAAAATGACATGGTTTAATTAGAAAAAATATCGTTTGTATATTTTTTACTTTTTTTTGTACCTCTCCCCCGTAATGCTTTGGATGCAATGGTGCGCTCTCGTCTTTTTCGTATCATTTTATACCCAGACCCTGACATTAAAGAATCAATTTTTTCATCAGCTTTTCTTTTTAAATTACTGCTCGCATTCTTAAAACGAGACTTTATTGATTCGTCCATAGGGTGCGAATTCATCATGTCGGATAAAAGACCAACACCAGCATTTAATGCTTCTTTCCCAACCGTTCTAAATCCGCTAGATAACAGAGGAAATACCGATCTAAACAAGCCTCCTAAAAAACTTCCTATGCCATGCCCTCGCTGGTGAGGAACACCTTTATAAACAATGCCTACTCCTGAACCAGCTTGATGAGTATAATAATGTTCATATGGGCAGGGAATATTTTCACGTCTATAATTCATTTTATTCGTTGAAAATGTAGCTTCACGCATGAAGTTCCAAACTGGAATGGAACCTTTCCACCCGTATGCATTCTTATATCAATTTCAATAGTATCAAATTCTCTACGTAAAACTGGTATGTAATGTGCAGGAGAAAAGCTATGCATTTTATATGCTCCATATATGTATTTAGTTGGATCAAGTGGTATTATTCTTACTAACGATGTCATAACATCCCCTACTATTTGAGGTTGAACGATATCCGAATATATAAACAATTGTGATGGTAGACCCAAATATAAATTAGCAGGAAATTTTCCAATTTGACATTGAATAAGGTTCGTATTCGGTTTGAAAGTAGACAAAAAAAATTGGTTCCAAATTTGAAAAATAAACAAAAATACATTATACACTATAGAAATCTTATACAATGTTTACAAAATGGATTAAATTTAACTAAAGTTCATAGAATCTTAAAATTTAAACAAACTAACTGGCTTAAAAAATATATCGATTTGAACACAACATTAAGAATAGCTGCAAAAAGCGACTTTGAAAAAGATTTTTACAAACTTATGAATAATGCAGTTTTTGGAAAAACAATGGAAAATATTGAGAAAAGGGTCGATGTTAAGTTATTAACGCATTGGGCAAATCATGGTCATATCAAAGGAATTGAAAGTTATATTGCTCGACCTGAATTCCATAGCATTTCAATTTTTTCGGATAGTTTAGCTGCAGTACAATTAAAAAAAACTAAACTAATTTATAACAAGCCTATCTATTTAGGCTTTTGTATTTTAGATTTATCAAAAACTTTAATGTACCAATTTCATTATGGGTACATGCAACAAAAATTCGAGAAAAGGCTTAAATTGTTGTATACTGATACAGATAGTTTCATATATCAAATTTTTACGGAGGATTTTTACGATGACATAAGAAATGACTTAAAAAAATATTTCGATACATCTGACTATGCGCCTAATAATATTTACAATTTTCCATGTATAAATAAAAAAAGAATTGGATATTTTAAAGATGAAAATAAAGGTAAAATTTTAAAGGAATTTGTAGGATTACGGTCTAAAATGTACGCTTTAAATGTTGAGGACTGTATAGTGGCTAAGGCTAAAGGTGTAAATAAATGCGTGACTAAAAAGTTTCAGATTCAAGATTATAAAAGTTGTTTAAATGAGAAAAAATATGTGTTATCGGAAATGTACCGATTTCGTTCTATTAAGCATGTAATTTTTACACAGAAGATAAATAAAATCTCGTTATCATCTTGTGACACAAAAAGATATCTGTGTAAAGATTCATTTGACACTTTAGCTTGGGGTCATTATAAATTAAGGTAGATCTAGAGTTACAAATATTTAAGTATCAATAACTATAATTCATAGTATTTAAGTATCAGTGAATATAATTACAAGTTGACGTATTAACTGTTTAAATTAAAAAAAAATGTTCGTTGCATGGGAGGTTTTAGATTTAATTTTGTTTATATTAAAATAAGTTTTTATTTTTAATTTTAGTTTTAAGAACTTTTATTTTGTAAATCGTGTATTTACATCAAATATAAATATATCAGAAAAAGAAAAAGTTTTATTTTTAAATTATTACATTATAAGCAAATGTATGCCAATCATATACCATATGCTTATATTAGATTATGGATACATATATATATATCTATAGCCTCATAAATGTATTTTATTTTATAGACAACCTTTAGTGAGGAAGGACAGTTTTTATAATGTACCATTTCATTCATCCATTTACAGCTATTATTGCTGGTCCAAGTGGATGTGGAAAATCAAACTTTGTCACAAATTTTTTAAAAAATGTAGCACATATGTGTAATATAGATTTTAATCAAGTGCTGTGGTGCTATGATGAAATGCAGCCACTTTATAACTTGAATGGTGTTGATTATGTTCAAGGTATTCCCGATTTAAGTATGTTTGATGGGAAACAACCTAAACTGCTTATAATCGATGATTTAATGAGAGAGTCAGATGGACGTATTGTTGATATTTTTACTAAAGGTAGCCATCACAGAAATTTAAGCGTTTTTTATATAACTCAAAACTTATTTCACCAAGGAAGAGGACAACGTGATATCTCTTTGAACACAACCTACATTATTTATTTTAAAAATCCTCGAGACAAAACTCAAATACGCTACTTGTCCCGACAAGTTTATCCAGAAAATACAAAATTTATTGAAGAAGCATATAAAGATGCCACTATGACAGCTCATGGATACCTGATGATAGATTTGAAACAAAGCACTGATGATATATGTCGTTTTAAAACTAAGGTATTTCCATTCGATAAAGGTTGTACAGTATACATTCCAAAAAAAGGGTTTAAATATACCAGTAGTCATTCTGTTTTGGTCAGTTCTAGATAATGCCTGACAGAGTAGCCACATATCAACATTTACTTAAAGCATTGCATACGCTCAAACCAAAATATCGTAAAGCTTTACTGAAAGCATGTGATGAAGATGAAATAAATATAATTTGTGAGTGCATTTACAACGTTTTAAAGGGAAAAGTTCCATTAGACAATTTAGAAAAAATCAGGTTAAATAAACATAAGAATATATTACGCAAATTAGTTTCTAAGGGGAAACAAAAATTAAGGAAGACTATTATAGTGCAAAAGGGTGGTGCGTTTTTACCAATTATACTGGGGGCTGTATTAAGTAGTTTATTGAGCTCATTAACATAGTTAAAATGGAGAACACGAAGAAAATGATTTTAGTAGAACCAGACTTTATTGAGAAGCTCAAACACAATGAAAATGCTCCTTTAAATTCCCTATCTCGCTTAGATGAGGACATGCAAAAAATACTGAAAAGTAAAATAGAGGATCGCGAAAAATGGGCATTGTATTCTCAAGCACTACAACGTTTTTTGCATTTTACTGAATCAGATCGAAAACCGTTCAAGGTGCCAATAATGATTGATGATACAAATAATGTCCACCAAGAATATTCTGACAAATCGATGGTTAAAAAGGAGGAAACTGAACATAATGCTACATTACCACATTCAAGACCGTTCGAAAGTGACGCTGCGAGTACTCCTTCGAATCATACTTACCCTGAGAAGTTTACTCCATCTCACATCATAAACAAAATTCCTAAAAGTTATGTGAAAAAAGGACAATCTTTGATTGACAATATTTTAAAAAATAAACCGAAGATTTGGTGGAAAGAAGGAGGGGAAATCGTAGTAAATAATCAAGTTATCCCAGAAAGCAATATAACAGAATTGATAAGTGACACGCTGAGACCTCTCAAACGTCCCAAACCGATTGGTTGGAAACAGTTTGCTTTAGTTTTAAAAGATATTGAAGTTCCTATATCTTGTATAGGTAACCCAACTAATCTGGAATATATAAATGGTCTTCAGATCGACGAGGTTCAAGAATCCCCAATATACAAAAATACCAGATCAACTTCGATTCAATCAAAAGGACAATCAACACCAATTTCATACAAAACTCCTGAATCATCAAAAAAGAAAATAGATTGGGAGAGATGGACCCCCTATTAGACATCAGTAGGATTTACTATAATGTTTCTGATCCAGCTGGCTACAGTAGTATTGATAAGTTAGCTAAAGCAATGCATGGTCGAATGAACAAAGATGAGGTAGCAAACTGGTTACGGTCCCAGGAAACATATACATTACATAAACCAGTTCAAAGACGTTTTACACGAAACAAGTACATTTTGTCCAACTATAATGAACTTTGGCAAGTAGATTTAAGTGATATGCGTACGTATAGTAAATATAATGATGGTTTTAATTATATATTATGTGTTATTGATGTCTTTAGTAAATATGCTTTTGCTAGGGCAATGAAAAAGAAAAATTCAGAAACAGTTAAACAATGCTTTGAGGATATATTTACCGAGGCTCGAGCAACTCCACGTCACATCCAATCCGATAAAGGTACTGAATTTGTTTCCAAAGAGGTAAGACAATATTTTAAGAGTAAAAACATAAACTACTATACAACGAATAATCCTGACATTAAGGCGAGTATTGTAGAAAGATTTCAAAGAACATTAAAAATGAAAATGTGGCGCTATTTTACACATAAAAATACTTATAAATACATTGACATTTTACAAGATCTCCTTTATTCATATAATCACAGTTACCATTCAAGTATTAAAATGCGTCCGATAGATGTTAATTTTAACAATATTATGACTGTTTGGACCAATTTATACGATACACCAAAAAATGGATTAAAAAAAATTAGTAATAGTACTTTAAATGTTGGTGATCATGTCAGAATAACGAAGTATAAACACATATTTCAAAAAGGTTACGAAACTAATTGGAGCGATGAAATCTTCGTAATCGAATCAATAATTAATAGGTCGCCTCATCTTGTTTACACATTGAAGGACTTACAAAATGAACCAATCACTGGCACTTTCTATTCTAAAGAGTTACAGAAAGTTACTTATAACCCCACCATGATATATAAAATAGATAAAATAATACGTTCTAGACGCGTAGGTAACAGAAAGGAGGTGCTCGTGAAGTGGAGAGGTTATCCGAATAAATTTAATAGTTGGATACCTGCTTCTAGCTTAGAAGAAACATGAGTGATGACAGTTTTTATTTAACTTTGTTAAGAAACAGCTCTATGCAATATTTCCCCGAAAATACAACAGCAAACTTTCTCACCAAACTCCCAAAGACAATAAAACTAGAAGGAGAATGGGTTGTCGGATTAGTGGAGTTTCACTACCCATGTTCAATGTACAACGTTCAAGAACATGAAAACGCAGTCTATGTAAAAAAGATGGTGAAATTACCAAACGAAGTGTCGCCTGTTAATGTTGAATTTAAGTCACATATTCCAGCAACGACATATGACGACATGGATCAGTTTTTATCTGCTTTTAATGAAAATTCCTTATTAAGAAATAAGGTGAAATTTAGCTATGATGGAATATCGAAAGTTATCAAGGTCACTACTTCACATAAAGACATAGTTTCCGTACGTGCAACACCAATACTAAACCTCCAGCTAGGTTTCAAACCGAATACGAACCTTATTCAATGTCAAATTGGAAAATTTCCTGCTAATTTATATTTGGGTCTACCATCACAATTGTTTATATATTCGGATATCGTTCAACCTCAAATAGTAGGGGATGTTATGACATCGTTAGTAAGAATAATACCACTTGATCCAACTAAATACATATATGGAGCATATAAAATGCATAGCTTTTCTCCTGCACATTACATACCAGTTTTACGTAGAGAATTTGATACTATTGAAATTGATATAAGAATGCATACGGGTGGAAAGGTTCCATTCCAGTTTGGAACTTCATGCGTGAAGCTACATTTTCAACGAATAAAATGAATTATAGACGTGAAAATATTCCCTGCCCATATGAACATTATTATACTCATCAAGCTGGTTCAGGAGTAGGCATTGTTTATAAAGGTGTTCCTCACCAGCGAGGGCATGGCATAGGAAGTTTTTTAGGAGGCTTGTTTAGATCGGTATTTCCTCTGTTATCTAGCGGATTTAGAACGGTTGGGAAAGAAGCATTAAATGCTGGTGTTGGTCTTTTATCCGACATGATGAATTCGCACCCTATGGACGAATCAATAAAGTCTCGTTTTAAGAATGCGAGCAGTAATTTAAAAAGAAAAGCTGATGAAAAAATTGATTCTTTAATGTCAGGGTCTGGGTATAAAATGATACGAAAAAGACGAGAGCGCACCATTGCATCCAAAGCATTACGGGGGAGAGGTACAAAAAAAAGTAAAAAATATACAAACGATATTTTTTCTAATTAAACCATGTCATTTTTACATCATCATTCATGTGAATGCGCTAAGTCAGAGTTAGATTTATTTGCACTGCCATCGACGCAAACAAGTATAGAAAATGGGCAGTGGATACATTATAAACCTATTTCGTCTCTTAGTGATGATGGTCCTATTGAATTTCAAGTTCCAGGATCAGGCGATGACTATATTGACCTGTCTCACACTTTACTACATATCAAAGCCAAGGTATTGAATCAAGACGGTACTAAGATCAAATCCGCAGAAACTCATGTTGCTCCAGTGAATAATTGGTTACATTCACTGTTTAACCAGTTGGACATATATTTAAATCAAAAACTAGTTTCACCGCCTAATAATACATATGCGTACCGTGCATATATGGAAACCCTACTAAATTATGGACCTGCAGCAAAACAGTCCCATCTTACATGTGGGCTATGGTATGAAGACACTTCGGGTCATATGGATGGAACTGATACGGCTAACAAAGGCTGGACTAAAAGACAAGAATTTATTAAAGATAGTAAGGAAGTTGAAATGATAGGACACTTACACGGTGATATTTTTAATCAAGAAAAGTTTTTAATAAATGGCGTTGAAGTTCGAGTTAAATTAGTACGATCAAAAGAGTCGTTTAATCTAATGTGCATTCAAGATAAAAAACTTAAAGTACGCATAATGGATGCTAGTTTAATAATAAGAAGAACAAAAATTAACCCAAGTGTTTTGCTTGCACATCAAAAGGTTTTAGCTTCAACGACTGCAAAATATCCCATCACAAGAGCGGAAGTTAAAGTACTTACAATACCATCAGGGGTACAAGGGAAATCCCTTGATAATATATTCCTCGGTCAAGTTCCAAAAAGGTGTATTGTAGGTTTTGTTGATAATATAGCATTTAATGGAAGTTTAAAACATAATCCCTTTAACTTCCACCACCACGATATGAACTTATTTAGTTTGTATGTAGACGGTCATCAAATTCCTTCTAAAACACTACAACCATCTTTCAATACCGATTTAATGGTAACAACATATCACACTCTGTTTTCTGGAACGGGTATTCATTTTCTTAATGAAGGGAACTCAATAAGTCGAGAAGATTATGGCAACGGTTATTGTTTGATGTGTTTCGATTTAACACCTGATTTATCAGCGAGTTCTACTTCTCATTGGAATCTTGTTAGACATGGTAGTGTACGGTTAGAAGTTCGATTTGAAAAAGCTCTTACCACGACCGTTAATTGCGTCGTCTATGCAGAGTTTGATAATATAATTGAAATAAACAAACATCGAGATGTAAGTGTAGATTATAACAGTTAATTAGAATGATGTACATATATAATAATACGTTTATGAGAAATTGTACCACTTTTTACCAAACCTTAGTAACGAATTCATCGGTAAATGCAATACTTTGTAATGGACACCAAGGAATTGCAATTATGTATGAAAAAAATTTGTCCTGCCATTGAATCGCATGTTTTTGCGGCAAATAGAATCCCTGTTTTCATGGATCTTCCGATTTATATCATAAGTAATTTGGACCCTGACTCAAAACCTGGCTCTCACTGGGTGGCAATTCATATTGATATTAATGGTAATGGTGAATATTTTGATTCATTTGGTAGAAAACCTTCTGGTTATCATAAGTTGTTTTTAAAACGGAATGCAAAAAAATGGTTTTATAACCATATAATAATTCAAAACCATCTTACTTCAGTTTGTGGTAAATACTGTTTAGTTTATATATATTTTAAGTTCAAAGGTAAAACAATGTTTGATTTTGTAAACTTATTTTTTGAAAATACCATGTATAATGATTTGATTATAGAAGATATGTATAGATCTATGTTTTTACGAAATAAATAAATATTTTATTAAAAGTTGTCTTTTCTTTCCTTCACTAATTCTTAGTAAACATATACAACATTATCAATTCATCAAAAATGCAAGAGGATCGTTGAAACCATTTATTTCACATACAAGTATTTCATACATTAAAACAAAAGTAACACATTAAAATAAAAACAATAATACAGAACGGTTTTCATTTTATTACATCAATAAGCTGAAATCCTTATTGCATATCACACCACTTTTCACACTCCATAAATAGTTCATCACTTTTAAATGCAGGCAAACGCAATGTTTCATATGCTATGGGTTCATATGCATCGCCACTTGGAGGTCTCGTCTCCATGTCATACATTTCTGTGTCTTCTTCATCTTCCCATTCTATCAAAAGAGGGTTACCGACATACCCCGAAAATATAGGTTGCAAAGCTGGTGAATAACCGTTTGATGACGCATGGAGCATTTCAGCGTCGTCGCAGAGGTTACTCAAATCTTCGTCGTAAAATGAGTTATATAGATCCACGTCTTCGCAGCGTTCATAAAGCTCTTCATCGTATTGTGAGTTTTGTAGATCCATTGTGCAGCTTGACTTTCACGGGTGTTAATAGAGATACGGTATGGTTTCTTTTGCGGTGTCGAACTTTATATAGCCCCAAAAATCATTTGTTCGTTGGTGGGGGGAGAGTTGCTTGTGGGTGGAGTAAGATATAATTTATGGCTTAGCGTTGATAAAATATTTCTTGCAATCGTTTTTTGTTGCAATATCTTTCGTAATATTGTAAATCAATTCTTTTGTGTTAGAATAAAAGTCATCTTCTTCACCCTGCGTATAGTATTTGATTCTAGTATCCGCGAATTTCCAGTGCTGATCGTTTGGGATACCACGCAATTTTTTTATATCGTAGACGTCAATTTTAACGACATGAGTGATCTTTGTAACATCATCTACGCGAGAAGATATATAATTAGTGCCTCCATTTGTAGACTTGGCGACAGTAGATGAATATTCTGTAGCCTGCTTCTTTTTAGGCTTATCAAAAAATACATCAATGTTGTTGGTTCGTTTTTGTGCTTGAATTATAAGTGGTTTTGAGCATTGGGCTTCATCGTCACTCAAATTGTTATAATAATAATTTTTCATAGTGTACTCAAGGGAATTCTCGTTTGATATCTAAAACAACCAAAAAAACATGTGAGATGCTTGATACAAATGGAAACATGTAATTTTTGCACATAATTAATTAGTTAATGTGGGACTTACCTCCATTTTAACTCGTAGCAAGAAAAATTAAAACTATTGACAACTATCTACTTTAGTACACTTTTATTTAACACTTGACACGGTTTTCAGACAAACTAATCTGAGCGAATGGCGGCCCTCTGGATTTGAGCTTTGCTTTTATTCACGACAGACACACACACACACACACACACACACACACACCGGGACACACGTAGCGGTTAGGAGAAAAAAATCTATTAATAAAACAGGTACCTGTTCATTTGATACAACACGTTCTAACTTGTAGCAAGACGTGGAATTTTATTAGTTTTTTACTGCAATATTCTTGGAAATGGAACCTGCATAGATTTAAATGATCTTTAGGTAGTTTAGTGACCAATAAAATACGGCAAGCATGACATTTCGTAATAGTTGCTGATATTTATCGTTTTTTTCCCAAATATAATACACGCTCACATGTCACAGATAAGACAATAAATATGTTACCCCCATAAAAATGAACATCTGTTCGTTGCATGTTACGACACGAAACAACTAGTTTTTTACTGCAATATTCCAACGGATGGGGCGTGTTTGAACCTGCTTAGCTTCAAATGTTCTTTACTTTTATTTATACCCAATCAAATAGAAAACCCATGTCATTCTCACGATCATTTCTGTCAACATTAATTTTAAAATATATTGCTGTTCACAGAATGTAATTAATTACCTACCTTTGCGTGGGAATAGAGCAAAAACAGACTGTTGATCCTAATCAAATAAATCGTTTTTAAATAAAATACGCAAATCGTCTCAAAACAGCAATCTTCTAACAAAAAACAACAATGCACCCACACCTGTCATAAACATAAAACAACGGGGGGTCACATATCACATACCTGCATTTCAAATTCACACGAAAAAGATACCCAAAAAACCTGCCGCAGCAAAAAAACAACAATGCACCCACACCTGTCATAAACATAAAACAACGGGGGGTCACATATCACATAGCTGCATTTCAAATTCACACGAAAAAGACACCCAAAAAAACCTGCCGCAGCAAAAAACCAAAGCCGCAGGGGTGCCGCAGAAACAGTATACTCCTAACTACTGTAGGGACACACTTTTCATGACTTTGACAGCAAATATCTCACCAACGGTTGACTTAAATGGAAAATATTTTAATAAACTTTGATGAATTTTTAACGTGTTTAAAGGTCTATCCATAGATACCCTGCCTATGTGCATTGAAAAAAAAAATTGGACTCCCTGTTACATGTATGGGGTCCCCCCCAGTATAATATGATTTTCGTAATTTGACATCATATTTCTATAGCGGTACCTTCCTACCAAATTTCATGATTGTAGACATTGTAGTGCTCATAGTCTCCGAATAAATCGGGTGTGACATACGGACGGACGGACAGACATGACGAATCTATAAGGGTTCCGTTTTCGCCATTTTGGCTACGGAACCCTAAAAACGGATGTCGATTTGACCACGGATATTGGTAATGCAAGTGTAGATAATTTACTTATTGTTTAATCTTTTACTTACGTTATCATTTGAAGAGTATGTTTCTTGTTGACAACTATGAGAAAAGAAACAGCTTCATTCATTCGTAGTTGTACATGGCATACCATACATTGACCACCACCATCCACCATATCAACCGAAGGACGTCCACTGCTGGACATAGGCCTCCCTCAATTTCATGGGGTGTAATTGCCATCATCGCCACGCTTGGCATGCGGGTTGGTGATCGCTGTATCTCCACCGCACTCCAGAGATGCTGCTGCCCATCCCCCGGTGGTCTTGATCGTAGTTTTAGGACATACTCGGGTCCAGCATACATTGACATTAATACCTATTTGTTCCCGTTAGTTATTGGTCGTTGCAATCACACAATTCACACAGGAAATCAACGAGCGTCTAACACCAATAAAGCCTTTGAGCCAGGAGGAGGCTTGGGCGGCCGAGCGAAAATTAATCGAGCCGTGATTGCAACAGGTTATCAAAGGAGGAGCTTATATATTATCAAAGGCTGTGGCAGGCCTGTCTTACTTGCCGTTTCGGCTAAACTGGAAACTGGGATCTAACAATTTATCCGATCGCGGTTGGCATTGACACTCATCGTCGCGCGGCTGACATTGCCTGACGAAAGAGCATGTGTTATGTCATCAGCGGGTTATTTGCTATCAAACATCGGATTTGTTGGATAGTGTATCTTCTGTACGTACAGTCATAAGCAAAAATAAGTTAACACTTTTGCATCTTATTCTATTATGTGTTCTATTGTAATAAGCAGGTGAAAAAGCATTAACTTACTTTTGCTCTTGACTGTACCGGTACCTAGCATACACCTACAAGTACTATTGTTTATATCAACCCTAGTAGACCATGAGATACTGTTTCCTATGACTATCAGTGAGATTAACGTTTTTTTTGCTGTAGTAGGGTAGTCAGAGACTTATTTAAAGATTTGGCGCCCCGGGCCAGTTAGCTTTGCCGCCCCGTAAAGTGACGACAAAATATTTTATTAAAAAAAAAAACAGCAATGGGTACCGATGTATGGCTTCGCCGGCCCTCGCAGCCTGCCGCCCCGGGGGGTAAATACGCCCCTGGGATAGTAGGGTGACCGTGATTGTAGAGAATTAAACTGTTACTTAAAAGGAAAAAAGTGGATGTTCCACTTCAATACGATGCCAATGATCTTGGCTATGTCTGTCTGCGTCTAATTGCGCCGGAGTGAAAGAGAAACTATATGCAGGGTCATACATATAATAAAGCTGAAGAGGGTCGAAAGTCTGTACATGGAACATATTCGAAAAAAAGTTGGCTAGGGATACTTAAAATCGATAACAGAACAGGTTCCAACAGTTTTTATAATTTTTGTCTGTTTGTCTGTTTATATGAACGCGCATCACGTGAAAGCGGCTGAACGGATTTTGATAAATTTTTACTAATCTGTCGAGTAAATACTCGGTCAGGTTGTAGGCTTTAAAAATTGTGCAAATTTGGGTTAAAAGGGGGTAAAAAGACGGGTTGAATTTTGTATGGGAACTCCTATAATCCATGAGTTGCAGGTTTGAAAATTGGTAGGTAAGTATATACTTGACGACAAAAGAAAAACATCCTCATTCAAAATTTGTGTACTCTAAAGAAACTGAAAAAAAAGAAAGTAAACGCAAGCGCTGGGCCGCGGCGCTGCCCAATGTGCGCGCCAGCCACCACGTTCTCTTCAAATTTTGAACTCTATTATGATTTAGCCCATTAAGTAACTGTGACCCGAAACCCAAATTTCAGCCCCATTTTATAGATTCAAAAACTGCTTATATAACTTTGTAATCCCAAATGAAAACATGCAATTACAAAGTTACTTTTGCCGTAAGATTTAGATGAGTTGTATGCTAATAGTATAATTATAATCTGGATTCACTTATATATATTATAGGTAAGTGTACTTTTTGTCCCGATGATCATCTATCAAAGGGATATTAAATCGGGGATGCAAGTAAGGTCTATGAAACGGGGTGGTTTAAATCCGCCAATTGGGAGTATAACGGCGTGTCAAGAAATTTAACTTAAAGCAGAATTTGAGGTATTGCAAACAAGTTGACGATTCAGTATGCCAAAACCGATGCTATTTTTGAGCATAACCTTTTCGCAATTAGTTCTACTTTGCGTGTACATCAAAATGCATTTGCGATACTTTGGCATTGTTTTTATTCATATGCTTAAATACAAAAACAGCTGTTTCAATGCACACTTTGTATCGTCGGTGTACCATTTAATTTTGTAGTGCGTTATTTTTTACGTAATTGTTGACCCTTCACAACATAAAACTGTTTGATATAAGAGATCACTTGAGCTGGGCAGCCCAATCGTCAGCATTGACAGTTGGAGCACCTTAGATCTATACTTAGGTATATAGATAATAAATCTGAAGAGGGTAGAAAGTATGTACATAAAAGATATTCGAAAAAAAGTTTCTGGGGATACTTAGAATCGATAAAAGAAATCGTTTCAACAATTTGTGTCTGATTGTCTGTCTGTTTATATGTCTAGGCATCATGTGAAAACGAACGAATGGAGTATAATTTACCCTTTAATACTACCTTATATGGCAACTGGATCTTCGGCGACGACATAGCTCGGCGTTCGGCCTCGCATGCCTTGCCAGTCTCCTTCGGCTTTTCAGTCATCAACCAGGTTCTTCTCGTGGCAGAGGTATATTTTTCCGAACTGGTGGTAGTTTATTGACGTTCATAGGTGCATGTAATATGCCTAATTTGAAGAATAAACTACTTTTACTTTTTTTACTTTTACTTAACCTTACATGAAGAATCTATTCTGTTGGGAGGCTCGGCCTTCAGCCTCGCGTGTCTCGCCTCTCTGCTTCAGGCCTTCGGTCCTCAGTCTTACATAAGAAGCCCGCTATATGTGATTATTCTCGCATTCCTACCCGCTCTGCTTCCGACCTTCGGTCATCATACTTAAATGGAGAACTCGCTCTGTTAGGATTACGTTTTCCGGCAGAACTGCGTAGCGAGACTTTTATCATTGTACATGTAATGTTTTTGACGAGATTCATTCGTCTAGAATCGGTACAGTTTGATATTCCGAAATAAGTTTTGACTCTTGCCTGATCGAATGCCATATTGACTGTAATCATTTCTTAAGGGGGTGTAAAGAAGGGTGAAAAATTGTATCATCATCATCATCTGAGGCGTAATAGCCGCGGTTGGGCCCTAGCCTGGTCAAGCAAATATCTCCAGTCCGATTTATGAACACTTGCAGAATAGTACGTAAATTCTTAGCCCTAGAACAATAGGTAATAAGTCGATAACATTGTCTTCTACACTCGTTTGGCCAAAAGCCCGCGGGTGTGGAAATAAAATAACCTCCATTTGGAGAGAAAGACAAATAAAAAAAACCATAATACTTAATAATATTTATTTGCGTTAAACATTACCAAACAAAATTACAGGTAGGTTTTCATGCTTAACCATGACTGGTATGCAAAATAATAATAATAATAAAAGGAATTATACAGTTTTAAAAATTTGTGTCTGTTTGTCTGTCTGTTTATATGTATAGGCATCACGTGAAAACGAGCGAATGGAGTATAATTTACCCTCATTAATATGGCAACTGGATCTTCGGCGACGACATAGCTCGGCCTTCGGCCTCGCATGCCTTGCCACTCTCCTTCGGCTTTTCAGTCATCAACCTTACATGAAGAATCTACTCTGTTGGGAGGCTCGGCCTTCAGCCTCGCGTGTCTCGCCTCTCTGCTTCAGGTCTTCGGCCCTCAACCTTACATGAGAAGTCCGCTCTGTGTGATTATTCTCGCGTGCCTTGCTTCCGGCCTTCGGCCATCATACGTACATGAAGAACTCGCTCTGTTGGGATAACGTTTTACGGCAGAACTGCGTAGCGAGACTTTTACCATTGTACAGTGTACATGTAATGTTTTTGACGAGATTCATTCGTCTAGAATCGGTACATTTGATATTTCAAAATAAGCACTTAATCATTCGTTTTGACAATAGGATTTCTAGCGAATGTCATATTGACTGTAATCATTTCTTAAGGGGGTGTAAAGAAGGGTGAAAGATTACATCATCATCATCATCTGAGGCGTTATAGCCGCGGGTGGGCCCGAGGCTAACCTGGTCAAGCAAATATCTCCAGTCCGATCTATTCGTGGCTTTCCTTCTCCAACATGTCACCCCTAAGTTCCTGGTGTCCACACGAGCTTGAGAAAGATTGTATGGGAAAACAAATCATTCTAAGGCGCTATGCAAGCAGATAATCAGAAATTTAATCATAAAATGAAATATATTCACCACATGTGTCATATAAATCGTCTATGCTTCAGGTTTGAGTATTTTGGAACTGTGATGATTATTTGAACTGTGTTGATATAAGATGATTTTAAGACTTTAAGCTTTGCGATTTTTTTCGATCAAGCCGATTTTCTAAAACCCTCTTCCACATCCTTTGAAATATAATAAATGTTAACGTGTATTTTTATTTTAATGGTTTTTGTTGAAACACCATTATAAAAATGGCAATTTAGCTCTATTTAGCGTCTTAAGATTTATTATATTTAGGGTTAGTCCCGGTACTCATGCTCACGTCTCCCAAATCACCCCATGTACACGCTTCTAAGCAACGCATGTTATTACCTAAGTAAGCAACGAGTATACAGTTGAAACATTGTTGCGATACGATGTAGGTAGGTAAGCAATTAATGTTTGTGTTGGGCGACTTCCGAAGCAAACCCCGTATCGCTTTGCCTGGCCACACAGAACTATATCGAGATACAAGGAAAGAGTGTATGTACCTCACGTACCGAAACGGCGATCAGAAATCGTCATTGCTCGCCGCGATGCTCAGTCCGCTCTCGACCACTTTCCGCGTGTGATGTTGGAATGCATGTAAAAACAAAATAGCCCCTTGCTCGAGAGTAAATTGTTCAAACACCACCAAAAAAGTTGGAGCTGTAAATCAAGATATTTCCTTTCATCTGTAAGTACTCTTTGCCCTAAAATACCTCTGATTATTTATAAAACAATTTATTTTGTTGTTCCGTATTAATTTCATATAAACAATAGCGGACCCGGGTATGTCCTAAAACTACGACCAAGACCACCGTAGGATGGGCAGCAGCATCCCTGGAGTGCGGTGGAGATACTGCGATCGCCAACCCGCATGCCAAGCGTGGCGATTATGGCAATTACCCCTCATGACATACACAAACAGGCCACGGCCCCGAGGTTCCGGCGACCCCCGGTACCCTGGTTCTGGTAGCGGCCAGGGTACTAGCGGGGTCAGGGGTGCAAAGAATCTCCGGTTAAGATCCGGCTACCACCACCGACGACTTCTGGCCCTGGCAACATACAACACACGAACACTGCGGACCGACGAAAAGATAGCGGAACTGGAGGAAGGATTGAGCAAGTTCATATTCATATTCATATTCATATTCATATTCATATAATTTATTGCATATATACATGTGTTTACATTGGTGTCATAATACAATTTGTTTCAACATGTACCCTTTCGGGCATAGCAATGTACTTCAACGTCTACAACTAAATATACCTAATTACATTATAGCAAAAGTGATTATTAAATTTAATTCAACATGATCCTTTCAGCCATAGCAATCTACTAAAACGTCTTCAACTAACTATAATTACATTTCATAGCTAAGGTGTAAGCATACCAACATTAAACATTAATTAGATTCAATTGATACAATTTCCATGCATTAAGTAGTATTATTCATTTCAATTATTTTTTATTTTATTTTACTTAAGTAATCTGTAATTTATAATTATTTTTGTTATTTATGGATAAATTTAAAAATAAATACCAAGATTAAAGTTATTTAATTTCTTTAAGATTGTCTGGGATTAGGTTCTTAGGCGATTAACGAATATAAGTACAGTTAACCAATTTGATTTCTGGGCCACTTCGTACCTTGACACAGTGACAATAATAATGTGAGATCTCTAGCTGCTTCCATATTGATTTTCACTGTGACAAGGTACGAAGTGGCCCGGAAATCAAATTGGTGGACCGTACATACGCGGGTGAAGTTGCGATAATGTACATACAAAAAGTAAGTTTATTATAAGTAATTGATTGATTGGCTAGACCAGCTAGCCTCGTTTAGTTACCAACACTAATGAATTAATGATTAAATTTAATAACTTTTTAAAGAAAAAAGGAAGGCGTAGCGTGGGCAGGCCCCCCACACGGTGGACTGATGACCTGGTGAAGGTCGCGGGTGTCCGCTGGATGCGGGTGGCGCAGGACCAGTAATTGTGGAAGTCTTTGGGAGAGGCCTATGTCCAGCAGTGGACGTCTTTCGGCTGACATGATGATGATGATGTACTAAACCTCTACAAGGGATATATTTATATTTCATCTCAGTTACAATCGGATAAACACATTGCATAGCTATTTTACACATTTCATTAAATACAACAGCCAAAGTAAAAGCCCATTAAACAATCGCTAAGTTGCATAATTAAGATCCGGCCCCACCGCTGCTTAAAACTCACTGACGCACCGTAAACGCAGTGACGTGCCTCATGCGTGACGTTTTTAACTCATATAAGTTTCTCCCTCTTGTCCACTGCGATTCCGTACTGTCACCATATTTTGAGCACCGATGTTATTGTGAATTTCGGAACGACTGTCGCCCAATGTATTTGCTTAACTTTTTTTCGGAGATACCTTACGTTCGTTTCTAAAGAAAAGACCTAACTATTGATGTGCTACATGTTGAATAATGTATTTTTACATTCAGACTATGTATCGGCCTACATAAAATACACTTACCTACATTTCAGTTTATTTTTATACACCTTATAGTGGTTTTAATGATTAAAGTCTTAAATAATTTGTATTGCGTATTAATTTTCCGTTTGACTGCTAGTACCTAAGCCTGCTTATTATTCTTTAAGAATTGGAAGAGCAACAATGCCTGATATCTAGGGTGAGTGCACGGATGTTTTCGCTCCAGTATATAAAAATGACAAAGACAAGGAAATTACTTCGTCATCAAGCAAGGTAACTGGCAAAAGAGTTAATTTAACTCTGCTTGGATATGAAAGTAGCACACAGAGTGCGCTGATGCACTTCCAGACAAAACTTTAGCAAGAAAACTTATTGTAAGAAACTAATTAGACTGTCGATGTAACTTTGCCTCGCAGTCGGAATTAAAGCGATAAATCGGGGATTCAGTTTCAGTTTCCAACCCAAATAATATTCCAGCACAATGCTAAATGCAGTAGGTAATGTCATAGTTTCCGTCGAACGCAAAGAAGAGTCAGCGGCTGCCAAATGCGGACGCTCCCACCTAATGGTCCATTAAACCAGTTCAATTTAGAGCAAACGCTTTCTGCTAATGTTAAAAACTTCGCGTCGACATCCACAAATCACTTGTGAAAATATTTATGACCGCTAAGGGAGATATTGCCGCATTTCTCCGGGATTTTAAAGGAAAGCATTCAATGTAAAATCTCATTGGAGATTAAATTTCCGCCGATGCGTCGAGTTTACAATTCCCGTTTTAAAAAGATAGGCTCTCAGTAAAGTTGAGATGATAAATATAAAGTTGGTCAGAATCTAATTTCAGTTCTGCTTGAAAAGGAAACTAATTAAAGTCTTGCCTTTGTGTGAATTTTAAATGAGCAGAGGGTTTAGTGCGCGCGCGTAAATCTTGGCCACAAGAGTTATTCGACGCGTCGCTCAGGGCTCTCGTCTGGACCCGTGCCTGAGGCGTATTACGGCTTCTTCGAGGGCTCTTTTCGGCTTTGAAATTCCACTTCTTTATGGTCACCGAACAGTGTATACGTTGCCGGGAACGAAGATTAATATTACGAGAATCTTGGGAGGGTTAATTCGAATTTCCTGGAGCCGGTTTATTTTTCCCAACTCAATATTACCTACTAACGCGTGCGGCATGCGAGGTTAAGCAACGTCAGCCGGGGATAGTCCTTCAATGGGTGATCGCTTTGAGTTATTACTAAGACTGAGTGCTCCCGTGCTTTAGAAGGCACGTTAATCCGGTGATCCCGGCTGCTGTATATGACAGCAGTCGGTAAGCCAAGTTAGAGCTTAACAAACCAAATCCCTATAAGGTCTACTTTCTCCCTTGGGTTTAAAGGTCAGATGGAAGTTGCTTCTGTAAAGTATTATAGTGCCTATGTCAATTCTTGGGATTAAGTTGTGGACCCCAAGCATCCTTCATGGATGGAGAGGAATATCGCTAGAATGATGATGATGATGAATATTACCTGCAGCTTTATAATATAATTGACCGAGCGAGCGAAGCGTCTCCGTTTCAGCTTTCGACAAAAATTCTTTCGTATGTCTGTCTGTCTGTCAGGAGGTTCTCCTCTACAGGTCGCAATTCTCAACCGATTCTCGTGAAATTTTGTGAGCAGGTTCGATAATTATATAGAATTTTTCGTCGGAACAGTTTTTGGAAATTCTGAAATTAAAAAAAAAATTGCTAGGTCTTACAGCTCACAGAGCCACTACTAGCTTGTATGACAAGGGTCTAAGAGAGGCAGAACACCGCTTTAAGTACATAAAGATACCGCAAGTAAACGCCACTGTCATTGAGCACAGCAACGCGTTGCTTGACGATTGAATTACTTTTTTAAATATTGTGAATTAGGGACTACAAAAACTTAAAATTTTGACAAATGATTTCTGGTCCTGATTGCTGGTCGATTTTAGTGTAGCTGTTTCCAGGTTGGTTGATATTAACTGCAGTTTTTTTAAATAGTTAAATTAGTGCATTGTGATTGGTGGATTTATAGTAGTCGGCGGTTAAGAAGTCAATCCTGACACCTGTTATTTAGTGACTTTTAGGTTATTGGCAAATCCTCCTTGCTAAAACAACCGAGGAGTAAAAGCCATAAAAAACTGTATGGAAATGACAGGTGTCAGGATTGACTTCTTAACCGCCGACCACTATAATATGGTGAAGTGTTGATTGGTCAAATTAAAATGTTTCGTAAAACACAAATATGTATAAATATTTTCCCTAGCGGTTAAATGTACTACTTTAGTCCCGCTAAGTTTGATAAGTCTAATATGTGCTAATATGATTGACAGACTTCTCGGGCATGAGAAGTGAAGTGATTTTTATAAAACTTATGAATAACACATACTCGTAGGTCTTAATTTCAATTCCTTTCAATACTCTTTAGGATGTTCTCACTTAGCTGATAAATTATTCATCCTCTCATTAGACGGTTGCTGATTAAATATTCCTTCGTTAGCGCTTTAAAAATTAGTCAAATGTGGAAATTACGTCTGAATAACACGACTATAACTGAACACAGTTCTCAGCAGCATTTTCAAGCGGTAGGAAAGTAGGTCTTATTCAATAACAATGGTAATATAATATCATTGATAATTTCACCCAAACCATCTCCACGAGATACTCGTAACTTAAATGGTAGATTTCATAATAAGGGTCTAAAATAAGTCATGTTACCACGAGATGGTAATTTTAAAATGATTCGAGGGGATTACCCCTCGATAGCTTTGAGACTAGTGAAACTTTAATTTTCCAATCGATTGCGAGGGTATAAACAAACATTATCTAGAATGAATACTAAATTCCACGGCAAACGAACATAATTATGTATCATTTTGCGGCATGTTTTTTCTTATAAACTGCTTTGAAACATACACAACAGAGATACCGCGAATAAACACCGCTGGTCGTCTATTTAGCGCTTCAAATCGTAGCACAAACGTTTTAATTATTTTTCCACTGAACAAGCGAATGTTCGTGTATTTTTCAAATGATTGTGAAATGGGGACTAAAACAGCTAATATTTTAGTTAAATTAGTTCAACAGTACCTATAACATCATACGTACCGAAAAATAAACTAACATTCCGATTGGCTCTCGATGTGTATTGTGATTCGTGGATTTAATATGGTAAAGTATAAGTACTTTGATTGGCCAAATGTTTTTATTTTGTAAATAGTCGATTATTTATATTTTCCGTGGAGGCTTAATGTACTAGTTAGTACTACTACATTTGCCCCGCTGGATAAGTATAATATGAGTTATGAATACTTATTCGAAATATTTTCATTTCAAAGGTCATATTCTCAAAAAACAGCTGAACCGATTTTGATAAAACATGTCTACATACCATCGCTAGAAAACCTGCTTTTATATCGGTTCACTCGACTTCTAAGAGTTATGACACATCCTCTTTTTCGTCCAGGATTAAAAATATCTCCCAGACGAGATTCCGTCCGTTTCTAAAGCTCTTTTGAGCGCATTTACGAAATCTTTTGTCGGTTCTGTTATTAAGTTCAGCGGAGTTTATTCAAAGAGTTTGCTCGGGGAATTCAAAATATCGGTAAGCGTAAAAAGAAGTTTCCAGATTTAAGAGAAAATATTCCCAACATTGTTTCACGCAAAAACGACTTGACCCTTCTCTGCCCTGCATCCAACTAGATGATTAATGAACGGTACCGCTGACTTTTACAGATGGTACTGTCCACCATTGTCTCTTGCGATCGGTTATCTGTCCAGTTTCTAAAAAAGTTATATAACGTGCTTTCGAAACTCTGGGAGACTATTTTATTTGACGAAAGCAACGCGCGTACAAGTACCAATTTGATTTTCATTCAATCATCAAATATGTCAAGACGAGTGCGAGACCAGCTGGAAACTGATGCTGCATGGAAAAAAGTAGCTGGACTGAGAACTTTTGAACGATTTATCTTCCGACTAGCTAATAAATAATGACGAGAGATTCTACCGTGGATCGGTATTTATTATTTAGAATATTATAATCTAGACACGCGGCAGCGTGTCCAGCTAAGTTCTCCCCAGGAACTGGCGGTCAGCAGCCGTGTGTTATCTAGACACGCGGCAGCGTGTCCAGCCAAGTTCACCCCAGGAACTGGCGGACAGCAGCCGTGTGTTATATTACACGAACCGTTTGGAGCCACTTTTGACCCCCCAATAACTCCAAATCAATCTTACATAAAAAATGAAAGTTGGTACGTTTATTAAGATCCTTTAGAACAACTAGAACCCCAATTTCATAAATATAGGTTTAATAGTTATTGAGATATTAAATTCCAAAAAACGGCATTTTTACCACTGACTGACTGACTGACTGACTAGTAATCAAAAACCTAACCCACTTCCAGGTGACCTAGAAAGCTGAAATTTGGCATGCAGCTTGGAAATTATGTGTGTACACTAGAGAAAATCAGAAAACAGTGATTTTTTAATTATTTTTATTATTTATGCTAGTTACCTCAGAACTCCGTCATTTATTAACCGATTTGGAAAATTCTTTTTTTGTTTGAAAGGGTGTATACCCATACCATTCAGGCATTGCATTTTGAGCCTTAACTTGGCAGTTTTCTATGCAGAATGTTATAATACCATGAAAGCTGTTGGATATTTAAGAAAACTGCCAAGTTAAAGCTCAAAATGCATAAAACCACAATAAATTACTTTTACTGTAAACAATCTAGTGCCAGACTTGGCAACTTTCCAGATAATCTACGGAACTTGGCACCCATTTAGATCTCAATTATTTTGTCGGTGAAGACGACAACCACGCCTCGCATATTGAACTTGGCTGCTATTTTCACATTTATGTTTTTGATGGGATTTTATTTACAGGAACGGTTTGGAGCCACTTTTGACCCCCCAGTAACTCCAAATCTATTTAACATAAAAGTAATGAACTATGGCACATGTATTAA
This sequence comes from Notocelia uddmanniana, assembly GCA_905163555.1. Taxonomy (NCBI): domain Eukaryota; kingdom Metazoa; phylum Arthropoda; class Insecta; order Lepidoptera; family Tortricidae; genus Notocelia; species Notocelia uddmanniana. The sequence goes on from LR991055.1 coordinate 26,614,516, forward strand.
GATCCTTTAGAACAACTGGAACCTCAAATTCCATAAATATGTGAAATCGTTATTGAGATATTAAAGTCCAAAACAAGGCATTTTTACCACTGACTGACTGACTGACTTATTATTATTTATACTTGTTACCTCAGAACTCTGTCATTTTTAACCGATTTGGAAAATTCTTTTTTTGTTTAAAACGGTATGCTTCAAGGGTGGTCCCATAGATTATGAGGTAAAAATCTCAACATACTGTCCTTGAGAAATCGAGGGAACTATTCAAATATTTGAGGTGCACCTATAGCGATTTGGGTATTTTGTATAGTAACTCGTTCATTCACTCTTGAAAAGCACCATATGTTGAAGTTTGACAAAAAGTAATGATATCCCATCAAAAACATAAAAAAAATTGTTTTATACATTATAATCTCACAATAACATTTTATTTTAACGGCGTCGCGCTCCTGGCATATTCAGCCAAAAAACAGAAAGAGAAAAGAAAGAAACATGTTACTAGCCGATATTAATCTACTCCCGGTATAACCTTAAAACTAGCTTCTTTTCTGTTGGGTCATTGCCGTTGTCCACGACAGAAGAAGCGAGTTCACACTCGTGATAAAATTGGAATTAAATAGACCCTGCCTATGCAACTAGAAGGGAAAAAGCCTGGATTCTTTTTAACAGAAAAATTATCAAATACAAAACACCCTTTTTTCGTCTCGCTTAAAGGCGAATCGGCTGAAGTGAAATTTCTCGAAATGAAAGGCCAAGATTTCCTTCGAGAGGTTTAATTTGCATAAGTAGCTTAATCAACAAAAGGCATTTTACGGCAAATAGATGTAGGCGCGCCCACGAGTCCGTATATTTCGTATTGATTTTATTTTATTTTGTGCGTGTTTTCCGAGTTCTGTTATTTACGTGTTGTAGGTACTTTGTCCCTACATATGTTAGCTACTATGTAGTACCAACCTAGCTAACAAGATTGCTTATTTCGTCACGTCATATGGCCGAAATGTACTAAAACGTCACATAAAACGTGACGGTATAAGCTATCATGCTACTAGGTACTGTTTATTTTTACATAATTAGCACTCGTGAGTGTTGACAAATAATAATAGAATGGATGCAGAACATATAGCCACAGCCACATCCGCCACACGAGATACGAATTTATACTTCAATACTAATATTATAATGCGAAAGTGTCTCTATCTGTCTGTCTGTTACTTCGTCACGCTTAAACCGGGTTCAGCTGTTTAATTTGATGAAATTTGGTAAAGAGATAGATTAAATCCGCGAAAAAATAATAATTCGATAATTTAATTCCCGAAAATCATTCCTTAGGGATTGAAACGGTGGGTTGAAGTTTGTGTGAGAGGGGGATAATTAAGCCTGCAGCTACAATAAGTTAATACCAATTATTTCTCTAGGGCGATAACAAGTTCTACGCGGACGGAGTCGCGGGAATAAGCTAGTTGAACACTTTTATTGCCGTCTAGTGCTACGCGCTACGCTACGCTCGTAGGCCGTAGCGATGGATTTCTCGTATGTAGCCCTAGCAGCTACGAACAGAGTACCCGACAATCGTGTTCTCGGGGCTAAATGTGTAATAGTACTAATAGTACATTACGATACAAGTGCAGAGAACAGGAAATCCGCAACCAGTGGTGATAAATTAAAACGTGACCGAAGGGAGTGTTTTAAATCGACACGGGTATTACCTATTCGCACGTGTATTGTACAACGTTTTACAGTACATATGGCTCTTTAAAGTTTCGACATATGCACGTAATCTGCTGATTACCGCACTCGTGCGGTAAAGTAGCACCATATGTACTGTAAAATATAAAGTTAACTTCTTAAAAGAGGCATCGAACAAAATAGTGCTTAGTTACGTTGGCTCTAATACAACAAACTATGCAGTGATTTACGTAAAACTAAGCACAGACAAAGCAGAAAAAGAATTTAAGTGAAAGTTGAAAAAGGATTACGATATTAATACAGTTGTGGGAAAAACGATTCGTGGTCAGGATCTCAAATATTAATATAATAACATAAAATTCTTCTTATTAAGCTAAATCATTGGTAGCACGTGTAGCACGTGTTGCTTTCTTGACTAAGTGTGTCTGAGTTTATAAACTTTGCACTGATGTTAATTTTCAGTTTAAAGAGTGTTCCTCAACAGTTAAACGTGCAGTGTACCCGAGTTGATTGCTGGCAGAATAGGTATTTAAGTACCTAACGTTCGACAAGCTTCTACTTACCGTTTCGGCTAAACGCGGTGAATAGATGGAGTAACTTCGGGGTCTCGTCTTTGAGGATATTTTTCAGTTTTGCAAATGTTGTTCTTTAATTTGTAGTATTGACAGTTTATTACCTATGCACGGGGCTAACGAAAAAGTGTGTAGCTACTAGAAAATTGGACTGCTGGAAATAAGTCTTCCCAATGCGCGTCAGCACTCCCGATCCTGAGCTCTCAGCGTGCGGTCCACGATGCTGTGTAGGGTTCCATAGTTGCCCAATGAACTTAATTTAAAATATCAATAACAAGCAAAAGGAAATACCTTCGTAGCGTTTCATACGTCTTTTACTAAGAAGGGAAGACTTTTTACGATAACTCAAATATTGCTTAACTGATCATGTCTGTTTTCGTTGAAGTATTTATTAAGCTTTACTTTCATGTTTTTTTTTCATATTTTTTGGATTTATATAGTTCTTCTGAACTATAAATAAAAAAATGCGTTGCCTCCTCTATCTTTTGATAGAGGAGGCAACACATTTTTTTGGAGTGTTTATTTCCGAACATATTTAGTTTGTCATAAGTAAAAAGAAGACCTCTGTTCATTACGAAGACCTATTCAACAACTCCTCACACTATAGGGTTGAAGCAAAAATCACCCGACTTTATGTGTAAGGGCGGTCCGTTAATTTATTTTAGATTTTATTTTACCACTTTGTCAGATTTATTGCTTTATATATCCATGCCAAATTGCAGCTTTCTAGCACTAACAATTACAGAGCAAAGCCTCGGACAGACAGACGGACAGCCAGACGGACGGTCAGATTGATTGCGGAACCCTAAAAACGGGACAAGTGGCGTAGACTTGTGCCGTTATATCTGGCTACATGTAGCTGAACCATAGAGGTTCTATTCTAATTGATTGCGATCCAGTCAGCTTTGGGAACCACTATCAGTTAAAGCAGAGATCGACTATCGCAATGCAGCTCTCGGCTATATTATAATAGAAGTATACCGAATTCGCAAGTTTTGATGATAAGTCGAAGAATATGTTTTGTTTTGGGACTTCGGCCTATGTCTGGCTTCATCGGCTTACTGGGATTGATTATTATCGGTTTTGTATTCAGACCGAGATTTAAAAGGCTAATACAACGTGACGTTCATTTCCATTTTGTTTTTGACAGCTTGAGTTGGAATGGTAAGCGAAAGGATTTTATGAATTATTCAATAACGAATTCCATCCCGCTCATTAATTTACTCGTTTACTTACTTTTCAACGTATTTTATGTTTTTTTTCGTACCAGATTGTTCCAACGTACTTGATTGTTGAAAAGGGTGAAGGCAAGTCCCTGATATACACTATAACAAAACAAAGAAAGTCTCTTTCGGATTGCGTTTTCGGCAACAGATGGTACTCTAATTATACGTAGTACTCCTATCTCTATGGATGACGGTCACTGGAAATTCTTTTTTGCGATGAGCTGGAAACGCATTTTTTTGGGTTTCGTTGTCAACTACATACATACGTACATGCATTGATCAGATAGCTAGTAATGTAGGAAAAATAGATGCTTCCACGCATCAACTGTGCTTGTCTGACCATGACATGGCTCAGACAATCACTTTTAGTGTAAAAAAGAAATATAAATATTAGACCTGGTTCGACTGCAAAGAGATTCTAATCAAGAGAATATTGCTAAATTCATACAGTGTATCTCGGCCCTATCGTTTGTATTGTCCTCAGAAGACCTGACGGTAGCATTTACGTCGTTTTATGAGTTAATGTGTGTATTTCATAATTTATGCTTTCCGATCATTAAGGTCAAGATGAATAACCAATTTAAAAAATTCAATGGTGAACATAAGGGTTACGGAAGTCATGTTATACTAAACGTAAGTTATACTTAAATTATAAATCGACAAAAACAAACAAAGCATTTAACAGAATTCAATTTAAATATTACAATAAAGTACTAAGAAAATGTATATATAAATCACAAAGAATCAATAATTTAAATTATATATCAAGTAATAAAAATAAATGTAAGGCTACATGGGTTATTATTTCCGATAATTTAGCAACAGCCAACAGGCATAATGAAATTGATTCTTTGGTCCTTAATAATACGACAATTAGCAATCCACAACATATTTGTAATTTAATGAATGATTATTTTATTGACATCACCAATTCACCATATCGCAACTTAGCTCAAATAATAATATAGTAAATGTAACAAAACCCATAAGTAATTATCCTTCCTCAATTTTTTTAAGACCTGCTAATGAAGTAGTTGAACTTATTATGTCTCTAAATAACAGTAAAGCATGTGGTTATGACGAAATTACAACTCAGATCCTTAAATTAACTGCTATTTGGATTTGTAATCCTATAGCTCACATTATAAACCTATCATTTAAACAAGGTATTTTTCCAGAACATTTGAAATGGTCCGTAGTAAAGCCCTTATTTAAAAAAGGAGATCGCAAAAATATGAATAATTACAGGCCCATAACGATTGTTCCAGTTATTTTTAAAATAATTGAGAAGGCAATGTGTGAAAGGCTGCCGGGGTTTTTAAAAACTGTTTATTTCAGGCAGAGCAATATGGATTCAGAAAAGGACACTAGACTGAATTGGCTTGTTTCGATTTCGTTAAATATGTGTCGGAATGTCTCAATAACAAATCGCGTATAATGTCGATATTTTTAGATTTAAGCAAGGCATTCGACTGTGTTGATCAAAAAAACTCCTTGCAAAGCTAGAGTGCTATGGCATAAGGGGAGTAGCAATACCATAGGTCAAAAGTTATTTATCAAATAGAAAACAGTGCACTGAAATCGTAAAAGTAGAAAAAGTTGGCAAAAACTACTCTAAAATTAAATATCGCTCTAAGTTTAGTGAGATCAAATCTGGTGTTCCTCAAGGGAGTAATCTAGGTCCCCTATTATTTTAGTGTACATAAACGATCTTCCTCTGGCTATCTCACATATGTGCGTTCTATTCGCTGATGACACTACGTTATTAATAAGGGGAGAGAATATTAACTCATATGAAAGTATCGTAAATATTGTATTGGCTGACATAAAAAAATGACATCTAATAATAATTTAAATATCAATATGACTAAGACATTTAACCTTGTTATTATGTGTATTTATAGACCAAATAGAGACACAGAGGCATTTTATAATAATTTAGAAAAGATTATAAACAAGTTTAAATTTAAAGGGCAAAAACATATTATATTAGGGTTGACTTAAACATAGATATGTTACAAGCAGACAAAACTAGCTGCCGTCTTACAGATAACTTAAAACACTTAATTTAGTTCAAACAATCGAGGAGCCTACTAGAATTGCTACAAATACTGAAACTTGTTTAGATCTCGTATTTACAAACTAAAGGCTATTTGAAACTACAGTTTCTGAGTTCGGGTTCTCAGACCACAAAGGTATTATTTACAAATTTGCGACTAACATAAAATATAAGCCTACTAAAAACCATTGGTTCACTTATAAACGAATACAAAATACCAACAATCAAATGGCATTTAAAGAGTATATTAATAATATAGATTGGGATCGAGTTTTGCTGCATGATAATGTAAACGATAACTACAGAGCTTATCAGAATACTTTATTTACAGCCCTAAACATAACATTGCCAACAAAACGAGTAAAAATTAAGATCAAAAATAGTAGTGCTTGGCTAACGAAAGGCTTGAGAACATCGTGTACAAATAAAAGGCTACTTCGGACGCATGTGAGCAAAATAATAGGAAACAACATTCTTAAAATTCACTTTAAAATATATAATAAACCTTTTAAAAAATGCGTAAACTATAAAAAAAAACTGAGTTACATAAAACAAATGGAAAAATCGACAGATAAAATCCTAACTATGTGGCGCGTCATAAATGAATCTGACGGCAAAAATAATAATGAAGTAACTAAGAAAAATTTGAAAGTTAAAATAGGCGCGGAAAATATGCCTACGGAATCGCGCTGCTCCCGTCTATAGCAAAAATATTTGAGAAAACAGTATGTAACCGCCTTAACGCCTTCCTCGAAAACTATAATTTGCTCCATAATAATCAAGATGGTTTTAGAAATAATCGCTCTACATCATTAGCCGTTTTAAACTACGTGCAAAAAATCTTAACCGCTTTGAACGACAAAAAGTATGTAGTAGATTTGTTCCTAGACCTATCAAAAGCCTATGATAGAGTATCTCATGATGTTCTACTAGGAAAATTAATTAACCATGGAATTAGAGGCTTAGTGTACGACTGGTTTAAGTACTATTTGGAAAATTGCGTCCAATACGTCCGAATTGAGTATTATAGTACAAATGAAATAGAGCTCACAAGCTCTGGAAAACGTGTACTGAAAGGGTTCATACCTCAGGGAAATTCTCTCCAAATAAAATGTTCTATTCGCGGACGACATCTCCCTTATGTTCGAATTCGACAAAGAAGACGATAACAATGAAATTATAAAAACTACCCTTTGAGATGTTAATGACTGGCTGTCCCTGCATAACCTACAGGTAAATTTAAATAAAACGAAGCTAATTCAATTTTATTCAATCCAAAAAATAGCCAATTATTAAACATTAATGTTAGGATAAACGGTACCACATTAGAGGAAGTTAATAATTTCAAACTTTTAGGAATTACTTTAGATAGCAATATAAACTGTAAAGAACATATACAGTTAACAAAATCTAAAATTATTAGTAAAAGTAAAAAGTAAAAGTAGTTTATTCTTCAAATTAGGCATATTACATGCACCTATGAACGTCAATAAACTACCACCGGTTCGGAAAAATATACCTCTGCCACCAGAAGAACCGGCGTAAGAAACTCGGCGAGGTGTCATTTTTTCAAAACAATATACATTATATAGTTAAATATAAAATTACATTACAACAAAATAACTTAAATAACAATGCTACAGTAGAAAATATATTTTCGCGATAGATTACCCGTGCAGGACGCTATCACTGTCAAGCATCCCTATCCATGTGATCGTTTATCTTATAATATGCTCTTGAAATAAGTGTTTGTTTTACTACAGATTTGAATTTAGAATTGGTAAGTTCAGTAATGTGTTTAGGAGTTTTATTGTAGAATTTGATACAATTTCCCAAGAACGACTTTTTCGCCTTTACTAGTCTATAGAAGGTTATTTTGAGTTTCCCAGTATTTCTCGTGGCTATTGGTTTATCAGCGTTCGTTGGAAAATGTCCCAAATTTTTCCTAACATACATTATTATTCTAGTTTTATTTACGCGTTATTCAACGTACGCAGACAAACAGATAAAAAGACTGCACTTTCGGCCTACCACGCTTTCGCGCACTCGCGGCACAGCTACGGCATTGCGTCATGGGATGGTAGCATGGACGCCCACTACCTGTTCATCATGCAGAAAAATGTTTGCGAATCATAGCAGGCATCCAAAGCCCAACTAGCTGTAGACCTGTTTTTACAGAATACGGCGTCCTGACCCTCCCTTTTCAATATATTCTGGCACAAGCTATCTATGTTCGGAAAAATAAACACAAGTTTTAAGAAAATAGAAACCCCCGATATAAATACCAGCTCCTTCAACCAGCTGCCAAAATCAAAATGTTGCAAAATAGCCCCGAGTTCACTGCTGTAAAAGTATACAACAAATTGCCTATCTGTATTAAATCACTAGCTACTTATAATTTTACAAAGAGTTGAAGTCGTTATTACGAGTATTACGGAAATGTTATTATTCTTTAAATGAATATTATGAGTGATCTTGAAATTTAAAGTACTAATGGAATACTATGTAATAAAAATAATATCTCTATTAATGCCAATGTAATTAAATAAATAAGAATTGTTTGCCTTAATATGTTGAATCTCTGTAATGATTAATGTAACTCATATGTGTTGAACTCTAATTAGGTTGAGTTGAAAAAAATCATCATGATTAACACTACAGATCTGTTGATATTATGAATCTAAGGTAAGTAGGTTTAAGTAATACTTTTATGGATGACTCCAAACCTGAGTGATAGGTATTACGCTAAAAGTATTCGTAAATATATTTATTATGAGTGTCAGAAATAAACGCCGTCACGGTTTTAGTTCACAAATTGCTTCTTTTAAAAAATGTTGTATGAAATAAATGTATTTACAATCAATCGTATAGAACAGCGCTTAAAAACATTGTCAGTACAGTTTATCGTCGGCCTTATAAACCTGAGTGCTCATTTTTTTATGCGGTAAACACCGTGCAAACACCTACTCTATAAACCGACTAAACGCAAGGTTAAATAGGCTCCCGTATTTCACATATTGATATATGTATAACAGTTGACAACCTACATGTTTTTAAGGTATATGCCCGAGCCGTCCGTCGAAAGTCCGGCCCTGTGGGCATCGGAGCGTTGTTTTAGGTCAACGTGCCGAGTCCGGGCCGGGCCGGGACCGAGCTGCTTCCGAGCCCCGGCCGTAACTAGACCGGCCGTCAATCGTTCGCGTCGACAGATGAGCGACCGGGGCGGCCCGTCACCGGGCCGCTTCCGAGCGACGGCCGGGCCCGGCCGCGCGACGGTTGATGACGTGCGTACGTAGAAAACGGGCCGGCCCGGACACGGAACGGTCTACTGTGAATCATCCTTAATGGGTGCATGCTGATTCTGTTAACTAAAATTACCACCTGTAACACACATGTATGCAATTAAATAAATACAAAACAAAGACATTTTTTATTCAATTTTGTTCATATAATAGTAACTTAATTAAATTAAATATCAATTATTAGTACATTACTACAGAGGCCGGGACGAAAGGGATTGCCGGCCGAAGACATATAGACGGCAGAGCGAAGCGAGGCCGGATAGGTCTAAGGCGGGCAACCCCATATTTCCTGCCGAGGTATGTATAGTGCTTTTCTAAAACATGGAATGACATAAACAAAAAAAAAACAAAGTTTTATTTTTAATACGCATAGTGGCAGAATGTCATGATGCCTGTGTCACAAATTTATGTGGAATGGAAATTTAAAAAACATGTTTGAGAAAATTATTTTTGTTATGAAATATTGATGTTATGTTCCTTATAATAGGCTGCGAAGTGTGACGTTTCAGGTGCGGCTAGGACAAGAGGTAGTTAATTGAATTTCATACAAATCTTGCAGGCCTAGGCCTGCAAAGTCCTCTTTTTTAATTTCGTAGCACGGGCATCATGACATTCTGCCACTATGCGTATTAAAAATAAAACTTTGATTTTTTTGTTGTTTATTTCATTGCATGTTTGAGAAAAGCACTATACATACCTCGGCGGGAAATATGGGGTTGCCGGCCTTAGACCTATCCGGCCTCGCTTCGCTCAGTCGTCTATATGTCTTCGGCCGGCAACCGCTTTTGTTCCGGCCTCTGTAGTAATGTACTATTTTCGATACTTATATGTGAAAATATTAAGTTTCTAGGATTATATCACTGTTCTTAATTTGAATAATTGATCAACACCTCAATTGGAAAGAACGTGTAAATTTTGTTTGTAATAAATTAGATAGGTTTGTATATGCGTTAAGAAAATTATGAATTACTGTTAAATAAGAGGCAGCGGTCACATCCTATCATGGATATGTGTCGTCAGTACTCAATTATGGCCTTCAGTATATACAGTATAATTCAGTATATGTTAAAAGATTACCAATACTGCAAAAAAAATGCATACGTGCAATAATGAGAGCCTGGGTGACGGATAACTGCCGGCCACTCTTCAAATAACTTAAAATATTACCGCTCCCATGCATGTATATTTAAAAAAAAACATGTTTACTCGTAAGAGACCGACCAGATTTATTTAAAATGAGGTTTGAATTTTTCCCAACAACTCAGAGAGCGCAGTATCAAAATCTTTTATACCAGCCACGGTGTCACGCAGCCATATACAAGAAAAATTCATATAATATGTGTATAGTTTTATACAACAGCTTATCAAACCTTATAAAATTACCGAATGCCACGAAATTCAAGAAGAAACTAACTAGCTTCCTGTTAGAGCACTGCTTCTATAGTGTCAATGAGTACACTGCATTTTAAATGAACAAAAGTAGGTAGTCTTGTTAAATGTAACTTTGTTTTATATAGTATTATGTAGCTGGTCGATAATGATAAATGTAATTTAATTATTTTTCTAAGTGTAATATTTGCATGTCGTGCTTTGGAAGGCACGTTAAGCCGTTGATCCCGGTTGCTGTCTATGATAGCAATCGTAAAGCCAAGTTAGAGGCCTAAGGGCGGCTTGAGAACTTCTAAAAGTCAAGTTGCCCACTCACTTGACAAGCCTATTCCCAATAAGGTCGGTTTCCCGCTCGGGTTGGAAGGTCAGATGGCAGTCGCTTCCGTAAAAACTAGTGCCTACGCCAATTCTTGGGATCAGGTAGCGGACCCCAGGCATTCTTCAGGATGCAACTGTACTGGGAATAACGCTAGGAGGATGATGAATGTAGCTGGTCGATAATGATAAATGTAATTTAATTATTTTTCTAAGTGTAATATTTGCATGTCGTTAACGATCGAATACTGTAATTTACACTTGCACAATAACATCTGTGTATTTAGAATTAAGTATTCTTGCAAATAAAGATTTAAAAAAACTAAGAACCCTTATAGTTTAACCATGTCCGTCTGTCTGCCCGTCTGTCTGTCCGAGGCTTTGCTCAGTGAGTTCATTGGGAAACTACGGAACTCTACAATGAGCATGGCCCGACATGCTCTTGGCCGATTTTTTTAAATAATGGAATAGTTCATGTTTTATGATATGACGTAAAATTCGTCGAACTGAGTCGTAACTGACTGGCCATATTGAACGGTTTTCTTTTTTCAATCCGTTGCTACGGTTAGTGTGCGTGCAGCACCATTCCTCGTGTTTTTATTACGCTGGCAACAATAGCGCCTCCTCGGCCGAGGTGTCACGATAAAATACTATTTTATTACCCGTATAGATTCCCTCGCTCAAATTGAGTTTTATCTACATTTTGTGTCTGTTCTATTCTAACTATCGTCGGCCTGCTGAGAGGAGTTATATTCATGAACTCCAACGTTTTTAAAAATCAATAGTGAGCCAGGATTTGGGTACTTATTTTCAAATGAACTACGGAGACGCCCGGCTTTACTATCAGTGGCTGAATAGAGTTTCAAGTACAACTTCTATGTGTATTAAGTAAATATGGAGCTGGAATTTTGCAGGATATATCATTGTTAGCTCTGAGACGATAAACGAAAGGAAAGTTCGAACGGGAATTGAAAAGATTTTCAATTTAAAGTAAATGATGTCTGAGTAGGTACCTATCTAGTAGACTGCCACCCGAGCGAAAATGGGAAGTTGAAGATATTTTCGCAACAATGTAAACTTAAACGTGTAGATGTATATTTGGTCAATTTATTAGGTACGAACTTAAAAAGGCATGCGATGGTACTGGGGAAGATATTAGCGATACATAAATTAGACAAAGTTATAACTTCGTTTCTGTATTTATAAACCTATACATACATTTAAAGGGGCAACAAACTCCCCTTAGAGATGTGTCAATGTCATCATTAATTCTTCGACGAGGATATTAAGAAACTAAAGCGATTACCAGATTTTAGGGTTTCGTAGCCAAAATGGCAAAAACGGAACCCTTATAGATTCGTCATGTCTGTCCGTCCGTCCGTCCGTCCGTATGTCACAGTCGATTTACTCGGAAACTATGACCACCACAATTATGAAATTTGGTGTGAAGGTGTATGTTATGAACCGCTATAGAAATATGATGTGAAATTACGTAAAAATATTAAACTGGGAGGGCACCCCATACATGCAACAGGAGGGCAAAAATTTTTTTCAACGCACATAGGCGTGTGGCATATCTATAGATAGTAGTGGGATATCTAAAAAACTTTTCCATTTAAGTTAATCGTTGGTGAGATATTAGCTGTCAAAGTCGTAAAAAGTGTGTCCCCCCTCTAATTTTCAAACTATGAAATTTAAAATTCTGAAAAAAAAAACTAGGTGATGTATATTAATAAATCCTTTCAACGATTTTTAGTTTGAACAAGGTAGGTTTAACGGTTTTTGAGTTATTGCTGAAAAACTGTCTTGCCTAACAAAAGGGCTTAAGTGCCGTAAGTTTTCTATGAAGATACGACCTTTTTGATTAAATGTATTGTATAGTGGTTTTAAATGTAATTAGGAGGTGTACGGAACCCTTCTTTGTGCATGGTCCGACTCGCACTTGGCCGTTTTTTTGTATACTACGACGGAGGTAAGGCAGGCCTCATCAGGTTTCCTTCCTTACCTTACCATCGTAAGCAGAGACCGTAGCCTAACCTATCTATATATCTCCTGCCTTTGTGGCTTCCGACCAATCGCAAGAGCGCTGCCAACCCTCTATTAATTTGAGGATTTGTTATACCTATTGACAGAGGCAAATACGTACCCTATTCTCAACACGCAGCCTATCCTTACGAACGCTGTCTATCTTAGTCACCAACCAACATGTCGTACCTAAATAACAAGTAATATTGATATTATAGACGGTTTTCTACTGTAAGTTGGAGGTGCTTTTCCAGTGCTGGGCCGCCTCAAATATGAGCGAGATGAGGGTTCGCTATGGCTATGGTCTACCTCTCTGCTCTTGTATTTGACACTGAAGCAACAAACATTGCAATGTAAGTCTTAAATGTTGACTGCAGCGCGACGCCGACTTGCGACTTAATTGAGTGCTGTTACTCTGAAGTTTACAAATCGCGCGAGCACGAGTTTGCAAGCAGAGCCTGGAACGGCGCGTCGTCGTCTACTTGGAAGCTTGTAACATAAGCTACACAGCAAAACCAATGAAGTTCGTACTAAGTAAATATTACTGTACGGCCTGAGCGCATGCTAATACACATGAATTTTATTGAACTGGCCAGGGTCTGTCTACTGTAAAAATGTCACTTCAAATACATATCTACTACCTTTCGCACACTTTGTTTATACACTTACGCAAGAAGGAGTCTATACATACCGACATCCCTCTCTCGTCTCTCTCTCTACCTATATTCTGTCCTGATACAATTCATTTCAAATAAAACATTTTAATGATACTTGTCTTGGTATTTACCAAGACAACAGAGAGAGATGTCGGTATGCATAGCCTCCTTCTTGCGTAAGTGTATAAACAAAGTGTGTGAAAGGTAGTAGATATCTATTTGAAGTAGACAGACCCTGGTTAATTCAATCGAAGCAATTGTTTTCTTTCCCGGCTAATGTCAGACACGATTTCAAAAGACTGCGCAAATTCATTACCTTTTATTAAACTTGAATTCTGACTCCGCGGAGCTATGAAGTTACGAGAATATTAGTCTTCCTATTTCCTTTCAGTCCCTCCACGGAATCAGAAACAGCTTTACAAATTTACTTCATCCCGGCTTCGTGACAAATATAGACGCAGTAAATTGTTATAAAATTGTAGAGCAAATGTTGCAATTTGCATCTATAAAAAGTTCCGGGTGCCGTCAAAGCTGGATTTTTCTTTTGTGTCGATTTAATTTGTCTGAAAGGATGGCCGCTGCAATAAATCTAAATAGTGGTACCTATAGTTTTTTGTTAAGTTACTTCGTGAAGCCGTTTTTCATTGATAAGCTGAAGTGAATCGTCATTTAAATTAAAGCGTCAAGAGGGAGCCCTCCGGGCATTGTTAGGCGGGCAACCTTCAATAAATTGCCTTAAAGAATCACTCGGCAGGCTCGGATTCTTATAATCGGGCACTCGCGCCTCAGATTCTCGGATGGAGATTGATGAGAAAAATAATAATTTCGCGATTGTCTTTAATAACGCAGAGTTTGATGAAACTCTGCTAATTGATTTTATAATAATCGCTGAGAGCCTTCAAACTGGATTGACAGCATAATTTATGCAAGGACGTACTATTCTTTGAATTAGTGAATTTTATAAGTGACTTCAGATGGTGTTGATAATCAGAACTTTAGATTTAATCAGCTTTTATCGTATTGATCTACTAAAAGGTCGAGTACCTATTGATTTTCTATAACATGTCGCTAATACGACTAATTTGAGACATATCAAAAAAGTAGTAACCAACAGTTTATTTATTACTAAATTAAGGGTCCCGAGAGTGCTCGGCTGAACTCGATTCGATGAATGGAGAAAAAATACACCGATTATTAAATTTTCATACAAGACGTAAATAACTCAAAAACTCGCTGTATTTATTTTGTATTACAATTTCTAGCAACAGAAACTAATTTCCGACGTAGATATGGCGGCTCCCATTGCGTTTAGAAAGTTTCATGTTTATTCCAGCATGGCGTTTTAAAATGAGATCGAAACTACGTTTATATGGAGAACTGAGCGTTCTGCGGACACTTAAAAATACTTCTTATAAATGAAATCTACTATTCTACCCAAGAATTTATGGAGGACAAGTTAACTTAATTATCAACTAATGATATTACACGAAATAACTGCTTGTAGTTAGAGTAGTTATTTAGCTTATTAGTACTTAAGGAATTAATTACTAAGGACCATTTGCAATACCCTGTCAGGGTCCATGTGATACAATTATTTACTTGTATGAACTTGAATCTACTATAATATTCAATAAATACCCGGGCCCCGGACCCGGTTATCTCCTAAAACTACAACCAGGACCACCGGGGGATGAGCAGAAGCAACCCTGGAGTGCGGTGGACATACTGCTATCGCCATTCCGCAAGCGTGGCGTTTATTGCATTTGCCCCCCATGAGATTGGGGGAAACCTTTATCCAGCAGTGGACGTCCTTCGGCTGATGTGGTGGTGGTGGTTGCAATAAATGTGTTTCCTCCTTCCGGGACAGCTATTGTGACCTCCCAGACCTTTAGGAGGTGAGCAGAGCCGAAGTACGGAAGTACCAAACGAGTACCACATAGTCAGTTCGTAGAGGCCCTTTTGACAATTTAATGAAATGCAAGGGGTACACCAAGCGGAAGCTGTCCTGCCCGTGTCATGGGACGTACACAGAGACAGCTCCCGCCGGGGTGTACAAGGACTGTTGCTGGTTGATGAATCGGATTATTGGGTGAATATGATAGGCTTGATTATTTTCATTTTTATTCCGGCAGACGGTGACTCGCCTTCTGCTATGTGGGGCCCCTATAAATAACGACATTAAAAAATGGCCTAAGGCCAACAACATTGATCAGGGGGCTGGGGGTAGAGAGGTGGCAATGGACTTTAAACATATACCCAACACGCCTCTTAGGTAACCCCGAGCAACAGCTCTGGCGACTCCTCTCTGGACAGCCGGTTTAGGCAAGCCAGAGGAGAATATGACTAGAATTTGGGACTATGTATAGATGTACAACATTGAACTAAAACGTATTTTAATCCTGATAGGACTCGAACGATCACCACTAGATCTACGAGTGCACGTGGAGTGCACTATTACTTTTAATTAAAAAAAAAGAAATAGTGCACGTAAAGTTACAACTTTACGATTCTAATTTGATTTTAATGATCCGTTTGAAGCACTCACTTTATGTAATCACAGTCGACGTCAAAATATGTGTAAACCTTGATTGATAATTCAATTCCAAAACTGGTAGCAATTCAAATTTCCATTTTGAGATAGATAGAGATAGCAATTTACATAAAAGAGGAATTTTATGAATTTATTTATTGGTAGTTTAACAATGCATTAACTACCTTAGTTTACTTATGTATAGTCACGGAATGAAAATTTTCGTCACTTTTCGACCTTAACGGCATTAAAAGTGAGAGTGAGGAACCTGTTCGTCCCGCGACTGTACTTAAAGTTAAATTGTATTTATGGATATCTACGTAATTATAATCGTTTTGTGGAAAAAATATCACATTGCACTTTAGACGATCCTTAGATGTTGACAACATTTGGCACAGTTTTCATTATTGTGAATGTTTTAAAATAATGGAATTTACGTACATATTTTGCGATTCTCAAATTAAACGAGGAAATATGTAGAAAACATGGCCAATTTAATAGGGCGTGGACCGTTTTAGAGCGTTTCCGTTAGCTGTCACTGTCAGCCATTTTCTTTCAGAGATTAATTGATAAGTTGTTAATGTCACTTGGCATCTTCCGTCCTGATTGCTTGAATGTGTTCCTTATTCTTGGTAATTTCCATTGCTCAAAGTATATTCAAAATATGGAAATGTAAATGAATATTAAAATTATGAGATATTAGAGTTTGAAAAAAGGTTATTAACGTTTTTCTATGTTCAGTAATAATTTGATAGCTGTACAAATGCATGCAAAGGACATAGTAATAACTAAATATTAAGCACTCAATTATATAGTAACAATGTCAACAAATCAGGGTTTACATTCTTGTATCTCTACAAATCTTTGACGTCGACTGTACCTACACTGTAGACGGTTTTTATGTAAAAGTTTTACGCTCCGTTTTTAACTCAAACAGAAAAAGATAAAAGTGCTGTATCGATGAAGGGGAAAATGTCAATAGAGGCGAATTGAATGCGACAGGCAGCACAAAAGATAGCTACAGTAAAAGGCAAAGCATTCGAAGCGGTGCGGCTCAAGCCTTACCCGGGCGGAACGTATTCATCTCATTAAAACACGACCTTTTGAGAGACTTTCCGTGTAAGTTTGGACTATACGGCTGTGCTCGCTAAACTTCAGGCCATTATGCAGAGGACCACAAATTAATCCGCCAACAAGAAAAAAAAACAGTAGAACGATAAATCATTGAGGCTTTTCCTACGTCTTAAATCAGAGCGTTGCGTAATGTCATAATGTAATGGAGACAATTCATTAACGGCCGAAAAGTATTGTACTATCTACTGTCCTGTACTAACTCATCTTGGTTAACCATAAAGATTCAAAGAGACGGATCTGCTGGTATAATTAATCAAAGCAATTATCTACAGGTATCAGAGTAAAGCAGATCCGCTCATTTAAGTTGAACGATTTCTGTACATCTGATCTATTCTTACTAATGCACAAATCAGTAAGTTTGAGAGAGACAGATAAGTGATATTTGGCAGGTCTTCACCTGAGTGTCTCCGTTTTCATAACTGCAAATTGTACTGAACTAACGTTTGTGACGTTTTGGTTTATATGGTATTTGACATTTAGGTGTGCTATAAAATGGAGACAATTCGTTAACAGCCGAAAATGATCGTACTATCTGTCCCGTTCCAATTCATCTCGGTTAACCTGAATCATTAGGATTCAAAGAGATAAATATATGAAAAATTATCTTGCTTAATCCTACGAATCTGTTGGTATTATTAACCTAAGCACATGTATGACAAATCAATGGATGAGTTTGTCGAAGTGACACCTATCATATTTCCCGCCAAAATACTGAAATTTGGGGTCTGTCACCATCAGCCCCGAGGACGTAAGTTGTGCCATCCGTACGGCTCAAAACTGGAAAAGTCCCGGACCGGATGGATTGCACAACTTCTGGCTAAAATGGTTTCGGTGCTCACACGCACGTTTGGCAGCACAGTTCCAGCAAGCCCTCGAGCTCGGCTCCCTGCCACCTCCCTTAACAACTGGTGTTACCTCCTTGCTTTACAAGTCCGGTAGTACCACGGAAGCGAAGAACTACAGACCCATCACGTGCTTACCTACGCTGTACAAGTTTCTTACATCCATTTTGAGAGCAAAAATCAACGCACATATAGTTGCGAACAACATTTTGGCCCCTGCTCAAAATGGATGTAGGGTTGGGTCACGTGGTACTAAAGAACTCCTCCTCATAGACATGACCATTTGCCAACAAGTCCGGCGGATCAAAGGGACCCTCTCGGCTGCCTGGATTGACTATAGGAAGGCCTATGATTCGGAGCCTCACTCATGGTTGCAGAGGGTCTTAGAGCTGTATAAAGTTGATGCAGTTCTGAGATCCTTCGTAAGTGCTTGCATGAGGCAGTGGACCACTGTCGTTCGTCAACCAGGAGGGGGAGATGGTCCCTCTGGCCCGCAAGACTCTATCAGGATTGAGCGAGGTATATTTCAGGGTGACAGTCTGAGTCCCTTATGGTTTTGCCTAGCGCTGAATCCGCTCAGTACTCTGCTGAACGATTCAGGATTAGGTTGCCAGCTGCGGAGAGAGGGTGAGGTCATTTCTCATCTGCTCTACATGGGCGAACTTAAACTATTTGCACCAAATAAACATGACCTGTTGGAGCTACTGAAAACCACAGAGGTCTTCAGTAGTGCCATCAAAATGGAATTTGGTGTCGACAAGTGTGCGCTCATGCATGTACAGCGGGGGAAAGTTGTAAATTCAACAAATTTACAGCTTTCTCAGACAACGTCACTCAGATCTCTCTCCGAAGTAGATACCTATAAATATCTTGGTATGTCACAGTCTTTGGGTATCGAGGGTGAGGGCAGGCAGTGAAGGAGCGCTTTTTCTGTCGCCTGACAAAAGTACTCAACAGTCTTTTGTCGGGCGGCAATAAGGTGCGCGCCTTCAACGCCTGGGTGATGCCCTTGCTCACATACTCCTTTGGCATATTAAGATGGACTCAGACTGAGCTCGATTTCGTGGATCAAGGGGTGCGTGTACTGCTCACTACGCACCGTATGCTACACCCGCGTTCGTCTGTTATGAGACTGTACATCCCGCGGAAGCTTGGAGGTCGTGGCTTCTTAATTGCCAAAGACCTTGACAACCGAGAGGTGTGCAGTCTCAGAGATTATTTCTTAAACAGCGAGTGTGGGATGCATCGTGATGTGGTGGCAGTGGACACACTCCTCACCCCGCTCTCCATGGCAAAAGAGAACTGGCGCAGACTTAAAGTGCTGAGCGTCGAGGACCGCAGGGTGGTGTGGAAGAGTAGGGAGCTACACGGGTGGTTCTACAACGCCCTTACGGGTCCCGACGTAGACCTGCTCGCATCGGTGAACTGGCTACGTTTTGGGGATCTTTTTGGGGAAACTGAAGGTTTTGTCTGTGCGATTGCGGACGAGGTTATCATGACGAATAACTACCGGAAATATATCCTGAAGGATGGTACGGTCGACATTTGTCGGGCATGCCGCCGTCCCGGAGAGTCACTCAGGCATATTATTTCCGGTTGTAGTCATATTGCTAACGGCGAGTACTTACGCAGACATAACTTGGTGGCCAGGATTATTCACCAGCAGCTTGCCCTTCTATACGGTCTTGTAGATTTCGAAGTTCCGTACTATAAGTACACACCTGCGCCAGTTCTCGAGAATAATAATAATAATATTGGGGGACAATGATGACAACCTCGTGAAGTCTGAGAAGGACAAATCTAGCAAGTACCTAGACCTGGCACACGAGATAACCGCCATGTGGGATGTTGATTTAACGATCACTGTCCCGATAGTTGTCTCCGCGAACGGTCTAATAGCGAAGAGTCTCGACCAACATCTCAAGAGACTCTCGTTAGATGGCTGGGTCAAGGGTCAGATACAGAAGGCGGTACTCCTGGACACGGCGCGGATAGTCCGGAGGTTTCTCTCTCTGTCGCCCTAACCATCGGTAGCTTAGGCCCTGCCTCGCTGCCGGCGGCACCCTAGGTTAGGTTTTTTATAATGCTTTTATATTTTGTATGTATGTTTATATATTTTACTTTTATATAGTTATTGTAAAAAACCCTAGCTTAAGTACGAAAATAAATACAGTGATAATAATAATAATAATAATTTATTTACTCAGACAACGGAGGTCCATTGAGTCGTTAGTAGTCGTTAATACCTTTTGGTATCTTATTATACATTTTCGGAGCTACAGGCTACGAAGGCAGTGTTGGTAAGTCGGTTTCTTATTTTATTGTTGTCGCGTGGTCTTAGAGAACTATTTACGCTATTTCCTCGTTCAAATAAATGAGGATTGCTGCGAACAAACACTGCTACTACAAAAATGTAAATAGAAGGGAATGTCAAAATTTTATATTTTACTAGCTTTTGCCCGCGACTTCGTCCGCGTATAATTCGTTCTCGCCTCAGAATGATTTGTTTTCCCATACAATCTTTCTCAAGCTCAGGTGGACACCAGGAACTTAAGGGTGACATGTTGGAGAAGGAAAGCCACGAATAGATTGGACTGGTGATATTTGCTTGGCCAGGCTAGCCTAGGGCCCACCTGCGGCTATAACGCCTTTACACCCCCTTAAGAAATGATTACAGTCAATATGACATTCCCTAGAAATCCTATTGTTAATGATTAAGTGCTTATTTCGGAATGTCAAATGTACCGATTCTAGACGAATGAATCTCGTCAAAAACATTACATGTACATTGTACAATGGTAAAAGTCTCGCTACGCAGTTCTGCCGTAAAACGTTATCCCAACAGAGCGAGTTCTTCATGTAAGTATGATGACCGAAGGCCGGAAGCAGAGCGGCAAGGCATGCGAGAATAATCACACAGAGCGGGCTTCTCATGTAAGGCTGAGGGCCGAAGGCCTGAAGCAGAGAGGCGAGACACGCGAGGCTGAAGGCCGAGCCTCCCAACAGAGTAGAATCTTCATGTAAGGTTGATGACTGAAAAGCCGAAGGAGAGTGGCAAGGCATGCGAGGCCGAAGGCCGAGCTATGTCGTCGCCGAAGTTCCAGTTGCCATATTAATGAGGGTAAATTATGCTCCATTCGTTCATTTTCACGTGATGCCTAGACATATAAACAGACAGACAAACAGACACAAATTCTTAAAACTGTTGAAACGATTCTGTTATCGATTCTAAGTATCCCCAGCCAACTTTTTTTCGAATATCTTCCATGTACAGACTTTCGACCCTCTTCAGCTTTATTATAAGTATATAGATAGATGAAATATGGCTTACAATTGTGTAATGGTTTCAGGCCAAATATAGCCCGTATGCATCGTTTTTGGCCAATTAAAAGATAGAGAATATTTTCCCGATCTGTGCAATTGATTAGTGTTGACATAATAACTACATTTTACTAACTAAACCGCGATGCAATGCATGACACCTTGCTGATTAAAATCTTTTTAGCTTAGCTATTTTATTTCGACTCCTGACGACAACTTAAAAATCACCATGTATATTGATAATAGTTATTAAAGGACACACACATTTTAGTAATAAGTCACATACTCGTAATAATAGTACATTACTACAGAGGCCGGGACAAAAGTGGTTGCCGGCCGAAGACATATAGACGGCTGAGCGAAGCGAGGCCGGATAGGTCTAAGGCCGGCAGCCCCATATTTCCCGCCGAGGTATGTATAGTGCTTTTCTCAAACATGCAATGAAATAAACAACAAAAAAATCAAAGTTTTATTTTTAATACGCATAGTGGCAGAATGTCATGATGCCTTTGCCACAAATTTATGTGGAATGGAAATTAAAAAAGAGGACTTTGCCGGCCTAGGCCTGCAACATTTGTATGAAATTGCATTAACGAGCTTTTGTCCTAGCCGCACCTGAAACGTCACACTTCGCAGCCTATTATAAGGAACATAACATCAATATTTCATTGCATGTTTGAGAAAACAATTTTACTATTTAAGGCGAGTTCCTGATTTGTCGATGCGGAAGCGGTACGATACGATATGAGAAAACTGTCAGCTGTCAGTCTCAACCGATACGAATGCAGTACAGCTCAGGGGGCCAATTCTCGGTCCGATCGAGATGCATGTCTATCGTGACATTGTATAGAATGGTAGAGTCACTTGTATGGAATCTCGAATGGAAATCATCTCGATCGAACCCGAGAATTGGCCCCCAGGTGCTCACTTGTGCGCATGGTATTACTACTGCGCAAACGTAATGCTGTCAGATTTCGTCAAATGAGGAAATCTCACATCAGTAAGTTCACGTCAAAGAACGAAAGACCTACCACATATTGCTCCCGCCCCGCCAAGTCACGAAGTCGCCTAAAGTTTTGATAATATTGCGTGTCAATTGACTTATAATATAAATTATTATGTCAAAATATTACTAGGTATGCAATGCAGTTTGCTGATTGCGAATATTGAGCTTAGCGCGTCTACTCGGTCTCAACTTCCTCTATTGTTTTTTTTATTATTTTCTTTCCATTGTTTACATCAATTTTGCACGTGCACGATTTTTTACATTGAAATATACGGAAATTCAGTTTTTCGGTGATTAGTCCTCCGTGGTATATATATCTGATTTTCAATTTTTTTTATCTAAACCATCGTCATGATGTCACCTATCGACATGCAAAGTGTGAAAGTGATCGGTTGAAGCGTCTAGGAGGAGTAGGTACGAACTCAAACGAAATACATGTCGCCAAATTATTGGTATAACGTGACTTAATCGCGTACAACTGAAATTTATTCACTTTTTTAAGGTTTGCTCGACTTTTCGAATGTATCACAACACCCGTGGTCACGAGCTGACTGGCTGGAGGTATCAACATCGTCTAGCCGCACGGGTTTTTGGAACTACCCGCACTTGGTCTTTATTAACCATATTTACACTAGGGTTGTAACACACCCGTCAAACAACACTAACAATGTCCGTTAATGTGCACTTGCCGCACTCGACTCGGTGGACCGCAGAGCCAGGAGGCTCATTGGCGGCAGTACGGTAGTGGGAGATAAGCTGCAGAGCTTAGCACATCGACGCAAAGTAGCATGTCTGTGCGTCTTCTACAAACTGTACTTCGGTGAGTGTGCTCAGGAGCTCCATGAGCTCATACCGCCTTCCCCCTTCTTCCATCGGACATCCAGATGTACGGCTGGCTACCATCCTTACCTGGTCGAAATTCCTCTAATTCGAACCAAGCGCTTTGCATCTTCTTTTTTAATGCGCACTTCTAAGGTTTGGAATTCTCTGCCGGCGTCTGTATTTCCGAGGTCATATAACCTGGACCTTTTTAAGGCACGAGTGAATAGGCATCTTCTGGGTGAGCTCGCTTCATCGTCGGCCTCATCTTTGCCCCCTGGCTAGATGCTGGCCAAGAGCAATCCCATTTTTAATAAAAAAAAAAAATGTAATGGAAGTGTTTTTTTTACACTCGCACTTACTAACAACTGGAATCTACGAAGATGAAATCTTAAAACCTTCATCCCGGTTGAAATTACAATGTTTTTTTATTTCAACCGCTTCACATACTTTTCTACTGTAGAAATGACTTTCTGTAAAAGGATGTTCGGTTCGGACGTTTGTATTTGCGCGCGGTTCGACGCATTCAAGTCGGCGGCGGCGGCGGATCATGACACGTCGCACACGTGATCGCGCGGCGCCGACCCTCGAATGACTGGTCGCCCCGGAGTGTGCGAGCGATGGGTTTCAAATGCGACGCGCTCCGCCCATTGCAAGTCCCTGCCAGTGGTTAATACCTGATTCCAATAAATGCTCGGCTATGGCAGACATATTAACTGGACTATTTACTAAGGAAGGGCCTTAAATAACATTTTGAGATAGGACTCGACGTCGTTATTACTTCTTAGTGATGCTGAGAAACTATTTACAGGAATAAGATTACAAACTGTATTTATACGACTCTGGGGCAGCGCAGGCGCGTCCACACAAAGTAACCACTTTTCTCCCTTTAAATAGATTCAAAGGATTCCGTATCGGAAAAGGAAGTTATGAACTAATTCTTCACTTGTTGAAAGGTAACTTACTGACCTGATACAAAGCTCGCCTGGCACCGGAAATCTGAAAAGAAAAAAACTATGCTTTTTAAGTTCCATATATAATTTATATCGCATAGAATTTGTGGGTTAAAAGTGTGTAAGAATGTCGAGTGCACAGGAAAGACCTTTATATTTCTGTCAATCCCGAAAAAAAAAATGGGTGGGGCAATCTTAACTAATATTTCATTGCAAATCTACCCGTGACTTGCTTAACCCACTAAACTTTCGCACTATTATGGTTCAATAGACAAAACACTATAACAAATAACACTATAAAAAAACTCAGTCAAGCGTGTTCACCCATTAGAAATGGTTCCGTGGTTGTCCAAATGCCCTGCCCCTCCGTTACAGTTTCTGGACTTAAAAGTTCACAAATTTATATATACTGTGTTCGGCACAATTAACAACATTAATAAAGTAATCAATGGATATTGTACGAGCGTTTGCTTTGTAACGATCCCCCCCCTCCTAACCTACCTAACCCCCCCTAAACTCCCTAGCTTCCCTAGGCAACCAATTGAGACTAAACAGATCTAGACTAACTAGACCTTAACTAAACCTAACTAATTTTCTAATAAGAATTTCTATAAATATCTACTTTAATTCTCTATTGTTCTCTACACATAAAAATAAGTCAATATGTTAATAAGTTAATATCTTGAATTGGATCAGTAAATTGGCCAAATGATCGCTAGTGTATATGTAAAACCCAAAGTCGTGTCCAAAATAGTAAACCAAAGTCCTTTTCACATAGAGAGAGTTACCTACTTAGTCTTACTAGAATAAATACCTACTAATACCTAAACAATTATAAAAGTACATAAAAATCAAATATAATTTTCCTAACAATGTTGAACTGTTGTTAAGTATAAGATCAATGTAAGTCAATAGATATATTTTAAATTACTAGTCAACTGAAGTCAATGTTAATTATATAATTAAGAATTATTATTTTTGTGGTTATAAATGTGGCCCACTCCCCGCCACATTCGTAGCTCTCGTTCCCAGACTGGACAAGCTTCCGCCACATAGTTCTGAAGGAACTTTATTCTTTTAAGTGACTTTAGTATTTTATTTATGTAGTCACTTTTGTCATTTATTTGACTTCAGTATTTACTGAGAGGACATTCAAAGGGACAATTTACAGAATAGCAAAATACTGGTAGGAGCAGCAGCAATAGATCTACTCTAGCTCTCTAGTATTCTGCAATGTAATTTGATTTGTCGGTGTATTTAAATTTGTAAACAATGAAATAATTTTATCCAGACTATTAATGTAGCATTTCGAATCCCCATTTGCGGTACATTCAAAATAACCACGGCCGTCTTTTGACCTAATCAAGATAAAAGATTCATCGTTAGTTTTGATGAAGTAGATTTCAAAAGGACTCTTTCCCTTTCGAAAGTAATTTGAAATGTGGAGTTCAATTTGATTACAGAATCCGAAGAAACCAGAATAAAATCAATCACATACTGCTGAGAGTGAATTTACTCAAATATTTTCTTTTATAATTTGTATTGAATTTACTTGTATTTTAATGTATTGTGGGATATTTATTTTAATTTGATCCCACAATATTTAAACTACCAGTATGAATAGGTACAAACGGAACAAACTTTATTTAACACAGTTCTATTTGTCAAGTAAGTTGGTCGGTGTCGTATATACATGTATATAATATACCTAGCCTAACAATAATACCTATCCCCACTATCAGTCTAGCTCACTATAATAGAAAACCCAGATATCCCCAAATTTACCTACAACTAAGCACCAAGAATACCCCAATAAAGCCATATAAAATATCAACAGCAGATAAAACTTTCCTAGTTAATAAAATAAGAAAATAAATGGCTTTTTAATAACATAAGAATATAACCCAAAGCTAAATACATCAGAACCTAGTAATATGGCCTAGCCCTAACAGCTACACTAACCATCTATTCTACCGGTATATTTGCAAGCTAGGGAGCCTGGGTCCCACATTTAAGCTACGCACGTAAAGACATTTCGATGGTGCAATGAAACATCTTTATCTAGACTAAAGCTAATCTAAGTCGGGTGAGGATTGCCCTGCTAAACCTGACACCCTATTTCCTCGTGTGCTTCAGTGAGACTCGCAAATGGGATTGGGACAGCGAATCTTACTGAGAGTATAAAGTGTGAATATATAAATGTATAGATAAATAGGTCTGAGTAACTTGAGAACTTAAAATGTCTGGTATGACATTCCAAATCATCAAGCCACCAGGGAGTTTGAACCGTCTCTTGAGTAAAATACGGTGTGCAAGTCGACAACTCCATATCGACAGTTACGTATTTAATAATTAAAGACACTTCTTAAAATGAATAGTCTATCGTTAACACCGCAAGGTGATCCAACTTTCCATCTTAAAAAAGCCAAGACAGACTCTTCTTGGTATTCAGACAATTCTCTAGACTTCTAACCCCATTAAAATAGTAAATAAAACTTCAGAAAATTCTAATATAAAAAACACTGAATTAAATAAACCAATTTTAACTAAAACAAATGCTTGAACACTCAAACTTTACGGTAAAATATTGATATTAAAATAAACACACAACTAGAACTTCACTCACTACAAAAATTTACAAACTCTACAATAATGAATTAAAATGTATCCACTAAATATTAAACAACTTAGAGAATTTACACACAAAGAACACTATCTAAAACCCCATTCAAGCTACGTTATATCATATCCGAACAAAGATTAAACCAGTAAACAATATACTAGCATAATCCAGGTCCAGACACAACATAGGTAACCTAAACTAAGACCTACTACCTCTCTAGAGAAACCGTCCGAACAGTCTAAAATCTAAAGCAAGAATGATCATGAACCAGGGTCCATGGCTCCTAAGACCCCAACACCTCTCCCTGCACTATTCCCCGCAACTAGCGTCTGAAGCTGTAAAACCAAGTTTTTGATTACATATAATTTTACTATTTTAAACTCTATTCCTTTTATAAAATAAGCCCTATGCTGGCCCTAAACTATTTGGTGAATTTCGTCCCACGATACTTATATAAACACTTGACACTTCTTACAACACGTGTACTGTCCTGAAACAGGTACAACTATTCGACCATATACGTATTGCTATAAAAACAAAGTTCAATTTGGTTAAACTTCTAATAGTCTACATTTAATTAGACTGCAAATTATTGTTTGTCCTTTTAATTGTTTCTTCTAACGATAGAAATATTTTTCTGTAACTTTACCTTTAGCAAGTTGATAATGCGATCCATATTCAAGTAGTCCAATTTTAAAATACTCTTATAGCTTTGTAATAAGTATCAATTTTGCATAAAATATCTTTTGTTTTCTAATGGTTCACTATTAAAATTAAGTTTGCAAAGTCATAAATTTTAGCCACGTCCAGTACTCAAGGCCTGTGTGAAATAATACACTCTTAAATTTCTAGGTATTTGATAACACGTAGGTACAGCCCACCCGATAATTAATGGTTACCGCAGCCTATGAACGTTTGCAACTCCATTGCATTTAAATTGATTTAAAAATAGAAATATATAATATTTATGTTTACATATGCTTGAAACATATCAGATCAAATCTGGTATGGTACATCTTCCCCCAAAGTTAACTGAAGTTTAAATATATAAACATATATTTACGTAAGTTAACTTTCAAATAAAACAAAAGTCAAAACAATCAATAAATTATTGAAATTAAAACAAAAGTTAAAACTTATTAACAATCATCCCTTCTGTGATTGCCTTTTTTTTTGAGCGGCATGTGTATGTGTGTGTTTAAACCAAACAGAAGAATGAAACATATTCAAAAGAACAAGATTCCAAATTCAATATGTTAAAAATGAATAATTAATGGCCTAACAAGTTTATCCTGCCTCCACAAGAGAATAAGAGTTGTGCTACGCTCTTACCGACCCTATTGGTACATACGAAAGCTTCCGACTCGAGTCTATATTTTAGCGACCAAGAAAGGATTCAGACGTATCCCTACCGAAAACAAGATTAAACCAGTTAACCATGTTGGATGCCAAGCATGGGTATTAAAACCATTAAATTATTAAATTCCAACACAGTAATCTAGATCTTTCTCTCCCAAATAGCCATTCCCAGTCTGGAGCATGTTACATCGCTTAACAAGACGTTATTGTTATTCGAAAGATAAACTAAGCTAAAGCTAGCCTATCCCTCGTTTATTAATTAAAACAAAAAAAAATTAATGAATCATAAAATGTACAACTTTTAATTTAATACATAGTACTACTCAATAGAAAAGAATAACTAATCATAAACTGATTTGAAGCAAGCTCAAAATTAAAATTTATTAATAAATTTCCACGAACTCACTTCGCAAGTTATGCTCTTCATTTTAAAGAAGCACTATACGCCTTGTTAATGATGAGTGTAAAGTCAGTCATGACACCATATACTGGTGTTGTGTGAAGTGAAGAAACAACACAGAAGGCAGTTTAGAAATCTGCATCATTGCTTTTTTTTTTTTTTGCGAGCCTAACCTATCACCAATCGACTGTATTGTTTCCAATGTATAGTGTAGTGTATTCCAGTCTGAATGTTAATGAAGTATAACGCGTTAGTGTTGTTTTGCTATCAGAGTCCTGCAAACCAATTAATTTTTAATAATCCATCTTCATAATACATCCACTATCACTCATCTTCTAAAAAACATGGAAAACTCAGTAATATCATCAAGTATATTCGTCTTCGTTCTCATTTTCATTCTACCCTGAATATCAAACAACACTTTAATTACGAAAGAAAATAAACTAAATAATTATTTAATCAATTCAATAATAATGTGTTTCATTTGAAAGATCAACTCTGCAAATATATGATTCCTATAAAATATACTTGAGAAAAAAAAAACACAAATTTAGAAAAATTACAAAATTAAAACAATATATAATAATAATTAATTATTTTACTCAATCATTGATTTAAACTTGTCTAATAATCTCATTAGTTATATGAAATATCTTTAAGATTGATATCAGTGCCATCTATCATCTAAGTGATGAATACTGCTAATTCAGTAAGTCAATGAATAAACCTAACTAACACTAGAGGTCATTTCACACATACCCTAAGCATTTAATGGCTTAACGTGTTATTTTTTTCTTAAGGAATGACATAATTCTTTAATTTTCTATCTCTTAGTAGTATGAATAAATAATTAAATCAATATTATTATATTTTAGACTATGATAATGATTTGATTCTAATTATTTTGAAATTTCCACACTGTAAACAAATTTATACTACGTTAATGAATAAATATCTGACATTTATTTTTTTTGACTGTATTTAAAATTAATATAATTATTCCTACTTTTATCAAACTTTTCCTATAAATCCTACACCTAAATAATACTACATGTTTGTAGAAATGACGGGAAAATAAGTTTCCAATCATAGCAACACTACACCTATTCAAAATGGCGATAATGACGTCAGTTTGACCCGGCTCATTTAAACACTTCAAAGTCTTCAAACAGTCAGTCAAAATTTCAAAAACGAGCAACGTGCAATGAGAGAATGCTACTGTGAAAGTGAATTGTGTACAGTGATTGTGTAATATGGTAAGAAGTTGATACATGTAAGTACTAAATACCAATTAAGTTCTTTTTTTTTTAATAGTATTTTTTTATGAATTGATCTGAGCATTTATTATCCTAGATTTAAAAATATTATAGACAATTATTATGAATTAAATAATGTTAGTATATTAAATTGTATTACATACATGTTTACTTCATTAAAGGACTGAATTATTTAACAATACATTAAATATGCCTAAAGACATTTCCATCATATTGAATATTAATGAAAAACAGTCTAATCGTTGGTTTTAAAATCGTAATTTTTGGTGGCAATAAGATGTCTATTTTTTTTCTTTTTTTTATGTATAATTACGTAAGTTATTCTGATGCTTCCTAAAATAGGCACTAGAGATACTTTCAAAATTATTTTATTAATTTTCCAAATCGATAATTTGGTAGTATTTTTTTTAAATCTTCCTAAGCGAAACTATAATATATACTATTTCCACAAAAAAAATCAATGATCATTCATAATTTATTCATCTAATAATTAATTTATTTATATCATAAACTTAATTTTATCAATTCCAGGCATTAGAATCCAGATTAAAGTGAAGAAACTACATACGTAATTTATGATGGCATTTATAAAATAGTAAGTATACCTAAAATGATTCAAATGTTATAACTGTTCAAATATCAAATTAAGTAACTTTGCACAAAAACATCTCCTCAAGCCCAGTATGACCCTATATCAGGTAGTTGTCTTCAAAAATCAACATGCTGTCCTATTGTTTTTTGCAAGTACAAGCAACGCGAGTGCAGATGTTGCTACGCTGCATACCAGAGTCAATCTATCCCTTTGTCTAATAGTTTTGTGATTCAAGGCGAGCGTACCAAATTATTCTAAAACAGACTCAGTATGAATAAAAGTTGAAAAATTAAAATTTTACTCTATTATTAAATTATTCAAATGTATTGTATCTGTATACTAATGCTATTTACTTCCCAATGTTTCAGGCTATGTATTATTATTATGTCACTACGGAAAGCAATGGACTTCCATTGATACCTCAAATCTACAACTCAAAGGTATATTTCACTTTCACAAGTTCTATTCAATAACTACTTTCACCATATTATGTACTATTAATATTTCTACCGACCATGTTTATGTCATCTGTTAATATTAACATTTCAGGCACACCATGTTCTGATCTACTGCTAAACTTATTCTAACACATATGCCAAGATCGCTCGCGAGAACTGAGTAAGTTATATATATATTTTTTAACACAAGTATTACTAGGAACTTAGTCAACTGTAGACATATTTTTTTTTCATATTTATAACATTAATACCAACAAAATAATCTGTAAGATCATTAAACCTGCCCACAAAACTTCACGAGAAACGGTTGAGAGACGCTACCTGGCGCGATTTGCCGCGCGGACACACGAAAGCATGCCTGCCGAATCCGAAACGGAGACCTTCGTTTCACTTTGTCAGTTATGGTCGGTCGGTGTAATTATTATCAATATAGTATGATAATTTTGTCAATATTTTATGATGTAATTATCAAACAACACGCGAATAATAAACCTTTCATATGATTGAATTTTTAAATTTAAGTAGATGCCACCCTTCTCATATGAATAAAATAATGTTTATAACAAGAACTAAATTGAACATAAACCATAATGACTTAAAAAAACTTACTGTATAAATTTCGCATTATACCTTTTTTTCTTGTGCTATTAATTAACACTTATTACTCTGTCAGTTTTTTAATACCTCATCTATATATCTACTTTAGTATTACTCGTGATTTAGGTAAATTAACACTATCTATTTACCTCCTCAATCTGTCAATATGTTTCAACACCTGTCTTAGTCATACTTTTGTTAAATGCTATAAACATATACTGAGACACAAACTAACAAACTGCATGACTTACTTACTTACTTATTATACGTACCTACTTAACAATTAAATACTGAAAGCAAAAATCATTCTCATTTTAAATCTTCGATAACACGCTTGTAGTCTTTGTGGAATTTGATAGAAACTGGGGTCACTAAGAATGTTTACATTTTTTCTAATTACATGAACTTTGTACCGACCCTACCTGACCCTTCTCAAGTACTTGCGTTACCGAGAATTGTTGAACGCTGCACTGTTTCTAACTTGCACAAAAAAGGCAATACAAATGACCTCTTGAGACGGCGTGTAGTATTTTTGTTTAATACCACGTTCTGTTATGCCATCATGTGACCGACCTAACGATAAGAAACTTAAACTAAGGAGAAGTCACATGTGCGTTGCTGATGCTCAGATATTAAATTAACTGAATTTACCTACTTTCTCTTCTCAGTTTAGTAACTGTGTCTAAAACTACTCTATTATTCAATTTAAGGCCCAGATAAACAATACTAAAATTAAAAATGAAGCAATGTACACAGTATAATCTAAAATGCCTGATTGGAATAACAGATCCGTATTATCATACTGATGTTCGAATCTTATAATTCGTATAAATTTCTACCTGACATGTTGCTAATAACAATAAAATGCTATTTCAGGTTATTTTTGAATGACTCTAGTAACAAGTGCAAACAAAACCATCAGGAAAACACTACACTGTATTTTGTCTTTCTACAAATGTCATCTACCGGAATGAAACACCTGAAATCAAGTGAGTACGACAAATTCTTATGATGTATGAAATTTTTATCTATGTAATTATTCTACTTCTAAATTTTTCGAAAAACGTTCATAAATATTCAAATTTTCGTTAATTGACTACATTATCAGAACTAAGGCCTCTGACTGTTATATCTTCCGAAGTGAACTTATTTGTAACACAATAATAATAAAGAAAACAAAGAAATGTAACCAATGATAGCTAAATTGATAGTCAAAAGTCTTATGTTGTACCAATATGACAAATCTATCCCTACACAACTATTAAATTGCTATTAATTTAAAGATCCAACAAATCTAACTAGTTTTCCTTCTTATTTTCAGGTAGCTGAGCTGTGATAAAATCTACTCATCGAGCAAAACGACGCTTCATGGATTGATCGATGATCCACACTACAACGCCGAGAATCTTCACTTCACTTCTAAATAAGTAATAATTACGCAATCAAGTATGTACTATATTACAAAATTACATTGATACTCGTATATTTATACATATTATAAAGAAATAGAGAAATAAATTAATGAAGTTAAACTATTTTGCTTTTGATACTATTTCATGATTCATCATAATTTCATTCATTGCATCAATCGATCAACCCCTGTTTTAAAGATACGATTTTGTAACTTTATTTTATTTCAAACGATTTCAATATCTAAAAGTAACTGAGAGTCTAAAAATAACACAAAATTCAAGCTAAATTGAAGCAATCGCTATATCTCTGTTACGTATGCTTCCCCCATCATTTATAAGTTTAATAATGTATTTTGATTTGATTTGATTTAATAATGAAAAATAGCCTAATAATTAGCCGTAGTTAACTTCCCCCAACATTTACAGGCTTAATAATTTTCTACAATACCTGAACGAAGCTATTATACTATTTATTTTCTATATGAATACACTCTACTGTATTGATAAGAAACTAACTTCACGTCAATTGATTAACTTCTATTACGCATGAAAATGGTTTCCCTACAATAGATGTCGCTACTGTTGTACAGTCAACCACGGATATTCATACGTCCTCAGTGACAAAATATGCACATATGAACTCTATAACAATGGCGCAAGAACTTACAGAACCTATTTATATCATACGTGTCTTGTAACGCACACATATTTTCGACTTTGATTGTACCAACTTAAGGCCGAAATATCTATTTTACTATATCTTTCACTTGAATGGCATCGAATATGATAAATAATTAAAGTTATTAGTTGCATCAAAAATAAGTAGATAAAATAGCTAAAGTACAACTTCCTAATTAATAATAAACATCTACTCTCTCATGCTATCCGTTTTCCACAGCAACAATTGTGTTGCTATAATCAATTGCCTACGCATATCGACCATAACAACATCTTTGATCCAAAACAAGATATGTAACTATAACAAGATATGTAACTGCGAATAAACTATTCGTAATTAATCATAATTGAAAAATAAATGTTAATGAAAAGTTCAAATAAAGTGTAAGACAATAAACTAAATAACAGAAAAATTGCAAATTTTTATAATAATTTAAATCAAATACTAGCTAATTAAATCTTACATCATCCATAGTCACGGAACCAATTGTAACAGTTCGAATGTTACATTTATACCTACAACGGCAATTGATAGATTTTAACTAAAAACTACTTAATTATAAATTACTAACTATCCTGGTCATCGGCACCAATTATAACGATCCCCCCCCTCCTAACCTACCTAACCCCCCCTAAACTCCCTAGCTTCCCTAGGCAACCAATTGAGACTAAACAGATCTAGACTAACTAGACCTTAACTAAACCTAACTAATTTTCTAATAAGAATTTCTATAAATATCTACTTTAATTCTCTATTGTTCTCTACACATAAAAATAAGTCAATATGTTAATAAGTTAATATCTTGAATTGGATCAGTAAATTGGCCAAATGATCGCTAGTGTATATGTAAAACCCAAAGTCGTGTCCAAAATAGTAAACCAAAGTCCTTTTCACATAGAGAGAGTTACCTACTTAGTCTTACTAGAATAAATACCTACTAATACCTAAACAATTATAAAAGTACATAAAAATCAAATATAATTTTCCTAACAATGTTGAACTGTTGTTAAGTATAAGATCAATGTAAGTCAATAGATATATTTTAAATTACTAGTCAACTGAAGTCAATGTTAATTATATAATTAAGAATTATTATTTTTGTGGTTATAAATATGGCCCACTCCCCGCCACATTCGTAGCTCTCGTTCCCAGACTGGACAAGCTTCCGCCACATAGTTCTGAAGGAACTTTATTCTTTTAAGTGACTTTAGTATTTTATTTATGTAGTCACTTTTGTCATTTATTTGACTTCAGTATTTACTGAGAGGACATTCAAAGGGACAATTTACAGAATAGCAAAATACTGGTAGGAGCAGCAGCAATAGATCTACTCTAGCTCTCTAGTATTCTGCAATGTAATTTGATTTGTCGGTGTATTTAAATTTGTAAACAATGAAATAATTTTATCCAGACTATTAATGTAGCATTTCGAATCCCCATTTGCGGTACATTCAAAATAACCACGGCCGTCTTTTGACCTAATCAAGATAAAAGATTCATCGTTAGTTTTGATGAAGTAGATTTCAAAAGGACTCTTTCCCTTTCGAAAGTAATTTGAAATGTGGAGTTCAATTTGATTACAGAATCCGAAGAAACCAGAATAAAATCAATCACATACTGCTGAGAGTGAATTTACTCAAATATTTTCTTTTATAATTTGTATTGAATTTACTTGTATTTTAATGTATTGTGGGATATTTATTTTAATTTGATCCCACAATATTTAAACTACCAGTATGAATAGGTACAAACGGAACAAACTTTATTTAACACAGTTCTATTTGTCAAGTAAGTTGGTCGGTGTCGTATATACATGTATATAATATACCTAGCCTAACAATAATACCTATCCCCACTATCAGTCTAGCTCACTATAATAGAAAACCCAGATATCCCCAAATTTACCTACAACTAAGCACCAAGAATACCCCAATAAAGCCATATAAAATATCAACAGCAGATAAAACTTTCCTAGTTAATAAAATAAGAAAATAAATGGCTTTTTAATAACATAAGAATATAACCCAAAGCTAAATACATCAGAACCTAGTAATATGGCCTAGCCCTAACAGCTACACTAACCATCTATTCTACCGGTATATTTGCAAGCTAGGGAGCCTGGGTCCCACATTTAAGCTACGCACGTAAAGACATTTCGATGGTGCAATGAAACATCTTTATCTAGACTAAAGCTAATCTAAGTCGGGTGAGGATTGCCCTGCTAAACCTGACACCCTATTTCCTCGTGTGCTTCAGTGAGACTCGCAAATGGGATTGGGACAGCGAATCTTACTGAGAGTATAAAGTGTGAATATATAAATGTATAGATAAATAGGTCTGAGTAACTTGAGAACTTAAAATGTCTGGTATGACATTCCAAATCATCAAGCCACCAGGGAGTTTGAACCGTCTCTTGAGTAAAATACGGTGTGCAAGTCGACAACTCCATATCGACAGTTACGTATTTAATAATTAAAGACACTTCTTAAAATGAATAGTCTATCGTTAACACCGCAAGGTGATCCAACTTTCCATCTTAAAAAAGCCAAGACAGACTCTTCTTGGTATTCAGACAATTCTCTAGACTTCTAACCCCATTAAAATAGTAAATAAAACTTCAGAAAATTCTAATAAGAAAACACTGAATTAAATAAACCAATTTTAACTAAAACAAATGCTTGAACACTCAAACTTTACGGTAAAATATTGATATTAAAATAAACACACAACTAGAACTTCACTCACTACAAAAATTTACAAACTCTACAATAATGAATTAAAATGTATCCACTAAATATTAAACAACTTAGAGAATTTACACACAAAGAACACTATCTAAAACCCCATTCAAGCTACGTTATATCATATCCGAACAAAGATTAAACCAGTAAACAATATACTAGCATAATCCAGGTCCAGACACAACATAGGTAACCTAAACTAAGACCTACTACCTCTCTAGAGAAACCGTCCGAACAGTCTAAAATCTAAAGCAAGAATGATCATGAACCAGGGTCCATGGCTCCTAAGACCCCAACACCTCTCCCTGCACTATTCCCCGCAACTAGCGTCTGAAGCTGTAAAACCAAGTTTTTGATTACATATAATTTTACTATTTTAAACTCTATTCCTTTTATAAAATAAGCCCTATGCTGGCCCTAAACTATTTGGTGAATTTCGTCCCACGATACTTATATAAACACTTGACACTTCTTACAACACGTGTACTGTCCTGAAACAGGTACAACTATTCGACCATATACGTATTGCTATAAAAATAAAGTTCAATTTGGTTAAACTTCTAATAGTCTACATTTAATTAGACTGCAAATTATTGTTTGTCCTTTTAATTGTTTCTTCTAACGATAGAAATATTTTTCTGTAACTTTACCTTTAGCAAGTTGATAATGCGATCCATATTCAAGTAGTCCAATTTTAAAATACTCTTATAGCTTTGTAATAAGTATCAATTTTGCATAAAATATCTTTTGTTTTCTAATGGTTCACTATTAAAATTAAGTTTGCAAAGTCATAAATTTTAGCCACGTCCAGTACTCAAGGCCTGTGTGAAATAATACACTCTTAAATTTCTAGGTATTTGATAACACGTAGGTACAGCCCACCCGATAATTAATGGTTACCGCAGCCTATGAACGTTTGCAACTCCATTGCATTTAAATTGATTTAAAAATAGAAATATATAATATTTATGTTTACATATGCTTGAAACATATCAGATCAAATCTGGTATGGTACAGCTTGTACTAATACATTTCTTAAGTTTGGCTAATACTCGCGAACTAGTAATGTTAACTTAGCTGTGATAGTTTTCCTTTTAAATTTATTAATTATAAACTAGTAAGTACGATGATTTTTCACACTTTTACTGGATGTAGCAATCGCTTAACTGACAGGAGTAAAACCAAAGTAAAACCGGCCGTTTTATTTTTGAACTCATAGATCTATGAATCCAGCAACGGAAAAACTTGTTTGATAAAAAATAAACTCAATTATTTACTAGTGGCGCTAGTGGACACGTTAAAGGCCTCTTAAATTAGGTTTCTAATCATACAGGTGAAACTGAATGCGATTCGATGGAGGTTTTGATAATTGGTATTTATTTACTGGCCGATTTTAATGGCAAAACTTTTATGACGGGGTTCGCTTTAGTTCTAGTCACAAGAAAGTTAAAAAGAGTTAAGTTGCTCCATTTTTGTTACACCCTTTATACTCACTGGCGGCTCTACGCGCATCTCGCTAGCTGTAGTGTGCAAGAATGTTACATTACAAATAACATATACCTACAGGCCCTTAATTTGGGGGTTTTACACAGCTCCATTTACGCTCCTTTGGCATATCGTTAAATTCATGACGCAATAGACATCAGTTTACTGCGAGCGGCATCAGCGTACACCCTAAAGTACAATGATGCGTTAGTGTGATCGAAAATAATGTACAAAGGTAGTTTAAAAGAGGGGAGGGGAGGGGAGGGTTACCTATGTATATTAAGGTACTATCGTATATTTACGTTGGAATCAAGTGGTGATAAAAGGCTTCGGTGCCGGGTACGTGAGGGTAAAACCGCTGTGGTTATCGGGCCAAAGCCTCTGCCTATCTGTCTGCCGCAGTGTTATTTATTAACTCTGAGGTTTCAATTTAAGGAAACAATGTAATGAATTTCAAAACAAAGTATAGGTCGATTCACAAGAGCTGGCGCTGGCGAGGAAACTGTCATTCATTTCATAGACATTCCGCGCCAGCTCTTGTAAATCGACCTATAAAGGCTTAATGCACCTGTTCTTGTTATTTGATATAAATACCTACAGACAGAAATAAAACTCATTATTGTCAACACGCAACACTACGCTCGTAAATAGCTCTTATTACGTCGCTTTTAGGCTTAGGTGCGAATTGATACATATTCATTAATTCATTATTCATGTAGGACCCCAGATTTATAAATTCTTTGTCTTATTTAGAAATATCGCCATACGTCAACTCGTTCGCCATTCCAAAATAATTCAAACTCCATTCGATCGTACTTATTCATCATCAAGTAGCCAGTAACCTTACAAAACCATCAAATACTACCAATCCCATATTCATATTATTTACAAGCTTTTTATTTTGTACTTATAGTAAAATTAGGAGTTCTTTATAACGCTGTAATTATTAGATAAGGAAACAGCAAGGACATCAGATCGTAGAGAGAAGGTAAGGACTTATTTTTAACCGACTTCAAGATTTCACAAGAGGAGGTTATCAATTCGGTTGTATGTTTTTTTTAACCGACTTCAAGATTTCACAAGAGGAGGTTATCAATTCGGTTGTATGTTTTTTTTTTAAATTTGTTACTCCAGAACTCCGTCATTTCTGAACCAATTTTAAAAATTGTTTTTTTGATTGTAAGTATATATATCCAAGTTGGTCCCGTTTTTGTCAAAACGCAGTTCTGATGATGGGATCCATGAGAAATTGAGGATACTCCACAAATCTTAAGGGCAAACATATAGTGATTTTTGGGTTTTTATCAACAAATCAAGCATTTTCATACAAAAATGTGACATTTGATGAAGTGGAACTACTGATGATGATCAGAACGGAACTCTTCAACGATGCATAGTTCACGTTTGGCGATTTGTCCTCCTAGCTGTGTTTGTTAAACAAGTTCTATTTTCACGATTAATTTTTGTCATGCTCGAGTTCTGATGGAGGATTCCATGAGGTATTGAGGGTACTTAGTCTTCCACCATTATAAACATACTTATAGCCATTTTGATTTCTTTGTATGGAATCTAAGAGTGCACCATCTAAGTATAATAATCTTCACCGGCCTCCCCATTGAAGTCGGTTTTTTTTTCTTAAAAATTATTATATCACCAGCCCGGCTAGTATGATAGCTTATACCGTCACGTTATATGGCCAAAATGTACTGAAACGTCACATAAAACGTGACGTTATAAGCTATCATACTAGACGAGCTGGTGAGGGAAGTTTTATGGACGATTCACACCAAACGACTGGAGTCAGCACGCATGCCACCAGAGTCAAAGGAATTCGAACCCTCGATACAGAAGCTACTGAAGCTAGACTTCGTATCCTAACGGCAGCGGCAGCGCCGGCTGTAGCCGAGCGGCTGCCCGCAACGCATTCAAATATGAAATCTAATTTCCTTATGGAGGGATCGAATTCCTTTGACTCTAGTGGGGTGCGCGTCGACTCCAGCCGTTCAGTGTGAATCGTCCATTACTTTGTCCTGACTTTGTCGTTGAAAATCTGCGCCCAAAAGTTCATTAAATGCGCTAGAGGATAAATTAAATTTGAATTTCTAACGTGTCGCACAATATCATGAGTTCCTGTTTTTTTCTATAAAGTACAAAGAGAGGTCATATCAGGCGTTTAGATATATATGATTAGATTTTATATCACACAGTTTACTATCGTTTTTTAGGGTTCCGTAGTCAACTAGGAACCCTTATAGTTTCGCCATGTCTGTCCGTCCGTCTGTCCGTCCGTCCGCGGGTCCGTAATCTCAGTGACCGTTAGCACTAGAAAGCTGAAATTTGGTACTAATATGTATATCAATTACGCCGATAAAGTGGTAAAATAAAAAGTGGAAAAAAATATTTTATTAGGGTACCTCCCCTATACGTAAAGTGGGGAGTGATTTTTTTTTCATTTTAACCCTAACGTGTGATATATTGTTAGATAGGTATTTAAAAATAAATAGGGGTTTACTAAAATCATTTTTTGATAATGTTAATATTTTCGGAAATAATCGCTCCAGAAGTAAAAAAAAATGTGTCCCCCCCCTCTAACTTTTGAACCATAAGTTTTAAAAATATGAAAAAAATCTCAAAAGTAGAACTTTATAAAAACTTTGTAGGAAAATTATTTTGAACTTGATAGGTTGAATAGTTTTTGAAAAAATTACAAAAACTACGGAACCCAACACTGAGCGTGGCCCGACACGCTCTTGGCCGGTTTTTTGATGTAATTAAATGAGTAAAGATCAAGCTTCATTTTGTAATATTAAGTAGTAATTTAGATCTGTTTATAAAGAAACAATACCGTAGTATTTATTAGAAACAAACAGTTTTAAATAAATACATAAAAGGCTTTTAGCTAAAAAAGTGATCAAATAAAAAAATATGACCTCGGTACTTCGGCTCCGCGAACGCCTTCCAAAGGTCCGGGACACCATTGTCCCGCGAGCGGAAAAGACATACAAATCTTCTTCTATACATATAATAAAGCTGAAGAGGGTCGAAAGTCTGTACATGGAAGATATTCGAAAAAAAGTTGGCTGGGAATACTTAGAATCGATAACAGAACACGTTCCAACTTTAGAATTTTTGTCTATTTGCCTGTTTATCTGTTTGTCTGTTTATATGAACGCGCATCACGTGAAAACGGCTGAACGGATTTTGATGAAAACTTTACTTATCTGTCGAGTAAATACCCGGTTAGGTTTTAGGCTATAAAAACTGCGCAGAATTTTGTGTGGGAACTCCTATAATCCATGAGTACTACGACAGCAGTCGTTAAGCCAAGTTAGAGGCCTTCGGGCGGCTTGAGAACGTCTAACAGTCAAGTTGCCCACTTACTTGACAAAGGGGGGTCGAAGTTGCACCACGTCCATAGGGAGTACCCACCGTTACCCTACACGTGACCCCTGGGTGGTGCTAAAAGTGCAACAAAAACTGGCAACCGTAACTGTCTTCTCGAAGATCTCACGGTTCGTAAATAAATGCTATCATCATCATCATTCAGCCGAATGACGTCCACTGCTGGACATAGGCCTCCCCCAAAGACTTCCACAATGACCGGTCCTGCGCCACCCGCATCCAGCGGACACCCGCGACCCTTACCAGGTCATCAGTCCACCGTGTGGGGGGCCTGCCCACGCTACGCCTTCCGGTACGTGATCGCCACTCGAGAACCTTTCCGCGCCAACGGCCATCGGTTCTGCGTGCTATGTGCCCCGCCCACTGCCACTTAAGTTTAGCGATTCGAAGGGCTATATCAGTCACTTTGGTTCTGCTGCGGATGGCCTCATTTCTGATGCGATCATGCAGAGAAACTCCCAGCATAGCCCTCTCCATTGCCCTTTGGGTGACTTTGAGCCTTCTTATGAGGCCCATAGTAAGCGACCACGTTTCAGTACCATATGTCATCACTGGCAACACACACTGGTCAAAGACTTTCGTCTTGAGACACTGCGGAATATTGGACGAAAAGATGTGCCGTAGCTTCCCGAACGCTGCCCAGCCGAGTCAGATTCGACGATTAACCTCTTTCTCGAAGTTGGACTTACCTAACTGGACAGTCTGTCCTAGGTTTCCGATTGTTACGGGAGTTGGTGCTACATGGGCATTTGACCAAATCTTCGTCTTGTCCATCTTCATCCTTAGACCAACTCGCTCGGAGGCTTTACTGAAGTCATTGAGCATTGTACTTAAATCCTCCATGGTCTCAGCCAAAACTACTATATCGTCAGCAAACCGAAGGTGAGTGATGTACTCGCCATTTATGTTGATGCCTAGCCTTCTCCAGTCCAAAGTCTTGAACACATCCTCCAGTGCAGCGGAAAACAGTTTAGGAGAAATAACATCTCCTTGTCTGACTCCCCGCTGCAACGGAATAGGTTTCGAGTTCTGGTCCTGGAGTCGGACTGACATAGTGGCGTTCTCGTACACACACTTCAGCACTTCGATATAGCGGTAGTCCACTTGGCACCGTTGGAGAGATTGTAGTACAGCCCAGGTTTCAATCGAATCGAAGGCTTTCTTGTAGTCCACGAACGCTAGACAGAGGGGCAGGTTATACTCCTCAGTCTTCTGTATAACCTGACGAAGCGTATGGGTGTGGTCTACGGTGCTAAAGCCTCTTCGGAAACCGGCTTGTTCGGGAGGCTGGAAGTCATCTAGCCTGCGTGCGAGACGGTTCGTAATGATAATGACTCTTGAAAACAGCTTATAGACATGGCTCAGAAGTGAGATGGGTCGGTAGTTCTTCAGTAAGGCGTTGTCACCCTTTTTGAAGAACAGCTCCAGCCTCCATGCAGCACACCTCACACCTCTGTTCCATGCCTTTGGAGTTTTCCCTTCCAGTAAGACGGAGTCGAACCACTTCTGAAGGGCCCTAAGGACCGGTTTTCCACCCACCTTCAGGAGTTCAGCTGTAATTCCATCTTCACCGGGTGCCTTGTTGTTCTTTAGATGTTTAAGAGCCATTCTAATCTCGTACAGGCTGATGTCCGGGATATCTTCGGTATAGTGCCGGGTTAATCTGGCTCTAGGGTCTTCCGCCAGACCAATTTCGGGTCTGCTAGTTGACGTGTATAGCTGTCCATAAAAGCATTCTATCTCATTCAGAAGCTTGGGTTTGGATGAAACGATTCTACCATCTTCAGTTTTTAATTTGGCGAGCTGGCTCTGCCCAATAGACAGATCTCTTGAGAACACTTTAGAGCCCTTATTCTGCTCGATGGCCTCTTCAATACGATTTGTATTGAATTGGCGCAGATCGCGGGTAAGGGACTTGGAGATCCGATCTCGTTTATTGAGCTGTCTGTATAATGTCGCATCGGCCGAAGACTGCAGAATCATTTCATTCCTTTCCTCGATGAGCCTCTGTGTGGAGATAGAAAGC
Source organism: Notocelia uddmanniana (assembly GCA_905163555.1). NCBI lineage: Eukaryota > Metazoa > Arthropoda > Insecta > Lepidoptera > Tortricidae > Notocelia > Notocelia uddmanniana. The sequence goes on from LR991055.1 coordinate 26,657,399, forward strand.
CTTTTGGCTCTGTGAGTCCGTTGAGCCTTAAAGAACTTAGACCCAATGCTATGGACAGCTTCCACAAACCCGTCATTGAATTCGTCCACGTCGCCGCCTAGACAATCAAAACGGTTTTGGAGTTCCAGCTGAAAGCTCTCGGGGTTTTTGATTTGGACTGCTGCTGGACGGAGCGTAGACTTCATCAGTCGAGAGCGCTCTAGCTTGACGCATATATTCAATGTGCCTCTTACCAGACGATGATCACTTCCGGTTTTAATCGTATTGATCACAGAGACATTATTGAATATATGCCTCTTCGTCGACATAATGAAGTCAATCTCGTTTTATGTTTCACCGTCGAGACTCATCCAGGTCCACTTCCTGTGCTCGCGTTTCTTGAAGAAGAAGTTCATCATGTAGAGTCACTCCTTCTCCAAGAAACCAGCCAGTAGTTGGCCCCGTTGGTTCTGACTCCCAACTCCAAATTGCCCCACTCTCAGCTCATTGCCGTCTCTCTTGCCCAGTTTTGCGTTAAAGTCCCCCATTAAAACGGTGAAGTAGGTTTTGGAACTATGTATGGCCTTAGTTATATCCTCATACATAGCCTCCACCTCGTCATCGGAGTGTGCCGAGGTCCGCGCGTATACCTGTATGACCTTCAACGAGTATCTCTTTGATACTCTGAGTATAAGATACGCCACCCTAGCCGATACACTCTCGATCTTCACCACGTTGTTTACGAGGGACTTGTGGACGATGAATCCGACACCTCCCTGGGACTGTTGGTCGCCCTCCCGGAAATAAAGCAAGTTGCCAGACTTTAGGGTTATCGTGTCCTCCCCCTCTCTTCGGACCTCAGATAACCCCACAACATCCCAACGCAACTTGCTCAGTCCTTCCTCTAGTTCCGCTATCTTTTCGTCGGTCCGCAGTGTACGAGTGTTGAACGTTGCCAGGGCCAGGAGTCGTCGGTGGTGGTAGCCGGATCTTTGCCGGAGATTCTTAGCACCCCTGGCCCTGCTATTACCCTGGCCGCTACCAAAACCAGGGCACTGGGGGCCGCCGGAACCTCGGGGCCGTGGCTTTATTGTGTTGTCCATAGGGGGTAAATGCCATAATCGCCACGCTTGGTATGCGGGTTGGCGATCGCAGTAATCCACCGCACTCCATGTATGCTGCTGCCCATCCCCCGGTGGTCTTGGTCGTAGTTTAAGGACATACCCGGGTCCGTACCCCTTGCATAAATGCCATAAGATTAAATAAGTTTAGATGTTTGTCACTGAATCACGCAAAAACGGCTGAACAGATTAAGATGATTTGTATGCTAATAGTATAGTATATAATATGGACTCACTTATATATATAATAAGTGTATTTTTTGTCCCGATGATCTTCCATCAAAGGGATATTAAATCGGGGATGCAAGTAAGGTCCATAAAACGGGGTGGTTTAATCCTCATACGCCATTCTACGATTTAAGTTTCAGCCAATTGGGAGTATAACAGCGTGTCAAGAAATTTAACTTAAAGCATAGCAGAATTGTAAACAAGTTGACGATTCATTATGTCAAAACCGAAGTATCATAATTCCTTCTGATTGTTGACGCTATTTTTGAGCACAACCTTTTCGCAATTAGTTCTACTTTGCGTGTACATCAAAATGCATTTGCGATACTTTGGCATTGTTTTTATTCATATGCTTAAATACAAAAACAGCTGTTTCAATGCACACTTTGTATCGTCGGTGTACCATTTAGTTTTGTCGTGCGTTATTTTTTACGTAATTGTTGACCCTTCACACCATAAAAACTGTTTGATATAAGAGATCACTTGAGCTAGGCAGCCCAATTGTCAGCATAGACAGTTGGAGCATCTTAGATGTACACTTAGAAGAGGGTCGAAAGTCTGTACATGGAAGATATTCGAAAAAAAGTTGACTGGGGATACTTAGAATCGATAACAGAAATCGTTTCAACAGTTTTAAGAATTTCTTTCTGTTTGTCTGTCTGCTTATATGTCTAGGCATCACGTGAAAATGAACGAATGGAGTATAATTTACCCTCATTAATATGGCAACTGGATCTTCGGGGACGACATAGCTCGGCCTTCGGCCTCGCATGCCTTGCCACTCTCCTTCGGCTTTTCAGTCATCAACCTTACATGAAGAATCTACTCTGTTGGGAGCCTCGGCCTTCAGCCTCGCGTGTCTCGCCTCTCTGATTCAGGCCTTCGGCCCTCAGCCTTACATGAGAAGCCCGCTCTGTGTGATTATTCTCGCATGCCTTGCGGCTCTGCTTCCGGCCTTCGGTCATAATACTTACATGAAGAACTCGCTCTGTTGGGATAACATTTTACGGCAGAACTGCGTAGCGCGACTTTTACCATTGTACAATGTACATGTTATGTTTTGACGAGATTCATTCGTCTAGAATCGGTACATTTGATATTCCGAAATAAGCACTTAATCATTCGTTTTGACAATAAGATTTCTAGGAAATGTCATATAGACTGTCATCATTGGCGTTATAGCCGCAGGTGGGCCCTGGTGTCCACCTGAGCTTGAGAAATATTGTATGGGAAAACAAATCATTCTAAGGCGAGAACGAATTATACGCGGACGAAGTCGCAGGCAAAAGCTAGTAAATAATAATAATAAATATTAGGGGACAATCTTACACAAATCGACCTAGTCCCAAACTAAGCAAAGCTTGTACTAGACGAGGATATACATACTTATATAGATAAATACATACTACATACAGAACATCCAAGACCCAAGAACAAAATCCGTGCTAAATGCACAAATAATGCCCTGGCCGGGATTCGAACCCGGGACCTCTAGCTTAGCCAACTAGGCTAAACAGGTCGTCGTTTGAAAGCAAAGTACAAAAATGAAGTACTTAGCTATCAGTAATAAGTAATTCGCAGCACGGTGATGGTCGTAACACAACTCGTGGACTGTAAAATAAGTCGTTTTATTTAGACAGCTGCCTTCTACCTACTCAGTGTCTGCGTGTATTCATACCTCAGCTGTGTTCCGTTTACGTGGTATTACCCAATAGGTAAATATATAGAAACAAATAGTCACAGCGGCATGTCGTGCTTCGAGTGTTGTCCTGTGCTAATTCCTTGTGTTCTATTATTATTTTGTTACGTGGAAGCTTCAAAAATCTTGATTGTAGTGCCCACACCTTTGCACAGTCACCATGTGGTATTCCGGCCATTCACACAGGAACTGGTGCACCGTGGCCACCATGTGGTGGTTCTTACTACCGACCCTGCCTTCCCGCCGGACCAGAAACCACAGAACCTTACGGAGATAGACCTCCACGACGTATCGTATAAGCTGTGGTCAGAAAAAATCGGGAATAATCGACTGGAAAGAGAAAACACTTTTAACAAGCAAGTACCAATGGCTTACGAGACTTTGATAGACATTTATGTGAAACAAATGCAGACGGAACAAGTGAGAAAAATGTTGTCTGATAAAAGTCAGCAGTTTGATGTAGTGATCACCCAAGCCCACATGTTCCCAGCATTGGCACTGGCTCATATTTACCGCACCCCTGCTATCTTAATGAGTACCTTAGGGGTAAATGATGAAACGTATGAGTACGCAGGTGTCCCCATACATCCTATTTTATATCCAGATACCTTTCAATCTTTACGCTATAAACTTTCTCCAAGGGGGCATATAGCAATGCTTTACAAGCGTGTTCAGTACCACTCTATATTAAAAGTGATTGATGAGAAACAAAAGAGTGCGATAAGAGAAATTTACACGGGAGAAGTGCCTTCGCTTCATGAGCTGAAAGAGAATGTGGAATTGCTGTTTGTGAATTTGAATCCTATGTGGGAGGGCTGTCGACCTATGACACTCAACGTGGTGCATCTAGGCGGCCTCCATTTAATGCCATCTAAAGACTTACCTGTGGTAAGCCTTGTACAATCAATTCTTTAAGAGTAACCTAATAATATTACGATGGTATTCATTTGTTTATTTTCTTATTATCTTAATAGTATCCAATATCAGTCATCTAGGGTCCTCTCCCTTAAACCTATGTCATTCCATTACCATCACTCTACCTATAGAGAAGAGCAAATATTTAAATAAAATTAGTCATAAGAAATAATTCAGCCCTCAACGTAATTCGAAAACTAAATTTGATGAAAATTAAGTATATCTTATTAAATTATCTTTTTATACGACCACGGTGGCATACATCGGGTTTTAATTTTTTTGCTCGTATTGCATTTACGCGCTTGTATAATGGACGATTAGAAACATATCAAATGAAAAACAGAAGTTAGATTTCATATTTGAATGGGTTGCGGACAGACGGTCGGCTCTTGTCGGCTGCCGTTTGGATACGAAGTCTAGCTTCTGTATGGAGGGTTCGAATTCCTTTGACTGTAGTGGGGTGGGGTGCGCGTGGACTCCGGCCGTTTGGTATGAATCGTCCATAAGAGTGAATAGCCAATCAATATGCTCGTGCGCCATTAACAGATACACTGTTAAACATAACATATAATACACTGCTAAAAGTCGAAAAGTGACTTGACAATTCACTCTACGATCCCGTAATAAATTGTGGACGTTACAAAACAAATAGATTTTTATTGCGTACGTATTTATTACGACATCAAAAAGGATTTGATTTAGCAAGCTACTATATACCTTGATTTTTTATTTATTTAAAACTTACCGTTAATTAGGTATAACTGTAAAACTATTTTTTATTAGGATCTGAAATCATTATTGGATTCCTCTGAGCGTGGTGTGATCTACATGAGTTTTGGCAGCCATGCAAATCCCTCTCTGCTGCCACCGGAGCGTATGGCGGTGTTCACTCGCGTGTTTGCAGCTCTTCCTTACGACGTGGTGTGGAAATGGAAAGATCCTCCTCAGGGCCTTTCAAGCAACGTGCGTACCTTCTCCTGGCTGCCTCAAGCCGACTTGCTGCGTAAGTACCTACTACAATATTTCTACCTAAACAATAAAATCATTTAAAGCCTTTCTGAAACGTTCGGAAAGTGATGTGTCTTCTTTAATACACCAGTTTCTGATTAAATTAATTATGTGGTTCTCATACCAGCTATATTTGGGTGGCCCAGAGCGTGCTCGTGGCAAGGTCCGGTTGACATCAATGATGTAGGGTCTTTCGAAGAATCTCCCATGTGACGCGGCAGTCTGCCCTCCCTAGCTGCATACAAACCTCCCACTTAACTGAGTCTAATCCTGCGATACTTACGCGGTAGGAAAGGAAAGGAGTGTGTTTGCGCGAGCTTAGACCTCAATTTAGTGCCCCGTTACAATATAGCTGGAACCGACTCAATTATACGTTATGCCTTTAGTGTCCTCAGTCGTGATATTTTCCTAAAAGGTTTGATTACGTAGAAAAATTTAGTCCATGGCAGTCTTGTTTTAAACTGATGTGCATCATCGTGAGATGAGTCTGTTTCTAACAACTGTTTTTCATAACCTTTATTTTCTATATTTAGGACATGAAAGGGTACTGCTGTTCATCACACAAGGAGGACTGCAGTCTACAGATGAGGCGCTGCGCGCTGGTGTCCCACTAATAGGAATGCCTCTGATGACTGACCAATGGGTGAATGTGGAAAACTACGAGCGACTTGGAGTGGGGCTGGGCTTAGATCTGTTTACGCTCACCGAGATTCAACTAAAATATGCCATAGAGGAGCTCATCAACGACAAAAGGTAATATGCCTTTGACATTTATCAATCCCAGCAGCATTTATCAGACTGCAATATATTACAAAACGTAAAGCCAATACCTATAATACAAAACTTGAGTCATAACGAAGGGCCATTGGGCTGCCTACGTTTAATGAGCTGTATCTATTTAACACGTTCACTGCGGGACAAATCTTGATGAACTTTAATCTGGTGCGGTTGAGATCGAATCAGCCCAAACCTAAGCTCATGTACAGTGCGGGTGAGGCCTTACGTACCTCAAATTTCAGTAGTTACTTACATCCTTCATAATTTTTCCTAGACAGGGATTAGGTGTTTTTTATTTTGTGGTCTTCATTTGTCAGTAAATGTTCGCTAAATTATCGATTAAAAATCATCATTTCGTCGACCATCTTCGATACAATACTCGTATCTCAGACGCCATTTTTAACCGACTTCCAAATCTAAAAGGTAGGTTATCAAATCGGTTGTATCTTTTTTTTTTTTATGTTTGATACTCCATATCTCCGTTATTACTGGGCCGATTATATAAATGTTTTTTTGATTGTATCTACTACATATGCATATTTACAGATTACTTAGTTCCGTTTTTGTCAAAACCCAGTTTTCGAAATCGAGGGTACTCCTCAAATCTAATGGCCATCTTCAACCTTCTCTTACAATGTTTTTTTGCTAGGTTATTCATCTTGTATCGTAAAATATATGCCTTACACTATTAAATTTATTAAAACACAATTTAATTCACACTTGCGTAGACTAACTGAAACACCTTTTTATTATAGGTACCTTTTATTCACGTGAAACACGCTGGTTCTGTATCGACAAATTGGCCGCACTAACGCAAAGCGGTCGACTCCCGCGCCGCCCGCGTCCCGCTCAGTGCGGCCTTGAGGTCCCTTTCTTGAGGCGTAAATAAACCTCAACCCGCACTGTGTGGATAAAATATCTACTCAGTGCGTTTGAGGCTTATTTCAACCTCGAGCATTTTTCTTGTACCAACGAGTCCGGGTTTTAATGACATAAAGAAATGTATATTTTTCTTTATCATACGCCTTGTAAGTAAACGGCAACAGCTCCCGCACGAGAGAGATAACACGAACTTTTAGCCCCGCACCAGCGTATAGTCGGGCTTGGGGTGGATTTGCCTCAAGCCGCAGTGAACGTGTTAATCGTATGTTGTCCTCCATTATTTTGCAATTCTCTACTAGCTAGCCCTACAATAAGCTTGTTTTTTAATTATGTATCGATGAACCATCGCGTTGTGGCTATAACATATGATTTGGTTTGTCTTACAGCTACCGCGAGAGATCAGCACGGTTGATGCGCCTGATGCAGGATCAGCCACAGTCGTCGCTGGAGCGTGCTGTGTGGGGGGTGGAGCGAGCGATACGTCTGCGAGGTCGGCGCATGGCAACACCACCGCCTTCTCTCACTTGGGACGGTTTGATACAAGCCCTGATACTCGCATTCCTGGTTGTGCCGGTGCTATTACTATTTGTCACAATTTTACTTCTTAAATTACTTAGGAATTTGACACTGAAAGTTGTAATAATGTGTAGAATATGTGCATCCAAATCAAAATAAATTCCTCATTGTATCTGAAATGCTATTTAAGTTCTCCCTGTCAGAAATACAAGTCTAAACGTGATGGCAGGATATAACTTTAATAAAATTAGTGACAACATAAAACAACAAGCGACAGAAAAGCAGTTCAATCGACGGCTGACCAATTTCCAGTAAATAAGTATTATTAAGTCTGAAAGACTTTTTTGATGACAAAACGTTAACTAATTATTCTAATTAATTATTAAAATAGCTACTTAAACTGATCTGCTACAATAATTGAAGCTGAATTATATATTTATTTTATTTTAATTTCCTAAAACTATATTTCTGATAGTTGGGCTACCTATTGCTGTGCCCTATACTATATCCATGTGTACCCATGACTATCAATGCAATACCTATATGTAAATGATTGCGGACGTTTTGTTGCAAGCCGCGGATCCGGTAATAATAAATGTCGGCACTTAAAATCCCTTTATAATAATTATTATAATCATTTTAACAGTTAACAGTTTGATACCAAAACACTTACGTGGTAACTAAACTACCTATTATATAGGAACTGTATTTAAGGTTCACAGTAAGGACACAGTATACATATAGCCTATCTATAGCAGTAAAACAAATCCATACAAACGTCCGATTTGACGCACTCACACAGACACACGTCATTACAGTAAACTTAAGAAGGTCTCGAGGGGTTTCGATCACTTGTGCCGCGCACGTATCGCGTAGAATAGTTGTAGAAGTTTTTAATAAACTAGCGCGTGCTGGCCACTATTTTGATTTGACGTGACATAACGTGACGAATGATTTGATGAAATTGCGATTAAATATTTGAAATAAAAAGGAGCCATGTATATAAATATTGTGTGGTTTACGTTTTATGAATTACTAGTTTTTTTCCGCAACTTCACCCGCGTGGAACTCGTTTAATCGCCATATAGGTGATAATTGCTATTTAATTATTTCAGGCGTTTGCTTGATTATCGCTTTTCCCGTACAAACTTCCACCCTTCTTTTTTCTTCCTAAAAGAATTATTTCCGGGATCGCCTCAAACTATCTCCGTGTAAAAAAAAACAATCGGTTTGGCGGTTTAAGCATCGACTGAGGCCTGAGAAGTATTTTCGTCTGTTACTACAAAATGTATTGAAGGTGATACGAGTACATACAGAATACTTAAATTAATGCTGTCTGTTGCGCTGCTCCGCCGGTATATTACAAAGAACGTAAGAAAAACCGCGGGATATAATCAACTTAGAAAAGTGGAAAAGCTCCCGACATTTTCATTCAAACTTCAATATCTCAAAAACGGCTTAAGGCGAAGGGTATGGCAAAACTATGAAATGGAGGTGTTTTTGCTGAGATTTTTTGCTTAAAATACAGCATGTGGAGGTTTTGAAAGTTCACCGTCTGAACACACATATACTCAAGTATTTCCCTTAATTGTTCAAATGTTCCTAGAATTCACTGAAAAATATATAAGTCACATTAAAAGTGCCGTTCTAAGCATTTTTTTGTTTAAGTTTTATTCCCGCTGTGCAAGTTATTTTGTGTTCATACTTTGTAAGTATACTTTTGTAACTTTGTGTTGTGGGCTAGACTTAATTATATCCCTAAAATACTAAATTACGAATTTTAGAGATATTTTATAATTTTTAAAGATATTTCCTATACAATAAGAATGTTAAACATTGTAATAAATGTTTGCTCACATACTATGACCAGGCACTTTGTAACGTACAATAAATTATTATAAACATTAAAATATGATTCAAAGGTTCAAAAAATAAATAAATACGCAGAAAATTATTAAAACTACTTAAAATAAAATTAAAAATCACTGGGGACTATTTTGACTTTTTTTGTGATGTAGGATTTGAACTTGCATTCATAATTGTATCATTGCATTTTTCGAAGTAAGGAAGGAAGGGCCGCCCGTAAGCGGCGTTGCGAGCTCGTTTCCGTTTGCACGAGTGCTGCGCTGTTGCCAGATTTATTGTCCATCCCACGTCCATCCATGGATATTTCTCTCGTTCGTTGTTCGTTGACGTTTGATAATTCTGTGTGGACTGTGTGTTTTGTTTTGATAGTTGATATACGCTCATACGTTCTTTAGAAGTGCGGAATTTGGTGTTAAAGGATTTTTAACTGCATTTTGTTATATTGTGTGTGTTATTTAGTTTAGATAATTAAAATAGGTAGTTCATTTTATTCGTTGATTGTATTGTTTCATGATGTTAGGTTAGATTAGGTGTATTGTTATTGACATTGGATTAACCTATGTGTTTGGTGCGGTGTGTGACATAGTTAAACTTTTACCAATATGGGAAATAGGAAGGGGCGGAAACCTACTGCATCAGTCAGGTTGATGCGCAAACGTCGAGTACAAATTGCTGCAATGAAACGACTCGACGCCACAGCAAAGTAAGTTTATATACAAGGGGTATTTGTGCAAAATCCATAAGACCTGGCCTTAGTTGTGTGTGTTCATAATTCAGTGTTATTTATTTCTAAACCCTTGCTTTCCTTTTGTTGTAGCGTCTCTACAGATTTTGACAATGATAATCACGAGTTTAGTACTGACAAAGAAGATATATACTAACGTAAACTGAAGCAGCTAATGAAACTATCAGTTAAACCTGAAACGTAAGTATCTGATTATTGTGTTGCTGAAATGTAACTACTATTATGTAGGCACTCATGGTATTACAAAATATGGAAGAGGCATAATGCAATAGATACAAACTACTGTCAGTGATTGATACAATTACAAGCTGTAATGTTTTTGTCAATCAATAAATCAATTACTATCCAATCATATAAACATCAAAAATAAATGAAAGTAAATGTTAATTTATGTAATTTTATATATTTAAATTAGAAGATGCCCACTGCTACATCGATGAACGAGTATCCCTCTTTTTAGGGTTTTGTCAATTGTAAAGTGTTGATTAATTTTACATAAGTTTCATTTGCTATAAAACTGTAAACTCCTTTGGATGTGTTTAAATACTACCCATTAGGTTTGTTTCATACAAATCCTGAAGCCACAGGTCCCGGGTTCGAAACCCGGACAGGGCATTTATTTGTGTGTTGAGCATGAATATTTGGACCGGGGTCTTGAATGTTTTTATGTATTACGTTACAAAACGATAAACAATATTAAAAGGTACATTGCATTTTTTTTAAATATATGCTTACCAAAATTTTAAAAATAAATAATCTATCCCCCGCAGCATAGTGCCAAAGATACTGGCAGAAGAATTTATTTATGTACATAAGTATGTATATCATCATCTCAGTGGCGGCTGTACCTTGAGTGCGCTCGTGCGTTGCACTACCAAAAATTTAACACCATCAATACCATCGTCATCAATAAAACAATCTCTATAATCTGTAATATACATACATAAATTACATTAAAATAATGCAAAGAAACCACTACGCTATGTCGTAATCTATAAAATTATTTTTCGCTCAGTCTCAAAAAGCCTCTCCGTGCGCTTCGTGGAGCGCACGCACTAGCCAGTACAATTTCTATGAGAATCGCGTTAGAGCGCCGGGCGCGTGAGACGGAAGATACTCCGTACAAACTGAATGAAGAAAAAGGTAAATCTCGTGCGGCGCTCGGAGCCCACACGAGGGACCGGCGGCGATATTACCCGACCAAGTGAAGTTAACGCTCAAAAAGTTACACCTTTTCTTGCGCTTCAAATTGTCAAGTTGGCTTAGTTGGTTAATAACATGGCCTGCACTTTTCTCGTATCGCGCCATTATTTGTAATTCGTGTTTATTGTTTGTTTTGTAAAGTGAGTGTGACTATCTTTTATGAAGTGACGAACTGTGTGTTTAATGGAAAATATAAGTGTGAACTTGAATATCGAGAATATTAAAAACAATAATAAAACTTTTAGTTGATTGATAAATTAGAAATGAAATCGGCTGGGCCGCCAAGGTCATGTCTTAATTAAAAACCATTTTCCAGGAATCAAAATCGACGGATTGAGGTACTTTATACATAAAAAATTTGATTGTTAGTAGGAAAATGTAGTTGTATTGCAATTTTTGAGTTATATATTATAGTATTTAATAAATCCATAAATTAGCGCACCACCGGTTCTCGTAGTCAGCAGCCGCCACTGCATCATCTAGTACCCATAATACAAGCTTTGCTTAGTTTGGGACTGTTGATTTGTGTAAATGTGTCACCCAATATTTTTTTATTATCCTAAAATACTATAATCTGAAAAAATAATGTTTATGTAAATGATTATTAGGGAAGATGACTAATAATAGCAAAGACATTTATTAAATGTTTCAGTACTTTGCTATTTTATTATATTACTGTGGACTCTATCTCTGTACTTTTATTTCAGTTCTGTTGCTGTTGATGATGATTCATTTGTAGTGGATGACAATATTGTAGTTGAAAGGTGAGTATAAATAATAAATGAAGTATCAGGATTCCATATTCTCAGGGTACCAAAATTAACATTATTAATAAGTCTACACCGTTTTTCTGTCCAACTTCTAACAAACAGGCTTTTTTGCACGGTAATAGTTAGCAAGTTGAAATTTCCACATAAATATTGTTATGGCGGATAAGTTATTAATTAATGAAAAGTTAAAATAATGAAGAAACACACAACAGTCTCCATACAAGGTTTCGTCGTATATCATCCTAGCACTATCCCAGTACAGTTGAATCCTGACGGATGCCCGCCATGCCCGGGGTCTGCTACCTAATCCCACAAATTGGTGTAGGCACTAGTTTTTACGGACGCGACTGCCATCTGACCTTTCAACCCAAGGGGTAAAATAGACCTTATTGGCTTGTAAAGTGAATGGATAACTTGACTGTTAGAGAATTCAAGCTGCTGGAAGACCTTTGCTTAATGTGCCTTCCAAAGCGCATGCATATTTTTTAACCGACTTCAAAATTTAATTTATTTTAATTTAATTTAAAAGGTTATCAATTCGGTTGTATGTTTTTTTTTTTTTTTTTTTGTTTTTTTTTTTTTTAATGTTTGTTACTCCATAACTCCGTCATTTCTTAACCGATTTGAAAAATTTTTTTTTTGATTGTATGTATATATATCCAAGTTGGTCCCGTTTTTGTCAAAAGGCAGTTCTGATGATGGAATCCATGAGGAATTGAGGGAACTCCTCAAATCTTTAAGGCAAACATATAGTGATTTTTATGTTTTTATCAACAAGTCAAGCATTTGCATCCAAAAATGTGACATTGGATGAAGTGGAACTGCTGATGATGACGACGAAAACGACGAAAAGTTCACGTTTGGCGATTTGTCCTCCTAGCTGTATTTGTTAAGCAAGTTCTATTTTCACGATTAATTTTTGTCATGCTTGAGTTCTGATGATGGGATCCATGAGGAGTTGAGGGAACTCCTCAAATCTTAAAGGCAAACATATAGTGATTTTTGTGTTTTTATCAACAAATCGAGCATTATCATACAAAAATGTGACATTTGATGAAGTGGAACTGCTGATGATGATCAGAACAGAACTCTTCAACGACGAAAAGTTCACGTTTGGCGATTTGTCCTTCTAGTGGTGTTTGTTAAGCAAGTTCTATTTTCACGATTGATTTTTGTCATGCTCGAGTTCTGATGATGGGATCCATTAGGAATCGAGGAAACTCCTCAAATGTGAAAGGCACACAAATAGTGATTTTAGTATTTTCATGAACTAATCAAGCATTTTCATTCATAAAAGTGACATTTGATGAAGTGGAACTGCTGATGATGATCAGAACGGAACTCTTCAACGACGCGTAGTTCACGTTTGGCGATTTGTTCTCTTCGTTTTGTTTGTCAAGCAAGCAAGGTTTTTCCATGATTTCATGAGGAATTGAGGGTACTTAGTCTTCTACCATTATAAACATACTTATAGCCATTTTTGTATTTTATTGTATGGAATCTAAGAGTGCACCATCTAAGATTAATAATCTTTCACCGGACTCCCCCATTGAAGTCGGTTTTTTTTCTTAAAAATTATATTATTATTACTATTATTACAAAGTAAAAAGGGTAGTTTTTATAAATGTGAATATGTACTAAAAAGCACATTATCAGATAGTAAATGGTCAGAATTTTGAAAAAAAAACACCACTCTTTATTTTTAAAATCATAAATATAATGAAATGGAGGGTAGTAGCATAGTTATTAGATGTTATGACTTTGATAATTCATGCTGTAATGTTATTTTCTTTTCAGTGATAAAGGCAATGAAAACATTGAGAGAAGAATTGTTAATGTTTTCCCATTTTTCAAGCAACTACAGGAAATGTCTTGTCATGGTCCACTGAATTGTGGTTTAAAAGCAGTGGAAATTGTATCTGAAGTTCGCACTGGTTTACTATCTCAATTTCGGCTGAAATGTAAAATGTGCAACATGGATTTTGTAGTTTACAATGATGAGTCCACTAATGAATTGGATCTAAACACAAGCGCAGTGGCTGGAACGGTGGCCATTGGATGTGAGCAGATGAGCAGCACTTAAGCAGGTGCATATTTTTATTTGGTCCAATGACCAAAAATTTTTTCTCTGCTAAGATGTATACTGTACATAAAACATGGGAAGCAGAGTTCTTCAAATGTATGGCCTCGCCTGTCACACGAATTTTTTCAAATCGAAGTATTCTTTCCACATTTGGTGGCATTGTTTCTTGATCAATTTAGTACATTCAGGAAAAAGGATATGTTTAATGGGATTCCACCTATGACCTATGATCTTATTTAGTGATATTGTTTATCAACACTTTCACTGCCAACGATTTCGTAGCGCTACGCTCGTAGCCGATAACATGAGATAAACCGTATGTAGCGGCAAGCGCCTACCAAACCAGCGCCCACACACCCTAGGGTTACTGGCACTGAAAGTATTAATACGTATATTTTACCAACAAATACCAATAAGTATATTGAAAAATCACATTTGTTTTTTAGTTGTACGGAACCCTCGGTGCGCGAGTCCGAATCGCACTTGGTTGGTTTTATTTTTATGTATTTATATACTTCCAGATATGTTTTCATGAAAAATTGCAAAGAAAATTGTCAAAGTATTTTTAAAAACGAAATAAATAGTTTACTTCTTTTTGATTATTTTAAAGGGTATTCATCCTCCGTATGCTTAAGTATTTTGTCCAATGAAATAAATATCATAATAATAACTGTAAACTAGACTTTTATTTTCTAACCCTGTGCCAAGAGCCCGCGCCGCGTGTTTATCATACAGGTAAGGAGTTCAGCGGCATCTAGTCGGCTAGAAGTACCGAGATTGATGGTAGGTAAGTTAGGTTTTGAACCGATAAATCAACAAACGGTAGTCTTCCTATTCTAGGACAATATCACAATATATTCCTAAATTTTCTTCTTATACTTACATACATAATAAAAGTTCTATCTCAAAGTGAAATACTAATTCTAGCTATGTATTAAAGTTTGGATCGTGCTGTCTCTTTCGCTCTCCTGGCGATGCTTTGAGCGGTCGAGTTCCTTCGGTGTGCTTCGGTTTGTTCTCGATTGCGAAATACAGCAGTGAGATAACATGTGGCATTGGATTTTCCTTTTTTTTCCTAAATACTATAAATACAGTTATAATTAAATCACCAATTAAAATATAAATGAAATAATTTACGCCATCTATACGTCAATCCGATTAATAATACATCGATAGCCTACGCTCGCGCCATCTAGTATGAACGCCCGCTGTCTGTGGCTAGGCGCCGATGGGGCAAGGTCATTTGCATATCCCTTCGCCTTAACCGATTTTGACAAAATATATTTAAGAACTGGTTTCGTTTTTGGTTTAGCCGTTAGGGAGCTACGATGCAACAGACAAATACATAGATACACACATTAAACTTCTAACACCCCTCTTATTCGTTGCGTCGGTGGATAAAATCATAGCCTATTTTAAGTAGTTTCGGAGATTACGTCCCCTACACACAAACACTATTATTATACATAGATTACCCGCTAAATGTCATTTGAGTATCTACGGAGTAGAATACAAATCAATGTTTTAGTAAATATAATAATCTTATTAGATTTGGAGTGGATTTAAACCAGGATTGATATGATATATGTAAATATATTCAGACAGTAAAATAAAACATTGTTTCATATTCAATGACAATGTCAAGACATATTAGAAAAACTAAACCTAGTATTGTGCCTACTGCCGGCGGCCAGTTTAACTGGCTTCTATGATAAAAATTGTTTGGTTTATTTTCCAACACCTGCCCTTAAACTAAACAGTTTTTAAACCAAGATTAGCAACACAATTAAAATGTTTGTCTTTACTTAAAGATTTGGTCAAATCATCCGCAGGCATACGCTCCGTAGGCAAATATTGTAATTCAACCATTTTATCCTTCACTACTTGCCTCACACAATGATGCCTAATATCTATGTGTTTACTTCTACTGTGATTTGTTTGACTATAACAAATCTTTTGCGCAGACTGACTATCGTTATACAAAGTCACAGATAGGTATTTACCGAGACATTCATGTAGAAAGTTTCTTATAAATGCAGCTTCCTTTGCTCCTTCGCACAACGCCATATACTCTGATTCTGTGGAAGAAAGGGCTATTGTTCTTTGCTTACGGCTCTCCCATGACATGGCTGCGTTACCTATTTTGAACACGTAACCCGTATAAGAATGTCGGTCAATATGACTAGATGCCCAATCTGCATCGACATATCCTGTGACAGATAATGTGGTCTTTTCGTACACTATACTATAGTCCATAGTTGCCTTCTAATAACGAAGAACACGCTTCGCTGATTTTCAGTGTGTATCAGAATGACAGTTATTAAACTGGCTTAATAGACTGGCTGCATGGGCAATGTCGGGTCTAGTGCACACAGCTATATACATAATACATCCAATGAGGCTTCTGCATTTGGAGTCAAGATTCGTCCGTTCAAATCTCCTTGTTCAAATTTCATACCGCTCTCTAAGGGTGTATTCACTGGTTTACAGTCTGCCATATTACGAGTAAATTGTTCTAATACTTTCTGTATGTATTTTTTCTGATCAAGAATAATTTTATTTTTGTCTTGAATCAGTCGCATTCCCAGTATATGGTTAGCTCGACCAAGATCTTTCATTTCAAATGTTCTCATCAATTCCTCCTTCAGCTTCTTCTTCTCTGCTGTGTCTTTACTGAGAATCAGAATGTCATCGACATATAAGGCTATTATAATAATGTTACCAGTCGCATCTGATTTGATGTAAACACAGGGTTCATTGAGTGACTTTCTGAACTTAAGAACTGTCAGAGCATTATCAATCTTGTCATACCAGGCTTTTGAAGCCCATATACTGCTTTATTAAGTCTTAATACGTAGTTTTCTTTACCATTCACTTTATACCAATCTGGATGTTCCATATAGACAGTCTCCTTTAAGTCGCCATTTAAAAAAGCTGTTTACGTCCATGTGGTCAACATTCATGTCCAAGTTAACTGCCAAGGCAAGTAAAATGCGTATTGTTGAGTATCTGACCACAGGCGAATAAGTCTCATTATAATCGATGCCATATTCCTGGGTAAAACCCTTAGCTACAAGTCGAGCTTTGTAACGAAGTAACTGACCATCTTATCCGAGCTTTTTCTTAAAGATCCATTTGAATTTTACAGCTTTCTTTCCTGCAGGCAGTAAAGTCAAAGTCCATGCTTTGTTCTTTTCAAATGACTTGTACTCATCTGCAATAGCTTCCTTCTAGTGTTCTTTATCAGCTCCTGACAGCGCTTCTTGAATGGTCTGTGGTTCAGCACCGTGACATGCAGCTGTCATGGCATACATAACACTTGTGAAATTCGTTAAATCTTCATATTCACTTGAAGCTTCATCCGTAGTCATATCCGGATTCCAAGTAACGTCATTAGGGTCATCCACGAAGCTAGAACTGGAAGCGCTCGGAGTAGACGGCTCTACATCTGTAACTGGAGAGATGTCGATAAATGATGGGGCTGGTAATGGACCCACATCCTCAGTCGTATCATCCATGTCATCACTGGTGAAGTCTAATATACAATCAGTAGTACAGTTTGTCTGATTTAGCTTAAAATCCTTATACACTTTCTCTTCCAAAAATTGTACGTCTTGAGACTTAATGCATTTAGAAGGATTTTCCGGATCAACTAATCTATATCCTTTCGAATCGCTGCAATACCCCACAAAGATATACATTTTACTCTTTGCATCCAGTTTCTTACGTTTCTCATTGGGGATCATTGCATAAGCAATGCAGCCGAATACTCTCAAGTTAGATAAATTGAGTTTATTACCAGACCATTTTTCCTCCGGCGTAGTGCCTCTCACTGCACCGCCTTACTTGGTGACTTATTCTTAATGTATATTGCTGTATTCAGTGCCTCTGCCCAAAATCTTCGGTCCATTCCTGCATCTTGCAGCATGCATCGTCCTGCCTCCATAATCGTGCGATTCGCGCGCTCCGCAACCGAGTTCTGCTGCGGCGAATACGGAACAGTCGTCTGATGCACGATGCCATGCTCTTGCAGAAAAATTTGGAACTGTTTATTTACATATTCAAGACCATTGTCGGATCTCAAGATTTTTATCTTTCAATTGGTCTGATTTTCCACAAGGTTTTTGAATGTCTTGAATACAGACAATACTTCATCTTTGCTTTTAATAAAATAGCCAAAAGTCATTCTTGTATGGTCATCTATAAAAGTCAATAGATATCTACTGCCACTAAATGAGGAAACTGGCATTGGTCCCATCAAATCGCTATGTATAAGGCCAAGTTTCTCAGTAGCTCTGTTAAAAGATCTTTTTGGGAATGGTAGTCTACTTTGTTTTCCCTTGAGACAAGCTACGCAGGGAGTATACTTACCTACAGTGTAATCAATTCCACTAGCCATACCTTGTTTCAGTAAGCCCATACTTCTCCTGTTCAGGTGTCCGAGTCTGCGATGCCACAACTCCTGGGTTGGCTTCGCCTCACACAGATTCACAGCTTCTGCTCCTTGATCTGTAGACAGAATCTCTGGCAAAGGATCACCCAAGTCATCCGATTGACATGCAGCAGCTTGCTCGCATCCATGTGTTGACAGTTGACTCGTCGTGTCCATTTCATAGACGCCGTTGACCTTCGTAGCACTGGCAACTACGGTTTTGCCGCAGTAAATATTACACTTCTGCTCATTAAAGTACACATCAAGTCCTTTATCTGTCATTTTTCCAACAGAAATAAGGTTTGTTGACAATCCAGGCACATAAATAACGTCGCTTAGTTTCGTGGTTTCATTGTGCCCTTTTAACAACAATTCCACAGTACCATATCCCTCACTCTGCATCTTCTGCTTATTTGCCACTGTCACCAACCTCAGAGTGTCTAAGACGTAGTTTTGTAATAAAGATTTATTATTCTTTATATGGCACGTGGCACCAGAATCGATATAAAAGGAATTTGAATTGACATCCACAGCTAGTGCAGTTAACAAAGTTCCGTTCCATGTTTTTTCACTCTTCTCACTCCGTTTATCAACTTTGTTAGCTTTGGTTGGACAGTTCTTCGCATAATGATTAGGTTTCTTGCATATATATGTTTGTATATGTATATGTATCTTTGTATATGTTTTTTTTACGTACGTACTCTTAAATTTAAGCCCTAATATCACACTCATAGCAGTTACGTCAAATGATTTATTTTTCTCTATATTTTATATAATTTATGTTGTTTGCGTCTGTGTCGTCATTCGATAGATTTAAGGCAGGACCCCACTGAAAACCAGCGTCGCGGTGTGCCGTGGCATTATGCTGAGTGGGGACCTTTTTAGCGTCGTCTGTTGTGTATTCATGAATGTTTTGTAATATGTTGTGTAAAGACGTTAATAAATGTATTTTCTTTCTTTCTATATAAAACATTTAACCCTTGTGGAATGCTTGTTGACAGTACCTCGATTCGTAAACATTGCACTGTCTCCACTCTTGTCAACATCTCTGCGTAAATTCTCTTGTAGAAGTTTACTCTTTACTGTCTCACTGCACAATTTAATATTTGAATTTTCTAATGCCATAATGAGTGGATCGTAGTCCGGTGGCAGTCCACTTAACATAAGCACTGACAGAAAATCATCCAATGGAGCATTTATGTCTCGTAGTTGTTGATCTAAGTCGGTGATCTTCAGGAGATACGCTTCCAAGTCACTAAATTGTTCCAGTTTCAATCCAAACAAAGTACGCAATAGTCCTAGTCTTCTACACAATCCCCTGTCTTCATAAGCTATTTTCAAGTTGTTCCAAGCATCATATGCAGTATCTGCGTTGCGTACATGAGAAAACAATGAAGGTTGCACCATCAAACATATTTTCGCAAGCGTCTTTTGTTGTTTCCGTTCGTCCGTAACTTTCGGGACACCTGGTTTGTCTGACTCTTGGATACAATCCCACAAATTTTCGTGAATCAAATACATACGCATTAAAAACTTCCAGTTTCCATAATTCGTTATTCCACTGAGCTTTTCAAAATTAACGGATATTCCGGAACTCGTAGCCGATGACTTATTTTCCGACATTTCGGATTTGTAGACTAACTATTTCTGTACATTAATTACGTGTCCTGGACCCATAACCTATTAGATTTGGAGTGGATTTAAACCAGGATCGATATAATATATGTAAATATATTCAGACAGTAAAATAAAACATTGTTTCATATTCAATGACAATGACAAGACATATTAGAAAAACCTAGTATCGCGCCTACTGCCGGCGGCCAGCTTAACTGGCTTCTATGATAAAAACTGTTTGGTTTATTTTCCAACAAATCTTATAAAAAATTACATAAATTTAGAGGTGCAACCCTATCGCTCTAACGAAGCGCAGGTCCAAAAAGATCTTAAGCGACTCTATTTGAGTTACTGCCTTAGGGTGGTATTCCACTCGTCCAATATTTTTGTCCAATTTCTTTGTCCAATCTTTGATCAAATTTCTTTGACAGAGGCCCATTCCACTCATCCAATATCTTTGTTCAAGTTTAATTTTTTTTCATGCATAGCCATATTTATTTAACCGTCATCTGAATCTTTGATCAAATGTCGGGGTCCCATCCAAGTTTGATGAAATCATCCAATTTCTTTGATCAAAGATATTGGATGAGTTTAATACGGGGTGGTATTCTACTCATCCAATATCTTTGTCCAATTTCTTTGTCAAATATTTGATCAAATTTCTTTGACGGAGGCCCATTCTACTTATCCAATATCTTTGTCCAAGTTTTATTTTTTTCATGCGTAGCCATATTGATTTAAATGTCATCAGAATCTTTGATTAAATGTCGGGGTCCCATCCAAATTGGATGAAATCATCCAATTTCTTTGATCAAATGTATTCAATGACAAAGATATTGGATGAGTGGAATACCTCCCTTAAGCTATAAATATACTGTGGTAAGGACTTATTTTCAGATGTGATTGTTTGTCTGTTTTTTTGTCACCTCACCAGCTCGAAAAGTCTTACTTCATCGTTCAAAATTTGCGCCCAAAAGTTCATTTTATCGGCTAGAGGATATATTGAATTTGAAATTCAAACGTGTTTGCAATATTATGAGTTCGAACTTTGTTCTATAAAGTAGAAAGAATTTAAAGTTATATCAGGCGTTTAGAAATTTATGATTACATCACACAGTTTAGAACTGTTTTTTGATATAATTAAATTAGTTATGCTTATTCTAGCCCCATTTTGTAATATTAAGTAATAAATGTAATAATTTAGATTTATTTATTAAAAAAACCGGCCAAGTGCGTGTCGTACCACGCACAAAGAAGGGTTCCGTAACGACACCCCCTAATCTACATTTAGTTAAAACCACTATACATTTAATCAAAAATAGTCGTATCTTCATAGCAAACTTACGGCGCTTACGCCCTTTTGTTTTGGCAAGACATTTTTTCTGCAATTACTCAAAAACCGTTAGATTTAATCGTTAGATTTTTGGTTTGAACAAGTTGTTCAAACCAAAAATCGTTGAAAGGATTTATTATTGAAAATCATCTTGATTTTTTTCAGAATTATAAACTTTATAGTTTGGAAATTAGAGGGGAGGGGGACACACCTTTAACGACTATGACAGCTAATATCTCACCAACGGTTGACTTAAATAGAAAGAATAGTTTTGTATAAACCTCTATGTCATTTTTGAAGGCCTTTCCATAGATACCCCACACGCCTATGTGCATTGAAAAAAAAATTTTGATCCCTCCTGATACATTTATAGATTCGTCATATCCGTCCGTCCGTATGTCACAGCCAATTTACTCGGAGACTATGACCACTACAATTATGAAATTTGGTGAAATAGATTCGTCATGTCTGTCCGTCCGTATGTCACAACCGATTTACTCGGAGACTATGACCACTACAATTCTGAAATTTGGTGTGAAGGTGTATGTTATGAACCGCTATAGAAATGTGACCAGTCTTAAGTACATACAAGGTTTTTAGCTAAAAAAGTGATCAAATAAAAAAATTGACACTCCCACCTCCCTTATCTAATTATTTCGTCTCTGTAATGATTAACATACTTCTCTTGTATCACAATCTACCATTTTGACAATAGCTTATTTCTGTTGATCAGATGAATAAATGTGTGAATTGTTTGTTTTATTATTATGGATTGTAATACTTATAGCATGGAGAAGCTTCAATTATAATGTACCTCTAAAAATTAATCTTGTGTGATATATTAAATATTCATTGTAGAGGTATAATGTGAAATCAAAGTACAAAAATGAAGTACTTAGGTATCAGTAATAAGTAATCCGCAGCACGGTGATGGTCGTAACACAACTCGTGGACTGTAAAATGAGTCGATTTATTTAGACAGCTGCCTTCTACCTACTCAGTGTCTGCGTGTATTCATAGGAACGAATACCTAATACTTAGGTAAGTATTACGTGGTACCCAATAGGTAAATATATCGAAACAAATAGTCACAGCAGCATGTCGTGCTTCGAGCGCTGTCCTGTGCTAATCTCTTGTGTTCTATTATTATTTTGTCACGTGGAAGCTTCAAGAATCCTGATTGTAGTACCCACACCTTTGCACAGTCACCATGTGGTATTTCGGCCATTCACACAGGAACTGGTACACCGTGGTCATCATTTGGTGGTTCTCACTACCGATCCTGCCTTCCCGCCGGACCAGAAACCACAGAATCTTACGGAGATAGACCTCCACGACCTATCGTACAAGCTGTGGTCTGAAAAAATCGAGAACAATGGGCTTGAACGTGTTAACAATTTTAACAAGCAAGTACCAATGGCATACGAAACCTTGATAAACATTTATGTGAAACAAATGCAGACGGAACAAGTGAGAATAATGTTGTCTGATAAAAGTCTTCAGTTTGATTTAGTGATCACCCAAGCCCACATGTTCCCAGCATTGGCACTGGCTCATATTTACCGCGCCCCTGCTATCTTAATGAGTACCTTAAGAGTAAATGATAAAACGTATGAGTACGCAGGCGTCCCCATACATGAGATGAGAAACAAAAAAGTGCGATAAGAGAAATTTACACGGGAGAAGTGCCTCCGCTTCATGAGCTGAAAAAGAATGTGGAATTGCTGTTTGTGAACTTGAATCCTATGTGGGAGGGCTATCGATCTTATAACACTCAACGTGGTGCATCTAGGCAGGCTCCATTTAATGCCACCTAAAGACTTACCTGCGGTAAGCCTTGTACAATCAATTCTTTAAGGGTATAACCTAATAATATTACGATGGTATTCAATTGCTTAATTTCTTAATATCTTAAAAGTATCCAATATTAGTATATTTATTTGCCTTTTTAAAAAAAAAAAAAAGGTTTATAAAAAAATATCATCATCATCCCAGCGTTACGTACTATGTCATTTACCATCACTCTCCTTAGAGAATACTCTAATTCGTATTTTTTGTCGCTTTGATGCTTATAGCAAAGCGCCTGTCTTTAATAGTTATTTGTCCAACAAGAGAGCAAAGTAGATTTTTGCTGCGAGTGTTGTTGAGTCCCGAGCAAGCGAAAGATTCTATAATTGAATCTTGAGCGTAGCGAGGGACTCAAAGACACGAGATGCAAATATCTTTGCTCTCGTGTGATGCATACAACTATTCACCTCAGAGGTGAGAACATATTATAATTTTAACCGACTTCAAAAAAGGAGGAGGTTTTCAAATTGATTGTATTTTTTTATGTTTGTTACCTCAGAACTTTCGATTGGGTGAACCGATTTTGATGATTCTTTTTTGATTTGAAAGCTACTGCTTCCCGTGTGGTCCCATTTCAATATGGTCCAGTTCTGACAATGATATCCATGAGAAAACCATATAAGTCATAAATTTGCATTAAGTATGTGCACGACAAATGGACGAATAACTCAGATGTAGTTGGTACTTTGTTTGTTAAAATTTTCGATTTTATGAAAAAGAAACAAAAAACAAATGTTTATAAAATAACAAACATGAATGAAGGTTTTGAAGTCAAATGACGAATCGACATATTTTATCTCTCTCTTTTATTCGTAAAGGAGTGTAATTGACAGAGAGAATGAAGTTTATATGTTCCAAGTTTGTATTAAATACACCCACAGTATGAAAAGATGACCTGCGATTAACCTACGATATGAAAAATTAAAAAGTAAGTTTTTTTTCATGCTCGCAGCAAAATTGCATTTTGCTCACTGGTCTCAAGCAGCAAAACCGACATGTTCAAGCCGCTGGCGAAAATGGATTTGTGCCATTCTTGCTTGGCAAAGAATATACAGTGCGTAAATCAAATACGCTCGTAGTATCCATAGTGGTTAGCATGGTTTCTAAGAAGTTTATTTAGCTAAATTTTGATGATACTTACAATATCTATCTATACATATAATAAAGCTGAAGAGGGTCGAAAGTCTGTACATGGAAGATATTCGAAAAAAAGTTGGCTGGGGATACTTAGAATCGATAACAGAACACGTTCCAACAGTTTTTAGAATTTTTGTCTGTTTGTCTGTTTATCTGTTTATATGAACGCGCATCACGTGAAAACGGCTGAACAGATTTTGATGAAAATTTTACTAATCTGTCGAGTAAATACCCGGTCAGGTTTTAGGCTATAAAATTGTGCAGATTTGGGTTAAAAGGGGGTAAAAAGAGGGGTTGAATTTTGTATGGGAACTCCTATAATCCATGAGTTACAGGTATGAACATTGGTAAGCATATACTTGAAGACAAAGGAAAAACATGCTCATTCAAAATTTGACAATCTTAATATAGAAACTGAAAAAAAAAGTAAACGCAAGCGCTGCGCCGTGGCGCCGCCCAGTGTGCGCGCCAGCCACCACGGTCTCTTCAAAACATTCAATTACAATGTTACTTTTGCCGTTCACTTCATGTGCACTCACTTTATACCAAAATCCTACTACCTAATATTATAAATGCGAAAGTTTAGATGTTTGTCACAGAATCATGCAAAAACGGCTGAACAGTTTAAGATGATTTGTATGCTAATAGTAATATATAATCTGGATTCACTTATATATATATTATAAGCGAACTTTTTGTCCCGATGATCTTCCATCAAAGGGATATTAAACGATATATAAAACGATAGATCTTCTTCTTATCCATGTTTATCTTTAGACCAACTTGCTCGGAGGCCTTACTGAGGTCATCAAGCATCGCACTCAAATCCTCCATGGTTTCAGCCAAAACTACTATATCGTCAGCAAACCGTGTTGTACTTGTCGTTTATGTTAGTGCCTAGCCTTCTGCTGTGCAGATCTTCCTGTGCAGTGGACAATAGTTCAAGAAAAATAACATCTCCTTGCCTGACTCCCCGCAGCAACGGAATAGGTTTCGAGTTCTGGCCCCGAAGCTCGTACAAACACTTTAGCATTTCGATATAGCGGTAGTCCACTTGGCGTCGCTGGAGAGATTGTAGTACAGCCCAGTTTTCGATCAAATCGAAGCTTTCTTGAAGTTCACAAACGCTAAACAGAGGGTAGGTTATACTCCTTAGTCTTCTGTTAAACCTGACGGAGCGTATGTAAGTGGTTTATGGTACTAAAGCCTCTTCGGTAACCGGTTTGTTCGAGAGGCTAGAAAACATGTAGCCTGCGAGGGAGATGGTTCGTAATGACTCTTTTAGAAATGGTTTAAAAAGTGAAATGGGTCGGTAATTTATTTATTCAGCGCCCCAATACGTATATACCTTACATACGTGTGTGAGTGGTTCATAAAAACATATATTAAAATATGCCGCAATAAGCGTATAACGCGACGGCAAATATTAATGAATTAATCATTATGGCATTAGATATTGATATTATCTTATTATTTTCTTTTGACATATTGATTTTATTCTAGAAACTGTCTAGATTTCTATTTTTTAAACTTTTATTATTATTATTATTATTTATGTTTTGTCGATCCTATTGTGAATTTTACTACAAAATAATTTCTTACTTTGACATGTCTACAACAATACAATATTTATTTTAAAGAATAATAATAGCATCAATAAATTGCTCTAAATAATTAATTAATATATATGTTAATACATGTTATAACTGACGATTCGAAAGTGCTTGTTGCTAGGCCTATTTGAATAAAGAATATTTTGACTTTTGACTTTGACTTTGCAATTAGAAAAGTCCTGGTAATTAGCGTCGTGGCACTTAGGGAGAAAGGCATTATCTAAAAAAAAGCAAATTAATAAAGAGATTGCTTATATGTAAACATCACAAACCATAGAGCCTAGAATTATGCTTTCTTTTACTAAGCAGCAAGACTATAACAATAACAGGTGTCTTATTAGGCAAGACAACATGAATTAGAAATTTTGAAAACCAAAGTCGTGGCAATTAGATACTTACAAACATTACAGTTATATTCACTAACACTACGGACATCCACACTCGTCGAGCGCTTCGACATAACTGCTTGCTCATGGCCCGCACTGTAGTGATGTGTAAAATATCGCTAAATAGGGATCTGCACTGATGATTGTAACTGGTTAAGGCAATTATACTTTTAGGTAGGACAATTCTTTGAATGATTGTTTTCTTAAACAAAGTTTGATGTATCTCATGGTAATTTTCGTATGTCGTGACTAATGTATTCCTTAATTTAAAAAGTGATATAAAACTATGAAAATATCTGTTACCAAGAAGTTTGGGATAAATTTGTAAACCGAGGGAGCGCGTGGACGCGTCGTGGCAATTATGAGAACAGGGGTTTTAAAAAATATAACTGATAAACAATTAATCACAGGGCTTTGTTTTTAGATGTTACATATAGGCATGGACGTAAACTATCTCACAAAAATTCAACGATTAATTATTATTTCATTTGAATGACGAAATTTGAAATTTGAAAAACGTGAGAATTTTGGCCCGGTCACGCAAAATTTAGCTCTCTGAGAATGGCCGAATATATTACAAAACGGAAAGCAAATACCTATAGTATTAAACTAGAGTTATGATGAAGAACCCTGGGTTGCCTACGTTTAATGAGCGTATCTTTTTAAACGTATGATGTCGTCCATTTTTTGCAATTCTCTACTACCTTTCATTACTCTAGTAATAGAACAAGGTTCTGCATGTATTGAATGATCTACACTTGCTGGTGAAGCTGATTATTAAGTTGCACTAGACCTGCAATGAGCTAGTTTTTTTTTATCATTCTGTATCGATGTACTACCGCGTTGTGGTATAACATATGATTTGATTTGTCTTACAGTTACCGCGAGAGATCAGCACGGTTGATGCGCCTGATGCAGGATCAGCCACAGTCGTCGCTGGAGCATGCTGTGTGGGGGGTGGAGCGAGGGATACGTCTGCGAGGTCGGCGCATGGCAACACCACCGCCTTCTCTCACTTGGGACGGCTTGATACAAGCCCTGATACTCGCATTCCTGGTCGTGCCGGTGTTGTTAATATTCGTCACAATTTTACTTCTTAAGTTATTCAGGAATTTGACAATGAAAGTTGTAATAATGTGTAGAGTATATGCATCAAAATCTTAATAAATTCCACATTGTATCTGAAATGCAATTTAAGTTCTTCCTGACAGAAATACAAGTCAAAGCGTGATGGCAACAAGCGATAGAAAAGCAATGTAATCGACTTCCTTTTTTGATATTTAGTACATTTCGATGCAAGTGCGGAAAGTTTGACATTTTTCAGGAATCCCGAGGTGTCTTGGCTCGAGCCGCAGGGCGAGAATTAAGACACGGGATAAGTGAAAATGACACTTCCGCACGTATATCGAACGACGTTTTTTAATACATTTGCGAAAAAATTACAATATAACAAAAAAATAACAGAAAAAAAAAACAAATTTATTTACTTGACTTGTATCTTGTATACCTTGTAATCTGTTACTTCAACCATTTGACATTTGTAGTGATGAGGCTAAGACGTATCGTTTGTCAAATGAAGCGATTATTAACGATTGGTTAAATGAATCGATTTTACTGCAGATTTTTGAAATGTTTATATTTTATATCACATAATTGTATCAGTCTCCTCAAACAAAAAAAAATGTTGTATGTTACTTATTATGTATGGCGTTCTGTATTCCATACGACAAGAAACATTTTAAGAAGAAATAAGAAAGACAGACAAATTCTCCTAATCACGTCATCGCTATGCTGATACCGTAGCTGGTCGGTCTGTCTGTCATTTATATCAATCAATAAATTTTGCACATATTTTCCAACTTTACGGAGTTTTACTAATATTTAGGTGTACAGTTCTAGTATAAATTAGAACCACACATGTGTACACCGTGAAATATGTTATGTGAATGTTTTTCCACATGCCGAGTGGAATAAAAACCCGTAGTGTTACTCGCGCTAAACGCAAGGCAGAAGCAAAAGTGTCGACGCCTGCGAAGGCACCAGGCTCTTCACCAGTATCGCTGACATTTCATGCCGTCCGCAGACACGACGTTCGTGGCAGGTAGCAGCGGTATGGCAAATAAGGCACCGTCGTTGTGTGTGTTGTACGACGGTGTGCCGCACCCGCTGTCACCGCATAATAAGGTACCGTCCGCATCCACATTCATGTCAGCACGAAAGAAGGGGATGGAACTGGAACTAAAGGCCAAGCAACGAAAGGGGTTGATTGTACTTCATTGCGATAGAGAGTGCCACTGGTACAAACCAGTAAACTAACATCGCCATAGAAAAATTCGTACTTCGAGCTGAAAGGCCCCTGGTATCAGTGGCTCTTATGTTGTATATGTTTTACAGCTTTCACAGATTTTTCTCTGTCATTTATGTCGATCAATAAAATTGCACATATTTTCCAACTTTATGAAGTTTTACTAATATTTGGGTTTACAGCGTCAACAGATTTTTTTTTATATAAATTTTTCGTTATAAATATATGCGTACCTAATTTATCGTTATAAATATATGCGTACCTAATCGATTTCTATCAATTTACGGAAATATCTTCTGAATCGAAACCACAGACATGGTCACAACACTAGTTTTAAAAAGAAAACGACATAACACGTAACATTTTGAGTGGTGAATTATTATCGTAAAATACTCAACCACAATGAACTAAAAAAATGTAACATAACTTAAATTATGTTTAAGAAAAGCAAAATATTATTTTTATTTACTGGAAAAGCCCTAATACTATTACTTGATTTTATTTAAAATTCCGATAAGTCTTGCGTGTTTACGTTCTATGGGTGTTATGATGTGTCAAATGGTTGAAGTAACAGATTACAAGGTATAGTGTCAACATCCCTATTTTCTCGGCGGCGGTCTCTATACTCCTCGTTTTCATTCTCGTGCATGGTACTATTCAATCAGCCAACTTTATTAAAGTGAATTTGGTGATTTCTTATATTACATAACCCTGTACATTGTCAAATATAAAATTTTATTATTTTAAATATATTAAATGTATAGTTGTTGAAACTAGCCAAACAACGAACTAATCAAAAAATAATAAATTGATTAAACTTGGTCGGATGTATGGCCTAGAACAATAGAAAATAATGGAAAAGAATAAAGCACAAGTGCGAAAAATCCAACTTTCGGCACGATATAAAAATTAAAAAACCGGCCAGGTGCGTGTCGGACACTCACAAAAAAAGGGTTCCGTACCGACACGTACTAATCTACGTTTAAAACCACTGTACAATACATTAAATAAAAAAAAATGGTATCATCATAGGAAACTCAAGGCACTTATGCCCTTTTTGTTTGGGCAAGACAGTTTTTCAGCAATAACTCAAAAACCGTTAGATCTATCTTGTTCAAACCAAAAATCGTAGAAAGTATTTATTAATGTACATCATCTTGATTTTTTTCAGAATTTAAAACTTCATAGTTTGGAAATTAGAGGGGGGGGGGGGAGGGACACACATATTACGACTTTGACAGCTAATATCTGACCTACGGATGACTGAAATGGAAAAGTTTTTTAGAAACCTCTATGTCATTTTTGAAATCCTATCCACAAATACCCCACACGCCTATGTGCATTGAAAAAATTTTTTTTGAGCCCCTGTTACTTGTATGGGGTGCCCCCCCAGTTTTTTTTTTTTTCGGAATTTCACACCATACTTCTATAGCGGTTCATAAAATACACCTTCCTACCCAATTTCATAATTTAAGTGCTCATAGTCTCCGAGTAAATCGGCTGTGACATACGGACGGAAAGACGGACGGACGGACGTACGGACAGACATGACGATTTCGGCGGGCGGCGGCGGTTCCGTTTTCGCCATTTTGGTTACAGAAACCTAAAAAAGGTTGAAAAATTAAAAAGCACCAGTGCGAAAAATCAAACTTTCCGCACGATATACAGTTACAAAAAGTACCACTTTTTTAGCAACTGTATTAAAATAGATACCTAAACTGATTTCCTACGATAATCAAAGCGGAATTAATTATTTCTAATATTTTAATTTCCTAGAACTAGATTTCTGTTAGTTATCTATCGCTTTGCCCTATCAGGGTATATATAAATTATTGCATTTTTTTAACTTACGGCCCACGAGCATAGCCCGTATAGCACTAGGCGACAATGAGTTTTTATCTACTATCTCGCCACAATACTTGAAAGTAGTAATTAAATGATTCACTCATCAGACACCACACAATTGTATCGGATCACTAGGAAACACATACTCAGAAACTAAGACACTTAGGCTGGGTTGCACCGACCTACGATCACAGACTGATCAACGGGAGCTGTCATCCCAGAGAAACTTGTCAAACTTTCCATACATTGAAATTTTAACGAACACAGCTTACGATTACAGACGGTTTGGTGCAACCCAGCCTTAGGCTGGGTTGCATCGACTTACGATCACAGACTGATCAACGTTAAATATGGCGCCGGCAGCTGTCATCCCATAGAAACTTGTCAAACTTTCCATACATTCTGATTTTAACGAACACCGCTTACGATTACAGACGGTTTGGTGCAACCCAGCCTTAGGCTGGCCAACTTACGATCACAGACCGATCAACGTTAAATATGGCGCCGCGCCGGCAGCTGTCACCCCATAGAAAATTGTCAAATTTTCCATACATTCCAGTTTTAACGAACACAGCTTACGATTACAGACTGTTTGGTGTAACCCAACCTTAGCTTTCCAGGGACGAGTGTATTCTCCCGCCCCATGAAGATTGCACGCGCCAATAAATAGTAAACCATCAAGTCAGGTCTCTTCAACGGAATAAAACGCTTTACTGCCCCAAAGACCATATATAAGTATTTGTCTACTCTCAGTCACAAATAGTACGGTAAATAAAGTTAAGGCGGTACTATACGCACCGACCATGAGATAAAGTCATCATTGCGAACATGAAATGATGATTCAAGTGTTATTTTAATGTGTGTTACAAACTGCGCTATTGATTCTACATTTTCAAGTTTTCTTCATACCGCCGCTCACTTCCTTTTTTCTCTCTATATCCAGATTGGTGCAAATTTTCCTATTTTTCTCCCGCGATTCTGGCGGGCAAATATTTACAGCTATCGTACAAAGCTCTGTACAATAATAAGGTAATTTATTTTACGCTCGAGGAGCAACGGATATTACGGGGAAAAACGTATTTGTTATACTGTATAACAATTTGATGAACAGCTGACAACTTTACTGATACACATAGATACGCGTTGTCATAATGTTTTATGTACTCAGGGTACGTATTAAGATTTTGCTGTTGGCTCAACGGGTCTATATTTGATACTTCGATACATACTTTGGCCTGCCGCCACATACCTATAAAAACTGCGAGTGCGAGTCCGACTCGCGCACTGAGGGTTCCGTACAACGATTACCAATCCTGAATATACCGATCCATTCAAAAACATAAATGTGAAAATGGGAGCCAAGTTCAATATTAAGAATATGCGATGCTTGGTTGTCGTCTTCACCGACAAAAGAATTGAGATCTAAATGGGTGCCAAGTTCCGTTGATTCTCTGAAATGGTGCCAAGTCCGAGGAGCAGAGGAGAGCCGGGATTTTTGCTGAAAATATCAGGTAAGTAACTCTTTGTGTCTTATAACATTAACCCTTTTCTGCATGATGCATAACATTATTCGTTGGAATTTGAATTTTGATACGATGCTAATATCTGCTATAATATAATGGCTTCGTATGTAGTAACGGTATGGATGAATTATACAACCAATTTCAATCTGTTTAAATAAATACATACGAAATTGTAAGACTTATTTGTGTGATGAATCTCTTCTTTGTGGGGGTTTGACCCTTTCGAGGCTAAACTATCGTGTGCTACGCCGTAGCGTGTTGCGGAAATTACTCGTAGAAACATGTTTCAGTCATCATGTGCCATGGGCTTAAAGAATGAGTTGAAGTACATTGTTAAGTAATTCCGATCCCACCGTTGAGAGTTTGTACGAAGAGCGCAACGTTAATAATAATTCCTAGAGCTGCGAGTAGAATTCGCATGCATCTCATAAGCCGATTAGTCTGCTCTAAATTTGGATACAGTGGTGCTAAGTTAGCCGCTCCCCGCTACCGGCGTCAAGCGCCTGGGGCCTGGTTCTAAATAGCTCCGTTACCACCTACGGTCGAATATAGATGAGATTTGGTAAGGCGATATTAAATAGTCCAGTCGATTCTTTGGGAATGTGATAACTTAATAGTACGCCTGGGGACTGTAAGCATATGGATAGGACTTCAACATTTTAGTGGCAATGTGGAACAATTGCCGGAAGGTAATCACATCACTTTTCGAACGAGCCTAGCAACTGACATTTTCACCGTCAAAAGTGACAGTTGATACATTTTAATGCATTTTCGAAAAGTGAAGCGATTACCCTGCAGGACGTAATGGTGCTGGCAAACCCACGCAAACCAAATGGGGCCAAACAACGCAACGGAACGCGATTGGTTTTGACGACCTGTTTAGCCTAGTTGGTAGTGACGCTGCCTCCGAAGCTAGAGGTCCCGGGTTCGAATCCCGGCCATGGCATTATTTGTGCATTTAGCACTTGGGTCTTGGATGTTTTTAAGTATGTATTTATTTATATAAGTATGTATATCGTCGTTTAGTACCCATAGTACAAGCTTTGCGTAGTTTGGGACTAGGTCGATTTGTGTAAGATTGTCCCCCAATATAAAAAAAAAAAATTGGTTAAATTGGAGATTTTCGAAACTCTTTTACATAAACTGTTTTACAGAAAAATAAATATATTCGAGGAAAACCGTATGTTAACATTGTATATAAATCGCCAATTACGCAAAGACAGACCTAGGTTCTCATACACATACACATCACCCAGCACTCAGAACTCAGCAGGGCATCTTTACTGTCTGGAATGCCATAGGGTCTTTTAGGACCAAATTTAAAAATCTGTGTTAGCTAGGGTCGATGTGGAGGACTATACTTATAAATAAGTGATTAAAATATAAAATATCTTATATAATATCAACACCGCTACATGTTTAATGAGCTTGAAACTTCATTAACTATAATCCGATGTAATAAATGTATGTACTTTTTAACCAATTAAAATATCGGTTTTTCTCAAACATGCAATGAAATATTGATGTTATGTTCCTTACAATAGGCTGCGAATTATGACGTTTCAGGTGCGGCTAGGACAAGAGGTAGTGAATGGAATTGCATACAAATCTTGCAGGCCTAGGCTGGCAAAGTCCTCTTTTTTAATTTCCATCTAAATATATAAAAGAAGAGACTGACTGACTGACTGACTGACTGACATATCAACGCACAGCCCAAACCGCTGGTCCTAAAGATTCCAAATTTGGCACGTAGGTTCCTTATAAGGTGTAGGGGTGCACTAAGAAAGGATTTTTCAAAATTCAACCCCTTTGTATGGGGAAACATGATTAGTTGGACTATTTTATTCGAAACTTTACAGGAGTATTTCTGACCATAAATGAGTAAATACGTGTTTCAGGTTTTTTGAGATATCAACCCCTAAAAGGGGGAAAGGTGGTGACAAATTCTGAAAATCGACATGGGTATTGTTTTTATGATTTATTTATTTATTTACAACAACAATAACATTTATACCTTACAGCTAAGCCAAAGCGGTACAAAATGTAGATAATAGGTACATACATTAATATAATAAATAAAGAACATCTCTCATACTATCGTGCTTACAGGCATCTCCAGTTCCGCTACCTTCTTGCACTCTATCATCAGCCGTCCAATCGAGCTCGCAAACAGATCACACTGTGGATGTGCCTTGAGCACAGAGTTGAGGAACGCCGTTGCGCGTGTGATCGGGTTTCGCGCGTGCGCCTGCGTGCGTGCAACCTGCACCGCCAGCAGGGGGTGCCTTCGCGCGCGAACATATCCACTAGGGACAAAAAGACGCACTAATGCTTCCGCGAGACCGAGACCCACACAATGGATCTTGCCTCTAACTAGTGAAATGCTATTTAGCTAGAGAGAACAATCTACGCAGTTGCAAGGAGTCATAGCCTAAATGCCCCTGTAAGAATAAAGTAGGGTACATATACGGAAAATAAAAGTGTATCCTCTTGTATAGTGCCCTTAGAAACATTTTCTGCACCTGTTCCAACATGAGGGTGTATTTGCTGTCATGTGGACTCCAAACCACCGCATTTGTCTGCAGCACGCTGCGTACAAGAGCCGCATACAACACGTGGGTGGCGTGGGTGGTAAGGGATGCAGAATTTCGCAGGACAAACCCGAGCCTCCCGGATGCGACTTTGGTCACGGCTTGAATATGGTCACGGAAAGTGAGCCCCGGATCGAAAAGCAAACCCAGGTCGCGAACCTGACTCGCACGAGCTATTGGGACGCCAATGATGATATACCGGGTCGCTGATAACGGAAACAACAATGATTTTAAAATCTCACGTGGAGGACGTGAAATACCATCACCCTTGTTGGGGTGCGAAGGGATGAAATGTCTAAATATTAATATGGGTGTCGTTTTTATGGTTTTCTGGGACGTTAATTACGAAAATGGCATCGATTTTGAAATTTAATATTGCGGATATGAAAACTTTAAAAAGTTTGTGCCAAATTTCAAGAAATAACTGACTGACTGAGTGAGTGACATATCACCGCACAGCCCAAACTGCTGGTTCTAGCGATTCCAAATGTAGTATGAAGTTCCATATAAGGTCTTGAGGTGCATTAAGAAAGGATTTTTGCAAAAAATTCAACCCCTAAGGGGGTGAAATATGGGGGTCCGAAGTTTGTATAGGGAATCAAGATTAGTTGGATTATTTTATTCGAAACTTCACAGGAGTATTTCTAACGATAAATGAGTAAACATGTGTTTCAGGTTTTTTGAGAAATCAACCCCTAAAAAGGGGGAAATGTGGTGACAAATTCAGAAAATCGATATTATTATTATTACACACAAATATACAATCAATTCCTACTTTGGATATACAAACTAACTTAACCAATATCAGGCTTAGGACTAAATTAACATTGTGTATATACATGCAAGCTTTCAAAAGAGAAACACTGGCCCCTACACTAGGCACAGCCTGTCCCGTAGGTAGCCAATCCGAGTGGGTGTTGTTTTTATGGTTTATCGGGTCGCTGATTACGAAACCACCAATGATTTTAAAATTCCACGTGGAAGACGTGAAATGTCATCCCCTCTGTTGGGGTCCGAGGGGGTTGGAATGTCTAAATATTAATATGGGTGTCATTTTTATGGTTTTTTGGGTCGTTAATTTCGAAAATGGCATTGATTTTGAAATTTAATATTGCGGACATGAAAACTTTTAAAAGTGCCAAATTGCAAGAAGAAACTGACTGACTGAGTGAGTGACATATCAACGCACAGCCCAAACTGCTGGTTTGAGAGATACCAAATTTGGCATGTAGGTTCCTTATAAGGTCTAAAGGTGCATGAAGTGCTGTGAATTCCCTATGAAGATACGACCTTTTTTGATTATATACGATTTCGAGATTAATCCGTCTGAGCGTCCGATATCTGAGCGTCCAAGAGGTCCCCTAATACGACTCCTAGGTAAAATTTGGAAAAGTGGCGGCCATATTGCTTTTCTTCATTTCCGTCCCGATTTTGTTCAAAATCGATATCTGAGCGTCTGAGAGGTCCCCTAATACGACTCCAAGGTAAAATTTGGAAAAGGTGGCGGCCATATTGATTTTCTTCGTTTCTTTCCCGATTTCGTTCAAAATCGATATCTGAGCGTCTGAGAGAATTCTTAATACGAATCCGAGATAAAATTTGTAAAAAGTGGCAGCCATATTGATTTTCTTCATTTCCAACCCGATTTTGTTCAAAATCGATATCGGAGCGTCCGAGAGGTCCCCTAATACGAATCCGAGGTAAAATTTGGAAAAAGTGGCAGCCATATTGATTTTCTTCATTTCCAACCCGATTTCGTTCAAAATCGATATCTGAGCGTCCGAGAGGTCCCCTAATACGAATTTGGGGTATAATTTGGAAAAAGTGGCGGGCATATTGATTTTCTTCATTTTCGTCTCGATTTCGTTCAAAATCGATATCTGAGTGTCCGAGAGGTCTCTTAATACGAATCCGAGGTAAAATTTGTAAAAGTGGCGGCCATATTGATTTTCTTTTTTTTCGTCCCGATTTCGTTCAAAATCGATATCTGAGCATCCGAGAGGTCTCTTAATACGACTCTGAGGTAAAAATTGGCACTGCATACATGCCATAAATAGTTTAATGTTACTATATAGGCGTGTGGGGTATCTTTGGATTGCTTTTAAAAACGACATAGAGGTTTCTATATTTTTTTCCATTTAAATCAACCTTTAGAATTGTTTTTAATCGTTTGGCATTTATTTACGAACCGTGAGATCTTCGAGAAGACAAGTACGGTTGCCAGTTTTTGTTGCACTCTTAGCACCACCCAGGGGTCACGTGTTGGGTAACGGTGGATACTCCCTACGGACGTCGTGCAACTTCGATCCCTCTTTGTTAAGTGAGTGGGCAACTTGACTGTTAGAAGTTTTCAAGCCTCCCGAAGGCCTCCAACTTAGCTTAACGACTGCTGTCGTAGACAGCAGCCGGGATCAACGGCTTAACGTGCCTTTCAAAGCACGAGAGCGCTCAGTTAGTAACCACTCAAAGCGGTCACCCATCCAAGAAATGACCTGCGCCCACATTGCTTAACACCGCATACGCGGTAGGCGGGTGCCGCTGGGCCACGAGCGCTCAAAATTTTTGATAGTTTGTGCCAAATTGCAATTCAATCGGTCCAGTAAAAGCAACTCGGTTGTAACAGACGGACTGACAGTAAGGAGTGCGAATGGAAGTGAGGCCAAATTTTCTTTTTGGATGCTCCAATGGGAACTGGCAAAACCTACCTAATAAATTTAATCTTAGGAAAAATAAGGTTTAAGGATGATTCACAGTAGACCGTTCCGTGTCCGGGCCGGCCCGTTTTCTATGACAGCAAACGCAACGGCAGGCGTATTTCTCTAGAAGAAAACGGGCCGGCCCGGACACGGAACGGCCTACTGTGAATCATCCTTTACACGTGATATTGAATTAGCCATATTTCTGTACTTCAAAGAAACAGAGTTTATGACCGCTGCGCGCTGCTTGGTCGTTATCAGACCTATTGGTGTTACTGTAGTACACACATAATTTTACTAAGGGCCATTTAAGACATGCTTTTATTTCATCGGCCCTTTCCCCTTCGGCCTCTCGGAAATGCATGATAATAGTGTTCGATCCTTATTTATGCCAAAATCAAATGAAATTCAACAGTTTGCCGGTTCTCAGAATGTTTACTGACTTTTCATCTGTTCATCTGTTAATGAATCACAATCACTAAACTTCATATACCGAAACCCCCAGAATGTAACAACTACTTTTCTGGAAACCGCATCAAAATTGGTTCAGCCAAACGCGAGATAATCGTGGACAAACATACATACATACCTACATACGTAAATACATACATACGGGTCAAACAGAGAAGCTCTTTTTTGTAGACGGTTAAAAATTACGCTTAGTAGGCGGGTGAAGCCGCGGGCAAATGCTAGTTCCACATAAATTTGTGGCACAGGCATCATGACATTCTGCCAATATGCTTATTAAAAATAAAATCTTTTTTTTCAATTCATTGCATGTTTGAGAAAAGCACTCCTCGGCGTCTCTACATACCTCGGCGGGAAATACGGGGTTGCCCGCCTCAGACCTATCCGATCTCGGCTGTCTATATGTCTTCGGCCGGCAACCCCTTTCGTCCTGGCCTCTGTAGTAATGTACTATTATTGACAAATTGATAGGCCGTTTTTTTGCTAGGTACGGCAAATAAAGCCATAAGGTGTGTCACCTCCAGTGTCGGCCTGTTTAGCCCAGTTGGTAGTAACACTGCCTCCGAAGCTAGCCCGGGTTCAAATCCCAGAGCGCTCGTGGCCCAGCGGCGCTCGCGTACCGCGTGCGGTATGCGAGGTTAACCAATGTGGACGCAGGTCAGTTCTTGGATTGGTGACCGCTTTGAGTGGTTACTAACTGAGCGCTCTCGTGCTTTGGAAGGCACGTTAAGCCGTTGATCCCGGCTGCTGTCTACGACAGCAGTCGTTAAGCCAGGTTAGAGGCCTTCAGGCGGCTTGAGAACTTTTAACAGTCAAGTTGCCCACTCATTTGACAAAGGGGGGTCGAAGTTGTACCACGTCCGTAGGGAGTACCCACCGTTACCCTACACGTGACCCCTGGGGGGTGCTAAAAGTGCAACAAAAACTGGCAACCGTACTTATCTTCTCGAAGATCTCACGGTTCGTAAATATATGCCATACGATTAAATAAAATAAAATAAAAAACCCGGTAAGGGCATTTGTTTCTGTCATTAAATATATCGTCGTCTAGTATCCATAACACAAGCCTTATTGAGCTTACTATGGGACTAGTTCAATTTGTGTAAAAAAATGTCCCCAATATTTATTTATTATTTATAGTGCTTAGGTGCTAGGGCCCATTCGGTCCGGTCACGACCCAGAATATCCGTCCCGACGGCTTCCACTTCTTTGTTTAATTTTATCTTGGACTAAATTAAATTAGTTCCAACGTTTACGTAAACGCTGCGAATGAAAACACTCAATTATTCTGTAGCGGTGTCTGAAGGACTTCATTAGGAGAGCTACAAAACTTTTCTGTTAAGTAATTGTGTGATTGTTTTTAAGTAATTATGTAGAATGTTTGACGTTATTATAATAGACGACATTTTTTAGTAGCTCAAGTTAAGTTTTTAGTTGCGTTGTTGTTATTGTTGTATTTTAGTTTTTCAAGTCCCCTAGAGCTGCATACTTAAGGCGAAGGGGTGGGCAAGCTCTTTCCATACAAACTTTGTGCAAGTTTTTCTTCGTTTGTGTTTGCACTTCAATTACTATTTTTGGTCCATGTGCTTATTTTTTTGTTAGCTATGTCTTGATGTTTTTCTTTTTTTATTTAATTTATTTTTTGTATTTTCTTATTTTTATTTTTTTAAATAATGCAAAATTTCAACATCAAGTGCTGCGTATATCCAATATGTACAAATAAAAAATAAAATTAAATGCTGTAGTGCTAAAACTAACGCAAAAAACTTGCACAACCTTTGTATGGAGAATGGCTTGCCCTACCCTGCGCCTTAATAAACAACTTTACACGTGAAACGAATAGAAGTAAATATACATTACTCTGACATGCCTATTCAAAACTCATTGTTCAATATTAGAATTAATGAATTTCTCAAGTAGCACTATAGACAAGTAGTGTTTTCTCGGTCTGCCTCGAAACTATTTATTTTGTTGATCACGTAACTGGAGTGAAGTCGGGGAAAACTTTAAGTTTGCCTAGCTGGGTCTGGAAATAAATCTGGACTAGAAAATTGCAGCATTAATTAAAGTTGCACTTGTGTTCTTCAAAGATATGAATGTATAATTTGACATCTAATTATGAAATACTTTTGACTTCAATGCCAAACTAGACAAGATATACACGTACACCACAGGCTAGATATTATTTAAATATAATGTTTAATCAGTTAAGTGTTCAGAATAGAAAGTAGCAGCAAAACAATAATGATACTTTGGTAACAATAGTAAGTTATTGCCGAGGCGCGGGAAGTAAGGGATTGGCCGACTCGATGGTTGGCAGGGCGAGGCTTTGCCGAGGCCTACCAAGGGCTAAGTCAGTCAACCCCTGTTTCCGCCGAATTCTGGTAAATTGACCTGTCGGAATAAGTTATGAGGTTTCAAAAATACTATGTTATTTTTTTTAAATATAGTGTTTTTCTCAAGTTTGGTGACGTACCTAATAACGGGGTGATATTTTGACTTTGACATAGCTGTAAGTACTCTTTCAATGAATTCTTTCAAATGCAGTATTAAGTTTTCACACTGTGTTGGTTTACATTAAAGTAATAAAATAATATAGGTACTTACTTAACACATTAAGTTAATTTCGTGTTGAAATCAATGAAATAGTAACTTATTTAAAGCTTTAATTTATTTTTATTCTTATCATAAATAATGACTCCCAAATATGCGCCAAGTAGCAAGTAGGGTTCCGTAGCTGTTCAACTTATAATATTTGCTGAAATTATACGAAATTTTGCATTTCTTAAGTCAATAAATATATATAATTATAGTACTACCGGTTTCGGTAAACCCAGATTACTTTTAAACGAGTTATCCAACGATAACCCACACAACGGGTTTTGCAAAAAAAAAACATTGGGATAACAAAATAGGGTTTAAAAGGCGACTACGAAAATGTATACAATACAGTCGGGGTTTTTTTTATTTTTATTTCACTTGTTACATGCTTTTTTAACGTGTAAAGTTTGTACGTATGTAATATTTGTTTGGGACTTGGGTCAAAGCTTATTGCAACTGAATTTAAAAGTACATAGCTAACCCTCCACCAGTGAAGCTAAAATATGGTATACTTATGTAAGTTCAGTGACAATGCAATATTGTGGTACCACCGAGCTAATCTGATGATACCGATGATGGCGATATAAGGTGGTCATATATACTATCAGCATGAAGGTTAACTGACCATTCTTGAACCTTATTGCAATAAAGATAAGGTCTACCAATGGTCAATAACTGTGATGCTGATAGTACTACACCAGATAATCCCTTCGTGATTGAGCTCATTGGAAACCCCTCAACGAGTAGTTTATTATTATAAAACGTTGTCTGTATGTTTGGCCTTCTGTGGGGACAGTTACTTGTCTTTTTTGGATGCTCTCGTCCAAAAAAGATGACCGTGGACAAAAAAGGTACAGTCAGCAATAAAATTGCAGCAAAAATGTAATTTTTGACAGAAATTGTTCCACGGTAAAACAAATTGTACATACTCGTATCCTTGTCGTCGACTGGTTGATAATTGGAAATTGTTTACCAAGCTTTTATTTCCTATTATAGTCTTAGTTTCTATGTGGACAGATAGTGTGGATAAGATCTATGTTTACTCTTGCACCTTACTTTCTTGCAATAATGCGAAAATACACATTTTTCATGTCGACGCTATACTGATTTTACATTTAGTAAGTACTTTAAATATTTATTGAATAATTAAGTCTTTAGAGTCTATACTTTTTTTATGTACACTAAATAAAACCTTTCTTTCATAAATCTCCAGACTGCGTCACGGTGCTGTAAAGTCCGACGCGTTGATATTAGAGAGCGCCGGCTGCCACGGGATCGTCTCGTTATAGCAATTTATGAAGCTCCGGAGATCGCCATATTCTGCTTTGGACACTCGTTTTTGCACGGTCTCATGGAGATATAATCTTTTCACGGAGAAATCAAAACTTAAAATAAATTTGTGTGGATATAGCTACTACCTAATATTAATTAAGATACTTAATATTAATTAAGGGGATTCTTCCAATCAATTGGCTTTTTTGGAGAAATTAACGAGGGAAAATTACAACTATTTTAACTTGGTTATGTTCTCACATAATTTTATTTTCGTCGTTACATGTTAATGGAAAAAAGAAAAAAAAGACTACTTTGGGTAATTTGTTTACCGAGAAATTTTTAAGCAATCATGTTTCGGTTCTAGTAAGAAAAACATACAAACATACACGTATGTCAAAAAAACAGTCCGTATTTCACGCATCTCGTCAGAAAGAAAGTTCATTTTACCGAACGCGATATTTTTTATTGTATCAACCAAACAGAACTAATACACTCAGTTGCTAAACTTATCATGAAATAAAACTTATTCCTGATTGGGTAACTCCAGCCTGATGCTATACTGATTTACCGTCATGCACCAAAAAGCACGGAAATATCGTGATTGATGTTCGTGATAACAGACAGGGAAACGCCGCCGCGATTTCGGCACCGCTGGTTGCGCCGCCCCCAGTAATGGATTTTCGTACCACGGTACGTACATACTCGTAGCACGTGTGTTGAGCGTTCGTGGCCCGGCGGCGCTGCGTACTGTGTGCGGTATGCGAGGTTAAGCAACATGGGGTGTGTCCAACGCTTGGATTGGTCGATGACTATGTATGACAGCAGTCGCTAAGTCAGGTTTGAGGTCTTCGGGCGGTTTGAGAACTTCGAACAGTCAAGTTGCCCACTCGAAAAGCCTCACACCAATAAGATCTAGTTTTCCCCTTGGGTTGAAAGGGAATTTTTGGGTTTTGGTAGCGGACCCTGGGCATCCTTTAGGATGCAACTGCACTGGGATAGCGCTAGGATGATAATGATATACGTACATAGCATGTTTCCTCGTATTGTGATCATTAATTGCTTTAAAATTACATTCTATCTCTCACGTGAACCTTGGTGGCAATAAACTGTTCATATTCCAAATGCCAATTGAATTAAATATCGACGGGCCTTGTATAGTTAAATTGGAACTTGAATAGTTAAATTACAGGCTCAACGATACAGAGGGTATTCACAATTCGCTGTATTATCAAGACTAGACTCTACTAGTACTAAGAAAACTACGTAATTAATCAACAAAAGTAGTTTACCAACTAGTCACCCGTCATCAAGTCCTATTTAAACATGTCATTTATAAAATTCGCCAACAGTTACACATTTTCCATTCTGACACGTACCCTCGGCGCGCGTGAAGAGCGAAGACATTGAATTCAAATTAGAATATGAAACAAAATTCTCTGATTGGCCTACATATTTTTAATATTTTCAATTACCTACATATTTTTAACACTCCCGTGTCTGCACACTTTCTAATCTTAAGGCTCTCATTAAATTCGCATCGGGGTCGTGGAGCAAATTCACGACCTTTATCGTCTTACAATGAGGAATTCATGCTCCCTCAACCCCACATCAAACGCCTTTTAACTACGCGTATGCCGTTAGTTGGATGATATGGATAGATTGTAAAATATCGTCAGGTCATATGAACGAGAATAGCTTCGTTTTTATGTCTATTTGATAGTTTACGATAGGAAGGGTGGAATCATTAAATTAGGTATAGGTTTTGGAATATGTGCGTTTGATAGTTATGTATATTATTTTACTTCAACGGATGAAAATCTCTCCCCCTGAATTATGAAGCAGTTGTAACAGCTGAACACAAAATGTTAATATCGATACCAATATATTTTTCCACGCGAATAGCGAATATTTGAATAAATACAAATATAGAAATGTATTCATCATGTCAGCCGAAAGACGTCCACTGCTGGACGTAGGCCTCCCCCAAACATTTCCACAATGACCGGTCATTGGTCATCGGTCCACAGTGTGGACTGCCCTCGGTACGCCTTGAACACGCTACGAAAATACGTATTTACTTGTGGGTAAATTAAGTTTTTTTATAAAAATATCAAGTCTCATTAGATTATAATTGTTGTCTCTGAAGTCACAAGAAGATACACAGTTCCAGTCATTAGTGATTAGAACTATTAGACTTCCAGCGCCGTTTTAAAACTCTTCATAATTACCTAAATGATCAGTTTAACTGTCCCTGCAGATGGCAGTGGTCCAAATATCATAGTTTTCTACAGTCATTTATTTACTCGACTTAAAGAGATCTACAGTGAAGAAAGAGACAAATACTCGTAAATAAACATTCCGGTTTGAAAAAACTCGCAGGAAAAAACAAGAAAAATCGTTGAATAAACATTGCTTTTTAAAACTCTAAAGAGTTAGAAGTTTAACAGGTTCATTTCGAGATACGAGTAGCTTTGTCACACGATATTGATATAAAGTGACCAAAACAACTAACGGTACAGTTGCATCCTAAATTACGGGCATCTGTCATGATGCAACTGGACCTTTAATACGACATGTTGTCTTGTTGAACTACGCATTGTAAATACTAAAAGAGCCCGCGCCTACTTGCAGCATAAAGTTCATTTATATCAATATACTCGTACTTTTGTTACAACAGTAGATTTTTCGTATACGTCGATTAGGCATTCTACCATCTAACTATGAAGTTGTTCGTAGTTTGTGTTTTATTTACATGCCGGACGTACTAGTACAACGGTGTGAGATGCGGGCTGTCACACTTGTGTGGATACGCTCACGCCTTGTACAAGTAAAGGATGATTCACAGTAGACCGTTCCGTGTCCGGGCCGGCCCGTTTTATATGACAGCAAACGCAACGGCCGGCGTATTTCTCTAGAAGAAAACGGGCCGGCCCGGACACGGAACGGCCTACTGCGAATCATCCTTAAGTATACATAAACACTCATTCAGCCTGTCCGTATGCTTGTTCTACCCCGTAGTAGTATAAAAATAAACTCATATTCAACGCTATATGTTCGCGTAGCCGATCGCATCACATGTCCACAAACACATCCTTAGGATACTATCAATCTCTATAGGTACTTTGTTTTTAAGAACTCTATAATATTACTTACCATTTTCTATCAAGCACATGTGGCGCTAAAATTGTGAAGTAATTTTAATTAATATCAAAGCTTTTACCTCTTTCATCTATCTTTTTATCTTACGTTACATATTATCATTATTCACATATAAGAAAATATGTCATACCTTATATTTATGTATTTGGATTTTTAATTACATACATACATACATACATATAATCACGCCTGTTTCCCATAGGGGT
Source organism: Notocelia uddmanniana (assembly GCA_905163555.1). Taxonomy (NCBI): domain Eukaryota; kingdom Metazoa; phylum Arthropoda; class Insecta; order Lepidoptera; family Tortricidae; genus Notocelia; species Notocelia uddmanniana. The sequence continues at coordinate 26,702,226 of LR991055.1, forward strand.
AGGCAGAGATCACGGATTTCCACTTGCTACGATCCTGACATACAACTTTCGCTTCATGAACTTTCATAACATTCTTCATGCATGCGCGCCGATTTAGGGTACTCCTGACCTGGCCTTTCTGCAGAATGTCTCCGATTTGGTCGGAGTACGTTCGCCGAGGTCTTCCCCTTCCAACTTTTCCATCCACTCTTCCTTTTTTTTTAATTACATTATTTTTAAAATTATAAGTTGTTAAAAACCCAATCCATAGATGCAGAAATTTCGGTTATTAAAAGTCACTTGTCACAACACAATCACTAAGGGTGGGTTGCACCAAACTGTTGGGCTCTTTCGTGCGAGTTCAATAAATGTTGGTTGTTATTATTCCATGTTCTTTTTACGTTTTGAGTTATTTAGTTGTAATTTGTTGAACCCTTACGGTTGGTAGTTGATTTTGATAGCTTTTGTTTATTGGAGTACTCGTAGGTACGATCCGAGGCCGTCCTGAATGTGTGACAAAAGTTTACGACTACTGCTTCCTTGTTTACCTAATTTGTATTGTTAAAAAATCTTAAAACTCGACCAACACGGAGTTGTACTTACAACAAATGCGATGAATAGTCGTACAGGTCCCAATCGAAAATACCCGGTCTGGTATCATCCATTTCACAGGTAAAGTAAGGTAATCCCTGTACTAAAGCCGTCGAGGACATGAAGAACAACATAAGACTTGTAATGTCTGTATAGTCGAGTAAATTGAAACACATACCTTTTTGACTCGTGTCAAAATGACAACAAAGTAACCGTTTCAGTTTCCTTCCCTATCCAGTACCCTACCCTACAGTACCCTACCTGACACTACCCTACCTTACAGCACCCTACCTATTTAATTAGGCTAGTTGTGCTAACCATTTAATATAACCATGTATATGACCTGCCATTATTAATCAATACACTTGGGTATCGGTATCCTGAAACAAAAGTTTATTTCATCCACAAATCCAACTTATAATGACTGAACATCATCTGCTACTAGTGAGATAAATTACATTTTCATAATAATTAAGAAACTAAGGACCGGTCGTTTCGTTGATATATATTTATAGATTTGTATAGTCATTCAATTAGTCGTTCTTTCATCCTTGTTTTGCGTGTCGTGCTGGCAGAAGTGCAAGTTGTCCTTAATGCTAGGTATACATGAGCTTAATAATGAATGATTTAGTAACACAATATGACTTTGATGACTTTTCATGTGTGTAAACAAAATACGAGTATTCCATGTTAGTAATTAGTATTAGTGAAACGGCAAGTGTATTTTCTCTTCAGTAGCCGAACCTATTTGCAAAACGAAAAACATTTGCTGTAACCAGAAATTTGCAAATTTTGAGCACATCTGGCTTTTTCGATATCATTTGCCATCTACGAGTAAGTGGCGAGATTTGAGTCGATTAGAGTGATATGAACAGTTTGCGTAAAGTGTTTTGAGAATGTACCTGCATTAAAACCAGATTCAGCTTAATCGCACTCACTCTTGCAGTTGCAAGTATACAGGGCGTCCCACGGCTATGCCACATGGAGGGAAAGTACGTTGAATATTGTAGATGGAACATTTTACTGAAAGAAGACATTACTTTATTTAAAAAAAAATTAACTGCTTTCATAGATTTTTAAATAATTACATGGTTGAACCGGGAATCGAACCCGCTACACGAGAAAAAAAAATACCCTGTAGCTTTATCACGCCGATCGAAAGGCATGAGGATTATTTTTTGCTAAATAACATAGTGTCAGAAATAAAAGGAAGACTACAAGGTACTTTCCCTCAATGTGGTATATCCGTGGGACGCCCTGTATTTCATCATTTATATATTTCATCTAAAACGAAGCCGAATACTGTTAAATAAGTACTTTGGTTTTTCTGTAGCTATTTTCTTTACGTGGCTTTAATACACGTTATTTATTAAAATATAGTAGATACTAATTATGTATATGTGATACTAAGGATTTTCTTCTTGTCCTATGCCTAGTTAATAGATCGATTTAAAAGATCCCTGTCTGTCTTTTCCTATTTTCCCTATTCGTGGCTACTGTGTCATTTTATTCGAAAAATACTCTTTGTTTTGTATGACTAGGACGTGACACACACTAATATGTGTATTGGTGAGTATCATGTCTAGACCCCGCTATCGGCGGTGCAAATTGGTAGCTGTCAAGTTCTTAGGGATGGGTAATAGTTATTTGTTATACAAGGGTGCAAAGTTGTATTTTACCCGCGAGTGTGGAATTGAAGCACGAGACAGCGAAAGGATTCTATAGTTGAACCACGAGCGAAGCGAGTGGTTCTAAAATAGAATCCTGAGCGTAGCGAGTGTTTCAACAAACGAGAAGTAAAATACAACTTTGCACCCGTGTGTAACACAAAACTTTTCTCCTCACTATAGCGAGGAAAGTGCAACCTGCAAAAAACACAGTTCCACAGGCATGATTTTCATCACTGGAATCACCGATTTTTTTACGCTATTATAACAGAAAACTCTGGATGTTGTCTATAATATTTACGTGAGTCGGAGTCCGTGACAAGTTGTGTATATTTTAGTTGACATTGACAATGATGATATTTCTTTCTGACGATGCGTTTTGAAATTGCATCGACTCAACTTGTGCGTTTACAATTAAACTCAATATCATTATAAAACAAATGTTATTTATAGAATTTGAAGGTTTACGACTTAAATCATTAAATAAAGCTAAGTTTGGTATTTTGTATTAAATTCTCAAACCATTTATTTAATGATAATTGATATCAAACTAACCATTATTATGAGCGTTTTACATTTTGTTATCTGTCAAAAGCTACTCAAACACGCTCCAAGGTCAAATTACTTTCCCCACTTGTGGATAAAATGCGTATTTACCCGCTTGTTTCAAAGGATAAAAGACGGCTTTCCGAACTAGTGAGGGGAAAAAATATTTATGATGTCGATATCGATTCTCTTGCTTTTTCTGTACCATTAGTTTTATATGTATACCATTTTTTGTATTTAGAATTTTATCTATTTCAGTAACAAAGCTAAAGGATTCAAAACGTTTACAGAAATCCTTAGATGTAATACTCGAGGTTAAAAAAATCTTTCACTATTACGTTTGCATCAAACAGGAATACTTAATTATTTAAAAATACGGAAAGTGATACATAATAATCCTAGATTCACAACTATACAAAGTTTGTTGGAGGGCAAAAGTGTCGAAATTACAGATTTGTGTAAAAAATGTCCCCTAATATTTATTTATTTACAGATGTAAAAAAGAATACAGTAAAAAATTACGCCAATTGTAAATTTTTGGCCATTAAGCAGTATGAAGTAGGAAAGTCATGTTCCTTCTTAAAATTGATTTTTAGCAACAGAAGACGAAGTCTAGCGCCCTTTAACTTAGAAAAAATGTTGGTAATATATTACGAGACATATATTTCTAAGTTATATTGGGTTTAATGTTGAATATATTCATCGCAACTTCACTAGATTACTAAGAGAAGGCTACTGAAAAAACTGATCGTTCATTAAGAATACGAAATCGTTTTGTTTTCGATTTTTAAGAATACGATTTTGTTTTCTTTTGGTGGAAATAAAAGTGAGGTATATAAATTATTTGTAATTTTTATTTGTAAAAAAATTTATTTAACCCACATTATATTTACTTTGTAATTTTATAGTCCTGTTGTATAAAATAAAAACGTTTAATTGAAGTCGTAGACTCTCATCGTGATGAAGAAAAATTATCGACATATAGCTATAATTATCGACATACCTCTAATATTTTACCCATCCCTAAGAACTTGACAGCTACCAATTTGCACCGCCGATAGCGGGGTCTAGTCAACTAGTCATGTCCTAGTTTTCCTTTTAAATAATACTGGTGTGTTGACAGCTACTTGTCACTCTAGGCAACTAAGTATCTAAGTACTTGTACCAATGACAAGTTTAGTACTCGTACTAAACTCGTGTAAACCCAGCATTATCCAGCCCTACAAGAAGATCTTTCCTCTTGTCCTCCGCTATCGCAACGTATTCCCCAGCGGAACCGTTCTAGTCATTTATCTTCTTCAGATAGCCATACAAAGGCACCGTTTATATATGCCTCAATAAATAAACAGATATCTATAATGTTTACTCGTTCCCCTGATGTGTTATCTACATAACCAACAGCAGATATGTGTCAAGTTACAATAAGAAACATGTTAATTATATAATTTAGTCACAAAATTGCACCTACATCAATGCAAGAAAATAAATAACTGTATGTATAAATATGTTTAATGTACTGATGAGTAGCATCCTTCGGATAAATAGATGTGTGGTTTTGTTTCTGGTGGCGAGTAAGGCCGCCTCTGCTCCGGAGGAATCGCTATGTTGAGAGTGAAAAACCTGCATGTGTGTCTAGCTGCCAAACACAATTAATCATCAAGTCAAAAATGCGGCTAAGCGTCGGCCCACAGTAGTAGTTCTCATAATGTAACGACATTATGAGAACTACTCATTCACCAGATCTCGGAATCCTCTTTGCTACCAATATGTGTTAGAAGAGACACCGATGCAGCGAGTTGAAGAAGTGAAGGACTTAGGTGTGCTGCTGAAGTCCGACCTCACCTTTCGAGATCATATTGTTTCAGTATGTAAAAAGGCTTTCCGAAATCTGGGGTTTGTGATGAGACAGGCTCATGCGTTTACTAACATCAATGCGATACGTGTATTGTACGAGGCAATTGTCAGGAGTCATCTAGAGAGTAATGCGGCCATGTGGAGTCCACAGCACGAGTCGAAATATAGGTTGATGTTGGAACGCATTCAATATTTTATTAGGTTTATATATTTAAAATTATACGGAGTATACCCTTTTTATCCGTTGATGTATCCTACATTGTTCGTGTTAGGAATGGTAGGATACAATCAACTTGAAGTTAGAAGGAAACTGGGGATAGCTTCATTTATATTTAAGTTGTTACGGGGCAAGTTGCAATCCTGAAGTCCTGGCGGAGGTGCGTTTGAGCGTACCGGATCGGTATGTGTGGCGGCGGCGGCGGCCGAGCCTGCTGGCCGAGCCGCGCGCTCGAACGCAACTCCTTCGCCAGGCTCCCTTTACGCGCGCAATTCGGACCCTTAATCGAGTAGCGATCGAGTTAGATTTGTTTTTTGTCCTTTGAACGAATTCACAAAGGCCACGTTATATGTATTGTGTTACTGTAATTTGTAATGTACCTATGTTTTTGTTTTCTTTTTTGTGTGAAATTCCATACTGTCGAATTAGGATAGCCTGTAAGGATGGTTGTGTGTATGTTAATAAATAAATAAAAAATACTAAATGCTGAAGCATTTATACAGGGTGTTCGGCAGATTGATGGATATACGTATATTGGGGATAGATGAGGATGTATACTATACGTTTGACGCAACTCACAAAGTTATCTAAGTAATCAATGGAAATTATGAGAAAGTATGTTCTGCAAGGTACATTTATAAAGTTCGGCTATTACTCGTTAAATATGCAGTAATGTCTACTTAGCTGTTATAGTGCTACGCATACCCAGTAACAACCGTTTAGGTAGCAGAGGAGGAGGGGATACTTGACACCGACTAAAAATTGTACTTTAAAGTTTAATATTTTACAAAACAATTACCTACTTAATCATAAAATGGTTAAAGAGAACCGACAATAATTTTAAACCTATATAATTCTAAACCTCATCTGACGATATGTCACAGGATGATTGGATGGAATTATACCATTTTTAAGGTAATTTTAAGAATAAAAGTATCCTGAAGAGTGACTTTTTGTCTACACTGTCGTAGGCCTTGGTGAAGTCGACGAAAAGTGAGTGACTATCCTGTGCGTACTCCCACTTTTTCTCCATGAACTGGGGCAGTATCAAAATCTGGTCGATTATCAGTCAGTTCAGTTTCGACGGAATCCACATTGGGTCTGCGAGAATATCTTCAGCATATGGTTTTTAGCCGATCGAGAAGGATGTAAGCAAGTACTTTATAAGCTGTGGAGAGTATTAATTAGTATGCCCTCGATACCTAGACTGGTCTTTTGTAAGCTCATAATGGCATTTCTGACTTTGTCAAAGCTCGGTGTTTTCACGTTTCATGCGTCTGTCTTAGACATCGGCAATAAGGAGAGCTCAAGGTCTCCAATATTATATCCGATGAGAGGACATTTAAGCAGCTTCTCGAAGTAATTTCACCCACTCACCATATTCGCTAGTATTAGCGTCTTAATCTATTGTAAATGATCCTTAAGATGTTTTCTCTTTAGCTTCAGGTTTGTAACGGCTAGGTATCTGCGACATTTTGTTTTTTCCTCGCGGCGTAGAGGAGCGTCCCCCGGGTAGCGGACGAGTACACTACAGCCTAGCTACACTACTCGGTTAATTCCGATGGAATGGCTGGCCAACGACGGATGCGGCCCTCCAGCATTTTACGACAGAAGAAATGTTCACATTGGCCACCGATTATTTTTCAATGGACCCCATTCACGTGCAAATGTAATTACATTGGTCGATTCCGGCGGTCAGAGACGGCGAACAGAGCGAGTCAATTTATCTGTAGCCGATTGTAAATGAGATGTGTCGCGCGAGCTTGACCCTACGAGCCAACGAATCCTAAAGATGTGTCAGGTATTTTTACATGTGATGGTCAGACGGAGGAGAAGGTGTTTCCATAAGTGCTCCGTATTCCCAGTTTTATTACAGAGTGCCAGAAATGGAGGCATTTACTACCTAGACTAGGCCTTAATGGAGTGCGGTGGAAATACTGCCTTGCCAACCCGCATGCCAAGCGTGGCGATTATGGCATATACCCCCCGTGAATTTGGGGGAGGCCCATGTCCAGCAGTGGACGTCTTTTGGCTGATATGGTGGTGGTGGTCTTCATTTGAAAATCAGCGCATTCTGCATATAATATTATCACAGAATATTTGAATTAGTTTCTCTCGCAACCAAAGGCGTAAATAGGTACCGATCGATAAACTATCCAATTGAGCCTCTGAGGCTCGTTTTAAAAATGTTGTCAATCGTCTATTGATATTTGTGCTAGCTTCACGTAAATGTTTATGGATACCACAATCGTTTCCGAAAATCATAAAATAACGAAACTCCGATCAGAGCTAAAAAAATCACTAGCTAGAAGTTACAATTTCATTAGTCTAAACTGGGAACATTGGGGCGCTCAACAAATAGTGACTGGCCAATTGGTCATGTTGCCAGTGTAGACTTGCATAATAATTGTAAGTTATAGCTTCGCGAGATGGAGCATTGGACGTCATCATAATTATACTTAATAATGAGAGTTACATTTCTTTCTTTGAATATTTTAATATGTACATTGTACATTTCATAATGAATAGGTACGCACCAACTTAACTTTAGAGTGGGCTAGACTAGAATCTAGATTGGGCTCTATTTGCAACTACAAATTCCTTTTTAAATTGATACTATGTAATTGATAGTATGTCGCGTTAACGCAAACAAGAAAGAGTGCCTGAACCAAGTCAATTCACATTCCATTTCAATACATGTTAAACGTGGACCGGAACTGCGCCCCCGGCCTAGGCTTCGCGATAAAGGCCCGCGATAACTTACCTACTTTGCAAATTCTCACGGGAATGGATGAGAGGCTTCTACGGCTTTGTTCTAAAGTAACCTTATTTATGTGTAGGTATAAGGATTTATTCGATCCCTCTGTTCGTCGGTTTAATATTTCAACGAAATTATAATGATTTCGGTTAATTAAATCGCTGTTTATGAAGCGCTTTATATTCTAAAGCCGGCGGAATATTGTGACAAGTTTTAGATTTCTAACGCTTTTCTGAAACAAGTGACTTCACTAGAAATTTATTTAGGATTTTTTTTCCTCTCACAAATACTATGCCAGTATTACAATAAAACTAATTATATTTACCTCATCGGTATAAATCCCCAAAGCAGTTTGAATGTCAAGCGCTCTAAAAACATATAGGTACAAGAAAACATCTTTCTTTCTAAGACGCATTCCCCATGTTAAATGTTGTAAAAATAAAATGAATGTATGTGTATGTAGTGTATTATGAACAAGATATGTTGTTTTTTCACTAATAGGGCTGTAAAACATCTAACCGCAATAGATTTATTTGGGTATTTAATTACGGTGCGAGTTCTCATTTGGCTGGAGTCCAGGGCTGGATTCACATTGTTTAACGACAGCTCTCGTCAGGGGAACCAGCGTAAGCCTGACTTTAGTCTACACATTGTTGTCACGAACCTCGTGGCCTAGTTATAATCGGATAGCTGTGAGACGATTCGAGATTGGATGTGGATCGCATAGTAAGAACCACCGACCGTGCTCTGAAAATATAATAAATAATACTCGCCCTCTGACTTTTCGAGCGAAAATTCCTTTTCTATTGAGTGTTTGTCACAAATACCCCATTTAGATTGTGAACTTTTATAACCTATTAAATATTGTTGTACCTTAATGACGATAATCATTTAAATCTAGACACGCGGTAGCGTGTCCAGCCAAGTACACCCCAGGAACTGGCGGACAGCAGCCGTGTGTTATTTACACTAACCGTTTGGAGCCAAAATCAAAATCTATCTAACATAAAAAAAAAATTGGTACATGTATAAAGATCCTTTAGAACAACTAGAACCCTAAATTTCATAAATATACGAGTAGGTTTGATATGACGGCCTGTTTAGCCTAGTTGGTAGTGACTCTGCCTCCGAAGCTAGAGGTCACGGGTTCGAATCCCGGCCAGGGCATTTATTTGTGCATTTATTACGGATATTTGTTCTTGGTTCTTGGATGTTTTTATGTTTTTAAGTATGTATTTATCTATATAAGTATGTATATCGTCGTCTAGTACCCATAGTACAAGCTTTGCTTAGTTTGGGACTAGGTCGATTTGCGTAAGATTGTCCCCCAATATTTATTTATAGTTATTGAGATATTAAATTCCAAAAAACGGCATTTTTACCACTGACTGACTGACTGACTAGTAATCAAAAACCTAACCCACTTCTAGGTGACCTAGAAAACTGAAATTTGGCATGTAGCTTGGTAATTGTGTGTGTGTACACCAGAAAAAACACACAACAGTGATTTTTTATTAGCTTTATTATTATTATTGTTTATTCTAGTTACCTCAGAACTCCGTCATTTATTAATCGATTTGGAAGATTCTTTTTTTGTTTGAAACGCGATACTTCAGGGGTGATCCCATAGTTATCAGGTAAGAATCTGATCATAGGGTCCTGGAGAAATCGAGGGAACTCTTCAAATACTTGAGGTGCACCTATAGCGATTTGGGTATTTTGTATAGTAACTCGTGCATTCAATGGGTGCCAAGTTCCGTAGATTCTCTGAAATGGTGCTGAGTCTAGCACTACATTGTTAACAGTAAAACTAATTTACTGCGGCTTAATGCACTTTGAGCTTTAACTTGGCAGTTTTCTTAAATATCCAACAGCTTTTATGGTATAAAATAGTGCAAAGAAAACTGCCAAGTTAAGGCTCAAAATGCATTAAGCCGCAGTAAATTAGTTTTACTGTTAACAATGTTAGTGCTGGACTTAGCACCATTTCAGAGAATCTACGGAACTTGGCACCCATTTAGATCTCAATTCTTTTGTCGGTGGAGACGACAAACAAGCATGGCATATTCTTAATATTGAACTTGGCTCCCATTTTCACATGTATGTTTTTGTTTTTGCACTTATTACCTGTGGACTCAATTGAACATTTTTCCAAAATTTATATATATTAAATTACTGGGAGTGGATAAATTGTTTATTTTCTCAATATTTGTCATACTTTATATACGAGTATATCTATTCTTGTAAATTAATGCTGTCGTGTTGTTATTAGTTTACCTACAAAAATATCTCAATCTTAGACCTTCTCAATATGTTAAGATGTTAATCTTAGACGACCCATTTCCAACGATTCAAAAAGATGTCATTATATGACATATTATTGGACAAACATTTAGGAAATAAATGTCATGGGAAATGAATGATCTGAAATACATATCTATTATAGACATAATAAAGTAGTGGGTATCTAGATTAAATTCGTACGCTATACATCAAATTAGTTTGTGTTCACAAAGTTTGACTTATCACTTTCATATCAGTAGTTGCCAAAAAAAGACGAACCTCATTTTGACTTCTAAAGGGTAAGTTCAGCTAGGTTTCTCTTATAATTGGGTAAGTATTTTAAAAACTTTGGGCTTATACCCGTAGGGGTCCATATATTTTAACAATTATTATATAACAGTTACCAAACTTATAAAAATGGTTAATTCTGTTAACTGTATTTTAATTAATTAGAAAATAAAGAAAACAAGTAATGGAAAAAAATTAAACGTTACGTTATATTAAGTTATTTATAATTCAGCATATGCAATAAGGTAAGGTTATTTTTTGTCTATGTGGAATTAAATAAAGCTTAATTATTATTATAAAGATTTATTATTTTAACAACTATTTCACATGTTGGTACCTGATCCACTGATCTGCGCAACCAACCCAAAGGCTTTACCATTCAGCTCCACCCGTCGGCCTACATTTTAATTTCCTCACACCCTCGGGTTCCGTAGGTGTCGACTCATGTCTAATACAATGCCCTGTGGAAGCGGGCTTAATCGAAAAATTCCTCAGCCGATTCCCCGAATACTTGCATGATTGCCGGCGCACGCGGGATGCTGGCGAGTGCCACTGAATATTTCAATGCGCATGATTGATTTGGAATAGCAGCTGACAGTTCCGGCGCATTTGAGGCATTACGTAATAAACTATAGTCCTCTTTGATCTCGATGGCGGTGTCCCTGGTTTGAGCCTCGCCTATTGTGAACTACTTTTTTGTAGTCAGTGTTTATTAACATAGACGCGCCTGACTTGTGACAACGATATATTCCTACAGTAAACTGGTGTCTTTAGCAAAAGTAACCGATCCCATTACCCGCGGGCTCTCATTGACCCATGCCCCCCTACCCATTGGGTTTATAAGTAGACGAGCCACCTGATGGGAAACGGTTATCGCCGTCCATGGACTGCCATGTCTGACTGTCTGTCTTTGTATGTATTATTGACCGAACGAGCGAAGCGTCTCCGATTCAACTTTCGACATAAATTCTTTCGTATGTCTGTCTGTCTGTCGGGACGTTCTCCTCTACAGTTCGCATTTTTCAACCGATTCCCGTGAATTTTTTTGAGCAAGTTCGATAATTATATAGTTTTTTTTTGGCGAGTCGGTTATTGGAAAATTAGAAATTTAAAAAAAAACGAGGTCTACAACTCACAGAGCCACAAGTTAGAGCCAATTCAAATGACCAGTTCTCGTCCAGTGCCCCACTCAACTTCATATTATCCAGATCCAGACAATAAGATGGTTGATAAATTAGGCGATCTCGGACCTGCTGTTGAGTAACGGTACTGCTTAAGCAGATAGTCGGTAAACACGAGTAGGCAATATGCTACTAAAAAAATCTAGACAAGTTTGTTTTGAGACTAGCTGCTATTTAGACGAAATGTGATATATCTGTTATTAGGTTATGTTAGTTTAATAAGTGGTCACGCAGGATGGATATATTGAAATTGGTTCGGTGGAAGTTTAAAAGCGGGTGTCGTGAAATGGAAACAGAATTGAACGATTAGTTCGGAGCGAATTAGTTTAAACAGGTTTCCTCGTTCCAATGCGTTTGTTTCATTAGCTCCAGTTAGCGAGCTTATTTGGACTCATTGGGTTTATTTAGGCACACATGCAAAGTAATCAAACACAGTTACTCATACCGAATGTTACGTTGTTTTATTATGAGGGCTATCGCGTATAAATTCGCCACTGGAGGCGCTAGTGTAGCGTGAGGTCTTAGAAATGTCTAATTTCACTGTTTGTCGGTGGGCTACGCAGGTTTATTTCCAAGTAGAATAAAGTGGTGAATATTTTGCGCGATCCCGAAATTAATTATGGCAAATATAACTTACGGATCAATGAATGTTAGCGGTTTGAGACAGTTTTACCTTTCGGAAACTTATTTTTCCCTTTTTTCTCCATAAAAAACGGGACTGCGCAACACCGTTGCAAGCTCGATATTTTTATGATAAAAAGTATGGTTTTAAGGTATTCAATGGCATGTAAATGTAAACTTTGTTTTTACGCCCGTAATAACTAACAACAAATTTTGACAGTTGGACCATACCTGACAGTGGCTTCATCTAGTGAGCACAAAAACGGTAGCCCTAATTTGTTTATTGTATTGCATATATAATGATGATGATGATGATTGCATATAAAATGGATAAGTTTTGCAATACCATGGCTAATAATAGTGGCAGGAAAACCAGAATAATACATCGATTGATAAAACTCGAATATCGAATCATTTCATAGTTAGTTTCGCCCACCGTGCATGAGACATGCGTACGAGTATGTCTTTCGCTATTTTGGACATATTTGGATAAATATCAGACTTTCTGAAGTTTTATTCTAATTTCCTCTTGTGAGAGTTTAGACTAAGTAAAATATCATCACTTGAAGTTAAGTAACATATTGTTTTAGTAGACTGAGGAAAAAGAGTACGTAAAATAAACACTGAATGTCTCGGCTATTGTCAGAGAACTATCATATATTTCATCAAGAATCATATATTTGAAAAATAAGCCCTATATTGCTTCCCCGTTTGCCGCTGTTTCAGAAAACTTGAAATATTTCAATTCACGCCCTTAATACACAGTAGCATGAATAGTTTATGTTTAATTCATGACTAATATCGTGATTTGGTCTGCAAAACATCGTGTAACAATTTATAATTTTCACATCGGTAACCATCGGACATTCAACGCGTTCCTAAATATTTCTGGAGTGAGGCCGGCTATGGAGTGTTTAAACACATAACCACATGGCCGGCCTGAGCCCTTTCCGCATTAACCGGGCATTCCTTCTAGCCGAGTTCAAAGGACTGTATTTCAACAATAAACGACAAACGAGGTAGAAATGGCGTTGTTTTGATTTTGTAGTTGTAATCATACAAACAATCCAGCTTATTTAGGTTTTTAACAGGATACGGTGGCATACACACGCCCTGCCTGACAGTAAACAGGAACTGTAGTCTATGGACGCTTGCGACACCATAAATTTGCTTCCAGCTGGACATATATATTGAACATAAATCAATAAAAATAAGTATTTGTTACTAAGAAGAGAAATTAGCTCGGCTTCAAATAGATGACTTAACGACCCTTTTTCTTGGCTTCCTAAGTTTTACGCTTGTATGTACGTCAACAAATAATACATATGTATTTACTATACAGCCGATATCAGACGTTATGTTTACACTTTTACAACGTTGGCCTCGACTGTACACTCAGTAAACATTTGTCAAATGTCTAAACAACTTAATGTCGGTCCATCGATCAAAGGAAAATCACACGGATTTTATTTCGGCACAGTATGCTACTACAGCGCTTAGTTTAGGGAAAAAGGACGTTTGTTGGTTGACATAATAGTTTCGTTGTTTACAGACAATGGAGGAAAAGCCTAGCATGCCGACTTTACGCCGCCACTGTGACGCCTTTGTGTTCAGTTTTTTGATCACTGAAAATATTGTGTGGCTAAGCGGACACTCTGAAGACACATTTGTTGCTGTTAGATTTGTTCTACGTCTATGTATATTTTAGCAAATACCAAAATCATAGCATTACATTAATCTAGTTACTTACCGAAAGTGGTTTTGAAATCAAAATTTAAAAGCGTGTATGACTACTAAAATATTCATCTAAATATATAAAAGAAGAAACTGACTGACTGACTGACTGACTGACTGACTGACTGACTGACTGACATATCAACGCACAGCCCAAACCGCTGGTCCTAGAGATTCCAAATTTGGCACGTAGGTTCCTTATAAGGTCTAGGGGTGCACTAAGAAAGGATTTTTCAAAATTCAACCCCTAAGGGGGTGAAATGGGGCTCCGAAGTTTGTATGGCGAAACAAGATTGGCTGGACTATTTTATTCGAAACTTCACAAAAGTATTTCTAACGATAAATGAGTAAACACGTGTTTCAGGTTTTCTGAAAAATCAACCCCTAAAAGGGGGAAATGTGGTGACAAATTCTGAAAATCGACATGGGTATTGTTTTTATGGTTTATCGGGTCGCTGATAACGAAAACAACAATGTTTTTGAAATCCTACGTGGAGGACGTGAAATACCATCCCCCTGTTGGGGTGCGAGGGGGATGAAATGTCTAAATATTAATATGGGTGTCGTTTTTATAGTTTTTTGGAACGTTCATTACGAAAATGGCATCGATTTTGAAATTTAATGTAGTGGACATGAAAACTTTTGAAAGTTTGTGCCAAATTGCAAGAAATAACTGACTGACTGAGCGAGTGACATATCATCGCATAGCCCAAGCTACTGGTTTTAGAGATTCTAAATTTAGTATGTAGGTTCCATATAAGGTCTAGAGGTGCATTAAGAAAGTACTTTTCAAAATTCAACCCCTAAGGGGGTTAAATGGGGATCCGAAGTGTGTGTGGGGAATCTAGATTAGTTGGACTATTTTATTCGAAACTTGACAGGAGTATTTCTAACGTTAAATGAGTAAACATGTGTTTCAGGTTTTATGAGAAATCAACCCCTAAAAGTGGGAAAAGTGGTGACAAATTCTGAAAATCGATATGGGTAGGTATTGTTTCTATGGTTTATCGGGTCGCTGATTACGAAAACAACAATGATTTTAAAATCCCACGTGGCAGACGTGAAATACCATTCCCTCTGTTGGGTTCCAAGGGGGTTGGAATGTCTAAATATTAATATGGGCGTCGTTTTTATGGTTCTTTGGGTCGTTAATTTTGAAAATGGCATTGATTTCGAAATTTTATATTGCGGACATGAACTATTAAAAGTGTTTGCCAAATTGCAAGAAGAAACTGACTGACTGAGTGAGTGACATATCAACGCACAGCCCACACTACTGATTCGAGAGATACCAAATTTGGCATGTAGGTTCCTTATAATATCTTAAGGTGCATGAAATGCCGTGAATTCCCTATGAAGAGACGACCTTTTTTGATTCAATGTATTGTAAGTAAGTGGTTTTATTAATCAGTGCCGTCCGATACGATTTCGATAAAAATCGATATTTGAGCGTCCGAGAGGACTCTTAATAGGAATCCGAGGTAAACTTTGAATAAAGTAAGGGCTATATTAATTTTCTTCATTTCCGTTGCAATTTCGTTCAAAATTTATATCTGAGCGTCCGAGAGGTCCCCTAAATACGACTCCGAGGTAAAATTGGGATAAGTGGCAGCCATATTGATTTTCTTAATTTCCTTCCCAATTTCGTTCAAAATAGATATCTGAGCGTTCGAGATGTCTTTTATTACGAATCCGAGGTAAAATTTGGAAAAAGTCGCAGCCATATTGATTTTGTTCATTTCCTTCCCGATTTGGTACAAAATCGATATCTGAGCGTCCGACAGGTCTCGTAATACGAATGCAAGGTAAAATTTGGAAATAGTGGCGGCCATATTAATTTTCTTCATTTCCGTTCCGATTTTGTTAAAAATCGATATCTTAGCGTCCACAAGGTCTCTTAATACGAATCCGAGGTAAAATTTGGAAAAAGTGGCAGCCATATTGATTTTCTTCATTTCCGAACCGATTTCGTTCAAAATCGATATTTGAGCGTCTGAGAGGCCACATAATACGAATCCGAGGTAAAATTTGGAAAAAGTGGCGGCCATATTGATTTTCTTCATTTCCGTCCCGATTTCGTTCACAATCGATATCTGAGCGTCCGAGGTCCCGTAATACGACTCCGAAGTAAAATTAGGAAAAATTGGCGGCCATATTGCTTTTCTTCATTTCCGTCCCGATTTCGTTCAAAATCGATATCTGAGCGTCCGAGAGGTCCCCTAATATGACTCCGAGGTAAAATTTGGAAAAAGTGGCGGCCATATTGATTTTCTTCTTTTCTTTAACAATTTCGTTAAAAATCGATATCTGAGCATCCGAGAGGTTTCTTAATACGACTTCGAGGTAAAATTTTGAAAAAGTCGCAGCCATATTGATTTTCTTCATTCCCTTCCCAATTTCGTTCATAATCGATATCTGAGCGTCCGAGAGGTCTCGTAATACGAATCCGAGGTAAAATTTAGAAAAAGTGGCAGCCATATTCATTTTTATCATTTCCGTCACGATTTTATTCAAAATGGATATCGGAGCGTCCGAGAGAATTCTAAATACAAATCCGAGGTAAAATTTGGAAAAAGTGGCAGCCATATTGATTTTCTTCATTTCCAACCCGATTTCGATGAAAATCAATATCCGAGCGTCCGAGACGTTTCCTAATACGAATCCGAGGTAAAATTTGAAAAAAGTGGCGGCCATATTGTTTTTCTTCATTTCCGTCCTGATTTCGTTCAAAATCGATATCTGATTGTCCGAGAGGTCTCTTAATACGAATTCCAGGTAAAATTTGTGTAAGTGGTGGCCATATTGTTTTTTTTTTCCGCGATTTCGTTCAAAATCGAGATCTGAGCGTCCGAGAGGTCTCTTAATTCGAATCTGAGGTAAATTTTGGCACTCCATGCATGCCAGGGATTGTAAAAAAAAGGATTGAGTTTTAAAAACGACATAGAGGTTTCGATATTTTTTCCATTTAAATCAACCTAAAAATTTTTTTTTTTATCGTATGGCATTTATTTACGAACCGTGAGGTCTTCGAGAAGACAAGTACGGTTGTCAGTTTTTTGTTGCACTTTTAGCACCACCCACGGGTCACGTGTAGAGTAACGGTGGGTACTCCCTACGGACGTGGTGCAACTTCGACCCCCCTTTGTCAAGTGAGTGGGCAACTTGACTGTTAGAAGTTCTCAAGCCGCCCGAAGGCCTCTAACTTGGCTTAACGACTGCTGTCGTAAACAGCAGACGGGATCAACGGCTTAACGTGCCTTCCAAAGCACGAGAGCGCTCAGTTAGTAATTACTCAAAGCGGTCACCCATCCAAGACCTGACCTGCACCCACATTGCTTAACCTCGCATACCGCACGCGGTAGGCGGGTGCCGCTGAGCCACGAGCGCTCTGAATTCTTGATAGTTTGTGCCAAATTTCAATTCAATCGGTCCAGTAAAAGCAACTCGGTTGTAACAGACGGACTAACAGTAAGGAGTGCGAATGAAAATGAAGCCAAATTTTCTTTTTGGATGCTCCTTTTAATATTTTTGCCTTTGCCTGAAACACAGGAAACATCCTAGTTCAGGCACGTGATATTTGTTCTCTATAGATAAGTTTAGGCTATAATAACATAATTGTAAAATGAATTTTTAATAAATTATTCTTATTCTTATTCTTATTCTTAATAAATCACAATCACCAAACTTCGTACACCGAAACTCCCAGAATGTAACAACTACTATTCTGGAAACCGCATCTAAATCGGTTCAGCCAAACGCGAGATAATCTTGGACAAACATACATATATACCTAAATACATATATACGGGTCAAACAGTGAACCTCTTTTTTGTAGACGGTTAAAAATTACGCTTAGTACGCGGGCGAAGCCGCGGGCAAATGCTAGTCTAAATATATAAAAGAAGAAACTGACTGACTGACTGACTGACTGACATATCAACGCACAGCCCAAACCGCTGGTCCTAGAGATTCCAAATTTGGCACGTAGGTTCCTTATAAGGTCTAGGGGTGCACTAAGAAAGGATTTATCAAAATTCAACCCCTAAGGGGGTGAAATGGGGGTCCGAAGTTTGTATGGGGAAACAAGATTAGTTGGACTATTTTATTCGAAACTTCACAGGAGTATTTCTAACGATAAATGAGTAAATACGTGTGTCAGGTTTTTTGAGAAATCAACCCCTAAAAGGGGGAAAGGTGGTGACAAATTCTGAAAATCGACATGGGTATTGTTTTTATGATATACCGGGTCGCTCATAACGAAAACAACAATGATTTTAAAATCTCACGTGGAGGACGTGAAATACCATCCCCCCTGTTGGGGTGCGAGGGGGATGGTATGTCTAAATATTAATATGGGTGTCGTTTTTATGGTTTTTTGGGACGATAATTACGAAAATGGCATCGATTTTGAAATTTAATATTGTGGACATGAAAACTTTTGAAAGTTTGTGCAAAATTTCAAGAAATAACTGACTGACTGAGTGACCAACATATCAACGCACAGCGCAAACTGCTGGTTCTAGAGATTCCAAATTTAGTATGTAGGTTCCATATAAGGCCTTGAGGTGCATTAAGAAAGGTTTTTCAAAATTCAACCCCTAACGGGGTGAAATGGGGGTCCGAAGTTTGTATGGGGAAACAAGATTAGTTGGACTATTTTATGCGAAACTTCACAGGAGTATTTCTAACCATAAATGAGTAAATACGTGTTTCAGGTTTTTTGAGAAATCAACCCCTAAAAGGGGGAAAGGTGGTGACAAATTCTGAAAATCGACATGGGTATTGTTTTTATGATATACCGGGTCGCTGATAACGAAAACAACAATGATTTTAAAATCTCACGTGGAGGACGTGAAATACCATCCCCCCTGTTAGGGTGCGAGGGGGATGAAATGTCTAAATATTAATATGGGTGTCGTTTTTATGGTTTTTTGGGACGATAATTACGAAAATGGCATCGATTTTGAAATTTAATATTGTGGACATAAAAACTTTTGAAAGTTTGTGCCAAATTTTAAGAAATAACTGACTGACTGAGTGAGTGACATATCAACGCACAGCCCAAACTGCTGGTTCTAGAGATTACAAATTTAGTATGTAGGTTCCATATACGGTCTTGAGGTGCATTAAGAAAGGATTTTTCAAAATTCAACCCCTAAAGGATGATTCACAGTAGGCCGTTCCGTGTCCGGGCCGGCCCGTTTTCTTCTAGAGAAATACGCCGGCCGTTGCGTTTGCTGTCATAGAAAACGGGCCGGCCCGGACACGGAACGGTCTACTGTGAATCATCCTTAAGGGGGTGAAATGGGGGTCCGAAGTTTGTATGGGGAATCAAGATTAGTTGGACTATTTTATGCAAAACTTCACAGGAGTATTTCTAACGATAAATGAGTAAAAATGTGTTTCAGGTTTTTTGAGAAATCAACCCCTAAAAGAAGGAAATCTGGTGACAAATTCTGAAAATCGATATGGGTGTTGTTACTATGGTTTATCTGGTCGCTGATTACGAAAACAAGAATGATTTTAAAATCCTACGTGGAGGACGTGAAATACCATCCCCTCTGTTGGGGTCCGAGGGGGTTGGAATGTCTAAATATTAATATGGGTGTCATTTTTATGGTTTTTTGCGTCGGTAAATTCGAAAATGGCATTGATTTTGAAATTTAATATTGCGGGCATGAAAACTTAAAAGTAGGTGCCAAATTGCAAGAAGAAACTGACTGAGTTTTTTTTTATACCACGTCGGTGGCAAACAAGCGTACGGCCCGCCTGATGGTAAGCGGTCACCGCAGCCTATGGACGCCTGCAACTCCAGGGGTGTCACAAGCGCGTTTCCGACCCTTTAAAAATTTATACACTCTTTTCTTGAAAAATCCCATACTCTAGTTCCTCGGGAAAACCTCGGCAGGGAGCTCATTCCACAACCGGAGCGTCCGAGGGGGGAAGTTCCTCTGAAACCGAGTGAATGACATATCGACGCACAGCCCAAACTGCTTGTTCGAGAGATACCAAATTTGGCATGTAAGTTCCTTATAAGGTCTAAAGGTGCATGAAGTGCCGTGAGTTCCCTATGAAGATACAACCTTTTTTTAAATTCAATGTATTGTAAGTGGTTTTATTAATCAGTGCCGTCCGATACGATTTCGACATAAATCGATATTTGAGCGTCCAAGAAGACTCTTAATAGGAATCCGAGGTACCTAAACTTTAAATTATAAAGTAACGGTCATATTGATTTTCTTCATTTTCGTAATACGTCGTGATACGAATCCGGGGTAAAATTTGGAAAAAGTGGCGGCCATATTCATTTTTATCATTTCCAACCCGATTTCGTTCAAAATCGATATCTGAGCGTCCGAGAGGTCCCCAATTTGAGGTAAAATTTGAAAAAAGTGGCGGCCATATTGATTTTTTTCATTTTCGTCCCTATTTTGTTCAAAATCGATATCTGAGTGTACGAGAGGTCTCTTAATACGAATCCGAGGTAAAATTTGTGAAAATGGCGGTCATCTTGATTTTCTTTTTTTTCCGTCCCGATTTCGTTCAAAATTACGAATCTGAGGTAAAATTTGGCACTCCATACATGCCTGTATGCAAAAAAGTTAAACGTTACTATATAGGCGTGTGGGGTATCTATGGATTTGCTTTTATAAAACATAGAGGTTACGATATTTTTTGCCATTTAAATCAAGAAGTACGGTTGCCAGTTTTTGTTACACTTTTAGCACCACCCAGGGGTCACGTGTAGGGTAACGGTGGGTACTCCCTACGGACGTGGTGCAACTTCGTTCCCCCTTTGTCAAGTGAGTGGGCAACTTGACTGTTAGAAGTTCGCAAGCCGCTCGAAGTAACTGGGCTTAACAATTGCAGCCGGGATCAACGGCTTAGCGTGCCTTCCAAAGCACGAGTCAGTTAGTAACCACTCAAAGCGGTCACCCATCCAAGAACTGACCTGCGCCCACATTGCTTAACCTCGCACACCGCACGCGGTAGGCGGGTGCCGCTGGGCCACGAGCGCTCTAAATTCTTGATAGTTTGTGCCAAATTGCAATTCAATCGGTTCAGTAAAAGCAACTTGGTTGTAACAAACGGACTGAAGTAATGAGTGCGAATGGAAGTGAGACCAAATTTTCTTTTTGGATGCTTCAATGGGAACTGGCAAAACCTACCTAATAAATTTATTTTTAGGAAAAATAAATGTTACACGTGATATTGAATTAGCCGTATTTCTGTACTTCAAACGACCAGAGTTTATGACCGCTGCGCGCTGCTTGGTCGTTTACAGACCTATTGGTGTTACTGTAGTACACAGATACTTTTACTAAGGGCCATTTAAGACATGCTTTTATTTCATCGGCCCTTTCCCCTTCGGCTTCTCGGTAATATATGATAATAGTTTTAGATCCTTATTTTTGCCATGAAATTCAACAAAGTGCCGGTTCTCAGAATATATACTGACTTTTCATCTGTTCATCTGTTAATGAATCACAATCACCAAACTTCGTATACCGAAACCCCCAGAATGTAACAACTACT
Organism: Notocelia uddmanniana; assembly: GCA_905163555.1. Classification (NCBI taxonomy): domain Eukaryota; kingdom Metazoa; phylum Arthropoda; class Insecta; order Lepidoptera; family Tortricidae; genus Notocelia; species Notocelia uddmanniana. The sequence goes on from LR991055.1 coordinate 26,723,481, forward strand.
TTTCTGGAGACCGCATCTAAATCGGTTCAGCCAAACGCGAGATAATCGTGGACAAACATACGAACCTGTTTTTTGTAGACGGTTAAAAATTTCGCTTAGTACGCGGGCGAAGCCGCGGGCAAATGCTAGTGTCAAATAAATATAAAATAGTATTAAGAATAAAATTTTTGCATTGTCATTCTATTAAGTATGATTTTTTTTACGGGAAACAAGGGTTCCCTTACAATCACTGTCAATAACTCTCCGGGTTTAAACTGCGATGTTAAGTCATATTACGGCCCCTAATTAGTTTCTGCTCTTAGCGCTATCCGTTCGGCAAAAAATGCCTGAACAATGGGGCGAGTTCCAAGTTCAAATTTATTGTTTTTATCGCGGCTTGGAATGTTGGCTTATTCAATTCTGGCCATACGAAAAAATGTATTTATAGAAGTTTCTTCAATTAATTCCAATTGGAACTTTTGTGTAAATCAGAGAATTCGTGAACCATAAAACCCTGATCAATTTTGTATTAAGAAGTAACGCTGCCAACGAAAATTCCAAATGAAAGGGAAACATTGAAAAATGTAATGCTCAGAGGCTAGAGCGATTGGCCGCGTATGCCAGATGTCGCAGGTTCGAATCCTTCTCGGATCCTTAAAGTTTACAATTATTCCCTTTAATTTGATTTTTTTATAAAACCCTGTTCCAGATGTTCTAGTTACGAAATGAACGTTTAGTAATTTGTAACACGAATACTTATTAATTAATACAACTGATTCAAAAACGTAACAATAAACCTTTCTTCAGCCAACACAATCCCGAGGCAACAACAAGAGAACTTTGTAACGAAGTCAATAGCGTTGCTGATGAAATTTTAAACTCGTCGAACATGACGGCTGGAGTAAAGAAAATCCTATTAAAGAGATGACAAAGTTTAACAATCCCTAGGTCTATTTGACTGCACGTATTGATCCGATATTGGTATGTAGTTCGTCGGCCGCGCTCGCTTCCTCACCCGTCAAGCTTCAAGTGCTAGAACGAAGCGCACAAAAAATATCAGACTGACCAATATGGCATCAAAGCTTTGCGAAAACTGCCTATATTCCCAGCTACCGAAACTTAGTCTGTTATTACCGCGAGACGTGTTTTTGATGTAAATAACCCCGCTAGAAAATTATTGAGAAACTTAGCATAAAGTTTAGAGTCCAGACAAGGGCCACTGAGAGATTGATCGATCGATGCTTTCAAGGGCTATGTTTTACTAAGTGCAACTGGCGAGTGGGTTTATTCATTTTCATTTCTCATACTCTGAAAGTGGGTCATTGTTTATCTGAGTGGCTTTCAGAAAGCGGTACGTTTCTGCTCGTATCCTAGAGCAGTATACAGAAAAGTATTAAAATGGGCCAAGAGCATGTCGGGCCATGGTCAGTGTAAGGTTCCGTAGTTGCCCAAAAACTTGATTAAAATAAAAATAAAACCGGCCAAGTGCGAGTCGGACTCGCGCACAAAGGGTTCTGTACTATCTCTACAACATTAGACTCTTTATTATAACCTTTCTTAATTTAATTAAAAAAAAAAATTTTTTATCATTAATAAGAAAGTTAAATAATATCAAGTAGAATTTTGGTCAAGTGCGAGTCGGATTTTAGTTTTCCCATACATTTGAGACCCAGCGCCTGATGAACACAACGAGCAACTTTTTAAAAGTTTTGTTGTATGGGAGCTCCCTTAAATATATATTTTATTTTGGTTTTAGTATTTGTTGTTATAGCGGCAACAGAAAGACATCATTTGTGAATAGTTCAACTGTCTAACTACCGCGGTTCTTGAGATACAGCCTGATGACAGACAGACGGACGGACAGACAGCGAAGTCTTAGTAATAGGGTCCCGGTTTTACCCTTTGGGTACGGAACCCTAAAATTCAATAACAAGCAAAAGGGAATACCTTCGCAGCGTTTCATACGTCTTTTACTAAGAAGAGAAGACTTTTTACGATAACTTAAAAACAGCTTAACTGATCATGTCTGCTATAGGTAGTTTTTGTTCAAAGTTTTGTTTAATAAGCTTTACTTACTTGTTTTTTTTCTTCATATTTTTTGGTTCAAAAGTTAGAGCCTTGGGTGATACATTTTTTTTGCTTTTGGAGTTATTATTTCCGAACCTATTCACTTTATAAAAAAATGCTTACCACTTTGTCAGATTTATTGCTTTCCATTCTTATCCATGCCACATTGCAGCTTTCTAGCACTAACAATCACAGAGACCTTGGACAGACAAACGGACAGATAGACAGACAGACAGACTTGGCGAAACTATACTCCTAGTTGACTAGGGGACCCTAAAAATGGGCAGTGGCAGACACATGTACAGCCACCTCTGTAAAATTTTTATTAACCGTATTTTTTTATTATGGTAATAAAATGTAAATAAAGATTGTTATTGCTATTTGATGGTGTTCTTTTTTTCAATATAACCGGTTCAGAACAGCACCCCAATCCTATTCTAACCTAAACGCTTAAAAAAACAATCGCTGAATTTTATACAGCCACATTCATTGTTGTCATGTTTGAAGCTTAATAATAATTAGGATAATTTGAAATGCTAAATTATGAAAAAAAAATTACGAGCCTTTTCAATAAATTACATCTAAGGAATATTTTGTTCAGAATATTAAAACCTCTCTCGATCTACTTCCTGGAGATGGTCCACACACAAGCACTATTAACGTCAGTCAACTGTTCCCGCCAAAATAGTTCAACACAAATGATTTTAAAATGGATTCGAAAGGATTTGACTGATCAAATAATGTTTTCGGATATTAGGCATTTTTTTAGTTTTCTCGTATTCGAAATGAAAAGCAGAGTGTTTAACTCGGGTGAAATCACTCATTTCAACTCTAATTATTGGCGTTCTCACTTCGTTTGAGCGCCAAAATATCTCGCCTGAAATGGATGGTTTTCAACTCTTGCGTAATAATCTACTATTTCATTTCTTATTCTCTGGAAGTAGGTATATTTGACCTCACAAGCGGGTTGAAAAATTGGGCAATGGCAAAAGCCTGTACCTGCGTAATACATTTTGAGCAATTGCTTTCCAATGTAGGCGCACGCGCCCTAAACTTTACATAGATTTATAAAAAACCAAATTGGTAGAAAATTATACAGCCACACTACCATTCATATGTGGTAATTTGTAAAACTTATTGATAAAAGTATTATTTTTATAACTACGATTTTAAAATGGATTTTGACTGATTTAGAAAATGTTATTGCATATTTCGGCATTGTTTTAGTTTCTTCGTAGCCGAAATTCTAAGAAGAGTGCAGCCAGGGTAAACCACTTTCAGCTCCGAATTATTGGCGCTCTCACTCTTCTGAAATGGGTGGCTTTCAACCCTTGGTATATTTCTACAGCGGATTAGGTACAATACGTTTCTGAGATATTTAATATTGGTGCCTACCAACGTTGTACGTACCTAAAAATACAATAATTTTTGTTGTAATATTGTTAGAATACACCACTCCCATAATTAGTGGCATATACAGATTAGGGGCTGCTCATAAATCTGAAGAGATACACCGACAAAATCCCCTAGTTAATACCTCGACACGTGAAATGATTGCTTTAAACAAGTGCATGGTGTGCTAGGCGCCGTGACCTGCATTAAATCCAGGCCGTGGCAATCCAGCGGTTATCGGAGGAGAAGTAATTCAGTGCAAGTGTATCCCGACTCGACCGACGACGATGTATCGTCAATTGCTGGCTGCTTTAATTTAATTATTACAACACAACTGAAGATTGCATGAGAAGCTTACGAGTATGTCGTGGCAGTGAAATTTAAACTAAAGTTGCACTCAAATAGTGGTAGGCAGTGTGTCTGCCGGCCATTATACGAGCGTTTCAACTGACCTCATTAGATACCGCGACCGTGTTCTCGAATTTTCTGTTCAGAATGACGACGTTTTAAGTTATCTCGTAATGGTCCTGGAACCCTTAAATATAACAAAAAAGCGACCGAAATCAACAGAAACTCCGATAACAATGGTGCCGCGGTAATGAGCGGGTTTAACGCTCATAGAAAGAGCGGTCTAGCCTAGTCTCCAATAAGAATGAAAGACTTGCGTGTTTAAATTGGCGGGAACAGTTGACTAACGTTATAGTGTTTGTTTTTTTGTGGTCGATGGGTTATATTGAACAAATTAATGCTTATAAAATAAATAAATATTAGGCGACATTTTTAACCGACTTCAAGATTTCAAAAGAGGAGGTTATTAATTCGGTTGTATGTTTTTTTTATGTGTGTCCAGAATTCCGTCATTTCTGAACCGATTTTGAAAATTCTTTGTTTTGATTGTAAGTATTTATATCCAAATTGGTCCCATTTGTCAAAAATCAGTTCTGATGATGGGGTCCATGAGGAATTGAGGGAACTCCTCAAATCCTGTAGGCAAACATATAGTAATTTTTGTGTTTTTATCAAGAAATTAAGTTTTTATACAAAAATGTGACATTTGTTGAAGTGGAACTGCTGATGATGATCAGAACAGAATTCTTCAACGACGAATAGTTCACGTTTGGTGATTTATCCTCCTACCTGTGTTTGTTAAGCAAGTTCTATTTTCACGATTATTTTTTGTCATGCTCGAGTTCTGATGATGGGATCCATGAGAAATCGAGGGAACTCCTCAAATGTGAAAGGCACACATATAGTGATTTTAGTATTTTCATGGACTTTTATTATTATATACATATTATATACATAGCATTTACATTTAAATAAGTGACATTTGATAAAGTGGAACTGCTGATGGTGACCAGAATGGAACTCTTCAACGACGTATAGTTCACGATTGGCGATTTGTTCTCTTCGTTATGTTTGTCAAGCAAGCTAGGTTTTCAAGACATATTTTTGTCAAGCTTGAGTTCTGATGGAGGATTCCATGAGGAATTGAGTGTACTTAGTCTTCTACCATTATAAACATACTTATAGCCATTTTTATTAATTCATTGTATGGAATCTAAGAGTGCACTATCTAAGTCTAATAATCTTTCACCGGCCTGCCCCATTGATGTCGGTTTTTTTCTTTAAAATTATTTTTACACAATTTGAATTAGTCCTATCAATAAGGCCTGTGTTATGGGAACTCATGATATGATTTGAATTTGGGCAACTATACTGTTATTTTCCATAATTTTAAATTATCACCTATCATATTATCAATGCGCTTATAAAACTACTACAAATTAATGATGGTGCGGATGTATAATTCTCTGCCAATTTGAGTTTTAAATGAGTTTAGGGCGGACTTATGACACAATTGATTAAAAATAAAAATACTTGAAAAAACAATTGCGTAAAAATAAAATATATTCAAAAACCATAAAATAAAAGCCCTTTAACTCAATATTTATATTGGAACCCTTATATTGGAAAGCCCTTTTAGATTATAATGTTTCGTCGCCTAAATAATGTGTTTTAGTTTTTTAATTAGGAATATTTTATATGGTAATCTGTAAGGTACGAGTATATGTTAATATTATGCTTATGTTGCAAGAAGTAAATCAATAAATAACATGTCAACACAGGTGTAACAGGGTCGGCAACGCGCATGTGACACCCCTGGAGTGGCAGGCGTCCATAGGCTGCGGTGACCGCTTACCATCAGGCGGGCCGTAAGCTTGTTTGCCACCGACGTGGTATAAAAAAATGTTCTCATTGTCAAAACAATCAACACATCCATTTCTTGATCCCTTATCAGAGAGGCAGGATCTCTTACAGGGATAATTTCGCCTTGTTTTTTTTATTAAGACATAGGATGCAGAACGAGCAGACGAATTGTCTGATGGTTAGCGATTATCGCTGCCCATGGATACTCGCTACACCAGAGGGGTTGTAAGTGTGTTGCCGGCCTTTAAGATGGGACTACTGATTTAAGCGGATTGTCTGTATTTTTAACTGTGGTCTGTGTACAATGAAGTATTTACATACAAACATTGGTGTAAATTCACAGAATCATCCACGCAGTCCTGGCTCAATACCTTTTTCCGAACAATTAACCACAATTTACCTTTCATTACCATTCAACTCTCCCGGGTTTCACGAATGAAGGCACAAAACAAATAAAAACTGGTCAAGTGCGAACCAAGAGAAACACGCGCACCGAGGGTTCCTTACAAAACTTGAATTCTTGTAACCTAATACACAATAAATACACTTACCCACGAAACATTTGACGATACAATTTAAACCCGAAATAATGTGTACACATGTATATTTTCACAAATACTTTCCACTTCGCCACGCGTTGCCACGTACAATGCGATGGTTAGGTACCACCATGTATTACAGAAAAGTAGCTACGCCGCTATATTAAAACAAAGGGAGCAACGTTATTAGCTATAAGCCAGTAAAGTACCTACCTTCTACTTTGGTAATACAAATCTCCCGATTTATGTTTCATTATATTTGATTATATGTATTTATTCCAAACAGTTGAAATAATACATTTTGAATGCTCTTTAGCTTAGTCGCTATATGAGCCGATGATATTTGAGGAGTTCCATTGATTCTTCAAGGATCCCAAACTTACCATTGAGACGTAATAATGAGTTACACTTCAAAATACTTGCTGTGTTTTTGATGAGGATTTCAAATTCAAATTGTTTAGTTGTAAGAATTCAATCAAAAATACATGGATGGATGGATGTATACGTTGCTACGTGTACGTGCTAATGTCAAACGCATGTAAAAGTTGGTAGCTGCTTGGTTTCGTAAAATTTATCGTTCATTCAGGTAAGACCATGCCATTAATTGAGCACTTTTGTATTATTTTTACAGTATCCGTTTAATAAAACGTTTAAATTCAATCTATAGGAGTTTAGTTAGCCATAAAGTCAGTCAAGAAGAACTGTAAAATCAGTAGAAAAGAGTAGTAAGTATGTAACTATATTTGTCAGTACGTATTATATATCGTGAAATGGTTTCACTATCCTTTTCAACATTGCTAATATATCAGTAGTATATCAGGAGCATCAAAGAAAGCACCATAATGAAAATGCGTAATTTATGCCTCAACCAGTATTCGACTAATGTTCTTGGAAATCAATTTAGAAGCTACCTCAAAGCTGAACTTAGCAAGATGTTCAAAGGGTAAATGGGAGTAAAAGTCAATTTGAGTTGTCTTTGTTCATTTCGTCGGTTTGTTTAGAAACGTAGGAATTTATGCAAACACGTGGAAATGGGTCTTATCGATCGTACCTTTCTAATATGACTTTTGTTTATCTACGATATCTATTACACACTACCACTTCCCGTTCCATGTAGACTTAGAATAGATAGTAAATTTATTTAGAAAATTGTACCGTTTTGATGATGAATAGACATACAATGGAGGCAGATTGAATATCGCGACGCGTCGTCATAAATCAGCATTATGGGCAGCTAAAATTTTACAGCGCATAAAAAGTAAAAACCTACTATAAGCCAGTGGACTAGTTTCGGTAATATTCTGCAAATGTAATTCTGCTAATTTGTAAATAAAACGTTTTGAATGCTTATTAGATGATTGTAAAGAAAGGAAACAAATGTAATTTATAATTTGAATTTATGAGGATGACAGATTAAGTGGATAATCAAAATAAATCAAAGGTTGAGACATTGGCGATTTGTGGTATGAGAAGTAACATTGATTTCAAGCAAGTTTTATGACGAAGTAATTGGTATTGCCTTTTATGAGGTAGGCATTCTTAGAGCACGCTCAAATAGGAACACGGTTTCAGAGTTTCGTTCTAATGAATCACTATAGCGGTCAAGAGTCGCCCTCGATGTGTTAGGGTTTTTACCGATGAAAAGAAAGGCGGATTGCTCCCAGGGGTGCCTTTGTTAGGTGGCTCCAATTTCTTGTAGGCTATGTACTTTGCTTTGTTTTCGTGGCACCCGAGGCATTTTACGAATATAATATTGCGGACGTAGGTTACCTACCAATTAAGTATCCAGTATGGTATTTGACAACAATCAGAGTCTGACTGAATTAAATCAGAAATGATTTTCGTGCGTTTTGTTGAACTAGCTTGGTTCTTAGATGTTTTTGTGTCATCATCATTATAATCATGTCAGCCGAATGACGTCCACTGCTGGACATAAGCCTCCTCCAAAGACTTCCACAATGACCGGTCCTGCGCCACCCGCATCCAGCGGACACCTGCGACCCTTACCCGTCATCCTTTTGTGTATCACACTCTTATTCATCCAGCCGTAAGAGCAAGAGGGAGTAATTCAGATTTGGTGCGTTTTTTCATGAGGTCGAAATGCGAATGATTATTCTATGGGTACAAGGCGAAGATACACATACGTACATAGAAAACCAATAAATGCCCTGACCGGGATTCACACTCGGGACCACCACCTTCGTAGGCAGGGTCACTACCAACTAGGAAAAAGTGTTCTTCACACCTTAAAATATAATAAAAAAATTACCTATGGTATGCTGCGCATGCTTTAGCATTGTCGCCCCGGAAAGAACCACGGTTAATGACTGCTATAGAATTTGTGTCACAATCAACTCAATATTCGAATGTTATAATGTCCGTCCGCAAAGAGAACTAGCTTGAAGCGATAGAGATTTAAGATTTGTGTAGGGTTGTATCGGTCTTCTTGATCATATTGGTTTTATTCTCCTGACTGGACAGGACTGGGCTTCGTCTTGTTCTTTGTGTCAATTCTCGTCTTTGTCTGACGAAAAAACAGCGGAACGATGTTGAAAAAAATACACGTGCACATTCAATCAAAACATTCCTGCAATGTTTATCTTCGCTGATACTTTTTGGATTTTCGTAATGTATAACAGTCAGTTGACGCTGACAGGTTCGCGGCAGAGTGAACCCCGGAAGCCTGTTCAGAATAAAAGGGATATAAACACGTTTAAAGCATACACCCTTTTAAGACGTAAGAAGCAAAGTCACCCCGCTTTCCATGGAGTATATCAGCGACGTTGACAAATTGCCTCGCTCATGTCAAGGGAAATTATTTAAAACACTTCACCGAATACGCGGGCTCATTGGTTGTTTCCGACATTTTTATTTAAAAATCATTCTCACGGTTGTATTTTTCGGTAGGATTTTTAAGCGAGTAAAATGTATTTTACCATGGTTTATTTCCTGTTTTACTTTATTTACAATTCGTTATATATTTATATTGAATACGTATATGATCAACTAAACATATTACCTACCTAATGTTATGCTTACACTTTTGTTTCGGAGTTTATTAGTTTCATCTAGAATTTTGATAAGATTATTATTGCATGATTATAGCTGTAAGGATAACATTGCTGTGCCCTGACAGGGTTCATGTCTTGGATTTAATTTACCTATACAGGGTGACACAGAAGACGTAATACAAAACATGTTTTTCAAACTTACCTACCTAGTGCTAATAATCCAAACTATGTTCCGTGTTGTTTAAGTAATCGCAATCGTTGTACCTTTGTTTTAATAATTTCCGTTATTTTTGACCCCATCATGGTTACCCTAACTACTTTGTGTAGAACAAATAGGTTGAAACTACTTTGTAGTAAACACTCACCTTCTTTATTATCAAGATTGGTAATTTAAAAATAAATGACGCATCGTTGAAGTTACTTGTCATAACAAGAAAATATTGATTAATCAGTTTCATTTGGCGATTGGAAAAATTTAAAGATTAGTTAAATAATAATGCCACCGCCTTATCTATTCACAAACATTCAACGATTACGTATAGTAGAATTTTATTTTACGTAGCGGAGTACGATGCAGACGCAAGCTCTTTTTCACGAAATCTACCTAGATTGTCCGATCCCCACACGGCAATTGATAAACGCCCGTGTGCAAAATTTGAGGGACTATGGGCAATTCGCAGTTCCAATTCATGCCCAAGGCAGAGGCCGGCAACCAAGATACACAGAACAGTTTCGAACACGAGTACTTAGGTATTTTATCCGCAATCCTGAAGCAAGCACCCAAGTTTTTATTTGGAGACTATTACAATCGGAAAAAATGCACCCTTTTCATTTTCAACGTTTGCAAGATATTGTTTTGGCCGATTATCCCAAAAGAACACGGTTTTGTAGGTAGCTGTTGCAAAACCTGAATCATAACATTTTGTGGTCAGACGAAGCTACATTTACAAGAATTTAGAATAGGTTTATTTAACACACATAATGAACATTGTTGGAGCGATGTCAATCCGCATGTGACACGAAGAGATTCCTTTCAACCCAGATTCTCACTTAATGTTTGGGTGGGTATTCCCTATAATTATGTAATAGGACATTATTTTTTTGAAGGTAACCTTAACGGAGAAAAATACGAAGACTTTTTGAGAAACGTTTTGCCAATGCTGATACAAAACAGTGGAGAATGTTCAAAATCTGTACTATCGAGACGGAGCTCCAGCTCATTTTTCTCTGCGGGTTCGAAGGTACCTTAACCAAGAGTTCCCCGGGCGTTGGATAGGGCGTAACGGTCCTGTAGAATGGCAACCTCGTAGTCCAGATCTAACGCCGCTGGATTTTTTTTGTGGTGTGAAGTTAAAAGGCAAGTTTATAAACGCCAATCAAATACGGTCGCAGAACTCCGCCAAAAAATTGTAACAAGCCAACGAATTTGTACTTGGTAGAGTTCACAGGAACATTCGACGTCGTGCAGAGCTTTGCGTTGTTGAAGGCGATGATCATTTTGAGCACTTGTTGAAATACGTTGTAAATAAATGTTTTGATTTGATTTGTTTTATCAAATGTTTCACTTGTGTATTGATATCAGAAATTACTTCTTGCGACTGACTACTTGACACACAGATATTACGTTAGATAATGTGACAAGTACCTAAGTATAACTAACATGACATGACGTCACATGACGTCACCAAACGTCCATAGGGTGACCAAACTTACAGGAATTCATTAAATTATTTTGTTAGAAAATTAGCAAAAGTTATTCAGATGAATTTTAATTAATGATGTTCTTTGTCATTAACCGAACTATAATTAGTTATTTTGTATTACGTCTTATGTGTCACACATATAAGACCTAATGTAGACAACATGAATGCAATTAATCAATGAACGAATGAATAAATTTTAAGCGCTTTAAATATGATAACTGATCACTGTGTTTAAAAATTACCACAGTAATTACAGAAGGAAAGTACACTCAAGAGCTTTTAAAATGTATATTCATCTACAACTTCGAGCGTAATGCTAACTTTTTAGTTAGGTAGGTTAATCGTCAAATCGAACTAGGCTGGGCAGCATCCAGAAAGCTACTACGGCACATCTTTCGTCCCGTATTCCGTTCTCTGTGTCTCAAGACGAGAGTCTTTGACCAGTGTGCTTTGCCACGATGGCACAGAAACGAGGTCACTTGTTATGAGCATCATAAAAAGCTGAAACTTCTCAAAGAATAGTACAATAAAGATAATATTTAATGAAGACTACTATTAAAAGACGCCGCGTCGCCGCGCTTTAAAATCGAATAGTCGCTAATCGATTCGAACTTAAAGACGTTTTCATTATATTCTATGAAAATGTAGACTGTTTCATATATTGGATGTGAAATACAACAGTTCCTCGAATACCGGCAGACGGGTCGTGCATATCTCTCGCATATGCTGCAAATACCGGGCAGCCGACACGTTATTGCATTATGAACAATGTTATCAAGATATTCAAAATGGTTTGAATTTTCAAGGGAATTTTATTTTGAAACAAATTCATCAAAAGAGTAAAATCTCTGATAAGACCAATCTTAAACGGAACGCCCCTCAGGGTTGTTTATTGATTTATGCCTTTTAAAAAGTAGGAATAAAAGTGTACCTATTTACGCTGACATCAGCATCATCCAAACAATGTCTACCAGGAGAGAAGCATTGATTTTAACATTACTTAACTTTTTACCTTCATAATCTTACCTTTAGATTTTGCTTCAACACCTTTTCATCAATATTCATAGCGATAGACACGCGCTCTCGGCGTGTGGCGCAGCTTGTCACCTGTGTGTACAACATACTGTATATCATTGATATAGTATTGACTATGTCATACGTTTATTTACCTAAAGCCGAGCCGAGTTTCTTACGCCGGTTCTTCTCGTGGCAGAGGTTTATTTTTCCGAACCGGTGGTAGTTTATTGACGTTCATAGGTGGATGTAATATGCCTAATTTGAAGTATAAACTACTGTTACTTTTACTTTTTGTTTTACTAAAAAAGTCTCCTAGTTACGAGTATGCTAAAATCGTAGAAATGCGAATATATTAAATTCGATATTTTATGGAGATACAAAGTTTTAACCTTGGCGTTATTTTTATCCCGCACATCAGACCCGTATGAGGATGAAACCGACGAAATGGCAAAGCTAGCTTGTAATTTTTGTAATCTCGATTTCACTTCACAAATCTAATGTAATTAAAATGGTGATTACTTTGCCGAGCTTTTAATTATTTATTATGCAGAAACAAGTCCGAAATGTTCAGCGATAAAAAGTTAGAGTAGGATTCTGTGAATAACTTGAGCAGTTCTTTTTCTTTAACTTCATTTCCATTACGAGTGGCTCATTAGGAATCAATTAAGATTCTTTTTCCAATTGACCCGTAACCATTCGAGTGTATGTTAGTATATCTATATACGAGTATGTCATAATGGGGGCATAATGGGTTTTACCTTGGGAACAGGGAACAGTACGTAAAACATGGTCCCTATGTGTCTGAATATTACCCTACGAGATCTGGTATAAGTCAAGGATCAAACCTTGGACCTCTCCTGTTTGTCCTTTTAATAAACGACTTGCCGGAGGTAGTCCGATGCTCCTCCATATTAATGTTCGCGGATGACGTTAAACTTGTGAAAGCTTGCAAAACGGTGGCCGATTGCGAGTGTTTGAGTGGAGCCTAAACAATAAATTGTTGTTTAAATTATTTTAAATTAAACAACAATTTATTGTTAAGGCTCCACTCAAAGACCGCGTCGACATCGCACTGAAGCGCTTCGCAATCGGCCACCGTTTTGCAAGCTTTCACAAGTTTAACGTCATCCGCGAACATTTTTTAGTTTTACAACTTTTATAAATATTCACATGTACCTGAAATATTATATTGTATTAATCTTTAATTTATTGAATAGAATTTTTACATTTACATTGATTATTTTACCTGTAAATCTGTTTTAAGTACAATAATGCATGACGGAGCTAGCTAGATGAATGTTTGATGACTATGATGAACCTATATTAAATAAATACGTATGAAGAACATTTTGCAACGATTTGGTGATATCATTCTATTACTGTTATGTTGTAAGTTAAATAAATAAATGTTTTTGACTTTGCCCTGCGGTGTTATAGCGGAACTTTTCAAACAACCTAAATTCTCAACTTCTGAAATTTTCTACTTCAAACAATAATATTGTAAATATTTTTACATTATTTCCACTTAGTGTAATTATAATTTACAATCGAATATTAAAAATTGAAAAACTGATCACCCCGGGCGGGATTTGCACCCGCGACCTCTGGAATCCCTCAATCGCTCTTTCCAACTGAGCTACCGTGGGTTATTCCAATGCGACGAATCTTTCAATCAGTTCACTCTTTTTAACCGACTTCAAGATTTCAAAAGAGGAGGTTATCAATTCGGTTGTATGTTTTTTTTAATGTTTCTTACTCCAGAACTCCATCATTTCTGAACCGATACTGAAATTTTTATTTGATTGTAAGTATATATATCCAAGTTGGTCCCGTTTTTATCAAAACGCACTTCTTATGATGGGATCTATGAGGAATTGAGGCAACTCCTCAAATCTTAAAGGCAAAAATATAGTGATTTTTGTGTTTTTATCAACAAATCGAGCATTTTCATACAAAAATGTGACATTTGATGAAGTGGTACTGCTGATGGTGATCAGAACACAACTCTTCAAAGACGAAAAGTTCACGTTTGGTGATTTGTCCTCCTAGCTGTGTTTGTTAAGCAAGTTTTTCACGATTAATTTTGTCATGCTTGAGTTCTGATGATGGGATCCATGAGGAACCGAGGGAACTCCTCAAAAGTGAAAGGCACACATATAGAGATTTTAGTATTTTCATGGACTAATCAAGCATTTACATTTAAATAAGTGACATTTGATAAAGTGGAACTGCTGATGATGATCAGAATGGAACTCTTCAACGACATATAGTTCACGTTTGGCGATTTGTTCTCTGCGTTATGTTTGTCAAGCAAGCTAGGTTTTCAAGACACATTTTTGTCAAGCTTGAGTTCTGATGGAGGATTCCATGAGGAATTGAGGGTACTTAGTCTTCCACCATTATGAACATACTTTTATTTCATTGTATGGAATCTAAGAGTGCACCATCTCAGTATAATAATCTTTCACTAACCTCCCCCATTGAAGTCGGTTTTTTTTCCTAAAAATTATTAATTAAGCCTTAGGGAGACTTGTAGCGACATCTACCGTCAAAGTTGCTACAACTTTTTGAAACGGCACCAATGTCTCAAGTTACATTGAGAATCATTAGTAATAATGCTACCCCATTCTAAAAGTAAATATTTTTACAAGTGGAAACGTTCACTTAGCGGAATTATAATTTCCAATCGAAAATGAAAAAAATTGTGCCCGGGGTGATCAATTTTTCATTTTCGATTGGAAATTTCAAACAATAATGGTTGATAGGTATGTTTCGAGATTTCTTAGCTGGTTGGCCGGGGCTGTATTTGACAGTTTCCATATATAAACGGGTGGGGTGTGAGGTGACAGGTGAGGACGAGTCGGTTTTTTAATATGAAGGCAGTTCCGTAGGTTAACGCGCAACTAAGAATACCCTAACTAGACAACACAGCCCGCCCTATGTGATAGAGCAGGACAGCATGACTCGGTGTTTTCTAGCTGTGGCACAACGGTTTTGATCGATAGAAAACATTCTGTACATACTTATGTACACTTACAAGTACTATTAATTATTTGGTGCTGCTGGATTCAAAACGGATTGATGGACAAATCTTTAGATTGGTGTCAACAGTGAAGTGGGATACCTATTGTACAATACGACGTGTTAATGAGAATGATGAGATATGCCTCTGTATACCTCATAATCCCCCTGAAATTCGAGATCGTGATCATAAATCAGTTTTTCCCATTTGGTATCTGTTAGCCATTTCAAAACTACAGTAGTGACACGAAACAAACACATTTAATTTTTAGGGTTCCGTAGTTAACAATATTTTGATGACAAAATACAGAATTAAAAATAAAACACATGGTCACCCTACTCTCTTTGACGGACAGTATGGAGAGTTGACATTATGGTAGGGCGATCAAGTTATATGAAAATCAAATAAAAACCCATTTAAATTACAAAATCGGCCAAGAGCATGTCGGATCATACTCAGTGTACGTAGTCGGTCCCAAAGTTCTGTCACAAATGAAAATAATGATAAAAACAAAAGTACCAATCAGTTTTTAATGAATTATATACCAATTTAAAGTACATTTAACAAATAATTAAAATTATTGAAAATTATTCAAAATGACCTCTCTTGTTTTTAATACAGGCCTTTAATCGGCGCGGCCAGTCGTCTATCGCAGCACGTACCATTTCAGGTCTTTCAGGGACTGCTTTTATTAAAGATGACTTCAGGCTCTCTAAATTTTTATAGCGTTTAGCACAGACCTTCCCCTCTAAGACCTGCTAAATTATATAGTCCAAAAGAGTAAGGTCCGGACTACAGGAAGGCCCATCTTCGTGTCTTATAAAGTCGATTTTTTGGCGGTCAAACCAGGCTTGAGTGGTCTTGGCTTTGTGTGTTAGCGCAAAATCCTGCTGGAACACAAAAATATGTCCTAAAATAGCGTGTTGGACAGATATTTGACAAACTTATCCAAAACCGTCTCTTGGTACACTTTCGCACTGATTTTGACCCCTTTTTCGCAAAAAATGAACCTCAATTGGCCCGTAATAAGATAAACCCAACCAGACCATCACTGATGATGGATGATGCCCATGTTGCACCCGCGGAACTCTTTTTCCTGCTTCTTCAGAGCTCCTAACGTACACTCTATCGTTCTGTTTATTGTTCTTCTCTTCAATATTGAATATCTTTTCATCTTTAAAGAGGATATCACGGTGTCGATTTTTCGCGTACATACCGCTTTTACAATTTCCGGGATCTTTTAAGCCTTATTGTTTTCAGACGGGCATCAAGTAAGTGTCCGCTCTTTTTTTGTATGCTCGTAGACTAAGATCTTCGTTTAAAACCTTTTTGACGGTTTTTCTACTGACACCCATCTGTAAAGCCATCAACTTCTGTTTTCGGACAGGATTTCTTGCTATGCGCGCCTTGATCGCTTTGATCACTGCTGGTGTTCGTTCGAGAGAGGCCGGCAAATTCTTTTCTTGTCCTCAACACTGGAGACTACATTGTACCTATCAATAGTACGGTACACAAACCTAAGCGTTATATTAAACATTTTGAGCAACTAGAAAATGTTACTTGGCGAGTACCCACAGCGGTGCAATGCTAAAACAGCTATTCGGTTTTCTTTCAATGTCCACTCCATCGTGAGAATTTGCAACGAATGACTGATTTTTGTTTTAAAATAATTTACAAATATTCAAAAATGGAATTCATTAAAATATTCTTAAAATCATGTTCTAAATTTAAAAATAATGTGCCAGTGTCAGAATTTTGGGACAGACTACGTAGGGTTCCGTAGTTGCCCAATGAACTTATTTAATTAAAAAAATCGATGACTAGCAAAAGGGAATACATTCGCAGCATTTCATACGTGTTTTACTACGAAGGGAAGACTTAACGAGTTTTTTTCTTTTGGAGTGATTATTCCGAAAATATTCACTTTAACAAAAAGAGTTTGGTGAACCTCTATTCATTTTAAAGGCCTATCCAACAACACCCACACCCAAAACCCAATTCTCCCCACTTTATTGGGGAGGTAGCCTTAATTTTTTTTTTATTATACCTACGGGTATATACCTAGGTTTCTAAGGTTGTTGATAAATAAGTGGTTTTTGAAAAAAAACCGGCCAAGTGCGTGTTGGACCACGCACAAAGATGGGTTCCGTACCGACACCTCCTAATCTACATTTAAAACTTCCATACAATACATTGAATCAAAAAGGATGTATCTTTATGAGAAACTTGCGGCACTTACACCTTTTTGTTTTGGCAAGATAGCTTTTCACCAATAACTCAAAAACCGTTAGACCTATCTTGTTCAAACCAAAAAATAGGTGTAAGAATTTATTAATATACATCATCTTGATCTTTTTCAGAATTCTAAACTTCATAGTTTATAAATTAAATATATAAATTATAATAAAAGACAGCTAATATCTCACCAACGTTTGACTTAAATGGAAAAGTTTTTTAGAAACCTCTATGTCATTTTTGGAGGCCTATCCCTATGGGTATCTTTATAACTCACACGCCTACGTGCATTGAAAAAAAATTGACCCTCTGTTATATGTAATGGAGTGCCCCCCAGTTTAATATTTTTTTCGTATAATCTAATACAAAAATAATTTACAAAATTGAAACAGTAATGTTGGGGATACTTACCATACATAACATTTTTTTAAAGTACACTTGCATTAAATATATATATATTTAGACGTCAGTTTAAAAATGGGAATATGCGATGCTGACGTCACTGATGAAAACAATTAAATTGCTCAGTTGTCGTCTTAAGTGCCTTCTTTATTATAAGTAAAACCTCTTATTTAACAATTAGACAAACCAGCGACATTACTTTGCAAATTAAAAATTTCATTCTTACTTATTAACTTATTTGGCTTAACAGTATTTTGTTTCGTAATTTTTAAGGAAAGTACGAAAATGGAATGATGTATTTAATGTAATTATCGTCTACTTAGTGGCAACATTCTACCTTGATTTTTAACAACTCGCGACGTCGGCTATTTAGCGTCATGTCGCCATAACAATCAAACTCTATGAATGAGAGTGTTTTCAAACACGCACGCCTTCATTTCAAACTTCTCCATTTTTCACACAAGTGGCCACATGATCATCAGGTCACGACTTGTATGTGTCTCGAGCGCATAGTCGCTCGGATTTATCCCCCGGCGTTCTGAGCTTGCAAATGACTCGCATTACTCCAAGATGGCTTCATTAACCCCGGTTCCACGCGCCCGGCGCCTCACGTGCGTGAGCTACGATAAACCTCTTCGTCAAATTATCCGCGGGTGATAAGCACTGCCCAAATGATTAAAGTGCTGTTTTTCTCATGAGCGTTTTTTCAAAGCAGTGATAGATAGGATCAGCCGGCAGAGATTTTTATCGAATGAGATAGGATATCCTTCTTTAATAGATGTGTCCCCACTCTAATCCATTGTATTAAGCACTTGTGGAAATAAAGGGAAAATGATTCAGTTCAAGGTTCAATTTGCATTCAATTCTGGCAAGCGAACGTAGTAGGCCATTTAGTAATAATTTGTACATATTAATTTGAAAGATGATTCCGATATAGAAAGGGAATGCAGGGCATTGGCTGTAAGAGGTAACATGGTGGTTCGTAGATATGCCGGCTGCATACTTAACGTCAAGATCACACTTTTCAAGGCATTCTGCCAAACATTTTACACCACCAGTCTATGGACCAGTTATACCCAAAAAGCGTATAACGCCCTGCGAATATTGTATAATAACCTGTTCCGGGCGATGATGGGGCTTCCTCGACACTGCAGTGCGTCAGGCATGTTCGCAGATGCGCACACAGACGATTTTTATGCGCTTATGCGTAATAAAAACGCCTCTTTATTACGGCGAGTGAGGGGAAGCCCCAACAGTCTCCTGCAGGTCGTGGCGGGAAGGTCAGATAGCGCCGTGATCGGCAGGTTCAGCGATTTGCATGCCCCTAATACGCGTGCGAATCGCTAAATCAGATGAAAATATATTGTCTGATTTGTTACAACTAGATTACTTTTACTAACATAGATTAAGGCCCTTTGCTTACTAACAAACTATGGACCATCAAGTTGTCTGATAATAAACGCATTTTATTTTTATTTTATTTTATTTATTATTATATCATCAGTACCCGCTGAGCCGGTTTACCTACTTAGTCAGAAATTTTAATTATTAGATAGATGCACTTAATTATTATGGATGATGAGTTATTTAAACTATTAATAGCTATTAATTGCTTTGGTAGATCACGTTTCAGAATAAAATACACCAATTTATCCTGAAATTAAAACAGGATGATATTATCCTCATCCCTCATCAAAATCAAATGATATCGTTTATTTTCCTTAGTTTGTGCTTCCAAGGGGATTTTAATCTTCCGCCATCAACAAGTTGGTAACACTTTCCAGAGTTATTTAAGGTAAAATTTAATGCTTAGTGAAAAAATAACATCATCATGGACTAAGATCGTGTCATCTCTTCTTTTTGAATACTCGCTTCCCGATACAAGGAAAACTCCAACGACTTCAAATCGTGAACTCAAGAACGATCCTCTTGTCTAATTTAAAAAGAGCGATCGCCTGTCTTTAAATTCGATGCAAATCAAGTTGGCTCGAAGCGTTTATTAGAAACCGAATTAAATTCAATTTAGGGCGAAATTTGTAACAATTAAATAGGGAAAGTGGTTATTCCGAAATCAAAATTTGCCAGTTTGGCTAACACAGGCTTGAATCCTTCAATCTAGCCGGTGAGCTCAAGTTTGGGGTTTGCATAAAGTTATGTAAACTCAATGAGAAGGTTCCAGGTGGATACCTGATCCTATTCCGACGAAGTTCACTGTATCTTGCGGACTGGCGATAACTTCGTTAAATAGGACTCTATTGTGACTTCGGAATGGATGAATATATTAACTACCTGTCCTAGCCACAAGCTATTGGAAATCAACTTGATATTAAAGTTATTAGGCTTCAAAATGAAGGTAGTTCAAATCTGAATTGAATGAAATGTACCTCCGTTTATGACAACATATACATGTGAAATCAGCATAAAAGTGTTTCTTCATGCAGGCATACTTATATTAAGCAACATTTTCCTACTACGACTATTTTCATCCATTCAACATTCTCTTAAGTCGTTAAAACCAGCAAGTCGCAATCACAACAAACTCAAACTGAACACTGAAAACGACATAAATAACCCTAGTTCGGCCATTAAATTAGTAAATTTCCTGGTCATTACTGGATTCTGAAAACCGGCTCCCGAGTCGCGATCTTATGGTAATTGGGGAGCAATTTATTATTATTGGAGTCGTTGGGAGGACATGGTGTGGGCGGCAAATTAATCACAATGCTTTGTGTTGGGACAAAGTCTAATTTACATGACAAGGCCGAGGACATGGGTCAGCCAGATAAAACATAGCTTTGATCAGATCGCGGCTGACGTGCTTGCGGTCATCTTTTGTAGAAATACTATTTATTTGAGGTGAACAATATCCCTTGTTATCCCATCCCTAAAGGATTCTAGTGTCGTGATATTGTTTATGATAGTGTCAGTAAAAAAGGCATGGACATACAAATCAATTACGGCGACAAGACGGTATTATAAAATTTGAAAAAAATAGGGTACCGTCAGCAGCAGAATTAGCTACGCGGGCCTAATTATAATGATCTAAAGAAACACTGATTCTAATATGATTGAATGACAGCAGTCGTTAAGCCAAGTTAGAGGCCTTCGGGCGACTTGACAAATTCTAACAGTCAAGTTGAACTCTTTGCAGCACGTGTAAAAGTTCAAGTAGACGATAATAGGATCATTCCCGATCACCAATTTGGATTTCGGAAATCGCATTCAATCATTGAGCAAATGCACCGCGTATATAAAGAAATCAGACGCTGTTTCGAGAGGAAACTTTACTGCTCGACGGCTTTTCTGGACGTACAACAAGCTTTTGACAGAGTGTGGCACAAGGGTTTGTTGTGCAAAGTGAAACAGCATCTCCCACACTCTATGTATCAGGAGATACATAGAGTGTGGGAGATCAAATCGTACATAACAGACAGACTATTCCAAGTTAAGCACGGGAATGTAAGGTCTAACTTACATAAGATAGAAGCCGGGGTACCGCAGGGCTTTGTTCTTGGCCCCATGTTATATAACATCTTCACGTCCGACCTTCCTACCTCTGAAAAAGTGACTGTCGCCACATACGCTGATGATATAGCTTACCTAGCCAGTGACGAAAACTCAAAAGAAGCCAGCAACAAACTACAAAATATACTAGACAAGACATATACGTGGTTGGAAAAGTGGCGCATTCGGGCAAGTGCACAGAAATCAAACCATATCACTTTTACATTGAGAAAACTGGACACGCCACCTGTGAGGCTTGGCCCCACTGTTCTACCAGACACTAACTGTGTAAAATACCTCGGGTTTCATCTGTAGAAACCTATAATGGCTTGTAGGAAGAAACTCGGTTCTCTCGGTTGATAATAAACTCCTGATTTACAACTCTGTCTTAAAGCTTATTTGGACCTATGGTATCCCACTCTGGAGTACAGCCAGCAAATCAAACATCATGTGCTTACAACGCATACAAAATGGCATTCTGCGCACTATTGCGAACGCACCGTGGTTCTACAGGAATGATGAGATTCATGAACACCTCAAAGTACCAACCGTGCATGAAGAAATAGAAAAACAGAAGCGAAAATATGTGGAACGCCTTACTATACATCCTAATCCCTTGGCAACACAGCTTCTACAGCCTGTTCTCAATGAGAAGAGACTAAAACGAAAGAATGTTTTGTGAAAGGACAGTAGAGGCGCAGGCCTCTTCGCCTACAAGTCACTAAGCCACTTGCTGCCAACAAATCAGCTTATAGTCTACAGACTGATCGCCGATAATCCAAGAAAAAAAATGTTGCCCACTTACTTGACAAGGGGGGTAGAAGTTGCACCACGTCTGACGTAGAACCCACCGTTACCCTCCACGTGACCCCTGGGTGGTGCTTAAAGTGCAACAAACTGGCAACCGTACTTGTCTTCTCGAAGATCTCACGGTTCGAAAAGTAATCATTTATTTATGTACAACGAAAATATATACAAGAATACTTAACCAAAATAATATAAAGAAAATTAAAACTAACTTAAATCTAAAACGGGCCCTTGAGGCATTGTACCGAGGATGCTGGCGGCATTTCCTCGCTGTATCGCAATGCTGATACGTTGAGCGAGGAAACCGCTAGCTCTTCGGTCACCAGTTACGTCAACCAGACGCTTCGCAATTTCTGCAAATAACTAACGAAAATAATGCTATACGATTATTATTATTACTGATTCTAATGTCAAGAGAATAAGGATCTGTGTCGATGATTCTGAGTGT
The DNA here is from genome assembly GCA_905163555.1 of Notocelia uddmanniana. Classification (NCBI taxonomy): domain Eukaryota; kingdom Metazoa; phylum Arthropoda; class Insecta; order Lepidoptera; family Tortricidae; genus Notocelia; species Notocelia uddmanniana. Next base: position 26,745,818 of record LR991055.1, read on the forward strand.
GTTATTTTTTATTTTATTCAAGACACAAAACATTCGTTTACAAAAATTGCTTAACTTCTATTTCCTACAATTTAGACCTGGAGTTTCCATTAGTATACCTACATATTCAAGTAAAAATATTACACGCAAGGTAAACGGTTGTAGGTACTCGACATTGGCTTAATTACATGTTATCTTTAATACATATTCTGACAAAGGTGAGTAACAGGGTTTCAAATACCTATTGAAATTATCAAACGTAACGTTTACCGGAATTAATAATTTATCACTTTGTGATCAAGTCTATGTATATCTATAATAATATTATAAAGCTGAAGAGTTTCTTTGTTTGTTTGAACGCGCTAATCTCAGGAACTACAGGTTCGAATTGAAAAATTCTTTTTGTGTTGGATAGTCCATTTATCGAGGAAGGCTATAGGCTATTTTTAATCACGCTGCGACCAATAGGAGCGAAAATGCGGACGAAGTCACGGTCAACAGCTAGTTATTAATATGATATTAAGAAAGAGTGAAAAAGTCCTAACATCCACCGCTGGCCGCATGACGTACCGGCCGCGGCCACGGCCCTGCCAGCGTGACAGCTGCAACGACAGATTTTTTATTTATATTGTGTTTTAGTGCTTATAGGTGGTAGTTTATTGACGTTCATAGGTGCATGTAATATGCCTAATTTGAAGAATAAACAACTTTTACTTTTACTTTTTTTTTACTATATTTTCATTTTCTAATATTTATTTTATGTAATAGTGAATAAGTTATTTTGAACCCTTTGAGTGCGAGTTGCATGCCGCCTCCCCGCGCAAATGTGTCGCTGGATGAATTTCTACAATGTCCTCAATGCCCGTCCTCCAAATTGTTTAAAGCTAGAAGAGGTTTGAACATTCACATTTCTAAATCTCATAATCATAGTCATAGCCAGCCTCAACTCGCTTTAACCCTTCAACTGCCTTCATCACCTAGCTCCCAGACTTCATTATCTGATAGATTAAGTGCTCTAAATAATTCCGTTCCCATATTAAAAAGAATTCCTAGAGGAGCGAGAACCACCGTTACCAGGAGCCTTATAAAAGTTCTTAATGAATGTGTTAATTTAAATTCACTAGCTTCATGGGAAAAACTTTTGACCTTTTCTTTTCACATCTTACATGTCGATCACTGTTGCGGCTTGCAACACCGAGACGTCGACTACGGCCAATAAGAAGACACCTTCCCGCGCGTGCGCAGAGCGGCGCGAAGGCTCGCCTATATAACCACATACACGACGCCATTTTGCCCCTTTTTCTAATCACTCCGACCTTACACACGCGCGTCGCTTATATATATTATATAAAACTTGTAATCTTTGGATTAAATCAAAGAATGGTAAAAAACATTTTAATATTTAAAAAAAACGTTTATGTTCCCAAACAATCACTTTACATGCTCCAACAACGTTAAACTTAATTGCTATTAGCCTTTTCCGCCATCTCCTGCATTAAATCCTTCGCCCATCCTCCATAACCTCTACAAAAAGGCAGAGACAAAAGTTAACGATGGTGACCTACGCGGTGCCGCACGTATCCTCTTTTCCAGCGACACATCGGCCCCCGACTCTGCAGATACTCTTGCAGCCCTCAAGAGCAAACACCCGCCGGCTCCCTCCGTATCTAATCTTCCCGCCCCACCCTACATCACGCAGACAGGTTTCGTTGCATCGAAAGATGCTGTACTATCTGGAATAATGTCCTTCAACAACGGCTCGGCCGGTGGTCTGGACGGGATCACCCCCCAACACCTGAAGGACCTGCTAGCTGCCACGCCTGGCTCCTACAATGGCGAATTACTTACCAGTATCACTCGCCTGATAAACTTGATGCTAAGTGGAAAAGTTACTGAAGAAGTTACTAAGACTCTCTACGGCGCTAACCTTTGTGCCCTTTCCAAAAAGGACGGCAGTGTACGTCCCATTGCAATAGGTTCAACTTTCAGACGTTTGGCTTCCAAAATTTGTTGTAGGCATATCCTCCCAATTTTAGAATCTAAATTTCAACCTGTTCTGCTTGGTTTTGGCAGCAAAGGCGGCTGCGAAGCAGCGGTCCACGCCAGTCGTACCTTCCTATTAAATAACCACGATTCAGTGCCTTTAAAACTAGATGTTAAAAACGCGTTCAACTCGGTAAACAGAGAAGTGCTTCTGAGTGAAGTTAAAAAACATTAGATACTAAAAAATAATTTATTTAATATTCAGTACAAAATTTTAACATGCAATTTTAATCCGCAATGCAGGCTTCGTCAGGTGGGTACAACTATACATCAGCAACAGGCGTCGTCACACACAACAATAAAGCAATCCGCAACAGGCTTCGTCAACTAACCTGAACTTACCAACTAAATAGGATCACCCCGAGCCGTAGCCGGCTCAAAAGTACCCATTATGCTAGCAGCATTACCCGGCTGTATAGCCAACGAAATCTGTTGAACCAGATACGATCCGGAGCGCGGATCACAGCCCCTCTCCCTAAGCCGGCGACCCAAATCCTTGATAAAGGTTTTGGCCTCCATCCCTCAAGGACCCGCAGTCTCCACCGCAATCGGCACGAAATCGTACAATGGTTCCAGGGCACTGTACTTCGAATGCTTAAGCCTAGTCGCATGCTCAGCGGCCGACCCAGCAGCCCTGACCGTATTGTTCAGGTGGGACGGTGCAAACGTACTGACGCACGTAGCGTCCCACAAGAGACACCGACCCTTCTGCCACGGAACCAGTGTTAGGCCATCAGTGCGGCACAACCCCGGAGGCTCAACGACACAGGGAATGTTAGCCGACACCAAAGCCCGACGAACTGCATCATTGATACTGTGATGCCTAGAAAACCGCCCCGCACACCTCTGACAGCTAAGGCCATGGTGGCCGTCCTCCTCGACCATGACCCCGCAAATGCACCGATGTCGCTCACAAACTTTACACCCCAAACGCAAGGCAACTGCGATTCTCAACGAGTCATCATCAAGCAGTGTACCTAGCTGTGGTGATGGCAAAGCCTGCAGCCACGCTCCTGATTCGGGCCTAGTCGCAGCCTTGAGACGCGCTAAGTTGGATCCCGCCGCACCGCCTAGTAAAGTTGCACAAATATTCCTGCACAAAATATCATCCCATAATCTCTGGGAAACAAGGTTATCAGGACGCTCATTACTCTGGCAAATAGTGGACCACTCTGAAAAAGCTCCCACCACAAACGGTATTTGGGGATCGCCGCCATTACAAGACAATATGCGAGCGACGAGTCCCAAAGTCCCGTGAGCTGAGGCAAGGAATGCTACCACACCAACCTCTCGACACCGACGTATACCCAGTCCGCCATGGCGAACTGGAAGAGAAGCTTGGCACCACTGTGACTCGTTAAGGTGCACATTCAAAATGGTCTCTAAAGACAATTTAAGCGTATCGTCCAACCTTGTTACATCGTCCCTAAATAGCCAAGTGGGGGATGTTCTCAAAATATACAACACGCGTGGCATGGCTAAACAGCTACGTAGTAGAGTAAGCGAGACATGTGCTGACAAATTCCTCAAATGTACTTGAGCCCCAACCAATGCCAACCTTTTCTCCTCAAGAGCAGAACTAACTCCCTCAGGGAAAATGGGAGCACCCAGCAAGCATAACGATGACTTATCAAGAAGACGCACATCCGGCAGCAACAACCTAAACGCTGACATCACATCGTCGTCCATGGTATTACAACAAAACAGCTCACACTTGCTAGGGTTTACCTCCAGACCGATTGCCTTTAGTTCACTTTAGTCACCTAACGTTCCGTCGTCCAAATACCTTTTTTCAGCGTCAACGTGCCGGCCACTCTGGAGCCAACTGGCCTGGCGCGTGATGACGGCAAGAAACCTGACGGGATGACACTCGTGCCCTGGGAACGGGGGCGGCCTTTAGTGTGGGACGCCACATGTGTGGACACCCTAGCGCCGTCCCACCTAAGCACGACGTCATTGCGGGCTGGCGGAGCGGCGGCGGAGGCTGAAGCAGGTAAGCGCCGCAAATATGCGACTCTCGGTGAGAGTTACATATTTGCGGCGTTTGCTGTGGAGACCGTGGGTCCGTGGGGACCGGATGCAATTAAGCTTCATAAAAAATTAAGCTACTAGCTCATCCGGTCCTCGGGTGATCGTAGGGCTGGTTCGTTCCTCGCTCAGCGTATTGGTATTGCCATTCAGCGAGGCAACGCGGCCAGCCTTTTTGGGCAACCTGCCCAGTGGCAGCGACCTGGGGGACATATGTTCTTTTAACCTAGTTTTAAATAATCTAAGTTAGTTCAGTTTAGTTAGTAAGTTTTGTTTATGTTTTTTTTTTATTATCATATGTTGCTTAAATATTAAATTATTATCATTCAATAAAAAAAGTGTAGAAACAAAAATTAAAATTAAAAGAAAGAGTGAGAATGAGGTGATATTTTATTTTAGCTGATAAAGCAGTTGAACACATCAACATTCATGAGTTTTTAATTTTCATTAAATAATTTGTAAGTACGCTCGGTCAATACGAGCGAGTGAAGCGTCTCCGTTTCAGCTTTCGACAAAAATTCTTTCGAATGGCTATCTGTCTGTCCGGACCGGATGTTCACCTCTACAGGTCGCATTTCTCAACAGATTCTCGTGAAATTTGTGTGAGCAGGTTCGATAATTATATAGAATTTTTGTGTCCAGTCAGTTTTTGGAAATTTTGAAGTTTGAAAAAGAAAATGCAAGGTCTACACTCTACAGCTCACAGAGCCACTAGTAATAGTACATTACGATACAAGTGCAGAAAACAGGAAATTCGCAACGAGTGGTGATAAATTCAAACACAACCGAAGGGAGTGTTTTAAATCGACACGAGTTACGAATTACCTGTTCGCACGTGTATCGTACAACGTTTTACAGTACATATGGCTCTTTAAAGTTTCGACATATGCACGTAATCTGCTGATTACCGCACTCGTGATTTTATAAAGAAGAACAGAATCTACACTTTCACGCGGTCACTGAGTGTTCGGAGATTATAATGAGTTAGTGAGTCCTTGTAGTTAGTACAAGTATGGCCAGTTCTAAAATCGAGGGCTTTAATAAACTTGTGTGATACTGTTTAGCTACTTCCTCTACATGTGAAGTGAACATCTTCATCATCATCTTGTGATTGTTGGGGTACATCTTGTGGACGCCTCGTTTAAAAAAATTGTGGGTTTTCTTAAAAAATCGAGTATTGGAATATTTATTATCAGAATTCGGAATCTATATAATGTTTCTTGAATATTGATCATTATTAGTTTGATATTTATTTACTATCCACACTTACGAGTACAAGTTCTATTTTTACAGATACTTAGCCTATGACAATAGTGTACATAACTACTCGTATTTATACACTATAGAAATATTTTCCTATGGTGTTCGTCGTATACCTAGTTTTGCTGTTTCTCATGGCGCCATGTTAATTTTACTCATATAAATTATCAAATTTATTATGCGGCACGACCCCGAAGTAATTTCTTCGTAAAGAGCCCGAAGTGAAGTTTCTACCCAGAATCTCAGCCAATAAGGAAGACGGCTTTTTTCCCTGATAGCTGTACCTTTCCATGTACGCATCATTTAAAATACTTCTTTGTTACTCGTATGAAAAGTTTCGCTAACAAACTTGTCCTTAAAGCCATTCCAGTGAGTGAAGATATTCCGGTCACATGGAATAAGTGCGAGGCCGTTTCAACGGGCCAAGTTGTAGCAAAGTTGCACAATAAAACTGCGAAGCTGCCCGTCTACTTACGTTTCTGAACACGTATATTTAGAAAGGCGGCTGGATTACAGCCTGCAACTTCGATAAGCGCCTGCTGGCCGAGCCGTGCGCGCGCACGCAGCTGCTGCGTCGCGCACCGTTCACGAGAGCGCTGCGCACGCTTAATCGGGTAGCGAGCGAGTTAGATTTATTTAATTGTTCTATGAACGAATTCACAAAAGTCACACTACATATTTTGTGCTATGGTACAGGGTAGTATGTATAATTTTGTGTCATATTGTTATTTTAAATTATTGTATAGAAATAAGATTCCCCACACTGTCGCATTGGGGTTACCTGTAAAGATGGTTGTGAGTATGAAATAAATAAAAAAAAAAAAAAAAAAAAAAAAGTTTGTATTGAATAAGGCAAGCCGTAAATACATAGGCGATTCGATTCTTCTCAGAATCAGCATAGGGTTCGTGCAAGTTTTATTTCACATCACAACATTAGAGTGTGTTCAGACACAAACTTTGGACCGCAAAAGATCATGTAATAACTCAACGTTTTTACTAAACAATATACCTAAGTGTTTTTAGGGTTGCGTGCCCAAAGCGTAAAACGGGACCCTATTATTAAGACTCCGCTGTTCGTCCGTCCGTCTCTCTGTCCGTCTATCTCCAGGCTGTATCTCATAAACCTTGAAAGCTAGAGAGTTGAAATTTTCACAGATGATGTATTTCTGTCGCCGCTATAACGACAAATACTAAAATTAAAATAAAATAAATATTTAAGGGAGCTCCCAACCACAAAAAACTTTTAAAAGGTTACTCGTTGCCTTCAGCAGGCGCTAGATCTCAAAATGTATGGGAAATCTAAAATCCGACTCGCACTTGACCGAAACTCTACTCGATATTATTTTACGTTATTATACTGTTAAAAAGAATATTATTATTTAAATTGAATAAAAAAAAGCTATAATAAAGTGTCTCATGTTGTATAGATAACGGTACGGAAGCCTTCGTACGCGAGTCCGACTCGCCCCTGGCCGATTTTTTATATGTTAAATAAAACGGCCTGCTTGATTATATTATAGAAGAATCACAAGCGCGTTGCGACGGTTTATTGAGTATCTAGAAGACATTTCGCTGTTGCTCAGAACAGATGCTGGCTTTAATGTATCTACAGGAGGTATATACAGGTTGTGGTCCGTAATAGGTGCAAAGAAATCAAGGACACTCCCTTACAGTATCTGCAGTAACCTCTCGTGTCCAGAAAAAAAAATGTTTTTCAATTGGGAGAAATTTTGATCTAAAAACAAAGATTAAGTTATAATTTCACGGTGCCAACATCCAGGTAATGGATGTTGGCACCGTGAAATTATAGCGCGGCAGTCATTGCTGATTTTGAGGTAGCATCAAGTTATGACTCATAATGGTTATTGAATTTTTGGTTTCAAAGGATATTTTCGGGATAATATTTATTATTTTTTAAAAGTTTTTAAAATAAATAGTTATTAACATTACTCCAGTTACGTAAAAAAGCTTAAGCTATATTTGCATTAAAAAAATCTAAAAAGATTTTTTCTCAATTCAAATATTTTCTTCATACATTAAAATCCTTCATTGGTCCGGGAAATGTTACTATCGTGGCTTTAATACTAAGTCAATCAATTAAGAGGTACTTTAAGCAGCGGCGGCATGGTATCATGGTAAATGTGCTCTTAATAAGGGCGTAATAATCTAAAAATAGCCGTTTTGTGGCATTTGTCGGTGACAAACGAGGTGGCGAGGCCGAAGTGGTGAATCTGGCACGGCAAGCCGGCCCGGCCTCCTAATGGACCGTTAACGGCGTAGCTCAAAGCTGCGTAAGGACTATACGGGGATAGTCCTTCTATCTTACGAAGGCATGAAAAGTTCCTTAATTCTCTTAAATTGGGGTTCATAATCGCATGCACTGCGCTTCAAGAGATGAATGAGACTGAGGAATAAGATTTTGTGCCGTATTTATTACACTTTTGTATGGAGCTTGATGACAATAGTAATTTATTATTTAGTCGAACAAAGTCTTTTAGATACCAGAAAAATAGCGCGATATAGTTTTAAAAATATTTCTTTTTTTCAGTTTTACATATATTGCATAAACGAAAATGAACAGTAGGCAAATTGAATGCCTTAAGGTGTTATCTATCAATCATCCATTGAGCCTAATAGAAACTGTAGTTGTGCAGGAACCCAAAACAAATTGAGATTTCTTATCTATTAATATTTACATGCACTTAAAATGAATGCATAAAATTCAACCGAAAACACATACCTAATAATATATAGGTGAAAAACTGAAGGAAATGATCTGTTATATGTAGTTGTGACGTGTTCGAATAGGCGTTTGTTTTGTTTGTGTTGCACATTTTAAATATGTTATGTCTATTCGAACACGCTACAAACATACAACAGGTCCTTTTCTTAAGTTTTGACATTGAAAATGTCTTTTCGTTCGCTCCAGTATAGCGTCCCATTTCACGAAATAGTGCGATCCCCTTATATTTCAGAGAGTTGTGAAGGTATGATATTCAAACTAGGCTCAAAAGACGCGTATTTACGAGATGTGTAAGATGCAAAGAGAATTATTTGAGAAATTCCAGAACGAAAAAAGTTTTGGCCGAAATAGTGAAAAAAAAATTCAATTTCCTCCGATTTTTTCATTTTGGCACTCGATATTTTGGAAACCAAGAATGATATCAAAATTTTGACCAAAACTCCTCTGGAAAATTTAGTCGGCTACAATTTGAGCCTAAAACAAAGACGATCGGGTCAAGGGTTTGCGCTGTAGCCTAACCTTTTTGAAAGAAGTCACAAAGTCAGAATGACTATTAGTAGGTAATATATATTTTTTTAAATCAAGACAATTGTACAATTGTAGTTAGTTTTATATTTCAAATTGTTTAAATTAAACATGTATTGTTTCTATAATAAATTATTATTAATTATTATTGTTCGAGACAACAATAGCACATTATTGCAGTGCCCGGGAAATAGCAATTCGTGGATAAGTCAATGATGTTTTGGAAGACCAATATCTTCCAAAACCTTGGCAAATAAAATAGTTGATTGAGATTGCATAAAACAAGCCATTTTATCCGAGACAATTTGCCTGCGGCTCGGGTCGATATAAAGTAGAGGATAAAATGAGTTTTATACATGAGTTATACATCTGCTTTTCCCTTCGATTGCGAGAAAATTAAACAAATAATTAAGGTTATGATATCATATATTTTATCCTTCTCCTGGGGCCTAGGGTGTCATGTTGAATTCGACTTTGAAAATTCTTGTTATAGTTATAGTCGGAGTTTGGAGGTCGAGTTAATTTGAAGTCGCCGGTATCTTGCGTGAATATTAGTAAAGTGGCAAATGCCTTTTTATGTGGTTACCGTAACTTGGCTGCGCTTTAAAAAATTGCCAATTTAATAGGAATTTTGTATGTGAGCTATGTTTATATATTATATATCAACCAAATTGGCATAACCTTAGCAAATGTAATGCATTTTTTTATTTTGTTGAGTTCATTTTCAATGTACCTTGATGGTCGTGTAGTGCACGAGATCTGTGAATTTTTTACCTATATCTTGCTTAAATCTATAGCTTTGACAGAATTACTTTCTACTTTTCTACTACTTCCAATAGAAATACAGATCATTACAATTAACTGAAATTCGTCTAGTGTGTATTTAATATGGTGGACCCGGGTATGTCCTAAAACTACGACCAAGACCACCGGGGAATGGGCAGCAGCATTCCTAGAGTGCGGTGGAGATACTGCGATCGCCAACCCGCATGCCAAGCGTGGCGATTATGGCATTTACCCCCCATGAAATTGGGGGAGGCCTATGTCCAGCAGTGGACGTCCTAGGGCTGATATGGTGGTGGTGGTGGTATTTAATATCTTTACAGTAGGTACATATGGTCCTATTTTACCGCACGAGTGCGGTAATCAGCAGATTACGTGCATATGTCGAAACTTTAAAGAGTCATATGTACTGTAAAACGTTGTACGATTCACATGCGAAAAGGTGATTCGCAACTCGTGTCGATTTAAACCACTCCCCTCGGTCGTATTTCAATTTATCACCACTCGTTGCGAATTTCCTATTCTCTGCACTTGTATCGTAATGTACCTATACTATTAATTAGGTAGGTAGTCCAGCTCATATTTTTATATACAATGTATGTACGATTATCTCTTCATCTTTCGTTGAGGGAAAAATACGTTAAGCAGCCCGCATAATAACATTTTTTTTTGCAAAGCGTCAGAAAAGCGTTATAGGCCCATCCATCATCGGCATCGCTAAATCGTCAACAACAGCTCGTTAACACATTATGTTTGTTTTCTCGTCGCGTCGCGTGTCGCCCCAATATCCGCTCAGAGGATTTTCTCGCTCCATTCTTGCAGGATCACTGTTTTCTGTTGAACTGATTGATTTCTTTAACAAATTCAGCGCCGAGAGCCCGATAGTCGGGTACTGTTTGGGTGTTATCGGTTTACAATTTTTCGACAGTTTACAAAAACAAATTGATTATAATTTCTGTAGATAGATTATAATCTAACGATATTTGCAGTTTTATGGTGACATACTATATTTACTTTAATTTTACTTAAGTGTATTTAAATACATATTAACATGATATGATTCAGATTAGTTTATTACATTGATATAAATTACAGCATAATTTTACAAAAAATATGCCTACATACATAATCTTAATTTGTTTTGGGGTTCTGCACGATTACAGTTTCTATATGACTCAATGGGTAGGGAATTAATTAATTATTACTTAATTTCCAATAAATGACACCTGCCGTTCACTTTTCTTTAAATCAAGTGTTGGGTTGGTGAGAAGCCCTGGGACGTTTAACGTAAGTTTATTTTTTCTTAGGGTAATGAAAACGTATTCATGTTTATGAGGAAACCAAAATGCCTTCATATTAATATGTATAGTCATTAAAAGTAGTCAGTCTTGTAGTAGTCAGTAAGAACGGTAGGGCGCAACGGAATGTTATTAAGAGAGGTAGGGCACAGCAGCGGAACGTCATCTCGCTCATATTTGGAGCAGCCCAACTGGGGACTGCCCCAGTACCTACTTAGGGCTTAGGGAGGTGGAGGTACCTACTTAGGTACCTCCACCTTACAGAAAACCGCAGCCATAATAACGCCACAACTTGCTCCTTAAGGTTTGTGGTGTTGTGTTCCTGACGCCAGAGCTGCCAAGGATTTGCTGTATTGAGAGTGAGGGACCTGCATAGTAGTCTCTAGCTGTCAACACACCCAATCCTCAAGTTACATAATAAAGGGTCGGTAACGCGCTTGTGATTCTTCTGGAGTCGCAAGCGTCTATAGGCGGCAGTGGCTGCTAACCGTCAGTTAAGGCCTCTGTAGACACATTTGAGACTCGCATGCGTGTTTCATTACATTGCGGGTTACCGTGGTCTAACGAGTTCAATCGATCTGTCAAACCGCGCAATGTAGTGGAACTCGCATACGAGTCTCGTTCGTGTGTAAATAAACCATTATGCTGTAAGCTTGCTTGCGACCATCTTAGCATAAAAATAATAGCAATTTATGTGACTGTTACATAACAAAAGCCGTTAAAACACTAGTGTGGGGATATGAAACGAACCGAAGGTGAGTTTCATAATAAGATCGCACGAGTGATTTAATGCCTAATTATATGCAGTGGCATACATAACTTTATCTACATGCAAACCATAAGGTTTCTACAATATGTATAGATTTATGGCCTGTATTTTCAATTTTGTAGTACTATTAACTTATTTGTAGGCATCGGATTAGGTGCCAAAGCGGAGCGCGGGCTCCTTTAGAATACTTACAACCGGGAAACGCTCCAAATATGATTCATCTTTTTAAGATGTTCGAAATTTGAATGTAATTAAAGTATCGGTTTCTTAATATAGGCCATTTGCTTATCATTCTTGAACATATTGTAGGTAAGTTATGATATGGATGTAAAGGAAAAGCTAAAATTGTTGCGTCATGCATAGATGGAGGCTCCATTTTGATTTCGCGAATAACATTCCCAGGTCATGTCATTATCTCATCCATTGCTTGTTCAACAATGTTCATTGTTAAATAATCAACCAGCACATATTGCGAAATATTTCGATGTTTTGATGTCTGTTTGATTTCGCTCGTAATATTCCAACGGAAACATCTTCCGACGTGAGTGCCGTGAAAACATGAGTATTCGGAATGTTCAGGAACGTTAAATAACCTTTGATATTTCGCGTATGAGATAAGATTTCCAACGAAGCGGATGACAATTCCTATGTACATATTAAGCAAACATTGTTTGAAAAAATAGCGTGTGACTAATTTTTGTGAGTTTCAGTGTTTAAATATGAAGTATTAGATTTTCAGAATATAGGGAATTGGGTCATGTCCACGTCTTTAATGTTGAATAACGCTTGACATGTTTCAGACCGGTTCGCGGGCCTTAATCGTGACAAGTCGGGGGATATTCGATCTTAATGACGTGAATGACCTGTTGATCAGTTTTCATAGTATAGTAATTAACAAGATTTTCTTTTCTTCTAATAAGTAAGATAAATGTACACTGGTACTTTGACGCAATACATGGTACTTTCTATCTTGTCATAATGACAGAGGTGATCAAGATAGGTGACATCTATTCATCACTATGGTGTCGAGCATTGGCGCGTTATCTATCTTATATTTACATATGACATTGCTTCGGATATATATATCCTAGACAACAAACAATACAACAGAGACAAAACAATAACACAAAGTTTTAATTAATTTTCAACATTTTTTTTTTTTACATATTTACACTTTTTAAATTTCCATTTCTATAATTTGTTTAGCCTAGTCGATAGTGACACTGCCTGTAAAGCTGGAGATCCCGGGTTCGAATTCCGGTAAGGGCATTTCTTTAGGTGGTGACAAAAAGGTTCCTGACATTTGGTTGTATTTAAATATTTATCTATTAAATATATCGTCGTATGGCACCCATAACACAAACCTTATTGTGCTTACCATGGGACTAGATCGTTTTGTGTAAAAAAATGTCCTCTAATATTTATTTACATATTGTAATTGTTTTTTTATTTCTCTTTAGACGGTCTTTAAGTGTATTCATTTTAAACTTTAAGCACAATGTAATTCCCTAAAATAAATAAGGATACATAATCTAATCTGGACTCAAGAATTTCGTGTGTAGTTATCGTTGAGAAGGTTGTGAATAATTTTAATTACTAGTTAAAATTATTATTACTGTTTCTAACATTACAAAGTTCACAAACCCGATTTGTTTCCTGATTGTACAAGATAAATCAATATTACAATTTGGAATTCCCCTAAACACACTCATTTCATGCGCTATTAGGTATCTGCTTCCGCTAATTAATTAAATCGAACCTAATATGAACATTTTGGATTAAGGAGGTAGCAGCTTAATTTGAAATCAAATCTATTGTCCATTATTATTGGTAGGCGAGACTTAATCGCGGACAACTGAAAAATCCGTATACGTAGCGTAGCGTTATCCAACGTTGTGGGGCATTTAAGATCGCCAAAAGATGTTATCCCCTATCAATCTCCTGGTGTTTACAAGACGGACTGCGTTGTGGAATCCAGCAACGTAAAAACTAGTTCAATGTATTCAAAAGGTATAGGTAGGTAAAATAGAAAATGCATTACACAATGGCCCTTTTTTCGATATCTATCGTTAAATTTAAATAGTCACAATTATTTATGAGTGGCGCTAGTGGACATATTAAAGGCCTCTTAAGATGCCACAGAGCAACACATATAAAACTTACATACATGTAAAACTTATAAACTTATAACATAACTGTCTTTTGCGTTGCGCGTCGAAGGTTAAAAGAGCAACATTTTACAATGATTACAATCTCGAAATGATGGGGACTTTAATGATATTAGGTACGAATAATATATGAGTATCTACAAATATTTATTTGTGTATTTATGTACGTTTCTTATAAAGTAACGTAATTTATCTTGGTTTTTCCTTTTTAGTTAGATGCACCGCCTACAATTTTTCTGCTTTGCCTTAAGCTTGATTGGTAGAGAATGCCATATGGCATTAAGTCCGCCTTTTGTACGATAAGGTTTATTTAGTGCAATAACGATAAAATAAAGAAATAAATGTTCATTGAAAGCCCTGTTTTCATCTCCTATACAGTACCCGGCCAAGAACCTAGAAATATGCGGCCGCCTTCTTGGAAAATATACTCCATCGGACACTGGATGATTAGGGTTTGCAAATCAATTTATTAATTAAATATTTTTGCACGCCTATCGGTAAAATATAGCGAATCTGTTAATAATAAAGACCATCACTATATACCTATATTTGCAAATAAATCATTTTGAGTTTGATTTTGAGTTTGAAAAAATGCGAAAGAACTACTAAATCTGTCTGTTACCTTTTCACAATTAAATATCCAATTTCATAATTATACACGCAGTTAAGTATCTATTTTGCAAAGGTTGGTAGCAACGGCTCCATTACCGACATTTATTGTAAAAGTTGAATAAATGAGTTAGACAGCCGCCGCCTTTTATGATAAAAGTTGGACGCACTACTTTGTAAGTTTCTCAAATTACATTTTATCGCATTTCTCTGTATAATAGTATTTTATGTACTCCAGCATTTTAATCAGTCTATTAAATGACTGACAGCAATATTAAAACAATAAATTTTATGTACCGATGCAAGTCTATACCATGGACAATTCATTATATTATGACAGGTGGGAGAATCATAATGGATTTCCTTTCATTTATTATACCACTGTTCTATTTTTATTTTTAAAAAAGGCACGAAAATCGTCAATACCCGTTTATTGTATGCAACGTTACATAATTAGCTCTTAAAAATCTCAAGTCTTTTATAATAAAACTCGCTAAGCTCGTTTTGTTACACCGACTCTCGAACTTTAAAAACACTTATCAACTATTCTTATTATGTAAAAAAATTATGTGCTTTTATTACGTAACTATTGCCTAAAATACTATAATACGAGTACAATCGTTACATAATGAAAGTTATTGAAGTCGAATACCGCGTCTACACGACAAGGCTTGCCATAGTTTTTAGTTTATAATAAAACTCGCTAAGCTCGTTTTGTTACACCGACTCTCGAACTTTAAAAACACTTATCAACTATTCTTATTATGTAAAAAAATTATGTGCTTTTATTACGTAACTATTGCCTAAAATACTATAATACGAGTACAATCGTTACATAATGAAAGTTATTGAAGTCGAATACCGCGTCTACACGACAAGGCTTGCCATAGTGGTCTAATTATAAGGTATGAGATTTCAATAGCTAATTTAGTAAAGATTGTATAGTAATGATTGTATACGATACTTTTTCTATGAGCCAATTAAAATAAGAACTTCTACAAAATACAAATTACAAAATCGCCGCTTAAATACCTCATTAAGCACAAAAAAAACATGTTTGGTTCTCTAGCTACTATAACAAATTTCGACTAATCACGAGGCAGTTTCAGTTTTATGCCCCTATAACGAAATATTGCGTTTATGGAGACTCGTTTTCTTCATAAAAACGTGGTGTTGTATTTTTTTAATGAATTTTGGATTCTGCGTAGAGTTGTATAATCAAATATTACATTAGACCATAGAGCAATTTTCAGTTCAGCTCTAACAGTATGTTCTAATTAAGGGATAATCCATATATATAGTTTACTTCTAGAAAAAAACTTTAATTTTGCTATTCTTGCTTTAAGCTCTCTGCTCTGAAGTGCTAGTCTTTAGGCACAAAACATACGAGGCGTTTGGTTGGGCACCGCGCTCCGTCGCATTGCGTGGACTTCATAAACACGCGGAGACGTGGATGAACGAAATATATAAACACGACGTAGAACTGAAGTGGTGCCGAGTTGCCGAGTGAAGAGTTCTCACGGTTTCCCATATAGTTAGGAAATACTTTGTATAAGTAAAGGATCTACTCTGGCTCAAAATCCAAGCCCGAAGGAGAGTCACTTTGTTTTAGCGTGTCCCTTGCTTAGAAGGTGACAAGATTGAACACACTTTTCAAGTCTCACTTGTTCATTTGCCAAACATACAAATGTTTCTGTGTAACAGTCTGAATCGTAAATATATGCACGGATAAAGGTGTCGAAAATATGTGTTCGCGACTTTATTGTTACGGGTCTTTATGGTCACCCTGTTTACATGGCACTAGGTGGGAGATTTGAAACACACGACATAAAGTTTAATGTAAGTCTAGTTATAGTATTTACAATGCATAAAAAACGCTACGAAAATAAATGTATTTATTCGACGAGTACTTTGGCCCACTTGGTGGTGACCTTGCTTGGGAAGCTGGGGGTCCCGAGTTCGAAACCCAGTCAGGGAATTTATTTTTGTGATAAGAACGAATATGTGTTCCTCAGTCTTATCTATATAAGTATATCGTCGCCTACTTTGCTTAGTTTTTTGTGTATTATTTTTCGCAAATATTTATTTGTCTAATTTATTGGCTGCAAAGATCTATATTATCATATACTATACCTTACAGAGTCACATATGAGTAAATATCAATATAAAAAATTCTTAAAAAACTAAGACACATTATTTTGGCGACGAAACAGCGTGACCCCGTCACGTCGTCAACTCCGGTCTATTATAGTAGGTATACTAGGTATAGTAAATACATAATGTATATTCCTTGCGCTTTTCATACACAGTCATAGTAATGTTTCCAATCGCATCAACGCGCAATGACGCGTTGCGGGGTGCTAAAACAGGTCGTGTGTTTTGGCCCTTACACCGGAAACAGTGTACATATTATACCCGTATGTATTATTCTGTAGTGACTTGGGACTGTGTTCCGGCCTCGCTTATTGGGGCGATTAAACAACTAGAACTAAAGTGGTTGGTGCGATTTATTGTATTGTCTTTTAAACTGTAAATGCAATTTCTTCCAAGAGCATTTAATGCATATATGAAATGAGACATTGTACCTTCCTAATATAAAATAGTTATTTAAGATACAAGTACGGAAAGTAAGTTGGGAATGACGTTTGAGCATAATTATTATAATTAATGAACAACATTTTATAATGCATTTTGCACAACATGCATAATTGTATATCGCAGTCTCTTCGTTAAATTAGGCCGTTTGTACAATGTAGGTAGAGCACATAATTGAAAAGAAACGTAAAGTCAAATGTAAAATGATTACGATTTATTTTCATCGTACCGAAAGGCGCTGCGTGGGTAGGCCCTCAACAAGGTGGCGGCAAAGGCCGCTGGATGCGGGCGGCGCAGGATCAGACTTTGTGGCACTCTTTGGGGAAGGTCTATGTCCAGCAGTGGACGTCCTTCGGCTGATATGATGATGATGATTTTTCGTATTGTTTATAAATAAGTAATCAATCACTCCTCGCGATTATTTTTTTCAAGTTTCAAATTTTCCCAAAGCTGACTCGGCAAAAAAAATCTAGGTATGTAATTATAAGAATTGGTCGAATAATTGGTAAAAATATTTAAGAGAATTGGTCGAGAAATGCGACCTGTATAGGAGAACAACCGGAGATCAGGACATCTGGATATGCGAAATCATTTCGTTGAAGCTGAAGCTGTTAAGTCAATTATTTTAATATTTTTGTTTGTAAAAACACCCTTGCACTTTAGGTAAAACGATTTTAGGATTGCACACACGAGTGCGAATAAGCAGAACTTTGTATGCCAAAGATATTCTGCAAACAACCCTACACTTATTATGTAGCAATTTCCACACATATATGTGGGATTGGTACTTTTTGATGGTTGTGTAAGGTGCTGGCTGCTAGATGAATAAGGAACGTTCTAATGGAGTTTGAATTGCTTTGGAATGGCGAATGATTTGACGTATGATTGAGCATGAAAGACGACTCGAACGGTGAACGGTGTTTTTATAATATTTGTTAATAAAGAAGTTATTATTTTATCATATTGATTCGTTGTTTTCCTGCGCCGCTTTATAATAAGAAATATTACTAAAGAGATTAATGAAATTAAACGTTGTATTTGTTGCCGAGCCGCAGACAGAGTGCAGGAAATCAGAGGCCCATTGTCTGTTATTTTGTATTTTATTTGGGCGCACCAAAGTTGTGACTTAATTTGATCAGCTCTACATCGCGAAAATGATTGTTAAAGTAAACATTTCATTATTTTATTATAAATCAATGCTGAATCTCCTACTTACCATTTACTAAAAAAAACTTCAGTTTTTACGATTGTTATTAATACATAAATTTATTTAATCTATAATATCGTGCTGGTTAAAAGTTAATGTATGCGTCTGTAATAATACTTATACATATTTATGCGTGTGAAGTTATGTTATACGTCTGCATTTATCTTGATGATTATGTTTGTTATTTATATTTTATCTCAACATTGAATATTTTTATGAGAACATGCAATAAATTTGGATACTGAAAGAGTCCACCTTTTGAAATTCAGCATTCTCGGCATGTAAGCCACCTAATTAGTCAATTAGTCTAAATGTTACAAGATTCAGATTTTTTATATTTTAAAATTTGTAAGGTACGGTGGTTTGGTGGTATGGTATGATATGGAATATTTAACAATATTATGAATAAAGAGTATGACTATAAGGATAAGGTACCTGTGAAGAGAAAAAGAAATGACGTAGTAATGCCGCTGACTTTAGAGGCTTTATTCTAAGTGGGTTAAATATATATTATTAATTAATGAAAGATGCCTTCTTAGATGCACAGTATAAGTATAATTACAGAGGAGAAAAACAAAACATAATAAACTAAGGATACAACGCAAAAAACAACACAAACTGATAAATTAGTCTGGGCCAGGCTCGAACCCCGTTCCTCAGTAACGCCGAGCCGACATCTTTCCACTGCGCTACGGTGGTCTTGTGACAAGTGACTGTAGTAACTCGCAGCATTAATACAATGACCTCATTGCCATTTTTGTTGCCCATGAAAAGGATGCTCGCTGGGTTATGATATCCACTAGCGTATTAGTAAAGGGCGTTCCCTCAGGCTGTGGACAAAATAACCTGTAAATATCATGACTTCTACCCGTCTCTTGTGTACAAGTCAAAGGTATCCGCCTTAAACAGTAAACTCACCCCGTGTCCTCTGTTTAAACACACACCACACAATACGACGATCAATTTCTGGTCTGAACTTTTACATGCGTATAATCCGCGACCCGGAGTACGACATTATTCACCACTTATCACCATGACCGTTACCGAATGTCCATTCCTCCGTCCTTTTCTCCTCCTACCCTCGAGTGTCACAACCAGGTACCCTCCTTGTTTTTTATAAGTGACCGTTCGGAAACGCGAAGCATTACAACGTTTATGCAGTAAACACGTTTTATCGCAAAACTTTTAAAGTAATTATGTCCGTAATGGTTACTTTGGGGAGCGGAGGTAAATGAGGTAGGTAGGTACTAGGTAATAGGATAGCGGCACGCGCCCGGTCGCACCCTGCCATCACGTTAGCCACAATTGACCTGTAACTGTTAATTGTAAATTTATAATGTTAGCTCGTACATATGAATACCATTGATTAAGATTTTTAAGGTTATTATATTAAAATTAAAACACATTTCGCATTTTAATTTGACAACGAAAGTTGCACTAATTTCTCAGAAGGAGGGCGTTCTTCATTGATTGCACATTGGGTGCACATTTTTTTAAATAAATCACTTCTATATTAATAATTTCGTGCAGGGGTACGGTAGACCCGAACGAGACCAGTCTCAAATTGAAGAACGTATAAAAATAACGATTTTTGAGTTGAACATATGTATCCGCAAAATTCGGATTGTCGCGTATTTTGCATTTAAAAGTGTTAATTTTATGACAAAACGTCGGCCATATTGCCCACAGACTATATTGCTATATTAAATTTGTTGGTTGACAGTGTCGGCTACGTTCGAAAATCGTGAACTATTTTTGCGTCCGGTATGTTGGCCAGGTTGCTGGGCTGCGTTCTGGGTGATGGGCCATCATCGCCCATTGTGTGGATTCGGCTAGCCGCGTCTGCAGCGTTTTGTTTTCGTAGTTTTCAAGCGTTCTATACACCTATCAGCCTAGCTAGCACGATAACTTATACCGTCACGTTATATGGGCGAAATGTATTAAAACGTCACATAAAACGTAACGGTATAATCTATCGTGCTAGCTAGACTGATTGTCACAACAACCGCCTTCAAAGCGAATGTATGGGGCCTGTTACATGGATACATATCACGATAAGTATCACGTGAATATTAAAGCAAAATCAATACAAATTTGAAAACTGCGATAATATTGACACCCCAGTATTGTGATAATATTAATCGTGTAAAGGACACCACTTGAATGTTTGCTGAGTCTGTCCGCCATCTTAAAGCTGCGTCTCTATTTTGTTTGTGACAAACTACTAGGTGACTTATGGCTTTTAAACGTCTAGCAAAATTCTATCCCTATCTCGCTCTATCTTATAACTTAGTGGTACTGGGGGACTACGCCGAAATTCGAAATCCGAACTTCGTATGGTGCCGTCCCTTTCACTCATATAGTCTATGACAGTAGAGTGAAAGGGACGGCACCATACGAAGTTAGGATTTTGAATTTCGGAGTAGACCCTCAGCTCATGCCGTTCGCCGCGCTCGGACGTTAGAGGCGCTACTGCGAACCGAAAACGAAGTATCTGCCTCTCTCGCACATGTATATTCGAACGACAGAGAGGAAGATAGTTCGTTTTTGGTTCGCGGTAGGCCCTCAGGCGTCAACTTTAAAACGAATAGGGTATTTTACTATAAGAGAAATAAAATTCAAAATGTAATAAAAACCAGCCAAGTGCGTCGGAGTCGCACACTGAGGGTTCCGTACAACTAAAAAACAAATGTGATTTATCACTATATTGATATTTTTGGTAAAATATACTTCATAATAAACATTATATCACTTAATTTCAAGTTCATAGGTCGATGGGAAGCTAAAAAATTATATGTGTGACAGACAACACACGGAATGTTCTTTGACTTTCTTCGACCGTCCGCCACGCTCGGACTAAGGTGCTACCAACCGAAAACTAAATATATATGCCTCTCTGTCGCACTTGCATATTCGAGCGCGGAGAGGGAAATACTTCGTTTTCAGATCGTGGTAGGCCCTCTGGTCTGACGGCTCCTATTCCTGGATGGTGCGCGTATCGGAATGTGAAATACCTTTGGCAAAACGGAACAAGTTGTTAAATAGTTTCCATTAATTGGAGAAAATATTACCAACTGTTATTATTATCACGTGAAACACTGAATATTGAAGCAACATCCATAGGGGCCTATTACATGGTTATTATTATCACGCAATATACTCATATCACGATCCGTATCACGTGCAACGAATATTGACAATATTAACACACCAGTATTGTGATAGTATTAAGCGTTTAACAGACCCCATACAATTTTAAAAATCGCGACAATATTGAGTGTAAAGGGCCCCACTAAATAGAATTTGCCGGAGAATAGAGAGCTGCTATCGCGAAACGAAAACGAACGAACATCGTGTATTTCCCTCTGTGTCGCTCGAATACCAACTGTTATTATTATATTGGGGGACAATTTTTGTATATATTGGGGGACAATCTTACACAAATCGACCTAGTCCCAAATCAAGCAATGCTTTTACTATGGGTACTGGACGACGATATACATACTTATATAGATAAATACATACTTAAATACATAGAAAACATCCAAGACCCAAGAACAAATATCCGTGAAAAATGCACTAATAAATGCCCTGGCCGGGATTCGAACCCGGGACCTCTAGCTTCGGAGGCAGAGTCACTACCAACTAGGCTAAACAGGTCGTCAATTCGTTATCACGTGAAACACTGAATATTGAAGCAACATCCATAGGGGCCTGTTACATGGTTATTATTATCACGCGATATACTCATATCACTATCCATATCACGTGCAATGAATATTGAAGAAAAATCCATACGATTTTGAAAACCACGATAATATTGACACACCAGTATTGTGATAGTATTAAGCGTTTAACAGACCCCATACAATTTTAAAAATCGCGATAATATTGAGTGTAAAGGGCCCCACTGAATAGAATTTGGCGGAGAATAGAGAGCTGCTATCGCGAAACGAAAACGAACGAACATCGTGTATTTCCCTCTGTGTCGCTCGAATTTGCAAGTGCGACAGAGAGGGAGATACACGAACTTCATTTGTTTTTCGCGTTAGCAGCTCTGACTTCGCACCAAAAATACTGACTGGCACATCAATATTTAACAATGCACATCTGAATTGAATTTTAATGAACGATTAGTATTTTAGCTATACAAATCAGTACTGATTACGGTGTCAAATTTTTTATGTGCCTTTAAATACTACCCTTATAAAAATGCGTAGGATTAACTTGCAAAGATACTAGCCTTTGCCCGTGACGTCGTTTGCGTAATCTTTTACTCCCAATTCCATATAATTCCATTCCATACTTTTATTCCCAATCCAGACTACAGACTATATTTCTATACGATTCGAAGTTTTATCATAATCCGTTGTTGTAATGTTTTTATTTTATACATTTTTGTACACTATTTCTTTCGTCGTTTGCATAACTGTCTCGAATAAATGTTTTGTTTATTTCTTTCTTATTTATTTCACCCGAGCGAAGCCGGGCTTTCATCTAGTGTCATTATAAACTACTTAACTGGTATTTCAATGTATTCTTAAGAGATGTAAGATTAATATGAAAAATTTACATATTGCCAAGTTTTGTGTTTACATGTATCGTCTGTGCGTTCTACGGTAACCGCACTTTGTTATGCGCTATTCGTCATTCGGCTTATGCGCATGCATTCGACAAGGTGTGGAAGGTTTATTCGTCAATGTTGGCTTTATTCGCGCGCACAACGCATACGCGCGAATAGCGAATACGCGTATCCGTCAACTTATCGGTTTTTGGCACACATCAAAGGACGCATAAATCGGATGGGCATTCTGGCACGAAGTGCGGACGGGTATGTTTGGTGTTCGCGCACATCTATACATATAATAAAGCTGAAGAGGGTAGAAAGTCTGTACATTGAAGATATTCGAAAGAAAGTTGGCTGGGGATACTTAGAATTGATAACAGAACACGTTCCAACAGTTTTTAGAATTTTTGTCTGTTTGTCTGTTTATCTGTTTATCTGTTTGTCTGTTTATATGAACGCGCATCACGTGAAAACGGCTGAACGGATTTTGATGAAAACTTTATTTATCTGTCAAGTAAATACCCGGTCAGGTTTTAGGTTATAAAAATTGTGCAAATTTGGGTTTAAAGGGGGTAAAAATCCATGAGTTACAGGAATGAAAATTGGTAAGCATATACTTGACGACAAAGGAAAAACATCCTCATTCAAAATTTGTGAAATCTTAAGATAGAAACTGAAAAAAAAGTAAACGCAAGCGCTGCGCCGCGGCGCTGCCCAGCGTGCGCGCCAGCCACCACGGTCTCTTAAAATTTTGAACACTATTATGATTTATTCCATTAATTAACTGTAACTCTAAACCGCAATTTCAGTACCGTTTCCTAGATTCAAAAACTAAATATATAACTTTGTAATCCCACTAATATTATAAATGCGAAAGTTTAGATGTTTGGATGTTTGTTACTCAATCACGCAAAAACGGCTGAACAGATCAAGGTGACTTTTTGTATACTAAACAGTATATAATCTGGATTCACTTATAGTATACTTTTTGTCCCGATAATCACCCTCAAAGGGATGAAATCGGGGGTGCAAATATGGTCTATGAAACTGGTGATTTAAATCCTCATACGCCATAGCTTTAAGTTTCAGCCCATTGGAAGTATAACGGCATGTCAATAAATTTAACTTAAGCCGTAGCAGAATTTGACGTATTGTAAACAAGCTGACGTTTCGATATGTCAAAGCCGAAATATCATAATTCCTTCTGATTAATGACGCTATTTTTGAGCATAACCTTTTAGCAATTAGGTCTATTATTGCGTGTAAATCAAAATAAATTTGCGATACTTTGGAATTGTTTGTCTTCATATGCTTAAATACAAAAACAGCTGCTTCAATGCAGTCTTTGTATCGTCGGTGTACAATTTAATTTTGTCGTGTATTACGTAATTCCACCCTTGAGACTATAATAACTGTTTGATATAAGAGATCACTTGGGCTGGGCAGCCCAATCGTCAACATTGACGGTTGAAGCACCTTAGATCGATGCACAAAGTACAATATATATACTGAGATGGAGATACCAGTGAAATACTCCACATAGATCGTAACGCCGTTGTGTATTTAGTAAGAACTAACCGTACGACCGCTGCATCCCTGTCACTTCAATATGCAAGTGCGATAGAGATAGCACCAAGTGACATCTGGTACAAACAAGTTAAAATAACATTTCCATAGAAAAATTCGTACTTCGAGCTGAAAGGCCCCTGGGTCTATGCTTATTCGTATACATATAATACAGCTGTAGAGGGTCGAAAATCTGTACATTGAAGATATTGGATAAATCAATGGAGCGATTGGAGGGCCCTTGGCATCGAAACAGAACACATTTCAACAGTTTTAAGAATTCGTGTCTGTTTGTCTATCGGTTTAAATGTCTAGGCAGTGTGACTCTCAGCCTTCAGCCTCACGTGCATTGCCGCTTCGGGCCTTCGGCCCTCAGCCTTACATGAGGGGCCCGCTCTGTTGGCTATCTTGCCACTATGTGGGAATAATCGGCATGAGGAGCCCACTCTGTGTGAATGATCTGCCTTTAGACTCGCATGCCTTGCCCCTCTGCGTCAGGCCTTCGGCTCTACATAAGGAGCCCGCTCTGACGCTAGAAACAAAGTAACCGACATAGCCCTCCGAACCACTAAACTTAAGTTTCAGTGGGCGGGGCATATTGCACGTAGGACCGTTGGCCGTTGGGGAGGAAAGGTTCTCGAGTGGGATCGGGGATGCAAGTAAGGTCTGTGAAACGGGGTGGTTTAATCCTCATACGCCATTCTACGATTTAAGTTTCAGCCAATTGGGAGTATAACAGCGTGTCAAGAAATTTAACTTAAAGCATAGCAGAATTGTAAACAAGTTGACGATTCATTATGTTAAAACTGATGTTGTCCTTCTGATTGTTGACGCTATTTTTGAGCACAACCTTTTCGCAATAAGTTCTACTTTGCGTGTACATCAAAATGCATTTGCGATACTTTGGCATTGTTTTCTTTTTATACCACGTCGGTGGCAAACAAGCGTACGGCCCGCCTGATGG
This sequence comes from Notocelia uddmanniana, assembly GCA_905163555.1. Taxonomy (NCBI): domain Eukaryota; kingdom Metazoa; phylum Arthropoda; class Insecta; order Lepidoptera; family Tortricidae; genus Notocelia; species Notocelia uddmanniana. The sequence goes on from LR991055.1 coordinate 26,770,922, forward strand.
TAAGCGGTCACCGCAGCCTATGGACGCCTGCAACTCCTAGGGGTGTCACATGCGCGTTGCCGGCCCTTTAAGAATTTATACAATCCTTTTTTGAAGAACCCCATACTGTAGTCCGTCGGGAAAACCTCGGCAGGGAGCTCATTCCACAATCGGAGCGTCCGAGGTAGGAAGTTCCTCTGAAACCGTACCGTACGCGACCATTTAGGTTCTAAGTTGTGAGGATGAATGCCCTGCCGACGGCGAGCGGTGCGATGGTAGAAAGCGGCCGTAGGCATCATGTCGAACAGTTCTTCGGAGCACAACCCATTATATAAGCGATAGAACACGCACAAGGAGGCAAAATTTCTCCTTAAACTCAACGGCTCAATATCGCTCGTGAGCTTGGGATCGTCCACGATTCGCACAGCACGTCTCTGGAGCGAGTCAAAAGGCCCAAGCTGGCATCATATGCCTAAATACAAAACAGCTGTTTCTATGCACACTTTGTATCGTCGGTGTACCATTTAGTTTTATCGTGCGTTATTTTTTACGTAATTGTTGACCCTTCACACAATAAAAACTGTTTGATATAAGAGATCACTTGAGCTGGGCAGACCAATCGTCAGCATAGACAGTTGGAGCATCTGAGATGTACACTTAGAAGAGGGTCGAAAGTCTGTACATGGAAGATATTCGAAAAAAAGTTGGCTGGGGATACTTAGAATCGATAATAGAAATCGTTTTAACAGTTTTAAGAATTTGTGTCTGTTTGTCTGTCCGTTTATATGTCTAGGCATCACGTGAAAACGAACGAATGGAGTATAATTTACCCTCATTAATATGGCAACTGGATCTTCGGCGACGACATAGCTCTCTCCTTCGGCTTTCCAGTCATCAACCTTACATGAAGAATCTACTCTGTTGGGAGGCTTGGCCTTCAACCTCGCGCGTCTCTCCTCTCCGCTTCATGCCTTCGGCCCTCATCCTTACATGAGAAGCCCGCTCTGTGTGATTATTCTCGCATGCCTTGCCGCTCTGCTTCCGGCCTTCGGTCATCATACTTACATGAAGAACTCGCTCTGTTGGGATAACGTTTTACGGCAGAACTGCGTAGCGAGACTTTTATCATTGTACAATGTACATGTAATGTTTTTGACGAGATTCATTCGTCTAGAATCGGTACATTTGATATTCCGAAATAAGCACTTAATGATTCGTTTTGACAATAGGATTTCTAGGGAATGTCATATTGACTGAAATAATTTCTTAAGGGGGTGTAAAGAAGGGTGATAGATTGTATCATCATCATCATCTGAGGCGGGCCCTAGGCTAGCCTGATCAAGCAAATATCTCCAGTCCAATCTATTCGTGACTTTCCTTCTCCAACATGTCACCCCTAAGTTCCTGGTGTCCACCTGAGCTTGAGAAAGATTGTATGGGAAAACAAATCATTCTAAGGCGAGAACGAATTATACGCGGACGAAGTCGCGGGCAAAAGTTAGTAAGAAATATTTTCGCATATCCGTATTTGCTCGCTATGTGACGCGCCATCGCAGTCACATAACGAGTAGCGTAAATCGAAGTGTGGCTCCACCATATAGTGATCGATGTGATTAGTGATGTGTAATGTTATTCATATAAATTGTGCTTAATGTAGGTTTTTGAAATTTAATGACAGATTAACCCTCAGGGACTAACGAATTTAAATAAGTCAGTACAGGTAACCAAGTAATAAGCACTAGTCAGAATGATTCATCTGTATTGTGGGCTGATTGTTTATACAGTACTTTGACACTAAAATGAAACGCATGACAAGGATCGTGTTAAATTATCTTCTAAATATATAAAAGAAGAAACTGACTGACTGACTGACTGACTGACTGACTGACATATCAACGCACAGCCCAAACCGCTGGTCCTAGAGATTCCAAATTTGGCACGTAGGTTCCTTATAAGGTCTAGGGGTGCACTAAGAAAGGATTTTTCAAAATTCAACCCCTAAGGGGGTGAAATGGGGGTCTGAAGTTTATATGGGGACACAAGATTGGCTGGACTATTTTATTCGAAACTTCACAGAAGTATTTCTAACGATAAATGAGTAAACACGTGTTTCAGGTTTTCTGAAATATCAACCCCTAAAAGAGGGAAATGTGGTGACAAATTCTAAAAATCGACATGGGTATTGTTTTTATGGTTTATCGGGTCGGTGATAACGAAAACAACAATGATTTTAAAATCCCACGTGGAGGATGTAAAATACCATCCCCCCTGTTGGGGTGCGAGGGGGATGAAATGTCTAAATATTAATATGGGTGTCGTTTTTATGGTTTTTTGGAACGTTCATTACGAAAATGGCATCGATTTTGAAATTTAATGTAGTGGACATGAAAACTTTTGAAAGTTTGTGCCAAATTGCAAGAAATAACTGACTGACTGAGCGAGTGACATATCAACGCACAGCCCAAACCGCTGGTCCTAGAGATTCCAAATTTGGCACGTAGGTTCCTTATAAAGTCTAGCGGTGCATTAAGAAAGGATTTTTCAAAATTCAACCCCTAAGGGGGTTAAATGGGGGTCCGAAGTGTGTGTGGGGAATCAAGATTAGTTGGACTAATTTATTCGAAACTTCACAGGAGTATTTCTAACGATAAATGAGTAAACACGTGTTGCAGGTTTTTTGAGAAATCAACCCCTAAAAGGGGTAAATGTGGTGACAAATTCTGAGAATCGACATGGGTATTGTTTTTATGGTTTATAGGGTCGCTGACAACGAAATCAACAATGATTTTAAAATCCCACATGGAGGACGTGAAATACCATCCCCCCTGTTGGGGTGCGAGGGGGATGAAATGTCTAAATATTAATATGGGTGTCGTTTTTATGGTTTTTTGGGACGTTCATTACGAAAATGGCATCGATTTTGAAATTTAATGTTGTGGACATGAAAACTTTTGAAAGTTTGTGCCAAATTGCAAGAAATAACTGACTGACTGAGCGAGTGACATATCAACGCACAGCCCAAACCGCTGGTCCTAGAGATTCCAAATTTGGCACGTAGGTTCCTTATAAGGTCTAGGGGTGCACTAAGAAAGGATTTTTCAAAATTCAACTCCTAAGGGGGTGAAATGGGGGTCCGAAGTTTATATGGGGAAACAAGATTGGCTGGACTATTTTATTCAAAACTTCACAGAAGTATTTCTAACGATAAATGAGTAAACACGTGTTTCAGGTTTTCTGAAAAATCAACCCCTAAAAGAGGGAAATGTGGTGACAAATTCTAAAAATCGACATGGGTATTGTTTTTATGGTTTATCGGGTCGCTGATAACGAAAACAACAATGATTTTAAAATCCCACGTGGAGGACGTGAAATATCATCCCCTCTGTTGGGTTCCAAGGGGGTTGGAATGTCTAAATATTAATATGGGTGTCGTTTTAATGGTTTTTTTGGGTCGTTAATTTTGAAAATGGCATTGATTTTGAAATATAAATGCGGACATGAAAACTTTTAAAAGTTTTTGCCAAATTGCAAGAAGAAACTGACTGACTGAGTGAGTGACATATCAACGCACAGCCCACACTACTGGTTCGAGAGATACCAAATTTGGCATGTAGGTTCCTTATAAAATCTTAAGGTGCATGAAATGCCGTGAATTCCCTATGAAGAGAGGACCTTTTTTGATTCAATGTATTGTAAGTAAGTGGTTTTATTAATCAGTGCCGTCCGATACGATTTCGATAAAAATCGATATTTGAGCGTCCGAGGGGACTCTGAATAGGAATCCCAGGTAAACTTTGAAAAAAGTAACGGCCATATTAATTTTCTTCATTTTCGTTGCGATTTCGTTCAAAATTGATATCTGAGCGTCCGAGAGGTCCCCTAATTCGACTCCGAGGTAAAATTTGGATAAGTGGCAGCCATATTGATTTTCTTAATTTCCGTCCCAATTTCGTTCAAAATAGATATCTGAGCGTCCGAGATGTCTCTATTTACGAATCCGAGGTAAATTTGGAAAAAGTCGCAGCCATATTGATTTTCTTCATTTCCTTCCCGATTTCGTACAAAATCGATATCTGAGCGTCCGACAGGTCTCGTAATTCGAATGCGAGGTAAAATTTGGAAAAAGTGGCGGCCATATTAATTTTCTTAATTTCCCTCCCGATTTCGTTAAAAATCGATATCTTAGCGTCCACAAGGTCTCTTAATACGAATCCGAGGTAAAATTTGGAAAAAGTGGCAGCCATATTGATTTTCTTCATTTCCGTCCCGATTTCGTTCACAATCGATATCTGAGCGTCCGAGAGGTCCCCTAATATGATTCCGAGGTAAAACTTGGAAAAAGGCGGTCATATTGCTTTTCTTCATTTCCGTCCCGATTTCGTTCAAAATCGATATCTGAGCGTCTGAGAGGCCTCGTAATACGAATCCGAGGTGAAATTTGAAAAAAGTGGCGGCCATATTGATTTCCTTCATTTCCGTCCCGATTTCGTTCACAATCGATATCTGAGCGTCCGAGAGGTCCCCTAATATGATTCCGAGGTAAAACTTGGAAAAAGGCGGCCATATTGCTTTTCTTCGTTTCCGTCCCGATTTCGTTTAAAATCGATATCTGAGCGTCCGAAAGGTCCTCTTATACGACTCCGAGGTAAAATTTGGAAAAAGCGGCGGCCATATTGATTTTTTTCTTTTCTTTAACGATTTCGTTAAAAATCGATATCTGAGCATCCGAGAGAATTCTTAATACGAATCCGGGGTAAAATTTTGAAAGTCACAGCCATATTGATTTTCTTCATTTCCTTATCAATTTCCGAGGAAAATCGATATCTGAGCGTCCGAGAGAATTCTTAATACGAATCCGAGGAAAAATTTAGAAAAAGTGGCAGCCATATTGATTTTCTTTATTTCCAACCCGATTTCGTTGAAAATCAATATCCGAGCGTCCGAGAGGTCCCCTAATATGATTCCGAGGTAAAACTTGGAAAAAGGCGGCCATATTGCTTTTATTCGTTTCCGTCCCGATTTCGTTCAAAATGGATATCGGAGCGTCCGAAAGGTCCTCTAATACGACTCCGAGGTAAAATTTGGAAAAAGTGGCGGCCATATTGATTTTTTTCTTTTCTTTAACGATTTCGTTAAAAATCGATATCTGAGCATCCGAGAGAATTCTTAATACGAATCCGGGGTAAAATTTTGAAAAAGTCACAGCCATATTGATTTTCTTCATTTCCTTATCAATTTCCGAGGAAAATCGATATCTGAGCATCCGAGAGGTTTCTTAATACGACTCCGAGGTAATATTTAGAAAAAGTGGCAGCCATATTAATTTTTATCATTTCCGTCACGATTTCGTTCAAAATCGATATCTGAGCGTCCGAGAGAATTCTTAATACGAATCCGAGGAAAAATTTAGAAAAAGTGGCAGCCATATTGATTTTCTTTATTTCCAACCCGATTTCGTTGAAAATCAATATCCGAGCGTCCGAGAGGTCCCCTAATATGAAACCGAGGTAAAATTTTAAAAAAAGTGGCAGCTATATTGATTTTATTCATTTTTAACCCGATTTCGTTCAAAGTCGATATCTGAGCGTCCGACAGGTCTCGTAATACGAATTTGAGTTAAAATTTGGAAAAAGTGGCGGCCACATTGATTTTCTTTATGTCCGTCCCGATTTCGTTCAAAATCGATATCTGATTGTCCGAGAGGTCTCTTAATACGAATCCGAGGTAAAATTTTTGAAACTGGCGGCCATATTGATTCTTTTTTTCGTCCCGATTTCTTTCAAAATCGAAATCTGAGCGTCCGGGAGGTCTCTTAATACGAATCTGAGGTAAAATTTGGCACTCCATGCATGTCAGGGATTGTAAAAAAAGTTTAATGTTACTATATAGGCATGTGGGGTATCTATGGATTGGCTTTTAAAAACGACATAGAGGTTTCGATATTTTTTCCATTTAAATCAACCTTTAGATTTTTTTTTATCGTATGGCATTTATTTACGAACCTTGAGATCTTCGGGAAGACAAGTACGATTGCCAGTTTTTGTTGCACTTTTAGCACCACCCAGGGGTAACGGTGGGTACTCCCTACGGACGTAGTGCAACTTCGACTCCCCTTTGTCAAGTGAGTGGGAAACTTGTCTGTTAGAAGTTCTCAAGCCACCCGAAGGCCTCTAACTTGGCTTAACGACTGCTGTCGTAAACAGCAGCCGGGATCAACGGCTTAACGTGCCTTCCAAAGCACGAGAGCGCTCAGTTAGTAACTACTCAAAGCGGTCACCCATCCAAGACCTGACCTGCACCCACATTGCTTAACCTCGCATACCGCACGCGGTAGGCGGGTGCCGCTGGGCCACAAGCGCTCTGTATTCTTGATAGTTTGTGCCAAATTTCAATTCAATCGGTCCAGTAAAAGCAACTCGGTTGTAACAGACGGACTGACAGTAAGGAGTGCGAATGAAAGTGAAGCCAAATTTTCTTTTTGGATGCTCCTTTTAATGAATCACAATCACCAAACTTCTTATACCGAAACCCCCAGAATGTAATAGCTACTTTTCTGGAAACCGCATCTAAATCGGTTCAGCCAAACGCGAGATAATCGTGGACAAACATACATACATACCTACATACATATATACGGGTCAAACAGTGAACCTCTTTTTTGTAGACGGTTAAAAATTACGCTTAGTACGCGGGCGAAGCCGCGGGCAAATGCTAGTACTTTATAAATTCTGAAAAATATCTCAAATATTCATTATTATAGTCAGGTGTAGTACTTAATACAATGTAATTGGATTACTTAACAGTAAAGTAAATGAAGGCTTGTTAAATGGATTTATTCATTTTTATTTAATGGATAATTCATTTGATCATAACCGGCATAATAGGGAACCGCAAAGCGTCGCTCTGTTCGTTCATGAAAACCCAGTCACGCGAATTGCAGTGTCAAATCAGAATGAATTCATTTGCAGATTATGAGTTTACTGTTGATGTGAATGATGAGGCTCGTTTGGTGAGCAGTCTTGATTTACGATATTGAACTGAAACTCGTTACCTGGACGTTTATACCTACGATCAAATAAGTTAATTTAACGTTTGTTTTACATTTTGTACTTAATACGAAATTACGGAAATTAATTAAGCAACGGAACATATCAACGCCACGTTCATGATATGCCGCTATAGAGTTAAGTTTGTTTATTTTTAATTACATTTAAATTCGGAAGCGACAGTATTTTTTCGTCGGTTCTCGAATCAGCCAGGAACTAGTGTGTGCTTTGTGCATCGTCAAGTCTGGCCTCGGAAGTCTAGAATTCCCTTTTGGCTACAACTCGGCGTCTATGGTCTTGTTTAACTATATCACAGACGAAACGTTCGCCAACAGGACATGCAACGGACGACAACTTGTCTAGTCAGCACCAAGTCAGCGACGCGTCACTTGCCCTCTTATTCAACAACCGATTCGTTCTCTCCTGTTACCCCACACGTCATCCGTTTTTATTTGGAAATTTTCAGATATCATTTGTCAAATTTTGGCAGTTTCCATATAAAAACAGACTTAGTGTGAGATGAGGGGTTTGTGAATAACATCCCCGTACTTAAACAAGGACTATACCACAGACGTAACTGAAACCTCTATTCTACCTGAATTCACTTGCACTGTTCGTAAGTAATCATCGAAATTTGCAATCCTTTTTCAGCCACTTGCCGTGTCAGTCAGCCAGTTGAGCTGAAATTTGGCATACTTATGTAAGTTCGGTGATAATATAATATTATGGTACCACCAAGCTGATCTCGTGATGGAGACAGACGATGACCATAGCAATATCAACTCCTAAACTACAAGGTAAACCTGTCATATTTGGGCTCATTGGCACTGTCTCAATAAAAAGTGGATGGATGTGAAAAAAAAGACGTAGGAGGAGGTAGAGGTCAGAAATAAAAGCTTGCCCTGGCATAGTTGAATATGTACGCCTGTCGATAAAAAAAAATGCCAATATGTTCCTACTATAAATATCTACCTCACGCGTCCCTTTTTTGCTTTTCTAAATAAAAAAATAATAATTTGAAGACGTCCCGAGGCAGAATGTCGGTCGACCTTAATCAGCCTGCGAGGAGCTTGTTTAGCCTAACAATGGAGCGAAGTACGAATAAATTCGAACCAAGAAAAAATATTTACTCAACGACTGTGTTTCTTCCTTAGTTTTGCAGAATAATTTAAGCTCTCTGAGCGTTTCATTAACAGTAATAAAATGAAGAATGATCTTTTATTTCTAGTTTTCTTACCTTATATATTCCAGAATTTGCCAAATAGAACAACTGCCTTACCTAAAAAAGAAAAAAATATTTCTTGTTAAAATATATCATTGCTATGAAAGGAAAATTGAAGACAACATTGTAACTTTACGGATCATAAATACAAATGAGTCTCTAGTCAACATCATATTTCTCCCCCGGCTAAAGTAGGATTTAATAACAAATTCGATTTAAGGGCCGGATAGAAAATGCAAATATCTCTACATTGCTTTTCGAGTAACATGATGAGATGAATATATTATGTATATTTGCGTAGGCTTAGCAACATGAACGGGCATGATCATAGGAGATGGGGAAGAGAAGAATGAATTGAAGTGGTATATCGGTTATGCTTGTCGCGCGCGCACGCCTCTTTCTTGCGTGCTAAAGGTCTTGTTTATGTACTTATACAGTAGTAGGTACTCGTACAGCTGTGCTACCGCGAACTTCGAAAATCGAACTTCATGTGGTGCCGTCCCTTTCACTCTCGTGTTATACTCTATATGACGGAAAGGGACGGTACGATACGAAGTTCGATTTTCGAAGTTCGCGGTAGCACCCCAGGTCACACGTTAGCTTAAAAGCTTTGTTTAACGTACTAGCGACGACCTACTTCACATACTCGTATTCTACACGACTCGCGTGGTGTCCAGTGTATGTGTTCTCAGAAATAAATATTATCTTATCGTATCTTATGGAATCGCTATAATAGTCGCCTGTTTTTAACCGCCTTTAAAAAAGGAGGAGGTTCTGAATTCCGATCTATTTTTTGTGAACTCGCTGACCTGTCATTTCTAAACTGTTTTGAAAAAAAAATGTTTTTTTTTGATAGGAGGTACCTCCAAGTCAGTCCCATGTCAGTTTGGTGAAGGAAGGGACGTCTGATTTTTTTAAATTATTTTTTTAGTTGTGTTGTAATCAATATAATCAGACATAATAAGATAACCTATAAAATAAAAATTAAAGGGACTTCTTAAATATTCTATGGCGATTTCGCTGTTTTTAGTCTTCAACTAAATTGATCCGACGGATCAATCAATTCATCCATCTCGATCAACCAATTCATTAACTTAGAATTATCCTGTTCTCCAGAAATTCCTGGTACTGTTTTTTATTACTGTTTGTTGTATTTTACAGTCTACATATAAATTTTACATTCTCTTGAGACGTGAGGTTTTCTGAGAATTACTAATAAAAGTAGTAAAGCTACGAAAGCGGTGCAAACAGACGAATTAAGTTACACTTACACTGTTAGAATTGCAGGCGGTTACCAAATGACTACTGACTTTGGGTAAGTCCTAACTGTAGCAATAATCAGCAGAAATTCGAAATCCACGACACTAAGCTACGAGTACATTGCGATTCACAACCCGTTTCGATTCAATTCACAAATTTCTAGAAGAAGACGAAGCTATCTACTAAAATACCGATATTCCGTAGATAAGCTTCAAAAATCTTTGGAATGTTCGTATCATATGCTCGGAATATCAGTTACCATTAATTAGCAGACTGATATTCCGAGCATATGATTCGAACCACATCAGCCAAAAGACGTCCACTGCTGGACATGGGCCTCCCCCAAATTCACGGAGGGTATATGCCATAATCGCCACGCTTGGCATGCGGGTTGGCGATCGCAGTATCTCCACCGCACTCCAGGGATGCTGCTGCCCATCCCCCGGTGGTCTTTATTAAAAAAAATGCAAATTTTGACAAGAATTAATACCATTAGTTTGAATTTTTTTTACTTGTTCTTGTCATGAACCACTTTTGATTTTTCAAAGAGTTTGCAGCCCCTTTTAGAAAAAAACGAGAAAGCTTTATGGGTCCATGTACCATAGTTTTAGAAACCCTGCATTAGCTTTTCGTTGACGGAAATATCGTCCGGAAATCTGCATATTCTGCAAAGAAATTGAAAGGTGTATGTAAAACCCCCAATCCGCACTGCGCTAGCGTCTACGCGGCAGAATACAGCCCATTCCCTCACATCCATGAGAGGACGTAATATAATTTATATCGCTAAGACTTGAGGATTCGTTGTGTTCATAGCTAGAGACATATGCAGGTCTCTCACTCTCAACACAGTGTATTTTAGGAGCTCTGGTGACCTTACTTATCACCAGGAACCGAACACCACACACCTATGGAGCATATAGTGAAGTTATTATAGCTGCGTTCTTCTGTAAGTTGGAAGTACTTCTCCAGTTGGGCTGCTCCAAATTTGTACGAGATGACGTTCCGCTGTGCCCTGCCTCTATTAAGTCCGAGTGCCGTTAATAGAGATAGGGCACAATTAAACAGAGGTCTGACTTATACTAGTTAACTAGAATTGAGTTGTCGCTAAACATTGTGAAGAAAACAAGCTCGAAACGATTACGACCGAACAACGTCGTGTATACCGCTGGAACGATCCGAGTAAGCTCTTATTAATTGATAAAGCTGCAAACGTGTTGCTATCATAAAATAAATAATCTCGATGATGATACTGATAATGAAGTGATGAAGGAATAACTTAAATGCCCCAGTGCTCGCCAGAGACCATAAACATGGCATTCGTCTCAACAGTAAATCTTATGTAATGACAGGAATGATCAATAGAATATGTCATCTATTGGAGATTATGGTTTCAAGCATCGGGACGCTTATCTTACTCGTATATAAGTATAACTTCGACAAAACAGATTAGCTAGTACCATAGATTTTATGGTCATATTTTAGGGCCGAATATAAATGAAATTTAAAAAAAGTAAAATGGCACAAAAGGTCATGATCATAATTCCCATTGTGCCAGCTGGGCAAAACAGGTATTTGCATTATCTGCCTTTCAAAATCATTCACAGAAACTTAAGGAAAAATAATTATAATTCACTCATATAGTCAATTATGAGTTAATCTCAACGTTACACTGTGCAAAATCACATTATTTAAATGAGCCTAGCCATTTCATGGCTTCAAGGTGTTTAGTCACGTCAAAGCTCGTCGAGTTGCTTAGCAATAACCATCATACCAATACCAACCACCATAATACCATAAAATACCAGTGTCCTAGAATTAATATATGAATAAAGGATAAATTTAGTCCGTTTGGCGTAACCTAATGTCCGGACGCAGACGGCTTGGAGAGCACCCAACTGCAAACTGAAACTAATTAGTAACTGTCTTGAGGACTCTACACAAAATTACAATAATAATTTTAATAAAGTAAAACTTTCGCGCTGAGAATTTATCATCATCATCATCATCAGGCCTCAGACATCTTGACAGATGATTCAAACAGCGTCTGCACGCGAGAGACAACACCTCTCGTGACTATATAAGCCAATCCGGGATCGACATTTGCGACCACATTTGTGGCACACGAATTGAGGGACCGTAACATCGGTACAGTCTTGATGGTCATGCCGTTTAACACGCTTGTGGGCAAGATTTTGGAACCAGGTGTTATCGTGGACTTCGCGGCCCTTTGCGATAGTATTTCTCCACTCATCGCGATTCCCAGCAAGATCTTCCCAAGTGCTGCAATCAATGTTGAATGCAACCATGTCACGTTTCACGCAGTCCTTGAAGCGGAGCATGGGACGTCCCACGTTGCGCTTTCCGAATGCAATTTGGCTCAACATAATCTGCCTGGGCAAACGAGAGGCGTCCATGCGTTGCACATGCCCAAGCCACCGTAAACGCCTCTGTTTCAACAGGGCGGTGATGCTGTGGAGCTGTGCAATGTCCAGCACTCTCTCGTTAGTAACCTTATCCTTCCATGTAATTTTAAGAATACTCCGAAGACAGCGCATGTGGAAGGTGTTTAGACGTCGTTCTTGCTTTGCGTATGACGTCCAGGTTTCGGCTCCATACAAAAGTGTGCTCAAGACGCAAGCTTGGTAAACAATCATCTTGGTCTTAGTTGTAAGGTGATTATTGTCCCACACTCTTGTGCGCAGCCTGCCAAACGTCGTAGCCGCCCTGCCGATGCGGACGTCGACCTCTCCATCGAGGGAGAGGTTGCTCGACACGGTCGACCCCAAGTAGCAGAACTTATCGACTACCTCTAAAGGAACATTTTCCAGCAAGATGTGCGGCTGTTGAGTGTAACCTTGCGCTAAAATTACGGTCTTCTTTGTATTTATTGACATGGTGAATAGGTTACATGCATGCGCAAATTTGTTTAGTAAAACTTGAAGTTCGTAAGGAGTTTTGGCTACGAAAGCTGCGTCATCGGCAAAGAGCAGACTGTCGATAAAGAGATCCACACGGTTACGACGAGATTTTAAAAGGTTGATATTGAATAACATCCCGTCTGCTCTTGTATGTAGGTGAACTCCCTGTTGCGAGTCACCAAAGGCAACCTTTAGCAACAGTGAGAAGAATATGCCGAATAGTGTTGGTGCTAAGACGCAGCCTTGGCGAACCCCTCTTCGCATCTCAAAAGCATTGGAAGTTTGGTCGTTAAAAACAACAGAACCCTTCATTCCAGTGTGAAAAGATTTTACCAACTTCAGAAGCTTCGGGGGACATCCAATTTTCTCGAGTGCAGTGTAAAGGCCTTCCCTGGAAACAGTGTCGAAGGCTTTATTCAGGTCAACGAAAGCGATCATTAGGGGAGTGTTCTGCTCGCGACACTTTTCTTGCAGCTGTCTAAGTGTGAAAATCATATCCATGGTGGACCGCTGTGATCGGAAACCACATTGCGCCTCAGGATACACGCGTTCGGCAAGACTTTGTAGCTTAGTCAGGACAACTCTAGCAAAAAGTTTTCCAACGATGCTTAGAAGGGATATGCCACGATAGGAGTTGCAATCACCGCGGTCGCCTTTCCCTTTGTATAGGGTCACAACGTTCGCATCGCGCATGTCCTGAGGGAAACTTTCCTCCACCCAGCATTTTCCCAGGAGATTGTGAAGCAGAGGTAATACGCAGTTGAGTTTAAGGGTTTCGGTGAGGATACCATCCACCCCAGGACTCTTGCCACACCTAAGTCTACGCACAGCTCCACGAAGATTCTCGATCGTGGGCAAATCGTCAAGTTCAGCCATGACTGGTAGGTTTGGAATTAAATCCACTGCAACCGGGCTGATCTCAACTGGTTGAGAATAAAGTTCGGTATAATGCTCTACCCACCGACCGAGCTGACGGTTACTATCAGTAATGATGGTGCCATCCTTTTCTTTCAGAGGAGCCGTCTTTTTTTGCACTGGACCTAAGGCCGTCCTGATTCCAGCATAAACACCGCGAAAGTTTCCCGCGGCTGCACAGTCTTGGATGCTTCTGCATAAGTCAAGCCAGTAGGATTTATAATACAGCATTAATTGGCTTGAATAAGCAAGTCTCGACAGATATTCGTGTCAACAGTAACTAAGGTAAAACAATCTGCGGTAGATCTAGATCCATAATGAACGAGATGAGGAAATATATTATTTCTTTATGATTCCGTGCCAAAGAAAGAAATATCATCAACTTTCTTGCATTCATTGCCTTAATTTTTTTAAATGCAAATTTTTACAAGAATTTAAATAAGACTTTTAAGAAGAGTGTATTATCTTCGAACTGATGACATGAACATATTGATAATTTAAGTAATTTGACAAAACAGTTAAGAATATTTTCTAACTCGTCCATTTTACTCCACTATCACCACCACCATATCAGCCCAAGGATGTAAACTGCTCGACATAGGCCTCCTCCCAATTCATGGGAGTTATTACCATACAATATATACTCCATATATACCATTTTACTCCATTAAGGAACATTATGTTATTTTTTAAATGTCTTTGATACGTTGTAATTGTCATTAATTTTAATTATGATTTATTATTCTTTAATGTTTTATTATTATTTAATTTATTACTTGGACTTCTTTTTCACATTCATATTTGTTTCACTAGCTTTTGACCGCTACTCCACATGCGCGCAATTCGTTATATTATAGAAATGCATGCTATTAAATTGTGGTAGGTGCAGGCTTAAATATCGCTCGCCCGTACAAACTTGTACCCCCCTTTTCCACCCCCTAAGGAATGATTTCCGGAATAAAAACTATCCTAATGTCCTTTCCCGGAATTCAAATTATCTCTTTACCACATCTTAATCGGTTTAGCCGTTTAAGCGTGAAGAGGTAGCAGACAGAGTAACTCTTACTTTCGCATTTATGGTATTAGTATGCATTTATGGTATATATATTTACTGCATTTAAATTGTAAATGCATGATTTTTTATGTATTCTAAAATAACGAGGGTCCAGAATTACGCACAAAGTAACGCCAGCGAGAACTGATAAGTACAATGTTTACCTAATCATACTTCATATATAATTTTTACAACGTTGATAATTTATGTCACATAAATCATATTTTATTTATTGTATAGGCGCGCTGCCCGTTGCCCTTATTACACACCCCTGATTACAAATAACTTAAAATAAAATTGTTGACATTGTAACGAGCACGCAGTATTGGCCCACCCTGTATGTAAACTAGAGCAAGGATCCTGCCTTCGGCAGGCACGAATGAGGCTTGGGCGGGCCAGGCGAAGCGCCCTTGACTACAGGGCCATCATTTCACTTGTTTTGATGATAGGAGGGGACATCCCTAGGATATCGCCATCTAATATAGAAATATATTGTGAAGTATGAATTGATCATGACAGAGATCAACTTTACTCACTTTATGTATAACTACAAATGCGTGAAAGTTCGGCATTCAAATGCCTAAAAATATGATTGAATGTGTGTGTTCTCATTTTGTTTTAACAGGAACC
This sequence comes from Notocelia uddmanniana, assembly GCA_905163555.1. Taxonomy (NCBI): domain Eukaryota; kingdom Metazoa; phylum Arthropoda; class Insecta; order Lepidoptera; family Tortricidae; genus Notocelia; species Notocelia uddmanniana. The sequence continues at coordinate 26,785,946 of LR991055.1, forward strand.
TTATTGATGGTTCAAACTGGTTAATAGCCATGTAGTTACCAATTATTCAAGGCGCCAATTTTTAGGCCGTACGAGATGACGTCTATTAGAGATATCTAGAATAAAAATGACGAATGGCGAAAGAAAACCTATTTCCGTTTTCTCAAGACTTGAGATTTATTTATTTGTTTATTTAAACAACAAAGACAACAAGGACAGTTTACTCCCAGCGTTCGAGATGCAACGAGAGTGGTCGATAGCGATCGAGATGGGTTTATTGTTTATATTTTTGGCGTTAAATCTGTCAGGGCCTCTATGGAGGAAGCTACAGCTTGTTAACAAGTCAAAACAGTTATCGCGAGCTCCTTTTCATGTAGGTTAATAAACGTGCAAACAGGGTTCAACATTTTAGATGTGTTTGATCACCATATATATTGTTGTATATTAACAGTTTTTTATTCTTGATATAACAGAAAGTAAACATACCTTAAAATACATTATATTTCACTCGATTGTAAACAAGCACAATCTAGAAATTAAAAGGATTGCGTCTAGCAATAGACGACAAGGTCGTCTTTCGAAAAAATGTCTATGCGTGCCCCAGAATAAGATATTTTATTATATTCGACATTTTAGTTATAGGATTATTCAAAAGAAGTGACGCCAGTCAACTTTTTTACTAATAGTCTTATAGGTGAAAAACTTAAGAAGATATGTAGTTGTGACGTGTTTGAAAAGGCGTTTGTTTCGTTTGTGTTGCACATTTTAAATATGTAATGTCTATTCGAACACGCTACAACTACATACAACAGGTCGTCTTCTTAAGTTTTCTACCTTTACGCCCTTATTCATAAAACTTAACACACCTCTGTTAACTAAAATTTGTTTTGTCCCTTCCTCACAACCATAATTGTCAAATTGACAGATGACTAATCAACTTTAGCGGCTTGTTAACTAATATAGGCTTGATGGACGTTTATGAATAAGGGGGTTAATCTTGAATGGCCCAGGAATTGGCCTCCAGTGTAGAAACAATTCTTACACTACTTCATCCAAGCTAAATAAAAACGTCAATCAATGTTGCGAAAAAAAATTGTAATGGAATCTTGATAAACACAACTTTGTGAGCACGGTTGGAATTTGTTTAGAATTTGCCCACAACGTGGGAATATATTTTCAGAACACGCTCGGAAAGGATTGCGCCTGAAAATTTGCGTCCAGGGGTTGTTACTATAAAATTATCTTGTTAAATATGTAATTTAATACCGAAGAAGTTTCATTCTGAGTGAATTTTACAGACATTATTCTCAAGACGCTGAATAGAGCCAAATTGGCATATTTTACACGGTGGCTCAACAAAAACAATTTGCTTTGTTAAAAAAAAAAATAACACGTTTCTTTCATATTTCAAAGGGTGTGGACGATGCCAAAACACGATTTAAGAAAATCGGCTCGATCAAAAAAAATCGCAAAGCTAGTTTTTAAAATCATCTTAAAACAATCGTAATCTATATATATATTACGCGAAGCCGATCCTTACAACGCCCATCAGATCTACAGTTATGGACCGATTTTGATAAATTATATACCATAGGATTCGTCCCATGCTGCAGATTTGCAATAAGGTCTTAGTTTTTTGATTTTTATCCTGGAAAATTTATTAAATTGATATTTACGAAAAATCCTGGATGAGCCGACAAATATAAACCTCAAAATCGTGTTCGATGACGCCGCATACAAGCGACGGGTCAGCTTACCTTGGTAGAATTGTACGAGGTGTCAAAATTTAGCTTGGTTAACACGTGACCTCCACGTGACTTGGGAACTGGCTATGGTATGATTCCGGATGACATAAAATTAAATATGAACTAAAATGTTCCTGTAAGAAATATCTGGTACAGCATTACAATATAAAACTTTTGAGTCGAGAAATACTCAATATTATTAAATATAAACGAAAGTAAAATTACTAATTTGTTTAGAAGACAATACATAATATTCGGTCTAAGTATTTACAGTTTACATAAATGACAGACGTATTGTGTCAACATTTTTTTTATTGTGCTCTAATTATGTCAATATTAAATTGTCATGGTTTATACTTCAAAGAAGTTGATATACAAACCAATGACGTTTCAAATATACGTTCCGTATATCTTGACTGATATTGATATCTGCCAAAACAATGACAAACCAAATTAAACTTTACGTTGTGAGTTACAGAACTGTTTCTGAGTTAATCATAGATAAGCTGCAAACCATTTTGAAAGAGAAGAGGCTAGCTTTGTCTAAGTGTGTCTCTCTTCCACCTATTGCCATACCAGTAGGGTGATCATAAGTAAAGAAGTTCAATCAGTAGACGTTACTTATTGGTGGATTCAGATCAAACCAACGAGAAAACAATGTTGCACTAATTAACCTTTACGACGCCAATAACGTATTCGACGTATATGCGCACCATTAATTCGACAAAACGACGAATATATCCGTCATGGTGACGGCGTCCAATGCGATATCAACCTAGATGCATTTCTATTGAGAGTGCGCTAAAAAGGTTAAATACTTTAACAAAATTAAGACGTCAGAAAAATAATTAAACCCTTTAATTGTCGACAACATGGGAGTTATAACGTACGTTGTCAAAATCACCTTCGTTCTTTAGCTGACGTGTAAGTGTCACTGCCGTTCATTAAGTATAGCGTTCAAGGGGTTAATTTGCTATTCATCAATGTTTGTCTGAGGATGTCAAACGCAAAGTTGAACCCTATAGAAATGCATGTAGGTTGATATCTCATTAGAGGCCATGACGGATATATACGTCGTTGGCTTCGGACCGTTGGTGCGCAATATAGGTACGTTGTTAGCGTCGAAAAGGTTTATAATACTCGAAAAGTTAGAGGACATGTACATTTGTCTTTGTTACGTTTCAGTAAAAATGTCCAAAATAAAGGGGATAATGGTCACGTTAAACTGCCACGTTCTAAAAGGGCGTAGGTACATTGAAAGGACGAATAAGATTACCACTATTGCACATGTTCAATTAAAAGTTAAAATTATACTGTATCAGTGTCACCTGCAACAGTGACAGTGCCGGTTTTCAGGGGGTCTACCCGAAACACCCGAAGATCGAAGTTCATTATATTTCCTTCTCTATCACACCAATAAGCAAGTGTTATAGAGATAGATAACGAAAGATTTTAACCCAGTTACTTCACTTGACAATATAGACCTCACAACTGTCATGCCAAAACCACACGATGGGCCATGATGGGCCACGTACAAGACGCAGTTATGCGGTGGAACGAGATGAAAATATGTTTTTGTATGATTGACTGACTGGCGATTGACCTTAGTCTCACTTGATGGAAAGCGATGGCCTTTAATGCATAACTGCGACCTATACGTTGGCCCATAATGGCCCATTGCGTGGTTCCGGCATCAAATGTTAATACCAATATTGCCAATGTCGCATGCATTGTTTTTTTCTAGATTAGATAGAATAGGTTATGAGGATACTTAGAGTATTTCTAAAGAGATCCTATACGAGTACGAGTTCCACCAAGGGGGACGGGAAAGCTCTTACCCACCTAAATTGAGAATTTGTCTTAAACGGCTGGCGCCTTATCATAAACAACCTCTTTAATTTGGGCGGATATGACGTGGACATGATAATGAGCCAAATAAAAAAGTGGAACTATGACAAAGACTACAAATTATGTATCTCTCTCTGTCGCTCTTATTCCATTTAGTACATGACCTCGGTAGTGGTGTTATTATTTGAAAATTTCTCAGGGGTATTCTAAGGGCGGGTAGGATAGGATTCTCATATCACAGAACATTCTTAATTGCGGAACTATGACAAACATAACAAATGATATATCCCTTACAGTCACTCTTATTCAATTTAGTAAGTATATGATATGATCATCTCGCTCGGTAGCGGTATTATTATTAGACGTCTTCTCTGGGGTACTCTGAGTTTGCGTACCTTATTAGAGCCTTATTTAGACAAGAGACGCCATCAGCGCACATTACCGAACAAAATATTTTGGTTTTTTTTTCCTCTCCTGGCTTCTCATGTTGGTCCCCGAGAGGGACCTCGACAAATTACCCTAACTCCTATGTGGACACAACTTAGGTGCACCACCAATAAAGAAATACCTAACGCAAACAAAATATTTTGTAAATTGGGGGAGGTAACACACACATAAAAAACCACACATACAAAATATTTTCCTATTACTACGCATCATTACACTGAAACAATCAACGCACACACATTCAAAACACTAATATTATCTGATTATTATCAGATGGCCAAATTGACTGAAGTTGCTAAGATGCATATTTTTCATAGAAATTCTCATAGTTAGTAGGTAGATCTCATTTCTTGAAATAAGGCTGACAGTTACTGTAAATTTGACGACTAGCCGTGATGATCAAGCCCGAATGTTTTTAAATCGACTTTGTAATCGACCTTCGGAATACGCATATTCTATGCCGTGGCTTCGCTTGCGTTCTTCGTAGTACGTCTACGCGGCGAAGCCGCGCGGGTAACTAGTATCTCTTATTTTTCAATTGAAACATCTGTAATTAAAAACACAGTTCCAACATACTCAAACTTAAGACGGCGCAGTACGATCGGTGTGGATCGGTGCTCCATACAAACGTATTTAGGCTCTCATTTTAAAACGCCATGCTAGAATAACATGAAACTTTGTATACACAATGGGATCCGGCATACCTAGGTCGGAAATTAGTTTCTGTTGCTAGAAATTGAAAAATAATTTTACGGCTTGTATGAAAACCTTAATAATCGCTGTATTTTTTCGCGATTATAATTTCAAGCAACAGAAACTGATTTCCGCCCTAGACAAGCTGGATCCCATTGTGTATACAAAGTTTCATGTTATTCTAGCATGGTGTTTTAAAATGAGAGCATAAATACGTTTGTATGGAGAACCAAACGTACTGCGCCCTCTTAAAGTATAGACGATTTATATTACACATATGGTGAATATATTTAAATTTATGATTAAATTTCAGATTAAATATCTGATTATATAGCAGGTATATACTTATAGTTTCTCTTGCACTCCGGCGTACCCTTTACGTACAAGGCGGATGCTATATTTTTCTTGCAAAGCCCATTGCGTGGAATATACCCCGCTCCCGCCAGCTAAACTGTTGCTAGTGGATATGTGAAAAATTAAAGGTAGTACATATTGGGTAGTAGAATTTAAAAACGAAACCTATCACAGGTAAGAATACATTACTAGTTAACGAGTAATAGGCGAACTTGTAATGTAATTACTTACTAAACTACGGAACCCTTCATTGCGCGTGGCCCGATACGCACTTGGTCGCTTTTTACTATAAGCACGACTATCTAATTAATAACTGAAAGTATTTGAGCTTAATGGGGCACCAAGAGGTGGGCCAATTTAAACTTGTAAGATTAGATTACACAACCGCACACCGATACAAATAGGCGAAACTAAATCGTGCCAGTAGCTAAATATAAAGTAAAGTTTGTCCAAACATAGTGCTTACACAACTGGGAAGGGCATGTATAATGTTTCTGCCGCATAGTTACCTCATGCTACTTAACCATTACTCACTGCAAATACCGCCAAGCCCCCGTGATAGCATTAATTAATTATTTTTTATCAAACGAGTTGCTAGTTAGTGTAAATATACTGTACAACCTTGTTACCCACTATACCGTCATAATAATAAGAACGTGATCTCAATTATAAGTATAGCAAAAACTATTTTCACAATGAAAATATGGTTCTTATTTCAATGTTTCGCAACTGAGATAGACTTTATTATTCCCACAACATTACTTTTTTACTCCGTGAAGACTGTACACGACCCAGAGAAAGAGGCAGGCCTCCAGCCACTTGGTGATCAACAATCGAGAGGGATTTAAAAGCCTATTAGGTTTCCCCCGTGACGACTCGGGATATAATATCTTGCGACTCTAGAAAAATCTTAAGCGTGTTACCGACCCTTTACAAATGTGAGGTAAATCCTCACATTGTGTATTGACAACCAGAAACATATGAAGAAACACAACAACATATGAAATATACTCTAGTCAAACTGAACCCTAATCTAGGTGTTATTGAAGGGGGTGCTAGGCGGGTAACCTCTACGAGTGTCTGGGCTTTTCCAGTTCCTCTGGACCCTCGCGGGTCTAGGGGAAGGGAAAGGGTTCTGGCCGGTGCGCCCTGGAGGCAACGGTAAGTGATTTATCCGCGGATGGATCGCTTACCGGTGCTACCAATAACCCGGAGACGGGGTCTATCTGGGTGTTCCTATGTTTTAGCGGAGGACACTCCAGATGTGACGCACCAGGGAGTCGCAAGACACCCCAGGGACAGGCCATGCCGTATGCCTGTATAAATAATTACGGACCCGTAACCCTGACTAGTCGGGAGCGGGGGCTGTCACCGTTAGGCCGGGGCCACCACCCCACTGCGAGGGAGAAAACCTCTATAAAAAGTTACAAGGGGACCTGAGGGGGTGAATCCGGGGTTTTTCACCCTCTCCCGGTGAGGAGGTCCTTTGGTCGGCAAGTGTGCGGTGTCGCCCTGCATGCTTGGCGACGGGTGGGGGGCGCAAGCCTCAACCGAGAGGGGACAGCTTCGCCTGTCGCAGCAGGCGGTGTTCGCGGTTGTGTGCCTTGGCGATCTCGTGTTACCGCCACTTATGCTGCGTGATGGGCATACCCTGGAGGTTTTAGACGGTAGTTCGGGCGGTTCCCGGGAGTCCGTCATACCCGTCCTAGTTCCCCGGCTAGGCGGCATGCGTAAATGCATTTGCCCTAGGTTAAAAAAAGGTGTTATTGAAGAAATAAAAATCTAAATGATATAATAACACAATGCATTGATTTGGATCTTCGACACAGGGCACATGATAATAAACATTCCGTGTTTTTTTTTACATTGCGCAACAAGACTAAAAAACACGTATTGTTGATATAGATATAGAATAGTTAGATCCAAGCAAATAAAAAAGAGGCTTTAGTTGCAAAGTATATCTCAAAAATATGCAAAGTACCGGTGTGTCTGAAAGCTCAAAAGTACCAAATATTGTTGCGTGATGTATACCAGACATCTGCTAAGGTGTGATTTTATTACAAGTGACAGATGCCAAAGCTATCAAGCATGCGAGGTATCAAATATACGAAATATCTTTGGTGCATACTTACCTTTAGTATATTGCGATACGAAGATAGCTAATAAAGACAGGACGTTAGTTTGTCAATCGTCACGGTATACATCAGCTGCCGAAATGAAATCAATGTAAATGGGATCTGTCGGCTTGGTCGGCTCTGGGTACGCGACGTGTCCGTTACTCCGGCTTATTCGATGTGAATACAAACGAAGGGTCTTTATGAATAATTCAATAATATAGTCATCGATATTCATGTGGTATTAGTGTAATTTTCAAGTTTAGCAACGCTTGTAAGAACGGGCGCATTACGGTGGTCTTTTGCCTGATGGGTCGTTCAGATAATTTATGCTAGACACACGGTGAGACCACTGATGAACCGATTCATTTTGAATATTTGCTATGTAAGTAATAATTTCATTTTTAATATAAGAATTAAAATCATATCAGATAACACGCGGTATAAATGTGGCGATGTTAAATTAACATATATTTTATATGACTGTTGAATCATTAATCCGAGGGTTATCATTATAATTAGAGGGAACGAAATATTACTAACCATAGGTCAAAATGGCAGCGGAAAGAAAAAAATACTTTCGCTCTTGTTAGCGGGCTAGGGAACAAAACTGCGATTTAAATAAAAGAAACGGGCCAGAAAAAAAATATCGATATCGTAGTTACATAGGATTTAAAGACGATTTTCCAAATGAGCTGCCACAGATGAATCATTTGTTTGAACAACGAGGTATAATTCAATCAACCTTTTTGTAAAATTCAGGGGATGTGCAATCCGTTTTGTTTAATAACTTTTTGCAAATGAACTGTGACCCGATTTGGTGTGATAAATTGGTGTGAATGAAATTATCAGACAGGAGGTGTGAGGAATATTATTTAACATATTGATGGATAAACAATATATACTCGTAGAGTCGACAAACATGTGAACAGACTTTTTGTTAAGCCTTCAGTTGCAGCAATATATCTTATATTGGGTGTACTCGTTCTCGTACTTAACTCAATACCCGTTCAGTTTACATATTTCTATTTCTTTTTGCGCGACATTTACTGGATTCGGTAGGTATAAAGAAATTCTAAAATATAACTATTCAATAATGATCACCATCATTTGAGATTTGATTACAACATTATTGAATAGTTAGATTAATGAACGATATAGGAATGTGGACTAAGCTATCTTTTACCGATTCGTATAATTCAACTGTTACTGACATATTGTCAAGAGAAAGATGTGAAAGAAAATACCATACCTAGGGATATGTATTTGTTGGCTTACCCTTTTCCTCTAACATTGTTACCTGATCAGATAGTAATAAAACAAGCAACCCGCCAGCCAACTGACAGCATGTAACACAACGAAGCGTAAATAGTTATTTTAACCCGTTAAAGTAAGGGAGAAAATAATGTTATGGTAGGTGTTTTGTTACTGATAAAAATAGTAGATTGTATTTATTACAAGGGAGTAAAATGCAATATTTCATCAAGGGTTAGCGCGTTGAACCCCGAAGGAAGCGAAGGATTCCAGAATAAAATCCCGAGCGTAGCGAGGGATTCTACCATAGAATCCTGAGAGTACTGAGTCAAAGGGTAGCATTCAAAGTGCCACGCCCGAGTTGGAAATAATTTTGCTACCGTACTACCTACACTTCACTTCTCATATGAGGAAAATTATATTATTTTATTATTATTATTATATTATTATTGTACGTATAGGGAGTATAGGTATAGTTATTACCCATATTAGAAAGGGACACACTAAGACAAATTGAGTCTCTTTCGGCTCATGTCTAGAGAAGTATCTAATATCTCTATGATTCGTTCACTTTCAATGCGGTTGTTGTGACAAATTGATAGGTCTTTTAAGTTATCTAGTCATCTCATCAATTGAAGAAATGAAGAAAGAGTCAATAAAGTGTCGATAACGCTCTTGTGATTCTGGAGTCGCTGTCCATAGGCTACGGTGTTTGCTTGCCATCAGGCAGCCAGTAAACTTGTTTGCCACCGTCGCTGCATAAAATAAAATCTTTTGTAGCCCGTTTAGCGGTAGTAAAATAGTATTTTAATCCCTGTCGGCATGGCAGAAATGAAAAAAAAAATTACAGGCTACCCCAGCCCAGCTATGCCTAAATATTATAGGTTACAGGCTATTAAATGGACTAGAAAAGACTTTTTCTAAAAGGAGAAGTGAAAAGATTATTTTATTGTATCATCCCAATTATAATCTTCCAGTTTTAATGAGCGTCGATAGATATAGCCAGTTGAGTTTAATTAAACGGTAATTAATCCATCATAGAAAATAAACCCTTATTTCAGTCATTATCGATCCAAAGCTACTATTATATAGATGCCTCAACTTTAATTCGCTCTTTTGACTTTGTAGTCGGAAGTTAATGACCTTTTCTTGTTACAGATCCGTGTTCTTGATGGCTGACATGGGGTGACACCATCACGTTTCTATATTCCGACACAAAATTAATTACTGTTTGAAAATTTTGTTCTTTATTGCATGTTCACCAACATGTAATGTACCTAAATGAATAATAATAAAACTATTGCTTGGCAACCGAATAACATGTCTCGAAATCAATTTAATTTTATTTAATATTTTTCCACTTATTTCTGGCAGACCTTTACTGCAATTAAAGTGTTTTTATAATAGACAACACATATTAAATATTAATCTCTTCGGAGATTGCGACCGGAGCCCGAATGGTGCGCTGCTGCGCGCCCGGCCCGTCATATGGAGATGTCATTCATTGTTGAAGTACAACAACAATCTAATAACATTGGAGCAATATTTGTGTGTGAAATTATTTAATTGGTTTGCGCTGAAATCATTCTAAAAGTGCACATAATCAGTATTTCGTAAGTTACGAGTGAAGAGTCGCTGGCGTCGCAGCCTTTGGTGTAGGTGTGACATATTCCTTTGAACTGTAATTATAATTTTGTGATTCAATTTATTGACATTTGTGTAAAAATAGTATTGTTTATTTAGATTAGTTTTATGGGCAACCACTTTATTCATTTATTATGAGCAATCTCCCGGGGGTAGCCTGTCCTCACTGTCCCAAGGTGTTCGCTGCCACAAGAGGCCTTAACGTGCATATATCTAAGATACACAAGAATGTAGCTATTGCCCATGGGTCAAGCGGTATTGTTGCTGCATCGCAGTTTACAAGCGCTGGCGCTGGTGATGAACGCCTCCACTCTCTGCCAACGCTTAAAAGAAATGTTCGTGTACTAAAGCATATACCCAAAGGTGCAAGGAATCTGGCAGCGGGTAGGTTGGCTGGTATAATGGACAATTGCTTAAGAACGAATAGTCTGGAGGATTGGTTCACACTTTTATCGTTTTCCTTTACCGCGCTCAGGGTTCCCGAGAGTACTGTGCAGCGCCAGTCTCTTACGTCCAAAGTAAAGGATAACATTGAAGCGATACGTGTCTATTTTCCAGATGAAGTTAGCCATAAACCGCAATCCCTTTTCCGTTCTATAGAGGCTAAGGTACATGATGGGGATTTACGAGGCGCCGTAAGACTCCTACTATCGGACTCGACTTTAGCACCTAATAACGAGAGCACTTTAAGGGAGTTAAAAGTTAAGCATCCTATTCCCTCAAGACCACTTCAATTACCAGCCGAGCCTGATTTGTCCACCCCATTCTTAATCGTGTCAGCCCCCGATGTATTAAATGCCTTAGGAAGTTTTTATAATGGATCGGCAGCAGGTCTGGATGGCCTCCGCCCCCAACATCTAAAAGAGTTAACTTTCCCATCTGCGGGTAGTAACGGGCCTAAATTGTTGGAGTCGTTAACTAATCTGTGCAATTTTCTTTTGAGGGGAATGGTTCATCCACAAGTTTGTCCATATTTGTATGGGGCGTCAATATGTGCCTTGTCAAAAAAAGATGGAAGTGTTAGGCCTATTGCGATTGGAAATACTATACGTCGGTTGGTTTCAAAGTTATGTTGCCGTTCCGTTAGAGATGAGATGGCGGTTTACCTTCAGCCCCACCAAGTGGGCTTTGGCACGCCTTTGGGCTGTGAAGCGGCAATTCATGCTACACGTTCTTTTGCATTAACCCGGGACAGAACTGATAATGTTATTATAAAGCTAGATATAAAAAATGCTTTTAATAGCGTCGAAAGGGATACGTTGTTAGAGGAAGTTAATTCTTTAGTACCTTCTTTATATCCTTTCCTTTTCCAATGTTATTCGTCGCCTAGTAATCTTTTTTATAATAACAATATTTTGTTTTCGCAAGTCGGTGTTCAGCAGGGAGATCCTTTGGGCCCGTTGGTTTTTTGTCTGGCCATACATAAACATGTATCTTCTTTGGATTCTCCCTTGAATGTTTGGTACTTAGACGACGGAACAATAGGAGGTCCACCTGGGCTCGTCTTGGAGGATTTGAAAAAGATGCTACCAGCTTTGTCAGCCATAGGTTTGGAGCTCAATGCGGGAAAATGTGAGATATTCCATTGTAGCTCGACTAGATCTATTGCTGATTTTGAGGAATTACTTCCAGGATTGAAAGTAATTGATTCTACATCTTTTACTCTTTTAGGGGCTCCGATATTCCCAGAGGGAGTACCCACTATTGTTAAAAAAAAGTCAGATGCATTAGCATCGTCTTTAATTCTTTTACAACAGCTTTCAGCCCATGTCGCCTTGGTCTTGTTACGTAGTTCATTTTCTATGCCCCGAATGATTTACACTTTGCGGACAGCTCCTTCTTGGTTGTTTCCTCAGTGTATTCAAGATTTTGACCAAATTTTGCGATGTGGTCTTGAAGCCATTTTAAATGTAAGTCTGAATGAATCGCAATGGGTTCAGGCTGCGCTGCCTATTAGGTACGGTGGTCTTGGCATTCGTCATGTGAATGATGTTGGACTTGTAGCTTTCATTGCTTCTGCTCATGCATCTGGTGAGCTTGTCACTCGCATTTTGTGTCTAGACGGTGGCAAGGTTCAAATTCCATTTTTGAAGGAAGCTTTAGTAGAATGGAAGTTAAGGTGTCCGGATGATGCCCGACCAACTTGTTTAAATACTCAAAGATCGTGGGACGACCTGCTTTGTAAAAGGACTTATGAAGGTCTCGTGGAGGTAGCTGTCGGAGTTGATGTGGCCCGGTTAAAAGCGGTGGCCGAGCCTGAATCTGGAGCATGGCTGCATGCACTGCCATCGCCTCACATAGGTACGCTTCTGAACAACGATTCGCTCAGAATTGCAACTGCACTAAGACTTGGGTGTTCAGTGTGCGAACTTCATCAGTGCATTTGTGGAGCTACTGTTGAGGCGAACGGCCATCACGGTTTAAGCTGCGGGCGCTGTGCGGGTAGATTTTCGAGACATCAGTCGATTAATGAAATTATACGTCGAGCTCTGGTGCCCGCAAATCTGCCCTCCGTTTTAGAGCCTCAAGGTTTGAGTAGAATGGATGGTAAGAGACCGGACGGGTTAACATTGGTTCCGTGGGCGAGAGGGCGCAGTCTCATTTGGGATGCGACGTGTGTAAGTACGTTTGCCCCGTCGCATCTCAACCTCACTTTGCGAAAAGCCGGTGCAGCTGCAGAAAGCGCAGCTAAGCTGAAGCACGCCAAATACTCGAACCTGGAACCTATGTATGACTTCGTACCGGTTGCTGTAGAGACGTGTGGCCCCTGGTGCTCTGAAGCGAAATTGTTTTTAAAAAAATTAGGACAGAGGTTGAGGGAAAGTGGTTGCGATCCCAGGTCCGGCTCGTACCTGGTTCAAAAAATATCGTTGCCAGTGCAGCGGGGCAATGCCGCCAGCATATTAGGCACATTTACACCAGGTGCCTGCCGTTCTGGGATCTTCTAGATTATGTCAAAACTTTTAATAATTGTATTTATTCTAAGATTTGTAAATAAAGTCTTCATAAGTCCTAAATGAATGTTAACTTTATAATCGAATCAATAATAAAATATACACATGGTGTAAATTAACAATTTTTTTATTGTTAGTTTAAAGGGTATATTTACAAATATCTTAATTATTTAAAAATATTGACATGTTTTGCTGACTGATCAATTTCACTCGATTTCCAACTATACACGAGTGTATAGAGTGTACTTATATAATGTATGTATCAGTGGGAAATATTGACATTTATAGTCCTTTACACTCACATGATAACTGAGCAAATCAAATGTAACAGAATAAACTGCTACTATTTATTATCTTAATGTGCAACCTCTACGTTATATATGTAACTTTTTGAATGCGCACAGTAAAAACATTATTCCCTCAACCAACCAGCATAATCAATTAATTCTAAGGTCGATTCTGAACAAACTACTTCAGTAATTTCTTTTAAGAACCAAAGAAAATAGCTAAATGTCATGTCTTGTTTGATAAACTGATTTTATCAGAGTGATTCTGGTGTCCATGTAGAGGTAGTGCTGTAGCTGTAGCTACTGCTTGTTTAGAGCAGTACAAAAAATGTTTATTTCGTCAAGTCAAGTCTTGTCGGTGTAGCCGATGAAGTATGGAGTTCTCTCCACCTTATCCTATCCAGAGCCAATTCCGTGGTTTCCTTATACGACACGATTTCTATTTTCTCTTTTATTTGTTTCATGTAGCTTATTATCGGTCTTCCTCTTCCCCTCTTGCCTTCTACTTTCCCCTCCATGGTGGTGCTTATTAAGGAATCGTGTCGTACAAGGTGACCAAATATTATATTTTCTATTGTTTGTAGCAATCTCCTTTTTTCTTTTACCCTCCTTAAGACTTCTTCATTTGTGACTTTTTCTACCCATCTGATTTTGTCCATTCTTCGTAATTAAATTAAAATTAAATTAATTTATTTACGTTTATTTCAAGCTGGTGGCTCATAAAGTGTTAGCTCGTTACAATAAAGCTTAAACAACTATGTAAGTAATAATATTAAAACAGTTATGGTTCACTACTACTAGGTCTGTGAAGTCCACAACAATGTGTAATATACGGACAGTCAATCCTGTCCGCAATTATCTTTAGGATGATGTTGGGGCTGGCCCGCACACGCCGTACCAGCGATGCGGCTCGCAAGCGCATTACCGCTTTAAAACAGGTTACGCGAGCATCTGCGAACGTTTGCGAGGCACTGCAATAGCGCGGCAGCCCCATCAATACCCGGAACGTATTGTTATATTGAACTTGTAGGGCCTTGTACGACTTCTTCATAAATTTGCTCCACAGGCTGCATGTGTAAAAAGTGGCACAAAAAGCCCTAAATAGGGTTATTTTACTCTCATTCGAGCAGCGAGCAAACCTGCGGGCAATCATATTTGCTCTTATCGACAAGGCCCTACGTTCGCGTTCAATAATACAATATTAGGTTGGCGGTGAGTATATGCCCTAGGTATTTATATTTGAACACTCTTTCGAGGTCCACCGAGTTCAAAGGAATGGGTGGTACGGTTGGAATAAACTACTAGATGTAGAAAACGCTCGAAAATGGTGCGTAATTGCTCGACAGGTAATAGGACTCTGAAATATGGCGCCTAACAAACTAATAATTCATGATAATGTCACGCGACTTCGTACTGGGAATATATTTCAAAAACCAATAGTATGTAGCAGTGGACTTAATAAATTACATTATCGGCATCACCCTGTCCTGTGGGTGTGGGTCGTAACATAAATATTACACTTGATTAAGTAAAGGATCTTATAATATTAGTTGTAATTAGGGCCGTTTGAAGTAGGGGGTGGGTATAACCTATTGTCTTGAAATACTGTGTTGAAATTTGAGAAGAGAGAAAAACCTAATAGATGTCGTTGTTTGTAATCTAGTAGACATTTATTAGCTCGCACGCCACATGTCGCCGACGGAAATTTAATGTAACATGTTCATATCAAAATTAGTTCAATAAATCTGCCACGAGATGCCGATATCCTTAGCGCAAACTCGCTAACAAGATTTTTCCTGAATTCATGGGGACGAATCGCCGTCAAGCACAAATCAGTAACCAAAAAAGAAGAAACCGAAAGTCAAAGAGAACAACAAGAAGTAATACAACCGGGAATAGTGAAGTTAGAACAGTACAGTGAAGTGCAATAGTGATAGATAAATTAGTACCGCGGAGTGAAGTGTTGTCGCGGTGAATAAAAAGTACAGTCAGGTGCGAACATTTGGTCCTTCGTACCGGATCAGGCTGTGACGCGAGTGTTAGTGCAGTGGAAAGTGGACTCTAGCGGATTGCATTAAGGACTAAAATCGAGTGAGTCAGTTCCAAAAACTTGGGACTTGTAAAATTTCACGCGATATTTAGGACTTAAAATATTCAGAAGTGATTTGGACTTAGAAAATTCGTGGTTCCGAGACTTAGAATATTTCGCGTTGTCTTGGACATAGAAGAAAATCGTGTTTTAAGGTCTTGGAAAATATTTCAAAAAAGTTAGAGTTACCAGTTTGTAGAGTTTTGAACTTAGAATAAAATCTGGAATTGGACTTATCAAAAATGGATTCCTTATACATAGTCCAACTAGATAACTTCAACTCGCTCAAGAAAGCTATAACTAATTTCAAGAAGTGTCCTAAGGCTCGACTTACTAAGTCTTATGTCAAAGTGAGAGTTGAGAACTTGGATAAACATTGGGAAATATTTCAAGAAACACATCGAGAGATAGTTATAAAAGCCACACCAGAACAGCGCAGGAACCATGAATATTTTGAGAAGGACGTATACTGCATTGGAGAAGAGGAGTTCTTAAACACCAAAGCAGATATGGTAGAAATTTTGGAACAAACACAGCCAAATGTCACTTCAGGAACAGATCCGCAATCCATCAAACCTCAGTGCCAAGAAGTCAAGCTACCTAAGATCAACATACCACAGTTCAATGGAAATTACAATGATTGGGGGACTTTTAAGGATCTCTACACATCTCTCATTCATAACCAGAGTTCATTGAGCCCAGTGCAGAAGTTGCACTACTTGAAGAGTTGTCTTATTGGTGAAGCGGAGCAACTACTGAAACACATTCAGATTACTGAAAAGAATTATGAAGTGGCATGGAAGACCTTGCACAATCGATACAACAACAAGAGGATCGTGGTTAATACAATCTTGAATAGATTTTTGGGTCAAAAGAAGCTTAGTGTTGAATCAGCTAAAGGTGTCAAAGAGCTACTAGATACAACTACAGAATGTCTGAACAGTCTGAAGAATAATGACATAAAAATTGATAATTGGGATCCCATAATCATCCATCTATTGGTAAACAAGTTAGATGTTGACTCACATAAACAATGGGAAGAAGATTTGAAGACATTGTCTGTGGAGGAGTTACCCACTTTGGATCGCTTCAACGCATTCTTAGAAGGAAGATTCAGAGTCCTGGAGATGATTCAAACTGCACACCCAAGAGAGAAGCCACAAGTAAAAACCAAAGCATTCCATGCAATTGCCCCGCCTAGCAGCACCACAGATTATAAACAACAATGTGCTTTTTGTAACGAGGATCACTTAATTTTCCATTGCAAGGAGTTTACAAAGCTGGATCCCGAGCAACGATCCCAAGAAGTACAATCACGAGGTCTTTGCTTCAACTGCTTACGGTCTGGCCATGGCGTTAGATTTTGCAAGCGCAATACTTCATGCCTGCGTTGCAAGAGGAAGCATCACACGTTATTGCACGTAACTAAATCACACCCGGTATTAGGAGAAGAAAATAACAAGAAAGAAAACAAAGAACAAACTACACCACCGATAAACATAATATCTCACTGTGCCTCACAAAATCAGGTTACTCTCTTAGCTACAGCACTAGTGAATATTATAACGAGCAGAGGAGCGCAAGTGGTTCGAGCCCTTATAGATCCTTGTTCTCAAGAGTCCTTCATATCAGAAGAAGCAGCACGAAAATTACAACTCAAGAGAACAAGCGTCGATGGTCAAGTAATAGGTGTTGGGAAAATGTCGACTCCAATCAAGCACGCGGCGGAGATAGAAGTTGGTTCGAGAATCAACGAGAACCATAAGATGAAGTGCACCGCCTACGTGATAAAACAAGTCACGGAAATCATGCCTGTTACGAAGATTGATATAAAACAATGGACTCAACTACACGGTTTGGAACTAGCTGATCCTACCTTCAACCATCCTGGAAAAATAGACTTACTACTTGGTGTCAACGTCTATACTGACATATTAATGAGCGGTGTCATCAAGGGCGAACCAGGATCTCCGTTAGCGCAACAAACATTATTCGGTTGGATTATATCAGGAGGAGCACCCGCTGAAGAGTACGGGAAAAATGGGAAAATTGTTAGCATGCATTTGAACGTGAAACTAGACAACATGCTGCAAAGATTTTGGGAATCGGATACGCTAGAAATTGAGAGCAAACACACTCTGACGCCACTCGAGACAAGAGCTGAAGAGATTTATGAGAAAACACTAGCCAGAGACACGGATGGAAGATTCATTGTGGGACTGCCATTCGTACGAGATACACCGATTCTACCTGAACACTCCCGCACAATATCTGTGAAAAGACTTGAATGTCTTGAGAGGAAGTTAGCACACCACAGCAAATTGAAGACAGAGTATGATAATGTTATCAGAGAGTATCTTACCTTGAATCACATGGAACGGATAGATAAACCTACTGGAGATATGAAAACAGTTTACCTGCCACACCATGCTGTAGTACGTGAGGACAGAGAAACTACAAAAGTACGGGTGGTATTCGACGCATCCTGTAAAGGATCTAACGGAGTATCTCTCAATGATGAATTATTAGTTGGGCCTACTCTGCTCGAAGAGTTGAGAGACATCATTATGAGATGGAGACAGTACAAGATATGCTTCGTCGCAGACATCGTCAAGATGTATCGTCAGATAAAAGTACGAGAAACAGACACCGACTACCAAAGAATAGTGTACAGATTCGATCCAAAAGAAGAAATACAGGATTTCAGACTACTTACGGTCACATTTGGTACAGCCTCAGCCCCGTATTTGGCGATAAGAACTTTAAAACAGCTGGCCAAAGAAGAAAGAGGAGCTTTTCCCATAGCATCTGAAATCATAGACAGAGACTTCTATATGGACGATGTACTCACAGGATTTGACGATGTAAAGTCAGCATTGGAGGCACACGAGCAGCTTCAAGAGGTGATGAGCAAAGGAAGTTTTGAGTTACAAAAGTGGGCTTCTTCTAGCAAAGAATTCATGTCCGCCATACAGCCTGAAAAGAGAGAAAACTCGGCTACCTTAGATATGAACAGGAAGAGCCACATAAAGACACTAGGAATAATTTGGAACATAGACGAAGATAGTCTGAAAATTACGCAAAAGGAAATGAATACTGGGATTACCAAACCTGTCACTAAGAGAAGTGTACTCGCTCAGATCGCTTCACTTTTCGATCCGTTGGGATGGTTAGCACCAGCAATCATGACAGCCAAGAGGTTCATGCAAAAGTTATGGCTGGAGAAGCTAGACTGGGATGCAGAGTTACCAGCAGATTTAAAAAAAGAATGGTACCAGTTCCAAGAAGACTTACCAGCTTTGTCAGACATACAACTTCCTCGTTGGACTGGTTCCAGTAGAAATTCAGCGATCGAGCTACATGGATTTTCTGACGCATCTCCGACTGGATATGCTGCAGTAGTCTACATAAGAGTGGTATACAAAGATGGGTCACAATGTCAAGTGTCTTTAATAACGGCGAAAACAAAGGTAGCTCCAGTCGTCAAGCCACTATCCCTGCCACGCCTTGAATTGTGCGGCGCATTTCTACTGAGCAAACTGATGAAACACGTCCTGTCAGTTCTGAAAATAGAGTTGCAACAGAGCTATGCGTGGGTAGATTCAAAGGTGGTTCTGGCCTGGTTAAAAGGAGATCCGAACAGATGGACACCCTATGTGAAGAACAGAGTGTTAGACATAAGAAGCAACTTAGACACTCACTGGTTATATGTCAATACAAAGGAGAACCCAGCAGACCCAGCTTCCAGAGGTCTATACCCTAGCAAGCTAAAACAACACCAGTTATGGTTCAATGGTCCGGAATTCTTACGTCAACCTGACTTCAACATACCAATAGAATCCATACCTGAAACAGATCTGGAGAAATGGCTGTTAGTAAAATGCAAGGCAACAACCCTGGAAGCAGATACTGAAAAACTTACCTTGTTGAAGAAATACTCATCCTTGCAGAAACTTGTGGATGTAGTAGCATACTGTAGAAGATGGCTGAAGGTTCTGAAAAAAGAAAATGAGTTTACTAAGCATATAACTTGTGAAGAAAAAGATGAAGCGCTTACCTTATGTTTGAAGATGTCACAGGAGATAGAGTTCCCTGATGAGATGAAGGATCTAAAGAATGGAAAAGCAATCAAGAGAAGCAGTCGCCTACTACCCTTTACACCTTATCTTGATGATAAAGGACTTCTGAGATTAGGAGGACGACTGAAAAACGCAGATTTGAGTATGGAACAAAAGCATCCTATAATTATAACAAAAGACAACGTACTCTTACCTGTTTTGTTAGATGACGCTCATAAAAGCACTCTACATGGAGGACCTCATTTGATGACACCATACCTGAGAAGCAAATACTGGATTATTAAAGGAGGTTCATCAATAAAACATTTCTACAAGAAGTGTGTCACTTGTGCAAGATACAATGCCAAAGCCAACACTCAGTTAATGGGAAACTTACCGGAAGTTCGAGTAAAGCCTTCACGTCCCTTTCTCATAAGTGGTGTTGACTTCGCTGGTCCCATAACGTGCAGAATGAGTAAAGGCCGAGGAGCTAAAACATTCAAGGCGTATATTGCTTTATTCGTTTGTATGTCTACAAAAGCAATGCATCTTGAACTAGTCAGCGATATTACTACAGACGCGTTTATCGCTGCTTTCAAGAGATTCGTCTCCAGGCGAGGGCATTGCAAGGAACTTTGGAGTGATCATGGAACTACATTCGTTGCAGCTGAAAAAGAACTGTTTAAGATGTGGCAGCAAGGTCGCAACGAAGTACCAGAGGAACTACTTAAGAGTTTGGATGACAAAGGAACACGATGGAGATATATCCCTCCAGGAGCACCAAACTTTGGAGGATTATGGGAGGCCGGTGTAAAATCAACAAAATACCACCTGAAAAGGATAATGAGAGATTCAACACTAACGTTTGAAGAGATGTACACCTTGCTTACGCAAATAGAAGTGTGTCTTAACTCACGTCCATTGGCTCCATTGGGTGATAATTTGGATTATTTGACACCAGCACATTTTTTGGTCGGCGAAACCTTAATTTGTCCACCAGATCGTAGTTATGAACAGAGTACAATAACAAGCCTATCGAGATGGCAATTGACCCAACGCATGTTACGAGATTTCTGGAAGAAATGGCAAACAGAATACCTTTCTCGCTTACAATTACGTCCAAAATGGAATATTCCTCAAAAGGATTTGGAAGTTGGCGAACTGGTATTAATTAAAGACTCAAGATTTCCACCAGCGAACTGGAGAGTTGGTAGAGTACTCAAGAAATACACCGGCACTGATAGATTGACTCGTATGTACGACTTACGCACAGCCTTTGGGATCACACAACGACCGGTTACCAAGCTGTGCAGACTTCCTAATTAGAGCAAGGAATTCTTCCTTGGCGGCGGAGGATGTTGAAATTTGAGAAGAGAGAAAAACCTAATAGATGTCGTTGTTTGTAATCTAGTAGACATTTATTAGCTCGCACGCCACATGTCGCCGACGGAAATTTAATGTAACATGTTCATATCAAAATTAGTTCAATAAATCTGCCACGAGATGCCGATATCCTTAGCGCAAACTCGCTAACAAGATTTTTCCTGAATTCATGGGGACGAATCGCCGTCAAGCACAAATCAGTAACCAAAAAAGAAGAAACCGAAAGTCAAAGAGAACAACAAGAAGTAATACAACCGGGAATAGTGAAGTTAGAACAGTACAGTGAAGTGCAATAGTGATAGATAAATTAGTACCGCGGAGTGAAGTGTTGTCGCGGTGAATAAAAAGTACAGTCAGGTGCGAACAACTGCCTTTAATTGGTAATGAATCTCAGAATTGTCTACCTGTTCAAGTGTTTCTGATCCTCTAAAAGTATGTATTTTTAAGAGTCCGCAGTAAGCTCGGTTCTCCATACAAACGTAGTTACGCTCTCAATTTAAAACGCCGTACTAGAATAATATGAAACTTTGTATAAATAATGGGATCTGGCATATCCAGGTCGGAAATTAGTTTCTATTGCTTGAAATTATAATGGAGAAAAAATACAGCGATTATTAAGGTTTTCATACAAGACGTAAAAATCTCAAAAATTCGATGTATTTTTTTCTATTACAATTTCTAGCAACAGAAACTAATTTCCCACCTAGATATGGCGTCTCCTATTGTGTATATAAAGTTTCATGTTATTTCAGCAAGGCGTTTTAAAATGAGAACGAAGCTACGTTTGTATCGAGAATCGAATTCAGCCGAGCGTACTGGTGACTCTTAAGGAAGGATGTAGCAAAAGGAAGTCCATGATCTCTATCCATATTTACAGGGTAAAGGCGTGATAATGAGCATGTATTTTAGTTTTCTCATATATTTATGAACTTAGCTGTGTGTCTGTTGCATTGTGAAAAGTTACTAATGATTGTGCAATACCCAATTAATTTGCAAACTATGCATCACCGACAGTATGCAAGCGGCAAGCAATACATGTTATGTCATCGACAAGTCGAGTTGCATCGTTACAGATTCAATTCGAACCGACAGTTTCGTCAGGTGGAACTTTCCCTAAAACACATCTGCCAGCATACGTCGCATCGCGTTTGGTTGTTGACTTTGTGTCCGGAGTTGTATTATTAGTATTGCGCCGTGCACACGTCACCCAGCCACGTCCCAGCTCGGTTGCAGCCACGAAACATTTACGAGTAAGAAGGAAATTTTCGCCACAAGTTCTGAAAGCTACCCATTTCAGACAAGATACAGATACAGTACATGACTTACTGTCAAAGTATGAGGAACAAAATAAAAATTTAAAAAATCTTTGGTTCAAAAGTAAACCTAAACCTATAGCAGCTAGTATTGGCGCAGTTAGTCGTGATAAAATGGCATGAAAATTAACTGAAGCGAAAGAGGTTTGTCAGGGACCTAGAAAATGGTAATGCTTGATCTATGCCTACCCTGTGCGGCACAACTGAGCGAAACTTGTAAACAAATGAGAAATAGCCAATACTATAGATATTGGCCTTTTCTCACTTGCTCACATGATTACTAAGATAAAAGATCTTAGTTGCGCCATTTCTACTTACTGTGCGAACAAGTATGATTATGATTATATGTATATACGTAAGGTATATAAGTAATTACGTAATACGTTTCCGCACAGCTTCGTCGCTATTTCACGCCCGCATAGACTTTAACAAAGAAGCGTGTTTTTGATATGAACAAAAATTCAATCTCAATATCCCAAAGGAATCCGGATTTGACCTAAAAATCCGGATGTGTTCCGACAAATCCGGTGAAACGGAAAACACACGAGTTACATTTTTACTAAAAATGTATCCAGGTTTTTTTAATATGTTTTCGCAAATACTTAAAATGGCATGCTTGAAATAAGTATGAACGCAATTACTATTGAGTTACACTACTTTACACAAGACATATTTTCGGTATATCAATCCGCCCATCGTAAGCTGTCGGAGTGAATTAAATTACACCTAATAAAATTCAGCAACACACATAGGGATGTGTCAGACCAGTAACTGCATGGTAATTGCCTGCGAGGTAATTGCATAAATATTCGAATGAACGTTAGGACATCATCAAATATTATTTTAAACAATTTAAGCTCTCGCGCTTTATACACATTCTTAAAAGATTTGTATTCGGGTCTAACGCGAATTTTATTTATTTACCTTAAATACCGACGTTTTGACACGGGTTGCACCGGCCATGTTCCTGTGGGGCGGGAGGCGAGGAACGTATTTTGAATCTCTAGATAGGAGACAGCTGCCCCTCCTGCTCCCCCTGGCGACGCATTAGGTAGTTGCCTAAGTTGCATATCGCACGTGCGACTGCTGGTTATGCCGTGGCTGCATTTGGTTGTTTAGGTTTGCTTTTGTTAAATACTCAATAACGGCTAAAGAAGATCGCATGAGGCACACCGATATTCATAGAATATTTAACCTAGCTTTAGGATACTTTTAAAATATATATAAAATATTAACAAGTTACATTTGGTACACATGAACTAATTCATGCATCAACACCCACAATCTATTTGAATGATTAAAATGCGTTTAAAAACCTTTGAGAAACGAATTCATCTATGAAATAGTTAAATTGAATTGTGTCTGCACGTGAAATTCGCAATATCGTGCTTGTGGTCGGGGCGTTTTCGTGTTTTCTCAGAGGACGCGATGCAAAAGTAATATGCTGTTGCAGGGTTTAGGTACACTCCGTCGCATTTTATCACAAGTTGATTTTCTTTTGTTTTCTAGTTTATACGAAGTTACCGTCCAAGGTCTTTCTATGTTTTATCGGAGAAAATATTTGGTGTAGACCAAACAGAATTTTTGTTATAGCTTACTTCCTGTATGGTTGGTAATTGACAGCATTTCAAATACTATTTAATTGCCAACTGTTCATCAATTTTAAATGTAACAATTCTAGCGTGAAGACATCGGAATAAAATGAAATTATGCTAATTTTCATTAGCAGAGGTTGGGTCTAGACTATGATACTTTTATTTAACTTGCCCTATTAGCATTTTGTAGGACAAATTTGCAAGAATTTTAGACTGGTTATCCTCTACCGAATGAGGTGGGCATACTGATTGTTCGGTGGCAATACACTGATCTGATGAAGGAGACAGAAGGTGGTTATAGCAATTCCTAAAATACACACGATAAACTTTTACTCATTGGAACGCGGTCAGCGAGTAGGTGATGCCTATACAAAAAAGTACAGTCGATAATAAAATCTAGTTTCTTTTATTACGTAAATCTATATATATTAATGAATTAAAATAAATATCGGGGACAATCTTACACAAATCGACCTATTCCCAAACTAAGCAAAGCTTGTACGATGGGCGATGATATACATAGAAAACATCCAGGACTCAAGAACAAATATATTCGTGCTATTATACAAATAATGCCCTGACCGGGTTTCGAACCCAGGACCTCAGGCTTCGTAGGCAGGGTCACTACCAACTAAGCATAACTAGCAAACATGATGACCACTTTGTCATCATGTAGATTCCGACAACCCGAAATAAATAAAAAAGTCGTCGTTGTTTTTGCAATTTGCCTCGTGAATACAAATTACAGTGACCAGGGAGCTCGAACTTTGTCCGGTTTTATTCGTGTTTTCCGGAGAAGACGGGTTTTCCCGAGACTTAAGCTAGATAGATTTTTCACCCTTATAAAACCCATTCTTGTAAATCATCGATATTGTTAGAGCCGCCATCAAACACCCATTTACAAACAAGTGCCTAAACGTAATGCCTAAATGCTGCTCGTTTTAGATAATTCTAAACTAAATATATAAAAGAAGAAACTGACTGACTGATTGACTGACTGACTGACTGACTGACTGACTGATATATCAACGCACAGCCCAAACTACTGGTTCGAGAGATACCAAATTTGGCATGTAAGTTCCTTATAAGGTCTAAAGGTGCATGAAGTGCCGTGAGTTCCCTATGAAGATACGACCTTTTTTGATTCAATGTATTGTAAGTGGTTTTATTAATCAGTGCCGTCCGATACGATTTCGACATAAATCAATATTTGAGCGTTCGAGAGGACTCTTAATAGGAATCAGAGGTACCTAAACTTTGAATAAAGTAACGGCCATATTGATTTTCTTCGTTTCCGTCCCGATTTCGTTCAAAATCGATATCTGAGCGTCCGAGTGGTCCCCTGATACGACTCCGAGGTAAAATTTGGAAAAAGTGGGGGCCATATTGCTTTTCTTCATTTCCGTCCTGATTTCGTTCAAAATCGATATCTGAGCATCCGAGAGGTCCCCTAAAACGACTCCGAGGTAAAATTTGGAAAAAGTCGCAGCCATATTGATCTTCTTTTTTTTCGTCCCGTTTTCGTTCACAATCGATATCTAAGCGTCCGAGAGTTCTCGTAATACGAATCCGAGGTAAAATTTAGAAAAAGTGGCGGCCATATTAAATTTTTTTCATTTCCGTCCCGATTTCGTTTAAAATCGATATCTGAGCGTCCGAGAGAATTCTTGATACGAATCCGAGGTAAAATTTGGAAAAAGTGGCAGCCATATTGATTTTTTTCATTTCCAACCCGATTTCGCTCAAAATCGATATCTGAGCGTCCGAGAGGTCCCCTAATACGAATTTGAGGTAAAATTTGGAAAAAGTGGCGGCCATATTGATTTTTTTCATTTTCGTCCCGATTTTTTCAAAATTGATATCTGATTGTCCGAGAGGTCTCTTAATACGAATCCGAGGTAAAATTTGTGCAAGTGGCTGCCATACTGATTTTCTTTTTTTTCGTCCCGTTTTCGTTCAAAACCGATATCTGAGCGTCCGAGAGGTCTCTTAATACGAATCTGAGGTAAAATTTGGCACTCCATACATGCCTGCATGCAAAAAAGTTTAATGTTACTATATAGGCGTGTGGGGTATCTATGGATTTGCTTTTAAAAACGACATGGAGGTTTCGATATTTTTTTCCATTTAAATCAACCTTTAGATTTTTTTTATCGTATGGCACATATTTACGTACTGTGAGATCTTCGAGAAGACAAATACGGTTGCCAGTTTTTGTTGAACTTTTAGCACCACCGTAGGTGTAGGGTAACGGTGGGTACTCCCTACGGACGTGGTGCAACTTCGACCCCCCTTTGTCAAGTGAGTGGACAACTTGACTGTTAGAAGTTCGCAAGCCGCCCGAAGGCCTCTAACTTGGCTTAATGATTGCTGTTGTAGACAGCAGCCGGGATCAACGGCTTAGCGTGCCTTCCAAAGCACTAGAGCGCTCAGTTAGTAACCACTCAAAGCGGTCACCCATCCAAGAACTGACCTGCGCCCACATTGCTGAACCTCGCATACCGCACGCGGTAGGCGGGTGCCGCTGGGCCACGAGCGCTCTAAATTCTTGATAGTTTGTGCCAAATTACAATTCAAATCGGTCCAGTAAAAGCAACTCTGTTGTAACAGACGAACTGACAGCAAGGAGTGCGAATAGAAGTGAGGCCAAATTTTCTTTTTGGATGCTCTAATGGGAACTGGCAAAACCTACCTAATAAATTTAATTTTAGGAAAAATAAGGGTTACACGTGATATTGAATTAGCCGTGTTTCTGTACTTCAAAGAACAAGAGTTTAGGACCGCTGCGCGCTGCTTGGTCGTTATCAGACCTATTGGTGTTACTGTAGTACACAGATACTTTTACTAAGGGCCATTTAAGACATGCTTTTATTTCATTGGCTCTTTCCCCTTCGGCCTCTCGGAAATGTATGATAATAGTTTTCGATCCTTATTTTTGCCAAAATCAAATGAAATTCAACAGTTTGCCGGTTCTCAGAATGTATACTGACTTTTCATCTGTTCATCTGTTAATGAATCACAATCACCAAACTTCGTATACCGAAACCCCAATAATGAAACAACTACTTTTCTGGAGACCGCATCTAAATCGGTTCAGCCAAACGCGAGATAATCGTGGACAAACATACGAACCTGTAGACGGTTAAAAATTACGCTCAGTACGCGGGCGAAGCCGCGGGCAAATGCTAGTATTATAATAAAATCCTTCGTATATAAATCTGAACATAATCCGTGTAGTACTCGAATGTACGTGGCAGAAAATAAAACACTATGAGCAAAGACATGATGTAAATTAAGTCGGAATGTAAAGTGCACCGGAGCTCGGCGCAGAGGTGGCGCGGGAAATGCCGCCGGCGATATTTCACGCGTCGTCGCGGGATGCCCGCGGATAAATATGTAGGGTGCATTTCAATATGATGGTCCAGTGGTGTCGCTGCCGTCTAGCAGTTACACGATTTTTACCAGACACACGAAAAAGGAAAGCTTGGTAACAGATTTTGGGGTGCATAGCTGACGTGAGTAATATGTACATATTAGTGTTTGTATGCGTATTTGTGTATGACATGTCTATTTCTTTGACACGCTGTACTGTACCTATATAATCGACTTCACGTATAGAAGAATCTAAGACCGGATAGAAACAAAAATAACCTAATATTTTTTTAAAGTACCTGCAATACATGGCAATCTTACTAGCATGGGTTTTTCCAATTTTGACAAATGTAACGGATGTTGAATATCTTTTTAAAATTAATTCCCTATTTACGTGTTGTAGAATAGCCGTCGAACCGATGGCAGTTGGAGTGGAAAGGTTCTCGAGTGGCGACCACGCACCGGAAGGCGTAGCGTGGGCAGGCCGACAGGGCGACACGGTGGACATCAGTCCTGGTAAAAGGGTCGCGAGTATCCGCTGTATGCGGGTGGCGTAGGACCGGA
Organism: Notocelia uddmanniana; assembly: GCA_905163555.1. Lineage (NCBI taxonomy): Eukaryota > Metazoa > Arthropoda > Insecta > Lepidoptera > Tortricidae > Notocelia > Notocelia uddmanniana. Next base: position 26,813,639 of record LR991055.1, read on the forward strand.
CATTGTGGAAGTCTTGGGGGAGGCATATGTACAGCAGTGGACGTCTTTCGGCTGAAATGATGATGATGGTGATGAAATTAAACAATACATAACAAATAGTCTTAAACTTGGACTGATAAAATAATTTAAATTCTTTAAGCGGACAAATCGCGGTACTAGTGTACTCAACAACAAGTTGGAGAACGAACAAAACATTTTCTAATAAATCGTTTACGCGAAGTCAATTACGCAAATTAATTGGATCGAATTGAGCTACTTTCGGCATTTGGTATTGCTAATAAACCAGTTGATTGGATTTTCTCTATGGCTGTCAGTTGACGTCTAAAGGTAATTTTTCATTTGCTGTATTCGCAATCTAATACGAGATTTCGTATGCGTGTTCTGATTTTTATAGTACTTTTGAGTGATTTTATATATATATTTTTATGCTTCTCTAAAAGACTTGTATGGATGCCTGGATTTTATTGTAATGTGTAATTTTATACTTTATTTTTGCTCACAACATACAGTATACAAACAAACATATACTACTAGATATGTTTGTTTGTATACTGTATGTTGTGTTACTCACCGTTTCCTCACTTAATGAGCCTTACGGAAGACCAGCGCTGGCTGTAAAGCCAGCAATATGCCGAGTTGGGTCCATTTCGGGGCACGGCCCTTTTTTGTTTGTCATTCATTCTTTTTATTATTATGTATCATGTGTGTCACAAATAAACGTTTTGAATTTGAATTTGGATTTAATGAAAATTGACGTAGAAAATACCACAGAAGGTATATTTTCCTCCCCATTAAGGAAGGAGATACTCCCAAACAAACAATGTATTCGTAGAGCATAATCGTGACAAGTGGCTATATAAAGCGGCTAATCAAACCTCCACTATAACCAAATATAAGCATTTTGATTACCTACACTTTTTTTTCTAAGTATTCGCAGAAATTGACAAGCGCCGTACAGCTCCAGTATAATGACGCCTTCAGAACGGCAGCGACAATACGAACAGCATCCAGAATCCAGATAGCAGACAGGCAGGACAGTCGCTATTGTCTGCACTGGGCAAACCTGCATCGCTCCCTATTTACCTTAATAATCATCATCATCATCATGTCAGCCGAAAAACGTCCACTGCTGGACATAGGCCTCCCCCAAAGACTTCCACAATTACCGGTCCTGCGCCACCCGCATCCAGCGGACACCCGCGACCTTCACCAGGTCATCGGTCCATCGTGTGGGGGGCCTGCCCACGCTAATAATATAATCTAACATATATACATAATTAGTCTCAAAAATGTTGAACTCTTCGGTACTTAAGACAGTCTATTCTGCATATTTTGAAAGCTTACTAAGGTATGGTCTTGAGGTTTGGGGTAATGGTGTTCATGTGAACCGTGTTCTCATACTACAAAAAAAGGCTCTTAGGTATGTCGAAAAAGCAAAGCCTCTTGAACATTGCCGTCCACTTTTTGTAAAACACAGAATACTAACAGTGATATCGCTTTACATATATTTGGTCTGCATTTTTGTTTACAAAAATAAGTCCAGTTTTGCATGTAATAGTAACAGTAGACCACGTAGATTATGCAGAGACAATTTTGACATTCTGTTACCTAAATCTAATAATTATGTGCATTTCAAAAGAAGTATTGAATATAATGGTATAAAAAATTATAATAATTTAAACGACGACATAAAGCAATGCGATAATATAAGTGAATTTTCTAGAACATTAAAATCGTACTTGATAACTCGACCATTTTATAACTTAAATGAATATATTGATAAATTGTATAAATAGATAATAGTATTGACGTTTTTAAATTAGATTTTAGATTTTGCATGCCAAATTATGGCGGAACATGCATGAACATGTAATTTAATTCTACTGACATGTAAATTTATAACATCTGTGTATGTTTTTGCAAATAAACATTTCATTTCATTTCATTTCATTTCAGTCATAGCATGAAAATGAAAATGAAAATAATGCTAAATTTATTGATAACATTCGTCATACGTACTAACCTCCTAATATGGGTTTTATGTGGTCCGAAATAAATGTTTTTATTTCTTACTATTTCTGATGAGTAGAAGTACGTATGAATAGTACTGGTTAAAAGTTTTTCCAATATTGTATAGTCAAATTATGTATATTCAACGTAGAAAATCGAGTATTTCTCAACTGGCCGACGAGCTGTGATTCGCTTTCCACGGAATATTTTATTAATGTCTGGTTACACAAACCAACCATTAACTACCTACTTTGTCGGGATGGGCTGCGCAAACAGATAGCGGAATGACAGTGAATTTTGCTTACTCATTAAAAGCTAATAGGTAACTGAGTAGTCCGAGTATGTAGTATCTCCTCGTATACGGTTAGGTACCAGAAATATTCAGATTACCTAGGTTTGAGTATAACTATACGGTAATAAATGGGGTATACAATTTTTATAATAAGGGTCAATTTGACCAAACAAAAACAGAGTTTATTACTAGATTTAGGCCATTTGATTTTAGCGATTATTCGGCCTGAGTCAACAATATTCTAATATTCATTTGGAATACCTATATTTGGGTGCAATAAAGGATAATTTAGTACTCCACTAAACTGTCCCCGGCACAAGTGTCAAATAAGTGGACAGACATCGAAATGACAGTAGACACAAGGCTATAAATTCTAAATACAAAATTATGTTTCAAAACTGTGGCTTACCTACTGCTATTGTTGTACTTCTGTTATAGAATATTGGGACACGTTGGGGTATGAACATCAATTATGCGTGTAGGTAACTATTTCTTTTACCTAAGTAGGTAGTTGTATTACTTGTTGTGTTGTTGGTTATTGTTATAGGTATAGGTACCTATTATATAACATTACGACCAAAATTAATGATTTCTAGAATACCGGTACTTGTTTAAATCAAATAGCGTTACAAAGTTACAGTAACTTCGTAGCGTTTTCACTATACAAAGACTCAATTTAAAGTTGGTCGCAAACTCCTGGCAGTTCATCGAGTAGGTTAGGTACAACCTTCCACCTACGCTATGAAAATTCGCTTACTTAGTTGATTTAAACTTACTCGAATTTATTACATTACTTTTAGAACCTTACCTTTACACAGTTGGTGGCAAGAAAGCATATCAAACGATTTAATTTATGGTCTTGTTTAAGTAATTTCCACTATTTTTTCCCTGTACCTTAAATTTAGTACTAGTTTCGATAGGATTTCTTGTTTAGCTACCCATCGAAAACATTTATTCTCGTTATTTGGTATTCATTTTTAGATTTTAGTAATTTTTAGCACATTTTAGTAATTATTATCATTGTAGTAAAATTAGCTTATTTTTTTGGGAAAAATGGCTGACTGTTGACTCTGTTTCGGTATTTCTTCTCGGCAGTGTTCTTATTTTTCAAAAAGGGTAGAAGTTATTGACTTGTACTTGTAAAGGTGCCATTGCGGCCTAATTTCAGAATGAATTTCATTTACGTTTATTTCAGTAAACAAAAATAATTCTTAGGTGCAGTTAATAAAATCATATCAATTATGCATATTATTTGTAGATTTGTATGTAATGCGCACGTATTGCGGTATTTCGCGTTGGCTCTAATTCCTTTACAATACCGTTTCTCGGTAGGTACCATTTTATCATAGTTTGAGCAGTAGTTTGAAATTTCGATTACTACTTATATATTTGAATTTAAACGAGTAGGTAATTGGCTTTTTGTAAGGTAACAAATGAGAAAAACTAATTAAGTGATAGTTAGCTATTGGTTCTCCGATAAATAAATAAGCAAACGCCCGAAAAAAACCTAAAATAGAACCGTTCGTATATTTCTGCTTATCTTTATTTGTTACACCGGCGTCACAGGAATAGGCATCAAACGGGCGGGCACATTTTCCTTACCTTAAAAAGTTACCTTCATTGCAATTCCTGAGCTGGTATTCACAACGCTTATGACAATGCGCCTCAGCCACCAGTGTAACTCTGGCCTTCATTTACGCATAGTAGTTACGGAAATAGGTCAATTTGAACTAGATAATGATGTTGAGGACAGCCGAGACAACTCGTGAATCGCTTTGGAGTCCGCGTCCCAAGTCTATCCAAACGGAGATTCGAAGCAAATTGAGTGTCAAGGCGAGACAAGGCACCACAAAATTGCTTTGACGTGCAGTTACCCTCTACATCAATACGGAACCTATCGAACTCTTTGTCTGCGATACCTTTGTGCGGTTTACGAATATTTATGTAGACTTGACTTGATGCAGGTACGCTTTGAGACCGTGAGCGAGGCGAAATGCTACGTCAACTTACGACCACGTATGTCAGGATGTGGCAGGTTCGAATCTTGCTCGGAGCACAAGCCTCCTTTTCACGGAGAGCCAAACCAAAGGAGAGAAATGCAGCTAACTGGTGTAAATGCGGTCAAGTTACCGAATATAAGGTATATCCTACAATAGTCTATATATATTAGTCCTATTATAAAAATCGGCCAAGGGCATGTCGAGCCATGCTCAGTGCAGGGTACCGTAGTTGCCTAATAAACTTACTTAAAAAAATTAATAACAAGCAAAAGGGCATACCTTCGCAGTGTTTCATGCGTCTTTTACTAAGAAAGGAAGATATTGTCTGCATATATATTTAGTTCTCTGCTAGGCGAGAAGCCTAAGCATTATTGTCTAAAATTTTATCTTAAGACAAAAAAAACACTCCTATATATTTTTGTTTTTACCTCAGCTTACTCCAAAAATATATTGTTAAACGACTTAATCAAATTGAAACCACGATATTTTACGTCGTCTTAACATAAATAGAAGCAAAAATCAATATAACTTTGTCCAAAAACACATGAGGTACCCAAGAGACTGGTGTTTCTTTCTCTCAAAAGCTTACGACGTGTGTCTTACACGGGTGCGTGCTGATCTATGAGAATCGAGGAATTGCCTCCATAATACATTTATAGGCGGGTTTATATAGGCGGCTATAAAATAATAGCTATTTGTGATATTACCTGTACCCTGCGAGATCTCGTATGTACCGGGATCCGGCGGGATCATCAATCCCGCCAATACCAAGATTGAAATTATAGTGCGGTATTTCCTGAAGGGTAAGTATGTAGATTTTAATTTTATTTTTCACAGAGGTATTAAACTACACGGCACTACGTAGGTAGTACTTACTATCCCATCAAAACATAAATGTGAAAAAGGGAGCCAAGTTCAATATTCACCGACAAAAGAATTGAGATCTGAATGGGTGCCAAGTTCCGTAGATTCTCTGAAATGGTGCCAAGTCCGGCACTACATTGTTTACAGTAAAACTAATTTACTGCGGCTTAATGCATTTTGAGCTTTAACTTAGCAGTTTTCTTAAATAACCAACAGCTTTTATAGTATTATAATATACTGCATAGAAAACTAATGATTTTTTCTGGTGTACACACACAATTACCAAGTTGCATGCCAAATTTCAGCTTTCTAGGTCACCTGGAACTGGGTTAGGTTTTTGATTACTAGTCAGTCAGTCAATCGGTAAAAATGCCGTGGTTTGAAATTTAATATCTCAATAATTATTCAACCTATATTTGTGAAATTTGGGGTTCTAGTTGTTCTAAATGATCTTAATACATATACCAAATTTCATTTTTTTATGTTAGATAGATTTGGAGTTATTGGGGGGTCAAAAGTGGCTCCAAACGGTTCGTGTAAAATAACACGGCTGCTGTCCGCCAGTTCCTGGAGTGAACTTGACTGGACACGCTGCCGCGTGTTTAGATATTTACTTATTCTCAGCTGAGGTAGGTATTCTAAAGAAATTCCTAAAGGGATGATGGCAACTAAAATCGAAATAAATGCCAATTATGGGATTCAGTTTGTGCCTCGGAACCCAGCAGCGTCCCACGCAATGTCCCAGTAAATTGACAATAGGAACTGTATCCAATGAATTCGTCAATATACCTACGAGCGACGTAATAGTTTCCAGGTTTATTGGTTTGGCACAATCAGATATATCTTATGGTAGTAAAAATAGATTTCTGGATTTATCGGGAGGCAATAGTACGATTGCGCTGCATTAAACGCTCATTCATTGTTTGTATTTTTAAAAGTATTTCATTATTACGAGTATCTACGTGTAGAGAATACGACGAAAGCCGGTAAACCGTAGAGTGGAAAGTAAGTTTGTAGGTATGTCTACGTTCTATTGCATTCTTTCTGCTGTTACACATACCTGCGCAAGCAACAGAGCGAGAAGTTTGCCACGGAAATGAATTAGGTTCGCTATTTAGTTACATGAAACTTACTGATCTAGGCGCGAGCGCGTGCAAGCAACGGCGTCGTTATTGACTGAGCAAGCGAAGCGAGCGAAGTTTCTCCGTTTCAGATTTCAACAAAAAATCTATCATATGTCTGTATGTCCGTCTGTCCGGATGTTCTCCTCTACAGGTCGCATTTCTCAAACGATTCTCGTGAAAATTTGTGAGCACTACTCATCACACACGCACAGAGCCACTAGTCATATGGTTATGCAGACTGTGACACTAAATTGACTTCGACTGCATATTTATATGCCATTAAAAACAATGCGCATTTTTTTACAAAATGAACAGGGGACGAAATTGGTTAATACAGTAACATGATTCCATACGAGGTAACCGCTTACTTGCAAAATAAAACTGGACCGACTGGGTGGATTGCATCCATCGTCCCATTTAGCAACTAATTTAATTGTGTCTAACAATTCCGCTGTTGTGGCTTTTAACCCGCTCGCTGCAGCATATTTTTCAGACAACTTCAGGAGTCAGGAGTTGACTTCCTGAATCAACCATTAAGAGAGATTTCTTGTGACATTTAGAGCAGTAAAGCGACAGTTGCGAACTCAAAATAACTTACATGCGAAATACCTACAAGTTAAGTCGTCTGAACAAATCGTTTATCAGTATCACACTCCGTTGGTTAGTTTGTACAGAATAATAACTCCCTTTTAAACTTATTAATACACTAGATTTTGCCCGCGACTCCGTCCGCGTGCAACTCGTTATATTATAGAAATAATTGCTATTAAATTGTTGTAGGCGTAGGCTTAAATATAGCTCGCATATACAAACTTCTGGTCAAGAGGGGTCCCTTTTCAACCCCTAAGGAATGACTTCCGGAATAAAAACTATTCTATGTCCTTTCCCGGGACTCAAAGTATCTCTATACCAAATTTCATCCAAATCGGTTTAGCGGTTTAAGCGTGAAGAGGTAACAGACAGACAGAGTTATTTTCGCATAATGTCACAGTGTCAATTATCAGTCAAGTCAGCATTAAATTCTTCACTCGCCATCTACGTTTAAAGTAGGAAGCTCATGATTAGTGTGGGATCCGCAGAAGTGCGGCGCTACGAAAGTAGCACTGCACCCATTCCATACCGCCCCGCCTCCGCATAATATTTTACAGGAAGTAGCCTGAATTTAAAAACCATAGCCGGATGGTTTTTATGAAGTGTTAAGTTAGCCTTGATCTTAGGTAGTCATACTCATTGTGCTTGATTAAAAGTTTAATTAAATAATTGACGTCGAAAATTACGTTGACCGCTAGGCCACGAGCGCTCTCCGCGTGCGGTATGCGAGGTTAAGCAACGTCGGCCAGGGTCAACTCTTTGAGGGGTGACCGCTTGATGGGTTATAACTGATCATGAGCGTGCTTTGGAAGGCACGTTAAACCGTTGATTCCGGCTGCTGTCTATGACAGCAGTCGTTAAGCCAAGTTAGATGCCTTTGAGTGGCTTAATAACTTTTGACAGTCAAATTGTCCATTCACTTGACAAGCCTAATCTCAAAAATAGAGGTCCCGAGTTCGAACCCCGGCCAGGGCATTATCTGTGCATTTAGTATGGATATTTGTTCTTGGGTATTGGATGTTTTCTATGTATTTATGTAAGTATGTATTTATCTATATAAGTGTGTATATCGTCGTCTAGTACCCATCGTACAAGCTTTGCTTAGTTTCGGACTAAGTTGATTTGTGTAAGATTGTCTCCCAATATTTATTACAATATTTATTTAGTTTCCCCCGTGGGTTTGAAGGTCTGAAGGTCTGAAGGCAATCGCTTCTGTAAAAAGTAGTGGCTATGCTAATTCTTAGGATTACGTAGCGGACACCGGGCATCCTTCAGGATGCAACTGTATGGGATGGGATAAACGCTAGGACTTGATTATGAACTGCTTTAAAATTGCCAATCGCAGCTTTAGGGGTACGCTTTAAAGTCCTTGGAACTTCAGTCATCACCGCGGTGGCGAGTGTTTTGCCGTACATGAACCTTTTGAGCTATGTGTTCATATAAATACATTGTTACGCTGTATTATACTATGTATATCCTAAATTCCCTTTTCTTAAAAACGCTACGGAGGTTGATTCCTTTGTAGTCGCCTCGCATACAACTGGTGAAGAAAAATACGTGTCAACTGTCATAACATCTAAATAAAATAATCCTGTCGTCCGCTTATAAAATAATTAATTGTTGCTTAATATTACTAACTAACTGTACCCGCGCCTTCGTTAGCGTGAAAAAAAAATCGTCACATGGACATTAAGTATATTGCTCTGTATGTGATTACTCTCGTACCTATGTGATTTTGTGATCCTGATGGGGAGTATAGCGCCAGAGCTCCCGATGCACTGTGTTAACATAGGCACAACAAATGCTCAAATAAATAAAGGGTCGACAAAGCGCTTGTTATTCTTATGGGGTCTTAAGTATATGCTACTACCGTCGTAGTGTTTAAAAAAATGGTCTTGTATGGCATTAAGTACCTAATTTCAACTTTGCTCATTTATTGTATTACCTACCGTGGGACTTTAGACGCAGATTTTACCTATCATACTTCACAGCTAGGTAGCTACGAGTATGTGATTATTAGGGATGCAGTGCTTTACTATTTTGCAAGTAGCAGTTTCTTTATGTTGGTACTTGACAGTTTTAACCAAAATATACCGACCATTTGCCCGCGACTTAGTTCGGGTGAAGTTCGAACTTCCGCATAGGTACACTTACATGCTCGTCTTCCACCCTCTGAGGGATGTGTTTAGGGATAAAAATACCTTCCTTCCTTCCTTGGTTCATAGCCATAGCGTTAAAGTAATAAATCACACAAAATTTTAATAATAACTAGCTAGCCAGTAACTACAATGACTATTTCAGAGCGACGCATCTTACTCTCTACTTTGCATGTAGCATGCATTTACGAGTAGGTATTCTGCGTTACGTGTTTCTGATTATGGAGTGACCGAACGGGGTCTAAGGAACTTCATGCACGGCATGAGCACCCGCTCGACCTCGAGTTTCGCGTGCAGCGGGACGGGGCTTGCGGCGTCAATCTCAATCTCTCAACATATGCGAAACGCTGCAGCCCCGCTGCACTCTCCGCTTCGAGTGGGCACGGATCCCACTATCCAACGAAGAGGACGGCTTGACCAGGCATGACGGTACGATGCTATAAGATAGAACCAGCATGATAGCTTTTATCGTCACGTTTTACGCTCGAAATGTAATGAATAAAACATCATATAAAAAGCGGCAGTATAAAGGGTTCCGTACCCGAATTTAAAATCACCATACTATACTGTGAGTTAAAAATGGTAACTCACGGCACTCACCTTTTGTTTAGGAGAAATTAGAGGTTGCAGTTTATCAGCGATAACTTAATAACGTTAACCTATTGGATCTATAATTCTTCGGTGTAAGTATTCAATAGTCACTATGTTTTCGATTGCACAATCGAAATTTTTGAAGATCGAGAGGGGAGGGCACACAATTATTGTGACTTTTAGGGCGATTATCTTCGAATATATTCACTTACATTTGTTTCCAATGACCTGATGTTGTGCCACATGTTGAATTACGTAATTCAACGTGTTACACAACAATAAAAAAAACTGTTTTAGAGATTTGACTACATAACTACCGAGTACGTAGCGGCGTTTATAATATAATACATCTATATTTCAAATTTTATTTTAATACACCTTATAGTTTTTGAGTAAAATGCCTGTGACATACGGACGGACATGACAAAAGAATAAGGGTTCCTTTTTTGCCATTTGGCTACGGAACATGACGGTATAATGTATAGTGCTATTTGTGCTACTCGTAGCTAGGCAGATGGATAGTAATATAAAACCAAGCTTTCGTCGATTAGGTACCTATCTCGTTCTATTTTATGGCATCTTACCGCTCAAACCGTCCGCCTCGCTGGAGCTGCGCTTTTACATCTAATCTAAATGTGTGTTAGACTATACAACTCTTGCTACCAGCCTTGTCAGTAGCAGAGAAGCTCAAAATGTACAGTCAGCTGCACAGAATCGAATCCTCTCCTGTATACAAACTTCTATGCAGGGGAGGTCACGTTTCTCTACAGCTGACTGTACAAACCAACCTAATGAATATTAGTACAGATAAATTAATAAATATGCCTGGAACACTTAGATCAAATGATACAGAAACCAGTTTGTATATAAAGTATTTGGGTTGGATATTATTGTTCTTGTAAGAAAGTATGGTGACTCCAGAAAACAATAGCCGATGTTCCTGAATTCTAAGTATATGTACTGCACACTGTTTCAGAAGGTTCTCAATTGTTAGGTAATGATGTGTATTGCTGTAAAATACCTAATATATAAGAAATAAATATTGTTTCTCTATTTTAATTTATTAATTAACTCTTAAATACTCTACTATCAAATAAAAAATCAATCCTCGGTTTTTCACAATACATAACAATTAAATTAAATTCAAAAAGCTGACTAATTGTGTGCATTATTAGCATACCTGTGATAAATCAAAATCGGGGCACATTCTAGGGATTTGATATTAATAATAAACATGTTGATATATAAATGTGCTCATTAAAAATTATCAATTACTATAAAAAGGTTCGATATCACACCTCATATCAAGCCTCTTAAGATAATAAATGTGTGCGGATGTCAACTCAAACAAAATTACAATTTACTGGCGGTACCATTCATATGCTAGAGAAAGAATAATATATTAGCTAATATTCCGCTATGATTGTTGAAAAGTCCAAAATAATTGTAATTGTTGTAATCTCACATCAGCACCGTTATATTTCTGATCATTAAAATCACTTCAAACATCAAGTGTTGGTCTAACTTATAGTGCCCTAGACAGCCCAAATTTTACTTGTAATTAGTTTATATAGTTTTTATTTTAAAGAGGGAAAAAAATATAATTTTTAAGAAAAAAAAACCGACTTCAATGGGGGAGTCCGGTGAAAGATTATTAATCTTAGCTGGTGCACTCTTAGATTCCATACAATAAAATACAAAAATGGCTATAAGTATGTTTATAATGGTAGAAGACTAAGTACCCTCAATTCCTCATGGAATCATGGAAAAACCTTGCTCGCTTGACAAACAAAACGAAGAGAACAAATCGCCAAACGTGAACTACGCGTCGTTGAAGAGTTCCGTTCTGATCATCATCAGCAGTTCCACTTCATCAAATGTCACTTTTATGAATGAAAATGCTTGATTAGTTCATGAAAATACTAAAATCACTATTTGTGTGCCTTTCACATTTGAGGAGTTTCCTCGATTCCTAATGGATCCCATCATCAGAACTCGAGCATGACAAAAATCAATCGTGAAAATAGAACTTGCTTAACAAACACCGCTAGAAGGACAAATCGCCAAACGTGAACTTTTCGTCGTTGAAGAGTTCTGTTCTGATCATCATCAGCAGTTCCACTTCATCAAATGTCACATTTTTTTATGATAATGCTCGATTTGTTGATAAAAACACAAAAATCACTATATGTTTGCCTTTAAGATTTGAGGAGTTCCCTCAACTCCTCATGGATCCCATCATCAGAACTCGAGCATGACAAAAATTAATCGTGAAAATAGAACTTGCTTAACAACTTGTTTAGCCTAGTTGGTAGTGACTCTGCCTCCGAAGCTAGAGGTCCCGGGTTCGAATCCCGGCCAGGGCATTTATTTGTGCATTTTTCACGGATATTTGTTCTTGGGTCTTGGATGTTTTCTATGTATTTAAGTATGTATTTATCTATATAAGTATGTATATCGTCGTCTAGTACCCATAGTACAAGCTTTGCTTAGTTTGGGACTAGGTCGATTTGTGTAAGATTGTCCCCCAATATTATTATTATTATTATTAAACACAGTGTAACGGAACACAATTAGGCTACAAAAACACGTGTTATTAAAATACCTATATGAAGGAAAAGTAGTTTTAATAAGCTGGATGAGCATAGTAACGTTTACCCTACTAGCTTCGGCCTCATATGTCGTGGATTTGTCGTGTATTTGTCCGTCATATGTCGTAGATTTGTCGTGCATTTGTCGGGGATTTGTCCGACATATGTCGTGGATTTGTCGTAGATGTGTCGGGGATTTGTCCGATATTTGTCGGACATATGTCGTGCATTTGTCTGAGATATTAGAGTATATAAAGGGGCGCGAAGTTTTATTGACGTCACTTAGAATTCGACATTCAGACTGACAAGGTCTCTGGTCTTCGCAATAATATATACTTGGTGGGTTATTCTATTGATTTAAAGGTGGTTCTTCTTCGTGAGGGGACTCTCTTCATGTTGAGGAATCAGTTTTTAAGTAAAATATTAAATATTTCCTCGGGGTTTAAGAGTTTATTTAATTTGATTTAAATGACCAGAATCTTGTCCAGGCACCAGTTTTGCCTGAGGGGTCTTGCTCGCCTAACGGTGCCAATGAGCAGGGTTCAGAGTCTTTAGTTACCAGATCTAAGGGTGGTCTGGCGTCTACCTTTTACCTACATGGAGACGAATCAAATCCCTTACGTTCCTTCAATGCCCAGCTGACAACGTAGACATGGCTGCCAATATGGGGTCTCAGCATAGAGGTGTATACCTCGCTTGTCGAAATTGTTCAGTATTTGAGGAACGGTCTTGTTAAATATATTTATATATATAACTTATATACACAATAGGGCGTCTTACTCACTGTATCCTAGCCTGCGGGCGCAGTGGGGGGAGACAACCAACACAGGCCTTTAGCATTGCAATTCTCAGTTTAGCCGACTGAACTTTCGCTGCATAGGTTAGGGATTCGCAGTCAAAAGAGCTGGTTCTGGTAAGGGATTTATGCTCTTTCAGTTTAGCAAGTTTCCTGGGGAACAGTAGGGTAGCTTCACACACATTTATTAGGGAAGTAGGGTTTAATAATTTATTTTAGGTTTGTCGTTAATTTGGAGTATTGGGAATAGTTGTGATAAAATTAGTCATGTTTGGTATAAAAGGGACAGTATCTTTAAAGTTGCGATTTCTAGTTAAATGATTAAAATTTACTCAGAATAAGCTAATTTAATGACTAGCTGAGCCGTTCGTGGAATTAAGCCCTTCAAGTGAAGAGCAGAGCGGTTCACTTGATAGACTATTCGGTGACAAGCTGAGCAGTTCATTGAATCAGGCATCTTAAGTGACGAGCCGAGCTGTTCACTTCTTTTAGTAAAGGTCTGGCAGAGTAGTTCATAGGTATTAGGGAACGAGGACTAGGAGTAGGGTAGGTTATTCAGGGTCAGGGCCAGATTCTGGCGAGAAATCACCAGGATTTCGCCCGCTTCCGATGATGAGGCCTTGCGGCGATTCTCCTCATCATACGGCGCGTCTTCCGAAGCGCTAGTAGATGCATTTGCTAGGTAGAACCATATTCTTATGGTTTAGCCTCTTTTTCAAACTGATTTTATCCCGAGCGCTCCTAAAGGCCATCCGAACGAATTGATCGGATAAGCCTAGCAGAGTACTCCTATTAAAGTAACTTTAGGTCATTTGGACGAAATTGTCTTACACTCCGCATAGTGAAATAAAAGATTGGCGGGGGCTTGTCCATGTCTAAGGTCGAGAGCCACGGGTCTCTGGTTAGTACCGGAGGGGGATAGCAATCCCTAGGGCGGCTGGAGGAGCCCTACCTTACACCAATCAATAAAATTGATTATATTTATACGAACCTGTAATAAGCAATACATAACAGGATATGAGCTATTCGGAAGCCAGGTACATAGAGCTTGTAGGGATGGCAAATCTCTGTAGGATCTTATATAATTGGTTACTATTTTATCATTAATAATTCCTATAAATTTATATTTCTCTTAACTTCGGTATTAACGTAATTTCATTGAGGTATAGGCTGAGTAAGGTACTAGGAAACGATAGTAGGGTTTCAGAAAAGGGAAGAGGAGTTCAATACCTGACAAATATTCGCATTAAAGATTCAGGGTTTCTTACGGTTCACAACTCTTCGGGGTCCTACCTAGACGATTCACTTTGGCCAATACGTAATTTTATCCTGGGTTTTAACAGCCATTAGTTTAAATATATTATTTATTAATTAATTCATATTAAGGAGGTATTAGGGGTTTATTTATATTAAGAGAGGGGGGGATCGTTACATTTTGGTGCCGTGACCAGGATAAAATAGGCTGTTACCAGGATGTTACCAGGATAAGTAATAAAAATATTCAAGTAGCCTTTGGGCTACATTTTGTTGCCGTGAAATGGAGTGCAATTTTGTCAAGGTTTTGAACTTCTTCTTTACTCTTTTCAACTAATAGTAACATAGGGACTTTTAGTTTGGACCAATTTAGGTTAATACACGAAATTAAAGCTTGAGGGCAGTTCAGAAAATCTTTAGAACCTTTTTGTTGTTAGAAAAAATAATATTGATGCATATAAAGGGATCAAAAATTTAAATTTCATACTTGTTAGAAACTGGGGAGAAAAAGAAATTGGGTAAATCATCACTTTACTCATATCCGACTAAAAGGATGACGGACATTTCGAATATTATGTCTATTTTAAATTTTAAGAAAGGAGAAAACCGAGGGCTTTGTATTAGATATAAGATTCTGTTAAAGAGATTTTTCGTTAAACACATAAAATCTGAGACAAGAAATGCCTAATAGATAATCTTTATTTGATTAATGCCTTAAACTAATTAGAATTGCTAAAACGGAGGGCAGGATTATAAAATTTGGATTAAAAGGTTTAATAACGAGTATTTTTATTAAGTAGCTTCTTTAACTGGTCAAACATATTATAAGAGTTGTTAAAGTGGAGGGCAGGGAATAAAATTTTATTAAAGGCATAAAAGGGGTTCTGCCATTTTAAATATAGAGTTTTCCATGGAATATTTAGAGAACAGCAACATTAGTGTTGTGGTTGTACTTAAGAAAGTTTAGCTTGTTCGGTAGTGGCTGAGCGTTGGAGATTAGAATGAAGGAATGATTAGTTTGTGCGGGTGTGTAGGTGAGGGGTGACTCGACACAAGAGGTCGAATATAAGGTAGTCTATGAAGGTGATATTGAAAGGTTTGAAGGAGTTTCTTCCGGACGGGCTAAGGTTACAGTACAACCTAGATTTATTGGTAGTTGGTCTCTCCAAATGAAACACAATGTGTTATCACAGTAATACGTGTTAGGTTAAAGTCGTAATTTGACAAGGTCCTTTTGTGACTTACTGTGAGGACACAGACTCTACTCGAGCTCTAAGCTGGTTATATGGTAATACACACCTCACTTCGGAAAGGATAACCGACTTTTGAATTAATGAACATTAATCATCATACGAGTTTCTACGAACAAATATTAAAGGAACTTTTGCTTCGCATATTGATAAATAAGTAACATTTGTGTGCAAACATACACGACAGCAATGTTTAAAGGTTATTATTATTGAAAAGATTATTATCACTAACAAGTATTAAAGAAAACATTCAAGTAATTAAATTACAATTTAGGTTTAAATGGTTAAAAATTAACATTTGACTTGTCTTCGTCATTGGAATAAAAAATATCTAACGGTAATAAAAAATTACTTTGTTAGAGTATAAAGAGGATTAGTCGGTTATCTTATTCAAGTGTTACATACGCCAATTGGGATGGTCTGAGCTGTTTGATGATCGAGGGTGGATCGAACTTTATTCCTAATGATTGAACTCTTTAGTACTTATACCAAAGGCTTAACTGTTTTGTATGGGGCGACTAACGGGATTTATCTATAGGAAGGACAATGTTTCCTATAGGCGCCGTCTGAACAATGTAGACATAGCCTTGGGGTAAAACCTCTTAGTTGGGTCATTAGGGCCGACCGGACTCACGACCTGGTTTCTCTAACAAGGCAGGTTTGCATGAGGAAAAAGTGGTCTTGAATTATTGTTAAAGTTTAATGATTCACTATCTTTTGCCAAATGGTCGCGTACCATAACCTATTGGTTTAAACATACACCACATTAAAATCACCTTTGAAGGAGGGATTGATTTTCAATAGATTGAGTTCACAATAAGTTAATAAGAAGAAATTTAAGATTAAATGTAACATTTATTAGTTTAATCAGGTTCTTGAATAAACATTCAAAGAAATTGATTATTATTCTGAAAATGAGTAAGGTTCAAGTTTATAACACATCCTGGGTAGGGAAAAGGTAAAGAGTTTTGGTTCATGTTCATTTTAATGAGAAAAAAAACGCCTTAGTACTTACATAAAGGAATTTCCTAATTTGTAGGAGGGGTTTTTGGAATATCACTCGTTCGAACAATATGAACAGAATCGATAGATGCCCAGCCAGATCTAGACATTCAGCTTGATATTACAATAATCAGATTACTATAATCTATCAGCTTCACAAACTGTTACTCCAAGCAAACAGGAATTTTGGGGAAAAGGCTGTTTTAGATCGTTAAATTAATTCAGTGAACAAAGATAGGAAAGGCATACTTTAATCAAACTAATAGTTGCTTAACATATTATTGGTAAATTTTAAAAAGAGGTAATTAATCATAAGGTTTATAGGAACAAGGGTATCTTTAATTAACGAATTAAAAAAAATATATATACAACAATTTTAATAAGCATAAAACAATAAATAATAATAATATTCGCTTGAGTGAAGCAAGTTAAAAAAATAATACTTAGAGATGACTTTCATAAACAAGTTCTGAGAGAACATATTTATGAAATTCATCGAGGGCAGCTGTAACGGAACACAATTAGGCTACAAAAACACGTGTTATTAAAATACCTATATGAAGGAAAAGTAGTTTTAATAAGCTGGATGAGCATAGTAACGTTTACCCTACTAGCTTCGGCCTCATATGTCGTGTATTTGTCCGTCATATGTCGTAGATTTGTCGTGCATTTGTCGGGGATTTGTCCGACATATGTCGTGGATTTGTCGTAGATGTGTCGGGGATTTGTCCGATATTTGTCGGACATATGTCGTGCATTTGTCTGAGATATTAGAGTATATAAAGGGGCGCGAAGTTTTATTGACGTCACTTAGAATTCGACATTCAGACTGACAAGGTCTCTGGTCTTCGCAATAATATATACTTGGTGGGTTATTCTATTGATTTAAAGGTGGTTCTTCTTCGTGAGGGGACTCTCTTCATGTTGAGGAATCAGTTTTTAAGTAAAATATTAAATATTTCCTCGGGGTTTAAGAGTTTATTTAATTTGATTTAAATGACCAGAATCTTGTCCAGGCACCAGTTTTGCCTGAGGGGTCTTGCTCGCCTAACGGTGCCAATGAGCAGGGTTCAGAGTCTTTAGTTACCAGATCTAAGGGTGGTCTGGCGTCTACCTTTTACCTACATGGAGACGAATCAAATCCCTTACGTTCCTTCAATGCCCAGCTGACAACGTAGACATGGCTGCCAATATGGGGTCTCAGCATAGAGGTGTATACCTCGCTTGTCGAAATTGTTCAGTATTTGAGGAACGGTCTTGTTAAATATATTTATATATATAACTTATATACACAATAGGGCGTCTTACTCACTGTATCCTAGCCTGCGGGCGCAGTGGGGGGAGACAACCAACACAGGCCTTTAGCATTGCAATTCTCAGTTTAGCCGACTGAACTTTCGCTGCATAGGTTAGGGATTCGCAGTCAAAAGAGCTGGTTCTGGTAAGGGATTTATGCTCTTTCAGTTTAGCAAGTTTCCTGGGGAACAGTAGGGTAGCTTCACACACATTTATTAGGGAAGTAGGGTTTAATAATTTATTTTAGGTTTGTCGTTAATTTGGAGTATTGGGAATAGTTGTGATAAAATTAGTCATGTTTGGTATAAAAGGGACAGTATCTTTAAAGTTGCGATTTCTAGTTAAATGATTAAAATTTACTCAGAATAAGCTAATTTAATGACTAGCTGAGCCGTTCGTGGAATTAAGCCCTTCAAGTGAAGAGCAGAGCGGTTCACTTGATAGACTATTCGGTGACAAGCTGAGCAGTTCATTGAATCAGGCATCTTAAGTGACGAGCCGAGCTGTTCACTTCTTTTAGTAAAGGTCTGGCAGAGTAGTTCATAGGTATTAGGGAACGAGGACTAGGAGTAGGGTAGGTTATTCAGGGTCAGGGCCAGATTCTGGCGAGAAATCACCAGGATTTCGCCCGCTTCCGATGATGAGGCCTTGCGGCGATTCTCCTCATCATACGGCGCGTCTTCCGAAGCGCTAGTAGATGCATTTGCTAGGTAGAACCATATTCTTATGGTTTAGCCTCTTTTTCAAACTGATTTTATCCCGAGCGCTCCTAAAGGCCATCCGAACGAATTGATCGGATAAGCCTAGCAGAGTACTCCTATTAAAGTAACTTTAGGTCATTTGGACGAAATTGTCTTACACTCCGCATAGTGAAATAAAAGATTGGCGGGGGCTTGTCCATGTCTAAGGTCGAGAGCCACGGGTCTCTGGTTAGTACCGGAGGGGGATAGCAATCCCTAGGGCGGCTGGAGGAGCCCTACCTTACACCAATCAATAAAATTGATTATATTTATACGAACCTGTAATAAGCAATACATAACAGGATATGAGCTATTCGGAAGCCAGGTACATAGAGCTTGTAGGGATGGCAAATCTCTGTAGGATCTTATATAATTGGTTACTATTTTATCATTAATAATTCCTATAAATTTATATTTCTCTTAACTTCGGTATTAACGTAATTTCATTGAGGTATAGGCTGAGTAAGGTACTAGGAAACGATAGTAGGGTTTCAGAAAAGGGAAGAGGAGTTCAATACCTGACAAATATTCGCATTAAAGATTCAGGGTTTCTTACGGTTCACAACTCTTCGGGGTCCTACCTAGACGATTCACTTTGGCCAATACGTAATTTTATCCTGGGTTTTAACAGCCATTAGTTTAAATATATTATTTATTAATTAATTCATATTAAGGAGGTATTAGGGGTTTATTTATATTAAGAGAGGGGGGGATCGTTACAACAGCTAGGAGGACAAATCGCCAAACGTGAACTTTTCGTCGTTGAAGAGTTCTGTTCTGATCATCATCAGCAGTTCCACTTCATCCAATGTCACATTTTTGGATGCAAATGCTTGACTTGTTGATAAAAACACAAAAATCACTATATGTTTGCCTTAAAGATTTGAGGAGTTCCCTCAATTCCTCATGGATCCCATCATCAGAACTGCCTTTTGACAAAAACGGGACCAACTTGGATATATATACATACAATAAAAAAAAAAATTCATATCGGTTAAGAAATGACGGAGTTATGGAGTAACAAACATTAAAAAAAAAAAAAAAAAACAAAAAAAAAAAAAACATACAACCGAATTGATAACCTCCTCTTTTGAAATTTGGAAGTCGGTTAAAAAGCTTTATTTACTTTGTCTAGAATTAGCTAAGTGGTAAAAGTAATTGAAAAAAAAACTATAAATTATTCAAGTTTTATAATCATAGACCATTTATTACTATGTGAGATTAAAAACAACAGAAAACACAGCACTTTGCCTTTTTCATATCACACTATATGTATTTCACTTAGGCTCTGTTTATGTATATATTATCGCACTATTATTTCACTTTATCTGGTTGGGATAGTATAGTTCATAGCGTTTTCGTCATTCGTTTGTATTTCTAACTTAACTGAGTTACCCAAATAATTTCCTCACCTTTCACACTATATGTGTCAATTTATTTCTTCATAGGAATTAAATGGCTTCACAATTAACATCTCTTCATAGCAGAATTTCTTAATTTTCTTGGCACTTTGAAACATCAGTTAGAAACTAAGTAAGTAAGTTTTGTCGCCGGTTAGGTATTTATATTTTACCATTTTTACCCTATATGGTGGTCGCAAGCTGCATCTGTCAAGCCTGCGAGAAGAGCAACCAAACCTATTTCTCGTTAGCATTCAACATTATGTCCTTTATATATTTATAGCAATAACAAACTAACTCGTTTTACTTTAAAACTTTAGATATTCAGAAACTTTGACGTCAAGTGAAATGTCAATTGACAACGTTACGTTAGTGTTCCGATCCGTCCGTTTAGGAATACATAATATTTTTTTATTTCACTTCATTGGTTTTGCTTACTTGTTAACTTAAAAACAACATGTTTGCAGATAAATGTACTAAATAGGTAACTCAAAATGGCGCCATTTTGACAAATTAGAATGACCTTTATTTTGACGTTAGCTCTCATTGACAGGACAGAAGTGACAGTAATGACGGCGGCACGTTTAAAGAAAAATAAAAGAAAAATCCAAAGAGGCCACATATTTCAGAAAATTAATTATCAGTTGCAGTCAAATAAAAACTATTCTATGACAAGGCCAGCATAATAATCTACATATACACCAAAAATTGTTTAAATCGATTTAGCGGATCCTGAGATCCTTCGGGACACAAAACCCTCTCTGAAGATCCTGGCTGGAATTTTAGAGATTTATTATATAGATTATTTTGTAGCGGTATACTTATCGTTATCGCCGTGCTGTGATTTAATTTTTTCCCGCTTGACATCTACAGTACGTGTGCCCCAGGCTCACTTTCAGTACCTAACTACGTAAATGCAGTCAAAACAACCACTGGTAAGTGATTTCCGTAGTCCTAAAATTATTCGCGATCCCAGATTGCATCAAAGAGCAGAACGGCCAGTCATTTTATGACAAATTAAAATCGTGGCTCGTTGAAAAAGATCATTATAATGTATCCGAATTGTTGTGACATTTAACTGATCCAATAATCATAATAGTAATTTAATTTTGTATCTTAATTTGTAATTTAACTTTAACTGTAAGAGACACTGACATATTTAATAGGTAAAGTTTTTGGACCTTTAAGTACTTATGTTAATGTAAATACCTAGTATGATGAAATGTATTATTTTGACATGTAATGATGTATGAGTATGAGTATGAGTATTTGTCTTGGGCTTATTTCCATATCGACTACCTATACTTCGGCGTAACCCTTGCCTCGCATCGCATCACATATTTTTCGCATATAATAAAAATTGCTTGTTTATAATAATAAACATTGCCTATTTTTATTATTAAATAGTTATATTGCCGATTTTTTGCCTGTTAAACGGGTTGTGCTCCGAAGAATTTTTCGACATTCGACATGATGCACACGGCCGCTTTTTACCATCGCACTGCTCGCCATCGGCAGGGCATTCATCCTCTATGCCACCGACGTGGTATAAAAAATATATATATTCGGCGTAATCATACATTTTAAGCCACCTTGTGATGACTCAAATATCCACAAAATGTGGATTGACTATTTTTTTTGGAATATATAATCATGAGATGTCGAAGATCTTCCATACAAATTGAAAATATAATTTCGTGCACTATAATTAAAAAATATATATAAAACTCCTTATTATTTTAGAGCTTAAGTATGTAATTATATCAGTACGTAAATGGGAACCAAGTTTTAAGATAGACCCTGTGACGTCCAGAAAACTATTCAGTATAAACTATCTACCTCCACCACCACCACCATATCAGCCGAAAGACGTCCACTGCTGGATATAGGCCTCCCCTAATTTCATGGGGGGTAAATGCCATAATCGCCACGCTTGGCATGCGGGTTGGCGATCGCAGTATCTCCACCGCACTCCAGGGATGCTGCTGCCCATTCATCCCCCGGTGGTCTACCTAAACTTAAGTATTTCCGTCTTCGAATTCGCATTACTAAGTTTGATTCGTAATGAATGCGTTATCGTTAATTACCACGGGGAAATCTCATGATATGGCTTTGGCCAGCTATAGTAATACACTTCTGCGTTTGATCGGATTTAGACTTCAGTTCCTCGGAACAAAGACGTGATTGCAGTTACATTTATTTCCGACGGATATGTGGTATTGCGGGTATTGTGAATAGATTTGCGTTGGGCTATCGAATAATTAGCGGGATGACTGGGATGACCGAGATGACTGGGCCACGCATTGTTACGATTATTATCGCTGATCGTTTGTAGATAATCGCAATCGATTTATTTAGCCTCACACGAATCTAATCTGGTGGTATAAATTATGGAGATTAAGATCTGGCCGAGCTTTCACCGCAGTCTCCGTAAAAAACTGTAACAAATATTTCTAAATGTTACGGAATCTATTGATACTATTCTATGGACAAAATTAAAAACTAACTATCTAATTACTTTATACTACAAGAACATAAGGAGTGGGGCACGTCCTTGTGTATTAAACGATTGGTATCATATATACTTGTGTGTGATGAGCACAAATATTTTTTCTCAAGTCTTGGATGATTTCAATGTTTTGAAGCGTTTTCATTTTATTTATCTACTTTTCATCAAACTATTGAACACTCCCGCGTTTTTTACATAAAAGTCGAAACCTGAATTGAAGAAGGTATTTAAAACTTTTATTATAGAAAATTCTAATATTTTCTATTCTTTGACGTTAAAATAATACAGTTGGTGATTTTATTGCAAACCCTTTTATTTTAAGCCTTCAGTTTTACAGGATAAACCTACTTAGAAATTATATCTAACAACTAAAGTTTCTTAGATGTTTATATACCTTTTTGTTATTTTATGTCAACGAGTAGTTTACTTTAAAAAGGTAATAGATGTGGGATTGGTACTTTTTGATAGCTGTGTAAGGTGCTGGCTGCTAGATGATGAATAAGGAACGTTCGAATGGAGTTTGAATTGCTTTGAAATGGCGAATGATCTGACGTATGATTCAGTATGTAAGACGAGTTGAACGGAGTAACATATTTTATAACGATGTAAATAAAACGAAGGATTATTTAAGAAGAGTTTACTTATTTAACCGTGGATCCTGTCTGAGGTTCTACAATTTTGGGGGCACGACCGGGATATGGAAGAAAAATCAAACCCTAGACAATGACACAGAAAATAATGAAGAATATTTAAGACGACGAAGACGAGAAGACGACGGGAAGACGAACAAGACTTGAAGACGAATAATTAAATACGAAGAGGACGAAGACGAAGGTGAAAATATGAACGAGACATATCGACAGATGTTAACGTTGCCTATTTTTACGGCGGATGACGACTGCAAAGTGGAAGATTTTGTTGAAGACGTGGAGTCCAAATCCCTTTTGTATGGATGGACAGAACGTCAGCTATTTGTATTGACAAAGAGAAGGTTATGCGGCACGGCAGCGCTGTGGCTACGCTCAGAGGACCCCTTCAACACGTGGCATGAATTAAAATGGGCGTTACTACAAGAGTTTGGTGATAGTGAATACGATGGACCTGAAAAGCATGAAAGTATCCATAACAAATGCGACGATATTTCAACGCAGGACGACGCGCTCTCACCCACGCAAACGTCAATTTTGAACGAGTTCAAACACCAAAAAGAAGAAACATTGACAGATGACATTCTCATGCGTCAAAGTGAAAAAAATTGCAATAAATTTAACAAATGTGGCGAATATTATGAAAACAGTGATGAAGGCGATGCCGTGAGGAGTGAAAATGTGCGGACGGAGCAGCCCGAACGAATTGTCGACGGCAATTGCAAAATTGATCGCAATATAGGAATGCAAGTCGTGCAATTGAAGACGAAAAGAAGTCCTTGTCGGAAGCTTACCATCGGACTGGAGGAAGACGGAGGGCGCAAGGACTGCTTCCAGAGTGTGCGAAGCAACGGCTTTGTGCAGGCAGGCAGCACGCGGGACTTCGATAAGGCGGTGTTCAGAGTGTGTTATTATGTGTTTCTGTGTGTCTTTAAGTATCGGTTTTATTTGTATGGTGTAATATTAAGTAGATAGTGTTTCTGATGTATTTTATATTACGATGTATACAGGGTGTGCTATGAAGACGAAAGTAAGTTGTGCAGCTGGTGACGGGTAAGTGCGGTGTCCGAAGGTGCATGACTGAGGGACCAGCTCATGGTTGTAGGATTGGCCGAGTGTGGGATTGGTACTTTTTGATAGCTGTGTAAGGTGCTGGCTGCTAGATGATGAATAAGGAACGTTCGAATGGAGTTTGAATTGCTTTGGAATGGCGAATGATCTGACGTATGATTCAGTATGTAAGACGAGTTGAACGGAGTAACATATTTTATAACGATGTAAATAAAACGAAGGATTATTTAAGAAGAGTTTACTTATTTAACCGTGGATCCTGTCTGAGGTTCTACATAGATTATTTACAAGTTCAATACTTTTGGTCATCAAGACTAAACAATGAAAAATAAAGGCCATGCCGCCTCGCCTCCGCGGAAACTACTACTGCACAAATGCATTTATGTTGTCAGCAAACTAACAAGTATTCACATCACATTTCATCTCACTCATCATCTCATCTTCATAGATGATATATATATATATATATATATATATATATATATGTCAATTTTACTTTTCAGCAATTATCCACAATTCAAAAAGACAGATGGTTTGCACTGCCGCGCACGGAGTTTATGCTCAATAGTGCTCTAGCTCATATTTTCTCAATGATACACTCCCTACCATAAACGGCGTAGAAACAGTTAACCTGGAAGCAGTCCATTAGTTCCTGTGCCGCGGGGCGCTAATGCAGTCTACTGCCATAAACAACTGCGGGGGGTATGTTGTGCTAGATAATTCCGTGTACAGAAACTGTCATAAAGCCAGGGGTGCCGTGATGAAATGCTTAGGGATAAAGTAAACGCTGCGTGTCCATTAGGAAATGTCGTGACGGCGTCGACCTTTTTACGTCTATTGTTGGTAAACAATCAGGGGAGTGCAATTAGGGATATTTGTAAAGTTCTAAAAGATCATAGCAACTTTATGTACAATCGACGTTATAGAAATAGTTTTTTTTTTAACCAGACCATCACTTTTAGGGCCTCAAACTCGACGTAGCTCGGAAAGTGGCCAAGTTAAAATGTGTGTGGGCTGGTCATGTTTGCTGTATGCCGAGTGAGCTGTGGGTCAAGATCTTCACTAACTGGCAACATGACAGCTCGAAATGGAGACGCGGCAGACCTCGCCGGCGATGGCGGGACAAGCTAGATTCTTTTTCAAAGGGGTGGTTGGAGGATACTTTGGAGCGACAATATTGTAAACAGGGAGGAGGTAAAGACCTTGAGAATTATAGACTCACAATAATAATGATAAAAATTTAAAGGCGTAGGGATGTGACGACCCCATCGCCCACTGGATTTCCAGTACAGTCAGTCAACGTAGGGCAGCTTGTGGAGAGCTGTTAGGGAGCAGCGACCCTATGTATCTGAGTGCTCCTGGGGGTGTCCCCTGTGGGTTGGTTGCATGAACAGGCCCCCCGCCTCTGGCTTGCCTTAACCGGCTGTCTAGAGTGGAGTCGCTAAAGCTGTTGCTCGGGGGTGGATGTGGTCACCTAAGTGGCGAATTGGCTATATGTTTAAAGTCCAGTGCCACCTCTCTACCCTCAACCCTCTGCACCGGTGTTGCCCTGAGGCTATTTTATAATGTGGCTATTTATAGGGGTCCATCTAGCAGAGGGCGAGTCACCGCGCGAGGGTGAGTCAGTCTGCCTGAGATAAAAACGTGAGACAGTTTTACTAGGCAGTCGTCCGTTGGCTCACTCAATAGCCCAGCCATTAGTCCATCATATTCACCCAATAGTCAGGTTCATTTCGATTTCATCAACCAGCAATAGTCCCTGTACACCCTGGCGGGTGCTGTTTCTGTGTGCGTCCCATGACACGGATAGGGACAGCATCCGCTCGGTGTACCCCTTGCATTTCATTAAATTGTCAAAGGGGCCTCTACGTGTTGGCTATGTGGTACTCGGTTGGTACTTTGGTACGTCGTTACTTCGGCTCCGCGCACGCCTTCCAAAGGTCCGGGACACCATTGTCCCGTGAGCGGAAAAGACATAAAAATTCAAATTTTATTTCTATTCATCGTGCCGGACTCTAACTCAGTTCCTAATAATACGATTGAGATCGGAAATGTAGGGCAAAATATAGGTACATACTTCCTGTAAGTTTTGAGTATGTTGCTTGCTACGTGGTATGTGGTAGTTGATAGATAGTGCACGCAGGTACGCCGTATGTGGATGCTTTTATTGCATTAATTTGCACACACAATGTTTAATTAAATTATTGATACTATAACATATAAAAGCGCAAATCAATAAGAATTGAGCGTTTTATCAAAAAATAATTTTATAGAATAATAGCCTTATAATTAGCTCTATCATCATCGTCATTAGTTTTACAAAAAAGATAGAAAATAGTCCAAACTGTAACCTGAAAAAATATTTATCAGAAATATGTGAGGCGTAAAAACTGTGCACTAAAAAGTGAAATACGAGCAAGGTTTACGCAGGCCTGACCGGCGATAGTACACCTCAATAAACTTTTACGTGCCTATTTCGTAAAATTTTTGCTGATGCGTGCACCGTTTTATATCTGGCATTTTAAAATTTGTGTATGATAACAAAATTTTGACTTGTTACGATTTACGTGACATTGAGGTTTACATTTGAGTGTTATTTATATTTATTGAACAAAACCTGGTTATTTTTAACGTTACGAAACGAAGCTGGAAAATGTTTTTTTCATAACCAAACTTAGTTTCAATCTGCCCTTATTCACAAGACTATTAAGGGAAGTAAATTAAGTCTTATGAACAGTTGGCTATATTTCGGATAATCTTACGGGCACACGTATAAAATAAATATTGACAGCAGTTACGACAGGTCTTTAAATAGCGCTATTTTCGCATATCGTTATGATTCATAACGCTACTTTGTCAATAAAACGCTTTCCTAAAAACGATACTTGGCGCGCATTTATAGCGGTATCCATTATATCGTTACAAATAAAAAGCAATATATATGTAGCGATATTTTGTGAAGCACTATAATAACGTTATAGGCTATCTCTGCCTCGCACACAGTCTCGCTCTTACGTCCGCTGTGACATTTACGTAATTGTCGCCACCGCCACCATTTTAAACGATATTATAACGTTATTATAACATTATCATATATGGTTATAATTTTCATTTTGTTATGATATGAAATATCGTTATGAGGAATATCGATTATGATTATAACGAAATTTTAAACACTAACGAAATATATCGGCATAATATCACTTATTTTTATAACGTTTTAAAGGCCTGGTTACGAAACCATAGGGTTGCCTCGTGAAACGTGACTTCATAATAAAACCACCAGATCATCAGCGGCCTTGTTAACTGTTCTAATTTGCTTAGTATGCTTTCATTTAATACAATACGTTCCAAAAGAATTTTCCCGCCTATATCACTTAAAACTACATCACACAATTATAGAAAAAAGCCAGACCAGTGCGTGTCGGGTCACGCGCAATGCAAAATTCCGTAGTTGGCCACATGTTACACTTGTCATCATCAACATCGGTTCTACGAGCAATGTCCGCCCGCCCCCTACAATTTGAGTCTTGCCACTCGCTGAGCGATGTCGACGACACTGGTTCTCCTACGAAACTCTTTATTTCTCATTCGATCTCGTAAGGGAACTTTGAGCATAGCACGGTCCATAGCCCTCTGAGTGACCCTTAGCTTTCTTATTAGGCCCATCGTCAGCAACCACGTTTCAGCACCGCATGTCATCACTGGTAATACACACTGGTTAAAAACCTTCGTCTTATCACATTGCGGTTATTTGGATGAAAAGATACCTCGTGGCTCCCCGAACGCTACCTATCCGAATCGGATTCGACGAGTGACCTCTTTCTCGAAGTTGTATCTACCTAATTGTTCGTCCCAGGTCTATTATATATTAATTGTATGGCATTTATTTTCGAACCGTGAGATCTTCGAAAAGACAAGTACGGTTGCCAGCTTGTTGCACTTTTAGCACCACCCAGGAATCACGTGTAGGGTAACTGTGGTTCCCTACGCCCAGGTATAAAACTTCGAGTGTAGAGCTTTCAACTTACAGGAGAGTGGGTACAACGTGTGAGTTTGACATAATTTTCGTTTTCTCCATGTTCATTTTAAGACCCACTTGCTGAGAGACTCTACTGAGGTCGCTATGCTTTTTGCCAAGATTTTTCAGGGTCAAGACATTTCCTAAAGCAGCTGTAAACAATTTGGGATATATAAAATTTCCCTCTCTGACACTCCGCTGCAATGGGACACAAACACCGCAGTACCTCGATATGCCGGCAGTCGATTTAGCGCCGCCTGTAGAGACTGCAGCACTGCCCAAGTCTCGATCGAATCAAAAGCCTTCTCATAGTCCACAAACACTAAGTACAGTGACTGGTTATAATCTTCGGTCTTCTGTATAACCTACCAACGCAGCGTGTGGATGTGGTGTATAGTGCTGAAGGCTTTGCGGAAACCGGCTTGTTCGGGAGGCTGAAATTCGTCAAACCTGCGCGCGAGACGGTTCGTAATGACTCTCGAAAACAGTTTGTAAACATGGCTCAGAAGCGAGAGGGGTCTATAGTTATTGAAAGAGTTGCTTAAAGAAGAGCACCACTACACTTTTCTGTCATGTCTGTGGCGATTTGCCCTCGAGTATGACGGAATAAAATAGCTTCGACGTAACTCCGTCCTTACCCGCCGACTAGTTGTTTTGCCGGACTTAGCTCACAAAATTATATTTACTAAATTAATGACACAACTAACAAAGTTATCTACATAAGTAATCAATGGAAATTGTATAAAAGTTTGCCATTCCAGGTACATTTCTTTAGATCGGCTATTACTCGTTTAACTAGTAATGTCTACTTAGCTGCGATAGCTTTCCTTTAAATTCATTATAATGTTATGTGATTTTTTCACCTACCCCGTTGCAACCATTTAAATGGCAGTGGTAGGAAACAATTATCTCCAACAAAAATGAGCACTTTAAAAATGACCACGCAAACGGATAGTTGAACCAAAAAAGGTAACAGAAAGCTCACATTAATTTAAACGAGCTATCAAACAATACCCACACTATAGGCTTTGCAAGAAAAAAATTGCGTCCCGCTTTACATAGAGTAGGTAACCAAATAAATGTTTTTCAAGATTTTACTATAGGGTTTTGTCAACGTAATTGATATGTACATATAGATATGCAAAATGACAGCTTTTCAGTAGATGGTTACTGAGCTAAGCCGTGTACAGAAGGAGGAACGGACGGACGGACATAGAGAAACTATAGGGGTTCCTTGATTACTACGGGGCCCTACAAACCGGTTAAGTGCGTATATAAGCCGTGCCCAGTGTCCCATTCGACTTACTCACTTATAACTAACACTTTCAGAGCCAGGAACCCGCTATGTGGGCGCTTGTCTCGTAGTCGTTGGCAGTGAAAGTGAGCAGCGTACGCGCTCGTAGCAGTCGTACCCTTTCTGTGCTATGCATTTGACCGTAAAATCAAGTAGTTAATGTAATTAGAAAAATGAAGGAATTTCAAAGCAAAAAAAACAATTATATTTTGGTTTTCCTATGTCAATGGATGTAATTTAAGTTTAAGAAGCAATTAAATAGCGGCCATTACTGCTAATTACGAAGAAGGCAATAAAGGCCCAAGTAACCTCTTTCCTTTATCATATCTAACTTTACGTGTTATTTAAATATGAATTCTCTTAAGTAGAACATAAGGTTGCTTTCATAAGTAATCCAAGAAACGCGATGTGAGATTAATGTAGTACGCAGTCAAATTGTACTGCAATGCTCGGGTCGTAAATAGGCCTTGATTAATATCCAATTAGACACCAATTACATTTAGGGAATAAAATGAATTGAGCCTTAGAATAAGTTTTAAGAATAGGTTTCGAAAACATTGAGGGTGTGCCCGTGGGATGGGCAGCAGCATCCCTGGAGTGCGGTGGCCAATCCGTACGATAAGCGTGGCGATTATGGCATTTACTCTCCATGAAATTGGGGGAGGCCTATGTCTAGCAGTGGAGTGGTATTTCGGCTGATAAGGTGGTGGTGGTGGAAAACATTCGTTGAAAGTGAAAGTGATCTGCTATGCCCACGTGATAGGCACTTTATGAAGTTGCCATCATAGGCCACGGTGATCTGCTTATTTAAGTTTGTCTATGCGCTTGAGTAGTTTCGAAAATGAGACCTGAAATTAGCAAATAAACAGGTAATAACTAAAACTTTGTTTGGCGATATAGATCCCTAATTTGTAATTGATTAATATGTGTTATCTTGAAGACGACCTTGTGCGAATGGGAGTATATGCCTGCAACATACGGTCGAATAGAGACACAAACTAACGGACGTGACAACAGTATAAGGAACTCTTTCAGTCTGTCTACGAGTGTATCAAAACATCCTAAACATTGCGCTGTTAATTTAATAATTAGAATAAAATAGTATGATTGCAAGTAATTGACCACAAAAATGAAGTCGTTAGCTAAATCTAAAGATCCCATTCAG
Source organism: Notocelia uddmanniana (assembly GCA_905163555.1). Lineage (NCBI taxonomy): Eukaryota > Metazoa > Arthropoda > Insecta > Lepidoptera > Tortricidae > Notocelia > Notocelia uddmanniana. The sequence goes on from LR991055.1 coordinate 26,844,303, forward strand.
AGAACGAGGTTTTTAATTCATTACGGCACTCCGTGTCAGCAGGCTCCTGCAAATGACAGGGCCGTTATTCTTTATGACTTTACAGCTTAACCATGGAATTAGTACCAGTAGAGTAGGTATAACCAACTAGAAATCGCTCTTTTAAAATCGTGAGAAATAGAAATGAATTACCTATTTGCTGTAGATACTTATACTCAATAGTTGTTGTTTAGGTTAGAAGTAAAAAAATACGAACCTAAAGTAAGTTTTTTTATAATAAGTTACCTGATAAAATTTCAAATTTACCCTTTTCAGCCCTTAAAAATTACTTGTAAAAATCGTTGATATCAAAGGCTTATTACAGGGTCGAGGACTATCTAACTGACAGAAATGCATGGCCCAAACCAGAGACCTACATGGCATTAATATTCATGTACATATGTATATTTTCACTGTATCCACCACCACCATATCAGCCAAAGGACGTCCACTGCTGAACATAGGCCTCCCCCAAATTCACGGGGGGTATTTGCCATAATCGCCACGCTTGGCATGCGGTTCACTGTATCACGTCTAGAAAATTAGTAAACACATGTTGTCTTCTTGAACTATACATTGTAAATATTCTTCCTCTGTTGTTACCATACTCAGATTTATCTATATTAAGTAGGTTAAGTATTATCATTGCAATAAGCATATTTTTCGGATAAAGTTCAATTATTTTATTTAAGAAAATTTCCTCTTCTTTTTGAACTTCTTGTATATTAATTAGTGTTTAAAAATATGTAACTATAATTAAACTTTATTCCATAATTTTCATTGTTTGCATCGTATTGTATAATTAATCCCACCAAAAACATAAATGTGAAAAATGATACGTTCATAAACGGTTTCGCTAATAAAATAAAAGAGGTCTAACTGGAAACCAAGTTCTTTCAAAGCTCCTTAGATAACATCTCCTATCATGCATAACGTTCTTAAATTGATTTGTTATGTTATTTTCTACTCGATGCGCTTTGGAAAGTTTTCTCTTTGCCAAATTCCTCTTCCTTGATTGGTCTGAAGGAAAGTCAAATCACTTCTTTTTAATTAACAATACCTTAACTTCGTCACACTTATTTAAATACTTAACTAGATATTTGCCAATTACATACTAGACTTTATTGTACTCGAACTCAAAGAACAAATTTGCCAAGTAAAAACTTTCCTGGTCATACTTTTAAGAAGCAAATAGCATAACAAATCTATTTAAGCAATTACTTAAATAAACTTACGCATAACAGGAGTTATGATCAAATGAGCTTGAAAGAACTTGGTTTCCAGTGATCTCACCTTTTCCATTTCAGTAGCACATATTTGACCTGAACACATAAATATTTCAAGTTAATAAAAAACTTGTAAAAAAACAATATGTAAAATTCACTCTTCAAAGATGTTACCTTTGTACACACAACTGCTTGGCAATTGCAAGCTGGATGCCAAATTTCAACATTCTAGATCACCTGGAAGTAGGTAGTCAAACATTTTCATAAGTGTATGAATCAGTTACTTAATATACTTATTTTTGAGCATCAAAGTCTTTTAAACGGTATAAAGGTTTTTATTGAAATTCAGGATTCGGTATTTAAATGTTTGTCTTTCAAGAGTCGCGAATGTGTAGGTCAATTAGATCTTAAGTTATTGGGGGTCAAAAGTGGCCTGAAATGGTTATTGTGTCCACGGCCGATATGTCTCTTTTTAGGGTTCCGTACCCTAAGGGTCAAACGGGCCCCTTTTACTAAGACTCCGCTGTCCGTCCGTCCGTCCGTCCGTCTATCTGTCTGTCCATCTGTCACCAGGCTGTATCTCATGAACCGAGATATGTAGCTATCAGTTGAAATTTTCACAGATGATGTATTTCTATTGCCGCTATAACAACAAATACTAAGAACAAAATAAAATAAATATTTCAGGGAGCTCCCATACAAAATAACTTTAAAAGTAGCTCGTTGCCTTCATCAGGCGCTGGGTCTCAAAATTTATGGGAAAACTAGAATCTGACTTGCACTTGACCAAAATTCTACTTGATAAGTATTTAACGTTATTGTTACTGTTAAAATAACATTATTATTAAATTTAAATAGGTGACCGATTTTTTATTTGCTTTGCGAACTTAGCTGACATACCTGTCTATCGTGTACCTAGATTGTGATGGGTATATCAAATGATTAATCATTATGAATAATTATTGTGAATAAATATGAATATGATGAATATTAGCAAGATTAAAATATCACATTAATCTACACAATCATCATCACAGGTACAATAATCTAAATTCCCCTTATTCATAAACGCCCATCAAGCCTATATTATATAGTTAACAAGCCGCTAAAGTTGTTTTGCTCTTATCTGTCACTTTGACATTTATGTTTGAGAGCAGGGGACAAAACACATTTTTAGTTAACAGAGGTTTGTTAAGACTCCTTAATTAAGCTTAACTGACTTAAGCTTGACTGAAATTAACCCCCTTATTCATAAGAATATTCTTAAGCTTGACAAGCTTAAGTCAGTAAGAATAAGGGTGCTAATTGCAGTCAAGCTTAAGTCAGTTCAGCTTAGTTAAGGAGTTAAGCAAATGGCTACCACGAGGCGGCACCGCTACTGTAGCGGCTACGTTTCCTGCATAACTGTGCCGAAATCCATAATGTTGAATTAGAATCTTATGACGGAATTAAAAGTTTCTTCGCTCTTGGCCTTTAGCCGCATTGAAATAAAGTCAAAATTGACTAAGCCTCTTCTAACCAAACCACGATGTTTCGTGAACTACTAATATTTATAATCGTAAACGTCATTTCAGAGTTTATTTGAGAAAATGTACCGACATAACTACATAGATTGCTACGGTAAGCGTTAGGAGCAACTTATTCGGTACATTTTCTTGAAACCCTCAAGGGTAGCGTGATCTGTAAGGGTCTCGACGTGCTGCGTGTGGGCGCAGTTCACAATTCAATTTTCTGTAATCCTGTTACACTGCTCCGATGTTTTTAGACTCTAGGTCAGCAATATTTTACTGGCACGGGCGAGACATGTTACGACCCGACTTATCAGTCCTAGTAAGAGGACGTAATTCAATGTTTGCGGAAATATATAAGAATAAAATATTTCTTACTCTGATTCGACTTAGGATTATTATTATGTCATTGACATTATCATTGTTATTTTATTTTGTCATATATTTTATGGAGTTAACTAAGTCACGGTGAATTACAAATTAGATTTAACCATTCTTATATATATCTAACATGAGACCTTATACTACGTACTTACTTATCAGTAATCAGTATGTTTATTGCTTTCATAGGTTTTACAGGTGATACATTATAATATTTGGTCAGCTATGAAACCCTGTAGGGCACTTACACTTACACCCGCCTTACTTATAGTACGGGATTCTTCAAAAAGGAGTGTATACATTTTTAAAGGGTCGGCAATGCGCATGTAACACCCCTGGAGTTGCAGGCGTCCATAGACTGCGGTGACCGCTTACCATCAGGCGGGTCGTACGCTTGTTTTCTATCAACGTGGTATAAGAAATACTGCCATCCATCGCCTCACAGAACCATTCACGTCACGACACACAATTCACCAATTACTTCCAAATACATCCACAAGTGGTCTTGTACCCCTAGTATACTTTTACTCGAAACATAAACACAACCGAACGCGTTTTTTTGTATTTCAACATATAGATACCATCAAAGCCCGCCAGAAGCGCTGTTCGCGTTGCCACACAAATTGAGACTAAACGGTACGCGTCTATTTGTGTTTAGTTATGGATGCCATGGATGTTATTCACCAACCGACTCATTTTCATCTGCCACCAAATTAAATCATCTGCCAAAAAATTTTACAAATCACACTTGTCAGTTTCCATATAAAAACGTGTGGAGTGTGAGGTGACAGGTGAGGACTGAGGACGATTCGGTTTGTGAATACGAGGGCTGAAGCGTACACTGAAAAATAATTTGTTAACAGTAGCCTAATTGTTAGCTGCTAGTAACTAAATCGGAGGACTGACAAACTGAGAGTTTACTAGTAATCAAAATTAGTTATTGAAAATTAGCATAATTTTGGTTACTACTAAGCACAATTTGGCTATTTTTCAATTAGCTAACCTAGTTGAGTTATTTTTTACAGTGTATTAAGGTAGTGAAGAGTTCGAACAGAAGAAGAGTTTTGCGCGATATGGTGTGCGTCTTTGGAGCAGCCAGTAGTAACCAGTTATTACGCGGGCGAAAAACGAATCTCGATAGTGAGGGGACGAGCAGATGCACCGCCTGACCCATCAGCTCTAGGCAGTCTGAACCTCCGCGCAAGATTTTATGATCGTTGTTCTTCAAAACAACAATTTGAATCCCGCCGCAGGCAGTTAAAAGCGTGTGTAGGTAGGCTACAAATGCTTCCTTGGAAAGTTTCGCCATGAGTTTAAACTCACATATCCAGTGCTTATGTTGTCGTCACTGGAAGTCGAAGTAATTCCCTCGGAAGCGACTAACTGTAAGTACACTTAAGTTTGTCGACTTTGGGAAAGATTACATTGTTCGAACAACAATGACTGTTTGAGTAATGGCGTCTCGGGTGGCCTACGCTGCGTGTTTACGATATGTAGACGGGCAGTAACATTGTAATATATGGACAATGGCCACGGATTACTTTTACGCACAATGTTGTTTTGATGAAAAATCTCTCTTTTTGATTGTGACTTTATGTATTTTTGGAGCTGCCAGGGCCTAAGCCGGCCAACTAAAGAAGGTTGCCGCCTCTCGATATGATGTGTCTACGACAAAGGAGTGACTCATCCTTACCTGTCACCTCACACCTCACCCGGTTTTAGGGTTCCGTAGTCAACTAGGAACCCTTACAGTTTCGCCATGTCCGTCTGTCTGTCTCTCTGTCTGTCCGCGGATTTGATGTGTGATTGTTAGTGCTAGAAAGCTGCAATTTGGTACGGATATATAAAGCAATAAAACTGAGAAAGTCGTAAACTAAAATCTAAAAAAAAATTTTTTGATGCAATCTCCCCTACACTTAAAGTGGGGATGCAATTTTTTTTTGTTTCAACCCTATGGTGTGGGGTGTTATTGGATAAGTCTTGAAAAATGAATAGAGGTCTTCATCAGACACTTTTGAAAAAGTGAATATTTTTGGAAATATTCACTCCAAAAGAAAAAAAAATCCTCCCCCTCTAACTTTTGAACTATGGATCCAAAAAATATGAAAAAAATCATGAAAGTAAAGCTTAATAAAGAATTAACGAAAACTATAGTTGACATGATCAGTTGAGCTGTTTTTGAATTATCGTAAAAAGTCTTCCCTTCTTAGTAAAAGACGTATGGAACGCTGCGAAGGTATTCCCTTTTACTTGTTATTGATTTTTTTAAAGTTAGTTCATTGGGAAACTACGGAATCCTACAGCCTACACTGAGCATGGCCCGACATGCTCTTGGCCGATTTTTATATGGAAACTGTCAAATGTCATTTGTCAAGAGGGCACCTGTGATAGTCTCAACAATGAAGTCAATTATAATATGATGTAAGATGGTCCTATAAGAGAAGTATTTAAATCATTTACTTTACACCCTAAAACATTCATTTAGCCAATTGCTGGTGTTATTTTTAATTCCATTCCGTATAATTGCCGAACAGACCGTAATAGAAAGGCAAATTATAAAACAACAGGCTGACAATGAAATTAAAATAAATGTTAAATGTGAGAGGGTTTTATTTTACACAGAAATGGTTTCCGTCGTCGTCACGATCGGGTCTAATATGAATAAAATCGGCCAAAAGCATGTCGGGCCATGCTCACTGTAGGGTTTCGTAGTTGCCGAATGAACTTAATTAAAAAATATATACTTTTAACGATAACTCAGAAACAACCTTACTGATGATGTCCGCTATAGTTTTTGCTGAAAGTCTTTATTAAGCTTTACTTTCATGATTTCGTTCAAAAGTTAGAGGAGACGGCGACACATTTTTCTTTTGGAGTGATTATTTCCGAAAATATTCACTTTATCAAAAAATGTTTGATGAAGACCGGTATTCATTTTGAAAAACCTATCCAACAACACCCCAAACCATAGGGTTGTAGCAAAAATCATCCCCACATTTTTTTTCTAGGTTTTATTACACCTCTATTCAGATGTATTGATTTATATATCCATGCCAAATTGTAGCTTTCTAGCACTAACAATCACAGAGCAAAGCCTCGGACAGACAGACGGAAAGACAGACATAAAGAAACCCTAACCACGCTAAATTTTTATGTTATAAGGCTCATAAGTATCTAAAAGAAGTTATTATTATTGTTTGAGAATCAAACATATCGAAAATGAAATTTCATGAACTAAATAATTCATCATCCTCCTAGCGTTATTCCCAGTACAGTTGCATCCTGAAGGATGCCTGGGGTCCGCTACCTAATCCCAAGAATTGGCGTAGGCACTAGTTTTTACGGAAGCGACTGCCATCTGACCTTCCAACCCGAGGGGGAAACTAGACCTTATTGGGATTAGGCTTGTCAGTGAGTGGGCAAATTGACTGTTAGAAGTTCTCAAGCCGCCCGGAGGCCTCTAACTTGGCTTAACGACTGCTATCATAGACAACAACTGGGATCAACGGCTTAACGTGCCTTCCAAAGCACGGGAGCGCTCAGTTAGTAACCACTCAAAGCGGTCACCCATCCAAGGACTGACCTCGCCCGTCATTGCTTAACCTCGCATACTGCACGCGGTACGCGGGCGCCGCTGGGCCACGAACGCTCCTAAATAATTGTGTTCTATAAACCTTTTGGGATTTTGATGATTAAATTATCTTACTATTATTGATTATTTTACGGCTTCATTATTTTAATAAATAAATAAATAATATTAGGGGATAATTTTTTTACACAAATCGAACTAGTCCCATAGAAAGCTCAATAAGGCTTGTGTTATATATTGCTTGTGTTATGAAGATATATTTAATAGATATATATACTTAAATACATAGAAAACAACCAAGTCTCAGTGACGAACGTTTCCATTCCGTGACTATACAAATAATAGAGTCGAAATGTCCTAGACCACTTTCTCGGCTTACATCACACACTCTGATGAGTTTAAACATACTTATTGACATACATATGTCAAAGTGACTGAGGAATTTTGCATTGAATCGTTATCCTCGATTCCGGTTCCGCTAGTTGATTACATAACGTTTCAAACTTACGTTAGACGTAGATCTAGCTGTAAATTATTTCTATAGAAAATTATACAGTCAAAGTTTTTTTTTAAATAGGCTTAGGAACAAGCACTTTCGAATCTTTAGTTAAACATATTAAATTAATAACTTAGAACAATTATTATTAGTACTTTTACCTACACTGTAGCATGTAAATAGTTAATAGGCACACAATACTAACGAGATAGAAAAAACAGAAATACCTAACTACGTTAATATGAATTCGTATTTTGGTTTTCTGAGTCTGGACATGAAAATTAATTCCTTTGCTCAGGCCACAGACATGCAGAGCTAAGGAATAATGTTGTTCACGAAGCACTAATATCTGAATGTCAGTAGTAAAATATGATACTTGAGATCTTCTGTGTCTACGTCAAGGCGCACGGTGAAAATGTGCTTATCCGTTAAGCGGTCGGTAAAAGCGCAGCTTGGCTTTTAGTCGCTTAAAAATATTTCCACATTTATCAAAGACTATAATGGATTTGAAACATGTAATACAATCCAAAAATATTTGAAGTTTGTAAATCGAAACGGTAGTCGCCATTACATTTATGAAACTTTCCTAGTAATGGAAAGTTTCATAAATGTAATGTTGAACTATTCGAACGAACCTTAATTATTATAGCCCATTATTGTAGCTCAATCTGGAATTAGACAATGAGGATTTTTTCCGGCTATAAATATACTCGTATTTTGGTGTCTCGTCGATGTGACAAATTTCATCGTGCCGATATTCGATTCGCATCAAGAATGCAGTGATCAGATCAAACTATCGATTGTTAGTTATTTGAATAACTTCACTCATTTTTTCAGAAGTTGAAAGACGAATGTGCTAATTTCCTTATCATCCAACGTACTAATTCAACTTATTGTCATAAGGACCTAAGTCATAACCTTATAACAGTGATAACTAACTGAATCAATGGCATCTATATCTGTACCCACTATATGAAACATCTGTAAATAGAATACGAGTATTTCCTATTCTTTTGTTAGAGAATTAAGTATTATGGGTAAATTTTATTTAGTAAAAAATATTGAACTTAAGTTGCACTTGTTCATTATTCAAACTCACTAGTATATGGATATCAGAACAACCTACTCTACTCAGAGACTAGAACAAAATGTACGCCAGTAGTTATTTAAGCAGCACATTATGTTACGTGCTTGCACTTTGCCGCATTTTGTTTCAGCCACTCGTCTGCGTTCAACCCGACTTTTAAAATGTATTGCTCTTTTCTAGAAACCTCACCAAATACAATTTGAAGCTCTCACGGCGACGTCAAAAAGTGAAAGAATAACGCATCAATATTTCAGTACTTTTAGGGTTCCGTACCCAAAAGGTAAAACGGGACCCTATTACTAAGACTCCGTTGTCCGTCCGTCTGTCTGTCTGTCTGTCCGTCTGTCAGCAGGTTGTATCTCATGAACCTTGACAGTTACACAGTTAAAATTTTCTCAGATGATGTATATCTGTTGCCGCTATAAGAACAAATACTAAAAACAAAATAAAATAAATATATTAGGGAGCTCTCATAAAACTTAAAAAGTTGCTCGTTGTGTTCATCAGGCGCTGGGTCTCAAAATGTATGGAAAATCTAAAATATGACTCGCACTTGACCAAAATTGGACTTGATACTATTTAACGTTCTTATTACTTAGAATTACTGTCAAAACGGGGTATTTACCATATTTTTTATATCACATCGGTGGCAAACAAGCGTACGGCCCGCCTGATGGTAAGCGGACACCGCAGCCTATGGACGCATGCAACTCCAGGGGAATAACATGCGCGTTGCCGACGCTTTAAAAATGTATACTCTCTTTTCTTGAAGAAACTCATACTGTAGTTCCTCGGGAAAACCTCGGCAGGGAGCTCATTTCACAACCGGAGCGTCCGAGGGAGGAAGTTCCTCTGAAACCGTACCGGATGAATGCCCTGCCGACGGCGAGCAGAGCGATGATAGAAAGCAGCCGTGTACATCATGTATTTACCATGTATGTTATAATATTATTGTTGAGTTTCCGATATTTCAGCGCTGTTCAAATGATTTTCAGTTGCTTTTCTCGAAAAATACAGTAAACAAGAGTAATTATGGTCTTTGACGTTGAAACCAAAAATGACAAGTTTACAGATTCGACCTTGTTATTCGGGACCGTCGAAATTCTTGAACCGATTTGACTAAATGAGGTGTCGTTAGATTCGTATTAGCTCGGGGGGTGGCATGGGTTTATCGTCATAACTCTTATAATAAAACCAATATATGATAAGGATATCTATTACTGGGTGAAATATTTGTGAAAGACATTGGTTAGGACAAATGAACGGAACAAACGTCATTGGGAATTAGATAGAATACTTAAATACATAGAAGACATCCAAGTCTAAGGAACAAATACCATTAACTTATATCCTAATCAACATATCACTGCTAAATACATTGCAAAAAATAGTTATATTATGTTTCTTTTTTGCTAAAAAATATCTGGAAGGAATCTAATTATAGGAGCATATAACAGTTATAAATTCGTACTCTAAAAAAACTATGAAGTATCACAAAACAATTCAATAAAAGCTACGCAATACCAGCTTTTTCTGAATTGCAAAGCTGACTGGAAAAAGTCTCGTGACTGAAAAAACTGGAAATTGAATGGATTTAAGAAGTTCGTGGTCGCCTAAATTCCAGGCAGTTTATTTTACGCCGTAAATTGCCTGGTATAAGACCTGGTGGTAGGTGCCCGGCCGACAAATAAATAAAATAAACCGCCCGCGCGCGCGTAAGCTTCCGCAGAATGCGGGTGGCGAAGGATCGGTCATCGTGGCACTCTTTGGGGAGGCCTCAGTGGACGTCTTTTGGCTGATATGATGGAGATGATGATGATGAATATCCAAACAATCAACTTTTAACGAACATAGCATACGATACAGTCAATTATTGGTGAAATCCGCTGGCGACGGTTTTCTGCGTTCCGAACATGACACCACATTCAAATATTTTTGTATGTCATTGAGAGCTTTGGAACGTTAAGATGGATTTTACGATATTCCCTACATTTTGCTCTGAAACGACACATTGTTGATTAGATATCTGAGATGACATGTAGCTACTTGTAAGGAGGTTCATTATTTTCACATGTGTTTTCGTTACGGGCCCGAATTCTTTGATGTGATGAATAAATTACAAATCACCGAAAGTAGCATCAGGCTTACAATTTGATTTAGATACTTTTGATGGAAAACATTAAATAAATCGTCTTACATGTGTTTGGTCTCAAATATGTTCGGAAATGGTTGTATTTTGTATAAAAATAAACACGCAAAGTTCCTAATTTTTATCTGCCTAAATTTAAAAAGTTAAAGCTATTTGCTGCCCAGGAGTGTAATAAATATAATAATCCTACCTAAACATTATATTTTCTTCTGAAAAAGACTTTTAAAAAATCTGACAGCACCTTATTAAATCGAATTGATTTAGGGAAAATATCATTCAGCCAAAGAAAACCGCCCACAACCCACGCGGACTCCAGTGTGAAATTGTATAAAGGTGCGCAGTTTATATAAAAAAAAAGCGTTTTATTGTCTATGATTATAGGTAAAGTTAATTAAAATTTTAAAATAAGTACAATTCCATTGATTTGTATAGTAGATCAACTCAATCGTTATTACTTCAAAAACCGAGTTTGAGTGTAGGAGATAGATAGTGTGCAAACTTAATAGCGCCATTGAAAGAAGTCATAGAAAGAGTGCTTTCAGCTCAATCAAAGTTAAAATATCACCGCTTTTTAGGTACGTCACCAAATGCTTTTTGCAATATCTTTGTGTTATGTCCCCACATTGTTTGAAAATATCACTATATTTACTTTGTCGGAAACCGGGATTGCCTAACTTGGTCCCTTCGTCAGCCTATATCTTACTTTCTGAGCCTCGGCAATAAGATACTATTATTTAGTCGTATGGCATTTAGAAAATTTGAGAGTACAACTATTCGAGCCAACAACTGATTAATACTATCAACGTACAGGTGGCATAAGTCAACATACAGGTGGCGCAGCCACCCAACCAATTACATAAATTTTATGGCCTGGCAAAACAAATATATTAGTTTATTCCGAAAATTGTCAAAAAGAGAATGATTCCATAAATTTACCCATATATCTCTCCATAAATTTAGTTCAGAATTAGATGAATAAACCTATTTTACGGATAACCATTCCGTTTAGTTTTAGTTTTGTGTTCCTAGTTATTTATTAGTACTATGTATGTATTTTTATTTTCTATTTAATAAATAATTTTCTATTTTAGAGATTCATTCCGTTTTCTAATATCTCGGGTATATTTGCAATGTTTTATTAACAGAACCTGAACGATGAAGTTCTGAAGTATTTCTAACTCTAAGCTATCTGTGCTAAGAAAACCGCCGCCGCGATAGGTGCTCATGATTAAGGACCGCGAACCGGTCTGAAACATGTCGAGCGATATTCGACCTTTAAGACGTGAGTGACCCGTTTCATTATATTTAATATATTTCTAACTCTGTTTAATTTATTCATAGAGTGGAACATTTTAAAGATGTTTTCCTTTCGATAAATTACAAAGTTTTATTTTCCGCCATATTAAGCTTCTGTCTACGTCTTTAAGCGCATAATAAGGTATAAGATGTTTTTCCGACTTGCCAAGTGAAATTGATTCTTTTGAACTACTTTAACATAGTTCCGTCAATCCATTAGATACCTACTCGTAAAATTTTATAGGCGGATAATGAAAGTAAGTAAACCGTGTTTTGGTTCAAGTTATATGTAGATAGGTATATTAATATTCGGAGATATCTTTCAGCTTCGCTACCGCACGCAGTGCTGATATGTTTTATCTGTCGCCGTGAAAGCAATATTGAAGAAAGATAACTTTGAGGTATAAAGTTTTGTATTCTGGGCATTTTTTTGCGCTGCGATGTGTCACATGCTGATACGCGCTGAAACAAAACTTCATTACATTTTATGCCTACCTTTGTAACAGTCCAAGATATTGAAACAATGTGCATTGTTACAATGAATACACTTATTTGATTTCCTTGCAAATAAGGCTTATTATTCTATTGACGAATTCAGAAGGGAACGAATTCCATTTCTAGGTTCGCTCACGTAGTTGCTTTTAACATAAGATCAACGTTATTTAAATATTATTCTGTATATGTAGTAGGGTAAGCAGGCTGCATGTAAAATTCTGCTTGCCATTTGTATACCTTCTGGTAAGGCATAGTGATACACATTTTACCAAACTGTAACACCTATTGTAAATATAAATATTTTGAGTTTTGAATATAAGCCACAAAAAGTCCTTATTTCAATTTCCGCGTAGTGCGCATGTACAGTATTGAATTAATATTATAGATGACACATAGTTTACGTTTCGACTGTTAGAAATGCTGCTCTGGGGAAATTCAACCTCATGTGGAGATTCCCTCATTAACGCGATCCAAAGTGTCCAATAAAGCTGTCTATTACAACAAGATTGGACAATAAAACACAACATTGTGCGGTGTAAATGCAGCTGTTCTCAACCATTAAATATCTACCTATTGCATGTTCTTTGTGTTCACTAGAATCATAATTTGAAATTTGTAACTAACTAGATTGCCTCATTCATTTGCAAATTCTAAATTAGAATTCTTGTTAATATATTCCCTCTACAAATATGTTCCAGAACTATGTATTTACCCAACTAAATGGTATTCATAAAAGCTTTAGGGCTTGTATAGTTACTTACATGTTGGATCAAATTCGCAATTAAGTAAGTTGGTCAGTTAAAATATTTAACACGAATAAAGTTATCACAACGTAGAGCAGCTTGCGGGTGCTTTCTAATGGTCAGTCCCGGTAAATGAAGTGGATATTTAGTGTGGTAGTGTGTAAGTATTTGTAATAAAATAACATACCAACACAGAACCATATCTCGACATAGTTCTGTGCATACCAAGCCGTTCTGAATCAAAATTTCCGTGATTTTTATTTACTTATATAAGGTGTTTATTTATTAGTTGCAGATATTTTAACAGATGATACTTTACTTTAAAACAATTAACTTTAAATAGAAACTATGAAATACTATCTTTTTTTTGTTTTCATTTACCGAACAAAAAATTAATTGTAAAAGTCGTCTAAAAATCATCACCATGTGCCTGACAAGACGTTTAACACTATCTATCATGTCATTCATGTCAATAATTATTTGTCTTAAATGTCATTATGATTCGGCGGGAAAACTGCAAATGTTATTACGATGGGAATTGGGCCTGTCGTGTTAAAACTAGTCAAGAAAATCCACCTATTAGGGTAGTTAACTAATACTAGCCTTTGATAAGTGAGTTAAAGTAATTTTAAAAGCAAACATGAACAAGAGAAAACTTTTCTTACCTATCAATCAGACTGAAAATAACATGACATTGACAATCAAGTATTTGATTTATCGACGTGAAGTGGCCAGTTTCAGTTAACTGGTACGTAAAAGAGGTACTAGAATCTGTTCAATGAGTTTTCATTTAACAATAACATGAATAGGGTGTTTTTACTGTTTTTCAGTTTTCTGCAAAAAAACATCGTAAAAGCTATAATGTTTTATACTTAAATATACTTCAGGTACCGAGTACTATCAGCTGTAAAAATATCTGCAACTAATAAATTAACACCTTATATATTTTATTCATTATTTATTGCACGAAAGAAACTTTATCGTACAAAAGGCAAAACAGATAAAAAATTCTTAAATTTATTATGTGTGTAGTTTCAGTTGAGTATACTAAGAAATCTAAGTATGCGTATAATGTCTGTTGAAATAGTACTTTATACGGGACTTTCCTGATATTCATCTGCAGAGAAACTGCTTAAACAGCAGGCAGGGCATTGTTCTTAGACTACATTTTTTGTATTTTGATTATCAAAAAGTAACTTGATATTTATTTCATTTATTTCTTTATTTACCTATTATCTGTGTTTAAACCCGTGTCATAACATCATTAAGGTAAATAAAATATAATTTGATGTGCCAGTAAATGAACTCTTTTACTATGTAGATTGGAAGAGTACTATCTGAAAGATTTTTCATGTTGTCTTATAAGTACGCACAGATTCAAACCGGATTATATTAGAATTCCTTTCCTGTCTCTGGATTTCTGGAACGGAATTCTTCTTGTTTTCAACTTCAAGTCAAAGTTAGACAATGGCCCGGGGGACTCGAACGGTTGAAAGCTCATTGTTTTTGGACATTCATCACGATCATCGAAGTATAAATTAAAACCTGTCAAGTGCGAGTCCGACTCGTGCACCGAGGGTTCAACGACCGTGTACCCATCGATCCTATTACTTCAAAATAGAACTCCATGGGTACAGCGCCATCGGTGCATTTTGTTACTAATCTGCGCGATTAAATAATATATGTATGTTGGTTTTTCAAGGGTTTCATTTTTTTATTTGAAAGAAAGTACTTTCGGGCTTCGGCATAATCTCATACGAGTTTACAAAACAAAAAACATGCAAAGGGGATTAAATTACAAACTTAGTTTCGAAATGTTCTGACGATATAATCTAGATAGAAAAATAATCATATTTAAATTTTACATTTTCATTTTTTTTTATGACATAGGTGGCAAACGAGCCGACGAATCGCCTGATTGTAAGCGATTAGCGCCGCCCATGGACATTCGCAACACCAGAGGGGTTGTAAGTGCGTTGCCGGCCTTTAAGATGGGAGTACGCTCTTTTCTTGAAGGTTTGAAGGTCGAATCGGTCCGGAAATACCGCAGGCGACAGTTCATTCCACAGTTTAGCTGTGCGAGGCAAGAAATTTCTGGAGAAACGCACAGTTGAGGACTGCCAACCATCTAAGTGGTGAGGATGGAAATTTTGTCGCGTTGGGCGATGGCGGAAGGAAGCGGCAGGGATTAATCCGAACAATTCTTCGGAGCACTCCCCGTAATAAATACATGCGGTAGAAAATGCAGAGCGAGGCTACATTTCTACGCTGCGCCAAGGAGTCAAGTCGTTCCGAAACCCGCTGGCAGCCGACAATTCGAGTCGCTCTCCGTTGGATGCGGTCCAGAGGGAGAAGCTAGTACTGTGGTGCCCCTGCCAAAAGATGAGAACAGTATTCCATATGTGGGCGGACCTGTGCCTTATAAAGCTGTAGGCGATGGGCCGGCGTGAAATACTGTCTCGATCTGTTTAGCACACCGAGCTTTTTCATATCAATGTTTTGTAATAATGTTTAACCGACTTCAAGATTTCAAAAGAGGAGGTTCTCGATTCGGTTGTAGGTTTTTTTAATGTTTGTTACTCCAGAACTCAAAGGGAGTGGGATGGTATTTGTAACATTTTCCTTCATACATCGAAATTTATTATTTATTTATTTATTTAAACTTTATTGCACATATGAATACAAAAGGCGAATTTAATACCACGAGGCAAAAAATCAAATTCAAATTAGAATATTAAATGGTAAATATATGGTTTCAAAATTATTTATTTATTATGAAGCTTGCAGGGAAATATGCCTAATGAAATGACGTCATAACTATCTATGGCCAAACTCTGTCTTCTTCTTCATGTTTATGTATTTAAAAATCTTATATCAAAATTAAATTAATTTATAATCAAACAAGGAAAAACTGTTTCAGAGTCTGAAATTCTAGCCTTTTTATATGACACCCAACTTGACATAGTCAGTATAGACTTTGAAATGTAAATTTATTTAAAAAGTTTGTTCAATGCTTTGTTTGTAACTGTTCCAAATTTGAAATCAACAGCACAAGTACCTAGTTCTTGAGATATTTAGCAAATAGACAGACAGACAGAACGGCACGGCATCATAAGGGTTCCTAGTTTACGGTTTTGATACGGAACCCTAAAAACAAAAGTCAGAAGAAAAATAGAAGAAGTAAAATAGAGCCATGTTAATAGATTACACTGATATTTTAATGAATGTACAAGAAATTGAAACCAGGATTTACTACTTGACAAATCGACGAAAGTTTCCCTAAATTCGTATCAAAAGCAAAAAGCTTGAGGTAGAATTACAGATTTGTCAAAGGCAAATATGTCTTGGTGAGAGCAATTTAGGAAATATATGCATGCTTATTGTCCGTGTATTTTAGTCTATATTTAAGTTACGTTTACGTCTCTTTTTGTTAACCAATAAATAAAAATTGGTAAAGTCGTACTACAACAAGCTTTACGTACAAAATAATATTAAATAAATAAATATTAGGGGACAATTTTTACACAAATCGAACTAGTCCCATAGTAAGCTCAATAAGGCTTGTGTGATGGGTACTAGACGACGATATATTTAATAGATATATACTTAAATACATAGAAAACATCCAAGTCTCAGGAACAAATGTCTCTGCTCACCACAGAAACAAATGCCCTTACCGACTTACTTCCAGACTTAATGAAGTGTAGTAAAGTAGTTCCTATTTTCAAATCAGGTCATAGAGATAATCCTTCTGATTATCGTCCAGTTTCTATCCTACCTGCGTTTAGCAAAATATTCGAAAAAATAATGCTTACGCAATTGGTTTCTCATTTTAATTCACACAATATTTTGCACGCACAGCAGTTCGGTTTCACGAAAGGTAGATCAACTACTGATGCAGGTGCAAGTTTAATAAAATTTATTTTGCAGTCTTGGGAAGAGTCATATGACGCCATTGGAGTGTTCTGTGACCTTTCCAAGGCTTTTGATTGTGTAGATCATGGAACTTTAATTTGTAAGCTTAATTTCTATGGTATCAGAGGACATGCATTGGATCTTATGAAATCATATTTAACACAGAGAAATCAAAAGGTAGCGATAAATAAAGCCCTTTCGTCAGAGACAGTGGTAGAGATGGGAGTACCTCAGGGGTCTATTCTAGGCCCTTTCCTGTTCCTTGTTTATGTAAATGATCTACCATATATGGTAAGCCGAAGATCAGGCATTGTAATGTTCGCAGACGACACCTCATTACTGTTCAAGGTAAATAGGAAAGACACTGAACTCATTGAACCAAATAATACCCTGTCCATGATATCTGACTGGTTTGCTGCCAATAACTTAGTGTTGAATCCGAAAAAAACTAAATGTATGAAATTCTCTCTAGCGAACTCGTCAAATAGAAACTTAGATAAAAATATTAAACTTAATGGCCAAACATTAGAATTTGTTACGTCAACTGTATTCTTAGGTATTACATTGGACTCAAAATTGCAGTGGGGTTCCCATATAACAGCGATAGGAAGTAGGTTGAGCTCTGCTGCATTTGCAGTCAGGAGAATAAGGCAGCTTACCAATGTGGCAACGGCACGGTTAGTTTACTTTGCTTATTTTAATAGTATAATTACTTATGGTCTAATCTTGTGGGGATCAGCTGCAGATATTGAAACTGTTTTTATTTTGCAAAAAAGGGCTATCCGGGCAATTTATAACTTGGGGTCGCGTGACTCATTAAGAGAATTTTTCAAAGAAATAGATATTCTAACCCTGCCGTCCCTATACGTATTTGAAATAATAATGTATGTTAGGAAGAATTTGTGCAATTTCCCAACGAACGCTGATAAACCAATAGCCACCAGAAACACTGGGAAACTGAAAATAACCTTCTATAGACTAGTAAAGGCGAAAAAGTCGTTCTTGGGAAATTGTATTAAATTCTACAATAAAATTCCAAAACACATTACTGAACTTAGCAATTCTAAATTCAAATCTGTAGTAAAACAAACACTTATTTCAAAAGCATATTATAAGGTAAACGATTACATCATGGACAGGGATGTTTGGCAGTGATAGTGTCCTGCACGGCTAATCTATCGCGAAAATAGGTTTTCTACTGTAGCTTGTTATTTTTGTAGTAACTGAGACTGTAATTTTATATTTAACTATACAATGTATATTGTTTTGAAAAAATGACACCTCGCCGAGTTTCTTACGCCGGTTCTTCTCGTGGCAGAGGTTTATTTTTCCGAACCGGTGGTAGTTTATTGACGTTCATAGGTGCATGTAATATGCCTAATTTGAAGAATAAACTACTTTACTTTACTTTACTTTACTTTACTTTACCGGGATTCGAACCCGGCGGGGAAAAATAAGCATAATTTGTGAAGTTAACTTGTAACTATAATACGAATTATCTTCTAATCACATTGAGACCTCTATGTGCGTCTCAATGAGGCTTTAGTTAACAAATTATATTGCAACTCTTCCATGTTAGTAGAAGATAAGATTACCGCACATTTTTATTCATATACGCACGCCTCGCTAAGAATTTTTCGTCCCATGTCCTCGAAATGTATGGCAGCAACCAAATTCGTCATAAAGGAAATCCAGCCACATTTGCCCTACACGCGCCACGCGGCTGAATAAAAGCACAATAAAACGTGCACAGCGTGATAACTCGCTACACAATTGTTTATAAGCAATTTGTTTAAGGGTCAGAAGGACCCTAAAGGGGCAAAGATGCTCCAAATTTTATACTATATAATAATTCTGTTGTTTATGCGTTTTCCAGCGTGTCGTGTAGCTCGTATAAAAAGGGTTTATTATGCATGCAAGTCCAATAAATTGTAGCTGGAGGTTGTAGGTTCTAATTTCTAATCCTGACTTAATGGAACATATGGATACTGAAGTGCACATAACACAAAGGGATACAAAATAGAACAGTTTGCTATGCATTTTTCACGTTATTTCATTCATTACCCATTTGTTCCACTTTTTACTAAATAACTGTGACAATGCGTGTAAAGAAATGAGTTGTCACAAGCCCCCAATACGCACGGGTTCCGTATCTTCACACGTACGAAAGGAAGCTATGTATACCGAGTCTCCACTCTTGACATATGATATGAGTACTAATTAATTTTCTTTAAATAAACTTGAGTTGTACCGAAGTAAATTTTTCATGTACCCATTTACTGGCGAGTTTACAAAAATAACGAGAATAATAATTACATAACTAAATAGTTTGAATTGACCTTAAACCACTAAACAACCAAACTCCAAATACCGCAAAGAGCTTCATTTATTAGCGAAGGCTCAATTAGAGGCGGGTTATCCTGTAATATAAGTGCTACGTAACTTAATAATACGATAGTGAAGATCTCATACAAGTTGATATCTGGGAGTCTTTAGGTTAGGGAAAATCATTTTATATTTCAGCAAATCCACACTGAAGTAATTTTAGAATGAATGTGACTGTTGTGTGTCTTTAACAAAATAATGTATTCCTGGTGGTGAATACGGTAACCAGAGCTTCCGAGGAAGTGCTGTGTAGAAAGTGAAGGGCCTGTATACGAGTATGTGTCCATATGTCCACACTACGAATCTGCAAGTCCTATGACTTGCAGATTCTTAGTAGAACAAGCTGCTTACTAACTGCTTAGTGTTGGTAGTGTTTGTGGTTAGTAGTGTGGGTATCATAGGGTATCTGCTTGCCTTCATGCAGGCCGTAAGTTTGTTTGCTAACGTCATTGTATAAAAAATCCCCGATACGCATGTGGACTTATTGAAATAATATTTACAAATCTTAACCTAACCTATAAATATATACGTTTAGAATCGTGCTAAAGTTACGAGTAATATGAAAATGTTTCGTAACACAAAATTATGTACCTAAACAAGGTACTGGCATCCAACCCTTATTGGTTCTCAAATTTTAACTGATAACTCGTACATGGGACGAAAGACCCGAAATTTATATTTTAAAATGTCGAAACAAGGTAAAATCTGAACAATGTATGGGAAAAGTTAATATTGGTTTGCTGTCACCTGCGCTTGATCAAGTGCGGGCAACTTTGTTGTGTAAAATATAAGCTTTGGGTAACGAGCTTAGAGTTTATAAAAGGTAAGGTATCCGGCCGAGACGAACTTTGTTGATTCGTTAATTTAAAATTTAAGACACGAAATTTGTTAATTAAAATACAGTAAAGTTAAAAAACACAATAAAAGTCAAAGTAGGTAAATGAAGTCATGAACTGATGCCGATAGTCATTGGATCAATATGGGTCTACGCCGCCGCAAAGCCGCGACGAAGCTGCGGGCAAATGCTAATATAAGAATAAAACCTTTCTGTTACGGCTCGCAGTGCACAATCTATTGATTATGATGCGTAGACATCAAACGTTAACGAATGGAGATTTACTAGTAATCCTAGGTCAATGAGTTGCATTTTGATCTTAAACAAACATCTTTTAACCTTAGAAACCCTAATACCGATGCCTCTAACGGAAGTCTAGACGTCTCACGTTGCACTGTGCCTTAATAGAAGTTTGATGCCTTCTCATAAGGCTAGTAGAAAAAAGAGCATGGCTCGTGTAAAGTTTTTTGAAGTTAATTCGATTTAATCTGAAAGTAATTAAATTATATATATCTAGTCACCCCACGATCGATTGTTATGACAATTGACCATGCTTTTCAGTTCTTAGTCATTCAGCTTCTGTGCTTTCAGTTTTCAGTTGGTCTTTGGGCTTGGTTCTAGGTTACTTCCATAAGAATACGTTGCACTCCCTGCGGTCGTCTGAATATGGTCGTATATATCGGTCTGACTTTTGTGACTGTCACGACGTCGCTGTACTGAAATTTGCTATGTGAGATCAGTATTTTTTTCTTTTGAAAATTTTGACGGTTCATTTATTTATTATTTATTTAGCTCCACCACAAAGTATACAGTTTTAAACAGTGACTATAAATAGAGTTGTTATTTCAAATGTTTACAACTTGTGCGTTGGAGACTGGTGCCCGAACTAGGGGAAACCTGTATGCCAGTATGATGATGAACACTGACTTGATGTTAGACCGTCTTATACATATTTTAGTCTGATGCTAGAGACAAACACTCCTTGTAAATCTACCTCAGTTTTCGGAACCTAATGACAATTAAACTAGTTTGCTTTTCCTTATAGTAGAGTAGTAACTCCACCTGTGTGTTATATCCGTTAGGTTCAAAAAATATCTCGTTGATAACTTAATTTTAAAGTTTGAATGATTCTTACATGAAATCGAAAGAAAACATATTATTTTATAAAAATTTGAAATAAATTCGATCACGAACGAGACTTATCAGGTTTAGCCTGTATACATACTTTATCGAATATTACCCCTAATTTATTTTTGAATTATACCCATGTTAACATAGGATTTAGCTTTATTTTTTTCCAATTAAAGTAAATATTTATTTATTTAGCTTAATTGTACATATAAGTTACTTATAAACTGTTGTAACAAAATAATAGTAAACAAGCTCAGAAGCATGAGATTTTTTGAAATGACTAAAAAGATATTTTAGGTTTTGGTCACTCACTCATATACAAAAATACTAACTAGTTTGTGTAGTCTTTATAGCTGAAATATACGTATATCTACTTGCTTGGAAACAAGCTGTATGTCTTGGCAACGACACAGTCAAGCAATGTCATAACCATAACATAATAAACAATATGCGATATACAACCGCTTGCAAACACAGATATCAAACGGGTATGTAGACTACAGCGATGTACAACACAGCAATCTAGCCTGAAGCGTTCCTTTAAAGCCTTTCATGTCTAAAAAATTTACTGAAATTCCGGATTACTCGTTTAAATAGGATGTCCACTCGTCCAAAAATGAGCTCCATTTTTGTGATGCTAAAATTGCACGACACTCGTACAAACGGAAATTCCTATTCATATTTTCAATTATTTAACTGTGTAAAGATCGTGAACATTTAATTGATGATTACATACAGCACATTAACTTGGTGTTCACAAAACATTATAATACAACGAGAAAGACATACATTTTCCCTCAAATGAAGGCGTGAGGGTATAATGTTGGAAGTTATAACTCGTAGACGTGTTGCGGGGCGAGCGAGAGTGAGCGATATTCCAGTTACCTATGGATATTATGAATGGCTGTGGGTTCAAAGAATAATTGGCGCCTTTTGTAAGCTTAGCCTTGGTTGTTTTCATCAATGTTTCAATCTCAGCAGGCTTTTGTTTCCGTTATCGCACTAGAACATAAACAAATACCTAAGGACCGGACTACAACATAAAATTACAGGGTCGAAGTTCGTTTCGTGATTAATATTTGAGAGCACACCACAATTTACCACAATATTTTCGTGTAGGTATTTGATTTATTAAATTCCTCTTCTTCCAGCTTTTTATGTTTTCTTCAACTTATAATAACAGGCTAAGCTCGAAAAATCATGGAAGCCCTTTTTCATTCGATAAAGAGACAATAGGAAATCTCGCCAGAAAAACTTAGAGGGAAGTTTTGATAAAAACAGACGTCCTTTACAAAGTCGTGTCTAAGTTTAGCGAACCAGATGTTGCAAGAAGTATTCGTTTGATGTATACAGTGTTCATAAATCATTTAAAACGTGACTGCAAGCTTACAGAAACATTATTCTTTGTAGTATTGCGCAGAATGCCGACTCATGCTTGATATGGGGAGCTGGAGGCATTTCGGTCTTACGCGGATATGAAATTTAACAACCGGGAGAGGTAGTATAGGGCAGTGCTTAGCTTTACAAACGTTTACTTACGAGTATATAAGTACCGTCGTGGTACGCACGTGTCCCAACCTTTAACATTTACGGCGTCCGTAAGGAGGCGATCTCCCAGGACGGACGAGTGGCTCGTGTGGTGTTGCGCTCCGCTCAGTTTACGGCCCGACTCGACCCTAACAAGATTCCCGGCGCTCGTTACACCAATTTATTACACCCCTACAAGGGATTTATACTTTTTTGTGGTAGTTTCGCCCACTAGTGCCCGCAGCGGACGACACTACTTATCATACAAGAGACTGCCTCATTTGGCCAGGCCCAGATGGCGCATATTTCCCCAAATAAATGATGTAATGAGAAGAACAGTGAGCGTATACTCATACTGGATTGTTTATTAAGCTTGGATTAATGGAGTTACGAGTATGTTCGGGACTGTATCTCTATCAACAATAAGATCATCTATGTAACAGTTCTACATGTAAAATTCTGTTCACGCTTAGGTACTTATGGAGAAGGTGCATATTAAATAATGTATTTTCACATAATTCAGATGAAAAATGCTGTGCAGAGACACTGAATGTAAAACGCTGCCGACGTAACATCATGCACTACGGTGCTTAAGAGACCTGCTTCAGTTGCAGACTTAATAAAATTATAAAATTCATATTCAAGCTGATGCGATGTTCCACTAGAGCTCTTAAGCTGTCTCTTCTTAGGAATAGCTTTCACTTTCTTTCGTGAGATTGGAAACTGGAGCCGGTGTCACAAGCAATTCCGTTTATTACCGTGAATAAATAAATTACTGGCATAACTACTAAATAGTGCCTAATTGCATTAAAGTTCAAACGTATTGTATGGTAGCCTGGTTCTATTTAAACCATTTTAATGAGAAATTGCAAAATAGCATTGGAGATCTGTTCAATTTTTCTATTCGAAGTGGAACCAAATTGGATATTTCAAGAGCAGGGCCGGTGTTCCATTTGCCAAAAGGGAAGTGCATTTTAATGTGCATTTTTTATATATTTATTTTTATACTACGACGGTGGCAAATAAGCTTACGGTCCTATCTGTGCCCTATCTATTAAATACTTATATTGTTTTGTCACAAAGTTGGCTATTTTGTGCCTGTGTGTGCTTGTGCTTTAAATATCTAATTCGGTAACCGACGTAACTTATAAATTAATACAGATATACAACCGATGTATCAGTACCCCAGTCGAGTGCTGAGTAAAGGATTTTTGATTCCCTTTTTAAGTATTTTTATTTATAGAGTATTTATACTATTAACAATTACTATTATTTATTTTAATTCGTCTTCGTGGCCAGCAAAACAATCTAGTATTATTTTCATCTAGCAAATAATAACGTACAGCTATAGTACAAAATAGAACAATTGCCTAAATTGCCTATGTTGTGTATTGTAGCCAAAGGTACTATATTTATTGCAAAAGCAAAGTAATCAAGCAACGCTAACATCATTATTTAAAAAATGCTAAATTCAAGGCTAACACATTCAATCAGAATATATACATAGTAAACATGCAAACTATTAAGTACAAGTTAAGCAGGTATATACTCGTATGTATATTATTTTGTGTCTAGCCTTAAGTTAATATTGTACACCCGGTGTGGGTCACCGTTGGAACCTGTAATAATAAAATAAATAAATAAATAGATATTGGGGGACAATCTTATACAAATCGAACTAGTCCCAAACTAAGCAAAGCTTGTACTATGGGTACTATGGACGACGATATAAATACTTTGTCACGTTACGTCGCCTTCCAAGTGAATTGAAAGGCGAGGTAAGCAGACTTTTTTTAAAAAAGAAGTTGAAAGTAAAAAAAGGTAAAAGAAAATGCTCAAGGTCGGGGTAAGCTTTTATTTGGACATTTATTGTTATTAAGGCACTCACAGATTTTAGATATATAATAAAAAATAACTATGGAAGATTAAAAGGTCAAATTCTGTAAATCTTAAGTAGGTAGTTCAAAAATTTGGAGCCTCGAGACACTCGGCGCCTCGAGCAGATTGGTACGGCGACTCGAGTAGGTTGGCGCGTCGGCTTGAGTAAGTTGGCGCGTCGGCTTGAGTAAGTTGGCGCGTCTGCTTGAGTAAGTTGATACGACGGCTCGGGTTAGTTGGCACGACGGCTCGAGTTAGTTGGCACGGCGGCTCGAGTTTGTTGGCACGACGGCTCGAGTAAGTAGGTACGACGGCTCGAGTAAGTAGGCACGGAGACTCGAGTAAGTAGGTACGGAGACTCGAGCACGGTGGCTCGGGAAGAATGGCTCGGCGTGTCGAGAAAGATGTTACGTTGTTTTTAGTAGGAGAAAGAGGGTTTACGTCGAAGTAAGTACGTGAGCACGAGGTCTTCTTGAAGTGCAGGGCCTGGCTTGGCCCTGCACTGACCAATTGCGACTTGACTGATGAAAAGTCGACGAGAAACTGCCTTGTCCTAGGCAGTCAGTCACAACTCCTATATAAAAAAAAACAATGTATGGTGATGGAGCGCCTGTCATGCCAACCTACAGGATAATGGGTTGTCATGGCAATCTGACAAACTTGACAAAGTCAAATACCATCCAAGACCAAAGAACAAATGTCCGTGATAAATGCACAAATAAATGCCCTGGCCGGGATTCGAACCCGGGACCTCTAGCTTCGGAGGCAGTGAATAATATAACAACTAATGTAACACGGTGAAACAATAAAGATTATTCTTTTCTATAATTTTTAAGTAACACTGTCTAATGTTCACCTTTAGTGAACGAACACTGCCTCTCAAAAAAAACCACCAAAACCTTTCCATTAACAAATTTAATCACGTTTCATTAGGCTAAACCGCAACTTAATTAATAGGAGACCGAACGTTAACAAGCATCGTTTATCTTATTATCAAGATAACCTAATTACAGGGGAATCGGACGCTCACCACCAAATTACCGCCACAACGTATCCTTAGTCGGGAATCCATCTCCATTCATAAGTTGCGCAAGTTTTCACCCGCCTAGAGCCGAAAGGCAGTAAAGGCTATAGATATAATATACTGTTAACCTCCTTTTCCTCTTAAGGGCAATATTAACCGACAGAATTTTTCTCCTTCACTCGAATAACGCCTCACTTTCACGCATAAGCTCTAATTCCACAGAGAACGCCCGGGTATTATGTGCATCCAAATATTTTATTTATGGAAAAGATTATGTCTGAACTGGAAATTTATTTTTCATGCTGAACGCAGGTAAGCTCAGCGAATTTTCAGGTTAGATCCATTGACTTAAAAGAGGATCTCTTCTCGTTATTCATAACCTTCTGTATTATGTAAGTAGTAGTCCGCCATATCGGTTTTGATGACAGCGGCATTACGTTCTAGGGTTCCGTTTTACCCTTTGGCGTACCCTATTACTAAGACTCCGCTGTCCATCCGTCTGTCACCAGGCTGTATCTCATGAACAGTGATAGTTAGACAGTTGAAATTTTCACAGATGATGTATTCCTGTTGCCGCTATAACAATAAATGCTAAAAACAAAGTAAAATAAACAATTAAGGGAGCTCTGAAGTGTATTTGCATGTGTGCGCCAAGGCGCCAACGCACACAGCTGTGGCTATACGCATGTACGAGTAGTCAATTCACTAGTAATAAACGAGCATCTACCTGAGCCGGTTGTTTCAATTCATACTTACATATACGTTACTGGCGACGATCTGGGTCTTACCTGCGTGTATTTCAAAAGAAAACGACTACGTAAAAAGCGATTTTCGTAATGGCTGGTTTTATCGGAAACCTCAGTTATTTGATCATAATACCCAGGATTGGGCGATTTTCAGTAGTCGTTTGAAGCAGTTTCTCATTTTAAACTGTATTGAGGATGATATGAAACGGGCTGTACTACTGACACATCTGCATGACGAAACCTACCGGTTATTGAAGAACTTAGTGTATCCAGGAAACGTGGAGGAGGTTCAATACGACGCGTTGTTGAAGGTGCTCGAAGATCATTTTACTCCAAGAAGATGTACTTTTGCCGATAAATGCCGGTTTTATGAGGCGACGCGAGACGTGGGGGAAAGTGTCGAACAGTGGGCGGCCCGGGTTAGGGGACTCGCCGTGCACTGCGAGTTCGGGAACTCGCTGGACATGCTGCTGCGGGACAAGTTCGTGCTGGGGCTACGCGCCGGCAAGGAGCGCGAGCGACTCTTCGAGCAGGACGCCACCACACTCACGCTCGCGAAGGCGGTGGAGCTGGCCCAGCAGGCGGAGTGCGCGCAGCAGGCGCGCGCGGCCGCGGTGGCCGTGACTGTGATGCAGGAGCCGTTGTACCGGGCGCGCGAGCAACCGCAGCCGTTCGCGTCCAGCCGGAACCCGGCGGGGGTCTGCTCAGTGTGCGGTATGAAGAGCCACGATGCCAGTAAGTGCCGCTATAAGAACTATCGGTGTCAGCTGTGCGGCGAAAAGGGACATCTCAAGAAGATGTGTACTTCTAAGAAGCAGTCCAAGTGTCGTTTGCATAACGTTGAAACGCGAGAAGAAAGTGAGTGCGATAACTGCAGGGAGTGCGAACTTCTAAGCTTAAGGTACCCGCGCACCGGCGCCGAGCGCCCGCTTGCTTTCGCCTCACGTTCGCTTAATGCTAGCGAAAGGAACTACAGTCAGATACAGAAGGAGGCAACCGCTATTATATTCGGTGTGATGAAGTTCCACCAGTATCTGTATGGGAGGCAGGATCCTTTTGTGTTAAAGACGGATCATAGACCTTTGTTGTCCATTTTCGGCAAAAGAAATGGCATATCGGTTATGACTGCTTCACGTTTACAGCGATATGCAATCATATTGTCAGCGTATAACTATAACGTTCAGTACATAAGTAGCGCTAATAACGTGGTTGCCGATTTTTTTTCTCGCGCGCCATTGCCCGATGTGGACAATGTTAAAAAAATTGATGATGATGACGTGTCCTATTTTAGATTTCTCGACGAGAGTGTGGCACCCGAACAGCTGAAAAAATAAAGCAAGCTTCCGAAAATGATGTGACTTTTCAAAAAGTGTTTAAATATATGAGTGGCGGGTGGCCTCGAAAAATAAGTTGTGCATCTATTTTACCCTATTTCAGATGCAAAGCGGACCTGCAAATAGATGATGGTTGTTTGTTTCGGGGTCACCGGATAGTTATACCATCGGTGTTTCGAGCTCAGCTGTTAAGCGACTTACGCACAGGTCATTTTGGCATAGTTAAAACGAAGAGCATCGCGCGGGGTAAGATGTGGTGGCCTAACATTGATGCTGACATCGAGCGCTTGATCGGTTCATGCGCCGCCTGCATGGCCGTGCGCCCCGCCCCACCCCGCGCCGCACCCGCACCCTGGCCGCGACCGCCAGTCGCTTGGTATCGGATACATATCGACTACATGACTATTCACAACAAGGTGTACTTAATTATCGTCGACGCGTACAGTAAATGACTGGAATGTTTGTTGATGAACAACGGTACCACCACTCGAACACTCATATGTAAATTAAAATAGGCATTTTCGAGATATGGCATACCAAATGTCATTGTGTCCGACAATGATGTCAAAATTAATTCTGCCGAATCTATCTCCTTCTGCGCTATGAACGGCATTCGTTACGTCACATCTCCGGTTTATCACCCGGCCAGTAACGGCCAAGCAGAGAATTCTGTAAAGACGCGTAAAAAAATGATTAAGTGTATAAACGACACAAACCATTCGCAAGTTGAGGATAAGTTATTAGGAATGTTATTCCAATATCGTAATACCCCACATTGTACGACGGGGCAGACTCCTGCGAATCGAATGATAGGGCGAAATTTAGGATCACGATTAGACCTTGTGTTGCCTGAAGTTTGTAGCAAAGGTAATATTGGTACGAACGTGAAGAACCAATGTAGGGAATTTAATGTGGAGGATAACATTTGGGTAAAATGGTTTACTGCAAAAAAACAGATATGGAACTTAGGTAAAAGTGAGAATATTTAGAATTGGCACTAGAATGTACTTGATATATGTGCACGCGAGTAAAACTGTATGTAGACGCCACATAGACCAAATGTTAAGGTATACAGGAGGTGATAATGTAAATGCAACTGACTGTGCTGGCGAGACCGAGTGGTATCCGCCACTAGATGACCTGTCGCCAACACCGACACCAATCGAGCTGCCGCCAGCACCGTCACCTGCGGCGTCTCCGACCTCGCCCGCGGCTGCCTCCCCCCCGCATGCAATCATGAGCCGCATGATTTGCTGAGCGATGAGTATGATACAGGACTGTCGGGGGAGGACGAGGAGAGTGAGGAGCCGCGCTCGCCGGTCGTGGAGGTCACGGCCGAGCCCACAGCTGATGTCGCGTCCGCTCCCGCTATGACATCCAATGCTCGGTCGTTGCCGCCGCTCCCTAGGGTCACTAGACCTAATCTAAGGCCTAGAGATAGGAAATTTTGTTATAAGACATAATGTTGTTTATGCTCCATAATCCTAATAGTAATTAAGTTTTTGTTATTGACAGGGCTTACAATTAGCGGTGAAGGAGTGAAGTGTATTTTACATGTGTGCGCCAAGGCACCAACGCACACAGCTGTGGCTATACGCATGTACGAGTAGTCAATTCCCTAGTAATAAACGAGCATCTACCTGAGCCGGTTGTTTCAATTCATACTTTAAGCTCCCATACATATACGTTAAGCTCCCATACTATTTTTTTTAATTTACTTTTTGTGTTCATCAGGCACTATGAAAATGTATGTGAAAACTAAATTCCCACTCGCACTTGACCAAAATTCTACTTGATGTTATTTAACTTTCTCTTATTACTGATAAAAAAATTAAAAAACACTTTTTTTTAATAAATAAAAAAAAAACTCCCAAAAAATTCCCAAGAGCTGGATACTTACCACCTGAGGTGTTTTAGAGGACCGGATCTCAAATTCTGTTCTGAAGACGGCAAAACATAGCGGCATTTAGAATTATCGTATCAACCTGTCAATCTATATTTACAAATAAACAATTTGAATCTTTGATTTTCATCTGCGCAATAAAGACGTACTCAAACGACACCTGAATGCTTGCGCTATAGATCACGCGTGCTGGGAGAAACTCGCTGTCAAAATATCATCTTGGGGATCTACGATTTACAACAAAATCACAAAAAGTACACACGCTAAGAGAGACCCTAAGCTCTCACACACATATACAGGGTGTCCCAAGAAGTAGTGATATACTGAAGCTGGGAGGTAGAGGACCTAGAGGTCTATCTGAATCACCCCCATGTATGTTCCGCGATTTTTAGTATTTTCGGAGTTATGATTTTTTTTTTAATTTTTCATCTATCGCCGCGTACGATGAGATTTTTATTTATGCTGACGTGAATTATTGCGGTAGATGCTTGATTTTTTTTGTGTGCTAAGCTGATAGATAGGCCAATTCAGTATGGTAACATTTACTATCGTTAGATCTTTGAATGGCATAAAAAAAAATTAAATGCCAAGAAAGATAAAATTACCCAGTATGTTCACAACTTCAAGGGCCCTTGAACAAATAAAATCACATAAAAAATAATTACAGATTGGCTTTTAAAAAATTGCTCTATCTATCAGGTAGCTACCCTGAAAATTTCATAAGGCCTTATTATTAATAAGGCTTCAATCAAAATATTGAAATCTAAATGTGGTAAGTGCACAATTTTAATTTACATAATGATTATTGCAAGCAAAGCAAAACCTTTCTAAATAAATTTCGTTCTAAATCACGCACTGGCCATCAATAGAAAAAGAACAAAAAACAAAAGACGGTTGACGCATGAGAAAATTTTCACGTTGTTTGGTCATCGTTGTTATTTTTCAATAATTTAAAAATTGTGTTTTAATACTGCTAATTGTTCGTTTCCCTAATCATTTTGGCTATTCATATGGACTTTGACTTGCATTACGATTTGGATTAGTGTTATTACCTGGAACGACGAGTTGGCATCATTTAACTGGACTTGAGTTTGCGTGTAAGTGATCATGTTTACTTCACGTGATTACGCAGAAATGCATTACTATTACGGTTATGCTAGGGGGAATGCGGCGGAAGCTTCAAGGCTGTACCGAGAACATGTGGAAAAAAGAGGCGGGCCTTAACCTGAAACGTTTCCTGACTATCGCATGATCTTAAGAGCACATAATGCGTATTTGGAAGGTCACATACCGGGTACGAAATCAGGCCGTATGGCCACTATGCCGGATCCTGATGTAGTAGATGCAGTTGTTGAAGAAGTAGAAAGAGACCCGTCGACCAGTGTGAGAGTTACGGAACGTCGTACCGGACTTTCTAAATCTCAGGTACACCGTACACTACAGACCGTAGGATATCATCCGTTTCACATTAGAAAAGTGCAACAGTTGAAACCGGAAGATTACAATCGGCGAATTGAATTCTGTCAGGAAATGCTGACGAGACAAGCTCAAAACGAAAATTTTTTTAACCAAATTTTGTGGACGGATGAATCCCACTTTAGACGCAATGGGATTTTTAATATGCACAATTCTCACTCATGGGCAATTGAAAATCCGAATTTCAAAAGGGAATCGACATTCCAAGAACACTTTAGTGTTAACCTTTGGTTTGGCATACTTAACGGTAAGTTAAACGGGCCCTTTCAGCTGCCAGACCGCTTGGGTGGCAATCACTTTTTAAATTTTCTACGCGTCGATCTGCCCCTGCTGTTAGAAGATGTGGATTTGGAGACACGCAGAAACATAGTACTGCAGTGTGATGGTGCACCATGCCATTTTGCCTTGGACGTGAGAAACTATTTAAATCAAAGATACGCTGAAAGATGGATTGGTCGTTGCGGCCGGGGTGACGCCTGCCTTATAGCCTGGCCTCCACGTTCCCCCGACCTAAACCCCATAGATTTTTTTCTATGGGGATATTACAAAGACCTCGTCTACTCGAGAGAATGCCGCAATTTGGACGAGTTAACCCGGAAATTGAGAGTAGCAGAAGAAACCATTAAAAATAATAGAAGTGCATTCAGACGTTTAAAAGACAACTTTTTCCGGCGATGTCGCACTTGCATTGAGCAACAGGGGGGCCATTTTGAAAATTTATTGTAATTAAACACCTTGTAATTGGTTTTACTTTGCTCGCATTAATCATTATGTAAATAAAAATTTTGCACTTACCACAGTTAGATTTCAATTTTTTGATTGAAGCCTTATTAATAATAAAATGAAATTTTCAGGGTAGCTACCTGATAGATAGAGCAATTTTTTAAAAGCCAATCGGTAATTATTTTTTATGTGATTTTATTTTTTTAAGGGCCCTTGAAGTTGTGAACATACTGGGTAATTTTATCTTTCTTGGCATTTTTTTTTATGCCATTCAAAGATCTAACGATAGTAAATGTTACCATACTGAATTGGCCTATCTATCAGCTTACCACACAAAAAAAATCAAGCATCTACCGCAATAATTCACGTCACCATAAATAAAAATCTCATCGTACGCGGCGATAGGTGAAAAATTAAAAAAAAAACTCATAACTCCGAAAGTACTAAAAATCACGGAACATACATGGGGGTGATTCAGATAGCTCTCTAGGTCCTCTACCTCCCAGCTTCAGTATATCACTACTTCTTGGGACACCCTGTATAACTCAGTAGGGCATGTACTGTATGTTATTCCGATATAACAAGCGTAGGTTGTCTTTGATATCAAAAATCGGGTTGAATTTAATTAAGCTTGAGACATACAAACATGAGTCATTCTTGACGAGTTTAGGAATTCTGCCGAAAAATGATAAAAACAAGTGGCTGGCATATTTTTACAAGCTTTGTATTAACATTTATACTCGTGAGTATAATTGCACCTAAGTTGTAATTCAAAATTTGCAATGCTTGTGATTGTAATTTTAGTAATTATTTACATACACATTTACCATCTTAACATCAGTTTTAATATTGTTCTCTCAGCCGATATCGGTCAAGGCGAATGTTTTCATCTGAGTAGTTGTCGCTGGTGTGTCCGATGTGGTTAACGAAGTCAATCTTGAGTAAAAATGCGAGTTACGGGTATGTGAGTAGCTATATATATACTAACTATTATTACCTACTATTTGGTAATAGTTGTGGTAAATGAAATGCATTGATAAATACGTGTCACGTATTCCGGGATACAAACCGTCCCGCGGCCTCGTGGCACTATGCCAACAACCCCCTACCAACTCTTTGCTACTTTATAAACGGATTTTTTATATCGGATTCCTTTTTATTGCAGTTCCGTTTGGAAACTCTGTCGACAGTGACGCTATACATGGTGACAATACGTTTATTCTTAGATATCCCGAGAATAAAATACTGTACGTTAAGCATGGTAAGAAAGATTCCACGATCTAGAGTTCGTTGGGTATGCTGAACGGCTACAACGCGCTTCTATGCTCTGGAAGTCCAGACTATTGGTATCAGTAGTAACTGTCTATGACAGTTGATATTCGAGGTATTCGAGTGGCATCGGAACTTCAAACTACCAAGTCGCGCAATCAGCCTTAGAAATATGTAGTTTTGTCTGCGTCTGAACGTCAGAAACAAGCGCTTCTGCAAATATTGAAAGCTAATATCCACTCCATTGAGCTACGGTAGACTTGGTAGGTTCAAGCATGTGGCTGTTAAGCAGCTTTCGTGGGTCTTATCATACCTTATCTAGTTGAGGGCCCTTGCGGATACACTTCGACCCAATGTGATATTTTGTGCAACTGCCACCTCCTTTATACCCACTCCAAGCTGCACTCCAACATTTCCACAAACCGGATAATGGAGCTCAGTGGTAGTACTCTGAAATCCTTAGGTTCTGGGTAACTACTGCCAAAGTCAATTATTCTTTGTCTGGCAAAGGCATGACATTCACACAGCAAGTGTTCTATTGTCTCGTCATCCTCGCCATGAGTGGCGATGATGACAACAACAATACATATCCTACAATATATATTGTCTGATACTCGTATTCCCTCTTGGCTAAGAGTTCTTTGACCCCGAATGACCTGTAAACACCCCAGTTATAATTCAGTTAGTTCTGCTTTCTGCTGAATTTCCAAAGCTTCGAATCCCGGCTCGTTCTTTCGTAACTTATGTACGGATTATCATTTGATATTTACTGTTAGCTTTTCTATGAAGGTAAACATCGCGAGGAAACCTGCATACATCTGCGAAGATATTCAAAGGTGTATGTGAAGTCCCTAATCCGCACTGGGCCACCGTGGGGTCTATTGCCCGTTTCCTCCAATTTTTCAATACTTAGGATATAAGAAAAAGAAACCCCAAGCTTCGGAACTATTGCTTTTTTGTTGAATTGGTTAATTTTATTCAGATTTCAACCGCTGGGGGCTCTACTCGGCGTTATCACAACAATTTATGTCGTATACGAATTTATAATACAGACTGGTCGTAAAATAAAACGCAGCGCATATAGCAAATAGGCACAAAAATGCTCTTTATAAAATTACCAATGTGTTGTAGGAAACAAAAATGGCCGTGGGCAGGCCATATCGCCCATATAGAATGATACACACATATAGGAAGATAGGTGGAGAAAGTAAGTAACTACTTGGACAGGACCGCCATGCAAACGCAACAGAGGAAGACCCATCGAGAAATGGACAGACGAAATTAAGATAAGAAAACGGCAGTCAAGCTGGGTCAAGTTTGTGAGCGATGCTTAGCAAGTCTTGCTTCTCTGTATCGTTTTGTTTTACGCCTTCTAAGGGTGTTCTTGGCAGATGTTTAAGAAAGCCCTTTTTTTCTCGTTCGGCATGTGAGAGTAACGTTGAGACATTCTCTCTCTCATATCTCTCTTTAAACCTACGCTCGCGGGAACTCGCGGGAAAGAGGGAAGCATTTTAAGATTTTTAACTTTTACGGTAGCATTTCGTTGCTTTTTGGTTTTCTTTAGATGACCCATTTGTAATGTTCATACGTCCAGTCAATTTAAATTAATTTTATCTTCCATAAAAGGAAACCGACCGATTTATCTGAACCGGAATAATCTAAATATATAAAAGAAGAAACTGACTGACTGACTGACTGACTGACATATCAACGCACAGCCCAAACCGCTGGTCCTAGAGATTCCAAATTTGGCACGTAGGTTCCTTATAAGGTCTAGGGGTGCACTAAGAAAGTATTTTTCAAAATTCAACCCCTAAGTGGGTGAAATGGGGGTTCCAAGTTTGTATGGGGAAACAAGATTAGTTGGACTATTTAATTCGAAACTTCACAGGAGTATTTCTATCAATAAATGAGTAAATACGTGTTTCAGGTTTTTTGAGAAATCAACCCCTAAAAGGGGGAAAGTTGGTGACAAATTCTGAAAATCGACATGGGTATTGTTTTTATGATATACCGGGTCGCTGATAACGAAAACAACAATGATTTCAAAATCTCACGTGGAGGACGTGAAATACCATCCCCCCTGTTGAGGTGCGAGGGGATGAAATGTCTAAATATTAATATGGGTGTCGTTTTTATGGTTTTTTGGGACGTTAATTACGAAAATGGCATCGGTTTTGAAATTTAATATTATGGACTTGAAAACTTTTGAAAGTTTGTGCCAAATTGCAAGAAATAACTGACTGACTGCGTGAGTGACATATCAACGCACAGCCCAAACTGCTGGTTCTAGGGATTCCAAATTTAGCATGTAGGTTCCATATAAGGTCTTAAGGTGCATTAAGAAAGGATTTTTCAAAATTCAACCCCTAAGAGGGTAAATTGGGGATCCGAAGTTTATATGGGGAAACAAGATTAGTTGGGACTATTTAATCGAAACTTCATATGAGTATTTCTAACGATAAATGAGTAAATACCTGTTTCAGCTTTTTTGAGAAATCAACCCCTAAAAGAGGAAATGTCATGAAAAATTCTGAAAATCGACATGGGTATCGTTTCCATGGTTTATCGGGTCGCTAATTACGAAAACAACAATGATTTTAAAATTACACGTGAAGAGCGTGAAATACTGTCCCCCTGTTGGGGTGCGAGGGGGATGAAATGTCTAAATATTAATATGGGTGTCGTTTTTATGATTTGTTGGGACGTTAATTACGAAAATGGCATCGATATTGAAATTTAATATTGTGAACATGAAAACTTTTGTAAGTTTGTGCCAAATTTCAAGAAATAACTGAATGACTGAGTGATTGACATTTCAACGCACAGCCCAAACTGCTGGTTCTAGAGATTCCAAATTTAGTATGTAGGTTCCATATAAGGTCTGGAGGTGCATTAAGAAAGGTTTTTTCAAAATTCAACCCCCAAGGGGGTGAAATGGGGGTCCGAAGTTTGCATGGGGAATCAAGATTAGTTGGATTATTTTATTCGAAACTTCACAGGAGTATTTCTAACGATAAATGAGTAAACATGTGTTTCAGGTTTTTTGAGAAATCAACCCCTAAAAGGGGGAAAGGTGGTGACAATTTCTGAAAATCGACATGGGTATTGTTTTTATGATATACCGGGTTGCTGATAACGAAAACAACAATGATTTTAAAATATCACGTGGAGGACATGAAATACCATCCCCCTGTTGGTGTGCGAGGGGGATGAAATGTCTAAATATTAATATGGGTGTCGTGTTCATGGTTTTTTGGGACGTTAATTACGAAAATGGCATCGGTTTTGAAATTTAATATTGCGGACATGAAAACTTTTAAAAGTTTGTGCCGAATTGCAAGAAGAAACTGACTGACTGAGTAAGTGACATATCAACATCAACGCACAGCCCAAACTGCTGGTTCGAGAGATACCAAATTTGGCATGTAAGTTCCTTATAAGGTCTAAAGGTGCATGAAGTGCCGTGAGTTCCCTATAAGGATACGACCTTTTTTGATTCAATGATTTTTTGATTCCTTTTTTTTGTGTATTGTAAGTGGTTTAATTAATCAGTGCCGTCCGATACGATTTCGACAAAAATCGATATTTGAGCGTCCGAAAGGACTCTTAATAGGAATCCGAGGTAAACTTTGAATAAAGTAACGGCTATATTGATTTTCTTCATTTTCGTCCAAATTTCGTTCAAAATCGATATCTGAGCGTCCGAAAGGTCACCTAATACGACTCCGAGGTAAAATTTGGAATAAGTGGCGGCCATATTGCGCTTCTTCATTTCCGTCGCGATTTCATTCAAAATCTATATCTGAGCGTCCGAGAGGTCCCCTAATACGACTCCGAGGTAAAATTTGCGAAAAGTCGCAACCATATTGTTTTTTTTTTTCGTTCTGATTTCGTTCAAATTCGATATCTGAGCGTCCGAGAGAATTCTTAATACGAATCCGAGGTAAAATTTGTAAAAAGTGGCAGGCATATTGATTTTCTTCATTTCTAACCCGATTTCGTTCAAAATCGATATCTGAGCATCCGAGAGGTCCCCTAATACGAATTTCAGGTAAAATTTGGAAAAAGTGGCGGCCATATTGATTTTATTCATTTTCGTCCCGATTTCATTCAAAATCGATATCTGAGTGTCCGAGAGGTCTCTTAATACGAATCCGAGGTAAAATTTGCGAAAGTGGCGGCCATATTGATTTTCTTTTTTTCGTCCCGATTTCGTTCAAAATCGATATCTGAGCGTCCAAGAGGTCTCTTAATACGAATCTGAGGTAAAATTTGGCACTCCATACATCCTGCATGCAAAAAAGTTTAATGTTACTATATAGGCGTGTGGGGTATCCATGGATTTGCTTTTAAAAACGACATAGAGGTTTCCATATTCTTTTCCATTTAAATCAACCTTTTTTTTTTTTAATCGTATGGCATTTATTTACGAACCGTGAGATTTTCGAGAAGACAAGTACGGTAGCCAGTTTTTGTTGCACTTTTAGCACCACCCAGGGGTCACGTGTAGGGTAACGGTGGGTACTCCCTACGGACGTGGAGCAACTTCGACCCCCCTTAGTGTGTGGGCAACTTGACTGGGCACCAAGTGAGTGGGCAACTTGACTGTTAGAAGTTCGCAAGCCGCCTGAAGGCCTCTAACTAGGCTTAACGATTGCTGTCGTAGACAGCAGCCGGGATCAACGGCTTAGCCTTGCCTTCCAAAGCACGAGAGCGCTCAGTTAGTAACCACTCAAAGCTGTCACCCATCCAAGAACTGACCTGCGCCCACATTGCTTAACCTCGCATACCGCACGCGGTAGGCGGGTGCCGCTGGGCCACGAGCGCTCTAAATTCTTGATAGTTTGTGCCAAATTGCAATTTAATCGGTCCAGTAAAAGCAACTCGGTTGTAACAGACGGACTGACAGTAAGGAGTGCGAATGGAAGTGAGGCCAAATTTTCTTTTTGGATGCTCCAATGGGAACTGGCAAAACCTACCTAATGAATTTAATTTTTGGAAAAATAAGGGTTACACGTGATATTAAATTAGCCGTATTTCTGTACTTCAAAGGACCAGAGTTTATGACCGCTGCGCGCTGCTTGGTCGTTATCAGACCTATTGGTGTTATTGTAGTACACAGATACTTTTACTAAGGGCCAGTTAAGGCATGCTTATATTTCATCGGCCCTTTCCCCTTCGGCCTCTCGGAAATGTATGATTATAGTTTTCGATCCTTATTTTTGCCAAAATCAAATGAAATTCAACAGTTTGCCGGTTCTCAGAATGTATACTGACTTTTCATCTGTTCATCTGTTAATGAATCACAATCACCAAACTTCGTATACCGAAACCCTCAGAATGTAACAACTACTTTTCTGGAGACCGCATCTAAATCGGTTCAGCCAAACGCGAGATAATCGTGGACAACCATACGAACCGTTTTTTTGTAGACGGTTAAAAATTACGCTTAGTACGCGGGCGAAGCCGCGGGCAAGTGCTAGTATAAGATATAAGGCAAGATGTTCGTGTCTAACCGTTAGCTAGTACGCAGTAGGTACTTTTTCACACTATCGCTGCAGTTGAAGAGAACGTAAACGCCGCGTGACAGATTAAATACGTCACAGGTTACGCGAAAAATTTCAATAGCGCGATGTAGAACTTTTCGTGTTATCCCTTTAAAAGTATGTTGAAACCTATAATATGTATGTATTTTTAAGCTCACCGTTCAAAATGCTTACTTTTGATGTACGTTTCAAAAGGCTCGGATGTTTTTATTCGTCGCAATTCTGAATCAAGTTTTTACTAATTTTGTAAATTTCAGCTAAACTTTAAATACATATGAGGTTGACATTTTTGTAATCGCCTTTTAAAATTCTTTATTTTGAGCTCTCACTTGATGGGTCAGTAAGTTTTTTTTTCTTAAGTTGGTATGGCGCATATAATACGCCATATTGTTTTTATTATGACGTCATATAGCCTATGACACTTGGGACGACGTAAGGATTCTAAAGATACCTCTCACATCTAAATCGGTTGAGGCATTGAGTAGAAACACATTCATGACTGAGTTAAAAAAGTATAAGAAATATATGTAACAAAGTCTAATTCTGTAACTGTTACAATGTCTGTATTTCTGATCGAATTGAGTCTTGATACACATTGGAAACGTAGTTTGAGAACCAGAGCTGTTGTAGTTGCAATAGTGTCCTGGTCGTTTGGGGTCAACACGTAGAGGCCCTATGCAAGGGGTACACCGAGCGGATGCTGTCCCTGCCTGTGTCATGGGACGCCATCAGAGACAGCACCCGCCAGGGTTTACAGG
This sequence comes from Notocelia uddmanniana, assembly GCA_905163555.1. Taxonomy (NCBI): domain Eukaryota; kingdom Metazoa; phylum Arthropoda; class Insecta; order Lepidoptera; family Tortricidae; genus Notocelia; species Notocelia uddmanniana. The sequence continues at coordinate 26,883,744 of LR991055.1, forward strand.
GACTATAGTTTGTTGACGGAATCTTAATGAACCAGGTTTTTGGTGAAGATGATGGACTAATGGCTGGGCTATTGGGTGCTACAAAAGTACTTAATATGATGTATTTTCGGATTTTTTTGCGGAAATAGCCCACTCTCTTGAAATTCTATACGTCCCATGCAATTGTCTTCCGTTAGTCGTGTTTTATTTTATTATGTTTACCTATACAAAACAATTTTTAGTGCGGTAAAATGCCGGTATAAAAGCTGTACGGGAACGGGGCTATTATGAGAGGTACGAGTAAAAGGGTTTTCCATAAACAGGATCTCGCAAAATAAGGATGTTGAGTTTCGTTTACCGGAAATTAGGGTTTTGAGTGCAGATTGCTCAAAGCGATAACGAGCTGGGTACTCTATAACTTTCAAAATCGACGTGAAAATAATTCCGTCTATAGATTTCGTTTTCGATTTTTGCTAACTGATTTTTTCAACAATTTTATCCTTTGAAAGTTGAATAAAATATTAAAGAGGTTTAACAGAATTTGCTAAGAACGATAATACTGAGGTATCTACAACGTATCTGCCGACCGATCTCTTACGTTACCTACATTAAAATGACGGGTAAATTTTTTTTACCTCCTCGTCAAATTAAAGGGCGATCGGATGTAATTATGTCAAACAACTTTTTGATTACCCCTTAATAATTAATTAATATGTCATCATCATTCTAGCGTTATTCCCAGTACAGTTGCATCCGGAAGGATGCCTGCGGTCCACTGTTTTTACGGAAGCGACTGCCATCTGACCTTCCGACCCAAAGGAGTAACTAGACCTTATTATGATTAGGCTTGTCAAATGAGTGGGCAATTTGAATATTAGAAATTCTTAGTTAATTAATATGTATTCAATATTAATTACAGGAGGGTTTGTGGCCCAGAGGTGCACTTTGCGAGGCCTACAGCGTGCAGTATGCGAGGTTAAGCAACGTCGGCCCTGGTCAATTCTTAGATGAGTGACCGCTTTGAGTGGTTACTACCTGAGCGCTCCCGTGGTTGTGCTTTGAAAGGCACGCTAAGCCGTTGATCCCGGCTGCGGGCTATGACAACAATTACAGGCCTTCCGTAAAAACTACTGCCTACGCCAATTTTTGGCATTAGGTAGCGAACATGACTTTTTACCTTTGCAGTCTTTAGCTTGGCCCAAGATCTAGTAAACGTATTAGAGAAGGTTGCATTTTAAACCAGTCCCTCATTTTCACCTGATGCTGAGCCAAGTAAATAGGCAAATACACAGATAAACAGGCAAAAGTTATATATTTTGTCTGCTTATGCATATGTATTCTAGCTTTTGCCCGCGGCTTCGCACGCGCAGAAAAATAAACTAGCCTGTGTCATTGTTGTTTAAAAGGACATACCAAGTTAAAAATTACTAAACACACCTTCCAATCAAACACAAATCCATGCATTCAAGTAATACCAAAGATATCGTAGTTATTATGTAGAAATTTACAACTATAGGTAGAATTATTTTTACTGTAGCACTTCCTTATACAATTTAGAAGCGGCTATGCTTTCGAGTGTATTTCAAGAAAGACAATAACGAAATGTGAGGTGGACTGTTTAGTGTTTATATTTTCTGAGATGTTTGCTGGAGGTGAAGTATACACGCTGACCATTTTCAGGTTGAACAGTGAGGTGTAGGACAGGAAGAAGCATTCCATGAATGGGAAACTACAAGATCCTCCAAACAGCTTCGGATCTACTTGTGTAATGGCCACTTTCATACATTTTTATCTCATTATTCTCAGTTTAGAGAGTCAATGCCACCCGATCATTATCCTTATAAATAAATAAATAAATATTGGGGGACAATCTTACACAAATCGACCTTGTTCGCATACTTGTTGTATTTGATACCGTGAACAAAGTACGTGCCACCACAGAATTGTAAGGCATTACCCAGCGATTACCCAACTCTAATTCCATCTCTAATTTCAACTTTATTGTGAGATCACTATCAGATGGGTCTCCCGCCTGGGTGTCTTGGAGAAGTGGTCGAGGGTACTTCTTCTTAGTGCAGTTATTATCTTTCATGCAGGGTGATTTGTAATTAAGACTGTCGCAAGGACCATCTATCTTATGTTTTTGGATATGAGCGTTCACAATCAGGAGAAGCTAATGGTCAGGTACTTTGGCAAAGATGACACTGTCGATCTTTTCTGGGATGAAACGCTGAATCTACTCATAGCAAGATGAAATATGGAACGTTCAAACGAAACTATAAACACGGAAACATATTCTGTGACCTAAGTATCAATGTAACCTGTTATGTATAAAATGAAAAGAACTGGCGAACCTGTACATGATCTTTCCACATATTAACCATCACTCCTTTAACTACAATACTTCAAACTTCAAACTTCAAAACATTTATTGCCACAAAAAAAACTTACACTAGGACATAACTTAATATATAACAATTACCGCTGTGTAGCAATAGGTCTCAGTCTCAGCATGTGCTGAGCAGAAAGCCCAGCGCTGGTTTTCAGACTGAGCCTTTAAGTTGTGTCGGTCACAAACAAACAAATTTCAATAGGTAGTGCTTATATCTGGGTGTCACTATTTTTACAATAATAATACACGATAGATAAGATTATTTTTAAAAACAAAATATCAGTAGGTACATGTACAAAAAGAAACAAGGAGAGAAAAAAATCAAAAAAAAAGAACAACATAAATAAAAATCAGTAAAGTGCCGAGTGTGTGTGTGAGTGTGTGTGAGTGTGTGTGTGTGTGTGTGTGGTGAGAGAGAAACAGAGATAGAGGTCGTTTGGAGAGCTTAAAACTTGCCCTGCATGTCTAATAGATGTTTCTGGACTAACCGCTTGAACTTTGCGAGGGGCATTGGTTCTCGCAGGGGTGGGGGCAGATCGTTCCAGACCTTTGCAGCTGCAAATTTGAAGCTCCCTCTGAAGAAAGCAGTCCTGTGTTGAGGTATCGCTAGCTTGGTGCATACATCCACAATAAGACTCGTTTAATAACACACGAAAAGTACTTTTCTTATCCGTGTATACGATGTTTATGTGCGAAGTGTTGAACATCTTACTTTAATGAACACGAAATATTGAATGAAATGATAAATTTGCCTTAAAAGTGAGTATTAAATCTAAATTTAGCCGGTTGTGAAGGAGGGAGCTGAACTTAAAAATACCATAAAATTAATATTCCGTATCTTTTGATACGGAATCCCAGTACGAATACTCTCTCTCTCCTACTTACTCGACCCTACGTACTTTAAAAATAATACTTTCCCCCATTAGAGGACGAATTTCCAAGAACGCTGAAGTTAGTTTTCTAAGATTTACATAAGGAATGTGGAAAATAAATATTAGACTTCTTATTCTAAGAATTACATGTTTTCCATACAAAATGGAATTGAATTCTGAACATACCATGAAAGTACTTTTCATATCTTTAAATGAAGTGACTTTTTACAAAATCTTACACTTTTATTTAAAAATTACAAAAACGGTCTTTACTCATCATCATCATCATCATGTCAGCCGAAAGACGTCCACTGCTGGACATAGGCCTCCCCCAAAGACTTCCACAATGACCGGTCCTGCGCCACCCGCATCCAGCGGACACCCGCGACCTTCACCAGGTCATCAGTCCACCGTGTGGGGGGCCTGCCCACGCTACGCCTTCCGGTACGTGGTCGCCACTCGAGAACCTTTCCGCCCCAACGGCCATCGGTTCTACGTGCTATGTGCCCCGCCCACTGCCACTTAAGTTTAGCGATTCGGAGGGCTACTACTAGGTACACAGAATAATAAAAAATCTAAAGAATAAAAACAGCCACGGAATAGACGATCTTCCACCTTCTTTGATTCGGCAATGCGCAGACGAACTTACTGGACCATTTTGTGCACTCATTAATCAGTCGTTTGACGAAGCAACGTTTCCTGACCTCTTAAAAACTGCCATTATAAAACCGATATATAAAAAGGACACAAAAACAGACCCTAATCATTATCGCCCGATTGCCCTATTGCCCACAGCCTCAAAAATATTTGAGAAAGTAATGTGTGATCGAATTTATGCATTTTGTGAAAAATACAAAATACTTGACGACTCGCAAAATGGGTTTCGAAAAAACCGGTCGACTACGTTAGCAATTTATAAATATATGCAATCAGCTCTCAATATCATTGACTCAAAAAAATATGCTATTGGACTGTTGCTTGATATGTCTAAAGCTTATGACAAGGTCCAATACCCAATTCTATTAAGCAAACTTTACGGCATTGGAATTCGCGGAATAGCACATCAGTGGATAGCATCATATCTAACAAACAGAAAGCAATTTGTAGAACTAGAGTACTATGACTTTAAAATGGGTAAAATTATGCATGTACAGTCGGAAACAAAAACAGTATTATCTTCCATTCCGCAAGGGAGCGTAATTGGATGCCTCTTATTTCTTATTTATATCAACGATATCCCAAAAATCATACAGGACACATCTATTCTGTTTGCAGACGACATCTCAATACTTATTTCGTGTCAACATAAATATGAAATAAATGAAAAAATTAACAATATAATAAATAAAGTAACAAACTGGATGAATGATCACAGCCTTGAAATAAATTATCAGAAGACCAAATTGATGACGTTCCATCCATACCAAAAAGACCCGCTAACTGTCGACTACAGCTACAACACGATAAAATTGGAGGTAGTAGACTCTTTCACGCTTCTAGGAGTAGAAATAGATAAACATGTAACCTGGAAACCACACATAAAAAACATTAAAGCTAAACTCTCGAAATTCGTTTATGCCCTCAGAGAAATAAAGAAAACAACAGACTTCAAAACAGCACTCTCCACTTATTATGCTTACGCTAATGCGTGGCTCACTTACGGATTAATCCTTTGGGGAAATAGTACCGATGCACCAGCAGTCTTCACACTACAGAAAAAGCTCATCCGAATTTTAGTGAATATCAAGCAAACTGATAGCTGCAAACCGTATTTTATCAAATACAGAATACTTACCCTTACGTGTTTATACATTATAGAAAATTGTAAATTCGTACGAAAACACCCCGAATTGTACACTAAAAGAGAAAATGCCCAATTGAGATATGCATCTAGGCAAAATAATAATCTAATGGCACCTTCGTCTAAGTTAAAAATCCACTCTACAGGTCCTCTTAAAATGACTATAAAAGTGTACAATAAACTACCCGAAACCATAAAGAGTGAACCAAAAGATAACATATTCGTCAACAAATTGAAGCAAATTTTAATAAATAAAGCCTATTACTCCCTAAACGAATACCTAGACGATAAAATATAATAAACGAAACACATGCACGCGATCATTCAGACCCACACACACACACACAAAAGTATGCAACAATGAAATAATAATTATTAAATTAGTTAAGAAATTATTAATTATTGCTCAACTGTGACTTTAGTTATAAGTATAAAATTGCGATGCCCTTGCAGGGTACATGTTTGATACATAACCTGAGTGTAACACCTTGTAAACTTAACAACATGTATGCAATAAACGAATTGAATTGAATTGAATTGAATTGGCTATATCGGTCACTTTGGTTCTGCTGCAGATGGCCTCATTCCTGATGCGATCACGCAGAGAAACTCCCAACATAGCTCTCTCCATTGCCCTTTGGGTGACTTTGAGCCTTCTTATGAGGCCCATAGTAAGTGACCACGTTTCAGTGCCATATGTCATCACTGGCAACACACACTGGTCAAAGACTTTTGTCTTGAGACACTGCGGAATATTGGACGAAAAGATGTGCCGTAGCTTTCCGAACGCTGCCCAGCCGAGTCGGATTCGACGATTAACCTCTTTCTCGAAGTTGGACCTACCTAACTGGACAGTCTGTCCTAGGTATACGTAATCGTCTACAACTTCGAGCGTAAAGTGTCCGATTGTTAAGGGAGTTGGTGCGACATGGACATTTGACATGATCTTCGTCTTGTCCATGTTCATCCTTAGACCAACTCGCTCGGAGGCTTTACTGAGGTCATTGAGCATTGTACTTAAATCCTCCATGGTCTCAGCCAAGACTACTATATCGTCAGCAAACCGAAGGTGAGTGAGGTAGTCGCCGTTTATGTTGATGCCTATCCTTCTCCAGTCCAGAGTTTTGAAAACATCCTCCAGTGCAGTGGAGAACAGCTTAGGAGAAATAACATCTCCTTGCCTGACTCCCCGCTGCCGGTCTTTATTAAATGTTAATAAATATTTAACAGCAAGTATCAAAAAGAACCGACAGTTGTATGTAGAGTGGGGCTAGGGGGCGATGTTGGGTAGAGCTGCCCCGTCGTTAAAGCCGGAAAAATGATTTACAGAACTGAATCTGTACAGAGTCCCGCGAATGCAGATACTTGTGGCTCGGATTATGGATATTACAATTTTTGACCTTAACTAGCCCATTATAACAGTTAGGGGTCTGTCCCAGCGGTCGGCAATAGCTTCACATTTGCGGAGCGAAGACTCCGTCGACACACACTACACACACACTTACACTTTTATTTTAAAATCACACGTTCTCCATACATAATTCTCACCCCAAATTTACCCCCTTAGGAGTTGAATTTCTAAAAATCCCTTCTTCTTGGTTAATTATGTCATATAAATAGCCTAATGTGAAAAACTCAGCTTTCTAGTTCAAATGGTTAGCGCTGGACGTAAATTCAAGTCAGTCAGGATTTTGCACCCCTATTTGACCCGCTTAAGGGCGGGTTTTCCAAAACCCTAAAATTACTTTTGTTGTATTGTAATAAGGAGTCCGTACACAAAGTCACTTACAAATTTTACTCCATCCCCATACAAACTTTCAACCCCCGTTTTATCCTCTTGAGGGTGGAATTTTCAAAAATCCCTTAATAATGGGTACTAACGTTATATAAACTACCAATCATGAAAAAAAACAACTTTCTAGGTTGATTTTTCATGAACGGTTTGGGCTAGGCGTTGATTTAAGTGAGTGAGTCAGTCAGCCAGTCAGTCAGGACTTTTACGTTTATATGGGGGGCGACGGGTGCGTTGATACAGAGAAGACGTATTGTCAGTTAGCTCCGCAATGTTTATTCAAAAAAGACGATAGAAGTGCACCTTAGAATTAAAATAGCGTGACAAAATAATCTGTGTACAAAGACGCGTCCAATAATGTAAAAAATATGACATTCTAAGTGCTATTATAGTGAAAAAACAAGAAATCGACATCTAAAACTTAACACCTACTGCATATAAAGTGAACTAAATTGTGTAAACAAACAGTGACTCGCACTTCGCACCCGCAGTTGGTCTCCTAAGCTACAAGCACTATAACAGACCCGTTTTTCGCACGCTTAGAGACGTGCTGCGTAGCCTAGTTGTAACTAAAGTGGAGAGTGAAACAGCGGGCCCAAGTTCGAATCCCAGCGGACATTAACTTTTTTTTGTATTTTATTTTACAGCATATTTATAGTGCAACTTCAAAATCCTGAGAATAACTGTTTTTTTTTGTTTTTTGTTTTTCGTTTTTAAACAATTTTAATCAAAAATGCCAGCAAATACCTGCAGTGGATGTGGTGAGCCTCTAACGGGCCCCAAGTTCATGAAATGTGCTCAATGCGAGAAAAAGTACGACCTATTATGCCTTGGAATCGACCCTAATGCCTTTAATAAGTATATTCAAGACCAGAAAAAACAATGGCTCTGTCCCTCGTGCACTTCCTCGCGGCCTAAAGGAGACAACACGCACACGCCTATTCGTGGCGCCACAGGGCTGTCAAACAGTACGCACAGTGGATTGGAAAACGTGAACACGACCCGCGGGGGCCGAGGTAAACCCACAAAGACCGTTGTAACCCCCGACAACAAGAACCCTGGCATACCCGAGCTTGTGAAAGAAATCAGGCAGCTGCGAACGGAGGTACTGGAACTGAAAGAACAAAACTCAGAAATTATTCTTCTAAGAAAAGACGTCCAAGAGCTTAAAACACAACTGTTCAGTACGACCGCGTCTCTTATAGCGTCAAGCAAAGAATACGAGAAAAAGTTATACTCACAGCAAAATACTATTACAGAGCTCACTGACGCGTTAGAGCAACTACAACAATCATACAACACGCTCTAGCAAAGTGGCCTACATGATGAGCTAGAGATCGCGGGCATTGAGGAATCCGATAACGAGAATCTCCTTCATATTGCCCCTGTTACATCCACAAAACTGGGTGTGTCGCTCACCGACGCTGAAGTGAGCCGAGCATACCGAGCCGGTGCCAAACGTCGCCTTAACAATACCCACGGACCCAGGGCAGGCACTAAACATCAAAGACCTATTGTAATCAAACTCACGCGACAGTCAAAACGAGACGAAATAGTCAAGGCTGCCAGATCCCGAGGAAATCTGACGTCCGAGGATATAGTCACAGGTCATGCCACAAAAGTGTATGTAAATGAAAGATTAACTAAGCACAACCGGGCTCTTTTTTACGCCACTAGACAAATGTCCGCACAATACCACTTTCGCTACTGCTGGACACGCAACGGGTGCATATACGTTCGGAAAGCGGAAGGCAAGTCAGCGATCTAAATCCGATCGCTCGCTGAAATTGATTTGCAAATCGGACCACCTGAAGCGAAACAGACACTCGAGACCGATATCAACTTGGACCCAGCAGACACAGAGTTCACAGTCGTTGCATCGGACCTGGTGGAAAACCACGAATAAACTGTCTTTTGCTGGTTTTTTTTTTCATAACTAATATTAATTATTTATATGCCATTTTTAGTAACTTAGCTATAGAATATTGCTCCTCACATCCACTCACACAAACAAATACTCACAACATGTACGTTTACAACATTATTCACCCTCATAATACAACACATAAAGATCCGGTCAAATCTTGGAACCTGCCATTCCCAAACTCTTGTTGTGATTTCACCTGCATTAATTTAAATAAAAAACACTATTATAAATAGCTTGAACATTGATAAAAGTATAGACGAAACGCTAAATATTGAATGTCAGGTTCATAACTACGTAGAAACTTGCAATGACGTACTAAGTAAACACAATCTCAAGGTGCTTGCATTTAACATCCGCAGCATTCAGCAGAACTTCAGTTCCTTCTTAGTCACATTAGAACGTCTAAAAATACAAATCGATGTAATTATATTAACAGAATGCTGGTTAACAGCTGGAACTCAACCAGGCCAGATACCCGGCTTTCGAATGTACGCGACCAAAAATAATCTAAACCGTGCTGGCGGGGTTGTGGCGTATGTTCGAGAATGCTGGAGTGCATCTGACACAGAACCCTATTTTGAAGAAGCTGAATGTTTATCGTTAAAATTATCGGAAGCTATCACAGTTCTAGGTATATATCGATCTCCCTCCTTCACACAGCCAACTAAATTTATCAAGCATCTTAGTGTCACTCTGGCCACAATCAACAATAACTCCTCTGTGATCGTCGCTGGGGACATTAACATAAATATTTTAAATACGTTTAACCGTCATACCAACGAATATCTATGCTTTATGGCTGAATCAGGCCTGCAACCAGTAATCTCGGAACCCACTAGATTAGACTCTTGTCTCGACCACATATTTGTCAAAACGAAATCCCACAATTTAATTGGCCTAGTTTGCAAAACCAGCATTACAGATCACGATGTTGTGATCCTTGGAATGTCTCTTAACACTGCTAAACCTAAAGACAAAAGCCGTTTTATTTCGAAATTAGATTACCTAGCTATCAATTCGGAACTTCAAGAAGTGGACTGGTCGGAGGTAACGCAACAAAAAAACCCTGATGTGGCTGCTGAACAATTTCACAGGTTACTTGACACGGTAGTGCAAAAACACACTGTTAAAATACGTGCGAGTAGATCAACATACACTTTGAAACCATGGATAACGCCGGGCCTCATAAAATGTCAAAAACATCGTGACCGTTTACACATGGAACACAGGAACAACCCCGACGACCCCATGCGCAAACTAGTGTATAAGAGGTACAGAAATTTTCTCACAGATCTTCAGCACAGATTAAAGACCGCTCACGATAGTAGAGAGTTAGAAAAAAATAAACACAATATAAAAGGACTCTGGAAAGTAATCAAAAATATTGCAGAATACCCAGATAATAAGTCAAAAGCCACCGAACTAACTAAAATAAAGCCAACGCCCTTAGAATCGCTAGACTATTGCAATGAATATTTTGCTAACAAGGGTAAGGAACTGGCCAGTAATATACTCACAAATATGAACTAAACAGAGTTCAGTCTTCCGTCTACTTTAAACAAGCTTACTTCAGCGGCACACACATTCTTTCTGCATCCCACCGACAAGCGTGAGGTATCCAAGCTTATTAGTTTGCTACATAATGACAGTGCTCCTGGTCCTGATAACCTAAAACCTACACTGATTAAAGCTCTAAAAACTAATGATATATGCCACTTATTTAGTCGGCTACGCCTAGATAATGACATTACGAGACACGCAACTTTTGATCAGGGATGTTCATCGTTCTCTTCCACTGGATCATTTATGAGAAATAATTTTTAAGTGGAATTTACAGCAGGTTTTTAGGGCAAAATTGTGTGTACATAAAAGGTAAATTCGACTTTATAAAGTAATCAGGAGTAGTTACTTATGTAGCCTCCAAGAAAACTGCTACTTTGAACTGATAAAAGAGATATTTCTTTCCATTAGCAGGTTTCGTACGAATTTACATTTACAATTTTATATATAAGTATAAAAGATTCAATTTACAGATTCTCGAGCCTCTACAGCTAATAATAATTGACGACAGAATTTTTTCACCATACGTATTAACTATATCATAACCTCGAGATTCGTGACAGTTATATTAACCACGTGTTTCAGAAGACCGGGGCTGCGTACTTTGTTTCACAGAGCCATTTAACGACGTTTTTGTGGTTCTATAAATTATGGTATTCCTTTATAGTACGCCAAAATGTACAAACGGACAACCTCCGTGTCCAGCGTTAATGACTGAAACGCAAAGGGAAAAATATACATGTATGAGTCGGGAAACTTACAAAATAAAGAATTTTAACAGCCACTAATAATTTGCCCGCACACCACGAAAGAAATTCTAACTAAAGGCCATACTCGTAAAAGCGCTGCTTGAGTTGTTTATCAAAATCAGAATTCACTAGTCACAACAAACATTTTTATTCAACTCGTAAACGGAGAATAGAAGTAAAAGCGGGGTTAAAGTGGCAAAGAGCTATTAAAAGTTTCACGTTAGTCCGCAAGATTCTTCAGTTTGAGATGTCCCTCGTTTCCGTTGAGCTCGCCTTTTATGTTCAAGGTTTAACTCGGGCGTTTTTCATAAATGTGTCATAAGTTTTTTCAAAACCCATCAGAATAAATCCCGTGGTGAGTAAAACTACTCTTTAAATAAGCTCGCTTCCGAAATATTAAATAACAAGTGGCCTAGTGCAAATTCATGTTTATCGTGGTTGACCATCCGTTACATTATGCGGATTTCCAACGATACCCAACACGATGGGTTTTGGAAGGAACAGAATGCATCCCCGTTTTACGTACCTATACATACTTTTTTTTATACTACTTCGGTGGCAAACATGCGTACGGCCCGCTTGATGGTAAGCGGTCTTTGCAGCCTATGGACGCCTGCAACTCCAGGGGTGTCAAATGCGTGTTGCCGACTCTTTAAAAATTTATACACTCTTTTCTTGAAGAATCCCATACTGTAGTTCCTCGGGAAAACCTCGGCAGGGAGCTCATTCCACAACCGGGGCGTCCGAGGGAGGAAGTTCCTCCGAATCCGTACCGTACGCGACCATTTAGGTTCTAAGGTGTGAGGATGAATGCCCTGCCGACGGCGAGGAATGCGATGATAAAAAGACGAGCGCAAAGGATGACTTTCCTCGTCGTCCTTTGCGCTCGTGACACGTGTATAAAAAAATAGTGCATTTTCTATATCGTTATTATAATTTGACCTATGCCATCACAGGACAAAGTGTGCATTGATGTGTGCATTTGAATTAATGAACGCAAAATAATTTTTACTTTAGGTTTCTGATACGTGGATTTAAAAAATCCACGTTTTGCTTAGGTTCTTTTTTGTATGTTACGGGGCTTCAAGTCGGATTGTTTCTTTCACATTAATATGCTTGTTCTGTCATTTTTTTGACCGAGTGTATTTCGTATAATGTCCGGCGGATGTCCTTTACAGGGCGCATTTCTCAAATGATTCTCGTGAAAAAAATTAGGTAAATATAAAGTTTTATTTTGTCGATTCACTTTTTGTTTTTTTTTTTAATTGCTAAACGACGGAACCATGGGGTTTATAAACGTAAATAATTTTTAAGAAAAAAAAAACCGACTTCAATGGGGGAGGCCGGTAAAAGATTATTATACTTAGATGGTGCACTCTTAGATAGATATACAATAAAATAAAAATACTATAATGTATGTTTATAATGGTAGAAGACTAAGTACCCTCAATTCCTCATGGAATCATGAAAAAAACCTTGCTTGCTTGACAAACAAAACGAAGAGAACAAATCGCCAAACGTGAACTACGCGTCGTTGAAGAGTTCCGTTCTGATCATCATCAGCAGTTCCACTTCATCAAATGTCACTTTTATGAATGAAAATGCTTGATTAGTTCATGAAAATACTAAAATCACTATTTGTGTGCCTTTCACATTTGAGGAGTTCCTTCGATTCCTAATGGATCCCATCATCAGAACTCGAGCATGACAAAAATCAATCGTGAAAATAGAACTTGCTTAACAAACACAGCTAGAAGGACAAATCACCAAACGTGAACTTTTCGTTGTTGAAGAGTTCTGTTCTGATCATCATTAGCAGTTCCACTTCATCAAATGTCACATTTTTGTATGATAATGCTTGATTTGTTGATAAAAACACAAAAATCACTATATGTTTGCCTTTAAGATTTGAGGAGTTCCCTCAATTCCTCATGGATCCCATCATCAAAAATCGAGCATGACAAAAATTAATCGTGAAAATAGAACTTGCTTAACAAACGCAGCTAGGAGGACAAATTGCCAAACGTGAACTTTTCGTCGTCGAAGAGTTCTGTTCTGATCATCATCAGCAGTTCCACTTCATCAAATGTCACATTTTTGTATGAAAATGCTCAATTTGTTGATAAAAACACAAAAATCACTATATGTTTGCCTTTAAGATTTGAGGATTTCCCTCAATTCCTCATGGATCCCATCATCAGAAATCAAGCATGACAAAAATTAATCCTGAAAATAGAACTTGCTTAACAAACACAGCTAGGAGGACAAATCGCCAAACGTGAACTTTTCGTCGTTGAAGAGTTCTGTTCTGATCATCATCAGCAGTTCCACTTCATCCAATGTCACATTTTTGGATGAAAATGCTTAACTGGTTGATAAAAACAAAAAAATTACTATATGTTTGCCTTGAAGATTTGAGGAGTTCCCTCTATTTCTCATGGATCCCATCATCAGAACTGCGTTTTGACAAAAAAGGGACCAACTTGGATATATAAAGCTGGAACGGATACAAAATAAATTTGTAAGGTTTTTGTATCTAAAATATTATGGTGTGTACCCGTTTTACCCACTTATGTACCCAACGCTATTCGTTTTGGGCATGGTAGGGTATAATCAGTTAGAGGTTAGAAGGGAACTGACTCTGGCGTCATATATATTTAAACTTTTGCGCGGTACTATCATCAACCCAGGGGTACTAGCTACAGTGAGCCTGTGTGCACCCGCGCAGTACGTGTACGTGTGGCGCCGGCGCCGGCCGCCGCTGCTGGCCACGCCGCGCGCGCGCACCGGCCTGCTGCGCGCGGCGCCCTGGACGAGAGCCCTACGCACACTTAATGAAGTTGCCACTCGGGTTGATGTATTCCATTGTTCTTTGAATGAGTTCACTAAAGTTACTTTGTATGTATTATGTTACTGTAAGACTTAAGAGTTATGTATAATTACCTATAGATATTTGTTATATAATAATTTGCTACACTATCGCATTGGAATTCTGTAAAGATAGATGTATTGTGAACACAAATAAATAAATAAATAAAAAATATATACTTACAATCAAAAAAAGAATTTTCCTAATCGGTTACGAAATGACGGAGAACAAAAAAAAACATACAACCGAATTGATAACCTCCTCTATTGAAATTTTGAAGTCGGTTAAAAATATTACTCGCGCGGTCTTCAATTCACAGAGCCCCAAGTTTTATAAAATGTGACCCTTAGTTTGGCCTCGAGCGAAACAGTTACTAGTCGATGACGGACGTGCTATCGAATCGTTTTTGCGGACCGAGCGCAGACCAAAAAGAGAAGGGGAAGAAGGAAAGGAAGCATAGAAATACTACAGTATAATTAAAAAGAAAAGATAAAAGAAGACGTTCCAACAGGTTGGCTCGGAGCATGTGGAAGCAGGCGCGCAAAACAGATTAGATTAAGCGGCGCAGGAATTTGTTGTGTTCAGTTGACATCGAAGATTATTGCACATTTCTCGTTATAGCAATGAAATAGGTAGGTACGGTTAAACTGTAAACATACGTGTACTACAAGATATAGCAATAAATTCAAAAATTATGTACCTAAAGCGTAAACTCATATTGAAAGTATATTATAGCACACACAACTACATGAATGATAAAACACCGTGTGGGATTAATTGTGACTGAAATATTAATGAATTAATAATTATGGCATTAGATATAAATGACATGATATTTTCTTTTTGACATACGAGGGGTGATCCATAAGTTTTGATAATCAGTATGAACCACCCCGTTAATGATATTCTTTTAATGTGAGCTGTACCATGACACTAATCAACATTAAATTAGAGTAAAAATATATAAACATTATTCATTTGTTTTTCTGCAATTCCTGAACAAAAAAAAAACCGAATTGAAAAAATAAGAAGATGGCGGATATAAGAGTTGGTTTTGTAATTATTTGGAGCGGTGTTGAAAAAGTCCTGATGCATTAATGAAGAATATTGTAATTGAAAATAAAACCTTGGTTTATCATTATGATTTAAAGGATAAGCAAGTTATCTGTGCCTTGGTTTTTTTTTTATCTCCAGCTCTGTCACCAATATTAGGGTGTATTTTTCGACTTCTTCCTGGACTATTGAGGCCTACCAATGAAAACTGCGAAATTAGCTTTCACTAATTGAGCTCAAATATTGTTGGAGAGTTGTATAACATTATTCTATCAGAGTTGTGTTAAATATTATAAATAAGCTAAAGAAAAAAAAAACACGAATTTCCGGGAGAAATTGTACTTCAGAGCCTTCTAATTGACAAAGGTGCTGCTCTTCGAGTAAAGATCAGAACTGATAACCGTTCCTATTGTTATTTAGCCCTAACTTCCGACTACTACTTCTCATTCATGTTTAAAACCAACTACATGAAAATTAAGAGCTGGTGGTGACTTAGTGAAGGTATAAAATTTGACCTCAAAAAGTAAAATTACATTTATTGGGGTAAAATAAAACAATTGAATGACGTTAATAAGTATTTGAAAATATAGAAAGTGTGCATATTATGTTAAAAATATAACGATTTACATATCTCCCATATTTAATACTGATTATCAAAACTTATGGATCACCCCTCGTATATACGAGTATTTTATATATTTTATTATAATTATAATTTTTGTTTTGATGGTCCTTGAATGAATTGACGTGAATTTAACTACACAATATCTTTTTTTATTTTGACATATCAACAGCAATTCAATAATTATTATAAAGAATAATAATAGCATCAATAAATTGCTCTAAATAATTAACTTATTAAAATGTTATTATTGACGTTTTGAAAATGATTGTTGCTAGGTCTATTTGAATAAAAAATATTTTGACTTTGACTATATAAGGAAATTTGTTAATAGGAGGACCATTTTGGAAAAAAAAATCTGTAATAACTTAAATAATTTATATTTAAACTTCAAATCTCCTTGTATTAAAGCATGGCTTAATATGAGGAGGAAAACAATGAAATACGGCGATTTCCTTAGATAGTATGTAGTTACTTACAGGATTCCACAGCAACAATAATTCCTTACAACTAATATTATTCTATGCCCCTATTAAAAGAGCTCAGACATTTTGACAGATTTGATGGGGTCGATTCCTGGCAGTGAATTTTAATAAGATCTTTCAATGTAGTTTTTTTTTTGTAACAGTGTCTCTTATAGTTTTAGTAGTATCCTCACTGTCCTGTTTAGAATATATTTAACGTCAACTGTACAAAACATCGTCAAGCCACGGGTCTAACGTTTTTTCCACTTTTATCTATTGTTGTATCTGAGGCACACTCTGTAGGTTAATTAATTTAACGTACCTAATTGTTTCGGGGCATATTACGCTGGCGTCTATAATATGATTTCCCTTGTAAATGTGAAGGTTCGCAAAATTGGCTTGTCTTAATTCACTTTGTAGACCGTGAGCCACGTAGAGCACCCAATACGGAAGCGTGATTTAATTTGTGCCTAGTATTTGTCCACTTGAACCTGAAATTGTTAGGGAAAAATACAGCTCTCCGCTTTGAGATGAAATTTTCCAGATAACAAAATGTATGTAGTGTACGTAGAAAAAACAAACGTACGAATTCAGCCAAAAATAGGTCGAGGTATCGCTTGTTAAATATACGAGTCAGGTCGTTATAAGTTACTAACCAACTTATATGAGTACGAGTATTGCACGGCTGTTTATCTACGTAGAACGAAAAGTGTATGATAGCGCCATATTGTTTCAAAAAAATTTTGACGAGGAGCGACTTATCGAGCTCTGATTGGCTACTGCCTTGTCTGCCATTGGACTTCAAACGTCAAAATAAAGTGATAATGTCAAATAAAAATGGCGTCTCTTCGGATTTTCGTCTAGTCGTCTCTGAACATTTTTTTCATTTTTGCAAATATTGTTATTTAATTTGTAGTATTGATAGTTTATTATGCAGTAAACAAACGAAACAGTGTGTAAGCTTATCGAAATTTTATCTGGAAACGCGTAATAACCATTGTTTGGACAACAAATGGAAGATAGTGAAGTGCGTCGTATGTGGCATGGCATGCAAGTTCTCATTTTGCAAAATGTACGAGCTCAGAGTAAGGATTTCTATAGAGATCCTATACGAGTTTCACCAAGGGGGACAGAAAAGCTCTTATGCAGCTAAATTGAGAACTAGCCTTAAACATCTGGCGGCTTACAATAAACAACCTCTTTAATTTGGCCGGGTAATCGTTTATTTGCCTCATACTATTTGACTTGACGTTTAGGTGACATTGAGGCAAATAAAGAAAAGCGAAACTATGACAAGGATAACAAATGATATATTCCTCTTTGTTGCTCTTATTCAATTTTGTAATTATGATCTTCTCGCTCTTAGCGGTATTATTATTTGATGTCTACTCTGGGTTCTCTGAGTGTACGAGTGTTGTGGTTGTAAACGTAGAACTCTGTGAAAGGACGAATATATATCGTTTTCCCGGATATGAGATGAAATACATTAAAAAATAAATCTGTTGACAAGTAAACTGTTGTTTAATTTCATTTAACTAAGATACGGCACAAAATTGTTCAAGGTATTTCAATTGAACACCAGTTTCATTTTACGTCGGACGTTGGTGTTCAATTGAAAATGCCGTGAGCTTCTACACAAAGTTAAATTTAAATGAGCTATATATATTTATCGTTGGATGTTCACAGTAAGTTCAATTGCCACAGTTCCATTGAATAATTTAAAAAAATAAACGTCAAAAATCCAACAGCGGGTACAGATTAAATGTACTTGCTTACGGTCTATATTTTTGGTTCGTGAGTTGGCGGTCGGAACTTTACTAGTCTGTGGAGTATTGTGATGCAGGTGCAGATGCTGTACCTGAAAGTAAAAAGCAGAGTTCAATATCATGTTTATTTTTTATTATATTTAAGTTCACAAAGAGTAATCACAATAATGTATTACTCTAAAAGTTACATTTATTTATTTATTTATTATTATTGCAATCCATGGTAAGTACATATAGACACAGGTGTTATATTAAGATTAGAACAGCATGGACCCTGAATAGGGCATGCTGTTCTAATCTTCTACACAAAGTTAAATTTAAATGAGCTATATATATTTATCGTTGGATGTTCACAGTAAGTTCCATTGCCACGGTGTCATTAATAATTAAAAAAAAATGAACGTCATAAATCTACCAGCGGGTACAGATTAAAAATGGTTGCTTACGGTCTATATTTTTAGTTCGTGAGTTGGCGGTCTGAACCCTTACTAGTCTGTGACTCAGGCTGATATGAGAAATAAATAAAAAAATTCACTTCAACATATTATAAAATTAGACCCCAACCCCACCCCTGGTCTCTGGTGTTGCGAGTGTCCATGGGCGGCGCTAATCGCTTACCATCAGGCGATTCGTCTGCTCGTTTGCCACCTATGTCATAAAAAAAAAATAAAAAAACAAAAAAAGGTTTATTAATTATATGTAATCTATATACATCTCTTCACATGAAACAAAAAAAAAATATTTCATCATAAAAACTGGGAAGACTGCATCACTCAGTTTATAGGTATGGCAATAAAAATAACCCAAATAAACCTGCTAATTTAAAGTGTCATAGAACAGTAGCACAAGGTTTAATGTTAGTGAATCTTGTACTTGCTTAATTTTTTTTTAATTAAAAAATAATGATATGAAACAAAAAAAAAAAAAGAAAAGAAAAGAGAAGAAGGTTTTTAATTAAAAAAAAATTAAGCAAATACAAGATTCACTAACATTTAACCTTGTGTTACTGTTCTATGACACTTTAAATTAGCAGGTTTATTTCTATACTTTTGAAAGGAAGCCTTGGGTACTTAGCCTTTTGTCCAATATAGTCCTTGCTCTGTCTTTTCAGTATAGTTAGAAAGAGAGCCTTGTATGCTGTGAAGTTAGCCACGTCAATCCGTATCGTAAGGTACTACTCGATGAATCGAGTTAACGTTAGCGAGTATAGTAAACGTGTAATTGACTCAATTCATGGTACGAGTACCGATCTGTAGTTCTATGAGTGACCACCAGAGGCGCTGTACTTATTCTCCATACTGATTGTTTACGCAGTCGCTAGCGAATACGGTCTCTGCAAACTCATGGTAATGCTACAGCTCGTGCCGTGTCCGGGCTGGAACATTGAAACTAAATAAAGTGTACGTCCGTCATACAGATCGAGTATCTTCCCTATGAATATTATCTTTTAACAACCGATCCTTTTTTATTTATCTAACGACAGATTTAAGTATTGTTGTATAAGAGAAATAATAAGTATAATTGCAATTAAATTATTATTTCTCGATCAGCAATATACCTAATACAAACTGGAGGATGTTCTTCTTATTGGTATTATACTTCGTGAATCCGGACTAGGGCATTACAATTTCGAGATTTTAACGAACTGATGTACTGATGTATGATTGATATTTGTCGATAACGGGGGCTTAATGGACGATTCACACCAAACGGCCGGAGTCGGCGCGCACGCCACCAGAGTCAAAGGAATTCGAACCCTCCATACAGAAGCTAGACTTCGTATCCAAACGGCAGCGGCAGAGCCGGTGACAGCCGACTGGCTCCGCCCTGTTGCCCGCAACCCATTCAAATATGAAATCTAACTTCTGTATGGAGGTTTCAAATTCCTCTGACTCTAGTGGGGTGCGCGCCGACTTCAGCCGTTCGGTGTGAATCGTCCATAACAAACTCCGGTTAAAGCTTCGATATGATGGCCAATATGAAGCAAAAGGTGGCTTGAAGCGCTGCCAACACTCATTACGGTTCACCGCAGGAGACCGGGGCAATTTAGTATCTGAAAATCGCTTTAAAGTACGTTCTATATATCCATTTTCATATTCGTTTTCATACTTAATATTTGCAATTGTTTAAATTTTCGTGGGTTTTGTTCTCACTGTCACTGCATTACAAGTTTGTTTTTCGCCCTATGATTGACTGATCGAGAATGCCTCGTGGCATTAAGTCCGCCTTTGGTACTTATATCATTTGTGCAATAAAATTATAAATAAGTAAATATCCTAGTATAGGAGCATGATATTTCTTTTGCAATGTAGGTACAAACATATTGTGACCAAGAGGAAAAAAATATGTCGTCCGATCATTAGGACAAAGTAGTCGATCCTCGTTCCCACTGGGGACAATTATGATTTATATGTACAGTCCGCCAAGAAAGTATTCCAGCGCTTTTCGACTCTATCATTTGTGTGTTGAAGAGGCAGGCCACTTTCATGGCTCACCTGTAGTTACTTTAACTTACAAAATTGTGTATTTCTACCTGAAATAGAGACATAACTTCGTTGATAGGGGAACGACTTGTATATGAACTCAAACTTAGACCCGGGATTTACACAAACCTTACCAATTATCAATGTACCAAACCAATACGAAACTTTGTAGGTGGGTAGCACCTAGTTAAACTTTATTCTTGCCGACTGAAACCAAATAAATGATTCCATCCTACTTATATATTATACGTTTGTAAGAACATCAAACATGTCAGGCAAACATACGATGTTAGACTAAATTGCGACTAGCAATCATTTACCATTAATGATATAAAAATTCATTAAAATGAATAAAGTATACCTAGGTGAATCTTTATCCTAATCTGTAGCCTAACAAATCTTTGCTCAACGGCCGTCACCTATCACCTCTGTCACTAACCGACTTCAAGATTTCATAATTTTTAAGAAAAAAAACCGACTTCAATGGGGGAGTCCGGTGAAAGATTATTAATCTTAGATGGTGCACTCTTAGATTCCATACAATAAAATACAAAAATGGCTATAAGTATGTTTATAATGGTAGAAGACTAAGTACCCTCAATTCCTCATGAAATCATGGGAAAACCATGCTTGCTTGACAAACAAAACGAAGAGAACAAATCGCCAAACGTGAACTACGCGTCGTTGAAGAGTTCCGTTCTGATCATCATCAGCAGTTCCACTTCATCAAATGTCACTTTTATGAATGAAAATGCTTGATTAGTTCATGAAAATACTAAAATCACTATTTGTGTGCCTTTCACATTTGAGGAGTTTCCTCGATTCCTAATGGATCCCATCATCAGAACTCGAGCATGACAAAAATCAATCGTGAAAATAGAATTTGTTCTCTTCGTTTTGTATGTCAAGCAAGCAAGGTTTTTCCATGATTCCATGAGGAATTGAGAGTACTTAGTCTTCTACCATTATAAACATACTTATAGCCATTTTTATTTTATTGTATGGAATCTAAGAGTGCACCATCTAAGTATAATAATCTTTCACTGGCCTACCCCATTGAAGTCGGTTTTTTTTCTTAAAAAATATTTTCTTAAAAATTATTATGACATAAAAATCAAAGTGCCATGTGTTGGGTCAGGCATTGGGACATTTATATTACTCAAAAATAACTAAAAACTCAACATAAAAAATCTGCCAGACGGAGTTTATGTGGTAAAAACTCACCATCTGTACGTAGTTACATAAATGTGGTGAAAAATCACTACATCGTAGTTATGCGAATTATAAAATCCGTTTGTTCGGAAAATACGCTGTAAATACATGTATAATATTCCTGAAGGATGGCTCGCCCTACACCGTGCCGAGCTTGCATGAGCCGGTTGTACAAATACGAATAACTATATGGCAAGCTGATCTAGTGCTAGCCGACGCTTGTACCGGACTCCATACGGTGTACTGTGAGTCTGTGTGTTTATAGGGAGATTATATAGTTTTGTTTTAAGCAGTAACGCTGCTAACAAAAATTCTCATTTTCAGAATTAAGGGAAAAATAGAAAATTTTGTGCTCCGAGCAGGATTTGAACCTACAACATCATACGCAGCCAATCGCTCTAGCTACTGAGCTATCGGAACCAATGAAGATCAGGCATGAAATCCTTCACTTGTTCCCTCTTATAACGCCTCAGGGAGGAGTCGGAGTACTAATATTTTCAATTTTTCCCTTTAATTTGAAAATGAGCCATTATAGGTTACGTATAATTCTGTATAATCAAGGAATAATCCTGTCTCCGTGTGGTACCGGGTTAGAATAGCACTCCCTTTCTTCCTGGTTGATAGAACAGTGTTGTGAGTGATGGGCTACCAACTGCCATATAACATTTTCTATAAATCTTTAATTGCAAAAAGTGGCACTGAAATTAATTTTCGTGTGCTCTGCCTACCCCTTTTGGGAATATAGGCGTGAGTTTATGTATGTATGAATGTATGTATAATTCTTACGCATCCCATTCTTCATTTTAATTAAGAAGTTACACAGTATTTCACTCAATCACTGTTGTAAAAATTGTTAACACATTTAATTTCAAATGTCAATAGTTTGCTGTTGGTCAGGTATATCTGTAGATACGAGTATGTGGTGTAGAGTCGATATTCCACTTTGTCCGGGTGTGAATTCGAAAAGCCCGCGGGGCGGCGCGCCCATGTTTTGCATCACAATACGCCTGTTCCCCTTACCACACTCACCGGATACGGGAAAATAACTATTTCGTATTCATTCTGAAGGCAGTATGTTCCAAAAACTATCTATTATACAGGTAGTCGCTAGTGTTATATTTATATGCCTTGCTTTTACACGTACGTGGACCAAGAAGTGGAAAAAAATTGTCACAAAAATGGTTATTACGGAATAACAAACGTCTAGATCACAGATTTTTTTTTAAGAATTACTTTCTGATGGCTCATTCAGAGAGCCATAGCGTTCCAAAAAGGACGACCTGGCATTAGCTACTGCTCATCTTAAAGAGCAACATTTGTATAGAAAAGAAAAATATTGAAAAAATCTCTAAAATCTTGGCATACGCAACGCTTGGATCTAAAATGCCGATCCATCACCAGACTACATAGGTGAGGTGACGGCACGTCGCCCAATAATCTCCATCTAGTGGGGGTTATCTATGGTTGGTATTGACACTGCTTCCGAAGCAAGAGGTCCCGGGTTCGAATTCCGGTATGGGCATTTGTTTCTGTGGTGAGCAGAAGCATTTATTCCTGAGACTTGGATGTTAGGTATTTAAGTATAATTACATCTATTAAATATATCGTCGTCTAGTGCCTATAACACAAGCCTTATTGAAAGTACTATGGGACTAGTTCGATTTGTGTAAAAAATTGTCTTTCATATTTATTTATTACTATTATTTATTATATTACAGTGAGATCTGTGTGATTAATTGGTGCCCCATATATTCATTAATTCTAACCAACTAGATGGTTATAATACTCGCATAACACTCATTAGTGACGTTCGAATCCCGGCCCCGCCGCGTGCAAGTGACGGTTGATAAGTTACTCCCGAGGCATCGCTCATCGGTGTAATATGATTTAACTTCAATTAACGCTCCTTTGTTTAAAGTAACGAGGAAAATGAGATTTATTTGATCGCGTATCATTTTTAGATAAAATATTTAAAACACATAAAAACTGGAGAAATTTTACATCGTTTTTCACACTACGCAAATTCTAGAATGTTTGTTTCAACTTTGTTAAGTGACTGAGTTGATAAGCAAGCCGCCTGGCAGTGTGAACGTAGCATTATACAGGATGATTTCGGGGTCGTCGATCAAGAACCAATTTAAGACTTGGTATCTGTTAAATATTTAAAAAAAAATTGTAGTGACACGAAACAAACACATTTCGTTTTTAATTTATTTTGATGAAAAAAATAGTATATCACAATAAAACATGGTTACCCTACTCTCTTTGACGGATGGTATGGAGAGTGGACAGTGGGGTCGGGTGAACAAGTTGTATAAAAAATAATTATTTCCCATTAAAATTTGTAAAAAAAGAAAATTATTTGAGTTATAAACCTTCATACCGACTGTGATGTTGTCTACTTTAAATTTTTGACTATGTACAATTATTTCGGATCACGACCCCAAAATCAACCTGTATATAGATTATTCTCTTTGTTTGGTTTGAGTTGGCTTCCTTCACATTTTTTAAAAGATTTGTCGGTGATTTGTCAGTAGTTGTCATGTCAGTGTCAACTGTCGGTCGTGTCCTTACCCCTACCTTAATAAATTAAGCCGCCTACTGTTTGGGCCGGCCTGTTTGGGCTTACTTAGTCCGCTGAGGATGCGTTATGGTGGGACTTGTCTTCTGTGGCCGAGGTGGGATCGCAGGGGGAGAGGCGTGATGGTATTTAGTGGGTACACCGTGGGTCTTATCATCAGCCTATATACCGGGAGTCCCACATAACCACTCGGGTCACCCCCTGCACCCGGATGATATGCGTAATGCATACCCCCCCCCCCCTCCCTCCTAAACAAAAAAGTCCAGATTCTTTACCGCATCCCTACATTTTAATGAGCGGTGGTTCCGACACCTGGAATGGTTCCTAATTGGAGCGCGATGGGCGGAAGCGGGAATATTACTACTAATCTAGTGTAATATTGTCGGCAAACTGAGGAGGGAGGAAATCTGGACCACGATAATAATCTCGGCCGTCCCCCAAAATCAGGAGGTAGCATTAAATGAGTGCTGTGTTACCTATTGCACTGACTTCGAGAAAGACACGTAGCGCCTAGTTTTTGTTCCCGTTTTGACCCGCATACATTTTATTATATCAAACCAACCACAACCCATAAATATATATATGTATTGCACACTCTGCATTTGAAGTCATAAACATATTTCAACTTTATTAGATATCAACCAAATTAACACCTCGCCACGAATAACACAGAAATCACTGATATTTGTCTGGCAGCGGGCCAGTGGCGTCACAACATTACGTGCCCGGCCCTAAGTTTATAGTTATTTAGAGCTTGCCCACGACGTGACAAGTTCGGCTTTAGATGTGGACGTTACTTAGGAAATGTGGAATTAATGAGGTAACCTCTTTCCTTACTGAAAATAACTTTGAAGCATAAACGGCTGACGAGAAATATGGTTATATTTCTGTACTTTATTCTTTTGTAATAAGGTGAAAATGTACACATACTGTCAATGTTTGAAGTTGACACTATACCATATAGTCCCCCGTCGGGACGAAGTCAATCCTGACACATGTCACATATCTCAAGTGTTGTGACTAGTACTGACTGACTGTGACTGTACCGCGAACCGAAAAGAAATTATGTAATAAAAGTAGATTCCGTACCGTAATAGGTTCTAAGTTACAGGATTAGATACTGTGCACAGTTTTAAATACAAGAGTGCATAGAGGGTACTTTTTACTCCGGAGGGTGTAAAATGAGGGTGGAAGTTGTTAATGTTTCTATCGGATTACGCATATGATACGAGTAAATATATTAGCAAACATTCCTTAATCGATTAACGGGTCTATACGCTGACGAAGTCGTGGAAAAAGCTAGAAGTTATAATAATCTTAATAACCACGGAAGTTGAGAACATAGTCTACCTCATATATCCCGCAGCTACCGATCTGGTGCCACACTTACGGCACCAGGTCGGTAGCTGCGGGCAAGGCCGATAAACCAAGGGTAACCAACTATTATGATGATAGATGCCTGCGGAAACGCCTACCCTACATTTTGAACTGCGTGCCGGCAGATATCAGACTGGAGGCGAATAGAGCAACATTTAAAAGAAAATTATTTAGTTATTTTTTATATTGCTATTTACAACACATACACTACAACACACACACAACAAGCAACAACAGCAGCACAATACATTATAAACTATGCAGACAATACATTATAAACCATGTGCATATGTTGACGACCTGTTTAGCCTAGTTGGTAGTGACACTGCCTCCGAAGCTAGAGGTCTCGGGTTCGAATCCCGGCCAGGGCATTATTTCTTGGGTCTTGGATGTTCTCTATGTATTGAAGTATGTATTTATCTATATAAGTATGTATATCGTCGCCTAGTACCCATAGTACAAGCTTTGCTTAGTTTGGGACTAGGTCGATTTGTGTAGGATTGTCCCCCAATATTTATTATTATTTATTATTTATATAGTAATAGGTAATAATAATAATAGATTTTATAATATATGTGTAGTACTAGTAGTCAGCGAAGAGACTCAGATCCCACGGTCAAACTGTGTAAACCGGTTTTTGGGACAAACACCACCTGTAAAATTGTAACTTTTTATAATAATAAAGGTAATAATAGTAGCGTAAAGAAACTCGCAAAAAATGAGACGCCGTTTCAAAGATGAGGCTTTTTCCGCCAATATTCAATTTATTTTGTAGTTTCAATTCAACGATACATTAGCTGGATGTCCCTCAAAGTCAAAGGTCGAGAAGCGAAACCGAATTAGGTGCGGGTCGTCTATCAGCCGACCGAGATCGGATCCATTTCCGACTGCGATTGTACTTTGATCTGCGAATGCGATCTTTGATACATTACATTATCTTTAGTTGGTACCTCTTACCTACAATGATTCAGCTAGGTAGTAGAGGCCTATTCAGGAAACGTACATAATTAGAATCAGTTTATTATATGTAGACGCTTTATGATTTGTTTATAAACAAGCGACGCGTGCGCGGGCCTTCTATGAAAGCGCGTGCCTACTGATCCAGTCGTATTAGGGGTTTCGCGTCAAAATAAAAGATAATAAGCTGGGAACTCGAATTACACCTTCCATTTTAGCCTTCTATAAAATCTATTGTTCGCGGCATACGCTGTTCAAGGTCAAACGTAAAAAAATCGGCCAAGAGCATGTCGGGCCATGCTCAGTGTAGGGTTCAGTAGTTTCCCAATGAACTTATGAATAAACAAAAGGCAATACTTTCACAGCGTTTCATACGTCTCTTACTAAGAAGGAAAGATTTATAACGATAACTCAAAAACAGCTTAACTTGATCATGTCCGCTATAATAATACTATTCGTTGAAAGTCTTTATTAAGCTTTACTTTCATGTTTTTTTTTCATATTTTTGGACCCATAGTTCAAAAGTTAGAGGGAGAGGACACAATTTTTTTACTTTTGAAAACATTCACTTTGTAAGAGAAATATCTATTCAATAACACTCCACTCCATAGGGTTGGCGCAAAAAATAAAAATCATCGCCACTTTACGTGTAGGGGATGTACCCTTAAAAAATGTATTTCTAGATTTTATTTTTACACTTTTTTACATTAATTGATTAACATATCCATGCCAAATTACAACTTTCTAGCACTAAGAATCACAAAACAAAGCCTCGGGCAGACAGACGGACAGATAGACAGACGGTCATGGCGAAACTATAAGGGTTCCTAGTTGACTACGTAACCCTAAAAACGGTTTTCAGTCACCCCAGTCAGCTTGTGACCACGGACGTTGTGATACATTCGAAACGTTGGGAAAACCTCAAAAAAGGTGAATAAATGTCAGTTGTACAAACAGCAACACCTAACTGACCATTCAAGACAGAACAGAGAGAAAATGATAGATAACGCTTGAGAGAGATACATATATGTGTATTATGACAACTTCAAATCAAATAACGTTTGCGTATGTGTGATTTGACTTTGTCACTTTTGTAGTTTGAGCAGATTTTTTTTCTAAATTGTGAACATGATAGGTTTTATTTCACGAAGACACGTGAATCTGTCAAAATCATAATTTTTTAGACAAGCGTCATGCATGATGCAATTAAATAATTAATGCATTAATTTTATTTTACTTTACATATGTAATTTATTACAATTTATTGCACATTTATAAATATCTCATTTAATATTACATTTTCATGTTTTAAACTTTGATTGGCATCGAAATCGAAATTGAATTGACATTGGAAAAGGTGACAACAAAGAGGATTTCAGTTTTTATTACTGTAGGTATAAATAACATAATTATTTTTTGAAATACTTCAAATTCACATCCTTCACAGATTCCCAAGTGGAAAATACTACTTGTCTTGAATTTTCTTTATTTCGGACGTCACTTGGATCCCAATTGAGAACCATTTGCCTCCAAGTATTCTGTATGGAATTTGAATCCGGGCTTTTTGCCGGCCATAAAATAATTTCAATGTCAGGTTGATCTGCTAGCCACTCTGGCACCAATCGGGAGCTGTGTATGGAGCTATTATCCTGGGCCAAATAAATACGGCCTTGAGGATAAGCCGTGAAAACCGTTGGTAAAAATTGAGCTCCATTCTTTCTTCCACTCACTTCTACGAGTTTCCCTGGTCCCATGGAACTCCACCACCACCACCACCACCATATCAGCCCTAGGACGTCCACTGCTGGACATAGGCCTCCCCCAATTTCATGGGGGGTAAATGCCATAATCGCCACGCTTGGCATGCGGGTTGGCGATCGCAGTATCTCCACCGCACTGTAGGAATGCTGCTGCCCATTCCCCGGTGGTCTTGGTCGTAGTTTAAGGACATACCATGGAACTCATCTAACCGCAAATACCTAGGCAGATTCTTCTGCTTGCTCTGTTCGGCAATATGTTCGCTTCGGTATATAACGATATTCATTTCTTCGTCTGTATAGTATTTTGCGACCATGTTTGTCCGATCTGAAAGTCTTCTCGTCAACAAAAAAGACTACATTATTTACGCAATCAAAATTGTAGTATTAGAGCCAAAATGCAATTAGGTCATGTTTGTGCCGCTGAGTTAGCAATAATTTTCGGGCCGGTATATGATGGTACAGCCCTTCTTATTTCAACCGACGGCGCACTGTTTGCATTTAAATATAATATTATTATGGCAGTGTCACGAGTGCGACGGAAGGAATCCTGTGTGTGGATGATGTTTGCGTCTTCAACCTCTGTTGTAACTCTCCCGCGTGCTAAGCGTGGACGGTCACGTAGTGCTTGATCCCCGCCTTCTTCATATCTTTGCAGCTATAAGTAAATTGACCGCTTCTACAGTTGAAGTAGACTAGTAGTTGTGATAAGAATAGTAATGTCATTTGCTAAAAGACGGAAGCCGATCCATCACCTGATCTCCTTCTTTATATGATGTGAAACTTACGTGCATATTTATTTGCCTGGCTATTTCGGCAACACGCATCCCAATCTTTCTGAGCGCCACCATTCGCATTGATCGCATTCTCTCTAAAAAAGTCAGACGTGGAGGGAGGCATTTTCAAACATGTCTTAATGAATAGGGGCCTTTCAGCTTGATTTACGAATTTTTCTATGGAAATTTTAGTTTAACTTGTTTGTACCAGATGTCACTGGGTGCTATCTCTATCGCACTTGCATATTGAAGTGACTGGGATGCAGCGGTCGTGCGGTTAGTTCTTACTAAATACACAACGGCGCTACGATCTATGTGGAGTATTTCATTGGTATCTATATCTCAGTATATATATTGTACTTTGTGTTAATGAATGAATAACCCACAAATTTAGTAATGTGGCATTTAATGTCAATCATGCATGACATTGGATGAAACATTAAAAAAATCTTATTTCAAAACTCTTTAGAATTGTAGCCCATTTACAGACGCACACATACAAACACAATGCTGTCAAGTGCTATTTTCTTTCTTACAGTTACACAATAATATGTAAACACCTACTACGAGCCAAAGTAAGAAAAAACTGACGGTAATTGAAATTGAAATATAGGTACGGCCCGACTTGTTGGAGATGTTTGATACTTAAAACGTTATAGTCATATATTCTTTCAATTTTTATTTATATTGCGAACTTGACTTTGTAACACGGTAGCCTAGGTGCTGAACCTTCGCGGTCAGTCTGCCGGCGCACTGGCCGGTAAGAAAAAAGAGTATACATTCTCACGCACGTGTTTTGTTTT
This sequence comes from Notocelia uddmanniana, assembly GCA_905163555.1. Lineage (NCBI taxonomy): Eukaryota > Metazoa > Arthropoda > Insecta > Lepidoptera > Tortricidae > Notocelia > Notocelia uddmanniana. Next base: position 26,913,536 of record LR991055.1, read on the forward strand.
TTCATGCTGAAATTTTCTTTAGAGCGCGCTGCTGCCTGAAAAACTAATATTGCTAGTAATTTTATTGATTTTGTGACTTCGAAACCTAAATAAACGAGCAGCGTATCTATTATGTACTGTTTCTGATATTACCTTTAAATATGTATAATTTATAAAACTCAGAATTCTTGCGCTTTATACACATACTTAAATAATCATAGATACACATAGGTACATATATGCTTTAATATTGTTCATAGTTATAAATGTTACCATACAAGGACTTCCATTTTACGCAGGTATTTATTGTTTTCTAATTCTGTATTTATTATTGTTTGCTAAAACCAATCTAAGCCTCATTTGGCCGTTTTTGAACGGGTTCAAAACACGTGCAATGTTTACAGCCCTTTCTGCTTGACTATGTTTCTACAGACCGTCTGGAACGCTATCTATAAACTTCCACCGGGCCGCCTCGAAGCCATCTCTCGTGAATGCTTTGAATGAAACCTGTACTACATCCAAGTTGAAGTTCCGAGGCCATTTTCAAACCATCCAGACTACGGACTTCCTCACCATCATCCAGGTCAGTGACTTTAAGACATTACTCACGTAGTTGACTGAATTAGAGTAACCCATTCTTAGGATTCCGTCGTAAACAAATGACCATCCGTAATCCGTATGTCTCTGCATGTGTGTCTATTCATCAGCGGCTTAGTTCAGTAACCGTTACTACCAGAAAGTTATAATTTGGCATGGGTATACATATTTATCACGTAGACAAAATGGTTGAATAACACTATGAAAAACTATTTTTAGGGTACGTTCCCTACACGTACATTTGGATGCATTCTTCTTTTAATACCCATCGTGTCGGGTATCGCTAGATAGTTTAAAAGAAATAATGTGGGTTTTGTACAACCATTTTTTGAATCATGAATCCGTTTGTGTGATATTAAACTTTAAAATACCAATTCTTTTCCCTCCCGCCGGCCTTTATGTAATAAAGAGGCTGGTTGTTTCAAACCGTTGGTAGCTAGTAGTTAGAAAATCTTGCGCGGCAAGTTTATCAATTTTCTATGGGATAAAAGCTACCGGCGCCATAAATAATGTTGATCGGTTTATAATCGTATATTGATGCAACCCCCCCCCCCCCCCCCCTAGACTGAAGTAATAAAATTACAACAAGTATACAATGTAATACACTGGCATTTCATTTTAGTTGTTCCTATATAAAATCCTGGTTACATAAAAAGACCCTCTATATTGACATAATACCTACTCGAGCAAAAAATGGTCCAGAATATTCGGGGTTGAAGTTTGATCTAGCTCAAAGGGATTAACTTTACAAGCTCCGCTCCTCTAAATACAAGTCCGGCAATAAGAAAATCTTCAAACGAGAGTTTTCGGAACTAGATAGGTAAGATATATTTTATTAAAAACTTCACGACGGGCAAACTACGAGTAGCAACAATGTTTGCGGAGTGGAGTTTAAAGAGCGTTTGTTGGTATCTATAAGTAAGTAGAAAAGTCTAAAATTATAATCGCTTTGATTATCTTATTTTCTGAACTCTGTATGTTATTTCCTCATTTTTACATAAAGAAGGAGAGATGCAGATGTCATACAATATTTATTATTAATATTATTATGTAGAGGGATTACTTTTCAAGGTACCAATATTTGGCAGTATCCGGCACTGGGGCATTTACTAAGAAGGAATTTATTTTTATACAACGGTGGTGGCAAAAAAGCCCGCGCCTAATGGTAAGCGGACACCGTAGCCTGGATGAAGCTTCAGAGGAGTATCGTGCGCGTTAATCATCATCAAAGGCCTCCCCCAAGGATCGCCACAATGACCGGTTTTGCGCCGCCCTCTTTCAACCTTTCAACGGCTTTCCGCGATCTTTACCAGATCGTCGGTCCACCTTGTTGGGAGCCTTCCCACGCTGCGTCTTCTGGTGCGTGGTCACCACTCAAGAACCGTTCTGTCCCAACGGCCATCGGTTCTATGAGCAACGTGCCCCGACCACTGTCACTTGAGTCTTGCAACTCGCTGAGCTGTGTCTACGATCCTGGTTATCCTAACTACGTATATTCTCATTTCTAATTCGATGATAGCCCTCTGAGTTACCTTGAGCTTTCTTACTAGGGCCGTGGTGAGCGACCAGTGCTTAAAAACTTTCGTCTCAGACACTGCGGTAATTTGGACGAAAATATATCACGCAGCTTTCCGAATCGAGTTGGATTCGACGATCCCGTTGCTGACCTTTTATTCATTTGAGGATTGTTCATATGAAAAGAAAGTCAACGTATTTTATTTGTGAAACTGACATGCGAGTGTTAGAAAAGTAATATTACATGTATTGTGTAATTAATAATATGTAACACTATGTTACTAAGAAAGCATATGCAGTTCCTTCTCTCACAAAACAGAATATCCTCAGGAGGCCAGATGACTTACGTACTCTCCACTAGGAACACAACATGTGTGTACTTGTGGTTCTGTGGGATCTCTAGTTGGGCTGCCCCAAATATTGATAGCGCGATGACATTCGGCTGACCCTTACCTAATATGCAGGTTTTTCTAGCATACTGTTTAATTTTAAAGCCTATTAAGTTTTCTATTCAAATGCTAAGCCGTTTTATAACCAAGGCGGGAACAATGTCCCTAACAAAATTGCAGCATTTGCAGCCCGGACAAGTGCTATTCATGCGTCCAATATTTCATAGCACCCCGAACGCCATATGCGCCTATTGATTTTTCAGGCGCTTGTGTCATTTTTCTTGCCCGCCACGATTTCATGCAAGACTGGCTCCATTCACGAAACAGATTGGTTTGATCGATTGAAACCAAATTTAAACAAATTGTGACTTTGTTTTCACTAACGAAAGTGCAGAGTGGTTCTATTGACGTGTTTGAAGTGCCTTGGTAATTACAGCAGTTTGCATGGGTTGCGAAGAATGTATTAGAATTAAAATAAAGTACTAAAATTAGTTCTACGTACGTTCCACGTTAAATCTCTTTTTCAGGGTTCTGTAGTCAACTGGCAACCCTTATAGTTTCGCCATGTCCGTCTGTCTGTCTGTCTGTCCGTCTGTCTGTCCGAGGCTTTGCTCTGTGATTGTTTGTGTTAGAAAGCTGCAATTTGGTATGGATATATAAATCAATAAATTTGACAAAGTCGTAAAATAAAATCTAAAAATTTTTTTTTCAGTGCTACCTCTTCTGCACGTAAGGTGGGGATGTGTTTTTTGCTTCAACCCTATAGTGTGGGGCGTTGTAGGATAGGTCTTTCAAAATTAATAAGGGTCTTCGTGGAACATTTTTTGATAAAGTGAATATTTTCGGAAAATATCACTCCAAAAGAAAAAAAATGGGTCCCCCACCAATTATGGGTCCAAAAAATATGAAAAAAGTCAGGAAAGTAAAGCTTAATAAAGATTTTCAATGAAAACTATAGCGGATGATCAGTTAAGCTGTTTTTGAGTTGTCGTAAAAAGTCTTTCCTTCTTAGTAAATAAAACGCTGCGAAGATATTCCCTTTTGCCATTATTGATTTTAGGGTTCCGTACCTCGAAAGGGAAAAACGGAACCCTTATAGGATCACTTTGTTGACCGTCCGTCTGTCTGTCTGTCAAGACCCTTTTTCTCAGGAACGCGCGGAGGTATCAAGCTGGAATTTATATCAAATACTCAGGTCACCCTCGGAGGTGTGAGAAAATAAAACTTCTAAGCCAACGCAACCAAAAGCAAGCAATACAGCAGTTTATGCCGCAAAGACTATAACCGTGTAAAGGAACAAAATATGCCCCTGACGTTATTAGCCAATGAATACATCCTGTGTATTGGTAATAATGCTGGTTATTAATCTGCCAAGTTTTATGTCATAATTATTGACAGTTTCCCTGCAATGTCAATTGAAAGTTTTTTTTTACTTTTCTAAATATCTTGAAAACAACTGGTCCGTTTCTTTTCTGATTAACGTATGTTGTTAATGGCTTGAAGGGGAATAAATTCGCAAAAAACAAGACGTCTGTAGGTCAACATTAACATGGTCATTTTTGATATCAAATATTTCAAATTTTTTTTTTGACACTTGTGACTCAGCGACACCCACCATTTTTTTACACTGATGTAACATCTCTTTCCGTACAAATATATATTGGTCTGAAATTAATCGGCTTGGAGCAACATGGCGATTTTTTAATTTTGAGTATACCGGCCTAGTACATCACCAAGGTATACACGTACTACGAGTATAATTGATATTTTATATAAATCTTCATTAATCTACAGATTATTTAAGAATACCTATAGTCCGTTATGGAGTACATTCTAGGGATTGACTACCTTGAATCTACATTAAAAGTCAATTTAAAATGAAAATGTTGTATTTATTAATCAACAATACAAAATAAACGTAAAACCTCTAGCCAAATAAGATTGACCTATCCACCCTCATCACTTTCATCAGTCATAAGGTGAAAAAATGGATACATATTATACTATAACATAAAATAAATCCTAATCTTCGTCACTATTTCCGTTTATTGTGGCATTCGTGTCATTTAGAAAAAGTGAGCTCAACTTTTCATTGGGCCGAGGTATTACCTACCATATGATACCTAAATAGTATATAACAGCTGCTACGTGAGAACAGCAACCTACTGTTCTTAGACCATTTGCACATTCACAACAATACTGTTCTATACTATTTATTCCTAAAACCTGTGGGTTATATTTTATAAAACATTTATACACCTTTTTAGATATATGTCGAGAATGAATCTGTACTTTTAAAATAGAGGTTTGTTCTTTAACGTAAGCCATATTTAAGGTACCGTCTTCATTGAGAACCTCCTCTAAATAGCAAATAGCCTGTCCGAATTGATATGTTCCTGTAAATAATACTTTCAATTCAGTTTCTGTCAACTCTGGGAAATATTTGACGGAATTAGATAAAAAACATTGAAACGGAAGCTTTTTTCGACACCAACCTTTGTTGTCTACCAGTAGTGCTAATTCATTTTTTTCGCCTTATTTTGTGCTCATTCTTTCAAAATCTCATTATTTATGTCAGTATCAGATACCAATACCAAGGGCTTGCCAAACCGATTCAAAAGATATGATGCTATACGATAATAGCTTTTTATTTTAGGCAACATTTTATTGTCCAGTGGATGGCCTAACTACTACAGAGTGTGTACAATCTGTATGTAATTCCAAGTTGAGATGTGCTTCAAAAATATTCTGTATTTTCCCGTAAACTAGGTAATACAGGCTTTTCGGCGAACGTCTTGAATTCATCTTTAGTTCATATTTAACATCGAAGTAAAAGGAGAAATGTCTACTCTTATAAAACAATAGAAGCGGTGACATTTTCATAAAAAAAAAATGTTTTCTCGGGATTTCAAAATATGGTAATAACCTGCCAGCGTTCATTCATCAAAGGTATAGGCAACAAACCTCTTTCAATAATCTACCAAACATATTTTTACTGAAACCTCTTTCAATACTGCTCTTATAATACTGCTCCTATTAGGCACCTGAAGTTTATTAAAAAATCACCATGTTGCTCCAAGCCGATTGATTTCAGACCAATGTACATTTGTACGGAAAGAGATGTCACATCAGTGTAAAAAAAATGGTGGGTGTCGCTGAGTCACAAGTGTCAAAAAAAAAAGTTGGAAATATTTGACATCAAAAATGACCAAGTTAATGTTGACCTACAGACGTCTTGTTTTTTGCGAATTTATTCCCCTTCAAGCCATTAACAACATACGTTAATCAGAAAAGAAACGGACCTGTAGTTTTCAAGATATTTAGAAAAGTAAAAAAACCTTTCAAGTGACATTGCAGGGAAACTGTCAATAATTATGACATAAAACTTGGCAGATTAATAACCAGCATTATTACCAATACACAGGATGTATTCATTGGCTAATAACGTTAGGGGCATATTTTGTTCCCTTACACGGTTATAGTCTTTCCGTAAATTTTCGACACTCGCAAGGGAATCAAAACCTACAGGGTACTTCCCGTGAACTCAGAATCTTGAAATTTGGTACACGTAGCAACGTCTTATAGCACAGATAAAGGAAACATTGCGAGAACCGTAAATTTTTAGTTACATCATAAAATAAAATTTTACGGAACCCTCGGTGTGCGAGTCCGATTCGCACTTGGCCGTTTTTTTTTAAATTGAGTTCTTTGGGCAACTACAGAACCCTACACTGAGCGTGGCCCGACATGCTCTTGGCCGATTTTTCCTCTAGCATGAATGTCAAAAACTCCCTTATAAAGAATGATGCCTTGGCAGTAAGTTCGACATTTGTACTGATTTATTTGTGAAATAAAGAATAAATAAATGCTGAATTAAAAAAGGAATAAATAAAAAAAAAACAAGATTATAAGTCCGATAGTGAATCATAGATCATCGAGGTCGTATAACAAAACAAACGTGCTTGTGTGCCTTTGTTAAAACGTCCGAGAAGTCACGTCTTATACAGAATTGTCTTAGCTAAGGATAAGAGCTTTTGAAAGGTATCACTTGATACGACGTAGTTTGTTCTGTGTATGTAGGTTATCGGAAGCAAACAGTGTGTGTCATGGCCGACTGATAAACTTTACCATTGTTTATGATTTTTTCATTTGACAATAAGTGTGAATGATAGGTTAAGGTAACCATAAAAATGTCAACCCTGTAGTTTTTTTTTTTTTTTCATTATGAATATAATTTAATTTATGTCAGTTTCGTGTAGTTGGTTACGGTTCGGTAGCTTAAAAGAAAAAACACGGGACCCATATTTAAATTACTTTTTAAAAAGTAATTTAAATAAAATTTACGGATTATTAAGAAGATGTGTTCAGGAACTTGGGACTCCGTACCTCAGCCAATATCTACCATAAGATGCCGAACAATGAATTATTCTAGTTTAATGGGTCTGCCCACTATTGGCGCAGTACCCTTATAGTAAGATTAATAATAGTGGCTCTGTGAGCTGTTTTTTTAATTTCTATAAACTGACTCGTTAAAAAAATCGATATATCTGACTATTGAACATGCCCACAAAATTTCACGAGAATCGGTTGAGAAATGCAACCTGGAGAGGAGAACAACCGAAAATCCGAACATACGAGTAAATACTTCAAGAAACAAGAAACATACGAAATCATTTTTGTAGAAGCTGAAGCGGCGACTATCCTTTCTCCCTGTCGCATAGGACATGCTTATTTGCCTTGTGAAATGCCCGTACATTAACATACTTAAAACTTAAATTCGTTTGCGATTCAATTACCTACTTATTATGTGCATTGTGCAATTAACCTAATGGATATATGTAAGTTGAACCTGGGTATTTTATTGTAATTACTACACTTAGTTCGTACTCACACTTGCAGATACATGAATCAGAATCAGAATTAATTAATTAATTTAACATAGGTACATATAAATATCTTAAGTCTAAAGAATTTAATGAGCACTATTTTTTGCCAGCTAGCATACAAATATTTACACGTTTCTATTCACTGATAATAGATTCCAAACAAATGAACAGACACTTAATTAATAATCAAACTATAGGCACGTCGTGCGGGCCGTGGCATTAGTATACACGTTTAGCTGCATAGGTGCTATGTTCTAATAAATCCATTTGTTTGTTTTCTGTTAATAATTTACCAAAAACAAAACCGACTCAAATTTTGTACTTCGCTACGCCACAATTTGTGGTTTCCGTGAGCCAATGCTTGGTTACCTACAGAAAATACCGAAATCAGCATATGCGTGCCTATCAAATTCGAGGAGTTCCCTGGATTCCTCCTAGATCCCATCATCAGACCTTCACCAAATTTATATGGGACCATCTTGGGGGTACTTGCTTTGAAACAATAAGAGAATAATCAAAATCGGCCAACATGATCAAGAGTTGCATTTACAAAACAGTTGCATTTACAACAAACGCTGCATTTACAAAACAGTTGCGTCTTTTACGTCACCGGTGTGATGTCTGCCATAAGATCTCCGTGTAATATTTTATGCGATTTTTACGCAGATCAATTTACGGTGCTTCAGTGTATTTTAGGCAGCGGTGTGGGGAGCATGCGTCAAAAACGGTACGCATACGAGACGTCACTGCGATTCCGTATCGTGATCGTTTTTTAAGCTGCGGCCTGGTCGCACCTTTATTGTACATACAGATGATAATACTCTATGCTTTATAAGGTTTATCAACAGTTAGTACATTGATACTTCTAAATATTTTTTTTTAAATGTAAAAACGCGCAATTTTTTTTTTATATTTAATGTATTATTCACTCCACGATTATTTTCAATAACGTAATAATGTAATGTCGTACAAGATGTAATAAATACTTAGGTTAAGAATTACATCTAGTATTTGCATGCTGTTTGGGGACGGTTGAATAAGGAGAACATTTTTGTATATTGTAACAGCTGTAATCTGACCCTATCTATTCACGCAAATAAATAATTTATGATTTATGGTTTAACAATGCATCTTATATAACTACTTACAGGTAAACACAGTTTGGTTAAAACAATATACATGTCACACAATATTAAATTATAAAGGTGAATTTATCCCCATGAGGAATCTCTTTCAGCTAAGCTTTGAGGCATTGAGTGAAAAGTGGGAAAAGAGATAGATAAACTTCCACGGTGTGTAACAACGTTCCATTAATACATAATAGAGCGCTCGTGGCCCAGCGGCACCCGCCTACCGCGTGCTGTATGCGAGGTTAAGCAATGTGGGCGCAGGTCAGTTCTTGGATGGGTGACCGCTTTGAGTGGTTACTAACTGAGCGCTCTCGTGCTTTGGAAGGCACGTTAAGCCGTTGATCCCGGCTGCTGTCTCGACAGCAGTCGTTAAGCCAAGTTAGAGGCCTTCGGGCGGCTTGAGAACTTCTAACAGTCAAGTTGCCCACTCACTTGACAAAGAAGGGTTCGAAGTTGCACCACGTCCGTAGGGAGTACCCACCGTTACCCTACACCGGACCCCTGGGTGGTGCTAAAAGTGGCAACCGTACTTGTCTTCTCGAAGATCTCACGGTTCGTAAATAAATGCCATACGATTAAGTATTAAAAAAAATTATACATATAAAAATACGTTGAGTGAGTTGGGACCATTTCGTGACATGTCTTTTTTCTTTTTTGTTGTTATTTTATGCTTCTTCCTATTTGTAATTGTCATGAATAAATGATTTTCTATTTCTATTTCTATATACTTTACCTGTGTAAGGTAAGTATGCCTTGAAATTACTTCGCAGATGTATGCTGCAATGATCGATGTATTACTAAGCAAAATTAAAATCGGCAGCGATAAACTTGTAGGAGTCATTGTTATCGACACCGCACCGTCGTTACTCCTAAACTTGATCCCACAATGACTTTCCTCATAATAATTACTCGTAATCTTCTACCAGTTACAACGGATCTCTCTTTCCTGCTTTTTATTTGCTAATGCTAGGCCAACAAACAGAACTGTTCACATAACTATAGGGGTCAACATACATTGGTCATTTATGTTCCCGGCAGTAGTTATCAGGAAGTCAAGGCCACGCGGTTCGTGCTCAGAATTAAACTCAACAACATACGAAGATTTATCGACGTTCGTTAACAGTAGGTATCCAATGAATATATTGGAACGTGCAATGCTTTTAAACATGATTAATTACATTGCTTAATTTTTAATCGACTTCAATAGAAGGAAGGAGGTTCTCAGTTCGTCTGCATGTTTGCTTATTTTTATATGTATAACCCTTGACCACGTTGGCCGATTTAGATAATTCTTTTTTATTCGTCCCATTTAAATTTGGTGAAGGTCCAATGATGGGATCTAGGAGGAATCGAGGGCCCTCCAAGAATTTGATTGGCACGCATATGCCGATTTCGGTATTTTCTGTACGTAACCAAACACTGGCTCACGGAAACCACAAATTGTGGCATAGCGAAGTACAAAATTGGATTCTGTTTTTTTTTGGTATAAATTATTGTCATTATGTATAGTCACCTACTAAAGATACAAGAAGGCAAAGACTTCTGACACGACTTTATGCGTAAAATAGTTTTGTGATTATCAGTTAATAACGGTCATTTCGTGGGTACCATTTTTTGCATATGTATGTATTCTATTTCTTTCAATATTTAAAAAAAACAAACGTCATGAATGAAATAAGAAGCACTGGGAGTATATTTCATCGGTAGGTATTAGATTATGTGCTTTCAAATCTGTATACTGATTCGTAATTTCTAAACGAAAAGAGTAACAAATCGATATAGTCACTTAAACTCTTCAACCCACGGTACTTAGAGAATGTTGATAACGTCAAGCTCAAATACCTTCTACAGTTTCAAGTGGTGCTTAACCCGTACCCTCTTGACTTAGCTATAACGTAACTTAAGTAGGAGCAGGCATTAGTGGCTTAATATTATAATAAAACTTTGGTATAAAAATGGCCAAGATTATTTAGTGAAAAAAATCGGGCAAGCGCATTTCAAGCCATGCTCTGTGTAGGGTTCCGTAGTTTCCCAATGAACTTACTTAAAAAAATTAATAACAACTAAAAGGGAATACTTTTGCAGCGTTTCATACGTCTTTTACTAACAAGGGAAGACTTTTTACGATAAATCAAAAACGGCTTAACAGACACGTCCGATATAGTTTTCGTTGAAAGTCTTTATATCCAAGATTTTTTTCATATTTTTGGACCCATGTTTCAAAAGTTAGAGGGAGGCGGACACGAATTATATTATATTCTTTGGAATGAACATTTCCAAAAATATTCACTTTATCAAAAAAGGTTTGATGAAGACCTCTATTCATTTTGAAAGACCTATCTAACACACCATAGAGTTGACACAAAAAAAATTGCACCCCCACTTTACGTGTTGGGGAAGGTACCCTTAAAAAAACTTTTTAGATATAATTTTACGACTTTGACTCAGTTTTAGTGATTCATATATCCATACCAAATTGCAGCTTTCTAGCACTAACACTCACAGAGCAAAGCCTCGGACAGATAGACAGACGGACATAGCGAAACTATAAGGGTTCATAATTTACTACGGAACCCTAAAAAGAGCTATTGTTGCTACACAAATTTGATATTTTTGGAGGAGAAAATAATGGACTCTACCTACCGCACCTCAAAGTGAATGGCAACTCCTCTTTCTTATTAACGTTTTCTATGCTAAAATAACCAAATTGGCTATGATTTTCAAGCAAGAATTAGACATACCTACTTACGATTTTTTCTAACAAAACATTTGTCGGTATACGGAAGATATTTTTTAGGGTTCCGTACCTCGAAAGGAAAAAAACGGAACCCTTATAGGATCACTTTGTTGTCCGTCCTTCCGCCCGTCTGTCTGTCTGTCAAGACCCTTTTTCTCAGGAACGCGTGGATTTATCAACCTGGAATTCATATCAAATACTCAGGTCTACTGTCCCTTGGAGCTGTGAAAAAAAATCAAACTTCTAAGCCAACGCAATCAAAAGATACAGCCGTAATGCCGCAAATTTTCGACACTCGCAAGGGAATCTAAAGCAGGGTACTTCCCGTGAACTCAGAATCTTGAAATTTGGTACGGAGCAACGTCTTATAGCACAAATAAAGGAAAAATTGCGATAACCTTAAATTTTTAGTTACTTCATATAAAGAAAATATTTTTTACGGAACCCTCGGTGCGCGAGGCCGACTCGCACTTGGCCGGTTTTTTAAACTAGGTAGAAGCGTTTAGATAACTACATTCATTACGTTACTTGGATTGTATGAAAATTGTGTGTCGAATCTGTATTATAATACTTAACAAACTTTCCTGGCCTACAACTTTGTTCACGTGAGTCTGCATTAAAAGTTTCATATATACACTAAAGTTAATATTTGTTTGATGTTGTGTTGTATGTTGTTGTTGTATAATTGAGTAAGAGATATTCAAATCTTTCGAATTTATAATATCATCATCACTGGGATAATAATAAAAACGAATCACTAGGGGCGATTTCATATTTAGCACCATCTTTAACACTTAATCTCGGCTTAGAAAAAGTTTTCAAAAGCCTCTTGTTAGGGAAGATAATTATCGTGTCGGACGTGTTCAAGTTTTTATGAGCTTTTTCATTTAGACGGCGAGTACTCTGGTATTTCGTAGCATTAATAACGTAGACTGAGAAAGAATTTGACAGTAATTGAAATTTAATAACAATATATTTTCAATTAATAATAACCTGTAGATATGTATTATTGCTCCTTAGGAATAGTGTATTAAAGCGCTAACTACGTAATACGTTCTTACCTAGTGCTCTGCTAAGTGCGTTGCTTTGGGCGAGCGCTAAGCGAGTGATAATGATAGATAACATTGCAGCGCTCACGCAGTACCTAACTAGGTATAGGTATAATGCTTCTAAAATGGCTTTTTTTAGCTTATATACAGGGTGTACGGCAGATGGATGGACATACGTATATTGGGAATAGATGAGGTTATCTGCTACATGGTCTAGCACACAAAAAAAATGAATTGGGCCTAAAGATCTTTTTTTAAGAATGTTTTATTTCTATTTTTGAAATTCTTGATCTTCAAATAAGTGAATTCGTTAGATTCTGGAATTAGTCTAGATTTAAATGAAATAAAAATGCTGTCCGTTTTATAATTTTTCATAATCCGTTTTCAAGATTAGAACCTCAATTACTTAAAAAAATGATAAAACGGACAAAAACATATTTTATTCTCATCATCATCATGTCAGCCGAAAGACATCCACTGCTGGACATAGGCCTCCCCCAAAGACTTCCACAATGACCGGTCCTGCGCCACCCGCATCCAGCGGACACCCGTGACCTTTACCAGGTCATCGGTCCACCGTGTGGGGGGCCTGCCCACGCTACGCCTTCCGGTACGTGGTCGCCACTCGAGAACCTTTCCGCCCCAACGGCCATCAGTTCTACGTGCTATGTGCCCCGCCCACTGCCACGTAAGTTTAGCGATTCGGAGGGCTATATCGGTCACTTTGGTTCTGCTGCGGATGGCCTCATTCCTGATGCGATCATGCAGAGAAACTCCTAACATAGCTCTCTCCATTGCTCTTTGGGTGACTTTGAGCCTTCTTATGAGGCCCATAGTAAGCGACCACGTTTATACCATATGTCATCACTGGCAACACACACTGGTCAAAGACTTTCGTCTTGAGACACTGCGGAATATTGGACGAAAAGATGTGCCGTAGCTTCCCGAACGCTGCCCAGCCGAGTCGGATTCGACGATTAACCTCTTTCTCGAAGTTGGACCTACCTAACTGGACAGTCTGTCCTAGGTATATGTAATCGTCTACAACTTCGAGCGTAAAGTGTCCGATTGTTAAGGGAGTTGGTGCGACATGGGCATTTGACATGATCTTCGTCTTGTCCATGTTCATCCTTAGACCAACTCGCTCGGAGGCTTTACTAAGGTCATTGAGCATTGTACTTAAATCTTCCATGGTCTCAGCCAAGACTACTATATCGTCAGCAAACCGAAGGTGAGTAAGGTACTCGCCGTTTATGTTGATGCCTAGCCTTCTCCAGTCCAGAGTCTTGAAAACATCCTCCAGTGCAGCGGAGAACAGTTTAGGAGAAATAACATTTCCTTGCCTGACTCCCCGCTGCAACGGAATAGGCCTCGAGCTCTGGTCCTGGAGTCGGACTGACATAGTGGCGTTCTCGTACAAACACTTCAGCACTTCGATATAGCGGTAGTCCACTTGGCACCGCTGGAGAGATTGTAGTACAGCCCAAGTTTCAATCGAATCGAAGGCTTTCTCGTAGTCCACGAATGCTAAACAGAGGGGCAGGTTATACTCCTCAGTCTTCTGTATAACCTGACGGAGCGTATGGATGTGGTCTACGGTGCTAAAGCCTCTTCGGAAACCGGCTTGTTCGGGAGGCTGGAAGTCATCTAGCCTGCGTGCGAGACGGTTCGTAATGACTCTTGAAAACAGCTTATAGACATGGCTCAGAAGTGAGATGGGTCGGTAGTTCTTCAGTAAGGAGTTGTCACCCTTTTTGAAGAACAGGACCACCACACCTCTGTTCCATGCCTTTGGAGTTTTCCCTTCTAGTAAGACGGAACTGAACAACTTCTGAAGGGCCCTAAGGACCGGTTTTCCACCCGCCTTCAGGAGTTCCGCTGTAATTCCGTCTTCACCGGGTGCCTTATTGTTCTTAAGCTGTTTAAGAGTCATTCTAATCTCGTACAGGCTGATGTCCGGGATATCTTCGGTATAGTGCCGGGTTATTCTAGCTCTAGGGTCTTCCGCCAGACCAACTTCGGGTCTGCTAGTTGACGTGTATAACTGTCCATAAAAGCACTCTATCTCATTCAGAAGCTCAGGTTCGGACGAAACGATTCTATCATCTTCAGTTTTTAATCTGGCGAGCTGGCTCTGCCCAATAGACAGATCTCTTGAGAAAACTTTAGAGCCCTTATTCTGCTCGATGGCCTCTTCAATACGATTTGTATTGAATTGGCGCAGATCACGGGTAAGGGACTTGGAGATCTGTTTATTGAGCTGCCTGTATAATGTCGCATCGGCTGAAGACTGAAGAATCATCTCATTCCTTTCCTCAATGAGCCTCTGAGTGGAGATAGAGAGCCTTTTGGCTCTGTGAGTTCGTTGGGCCTTAAAGAACTTAGACCCAACGCTATGGACAGCTTCTACAAACCCGTCGTTGAATTCGTCCACATCGCCGCTTAGACAATCGAAACGGTTTTGGAGTTCCAGCTAAAAGCTCTCGGGGTTTTGGATTTGGACTGCTGCTGGACGGAGCGTGGACTTCATCAGTCCAGAGCGCATATATTCAACGTACCTCTTACCAGACGATGATCACTTCCGGTTTTAACCGTATTGATCACAGAGACATCGTTGAATATACGCCTCTTCGTCGACATGATGAAGTCAATCTCGTTTTTTTGTTGCACCGTCGGGACTCATCCAGGTCCACTTCCTGTGCTCGCGTTTCTTGAAGAAGGAGTTCATCATGTAGAGTCCCTCCTTCTCCAAGAAACCAGCCAGTAGTTGGCCCCGGTGGTTCCGACTTCCAACTCCAAATTGCCCCACTTTTAGCTCATTGCCGTTTCTCTTGCCCAGTTTGGCGTTGAAATCCCCCATAACAACGGTGAAGTAGGTTTTGGAACTATGCATGACTTTTGATATATCCTCATACATAGCCTCCACCTCGTCGTCGGAGTGTGCCGAGGTCGACGCGTACACCTGTATGACCGTCAACGAGTACCTCTTGGATACTCTGAGTATAAGGTACGCCACTGGCCGACACACTCTCGATCATCACCACATTGTTCACGAGGGATTTGTGGACGATAAACCCGACACCTCCTTGGGACTGTTGGTCGCCCTCCCGGAAATAGAGCAAGTTGCCGGACTTCAGGGTTATCGTGTCCTCCCTCTCTCTTCGGACTTCAGATAACCCTACGATATCCCAACGCAACTTGCTCAATCCTTCCTCCAGTTCCGCTATCTTTTCGTCGGTCCTCAGTGTTCGTGTGTTATATGTTGCCAGGGCCAGAAGTCGTCGGTGGTGGTCTGGTAGCCGGATCTTATCCGGAGATTCTTCGCACCCCTGACCTTGCTAGTACCCTGGCCGCTACCAGAACCAGGGTACCGGGGGTCGCCGGAACCTCGGGGCCGTGGCCTGTTTGTGTCTATCATTACAGGGTAATTGCCATAATCGCCACGCTTGGCATGCGGGTTGGCGATCGCAGTATCTCCACCGCACTCCAGGGATGCTGCTGCCCATCCCCCGGTGGTCTTGGACATAGTTTTAGGACATACCCGGGTCATTTTCTTCTACTCTAGACTAATTCCAGAATCTTACAAATTCAGTTATTTGAAAAAAGGGAATTTAAAAAATAATAATAAAAAATTATTAAGAAAAACTTTGGGCCTAATTATTATTTTTGTGCTTGACCACGTAGCAGATGACCTCACCTATATATACCCAATATACGTATGTCCATCCATCTGCCGAACACCTTGTGTAACAATTTAATTACAAAAAGTGAACGTAACCAATACGGCACTTAAAAAAAAAAAAAACAAAAAAGGTGTACTTTTTGAAGTGGTATCATAATGAAATGATCTAATTTACGTAGCAGTTTACCAGATATTGCCATTTCAGCGCGAACATCTCTCTGTATAGGTTATGAAATGCGTTGCCGTCTGTGCATGTTACTGCCGTCGGTGGCATCGCTAGAGGCGAAATTGATAAAGTTTTGGCACTCACCATGCACTCACAGTCGCTGCTGTTTGAAGGTACGAGTAGTTATAATTTACATTCTTTGTGCAGAATTATTTAATTTACTTCCCTTACTAGTTATAAACCGTATCGCGGTGAAGTAATATTAGTCATCCGTCATCAAAACATAAATGGGATAAACAAGTCATAGAGGTGCTAAGTTAATTCTTTGATAAAAAAAAATTATAGCTGTAAACAACAGTGTTTATTAATTTGAGGGATTTAGTTAAACAACAATGAACTGGTAACTAAGTGTTATATGTTTACTTATACTACTACTATTCTGGATGTTTTATTTGGTGTAAAGAAACATAGTTTTATTAGAAGATGTGCAAGTTCTGAAAGCTTCTGTTGAAACTGATGTATATAGTTATTTAGACAGGGTAGCTAAACAATTTTAATTGTTGGCCGTACGAGTCAGGAGTTATACTTAAAATTTCGTGCTTGAACCAATTGACTAATTCAGTTGATTTATCGTGTTTAATAAAAACTATAATGTGAAAGACTAAACTTTCCTTTTCGTTTAGGTATATCCTAAGCTCAGAACTTATCAATCGCCCCTCGTAAGAAAAAAATACAGGACCCTGAAATTGAACTGAAATGTGACGCAAGGAATAAGTGAAATAATATTTCTCAAATATGCAATGAATATTGACGTCATGTTTGTTATAATAGGCCGCGATAATGCAATTTCATACGAAATTTAAGGCTTAGTCCGGCAAGTCTTTTGTTTACGGGGCGCGGTGACGACAGGAGGTGCGCGGAAACAAAAGAAAGTGGGCCTGCACGTGAGTTTTTATTTATTTATTTATTGATTATTAAGAAACGAACGGTTGAACGGTTTTATTACTAAATCCTTACAATTTCATTTATCTTATAATTTTGCTAATTTCCTTGCATTATTTTGAGAAAAACACCATTTATGCTCGCGTCGTCGGACAAAATCAACACGTCCACGATTTTTTTTTTCCGGCCTCTGCAATATTGTATTATTCTCAACTTGTACTACAATATGTTCTCAATGATACCTACCCAAATGTTTGTTACTCAAAGGTTGACTCTTACATTTTTATATATTATATGTTTATATTCATTTCTGTATAATTCTTATCATTTTGTAGTAATCACTCCTTCTAATATGTTCTATCGAGTCATTGTGCCGGCATGGCACCCATGTTAGCTTTATTAGTTCCCGCCTAATGACGCCGTTGGATGTAGGCTCATTTGAAGGGCCAGATTTAACCCGGCCCTGACACCCTTCACTTCCCTGTTTTGGACCGAGCCAACCCTTTTTCACAAGATTAACAATGTAATTAGTATAAATAGTCACAAACTGAACTGACCCTGCTGATTACTTTAATAAATGTCTAATCACGATACCTTTTCGTATGTTTCTCGTTCAATATTGTATGCCTATTGATAATATTTCAGTTAATATTCACTAAAATCATAAGATTTAAAATACTGATACCTGTGATTAGTGCATAAAATTATAAAATAACTGGTGGCTCCGTGAGCTGTACACCTCGCAATTTTCTTTTTAAATTTCCAAATACTGACTCGCAAAGAAATTCTATATAATTATCAAACCTGCTCTCAAAATTTCAAGTGAACGGTTCGGAAATGTGACTTGTAGAGGAGAACAAACCAAAATCCGCCCGCAGAAACATACGAAACTATCGAGAATTTTTTTAATGCATATTTTCAAAATAACTCGACTAAAAATCTATATAATTATCGAACCTAGGTACTCATAAAATTTGAGAAATGCAAAGAGCCCCTGTAGAGGATAACAACCGGAAATCCGGGCATACGAAATCATTTGTGTCGAAGCTACAGCAGGATCTTCGTTTGGCCACTTGATCGCCAAAGTTGAGTTGACAATGTTTTGGTACTTCGTTTTTATTTTAATTTATTGCGTTTTTCAATATATATATAATTACATTATTATTATTCACATTATTTATTTATTTATCTTTTTCAAATTATTATTTTATTTTTATATTCACTTCTAGGTTTCCCAAGAAGATAAATCTCATTTTGGACGTACTTAGAAACAATGAATCCTACGTAGATAAATTATTAGTGTATGTAAATGGAGGTCCAAAGTGGATTAAATTAGTTTTCCCGAGCAGTATTAGCATCAGGTGTTACCCGGTAATGGCTTACCATTACCCGATAAGTATGTATTAATGTTTGCGTTCGCGATGCGATTTCGGTGCGGTGGTGTTTACGTTGCCTAACAACTTGATGATCAGTTTTGGAAGTCAACCTGACACGTACATTTCGCATTCTTATTTGAAACCATCGCGGTTCGCGCGAGTCGCATGAGAAATATGTCATGCAGGCCTGGCATATTTTTGCTGCATTGTCGCAACGCGCGCTGTTCAATAGCTTAATTATCACACTCACAAGAGGAGGACTGATTTTCTCGGTTTGCATCGCGTCGCGACGTCACTTTTGCTTGCAGATTACATATTGATCCCCAGGTTGCACTAATATTATATGTCTCTTTGTAATCATTATTAAATAGCACCCTTATTATTAAAAAAAACCAGCGGGTTTTTGTGTTTTTGAGAATACAGGCGCGAATTACAATAAAAGCGTCAACGTCAACAAGAATTTTACTGAAAAATGTAATAGCTACAATTTGACACAAAATCTATCAGATTCGTGTTCGGTTGCTGGTGCTCTGATTGGAAACAGCGCCGGGAAGACCCGTTGATCTATGACTATCGCTGACGCAGCGAAAAATTGGGCGGACGACTGTCGTAACGCGACTGGACATATATGTAAATTTAAAAGATAAAATGCAGACAAAAGTTGGGACGTGAAAGATCTAACACTGTTATAGTTTTTGAACATAATACGAGTAAGTAGGTACCTATTTAATATACCCACCTGAATAAATTAGCTTTAAGAAACTTCATACTATTTTGGACAATATTATGCGCAATTCGCTGTATCTGATTAGATTATCCGACATCCGTTTGGGACACTTGACCAAACAGAAAGCCATGCCATGTCATGCCATGGACTTTGTTTACTACGGAACTCTAATAAGAGCTCATTTTTACTCACAATAATACAATAGGCTATCCAATAACCCAAGAGAGCTAATATTCCAAGACAATTCTCACAGTGTAAGACTTCAAAAGGTCAAAAATGCGTTCCGGGATTGGTCTCCACTTAGTCATGTCCCTGAGATCTGTGTGTGAAGGGTAAACAAACGGAGCGCGAGTGAAACACTTGTGGAGTGGAAACGCGAGGAGACACTACGGGATGAAATATCTAATTAGCTAATGTGTTCCTATGGTGAAAGAGGGCTCTCTTCTCTAAGAACTTTAATAATGAACATTTTCCTTTGATTTTAGTGAGTGCTACAGCTTAAGAGGATTTACGTAATATTCTTGGAATCTAATACTGCGTATTACGAGTTTTGTCTTCATTTTATTGTCTTTTGTGCTCTTGTAAATAATATTTACGAGTTTCGGAGCCGTTTTATACCTATAACACTTTCATTACTTTGTTAATAGCTCCTAAGATTGAACGATCTAAAGTACATAACTCGGCAACCTAAACTTTTATTTTTGGTTAACCATTTAATAACGTTAAGATACGGCATTCTATTTTAAAATGTATTCAGAAGGCCATTCCGACGCATAATGCAAAGAGCCTCCGAAACTAAACAAGGATTCTCATTTTATGCAAAATATATCGTGGTGGGCCAACCGGCGAACGCGATACCAAAAGCTTTGTAAACAAACACTGCCGGCAGCCATCGTAATGTATAAATTTTATACAATATAGTTCGCGAGTGATGTAGTCCGATTTGTCCTACGATTTTGTTCACATCGTAGGACAAACCGGACAAAAAAATCCGTTTTGTCCTACGATATTATATGTCAATTTTCGTAGGACAAAACGGATGTTTTTGTCCGGTTTGTCCTACGATGTGAAATAATTAAATAAAAGCAATAGGAAGGGAGGAATTTCCTCTCCGGTTGTGGAATGAGCTCCCTGCCGAGGTTTTCCCGAAAGACTAAAGGGTCGACAACCCCATGGAGTTGCAGGTGTCCATAGGCTGCGGTGTCTGCTTACCATCAGGCGGCCGTATGCTTGTTTGCCACGGACGTGGAATATTTTTGTTGTTAAAACGTCCTAGTCGAATTAATTCAATTGTGAAAGTAAGATTAAATTATATATTTTCTCAATCTATTTCATTATATCTCTAAAACGCATTCCCGTATACAGGCGTGCTCGGGAGGATAAAGTAATCATACCTACTCATAGTATAAATGTGAAAGTTTGTATGTTTAGATTCTTGGGAATTTAAAATTTAATCAAACAGAAACGGTTAAACGGAAGTTAGTGCACATAGATGGTTTATTGCCTGAATTAATCGACTCGATACGACTTTAACCCGAAGATTTTTTAAACGGTACAAAATTTGTGGTGAGGAGGAGAAACACAGTACCGCATAAGTGCGAATAATGACTAATAAAACATATAATGTATTTAACAGTGGGCCTAATGAGAAAGCTCAATGTCAGTCAGGGAGCAATGGAACTCGGAGTTTCCCTACGAGATCGAATCAGAAATTGAAGATCCGTAGGAGAGCTATGGGCCGTTGACATAGTTCAGAGTGGTGCAGGACTCAAGTGGCAGTGGGCGGCCATGAGATACTTGGGAGAAGGTCTGGTCCAGCAGTGGACGTCTTTTGGCTGATGTGATGATTTCATCTGCAGCTGTCGAGTGCCTCGTAGTTTGCATTAAGCCGCAATGTTATTTATGTTCCCAACATAAAATATACCTAAAATGCGTTGATTGTATCTAATAATTACCAAAGCGTAATAACTATAATTATAAGACTTTAAAAAAAATCAAATTATTGTTAAAGTGACATCTTGTGTGTAGTAGAATAAGTTATTAGACACTCTAGGAAGCAAGTAGCTAAATAGTTCGGCTATTTGCCACTTGGAGTAATCGTATTATATTTTAGTAATAATGCCGACTCCACATAATCGTTTTAGACGCTTAAATTTTATAAAAGGTAAATATTTAAAAAATAAAACTTGCCTATCCTATTTTACATAAAATAGCGTCAAAATATTAAATTCCAGTATTAGTAATTAAATTACATTCCAGTATTAGTAATTAAATCCAGTACCTATCAATGGTTTGGAGTGTCAAGGCAAAGAGAGCGCTTAAGGTGCGTTTACACTGGCAACATTTTGAGCAATAGTTGGCCTTGAACAATTGAGTTTTCTTACATTCAGTTACAGATTAAATTGAGAAGAATTATTGTTCAAAAAATTGTCCGTGTAGGAACACCTTTAGACTGACATTACTGTACAGCGCTTTCTACTCCATTTTGCCGTTAGATGTCCTAGTCTATGCACATTGGGCTCTCCTTCGCGGGTTTGATATTTTTTGCGCTTTGAACGGTAAACTTAACCTTTTCGCCACCATTGAATTACAAGTCGGTAGAAGCGACCCACACGCCATGACCTCATATCATTCGATGTTAAATATTGTAAAGGCAATCTACATACTCTCAAGTAAGGTTCATTTTCTGTCTTTTGCTATAAAGTGTTTGGCGTGTGAGACACTACTTACGGAATCTACTGTGGTGGTTTAAGGATGTACTGTAGTAACCCTTTGAATACCATTCTTCATGAACGGCAGTGTCACTTAACGCATTCGCTGACAGTCCTTTTTTCTGGACCTCTGGTTATATTTTTACATTTAGTGCGGCATATACGCACTTTTCTATGTTCTTCAAATGCACATGAGAGTTTAATCAAGTATATACCCAGTGCCTCAAACACACATATGAGTTCAGGATAAGATAAGACATGTGTAACATTGCAAAATGAATACAACTTGCATATGCGTTGAAGGCACTGGGTGAATCAAGCTAAATTATATGAACTCACAGACGCGTTCAGAGCACTAGATGAAAGTAGTTGCTGGCAGTGAATGCGTTAAACGCCAACTAACTGTCCATAAGATTTAATCTGAACCCTAGTGTAAAGGACGGCGACTGGTAGCGTAGCCGAAGGCACGACAACATGCAACATCTTCGTTCTTTAGTTGCTCTTGGCGTTCAAAGGGTTCAATATTTTTATTTAGACCTAGTAGTTTCCTAAACCTATAATGCGGGGTTTATATGTTGGTCTAACATCGGCAAGCATGAGGAAGCTAAATATAATCCAGAGAAATCACATGTCAGCGGTTTTATCGCAAAAATTGCAATTTGATGGATTCATCCCTGTCGCTCGAGTTTAAAGTAAGTGCGGTAGGGATGATGGAGTTTGGAATTTCATGATTCTATTTCACAAAGGCGATTTCCACTTATTATTTTGCCCGTGCCACAGAGGTTGTTATACGCGTTTATTCTCATTAGTCCAATCGAAGTAGTTACGTGGCGGAACTAGTGAGACTTTTTCCCGATAGTTCCGTTCCAATGTTCGGTTGTGGCGCTTCGCGGGCCGCTACAGCGGCACGGTCGCTTCGCTCGCTCGGCTCACGCGTTGTAGGGTCGCAGTTCTACTAACACTCCGCTTCGCTCGTCGTCGTACAGAATACCTAACTACCCCTTTCTACCGTTTACAGAACTATTGGGAAAAAATCTCTATTAGTTCCACCACGGAACTTCTTCGACGGGACTACTGGGAATACGCGAAATGTAGACATTTTACCATTATGTAATGTATTAACAGAAAAGCATTTTCTCGCCCGTGAATACCAGGTGGTATCCTAGTTACAAGGATAGTAACATAGGTATACCCGTATATAACAACGTTCCGTGGTAGACAAAACGTATCTTGTACGTTTAAACGGGCAATTCTTTATATCGGGATTTTGGAAACTGCTCAAACGATTTCAATTAAATTGGGTTTTCGGGGGCCAACAATCGATCTAGCTTTGTCATATCTCTGGAAAATGCAGTCAGAGTGAAGACCGGTCACCCAGTTATTTACTATCTGTAATAACAAAGGGAATGAT
Organism: Notocelia uddmanniana; assembly: GCA_905163555.1. Lineage (NCBI taxonomy): Eukaryota > Metazoa > Arthropoda > Insecta > Lepidoptera > Tortricidae > Notocelia > Notocelia uddmanniana. The sequence goes on from LR991055.1 coordinate 26,936,833, forward strand.
AATCGCGTTATCGCCACCATATAAACTCCGCATAACAGAAAGTATAGAAACAAGCCTTTACTACAATAAAACGTTTATAATATAGAATAATCTCCAAGAAAACTTTATTAAACAAATTATAATGCGTACCATTATTAAACAATTCAGTGATATAAAAAAGTTACGGGTTATAATCATAATCTTTATTTGTACTAAGAATATGTTAAAAGTATCATTAATACATTACTAGTCGATTATTAACTAATGGCAGGACCAATTATTGATAGGACAAAGCTACAATACGATGGCAAACAGTAGGTTCTAGAAATAAAGTGCCATCTTGAAGAGTCTTGATTTTAACGGAAGAAGGACGGGACAACGGAACTCTGTCGTTCAGTTCAGACGTGGAACGCGGCAGGTCCCTGTCGGCCTAAACGGAATTAATCTGTAGACCTAAAACAAACTGACGTACATCTCTGTTGGCGTTGGGTTGGCATACTTTGAAGTCTATCCGTCTCGCATTAGTGCGACAGACATTGATCCATAAATTCAAACTCCAAGACGTGTATGATTTTGACAATTATATTTGTATGCCGACAGGCACCACATAGTGATACGAAAAATTGTTAACACCTTGTTATTACCTATGATGGACAAATAAACTCTTTGAATCTTGAAAAAAAAAAGACGTGGTCGCCGAAACCTATGAAGGGATGGATGGATACTTGTGACTCCAAAATAATCACAAGTTTGGTAATAATCACATGCTTGGTTACCTACAGAAAATACCGAAATCGGCATATGCGTGCCTATCAAATTCGAGGATTTCCCACGATTCCTCCTAGATCCCATCATTAGACCTTCACCAAATTTATATGGGTTCAATGCTCAGAACATAAAAAAGAGAGAAGTGCCCTACTGCTTCCTTTCAACAAAAACCAATATCCCCAGTTTTCTCCCACCAAGTCCACACACACACACATTGAACCGTGTAAAAACAAAACCTCGGGCGGTGCCGCCGAGTTTACGACATCATGCAAACAAGCGCTGCGCTTGGCTTTACGCACCCCTCAAAAAAGGCAATGAACACTAGAGGGAGACAAACGTTAAATGATGTTTTATCGACATCGATCTCTAAATTATTATGTTAAGATATTGATGACTATTGAAATTTTATGGTGTTCATATAATCACCAAAGTTGTATAACATAGTAAAGCATTATAGCGGTACATACATAAAAAAAATCATTAAAACAAGTTTAGTTGGTGTTCATATAATCACCAAAGTTGTATTACATAGTAAAGCATTATAGCGGTACATACATAAAAAAAACATTAATACGAACTGAGAACAGTGAGAAACTTCTTTCTTCTATCAAAGTTGGGTAATAAGATCAATTTGGAAGTTGGTCTGCAGTCTTTTGGAACAAAGTTATGTTTATTAAATATTGATTTGTGAATTTACCGTTGATATTAAATGACTAGTTCGACATTCTATTCCTATTTTATCGATGACGCATAAATTGCAATTTTGACCGGCACCACTCTAGTCGGGCGGAGCCTAACAGTGGGCCGGCGACTGCGCACCACTAAATAATTTACGCAGCGACCAAAGCTACAGCGGCATGATACATTACGCCGTGGCTTAGCGCGGTACGGGGTGATTATTGTACAAATCTTTCAATGTACAGCTCGCAGAAAATATCACGCTTTTTCATATTTTATCACTTAAACTTCTTCTTGACCATGTCACGGCAACATGCGCCTCGCCCCCATTTCACATCTATTTCTTTCTATGATCTGAGGTTCAATGCCAGGGTACCTGCTATGAAAGAAAAAAAGAATTATCAAAATCGGCCAACGTGGTCAAGAGTAATCGGGGAACATACATACATACATAAAAAACAAGCAAACATGCATACGAACTGAGTACCTCCTCCTTCCTTCTATTGAAGTCGGTAAAAAACAAAATACATCTACACGCAAGCCTAGGCACCGAATTCTAACTTATTTATAGGTAGGGAGTTTTAATTTGTTTTGTTTTTTGCATGTAGTGTCAAAAATCTTACTTAAAGCATCATCTAACTCCTGTTTTAGAGTTACCTTCCATCATCAGCTAACCTGAATGACTTGAACGAATACGGCTAATGGCCTATTATTATGTGCGTAATTATGATATTTAAAGAATCATCCTCTTACTCCTAACCGTTAAGGAGTTTTACCGTCCATCATCAGCTCACCTGAATGACATCAGGAGCGCTCGTCGCCCGCAGCAGCGGCCGCGAACCGCGTGCGGTATGCCGGAGGTTAAGGTTGGCTGGGGTCAGTTCTTGGATAGGTGCCCGCTTTGAATGGTTACTAACTGAGCGCTCCCTTCTTTGTAAGCCAAGTTAGATGCCAACTTCCAACAGTCAAGTTGCCCACTCACTTGACAAGCCTCATCCCAATAAGGTCTAGTCTCCCCCTTGGGTTGAAAGGTCCGATGGCAGTCACTTTCGTAAAACCTAGTGCCTAGTCTAATTCTTGGGATTAGGTAGCGGACAGCGGGCATCGTTCAGGATGCAACTGTACTGGGATAACGCTAGGATGATGATGATCATAATGATCAGCTCTCCTGAATAACCTGAAAGAATAAAGGTATCGATTTATACGTAATACCTTTACTATTTAACTCGAGAATTATCCTCCAACTCCTAACCGTAAAGGAGTTGTATCTTCACCAGTTCATGAACATCAGATGGCGATTACCAGATGCAAATACTTGAATAGCTTTAGAAAACAAATAAAACAGATAGTAAATGCCCATTAACATATGAAACAGATAGTAAAACATATGAAACAGTAAATGCCTATAAAGTTTGAGAGTTGCCCTCGATTTTCCTATGATCTAATCATCAGATGCAAAGAAACCGGCGAACATCATACATAAAAAACATACAGCGAAAATTAAAACCTCTTTTTAGTTGGTTAAAAACAAGGAGTTATAACATTATGGCTGCGGTCTACTGTTAGGTGGAGCTGCTTCCCTACCTGAGGTGCTCCAAATATGAGCGTCATAAAATCCCAATATCCGCTTCGTGCTTATTATGAATGCAAAACTAAATGTACCTATCCCTTCGTAATCTAGTGGGATATAAGTCACATGGATAACTGACTGATAAGCTAAAAATTAAATCAAGTTTGGGTGGGTAACTAAAGCAACTTTTCTTTAAATAAGTTCATAGCCATTGTAACTCAAAAACTCTTAATTGCTTAAGCTTATGCTTATGCTCGCCTTTGTACATATGTCAACTATCCTTGTAATTATTGTTTTATTGTTATGTTTCACTCATGAACAATAAATAATTTTACATCCGTACATACATACATAACTAGTCCTTCAGCTGAAATTTTATATATTCTTAGCACATCGTAGCAGTATCGTACTATACTATTCAGTCGTATCGTTTCCACTGTATGAAATGCTTCGAATGGTTCACACAACAGTTTGGAAGTGTTTTGATTCGGTGGCCGGCACTTTGAGTTATGAACCCAAAATAACTGATGCCAACTTTCATTTTGCCCGCTCCAATGACTTAAGTCTGAAAAGTTAACAGAAATACAGTGTCACATTTATCGCCTGCATACCGCGTGCAGTATGCGAGGTTACGTCGGCACAGGTCAACTCTTGGATAAACGACCGCTTTGAGTGTTTAACTAAGCTTGCTTTAGAAGGCACGTTAAGCCATTGATCTAATGACAGCAGTTGTTAAGCTAAGTTAGAGGCCTTCGGGTGGCTTGAGAACTTCTAACAGTCAAGTTGCCGACTCTCTTTAGAAGCCTAATCCCAATAATGTATAGTTTCCCTCTTGTGTTGGGAATTCAGATGGCAGTCGTTTCCGTAAAAGCTAGCAAAAAAAGAATCCCAACACTGCCTTCACAAAAATCCCTATGATGCTGTTTTGCTCTTTAGGCCTTCAGCAGTTCATATGAAGAGGCTTCTTAATAAATACTAACAAAACAGTTTTTTTTTTATATTGGGGAATTTTTATACACAAATCGTACTAGTCCTAAAGTTTAAACATGGTTTACTAAATAATTACGCCTTAACAAGATTCCCTTTAATATTATTTATTCTGATCCATCATCAGAACTTCAGCAGACCATTGTACAGAAGCTACTCAGCAAACACAAAAGTGGTTAAGTAGCTATGTTTCTTCGAACGGTATTTTGTGATGTTGTTCTACTTCATCATCAGACTCTCAGAAGTTCATTAAGAACGGTTCCTAACCAATCATAAACAAAAGGGCCCAAAAACAGACAAAAATATACCTTACATCTGTACATTCTCAACTACGTTTTTGTGCTCTATCATCAGATCTTGTAATCTTCACTAAGCCCTATCAAAATTGTCCACACTGGTCAGGCAGTTCCAGAGAAAATGCGCTCAAACGAACTTTCAAGCGAAAATTTAACTTTAGAGCCCCTGGTGAGTTATCTTTGTAATATTTATTTGTTATCGTTGTAACATTTATTTATTTGAAGTTCGTCCCGAATGAACCAGTAATTCATTGCATAAAACTGTATCCAAAGCGGTCAAGCCGTTTTGGAGATATTGCACAAACAAACAAACATACAACCTCTGACCCTGAACGCATATATATCTTAGCCGTTCCGTCGTGGTTAAAAATACATACAGTGAGTGAAACATAGGGCTTCCTCCTTTTTTGAAGTCGGTTATAAACCGAAGAATATAGCAAAGAATCATCGCTGAACATATTCACTTTTTTTCTAAGGTTGTCAGTCAGGCAGCCCTACTGCTGGGCCAAGTCAAGGGGGAGCTTGTACATAATTTATAATAAATAAAATGATTTAAAGACAAAGACGAAATGAAATTTTAGTCGGTTAAACACAGCTAAACTAATGGCTAGGTCTGGTGTTAAACTGCACGAAGCTTACTAGCAAATAGAGATTACAATATACTAGAAGTATTTTAAAATTGCTTACCTTAGGCACACACGTGAATATTTTTAGTATCACGATAATATTGAGAAAAGCTATTGCAACTAAATATATCACAAAATTACACGTTACAACAAATAAAACGAAATAATTATGTATTTATCTGTTGTAAAGCGCATGCGCACTTCTAAGGTTTGGAATTCTCTGCCGGCGTCTGTATTTCCGAGTTCATATAACCTGCACCTTTTTAAGGCACGAGTGAATAGGCATCTTCTGGGTGAGCTCGCTTCATCGTCGGCCTCATATTTGCCCCCTGGCTAGATGCTGGCCAAGAGCAATCCCATTTTTATATAAAAAAAAAGTAAACCAACATGTTCTCAATTTTATGCCATTAAATGATTGACATTTGTATATTTATTTGTTTGATTGTACATAATTCCAGATTTTTTCCTAAAACACGAAACTTACGACAAAAACACGAACATATGACCCCGGTTTAAAAAAAATGCCGGTTTCCGAGCCCTGGACGTCTGTCCAAGCAGCAGCAGCAGAAAGAAGCCTAATGGTATATAAAATTATTTATTATTTAAAGACTAGTTTCTGTCCGGCTCATCAACTAACCAGTATCGGTATTTATCTCAGGTTACAGCCCTATCTGTGTGCAAATTCGTTTAGCCGTTTTTGTTTGATTGAGTAACAAAAATATTAGTTAAACTTTCATATATTATGACGGAGTGGAAATCCGTGACGGAATTTACGGGACGGAAAAGATTCCGACGACAGTTACTCTATATAAAAATTAACCAAGTCACTGTTTCTATGGGGGCCTGTAAAAATATTAATATCTTTGATAAAACCACGTCTTCCAGGTGGTCGCAAGCCGCCTCTGGGGTGGCATAACCGGCCTTGCGACTCTACCGCATGTCATTTCACTGGCCAATTTAAATAATTATATAGATTGAAAGTGTCGAATTCACCATTATGAGCTGCTGTTCAGAGCCGCCATCCCGAATAAATAAATAAATAAAGTAATTGGCCTTAGTACATATCGTTAAGCACGATAATCTCACCCGAATCCGTAATATAATTGCTTATATTCTACTCACAGTAGTCCAGGTCAGCTCCATGTGTTGCGTGTGGCAATGTTCAAGTAAAAGTTCCTATTTGCATGATCAGGGCATGCTGTTGGGCAGTCATGGCGTGGTACAGTCAGCGTGATGTAGTACGTAGCAGCCAAAGGGGCCAAATACTTCGGAACACCATACAAAATATATGGTGTATCGAACTATTTGGCCACTTTGGCTGACATGTACTATATGACACTAACTGTACGTATACTACTTTTTAATTATTTACTTATATTCTTAGTGCCAATACTTACTTTGGCATTTGTACTTTGAAACCTACAAAAGTCAGCGAAGAAATTCAAAGGTGTATGTAAAGTCCCATCCCAAGCAACCCGAGTCAGCGTAGGGACTACTGCTCATTCCTGCTCAACTGTGAAAGCAGGCATTTGTCCAACCACCATCCCCACCACCATATCAGCCCAAGGACGTCCACTGCTGGACATAGGCCTTCCCCAATTTCATGGGGGGTAAATGCCATAATAACCACGTTTGGCATGCGGGTTGGCGATCGCAGTGTCTCCACCGCACTCCAGGGATGCTGCTGCCCGTCCCACGGTCCCATTTGTCCAACAGTGGGATATAATAGGGTGATGATGATAACAACTTTGTTCAAACAAATATCATAATATTTATCTTCGTGTTGTTGGTAGATTCTAAAAGCAGATTACCCAAACGTGCTTTCGAGACACTTACCTCTTTTATGGGTATCGCTTTCAGCTCAAAGCGGTTTGGTAAATGGCTATCGGGGGGTCAAAAATAACTTAACAGTTCATATAAAATTAACCAACAACAAACCACACCATAGGATTGAAGCAAAAAAATGTTCTCTACTGCATGTGTAGGTGAGTTATACCCTTAAAACATTTTATTTTACATTTAATTTTACTACTTTGTCAGATTTATTGATTTATATATCTGTGCCAAATTGCAGCATCCTAGCACTAACAATCACAGAGCAAAGCCTCGGACAGACAGACGGACAGACAGACAGACAGACAGATGGACATGGCGAAATTATAAGGGTGCCTAGTTGACTACGGAACCCTAAAAAAACGCCTTCAATTTAGTTTTACGCCAAGGCTCTCCGAGAGCTGAGTATTTATTGACTGCAGAAAACACCGAAATTGCCATCGACTTGCCTATAATATCTGAGAGTTCCTTAGATTCCTTATGTATTTATTCCCTATAATAATTATCGAACTATACGAAAACAGTAGATATAGTAGAGAACTGTGATAGTTCATCGCCTGTGCTACATCTTCATATATTAGCCTACTACTCGTACACACTTATTGCTCTGTAAATGGGTATGTGGTGTTGTGTTCCTGTTGGTAAGCAAGGCGGCCAGAGCTCTCGAGGACGCGATGTGCTGAGAGTAAGAGTCCTATGTCAATACCTAGCAGTCAACACAACGAATCCCAAAAACCTATAAAGGGAAAGCAACGTAAACTTTGAAGTCGCAAGCGTCCTTCAGTCTGCTTACCATCAGGCAGGCCCGAGGATGCGCTTTGTTGATCGTGAGGGGTGTATGCATTTGTTTCTTGGTGTCAAAAAGTGAACCCTATCACTTGCGGAGAGTTCAAACACGAAGGGTTTATCTTCTGAATTTTAGATGTCAATATAGCCAACTTGTAATCGTCTACAGTTAGGTAAGTCCAACTTCGAGAAAGAGGTTAATCGTCGAATCCGACTCGGCTGGGCAGCGTTCGGGAAGCTACGGCACATCTTTTCGTCCAATATTCCGCAGTGTCTCAAGACAAAAGTCTTTGACCAGTGTGTGTTGCCAGTGATGACATATGGCACTGAAACGTGGTCGCTTACTATGGGCCTCATAAGAAGGCTCAAAGTCACCCAAAGAGCAATGGAGAGGGCTATGTTGGGAGTTTCTCTGCGTGATCGCATCAGGAATAAGGCCATCCGCAGCAGAACCAAAGTGACCGATATAGCCCTATCGAATTGCTAAACTTAAGTGGCAGTGGGCGGGGCACATAGCACGGAGAACCGATGGCCGTTGGGGCGGAAAGGTTCTCGAGTGGCGACCACGTACCGGAAGGCGTAGCGTGGGCAGGCCCCCCACACGGTGGACCGATGACCTGGTAAAGGTCGCCGGTGTCCGCTGGATGCGGGTGGCGCAGGACCGGTCATTGTGGAAGTCTTTGGGGGAGGCCTATGTCCAGCAGTGGACGTCTTTCGGCTGACATGATGATGATGATGATAGCCAACTTCTGTCTCCATGCTTCCTTGAGTTTGCCAAATTTCAGCTGAATCTATTGAAGATAACTCTAGCTCTAGAATTCAGATGCAAGATTTGTCCCACACACACATACATACTGTTTTACTAGCCCTGCCCATTTTATACGGTCGTAACGTACCTATACAGACTGGTAATAATTATACAGTAATGAAGTTGCCCGTAACATACCTACCTAATATATTTGTGATCAATTCTTCTAAAATTATCTGAGCCTAATTTCGATACTTGCAAATAGACTACCTTACCTTAGTAATGATGTCAGCTCATGAAAAAAATCTTCTACAATTAGTGATCATGTACTCTTAACAGCGGGGAAAGACGAGTTTTTGAGCGGAGGCCACATTTGTATTATGGCGCTTAGCACCTGGTCAATCATGATTTATATTTACAGAGTTCCTGAAAGAATAAATTAACATTTAAAGTTCCTGTTCAAATAGTTTCTTTATTCTTAGTTCGTAGCTACTACCAATGGTATCAGTTTACTATAGCAAATGTATTTTTATTTTGAAGAAAGTATATCCTTAACGTTATTAACAAGCAAATCTGCTATTGAACACCTCCTAAGGACCCTATTGCATTCATTTCACCAAACTGGAAATGAGTAACTTAACAATTTTCTTTCTTCTTACATAAGCTAATTGGATGTGTTATTATTAGTTCTTTTAGTCTAGTATTCGTATATAAGTTCGTAAAACTCCAATTGGCACAAGGCGGGATTCGAACATTTCTTACCAGGAGCGCCGCTTGACAGCTGCATGCTCAAACACCTGGGCTACCGTTGCTTATATCACATTTGATATTCACCTTTATTTGAGTTGATGATACTTATGTGGAAGAACACCGTTAGTGAAATCCCGAACTACTAACCATTCCTTCTCGTCTATGAGAGGAGGCCTGTCCCCAGCAGTGGGACGTATGAGGGCTGATACGTCAATTCCAAATTGTAATAGTTGTAATTGTTTCTTTGTTCTCGCATAGAACTATTTCTACCAAAATCTTTTTAAACAAACTTAACTTGTAATTCAGTACTTACCTTTTGGAAATAAATCTAGTCTACATCGAGATTATGTACCTTCATCGGCATCAGCGTCAACGCTATTTATTTGTGATTCTTGTAAAGCCTTACATTACATTTTTACTTATTACATATTTTCGACGCAAGCTTTCATCGCCGATTTTACCTGAAAAAGAATGTCATTAGCTGCCGTCAAGTTTTTGTTTTAAGAACATTCAAAAAGTCCGACTGCTGCCTCCTTAACCCTTTAACAGCCGATAGTTTTTCATCGAACATGCCCGGGTCGCCGCCGATACGAAGTTATTAATTTTTTTATGTATACATTAATCAAATTAGAATCCGTGAGAGAGATGAATATACTGTGTAAATCATATAAGACATTTGTCTTATTTATCAGACTGCGGCGAAATGAGCTGGATATTTTATGTCTTATATATCAGACTATGGCGGTTAAAGGGTTAATGGTTGACAGTCTTTGGCTGTTAATTTATGTAACAAAAAAGAGCACATGATATTCTGTCCGAAGATTTCTGTAGATTTAATATTTAAGTTGTATCTAGTTACGTGACGAATAAACAACATATAACTCTTCAGGCGCGTTTTACATGCTGCGACATCAACCGGCACCCTCGCCACCAAAATGATGACCACCGACTCCGTTCGATTTGGAGCCAATCCGATCATTCTGCATGAATGGCTGTTGCACGCCAAACAGCAAAAACAAACAAAAAAAAATATACAAAATTGTCATTAGTGTAAGTTTAACACTAACCTTCTTGCAGAGACGTTTTGAAAGTGCTATTTTAGGTTCAAACTCAGAATACCCCAGAGAAGACGTCAAATATTAATACCGCTACCGAGCGAGATGGTCATATACTAAATGAAATAAGGGCGACAGAGCGGGATATAGAGTTGTTGTCCTTGTTATATATTTGCTTCATTATTTACTTCAATGTCATATTCACGTCATGTCAAATAGTAGATAAACGACTACCCGCCCAAATTAAAGAGATTGTTTATGGTTAGCCGCCAGGCGTATAAGGCCTGGGGTGCTACCGCGAACTTCGAAAATCGAACTTCGCATCGTACCGTCCCTTTCCGCCATATAGAGTATAGCACGAGAGTGAAAGGGACGGCACGACACGAAGTCCGATTTTCGAAGTTCGCGGTAGCACAGCTGAATGACACTGGCGCGGCCTGCGGTAGCGGTCAATAGTAAATTTGACAGCTAATGACAAGTAAGCAAAGCTAAGCAAAGCTTGTACTATGGGTACTAGACGATGATATACTTACTTATATAGGTAAATACATACTTAAATACATGGCGCTTATGGCACTTACCCCCCATGAAATTGGGGGAGGCCTATGTCCAGCAGAGGACGTCCTTTGGCTGATATGATGATGATGATGATATTTAAATACATAGAAAACATCCAAGAACCAAGTACAGAATCCATGCTAAATGCACAAATAATGCCCTGGCCGGGATTCGAACCCGGGACCTCTAGCTTCGGAGCCAGTGTCACTACCAACTATGCTAAACAGGCCATCAAGCCATGCATGCTATTAATAATTCATGCACAATAAAGGGTTCCGTACCTACTAGTCCTAATTTAAAACCAGTATTATATACTGTGAATTAAAGGTACGCGTAATGTAGGGTTCTGTAGTTGTCCACCCGTGACATTATGCGGCTTTAAAATATCGTCTTATATTTACAATATCGCCTAAGACCTATCGCTAGAAAACCTGTTTTCAAATATAAATAAAAACTGGCCAAGTGCGTGTCAGGCCACACGCAATGAAGGGTTCCATAGCTAGTACTACTGCTCTATATTTTAAAACCACTATCCTGCACTTTGTATTAAAAAAGGTCATATCTTCATTAGAAATTTACGGCAGTTAAGGTCTTTTGTTGGGGCAAGGCAGTTTTTCAGCAATAATTCAAAAACCGTTAGACTTATAGAGTTCTTACAAGTTTTCCTGTAATCTAAATGTATACATAGAACGATTTCATGTGTTTTTTCAATGGGAGAAGGGTCTATTTTCTTAAATAACTTCAAAACCATTTTTCAGCCCACCGTGCCGCGTACGACTACGACAGCGACACGTGATTAGACAATTTTATTGAAGTTGACTAACGGCGTCACGTGATTGGTCAATTTTCATTATAGGTCACTAAAGTGTTTTCTTACGAGTAGTTTTGAGTTCCATAGAAAAAATTGTGTGATTTAGATTATACGTTGGTCTAGAAACATTTACTTGAAACATTAAATTCGACCACAACCATTGTCACCAACAAGATATCGTACCAAATTCAACACAATCGGTCTAGTTGTTTCGGAGCAAATTGGCTGTGACAGACGAATGGACAAACAGAGAGACAGACGCACAAGTGATCTTATAAAGGTTCCGTTTTTTCCTTTTGATGTACCGTATGGAACCCTAAAAACCGCACTCGAATCGGATCATCTGTTAAAGAGCTATGGTGCCACAGACAGACACATATACACAGATACACATGTTAAACTTATAACACCCCTCTTTTGCGTTGCATTGGCGGTTCAAGATTTTTTTTTAGTAATTTCAATATATAACTATGTAGTGGCCGATATAATATATAATACACCTACATTACAAATTGTATTGAAATACACCTTATAAAGACAGACAGAACAGATAGACAGATAGACGGGCTTGACGAAAGTAAAAGGATTCAGCTTTTGTCATTTTGGCGTTGGAACCCTAAAAATCCTGTTGTTGTTAATAAGGTTTCCGTAAATAAGAGCTATTTACAAATTTAATTCGATACAATAAAGCATACTAATAATTGAGGCCGCAGGATGTAATACTATTATGTGCCGCAGGTCACAAAAAGAAAACAGACTAAGTACTTCAAGTTTGCAAAAGCCAGACAGGGTAGCCGTTAGTGTGACCACATCACACGGACCATATCGGGCCACTTTTTGACCTCTCTATAATTTAAAATGCTATTTGACCTACACACAACTTCCCACGACTTATAAGACCTTCTTCCTATTACCAAATCCTGAATTTCAGTAAAAACTCTTACCGTCCAGGAGATTATGACTTCCAAAAATTACTATATTTATACCGAATGGCTGATTGACTGACTCACTCTGTCACATTGAAATGTTTGACTACTTCCCCCACACGATGGACTGATGACCTGGTAAGGGTCGCGGAAGTCCGCTGGATGAGAGTGGTGCAGGACCGGTCATTGTGCAAGTCTTTGGGGGAGGCCTATGTCCAGAAGTGGACGTCCTTCGGCTGACACGATGGTGACATCCGGGTGACCTAGAATGGTGAAATCTGGCATCCAACTAGGTAGTTGTGTGTATACAAAGGGATAAATCTAAAAACTGAATTTTCACATTTGGATTTTTATTAATTTGCAACGTTGTTTACGGGCAAATCTAGCAACTGAATTTTAAAGCGTTTATCTTCAAATAATACAGAAATATGAATAAAACTCCACGAAATATGTCCAAAAAAGACAATCCCAAAGAGTGGCGTATCTGGTCATTTTTTCGTGCACAGAAGACGTAACCGTCTCCTACAAGGGGGACGCAGTTTACCAAATAGAGGCATTACCTTAAATATATTCAATGAAAAATGTTTTGTAAAAATAATAGCTCCTACATTATGAGGTATTGTTTATTTACTTGTTCATAAATGGCAGCGCTGACCGAAAGGTTCTTGAGTGGCGACCACTTACCGGAAGGCGCAGCGTGTAGTAGACCGGCCCCCCAACCCAAGGTGTAATGATGACCTGATAAAGGTCATGGGAGTCCACCGGTCAATGGCACTCTTTTCGATAGGCCTTTGTCCAGTAGTGGACGTCCTTCGGCTGATAAAATGATGATGATGAAACTGGTTGCTCTCATGTTTGTTGAACAGTGACGAATTTACATATTTGCTATCCAAAGTAGTTTACTCGTACTTCCTCTACCGACTTCTAATTCGAAACCACTAATTTCTCCTCCAGCCGTATAAGCTTACTGTCTTGGTCGTGCTACCTTACTTATTGGGTACTTTTCATGGACAACTACTCACATTGAGCTCTTAGCTGTAGTCATCACTGCATCTAGTTGATAACTTACATCTTTGCAATTAGTGGAATTCCTGAAATAAAACGTACACAACACTGACACAACAAATATTTTTTCATGAATTTGTAATTATGACAGCTTGTCAATAGTTTACGACGTAATTATTTTTTTCTTTAAAAATCAGTGCACCGACGTCTTTGTCGGACAATGATGAAGGACTCGTTCATGCAAGAGTAACACCGTCGTTTCAAACTGCAATGAGAATATTACCACAGCGACATCTAGTGTGGAGTAGCAAACCGATTGTGCACGTAATTCAACTTAAATATTTTATGTTTCATAACGTTAACTTAACAACTCTTATTGTCAACGTAGCGAAATCTAGTGTCGAATAGAAAAACGTTGAGCAATGAATACAAAAGTACATGGGAGACCGCGCTTTGCTCGGCGTATCATCGACTTAGGTCATATTCCAAGGAGTGGATGCTTTGCTATGGTGGGATCGTGCGGCTTTCAAAGCCCCCACATAGCATTCATTAAAATCGTTAGAGTAGCCGTTTCCAAGACCCCTAAAATGTATATATAATAATTACTCGTTTAAAGATAACATTAGATTATAGACACGGCTGATGCAACCTATACCGCCCTCACCCACCTATACTCGGGCCATCGACAGAGGTGCTGCACCTCATATCCAACTCAGCTACATAGTTTGCACAGCCTAAATGTTGGCATCTGATTTTGAGAAACTACATGCATTGATGTAACAATTTACTCAGAATGGAATTATTCCCGTCGGGGCCAAAGTTCATTTCTACAATTACATATCACATTTTAATAGCAGTTCTTTTTTTTCGTCTAGTTCTATTTTCTTTTTTTTACTACCACGTTGGTGGCAAAAGAGCGTATGGCCCGCCTAATGGTAAGCGGTCACCACAGCCTATGGACACATGGAGTTCCAGGTGTATCACATGCGCGTTGCCGACCCTAAAAAAATATATCAATCCTATCTAGAAGAACCCCATAATCTAGCCCCTCGGGAAAACTTCGGCAAGGAGCTCATTCCATAACCAGAATACCTATTAGCAGTTCGTTTTGTTCTACTCGTTGAACAAATCGTAGGACAAAACGAACTTCTTATTATTTCCGTCCGTTTTGTTCACATCGTAGGACAAAACGGATTTTCATGTCCGATTTGTTCACATCGTAGAACAAAACGGATTTTTTTGTCCGGTTTGTCCTACGATGTGAACAAAATCGTAGGACAAATCGGACTACATCTCGCGAGGATGTACCAGCTCTGTTTGCCGGTACGTGCCTTCTATCCGTTAGATAAGTTTTGTATTAAAATTGTATGGTTATGCCTGTGGTAAACTGGCAGGAAAGGCCTGGCATACCGCTTCGCACATTGAGACAAACAATTCCCATTTTACTCGAGTTACATGCAATATTAAACCATAACCTTATTTTGATATTATACTCGTAATAGTCATATTTGCCATTTGAATAAAAGGTAACTGCTCAAATAAACATTGGAAATTAACGTTCGTTTGCCACATTTTCCTTAGTCTGTGTAAAGTTTCAGCTGCTTGCACAGTTAGGCGCCTTCTTGATTTGTCGATGCGGAGGGGATATGAGAAAACTATCAGCTGTAAGTGTACTGCCCCGCTTCTGCGCATGGTACTACTACCGCGCAAACGTAATACGGATGTATTTCGTCGAGTGAGTAAAACTCACATCGGTAAACTCACGCCAAAGAACAAAATACCTATCGCTCCTGTCCCGCTAAGTCAGGAAGTCACCTTATAGATCCATAAAAGTATACTAATAATTTGTGGTAAATTTTCATTCGGTATTTATTACGGTACGACTATATCGGCGTACTATTCGTGTTAATTAACTAGCACCCAATTTACTGCACACTTGATACGCATGTCACCGATACTCTCTTGTACAAAATATCCGTTACCTTCATAAAAGCGGAGTACGTACTCGTATTCTACATCAGTAGTGTTGTACCAATACATAACATATGACGATGGCGGCCGAGAGGGAAGTCGCTCATATATCGCGCGCAAGTGTCAGTTGGGAGCCATTTGGAACATTCGCATTTCTTACGACCTTCCTTCCTTGCTTCCTATGAAGTATTTGTATGAGATGCTTGGTGCTGAAATCCTGAATACGTGTTAGGACCAATTTTGTACACACAAGTTTGTTGTTTATTTGGTACTAAAACATATCTAAACACATTTTAATAGTTTTTTTTAATGAGATGTGTCCATTTGAAGGAAGATTGATGCTTTTGAAGATGATCCCAATAAAAATATTTAATGTAATGAATGTAGTTGCCTAGGCCCCTAGTAAGCCTAGTAGGAGTAATGGTCACGATTTCGGTGTCGATACAAACCCGATAGGGTTTAACGACACTTTTCCGTTATACCAATGTATCAATTTTCTATTGTAAATAAATAAAAAATAAAAAAAAGCTTATACTTTTCTGCTAAAAGTTATCAGATTGCAGCGCTAAGCCTCCTACTCCACTCGGCTGATATTATATACTAATCAATCTTACAGTAAAGCTTCGCAGCTCAAAAGCGGGGTAATTCCAATTTTTTTAATTACTTAAATCCCTACATCAGAATCATATCTTTAATTATTTTCAAATGTCGTAAAAAAATTAAAACTGTACGGCCGCCGGTCGCCACGGCTTCAGTGAGTAAAAAGTAAAGTTATGCACGGTATTTGTACTATTACTTATTCTGTGACGATATATACAAATCTGTAGAGAAATAAACTCATTCTGGTAGGTATAGTTATATAAATAAGTAGTGATTAAAAAAACTTTTGCATATTAAAAAAAACGTTATAGTCGCTCTCTTCTAAAAATGATAAAACCTAGTTACTTGTTTTTGAAATCAGCAACCGAGCAAATCTAGCAAGTTAAAAAATAATAGACGTAGCTAACTAAAAATATATTGCTTCAAGGTATACAAAACCAAAATAGTTTCATAAAGCATAATATGGTGCTTAAAATGCTCTGATTTTTTAATGATTTATCAAGGAGTCCTTATAACAATGATAGTCTACAAGTATTAAATCAGGTTATCTTATCTTGGTATTTTTTCAAGCCAAATTAAGTACATAACATCTGACTTACATTAGACTATGCAATCTATGTAAGTAGTAGTTTAGTAAAATTATTTGTAAATCTTTCTTGTTCCTTATTCTAAATATTCTGGCTCGGAGTACCCGAATTGTTTTCGAAATTACAGAGAAACCCTCTCACATGCTCACACGGGGAATAAACTTTATGTCTGGAGTGATTTAGACTTTACAACGGCCATTTGCTGGAAGTGTTTTAAATTAGTTTGAGTAAGAAAAGAAAATACTGACATTGCCTTCCGAGAGGAGACCGTGGGAATGTGTGCTTGGTGACGCTAATAGCCCGCGGTTGTTGTATATAGCCTGAAACAACTTATTCAGAAAAGTAGGACTATTTTACTAAAGCCATTTTATTAAAATTCTTACTTTCAATTCGCACTTTATTGATAAGATTTACATTTACTATCTCGTGGTTGGCCTGAGGCTAATTTGTGACTTATACGGGGTACCTTTTACAAGAGGCACCTATGTACCTGTCGGACTAAATAAAACCTGAGTAGAATTATTATGAAGCCAGGAAAATAGTACAAAGGAATATTCCATAAAAAATCCATGTAAAGAGCGTTGTGCAATAGTTATTTTTGCTACAAGTGCGGAAAGTTTGTGATTTTCGACGAGTGTCATTCTTATTATACACGAGCGAGTGTAGCGAGCGAGTTTATAATGCGTCACGAGTCGAAAATCATCTTTACGCGCGCGTATCATACAACGTTTTACTATGCATTGTGCGAGAAAATAAAATACTTAATACAATCGAAAAGTTAATTCTAAATATATAGGTTATATTATAATTTACCTTGCTTCATACATATTTATTGTCTGGAGCTTCACTTATAAACTGCTTGACATATGTAGATTGCTATAAAACTTTGCTTAAAACCATCGTTTGACTGTTTTAGAAATGCAAATAAATTTCTGTAACTTCTTAGATTTCACCTTAAAAAAATATTGTACCTAAATATTTAGGTTTTTAATTTTGATTTAGCCGGCTAGGAACCTTTGGTGGCATTTTATGCTTCTTGTAAAAAAATTCTGGAGTTAAATTGATCCGATTCGTCACTTTCAATTGAATTTTAACAATATTAACACATATTGACTTCAAACTGAACAAGAAATTAGTAAAATGAAAAATGGCGGCCTTTCTTAAAGATATACCTACTACTGCGCATGTGCAAAATCTATAGCGGGAAGGCACCGCCTATGTCTCCAAGGATGTTTAGTGAATATTGCAAATTGTTTATAGGTAAAAAATAAATGTAAAATGATTAATAATACGTTTAACGAAGTACTAATATTTATGTACCATTAATAAGAATGTGAATCTATAATTAAACAATTTGTAAAACTGCTTAAATAATAAAAACTCTTTGCTGACGACGGAGTAAAAAAAAAATTAAAAAGTAAAAAGCACTAGTGCGGAAAAGTGGTACTTTCCGCACAGTTTGGCTGCATAGAAAATGCACTTTTATAAATTTTGGCGTTTGTCGATACTATGTCGCATTTTATGTCAAAATTATTAAAAAATAAAAATCCGGAATATATGTCATAACTCATAACATATAAAGATATTATATGTGATATACTAATATGTTTAATGTTTTCGCATTTCAATTTAAACAAAACTTGAAAAAGTATCGAAGAAAGCCGTCTGTATTTTTTTTCCTTTTCAATGTTCCGTACAAAAATTGTCGTAACGGAATACTTATTGAACGCTGCAATCTCATCATTAAAAGCTATGTACTCGTAAAGCACGGCAACGAACGCTGCAGATACCACGGTACAGTCTATTTGCTCGTGCACTAAATCACTCTCGTGAAAGGTATTTTAGAAACCGAATCGATTCTTCATGAATGGCGCTCGCTAAGCCAGTGTCACCGCAATAAGTTGAGCACTATTGAGTAAAGTTGAACGTCACGTATTGGCGTCACCGGGCGTGGTGGAGCGGAAAATCCGATCAATTAAACACCATTTTTATCGTGGCCGTAAATTTTCGTTGAGCTCCGTGGTATTAGAGGAAAAATTAGTTTGGTAATGAAGGCCTATACTCGAGAGTTCAGAATGTTACATTTAGGATTCTTAACTTTATATTTTATTGACAGAGATGTTATGATTACGCAATTAAACAATAGTTAGTATACTTCGTCTTTTTAAAATTTACTCTTAGAGTTTAGTGTGGTTAGGATAAAACTAGATTATATGTAACACATGATTATAATGCAATTTTTTTTTATTATGCATGGCTTCCAAAAGCTTATTATGCTTAGGTAAATAAAGTATGCCAGATTGATGGGTAAGTAAGTACCTACACTTATGCAAAATGTGATAGGATGATCTCAGAATCGTTTACGACGAACGGCAATCACTTTCAATTTACGTACGAAAAATACTGAGCATCTAGCTCGTTTAAAGACAGTACTTTCATTACTCGCGACCATTGACGACAAACTTTATTGACTCGAGTTTACTCAGTGCCAAATCAGAACGCGGCATTCCGAAGAATGCAATCAACGTACCTAAGTAAAAATAATAACGTTAAATAAAATTCAAAACAGAGACAGCATTTATATTATACTGAGAGATTTATGGTACGATGTATGCAAATGTTATCATTATTGCACTCTCATTTGTGTCAGCCAAACCGTAGAATTAGCTACTTATGAAAATATTTAGCAGGACAAAAACCACTTGTCTTGTCTCTATGAGGCAGGAATGCTCTTTTGCCACCGTTGTGGTAAAAAAAAACAGATAAACTATATATTTTTATTTAATTGGAGTTGAATTTACAAAGGTTCCCCCCCCCCCCACCCCCACTAAATTGGGGGAGGCCTATGTCCAGCAGTGGACGTCCTTCGGCTGGTATGGTGGTGTTAATCACATACAATCTAGCCAAACCTCCAGGGTATATTCGCTTCAACGAATATGCATCTATCACGTCGCGGTCGCGAGTAACTGAACCGATGTAGATTGTTTTTGCCGGTTTTTAGTTTCCCCGGCTGTAAATTACTTTTAGTTACCTTCGTTTATCTCAAAACGGTTGCCGATATAATCATAAAATGATTTACACACGTTTTTATTACATGTGTTCAATTCAGTGTGGAAGCGGATGTACCTATTTTCAATTCTTATTCATCCTCATATTTAAGAGTCCGCAGGAAGCTCGGTTCTCCATACAAACGTAGTTTAGCTCTCATTTTAAAACTCCATGCTGCAATAACAAGAAACTTTGTACACACAATGGGATCCCGCCATATCTGTCAAGTTTCTATTGCTTGAAATTATAATGGAGAAAAAATACACCGATTATTAAGGTTATCATACAAGACCTAAAAAACTCTAAAACTCACTGTATTTTTCTTCTATTACAATTTTATAGTAACATACACTAAATTTCCTGCCTAGATATGGTGGACCCCATTGTATATACAAAGTTTCATGTTATTTCAGCACGGCGTTTTAAAATGAGAACGAAACCTCGATTGTATGGACGAGCGTGTGGGGGACCCTTGATAAATCTTATATGCTTATATATTTATACTTAATCAACCACATTTAAACCAACTATTGCTATTTTCCAACTAACTATTATGTCAAATTATAAGGAGTTATATATACCGAGAACAGTCCGAAACTTTTCTTTTAATGGAAAAATACTCAAGTTCTCCGCAGAAAGTTACAACCGATTCATGTATTACCACTTCGTAGGTATATTTGCACATAGTTAAAATTCTGCGCACGGGCGTGGAAAGGGATAATCCCACTTTTTCAGGATAAGAACTACTCGCGTTGCAGTCTGGACAGCAACTCGTAAGCTCCATTCCTACTTGCATCAAGTCCCGTGGGCACGTCTCAGTTTTATCCCAGCTTTCGGAGATCTGCGCAGTAAGTACATAGTGATTATAAGTATTTTCGTATAAGCAAAAATGATATATCTATACATTACAAACCTAACCATATATAACTACTTCACTATCTGATTTATAAATTCCCTAATATACCTGCCCATGATAATGAAAAGGTGTGTTAATAAGGCCGGCCACTGTTCCTTGTTGAAAAACGATTCCTATTTGCTGACCGAGGAAGTAGCCAGCGACATGTGACAATGCCGTACTGTCGACCAGTGTCTTTGCTAAACAAACGGTGGTTTTGTCTTTCCTGCATACATCCATAAACTCACGCCTATATTTCCAGAAGGGGTAGACAGAGCACACGAAAATTGGAGAAAATGTGATATGCAGTGACAGGTTGTTAGCTCATCTCTTCCTCGTACATTATAAATTTGATATTTATTACCATTCAAACCAACAGAAACAAAACTTATTTGTTCTTAAAAATACATTATAATCTAAATTGAACAATTTATTAAAAACTATTTGTTACCTAATATAATAAGTTATTAGGTAAGTATACTCGATTAAATAAACTTTATTCGTGACTGGGAGTTCTAAATTTTTCCTCGTTTCATAGTACAACACTGTGTATGCAATAAACCCTCTTTATTTCCGTAACGGGTCCCCATAGAACACCTTTATATTTCCTCTTAACTATCGAAGGGACATTTAGTGACGGATGCTCCTTATGGCCTTAATGACAGACGTAAAGGGAATATATTATCGAAAAAGTTTAGTAGTAACCAGGGGAACTTTCATAATTTTGCTGGATCGGTTTGGAGCAGATGAGCCCATTTATCCCCCCCCCCCTACCCTATTTAGCTCCCTAATAAAGTGAGGTACCCTCTAATCTAAACTATTTCCGAAGGACCATTCACACACGATAGTCAATTATTATCGTTAAATGAGGGATTTTATTATAGACCTGCTTCTCTTCCAAATTAGGATTGATTTTGACATGGATATATAACAAGAGCAAAAAATTAAACGGTGGACTAATTTAGCGGGACAGCAATTATTGTAGTCGAATATATTTTTTTCGAAGATAGATTACGTTTATTTTTATCACTATTCTGAAGTGATATTAATGTAAATATATTATAAAATTCAATAAAAAAAAAACAGACCTTACTTTAAATTTTACGACCATAACTCGCCACGGGTCGCTGCAGTTAACATTTTCCTCTTGAAAGTGCGTTTGAACGAATTTTCTCCGGAACTCTGCTTGACCAGCATAGAAGATTTCGATAGCGCTTGGTGAGGAGTACATGTAATTGAACTCTGAGGATCATGATGGAGCAGAAAAACATGATAGGGAACTGTTAAGGGTTAGATATCTTTATGTCTGTTTTTGGGCGCTTTTGTTTATGTTTGCTTAGCAACCGTTGTAAACGAACTTATGAGAGTCTGATGATGGAGTGGAACAACATCACACAGAACCTTTTGAAGGCATATAGCTACTTGACCGTGTTTGGGCTCATTTCATCGTGTTTGCTTAGTAGCTTCTGTACATGATCTGCTGAGCGTCTGATGATGGATCAGAACAATATTGCAGGGAATCTTGATCAGGTAATTATTCAGTAAACCGTGTTTTGACTCTTTTGATAGTATTTATTGAGAAGCCTCTTCTCCTGAAATGCTGAAGGCCTGATGATGGAGCAGAACATCACCCTAGGAAACTATGTGAATACACATATGTATATTACTGTGTTGTGATTATTTTGATAGTGTTTTCTCGGTAACTTCTGTGCACGAACTGCTGAGGGCTTCAGGTATGATGAAACAGAATAATGTAGTAAGGAACTTTGTGAAGGCTCATAGATTGAATTCCGTAATACGACTCTTTTAAAGGTGTTTAGTGAATAGCTTCTCTACAAGGACTGCTAAAAGTAGAATTTTTGCTCTTTATACCCGCAACAGAAGATTACGTGTAAGCTGCATGTCCCCCAAACACATCTGCCGATTTAAATATATAATCATATTATGGTTTTGGTTTCAGTATTATTATGGGGCTTGTGATACTGGGACACTTTAGGCCTCGCGGTAGTCGCAGTACTTACCCTTACGTGCCTTGCTGCTCACGCGTGGGCTCGACCTTCAAACCTTTAGCTCGCCGGCTGGCGTAGAAAGCGCCCTGGTGAGACACTTCGGTCTTTCAGTCCCACTGTCTAGCCTCGACGCTCCCCTTTGAAAATTCAGCGATACTGAGAATCCGCGTAGGCTCGCGCAGAGAGCGTGACCCTCCACGTTCGGGCTTTTAGGCACTTCGGGCCTTCTGACCTCTGCCTTTGGTCAGGCTCTGCCTTTGGTTTGACGTGCCTCGCCACGTACCTTTCGGCTCTCAAGTTTTATTTGTAAGAACTCATAGATAGTGAGTGTCCGTGTGGGCTCGCCCTTTTGACCTTCGGCACTCTGGCTCGCGTAGTGAACTCTCTCAAAGGAAGCTTCGAGCCTTCGGCCGTTGCGCGGCCGGGCCCGGTGATGCTCGGAAGCGGTCCGACCCGGCCGCCTTTGTTCAACCCAAGCGTTTGACGGCCGACCCAGCTACGGCCGAGGCTCAGAGGGCCTACTCCGAACTTCGAAAATTGAACTTCGTGTCGTGCCGTCCCTTTCACTGTCGTTTTATACAGTATATGACGGAAAGGGACGGTACGATACGAAAGTCGATTTTCGAAGTTCGGAGTAGGCCCTCAGAAGCAGCTTGGTCTGGGCCTAGCTCGGAAACGGAACGGTCTAATTCGAATCATCCTTTACACGTGGGCTCGCCTTTAGGACCTCCGGCCTTCGGGCTCACGTAGAGAGTGCTCTCCGATGGAACATTTCGGAACTTTGGCCCTACGCCTTTCGGTCTCCTATGCCCCTTTCGCCAGAATATATAGCGTTGGGTGAGGAACAACTAGTTTTTTATACCACATCGGTGATATACAAGTGTACCTACGGTCCGCTTGGTGGTAATTGGTTACCGCAACCTCCAGTTGTGGAATGAGTTCCCTGCCGAGGTTTTCCCAAGGGAATACAGTAGGCGTCCATCTTCTAATTCCAGGGGTTCTAATGCGCATTTCCGACTCTTTAAAATAATAAAATAAAACAATTAAAAGCCCCCAACCATATACGAAGTAAGTACATAAAGATAAAAGTAGGTTTCAAAAACGGTTGTATGATTGCGAGGTATAGTTACAAACCCAGCAAAATCCGTCGGGGGCTGCCATTGCCATGTCTGTTCTTTAATTTCATAAAACTCAAGATACATTACATAATAAAGCAACTTAAATCGAGGTGCCTATTACCACATAATCTTACTTCATTTCAGGGCAGGCAATTGCAGCCCCCGACGGATTTTTCTGGGTTTGTAACTATACCTCGCAATCATACAACCGTTTTTGAAACCTACTTTTATATTTATGTACTTATTTCGTATATGGTTGGGGGCTTTGAATTGTTTTATTTTATTATTTTAAAGAGTCGGAAATGCGCATTAGAACCCCTGGAATTAGAAGATGGACGCCTACTGTATTCCCTTGGGAAAACCTCGGCAGGGAACTCATTCCACAACTGGAGGTTGCGGTAACCAATTACCACCAAGCGGACCGTAGGTACACTTGTATATCACCGATGTGGTAGGGGGCTTTTAATTGTTTTATTTTATTATTTTGCAATTAGGTAAAACCGTCGTGGGTATTACAAAAATTTTAATTTTAAATATTTGCTCCAATTACAGAGCCCACCTTGTATATGTTACCGGCAACTTCTGTATACACAACGCATACACGCTGTGTAAAAATATAGATCAATAATGTTTGAAAAATATTTGCATGCTAGTATCATAGTACAAAATAGCAGAATGAGCTACCTATTGTCACATACCACCTAAGGACACTGATGTAACTACTTATTCTTTGCAAAATAAAATATATCTATCTATCATGGATCAAGTGGGTAACTTGATACGTATCATGTGGGCAATGTACATAAAACCGCAGAACTAATCACTTTTCCCGGTCAATATGAATAATGACTACCCCATGTTGGGCTGAATAATCAGCATACATACATACATATAATCACGCCTGTTTCCCAGAGGGGTAGGCAGGACGGATTTCCACTTGCTACGATCCTTTCATACAACTATCGCTTCATGAACTTTCATAACATTTTTCATGCATGCGCGCCGAAGGGTACTCCTGACCTGGCCTTTCTGCAGAATATCTCCGATTTGGTCGGAGTACGTTCACCAAGGTCTTCCCCTTGCAACTTTTCCATCCACTCTTCCTTCATACTCTCGTTTTGTCAATCTTCAAATCAACAAAAATCAGCAAATTGGTGAAAATTTACAGTTACTATCGAGTAATTGTCAAGGCGCTTATCGAAGCTCTGAGGGAAGCAAGATGACCCTAACCTAACCTATGACATTACGTTATAATATGGCTGACTAGAAAAAGGGAAGTATTTCTTTTGCCCGGTCCAAGTGATAAATACTAAACCCTCGAGTAAAGTAAGGAGTCGCGAATACGCACTGACTACACTGTCACGCACTTCGACAGTTTTGGTTTTGAGGCTTGGCTTGTTGTTCGTAAAAAAACTAAATAGTCTAGTTACATTTAAAATGATAGACAGAGTCCTACACTTCTTGCTCAACGTTTAGTTACATCACTATTGCATATGCTTATTTAGTGCAACAAGGCTTGTGCATTATTGTTTGAGGACTGTTTCTACTCGTGCACGTGTTACTTATGCTGCATACTGTACTTTAATGGTTAAGTAATAAATGTTATAATATTCATAAACTATTTCATGTGCATGAAAAATAATCATGATCCCGGCTGCTGTCCTATGACAGTGGCTTGAAAATTTCTAATGGTCAAGTTGCCAACTCACTTGACAAGCCTAATCCCAAAATAAGATCTAGTTTCTCCCTCGAGTTGGGAGGTCAGACGGCAGGCGCTTTCGTAAAAACTAATGCCTACGCCAATTGATGAAATTAGATAGATAGATAGATAGATAGATAAGTCATTTATTTGTTTGCCACATAAGTACACATAAGTTATAAAAAAAAAATAGTTATAACACAACAAACTCAAAACTTAAAAATAATTCACAAAAATAAAGAAACTAATATTTTTTTCACAGTTAAGTCTTAAAAATGTATTAAGGAATTAATAATTGTGTGCATTGCAGCAAAACAAAAAGGTTCCAACTCAGTGTGAAATTTTGCTCGCAACCGAGCAAAACACTGGTATTCTGTCAGAACCCAAAACATATGTGTAGAATAAATACTGACGGACAAAACATACATATATAAAAAGAACAAACATATCCGAAATAGTGTGTGATAATGTAACGTGTGCCTACTTATAATGAAAAGAAAGAAAAAGGAAAAGAGAAAGAAAAGTGGATAAAAGAAGGGTATTTTTGTAGGGTGTTTTGGTCGATTTGAAAGTACAGTCACACAAAGAAGTCTGCAACCAAATAGCCGTGCGGAATTCCTACCACTTGTTTCTCCATGAGAATTTTTTTAAAGTGTGATTTAAATGATAGTTTTGATGGTAAGCGTCTAAGTGGTGGAGGAATATTATTCCAGCATTTGGTTGCAAGATACCGGAAGCTACCTGTAAAAGCAGCTGTCCTGTGGGGGTGTACTTCCAAAAGACATCGACGTGTAGACCTAGTGCCATGATGTTTGTGAAAAGATGAGACTTTTATTCTCGAGTAAAGATAATCTGGTCTTTTGTATTTTAATACATCAAACAGAAGACACGCGAGGTGTAAATGTCTACGGGAGGTCATGTTTAATGTCGAGGCTTTGTTTAAGTAAGGCGTGATGTGACTTCTAGGTGGGATCGAGTAACAGAAACGAGCACATGCATTTTGTACACGTTGTACGAGACGACGAGTTTTAGCCAGTAATCTAGGTCCATAAATTATATCTCCATAATTCAGCCAAGAGAGTATTAGAGATTCACAGAGAGTCACGCGTACATTTTTCACTTAAAAGATTTCGTATTTGGTATAATACTTTCAGTCGGTAAAAACAAGATCGTACCAAATTTCCGATGTGGCTTTCAAAACGCAAATGACTGTCAATTACTATACCTAAATTCCTAGCCTCCTCCACACGTTCAATTCGCGATCCGCTAACACTTAATATAGGATGGTTGACTATGATTTTAGAGATTTGATTTTTAGAGCCCAAAATCATATACTTTGACTTTTGGGGATTTAGTAGTAACCCATTACTATCAGCCCATGCGCTAATTCTGGTTAGGTCCTCATTTACCTTACAAACGGACTCTGCAAAGTCGCGCGGAGAAGCTGATAAATATAATTGGACATCATCTGCATACAAATGATACTTGCAATGTTTGATGACATTA
Source organism: Notocelia uddmanniana (assembly GCA_905163555.1). Classification (NCBI taxonomy): domain Eukaryota; kingdom Metazoa; phylum Arthropoda; class Insecta; order Lepidoptera; family Tortricidae; genus Notocelia; species Notocelia uddmanniana. The sequence goes on from LR991055.1 coordinate 26,963,642, forward strand.
ATTATGTCTGCGCTGTATATAATGAATAGTAAAGGACCAAGTATGGAACCCTGAGGAACTCCTCTAGTTAATGGCCTCGACGCGGACACTCGTGATGTACCGTCCTCCTTTACTATTTTAACAGACTGAGTACGGCCACTGAGGTAGTTATGAAACCAAATCAGGGATGTGTAGTTCACACCGTAGTACGAGTATGATAATTTAGAAAGGAGTAAGGGAATGTTAATGCTATCAAAAGCCCGAGAGAAATCCAATAATACCAGACATGTTCCCCTTCCAGAGTCCTGCTCAGTCAATATATTGTCTATCACATCCATAAGAGCGGTCACCGTACCCATACCTTTACGGAAACCCGACTGTAATTGTGGCAAAATGTTATTGTCCTCAACATACCGACAGAGCTGAGTGTACACAGCTCTTTCCAGTACTTTGGACAGAAAAGGCAGTATGCTTATTGGTCGAAGATCCTTAAACTGACAGGGATTATCCACTTTAGGTAAGGGGGTAACTAGAGCAGACTTCCATAAATCCGCTCAAGATAGATTTGTTGACAATAGCAGTAATTACCGGTAAGGTGCATGGCAGTGTGAGCATTATCATATCCCTTCCGATTCCATCGACGCCAACTGCATTTGTGGAAATGCCCGTAATATATTTACCAACATCATATTCAGTAACCGATTGTAAAATGAAAGATGAATCATTAAAACTATGAAATTCAAAATACGACATCAAGGACAATGAAACCATATCAGCACCAGGCACAGCTAAAAAACTGTCATTGATGGCATTTGGGTCGTTGAAACGATCTGGAAGGCATTCACGTTTCTTAGAGTCGGTTAAAATATTTTTTTTCAATTTTTTCCACAGCAATCCCGAATCATTGTGATTTGAATTAATATGATAATTGTAATATGCACGTTTTTCATTAAATATACTACTAACTACGAGTTTTTTTAAGTCGGTGTAATACCGTTTATGACTCTCTGATTTGGTCTGACGGTACCTAGCATAAGCCTCATTACGCTTGTTAATCATAATTTTGATTGTATCGGTAATCCATGGTAAAGAGTGATTTTGTTTTAGTTTAACAGTTTTTACTGGCGCATGTTTGTTAAAAAGAGATACAAGAAGAGAGTTAAATGATTCCGCCATATCATGAACGGAGTCCATTTTGGCCACTGATACCCAGTCGATAGTGTGTAGATCCCGATTAAATTCAGTCATATCCATGTCCTTGTACGGTCTGAAAGAAATGGTCTTTGTTGGCAACTTTTTACGTTTAATTGGAACAGTAAACAATACCATGGCATGACCCAGTGAGCCGGTTATGTTTGAAATGCAAACATCTTGTACAGGTGAATTTGTGCAAACAACATCGATGAGAGTTTCGCTATCTGTGGAATAATGAGTAGGCTCCTTTACCACCTGCTCTAAACCTAAACAATGTAAGAACATATTCAGCTTTCTTGTCATACAATTGTTAGTGTGCAACATGTTTATATTAAAATCCCCCATTAAAATAATTTTATCGTAATTGGAAAAGTATGTTACTGATTCAGTTAATGAATCTAGAAAGGTGTCAACATTAACCCAAGCCGGGCGATATGCAGTACCTATAATAAATTTGTGACAAGAGTAATAGATTTGTGTGTAGGGTGGGCAACAAGACGAGCACGCACGCAGCGCTTGAAATAAAAAGCAAGTCCTCCCCCACGGCCACCACGCATCCCGCGGGGTCGTGGGGAACTCAGAAACTTATACCCGGGAACGACGGGTGCCCGCTGTTCTTGTCCATTTCGTAACCATGTCTCGTTAATTGCCACCACGTCAGCGTCGAATTTATCCATTGCCACTAGAAAATCGTCGTGACCAGTACCCAGTGAGCCCGCATTATATAACGCTAATTTAAAAAACTTAGTTTTAGGAGACATGATAATAAGGTTCCTTTAGCAATAAGCGGGTAGATAACAAAATGTAATGAACAAACGGCAGGTTTGCGCGTCTACGTATCGAGCTAGTGCATGGTCGCAGATTATTACATAACTTAAAGAAGATTCAAGCAAGCAACAAGGCATGATAATATAATGTTGTGGTGTGTGGTCATATACATTTTGAAATAGGTAAACTTTAGTGTGATCGAGTGTAGTGTAAAGTGTGTTATTATTTGCGGCTATAGGGTTTATGTTGTTTGTGTTGCAAATAGCAGTGTTGTACTTATATGACGGTTGGAACCCTTTTACTATTGCTGCAATGCAAACCAGCAATTCATTGCACAACATCTTATGTAAAAAATAATTCCATAATTTGCTTAAAACCAAAAGTTTACGGTATAAACAAACAATAAGACTATAAACGTACGTGCATAAACAAAATATCGATTCAAGAACACACATAAACGGCAATACAAGTATAAAACCGCGATACTTTTGATTAAATAGACAGTGAACCAAAAACACGAGCCAAGTCCAAATCAGTGCGTATTCGGTGCCGAGGTACGTTTTCGCCCGAACGTTGTCGGACGAAGATCCTACCATCACGAGTCCATGCATATCGCCAAGAGTGCTGCTCTTTGAGCACCCGGACCTTCTGGAACAGCTGTCGATTAAACGGGGTTAGCCGCTCATTGACGTAAAACCGGCACGGCGTGCCGGGTAGCCCAGTGCCTTCGGTGGTCGCTCCTCGCCGCACCCGCGCCGCCTGCAGCAGCCGGTCCCGCACAGCGCGGCGCGCCAGCCGTACCACGAGTAGCCGAGGCCGCGTCGCCGGCCCCTGGACGCCCTCGTCCAGCTGCAACTTACGGCCAACACGTGTGGCCTGGACGATGTCGTGCTCCGTCAGCGGCACTCCCAGCTTCTGCCCCAAGGTAGTCACTATATGTACCGTACTCTCACCGTTTTGTTCCGGTACACCTGATATTTCTATATCGTTAACTAATAGCTCTTGGTCCCGATCATTTAACTCCATTCGTAATTGTGCAATTGTATCCATTAGAGTAGCCTCGGGGACATTTTCATTTCGTGTGTCTTGTTTGCTCTCTAAGGCTTCAACGCGTGCACATAGCATGTCGATGCGGGTATCACAGCTATCAATTCTTGATGTTAGGCTTGATATGGCCCCGCGAAGGGCTTGTTTCTGCTGGCTCATCCCCCGTATCTCTTCGCGAAATAGACGGAGCTCCGTGACCAGCAGCTGCACCTCGTTGACGCGGGCAGTGTCAAGTGTAGCACCTAGTGTGGTAGTGTTGTTGTACTGGTGCTGGCTGTCCGTATATGATACTTCCATGACGGAGCTATCTCCTGATTCTTCCGAAGTCATTGCTGTTTGAGACCGGGCGGCCCCGCGGTGTACGGTAACATTGCCGCAACCACCCCTCACCGGTGTGTTGGAGTTGTCCGACCTAGGCTCGACACTTTTGCACTGCACACACTTCCAAGAGCTTTTATGCTCGGGTCCCATTGCAATAAATAGTTCATTAGGCACATTTGCGCAAAGCAAGTCGTATGATTTTTGACAGTTGTAACAATTCAAATAACTGCGATCGGCGATTCTGTTTAAGCATCCAGCACAAGTTGGCATTCTGAATTATATTCACGCTCACTAGGAATAAGGTCGAAATTCTAGTAGCCCCAATGAGGACTTCGCTTGTGCGCACGCGCAGTTTGCTAACAGCTGATTCGGTGACAGCCAGTCAGCTGACTCGCAGCAACTGATTTATGAAAGTTCACCCAAATCACAAAACGAACAATGTAAAACCGAAATTACAGTCGTAACAGTGGTTTCCAGTCACAGTCAACAATGTATTTCGTTAGCCACTAATATTATCACGTTTATTTTAACCCGACTGAGTGTTCATATTCGTTTTGCCAATTTTTATTCTCAATTTTAACGGAGCAAAAAATATGTACGTCTGCCCGGACGGTGTCGGTGACGTCACTCCTCACTCACTCAATTAGGGTAGCGGACGCCTGGATCGTGGACTGGACATCCTTCAGGATGCAACTGTAATAGGATAACGCTAGGATGATGATAGTGAAAAATAAAGAAGTAGTTGTTTTTTTTCTGTTTTAAAAAGTGTTTTTTTTTCATGGCTCGGAGCGTAGTTGGTTGTGTCAAGAGAAATAGCATCCCGGCGCGTAGGGTTGTCAAAATACTATAGAGAGAAACTGGAGTATGAACTGCATTCTAATTCTTCTAAAAAGGTGGTCAATGTGTGGTGTTGTATACGAGCACTTTATAAAATACGAACAACAACAACAACCACCACACGAACGATGAAAAACGAAACAATGGCTTTTTGTACAATATTTCGTGGTAAAAGTCCTTCTGGCGAAAAGATGCTGTTTAGTTTGTAATTTGTCAATCCATGTTCTTAACTCACAAAGCAATTATATTGCTATTATATTACTTCAACCGTAATATTGTGTCATTGTGTATATGTCGTTCTCGGATGGCATAATCCGCCGTTTTACATTACGGCTAGTCATTTTTCAGTTTTTACATGGCTGCCAAAAGAAGGAGTGTAATGTTTTCAGGTTTCATATTTGTATGTATGTGAGTTTTTCAATTAACATGGGTCCTAAAAACTAATTGTTATTTTAAAAGTTGAAAACGAACCCTACTTGAAACAGAATGTAATTAGGTTAGCATTTAGATATTATAGTCATAGTTTTTACACTTGTTGAATTATATTGTTGCATTCAATTATTTTCAATATATCGGGTGTCCTAGTGGCGTTTATGACAACCCTACTGGGTCACTTGTGTACGTAACTAAAGTACATACGTTACACGCTTGTATAAGTTTTACCGTGTCTAGTCCCTTTAATTAAAATGCTTGTCATGAAAACTGCTTTCACAGGCCAGCTTCAATAGGTAATTTAAGAGATTCACCGATAGTGTATTATCACCATTTCTACCAACATAACATGGAATATGTTACATCATGTCTCGTTATTTACTACATACCTACATGTTACAAATCATGGTTGGGTTTGATCGATAGTAGACGGGCTAAAATATAAAATACATATACCATACCTGTTGTACCATAGTTTCTTTTCGACATTCTAAATATTTAACTCATTTCGTAAATTTCTTGTGCTTTAAAATATAAAGATGAGGCTAAATAACAGTATATTTTTAACCAGGAGATATTTTAGTGTTCGAACGAAGTGAGAGAATTAGAAGATATATTTTAGTGCTCGAACGAAGTGAGAGCACCAATTCAAACGCTTCAGTTGTGGGATGAACTCCATGCCGAGGTTTTCCCAATGGACTAAGTATCACAATATGGAATTCTTTGAAAACGGAATGAATACATAGCGTTGGCTATGAGTATGTGCCTCTCATGTTGTTGCGGGCCGTATGTTGTTTGCCATATACAGGTTTAACATATATAGGTGTATATACTCGAACTTTTTACGTATGTATCAATTTTTTTTCAATGATATACGAACATTTGTTTTGAAATTCCGCAAATTGATTTTTAATGGGTATGTCAAGTTTATGTCAGATTGAATCACTGCAATCCCAGATGTTGGCTTACGTTTGTTTTCAGCAATTTCAGTTCCGTGGCATGTCACCATTGTTTGACTGTTTGCGAACAAACACAACCCAGCTCGTTATTTCAAAGCAACAAACAAACGTGGATCCACGACACGGATTTTTCTAGAAACGGGAATATAGAAACAACGAAACTAAATATCGTGTTTATTGTGTCATAGCATAGTTTTTATTACGGATCGATTTCTTAAAATATTTGTTATGCCTTACTGCCAAAAGTGAGCAGGAGCAACTTAATTCCACGCGAATAATCAGACCTCGAAGAATCAACTTGTAAAAACTTTTTATTTCATATCAAACTTGAATTCAAGGTCAACAGTGGATATAATTAAAAGCTGAGCTGAGTTGTGTAGCTAAAGTTTTAATGAAATAGACACAGTTACCAAACTTTTAGTTACTCATTTATTAATTTTATGAGTATTTATTATTAATTAACTATACCACTGTTTCTAATTAGATTTTTGCTTTTGTTGACATTATTGTATTTATCTTTTTGATATTCTTATAATATTCATTATTGACATCTTCATTTTAACTTTACTTTCAATTACAATTTAAAAAAATGTTGATTTGTTATTTTGTGATTATTATGAGTTACCAGTTTTTTAACCTGTGCCTTTGTAATATATTTTGATTAAATTTGAATACTCAGTTTTATGTTCTTGTGTCTGTGTTCTGTACTAAATAACAGTAGTTTTAAAGACATTTGTAATTATTAAAACTTTATGGGCAAAGCCTGTAATAAATGGTTTTGTTATTATTACTAATAATAATATTTTATCTTTTAAGCTGACTAATTTTGAATTGTTTTACGCATTAACACGAGTCAAATTATTTTGTAAATCATTTTTTACTTAAATAATTTAAACAATGATCCTGGTAACTTTCATGTTAAATTAATACGGATAAAAAAAACTAAAAGTGTAGAAAAGAGTAGTGTTAAAACAGAACCAGGGTTGGGCAAAATACTCGGTTCATTGTATTTGAAATACTAAATACATTTAAAAATGTATTTGAAATATACAGAATTCTAACTATTTTGGTGGCAGGTATATGAAATACAAAATACTAAATACAGCTTTCAGAATAATGTATTTAAAATACAAATTACAAAATACATTTTATAACTTCTTTGAAACGTTTTTTTTTTTAATTGAAGAAGGGAATTCCTTTCATAAAAACTAAATGCTTACAAGCACCTCGAAGTATTTGCCGGTTAGAAAAACCAGCCAAGTACGAGTCGGAACTCGGTTAGTAGTGTTCCGTACTATCATTTGTTTTACATGTTCCCATTTCACGTACTTCTTTTATTTTTTTATAATTTGACCTCGGATCCATACTAAGGGAATTCTCAGACCATCTACTTTGGAAGAAATCGGGCTTTAAATAAAAAAATCTTGAAATGGTGGCCACTTTCCTGGACCATAAGGTATTATTATTGAAACCACATCAAACCGTTATTAAGAAGTTTAAAATAGCGCCTTTTTTTGCAAACTTGTGACGCTAGAACAACTACCACTACGACGCGACGCGAGTAGAGAAAAATCTATCATCCTCTTTCTAATAACCAAAACAGTTCGAGTGAGCCAGGAATCGAAGAGTCGCGCTGGACGCGATTTGACAGCTAGTTTTGCAAACCCACCTGACCTCGGATTCGTATTCAGAAACCTCTTGAATCGCAATCAATTCATAAGCAATCAATTGTATTTATTACTAACACGATATGGGTTCTATGCCTGAAATAAATAATTGAATTGAATTGAATTGAATTATCATCGTTTTCAATTAAATAGGCTCATAAAAAACAATAAAGCTCATTTTTTATGTTAGAAAATGAAATAAAAAGGATTAATAAAAGTAATAATAACTCTCCTAAAAAAATATGACAGCTCGGACCCTTGAGCAGTGCTTATTTTTTAGAGATGTGTGACGCATGACATACTGGTTGTAGTACTCTATACTGTATGTAGTGCAAAAACTAGAGCCCTTATTATACCCAAACTAACATCTTAAATGGGGGAAACGCCATTTTGCCTATAGGTATGAAATTAGGCCATCAATTGCTATATATATCCAAATTTCAGTTTTCTTTGTCAAATGGTTTTCGAGAAATCCACACATGTGTGATCGCATATGTGTTCCGTTGGACCATTTTGGTACAATTGGTATGGAACACTAATTAGTGGATAAGGGATTGAACTTTCACTGTAACCACCGCTATCACATTGTTTTGTGAGGTGGACGTTTTAAATCCAACATCTACACCCCGTAAAATTAAGTATCTGGTCTGGATCAAATTCTCAGTAACAGAAAAAACCGCTTAACAAACTAAACTGCCTAAATGCTGAATTGATGTGGATTCACACTTAACATTGAAACATACACTCAGTGTTGCCACAGTGGCCGGACTATATTTAAAAAACCTTCAGTATACAATTTAATAAAATGTATTTTATTGCGAATGTATTTTAGAACTTCAAGTATTTAAAATACTAAATACATGTGAGTGCGGTATTTGAAATATTAAATACAAAATACTTTTCCAAGTAGTATTTGAAATAAAAATACAAAATACGTATTTGTATTTTAAATACGTATTTCAAATACATGTAATTTAAATACTGCCCAACCCTGAACAGAACCATATCTCTCGCTAATTAGATAATGTGCTAATGTGGTCCGATTGGAATGTGGTCAAGTGAATTTATTACTCATTACTGTCTTTAGAGTGGCGGAAGGCTGCGAGCCTTTGAATAAAATAGAGAGGGGTCGCTAGTAGTACTGGCTCAGAATACAAGGCTGTGATGACGTAGTGGGCTGGGTGTTCCAGTGATAAGGGCGCTGGTCCGGAAAACCAGAGGCACGGGTTCTATTCCCGTTTTAGACTACGTGTGCTGTGAGATCACGGTTCATTTTCTATGTATTTGTTCTCTGTATCAAACAATTGAGATTTTATTTCCTTACTCCACTTTTCAATGAAATATACTGTACAGTATATAATTCTACCCAGATTAAGGGCAATAAAAATAGTGTGAATGTGTTTGTTTGTCGAAACTGTGTTGACTTTCATCCTATTTTCCTAGGGTCCAGCAAACTGGTGAAATACAATTTGCCGGCCTTTGTCTTCTTCTTCCGTGCCCGTTCCCATTTCATTTGAGGTCGGCCCTCTGAATATGTTTGCGCCACATGGCTCTGTCATTATAACTTGCTGGTACAGTTTTAGCTAGTTTTTCTAGGTTTCTCAACCAAGTAGCTTTGGGGCGTCCTCGGGGTTGTTTGCCTGTGTCAATTTGTAAGGCGATTTTAACTGGGTGATCATCTTCTCGGCGCATTACATGTCCATACCATCAAAGCTGGGTTTCATGGATCTTCTCTGGGATAGATTCTACTTTAAAGCTGCCTCTGACGTGCTCATTTCTTATCCTATCCAGTTTGGTAACACCCCCTGCCCACCTAAGCATCTTCATCTCGGCGGCGTGGAGCATGGCTGCATGATCCTGCTTAGCTGTCCAGCACTCTGCCCCATAGAGTAGAACGGGCCTGACGCACGTTTTGTATATGTTCCCTTTGGTTCTGATGGGAATTCTGCGGTTACAAAGCACTCCCGTCAGGGATCGCCACTTCATCCAGCCAGCATTTATTCTCCGCACAATATCGGAGTCACATGATGCAGTTTCATGGAATGTGGACCCTAAGTACTTAAATTGGGTTACCAGCGGCACAGGGCTGTTCTCTATAAGCAGTATAGAGCTACATGCTTGTCCAAACGTGAGTTTCATGTACTCTGATTTTGTCCTGCTGATCCTCAGGCCATTACTTTCCAGTGCGTAACGCCATTTATTCACGGTTTCTTTGAGAACCCCATGTGACTCCGCAACTAGCACAATGTCATCGGCGTACAGCAGACACCACGGCACCGAGGCTTGGATATCCTTAGTGAGATAGTCCATTACGGTGATGAAGATGAGGGGGCTGAGAGCTGAGCCTTGTTGGACTCCCACTTTAACAGGGATTGGTTGACTAGTTCCTGCTGGGCTGCGGACTGAGCTGCTGACATCTGAGTACATATCCTGTATAAGTCTTATGTAAGCTTCAGGCACATTTTGGCTTCTTAGGGCTTGCCAGACCAGTTTACGGGGCACTCTATCAAAGGCCTTTTCGAGATCGAGAAAAACCATAAGTTTTTCTTCAAGGCTCTGTATTTCTCGGATAGAATTCTAAGTGTTTGTATGGCATCTGTAGTTCCATTTCCCTTGGTAAAACCTTACTGGTTCGGCGTTACCGTGATGTGACCCATGAGGTGGCTTTTTAGGACCTGTTCCAATACTTTTAGAGTATGTGACGTTAGCGTTATACCTCTGTAGTTTTGACAGGATTGGACATCACCTTTATTTTTGTAAATAGGGACGAGGAAGCTATGTCTCCAGGAGTCAGGAATTTTATTTGAAGAGATGATGTTATTAAATAGGTTTGTGAGCCAGATCACTTCAACCTCTCCAAGCTTCTTTCTAAACATCCGCAGGCACGCCGTCTGGTCCGGGAGACTTTTTATTTTTCATTTTAGAAATAGCCCTTTTCACTTCTGCGGGTGTAAGAACATCTATTGGTCCCGCGATGGGAGGTAGAGGTGTAAAGTTTTGACTAGGGAATTCTTCATTAAGTAGATTGTTAAAGTACGAGTGCCACCTATTGTTTATATCTACGTTGGTCAATAAGAGGTTGTCTTTGTCATCTTTTATGTACTTAACGCTTTTGAAATCATGTGTTATTTTTACGTACGATTTTAAAGATCTCATGATCATGGGTTTCGTTTTCGAGATTTTCGTACATGCGTTGATTGACAATCGCTCGGGCCCGCGCAATTGTCTGTTTGGCCAGGCCAGGCTGTCAGGCCATCATTCAGAAATTTCTCGTGCTCGATTTCCTGACAGCCGCCCTGGGGGGCATACGCTGCTACTATATTCAGCGGGGGTTGCCCATCCATTGCAAGTTTTATGGACATGATGCGATCTGTGCGCCGATCTACATTAACCACCCGCGGTTTGCAATGCTTTTCGACTACTATAGCTACACCGTTTCTTTGATTTGAGGTGCCATAATAGAAAAGTTTATAAGCGTTTCCGATTTCTTTTGCTTTGGCCCCTTTCCATTTGGTCTCTTGTAGGCAACATATATCGATGTTTCTTCTCCTAAGTGTTTCTGCCAGTTGGGAGGTCCTTCCAGTTAGAGTTCCGATGTTCCATGTTGCCAATCTTATATTATTACATACTGTAGACAAGTTGTAGCCCTTGTCTTTGCCGTCACTTGGGGGGTACGCCCTAGCATTTTTCTTCTTTTCCGCCTTCGATTTCTCGTTCCGTTTGCCGGCCTTTGTATAATATACATACATACATACATACATATAATCACGCCTGTTTCCCATAGGGGTAGGCAGAGATCACGGATTTCCACTTGCTACGATCCTGACATACAACTTTCGCTTCATGAACTTTCATAACATTCTTCATGCATGCGCGCCGATTTAGGGTACTCCTGACCTGGCCTTTCTGCAGAATGTCTCCGATTTGGTCGGAGTACGTTCGCCGAGGTCTTCCCCTTCCAACTTTTCCATCCACTCTTCCTTCATACACTCGTTTTGTCAATCTTCTTTCATCCATCCTCTCTACATGTCCAAACCATCTTAGCATACCTTTCTCAATTTTCGTCACTATATCTTCATTCACTCCACACCTCCGTCTTATAACGGTGTTTCTCACTCTATCTCTCAAAGTAACGCTACACATACTTCTCAGCGCTCTCATTTCCACTGCATTCACTCGACTCTGATGTTTCTTCTGCCACACCCAACTTTCACTACCATACATTAGTGTCGGCACCAACACTCCTCTATGCACGGCCAGCCGCGCCTTTTCTGACACTTTCTGGCTACTCAAAAAGGCGTGAAGTGCCCCATTCACTCGATTCCCAGCTATCACTCTCCTTTCAATATCTCCTTCATGCTTACCGTCTCTCGTGAACAAAGTCCCCAAATACACAAACCCATCCACTTGCTCCAACCTCTCTCCATCTACAGCAATTTCACAAACTGTCATACACTCATCTCTTTCAAATACCATCACTTTCGTCTTGCTTACATTCATTTTCATTCCTTTTCTCGCAAATAATCTGTGCATGCTAGTTACCATCTTCTGTAGCTTCTCAGCCGATGACGCTAATAAAACCTGGTCATCGGCGTAGAGTAGACATTTGATAAGCAACCCATTCATTTCCAACCCACATTCATCGTCTTTCAAATCTTGCAAACAACTGTCCAGAAATAGATTAAACAGCCACGGTGACGCTACACATCCCTGTCTAACACCCTTTTCGATGCTAAACCATTCAGTGTAGGACCCGTTTACTCTCACGCAAGCAGAGGAATCCTCGTAGAGAGATTTCAGAGCCTGAATGAGATGGTCGCTCACTCCATATCCGGACAGTACCGACCAAAGTTCATTCCTCACCACTCTGTCATAGGCCTTCTCCAAATCCACGAACGCGCAATAGACCTTTTGACCTTGGGCCAAATATTTTTCGGCTATGCATCGTAACGAGAAGACCTGATCCGTACATCCCATACCTTTCCTAAATCCCGCTTGTACATCCCATATTTTCTCATCGGTTTCTTGCATTACCCTTTCAATCAACACTTTCGCATATAATTTGCCAACGATGCTGAGTAAGCTAATGCCCCTGTAGTTCTTGCAGTCAAGTTGTGAGCCCTTTCCCTTGTACAGTGGCACGATGACCGCCTTGCACCAATCTTTTGGAACTATGCCGGTATTAAAACATAAGTTGAAAAGGCGATACAACTGACTTGCTACGACGCCTTGCCCAGCCTTCAGCATCTCGACTGAAATTCTATCATACCCCGCTGCCTTTCCTGGTTTCATTCCTTTCAAAGCTTTTACAATTTCATCCATACTAATACTACACTCCTCATGTGGCAGTGCATTATCATTCACTCCTGACGTATTTTCCTCTTCTCTCTCAAACAAACCTTCAAAATATTCCTTCCATCTCCCTAATATGCATTCCTCATCATTCAATAAACTTCCATGCTGGTCTCTAATCGAGGTTAGCTCTGAGGTCTGAGTTTTACCTCTGGCTAGTCGAATGGCTTTCCAGAAAAACTTTATGTTTGCCCGGAAATCCTGAGACAACCTCTGATCCATCTCATCATTCTGTTCATCTTTCTTTCTTTTAACTACCTCCTTTACCAGAACATTCAACCTTTTATAGTTACTTTTCCTTTCACTCACGTCTTCAAGCGTGGCTTTTTGACTTCTTTGGTCAGCTCTTATCGCCAACCAATCTAGCCACGCTTTCTTCTTCTCACTTACTGCCTTTTGTACCTCTTTATCCCACCATACATTCTTCTTCTTCTTCCCTTTGCTCCTTTCTTTCACACCACATACATCCCTGGCTGTACTTACAAGCTTATCTTTAAAACCATTCCATAGTTGATCAATCTCGCATATATCATCTATCTCTCTAAGATTTTCCTTTAGTTTATGAATATACTCATCAGCCACACTTTCCTCTTGCAAATTTTCTACTTTTATTCTCTCCAGAACACTAGTGAATATACGAGGTCGATGCCGCCATCCTTGAAACAGCCCTTTCATTCGGCTCATCACCAGGAAGTGGTCTGTATTTATTCCGGCCCCGCGATACACCCTAGTGTCCAGAACATTCTTCCTCAATCTTTCGTCCACTATCACAAAATCAATCATACTCTTTCTTACGTTCTCCGCCTCACGCGTGTACAAATGAATCCATTTGTGGGCAAACATTGTATTTGTCACAAAAAGATTTCTCTCGAGGCAAATATCTAACAAACTCTCACCATTCTCATTCACTCTCTCGTCACCGTGAGTACCCAGAACCTTTTCAAATCCATCTCGCTTTACCCCTACCCATGCATTAAAATCACCTAACATAATCAACCTTTCATTATCCTTACATCTACTTGTGACATCCCTTAATTCCTCCCAGAACTGTTTTCCCTCTTCCTGGGTCGACTGTGATGTTCTCGTACCCAGGTTTACAGGGGCATATACCCCAACAACAAAGATACGAGTCAGTCCTAATTTCATTCTGACCCATATTAATCTGGGACTCACGCATTCAAATTCATTCACACACTTGGCAATCCTAGCTGAAAGTATGACACCAACCCCCTGACATGCTCTGTCTGAAACGGTCACTCCAGACCAGTACGCTGTATAGGGTCCATGTTTCGTGGTGTCACACCCTTTCCGTTTTGTCTCATTTACACAAAGAACATCAATCCTCTTTTTATCCATCATCTGCCTTACTTCATTCATTTTTCCTTCCATTCCTCCTCCAACATTCAACGTAGCAAAACGGCACTCCGTGAGCCGCTTTTCGCCCCCACTGGAAACGTGACGTGACGGGTGGCGGACCGCGTCGCCGCCATGCGGATGATTTTTATTTTTTCCAATCTCCATAGCGTTCCCACGAGTAAATAGGGAACTAAAGGTCCATCACAGCAGAGCCCTATACTGTGGTAAGGTGGATTACCACTGTGCCCTGTGACCACCAACACAGACACCCTCCGTTCGACACCAGACTCCCCTCTGGCCATGCATCCCTTGGCACGGGTCGGCTAACACCTTGGATTAGGGGTTTTATATCGGGGTTTTCCTTCCCCTAGACAGGTTGCAGGCCAATGCTAACGAGGCCCATCTCCCCGGGTTGTATTTCGGAGTTACCTTCTCCTAGACAGGTTGCAGCCCAATGCTAACGAGGCCCATCTCCTATATTTATATAATTTATCACGCCGCAAAAAGCCTGCAATTTTAAATGTTTTTGAATATACACGATAGTTAGCAACACTAGCAGATAACAAATAAAATTGAGGGTAATGGAGAATCTCTTAAAAAATAAGTAATAGGCGGGTATTCCGGCAGCTGTCAAGAAAGGAGCGAATAGTGTATTGGCATAACCCGAGCATTTACTTAATAGACACAAGCTGTAATATTGGTAAATTAATTAATATACGTAATATTCTACCAACTGGAGTTCCTCTTTATTGAAAGGATCCTTGGCCTACAACATAATGCGATGACACTGATATTTTTACGCAAATAATTATCCGGTCATCAACTTTTACCTGGATATCCACCTAATATTTGTCCTACTCCAATCTACTTATTGTAAGCTTGCTTCACGGTACACCGTTCCGTGTCCGTACCGAGGTGTCGCCGGCACTTCGTCACCGAATTTTGTGCTCCATATCCATTCATAATGTCGTCAGCTAGCAATCAAATGACACCTGTCAAAATCACGTGCAAAATAGCGGAGTAATTATGAACGCTTGTTATGTTTCATAACATTGATTCTTAATCGATTAGCAGAATGTCAATAACTAAGCAAAACGTGAAATATGTGACTGTGAGGAACACTTATTTTATGAGTTATATTTTCCGCCGTCGCGCGTCTGTTCGGTCACGATGTACTGTGAATCAACCATAAGATAGAAGTATACAAGACGTAAAATCAGTGAATCATAATTGTAATAGGTTGATACAAGAGATATTCTAAAAATATGCTGCAAATTCATCAGACTAAAACGTTTCCACAGCGCCCAAAAAAGCGAGTCGTACCTCCATTGTCATGGGCTTATGATATTATATGCATGGAAGCCTAAAAGAGGAGTTCACTGAGCCACAATAAGTTGCCGCCAGGTGGCGAACGACTCGCGATCATCTACTTACTTTTTTTACACAGACATTTATTTGGTCATAAACTTATTTTTGTGGTGAATAGGTATTGTTCATTTTGGTGTTTTTGCCACCTTATTTTACTGCAGATTTTGAGGTTTTGTTTTGTCGCTTGCTCATAATTATGAGCGTTAATTCCGATTGCACCCTCAGGTCCGCTATCTACGCTACCGGCTCTTTCTTCTTCACTTCGCACGATGACTTATGACTTCATTAATTGGTCATTCCTTAAATATATTGACCACCAAAAAATACTTTGATACCCTAAGCTCTCATACCAAAAAAATATACTGAACACCAAAAAAAAAAAAATTCTACCATCACATTAGTACTAGCTGTTGTGTGACTGCACATTAAATTGTATTCAAAGACCAAATTTAGTAAATGATCACCAAATCTTACCGAGCAAATTAATACAATATTTCTACCTAACTAAACCACTATGATTGCCATAAAATGTATTCATATACCAAATAAAGTAAGGCGGCCCCAGGTCTAGGTAGGTTAGGTTCGTTAGGTATCTTCAGATGCCCGAAGGGCAAACTACACAGAAATAGGAGCGCCGCGAAGCGGGGCTCCGTCAATTTTAAGGCAGAGTGGAATGAGTCATTTCAATACTTCGACCAAATTCTATTTTGATATTTTTATTCCTCGACCTTGTAATTGTCAATTGAAATGACCTTTGTCATTTTTCCTTTGTTATATGTATAAAGCGTTTTTAGACATTTTTATACCTCGTCACATTTCGTTGTAGACAGTAGTGACCTAAATCACAAACTTTAGAAAATTATTTACTGTGTTTGGGAGAAATAATGATTTACATAGCGTAATTTACTTTACTATGATAATAAGATGTTAAATATTTGCTTGACATTTTAGATTAAAATGCGGTTAAAATATTGGTGGTCATATACCATTTTTGGGTTTGGAGTCATGTGTTTTAATAGGATAGCAAGATGTTATAACTTGGGTTATCATTTTGGAAAAAAGGAGTTTACATTTTGGCGCTCATTACCTATTTTTGGGTCACCAATGATATGTTTGGAGACATTGTCTTTAATTTTGGTGATCGTTTACGGTTTTCGGCAGTAAAAATCGTTTTTTTGGCGTTACATTTTACTATATTTGGTGATCCGTTAAACATACGCCTTCATTAAGTTAGATAATTATCTATTACAAACGACAATTAAATATTACAATGAGATTCATGTGTTTTAATAGATGAACGACGAAGAATCTCCCTAGAAGAACATGCCATCTCTTCTCGGTAACCTCAGTATTATGGTTCATAAATCTACCTAAACTTCATAAATTCGTCAAAATGTTAGTAACTAGGTATTACGGTTTAACAATGTACATAGGTACATTAGATACATGGTAAATTAACCAAGACTCGTCCTTGTAAAGTTTTGAACACACACAGGCATGGATACATATTCCTATGACTACACCAAAGAACCGAGACTTCAAAGACACACATAAATCTTTTGTAAAGCCAGCGGTTTACAAGTTGAGCGTTCCATTGTGGAACTTAGTTGTCAGATTCCAAGCCACGAAGATTGTATCCCTCTCAATAACGTTGTAAACGATGACGAATAAGTATGTTGTTTTTATTAAGTAGGTATAAATATATATGTATGTATATATATATATATACTAAAGGTTTTTTTTATACTACGACAGTGGCAAAC
The DNA here is from genome assembly GCA_905163555.1 of Notocelia uddmanniana. Lineage (NCBI taxonomy): Eukaryota > Metazoa > Arthropoda > Insecta > Lepidoptera > Tortricidae > Notocelia > Notocelia uddmanniana. The sequence goes on from LR991055.1 coordinate 26,980,685, forward strand.
AAGCTTACGGCCTGCCTGACGGTAAGCAGACACCGTAGACTATGGACACTTGGACAAGTGCGTTGCCGACCCTTTATTGACTGTCAAACTAGAGACATATGCAGGTCCCTCACTCCCATCAGTCCCAACACAGCGCATCCTCGGGAGCTCTGGCGCCCTTACTCACCACCAGGAACATAACAACACATACCGGTCTGCCTAATGGGCAAGTAGTGATGCTATTATGGCTGCGTCTTCTGTAAGGCGGAGGTACATACCCAGTTGGGCTGCTCCAAATTTGAGCGAGATGGCGTTTTGCTGTGCCCTACCTCTTCTGAAAAGGTTGTCTTCAAGACTGACCAAAACGGTTACAGTTTATAATAATTTAAAAGTCGGCAAAGCGCATACGTAAGAGCGCTGAAGTCGCGAGCATCCATAGGTTACGGTTGGTACTTGCCATCAGGCGGACCGGACGCATATTTTTCATGCTTGTGGTAGAAGAAAAAGGTTTTAAAGTACCTACAGTCAAGCCCGCTTTTGTCGACGGCTTAAGATTTCGGTATATATTAATTTATGAGATGAATACTTATTTTTTCACTTGACTGTATATAAAACAGAAAAATATTGAATAAGATGAACGTGTATTTTATTAGATATTTTCTTTATTAGATAAATAGAGATTTATATCCTAATGAAATTTTATTCATACCCAAAACAGTTCCATACTCCGAACCATCGAATGAACCGCAAAGCAGTCACAGTTGTGTCCGCCTACTGCTGCGGGCTACGGTCGTAGGCCGTAGCCATGTATTCGACGTATGTAGCGTGTAGTAACTACGAACGGAGTACCCGACAATCGGGTTCTCGGCGTTGAATGTGTTAAGCAATCCTTCATTTGCATCATTATACGGACGTCAACTCTATGTGTTGTTAAATTAATTACTGCCAGCAACAAACTTATTACCGACATAAGAACCATTTAGTTTCGTGAGCTTCTATCATAATGTTGTCGTTGTGAAAGCAACTTTGTGTAATATATTATAAAGTTCACATTCCATCGAACGTTAGTTTGATAGCGGCCGATAAATATCAAGTCTGGTTACACCTACAACCAATTAGCGGGAGCGCCTGCGATGTCAAAGGGTAATTATTTACGATATTGTGGAAATAATTACGTTGACATACAATTTTCCCCGGGGGTGGCGATGTAAATATTGGCGGTGGATGTGTCCAACCAACCTATGGGTTTCATCATTATCGGCCTGTTTAGCCTAGTTGGTAGTGACACTGCCTCCAAAGTTAGAGGTCCCGGTTTCGAATCCCGGCAAGGGCATTTTTGTTTCTGTGGTAAGCAGAAGCATTTGTTCCTGAGACTTGGATGTTTTCTGTCTATTTAAGTATATATCTATTAAATATATCGTCCCACCCATAACACAAGCCTTATTGAGCTTACCATGGGACTAGTTCGATTTGTGTAAAAATTGTCCCCTAATAATTATTTATTTAATATTTATCATGATTATCAGCCTATCCTAATGCTGGGCACAGGCCCCCTCTAACAGGTGAGAGGGAACGAGTAGTAGTGACCACGCTGGTCCAATGCGGGTTGGGGATTTAAGCTGGCCAATGCATCTAAGGGTTTACTTAATGATTAATGATAGGCGAGGGGTAACAATTTATGTCACTGACGTCGAACATAATAACTAACATGGATAAGCCTCGGTTATTACAGAATTATTTTTTGTAGTTAATTACCAACCGTTTTTCTATGTGTGATATTTTCAATGGATTTCATTTAACATCTACTTATGTAAAGAGAATGACCTAATATCCACATCAACATAATAATATGTGTCGTAGGCAAAAAATAATAAAATTTTCAATGTATAAATTATACACGACATATAAATTAAGTAGAATCCATGTTGCACATTCGTCCTAAAATTGCTACCTGTATCCGACCATTGTTAATGATTTTTCAAATTGCTGTTTTAATTTGTTATACCTTGAAGAATTTTTCATACATTATGTTAACGAACTACCACACAGAATTGGCTAGCGAGTCGCATGTACCGGAATAGAGTTAATGTAATTATGCATAATATATTGTGTGTGCGAGATATTCCCAATACGCGGCTTTCTCGACCTTCGTTTCATTTTTCAGAAAGTTTTCCCATGTCCCATCAAAGTAAAATAAATAAGTAGCTACTGCGTAACTGTATGGCAAATATTATCCAAATCGATCAATAAATTTTCGCGAAATTGAGTAACTAAAATACAAAATGAAAACTTTGATATACTATTATAGTCTGTCTGTATATAATCTTCACAGGCCAATAATTGGAAGGTAAAGTTTGTAATCATTTGATAGCAATTATTTCTCTAAGGCGCCTTCCTGATTTATCGATGCGGAGGCGGTACGATACGAGAAAACTGTCAGTGTCAACCGATACGAATGCAGTAGTACTGCCCCGCTTCTGCGCATGGTATTACTACTGCGCAAACGTAAGACGACTTCCTGACTTGGCGGGGCGGGTGCGATATGTCATAGGTATTTTGCTATTTGACGTGAATTTACCGATGTGAGATTTCCTCACTTGACGAAATACTGTCAGTAATACGTTTGCGCAGTAGTAATACCATGCGCAGAAGTGGGGCAGTACTGCATTAGTATCGGTTGACACTGACAGCTGACAGTTTTCTCATATCGTACCGCCCCCGCATCGACAAGTCAGGAAGGCGCCTAATCCTGACAGTACTTCGTGAAGTGATGAAATCTCACATCAGTAAACTCACGTCAAAGAACATAATATCTGTCACATATCGCACTCGCCCCGCCAAGTCAAGTTTCGTCTTAAGCTAATCCCGAAGTTCTACGCGGAGGCTTGTAACATATTTTTTTACGCACACAAAGTTTTATGAACACAAAGTGGGAGCTCAGTTCTGTTGCGTAGAACGCTCAAGTAAACAATTAAAATAAATTCCATTTGTTTACTATACAACACTGTCTTTACATACAAACCTATTAAAAGTTTAAAAGAAAATTCAATGTACCTACTCATTCTTTTGTGCACGTTTGTGAAGAGAGCTTCACAAGCGTGCACAAAAGGCCATAAAACTATCAACAATACGGTTTTTTATTTCTAAGGGTCGCAAGTCATAATACGAACGAGCGAATTTTAACTTAAACTCCTGTTTTTAGCGTTCCGTAGTCAACTCCTCCTACTGCTTATAGTTTCGTCATGTCCGTCTGTCTGTCTGTCTATCTGTCTGTCCGTCTGTCTGTCCGAGGCTCTGTCTGAGAGAGAGAGTGTGAGCAAAGGCTCTGTAATTGTTAGTGCTAGATAGCTGCAATTTGGTATGAATATACGAGTATAAATCAACAAAACTAACAACGTGATAAAATAGCGGTGTAGCCCTACATGTAAAGTGGCGGTGAATTTTTTTTGCATCAACTCTGTGGTGTGGCGTGTACCTCCTCGTGTGTTCATAAGTTTTGAGACGGCTAAATACTCGACTTTTCATATATATATTTTTTATATACAGGGTGTCCCAAGAAGTAGTGATATACTGAAGCTGGGAGGTAGAGGACCTAGAGGGCTATCTGAATCACCCCCATGTATGTTCCGCGATTTTTAGTATTTTCGGAGTTATGTTTTTTTTTTTTAATTTTTCACCTATCGCCGCGTACGATGATATTTTTATTTATGGTGACGTGAATTATTGCGGTAGATGCTTGATTTTTTTTGTGTGCTAAGCTGATAGATAGGCCAATTCAGTATGGTAACATTTACTATCGTTAGATCTTTGAATGGCATAAAAAAAAATTAAATGCCAAGAAAGATAAAATTACCCAGTATGTTCACAACTTCAAGGGCCCTTAAAAGAATAAAATTACATAAAAAAGAATTACCGATTGGCTTTTAAAAACTTGCTCTATCTATCAGGTAGCTACCCTGAAAATTTCATTTTATTATTAATAAGGCTTCAATCAAAAAATTGAAATCTAACTGTGGTAAGTGCAAAATTTTTATTTACATAATGATGAATGCGAGCAAAGTAAAACCAATAACAAGGTGTTTAATTACAATAAATTTTCAAAATGGCCCCCCTGTTGCTCAATGCAAGTGCGACATCGCCGGAAAAAGTTGTCTTTTAAACGTCTGAATGCACTTCTATTATTTTTAATGGTTTCTTCTGCTACTCTCAATTTCCGGGTTAACTCGTCCAAATTGCGGCATTCTCTCGAGTAGACGAGGTCTTGGTAATATCCCCATAGAAAAAAATCTATGGGGTTTAGGTCGGGGGAACGTGGAGGCCAGGCTATAAGGCAGGCGTCACCCCGGCCGCAACGACCAATCCATCTTTCAGGGTATCTTTGATTTAAATAGTTTCTCACGTCCAAGGCAAAATGGCATGGTGCACCATCACACTGCAGTACTATGTTTCTGCGTGTCTCCAAATCCACATCTTCTAACAGCAGGGGCAGATCGACGCGTAGAAAATTTCAAAAGTGATTGCCGCCCAAGCGGTCTGGCAGCTGAAAGGGCCCGATTAACTTACCGTTAAGTATGCCAGACCAAAGGTTAACACTAAAGTGTTCTTGGAATGTCGATTCCCTTTTTAAATTCGGATTTTCAATTGCCCATGAGTGAGAATTGTGCATATTAAAAATCCCATTGCGTCTAAAGTGGGATTCATCCGTCCACAAAATTTAGTTAAAAAAAATTCGTTTTCAGTTTGTCTCCTCAGCATTTCCTGACAGAATTCAATTCGCCGATTGTAATCTTCCGGTTTCAACTGTTGCACTTTTCTAATGTGAAACGGATGATATCCTACGCTCTGTAGTGTACGGTGTACCTGAGATTTAGAAAGTCCGGTACGACGTTCCATAACTCTCACACTAGTCGACGGGTCTCTTTCTACTTCTTCAACAACTGCATCTACTACATCAGGATCCGGCATAGTGGCCATACGGCCTGATCTGGTACCCGGTATGTGACCTTCCAAATACGCATTATGTACTCTTAAGATCATGCGATAGTCAGGAAACGTTTCAGGTTGAAGCCCGCCTCTTTGTTCCACATGTTCCCGGTACAGCCTTGAAGCTTCCGCCGCATTCCCCCTAGCATAACCGTAATAGTAATGCATTTCTGCGTAATCACGTGAAGTAAACATGATCACTTACACGCAAACTCAAGTCCAGTTAAATGATGCCAACTCGTCGATTCCAGGTAATAACACTAATCCAAATCGTAATGCAAGTCAAAGTCCATATGAATAGCAAAAATGATTAGGGAAACGAACAATTAGCAGTATTAAAACACAATTTTTAAATTATTGAAAAATAACAACGATGACCAAACAACGTGAAAATTTTCTCATGCGTCAACCGTCTTTTGTTTTTTGTTCTTTTTCTATTGATGGCCAGTGCGTGATTTAGAACGAAATTTATTTAGAAAGGTTTTGCTTTGCTTGCATTAATCATTACGTAAATTAAAATTGTGCACTTACCACATTTAGATTTCAATTTTTTGATTGAAGCCTTGTTAATAACATATTTATTTAATAATAAAATGAAATTTTCAGGGTAGCTACCTGATAGATAGAGCAAGTTTTTAAAAGCCAATCGGTAATTATTTTTTATGTGATTTTATTTTTTAAGGGCCCTTGAAGTTGTGAACATACTGGGTAATTTTATCTTTCTTGGCATTTAATTTTTTTTTATGCCATTCAAAGATCTAACGATAGTAAATGTTACCATACTGAATTGGCCTATCTATCAGCTTAGCACACAAAAAAAATCAAGCATCTACCGCAATAATTCACGTCAGCATAAATAAAAATCTCATCGTACGTGGCGATAGGTAAAAAATTAAAAAAAAAATCATAACTCCGAAAATACTAAAAATCGCGGAACATACATGGGGGTGATTCAGATAGCCCTCTAGGTCCTCTACCTCCCAGCTTCAGTATATCACTACTTCTTGGGACACCCTGTATACCTACAAACATATTGTTAATTTTACTTGACAATAGTTTCATTAATAAGTATACATAGGTATTATTTAAACTGCGTTCCAATATTTTATGTTAGATGCCATTTATTGCGTCGGCTACACCAAGATAATGACCCCGCGAGACACGAAAGTTTTCATCAGGGATTCTCTTGCTTCTCTTCCAGTAGCTCATTTGTGAGTAACTATTTTTGAGTAGTATTTACGGCAGGTTTTTAGCTCTACTAAATTGTGTGTTTATAAAAGGTAATTTTGTCCAAAAAAACTTATCAGGAGTAGTTAGAGCCAGGCTCGAAAAAGTTACTTCTATTGACTGATAAAAGACATACAATTCTCTTCTAGCAGGTTTCGTACGGAAATTTTATTATGTTACGGTGTTCTCTAAAACTTTGTCATAAAACCAAAACTTTTGATGAATAAACGTGTCAAATAAACTTTAACAAGTGATTCCAATAGTCCATAATTTTGAAAGAAATGTTTTCTGTAATTGATTTATTCAAAAGAATATTCGTCTCAAAACTTATGAACACACGAGGTAGGTGGATAGGTCTTTCAAAATGAACACAGGTATTAATCAAACATTTTTTGTTAAAGTGAATATTTTCGGAAATATTCACTACAAAAAAAAACAAAAATGACAAATGGCCAATAAATAATTCAATAAACAACTTGCATCACAATGACATTAAGTTGTCATTAGCATTTTACTCTTAAATACGACAAACTGATAAGAAAACGCAAACATAATCGAAGAGTTCCTATACTACATACATTGAGTAACGCCTATTGAATACAGAACTGGACCACACATTTTGCGGATTTTTGGAAGGAAGTACCGCCTGGAAAATTTTGATATTTATACAAGTTGTAGGCCAATGTATGGCCTATTATTAGAAAAAAAAAAACAGAGGTGTCACTACATCAACGCCCACTTGTAAAAAAAAAGTAAATTTTTTGCTTGGTCTTTTTTTTCTTTAACAACTAGTATTCGCTTTTTGGTTCTCGATCTAAATAAAGAACATTATTTTAAAATTTGAAACGAATCGCTTTAATAGATTTCGAAAAACGATGCATTAAAGAAAAAACTTTAAAAAATCATAAGTCAAAAACTGTAACTAGTAGGATGTTGATACTCAGCATAAATATTTATCACCGTAAGAGGTACTCACAAAAAAAACACCGAGTCAAATTGATTCAAGGGCCGACTTACTATGGAAATCCGACTATAGCCTTTCGGATTCTAGACAGTTCAACAGCATAATTCCCCGCGCCTCTTCTACCATAGGATGACCAGGGATACGGCAAAGCGACACCGTTTTACGATGGCAATTCCAAAAAATTTGCACGAAGCGCTTCGCTTCCACTTTTATTGTGAAACCAGCCAAGCTGTGGATCGAGAGTGAACCCGTTTTTTTATTAGGGAAGCGCACTTAATTCTAGACCACAACACCGCTTATACTCACGTGATTTGTGGTCACGCGTAAACCAATCCAGCGCAAGAAAAGCTAAAGTTTTTTCAACGTGCGCTAAATGTCATGTATATACGAGTAGATTAAATAGGTTCCGAGTTGTGAAGGGGTCAAAAGTAGCTTCAATTGGTTCATGTAATATTTACACACGGCTGCTGCGTCGCTACTTCAATTTTTTTGGTTCCGTATTCAACAAGGAACCTTTATAGTTTCGCCATGTCCGTCTGTCCATCTGTCCGCAGCTTAGCTCCTGTAACCGTCACTACTAGAGGTGTATGTATTAATTATGCCGACCAAATGATACGATAAAAACAATAAAAGAATTTTGTAGCGTACAGTCAGCATTACATCAAAAGTAGCTACGCATAATTATGAAGAGTTCAAAAATTCTTATTCCCTTGCAATAAGGACTTTTGAACTTTTTAAATGCATAGCTACTTTTGATGCTTACTGTACAGTCAGCGTCAAAAGTAACTGAACAAAAACAAGGTATCAAAAGTAATAGTCATGCGTAGTGTCTAAAGATACACATCATTTTAACGATTTAGAATTATCTGAGATTTTTAGTGTTCATAATAAATGGTCATGGCAACGATACAAAAGTAAAATACCAGACATTTCCCAAAAGAATCGAAAACAACGTAATTTCAAAATTAACGGATAGTGCACAAATTCACAATAGAATGAACGCATTTGACGCATAACGCAGTATCATTTGCCATACATATGTAAACATACAAAGGTCATAAATATCGGCATAGAAAACAATATTTAAATTTGACTTTCGAAAATTGACATTCATCGAGAAGAGATCAGTAATGTCATGCGATACTGCTGTGCTACCGCGAACTTCAAAAATCGAACTTCGTGTCGTGCCGTCCCTTTCCCTCTCGTGTTATACTCTATATGACGGAAAGGGACGGTACGATACGAATTTCGTTTTACGAAGTTCGCGGTAGCACCCCTGACGTCATGGAGTCTTCATTTGTTCATTTGGGAATCGCTTATTACATATTTTTATATATATACCCCCTTATTCATAAACGTCCATCAAGCCTCTATTAGTTAACAAGCCGCTAAAGTTGGTTTGTCCTTATCTGTCACTTTGACATTTATGTTTGTGAGAAAGGGACAAAACAACTTTTAGTTAACAGAGGTTTGTTAAGTTTTATGAATAAGGGGGTTAGACTTTACTAGACCAAGTGTAGAGTAAGTTTTGACAGATAATTCAATGTAGGTACCAAAACAATTCAATATTCGCTGCATGTTACTCGTATGGTACATGATAAGCATGAAATTCTTGGTAAATGTTGATGTATCCATGGGCATTCATACGTCCACCGATCTCTACTAGTTCTCCTGGACCAGCTGCCGACATCCAGTCCCAAAACCCAAGAATCAGTCGTCCACTTGCGGTGACATTGACAATGTTACGGTCATGATATCTAGTATTATCTGGTCTCCACAAAGTTAACCGTCCTTTTTCATTAGATGTAAACGTCTTTTCATCTGTGAATATCACATTTTTGAAATTATAATTAAGGTATTCGTGGGAATATCTTAATGTCTCTTCCTTATATAAAGCCGTCAAAGCAGGTTTGCGTGCAGGTTGACGGCAGTATATTGTATAGTAAATTGTATAAATTCATGCTTTGACTTGTAAAAGTGCCCTTGTGGCCTATTTGCAGAATAAATATTTGATTTTGATTTTTGATTTTGATTTTGATATAAGTATATTAGCGTCACGTAATATTCGTCGCACTGTAGACCGGAAGATAATGTATTCGGTAGATAAATCCGCAACTGGTTGAAACATGGTTGAAAGCCATTTTGTTTTACCTTTCGAACTATTTCATTACGAACGGCAGTGCTTGTAACTTTAGGCCTTCCAGTTTTTTTACCACATTTAAGTGGCCATCAATTTCCCACCGATGAATCCAGAGAGAGTATACCGCATAGTACGAGCAACACCAATACGCATGGCTATGTCGGGTATTGACAATCCATCTTCGTGTAATGTTACAATGCGATGTCTCTCATGATCTGTTAGATAATGAGCCATAACTAGTAGTATTAGTTATCCGGTAGTATTTATAACCAATTTCATTAGATAGCTGGAGTAGTAATACAGAAATAAGTACTTGAATTTTGCTTCAAGAAAATTATGATTTGACGCGAATAATGACAATAACGCCTTAAGAAAATCAAATTGAACAAAGTTCTTTTAATTTTAGAATAATGATTTATTTGTATGCATTCGAAAGAGTTTTTAAATCTTTCAAGTACTTATGAAGTTATGAAACTGTATTTTCAGATAATTATGAAATGACACATGGTCAAATAATTATGACAAATATGAACTAATCTATTTTTGAAATTTAAAATTAAGTTTGTTTTGAAGTTAGTGTTTGTCATATATTTTTGACACAACAGTTATGTCAGACAATTCTTGCCATTTAAGCCGTTACAATCATTTGATAATTTCATATGCTAAGCTACTCCCATGAAATTGGGGGAGGCTTATGATCAGCAGTGGATGTCGTTGGGCTAATATTGTGGTTATACATAAGATTTCAAAAAATATATAAAGATTACTCACCTATCACTCTTACGTTTCCTTACGCTCCAAAAGCTTTTTTTGCACCTCAACAACAAAGATATTCTCATGATTAAACAAATCGGCGTGCATTTGCTAGCAGGTCCCTCGGGAGAGTCTGAGTGGGACAGTCGGGCGGACTAAGTGCCACTTAGGGCCCGGCTAGTGATCACGACGCAGCGTATGTATGTGGCGCAGTTCAGGCAGATGTCGAATTATAGTTAAAGTTATTACAGAATGGGGTGAATATAGTTTATGCAGGTATTCAGGAACATCACTATTCCTTCGATAGTAAGAGAAGTACTAAAAAGAATAAGTTAAGTACCAACATGGAGTCTGCTATGCTCACTGACCACTTAACCCTATAGACACCGCTTCATAGAACTTTGTCTTGAATCTCAAACTGCCAAATTGGCGGGGCGCGGGGGGCGACAAGTGCACTGTGATTGGCTAGTACAAGGTCAACGAGCAATCACGTGTACGGTGCGTGACGCGCGCCATTTTGTGTAGTGATGGGACACACTCGAAAAATATACTACAGAATATAAGTGTAAATTTAAGTTTTTAATTGGAATCAATAAAAATACGAAAAACAATTAAAATTGTTTTTAATTCAAAGATACTAACTAAATATAAATGCATATTGTTTAATATACAGTGGAGGAATTTGATTTCTGGGCCACTTCGTACCTTGTCACAGTGTCAAGTCATATGAGATTTCTAGCAGCTTTCACATTAATTTTCACTGTGACAAAGTACGAAGTGGTCCAGAAATCAAATTCCTCGCCTGTACAGTCGGTAGAGTATACAGTAAGGTGACTTGAGACAGTTCATATGTTATTCCTATCTATCCTATGGTATGGTAATATGAATAAAAGTATAAGAACAATAATCATTATCATTAACACATATAAAATTAATGCAAATACAAATAAATAAATAAATATTAGGGGATTTTTTTTACACAAATCGAACTAGTCCCACAGTAAGCTCAATAAGGCTTGTGTAAGGGTATTGGACGACGATATATTTAATAGATATATACTTAAATACATAGAAAACGTCCAAGTCTCAGGAACAAATGTCTCTGCTTACCACAGAAACAAATTCCCTTACCGGGAATCGAACCCGGGACCATTAGCTTCGGAGGCAAAGACTACCAACTAGGCTAAACAGAAATACAAGGAAAATATAATATGCTATTGACTCTTAAAGTGATTTAGTTTCGTGTATTGGCTATGTGCACGTCTGAAACGTCAAACGTCAAAGGTCCCGAGACAATGTCAAAACTCAGAGATGTCAAATAATGACACATGAATATTTTATTTACTTTAGTAAACGAGAAAGACCCCGTATTGGAAATTTTACTGAAATAAATAAGAGAATAAATAAATACATACAAACGAAACGAATCGTAGGAAACCGTTAAGAAACCAATAGAAAACGTGAAAGTAAATTTGACAGTGGTCCCCGGTAAGTACACATTTCTGCCATGGTGTGCGCTACGATCACCTAGCTTACCCCCACCACCTACTTCGCACATAGCCAATATGCATCTAATAGCAGAGATTATAGATACTAAAGAGTCATGTTTCTCATTATTATTAACTTATGTATCGTTTTTTTTTTCAGGATTAATATCTTTAATAAGTAGCGACGATTTTTCTCTAAGATTACAACTATCTGTTCATCTGCGGTTTAGTAGTTTAGACGCGCAGAGACAGGTATACAGACAGAGTGACTTTCATATTTGTAGTATTATAGTTAGGATATAAATTTGATTTGAACACACTTTTATGTATTTATAATTGTACATATGCATGTAACATAAATTTCCATTATTTAATTCAAAAATATAAGTTTGTTCTGTATCCTACGTATATTCACCATAATTTAATATTGTTTCACGAGTATCAGTTAAGTACGTAAGTTTAAATAATCAATTAGTCACATCACTACTTGAGACTGCAATGGTTAGACAAAGACAGAATTACAAAAAATAGTAAGCGAAAGAAAGAGACAGACATTGAAAGACATCAACGCCTTGCCAGGTTTACAATCTTTACTTTTTTTTCATGTCCGTCTGTCTGTCCGAGGCTTTACTCTATGATTGTTAGTGCTAGAAAGCTGCAATTTGGTATGGATATACAAATAAATGCCCGACCCGGGAGCCGGGTATGTCCTAAAACTACGACCAAGACCACCGGGGAATGGGCAGCAGCATTCCTTGAGTGCGGTGGAGATACTGCGATCGCCAACCCGCATGCCAAGCGTGGCGATTATGGCATTTACCCCCCCCCCCCCCCCCCATGTAATTGGGGGAGGCCTATGTCCAGCAGTGGACGTCCTAGGGCTGATATGGTGGTGGTGTTGGATTATGGCCTGTCAGACCACAAAGGCATTCAATTATCAACTGTTTATGAGTTTTCGTAAAATGTCTTCCCTTCTTAGTAAAAGACGTATGAATCGAAGCGAAACTGTTCCCTTTTGCTTGTTACTGACTTTTTTAGAGTACTTACTCTACATTGGACAACTACGGAACCCTACGCTGCGCATGGCCCGACATGCTTTTGACCGATTTTTTTAAATGTTGTAAGGATTCATAAGAATCACTTTGATCATCAAACGTAGTAAATTTAAGGGTACAACAGTGACTAAATATCAGCGTAATTACATATCAGATAATGCGTTTCCTTTATATCAGTTTTTAGCCTATGGAATAAAATTACCAACACAAATCTCCATTATAACAAAAGGATTTCCAACTCTTACTAGGTACTTCAACATGCGTGGCACGTTATCACCCTCGTAGTGAGATCCGGTCTCTAGAGTCTGTCAGAGTCAGAGTGTTGTTGCCATTGAATTGACCGGAATGTATAAAAGTAAAACATCTTTGAAGAAAACCAATCCCAAGTACAATACAACAGCAAATATTAGGGGATAGATATTTGTCAAGACTCTTGGGATTTTTCTTTCAAGGTAGTTTAAGGAAATTCGGGATTTATTCATATTATGTTTACGGGTGCAATTAAATTTACTTATAGATCATCTAAATAATGCTTCTTCTCTTGTAAATCATGTAAATAATGCTTATGAAATTATAATGATCTACTTACTACTCTAAAGATTTTAGTGATGATTACCTCGGTGTTTTACATCGTCTCTAAATATTGTCTAGAAGAGATAATTTTTAGCACATGTACATTATTTCTGCTTTCGTAGAAAAAATATTATATGCAACGTTACATAGTGAGGTTCTAAAATTCTCATCCATGACTTAGAGCGGTAGAGGTGCACTATACGTGAGCGAGCAGAGATCAGATCGAAGTATTTCGTTCCCACCTATGGTGAATCGTGGCTGCTATTGCCGCCGCTCGAAGGTGTAGTTGAGACTTTTAGCGGCCGAACCGGCTATTTTTAATAACTCCACGTGGCCGTGCCAGATGTAACCGTCCTCGTGTAAACTATATACATACCTATATGATACACACTACGTGTATGACTGGTTACGATTAAATGCATCAATGAACTTACAAAACGCGGTCGCTTTGTACTTTCTAATTAAGGCGTTAAAACTGAATTTGAGTTTGTGCTAGTATAAACTTTCAAGAAATTAATTTAAACGATGATAGTGTCTCCTTATTGAATTTATTAGAATATGAACGATTATTTGTGTATAATAATTAACATCACGTCCAAAGATAATGTTTGTTTACCAATAAATGTTCGTGATATATTTGTATTAATTTTCCTTATTTAGATTTCTAGTTTTCAAATTTTGTGGAGCAGTGTGATAGTTTTTTGTTAACTCATTCTCAGATTTCGTAATATGTTAAGTAATCTCTGGGGAAAAATCAGAATAAAGCGATAAAAATATTATATCTCTTTTAAGCATACATATATTATAATCTCGCCTGTTTCTCTGCCTACCCCTCTTTTAAGCAATATAAGTTTAAGTTCGCTCCGTCAAAGTTCAAAACTCAAACAGGTCACGGTGGGCAGAATAACAATACACAATCGGATGCTTCACAGCTGTAGGTATGTCAGGTAAATAAATGTAACAGAAAACAGAAATGCAGTTTAATCATGAAGGTAAAGCACGTATAAGTAATGTATAAGTGTAAGGTATAAGTAATGCACTTTTCTGTGTTTTGCAATCAGAGCCTAAAGCGAAAATATGGTCAAGCGCGAATAATATACACAGTGTATAGACTGTATGTAGGTACACTTTGTATCGAATTTTCTTACAGTTACTTGCTACCCGTTATTTGCTCCTGAGTGTATATTGAGAAAGTATTGATTACGAAATAAATAAAACGTGCACATGAGGATTTCACAGCCTTTAATTTCCACATTAAACATTGTGTTTAATTAAATAATGAAGTTGAAGGCGTGACATCAAAACAACCGAAGAATCATTGCATTATTCATGATCGTATTTGCTCCGTTTAATTTGTATGAGTCGGCACATATGTATAGACTGCGTGCCGATTCCACTTGTCATTGACTACAAAGAATAGAGAAACAACTCGCAACAAGGACTCGAGTTAACACCAAGTTAAGTTTGAATTCAGAATGAATTTATATTGGAGTTTAGGACTTTGCGGTCCCAATTTAAAATAACATATGAATAGTTATAGGTTGTTCTTACAGGTAGACGAAGGCAAGTTCAAGTAGAGCCATTCACAAACATGCTTAAAGATCACTAACAACCCTGTGAGAAGCCTTTGTGCCGTAGGTAATTAAATTCCCAAAATAGCCACTTTGGCGAATTTTCACTGGCTTTGAGCCGCAAATTAGGTATTTTGTGATAAACCGGTACAAAGAGGATTAAAATAAATATCTTTTAGAGAGACTCGATTTTATTGGAAACTAATACGAAAAAATCTTTCTTTCTTGAAATTACTTTCGACGATTGATATTTTTGGGATGAATTGTCTATAAGCTTGTTAATATAATCTTAACCTAAATCCTACTTTATTTAAAATTATATAAGTGCTCATGTAGAATAACATACCTCAAAGTTATTGCCAAAAATTTTTACCAAAACATCACGAAATAACAAGGATCGTATAAAAGTTTGATGCTGTAAGTTTGTCTATACTTGTTGTTTCAGACTATATTGGGATTTTATGGAGCTTTTATTGTGGGTACACACTATGAAAGTATGAAAGAAAATACATAAGTATTATCTTACTTTCCCCTTTGGAAGAACAGTGGAGTTCAAATAAAACAAGTTCGATAAATAACTGGTATTATATTTCTTATATATTTTTTCACGAGTGTTATGTTAATTTTCTATAATGGAACATTTTATTTGTTCACGTGTAAAAGAGTTATTTATTATTATTATTTATTTATTATAATTATTAAATACAGATAATCACAAACATTGTTACTTAGTCATCAGATCCGCAAAACTGCAGTTAGTATTTACAGTTTTGGTATTCAAATCTATACATATAATAAAGCTGAAGAGGGTCGAAAGTCTGTACATGGAAGATATTGGAAAACAAGTTGGCTGGGGATACTTAGAATCGATACCTAACAGAACACGTTCCAACATTTTTTAGAATTTTTGTCTGTTTATCTGTTTGTCTGTTTATATGAACGCGCATCACGTGAAAACGACTGAACGGATTTTGATGAAAACTTTACTAATCTGTCGAGTAAATACCCGACCAGGTTTTAGGCTATAAAAATTGTGCAAATTTGGGTTAAAAGGGGGTAAAAAAGGGTTGAATTTTGTATGGGAACTCCTATAATCCATAAGTTACAGGTTAGAAAATTGGTAAGCACATACTAGATGACAAAGAAAAAACATTCAGATTCAAAACTTGCGAAATCTTAAGATAAAAACTGAAAAAAAGAAGTAAACGCTAGCGCTGCGCCGGGACGCTGTGTAGTGTGCGCGCCAGCCGCCACGGTCTCTTCAAAATTTGAAAACTATTAGCGTTTAGCCCTTTAACTCTTAACCACTGACGTACGAATGAGGTACGTCGCGTAAACTGTTATTCGCTGATATATTTTTTCTGGTGGGTAGTCTTTAATGCCGGTTTTAGTATTTTCCTAGCATACAGTGACGCGGACGCGACCAAAACAGATAAGAACGAGCGTGTACGATATTTCTAAATAGTTAAATTTATGTTCTTGACGTATGTGCTTCGTATGGTCAGTGTTAGTGTAACTTTTTTAACACGATTAACAATTAAAGTTTTGTCAATAAAATCAACGGCGCGAGTATGAACACCTCACGAAAAAGACAAAAAGTTGAAATTATTGAAAAAAATGCAGATCAGGCCAAAGAATCGTGGCTCAGATGATTCTTCGGCAGATGAAAACGATTACATTTCGCTGTGTGTGAATGATCGGCTTTCGGTCTCGCATTTGTTGCCATTCTGCTTCGAATTTTTGGCCATTATCATTACGTAAAGAACCCGCTCTATTGGGACGTTCGGCCTCCGGTCTCGCGTGCCTTGCCGCTCTGCTTTGGGCCTTCGGCCCTCAGCCTTGCATAAGAAGCCTGCTCTGTTGGAATGATAGGCCCGCATGTCTTGCCGGTCTGCTTAGGGCCTTTTGCCATAATACTTACATGAAGAACTCGCTCTGTTGGAGCTACGTTTTACGGCAGAACTGCGTAGCGAGACTTCTATCATTCTAATTGTTATTTTTTTGAGGGGATTCATTCGTCTTAAGTCGGTAGATTTGATTTTTCGAAAACTCTCACTTAATGATTTATTATGACTATAGGATTTCTTGAGAATACACCCCTAAGGTCCTGGTGTCCTTTTCGACGCCGTCGAACCATCTCAGCTTGAGAAAAATTGTAAGGGAAAACAAATAATTCTAAGACGAGAACGAGTTCTACGCGGACGAAGTCGCGGGCAAAAGCTAGTATGTAATAAAAAATGTTTTACGAAGTAGGGTTTTCTAAAATGTATTTCTACGTTTTAATCAAGCGATTGATACCTATGATATATAGTAGTATTATTATATAATAGTAAAGTGCATTTGTCGGCCTGTTTAGCCTAGTTGGTAGTGACACTGCCTCCGAAGCTAGAGGTCCCGGGTTCGAAACCCGGTAAGGGCATGTGTTTCTGTGGTAAGCAGTAACATTTATTTCTTAGACTTGGATGTTTTCTATGTATTTAAGTATATAACTATTCAATACAACATCGTTTAGTATCCATAACACAAGCCTTATTGAGCTTACTATGGGACTAGTTCGATTTGTGTAAAAATAGTCCCCTAATATTTATTTATATATATATATATCCCGGACTTTTTTCTTACATTTAGCGCAGTTAAGCGAGTATATGGCAAACCTTATATTCAAATCCTATCATTCCCTTCAAAGCCTTTTATAAAGAAATGGCGGGGCTTAGAAAAACGAAAAATCTGAAGGAAAAAGCATATTTATTTTTTATTTTTGGTAGGCAAGCAATATCTGTACGTCGTTTATTAGTGTGATCAGTGTGCTGTAAATGCTGTAATGTGCTATTTTAAGGCTGTGTTCAGTATAAATAGCTGCCGAACTGTTAGAATTTCGTATGATTTATAAGGAAGGTTAGTGGGATAGAGGAAAGACCGGAAAGTAGAGACATTGAGAATAGCTTTTTGGACTCTTTATAGGTTTTGCAATGTACTCGTATTTTTCGCCAAAGCACCCCATAATGAAATGTAGTACGTTAATACAGATTGGCATAATGCAAAATAAACTTGTATCATTAGGAATGGATCCTAGTCTCTTGAAAACATACATTAACTTACGAATATTTTTCACCTCTATGAACATAACATTGGATTGAAAGTGTCAAGTATTGGGTGAGTGTTGAGCTCTGGACGTTTACCTTATACTAATAATATTGCCTTCAATACAAAAACTGCATTTAATCGAATGGTCATTGAGTACAGCTGTATTCAATACAGGGGGTCGATCAGACGCTTACGTATCGCATTTAAATTTTATTTCAATATTTTTTCCCTCGTTTTACACGCAACTCATTGCGCGTTTAGAAGCGAGCGCGCAAGACTAATTCATATGAAATCATTAAATGCACATTGTAAGTGTCAAATCGGCCATAAGATCTAATTATTCCACAGCTGTTAACATGATGAGATCACAGCGCGACCTTGGTTTGCTATTCGATGACTGCAGTCTCAATCAATGCATTTAATCACTGACTCAATGTGGCCAAACAAGATTAATTACAATTTACATATACCAAGATTAGTCCATACAGTTTTGCCAATTTCAGTGCATCAAATTAACAAAATATCATTTTGTCAACGATAACTACATTCTGTTTACTAAAAAAGCGGTTCTCTCTTTTATAAAGATTAACCTAAGACGATTCTGTACTAGTAGTATTTCACTGATAGTTAAATCAGCAACTTTTTACGAAACGTCAAAAATGCTCGGTTAGTATGAAGTTTGTAGGGAAATATGCCTAACTAGCATTTCCCTGCGGCTTCGCACGCGCAGAACAATAAACTGTAGCCTTTGTTGTTGTTGTTGTTTAAAAGGACATACCAAGTTAACAATAACTAAACACAATTCACATATAGACAGTGTGTGTCACACACACATCCATTCTAGTAAAGCGAAAGAAATCGTAGTTATTATGTAGACAATTATAGCACTTTCTTATACACTTTAGTAGCGGTTTCACCTTCAGATGCATTTACAATTAAGGCAGTAAGGTAGTCTGAGGTGGACTGTTTAATGTTTATCTTTTCTGAGATGTTTGTTGGAGGTGAAATATACACGCTGACCATTTTCAAGTTTAACAGTTGAGGTGGACCACAGGAGGGAACCTTTCATGAATGGGAAACTTCAAGATCCTCCAAACAGCTTAGGAGCTGTGGAGCGGATGTATCGGCCGCTTGCATACCATTTTATCTCATCATTCTCATTTTTGAGAGTCAAAGCCGCCCGATTACTACCCTTGTTCACATACCTGCAAATGTATTTGATAGCTTTAACAGAGTTGCATATTATTATTATTATTATTATTACATTACTATGAGCAATGAAACTTTGCACCCCTATTTAACCCGCTTTGGGGTAGACTTTTCTAAAACCCTTAAGTTACGTTTCTTGTATTCTAATAAGGAGTGCATACGCAACGTTAATAGTCTCTCGCTTAAAATTTTACTCCATCCCCATACAAACTTTCAAATCCCTTTTTACCCGTTTGAGGGTGGTTCTTTTTGTGTATCGTGAGTACCCACGTTATATTAACTAGGTACCTATTGTAAAAAACTGAGCTTTCTACGGTCAACGGTTTCGGCTGCGCGTTGATTGAAGTCAGTCAGTCAGTTTTCAATGCAATATGTAATATATACTATAAAAGCTGTTGTATATTTAAGAAAACTGCCAAGTTAAAGCTCAAAATGCATTAAGCCGCAGTAAAATAGTTTTACTGTAAACAATCTAGTGCCAAACTTGGCAACTTTTCAGATAATCTACGGAACTTGGCGCCCATTTAGATCTCAATTCTTTTGTCAGTGAACTTGGCTGCCATTTTCACATTTACGTTTTTGATGGGATATCATTACTTTTTGTCAAAATTCATCCAATGGTGCTTTCCCAGAGCGAATGCACGAGTTACTATACAAAATACCCAAACCGCTATAGGTGCACCTAAAATAATTGAAGAGTTCCCTCGATTTCCCCAGGACCCTATGATCAGATTCTGACCCGATGACAATGGGACCATGGGGGGAAGTATACCATTTCAAACAAAAAAGAATTTTCTAAATCGGTAATTAATGACGGAGTTCTGAGGTAACTAGTATAAATAATAATAATAATAAAACTAATAAAAAAAAGGCGTAGAGACGTGACGACCCCATCGCCCACTGGATTTCCAGTGCAGTCAGTCAACGTAGGGCAGCTTGTGGGGAGCTGTTAGGGAGTAGCGACCCTATGTACCTGAGTGCTCCTGGGGGTGTTGTGTGGGTTGGTTGCATGAACAGGCCCCCCGCCTCTGGCTTGCCTTAACCGGCTGTCCAGAGTGGAGTCGCTGGAGCTGTTGTTGCTCAGGGGTGGATGTGGTCACCTAAGTGGCAAGTTGGCTATATGTTTAAAGTCCAGTGCCACCTCTCTACCCCCAGCCCTCTGCACTGGTGTTGCCCTTAGGCCATTTTTTAATGTCGCTATTTATAGGGACCCATCTAGCAGAGGGCGAGTCACCGTCAGCCTGAGATAAAAATGTGAGACAGTTTTATTAGGCCGACGTCCATTGTCTCACTCAATAGCCCAGCCATTAGTCCATCATATTCACCCAATAATCTAGATCATTTAGATTCAATCAACCAGCAATAGTCCCTGTACACCCTGGCGGGTGCTGTCTCTGTGCGCGTCCCATGACATGACACGGGCTGGGACAGCATCCGCTCGGTGTACCCCTTGCATTTCATTAAATTGTCAAATGGGCCGCTACGTATTGGCTATGTGGTGTATTGGTATGTACTCGTTTGGTACTTCTGTACCTCGGCACTTCGGCTCCGCGCACGCCTTCCAAAGGTCCGGGACACCATTGTCTCGTGAGCGGAAAAAACTAATAATAAAATCACTATTTTGTGATTTTTTCTGGTGTATATACATAATTACCAAGCTGCATGCCAAATTTCAGCTTTCTAGGTCATCTGGAAGTGGGTTAGGTTTTTGATTACTAGTCAGTCAGTCAGTCAGTCAGTGGTAAAAATGCCGTTTTTTGGAATTTAATATCTCAATAACTATTAAACCTATACTTATGAAATTTGGGGTTCTAGTTGTTCTAAAGGATCTTAATATATGTACCAAATTTCATGTTTTTATTTTAGATAGATTTGGAGTTATTAGGGGGTCAAAAGTGGCTCCAAACGGTTCGTGTAATATAACACAAGGCTGCTGTCCGCCAGTTCCTGGGGTGAACTTGGCTGGACTTGCTGCCGCGTGTCTAGATGTACAAACTGACAGGACGAATGGACCCGGGTATATCCTAAAACTACGACCAAGACCACCGGGGGATGGGCAGCGGCATCCCTGGAGTGCGGTGGAGATACTGCAATCGCCAACCCGCACGCCAAGCGTGGCGATTATGGCATTCACCCCCCATGAAATCGGGGCAGGCCCATGTCCAGCAGTAGACGTCCTTCGGGTGATATGGTGGTACAAACTGAGTAAGTTTAGGCATAAGTACGTTTAGTTAGACGGGCCGCACTCAACGACATTCTCCGCCGTTTTCTTGCCACCGTCAACGTGCCGGCGCTACTAGAGCGAGCCGGCATTTTTAGAAACGATGGCAAGAGACCGGATGGGATGTCTTTGATTACGTGGAAAATGGGACGTGTACTAGTGTGGGACGCCATGTGTGTGGACTCGTTAGTTTTTTTTTTTAATTCTTCAAATTAGGCATTTTACATGCACCTATGAACGTCAATAAACTACCATCTAAACTATTCCCTTTCCATCTCCTTGGAACTTAAGTCAGAGCGGGTGTGGCTACAGAGGCGGCCGAAAAGGCGAAGCAGAACAAATATAGGGGTCTCGGCACCAAATAAAACTTTGTTCCGTTCGGTGTTACCTCTTCCAAGACCTCTTCAAAGAAGTGGTTAAGAGGTTACTGGTGACCAAAGAGCTGGCAGCTTCCTCGCACAACGCATCAGCATTTGCTACACAGCAGGAAAATGCTTCCAGCATGTTTGGCACTATGCTGCGGGGGGTCCCACATTTTAGATTATTTATTTTTAAGATGTTGGTAAGCATAGGTTATTGTTTTCATCATCATCATCATCATTTCAGCCGAATGACGTCCACTGCTGGACATAGGCCTCCCCCAAAGACTTCCACAATGACCGGTCCTGCGCCACCCGCATCCAGCGGACACCCGCGACCCTTACCAGGTCATCAGTCCACCGTGTGGGGGGCCTGCCCACGCTACGCCTTCCGGTACGTTATTGTTTTACTTTTAGTCATTAAATGTGAAATTAAACATCATATACACCGTGGGACCCGGTAAATCGAAAGATTTAAACCAACGATTCTAGGGCCTAATTAGAGTATATAATGTGGCATAAAACATAGTCCTAAAATCCATGATTTAAGAGACATTAATTATTTAAAACTAATCACAAGTTGAAAAATCTCAAGTCTAACACCCCAAAGGTGTAACGTAGCCTACCTAGCCACCTACTACTTTTTTGACCTGACACTTCTTGTATAATACATTTGAAAGTCACTTATAGATTGGTTCAAAAAGAAGCATTCAATTTTTTTTGTACTGAACGAGAGAAGCGTTTCCGTTTCAGCCTTCGACAAAAATTCTCACAGAACCACTAGTTTAATTAAAACAAATAATTTGACCCATGTTGATGTAACATTATTTACACGTAGTGTCGTCAAAAATACGGGGTTAAAGACTTTCGGGTTATTGGGACCCGCGGTGTATAAGTGTAACTTTTACATCTATTGCAAATAGGTAGGTTAATTCGGTGTGAAACAATGGTAACTATGTACTATTTTATTACAACTGGACTAATCACTAGCGATAGTATTTACGAGTACCATTCGATTGTGCACTTTATTACATTAAAACTTGTATAATATATAACTTCATACTCAGACCTAAGCTGGCTCCCGTATAATAGCTTTGCTAGTCTCAGAGGAATATCACTGGTTCAGTGGGCCATCCGAGTCGTGATAACGTGACCTAAACTTTTTGATAATAATTATTCATGAGTAGGAATGTTCAGATTCAGATTCAAAAATTTATTCGTAACAAGCACAATATTAACATTAGATAAATGCATAGACAACACACAAACAAAGGCGTAGTTACGAAAGGGAACCTACTCAGCTTATTTGCAGGCTTTGCAGCCGGCGCTGATCTTCCGTAGGGCGGCCCATAGGGAGGGGGGGGGGGGGGATGTTGAATGCTCAATCACTTTATTGACATTGCAACATACTCGTACATGGTCTTGTTGTGATAGCACGCCTTGTTGATTAACACATTCTATGCTTCTTTAAATTTGGTCACACACGCCTACTTCTAAAGACTCGCATTTGCCTTCCATCTTTACTATACTGACCTGAAACACGAGGAATTTTATTGCCGATGTATATTGAATATTAAATTTAAATGAACGACCTTGGGAGTCTGTTTAAATAACGGATAATGCCTGCAATTGGTATTTCAGCTGTGGTTGATATGTTAGTGCTTTTCTCAAAAACTGAGGAAAATTTAGTATAGTTGGAATTAAACTTTATAGTTAGTCGGCTCATAAGTTCTGTCACTGGCCTTTAAAATTTAAATTTGGAACTCCTAAAACAAAAACCGTTGTGCATTTGAATTTCGAATAATTTTTAAATATTTGAGTAGTATAATTTTGCAATTTTCTGTTTTCTTTAACATGGAGTGGACGCTGAAAGATAGCCGTACCGCAATAATTGCACTATATCGTTGTGGACACTCGCCGACTAAAATTTTTAAGCTACTTGAAAATTTAAAATTCTCTCTAAGATTTGTGTCTCGTACCATAGAAAGATACAGTGAGGTCTCTAGTTTAAATGACAAGAAAAAAAGCGGTCGTCCGCGTACAGCTAGGACTTCAGCGGTTGTACAAGCAATTAGGGCACGCATTGCCAGAAATCCCGCTGGGAAACAAAAAGTTATGGCCCTCCAGATGGGTTTGAGCAGAAACACGGTGAAAAGAGTGCTTAATCAAGACCTGAGACTTCGTGCTTATAAACGAAAAACTGGCCATCTTCTCAATGGTCGGCTTAAAGCTTTAAGGCTTAAAAGATCTAAAGCTTTATTGAAGAAGTACGCTAAAAATAAGCATCGTTGTATACTGTTTTCGGACGAGAAAATTTTTGACATAG
Source organism: Notocelia uddmanniana (assembly GCA_905163555.1). Taxonomy (NCBI): domain Eukaryota; kingdom Metazoa; phylum Arthropoda; class Insecta; order Lepidoptera; family Tortricidae; genus Notocelia; species Notocelia uddmanniana. The sequence goes on from LR991055.1 coordinate 27,004,616, forward strand.
AAGAAAACTGTAATAAACAAAATGATAGAGTGTGTGTGTAGCATTCTCCGTATTCAAAGAGGTCATCACCCTTCATCTGTGATGGTTTGGCTGGGAGTTTCTTATGCGGGCGTCACTAGTATGCATTTTTGTGAGAAAGGAGTAAAAACTAGTGCCAAAGTGTACCAAGACACGGTGTTGACTAATATTGTGAAACCACTATCCCATACGATGTTTCTAAACCAGCATTGGGTTTTCCAGCAGGACTCTGCTCCAGCCCATAAGGCAAAGTCTACACAAGCCTGGCTCGCCTCCAATAAAATCGACTTTATACGGCATGAAGATTGGCCCTCCTCTAGCCCAGATCTTAATCCGTTAGACTATAAAATATGGCAGTATTTAGAGGAAAAGGTGTGCTCAAAACCTCATGCAAATCTAGACTCGCTGAAAAAATCCCTTGCTACGGCAGTGGCCAATATCGACATGAAAGTGGTGCGTGAATCCATTGACGACTGGCCACGCAGACTTCAAGCCTGTGTAGATAATTATGGCGGTCATTTTGAATAAATGTTATACATTTAGATTCTCTAGTTTATAAGCTTTCAAACGCTGTACAAATTATACGGAATAAACTTAAACTTTTGTTTTTATTTGATACTATGTATATGACAGAACTTATGAGCCGACTAAGTACGTAATCACACTATCCTAGGCGTCAAAATGCTAATGTTTTTCCGCCATGTTTTTTTGTAAACGTCAAGCGTTTTAGATACTATCAAAAAAGTTGCAGTTCCACTAGAAAAACTAGTATATTGATAATTTGTTTTAAATTATTTGGGACATATTTTTTACGGCCATTTTACCTTTAGAAACAGTTTGGGGCTCGATAAATAATGAACTTTAAATTTAACTGTTTCCGCGCGCGGAGTGAGCCAGCAATGTTTCTTTTATTTTTGAATTTACATCAGACCTTAAATTGTATACTTCGCCTTTTAATATGTAGCGAGCAACGACTACTTTTCCGGGCATTTTTGAGGCATAGAACATTACTGCAGAGGCCGGAGAGGAAGGAATTACCTGCCTCGTATTACTAGTCGGCCTCGCTTAATTCCTCAAAAGTACTTACCTCAAAAATGCGAGAAAATTTGAATCTTATTAGAAAGTTCAAAATGAAATTCTAAAGATTCAGTAATAAAAACACCCGCTGCAGCAGCCGGTTTGCCCGCGCCGCCTGCGCCTGCAATTTCCGGATTTGACGTAAATTTTCTATACAAATTCTATTAATTTACAGGTATACCTGTAAATCAATGATACAATAAATAAATAAAATAATTATGCCCGTAACGATGGGTTTCTATAGCGAAAGGAAGCCGTACTTTTCACATGTTTTTTTAAATAATTTTCGCAATAAATTTGCGATTGTTAGCTACTCATATACTTTGTTGTGCAGACAACAAAAAAAGAAGTCGGCGCCTTTTAAAACACGCATTATTATATAATGCATTCTGTTCAACTTTGAACAAACAGATATTTTCAGATTAAGATGATTAATTTAAAAGTGGATCACTCCATGGTTTGATGACAATATCGACGACGACGAAAATGTCCGTTTTCTCTTGCACGTGTAACATGTAATCGCTTCCCTCATACTCAAAGAAATAGCATCACATGAATCACACTTAAAAACTTTTACTACCTTAAATATACGGATTCTTACCACGTACGTAATCTGAAACTAAAACAAGCCGGAAGAAATAAAGTTCTCCAAAGAATTCACGTTCATTTTCCATTCAAGCGGAAAACAAAACATCACAAAGATGTACGACCGGGTAACAGATGGACATGGCTTTATTGCTGAAACGCTGTTACCTCATTTGATAATACGATTAAGAGACCAATCTTAAAGTTTTCAATTTCAAAATTCCCAATATTGAACAAAACCCGACACACCATAATCGCCACGGTTGGCATGCGGGTTGGCGATCGCAGTATAGATCTTCATCGCACTCCAGGGATGCTGCTGCCCATACCCCGGTGGTCGTAGTTTTAGGGCACACCCGGGTCCGGGGCATTCATTGGACACCTACATTTAAATGAGTGCTTTCTGATTGAGATGGGGTACACGGAAGCGGGGTGATACAAACTCATTACTGACCTGCTTCCGGGCATGATATTACTACTGCGCAAATTTTATGCTGAGTATCCCGTCAGGTGAAGAAATCTGTCAGAAGGGAACTCCACAATGCCCAGTCCTGCACCGCAGTCATAATTATGTTCGCAACTATTCAATCTCTCATTTGAATTTCATGCATTACTATCTCCTAAAGCATTAATTAGTTGCGTATTGGTCTAAAAATATTTTCCTAAGAATACTATAAAACAATCATTGAGATATACAATGAGTCAGAATTCCTTATCAGGCCGGCAGGCAGACGTAGGTCTCCCCCATTTAATAGGGGTTAAATGGCATAATCGCCACGTTTGGCATGCGGGTTGGTGATCGCAGTATCTCCACCGCACTCCAGGGATGCTTCTGGCCATCCCCCGGTGGTCTTGGTCGAAGTTTTAGGACATACCCGGATCCCGGGTCAGACATATTTACTAGGAAGTATTAGGAGTGTCTCATAGCTCCCAAAATTAAATAACATTATAGTTTTAGTATAAACGACAACGATTATAATTATACTGAATGATTTTTTAGTAATAACTTTAAATTTTGGAAAAAAAGTTACATACTCGTAATCACATTGAAGGAGTAATTGGATAACACCATACTAAAATGAACGTATTTTAATTTTGGTATTATTCTAGGCGCTTCAAGAAATTTCTAGACATTTTATAATATATGTAAACAGGACATATCTACGGAACTCCTCAAATTATAAGCACACTTATACGTTGTGTATTTTAATCATTTAATCATTCAAGTATTGCTTTGTGTGTACAAAGGGGGTCTTATCACTAATTTAATGTATCAACACAACCCTGCAAGGGCACTGCAATAGTAGCTTACCTATTACAATTAAATACTTACATTATTATATTCATCTACCATGCATCGACATTTTAAATAAATATTATTTAACCAACTAATTAACTCAACACAAGCTTTTCCTATACAATTACGTGTTATATCCATATTTTGAGCAATACTAATATAGTTTTACGTAAGTACTCGTATACATTTCAAAAGGTGTGGAAGAGAGAGAGAGATATTTTCATTATGCTTCTTTGTTTAAAGCTATTTATTTTTATCTTGTAAATATTCGTTTATCGTGTAGTATGCTTTATCTATAAGAAGTTGTTTTAATTTTTTAATAAATTTATTTTGTTTAAGCTCATATTTTATATCTGTAGGTAATTTATTAAAGATCCTTATTGACATGGAATAGGGTCCCTTTTGGTGCATCGCTATTCTTGATGTGGTTTGTATTAAATTGTTTTTGAACCGAGATTCATAACGACGTTGAGCATCTCCGATCTTAGAATAGAATTCCGGGTTATTTTTTATAAATTTACACGCTTCCAGTATATAAATGCAAGGTACAGTTAGAATCCCAAGGTCTTTAAAGTGAGGTTTACAGCTTACAGTATTTTTTATGTTTTTTAGTACACGGATGCATTTTTTCTGCAAGATAAGTAAATCTGGTGCATCAGTACTATTTCCCCATAAAAATATCCCATAGGAAAGCCAAGCGTGAGCGAAGGCGTAGTACGCTGACAAAGCGGCCTGTAAGTTTGTAGTCTTTTTTAATTGCTTTAGCGCATAAATGAACTGACTAAGTTTTGTTTTAATTTTATGTACATGTTCTTTCCAGTTAATGTGGGAGTCGATTGTTATGCCAAGAAGTGGAAACGTAGGAACACATTCTAGCTTAGTGCCATCGAAAGAGAAATTTACGTCTATATCCGGTTTTTGATGAGGCCTAAATTTCATGATTTTCGTTTTGGAAAAATTTATTTCTAAACTATGATCATTCATCCAGTTCACTATATTCTTTACAATGGTATACAGTTTTTCATTGAGGTTAGTATTATTTTTATAAGGCAGCAATATGGAAAAGTCATCCGCAAACATAACACACGATTCATTGATTGACATTGGAAGGTCATTTATATAAATAATAAACAGGGCACAACCAATCACGCTTCCCTGTGGAATTGAGTTCAACACAGTCTGGACATTCGACCTAACAATGCTGATTTCTTTAGATTTATCAGTGTACTCGATTTCAACGCATTGTTTTCGGTTACTCAAGTAAGACTGAAACCATCTGTGAACTATTCCTCGCACGCCAATACCGTATAACTTGTCGAGTAATATACTAAATTTTACTTTTTCGTAAGCCTTTGTCATGTCGAATAACATTCCGATTGCATAGTCTTTTTTATTTAAAATATTTAGAATATTATTTATATATCTATACGCTGCCAGGGTAGTTGAACGTTTTTTACGAAAGCCGTGCTGTGAATCGGCAAAGATCTTATACTTTTCACAGTAGGAGTATAGCCTTTTACACATTGCTTTTTCGAATAGTTTTGAAATTACAGGCAATAACGCAATAGGGCGGTAGTTTCTTGGGTCCGTTTTACTATTCTTTTTGTACACAGGTTTTATTATAGCTTGTTTTAACTTATCTGGAAAAATACCTTCAGAAAAGGATTGGTTAATTATGTAGGTCAAGGGAGGAGTTAGACAATCTGCACAGACCTTGATCAGTGTTGATGGCAACTCGTCAATTCCATAGCTTGGTTTACTCTTTAGGCTTTTTATTAGGTTATACACTTCGCGCGATTCAACGGGTTGCAAAAACATCGAGTTTACGGAAGGTTGGAGCACAGGTCGGCCGCACGGCTGAGCTCCCGTGGGCATCGCGTGAGACTGCCCGGCAATAGTAAACAAGTTATTAAATTCGTTAGCGACTAACATAGGATCGGATATTAATTTATCGCGAATAAATAACTGCATGTTTTGCGTTTGCGCATTGCATTTTTTATTTTTCTGTTCATTAATTATTTGCCACATACATTTTATTTTATTAGATGACATTTGCATTCTTCTGGTAAATAAGAGCTTTTTCGATTTTACAATTACATTTTTTAAAATTTTTTCGTATGATTTATAATGGTTTTTTAAGACTGTACTTCTAGATGACATAACGTGGATCCGTAGTAGTCGCTTATGCCTACAAGATGCTTTTATACCTCGGGTTAGCCAAAAATGTTTCTTATCTGATTTTATTTTTATTCGTTTTTTAGGTAGCGTTTTATTAAGTATATCAAGTAGTATTCTGTCCAGAGTATCATAATTTTCGTTTACGGATTTGTGTTGAGATACATAATCACCCCAGTCAACTTTTTCAAGCTCTTTTCTAAATAATTCGATGTTGTTTGAACTGTATATTCGTTTTGAATGGTACCGAAAATTTTGATTATATTTTTCTTGACTTAGATTCGGATAGTGTTCCAATTTAATTGTTGTGCACTTGTGATCGGAGAAACCTAATTCAATTACCGAAATAGTAAAGTTTTTGGTGAAGTTAGTAAAGATTAGATCCAGGCACGTCGAGCTATTTTTGTTTACTCTCGTAGGTTCAGGAACATATTGTCTGAAGTTATATTCAGACATGAGATTTAAAAGTTTTAAGGTCTGTTGTGATTTTACTAACACGTTTATATTAAAGTCACCGCCGATTATAATTTTTTTCGTAACGAATTTTCTTTGAAGATATTCTAATATTAATGTCAATTGATTATAGAAAATAATTATTAAAATAGAAAATTTTTTTAAATACATGCTCTTGGAAAGCGTTATGTTGATAACTTGTAAATTCTCTGATTCTAAATTAGTAATTGATAACTAAATACGACCGAAATTCGAACGAAAGAAGTGTTTGTGCCAATTTCTATATCTTCCTCGAGAGTGCTCAATCTCGACCTCTGCGATAATTGAGACCCAACCAAACTCGTCTCATTCTTAATTGCCTATTTAATAATCAACCTTTCTCCCTGGGGATTAAAGTTTAAATTTCGGATACAAGTGCTTTATACATAGGAGTATCTGGAAGTAAATTAGGGTAATGTGTGTGAGTCGCTGGATCGTGAACACGTTGATTAGGATGTTACGACTCGGGAGGCAGAGCAGACTCAAGTAAATCTACTGTGAGATGGATTGTCCAATAAGGGATACTGGAATGGCAAACCTAATTACGAGGGTAAAACTGAAAGTTTCGGGAATAGAAGAAAATATGCAGTATAAGTGAGTTTATTTATTTTTATTGTTTTTCAAAATATTCTCCTTTGTATTTCATGCACTTATGCATGCGTTCAAACCAGTCCATAAAGCACTTTTTGAACTCTGAAGTAGGGGTCGACAAAATGGCTATTTTATAGGCCTCCACTGCTTCTTCTGGCGTCTGAAACCGCTGACCACGCAGTTTGTCCTTGATTCTGGGGAATGTAAAAAAGTCGTTGGGACTTAAGTCAGGGCTATATGGAGGGTGGTCCAATATTTCGACTTTTTCACCGTCCAGGTACTCAGTTGTTGTCCGAGCGGTGTGTGGGCTGGCGTTGTCGTGGTGAAGGATGATGCGACGACTAGGGTTTGTTTTTCGGAGTTCAGCAAAGACGTTCGGCAAACAAATAGTGGTGTACCAATCAGCATTGACTGTTCTACGATCCTCAAGAGCCACAGTAGCTACGTGACCAGATTTAGAGATAAACGTAGCCACCATCTTCTTAGCCGTACTGCGAGAACGAACAACTTTTGTGGGTTTGAGCTCGTCTTCGAAGACCCATACTCGGGATTGGTTTTTAGTTTCAGGCTCATAAGCGTATATCCACGACTCGTCACCTGATACTATGCTAAAAACAGCATTTGAGCGTCCCTTGTTAAATCTTTTCAAAGTTTTGCGGCACCAATTGACACGGACTATTTTCTGCTCGTCAGACAATAGGTGAGGTATCCAACGGGAAAATAACTTTTTCACGCCTAATTCTTCTTTTAAAATAATTTGTATTTGACTCATTCCAATACCCAGGTGCTCTTGAATTTCCCGATATGTCACATGTCGGTCTTCATTTATCAGACGACGCACAACATCGACGTTTTCTTGCGTGACTGCCGATTTTGGTCGACCTTCACGCACTTCGTCGGTGAGGGATACACGGCCACGTTGAAATTCTGAATACCACCTGTATATTGTAGTCTTTGAAGGAGCTTCAATATTAAAAGCAGCAACCATCCGCTCTTCACATTGTTTTTGTGTTAGTCCACTTTTAAAGTCATAATAAATCATAGCTCTGAAATTTTCACGGCACAATTCCATTTTAAGCAGTGACTCGACGACTTCAATAAACAATTGAAACCGAACCATACTTTTTTTTTTCTAAGTGGCCAGTGTGTTGAGATAAGGAAACTTCAGAGATTATAAAAAGGTATAATACATGTTAAAAATAAATTAATAAGTATTCGATTCCCGCCACTTTCAGTAGAAGCCTCGTAACTAGTTCGGATGAATTAAATGTCAGCTGCCATCAGATATATCGGAACAAACAAAAAACTTACAAGAGCTTTTGTTCAGATGATGATGGTGAAACCGAAAGTGTACTTGCTTAATGATGATGGCAACCGTAGGTACTGCTTTACAATAAATGTATCTACTAAGGCTGGGTTGCACCAAACCGCCTGTAATCGAAAACGGTGTTCGTTAAAATTTCTATGAGCTGACAGCTGCGGGCGCCATATTTAACGTGTGATCGTAAGTTGGTGCAACTCAGCCTAATTTTGCTATTTATTTATTTAAACTTAATTGCATAATTAAGTAAAGTATAAATGTCGGAATAAGGGGCCGTTGGTCTTTTAATGCCTTAAGGGGCTTTAATTTTTTTACACACCAATTATAACAATATTTAGTTTAATTTTTAAAATCACTCGTATATGCTAGTACGTGCGCAGCTAAGGCCGATGCGGTAGGGACAAGGCAAAAAAATATACAAAGACTAAAATAAAATCACAGGGGCAAATCAGGGGCATAAATATTTCGGCCAAATCACATTTTCACCTTAAACTCGACTCACCATTTCATCTGGACTCGATTATTTGAAGTTTATTACAACGACCACTAAAATGTTTCGGCGGAAAGCAGTTTTTTTAAATGTTCGCCTCGTTGACAATTTACGTTTCCACAATGAAAAGTCCTGGCGCATTTGATTTACAATGCGTTTCATAAATCTCTTGCCATTGTTGGTTTCGGTTGAGCATACATTTTACATTAATGTTAAATGGGCCTTGATTTATATGCTTCAACTTGCTTGCCAACCATACCAGTGACGTAGGTTAGGTCATTTGTTATGGACAAATCATTTATAGATAAGCCGGCTAAAAGCAGATATTTGCGATTGAGCAGGTATAAGATGAAACTAATATTCTTTTCAGTTAGCGCGATTATCACCTATTAAATGGATCTCCCATTGAACACGTAAAATCGTTTTACATCCTTAAAATGGTGAAACGCATCGTCCTGTTATCTACGTTAATAATTCTGAATTCGAACCAGCAACAACAATTACCATAGGTTCTTATTTTGTACTTGCAACAACCTTTATAATGTTGGTGCAAATATGTGTGAAGAAGATCTCGTATTCTTTGTTTTAAAAGAAAAACGCCAAAAATATCAAAGAGAAGCTGTCACATAGGATAAACGTGAGCGACAAATAATGGAATGCGAGTAAACCTGTGAAGCAGCAAGATGGCTTCAGGAGAACCCTGGATATGTAGAATTTCCTTTTAATGAAAACGCTGTGGGGAACACCCCACTCCTAGGACTCCCTCTCCTTAATCACTACTAACTAGTCAGGATGTACTCGTATGTATGTAAGCAATTTATTGTACACAATAACAGGTTGCATACTTAAATATCACAAGATCGTAGTGCAAAGCCGAACTTATCCCTATAAAGCAACTGTACCAGCAAACCTTTGAGAAATTGAAACAGGTGTTTAAAGTCCCCGCCACCAAAAGCATTGAAAATCACGTTTATTGTAGACCCGGGTATGTCTTAAAACTACGACCAAGACCATCGGGGGATGGGCAGCAGCATCCCTGGAATGCGGTGGAGATACTGCGATCGCCAACCCGCATGCCGAGCGTGGCGATTATGGCATCTACCTCCCATGAAATTGGGGGAGGCCTATGTCCAGCAGTGGAAGTCCTTCGGCTGATATGGTGGTGGTGGTGGTGGTGGTCTATGAACTAATTATGCCTAGCTAAACTTGTATTTATATAAAAATTTAATGTTACATATGATCTAAGTCAATTCAAAACGATTTCGTAAACACACAACTTCGGCATACAGGTTTCCGCGTGTGTTTGTTAGCGCCTACACGATTAGTCTGTTAAAACTGACTGCCGATGCATTCAGAAAGCCGTATCTCCATCGCAACCTATGTGCACTTACGTTGTTCCAGGTAACCACGGTACCTGGCCATATGTAGCCATGTTAGTCGCTTTGCATCGCGGTGACATAATGCACACACATATACCCAGCGTCAATACAACACATATAATGTTTTATGCGAGTGGCACCTTGAACTATGTATGTACCTACGTATTTACTCGTAGAAACATAGTTTTGTATGTAATCCTATACTATTTAAATTATCATCTAATTCTCTTATAACTAGTTTATATCGATAAATATACATTTCCAATGTCTACTTGTCATATAGCTTGTACCTTGAAGTGTTATTAGGATAGATACTAATAGAATACTAAGTACCTATGTATATCTGTATGGAAGCCCAGTTTTCAGTTCTTGTGTCTACATCTAATTACGGATTTATGTTACCTAAAATATTGATCGATTTTTTAAAATAAATTTGAACTCCTATTAAAAAAATACGTATGTTTCAACCAGGGTGTGCTAAAACTGCGACTAACTGGCGGCCGTACTGTCTTCTCGAAGACCTCACCGTTTGGAATGATTGCCATACGATAAATAAATAAATGTGTCATAAAATTCTATTATTTTAAAGACTATTCTTCTGAAACAAAAGTTAAATAACTTTTATCATCGTCACCGTTTAAATGTATAATAAATTGCGTTCCCAGCCGTACGCAAACGACTTGGGGATTTAAACAAATATTTTAACGCATTGTCTCCTTCACTTATAAAATTACAGACATATCAAATTCGTTGAAGACGCTCTGGTCTCATTTTACTGACTGTATTGCTCCAAAATGATCGCATACCTTTTCAGCTGAAGAATCTTTTCAATCCAGCGCCTTGACCGTCCGTAATCACTACGACTAGCACTATTATAATATTATACTACACATTCACTTAAATCACTATATATACACTTTCTTTTAATTATGGATACACCGTAATGAACTGCAACACATTAAAACACATGCTTGTCAAATTTGACTCCTGAATGCGCGCGAAATTCACGTAACATTGGCACAAAAGTGTTCGAGACTCACAAATACGTTATTCGTGTCACAGCGTTGCCGCCACACTGACTCAGTATTTCCACTCTCGCTCCGATACTACAAACCCCTGGCAATTTTATGCTCGTAATCAGCAGCGGCGAACAGCATTAAACGTAGTACACTACTGCTTTAGTTAGGAGTGGTTGGTCCCGTGGGTAGCCCAAAGGCGTAATGGTTTTCGCCTATATGAAAATGCTCGTTAACAAAACCGTATTTTCTATGAGTACAGTAGGAGTTTCCTGTTAACAGTACGAAAATCTTTCGCATGGCTGTCGGAAGTGCTAGCTCAGTTTCTGATCATTTGGCTCACATATTCAGTCTAATTCTGAAATGCTGAACTTACTGAATGCTAAACTTTTGACTAAGTCTGTTTCGACGCCATTAACCCATCAGTGGAAGACAAACACAATAATAAAGGAATAGGGGAAAACTATGTTCTAAAGGCTTGTATTTTAAGTGTGTCGCCTGTTATTTATCTCTGCAAATATTCTCTATGCTATGTTACTGAACTGTTTTGTATTTTTATTGAGGTGTTCAATAAAGATTGTCTGTCACTGTTAACTACCAAATGTACTTATATAGATAGTCAAATCATCAAAAAGTCAAAATATTCTTTATTCAAATAGGCGCTAGGCCTAACAAGCACTTTCGAATCCTCAGTTATAACATGTTATTATATTAATTAAAAGATAATATGGAAGTATTACTTAAATGTTTAATTTTTTTAAGAACCATAATGTAGATATTATAATAAACAGCATGCCTTCCTTAAAAATTAAATTAATAGATATAATTTTGGTACACATTTTATCTTAAATTAGTTATCCAGTAGCTACGTGTACCTAGTGTTAGGTATTGTATATTAGAATTTCGGAATTAATTGGATTTTCGTTAAGGGGACACCTCTATTCCATAAACCACGCCGCCCGTGTTAGAGACGTGCTTCTTCCGCGCACGAGATAACGGAATTAAACACTAAATAATATCAATTTTAGGTTCGAAGTGGACATTTCTTTGAAACATACAGGTAACTATCGAGTCTTTGTTTTCAATTCACAATCGAGTTTACATCGTAACAAAACCTTGGGCATGTGGTTTAGATTTATCATGTAAGATATTTATTGGTTTATTAAGGCTCGCCAACAGGTGTAATATTGCTAAACATAAACTTGTTGTAAACAAATACTGGGTTTCCCATAATATTACACCTGTTGGTGAACCTTAATAAATCATATCCCGAAATTGTTGTCATCTTTACTAAGGTCATTTTTCTATGTTTGGTTATAGGTGACCCGCCCACCTTTCTTCCCGTTAAGTTTGTTGTACTACTTACGGGTTACTGTGTATGTTTAGGATAGTCTAGATGGAGTACCAACCCAACCACAGGCAAACACAACTTGTTTTGAAATAATATGAACACACATTTTGCGAGTATCCTGAAGTAAAAAGTAAAATATCAAATTCGTATGATGAATATTTATGTCCCTAAAATTTCAGATGAGAAGCACAATAATCGGCAGGTGCCGCCTTAAAGTTCTGTAAAAAATTAAGTAAAGAAATAAATAACTAAAATCGAAACTAATTACTATAAAAAAATAATCAATGTGCCAAAATAACGCAAATATGAATAATTTGACGACTTGCTTCGATGACTTTTGTTGACTTTTATGCGAATAAATTCCAAAATGATAAAGAGTTCCCATTGCGGCCATGAAAATAAAAGTTGCGGATTGGGAAGCCGTGACTGTTTTCGACAAATGTCTGCCTTTAACGCGGGAAAATATTTGAGGTGCGAGAAGAATGGATTATTCGGGAACTACGATTTGTCATCGGTGATGGCCCCAGACAGGGTCTACAGATGTACACGCATATGAAACGTTCGTACCGGATACCTGCTTTACGTGCGGAATTTTTGGAACGATCGTTTGGGCAAAGAAGCTGTGAAATTCAAACGCCAAGTAACGGAGTTGAGACGCAAACGAGACAATAGAGCATTATGCTATGCGGTAGAACTGAATAGCATGATTCGATGTTTTCTAGCTGTCAAATTTCAATTTTATTCAATAGAAAAACTTCTGCACGTAAATACTATGTGGCGTTAGCTCGGCGCGCATGGATATAGGTCGATTCACAAGAGCTGGCGCGGAAAATGTAGGAAACTGTCATTCATTTCATAGACATTCCGCGCCAGCTCTTGTGAATCGATCTATACGATTGCGCGGAGCGCATATAAAGACAAAGACAAAGAAACTCGTGACACTTATACGAGTAGGTAGAAAAACAAATAGAATGGTTGGATTGACCCCATTAAAATAGAAGCAAGATAGCAATGTCAGCAGTATCATTAGATGGAGTAGGCCGGCAGGGCATCGCATTTTTCATACTAAAAATTATATTTAAATCAACCTTACGTTTGACAAGATACGTAATCACCCTGCAGTATAGTTCCATAGCATATTTTATGTAGCGCGGAAATTAAACCTTGCTTGTACAAAACCATCTTCTAGTGAAATCGTTGACTTCGACAATTTTTATAACCTATACTGAGCACATGGCAATCGAAAGAGATATAATTTTAATTTAGCATGTATTGCTTCCGAGGAATAAATAGAGCGTAAACACCGTTGCAAGATTTTGACAAATATCTGGCACTGGCATAATCGATAAATGAATATTTCAAGCTGTGTGAACAATGGCTTTTTTCGAGAACAACGGTTTATCACGTCTAAGCGAAGATAGTCCAGAGCTCACTTTATTCTTTCAAGTGTCTTTACGTCTCAATCGTAACCAGTTTAGATGTTTCAGTAAACTGTTAACCCATAATTTTAAAATGGCAGCGACTAAATAAAATTCATCTTGTACTCACCTTATTTGGTTAGTTGGTTACTGTACTTATACGTGCCCATAATAATATAGCAGTCTTTTTATGGTTGTTCCGTTACTTCCATTCCACAAATAACAGTAAGACATAAACATATAATAGACGGATATCTATATAAACATTTCCCCATTCATGGCCGTAAAATAGTTAAATATATTTGTATGCGTAATTTATCGAAATAGTCCGACGTCGATAAAGCTCTACCGTACGGTTTTTGTGAAGTACCATAATAGTACCTATCTACCTATAATGGGTAAACAGTGACGCAACCGCGCGTGGGCGGTATTAAAAGCGCGTGCAACCGAAAAAAGGCGACGCCAACCTCTTTAACTTGATCTACCTCGCTCCACTTGATCCACACTAATCTCATATGAAATGCGTTTCTTTGAATGCTGCTAAAGGTCACGAGAAACTGGTTAAAAAACACAATACCTTAATAGGTACTTTGTTGGAAGGCAAACATAAAAGCAAATCAATGGTAGTAGAGTAATAGTAGTGTGTTATTTCTGTGTACGATATTTATGGTTATTTGTATTTCTCGTATTTGGTATAGGAATGGTATTTGTCGCACGCGCTAATTCTGATGTAGCGAGCGCAACAGAACTGATATCAAATAACATAATTATTCGTTTACGACTAGGTCTCACTACTCTGGATTTGAATTAAACACTAGTGTAAATATAATTAACATCTTGCGTCTCGCACCTAAGTGTTCAGTTGTTCACCTTAGTCACAGATCAAACAAATCTAGAAAGTCATTGAAATGTGAACGTCTCATTATTTAGGTTCAAGTCAAAGAAAGACCCTCCAAGGGCCTTGATTAGGTTCAGCACTTTCGCATATAATTCGCTATTATGCGCGTATTTTGCTGTCATCGTCGTCGGGCAAGCGAGTCACACGACACACATTAAAATGTAATTAATTCGAAACATTATTTACTCGCGATACTTATAGCGGACTTTCAGTAACGCTTCAGTAAATTTTACTTTTAGTTAAATAGCTAAGTTTAAGTAATCAAAAAGTTTTTTAAATTCGCGTCTTAATTTGCGAATGGGAATTCGAGCAACCTGACATTTGTATATTTATTTGTTTGTATATTAGCTCTCGAAATCGGCTCAAACAATTTCGTGTGTGACGTATACGAGAACTCGATCTAATTAGGTATTATTTCCGGGAAAAATCGTTTTCTCCGAAAAACACAGAAAACGCCGAGCAAAGCTCGGTTTCCCAGGCACTTAAGTATATAATTTAATCGTTTATATTCACTGGAAATCGTAATTGGATTTTTATTCAAAGTTTGTTCCAAAAAAAGGAAGCAGAGCCTGTATGGCTGGAAACCATTTTCTAATGTTTCAACGAAATTGTGGTTTCTGCTTAATGCAAGAAGCACATCGGGCTTATCTTGATTACTTAAGTGGCTGCAATAAACTGTGTTTGTTCAGCCTCCTTCAACTGCTAAATACTTTAGGCCGTGCGCTACGTATTCATTCAGCTGTATTTAACCATGTTTCTATTATATGTATGAATGAACTTATTTGTTATGCTACGTGCGTTGTTTTTATTCTCTCAGTATCGGCACTCCTACGTCCACATATACTAGGTGATATGGATTACGAATAAGAAGCTCCAATTTGTGCACAGTGTGACTCTCTCGTCAAGTGAGGCAATCTCTGCATCATCAGTTGGCTCATGTCGAAGAACAAAATACCACATAGGTATCCCGCCCTAAGTCATCCAGTCAGTTCAAATTATGTGCTAGGTATTATCTTCTTTATCTTACTGATGTCTGTCGGCCAAATTTTCTCACTTGTCAGTTTAGCTACTGTCAATATTAACGCGCGCCTAGTGTTTTGGTTTAGGTACTTTAGGTTAAATATAGGCGCGCATTAATGAATCATACTGACTTCAATGACAGCTAACAGCAGACTGATACCGCACAGATAAATACGGAAGTGACCTTCGTTGGAATTGAAAACGTGACAAAATGTACAAGTTGTAAGATTACATTTTTAGATAAAAGAAAAATTTTGTGGAACAAAAAACACAAAATATTTTTTCCGAGTGAAACGAACGTCTCTGTTTCAGCTTCGCCAAAATGATTTCGTATATCCGGCTGGCGGATGGCGGATTGCCGGATTTCCCGCTGTTCTCCTCTAGGTATAGGACGCATTTCTCAACCGATTCTCGATAGTTTTACGAGCAGGTTTGATAATTAATATAAATTTATTTTGTCGAGTCAGTTTCTTATAACCAGTGATATTAGACAAAAAATATCGGCCATGAGCATGTCGGGCCATGTTTAGTGTAGGGTTCTGTAGTTGCCCAATGAACTTACTCTCAAAAACTCAATAACAAGCAAAACTATTGCAGCGTTTCATACGTATTTTACTAAGAAGGACAGATTTTTTTTACTATAACTCAAAAACGGCTAAAATGATCATATCCACTATAGTTTTCGTTGAAAGTCTTCATTAACATGTTTTTTTTCTTTCATGATTATTTATATTTTTTGGACCCATAGTTCAAAATTTAATTTTATTTTGGAGTGAATATTTCTGAAAATATTGACTTTATCAAATATGTTTGATAAAGACCTCTATTCATTTAGAAAGACATATCCAACAACACCCCTCACCATAGCGTTTAAGCAAAAAAAAAAACATCCCCACTTTTACGTGTAGGCGAGGTATACCCTTATTTTTTTTCTTTTAGTTTTTTTTTTACGTTTTACGACGAGGCTGTGCTCTGTGATTGTTAGAGCTAGAAAGCTGCAATTCGGCATGCATATATAAATCAACAAAACTGAAAAAAGTCGTAAATTAGTTAAAATCAAAAAATGTGTTTAAAGATGCCAAACACATTTTTTTTACGACTTTGCAGTTTTGTTGATTAATATATCCATGCCAAATTGCAGCTTTCTAGCCCTAACAATCACAGAGCAAAGCCTCGGACAAACATACGGACAGACGGACAGACAGACAGACAGACGGACATGGCGAAACTATAAGGGTTCCTAGTTACCTACGGAACCCTAAAAAAATCGCAAGGTCTACAGCTCACAGAGTAGTGTAATTAAGACGTTAAGAATTGAACCACATAGTCAAATCGTTTAAGATTTTAACCAAAAACACTCGGGTATTAGTATAATTTACGATGAATAAAATACGTAATAGCAATGCCATTCAGTAAAAGCAGCTTTATTACCCGGACCATAAAAAAACCGTTTTGATTACCATTAATATTGAATAACAATTATGGAGCTACCTTATGCCCTATAGTATTTCTACTTTTATCTTTGCTCAGCTACAGCCTTTGGATTTTCAGGAAGTCAGCAATCTACTAGATTTAGCCAATCAATATAGCTATTACTCCATTTTCAAACTTTGTTCACAATTACACTCTTACGATTTTAATATTTATTTTAATTCCAGGCGTTTCTATGATTTCCGCATTTTGGGAATGACTGTGCGGGGTGTATTTATTATTATTAAATATATTATGTACATATTTATACCACTGGCACAATTTTACGATTCGGTAGATTTGGTCTCTAAAATTCTTTCTGTGTCTCAAAACCCACAGTTTGTTCGATACGGTTATACTTATACTATTGCACCCTTCACAAATTTTGAAAATAAAACTGTTGTTTCTTAACCTGCGTGGGCTCAATAGCTGAAGTACCATAGTAATATGTATATTATGGACTACCGTTTTTTTTTGGTCTGGTGATTGATCTCAGATTCCCTGATACTGTTAAGGATGAAATTAAGGTTGGGTTGCACCAAACCGTCTGTAATCGTAAGCGGTGTTTTTAAAAATCTGAATGTACTTATGGAAAGTTTGACAAGTTTCTATAGGATGACAGCTGCCGGCGCCATATTTAACGTTTGATCGGTAACTGTGATCGTAAGTTGGTGCAACTCAGCCTAAGGCGCCTTCCTGACATTTCGATGCGGAGGCGGTACGATATGAGAAAACTGTCAGCTGTCAGTGTCAACCGATATCAATGCAGTACTGCCCCACTTCTGCGCGTCGTATTAGTACTGCGCAAACGTCATACTGACAGTATTACGCTAAGTCAGGAAGTCGCCTTAGTGTTTAGCTACAAAATTGTCAGTGATCTAGACACGCGGCAGCGTGTCCAGCCAAGTTCATCCCAGGAACTGGCGGACAGCAGCCGTGTGTTATATTACACGAACCGTTTGGAGCCACTTTTGACCCCCCATTAACTCCAAATCTATCTAACATAAAAACATGAAATTTGGTACATATATTACATAGAAATACTATAATGTATAGAATCACAATCACGTCGTAAATGTGGCTCTGTAAAAGCCGGTACATGTGCACAATTTAGGCGGGGATTGTCGAGCGGAGCCGAACACTTCCGAGCAGGTGCTTGATATTCACAATGCCTACTGACGTACGAAAACTTCATCTTAGAAAACCAGTATAAGCCTGACCTCCAATTATGCATAGTCGTTACGAATCTCAGGGTCCAGATATAATAGAACGTATGGTGAGGCAAGTCTAGACAGGTTGTGAATATCATAGTGTTTGACAAGACAACTTGTCATTGCCGGTTGCTTGCATAATGTTTAGTGCTTAAATGCAGAAATTCAAGCAGAACTAAAAAGAAAAAAATGGTGGGTTATCTTATTTTCAGTAAGTACCAATCGTTATTGAGTTAAAATTTGTATTTAAAAGGGTCTGTACTCGTTATGTTATCATAGCGTAATTTGACAATGTCCAGGAATAAAATATCTGTGGAGTAGCTACCCCCTTACTAATTACAGTAATTCCGAAAAGTTAGTTAATAAATGAATAATATATGTGAAATTATGTTTCTTCAGCATGCAACTGTACTGGGATAACACTAGCTAGAATGATGATGAGGACTTTTGTTGGTGATAAGTTCTTGCAAATTTTAAAATGTTTTAAACTTAAATTATGATTTATGACTAAAGTACCTAATGATAATTCCAATAAAGTGATTGAAGGATGCTTAAATTAAAGTTAGGATAGTAAAGTTATACGTATACCTATACGTCGACAATATGTCGCGGCGTCATGTTGCTCCGGCCGTGATTTCGAACCCAACTGCAGACGGCAGCACAGAATAAGTAATAGTACATCGGCAGCAGCAGATGGCAGCGCCGTCTTCCAGTTGGTTCTGAGTGTTCCGCAAGACAACACGAATGACGTGTTTTTGGAAAGAAGAGATCGCGATTTACTTTTGTATCTTTTGTTAAAAGAAGTAGAAGACGATGATTATGATTTAATTATACAGGTATATGTAGAGAAAAAAGACACGCCAAGAACCATAAAGGATGACGTAGAGCCGCTATACCCGTGCGACTACGAGGGACGGAAATGTACTTGTGCAGCTAAATTGAGAACATTTTTAACATTTGTAATTTGAAAAGTAATAATAAAACTTGATTTTTCATTATTATGAATTGATATCAACATATTTCGACCACGTCACATATTAAATATAATGAAACGGGTCACTCACGTCTTAAAGGTCGAATATCGCTCGACATGTTTCAGACCGTCCGCCGCCGCCGCGATAGGTGCTCATGATTAAGGACCGCGAACCGGTCTGAAACATGTCGAGCGATATTCGACCTTTAAGACGTGAGTGACCCGTTTCATTATATTTAATATGTCTCAAACTCACGGGAGTTTTCTATATAAAATCACGTCACATAGTTCGATGACTAACTTTTTTTTTTATAATGGGGTCAATCTTACACAAATTGACCTAGTCCCAAACTAAGCAAAGCTTGTACAATGGGTACTAGACGACGATATACATAATTATATAGATAAATACATACTGATTGACTGACTGACTGACTAGTAATCAAAAACCTAACCCACTTCCAGATGACCTAGAAAACTGAAATTTGGCATGCAGCTTGGTAATTATGTGTTTACACCAGTAAAAATTAGAAAACAGTGATTTTATTATTAGTTTAATTATTTATGCTAGTTACCTCAGAATTCCGTCATTTATTAACCGATTTGGAAAATTCTTTTTTTGTTGTAACGGTATACTTCCGGGGTGGCCCCATTGTCATCGGATCAGAATCTGATCATAGGGTCCTGGAGAAATCGAGGGAACTCTTCAAATATTTTAGGTACACCTATAGCGGTTTGGGTATTTTGTATAGTAACTCGTGCATTCGCTCTGGGAAAGCACCATTGGATGAAGTTTGACAAAAAGTAATGATATCCCATCAAAAACATAAATGTGAAAATATATATTATATATTTTCACATTTATGTTTTTGATGGTAACAAATATACCCCTTTCAGTTACTTCGACCGATACACAGTTCAGAAATGATCGTATCACGTTCAGCAGGCAATCTCTTGACTCTTATAGAGATGCTTGCTGAACGAATATTAAACTCGTCCTCTTGAAGACCACCTTGACTTAGTTGGCAGTGACCCTGCCTATTTGTCTATCATTAGCACGAATATTTATTCCTGAGTTTTGGATGTTCTCTATGTATTTATCTATGTAAGTAAGTATATCGTCGTCTAGTACTGCCATCGTTTTGCTTAGGGATGTCACTATTAAGTTTTAGAAAAAATATTAAAGATATTTTTTGTTTTACTCCCAGTTAGACTCTTCTACTGTGTTGAAAATCTGAAATACTATGCGCCTGCTCATAATTTATACATAAATTCTCTTTTCATCTTGGAAGTGCAATCGGCTTCTAGGAAACATGACCCTCCGCCACTCAGCCCCTGCGTAAAAAACTTCTATGCATCTGACAGTCACAAAAATTCTAGTCAGTAAAATATAATAATAATAAGGTAAAGAGGTAAAGTTAAATGTCACTTCATGTACGTGCATGTTCTTGTTCACAAACCGCATTTCTAATCTGAAACTAACTGCTTGGTAAGTATAAATTGTAGCCGAAGTAACTTTGTCTGCTTGATGCAGAGTTTCCTAGCTTGTGCTGAGAAGTACATGTAAAGCTCTGTATACGTACTTGTGCGAACGGCCTCAAAAGTCGCTCTACATTTTACTTATAGTAAATCAATGATTGTACAATTTAACTTTAATATGATAAGTATAAAATAATAAAGCTCAAAAATATGAAATTTAAAGTCAATTAATTAAAAACTATGTAAATGTAAATGATATATAAACTAAACCTATAAAAAGCGGCCAAGTGCATGTCGGGCCACGCGTATTTTATAGTTCCGTAGCTGGCCTCCCGTGATATTATGCGGACTTAAAAGGTCACAAACTTATATTAACTATGTATTTGACTCAACTAACAACTTAGATAAGCTAAGTAATTTATTGAAATGTTTACTCTAATCATAAGAAATATTTATATGTATATTTATTTCATTGAAATTGGAAATTGTAGGAAGGTTTGCTTTTTATATTACTTTTCTTAAGTTCGGTTATTATTCGTTTACTTAGTTAACTAGTAATGTCAACTTAGCTGTGATTATTTTCCTTTAAATCTTTCACAATTATACACTACAATCATGTTTTTTTTCACATAACTTAAGTATGCTACTAGTAGCAACCGTTAAGTTGGCTGGGAACATCTCCTATGCTTGATTCCATCAAAAAACTAGCATTTTAAAGTTTAATATCACAGCTAAACATTCCTGAATTAGAACATGGATAAGAAAACACACATTACTGTTAAACGAGCTATCCAACGATACCAATTTTACGATACCCGATCCCTATTTTGAAATATTCAAACAATTGCGTCATAATAGTAAATTAAAATAGGGTCTAAAACAAGCCATGAAACCACGAGATAGTATATTATTATGCCGCCAAATTAAACAATATCGTCTCCGTTAAATTTATCAAATATCACATTGTGGTTTTTTGGGTGGCTAATCTTTTTTTATTTATTTTCTCGCGATCGAAGTAAAAAGTAGAGTGTGTGTGTGGTCTGAAAACATAGCGTCGCTCGGGAAAATAACCGTTTCGATACTAGTTAAACAATCTACTATTTCAACCCTAGGGCCGGCATGCCTCACATTCATCCCACGTTTTAGGTAAAATATGATCTACTTTCAGAGTATAAAAAATTAGTCACATATTATTTAGCGTTTGAGTAGATTAATTTGACATATCATTGACCCATTGCAAAGAAGGTCTCCGTTCCAGCTTCGGCAAAAATGCTTTCGTATGTCCGGCGGATTTCTATATTTCCAGCTGTCCTCTAAGTACATTATTTTGTATGTAACTATTCTAAACAGAAAAAAAAAATATTCAGGGACAATCTTACACAAATCGACCTAGTCCCAAATTAAGCAAAGCTTGTAATATGGATACTAGAAGACGATATACATAATTATACAGATAAATACATAGAAAACATCCAAGACTCAGGAACAAATATCCGTGCTAAATGCTCAAATAATGCCCAGGCCAGGATTTGAACCCGGCACCTCTAGCTTCGGAGGCAGTGTCAAAACTCTCAACTCTTGTAACATTCTCAACTCCGGCCAACAAATCACAAACAAACAAGGTTTCATAAAATACAGGCCAGTTAGGTAGTCTGAACATCATCTCTTTGAGAAAGTTATCTTAATTATTGTCCTCGTAATCTGGCGTTTGCCTTCTAGCTGGATGAGCCGGAACACAAGTTGTTCATAATTTTGGTACATACATATTATGTCGAGTTTAATAAACTGCTGTCAATATTTATTTAAATGAGTGCTTACTGACTAGCGCGGAAGTGGGGGGATGTGTAGGCGCAAAGCTAGGATTTGGCAACATCAGTCAAGGGGACACTATCAAGTGGGCTACAGCGTATGCATTTACCGCTTGTTCGCACCTGACTGTATTTTCATTCACTGCGACAACAGTTCACTCCGTGATAGTTTATTGAACTAATTTTGATATGTACATTAAACTACCATTGGCACCATGTGGCGTGTGAGCTAATTGAATGTCTAGATGACAAACAGACTTGACTTCTATTAGGTTTTTCCTCTCTTCTCAAATCTCAACACCGCTACAGGCGCTAGTGTAGCGTGAGGTCTCCGAAATGTCAAATGTCACTGTGTATGGGTGGGCTAGACAGGTTTATTTCTAATTAGAATAATTTGGTGAATATTTTGCGATACCTGAGATTAATTATGGCAAATATGAGTTACGGGTCAATAAATGTCAGTGCTGCTAGAGATCTCTTATGTTTTTACGGTACCTT
The DNA here is from genome assembly GCA_905163555.1 of Notocelia uddmanniana. NCBI lineage: Eukaryota > Metazoa > Arthropoda > Insecta > Lepidoptera > Tortricidae > Notocelia > Notocelia uddmanniana. Next base: position 27,027,183 of record LR991055.1, read on the forward strand.
TTTATGATGTTAAATATGATTTAAATGTAATTTTTTTTGACGCCTGTAATATCCAGTAATCAACTTTGACTGTTGGACTTAACTCAAAAAAGGCGCTAACTGGTGAGCACAAAAAACGTGGGCCATCATTGAACGTAATGTTTGTTTCAAAATAAAAGACTAATAAGATGCCGATTAATCTTTTTTTTTTATGATATAGGAGGAGGCAAACGAGCAGACGTCTTGGAATAGATGATGTACGTACTCGTAATTATTGAGCAAACCAAACTGTTATGGAATTTGTTGTTTTCTCTTCATCGGCATCAGCTGCAATATAAAACTTTCATACATTTTTACTAACGGCTCGAAATTATCGAACCACGATCCAAAATTGAACCAGAATCAGCCACTGATGATGGATGTACTATTTGCGTTCAGCGAAGCTTAATATTTGATGAATGGTCGAGTAAATAATGAACACGGAACGACTGTTTCTATTTCTGAACCAAAGGGCGTGCGAGTTTTATTCATAAATACACACACTCAATACATATATTCTGAGCTAAGCTAAAGCTAACAACCAAATTTAAAGCATCTGAATAAATAAGCTTGTATGCAATTCAACATACAATTCACCATTTACAATGAAAACATATAATTTTTGAGATATCAATTTTGAATCTTTATGTTGAGAGCAGTAAGGTGTAAAATTATCTCCCGCTCATGATGATTGATGCGGAGTCAAAAATAATGAAATCGAGGGCATCGATGGGCTCGGTGACAGATTCATTAGGGAGCTGATACGGGATGTAATTTATTTTTTGTCCGTTAAGAGGGGGTACCACGCCAAATTGCAGTTCGCAGATTGAATATTTACCTATTATAATCAAGTCTTAATGCCAAAAAAACCAATTACACGAAAACTAGATCATATTTGCTATTTTTGAGTTTGATCAAAACCATTAAAAACTAAAGTTGGCTCGATAGAAAAGAATCGTCAAAACATGTCTAATTTTCACCTAATTTCAATTGTGTGACGTTACCTTGCTTACTATCGAAGTAAAAAAAATACATAAAATACCTTTCGACATAATAAATTTTTGTTATTAGCGATTTATCAAAATGTTGTAATTTTTCTGAGTTATTGAGGTAAAACATATTTGGCGCATAAGCCCTTTTTCTTCTGCGCGATACCGTCTCTTCCGTCGCACGTTCCGCGCGGCGCAGTATATCTGCTGTTGCTGTTCACGGGCGGAGCCAGTCCCGATCGCTCCACTGAGACGAGAGGACTGTGTTGGGAGCGCTCAAGACTGCGAAGTTAATATAATAGTATCAACAAGAGTGTGTCCCAAATAAAACGTTGAGTTTATAAAACCCAACACTATAGTTTATGAATGGCAAGTAAAAGTTTGATGTAAACTTCTCAACAAAAAATCTAATATCTACCTTATGTTACAAACTTTACAGTTCAAATTACAACGTTATCATTGCACGGCAGTCAACCTCGGTTAAACGATTGTGTGTAGTATATGCAAAAATAGACGATGAATTTCTCTTACGTATGAGTCTTACTCCAAGTCAAATTATTACACTAAATGTAAGGTTTCCGTAGTCAACTAGGAACCCTAGTAGTTTCGCCATGTCCGTCTGTCTGTCTGTCTGTCCGTCTGTCTGTCCGAGGCTTTGCTCTGTGATTGTTAGTGCTAGAAAACTGCAATTTGGCATGGATTTATAAAGCAATAAATCTGACAAAATGGTAAAACAAAATCTAAAAAAAAAAAATTAAGTGTACCTCTCCTACACGTAAAGTGGGGATGACTTTTTTTTTTTGCTTCAACATTATGGTGTGGGTTGTTGTTGGATAGGGCTTTCAAAATAAATAGAGGTCTTCATCAAACATTTTTTAATAAAGTGAAATTTTTCGGAAACACTCCAAAAGAAAAAACCGGCCAAGTGCGTGTCGGATCACCTACAAAGAAGGGTTCCGTAGCGACACCTACCATATACCAGTCCACATTTAAAACCACTAATCTAGTAGCTCTGTGAGCTGTGTAGACCTCGTGAGTGTGTTAATTTTACTTTTCAAAATTTTACATGACAAACAAAGAAAGAATATTTTACGAGAATCAGTGGAAAAATGCGCCCTGATGAGGAGCGGAAACCGAAATCCGCCAGCAGAAACACACGAAATCATTGAGAATATAAATTGTTCTTGATAATTTTCATAAACTGAGGCGACAAAAACAATTCTATTTAATTATCGTACCTACTTACAAAATTTAACTAGAATCGGTTGATAAATGCGACCTGTAGAGGGGGAGAAATCGACATCCGCCCGCAGAAAAATACTTTTTTCCAAAAACTGACGCGACAAACCAATATGTGGCCTTATCAGCGGGAAGGGACCTTACTGTCGGTATTGAGTTATGTATATCACCATAATCTACATACACTGAGCTATCGAACCATATCAAACATGCATGTAGGTTTAATAGATATATTTTTTTATAATTGAAACTCAAAAGTCAGAAAAGGTGATTATGAGAAAATTGAATTCAAACTTATAAACCCAATTGAAGTATGTTATTCTTGCAAGTTACATAGATAATATGCTATTTGAGGAGTAGATTGTATGGGCTTTCAGGTTTCAAGTACAATTTTGTAATTGTATATCTGTTTTCGTATAGTTTACCATGGCAAAGTGCATAAAGTAAAAAAAAAATGCTGATTTTTTTACTTAGATTCCTATTTATAGTGTATTTCCATTACATATTATAGAAGGAGTAAATATTATAAGTAATTAAACACTCAATAAGAACTACTTCGATTTGAATCAACGTTGTCTATTATAAAAATATATTTATTTTAACAAAAATAGCTTTGTGGTTATAAATCTAATTAAACAGTCAAAATCAACAAACATATATATCTACTACGCTAAAACATAGCCAAATGAGATCAAATTAATACAAGAAATATTAAAAAAGTAGTTTTTAAGTCTCAAAATTCAAGATAAAGTTTAGTAAAAAGTTGGTACAACCACTTTATATTTTCTGAAAGGGACCTTATTGTTAGTGGTAAAATATTTAGTGATATCATCTGATAACAACGATTTTGATAGTTTTAATTTTAGAACACTTTAGTATTAAACTCTTACCAAAAACCTATAATTTTGGGTCGGCAAACACTAAATGATTAACGTATTTGAAAAGGGACCTTAGTGTCGGACGTAAAATGTTTAGTGACATTGTTAAGAATAAGACTTACTACAAAATACAAATTTGTTATTATCATTATTAGAAATCAAACATGTTATAATTATTAAGTTACTATAAATCTCTAAGGACACGAATTGGTATAAATTGTCTATTACTAGCTTACTCCTAATGGTGATCAATTATTGATGATTTACCTTACTCTAATAACACGCATTTTATGATAATTCAGAATGACGTTTTTTACAAAAGTATTTTCCATTTCTGACTTGATTTCTGTGGCCTGTCTAACCGCAATAAGAGCATGCAGGAATTTTTCTTTTAGTCGTAGGAACAGAGGTCTCTTTTTCTGTGTCTGTATTTGCAATAGGCTTTTCTCTTTCATCATCATGAGGTTGATCATTACAGTATCAGCACCTTCCGTACGTACAAACAAAACACAAGTTCGATGACCAACTGACGACCGACACGATTGAATTCAAGCGGGTGCGCAGCGAGTGAGGGAGCGCACAGAGCCGACGCCACGAGTCAATGAGAGAACAAATCCTTTGATACGCCCCGACAAGAACCGACACGTCTTTCAAACCGATACCGAGCGCACAGAAAGAATACAAGAGGGGCACTGACAGTAAAGTCCCCTTTTCACTAAACTTTAAGGGCTGTTCTAAGTCTTTAAAAATCGATTTAAAAACTTGTGTCTTTGTCGCATTAAAAGTTACAAACCATTTGTTGTGTTGTATACCTACAAGCAACCTTAGTGACCATGTTAGCTTGAAATCCTCCTTGTTTTTGAAAGCTATTAATAACCATTTGTTAATATCATGCACAAAAACTTTCTCAAAAATGTGACAAATACTTTTCTAAAAACCGCATTAAGATCGGTTTAACCGAACGCGAGTTAATTGTGGACAAACAAACGTAAATACAAACATACGGGTCAAACTGAGAACCTCCTTTTTTATGAAGTCGGTTAAAAACAAATGTTCACATAATGCCGAATAAAAAACTGCAGTATTTGAAAAAAAAACTGCAGTGTTTGAAAACAAAAAAACTTACATCCATTATTTATCAACTAGGCCAAAAACTACACAAATAAATGTGAAGATTAATATAACAAACATGTGCATCGAATACAGAACCTTATATTTTGAAGTCGCTTACTTTTGGGGACGACTAAAACACGAGGACGATTGAAACGTTTCAATCGTCCACAGGCAAGTTGTTTCTATCGTCCCCACACCACGTTTTTCACTTCAATGACAAATATTATATATAAAAAAACTCGAACGCTGATCAACGGCCATTAAAAACATTTCGTTTATTCCTAACTATAACACCAAAATAATTTGATTAGCCAAAATACAAGAGTAAACGAAGTTATAAGAGAATATACGAGAGCACAAATACTTACTTTTTACCGCGAAAACCTGGCTTGGCTCGTAGATACTCCCGCCTCGTACCGGCGCTCGAGCACTCTGGCCAAGGATTCAATTATGACCGACCGCATGTTCTGAATGTTGCGTCAGACGTGTACGTATTATAGTTTTCGAGAAATTTGACTTGTTTCAATCATGACGTGTTTCTATTGTCCCCGGTCTACCCTACTGTTCATGCCTTTACTAAGTGGGCGCTTTTTTTTGCTTCAACCCTATGGTGTGGGGGGTTGTTGGATAGGTCTTTCAAAATAAATAGAGGTCTTCATCAAACACTTTTTGATAAGTGAATATTTTTTGAACTATTCCTTTCAAGAGAAAAAAAAATGAATCCTCCTCTAACTTTTGAACTATGGGTCCAAAAAATATGAAAAAAATCATGAAAGTAAAATTTAATAAAGACTGAATGAAAACTATAGCGGACATGATCAGTTGAGCTGTTTTTCAGCTATCGTAAAAAGTCTTCCCTTCTTAGTAAAAGACGTATGAAACGCTGTGAAGGTATTCTCTTTTGCTTGTTATTGATCTTTTTAAAGCAAGTTCATTGGGAATATACCGAACGGAACCCTACACTGAGCATGGCCCGATATGCTCTTGGCCGATTTTATTGTAGCCATATAATAGGTCGATTCATAAAAGCTGGCGCGGATTTTGTATCAAACTGTCATATTTTTCACAGTCATTTTGCGTTAGCTTTTGTCAATTAACTTATACTTCATTTACCTTTGTATATATATATATATATATATATATATATATATAAGCATAATCCGCTAGATTCCGGGGTGGGTTGCTAGTTAAAAACGATTGTTAGTCTGTACGTACCATTTCCTAAAAGCATTTATAAATTTACTTACCTACTCGTAAGTAATAACTTTTTTGATGACTTCAAAACTATAACATATTTAAAAGAGGTTGCAATCGTTTCACCTAGAATATGGCTGCTACTCGTCAGAATATGGGCGTTCGGATTGCGGAAGGACATGCAAAAGGCTGCCAGCGCTTACGTCACGATCGATAAAGACTTCAATATCCCAATCAAATACCTAAGGCGGTCGCGCGGCTGTCAGGGAGACTTATCTTAATGCCCAATTGACGCCGTAGTCCATGGACGTTTTTAATTTCTAATTAACACCGTAGTCTATGGACGTTCTTAATTTCCAATTGTACCTAACAAATAAACATAACTGTCGCTTATTAAATAATCATGTTTCATCTGTCTGGATGGGCATATACTATGCGGAGTGAGCGAGGCAGCAACAGACGCATCGCCTTTACGCACAGCGGGGCCAGGCGCGGGACGCGCGGGTGAATTCTACTTTTTTCCTGGCGTTATGCCCCCTCTTAACTGTACAAGTTTGACGCGTGCAATATATTCTCTTTGATAATTTATCACTTCCATTGGAAACCGAACTCTTGCAGTGTTTATTTATATTCCTCAGTTGTCCAAAATAAACGGTTATTATTAAAGGCTGCGTAAGAAGCCGGAGGTCGCGGTTTGAATCCCGGTCAGGGGTTTTTTTTGTGTAATGAATGATCTTGATCACGAATATTTGTTCCTGGTTCTTGAATGTTTTTTTATGTAGAATATAAATATGTATATCGTCGTCTAGCTCCCCTAGTAGATACTTTGCTTAATTTGTGACTAGGCCGATTTGTGAAAAAAAAACCCACAATATTACAAAAAAATCGGCCGAGACCATGTCAAGCCATGCTCAATGTAGGGTTCCGTAGTTGCCCAATGAAGTAAATAAAAAAAAAAACAATAAAAAGCTAAAGGGAATACCTTCGCAGCGTTTTGTACGTTATTACATTAACTAAGAAATGAATACTTTTTTCGACAACTCAAAAACCGCCTAACTGATCACGTCCGCTATAAATAGTTTTTTGACAGTCTTTAGTAAGCTTTAGTTTCATGATATTTCATATTTTTTGGACCCATAGTTCAAAAGTTAGGGGAGGGGCACATTTTCTTTCTCTTTTGGAGTGATTATTTCTGAAAATGGACGGTGAATTCCGGTGACGTATTATTGACGCCACACTGCAAATAGACTGATACTTATGATAATATCCTTGTTATTACACATAAACCAGTCACAAAAAGTTTGCAGTAAGTACTTAATGTTGTAGCTACCTTATAAGTTGTGATATGTCAGGCAATTAAGGGTGTAACAGCGACAAAATTAAAAAAAAGGAAATTTATATATGTATATTATGTATATACAATTAATGATTGATTATTTAAAAACTAACTCATCCCTATTAAAATATTTGATTATTATATTAAATCACTACTGGAAGAAGTATTATTTAATATTTTTTGTATGCCATGAGAACTTTATGCGCGATTTATGTTTCTTTTCAAGCAATGAACATCCTTCCGCATGACTCGACAAAACCCGTCTAATGACCAAAAATAAAACAAGGAAACCTTCGAAAAAAATTGCTGTGGAATTTTGCGACATTCTTTACGGAGTTTAATTTACTTGGAAATTCTTAGTGTCATTGTGACAAGAATTGCCTCGCTGACTCTTAGGTGGGGCAAGACGTGGGCAAGACAAATGCATCGCAATACCTCTCAGTCGGTTTGATTGAGAATGTTTCGGTTATTGGAATTTAAAAAATCTTGAAATAAGTAGGTAGATAAAGTAAAACCTAATGTGTGTGTGTGTGTGTGTGTGTGTGTGTGTACATAATATGTATTTGCACATTTCTTAATTTTGTGTAATACAATGTAAATACATAACAATGTAACAAACTTGCATATTTGTAATGCGTAGATCGTAATTTTTGAATAATCTATCCTATGGAATTGTGTGATTCAGCAGCCCTTCACGTGTTTTGTAAGTTTATTCTCATTGCATGACACAAATTTGTTAATCAGTATAGCTTAGAAATCATTATTAGTTTTGTCAGTTTATTTAAATTGCATAATTCATGTTTTGACTTGTAAAAGTACCTTTATGGTCTATTTGCAAAATAAACTTTTGATTTCTGTTTTACAGTATTGTCTTATACACCGCTCGATTACCTCAACCAACTTTAATTGTGTATTCCCGTCCATATTTAAAGACTGAAATGTGAAACACAGTTTGCTCAGATGTCATTTTAGCAAAAATATATTTTATACATATAAATTATTTTATGGCGCAACTCGAAAAAAGGCTCATGTGATTTTGACATCCCTACTGATTTAATTTAGACTCAACATAGTTTTTGAAACAATATGAAGATTATAGATAATGATAATTGTGTAAGATTGTCCCCCAATATTTATTTTATTTATTTATATCAATGCAGATACTCAAGGTTTAGGTAACTTAGATAATTTTACCTATAGTCTACTCCTACTAGTTCATGTCCTGAACACAACAATACCATAAACTTCAAAAACAAAGTTTTGCTCAATTGGACCAGATTATATAGCATCAGAAATGCTTGGCTGAAATCCGTCAAATTATGAGGGCCCACGATCATGACCAATCCACTGCTGAATATAATCTTCTAACGGAGTGAGAGAACTGACCATGTCCTGGGAAGTCCCATCACATTATCGTCCATCCTTCGTCATTATTAATATTTATACTTTAGGCTGGGTTTATAAATCCGTCAAACCTTATGTCAGTAAGTTATGTCATAAAATTTACCTAGTTAGTAACCAAAATTTTATCTGACCCGGGCTGCCAAATGTACCATTATTTCTTCGATATCTGTAACCTGCTAATAGCCATTTAATCGTGTCTGTCTCATTATGTCTTATAAGTTATGTCATAAAATTTACCTAGTTAGTAACCAAAATTTTATCTGACCCGGGCTGCCAAATGTACCATTATTTCTTCGATATCTGTAACCTGCTAATAGCCATTTAATCGTGTCTGTCTCATTATGTCTTATAATTCATGCATCTATAAGCATAAAAGTCAATGAGTGCACTTCCCTTCACTTATGATGAAGGTGATATTAGCATAGATCTCGAATCAGCAGTAGCAAACAAATAAGGGTACTCTCGATGAGGTTCATCGTGTGAAGTTAAAGCGCTGTTAGGTATAATTGAGTTAGAATTATTGAGTTCACTAACCTGAATTATCTATATCAACCATTTTGTAGCTGAATAAAAATACATATTTATACAAGCTCGGAGATTCATTAGAATACATCCATTGTAATATTAATTACACCGCCTTAAGTTAATTAATTGGCGTAAGCAGGAGAGAAATTTGCTCTACCTATCAAATATCAACCTCGAAGTTTACATGGAATTGACTGAACTAGCTAAAATAATGATGAAGCTTAGTTAAAATACCTAATACTTAGGGTGACCGTTAATAACCCGAAAGATTTAAGCTAACGATACTAGAGCCTAATTAGAGTATATAAAGTTATGTAACATATAGTCCAAAAAATCATAATTAAGGAGATATTAATTATTTACAACAAATCAAAAGTTAAAAAATCTCGAGTGTAACAGTTTTTAGTACCGAAAATATTTTCATCACGAGATAAAAGCAATTAAAATACAGTGTAGTGTATTAAGCCGAATAATTATAATATCTTATCTTACACACTTCAATCTCAAGTAGCTTTTATGCTATCACTGAGAATAGAGATGTTTGTTCTGTTCTAAGTCGCGAGAGTGGTTCTTCTTATAATTGGCTAATTTGAAATTGATTGTCACTAAAATGACACATTACAAATGATAACTAATTGTCACGCAAGATAAAATAACATTGAACATTTTATTGACTGTATTAAATAATATTCGCTATGCCGCATTATCCTTCGGCTCATTTAGCAGATATCCACTTCGTGTACGGATTTTGTGATGGGAACTCGCTCCAGGCAGTCGCCGAATACCGAAGACGATACCCAAACCGTCGTATACCTCACCATTCGACTTTTGCGGATGTCCATCGACAGTTTCGCGAAAAAGGGCTTGGGTATCGTAAAGTTCACAGAGAAAGAGCTATAAATCTAGATGAACAAGCAGAGAACAGAATAATGAACATCATAACAGAAGACCCAACTTTGTCATCAAGAGCTGTAGCAAGAATGGTCAATGTTAACTATCAGCTAGTATTAAGGCTATGGAAAAGGTACGGCCTGCATCCTTTTCACTACAGGAAAGTACACGGATTAATTAACAATGACGGGCTAGCTAGAGTTGCCTTTTGCCAAAGGATGAATCAGAAATTAGTGGAAGATCCTGGATTTCTAAATAAGATATTATGGACAGTTGAATCGTTGTTCACGAGAAAGGGAGTTTTTAATTCCCATAATCAGCATATGTGGTTAGAAGAAAATCCCCATGCGAAAAGGGAAAATTCATACCAGCACAAATTTTCCGTAAACTTGTGGGCTGACATTATTGGGAATAAAATAATAGGTCCCGTCATATTTCCAAATATACTGAATTCACACAACTATTTATTATTTCTAAATAATGAATTAAACGACCTGCTAGAAGATGTCGATTTGGAAACCCGACGAACTATGTGGTTCCAGTACGATGGATGCCCGGCCCACTTCGGCTTGGATGTTCGTAATTGGCTGAACCAACAATACCCCGAGAGATGGATCGGCCGTGGGAGCGAAGTTTTAGCATGGCCTGCCCGGTCGCCGGATTTAACTCTGCTAGATTTCTTCCTATGAGGAATTCTGAAAGATAAGGTTTACTCAACACCTGTGAACTCCAGAGAAGAGTTGTTAATAAGAATTCAAACGGTTTCAGAAGAAATCAAGAACACTTATGTTAACTTGAATCATGAATTCCGTTCAAGATTGAATATTTGTGCTGAAAACGGCGGTACAAATTTTGAAAATCTAATTCATTAAATTACTCGTAATAAAAATGCGTAACTGTTTCATGTTGTTGTTTATTTTACTGTAGGTACAGGTTAGCATGATCGCTGTTACAACAAAGTCCCTTTCCTGTATGAGGTAAGAGGTAAGTATGATGTAAAAAATAAGTAGTATGATTTCCTTCGAATATTATCATGCCTAACAATTTATGGTTGTGATTGTTAGTCAAAAAAAAGATACCTAAGACACAAAGTTTCAATAATAATGTAAGAGCACTTTAATGTCGTAGCACCTAATAAAGTTTGGATACATAAGTATTTGTGGTATTTTGTGGTGCCAATAAATAAAAATAATTTCAACACAAACATCGTGCTAGACATAACTTGACACTTCTTGTCATTCATGGGATACAAGTCACGCCATTCGCCTTTCGTCGCATGATTTCGGAGCGATTCGTGAAGTGTCATGCTCGCTCTCTGTTCTTCAACTTGAGGTACCCACCTAAAGGCTTGTTCACAAAGAAGCGGGCAATTAATCAGATTTAATTCGTACTGAAATATTAATTTAATTAAGACACATAATTAGACCCATGTTGATATAACATTATTTACTCGTACAGTCGTCAAAAATATGTGGTTTAAATCTTTCGGGTTATTAACGGTCACGGTGTACGCCTTCATGAATGTGGCTACTAAAAGTAAGTAATGAAGTTAATGGCTATTTCATGGATTATTAAAAAAAAACTTTAATTTATCAATATTGTGTTGCTTATTAACTTATTTGATAAAAAGTCTTATCCTGTACCATAACCTTATAATTTATAAGTAATGAATTAAAATGTTAAAAACAATGCAATACAACATAAGAGGTTGAGTAATGAATGAAAAGATTGAAACTTTCAAGGCACCTGCATCGCCCGCGTAACATTTTACAGTTCAGAGGCAACCTCAAACTCTTTGTGATTTTTAATGGAAAAGTTAACGTGAAGTAGCTGAAACGTTCGTTTTCTAAGGCCGAGTTTTATAAAGATCCGTTAGACCGAATTTCAGATCAAAGTTTGGTAACTTCGTACATTGTTTTGTATAACTTACCTATACTAAGGTCTAACGTATTTTTACAAAACCGAGCCTAAAGCAGAACTATCTCGGTTCATTGATAACCAGCAACATCTTAAATTAATATTTTTGTGGAACAAACTACTTACGTCTTTTGCATTTTTTTTTTTATTTTATGTTAAAAAAAAATTGTGGTGCCTAACACCTATCAAAGCGTTCCGTGATCCAGGCCGACGTATACTTTTACTTCCTATGATCTCGGCTTCCTCGATTTTTTGGAATTTTATGAAATATGAACTTTATGTTGAACACAGACTTATTTTGATAGAAATCTTTTTAAATTACGATGTTCATTCAGTTACCAAAGTGTTTTTGTGCGCGCATATTTACTGACTTTGATTAATGAGTTACGTGAGTTTTGACACATAATTGACTAATAGGTTTGCGGACAGGTGCTCAAAATTAACAGGGCTAAATTTATTCGGTATGAGTCAACTAGAGGCTGGCATCTTCTCTATTATTTTTATAAAAAAAGATCCTTAACAACTAAATGATGTTGATTTTTTAACTTCCTGTAATGACATTAAAGTTCTAATTTCCTACATAAGTGACCAGCTACATGAAGAAAGGTTTAGTGCTTGTCTTAAGGTCTCATAAGGATATACCTTATTACATGGAACTTTTGTAACACATTTGCTTGACATTTCATTCAAAACCTAAGTACTTCAAGGTGACAAATCTGTGTGTGTACCTGTCATAGTTGCCTATATATGTGCGTGTGGTTTATTGACGAGCGTATGTCATTGGAACTTCGAATATACTCATACTTGACATTAACTTTTGCTTAACTAAGGTATAGACCGAGCATTTAACATAATACTTACTCTATTGACGACTTGATTATCTATTGACTGACGGCCTGTTTAGCTTAGTTGGTAGTGACACTGCCTTCGAAGCTAGAGGTCCCGGGTTTGAATCCCGGCCAGGGCAATATTTGTGCACTTAGCACGGACATTTGTTCTTGAGTCATGGATGTTTTCTATGTATTTATCTGTATAAGTATGTATATCGTCGTCTAGTACCCATAGTTAAAGCTTTGTTTAGTTTGGAACTAGGTCGATTTGTGTTAGATTATCCCCCAATATTTATTTATTTAAACTATTATGGAAATTTCAAATAAAAATGTATATACTCGTAATCAGGATAAATCACAATATCTACATAATAATAATAAGACCTTTATTCAAAGTTTGTTAGTATACCTATTACATAGTACATATGTATTTCCAGGAACTTATGTAAATAAAATGGCAACAGAAAGTATAGGTACAAAAACAACAACATGTTATTTTACTCAAACATGCAATGAAATATTGATGTTATGTTTCTTATAATAGGCTGCAAAGTATGACGTTACAGGTGCGGCTAGGACAAGAGGTCGTTAATGGAATTTCATACACATCTTGCAGGCCTAGGCCGGCAAGGTCCTCTTTTTTAATTTCCATTCCACATAAATTTGTGGCACAGGCATCATGACATTCTGCCACTATGCGTATTAAGAATAAAACTTTGTTTTTTTTGTTGTTTGTTTCATTGCATATTTGAGAAAAGCACTATACATACCTCGGCGGGAAACATGGGGTTGCCCACCTCAGACCTATCCGTCTATATGTCTTCGGCCGGCAACCCCTTTCGTCCCGGCCTCTGTAGTAATGTATTATTAATTCCACCACGATAGTAAACAAGCATACGACGTGCCTGAAGATAAGCAGACATTGTAGGCCATGGATGCTTGCAACTCCATAGGAACCACAAGTACTTTACTGACCCTATATGCATTTAAGGATTCGTTTTCGTGACAGCTCAGCCTATAGATACATATATCTCATCTCAATTTTCAAAGATCTTTATTTTTTTAATTTTTAGACAACGTTTTCCGAGCGTCTTCAATAGAAATAGTTTCATATGTGAATATAAGCCTTACAAAAGCCACGGTTAAATTACCCTTCCACTTGAAGTTTTAAGTTCACAAATAGAACTATAAATACTTATGGATTTATGGCAGAATGTGGCACGTGCGCATAATTCACGATTTACGAGTCACTTTATGTTCTTTGAGTTATTTTGGTAACAGATTGTGAACAGTGAATAGGAACATATTCAATTATGGTACATAAAGAGACTATAGAAGGTTTCTATAGCGGAGGGAATTGAAATATAAAGTCTTAATTCCCTTTACTATAGAAGCCGTCCAGACGTGTCCTTATTTAAGCGGCTATGCTGGATACTTTTGATTCCATTTTATAACCTATTATAAAGAACGCTCAGATATAATATGGCTTAGTCCATGAAAAAGTTCCTAATTTCAAGGATTTATTATACATTGGTGAATAAAACCTGCAATCGGATGCGTGGTCCCAGAGATAACTCGTAGCTATTGTACACACCTAATAATTTGAAAATACACACAAAAACTAGCATTCCATATTTTTGTGTTATATAGTCCATTTATCGAGGAAGGCTTTAGGCTACATAACATCACGCTGCGATCAATAGGAGCGAAAACGGCGACGAAGTTGCGGGCAACAGCTAGTTAAATATAATATGGCGAGCGCCACTATACCTACTAAAGTTATAAAATAGTTATCACAAATTCAGGTCACAGCTGTACCTACAGTACAGGTCGCAATTGACATCACCCATGTTAACATTTCATACACGTTTTATTATTATTTTGCATAATTATGTACACGACACGACCCTCATTACATGTTCATTTTATTAAGAACAATGCTTGTCAAAAATGGGGCAAGAGCGTTCAGCACTTCACTGCTTAATTCAGCTTGAATGCCAACGTGTATAGACGAAAATTTTCTACTTTTATTTTAAAACACAGAAATAAATTCTTATACACGGGACTAAGTATACTAGAAAATCGGGCAGCGAAAAGGGTATCAGAATCTCTTAAAATGTTCTACGATAATATGTACATACTTAAATATTTGGACGTAGTAATTGTAAGACTGGCGTTTCCGGTGAGGGCGAAATGATTAGAAACGTGCACGACTAACTAATCAAACAGTTCTTCCACTCCGATGAGTGGTGTGATATTATGTTTTTAGTCTAATAATTATAAATATAGAAGACACTAAGACCAACTTTATTTAGGGCGTGCAAGCAAAAAAGTCGCGTTCTTTAAAACGTCGTTGCGACGAAACGAGGCAGCGATAAGGATTGATTTTTACGAGTAGGTATTCTGGACTATGTGATTGAAACATTACAATTTACAATATTCTATATGAAAATAAAACGAAAGTTGAGTCTTTATATTCCCTTTTTTACTCAGCCTACTAAAATAAATAAACGAGACAAAAAGTTGAAATGGTGGTATTTTACCTGATCTAAACTCTCACAAGAGGAATTATGAATAAAACTTCACAAAGTTGGATAATTTTCGAAATTTGTCCAAATAAGCTATTCCCGAAAAGTGTAGCATCTCGTTTTCTCGTAAGCGGAATACATAAGCTTGTCTCTTATACGAGGGCCTGACTTACAAAATCGAGGCGTCCCCTTAATTGATTATCTTGTTCGTATACTAACCGTGCGGGAGGCCTATGTCCAGCAGTGGACGTCCTTCAGCTAATATGATGATGATGGTGATACTAACCCATGCCCTACTATGGGTGTTAAAATGTTTAATATAGGGACGTTTACTTGACATAGTTTATATACTTTATTTCCAAAATTAATCATTATTTTTTCCTACTTCAAGCACTATTTTCCAAAGCATGCGAACATTTTGTAAGTTGAATACCGGCCCAGACTGAATCGCAATTAGCCATTCAAACAACTAACCACTCCTCAGAATAATCAAAACTCATAATACTAATGAAATTTTGTAGAGGACATAATTAGTTCTCTTCTAGTTGCATCGACTGGATTCGTCGTCTACCTACACTAACACAGAGCTCTTTTTTTGGTATTCGTTTGGTACCTCAGGTAAATAAATAAAAAAATATGTTTTCAGCGTTTCATGCCGATTACAAAGTCAATAAAATTTCGAGTCAAACTTCGATATACATATGGATCTTTAATATTATATATACGACGATACACAAAAAGTTCATAAGCTCAGCCTACTACATAAGCCATTTTTAGACCGTTCAATGTCTACTCTGGACGTACACGATGAATACTTAAACAGATGTGGTCTATCTGACGAAATGTATGGATTGCAATTAAATTTACATTTTGTTGTAGTTGTTTGTGTGGTTCTTTAGGGGACATTTTTAATGACCGGTTTAGCCTACTGGTTAGAGGTAACGAGTCTCTTTTTAGGATTACCCAAATGGTAAAAACGGGACCCTATTACTAAGACCACGCTGTCTGTCCGTTCGTCTGTCTGTCACCAGGCTGTATCTCAAGAACCGCGATAGTTACAGTTGAAATTTTCACAGATGATGTATTTCTGTTGCCGCTATAACAAGAAATATTAAAAGTGAGTATGAGTTGAACTTGCCGTTTTTTATAGATAATGGTACGGAACCATTCGTACGAGAGTCCGACTCGCACTTGGCCAGTTTTTATTCTAATAAACTCACCATCATCCTAGTGTTACCAGTATTCCTTTACAGTTGCCTCTGAAAGGATGCCCGGGGTCCGCTACTGAATCTGGCAGGCACTACTTTTATTCTTATAAACTATACTCGTAATCGTAAAAACGATTCTTACTAAACCAATGATGTCGCGTTTTATATTTGTTATATCATTATGGTATATACACATATGTCTATTAAATATATCGTCGTCTAGTACCCATAACACAAGCCTTATTGAGCTTACTATGGGACTAGTTCGATTTGTGTTAAAGAGAAAATTCCCCTAATATTTATATTTTTTATTTTTATGGTAGAGGTATTATTAAATAAATGTAATTTGAAGATGGTTTACGAAGTTTAGAGGAAGATGATTTACGAAGCATCCTGTGTTGGAAAACTGGCCAAGACAAATATTTGTGTGTTGAGCATGAAGTGTTTGTGACTGAGTCTTGAATGATTTCTATGTATTTATTTATTTCTATTTATAAAATGTATCGTCGTCTAGTACCCTTAACACAAGACATATTGAGCTTAATATGTGGCTGCTTTGATTTGTGTAAAATTGCCCCCAAATATTTACTTATTTATTAATTTGGTGTACGGAATTGTTCAGACTAGGTGCGGGTAGAAGCAAGCGTGTGCGAAAAATCTAATTTAATTTCAAACCAATGCTCTTCGTCAGATATACGAGTACCTTTACACACCGAGCCGTCACGTCCTTGTGTTAATTAAAGGAGAGTCAAAAATTACGTGTCGGCTTTCAGCGTTTCAATTAAAGCTCGGAGTCACAAACGGAATGTCTTGATATGTGTAGGGCAATAATGTAAATAGTAACTGCAGTTATTATCTGACGATATGTTATCTCAATGGCTGCAAGCTGGTCTGTAAGCTAAATAAAAAAAATATTATAGAGAGCTCATATTCTTTTTTAACGAGTTAAAAATTGCACCCCCACTTTACGTGTAAGGGAAGTACCCTATTTTTTCAGAATCTTATTATACCCTTTTGTTAATATTGTACATGCATACCAAATTACAGCTTTCTATATGGGTTCCTTCCACCAATAAAAAACTGTCGCAATACTTACGCACGCCTAAGGACAGTTCCCCGCTTGAACATCCAGGTGTTTACAAAATTGACTGCTGCTGTGGAAGCTCTGACATAAGTAAACTTAGTGCACCATCTCATGCCGTATCCAATCCATGCATATCTATACTAATATTATAAAGCTGAAGAGTTTGTATGTTTGTTTGAACGCGCTAATCTCAGAAACTACAGGTTCGAATTGAAAAGTTATGTTTGTGTTGAATAGTCCATTTATCGAGGAAGGCTTTAAGCTATACAATATCACGCTGCGACCAATAGAAGCAAAAACGCGGGCGAAGTCGCGGGCAACAGCTAGTAATATACTAATAAGTATAATGTGATCATATCCAAGCGTATAAAAACAGCGAATTTCGAAAACCGGCCATCGCTGAACACCTGAGGCAGGAACAAATCATTGGATTGAGTTGTACAATCCTCAGATTCTCTCGACAGAACGCCACTACATAACGAGGAGGGTCAAGAGAAGTGATTAAAATCCAAAAGCACCAGAAATTCAATCGGGAAGATAGGTTTCAACTGTCGAGCGTCGGGCGTCGAGTGATCCAAAAGTTCACGAATCGAAAAGAAACTGTTACCGGCACGAACGCGCGAGTTGATTCTGTAAGTGTTGTGTGTCGTGATCGTGTTCGAGTTTTTGGTGACAGTGTGGACGGTGGTAGCCGCTGCGACACTGTGCGAAAAAAGCGAACCAAGAAGAGGGTAGATCGCTATGGGATGTGGGTAGACCACAAATAAAACTCGCAGCACGTCAGTTAATCCTTGAAAATGGTGCTTGCAACGGCGCCACAATATCGGGAACTCTAAAATTATATTACATGGTAAGTACCCCGTTCTGAACAGTAATTCTAACGCGTTAAAATATTTAACTCCATAACCTATCCTACATAAATGAAAACTACGACGAAACTATGTAGACTATCGGCCATTTCTGGCGTCTGGTCACCTGCATTAAAAATAGTGTAGAGTCTATTTCGATTTCCATTTTCATTAAGTATCCATGGTTTTTAATGAAAATTAGTTTCTCTAATTCAATGGATATCGAACCGAACTCGGCATTGGATTCACAAGGCGGTTAGTGGTGGTGTGTTTCAGGACAAAAAATTCTGTAATAAATTCTTATAACATCCTAGATTGGGCTGATTTTTTAAAGTCAAGCTTTTAAATATGCCCAGTCAGTATTTAAAAAATATACGATTTTTTTTTCATCAATTTATAACACTGAGGGTAATTTTAATATTTCGGATGTTTTGGGGACATTTTTCTTATTTGAATGATTCTACTATCGTCTCGTTTTTTACAAAATTATATTGCCTCATGATTTGCTTGCTTATACCCGCATTAAAACTATACTTCTTTCAATATATTCCCTATCCCATCATTATAGAATCTACCACAAGTGTTTGGTTATCTTTTGCCGAGGCGGCGAGTTTTTCCCGCTTCAGCGATAGCCTAGAGCGCATTGACGGCTTCCCAGGCCTCTGTCACCCGAGCGACCTTTTGTACCTTGTGCTTTTCTTGATAGTAGTCTTCAGGATTATCGTTGACATAACCTTTCTTTATTATCACGCATCAACAGTGTTTTTCTTGATTATCAGTAGTTTATACCGTGTTGTTGATTTTGGCCACATCATGCGAATCTTAATTTTTGACATCATTTATGTCAGAATGAAATTGATTCGAACCTCATTTCAAAATATATTTTTTGACATAACTAATGATGCCGTGATTTGTAGAAATTTAACATACAAAGTAAAAACCAACATGCTTATGATTAAACAACTGCAGGATAGTTTCCGATTTCTGGAAAGACTTCAAGCCACCGTGAGTCATTAAGTCCAATATAATATAAGTAATAATATTTTTCTCCAATATGCTCGAAAATGATCGCCACATCACGACATAAATTTCTAGTTATGGACTAGCGAACATTTAAAAAGTTAAAAATCATTATTGTCTTACCGGGAATCGATATGAAAGTATGGAGTTTCGGCTTTCGACAAAAAATCTTTCATATGTCTGTCTGTGTGCCTGTTCGGATGTTCTCCTGAAAATGTTTAAATTAAAAAAATTGCCTAGTCTACAGCTCAAGAGCCACTAGTAATAGGAAATTGTATGACAAGGGGCCAAGGCAAGCCACTAGATGGTTATATATGACTATTAGACAAGAGTTATACACTCTAGTTTTCACTTCGATTGCGAGAAAATAAATGAACAAAGTTAATCCTCCCAAAAGGAACAATCTACAATTTGGGGGCCATGGCGGCATATTTATATTTATTTATTTATTTACTCAAAATTCGGTAGAAAGATGTATTTTATGAGCCGCTACAAAAAATAATGTGAAATTATGAAAAAAATATTTAATTGGGGGGCACCGTATACAAGTAAACGGGGCATGGAAAAAAAATTCAATGCATATGTGCATTGAATTGTGGGGTATCATGAGAATAGGTCTCTAAAATGATAAAGAGGTTTAAATTTTTTTTAGCGACTTTCGAATTTTAAGAACCCTTATTATGTAACTCTTGTGTGATAGTGGGAGAATCAAAGTCTATTGCCATACACTATTAATATTATTGTACAACTGTTTTTTTTTATAAGATGCACACGACAATGCCCGTATTCTGCCACCATATCGGTTTTTAATTTAAATCAAATTATTTTGGTGTCGTGGAAAAAGTATGTACGTGACGTTACATAATTAGGTCTTAAAATTCTCGAAGCTTTCATAACAGTTACAGCGACTCTCGGATTTTATGAACCCTAATTATGTAACTGTTGCATAAAATACTATTATTGAAACGTAATATTTTTTTGTGAATGAAAACTCAATTATCGAGAGAGAAAAATACATTCCGGTTAATTGAATAATGAACCATACACCTTTCTATAATGTACAAACGTATCATAATCGGAATATTAATCCATAAAGCACAACGGCGTAATGTTAAAAAAAACTTTCATGTTTAATATTAAAAAAAATGAAGTAAGGTCGACAAAGTCGTTATTTGTAACAATGAATTATAAAATTTTGTATTTCCAGTTATTTACAGTTCTGTTGGTTCGTTTCTTATTGGGTGTTACGCAAGTGTATTTATTATTAACAAAGGTAAAGTAACAAAACATAGATCTGTCGATATTATTGTTCATAGATCTCGATTACGACATTTAATTCGTTACAGCGGACTGACGGGTCAATCGTATTTGCTATGGCGTTTGATATTGCTTATGTTGTGATACTGGCAAGTTTACCAATACTATTTGCGGAACTGGCATCGAATGAAGTCGAGAAGATTGCATCAATATTGGAAAGACAACTGCAGAAATATACAGGTATAAAAATGTATATAGATCATTCAATCCACTAAGTAGAACCTGATTCCTACCTATGCTATGGTCACAACACAAACGAGCCCTCGACTCGTCCTAACTTGTCACCAAACACATCACCCGCTATTATATGGAAACTGACAAATGTCATTTGTCAAATTTTGACTGTGGGGGTGACAGGTGAGCAAGAGGCAGTTGGTTTGTGAATAATATAGGCGTTTTACCTTACAATAAAACGCTTATTAAATACTTACCTTATTCAAAGCCTACAAACATAATGAGAGAAGCAATTCCGTTTCCCTTCAGTATCGTGCATAATTTGACTTCCGTTTCCGGTACCCCTACCACCCCCCTCCACCGCTAGGCTGGCGAGCCAGCGACTTTGGATCTGGCTGCTCGCCTCTTGCCTCATTGCGGCTCAGTTATGCGCCAGGCAGGCCTTATTTTGTAGGCTTTGAATAAGGTAAGTATTTAATAAGCGTTTTATTGTAAGGTAAAACGCCTATATTAAATCCTGTACCGTTATTCAAAGCCTACAAACATAATGAGACGTGTTTGTTATCGCCTGGCGGTGGAGGCAAAACGCTAATGTGATGTGGTGACATGCTAGCATGAACATTGATTCTTGAAACCAAATGTCTACTCTAGTTATCTTTTTACATACTCTTGAATATCTACCAAATGAGCGATCCTGAGGTAGTGGTAGGGTAACATAATATAAAACATTATTTTGAATTATACTAAATTTATTTGTGTGTATAATCAAATTATTAACAAAACATGAATTATTTGTCAATACATTGCAATTGATCACGAACAATCAAACAAATAACTCAAATTAACATTTTCATCCTGTAGTGTTGATGATTGCATTACTTCTCGACGATAGAATAATCTAAATGTGTCTCCTGAGCGCCAATTGCCTTGCTCTAAAATTTTATCCAAAGAAAAATTCTGTATCCAATTCTTAGAGGCTACTGCCGCCCGAACACTTCCCGGTGTAGCCTTAATGCCAGCTTCATGTAGTAGTGTCTTTACCCAACTGGCTATAATTGTACGTGAAGCTGCCTTCGGAACATTGGTTGTGGTAAGAAAAAGATTCTGGCTCTTACAACATAGTCTTCTCTGCTCTGAAAGCTCTATAAGCCTTTTTATCCACAAAACAGGGTCTGCAGCCGAACACTGTTTGTTAATGAGCAGTTTCCACCCTGACTGTCTATGATCTGACGAATCTGTCTTAGAACCAAAAAGCGGCCAGAAGGTGATACTATCATCAGACTCAATCATGTGATCGGAGTCTATACTTAAGAGTGTGAGATCATGGACCCTTCTACCTGAGCATAATAACAACAAAGTAGCTGTATGTCTAGAAACATCAAATAAATTGTCATTACTGATCTTTCTAGATGATATAAAAGAGATCAATTTGGAAACATCCCATATGGGTGGTTTGGGATCCTTGGGCTTTTGTATGGCTATGGCTTTAAGGACCTGCCTCACTAATTTGTGTGAACTCAGTACCTCTGACTCATTAGTGTTACAAAGCGATGATACTACAGATTTATGTACCAAGATAGTTCTGTACGAAAAGCCTTCTTTTTGATATAGATCTGATAAATAGCGCGCTAGCTGTGACCCGGAAGGTGTAGAGTAATCTATATTGTTCTCATGAGCCCAGCGACACCATCTTTTCCAGGCTACCGAATAGGTTTTTAATGTCGATGGACGCCAACTTGACAAAAGCAGGGACTTTTGCTCATTAGACCAGTATTCTAAGTCTCTAGACCACCCCCACACTTCCAAACCTCTAGGGTCATTTGATCTACTTTCGGGGGAGGGAGACCGGTGGCGACGTCGATCAGAACATCTCTCAGATTCCATATTGTGTGCGGGGGGCCCAGGGATCGAGTTTTCAAATCTGCGCGCCAAAATACTCTCTCCCACCTGGGGACTACTATTAAGTACACTCCCTGGGCCTGGTTCAGGTGGTGCAGGACTCTGGGGATCAAACATGGCGGTGGGAACACCCATGCCAGTTTGAAGCTCCACGTCCGGCTCAGAGCATCGCAAAATAGAGCCTGGTTGTCGGTTTGATCCAGCGTACAGTAGGTTGTTACCACATGCGCTGTCCGAGATGCAAACAGGTCCACTTGAGGTATTCCCCATTTTTGAAAGATCGGTGATGTGGCTTTTGGTAGCAAATGCCACTGTGGAATCGCCTGCAGCCTTGAAAGGTGATCTGCTTCGACATTGTATATTCCTGGAAGATGATAGACACGTAACTGAATCCGAAACATGTCCAGAATCTCGTATATCTGGTAAGTTATGTTCATGAGCATATCCGAACGAGTACCGCCTTCGTTTCTCAGATATGCGACGACAGTCCGGCTGTCGCTCTGAATCAATAACGAAGCGTTGTGTAGACCAAGACACTGCGCCTGCTGCAAGATTTTCAGAATGGCCAACATTTCTTTCTGGTTGCAGTGCAATTTCATCTCGGCTGTGGACCAAAGGCCCGAAAAGGGGATGTTGTTCAGTTTTCCTCCCCAGGCAACGTCCGATGCGTCGGTGGTTAAATAATGTGTTGGCGGTGGAGTCTGCATCGATGATGTGTTCTGACAGTTTTTGATCCACCAATTCATTTCTAATATTGTGTCTCTGGGGAGTGAGAAACGTTTCTTTGGGTCCTGATGCAGAATTTGGTTTGCTGTTTTCTGTATGCATCGGAAATTTAGGCGACCTCTCGGTATCACGAAGCTGGCAAAGTTCAACATGCCGGCTAAAGATTGTAGCTCTCTGAGATTCGCTGACTGTTGACGAAGAAGCTTTGTTATGCAGTCTAACATCTTGTGTACTTTCTTTTCCGGAAGACTCTTTTTGTCTTCCCACGGATCCCATACTATGCCCAAGTATTCTAGGCGAGTCTTGGGAATTAGGATGGATTTTTGCCAATTGATTTGCCATCCTAGTCTCTGCAGTATCTGAGTCGCCATCGCTACATGGGCCCCAAGGGCCTGTGGATCCTGGTGAGCGATTAAATAATCGTCCAAATAGACCACGATTCTCACCCCACGTTCTCTCAGTATCTGAGCGACCCAGTTCGTTATTGAAGCGAAAACTCGTGGTGCCGAACTCAAGCCAAACGGCAGACACGTCATTTGGAGCAGCTGATTTTCGTAAACAAGGCGCAAGAACCTTCGGTGACTTCTCACGATCGGTATGTGAAAATATGCCTGTGATAGGTCTATCTTTGCCAGCCAGTCCTTGCGTTGCACAAAATCTTGTATCTTGGCCGCATTTATAAGGCGGAATCTTTCGGTTCGAACATACCAATTCAGAGCTCTTAGGTTGAATATGGGCCTTTGGGACCCATCTGCCTTTTCCACTAGGAACATGTTTGATAAAAAACTCGGGCTCGTGGTAGCTTCCTCCAAGGTACCCTGATCTCTCAGCGTCTGAATCACAGCAGTCATAGCTGCTGAAGACTGCGTGTTGTAACTGTCGTCTTGGAAGGGCATTATGAGAGGTGGTTTTATTAGGAAAGGTATGCGGTACCCTTGAATGATTTTTAAAATGAAAGATGGTGCTTTCAAGTCTTTCCAGTTTTTGTAAAAGTCTTTTATCTGACCCGCTTGGAAGGGCCTCTGGTCAAAATCGCTTCCGCTTGCTAGACTTATTTTTGAAAGAAGGGGATGCACCCCGCTTGTTACCGCGACCCTCATGCCCGTTTCTATTAGATCGCCAGTTCCCTGGACGATAAGTAGTATTATCGTGGCGTGGAGGTGCCCTCTGATTTCCGAGATTGTTTGGTCCTTGCGCAGGACAATACTGGCAGTGGCTCGTGCTTGGTCCCTGCGCGGGATAGTGAGCGCATGTACCCTGCGCGGGTATATATTGAGGAGGGCCACGCCTTTTATTGTTATACTGATAGCCTTGCGCAGGCATATTAGTAGCAACAGACCCCTGCGCGGGGCGTTGCAAGCTTCCACCGCTAACTGCTTGCGCAGCAGTAGCACTAGTGGGAGGCTTTGGCTTAGGCCAGAATACCTTGCGTACTCCCCCAGCCTTCTCTAATGCAGCAGTGAAAGCTTCAGGTTCAAACAAGTTAGTAGCACTGGGAGGTATCTTTCGCAAGTTCGACTTGTCTAGCGAATCCCTTACGCTCTTCAATATAAAGTCCCTTCTCTGTTGAACAATATCAGCCCTATGGCCGCACACGAGTTGTAAGGTGTCTACAGAAACCTTGTGAAAGTCTCCGGTATCAAAAAGTCCTTCTAATTTCTCTTTAATTGACTCAAATGTTAACTCGCTATAACCTTGAGCCCAATTTAGAAATTCACGAATATTGTTTTCAATCGATTCTTTTTGCTTTAATAGTGCATAAGTAAGTGCAGCGTACGATCGCTCTGTATATGATAAGGATTTAGATGTATCATAAGCTTGTACTTCCTCATTCGTTTCCAGCTCCACAAAACCGGGAGAATGGGTATATAACTTTTGAACATCCAAATAGCGGACATCGCTCCATGTTTTGCTAGTAAACCTGTTTAATTTTTGCAAGGCGTCTAAATAATTGTCAGGTGTTTTTGGAATAGTGGGTTCCTTTACGCTGGTTTCCAAATTTATGGAAAACATAGATGGTACAGGCGCCGGAGGATCCGCAGCAACAACTTCACCCACCACATCATTAATATCAGGCGATACAGTTTCATACAATTCGCCGCTTACATTATGATCGACATAATTTAAATTATCATGTGGCGGGTAGTTTGGGGTACTATTATTAGTACCATGAAATAATTTACGCAACTCGCTTACCTCTTTTGCTAATTTCTTTACATTCCGATTAGAACGGTTACGTCTCTTGTGACGACGTTTTTTCTTTGCCGAATCACTGCTGGAACTTGATGATGAAGAACTAGAACTTTCTGAATATGACCTTTGTCTCAATCGAACCGGCTTATCAGTTCCTTCTCCTGTGCCACTCATTATCGTAAGTGAACTAAGCTGCAAGCGTGACTAAGATTAGAACCAAAATGCACAAATATAGTTTTATAAAAATGACCGAAAACCTAATGATTTAATCATAAAAGTGAAATATCGAACGGCAATTACCGTTACTTACTCAAAGTCGTTATTTATACTTAGTGGTTGAGAATTAGTTAAGAATTCACGATACGACGTTAGGGACGGTCCAATTTTAAAAAGCCTTTGTCCTTGCGTAGAATTCAAGGTGTATGACTTGACTGTGACCGTTCGCGATGGGAAACAAAACGCTAATGAGGCAAGAGGCGAGCAGCCAGATCCAAAGTCGCTGGCTCGCCAGCCTAGCGGTGGAGGGGGGTGGTAGGGGTACCGGAAACGGAAGTCAAATTATGCACGATACTGAAGGGAAACGGAATTGCTTCTCTCATTATGTTTGTAGGCTTTGAATAACGGTACAGGATTTAATAGGGCTAGTTTATGTTGTGACCATAGTATAGGAAGGAATCAAGTGCACCCATTGTGTGAAATGCTGTCTTCTGGGTTAAGTCACTTTTGCATTCATAAAGTAAAGTAAGGGCGTAAAGTTTCTGAAGTAGTGACCACGTATCGAAACACCCGGCGTGGGTAGACTCTTTGGGAGACTATGTCCAGCAATGGACGTCTGTCAGCTGATATGATGATGATGATTTGATTATGAAGGCTGATATTTTAATTATTATTGCATGTTAATGGATTTTTCTTTAACGCAAGAAATAAATAAATAGTGACGCAATTCTACTAGACCTTATCACGCTGCTTAACAGGGCTTGTCTTTGCTCGGTCCGCAGATTGTCAAATTGTTTTTCATTGATCTGTCTTATAAGCTGAAGTGCATTACGAAGTTTGTTTTATATAAGATGAGCCTGCATAGGATATTATTATTGGACTTCATTCGAGTCGTGGGTGGTAGTCTTGGTTTTATCACATTTCCAGATGCCATGTTGCTAAGGGAAGTGAAGACCGCTATCAGGTACCTACAGCTGCGTCCATTCCGGTTCCGCATCTGGCGCGTCTTCGAGGTGGATACTTCGCTGCCTCTTTCTTATATTAGCATCACTTTTACCTACGTGCTTTTACTCCTACAATTGTATAATTATATTTAAAAAAATACTGTCTTCTGTGCTTGAAAATACATGTTTGAAACACTTTAAAATGTTAAGTGTTGGTCGAGTTTAAAAATTGTGAAAATTTTATAAATATAATTAAGACACATCTACCATATATACTTAGCAAAGTATGTCATCTTTTGTGTGTAACATGCAAATAAGTATGTACGGTGAAGGGTAACTTTTAATTTGACCTTCATCGAATATCGATCTTGTTTGATGAAAATTAGTCTCACTCCCACTATTAGTCACTCTAATAATATCACATCACTCTAATCAAAGTTTAATCGGACATCGAACATGTCACTGAATTCACAATAATACATTATTGCCGAGACACTGAAATTAGGGAGTTGCCTGACCTGCCGCAGTGGTTGGCAGGATGAAGCTTTCCCAAGGCTTGACAAGAGCCTTTCCAGACTTGTCTGGCAACCCCATTTTCCGCCAATGTCATAGTTCTTTGCACATGATGATTCATGTCATGTGCTC
The DNA here is from genome assembly GCA_905163555.1 of Notocelia uddmanniana. Taxonomy (NCBI): domain Eukaryota; kingdom Metazoa; phylum Arthropoda; class Insecta; order Lepidoptera; family Tortricidae; genus Notocelia; species Notocelia uddmanniana. The sequence goes on from LR991055.1 coordinate 27,054,319, forward strand.
CGTTCACGCGCACAGCACAAACTACTCTAACCCGCTGCATGGCAGATTTTTGAAGATGTATATACAAATAAAGTAATACAATACAATACAAATAATGTTTATTCTACGCCTCACATAATAACTCATTATATTCAAAAAAATGAACGTCGATACAGATAGATAAAGGTAAAACAACCGGTCTAATCGCTAAAGAACATCTCATCCAGACAACTTTTGGGTAATATTTCAAGGAGTGAACTTTTCATTTTAACATTTCTTGTCGTTTGTTAAACCTAATCCAAGCCTCATTTAGCCGTCACTGGCCTCTAGACTATATGAGCCTCGGATAGGTTTGAACCTGTGCTAAGAAATAGGATTGTTTGCAGCCCTTTATACCTGGCCACTTTTCTTCGGACGGCTTCTTCCACCGTGCATCGCCGCTCATGTAAATATATCCGTCTGAGCTGTACGCTGCTTTGAAGGAATTACCGAGCTCATCACTTTTTACGACCTCAACCATTGGGACTACGGAGCACCACTCAGGCCAGTGACTTTTGTTACTGTAACCCGGTTAGCCGGCGGGTGTGTAATTAAAACTAACTTTAATTTTGTACAATAAAATATAATTAAAATAAAAAATATATACAAACAAAATGGGATCAACTTGATCAGCCAGTACGGAGCTATTTGCAAACAAAAGTCACTGGCCTGAGTGGTGTTCCGTAGTCCCAATGGTTGAGGTCGTAAAAGGTGATAGGCTCGGTAATTCCTTCAAAGCAGCGTACAGCTCAGACGGATATATTTACATGAGCGGCGATGCACGGTGGAAGAAGCCGTCCGAAGAAAAGTGGTCAGGTATAAAGGGCTGCAAACAATCCTATTTCTTAGCACAGGTTCAAACCTATCCGAGCCTCATATAGTCTAGAGGCCAGTGACGGCTAAATGAGGCTTGGATTAGGTTTAACAAACGACAAGAAATATATACAATATCATAAACTTATACGCAACAATCACCTGCATAAGAGGCAGCCCTTGTATGAAACTATGTATTTATATACAATATTTACACGATTAAACTTTCTCGAACTGTACAATGACATGAACTGTACATTGATCATAAAAAACAATAACTGTAGTAAGTTTAAAAATAGTGATTAATTATATTCCAGTGAAATCAAATAGATTTTGAATACGAGCAGCACATTTTTCAGAGAATCTCGGTCAGACAAACAAAAGACGTTCGTGAAAAAAATTGAAGTACTTCTTTTTATTGCTTGCCAGTACACTGGCGGCTGCACCGCGAAGGTTTTGTCGTGTTACAAAGTGGCAAAATACGTGAGGCGTAATTTAAAACAATTTCCGACACGTAATGCACGAGGCGCGAGTTCCAGAAGGCACGGTGAGCTTAACCCACCAAAGACACGACTTGCCAAATCAGGAAAGTGTATGCACACGGTACGACCTAAAGTATATAATAAAATCCCGCTGGAGATAAAACAAGCTACCTTCTACTTGACTAGTGAAGGGTCTTTCAATAAAAAACTTAAAGTGATGTTGCTATCCGGCGCCTACTACTCTGTCGATGCTTTTCTCGGGGGCTAACGACTGTATCGATCGCAGAATCAAAATAATAACTGGTTTCGCTGACTCAGCCTTGCCTCTCAAAGTACGTATAAGTGTAAATAAACATTTGTAATCATACCTAACATACCTAATATGTAAGTTATAATGACATGTTCATACGTGTATGATAATGTGAACAAACATAATTTAATTAATTTTTTTGAAAAATTGGACACATTAACTGTAAAAGAAATTATTATGTTCACATTCCCCTATTGTCATCAGATTTCAAAGGCAGAAAATGACACTAGATATAATTTGAATATAGCTCTGCATAATTTCTGTACATATAGTAGTAAGTTTAGCATAATTGACACTAACAAATATGTTGGTAAACATAATTTATTGACTAAAGGTAAGTTTTACCTTTGTAATTATTATAAAAGACAAATAGCTTTGTCACTATCCTATTTATTTGACATTTCTGCCAAGAATTTGGCACATAACTCTGCTCCTATTGAGCAGTTCAATATACAGTTGGAATTGGTTCCAGTTTTAACCAATCATTTAAATTAGATTTTAAGACAAAGGAGTACTCAAACTCTGGCAATTTAGTTATTAATAAATTTAATGAAAGATACTGCCATCATGGAAAATATATGCACCTGGTTCACCAAAATATTCAGTCTATTAGAGGAAAAGACTTACAGATTGAACTCTTTTTGAATGATTATAATATTGAAATATTGTGTGTAACTGAACATTGGTTAAACAATAATGAATTAATGCCTCAATTTAATAACCACCAGGTGGGAAGTTCGTTCACCAGACTCAGTTCCATACATGGTGGGTCATTAATAATATTACATAATAAATTAAAATTTAAGGAACGTAAGGACATTGTATCCTTGTCTGTTGAACGGACCATAGAAATAAGTGCAGTAGAATTAGAGCAATTTATTGTTGTCTGTGTGTATAGGCCGCCATTAAGTAATTTTGACCTTTTTGAAATCATAATGGAATCCGTGCTACTTAAAATATCACTCTCTAGTAAGAAATTACTTATATGCGGAGACTTCAATGTAAACATTTTAGAAAATTCAACAACAAGTATCAGATTGTTGAATCTTTTCAAATCTTGTAATTTGAGTCATATATTTACGGAGCCTACTAGAGTCACTGCTACAAGCGCCACCTGTATAGATAACATTTTCACTAATATTATTCCAATCACTAAAAGTGTAATCAGTAAATTAGAATCAGATCACTTAGGTCAATTAATGGTATTTGAGACATTAAGAAGAAATACCCTGAGGAAACAAATAACTATTGTACCAGTAACCACGGGCCGTATGGAACGAATGAAGCAAAGTCTAGTCCAGGCGCTACCCTTTCTGTCTTCCGATATGAGTCCAAACGAAATGTACAATTCATTTTTTCACACTTTTATGAAACATTATAATGCGATTTTTACATCCAAATCGGTCGTGGTTGGTGGGACATCAGTTTTTAGTGAGTGGGCTACTGAGGACTTACATAAACGTAGACAAGCACTGTATGCTTTATATGAGGAACGCCGGTTTAATATGAGTGATGAATTTAAGGAACATGTCAAACAATATTCTAAGAAATTTAAAATAGATTGTCATATAGCTAAACGTAATTTTATAAGCCAGAAAATTACAAATAGTTCGGACATTATCAAAACAACATGGAAATTAATTAATGTGGAAACTGGTAGATCAAAGCACAAAATGAATGATCTTAAACTAAAAATTGATGGCAAAATTATAGATTCAAGTTTAGAAGTAGCAACAGAATTTGAAAAATTTTTCACTGAGATACCAGTATCCACAACAAAGACATTAAATTCTTCACCTTCGTCTGCCGTTACATTGTTAAAAGATAACGCCTCAGAATGTAGTGGAAATCTTCATTTTGAATATGTTAGTACCCCAGATGTAATAAAGGCGTTTAAATTAATTAATGTCAAAAAAACTGGTGATCTCTGGGGAGTCTCTGTCCATGCTGTCAAATCTCTAATAGAAGTCATAGCGCCTGACTTGGTAGTTGTATTTAATAACAGTATTGACTGCGGTGAGTTTCCTGATCTAATGAAACATAGTAAAATAACTCCTTTATTTAAATCAGGTAGCACTTCTGACCCTACTAATTTTAGACCAATATCTGTGCTACCAACATTTAGTAAAATTTTTGAAAAATTAGTTTTGTCCCAATTAATAAGACATTTTAATACAAACAATTTAATGCATAATAAGCAATTTGGTTTTACGCGGGGTCGCTCGACAACCGACGCGGCTGTTGAGCTAACTAAACATATATTCGATGCCTGGGAAGAGTCACAGGATGCCTTAGGTATTTTTTGCGATTTGTCCAAGGCCTTCGACTGCGTATGTCATGAAACATTAATCAGGAAACTGCACTACTATGGAGTTAGAGGATCGGCACTGAATTTGCTAAAATCTTATCTATATGGTAGAATACAAAGGGTCGATGTGAATGGACAGCGATCACCGGGATCAGTGGTCTCGATGGGTGTACCGCAGGGATCAATATTGGGACCTTTCCTATTCCTTATCTACATAAATGACTTGCCATACCTCGTAAAGACCCACCATGATATAGTATTGTTTGCAGACGATACCTCTCTTATATTCAAAGTCAAACGACAGCAACAAGCTAATAATGATATAAACAATGCTATTGCTAAAGTAGTTAATTGGTTCAATGTCAACAATTTATTGTTAAATGAGAAAAAGACCAAATGTATCAAGTTTGTCACGACTAACGTTAAGCACAATCAAACAAGTGTCATTGTGAAAGATGAGGAATTGGAACTAGTGGATAGTACAGTTTTTCTTGGATTAACATTAGATTCCAAACTCCAATGGGGTCCCCATATTGCTAATCTCTCGAATAGACTGAGTTCTGCAGCTTTTGCCGTGAGCAAGATCCGCCAACTGACAGACGTGAAGACAGCTCGATTAGTATATTTTAGTTACTTCCACAGTATTATGTCGTATGGTATTTTACTGTGGGGCAGTGTTTCAGATATTAATACCATTTTTGTTCTGCAGAAGAGGGCTATTCGAGCAATATATAAAATGAACCATAGAGACTCACTTAGAGATAAGTTCAAGAACATTAATGTAATGACATTGCATTGTCAATACATCTATGATAATATTGTGTATGTACATAAAAACATTGTAAATTTCAGGAAGAACTGTGACATACATAATATTAATACTCGAAATAAACACAAACTCGCGGTGCCCACCACTCGCCTCCAGAAAATTAGAAAATCATTCATGGGTAATGGTGTGAAGTTTTATAATAAGCTTCCAAGAAACGTAACTGAATTATCTATTAATAAATTTAAAAATTATGTAAAGCGTCAACTCATATCGAAAGCATATTATAGCACACATGACTACATGAATGATAAAACACCGTGGGATTAATTGTGACTGAAATATTAATGAATTAATCATTATGGCATTAAATATTAATATGATCTTTTTTTTTATTTTGATTTTATTCTAGAAACTGTCTAGATTTCTATTTTTTATATATTTTATTATTATTCTCCTTATTTATTCTTTTTCACATGTTAGGTTTTTTACAATAAATTTATCAAATGTAAAATATAAAAATATACATACAAAATATAAAAGCATTATAAAAAACCTAACCTAGAGTGCCGCCGGCAGCGAGGCGGGGCCTAAGCTACCGGTGGTTAGGGCGACAGAGAGAGGAACCTCCTGACTATCCGCGCCGTGTCCAAGAGTACCGCCTTCTGCATCTGACCCTTGACCCAGCCATCTAGCGAGAGTCTCTTAAGATGTTGGTCGAGACTCTTCGCAATTAGACCGTTCGCAGAGACGACTATCGGGACAATGATCGTCGAATCAACATCCCACATAGCGGTTACCTCGTGTGCCAGGTCTAGGTACTTACTAACCTTGTCCTTCTCGGCCTTCACGAGGTTCTCATCATGGGGGATGGTGATGTCGACGAGCACTGCCTGGCGCTTCAATCGATCTGTCAGCACGATATCAGGTTTGTTGGCTATAATAGTCCTGTCCGTGATGACAGATCGATCCCAATAGAGCGTGGCACGACCATTTTCGAGAACTGGCGCAGGTGTGTACTTATAGTACGGCACTTCGAAGTCCACAAGACCGTACAGAAGAGCAAGCTGCTGGTGAATAATCTTGGCTACCAAGTTATGTCTGTGCAAGTACTCGCCGTTAGCAAGATGACCACAACCGGAAATGATATGCCTGAGCGACTCTCCGGGACGGCGGCATGCCCGACAAATGTCAACCGTACCGTCCTTCAGGATATATCTCCGGTAGTTGTTCGTCATGATAACTTCGTCCGCAATTGCACAGACAAAACCTTCGGTTTCCGCAAAGAGATCCCCGAAACGTAACCAGTTCACCGACGCGAGCAGGTCTACGTCGGGCCCCGTAAGAGCCTTGTAGAACCGCCCATGTAGCTCCTTACTCTTCCATACCGCCCTGCGGTCCTCGGTGCTTAGTACTTTAAGTCTGCGCCAGTTCTCGTTTGCCATGGAGAGCGGGGTAAAAGATGCGTCTACTGCCACTACGTCACGATGCATCCCACACTCACTGTTTAGGAAGTAATCCCTGAGACTGCACACTTCGCGGTTGTGGAGGTCTTTGGCATTTAAGAAGCCGCGACCTCCAAACTTCCGCGGGATGTACAGTCTCATAACAGAAGATCGTGGGTGTAACATACGGTGCGCAGTGAGCAGTACACGCACTCTTCGATCCAGGAGATCGAGCTCAGTCTGAGTCCACCTTAATATGCCAAAGGAGTATGTAAGCAAGGGCATCACCCAGGCGTTGAAGGCACGCACCCTATTGCCGCCCGACAAAAAACTGTTGAGTACTTTTGTCAGGCGACAGAAGAAGCGCTCCTTCACCGCCCGCTTGATGTCTCCACCCTCGATACCCAAAGACTGTGACATACCAAGATATTTATAGGTTTCTGCTTCGGAGAGTGATCTGAGATCCATTGTCTCAGAAATTTGTAAATTTGTGGAATTTACTACTTTCCCCCGCTGTACATGCATGGCCGCACACTTATCGACACCAAATTCCATTTTGATGGCACTACTGAAGGCCTCTGTGGTTTTCAGTAGCTCCAACAGGTCATGTTTATTTGGTGCAAATAGTTTGAGGTCGTCCATGTAGAGCAGATGAGAAATGACCTCACCCTCTCTCCGTAGCTGGCAACCTAGTCCTGAATCCTTCAGCAGGGTACTGAGCGGATTCAGCGCTAGGCAAAACCACAAGGGACTCAGACTATCACCCTGAAAAATACCTCGCTCAATCCTGATGGAATCCTGCGGGCCAGAGGGGCCCTCTCCTCCCCCGGGTTGACGAAGGACTGTGGTCCACTGCCCCATGCAAGCCACTAAGAAGGATCTCAGAACTGCATCAACTTTATACAGTTCTAAGATCCTCCTCAGCCATGAATGAGGCACCGAATCATAGGCCTTCTTATAGTCAATCCAGGCGGTCGAGAGGGTCCCTCTGTTTCGCCGGACTCGTTGGCAAATGGTCATGTCTATGAGGAGGAGCTCTTTAGTACCACGTGACCCAACCCTACATCCATTTTGAGCGGGGGCCAAAATGTTGTTCGCAACAATGTGCGTGTTAATTTTTGCTCTCAAAATGGATGTAAGGAGCTTGTATAGCGTCGGCAAGCACGTGATGGGTCTGTAGTTCTTCGCTTCCGTGGTACTACCGGACTTGTAGAGCAAGGAGGTGACACCAGTTGTTAAGGGAGGCGGTAGGGAACCGAGCTCGAGTGCTTGCTGGAACTGTGCTGCCAAACGCGCGTGCGAGCACCGAAACCACTTTAACCAGAAGTTGTGCAATCCATCCGGACCCGGACTTTTCCAGTTCGGAGCCGTACGGATGGCACAACTTACGTCTGCGGGGCTGATGGTTACAGACCCCATGGGTTCGATGGACTCACACTCACGCTCGACAACACCCATCCAGGCGCCCTCATTGTGTTCGACAGGCACCGACCAAATACTACGCCAAAAGTTAACCATGGCAGTAGCATCCGGTCGCTGTCCATCAGACACACGATGGTCGGTTCCATCCCACTTCCGGTATACCTTCCTTTGATCGCTTTGGAAAAGGCGACTCTGCTGGTATCGGTCCAGACGCTCTCTGTAGCGACGAATACGGCTTACCCATGCATAAACTTTCTGCTTCAGAAAGTCAATGCGTTCCGTGACACAGGTCATGTAGTCACGGGGCCTGATACCAGTCCCCGCGAAGGCCTGGTTCACGAAGCGCATGACTCGGGGGCGGCTATTGCCCCCTCTGAAGCAGATCAGCTTTGCAATGAGAGTCCTATACGTATCGACACGCCGCTCAATTCGCACTTGCCAGGTAGGGACACTCCCGGCGGTCCTAGGTGCCCGGTCAGCGTCCGGAAACTTGACGCGAGCAACACGGCACGCCGCGATGGCCCCGCAGTACATAATTGAGTGCGTGTCAATCAAATCTTCGCTAGCCCCTAAATACGGGACTAGGAGATCGTTCAGGGCTCCCATTAACGCTAGATTGCGTCTATTCACGGGCAAGCGTGGTAGTCGCGGCCTAGAATTGGGTGTGGAGCGATACTGCGTAATCGCCTCTTCCAAAGCCCTCCTCAATTGCTCATAGGCTTGGCTACTTACACTCTGATTCGCACAGCCTTCGTCGGCACTGGGATCGGCCCCCGGTGCCGTATCGAGTGCGGGCACCGGAGCCGGCAACGTGGCGGATGGGTTCCGCGCCGAAGCGGAGGCTGCGCGAGCAGAGAGTGCCTCCAGACGGAGCCGATCAAGTGTTGCGTCATCCAACCGCTTGAGCCGTTGGATGACGCGCACTTGATCCGATAGCCGTTGCGCAGATACAGAGATGGCAGGTTCAAGCGCCCGAAACAGAGGAAGCATCCTATCACGGTACGCGGACAGATTTGTTCCTCCGTCTGTCGCCCCATAGTAGGCGCGCATGCAGTTCTCGTTAATCGATTGCGACCACTGCATGCGGCGCACTATACCACCGGTAGCGGGAGCCGTGGGCGGAGCAGGATGCCCCGCAGGCCCCAAGCGTGCCGGCAGCGGTGGCCGCCCGCGCCGCGCAGGTGGTCGTGGCGGCGGCGGCGGCGGCCCGCACTCGTCGCTCGAACTGCTGCTGCTGGTGTCGGGAGCGGTGGCGAACTCCTCCGACGACGATGCTGACGAGGATGAGGCGGGCGAAGGTGGTGGGCGTGCGCTTTGTGGATTTGACGCTTTTTTTTCGAGACGTGCTTATTATTATTATTATTATTTATGTTTTGACGATCCTATTGTGAATTTTACTACAAAATAATTTTAAAGAATAATAATAGCATCAATAAATTGCTCTAAATAATTAATTAATATATATGTTAATACATGTTATAACTGACGATTCGAAAGTGCTTGTTGCTAGGCCTATTTGAATAAAGAATATTTTGACTTTGACTTTGATGTGTAATTGAATTCTTGACGTATAACATTTTGTTTTATAAATAAATGATTGAAATTGTTAAACAATATTACAGATATATATTATAGTAGTAATTTACTTAATAACTTATTATAAGCCCAATTAAATAAATAGACTTGAAGTAATGTTTATCATTTACATTGCGATGTGTTGTATGACAAACGATTAGGGTGGGTAGGTAGGGACACTTGTAACACATTGTAGGCAAATTAACACTCATCTCGCCCACTGTGTTTTAATAATTAACTTTTCTATTTTTCCAGTTTCTTTTTCAAAATTTCACCATTTTGTTTACGTGTCTCTCTTTGGAATTTGACGGCACAAAAGTGTTTGTATTTTTTTAGTCTAATGTAAATAAAATATTAAAAGATTACGCATAATCTTTTAATATTTTTTATTTCAAATATATATATATACCGACAAAGTGTGAAGGACAGAAAATAAAAATAGTCAAGTTCAATTTTATGGCACAATTTAAAAAATAAAAAGTGCAACGTTTTCGATTGTGCGTAAGTTGTTCTTTTTTTTGCGTTGGGAAATAGTACATTTCGATGCTAGTGCGGAAAGTATGTCATTTCTTCACGAGTACCAAGGGATGCCACGAGCCGCAGGCGAGTGGCAACACTCGGGACGAGTGAAGAATGACATTTCCGCACGTGTATTGAACGACGTTTTTTAATACAGTTGCGAAAAAATAAGAAAAACAACAAGTAATATTTATAAAAACAATATCGAATGTTGCGTTTAGAAACTTAAAACATGCTTGCAGTAAGTAAAAACGCCTCTTCTTTGACAGGCGTTTCGGCAGCTATTCCGTTCCACTCAGACAACTTATTAAGAACGGTTTTTCAATATTCAATATTAAAAAATAAACGTGTTATAATGATGAAGAGGTAAGTAATAAAATATGAAATGTGTATATTTTTCGTATTCTGATATTAACAGTAGGTTATTATTTATTATGTTGATTACGACGTTTAGAGGAAACTAATATTTAACACCCAGCAATAAGGAGTCGTGCATTGGAACAAGCATAAATTTTAAAAAATTGGAAAAGTGAAAAGCACTAGTGCGCGAAAACCAACTTTCCGCACGCTAAACAGCTACGTAAAGTAGCACTTTTTGAGCAGCTGTATTAAAAATACATTTACGTATCCCACCCGGTAAAGATCTGGGTGGGTATGACGGACTATTCGGTTAGACCGTACTACCAGGGTACCTACACCGTACTACCGTCTAAAAACCAAACGATTACCGGCTACGCCTTTAGTGGGACGCCGCAGGCTCGCAGATAGTAGGTACTCTACTGACGTGTAAGGTAGATCTAAATGTCATTTTCCTAATAAAAGCACGCAAAGTTACGTGATTACCCTGCTGGTTTTAATCTCTTAGCAATCGAGGGAAGCCTTCAAATATGATAGGCATGTATATGGCGGTATTTTATTTATTTTATTATTATTTATTTATTTATTAAGGTTTGCCAACAGATGTAATACAATAAAAAATCTTATTTACAACAGATAATTAACTACTGCTAGAGTATTCACCCAATTACAGGCAAACACGGCATGCATTAAACATAGTAAAATCTACTTAATTACGTCTACACTCAATCCACCCTTATTTGCACTAAATCTAAGGTTGGCTATAAGGTAAGTTACTTGTAAGAAGGCTAGGAACATTATAATATTGTATAACAATTGAGAAAAGCAGATTTAAAATTAACATCAAACTTGGAGATTATGACTTATAACATATTTGATTTTTGTTTACAGAGATATGTTTTGAACTGATTTTGTGACATGTTCAGTATATCAACCCTGTTTCTTTTATATAGTAAATTATGCTCTTTACAAATTCTCGGTATTACACTATAGGATCCAGTATTAGTCCTGTACGTTCTAGTTGACAAAGGTCGAAAGTTATCTATAGTATTTTCTATATTAAACCAAACATTTTCTCTCGAAAACTACCAATTTGGTGAAGTAGAGCTTTATGCTTTTATGGTGGTGACCACAGAAGACATATGGAACTGCGCAATAATACAGGTAGGTAGTTTACAGATTTCTATGAGATTTTCTAGGACATAACAACTAATGCTCAACAAAATACACATCTTAAAGTAGAACTGATGATGAGGTACGGTAGGTATGAATGGGACTCTTGAGGAATCAAGGGCATTCCTCAAATATCCGATGATAGACACGACGGGTCTTATTTGAAAATGTGCATGTGTGTGATGTGGGTAACTACTATATTGGAGTCTGTTTTTTTTGGGTATAAATTATAATAGGGTGAGTTGCACCAACTTACGATTACAGACCGATCAACGTTAAATATGGCGCCGCCAGATGTTATCCCATATAAAATTGTGAAAATTACCATACAATCAGATTTTAACGAATAGGTACCGCTTACGATTACAGACGGTTTGGTGGAACCGACTCTATGTCAGCTGAGTAGACATTACTAGTTACGAGTAATAGCCGATATTAAGAAATGTACTTGCGCGTGGCCCGACACGCACTTGGCCGCTTCTTAGGGTTCCGTACCCGAACGGTCCAAATGGTGCCCTATTGCTGTCACTCGCGTGTCCGGTTGTCATCTGTCACACATTTTGTACCGAATATTTTTTTAACTTGCCATTGACCTATGAACTTGAAATTTGGTAATAATGTTTATTATTACGTGTATTTTATGAACAGAAACCATTATACTCATAAATCACATTTGTTAGTTAGTTACACGAAACCTTCGGTGCGCGAGTTCGACTCGCACTTGGCCGGGTTGTTTTATCACCAACACTAACAGATATTTTTTCTATCTAAAAATTACGTATGTACATGACACAATATGTAAGGTTTATAGTACGATTATACACATACCTGCTTGTAATACTCTAATCTCATTTAGCCAGCCCTGTTGAAAGCACTCCAACCCTTTTTAATTCCGGTAATTTACCCGAGTATCTTATTTACATTTGGCACGTTCCTATTTACGTCAAATAAGGCTGTTGCAGAGTTTAGGGGTCTTTTTCATTAACCACGATAATTTTCAATTAGTTTTGTATTCGTTATACCCGTTCGATTTTGACATGACCAGCTTGATGCGCGTGAAAACTGACGCGCGTGAAAAAATACTTTAATTTATGTTAGGCTTGTCCTTGATAGATTATTGTATACGGCGTGTAAATTTTATACGGGCGTATACTTTTTCCACCTATTAACTAAGAAAGTATACATATTTTCCCTTGAGGTAACATGTACTACTTCAGCCTCGCTTGATAAGTCTAAATGACACACTTTACGAGCATGAGAAGTGAAAAAATGTTTTATATTTGGCTACGAAACGCTAAAAAGCTAGGTACGTTAACGGTGTTAAAAATATTATGATTAATTATCTTCACGTGCCAGTAATTTACAAATTACAGTTCTTAATGAGACGCTGCATCAGCATTAATCGTTTAATTTAATCAATATATACAGAGTGATTATCGTTCAGTACTTATTCAATTTCATTCATCTTAATTTGACAACATATTTAAAATCCCGTTGGCATCACTCATCACAACTTTCATATGCCTTTGCAAATAATCATTTTTTATGTACCATAAATCACACTACAAAACAAGTATCGAAGTCATGGAAAATTAAAAAAAAATAAGACGTACTATTAGGTACCTTTTCTATGCTTTTCTAACCGGTTTACTCTAGTGGACTCTTTTGACACGGTCGTCACCCATTCGTTCTAGATACCATTGGGCCAATGCTGTGGAGGTCGATCTATGAGAGCTTCAAGCTGATTCGTGGAAAGAAATTTCGCAGGATCGGGATCAGTGGCGTGCACTCGTATTGGAGGCTAAGACACACCCTGGGTCGCTGTGCCAGAGGAGTAAGTAATACTTTTCTAAAATACGTGTTTATGTTTTACGGCAGGCATAATATTTTGATGTACATAACCTCAAACCCTTAGGAATTCTTCTAAACACCGTTTTAATTAAATATAATGAGGCTCGTTTATTAACCCTATCGCCATAGGGCTGAGATAAACTGAATAAGAGATTATTATGGCGGTCATTACACTCTGGAGATTTCATTCGGAAATGTGAGTCGTTTCGCTTTATATGCTTTGTAAACAAAGTTTTAAGGTTATTTTAATTTGATAACTTTCTTCGCTCGCTTTTTTGGGACCATTGTTGATAATGATAACAAAAGAAATGTATAGCCTGACCACTGCCTATTAGGACCTGAGATAATGTCGCTGCAAACAGCATGTTACATGTCAATAATATACGTCAGTCATGTATAGTCGGGACAGTCTGTATTGGCTTTCTTCGACATCTACTTAAAAAAAAAATTGGTCTTTTTTTTCACTGGCGGCAACGACGGTAACGTTATTTTCTTTTTATATATATTTGTTATTGTAGACTTACCTATGCTTTGATTAATAAAAAAGTGTACTTGTTAAATCCAACTAATCTTACTAATTCAATCAGTACTTACTATAATATGAAATGCCAGTATTACCGGTTATGTCAACAACCAATTTCAAAACATTGTGTATTGGAATAGTGGTCAATATTTCGTCCTTTTAATGTTTTTATAATTGAAAATATTCGCAATAAGCTTTCTGACATGTTTTTGGATGATTTGCGGCATATTTATTTTTATAATAACGAAATATATCGTCTTGATTTAAGTTTGTTTACGTCGAAGACATTCGATGACTTCTAATGTCAGTTGTCATTGACAAAGAGTTCTTGCTATTAAAATAAATTAGTACTTTTCAAAATCCATAACATGTCAGGTCCAAAAAGACACTGGTCAGGCATCATCATCTGATATTTGACGTAGAAAACATAAGTTTGTGAAAAATAAGGACAGCTATTCGATTTGTTTGTGTCATGTGTGCAAATCGATATAGTGGCCATAAGTAAAATGATGCTATTCTAAATAAATTAAGGTAATGTGTAGCTACTTATTTACAAATGAATAGTACATAGAGGCCGGGAAACGAAGGATTGCAGGCTAAGTAGATATAGACGATAGAGATACGCGGCCTACAGCCCAAAGTTTCTCGCCGAGATTTGTTTAACTAGTGCTTTTTTTCCTTAAACATATGCAATGAAATAAAAAATACACCACTCAAAAAACAAATTTAACAGACGCCATGTTTGACATTAAAATTATAAAAAGTTACTTCCCGGCTTAAACCTTCAATTTTGTATGAAATTGCTTTACAGTTTTCCCGAGTTGTTCCGCCTGCAATGTGATACTTTGAAGCCTGTTAAAACTATAGCGCACGTTATGACGAAATTTCATTGCATGTTTAAGAAAAAAACATCAAAGATACCATGTGTATTAAAAATAGCCCTGCGATTAAGAACCTGTATCCTACCTACTGAAAAGTGAACATTTTTGGCATTGTAATGCTTAACGTACTTTTTAGGGTTGCGTACCAAAAAGGTACCTGAGGAAACCTCATGATGCGAGTCTGTCCATCCGTTTGTATGTCACATAGCTAAATATCTCGTATACTACTTAAGAAACAGCTTTGAACTTAGGAATAAAGCAAACAAATACGTACCTACCTTAATGAATTTTCTATGTGGCAAGAGTCACGGACAAAAGCTAGTAAATTAAAAAAAATATTGGGGGACAATCTTACACAAATCACACAACAATACACATACACAAACATAACAATACATATTTAATTGAAACATAATCACAAAAATACGATGATTACTATTCCTTGATCGAATGCTTGATATACCACACCAAATTAGGTACTTACGAGTATAGCTTTCTAGTAGCAAGGGACACTGAGTTAAACCACGGACACACAGGCTTCTTTTTCTTCTACCTCGGTCCCTCGTTACTAAGAATAGCAACTATACGTATTCGCTTCAGGTACTATTTGTAAAATCTATCCAGCATTTAGGTTCAAAACTATAGTACGAGTAAACTACTCACAAACTTCCTCAACATTTCGTGGCTTATGAATCACCTTTCATCCTGTACCCATTAACTATTCATTATATAATAATGGCCATACCATTTAAACCGCTAACTTTAAATTACTCTTCGACTCACAATGTCCCAGAAAGGTTCCAAATTGCTCCTAAGAGTTTCGAACTGCTTGGGATTCCATCCATGTAATAAGGCCTGAGATATTAGGGTCGCTCTCACAAGGGCCCAACTTAGAGTTTCGCCTAATTTATAAACGATTCGCCCTGACCCCAATAATAGAATAATCCTCGTAAGCTTTTTTCGATAATTGACCCAAATCGATAACTTCATTATGTTATATTGCTCCTATACAATATATTTCGACCTCAAAGGAAGTTTTTAATTTTAGCGATACGATATCAGTATAATTATAATACAGTAAATCATACTGAACATGAGATTTGTCCGCCTTGACAATACTAAATAATTAATTCCATTATACAGCGTGAAAATTCAATACAAGCAAGATTTGATACATGTTTGATACATAACTGAGCAGCAATGTAAGGCAAACATGCAATTAATCAAGCATCATACTCAATGACCTTACGACATACGAGCATTTACAAAGTAATGTCAGTAAAGTAATATTTTCCGATACCTACACTGCAGGCTGAATGCAGGTTGTATAGTGAATATTTAATTGTAATTTTCAGCAAAAGTTCTAGTTACACTTGTTTGGATATAAGCTAACCACTATTTAAAGATTTTCTCTATTTTATATTTATACACTATATCGTCCATTAATT
Organism: Notocelia uddmanniana; assembly: GCA_905163555.1. Classification (NCBI taxonomy): domain Eukaryota; kingdom Metazoa; phylum Arthropoda; class Insecta; order Lepidoptera; family Tortricidae; genus Notocelia; species Notocelia uddmanniana. The sequence goes on from LR991055.1 coordinate 27,070,210, forward strand.
ATTGACATTCAGTTGTTCGTTACGAGTTGGATGAATGACAACCGTTTGCCGGGAAATGCACGGCCGGTGGCACGGATAAATTCATGGGGATATCCGTGAGTGACTGCCAGCAGGCGCTCGTACCGGACTCGGCACGGTATACTCTGACTCATTATTTAAACAAATAAAAGATGAAATTAAAAATCAGATTCATGTTATTATTTATTTAATGATATAAAATGTATTTACAAATGTCAATGGTAATTTGTACAAAAGATCCTTTCCTGTAATAAACAAGTTTGTCAATAAAACCGTTGCGTTTAATGTCATTGTCTGGAAGATGCGTAGCTCTAGGCGGATGCTGAAAATAAAATTTGATAGTACAAATAGGTACTCTAACAAAATTTTAAAAGGCACTAATTTTTATGGAAGACTACCATCTGACCTCTCAACCGCATGTGATTAGGTACAAAATAAAACGTAAAAGCTAACGATATAGTACCTACGGTAAGCCCACTCAAAATAAGTGTGCTTCTATTTGGCATATGTCAAAGTAGTCCTAACCGCCTAAATTCAATGCCACGATACGAGAAATAATGACCTGCAGAATGCGATTTTGAAATCGTCAATACATGCACAGTCGCGGAATGAAAAGGCTCGTCACTTTTCAACTATATTTTAATGCCGTTAAGGTCCAATAGTGATAACCTTTTCATTCCGCGACCATACATAATCGTATGTATATGCCGCGAACTTTATATGACATCTTAAATTGGGCTCATGATTTTTATTTCGCGGCATTGTGTTAACAAGTTGAATTGATGTGCGATGTGTTTATTTATAATTTTTGCCTTATCACAAATTGTTTGTTTTACAAATGCGTATTCTTATATTAGATTAAAATTTAGAAAAAGTTTCTACTAATTAATTAAGAAGAATCTATTAAGCTATAAGGCATACATTTAAACATTCATTTTATTACAAAAAATATTTAGTAACTACGAAAACAATGTTTTGAGGTTCTTTAAAATTAAGAAAGTATAAGTATAAAAAAACCTTCAGTATCATAATAAAGTCCATATAACACTAATAACACTTGGAAACAAAATAAGAAAATTAAGAGTAAGCTTTTACGCACATACTCAATATCAGAAATAAGTGTCCCCAGAAATAAGCATTCAATTTCTATATTTTTAATTTTTCTTTAATTTCCATGCTTAATTATCGTCACAAAACTGACATTGATTAACTTTTTGCAACAACTTACGCTAATTGGTTACCCTTATTTTGAAAATGCCCAGGTACAATCGGGGTAAGAAAAGGTTCGTCACTTTAAAGTCTACATTTGCTTGCATCAAGGCAATGATCAGTCCTGCCAACATTTCATTTCAAACGAAACAGAAAAATCGCAATGACGTTTGCAATAACAGGCAAATCGACTGATAGCGACAGGTCAACTAATAAAATATATTTTACTAATAATGTTATAGCCAGCTTCATGATCTGCATTAACTGCTGCCGTTTCATGGATATTTAAATTCCTTGGCATTATCAAATTAAATACGTTGCAGAGTGATTATTCATCGCAAAAATTACAAGAGAAAATATTGACCCTGACAAACACTGATCATTAAATAGAACATACATATTTGATTGGAACTCTTATGAAGTTGTTTATTTGACTAGGTCACTAAAAAGTTTGATGTTGATATGAAACTAGATATAGGTCAGAGGTGTTTACTATTTTGACTCAAAGAAAGCTTTGCTTAGTTTGGGACTAGGTCGGTTTGTGTAAGATTGTTCCCCAATATTTATTCATTTATTATTATTTATTTATACAAGTATAATTTTATATGCACTTGTCTACTTATTACTTTTGTTTTAAATGGTCATTTTAGAGTCTATGACTATACGGGTGTGGCCTGTAATAGGAGCAATAAATTTAAAGGACGCTTCCTTAGAGCATCTGCAGTAACCTCTTGTGTCCAAATTTTTTTTATCTTTTTTCAATTGGGAGAAATTTTGATCTAAAGTTACGACCTCCAAGTAATGGATCTTGCCACCCAGAGATTATAGCGCGGCAGTCAATGCTGATTTTGAGGTTGCTTCAAATTGTGACTCATAATCGTTGTCGCATTTTTGGTTTGAAAGAATATTTCTGGCATTTTTTAATTTTTTTTAATAAATTTTTAGTCTTTTTTGAATTAATTGTTATTAATATCACTCCAGTAGAGTAAAAAAGTACAGATAAGCTACATATGCAAAAAAAAAATACAAAAGAAATCTTTTTTTTTAATTAATATCATTTGGAAATAATTGCTGGAGAGCTCAATAGTGTACCGTTTAATTTTTTGCTCCTATTACAGGCCACACCCTGTATAAAGGAATAAATTTAAGAACTGACGAAGGTTTTCGTACCCCGACTGTACCTGCAAAGTATTTTAGAAACGCTCTTTAAAAATCAAAACTAGGTTTTAAAATTACAAAACTAACCCTCGACAGGTGCTGGTGCCGCCGGCTCCGGGGCGGGCGCGGGGGCTTCTGGGGCGGCTGAAAAAATATTTACATATAAAAAAAGTATCTATAACACTTGTCTCAACATTGACAAGCTACATCTATCCCATTAGTCAAGAACCCAGTGTTTTTCATGGAACATTTTAAATCTATTTATTTGTGTGAGTCAGAGGAATTTGAAATTCTGATTGACTAATAGATTACGCAGAATGAAAACAACCCACGATCTAAAATAGCAGGTATAGCCTCGTAAGCCCCCGCGTACTTGTACAAGTACACATTGACGATAGTACTTTAGACCTGACATTTTAACTGCATAGCATAAATAACTGCCTAAATAAAGGATGCGTTAAAAACCATAGACATAATGTAGATAACCAATGCACAGCATTATGGCAAGAATTTATACAAAATCGAAAAAATCACGTCTGGGTCTGAAGCACTATTCTTAGTTTGTGCTTGGTGTAGTACACTAGGTAGTTAGGACTACTACAGTTGAAAAACAAAGGACTTACGAGGATAAGTAATATTAAAAGCTATGTCGCGTAGTTGCAGTATCCAGCCGGATGGCACGCGGTATTTGAGCTCCAGAAGTTGGCTCAGTTCGGGTTGCACAGGGCGGGTTCCAGAACAAGGGAGGTACCGTAAAATGGGGTGAGTAGGGACAAAACTGACATTCAAACCTCGATAACTGTTTATTTTTACATATGCAAACTGAATGGTGTATATAATAAGTGTTCCGGACGTTTGTATTTTAGTTTTTATTTTATTTTGGGTAGTTCCATTTCGTAAGTTTGACGATAAACAGGAAATCCCATCTCACCCCGTACTCCCTTGTAATTGGGGGAGATGGGATTTTATACAAAGGTGATTTTGGAAGATTGTTGGATCGTTTTTTTTATTATGAGTATTATTATAGCTTCATTTTAAATTGGAATACATTATTTTTGCAGCAGTAGCCTTAAAATCCCATCTCACCCCCCTTTCATCCCTTCTCTCCCCATTTATAACCCAACTCTCCCCGCGAACCCTACTCACCCCATTTTACGGTATAATACCGCGAGCATTCGGCTGCCTTTTGGATACTGGAACTACGCATCATTGCTTTATTATATATTGCTCTTACAAGGTTTACATCTTTTGATTTTGATCCACATATGTATATTTGAGGTGCTGTTTCATCGATAGTTGGTCTTCGCAAAGGAAAATACCTATATTGATTATCTTACTCAAGAATCTTGTCTTTTGAAAAGCCGACAAATTATGCTAAACATATGGGGTTTCACGAGTATTTTAATATACAGGTCACAACTTTTTAGTGTAGACAGGTAGTCAGGTCCCTATTTCACTCGACTGTTGTCATTTGACAATGATTATTATCCAATATCCATCGTACATTGTACGTTGAACACCGTACATTGACAACCCATTAATATTTTCGCCGAAATGTACGGCAAATTGTATGTATGTATGTATGACACTTTATTGCACATAACAAAACAATTACAAAATATAAAAGTACAAAGGCGAACGTATCCCTACAAGGGATTAGGGGGAGGGGTAAAGTGTCACAATCTTATGAAAACTGTTAAGGTGGTGAAATAGGGACCTGATAGAAACAAATATAGCACATCACATTCTAGTATATTATATTCCTACGGACAGTCACAGACTATAATCCTTGCTTTGTACCTTCTGCAGGCGCGGGTGCCGGTGCATCCGCAGGGGCTCCTTGAAAACAATTTATTTATTATTTCTCCAAGTCCTAATTAGGTGCGCGACTCGAATAGATGATGTCCACAACATTAGGAAGAAAAATACTTTCCGAAGGAAAATACGCTAGCATTCAAATGATTATAAGGTTTGATCAGATCTGATCAGAGCAAAAAATATTTTTCTCAAGTCTCCCGCGCGCAGCGACTTCTGTCTCATTTGAACTATGCAAATTAGAAAAGGAAAGGTAGATTATCTCGTCTCTCGTTGCGACATCAGTAGTACTAACCCCATTGAAATGTGTTTCTGGGTTCTAACCTGAATTTAATCTTAAACACCTCCTGACTTGTCAGTGTGGAGATGGTACGATGTTAGAAAGTTTCTGTACTGCGCGCCCACATTTAAGTAAGTGCTTCTTGAGTGGATGCGCAGAAGCGAGGCGATTCGAATGCAGTAAGTACTTTCCCACTTCCGCGCGTGATATTACTTCTGACAGTATCCCGTCCCGTCAACGTAATACTGACAGTATCCCGTCAAGTGAGGAAATCTGTACGCTGTCGTCAAAAAACAAACTACCACATATCGATCCCGCCCCGCTAAGACAGGAGTCGCCTAACTTGAGAGAACCAGATAACACATGTCTGGTTCTTCAGGGGTACCTCCCTTCTAAAATAAGTTAGAAATGGATTAATTTGAATAAGTTTTACCTTCTGCCAAGGGTGCGTCTGCGGCGGGCGCAGGGGCTGCTCCTTCCGCTGGTGGTGCTGTTGGGCAAAAATATCATTAACACCCCAACCCTGAATAATAATAGATGGTATCGATACTAAAGGTAAGTTGCACTAAACCATCTGTAATCGTTAGTGGTGTTCGTTAACAACGATTGTTTGGAAGGTTTGTCAAGTTATAAGGCTGTTAGCTGCCTATGCCATATTTAACGTTCATCGGTCTGCAATTGTAAAATGGTACAACCCGCCCTAAATAAGAGACAAGAACAATTAACCTGCTGGATCCGCTACTGGAGCCCCTTCGGCGGGAGGTGCTGCGGGAGCTCCGTCCGCAGGGGCAGCGGGCGCCCCTTCGACTGGAAGAGCGGCCGGGGCGCCCTCTGCTGGTGGCGCGCCTTCCGCCGGAGCGGCGCCTTCCGCTGGGGGGGCGCCTTCCGCTGGGGGGGCGCCTTCCACTGGAGGGGCACCTTCGGCGGGGGGAGCAGCACCCTCCGCTGGTGGCGCAGCGGGGGCCCCTTCGGCTGGAGCTGCTGCGGCTTCCCCTTCCTGTATGTAACATAACTTTTAACTTATAGCAATTATTTCATGATCTCTAAAGGCATTGCACATTGCAATCAACTCTGAAGCATTAAGCAATAAGTTAGAAAATGGTCACAGCTCAAGACGTTTGAAATGTTTAATTATACTGTGTTACTATATTCGCCCATACTTTTTCTAACCAAAATAAGAAAGTACTTGTATCTAGTTACTTTCGTCGTACCTTTAAAATAAAATTTTAATTTTAAACACTTTTTATGTTTTTTAAACACATACAATACACAAAATTTCGTCTTCAATTAACAACATTTCATTTTAAAGCGGATGTTTTCCCATGTCATCAAATACATGTTGAAAAATTGAGTAAGATTACATATTTAAATTCTCAAAATTATCCCAATTTCATATGAAAAAATCAATTTCAAAAGTTACTCATTCTAAATGACTGTAACTGACAAGTTAGGCGTCACGACGTAAAAATCACACAGAAACACTATTATTAACGCGGATTTACTAAAGTAAGTGCACTGCTGTTCTTTTTGTGCGTTGTGACTGTCACAATTTAGCCTTCTGACGTCACATACAAGTAGACGATATGGTAGGCTTTCTTCACATTTTCGTGAATATCTTAAAAACTTATAGCTATATATATATATATAAAAAAATCTGAGTTTATTCTAATTAGTTATTAAAGGAGTTAAGATTTCATACTATATGGAACTTTGAAATGTTGTCAATGGAGTAACTATAATAAATAATAATAACTATAGTGTGTAAAAATATAGCAGGCCAAAAATAATTTTAATTTATTTATGAAACCGCTTTGAATCAGGAAACATTTAAGTAGATTGACAAATCAAAATTAAAATCAATTTATTTGGTTTCAGAAAAGTATATCCTATATTTAATTTCCTTGGGAGCAAATTGCAATTTGGTTATCTTTAAAAACAATTTGGTTATCTTCAAAAACTGCTTTTGAATCTTCTACATAACAGTAGACAAGGATATATTCGTAATTCTGGCCGGCGAACTGTTTAAAATCTCGGTATTTCTTATTTTGAAAAATTCTCTATCCTATAGGTTATTTATGGAGTAGTAACATGTCTTGCTAAAACATTATAAAGTCATGCATTATTGTGAAACAACAACAGGTTAATAAATGTATTTACGAGTAGATCTACGAATTTTCCCGAAAGTGAACAGATAAAATTTAATAAAGCACGCATGGCGGTGAAGCTCAGTATATGATAAACACAAACAATTTAGGAAGCTTCGATGAATGAGTGGTTTAAATTTGGTTTTTGAAGCAATTTTCTGTTGAATATACTGTAGCAATTTGTACATTAAGCATATTAAATTTATTTTTTGCGACCTTAGCAGCTGATAATATTTTCTGTATAAAAATTGAGAATTCGATTGCTATCTCGTTTGCATCACTTGAGTACCTAGCTGGTTTAGCATGTACAGTCAGTATCAAAAGTAGCTACGCATCAGATGGAGCAAAAATCTCTTATTCCCTTATAATAAAGAAAGACTCATGAACATTTCAAATGCAACTTTTGATGCTGACTGTACAGGTACAGTACAAGAAAAAATATACTGTAACATAGCTAATTTCATATACAAAAAAATTGCCTTTTCGCCGAACTATGTCCAATTTTCATTAGGCAACCAACTTTTCCCAGATAATTTACGTTGTCGACTAACTTTTGGCAAATTTTCATTTTGCAACTTTTTATTTCGTCTAATTATTTCGGAGGAGATTGTCATTATGACATTTATTATTTATATTACCAGTCATGAGCCAGATATATTATTTGCTCAAAATGTGTAACCTAATCGAAAAACGCTTCGTCAGTGCAATTTATCCTATTTACACTAGGTATTGGATAGGCTACCTGGATTGGGCCTAGAGTGCTGGATTGGGCCTACCAGCCCTCTTTGAAACAAGTAGAGGTATCGTGCGCTACTGTCAATTCACCTCGTAGTTGGCAACACATCCCGTTTTAAGATCACATTTGAATTGACAAACTTGACACTGTATTGGGAGGCTAGCTATCGTAGGAACCTAATATTCAATATACTCCTTGGGTAGGAAGGCGCGACGTGGCAGGCATTAAAAATGCCTCGCGTGATTTGTAATAGGTATTGATTTTGATCATCAGATTGTTCTGGTTAAAAAGGGCTGGGTTGTTTGTAAATAATGTAATTACGGAATTCGTATAGGGCTTTGTGGGTGTGTAGTGTGTACGGTTTGAATCGATACGAAGATCGATGGGGCTGGGAAGATCGGGGGAGACACCTACTCTACGGCTTTGGAAGCGTGCAGTAGGTGCAGTAACCTTTTGTCAGGCCCGTCAATTTCTATAATTCTACTCTAAAGGAAATGAGGTATAAAATGGCTGCTCGCGCCCGGACGTTTACCGGTAAACGTCCAAACATTCAGTTAGTAAATGTTGGGTTGATAAATATACATTTGCGTTGCGTTTGTTTGTCAAGTGATCATCTGCGAAATGAAACAGTAGGATAAGTTGGTTGCTAAGTGATAATCGAATATAAATAAAATATTCGGCTGTTTTAGAGAACCATTATGAATTTATGACGATTTTAATTTACCATCCGCTTTTTTTGGAGAGTGCAATCGTACAGAAAATACAATTCTTGCTGAAGGTTACTTACTGCGTAAGAAGATCCAATTCTCGTTCTCGGTGAATAGCAAGCAGAGGAATTGTATTGAATATGAGATTTCATAATAGCGACATTAAAATTCTGCATACACGATTTGCAACGGAATGAAGAATTGGGCCACAGTAAGATGGCTCTTAATTGAAACTTACCGGAATATTCACGTGATTCTGAGATACAGTCGAACACAGAGAACCCACATTAGCATTACATACGAAGATAATAGGGCGAATTTGGTCGAGACCCTCGTAGATTTCTTGATTGCTCATTAAACTACTTATTGATATTTTATTACTTTTCTCTTAAAATATTTTCTGATTTTGAGAACGTACCTTCAAGAAAAGAGCGTACTCCCATCTTAAAGGCCGGCAACGCACTTACAACCCCTCTGGTGTTGCGAGTGTCCATGGGCGGCGCTAATCGCTTACCATCAGGCGATTCGTCTGCTCGTTTGCCAACTATGTCTTAAAAAAAAAAAAAGTATAATTTTTATACATAGATTGCCATGTAATAATAGCTACCACATTCGTAGGCCCATATAATCTATTTTGATACGGCTTTAAATAAAATTGATTTAATTTAGAGAAAAAATATAGATCAAATCTTACCGCAATATTAAGTTCCCAATTATGCGCTAGGTAGTTGTCGCTACTGGCATCAAATCCACGAAAATGATTGCCACCATTTCTTGAAAATTACTCTCATATTTTGTTAAATCATCCTTTGTATTGTTATAATAAAAATAGTATTGACAGTGACTAATAGTGTTGTAGTTACTTAAATGCAACTAAACACTACTTGAAGAATGGCAATCGTCAGAACGCGACCTGAGAGACACGACGGTCAAAGTAGTCTTCATCACTGGTTATTGAGTATCTCTTTTCGAGGAACCTCGACATCGCAGAAGAAGAAAACTCGTTGTAAACAGTAAAGTTTGTCCCTTTCTTTATGACATTCATCAGTACAGCACTGTCAAACACACGTTAAGGCGCCTTCCTGACTTGTCGATGCGGAGGCGGTACGATATGAGAAAACTGTCAGCTGTCAGAGTCAACCGATACCAATGCAGTACTGCCCTACTTCTGCGCATGGTATTTCTACTGCGCGAACGTAATACTGACAGTATTTCTTCAAGTGAGGAAATTTCACATCAGTAAGCTTACGTCAAAGAGCAAAATACCTATATACACATATCGCTCCCACCCCGCCAAGTCAGGAAGTCGCCTAAGCGATACGATTTTCCGTTTATATTTGGCCATCTTTGAAAAGGGTACAACATTACCATGCGATACGTTTGTCACTTTTTTTGAATAATAAATATTTTAGTGGAACTCCAGTGGCACGTTTGTATTGAATTTTAAGACTTTAATCAGAACTACATATTATGAGTACCATTTTAAAATTATGGTAAATAAAAAAAGAGCTCTATCCACTATTAAAGTGCTTGTTATAGGGAGTTTAAAATACACAACACTGGTAACTTTACTAGTCAATGGAAATTGTACAAAAGTTCGGCTATTGCTCGTTAACAAGTAATGTCTAATTAGCTGTGATACTTTTCCTTTTAAATTCAGTAGCAACCGTTTAGCTGGTAGATGGATGACGGACACTTGACTACAACAATAATTAGCACTTTGAAAAAAGAAACACGCAAACGAATAACTTAATCAAAAAATTGTTTAAGAAAGCTCATATAATTTTTAGGGAGCTATCTAACGATACCAACGTGGATCCCCTCTTTACGTGTAGGGGAGATACTATATAGTATATATGTTGCAGTCAAAAGTGTGAACTGGACAAAAGAACTTTTAACCGACAAAAACAGGCAATGTTGCAGTCAAAAGTGTGAACTGGTCAAAAGAACTTATAACCGACAAAAACAGGCAAAACTACTTTTGACTCAGCATGTTGGTCAAAAGTAGTTTTACCTGAAAATCAATGGTTAATAGTAATTGTGACTGTTACTATCAGTCAAAAGTACTTTTGACCGCTGGCACTCGACAAAAGCACTTTTGACTAAAAATAACAGCCAAAAATAGTTTTTCCCAAGGAGTTTGGTTAAAAGTACTTTTGACTGTCAGATTCCGTCATAAGTAGTTTTGACTGGTTGTCAGTCAAAACCCTTAAAAAGTTAAGCTAGTCGATAAAAAATTCTAAGAAACGCATATAAAACAAATTAAATTAAATACTGTTAAAGGACTTGTAAGTGTTTTGTATTAAAAATGAGTGAGCACGAGAGAAAAGAAAGATTTCTACAGCGAATTTTAACAATTGAAGACATGAAAGATACACATTTTAATGTTATGCCAAAACGAGACTTAGAAAAATTCACAATGGATGTGGAGGTCGCAAAATTCGAAGAAAAGAAAACACCGATACAATATAGTAGGCTTGAAACGCTTTAATGTCATTGAAGTCTGTGGTATAAAAAAGTTAGTCACAAATACAGAGCCTTTAAAATATTTTTTACCGCCTGAAGAAAACTACGATATAATTGATGCAGCACATATTTCTATTGGACACGGTGGTCGCGATAGACTTAAAAATGAAACGTAAAAAAAATACGCTAATATTACAAAAGAGATGATTACCATATATGTGTGAAGTATGTCAAAGGAAGAAGAGTAAGAAAAAGAGGGGTTTAGACTGTCACTGAAAAGTAGATCTTATTGATATGCAGTCGCAAGAAGATCGCGGGCATAAGTTCATTGTGGTGTATCAGGATCATTTGACCAAATTTGTAATTCTGCGACCACTGACATCAAAACGAGCTACAGAAGTTGCATATCAATTAATGGATATTTTTTTGACCTTTGGAGCGCCATGCATTTTGCATTCTGACAATGGACGAGAATTTGTGAATTCAGTTATCAAAGAATTAGCATCATATTGGCCGGAGTTGAAACTTGTTACTGGAAAACCACGTCATAGTCAAAGCCAAGGATCTGTGGACAGGGCTAACCAAGATGTTGAGAAGATGCTAGCATCTTTGATGCGCGACAATAAAAGTACTAACGGGTCTAACGATCTCAAATTTGTTCAATTCATGAAAAATAGAGCATTTCATTCGGGGATAAAGCAGTCTCCGTACCAAGCAATGTTTGGAACTGAACCTAAAGTGGGACTAACAACATCAAAGTTTCCTTTAGAGATTATAAATGCATTGAACAATGAAGAAGAATTGCAACTTGCAATCGCAGAGTTAAATCGAAACTTCAGTCATAATGATAATGCAGGAAACCAAGATGAACAGGAAAATAATGACACTGCTGTGTAATTAAAAGTGCCAAGTGAGAGCATCGAGTTAGTGTCAGAGTACAAGTACTTGGGCCTATTAATACATTGCAATTTTTTCTGGAAAAATCATATCAATAAGTTATGTGACAAATTAAGAACTGTACTTGTAAAACTTCACCACTTAAAACCTGTATTGGATAGGGCCACGATGTTTACTTTATACTATGCACTGGCAGTCTCACTGCTTTCTTATGGACTGGCATGCTATGGTAGGACATTTAAAACATATTTAGACAGGATTAAATCACTACAGATACGCTTTATGAAACTATTAGTGGACAAAAAAACTAAAAAACGCTGTATAAAAAGTAACTATTAGGAATTATTTGTGGAATGCCGTATCTTGCCGGTTCATGAGGAAGTAGTGCTGTTGTTGGCTTTAAGAGCAGTTCGGTAAAGATGAATTTAAAATCTTTGTAAATCACTCTAGATAATCAAGAAAAATGAGTAAAAAGATGTTAGTGGTGTCGGCGTGTGGTAATAATGATTATGGACAGAGAAGTAGGAAGTACTTGGTCCCCAAAATACACAACGATATTCCGTATAATGTAAGAGAATGTAAAACATTTAGAATGTTTAAATCTAAAACGAAAGAGTTTCTTTTAAACATAGTAAAATCCAAATTGGAAATTGTACCGTGATATACCAAAACCAACAATTAGATTTAATTCCATAAGGTATTTTTTTTTAGAAAAATTAAGCAAATCGTACCCATATAGTTTTGTAAGGGAGTCCCTCTGCCAACAAACTGTTCTGCAGTTTCGCAGATGTATAAATTTAATGCTTAGTGTTTTTGTGTGAATAAATTATATTATTATTATTATTATTCTTTTCTCTCGTGCTCACTCATTTTTTATATAAAACACTTACAAGTCCTTTAACAATATTTAATTTAATTTGTTTTATATGCGTTTCTTAGAAAAAAATTGATCGACTAGCTTAACTTTTTAAGGGTTTTGACTGACAACCAGTCAAAACTACTTATGACGGAATCTGACATAATTAAAAACCAAAAAATTAAAAACCAACGTCCTTGGGAAAAACTAGTTTTGGCCGTTATTTTTAGTCAAAAGTGCTTTTGTCGAGTGCCAGCGGTCAAAAGTACTTTTGACTGATAGTAACAGTCACAATTACTATTAACCATTGATTTTCAGGTAAAACTACTTTTGACCAACATGCTCAGTCAAAAGTAGTCTTGCCTGTTTTTGTCGGTTATAAGTTCTTTTGACCAGTTCACACTTTTGACTGCAACAAATGTATATTTTTAAATTTAATTATACCCTTTTGTCGGCGTAATTGATTTGTATATCTATAACAAATTACAGCTTTCTAGTAGTAAGGGTTACTGAGCTAAGCCGCGGACGTACATGGCGAAACTATAAGAGACTCTTATTCACTACGGAACCCTAAAAATACACCCGCGACCGGGGTCATCCATGGTTTGCGGTATGATTTGTACACATATTATATGCGGTAAAAGGCCCCTTTATTTATTTTTTTGAGTGTCCGATATTTTAATTGATATTTTATTTATATTATATTGGTTTAAGAACAAGATCTGTCCCAAGAATATAAAAAATACCGTGGAAAACCAGAGTATAGAAGACACCGCAAAATATTTTTATATTTGTGACTGAAAGGTCTAAACCATTTATGTCCATTGTCTAAATTAGGTTTTACCTTTTTTCATGATCATCATCATATTTCTCATAATACTAAAACTTTAATTAGGATTTTCAAACAAAAAACTTGACCCATTTTCAAGTTAACTTTGATCGCGTTCTTTTTTAACTATTAGTTACTCAATATTTTCGTTTGTGTGATGGAAACGAGAATAACCACTGATTATTATTTATTTTTTAACCGACTTCAATAGAAGGGAGGAGGTTCTCAGTTCGGCTGCATGTTTGTTTTTTTTATGAATGTATGTTCCCTATAACTCTTGACCACGTCGGCCGATTTTGATAATTATTTTTTTGTTTCAAAACAGGTACCCCGAAGTTGGTCCCATATAAATTTGGTGAAGGTCTGATAATGGGATCTAAGAGGAATCGAGGGAACTCCTCGAACTTGATAGGCACGCATATGCCGATTGTCTCACGGAAACCACAAATTGTGGCATAGCGAAGTACAAAATTGGAGTCGGTTTTTTTTTTGTATAAATTACTAATTTCATATTTTTTTTAAATGTATCATAGTATCCCTGGTTTACGGATGCTTTCAACTTTTGGTTAACAATCTACTATTGTAGGTAATATAGGTTTAAGTAACATCTACAACCATTATTTGTGTTACAGTTACACTTTACAATTTATGTTCGTCATTCATGTATCCGGGAAGAAGTTCTGGCAGGCATCCACTGAGTTTTCGTAGATATGCACTAGTGCCACCACTACTTTAATCATTCTGTAAAACTTGGCGTTATACCAACAGTATCAGTAAAGGTGCTAGCCAATTTTTAAAGCATATGGGGTAAAAGCCAGGTTGCTTTATAGAAGCCAGTCATTTTCTCCGTCACATCAGTGGGTATGAGTTTTAAATATACAGAGTGGTTATATATATAAATGAAATGAAATGTAACCTGTAGAGAATGTTTTTTTGGGTTTTTTGGTATAGATTTGATCGATTTTTTGTATAAATGCAAACATACGCGTTTGCGTTTAATGTCAATTTGTATGGCAGCGCGAACAGCACCTCTAGCGGCCTTTGGTGGTAACTACGAGTATTTGTTGCCATACATATTGAAATTAAACGCAAATGCGTTTATTTACTTATGTTTCTAAAAATATACTACAGGTACAGGGCCGATATTCCATCCGCGATATATCTCCCACGAATATCCCCACTTTTGTGTGCCTTTCAAAATTATAACGACAAAGATACCAAATACCGCGGATGGCCTGTATTCCATCTGCGAACACTCACACCCGCATCGAAACAATGTGTCAGAGAAGTTTCATACAAAGATATATCTGTAACCTGCAACTGTCAACCAGCTTTCTTTTGTTATACATAGCTGCTGTTTACTAATTCAACAAGTTCGATTTAAAAATAACTATTACTTGAAGATTACATATTGTAAGATCTTAATGAATGCCCTCCTCTTATGCATTGCATCTACATGCTTACGTCAAATGTGACAGGATTCACCATGGAAGGGCGTTCTTTAAAACAAGGATTTTACTCTTTTACTAGGTATTTTAACATATTATTTATATCGGACAAGTGCCTATTCCAAAGGATGATAGTACAAGGTTAATTAACACATTTAGTCATACTCTGTGCGATTTCAATATTACATAGCAATAAAATCGATTCCACTGGAAGAATCTGCATTAGTAAGGGTATTTCTTATTGATATGATAATACAAGTTTTCATAAGTATAGTATTCACTTAATGGGTACAACACATAAACAAAAACCAATTCTAAATACTTCTACGAGATGCAGGTAGGGGAGACAAGGTATTAAAGACACATAGACAACACATAACATAATACAGAATATTAATTTTATTAAACGTATCAATATCTTATAAAAACATTATTGTAATAAATAAATAATTATAAAATTACATGTTCGAAATGGTAGACATGATTGGTTTAGACAATACATACAATAATGGAGGAACTATTGCCATTGGCTGAACTGGGAAGGAATATCCCCATAGATCGGACTAGCCTTAAAACAGGGTGGGTGATCACATTGAATTTGAGACAGTTATGGCAATAAGGTCAGCTGGAATACAAAGGTCACATAAAGTTTTTGGTAGGTATTTAAACACTTCATGCCTCAACCTCTTCCTCTTTTACCTTCTGATCGCCGGGCTTGCCCTTGGACCAGTCTGGTTTTTTCTGTAAAAAATAAAACATCGCATTAGTACACATTGCGATACTTGTTCGCTCAGCATTTTACACTGCTAGGTAGAGCTAGTGCCTGGCTATATTCACTTCACGCTCACACATACGAAGCCTGTACATATACACGTTTGTAGGTATTTACACATAAGCGTATACCAGTTTCAGGCAACAACTCAAGGAAACAAATGGATCAGTCAAGTCCAAGTCCCATTACTACCCTGTAGGCGATTACCATTCCACTGGTGGAACAACACATCAAAGCTACCCTGTGTTTACGATCAATTTTTCCTTCTGCTACTCAGTTTATATCCTTCGACTGCTATAAGGGAAAAGGTAACAACTAAGCACAAGCAGAGTGAAAAATTGAATGATGTAGTTACACCGTGTATTTTTGATACGAGTATGGCCACAAATTGTTACTAAATTTTAGTGCTATGAAACGCTATTGCAATATTAGCTACCAGAGCATGATTAATCGTCGTCGTAAATGTTTAATAAATCATTTGACAATTTATTAGGGCCTATACTAACTACTCTAAGTGTTAGCGACTATATCAAATATACACGCTGTTTAGTTAACTTGACGTCAGTGAGTTACATCTACCGTTTGCTCCCTTGAACGCAGCTTTTATCTACAATGCTTATCAAATAAAACACTCTTTTAATCATTGTGACTTAACTTTAAAGCATGTTACACACGTTAAAGCTTCATTACATACACTGCCAATACCTAGGAGCATTTCTAAAGGACCATAAAGTATCGTGAGAGGTTGCTATATATACGCGGTCTCGAGAATTATAGGCGCCCTATTCGGCGTTGTGTACCACCAACAAGCAATATTTCTAAATCAGACTAACATTATATTCATCCCTGCATTAAAGATAAAGTGCTAGAAACAAAGTCATGTCAAGATCTACTATCGGCAAAGTTCGTGTGCCTATGAAAGAAAACTAAATTTGCAACGAGCTGCTCCATTCTGAAACTGATCTAAAACATTCGTGAAGCAGTGATAAAAGATATCTACAGCGTGCCACGTGTATCTTATGCCAAATAAAACGTATCTACATCGTGGTGCTGGTATGCCCTCTTTAAGTATTTACCTTGCCTCCGACTCCGCCCTGTGAAACATGGTAAAGTTAACACATCGCTATACGTAATTTTATCATGTATAGTATTATTTGCGTTGTGCGAGTGTTTCAGACAGATGTATAACTTCCATGTTGTTATGAGTAGTTATTTGATCAAGATTGTACCTAACTTACTGACATTGATCCGCTTTTATCTTACAACGTTTGTACTCGAGGCGACGTGTTTACATACTTTCTACCAATTCTAGTGAATTTAAAATTACTACAGGGCAAAATGTACACAGAGTTAGTCACAAAAGCTAAAGAAGAAATATATTAGCACCTCATTTTGTAGGATTTTACTACGAAACAAAATTCCTCTAAGGAATTGCGAAGCGGGGACTCGCTTGATACTCGAGTAAAAAATATACGTACTTAAAGAACGTAGACTTAAAGCGTAAGCTTATGATTTAGGTACAACGTACAACCAACGTGTTCACCCAAACTTTTCTCACCTTATTTATGTTTTGGTATGTCAAGGAAATTATAAATAAGCCTTGATTTTAAATAATAAATAGAAATATATTCTTATAATAATTCGTAATAATTAATATCCATCGAATTCCTTTGCAGGTGTTATGTAGATGGGTTAAGTTTTGTGAGATGTTGTTACAGTGTTTACTTCTTGCCGATAGCCCAATCAGCTTTCTCCGCTTTCTTGGCCTGTTAAATATTAGTAGAGAAGAGTTTAATTCCAGAAAAGGAAATATTAATGTGACTGAGAGCCGGTAATGTCATTATCAAGTTCCTAAGATTGAAAATGATGTCATGTGAGTTTTGTGAAATGTAAATATACACCTTAAACAAGTTTATGTAACGCGTTTAAGAGTGAAGTTATTGAAATATTATTTTCTAAAATGAATAAACAAAAAATTAAATAATAAAGATAAGAAAATGATTATACAAAAGATATCCGAATACTTGCGATATCTGTATTATTGAACGTATTTATGTTTAATAAGTATCTATTTCAAATAATAAAAGTCAATAGAGAAATAAAAAGGAAAGACAGTATGAATATTAGGTTATCCGCGCGACGTTGCAGATATTGCAGGAGCAAATCAAGACTATTGAGCCCAGCAATAATTTATTTAATCGTTTGCACATTTCCTCTTTATTTATTGGGCACCTTAGAATACTAATGTAGCATGTCCAAATTAATATTGTGTGCAGTCCAAAATTGTGAAGGAATCCCATTAAATATTATGGAACTGTTTTGTATCATCAGGCTGCTCAGGCTATAACCACAAATAAATTTTATCAGAGAATTACAATAGTAGATTGTACAACTAGTACAAGAAACAAGCCATTTTATCCGAGATAATTTATCGACATGAGCCGCAGGCAAGGGTCGATATAAAGTAGATGATAAAATGGGTTTTATATACGAGTAATACACTCTGCTTTTCACTTCGATTGAAAGAAAATTTAATAAACAGTTATTAAAATTAAAGTTATGCACGCGCCGGGGACGGATTTTACTGTATGCTTTATACAGGGTGAATTTGGGGTCGTGATCCGGAATGATTGTACATAGTCAAGAATTCAAAGTAGACAACATCACAGTCGGTATAAAGGTATTTAACTCAAATTATTGTCTATTTTCAAATTTTCATGGGAAATAATAATTTTTCATACAACTTGGTCACTATACCCCACTGTCAATGCCCCATACTATCCGTCATAGAGAGTAGGGTAACCATGTCTTTTTGGGATTTTGTTTTTTTGTCATCAGTATAAATTAAAAATGAAATGCGTTTGTTTCGTGTCACTACAATTTTTTTGAAATGACTAACAGATACCGAGTCGTAAAACTGATTCTTGCTCCACGACCCCGAAATCACCCTGTATAAAAAGCGACTTTATGTTGCTTATGCACAACATAAAGACGAACTTTTAGAGCATGCGAAGTGAAAAATATCTGATATCCAACTCTTGTCAATTATCGCCTTTGCCTAAGTTCCATAATGTTTTCTGGATGGTTGGAACATACAGACATATAAAGCTTATTTACCTCTTTGTCTTCTTCTTCAAGGGTGAACTCCTTCTTTTTGACGACCTTCAACTGGTTACGGAAGTTGAATTCGGCGGCCTTCTTCTGGAGCTTGGCGAATTTGTTCTCGTATTTGGACACCTTCTTGAGTGTAGGTTTAACGCTTGAAGAGAAAACGAATTATTTATAAAAACCATATTCTTTTCGAGAAAAAAGTAACCTGTAGTGCACGTTAAAAATGTTTCACTAAATGTTACAATTTTCAATTGCCAAGTACCTGAAAAGTCCTCTACAAAGCAGGAAACCCTCGACGTAGCTATACATGCATAGTTAACTCTATTTTGAAGAACTATTCAAAAATATTTTTTCTCTGTACATCATCAAAAGTATAATCAAATTAAATGACAGCTTGTTTAGCCTAGTTGGTAGTGACACTGCCTCCGAAGCTAGAGGTCCCGGGTTCGAATCCCGGCCAGGGCATTATTTGTGCATTTAGCACGGATATTTGTTCCTGGGTCTTGGATGCTTTCTATGTATTTAAGTATGTATTTATCTATATAAGTATGTATATCGTCGTCTAGTACCCATAGTACAAGCTTTGCTTAGTTTGTGACTAGGTCGATTTGTGTAAGATTGTCCCTCCCCCAATATTTAAATATTATTTCTTTGTAATGAATATAAAAATATCGCTTTTTCCTAATTATAAGTGAGTAAAATTATTACATTATACGCATACAGAGAAACGTACGACATTTACACCCCTCGAGCGACACGTAAGTCTACAGCAAAGGGAGTGAAGAGCAGACAAGAGCCCCCGAGCTCCTGACACTCAGTCGCGAATATCATTACAAGGAATCGTATTCACAGGCACATCTGCTGTTGCTATGTACACTTTTTAACTATTCTTTGTTTTCGGTCTATTTAATTAAAGCTTCATAATTTTAACTAAAATTAAGATGTAATTGTTACTTACAATTTACCTCGGAGGTCATTGACTTGAGAGTTCAGGTCGGAGATCTGTCAAACAAAACTCATTTACAAATGTTTAAAGGTTATGTTGGATAGAAATGTACTAAGCAGAAAGTAGACAACCATTAGAAACAAGAATAAGTAAGTTTACAAGTATAAAAATACTGTTGATGATAGTGGCAATTTTGAATTAAAAAAAATAGATAGTAGGAGCAGAATTATATTAAATCAACATGTGTAGATCAATTGACAGGACTGATAACATTGATTAATGAGAGTATTAAAAATAAAATGAAGTTATCATAACTACCAACATTAAAAGTATTTGTACATAGATCAGAAAATAATATACTTCATGCAAAACAACATTCCACAAGTTTATTGACTAAATAAAACAAAAGCATACATTCGCTTAACCACTATTTCATTGTCGATGTTTAATATGTACCTACTTAAATCAACAAACTTGTAGAAGTAGTGGAGAAAATGTTATACATGATTACAAAGTCATGCAACACAGTCACAGAAGAAATCAGAAAAGCTGAACTCCACGCGTTTGGTTCACTTAAAGCCGGCTGTTATGCTCGGTCAATAAATAATACAAGAAAGCACAGAACAAGATATAGCTGAGCGAAGATTAGGCAGTGTTATTAGCGAGCTGTATACAGAGTCAATTACTTCTGTTGTCTGTAACTAGAAGATCGGTATAGGTCAGTCCCATATCCTAATACACTATGCCTTTATATCTTTAGCCTGTGCTCTTTTTCCTACATAATATACCAAGTAAACTATTCCACTTTGTACTACTTTCGTGCAACAAATCTACTTATCGTGCCTCGTCATCGGTAGCTGGTCCCCAGCAGCACCTGTCTCCACATCTCATGTACATTAACATCGAGTGCAATATTTTACATGTGCAACACAGCGCCAACAATATCGTACTCCTTCAACGCTACGTCGTGATAGTAATAGTGTACAGCGGACTGCTTGAGTGCCTGCGTCCAGTGATCGAAGTGGTAGCATATTGAGCGCTGTATGTACAGTGAGTTGAGGTTTCTACCCAAAACGTACGTTACATCAATCACTAAACATCGACATTCAATGTATGAGTATGACGTCGGATGTGTATACTGGAGTAACGGTGCAAAATCGATCCTGACTTGCGAATATGTACAGTAATTGAGATATGTATGTGTGTCTCTGGACTCGCAAGTGAGCATAGTATACACCACTCCGTGTCCCGGTGCGAGTGCTCGAGCAGAGATTGCTCGGCTGGTCAGGGAAGGAAGGGCAACATCGACCAGAGCATGGCACTTTCTATTTAAACACAATCCGTGTCTAAAATGTAACAAAGGGTATGGCAAAGGTTCATGGGGCAGATATCAGCAACCGAACACGCAAAAACATTTCGCGCGGAAATGACGGCACGTACATGAAAAGTTGGAGATTTGGAACAAGAAGTTTCACTTACACTATGCACTTGCGTGTGCCAATAGAGGAACCAGTCCAGCGTTCCAATTGTACTTCAATGTTAAATCTAAATGTTATCATCAAAAAGAGAAAATTCAGTAAGGCCACTAAGCTCGGCAACACACGCGAAGCTTCACACTGGCTGCAGCGTCGGAGCCCGGTTGTTACTTTAGCTGTCACACTGTTTAAGATATTATATAAGTGCCATACTATTTTAGGGATCGGTTAATATGGACTCGGATGCGTCAATTGTTAGAACATATTAAGTATAAGATTTATATCATGCAACAGGCAAAGCTTAGCATATAGATAGAAGGAAGCTTATGAAGAGCTACCTTACGTCAAGGACTCGGCTGTCTGATACGATCGTCTGTACGTATTCGAGATGGCGCGACGTATGAAGATGGCATGACTGACGAGTGAGATGATGTTACGCGGGCATGCAGCGGAGCCCGGGGCACCGCGTGGCTGAGTGGTGAGTGTGTGGTTACTGTTACGTCTCGCCGAGCGGGCGGTTACTGTCGTTAGTGTAGTTAGCGGTGTAAGCTCCTGTTGGATGACGCGCCGTGATCGATTTTGCACCGCACGCCTTACCGTGGCTGGGCTGCGTTCGCGTGCCCGACGACGTTCTACGTCACACTCCTGCTCTATACAGCACTACCGGCGGCTTCCGAACGACTATTATTTACAACTCAACAACAAACAACCGAAAACTTACAAAGCGTTAACAGTGTACACGATTTATCACACGCGCACGTTTGTTACATTATCGATGACTGTGATATTCACAATGGTTATAAAGTATTGGTCAATACCTCATAATCTCTTTTCCTGACTTCATGTTCCAAATCCCATTTCTGGCCCTCACACACATACATGCGGTCATAATACTCCTGTATTATTCTCTTGAGCATTGCTAAAGAAAAAGGAAAGACAGATTATTGAGCCAGCAGAATGAGCATCGGCATCGGTGTGAGTGACCAGCGTCTGTCGACGTGGAGCGACGTGTGCATGTGTGCGTTGAGCCGTACAACTATCATGTCATGTCGTAACAACTAAATCAGTATCAACTCATATCATAATGCATTCCCAATCCTAATATGCAGTTTACCTCCATTTTCCTAATTTGAATCGCTCGTTCTAGTTCATATTTATCCCCCTCAAGGTTGTATATTCTGTGCCAGTACATTTGACATATCGTCTGCAGTTCCGCTAAGGAAAAATACAATCACAATTTCAGGTAAACATAATAATAGTCGTGGTGTAGTGTGGGACGCGACGCTGGGACTGCGGCCGGCGAGGATCAAGCGAAAGCGAAGCTACATGGTGCCGCGCAGGCGCAGGCGCCTCCATGATCGCTAACATGTTTACTGTCACAGACAGACTTCATTGCCTACAATGGCTCATTGTTATTTTAGCGTTTAGACTTATACTTGTTATCCACACTGTTAAGGATGTTGGTATTTTTACTTTCAGCTCCGCAAGTGATAATTATGAGTGGACTGCGAAAACAAACAAATTTATTACTAGTCACATTATTGGCATGAACTACTCTGAATTAATTGCGTATTATGTACTGCATTGAGTCCAAACCAGGTCAGACCTCGAGCTGTTTGCGGGCTACTTCGATCTCCGCATCGTACTTCTCCTCTTCGAGCTTGGTGATACGCTGATGGTACCCGGTTATGATGCTTGTTAGAGACGCTATAAAATAACTTAAGGATTACCAAGTGTTCGCTCACCGCACCAGTCTCCGCCCTAAACCCTATCCATCGACAGTTTACACCTACAACGTATCGGTTAAAATATGATGTAAGACTCGGAAAGAAAGATTTTAATATGAATATTGGAAAGTAGAAGGTAGTCAGCACGCACAACGAACAAATACTTCACATGGAGCTTTAGAAAAAGTAGAGACACGCGTTAGGATAGACAGGAGTCAGCCGGAGCGGCAGGCTACCGGCGACCCAGAGAAGAGTTTAATCAGTTAACCAGACGGAGAGAAACACGCCACTTCGACATCACAAATCGTTAAAAATGAAAGTGAAGAGATGTCAGTTTGGTGAGTTTTTGAAAAGAGAGCTTCTCCAGTTGGACTCTTCTCACTACCTCATGATCTTTCCTTTTGACGATGTATTCCAGGTCATATTTTTCGTCTTCAAGGCGATTGATGCGATCGTGGTGTTCTTTGCAAATCCTCCTAAGATCATCTATAACGTGACACATACATGTATGCACATGGGTAACTGGTGAAACATATACACAACACAGTGGTTTGGCGATGTGATGTGTATGATATAAATAAACTTTGAGTGCTTAATTCTAGACAAAAGGGGGTAAAGTGTTTTGAAATGTGTTTCCTACTTCAATATCGAACATAAGTATAGGAACGTTAAAGCAGAGGGATAGTTACCTTCATTCGCATCTTCAATATTCTTGGGTTTACCACACCTCTCCTCGATGATGCGCCTTCTCTCGGCCGCTTTGCGCTCCTGTTCCTTTTTCAGCTCCTCGGCGGCTTTTTTACGCAGCAGCAACTATTAAGGAGTCACATTTATAGTATCAAAATACAGAAGTTGATTGCTTGTTGAGCATTTGCTATTTAACTCGATACTAGAGCGATAATGATTTTGGGCATATATTAGACACTCACCCTGAGCTTCTTCTTCCTCTCCGGGGTCATGAAACCCTTCTTCGCCTTCTTGGCCTTGGAGGCTTCCTCCATACGCTTGCGCACCTCCGCGCGCTTGCGGTCGATCTCGGCCTGTTTGGCCTTCTTCGCCTGGACAAGTCAAGCAGACGGTAATGTCGAGAAAATGGGTAAAAAGAAATGTTTCATTGATTTCTTGTGCACTACATATGTTAGTATTGGTTATAAGTATCTACTTATTGTTTTAGCTTTCTGTGGTAAATGCATCAGGTATATGTAACTATTATTATTTTTTAATTTACTAGGAACAAAAAACAGTAACACTCAAAGTTTCAGACTTAAAGTATAGGAGATAGACAATTCATAGTTGTGAAATCAACAACATTGTCCACAGGTTATTAGATTAGTTATTCATCTGTTGTATTTAGCACTGAGTAGCTAACAAAAGATTCGACCAAACTAGAATAGGACATTATCGAATATGTTAAATCGTAGGGACCAATGTCGTAAAAAAATATTTTGTTAGAATATTTTATCGTAAATTTGTTCCATAGAATATTATTTCTCCTACTTTATTTCAATAATAGTGACATTTAAAGAACTGAAATCAAAAATAAGTAACTATACATATTTTTTTGTATTTCTCTAGTTTAAGGAATTGTAACATTATTTTAGAGAAATAAAATTCTTAAAACATAAACCATAATTATAATATCAATTTCATTGAATTCAGTGTGTTATACTTTTAATCATATCCCTTCCAGTAAACAAAGCAACTAACTACGCTCAATGAATTGTCATGTTGCGTGCAGACAAGTCTGTCTGGAAAGCGGTGGGTGGAAAGAGTAAAAATGTAAAAGAAAAAGTATGTGTGCACGCGGCTCCTTGTTTCTTGTACATTACCTCCTCGAGACGCTTTTTCTGAAAAAGAAATAAAAACCATTCTTACAATAAGTTCACAGAAATAATGGGAACCAGTTAGTTGAAACATTAAGAGTACATAAAGTTCACTATGAATATTGGGTTTTATTTGACTACGTAGAAACTATTCATTGTGCATTTTGTGTATAACAAAGAGTTCTCCATTGGGCTGATTCATTACAATTTACAATACAGACACTAGGAATAACGTAAACAAAAATAGGGATTTACACTTAAAACATATTAATTTCGAAAGTGACTGAGGTTACATGGTTAACATTGTAACATGTAAAAATAACATAATATGTATGTTTTGAACATACCGGATCCCATTTAGTAATAAATGACGAAGGCACAAAGATATATAGCCGACCACGCCAATTTGAGACTATATAGATGCAATGAATAAGTAAAACAAAAAACTCATTCTTTGCGATTTTATTTCACTACGCAGTAACCACAAGGAGAAAACCCGGAGGGCTTTGAATGAATGTATTTTGTCTCCACGTTAATAGTAATAACGTACCAAACTGTCATTTCACACAAAATGGTGCGTTCATATTTGATACAACAACAAGTATTGTGAAAAGAATTTTCTATCCAGAAAAGACTAGTCACACACTGTCGATTAGAAAATCATACACTTAAGTACTACATTTTATGATTCAGTACACGATTATTTTACTCATTTAAAAATATTTTCAGAGATACCTAACTATCTCAAATTGGCGTTTATACGTAGGTTAAAAAATAAACCAGCCATTTGTTAATACCATATTATAATAAATACATAAAAATACAGTAAATATTAAACAGTTGGTGCAATGTGTGCGGGTAAGGTTGTGCGTGTGCATTTAGTGAAAACATGTGTGCAATATGGTGAGTGACTGAACATAATGTCATGATTTATGGTATTTCCACGTTTTAATTTCATAAATAGATTGCTTTAGGAGTAACTATTTTAAGGAAGATTTGAAAATATTTGAGTAAATAAAACTAATGTCTACATAATTAATACCTAAGCTTATCAAAGAGCGTCATTTGTATCCACTGTTTGATAGCTAGAGGGATTCAATAAATCAATTAAATGTTTAGGAACCAATAACTCTTTATTCATTCAGACCATCATGACATTACGTTGAATTTAAAAGTTTGCTTACTATTAGACACGGTGAGTTAGCGTTGTTGTACAAGTTGATTGGTGGGTATTAGGTACGACAAATAAACGTCCATTCGGACCACAATAACAATGACACTAACTTACTAACGTCGTAATAAAATAAAAGTAAAAGATAAAGCTGTAACAGAAATTCAGGTGTGAAAATAATCATCGTTGAATCTGGAAGACAATTTTACTTCCATTACTGACATTTTGAATGTCATTTACGTTTAACGCGTTACCAAGTGCGGATATTTATTTGGACGAAGTATTTACTCATTCGTAAACAGCATGAGATATTCCGATACAGTTATATTATATTCCTGTATAATTTGGAAGATGTTTTGAAAAATACACCTAAATTTATATAGTTTTCAATATATATCTTGTTTATGATATTGTAACACATTTCAATTAAAAATGGCACTTTAGGCTCTACTTAAAATTGACACTTTAGGTCAGGTAAATAAAAAAGATTTAACAAAATGCATCTTTTTGATTATAATTTGTACAAAGTGTATATGTACACAATTTAAAAAAAATGTGCATTTAACTTGACACATTCAATGTTTTAGCAAATTAAATTGCCATAAAATTAATACTTATTCAGTAAAAATTAAGATTTTCATTCGGCCGTGTCTTTGTGTAGAGTAGCGTGTGTTATTGTGTTATCTTAACAATAAGTACCTGAGTCTCGAGGGGACTTCGCATTCAATACTGCAGGTTTCAGTTCAGGAATACGACATAGTAGATGGGAAGACCACGAATAATGAAAAAAAAAGAAAAACGGAACATATTAGTTAGCGATATCATATTGGCCAGCGTTAAAATCTTTTCTATTGAAAATATAAAATCATTAATCATAACTATGGAGTTTTCATACCTCTATTCAGATTCTTTATGTAGATTTTAACCGTGGCCTGTATTACAATTACAAGAGATAAAATTGAATATAACCATTAAGCGTAAAGGTTGTTACCGGCGGCACCACCAAAAAAATGTTTGAGCCAGCAGGTTACCCTATATTTAATACAACCTACAAATATTATGTGTGGCTATGTTTTGATTCATTGTTGCTGTCACGTTTTCAGGCCAGTCAGCTAGGATAATAAAAAAAATAGCTATCGACGATGAGTTCAAGTAGATTGCTCTTCGGCAATGTATCAGAATACACTTCCCAATCTGCTTAATGCTTGCTTGCTTAGTAATGCTTTTGAAACCAAATCAATTTAGTACTTATGTAGAGGGTTCGGAAGTACAGTCACACGTACCTACAGTTCTCTAGGATCCTGACATAACATACGCAAACGATTGTCATTACAAACATATTTAAACAATAAATGCATAGCAATACCTATCTCTAGAAAGATAATTAATTATAACAGATAGACTTCTGAATGTCTGTTTATTATAGGTATATTGTTTTATATATTAAAGGCATTTGAAACACTTTCAGTGCCAGGAACCCGCTCGCAGGGCGAGTCTAGTAATTGCTTTCCTTTACTTTTTATGATTTTTTCCTATGTTGTCACTTATAGTCTACGAGCGTAACAATCCAAACCGTTGGCAGTGAAAATATTAACTTCATATGAATATGAAATTATATAAATATGTATAAATTGTGCAAGTACGTAATACTCGCTAAATGTTTTTCCATCCTCATTGCTACTTACACAGACCTGACATCCTCAGCATGGCAAGCTTTAACTCAAGGTCACTGTCAATTGACGTCATTAACTTCCAGTCAACCTGGATCGCAATTCCATTTGTCTTAATTGACATAACATGACATCCCTAGTACCTATATTTTTGTTGTCCTAGTCATGGTTCCACTAATTTCTGTTGTATATAGTTTATTGCTAGTATATATATATTTCTATGTATCAGGAGGAGGAGGACTTGTGGATTTTCAAAGACAGAGACATGAAAGTAGTAGGGATCCCTGTGATATCCCGAGGATATGTCATCCGTAGTGAGTAAAATACCGGTTCTGGGGACAAAATAAGCACTAGCGCTAATTTCACATACCTTACATCATCATCCGCCATTATGTATGTGTTGGTTTAGGTGTCCTGAAACAAAATAATAATTTGAGTATAATCTTAATTGATTTAACCCCCAAGAGATGATATATACCGTTGCGTTGTAATCAGGTACAATGATTAAGAACACGTTACTCGTCAATAATGGTTACTAAATGCGTATTTGGCAATTTCCCCGAGGAACAACATAATAGTTGTTAATTGAAACCTAATATTTGGCTGAGCGCCAGGTGTCACGGTTGCAGCGGCTGTCACTTGATACGTGGAATCCCTGGTTTATAAATTTAATCTTATGATTTTTTTAATAACGTATTTAATTTGTGTAAAAAAATTATATCGCTTCTCTTTAATTCAGTTGTCACACTCCGATACACAGACACAGTGGGCACAGTTTAATAAAATTTCATTTACTGAATGTCTTTTCAAATAGTAGGTATTCTCATAGACGCCTATTTCCATATGTATAATTAATCATGGTATTCAGGTCACGTCAAATTATTCGGAACAACACGAAGTTCTCATTTTCCCTGTAATAAAATGTTGCTGAAAGAAAATTCCATTATTAGATCCGAGCTCGGGGGTGCTCGGCGACCGTCGGGCCGCGTCGGCGCTGGTCGGTGGGTGCGCGCGCGACGGAAATAGGTCGGCTCGAATTCCCGCCAAACCTAATTTGGTGGTATGCCGCGCGACTTCAGTTACATATATTTTAAAAATATAAAAAAATATAATCTATATTATTGATTTATCATGTACTATATTTATTTAAGTCTTATGTCATTATAAAATATGAGCGAATAGGTACATGTATAGATAATAAGTGTTACTTTTTTTTGTAAAAAAAAAAGGATGGATAAGCTTCCCAAGATAAATGAACATACCGAGTTAAAATATTGCTATCAAATAACCTACTGAAAATACAGTGGGCACAGAAAGTTTGAAGTAAGTTGCGACACCTTTTGGCAGTTAATTTGAATTTGAAAAATTTCGCAGTATCCAAGCTTTAACAATCCAGATTTAGCTGATATTTCCCGGAAACAGTCACACCGGTTAGGCACAGATCTGACAAGGTTTGTGGTCACACACTGTAGAGGCGATGCATCAAGCAGATCCAATACCACGACTATGATAATATCACTTCACTTCTATAATTGCACTTATTTGTCGTCGCGATTTTGTAGTTAGTACGGATATTGATATTAAACGTCACTAGAACTCACCTACGGTAAGAAAAAGAGGATGGCCCTACAGATGGTTCAGCCAACACGAGCCACAGCTGCTGACTGGCGCGAGGCGGGCGGCAAGGTGCGGCGGGCAGTGCGTGGGCGCGTCCCTCCCCCGCGCGTCCCTCCACCGGGCCCGCTTTCCTCTCAGCTTCTCCTAAACTCCCGCGCATCCTTGCCCTCTTCACCCCGCCGCCTAACTTTCGTTACAGACATTTTTAGAGCAGTGTCGTTTTGACACCATCACCGAAATAACACCAGATCTATGCTATGGAACTACTCAGATTCCTCGTAAATTTCGCTTCAACCGATTTTGCGTAGGTATGGTTTTTATGCTACTCAAGCAATGTTTTTACGTCAGAAAAATAAAAGTTTTCCGCCCAGTCATGGTAATTAGAGACAGAAGACTAAAATAACATTCTTAATAACCGAATTGAGTAGACCCTTTTCAATAACGTTTTCAGACAGGCACTTTAACCAAAGAGTCCATCTAATAATCGCTTTGAATTAGAATTGGTTTTATATTTTGTCGAGGGCTCATCGTGCGCCAAGCTTCGCCTGCCATAACGACCTAGTTAAATGAATATTACTAAAATTTCAGATACCTAAAGTAGAGAGCGAAATAATACAATGGGTAAGTATAAGTTTCTACGTTAGCACTGTGAATTGTTTTGCGCTGACGAGGTTTCATTATTTTTAACTTGGTACACCATGCTGCTAAACGCGATAACCGACCGGCCACAAGCGCCGCAGAGCACGAGCTGGCCTTCGTTATCAACTGTCCTCTAATGAAAGCGATTAGAGCTTTAATTAAAGTCTGAACCTAGTTCTAGACGAGGCTAACTTCGACCTCCTACGGACGGTAGATACCAGATGACGTAAACTCTCTAGCTAAACGCGGTAGTGTATCCGCCAAGTTCGAAGAAAACTCGCCCGACACTGCAAATATGCGCTTGTTAACACAAAACAGCTGGGAAAACTTAAAAGTACTGCTACTAAGTGCTATTATTATTTAAGCCCTATCCGAACTAACGTACATTCAGCATAAAAGTTGCATTGTAACAATAAAAAAAACCAGCCAAGTGTGTGTCGGATCACGCACAAAGAAGGGTTCCGTACCGACACGTCATAATCTACATATAAAACCACTATACAATACATTAGATCAAAAAAGGTCGTATCTGCATAGGGAACTCACGGCACTTTACACTCTTTTGTTTAGGCAAGACAGTTTTTTAGCAGTAACTCATAAACAGTTAGACCTATCTTGTTCAAACCAAAAATCGTTAAAAGTTTTTATTTATGTACACAATCGTGAATTTTTTCAGAATTTTAATGTTCAAGGTTTGGAAATTAGAGGGGACACACTTTTTACGACTTTGACAGCTAATATTTTGAAGATCCATCTATAAATATCCCACACGTCTATGTGCATTGAAAAAAAAATTGGCCCCCTGTTACATGTATGGGTGCCCGTACGAAATGAGCGACAGGACGGTTTGAGTCAACCAATTTTTTATACTTACCACTATTTATGGAGGCAAATAAGAACTTGGCGTATCTTTTACATTAGTTATTATTACTTTTATTGATGGAAGGTGTCTGACTTCTATAGAAAGTTGAAAGTGCATGGACATTTATATAAAATATACGCCAACGTTGAATAAATTAAGCTTGCGTTTCTAGCTAAATACCTATCAGTGGCCCGAATAAGCAAACGCGCCAGGCGGTAAGAGTATTTTGCGGCTGGTATACCATATGTCTTTACAATAATATTCAAAGAAGAAGTTAGGTTGATGCATTTTTAGTAACTACTCGTATTTTATGACACAGTTACATACGCATAATAAAGGTTTTTAAATTCGAGAGTCACTATAACAAAACGAACGTAGTGAGAATAACTTGTCTATAGTATAGCATTTGTATAAAAAAAATATTGGTTTAATACTACTGTCACTGACAGATTATAATGCTGGAGTAGAAAAAATTTTGCTTAGTAGAGTAGCTTATATACGTACGTAGTAGTGTTATTAGATACACCAATATCAATGCAATTTTGGAGTCTTATCGAATCGTGCAAGTCGTGAAACACGTGGTCTTATATACCTATATACACAGTCACGTGCAGTCAAGGAATTTGATCTGTGCACCACTTCGTACCTAGTCACAGTAACAAGAATATGAGATATCTAGCAGCTTTCATATTGATTTTCACTGCGGTAAAGTACAAAGTGGTCCAGAAATCTCTCGACTGTACATACAAACTGTTTTTCCTACATACACACAGTCAACTTGCTCAAAAATATGTCTCATAGCTCTTATGTCGGCGGATTTAGATTGCGGTACGTATTTGACGGCCTGTTTAGCCTAGTTGGTAGTGACACTGCCTCCGAAGCTAGTTTTGCTTAGTTTGGGACTAGGTCGATTTGTGTAAGATTGTCCCCCAATTTTTATATTTATTTATTTATGAGAGGATTAAATCGATACGTATTTTTGCACTTAGTCGTACCTATGTATACGTAAAAACAGCTCGTTAATTTTTGCCTAAATTCAGCAATTACAAACAGCGCACAGACATGAGACAACCTTATTTACTTTGTAAGATTGTTTCTTATTGTACATTTTGTGCGGCTTAATTTTAATGGCACGAAGGCTGATTCTCGTGTACCTGAGTTACCAATTTATTATTATTACAAACCGCTGAGCAGCCTAATTAAGCCAGTGTTTAGTTTCAAATTGATTTTCGGAAGCTTCAAAACTTGTAATTATGTAAATGTAATCTTGACTTAATTATATTTCGTTAGCGTTAGCGGTAGCATAATTGACCGAGCGAGCGAAGCGTCTCCGTTTAGCTTTCGACAAATACTTAGTGGCCTACTGAAATCAGACAAATTATTATCATGTAATTTTAATCCGCAACGCAGGTTTCGTCAGGTGGGTAGAACTATGAATCAGCAACAAGCGTCGTCACACATATAACAATAAAGCAATCCACAACAGACTTCGTCAATTAACCTCAACTTATCAACTAAACAGGACCACCCCGAACCGTAGCCGGCTCAAAAGTACCCACTAGTGGCTCTGTGAGCTGTAGACTACGCCTTTTTTTTCAGATTTCATAATTTTCAAAAACTGACTCTACAAAAAAAAACTATATAATAATCGAACCTGCTCACAAAATTTTACGAGTATCGGTTGAGAAATGCGACCTGTAGAGGAGAACATCCGGACAGACAGTGAGACATATGAAAGAATTTTTCATTAAAAATAGAGTCCTGTACAGATTATTTAGCATGTTTATAACCCTTCATATAAGCAATAAAACATGCACAAGGAAGATTTGAGAAAGAATTAACTTTGACAAAGATAGGAACTTTGCCTAAAATTTCGAGATACTTTATTCACTTCCAAAAGTCTCAAGATTGAGAATCGAATTCTAACCAATTAAATCTCTGTTCAGTCAAAAGAAGGCACTTCTCTTAGAGGTATTATAATTACAAGGGCCTTTTGTAGCGGCTTTCGTCGGCTCGGGAGGATCTCCGGCTATTACGGAATCGGGGCAGTCGAGTTTAAAACCAGGTCAATTTAGTAAGTTGTAAAATTACGGGAATTTCAAGGCAGTGTTTCAAAGTCTTAAAATATATCAATAAAAATACTGATCATAACATGGGCCGGGATGATTCCTATATCCTATAAACTAGTGGCTCTGTGAGCTGTATACCTCGCGATTTTTCTTTATTTTCAAAAACTTACTCGGGAAAAAATCTAATAAAATTATCGAACCTGCTTACAAAATTTCACGAGAATCGTTTGAGAAATCCGACCTGTGGCTTGAGAATAACCGGAAATCCGGACATCTGGACAACTTGACATGTGGACATCCGGACAAACGAAATCATGTTTGTCGGGATCAAGACGGGGATTTCCGGGGGTGCACTTATAAGTATATATATTATAAATTTAAGTTCTCATTCAATAAAAATATGTAAGAGGCCGCAGGTCATGTCATACTGGGCATTATTGCTTAACACATTTATACAAATAAGTGACGCCTAAACTACATATATCTCATATAAGAGTCAATTTTCGTATATCAATGTCTTAAAATAATAAAAAAATGAAAGGATAAAACTTTAAATTAAAATAGGGCGGTGATGACTCGTACTTCACTTTGAGTTGTGGCAGCTATCAACGATCCGTGAGTCGTCAATGGCTGCAACACAATTTTCTTTTACTTGTGTTATTCTACCACAGTAACAGTACCTATATTATGGATTACTTTAAATCCAAAGCACCAGTATTTGTAAAAATATATTAGCGACTTTTTTGTCTTGTTTCGTTCAATCAGCGTTATCAATTTAGGCTGTACCTATATTATGATATTTTTAACATTGATAAATATTTTTTTGGCTATATTTTTTATTACATTAAACAATTACAATCTATTTTGTAGTCAGATGGTCAATTTAATAAAAAAATAATCACTTATTACAACGTGCAAATGTGCTAATCTATTTTAATGAACTTAAATGTGTTTTTCTTTCTTTGTTTATTTTTTGTTTGTTACGTACCTATTATTTGTTTTACTAGTGGTTAATTTATATGATTGCTATTTTTGTGTTTTTGACTATTCAAGTATAAACTACGAGATTAAGATGAATGGAAAACACAGTAATCACCGAGCTAAAACCAAAAAATATCTCTCCAATCATTTGGCAACGCAGCAGTGAATCGTCAAGGACGCAAAACGACTTTTCTTTTACGGCCCTCCTTCGATGGCCAAGTGCGATACAAATATAATAACGTCTTTATCGAAGAAGTCGTAAAAGTGTGACAACTTTGTAAGCGCCCTTGGGGGTTTATATTTTTCAAGTCCCCCGTTTCAGGATGTTATTGCGATAACTTGCGTGTCGTCTGCCATCCTTTAATTGTTTTAAAATCCTGATGGCATACGTATACTCGTACGGATGATAAAAAATATGCGCACCTCTTATGTTTCAAACGAAGTAACTTAAATATTCTGGTGTTTTATGAGATCTCGTTATTTCATCGTGATCCAACTTCTCACTCACAACCACAGCTGGATTATAATAGATTAGACCGTATAATAACAAGTCTCTGTGGTATGTTATTATCAGTATTTATTCTTGGTTACACTACAACATAATACGAGAAAACATTGACATGGCAGACATGACAGAGAAAGGCAATCTAGCGGGAAATCAATGAAAGGTAAGATGCGTTCGGATGAGTAAACAATATTAAAACGCATTAGGATACAGCCTCATATATGACATCCCCCTTTTTTTTAGCGATAGCGCTCAGGAATAATGACTTGGCGACCACTGCGCGTAGTCTTTATTTCAGATGCAGTGTCCGCTGCTCGAGAAGGTCTTGGAGATCCAGGCAGTACCGGTTCGGGGTTTGGGACTTGCTGTTGTTCTTGGCCTGGTGATTCCTGCAGTGGTGGAGAGGATCCCTTTGCAGAAATATCTGCTGGCAACAGTTCTCTGGAAGGTGCATGTTTAAGATGCCAAGCATTCCTGTGATAAATGCTTCCATCCTCTGCTTTCACTTTATATAAACGTTGTCTCACTGGTGTTTCGTACATTATTTTAGCTGAAATCCAGTTATCCTCGGTCTCGTCTCTGTGGTATGTTATTATCATTATTTATTACATTACAACATAATACGAGAGAACATTGACATGGCAGACATGACAGACAAAGGCAATCTAGCGGGAAATCAATGACAGGTAAGATGCGTTCGGATGAGTAAACAATATTAAAACGCATTCGCATACAGTCTCATATATGACAGACCGTAAGAATTTAGCTATTATTGTCTACAGCTATTTTAGATTTCCTATTTCCCTAAGAACTCTATTTAGCCTTTCAGCTCACGGCTATGATGAATGAGGAAAGTATTAATTCCATATCCAACTGTTGTGACTATTTGAATAACAACCGCCTAGTTACATAAGGGGCAAAATAAGTAGGTACGTACGTTATTTACTCAGCTACCGAACGCATTGTAGATGGAGCTGGTATACATGGAGGTGGCTGGTATATATATATGGACAGCACTTCAGGGGCTCTATTTGAATTATCGTTTTGAATTGTAATAGTATTGGAACGGTTTGGCATTGGCGCTCGTTCTGAATGTTTCATTTAAATAGGGGTTGTAACCGGTTAATCTCAAAAACCTCGAAATAGCCAAATAATTTTAATTAGTTTATGCTCTTTATCTAGGTCTGTGTAATGTATTTAGGTCATGACAGTGATGCTACTATGGCTGCGGTCTTCTGCAAGGTGGAGGTACTTCCCCCGTTACGCTGCTCCAAATTTGCAAGATGACATTTCGCTGTGCCCTACCTCTTCTAAAGTATCAATATTCTTGACAATTTTTTTTTTATTTGAGTTCCATTTTATCTTTTCGTCATCCCGCCCATAGTGATCACTTTTAACCAGGATAAAGTTGTCGTCAAAAATTTATCAGTTGAAATAAACTACGAAAAATACGAGACAGGTGAGCTTTCAGTGAAATGCAAAAAGAACATTCAGTGTGAATAATCTTCAGTGTTGAAAAATAACCAAATAAATCAATTAGGAGGGAAAATGAAATGCAAATTGACTATCACCCAATTATACAAACACACACCATAAAAAACTGACCATGTTTATAACAAAATAAATGTAAATATTTAGGCAACAGAAACTATGGTCATTAGGTTATAGCGATACATATCTTGCCCAAAAGACACCAAATTTTCAGTAGAATTTAGACTGTAGGTATTGAACGACACACAAATGTATGCGTAGTAACTTGGTTTTGAACTTTCACTTGAATAGAATACGTGAAAATAATTTTACATCTGATACGGACAGAAGAGTCGTAGCGAGTTGTAAGAGAAAAGATGATATGAACGGGAAAGCATCTGAGCCGCTGAGAGGCCTAACTTTCCTCCCCCCACACACACACACTA
The DNA here is from genome assembly GCA_905163555.1 of Notocelia uddmanniana. Classification (NCBI taxonomy): domain Eukaryota; kingdom Metazoa; phylum Arthropoda; class Insecta; order Lepidoptera; family Tortricidae; genus Notocelia; species Notocelia uddmanniana. Next base: position 27,106,057 of record LR991055.1, read on the forward strand.
AATGCGTGGTGGCTCTCGATGGCTCCCGGTCTGAATCCATTCACGATTAACTCTGTCAAGTTTCAGCGCATCATTTCCATCCCATCCATCCATATACGTACGGATTCCAGAGGTCGCGGGTTCAAATCGCGCCCGAAGTCGTTAATTTTTCATGTCGCATGGAAATTATAATTCCGCTAAGCCGACGTTTCTGCTTGTAGAAATATTTTCAGTTTTTTCAGCGCATAGTCAAATAGTGCAAGGTATCGTACAATAGCATCCCAGCTATAAGCACAGCATGTATGAAATGTTAGTCACTTAGTTTATTTATTTATTCGTATGGCATAATTAAAAATAGATACAGAAGATCATAAATCTAACTCCAGAGAATTAATCCACTTAACAGCTTCGTCGTTTAAATTGATGAGGTCTTCCGGAGGCCCACCGGTGTAAAGAGTCGACGGGCACACTTGCCAGATATGTTGGATACTCTGCTCCTCGGCACCACAGTGACAGCTAGAGGAGTCCACCCAGCCGCAACGATATTTGTAAAGGGCACAGCGACCGTGACCGGTGCGCAGTCTGTTCAGGCTACACCAGGTTCGCCTCGGCAGTTAGAAACCCCCCATAATAGCCCCCGGGACGATCTCCGATCCAAATTTGCCAGCAATTGCAGTCGTCCATGTTTGCGACCACTCTTGGTATAAGTTGAAATTCTTTTGGGAAAACACTGCGGCAATGCTGTAAGGTGGTTTTCTGGACTTCAGGCGGCTTCTTACGGGGTTCTTGAACTCACTGTGCATAGGCAGACTCGTATTTTCCCGGATTTTGCGGAACTCCTTCATAAGCGCATCCTTTCTTCTCAAATCAGGTGGAGCGATGCGGCATAGCACAGGGAGCCAGTGACAAGGGGTGGATTGCAGAGTACCAGAGATGAGTCACGTAGTTTTCTTCAGCTCAGTGTCGACTTTGGTGGTGTGAGCACTTCCTAGCCAGACCGGCGCGCAGTATTCTGCAGAGGAATATACCAGCGATAAGGCTGACATGCGCAGAACATTGGCGGTTGATCCCCAGGATGTTCCTGTCAGTTTTTGTAAGATATTATTACGAGTCTGTAATTTACGTGCAGTAATATAAATAATAATAATAATAAGATGTTTTAGCAACGAACCGTTGAAGGGCACTTTGAGTTCACGGTTTGCAAGATGGTTATAAAGGTGAAAACAACAGGCGCCAAGTTGTAAAATACCTTCCGAGTGTAAGCATATCGTCCGTTAATATCCGCTCCAAGTTACCAAAGTTCTTGTGTTATGTAACGAGGCAAATGTCGTCAGCGTAGACGAATTTTCTGGCTTGGGTGGGAGGGAGATCATGAATATACAGGTTGAACAGGGTGGGTGCCAGCACAGAGCCCTGCGGCAGACCATTCTTCAGCGTCCTCATGCTGCTGACCCTTGACCCCAAGTGGACGCGAAACTGTCAATGCGAAAGCATAGTGGAGACGAGACGGACAATTTCCAAATTTGGTACGGCCATCAACAGTTTCTAAAGCAACCCCTCTCTCCACACCGTGTCATACGCTGCTGTTAAGTCGACAAAAACGGCTCCACTTTTGAGTTCCTCTTGGTATCCCGTCTCTATGTGTGTAGTCAATGCTAAAACCTGGTCTGTGCAGCTTCGCCCGCATCTGAAACCTGCTTGGTCTACTGGAATCACTCTGTCTATGAGTGGCGCTATTCGTCTCACCAATACTCTATCGAGAAGTTTGTAGCTGTTACTCAGTAGAGCAATGGGGCGGTAATTGGAGGGATCATCGTCGCTCTTTCCTGGCTTGAGCAATGCTATCACTTTTGCTTTTGTGAAAAGCCCTGGTAACTTGTTTGATTTGAGGATGTCGGAGAAACAGAGCGATAGCCATTCGATTGCGTGTGGACCAAGATTTATCAGAAATTCGTTGTACATTTCATCGACTCCTGCCGCTTTTCGAGGATGGAGACCCTTAATACGAGTAGCAAAGTTTACTTCATCTGCTGTAAAAGGTCTTGACAGATCAGAATCTTGGTTTACCTCGGCCTTTAGCTGCTGCATCTTTTTCTTTATCCTTTTCGTCTCCAGTTTATCTCCTTTTGCTCTGGACACTGAAACTATTCTGTTTGGGTGGACTGTGCAAGAGTTACGTACGCGTTGCCGACTTCTTCCCAGCAAGTTTGTTTAACACACTCCATGCTTTACGGCTAGACCGCTTGAAATCCATAGATTTAACAGTCTCTTTCCATTTATAGGAGCGGTTTTCATCAAGGGAGGATAGGAGTTCCGTGCCGATGGAGCAATCTCCAGTTTTTTGGTATTCTTTATAGACCCGATCACTTAGTTCATTCCACTCAGGATCCTTTCTAAAACCCCGACACACGTGGGCCTTTCCAGAGGATAACACCAACCCCAGAAATCGCTTGTAGTTATCCACTGTGGGTGGAATGAAACGGGCTCCTGCATCCACTTTGGCTGCATAGCTGGACCATTATGTACGGTTAAAATTCCAACGTGGGAATGGCATCGATTTGAGCAGCGATATCTTCAGTCCTGCATCGAGTATTATAGGTCTGTGTTGGCTATTGGGGAAATCCCGAAGAACAAGGCGATTTGTTGGGAGAGGCGTTCCTGCTGCATCCTTGGACACAAAGGTCAAGTCCGGGTTATAATCCTTTTTCCAGCGAGCTAAGTGGAAAGTACCCCTGTCCTTAGCATTAAAGACCAAAAACAGGTTGCTTGATTCTGCCCATTGTGCAAGAGCCAGCCCATCTGTGTCATTTGTAGCGTAGCGCCATGATGTATGATTAGATGGCTATTAAAATCACTAGTGTAGATGCATGGATGTGGAAAAATGGGTAACCCGTTATTGGCCCAAGCAATCCTGAAATCTTCAACTTGGATGACGATAATAAAGTTGTTGTCAGAGTCATTAGCGTAAATAAGGCTCAACTCTTTTAAGTCTGGTTTAACATACGTGGCAATGCCGTATTTATTGTGATTTAGGGTTTTAATAAGAGTGTAACCCGGTATTTGGCCTATATTATGGATATCCTGATCGTCTTTCGTGTGTGTTTCTTGGAGGTTTATGATGTCAATTTTATGTTCTATAGCAAGCTTAGATTTATTCACATTTTGATTTGCTTATACCTTCTATGTTTAACTGACAGATACGGACTGAAGGTCCGAGATCTCTTGTCTGTGGACTCTTAAAATACTCTCTTCTAGGCATCATGTTTCTGATTCGCATCTGTTAAGCATATGGAAACTCTGTATCTATTGACAGGCTACGAGGCTCTCTGAGAGCAGTGTAGCAGCCAAGGTTCAAAATCAAAATCAAAATCAAAAATTTTTATTCTGCAAATAGGCCACAAGGGCACTTTTACAAGTCAACACATGAATTATACAATTAAATAAATTGACAATGATAATTATAATGTTTTCAAAACAGAATTGCAGAACTAAAAAAAAGTAGACAATAATAATAATGATTTTAAAACTATAGTGATAAACAAACTCACAATATTCAATTAAAATTAACTTATAAGACATTATATAAAAAAAAAAAAAATTTTTAGTGACCTATATATACGGTCTCTGTCCGAATACACAAAAGTATATACAATAAATTTAATATCTCAGAGATGTATATGGTCTCTGAGCGTCCATTATTCCTAAGTCCTTAGAGATGTACATGGTCTCTAAGCGTCTAAATTAAAATAAGTAGTAAATGAAAATAGCACTTAAGTAATTTAATATTCTCAGAGATGTATAAGGTCTCTAAGCGTCAATAACAATAAAATTAATCCAAAACAGGATGATGTCTCTCGTCAATCTCCAATAAAATAACACTAGTATTAAGGTATTAATCATGCCCTTGCAAGCATGAACAGACCGGACTCCACAAACAGCACCCGATCACGAGTATGACGCGTATCTCAGCCATCGCCTCCCTCGACCATTTGTTAGGGAAGGTGGCGACCCGATCAACGACGCCACCGTAAGCAAAGCCTTTTAAGCGAGCATGACATATTCAGGCTGCCGGACATTAATAAATAATATAAAAGATTAAAACAACTGTTCGGCAAGAAACAGCATCATGTTTCATAAAACGCAACGAAAGAGCTGTACAAGGAAATAGGCTAAGTAAAGCATAGGTATATATATATATATTTTAACTAACAAGATTATACTATCACTGGCTTAAAAGCATTTTTATCATTTAAGAAATCGTTGACAGCATAATAGGCCTGGCTTAGCAAATAACGTTTAATATGAGACTTAAATTTACTCAGTGGCAGATTAACTATTTCGGTGGGTATTTTATTATAAAATCGTATACAGTTCCCCACGAACGACGTGCTAACCTTCCGGAGACGACTGGCTTTCACTGCAATCTTGTGTTTACTTCTAGTGTTGTAGTCGTGGATATCACTGTTAAGTTTGAACTCATGAAGATTTTTCCGAACATACATAATATTTTCAAGAATATATTGAGATGCTACAGTAAGAATATTTGCCTCCTTAAATTTTTCTCTGAGGGATTCCCTGGCCTTTAGTTCGTAAATGGAGCGTACAGCTCGTTTCTGTAGCACGAAGATGGTCTGGATGTCTGCCGCTTTTCCCCACAAAAGGATTCCATAGGACATAACACTATGAAAGTAACTATAATACACCAGCCTGGCCGTCTCAACGTTAGTCAACTGTCTAATACGTCTTACTGCATAGGCCGCAGAACTAAGTTTGCCAGCCAGAGTGGCAATATGCGCGTGCCATTGCAGTTTTGAATCTAAGGTGACTCCTAAAAACACTGTTCTCTCTTCAAATTCCAGTTCATCAGACTTCAATTTGATCTTGGAATTGTTTGCCTCCTTGACATTAGGCAGAGTGAATTTGATGCACTTTGTTTTCTTGGAATTTAAGAGTAGATTATTTGCTGTAAACCAGTTCACAACAGTACTTAGTGTCTCATTAATACCGTCAAAGTTTTTCTCTTTGCGGCCTACTTTGAAGATAAGCGACGTATCATCTGCGAATAGCACTATATCATGTTTATCTTTCACAAGGTTTGGTAAATCATTGATATAAACAAGAAACAGAAATGGTCCCAGAATAGATCCTTGAGGAACTCCAAGAGCAACCGTTGTCCCTGCTGATTGAGTCCCGTTGATCACTACCCGTTGTGTTCTCTCCGACAGATACGATGTAACAAGGTCAAGAGCACCATTTTTGATCCCATAGTGACTTAACTTTCTAATTAAATTCTCGTGATTAACGCAATCAAATGCCTTTGACAGATCACAAAACACCCCAATAGCATCTTGAGCCTCTTCCCAGGCATCAAAAATATGTTTAATTAGTACCACACCGGCATCAGTGGTAGAACGACCTCTAGTGAATCCGAACTGATTGCTATTGAGCAGGTTATTGCGATTAAAGTGGGACACAAGCTGATTAAGAATAAGTTTCTCAAAAACTTTGCTTAATGCCGGTAGTATTGAGATTGGTCTGAAGTTGGTAGGGTCAGTTTTGGTTCCTGATTTAAACAACGGGATAATTTTACTGTGCTTCATTAGGTTAGGAAAAACTCCAGTATCAATACATTTATTGAAAATATCAGCTAAGAAAGGTGCGATTGATTCTACAACGGAATGTAATACTTTCACTGAAAGGCCCCAGAGATCTTCAGTCTTCTTTAAGTTTAATGATCTAAATGCTTTAATTAGAATATGGGGGGTTACGTAAGTGAAGCTAAAGATTTCTGTACATTCCGTAACATTTTCTTTCAATAAGGATTCAGCGACATTTGGTGATGACTTCAAAGACTTCGTGGTCTCGATGGGTACGTTAGAAAAGAACCGCTCAAAATGATTTGCTACTTCGTGGTCAGAACTTACTAGAGTATCATCGACTCGTAGGCTGAAGTGCGGATCTTTTATCTTACGTTTCCCAGTTTCGTTGTTGATAACTTGCCATACAGTTTTAATCTTGTCACTGGAGTTCTGGATCTTTTTTGACAAGTAATTGGCTTTAGCAGCGACACACATTATCTTAAAAGATTTTGAATAGTTTTTGACGTACTCTAGAAATTCCGGCCTTTTATCAGTAGTTCGCGAATCATACAAGTCATAGAGTCGGCGTCTCTTCTCGTGAATGTCTGGCGTAGCCCAGTCGCTAAATTTAGCTTTGACCTTGCTTTGAATCTTCTTCAAATTAAAACAGACATCAAATTCCGTTTTGATACAATTAAACAATCGAGTACACAAACGGTCAGGGCTTTCCTCAGTAAGTGGAAGATAATGTAATCTTTTCGTAATATTACGATTAAATAAATCTAAGCTCTTTTCAGAAATAGGTCTGCACATAGTGTCTCGTGGAGCGTTGTCGGTTTTCCCGCTAAAGGAGACCTGTTGTCCACAGTGGTCAGAACTTAAGGTATTTATAATAAATTTACTAATCGCATCCTTATTACTGAAAACGTTATCTATACATGTCGCGCTGGTGGCTGTAATTCGAGTAGGCTCACAAAACAAGTTCACTAAGTTAAAAGATTTAAAGGTATTCACTAGACTCACACTCGTGGGCGATTTCTCAAGTAGGTTAACGTTAAAATCACCGCAAACAATAACGCATTTTGTACTCTTAAAAATACTACTTAGCACTTCTTCCATCACTGACTCAAATAGACTGTAATCCGCCGATGGGGGCCTGTATACGCATATAATTATAAATTGGTCTAACTCTACACAAGAGAGTTCTATGTGACGCTCGACGGACATGTCAACAATATCTTGACGTTCTTTACATTTCAAATTATGTTTTACCATAATAAAGGACCCTCCACGCCTACATGACTTTCTAGAATATGAACTTACTATGCTATGATTGCTAAAGTTAAACATAAATTCATGATCTTTAAGCCAGTGCTCCGTTATACAGAGAATATGAATATTTGAACATTGTATGAATAAATCAATTTCAAGTTCCTTACTAGAAAATCCCTGTATATTTTGATGAACCATATTAATACTAGTGTTACATCTATCAACGGGTTCGGGGCCGGTGGTAGCACGCGTTGTCTTATCGGTCAGTTTAAATTGCTCGCCGGCACCGACGCCGTTTCGGAGCCCGCGCTACTAAAACGTAACACAGGAACCGCCTTAACATTATCAAACGTCGTGATAGCCACGACGGGGTCTACAATATTATATGCTAACAATTTAGCACACTCACGTAAGTACCTCCTCGGTAGATATGGACGCTTTTGAGTCAAAACGAAATTCTTAACAAATTTGTTAGTGTCGAAATATGTAATCCTACAGCTGTATAGAGTCAATCTATACAAAATTGAATTTAAATAATATAACTTTTTGTTTTCCTTTGCTAACAAAGTATCCGAAAAAGGCAACGCACAGATTATGATTTTACCTACTCCTCGCTGGTCTATTTCAGTAAGGGTCTCCGATAGCCTAATAATGTCCCGCTCGGTACAGCCTAAACTATCACCGATGAACACTATCAGCGTTGAGTCGCAGTCGAAGTGGTCAGCGGCGATGCACGAGGCCAAACGATCGACGGAGGCTCCCGGGAGACAGTTGTTGGTCACCTTCTGCATCAAGCGGCCCGCCAGCAGCGCCCCGAGGCCGACGCCCGGGTTGAATACTCTTTAGCACCACCCGGGGGACACGTGCAAGGCAACACGAGGTAATCTTCTTGCGGAAGCGAGTAATCGTTGTCCCCCAGCTAGTCACTTAGTGAATTGATTACATATTAAATGTAGCTTTGTGTGCTTGTTCTTTATTCTTCTTATAGCTCTCGAGGATGTGCTGCGTTGAGAATTAGTTAGACACCTCAATTTATTCGTCTCTAGCTATCGATAAAACTAATTCTCTTTCAGCGAGAGGTTTTACACTTAATTACCATCGTAGTGGTAAAGCAAAAACATAAAAACAACAAAAAAGTTTGATGTGGAAGATAGAAGTGAACTTTAATATATTTTGATATCAAAGCGTACATGTACGCGGTGCCAAGTTGTTATGCCACGTAATTATATTTACACGCCGACGTGTGCGAACCGACGTCTTAAACCCAATTATGTTACCATCTTATCACATTACACTGTTAGAGAATCCTTCGAGAATCTATACCGTGACGTCATGAACCCCTGATCTGATTAACAATATGTCAATATCGTCTTAGTTTCAAATTGAGCTTTTTGTTTTTGTCACAAATGAAAAGCTTTGTATTTACACAACTGCATTGATTGCCTATTTTTTCCTATGGTAAGTGCAACATGAATCGTCTAACGTCGAATGAACAAGCTTAGTTCAAAAACTAACAACTATACAGTGTCTTGCTTTTAATCTTACTAGACTAGAGGCATAGCATTAAACTATTTATGATGATAGAAAAGTTACACAGAGACACGCACAGAAATACTTATGATAATCGAACAGCTTCCACAATAATATTGTCTACCTCTTGTAACAACTTAGTTTAAGTTTCCGACAGTGTTATTGTTTTTTCTAGTGTACCGGTTTTAAATATAAATTTTGTTTTTAACAATGTACCCACCATGTCTACATTTTCCGATCTCATTAGAAATGTTGATTATATCGCGTTGCATCTCTTATGTTAATTTCACGCTCGATTTGTATATCTGCAGGACAGGCCTCGCCTAGCGCAGGAGCCAATGTTCCAATTTAAATAATGTACCCAATATGTGGCCAGTAATCGTTGTAATTCATTCTTGTATGTATTTGCTTTTGGAAATAAACTTTTACTTTACTTGTGATGTACTTGACACACACTGAAAATTTTTTTGAGTGAATAAATGAAAATGTATTACAAACTCCAAGCTTGAAACGCACAAAAAATTTTACGAGTGCAAGTAAGATCACATTATGATTCTAAATCGTAAATTATATATTTAAATGGTCCCTTTGGTTCCAGTTTCTAATGCATACGAGTATAGGGACAGGAGGAAAGGCAGATAAAACCATTGTTTAATTGTAATAATTTGTGAAGTATGTATTAATACGCAAGCACAATGTTAACGTTAGCAATAAGGTTTGAAAATGAATAAATTTATTATTATTATTATTTATTATTATTGTGTAAGTACAGTCAAGGGGAAAAAAAGTATACATCTTTGGAACTTATTTTAATGGATTAAGGTGAAATAATGTACTGTACATATTAGTGCCCTTGACTATACAATGCTGCACCAATGCTGCTCTATCAGAATAAGTCGATGAGTGCAGTTTAATAATAAAACACTATGCTCAACAATGATATCAAAAGATTCGCCTATCACGAAACCAACGGGGGCCTACTAAAAGATTTGCCATTGCCTTTGATTGATACCCTTACTGTTGCGTTATATTTTAGATTAGTGAGTGTGAGATTAGTTTTTTTTACATTTTAGTTCAAGGTTACGATTTGAATCTGTGACAAGAATTCAATTAGGCAATCGGTGCAATATATTTTTTTTTTAATTATTGTATTGCATTTATTACATTACGGGAAAATCAAAGTACTGTGAAACTACAATATATAGAAAAAAAAAACAACAAGCAAAAAACATAATTAAAACTCCTATCTTATAAATCAGACTGAAGAGACACGTACATCCATGTTCTTGCAGAACCACAGACATTCATCACGCACTACTGCCCATCTGCTAGCAAACACATCACACTCAGGTGCTGACAGGTGCTGATGCAAGGAGAACGTTCAGGAGGTGCAAAGCATGAACCAACGGGGATTGTTTGCGTGACACAGTTCGTCACGTCAGTGATGGTACGAACAGTCGGACCAACGGCTCCACTAATTCTACACAGTCCGGCTCGCCACGCAAGGTAATGCAGGTAGGCATGAGAAGTGAAAAATTACGTCTGACTTCCAGGGAGTTAAATATGCCGAATGCTTACTAATTCTATAATATTATGACATCAATTAATTGGTCTATTCCAGCTTTGCAGAGAGTACCTAACTTGTAGGTATTACGTTTCAGTAAACATACCTAGTCTTCGCATTCCCTATTTAACTGAATGACGAAAATATTTATCCTCCCGACATTTTCGCGTCGGCATCTATTTAAAGATTACTGAATATTTTATGTTCAGCTTGGTTACCCGTCGAATTCAGATACGAGACCAAATACTGCGATATTGAAATAACTATTTAAAGTAAACTAAACTTCACATACTTAATTTTAATCTTGGATAATAATATTGTTATGATATACATATGCTATATTCGTACGATCGAAACCGCGGCCGCCAGCTCCCCCAACTGGGCGAACGAGATCGACAGAATACAATTATACCTACACTTAAAACGCATTTAAGATATCCTGTAATGACAAGAACGTCAGCTACAAACTAGTAGATCGACTTGCTTTCTACATCCTACATTCCAACCTACCAACATCTTCACACTCGCGCAAAAAGCGTCTAACAATGCATCTACAAATTTGGATAACGAGTCACGAACGTACCTTGCGTGTCCGCAGGAAAATAATTTTTTTGGGGATTTTGTTTTACAAAAAAAGCAAAAAAGGGGTTTCTTCATAAGCATAACTCACACTCGTATTCGCCATAAGTAACAAAAACATTAGTCTTCGGTTACCGCGCTCAAACGTTCACCAGCCAATTCTACCATGGTAATTGTTTGGGGTAAGTAATGGCTTCACGGAATTGACTTCAGACGGTTTAAAACATCTCCCCTGGGCGGAAGAAATATTGCGTTTCGTGTTGGCCAAAAGATCGAATAAATTTAACTCTAAAATCCGGTTCAAGTTATGCCACACTCTGTAGTCTGATTTTTAGAATAAGGTAAATAATGAGGGAATTGCTACAAGTGTTATATTATAAAGCCTTTCACGGAAGGCTCGTATTTTTACCGGGGAGCCATGGTTCCTGGAAAAGATTGTGAGGGTTCAGAGGATTATGTGTATTGTATAGTATCGCGGTTAAACACAGACCTAGATGAACCTAGATGCCCCCATTGTATGTACTTCGCGTGTAAGCTTCTTGGAGCTTATATGAATAATGAAACTTGTGGAAACATGATCTAAGATCCATCATTATTGCGACAATAATGATCTACAGATACACTTATTAATTAAAAGTATCTCTTAATAGTTGTAAACCTCAATTGCCTCGGAAAATTGTACATATGATTAAATGAAATTATTATATAAACCTGTGAAACTATAACCCATGTTTGTAAGAACTGGCTAGGATGATATCGATATACTATAGAGTTATATATACATAGTTAAATTTTTTGTTTAAGTCATTCTTTAGGGTTCCGTACTTCAAAAGAAAAAAGTGGAACCCTTATAGGGTCACTCGTGTGTCTGTCGATCTTAGCCTCCGTCTGTCCGTCCGGTCACAGCCATTTGCACAGAAACTACTGGATCGATTTAGTTGAAATTTGTACTTATATGTCAACTGGTGACCCAAAGGCGGGCGTGTAACGTAAATTAATGAATTTTAAACATGGAGCCATTTTTGGGGACTTTATAACATAAATAAAAAGTAATAATAACTATATCTTGTGACATATCAAATAAAAGGGCTAGTTGTATAGCTATTATGCTTACTATGGGACTAGTTCGATTTGTGTAAAAAAATTCCCCTAATATGTATTTATTAACTCGGTGGTACCTTAATATTGTAAAGTCATCAAACTTACGTAAATAGTATGCCAAGTTCTAGCTTAATCTGTTGAGGACAACTGGTCACAACTGGACACATTTGTTGGCAGGGCAAGTTAAATAAAGCTTGTAAAAAGGGTAACTAAACAACATCTGCAATTTTTGAGGTAAAAGTTTTTATTTGTAAAAAACGGCCAAGAGCATGAAGGGCCATGCTCATTGTAGGGTTCCGTAGTTTCCAAATGAACTTACTCTAAAAAAACCAATAAAAGCAAAAGGAAATACTTTCGCAACGTTTTATACGTCTTTTACTAAGAAGGGAAGCACGACTTTTTACAACTCAAAAAACGGCTTAACTGATCATGTCCGTTATATAGTTTTCGTTGAAAGTCTTTACTGTCATGTTTTTTTTTTCATATTTTTTGGACCCATAGTTCAAAAGTTAAAGGGGGACACATTTTTTTTGGAGTAAATATTTCCCAAATTATTCACTTTGTCAAAAAATGTTAATTGAAGACCTCTATTTATTTTGAAAGACATATCCAACAACACTCCACACCATAGAGTTGAAACAAAAAAAACATCCCCACTTTACTTTTATTTTACGGCTTTGTCAGTTTTATTGAATTACATACCTATCCATATCAAATTGCAGCTTAGAAAGCACTAACAATCACAGAGCAAAGCCTCGGACAGATAGACGGACATGGCGAAACTATAAGGATTCCTAGTTGTTTACGAAACCCTAAAAATCAAAACCAAATCCTATAGAATTTAGCCCTTTCTGTACGGGGACTTCAACGCCTAGCACTGCCTCAATACGGGCATGTCTTTACGAGAGTCAGCGGTTAGACATATTTTCACTTACCTGTATTTTCTGAAATATAACAGCTATGTGCTTGAAATTTTATACACACATTAAAAACATTATGCACGTTATATAACTACTCACTTATTGCACTTATAATTACTAATACTATATATTTCACGCGTAATATCTCTCACTAAAAATAAATAAAAATTTAAGTTACTACAAGCGATTTTAACTATTGTTAGTTTTGTAAATATTAGTTTACTAGCATTTGCCCGCGGCTTCGCCCGCGTACTAAGCGAAATTTTTGACCGTCTACAAAAAACAGGTTCGTATGTTTGTCCACGATTATCTCGCGTTTGGCTGAACCGATTTAGATGCGGTCTCCAGAAAAGTAGTTGTTACATTCTGGGGGTTTCGGTATACGAAGTTTGGTGATTGTGATTCATTAACAGATGAACAGATGAAAAGTCAGTATACATTCTGAGAACCGGCAAACTGTTGAATTTCATTTGATTTTGCCAAAAATAAGGATCGTAAATTATTATCATACATTTCCGAGAGGCCGAAGGGGAAAGGGCCGATGAAATAAAAGCATGTCTTAAATGGCCCTTAGTAAAAGTATCTGTCTACTACAGTAACACCAATAGGTCTGTAAACGACCAAGCAGCGCGCAGTGGTCATAAACTCTGGTCCTTTGAAGTACAGAAATACGGCTAATTCAATACCACGTGTAACATTAATTTTTCCTAAAATTAAATTTATTACGTAGGTTTTGCCAGTTCCCATTGGAGCATCCAAAAAGAAAATTTGGCCTCACTTCCATTCGCACTCCTTACTTCAGTCCGTCTGTTACAACCAAGTTGCTTTTACTGGACCGATTGAATTGCAAATTGGCACAAACTATCAAGAATTTAGAGCGCTCGTGGCCCAGCGGCACCCGCCTACCGCGTGCGGTGTGCGAGGTTAAGCAATGTGGGCGCAGGTCAGTTCTCGGATGGGTGATCGCTTTGAGTGGTTACTAAATGACTCTCGTGCTTTGGAAGGCACGCTAAGCCGTTGATCCCGGCTGCAATCGTTAAGCCAAGTTAGAGGCCTTCGAGCGGCTTGCGAACTTCTAACAGTCAAGTTGCCCACTCACTTGACAAAAGGGGATCGAAGTTGCACCACGTCCGTAGGGAGTACCCACCGTTACCCTACACGTGACCCCTGGGTGGTGCTAAAAGTGCAACAAAAACTGGCAACCGTACTTGTTGATTTAAATGGAAAAAAATATCGAAACCTCTATGTCGTTTTTAAAAGCAAGTCCATAGATACCCCACACGCCTATATAGTAACATTAAACTTTTTTTGCATACAGGCATGTATGGAGTGCCAAATTTTACCTCAGATTCGTATTCAGAGACCTCTCAGACGCTCAGATATCGATTTTGAACGAAATTGGGACGAAAAAGATAATCAATATGGCTGCCACTTTCACAAATTTTACTTCTGATTCGTATTAAGAGACCTCTCGGACACACATATATCGATTTTGAACGAAATCGGGACGAAAATAAAGAAAATCAATATGGCCGCCACTTTCACAAATTTTACCTCGGATTCGTATTAAGGGACCTCTCGGACGCTCAGATATCGATTTTGAACAAAATCGGGTTGTAAATGAAGAAAATCAATATGGCCGCCACTTTTTCCAAATTTTACCTCGGATGCATATTAGGGGACCTCTCGGACGCTCAGATATCGATTTTGAATGAAATGAGGAAGAAGATGAAAAAATCAATATGGCTGCGACTTTTCCAAATTTTACCTCGCATTCGTATTACGAGACCTGTCGGACGCTCAGATATCGATTTTGAACGAAATCGGGAAGAAAATGAAGAAAATCAATATGCCTGCGACTTTTTCCAAATTTTACCTCGGATTCTTATTAAGAGACATCTCGGACGCTTAGATTTCTATTTTGAATGAAATCGGGACGGAAATTAAGAAAATCAATATTGCCGCCACTTTTTTCAAATTTTACTTCGGTGTCGTATTTGGGGACCTCTCGGACGCTCAGATATCGATTTTGAACGAAATCGGGACGAAAATGAAGAAAAGCAATATGGCCGCCACTTTTGACAAATTTTACCTAGGAGTCGTATTAAGATTCCTCTCGGACGCTCAAATAAAACCACTTACAATACATTGACTCAAGAAAGGTCGTATCTTCATAGGGAATTCACGGCACAACATGCGCCTTTAGACCTTATAAGGAACCTACATGCCAAATTTGGTATCTCTCGAGTCTCGAACCAGCAGTTTGGGCTGTGCGTTGATATGTCACTCACTCAGTCAGTCAGTTTCTTCTTGCAATTTGGCACCTACTTTTAAGTTTTCATGCCCGCAATATTAAATTTCAAAATCAACGCCATTTTCGAAATAAACGACCCAATAATCACACCCATATTAATATTTAGACATTCCAACCCCCTCGGACCCCAACAAAGGGGATAGTATTTCACGTCCTCTACGTGGGATTTTAAAATTATTGTTGTTTTCGTAATCAGCAACCCGATAAACCATAGAAACCACACCCATATCGATTTTCAGAATTTGTCACCACCTTTCCCCCTTTTAGGGGTTGATTTCTCAAAAAAACCTGAAACACATGTTTACTGATTTATCGTTAGAAATACTCCTGTGAAGTTTCGAATAAAATAATCTAACTAATCTTGATTTCCTATACAAACTTCGGACCCCCATTTCACCCCCTTAGGGGTTGAATTTTGAAAAATCCTTTCTTAATGCACCTCAAGACCTTATATGGAACCTACATACTAAATTTGGAATCTCTAGAACCAGCAGTTTGCGCTGTGCGTTGATATGTTGGTCACTCAGTCAGTCAGTTATTTCTTGCAATTTGGCACAAACTTTCAAAAGTTTTCATGTCCACAATATTTAATTTCAAAACCGATGCCATTTTCGTAATTAACGTCCCAAAAAACCATAAAAACGACACCCATATTAATATTTAGACATTTCATCCCCCTCGCACCCCAACAGGAGGGGATGGTATTTCACGTCCTCCACGTGGGATTTTAAAATCCTTGTTATTTTCGTTATCAGCGACCTAATAAACCATAAAAACAATACCCATGTCGATTATCAGAATTTGTCACCACATTTCCCCCTTTTAGGGGTTGATTTTTCAAAAAACCTGAAACACGTGTTTACTCATTTATCGTTAGAAATACTCCTGTGAAGTTTCGAATAAAATAGTCCAGCTAATCTTGTTTCCCCATACAAACTTCGGACCCCCATTTCACCCCCTTAGGGGTTGAATTTTGAAAAATCGTTTCTTAGTGCACCCCTAGACCTTATAAGGAACCTACGTGCCAAATTTGGGATCTCTAGGACCAGCGGTTTGGGCTGTGCGATGATATGTCAGTCAGTCAGTCAGTCAGTCAGTCAGTCAGTCAGTCAGTTTCTTATTTTATATATTTAGATGATTCTCTTCTTCTTCTTTTATATATTTGATATTTTGAATAGAATAAGGTCTTGAAATGATAATTATTATTAATATTCTTTAAATAACGAAATTTACGACCATAACACTTCTTGCAACTGGACCCACCACTAAAACTCGAAGTAATATAAAACAACACGATTTGCCGCCATATTGAGTTACTTTTCCTGCATTTGTGAAGTACGGGTGTCAACCCCAGTTGACAGATAAAATGCGAGATTTTTAAATAAGTATTTATTTCAACGCCATCTACCGAAATGTCATGGCATTTTTTTGTATCTGTACTAATGCTACTACTAAATATTATCGTTATTACCAAGATATAAGGTCTAAGTTTGTTAAAAAAAAATGTCGAACTTCGTCCTTGTTTCAATCAACTATAGTTGACACCCGTACTACAGTGATATTGCCTAATTGCACAGACATCATATAAAAGCAGACTCGCAGTATTAAGCCAGACGATTTTTCA
Organism: Notocelia uddmanniana; assembly: GCA_905163555.1. Classification (NCBI taxonomy): domain Eukaryota; kingdom Metazoa; phylum Arthropoda; class Insecta; order Lepidoptera; family Tortricidae; genus Notocelia; species Notocelia uddmanniana. The sequence continues at coordinate 27,122,519 of LR991055.1, forward strand.
TATAGTTGTCTCGTTAATCCTTATGGCACACCAAAATGAGTTAGAATGGGACAACTAGTACGATATTAACGAATTGTCCCGACTTAAAAAACACACCATGTCACACCAGAGTGAATTTAGTAAACATCACAACGATACGTCAAAAACAAAACGGTACCGAAAGTGCAATAGATATTGTGAAAATTACGAAATTATATGTATCAAAACTCAACAATCTTTATTTACACGTAAGCAGAAATGTGGTGCGTAGTGCCATGGTGCCGGAGCAGTTTAAAATCAGTGAAAAAGTCCGGAGAAAATATCAGTTTTCATCGGTAAGAAACTTTTGCTATTATTTCAAAAATTGCACGAACATTATGCAACATAATAGTCTGAGATAGACTACAGATGCTGGATACTACAAAATGTACCTTTTGCGTAGTTCCAAATTCATTTCAGAAAGGTTTTTTGGTAAAAATTCATCTGTCGTGAACTAGGCTAGTGCTGTTACTTAATGAAAAAAAAAATATGTCGACAATTTATCGATATAAATTATTTACGTAAGCATTTAGACGAGATATTATTGCGTTAAATTATTAATAACATGGTTATTTGTCAACTTTAGATTTCCGAATAATAATTTACTTCAAAAATGGATTGACGCAGTAGGACGCAATAATTGGACGCCGACCAAACATCACAGAATCTGCTCCAAACATTTTAAAAGTGACTTTTATGTTACTAAGAACAATAAAAGATTATTATTGCCAGATGCAATACCTACAATATTCCAGATGCCCCTTGAGGTAAGTTGGGAAAGATCAATATTTATTTACTGAATTTTCAGGGACCGCTTCAGATGAGTTGGTTTGGTTTAGGTTTAGGCATAATATGTTAAGACGTTGCATACATTAATATTTTTTTTATCTGAGAGACATATTTTGATCTAAATGAGCTAAGATAATTTGTTTTATGACAAAACTGGATTATAAACGCATATATAAATAAATAAGTATATATTAGGGGACAATTTCTTATAAAAATCAAACTAGTCCCATAGTAAGCTCAATAAGGCTGGTGTTATGGTCTAGACGACGATGGGGCGCTAGTCGGGTAACCTCCACGAGTGTCTGGGCTCTTCCAGTTCCTCTGGACCCTCGCGGGTCTGGGGGAAGGGGAAGGGTTCTGGCCGGTGCGCCCTGGAGGCAACCATAACCTAAAGTTTCAAATAAACATTTGAGTATAAAATGCTTAAAATCATTACCTACTACATAACTACATAATTTTAATTTGTAGGATATATTAGAATCTTTTGACGTTTGACGACCACTTTGGCTTAGTTGGTAGTGACCCTGCATACGACAGGGTTCGAATCCCGGTCAGGACATTATTTGTGTATTTATCGCAATTTGTGCATTTATCCTGGGTCTTGGATGTTTTCTATGCATTTATCTATATAAGTATGTATATCGTCGTCTAGTACCCATGGTTAGTACAAGCTTTGCTTAGTTTGGGACGAGGTCGATTTGTATAAGATTGTCCCCTAATATTTATTTATATTTATTATTGACTAGCTTTTGCCCGCGACTTCGTTCGCGTATAATTCGTTCTCGCCTTAGAATGATTTGTTTTCCCATACAATCTTTCTCAAGCTCAGGTGGACACCAGGAACTTAGGGGTGACATGTTGGAGAAGGAAAGTCACGAATAGATCGAACTGGAGATATTTGCTTGACCAGGCTAGCCTAGGGCCCACCCGCGGCTGTAACGCCTCAGATGATGATGATGATACAATCTTTCACCCTTCTTTACACCCCGTAAAACCGTCAAAACGAATGATTAAGTGCTTATTTCGGAATATCAAATGTACCGATTCTAGATGAATGAATCTCGCCAAAAACATTACATGTGTTACAATGGTAAAAGTCTCGCTACGCAGTTCTGCCGTAAAACGTTATCCCAACAGAGCGAGTTCTTCATGTAAGTATGATGACCGAAGGCCGGAAGCAGAGCGGCAAGGCATGCGAGAATAATCACACAGAGCGGGCTTCTCATGTAAGGATGAGGGCCGAAGGCATGATGCGGAGAGGAGAGACGCGCGAGGCTGAAGGCCGAGCCTCCCAACAGAGTAGATTCTTCATGTAAGGTTGATGACTGGAATGCCGAAGGAGAGTAGCAAGGCATGCGAGGCCGAAGGCCGAGCTATGTCGTCGCCGAAGATCCAGTTGCCATATTAATGAGGGTAAATTGTACTCCATTCATTCGTTTTCACGTGATGCCGAGACATATAAACAGACAGACAAATAGACACAAATTTTTAACACTGTTGAAACGATTTCTGTTATCGATTCTAAGTATCCGCAGCCAACTTTTTTTCGAATATCTTCCATGTACAGACTTTCGACCCTCTTCTAAGTGTACATCTGAGATGCTCCAACTGTCTATGCTGACGATTGGGCTGCCCAGCTCAAGTGATCTCTTATATCAAACAGTTTTTATTGTGTGAAGGGTCAACAATTACGTAAAAAATAACGCACGATAAAACTAAATGGTACACCGACGATACAAAGTGTGCATTGAAACAGCTGTTTTGTATTTAAGTATATGAATAAAAACAATGCTAAAGTATCGCAAATGCATTTTGATGTACACGCAAAGTAGAACTTATTGCGAAAAGGTTGTGCTCAAAAATAGCGTCAACAATCAGAAGGAATTATGATACTTCGGTTTTGACATAATGAATCGTCAACTTGTTTACAATTCTGCTATGCTTTAAGTTAAATTTCTTGACACGCTGTTATACTCCCAATTGGCTGAAACTTAAATCGTAGAATGGCGTATGAGGATCCCACTCACAACCCGATCCCACTCGAGAACCTTTCCTCCCCAACGGCCAACGGGTCCACGTGCAATATGCCCCGCCCACTGCCACTTAAGTTTAGCGGTTTGGAGGGCTATGTCGGTTACTTTGGTTCTACTGCGGATGGCCTGATTTCTGATACGATCACGCAAAGATACTCCCAGCATAGCCATCTCCATTGCTCTTTGGGTGACTTTGAGCCTTCTTATGAGGCCCATAGTAAGCGACCACGTTTCAGTGCCATATGTCATCACTGGCAACACACACTGGTCAAAGACCCTCGTCTTGAGACACCGCGGAATATTGGACGAAAAGATGTGCCGTAGCTTCCCGAACGCAGCCCAGCCGAGTTGGATTCGACGATTAACCCCTTTCTCGAAGTTGGACCTACCTAACTGGACAGTCTGTCCTAGGTATAATATATAATCATCTACAACCTTAATTAAAAGTGTCCGATTGTAACGGGAGTTGGTGCTACGTGCTCGTGCTTTCAAAACGAATGATAAAGCTTATTTCAGAATATCAAATGTACCGATTCTAGACGAATAAAGCCCGTAAAATATTACATGTACAATGATAAAAGTCTTGCTACGCAGTTCTTCCGTAACTGTCCTAACAGAGCGGGTTCTTCATGTAAGTATGAGGGCCGAAAGGAGGAAGCAGAGTGGCAAAACATGCAAGGCGGAAGGCCGAGAACTCACACAGAGCGGGCTTCTTATGTAAGGTTGAGGGCCTAAGACTTGAAACAGGGAGGCAAGACACGCGAGGCCGAAGGCCGAGCTTCCCAACAGAGTAGATTCTTCATGTAAAGTTGATGACTAACGGGCCGAAACGGAGTGGCAAGGCATGCGAGGCCGAAGGCCGAGCATTCAAATAGAGCGTGATCCTTATATAAGGCTGAAGGCCCGGAGCCGTGTGACACGCACGCGAGGTCCAAGGCCGAGCGTCCCAACAGAGCGGGCTCCTTATGTAGGGCCGAAGGCCTGAAGCAGAGTGGCAATGCAAGCGAGGCCTAAGGCCGAGAGTCCCAACAGAGCGGGCTCCTTATGTAGGGCCGAAGGCCTGATGCAGAGGGGCAAGGCATGCGAGTCTAAAGGCAGATCATTCACACAGAGTGGGCTCCTCATGCCGATCATTCACACATAGTGGCAAGATAGCCAACAGAGCGGGCCCCTCATGTAAGGCTGAGGACCGAAGGCCCGAAGCGGCAATGCACGTGAGGCTGAAGGCCGAAAGTCACACTGCCTATACATATAAACCGATAGACAAACAGACACGAATTCTTAAAACTGTTGAAATGTGTTCTGTTTCGATGCCAAGGGCCCTCCAATCGCTCCATTGATTTATCGAATATCTTCAATGTACAGATTTTCGACCCTTTACAGCTGTATTATATGTATACGGATAAGCATAGATCCAGGGGCCTTTCAACTCGAAGTACGAATTTTTCTATGGAAATGTTATTTTAACTTGTTTGTACCAGATGTCACTTGGTGCTATCTCTATCGCACTTGCATATTGAAGTGACAGGGATGCAGCGGTCGTGCGGTTAGTTCTTACTAAATAGCCCAAGTGATCTCTTATATCAAACAGTTATTATAGTCTGAAGGGTCACCAATTACGTAAAAAATAATACACGACAAAATTAAATTGTACACCGACGATACAAAGACTGCATTGAAGCAGCTGGTTTTGTATTTCAGCATATGAAGACAAACAATTCCAAAGTATCGAAAATTTATTTTGATTTACACGCAATAATAGACCTAATTGCTAAAAGGTTATGCTCAAAAATAGCGTCATTAATCAGAAGGAATTATGATATTTCGGCTTTGACATATCGAAACGTCAGTTTGTTTACAATACGTCAAATTCTGCTATGGCTTAAGTTAAATTTATTGACACGCCGTTATACTACCAATGGGCTGAAACTTAAAACTTAGAATGGCGTATGAGGATTTAAATCACCAGTTTCATAGACCATATTTGCACTCCCGATTTCATCCCTTTGAGGGTGATTATCGGGACAAAACTTATACTATAAGTGAATCCAGATTATATACTGTTTAGTATACAAAAAAATCACCTTGACCTGTGCAGCCGTTTTTGCGTGATTGAGTAACAAACATCTAAACTTTCGCATTTATAATATTAGTGGGATTACAAAGTTGTATATGTAGTTTTTGGATCTAGAAAACGGTACTGAAATTGGGGTTTAGAGTCACAGTTAATTAATGGAATAAATCATAATAGTGTTCAAAATTTGAAGAGACCGTGGTAGCTGGCGCGCACACTGGGCAGCGCCGAGGCGCAGCGCTTGCGTTTACTTTTTTTTTCAGTTTCTATCTTAAGATTTCACAAATTTTGAATGAGGATGTTTTTCCTTTGTCGTCAAGTATATGCTTACCAATTTTCATTCCTGTAACTCATGGTTTATAGGAGTTCCCATACAAAATTCAACCCCTCTTTTTACCCCCTTTAAACCCAAATTTGCACATTTTTATAGCCTAAAACCTGACCGGGTATTTACTCGACAGTTTAGTAAAGTTTTCATCAAAATCCGTTTAGCCGTTTTTATGTGATGCGCGGTCATATAAACAGACAAACAGACAAACAGACAAAAATTCTAAAAACTGTTGGAACGTGTTCTGTTATCAATTCTAAGTATCCTCAGTCAAGTTTTTTTCGAATATCTTCCATGTACAGACTTTCGACCCTCTTCAGCTTTATTATATGTATAGATATTGAATGCAGTTTGTGTTTTTAATTTCATAAATATTTCAACAAAGTATAGGAGTAAGATATACGACTTAAGAATATCAATAGTAATTGAATATCGATGTCGATATTTCGTAGTAAATTATCTTTCACTGCACTAACTCTCGTCACGGAGCGATGAATAGTTGAGACAATGACAGTTGAAGACCTGTCAGACTACATGATATCTATTTCTTTCTTACTTACTGATAAGTACGTTAGTGGGAATAGATCGGAAGTATAGAAAACGTTCAACTTATTAGCGCTTATCTGCTTTTCTCTGATATCTGTGCCTAATTGGCAACTCTGGTTGTCACCCGTACAGAAAGGGTTAGATTGTTGTATAGGTACATAGGTATTGTTATTGATAAGCAGGGGTCGTACTTTTCGTGCCGGTGACGTCACGCTCCATATAGGTGATTTTAATTAGTCTTATTAATCAATCAATCATCATTCATTAATCAATAATCATGAATACATACACTTTTTACAATTATGTCCCTATTACAAACGCAATTTGCCTGTCATATCACAACTTATAAAGTACAACATTAGGTAATACTGCAAGTTTTTGTGACTGGTTCATGTGTAATATCAGTTATTACCAATAACAAACCTCGTCATCATAGAAAGTTTACGTTCATATTTAGATTCAACATTTCTATAACCTGTTATAAAACTTGAAACTTGACTACGAGATCGTCACCTGCTTAAAAATTAAAATTCTAAATATGAAAAGAAATCCTTAATAATCTTCGGATGCAATAGGTCGTATAAGAAATAATACCATTATAAATGCATGATTAAATGATTGATGATTAAGTATTAAAATTTACCATAACACCATTTCTATATGCAGTGTGACGTCAATTTTACGTCACCGGCACGAAAAGTACGACCCCTGTTGATAAGCATTAACACCGTCCCTTGTGACCACACTGAATTTTTTTTTAATTTTTAGATTAATATATCAAAAGTAATGCCGTCTCAATTAGGTGTGCTACCCAAAATTTATTAAAAAGTTGATACTCATACTCATACTCATTTATTTGCAATGGACATACATTACACATCAAAGTTTTACATTTTCGTATACACAATTTGGTTCTCTATAAAGAAATATAAAGATGAAAATGAAGAGACAGATGAAGATGTTTTAACTTTTTAATAAATTTTAGATATAAAAAACCTAATAGCCAAAAACTGAAATGAAATAGTTTTACCGATTTTATATGTACAGTTTATCGAAAACCATCCTGTATAATATTTATTTTACATGCGTGGCTATTGTGTTAGGTTACGGGTATCTACTCGTATGTAACGATGCGTGTTTCGGAACGTTACACACAAACTCTTCGCCTGATCGCTACTGTAGATTTTGAACTACATTTTCCAAATTCCACGTGAGACTGCGCAGCCATTTTCTAGCAGCTCGGTTCGATCTTGGATTTCGATCTATCAACATCTATTTAGCAACATAAGCTGTTTATTTATTTTTAATTCGTTATATACCTAATACCCATAAGTTTCCACAATTCTAGTGATTTATTTAATCATTCCAGTGATATCATTTATAATTTGAGGTGCAGTTTGAATATTACTCTGCCAATGCACATTTATTGTCCCTTATCTCTTGATTTTAAATATATATTATTAAAATCATGGTTTATTTTAATAAATGGCATCTGCCCTGGAGTCCAGCTTTTTCCTTCATCCATACATCCCATACTGTTGACGGCACCTCCGCTGAATCCTCACACTCTGGTGCCAACGTGAAGAACCCACCCAAGCTCTAAACCCACACCTTTGAGCAGCCTACCTCCATCCCGATTAGGGCATGCAATACCGGACCATTCTCAATACCGGGATTGAAAACCGGTATTGAGTGTCAATCCCGGGATTTCGGTATTAATTCCGGTAGTTCGGTATTATGCGTATTATGGGAATTTTACATAAAAAAACTCTTTTTGAATTTCACTAAATGGTCCCTTAGTTCTGTTAAAAGTATAGTAGCGGACATACATCCAGATATTTTTACAATGCCTACAATTTTGAAAAAAAAAACCGTCTAATTGTCTGCAATGATAGATAGATAGATAATAATTTATTCATCACTCAAGGTATACATTGTTGTGCACGTTGAAACATACAACAATTATATTACAACAAGTGTGACTATTCAAAACAAAACATTTGGCAACAACAGAAACCACAAACAGAACAAAATGGAGATTTATATCCATATATCGTTTGCTTCGTAAAGACTAGTGCCTACGCCAATTCTTGGGATAAGGTAACGGATCCCGGGCATCCTTCAGGATGCAACTGTACTGGGAATAACGCTAGAATAATGATGATATCGTTTGCTGCGTAAAAAAGTCCATTCGCCTAAAGATCTCTGACCCTCCGTTTTCATTTTCGTAATTGTTTTTCTAACGTCTTATTTTACCTGCTCAGCATATTTGATATTAATAACCAAAATCGTATTTACTGATTCGTGCAATTCATGGTTAATGTTTTTAAACAAAGTCGAGAACTCATCTTTTTACGAATAGTTTGTAACTACAATCTAATGCTGTAATTCGAGATAGTACTGCTTCCATTGACTCAGAAGATTTAAAATAGTCTGTCATCAGTTTCGTTTTTTTTGGTAAGCGGCTTGTTGGTGTTGATACGGGTGTATCGTATCCGGCACCGGTGTGCTGACATCTGTAGATGGCATTGGTGCTTCGGTACTAATTCAAGCGGACGATGATCCTCGTCCAAAATCAACTGGAAAAAATATGTAAAGGTGTTCTGAAAAATCCTGACGATGGGAGATGGAGGATCCTTAAAATGCCGAAATAGAATAGCTGGTGGCTGAACTAAATATTATAGGTGAAACCAAAGGGCATCGTCTTTTCTGACTTGGCCACCTCGAGAGGATGGGAGAAGATAGACAGGGGAAGAGAGCGTAATTGACCCGACCGACCGGACGGCGTCCTGTGGGTCATCCCAAGTATGGCTGAAAGTATTTGATGGACGCGGACCTGTGTGAGCTTGGATCTGGTGCAAACTGGTGAGAAATAATGTAGCATCGAGAAAAATGGCGTGCTCTTGTCTCGAAGGGCAAGACACATTTGATGCCGGATACATGCCCAAAAGATCACAATAATCACATTTGTATTTGTTTCACACCAAGTCCAACAACTTAACACCCGCAGAACCAAAGAAAACAACTAACTGACATGAGGGACAGTATTTTTAGTGGCCGGTCGTGGCTTTTAAAATATGTGGCTGACTAAATTGAAATTTCAAGCCGGACTGAGATTTGTAGTAGTTGGCGATCACAATAGATGAGATATAATCGCAGTACTACGAGGCCTTGGCAGCCTGGAATCGCCAATATCCGAATAATAATAGTAATAATAAAGCTTTATCGCACTTTGGTTCAACTCGTGCATGATAGGATCGTGCTCGTGTTGATTCAGATGTAGGGTTGGCTAGCCCAACGCACTGAACAGTCGGCTGATGCAATCTCGATGCATATCGAACTCAAAAGCCTTAAAATGGTAAAATAAAATAATTAAATTAAAAGAAAGAAGAAGAATTGAATTAAGAAGTAAATTAATATAATTGTTTATTTTATCGAAAATTAGTTTAATATTTCTTTTTATTTCATTACAAAAGGAAAACAATAATATGAATCCCGGGATTCCGGTATTTCGGTATTGGTCCTTTGAAATACCGGTTTTGAAATACCGAAAAAATCATGCCGGGATCCCGGTATTTCGGGATCCCGGGATCCCGGATTGTGATGTTGAATCCCGATCCTTTCCTGACAGCCGCAGCAACAACAGCAGATTTTTTATTTTATATACTGGGTAGAACAGAACGATGGACTTTTCAGTGAACAGGGAATAGTTTAGCCTTGGTACTTTACTTTTTCCTGATACGAGGCTTGCACTGAAAGTGGCGGGAATCGAATACTTATTAATTTATTTTTAACATGTATTATACCTTTTTATAATCTCTGAAGTTTCCTTATCTCAACACACTGGCCACTTAGAAAAAAAAAAGTATGGTTCGGTTTCAATTGTTTATTGAAGTCGTCGAGTCACTGCTTAAAATGGAATTGTGCCGTGAAAATTTCAGAGCTATGATTTATTATGACTTTAAAAGTGGACTAACACAAAAACAATGTGAAGAGCGGATGGTTGCTGCTTTTAATATTGAAGCTCCTTCAAAGACTACAATATACAGGTGGTATTCAGAATTTCAACGTGGCCGTGTATCCCTCACCGACGAAGTGCGTGAAGGTCGACCAAAATCGGCAGTCACGCAAGAAAACGTCGATGTTGTGCGTCGTCTGATAAATGAAGACCGACATGTGACATATCGGGAAATTCAAGAGCACCTGGGTATTGGAATGAGTCAAATACAAATTATTTTAAAAGAAGAATTAGGCGTGAAAAAGTTATTTTCCCGTTGGATACCTCACCTATTGTCTGACGAGCAGAAAATAGTCCGTGTCAATTGGTGCCGCAAAACTTTGAAAAGATTTAACAAGGGACGCTCAAATGCTGTTTTTAGCATAGTATCAGGTGACGAGTCGTGGATATACGCTTATGAGCCTGAAACTAAAAACCAATCCCGAGTATGGGTCTTCGAAGACGAGCTCAAACCCACAAAAGTTGTTCGTTCTCGCAGTACGGCTAAGAAGATGGTGGCTACGTTTATCTCTAAATCTGGTCACGTAGCTACTGTGGCTCTTGAGGATCGTAGAACAGTCAATGCTGATTGGTACACCACTATTTGTTTGCCGAACGTCTTTGCTGAACTCCGAAAAACAAACCCTAGTCGTCGCATCATCCTTCACCACGACAACGCCAGCCCACACACCGCTCGGACAACAACTGAGTACCTGGACGGTGAAAAAGTCGAAATATTGGACCACCCTCCATATAGCCCTGACTTAAGTCCCAACGACTTTTTTACATTCCCCAGAATCAAGGACAAACTGCGTGGTCAGCGGTTTCAGACGCCAGAAGAAGCAGTGGAGGCCTATAAAATAGCCATTTTGTCGACCCCTACTTCAGAGTTCAAAAAGTGCTTTATGGACTGGTTTGAACGCATGCATAAGTGCATGAAATACAAAGGAGAATATTTTGAAAAACAATAAAAATAAATAAACTCACTTATACTGCATATTTTCTTCTATTCCCGAAACTTTCAGTTTTACCCTCGTATGTTAATATTCCTCACCGTTTTCGAGTTATAGCATTTTAAACATCAATTGAAAAAACAGCATTGCAACATGATCAGTTAAGCCGTTTTTAACCGACTTCAAGATTTCAAAGGAGTAGGTTATCAATTCGGTTGAATGTTTTTTTTTTTTTTAATGTTTGTTACTCCATAACTCCGTCATTTCTTAACCGATTTGGAATATTCTTTTTTCGATTGTAAGTATATATATCCAAATTGGTCCCGTTTTTGTCAAAATGCAGTTCTGATGATGGGATCCATGAGGAATTGAGAGAACTCCTCAAATCTTTAAGGCAAACATATAGTGATTTTTGTGTTTTTATCAACAAATCAAGCATTTGCATCTAAAAATGTGACATTGGATGAAGTGGAACTGCTGATGATGATCAGAACAGAACTCTTCAACGACGAAAAGTTCACGTTTGGCAATTTGGCCTTCTAGCTGTGTTTGTTAAGCAAGTTCTATTTTCACGATTGATTTTTGTCATGCTCGAGTTCTGATGATGGGATCCATTAGGAATCGAGGGAACTCCTCAAATGTGAAAGGCACACAAATAGTGATTTTAGTATTTTCATGAACTAATCAAGCATTTTCATTAATAAAAGTTACATACGATGAAGTGGAACTGCTGATGATGATCAGAACGAAACTCTTCAACGACGCGTAGTTCACGTTTGGCGATTAGTTCTCTTCTTTTTGTTTGTCAAGCAAGCAAGGTTTTTCCATGATTCCATGAGGAATTGAGGGTACTTAGTCTTCTATCATTATAAACATACTTATAGCCATTTTTATTTTATTGTATGGAATCTAAGAGTTCACCATCTAAGTATAATAATCTTTCACCGGCCTCCCCCATTGAAGTCGGTTTTTTTTTTCTTAAAAATTATTTGAGTGGTAAAAAGTCGTGCTTACCTTCTTAGTAAAAGACGTATAAAACGTTAAGCAAGTTCTATTTTCACGATTAATTTTTGTCATGCTTGATTTCTCATGATGGGATCCATGAGGAATTGAGGGAACTCCTCAAATCTTAAAGGCAAACATATAGTGATTTTTGTGTTTTTATCAACAAATCGAGCATTATCATACAAAAATGTGACATTGGATGAAGTGGAACTGCTGATGATGATCAGAACAGAACTCTTCAACGACGAAAAGTTCACGTTTGGCGATTTGGCCTTCTAGCTGTGTTTGTTAAGCAAGTTCTATTTTCACGATTGATTTTTGTCATGCTCGAGTTCTGATGATGGGATCCATTAGGAATCGAGGGAACTCCTCAAATGTGAAAGGCACACAAATAGTGATTTTAGTATTTTCATGAACTAATCAAGCATTTTCATTAATAAAAGTTACATACGATGAAGTGGAACTGCTGATGATGATCAGAACGAAACTCTTCAACGACGCGTAGTTCACGTTTGGCGATTAGTTCTCTTCTTTTTGTTTGTCAAGCAAGCAAGGTTTTTCCATGATTCCATGAGGAATTGAGGGTACTTAGTCTTCTATCATTATAAACATACTTATAGCCATTTTTATTTTATTGTATGGAATCTAAGAGTTCACCATCTAAGTATAATAATCTTTCACCGGCCTCCCCCATTGAAGTCGGTTTTTTTTTTCTTAAAAATTATTTGAGTGGTAAAAAGTCGTGCTTACCTTCTTAGTAAAAGACGTATAAAACGTTGCGAAAGTATTTCCTTTTGCTTTTATTGGTTTTTTTAGAGTAAGTTCATTTGGCAACTACGGAACCCTACAATGAGCATGGCCCTTCATGCTCTTGGCCGTTTTTTTATAATAAAAACTTTTACCTCAAAAATTGCAGATGTTGTTTAGTTACCCTTTTTACAAGCTTTATTTAACTTGCCCTGCCAACAAATGTGGGTCAAATCTTGAAACTGAACTTTAGACCAGTTGTCCTCAACAGATTAAGCTAGAACTTGGCATACTATTTACGTAAAGTTGATGACTTTGCAATATTAAGGTACCACCGAGTTAATAAATACATATGTGTGAAAATATGTCTAACCGCTGACTCTCGTAAAGACATGCCCGTATTGAGGCAGTGCTAGGCGTTGAAGTCCCCGTACAGAAAGGGCTAAATTCTATAGGATTTGGTTTTGATTTTTAGGGTTTCGTAAACAACTAGGAATCCTTATAGTTTCGCCATGTCCGTCTATCTGTCCGAGGCTTTGCTCTGTGATTGTTAGTGCTTTCTAAGCTGCAATTTGATATGGATAGGTATGTAATTCAATAAAACTGACAAAGCCGTAAAATAAAAGTAAAGTGGGGATGTTTTTTTTGTTTCAACTCTATGGTGTGGAGTGTTGTTGGATATGTCTTTCAAAATAAATAGAGGTGTTCAATTAACATTTTTTGACAAAGTGAATAATTTGGGAAATATTTACTCCAAAAAAAATGTGTCCCCCTTTAACTTTTGAACTATGGGTCCAAAAAATATGAAAAAAAAAACATGACAGTAAAGACTTTCAACGAAAACTATATAACGGACATGATCAGTTAAGCCGTTTTTTGAGTTGTAAAAAGTCGTGCTTCCCTTCTTAGTAAAAGACGTATAAAACGTTGCGAAAGTATTTCCTTTTGCTTTTATTGGTTTTTTTAGAGTAAGTTCATTTGGAAACTACGGAACCCTACAATGAGCATGGCCCTTCATGCTCTTGGCCGTTTTTTACAAATAAAAACTTTTACCTCAAAAATTGCAGATGTTGTTTAGTTACCCTTTTTACAAGCTTTATTTAACTTGCCCTGCCAACAAATGTGGGTCAAATCTTGAAACTGAACTTTAGACCAGTTGTCCTCAACAGATTAAGCTAGAACTTGGCATACTATTTACGTAAAGTTGATGACTTTGCAATATTAAGGTACCACCGAGTTAATAAATACATATTAGGAGACAATTTTTACACAAATCGAACTAGTCCCATAGTAAGCATAATAGCTATACAACTAGCCCTTTTATTTGATATGTCACACGATATAGTTAATATTACTTTTTATTTATGTTATAAAGTCCCCAAAAATGGCCCCATGTTTAAAATTCATTAATTTACGTTACACGCCCGCCTTTGGGTCAACAGTTGAAATATGAGTAGAAAAATTTCAACTAAATCGATCCAGTAGTTTCTGTGCAAATTGGCTGTGACAGGACGGACAGACGGAGGCTAAGATCGATAGACACACGAGTGACCCTATAAGGGTTCCACTTTTTTCTTTTGAAGTACAGAACCCTAAAGAATGACTTAAACAAAAAATTTAACTATGTATATATAACTCTATAGTATATCGATACCATTCTAGCCAGTTCTTACAAACATGGGTTATAGTTTCACAGGTTTATATAATAATTTCATTTAATCATATGTACAATTTTCCGAGGCAATTGAGGTTTACAACTATTAAGAGATACTTTTAATGAATAAGTGTACCTGTAGATCATTATTGTCGCAATAATGATGGATCTTAGATCATGTTTCCACAAGTTTCATTGTTCATATAAGCTCCAAGAAGCTTATATGGATAATTTGTCAAGTCATTAGTGTAATGTTCGTAAACATAATTACTACTCGATCTATTGTTAGGTTCTGGCATAATTTTGTATTTGCCAAGGTACGTTAAATTCGCAGGTTCCCGTGTATTTATCACTTGTATACATATGTAGATCGCATTGTATTATTAAGGACGAAGGTAGTTATCGTCCTTTAAAAATACATTGCGATCTTGCCAAACGGCCCTTAACGAGCGTCACTAACGACACCACCATTTAACGGAGCCGCTATCTCTCACCCGTCGATACTTGCCGTTTTTGGTCTAATAACAAGCCAACCATCACAGCTTGTGCCTTATGTTTTCCCACTAGCTTAGAGTCGGGCCACGACGTCATGACGTCGTCGCAGCGTCAACGTCGCAACGTCGCTACGACGTACACATATCATCATCATCATGTCAGCCGAAAGACGTCCACTGCTGGACATAGGCCTCCCCCAAAGACTTCCACAATGACCGGTCCTGCGCCACCCGCATCCAGCGGACATCCGCGACCTTCACCAGGTCATCAGTCCACCGTGTGGGGGGCCTGCCCACGCTACGCCTTCCGGTACGTGGTCGCCACTCGAGAACCTTTCCGCCCCAACGGCCATCGGTTCTACTTAACTAGATCGTTGCCGACGACATACCTACTCTGCATTATACTCAAAGTCAAAGATTAAAGTTGATGGATAAAAACATGCAGTTACATTTTAAAATAACATAACAAGTCATTAATTCATTAAAAGCACTGGAAAACGTTATGCATGACAGAAACTGTGATCTTACAACGTCAAAATTCGTTCAAAATTACGACCACAAACAACATTACAAACCTATTGGACGCGCTTTCCGTTTTAGACATGTTCTACTCAACGTATTTATATCGATAATTAACGATTATACCCTCACCCCTATTTCTTTCCAAATTCTAACTCTCACTTCCAAATAGGTGTGACACCACAGACTTTCATAGTAACATAAGACCTTTGGCTTCGAACGCAATCAAATGTCAAGAGTATTTGACCGCGGTCTCCATTTTGCAATTTTTCCATACCAATTTCTGTCCAAAGTGCATCTAGCTCACACACGCTTGGCTATGTAATAATGCAAGAGGGAACGCATTATCAATACTAATAGAATATAATTTTTATGCCTTAAATGCCTTCCGATTTTTAGCCCCTATATTGACAAAGCAAAGACTTACCTGTCATTTTTTAGGCATTGGAATTGAGGCCCTAAATTGATCTAGTTTGAGGTCATTTTCTTTCTAAAAATGCTGTCGCCACATTGAGTTATGAGGATGTAATAGACGACAAAAGTATATTGAATTGAGTATCTGCATAATATTGATAGTTCAGTTTTGGGACTCAGCATTGTATGCACTACCTTTCTCTTAAAGGTAGCTGTTGTGATCTTTGATATAGAGAAACTACGGACCCGTATTGTGATCTACCCAAGCGACCCGTGACTCGCACGGCAACGGTCTAGCCTCGTCTCAACGAGCTCATGACATCACAGGGATCGCCACAACCTTGTGTTGTGGAGCGAGGAACAATCACTACGTGTTCCTGCCTGTTTACGATCCCCTACTTGGGGAATGTGTGGGGCCCCGAGGGCCCCGTAAGACCTCCTTTGCCTTCCCCCTATAGTCTTACCCTTGATTGCCTCGCATCGGTTCCGTACGAGTCTCTGACTCTTGCTTGTATTGCTATTGTTATCTAGTCCCTTAGTCGGGCTTTGATTGCTGAGTCCCACAACCAACAATTGCATATAAAATTCATAAAGACTCACCAGATCAGACGATCTTGAACCGCCCGAGCTACAGCAGTCTTTTGTGCTACCTACCCGCCACACGGGTGAACACAAACCGCCTGCTCCCTTTGTCGCCGCCGTTTTTTTCTGTCATTGTCCTACCAACGACTATAGAGGTTAGTATTGCCAGTGAGTAAAATAATACCACAGCTTTGAGGTGAAAACAGTTGTTGATAACTCACCGATTGTTGGTTAATCGCGGTGCTCCGCGACAAATGCCAACCGTTAAAATTGTAATGGAATTATAAGCGTTATCCATTCAAAAGCGTTTTGCGTTAGTGTTGGCGTGTATGTATTTAGTTATGATTGTGTTAGAACGGCTACGGTGGTTCTCTAAGTAGATAGCTGTCACGCCGCTTCCATCTTTTTATATATTCCGTGGGATTATCTTACTTGCACGCGTAGACTTGGACTAGTAAATCACTGTTTTTTTTTACAATCTAGCAGTAATTTTTAAAGGAGTATATTATAATTTCCAACATTGATATCAACTATGGATTTGTATTAGCGATTGAACAGCAATATTAGAAATGTTGAGCGCATTGTATGTACGAGTATGTACTTAAAAAAAGGCCGCACTATTTCATTTTACTAATTTCTTGGTTAGTTAAAAGTCAATCTGTGTTAATTTTGTTAAAAAACATATCATGAAAATTACTTATTTATCAAATTTGTTTAACCCCAGAAAATATTATTCATGAAGCGCACGATGCCAACAAAGGACCCATGCCGACTAAATCAAAATTAAAAATCTAAACACATTAATTATTTTTGCGGTGAAGTCTAAAAAGTTACTGAGAACTATTTGCATTTCTAAAACGGTTAAAAGATGGTTTTGAATCAAATTTTAAAGAAATATATGTCAAGAAATTTATAAATAAAGCTGCAGAACGATAAATATATCGAGTAGGGTAAATTATAACCTGTATATTTTAAAGTAACATTCCGATTGTATTATTTTATTTACTCACACATAGCATAGTATGCGCGCGTATAAAGATGAGTTTCGACTCGTGTCGCATTATAAATTCACTCGCTACACTCGTTCGTGTATAAGAATAACACTGGTCGAAAATCACATACTTCCCGCACTTGTAGCATAAATAACATATATACATAACATATCATCGTAGTATCATATCAGAGTATTACATATCATATCATCATGTCAGAGTATTTTCCTCTATTACCATAAAATAATTGAAATGCCACTCTAAGGATAAGACTGCTACGGGTACATGTTAACTATACGTATGTAAGTAAGGATCTCTCACAGCATCGCCGTCGTAGTCAAATGTGCATTGATATTCTCAGATTGAATGATGTCGATTAAAAAATGTAGTTCGAAGTGATTTATTTTGCAACATATGAAACTACTATTAGTTAGTGAGAACGCAGAGGTCTGCGGGGGTGAGCTATTTTTACGTCATTAATGTCATGTAGTTTTTTTCATTGTAGTTAATACGGATATCCATTAAGAAATATTAAACGAAGACAAAACTGAAATGATTAAAGTAAAATGAAAGTGCGTTACAAAACGAGTGAATTTTATTTATTGTATATTTTCTGTGCTATTGCAATAAATAACTATAAGTTTTTCTATATTTTAAATTTTTAATGATTTTCTCCTTGAGTTCGATATCCATTTATAGATAGAAAAAGATCTTTGTACGAGTACATCCACTGAAGTGAGTGGAGTGAAATTGTATATTCAAATGCTGTCCACGTCTGTTGCTTCCTAAAGTTTTTCGGAATACTCCCTAAAAAATCAAAGTCTGGGTTTCTAGAGGTGGCATTTCTAATTTTTGACTGACAGAAGCAGATGAACAACCATTAATAACATCTATCACTTGATCTAAAGTTAAAAATGCATCTATTATAGACAGTTTTTATTCTCGGAATTTCTTAAAAATAAATTTTCCGTTTGTGTAATTCTTTTCGCTACTCTTATCGACTTTCTTTCTGACGCTCTCAATGCTCATAGGACTACTTTTATTTTCTCAAAATATTTTTCGTAATATGCTGCTGCCTCTAGCCAAGTTCCCCATCTGATAATGACGGGCTTTGGAGGCAGGGGCATATTAGGATATATGTCCTTTAATATTCGAATTCTATTGGGATAACCATACTTTCTGTAGTAAGTAAGGAGTTCAGTGTTATTTGTCCCAAAAATAAACTATTAGTAAATGAGAAACTAGCATTTAGTGATTGGGCTACCAAAGGAATAAGGAAAAGTAGAGATATGATGTATCAACTGTATAATGATAAATCGCACACTGACTCAAAAGCCTTTCATGAACATGTAAGGTCTTATTCGAAATTATTTAAAGCGGTCTGCTTCCAAGCTAAAGCTATAACTATCAGGGAAAAGATACGCAAAGCTAACAATAAAATTAAAGCCGTCTGGAAAACAATTAATGTGGAGACTGGTAGAAATATATCTAGAAATTCAGAACATAAATTACTAATAAATAATCAATTTACTTCGAACACTGAGGAAATTGCTAATATTTTTGTAGATTTCACTAAGATACCTTTGAAAGCAACAAAGTCATTGGAATCCTCCTCTGGGTTGGCCGAAACCTACCTTAAAGAAAGTTTCCAACAAACTGTACCAACTTTTTCCTTTGAGTGTATATCAATCAGAGATGTCATAAAATCCTATAAGAATTTAAAAACAAAAACTACCGAAGATCTTTGGGGCTTATCCGTAAAAGTTCTAGACTCCTTAATTAACATAATTGCTCCTTACTTATCGGATTTGTTCAACTTGTGTATAGATAAAGGGACGTTCCCGGACCTAATGAAATTTAGTAAAATCACTCCCATTTTTAAGTCAGGACATAGGACAGACCCTTCCAACTACAGACCAGTCTCTGTGCTTCCGGTGTTGAGTAAAATATTTGAAAAACTGATGTTAAGCCAACTGCTGTCCCATTTTAACAAACACAAAATATTGCATTCAAGTCAGTATGGTTTCACTAAATGTAGATCGAAAACTGATGCGGGCTGTCATCTGATGACCCTTATCCTCGAGGCTTGGGAGAGCTCACAGGATGTCATTGGGGTGTTTTGTGATCTCTCCAAAGCGTTCGATTGTGTGGAACATCGCACCCTACTGTGCAAGTTGAAGGTCTAATGGAAACGCTCTGAACCTGGTGGAATCATACTTGATTGATAGGCAACAGAGGGTAACTATAAATGGTGTTTCATCTTCTAGTTCTCTGGTAAAAATGGGAGTACCTCAGGATCGATCTTGGGTCCCTTCTTATTTTTAGTTTATATCAACGATTTGCCTTACATGGTTAAAGACCTAGCAGACATTGTTCTATTCGCCGATGATACATCTCTAATTTTTAAAATACAAAGAAATGATAGCGCTCTAGTACATGTAAATAACGCACTGGTCATCATTTCCAAATGGTTTGCAGCCAACAACCTGTTATTGAACGCGAAAAAGACCAAATGTTTGAAATTTTCATTACCCAATGTTAGATATAATGTAGAACCAAATATAGTTCTTGAAGGTGAAAGGCTTAAAATTGACAATGCAACCTTATTCCTTGGCTTCAATATAGACTCTAAGTTACAATGGGGTTCTCACATTAATGTTCTGTCAGGGAAACTAAGCTCTGCAGCTTATGCGGTTTATAGAATTAGACAACTGACAGATGTAGCTACAGCGAGATTAGTCTATTTCGCATATTTTCATAGTCTAATGTCATATGGAATCTTGTTGTGGGGAGCAGCTGCAGACATTGAAACTATATTTATATTGCAAAAGCGTGCGATTCGTGCCATTTATGAGATGCGTCCTCGCGACTCCTTAAGAGAACTCTTCAAACAGATAAACATACTGACCCTACCTTCTTTGTACATCTATGAAAATATTATGTACGTGCGTAAAAACTTAAATAAATTTAAATTAAATAGTGACATTCATAATTTTAATACTAGGAACAAATTTAAAATAGCTGTACCTCATTTTAGGCTATCTAAAACCAATAAAAAATCTTTTTTAGGAAACTCTGTATGGTTTTATAATAAGATCCCTAGCGAAATCACTGGGCTCACAGAAGGCAAATTCAAGATCCACGTAAAAACTACTTTATTAAAGAAAGCTTATTATACAATTAGCCAATACATGGAAGACAAAGATGCCTGGAAGCTTCTGCATGGCACCACCACAATCTGTTACTAGACTAAATTATAACAGTAGAATTATATAATTATAACAATAGAATCAGTTTTGCCTTGCAAAAGTGCTGTCTGAAGGCCTATTTGAATAAATGTATTTGAGTTTGAGTTTGAGCCTTTAAAAAACTTTCTTTACGTTCAAAATAAGCAAATCCTCATCTGGATACAGGAAACGTATTTTTTCAACTACGCGGTTTAGCCAGCAACACATAAGCGACGCCATCAGTACTTAGCACCAGGACATTTCCAATTTTGTAGTCAAAAGATTCGCCCTCATATTTTTCAGACTGTCTATGACGAATGCTTATATTTTTTGATCATTAACTTTTGTTAACTGTTTGTATGCTACTAAATATGGTCTATGGTCTTAAGCGGAAAGTTGTGCAAAATAGATTAGGTAATCACATTTCATAGGTTCTAATAAAATTTATTTGTTTTGATGGCGACGTAAAGTTTGTAGCAGAAAGATGGCCTAAATAAACATTTCATCTATATTAATAATTTCGTGCAGGGGTACGGTAGACCCGAACGTGACCTGTCTCAAATTGAAGAACGTATAAAAATAACGATTTTTGATTTGAACATATGTATCCGCAAAATTCGGATTGTCGCGTATTTTGCATTTAAAAGTGTTAATTTGATGACAAAACGTCGGCCATATTGCCCACAGACTATATTGCTATATTAAATTTGTTGGTTGACAGTGTCGGCTACGTTCGAAAATCGTGAACTATTTTTGCGTCCGGTATGTTGGCCAGCTGTGCTACCGCGAACTTCGAAAATCGAACTTCGTATCGTGCCGTCCCTTTCACTCTCGTGTTATACTCTATATGACGGAAAGGGACGGTACGATTCGAAGTTCGCGGTAGCACCCCAGGTTGCTGGGCTGCGTTCTGGGCGATGGGCCATCATCGCCCATTGTGTGGATTCGGCTAGCCGCGTCTGCAGCGTTTTGTTTTTGTAGTTTTATACACCTATCAGCCTAGCTAGCACGATAACTTATACCGTCACGTTATATGGGCGAAATGTATTAAAACGTCACATAAAACGTAACGGTATAATCTATTTATTTATTTATTTTATTTATTTATTTATTGCTTACATGTATATAATTATAAATGCAGATGTTATTGCAAAGTAATTAAACTAATGTGTCATACATGCTACCTCTAGCAGAGGTGTTACAATATTTGCTTATCCACAAAAATTGTATTAAATAAAATGAATTGAAAAGAAATTAAGATTACATCGCAATGGTTATTATATAACATATCAAGATTAATATTTAATACTTCTGAATTATACAATAGCATCGGACAGAAAACCCTCTACTGAATAATAACAATTTTTGATAAGGAGCGATTTTAGCTTACTTACAAATATAGTGTCTTTTTGTTCCGACTTAATGCTATCTGGTATTTTGTTATAATTTTTTACAGCAGCATGATAGGGGTCATTTCTGCACAATTTAATTTTTTCAATTGGTAAAAATATTTTGTTTTTGTGTCTTTTACTTTGGGATACTTTGTAGTGTTGCAAGTTCTTACGGGCAATCGTGCTAGCTAGACTGATTGTCACAACAACCGCCTTCAAAGCGAATGTATGGGGCCTGTTACATGGATTCATATCACGATAAGTATCACGTGAATATTAAAGCAGAATCCATACAAATTTGAAAACTGCGATAATATTGACACCCCAGTATTGTGATAATATTAATCGTGTAAAGGACACCACTTGAATGTTTGCTGAGTCTGTCCGCCATCTTAAAGCTGCGTCTCTATTTTGTTTGTGACAAACTACTAGGTGACTTATGGCTTTTAAACGTCTAGCAAAATTCTATCCCTTTCTCGCTCTATCTTATAACTTAGTGGTACTGGGGGACTACTCCGAAATTCGAAATCCGAACTTCGTATGGTGCCGTCCCTTTCACTCATATAGTCTATGACAGGAGAGTGAAAGGGACGGCACCATACGAAGTTAGGATTTTGAATTTCGGAGTAGACCCTCAGCTCATGCCGTTCGCCGCGCTCGGACGCTAGAGGCGCTACTGCGAACCGAAAACGAAGTATCTGCCTCTCTCGCACATGTATATTCGAACGACAGAGAGGAAGATAGTTCGTTTTTGGTTCGCGGTAGGCCCTCAGGCGTCAACTTTAAAACGAATAGGGTATTTTCCTATAAGAGAAATAAAATTCAAAATGTAATAAAAACCAGCCAAGTGCGTCGGAGTCGCACACTGAGGGTTCCGTACAACTAAAAAACAAATGTGATTTATCAATATATTGATATTTTTGGTAAAATATACTTCATAATAAACATTATCACTTAATTTCAAGTTAATAGGTCGATGGGAAGCTAAAAAATTATATGTGTGACAGACAACACACGGAATGTTCTTTGACTTTCTTCGACCGTCCGCCGCGCTCGGACTAAGGTGCTACCAACCGAAAACTAAATATATATGCCTCTCTGTCGCTCTCTTTTCAGATCGTGGTAGGCCTTCTGGTCTGACGGCTCCTATTCCTGGATGGTGCGCGTATCGGAATGTGAAATACCTTTGGCAAAACGGAACAAGTTGTTAAATAGCTTCCATTAATTGGAGAAAATATTACCAACTGTTATTATTATCACGTGAAACACTGAATATTGAAGCAACATCCGTAGGGGCCTGTTACATGGTTATTATTATCACGCGATATACTCATATCACGATCCGTATCACGTGCAATGAATATTGAAGAAAAATCCATACTATTTTGAAAACCACGATAATATTGACACACCAGTATTGTGATAGTATTAAGCGCTTAACAGACCCCATACAATTTTAAAAATCGCGATAATATTGAGTGTAAAGGGCCCCACTGAATAGAATTTGGCGGAGAATAGAGAGCTGCTATCGCGAAACGAAAACGAACGAACATCGTGTATTTCCCTCTGTGTCGCTCGAATTTGCAAGTGCGACAGAGAGGGAGATACACGAACTTCATTTGTTCTTCGCGTTAGCAGCTCTGACTTCGCACCAAAAATACTGACTGGCACATCAATATTTAACAATGCACATCTGAATTGAATTTTAATGAACGATTAGTATTTTAGCTATACAAATCAGTACTGATTACGGTGTCAAATTTTTTATGTGCCTTTAAATACTACCCTTATAAAAATGCTTAGGATTAACTTGCAAAGATACTAGCCTTTGCCCGTGACGTCGTTTGCGTAATCTTTTACTCCCAATTCCATATATTTCCATTCCATACTTTTATTCCCAATCCAGACTACAGACTATATTTCTATACGATTCGAAGTTTCATCATAATCCGTTGTTCTAATGTTTTTATTTTATACATTTTTGTACACTATTTCTTTCGTCGTTTGCATAACTGTCACGAATAAATGTTTTGTTTATTTCTTTCTTATTTATTTCACCCGAGCGAAGCCGGGCTTTCATCTAGTTAGTTTATAATTACACGTGGGGCATTTACCATTAAATGACAAGGTATGTCCATGTTTTGCAAAAAAAATAGCTCGCCCCCGCCGACTTCTGGGAGAAGTTTATAACATGTTGGAAAAATAAAGGTACAGTATTTTACTATGTAATTTATTTTCTATTGCTATAGATCACAGTTAATTTTGTTTTAATGGGGAATCTCAACATTTCTTTACCTGAATTGGTTAACAATTTGCTTTTTAAAGGAAAATATTAAATACGCAGTATTTTTTCTTTATTCCATAGGTAGGTACTATAAGAACTACGATTATGTATCGCAGCTTCATTCTTTGCAATTTAAAAATTTTGAAATTTGTATATTTTATCATATTTCATTATTATTTATTATATGATATATGCAACCTTACTATTCCATCACCACCACCATATCAGCCAAAGTACGTCCACTGCTGGACATAGGCCTCCCCCAAATTCACGGGGGGTATTTGCCATAATCGCCACGCTTGGCATGCGGGTTGGCGATCGCAGTATCTCCACCGTACTCCAGGGATGCTGCTGCCCATCCCCCGGTGGTCTTGGTCGTAGTTTTAGGACATACCCGGGTACCTTACTATTCAGTTTCAGTTATTTATTGTGTTGTATTGCTGTTGTTGTTTTCCTTCATTCAGTCATCATACTCATCATTAATATATTCAGTCTGTCAGTCATGCAGCTTTTTGCAGCGGTACCTAATTATTTCGATCATTTTAAATGTTTCATTATTTCTAGGTTCCTCTTTACCTAAGCTGAAATTAATTCAATCGGATTGAGCTTACAGTAGGGTAAACGAAGGACAGGGATGCGTTTTTTTGTTGACATTTCATCTATACGTAATTTATAAAACGCCCCTACCCTCGAGACCCAAAGAACATCATCTCTGATATTGGACACCGATTCAAAGAACTTTCTTAATGTTACGTAAAGGAATAAGATTTTTTATGTTATAAATATTAATATCTGTGATATTCGCGACTGTATTCAGACATAATATCCATCTGGGTAGTAGTCATTTCATAGAAAAACTAAAAAATACTAAATTATTAACCGACTTCAATAGAAGGAAGGAGGTTCTAAATTCGTCTGCATGTTTGTTTTTCTTTTTTTTATGTATGTATGTTCCCCGATAACTCTTGACCACGTCGGCCGTTTTAGATAATTCTTTTTTTTTTGTTTCAAAGCAGGTACCACCAAGTTGGTCTCATATAAATTAGGTGAAGGTCTGATGATGGGCTCTAGGAGGAATTGAGGGAACTCCTCGAAATTGATATGCACGAATATGCCGATTTGGGTATTTTCTGTATGTACCAAACATTGGCTCACGGAAACCACAAACTGTGGCATAGCGAAATACAATTGGAGTCAGTTTTTTTTTGTATAAATTATTTAGATAAAAAAGAGATGTCTTCGGAATTATATTTCTTATTTTTCCCGATTCCCATTTCCATTCCCACCATTGGACCGGCTATACTAAGAAACGTGGGATTTTTTTTGAATAAAAAACAAAGTGTAATAGAATCTATGTTTATTTGGGACGCTTCACGCAGACATTTTTATAATTGAATTGCTGAAAGATGAAAGAAAGCAATTTTTTATCTCTGAGGCGTCACCCTGTTGAAAGGATTTCTGACAAATCCGTCGCTGGGGATTTTAGCTATCCAGATAAATGGATCTAGCTGTCCAACTTTTGACATTGGAAATGTCTTTTCGTTCGCTCCAGTATAGGGTCCCATTTCACGAAATAGTGCGATCCTCTTATATTTCAGAGAGTTGTGAAGGTATGATATTCAAACAAGGCTCAAAAGACACGTATTTACGAGATGTGTAAGATGAAAAGAGAATTATTTGAGAAAGTCCGGAACGAAAAAAGTTTTGGCCAAAATAGTGAAAAAAAAAATCAATTTCCTCCGAATTTTTCATTTTGGCACTCGATATTTTGGAAACGAAGAATGATATCATAATTTTGATCAAAACTCCTCTTGACAATTTAGTCGGCTACAATTTGAGCCTAAAACAAAGACAATCGGGTCAAGGGTTTGCGCTGTAGCCTAACCTTTTTGAAAGAAGTCAAAAAGTCAGAACGACTATTAGTAGGTAATATATATTTTTTTAAATCAACACAATTGTACAATTGTAGTTAGTTTTAGTTTTATATTTCAAATTGTTTAAATTAAACATGTATTGTTTCTATAATAAATTATTATTAATTATAGTTCGAGACCACAATAGCACATTATTGCAGTGCCCGGGAAATAGCAATTCGTGGATAAGTCAATGATGTTTTCGAAGACCAATATCTTCCAAAACCTTGGCAAATAAAATAGTTGATTGAGATTGCATAAAACAAGCCTTGTCTGCGGCTCGGGTCGATAAATTGTCTCGGATAAAATGAATTTTATACATGAGTTATTCACTTTTCGCTTTTCACTTCGATTGCGAGAAAATTAAACAAATAATCAAGGTTATGATATCATATAATTTATCCTTCTCCTGGGGCCTAGGGTGTCATGTTGAATTCGACTTTGAAAATTCTTGTTATAGTTATAGTCGGAGTTTGGAGGTCGAGTTAATTTGAAGTCGCCGTTATCTTGCGTGAATATTAGTTTAGTAAAGTGGCAAATGCCTTTTTATGTGGTTACCGTAACTTGGCTGCGCTTTAAAAAATTGCCAATTTAATAGGAATTTTGTATGTGAGCTATGTTTATATATTATATATCAACCAAATTGGCATAACGTTAGCAAATGTAATGCATTTTTTTATTTTGTTGAGTTCATTTTCAATGTACCTTGATGGTCGTGTAGTGCACGAGATATGTGAATTTTTGTGGAAAAAACTAACTACACTAAATTATGAATAAGAAATAGCAGTCTAGGTGATTTCACTTGTCAAGATTAGCACTGATGTATACTTATTCAATTAAGAGAAAAAAGTACACTATATCTGTGACGCTTGTACGAGTTGTACGACGGTTTTCAGGGGGCCAATCCCGAATGCCCGAAGATCGAAGTTCGTATATATATATATATATATATATGACTCGAATGGGTAATTGCGATAGAGATGGAGATATTCGAAGTATTTTACCCGAGTAACTTCACTTGACAAGACAAACCCCACAACCGTCAAGTGTAAATGTCGCATCTATATCCATGGTTTTTATAACAGACACAATACACAACACAACCCATATCCTTTCCTTATACAGCCTTTCAATCCTAGATTATTACATGTTTCCAAGATCAAGCTAAAAAAATGTTTTATTGACAATATTGAGATTAAGGGGACTCCTTCAGCATGTATCCAAGGTAACAATAGATTGAAAACATTTAATAAGGTTCTATCAAAAATGTAATCTTTGGTACCACTAACCATTATTACCAACTTATTTTTTCCACTGTCATCAACAACTTGTTGAAATATTGACACGGTTTCAATAAACCCAAACACGACGCATTTATAATAGGAGTTGCTATGGCCACCTTTTGTGTCCAGCATCAGATCAGCTCTGTGGTACCATAATATTATGCAATATTGTCACAGCATTTACATAATTACAAATTTCAGCTCAATCGGCTAAAGACAACCGCTTTAAAATTCAGTTACAAGATTTGACTCGAATATACGCACATGCAAACATTGGAAGGTAGGTAAAAGGTTGTAAAGTTGTAAAGTTGTTGTAATTGTACTTTGTAAAGTTGTTGTAATTCAGCAGCAAGACGCCGAAAAATAGCAGCTGCGCGATCAACATCGACTAAAATAATCCCTTTTTTTCGAGGCGGCCATACTTGCATTATCAATTTCAATGTACAGAACAACCATAATATTATTAACTATCTTACCTTACTACGTAACGACTATATTATTCCAAATGTCGTACCTGCGTACATGGTAAAAAAATGATCTTGAAATCCGAACGCTCAAATGGAGACGTCATCAATTTAGATTTACGGTGTAGGCACGGCTCACGGTAATGGATTGTCATTTGCGGAATGACGCGGAATCTTCTGGCTCTAGTTGTTACAGAATGACGCAGTAAGATTTAGACTTCGTTCAATTGGGGATTTGTGGTCTTACGTAGTATTGTCTTGATGATCTTTCGAAACATGTGAAAGATAAGTTCTACTTTATTAAAATTACTCATAGAAAGCAATAACATGATACGAGTTATTACATTTTGTATTTTAATGCAAAGTAGCTATTTCTTTTCCATTAGTAGTGAAAAACTCCTAGATTTATGTCATGTGTTGCTGTTGGTACCTAAGTATGTGCTTAATGATAAGATATAATTGAACAAAAGGATCTCTAAAGTTTTCAAAATACGCAAATATATGCAATTTTCTAGCATGGCATAACCTACATAACATTTTTGAAATAAAATATCCGTGCAAGTTTTTTTTATGTTTTGCTCGGCTTGGCCCGGCACTGCCGTACTGAGGTTGTCAAGGTGTTTCTTTAGAATGACGAAAATTGTCGAACTGTATTCCTCGTATAAATTTAAATTTTAACAACAAGTATCTGACGAATACAAAGAGTCCATGAAATGAGAATCCGTGTAATTTTATATCCTCATTTAGAACGTAATTTAGCTGAACGTAAATTTCAAGCGTTGCCACTCCGTACCTACTTATTTATTTATCAGCTAAAGACATTTCCTCAGTATCTTACACTAACTGATTCACGGTAGTATGTATGTAGGAATTTAGATTAAAACCACATAAGATAACTTACATTATCTGCGTAAAACAATTCTTAAAATAAAATATCATAATAAACAATGTGATTGAATAAGTGATCGGTATAATAGTAAAATGAGGTAAGTGTCTACTTAACCTTCATACGAGTATGGTGGAGGTATCATTCCATTTTCAATATTAGTTTATCGGCAGTCGAGACGGTCGTTTTCGATTCTTCCTACAGAATTTTCAGAGTTCAGAAGGCTCAAGAGAAACGGGGAGGAAGATTTCTTACAGTGATAGCGTCATTACTCAGCTGGAAGTTATGGGAGCTGACAATCACATATGTCGCCCGTGGCATTATTAAAAATACTGCTACCTTATATGTAGGTCATCAGATCGATGGATTTTTTTGCGACAATAGCAAGTAAGTTCTAGTAAGCTAGATGATTTAAAAAAAACTTAATTGAATTACTTTTGACATACAAGGAAATAGGTATAACGGTTAATAGTTACTTTACAAATTATGTGGTAACAAACCTATTAACTAAATTAATTTGAATAAAAGGTAACAATTCTAAATTTAGATGGTTATCTTTTTGTTTAGTAGGGACGGGGGTAGTTCATATTAAAGAGCATCACCTAATGAAATGTTTGAATTAAAGTTATGGTTTTATTTCAGAATGTATATGCTATCTCTATTTCAGAATGTAAAGTCCAGAGGGTGGGGCCACCAGATATCTGTCCGATAACTGGCTGGAACCGCTACGGGTACGCGACCCCGGACTGCTCTAGCTGCTAGTGCCACACACCCCTCTGTACTCCGTGGCACTAGTATCCCTAATCCAGAATCCCTATACATATATCCCCTATAATCCTTTTCGTCTATCATTCTTACCATACCAGGAATTCCCAAGGAGGGTTGATGTCAGGCAGGCGGCCGGTCGTAAAATTAATGCCAAATCCTTATGCAACATGAGTTTCACAGTTGACAGAGCGTGCGATAATGTTAGGGCGTACCCCGCAGGCGACGCGCAGACGCAGCACCCGGCGTCTGTGGGAAATGGACGAGGGTTGCTGCACCAGGGACGGGGGCAGCGTAAGAAGCTAGTCCGGGAAGTAAGACTGAGGATTGCGAGTTGGAATATTGGTACAATGACTGGAAGGGGACGAGAGTTAGCAGATGTTTTGGAAAGGAGACGGATAAATGTAGCGTGTTTGCAGGAAACGAAGTGGAAGGGACAGAAAGCAAGGGAAATTGGGGCGGGTTATAAGTTTTATTACTGTGGCAGTGACGGGAAAAGAAATGGTGTAGGTATTGTGTTAGATAACGAGCTCAAGAACAAGGTGACGGATGTAAGGAGAGTGAATGATAGGGTTATCATAGTAAAACTGTTGATGGAAGATGCGGTTTTGAATGTAGTTAGTGTGTATGCGCCGCAAACTGGAAGTGATGACAGTGTGAAAGAAAAGTTTTGGGAGGATTTTGATGCAGTAATAATGGGAATACCAGAATGCGAGGATGTATATATTGGGGGGGACTTTAATGGACATGTGGGAAGGACGAATGAGGGGTATGAAAGAGTGCATGGGGGCCGAGGTTACGGAGCCAGGAACCAAGACGGTGAAGCTCTACTGGAGGCAGCCTTAGCTTTTGACCTAGCCATAACAAACACATTCTTTCAAAAACGGGACCAACATCTTATCACCTACCGTAGTGGTCAACACTCCACTCAAATTGACTACATTCTTTTGAGAAGAAAAAGGCTAAGTTCCGCCAAGGGCTGCAAGGTAATACCCAGTGAGAGCCTTGTTTCCCAGCATAGGTTATTGCTCCTGGACTTAACTTTGAAGGTTAAACGTTTAAAGAAGAGCCTGAATCCTCCAGCTAGAACAAAATGGTACAGATTGGATGATAGGAAATTATCAGCAGAATTCAGGGAAAGAGTGGTTGGTAAAATGATTGAAATGGGAGATATGGCAGAGTTGGGAGTAAATGAGTGCTGGAATGAGGTGGCAGCGTGTGTACGGAACGTAGCGAGGGATGTCTTTGGAGAAACAAAAGGAAAAAGGAAGATAGATAAGGATACATGGTGGTGGAATGAGGAAGTACAGATGATTTTGAAAGAAAAGAAGAATGCATTCAAAGAATGGACAAAAGTGGAAGATGGAAATGATAGAGAGAAGGAAATGAGAAGATCAGAATATCAGCTCAGTAAAAAGAAGGCTAAGAAAGCAGTTGCAATTGCACGGGCCAAGGTACAAAATAAGTTGTACGACTTTCTGGAGAGCCCACAAGGCCAAAAAGATCTTTTCAGAATATCGAGAGAGAGAGAGATGAATGCAAGAGATGTAAATCATATGAAGTGTATAAAAGACGAAGCGGGTAAGATTTTGACGGATGATGAGGAAATAAAAGGACGCTGGAAGAGTTACTTTAATAAATTAATGAACGAAGAGAATGCATGGAACGGAGTGTTAGAAAATATGCGAAGTAATATAGGTATGGTAAATAAGATAAGTATAGAGGAAGTGAAGATGGCGGTGCTTAGTATGAAGAATGGGAAAGCGGTTGGGCCGGATGGTATACCAGCGGAAGTATGGAAGTTTTTGAAAGCGGATGGATGGAAGTGGCTGACTTTATTTTTCAATAAGTTGTTGCAAGTAGAGGCAATCCCTGATGAATGGTGCAACAGTTCGCTGGTGCCCATCTTTAAGAATAAAGGCGACATACACGATTGCAACAACTATCGGGGAATAAAGCTCATGTCACATAGTATGAAGATATGGGAGAAAGTGATAGCGAGACGAATGAGAGAAGAAAGCGAGGTAACACAGAACCAATTTGGGTTTATGCCGGGCCGAGGGACAATGGACGCCATATTTGCACTCCGCCAACTTTGCGAAAAATACCGGCTTGCACAAAAAAACTTGCATATGGTGTTCATTGATCTGGAGAAAGCATACGATAGGGTCCCTCGTAAGGTTCTGTGGTGGGCTATGAAAGGAAAAGGTGTGCCAGAGAAGTATGTCAAACTTGTTCAGGCGATGTATGACAGAGCTAGTACTCACGTCAGGTCCGAAGCTGGGGTAACCGACAAGTTCAATGTGGCTGTAGGTTTGCACCAGGGGTCGGCTTTAAGCCCGTATTTGTTCCTCCTGGTTATGGATGCTCTAACATCGGACATACAGGAGGAAGCACCCTGGTGTATGCTGTTTGCCGACGCCGTTGTTCTTGTCGGGGATGATGCTCTTCAGGTCCAGAGCAGGCTGGTAAAATGGCGGGAAAAGCTGGAGAACGTAGGATTAAAAATAAGCAGAACCAAAACAGAGCACTTGTTCTGCGACTTCGGCGGTTTATCCAGTTTTTCCCAAATTGCCTTGGATGGTGTATCCCTACCAGTCTGCTCCGACTTCCGGTACCTTGCATCATTAATCCAAAATGACGGCAATATAGACCGTGACGTGAAAAATAGAATAAATGCGGGATGGATGAAACGGCGACAGGTCTCTGGAACAGCTTGCGATCCACGAATGCCCCTTAAACTTAAGGGGAAAATTTATAAAACGATCATAAGACCTGTCGTAATGTATGGATCAGAATGTTGGGCAACGAAAGTGACGGATGAAAGAAGAGTGCACGCAGCTGAGATGAGAATGCTGAGATGGATGTGTGGAGTGACGAGGAAAGATCGAATTAGAAATGAGTATATAAGGGGAAGTTTGAAAGTGGCACCCGTGACAGAGAAAATGAGGAGCAGTAGGTTAGCATGGTATGGGCATGTAATGAGGAGGGATGAATGTCATATTGATAAAAGAATATTAGGGTTGGATGTAAAAGGACGAAGAGCGATTGGAAGGCCCAAAAAGCGATGGATGGATTGTGTGAGAGAGGATATGAGAAAGAAAGGAGTAAGCGCTGAAGTGACGAATAATAGAGAGGAATGGAAGAAGAAAACATGTTGCGCCGACCCTGCATAAGCGGGATAAGGGCAGGGAGATGATGATGTATATGCTATCTAGCAAATAAATATTTTTGTGTTTATTGCAAATGAAGTGTAAGTTTACAAGCATATTGCAGTGCGGTTATTTTTGCTAGGTATACCTACATTTCAATTCATCTCTACTATAAATTAACACAGCCACTTGGTTTACAACTAAACGTCTACCAAGTTGAGACTTATTTATTACCTATACTAAACTTCGAGCAGTTAGACTATTTCGCCTGACGTAAGGTGGTCACTAGTCGTTAATCGCACACACAGTGATAAGTTCAAACGTGCGTTTCACAAACACACGACTTATTATTAAACTCATGTAGGTTTCGATATTGCATCTCGTTTTTATTGATACATAAATCGCCGTGAACACTGTTATGAACAACGCGCCCAGAATCGACCTGAGTAAAATTTTTCGTGGTTCCAATCCGGCCACACTCGCAAGGAATTTAGCGAACTTCTGGTGACGTCTGGTGTCGCCTGCGGTATTTCCGGACCGATTCGACCTTCAAACCTTCAAGAAAAGAGCGTACTCCCATCTTAAAGGCCGGCAATGCACTTACAACCCCTCTGGTGTTGCGACGGTCCATGGGCGGCGCTAATCACTAACCATCAGGCGATTCGTCCGCTCGTTTGCCTCCTATGTCATAAAAAAAAGACTTACCTACCTGCCAACTCAATATTAATTCGTGCTAAACTTTCCCGCGAAAGAAATCACGTAAATTTTATGATTTACCTTTGTAGATATGACAAGGGTTCACAAATATGTTTAAATTATAAAGTTACTCACATAAAAGATGCTCCATATCGTAGGATTGCTACTCGCCATGAAAACAGACTTTGTTTGCCAAAATCAAACCTAGTGATGCACAGCAATAGCCCATATGTTAAATTTATTAAAATCTACAACATAATCCCCAACGATTTAAAGGCTGAGGAAAAAGACCACATATTTAAATTTAAGTTAAAAAAGCTACTTATCGGAAAAGCGTATTATACAGTTCGCGAATTCTTAAATGACAAAAAATTTACATGAAGTATTTTTAATTATCAATTATCAATTCTAATATGTTGTTTGCTCTTTAATAATGTACTTGTAGTGCAACTTTGTCCGTTGATGTTTTAATTTTATTTTATTATTATTATTATTATTTTAAATTATGGTAAATTCTTTTATGACATATGTTGTACATACATGTTAAACCAATAATCTGTTGTGACGTTGCTATGCCCTACCCGGGCCCATATGGGACTCAATGTACCTAGTTATTAAGATCTGTACAAAACTATGGTTGCAATAAACGACTATGACTATGACTATGACTACTTCCCAAGGTTAATATTAATAATTGTTACCTACGTGGTCGCTTACTATGGGCCTCATAAGAAAGCTCAAAGTCACCCAAAGGGCTATGCTGGGAGTATCTCTGCGTGATCACATCAGGAATGAAGTTATCCGCAGCAGAACCAAAGTGACTGAAATAGCCCTTCGAATCGCTAAACTTAAGTGGCAGTGGGCGGGACACATAGCACGTAGAACCGATGGCCGTTGGGGCGGAAAGGTTCTCGAGTGGCGACCACCACGGCTGTTTATCTACGTAGAAGGAAACGTGTATGATAGCCGCCATATTGTGTCAAAAAGATTTTGACGACATACTTAGCTCTCATTGGCTACTGCCTTGTCTGCCAATGGACGTCAAACGTCAAAATAAAGTGACAAATAAAAATAAAATGGTGTCTCCTCGGAATTTCGTCTAGTCGTCTCTGAACATTTTTGCAAATGTTGTTATTGAATATGTAGTATTGATAGATTACTATGCAATAAACAGACGGAACAGTGTGTAGCTAATCGAAAATTCATCTGCAAACGCGTAATAACCATTGTTTGGACAACAAATGGAAGACAGTGAAGTGCGTCGTATGTGGCATGCCATGCAAGTTCTCATTTTGCAAAATGTACGAGTGTTGTGTTTGTAAAACGTAGAACTCTGTGAAAGGACGAAGATATATCGTTTACCCGGATATGAAATGAGATACATTAAAAAATAAATCTGTTGATAAGTAAATTGTTTGTTTAATTTCATATAATACGGCACAACATAGTTCACGGTATTTCAATTGAACACCAGTTTCATTTTACATCGGACGTTGGTGTTCAATTGGAAATACCGTGAGCTTCTATACAGAGTTACTTTAAATTTAAATGAGCTATATATATTTATCGTTGGATGTTCACAGTAAGTTCCATTGCCACAGTGTCAAAAAATAATTAAAAAAAAATAACGTCAAAAATCTACTAGCGGGTACAGATTAAATATGGTTGCTTACGGTCTATAATTTTAGTTCGTTAGTTGGCGGTCTGTACCCTTACTAGTCTGTGGCGACCACTTACCGCAAGGCGTAGCGTGGGCAGGCCCCCCACACGGTGGACTGATGACGTCCGCTGGATGCGGGTGGCGCAGGACCGGTCATTGTGGAAGTCGTTAGGGGAGGCCTATGTCCAGCAGTGGACGTCTTTCGGCTGGCATGATGATGGTGATGGTGATGACCTACCTATCATGAAGAATGACCTACACTGTAGCGAGCGAATATCATTATGCTACTTAAACAGAAATTCGTAACACAATCAAAATTAACATAACATTTTACTAACTAGTAATGGTCGACAAAAAGTACATAATACCACTGATAGTCAAATCAGCAACTTTTTACGAAACTAAGTAGTGTCCAAATGCGGCTACTATAGCAGTGCCTCTTTGTAATGGTTCACTTATTTTAAGTAGGTTAAATATTTTAAGTTAAGCTAGTTTTTTTTTGCTGTCGCTCCTACTAATATTTTAATTGTAATGTGCTGTTTCTGTGGTTTACAATAAATTGGTTCCTATTTCTATAGAATGGCATAAATAAGCTGAAGTTTGATTTTTCCTAAGTATTTTCGTATGATTTGTTTATTCAGCTTTTTGGCAACGAAAAAATATTAGTGTTGTGAAATAGCCTATTGTCGAGACAAGGAAAGATGCAGGATGACCGCACGAGCTTGGGAGTCCGTTTAACTAAGTAAGACGAAGCCAGCAAGTTTATTTTATTAAATTAAGTCGCAAGTATAGTTTTGCAACCCCAAGCTGTTGCAACAAGGATGCGATACCACAGAAATAGTTGTTTGTTTGCTGATTTTGCCAATATTGAGTCCCGAGCAAGTGACACATTCTAAAATTGAATCGCAAGCATAGCGACTGATTCAAAGTTACAACCTAGTGCATAGAGAGATAATCAAAAGCACGAGATGCAAATAACTTTGCTCTGTGTGACACATACTGAAAAGTTGCACCTCAGCAGTGATAACAAAATAAATATTAAGCTTAAATAATAAAATATGGTTTTAGGTGATATTGTTATTGAGATATTAAAGTTAAAAACATTTATTACAGATATTAAAGTTAAAAACATTTAAAACATACACAAACAAACACGAATAGAAAAAAAGTTTAAGCCTACTCAAATAAAGCCTCCGCGAGTTGCACTTGCCGTGTTACCACGTCGCATGGCGATGGACAACCTTTGCACCACGTAAAAACCCGCGGGAGCATCGGACCTTCTCTCCCTGATTCGTCGCCCCATTTCTTTTACGAAGATGACAGCCACAGCCCCCCAGCACCCTGTCGTCTCAAACGCGAGTGGTACAAAACGGTAGTTAAGAAGTAGGGCTGAATATTTGTTATACAAAATGTGTTTCTTTGTTTTGATCTCATTTTTCGGATCTAAATGCGCTTCTATCATTCTAAGAATTCTCAAGAATCTATGTTAATTAATCCTCACGAATAATTAAAGCCCCACCGATCAGATCTAATCACAACCCTGCTGGAGGAACGTACGTAAAGGTCAGGCCTTATTGGCAACGCGGGCATTTGAAACGAGTGCGATTTGCGGCGGGGGCAGTCGGGCCGGTAGTATCATGGTATGGAAAATAGCACATTACTTAAATGTGTCTCTTTAGATTACCCCGAGAGGGACCCGGGTATGTCCTAAAACTACGATCAAGACTACCGCGGGATGGGCAGCAGCATCCCTGGAGTATGGAGGATATACTGCGATCGCCAACCCGCATGCCAAGCGTGGTGATTATGGCATTTACCCCCCATGGAATTGGGGGAGGCCTTTATCCCGCAGTGAACGTCCTTCGGCTGATGTGGTGGATATCTTTAGATTAATCTATACATAACTAAATGTCTACGGTTCAAAGTGAGATTACCTCCCCCATTAATTTGACAGAATACGACCGAGTACCTAAAATTCCTTGATGTGTGCACTAACCCATGGTTTATTGCGACAGCTCGGCAATGTCCTTAGCGTCTTTGTCTTTTTTTTTGTTTCTGTCTTAATTTATTAGGTTTAAGCAAAAGTGTAGACACTGTACTATGCTACGTATTTTTTATTATTAAGTAAATCAAATTGTGGTAACTGGATTGTCTTTAAAATATTGTTGACTATTAGTACGGCCCGTTCAGATCGGTCACTGGAATGCGAGTAACGTGGCGACCACGTCACGCCGCAGAAGTGCCACTCTCGCGTGAAGCAGTGAAATTCCGCCAAACTGTACTCGGGTCCGTTGTCGGACATGACGATGTCAGGAATGCCTTGATGACTAAATATTGTTTTAGACTATCTATATCAGTTTCGGACGTCAGTTTCTTTAATTAACACACGCAAAGCCATTAATAGATTGAAGAGGGAACACTACCGATAGCCAACGATAGGTATTCGTATATACGTAGGTAGATGAAATAAACGTCAATTTGTCGGGTGCAAAGTTTTTTAGCACGTTCGATGCTAAAAATGGATTTTGGCAGAGGAGTTCTCAGAATGAGTTTTGGAGGAGTTTGACCGAAATTTACATACATATATACTTTCAACAAGGCTTTCGGCAGATACAAGTTCCTTAGGACTGACGAAATGTCACACGGGAGGCATTTCGTCAGCGTCAGAAGTATTTTCTAAAAGATAACTTAGGTGGGAGAATATGTTTGTTTATTGGAGATCTGATGATATACAGCTGCACCAGAGAGTAACATGATGCCCGACTAATAAAAGTGCTCGATAGATATCACCAGATTAACCTGAAACTGGATATAAATGTAAATTTGTACTGACGAAAATAAAATATTTGGGGTATAAAAAAACCCCAAATCATCAGAATGAGTCACATACGTCTGCAATTAAACCAGAGAAACCAGAGAATTACAAGGAATTAGACCGCTTTTTGGGTCTAGTGAATTACCTATGTATAACAAAAATTTGAAAAAAATGTATCAGAAAAAACGCATCACTTGAGCCAATTATTAAAATTCTCATTAACAGGCATTCAACCATCTCAAGAGATGGCTGACGGAAGGCCCGGTATTACATTTAACAAAAATATGTTACAATCACAGCCTCGATATTTCAATTGAAAACCAGCTTCATCTTACATCTGAAGTCGGTGTTCAATTGAAAGTACCGTGAGCTTGTGTTGTGATACAAAATTAAATTCAAATGAACAATATATTTATATCGTTTAATTTTCACATTGCGTTATAATATAAAAAAGTAACGGCATCAGACACTAGCCGAGTACAGACTAAATATTACTTGCTACGGTAAATATTTATTGTTCACGAGCTGGCAGTCTGAACACTTGGTAATCTGTGGCTTCTACCCCACAATCTGTATTAACTCTCGTTTTCTCTTGTTTTTATGACTTATCGTATTAACAACGACGAGATTTACCGAAATAGTATCCCATATTTACTTCAAAATTAACAGTCTTCGATCTTTGGCAACTTTAAACCGGTCGATGATAGCGCGTGGAGCCAGCTCCTTAAGAAAATGCAATCCCATTTATAATTCAAAAAAAGTTAGGGTACAAAGTAAAAAAGATATTTAAATCATAACAACGATAAACAAAAAAAAATGTTCATCTCGTGTTTTGCGTAATCACCGCGATGACATCGCGCCTCATCTGAAATTCTACGGGGGAGCTTCTCATTATATTATAATTTCGTTCACACTTGCGCCTAAATAGAATTTGAATGCTTTCTCAGAAACAATGGAATGAATCGAGTTTATAAATAGAAAAGAATATATGTGAACGTTCCCAAAGGTTCATACATATCTGAGCAATCCTACGCCGTTAATAATAAAGTCGTGTTCACATATATTTGATCAGTTTGTCCCTGCACTTATTTTCCAACTCAAGTGTACATACCCTAAAACCATAGTGGATGGGAAGGCTATTTTGTGTACTAGGTGCGTACCTAAGACACCGCTAAATGCGTATTTATTAGAGATTCATTTGGGAATAAAATGGAACGAACAATAAATGCAAAATTACATTATTTAAAATACACTAAATAATGTTTGTGTTCTTGGAATGCCGCCGCAGTACTTCAACTAACGAGTTATATAGGTACCTACTGTTTGAATTTATAAACCACATTCGCAATCTTCTAGTCTTCGAAATTAAACCTCATCTCATGCCTACCTATGAAACTTAGCTGTTATGTGAAGTTGAGGGCACAAATATTTGTACATAATTGCGCCTTATTTCAACGGAATAAGGTGAAAATATGTATACACTATATACAGCGGCTCAGAGTAAATAATACAATAGTACTGATATTCCAGTAAGTACTCGTAAGATCCGTTTGTTTGACAGTTAGAAAAGTCAAATCATGCTATGAATTCCTACCTCATAGAATGCTAAGGATGATTATTATGACCCAGCGATTTTACTCGAATTCATCTTAAATTCAATAAAAATTAATCGCGATATAGATACAAGATTATTTATGGAAAAGGAATGTCTCTCAAACTGCTGCTATGGCTATGACATACACTTATCTGTTAACATTATTGGGGCACTACTAATTGTAACTAAGCCGTAACATATCTTATGAAACCATCCGACAATCTCAATTTTAGTAGGTAGTGTAGTGTTTCTGATGATAAGAGATAAGAACTCATCATCAGCCAAAAGACGTCCAGTGCTGGATATAGGTCTTGCCCAAAGAGCCCCATAATGACTGGTCCTGCGCCACCCACATCTAGCCGACTCCCGCGACCTTTACCAGGTCATCAGTCCACCCTGTGGGGAATCTTTATATATATATATATATATATATATACCCATGCTGCGTCTTTCGGTACGTGGTCCCGATTCGAAAACCTTTCCGTCCCAACGGCCAATCGGTTCTACGGGAAGTTTAGTCGATGTTTAATAAGTGATTAGGAGTTGAAGGGAGTTTGTACTTCAGCGGTTAAGGTTAGTTAGGCTTAACTTGTGTTGAACTTTGCTAATTCAATTCAGAGCGAAGTACAAGTGTCTATGCTTTGGAAAGCATCTCGGCATTAGCACTAAGATGATATTAGTGCTACTGCAGAACATATATTACTTATACAATGTTGATGCTTAGCGCTACATAAGTACACCTTCACACTCAGCGAAGTGTCAATCACCATGTCAGTTCAGAAGTAAACTTTTTAAAACTTTACGCAATTATGGTGTCGTTTCAAAATTGTCATGCTCAATGTTTGTCACTATCAGATCGTAGAATATCAGAAAGTATCTTTCATTTTCAGCTATGTCAGCATCCAAGGTATGTTTTAATTTGAGAAATTGAAGTAATAACCGTACATGGTACAACCTAAGTACGTACCGCACTACTAAAATTCCTTGTAAAATTCTGTTGTCACTAAGATAAATTTTAATGTGGGTCTTATATTGAGTCACAATATAAAAATGTATCCTTGATTGTAGTGGTATCGGAATGACAAAACGAAGCTCTTTGTCTCACATCTTGGCAAGACGAATGACCACATTTGGCTTTACATAAGTGTGCAATTTTTCAAGACTCGACCCTTTGTCCATAAGTTCGGCGTCGACGTATTTCACTAAGAACTGTTGTAACGTGGGCGCTGTGACGTCCACTGGCTACGGCGTCTTCCAAGCGCGCCCAGCGTCACAAGTACCGAGTAGCGCAGTATGAATCACCGCCCGGCCCTGCCACCGAACCGGCCGCCCGCTCCCCGCGGGGGCACATAAAAGCGAGAGCGCGACGCGCGCCGACAGCAGTGCTGGCTACAACGCCGTGGCGAGCACTGCCCTCCTCCCTTCCTCTCCGAGGCCGCGGGGTTCCCCCCTCGCGACGCCCGAGATCCTGTCTTCGAGGCAACGGGGTTCCCCCCTCGTTCGCCCTGGACACCTAGCCTGAAGGCAGCGGGGTTCACCTCCCTCGCTCGCCGCAGGATAGGCCAATCACCCTAGAGTCCTTCCGAGGCCGCGGGGTTACCCCCTCGCGAAGCCGAGGACTCTAGGTTCCGATAGCTGAGAGGCGGCGGGGTTCCCCCCTCGCTCCGTGCCCAGGCTTCCACATTAACCATCCGCTCCACAACTAATACCGCTATCCGCGATTTGATAACTAAATCTGAATAGTCTTATTTCATAGCATAATCTGTCTAGGTCCTCGTTAACATTTCGACACCGTAGTTCTCTCTTAGTTTTAAGGCTTTTCATTTATTAATAAACGGGCGAGAAGACCCTTATTTGTGACTGTCCGATTGGTGTTTTGATTCTCACTCATCCCCGATCCCGCTAGGAACCTCTGAGCTAGTCAGGAAACCCTCGTAAGGCCGTAACGGTCGAGGGATATGTGTGGGTGCTGAAATCACTCATCACACTGTGCTCACAATTTGTGGGCCTAACACGTTGTAGTGCCTCTAAGCGTTAATGGAGTTCATTCAGTTCAGTTATAGTTTTCAATTAATTTAACTGAAAACTATTTAGTACTTACCTATTCTACTTGAGTACTTGAGGCTAGAACCTAACCTAGCTAACGAAATCAGTTTGTACGAGTAAATATTAGGGGACATTATTATTATTGTCAGATTATTAATAGTTTTGGTGTCCTTGAGGGCACAAGCACTGATAAGAGGGTTGATTTCGTAAGGTTACCGAGCGTGTTAAACGTCATTTTCCATGCTGATAATGACAGTAATTAAACAGGGTGTAGACTGTAATAGGAGCAAAAAATTTAAAGAGCAATCCTTTAGAGCATCTGCAGTAACCTATTGTGTCCAGAAAAAGAATATTTTATTCAACTGGGTTTTTTTTTTTATCTAAAGTTATAAATGACCTCCTGTTAATGGATCTTGGCACCACGGCATTATAGCACGACAGTCAATGCTGATTTTGAGGTAGCATTAAGTTAGGACTCATAATCGTTGTTGTATTTTAGGTGTAAACAGAGTTTTAGCGATTTTTTATTTTCTTTAAATCAAGTTTTTAAGATAAATAGTTATTGTTACGGCCAAGCTGCCGATATAGTAAAAAGACTCCTTTTTTCAAGAGTATATGCATTTATTGCACTTAGTTATATAATATTTTAATTAAAACATTATTTTCTTCATTGACAATTAAATTATTGAAAGAACATTTTTCTTATGACAGTATAAAATCAATATTGAATAGCGACTAATGCTTGTGTCAAAGAAACACCGCCGGCCAGCTATCACGTCGTTGTAACGCCGTAAAGAGGCGTTAACATACTCCCCCCCCTCGAGGAGGTAGATCCTCGAGGATAAGTCAGTTCCTGGAGGTCGGTTGGGTACACGCCGAGTAGACAGCTCGTGGCTCGTTAGACTGTCTCGATTTCCACAACTTTTGCAGGCTTATATACTGCTGACTGTACAGTTCTGTTGTCTTTTGCTGACAGTACAGTGCAGTTACTTCTCTCTTTATAGGAGCTTCACGCACTCCTGCTGGTTTTATCTGAAGACTCGTTGCAGATTAAAGTCTATTCTTGATGACGTAGGCTTTGCACCTAGTACTTCTTGTACCAGTTTATTCATAGTCACTGGTACTTGTTTCTTCAACTTGGATTAGTGTTGAGAATAATTGCTGGTAGTGAGTAAGTAACTCAGTCTTTAGAGTGCTCTGGTGAAAATCTCTCGTGATATTGTCTTCTAGCAGCCACTCAGGTTGCTTTAAAACGTAGAGAATAAGCCGTCGAGAACACGAATTCAATACCCTCATTCGTCAGCCGAAAATGAAGCTATGGGAATCATTACTTAATTAAGAGAGAAATTAGGAAAGGTGGCAAGTCCATTCATTACCCGCACCTACAAACTCGTGCCTCTGCTGTAGTGATCTCATATGCCTTTAGATACACACGACAAGATATAAATGCCGTAAATAGATAAAAGCGTCTGCTAAAAGACTATTCACCAGTTATAAGAGTAGAACCTTTATCGAGACACCAAACTAAAGAGCTAAGCAGATAAGAGTAAACTTGCAGCCGTGTCCCTTAAGGTTTGTCATTACTTTCTTATTTAAAGGTCCTGAATTACCTATGCATAATGGTAAGTTAATTAATTAATATTTTAAGTATATGCATGCGAGCATGACCTAATCACGGATCTCCTATTTAAACTTTGCCACTTAAGGGCTTGCAATTACTGTGTAAATAATACCTGTAATATAGAGGAGAGCTGCAGAGCTGTGCAATGTAAAGTACTCTTTTAAATACTAAGATACACACTAAGAGGACATTATAGAATGACCTAATAATTATATTTCATATAAGTAGTTTAAAGGAAATTAGTATATTTCATATGAGTAGACTAAAACAAGTCATAGGTTTAAATAGATAATATTTAGCTATACCTATGCAAATGCTCTACCAACGTCATTAACTGCGAGAGTTAAAGCTTTTTATATATGTACTTTCTCGAAGTCAATGATGCTGTACTTTATTATATTGGCTATGCAACGTCGTGAACCGCGAGAATTAAAGCATTTCAATTAGTATATAACTATATACTTTCTCGTAGCCCACAACGATGCTGTAAATGAATAATTTTACATTTTATTTATTTAATATTAGTGAAAATTTGTATTTCAGTTGTACGACACGAAAAAAAATATACTAAAGCTAAAGGCACCTTAAAGCTTCAACCATGAAACTGATGTCATTTAGAGACACGTGACCCCTGCCTTAGTGCATCGCAAACGTGAAATAATATTCAGCGTAAGTGTATTTACATCACTATAATTAAAGCCATGTAAATTAACTTTTAAACGCTGCTAATTAGATTTGTATTTACTATACTATGGCATTTCCTTATACTAAAGTTTATTTAAGATGTAAACAGCTGATCTTATTTGACAGCTGTGCTGGAATTGACTTACTCCAATTAAACCCAGCTACGTTCAACTATGAACCTAATCTTTATATTATAGGCGCTATAAAGAACTAATAATATATGTATGTAAATATGCGGTGGCTAGGCCCTACTAGAACTTGTTAATAGGTACGCAGTATGTATATTCGCTGTAACGTTTTATACATTGAAATAAATGACGGTTAATCTTGTGAAATGTAACTGCAAATATTTTGGGAATTGAGAGTTCCGGGGCCTCCCCCCCGTAGGGCCAGCCACCATCCTAGCTACGTTTCTGTCAGGACTGTGTTCTTTTTACCCAATTTAACCTGATTGGAGCCAACTAGGACCCAGAATATGTCTGAACCTAGTAGTAAATCGACCTCTGCCGGAGAATTAAACTGTGGGTCTGCTAGGGATACATTATTAAGAATAACGTATTGTGTTTTCATCTTTATAGTGAGTACTACATAGCACTTCACTGAAAAACTCGTGAACGAGGATTGTAATGAATTAATATCGACATCACAGTACTCAATTATAATTAATAAACCTCTATTAATGCCCGAAACCGAGCGATTTACCCCAATCGTTTTACAACAATCCTCTGTTTGGTCCTTTGACTTAAAAACGAGGACTGACTAGCACTGTCTATTAAAGCGCGTAAAACGTAGTTACTACAATTACTTTTAACTTACCACTAAAGCAGTGGGAAG
The DNA here is from genome assembly GCA_905163555.1 of Notocelia uddmanniana. Classification (NCBI taxonomy): domain Eukaryota; kingdom Metazoa; phylum Arthropoda; class Insecta; order Lepidoptera; family Tortricidae; genus Notocelia; species Notocelia uddmanniana. Next base: position 27,166,979 of record LR991055.1, read on the forward strand.
CTAAACTTCATCACAATTTGCTGCTGTCACAGTGACAGTTGGATAAAATCGCCGATTTAGGGTCTAGAAGATGATGAAGCTGCTGTCGTCGTAGGACGCTGATGGTGAGTACTGAAAACAGCAGATTCTTTCTCTTCATTTTGTAGCTTGTGAGGCATACGCTTATACAATAACGTACTGTGCTTTAGATTACAACCTGCACCCATTGGCGCGGTTCTGGTATGTAACGTGGCCAGAGCGTAAGTATTTTATTATTATTCTTACACAGTTTTTACTGGCTCACGTGCAAGTAACGCTCGTTTACTGCTAGGGAATTAAACTGGGGACACAATCTACTAACCTATGATCCTGCCTACAAGACATGTTTAAATATTATGACGATGACGTTACGTCAATAAAAGGTGCCGATGACTGCTTAGAGAATGAGGCAATAAAGGATTCAGTTCGTGGAATAATCTGACGTTTATATATATTTTTGCTCGTATCAATCTCAGGTTGACGTTTCTCGTTCCTAAAACTATAAGTAAACACAGTTTCTAAGGCATCATCCCTATTGCGTAGAAATTTATAAAAGTCCTGCAAAGATGGGAAAGTAATGTCACTTCGGAACTCCTCCCGTCTCCTAACTGTGGCACTGTCAAACTTTGACGAGGCAATGTATATTATTAATTTACGTAAACCTTTATCACTCTCTCGATAAAACCTCTATACTGAATAAACACTTTTTAATGTTGATTAGTCAGTTAATACTTATTATCATACCTCTCGCGTCGAAGTGACTAGGCGATAGGATAATCTCAGCTGAAACGGACACAGACTTTATAACTAAATTTGCCTCACCTTCGAGGTATGTATGACTTGAGATAATAGAATTTAAAAATGCTGTCAATATCCTTCTTGTCATGGATCAAAGATAGATAAAGGTCTCTAAATTCTAAACATTTATCAGTCTTTCCATCAAAAGGAAGAAGTCTCAATCGTAGCAGTTCAATAATACTCAAAACTCGGCGCTGGCAACTGCTCTGACTTTAGAACTCATCCCTTTTGGTGGTTTTTATTCTTGAAGGCGGCAATAAACTCCTGTGCCTAAGCCATCAGACTATAAAAGGCATTCTCTGTGTTCGCTCGTTGATTTTGTTCATCGTGAGAGCTATCCATTAATTCCATTTTAGATTGAACTTCCTTAAAAAGGTTAAAAGTTTGAAATAGGGTTAAACGAGTATCATAATCGTCCCTCTCTGGCGTCTGAGATCACTCAACTCAGCCATATTTGTAAGTGCGAGATTATTTTAAACCGTAATGAGTTACACTTGCATATCATTAAAGCGAAGCTACTTCAGTAATAATCCCAGCTATAACATTACGTAGTCAAAACGTAGTTCCAATATAAGTAAATAATTTGTTGATACATACAGTTGACGGGTACCAGCGAGATCCTTATTCTCACCGGCTTAAACTCGCAACGTACTCTTCGCGCAACATCATAAATATATAGAAATCCATCGACTCCAATGAAATCTTGCGTATTCGAATATCACGTCGGGGTCACCAAAACTTGTTACGGCCAAGCTGCCGATATAGTAAAAAGACTCCTTTTTTCAAGAGTATATGCATTTATTGCACTTAGTTATATAATATTTTAATTAAAACATTATTTTCTTCATTGACAATTAAATTATTGAAAGAACATTTTTCTTATGACAGTATAAAATCAATATTGAATAGCGACTAATGCTTGTGTCAAAGAAACACCGCCGGCCAGCTATCACGTCGTTGTAACGCCGTAAAGAGGCGTTAACAGTTATTAATATCAATCCAGATTACACGTAAGCTATATTTGTATAAAAATAAACATAAAACAATTAAAACCATTTGGAAATAATTTCTGTAGAGCTCAATAGTCTACCGTTTAATTTTTTGCTCCAATTACAGGCCACATCCTGTATAAAACAGGGATGTAATACATATGACTAATATTAAAACTAAAATACGTTTTGTGAAATGAGCCTCCTCGGCATACCTAGTCCCTAAGATGCTGCCAGCATTTCCTCGCTGAATCCTATGCTGATGTGTTGAGCGAGAAAGCTGCCAGCTCTACGATCCTGGTCATCCAAAATTACAGTTACCTAACGTAAGTTTGTCACATTACATACGAGGGCTGCCTTTTAAGTTGTGTCGTTTGGAAAAACTAAAGACAATTTAAGTGTTAAATGGTATTTATTGTTTTTCAAAGTAATCACCGTGATATGTAATACACTTTTTCATTCGATCGAACCAATTTTCGAAACACTTATTCCAGTCCGAAGTCGGGGTCTCCAAAATGGCCGGTTTGTATGCCTCAACCGCTTCTTCAGGCGTCTGGTACCGTTGACCACGAAGCTGTTGCTTGATTTTTGGAAAAGTAAAAAAATCGTTAGGGCTTAAGTCTGGACTGTACGGCGGGTGATCCAGAATTTCGACATTTTGCTTTTTTAAAAACGCAATTGTTTGCCGGGCAGTGTGCGAGCTCGCATTATCGTGGTGCAGTCTTATACGACGTCTTGGGTTATTTTTTCGAAACTCGCCGATGACTTCTGGTAAACAGACAGTGGTATACCACTCAGCATTAACCGGTCTACGATCCTCGAGCACGATGGTGGCAACGTGGCCACTTTTCGCCACAAACGTGGCGACCATTTTTTTTGAAGTGTTTTTTCCGTGAGCGTATTACTTTGGTCGGTTTTGGCTCATCTTGGGACACCCAAACAGTCGACTGCTGTTTAGAATTGGGATCGTAGGCATATATCCAAGATTCGTCACCACTGATAATGTCGTAAACATGTTTCGAGTTTCCTCGGTTGAATTGCCGCAGAGTTTTGCGACACCATCGAACGCGAGCCGTTTTTTGGTCTTCACTGAGTAAATGTGGTATCCAGCGTGAGATCAACTTTTTTACGCCTAAGTGATCATGAAAAATACTGTGAACACTGGTCCCTGAAATACTTAAGGAAGCTTCTATCACACGGTATGTCGCATGGCGATCTTCGACGATCAGTTGCCGTTCAGCATAAATGTTCTCCTGGGTTACGGCTGTTTTTGGTCGACCTTCACGATGTCTATCACCAAGACTAGAGCAACCACGTTGAAATTCTAAATACCAGCGTTCCAGTCTGGAGGCATGGTGCTTTATCATTGAAAACCGTAGTCAACTCTTCGAAGCACTGAAGTCGAGTTAAGCCCCTTTTGAAGTTTTAAAAAATTATCGGACGTAAATTTTCCTTCGAAATTTCCATTTTCACAACTGACTTGTCAACTTTGAACGAACACTGTACTAAAACGGTTGCGCCGATTTTGATTCATTCTTTTGTTTTCGAATTCTAAATTCAAATATTTTAAGATGACATGATGATGATGATTTCTTTTTTATGCAATCATGGGAGGTTTGCAAACGACAGAACTTAAAAGACAGCCCTCGTAATTCACTAGCAGGTCGCCGAAGTAATACAAACAAAACTACAAAAGCAAAGACTGAATTAGTTCTTCTTATCTTTATCTCTCGAGCGATCTGTGGGCCAAGATGGTCACTGCCTGGCAGCCCGACGATATGGTCAGACTTCAGCTTTGGACCGGCAATATTGGAAGCAGAGGGGAAACCCTTTGTCCAGCAATGGGACACTAGTTACAAGCTCCGAATAATAGTAATAATCCCTACATTCTTCTAACTTATATGATGCCACCCGTAGATGATGTCTGAATTCCGAACACACCACACAAGACGTGTTTTTATCTCACTTTTACACATGGTTTTATTGATCTACCTTCATTAATTATTGTTATTATATCCTAACTTTGTCAGCAATTTCGTCACACTTTAAAAGCAAATGTAACGATTTAGTCATTCCTAAGACATTAATTGGTTAAAAATATATATAAGTATATGTATCTATAATTACTACTACGTTATGTTCAGTCGCCATCAAATATATTTCTAAATTTCAGAGCGTTCATAAATATCAGAACATGCATTCTAATACCTTACTAATAGAGGGGTCGTGTGTCACAAATGTCTACTTTACCTACGCAACTTTGAACCCCCAGCCTCACTGAGAGTCATTTATTGACTTAGAATATTGAACGTAGCGAGGGGCTCAAAGACACGAGAAGCAAATATCTTTGCTCTCGTGTGATAACAACTTTTTACCTCAGCTGCGAGAACATATAACGCAAAGGAATAGTGACAGAGAAAATGAAGTTTAAATGTTCCAAGTTTGTTTACACCCAGCAGTATGAAAAGATGCCCTGCGACTAACCTAGGATATGAAAAAAGTTTTTTTCACACTCGCCGCAAAATTGCATTTTGCTCATTGTTTTCAAGCAGCAAAATCGCCATATTCGAGCCGCTGAGGTGAAAAAACGGTCTACAATCTTTCGACTATTTACAATATCGCGAAATAGATTATAATGTAAAGGTTTTTACAATATTACGGTAGCATTCTAATTCGGACTTTATTATTTAATAGATAAAGTTGAAAACGTATACAAGTATTAAGACCTGACTGTACACTGAACCACAAGGTACTTTAACGGCGCTATAGGCAATACACATAACAATAAAAGGTAACGACGCAAAGGGAAAGATAAGGAAACTAATCGAAAGAAACAATTAGGGCCAGTAGTTTTGTACAGGATGGGTCAGTGTGGGCAAATGTACCTACTTAGTTCGGGAATCAAACCCAATTGTATTGAAGAAAAATAATTACATTATTTTAATTTCGTTATTCGCAGCGTTGCATATGAAAGAGTATAATTGAATCAATTCAATTCAATTCAATTCAATGATTTATTGCGTTTCATGTTAAGTAATACAATAAGATCTTAAAGTTAGGTACAGTTCAAACATGAGCTCTGTTGAGCATAGCAATTTTTAAAAATTAAATTTAAAATGTCCTAATACAAAATAATAAAAATTAAAATTATCACTGTTTCAAAATGTATAAAAAGAAAGGGTACAAAATATTAAAAATAATATGTCAAACTTGGTAATAAATTATCAAATAGCACATGCAAAACAAAAAAAAACAAAAAGTCATTGCATTATTTGTAAAAATCATTTAAAATGTCAAAATACAAATTAATATTTATAAAATTATCTCAATTTTTCAAATATATACTAAGAAAGGGGTACAAAATGTTAATAATAATAATATGTCAGTGTGAAATAAATTATCAAATAGCACATAAAAATTAATTAATTGTAAATACCTAGATTTAATAAATAATTCAATGACAATTTTTATAAACCACAAAATAACATTATTGCTGTTCCATTATTATCGGTATTTCATTTAATTGGTTTCAGCATATGACTTTTAGTAAGAAAAGAAGACCTTTTACGATAACTCAAAAACGGCTTAAGTGATCATGTCCGCTATAGTTTTCGTTGAAAGTCTTTATTAAGCTTTACTTCCAGGTTTTTTTTTTAATTTTTTTGGACCCTTAGTTCAAAGGTTAGAGGGGGGACACATTTTTTTTTATGGGAGTAAATATTTTCGTAAGTTTTTTTTTTTTTCGGAGTGTTCGTGGGCCAGCGGCGCCCGCGTACCGCGTGCGGTATGCGAGGTTAAGCAATGTCGGGCGAGGTCAGTCCTTGGATGGGTGACCGCTTTGAGTGGTTACTAACTGAGCGCTCCCGTGCTTTGGAAGGCACGTTAAGCCGTTGATCGCGGTTGCTGTCTACGATAGCAGTCGTTAAGCCAAGTTAGAGGCCTCCTGGCGGCTTGTGAACTTCTAACAGTCAAGTTGCCCACTCACTTGACAAGCCTAATCCAAATAAGGTCTAGTTTCCCCCTCGGGTTGGAAGGTCAGATGGCAGTCGCTTCCGTAAAAACTAGTACCTACGGCCAATTCTTGGGATTAGGTAGCGGACCCCAGGTATCCTTCAGGATGCAACTGTACTGGGAATAACACTAGGAGGATGAGGGAGTAAATATTTTCGTAAATATTCATTTTATCAAAAAACCAATTGATGAAGACCTTTATTCATTTTGAAAAACCTATCCAACAACACCCCACACCATAGGTTTGAAGCAAAAAAAAATTTCATCCCCACTTTACATGTACGTAGGGGTGTCAATTTTATATCTATACTAAATTCTAGCACTAACAATCACTATCATCACAGAGCAAAGCCAAGGACAGACAAACGGACATGGCGAAACTATAAGGGTTCCTCGTCGAATACGGAACCCTAAAAACACTCTTTTAGCATCCACCACCACCACCATATTATCAGCCAAAGGACGTCCACTGCTGGACATAGGCCTCCCCCAAATTCACGGGGGGTATATGCCATAATCGCCACGCTTGGCATGCGGGCTGGCTATCGCAGTATCTGCACCGCACTCTAAGGATGCTGCTGGTGCCCATCCCCCGGTGGTCTTGGCCGTAGTTTTAGGACATACCCGAATCCATGCTGCATGCTCTTTTAGCATGTTGTCACGGAATCCGTGGTGTGGTAGATTTTCAGTGATTGCCTCAAAACTGTAAAAACTGAACAAGCAATCCATTTTATAATTTGTAGGCAACGTTTTTACCAATACGGCCGAGTTCGATTCCCGAACTGAGTCCAAGTTTTTTTTTTAATCATCAGTATAGCCACGGTTGTAACTTACTAAAATGAAACATTCACTTTGGAGAATTCCAAGCTGTTTATCTCTAGTCTGATTGACCTTGAACGTAGTCTGAATGACTAAAGTGAGGTGGCGGTAAAAAAGCTTTGTAATTTTGATGTATGCAGCGCCATCTATGCATATTCGTGACTACTATTTCCACCGTGCGTTTTATGGTTGTCTTTTCTCTTCAGCAAAATAGCGACACCTTTCGAGCTGCCACGACACTAAAATCTACATCTGTAAATGTTTTAATGTTTTGTTGGCGCCGTAGATGGCGCTATTGACGCCAAATGCCAATTATGCAAAACATGTAAGTATGTATACTTGAAACTGTGAATTATGACATCCTATGTGACTCATGTTTTATCAAATAAATTATCTTATCTTATCTTATGTTTTGCTGTCAGGAGAATACCTCAGGCAGCTTACCAATGGCTAATTACGGCACAGTTTACTTCGCTTATTCTAATCGTATAAATTCTTCTGGGGATCAGCTGCAGATATTGAAACCTTTTTTATTTTGCCAAAAATGTCTATCCGAGCAATTTTTCAAGGAAATTGAAATAATAGTAGGTATGTTGCTGTCAGTCATTTAATTGACAGATTATAACGCTGGAGTAGAAAAAGTACCTATTCGATTACATCATGGATGTTTGGCAGTGATGTATTTATGTGGGTTTTTGAGTGACCCGTTTTACGACACGCCGCCATTCCTGCCGCAAAGCCGCCTTTTGAGAGCATTTGTTCGTTTAATGTACTTGATGTACTGACTTTTGTCTGGTCGGTCCATCTCATCGGAGGCCTTCTCCTAGGCTTGGTGCCTTTCATCCTTGGTGGAATTACTAATAACCAAATCTAAAATCAATATAGTTTCACGGAGGCGGCTGTACTATCAGCATCACGGTTAACTGGTCAGTCGTGAACCTTATTGCAACGAAATAATTCCCATAAAATATATATATATATATCCCTGAGATTTGGATGTTTTCTATGTAAGTATTTAATTATATATCTATTGCATTATATCGTTGTCTAGTACCCGTAACACAAGCCTTATTGAGCTTACCCGGGGAGCGGGGTATATCCTAAAACTACCATAAAGACCACCGGGGGATGGGTAGCCGAATCCCTAGAGTGCGGTGGAGATACTGCGATCGCCAATCCGCATGCCAAGCGTGGCGATTATGGCATTTACCCCCCATGAAATTGGTAGAGGTCCAACAGTGGACGTCCTTCAGGCTGGTATGGTGGTATGGCATTGAGCTTACTATGGGACTAGTTCGATTTGTGTACAAATGTCCCCCAATATTTATTTAGTAATAGATAATGGTCAGTTCACTGTGATGCTGGTGGTACACATTTCTGCCTTTGGATTTTTTTATTGCTTTTAACCCTAAGGCCTCACTTTCAACACTTAACCCGCTTCTTGGTTTGAATATATAACATATTTTTAGAGTATTGAGAATGATAAACATGGTGACCACTTTTGGGGGGTATTTTTTGCAAACTGTATGGTGTGGCATATCAAATGAAAGGGATTGCTGTAAAAACCTGAAACATATTTATATTTAAATATAAGTATTTTTGAAGTTATTTAGAAAACAAGCGAAAGTAACTAGCCAAAATTAAAATTTATTTTTTAAGATCACAGTTAAAACCTAAGAACAAGAATAAGAATATTTATTTGCGTTTAACATTACCAAACAGGTGTGGAAACAAAATTACAGGTAGGTTTCCATGCTTAACTATGACTGGTATGCAAAATAAAAATAAAATTAATTATACAAAATTACACATTAAAAATATTTACAGAACTATAAAATCATTAAATAACACTAACTTAAACTTTGAAATAATTTGAATGTTATTTATAATAATAATATGAGTTTATATACGTTAGTACATTACACAACTAGGGTGGTAAAGCAAAGAAAGGCTGAGATCGCAGATTTTGCGGCCCGAGCTGTAGGCGATTGAGGTTTTTATTTATTACCTCCCGTGTTATGTACATCATTTTTAAGCGACTTTTCCGTACGCGTTGCGTGCGGTAAAAGCTATTATTTGGCCAGGTGTGGCATAATAGTACATTACGATACAAATGCAGAGAATAAGAAATTCGCAACGAGTGGTGATAAATTAAAACACGACCGAAGGGAGTGTTTTAAATCTATACGAGTTGCGAATTACCTACTTGCACGGTTATCGTACAACGTTTTACAGTACATATGGCTAATTTTTTTTTTACTTGTATTTATTCAAAATATAAACTTATACTACTACAATTGTTTATTTATTCTTACTGAAGCCTCAATTAGGCTTATTTGCAAGAATCAGTTTGGACTTTGATTATTTTATATGTATTACATTTCTTATTTACTAAAATTATTTTTATATCTCAGTGCTGATGTTATGACATCATTAAAGTTTCGACATATGCATGTAATCTGCTGATTACCGCACTCGTGCGGTAAAGTAGCACCATATGTACTGTAATAGTACATTACGATACAAGTGCAGAGAACAGGAAATTACCTGTTCGCACGTGTATCGTACAATTTTTTACAGTACATATGGCTCTTTAAAGTTTCGACATATGCATGTAATCAGCTGATTACCGCACTCGTGCGGTAAAGTAGCACCATATGTACTGTAAAATATATAACTACATTTATCAATAATCAATCTAATAGCAGAAAAATAATACAAATAAAAAATGACAGCTAAAGATTAAATTGGGATGTGGTGTTATAATTTAATTTAAAAATAGGTATTTCAACTTTCAACTATAGGCATAAATACATTTTAGGTATTCTGCTGTGTAACGTCCAATGGTGATTTAACAGCAGTTGAGCGGAATAGACCCACAGTATTCGCGGCAGGAATGACGTCACGGGCGAGGCTGTGTTGAGCGAGCTCCTCTGTATTTGGGTCACCCGTTACGGGATGCACTCTGCGTTAATCGGGAAACTGGACGAAAATAACCCGACTAGTGACGTCATTGATGGTTGCGTTGTCGCTGTCGCTACCCGAATCTATTCACAATAAAGCAAAGCACATACAATTTAATTTTCAATGCCACTTCTAGCATCATCATCATTATCATATCAGCCGTGGGACATCCACTACTGGACGTTAGGCCTCCCCCAAAAAGTGCTACAATGACCGGTCCTGCGTCACCCGCATTCAGCAGACTCCTGCGCCCTTTACCAGGTCATCAGTCTACCTTGTAAGGGGACTACCTACAATGCGCCTTCCGGTAAGTGGTCATCTGCATCGTGTATGTATAAAGCTATGGAAAATATAATAATGCGTTATCTATTAAAAGAAACCGGATGCCGAACCCAATAACACTGGTTGGGGCAATATCAAATTATTATAAAAAAAAGGCTATGAAGCTGGGTGGTCTTGGGTTCGAATTCCGGTGGGGACATTTATTTGTGTGATGATGATGAACACGAATATTTATCATGCTTCCGAGTCTTAGATGTTTTCTATGTAGGCATTTAAGTATTGATTAATCTGCATAATATACGGAAGTATGTAAATCCCCACCTATTGGTGCGGTCGGCCTCACAGGGGGCTTAAGACCTTTGTACCTTGTCACTTTAACGTCATGTTTGAACTGTACTAAATTGCCAACGGGTGAAAGCGACAAAGTCGGCAGGGTCGGCAACGCGCATGTGACACCCCTGGAGTTTCAGGCGTCCATAGGCTGCGGTGACCGCTTACCATCATGCGGGCCGTACGGTTGTTTGCCACCAACGTGGTATAAAAAGTCCCAAAGTGTCAAACTACTTATGAGGCCGACTGTACCCATATTCCTCTGCTTATTTTGGGATTAGGTCGATTTGTATAAACTTAGCCACAAATATTTATATTTATTATTTTTATAGATTAAAAATGTATCGTTCTGTTGACATATTAATCGCCCAAATATTATTTATGAAGTAAGCCATCTCTCCGCAGAAGAGGTGAAACTTTTGTTGTCAAGAAAAATATTCTTATTCCTATTATGAAAAACAGCTTGATTTCATTACAATTTTTTTTTCATGACTACATACTATGACTGTAGCTTATTTTATTACTACACCGCCTCAGCTGAGCGCAAAATGGGTCAAAACAAAAAAAAGTGCGAGTCCAACTTGCACACCGAGGGTTCCGTACTACGATCGTGTCGTAATCGTATATTGTCCACCGTAAAAAAACTGTTTTGGAATGTACAATGCAATTCAAGTCCTTATATTATATACCTCTATGATGTCATAGTCACTAGACTTTGAACTTTTGAAATTTTTGGTTGCCTAGTAAGTCGTAAAAAGCACTCGTCGTAAAAAGTCACTTGTTTTGGTTCCTACTTTCACTGTGCAAAGCGGCTTACTTTCAACAAAGTGCAGGTTTTTTTCATAACTCCTACGACTGTGAGTTAGACACTAGTTATTGAATTAGATTTATGGCACCGGCCACCGGTAAAGGAACCGGTAAACTGCATAGTCAAAAATATAATAAACCTCGTTCTACCCTCAAATCACATGAAACCAATTTCCGATTTCTACGAGTACATGATGTCATATGTCCTGATCTAAAGAGGAATTTCAGTTTTAGTTCATTTATTCTACGGCTTACCAGGTGAGATGTACAGCAGAACGCAATTACGAGTAATATGGTGGTTACCCACGACATAACGAAGAAGGTATAATTGATGCGTTTAGGGTGAGATGCAGTCTCTACAAAAAGGCTTGACTGATTTGGATACGGTTCTTGGCAAAGGGTTTGTGGTGACTTAATATTGGTGTAACGAAAACTGGGCGATTGCAATTTCAGCTTATTTAACATGTAATTAAGTGTTATCGGCTATTGTCAATTATTTAGTAAGATTACTATGTTATACAGCAGAGGTTTTCCCGAGGGTAGTAATTATCTGTAGTGTATAGAGTTTTTCAAGAAAGGAGTGTGTTTTAAAAGGTCGGCAACACGCATATGATACACCTGGAGTCGCTGGCGTCCAAAGTCTGCGGTGACCGCTTCCCATTAGGCGGGCCCGACGTGGCATAAAAATTACTACCACCAACAGCAATCAATAAAAGAAAACAAAATGTCAAATTTTGTGAAGATATATTGTAGGTTGCCCGACACGAAGACTTCAATTAGCTTTAAAGTACCGATTAACTTTGGAAGCTGAAATAAGAGGTGGGCTTCGATTTATATGGAGGAGATCCATCGGGAGCTGCAATGACTACTTCTGTCCTCATCAATAGCAACTTAAATCGAGGTATAACACAAACCGCATACTTAATCTTTTTATCTTTCTTTTTATTCTTTCACAGGCAATGGCAGCCTCTGACGGATTTTTCTGGGTTTTAACTCTAGCTCGCAACCAATCAATCATTTTAGAATGCTTTTTCTATACAGGCTGTTTGGTAACTAGGTGCAAAGACTTTCAGGGATGATAGAGGAGGTAATTTGAAATATTTTAGACACAACGTGCGTTGTACAAAGTCGTTTAGTTTCCAAGATATATTGAAATATTTTATTAGTCGTTTAGTTTCCAAGATATACTAAAATATAATTTGAAATATTTTAGACATAACGCATGTTGTGGCTAAAATATTTCAAATTACCTCCTCTATCATCCCTGAAAGCCTTTGCACCTAGTTACTAAACAGCCTGTATTTACATACTTACTAATCGTAATCGTGGGATTTTCAAAATGTTTAATTGCTTTTTATTTCCCCTTTTCCCCTATATTATCTTAAGACGAAACATAACGAGACATTTAATTTATCGAATAATTACACGTCTGTTTATGAATAAAAGTATATCCATCCATATATATAATTGTTCATATATATAATTAATAAGGTGTTTCAATAGCCCCTAAGCATATCCCAGAATAATTTCCTTGCCCATATTTAGCAGGGTTGTTACTTATATCAGATCAATTGTCGACCTAGCAAGGCTATCGCTCACCCCGCGCCCTTCGCCCGGCCCGTTTCAGAATGAAACTGACCCAATTTCTCTGTTGCAGCCCCCCGCGCCGACTGACGTCATAGCTAACGCATCAGGACCATATCAGTACATCCCATGAACGAGTTTGAAGCGAAACCAACCAATGTTACCACCTGTTAAGGATATGAAGAGCGTGGCAATGCACCGGCGGTTGAGTCTATTCGGTCCTGAGCAACAATCGCATAAAGTCAAAAACTGGGTCATCCCGGGTTGCAAGCCCCTATTCATGAATCGAAGCACGCAGCCTGACGCGCACAGTTCATTCTTGGCCTGTGTTGTTAATCGAACACGGTTCCACCTGCGTCGGTCTGACGCAGAACTTGTGCTATTTCGCTCTAACTATTCTTATGGAGAGGCGCTAGATTTATAATTTAAGTAAAGGGAGGAGGAATTGTTTCGATATAGGTTGTTTTTAAGCTGGTTATTTAAATCTATATCTAAACAAAATGTTAACACGTTTAAAATTTTGATAGAGCTGTGTAACTGTTAGAGATAATATTTATTTAGTCATTTAGGCAATTTAATCCGCGTATTTCATATTTTGGGTCCATAACTCACTTTCTATCATCGTTTTGCCCTTTTCGCAAGACACGATTTAAAAATCAGTATTTAAAATAGAACCGAATTTTTCAGTATATTTCAATTTATCCAGACACGGAAATGTCATACCTGTTATGTGCAATCCAGAGAGACCAATAAGTTCTTAATAATTGCAATAAGGGATCGCTGGCATAATCTGAGCACTTTTTAATTTTTGAAAGCCTAATAAAAGGCAGATGCATTCTGATTCAGCGGAGCAATGCAGCGTGATGGGCGTCTTTGCGGCTGGTTTTTTGTGTCTACTTTAAGTTTAGATTCGATTTTTATTTTGTAAATTTTATTATATATTTGTGATCTGATTAAAAAACAAATTTGATTACTTTATCGAATTAAGGTAAACTAATCAAATTAATACGGATGGCGCAGGACCGGTCACTGTGGAAGTCTTTGGGGGAGGTCAGCAGTGGACGTCATTCGGCAGAAATGATGATGATGAATCAAATTAATCTCCCATGAGTAAATGGAGGCTGGCGGCCTAATGGGACGAATACAGGCAGATGATGACGATGTAGGTAAAATTTACGTTGAAACATCCAGCCCAAAAGATATTACTGAGTAATTCGTGTTTTACGCCTCGATGCGGTATGCGCTGTCGACCGAAGGCTATATCTAGTTCCAGCCAGTAATCGGGTTTGCAATTAGCAGCTAGCGAGGATGAACACCAACGGCCTGGGGGCGGTATCGCAAGTTAAATTACTCGCTGCCCGATATTTAGGCAGTCGCCTGATAGTGGTAGGCAATGTAATGTTCTGGAATACGGAGTACGGAAAATTTAGGCAGCCTGTAATGCAACGTTACTACGAACCAAAAGCTACTCACTGTATGAATACCTCTTGCTATAGGTAGTTTTTGCATGTTCAAATAGACATTACGTGATATTTGAATTTTGTAACACAAAGTTTTTCACCTAGGGCGTCCTTTTATAACTCCTTTAATTGCGAGGGCACATTCCTGAGATGAAATGAAGTAATCTTCTCTAAGACACTGTTATCCCAATTGGTACCATTTCGAAGTAATTCAAGAATTGAATTCATTTTCTTTAATTAACACCCCTTGTTGCGGTTGCAACCTTTTTTATAGACATTTGCCATTTTTCTATCCTTTTACAATTTTGTATTTTGTTTTATTTTATTATTTCTTCCCATTAATTCGCTCCCATAAGCTATCGAACTCTTTCATTTTTGGTCCTATCGCCCGTCTTAATGAACACGCGAAGCAAAACCAAGCAGCTGGCAACGCCGGCAAAAAGTGGAAAAGTGACGCGCTCGGAATCTGGAACACCCGCCGCGGGTGGGCTCGGTCGGTCCACAAGTCAGGACCTCGTTAAGACCGACGCTACGGTAAGACCCGCGGCTGGCGATTTCGCCCACGCGTGTGGGTGACAACCACCGGCGGCGGCGGCACCGCTGCTGCAGCCGAACATATTGACGTTTCCCTAAGTTGCAGGTCGCACGTATCAGGGTCTTCGCGGTCGTCAGCCACTATAAAGGCACGCAGACTTTCTGCGGAGGTCGAGTTAGCCCGTAAAAGTATGGAGCGAGAGCAAGAGTTGTTAAATCGAGAGCAGGAATTAGCACGCCAGGAACTTGCCCGACAACGAAAAAGATTTGAGCAGGAAGTAGAAAAATTAGAAATGCAGGCGGCTATGGCAGCTCACGAGGCCAAGAAACGCTCTTCACGGACGGGCAGTGTCACATTTGCTCGATCTTCGTCGTGGGTTCGGGACACCCGCTCGGTGAACGAAGCGCCAGTTGGTGACGCGCATATGAAACCCATGGATTTGCAGGCTTCTATAAGCTGTGGTGACCGCTTGTCATTAGGCGGGCCATACGCTTGTTTGCCACCGACGAGGTATAAAGATTTAAATTCTACTCCAGGTAACAACGAAATGATAATCAAAGCGATCGCTAACACCGCAGCGGCAGCAAAAGCTCTAGCTTCATGCAGAAGAGCTAAAATAGAACTCCCTACATTCTTCGGGAATGTTTCTCAGTGGCTGCAATTTAAACGTCAGTAGTACTGAGTCTTTTTATTCCCCCGCAGAGAACGTTGCGCATTTACAGACCGCGCTCCGCGGGCCCGCGCGCGAGGCCGTCGCATCGCTGCTCCATACCGCAGCACCCCCCGAGGAGATCATGCACGCTCTCGATCGATCTTAAAGAAATTGGTATTTTTGCTAACAAGGTACGAAATAGCTTATCTATTATGAAATTACTCGGCCTACCAGAATATTTACAATCACCTATTTCATAGCATTTTAGGTACATATAACCCTTTAATGAAAATGAGGTGGTCTGACTATGCGGCTGAAATGTCAAACCCTCTCACGTCAAAGTTAGAACTTTTATCTGATTTTCTAACACGTGAACACGAGCGTTATATAAAATTCGCATTGTCACCTGAAATTGGTATTTATACACAACAATCCCACAGTATTTTACCAATAAATAAACAATTCAAACGTGAAAATATTCACGCATTGACACATGACCAACCGTGCTTATTGGTGTTGAGCACTGGCATCTGTCAATTTCTCGTGATGTCCGTGCAGGTAGGCGTAATGAGCCGGTGGCTTGCCACACTTGGCTAGGTTGGACATTGTATGGAGTGGCTTCTGGTAAAACTAAACCAGTTGAGTTTGTCAATCATTGTCAATTTTACAACATTCAACTAAGTGCACATGAACGTTTAGAATTACTCATAAAGGAGAATTACAGATTGGACTCGCTAGGCATTTCTAAGCGTGAGAACCTACACAGTAAGCTGGATGCAAGAGCTGTTGAGATTTTAGAAAATACCACCACACGTTTGCCAACTGGTAGGTATCAGGTTAGACTTCCATGGCGTGACAATATCCAGTGCGTTCCTGATAGTTATCCTCAAGCTCTGTCACGCTTTCTGAGTCTAGAGAGACGTATGCTTCGGGAGCCCGATTTTTCTGAAGCGTACAAAAGGTTTATTGACAATATGATTATTAAAGGTTATGCTGAGGAGTGTGATCTTGTCACATATTATGGTCACTCTGTCAGTACTAGGAACTTTCCTAAATCTGTCGATAGTGAGCACATTTTAGGTAATGGTTCAAACAACAATTCAAAAGTTCACAATGGTACAGTCAGTGCGAATAAAATGCAACCAAAATGTAATGACGAAATTTCAACCACACACGCTGGTAAAATAAATTTGAAAACGACTCCTGATACAAATGAAAGTGACACCAACTCTAAAATAAGGTGGTATTTGCCACATTTTGGCGTTTATCACCCACAGAAACGTAAACTTCGTGTCGTTCATGACGCCGCAGCGTCAAATCAGGGCGTTTCTTTGAATTCGTTGCTTCTCCAAGGACTTGATCTGTTAGAAAATTTATTAGGTATTCTTTGGCGTTTTAGAGAGGGCGCTGTTGCAGTGACAGCTGATATTAAGGAGATGTTTCCTGAAATACGAATCCGTGAACAGGATAGGGACGCATTACGTTTTTTATGCCGAGACGTAGGGTCAAAGAACACAACGCCTCTGAAAGAATATCGAATGACAGCTGTCATTTTCGGGGCATCATCCAGTCCATTTACTGCGCTGTACATCAAAAATAAAAATGCCACGTCACATCAGGATTTGTATCCCCAAGCTGCTAATGCAAGCATCCACAGCTCCTATATGGATGATTTTTTGGACAGTCTAGACAATGTATCCGAGGCTGCACAGCTAGCTTCCGATGTAGTTACTATTCACCGTAACGCCTGTTTTGAAATGGTTGGCTGGATTTCTAACAATCAGGAAGCGTTGCGTCTTGTACCAAATGAATTGAGGGCCACACAGCCCGCTGAAGTATCACTTGGTAGTGAATCAAGTAAAGTTAGAGCCTTAGGTGTTTCATGGGATCCTATTTCGGATACCATTGGTTTTAGGACTGGTTTAGAAGGGTTCAAGTTACAGGATGTTTTCACTAAGCGTAAAGTTTTGTCCCACCTTATGAAAGTATACGACCCACTAGGTTTGCTCGGCCCTGTAGTTGTCAAAGGTCGTATACTGCTTCAGGAGGCATGGAGATCAAACATTGACTGGGACACAGCTTTCCCACCTTCACAGGTTTTGAGGTGGAACGAATGGTTTAAAGAGTTGTCAGATATATCTAATATTAGAATCCCACGTTGGTATGCTAAGTCACATGGTGAGCCTCTCCACAGAGAGCTACATATTTTTGCAGACGCTAGTGAGCTTGCCTATGCGACTGTCGCCTACTGGTACTGGCGTTTCTTGTATGCAGATGGTACAGTCAAGCTCGTTCTCATAGCCAGTAAAGCGAGAGTGTCACCATTGAAGCCCACTTCAATTCCGCGACTAGAATTGCAGGGCGCTTTAATAGCTTCACGTCTTGCCGTCACGATTAACGAATTTCATAGGAAAAAGCCCATTCGAACATTCTTCTGGATAGATTCGAGAACTGTCCTTAGTTGGTTAAGAAGCGACGCACGCACGTTCAAGCCCTTTGTGGCCCCATAGGGTCGGGGAAATAACTGAGAATTCCTGCGTTCAGGACTGGAGATGGGTCTCAAGTGACATGAACGTTGCGGACGACGCCACTCGAATCAAACCACTCTGATGCCTCAACCTTAACCACCGATGGCTCACCGGCCCTAGGTTTCTTCTGGATCCTCCGGAAGAATGGCCCGTGGAACCAGCTGGCCAGCCTCCAGTCCATGAGGAGTGTAAACGAGCTTCCGGACTTGTGGTTGGGCATCTGGTTATCACCGCGGATTTCAGTCGTTTCAGTGACTGGTTGCGCTTACTCCGTGCTACTGCTCGTGCTTTGCAAGCTGCTTCTAAATTTCGCACACTTTTAGACCGCGTTAGACACACTGCTCCTAACATCGATGTTAGAGAACATCAACATACAAACACGCCTACGTCCACCACTCTGTTACCCCTAACAGCGGAATTAATGGAAGCCGCAGAAAGGCACGTCCTGCTGAAAGTACAGTCTGAAACATTTGGCGAAGAAATTCAGCGGATTGAACGAGGAGAGTTGTTGCCTAAGAGTAGTCGCCTAGAAAAATTATCACCTAAGATGGGAACGGACAATTTGCTGCGTTTGGTCGGCAGAATTGAGGCTGTAGAAGATGTCGCTTCTGACTGGAAACCTTCCTCCACAACGGCTTGCGCACCATCGCCGCCCATTCACTTTCACCGGTTTGGATTATTTTCTCCCAATAAACACCACGATCGGTCGCAAACAGGAGAAACGTTACGTAGCCCTATATACCTGCTTGACATCCAGAGCCATTCATTTGGAACTAGTGCATTCCCTCTCGGCTGATTCAGCGATTATGAGCTTGCGTTGATTTATCGCAAAGAGAGGTGCTCCCGATACAATGTTTTCCGACAACGGTACTTGTTTCGTCGGCGCTAACCGAATCTTACGAGAGTTTTACCGAACAGAGGTTAATGATTTTGCCGCCAGTAGAGGAATCAAGTGGAGCTTCATTCCCCCCGCCGCTCCTTTCTTCGGTGGATGCTGGGAAAGACTCGTCCGCACCGTCAAAGTCGCACTGAACGCCACTACGCGAAAGGGCGCCTAACCCAAAAGTGCTTGTGACCCTCCTCCTAGAAGCCGAGGCCATTGTCAACTCTCGACCTCTAAGTCACGTCTCAGTAAGTCATGATGATCAGGAAACTTTGACTCCTTTCCATATTCTGATCGGCTCTTCTTAAAACCAGGTCCTTCCCGCAGCCTTAAATGATCGAGATCTACTTCGAAGAGCAGACTGGAGGAAGGCCTTAAGGTTAGCTGACCATTTTTGGAACCGTTGGGTGAAAGAGATCCTACCGACCTTGCAGCCACGACAAACAGGCGAAAACAGAGAACGCAACTTAAACATCGGCGATCTCGTGCTCATCGTGGATGAAAATCTACCAAGGGGGACATGGCCACGAGGCCGTGTACTTCAACCTTCCCTGGCCGCAACGGTGTAGTCAGGGTAGTGGACGTGGCTACACAAGGTGGCCTCCTTCGTCGGCCTTCTAAGAAGCTAATCAGGTTAGACTTATAAGTCTTCAACTTCCTACCTAGCCTGTTAAGTTTCGTGTGCTTTGGCACACAAGGGGCCGGGATGTTGCGGTTGCAACCTTTTTTATAGACATTTGTCATTTTTCTATCCTTTTGAATTTTGTATTTTGTTTTACTTCAGTTGTCAATATATTTTCCGGCACTAAAAACGTCTGCTTGGTTTTTATTATTTCTTCCCATTAATTCGCTCTCATAAGCTATCGAACTCTTTCACCCCTAGTATATAAAAATTATTAACAATTAAATGTTGTTTTTTTTAAATCCTGTAATGCTATACAGTTTTATTTAACCGAGTGATATAGATTTTTTGAGTCAGTTTTTGGAAATATTTAAAAACAAATTATTGTTCAATGATTTCGTATGTTTCGTATGGATTAGGTAGCGGACCTTCAGGATGCACTGTACTGGGAATAACGCTAGGATGATGATGATGATTTTGTATGTTTCTGCGGGTTGACTTCGGTTTGTTCTCCTCTACAGGTCGCTTTTCTCAACCGATTCTCTTTAAATTTTGTGAACACGTTCGATAATTATAAATGTATTTTTTTAGACAGTTTTTAGAAAGCTATAAATATTTTTTTCGCGAGGTCTACAGCTCACAGAGCCACTAGTTTCCTAAGTGGCCAACTACATGAACAAAGGTTCAATGCCCTTCTTAAGATCTCATTAATTATAATTATACACATTCTTACACGAAACTTTCTAACACATTTGCTTGATATATCGTTCAAAACCCAAGTGTCAGGTGACAAATCTGTGTACTTCTCATAGCCACCTACTCGAATGTGTGTGTGTGTGTGTGTGTATGGTTTTATTGACGATGTAATAACAACATATGACACAATTTGTAATATTTTTTATAGACAGATAAACCATTATGAGACCATTACCTATATGAGACCTCAATCCGAATGCATTCAAATTGTCGGTCATTCTTACGAGTGTTTACATAATGACATGGCCTTATGTACGTGTGATTTGATGGGTTCTGTAAGCCATTGTAAATATCTTGGTTTAACCATAGATAGTCATTTTAATTGGAAGCCCCATGTAGATGCCGTATGTAATAAAATGAGGTCTATTTTATGTAAGTTAAATAACATTAAATATTTTGCCGATGAGGCTACTTTACATACATTATATCACGCATTGGCCGACTCAGTTCTGAGTTATGGGTTAATAGTTTACGGAGGAACATTTAAAACAAACTTAGATAAAATACTTAACCTACAACTTAGACTAATTAAGACAATCCCACTAATATTATAAATGTGAAAGTTTAGATGTTTGGATGTTTGTTACTCAATCACGCAAAAACGGCAAAACAGATCAAGATGATTTTTTGTATACTAACAGTATGTAATCTGGATTCACTTATAGTATACTTTTTGTCCCGATAATCACCCTCAAAAGGATGAAATCGGGGGTGCAAATATGGTCTATGAAACGGGGTGATTTAAAATCCTCATACGCCATTCTAAGCTTTAAGTTTCAGCTAATTGGGAGTATAACGGCGTGTCAATAATTTTAACGTAAGCCATAGCAGAATTTGACGTATTGTAAACAAGCTGAAGTTTCGATATGTCAAAGCCGAAATATCATAATTCCTTCTGATTGATGACGCTATTTTTGAGCATAACCTTTTAGCAATTAGGTCTATTATTGCGTGTAAATCAAAATAAATTTGCGATACTTTGGAATTGTTTGCCTTCATATGCTTAAATACAAAAACAGTTGCTTCAATGCAGTCTTTGTATCGTCGGTGTACAATTTAATTTTGTCGTGTATTATTTTTTTGCGTAATTGGTGACCTTTCAGACTATAATAACTGTTTGATATAAGAGATCACTTGGGCTGGGCGGCCCAATCGTCAACATTAACGGTTGAAGCACAGATAGAGATACCAGTGAAATACTCCACATACATCGTAGCGCCGTTGTGTATTTAGTAAGAACTAACCGCACGACCGCTGCATCCCTGTCACTTCAATATGCAAGTACGATAGAGATAGCACCCAGTGACATCTGGTACAAACAAGTTAAACTAACATTTCCATAGAAAAATTCGTACTTCGAGCTGAAAGGCCCCTGGATCTATGCTTATCCGTATACATACGAGTATAATACAGCTGTAGAGGGTCGAAAATCTGTACATTGAATATATTGGATAAATCAATGGAGCGATTGGTGGGCCCTTGGCAGCGAAACAGAACACATTTCAACAGTTTTAAGAATTCGTGTCTGTTTGTCTATCGGTTTATATGTCTAGGCATTGTGACTCTCGTCCTTCAGCCTCACGTGCATTGCCGCTCTGCTTCGGGCCTTCGGCCCTCAGCCTTACACTTCACTCTGTGTGAATGATCGGCATGAGGAGCCCGCTCTGTGTGAATGATCTGACTTTGGACTCGCATGCCTTGCCCCTGTTGGGACTCTCGGCCTTCGGCCCCGCGTGAATTGCCACTCTGCTTCAGGCCTTCGGCCCTACACACGGAGCCCGCTCTGTTGGGACGCTCGGCCATCGGCCTCGCGTGCGTGCCACACGGCTCCGGGCCTTCAGCCCTCAGCGTTATACAAGGATCCCGCTCTATTTGAATGCTCGGCCTTCGGCCTCGCATGCCTTGCCACTCCGTTTCGGCCCGTTAGTCATCAACTTTACATGAAGAATCCTCTGCTCTGCTCTACTCTGTTGGGAAGCTCGGCCTTCGGCCTCGCGTGTCTCGCCTCCCTGCTTCAGGCCTTCGGCTCTTAACCTTACATAAGAAGCCCGCTCTGTGCATGTGAATACTCGGCCTTCCGCCTTGCATGTTTTGCCACTTTGCTTACGGCCTTCGGCCATCATATTTACATGACGAACCCGCTTTGTTGGGACGTTTCACGAAAGAACTGCGTAGCGAGACTTTTATCAGTGTACATGCAATATTTTACGGGCTTCATTCGTCTATAATCGAATCGGTACATTTGATATTCTGAAATGAGCTTAATCATTCGTTTTGAAAGCACGAGCACGTAGCACCAACTTCCGTTACAATCGATACTTTTACTTGAAGTCGTAGACGATTGTATATACCTAGGACAGACTGCTCAGTTAGGTAGGTCCAACTTCGAGAAAGGGGTCAATCGTCGAATCCAACTCGGCTGGGCAGCGTTCGGGAAGCTACGGCACATCTTTTCGTCCAATATTCCGCAGTGTCTCAAGACGAGGCTCTTTGACCAATGTGTGTTGCCAGTGATGACATATGGCACTGAAACGTGGTCGCTTACTATGGGCCTCATAAGAAGGCTCAAAATCACCCAAAGAGCAATAGGCCTCTATGCTGGGAGTATCTCTGCGTGATCGCATCAGAAGTGAGGCCATCCGCAGTAGAACCAAAGTAACCGACATAGCCCTCCGAACCGCTAAACTTAAGTGGCAGTGGGCGGAGTATATTGCACGTAGAACCGTTGGCCGTTGGGGAGGAAAGGTTTTCGAGTGGCGACTACGTACCAGAAGGCGCAGCGTGGGTAGGTCCCCCAAAAGATGACCTGGTAAAGGTCGCAGGTGTCCGCTGGATGCGGATGGAAAAGAAATGGTCATTGTGTCACTCTTTGGGGGAGGTTTATGTCCAGAAGTGGACGTCTTTCAGCTGATATGATGATGATGATGATTCGTTTTGAAAAAAGGATTCCTATTAAAATTTGCCATGCGCGGTAAAGAGCATTTCATATTTAATGTAATCATTTCTTAAGGGGGTGTAAAGAAGGGTGAAAGATGTATGGGAAAACAAATAATTCTAAAGCGAGAATGATTTTTACGCAGACGAAGTCGCGGGCAAAAGCTAGTTCGTCTATAATCGAATCGGTACATTTGATATTCTGAAATGAGCTTAATCATTCGTTTTGAAAGCACGAGCACGTAGCACCAACTTCCGTTACAATCGATACTTTTACTTGAAGTCGTAGACGATTGTAAATACCTAGGACAGACTGCTCAGTTAGGTAGGTCCAACTTCGAGAAAGGGGTCAATCGTCGAATCCAACTCGGCTGGGCAGCGTTCGGGAAGCTACGGCACATCTTTTCGTCCAATATTCCGCAGTGTCTCAAGACGAGGCTCTTTGACCAATGTGTGTTGCCAGTGATGACATATGGCACTGAAACGTGGTCGCTTACTATGGGCCTCATAAGAAGGCTCAAAATCACCCAAAGAGCAATAGGCGTCTATGCTGGGAGTATCTCTGCGTGATCGCATCAGAAGTGAGGCCATCCGCAGTAGAACCAAAGTAACCGACATAGCCCTCCGAACCGCTAAACTTAAGTGGCAGTGGGCGGAGTATATTGCACGTAGAACCGTTGGCCGTTGGGGAGGAAAGGTTTTCGAGTGGCGACTACGTACCAGAAGGCGCAGCGTGGGTAGGTCCCCCAAAAGATGACCTGGTAAAGGTCGCAGGTGTCCGCTGGATGCGGATGGAAAAGAAATGGTCATTGTGTCACTCTTTGGGGGAGGTTTATGTCCAGAAGTGGACGTCTTTCAGCTGATATGATGATGATGATGATTCGTTTTAAAAAAAGGATTCCTATTAAAATTTGCCATGCGCGGTAAAGAGCATTTCATATTTAATGTAATCATTTCTTAAGGGGGTGTAAAGAAGGGTGAAAGATGTATGGGAAAACAAATAATTCTAAAGCGAGAATGATTTTTACGCAGACGAAGTCGCGGGCAAAAGCTAGTTGTAAATAAGAACACTAAGGAAAAATGTAATAAACACTATGACAAACTTTTTAAGAAATGTAAAATACTTCCTGTACATGATAAATTTCGATATTTGTTAGCCGTTAGTCAATATAAACGCCCAGAGTTCAAAACGCTTAGAATATACCCCCGTAACCTTAGAAATTTACCGTTAACGCGCAGAAGATATACCGAACCGGGAACAAATAATTATTATGGTAAACGGACTCGGGCCTACCTGTTGCCGAGAATCTTAAACAATATCCCTTCAGAGGATGGTGGTGCGCCGGGTGATGGACGCCCGCGAGCGGGGCCAGCAGGTCGCAGTGTTGTGCTGTGATCTGTCGAAGGCGTTCGATCTCGCAGATCACGGCGTACTCGCTAAACGAAGTCGTAAATGAGGTGTCACTTTATTTCCGAAACAATGGATTGGTCGTAAATTTAAAAAAGACCCATTTTATACATTTCAACCTCGGGGGAAAGGTTACAAGGAGACTAGAGGTTCTTGTGGACGGCAACAATCTAGCACAAGTACAAAATACCACATTTCTAGGGTTCGAGTTGGACGGAGGACTAAAGTGGGAATCGCACATCGCGAAGGTGTGTAGCAAGCTAGGGAGTGCCTGCTTTGCCCTGCGTCGATTGGCGCGAGTAATGCCTAGAAGTGTGGTGCGCTCGTGCTATTTCGCTACTGTGCACTCGCTCCTACAATACGGTGCAGAGCTGTGGGGCCGCGCTGCCGACTGGGAGCGTGTCTTTCGCATGCAAAAGAGAGCCATACGAGCTATTGCACAGGTAGGCCAAAGTGCGTCCGCAAAACCATACTTCCGGTCCCTTGGGATACTCACTCTGCCTTCGTTAGTGATATTTCAGGTGGCTACATACGTGCGGTGTCATTTACACGAATACGCGAGGGGAGCAGATATACACGGTCGTAACCTACGTAACGCTCAGAGACTTGTGGGAGTTAAGCATAAACTAGCGAAATCTAGCAAACTCACCCATGTCATGGGACCAAGAGTGTACAACCGATTGCCGGCACAAATTTTAGAGGCACCTTCGATGGCCAGTTTTAAATCGCGACTAAAGGCATGGCTTATCGAGCACACTTTCTACAGCTTTAGTGAATTTATTCCAAGATAGAATGGTTGACTGTACAATTACTTACAATGTGTTGTAAATTTTTATGTTCTTTTTATTGTACGGATGGAAAAAAAATTACTTTGAATATTGACATGTAATATGAATTATTATTAATAAATATGAATATGAATATGAATATGAAGGCTGCACTAGTTTACGAAGCTATAAAAATAAAGTAAAGTTGTTTTTGCTTAGTAATAAAACACTTAGTCCTTAATGTAAGGTAATAAGTAATTATAGATATAACCCATAGATGTACCCACTGTCGCCTAGTATCAAATTGAATAGGTATCCATCTACTTTGTAATATAACTCTGTAACAGAACGCCATTGCGCTCCGTCACTTCCATATTGAAATATTTTCCAAGAGACAGTCAGATAAATTCATGGTTTCCCCGTTAAAAGCATTATTAAGAAAATAGTCGGAAATAGGAGTCTTGGCGAAAGCACAACCATGTCATATATGTAAATGCTAAGTAGTTTCGTATGCTTTAATAAGTTTCCTAAATAAGCTTGAGCATTGCCATTGAACAAGCACTATAAAACAAAAGAAAATACTTAAAATAGACATACGGGGGAGTTTTGTCGAAAGCTGAAACGGAGACGCTTCGCCCGCTTCGCTTGCTCGGTCGAAAAGTAAATATTTAATAGAAAGAATAGGCGGGTGTTAATTATATTACTAATTAGAATTCTCGACTTGGCATTCAATCATACAAACTAAGAACGTAAGATACAAACAATGCATAGAAAATAAGCAGACCTATATAATGAGTCTAAAATCATAACAATCTGTCGGGCGGTTGACGAGTTTCAATTTTATTAGCAAATACGTAGGGTACTTCCTTCCTCACAACACGAGAACATGAATTTTTAGTTGAGGCAGC
The DNA here is from genome assembly GCA_905163555.1 of Notocelia uddmanniana. Taxonomy (NCBI): domain Eukaryota; kingdom Metazoa; phylum Arthropoda; class Insecta; order Lepidoptera; family Tortricidae; genus Notocelia; species Notocelia uddmanniana. The sequence goes on from LR991055.1 coordinate 27,193,034, forward strand.
GCCACTGTTACTTGAACCCTGGCACGCATCGATATCGCTAAGGTTGAGGGCTCTCTCTATTCTGGACGGCAAAACGTTCGGTTCAGATGGGATGGGAAAAAGTGTGGAACGGCGGTAACGTCTTGTCGGGCGAAACGACGGAAGGTATAGTTTGGTTGTTTACGGTCGATTGGTAGGAATGGGGACATTGGTGGAAAGAGTAGATTGTATCGGATGGTCGTATTGAGTGCTTAGGTGGGAATATGCGTTTTGACACGAACGACTTGTCAATGGCTATAAAAGCAAGCGGCGGACTGCAGTTGGGGCTTTTTTGTGATTCGGCGGTGGGCTGTTAACATACCTCTGGCTTGTAGCACATATCTATCGGTGGGTTTCTAGTAATTAGGGTAGGGAATTCTCTGTTATGTGGCGGCGCGCTGCTTGATACGAGGATTTTCTATCTTAATATTATAGTTTGTTTAATTTTGTGGGGTTTAGTGTTGTAGTGTTTTTAGTTGAAATCCTATCGTTATACCAAGGACTTTGGAGTAACGAAAGGATGTGTTTGTTGTTCTTACTTAAGTTTATTTGTGTTAATAATGATACATTGTTTATTTCGTTGTAAAAAGCCAGAACGTTAACCAGATTACAGTTAATCTGACGGGGTACATACAACCTAACGGCTGTCAAGCGTGTTTACCCCGGAGCTCCGTAACTTACCAGATTGGGGTGTCCGTCTGGCATCACCTCTTTACCAACATAGGTGATGCGTCTAGGCCCCCCTGTACTCTCGGTGTCCAGCTGACGATCGGAAGCATGGCTGGCACGATTGAAGGCTCAGCATAGGAGGTTACTCCGCTTGCGGAAGACGTCAGTATCCGAGGTGCAGTCTTGTTAAATATATTTATATATCCAATTTATATACACAATAGGGTGTTCTACTAACACCGCCGAGCTCTCGAGCGTGTTGGGGGGAACGCACAACACACAGGCGTGTCAGGTTTCTAAATCCTAGCTTCGCCGGCTAGACTTTACAGCTTAAAGTAGGGACTTCACGGCCTTATTCGGAACTAATTCCAGATTCCTGGAATTAGTTGCGAATAATGCAGAGTAGGGATGGGAAGGGGTAGTGTTAGGTTAAATTCATACACAGGGATAATATTAGGCATCTAGGATGGGTAATATTTATGTAAGTAAAGTGTTTTATTTCCAGGATCACAGTAGGGATTCTTTTAGTGCTTGAAGTGTTTCAGTCGCGGAATAGTTATAGCTCCGATGGCAGAGAACGAAGTGTCTTCAGTATACGTGCGTAAAAGTGTTGAGTGAATAGTGAGACAAGTGAATTCTTAAGCTGCTAGTCTTCAGGTATTTAGCATAGGCCTGATAGGGACCTAGTTACGGTGAGGCTGAGAATGCCGATCCTAGTGTGGTATATTTAAAGTGATCAGTGTACGTTGTGAATAGGAGGTGGGCATTTACCCAGAGTATTGGGACATGTCTACTAGGGACTGATGTCTAGCAGAGCCGTACATCAGACGTTTTCCACAATGGGTAGCTGAACGCTCATGACGTGGTTAACTCGTTTTCAAATAAGGGGAATTCGGTGGGCTACGTGTTACGGTTCGGCATTGTTGGCTTCAACGGAAGCTAGGCATGCTAGTGATAGGGCTTAGAGCCGCTAGGAGTGATAGGGTTAATAAGGCATCAGCGCCTTCAGTGGTAGTGTAGATTAGAGATGCCCGCGAGCATCTGAGTGGCCTAGCAAAACAGCTTACCCTGTTTTGCGAAGCTAGAATATGTAGAAAGCTGTAAGGATAGCGCGTCCTGCCCCATCCTACTACTCTTGCTGGCAGCGTCAGTAGCTAAAAATAGCACGTCGCAACATATACAACCAAGGATAACTTTCGCAAGATTAGGGTAGTCAAAGTGTAGTGCTTAGACTAGCAGGTATCCTTGGTTTAGGAATTCAAAGTGCTGTGGTGGGAGACTTGCCCTCCTTCGACGACACGCCCCCGTCAGCAAGAGGCAGAGAGAGACGCTTACAGGTGTGGTCGGGGTTAAATTATCTATACAAATATAAAACCTTATTTCCAAGCGCTAGGGCCTATAGGAACAACTAGGAGAGAAGTCGGTTAGGTGAGCTACGTAACGCTCTAAGTTTTACATTAATAGGACCATTACAACGACTAGGACAGGCAGAGTAATCTCTAGGCTCCTCTCAAATAGGCTAGTCCTAAGTAAAACCCTATTAGAATTAGTTTCAAGCGTGTACTTTAATGATACAAGCTGCCAGCGCAGCCCAATCTTAGTTAGGTGGCGTTTAGGTCAACCGAGTAGCGATGTGTGTAAGGATAGGTTAGGTCGCGAATATTAGTAGAGATGAAGAGTCCAACGATCCTACCAGCTTCACATTAAAGTTCAGGGGTTGCTTACGGTTCACAACACTAATAGGGTTCTACCATAGACGATCACAAGGCCAAATCACTTTCATAAAGCTCGTTTTTCTCAAAGCGATTTCCGTAAAGTTTAGTAAGTTTTCACGGGGTGCGGTAGCTTAGTGGGGTTGCAGGGGCATTTAGCAAGGGAATAATATTGAGGGGGGCGTACGTGACAGTTTGGTAAGCCGTGATCAGGATCGGTGTCACCTTATGGTGACAAATTTGAGCAGTGACCAGTGGATCAAATGTCATCTTTGGTGACATGTTATAGGGCTATTAGTTTAGTAGCAGCTTACGCTGTAGTGGGTCATCTGGCCCACAGTTTGGCGCCGTATACGACGGAGTGTGAATTGGTGGAGTTTTTGGACTCTTCATTTCGATTTTGAGAATTTTATTAGCTATTCTTCGTTTATGTGTAATCTAAGAATCATCAGTTTAAAACTCGGGGGTAGGAAACGAAAAGGCGTACGATAATGGGACAGCTACCTTAAGTTTCATTGATAGATTCAGTAAGCGGCGGTCGCGAATTTAGCAAATTAAGCTGCAGCAAGTAGAAAACCTGGATTACAGTTTGAAACGCGGGGGGGAGATGCTTGTAATTACTAGTCCGTTATAATTACATTCATAGGCTAAGACATCTACTCATCATCATCATCGTATCACGACTAGTTAATTTTAATAGGCCATGTTCTTATTTACCACCTCCGTAGATCATGCAAATCAATTGTAATTACGTCCATAAGCATAGTCATTCATAGGCTAAGCTGTCTAATAATCATCATCATCATATCACGACTAGTTAATTTTAATAGGCCATGTGCTTATTTACCACCTCCATAGATCATGCGAATTTATCATAATTATATTCATAAGCATAAGTCGTTCATAGACCAAGACGTCTTCACATCATCATCATCGTATCACGACTAGTTAATTTTAATAGGCCTTATGCTTATTTACCACCTCCGTGGATCATGCAAAACAATTGTAATTACATTCATAAGCATAGGGTAAGCCGTCTAATAATCATCATCGTATTACGTCTATTTAAATTTAATAGGCCATATACTTATTGACCACCACCGTAGTTCGTACGATTTTATCAAAATAATACTCATAGTCATAGGTTGTTCATAGGCCACAACGACCGTCTACCATCATCATCATAATCTATTTAGTTAATTAAGATAGGTTGTATACCTAACCAACATTACTGTAGGTCATCCGAACCAATTATGGTTACGTCATAAACATAAGGCGTCCTTAGGCTGCAGCAACACATCATCATCTATTAGGCTGTGTCCTTGTTTGCTACCAATATAGGTCACTTGAATTCATTGGAATTAAACTCATCAATAATGAGCGTCCCTAGGCTACAGCGGTAGATCATCAATATCAACATCCTATTGACTGTGTGTGTATTAACTATCGCCATACATCCCGAGAATTCACTAAGTTACATTCATAAACAAAAGGTTTTCCATAGGCTATGGGGAATTTACGAATATGAATATTAACTTCATGCTAAATGTAAAACATTACTCAGCGATCTATTCATTTAGGATCAGTATTTCTATTTTTAGACAAAAAGCCTTCCACTCGAAGAGCTGTATCGGGCGTTCGAGTCAGAAGCAGGGGTTCGAAACCTTTTTCAATTCAGTACCCAAGTTTATCGTGCACGGCTGTTACAAATAGTGAACAATTCAAAATTTTAAGTAAAATTAATGTGGTATCATATTAAACTTATCATTCGTTAAATTTTAAAATTAGTAGACTTACGAGATAGTAAGAGAATGTACGATTCGGTTTAGAAAGTTTAACAAGTACCTAGCCTTAGTAGTGAGTAAGGTTATGCGCATACATTATAATAATAAACGAGCAGTACCTAGGCTAATATTAATTGGTTCAGATTTAATTCCGATTTCGGCTATGGAGATTTTGATGGAATTCAGGAGATGAGATATATCCACACAATGAAAAGGATAATAGTATGGGTGAATCTTGTAGGTAGTTTAACAAAAATATGTTCTCAGTGTTTTTCACTCGTGATGCCGAGCTAAGCACGGTCTCCACATTTATTTTTAAGATTTAAAATCAGGCAATGATCGCCCATATAAATAAGTAACTTTATGATAGAATACCGACAATCTTATAATATTGTGAACCGAGGATTGCGAATTTATGATTAGGATAACTTTTGGGTTCTATATACTCATATTTCAACTTTCATTAAATTTACCTGTTAGTAATATAAAAATAATTAACATCATGTTAGGGTACCGACAATGACATAACATTGTGAACCAAAGGTTGTCGATTTCTCCTTCAAAGAAACATTGTGTTTCATTACATTCATATTTGAATTCCTCATTCAATATGGGGTCTGATGATTTGGTTTTCAGAATAAATTGGTTTACATTATTGATAAATTTTCTGTTAAATAACATTAGGATAAAGTAGCCAGTTAAGTATTGCAGCGAAGGTGCGAGCGTCATTAGATAGAACTACCCGTATTTGACGGAATTATTCTATTCGAGCGTTGCCGGTTAAGTAGGTACCGGTGGAAATACCCTCTTAGTTTTAAGAATGAGACTTATCTCGTGATTTTTCTATGCGCAATAAGTATGCAATAATTATTGCCATTGATCAATGTAGACAAGGTGAAATATGTACTTGTAGTAGTATGCGGGATTGCGAGATATTACTTGTACATTCATGGATAAATCACATGTTAAGGTTTTTGAGATAGAATATTACATCAAGTTAAATATTTAAGACGTAAGAATTCATTTATTGCCTAAGTTAGATTTGTTATGATCTAGGTAGGCTATGTAGGAGAATTATCCTATTTGTTCAACGTAGTTCAAATACGAACAATGATAATTAAAAGGGGTACGTCAAATTTCACGTATAGTGTAGTGTATTCATAAGTAGCAGTCAACTTAGGGCCTTTTGGATGCTACCAACGATGAGTTGATTGATTATTGAGGTTTGGAATGTTTTTAATATACCTACATCGTCGTACGTAACAGATTCAACATTCAAACGGTCAAATCTAAGTCGCGATTCCATTCAGGAAAGCTATTCATTTGCTTTTATTAGCAGTGACGTTTTGTAAAAGGTGGATTGAGTAAATAACTGTATAACATCATCATCATCATTATCACCCTAGCGTTATCTCTGAGATAGTGCATTCAGTGGGAGGTCCGGGGGAGAGCTGCTCGGTCTCGGGATTGGCGTGGGCATTAGTTTTGCGGAAGCAACTCTGGCGATTTCGATTAAATTATTGATCAGGTCAGGTCTTGTTTTCTATGGGAAAGAATGGGGAATGCCGGGCGTGGCTCGGTCGCCCAAGTACATAATTTTACTGTTCAAGTGCTCATTTTTCATTCAGACAACATTTATTTCAACAACAACAGGTTTAGATACTAGAATAATTGTATTAAAGTTTTACAATTTATCAAAACATTAAAGTACTTGGTAGATGTCACTGCTAGTATTTGAACCAAATTGTCAGACATGGAAATAAAAATCTGTTGTATAAACAATGAGGTCAGAGTGCTTAGAAATTGAAACCTGATAATAATAATATATGGATTATTCATTACTCAGATAAAATTGAGATCTTGCATACTAGAAATGACATCAAAGATATTGAGGTTTTACTATTTTTCAAGCCACTAGTAATGTGTTTACTTTTGCAACTGGATGAGTTGGTCTAGCTTCATACAAGCTATGGGTGGAAAAGAAATTTTAGAATGAGATAGCTAGAATGAGTGAATGAAGAAAAATGGTCAAAGCTTAGGTTATTCATTCAATGGTCATAAATATTTTAACATAAAACTGTGGTAATTGATCTAGCTATAGATATATGCGACATCAAACATAATTTTAAGATAGGCCAGAAGGAAGTAAGAATAATAGGCATTTCCATCATAACAGAGGTTAAAAAAAAGGAGGAAGTTTCATAAGCCAGGATCTATTTCCACTATTTATTAGTGCTTGTTCAGTTCAGGCCATACAAAGTGCAATGCAGAAGGGTTGGGTTTATTGGGTACTATTTCAAACACAATGAATAATAAAAGTTTAATGAAAATACAGCATAGGCAGTCCAGTTCATAAAGCGCAAAACAAAGAATCAAAGAAAAAAAAACAACACATATTTTTGTTTACTAATTATAAAGTAGATTGGGTGCTACATAGTTTTATAGTGGATAGTGATAGTATGATATCTATTATGAGAATATGGGCTTTGCGGGAAAGCAGGAGTACACACAGGAGTAAGCGGGCTTATTTGGTGTGATGTTGTTCGGGCTTCCGGGATCTTGTTATTTTTGTTTTTTTATTCATTCTGCAACATAAAATAGATATGATAAGTTAGCTGAATAAGTATATATAATTTAAGGACATAGCTAGTAATATTATATTTTTTAGGATTAATATGCCTAGAGAAGGAACAAAATTTATTTTCAAACTACAGTTTGGAGGAAGTTTGTATGATGATCTAACAATTATATTCATTTTTAGGTCCATTTTAAGATGATTATTACAATTATATTAAATAGTGAAGTGAATTGAGGTTTAATAAGACTATATAGTATTTAATTTTACATTTTTCATGGTAAGATTGGGACTCAAGTATGTATGTATGGACAATAAGTGAAGTTTGGGGTAAGTTGGCCCAGAGACACTTTTTCTTGTTCAAGAAATGCATAAAATATGACCATTTGCTTGTGTTGATAATGACAAACATACAAAAAGGGGGAATGGAAGGGAAAAGTTTAATATATGGGACTTCTTTTGACAAAATGTTAGATATTTAAAATCAAAGAAGGCAATACTCACTGTTTAATGGATTATGCTTGCTCAGCGTTGTACGTTGTAGTTTCACCATTCAAATATTGTTTTCTTCGGCTGGGAATTTGTTTTACTGTAATGAAGGTTATGTTTATTAGTTTTAGACAGTGTGTACAATGGGTGTTTATATATTGAGTTCATTAATTAGCATGATTTAGTAGTGAAAACTACACAGCTTTTAGTTTCATTCGACTAGAATAAGAAGTAAACCAGTGACATTTATGGGGTCGACAGACTTAGGGGATGTGTTCATGAATAAAAGCTTAGGTAACTTATATAGATCCTTCAGTATGGAGAGATTCGAGGGTGGTTCTCTGAAGTAGTGACACCACTTTATAGATCAACAAAAGACTTCAGTTAGGGCCATAATTGCTTAAGTTTTCGAAGAAGTGTAGATGAATTTCGTCATATTTACGAAAGGTTACTCTGCAAAGGCAAAATATAAAAGGGAATTAGATTATTATGGTATGTTCGTTTAGTAGGCAGCTCTGATCACAGGTTCACTCGGGCAGTACTTGCATTTACAACACAGTACGGATTAGCGCGACTTAACTAGTATAATCGTTAAAGCTTTATCTTGGGGCACGCTCATGTTACATAACCATAAGTCGCTAGGGTATTTGCGAACAAATAATTCATATGGGATAATGACATTTAAAAACAAGGAGAACAATTACTCACCTGCAGTATTTCCGTTTGTTTTTCTCTTATTCGATCACAGATTGTTTACATTTCCATTACATGATAAGGAAGTAGGCATAACGAAGGTTTTGATAAATTTTTGTTAACATTTTCGAGTTCAATTTTCTAATTGCGTCGTTCAATTAGGCGGCGTTCATTGACGTTGTCAGTGACACTGACATGACATGACAGTATAGTAGAACGTATTAGTTGACAGTTGGCAGTAACACCACACTTACACAGTCGTGGTTGTCATTCACCTCGCGATTCACGCTTACACATTCGCGGTATAATAAAAATAAGAAACAATTTTATAATAGTTTTTCGAACGAATGTGAGAAGAATAAATATTTACTAGTTGCGACTTGTGATATTTAGTTATCATGGGAAAACAGTGCGTTTTATTTTGTACTATAAGGTTAAATAATGTGTGTAAGTTCGAATTGGACCCTAAAGTGCTATAATATGGGGGAGCGTTTACAGAAATATGTGTCCGAATTGCACATAGGAATACGTTGACGATAAGATCATTATGAACGGGACATTAATTGAGTATAACGTAGGAGTGTCGACAGAGGGAGAAAGGTATAGTGTTGTTCTATTCTAGGATTAAACGTTGTGTGAAACAGTTTGGTTTCGTAGGTAACTATTTTACGTGTAAACTCTAGATATAAATTAACAAGACGTGAAGACTTATTTTTCGGTTCCAGTCGGCGGATTTCCTTTCTTTTAACGCGCAACATAAAAGTGGCAACAGAATGACAAGTGACAATCATTTAGTTGGGTTTTCGCTCGCGAGTCAAAGTAAACAAACATAACTAGTTTGGCAAATAATTAACGGAAATAGTGTAATTAAGGGCGGTGGGGTTGTTTAAAGTGCATTTACAATCAAGTGAAGTGTGTCAGTGACGTGATTAAATGTGAATCGCGGGAAATAACGGAGTAGATTAGTAGCAGTCTGAAGTGTGCATTGGAGGTTATGAGGTATTAGTCAGATTAATTAATTTTGATAAGGACAGTAATCTAGACTTGCGAGTAATAATTTGGCCTAATTGGATAGTAGCATTGTAGAGGCCGAGGTTAATCTTCGTAACAGAAAATGGCGGTATTAAGTAGTTTAATTTCAAGTTTCGGGAGATAAATGTTATATGTAAATGGGGTTGTATTAGGCTTGTTTTATATATATATGTATAAATATAGATACCCTTCGTTATACCAGTAGTTACAAAGGTTGAGAGCGAGGGCGGCGAGGCTACTTTAAAGAAACATTTAAATTTTAATAATTATCGGGGAAATTGTATACTTGTGATATTTTTAAGAGGGGTATATTATTAGTGGTTCGAGTAACTTGTTACGCAATAAAGGGACTCTTTAATATTAGAACTCAACTAGGAAAGAGCAACATTTATGTTGTGGTTTGTATCTAAGGAGACCCATTTGTCAGGTAGCGGCTGAGCGTTAAGGGTTAGTGTGGAAGAATGACTGGTATGTGTTGGCATGGGATGAAGGATGAGTCGACATAAGAGAGATGAGAGTTTGGGAGTCAATGAATGTATTGTGAGTGATATGCATGAGTTGCTTCCAGTCAAATGGGACTTACGGTACAATCTAGATTTGTTGGTAATTGGTCCCTTCAACTAAATACACAATGTGTTGCCACAGTAATAGGAGTTAGGTTAAAGTCATAATATGACAAGGTCTATCTAAGGCTTACTGTGTTGACACATACTCTACTCGAGCTTACACAGCAATCTGAATTGGTATACACACCTTACTTTGGATAGGATGACCGATATTTATAATTTTGGATGTCTATTGTTAAACAGTAATGTGCACCATCATATATATAACAAAAATATGGTTGCACACTACTACACTTTGTTATCTTAATCTTTTTTTTTAAATAAGCCATGTGGGTTTGCTAACGCAAACATACTGATACAGAAAAGTGGGGAATAAAAGAAATATTTCCACTTTAAATACATATATTTGTAATTATTCTAACAGTTACGAGTGTATACAGATAATACACACTTTTGGTAATATTCAGTTTATAGAATAAAAATCGTGGGAAAAATGGGTATGGGTACAAACTTTATATTTTCCTTTCCAAGCGAAGTGAACGTCAACAGACTGTAATAAATATTGCCGGTTGTTGAAGTTCAAACAAATCAGTCGGTTATCTTATTTCAAAGTGAAACATACGCCGATGGAATTGACTGGGGCTGTTCGGTAATGGGGGAGTGGAACGGATCTTAATACTGACGATTGGAAACTTTAGTACTTCTACCAAATACTTTCCTGTCATGTGTGAGGAGACTATGAGAGGATTACCTATAGGAAGGACAATGTTTCCTAGAGGCGCCGTCTGTACAATGTAGACACAGTCTCGGGGTAAAACGTCAAAGTCGGGGTCCTTATGACCTGCTAGATTCACAACCTAGCATCTCTAACGGGGCAGGAAAGCTTGAGGAAAAAGTTTTCAAGAATTATTGTTGAGGTTCAAAAGTTCACTCTTTTCTTGCAGGATCGTCACGGTTAATTGCTATTGGTTTAAACACTCACCGCACTAAAGCCACTTTCTGAAGGGGTTGACATATCAATAAGTCGAAACTTTTCGAGTTGATAATTTATTTTTCATTTTATTGTAGTTGAGGTTGAAGATGACTTTTACAGACGAAATCTGAGAGATCTCATCTTGCAAACTCATCTTGGGGGAGAGTTGTAACAGAACGCCATTGCGCTCCGTCACTTCCATATTGAAATATTTTCCAAGAGACAGTCAGATAAATTCATGGTTTCCCCGTTAAAAGCATTATTAAGAAAATAGTCGGAAATAGGAGTCTTGGCGAAAGCACAACCATGTCATATATGTAAATGCTAAGTAGTTTCGTATGCTTTAATAAGTTTCCTAAATAAGCTTGAGCATTGCCATTGAACAAGCACTATAAAACAAAAGAAAATACTTAAAATAGACATACGGGGGAGTTTTGTCGAAAGCTGAAACGGAGACGCTTCGCCCGCTTCGCTTGCTCGGTCGAAAAGTAAATATTTAATAGAAAGAATAGGCGGGTGTTAATTATATTACTAATTAGAATTCTCGACTTGGCATTCAATCATACAAACTAAGAACGTAAGATACAAACAATGCATAGAAAATAAGCAGACCTATATAATGAGTCTAAAATCATAACAATCTGTCGGGCGGTTGACGAGTTTCAATTTTATTAGCAAATACGTAGGGTACTTCCTTCCTCACAACACGAGAACATGAATTTTTAGTTGAGGCAGCGCCACTGTTACTTGAACCCTGGCACGCATCGATATCGCTAAGGTTGAGGGCTCTCTCTATTCTGGACGGCAAAACGTTCGGTTCAGATGGGATGGGAAAAAGTGTGGAACGGCGGTAACGTCTTGTCGGGCGAAACGACGGAAGGTATAGTTTGGTTGTTTACGGTCGATTGGTAGGAATGGGGACATTGGTGGAAAGAGTAGATTGTATCGGATGGTCGTATTGAGTGCTTAGGTGGGAATATGCGTTTTACCACGAACGACTTGTCAATGGCTATAAAAGCAAGCGGCGGACTGCAGTTGGGGCTTTTTTGTGATTCGGCGGTGGGCTGTTAACATACCTCTGGCTTGTAGCACATATCTATCGGTGGGTTTCTAGTAATTAGGGTAGGGAATTCTCTGTTATGTGGCGGCGCGCTGCTTGATACGAGGATTTTCTATCTTAATATTATAGTTTGTTTAATTTTGTGGGGTTTAGTGTTGTAGTGTTTTTAGTTGAAATCCTATCGTTATACCAAGGACTTTGGAGTAACGAAAGGATGTGTTTGTTGTTCTTACTTAAGTTTATTTGTGTTAATAATGATACATTGTTTATTTCGTTGTAAAAAGCCAGAACGTTAACCAGATTACAGTTAATCTGACGGGGTACATACAACCTAACGGCTGTCAAGCGTGTTTACCCCGGAGCTCCGTAACTTACCAGATTGGGGTGTCCGTCTGGCATCACCTCTTTACCAACATAGGTGATGCGTCTAGGCCCCCCTGTACTCTCGGTGTCCAGCTGACGATCGGAAGCATGGCTGGCACGATTGAAGGCTCAGCATAGGAGGTTACTCCGCTTGCGGAAGACGTCAGTATCCGAGGTGCAGTCTTGTTAAATATATTTATATATCCAATTTATATACACAATAGGGTGTTCTACTAACACCGCCGAGCTCTCGAGCGTGTTGGGGGGAACGCACAACACACAGGCGTGTCAGGTTTCTAAATCCTAGCTTCGCCGGCTAGACTTTACAGCTTAAAGTAGGGACTTCACGGCCTTATTCGGAACTAATTCCAGATTCCTGGAATTAGTTGCGAATAATGCAGAGTAGGGATGGGAAGGGGTAGTGTTAGGTTAAATTCATACACAGGGATAATATTAGGCATCTAGGATGGGTAATATTTATGTAAGTAAAGTGTTTTATTTCCAGGATCACAGTAGGGATTCTTTTAGTGCTTGAAGTGTTTCAGTCGCGGAATAGTTATAGCTCCGATGGCAGAGAACGAAGTGTCTTCAGTATACGTGCGTAAAAGTGTTGAGTGAATAGTGAGACAAGTGAATTCTTAAGCTGCTAGTCTTCAGGTATTTAGCATAGGCCTGATAGGGACCTAGTTACGGTGAGGCTGAGAATGCCGATCCTAGTGTGGTATATTTAAAGTGATCAGTGTACGTTGTGAATAGGAGGTGGGCATTTACCCAGAGTATTGGGACATGTCTACTAGGGACTGATGTCTAGCAGAGCCGTACATCAGACGTTTTCCACAATGGGTAGCTGAACGCTCATGACGTGGTTAACTCGTTTTCAAATAAGGGGAATTCGGTGGGCTACGTGTTACGGTTCGGCATTGTTGGCTTCAACGGAAGCTAGGCATGCTAGTGATAGGGCTTAGAGCCGCTAGGAGTGATAGGGTTAATAAGGCATCAGCGCCTTCAGTGGTAGTGTAGATTAGAGATGCCCGCGAGCATCTGAGTGGCCTAGCAAAACAGCTTACCCTGTTTTGCGAAGCTAGAATATGTAGAAAGCTGTAAGGATAGCGCGTCCTGCCCCATCCTACTACTCTTGCTGGCAGCGTCAGTAGCTAAAAATAGCACGTCGCAACATATACAACCAAGGATAACTTTCGCAAGATTAGGGTAGTCAAAGTGTAGTGCTTAGACTAGCAGGTATCCTTGGTTTAGGAATTCAAAGTGCTGTGGTGGGAGACTTGCCCTCCTTCGACGACACGCCCCCGTCAGCAAGAGGCAGAGAGAGACGCTTACAGGTGTGGTCGGGGTTAAATTATCTATACAAATATAAAACCTTATTTCCAAGCGCTAGGGCCTATAGGAACAACTAGGAGAGAAGTCGGTTAGGTGAGCTACGTAACGCTCTAAGTTTTACATTAATAGGACCATTACAACGACTAGGACAGGCAGAGTAATCTCTAGGCTCCTCTCAAATAGGCTAGTCCTAAGTAAAACCCTATTAGAATTAGTTTCAAGCGTGTACTTTAATGATACAAGCTGCCAGCGCAGCCCAATCTTAGTTAGGTGGCGTTTAGGTCAACCGAGTAGCGATGTGTGTAAGGATAGGTTAGGTCGCGAATATTAGTAGAGATGAAGAGTCCAACGATCCTACCAGCTTCACATTAAAGTTCAGGGGTTGCTTACGGTTCACAACACTAATAGGGTTCTACCATAGACGATCACAAGGCCAAATCACTTTCATAAAGCTCGTTTTTCTCAAAGCGATTTCCGTAAAGTTTAGTAAGTTTTCACGGGGTGCGGTAGCTTAGTGGGGTTGCAGGGGCATTTAGCAAGGGAATAATATTGAGGGGGCGTACGTGACAACTCCTACAATAAATACAATTGTAAGTTGAAATACTTTTGTAATATTTAGGTTAGTCATATATTTTTTACACAGTATTTATATATGGAAGTGTTTTGAGTGTTACAATTCGCCAACAAACTGTCATGCAGTTTGGCGAAAAAAATGTGTTTTTGTATACACTGTGTAATATTTGTTAAAATAAATTTAAAAAAATTTTTTTAAGGATGATTCACAGTAGACCGTTCCGTGTCCGGGCCGGCCCATTTTCTATGACAGCAAACGCAACCTTTTCTACTGGCGAACTACTATTTACAATGTTCACCTCACAGCCCACCCCTAGTGTATCTTGACACCGGGGCTTGTAACGCTGTACATACTACTGGAATAACACTGCAGGGTTTTTTCAAAATCATATTAGGCTTTGACATGGAAATTAACTTTTAAGTCGGATAAAATGGCTAGTTTTACCATCACCCATGGAAGCTGGTGGCTACACAACACTAGAGCGTTATTCTTCGTTGAGCTGATGGGTGAAAAGCAAAAAATGAGTTTTTTTATTCAGTGAATATTTTTTGGGCTTCATCTTATTAAGAAACGTTCATACATTCCAACCTCATACAAGAAAAACAGTGTCCAAAATTGTGTAAATATGTAAAAATATTTGTCAGTTTCGTTACGTTCATAGAAATAAAAAACATTTTCATACTAAAATGTGACGAAACTGAGTTGGAGATTTTAGATACTTTTTTTCTTGTATGAGTTTCGAATGTATGAAAGAGTGTTATTAAAATAAGTCTAAAAATAATATACTGAAGAAAAAATAATTATGTACACTTTTTTGATTTTCACCTTGATGGCAAACTATAATAATATAAAGTACTAGCTTTTGCCCGCGACTTCGTCTACGCAGAACTCGTTCTCGCCTTAGAATTATTTGTTTTCCCATACAATTTTTCTCAAGCTGAGATGGTTGGATGGCGTCGAAAAGGACACCAGGACCTTAGGGGAGTATTCTCTAGAAATCCTATTGTCAAAACGAATAATTAAGTGCTTATTTCGCATAGCTTTTGCCTGCGACTTCGTCCGCGTATAATTCATTCTCGCCTTAGAATGATTTGTTTTCTCATACAATCTTCCTCAAGCTCAGGTGGACACCAGGAACTTAGGGGTGACATGTTGGAGAAGGAAAGCCACGAATAGATCGGACTGGAGATATTTGCTTGACCAGGCTAGCCTAGGGCCCACCCGCGGCTATAACGCCTCAGATGATGATAATGATACAATCTTACCCTTCTTTACCCCTCCTTAAGAAATGATTATAGTCAACATGACATTCCCTAGAAATCCTTTTGTCTAAACGAATAATTAAGTGCTTATTTCGGAAAATCAAATGTACCGATTCTAGACGAATGAATCTCGTCAAAAACATTACATGTACATGGTATACAATGGTAAAAGTCTCGCAACGCAGTTCTGCCGTAAAACGTTATCCCAACAGATCGAGTTCTTCATGTAAGTATAATGACCGAAGGCCGGAAGGAGGGGTCCTTAAGAAATGATTATAGTCAACATGACATTCCCTAGAAATCCTTTTGTCTAAACGAATAATTAAGTGCTTATTTCGGAAAATCAAATGTACCGATTCTAGACGAATGAATCTCGTCAAAAACATTACATGTACATGGTATACAATGGTAAAAGTCTCGCAACGCAGTTCTGCCGTAAAACGTTATCCCAACAGATCGAGTTCTTCATGTAAGTATAATGACCGAAGGCCGGAAGCAGAGCGGCAAGGCATGCGAGAATAATCACACAGAGCGGGCTTCTGATGTAAGGCTGAGGGCCCAAGGCCTGAAGCAGAGAGGCGAGACACGCGAGGCCGAAGGCCGAGCTATGTCGTCACCGAAGATCCAGTTGCCATATTAATGAGGGTAAATTATACTCCATTCGTTCGTTTTCACGTAATGCCTAGACATATAAACAGACAGACACAGACACAAATTCTTAAAACAGTTGAAACGTTTTCTGTTATCGATTCTAAGTATCCCCAGCCAACTTTTTTTCGAATATCTTCCATGTACAGACTTTCGACCCTCATCTAAGTGTACATCTAAGATGCTCCAACTGTCTATGCTGACGATTGGGTTGCCCAGCTCAAGTGATCTCTTATATCAAACAGTTTTTATGGTGTGAAGGGTCAACAATTACGTAAAAAATAACACACGACAAAATTAAATGGTACACCGACGATACAAAGTGTGCATTGAAACAGCTGTTTTTGTATTTAAGCATATGAATAAAAACAATGCCAAAGTATCGCAAATGCATTTTCATGTACACGCAAAGTAGAACTAATTGCGAAAAGGTTGTGCTCAAAAATAGCGTCAACAATCAGAAGGAAATAATACTTCGGTTTTGCCATAATGAATCGTCAACTTGTTTACAATTCTGCTATGCTTTAAGTTAAATTTCTTGACACGCTGTTATACTCCCAATTGACTGAAACTTAAATCGTAGAATGGCGTATGAGGATTAAACCACCCCGTTTCATAAACCTTACTTGCATCCCCAATTTAATATCCCTTTGATGGAAGATCATCGGGACAAAAAGTACACTTTTAATATATATAATGGAATCCAGATTATATACTATTAGCATAAAAATCATCTTAATCTGTTCAGCCGTTTTTGAGTGATTCAGTGACAAACACAGTTACTTAATGGAATAAATCATAATAGTGTTCAAAATTTGAAGAGACCGTGGTGACTGGCGCGCACACTGGGCAGCGCCGCGGCGCAGCGCTTGCGTTTACTTTTTTTTCAGTTTCTATCTTAAGATTTCACAAATTTTGAATGAGGTTGTTTTTCCTTTGTCGTTAAGTATATGCCTACTGATTTTATTACCTGTAACTCATGGATTAAAGGAGTTCCCATACAAAATTCAACCCCTCTTTTTACCCCCTTTTAACCCAAATCTGTACAATTTTTATAGCCTAAAACCTGACCGGGTATTTACTCGACAGATTAGTAAAGTTTTCATCAAAATCCGTTCAACCGTTTTCACGTGATGCGCGTTCATATAAACAGACAAACAGATAAACAGACAAAAATTCTAAAAACTGTTGGAACGTGTTCTGTTATCGATTCTAAGTATCCCCAGATATTTTTTTTTCAAATATCTTCCATGTACAGACTTTCGACCCTCTTCAGCTTTATTATATGTATAGATGGAGGTCACTCTCTTTCAACGCAGAGCATCCTCGGGAGCTCTTACGGCTTTGCTCAGATAATTTCATATCAGTCATACGTATATACTCAGCGGCAAAAAAATGGCCCAAATTAGGTTTAGTTTTCATACATGTTGCAACTATTTTGACCCAAATTTTTTATGCTAAGTATACATTTTGGTTCGCGTCTTTCCAGTGCACATAGGAAGTTTTTTTAAATACTACGTCGGTGGCAAACAAGCGTGCAGCCCGCCTGATGGTAAGCGGTCTCCTCAGCCTATGGGCGCCTGCAACTCTATGGGTGTCACACGCGCGTTGCCGACCCTACAAAAGTTAATGGTAATGCCGCAGTTTATGTGCGCTCGAGATCACCTAATAATAATTGTACATATAGATAAATAGCTAATACAGCTGTACTAAGAACCCAAACGCACCCAAGGTGCAGCCTTCTCTTAAATGTCAAAGGAGCAGCGTCGATACACCTCTCCACTTGTTGCGGGGTGACCGGGTCACAGGGGGCTGCGGGGTCCGGCGGCGGGGGAGGGGCGAGGGCAACGACCGGGCGCACCCGCGCCTCTGCCTGCACTCTTAAAGTTCGAAGGTCAATTTATGCGATTTTTTGTCATTTGTGCAACTGCAAGCGTCGCGTGTCCGGTCAGCAACGCGTTAGTGATTCTTCTGGAGTCGCAAATGTCCATATGTTACGGTGACTATTAAAAGTCAGCCAGACCGATTCCCTTTCGAGGTCCTTGTTCGCAACCATCGTAGTATAAAAAATGTGTAGTGTTTAGTGGTGCGTCTCTTGGTGCATTGTGTATATCTATATTTGTGTTAACGCATATAAAACTACTTCGGTCCATAAAACTCAAGGTAATTGTTTTCAGTAGCCGTCGAAACTTTGTAATGCTACCCCAAACACCCGAAGATTGAAGTTCGTGTTATCTTTATCGATCGAATACCCGCGCCGCATACACTCTAGTACAGAGCTACGAGTTTGTGGCGTTTGCAGTAGAAACCATGGGACCCCGGTCAGCCGTCATGAAATCCTTTATGAAAGCGCTGTAGTCACGCCTAGTCCACGCCTCAGGGGACCCCTGAACATCTTGGGGTCCATTTCGTAGTTATAAATTATGGATGGAGTGTTTTTATTGTAATTAATTTTTATTTATTGTACGATTATTGAAATTGTCTAATTTTAGGTCTTGGTTTTTTTTCTTAGGTGTTTTTTACTATATGTACCTTCTTACCTTATTTAACGATTTAAAATTCTGTTCAAGAACACATTGTTAATCAAATTTCATATCAAATCTATTTTTTTAAACCTAAATACATAATCTTATACATAATATAAATAAAAAATATAAATATAATAGGCCAAACTTACACAAATCATCATACCTACTGTCTAACATAAAATTACATAACAATAATCGATAAAATTACTTAGACTACAAATATAAATATAAACAATCCTTAATGGTAAAACTTACAAAAATAGTAACATAAACCTGACTAAACGGTATGAGCACACCTCTTTATCAACTTACCTTACATACCGCATCCATCAAACCAAGCGCATCATCGCATAGATAGATTGTTCGTACATCGCTGTGTATTGTGCCGGTAGAAACGCGGAGATACGTTCCGACCGCGTAGTGCAATAATTATTGTAATGCATTTCTACCCACTTTGATTTTTAATATGTATACTTACTTATCTTACTTTTTAACACTGTATGCTTAAATCTAATTTAAATTTGTAAACTTTCTCATATAAGTGAATTCTGTAATTCTTATGGGAAATAAAATTCTTTAAACCTAAACCTATCTATTCTTTTTAATAACTGAATGGCATATACAATACTGGAATAATAAAATCATTACAGTATAGTAAATGATTACTTTAGTCTGAACTAGGAGATTCTTGTATCTCAGACAAAGAAACTTTTAACTAATACAAAATATCAAGGTAATAAAGTCCAATTAATATCCTAAGGGGAAAGGAAACTAACGGTGCAATGCAAATCAATTTTACGATGCACACACTTATACAACTATTTTAATCCTATCTGTTATTTCGTGGTAAACATACAATACAATACAAATCCTCTTTATTGCACACCTCACACAATTGAATTACGTAGTTACAAACAGAAAGAAAACAGCAACATGTAAGTAGGTAGAGGTAGACAACCGTGTAGACAACAGGCGGTCTTATCGCTACATATTCAAGTAGATCGCAAAAAATCACGATAAGAATAATTATCATAGTAAGTAGTGGATCATTTATCATCGTCATCGGCCTACTGGATCTGTTAATTAAATGACTGACAGCAGTATTAAAACAATAAACTTTCTATACAAATGCAAGTACGAGTCATTTTATGACTGTTGGGAGAATCAAAATGAATTTTCATACATAATTGTACAACTGTTTTTAGGGTTCCGTACCCAAAGTGTAAAAACAGGACCCTACACTGTCCGTCCGTCCATCCGTCTGTTACCAGGCTGTATCTCAAGAACCGTAATAGCTAGACAGTTGAAATTTTCACAGATTGTGTATTTCTGTTGCCGCTATAACAACAAATACTAAAAACAAAATAATAATAACAATTAAGGGGGGCTCCCGCTTAGCAATGTACAAATTGCAGACATTGCAGAAATATTCTCGGAAATTTCCGAGAAATTACATGAAAGAAACTTAGAAAGTTCTCTGTGAGAATGTTCCCATGAGAACTTTAACATTTTGTGTAATATATATTATTACACGCCACATATTAGTAAACCAGGCAGGCATAATATTTAAAATTGCGTGTGTCTACGTCGGTCCTGACACGATAAGATTGTTTATTAAATTTAAGTTTCAGAGAATATTCTACATAGAAGTTTCGCAACTTATGAAACTTCTCCTCGGTGCATTGCTACTCCCGCTCCTATACAAAAAACGTGATATTTTAGCCCTTTTTCATGGCTACCACTCGCCGAGCTAGATCTCAAGAACCGTAATAGCTAGACAGTTGAAATTTGCACAGATTATGTATTGTTATTGTGGCTACAATAACAAATACTAAAATCAAAATAATAATAATAATTAAGGAGGGCTCCCATACAACATGGTAGTTGCCGCTAAAACAACGAATACAAAAAAAACTCAATAAAACAAGTGTTTAATGGCACCAGCTTTTAGCCTTTTTTCTGGTACGGAACCCTTCGTGCGCGAGTCCGACTCGCACTTGGCCGGTTTTTTTTAATGGAGGCACACGTCTATGCCTGTGTATTCTGTCACCATATGAATTTATTTAAATCAAATTATTCTGCTGTCGTAGAAAAAATATTGTATACAACGTTATATAATTAGGTCTTAAAATTCGAGAGTCGCTGTAACAAAACGAGCGAATCGAGAAGAAGAACCCTTTTTATGTAACTGTTGCATAATAGTACATTACGATACAAGTGCAGAGAACAGGAAACTCGCAACGAGTGGTGATAAATTCGACACGAGTTTCGAATTACCTGTTCGCACGTGTATCGTACAACGTTTTACAGTACATATGGCTCTTTAAAGTTTCGACATATACACGTAATCTGCTGATTACCGCACTCGTGCGGTAATGTAGCACCATATGTACTGTAAAATATTAATTTTATTATTTACATTAGCGAGAAATATTTATTTATTTACTTAGGCACTGTCAACCCTACAGGGTATGGTACTTACACGTCTTGATTCCCTTACGAGTGTCGAAAATTTACAGCATAAACGGATGTATCTTTTGATTGCGTTGGCTTAGAAGTTAGATATTTTCACAGCTCCAAGGAACAGTAGACCTGAGTATTTGATATCAATTTCAGCTTGATATCTCCACGCGTTCCTGAGAAAAAGGGTCTTGACAGACAGACAGACAGACGGACGGACGGACAACAAAGGATCACTTTGGGTTCCGTTTTTTCCTTTCGAGGTACGGAACCCTCAAAATGTACTTTTCTATTCATACAGCCCTATGTCTACTAGTTACGTCATGCAATTAACAATTTAATCATGAACAATTTAATCATCCACAACGATCATATTTGAGACTTTTCCACTAACATTTTCATGTACGCCGGCCGTAAGCAAAACTTAGATCGAGTTCGCGAACAGCCGCGGCACAGAAAAGTTATCACAGCGAGATGACGGGCCGCATGATGTAGAGGCTGCGTGACGTCAGCGGGAGGCGCGGCGCGGGCGCGGCGCCTGACCCATTCATGCCCCCACACACACACATGCGCGCGGAGGCCACACCATTGTGAATTCGGTCGTGACGTCACGCCGCCCCGACCAATGGCGCCGCGGACCCATTCAAGCCTAACTCCTGAAGGGAAATTCGAGGCGCGGGATGTAGCAGTCGCTTGATGCCCGCCTCCGCGGATGCATCGCTCGGATGTGTATATGGGCTGTACACAGACCGAATAACTTCCTAAAATTACCATCCAGTCGGAGGTTTTACTTTTGATGTATAAACACGCTAGTCCCGCGGGGTAATTACGCAAACTTTTCGAGCACACGAGCATTAGATTTAACTGTCATTTTCCATAGTAAAAATGACAATTAGATCAACTTATTGTACGTTCGAAAAGTTACTTGATTATCCTGCTGGAGTAAACAGTAATATTGGCTCGAAATAAATTATAAGAATTCAACACTGTAAAATACTTAACTGACAGCAATTTGGCTTAACCTAAATCTGTGTATGACCTATATGTGCCACGTAACAAAAAGTAAGTTGAAATGTAGGTATGTGCAATAATATATAGGGCTTTTGGTGGCGGATAAGCTGCCTGGTCGACTCGGGGTGAGTTTGAATGTTTGGACTAAGTAAAGTAAAGCACGTGTAGTCAGCTACGAGCCAGACTACGCCGTAGCACGCCTACGCGGTCTGGCTCGGAGCTCCGTAGACGCGCCCACGCGCTCGGGCCTTCCTCACCAAACTTATACAGTCGAGTACAAAGAGATGTCGCCCATTTGGACCTTATTACAACGGCTTAAGGTGTATAATCTCATTGTAGTCGACTCTACTCATATGCCCATAAATTCCTAAACCTCCGTCAAACCTGCTTTAGCTAAAGTTCTGATAAAATTCATTTGTTTTATCTGTCACTTTGGCGTTTGCGTTTGTGAGAAAGAAACAAAACACATTTTAGCTAACACAGGTTTGTTAACCCATTTAAGGCCCAGATACGACATATGCGTTATGCCTCTACGCGCCGTTTCTGCTACTGAACGGAAAAATGCTGCAACATACGTAGCGTTGTTGGGCCTCGAATGGATTAAGTTTTCTGAATAAGACTCCTAATATTCCCACCAAGCTAAATTTTCATGAGTTTTTTTTTATTTTATTTGCCAAGGCATGTTTAATGACATCCTTATACACTATTAAACGTGAACAATAATTATATGATAAATTTAGTTTAGGTTAGTCATCGCGTATTGTATAGGATGGAAGTCTTTAGTTGTGCGGTGGCCTTGTCGAACTCTCTGGGGGGTCCTTTGTCGTGGAGGTGACCCCTACTTCACTAAAAATACGTATTAAATC
The DNA here is from genome assembly GCA_905163555.1 of Notocelia uddmanniana. Classification (NCBI taxonomy): domain Eukaryota; kingdom Metazoa; phylum Arthropoda; class Insecta; order Lepidoptera; family Tortricidae; genus Notocelia; species Notocelia uddmanniana. The sequence continues at coordinate 27,215,652 of LR991055.1, forward strand.
GTTAAAAAAAACATATTATAACATAAGGTATGTCAAAATGCACTTTATAACATATATAACAATTATACCTACCTACATGTATAACAATTATATATATAACAATTATACCTACCTACATGTCACAAAAAAATTGAGTGCAAAGGCAAATTAGAAAAAAAAACACGTTTCATTATTTTCGTTTAACACGATTAATAAGTATGTACAAAAACTGACAACCGTCTCAAAGATCTCACGGTTCGAAATGATTGCCATACGATAAATAAATAATAAGTAAGTGTAGACATTTTTAAAGTTAATTTCAAATAGGGAACAATACGAGTAGTACATTACTACAGAGGCCGGGACGAAAGGCGTTGCCGGCCGAAGATATATAGACTGAGGTCTGAGGCGGGCAACCCCATATTTCCTGCCGAGATATGTATAGTGCTTTTCTCAAACATGCAATGAAATAAACAACAATAAATTCAAAGTTTTATTTTTAATACGCATAGTGGCAGAATATCTGTGCCGCAAATTTATGTGGAATGGAAATTAAAAAAGAGGACTTTGCCAGCCTAGGCTTGCAACATTTGTATGAATTTCCATTAACGACCTCTTGTCCTAGCCGCACCTGAAACGTTATAATTCGCAGCCTATTATAAAGAACATAACATCAATATTTCATTGCATGTTTGAGAAAATAAAATTAAACTCATCATATTACTTTGGAATATACAATTGTTAAAGTGGCAATAAAGCTTTGTTAAATTTCAAGTAAAACCGTTATCATTAGCATTACATGTTTGGTAGAATCTTATATATATTTCGAAATAAGTAATAAATATACATATAAGATTTACATGTTATCTTTTACCTTAGAATAAAATACTAAACCTCTGAAATTCTGTATGCACGCGGTTTTAGTCAAGGATTTAAAACTTAAAAGTTTACAAGGATAGAATATTTTTCTTTACTTATAAATAAATTAATAAATAAATCCACTCATAATACATATAATACATACGAGAAAACATAGACGGTTAACGCGGGACCGAAGCTCTGACTCGAGTCACGTACACGCACCTAGCATCGATGAGTAATCTCCTATTTTCTTCTCAGTATCAAAATATTAGGGGTCGATCAGTAACATTCGTCTCGCATTCTTATTCATGTCTTTTATTATTCCTTATTTTTCATATTAGCTCTTAAAGAAAGTGGTATAAGCTCAGAGCCAGAGAGACAACGGTATCGTAGCCTGCATAGCGCTGTTCAAAGACTGTGCAGAAGAGACAAGAACGCGTTCATCGATGAAGTGTGTTCAGAGATGGAGAAGTTTGCAAACCATGCTCACACCAAGGACATGTTCGCAAAGGTGAAAATCCTGGCTAAGGACTTCAAACCCAAAAGTTGGTCGATCGAAGATGAGAGAGGGACACTACTCATACACAAACATCTTGTGCTAGAAAGATGGCGTAAGTACTGTCAACAGCTTTACAGCGAATACAGCGTCTCCTCGTCTGAGGAAAGAGTGGACTTCTCGGAAAGAGAACCGGACATACTCCTACGCGAAGTTGAAGCCGCAGTTTCACATCTCAAGCACAAAGCTTGTGGCAGGGATGGAATATCAGCCCAAATGCTCAAGTGGTTGGGTCCAGAAGGCATCAAAATTCTACATAACATATGCCAAAAGTTTTGGAGAACTGGTCAATGGCCTGACGACTGGATGGAATCGGTCGTGATCCCGCTGCACAAAAAAGGCTCTACCAAGAAGTGTGAGAATTACCGTACCATATCCATAACGTCCCATGCAAGTAAAGTGCTACTGCATATTATAAACAGGAGACTAGAGAGTTTCATCTCCGGACAAATTGCTAAGGAGCAGGCGGGTTTCGTCAGAGGAAAAGGTACACGCGAGCAGATACTAAACATGAGGCAACTGATCGAGAGAGCTAGAGAGTTCAATGTGCCGATGGCTCTATGCTTCATTGACTACGCTAAGGCTTTCGACTGCATCAGCTGGAGTAAAATGTTTAGTGTCATGAGTGAGATGGGCATACCGGATCATCTTATCTTCCTTGTTCAGAATCTATATCTTGACGGCAAGTCTCTGGTTAGAATAGATGACTCCGTGTCGGGATATTTTTGTCCTAACCGTGGAGTCAGACAGGGATGTATCCTCTCGCCGCAACTGTTCAATCTCGTAGGTGAACACATCATGAGGAGAGTTTTGGAGGGTTGGAGTGGAGGCATACGAGTTGGAGGACACCTCATCAATAATTTACGCTTTGCGGATGATACCACCATTATAGGCGCTAATGAATCAGAACTCGCCGTCCTTCTGCAAAGAGTTCAATTGGTGAGTATAGAGTATGGTCTGCAGATCAATCGAGCCAAAACCAAACTGATGTTCGTAGATCGAGCAGGTTTGCTACAACGAACGTGGGAATTAGCCGACTTAGATATGGTGCAAAAATTTGTGTATCTTGGATCTCTAATAACTACGGATGGCGACTGTGAGAAAGAGGTGGTTAGAAGAGCCCAGATAGCAAAAACAGCGGTGAAGCGGTTAGAGAAGATCTGGAGGAACAGGGGAATCAGCAAGATGACAAAAGTCAGGCTGATGCGAACCCTGATCTTCTCAATATTTCTGTATGGCTCGGAAACATGGACCCTGAAGGCACGAATTCGGAGCAGAACTGACGCATTCGAAATGTGGTGCTGGCGTAAAATGTTAGGTATTCCTTGGACTGCGCGCCGCACAAACGCGTCAACTCTCTCAGAATTGAGAATTAAGTCTCGGTTATCCACTATATGCATGCAACGACTACTCCAGTACTTCGGACACGTGGCCCGACGGGAGCCTGATAGCCTAGAGAAACTCATCGTTGTGGGGCACGTGGAAGGAAAAAGAAGTCGTGGAAGATCGCCGACCCGTTGGACCGATGCCGTAAAGGAAATCTGCAAGGGGAACTTGCAGACGTCTATCAGGATGGCCGAAAACCGAGCGGCCTGGAGAGCAATTGTGCGCAAAGTGACGGCCTCATGTAGTCACGACCCTCAGTCATGAGGATGCGACGAAGAAGAAGAAGAATTTTTCATATTAATAATTTATTTCACCTCTAGTCTAGTTAATTTCAGTTGAAACTTGATAGTTCCTTTTAAGTAATATTTTCGGTTAACCTGAACACTATATTTAAAACTAATCTATCCGTATAGTCAAGATCTAAGTTGTCAGCCCTCACGAAATTAAATTAAATAATACAAAGAAATTTGAAGCGAACTTTTATGATACATAGTTTTATTTTTCTCTTTCTTTTAAGGAACATTTAATCAGTTAGGATTACGTCAGTTCCTTGAATGTAAGTATATTTTGTTCTAAAATCAAACGGTATGTATAAGTAAATAAGAGTCAACAAACTCATATTTTCCAATAAACATTAAAGTTTCATTCCACTGAACCGTTTAGTTTTTCCTATGGGAACATAGAGGGCTCGGAAAACTATAAAAGGAGACAGCAACATTTCCGATTTTGATCAATTGCTTTAAGTAGGGATCCAAAGAATAATCGTGACTAACTTCAAAATTAGTAACTTCAAAGTAAGGTTAACGATGGAGATGTCGTAAAACTTAATATTAAAAATATTGTAATTAAGACGAGATACAGATAATAAGCGAAGCAGATCTACCACTATAGGCATTATATTCACCACTTTATTCCTAGCTAGGAAGAGAGAGTATTTAACAACTACCTAAATAGCCCATTGAAGGAAAGCATAACCAAGGCAGATCAGTAATCATTGAAAAGTTAACTAGTTTTTACCCTTCATATATGTGTATGCTCTTCCTTATAGTAAGGCAGTTTAAACTCAACTACATATATGTGCTGCACTTACTCAAGTCCTGTTACATTGTTTTACATCCACTACTAACCAAGAGTCGTCTGGAACATCTGTTCGCTTTTTTGCGATAGATCGCCTGTGTTTATCGGTTTGTGTTTAATTTTCTTTTCTTTTGTGTAGTATTTTGGGGATTACCAAATATTACTGTCGTATTGTAACTTTCTTTATTATAACATAAATTTATTTGACTCGATGCATACGCTCCGCTCTTATGACACGTTCTCTCAGAATTGGGACTTTTTTGATAAGTAATTCTTACTTACTGAGAAAACAAAAAATTACTTTGAAGAAATAAATAATTCCTGCACTTACAGATTGTGACTTTCTTTGGCTGTTTTTAAACACAACAAGGCGTGTCCTTTGTTACCCGTTGAAACTCTAGATTTCAGGATCCAGGATTTAGGTAGGTAGCATTAAGGTACTTAGCATTAACATTTGACGCTTGAAACTTTATTGTAAAGTACAAAAGACGACCGTTTAATTAATTCAGTTAAAACTTACTATCTACTAATAATACGTTGGCCATAGTTTTAAGCCATTCAAATGCACAGGTACAGCCGTGGAATGAAATATTCGTCACGTTTTGGATGTCATTGTAATAAAATAAAGGCGAAAATTTACGAATCTTTTTTTCCATACGGGTAATAATTATGTTTTTTTTGGTTGTGCCGCCTCTCGCAGTTTTAAGATTAAAGATAAAGCAATACTTCAGTGACGGTAGCCCACAACACACTCCAGCTCTATTCTCAGACTCGACTCTAACTACACCTGCCATTGGAATGGTCGTAATTAACGCTAAGTCAAAGGTCAAAGATTTCAAAATATAGTTTCTTGCGCGAGATGGCTTCATATGAAAGCCTGAAAGGGGCTTGGTTTGCATTTAGGCTCTCCACCTCTTATCTCCGAAGTTTACAAAGAGAATATTTTGCAAACATCGCTTATGCATTCTGATGCAACCTATACCATATCCATAAAAATATATAACAAACTGCCTGATAAAATAAAATCCGAGAAACAATACTATACATTCATAAAATTGTTAAAAGAATTAAGAATTAAGAATTAAGTTATTATACACTAAGAGAATACTTGGAAGAAAAACTACAATAAAAACATAAAAATAGTAAAATTCCACCATATACATTTTTTATTACTCTTTATAATATAATAAAAATACAAAATAAGTTCTTTACAACAAAAGTGAAATTCATACATAAATAGATAATTAGCACTGTAATGCAAATTTCAAAAAATTCAACTTTATAATAAATGTATGTAGCTAAGTAAGTCGTCTGCTCTCCACGAATTTGCGGCCCAACAGGGTCCGCAATTAAGTTTTAATATTATTTAACCACTAAAACTTATGTTTGCTTAAAATCCTCTAAACTAACATTGTGGACTGCGTGCAATAAATGATTGAGTATTGAGTAAATATTTTAGGAAAAATATAGCCTTACGTAGGTTTCATCAGATTTTTTAACCATCCTGAGTCCTCGGCAGTTGGTGGCAAGAAACACAGAAATGGGAGTCATTTCAATCAATAGGAGAAGCCTTGCCTAGCAGTGGGATATTTGAGACAGGTTTCGAATAATCTTGAGATGGGAAAATGCTCTCTTATAATGTTTGTTGTTTAACCTCGCGAGTTGAAACTAATCGTACTTATCTGTAACTAATAATGCATTCCAATTATTATCATCTGAATTGAAAGAAGCGTTCTAAGCGTAATCTGTACACCACAAAGAAACAATAACCACAAAGCTGAAGCAAATTCGCATGCTGCGGGAGGGCGGAGGGGCCCGGCTTGACGTCAGAGCTAGCCCGTGACGTCAGGCGTCCCTGCCACACCCGCTTGACGTCATAGTAGCGGGTAGACCTATATTCCGTAGGTAAATGTTTCCAGGAACCAGGCCAGAACTGCAAACTATATGGTTTACGGCATTACGTCACAAATTCTAAGAAAACTTTTTTTAAATCGTAAAGGATTTGGGTACCTACATACCTAATCTACCTACCCTAAGTCAAACTTTGAAAATTATGCTTTCGTAATGAAAATTTAATACACAATTCTTCTTCATTTTTGTGTCACAGTTAAAGATTATCGTCATTTCTATTAATTTTAAATTAGTTTTCTAAATTCCAAAACGCTTAAATAAGCCTCAATGCACCAACGGAAGCGGGCGTCTGTAAAATTCAATGAACGACTTGGCTACGTCACGGGCGCTGCAGGCTGCTGCGTCCTTATCGGCCGCGTGACTCGCCCCGGGTGCGAGCGAGACCGCCGCTGACCCAGTTTCCCGACCTCGGAAGTTCGGTTCTATTTTTAATCTGAAGGTCGGAGCCTACGGAAGAGTATATTTATAGAGCAGGGCGCGCGTCTGCCCATGATCGGCGTTGAAGATATGTCTACAATTTAGCATCTTAGTCCTTTGTAATAAGGTAGAAAATGTTTACATATATATGACGTTGCGTGTTCCTATTCTAATTTGCTGCTGCCGTTACAATTATTTCTGGTTATTTGAACAGATTCGGTGATTGTGTGGTGATGCGGATATTTACGCGTTCTCAATTAATGATCGGTGGGCTTGGTTTGCAAATATGTAGATGATTTTTAATACCTCAAAGAACGACTTGGCTACATCACGGGCGCTGCAGACTGCTCTCTGGTCCTCGTATGATATCATTATTTTAGTAAATATTTAACTGACGGAATCAAGGATAACGCGTTTGTCCTGTTTTTGAACGAATGCTTTGTTATTTTCAAGAGGTGTTATCAAACGTTCGTGACAATGATCTCAGTTTTCAACAGCAACTTTATACCAAGTAGTTATTAAACAAACTAGATACCTAACTTAATTTATGTAACTAAATACTGTAATTTCAAATACAAATTGAAAAAAACACGAATAAAATTAATGAATACTAAGAATACACGTGTGAAAATCCTATAAAACATGGACCAGCATGAGTTCGAAATGGTAATGCACAAAAAGTTACCACGCTCATATTTGGGCTATTACAATCATACAGGGAACCGCAACCATAAAAACTTAGGCTGGGTTGCACCGAACCGTCTGTAATCGTAAGCTGTGTTCGTTAAAATTTGAATGTATGGAAAGTTTGACAAGTTTCTATGGGATGACAGCTGCCGGCGCCATATTTAACGTTATCAGTCTGTGATCGTAAGTCGGTGCAACCCAGCCTTAGAATCGAATAGATTGTACGCTCGTTGGCCACTGTTGTTTAATAAACCGCTACAAGTCTCGTTTAATACATTGAATTACGATTATGGAAATTATTTTTTGAACGACTTATCCTCCTCCAACTTTCGAATAGAATTCGTCAAGCACGCAATGCCCATAAGTAAGCAAATCATACGCTCCAAGTGTAAATCACCCATTAATGACCACTATCTTCAGCCATAAGTGAACCACCAAAGAGAGAGAGAGAGAGAGAGAGAATGAGAAATATTTTAGGATTTAGGCTCCATTGATGCCCAATGATTTAAATAAATAAATAAATATTTGTAGATAATCTTTACACAAACCGACCTAGGTAGTTATAGACCTTTTAGTTTTTAAGATATGCACCATTTTATGTTTTCCATACTACCATACGTTTGGACAAAAAGTTCCTACAGTTACTAAAAAATTACGATAAGCCAGAAAAACAGGAAACATTGAAAAAAATCTAAACATTTTCCAAATGTATGGTATTTTCAAAATAAAATGGTGCATATCTTGGAAACTAAAGGACTTTGTACACCGCATGTTGTGTCTAAAATATTTCAAATTATCTCCTCTATAAAAGTCTTTGTACCTAGTTACCAAACACCCTGTATAGATAAACTAGTGACTCTGTGAGTTGTAAACTTCACGTTTTCATTTTCAAATTCCAAAATTTTTAGTAATTGAATTCACAACAAAATCTATATCTAATTATCAAACCTTCTCACTAAATTTCACGAAAATCAGTAGAGAAATGCGACCTGTACAGGAGAAAAGCTGGAAATCCGAAAGCATTTTTGCCGGAGCTGAAACGGAAACATTCGTTTCACACGTACAATAAATACTTAGATAGAAATAGACAACTAAGACTTAGGAACAAATATTCCTATTCATCACACAAATAAATGCCCTGACCGGGATTCAAACCGGGACCAACAGCTTCGAGGACAGGGTACCAACTAGGCTAAAGTGTACGTCAGTTATTGATTAGTTTGAACCTACGTCCTGTGGTCCGTAAGCGGAACTCTAGCTACACTCCGCCGGAACCTGTGTCGCGACCGCCACACGTCTGTCGCTCTGTTGGTCTGTCGATCGCAGCGTAAAGGTGCACGAAGTGGACACGTCAAGCGCGCCAAGTTCGAGTTGCGAATTACCTGTTCGCACGTGTATCGTACAACGTTTTACAGTACATATGGCTCTTTAAAGTTTCGACATATGCACGTAATCTGCTGATTACCGCACTCGTGCGGTAAAGTAGTGTAAAAAATATTTACTTAACACAATATTATGTGAAGAATTAGTGCGATGCCACGGGCGTCAACATCCAGGGGGCAATACAACTAGCCCAAAATAGAGGAGTCTGGAGAACGGTGGTGAAGAACAGCTCCTCTGGTGGTCACGACCCTCAGCCGTGAGGAATCAACGAAGAAGAAGAAGAAGTTTCAGTTTCAAGATGTGTAGCACGAACAAAGTCACGAAAGACTTAATGTTTCAAAAATGCGGAAAATTTATAACAATTATTGCCACATCAGTAAAAATAAAGTTTTAGTTAAGCCCGTTAAATCTAAATAATTATCCATTATTTAAATTATAGTTTCTTGGCATCACTGACTAAAAAAATTACAAACAAAATAGCGCGTGGTTACAAAAAAAAATCATCTTCTTATTATTTAATTGAGATAATCACGTTAACTAATAATTATCGAATACTATATAAACACATATATAACGGTCCTTTGTTTGTGTTATAATTTTCCTATATCTTCATCCAAAGTCATAATATGTCCTGCCTGGTGGCAAGCATACACCGTAGCCTTTGGAGGTTTTGGACTCATAAACATCCATAGGCTACGGTGTATGTCAATCAAGCGTGCTGCCGACCCTTTTTAACTGATTTAAAAAAGGAGGCGGTTCTCATTTCGGTTCTGTGGTTTAATAATTGTTACCTCAGAATTTCGTCATAAATAAACAATTTTAAAAATTATTTTTTGTTGAGATACGGTACCTCCAAATTGGTTCCATATAATTTTAGTGAGGATCTGATGAGGAGATTCATGAGGAATCAGAGTTTTTTTTTGCCCACAAAATTGTGACAGTGGCAATAATGCTACCTGATACAATTTAAGCTTTGCTTGTATGAGGTGTGTTATAAAGGTAATTTGATTTGAGAAAATAAAAAACCAAATTTAAAACAATTCCTGCAAATGTTTAATAAAAATATAATCAATTATTTTTTTACTTGGAATAATAAAGTAACGAGATTATCAAAATAAAAAGTAGTAAGTTTAGGTAGAGGGTGGACGATCAAGATAAATACTGGGAAAGACTGGATGTAAGGAAAAGTGAACTTTAGAGATATCTTCAACACCTCACATTAGGGTGTACCTTATTTTGTTTTTTTTTTAAGTAGTAACGCAAACTCTTAATATTTTTGTTTTATCCCAAGATACATACATTTCTGGAAATTCTTGTAACCACGTGCTTACTTGCATTTCGATTTCTCCATAGGTACTAATTAGTATGAAGAGAATCGCTCTATGGCCCGTAAAACATGTTTTATATTAAAAACATGATACAAAACGCCCTCTTTATAGAGCTGGACTTCACACACAACTACACACACAACTTGACTCTCCCTACCGCGCCCGCCGCCGGTGTCGGGTGCCGCTTCCGCGGGGCTTCGGGCTCCGATGTCTAATCTATCGAGGCTCCACGCTTACGCTTAGCTGAGCCCGCACACAGGAAGTTGCTTTATAACAAACCGGGAGCAAAAACCTGCGACTGACTACCATCAGTTTTATAACGATTCGTTATTTTTATTATCGGTAACCTTTATAAATAAAAATAAAAAGCTTTAATCATAAAATGAGTTACCAAATCTTTATCTGACTGGTTAAACGGATCTTTGTAAAACTTGGTCTCAATATAGCTATCTGAGTTGAAACGGCATATCGCCATATATAAACGGCATATATAACCTTTTTGAATGTATTTGGCTGCGTTGGAAGTTTGAAACCAGTATTGTTTTAATTGACATCCAGGGATTTTTTATTTTATTTATTTCATTGAAGGACAAACAGAAACAGGTTTACAAGATAACTTAATAAGCTTATACCACCTGGACACGCCGCGTGCACTCACGTAACCCTAACTAGATCTCACTGTGACACATTTAGTACGCTTTGACAAGAAACTGTGTTGATCGCCACTGTATAAAACTATAGACTGAGAAGAAACTGTCAAACACCATACATTATGAGTTGAAGTAAACAGTAGTATTTATTAAAGAGGAGATGCCACTTTTGTAGATAGGGAACAAAAATGTAAAACTATATCACTAAAACGATTAAAACTCACATAATCCTTACCATCATTACTCAATAATTTTTAAGAAAAAAAAACCGACTTCAATGGGGGAGGCCGGAAAAAGATTATTATACTTAGATGGTGCACTCTTAGATAGATATACAATAAAATAAAAATGGCTATAATGTATGTTTATAATGGTAGAAGACTAAGTACCCTCAATTCCTCATGGAATCATGAAAAAACCTTGCTTGCTTGACAAACAAAACGAAGAGAACAAATAGCTAAACGTGAACTACGCGTCGTTGAAGAGTTCCGTTCTGATCATCATCAGCAGTTCCACTTCATCAAATGTCACTTTTATGAATGAAAATGCTTGATTAGTTCATGAAAATACTAAAATCACTATTTGTGTGCCTTTCACATTTGAGGAGTTCCCTCGATTTCTAATGGATCCCATCATCAGAACTCGAGCATGACAAAAATCAATCGTGAAAATAGAACTTGCTTAACAAACGCAGCTAGGAGGACAAATCGCCAAACGTGAACTTTTCGTCGTTGAAGAGTTCTGTTCTGATCATCATCAGCAGTTCCACTTCATCAAATGTCACATTTTTGTATTATAATGCTCGATTTGTTGATAAAAACACAAAAATCACTATGTGTTTGCCTTTAAGATTTGAAGAGATCCCTCAATTCCTCATGGATCCCATCATCAAAAATCGAGCATGACAAAAATTAATCGTGAAAATAGAACTTGTTTAACAAACGCAGCTAGGAGGACAAATCGCCAAACGTGAACTTTTCGTCGTTGAAGAGTTCTGTTCTGATCATCATCAGCAGTTCCACTTCATCAAATGTCACATTTTTGTATGATAATGCTCGATTTGTTGATAAAAACACAAAAATCACTATATGTTTGCCTTTGATATTTGAGGAGTTCCCTCAATTCCTCATGGATCCCATCATCAAAAATCGAGCATGACAAAAATTAATCGTGAAAATAGAACTTGCTTAACAAACGCAGCTAGGAGGACAAATCGCCAAACGTGAACTTTTCGTCGTTGAAGAGTTCTGTTCTGATCATCATCAGCAGTTCCACTTCATCAAATGTCACATTTTTGTATTATAATGCTCGATTTGTTGATAAAAACACAAAAATCACTATGTGTTTGCCTTTAAGATTTGAGGAGTTCCCTCAATTCCTCATGGATCCCATCATCAAAAATCGAGCATGACAAAAATTAATCGTGAAAATAGAACTTGCTTAACAAACGCAGCTAGGAGGACAAATCGCCAAACGTGAACTTTTCGTCGTTGAAGAGTTCTGTTCTGATCATCATCAGCAGTTCCACTTCATCAAATGTCACATTTTTGTATGATAATGCTCGATTTGTTGATAAAAACACAAAAATCACTATATGTTTGCCTTTAATATTTGAGGAGTTCCCTCAATTCCTCATGGATCCCATCATCAGAACTCGAGCATGACAAAAATTAATCGTGAAAATAGAACTTGCTTAACAAACACAGCTAGGAGGACAAATCGCCAAACGTGAACTTTTCGTCGTTGAAGAGTTCTGTTCTGATCATCATCAGCAGTTCCACTTCATCCAATGTCACATTTTTGGATGCAAATGCTTGACTTGTTGATAGAAACACAAAAATCACTATATGTTTGCCTTAAAGATTTGAGGAGTTCCTTCAATTCCTCATGGATCCCATCATCAGAACTGCCTTTTGACAAAAACGGGACCAACTTGGATATATATACATACAATCAAAAAAAGAATTTTTCATATCGGTTAAGAAATGACAGAGTTATGGAGTAACAAACATTAAAAAAAAAAAAAAAAACATACAACCGAATTGATAACCTCCTCTTTTGAAATCTTGAAATCGGTTAAAAAGTAGGTACATCTGAACGTCACACGTATGAATGAACGGTTAAAATTCAAGTAAACGAACATTTACTCCAATGAGATGGTGGATGTCGCTGAATTATATAGTATTATATTGTATTCTAGCTATTGTAAAATCGCAAAATAACAACCACCTCACTTGCAAACACTAATAATATAACTATTTATTTATGTACAAAGAAAATTATATACAAGAATACTTAACCAAAATAATATAAATAAAATTAAACCTAACTTAAATCTAAAACAGGGCCTTGAGGCATTGTACCGAGGATGCTGGCGACATTTCCTCGCTGTATCGCAATGCTGATACGTTGAGCGAGGAAGCCGCCAGCTCTTCGGTCACAAGTTACGTCAACCAGACGCTTCGCAATTTCTGCAAATAAGTTGTGCGCGTTGGGACCTCATGGACCTAGAGTTTCGAAGCACTAATTAATTACTAAACTAATGTTCTGTTAATAACGAAAAACATGTACTCGTAACGCCCACATCAGGTTATATTGTAATCTACCCTGGATCTATTGTAATGGAGTCATTACTCACTAGGTGGTTACACTGCATTCATTGATGGATAGGCATACATAACTATAAAAAATGTATTTTCTCAAACATGCAACGAAATATTGATGTTATGTTCCTTATAATAGGCTGCGAAGTATGACGTTTCAGGTGCGGCTAGGACAAGAGGTCGTTAATGGAATTTCATACAAATCTTGCAGGCCTAGGCCGGCAAAGTCCTTTTTTTTAATTTCCATTCCACATGAATTGTGGCACAGGCACCATGACATTCTGCCACTAAAAAATAAAACGTTGATTTTTTTTGTTGTTTATTTCATTGCATGTTTGAGAAAAGCACTATACATACCTCGGCGGGAAATATGGGGTTGCCCGCCTCAGACCTATCCGACCTCGCTGCGCTCGGCCGTCTATATATGTCTTCGGCCGGCAACCCCTTTCGTCCCGGCCTCTGTAGTAATGTACTATTATAATGTTCGCAATGCCTACTATTTATAAAAAGACTGACCTATTCAACTTGGGGTATTGAATTGGATCAGTTGGTAATTGTCACGCGCGTTCGTTTGTGAGTAGACATTGTGCCAGTTGTTAACGTATGAAAGTGTGTACATACTTTAAAACGACACGAGAAATTATCGACAGGCTAAAATATATGACTTAAAGGTAGTCAGAAGAGCGGACTATGGAATAAATCTCTCAAGGATCGTCAGCGCATATATGACACGCGGGAGTTGAGAGATTACATGAGTTGGATCAGCTTTTGCTTTCAGGCGAACCTAGTTAGCAAACCGCTCTTCGCTCTTGTGAACTAGTGAGAAACTTCTCTTTTCACTATTTAATTAAAGCCGCATTTAGGCACAGGAAAAATTCTCGTGTACTTGTCAAATTGTATGAATGACTATACATTCAGACTAGCGCGCGCAATGTATCGTACGCGACTTGCAATCAACCTGTTACTCTCACGCGGCGCTCGTTAATCGTTATCGCCTTAGAGAAATACTTTTTTTTTTTCAGTCACTACAAAAAAGCTTAGATAGATTTCTTAAAATAAAGGTTTACAATATGTGTGACCAACACCGTTCACCACTTATTAGTTTAAATTGATTGTATCACTCGGAGCTATATGTGCGAGTCACAGTAGCCCCTAGCGCCTCAACGACATTAATCAGTACGAGTAGGTATGAAGGAAAGGGAATTTCTATGTACTTGCTATTCAATTATTTTAAGCGCAGCCTTGATAATCGTTCTCCTATACAAACTTCTACCACCTTTTAAGCAATGATTTCCCGGATGAAAATGTCCTTTCCAAAGTCTCAAACTATCGTCATCTAACTCCATTCAGTGGTTTACGCGTTAAAAGGTAACAGAAAGACCGACATCAACGCATGCGCATCATCTGTCGCATGGACAGTATGGTTTCTTTGCTTGACGTTGCACCACTCAGTCCGGTACGAAGGGTATGATTAGTATAAATAGTCGAGTGGCGACCACGTCCCGGACGACCCAGCGTTGAAAGAACCAAAGTCACCGATATAGCCATCCAAATCGCTAAACTCATGTGGCAGTGGGCGGGGCATATTGCGCGTAGAACCGTCGGCCGTTGGGGCGGAAAGGTTGTCGAGTGGCGACTACGTACCGGAAAGCACAGCGTGGGTAGACCCCCCACAAAGTGGACTGGTGACCTGGTTAAGGTCGCTAATGCTTATGTCCAACAGTGGACGTTTTTCGGCTGATGATGATGATGATGAGTTGAAAAATGCTTGCAGATCAGTAACGATGTTAATCGAATAAAGCATTTATGTAATTATCGTGGTACAGTGGGCACTGTCGGTCGGTTTAAATCATTGTGCCGGCTTGTCAGTAATCCTGTAAGGGGGAGGCGCCGGCCTCTTTACTATGGCTTCGTGAGGCCTGCCCGCCATTACTATATTCATTATAAACAAGTGAAGGTAAAATAAATTTCTAAACCTGACTGAATTTATTACTGAAATGTGAGTCTTACATTGCATTGGGGCGATAATGATACCTTAAAGTCATGTTTACTTAAGCCGAGTAGCTAGTACCGTCGCGCTCTTTTATGTGGAACCCATTTCACAAATATTTTCTTTGTTTTTCTATATAGTTTGACAAGATTGTCAACCTTAAGGGGTTCCCAAATTAAAGTCCTTGACTGTACATACATGCCAAATAAATATACGTATCCAAACATATGCTTATGCAAAGTCAGGGAAATTGAAACTCGTACCTTTTTCTTGTCAAATTGAAAACCTTCTCCTTTTATTGAAGTCAGTTAAAAAGGGGCATGTTTCTGTTTATTGCGACGAACACTCAAAAACCATTACCCTCTTTTCTGCACCAGTCGAGTAAAAATAGTCGAATGACACATGTAAGTAGTGCCGAAAGCACCATAATAATATCCTATATTTTTGCTTAACCACTTTCGTACGTGAAAATATTAAATTCATGAAAACAACTGCAAACCATATTGTGATAATTCTGGAATCACAAACGTCCATAGATTACGGTGTCTGCTTGCCATTAGACAGATCGTAAGCTTGTTTGCCATCGTCATTGTAAAAAAAGTTTTACCTACCGAGAATAGAAATATAAAAGCAAAAAATTGTTGTGAAAATTGAACCAGAAATATAACTGGAAACTATTACGTAGAAATAAATATTTTAACAAAAACTATTTGATTTTTTAAAGCGTATAACTTGTCGTCACTATAACATCCTTAAAAATTCGGCTCGATAAAAAAATGTGTAGTTACGTCTACAAATCCTCTTTAAACAGTTCTATATCTTTTCTTTTTTTTACTTAGGTGATCATAATTAATAACGCAATTACATCATGATCACACTAAGAAGTTTTCTGAATTTTTTTTTAATTATAAATGGGATTGCTCTTGGCCAGCATCTAGCCAGGGGGCAAAGATGAGGCCGACGATGAAGCGAGCTCACACAGAAGATGCCTATTCACTCGTGCCTTAAAAAGGTCCAGGTTATATGAACTCGGAAATACAGACGCCGGCAGAGAATTCCAAACCAATATATTATAAGTATAGTGTGTTTATTATTATTATAATCATCAGTTTTCTGATTTATACATATATGTATAAATGTACGTGGCCGAAGAGCAGGGCATATCGTATACTACTAGTGAGCGAACAAGACAATCTAATATATACTCATACTCATACTTTATTAGTAACACATATTACAAGTCAATATTATTATATAGGACATTTCCATCAATTCAAAAACAATTGTACAATTGTACACATGTCATAAGCTTATGGTTAGGATACTAATTATCTGTAGGTATATGTTTAAGTAAATTTTTATATTCGGTACACGACGTCATTATTTTTACCTGTAATTATTTAAGGTATTGTTTAACTGTATTATTACTGTATTATTTAAGGTTAAAGAATTCTTCATAGATAGTCGTACGGTGTGTAGTTTCCATACGAACTAATACTTTAACAAACTATAGACGATTTGTTTGCAGTTTTATCAAACAATCTATGAAAATTACCCTTGAATGTGCGTAATAAATGTTTAAAGTGTTCTCGATCAGCAATACAACTATAACATACTTAAGTACACGACACGCACCTCACCTGCGCAGTGACGAGAATACACACTAGTAACTGCAAATTTTATAAAAATGGGCAACATCCACCTAGGGATCCCAGGGAAGACACAGTATGCTACCAGAGGAGATACAACAACTTGCAGCCCAGAGAGTCTGAAAATTCCGGGAAGCAAGCATAAGCAAGAAAATATACGGGCTGCCACAATAGATCGATTTCTGGCCGATGAGAAAAGACCCACAACAACCAAATGATAATAATAATAAAAAAGAACTAACACTATTTTGATATTTAAAAAAAAATTAAACAAAGGAAGAAGTATTAGACTTGATAGGAGAGAAAAGACTCTTGCTGAAGATGATAGAAAATAGAAGAGGGAATGGCCAGCCTAGGGAATAGGCACCTGATACGTCATGACAATTACATTAAAGCTATAATAGAAGGCAAAATAGAGGGCAGAAGAGGCAGGGGAAGACCGAGACGTGCGTTTATGGATTAAGCTAAGAAGAAGGTTAATGTTATGTCGTATCAGGAACTCAAAGATGTAGCACAGAGAAGAACGGAATGGCGGTTACTCCACCGTCAAGAGCAAGACTCTTAAATTTATGATGAACACTATTTTATTTGACACTTTCTAGAGACAATAAGAAGGCTACTTTATTTTTAGTAATTTTTTTTCTATATCGTTTGTTATCTTATACTTATAGAAAAATTGTTATATAAGACCAAATGACCATTAAGCCTATTGTAGTAATGAAGAGCTCGTAGTAATAGTCAGGCCTAAAGGACAGCTCTAAAATCGATAGAAAATTATGTAACTGGTCTAAATGACCCTCATCGTAACTAAATTAACGATATATAATGAGCGAGAAGGATGGCTAGTGCAAGAAATATAGTCGCGCGACATTTCGGTGCAAGTTATAAGAGTCTTACTCGTAAAGGATTGTGAACGTACATGAAGATGTAGCCCAAGAACTTCGTGGTCGATTTTCCAAGCAGCTGCCTTGTATCAATTATCTTCGTAAGACCCAGCGTACTGGTACAAGTACAAATTAAAAATAGTACTTCAGACCTGAGATTTTAACAGCACAGCATAAGTAACTGCCTAATGTACTTCACCAAGTAACAATAAATTAAAAACAGATACATTGAATAAAACAAATGGCATGAACTTAAACAAAATCAAAAAAATAACGTCTGACGTCAGCACTAGGTACTCTTAGTTTGTACTTGCTGTACAAACTTGGTATAGTACTCTAGGTATTTAAGACAAAAACAAAAGACTTACGAAGTTATATTTTGCTTGGTGTGGAATACGAAATACCCAAATTATCTTAAGATCTGTCGTCAATTATGTCAATAAAATGGGAGACCATCTAAATATAACATAGCCACGATACTCGAACTATTTATTATACTCAATACCCCAGTTTCGTACAAAGCGTGTTCTTGTATCGAAAATACCGAGAGATTGACGACAGATAAGTTATTTTAGAATCTAAACTCTAAAATGGATATAGAGGGTGTGGCCTGTATAGGAGCAAAAAATTAAACGAAAAAATTAAAATTAAAAATTAAAAATTAAACACTATTGAGCTCTCCAGCAATTATTTCCAAATTTGAATTTAATTGAAAAAAAAAAGTTTTTTTTCTCAAAAGTAGCTTATATGTACTCTTTTACTCTACTGGAGTGATATTAATAACTATTTATAAAAAAAAACCCGGCCAAGTGCGAGTCGGACTCGCGCACGAAGGGTACCGTACCAGAAAAAAGGCTAAGCTGGTACCATTAAACACTTGTTTTATTGAGTGTTTTTTTTTTGTATTTGTTGTTTTAGCGGCAACTACTCTGTTGTATGGGAGCCCCCCTTAATTATTATTATGATTTTGATTTTAGTATTTATTGTTGTAGCCACAATAAAAATACATAATCTGTGCAAATTTCAACTGTTCTTGAGATCTAGCTCGGCGAGTGGTAGCTATGAAAAAGGGCTAAAATATCACGTTTTTTGTATGGGAGCCCCCCTTAAATATTATTATTATTTTGTTTTTAGTATTTGTTGTTATAGTGGCAACAAAAATACACAATCTGTGAAAATTTCAACTGTCTAGCTATTACGGTTCTTGAGATACAGCCTGGTGACAGACGGACGGACGGTCGGACAGCGAAGTCTTAGTAATAGGATTCCGTTTTTACCCTTTGGGTACGGAATCCAAAAAACGCTAAAAATTATAAACAAATATTTAAATTTTCCCATAAATATCCTTGTAAACCAAAAATGCGACAGCGATTATGGGTCATAACTTTAAGCAACCTCAAAATCAGCATTGACTGCCGCGCTATAACCTCTGGGTGCCAAGATCCATTACTTGGAGGTCATAACTTTAGATCAAAATTTCTCCCAATTGAAACAAGATAAAAAAAATTTGGACACAAGAGATTACTGCAGATGCTCTAAGGAAGCGTCCTTTAAATTTATTGCTCCTATTACAGGCCACACCCTGTATAATGTCATTCAGAACAAATACAAACTTCAAAAACTAGCTACGGTTTTAACCTCGGGTTAAAGGGTAAATGTCTGCGTTTGGCATCGCTTGTCACTTAGTCCACAAGCTAATTTGGCACTATCAGGACATAATGGCACGGCGGCACAGGTAGCACCGGCACCGCCGTGCAGCCTTCGTCACTCGCACCCCGGCCTACCCCGTGCGCACACGTCTCTACATCCCCATATTATGTGACAAGTAGTTGTGACAGTCCGCTAGTGTCATATTTTAGTTTAGTGTTTATGTCAAGTGAGTATTTTACGTTTTTTTTAATTGGCTTCTTTCGCAAAATTTATATTTATGTCATACGGCAATTATGTTCCAAAAAAGTTACGAAATGGAAAACTATCGAATAGTTGTATAGGTATTTGTATTTTGATAAAAAAATATACAAGGTTTTTATACTTTCATGTAAATACAATTTAATAAATAATAAAATAAATAAATATATATTTGTAGACAACCTTACACAAATCGATCAAGTACCAAACTAAGCAAAGCTTCTACTATTTGTACTAGATTAGACGACGATATAAATATAGGTACTTATTTACGGTTAAAGAAACTTTATTCTCATAAGAATAACAGATTCACTGACATGAGAACATATAAAGTTATGATAAAGTTATAAATAAATATTTAGATAGGTAAATTCATAAAATACATCCAAGACTCAGGAACAAATATTTATGCTCATTGTATAATTATTTGCTCTGACCGGGATTCGAACCGGGGACCACCAGCTTCGTAAGCAGGGTCACTACCATCTAGCAATGCTTTATAATAATATAATCATTTAATTCAGATAATTATAAATCCATGTAGTTTACTAGTAACTTAAGCAACATTATTAAAAAGGATTTACTAAGAAAAAATTAATGTAAAAAGAAATTAAAACTAATGATAATGACACACACTACATGTGTCTGTGATACATATAACAGACACGAATGGGTCAGTTGACCATAGGCAGTGATCATGCTATGCTGACACGGTGTTTAGTCATTTACATTTAACTGAACTATGAATAACAATGGAGATCTTCACGAAAGTCGGTTAAAAATGAACGATATCCACATCGCACTGTGCGTTTCGCGCTGGTAGGTGAGTTCCTATTTAAATAATCCGTTTTCCATTAAATTCAATACGGCCGTTAGCTCATTCCAAGTTCAGACCAAAACGCCTGACATTTCCAGTGACTATTGAGGGTGATCAAGGCGATGGCAGGAGCATGGAATAAATGTATAAGTAGCACCAACCTTATTCATGCCGCCGCGGCTCCGCTTTTCCGAAGAACGCGCTGGAGCCGCGAAACAAAACATTAGCCTAAGGGACGATTTATACCTATCGGCCGGAGTCGGCGCTTACCCCACCCAGAATTAAAGAAATTCAAACCCTCCATACAGAAGTTAGACGTCAAATCTAAACAGCGGTAGAGCCGACGGCAGCCTACCGCCTGTTCGCTACCCATTTTGATATGAAATCTAACTTCTGTATCGTGGGTTCGAAAACATTTGATTCAGGTGGAGTGTGCGCCGACTCCGGAGTCCGGCCGGATGGCCGACCATTTGGTGTGAATCAACCCTAAGTCTGTTCATGCCAGTTCTATCCGCAGCATAACAAACAGCCCATTTATTTATTTATTTCTAAAATGATCCTCAACCCCAAGAAGACTTCGCCGAGAGTCGAACTCATACCCAATTTCGTATTATATTGTGTTGATGTATCAAACAGACCAACAGATACAGTTGCATATTTAAGAATGTATAGTTCGATATATTATATTAAAAATTAAATTAAGAATTTTTAGCATTGGCATGGAAAAATGAATGAGGTTTCATTAAATGGTTTAAATTATTATAATAGTAGAGTGGAACGACTAATACCTACTCATCTCTACTTGTCTATGACTTCTTGCAGTACAACTTAATGAAACAGATAATGACAAAAATCACAAGCGACGAACTTGCGAACCAACAGTGTTAATTATGTGCGATAAGATCAATAGATTATTTCCTAAAAATATTCCTTCGTAATTCTTATTCAAATAAAAACGTAATTTTGAGTGTTTACAAAACAAATCTATGTTTAATGTTTACAAACCCATATTTACAAAAAACTAGATACAATTTTAAAAAGACATTCCTTCTACATAAAGGATTCTTTACAGAGTAACTTCTTAATAGGTATCTACTCGTAGATACTTGTTACCTATGTTCTTATGCTCCATATAACCGGTTATTTTATTTCTATAGTTTAAATCTTACAAACCTTACAAACCCTGTTTATTATTATTTTCCAAAAAATGAGTTAATTAATCAAAAATTAGCAAAGGTTAAAATACACACGAGTATTTTAGGTAGTTTCTTTCAAAGACTTATATTTATTTACCGTTTTTACGGCCGGCTATTTTTAATTCGTCCTCAGGTGAGTTTAGCTCGCTTCAAATGGCATTAGTATCGTCTGTTGCGTGCATTATGTTAAGCCGGTAGTAGGGTTTCCGAACGCGAGCGCGGGGCTTCGTTCGCCACCCGACACCGCCTGTTTTTTGCCCTAACGGCTCGGTAGACATACGCGCTCCGTAAAAAAACTGACCCGATTCAAAATACTTAATGAAATGGATATTTTGTAAATCTAATATTTTTGCATGATCGTTCATCAATGCATGCAGTAATTTACACAGTCTAATCGTACACATCCAGAGCCTAACCATCAAAATTAATTGTAGTAAAAAGATTTGACTGATTAAATCTTAATTTTAGTTCATCGCGCTCGAATGCTATAGTTATACGCTAGAGCTAGCGCCAAATCGAGAACAATGCACATATCTATAATTTTCATACGTCAAAAACATGGCCAGGTATTGGTTGGCTGGAGTGTGTCTACTCCAAATTGCCAGGATAGACGTATATGCCAAATCATCATAAAAATTAGAAGGTTCGCCATTCAACAAGACACCATTTTCCCATGAGCGAGAAAGACATATCAATAACCACTTTAGGTAATAAGATTACTTAAATATGTTGTTAGCTATGCCAAGTATAGTAGAGTAAATATAAGTTTTCGATGTTTTAAATTCGCATAATGTCACTGGTGGACAGCTACGGAACCCTACCCTCTCTTAAATTATGATTTATGAAAAAAGAACGCTTTTAATTTTTGAACGAATCATAATAAACTTTTGGGAATTCGGTGGAACTGTCGACGCTGATAAGCTAAACACGCTTTCTAATCCTTATCCAACCGTCCCAAAAATTTCATAACTTTGAAATAAGTCTTAATTTAGCTACATTTCATTTAATGTGTATTTAATTTGTTTATTTACTAGTCGCGCACTTCCGCATTCCGCAACGTGCTTGCGCATGTGAGAGTTTGCACCGGATTCGTTTCCCATCCAATCTTAATACGTCAACGTGCCTTCTGACAATTAAAGAATAGGCCTTCTGTGACACTGCTTATTTTTATAACCTTTTCCCTCATTTTAATTTATGTACCCACAGCTTACGCCATTTTAATGCTGAGTGCGCACGGGCAACTATCGCAGAGACGTTATACTATATCATTTTAGCGCCGATTTAATAAAAGAAAATATGATACTGTCGAAGCAAACTTGCCTCTGCGCGCGAAGACTTGTTCTTTTTTATGTTAGCTTTATTTGTTTGTGCGTTTTCGAAGCATGCTTTGAAGTGAAGAGGATCCGTATGAAGCCCAAAGCAGCTGCTGGCCACTGCACAAGATTAGTAAGAGCTATACTCTTGTGCGTGTGACAGCGGCTATTGCGGGCGGTTCATGGTCTGCGAGCGAAGATGACGCCGCCAACGACGGTCTTACTGCAAAACTTACATTGCTCGACATTTTACTGTCTATGTTCAAGTGTGTTTAAGGGTTTTATTACGTCGTTTAGAGTATAGCTGATGAAAGTTGATTTAGTTACAAACGCTCCTCGTCAAAGTGAACGTAATATGTGAGCAACGTTGCCGCGTAATTGAGTCAGCTTCGAAGCTTTCATCGGCCAAACTCTATTTTCATGCAGTAATTTATCACAGAGCTTCCAGAATCAATTTCCGAATATTTCAGTTATACAGGCTATTTTTGAGCGGTTATGTGGCTTTTGTGTCAGAAGCGGACAGTAAATGGAGCATTTTCATCACCTGGTTGACTGTTGATCGGCGGAGCGGACTTACTCTTGTCTTGCTAATAACCAAACTAGATATACACTTTATGTGCGAAAATTTGTAATTCATACTCAGTCTATAAAACTTAAGAGTGTGCAACGTTCGATTTCCTTGGTAGAAATAATAATTATCACTCAGAACTTCTTTAATCCTGGGCTATACGTAATTTCATATGACATTTAACATTACTACCGACATGCTATGGGCAACTTCATGAACCGGTCAGTAATATTAGTATGGACCGATCATTATGAATGACCTAGAGCGTCAGACTTTAAAAAGGCCAATATTACAGACGCCCGACAGCCCGGGGTCCAGTTAAAGAAATAAGTTTTGGGATAGCTCGATGTTATCACTTAGACCGAGCAGTATAAATACTTCCCTACTTCTAGCCTGGCATATAAAAATCTCTGTGTTGAGTTGCATGTTAAAAAAATTCAGTGCCAGCGGCTTGACGGAGCCCCGTGCTCTGAGGGACACAAGGTAACGAACGAACCTACCCGGATATAAAGCCAAAATTATTGTATGTTGTATTGTATTGCAAGTTAACTTCGACCCGCCAGCAGATTGGGGGACTGTTTTGTTATTTTGCCCAAGATAGAGAAGTATTATTTCAAAAAAAGTTAAAGAAAGTAATTAAATATTATTCGTATCACTCACTGCCGACCTGATCAGAAAAAGTGATTAGTCATGCAGTTTTACTCAAGTTTCCTACTTGACGCGGGCACTATTTATATAGACCAGTCATTATTTTATAGTGTACCGCTCGAACATCATAGCTGTTTTATTTTGTGCCTATGTTAATAAAGTATAATTTCTTTCAGGGCTAAATTTAAATATGTTGTTTGTTTTACTTTGATTTACCTTTACTTTTGGTTAAAATGTTAGAAATTGCTTAGACTATATAATTCAGGAGCAGACTGCAGTGCTGTAGGGAAGTTTGCGTCCGCAGATTTTTTATTAAGAAAGTTGCGTAGTTTCAAAGATTTAGCATACATAGGGACACACAGCGGGAAGCGACTTTGTTTTATACTATGTAGTGATTATGTTTTATAGGTTGTGTGGAAGAGATCGCTTTAAAGCGATAAGACCGTCTGTTGTTCCCATTTTCTTTTTATAAGCTACTGTAAAAAAATTATAAGGTACGATAAAGAATAATAATTATTATTATTATTGTATGTCTTTTCCGCTCACGGGACAATGATCCGGACCTTTGGAAGGCGTGCGCGGAGCCGAAGTACCAACCAAGTACCACAGAGCCAACGCGTAGAGGCTCTTTTGACAATTTAATGAAATGCAAGGGTTACACCGAGCGGATGCTCTCCCTGCCCGTGTTGTCATACCCTTACAATTGATCCCCTACGCGTTCTATGTATTGTATGTATTTAACTTTACCTTTGTTTTCCTAATGTGTTTTATATAATATTTCATTCACAGACTCTTTTACGTTAAATAGTAACATATAATAAAATGGTCTTTGTTACTCGTATACTCATATATTTTTGGTGTGTTTCCTTTTAGCATGTTACTCAAGATGAGTTTTTAGTAGAGAGACAGTAGACTCACGCTTTGTGTATACGTATTAAATCGCCATTTCATGTTTTTTCTTTTAAATCCTTTCGGGTCTTTTTTATTTTCAAACTCAACTCATTGTCACCCTATCACTTTTGACACAAAATGTATGAGGAATGACAAATCATCGTGTGGTAAAAGGGAACCAAGTTATGTTAAGTTCAGTTCCGTTTTCAACCGACTTCAAAAAAGGAGGAGGTTCTCAATTCGACTGTATTTTTTTAAATGTTTGTTACCTTAGAACTTTCGAATAGGCGAACCGATTTTGATTATTCTTTTTTTATTTAAAAGCTGATGCTTCCCGTATGGTCTCATTTCAATTCGGTCCAGTTCTGACAATGGCATGCATGAGAAAACCATATGTTTTAAATTTGCATTAAGTATGTGCACTATTGGATGAAAAACCGAACCGTTTGAAGTCGGTTTTTTTATTAATTTTCGATTATGAATTAAAAATTTAAATCGAAGCTATAAACTTTGATTCTAACTGAATGAACTATGAAGTACTAATATCTTCTCCAATCCTCGATCACGAGTTGTTATTCCTCATCGCGTTTCCTGAGTCAGACTGTATATATTTATACAGGGAAACCAAAAGCCCCAAGCCTGATTAAGGAAAACGTTAAACGTCCCAACGTCTGACAGCTCACCCAACAATTGACACCTATTGTTCAAAAATATTGTATGATATTAGATTGCAAGTGCCAAGTATTGTGGCAGTGCCGAGCACTAGGACAGGGGTCGACAAACCGCGGCTCACAGGCCACAGGCGGCTCTTCGAAGTCTCCTCAAAAATATAGTGGAAAACTCTGAGTTTCCCGAAAGATGATACTTTTACAGACTTTGGTTCTTTAGTTAAAAAGTTTGCCGAGCCCTGGCTATTTTAACCTGTTATCCATGTACGGCCTCACAAGGGGCTGAACACCTTTGTACCTTGTCGCTTTAACGTCATGTTTAAACTGTCATAATAAATCTCCAACGGGTAAGAGCGACCAAGTGTCCAGCTCCTTATGAGGCCGACTGTACCTACACATTGCAAACGCCACAAGATATAAAAATATTTTATGCTATATTGTTAACGCCATTTTTTATGTATTAGAAGCGTTTTCAAATCATTTTACTTATTTAAGAAAACCGGTCAAGTGGAAGTCTGAGGGTTCCGAGGGTTCCGTATACAGATCGTGCACCAGTCCCAACCCTATTAATTCAAAAAAAAATATCAATGTGATATAGAAATTGAACGCCATGAGTATGGTGCCATCTGTCTGCCCATTTTTTTACTATTTTGCGTGACTGAATAACGTAGTATTAAGTAAGTTTTTCAAGGATAATTCTTTTTCACGTGAACCCATTTCAATAAAAAATATTTGAATTAGGTACCTTCAGCAATTTCAGCATAATCTAATAAGAGTTTACATAACATAATTTTTAAGAAAAAAAACCGACTTCAGTGGGGGAGGCCGGTAAAAGATTATTATACTTAGATGGTGCACTCTTAGATAGATATACAATAAAATAAAAATGGCTATAATGTATGTTTATAATGGTAGAAGACTAAGTACCCTCAATTCTTCATAGAATCATGAAAAAACCTTGCTTGCTTGACAAACAAAACGAAGAGAACAAATCGCCAAACGTGAACTACGCGTCGTTGAAGAGTTCCGTTCTGATCATCATCAGCAGTTCCACTTCATCAGATGTCACTTTTATGAATGAAAATGCTTGATTAGTTCATGAAAATACTAAAATCACTATTTGTGTGCCTTTCACATTTGAGGAGTTCCCTCGATTCCTAATGGATCCCGTCATCAGAACTCGAGCATGACAAAAATCAATCGTGAAAATAGAACTTGCTTAACAAACACAGCTAGAAGGACAAATCGCCAAACGTGAACTTTTCGTCGTTGAAGAGTTCTGTTCTGATCATCATCAGCAGTTCCACTTCATCAAATGTCACATTTTTGTATGATAATGCTCGATTTGTTGATAAAAACACAAAAATCACTATATGTTTGCCTTTAAGATTTGAGGAGTTCCCTCAATTCCTCATGGATCCCATCATCAGAAATCAAGCATGACAAAAATTAATCGTGAAAATAGAAATTGCTTAACAAACACAGCTAGGAGGACAAATTGCCAAACGTGAACTTTTCGTCGTTGAAGAGTTCTGTTCTGATCATCATGAGCAGTTCCACTTCATCCAATGTCACATTTTTGGATGAAAATGCTTGACTTGTTGATAAAAACACAAAAATCACTATATGTTTGCCTTAAATATTTGAGGAGTTCCCTCAATTCCTCATGGATCCCATCATCAGAACTGCGTTTTGACAAAAACGGGACCAACTTGGATATATATACTTACAATCAAAAAAAGAATTTTCCAAATCGGTTAAGAAATGACGGAGTTATGGAGTAACAAACATTAAAAAAAAAAAAAACAAAAAAAAAAAACATACAACCGAATTGATAACCTCCTCTTTTGAAATTTTGAAGTCGGTTAAAAAGCACATGCAAATGTGATTAAATTACAATTTAACAAACGTCATTTGTTGATAAAAAAGTTAACATCTAGATATAACTTTTTAGGTAACTACCTATATTGTTCCTGTAATATTTATATTGATTGATATTAAAGTTATGTATACGGTATTTTTTACATTTTCCTTCATAAATCAAAACATATCCATTGTAAAAAAAGAAATACTGTTTGAAAATGTGCAATGCTAGCCCTTTTATACGAATTGACACCAATTCATACAAAGGGGGTGTCAATTCGTATAAAGTAAGTCTAGACTTTAAACTTTTGGTAAGTAGGTAAGTTTTTAAAAGTACCGGCCCAGCTAGCATTATCGTTTGTACCGTCACGTTATATGACCCAAAATGCACTAAAACGTCACATAAAACGTGATGGTACAAGCTCTGCTATAGTGCTAGGGTAGGCTGGTAAGTTTTTAAAGTAATAATAAAGCTTCTTACTGACGAGAAAACATTCATCGAACATTACCGACAAATGGATAAAAACCTTAGACGCCAGAGTTTTGACGGATGTCAAGATATCACTTATCGAACAATGAGTGACAACTGTCGACGCCTTTGATATATCATACGTCAAAACCATAGTCAACACAACGACATGACTGAGATAACGACTAAAGACAAATGACAGGTGACAAGACAAACGACAAATCAACATAGCCCACCTGAATATAATAAATTATGGAGAACTAGCTTTTGCCCGCGACTTCGTCTGCGTAGAGCTCGTTCTTGCCTTAGAATTATTTGTTCTCCCATACAAGGCCCGAAGCAGAGCAGCAATGCACGCGCACCACCACCAGCACCATATCAGCCCTAGGACGTCCACTGCTGGACATAGGCCTCTCCCAAATTCATGGGGGGTAAATGCCATAATCGCCACGCTTGGCATGCGGGTTGGCGATCGCAGTATCTCCACCGCACTCTAGGAATGCTGCTGCCCATTCCCCGGTGGTCTTGGTCGTAGTTTAAGGACATACCCGGGTCCAACGCACGCGCACGCATGCGAGGCCGAATGCCGAGCATTCCAACAGAGCGTGGCTCTTTTTCTAAGGCCGAAGGCCCGAAGGGCGAGGCAACGTGACACAACCTGTCCTCGAGCGGCTTAAAAGCGAACCTGAGGGCCGAAGGCTCCAAGCAGCGGGCTCTTTACGTAACTCTGAGGGCCGAAGGCCCAAAGCTGAGTGGTAAGGCACTTGAGGCCGAAGGTCGAGCAGCCCTACAAAGCGGGCTTTTTATATTCAAGCCAAGAATGTTATACGCGATCATGAGGGCCAAAGGCGCGGTGTAGGGCGGCGAGGCCGACGCCAGAGCGCAGTAGCTATGTAGGTTATATAGGAAGACATCATGTGTCTTTCTTTTTTAACCGACTTCAAAATTTCAGAGGTTATCAATTCGGTTGTATGTTTTTTTTTATGTTTGTTACTGTAATTTCTTAACCGATTTGGAAAAAACTTTTTTTTTGTAAGTATATATATCCAAGTTGGTCCCGTTTTTGTCAAAACGCAGTTCTGATGATGGGATCCATGAGGAATTGAGGGAAATCCTCAAATCTTTAAGGCAAACATATAGTGATTTTTTTGTTTTTATCAACAAGTCAAGCATTTTCATCCAAAAATGTAATATTGGATGAAGTGGATCTGCTGATGACGATCAGAACAGAACTCTTCAACGACGAAAAGTTCACGTTTGGCGATTTGTCCTCCTAGCTGTGTTTGTTAAGCAATTTCAATTTTCACGATTAATTTTTGTCATGCTTGATTTCTGATGATGGGGTCCATGAGTAATTGAGGGAACTCCTCAAATCTTAAAGGCAAACATATAGTGATTTTTGTGTTTTTATCAACAAATCGAGCATTATCATACAAAAATGTGACATTTGATGAAGTGGAACTGCTGATGATGATCATAACAGAACTCTTCAACGACGAAAAGTTCACGTTTGACGATTTGTCTTCCTAGCTGTGTTTGTTAAGCAAGTTCTATTTTCACGATTAATTTTTTGTCATGCTCAATTTTTGCTGATGGGATCCATTAGGAATTGAGGGAACTCCTCAAATCTTAAAGGCAAACATATAGTGATTTTTGTGTTTTTATCAACAAATCGAGTATTATCATACAAAAATGTGACATTGGATGAAGTGGAACTGCTGATGATGATCAGAACAGAACTCTTCAACGACGAAAAGTTCACGTTTGGCGATTTGTCCTTCTAGCTGTGTTTGTTAAGCAAGTTCTATTTTCACGATTGATTTTTGTCATGCTCGAGTTCTGATGATGGGATCCATTAGGAATCGAGGGAACTCCTCAAATGTGAAAGGCACACAAATAGTGATTTTAGTATTTTCATGAACTAATCAAGCATTTTCATTCATAAAAGTGACATTTGATGAAGTGGAACTGCTGATGATGATCAGAACGGAACTCTTCAGCGACGCGCAGTTCACGTTTGGCGATTTGTTCTCTTCGTTTTGTTTGTCAAGCAAGCAAGGTTTTTCCATGATTCCATGAGGAATTGAAGGTACTTAGTCTTCTACAATTATAAACATACTTATAGCCATTTTTATTTTATTGTATGGAATCCAAGAGTGCACCATCTAAGTATAATAATCTTTCACCGGCCGCCCCCATTGAAGTCGGTTTTTTTTTTCTTAAAAATTATTTATCTTCCTATTTATATAAGTGACTTTTGAACATTAAGTGAACCAATTTGATTTTTGGACCACTTAGTACCTTGTCTCAGTGACAAAAATATAAGATATCTAGCAGCTTCCATGTTAATTTTTATTGTGACAAAGTACGAAGTGGTCTAGAAATCAAATTAGTTGACCGTACGTAAGCATAGATCGAAGTTGCTCCAACTGTCAATGTTGACGATTGGGCTGCCCAGCTTAAGTGATCTCTTATATCAAACAGTTATTATGGTGTGAAGACTCAACAATTACGTAAATAATACACGACAAAATTAAATGGTACACCAACGATACAAATGCATTGAAGCAACTGTTTTTGTATAAATAACAATGCAAAAGTATCGCAAATTCATTTTGATTTACACGAAATAATAAAACTTATTGCTAAAAACTAGCGTCAACAATCAGAACGATTTATGATACTTCGGCTTTGATATACCGAAACGTCAATTTGTTTACAATATGTTAAACTCTGCTATATGCTATGCTAAGTTAAATTTCTTGACACGCTGTTATACTCCCAATTGGCTGAAACTTAAGTCCTAGAATGGCGTTTTGAAATGAATATTTAAACCACCCCGTTTCATAGACCTTACTTGCACCCCCGATTTCATCTATTTGAGGGAAATCATCGGGACAAAAAGTATAGTATAAGTGAATCCAGATTATAAACATCATACAATACAAAAAACACATATACGAAAAATCATCTTGATCTGTTCAGCCGTTTTTGCGTGATTAAGTAACAAACATCCATACATCTAAACTTTCGCATCTGTAATATTAGTGGGATAATTAAGTAATTTTACGAAATAACTGCTACATTCAATTTGCATTTTGCATTGCATTTTGAAATTGAATGTAGCAGACATGCAATTTGCGGCACCAATGGCACAATAAAGGTTACATGAGGCCTTTTTTTGCATTTTTTTTTTGTTTAGGGGGGAAAATGAACGCATACCACCCATGTGCAGGGGGTGACCCGAGTGGTTATGTGGGACTCCCGTATTGGATGATGAGACCCACGGTGTACCCACTAAAAACCCCCCCATCTGCCGCCTCGTCGCTATGAGGCGAGGTCACGGGAACGCTTGCGCACACATCCGCGAACACGCCGGCGACAGCCGCTCCGAAGCGGCTCCACTGCGGATGCCCGGAGGCCCTCCACACCAGGCACGCCAGATGATTTGGCGTGCCTTCCTCCTCAACTTCCATCTTGTACACTGTACAAGTCCGCTACGTGGAGGTCATGGATGCCGAAGAACTTCCGGCGGTGGTTCCGCCACGAACCACACCTCGGCCGCAGAGGATAGGGAAAGCATTTCCGCGGAACGGCCCCGCCAAGTGTGCAGGGGGCATGACACCGAAATACCAACACACCTCTCCACCTGCGATTCCGCCTCGGCCACAGAAGATAGGGAGAACGGCGCTCCGTAATACCGGCACTCCTCTTCTTCTGCGGCCTCACCTCAACGCATCCTCAGCGGGATAGCTAAGACCGGGCCTGCCGGAAACCCAAACAGGCCGACCCTGGGTGCCTCTTAGCTTCACCGTGGATGACCCAATCCACGGTTACTAAGCCTCCCGCCCCGGCAAGGTGGGCACCCTCGAGGGGGAGGCTACATGAGCCCTAGGCTTGGTGGTTTAAGCATGCAGCGGTCGTGGGTTCGAATCCCGGCTCTTGCCGATGTGTTTTTCAGAACTTACATATATACGGAAGACGCAGATGTTATTTAGGTAAGAAGACACAGATGTTAGTAGTGGTTGCCTATAATTGTATAAGCATCTATCACGAACTGTAAAATTGATATAAGAACATTGTATGATGTATTATCTGTTGGCGATCCTTAATAAATAAATAAATATCATTTTATATTTACCGTTCACCGAAAAGCTACGGTGAAGGTGAAGAAACCTCCATACGTCTGCGAACAAATTCAAACTAGGAAGAATGCCCAACCCCGGGCCAGCGTGAGGACTACAGCTCAATCAATGAGAGGAGGCCTGTGCCCAGCGATGGGGATGGGACGTATATAGGCTAATGATAAAAAATAAGTAGGCTACATTGACGGCGCACCGTATGAGTTCGTCCTCATTCCTGATCATGAAGAAAAGGTCACCTTCCTACTTTGTGCACGATGCCTAGTCGTCAAAATATATCAATCTTGGTTTATTGCCTATCTTACTTTTGTACATTCCTGTGGCCTGCACAGTATAACGTAAAATATTTTACATTCCTGCAGATATCACGCTGAAAGAGATGAAAATCTCCAAGTGACTCTCAATCATTTATGAACTCTCTAATTCACCGACACTTATACATTCTAACCGGCACCACTTTGGAAGAAGAATCATACCGATCAAAATCAGGGGCACGTCGAATTCCAACAAGGTGGTCTGACATCTTCAGGTAGGCTTATGGTTCCGTGCATATAGCAGCTAATATGGCCCTTGACCGCGTCGTATGGAAGGACATCGTGATATACGTGATTGTCCAGTCATAAAGAGTAGGAAGAAGAAGAAATCAAGCACATTTTTAGATCAAGCTCGCGTATGTCAAAATATACAGGTTGGGTTCATGATCCGGAGTAATTGTACATGGTCAAAAATTCAAAGTAGACAACATCACAGTTGGTTGGGTCGGTTTGACCAACTGCGATGTTGTCTACTTCGACAAGGGTAACCATGTTAATTTGAAGTTTTGTAATCAAAATAATTTAAAAATGAAACGCGTTTGATTCATATCACTACATTTTTTTGATATAGCTGAGAGATACCAAATACACTGAAATCAGCCTGTATGGAAATTCAATGTTTTTGATAATAGCACGTGGCGTGCCGCGCAGCAAGCATGTTGCCTAAATAAAAATAAGCTTTTGGTCAAAAATTTCATTTTTGGTACAAGCTTTTATTGCTGACTGTACTTTTTTCCCCAATCATAAACTACTTGTGGAGTCGGTTCGAATGAGCCCGAACACGATAGGTTTATCTTGTGTAGTTCAGGAGTTGCTATGACCACCTTCTGCCTCCATCATCTGATCAGCTCTATAAAAGTAAAAGTAGTTTATTCTTCAAATTAGGCATATTACATGCACCTATGAACGTCAATAAACTACCACCGGTTCGGAAAAAATAAACCTCTGCCACGAGAAGAACCGGCGTAAGAAACTCGGCGAAGTGTAATTTTTTCAAAACAATATAATTGTATTGTTAAATATAACATTACAGTCTCAGTTACTACAAAAATAACAATGCTACAGTAGAAAACCTATTTTCGCGATAGATTAGCCGTGCAGGACACTATCACTGCCAAACATCCCTGTCCATGATGTAATCATTTACCTTATAATATGCTTTTGAAACAAGTGTTTGTTTTACTTTAGTAATGTGTTTTGGAATTTTATTGTAGAATTTGATACAATTTCCCAAGAACGACTTTTTCGCCTTTACTATGTCATAATAATATTGCATTGTCATCCGATTTATACATGCATGCAAAATTTCAGCTCAATCTGAAACCGGGAAGTGGATCAAATTTAACTTAGTAGTAGTAGCTGGGCTTTGATCGCCAATTACACAATACCATGGTCTAAGGAAACAAGGTCTGCTACTCCGGATCGTGACAGAAGCCTACGTCACTGTACAGCCTGTACACACACGAACTCACACTACGACCGCCAACCACCGATAGGCTCGATAGCAGTGATGACGTAGGCTTGTGTCACTCGCACAAGGAATTTTCCCCGGAGTGTCATACCTTGTATTATTGTATCTTGCACAATACCGTGGACTTGTAGAGATGTTATCCCTATTGGAGTTCTCTTACATGGCACCACATGAGCAAGGGTTTTGAAGTTGTGTATACTAGAAGAGTATGTCTAAGAGTAGTCCATACAATTTACACAATTACTCTCGGATTACGTATTTATTCCTGTTTATTAAAATCCGGCCTTAGGTATGTGGACGAATTAAGATATATCTATCCAACTTAAAAAGTTGAAAAAGCCCAGATAGTTCCATTTCAATGTTCAATATCTCAAAAATGGCCAAACCAATTTTTATAAAACATGTCTAAGAACCATTGCTTAGAAAACCAGCTTTCAAATATAAAAACATTTAAATCGGTTGGCCCATTTAAGATGTGCGGTGCCACTCATAAATAAATAAATAATAAATATTGGGGGACAATCTAACACAAGTGTCTAGTGTGTGTTGTGTGTTTGTGCCCGTATAACCACCTCCCTTTTTCATCGGTTGTTAAAAATAAGATATAGAAATATTGACAAAGTAGGATAACAAATTAGAACCGGAGATGATTATGTATGATGATTTATGTATTATGATGCATGTATGATGTAGACATAGCAGGAAAAACATAAAATAGCGATTGATATGATCATTCATTCTGAGCCAAATTGACAAGTGACAGAAAAACTGTGAGTCAGTAATGGTTATGACAGTGTGAAAAGTTTTTACCCTGTCAAAGTCTTTACGACATTGACAAAATATTGAATTTCACGCGTATGATGGTTGCCATTTGGTCACTTATCGTCATGGATAACACATTCGTCACGTTCTGACAAGTATGCGAGTACGACAGTGACGGCTGTCTTATTCACGACGATAAGTGATAATATGGCAACCATCATACGCTGGCCTATGGAAAACGTTTTTCTCTATATCTGTACGGCTATAGTATGGGCTATATATCGGCAATCCACTGACTGTAATAATATTGTTATTTGTGTATCATCATCATCATCATCATTTCAGCCGAATGACGTCCACTGCTGGACATAGGCCTCCCCCAAAGACTTCCACAATGACCGGTCCTGCGCCACCCGCATCCAGCGGACACCCGCGACCCTTACCAGGTCATCAGTCCACCGTGTGGGCGGCCTGCCCACGCTACGCCTTCCGGTGTATTTGTGTATGCCAGAGCTAAAACATTAACATAAACGGAGGCACTAATCCAGAAAATATAAAAAATAAAATCGATGGTATTGCATGTATGATGCAGGTATGCTGCTGAATGCTGAGACAGCGCTGGCCGCTGAACAAGAAGCGAGTTCAAAACGTGTGTAGGGTAGATATATATTATATTATTCAAATGCCTGTGGCCAAATACATTTTACTGTATGGTTTTGTTCAATAAAGTTACTTTTATTCTTGCCCATTTTGTTTGAATGAATGATGAGCTTAGAACAAACGAGTGAAAATGCACTGCCGGTAGGTTTATGCAGTAAAGAACAACCAACCAACATACGTGTCACTTCGTCTGGTTAAACCCACCATTCTGCACTTATGCCCGTTTGCAAACATGTCCTGTTTCAGATCAGCAGCCCAACAAAACAGCGTTGAAAAAAACAGAAGCCCAAAACAACTATTGGTCACTGCACATGACTAGTAACATATTATACTCTTGTGCGTGTTCCAACAGTTATTGTGGGTGCTTCATAATCTGCGCTCGAAGACTACAGCAAAATTTCATCACGTGTGCATATTGGCTAATTGAATAACCCCGTTTGATATAAAGCCCTGAACCTGAAAATATTGGCACCAGACATTCAAAACACCAGACTTTTATTACATTTCAGCCGTAAATGTGACCATATAAAACCTATCGTACTCTGGGAAGATCGTATATTACTTACTTAAATTCTAAATAATTGACTTATTTGAAGTGTCTGGTATTTTGGGTATTGTTGTGGTGTAAAATTGCAGTAGAGCCTCGATAATCCGAATTCCAAAAAAAAAACTCTGTTCGGACTCACGATAAAGTGGGATAGTGTCAAAAATGGTCAAAGTTTTATGATTGCATTTAGGCGTAGGTAGTAGGTAGGAATCATATTTATAACCTCTAAAACACTCGCATCACGGTGGCGTAGTGAGGGATCACTCGGCAGTTTGGATTACAGCGACTTCAGGATTAGTCTGAATACCTACGGATTATCGAGGCTCTACTCCTGTCCGTGTTTGTCGGCCTGTTTAGCCTAGTTGGCACTGACATGACACTGCCTACGAAGCTGGAGATCCCGGAATGAACACTAATGTTTGTTCCTGATACTTGATTGTTTCTATGTATGTAGTTATCTATTAAATATATCATCGTCTACTGTTTAGTAACCATAACACAAGCCTTATTGAGCTTACTATGGGACTAGTTCGATTTGTGTAAGTGTGTCCCCTAATATTTATTGCGTGTACTTACTGAATTCTAGTGTACCAAACAAGTAAGGAGTATTATATTCTCTTTGGTACCAAATGAACATGTTTTTAAATATCCGATCATTTCGTACCTGCACCTTCATCATCTTGAATTTTTCTATTAAGTTACCAAGTTTACTCGTATTTTAAACCAACACATCTTTGATCTGTGACATAACATAAATATTGTAATGTTCTGGCACAGATCAAAGAAAAACGGCTGTTCAGGACGAATCCATTTTAATGACAAAGTCAATATTGACAAGCGCGTATTATCGCGTTCCAAATAGTTTGTAGGCCAGAGGCCGCATACACCACAAATATCATTAATTTTAGGGTTCTAATGACTATTATTATTGTGTGATGATAAGAAAAAAAAAACTGGCTAGCTAAAATTTGTTGACAGATATTTTCTTGTGGTATCACCAATTGTCTATGATTTTTTTAAATTTATTAGGTTGGTGCTCTTAAAATTTTTTTGGTACTTTATGTACTAGTTCTAACATTTCCCTATAACTTTGATTAGTTACGTGAATTTATTAATAGATGAATCTCATAAACCGAACAATTGTGTAAAGAAACGGATAAACTAGAATTTCTAGAAAAAAATATAAATAAAATCAAAACATTGGAGCGTAAGGAGCTACTTACTTAACACCAATATTTAGAGGAAATCTGTGGAGAGACTGGTCTGTAGTAATTTGATATAAAAATATAAAATATTGCCTACTTATCTCATCGCGCCGGTGCAACATTACTCTAACCTAACCCATGTTTATACCTACTTAACCTAACCACAGTCCTAACCTAATTAACGTAACCCAATGGTCACATAAACAGACGTGTGAAACTCCACCATGTCAGCCAAAAGACGTCCACTGCTGGACATGGGCCT
Organism: Notocelia uddmanniana; assembly: GCA_905163555.1. Taxonomy (NCBI): domain Eukaryota; kingdom Metazoa; phylum Arthropoda; class Insecta; order Lepidoptera; family Tortricidae; genus Notocelia; species Notocelia uddmanniana. The sequence continues at coordinate 27,252,717 of LR991055.1, forward strand.
CCCCCAAATTTACGGGGGGTATATGCCATAATCGCCACGCTTGGCATGCGGGTTGGCGATCGCAGTATCTCCACCGCACTCCAGGGATGCTGCTGCCCATCCCCCGGTGGTCTTGATCGTAGTTTTAGGACATATCCCGTTTGAAACTCACTGAATGCCATTGATTGGCCAATTTTGTAATTCTACCATTATTTATTTATTAGGTTTATCACTTATTGTTACACTGGGAGTATGCATAATATAGAAATCACTGTAAACTAGACCTTAGTGTAATGGCCAATGGGCCATGGCCATGGTAACTGGACCCCTTTACAAAGTTAATAATCACAAGACTAGGATATCAATATTATCACGGGATTCAAAATTATGTGGATTGTGCTTCAATATTAATCAATATTGACGTGATATGGATCGTAATATGAGTATCACATGATAACAATTACCGTGCAAATGGCCCCATACAACAACAACCATTATTATTTAAAAATTGTATTGTATTGAGGTATCGCGGCTTCCAATCTAGTTGAAATTTGGCATAGTACAGCCAACGGCAAAAGTAGATAATCACTTTAGTATCTTGTCATTTTCACTACTTTGACGCATCCCAACTGTCGCAGTATTGTTACGCTAGCGCGACAAAGTACTAGAATGATCATATATATTTACTGTTGACTGTACTTATGTAATTCTTTGGTGATGGATTAATATTATGGTATTATCGAACTAGATCTTATTTACACTACATATCATTTCGCCTTCTTACAGTGGCATATGGTGGGAAAGTGTAAACATGTTGTTGTTGTTGTTGTTTTCGTTGGCTATACTGTACGCAGTGGTAGAAATTATGTGGGTTGACTTTGAGTGCACGTCGACGTATTTATTATTATTATTTAACTTATTTCCTTAGGTAGGTAAAATCAAAAATATTTTCTAGTATCAAAACTATAGTTCATACTACACAAAGTGTGACCAGCCCAAAATTTTATGAATTTCCCGCCAAAAATATGGATAATATTTCAGTAGCCAGACTCTATTTGGCATATAAATAATTTGGTATGACTGATGATCATTTGTAACTTCGCATTTGACCTATTTAACTAGAAGTTGCTACAGGATGTAATGTTAAAGTGATATGAAGAGTTTCGATAACATTATGTGCCTGCTAGCCGGGTTCTCGGTTCCTAGCTAGTTTATTTTTGCTAATTCGAAACTTCATCTTTATTACTTTGAAAACTACTAAATGCATTTGGATACACGGCAAGAGAAATTCCGCTCATTGAAAATTCCTGAAATCGTCCTAGGCCTAAGTACCGACCTCGCCTCGGCATGTACTCGTACAGATGTACCTAGTGAATAATGCTTTTACATCACTACACCAGAAGAGGTGTCAATCAATTTCCGTATTATTTAACACCTGTCACGTGAAACTTAATTCTGTCATTGGACATTAACTAATAAAGTTTCACATTATAAGACATGAGCTTGTCAATCATTTAATACCATAATTGAAAGCCATTTCGGATTTAATCGTATTCCGAGCTAACCCGATGTGAAAGCATTATTCACTACATCTGTACATGACGAGGTAGGTTTTTTTATACCACGTCGGTGGCTAACAAGCGTACGGCCCGTCTGATGGTATGCGGTCACCGCAGACTATGGACGCCTGCAACTCCAGGGGTGGCACATGCGCGTTGCCGACCTTTTAAAAAATTATACACTCCGTTCTTGAACAATCCCATACTATAGTTCCTCGGGACAACCTCGGGAGGGAGCTCATTCCACAAACGGAACGTCCGATGGAGGAAGTTTAGGTATCCAGGTGCTCCCGCCCAGAGGTGACAGCAATACTCCATATGGGGACAAACTTGCGACTTATATAATACTCGTAGAAGTACTTAGGCCTAGTAGGCGCATAAAATTAGAGAAACCTGGACATAATTCGATAACTGCAATTTTCTTTATCTATGATTGAAAGTATTGTTAGTTATAGTTAAAATAAAAGGAATTAAACATTTTAAGGCTCCGCGTCATTGTTAAAAAAAAAACTAAATATTTAACCCATTTTGATTTCGTAAGTAAGCCATAATTAATAACTTTGTAAAAGTACCTGTATTACGATAAGATAAAAATATCATTTAATTAATTATCTTGGATACCTATTTTATGTTTAAGTAATATGTATCTTATAGTACTAATAAAATGTTGATGGTATCAATTAAACACTTTTGACGTAGTTATTTTATTTATTTATTTATTTCTTATATATTTGGTTTTACAAAAGTACCCATATTTGTGACTTTAGAGATCTGCAAATATGGTGATAAATTATTAAAAAATAAACGGCTTCTCTATGTACATTTGTACATAACTACGTCAAAAACATATTAAACAAAAAATATTCACGATAATTGATTAAATGATATTTTTTCATATCATAATACAGGTACTTTTATTATGGCTTACTTTAGTACTTAAGTTATTTATTATGGCTTACTTACGAAATCAAAATGTGTTAAAAATAAAATTACAGTTATCGAATTATGTCCAGGTTTTGCTAATTTTATGCGCTTATAGTACGATTTGTGGAATTTTTGATGAGCGGAATTTCTCTTGAGGTGGTTGTCCAGTCCGGTTATCTCTTGGGTACCCCATTTTGAAAAAAAATTAAACCATTAATAAAATTCGTAGATTGTATATTTACGTATATAGTACATTTATAGACACGCATTCAGTCTTATTCATCCAAATGAATAATACTTACACAGCAACAAGGTACGTACTAACTTAAATGTGTACAAAATAGTACTGAAACAAAAACGTCGACGCTGACATATCTTCAGGCCCATAGATAGGGTTGGGGCAAGTCATAGGATATCTTAATAATCATTGTCAGCTTTCAATTTAAAAGCAAGATTCCTGCTTCGTTCAACTGATAGTACGGTTACGCTTCTTTATTTGTGACCTATCTCGCAAAATGATTCATCTAAAGTCTAAGATGGAATTAGAGATCAAAAATGTAAACAAACAACTGTCGATCTGACATGACTTTCCTTTTTAAAACCTCTTGTCATTACCAGTAGCATATAGTTAAATCATATCTGCACATATTTTATTAAAACAACTCCGATACGTTAATAAAAACGCTATTTAATTCAGAGTGGTTCTTTTTTTATTTGAATCACGCGGTAATTTTTATCAAGTATTCCAATTACTTTCAATTACCCACTGCATACGTAAATTTTTTATGGTGGCAACTCACTTGTTTACATTTTTGATCTCTAAATCTACCACCGATTTTAATTTCTATACGTTACAGTTTGACAGAACTGCCAACCTTAAGAGGGTCTCACGTTAAAGTTTCTGACCAGAAAGTACAATATATAGAGTTTCTGACTGTGCTAACCTCAGGTGCTAACGGAATTAATAAAAGCTGCGTCGGGAGGAATTCAAATAATTATTACCAGCGTATTCCTGAGTATGTTTAGAAAATAAAATGTCATGTAAAGCCAGCTGGATTCGGTCCAAGTTTTTAGTGTTTTTTTTTCTTGTGACTCCTTATGGCCTCATGATCATGAATGTGATGATAAACTACAATCCTTTAGATTCGTCCCGAACGCACTGTATGTACTTGGTCAATGTACATACCTTTTGAATAAATGTTACAACATATAAAGTCGGCACTGTAGATACATATCACATTGAGGGAGGGTGATAGACACACTTATTGATTATTACGAAGACGTAAATACGTAAAGTCACATTGATAAGTCTTTAATAGACACATTAATATTATGGAATTATGTTCAATGTAGCTTGAAAATGCGGCGTAGGTAAATCTAATTATATACTTACTGACCAGCAATTGTGCAGAATTTAAGCGTAAGTATGTGGAGCATTCCAATTCCATACTAACTGTGCCCGGCCGACGCGTTTTGCTACAGCATAATGAATTATTTAAATACTATATAAATAAGACGGGGTACATTCGCAACAGTCCGCTTCTCAGAAACATAAGTGTCAAAGTGACAGTGACAAACGAATTTGAACGGCATTATAACAAAAATAGGTTTGATAAAGAGACTTAGAAGGACTTCTCTATCTCTCTTCTCATAAAGACACAGAAGATCAAATTATTTGGCATTTAATCGCCAACATCTGAATGTGCTTATTGAGGCTGCAATACAGTAATAACTTGGTCTTAGTCAGGTGATATTTAACCTTTTAAAGTACAGAGAGAGCGTGCTATAACATGCTTTAAATATATAAGGCTAAAGTTGATTATCTAGTCCTCCTTAGGCTTTTGTTTGGCGCTGTCCCCAAAGAGCATGAGGCACATGGTGGCGTGCAGACAGGCCTTGGCGGGCAGGAACTTGTCGTCCGACGTCAGCGCGTAGCGGTACATCCACACTGCTTGCTCGAACTCCTCCTGGTGATGATAAGGATTACATAGGTGGGGAATTTAAAAAAATGAGGCATTTTATTATTTCCTCGGAATGCGGACTTTTTGGGCTCACTCGATTCAGATTAAATAACTCTATCGATCCTAGAAGAAGAAAAACAGTGTCCCCAAAAATACATACAAAATTTCGATGTCGGTTTTGTTCCCGCTATACATAAATGTATGGAAAGTAACATACCTGTTCTGAGGACATTTCTTTTTCTTCTTCTAGATTCGATAGCGTTGTTGATTTTGAGTCGAATGAGCCTTAAAAGTCCATATTTTGAGATAAAAGTTGTTTTTGCACTTTTTTTTAATTTCAGGGACGTTATATTTTCGTACTAGCTTGTTCAATTTAATGTTAAATAATTAAAAGTAAAAATATAAAATTAAAACCACTTTCAGTGCCAGGGAAGTGATTCTTATCGTTAAAGTCAACTAATATCCTTACCGAACGTTAAGTGAAAGTTAGGGAAATATGAGTGAATTTTAAACTAAAAAAAATTCTTGATGATTGGATGGTTTGCTCTATACGTGGATCCCTGAATGTTAAAATTGTTAAAGTCAAAAAGAATCACTTAAAAGTCGTTAACAATGCAGGCCGGTAAGTACAAATAAAAAAAAACTGGATGAGAATCTCCCGGGAGCCCGCTCGGCGGGCGCTCGATTATCTGTATCAGCTACGAAGCGTAGCGCTACGAAATTATTGGCAGTGGAAATGTTGAACATGTACTATGTTCAGTCTATCACAGAAAAATATGTGCAATTTTCAGGATGTATTTTTTACATTTTTGTAAGGCGCGCATGTAAATACTGTATATGTATTTTACAATTAAATAAAAATAGTATTTGGCAAATAATTTTACCCTTTGTGTTAAGACTAACATTTTGCAGGTTAGAGGGTTTTTTTTTAATTAAATGACACGACTCCCTAGCACATTTGTGTAAACTGCTAGTTAGGTAAAAAAGCGCTTATAATAAGAATAATTGCAATACCATATATGCATGTGATACTGCCACAAGGAATGCTTCCACTTTACTCCTAGGTGCCATGTAGAAAGCCAGGTACGCGACTTCCTTAGCGTGTTGGTGTTTCGATTGCCTGAAATTATAGATTAAGCGTTAATAAGTCATCATTAAGTACAGTCGAGTTCGATAATATGTGCATTGACAAAGTGATCAAAAGTTATGAGAACACAACTTTATTATTTTAACGATCCAAACGTTTCTGATGTGAAACGGAAGTTGAACGCTGCCTCGAGGTCTAGCAAGAGAGTTATTGCCAGAGCTAAATTCAATTTCATCGGCAGAATTGGCGAGAAACTTTCTGGATATCCCTCCGGAAGTCGCGCCTTTTGGTCGCTCGCCAAAGCTGCCGAGGGAAACTTCTGTCAGTCGTCCTTACCACCACTGCGAACTACAGCTGGAGATCAGGCCCACAGTGCAAAAGAGAAAGCCGATCTATTGGGTAGCCTCTTTGCCTCGAACTCCACTTTGGACGACGACGGCAGCGCCGTACCTCCCACTATCCCTCGATGTGGGTATTCCATGCCGGAAATTAACTTTTCACAGAGGGATGTCCGGAGGGAGCTGCTGTCCCTAAACGTCCACAAGTCGAGCGGGCCGGACAGCATACCAGCGGTGGTGCTCAAACGTTGTGCTCTTGAGTTGTGTCCCGTCCTAACGCGACTTTTCGCGCTCTCTTACCGCAAAAGCCAAGTTCCGTCTTCGTGGAAGACTGCCCTCGTACACCAGGTGCCTAAAAAGGGCGATAGATCAGACCCATCGAATTACAGGCCTATTGCTATTACCTCCCTTCTCTCCAAGCTGATGGAGCGTGTCATCAACACAAAGCTCCTAAGATACCTAGAGGAGCACGATCTGATCAGCGACCGTCAGTACGGTTTTCGTCACGGTCGTTCGACTGGTGACCTCCTAGTGTATCTTACACACCGGTGGGCCTCAGCCATTGAGAGTCAGGGAGAGGCTTTAGCGGTCAGCTTAGACTTAGCGAAGGCGTTCGATCGGGTCTGGCACCGAGGTCTTCTGTCGAAGCTACCATCGTACGGACTGCCCGAGGGTTTGTGCAGATGGATCGCCAGCTTTCTGTCCGGCAGACGCATAAAAGCCGTAGTAGACGGCAGTTGCTCCGAAAGCATGGACATTAACGCTGGCGTCCCACAAGGTTCCGTGCTATCCCCGACGCTGTTTTTGCTGCATATAAATGACATGCTGTCTATTGATAGCATCCATTGTTATGCGGATGACAGCACCGGGGACGCTTACTATACGGGCCGTGCCAACATTCCTCGTGCCTCTGTGTTAGAGAGTCGCGAACAACTTGTGTCCGAAATCGAGAGCACTCTGTTCAGAGTCTCTGAGTGGGGCCAGGATAATCTGGTCCAGTTCAACCCCACCAAGACACAAGTATGTGCGTTCACCGCTAAGAAAACCCCGTTCACTGTGGCCCCACAGTTCCAGGACACAACCCTCTCCATCTCAGAAAGTATTGGGATCCTTGGCGTCGACATTTCCAGCGACGTCCAATTTCGAAGCCACTTAGAAGGCAAGGCCAAGCTGGCATCCAAAAAGCTAGGTGTGCTCAATAGAGCGAAGCGGTACTTCACCCCGGGACAGAGACTTATATTATATAAGTCGCAAGTTCGTCCCCACATGGAGTATTGCTGTCACCTCTGGGCGGGAGCACCTGGATACCAGCTTGGGCCTTTTGACTCGCTTCAGAGACGTGCTGTGCGAATCGTGGACGATCCCAAACTCACGAGCGATATTGAACCTTTAAGTTTAAGGAGAAACTTTGCCTCCTTGTGCGTGTTCTATCGCTTGTACAATGGGTTGTGTTCCGAAGAACTATTCGATATGATGCCCACGGCCGCTTTCTATCATCGCACTGCTCGCCGTCGGCAGGGCATTCATCCTCACACCTTAGAACCTAAATGGTCGCGTACGGTACGGTTTCAGAGGAACTTCCTCCCTCGAACGCTCCGGTTGTGGAATGAGCTCCCTGCCGAGGTTTTCCCGAGGAACTACAGTATGGGATACTTCAAGAAAAGAGTGTATAAATTTTTAAAGGGTCGGCAACGCGCATGTGACACCCCTGGAGTTGCAGGCGTCCATAGGCTGCGGTGACCGCTTACCATCAGGCGGGCCGTACGCTTGTTTGCCACCGACGTGGTATTAAAAAAAAAAAAAATTATTTATGCCATTTCGTTAGCAAACAAGCGTAAGGCCTGCCTGATGGTAAGCGGTCACCGCAGCCTATGCAGGCCTGCAACTCCAGGGGTGACACATACGCGTTGCCGACAATTCAAAAATATATGCACTCTTTTTTTGAAGAACCCCCTACTGTAGTCCCTCAGGACAACCTCGGCAGGGAACTCGTCACAACCGAAGCGTCCAAGGGAGGAAATTCCTATGAAACCGTACCGTAAGCGACCATTTAGGTTATAACGTATGAGGATGAATGCCCTGCCGACGGCGAGCGGTGCGATGGTAGAAAGCGCCCGTGGACAATCACATCGAACAATTCTTCGGAGCACAACCTATTATTATACAAGCATATTCGATATATTTTTAACCATTGGGATCGTACATAATCTATTTTTTTATTCAAACATGCAATGAAATATTGATGTTATGTTCCTTATAATAGGCTGTGAAGTTTGACATTTCAGGTGCGGTTAGGACAAGAGGTCGTTAATGGAATTTAATACACTTCCGTGTCTCTTTAAAAAAAGTAATTGGCGGGAGAGCATAAACATTTTGACGTTTTAAGGTTATGTTACTTATGTTTATTAAAAATTAATTCCAATTTAGTATTTTTTTCGCCATTTTTGAGTAATGCACTATATTAGCCTCGGCTGGAATCTGAATTGCAGGCTTCGTATTAATTAAACGGACTCCCAAGGTCATCCGTTGAAAAGTAATACTCAGCTTGCAATTGCCTCCCGTAGTTTGTAAATGTAGCAAAAGAAGCTAGTTTCCTTCGATCTGTGATAGGAATTCACCAGTAAAACGTTTTACACACCTAAAAGACGGTTATTATAATAAATTGATAGATGTGTATAACGCTATACTATGTACAGTCGAGAATTTGATTTCTGGGCCACTTAGTACCTTGTCACGGTGAAAATCAATACGAAAGTTATAAAAGATCTCATATTCTTGTGACTGTGACAAGGTACGAAGTGGCCCAGAAATCAAATTCCTCGACTGTACTACTTAACTAGCGAGCAGCAGGGCAGCGTGCGGGCGCTCGCACCAGACCGCGCATTGAATCACACACATTGAACTCGATTAAATATACTACCCGCCCGCCCGTTTGTCGCCCCGCTCTGCCCGATGGCGTCCAGGAGGGCTACCGCGAACTGAAACCGAAATATCTAGCTCTCTCTCGCACTTGCATATTCGAGCGATAGAGAGAGAGGTACCTACTTCGTTTTCAGTTAGCGGGTGGCACTCAGAGCGCAGCCTTTGCGGCCCAGCTACGACTTCGAGCGACAGCGGTTTTCCTGATCCAAAGAGCGTGGCCATAACACTGCGATGCGGCATCGCATCGCAAAACGATGATTTAATTTCTACGAGAATTCAAAAATTCAAATTCAAAAAAGAGGAGTGCACTCCTCTTTTTTGAATTCTCAAATCTCTCAAAAATTCTCAAATTATTTGTATGTTGTTTTTTTTATGTTTTTTACTCCAGAACTCCGTCATTTCTGAACCGATTTTGAAAATATTTTTTTTGATTGTATGATTTTGTCAAAACGCAGTTCTGATGATGGGATCCATAAGGAATCGAGGGAACTCCTCAAATCTTAAAGGCAAACATATAGTGATTTTTGTGTTTTTATCAACAAATCAAGCATTTTCATACAAAAATGTGACAGCTGATGAAGTGGAACTGCTGATGATGATCAGAACATAACTCTTCAACGACGAAAAGTTCACGTTTGGTGATTTGTCCTCCTAGCTGTGTTTGTTAAGCAAGTTCTATTTTCACGATTAATTTTTGTTATGCTCGTGTTCTGATGATCCATGAGGAGAGGAGATGATCCATGAGGATGAACTCCTCAAATGTGAAAGGCACACATATAGTGATTTTAGTATTTTCATGAACTAATCAAGCATTTTCATTCAGAAAAGTGACATTTGATAAAGTGGAATTGCTGATGATGATCAGAACGGAACCCTTCAACGACGCATAGTTCAAGTTTGGCGAATTGTCCTCTTTGCTGTGTCTGAAAAGCAAGTTAGATTTTCAAAACAATCATTTGTCAAGCTCGAGTTCTGTTGATGGGATCCATGAGGAATAGAGGGAACTCCTCAAAAGTAAAAGGCATTCATATAGTGATTTTAGTATTTTCATAAAAAAATCAAGCATTTACATTTAAATAAGTGACATTTGATGAATAGAACTGCTGATGATGATCAGAATGGAACTCTTCAACGACGCATAGTTCACGTTTGGCGATTTGTTCTTTTTGTTATGTTTGTCAAGCAAGCTAGATTTTCAAGACACATTTTTCTCTAGCTTGAGTTCTGATGGTTCCATGAGGAATTGAGGGTACTTAGTCTTCTACCATTATTAACATACTTATCATCATCATCATCATCATCATTCAGCCGAATGACGTCAACTGCTGGACATAGGCCTCCCCCAAAGACTTCCACAATGACCTGACATGCTGATGACAGCGTTCGGGAAGCTACGGCACATCTTTTCGTCCAATCAATTCAGCTCTTCAGCTCTTACTATCATATAACTTTAGGCATCTTGTAGGCAGCGAAGCTACTTTTAAGCGCAATGAGTCTGAGTCATGCATAGATAACATTCTGACAAACTTACCAGAAGGCTATGTGGTACAGACTACAATAGACCATAATGGTTTGTCTGATGGGCACGCAGGTATACAATCCAACTTTATGGTCGAAAGTGGGAGGCGCGAGAAAAGGAGCGAGAAAGTGATTTTTATTGAGCGTAGGGCTTTTAGCCAACGAAATCAGCAACTATTTAAAGACTACATGAAAAAAACTGATTGGAATACGCTAGGTATTAATAATTTCCTTAAAACGTTTTCGCATATTTTCAAGAAAAGTTTTCAGAAAGTAAAGAAGAAACTTAATTTAGAGAAATCTTCAAAAATTCGGTGGGTCACAAAGGGAATTAAAGTCGCAAGCAAAATGAAACGTGTTCTACTTTCCATAGATAAAACTCATTGTGATCAGAGTCTGATAGAGTATCGAACATCTTATATAAGAATTTTCAAAAGAGTTCTTAAAAAGGCAAAAATGTTAACTGTACAAAATCAGATAACACAGGCCAAGAACTCTGTAAAAGCTATTTGGAAAGTTGTCAATAAACGCATGAACAAGAAAAAAGTAGATATTAAAGAGAAACTGATATTTAAAATGGATCAGAACATAGTATGTGATCCTGCTGAAATCGTAGAAATTTTTTCCAATACTTTTAATTCCGCAAACACACAGACAACAGCAGACCCGTCACTAGCAGCTCATTTTCTGGAATCTAACGTTGATAGAGTACAAAAAAACATGGTTCTTAGGGTAACAACTTCATCTGAGGTAAAGGTAATTGTTAATAAAATGGAAAGTAAGAAATCGTGTGGATACGATGATTTGCCTATTACTATTATTAAAAGTAATATTGATACACTGGCAGGACCACTTGCAACTTTTTATAACAAGTGCATTGACCAAGGGATATTTCCCGATCAGTTTAAAATGGCCAAAATTGTACCATTACACAAAAAAGGGTTGAAAACAGACCCAAAGAATTATAGGCCTATTTCTTTATTGCCAACGCTATCAAAAATATTTGAAAAGATTATCAAAAGCAGACTGACTTCTCATCTTATTAACAATCGTATAATACATGAAAGGCAATTTGCTTATCAATGTAGTATTGGTACTTCTGAAGCTATAGATACGATAGTCGAGGACATTACTAATAAATTAAATGTAAATTTAAAGGTTGCTGGTGTGTTTCTTGATTTAAAATCTGCGTTTGATACAATTGATCACAATATTTTAATGCATAAATTAGAGTTTTATGGCATCAGAGGAAAAGTTTTGAATTTATTTATGTCATATTTACATAACAGAAAGCAGTTTGTAGAAGTTAAACAAGCCGATGAAAATGCAGTAGAGGTTACACACAGGTCAAGATATATTAAAATAACACGAGGTGTCCCTCAAGGATCGGTATTGGGACCTATTTTCTTTGTCATATATTTAAATGATCTAATTGAATATTTGTCCAAACTAATACCGGAAGTAAAACTAGTGATTTTTGCGGACGATACGAGTGCCGTTATTTCCAGCAGAACAATTGAGGATCTAAACCTAAAAATAATTTCAGTGTTAAAATCGTGTCATACGTGGCTTTGTGCAAATAGTCTTGTCTTGAACAGCTCAAAAACATTCGCTATGCTGTTCAAAACCACTACAAAAAATAAAGAAATATTAAATATACACATAAACGGAGACATGATTAAGCCTGTCGAGAGCATACATTTTTTAGGAATACACTTAGATGCCCTTTTAAACTGGAAGGAAGAGTTGAACGCAATAGACAATTCTATTAGTTCGGCTTGCTATGCTCTTCGCAGCCTTAGGGATGAGTTGAAACCTGAGCAACTCAAGATGGTATACTTTGCCCTTATTGAATCGAAACTTCGCTATAGCATTAAACTTTGGGGGAACATCTATAGGTATAATATCAAACGTGCATTTACCGCTCAAAAAAGAGCTATACGCACCATAGTAAGGATTCCTCCATGGGAAAGCTGTAAGGACCATTTCTCGAGGCTGCAAATACTTACGGTGCCCAGTCTTTACATACTAGTTCTCTTAACCGATGTCGTCAAGCATCGCAATCGCTACGAGACTGAAACTGAAATGGAGCTGCGAGAATCCTCCAGAACAAAAAATTTAAATCCGATTGTAGCACCGCGACTGGCGGTTGTGGAGCACAGTGCCAGGGTGCAATCAGTCAGGTTATTTAACAAGTTGCCTACAGAGTTCAAAACAATAAGAAGCTTCACAATGTTTAAGAATAGGTTAAAATCGTATTTATTAGAAAAATGCTGTTATGACATCGATGATTTTTGATTATTATTTTTATTTGTATTATTTTAGTTTATTATTATTACTATTGAATAGATTATTTTCTTTTAGTCTTTGGACAATTTGTTAAGAAATTATTTATTGTAACTTAATTTAATTGTGTGATTATTTTTATGATATATTGTAGATTATGTTTTATTTAATATTAAGATATTCAAACACAATGAAAATTGTAAATGAATTAAATAAACTGAACTGAACTGAACTGAATATTCCGCAGTGTCTCAAGACGAAAGTCTTTGACCAGTGTGTGTTGCCAGTGATGACATATGGTACTGAAACGTGGTCGCTTACTATGGGCCTCATAAGAAGGCTCAAAGTCACCCAAAGAGCAATGGAGAGGGCTATGCTGGGAGTTTCTCTGCGTGATCGCATCAGAAATGAGGCCATCCGCAGCAGAACCAAAGTGAACCGATATAGCCCTTCGAATCGCTAACCTTAAGTGGCAGTGGGCGGGGCACATAGCACGCAGAACCGATGGCCGTTGGGGCGGAAAGGTTCTCGATTGGCGACCACGTACCGGAAGGCGTAGCGTGGGCAGGCCCCCCACACGGTGGACTGATGACCTGGTAAGGGTCGCGGGTGTCCGCTGGATGCGGGTGGCGCAGGAACATACTTATAGCAATTTTTATTTCATTGTATGGAATCTAAGAGTGCACCACCTAAGTATAATGATCTTTCACCGGCCTCCCCCATTGAAGTCGTTTTTTTTTCTTTTAAATTATTTTTATTTATTTGATTTAATCGGAAAAAGGACGATTAAAGAATGAAATCTTGTGAACTCGCGCAAAGTCGTGAGCGGTAATGAAGAAATCAGTCCGTGTTTAGTTACATGTGCAACAGCTGCGCGATGGCGCGAAGAGGGTACGGCGCGAGGTGCGCAGGCGCTAGCGCGGCGGCGGCAGCGAGGCAGCGCGCCGCGCAGGCGCCGCGCCCGCCCGCGCCGCACCACCAGCCCGCCGCCAGCGCGCCCAGCCATGCGCGCGGTTGCTGCAACACGAACGTGCCGTACGCGTAAGGCTTGATTTCCTCCTACGCTGACGTCGGTCGAGCGTACCAATATACACTATGATCTATGGAACACCGCACAGCGACGCTGACGTAAATCTGCCTCGTCCCTGTGAGGTGGTCCATATAATATGGTGTATATTCGTACGCTCGACCAACGTCAGCGACCGAATGTCAGCGTAGGAGGAAATCAAGACTAAGGCCGCGGTCTGGCCGCCGGCGGGCCGCGGGCTCAAATGTATGAGCTCCCGCTCGCCGACCCGCTGCCCCCAGGCGTCATCCGCAGCCTTAAGCAGGTAAATTTTTATCACTCATATTGACGAAGAAGCGAGGCATGGCAACCCTGGGGGTGGCTCGAGCTTTAAAAGTATTAAAAAATGAGCAATGGCAGAAACTTATACAGTCCTGGACTTCACTACAGTCCTGGAGAGAAGTTCGCGAATGGAGAATCTTTTTTTGGGAATGGTTTAGTAGGAGTCTTAGTAAGTAGGTACGAGTATTTTAGACTTGGGACTATCCGTCACCTGGTACATTTTCCAGCTATGAAGTCATTACTTTTTCGTATAATAAAAAAAAAACATTTTTTCAAGAATTCTATATGCCTAGTGGAGTACCAAATAAAAAGGCTTCATGAGCTTATTCTGATCATCAAATATATTACACCATACTCACAGCTTCCACATATTTAGCAATCTTAGCTCCTAGACTGGTGTAGTCGAGGCTGTCAAACAACTCGGCGATCTGATGCATCAAGCTAAGGATGGGCGCCCAATGCTCGGTGTCTACACGGCTCAGTCTCTCGAGGATGAAGTTCTCAGACGGGTCAGAGAAGAGACGGCACTCTGGAACTTGCTTGTTGGATGGCGTTAGCGTCGGGATCTCGGGTGGCAACCTGGACAGAACAATTGGATACATAGACACAGAATAAGTAATAGTACATAACATAGACTGCCTTTTATGTTTCGAGATTTATTAAAGTAGTACTACCATATGGCAACTGATAGTTGTTCATTATAGTTTGGTCATTTTGGTGCCAATATTACCAACACATTTTAAATGCGACCGTATTTTGTTTTTGTTTGTCTATTTAAATAAAATATACATCGGCTATCCTGGAATTCAACCTCAAATTTTATTATCGGTTTTTTGTTCGCCACATACCCATTCTTCTTCTGGAGGCGTATGATGGTTGCAGTTTTATCACGTATCGTCGTGGATAAGGGGTCGCTGGGCCAGTTTCGCGACCAGCGCCTGTTAGCGACCAATTGAGGGACGAGGTTATTTTCAATTAAAGATATTAATTTTTTTACAGACCCTAAAGAAACAGTGCGTTATATGCCTTCTTTGGTATTTATTGAATGGGAATCCAGTAAAAAAACGAGAAAATATTCGTTTATCAACTCATCCAAGTGGTCGCCAACCGTCACACCAATTTATCTGGTCGCTAACCGGCCTATCGACCTTACTCGTGTTCGTCACGTTCTGACAAGTGCAAGAGTGACAGGTGTCTTATCCACGACGATAAGTGTTACAAGTAAATTTTTAACAAAATAACACAGACTCCAAACTTTGCCAGACCCCATCCTCTTGGTATATAATTTGAGGAGTTCCTTATTTTGCCTTACCCCATCCTCTTGGTATATAATTTGAGGAGTTCCTTCGATTTTTCCAAGATCCCGTCATCAGATCCAGACTTGGTGACAATGGGACCAACTATAAAACACACCCGTACAACAAAAAAATGAATTAGAATTTTTGAAATCGGTCCACTAGTCTCCGAATAATCGGTGAACATACATAAAAAAATATTCCGACGAATTGAGAACCTCCTCCTTTTTTTGAAGTCGATTAAAAAGGGCACCATCATATGCCCGCAGTTACCTACACATCGGGGAGACCATATATAAGAGTAAAATGCAAGAGCATGGGTCTCCATGACCACGTCACTCACTTGAGGTCACTATCGCTGACGAGCTGTCTGAAACCAACAATGTGGAGCCAATAGCCAAGCTGCAACTGTTGGTACGTGCAATCTTCGTCTTTCAGCGCCAAGTCTTCGGGTTTTATATCTGTAAACCAGCACAGCCTGAATAACATCTGAACTTGTTTACTATTTTAGTTGTAAAGTATTGAGGCTGAATTACGACATTATCATTCATTCAAAATCATGGTTTATTGATAATATTAAATCGTAAATGTTACATGACGTTGTTGTTAAATTAAAATAAAACATATCTTTTTATTACATTAAATTACAGTGAACATTGAAACATTCATTTACAGCTAGGGAGAGTGGCGCACCGAAATACCAACACGCCTCTCCCCCTGCGATCCCGCCTCGGCCACAGAAGATAGGGAGAACGGCGAACCGCAATACCGGCACTCCTCTTCTTCTGCGGCCCCTCCTCAACGCATCCTCAGCGGGCTACCCAAGCCCGCTGGGAGCGCCCTCCTCGGGCCAGCCAGAAGCCCAAACAGGCCGGCCCTGGGTGCCTCTTAACTTCACCGTGGATGACCAGTCCACGGTTACTAAGCCCCCCCGCCCCGACAAGGCGGCACCCTCGAGGGGGAAAGTAATTTGACCTTGGAGCGAGCGTGTTTAAGTAGCTTTTGACAGATAACAAAACGTAAAACGCTCATAATAATGGTTCGTTCGATATTAATTAAGTTAGTAGCATGTACAAATGAAGACTGATATGTTATCTTAATTAGTTAATTACAATTTTAAATAATGTTAAACGATATTGATTATGATTGTAATGTGTACAAATAAAGACTTATTTTTATGAGCTGTTTTTTTGCATGTTGCATCTTCCTCGCTATAGTCAGGTGAAAAGTTTTGTGTTACACACGGATGCAGTTCTATTTGACTTCTCGTGTGTTGAAACACTCGCTAAGCTTAGATTCAACTATAGAATCCTTCCGCTTGCTCGTGTTTCAATTCCACACTCGCGGGTAAAATACAACTTTACACCCCTGTATAACAAATAACTGAAATAACTATTCATGTTTTAAAATGAGTGGGTGTTGAGTGGAGAGCATTTTTTGTTTCCAATTTTATTGCAAATTTTCTCATTCAAATAAATATTGATACAATTGTACAGACATCAGAGAAAAGCAGACTTGCAGTATTAAGCCAGTGATTTTTCACATAGTTGTCTCGTTAATTTCTTATGATGCACCAAAATGAGTTAGAATGCGACAGGTAGTACGATCATTTTTGGCTGTTAACGAATTGTCTCCATTTGAAAGCACACCAAAAACCCAACAAACTAAAAATCCCATACAAACTTAAAACACCACAATGACAGTTCAGTACAATTTTCAGTTATGGAGACGGGGACACTGACAGGTGAAGACCTGTCAGATGTCACTTGTCTGTCTATCTCAAACTTACTGATTTGTGCATCAGTGAGAATAGATCAGATGTATGTATAGAAATCGTTCAACCTGATATTAGTGAACTATACCATGTATGACACACACAATGCTACGTCATCTATCGATCCTATGTGTGTTGTGTGTTTACAGTGACGTAAGTTTGTGTTACAATCTGGAGTATCAGACCTTGTTTCGTTAGACCATGGGCGGACGTACGTTCGCACCGTCAGGTTTCTCATTTGACATTTACCATTACCATTAGTTAGGGTAAGTTACGTACCAAACCGTCTGTAATCGTAAGTGGTGTTCATTAAAATCTGATTGTATGGAAAATTTAACAAGTCCGTATGGGATGACAGCTGGCGGCACCATATTTAACGCTGATCGGTCTGTAATCATAAGTCGGTGCAACCCACTCTTTTTTATACCAACCACGTCGGTGGCAAACAAGCTGACAGCCCACCTGGGGCTTATACCACAAAACTTTACAAGCGTACAATTTGACAAAATTGTCAACTTTTGTCGCTTGTAAAGTTTTGTGGTATAAGCCTCAGATGGTAAATAGTCACCGTCGCCTAAACACGCTTGCAACACTAAAGGCGTCACTCGCGCGTTGCTGACACGTAAGAAACCTTTAGACGCCGTTTTTTTGTTCCATGCTGTTGCCACACTTCTGCCTCTTAACACTTTAAATGTCAGGAGCTTGCTAGGTGGGCGTTCGTCTCGTAGTCGCTTTCCGCTACATACAGTTTTTCGCATGTTATCGACTACTAGCGTAGCGCTACGAAATCGCTGGAAAAACTAGAAACACACAGAGCGCGGCGCAGCGTCTTTCGATAAAGCGAACGCGGTCCGAGGGACGACGCACCAAAAAACCGCGCTGGATAACGGAGTAGAGGCGGCGTGTGTGACAAATGAAGCAGTGATTGACACGATCGACAGTCGACAGTTTCGGAAAGATCAAAAATGCTAAACAGCCTCTGCCCCGCAACGAGCCGCGCCGCGCCCGCACTGTCCGTTTCGAACTTTATACTTACAATTGCACCCCCTCGGGCCGCACCCCTGCAAGGTAGTGTCCACCGTCCGCCGCATGTCCTCGAAGTTGTGATGGTGCGCCAGCCTGTCCCCCCAGCTAGCCGGCATGTTGGCTATGAACGGCTCGAAGATACTGTCGTCGATATGGTCGACCGATGAGCGTAGGTCTTCGCCCTTCAACTCGAGCATGGGGACTTCAGAGCCGCTCTCTGAGAGAAATAATTATATTAGGATGCCAAATTCATTCGACATACTTACGTATTTAATCAAATGCTATTCTGACACTTTAGGTTGGAATCGAGCGTGGGCGAATACGTAACTACATAGCTCTATAGGACTCTATAGTCAGATCAATCTCCAGGCGTTAAGAGGGCGCAGTACGCTCGGTTCTCCATACAAACGTATTTAGTCTCACTACTCATTTTAAAACGCCATGCTAGAATAACATGAAACTTTGTATACACAATGGGATCCGGCATATCTAGGTCGAAAATTAGTTTTTGTTGCTAGAAGTTGTAAAAGAAAAAAATACAGCGATTATTAAGGTTTTCATACAAGCAGTAAAAAAAATCAAAAAAACCACTTTATTCTTTTTCTTTTACAATTTCTAGCAACAAAAACTAATTTTCGACCTAGATATGCCGGATCCCATTGTGTATACCAAGTTTCATGTTATTCTAGCGTGGCGTTTTAAAATGAGAGGTTAAATACCTTTGTATGGGGAACCGAACGTACTGCGCACTCTTAATTCATTAGGTACTCATTCTATACTATATAGATCGCAATACCGATCGGTATTCAAAGCAATTGCAAGCTGATTGCAAGGCACCTTAGTTTCGTCACTAATAACAATAAGGCACAATACGATTGTACGTAAACTGGGATTACTTTAGGAAAAAATGGCTGCTTTGATCATATATATGCATAAAAGCATATAATCAATAAATACTATTGGCAATTGGGTGGAATGAATCAAATAAACAGCAAGATGGTATACTAATAGGTATTTTCACTACCACAAGTCATGCGTATTTAGAAACGATAAATTAGGAGAAAAAGCGATTTTATCAAAGTCACGCTGTTGTATTAAAGCGCCTGTGTATACCTACTGAATTTCAAAGTATATACCTATTAGATTGCCATAAAACATAATCCAATCAGAAAATTAGTTCTGCATCAGTATAGGTGAAAAACTTAAGAAGATGACCTGTTGTATGTAGTTGTAGCGTGTTCGAATAGACATTACTTATTTAAAATGTGCAACACCAACAAAACAAACGCCTATTCGAACACGTCACAACTACATGCAACAGGTCATCTTCTTAAGTTTTTCACCTATAAGGCTCTACTTAAGGCATAAAACAAACAACGACTTGCAATGCGGTGCCCAGTCACCCGAATACGAAAACGCTTACACCTTGTAGCCTGCGTTAAGACTCTAAGGTTTAAGCAACTTGTGTTTGCGCGTACCTATTCCGCCGTGGGCCCTACACTGCCGATCGCCCTCCTTGTCCAATGTTGTGTTTGTTCAAATACCTGCTCATAAATAAGAACCAACGAAAAATCTCGGGGCAGAATATGTGGGATACGGATTGTCTAAATGATGGCTGACGGTAGCTACGGTATTAATGGTTTTATTACCCTATTCAAATTGAAAAGATAAGCCGTTCCAAGCTGGTTCCAAGCGATAACATACTTATGTCATCAATATTGATTGGTGCAAAATATTTCTTGAACCATAACCACCGGCAACAACTGAAGATATATATATATATATAGCTGTCTCTATCACAAATGCATGATCATAGTCCGTAAAAAGAAATAGCTTTACCCACTGTTTCGGTTTGTTTTGCACTGATAGGCAAATTTAACTAAAGCGCATTTTTAACTAAAGTAAGGCCAACGAGACGACGAAATAATAATAATAACGTATCAGATAAGGATGACATTTATTTAGGTATCTCGTCTTTGCTTTAGACCACTTGTTCGTACGTTCCAGTGGACTACTACTTGTAGGTATTCATTCGTATAGTTCCTTCTTGGCTTTACCTTTGGATAATTTTGATTTCAATCGGCGCCTTAGTGTTTAGCCTTGGTTGAAGCGCCCCAGAAAGTATGTATACGGTACTTGGATGATAAAATGGTGATAGCCTGATTCTGCACCGTTTTTTTACCGAAGAATACTTTGCTACTGAATGTTACCAGGAGCCATACCTACTTACTCGTGTGAAATATATACTAAAGTTATATTGTAAAATTATAATTTTTACCTATTCTTTTATTCAATTTAATCATCATCCTCCTAGCATTATTCCCAGTACAGTTGCATCCTGAAGAATGCCTGGGGTCCGCTACCTAATCCCAAGAGTTGGCGTAGGCACTAGTTTTTATCAAAGCGACTGCCATCTGACCTTCCAACCCGAGGGGGAAACCAGACCTTTTGGGATTAGGCTTGTCAAGTGAGTAGGCAACTTGACTGTTAGTTCTCAAACCGCCCGGAGGCCTCTAACTTGGCTTAACGACTGCTATCATACGAGGCTTGCACTGAAAGTGGCGGGAATCGAATACTTATTAATTTATTTTTAACATGTATTATACCTTTTTATAATCTCTGAAGTTTCCTTATCTCAACACACTGGCCACTTAGAAAAAAAAAAGTATGGTTCGGTTTCAATTGTTTATTGAAGTCGTCGAGTCACTGCTTAAAATGGAATTGTGCCGTGAAAATTTCAGAGCTATGATTTATTATGACTTTAAAAGTGGACTAACACAAAAACAATGTGAAGAGCGGATGGTTGCTGCTTTTAATATTGAAGCTCCTTCAAAGACTACAATATACAGGTGGTATTCAGAATTTCAACGTGGCCGTGTATCCCTCACCGACGAAGTGCGTGAAGGTCGACCAAAATCGGCAGTCACGCAAGAAAACGTCGATGTTGTGCGTCGTCTGATAAATGAAGACCGACATGTGACATATCGGGAAATTCAAGAGCACCTGGGTATTGGAATGAGTCAAATACAAATTATTTTAAAAGAAGAATTAGGCGTGAAAAAGTTATTTTCCCGTTGGATACCTCACCTATTGTCTGACGAGCAGAAAATAGTCCGTGTCAATTGGTGCCGCAAAACTTTGAAAAGATTTAACAAGGGACGCTCAAATGCTGTTTTTAGCATAGTATCAGGTGACGAGTCGTGGATATACGCTTATGAGCCTGAAACTAAAAACCAATCCCGAGTATGGGTCTTCGAAGACGAGCTCAAACCCACAAAAGTTGTTCGTTCTCGCAGTACGGCTAAGAAGATGGTGGCTACGTTTATCTCTAAATCTGGTCACGTAGCTACTGTGGCTCTTGAGGATCGTAGAACAGTCAATGCTGATTGGTACACCACTATTTGTTTGCCGAACGTCTTTGCTGAACTCCGAAAAACAAACCCTAGTCGTCGCATCATCCTTCACCACGACAACGCCAGCCCACACACCGCTCGGACAACAACTGAGTACCTGGACGGTGAAAAAGTCGAAATATTGGACCACCCTCCATATAGCCCTGACTTAAGTCCCAACGACTTTTTTACATTCCCCAGAATCAAGGACAAACTGCGTGGTCAGCGGTTTCAGACGCCAGAAGAAGCAGTGGAGGTAGGCCTCCACTGCTTCTTCTGGCTTTATAGGTAAAATAGCCATTTTGTCGACCCCTACTTCAGAGTTCAAAAAGTGCTTTATGGACTGGTTTGAACGCATGCATAAGTGCATGAAATACAAAGGAGAATATTTTGAAAAACAATAAAAATAAATAAACTCACTTATACTGCATATTTTCTTCTATTCTCGAAACTTTCAGTTTTACCCTCGTAGACAGCAGCCGGGATCAACGGCTTAACGTGCCTTCCAAAGCACGGGAGCGCTCAGTTAGTAACCACTCAAAGCGGTCATCCATCCAAGGACTGACCTCGCCCGACATTGCTTAACCTCGCATACCGCACGCGGTACGCGGGCGCCCCTGGGCCACGAGCGCTCCTTTATTCATTTTAATAAATACCGTAAATCTAGATAATATTAATGATGTTTTTTTTTATTCTGAAGTTTATTCAGAAAAACATGTGAAGTAACAAAAAAGAAATTACTCTAACTTAAAAATAATTATAACTAACCTATAAAAAAAAAAGTCTAAATTTGGCTTCTTAGGCAGGGTGCCCATCATGCAGGCAACATTCCCGCGCTGAATTGCAATAGCGATTCTTTGTGCGAGAAAGCTGCCCGTACGAGGATCGCCTGTTGCCTCCCGCAAACGTTTGCTGAGCATCCTGTGAAGTCCACGCGCGCCTTTGCCCCACGAGCGTCTTCCGCGGCCCCGGCACGCCTGCTGGTCGATGGGAGGACGCAGACAAAGTGTCGGCACATGTGGCGTCCCACACTAGAGCGCGACCCATCCTCCATGATGTAGTTACTAGTTTATAAATTCAACTGACCTAATCCTACATTTTCTCCATAAGTAAAGGTTTAAAATGAAATAAATACGAAAAAAACTACAATGTTCTATTATGATGATAAACTATATCTATGCAAGGTGGCCGAGGCGTACACGAAAAATATTAACAGCGTATTACTGACTCTACCTAGCTACATATTTAAAAAGCCGTATAGAAAAGTAAGCTGGATTTTAGTACACCAATCGAGTCATGGGTTGTTTGCACTTAGTAATGCAAATAAAATAACTATTTACGACGTAGACGGCAAAATTGCTGCTACTGCTACGAGTATGTAACCAAGTTTGGCATAGTAGGCAGATATCTGATGCTCACAAAAGTAATCCTTGATTGAAAAATATATACTTTGCAAGTTCGTCTAAACTGTTTGAAGGCTGCTTTTCACACAGAACCGAAAGTAAATAATATTGTGTAGGAAAATACCAAAAAATGAAAGCTAGTATTACCAAGCGTCATATATAATTGTCTGCTTCTCTATATAACCTAGGGAATGATTGGTGTTAACTTTCGGGTACAACAACGGCACGGTGTATTCTTTATTGCAACGAAAATTTTGGTGTAGGATTGAAAATAAACAGGCGGGATTTCCGATTGATAAATAAAAAGAAGGAAATAATAGGTGCACAAAAACATTTATTGTAGTAGTTTAACCTCGCTCGCGGGAGTTGTAGCAATGAATGTTGCTCATGTGGCAGTTGATGCCGCCCTTTTCGCATACCAGACACACGTCAGCCAGCTCCGCCTCGCCGTACTCTGCAAATACCAAAAGACCCTATTTATATATACATACATATCATCACGCCTGTTTCCCAGAGGGGTAGGCAGAGATCACGGATTTCCATTTGCTATGATCATGACATACAACATTATTTATATATCCGTAAATTTGAGAATACCGTTGGACTAGTGGCACTGTGAGCTTTAGACCTCGTGATTTCTTTGTCAATTTTTTTTTCTAAACTGGCTCGACAAAAAAAACATAATTATCAAATCTCCTCACGAACTTTCACGAGAATCGGTTAAGAAATGGCAATTTCGCCTAAGATGAAACGGAGACCTTCGTTTCACTCGGTCAGTTATAATCTATCAGGCGAGGTTGTAAATCTTCGAAAGATTATGAACCTTAATAGTGTGGAAAAAGAAGCCCCGCTTCGTCGACGACGTCGAAGCCCAAGACAATAATTGGTTCATTATCTTTCGACATTTTACACTCGCGGTCAAAAATTTCGAGTCATCCTAAACTTAATGACTGCAATAAGGTATTTTTATAGTAACATAATATACTATTACCAACCACCACCCAACACAACTACACCCAACTATATAAGTAATTTCCGAGATCCTATCATAATAATATCAGTGTGCAACTCTGCAGCGGCGCCACCATAATGAATATCAATGAAATATGCTAAAATTATGTACCTAAAACGTACATCATGTACCTATAACGTTTATGGCTGTACCTGTTATAGGGATCTAAATAATGGGCATTAAAACTGGCGCCGCTGGGGAGCATACTCTGCAGCGGCGCCACTTAGTACTCATAGATAGAAATGATATTATCTACTTTTTTCTCATGTAAATTGATGTACTAATGGTATAGGTACATGATGTACGTTACAGGTACATCATTTCAGCATATAATTCATTGATATTCATTGTGGTAGCGCCGCTGCAGAGTAGCACACAAATATCAATATCAAAAAATAATGTTTCTTCGATATCTCGCTCCGTTAACGTTGTTTTTTTTTTCATCGGTTTTTACGAGCCCGATTTAAACCTGGTAACGATATTTTTTTATAACTGTTATTTTTGCAGTTTAAATGTAAAATTAAATAAAGATTGTGACAGGATTAAAAAACTGTATAACCTTGTATTATTTTAGGAATATATGACGTTATTTTACCGACCCGTATTCATTGTCCGCGAGTGATTTCGGTCACAGATGATTCTCTACTTATACGTAATATGAGTATCACTTATTTCTTTGGCAAATACACGGAATACTAGGGATCTTTATTAACATATAATTTTCATAACAAAGTATGCGTGGCAAAAAGATAAATGCGCAACTAATCTGAAAATTATACATTTTTTATTTAAAACAATATGTTAATGCATTATGCCCGTCGCGTATTTGTATTTCGTTAAAATGTGTATGTGTATTTGTTTATTTTATTCGTATATATGTGTTTGTACTGTGGTGCCAATTTATTGAACAATTAATACAAATATCAAAGCACAAAGAGAAATACGAACGAGCAGCAACATAAGCAAACCGAGAATCCCACTGGGTGTCTCCGGATTTCGGGTCCATACGACTACGTACCCATCTCGATGGCATCGCCCCTGTGCGCCTGCTGCAAACACGACCACGCGTTGAGCAGGCTGCGCGCCGCGCCGCGCAGGAACCCCGGCTCCACTCGCACCACCTGCTTCATGTGGAACATGTGCGTGTTGCGGTGCTTCTTCAGCATGTTCAGCTCCCCGAGGATGAAGTTTGTAGCTGGCTGGAAATACCATCGAGAACATTATTACTATTATTAGTACTATTTTTTTTTGCAAACACTGCGTTGACAAATAAACCTATCAAACCTGGTCAAATTGTTGAGCCATTTAGAGCTCACTTTATACTGGACACTTTATAGCTAACTATGATGCCCAGTATGAAGTGAGCTCTAAATGGCTCAACAATTAAAATCTGTGAGTGGACTAGGTGGCTGTGTGAGTTATAGACGACGGAATGTTTTTAATCAAAATTTCCAAACACTGTATCAACAAAAAAACAATTAATTATCAAACCTACTCACAAAATTCCACGAGAATCGGTTGAGAAATGCGACCTGTAGAGAACAGCCGGAAATCCGGACATAAGAAACGATTTTTGCCCAAGCTGAAGTTATTTCATTTTGTGATATTCGTATTACAAACAGACAAATTAATGAAACATACAGCAATTATCTGTCCATATCCTAAAACTATTCCCACTCAGACAAGAAGCAAAGAAATGAATAATGGCATTGTTGTCGAAAAAATACACTTATCATAGTAGGCAGTTTATTAGATAGATTAGGTTAGGTTATATGATGATGGTGATGATTCATTGTTTAAATTACAATTGAAACTAACAGTGCCTCGTCGAAGTATCACATCTCGAGATACAGCGAGGCAATCGATGCCAGCACGAGGTCCTTGTACCGCGGCGGTACCGAGCGCCGCGTGCCCGCCAGGCAGTGTACCGCTAACACGCCTCGTCGAAGTATCCCATCTCGAGATACAGCGAGGCGAGCGAGACCAGCACGAGGTCCTTGTACCGCGGCGGTACCAAGCGCCGCGCGCCCACCATGCAGTACAATTGAATGATGGAGCTTACCTCATAAAGACTCAAACGGAATGCCTCCTCGGCCGCTAACAGCGCCTCGTCGAAGTATCCCATCTCGAGATACAGCGAGGCGAGCGAGACCAGCACGAGGTCCTTGTACCGCGGCGGTACCGAGCGCCGCGCGCCCACCATGCAGTACAATTGAATGATGGAGCTTACCTCATAAAGACTCAAACGGAATGCCTCCTCGGCCGCTAACAGCGCCTCGTCGAAGTATCCCATCTCGAGATACAGCGAGGCGAGCGAGACCAGCACGAGGTCCTTGTACCGCGGCGGTACCGAGCGCCGCGCGCCCACCATGCAGTACAATTGAATGATGGAGCTTACCTCATAAAGACTCAAACGGAATGCCTCCTCGGCCGCTAACAGCGCCTCGTCGAAGTATCCCATCTCGAGATACAGCGAGGCGAGCGAGACCAGCACGAGGTCCTTGTACCGCGGCGGTACCGAGCGCCGCGCGCCCACCATGCAGTACAATTGAATGATGGAGCTTACCTCATAAAGACTCAAACGGAATGCCTCCTCGGCCGCTAACAGCGCCTCGTCGAAGTATCCCATCTCGAGATACAGCGAGGCGAGCGAGACCAGCACGAGGTCCTTGTACCGCGGCGGTACCGAGCGCCGCGCGCCCACCATGCAGTACAATTGAATGATGGAGCTTACCTCATAAAGACTCAAACGGAATGCCTCCTCGGCCGCTAACAGCGCCTCGTCGAAGTATCCCATCTCGAGATACAGCGAGGCGAGCGAGACCAGCACGAGGTCCTTGTACCGCGGCGGTACCGAGCGCCGCGCGCCCACCATGCAGTACAATTGAATGATGGAGCTTACCTCATAAAGACTCAAACGGAATGCCTCCTCGGCCGCTAACAGCGCCTCGTCGAAGTATCCCATCTCGAGATACAGCGAGGCGAGCGAGACCAGCACGAGGTCCTTGTACCGCGGCGGTACCGAGCGCCGCGCGCCCACCATGCAGTACAATTGAATGATGGAGCTTACCTCATAAAGACTCAAACGGAATGCCTCCTCGGCCGCTAACAGCGCCTCGTCGAAGTATCCCATCTCGAGATACAGCGAGGCGAGCGAGACCAGCACGAGGTCCTTGTACCGCGGCGGTACCGAGCGCCGCGCGCCCACCATGCAGTACAATTGAATGATGGAGCTTACCTCATAAAGACTCAAACGGAATGCCTCCTCGGCCGCTAACAGCGCCTCGTCGAAGTATCCCATCTCGAGATACAGCGAGGCGAGCGAGACCAGCACGAGGTCCTTGTACCGCGGCGGTACCGAGCGCCGCGCGCCCACCATGCAGTACAATTGAATGATGGAGCTTACCTCATAAAGACTCAAACGGAATGCCTCCTCGGCCGCTAACAGCGCCTCGTCGAAGTATCCCATCTCGAGATACAGCGAGGCGAGCGAGACCAGCACGAGGTCCTTGTACCGCGGCGGTACCGAGCGCCGCGCGCCCACCATGCAGTACAATTGAATGATGGAGCTTACCTCATAAAGACTCAAACGGAATGCCTCCTCGGCCGCTAACAGCGCCTCGTCGAAGTATCCCATCTCGAGATACAGCGAGGCGAGCGAGACCAGCACGAGGTCCTTGTACCGCGGCGGTACCGAGCGCCGCGCGCCCACCATGCAGTACAATTGAATGATGGAGCTTACCTCATAAAGACTCAAACGGAATGCCTCCTCGGCCGCTAACAGCGCCTCGTCGAAGTATCCCATCTCGAGATACAGCGAGGCGAGCGAGACCAGCACGAGGTCCTTGTACCGCGGCGGTACCGAGCGCCGCGCGCCCACCATGCAGTACAATTGAATGATGGAGCTTACCTCATAAAGACTCAAACGGAATGCCTCCTCGGCCGCTAACAGCGCCTCGTCGAAGTATCCCATCTCGAGATACAGCGAGGCGAGCGAGACCAGCACGAGGTCCTTGTACCGCGGCGGTGCCGAGCGCCGCGCGCCCACCATGCAGTACAATTGAATGATGGAGCTTACCTCATAAAGACTCAAACGGAATGCCTCCTCGGCCGCTAACAGCGCCTCGTCGAAGTATCCCATCTCGAGATACAGCGAGGCGAGCGAGACCAGCACGAGGTCCTTGTACCGCGGCGGTACCGAGCGCTGCGCGCCCACCATGCAGTACAATTGAATGATGGAGCTTACCTCATAAAGACTCAAACGGAATGCCTCCTCGGCCGCTAACAGCGCCTCGTCGAAGTATCCCATCTCGAGATACAGCGAGGCGAGCGAGACCAGCACGAGGTCCTTGTACCGCGGCGGTACCGAGCGCCGCGCGCCCACCATGCAGTACAATTGAATGATGGAGCTTACCTCATAAAGACTCAAACGGAATGCCTCCTCGGCCGCTAACAGCGCCTCGTCGAAGTATCCCATCTCGAGATACAGCGAGGCGAGCGAGACCAGCACGAGGTCCTTGTACCGCGGCGGTACCGAGCGCCGCGCGCCCACCATGCAGTACAATTGAATGATGGAGCTTACCTCATAAAGACTCAAACGGAATGCCTCCTCGGCCGCTAACAGCGCCTCGTCGAAGTATCCCATCTCGAGATACAGCGAGGCGAGCGAGACCAGCACGAGGTCCTTGTACCGCGGCGGTACCGAGCGCCGCGCGCCCACCATGCAGTACAATTGAATGATGGAGCTTACCTCATAAAGACTCAAACGGAATGCCTCCTCGGCCGCTAACAGCGCCTCGTCGAAGTATCCCATCTCGAGATACAGCGAGGCGAGCGAGACCAGCACGAGGTCCTTGTACCGCGGCGGTACCGAGCGCCGCGCGCCCACCATGCAGTACAATTGAATGATGGAGCTTACCTCATAAAGACTCAAACGGAATGCCTCCTCGGCCGCTAACAGCGCCTCGTCGAAGTATCCCATCTCGAGATACAGCGAGGCGAGCGAGACCAGCACGAGGTCCTTGTACCGCGGCGGTACCGAGCGCCGCGCGCCCACCATGCAGTACAATTGAATGATGGAGCTTACCTCATAAAGACTCAAACGGAATGCCTCCTCGGCCGCTAACAGCGCCTCGTCGAAGTATCCCATCTCGAGATACAGCGAGGCGAGCGAGACCAGCACGAGGTCCTTGTACCGCGGCGGTACCGAGCGCCGCGCGCCCACCATGCAGTACAATTGAATGATGGAGCTTACCTCATAAAGACTCAAACGGAATGCCTCCTCGGCCGCTAACAGCGCCTCGTCGAAGTATCCCATCTCGAGATACAGCGAGGCGAGCGAGACCAGCACGAGGTCCTTGTACCGCGGCGGTACCGAGCGCCGCGCGCCCACCATGCAGTACAATTGAATGATGGAGCTTACCTCATAAAGACTCAAACGGAATGCCTCCTCGGCCGCTAACAGCGCCTCGTCGAAGTATCCCATCTCGAGATACAGCGAGGCGAGCGAGACCAGCACGAGGTCCTTGTACCGCGGCGGTACCGAGCGCCGCGCGCCCACCATGCAGTACAATTGAATGATGGAGCTTACCTCATAAAGACTCAAACGGAATGCCTCCTCGGCCGCTAACAGCGCCTCGTCGAAGTATCCCATCTCGAGATACAGCGAGGCGAGCGAGACCAGCACGAGGTCCTTGTACCGCGGCGGTACCGAGCGCCGCGCGCCCACCATGCAGTACAATTGAATGATGGAGCTTACCTCATAAAGACTCAAACGGAATGCCTCCTCGGCCGCTAACAGCGCCTCGTCGAAGTATCCCATCTCGAGATACAGCGAGGCGAGCGAGACCAGCACGAGGTCCTTGTACCGCGGCGGTACCAAGCGCCGCGCGCCCACCATGCAGTACAATTGAATGATGGAGCTTACCTCATAAAGACTCAAACGGAATGCCTCCTCGGCCGCTAACAGCGCCTCGTCGAAGTATCCCATCTCGAGATACAGCGAGGCGAGCGAGACCAGCACGAGGTCCTTGTACCGCGGCGGTGCCGAGCGCCGCGCGCCCACCATGCAGTACAATTGAATGATGGAGCTTACCTCATAAAGACTCAAACGGAATGCCTCCTCGGCCGCTAACAGCGCCTCGTCGAAGTATCCCATCTCGAGATACAGCGAGGCGAGCGAGACCAGCACGAGGTCCTTGTACCGCGGCGGTACCGAGCGCTGCGCGCCCACCATGCAGTACAATTGAATGATGGAGCTTACCTCATAAAGACTCAAACGGAATGCCTCCTCGGCCGCTAACAGCGCCTCGTCGAAGTATCCCATCTCGAGATACAGCGAGGCGAGCGAGACCAGCACGAGGTCCTTGTACCGCGGCGGTACCGAGCGCCGCGCGCCCACCATGCAGTACAATTGAATGATGGAGCTTACCTCATAAAGACTCAAACGGAATGCCTCCTCGGCCGCTAACAGCGCCTCGTCGAAGTATCCCATCTCGAGATACAGCGAGGCGAGCGAGACCAGCACGAGGTCCTTGTACCGCGGCGGTACCGAGCGCCGCGCGCCCACCATGCAGTACAATTGAATGATGGAGCTTACCTCATAAAGACTCAAACGGAATGCCTCCTCGGCCGCTAACAGCGCCTCGTCGAAGTATCCCATCTCGAGATACAGCGAGGCGAGCGAGACCAGCACGAGGTCCTTGTACCGCGGCGGTACCGAGCGCCGCGCGCCCACCATGCAGTACAATTGAATGATGGAGCTTACCTCATAAAGACTCAAACGGAATGCCTCCTCGGCCGCTAACAGCGCCTCGTCGAAGTATCCCATCTCGAGATACAGCGAGGCGAGCGAGACCAGCACGAGGTCGTTGTACCGCGGCGGTACCGAGCGCCGCGCGCCCACCATGCAGTACAATTGAATGATGGAGCTTACCTCATAAAGACTCAAACGGAATGCCTCCTCGGCCGCTAACAGCGCCTCGTCGAAGTATCCCATCTCGAGATACAGCGAGGCGAGCGAGACCAGCACGAGGTCCTTGTACCGCGGCGGTACCGAGCGCCGCGCGCCCACCATGCAGTACAATTGAATGATGGAGCTTACCTCATAAAGACTCAAACGGAATGCCTCCTCGGCCGCTAACAGCGCCTCGTCGAAGTATCCCATCTCGAGATACAGCGAGGCGAGCGAGACCAGCACGAGGTCCTTGTACCGCGGCGGTACCGAGCGCCGCGCGCCCACCATGCAGTACAATTGAATGATGGAGCTTACCTCATAAAGACTCAAACGGAATGCCTCCTCGGCCGCTAACAGCGCCTCGTCGAAGTATCCCATCTCGAGATACAGCGAGGCGAGCGAGACCAGCACGAGGTCCTTGTACCGCGGCGGTACCGAGCGCCGCGCGCCCACCATGCAGTACAATTGAATGATGGAGCTTACCTCATAAAGACTCAAACGGAATGCCTCCTCGGCCGCTAACAGCGCCTCGTCGAAGTATCCCATCTCGAGATACAGCGAGGCGAGCGAGACCAGCACGAGGTCCTTGTACCGCGGCGGTACCGAGCGCCGCGCGCCCACCATGCAGTACAATTGAATGATGGAGCTTACCTCATAAAGACTCAAACGGAATGCCTCCTCGGCCGCTAACAGCGCCTCGTCGAAGTATCCCATCTCGAGATACAGCGAGGCGAGCGAGACCAGCACGAGGTCCTTGTACCGCGGCGGTACCAAGCGCCGCGCGCCCACCATGCAGTACAATTGAATGATGGAGCTTACCTCATAAAGACTCAAACGGAATGCCTCCTCGGCCGCTAACAGCGCCTCGTCGAAGTATCCCATCTCGAGATATAGCGAGGCGAGCGAGACCAGCACGAGGTCCTTGTACCGCGGCGGTACCGAGCGCCGCGCGCCCACCATGCAGTACAATTGAATGATGGAGCTTACCTCATAAAGACTCAAACGGAATGCCTCCTCGGCCGCTAACAGCGCCTCGTCGAAGTATCCCATCTCGAGATACAGCGAGGCGAGCGAGACCAGCACGAGGTCCTTGTACCGCGGCGGTACCGAGCGCCGCGCGCCCACCATGCAGTACAATTGAATGATGGAGCTTACCTCATAAAGACTCAAACGGAATGCCTCCTCGGCCGCTAACAGCGCCTCGTCGAAGTATCCCATCTCGAGATACAGCGAGGCGAGCGAGACCAGCACGAGGTCCTTGTACCGCGGCGGTACCGAGCGCCGCGCGCCCACCATGCAGTACAATTGAATGATGGAGCTTACCTCATAAAGACTCAAACGGAATGCCTCCTCGGCCGCTAACAGCGCCTCGTCGAAGTATCCCATCTCGAGATACAGCGAGGCGAGCGAGACCAGCACGAGGTCCTTGTACCGCGGCGGTACCGAGCGCCGCGCGCCCACCATGCAGTACAATTGAATGATGGAGCTTACCTCATAAAGACTCAAACGGAATGCCTCCTCGGCCGCTAACAGCGCCTCGTCGAAGTATCCCATCTCGAGATACAGCGAGGCGAGCGAGACCAGCACGAGGTCCTTGTACCGCGGCGGTACCGAGCGCCGCGCGCCCACCATGCAGTACAATTGAATGATGGAGCTTACCTCATAAAGACTCAAACGGAATGCCTCCTCGGCCGCTAACAGCGCCTCGTCGAAGTATCCCATCTCGAGATACAGCGAGGCGAGCGAGACCAGCACGAGGTCCTTGTACCGCGGCGGTACCGAGCGCCGCGCGCCCACCATGCAGTACAATTGAATGATGGAGCTTACCTCATAAAGACTCAAACGGAATGCCTCCTCGGCCGCTAACAGCGCCTCGTCGAAGTATCCCATCTCGAGATACAGCGAGGCGAGCGAGACCAGCACGAGGTCCTTGTACCGCGGCGGTACCGAGCGCCGCGCGCCCACCATGCAGTACAATTGAATGATGGAGCTTACCTCATAAAGACTCAAACGGAATGCCTCCTCGGCCGCTAACAGCGCCTCGTCGAAGTATCCCATCTCGAGATACAGCGAGGCGAGCGAGACCAGCACGAGGTCCTTGTACCGCGGCGGTACCGAGCGCCGCGCGCCCACCATGCAGTACAATTGAATGATGGAGCTTACCTCATAAAGACTCAAACGGAATGCCTCCTCGGCCGCTAACAGCGCCTCGTCGAAGTATCCCATCTCGAGATACAGCGAGGCGAGCGAGACCAGCACGAGGTCCTTGTACCGCGGCGGTACCGAGCGCCGCGCGCCCACCATGCAGTACAATTGAATGATGGAGCTTACCTCATAAAGACTCAAACGGAATGCCTCCTCGGCCGCTAACAGCGCCTCGTCGAAGTATCCCATCTCGAGATACAGCGAGGCGAGCGAGACCAGCACGAGGTCCTTGTACCGCGGCGGTACCGAGCGCCGCGCGCCCACCATGCAGTACAATTGAATGATGGAGCTTACCTCATAAAGACTCAAACGGAATGCCTCCTCGGCCGCTAACAGCGCCTCGTCGAAGTATCCCATCTCGAGATACAGCGAGGCGAGCGAGACCAGCACGAGGTCCTTGTACCGCGGCGGTACCGAGCGCCGCGCGCCCACCATGCAGTACAATTGAATGATGGAGCTTACCTCATAAAGACTCAAACGGAATGCCTCCTCGGCCGCTAACAGCGCCTCGTCGAAGTATCCCATCTCGAGATACAGCGAGGCGAGCGAGACCAGCACGAGGTCCTTGTACCGCGGCGGTACCGAGCGCTGCGCGCCCACCATGCAGTACAATTGAATGATGGAGCTTACCTCATAAAGACTCAAACGGAATGCCTCCTCGGCCGCTAACAGCGCCTCGTCGAAGTATCCCATCTCGAGATACAGCGAGGCGAGCGAGACCAGCACGAGGTCCTTGTACCGCGGCGGTACCGAGCGCCGCGCGCCCACCATGCAGTACAATTGAATGATGGAGCTTACCTCATAAAGACTCAAACGGAATGCCTCCTCGGCCGCTAACAGCGCCTCGTCGAAGTATCCCATCTCGAGATACAGCGAGGCGAGCGAGACCAGCACGAGGTCCTTGTACCGCGGCGGTACCGAGCGCCGCGCGCCCACCATGCAGTACAATTGAATGATGGAGCTTACCTCATAAAGACTCAAACGGAATGCCTCCTCGGCCGCTAACAGCGCCTCGTCGAAGTATCCCATCTCGAGATACAGCGAGGCGAGCGAGACCAGCACGAGGTCCTTGTACCGCGGCGGTACCGAGCGCCGCGCGCCCACCATGCAGTACAATTGAATGATGGAGCTTACCTCATAAAGACTCAAACGGAATGCCTCCTCGGCCGCTAACAGCGCCTCGTCGAAGTATCCCATCTCGAGATACAGCGAGGCGAGCGAGACCAGCACGAGGTCCTTGTACCGCGGCGGTACCGAGCGCCGCGCGCCCACCATGCAGTACAATTGAATGATGGAGCTTACCTCATAAAGACTCAAACGGAATGCCTCCTCGGCCGCTAACAGCGCCTCGTCGAAGTATCCCATCTCGAGATACAGCGAGGCGAGCGAGACCAGCACGAGGTCCTTGTACCGCGGCGGTACCGAGCGCCGCGCGCCCACCATGCAGTACAATTGAATGATGGAGCTTACCTCATAAAGACTCAAACGGAATGCCTCCTCGGCCGCTAACAGCGCCTCGTCGAAGTATCCCATCTCGAGATACAGCGAGGCGAGCGAGACCAGCACGAGGTCCTTGTACCGCGGCGGTACCGAGCGCTGCGCGCCCACCATGCAGTACAATTGAATGATGGAGCTTACCTCATAAAGACTCAAACGGAATGCCTCCTCGGCCGCTAACAGCGCCTCGTCGAAGTATCCCATCTCGAGATACAGCGAGGCGAGCGAGACCAGCACGAGGTCCTTGTACCGCGGCGGTACCGAGCGCCGCGCGCCCACCATGCAGTACAATTGAATGATGGAGCTTACCTCATAAAGACTCAAACGGAATGCCTCCTCGGCCGCTAACAGCGCCTCGTCGAAGTATCCCATCTCGAGATACAGCGAGGCGAGCGAGACCAGCACGAGGTCCTTGTACCGCGGCGGTACCGAGCGCTGCGCGCCCACCATGCAGTACAATTGAATGATGGAGCTTACCTCATAAAGACTCAAACGGAATGCCTCCTCGGCCGCTAACAGCGCCTCGTCGAAGTATCCCATCTCGAGATACAGCGAGGCGAGCGAGACCAGCACGAGGTCCTTGTACCGCGGCGGTACCGAGCGCTGCGCGCCCACCATGCAGTACAATTGAATGATGGAGCTTACCTCATAAAGACTCAAACGGAATGCCTCCTCGGCCGCTAACAGCGCCTCGTCGAAGTATCCCATCTCGAGATACAGCGAGGCGAGCGAGACCAGCACGAGGTCCTTGTACCGCGGCGGTACCGAGCGCCGCGCGCCCACCATGCAGTACAATTGAATGATGGAGCTTACCTCATAAAGACTCAAACGGAATGCCTCCTCGGCCGCTAACAGCGCCTCGTCGAAGTATCCCATCTCGAGATACAGCGAGGCGAGCGAGACCAGCACGAGGTCCTTGTACCGCGGCGGTACCGAGCGCCGCGCGCCCACCATGCAGTACAATTGAATGATGGAGCTTACCTCATAAAGACTCAAACGGAATGCCTCCTCGGCCGCTAACAGCGCCTCGTCGAAGTATCCCATCTCGAGATACAGCGAGGCGAGCGAGACCAGCACGAGGTCCTTGTACCGCGGCGGTACCGAGCGCCGCGCGCCCACCATGCAGTACAATTGAATGATGGAGCTTACCTCATAAAGACTCAAACGGAATGCCTCCTCGGCCGCTAACAGCGCCTCGTCGAAGTATCCCATCTCGAGATACAGCGAGGCGAGCGAGACCAGCACGAGGTCCTTGTACCGCGGCGGTACCGAGCGCCGCGCGCCCGCCAGACAGTGCAGTGCGTTCGCGTTGTTGCCTCGCACGCGCCAGTATAGCGACGAGAGCGTGTATAACACCCATTTCGGAGCCAGTTTCTGAAAGTTGGCGAAAACATATGACATAACCCCGACCGGCACACATAACCAAGGAGCGGAATTCTCATAGCAACAATCAAACGTTAAGCGGGATTGAACATTATATTTTATCGACTATCGATAAGTATTTCTTGCGTATCATGGTTTCTATAGTAACAATTTATTATTAGATTTATTAGAGAGGACGAACAAATTAAATTATAACAGGTACGGATTTCAATTCTGTTGTTCTGTGTGGAGTTTAGATCACTCTTGAGTACATATTTTTGTGAATTCCGATTTCACTTTTTCAAATCCACCACCACCATATCAGCCCTAGGACGTCCACTGTTGGACATAGGCCTCCCCCAATTTCATGGGGGTAAATGCCATAATCGCCACGCTTGGCATGCCGGTTGGCGATCGCAGTATCTCCACCGCACTCATGGAATGCTGCTGCCCATTTCAAATGAATCAAATTATTATTTGAAATGAAATGATGTGAAATGAAATATTTTTACTAACATACACAGCCATTCAGAAATAGAGGAACCATTGTTCCACGCTAGGCTAGGCTCGTCCCGTGGAAACCAAAACAAATACAGAGGTCGAATCACAAGAGCTGGCGCGGAAAATGTATGTAACTGTCATTAAGAGGGCGCAGTACGCTCGGTCTGGCTCGGTTCTCCATACAAACGTATTTACCCTCTCATTTTTAAACGCCATGCTAGAATAACATGAAAATTTGTATACACAATGGGATCCGGCATATCTAGGTCGGACCATAGTTTCTGTTGCTAGAAATTGTAAAAGAAAAAAAATACAGCGGCTTTTTGAGTTTATTACGGCTTGTATGAAAACCTTAATAATCGCTGTAATTTTTCTCCATTATAATTTCAAGCAACAGAAACTATGGTCCGACCTAGATATGCCGGATCCCATTGTGTATACAAAGTTTCATGTTATTCTATTCTGTGGTTTTAAAATGAGAGCATAAATACGTTTGTATGGAGAACCGAACGTACTGCGCAGTCTTAATTTCATAGACATTCCGCGCCACCTCTTGTGAATCGACCTTATAATAACAGTCCATGCGGCTTAGAATGAAACTAATAAGAATTAATTATTAATGATCATCTGACGGTGCTTGCGAGTTTGCATAAAATAGTGGCCATGATGTTTGTGTAGGTGTGAGAGTGTGCATGTGCTGTTATGATATTATACTAAGTAGTGATTCCGATGAATTTGGTGGTATACATTACTTTGCTTACAAACAAAATAAGTATTTAGTTATATGTAGGTATAAAAAATGTTGCCTAAACCAAAAGAGTGACCAAAACAGCGATTTACTTTTCCCATGGAACGGTTGGTGTCAATATACTGAGTGACGTTACAATATAGAGTCAATTTGTAGTGCCCGTTAGCGGCGAGTTATGTTTGTTCCGAATTTGTTTGGCTTTTGTTGTGCTCTAATTGTACTTGGCCCCATATAGACTTTTAATCACTGTTGCCGTAGGAGACGTGCACACAGTATCTGGACCTTATGCAGTGGCAATAGGATAGGAAACGGTCGGCACCTCTCCAGCGTGCTCCTCAGTGCTGCACTACATATAGATAAGTACATGGTGGTACACAGTGGAGCGTTCGTGGCCCAGCGGCGCCCGCGTACCGCGTGCGGTATGCGAGGTTAAGCAACGTGGGCGCAGGTCGGTTCTCGGATGGGTGACCGCTTTGAGTGGTTAATAACTGAGCGCTCCCGTGCTTTGGAAGGCACGTTAAGCCGTTGATCCTGGCCGCTGTCTACGACAGCGGTCGTTAAGCCAAGTTAGATGCCTTCGGGCGGCTTGAGAACTTCCAACAGTCAAGTTGCCCACTCACTTGACAAGGGGGGTCGAAGTTGCACCACGTCCGTAGGGAGTACCCACAGTTACCCTGCACGTAACCCCTGGGTGGTGCTAGAAGTGCAACAAAACTGGCAACCGTACTTGTCTTCTCGAAAATCTCACGGTCCGAAAATAAATGCCATACGATTACTGTTATATACGAGTACATATTTTTGGTATCTATATATAAGTAATATTTAATCGATTGAATGCAGTGGCAGTTAAACCCTGCTGGGTTATGTCCGCTGTTGGGTTGTCATAAGTATAAAAATTAATTATGTTAATAAATTTAAAAAAAAACTTCTCTAAAAAAACGGTTACGAATGGCACCATAAAAAAATGACAAGTAGACAATCGCAAACTCCACAATGCAAGTACAGGTAAATTACTTTCGAGATGTTTTTGCATTTATAGTGGTGACCTCTGTAGCCAGCCTCACACACACACATACACGTGTGTCTGTGTACGCCAACGTGTAAGTGTGTCCCTGTAAATATATAAATACTACTACAAATGCAAGAATGTTTCGAAAGTAATTTACCTGTGAGTACTAAATGTAGGTCGTACTTTTTGTGTGGCAGCGTAGATGCGCTGACCGATCTCCGCATCCTGCATGTGCTTGGCGACGTGCGGATCTCCGTCGCCCACGTACTCCAACAGCTTCTGGCGTAGGTATCCCGTGTCCACCACCTCATTCGTAAACTGCTGCCTGGAAAAATGAATAATGTATTTCATGGGTATACTAAAAATGTACCAGTTACAATTTCCTTGTACGATATTTTATGGTTCTACGATAAATGTACTATTCACACCAAACGTCGGCGGCGCCGGCGGCAATCGGCGCGTACCTTACTAGTCAAAGGAATATGAACCTTCTATACAGAAGTTAAATTTCGTATTTCAACGGCAGCCATTAAAACCATACAAACACACATCATGTGCCAATCATACACACACAATAACATCACAGTGCTAGCTATTAACAGAACGAATCCTCATGTCAATAAAGGGTCGGCGACGCGCTTGTGATTCTTCGGGAGTCGCAAGCGTTCATAGGCTACAATGTCTGCTTATCATCCGAGGCAGGCTGGCTTGTTTGCCACCGTCATTGTATAAAAAATAACAATAATACTTAATAGACGGGCGGGTGCATAGGCCAACAGCCCATCCACGATTCAGAGCGGCGATGGCAGCGGCAGCAGTTTTCCTACTACATTGCGTGTGACCCCAACTAACCGCAGTGCGTTGCGCGTCTCAACCGTGCAAGGAACAGATAAAAGGTTTTCCGCACCGCAATTCAGAATTTTAAATTTTGTAGTTTGGAAATTAGAGGGGTGGGGGGGGCACACTTTTTACGACTTTGACTTAAATGAAAAAGTCGCGATTTCACATCATATTTCTATAGCGGTTCATAACATACACTTTCCTACTAAATTTCATAATTGTAGTGCTCATAGTCTCCGAGTAAATCGGTTGACATACGGACGGACGGACGAACAGACACGACGAATCTCTAAGGGTTCCGTTTTAACTATAATATTATGGGAACTGAGTAGGGTAACTATCGGCATCGAATTTAGATTCAGAAAAAACTATTAGTTTTTTAAACGGCTTAAAATAAACGCATGCATACAAAAAATTACACATTAATAACTATACCTAGTTGGTTACTAAGTTATGTTACTGTAATAATCCTTATCTACATAAAATATACTAACG
Organism: Notocelia uddmanniana; assembly: GCA_905163555.1. Taxonomy (NCBI): domain Eukaryota; kingdom Metazoa; phylum Arthropoda; class Insecta; order Lepidoptera; family Tortricidae; genus Notocelia; species Notocelia uddmanniana. The sequence goes on from LR991055.1 coordinate 27,292,153, forward strand.
AAAGTTAAATAAATTATATATTAAAATGAAGTACACACAATCAGGATTTACATTTGTCAATTTCATTCAAAATGGCCTCCTTGGGCCTGAACACAGGCCTTCAGACGACGAGGCCAGTCATCAATAGCGGCGCGCACGGTTGTCATTTCTAATTCCGTCACTGTCTTGACTATGGCCCGCTTGAGGGAGTCAAGATTTGTGTGGGGTTTAGCACAGGCTTTCTCCTCAATAACCTGCCATATAGCATACTCCAGGGGGTTGAGGTCCGGGCTGGAGGAGGGCCAGTCTTCGTGGGCAATGAAGTCAATTTTGTTGCTTCGAAACCAGGCTTGAGTTGTTTTTGCCTTATGTGCAGGGGCTGAGTCTTGTTGAAAGACCCAGGGCTGGTTTTGAAATAGAGAGTGGCTTAAAGGCTTCACTATTGGTTCCAGAACGGTCTCCTGGTAAACTTTAGCCCCAGTTTTGACACCTTTTTCACAGAAATGGACCTGTGTTAACCCTGAGTATGACACACCTAACCAAATCATGACATAAGAGGGATGATGGCCTCGTTGCACTCTCGGAACAGCTACACTCGCTTCTTGACTGTTTTTTTGCATACACTCTGTCATTCTGGCGGTTACAACATTCTTCAATGGTAAAAATTTTTTCGTCTGTAAATAATATATTTCGGTGGCCATTTTGTGCGTACCGCTTCAGTTGCACGCGACTTCTATTCAGCCTCATAGTCTTCAATCGTCCATTAAGCAAATGACCTTTCCGTCTACGATAAGCGTGTAGTCTAAGGTCTTGATTGATAACTTTTTTAAGGGAGCTTCTCTTCACAGACATCTTGAATTGCCAACAACTTTTGCTTCCGAACGGGGTTTCTTGCGATTCTCGACTTCACTGCCTTTATTAGAGCTGGGGTCCGAACGGTGCGTGGTCTTCCAGACCTATTGCGGTCATCAAAGCTCAGGTTACTATTGTACCTATTAATGGTACGATAAACGAATTGTTTGTTTATTTTCAGATTTTGAAGCAACTTCAAAATCACGTTTGGCGGATGCCCGCATTTGTGCAACGCAATTACAGCGACACGATTTTCTTTTAGACCCCAATCCATTATAAATATGACGAGATAAGTGTTGTGTGTGCTATAAAATTATAACTGACAACCCGCCATTATATGTCATTTTTTATTTTTTCGGTAGCATTTGTTTTAACGCAAGAAAAGAGTTTGCAAATCGAGTAACAGAACTTAGTAACCAACTAGGTACAAAAAATGTTCCTAACCCTTGGTACCGTACTACGTAGTTGCAGGCGCAAAGGCGGAGTCATTGACCTGTCACTTCGCCCCTCACCTTTATTCCTCTTTGACAGCACTGTCGGCACCCACCAAAGATGCCTACGGCCTACGGAATGAATTCATAAAGCCGGCCCATAACTCGCCGCGAATTATTATTATTATTATTATTATTTGTTTCTCCTTCGACATTCACTTTGATAGGCTTGCGTGGGGACACAGATCCAACACGTAGAGGCCCTTTGGAGAGTTTTACTATGTAATACACCTGCTACAACCCATTCACGGGTACATCAATAGATACCCGTGAACCGGTCCCAGCAGGCGTTGGGACTATTGTAAATAAAATGAAAAGATTACTGGGCTATGGTGTTGAAGTTTGGCTGGTCAAGAGATTGGGCTATTACTTAGGTTCCGGACACCTGCCATAACAATGCTTACACCGTTATCGAGGCAGGTGGTGACTCGCCGCTGCCTAGATGGGCCCCTGAAACTGCCGTCGTAAAGACGGCCAGGAGCAACATCGGTGTGAGCGGCTCAGGGTGTGGAGAGGTGTGCACCGCTTTCTACCCAGTGGCTGTTAACAGCCACCGTGCCCACTCGCGACTTATGCAAGTTTCACTTCCACCCTGCGAGTATATAGCTCTGACGACTCCTCTCTGGACGGCCAATGAAGGCAAGCCAGAGCCGAGAGTCCTGCGGGTCCCCTTGGGGTTCCACTCCGACCGACGAAGACACGCCGGAGACGGAGACCCTGACCGACTCTCTGGAGCACTCGGGTCCGTGGGGTCGTCACTCCCCAACAGCTCGCCACAAGCTGCCCTGCGGGCTTATTATTATTATTATTATTATTATTTATACACTAGCAGCTACAAGCTGATGCGTGTATATCACTGCACTTGTTATTTAAAATAACGTTTTTTTGTTTTGTTTTAAATATTTGTCCAGTCTATTTTTGAAGCTATTTACTGAAGGGGCACTTATCACTGTCTCTGGTAATTTATTCCACTCACGTACTACTCGATTTGGTAAAAAATGCTTCCTAGGATTGCTTGTACTGGATCCCCGAGTAATCTTTAAGCTGTGGCCTCTTAGACGATGATTCTTACTCATTGCAAACAGAGTCTTTAAGTTAGATAGGTCATAATAATCATGCAGGATCTTATAAGTTTCTATGAGGTCGCCACGCTGTCTTCTCCGCTCCAGGGTAGTCAAACCAAGATTGGTAAGCCTTTCTGCATATGGCATATTACGCATTCCATACACCATCTTAGTTGCCCTACGTTGCACCTTTTCAAGCATATTAATATCCTTCTGAAAGTATGGACTCCAAACTTGGTAAGCATATTCAAGAAGAGGTCTGATGTAACTTTGATAGAGCTTCAGAAATAAATCTCTATTAATTGTCTGGAATGTCTTTCGAATTAGAAACGTTAGTGAATTGGCTCTTTTAGTTATTTCAAGGATGTGCATGTCCCACTTCAGGTTACTTGTGACAGTTACTCCAAGATCTTTTTGTATGTTCACTTTTACCAGGATTTGGGAGTCTATAGAATAAGGAAGATGAGGATTAGTGGGTCCAATATGTAGAACAGTGCATTTTTCAGAATTTAGTGACATGAGCCAGTCATGTGTCCACCGTACAATTCGATTCAGATCTTCCTGTATGATATTATATGTGATAAGAGGGTTTCCCATAATTTTCGTATCATCAGCATAAAGCGACAGTCTTGAGTCGATGATTGTCTTAAGATCGGTGACAAATATTCCAAAAAGGATCGGCCCAAGGACGGATCCTTGCGGGACGCCACTAAGTACTTTAGTAGGCTCTGATAGCTCCTCACCTACTCTGATTCTTATTCTTCTATCACTGAGGAAATCTTGAATCCATTTAAGAAGCCGCCCACGGATTCCATAGTGTTCCAGCTTACTAATGAGCCTTTTTATAGGAACTCGATCAAAAGCCTTCTCGTAATCTAAGTATATTACATCCGTTGGTTGGTGCTTGTTCCAGTTCTGAGTCCAATAATCCAAAGAATCTAGCAGATTAGTTACAGTTGACCGTCTTGGGACAAACCCGTGTTGTTCTTCAATTATAATATGTTCATCGGATAAAAATTGTCTAATATGTCGGGCAATAACTTTCTCCATGACTTTGCACACAATGCACGTTAGACTAATTGGTCGATAATTTGCTGCTGCCAACTTATCGCCTTTTTTGTATATTGGTGTAACAGTGGCTTCCTTCCAATCTTCCGGCAACGTACTTGACGTAAAAGACAATGACATTATGTAGGAAAGCTGTTCACTCAAAGTTTGGCTGCAGTTTTTAAGTATTATAGCCGGGATACCATCTGGCCCCATGGCTGTATCGTCTTTAAAAGTACTTATCGCTTTCTCTACCACTGTTGGTCTACCAATGAAGCTCATTCATGCCTGAGGATCGTGGTCAGCATCAAGGTTGTATCTGGAGCGGACGATCTGCCTCCACCGGTTTCTGTTTCAAAGTTCAGTACATACATAGTGACCCTAGTGAAAAAGGGTATAAGTGCCGTACAATTATATAGGACTTGTACCCCTTTTCACTAGAGCCACAATTTTAATATGTTATTAATAGTATTTAGTCAGGTCACTCACTTAGGTTTGTTCTTCTGCGTGAAGGCGGCGGCGCGCGCGTCGGTCGGGCAGACGGGCGGGTGCCACGGCAGCTCGTGCTCCGCGTCCGCGCGCACGCCCAGCCGCGAAGTCAGCAACGCGCCCAGCCTACACAACTTATTCATGAGGTCATTCCGCTTGGGTTTTATTTATTTATTAGGAAGGTACACATTACAGACATCATACAATACATGGTACAGTTAATTTGAACGTGTTCAATAGCTTATAAACTAGCATATCCAATAAAGCTAAGTGCACACAGCTTGATCAGTAAGTTAGCGCATAATTGCCCATGTGTACAACACTAGTGTCGAGTCGACCAACACAGATCAGGGTTCACTACTAGATTAAATTCATACATGTTCAACATTCTATAAAAGAGCCCTACTCTATTTTGGCCAAGTCGACCCAATGATGCATCTACAATCTACGTTTAGATTTAACACAAATAATATAAGTATGATCAGAGGCGATACGAATATTTAGAGAGATGCTAATAAATTGTGAATTCAAGAAATGTAGACCTTCAGGAACGAACTTAAATAGACAAAGTATTCAGTGTTAAGCGTTACTTAAGGGTTTCATAATTTCATTACTATTAACCGTACGGTTACCAGATATACCGATTTTTTCGGGCCGTAACGATTTTGAGCGTTGATATTTCGCCATGTCCCGCAATTCGGTGATCTTAATTGGGGACAGAACATTGTCCCGAATTTTCAGCAATCATTAGGTACTGAAATAGTACTTTATTCAACAGTTACATAACATTCGCTTATTAATGACTGGAGAATTTTAAGAACTAATTAATTATGTAACTTTCCATACAATATTTATATACAACAGTAAAATAATATGATTTAAATTAAAAATCGAAATGGTGGCAGAATACGGACATTGACACGTGCCTCTTTAAAAACCACGGTTGTAAAATAATGGATGGAAATCCATTATGAATACATATTATGATTCTCCCACCAGACATATAATGAGTTGTCTATGGTATAGACTTGCATTAGTATATATAAAGTTTATTAAAATAAAATAAGTTAATAAAAATAAATATATATTGTTTTAATACTGCCGTAATGAGTTGTCTATGGTGTAGTCTTGCATTGGTATAAAAAGTTTATTCTTTTAATTACAATGTTAGTAGAAAAACCAATAAAGAGCCTCTCGCGCACTCTATCTGTTTTACAATACGAAACAACAACTATATATATACGACACAAAAATTCTGAATTAAAACACACTTGCAACTTTCTGAATTAATAATCTGTCAACATCCAATAAGTGAAGTAGAGATATTTTCATTAAAAAAATTACATTAATTAGTATTGGTCCCGAATTACAAAAATAACTTTAATAAATACTTGTATCGAATTTAAAAATAACTTTAATGAATACATGTCCCGAATTTTAATCTTACGAGTATGTCCCGAAATTTTAATGCCCATGATAGAATTGGATATTTGCCTCTTGTTGAAATTTCTAACATGGGGTCACTCTATGAAATCAGAATATCACAATTCATTGTAGATTACAAAAAAGATATGCAACTTCAAAAATACTAAAACTTACCTTTCGAAAGTAAAATGAAAAGTTGCACTTAAATCCTTATGTAAAAACAAAGACTACATTGTATGACAACTTTGTACCAAAACGCAGTATTTCACGACTTAAACGGACACGATATTATAAAATATTTTCTGTATAAAACATGTTCTAATTTTAATTTCAAAGCACAACGAATCACTTACCTAATTCCTTTATTTTCAAAAGGCAAAAAAACTGGAAATATGGCTTCTAAATTTTTTGGGAAATCCTGGGCAGACTCCGAGCAGAATTTGTGCGTCGGCCAATCGGAGTCGCGGTCGAAGTCTTCTGTGTTCCGACTGACTTTCATCGTCGGTGGATATCTGGAATGGACAATTTCAGATTAATTAAGGTAGGATAGGTAGGATGAAATAAACCTTACATTACAAATGTACTTAATCATTACACTAAATAAAAGTGTGATTTGTTAATTACAATAAGGTTTAAATAAAGGCTTACAATTAAATAAATATATAATAGTGGATGTTTTTCTATCGGGCAAACTAGACCCGTTGTTGTGGCTATAAATTATCGTATCCATACCACCATATCAGCCCTAGGACGTCCACTGCTGGACATAGGCCTCCCCCAATTTCATGAGGGGTAAATGCCATAATCGCCACGCTTGGCATGCGGGTTGGCGATCGCAGTATCTCCACCGCACTCTAGGAATGCTGCTGCCCATTCCCCGGTGGTCTTGGTCGTAGTTTAAGGACATACCCGGGTCCTATCGTATAGTATCGTATTATTAAATGATTGACAAGTTCATGCCCGTTAATATGAAACTTATTATTAGTCCTTATTATTCAGATGTGAGAATGAAAACTGGTAGTATTTTAACATTTGACATGACAAATGTAAAAAAAATGCTGTCTCGGAGTAAAGATTTCTATAGTTCCGTTCCACCAAGAGGGACGCAAAAGCTCTTATGCAGCTAACTTGAGAACTTGTCTTTAACGGCTAGTGGCTATTGTACAAGACGGTACATCAGTAATTAGTATATGTCTAGTTGACACCTGTCAAATAGCTAAATTAGTATAGAACCAACCTCTCGCCTAAGCACAGCGTGGGATGGAAGAACTTTATGTAAACTTTAAATAGTGAATACAGTGCATTTATAAATTATACTTTCATGTTTTATTAGCGCCTAACAGCTATCTTAAACAACGTCTTTAATTTGGTAATCGTTTATTTGCCTCAATGTCATATCAAATAGCATGCGGCAAATTTTTAAAAAGTGGATTATGACAAGGACAACATATGACTATTATTCAATTTAGTATATGAACATCTCGCTCGGTCGTGGTATTATTATTTGACGTCAACTCTGGGGTACTCTGAGAAAACAGTAATTGATTGACACTCTTTCGGGTCTAGTCGGGTCTTGGGTTAGCATATGGTAAAACATTATTCAGTAGATCTGTACCTACCTCGCTCCATTAATTTATATATCCTACCAAGGGATCATTGCAGTTATTGACTACACACCTAGCAAAGCATATTTATTTTAGCTATTTATTTTATCAATAGACACAATAAATTTTGTGCCATATTGTAATGACACTGACACTAACAATAAGATGGAATATCCACATAAATGTGTATGGGTGTTTACTTGCCTATGCTTAATAAACGTTAACGTTATTGATTGACTTAAATTATACATTATGCTAAAAAGTGGATATAAAAATTGTATAATGTAAATTATACTCACAAGATGATTCCTCCTTCAAATTCGAATTCTTCATCCTCAATTTGGCTTTTGAATTGACTTATCTGACTATGCGCCTTTTTGTCACTGCCAAGACCAAGCTCGCCCTTTAGTATTTTACCTTCGTTCTGTAATTCTATAAGTATTCAAACAAATCAGCCAACCGTGGTTAACTTTAACACATTATAGCTTATCAGTATCACTCTTAATAGATACTCTTATCAGCAGTACGTATTATTTGCACCAATTTGATTTATTATTTAGTTTAATATGATTTGGAGGCAGTTCAATATTAGCCAAGCATTTAAAGTTGCCAACATTGACTGTAAATAAAATAATAGCAATAATACTTAATTCTCTTTACCTAATTCATAATGTTGTGTAAATCATAATGCCTAACGGCAACTTAATGTTTTTTTTAAATAATATTATTCCTACTGACAATATATTAAGTAGTCACAAAACCGCAGACGATGGGGATAGTTACACCAAATATCGTGTAACTTTTATGTAATCAACCCTATTGCTATGTATGGTGGGTCGAACTTGATCGTAATACCGTATATATTCAATTCGGTACAGGCAATTTTTATTCAATTAATCTACTTCAAATATACAAATAGTTATTTACAAGATTATACGATTGGAAAATAGTCTTCTCATCTCTTAAAATAAGACTATTCTTTACCTACTATTCATTTCAATTATCCCCAAAAAAAAACAATAACTACGCAACACACAGCATGATACTTAATTTACTTTTACCTTCATTTTTAGCACTGCAAAATATAATATTAATATATTGTTAATCTCTTAAATCATAAATGCCTATAAAAAATTATATTGTAACATCAGACAAACATTGCAAAGACTTATTCAATTTTCTATAATAAAATAGCATTAAAATAGCATTTACAGTACACCATATGTACTGTAAAACATTGTACGATACACGTGCGAATAGGTCACACAACAACTCGTGTCGATTTAAAACACTCCCTTCGGTCGTGGGTTAATTTATCACCACTCGTTGCGAATTTCCTGTTATCTGCACTTGTAACGTAATGTACTATTACGCAATGTTTTTATGTCCGGATTAGTATGCAATCCAGAATGTTAGTATTATCAACAAACACTTAACCAATCCAGAATTTAGCGATTATTAATCTTACCTGTTGATCTCAAGTCACTTATTTTAAGGCCCAGCTCGTTCATCAACTTTGAATCAGGCACCTTCATATGTTCCGCTTGCATTACGAACTCGGTCGCCATATTCGCATGGCTCTGTATATGTTTCATCAGCCTCTGGAGAGTGTACACAGACTCCAAAGCATGGACTCCCTTCGCCTTCAACCACTTATCGTCATACAACGGGCCGTCAAGGAAATGTTTTATAAGAGAATTCATGTCTCCAGTCTTTTTTAGTGCTCTGAAGTCGAGTCCAGTCAGTTCGCCCATTTTACCACAGTTGTTTTCTACGTGCCGGTAATCTGTAAATAATACTAGTAAAAATTCGAGTTTTGAATTGTAAAGGAATAAACTAAGGTTCCCAATTCAACATTCCAAAAATGAACCCGGGACTTAGGTAGGTCATATTCGATTTTTTATTACAAATTTGATAAAAGTCGGTTAAGCTGTACGAAATGGGAACAAACCGACGACAGACAGGAAGATCTTAGTCTTATGAACTCTCTGTAATTTTGAAAAACACCATCTTAAACAGTTACTTTTGCACTGATCGTATGGATTATTAGGTATGTATCGGCCTCAAAATTGTTACTTATCTTAATTGTAAGAAAAAGTACCGACCATAATCTTCTGGAAGTTTCATCGTTTTTAGGAATGATGATTGCAAATCCAACCATTGGGCTTCTTTTTGGCTGTACTCTGCCAACTCCACCCGCAGCTTGGCTAATGCACTGAAATCATTCGAAGGCCATCATGGCGCGAATATACGCGAAGCTCTACCAGCTTCTTAATTAATAGTGCTCAGATATTTATCGCTATTTTACTCGCTTATGCATTTGCAACTACTTATATTTGTATAAAGATTGACGAGGGACAGCGCAAACTGGGGAACACCTTACAGAAGACCACCGCCATAAGTTACGTACGGTACGGTACGTTTATAAAAGTTGTTGGAACTCCTAGAATAAATAAATAAATATTAATAACACTACTACTTGCTTTGTAGGTATAGTGTTGTAACCGGTGGAATGGTTGCTAGGGCTCCCAAAATCTGTCTAGTCAACACAGATAATCCGGAAGTCAATAAAGGGTCGGCAACGCGTTGGCGACTCTTCTGGAGTTGCAAGCATTCATAGGCTTAATTCAGGCTATATGCTAGTTTGCCACTATTGGGATTAAAAAAAATAGAAGCACTATAATCCTTATTTGTGTCAGTAGATAAATATGTTTCCCTTCTAATCAATGTAATTCAATAAACCTCTATTAGTTAAAACACCTTTAAAGTCTTTCTTACAGTAATGTTATACAGACAAACCCGGGTATGTCCTAAAACTACGACCAAGGCCACCGGGGGTTGGGCAGCAGCATCCCTGGAATGCGGTGGAGATACTGCGATCGCCAACCCGCATGCCAAGCGTGGCGATTATGGCATTTACCCCCATGAAAGTGGGGGAGGCCTATGTCCTGCAGTGGACGTCTATGGGCTGATATGGTGGTGGTGGTGGATACAGACAAATAGTAACACCTTTTATGCTTATTTTTTTTTTATTATACCCCGTTGGTGGCAAACAAACCCCATACAGTAGACCTCGGAAAAACCTCGGCAAGGAGCTCATTCCACAATAAGCGCACAAGGGAGGAGTTTAGGTTTTAAGGTGTAAGGTGTGATGATGAATGCCCTGCCGACGGCGAACTGTGCGATGGTAGAAAGCGACAGTTCTTCGGAGCACGATTCATCAAACAAGCGATAGAAAAATATTAAATTAGGATAGGAATAACAGATTGAATGAGCATATTAATGGCTCGAAACTGATTTAAAGATCTTATAAGTTTAGATCTAATACACTATGTTTCAACGATTATAACAAAAAGGCACCATATATGGCATTACTTACTCTTGAACTGTATCCTTATGATGTATCAAGCTAGCATGGCACATGACACCATATCTATGCTTAACAGTCGGCTCAGACAGGGGATTCAGATCCATGCTGATATCCAGGTGTTTCAAGGAGTTGTTGAAGTCACCGATAACCCCATAAGCATTCCCGAGCATGAAGTGGTGGAGAGCAACTTCAGGGTCATGGTCTACCGCAGCTCGGAGCACCGTGATGGCATCTTCTGTCATTTTGCTGCGGTGAAGTATCGTTCCCATACTTAACAGGGCTATATCTTTGTATTCTCTGTAATAATATTTATATTTATTGGAAAATGCTAATGATAATTTAGAAAAAGGACATTTGACAAGTAAAATATGCTTATATAATTGTTAACATGCCACTCAAAATTATAAAGGTTTCGGTACTCAGAATATTTAAACATGGATACTCGTACTACTAGTGGCTCTGTGAGGTCTCCGTCGCATTTTTTTTTTAATTTCATAAATCCCAAAAAAAGACTCGGGAAAAAAAAATATATAATTATCGAACCTTCTCACAAAATTTCACGAGAATCGGTTGAGAAATGCCATCTGTAGAGGAGAACATCCGACAGACAGACAGACATACGAAAGAATTTTTGTCGAAAGCTGAAACGGAGTCGCTTCACTCGCTCGGTCAACGAGTATTCTGAGGTTTTAGTTGACTTGTAATAATGCCTTTTGGTCAGATGACCTTAAAAAGATTGGAGGAAGTATCTGGCTGCAAAAAGCAAGAGATCGCGATAGATGGAAAGCTCTGGAAGTGTTCTTTGTCAAGTCAAGGGGCAAGTTGAGGTTGTCGATCAAATCAAAAATGTTTATTGGTTTAAGCAAAGGTTTTTGCGCAATACGAGGTCAGGGTCTCCTTTTAAGTAAACAATGATAAGACCTGACAGGTCTGTTTACTTTTACAAACTTTCTTAATCTACATAACTAACTTAATAATTAAATCTTCTGATAACAGATAAAAGAAAAAAGTAACTTCAGCAATAAAACCTATTTTTATTTTATTATGTAATAATGATGTTGTGCTGAAGGTCATTCCTTCAAACTACTTTATTTAACTGTTTATCTATTATTTTATGTATCCCGTTACCTAGATGCATAATGCACTGCCCGTCTACTGCACTCCAGAGCCTTGAGGGCGTTCCCCCGCACCCTCCAATACAGGGAGGCCATATTGTAATGCAGCCAAGAAGAGCTGTTCTGTTGGAGAATGTTGGCCACCCAGTTTCCAAACTGGTCCACTGTCATGATCGGAGATATTTGCTCCGGCAGTGACAACTCTCGATCAATGCTCAGATTCTCTCTTCTGATCATGCCCTAAAACCGTAATAATGTAAAACACTACTTGTGAATTTCAGAATTAGTTAGTTAATAAAACTGATGGTTAATATGTATCAAAAGATAATGTGATTAGAAAATGGAATGTTAAAGCAGTCTACCTTTTTGCCACCATTGACTTATATAAAGTCAGTAAATTTAGTGTCCCACTCTCCATGACTTCATATAAGGTCAACGTAAAAGAAACCTATGTGCTATCAAGTAAGGTTCATTTCAGTCTTTTGCTACAAACACTTAGGTGTAAAGAGACACAACTTACTGAATTTACTGTGGCAGTGAAGAAGTTAAATTTGTGTTAAGTGTACCTAACAAAACTTTTGATTAAACTCAACTTTCATCATCATCATCATATCAGCCGAATGACGTCCACTGCTGGACATAGGCCTCCCCAAAAGACTTCCACAGTGACCGGTCCTGCGCCACCCACCAACTTTCATAGTTGAGTTTAAAGCTAACAATAATCAGGCACTCATAAGAAACTGGATGCCTTGGTACTTTTATTATTATTTATTTATCAGGCAGGCAGTTGAAACAACTTATAAAGCCTGTATCCAGTTATGATTAAGTACAATATCATTTTTGAGGTGAATTTGAAATATGCTTGTCAAATTTTTTCTTGAATTGGTTGACATCATATTTTGTCACTTTTCTTTTCAACCATTGTAGGCGCATAAAATTAGAAAAACCTGGACATAATTCGATAACTGTATTTTTTTTTGTATGATTTAAAGTATCGTTAGTTATACTTAAAATTAAAAGAATTAAACATTTTAAGGCTCCGCGTCAATGTTAACACTTTTGACGTAGTTATGTGCATAGAGAAGCCGTTTAATTTTTAATAATTTATCACCATATTGCAGATCTCTAAAGTCACAAATATGGGTAATTACTGGAAAACCAAATACATAACTACGTCAAAAGTTTTTAATGAATGCCGTTAACATTTTATTAGTACTATAAGAAACGTATTAAACAAAAAATATCCACGATAATTGACTAAATGATATTTTTTCTTTTCATAATACAGGTACTTTTACAAAGTTATTTATTATGGCTTACTTACAAAATCGAAATGTGTTAAAAATTTAATTCTTTGTTTTTTTTTTACATTGACGCGGAGCTTTCAAATGTTTATAGTACATTACGATAAAAGGGTTTTAAATCAAAGAAAGGCCGATATCGCAGATGTTTGAGGCCCGAGCCGCAGGCGAGAGAGGGCTTTCCCACCACTTGGCCAAAAAGTGGGTTTTTTGGCAAGGTGTGGTGTAAATTCTTTTTATTTTAACCATAATTAACAATACTTTAAATCATAGAATAAGAAAATTACGGTTATCGAATTATGTCCAGGTTTTGCTAATTTTATGTGCCTAATTGAAAATTAAGTAGGAGTTAAAACAGGGTATTAAAGTAACAAGGTACTAAGGAGTTAAGCCTTTTCTGAGTTTGATCATACTTGATTACTCCTTATCCTTAAATTACTATTAAATAATGATAATAACTTAATAATATGGATGTAAAAAGATGAATGAATGAATAAAATGATGATGAAAGATGAAAGAATGAAAAGATTGCTGTTGTTTAATAACAGATTCATGATGATTTGGATGCTGTTGTACAAGAATAATGAGGATGAGGATTGCCTGATCCTCATTATCCGTGTACAAAAGCATACAATAGGGATGTTGACTGATGACCAAATCTGCAACTTTTAATGAAACATTGAAAACACTCTGTTAGTATGAAGTTCGCTAGGAAATAGTAAAAAGTGATGTCACACCTTTTCTATGATCAAATAGCTGAAATAGCATCTATTTTTTGTTCTGCATGTATTCAAAATTGCTAAAATAAGTAGAAGTGTGATATTTTCTGAGTATTTTCTTAAGTTTTGTTTATTAGTAATGTAAGTGCAATTTATTTCTATTGTTGTCAACATCCCAATTATGTATCAGTATTCATATTCATATCAGTTTGTTTATAATAGCCTGAAATACCACATATACATTATATAATTTTATAACAAAGAATGATAACACATTAAGCCTCACAAAAGGATCCTTATCAGTTAAAATGCTCATCTGTCATCATCATTTTCAAACCGAAAATCAAAAATTGCCAAACTTCAAGCTAAAAACTGTTTTCTGTTTAAATTATACAACACAAAACCAAGCCAAAAAATGGTTCTGGGTCTATCTAAAAAGCAGTGTATCCTTAATTAGATTATTATAATGATAATTTCATTATAATACATAAGGCCTTTCAACTAAATTAAAATTAAATGACTGTGGTCGTTTGGAGGAAAAATGTACCATTGCATGAGGAAAACTCTGTGAAGTGTATAAATGTGTATATGTGTAACTATTATTATTACTTAATATAATGACCAGGAATACCTCTAAATGCTCGAAAGCAAACATGCTGAATGTCAATGAAGATATTTTTTTGCAGTCCGGCACAAGAGTTTCATGCCCATAGTAAGGATTACTTAGGCAGTACTCATGTTCTGGAATGTCCTTGGTTCTGCCATCTTCTAGAATAGAAGCGTACCAGTCCAGTACGTTTACGGGCCCCGCTTTTACACAGTTCTCGTCTTCAGCTAGTTGTGAGGTAACATCTGTGCCAGTCTCCAATGTACCCCAAAGGAGATTAATGACTTCCTGCCTTCTAGTTAGGTCATGATACAAGCTTATTATACTATCCCAATGGGTATCTTGATTCAGAAACGCTAGCAAATCGTAAGGGCGCGCCATTTCGAAAGGCGATTCTAGCTGTAAAAACATTGAACATCATTCTTAATTCGTACATCATTAATAAAGTTCAAAGATTGATAAGATAGGAAAAGATGTGCGACACATAAATCCAGATCAGGGACACTTTATCTTACCTTAGGTTGTATTAAACCACTCTCTGTGACCATCCAGTGAGTTGAAGCTTGTGTGTAATGCGTACACAAACAGACCAGCCACATACACCATATTAACTTCATCTTGAAAGTCACATGAATTAGTTTTATAATTATGAAGTATTAATTCAGTCATTAATATGTGTTGCGCTCTACAAGTTTACAGAACAATAATGCCGATTCTTTTCCCAATCTCCCATGACCCATGGCCGCTTAGTAATGTCTTAATGACAGCTGACAGCTACTGTCAAGATGACATTAAACAAATACCGTTCAGAAATACGAACACTTTGCACGTATACTTTTATAATTATCACATGACGCTTAGAGACCTTATACATCTCTAACAATATTAAGTTTACTTATTTTAATTTTAGCGCTTAGAGATGTAAATGATCTCTAAGCGCTAAAATTAAAATTCACGCTTTGACTTGTAAAAGTGCCCTTGTGGCCTATTTGCAGAATAAATATTTGATTTAGATTTTTTGATTGTTGACATTATGACTCACATTGTAGATTACTGTAAAAAAAGAATAGTAATAAAATAAAAATGTTTAATTTATAATATGTATAAGATAATAGTAGAGAGGCCAATTTGA
The DNA here is from genome assembly GCA_905163555.1 of Notocelia uddmanniana. NCBI lineage: Eukaryota > Metazoa > Arthropoda > Insecta > Lepidoptera > Tortricidae > Notocelia > Notocelia uddmanniana. Next base: position 27,307,348 of record LR991055.1, read on the forward strand.
AAAAAGTCGTCAAATAACGAAGTTCGTTTGACTGAACAGGTGCATACAAACAATTGGTATCGTTGGATTCAGTAATATCTCCCGAGTATGAAAAGTGTGGTTGTCGCTCTTTAAAGTGGTGGAGGGGATAACTATGACGTCACAAAGATGGCGGCATATGGTATTAATTTTTTTCGATTAAATCAATAATTACTCATTCGATTTTAACAAGTGAGGTGTCATATGAAAGCTGATTAAATAACAAACAAAATGTATGTCCAAATTATATGCCAAATCATATACATTTTTTCTTTTTTGAAAAATAAACAAAAAAAAAAAAATTTACTTTTTTTGAAGTTTAAAATAAGCAGTGAAATAATCGATTTACTCCAAAAACACTTTGTATAAAAGAGATAGCTACACTTCTTATCTACATATTACTTTTTAAATTTTAGAAATCGGAATATAAATAACGAAAGTACGTTGATTTTTATCCGTCGCGGGCGCGCCACGCGGGGCACTTTTGCGCGCTAGTAGACGCACACTTTGTCACGTTTGTAGTGATTCCTCAATAACTACTTATCCGATTTTAACATAAGAGGTATCATATTAAAGGTATTTTGATGACCAACAAATCATATTTAAAATATGAAGTATATATCCTATTTTTTTTATTTTTTTTTTTTATTAAAAATGGGATTGCTCTTGGCCAGCATCTAGCCAGGGGGCAAAGATGAGGCCGACGATGAAGCGAGCTCACCCAGAAGATGCCTATTCACTCGTGCCTTAAAAAGGCTTAATCAATAGCCTATATACAAAACATTCATTAGAACAAGTATGTACAATGTTATGAGGGAAAAAATACTGTTACATCAAATATACTAGTATTAATCAATTGTTCTATTAATATAGATTTATAATTTTTGAAAATGATACAATAATACATAAGTGACGATTATTTCTACGCTCGCGTTCGCACTCTTCTTCATCTTCATACATATAGGTATATTACGTACCTATATATTTATTCCGGATGAAGTACCATGCACACACAACACACCAACACCACTACTAATTTTCACAACGTAATTAATAATAAACCCAATTAGAATAAGATCACCACAGCATAATTATTGTACAGTGTTTTGAGTAGGCATTTAGTCTTCCGGACAGGTACAGCAATTTATTGAAAATGCCTCCATAATAATATTTACTAAGATCGTAGGTATTCTAAATTCATAATTATCTCTTCGATTTGGCTAGTGTGTTTATTTTAAACGTACCTACATATTTTTTTACAATTTACAAGTCTTAAGGTTTAATGAATAATCTTTGATCCTAGCACTTTGTGCAATCTTCATAAACTGAGTCCATTGGCTCACATGTCATCTATGGCGACGTCAAGCTACCATCTCCGGGTTCTTCTACCAGGACCAGCGGGTCGATTGCGTAACGCTTTGCATGTACGTTAGGTAGATCTATATATGTAATACTATACAAATACTCTTTGTTACATACCTCAAAATTATAAAGAGATCCGAAACAGCATAGTGAAATACAAGCAAAGGTTAACAACAGGCGTTTTTATCCCTAAAAAGCGATATCTCCCAGATCACCTTTTGTTAAAATACCGGTAAAAAATGATCAAACATAACTAGTGGGTCTGTGGATCAGGGTGATGACTAGACTAGTGGGTGGGTGGATCTGTGTGAAATATGACAACTAATAATTGTTCTACGAGTATGTTACGCAATTACTACTGACACTGTGACATAGTTTGTGCCCCTCAGAGCTTGACTAAGCAGTGTGAAGAAGCCCCCATCAAGCCGTTGGATGAGGGTGGCGCACGACAGGTGATTTTGGAGATCCTTGGTGGAAACTTTTGTCCAGCCTTTCGGCTGAAATGATGAGCTTGTTTAAAGTGATTTACTTATTTTTCAAAAAACGTAAACAGCTCTCCTGTAGTAACGGGTACCTACTAAATGTTACGGATATGAAGGCTGCCGCAAATACAGGAATTTTAATGCGATCCTTTCGCATTACTGCACATCACCACCGAAGCATGTTCATCTCTGAGACATGAAGCTGCAGGATCGGCCTCATGACGGATATGAAAATGATACAGACATACGACCAACTAGAAACGAAAGTCATTGCAAATCGCCATTTAGTCCACAGCTATATTCATCTTGGTTTCAACATTCATAACAACCGAGACTAATGGGAAAGCAGCAATAAGATCAGCGACAGAAAATATCACTAATTTTTGGTATAACCGAAGAAGTTATCACACCTTCTCCTATGCTTGTGGACTTGTGGCCTGTAGTGTTAGCTGCTATGAATTCGGTCTTAGTCATTCGGTCTTCCGCTCTTAAGCGTCTCCTTCCACGCATACATTGCACCTGACTTCTCCCGTCCGCATAACCAGATAGATGGCATTTACATGTATATGGAGTCTTCACCCGGAATTATGGCACTCTCATATAGTTTCCTGGTACCCTCTTGGACCTCAGTGAACACAAGATCGTCACATCCAGGAAGAAGAAATACATATTTGTATTTCTCCATGAATATCTTTCGACTAGGGCGGTGGTACTCGTCGGATTCGTAAGTCTCCTATCTTCTTGAAGAGTCCCATGGTGTTGGACATGACATTTTTTACCACACTTCTCTAAACAGACCGCAAGTATCACACAACACAATCACAATTTTCATTACCTAGAGCCGGTGCAGAATAAACAATTTACGAGTTACAGGTTTTATGAAGTCTACTACGAGGGCTTATCGCCGTGAAGTCTATTTGAGGCCTCTCTACCAGCTTTAGGATTATTCTGCAGCTGAAGAGTAGGAGATTCATCAGCTGCACATCTTTATAATGCTCCTAACTTCCCTCTCGTGTGTGCAGACAACGTGCTAATAGTCGAAGTTTTCCGTTCCCCTTTCTAAACATAGACATGGTATGTTATGCTTATACAATCTTTTTTACTATTATGGCGTTCTTGAGAGATAATAGTCTGTGAGCGTACATCTACAAGTATTAATTGAAAGGACGAGTTAGGCCTTTTATGATATAACTACTGCCATAATAATTTGAGGACTACCATTATTAACAATCCTGCATGATGGAATCATATTCCAATAATGTGTGGCTCAAACTTGGGAGTTAATTTATTTTATTTAAAGTCGGACTCATCATTGTACATACTTGTAGACTCGATTGTGAAATATATGCTTGAACTAAGTTCAAGTCAATGGTTTCTATGGAGGTTACTAGACTGGAGGTGCGTAAATTTTACGGTGCGCCTGGTATGTACAGGCCTTTTTAATGCCTAAGTAGGTGTGTACAATAATTATGCTGTGTTGATCTAATTCTAGTCAGATTTATTATTTATTACATTATTAAAACAGTATAGTTGTTTTAACCGCATGGTACTTCATTCGGAATAAATTTATATGAACATGTTTATGTACGTAATGTACGAACACAAGTACGAGCGTAAAAATGATCATAACTTATGTAATTTGTGTATCATTTTCAAAATTCTAAATGTATATTAATATAACAGTAATGCGTCAATTGATTAATAATAGTCTATTTGAAGTAAAAGTATTTAATAATTTATTTTCTCCCTTAAAACATTGTACATACTTGTTCTTTTGAATGTTTTGTAAATAACGTATTGATATATGATATACACTTCGTATTTTTCATATGATTTGTTGGGCATCAAAATATCTTTATTATGATACCTCGTATGTTAAAATCGGATAAGTAGTTATTGAGGAATCACTACAAATGTGACAACGTGTGCGCCTACTAGCGTGCCAAAGCGCTCCGCGCGGCGCGCCCTCGACGGATAAAAATCAACGTAGTTTCGTTATTTATGAACCGATTTCTAAAATTTAAAAAGTAATATGTAGATAAGAAGTGTAGCTATCTTTTTTATACAAAGTATTTTTGGAGTAAATCGATTATTTCACTGCTTATTTTAAGCTTCTAAAAAACTTAATTTTTTTTTGTTTATTTTTCAAAAAAGAAAAAATGTATATGATTTGGCATATAAGTTTTACATATATTTTGTTTGCTATTTAATCAGCTTTCATATGACACCTCATTTTTTTAAATCGAATGAGTAATTATTAAGTTAATCGAAAAAAATTAATACCATATGCCGCCATCTTTGTGACGTCATAGTTATCCCCTCCACCACTTTAAAGAGCGACAACCGCACTTTTCATACTCGGGAGATATTACTGAATCCAACGATACCACTTGTTGGTATGCACCTGATCAGTCAAGCAGAAGTTTGATTTTAGCCTCTTGGCCTCCCTACTATAAGTAGTTCTCGCGAAATAATTGGGTGAGCGAGTGAAAATAATGCTATCAGAAGAAGCAAGTCGAACATGCTCTTTCCAGCAGGATCATTATTAGGCACTCCCTAATTCATAGGCAATTCATTAAATTAATGGTGTGTCTAAGCACAGAATCTATGATTATACGAGTATTGGCAAATCCAACTTCTTTGCTTCCCACTTCCCACAGTAAGCGTACACAAGAGCATTCTAGCATATCCGACAACTTGACCTGGATTCTTAGCACATTGTTAGGAAGCTTACATTAAAATATTAAACAATATACCTATAGCACTGCTTAAAATGGTGGAAAGGGATGCGCGCCAGTAGTGTAGCCAAGTTGTCTAACATGATCAGGTTTATTTCGGATATAAAGCAAAAGCAATCGTCCCTTACTAGCAAATATTTAAGTGCGAGTGGGAATTATTTAATGACCAACATAGGTAAACGCGATCGTGCTACCTAATTACTAATTAGCACGATAGCTTTATACTTAAAGCATCAGCCCGGCTAGTATGATAGCTTATACCGTCACGTTATATGGCAAAAATGTACTGAGACGTCACATAAAACGTGACGGTATAAGCTATCATACTAGCCGGGCAAACCATCACAATTTATGTTACGTGACGACTTTTACCGCACTTCGGCTCCGCCATAAAACGTGACGGTATACCTAAAGCAGTCAGCTTAAAACATAAAACGTAGACAGCAGTATAATTTAAAAAAAAGTACCATTAGTTTTTACCAGAAGGAAAACGTCGCGAGGAAATCTACATGTATCTACCTACAGTATCTGCGAAGAAAATCTACTAAAATCGAAATAAGAATTTAACCCTGAGCTGCTACCGGGAAACGAAAACGAACGAAGTTCGTGTATCTCCCTCTCTGTCACACTTGCGTATTCGAGCGATAGAGAAGGAGATACACGGTAGTGGCAGTGGCTTTGTTACATGTCCATATAGTAGTCGGCGGTTAAGAAGTCAATCCTGACACCTGTCATTTCCGTACATTTTATAACCTCAAAGTAGTGTCCGACCGAAGTTTCGGTTTCGGTTACGGCCGATTTCGGCCTAAAAATCATGTTTGGCCGAAGGTTCGGTTTCGGCCAAGTTTCGGCCAAAAAAGGGCCGAACCTTTCGGCCGTGCCGAAACTTACAACATTGTACCTACTTTCGGATCGTGAATTCTAATTAGTCTTTCGAGGCTGGCTGATGGTGATCTGTTAACATTAAAGATCAAAATATTATTTTAGTTAATTTTATATCTAGTTCAAAAGCTGTTCCATTTAGTCATTCTCAAAGGTGAAAACTTCAAAACTGAGAACGGAGAACTTAAGTACTATGCTCGATGATCTAAGGTGGGCTTTTGAAGAAGTTGGGCTTAAGAGAAACATGGACCACACGAAGATCATAACTAACGTCCATATACCTATGTAGTACGTAGTACTCCAGTTAAGATCAGAGACTTGTTTTCATCACATTTGCGAGGAAATAAATAAATCCAAAACTAATCAAAATTGAAGAAATCAACCACTTCATCTCCAGTATCAATGGAAGGATGCGGAGTGGAGCGTGCAGCGCGCGCGCGCTCTCTACGGGCGCACCTTCAACATTGCGACCAATCAGAGAGCAGTATTCTTGTGGAGCGCGGCCAACTAGATTTTTTTAAACCAATCAGATCACAGAGAAACTCATAACTCCCTAGGGAGTTATGAAAATCCATAACTCCCACGGGAGCTAAATCGGCTATAACTACTCTATACGCCTGCGTACAATAAGACCCTTTACGAGCAAGTGTGATGAAAAGTATATCACCCAATACTTCCCAATAGATGACACCTTTTGATCATCTCGATATGACTTAAGATTAAAAGTGCCATGTCGAGCACTGGGTCATTTACCTTATGTTTTTAGGGTTCCGTAGTCAACTAAGAACCCTTATAGTTTCGCCATGTCCGTCTCTCTGTCGTTTAGTATCGATATGTAAATGAATAAAACTAACAAAGTCGTATAATAAAATTAAATGTTTAAGGGTGCCTCCTCTGTACGTAAAATGGGGATGATTTTTTTTTCTTCAACCCAATGGTGTGGGATGTTGTTGGATGGGTCTTTCAAAATGAATAGAGGAAGGACTTCATCAAACATGTTTTGATAAAATCAATATTTTAGGAAATATTCACTCTAATTTTGTAGCTTTTATCTACTTATATACTCGTAAGTAATATTATGATGTTATTAAGATCTTGTATCCGTGTTGTATTCTCGGTTTGCCTATAAATCGTATCGTTTAATTCTCGGTTTGCCTATAAATCGTATCTCCACCAAAGAAGATATACAGGGTGTCCCAAGAAGTAGTAATATACTAAAGCTGGGAGGTAGAGGACCTAGAGGGCTATCTGAATCACCCCCATGTATGTTCCGCGATTTTTAGTATTTTAGGAGTTATGAATTTTTTTTTTAATTTTTCACCTATCGCCGCGTACGATGAGATTTTTATTTATGGTGACGTGAATTATTGCGGTAGATGCTTGATTTTTTTTGTGTGCTAAGCTGATAGATAGGCCACTTCAGTATGGTAACATTTACTATCGTTAGATCTTTGAATGGCATAAAAAAAATTAAATGCCAACAAAGATAAAATTACACAGTATGTTCACAACTTCAAAGGCCCTTAAAAAATAAAATCACATAAAAAATAATTACCGATTGGCTTTTAAAAACTTGCTCTATCTATCAGGTAGCTACCCTGAAAATTTCATTTTATTATTAATAAGGCTTCAATCAAAAAATTGAAATCTAACTGTGGTAAGTGCCAATTTTTTATTTACATAATGATTAATGCGAGCAAAATAAAACCAATTACAAGGTGTTTAATTACAATAAATTTTCAAAATGGCCCCCCTGTTGCTCAATGCAAGTCCGACATCGCCGGAAAAAAGTTGTCTTTTAAACGTCTGAATGCACTTCTATTATTTTTTATGGTTTCTTCTGCTACTCTCAATTTCCGGGTTAACTCGTCCAAATTGCGGCATTCTCTCGAGTAGACGAGGTCTTTGTAATATCCCCATAGAAAAAAATCTATGGGGTTTAGGTCGGGGGAACGTGGAGGCCAGGCTATAAGGCAGGCGTCACCCCGGCCGCAACGACCAATCCATCTTTCAGGGTATCTTTGATTTAAATAGTTTCTCACGTCCAAGGCAAAATGGCATGGTGCACCATCACACTGCAGTACTATGTTTCTGCGTGTCTCCAAATCCACATCTTCTAACAGCAGGGGCAGATCGACGCGTAGAAAATTTAAAAAGTGATTGCCGCCCAAGCGGTCTGGCAGCTGAAAGGGCCCGATTAACTTACCGTTAAGTATGCCAGACCAAAGGTTAACACTAAAGTGTTCTTGGAATGTCGATTCCCTTTTTAAATTCGGATTTTCAATTGCCCATGAGTGAGAATTGTGCATATTAAAAATCCCATTGCGTCTAAAGTGGGATTCATCCGTCCACAAAATTTGGTTAAAAAAAATTTCGTTTTCAGCTTGTCTCCTCAGCATTTCCTGACAGAATTCAATTCGCCGATTGTAATCTTCCGGTTTCAACTGTTGCACTTTTCTAATGTGAAACGGATGATATCCTACGGTCTGTAGTGTACGGTGTACCTGAGATTTAGAAAGTCCGGTACGACGTTCCGTAACTCTCACACTGGTCGACGGGTCTCTTTCTACTTCTTCAACAACTGCATCTACTACATCAGGATCCGGCATAGTGGCCATACGGCCTGATTTCGTACCCGGTATGTGACCTTCCAAATACGCATTATGTACTCTTAAGATCATGCGATAGTCAGGAAACGTTTCAGGTTGAGGCCCGCCTCTTCGTTCCACATGTTCCCGGTACAGCCTTGAAGCTTCCGCCGCATTCCCCCTAGCATAACCGTAATAGTAATGCATTTCTGCGTAATCACGTGAAGTAAACATGATCACTTACACGCAAACTCAAGTCCAGTTAAATGATGCCAACTCGTCGATTCCAGGTAATAACACTAATCCAAATCGTAATGCAAGTCAAAGTCCATATGAATAGCCAAAATGATTAGGGAAACGAACAATTAGCAGTATCAAAACACAATTTTTAAATTATTGAAAAATAACAACGATGACCAAACGTGAAAATTTTCTCATGCGTCAACCGTCTTTTGTTTTTTGTTCTTTTTCTATTGATGGCCAGTGCGTGATTTAGAACGAAATTTATTTAGAAAGGTTTTGCTTTGCTTGCATTAATCATTATGTAAATTAAAATTATGCACTTACCACATTTATATTTCAATTTTTTGATTGAAGCCTTATTAATAATAAAATGAAATTTTCAGGGTAGCTACCTGATAGATAGAGCAAGTTTTGAAAAGCCAATCGGTAATTATTTTTTATGTGAAATTATTTTTTTAAGGGCCCTTGAAGTTGTGAACATACTGGGTAATTTTATCTTTCTTGGCATTTAATTTTTTTTTATGCCATTCAAAGATCTAATGATAGTAAATGTTACCATACTGAATTGGCCTATCTATCAGCTTAGCACACAAAAAAAAATCAAGCATCTACCGCAATAATTCACGTCACCATAAATAAAAATCTCATCGTACGCGGCGATAGGTGAAAAATTAAAAAAAAAAAAACTCCGAAAATACTAAAAATCGCGGAACATACATGGGGGTGATTCAGATAGCCCTCTAGGTCCTCTACCTCCCTGCTTCAGTATATCACAACTTCTTGGGACATCCTGTATACTATGTCTCCACTTAATTGCTCAAAGGTTAGCTGGAAGAAATCCCTTATAAGTAGGGATAAGCTCGCCTTTGTACGTATGTCAACTGTTCTTGTAATTACTGTTTTATTGTGTTTCACTCATGTACAATAAAGAATTCTACATACATAAATACTCCAAAAGAAAAAAAAGTGTGTCCCCCACACCTCTAACTTTTGAAAATATATATAACTCCAAAAAATATGAAAAAAATCGTAAAAGTAAAGCTTAATGAACACTTTCAACGAAAATTATAGCGGACATGATCAGTTAAGCCGTTTTTGAGCCGCGTAAGGCCCGCCTGATGATAAGCGGTCACCGCAGCAACGGGACGCATGCAACTCCAGGGGTGTCACATGCCGGTAGCCGACCCTTTAAATAATTATGTGAATGCACAAGGCCAACGTGGGAACTGTTACCGACCAGATATACGAGAATATAGGCTGAACAGGATATAAAATATCATAAATACCTATATCCATTTGTTCGTAAAGGTTCTGAAAAGTGATGGAATCACTTTCTCGGCTGACTATACCGCCTTAAATATTTTGATCAAACCTATCTTTTAGGCAATCACAACTAGGTTGTAGATTTAACCATATTTTGTAGTCTAACAAGTATTAAATAATTGTAATTAAATTCAATTACTTATGTACCGATCTAACTAAAATTATAATAATAATATTAGCCCATCAGCAAACACACAAAGAGCTATATATCTCCCCTCTTTACCTAGAAACCTATTTTGAAATCACAATTGTTTGATGAAGCGAATTGCACCATTGTTTCACCAAAGTATTGTTCCCGAGAAGAGCTAGTACTAGCCGAGGGGTGCGCGCCCCTCTTCGCTCCTACTGCGCAAGTCCAAATAACCTCTTTCAATCCACGCCTCGAGCCACCTACACGAATTCATGCATTGTACTTTAATCTTCATTACATGCTCATCCTGCCTCGACGCACAAATTCAAAAATTTAAAAACTAATTCTAACGCTATTAAAATAGCATTAGGTAACAATAATAATGAGGAAGTTACGTGTACCATTAATTCTAACATCGTCTGATTTTCGTGGAAAATGTGAGTTCTGAAAAAAAAAGTGCAGTGAGAAAGAGTAAAATGGTAATTGACGCACAAGTACAGTCGCCGCCGAATGTGGATGTGCCTGATGAGAATGACCGCACAAACGACAAGTGCAACATAATTAGGACCGTTAAGTCAGTGGACTTGCAGGTGACAAATACTACATAAGTAACAGCTGGATAAACCACAAAAACCCCAACTACCAACAGTGTTGTGTAACTGCTCTGTTTTTCAGGGAATTCTTTGGCAATGTGGCCTGCGAGAGATCTGCTTGGCTGCTCTTTGGCTTCCATTAGGTGCTTTAATATTTTGTTACGTGACAGCATCTATATTCCAAGCAGATGATATTCATGAAACACATTGTAGGGTAAGTTGATCTCTTCAGTCTTCTGTTGCATGAAACATATTCCTAAATGTTTCATTTTCACTCCATTTTAACAAAATGCCATTTACTAGATGGCTGTGATAGGTGTGATGATCATCGCGCCATTTGGGTTTTAGGTGTAAATAGAGGGTGGAAATGCATACAATTTGCATAATTTTACGTTTTCATAAGTACCTACTCACTAACAGGACGAATATATTACCTACCTAGATTTGCTTGGCATAAAACAAAGTTATGTGCAACTTATGTAACACTTGCATATTCTGCAAATATATTGTTTCGTGCGATTTTGAACCTCGTGAATTCTTGTAATTATAATTAAATATTCTATTTTATACTTATCGTCGAGAACAATTTATAGGCCAGGACCTGACTACAGTTCTGTTAGGGAAGTTCGCGTAAGGAGAATTTTTATCTTATTAGACTTGGGTGGAAATCTGTAACCTGGTACGTTTTCCGGTTTTTTAGGGTTCCGTAGTCAACTAGGAACCCTTATAGTTTCGCCATGTCTGTCCGTCCGTCTGTCCGTCCGTCCGCGGATAATCTCAGTGACCGTTAGCACTAGAAAGCTGAAATTTGGTACTAATATGTATATCAATTACGCCGACAAAGTGGTAAAACAAAAAGTGGAAAAAAATATTTTATTAGGGTACCTCCCCTATACGTAAGGTGGGGAGTGTTTTTTTTTTTTCATTTTAACCCTAACGTGTGATATATTGTTAGATAGGTATTTAAAAATAAATAGGGGTTTACTAAAATCATTTTTTGATAATGTTAATATTTTCGGAAATAATCGCTCCAGAAGTAAAAAAAAATGTGTCCCCCCCCTCTAACTTTTGAACCATAAGTTTTAAAAATATGAAAAAAATCTCAAAAGTAGAACTTTATAAAAACTTTGAAGGAAAATTATTTTGAACTTGATAGGTTGAATAGTTTTTGAAAAAATTATAAAAATAATTTCTGAACTAAGTTTGTAATTTAACCGTATAATCCAAACTCTTTCTTTAGTTATCACCGTCCTCTGTGGGCCCGTTTTTAGGGTTTTGTGTTTCTGTACTTAATATGTCAACTTAATGTGACGGACGGAAAACTACGGAACCCTACACTGAGCGTGGCCCGACACGCTCTTGGCCGGTTTTTTTTGTATGATGAACTATTTCTCCTCAGAAACCTATCTAGTGGGGTATCAAATGAGCTGATTCCAAAAATATACCACCCTATTACATTTCAACCAGTGGTTTCGTATAAAATTATAAAATAAAAATAATTTTCAAATTGGCACTAGACGGCGAACGGCGTACGAGCCCAATTCCAACGAAAAACCGCAAATCGATGTACAGTTTAGCAATTTGGCACACTCATACTAGAGACCAAAAAAAATTTTTTGAGCCGCAGTTCTTAAAGAAATTCCCTTATTAAAAAAAACCTTATTAATATGTACCATATCCGCAGCACAGTTCCATAAGTCTCTTAAAATAGGTACCTACTGAACTGTGTCACCTTATAATATTGAAAAATAAAAAAAATACCAAATGAAATGATATTCAATTATTTTGCTTTCTTGGGGTCAGATATGAGAATATGACGTATCATTTGTGGTATAATGTACAAAAAAAATCAGATGGAGGAACCCAACCTTGGTATGTTTTGAAATATATTTTTGTTATAATTAAAAATAATGGCTGAAATGTAATGATGGGGTATATATATATTTAGAATCGCCTCAAACAGCTCTTTCATATGATACCACACACGATAGGTTTCTGAAAAAAAAATTGTTTTTTTCCATACAAAAAAAAGAACGATGCGGCACTCTCCTTCTAAGGAATTTTTTGTAAGAACTGCGGGTCAAAAAAATTTTATTTGACCTCTAGTATGTGTGTGCCAAACGGCTAAACTATATTTTGATTTGCGGTTTTTTTACGTACTCCTTCCATTATATGTATGTACGAATGTCAGACTGTCGACCTCATCACTTACCATCAGGTGAGACATTGGTCAAATAAATAAATAAAATAAAAATAAACATTATTTATTTTCAGACATTTGTAATGTAAGTCCATAGACAAATGCTTACCTACTTTAAATATATATAAAAAAAAACACCAAGTTTGGACTCTTTCTGACAGTAATCGGTTGAGTGTTTTTTTTTTCAAAAATATACGCCGATCAACTCGTTAATCGTCAAGTACAAAGAAAACAATGTATATACCGATATACAAAACGTTGTCGGTATAATTCACGATCAAGCGCCATTTTCGACCGCCTATCTTAGACCTTTGTGGCTTTAGGCCACGCTTACTCACAATTGGATTTTTATACATTTTATATTGCGTGCTAAGTGCGTGTGCGCAACGTGGGTATATGCCGTCGAAGATGGCGCTTGGATGACGCCAGATCGTTCATTTATTAATCTGATTTCCAGGTTTACAACGTAGTACCCTCAATAAGTGCAATTACGGGCATCAGCCCTCAACGCTACGTGTGGAGGATATGCATCGCCTTCCATCTCGGGCCGAGGCTCCTGATCGGCTCCCTCTATTATAACTACCATAAAGAGCGAAACGCGCGAATTACTGAAAATAAGGTATGTCATTCATTTCGCACTAGTATACTTTCATAAAGTGAAAAAAGGTTTTCCCTGTCAAAGTCGCCCAGGCTGTGGACATTAGTTATTAGTTGTTATGCAAGGCTGCAAAATTGTTGTTAGGCGCGAATGCTTGCATTGAGACTTGAGAGCCGAGTCGGCGAAAGATTGTAAGATTGGTTTAAAAATACAATCCTGACCGTAGCGAGGCTTTCAAGGCATGAGATGCTGAACAACTCTGCTGCCGGGCGTAACACACAACTTTTCACCTCACCATCGCGAGAATAGTTCATAATCATGTATAATGCAAGTCGTAAGTTGTACTCATTTTCAATAAAGAGTGGTTAATACGAGGAGACAAATAAATAAATAAATTCATTTATTTAACCAAAATACATTTATATCATATACGTTATATCCGTCAGACGCCAAACTAGGCTGAGCCTGAATCTTGGCCGCCTGCGAAGCGCCTGCTCGAAGTGAAGTTTCTAAGTGCTTCCAAATTATATGCCAATACTTTCAGAGCGGATAGTACTCTTCCTAAGAAGTACACGTATACTCAAGTGTAATACTAATTTAAAGTTTATATTAGTTTTTGGCAGATGAGATTAGAGATGACAGATTTCAGAGATGAGAGATGAGATGATTCTGCAGTCTTCAGCCGATGCGACATTATACAGGCAGCTCAATAAACAGATCTCCAAGTCCCTTACCCGCGATCTGCGCCAATTCAATACAAATCATATTGAGGAGGCCATCAAGCAGAATAAGGGCTCTAAAGTTTTTTCAAGAGATCTGTCTATTGGGCAGAGCCAGCTTGCCAGATTAAAAACTGAAGATGGTAGAATCGTTTCGTCCAAACCTGAGCTTCTGAATGAGATAGAGTGCTTTTATGGACAGCTATACACGTCAACTAGCAGACCCGAAGTTGGTCTGGCGGAAGACCGAAGAGCTAGATTAGCCCGGCACTATACCGAAGATATCCCGGACATCAGCCTGTACGAGATTAGAATGGCTCTTAAACAGCTTAAGAACAATAGGCACCCGGTGAAGACGGAATTACAGCGGAACTCCTGAAGGCGGGTGGAAAACCGGTCCTTAGGGCCCTTCAGAAGTTGTTCAATTCCGTCTTACTGGAAGGGAAAACTCCAAAGGCATGGAACAGAGGTGTGGTGGTCCTGTTCTTCAAAAAGGGTGACAACTCCTTACTGAAGAACTACCGACCCATCTCGCTTCTGAGCCATGTCTATAAGCTGTTTTCAAGAGTCATTACGAACCGTCTCGCACGCAGGCTAGATGACTTCCAGCCTCCCCAACAAGCCGGTTTCCGAAGAGGCTTTAGCACCGTAGACCACATCCATACGCTCCGTCAGGTTATACAGAAGACTGAGGAGTTTAACCTGCCCCTCTGTTTAGCGTTACTACGAGAAAGCCTTCGATTCGATCGAAACCTGGGCTGTACTACAATCTCTCCAGCGGTGCCAAGTGGACTACCGCTATATCGAAGTGCTGAAGTGTTTGTACGAGAACGCCACTATGTCCGTCCAACTCCAGGACCAGAGCTCGAAGCCTATCTCATTGGAGCGGGGAGTCAGGCAAGGAGATGTTATTTCTCCTAAACTGTTCTCCGCTGCACTGGAGGATGTTTTCAAGACTCTGAACTGGAGAAGGCTAGGCATCAACATAAACGGCGAGTACATCACTCACCTTCGATTTGCCGACGATATAGTAGTCTTGGCTGAGACCATGGAGGATTTAAGTACAATGCTCAATGACCTCAGTAAAGCCTCCGAGCGAGTTGGTCTAAGGATGAACATGGACAAGACGAAGATCATGTCAAATGCCCATGTCGCACCAACTCCCGTAACAATCGAACACTTTACGCTCGAAGTTGTAGACGATTACATATACCTAAGACAGACTGTCCAGTTAGGTAGGTCCAACTTCGAGAAAGAGGTTAATCGTCGAATCCGACTCGGCTGGGCAGCGTTCGGGAAGCTACGGCACATCTTTTCGTCCAATATTCCGCAGTGTCTCAAGACGAGGCTCTTTGACCAATGTGTGTTGCCAGTGATGACATATGGCACTGAAACGTGGTCGCTTACTATAGGCCTCATAAGACGGCTCAAAGTCACCCAAAGGGCAATGGAGAGAGCTATGTTGGGAGTTTCTCTGCGTGATCGCATTAGGAATGAGGCCATCCGCAGCAGAACCAAAGTGACCGATATAGCCCTCCGAATCGCTAAACTTAAGTGGCAGTGGGCGGGGCACATAGCACGTAGAACCGATGGCCGTTGGGGCGGAAAGGTTCTCGAGTGGCGACCACGTACCGGAAGGCGTAGCGTGTGCAGGCCCCCCACACGGTGGACCGATGACCTGGTGAAGGTCGCGGGTGTCCGCTGGTTGCGGGTGGCGCAGGACCGGTCATTGTGGAAGTCTTTGGGGGAGGCCTATGTCCAGGAGTGGACGTCTTTCGGCTGACATGATGATGATGATGATGATTAGTTTTTGGAGAAAATTAGGAAAACAACTGTGCTGCATAATAACACTATTAATGAGATAATCAGTATTCAATGATTAAGAATTCTTACTTATAGTATGAAACGTCTTTACTGTCTGTCACTTAACCGGCCACTTCAACTAGCATCCAATGTGTAGCTGACTTGACAGAAAGCGATAACCACCTTGACAGATAAATACACAGGATGATTTTTAGACAAAATTTTAATTAAATTGTATAGTTCGGTAAATTGAAATAATAATTTCATATAAAAAGTTTTATTAATTCCTATTTAACGTAAATTATTTTGATGTACATAAGTTAACATCTCTTAAAGTATTGGCATCCAATTTGGAAGCACCTTACATACTTAGGTACACGGTACACTGTTAAATTTCAAAAAGATATAGGGGTGGTAGAGTTATAATTTAACCTCCTGAGGCCAAGAAAAATATTAAATATAATGAAACGGGTCACTCACGTCTTAAAGGTCGAATATCGCTCGACATGTTTCAGACCGGTTCGCGGTCCTTAATCATGAGCACCTATCGCGGCGGCGGTTTTCTTAGCAAACCTTAGTTATTTTGAGTGCTAAGAAAACCGCCGCCGCGATAGGTGCTCATGATTAAGGACCGCGAACCGGTCTGAAACATGTCGAGCGATATTCGACCTTTAAGACGTGAGTGACCCGTTTCATTATATTTAATATGTCTCAAACTCACGGGAGTTTTCTATATAAAATTGCCAAGAAAAATATTGTGTTTTTGAATTAGGAATTCTTTTGTTATTCATTTTCAGTTCAAATCAATTATGGAATTTGTAAAAAAAATTGAACGCGGGGCCTTAGGAGGATAAAATAGATACGCAAAATTTTACCCTTACTCGAGGTTGCGAATTTTCGTGAGTGAGCAATTACTCACATGGGCAAAACACCAAATTAGAGTATGTTTTTAGTCCCTTCTTTAAATAGACTATGTTACATGTACATTTAACCGCATGTTTACCCTAATAAATCTCAAGATAAAACATATTCGTGCTCTTTGACGTCCACTAGGTATAATTATAATCAAATACCACAAGTACTATAGTATAAATAATAAATACTGACTAATAATAATTATCAATTTATTCAGTTTATCCCACAATAAGAAGCTATAGCGATTAAAGTAAAACCAACAACGATTTACTCCAATTGACAACATTCAATTTTATTAAGCAGGCTTTTTTTCGGATGAAATCAAATGGAGGATAAAAAGTTAAGTAAAACCACATTTTTAAATTCTCGAAAATATCCGAATTTCATATAAATAATTCAATTTCAAAAATTCCTCATTCTAAAAGAGAATAAGTGACAAGTAAGGCGTCACAGCGTAACAAATCATACAGAAGCACTGTTACTAAGACAAATTTACAAAAAAAAAGTGAACTGCTGTTCTTTTTGTACGCTGTGACTGTCACAATTTCATAGTAATGACGTCATTAAGTACTACGATATGGGTTTTCTTCACATTTTCGTGAATATTTAGAAAACTAATAGCATAAAAAATATGTTTGGGTTTCTTGTTATCTAATTAACGAAATGAGTTAAGATTTCATACCTTAATGAAATTTTGACAATTTACTCCATCCTTGGCTGATCTGACACGTGATTATTTTTCGCTGATTTTCTCTCTCATTACACTTCAATATTTGTTACTCGTAGGTCAATGATTGTTGAAAATTTATTTATTGATAATTTTTTTGTTATACTTTGTTAGTAGAGAAACTTATTGTAGTTACATTTTTTAATGCAAAAACTTACAAAGTTAATAGCCTCTGCCGAGATGAACATTCACCCGGACGCGGCTGGTACCCACATCGCCACTATCGTTACACAAAACGCGACGCCTCAATAGTACATCGCGCATTAAGCGCGGTAAGAAAGGTAACACGAACGCGGCGGAAGGTTTTAATGACTCGAGTTAGTAAAACCGCTCTTACCGCGTAATACATATACAATGTTTATCGTCACAGGAGGAAATAAACAGTAAAGCGAAAAATAATAGATAAATACTCGTAATGGCACCGTTCGACGCGTCGAATGACATGCATTTGCCGACGTAGCGACGTACTTATTATTAGTACAGTTAGTTTTTTTTCTTTTAATATATTATTTTGACACTGAGAGACCGTTAATGTATTGTATTAATCCAGAAACCACATACATCTCTGGGATATTATATTAATAATATGTGGTTTCTGCATACACTCTTGTTTAATCAGACAAAGAACTAAGTAATACATTACTAATTTTAAATAGATAATAACTTGTAAGTTTATATCTATTGAATGACCTTTCACTTTGTTAATCTGTAGTTTTGGATTAATTATTATTAATTACAGATTTTCCATAATTGTAAATTACGATTTAACATGTAAAAGTGCCCTATTTGCAGAATAAATGTTTGATTTTGATTTCTTGGCTTCTGATATGAAAAACGTTTCAAAATTGTGAAATTACTCATTAAAATTTTGTTATCTGCAGGCCAGAGTGCAAGCGACACAACTGGGAGAAGCATGCTACTGGCTCAACCTAATAGAGTTATGTGCCCTCACCGGAGTCACATACGTTTCCAATAGGGAAAACTATTGTAAGTATTTTTTCATTACTCATACTCTGAAAGTAGGTCATATTTGATCTAAGAAGTGGGTCGAAAGTGCAGCATGGGTCCCTATGGTTGAAAAGTAATTAAATAACAGACCAAGTGCGAGTCTGACTCGAGCACCGAGGGTTCTTCAGGAAAAATCTTAACGGCAACGGTGTAGACGGGAAATTTAAAGAAAAATTATGAATACCCATATTATCTCAGAATATGGACTTTTTCGCCTTATTCGACATAGAATCTCAAACGCTATCGATCCTAGAAGAAGAAGAAAAGTGTCCCCCAATATTTAATTTCGATATCGGGTTTGGTTACCGCTATACATAAATGTAAATGTAAATTTTTGACTTAAGCATCACCTTTATATTCCCTTTTATTATTGTTATTACAGAGATATATTTTTGACATGGTAATGATGATGCTCTCATGTTTAAATTCTATAATTTTGTTTGTACACCTGAAAACGTAGAGGCTTGGCGAAACTATGTGTAAAAATTGTGTATTATACCTGCAATGTAACCCACCCGGGGGGGCCGGGTATGTCCTTAAACTACGACCAAGACCACCGGAGAATGGGCAGCAGCATTCCTAGAGTGCGGTGGAGATACTGCGATCGACAACCCGCATGCTAAGCGTGGCGATTATGGCATTTACCCCTCATGAAATTGGGGGAGGCCTATGTCCAGCAGTGGACGTCTTAGGGCTGATATGGTGGTGGTGGGTAACCCAATTCTCCCAAACAATAAATACTTTTGACTTTTGACTATAAAAAGGAACAGAACTGTTCTGACACTTTTTTCTTCTGGAATCAATAGCGTTATTAATGTTGCAATAACAGTTCAAGCCATCAAACTTAGCGAAGCCTCAGCCCTGGTCCAGGACGCGGTTTCAGAGTTCAAGCGGTATTTCTGCAAATGGGATCTTAGACCCAATCTGAGCAAGATTGTCAGCTGCTGCTACCATCTTAATAATAGGCAGGCAAATGAAAAAGCCAAAATCACGTTCTGTAATGTGCCCGTGAAACATGATTCCAACCCTGTTTATCTCGGTGTAACGCTGGATCAAAGTCTAACCTGTCATGCACACCTGCAAAAAGTTAAGGAAAAAGTCTCAAACAGATGCGGTCTCATACGAAAACTAGCTGCAACAACATGTGACTGCAAGGCAGATGCACTGCGTACATCAACTCTGGCTCTCGTTCATAGCGTAGCCGAATACTGCGCGACAGTGTGGGCCAGCAGCCACCATACTGACCTAGTTGACGTAGAGATCAACTCTGCACTGAGAACTATATCTGGGACTGACCGACCTACAAACACCGAGTGGCTTCCTGTCATTTCGAACATTTTCCCGTCAGACCTGCGGAGAGAACTTACAATAACGAGTAAAGAACGAGTACGATAAAATCGTTAATATACCAAATCTCTCAATCACATCAGACCTCGAGGTAACCCGCAACGAACTCCGCCTTTCACCCAGGAGACCATTTGCTCTGCAGGCTCACCGACTCCTGCAAGACGCTAGGACATTGACGGAGAAATGGCAGAATTGCTGGAGCTCTACAGATCTGCCTAACCGGCATCTTGTGTCCGACCCTACTGCCCGCGTTGCCTGGCTTTCATCTGCCTCGTAGGTACTGGGTTCAAATTATAGGTTCCGAGCTTCAAAGGGTAGGTGTGCCGAACTCATGCACAAATGGGGCCTATCAGGTCGGACTCAAATTGTGCCTGCGGCCAGATCCAGTCGATGTCTCATATTACCGAGGACTGCCCGCAGCTTGCTATCGAGGGTGGTATCGCCAAGATAAAATAATAATCGTATGGCATTTATTTCCGAACCGTGAGCGTGAGCGCTCAGTTATTAACCACTCAAAGCGGTCACCCATCTAAGAACTGACCTGCGCCCACATTGCTTTACCTCGCATACCGAACGCGGTTCGCGGGCTCCGCTGGGCCATGAGCGCTCCACGCGCGGATCGCCAAGATCCACCAAGCTGATTTAGGGTTTCAAAGTGGTTGGACCGACTGCCTTTTACTTTGTAGCAACACTGTGCACTTTCCATACGCAAAAAAAAACACTAAAGATATATATATACTTCCATTTTTTACGTTCCCAGATTCTTATTCAAATTACTCAGCTACTTGAGCAAAACATAATATATATCGTACTAAAGCTATGTAGTTTCCACGTTAATTTGGTCGTTTTCCAGGCAAGCCACATTTTCATACAAAATTAGGCCCGGAATTACCTAATGCCGTCCCAACGGTAATCATAGAGCTAACGATAATAGACAAAGTTAGCCAGAAAGGTCAGCTCGGATGATAGCTCCTTGCTTAGTCATGTTTGTTCAGACTGTAAACCCAGCATTATGAAGGAAAATTTAGCAATACTTAGTCAATTTGCGAGTTTGCGTCGTACGTAAAGGCTTTATGAAACTCAATGTTTTTTTCTTGCAGTTCCACTATGATTTAACCAAATATTAAGAGTGCCTTTTTCATCGAGGCATGTTAACGGTTAGGAGTTAGATAGAGGTCGATTTAAATATCATAATTCATAATATGCACACATACGAGTGGGGCATTAGTATTCTTTCTCGTACATGATAAGCCTATTTAACTACACTAGAAATGAAAAAGTAAACAAACTTAAAAAAGCGACTTCAAAAGAAATAAAACAAAAATGCTGTACATAAAAACATCAAAAAGTGAAAAATAAACTAAGTTATTTATTTAATTCAAAGCACAAAAATGCGTGACTTTTTCTAACTAATTAAATAGAAAACTCTACTGCAGATTGCTAGGTAACTAGGTACCTACTAATCTGTTTGAAGTCGGTGTTTTGGCTTGGTACGGACTGAGAGATCTGAGGATCCAAAATGTCTCTCATTATGAAAGGTCAAATCTAAAAAATACCCACCTTTTTTTAAACGAAATCAAATCAGTCTGAAGTACCGTTCCGATACACGCATCGTTACAAATATATCACTAGTTTAACGGCAATGCCAATTATTCCATACTAAATTTTCCAGTCGTGCACGAGAAGATATTCATAGTGTTCATGGTAGCTGCTCTCCTGCACATGTTGTGCAGAGCCCGCGTCGGCTGCATCGCCAGCGACACCGTGGAGGCAGTGCGGACCAACAAGCTGGTGTGGATACTGTTCTACGTGGCTATCGTAGCCACTGTGGGACTAATCGTGTTCTTCCTAAGGCATCGACTTCTATGCAGGCCATTAGGTATAATCACTTTTCTTCTTTTTTTGTTTGCGTAAAACCGATGGCAGTTGGAGCGGAATGATTCTCAAATGGCGAAGACGTACTGGAAGGTGCAGCATGGGTAGGCCCCCCCAAGGTGGACTGATGACCTGGTAGAGGTCGCGGGAGTCCGCTGGATGTGGGTGGCGCAGGACCGGTCATTGTGGCACTTTTTAGAGGAATCCTATGTCCAGCACTGGACATCTATCGGGTGATATGATGATAATGACTTTTTTCTTTTTCAATACCACAACGATGGTAAACAAGCGTACGGCCTACCTAAAGGCCAAAGAGTGCACATTATGCACATAAACTCTTGAACTCCTAGAATAACACATATCAACTTTTTCCAACCTTAAAAAGCCATTGAGAATTCGTTTAACTTTAAGGTAAAATTAAGATGCCAACCACGATGATACTTTCTGTTTTGATACTTCTTGAATTGCTACTTTTTTAATATATCCATAACAAAGGAAGTTATATTTATAAAATCTGAATATTAAACTTTGCTTCTCTCTTATTAACGAGACTGTAAAATTTTAGCATTTAATTTTGGTAGATTTAATACTAACCATCATTGTTCTGTTTCCAGCGTTCACCTATTTCTCGGTCTGCGAGTACATCCTGGCGACGGCAAATATGGCCTTCCACGTTCTAGTGGTACGAGACCTGCCTCTCCACGAGATACATGTAGTGTGCCCGACGCACCGTAAAACAGACTAACAGAGCAGTGCACCGTAGCCCCACGTTGGGCGCCAAGATTATGACCACCGGAACGCCTAGCGTGTTGTTTGTACGGTCGAGGAATTTGAATGTTTGTCACTTTTGGACTCTATTCCAATGAAATGGAGTCCAAAAGTAACAAATATTCAAACTCTTTGACTGTACACCAGTGTACTAAAATCACTAGAATGTTAAACGCCACCTCTGTTGTTTTTGCCGTTACGCTTGACGGGTAAGCGCTTGCCTTTACTTATATAACTTTGTGAAAAGAGAATTTTATAAATGTCAAGACAAATGTTTATTTTTGACTGAATATTTTGACGCAGTCCGCCTGTAACTATTTGTAAAATTTTCTTCCCCTATGATTGTTTTTGACGCTTGATACGTGTAACTTATTTTAGTTTGAATGTTAATCGCATTATTAGTATTATTACCTTTTGTATACCATCAGACAAACATGAATCTCAGTGATTACATTAGGTATCTATACTAGGTTTGCGTAGATAAAGGCACTGAGTGAAAATATAATTTTTAAAAATCAAATCTTCATCAATGTACAGTCAGCTGTAGAGAATCGTGACCTCTGCATAGAACTTTGTATGTAGGGGGGTCAGGTTACAACTTAACTTGCGATGAACCTTCCTCCTTATGCTTTCCGTGACTAGCTAACAGAATTATTGCATTATGTACTAATACTTCTCGTCCGATAGATGATCAATCCTAGGTACTATATGTAAAACTAAAAAGTCAATAATACTTCTATAGTAAATTCTAGTTATATAACTAAGCTATATTCGTAATTGGATAAAAACCGCTTCCACGGTTCCTTCAGGATGAATTTCCACTTTTTTATTATTTATAGTTACAAGTTGGTATGGCGTTAATCATCTTTCATTTCTATAATTGCAAGAATGTAGCAATATTCATTGGCGGCAGTACGGTAGTGGGAAATAAGCTGCAGAGCTTAGCACATCGACGCAAAGTAGCATGTCTGTGCGTCTTCTACAAACTGTACTTCGGTGAGTGTGCTCAGGAGCTCCATGAGTTCATACCGCCTTCCCCCTTCTTCCATCGGACATCCAGACGTACGGCTGGCTACCATCCTTACCTGGTCGAAATTCCTCTAATTCGAACCAAGCACTTTGCATCTTCTTTTATAATGCGCACTTCTAAGGTTTGGAATTCTCTGCCGGCGTCTGTATTTCCGAGTTCATATAACCTGGACCTTTTTAAGGCACGAGTGAATAGGCATCTTCTGGGTGAGCTCGCTTCATCGTCGGCCTCATCTTTGCCCCCTGGCTAGATGCTGGCCAAAAGCAATCCCATTTTTAATAAAAAAAAAACCTAGTTCTGTTTATAACAAAAAAAAACCCGTACATCCGCCTTTAGTTGCGTTGGGTTACGGTAGGTCATCGGTAAGCTTTTAGTTAGGTTTATTATATTCACATCATTTTATTGTCGCATAGATATTGGCGTCCTAATTATGTGTAAAATTTATGGCGATTTAGATTTGATGTTAAACTTAATTTATTTTAAGTTGCTTGATCCATTTGATTAACATTTACGTCTCCCTTGCCAACACGCCACACAAAAGTAAAATATATTCTTTCAAGTGGTTCAATGGTATGGTAATGTGTAAAAAATATTTGGTTTAAAAACAAGTATCACGCCCCACTAAAAATATTTCACCCGTATGTCAAAAGCCAAACTTTATTAACAAGTCAACTACAATTGCAAGCAAACTTCTTAACCTATAAACCACATAGCAGAAATAAAATAAAAATAAAGTTCGGAGCTTTATTTAATGTAAGAATCAATGAAGAAAATTTTAAAATGAACATGAACAATTTTGAAAGATTAATACCAACCGATCAACGCTAAATCTGGCGGTTGCTATCATCCCATAGAAACTTGTCAAACACATTATAGTTGCTATTTAATAAGATTTTAACGAACACAGCCTACGATTGCCAACGCTTTGAAGTAAGTAGCAACCGACCCCATGATACAATACTACAAGGTATGCTACTCCGGGGAAATTCAGTAGTGTGGGTGACACAAGCCTACGTCATCACTTGCACCGATGGTTCTGCGGGCGTAAGTGTGATTTGCTGTGCTGTATTGCCAGTGTTGTACTCGTACTGTCATACTCCCCTAGTCTCATGTATACCTGTGAGTTTTTTATCAAATTATTGCCTTAATTCATGTTTAACTTGACCTATTTTGTTTTCTTAAACAAACAAATGACAATTGTAATGCGTAAATATTATATTTTACATGATTACGGCACAAAAACTTCCTTCATTACTTAGTCGTTTTGTAACTATAATGTGGCAAATCGACAGTGACGTAGGCTTGTGTCCCACCGCTCCAATATCGTACTGTGTCTGTGTCTCTGCCTCTCGGTTTCAATTAAGTATTGAGTGTATCGCCAAATTTATCTTATGATTTAATATTAATTCACTAAACCTCAACGATATTCATTTTTATTTATACCTACCGAAAAACCAAACTTGTTAACAACAATTCGTGTAAGATATTGTTTAAGGTTGATTGTAGATTAAATATAGCCAGTAAGTCGTTAAAATGTAGTTAAGTTATCGTTCAGTAAATTAATGTCAGTTAGCAGCGAAATAAATATAAGTTTACTTTGTTTTGTTACTGGAGTTAAATTGTTATTTGTGTATTAAGGTTTATTACCTAGTTTTAAATGAATAGTTTTGCCAAAATAAGATACTCAATTGACACCAATTTTTTCTTATCAATCACCAATTGGTCTTATCTTGTTTATACCTATACGTATACTCTATATGGAGTATAGACGATAAAGCTCATTTTCTAATCGGCAATAAAACAAATAAATATGACTGTCATGGATTAGAAATGTGATGTCCCACTGAACTGACGCACTTGTCCGGAACTCCCGACTGACCCTATGTGGTTCGTAACAATATAAAAAGACAACATAAATAAAAGTAATTGGTTGCAATTTACACAACAAGCTTACAACATAAGACAATAATTACTTTCATTTTTTCGTAGACCTACATAACAAGGAATAGGGCGAATGGAATCAGAGGCTTTTAGCTGGTTAAGCCAATAACTTTATAAAACGAGACAAAAAGTATTTCCATGAAAACTGTATTGCACAGATACAAAAAATATAATTGGTCAACCGTTGGATATTATTTTTAAAAATTTGGTTGAACGTTTTAAATATGATGATGATAAACTTTAAGAAGTCATTAGCGTATGCGAGAATGATCTAATGAAAAAGACTATATAGAAACGGAAGTTGTAATATTTTGTTTAAATCAGTGCTTGAAAAAATAAATTACATTAAAACAGTAGCAGATTAGCCATTCTGTTGATGTCAAAACTTATCGGAGAAGAATATTTACTCTTTTATCTTTCCTTTGTTAATAATGCTTATTATTTTGTTTAAGACTTATTAACGTTAATAACTGTTGCATGATCTGTAAAAAAAAACTTATCCAGCCATGTCGTCAGAGACGTAGATAAGTGCGTCCCAAATTGTTTGCAATATAAATGATATTAATTTTATTGCATTTGTGTAAGAAACAAAAAAAGCACATACCTATTCCGAACCCGTATACTTTTGAATGAATGATCTGACTTTTACAGATCTGTTTTACTTGTATTGTATGCACAGAAGTTACCTACCTAATAATCCAACAATCAATTCTGAGCTGGCTTAACACTTACAATATGTGACGTGTAACCGGTGTAAAAGGCATAAGGATATCCCCATGCAATAAGCGATATCCCCACTCTCATATCTCTGTTTCTCAACTCAACATCAGAATGATATCCCCTATTGTCTAAACTAGCCCTAATAAAAATCGAAATACTAGTAGCTATTTGATTTTGAACCATGAACGCGATTCTTAGGTTAGTCTCGTCTATTATATGAACATCAACAGCTAAATTATAATATAACTTTAATAAGATTAAGGCTTTTGTACTGCTAGAAATTGGTTTGCATGCCTGAATTATATCTTTTTGTGCAGTGAGTGTTCGCTTAAGAACCGAATAAAATTTCTCTAGTGGTACAATAGTGTAGGTAATTCTCGTGAAAAAGGGATCTTACAGCCGGTATAACTAATAATTAAAGTAAATTTCAACGAGCTAAGGTCCCTTATCTTTGAGAATGACGAAATTCATTATGCGCGCCATCACGATTACAAATAGACACATATATTTTACTATAGATGACGCCAATTGCTATGTAATAAATATATTATTAATGTACTTACTTGGACGGACCAAATTCGATGTCATGATCTAATATAATGTGAATGTGAGTAGTTTATTCAATTTATACATATCCAACATTAAAAATAAATGGATTTTTATACATTCATCATCATTTCATCATTTTGAGCCTGCAATCGCCCATTGCTGAGCATACTCAGAATCGCACATGCTGGCTTCACTTCTAGTAGGTACGCCACTAACTACAGCTCGATAAATTACATGATCTTAAAAAATCGTCTAATATTCATTTAATACATTATACAACCGTTTTTCCTATACAGGCCACGTATGGGATTAATTCTAATGTTTATCTAATAAAAAATAAGCACTATAATAAACCAGGCCCTTCGGTATGAAGGAATATTATAATTAAAATCAACGGGCAAATATTTCATAGAATTTCATAGGTACATTGTACATTTTTGTTCAGATTTGGAAGAATAAGTCCTTGGTTAGTTGGTTATGTCCAAGCGACACGTTAGTCGATTTATCAGGCGTGCCGTCATGCAACTATGGCGTTCCCGTAGTGCCACCGGTACATAAACAAGACCTAAGAAAATAAGATTGGCACAGAACTATATAAGATCGACTTGATAAGCCTTTAACAGTTATCAACTTAATTTGCAAAAGTGTAAAAGTTACGGTAAAGCAGTTCAAAACACGCACCATTTAGTACTTATTTTACTTTAAATAGTACTTATAGTAGTAGTAACTGTAGTAAGCTTTAGAAATATATGCCATTATCGAGATTCATAAAAGCCGTAGATAATCATGGGACACAACGAAATGAAAGTTAAATCAAATAAAATTAACGGGTAATTCTGACCTACTGTTACCAACCATTTGTTACCACTGGTCTAACACTGGGTTTATAACAGCTGGTAATTTGTACCCAGCAGTTACCACTGGTAACTGGTAAGGTAGAGCCAACAACACTTTAGTGGTACTGGTGCCTAAGGACTTCACTTTTTACCCTAGCAGTTAAAATTGGCAACAGATGAAAAAAAATGGTGGTATCGATCAACCCATTTAACTACTATTAACTGTATTAAACCCCTTGTGTGCCATGAAACAGACTACAGTAGTCACACATTTTTTGAAGTGAATTAAGATTGTTTAGAGTCTGTCCTTTATAAAGATTTGCTAACACGGGTCTAGCGCGATATTTATTTAGTTACCTTTATTTTCGACGTTTCGAGACGGGTTGCAACGGTCATGGCAACGAAACCTCGGAAATAAAGGCAAAAAATAAAGATTTTAAATATCTGTACAAAGCGCTATAGTTTATAATTTATAGTAGATGTTAACCAAGTATTAAAAGCCACCCTCTTCAGACAAGATATTTTGGCGCTCGAACAAATTGAGATTAGTGAGAGCATAGTTCGAGGCTGCAATGGTTTCAACTGAGTTAAACACTCTTCTGTACGTCTTGTACACGCATGTTGGTTGTTTAAGCAGGTTGTTTTGATGATAAGATACTGTTAAAATGTATGGTAAATTAAGTAGCTCGACCAATCCCAGCGTCGAGTCCAATTTAAATACCTACATATGAAATTCATCGAAAACACATTACATTTTTATTCATCTGACTTTAGTAGGTAAACTGTACCTCTAGTATGCTTTTCCGAAACATAAACATAGTCTCAATTAGTATTGCAACGCAGAAAAGCTATTCTTGCGGCCTTTAGTGGTAACTATTTGTTGCCATACAAATTGAGACAAAACGCAAAAAAATACCCCCTAGAGATACCTACTGTAAAGGCAAGGCTGATTTACATTATGTTACAGCTGAGTGAGAGTTTTCTTTTCAGTAGGCCTTCACGGAACGAAAATAGCCGTCGCAACGCTAACTACTTACCTATAGGATGTTATTTTGTTGTCAACATTTAAAAGCTCTCCAGGATCATGTTATAGTCTACATTATGTTGTAAGACAGGATTTCGACAAAAAATACGTTGAGATCACGTGTCGTAGCACAGTTTATGTTATGAATCTCTATACATGTAGTCACGTATGTACTCGTATAGTCAGGGGCATAAAGGTGTGTATTTTTAATATAGCGACTATTGTAACGAGACCTAGCTAGGTTTCAGTGCTATGAAGAAATATTGCCATAAATTTATATTTTAGTGTTAACTACCAGAGTGTCATTAATATTTAAATTGTTTTCGAGAAGCAACTGTTATGTTAGGCACATTAATTTGACACATGGCAGAAGCAGATCAAGTCAAGTCTTGTTTAGGTAAATAGTGATCATGTATCGTGCTGAATTATTTTAACTATAAGAAAAAACGGCGAAGCTTATTAATAAAATATGAAAATATTCAACCTAATGTGTGTACATCAATTTTTGTATGTTTATTAGTACTAACTACCCTTACAGTATGCGGTTATATTAAAAGTACACCCTGTATATATTGTTGATTAAATAAGTACTGATTATTATGTTAACTAAATTATGTCAAATGTAAGTACTTAAAATTCGGAAACTGTGTATGCGTTTTTTTGTAAAATTAATTTTAAATCGAATATAAAACTGCCTTATCAGTACCTTATGTAATCAGTAGAAAGACACATTAAACATATGGAACACATGTTTAAATATATAGGTAAGGGTAGAATGTAACAACAATAGGTAATATGTCTTGAGCGCTAGTTCGTATAATTTTAGGTGTCCTTATATGTTGAATTCTATAGGTCAACATGATATTTGACGAAGTAGCTTCAGCATAGCCAGTAAGCACAGACAATGCCAAAAAAACTTGCCCCATCTTCACATAACACTGAGAAACACTGTTTTTTTAATTGTATGTATAAAGAAACAATAGGTATACCGATCAAAAAAGTATACATTTTTGTCATACTACTTATAGTAGTCGGCGGTTAAGAAGTCAATCCTGGCACCTGTCATTTCCATAGATTTTATAACCTCAAAGTGACTTTTAGGTTATAAACTGCATAGAAATAACAGGTGTCAGGATTGACTTCTTAACCGCCGACCACTATAGTCTATATAAACTATAATTAAAGATGTACCGAAAGCAGACAATTGCGGATGCAGACTTACCTACTTGGTGGTTTTTAGTGTATACGTTTACCTAGGTACAGGTTTACACTCTTATTAAAAATTTACCTTTCCTTGTACTATCAGCAATAAGCAACATTGTACAATAAGCTTTGTAATTTAGAAAATTCAAAGTCAAATTAGTACTTTTAATGGTTGTTGATGCTGTGTTTCTTTTTATTATTTTATATTACGTATATGTCAGTGTCACCTTACCCATTTAATGGCTTCACTGAAAATCAGCATCACAAAGCGTATCCTGTGACTCGCTTCGTGGCACCAAGCTGAGCGAAGACCCTTTGACGCAACTATCTTAATTACGCCCTAAGTGCTTTATTATACTTTACTATTTTTATTTTTGTTATTTTATTTTGTCTTAGTATTTAGTTTCGCTTGTATATTTTGATTATTTGCGCTAATAAACTATTTTCTTTTTCTTCTTCTTCTTCTACTTTGTATAATAAAATAACAATATTCGTTGCCATTTTCATATTGATGGTCCACCAAAACATAATAGTACATTACGATACAAGTGCAGAGAACAGGAAATTCGCAACGAGTGGTGATACATAGAAACACGACCGAAGGGAGTGTTTTAAATCGACACGAGTTGCGAATTACCTGTTCGCAAGTGTATCGTACAACGTTTTACAGTACATATGGCTCTTTAAAGTTTCGACATATGCACGTAATCTGCTGATTACCGCACTCGTGCGGTAATATAGCACCATATGTACTGTAATAGTACATTACGATACCAGTGCAGAGAACAGGCAATTCGCAACGAGTGGTGATAAATTGAAACACGACCGAAGGGAGTGTTTTAAATCGACATGAGTTGCGAATTACCTGTTCGCACGTGTTTCGTACTACGTTTTACAGTACATATGGCTCTTTAAAAATTCGCAATATGCACGTAATCTGCTGATTACCGCACTCGTGCGGTAAAGTAGCACCATATGTACTGTAAAACATATTATACGCAATTTTTTGGTCTCGATAGTTCATCTTTATGGTTGATGACGATTTATGAGCGTATTTATACTATGGATGAATCATATAAAAGTATTTGACTATCTTAAACTGCTGATGTTCACAATTCTAGGGTGACGTATCTAATGCTGACAAGTTTAAGACAAAGTAAACAGCTAATATTTTAATTCTAAGCATAAATAACATTATTAGATCAACAGTAAATAAAAATAACAAACAAATACAATGTAACACGTACTTTTATTACTCACCATTCTAATGTAAGTATTAATTTTTTGCTCTTATCATTCAATGCTTCTTAGCAAGCAAGTAAGCTTGGTCCAGAAGAGTTTTAAACATAAAGCACTGCATGTAAGTAATAATGAATCATTTTAGTTAATAAGTGAGTACGAGTATGATATCGGTGCACTTTCGTTATAAAAGGTTTTTTCAATGGATAATTTATAAAAAAGTCAGAATGTTACTGATGTTTTATTGAATGAAATACTATTTCTGCGCTATTTGTTTTGTATGCAAATGTTTAAATATACATTTAAATAAAATAAACATTTATACGAGGTAATGAATGTAATTGACTAAATATTATTATTAATTAGTACCTATACAATTATTTAATAGATGCACAATTTGCTGTTAAAACACTTTTATAGGGAAAATGCAGCGAAAATTTTCATCTTGCCCTTAAATGCATGTTTATTAAATGTATTTTACGTGCATAGCAAATAGGTACCTAATTATTTTTAATCAAAATTAAGAGTGAGAAATGATGTCTGAAAACAAACTTGTAATATTGCGTTCTAACTATGATAAGATAACGAATCTTACGATCGTAATTTTATGGATGACCAGCAGAACTGCATATCTAGGATACAGTGCCCAATTCTAATCATTTTCAGCAATATAAACATTGGAAATCAGGCACAAACACTTATGACCTTTTTGAATATTTCAAAGTACCAACTATAACAAATTCGAGGTATCTAAGTGCACAATTTTTATGAGTTTGAGATCAATATTGGTTTTACTTTAAACAAATCTTTATTACCAAAACCCGCCATCAATAAGCTTTTTTGGAGATTTTTGTTACGGATGGTGCGATTTATTATTAGGTCCATATATAAGTAATATTAATTTTATCTTAGTCTAACTAAATCATCCATGAAATTATGAACGTAAAATAGTTGTTGAGGACTTTTGTATATATCTTTTCAACAGCCCGGCTACCACAGCACAATATAGGTATTTTAAGGACATGTTTTACGTGACATTTTGGGCGATTTGGATAGTAAAGCATGACCATAAAGCTATCGTGCTAGCTAGGCTGCTGTAAATGTAACTACTATGTTTATATAAATTATTAACTGTTAAAGGAAATAAGTAATCCTTCTGTAAAAACAAAAACATTCTTTTCAAAAATGTTTTTGAGCTATCTAGAGATATATTAACATTACCATTTTATTGTTCAGGGGTATAGGACATCCTCAATATCCTTATATCATAAAAAATAGCTTAATTAATAGTTTAAAAATAGATACAATCTTATTTCTTTTCCTTATTTAGTGCCTCCACGAGGACAAACATGTCATACCTAGTCATGCATTAAAGGGCAAAGTTATAAACCAAAAATTTGTTGTTTTGGATTAAACAGTTTTTATGGATATATAAAAGTTTAAAAATAATGTTTACTGTTGTATGTATTGATTAACATTGTTATTATTAGATAAGTAGTGTCACGACTGAATAAATTATTATAATTCATTAATAATATAGTGTCGAAGTAAGACATACTAATATAACAATTCATTATTTAAGATAATCATGGGGATTTATCCTTTTGTCTCAGGTTATGGAATAAATGACTAACAATGACACGTCTTCTACTCATTTATACAATTATAACCTATTAGGCATTAACTTAAAACCATAAGAAAGTATAACATGACTTAGAGGGCGTAGGGAAACTATGATGAGTCACGAAAAATATTAAAACTATTTCCACATATTTATTAAACGTTTCAGTCTTTATTTACCATACACACCGTCAACTTTCAAAAACAATAGTCTACTAAATATTTAAAAACACTACAATAATCGAAAAACTTAAATGGCAGTATAAAAGTAGATCTTAATATAGTAATTAATTGCTACCGTTTTGAAAGTCGCTAATTTGACACCACATCACCGCCATCTTATCCTAGCATTTGTAACTAAAGGTTCCCCACTAGATGGCAGTAAGTGGCTTGTTGAAGCGAAATGGAGAGACCCTCGCTCTCGGTCGTAACAAAGATGGCGGCGATCGGGAGCTAGGCAGCAGGTATAAACTACGCATGTGTTAGTGTGTACATGAACAAAATTTCACGTTTGACCACTCTGGACACGCACACAGGCGCACAAAACGGGTGTGCGCGGGGTAAGGGGAGTAAAGTCCGTGAAGTTGTGTCAGCATATGCGCAAACGAGGTGCGCATTCGTCGCGTGCGTTGTCGGGATTCTTTGTGCCATTCTTCGCATACCAATAAGAGTATATTCTTTAAATTAACTCTGAAATCTACTTTTAATCAAAATTCGGCCCTTCAGCTCATCTTCGCACACTGTAATAGGTGAGTAAAAATTATATTTAAGGTGGTGTTCATACAACTAACTCGATATTTTGGTGATTTTTATTCGGAATGTCAACAATGCGATCGCGATCCTGCAATATTTTACATAGTTGTCGCGTTTGGTTCGCTTCGACTTCCGGTAGTTCGGGTGTCAGCATTTCGCGATGTAAACATAATCTAGGCTAGGTTCGGCAGCATTAGGCGCGTTCTCGGGAATGAAGTGTGCTCAAGGTGCTTTTGTGTTGTTAATTTCGCTTGAGTGTGCTTACTGGGATGGCGCAATTTTCGAAAGACGCGGTATGGTATCGTTCGCCCGCCGTACACTTCAGTCGCGTTGGTGGCTGCATGCGATTTGACGTATTCCGATCTGCGCGTGTGATGTCACTTGTGCTCTTATTTAATCAAATTTCTGGCGTTCATCGCGAAATGTGCGAGTGAATTGTAAACAAATTGACAGTGATCTTGATACTGATGCAGTGAATTTTTTTAAAAGTGTAATGGACTGTTACTATTCCAAATTTTTCCCGAGGCGTGAGTATTCATTTCAAACTGAAAACAAACAAACAAAATTCCTCAAATATTTTAATAAATTCCTGGCATTGTTGGCGTGTTTACTGATTTTAGACAAACAATAAGTGAAAAAATATTGAAGCAATAAGATCTACAGTAGATTCACAAACATATCAAGTGATTATAGAAATAACAATGTGATACATTACGCTATTACAAATTAATTAATAAGTCATCAACTAATAACAAAGCATTTTCAAATTGTTACCAACGCAAGAGACTCGTATTCGAGTTGAAATTAAGTATACCTAACGATTTTTTATAAACGTGGGGTCTATTAGTAAAACGTAATTATTTGCTACTTATTTATTCTTCAATCAATTATCTTTCAAATACTTAACTTGAATAAGGCCTTACTGAGTGGTTGCCAACTCATTACAATATATGTATTATATTTACCTTTAAAATGTTAATAACAACAAATAAACTTATTATTATTTATAGGTGTGTAAACTTATAAACCATGCTACTTCAAATGAATCCGAATAAAAAAACAATTCTTGAGTTACCTATTTTTTATTTAGATTTTATTTTTATTTTAATATATATCTATAGTCTAGGGTTTGCAGTCCCGGTCCCAATTTGTATGAAATTTACTTGCCCTTAAACTATATTTCTATCATTGGACACTAAACTTTACCCATATACAGATAAAGCTAAAATATGTTATTAACAAATATTATTAATCAAATAAAAAAATAGAGCCAAATATTTAAACCTATTATCAGATATTTTAATTTGCCATTTGATTAAGATTTGAAAAAATGACGAGATTTTATATGTAGATCGATATATCAATATTCAAAAAAATCTAATCCGTCAGTAACAAATTACTACAGCATTCCACTTTTTCATTTTCACTTTTTCCCGCCAATTTCATAAATGCTTTTCTTAGGGGTTGGATTTGACCAAACAGGAATCCTTGCTTAAACGAATTATTTACCACAAATTTTTAGTAATAACAATAACATACTACCCCGTCATGTATATGTTTTTGGTAGCTGGCAATCTGTAATACATTTAATAGAAAATATTGAGTTAATTATAAATTTTTTGATTTGATTTGATTTTTCATGTACAGCTAAAATGAAGTATGTAATGTACTTCACATTTAATTTGCGATATTATGCCGTGAGCACTATTTTAAAATTACTCAAAAGTGTACTTACAATTAAGATGGTAGGAGTAAACTAAAAACATATACACTGTACTTTTTTCAATTCCGATAATTTGGGCATATTCCTTTTTAAGTTCACAGCAATAAGCAATAAAATATACCGATTCGTCCATGAAAATACTTCAAATAAGTTTTTTTTTAATTTTCACATAAAATAATTAAATATAACATCAGTGCATGTCGTACAAGAAACCAATTAACTCGCCTAAACAATTTAAAATTCAAAAATAAATTGGATTCAAGGACAAGTTCCGCCAAAAAGCTAAACATAGCTTAACACAAATCAATTACATCAGATTGATGTTTTGATTATTTTATATAAATGGACCTCCAGGTCCATTGTTAATTTTTGTTTTAGTAATTTTTTTTCATGTACTCTGAATTTAATATTATTATATGACTGTTTGTGTTCTGAATAATTATAAAAAAATATTGCATTGATCGTAGATAGAATTTTTTTTTTGTCAGAATTGCTCTAGTATATTTAATTTAAACAAATGGTATTGCTAGATGTGGCACAGAAACTAAAATTCATGTGTCCTGCCATTTGAGAATACATGCAGGTGTGAATTTATGTTTGTATGAAAATTGGTCTAACACATGGAGTAAAAATTAGATTATTTCGTTTTCCTTTTTAACAAAAGGAACTTAGTTTTGACGGCGCACAGCAACTGCAAAGTTTGAGTTTAGGTGCTATGAAGTTGTTAGACCTGTGCATTTACTTTTCCAAAGCCAGGCTAACAAAGAGATTATAACTTATCTTTTCAGTGTCATTTCTGGTGATGTGTCAAATGAGGCGCCATCATTACGAACAGTGAGTTTCTTATCAAACGCCCCGAATCGGATGGCACTTACAAATTATAATGTTGAGTTTAGTTCCAATGGTATCGATGCGCTGTGTTCTAGAGTCTCGGAGAGCTTCAATTACAGTATCTGTCGGAGTCTCGAATAGGTGCCAAGAGTTATTTTGGTCAATACAGTTGATGTTTTTATTGCGGAGACGCCGGCGGCTCGCTGCGACAAGCAATAAGACGTGTAAACTGCTGACACTTCGGGCCCTCACGCAGCGTCGCACCTAATGGCCGATTCGGAACGATTTATCACGTATTCTGCTGTAGGGAAACTGAATTTAACGTCATTTGCCACTTCACTGATGGTTATGTTCCTTAATTAAACTCTTCTATTACTTATACTTCTCCAGCTCTAAAAAACAGACTCCGCTTCAGTTGCTCGTTCCTCCTTATGTGCCACAGTGAGAAGTAAATTTACAGTATAATTACATGTGACATTACAAGTTATTGGCGGAGACGCCTTGCCAATTATAACGAATATACAATTTTGTCATTTTTCCCCCACTTTCAGAGATAGTATTCCTATTCCCGATTTTCATCTTTTTTAGTTCAAAAGGCCCGTAAAACAATATATGTGAGGTAAAAGTAAAAGTAGTTTATTCTTCAAATTAGGCATATTAATTTAAAATAGGTAAATCTCTCTAGATTATAAATTCATTTTATTCCCATAATTATACTTATATCTCGAATCCATATTACAATCTAGAATCTATCAATGAATGTTTACAATATTGCTACCTATCTATACTAAAGAAAAACGTAAGATGAAATCTGACCCGCTAAAACACTCTTTCATCTTGAGATAATTTGCAAGTGCATTTTTATATATGCATTTTATTTCCATAATAGGTACTATCGTTTCATACTTACATCTATAATAGGTACATATTACAATCTAGATTCTATCAATGAATGTCTACAATTGCTACCTATACTAATGAAAAACGTAAGATGAAATCTGACCCGCTATAAAACTCTTTCTTCTTGAGATAATTTGCAGTGAGTGCTTTATTGACGAGCTGTTGATGGCACTCCGGATGCTGTAATCGTAGAACTCTGCCCATTCGCTTACTCGACCGGCTCGGGTAACCGAGCTCAGCAAGAAACGGCCATTCTATAATAAATGTGCGACGTGCGACGCTATTCACTTCATATCATCTTTCACAATAAGAGGTTCAAAGAAATTTCCATTGATATGGCTGACAATAATAGTCATATTTTATGTATTACAACAAGCGATTATCAATGATATGTTTAATTTATGACTCAACTCGATAATGCTGATTAGCGCGTAAATGTTAGTAAAAATCTAATTACCACTCGCAATTTACAAACACTTGATTAAAATTAAGCGCTAAACACATATATCAGAATTTAAAATTTGGTTCATTTAACAGTAACGTTACATTTAACAAAACACACAAAGATTCATTTTTCTTCAATCAGACAATTTTACTTATATTTATACAGTATTTATTTATTTACCAGAAAATACAAATATGAATCGAAATGAGTTTAAAATTACAATGTTATTTTGTTATGAATAGGTATGAATACATATGAATGGTAAT
Source organism: Notocelia uddmanniana (assembly GCA_905163555.1). Lineage (NCBI taxonomy): Eukaryota > Metazoa > Arthropoda > Insecta > Lepidoptera > Tortricidae > Notocelia > Notocelia uddmanniana. Next base: position 27,344,747 of record LR991055.1, read on the forward strand.
AGTCAGTCGGTTGCCCTAACGAGCGAGGTATTGAATGACGGCGACCACGACCACCGTGCGCGCGGTTACGCTACCTGCTCTTATTGACCTGCGGGAGGTTCACTCCCACTAATCCCCAAACAACCTTCCCGACCACGAATCAGAGATATTCAGAGCGTTACACTTTGTGGGATGCCTTTGATATCTAACAGATTTACGATGAAAACCTATAGAATGGAAAAGTAATTAAACAATAAAACATCATCGCGAAATAGTGCTCTATAGATGTGGCTACGAATACTTTTTTCTATTTAAAACATGTCTACAATTTTCACTAATGTGTTTTATTTAAGCAAAAACCGAACTTGATAGTTCATTGTTAAATATGTAATATGAATATAATAATTAAGTGTATGTGTAAATACAAGTACGTACGTAGGAACTTTAGTAGTACGTAAATACAATTGATAAATAATTGTTTTGTTCTGATGAAATAAATTTCCTTAAAATAGAACTTAGTAGAACAACAAAATTAAAACGTGGCTCATGCTTTAGTGCCGAAACCCGAAACAAAAATAAAAGAAAGGACACTGGTGACACTGATTAGCATTTAAACGAACTCTGGTATAGATTGAGTCCATTAGTTTTACTTTACTTAAGAGATATCTTTGTTCGTTTTGTTGGAGCTGCAAATCTTAAGCAATTGTTGTGGATTCTTTATTATCAAATCTAACATTTCGTCGTCATGTTTTATGCTCCAATTTATTATGCATATTATATATTAATAATCGCTTGCCCAAAAGCCCTTTCGAGTATTGTTAATCATTTATAAAAGAAATGCAAATACATAAATAACCTCTAAATTAAAGTAAACCGTAAAAAAAATGCAGCTCTGGAGATGTTTGCGCCGCGTGTCCAGTAGCCTCGCTCTATTCTCGGATTCCTATTTGTGGATTACCTCTCTGCTGTGGAACCCTCGATATTGTCTCAATGAAATGAACCATAATTTCAAAGCTGCAAAGCTTATATTTAATTATCGACGCATGTTAGATTCGACCTTCTAATGTCTAGAAGGGATGGATGAGAGAGGACCCACTCTTCGCCTCTTATTTATCTTAATTTTGCCCTCAAGAGAAGTGACAAATGGGGATTACGGCTGTGTGAAATCGGTGTCATCCGCGCCGCGCTGCAACAAAACAGAACCGAGAGACGTTTACGCTCGCGTTATACTACATTTAAGTGAACATTATTTTCTCATTTGCTATTTTAAGAACAATAGGAAAAATCAAGCGCCGGTACAACTATTTCCAGCGAAAAGTTCACAACGAGACAGCATGACGCTACCGTGACCAGCGCTTGTATGTCCATCAGTATTCTGTTGATACTTATGACCAGTAAACATGTAATGTTACCGTACCAAAAAGGTAAAAAAGGAGCCCTTATGGTGCGACTAGATCTGTTTGTTACAATTATGTATCTCAGGATCTACTTATGCTATCGATTTGAAATTTGTATTAGCTATAATCATATAATCAAGGCTAACCCTAAAGTTTATTGCATTGGAAGTAAAAAAATTAAACATCAATTTTATTTAATATTTTTTTATATCCTTTCATGTATCCCACTAATGGGCAAAGCCTCTTCCCTTTTTTCCACCACTTGTCTCGGTCCTGTGCTAGTTCGCGCCAAACGCGTCAAAACAAAAATCCTTTCCAAACTAGTTTGTACGGAACCATAGACACGCGACTCAAACTCGCGCTCGGCCATTTTTTTTAAAACTAGAAGTCAGTTTTATCATGTTCGATACCTATATAGTGAAAGTATCAGAATTGAATTTAATTTGACAACAATACACATCTCGGAGATATACTTAGCTTAGCCTTTGTCCAGCACTTTTGTTAGCTACTTCCATACGACGTAATAAGTGAATATTGTCTCCGCATAGTTTAGTTATACTCACTACAAAAAAAAGTTCTTCTTAAACTTTTATTTTGAAATTAACTTCGATTAGTTCCATGAAACTAGTGGGAACACACCAAATGCAGGTAGGTGTATCAGGGATTTAAATTATTTGAGGGACTTAACTTGTATACCTAACTATTCCAAATTTCAGCTAAACACAAAAGTTTTAACGTGTTTTATATTCGCAATTTTTCACAAAAGCGTTACTTCACTATATCATTTTAAAACATTTGTCATTGTTATAATTATCATTTGGCTCGATTTTGCTTTCATGTTCATCGATCCAGATTCTAGTTAGGTTATAATTCACTATTCGTTTAATACGAGTATGTACCTATTATAGAGATCTATCACACGCGTTCAATCCTGACGAATGAAATGCGTATTGACTGGCTCCGGGTGGGTTGGGTAAGATAGCAATATAGCGCAACCCTGAATACTCGTTCGTACACCTAGGAATAATTTTCTCGACTGAGTGAACTCTAGGTACGTGTGTTGCAGACAACATTCGATATGAAGCTCTTTGAGTTCACTTGTTAAACTATCGTTATAGTTGGAATTGTTCCCGTGTTCCCGCCGGGTCTTGGCGATTTAATTAAACTTGTTACATGTACGTTTTATTTTGCAATTGGGCTCGCTCGCTTTGATTGTCTGTCGGCTTGTAAAAGCACCTACGCTTCATTTCGTACCAGCTCGTACTAAACTGTGCTGTTTGTAGTTTTCAACTCTCTCCGACTGTTACAATAAAGTTATCAAACGTTACAAATGCAACTCCAACAGCGGTGGCGGAAAGCTTGCCAGTCGCCAAATCATTTAGTAGGTAATAATTTACAATTCGAGCTCATTCAGTATGCATTATGCGCGGTAGATTTCCTCGAATCATTCCCGAAAATAATCATGAGCTATTAGTAGTTTGGTTAGTTATAAATAGATGTAGAACCAGTGTAGTTTTCGCTACATACTGTACATGAACATTACAATCATAATTATAAATTTAAAAACCCTGTACCGTAGCTCAATCGCAGTAATATGTTTTATTGAGATTTGAGAACATAAATAGTGAACTGTATGTAGTACTTGAATTCAATCGCAGTTGAGCAAATACTGAAAACTGAAAAGGCGTGCGTAAGTACTTGCATACTTCATGGAACAAAGCGACTCAACGGCGAAAGTTCGCGGAGAGGAAAAAGTATTCATTTGCAAATTGCACCAGGTTTAATAGACACATCGGAGTTAGTAAGTCAGATGTCGAAGACAATTAAGAGTTTTTGTCGCCCTTCATTAGCAGCGGACAGTGAAATAATGATAAAGAAAGGACAGAGAATCAATTAAATCTATATGAAGAAAAGATAATCTTGGATTTAATTAAGGATCCCTTATTGTAGGTAATAATTCCCTAATTATAACAAAGTATTATAACGAAAGACTTTGTTTGAGATAACGAGCACTACATTCTTAACTTTTTAACCTTAATCTACAGAAATAGCTGTGAAAAAATTATTTAAGCAGGATCCAGACAAGTTTCCTCTTTCAACGAGTACTTACATAACGATTATTTCCATAATAAAGAGTGTTAGGTACCTACATAAATATACTGTGATCTATATTATGTATTTTTACTTAACACCAGCCTATCGAGGGGTGAATGAATATTCACCTGATGAATCGATGATTCACCTGAGATGTGCGAAGCTTTGTTTTCTTATAGGTACTTGACTTGACACCCATAGCTGTCAAAGTACTGTCAAACTTGCGATGTGTCATGTCAGCATAGCACATCTCTGATGGACGGTGGACTATTCACCCTTATGGAGGTTTCGTAGTTGTTTTCTATACAAACGTTTTTCGAGCTGAAACAATTATCGTGGTGTCATTGTTTTATTTAGTCAATGAATTATTACCGCAAATAAATTAATATATATTACCGCAGGATTGTCGAAATTCATTACAAAGAAAACTCTTAAGTAATACGAGTAGGAGCCTATCCTCCTGGCTCACTAATATGTATATTTATTTTTAAATATCAATATTTGTATTATTTGTTTCATCTATACTAATATTATAAAGCTAAAGAGTTTGTTTGTTTGTTCGTTTGAACGCGCTAATCTCAGGAACTACTGGTTCGAATTGAAAAATTATTTTTGTGTTGGATAGTCCATTTATCGAGGAAGGCTTTAGGCTATATAATATCCCGCTGCGACCAAGGAGCGAAGACGCGGGCAACAGCTAGTAAAATATATGACTTCCCTTCATAATAATACCTATTTTATTTTAGCTAAATTAAAAAGTGTATCGAAGCGTTCACCCTCTATTGAGACGTAAATTGGTAAAAAGTAGATAATATTCAAATCATAAAAAATAGCGGTTATTATTAATATCTGAGCTGAGACCTGAGGTATTCATATTCACATTTTTGTATTAGAAAAAAAAAAAACTTAAACTGTCGTATTTGAGATTTATGGCATACAAAGTCCTGCTTAGAGTAGATTATAATACCGTGAAGTTGATCAAATAACATTAGGCTTGAACTGGACACGTGCGTGCAATTCAATTGTTTGCATTGTAAAATAATTGTTTATTTTATTAGAAAAATAAGTGTCGGCTACCTGCATTACCTTAGCGGCTTACAAACCACTTGGAATTGTAAATACAATATTCATTAATTCTTATTTATTGCTCACCTATTACGGTTACAATTTGTTCATATAAATAAACATCTGGATCGATTACCTACCGTTTACTACCGTGACAGGATCTGTAAGATCAGTATCTTTGTGCTCACATACTCCTGTATTAATTATTTAAACTTAAAAACTTTAAAATTAAAACTGTATACGAGTATTAGGCAGATATTGTACGTTCGGATATCTATCTTGCTTTCCTTTCGGTGATAGTTTACTTAAAACTCTAGAATAATATTCTTCACTATTCCGCTAATTAACGTCTAGTTTTGTTGCTGATAAGATCTACCAAATTTCGTATTTTTGCTTGCAGTCAATGTTCCCACCGGGTACGTATCATAATGTAAAAAATATAAAAAAACTAACATAAAATAACGTACCCTACCCTAAAATTTAAATACCTAATAATTTTAAATACCTAAGCAACTTACACCTACCAACGAATTACCTAAGTTTAAAATACCGATTGGACTAAATATCTAATGTTCTACATATTCTACTTAAGGCAGGTCGGTGTAGGTACGACGACGAGCGAAACGAGGAGGAGTGTTAGGAAGAACTGCGACCTCACAGCGCGCGAGCCGAGCGAGCGAAGCGAGCGTGCCGCGGTAGCGGCCGGCGAAGCGCCAGAACCTAACTAACAATATACTACTTGATAATTTTGTAATATTGAGAATTAAACCATATTAAATATAAAGAAGTATATAAATTATCAAGTAGTATATTGTTAATTAGGTTCTGGCGCTTCGCCAGCCGCTAGCGCGGCACGCTCGCTTCGCTCGCTCGGCTCGCGCTCTGTGGGGTCGCGGTTCTTCCTAACACTCCTCCTCGCTTCGCTCGTCGTCGTACCTACACCGACCTGCCTTGAGTAGAATATGTAGATGATAATTTTAAATATAACTAAAAAAATAATTAAGTACATATTTCGAGACATTGTCATACGTACCCATTCCCACCCCATTAATCGGTACTTTAAGGACCGACGACCGTCGCAAATTATTTTTTCTTGCTTGCTCGCTAAGTTTTATCTCGGTATACTGTTCTAGTCACCCACGCGCGGAAACTTCCAAAAATCAGCAGAAGCTTTTTTGTCAAAACGGATCATTATTTCGAACCGCTATAGTGCAGTATTTGGAATTGCCTTTTTTTTTGGCAAAAAATAAAGGCACTAAAATGGCTACAAGTGGAAAAATAAGGGTGTATTATTATTATTTTTATTAATATTGGTTTTGAGCAAAATCTTGTTACTCTTTATTCAGATTTTGATATACATATATTGTTTTCGGTTATGAATGATAACAAAACTTCTCAAGTTTATTATAATTTTACCAAGGATGAGCCCTAATTAGCATATGATGCATTTTTTTGGTTAACAATTAATAAATTCATAACACACAGATATCACATCTTTGCAAATATAGAATAGAATAGAAAAACATTTATTGAAATACCAACATACAGCACCAAAGAGAAAACAAAAATCAAAACATGCAAGTAATAAAGGAAAAAAAACACTCCGAAAATATAAATTACAAGCAAACAGACAAAGAAAGACCTTATTAATACTAGGTGCTGTTATGGTGGCTACATTAGGACACCACTCAGCATATGCTGTAGCACAAGTATACTACAGCGCTGGTCTTTCGTGGGGCCCAGGGCCGGAAGATAGCTCAGAACAGAAGCACTATTGACGAGCATACAACTGTACAATTTATGAAGTAATTAGACACTAAAATATTCGTAGCTATACAATTCTAATATTAAAGCTTTCAGAACAACATGGGGATGGGGAGGGGATCAATTCAAGGGAGAGGGTTAGTGTAAAAAGAGGAAAATCTTAAACAGTACACATTATATGAATATGATATATGGTATAATATTTCGAATGAGTGGATATTAAAACTTATGATCACAAAATAACATACACTAGGGACGCGGCAGTTGCAAACTAAAAAGATATTTACTAAACTTAGTTTAAAAGTAAATAGCGTTTTTGAATTACGAATATGAGGGGGTATGTTATTCCAGCATTTTGTAGCAGAGTAGCGAAAGCTGCCACGAAATGCTGCGTATCTGCTGAGAATATGTAGTTACTTACTGAAATATTCAATGCATACATTGTAACCATAAGATGTACCTTCTACATTAATACTATCTATTTCTTTTTTTTCTATCGTCTATAGTTATAAAGATAATATTGAGTTATTCCGTACAAAAACAAAAACTAAACATAAATCAAACTTTTCGTAAACCCTGATGACAATGTACCTACTTCCATATTTTAATGCAATGTAGACACAAGCACTTGCGTGGATAATTGGAGCAAACGTGATTATAATGGCAATGCATTTCATTTTGGAGCTAAGCTAGCCATTCACTTATTTTAAGAATAAATAAGGATTAAATGAGTGGAAATCACAATATTTCCGATGAAGTTCTAACTACGGCTTCCGTCAGATTACATCAATTTGAATTTTATACTAAGTATAACGTAGTTATGGATCGGCTGTATATTGATTTTCCCGTGCCGCCAATACATGTCCCTATCCGTAGTCCAGCCGCTTCATTACGGGTTATCTAGAGGTTTACATGATGCATTTGTTGGTAAATTAATAACTGTGCAGTGTGTCTTTGATGGACAAAGCAATTAAGCCCAATTGTTTGAGAAAAGTAAGGAGGCTAAAAATTCGCCCTGTCAATTTTAGGTATATTTGATGGCAATAACTTGCTAATATCCGAAAATATCAATGTCTAATTCCTGTTTAAGTCTTTGCCGCTTAGTTGTTATATCTGTCTTCTTTATCCTAACTTCGTTATAAGACTTAAGACGGGGAGCGAGTAATAAAGGAGCAGGAGCAACTTCGCTAGTGAAACATGCTCTTACAAAACGGCGCGATGTTTCAGCCTTCTTCATTCTCAGCTTCAAATTGATGAGGCGTCCTGGTTGCTACGACGAGCCCGCGCGGCTGTCGCACTATAAATTAAAACCAACTCAAATTAGAATCCGCATTATAAAATCTACTAGCGTCCTGCTCGTTCGTTCATGCGATCCCGTGTGAGACAAGGATACAAGTAGTGGCGATACGACAGGACCGCTTTTTGTTATTCCACGACGACACTTACCGTTAAGTTCAGATACATTTCGCTGAAGGAGACATCATGATAGGCCACGAAGTCGAATAGAGTTGCAACTTAACACAGGCATGACATAAACTACATTCTGTCTGTAGTCGAAAAATGTATCTAACGATAGATTAATCAGTAGTATCAGTGCCGATAATATCATCTAGTCAACTATTAATTAAGTCCAACATCTCACAAAATTATCCTTTGAAGTTCGCAGTTCGAACTTTAAAAAATACTATTAAAGAAGCTATTAATCATGTTTATTCGATAAACACAACTAAACTTAAATCACGACAACCACCACGAAATTAACCCAAGGACGTCCACTGCTGGACATAGGCATATCTTAAATCAATACAGCGAATATATATATATATATATAACAGAAAAGGAATTAGGTAAGTCAATAAATAAATAGATTTTAAACCAAGTATTAATTATTTAATAATAATTAATACATAAACTAATACTGTTTTAATCGCGCCGATCCAAGCAATAAAATACCTAGTAAACTATTAAAAATAATATGATTTATAGCATTCAATAGAGAAAACATAAACTAACAAACAACTACTATCCCAATTAAATATAAATAATCGTGGTAAGGTACCTCGAAATCTCGAAACCTAATTAACGCACCATGAAAAGAAGTATTCCTTACTTATTTAGGTTAAAAATTATACTTCGCCCCAACTATGCGAGTGAAGCGATCTGACCAGATTACTTCGTCGGCCATGGCGTATCTGCAATCGGTAAATGGTTAGTTTAAAGTCTCGATATGCGAGGCATTCCCATGGAATGCAACCAACGCTATGCTGTACTTATATGTGCTCGGGCGGACTGAATTTTTTCTTATCGTCGATGCATTTTCTGCAAGTTTTCAATGCGAGCGACATGGACGCGTCGCTACGCAGTTATGTCTAGTCCTGCAGTCCGATTTTATATTTTTTCCTGCTGCCGTCCTCTTGCTGGGCAGTTAGTTACAGGATGTTTTTTCTGTGTAAGCCACTTTAATTTAAACTGTCTATTCGTTTAAAGGCATTCAGATTATAAACATGCATTTACTAAGCATTTGGAAAGCCTTAGGTTAGTTAGCCATTTAGACAGATTAGAAACTAGTCGGGCAAAGTTGTTTCAAATTGTTACAACCATATTGCCTTTTGAGTAAAGCTCGTGGATGAAAGGAGTAGGTTTTATAAATCGGGCGGTCTGATCTCATCAGCCCGGCTAGTATGATAGCTTAAATCATACTAGCCGGGCTGGTTTGGTTTGCTGGGAATTAAATATAGATTAATTCTTCGTCTAAGTATATAGAGAGGTTCAACTTTATTTATTGAATAATTGTTTTAGAAAATCTGATCTAATTGGAACATTCTAGAATTGATAATCGGTTACGGTGCCGATTGGTTAGTTTTTCACTCGCCGGCAGAGTATTAGCCGCCGTAATAACCCCCGTCATCCATCACAGGCTGCAATCGTCTCGCTGTCAGTTCTATTCCGGGCTCCGTTTTCGCTAATGATTCGCCGCCGTGAGATAGCGCGACATTTACAAAGGCCGGTTGTGCCGACGATTTGCATGTACAAATCGCTTCTTGATCTCCTTCTTGCATCGACGTATTTATATTGCAGTTGGCACGGTTTGGCGTTATTGTTAGTTTTTCATTGATATCAAACGCAATCGTTTTTCTCGATCAGTGTCAGTCAAAGCGTTTGGTTGTCAAACACTTGGAGACGAATCGATGTAGTTTATTTATGCAATAAGTAGGTAGATGTCGTTTAGCTATTTAAAAATCCGCTTCGCAACTCCACATTAAAGCGTCAACAAAACTCGTTTTCAACTTATTTCATAGGAATAAATCGTTGTGTATGCTGGACTGCGTTCCACGTGCGAGAGTTTATAATTTATTTGCGTGGCAGTTTTCTGGCGACGATTTTCCCACAGGGGCGGCGTCTCAAACGAGCCGCTCCCGCCCTTTATGTGGTTTTTTGTGGCGGCACAAAATGCCCCGGTGGAAAACATTCAGTGATAACTGGCAACAATCGCAGCCGCCCGGATGCTCTCTCCCATTCCGCGCATACCACGCTGGACCCAACCATACTTTTTCATCCGATGCACCAACGACTGAGCGCTCTTGAGCCTCGTGACTGGACGAGTCATTAGAATTGTTAATAAGAGTTATTAACCACAAAGTATTTTCAAAATAAAAAGAACCTTTTCAGCTGAATCAGAAATCTTAGTTGACCGATTGAAATCACAAATGTTTCCACGAACAGATTTATTGAAATGCTTTGTGGTCCTCTTTCTAAAGTCTTTGTGACTTACATTGCCTTCCATAACTATTGATAAGAAAATGAAACTATACAAACACAATAATTCAAATGGTTAAACATAATAAAGCTAAAGACGAACATTAATAAAATTGAGACCTAAATAGTGACCAGTACTGTTAAAAAACCCGCATTTCAATGTCAAGTGCAGTTTTCCATAATTTGTACATTAAGTAACTAATGGTCGGTCTAATACCAAGAGCGTTTGGTGTCGGCGTGGCAGTTCATTAGCGGGGCGCGCTTCAGTCCAGCGTATTTCATTGTTCTATTGTTTTATTTGCCCCTGTCCGGGACTCAGTGCTTACTGAGAGATATACAGCTCTTATGTAAGTTCTACATCGCTTGACAACTCGAAAAATCACAGTTCACCCATTAGGAGCGTGCAATGAATAGTATAGCGTTCTTTGAAATGCCGTTCTGACCAGATTAGGAAACAATAAGGACTGATTTTCAGACATGTTTCTGGACTAGGTATGTGAATGTATGTCTGAGTATAACCGAAACATGACTGCAAAAAAAAATACGCGTAAGAAAAATTCCATAAGCGAATCCAGAAAATAATTCTTTATTAAACGCCACAATCACTCTAAAATGGTGCAAATAAATAGTGCCTCTTCTAAAATGTCATAAAAATAAATATGAATGAATCTTCACTAGGTCTAATGGTACAATTAATCGAAATTAGTTTAAAAACCCATTGCCGAACATTCTTGCATTTTGAAGACATACTTACGCGTCTCTTCCAATGGGGGGAATCCATTATATGTAAAAACTGTAACGTTTTGATGAGAACATTAACCGCACTTACTTTTAAAAGAGCAAATGTGTGAGCTCTTATAAACCCTATATTTTGTCTTGCTCCAGTAAAAGAAACGTTTTATTAATATGCCATTGTTTCTTAATCGTCAGTCTCGATTTGATACGGCGATAAGTCTCCATTAAAACATGATGTTTACGCGGTAAGTCTCTACCGGTAGTGTTTCTCAACCAAAACGCGTAGCCGCTAGATCTGAAGCCCGATTTGTCGTATCTTTTTGTTCAATCTCGATCTGTCTGACATTAAGTACTTCGCCGTAGAGAGGCAAAGATGTCGATTTTTTGACTCGTAATCCAGCCTTTTCTGACAAGTGGCGGTAAATAAAATGCCGGATGAACTCTTGGTAACGGCCATACTAAAATAAAATTCTAATACTACATATACAACGCAGTTCTAAGAGCAGTCGGATCGTTAATGAATAAATTAGAGTAGTCAGAAGCGAAGCACATTGGCAAATAATTAGAAAGTAAATGTTTTGAATGAGCAGATGATTATTATGTTTGATGCAAGAGAGACAAATGTTAGTCTTAACTTTTTAATGTTTTAAGCCATTCATTGCGTGGTGACATGCTGCCGTACAAATCTCACGCTAGCTAGATGTATCACCGTTCCAGTTTGCTCACAATAAATCGTATGTTTAGCGACGCGGTGACTTGTATAATTAACAATAGCCGCATTATACGAGATTTCCAAACTAAGCGGCGGCGCAACGCAGATCGTTTGTCACGACACAAATTGCTATTTATGAGGATTATCTATTCTTGAATGGCGTAAATCGTTTTGTAACTCAACATAAGCTTTGTTGCAAGCGAATTTGTGGTGACAGCCCTAACCTGGTTGTACTGAATGAGGAATAAACCTACGTAAACTTCGCTCAAATGAATAAAAATGTCTTCCCCATAGCACACCTGAAATGTTATTCACACCGCAAACCATAGCTCATAAATAAAGCATTGCAATTTAGCTAACAATCGAGCTCCGATGGGCATTTGGTCAGATTCCTAGGAAGGCAGCCGTGGCAGCCACGTGTGCTCGCCTCCGCATGCCTCGGCCCGAATATGCAACCCTTGCACCGTGAATTTTGCCCCTATGCCGAATATTCCATGCACATCGGCGCTGATAATGTTAGCGAATAATGCAACACGGCGGGTCGTATGCGGATTACCATTTCACGCAGTCGCATTATTGAATAATATGAATGTGACTAATGCGGTCTTATGTCAATAGCAAACAGCCTAATAATGGTCTAATCAATCAATCAATTTATTCATAAAATACAATAATTTTACATGTCAGTTTGCACAATTCATCACCACATAACTATGAATGAATCTACCTTCCAGATAGTGACTAACTACCTGCCTAACATGGTAAATGTCTTGCTCGCTCGCTAGGGTTACTTGAAGCTCGATGTGATGTGCTCATCGCCCGCGCGCGGAAATTTGGGAACATCACCATTAATACATACAAGTTTTTTTTAATAAATCATATCATTATTCCGAAAAAGTAAGTAGACCAAGACAGTTATTGTACAGTGTATTTTAAATGTAGATTATTGTATGTTTTCGTATTTTGTCCTATAGAAAATGCAGTAGTAAAATATCTACACCTAGAAAAATAAGGGCTTGGTAAATTACTTTCTCTAATTTCCAAATATTAATATGGATTTCGATTTTTGAGAAAAAATACATTACTGTTTATATCCTGCAGATTATGAATATTGTTTTCTGTTATTATTATTAAATTGTAATAGTAAATGCAAATAGTCACAAAATTACTAATATTTTTACGATAATTGACGAAGGACAAGCCTAAAGCAGCCAAATCAAACGACGGATATTTATAGTACCTAATTAATTATTGTGTTTTGTGTAATGAATGAAATGTTCAATTGTTTGTTACATTATATTTTATTCGTTTTAGGTAAGTGACAAATGGAATCGAACCTGCGGTGATTGGGTACAATCATGATGCACCCGGCTGGATACTACGCTAATCTTGGTAAGACAACTTTATCGATAAACCAAGGATTTTATGCGGTCAGCCAGGCTAGAATTCCAGATTTTTTATCAACATGTCAAACATAAACCCACGAAGTCAATTAAGCATAAGGTAGGTATTATTTAATGTGCGGTGGCGTATGACACGCATGCTGAAAGGAAAATATGGAAAACCCTAAATAAATAATAAACCTGTACGTAAAAAATCTTAAGCAACGCCATGTTTGCTTATGTTTGGACAACTTTCCATTCCTGTCTGCCTGTCTTTAATTGTGCACTACACTAAGATGAACTGGCAATAGATATTAGATTCTAAATGTAGTAAGTACAATGTTCTTTAGACCGTTTTATTTTTGACTAGCTGTTGCCCGCGACTTCGTCCGCGTCTTTGCTCCTATTGGTCGCAGCGTGATGTTAATATAGCCTAAAGCCTTTCTCGATAAATGTACTATCCAACACAAAAATGATTTTTCGATTCGCACCAGTAGTTCCTGAGATTAGCGCGTTCAAATAAACAAACAAACTCTTGAGCTTTATAATATTAGTATAGATATTTAGGCATGTTCGCCAAGGTCGACTTTGCACATTAAAATTATGTTAGAGGCTGACTTTAATGAATTATGTTAGACACTGGTGCCTATACTCTTTAACGTTTTACAAGAAATTCGGACGTTCAGCTTATTATTAAAACATTAAATTAAACCATGTATTTTTTCAGAATTATTAGCCACCTAAATTAATAGCCAAAAATTAAAATGACCATCTGACATTACTACTCCTCTTAAAATAAATATTAAAACATAAACAGATAATCTTTGACGTTCTAGAGTCTAATGTTATTGGTAGTGAACTTTCACCTTATATTTGTCCTATACAATATTTAAAACCAATATATAAATATCAAGAAAACAAACAAGATCAATTACAATATCATTAGATAGAAGGCGCTTAAATGTTTTAATCAAGTTCATTTTTCTTGCCAATTTCTTATCTATCACGAGGCAAGCTTTATCACTGGTTCCGCGAAATCGTTGTTAATCTTAGTCAAGCGTTTGTGACGTCGTACTACTGATAACGTCTACAAGAATTATAGACAGTATTCGTCTAGTTCACTACGAAAACATAGTGCAGTCAAATTTATTTTTATCTCAAGTGTTAAATACTTTCATAATGTAATGTAATGGCAAGATTTATGATGAATTGATAAAATAAACAGAGATGGGTAAAATTTTATCGAATAATAATTAACGCTGAAGATTACTTACTTCTATGATTTCCGATAAGAATAGTCACAATTAAATTAATCGTCGATTAATCAGCGATTCTTACTTTATTCAAATAAATAATGAGATAAGTTTTCTAACGATAATACGATTAATATTAGGAACAGAGCAGATAAGATATTCTTTTGAAGTCTAGGGTTATCTTAGCAGACGGAAACAGTTTAAGGGATCTATAACAATACTTAATAGAATTCGACTACCTGGTTGTTATTGGCAAAATTTTGAATTTTTGTTACTTACAAATATAAGCGTTTTTCAACTTTTAATCGAAAAATATAGTCGATTTAAATTACGCTTAATTCAGTCGTTATTTGAACATTCGTTTGATAGTTAAATAAATAGCGATTAATATTGTGACGATATATTGATTGTTTTAGTTTAGTCAATTAATTAGTTGATTAAATAATTAATTGATTTATACCCATACCCGAAAATACCTGAATACCACATTTATAATCAGCTAGTTACGTTTTTTTTGCCTTCCTTACGACTTAATTTAATTTTGCCCATTCCTTCAATAATCCAAAAACTCAAAACGACTTAAACTAGATATCAAAATGCCTAAATTCTTTAGGTTCTCATAAACGGTTGGATTTATTGTTAGAATGTTTTAATATCATAATGAATAAACGAACAACCATGACTTCCTCTAAAAATACCGTATGTTCCAAATGTGTAGACATTCGGGCAAGATAAAATTGATACGTAATGAATCCCACGAATTTTGTTTTCACAATGTCAATAGAACCAGTTTTAAGATAGAAAACTGTAAGGGATCTAATAAAGTTACAAAAAAAGCAAAAAATGGAGCTCTAAAGCAACTAATTCTAATGGGCAGCTGAGACTGTTTTTCACTTATACGTATATATGAGTACATTACACAACTAGGGTGGTAAAGCAAAGAAAGGCTGAGATTGCAGATTTTGCGGCCCGAGCTGTAGGCGAGGGACGTATATATATGCAATCAAGGGCTTTATTTATTACCTCCCGTGTTATGTACATCATTTTATTACTACACTTGGCCAGAAAGCGGCTTTTTCGGTACGCGTAGCGTGCGGTAAAAGCCAATTTTGGCCAGGTGTGGCATAAATCATATTATATCAGGTATATATAAAAAAACAGTATCAGTTAGCTAAGTAGTTCCTTAACATGGAGATCTAAAAACTACCAAATTAGATGCGGCCCTTATATTAGTAAGGGAATGCGTGTATATATTATTCACATACATACCAAAAATATCATTATTTATTTATTTTATTACCTACTCGTACTTAGTGGCATTGCTTTCCACCATATACAAAAGAAAAATGCATTCCTATATAAAAAATAAAGGCGGTACGTTAATGATTGACATATGTAAGAAATATCAATTCGATGCACTTTTGACGGTTACATTGTAATGCAATTATTTGACGGTTGCATTGTAATATTAGGTAGGTACTGCCGATTCAGCTCAGGTTCAGGTTAGTCAGACAGAATTAGAAAAAACCATTCAACGAAAACAGCGCACTCTCAATTAATCTTATACTATTAAACGAGCATTTGTATGTTTATAATCGAAATCTCGAAATTCTCTCCCTCCAACGATTTTAATGAAATTTACAATGTAAGGATTTCCGGGAACGAAATAAAATATCTAGCTAGGTCTTAGCTTCGGGAAAACTCGTCTTCCCCGGGATAACACGAGTATAGCTCAGTCCAGGTACTTACTATTCAGAGGCCTCCAAATATTATACCAGCAATCTTTAGACTAAGCGTTTTTATAAAATATAGATAGAAGAACTACTAAAAGTTTAATTTGTGCTAATATCCAGGCGCTTGATTTTAACGGACAAATAATACAATCGATAACATAATTAGTTTCTGAGATATTTAGCGATTTGACAAAGGGATACTAGACAGTATCACTATAAAGTGGCATTTTGGTACGCAACCTTAAAAAGAACAATGATTGATTAGGCAAATATTTTGTTATTAATTTTACAGTACATATGGTGCTATATTACCGCACGAGTGCGGTTATCAGCAGATTACGTGCATATGTCGAAACTTTAAAGAGCCACTAGATGAAAGCCCGGCTTCGCTCGGGTGAAATAAATAAAGTAAACATTTATTCGTGACAGTTATGCAAACGACAAAAGAAATTGTGTACAAAAATGTATAAAATAAAAACATTACAACAACGAATTATGATGAAACTTCGTATAGAAATATAGTCTGTAGTCTGGATTAAAATATGGAATAGGGACTAAAAGATTACGCTGACGACGTCACGGGCAAAGGCTAGTATCTTTGCAAGTTAATCCTAAGCATTTTTATAAGGGTAGTATTTAAAGGCACATAAAAAATTTGACACCGTAATCAGTACTGATTTGTATAGCTAAAATACTAATTGTTCATTAAAATTCAGTTCAGATGTGCAATTGTTAATATTGATGTGCCAGTCAGTATTTTTGGTGCGAAGTTAGAGCTGCTAAGGCGAACGAAAACAAATGAAGTTCGTGTATCTCCCTCTCTGTCGAACTTGCAAAATCGAGCGACACAGAGGGAAATACACGATGTTCGTTCGTTTCGCGGTAGCAGCTCTCTATTCTCCGCCAAATTCTATTAAGTGGGGCCCTTTACACTCAATATTATGTGTCAATATTATCGCGATTTTTAAAATTGTTTGGCTCTGTTAAACGCTTCATATTATCACAATACTGGTGTGTCAATATTATCGTGGTTTTCAAAATCGTATGGATTTTTCTTCAATATTCATTGCACGTGATACGGATCGTGATATGAGTATATCGCGTGATAATAATAACCATGTAACAGGCCCCTATGGATGTTGCTTCAATATGCAGTATTTCGCGTGATAATAATAACAGTTGGTAATATTTTCTCCAATTAATGGAAGCTATTTAACAACTTGTTCTGTTTTGTCAAAGGTATTTCACATACCGATACGCGCACCATCCAGGAATAGGAGCCGTCAGACCAGAGAGCCTACCGCGATCTGAAAACGAAGTATTTCCCTCTCCGCGCTCGAATATGCAAGTGCGACAGAGAGGCATATATATTTAGTTTTCGGTTGGTAGCACTTTAGTCCGAGCGCGGCGGACGGTCGAAGAAAGTCAAAGAACATTCCGTGTGTTGTCTGTCACACATATAATTTTTTAACTTCCCATCGACCATAACTTGAAATTAGGTGATAATGTTTATTATGAAGTATATTTTACCAAAAATATCAATATATTGATAAATCACATTTGTTTTTTAGTTGTACGGAACCCTCAGTGTGCGACTCCGACGCACTTGGCTGGTTTTTATTACATTTTGAATTTTATTTCTCTTATAGTAAAATACCCTATTCGTTTTAAAGTTGATGCCTGAGGGCCTACCGCGAACCAAAAACGAACTATCTTCCTCTCTATCGTTCGAATATACATGTGCAAGAGAGAGGCAGATACCTACTTCGTTGTCGGTTCGCGGTAGCGCCTCTAACGTCCGAGCGCGGCGAACGGCATGAGCTGGGGGTTTACTCCGAAATTCAAAATCCTAACTTCGTATGGTGCCGTCCCTTTCACTCTCCTGTCATAGACTATATGAGTGAAAGGGACGGCACCATACGAAGTTCAGATTTCGAATTTCGGAGTAGACCCCCAGTACCACTAAGTTATAAGATAGAGCGAGATAGGGATAGAATTTTGCTAGACGTTTAAAAGCCTTAAGTCACCTAGTAGTTTGTCACAACAAAATAGAGACGCAGCTTTAAGATGGCGGACAGACTCAGCAAACATTCAAGTGGTGTCCTTTACACGATTAATATTATCACAATACTGGGGTGTCAATATTATCGCAGTTTTCAAATTTGTATGGATTCTGCTTCAATATTCACGTGATACTTATCGTGTAATGAATGTATCACGTGATAATAATAACCATGTAACAGGCCTCATACATTCGCTTTGAAGGCGGTTGTTGTGACAATCAGCCTAGCTAGCACGATAGATTATACCGTTACGTTTTATGTGACGTTTTAATACATTTCGCCCATATAACGTGACGGTATAAGTTATCGTGCTAGCTAGGCTGATAGGTGTATAGAACGCTTGAAAACTACAAAAACAAAACGCTACAGACGCGGCTAGCCGAATCCACGCCCACCAACCTGGCCAACACACCGGACGCAAACATAGTTTACAATTTCCGAACGTACCCAACCCGACGCTGTCAACAGTATCTTCTTAGTAGTCTGTGCTGTCAACCAACGAATTTAATATGGCCGACCTTTCGTCATAAAATTAACACTTTTTAATGCAAAATACGCGACAATCCGAATTTTGCGGATACATATGTACAACTCAAAAATCGTTATTTTTATACGTTCTTCAATTTGAGACAGGTCTCGTTCGGGTCTACCGTACCCCTGCACGAAATTATTAATATAGATATGTACTGTAAAACGTTGTACGATACACGTGCGAACAGGTAATTCGCAACTCGTGTCAATTTAAAACACTCCCTTCGGTCGTGTTTCAATTTATCACCACTCGTTGCGAATTTCCTGTTCTTTGCACTAGTATCGTAATGTACTATTATAAAATAGGCTAACATTAAAAAATCGCAAGGAATTAGGTACATGCAATAACACATTAGAAATACACACAAGCCATATTAAATATAATGAAACGGGTCACTCACTTCTTTAAGGTCGAATATCGCTCGACATATTTCAGACCGGTTCGCGGTCCTTAATCATGAGTACCTATCGCGGCGGCGGTTCTATATAAAATTACACACAGGCCGTCGATATTATATATTTATATATGATAATATATGTATACCTATACATACTTACAAGGGGTTTAATATCTAGCAATGATCTTAATGATAATATAGATAGCTTTTCTAAAAATATCAACTTTTTTATTTGTAGTTGGTACCTAAATATAAAAAAGTGTTTTCCTATTACTTGTTTATAGGAGAACCAACAGCAAAAACTATATAAATTCCTAATAAGTGTTGAACGCTATATATGCCTCATGAGGACGTTTGATGTCGTTTTATTCCACGGATTTGTTCCAAATCCGATTCCTAAAATACCCAACCTCCAAAGTAACCGTTTTCTCGAACAGGGTTTCTTACCTTTCCGATTAATACAAATAGCAGTCATTCGGCACATTTGCACTTAGCTTAATAGCTTCACTCAGTTTCTAGTGAACTCGGTTCCAATTGATTGGCCAATTAGATACCACTAATGCGCTCCCCATTCCGGGAACAATTTGGGAGAACACGATCCTCTGCAAAATAGTTTTATAGTCCTGGACCTGACAACAGTTCTGTAGGGAAGTTTGAGTATGGAGAATATTTTTTCCGGAAAGTTTAGTAGGGGTCTTAGTAAGTATTTTAGACTTGATTGGACATCCGTCACCTGGTACATCTTTCAGCCATGACTTCATAATTTTTTTTGTTTGAAAAAAATACCTCTCTTTCTTTTGACTTCCACTAAATTTAGCTGCACTTTAAAATGTAATATCACGCAAAAGGATTTCTGGATTAAAAATGGTTAAAGAAAACCCCCCATTACTTTTAATCGATCTCCGTAATAAGTTAACGCTACCCCACACGATAGGTTGTGCAAGATAAAAAAAAAAACAATTTCCACTGTCCGTGTACCACTGCACGATTTTTAAACTAACTAAAACTTTAAACTAGAATTTACTGTAAACTTTCCCGAAAAAAAAATCGTCATACGCAAAATTCCCTACAGGACTACAGTGAGGTCTTGGATTATTATGTATACGACTAAAAATAAGTTATGTTATGTGCAACATGTTAACAGCATGCCGGTTTTTCTTTAAGTTGAGTCTGGAAATTTGAAAATTTAAATTGGCATAAATGGGGACGGAAAGAGCCATGAACTGGGAAGCCTGGCGGGCTTTGATATCGAAGGCCAAGATTCACTTCGGGTCGTTGTGCCACAGCAGTAAATAAGTAAGACAGCATAGTAAATTGGCTAAGTAATGTGCAAAAGTATTGTTTACTTCAACGTCATCTTACGTAGTGCACTTACCTAATGCACTGAAGGTGCTGATTTGGGAAATTGAATTGTGCTGTTGATCCATATTTTTTTTATGATTTTTGAAACATGCCAGTAACATGTTTTATAACAGTGTATGGAAAGAGGGAAAAGATAAATAATAACTATCGTTTTAATTATCGCAATTTATTTATCAATTGTAACTATCATCGTAATATCATAACACTAAGCTGCGCAATGAGTCAGTGGTATAAGAATCGATTGGTCAACTGGATTGACTTCCACTATATAATTCCATGTGTCCTCTTTCTATTCCCATTATTAATTCTGTTCAGAGTTGGGTATTGCTGGGTTGAATAAACCGCCAAGCTACGCCACACTATTGGCCAGTACCACGGTCTGTATTCGACTCCACGTTGGCTTAGAAACGTCTACTATCGTAAGGAATAACCATAAAATCATGATTTATAAACGTCGACTCACCATTGCCTAGTGTAATAAAATCAACGGCATGGCCATGTGGGACTAAGTCGTGCCATTTCTTTTGTATGCAATACGATGCATAGTTACAAGGTTATTTATGCTCAATATGCTCAGAGTTATATTATGATTGGGTGACCCTAAGATTAAGTTAATATCACCATCCCTGTTCCTTTACCGAACATGAGAACTTATATTTTATCTACGCATGTTTCACTTATTCTTTAATTAATGTGGACCACTTAAGCATAGAAACCCCACTGATGTACTGTACTCCCAGACAAATATAAGATAGGTCTCCCAGTATTTTTTCGTGTCTCTAAATCATCCTATGCAACTATACTCAATTTCTGTTTTTTTACACATTGAACCAGGACAGTCCTCTTTTTTTACCCAGCCCATGGTAAGGTCAAAAGGAAGGCATACATTTTCAGTTAAAAGTATCGTAGATAACAATGTTTGGGAAACCAGTAGTGTAATTAATTAAATATTAATCTAAGCGTCTCAAGGACTCCCATATTTTGCATTTGAAAGCTTCATTTGGACAAAGACTTTGTAGAACAAATGTTAGTGAATTAAACTACACAAAAATTACACATACTCGCTCAGAAAGGACCTAACACGTGGTAAGTCTCCAATCGAAAGTAAATTATGTGATGGTTTTGTTTTTTTACAAATCGTCTAAAGGTGCACAATAATAATAATATGGTATAGCGTCTTGTTTTAACACGGAGTAAGACAATTTTGCCTTTGAATAATTTTGGCTTAATGTTTCATTTGCTTGGATGTTTCTATGTATTTAAGTAATATCTATTTAATATATTATGGGTAGCCATAACACAAGCCTTATTGAGCTTACCATGGGACTAATTCGATTTGTGTAAAAATTGTCCCCTAGTATTAAAATATTTATTTTTATTTATTTATTCTTAAAAACAGTGATCTTTTCGGGTTTCCTTTGAATATCGTCAAATAGATGTCATTAGGTTAGATTAGGTTTGTTTTGCAATAGCCGTAAAAAGTTTACTATTTTAGAAAAAAAATGCATTAGGTCTAATGTATTGTATGTAATGCATTGTGATATGATCCCAGTTGGTCGAAATAAGTTAATTTATTATTATTATTACTTCATGAAACATTAGGTCAAATGAAGCATTAGGGTTAGTCCTAATGCTTCATTTGACCTACTAGTAAGGTCGTAGTTAGGTTAAACAAGGGAGAACCTCCAGGACATTAAGTGTTGTTTCATATTTATCCTCGAAAAGACCAACAAGAATCTTGGAAATAATTTTTAATTTGTAAACAAGATCGTTTTGTCGTAATTTAACGTGGGTAATATTGTTAATTTTGGGAGTGTCACTATCACGCTTTCTTGTCCAACAGGAATACTCAATAACAAATGTAAATAGTTATACATATCTTAAACTCGACCTTGTGAACAAAAAAAACTAGTGATAACAGACTATTATAAAGTGACTATCTATTCTATTGAATGGAGAAAATATCACTATTATACCAAGAATAATGAAGAAGAAGAAGAAGTTATTTATGTAGCACATGAAAAAACCATTACAAAAGAAAAACATAATTTTAATTAATTAATGGAAGAAGAAGTAGCATTTTGGAGTACCTGGAGCTCCCTGTCTTCAAGTTTAAGTGATGTCAATCTGTGTTATAAAACTATAAAATCTATAAAACTGTACTCTACGAAACAACGTACAACCACTAATTTTATTTGTATTAAAGTCAGGCATCGTCATCCGTCACGTTATTTTCCAAAATATAAATTGATAAATAAAACATTGATATAGACTGTAGGTACTATTTTCCTTCTATAATTATATGAACATGTGGCTTTGACAATAAATACCTATTTATAACACAGATTGACATCACTTAAACTTGAAGACAGGGAGCTCCAGGAACTCCAAAATGCTATTTATGGTTACTACGTTGTTTCGTAGACTACAGTTTTATGGATTTTTGGTACTCATAAAATGATACTCATGTTATCATTTCATAAATTAATCATTTCTCAGGATGCTCAGGTTATTGAAATTTAAATCATAGATTTTAGTTAAAAATACAACATTTTTCTTCGATTTTCTTGGCATAGAATTTCAAATAATATATTCTTTATCCTCATATTCCTTATTTCATGCAAAATTTATTCCCATGACAACAGATTCATTGATCTTTGTTTGTAAGGAAAATAATTCTCTTATTATCATTTTATAGAATAATCAATTAGCAGAATATTTAGTGTATAGAAATGTAAATAATTTGTCATTTTGTTACAAAGAAAATTTAATGTTTAATTATTCATCTCATAGAATTATTTTATTATTGAAAAACAACCTTACGAACCTACCTGTACGTGGGTGAAAGTCGGACTTTTTCGCAGATATATTTTGCTTATTGTAGTAAAGGATCATTTATTATAATTTAAATTCTATCTTTGACTCGCAAACAAGTCGACGGAGACCCACTTCGCGGAGCACCTATTTTCGCTCTGAGGGTCACAAGGTAACTATCAAACCTACTTGTACCTGGGTAAAAGTCGGACTTTTTGGCAGGTATGTTTTGTGGTTCCCCTCCGTTAGCCCTAATAATTCCACACCTAATTTCACTAGCCCTAATGGTGTAAACCCTAAAATCACAAACCTGAACCTTCATTTTGCCTAGCTATTTTAGCCCTAATGTCATTAACCTAAATTTTCACCTAACCTAAACCTAACCTAACCGCCAGCGTGTCGACGTCACCCCGCTTCGCGGGGTGCCTATTTCCGCTCTAAGAGACAAAAGTTGACCCTAAGCCAACTTACCAATACCTAATACTAGTTCTGCAATTATTTCTTTCTTTGGCCTTTTTAAAAACGCGTCCAGCACTCTAAACAAATATTTCTTTGCAATTCTAAAGACAAAATGAAATTTTTATTTTAGGTACATATATGGAGTGGCCCCAAAACTTATTTTTTTAGTGATTTCAATTCAAAACTATGTAGCGGCCTACCTAATACACTCGCATATAAAATTTTAAGGGTGTATTAACCCTTATAATTTTTGAGTAAAATGCATGTGACATACGGTTACGGACAGACAGACGGACATAAGGGTTCTGTTTTTGCCATTTTGGCTACGGAACCCTAAAAACACTGAACAAACAATGTTCGTTAAAACATAATTCTACTGTTGATTTTTTTAAATAAAGGAATATAATTTTAAAATTCAATTGAATTGTTTTTCTCGGAAATATATTTCATTGAAGTAACTAGGCGTTGATATAATAATATTCGAAATAAAAATACTCTGACCAAATGGTATATGGACCTAGTTTCTGTGAAACACAACTCTATGAAATTTCTGTCTGCGAAACAAGCAAACACCAAATGAAATTCTACTGTTTAACTTATCAAAAGTATGTAAAATATAAAAAATGAAACTATAAAATTCATTGAATGGTTTTTCTGCGAAATATGTTTCATTCAAGTAAATAGTCGTTGAAACAATAATATTCGAAATAAAAATACAAGGACCAAATATTATTACAAACATTTTCTGCGAAACAAAATTCTGTGAAATTTCTGTCTGCGGAACACTAAAATTAGTGCCGTTTTGCAGGTACGGCTTCTGGCTGAAGGCTTTTATGCTTTGGAAATCTTGCTTTTATGCTTGTGCTTTGATTTTGGATATAAGGTATAGGTATCATGTACATGACGATTAGCGTGTGTCGGAAATATTTCAACAACGTTGCGATACAAAAAAACTACATGAAGCTGAATGCAGCATTGACCATTAAAGTAGACCTTTTCTCGTTGCAATAAGGTATGCGCGGGGTCAGTTAACTGTCGTCTGGTGTCGTCGATGGTACGATTATCGATGATTGATACGCACTATCGAATTATACTCGTATAGGCTCCCATCATTCTTCTCTTCCAGTATGAAACATAAGGCCACAGACCACTCTTAAGGCTCAACCGTCGTCAATTTTTTTTCATGATAGCTCGCTCGTGCTTGCTCGATGTGACGTGTGGAAACTTAACTAGGTTACTTAATTTCTTTAACTTCTGATTAAATAGGTACTTACGAATTTTGAGGAAAATTACTTCACTCATTATATCCGGCAGATTATGATGATGTAGGTATTGTTTTCAGGTTTAAAATTGTAATAGTCAATGCATAAAATGATTACTATACTACTAATTTTTAACCCCCGACGCAAAAAGAGGGGTGTTATAAGTTTAACGTGTCTGTCTGTGTATCTTTCTGTGGTATCGTGGCTCCCAAATGGATGAACCGATTTTTGTTTAGTTTTTTTTTGTGTGATAGATAATTTTATCCCGAATGTTTCATGAAAATCTGTTCAGCGGTTTTTGAGATATTGAGCTTTGAAATAAAAATGTCGGGGGTTTTCTAAGTTGTAGTTTTTACTTTTGTTAACACAGGATAAGCCTTAATGCATTTGCATACAAACTACTACTAAAGTTTTGGTAGATCAGGATGTTTTTAACTTTTCTCTTGTCTCAATTAATCGTCAGATAAGTACTAAAAATCTAACCAATAATAATCTAATCTAATATTCTTGAAAGAAATTGACATAGCACTGTCTTGTAAAAATATGTATATGTTATGACAATTACGGTTTCCCTAAAGAGGCTGATTGAAACCGATTGGTGACAATTACAAAAATCAAAATGCCACGCATTAAAAAAACTGCGTCAATAACAGGTCACAGCAAAATGAGGGGAAAATTATTGAAATATTGAAATTTGACAGGCACTGAAAATTCTCCTGCAAACCACGCGTCTTTAAAATAATACATATTAATCGCAGGAACAGGACTATTTATTTATAACACTGTTTTTCGTTTGGTCTGAGGCGACGCAAGTTATAAACTCTACTCTACATAACCGTTATCTTATCAGCAGTACTTTTACGTTTTAAGCTATAACCTGTTAAAATTGACTAGGTAGGTATAATATGTAATTTACTATTATAGCGATCACATTTTTGGGACACAGTCTTTTAATACAGTACATTAATATAGTTTAAGTCAACATCGCACTACAAATAGACAATATAAACATTGCAAAAGAAACATTCTCTTGCTCCACTTGAGCATTGAACATTTCCCGCAAACTCAGTGAACTAGCAGCCAGTCAATGTTTACCCGCGACTGACCTCAAGTCCTTAGACAAGCGTTAATAATGAAGAGCCGGGAAGTGCAGAGGATGCGATGCAGCCAGCAGCGTGCAAGCGCGGCACTTCGGACGCCTCCACCGCCAACGTGACATAACACGGCTTGCCCCGCCCACGCGCTCTCGCTCCCTCGACCGGCGAGCGAGCGAGACGCCCACACTCCCTCCGTCAAAGCCTCCGCGCTCTACTGTTTCTAAGAAAAGCCAACTGTTATTATCCGCGGCGGATTGTTTTCGAGCTCTCGCAGCTCGCTCCCATGAATGAACGCGGCGCCCGCAGGTGTGCACCCCCCAGCGCTGAATTTCGACAGCAATTACCTACATCTAAATTCGTATAGTTGCAAACCAATCTTGAACACGCAACACGATAATTTTCAGTGGCCAGCGCTACGCTTTGGGCTAATCGCAGGGCTTCACAGGAAGTTGCGGTCCGACAACACCATCGCGTTTTACTTCGATTTGCATTGATAGTTCCGATTGAACACTTCAGCAGCCATCAATCACACAACTATTGGCACTAATACGTGTGATAATTTAAGATGTGTGGGAAGATATAGTCTTCGCTGCCAATGATTGGATAATCACATTAATTCAGTCGCATTAGATATTAAATCATTCATTGGGAGTATGATAGATGCGCATGAATGGATAAGAGGTAATTAACGTGCTTTAACTAGAGCAGAAACAATAGAACCAAGTTTCGTAGTCATCGTGACAGTAACATCGGCTTACCGCAAAATGAGGTAGATACAACAAAATATTACATTTAAAGGTAGGTAAATTATTAAATCGTCGAGTGTGTCCGCTGAGTGACTATTCGTAATCGTGTGATCTAAATATAATTTCTGGACCGTAACATATCTAAATTATTGTTTTAGACATATAAATGTCTAAAACAATAATAAAATAAATGAATCGTTTGATTGTCGGCGCCGTTAAAAATATGAATGTAATAAATGGGGTGCTATTATTACCTAAAGCGGCGTTCAAGAGCTTTTAATGATAGCGACATCGCCAACATGGTGCGATATGATATGATATAACGCTTATACCTTTCGGCTATTTTTTGCAAGTTTGAATAAAAACTGTTAAATTTTAATAAAGATTATATTATTCTAAATTGTTTTGTCAGGCGCAGCAGCATAGTAGCGCCGATGTTGAAGCATCCCACAGGTTGGTCGATGTCATTTACAATCTGTCATGTTTCGCTATTCGAAGTTATTAATTAACGATACCCTCACAATCGTACTAATACGAGGAAAAAAATGCTGTAATTAGAACTACGGTGCACTAATCATAAAGTCTTAATTTCGCTACCTTTTTTCACGTAATTAGTACGATTGTGAACTAAGGCATCGAATAGTAGTTTATGTGACTGTTACACTTAAAATACGAGTGCGGGTTTATGAAACGAACACGAGTGATTTAATGTATAACTATGTACATACCTACAATCGCATATATAACTTTACCTACATGCATATTATAAGTTTTCTGCAATATGTACAGAGAGACAATAACGAATTTGTAGCATTGGATTAGTTGCCAAAGCGAACCCCAGGCTCCTTTAGAATACCTTCGGGAAAAGTCCAAAACTTGAACGTAATTAAAGTCGATATAATGATACTTTAATGTAACCATTAAGATGCAATCACAGATACAGGTTTCTTAATCTAGGCGATTCGATTATCGTTTCTGAACATATTGTAAGGAATTATGTTATGGATGTAAATAAAATTAATTCTATTACAGCAAAATAACTTTATTTAAATTATAAATCGAAATGGTGGCGGAATACGAGCATTGACGAAAAAATATAAAAAAGACAGTTCTACAATAATGTATGGGTCTGAGTTACACTTAAATATACCATATACTTAAGTGACAAACTTTAGTAAAGCCTCTTGCGAGTCGTTGTGGAGTCTTCGAATCGAATAGGCATTTGTTGTGTTACAAAATTTAAATGTGTAATGTGTAATGTCCACTACGCTGCACCGAAAGTGCTACTACAAAAGTTACGATCACTGGTCCATGTCACATGTCCATTCAAACACGCCACTACTACAACAAGAAAGAGCTTTCTATAGTAATGTTCTGAAAATATGAGATTAGAGGAAAAGTTATAATCTCTGTCAGTAACAATGCCACGAGGTAGTAAAAATAAATTATTCTTGCACCAACAAAGCTAACTACTATTATTTAAATAATTAGGTAAGATAAAAAATTGGACGTTGTTTGAACATCAAAAATCGCGACTTGTTTTTTTTTTATTTCACTACAAAATTCATACTAGCTGAGCGTTTTTGCCGTTTTATTAAACGTTGTTGATTTTACTATCTATCATCACCCCTATTGTTGGGGTTTCTAAAACTTGGCCCAACTTTTAGTCGGCGAGATAATTCGTTCTTCTTACGCACAATGAAATGTTAACAATAACGTATTTATAGTTCAGTCTTTTGTCGATTAATAGAAGCATTTTTAGGGTTCCGTAGTAACCACGGTTCCGTAGCTCAGTAACCATTACAACGAGAAAGCTGTAAATATGGTGTAGGTACACATCTAAATCACGCCGACAACACGGTAGAATATAATCTTGAAAACAGTAAGTACATTAAATTGTGTCTAGATGATATATTCACGGCGAGGGCGATATAATGAATCCTGAGTAAAGCGAAAGATACAAACGTAGAATCTTAAGGCTAGGTCGTCAAGCGAGTTAGCGTTTTCGAGATTTCTAAAAACAATCTGAAACGTAGAATAAGGGATTTAAAAATTTGAAAAAATTATATGTTTTACTTAAGGATCTAGTCTAGTCAAAGTTGCACTCAGTTACACGATCTAATGAATTTCGCTCGATAGAAAGAGACCCCAAAGTTACTGCTTTTTGTAAAGCATTTACAATCTGACGACTAAACTATTGATGTTTTAAATAAAGTTTTTGAACTAAACTAAAGCCATTCAGTATTTCTAGACATTTTTGCAGAATTTAAAAAGATAAAATGATTGTATTAATTAATATGTTTAAATACCTACAAAATGCCGAGCGCGGAGGCTCGGCAGGCCCGATCAGTCGCGCGCTGGCGCTTACGGACAACGGACCTGTGTCAATTTTATCCGCGACAGTTTCGTGCACCAAACAAGCAGTTTTTGACGAATTTATATAATTGTTGCAAGTTATTTAAGAAGGGCAATAAAAACCCAAACGAAAAACGTCGTATTTATTAACAAATAAATTATGGTCATAGTGCCACAGTATAGTAATGACAGTATAACAACTAAACTGAACCCCTGCAGAAATGGAACCAAAGATGGTAAAATTATAAATGAAATGTTTATTACCAGAAATTATAGATATAGTAAGAGATCTACTGCTTTGCACATGAATATTATTATTAAGCTATGAGCTTCACCACATTAATTCCGACCGTCTTTTTTTAATACCATGTCAGTGGCAAACTAACGGCCACCTGATGGTAAGCGGTCACCGCAGCCTATGGACGCCTGCAACTCCAGAGGTGTCAAATTCGCGTTGCCGATCCTTTTAAAATTTATACACTATCTATCTTTCTAGCTAATCTTCTTTTAATAAATCTACCCATTTCCAGGTAGCTACCGTGGCAAGTTTGGTATCATTTCATATACCATATTGATTATTTTATCATCTTTATGTAAAAATCATTTCTGGTATTTATTTTAAAAGAATACAGTAATCTTTCGCATAAATAGTAAAACAGTAAAAACTTCGCAATGTTTTTTATGCTTTGAGAGCTAATAACTTTCGACGAATAAATTAAACCACCAAAAAATATCTGTATTTTATTAAATTAAATTAACGTTTTTTCCAAGCTCGTGGCTCCTAAAGTGTTAGCTGTTACAATAAAGCTTAAAACTAGTGGCTCTGTGAGCTGTAGACCACGCAAAAAAATATTCTTTCAAATTTCAAAATTTACAAAAACCGTCTTGTCAAAAATATAATTAAACCTATATAATTATCGAACCTGCTCACAAAATGTCACGAGAATCGGTTGAGAGAACTGTAGAGGAGAACATTCGAACAGACAGACATACGAAAGAATTTTTGTCGAGAGCTGAAACGGAGACGCTTCGCTCTCTTGGTCAAAAAACTATGTTAGTATAATTTTATGACAGTCGTGGTTCACTACTAATGGGCCTGTGTATATGAAGAGTCGAACATTATCAACTTATATCCATACGCTTCGTTAGGTTTTACAGTAGACTGAGGAGTATACCCTGTTGCCTGTGCCCTCTGTTTCCGTTTGTGGACTACGAGAAGGCCTTCGATTCGGTTGAAACCTGGGCTGTACTACAATCTCTCCAGCGGTGCCAAGTAGACTACCGCTATTATCGAAGTACTGAAGTGTTTGTACGACAACGCCACTATGTGAGTCCGACTCCAGGACCAGAACTCGATACCTATTCCGTTGTAGCCGCGAGTCAGGCAGGGAGACGCTATTTCTCCCAAACTGTTCTCCGCTGCACTGGAGGATGTTTTCAAGACTTTGGACTGGAGAAGCCTAGGCAATAGGCATCAACATAAACGGCGAGTACATCACTCACCTTTGGTTTGCTGACGATACAGTAGTCTTGGCTGAGACCATACAGGATTTAAGTACCATGCTCAATGACCTTGGTAAAACCTCCGTGAGAGTTGGTCTTAAGCTGAATATGTACAAGATGAAGGTCATGTCAAATGCCCATGTAGCACCAACTGTCGTTACTATCGGACGCTTTATACTCGAACTTGAAGTTGATTATGGTATACTAGCGACCCGCCCCGGTTTCGTATGGGTGCAATGCTGATACTAATTATAATTATATACTACAGAATGTATTTATATACAACCCGGCCGATACCGCCGCAACCGCTGTGTTCCTGCATTTTAAATCTGTAATATCTTCAAAAATATTCATTTAAATTACATGCTGTCAAGTGCCATATTGATCTATATAAGATGCAAAATGTATTTAAGGTATTTTATTGGAAAAGGATTAATGCTGTATTGCTTAAAATCGCTTCGTAAATAAGCCATTATTTTTCGTAAAAAGTAAAGGATAAAAATGGTTATTGTGGGTTATCCCTAAGATATAGACATATACCGGAAGGCGTAGCGTGGGCAGGCCCCCCACACGGTGGACTGATGACCTGGTGAAGGTCGCGGGTGTCCGCTGGATGCGGGTGGCGCAGGACCGGTCATTGTGGAAGTCTTTGGGGGAGGCCTATGTCCAGCAGTGGACGTCTTTCGGCTGATGATGATAGACATATACCATAATCGACTTTTTTGTAGACCTTTTTAAGTTGTACAATACTGTAGTACATTATTTTGATTTATCTCGTAGGGTTCAGCCAGCGTTTGCAATGTAAGCGCAACAAAATATGTTTATTTACGACATCACAACATAAACCTATTTAAATTATCTGTGTTTCTCTACTATACACCTGTAACTAAGAGGAAGGAGCAATGGAGAGGGCTACGCTGGAAGTATATCTGCGCGATCGTATCAGAAATGAGGCCATCCGCAGAAAAACCAAAGTAACCGATATAGCCCTCCGAATCGCTTAAATGGCAGTGGGCGGGGCACATTGCACGTAAAACCGATGGCCATTGGGGCGAAGACGAAGGTTCTCGAGTGGTGACCACGTACAGGAAGGTGCAGCGTAGATTAGGCCCCCACAAAGTGAACTGATGACCGGGTAAAGGTCGCGAGAGTCCGCTGGATGCGGGTGGCGCAGGACCGGTCATTGTGGCACTCTTTAGGGGAGGCTTATGTCCAGCAGTGGACGTCCATCAGCTGATATGATGATGATGATGATGATATATTTACATGAATAGTTGTTATAGTGTATACAAGCTTATTAGTTTTACGTGTATTCATAATCTGTCATTGCTTTCTTAAATATCCGTGTTTGTGCAAAATTAGTTTGTTGCCTTGTGTACTATATTTATTTTTCTCATTTTCTCGAAGATTACCTGGAAGAGATCCCTTATAGGGATAAGTTCGCCTTTGTACTTTTACAATTTGTTATTTTGTTTCGATATACATACATACATATACATGATGATGATAACACGCACACGACAAATAAATATAACACCCTGTATAATCTAACACAGTTAGATAAAAAAATTGCATGACCTATTAAACAAATCGAGTAGAAGGGTATAAGACATATTTCTTAGGTTCTTAGGTTTCATAGATTAAAATAACGAATTTCAGGGTTGTAGGTATGTACTACGAATTCTGTTTTTTTTTTTCATTATAATGGATCTTACCGTAAGTTCGACTTTCAATTATTTATTTACTACCTTATTAAAAAAATATATCAATTACATACTAAAGTTTAATCATAATTAATGCATTTCTTAAGTCAAAATACACTTATATTTCTATACTGTGACCAGTATGAAGCTAGCGGGGTCATCCGAGTTCACAGTCGCTTCGTCCGCGCGGGCTTGTTCACGCACCGCCAGGACAGCGCTAAATACCTACTCTCGCAGAACTAGAGGGCCTTAATCGTAGCGAGGGATCAAGTGTTTACGCCCAACACGGAAACAATTTGGCTACCGTGTGACACATACTGCTTAACACACCGCCTATAAGGCCCGCTCGCTGCTAAAAATATGAAATATCCTGCAAATAATTTTGTCACCGAGTGGCACAACTGCTTTTCACACCTTCTATGAGGAAGAGTCATTGATCATTTGCCCTGAAATGAGGGAAGAACGACGACTACGATTTGATCTGTCATTTGAGTGCTAAAATGACTATTTGAATATCAGGTGTGAAAAATATATTTTTAAGGGCACATGGGGGCAAATAAAAATGCATCTTAGGACTATAGATGTGCCCTAAAATCCATTTTTATTTCTTTCACAACCTATTGTGTGAGTTATCGTTGATCAGTTCGATTAAAAGTAATGTGGGTTTTCTTTAACATTTTTTTATACAGGAATGCGTTCGCGTGAAATTAACATTTTAAAAAGTACATATTTTTTTTAAAGTCAAGTTCCTCCCATCTAAAGCTATGCTACTAGTTATGTGAAACAATTAACGCAAGTAGTACGTGTATACATATGAATTTTTAAATGAAAACTATCTCTATAAATAGCTATAGTCAACAAAGTATTAGCCGAACTTAAGAAATTTATATACTTGGAAAAGCAAGCATTCGTGCACTTTCCATTGATTACTTACGTATATAAGTTGTTAGATGTGTTAATCAAATAATAAATATAAGTTTGTGAATATTTAAGTCCGCATAATATAACGGGTGAGCAACTGCAGAATCCCATATTGCGCGTGGCAGAACACAACACGCACTCGGCCGCTGCTTTAGTTAGTTTATTATAGTTTTTGTTTGCAAGTATTGTTTAACAACAACATAATCATGTCATACGGACGTTATATGAGTACAACCTCTTACCAGTTGTAAGCGATGAAATATTATTATTATACCAAGCCATGACAATTAATTACTAAACACCGATAAGGAGCGAAAGCATCGTGATATGATAACCATTCATAGAGTTTGCAGCTGGCTGCTTTGATTGAAATGGGCCCTCCGCATCTCGAGTAAAGGCTGTTAGGCGCCGTTTCGGCAGTGGAAGTGGTCAGACCGGTCCCGGCGCTGTCGTAATAACAGTAGCCTTAACGATTGTTGGCTCACGATAAATATGCCTTGTTCCGCCGTTATGTAGCGCCCGCGGCTGACTGCCTTCCACTTTTAACAGCCCTCCTACAAACTAGACGAAAATCTATTCTAATTCCATACTAATCATCAATCCGACGACATTTTTAATCCTAATCCTAATATAATACTATAAACGTTAAAGATTGGTTGGATGTATGGATGGATGTACTCGTTCCACTTAATCTCAAAACTACTGGACGTTTTTTATGAAAGTTTTCAGTTGTACCTTATAGATCAGAATACGTCATAGACTATAATTTATGTCAAATTTTATCCCTATTAGAGACGAAAAAGAGGATAAAACTTTGTAAGGAGATCAACATTGTTTTTAAGAAAGAAACTTGAAACTGAAAGAAAACTGTTAGCAGAGTTTTTGAAATTTCGCCCTTTCAAGGGGGATTGAAATTTTGTTTAGGGAAAAGACGTAGCATTACAATAAAACTAATTTCACCGTTTTTTTTTTTAATTTAGCCTCTGAAGGGGTGAAGAAGGGGTTAAAAGTTTGTTTGGAGACAAAAAAAAATAAACGAGAAACTTTTTATGTAAGTGAACAAAATTAAAGTGAAAAAAGCCTGCGCCTTAAACAATATATTTCAACTATTTTGTAGTTAAGAAATCAGAATAACACATAGGCTATAATTTATTTCAAAAGGGTGGAAATTTCGTATAGGGTACAGAATTATTTTTAACATAGAAACTTGGAACTTCCCTAATAGACTAAGCATTAAAATGAAAGAAAACTGTTTTCAGCGCTTTTCAAAACTCTTTCCCTTGAAACTCGAAACTTACGGTTATTGAAAAGGGGGGTGGAAGATTATTTCTCTAAGGCGATAATGAATTATACGCATACGAAGTGGCATAGCTAGTCAGAAGGGCAAAAGTTAGATATAATTACGTGAAAGGTTATATTTCATATGGAAAGACAAATATACAGAATCTGCTATTCTGTTAAACTTTAAAGCGATTAGCTTGCAAGTAAGCAGGGGTGTAGTTACTTTATTATTGTCATGTAAACTCGTGAGTTTTCTCGTCGCTTAAGATAAAAAAAAACACGTAATAATTCACTACCGAGGCGCGATGATTTCCACCGACTCGGAAAATTCCTGTTATCGTGTGGAGACTTTCTTCAGCGATCAAGTGCAGTGCACGAGACCACGCGCACGCGACAAAAGTTGATGGCGGCGTCAGCGTCCGATGCTTCACGTTTTTGCTCTAGAAGATGTATTTCATTTAATTCTGCGGAATTATATGTAAGTAGGGCACTGTTTAAAAATTGACCAGATATTTTTAAGAAGTGATCATTTTGTCGATTGTCTTTGTCAATTGAAACCGAAAATCAATGTTTTTTTTCAACAAAAAATAAAACACAGTACATTCCTGACTAAGCTATATTTTATCAACAGCGTCAAGATAAGGAACAGAAGCAGTGATGACTTCACCGTGACACAGACCATGCTTTGATAAAGAAAGTGAGGCTTGGTGGTTAACTTTTAACCACCTGATAAATAATATAAAGGAATACATTTACTACCAAGTGATTAGCATTCTAAAACAAATAACAACTAGTTCATGTTGGTGACTAAACAACACTAATGGCCATTTTGTAGAAGCACGACAGAAGCGGCAGCACTAACCGGCGAAGCCGTAAAAATCAATCCTAATTAAAGTGTCCAGCAAAATAAAATAAAAAATAATGATCTACAACTTCCCCGAGATTCGTGAGCGCCTGCTCCACTCAAGCAAAGTCGACTTGGCACAGACAGGAGCATATCGGATCGAAACTCGAAATCTTAAACCGGTTCCTGGTGACTGCGTCCCTTTCGGTTGCACAGTCGTGCGTATGTTCGGATCTTTTCTGTGAGTCACCGTTTCTACGTATCACGCCCGTCGCTCTACGCACTTCATGGTCACCCGTTCAACTCTGTCACGCTTTGGCTGCAATGACTGGACGTTTATGCGACATTACATTATATTTATGTCCTAAGTAATAATTGATCTGATTTGTATTAACTGTACGCAGTTGGTGAGTTCTATAGGTATAAC
Source organism: Notocelia uddmanniana (assembly GCA_905163555.1). NCBI lineage: Eukaryota > Metazoa > Arthropoda > Insecta > Lepidoptera > Tortricidae > Notocelia > Notocelia uddmanniana. Next base: position 27,380,383 of record LR991055.1, read on the forward strand.
GTGTATATAAAAGTGACTTAACTGAGTATTAATAATATCATAAACCATTTCTTCGCATGTTTAATAATCGAAACATCCTAATTCGAGAAAAAACATTAAATGTATGTAAATAGAAACTCCTTTCGGTAGGACGCGAAGTATTTTATGAACGAGGAATTAAAGAGCCAAAACACATTTTCGTCCTTTTAGTGTGCGGCAATTTAACTTCAGGAGTGACTTTATTTTATTAATCTGGTCCAAATGCGTCTCCCAGGTGAAAGGACGTTTTATTTGTCACCGTGCCATCGAGATTAAGAGAAAAATTTACGGTGCTTTAAACGTTTATGTGTCATTTGGCGTGAAACAAACATTCTGCGTTTCCGAGTACGGCTGCTATTGGGTTTCGCTGCTGCCAATTCTTCACTTCGCATGCTTGTCTCAACTGATTTCTATGGTAATTAGAAAAATTAAACATTTGTAGAAGTGCACTGTTAAATTGTCAGTAATGTACATTGACTTTGGTGTAAGCGGTGCGGTGACTTACGATGACGGTTATTATTCTTCGAGTTATTAATGTAATGAATAGCGCCGAACGTTGTGCACTTGGAAGTGTAGAAAGAGAAAGGAAATTTATCTAAAAGTAGGTAATGTTTTTGCTGTTCTCGTTGTATATTGCTTGGCGCGCATGATTCACCGTGCGCGTGGGCCGAAGCTTATTGTATTCACTCGTCTACACACTAGATAACATTGACGTTTTTTTCTCAATCTTCAATACAACGTTAAGTCTATGATGATTCACTGCACCTGTAGCTAATTTTAGACTAGTCTGTTTCTATTATAACATTTATAACTTTCTTTTTCATTGGCATGATGTTGTCGTAACGCGCCACATAGTGGTTTCAAATCGACAGTGACGCTTTTAAATACGAAATAATAAATATTACCTATATTAGACTGACAATCCTTTATTAGGTCCTTTATTGTTATCATTTAGAATTTATTTACCTTCCGTGCCATCAACACAGGGCGCTTCTTAAGGAGAAAAAAAGATTTTTAAACGGATCCTTTAGCTTTTATCTGGGCTCATTCATGGGGGACATTGTCGTCTTGTAAACAATTGTACTGATTCAAGTTTTTGTTTGAGGCATGGTGAAGTTTGTTTCGACAAGTTGTTCCTTTAAGTTTGTTGCTATGCTATCCTTATTTCTGTAATTTGTATGTGGCATAGGGACGGGCCGCGCTTGGTAAGAAAGGGCTAGAGAACACTCCTATAACTTTGACACTAAGCAAAATTATATTGTAATTTTATCATGAAATAAATAAATCGAAATCTAATCTAAACCCAACGAAATTTATAAAATTTTTGTTAGCAGACGTGACTGCTTAATACATAATTTGTTTAGTATGGGATGGCGTATCGTTACTGACCATTTCTCAATGTAAGTTGAGACATTGGTCCTGTTTAAAAATAAGCCCGAGATCTTCTAGGTAGATCCCAGGCGTTGTAAGACGGAACTACTGAAAGATTTCATGCCTGAGATTGATCGTTCCGACAGCTCAGTTGGCTAAAGCACTGGCCGCGTATGACAGGATGTCGCAGATTCGATTCCTGCTCGGAGCGCAACATTTTTCCCTTTTATTTGAAATTAAAACCCACTATTTCCTTACTAATGTGATTGAAATTCGTGCAAACCATCCAAACAAGAGACTGACGCTGGATTCCTACAGAGAGCTTTTAGAGTCCTTAAAGTTCATAGCTGCTTTAAATGCTGGTATTTAGCTTTGTGATTGTGACCTTTATAATATCGATACACATTGAGCTGACGACGGCGATGTCGCAAACGTGAGCATTGTACCCAGCGTCGGCGCAGATCGAGCTTTCTCACCGTGGCATTGTAATATCCGTTCACTTTGCTGTGACGCTCGATCGTACAAACAAATACAACACTGCTTAAACATTAAAGCTATTTGGTGTCAATTAATTAACATCATCAAAAATTTACAATCTTTTGGCTCTAGTCGGTGGAGTAGACGCCAGTTCTCTCGGACCTCGGCTAAGTTCTTTAGGTCCCGGTAAGAATTAACAAACGAAACTATGCTCTTCTGATAGAAAAAATCTACTTTTCTGTATTCTAATAAGTATAACAGGAACCTATTTCTTTATGTACCTACGTACAGAAGTATTGCATGCAAAAATTGTATAGTTAAAAGGTAAAGAAGTAGACTTTTAGGTCTCTTTGTTTTTGTACGCGGTTGCCATGGCTGAATTTGTTATATATTAACTCATGCACTATAGTATCGTTAAAAGCTTAGGCCTTTGCCCATTGCATGCTGAAGTAGGGTCAATATTCCGTTATGCAACGTGCTCGATGCATCAGTAAGTATCGATAAAGGAGAAAACACTACACGTTTGATCTATGCAAAGGAGCTTTTTTATACAACGACGGCGGCAAACAAGCTTAAAGCCTGCCTAATACTCGTATTAAGCAGAAACCGTAGCCTTAAGGGCACTTACGACTCTAGAAGCACGTTACCGACGTGTTGACACCTAGACATATATGCATGCAGGTCCGTCACTCTCAACACAGCTCATTCTCGGAAGCTCTGGCGACCATACAGGACCATCACACCACATGTTATTATTGCTGCGATCTTAGTAAGGTGGAGGTACTTCCCCAGTTGGGATGCTCAAAATATGAGCGAGATGACGCTCCCTGCCGCTCTAAATGCATTTTATTTCGGATATAATCTAGTTCTAAAAATTTAAGTCCTATATTTACATACGTAGGCACTTCAGAAATCCGTTTAATTTAAAATTATTCGTCCAATATTACTCGCTTACTACAAAACGATAAAATTGGCGGTAGATAAGGTTCCAAGATCAACAGATTAAAAGGCGCAGGAAGTAAAACTTGCCCGGTAGCGCGATTGAGTGGTTTTACATGCTAACACACTTTTACTTATTAAAATTTGCAATAATATTAACTAAAATACATGCGTATACATCTAGACCTATAACTTAAATATAGGGCAATACTTTTTTGAAGTGGAAATATGTATTTAAAAATAAGCTTTCCATCATGCCGTGTTGCTTGCGATCAATGTATCAAATCACAGATCATGTACTGTTAAGTAGAGTTACGAGCTCAGTTGTTTTTTCATCACATGTGAAACATTGGTCAATGTTGTTTGGTAGCGAGGGGGTTAGGTCTGGCACACATGCATTATTCAGGGCTCATTCCTATTCAACGTCGACAGGCCACCCGATAAAAACTTCTCGTTTGACAAGCCAACGCCAGCACCCTTTGTACTTACGTCATGTTTTTTATGTCCCTTACGCTGAACTCACGGTTGTAGAACAAACTAAACGTGCAATAATTACGTCTTAGAATTATTTATGAGCAACTAAACTTAACTTTTTTGTTATTTGAGTAGTTTGATGAGTTTCCGTTTCCTAACGAGAATATTATTAACTTTAAAATAGCTTTGTATGAAAATTAGAATGGGTCAAATGTGTTTACGTGCACAAGGAAGTATCAGACACAATTGTTAAGTTTATAAGATTTCTTGCCTAATCTTATTTTATTTGTTTATAATAATGGACACTTCTCAATATATAACTTGAAGAGTGCGATGTCGCACGCACGACTAGAGGTTAAAGATCAAATAGTTTTAACAATCCTTCGACAATGCAGTGCGGGCGGAGCTAAGGCTCAACACTCCAATCGGCTCGTGATCGATTCGGCCTACTTACACTCAATAAGTTAGCTTCAACTTAATGTCTCCATTTTAACGCTGTAGTGTATGTTTCAATTTACGATACGCTTATCAGTTGAGCATATATTTAGTGTCAGTAACTAATATAACCTTATAAAACGTATGGTAGGTACCTAATTTAATTATTCCTAATTTCGAATTATTATTAATTTGTGTACTCGCGGTTTGGCCTAGAGCCTAGTGTAGCTGTAGTTGGACTTAGCTAAGAGATATTTAGGTGAAACTACAAGTTATTAAGTCGGAAGCGGGACTAAAATGCAACTAGACCTAAAAATGACAACATTGTTTTAACGTGACATCATATTTTGGATTCGATTCGAATCTATATTTGATTAACTAATTGCGGTTTAAGTATTGAATCGGCTAATTATAAGTAGTAGAATGATATCGTCGGAAGTTGTAGGAATAGTGACTGTTACTGGCACGGTGCCCGTAAACGGATGACGCCTTTACTGTTACGCGATAGCTGTCCGCAGTTAGGGATTTAATTCTGATTTATTTTTGTTTAAACCTACTTCACGCAATCGACTTAGCCACTTCTTAGAATGTGTGCCCTTCACCAATTCAATGTCACACGTGTAGATTTTGTTGCGAGATATTTATCATAATTAAGGTTTTAACTTTAGATTCCTAATTTACATTCACTACCACCATATCAGCCGAAGGACAATTTCATGGGGGGTAAATGCCTAACTTACATAACTAAACTTTATTTGGTTACATAAATTAAAATTTATCATTTATGTATTTACGGTTGGACTTGAAACATTGTAAGAACACAGCTAAGCTAATAATATAGATAACTTTATTGCTCTTAACCTAATTCGATATATTTATGTACATTTTACATATAACTCTTAACCCTTTTTATATGTATAAGCCTTACGAGTATACTGTAAAACGTTCTTTCGCTTACATATTTAATTTAATAACATAGTTGTGCATGGTGCGACCAACTTTGCTCTTACATGGTATTTTGATGTTTAACTTTTTGTACGAAGCAAACTGGTAACATTAATAAACTCTCTCTTGTTATGCAAATAGTTTATAGTCGTAACAATACTTTATGAATGCAACTGCACCTTATAATGACCCGCATAGAAAATGCTACCGGTGATTGTTTGTGTGGCAACTTGCAACCCTGCGTGGATCGTGCCGGCGGCGGCGGCAGTCTCACAGCCACTCATTTTCTAATTATCCACCACTAGCAATCCATTATCAAATTCATTGCGCGACAAAGTAGTGGAAGTCATTAGATCCTACCTGGGACCTATAACTTCCAGTTTAAAAGTAGTTAATGAAACTATTGCTCTTGACGCGTTGCATTTACTAAATACGTACTTACACTGTTACACTACCATACAATTTAAGTTTACTTTTTGAAACCTCGTTTTTATCATTGATTTATATTTTACTATAGTTAAGGAAAAAGAACATTTTTTTTTTATTGACGCCATTGTGATGTGTCAATCAATTAAGTATTTAAATTGTAGACAATTTAAAAACCTTAGCTATAGTCCAAAAATATGGTCCTCGTCCTTAAACTGTTTCCGTGACTAGAACATTGTAAAATCTCTTTGTGGAAATATATTGTAGTTATTCGCATATTTGATCGGATACACGTAAAACTGTAGTTGTATTTCCTGTGTAAAGACCCGTTTCAAGTTCAAACCATGAAAAGATGGGTCAGACGGATAGCGTCCAAACTCGTGCTATAAACGTGGGGTACAATGAAGGTTACACGACCAATTGCAGCACATACTGCAAATCTATAATTCGGACTTAAAATATTTTACAAGCAGGTATGTAGGAAAGAACGAAATCTAATGTGATGCTTACAAACATGTTAAATAAACCAAAATACATATATTATTGCTGAACAAGGGATCTACACCTTTATCTGACTAAGCGATAATGCATCACATCGGAGAATAAGAACATACTTAAATGGCAAATCAACAGAACAGCACGCATCTAGCCACTCATAAATATGGACATGTGTCGCAAGAACCTTGTTTTTTAGAATTTGTACGTATGTTGCGTGGTAGGAATTCTGCTAATCGTCGCTGGCAACATTTTGCGCATGCCATGGATGTTGTCGCTGCAGCAAATGAGTATAATTTAACCGCAAGCAGCCTCTTTTACTCGGCTAAAAGGAGGGTTTACTCACTGCGATATTAATTAATAACCGACCTATTATAATAGTAACTGGATATAAAACTGAAGGTTTATTTATACTGGGCTTAATAATAGCAAAAAATAACGAAAGTTCCCTCGACCTTGGTGTAAAACCTGAAATGCAAGTCAAATAGTATTCCTTTCATTCTCGAAGTCTCATCCTAATAGTGGTGCAGGTGTTATCGGACCGGGCGTCGCCCACGCGCCCGCTCGAGTAAATCACCAAACACGCGCTCGCGCCAACGCCGCGCCGCGCCGCCGCTACAATCTATGCAAATCGCGGGCTCAAACTTATTGCTCTCGCCTCGACTCCTTTCCAAATGCATACTAAATAGCTCACCAACCACGCCAGCCTTTGTTCCAAGTTTTTCACTTAACCTCCTATGCCTCATTTGTTTATGGAGAAAATGTTAAACAGTTACTAGCAAACTATAAATATTAATAAAGTTTATAAAATAATTTACGTGTAATAATTATCACTTTTAGTCATAATTTTAATTAAGTAGCTCTGTTCGAGGATTTCCTTGGAGTAGCTTGCATATATTCCCATGGCGTTCTCGGAATAAGACACAGAATGTAACAAGAGCGGTTGCTCCCGTTCTTCCGCATAGATGCTACTCGCATTACGTTCCAATTATACCTGATACTAAAGAGAAATATTATTGCACTGATTTACTACTATGGCAAGATAATTACTGTGAGAATCTTGGTCGGTTTATAATCATAAATAAGTAAGATACTTATGTGATAAGGTACAATTATGGCGCGTTAACTCCTAATGCTAATGTTAATGTTCGATTCCCTATAATTATACGTTACAAAATTTATGTAAAGTCCTGGTAATTTCATAGTTTTGAATAAATAATCTTGTTAGTTCAAATTAAAGGTTATCGAGAAACAAAATGTAAGGAGTCGCTATCAGGTCAATATTTTTTACATTAAATTGGTAAGGAATAAAGTTATGTTTTATTTCAAGATTTCCACAACATCCTCAGCGACGTTCAGAATGGACCGCCATTATAGCGCAAAATAGACGTGATGCACTCTATAAACTAAGCCACACGAGTTTTGTGTTCGGCCCATTTCCCTATTTCCTTTATATGTTGGAAATAGGGAAATGGGCCGAACACAAAACAAACAAAAAAACAAAGAATAAAAGGAATAATGATTCAAATTCTGTTTTAACATACAATATTAGCGTGAATAATCATGCAGAGGAAAACATTTTCATATACTTGTACTCGTATGAATTGATGTAATAAAAATCAATTTAATTAATGTACCTTTCAAGTTCATAGTCGGTATCTTTGTTTTATAGATGTCAGAGATAGATTACGATGACTTGCAAAGCAAAAGTTGTAAAACTACAAACACTGCTCTAATGGCAGAAGTCAGTACTTTTGAAATGACTAAGCCTATAGTCTTGCTTAAGAGTTTCATGAAAGTAAACATCTTTATCTCTAACACAGAAAAAGAAAAGTAACAATCACAGGATTGTGCGTGAATGTTGAAATGGAATGTTTTATTCATATTGTTTTTTGTTTTAAAGTATTAGTAATATAAAAAGAATTTAAATAACCAAAGCGACTCCATTACTTTCACTGTTCACTTTTGACATTTATGAAGTAAACATTGGTAGCCAGTACACGATAGTGCCATTTTACTAAAAAGTTTTTACCATGTTGGTTCTTATGTTTGCAAATTTGACACTTGACGCTAATGTCTGTAAGTTCTTTTTTGTACGAAGTTTTTATTTAACTCGGACTAAAAAGAAGCGTTATTGTCAGCTATTGGAATGTAACTGTCAGTGTCATCTTGCGCCACATTTTTAGTTATTGATGGATTCTGCTTGTCTCTGTGTTTGATAACGCACGTGCTCCGGTTTGATTTACGTTTTTCAGTGGCTTTGGTAGCCAATCTTCACTTAGATTAGGATATTTTTGTGGGTGAAGGTATAATAACAACGGGAAGGTAAGTGTTTTGTGTTTGTTTGTCCTGTGAGGATGGAAACGGGAGATACGGAACCCCCTGACAAAGGGGGAACTCAAAACTCTACAAAAAAACGCTCAAATGACGTTGAAAACGACGGAATAGAGCTACATGGTAAAAAATCTATCCCTCCAAATGCATCCGTCCAACATACGTACGTACGGCCAGGGTATGAAAGTAGCTCCGATTTTAAATACTCCGAAACAGATTCAGGGCCTTTTCTCGTGCATGTGTCCCGGGAAGACACCACAGATCAGCCAAGCGCCTCAAGTCGCATGAGGGCTCTAAAAATGGCTCAAGTCATTTACAACGGAAAAGTAGCAGGTATAAAAGAGATTAAAAATATAGGCAAAAATAAATTGTGTATTTACTTTGCATCTGCTTCTGAAGCCAATTCATTTTTGACACACTCTATTTTGGCTACCCATAAACTAGCAGCCATGATACCAAGGTTCCAGGTTTCTCGCATGGGTGTGGTAGGTCAGGTCCCGCTGGACTGGACATTGGAAGAGTTCTCAAATGGAATTCAATGCCCCTCTGGGTCTGGACCAGTAATAAAAGCGCGCAGACTCAACAAAAAGAAAGAAATTGAAGGTAGAAAAGTATGGGAGCCGACAGGTACTGTAGTACTGACATTCCTCGGCCAAATATTGCCAGAAAAAATCTACTGTTTTAATATGTCAATCCCAGTGTCCTCTTATAGGCTACCTATCATTCAATGCAACAGATGCTGCAGATTCGGACATATAAAGGAACAGTGCCGTTCCAACCCCAGGTGTGCCCGGTGTGCCCAAAATCATGAGGCCTCTGAGTGTTCAGTCCCCGACACAGAAATATCTTGTCTTTTTTGTTCTGGACCACATGCTGCAACCGACCCAAAGTGCCCTGAACTCTCCAGACAAAAGTCCATCAAGCTAGTCATGTCTGAGGAAAATGTTGGATATATTGAAGCCGCAAGAAGGTTCCGCCCTGTTCGCTCTTTGTATGCGGATAAGTCAAAGACTGTTTTTGCCAGCCAGTCCAATCCGGGCAATTCGCCTGCCCCTTCACCACCTTCAAGCCCATCCCATTCTCAATCGCACCAACAGTCACAATCATACAGAAAAACTGTCTTCATTGAGCGGCGACCCAAGCCAGTGCTTGGGAAGTCCTATGATGTAGAAGCACACAGACTGATAACAGCTACTCCCCGTTCTACTCTGCCTAATGGTTGTGCACTAGAACAACCTATCTCAGTTACACCAAACGATAACCTGGGCGACATTATCTACCAGGTTATAGTAAATCTCCTCTCGAAATTTTCAGACATCATACCGTACACTGTTCTAGAAAGCCTTAAGGGCAATATTTGTGCTGCTATTAATAAAGTAATCCAAGATGGGCAATCACAATCTGATACAATGGAATACTAGAAATATTAAAAATAAAAAACAAGAGATATTCCAACTAATCAATTTGTTCAGTCCGGTCATTCTTGCCATCTCGGAGACATGGCTGAGGCCTCAGTCCCTATTTAGGGTCAGAGGTTACTCCTGCGTCCGGGATGATAGGGATGATGGCTGGGCTGGTTGTGCTATCCTTGTAAAAAGAAGTTTTACTTTTTCTCAACTTCCCATACCTCCCCACTCCCCCGGTTTAAATGTTGTCGCGGTTCGATGCCTCAACATCTCCTTTGTTTCTGTTTATATTCCCCATCCAAATCATGACCTGATCCAGGAGCTCAAATTAATTTTAATAGCCTTTCCAGCCCCACTCATCGTTCAAGGAGACTTTAATTGTCGCCACACACTATGGGGTTCCCACTGCTGTGACGCGACGTCTTCCTTCCTTCTAGATCTGATGGATGAGGTAAATTTATGTATTCTAAATGACGGAACCCCAACGCGCAGAGTTCCACCCACTCAAAACGCTAGTGTCCCTGACCTTACGCTGGCATCCCCAAACTTGGTTCGCTCTCTGTCATGGACAGTTTCTTTGAACTCTCTCGGGAGTGATCATCTGCCTATTATTACTACCTTGTTAGATTCTTCCTTTTCTCCATTACCCATACAAGCTCCACTCCTCAAATATAGAACAAGCCAGGCGGACTGGAGCAAATTTAGATCCAATCTAGAACTCGCTATGGGAAATATGCCCACTATCACACAATCGAATGTGTCAGAATCGTACAACTGGTTCATTGCGGCTATTTACTCTGCGGCCGATAGCTCGATCCCCTTAAAAAACACAGCACGCGATAAAATACCCTCCCCGGCGTGGTGGGACGCTGAGTGCTCATCAGTTATTAAAGAGCGTAACCAGGCGGAGTCTCTTTTCGCTGCCGATCTTTCTTTAGAAAACTATTTAAATTTTCAACGTGTGAGTGCTCACAGTAAAAGGTTTCTCAGCAAAAAGAAATTTCAGGGCTGGCGTTCCTTTTGCGAATCCCTGTCCCCTAGGACTCCTAGTACATTAGTGTGGAAAAAAATAAAAGCTTTTCGTTGTTCTCAAATAGACAACAATGTCTCTAGCAATGCCTCTCCGTGGCTTGAGGGGTTTACAGCAAAACTTGCTCCTCCATTCGTACCGCACTGGGAAGGCGTTGGCACTTATTGTTCACTTTCCTCGCCACCTGAAAGAATGAACGAAGCCTTTAGTTTTGACGAGCTGTGTTGTGCACTTGATCATTTGAGGGATTCGACACCGGGTTGTGACGGCATTCCATATTCCTTTATTACCCAAAGCTCTAAATTAACTAAATTGATTTTCCTACAAATTTTAAATAATATATTTTTAACTGGACACGTACCTGATAGCTGGAAAACCCAGATTATAGTACCGATTTTAAAACCTGGTAAGGATCCACTGAGTCCTAATTCTTACAGACCCATTGCCTTGTCGTCAGTTCTAGGCAAAATTATGGAGCACCTATTAAAAAATAGACTAGAGTGGATTCTAGAAAATAAAAATATCATCCCTAAAACTCAGTTCGGCTTCAGAAAGGGTATGGGCACAATGGATAGTCTGAGCATTCTTACCTCTGATATCCGGCTATCTCTCACTCGCGGTGAACACGTGGTGGGCGTCTTCCTTGACGTCACAGCGGCCTACGATAACGTTGATCTCCCTATACTCAGGCAGAAAATGCTCAATCTGAGTATACCCGTGAGGATTATCAATATCGTGTGCAACATGTACATGGGCCGGTCCATTCTGATCCGATCAAATGGTAAATTGTCCCCACCCAGTCTTGCTTGGAAGGGCCTCCCCCAAGGATCTGTTTTGAGCCCTCTTCTTTACAGTCTATACACATCGGACCTCGATACCTCCGTTAATTGCTTCTGCAAGATTTTGCAGTATGCCGATGACATCGCTTTGTATTCTTCATCGAAAGACTTTTCAGAAAGCACACATGCCCTTAATTCTGCCCTGTATTATCTCAACTCATGGTTATCCGACCATGGCTTATCCTTGTCTGCAGAAAAAAGTAGCGCAGTCGTCTTCTCCAGGAAAAGGCATGTTCCTGACCTATATATCCACATCGACGACCAACCTGTAATTGTTAAGGACAATGTTAAGTTTTTGGGCATTATTTTGGATTCTAAGCTGTCCGGGGTCAATCACTTGAACTATGTGTGTCAAAAGGCAGAAAAAAACGTAAATATCATTCGTGCTTTATCAGGTGTTAGGTGGGGCTCGCACCCCTACAGCCAGAAACTCCTATACAACGCCATTGTCAGAAGTCATTTTGACTATGGTAGTTTTGTCCTGGAACCATGCAGCAAGCTAGCGTTGGCAAAACTTGACAGAATTCAGGCAAGGTGTTTAAGAATCATTACAGGAGCAATGAAATCTTCCCCAACGAACGCCCTCCAAGTCGAGTGCATGGACCCCCCTTATTCTTTGCGCAGACAATTCTTGGCTGATCGGTTCTTTTTCAAGTCACTTCATGTAGCTTCACATCCGTTACTCCCAATCCTTGAATCTCTCCAACAACTTGTGGCCTCTTCTCCATATTGGACTCACAAAGTATCTCCTCTCTTAGTAAATAGCTATAAAAAGTTCATAGAGCTATCTGTAAAAGTGTTTCAAAATTACAAAAATCCTCTCTTTGAAACTAACTATGACAGTCAAATTTTTCAGCCTACGGTTATTTTTAATCTAGGTGTGTCAAAGAATCAAATAGGTGCGGATAATATATTTAATAAAGTTATGGATGAAAAGTGGTCAGACTATCTTGCTATCTACACGGATGCTTCCAAGTTGAGCGAAAATGGCCCTGTAGGTTCAGCGGTGTGGATCCCCAGGTACAAAATTATATTAAATTTTAAACTCCCTCCCGGTAACTCTGTGTTTTCGGGAGAAGCTATTGCGTTGCTTGAAGCGGTTTCTTACGTGCAATCTCACCATCTTAATAAGTCTCTTATTTTAACCGATTCCCTGAGTTGCCTGCAGGATATAGTTAAACGTCCATTCCATGCTAAAGAGAACTTCCCTGTAACCCTACAAATTAAGGAGCTCCTCTACAGGTGTCACATGGATAACATTGATGTGGTTCTGGCTTGGATCCCAGGTCACAGTGGAATAAAAGGAAACGAGACGGCTGACCTTTGCGCAAAGGAAGCTATTACGCAGGGCAACAATGTTCATGATCGATGTTTTACCCGTGACCTCAAAGCGCTTGCTCTCCCGCACATGCGAGATGCCTGGAACTCCCGCTGGCAAACTACCCGTATAAATGTTGGCAAAAATTATGGCAAAATCCAACCAGATCTGCCCTCTAGGCCGTGGTTTTTTACTAGGAAAGGAATTCCGAAAAACATTACATCCGCGATTATTCGTTTACGGCTAGGCCACATTTGTACACCTGTATTTTTGGCAAAGATACATGTTCGGGACCACTCTCTGTGCGAATGTGGTCTGGCGGAGGGTACACTTGAACACCTTTTTTTTAACTGCAACCGGATCGTCACTCCTTTGTATGATATCCTACCCCCGGAAATTCCCCGGCCCATCAACATTAAATTCCTTTTAACCCTGGTGCACTCCCCCTTTGTGTATGTCTTATGTAAATTTATTAAAACTAACAACTTGTTTTTGTAGTAGTTAGATTAACAATAAATGTTTGTGTTGTCCTTTGTTTTAGATACTCTTCTAAGTGAACCTGGCAATCTGAAGTCACCGGTCAAATTCTTAATAAACACGTGCCTTTTTAAACCTTGACGTTGGCGGAATCATCGACAATATCGATGGGGCCATAAAACACAAAGATTGATTGATTAGTTATTGATGATCGGCATATCTTAAGTCAATGTAAACAAACAATTATTTCAAAACGATAGTAAACGATAAAGTTTTGTCTATCTGAGTGTTCATTGAATCATCGCAAAATATCAAACGAAGAAAATTGTCTCCGACACCGAACAATTTACTTAATATACACATTTATAACCAATCGTCGCGTTACCATCGCAAATGGTTAATAAATAACCGTAACATCAAGGCATCGTTTAGCGGAGCATATGAAACTATTGAAAACTGTTCTATACGGCTTAACTGATTTCAAAGCACTCAAGATGTTCTCAACAAACTTGTTGCACGCTAAGAGCGTACCCAACATAGTCATAAACTTAGTTAATCCCTCTGTCGGCTACATCGGCGAAGCCGGCTTCAGTGCAGGTCAAATTGATTTCATTATCAGAGCACCTTGATCTTGCTAGAGTTCGAAGAGTTCCTCAAGGCGCCCATCCACCATCATCATTTATGAATGGAACGGGTCACTCACGTCTTTAAGGTTGAATATCGCTCAACATGTTTCAGACCGGTTCGCGGTCCTTAATCATGACATGAGTACTTATCGCGGCGGTGGTTCTTTTAGCAAACATACTACTCATGATTAAGGATAGCGAACCGGTCTGAAACATATCGATGGATATTCGACCTTAAAGACGTGAGTGAGCCGTTTCATTATATTACAAAAAATATCATCTCAAATCGCTCAATATTCAAATGGTAAGGTAACACTCTAAACTCACGCATTGTGTTATGACTTATGAAGTTGGTCGTGAATCCTTTGTTTTTGACGTACACGTGTGGTATTGAACCACAGTAGGAAAGTCCCCAGGTCACGTCCAGTCAAAGTAAGCGACAGTTGAATATTAATATACATAGGTAGTTTTGTGTGAAAATCTTTTTACTACCAACCAAAATAATATCGTCAATGTGTTGTCAATAAGTAAAACTTTGTTATAGGACTTCTATCACTTCTATGAGATATGCGGCGCATTGTACTGATGCATGGGGTTCAATGCTATTATATACTTATATGCCACTGTTTTATGGTAGTGTTTACATCGTTGAGACGTGAATGGGTGGCTACTGGCTACCTGTCTACCTCCCTACATAGAACCTACATAGCCAGCGTAGTGTATCGACTCGACTATCGTATTGGTTACGTCAGTTATTTTTGCATTGTGACTTACGAGTAACACCGCCGCACTTACAACATAATTATTAATTTACTATAGTGTTTGGTTGTAAATTAACTGTTGTGGGCTGCCTGGACTGTGAAAATATTAGCAGAAATCATGTTAATCGTTATTCTTTTTCTTGTGCTTTTTATATCTTTAATACATTTCTTTTTAATCTGCTAGAAGTGTTTAGCAGCAGATCTTAAATTAATATTTCGCACTATTGCCGACCTGTCGATCCTCACAGGCTTCATTTGCCGCCATTCCTTATCATTGCATCGGTGCGGCACGAGCAGCGCAACGGTTACGCGCTGACGCCTTCTTTTACGCCATAAGTGCAATGCAATCTAGCTAGCTACGACGAATAGCTACTCAGCCCATGATTTATGAAGCAAATTCTACGAATGGTATGAGAATTTAGATTAGGTACAACTAATTCTATTTAGCGTTGAAAAAGAGTTATCTAGAGGGCAAAATATATATAATATACATTTTTTGAATCCTCAAATGATATTATCTTCAGTTTCCGAGATTGTTACGTATTGGTAGACATCTCAATCTACCCACATGACGACGAGTGCTATAAAGGAACCGAATCCAGTCTAACATGTGTTGTTGTATACAAGATTAAATGTTTTTATTTAATACTTAAATGTCCAGAATCTTCATATCTCATAAGGATGTATGATTCTAGCGGTACCTGACTAATTTGACCTTTACGTAACGCACACATTCAACGACTTGAACTTTATTCAACTAAAATTATGATTGTAATACCTGATGTAAAAAAACGGTAGGTACACATTAGCATTCGATCACAAGCAATGTAATGACATATTACTTCATATTCAAGCGGGCGGGCGTAAGGGCGTCGGCATACGACATTATTTACATATACGCCGTTGTTCCTGAGCTCATTCATGGCCCGGCTCGCTCTCAACGCGCTGATTTATCGCCTTAATTTCATAAGTATCTCTTTGTTACCATGGCGTCTATATTATATTTGAGTAATATTGCGCCTATAACTCAGGCGCAACTAAAGGAGGATACGTCGGAACTCTCCCACCAACGCTACCAGCTACTCCTTTATTGAGAAAAAACAATCCACTACCTAACCTATCACACGTTAAGAAAATAATTATAAGTACAAATTATTTTAACAGTGTGATTTATACACGTAATTTATTAATGAAAGTAATATTAATAACTAGCTCTTGCCCGCGACTTCGTCCGCGTCTTCGCTCCTTTTATTCGCAGCGTGATGTTATATGGACTAAAGCTTTTCTAGATAAATGAGCTATCCAAAACAAAAAGAATTTTTCAATTCGAACCAGTAGTTCCCGAGTTAGCGCGTTCAAACAAACAAACAAACTCTTCAGCTTTATAATATTGGTATTTAGTATAGATTTACGAGTGTGTATTAATACTGATTCGAGGCTAATAAATGAAATTATGTATTTAAAATGATTGCACAACCTACAAATACCTAAATATGAAATTACTGTAAGACAGTGATAAACTTTTAATTACGCTTGATATTGTAAGACTTGTAAGATTAGCTAGAAGAGCATTCTCCGAGAATTTGCAATACGAGTCTTAATTCGCAGCTGGCGCGGCGACCGCGATGATTCATTTACTAACTTTAGCTAGAGTATGAGTCTTGCACCCTATTGTTACGGTATACAGTTGAGATCTATGTGACAATATAGATTTATATATGTCTTCACGATGTTCCTACTATAAAATGAAGTCGGCACTGGCAGGCTGCATCTTCGTGACTTGATGGTGTGCGCTTATCTTTCACTATGTTGTTTCTACAAATCTAACGGAAATAAGACGTCATTTTTAATGCAACCACACATGGTCAATTTAAATTTATAAAAGCGGCCAATTGCGTGTCGGGCCACTCGGGCCATGCACAATGTAGGGTTCCGGAGCTGTTACTTTTAAACGAGCTATTCAACGAGAACCCACGATGGATTTATAACAAATAAAATGCATCCCCACTTTCCGTGTAAAAAACGTAGGCTAAAATTCTTTTTCAAGATTTTATTATAGCATTTTCTCGATGTGATTCAAATATATATACCCATGCCAAATATGCCAGCTCTAACACCATCCTGCGCGTGTTGGCCGACCGGTGGGACACACCGTTGCTGCAACACCGGGTGCAGTTACACGCACCTGCAGGCGCATAATAGTATTATGTAATAAGTATAAATATTTAATAATTCATAATGTTTAATGTATTATTTAATTTAATTTATGTAGCTATTATTAATTATTATTATGGACTCTTGTCTGAAATAAATAAATTCAATTCAATTCAATTCAAAATCACAGTTTTCTAGGATTAACGGTTAGGTACTGAGCTAAGCCGCTGACAGACGGATGGACGAACATGGCGAAACTATAATGATTTCTTGTTTAATACGGGACCCTAAAAAGCCGGGGACAATATCTTTGATCATATTGAAAACTCATCTTATGTAGAATTTTGATCAAATGCTACTATGTACACAGTCTAACAATCAGATATTGAGTTTTTTCGTGTAGTTAGGATGGTCACATTGGTCATGCTTGCGCGTCTTCGTTGTAGTGCAATTCCGACTGACCCAGCGACGATGAGGCTCACTGTCAACCGCGATCCGAAAAATTGTTTGCCCAGAGGTGCGCAAGGTTCGAGTTTAGCCGAAACGGCAAGAAACGGACGTGTACGATACGTAATGCCGAGTAATAAATAATTCGCAATGATCATTCGCATTTTCGTATGAAACCATTTGTACGAACACTATTCCGGTTAACATTAAGGTCTTGCCTCAACACCATTATTAATTTTCCTAGCAGTATAAATATTCAGCCAGCGAATTAATAAAACTCCTTCCATATTTTCTGGCACATGAATGGCGGGTTGCGTCTATTGAATAATTAATAGAAAAGGGGCGACCGAATTTACGTGGATGTCTCGTCGAATCAAATAATACTCACGACAGGTATTTGAAATTGTTATATCGCGGCTAATACTGTTGGTGAAAAAAGTATTTAATGTTCAAAATACATTGTAATTTAAATTGGGAAACAAAGTTGGAAATGAATATTTGCAGGGCCGGCTGATTTGAGCTAAACCGTGGAGTACTGGACGTTCAACCAAAAATTAATTAACATACTTTAGCGCGCAACCCTCGGCCGTTGCGCGGACGAGGTGCGGTGGCCCTCGCACTCACAGGTGGCACAGCCCACCCCGCCTGCATCGGCCGGAGGGGTGCCAAGATCGACTGAAACCAAATTATTTTTCCATTATCTCGTTATGTACGTACTTATACAGTGTGTATAGGTACTAAAACCTAGAAGAATTACTTAAAATGCAGATTCGTAAATCGCAGGAAGGGTTCTAATCGTACGTCCATAAAAATTCATGTTCCTGTGAAAACACGCTATTTTTATAGATTCTACAAGGGACACGCGATATGGAGGGGCCGACAGCATTAAATTACCGGAATTATTCCGTTGTTGATATTAAATGCATTCCTATTTCAGAAGTCTGAGATCGCGTGCAGTGGAACTGCACCAGGCCCTACTTAAACAGGGGACGGCACATATGTATAATATGTATTTCTTTTTGGCAATTTTAGGGGAATATCGTACAACTACTGATATGTTATTAAGACCTCTTATAGCAGCTATGATAACAGTTATACCATACATTTTTGTAACACGGAAAAGGCCAATGAGTACTCAGACCTAGCTAATGTTACAAGTCCAAGATATGTAGTTATAGTTACCTAGTCCCACAAGTACCTATAACATCGCAATAGTAAAGAAACATAATATATTAAAAACATAATTAAATGTATTAAAAACAGTGGCCACTCTCAGTCGACTATTGGTGTTGGTATTATAATGGTTTATTTATAAATAGACCAGCCAATTGTACCGCCTACTCATATTAAGAGATGTTAGAGATTAGAGAACCTACGCATAGTCTATTTTAGGCCCATTGCATATATGAATGCGTTATTAATTAAGAGATATTGGTTCAGGTTCATTGTGGTAGGTATATTATATGTATTGTTCTACTATGAAACTTTAATCTAAAGCAAAATTATACTCAGGAATGTATTACTCGTAATGTTAATATTTGTAACATTTGGTTACTTTGCAATGAGACGAAAAGGGTTTAATTGTGCATCCAGAACGTAATTTAAAAAAGGATTTCTGGCAATTCAATCATGACGGTGATGTCTTGAGAAAACTAACGACCATTAGCAATAATAACTTATATTAAACAACGCCACGGTCAGTTTCCTGACTCTATTCGACTGACAGTCGAATAAAAGGCTGTGCACGAAATTCTAAACGAAACTGGAGTTTTACTCCTATGCAGAATAGTATGATCATAAACACGACCCCAACGCGTTGATACGAGGGTCCCAGTTATTGCGGACACTTGTCATATAAACACAATGCGAGTGGGGGCACCAACGATGCTTTATTATTTTAATTATTGCATGTTCACGATGCGCTCTTTGTTAGACAACCACGTCAGAGAGATTGCTTTAATGCAAAGTTGAAGTAGTCACTCGGATATGTTTGTATTTTAATTCGACAGTAGAACAAAATAACATACACTGTATCTAATCCAAAGCAAACGTTCTTACTATTTAATTTTAGGAAGGTACGCAAGAATCACACAAATATACTAACAACTATATATTAGTAACGAGTGACTTGTAATGTAACTACCTAAGCCGCAAGTCGACGTCAATATAATGGAAATTCCTGCGAATGATGACCATTTTAATAGTGGGTAATCGAAACCAAAGGAACCTTCATAAGCACATTTATTGTCGTGATATATGCATATATACAGGTTGATTCAGGAGACGTGAGCAGGACCAACACTACATACATATTAAATCGCAATGAATCGTTCACAAGTGAAACACCCATACTTTTTCCTGTATTTTAATTTTTGTTAAGTTAAAGTTTAATTCTCTACAATTATGGTCACCCTACAACAACTGGTTTATAAAGATTAAACCTCTAACTGTTATGACAGCACTTTAATTACGAAGAAAGTAAATTGTCACATTGAGTGAGATACGATATTTCAAAAGTAATCAGACTCAGATGACATTCAATTTGACACGTATCATTTGACTGAAGTATTCTGATTGTAGAGTGACCATGAATTTCGAAAATAGTTTAAAACATTTTGTTTTCAACACCAAAGATAAATAAACGTTAATTTCACCAATAGTGGCACGAAGCAGTAGCTTATGATCTACTGAATCCGTAGTGTTGAACTTGCTCACGTCTCCCGAATCAGTTTGTATACAGTAGCGGCAAATAATCTATCATATTTGTGGTTTTTTTTAAGTATTTTTTATGAGAACGACTAAGGCTGCCTAAACGAATATCATGTGAAAGTCTTAGATGAAGAGTAAAATCATATACTACATTTGTATGACACCATATAAGAAACTTGTTTTGTACGAGTTTATTAAAAAGTGCATAAAATAACTAATAATCGAAATATAGGTAAAAGTGGTTTATTAATGAAGAAAACAACAAAAATTACAGATTCTGCTCTGAAAATAAAAATATTAGTACTTGGTACTGAAATCCTTTGCATCAAGAACAGCTTGGCATCTTCGGGGCAGTGATGCAATCAACTTCGCGAGGAAAGAACTTGGAATGCGTTCCCACTCTTCCTTTAATTGTTCAAATCTTTCGTTGACATTTCTTGCACTCACACGACGACCTAGCTCCTTCCATAGGTTTTCTATAGGATTCAAGTCCGGACTTTGCCTGGGCCATTCCAAATCCCTCACTAAATACCAATGCACAAACATTACAAATCTAGTCGGAGATAGTCCGATTTTAACGGGTAGACTGTTCCAGAGAAGGACAACATGAATGGTAAATGAATGGGGCATGAAATCAGTTCGGTGAAGTGGAATGGAAAGAGAAAGGTTGCCTGAAGAGCGAAACTGATAGATAAAATTCACATGGTAGTACTAAAATAAACTTTTGAGATATTCGGGAGATAGAGGGTCCTTGAGAATAGAAAATATACCGGTTAATATGTATAAAGGCTATTTTATCAAACATGCGCCTAAATGTATGCATTAATGTCACGAAAAGAGGACATGAAGTTACCTGTTTATGGCCCCCTAGATTACTTTTGGATTCGATATTTTTGGACATTTTAAGTTTTTTGGTATTTTTTATGTACTTTTCGTCATTTTTTATGTTTTACCATGTTTTTTGGAATTTATTTTTAGTTTTTACGTGTTTTTTGGTATTTTTTCGTTATTTCGTTTTTTTTTAAATGGTTCTTGTATTTTGTAGCATTTTTCGTGTTTTTAGTTGTTTTTTTCGAATTTTTGTGAATTTTGGTGTTTTTTTTTTGTTTTTACTTGCTATTTTGTAGCGTATTTCATGTTTTTGGACTAAAGTTTTTTCGTATTTTTTGTACTTTTCGTCAGTTTTTTTTTGTTTTTTGCCATTTTTATAATATAATAAAAATGAATTTCTAAATATTTTTTTTTACATTTATATTGTTTAAAAGTTATAATTTTTTATAGATAATTTTATAAAAAATAAAAGTTTTTCGTATTTTTTTGTACTTTTCGTCAGGTTTTTTGTTTTTTCATTTATCCCAAATTCGTCCAGCAATCCATTACTTCACGGCCTCTGCAGTAATGTACTATTTATCAACAACAATAAACGTGAACATCAAAAACCTACATGACAACATTCATGATAGGAGTATTTGGAATTAAGCGTTACAATAAATAAAACGGAAAACCCACCAGACATATACATAGTTGCGGTCGTAAAAAATCATGTTATTTACAACAGGTAGTGACTAGACTAGGTGATAACAGGTACAACCTAATATTTATAACAAATACATATTATGAGCAATAGCAACATATGTGATAGTTGTAAATCATAAAATGCCCACAAGTACGAGTATGTATGACGGTCACGTTTATGTTCTTTATCATTGTTTTGCATATAAGTTATCCCTCATGCTATAAGTCCGAAAGAGACGGATAGCTAAGATACACTTGACTAATATAGGTTGGTTTTTAACGTCACATCATGTTGAATTATATACATTTAAGCGTAATAATCACCGCATGACGCCGGTTTGCATTTAACGTTTATTTTGTCAACAGAGCGGCGGCTTTTTGACGTGACATGAGATTACATGTAAACCAACGTAAAGCGATGAATACATATCTAAAGTTAGAAGTGGAACTCTTCAAACGAAAATAATTCAATGAAGACACCTAGTGTAGACTACAGAAAAACTGAGAATACTTTCGCTACAAGCGTGTTATCGTCTTTCTTGGATTTTCACCTTAACGCGATGCGGAGGGCGGGCGGCCGCATACTTTACTCTCTCGACTCCCGTTCTTCATAACGAAATTCTCCATTCTGATATTTTTATATTATATTTATAAACATCTCGTACCTGCATATTTCTAGCAGTAAATATGAAAATTTTCGGAATGCCTACGAGCTCGCCTCTTGGATCTTGAGGGAACAAAGCTTCTTCGGTATTGCGATATTTCGGAGTTCGGGACACTTCGGCTTTACTTTTACATATTTTATTGTCATGAATATTTTCTGATTTAACCTCTTCTTTAAATTATTACGGGTTGCGCATGTCGCTAAGAAAGTTTTGATTATTATGACACATTTCGACAAATCTTTCCAAACAGGTCAGTAAATAATTAAATCGTTGTCAATTGACGTACTTTAGTAACGCAAAGTACCTACAATAGGCACCAAATGGAAGTTTACAGTGTGAGCATCCGAAACGGTAAACAAACAAATCGACTGACGTAAGAAGCTCTCGAGAAGCAAGCAATTACACGTCGGCCATTCATAATTTAATAATAATGTATGCAGACTTAACCTAGGAGGAAAATTCAATTTTAATGTATTTTATTAGTATTTATAAAAAAAAGTTGTTTGTGTTCTAAACTTCTAATCGATGGAGAAATTTTTGTATAATTTGGAACATATATACCTAAAAATATGATTATTTAAATTTAATGTGACATATGATGTGATAATTGCTCTTGTATTTAAAGTATCTTGTACTCGTTTCAGCGAGCGGCGCGCTCGCGGCCGGCACCATTGCGTCTCCGTGGAGCACGGCGGCCGGCGCGCCCGACACCAACGGATCGGGCGGCGCCGATGCCAAGCACCTCGACGTTGGCGACGCAAGCGACGATGAAAAGGTATGTCTATATTATATATTGAAATTTGCGAAAAATAAAATAAAATAAGTTAGTATTTAATTGTTGTTATTTTATTATAACGAGATGAGACATTAAATGCGTAAATAACCGCCACATACAGCATTGCAAAAAACGATCGCTCGGTAAATATTAACTCACTGTATAGAACAAACCAGACACAGCTACGATTCGAGTGGTTTCAAGGAACCATGATTCACGATGTTTTCGTTTGTTGGGCAGAGTCGAAGGCAGCTTGTTATTTTTATTTTCTTTTGAGAATAGAAGCAAGCCATTAATTACAATGACGCACTCTTTGCCTTGCCTTGTGTCTGAATCTGTAAGCAAAACCGACGGACACATGTTCGTACGTCTGGTTTATGTACCTATAATTTAACTGGATTGCGTGATAACACGTGAAGACATGTTTTTTCTTACGCAGGACTTATCGGCAGCTGATGCAGAAGGAGTATGGAGTCCCGACATCGAACAGAGTTTTCAAGAGGCACTCGCCATTTACCCCCCTTGTGGAAGACGCAAGATTATTCTCTCGGATGAGGGCAAGATGTACGGTGAGTCCAATCATGCTACAGGAATTCCGTTTTTTTTATGTATCAAGTTATGAAGCCGAAGACAGTTATATAGCAAATAAGTGATGATAGACAATACATCTATCAACCCTCCTTCTTGTTCCTGATATAGTTGACGCATCGTATTAAACGCTTCACAAAGCCAATATGGCAAAATTATAATGCAAATCAAGGCCATTCCGCCCAAAATGAACAATGGATATGGCACGAGACAAAAGCCAAGGTATTGATGTCAGCCGACAAAGCGGTTTGCGCAATGAGATTCCGCGGAAAGACGTGCACCGACAATTATTATCTCTTTGATTGGACCATGCCATCAATTCGAGGAAGCAGAACGTCGAAGTCAAGTTGCCTGCGTTAAGTTTTTCAACCACAGAAGAATCTAATTTGGATGGCATATTCTATTCGGTATCAATAATTAACGTGCAGTAATTTTAAGGCTCTTAAAATAATTAAGTACACTACTATATGTAATAATTAGCTATAGTATAATTTTGCTTGTAAACTTTAGAAAACAGCAAATCTCGAAAATAATGCTCATCTCCTCAAATTGCCAAGACTAGGGGTGAATTTTTTCACGTTACAATGTTAACTTAGGAAGCTCGTTAACAAGACGTGACGATCGCCACTTAAAACGTTTTCTTCTTTCAGTAAATTAAATGTTAAGGGAAGCTTGCTTTGAATATAAATAATTTCAGTTAATTAACACAAATTAAAAATGAATTCAACGCGTTTATAAATGAAAACTGCAATAAAATCATACAGAGTAACCTTGGATTTTTTGAATTACAATCCCTTCTGAAGACACTGAACAGCGTCACGAACAATATGGAACGCAATTGACGTAGAACAATTAAAGGCAGCCACTGCCATTACACCGCCGGACGCACATTAAGTTCGCGCCAACATTACGTCCTGGTTTTAATTAAAGGACTGCCCGCTGAGCGCCGTCGCGGGGCCAAATGGAATTGCTAAACAAATTTGCCACAGAGACGATGTGTCCACCTTAAGTGATTTAATAGACGGAACGAAATGCAATGTTTATCACGAAACTCCGGAACAAAGCACTGTTATTGCCGTTTTCGGTGGGCCACTGCTTTTTTGAAGTTATTACGTGAACGAACAGAGAACGTTTTTATTTTTTAGTGGAATAGTAAATTGGGCGTAGCTACTCGGTTATAATATAAAAAAACGCCCAATTTCTATAAAATTTATGTAATTGTTATTACTTCAATAGATTACTACTTATTGCAGATTTTCGCACATTATAAAACTAATTAAACAAATGTAATTTGAACAAGACCGTAATTTGAAGCAGCGTGTTGTTTAATAATTGCGGACGCGCGTCGTCTGGACGATATATGACCACATTACTCGTGGACGTGTCCGCCCGAGCTTAATCTAGCTCTAAAAGTGCGTCACCCTTGTCCGGGCTTGTTTCTGCACCCTCGCCCTTATTTTCATCTTCGATATACAAACCTTATCTAGCACTCGGTCGAATGTACGACAACAAGCATTATTATATGACTCGTATGTATATTTTGAAGTAGTTTAGGTAGCAACTTACAAGTCGGTTAGGTACTCATGTTTTATTCGGATCTGAAAATTCACGACCGCATTCATCATGAATGTCATGATGCTCATCTGCAAACTGTTATCAAGAGAATAGGAGTTGCTTGTACAGTCCTTACATGACTAAGTGAAGATCGCATGTTGTTTTATGTGTTAAGGAACAGTTTGCCTATAAAGTTAGTACTCATGGCACCACTGCTTGCACGTTCGTGAGTTAAGACATTCAAAACCGCTCAATATCCTGGGAGTATGAAAGTTTCGACGGCGCACGGTTTCACGTGGTCCGGGGGCGGAGGGTGAGGGGTTAGCCGGGAGGGCTAAACTATGCGAAGAATGCGCAATTAGTGAGCGAGCGAGCGTGTAAGGGGCCCGGCCGCGCCGCTAGGCGGCGAACGCAGTAAGAAAATATAAAGAAGGGGCGGGCCGCCCGCGCCCGTTGTTTAGCGCCCCGCCCGCCTTTGGGCATAACTCCCGATTGTCTCCTGAGAAATCCTCCTTAGACCCATCGCAACTCAACCCTTCCCGCGAGGATTTGCTTCGCATAACTTCTGTTTGGGTCAGCGTGAAAATTTTACTTCGACGCCCGAGTTTCTGTTTAAACTCTTAATATTTATGTATTTATTTTAGTGAATATCATATTGAATTGAAAAAATATATTCACGAGATCTGTATAAGCGTCAAATATAAACGCGGGGCCATACTTTGAGCCGTACTTATTTCGCGTTAATGTATTCCTGATGAATTGATGATTTATCAATATCGTCTTGTGGAATAAATTACTACTATACAATGTGATAACCATAAAAGGAGAAAAAAAGGAAGTAACCTAAATTGTTAAAAGACAAATTACTCAATTAGAAAGGCAGTAAAAGATGCGATTATTAATTATTAGGAAACAGTATCTTTTCACAATGAGTATACTTAATATTCATAGGTAGAGCGCGCACGCACGATTTCATCCGCGCGAAGTGCGCGAGAGCGTGGCCGCGTCGCGTCGCGCTGGCAATGGACCAAATTAGCCAACTAACGAAGTAATAAATAATGATCTCTTGTTTTTTCTATTCACTGTGGAATAGAAACGTTTCGAGTTGATCCTTCTGCACCGAAGTATTTATAAAGAGATGCACACGACGTTTCGGGTGAAGGGACTCTTAATGCCTGATTCGCGGGCGGGGATCTCACAAAGTGGAAGTTACACTTACGACGAATAACATACGGCGTGTTTATTCTTCTTACTAATTCGTGTTAATAGCAATTTGTTAGAGTAGCCGCGCATACTAATTTTAGCTTAACACCCGCCGTGAAAATTTTATGATGGTGCCATAACTTCGAAGTAATTTCAAGAATGTTTGCATTAACAGACATTCTAAAACTTTGTTTAATTCTATAAATGGGCTGAACGCGAGATAAATAATTGGTAAATTAGTTTTAGACTTCTATTCAAATCAAATTATATGTTGGATTAATTTATTAAATTTATTATATTACACTAAAACAACCTCATGATAGTTCAGTAATAAACAAAAATATTTAAACTAATACCTACATACTTATAAAAGATATATATATATATATATATATAATAGGATAATGATATTTCAGAAAACGTCTTATTGAATAACCGTTATTGTAAGTTAGTGTAATTTTTGTTAACCGCAACAATCCATAGTCAAACACATCGACACATATGTATTTCCACGTTCTATTTGCCTCAACGAGCAACCAAGGGGTTAATTAAATTCGCACCAGCCGCCTCTCGTCGCCATCGCATTCCCTGAATTCAATGAGATTTCAATTTACTTTGGCCCGGTCGAGTCTGCCTCTACATTGTCCACGAATTAATACACTATTGTATAGGTCAGCTTGCAGTGTCAATTGTGATTCAATGTGGATTAATGAGTAATGACTTTATTTAACTCAATTTCTCGTTTAAACTCATTCGTTTTAAAAGGAAAGTCGTGATAATTGAATTGATAATTTGATGAGGTTTTTTAAAATCTAACAATACAATTACATTATTGAGTCCTACATAAACAACTTAATCAATTTTCATTGAGATAACTTATAAAAACAAAAACTAACAATACAAATGGTATTTTTGTAAATAATTAAAAACACCTATAAGGTTAACAGGACAGTATACTCGTATATTTTCCTGAATGTCGCTTCAATAATATTAGCGAATGAATTTTTGAATACGGCTGAATAGTTTGGCATAGGTATAATATATTATCGAGGGTTGCGTGGTCAAACCCGGTAAATAGAAATAATTGCTTTATGAAATAAAAACTCTACATCCGTTACACTTCTATTTTAAAAAATCTTTCTCGCTACTTATCGGGTTTGACCACG
Organism: Notocelia uddmanniana; assembly: GCA_905163555.1. Lineage (NCBI taxonomy): Eukaryota > Metazoa > Arthropoda > Insecta > Lepidoptera > Tortricidae > Notocelia > Notocelia uddmanniana. Next base: position 27,407,530 of record LR991055.1, read on the forward strand.
CAATTATATACGTCATAGATATAAATTTGCAAAATCGCGAAATTATTCTTTGCCTTTTTAGCCTAATTATATCAGTATAGAGAAGAAGAAGAATGTACTAATGTAACGTTGGCAATGGCAAGCAGAGAACGACTGGTGGTTCCCATTTATCGTTATTTTTATTAAATATTCAAATGGTAGTTTCCCTAATGATTTATATTAAAGAAAAGGTGTTAACAAATTAGGTACCAATACTTCTAGATCTGATAGTACTCTTCTTTAGGACTAAAGTGAAGTATAAAAAAGAATAAAGTTTATGTCAGATTTAGATAAAATTACGGAAATACGTTATCACCTAAAACATCCTGTTAATAGATACTTAATGGTCTGTGATTAAGACTTCTTTAATTCTCTTACGAATCCTCTTGACTATCACATAACTGGGGACTTAGATAAATAAAATTCTGAAATAAATGTTAATCAATAAGGATATTCACTTGAAAGAAAATGTTAACACCTTGTCCGTTAAATGCACAGAATGATTATTTGTACAGAATTTTTATTTATGTATTTTGTTCACGAAATTTAAACAATAATATTATATTAAAAGTTTTCTTAATTTTTATTTAAAGTTAATCGTTTTGATTTACTATAACATCCCTAAAAGTATTGTTTCCTAATTTGTGAGCACCTTATATAATTAAGAAAAGAAGTGACGTCGTGTATATTTTTATTCAGTTTATGTACAGGTGAAATATAACTAGTAATACAAAACAGGACACTGTGAAATTGACCATGATTTTGAACAATATTTACTATTTGTTTTTTTGACATTGACAAAATTGATCCCAAACTAAAAGTTGTTCAAATCATACTCAGACTCACATTTTTCTATTTTGTATCATCAATTAGATTGCATCCTGTATAATAACGAATGAAACCCTCAAATTAAACAAACAAGTTCCACAGCTTCGCTTTTAGCCAGACCTCCCTGCATTCCAGTTCGACTGCAGTTTCAATGATTGAAAATAGCTATTCAAAATATTTTGAAAATTGTTTCATAACGGATCGACAACGAGGTTGTGCCGACATTGCATTGTACAGTGCGCGTTTTAACTGTTCAGCTATGCGAAATATTTCACGGGCTATGTCAATTGGCGTAGATAATTTTAATTGCTGAAATCAAAAATATGAAATATATTGTTCATTTCAATATCTATCTTTGTACTCCGGACATTCAAGAATCTACTCTCTGAATCGTTTATTGATTTGAAGACAGAAATTTATTACAAATATATGTATGCTGCATGAGAATGAAACAAATTCAATATAATGTTTTATTTTTCAGGACGGAATGAACTGATAGCGAGATATATTAAATTAAGAACAGGGAAGACACGCACGAGAAAGCAGGTGTCATCACATATACAGGTGCTAGCTAGGCGGAAACTTCGTGAAATACAGGCTAAACTTAAAGTGGTAAGTCTAATTGCTTCAAAACCAAAAATTCCCCGCTATTTATTCTAATGAATATATTTAATGAAGTATGACGACGTTTAGGACGGAGGTATGATGAAAGAAAAGGCCATGCAGTCAATGAGCACCCTCTCTAGCGCACAGATCGTGGCGGGTCTGCCACATCCAGCGTACCATCATACGGTACTTGGCTTGCAAAAGGCATGCCTGTTGTGTTATTTTGGCAAATAAACGAGCGTTTTAATCATGCTGCTTCTTAAATGCAGAGTGCACGATGTTAGAATTTGAATATCATTTAATTATCGTAATTATACGTAACAAAACTGCTTTTCGCCGAGTTAATGCACTAAATACATTACATTTGCCCACCAAGATACAATGTTAAATATAATAATATAACACTCAATTATATCAGAACATTGGCCGATATAATCTATATGTTTTCATAGCTAATAGCGACTAATAATAGATTTTAATATGGACTGACACCACGTTAGAAGATACATTAAGCCGCTTAGCATTGTGTATAAGTTAGTGGACATTAACACTGTTAGTGAGATTGAAATAATCAAAATGTGGAACAATTTACGTATTAACAATTAGTCTTAGTATTGATTCGACCAACTAAAGTTTAAACATGATGAACATTTATAATGAATCATGACGGCACCTAATTGAACGCTATGCCCTTGGAGCAACGGTGATGCCTATTAATTAAATACCAGTTACCAAAAGCAAGTAATTGGTTAATTTTAGATTTATTCCTTGTTCCAATTCGGTCTATTTGATCCTTAGTCTATACCTACTATTCCTCCTATTAAAAGTACTTATGACTATGGGCTTTACGTAAAAATAACGTGTTCCGCTGAACATAACCCATGTTAGAAAGCTTACTGTGTACTAAATTGAAATGTCAAGGAATTTATATAATAGCGATGTTTGTTTCATTTTCAGCAATTTTGGCAACCAGGTTTACAAGCTGGAACTTCACAAGAGTAAGTATTAAAACGTACCTTACACCAAAAATAATATTTATACAGCAATAAAGCAGTATTAACTGGCAAGCCATTCGCTCTTAATTATTCCACTATTATCTTATACATACGGTATGACTTCATAATTATATGTTCCAATTCTCCGTTTCAGTGTGAAGCCATTCCCGGGTGCAGGTTACAAGGGCGTGCCCGGCGTCGGCAGCGTCGGCGTGCCCGGTGGCACGGACGTGGCGCCGCCGCCGCCGTGGGAGGGCCGCGCCATCGCCACGCACAAGCTGCGGCTCGTCGAATTTTCAGCCTTCGTCGAACACCCAAGGGACCCAGACACGGTATGTGACATCTGAAGATAAAAGCATTAAGCAAAGCTTTAAGCCAACAAGCTTCTTTTTTATATCATGACATGCAAGCACATCGCCTGATGATATTCCAGAGAGATCACATCTAATACTTACCAGATCTTTGTACCGCCTACCGACAAATCAATGTCATATTTATGGGAAAAACATAACAACATTGAACAAATTTGAGATGTTCGTTAAAGCATGCGCATGCATTCAATATTACGTGCAATTGGTAACTGTGTCAGACACACAAAGTTTTTTAGTTTGACCATCGACACGAACAGTTTAATGGTTACTCAAGTACGCACGTTAATACGAGTAAATATAATATATAATTAACAGGCAATCGGTATTTCTTTACAGTATCCCCCGAGTACAACACTATCACAACATCTATTTGTACATATAGGTGGTTCAGTTACGTACGCTGACCCGTTATTAGAGGTGAGAAAATCTTAATTTCTTATTATATTTTAGATATATTTAAATTAATGTTTTTCAAAGGGTGCATCGCCTTTCTAAGGAGGATACAATAACTTTCAAATTAAATTCGAAATGGTCAAATACAGTTTTAAGTTACGTTAGATTGAAAGATAAATATCTAGGATTAATTAAATAAATAAAAATTGACGACAGTGAATTAATTACTGTTTTCCAGAGTGTGAATTTCTAAAGAGGATGTAGTAACTTTCAAATTAAAGTAGGAAATGAGTTAAACAGTAAACAAAGTTTTAAATGTCATTAGATTGAAGAACAATCATTTTTAAATAAAAAAAATGAATAGGTATAAGTGCGTAAGTGAATACTGAATACTAATAAGTAAATTGATTTCCAGTCGGTAGATGTGCAACAAATAAACGACAAGTTCCCAGAGAAGAAGGGCGGCTTGAAGGAACTCTACGAAAAGGGACCTCGGAACGCCTTCTTCCTGGTCAAATTTTGGGCGGATCTAAACACAAATAATTTGGACGATCCTGGGGCGTTCTATGGTGTTACTAGTGTGTAAGTTCCCCATATATTTTGTTTTCTTTTCGACTGATTTGATTATGGCGGTTCCAACGACAATTAAGTTCTGTGAGTACTCTAAGCACGCTAGCCCTAGCCGTTTTTCGAGCTTCTTCACTATTTATTTGCCTTTAAGGCGTATTTTAATGTGAATAATTAATAAGATTTATGCTCGAATGTAAATTGTCTTTAGGGCTATCCGGAAAAGGCTTAAGTAAGGATTAGACAATTCTATGTTAAAGAAGATTCGAACTTATGTCTTTCCGTTAAATATATCCTATGCAACCTAGGCAACCGTACTTGTCTTCTCGAATATCTCACGGTTCGTAAATAAATGCCATACGATTAAATAAATAATAAATCTTATGGCCACAAATTTCAGCTCAGATCAACTACCAGCGAGATGTGGTTCAAATTAATTTGCAAATTTTGATTAAACAGCGGGCAGCTTGTACAAAATTGATAATTTTTATGTAAAAAGATTCTCGAACATTTATTAATTTCACGCGTAATATTAACATTCCAGATGTAATGATAAGGTGTAACAAATAATGAGCAACTATAAATATAGCAGAGAAATAATATTAAAACATAATGAAACGGGTCACTCACGTCCTTAAGGTCGAATATCGCTCGATATTTTGCAGGCCGATTCGTGGTCGTTAATCATGAGTACTTATCACGGCGAGTGCTAAACTAGCCGCCGCCGTGATAAGTACTTATCACGGCTATATTCGATCTTAAAGACGTGAGTGACCCGGTGACCCGTATCATTACGTTTTAACATGTTTGAAACTCACGGGATTTTCCTATATAAAAAGAGAAATGATGAATAGTTTTTGTTAAAATTTAGTTAAGATAAATCTAAAACCAGCAAAATTAATACGATAATTTTATATATAAATTCCAGGTATGAAAGCAACGAAAACATGACCATAACATGTAGCACAAAAGTGTGTTCATTTGGGAAGCAAGTGGTTGAGAAGGTCGAGACTGAGTACGCTCGGTTTGAGGGCGGGAGGTTCGTGTACCGCATCCACCGCTCGCCGATGTGCGAGTACATGGTCAACTTCATACACAAGCTCAAGCATCTACCTGAGAAGTACATGATGAACAGCGTGTTAGAGAACTTCACTATACTTCAGGTGAGATACTCAGAACGCTCTAGCTAAAATTAAGCAGATGTAATTATAATCCGCACTCGCGTGTACTTATTATTGAATTTTGCGATTTTTAGGAACACTAATGGGAACCATATATCTCGTTGTTTGTATAAAGGGCTACCAAAAAATTAAGTTTACTTGTAAATGTTATTTACATGACTTTGTAGACCTTGCGAATTTTTTACTTAATTTCAGAACTACCAAAACCTGTCTCGACAAAAAATCTATAAGTAGAATTATCAAACCTGCACACAAAATTTCACGAGAATCAGTCGACGAATGCGCCCTTTAGAGGAGAATAGCCGAAAATCCGGAAATCCGGACATACGAAACCATTTATGCCGAAGCTGAAACCTTCGTTTCACTCGGCCAATAAGGCAGTTAATTACTTGCAAATATAGAAAAGTCGGGTTTTTCGAAATAATTTTCACTTGTTATAAGTCTTGTAAATGTCTAATTGTTTTCATTTCTTGTTTTGCACAGGTGGTGTCAAATAGAGATACTCAAGAGACATTGTTATGTGCCGCGTTTGTGTTTGAAGTGTCGAACAGTGAACACGGAGCGCAGCACCACATCTACAGGCTCGTGAAAGACTGAACCGCGTACCCCCTCCCTCCCTCCTCCGCCTGTCCGTAGTTATCATTCCTTTCAGCACACCAATTTCGGGTCATAAGACCTAACCAACCCTTCCCGATTTCACAAAGCACGGTCTTTGTGCTTATGAATGCTCTCATTTCTATCCGCCAAATCTTATTCGTTTTGACAAGTTATGAAAAATAAGTAGGTATGTCTGTTTGATAGTGTTGCAATCGTAACATAGTAAATTGTGATCTGAAAATAACGCTACAAGTATTTTTGTAAATGTTTATTGTATAGCTCAATTCTAATAATTATATTTTAACGTTTCAGTTCTTTGTTTTTTAACTAAATTCCCATAGTTTTCATCACATCTCGTCGCCTTATCAAGACACGTGTTAATCGAGACACGTTTTCAAGTTTTAATTGTAACTATAGTTGGTGTTTTAACTTCTGTAGAATCTCTTGTATGTTTCCTATGTTTGACTGGTACTTATGACATAAAACTTACGACATCCACCGAAACAAAACTAGAATCAACCGAACATAATAGCTACAATCAAAATTTGAAAACACGTCAAAAATAGTATCTAATGATAAATAATAATAATATCATAAAGACATTTTCCGATTGAAATAATTGCAACAAAACTTGGTGATCTAAATTATTTCCCTTGGTTCATAAAAGTAAATATATTGTCAAGAGTAAATATGAATATTTTACATAATTCTTAAAATTAATAATAAAAATGATATCGTTCAGTAGACGCCTGTAAAATTATATCAGATAAGAAGATAGAATTGAATACACACACAGTGCCTCTATAATTATGTTACATTAACATAAATTACTTGAGCATGTTTAGTCTTTTCACTGAGTTAAAATTACGTATGCAAATATAAGAAAACAATATATTAGAACAGTGGAAAGATTAAAACTTAATGTAGGGTACGATGAATCATTCAAAGGTTTCATAAGTAAGAATTATTAAGAAGTGTCTAGTAAAATACAAAAAGTTTTTAACAGTTGTTAAGTGCTGTTGTGGTATAACGTTCTGTTGATTATAACCTAGGTAAAAACAACTTAAATGTGGCGACTGGTGTTCTATTTGAAGTCTTATTTTTTATCTACTTACCTGGTGAATATTCTGTTATTTAGTTTATTAAGCAATGTCTTTCCAAACGAGAGTATTCAAATACTACATTTAATAGCTTCAATGTTTAAATATTCTTTGTATTGCGTTAGTCATTCAAATGATATAGGCGCCATTTAATTTCTATACTTTTGATTTCTTGGACCGTTTTCAATATACCTGCGGAACATATTTTCTTTTTCAAATATTGTATTACATTTACCACATTATGAGTTTATGAGTTTAGAGAATCCGCGATTTGTATCGAAAGACATGTCACTTATGTGTACAGTTATGTATTTTGAAAACCCCAGAGAACATGTAATCATATATGTATCAGTTATATCACCTAGGAAACGTTTCCGTGCATTATCTGTATTAGGTACACTTCCGGTACTCTTTACTCAGAGCACCATTCCCCTGGCAGCTAGGTTGAAAGCAATACTAAATCACCAATTTCCAGTGAGACCTTGTCAAATTTAAGCTTTTTTATTCTATATATTCGTCCCTTACCGCAGCAACCTAGGCATCTCGCTTTCAACTTTCAAAGTACAAAATAAGTGTTGACACGTTACTCGAAACAACCTGCCGATTATACAATAAATAAGTATTTACGTGGCAATGATTTGATCTCTCTTTTAGTCAAATATTTTAAGGGTCCTCCCGTCAGCGCAATGGCGTGCGCACATATAAGTTTAAACTGTGTTAAGGTTTATGTGCATTAAATAGTTTTAGTTTCAAGACATGAGGTAGGCAAATATTATCTTAGATAATAACAATAAGAGATTTTTGTATTTATTTGATATAGTTATATTAGATAATTGTAAAGTGAATAGTTTTAAGTTATATTTTTTTTATATGGCGATGGTCGTTTCAAATGTAAAACAAATGTCGTTCAAGGTACTTAAAAATTAACTTAACTTTGGTTGCAATTTAAACTTTAAATTTTGACTTGATTTCTTTTAAATAGTAAGAAATCGGCCTTCTATTGGTGTGTGAGAAAACAGATCTAATTTGTTGTGATTTTATACATTAATCATATTGCTTATATATTTTACTCAAATGAGATTAAATATTATGTAAACAAACTTCTCTTTATATGTTTTCTTTTTATACATGGATGGCAATAATGTGTAAATAGGAATACATTTAGTGCATTTTTTCCGCTAGTGTTCTAAGCGATCTTCACTTTTGTAAGTCTTTCATATCGACAATCTGCCATATCAAATTAAAATTATAAAAGATTTAGTCGGTAGCGTTGGAGATAATCATTTGCTTTTTGTTATATGACTTATATGTATGTACGATGATTTTGCAATAGTTATTTTCTTGATAATATTTTGTCATTTTATTTATCGTGGTAAATGATTTTCTACAAGACCAGCCGACACTGTGTACAGTATTTTAAAGATAATATTACGTTAAAGATTTGTATGAAAATTTAATTATATTGTCTTCATAAAGTAAAGCGTTTTAATAATCTCCATGAATCCTTGTTACTTGCTCGAAATTAAGAAACTAAGTTCTTTGACTAACCTAGGTACTCGTGAGTCGAGGTCAAACGTTAAATTAGTTATAAGTAGCATTGAACAACGTATTTTTTTATATAATAAGGAGTACGGGCACATTTTAGCCTTAACTTCTTCAGCAAGCTCAGTCCGTGATTTTGGGGACTGGATCTCCTCACTCAGTGCTGACAGCCACAATTATGTTCTCTAGAAACTGCTTATCTAATCGTAATTTTACTTGTAATAGTAAAATGGCATTAAATCTGCCATTATTCTACCTACTAAGATATCATATACCTATCCATATGATTGAGGAAGCTATATATACTGTAGTCTTCCAAATATGAAACGTCGCGCGTCGAGTCCATGACTGAAAGCCTCCTCTCTTTATTTATTTAATCCTTTGGGAAACTAACAGGCAAATACAACATATAAATTAATCATGACACAAGTTCATAGGCCAAATAATCTCCGACAGTACCCAAAAATATTTTCTCCATAATAAAAAATGTTTTATCCATTTTCGAGCATCTGCTCGAAATGGTCGCCTTCTCGTTATTGACTAGCGCAAATTTAAAAAGCTAAAAATAGTTATTGTTCTACCGTAGCGGCAGAGAAACAATATGAAGTTCCATTTTGGTATTACTTATTTCCTTTAAAAAAAAATAGGACGGGAAGGTGAACTAGGATTTGCCGTTTATATTTTATGGTTATACGTATCATCATCATATCAGCCCAAGCACGTCCACTGCTGGACATAGGCCTCCCCCAATTCCATGGGGGGTAAATGCTATAATCGCCACGCTTGGCATGCGGGTTGGCGGTCGCAGTATCTCCACCGTACTCCAGGGATGTTGCTGCCCATCCCACGGTGGTCTTGGTCGTAGTTTTAGGACGTACCCGGGTCGGTTATACGTATATGCTTAGTTATTATTCACAATAATTTTAATTCCTCGCATTTTTGGAGAAATGCACTTTACAGGATGTATTTGTTAAGTGTAGCCAGGCGGTTATACCGTAAATATAAAAGATATTAGAAAACTTCAAACTGATATCGAAAGTGTGTTACCCAATGAGTAAAATTAGAATAACTTTTTTTAAATAAAAGTAGTAATATTAAAAATATAACGTTCGCTCCCATACATTTAGTACCACGACTCATCCCTCAAAGAACGTCGGTGTCGTAAGAGATGAAACTGTTTGAGATTCATATCATATTATTATTACATAAATACATTAATTACTCCGTTTTTTGCATTACATTATGTGCTTTAGTATAAAAAATTACAAGTATACCAAGAAGCAGATGCTAGTCAAAATTCCTTTGAAAATAATTAAGTAGATAACTGTGATTATTAGGTTTTAATCGAATGATATCTGTTTAATGATAAAATAGTGATATGAATGACATGATTTTCAAAACCAAATAACATTGATAAATGTGGTTCTGAGGGAGGTACGTGGGAATATTATTCAATTAATTTTAGTATGTTTTTCAAATTGATTTTGAATTTATTACGACGTAAAGAAATGTAAAGCAATTAATCTGTCGCAGATGGCTGAGCTACGCTTGGCCCTCAGGACACTCCTCCTTAGCGCAGTTTTTATATCACTAGGAAACACCGGTATGTATAACAGTGGTTTTCTTTTCTATTAGCGAGGCGAGGTGCGGTGGAAAATGTTATGCTGTTAGTGAGATAAAATTAATTTCTCGCATCACAAGACAGTATATATATATAATCGTAAGGCATTTATTTTCGAACAGTTTAGTTAGTTTTGCCAGATCATTAGGTTCTATCTATGCTTGCTTTGGATTCGCTTGTTATCCTATTTGGACTTTTATTTAAAATTGTCAGTCACGGTGTTAGATCAACAACAATTAACTGGGTCCACACTTCGGGGCAGGAACACGATACAACCGCCTTGCACGCGCCGCGCGTGATCTAAGCGCACATGTTTTTCGAGTAAAGGGATTATCATAGTCCTCATGGACATATCCAATAGTCGACTTTTTTATGCAAGGACCGTGGAAAAATTCTTACGGCCTGCCTGACTGATGGCGACGGTAAGCAGACACCGTAGCCTATGGACGCTTGCGAGGCTAGAAGAATCACAAGTGCGATATCAACCCTTTATTGACTGAAGGATTCGTTGGGTTGAGAGCTAGAGGCATACAAAGGTCCCTCACTCTAAAAATTCGGGAGGACTGGCGACCATAAGTACTCGCCACTAGGAATACAACACCACACACCTACCTGAAGACCAAGTAGTGGTGTTATTAAGAGTCCCCAGTACGCTCGACCGAACTCGACTCTCCATACAGACGTAGTTTCGTTCTCATTTTAAAACGCCATGCTGAAATAACATGAAGCTTTGTATACACAATACTAATAGCCATATCTAGGTCGGAAATTAGTTTCTGTTGCTAGAAATTGGAAAGGGAAAAAAATAGAGCGATTTTTTTTAATTATTTAGGTGTTGTATGAAAATAATCGCTGTATCTTTTCTTCATTATAATTTCAAGCAACAGAAACTAATTTCCGACCTAAATATACCGGATCCCCTCGTCTGTATACAAAGTTTCAAATGATTCCATCATGCCATTTTAAAATGATAGCGAAACTACGTTTGTATGGAGAACCGAGCTTACTGCCTACTTCGTAACGGATTTACTCAACTTAAAAACATGTTAATGGTACTAAAGCAGTTTTATACGAAAAATGATTTTCAGTCAAAATAATTAATTATGAAATAAATATCGTAATAAAATAAAAGATTTATTTATTGAAACCCGGCTGTGGTCAACGCATCGACAAATTGCCTATTACACCAGACCAGATATTTAGAGTCACATCTACATTCCTGTCGTTCTATGATACATAATATTGATCACCAGGTAGTGTTAAAAATTAGGTTTAACTACGTAGCTTTGGTCACAAAGTAATAAATAAGTTTTTAACTTAATAACAGAAACGAACTGCTGGCAGACAAGTAGGTTAAGTTAGAACTGCGACCCCCACAGAAAAGAACTGCTTATAGTAGCTATGCGGGCCTAGTGCTCAGAATGAGTCACACGCAGACTTTAATGTCAAGAGAATAAGGCTCTGTGTAGATAATTGTGAACGTGTTGTATTGCTTAGCTACTTCAGCTGCTGACTGTACCTATGCAACTGTACATTCTTTAGGCCTTAAAACATTCAACATGTCAACGTGTGATCTTATTATGAAATACCGCACTCAAATTTTAAAGCCTCTCATTATGTGTCAGTGGCATAAACTACGATTATAAAATGAAAACCTTTCAGAAAGCGTAATAGAAAAATTAGGAAAAACTACATGAAAGTGATATCAAGTGATATGTATACTAAAATAATACACCGGCCCACCGGTATTCTGTAAGAGATATAAATTCCAAAGGACGTTTATAAAACGAGTCCTGCATTATATTAATACTAATACCAGATGGTCTTCTTAAGACGCTAAAGTACCCACCTAAATGAGCCAGCGAAAAATTGTGAAAAAACGTTTATTCATATTTCGCTAGTGAGCACGACATATCGAGCTAGCAATAGCGAGAGAGCAAGACAACAATTGGGAGTTACAGTCGTCTTAAGTATTTACTAATAATACATTACACAACTAGGGTGGTAAAGCAAAGAAAGGCAGAGATTGCAGATTTTGCGGCCGAGCTGTAGGCGAGGGACGTATATATATATGCGATCGAGGGTTTTATTCATTACCTCCCGTGTTGTGTACGTCATTTTATTACTACACTTGGCCAGAAAGCGACTTTTTCGGTACGCGTAGTGTGCGGTAAAAGCCACTTTTTGGCCAGGTGTAGCATAAACTTCTTTACTCAACCACTTTACTTCAGAGGACCAGCCATGCCGCGCTCGAGACGTTGGCATTCCCGGCCGATCCATAGTGTGCGTGTGTGATGCGACTTACTGTGATACCATAACGAGAGAGGACCCAGCACCAGGAACCTATGTCGCCTACACGTCGAGTAATGTAAGAAATAATCATAAGAGGAGATAGGGAGATTATAAACTAAACAAATCGTTTTTAAATTCAAAAATATGATTTTGCAGGCTGGCCAGCGTTTCGAAAAAAGCTACGGTGTGGTAGAAACAGTCTCGGGTGCTGAAGATGAAGTATCGGCAGAAGGACAATCAGAGGAAGATGTATCAGAAGGTAATTTCATCAAGAGAAATTGAGCGAGCCACATCACGTGAGGACAGTTCGTGTGAGAAATGGGTGCTTGTACAAGACTCAACACTCTACCTCCTCATTTAAACTAAGTATCTACAATTAAAGTACCTATGTAACAGTCAAGAGCAAATGTTGATAATCATTTTTGTACTTTGTCGTACTAACGAAACAATACTGCGACAGTTGGGATGCGTCAAAGTAGTGAAAGTGACAAAGTACTGAAATTATCATCTACTTCTGCTGTGAACTGTACAAGACAACATAATGATAAGTAATTCAAATTTTCTTACATATACGAGGAGCAGCTGATAAGTTTGTAGCACGAGATATAAAGTGAAAGAAAAGTCTGAGAGACACATTTTTATTTTTAAAATATATCAATCCTCGAGTAAAATACACTTGGCACATATACTTAAAAGTATTTAAAGGTTGAAAAAAAAATCTCCTGTCCCTAAAAAACTACTATGGCAATGCCAGCTTACTTTCGGCAAAACTTTAGAACCGTTACACGTTTTTTAAATTTTAAAACCAATTATTGGAACTCGACTCCACATTTCATTTGTTCGAACGCGAACAGGCGATTCATTTTGTCACATCTTGTCTATTTTATGACCAGCCCAGTAACTTTCGGTGCTTTATTAAGAGCTGTGTTGTGAGTAACCACTTATGGAACTCACTTTTCATGGGCGTACTCAGATTTTAGTTCTACGTAAAGTTTCTTCTATTCATTCCTAAATAATTCGTAGCTTTTCCGCTATATGCTACATTTCTAATACTTAATTTATAAGACTGGATATTTTGTTAACTTTTTCAAGTCCTCCGTCAAAGGCCTGTGCGGGAATGGCATTATGGAGCTTACGCACTTTTTAAATAAAGCGAATTTATACTTTTCAATTAGCTCACGAAAAGCTAAAACACTACAGATAATACACATGAAACTTGCGACTATTTTTTTGAGGGGCATTGAATATTCCCCAAGTCGAGTACTCGTTTGGCAGACATGGTCCCTTTTTTCTGCGTGTACTATTATGTACAGTGTATCTGTATTATCTGTAATAACTCAATTAAATAAATATAAATAATATAAATAAATATTATAGGGGTGTAATGTTGGCGGGATCGTGGAGGCGTACGGACAGCAAAACACGATGAGTAGAATTATGTGAATTTATTTAGGCGAAGATTTACAATGTTTTAAACTAAATCAAAAAAAAGGCAACACTTATCTACGTAAGAGTGTCGACCCACGTAAGCAGGAGCGAGCACTCGAAGCGTAAATGATCCGCGGGTCTTCTAGCCAAAAGTCTCCGAACGTCCCACAAGTGGAAGCAGACAGAAAGCAATAAGCGAATAGACCGTGAGCCTTGTACTAATCAAGTTCGAATAACTCAAAAACACCTGAGAGTCTTATACATTCTACGTTGAACAAACGCTTGCGCGATCTATCTCGCCGGCAGCGCCATCTCTTAGGGAATTCAAATACTAAAGTTTTCATGTACCACAGAAATCCTAAAAACAAACGATAGCGTGTTCTAACTTGCGTGCAGCGCCATCTAACGGGTACCCTGGTAACTCGTGTGCATGTATTTGTAAATAAGTGGTGTTACAACTCTCCCCCTCGGTTTCTTGAGGTCGTCCCGACCAAGAAACTGTAAGCGTAGTTCGGGTTAATGTTTCCGCGGTCGACCTCTACCTCGCGTTGTCGTCTTCGGTGCTTTGGTCGTCTGATTACGGGGACGTCCTCTTTTTCGCAGCGGTTGCACGGGATCCGGTATCGAAGCCGCATCTCCCTTGAAGGGTTCTAAAGCGGAGGCGTGATAGGTCCCAACCGGAGTATCAGGTTGTTCAGAATTCGCTATCTGGTAGGAGGCTGGTCCAATTCGTTTGACTATCACATAAGGTCCATCTCTACGTGGTGCAAATTTTGCACTGAATCCTCGTGTAGCGTTGCTTATTGGATGAAGTTTGGCCATAACGTGATCTCCGACTGAATATGTGGGGCTTTCTTTCCTCTTTTTGTCGACGTATTCTTTACGTGCTTCCTCCTTCATTTCTTGCACCTCCCTTGCTTTGAAGAGAGTATCTGATATTGTACGTAACTTAGGTGTGATCTCTGGGATGAAGTTCTCGGAAAGAACTATTTCACGAAAATCATGTTCGTTTTCCGCTGGTGTTCGTAATTCTCGTCCAAATGTGAGATATGCAGGGCTGAATCCTGTGGATGAACATTGAGCTGTGTTCATAGCGAATCTAATGCTTGGCAGTTTATCAGGCCAATTGCTATGGTCACCCTCTACTAGTATTGCAAGTTGGGTCTTCAGATCCCTATTCCGGCGCTCTACAGGATTTGCTTCGGGGTGATACACAGGAGTAAACGAGTGTTTGACACGGAGACAGTATACCACCTGCTGTAATACGGCGCTGACAAATTGTGGCCCGTTGTCGCTTATGACTCTTCTGGGAACTCCATATCTCAGGAATATCTCGTTGAGTAAGATTTCAGCGCAATTCTCTGCAGTTGCACTTTGTAAGGCGAATAACTCTACCCACCGGGTCGCCACATCTTCAACAATGAATATCCAGCTTTTCTCTTGCGAAGAATTGGGTAGTGGTCCGAAATGGTCAAACGCGACCACCTCAAATCTCTTATTCATAGTTGTTGTCTGCAGCAGGCCAGCTGGTTTCTGATTTCTTGGTTTATATCGCTGACAAGGTACACACTGTTTGACGTAGCTGTCGATGTATTTTCGCATTCCTCTCCAAAAATACCTTTTTACGATTCTTTCGAAAGTCTTCTCAATGCCATAATGCCCAGCAAGAGGGTCGTCATGGTATGCACCTAGTATGTTAGCCCACTCGTGCTCAGGCACTACCAATTGCGCATCCTCTGTATCAGATAACGGTGAGTGTCGGTAGAGCAGACCGTTGTCCATAACGTAACCTTTCCCACTCCAGTAGATTGCGTTTTCACTGTCACCACCTTCCAGTGAGTCTACGATCTTGCTTATCCAAGCGTCCTTTCTCTGTTCCGCTCTTATTTCTGCTGAACTACGGACAGGCATATCGATGGTGACGCCGCAAACACTGCAGTCATGTTGGCTGTCTTCCGTACAAGGAGGTCGAGATAGTGCATCGGCTACAACGTTGATTCGACCGGGAGTATACTGTATCGTCAGGTCGTATGCTTGTAACATCAGAGCCCATCTGGCCAACCTGCCTGTCGGGGACTTCAAGGATAACAGCCATTTTAAAGCGTGGTGATCTGTCTTGACGACTGTGGGTAACCCTTCGATATAGCCTCTGAACTTTGTCACTGCCCACACGACGGCCAGCGCCTCACGCTCGGTTGTGGAGTAGTTTCGTTCTGCTGGGATAAGTAGGCGACTTGCGTATTCTACTGGGTGCTCTTCTGCAGCCTCCCCCTGGACCAGAACTGCTCCGAGCGCATAGTTACTTGCGTCTGTTTTAATCGTGTACGGTTGGCTCTCATCAGCTTGCTTCAATACAGGTGCCGTGGTGAGCATGCGCTTTAGCGTTGTATATGCAGTCGCTTGTTCTGTCTTCCATTCCCAAACAGCATTTTTCTTAGTGAGCCTCGAAAGTGGTTCCGCAATTTTAGAAAAGTTATGTATAAACCTGCGGTACCAGGAACAGGTTTGGAGAAAGGTGAGTAGGTGACGAACATTCTTGGGAGGCGGGAGGTCCAATATAGCAGATACCTTGCCTGGATCTACTTGTAGGCCATCGGGTGTGATATAGTGCCCAAGATACTTTATGGTCGAACACCCAAAACGGCATTTCTGGCGATTTATTGTTAGATTGTACTCGCGCATCTTCTCAAAAACGGCCTTCAGATCTTGCAGGTGCTCCTCAAAGGAAGTTGAAAAGACGATCAGATCATCCAGGTATGCCAACATCTTAACTTGATTCAAATCCACCCGGAATCTATCAATCAGGCGCTGAAACGTCGCAGGCGCATTGCGTAATCCGAACGGCATTCTTTTGAAGATAAAAATACCAAATGGCGTTATGAAACCAGTTTTCTTTCTGTCTTCCTCGCGGACGCTAATTTGCCAGTAACCGGCTTTAAGGTCCAGGGTGGACATGTAAGGAGTAGGTTTGGCATCATGTAGCAAGTCATCTACTCTGGGGATCGGGTATGGATCCGGTACAGTTATGGCGTTCAGTTTACGGTAGTCCACGCAAACCCGGGTATCGCCATTTGGCTTAGGAACCAGAACCACCGGTGCTGCCCAAGGTGTTTGCTGCGCTTCTATGATCCCCTCTTTTAGCATCTTGTCGATTTCCTTCCTCAGCGTTTCTTTCCTAGGAGCTGATAGGCGATATGGCGGTGTGCTAATGGGTGGGCTGTCTGAAGTGTCAATGTGATGCGCTATGTGTTTGGCGGCATGCGACTTTGCAGAGAAGACATCCGTAAACTTATCCAGCAAGGTCTGCATTTGCTCCTTTTGAGAGTCGTCCATAATACTGTCTTGTGTGATGTCGACGGACCAGATATCTAGCTCCTCTTCCACCGAACCTGGGAAGAGACTCTCCGAGTGAGGGGAAAGGGTCACCCCTTGTTCGTGTATAGCCCTCTGTGCATCGCGCATCATAAAATCCAGACTTGGCGAGAAACCGTCAAAGGTTTTATATCTTCTGTCCGTTGCCGTGTCTTCAATCCGGTACAGTCGATAAGAAGACCCGTGGTGTCCCTTTTGAATCTTAGAAGACTGATTTTCATCTGTGGTTCGGCAGACCGTAGTGACACGTCCGTCATTATTAGCCTGGTGGCTGTTGTGCTCCTTCGGACTGGGCTCTATGGCAGCCTTCGAGATGTTTACGTCCGGTTTTCCTTTTACCTCGAATCGTAGAAAATCTTCTTCATATAGCTCATGTACCTCTGCCGGCTTATCCACGTACCACCATGTAAACTGGCCCATGTCGAAGATCATACGCGCCGCTTTAAGGAATTCGGCTCCCAGCAAAGTGCGGTTGTCTCGGGATTCTGGAAGAACGACGAAGGTTGTTGGGATGTTCCTCCCACAAAGATGCACCTCAACTGCTACCTTAAGCACAACCTGTCTCTTTGGGAATCCGTCGGCCAATGTCAGCTGTACGGACTCCGTTCGAAATTCATATCCTGCTTCCTTCAACTGGCAGTACAGTTAATACGACGCTATGCTCGATTTGGCGCACGTATCAATGTACGCATATCCGTGTATATTTTTAATTGATATGCATACTACCGGTCTGGAGCTGGTCACTTCTTGGTAGTTAACGCTGCAGAAGCTCACGTCCTCTTCCTTAAGTGGCTGGCGTGGATGTTTGGTGCATGTAGGGCAATTGGTGCGTACCACCCCGGGTGTTCCACAGCCGTAGCATGAGAATCGCGGTGCTGATGGTAGGGGTCTTTGCGTTTGGACTACTAAACTAGTCGGCTTGGTCGGTACTGTCGATTTGCTCTCCTCAGACTTCTTCTTTCGGCAAACGTCTGCGGTGTGACCCGGATTCTTGCAATGGCTGCAGCGAGTTCGCTGGTGTGAACTCTTGACAGCTTGAGGCTTGTCTTCGAACAGCTCTTCGGCACTCTGGGCAGCCTTGAGGAGAGCATCAAAGGACCTGATGGAGTCCCTGGCGATCTTCTCCTTAATCCTCTTGCTCAAGGTCGCATACACCATGTCTAGTTGATGGCATTCAGGATGGGATGGTGGCGGCAACTGCGCGATCAGGTCTCTCTTCGCAGCTACGAATGTTTCCGTCAACTCATTCTCCCTTTGGTGCGTCCCCATGAGCTCTAGGTAGATGGAGGGAGCTGGTTTCTTAGGTGCGAACGCCCTCTGGAGTCGATCCTTAAAGTCGTCCCAAGTAGTGACAGTATTGGAAATGCCGTTCCACCATGTCGCAGCGTCGTCCTTCAGCACGAGTGGCAGGCTTTCTAGCGCGTCGTCGTCCCTCATCTTCTCCACGCGTTTGAAACAGGACGCCGCTGTCAGAAATGTTTTTACAAGTGTAGCATCTCTTTCCCCATTGTACGAGAAGTTAGCCAATGCGAACGATGTAGACCGCGCCGTAGTAGATACTGGAGGATCTGGGGAGCGCGTCCCCGCAATAGCCCCAAGCAGTTGCTGAAACTGAGCTTCTGACATGTTGACCGCCATCTTCTTCTGTACTACTCTTCTAGGTTTCCTCTTTGTCGATGTGACGCGTCCAGACTTCGTCACGACGTATTCTGTCTTCGAAGTGCCCGCGTTGGACGCCAGATTGTAATGTTGGCGGGATCGTGGAGGCGTACGGACAGCAAAACACGATGAGTAGAATTATGTGAATTTATTTAGGCGAAGATTTACAATGTTTTAAACTAAATCAAAAAAAAGGCAACACTTATCTACGTAAGAGTGTCGACCCACGTAAGCAGGAGCGAGCACTCGAAGCGTAAATGATCCGCGGGTCTTCTAGCCAAAAGTCTCCGAACGTCCCACAAGTGGAAGCAGACAGAAAGCAATAAGCGAATAGACCGTGAGCCTTGTACTAATCAAGTTCGAATAACTCAAAAACACCTGAGAGTCTTACATTCTACGTTGAACAAACGCTTGCGCGATCTATCTCGCCGGCAGCGCCATCTCTTAGGGAATTCAAATACTAAAGTTTTCATGTACCACAGAAATCCTAAAAACAAACGATAGCGTGTTCTAACTTGCGTGCAGCGCCATCTAACGGGTACCCTGGTAACTCGTGTGCATGTATTTGTAAATAAGTGGTGTTACAGGGGGATATTTTTTTACACAAATCAAACTAGTACCATAGTAAGCTCAATAAGGCTTGTGGTATGGGTACTAGACGACGATATATTTACTAGATATATACTTAAATACATAGAAAACATCCAAGTCTCAGGAACAAATGTCTCTGCTCACCACAGAAACAAATGCCCTTACCGGGATTCGAACCCGGGACCTCTAGTTCGGAGGCTAAACAGGCCGACAAAATCAAATCAATTATATTTAGTGACTAGCGGCCCGCCCCGACTTCGCACGGGTATTAAACAAAAAATTAAAATTATAATACACACATTTTAGTAAGCATCCCTAATTTTTTTGGAAATACCGGTTATAGCCGATGTCACCCGGGGCTAGTGTTGCTTTCCAAGAGTATTCAATGCAAACAAACAATCAAATCTTTCCTCTTTATAATATTAATATAGAAAACGATTAAATTTCCAGTGTTTCTAAATAGGTATGTAAGCTAAATAGGGCTAAATAGGCTTGCACTTTTAGGTGTCTTTCCACTCGGCTATATATTTATGGAAAATGACGCTCGCCATGACATGAACCTTATTTCGTTCTATTTGCAGAGGAAAGTTTGGACCGAATCGTATATAGACTGTTTACACTCGCTCGGTACCAATTTATCGAGGGGTTTGGCGGGTCTGTCACTGACGCTGCATCCATCAACTGGCGAAAACTTTCAGACGCGGCCCAAATCAAATTTATTGAGTAAGTTCATTTCTTCTTCTAGACATAAGTAATTATGATTTTGAGAGTCAAATAAAAAGTGAAGAGCAAGTAGGTAGGTAATACGAGTTATAATTGGGATAACATGTTCCGTGCCCAATGGTCCATGTTACACGTAAACACAAAACACCTCTATGACAGGAGCATGCATGTTAGCCAAGAAAATATTAAATCAGATGAAACAGTAGATATTTTTTGCTTTTGGTATGGTACAATAAGCTTTAGAAGTTTATAAGTATAATGCCATTAACTAGCGGATAAAAGTCAAGAAATTTATTTATTTAATTTCAGTTCGTACTTCTCAAGTGAAGGCCTGGAATACAACTTGATTAGAGTCCCTATCGGTGGTGCAGATTTCTCAACACACCCCTACACGTACAACGAATACCCATGGTACGACCATGCGTTGTCCAACTTCACTCTGACCCAAGAGGACTACTTCTACAAGGTAATAATTACTCCAGTGGCCTAACTACTATCTGAATAAAGGTTTCAAATCGTTAAGTCGACCACATTATCTTGATAAAAGAGAATTGATATACTACCTCTACGTATAAATAACTTTAGGTATAATTACCAAACCACTACTTACTATTCCATTATTTATTTATTTTCTTTTCAGATGCCTTATATGTCAATAATTGTATTTTATATATGGGAATATTTCATGTTTATTAGCAAAAGTTGCATGAAAATGGCCAGAAAAGTAGTCACTTAACCGGAAGTAATTAAACTTAAAATAAAAAATACTCCCAGCGTACAAATTACTGAAAAAAACTACCTTGATTAAGTAGCTTTCTAATGACTCTAATGAGGCTAAAACATTTACAAAAGAAACAAGTTTATTGAAATAATGACATTTTTATGAAAACAAGAGAGTAAATTTCTTGGGAGCAGTTAGGTAATGAAAAACACTTTCATCATCATGTCAGCCGAAAGACGTCCACTGCTGGACATAGGCCTCCCTCAAAGACTTCCACAATGACCGGTCCCGCGCCACCCGCATCCAGCGGACACCCGCGACCTTCACCAGGTCATCGGTCCACCGTGTGGGGGGCCTGCCCACGCTACGCCTTCCGGTACGTGGTCGCCACTCGAGAAGCTTTCCGCCCCAACGGCCATCGGTTCTACGTGTTATGTGCCCCGCCCACTGCCACTTAAGTTTAGCGATTCGGAGGGCTATATCGGTCAATTTGGTTCTGCTGCGGATGGCCTCATTCCTGATGCGATCACGCAGAGAAACTCCTAACATAGCTCTCTCCATTGCTCTTTGGGTTACTTTGAGCCTTCTTATGAGGCCCATAGTAAGCGACCACGTTTCGGTACCATATGTCATCACTGGCAACACACACTGGTCAAAGACTTTCGTCTTGAGACACTGAAAAGATGTGCCGTAGCTTCCCGAACGCACCGTAGACCACATCCATACGCTCCGTCAGGTTATACAGAAGACTGAGGAGTATAACCTGCCCCTCTGTTTAGCGTTCGTGGACTACGAGAAAGCCTTCGATTCGATCGAAACCTGGGCTGTACTACAATCTCTCCAGCGGTGCCAAGTGGACTACCGCTATATCGAAGTGCTGAAGTGTTTGTACGAGAACGCCACTATGTCAGTCCAACTCCAGGATCAGAGCTCGAAGCCTATCCCATTGGAGCGGGGAGTCAGGCAAGGAGATGTTATTTCTCCTAAACTGTTCTCCGCTGCACTGGAGGATGTTTTCAAGACTCTGGACTGGAGAAGGCTAGGCATCAACATAAATGGCGAGTACCTCACTCACCTTCGGTTTGCTGACGATATAGTAGTCTTGGCTGAGACCATGGAAGATTTAAGTACAATGCTCAATTACCTCAGTAAAGCCTCCGAGCGAGTTGGTCTAAGGATGAACATGGACAAGACGAAGATCATGTCAAATGCCCATGTCGCACCAACTCCCGTAACAATCGGACAGTTTACGCTCGAAGTTGTAGACGATTACATATACCTAGGACATACTGTCCAGTTAGGTAGGTCCAACTTCGAGAAAGAGGTTAATCGTCGAATCCGACTCGGCTGGGCAGCGTTCGGGAAAAACACTTTAGATCAAAGTAATTTGTAATTTCCACGCTGGGTGTCATTTATTTTTTAATTTATTTGATTACTTGCTTGGGATTAAGCGATTAGGTACCTATTGCATTGCGTTTATTTGCCATGAAATACAATTGTTGACATTTATTGTATCAGAAAAAAAAGATATACCTAATTTAAATTAATTTCTTAAGATTTTTTTTTCAACTGCACTCGGCAATTTTGAGAAAAATCTTAAATCGTCAATATCTCAGAAACTAATAATTTTGACCTGTATTGCTCCAAATGAGTTTTACTATACTCCCCTAAAACGAATGTTTTGAATTACCAGTCATCCTACATATGAATTAATAAGAGTTTTATACCGTCGGATCTGATTCTACGCTACGAGTGTACCTTGGTAAATAGATATAAGACTCGTATAAGTAATTCTGACAAGCTGTTTAAATTGTTTTCCATGTCTAGTTGCCTATGATCAAGAGAAGTCTGGCGGTTGCGACCGACGAAGTTAAGATCACAGCCAGCACGTGGTCTCCGCCTGTTTGGATGAAAACGAACGAACGTATCACCGGATTTGGACAAGTCCGCCCCGAGTACTACCAGTCCTACGCCGATTACCATATACGGTATGGTTATTTAGCAGCTAGATAAAAACCGATACAAGCTGCGGGTATAGCATACTATAATTAAAACCAGGGATTCACTGGGCCTATGCCTTTCGCTTGAATTGTCGCGCCACATGGAACTGAAATCTCATATCGCACGAAGTCGCTATGTGTAGCGGGATTATTGGCCTAGTGAAGCCCTGGCTTATACCAATCATGTGCTTACTTGAGTGCTACAGTCATTACACTTTATTAGTTTGTATCCATGGCGTTCATAAGATTTCGATGCATTAACATATTCAATTTTCTCCAGTTTTATGGAAGAATATGAGAAAGCTGAAGTAAAGATATGGGCTATCACCACGACGAACGAGCCCATCAACGGCATTGTTGGTGAATTGCTTGTAGACTTCAACTCGGTAGGATGGACGCCAAGGCAATTGGTAAATACCTACCGTTTTTACGTCGCCAATACGTTACATTTGTATCGCAATGTATGTCATTGTCTATTTGACCCTTTATCAGCGTCGCACAGATTTCATAGGCTAAGTATTCAGTTTTCTCATGTAAGAAAAAGACACTAATTGGAGAGGGTTCTGTGCCTATGTTACTTTAATTTCTTCACCGCCACAGGAGATCGAATAAGTTGTGTTTCACACGCCAAAGAATTTGTAGCAAAAGACTGAAAACGAACCTTGCTTGATAACACAGGTTGCCTTTACATCGACTCGACTCTGAATGTACTGACTTAATAAAAAAGGCAAAGGCGGTTAAAAGGTTAAATACCGTAGACTTCTTAGATTTTCCTGTAATCTATATGTTAATAATCTATTTCCTGTGTTTATGTCAAAATTTTGGGCTCCGTAGTTACGGAGGGTGGTGAAGTTCAGAATAGTTTCTTTAACCCGGGACCTCTAGCTTCGGAGGCAGTGTCACTACCAATTAGGCTAAACAGGCCGTCAAAGAAAAGATAACTAGGTACAAATATGAGGCCGATATACCTCATATTTTGTACCTATCTTTTCTTATGTGTAAATAAAAAGCCACAACAATTTATATTCATTACATCTCAGTGACTGTAGTGGCTGCAATGTACAGCCGTATACAAATGAATCATAACTGTGAAAGTCCAGAACTGACAAAAAATAACATACTGTTTACATACAGCGACTACAAATAGATCGATCCATCGATCGAGGCTCGAACTCTTTGTAGTCGACTGTGCACAATATTGACTATTTATGGCCATTTTTCCAGGGTCGCTGGGTGGCCAACAATCTTGGGCCGACAGTGCGAAACTCTCGGTTCAACAAAACATTGATACTGGCAGTAGACGACCAACGCTACAATCTGCCCATTTGGTTGAACGGGGTATGTTTATTCAGCTGTTCCGAAAGATTTTCCAAAAATACCACCATTTATTTATTTATATTTTGACCTGACTGTCTGACTGTGGGCCAAAGTTTGTGGCTTTATAGACCGGACCCATTAAAGCGATAAGAGCGGGCGGTGGAAGGGTAGCATGGGCCAAGTCCAGAGGAAACTTATACGACCACGGGGGCGATTCAAACACTGAGATGAGTCCAGCAAGAAACTCAGCTAGGCCTACCTGGGTCATACTGTCTCTACCCGGTATGCAGCGGTTACCGGGTAGAATAGCGACAACAAGTGTCTGTATAACACTACCACCAAAGTATAAAACAAAAGAAGTAGTATACATCTGGTACTTTAACCTCAGGTGTAAGCGCGAGAACGCGAGATACGATTGGACTTTTGCACGCAAAAAACATTGGGGTCCTCGCTATAGCACAAAATCCATTTAGCGCTTAGTGATCGTGGATAATTTCGGTATTGGTAGTACGATTTCCGCACGATATCGACGCAATACATTTGTACACGTGTAAATGGAACCATACTATAGACCTATGTATACTATAGAGTCGACATTTGGATCTTATTACATTGTAAGAAGGAAGTAAATGTATCGTCTTTTCAGATGGAATACGAAGATCCTAGATCTATTGAATATATCGATGGCATCGCAATCCATTATTATGGAAACTTCATACCTCCGATTATTCTGACCGCCGTACAACGAAAGTATCCTGACAAAATTCTGCTTTCAACTGAGGCTTGTGAAGGTAAGTTTTCAAAGTCATTGCCAAAATCTTAACGATAAGTTGGTGCTAAAAGGATTGATTAAATTAAGGCATAGAATTATGAAAAAAAAACGAACTTATAGGTAACTTAGAACTCTTAGGAGTCACATAAGAAGAGTGAAAGAAAAAAATGAGAGAGAGTGAGAGTTTGGGTAGGCATCTGTGTTTGATGAATCTGTTTCTCCTCGGATGATACTTAACTAGCAGCCTGATAGAGAAATTAATAAAACTTTTAAATTAAAATCACCTTATTTTATTATATCTACCTACACAGGTCCAATGCCGTGGGATAGAGAAAAAGTTGAAATAGGATCATGGGACAGGGCCCGCAAGTACACAAAAAGTATTTTAGAGGTAAGAAATAACAACAATTATGTAAGTCACACTACGACTACTACCCCGAAACTCTGTCCTGATAGAAGATTTAGATAACTCCTTTATTTAATAAAACAAAATATTTGGTCCCAATGTATTATTTAAACGACTGCCCAAACAAGGTGTAATATTTATTTTAGGATCTGAACAATTATGTGGTTGGTTGGATCGATTGGAACCTGTGCTTGGATCCTGAAGGTGGTCCGAACTGGGCCCATAACTACGTCGACGCACCCATCCTGGTATACGGCGACCAAGACGAGTTCATAAAGCAGCCTATGTTCTATGCGATGGGTCATTTCTCCAAATTCATCCCTAGAGGCTCTAGGCGAATCATGTCTACGCGGAGAACTCTGAGATCACTTGAAAATGCAGCGTTCTTGAAACCCAATGGGAATATCGTGATGGTGCTACAAAACACGTAAGTTTTATTGCGTATCGTCGCAAGATCAGTTTATTTATACCTTAACCTTGTTTTAAGTCGTTAAGTCTATTAGGACATCTGATCACGATCTTGTACCCCAAACCCAGTAGGTATCTTTCATGTTTTTCTGGGGAATACAGTTTTCCCGAAAATGAGAAATAGCTAGGTAAATTTTTCGGCCCTGTAAGCCCCGGAATATTAAATTTCATCGAAATCGTTAAG
This sequence comes from Notocelia uddmanniana, assembly GCA_905163555.1. NCBI lineage: Eukaryota > Metazoa > Arthropoda > Insecta > Lepidoptera > Tortricidae > Notocelia > Notocelia uddmanniana. The sequence goes on from LR991055.1 coordinate 27,433,282, forward strand.
AGCCGTTTCCGAGATACTCGAAATAAATATATAAATATGCATACCATTGCTATGGTTTTCATTAGGGAAGTGGCGCGTCGCGTTAGCGAGACGGATTAAGTATGAAGCCCGCGCGGGTCCGTACTTAGCGCAAAGTTGTCCATCGCCATTCAGCGTGGTAATGCAGCAAGTGTTACGGGCACCTTTGCGCCTGGTACGGCGCGAGGGGGGGCTCTATGACTAGTCTTAAGGCATATTATACTAGCTGTTGCCCGCGACTTCGTCCGCGTCTTCGCTCCTATTGGTCGCAGCGTGATGTTATATAGCCTAGAGCCTTTCTCGATAAATGGACTATCCAACACGAAAAAAAATCAATTCGAACCACTAGTTCCCGAGATTAGCACGTTCAAACAAACTCTTCAGCTTTATAATATTAGTATAGATTTTATACATATTTTGTGTATTTAGTTTAGACTAATAAAAACAATTCAATACACATACCAGAAATGATCGTTTAAAGATAAGATATAAGATTTTGAGAGAAAATGAGTGACTGTTAAGAGCATTAAGTTTGTTTCGGCGTTTCCTAATTTTTCAGAAATGCTAGTCGATTTTGATTAGTTATGAATTAACTTGATAATTGCTTCTGCAATGTAACAAAAGGGCGAATAGAAAAAGTAATATACTTAAGATACTGAACTAAATACCTATTCTACTACTACTACTACCTACTACTACAGATCTCTAACTACTTCCTTGAACCTTTCTAGATACGAATAAATTTAAAGCTGATAATAATAAACTGAATGTTAGTCAAACTCACTGTCTCAATTCAATTACTACAGCCTCAGAAGGCTAGAGCAAGAATAATAAACATAAAATTATCATTATCTAATTGTTGGACTTCACATAATGAATGTCAAAGTTAAATTCTGAAGCCAACATTGCTATGACCACAGTTACTACATTCTATGTAATTGACAGTGAGAATGACAAAAAACTAACCACAATGAGACTTCTTCAAAATCACTGGCATCATTTATTCTTCTCAACAGGAGAGAACGTGCCGTGACCCTTCGCATCCAAATCAGCAGCACCCACTACATAGAACTCCTCATGGAAGCCCAGTCGATAAAAACTATAGAAATAAACCAAAATTAAAATATATAAAAAATTAATAAAAAGCCTTTTTATTTTATAAATATATTTATAATCTAGTTTAACAATAAATTCTGTTTTTATTCTGTATTACTAAATAACAAATAAGTATGCTTCACCAATGGTGACCCAAAGTTCTGGTAATGCCATTTTAAATGTATTTTAAAACAGTAATTACTTTACTTTTAATAGCCATTGTATGCAATTAGCAGAACTTTTGGATTATCTTTGTAAAAAATGTATAATACTTTTATTTACCTTTCCATTTTGACTAAGTTGATGTAGTTATCATTTCTATGATAAGTAATTGAAGTATAACAATATACCATAATTTGTAATAATATTTATAGATCAGTAAGAGAGGTAACCTTGTCTAATGGCCATACTCTGCATAGTACTCTACTTCTAATCAGGCCCTGGGGCACTGGACCATAAACACGGGAGTCTGACGAATTGCTAGTATTATCTCCTTCTAACCATACATGCCCCCTTGGCACTATCTGGCTCCTTCTAGGAAATTGACCCTTCATCCTGTCCCCAGGCAGGCCAGTCACCCGCTTACAAATGTTCTGTCTAGGATTGTTAGGACTCTTGGCTATGACGATATCGCCACGACGTAGCCTTTGCAATCTTGGAGTTATATGCTCCGTGAATAATATATTGTTTGTTTCTAAAGTCGGCTCCATAGATGGACCAGAACACTGAAAGAAAATAACTGTCGTCATTGAACTGCCTTCTATATAATATTTATAACATAACTGCTATTTAGAACAAAACAAGCCAAAAATCTTATATGAATAGAATTTGAACTTACCATCACAAAATCTCCAATATACTCGAAGGCGCAATGTGTAACACAAGCATATTGGAAAGCATAGCCCAGAAAGCCACACGTTTTTCCCACAAATTTAAAAAAAGGCATTATAACCCTTTACAACCTGGACTGGACAATTTTAGTAGAATGTTGAACGACAGCGCCCTAGCATTTTCGTAATTCAAACTACTTAAAGATTATTTTTCCTGCATTGCGAAGTAAAAGATAAAAAGATACATTACAACAACATTACAATATAACTTATAGCTAGTGTTTTGTAAGAATAAATTTGAATGACCCTTCAAATTGGAATTCGAATTAGAATGTCAAAACAAGCATCGCACTGTCATCCTTACTTCATGTGTCAGGGATTCTACCACAGATAGTGTAATACAATAATTCAATGTTCAATACTTTATGATATCTCAGAGCGCTAGCATGCGTTTACAAAGGCAAGCAGCCAAAAGAGGCTTGTGGTAGACCTAGTAAAACGTATGCTTAAAATGTCATTGTCAAGAATGATTGGAACAAAAAAAAAGATTTCACTACGGTCAATAGAGGTGGGCTGCTGGCCGGTGGTACTATGTATCGATACGGTAGGCGGAAAATTGACATTATATTATGTGACTAGCGTTTGCCCGCGGCTTCGCCCGCGTACTAAGCGTAATTTATAACCGTCTAACTACAAAAAAGAGGTTCTCTGTTTGACCCGTATGTATGTATGTACGTATGTAGCTATGTATGTTTGTCCACGATTATCCTGCGTTTGGCTGAACCGATTTAGATGCGGTTTCCAGAAAAGTAGTTGTTACATTCTGTGGGTTTTGGTATACGAAGTTTGGGGATTGTGATTCATTAACAGATGAACAGATGAAAGTCAGTATACAATCTGAGAATCGGCAAACTGTTGAATTTCATTTGATTTTGGCAAAAATAAGGATCGAAAACTACTATCGTACTTTTCCGAGAGGCCCAAGGGTAAAAGGCCGATAAAATAAAAGCATGTCTTAAATGGCCCTTAGTAATAGTATATGTGCACTACAGTAACACCAATAGAAGGTCTGATAACGACCGAGCAACGGTGATAAACTCTGGTCCTTTGAAAAACAGAAATACGGTGGTAAATACTGACGATGTAAAAGGTAAACCGTCCAGTAGAGTTCTTAAAAACTTTGAACATAACGCACCTTGTCTTCCATAATACAAACTTTCCACGTTTGGAAACCTAAAATCAAGCTTTGTTGTGAATTTGTCATTGCAAGTCAGAAACTTATGCAGATGCAAACAGTGTTTGTACCGCGTATTCCGTTCGCTTCCAAGTTTGTTTTTATGAAGTAAATATATCGCAAGGCAGTTTCCATTGGAGCATACAAAAATAAAATTTGGCCTCACTTCCATTCGCACTTCTTACTATTTGCTCGTATACTGACTTTTGTTCATCTGTTAATGAATCTTAGTTATTCCTGAGAATCCTGAGTAACCTAAAACTCTAAACTACTCTAAAGCTATCCTATTCCTGACTAACCTAAACCTCTAAAGCTATCACATCATACCTAAAAATCTATTAGGATAGGCTTGTTCCGTACCTCAAAAGCAAAAAGAGACCCTTAAAGGATCACGTCACGTGTGGCTGTCTGTCAGTCCGTCTGTTACAACTGATTTGCTTTAAAAGCGGAGGAATTTCAATTTGGCACAAACTATAAAGAAATTTCATGTCCACAATATTAAATTAAAAATCCATGCTATTTTCGTAATTAATGACTCAAAAAACCATAAAAACGACACTTATATTGATATTTAGACATTTCAACCCCTTCTCACCCCAACGGGGAGATGGTGTTTCACGTTCTCCACGTTCGATTTTAAAGTCATTGTTGTTTTCGTAATTAGCGATCCGATAAACCAACGAAATAATACACATGTTGATTTTCAGAATTTGTCACGACATTTCCCCCTCTTAGGGGTTTATTTCTCAAAAAATCTGAAACACGTGTTTACTCGTGTATTGTTAGAAATACTCATGTGAAGTTTCGAATAAAATAGTCAAACTATAAAGAATTTTCATGTCCACAATATTAAATTAAAAATCCATGCTATTTTCGTAATTAATGACTCAAAAAACCATAAAAACGACACTTATATTGATATTTAGACATTTCGACCCCTTCTCACCCCAACGGGGAGATGGTATTTCACGTTCTTCACGTTAGATTTTAAAGTCATTGTTGTTTTCGTAATTAGCGATCCGATAAACCAAAGAAACACATGTTGATTTTCAGAATTTGTCACGACATTTCCCCTTCTTAGGGGTTGATTTCTCAAAAAATCTGAAACACGTGTTTACTCATGTATTGTTAGAAATACTCCTGTGAAGTTTCGAATAAAATAGTCCAACTAATCTTGTTTCCCCGTACAAACCTTAGACCACCATTTCACCCCCTCAGGGTATAAATTTTGAAAAATCCTTTCTTAATGCATATCTAGACCTTATAAGTAGTATGCAAAGTGCTATCCACATGGTTTATGACCGCACTCTATGGAGACAGAGCATACGTGGTCGCGATCCTTAGTAATGAGAGACCGAGGAAGAAGAAGAAGACCTTATAAGGAACCTACATGCAAAAATTTGGAATCTCTCGAACAAGCACTTTGGGCGGTGCGTTGATATGTCCCTCACTCAGTCAATCAGTTTTTTCTTGCAATTTGGCACAAAGTTTTAAGAAATTTTCATAATTACAATATAAAATTTTAAAATCGATGCTATTTTCGTAATCAAAGTCCCAAAAAACTATAAAAACCACACCGATATTAATATTTAGACATTTCAACCTCCTCGCACCCCAATAGGGAAGATGGTTTTGTACGTCTTCCACGTTTGATTATAAATCTTTGTTGTTTTCGTAATCAGCGACCCGATAAACCATAGAAACAATACCCATGTTGATTTTTACAAAAAACTGAACCACCTGTTTACTTATTTATCTTTAGGAATATTCCTGTGAAGTTTCGATTAAAATAGTCTCTTACTACTTAATCTTGTTCCCCCATACAAATTTGGACCCCCATTTCACCTCCTCCGGGGATGAATTTTGAAAAATCCTTTCTTAATGCACCTCTAGACCTTATAAGACACCTACATGCCAAATTTGGAATCTCTCGAACCAGCAGTTTGGGCTGTGCGTTGATATGTCACTTACTCAGTCAGTCAGTTTTTTCTTGCAATTTGACACAAACTTCAAAAAGTTTTCATGTACGCAATATTCCAGTTTAGTCGTGTTTGGACCGCCGACAATGACAGTTGTCCAACAATGACAAAATGTGCTGTGAAAAACTGCTTTAATAGCTACAAAATGAAAACAAGGAGAAGGATGGAATTTATTTCTTTAGGTTAGTTATTTTAATAACGTTACAAAATTTATGCAAAGTCCGGGTATTTTCATGGTTTTGTATCAATACTTTTGTTTGTTCAAATTAAAGATTATCAAGAAACAAAACGTAAGGAGTCGCTATAAGGTCAATATTTTTTTAAATGAAATTCGTATAGAATAAATTTATGTTTTTTTATGTTTTAAATCAAGATTTCGACAACTTCCTTAGTAGCCCGAGAGCTATACGGTTTCATTGTATGAAAAAACAACAATATATCGGTATCAGCAAATTTTGTGCTACAAAAATTAGGTTAAGTAATTATACTAAGTATTATTTAATAATACACCTACATTTATTAACGCGACGGTAGAAAATATTAAAAACAAATCTATAAAAAATACGTAAAAATCTAGCGAAAACACTATAAGAATTATTTTCTTTATGATATACTACTTCTATTTATGTTCTTTGTAATATATGTGTAGTGTTTAGAAGTTTAGATAAAACGGGTAGTTCACAAAAGTGAACAAGTATGTCAGTCTGTAACCAACCAGTACACGCTATACAGCTACTCCTGTGTTTCATTAGAAAGTATCCCAAATCCTTCAATATGAAAATCAACTTATTTTTGTTACGGTAACTTAATAATACAATCAATTATTCATATCGTAAAACATAAAAATGCATTACGCTAATAGCATATAAGGTATTATTACAGTTAGGGTTTTTATATGCCTTTATTATATTTCTTGACACTTTTTATACTGAATCAACCCAAAACACCTAAAGCTGTAATAACTTTTGGAATTAATGTGGCAGCCAAATGCACTCTGTAGATTATTCATGAAGGTCAAATTGACTACTACGACTACCTATTAAATATTTTTTTTTCTTATTTCCCTTTGCATATATAGTTCGATTCTGGTCGTAAGTATTAAAATAGACATAAACATAGAAGTACTCATCATAAAAATACTGATACCCTGTTTGCTGCAAAAATTCACCAGTTTTCGGGCACATCATTTTTTTTCCAACTTCCGGTCTTCAGATTCGGAAATTTTAAAAATATAGGTTCTTAAAATCACATAATAGGACCGTATAACAAAAATTTGCCAGTTATTGAATTATTTCCAAAAAAATCGTATCTTTCTCGGGCTATAGCGATTTTCAGAATGCCTATTTTGCGCTATTATAGCGCAAAATAGACGTGACGCTGTGTGTTCGGCTCATTTTCCTATTTCCGACATATACAGGACCAACAAAGGCTTAAATCGACTAATTTCAACTGCTAAACCTGTCTTGAACGTAAGTCAGTTCGTTCCCGACTCAAACTACATTATTCATCATGCAGAGGAAAATATATTCATATACATATATGATTTGATGTAATAAAAATCAATATAGCGTTAATATATTTAATTAAGTTATCTTCAAGTTCATAGTCGGCATCTTTGTTTTATAGATGTCAGAGATAGATGACGATGACTTGCAAAAGTGAAAAGATGGTAAAGCAAAAGTTGTAAAACTACTAATGCTGCTCCAATGTCAGAAGTCCGTACTTTTGAAATTACTACCTTGCAACCCTTGATAGTCTTGCTCAAGTGTTCCATGAAAGTAAACATCTTTATCTCTATCACCGAAAAAGAACAGTAACAATCACAGGATTGCGTGAATGTGTCTGAATGTTGAAATATATAATGTTTTATTCATATTTTTTTGTTTAAAAATATTATTAAAATAATTTAATTAACCAAAGTGACTCCAATACTTTCACTGTTCACTTTGACATTTATAAAGTAAACATTGGTAGCCAGTATACGATAAAGCCAATTTACTAAAAAGGTTTTACCATGTTGGTTCTTATGTTTGCAAATTTGACACTTGACGCTAATGTTTGTACGACCAACCACGACCGACCGACTACGACCAAGACCACCGGGGAATGGGCAGCAGCATTCCTTGAGTGCGGTGGAGATACTGCGATCGCCAACCCGCATGCCAAGCGTGGCGATTATGGCATTTACCCTCCCATGAACTTGGGGGAGGCCTATATCCAGCAGTGGACGTCCTAGGGCTGATATGGTGGTGGTGGTGGTGGCTAATCTTTGTAAGTTCTTTTTTGTACGAAGTTTTTATCTTGACTCGGACTATAAAGAAGCGTTGTTGTCAGCTATTGGAATGTAACTGTCAGTGTCATCTTGCGCCACATTTTTAGTTATTTATGTTCTGCATTGTGTGTCTATTTCTATATCTTAAGTCAATGGTCCGCAATATTGAATTTTAAAATCGATGCCCTATTTTTAATTAACATCCCAAAAAAACTATAAAAACGACACCATCATTAATATGAAAACCTTTCAACCCCTTCGAACCGCAACAGGGGGGATGGTATTTCACTTCCTCCACGTGGGATTTTAAAATCATTGTTGTTTTCGTAATCAGCGACCCGATAAACCATAGAAAAGATACCTATGTCGATTTTCAGAATTTGTCACCACATTTCCCCATTTTAGGGGTTGATTTCTCAAAAAACTTGAAATACGTGTTTACTCATTTATCGTTAGAAATACTCATGTGAAGTTTCAAATAGAATAGTCCAACTAATCTTGTTTCCACATACAAACTTCGGACCCCCATTACACCCCCTTAGGGGGCTAAGGGGTTGAATATTGAAAAATTCTTTCTTAATGCACCTTTAGACCTTATGAGGAACCTACGTGCCAAATTTTGAATCTCTAGGACCAGCGGTTTGGGCTGTGCGTTGATATTTCAGTCAGTCAGTTTCTTCTTGCAATTTGGCACAAACTTTCAAAAGGTTTCATGTCCGCAATATTAAATTTCAAAATCGATGCCATTTTCGTAATTAACGTCCCAAAAAACCATAAAAACATAAAAACGACACCCATATTAATGTTTAGACATTTTAACCCCCCTCGCACACCAACAGGGGTTTTGCACGTCCCCCACGTGGGATTTTAAAATCATTGTTGTTTTCGTAATCAGTGACCCGATAAACCATAGAAACGATACCCAAGTCGATTTTCAGAATTTGTCACCACATTTCCCCATTTTAGGGGTTGATTTCCCAAAAAACCTGAAACAGGTGTTTACTGATTAATCGTTAGAAATACTCCTGTGAAGTTTCGAATAAAATAGTCCAACTAATCTTGTTTCCCCATACCAACTTCGGACCCCCATTTCACCCCCTTAGGGGTTGAATTTTGAAAAATCCTTTCTTAGTGCACCTCTAGACATTATAAGGTACCTACGTGCCAAATGTGGAAATTATAGGACCAGCGGTTTGGGCTGTGCGTTGATATGTCAGTCAGTCAGTCAGTCAGTTTCTTCTTTTATATATTTAGATTATGTATAAACGTTTAAAGTCGTATAAGCTGAGTGCCATATGAAACTTTCAGGGATGGTAAAGGAGGTCTTGTTGAAACCTGTACATTTCAAGACAAACCAAACAAAAAAAAAGTTAATTTCTAGAAATCTAATTATATTACATTTTTTTATTAATTTCTTAGTTTTTGAAATTAATTCCAATAACTTAGGTCTTGAAGGCTTGGAGCCTTGGAACCGTATATAAATATAACTTCAGGAGTTCAAAAGAAACGGCCGTTTTTGCCACATGTTGTAACAGTCGCAAGAACATTATAACCTTTTGGGTCGTTCCCGTTAATTTAGAATCATGGAATTTGGCAACAAGCAAAATACTAACACTGTATAAAAATCTTCTTTCATTTACGTAGTATGTATGTGGTAGGTATAAGTATTCCATACCGAGGGTGGTGGACCACCTTGGTGAGGGTGTAATCCGGTATACGTCATCTGTGCAGGTCTTGCTCGTCATTGCTATGTGTTTCCTGGATGTTATGTAAGAAGAAGTCACATATGGACTCAACTAGATAATTGCCCATAAACATGCGTTTGATAATGTATAATTAATTATTTAAACAATTGGAAACTGCGCGTAGTTATTGTCGGGACATTGTCTGCTTACCGAATAGAACCATTAAAATATAAACCCCGCACAAATAATGAAAAGCCAAAACTATTTTGCAACACATGTATGAAAAAAGGTCACACTACAGAAAATTAATGGGAACAGTTCCAAGAAAAACTTCTATACAAATGTTGTACCTACTTGCTTAAAGACTGAAACTAGCAATAATCAGGTTTGGTGCCTCGACAGCAGATGCACATCGCATATGTGCGGTGAAACAAACAAAGTCGAAATAACAAAAAATCCGAAAATAATCATTCTAAAGGATCTTAGAGTCTCACAGTGTTCCAAAAACGACGTAATCGATGTAGTTCAATATGGTAAATAAAAGTGTAGAAGTGACCCCCAGTCAAATCTTTATAGATTCGGAGAAAAAAAATTACAAAGTTGGCCATTTCCGGTAGGTACTAAAATGGAAAAATAACCTTTTCTTTTTTTGGGAATTTATGGTATAGCAGTAATTTTTCATGTGATAATGCATTTAATTGCGCGTTCTTTGAGCTATTAAATGTGTATTATTAGTAGATAGAGTGAAAGAAATTGACGTAAAACCAATTTTTCGATTTTATTTATTTATTTTTTATTGGTAATGTGGTCGCATTCAATTATTATTGCGTATGATAGTTACAATTTATGTCTATCGCCATTAATAATTACAGTTCCGAATCTCATGGAGACTCTGTGAAATTGAATTTTAGCTATCCGTCAAAAGCGGCTTAAGAGTTCCTTTATAGCAAAAATATCGTAAGCACTGTTTCATATTTTGTAGGCACTTATTTAAAACGAAGTATGGGTAAAAAACTTAAGAAAAGGACCTGTTGAATGTAGTTGTGACGTGTTCGAATAGACATTACATATTTAGAATGAGTAACACAAACAAAACAAATTTCTATTCAAACACATCACAACTACATACAACAGTTCCTTTTCTTGAGTTTTTTACCTTTAACGGCTTACTTTGAGATTATATATATATTATTTTGTTATTTGTACTGACAGAAAATAATTCTTCTAACAGTGACAATACCCACGACACAATCATTATGTGGTTAAAGAATTTATTAATCTCAAAAGAAATTTACATTTCACTTAATGAGATATATGTATTAATTATGTTTTATGTTAATTTGTTAGTTTGCGCCCGTGAGCGACAGTATGATTCTATGTATATACTATTACAAGTTTAATTATATTACATTTAAAAGTACATTTTTCCTTAGTAAGCAACAAACAAAATAACAAAAGTTGTGTTAGTGGGTAGAAGTAAGTTTACGCGCACCGCTCTACAAGTGCACTAAGCAGTGGTCAGCGGTTACTCGCCAGGGCCGCATTTAGGTTTTGTTTATAGGGATGTTATTTACAATATAAGTTTTTAGGTTAGTTTTAAAAATTCGCATGGTGTTAGATTCTTTTACATGTTTCGGTATCTTGTTATATATCCGTGCCCCTTCAAATTAAATTTTTTTGGTGCCATAATTTTTTGTGCGGGGAAACTGTAGTACTAGATGGTCCGCGTTGTGAAGGCTACACCGTCCTTTTTCTCTGTTAGTGAAAAAAACTGTTTCACAGTGTATCTGTTTTTTTATTATCTTTCTTATTAACAAACATGTATTAAAGTTATATATTTGGTTAAGAGACAGGATATTTGTTTCTGCATATACTTTTTTAGTAGGTGTAAGAAAATCGTAGTGGAAAAGTACCTTGATAATCTTATTTTGTATCACTTGGAGATCCTTTAGAATTGTTTTCGCAGCGTGTCCCCATATTTCGATTAAATGATCTAGATGAGATTTAACAAATGAATTATAAATAATATACCTAATCTGACGCGGAAGATATTTCACAATACCACGAAGTGATCCCAAGAATGATGATAATTTTGAACGAATTTTAGCAATGTGGGGTTTCCATGTGAGTTTACTATCCAAAATCGATCCTAAATATTTTTCTTCAGAAGAATGTTTTAACTTTGTGTTATTTATACTTTAACCAGGGAAATAGATATTTTAGATGTGGATACTCGTATCCTTTAATTTATTCTTGTTCATCATCAATATTATTATTTATAATATCTATTTCCGTGGCTAAAATGACTGTGTGTGGGTATTGTCACTGTTGGAAGAATCATTTTCTGTCAGTACAAATAACAAATCCTCACCGTCATCTTCATTACTATTTTCTTCGATGGGTTCGAGCAAAGATCTTACGTTGTTAGATTTTTACGGTATAGTATTTTGACGGTTTTTGAGCCGTATACTAGAATAACGGGATCTGAAGACTCGAGAGCACAGTGAAACAGATGCAACATGGAGAAGTGCCGGTCTGATTTTCTAGTATGGTGCTCACTGTCATTGCGCCATATTTTCTTTCAGCAGTCTGCTCAGAGAGGAACCCAACCGGTAAAATTGATTTTTCTGTTATATCTTTTTCTATTATATTCTATTACATCGTTCTCCTCACCCAATACTCCAGGCAAAAAGCGGCCTCATAAGCATACAGTGTCAAATTTAGATAGCTTTGACATAGATGCTATTAAAAAAGATTACTGAATTTTATACTGTCAAAAAGGAAGTACCAACACTACGGAGCCTCCTGGCCGAGTTGCGGACTAGCATAAATTTCCTTGGCTGCAAAGAAACACTAGGGCGGATTTTAATAGCTAATGGCTATGAGTTTAAAAAAAAACAACAAAATTAATTGTATGTTCTAATGGAACGCTATGACATTTCTGCATGGAGGCATAGATTTCTTATGGAGATTGCAGAGAAACGTGCAGCAGGAAAACAAATTGTGTATTTAGATGAAACATAAACTACAAACCTAATAAATCATGGCGAGTGCCGGGAACAAGTGATGCAGTTGAAAGCATTTCATCTGAGAAAAGACACATCGTGGTGCACGCTAGGCATGAAAACGGTTTTGTCCCAAATGCTCTTCTAGATTACAGCACCAAAATTAAACTGGCTGATTACTAGCATGACATGAACGCCAGCAACTTCAATAAATGGTTAGAAGAAAAACTCTTACTAAATTTAGACAAATCTAGTGTGGTTGTTATGGATAATGCCAGTTATCACAGTGTTGTAAAGAATAAAGCCCCAACAAATCAAAACCCGAAATCAAAGAGTGGCTCACATCTAATAATATTCACTATGAAGAAAAAGATGAATTGAATAAAATCACAAAAAGATGAATTGAATAAAATCACAAAAAGATGAATTATTAGTACTTGTTGATAAATACAAACCAGAGCCAGTGTATGAAGCCGATCACATACTTCAGCAACATGGCCATGAAGTTTTACGCCTGCCTCCATACCACTGCGATTTGAATCCTTTCGAGTTAGTATGGAGCCAAGAAAAGAGGAAAATTACCAAGAAGAACATAGGGTTATCTGCACAAGACACAAAAAAACAGATACATGATTCTTTTGCAAGCATAACCGCAGATGATGGGAAAAAAATGATCAATCACGTCATTAATGTTGAAAACCAATATAAAATCAGAGACAACATCAAAGAAGACATGATAGATAAATGTATTATTAGTGTGGGAAGTAGCAGCTCGACAAGTTCGGAAGATTCGATGGAAGTTGAGATTTTGTAGAGTGATTTCAATTATTCTTGTTAAATATACAATACAACGAAATTAAAGAGTTTTTTTCATATTAACTGTACTTTTTCCGCTTTAACCTCACAACAATGTGCAATGGCATTACATTATAGATTAATTACGGATGAGAATGTAATTAATCTATTATCTGTCTAAAGGTGTTCTTTTACTGTCAGATGGCTGCCACAACTTGTACGACATCAAGTTTTTAGATCATACATTATATGGTCTTATCAACAATTTGAGCACTTTTGAGACTTATAGCGACAAATTTGTATGTAGATGTGGCTATACTAGTAGGTAAGAAAATTATATATTTTAGTCAAGTATTATTATCGTTTTTCGCACTATACACGGTGTTGCAACACGTCGATTTTTTAAATTTGCCGCTACTTTCTAGTCTCAACTTTCATTAGCCAGACTCTAATACATGTACCAAATTTCATTTTTTTATTTTAAATAGATAGAGTTATTGGGTGGCTCAAAACGGTTCGTGTAAAATAACACACGGCTGCTGTTCGCCAGTTCCTGGGGTGAATTGGCTGCCGCGTGTCTAGATCGCTCGCCTAGACGGCAGTGTCCGATTGTGCAATATAAACAGTTTTGCTCTGCCTACATTTACTTGCTCCGATATCGGTATCAGATCCTTCATTTCATTGATATAATATCGATTGTTGAGTCGCTGTCGTGTCGGGGAGATATGAGTTTTCTTCGATATCGATAATTTTACTGTGCAGAGCAGCTCTATCAGTCAGTTTAGGAACATAAACGAAACTGTAAACGTCTATGGTTTACGTAGACATCTCTGCCCGAGTGATAGCTCGAGATCATAGTCATTTATTATTTTGTCTAAATTCGAGCTGTGATTATCAGTGTTTGTCATTTGGTGATTTAAATCGGCTCAAAAATTACAAAAGTGAAAAGTCTTCGATGTTGCAAAGTTTAATATCTACGATTTAAATTTTAACAAATTACTTTTACGCGAGTGGCTTTACTTTCACAATATAAATCATAATTTCGTTTTTATTAAAATTATTTTTGAAAATGTTTAGTATGGTCGTGTGAGATTATTGTATTTTGTATTGTTTATATTTTCATTAACATTAGTGGTTCGGTTTGTGCTCCTTGTGTTGAATCGATATTGTATTAGTGCAATAACCCTAATTGTTCTGAAATGAGTGTGTTTATTCTGTATTCTTTTTGAGAATACACATTGCCTTTTATTATAATGGAAATAGTTTGCTGCTAAAGTCTAGAAGAAATTTATTAGTAGTTAAATAAATTGGTAAGTTAGATATACTTTGTATTATGATAGAAATACTTTATATTTCAATTATAAATATGTGTGTTAAATTTACTATATTTATATTTCTTTTTTCGTTTACATAACTGTATTTTGTTACATATAGTTACAACATAGAGAACCTTTAGATTCATTAACATCTTACCAAAATGGTACAAACACATTGTGTTTGATTATTCAATATATTACTTGTATATAGCATGTATCTTCCAATTAGTCACTGTCTTTTCACTCCACATCAATAGTCCCTGTTGTCATTTTAAAACATTCAAGTGTGACAATATGTTATAAATGAAGTCAATGTATTATTTTTCTTTTGTGGCTGATGCAACAATAAAATAATTTTAACATATTGCAACCAAGCAAGAATATTATTTGTTCATTCAATTTTGTCTATTAATCTCAGATATAACAATACATCTATTAACATGTCAAGCATGCTATGAACACACATGTGTTCCTAACAAATTTTGAATTTCGAACCTAGATTTGTTATAGTTATAGTTGAAATTACAATACATTTTGTTTTCACATGTCATTCCACGGGTTAAAATATTTTTTTGCAATGGGTTAGGAATATTGCAATGTAATAAATTACACAATGTTATATTATTAGGTAAATTTTAATCTACTGCCAGGTAAATTTTATTGTATGTATTAGCAAACAAAGTAAATGCTGCTAATATAAATTGCATAATTGCCAATACTTATTATCTTAATCCTTAATAACTCTCTAATCAGAGATTATTCATCCCACCTATTTTAATTATGTATACACACATGTCTCATAAAATTATACTTTGGTTTTGGTTTTCTGCTCTTTGAACACCAGTAAAGAAGATAAGCTACCACCATAGTAGCTTAAAACAGAAGATTTGCCAGTGGCTCTGAATGCCATGGACTTCGGGAACAAATTGTGTTCTAACATGTTCATATTTTAACTCAACAGAATGTTACTCTCAACCTTGAAGTGAATTGAAATCCTATCTCCTATAATGAATTTGATGGAACATTATTATGAAAGAGTGTTTGATATTGAATATTTATTTAAGCATGGTTATTACAAGCTTGCAGCTTTTCAATGAAGTGTTCATGGCTTGGGGTTTTCTACATGATTTAAGCAACATTGGTTGCAACTGAGCACTCCCACACTTAAGAAAACACTTTTGTGTATAATAAATGACATGCTACTGATACACACATATTTATCAAACTGACAAAATTCCACCAATCAGAATGTTTCATATCGGCTCACTATCATTACATTTGTATTGTTTAAGTATAGATAAGTAGAAAGTTTATTGATATTTATCTACATTGTCATATTAATATTGAAAGTGGGTTATATGCAAGCTACATTATTAAATAATGTACCATTATCTTTCTTCCTTAGTTTTCCACCACTTCCAAAGAGGAGCCCACATTTAGACTATAATTTTACGTTATCCCTGGCCATAAAGTGGAATTATCGTCCATTACACCCACAGATTATCCCACTTCCCGGTTGGTGGACACAAAATGTACACTTAATAATGATTATTAGCAGCATCTATAATCTTTATTCAAAGGCATAATAGGCAGGTTTTGTGGATCCCATATCCAAAGAATTTACAACATTTCATTTAAAAGTTAAGCAAGACGACATTTTTAGATTATCGAAAATATCGCAATTTCATATTAATAAATCAATTTGAAAAGTTCCTCATTCTAAAAGAGAGTTCATATAGAAGCACTGTTACTAAGACAGATTTATTAAATAAAGTAAACTGCTGTTCTTTTCGTGTGCTATGACTGTCACAATTAATAGTAGTGACGTCATTACTACGATGGTAGGCATTCTTCCATTTTCGTGAATATTTAGAAAACTAATAGCTATAAAAATTTTGCCCAGCACATGCTGAGATTTGCCCAGCACATGCTGAGACTGGGACCCATTGCCCACTATAGTTCCTTAAGTTAGTTATTATTATTATTATTATACAATTTGTTCTAGTTTTTTTTTATCTTTTTAATTATGATTCTTTGTTACATTTAAGGTTCTTTTTTTGTGGCAATAAATAATTTTCTGATTCTGATTCTGAAAAATATTTAAAAAAAAATGTGGTTACTTGTTAACAAATTAACGAAATGAGTTAAGAATTCATACTACTTAAAAATTTGAAATGTGGTCAATTGTCAACAATCTTTCTTCTACTTTGCTTTTTATTGAAGTACTCTGTTCTGTGTCGCTAGAGAATATCCAATAGAGTCATCCTGCCTCTTCATTATATTATACTATCATACCACCTTAAAGGGCTCATTTTTAGTAACCATAGATCCCGCATACGGGGAACTCATGCTATACTTGTATTTGCTAAAGAACAGGAGCTCGCCGCACGCCAACTCTGGTGAACATTGAAAATGTGTCCTTAGTGTTCGATTTTAGCTGCTTTGCTATGCTATTGACATAGCCAGACTAACAAATACTATGATCAACAGGCACAATGGGCAAGTTTTCTGGTAAAAAATGCCGGCTGCTCTCCATGCTATGGCTGACGTGCAGCTTCTTCTTCGTGGAGTTGATTGTGGGCTACGTCACCAACTCCATGGCCCTGGTGGCCGACTCGTTCCACATGCTGAGTGATGTCGCAGCCCTCGTGATAGCCTTTTTATCTGTTAAAGTAAGTGGGTTTATTGTACAAATCAAGAGAAGCTGAAGTGTCCACTATACGTCTGATCTGAGATAGGGGCACGGGGGGAGACGACAAAGGATAGCGGGAGCTGTTATGTTAGGATTTGATTCAGAATGATAAGATATGAGACAAACTACATGGGACAAAGTACAACAAAAGACAAAAATATGTTAGTAGCTGTTGGTTCTCTGAAAAAAAGTATTTATTAATGTACATCATCATGATTTTTTTAGAATTTTAAACTTCATAGTTTGGAAATTAGAGAGGGGGGGGGGACACCTTTTATGTCTTTGACAGGTAATATCTCGCCAACGGTTCACATAAATGGAAAAGTATTATAGAAACCTCAATGTCATTTTTGAAGAGCTACCCATAGATACCCTACACGCCTAATATTTTCTTTTTTTTTTTTGTAGGTACCCCCTGTTACATGTATGGGGTGCTCCCCCCCAGTTTAATATTTTTTTCGTGATTTCACATCATATTTTTATAGCGGTTCATAGCATACACCTTCCTACTAATTTTTATAATTGTAGTGCCCATAGTCTCCGAGTAAATCGGCTGTGACATACGGACACACGGACGGACGGACAGACAGACATGACGAATCTAAAAACCAGCGGCTTCCCGTCATCGCCTTTGTGAGACACTGCAGTACAGTAACCGTTGGCTTGTTCTGTTGTTCTAGAAAGTTCCCCTTAGATTTTTCAATAAATTATGTACTATAACAAAATCCAATCTTACTCATTGGGATCTGGGTAATAATATTCCTATCTCTCAACAGATGTCACCAAAGAAATGGTCAAAGAACACCTTTGGGTGGGCGCGGGCCGAGGTCCTAGGGGCTCTAGTGAACGCCGTGTTTCTAGTGGCCCTCTGCTTCAGCATCACAGTCGAAGCGGTGAAGCGCTTCTTCGATAACGAATACAAGATACACAACGAGAAGTTGCTGGTCGCAGTCGGCACTTTGGGATTAGTGCTCAACGTTATTGGCCTGTTTTTGTTCCATGGTGAGTGTTTCTATATTGAATAAAACCTTCCTCAGGATTCCTCCAATGAAGACCCGATTTAAAAGGAGAGCATAATATGGTAAATACTTAATACAATTTTGCTTATGCATCGCAATCGTGTTACAATTGAACTGCTTACTTACCTGTTATGGCACGACATAACTACGGAGTATAAGTGCCTATTTCCAGCGGTGGACGGCTTTCGGCTGACATGATAAGTACCTAAGTATGTACAATTTGTATATAGGAGGGGGTTCTCTTTTCTATGCAACTGACTGCATTTACTAGACAAATGGTTGATTATAGATGTGTCAATTTTCGAAGACACTCTATTTTTACTTAGAGGCGGAATCATGAAGTTAGTATAGTCGCAATTATTTAAAATGTCCGACATTTTATAAAACCATCATTTGTTTATGAATCTTGTAACCTAAAGTCGGTAAAGTCGCTTTTTGAACGGTCAAATTTAACGCAACTCGGCCAAGTCAAATAATTTCCTCTCCCTTCCAATGGTGGACTGATGGCCTGGTAAGGGTCGCGGGTGTCCGCTGGATGCGAGTGGGCGCAGGACCGGTCATTGTGGTCCACAATTTGTGGAAGTCTTTGGGGGAGGCCTATGTCCAGCAGTGGACGTCATTCGGCTGAAACGATGATAATGAAAGTGATAATTATAGCCAAGGTAGCCAAATATATTGTAACATATCTATCTATATTGACCGAGCGAGCGAAGCGTCTCCGTTTCACCTCGGCAAAAAATTCCATTTTTATGTTTTTCCGGATGTTATCCTCTATAGGTCGCATGTTTCAACCGATTGTCGTGAAATTTTGAGACCATGTTAGTTAATTTACCTACTTTATTCACGATTCAGTTTTTGGAAATTTTGAAATAAAAAATCGCGAAGTAAGTAATAAAAGTAGAGAAGTAAGTAATAAAAAATCTCCCAGAGCCTCTAGTTAGGTACGGTCAAGTGCAAAAATACGTATCGATTTAATCCTGTCATAAATACGTCCCGCAACGTTAATCCGCCGACATAAGAGCTATGGAAAATATTTTTCAGCATGTTTTATGCACACATATTTTTGCACTCGACTGTACTATCGGAGCTAAGAAGTGTAACGATATATTATGCCTTCTTTCACTGTTACCAAACTATATCCTGCTCAAAGGCGTATTTAAATATTTGGCGCCCCGGGCCCGTTAGCTTTGCCGCCCCATATTAAGGGCCATGGCCCCCTTGGCCCTAGGGTAAATACGCCCATGACCCTGCTAACTGTAGGCAAAACAAACTAATACGCAATTAGAAGAAGTATAGGGTGGTATAGGGCTCGTCGTGAGATCGTTCAATTTATACCTCAATTTTCATGTAGAATCAGCTTGTTCTTAGGAAACTTCATGACGTCATTTTAAAACGGATACCTTTTCATGATGTATCTTCGTTTATGCATGGTTGTAATGTATATATCTTCGATACAGACATGTGACTCACCCTTAAATAATTTCTGTATTTTCCTCATACCTTTAACATTATCTAATAGTAGACCGTGTTTCTACGATAGGTATCTACAAAATTACTATTAATTATTAGTAAATACTCAATTAGATTTATTAACTTCTTTCTATTTCAGTATAAAAGTGAGACTGTTGATCCTATTGAAGCGAACAGTAAGACCGTCAACTATTCCTGAAAATTAGTTAAATGGGAAGTAGTAATCTCGATTCGCATGCCGTCTGAATTGCAATTATACTTAAAATAAACAAGAATATTTGTAATTAAGTAATGATTCGTAAAACAGGAATATTGACCTAGTTAATTTTCTTAAACTTTATTGTTCAAAAAAGAATGTAATTACGAAATGAGGGCTTAATGCCATGAGACATTCTCTAGCCATTACCCTTAAGGCAAAACCCAGACTTATTGTTTTTAGTACAAGTTAAGTAGGCATAACGGATCACTTAATGCTCTTCCTTGGTAAAGTATGGTAAAAATTAGTAGTTTTTATAATCATTTTATCCATTATTTATTACAATCTAGACACGCGGCAGCGTGTCCAGGCAAGTTCACCGCAGGAACTGGCGGACAGCAGCCGTGTGTTATTTTACACGAACCGTTTGGAGCCACTTTTGACCCCCCAATAACTCAAAATCTATCTAACATAAAAAAAATGAAAATTGGTACATGTATTAAGATCCTTTAGAACAACTAGAACCCCAAATTTCATAATTATAGGTTTGATAGTTATTGAGATATTAAATTCCAAAAACGGCATTTTTACCACTGACTGACTGACTGACTAGTAATCAAAAACCTAACCCACTTCCAGGTGACCTAGAAAGCTGAAATTTGGCATGTAGCTTGGTAATTGTGTGTGTACACCAGAAAAAATCAGAAAACAGTGTTTTTTTATTACTTTTACTATTATTATTTATGCTAGTTACCTCAGAACTCCGTCATTTACTAACCGATTTGGAAGATTCTTTTTTGTTTGAAACTGTATACTTCAGGGGTGGTCCCATAGTTATCAAGTAAGAATCTGATCATAGAGGCCTGGAGAAATTGAGGGAACTCTTCAAATATTTGAGGTGCACCCATAGCGATTTGGGTATTTTGTATAGTAACTCATGCATTTGCTCTTAAAAAGCACCATTTGGTGAAGATTGACAAAAAGTAATGATATCCCATCAAAAACATAAATGTGAAAAGGGGAGCCAAGTTCAATATTAAGAATATGCCATGCTTAGTTCAGGCACCCATTTAGATCTCAATTATTTTGTCGGTGAAGACGACAACTAAGCATGGCATATTCTTAATATTGAACTTGGCTCCCATTTTCACATTTATGTTTTTGATGGGATTTTAATATCAGAAAACAATATATCATAATCTGCAGGACAAAGAGAAACGTCGTTTTTCTCCAAGCCCAAATTAATTAAAAACTATTAGGTTTAGGTCTGTGAGCTGTAGACCTCGTGAGTCGATAATTATATGTATTTATTTTGTCGAGTAAGTTTTGGAATTTTGGGAAAATGGCGGAGCTGCGGAGGCGGAACCTGCTCACAAAATTTCACGAGAGTCGGTTGAGAAATGCGACCTGTAGAGGAGAACAATACTTTAGCTTATTTTATTTTGTGTAAACTTGCCCCTTTCCCTTCTTACCCCTTTCAAAAACTTTTTATCTTCAACAACATGTCATTCAACCATCAGGTATTTGATGTTTCCTCCGAGTATGCTTAATTGAAATCCTTTCATAAACAACGCTACAACAGCAAACTTCCCCCTTTTCGCCCTACCACCATATCAGCCCATAGACGTCCACTGCTGGACATAGGCCTCCCCCACTTTCATGGCGGGTGGGGCATTTCGCCACAATCGAAAAAAAAAGCCACAACAACTTGTGAAGTATCAGGTACTTGATATATCCTTCGAATTTTATTGAAATCCGTTCATAAGTAACACTACAGCAAACTTCCCCCCTTTTTGCCCCCATTTTCCCCCAATCGAAAAAAGCTCTTGACAAAAAATTCCAGGAAAATTCTAGTAATTAATACGTATGCCGAGTTTCGTTAGGATCAGTCGAACGAACAAACAAACATTATGGACTAAAGCAAAATCGGCCAATCCTAAATGGAGACTTCGCTCGCTCCGCTCTCTCGGTCGATTAAACAAAAGAAATGCTATTCTATATGTTTTATAAAAGTTATATTTTCGATTGAAATGGAGTGTACAATCTGTTGCACATTGGGTGGTGAGAGGTCGCCTTATTCCATTGAAATGAACTGAAATGGTTATTTTTTCATTATGATAAGGTTAAAGGTTAATAGTACTTTGTTTAAAGAGGGGCGTAACCGGAAAATTTTCTTACGTCCGTAATGTTTTCATCACATTTGCGAGGAAATAAATAACTCCAGCACTAATCTAAATTGAAGAAATCGACAGCTTCACCTCCAGTATAAGAGCATGATCGCTGGGGCGTCCCTGCGAAAGAACGCGCAACTTCAATATTGTAACCAATCACAAACCAGTATTTTTGCGGCCCGCGGCTTACTAGATTTATTAGCTTCAATATTTCAACCAATCACTGCAGCAGTATTCTTGTGGAGCGCGGCCAACTATATTTTTTGAATCCATAACTCCCGGGGGAGGTAAATCGGCTATAACTGCTCTATACGCCTGCGTACAATAAGGCTCTTTATAATCAATTGTGATGTAAGGACTATTAACTTACTTCCACTGTTACAACACATAGCTAAACCGGCATACAGTAAGTTTATAAATATAGAAAAATACATAAACTACGAGTTATGCAACCATGGAAAACCCATAATAATAAGTGTCAAGTGTCATTTTCGAAAGCATCTAATGATTTCCCTATATGTTTCACTTTACCGCACTCTAAACCTCAACAAACATTCTAACCACCAGTAATATGTTTGTAAACATAACGAAATAGTAGCATTGTTCTTATCAAGGGCACTGTTCCAGTTCACGTACTTATTTGAAATCCGTTTGATATCAAATACAGTTTAGAGAAGTACGAGGCTTGCACTGAAAGTGGCGGGAATCGAATACTTATTAATTTATTTTTAACATGTATTATACCTTTTTATAATCTCTGAAGTTTCCTTATCTCAACACACTGGCCACTTAGAAAAAAAAAAGTATGGTTCGGTTTCAATTGTTTATTGAAGTCGTCGAGTCACTGCTTAAAATGGAATTGTGCCGTGAAAATTTCAGAGCTATGATTTATTATGACTTTAAAAGTGGACTAACACAAAAACAATGTGAAGAGCGGATGGTTGCTGCTTTTAATATTGAAGCTCCTTCAAAGACTACAATATACAGGTGGTATTCAGAATTTCAACGTGGCCGTGTATCCCTCACCGACGAAGTGCGTGAAGGTCGACCAAAATCGGCAGTCACGCAAGAAAACGTCGATGTTGTGCGTCGTCTGATAAATGAAGACCGACATGTGACATATCGGGAAATTCAAGAGCACCTGGGTATTGGAATGAGTCAAATACAAATTATTTTAAAAGAAGAATTAGGCGTGAAAAAGTTATTTTCCCGTTGGATACCTCACCTATTGTCTGACGAGCAGAAAATAGTCCGTGTCAATTGGTGCCGCAAAACTTTGAAAAGATTTAACAAGGGACGCTCAAATGCTGTTTTTAGCATAGTATCAGGTGACGAGTCGTGGATATACGCTTATGAGCCTGAAACTAAAAACCAATCCCGAGTATGGGTCTTCGAAGACGAGCTCAAACCCACAAAAGTTGTTCGTTCTCGCAGTACGGCTAAGAAGATGGTGGCTACGTTTATCTCTAAATCTGGTCACGTAGCTACTGTGGCTCTTGAGGATCGTAGAACAGTCAATGCTGATTGGTACACCACTATTTGTTTGCCGAACGTCTTTGCTGAACTCCGAAAAACAAACCCTAGTCGTCGCATCATCCTTCACCACGACAACGCCAGCCCACACACCGCTCGGACAACAACTGAGTACCTGGACGGTGAAAAAGTCGAAATATTGGACCACCCTCCATATAGCCCTGACTTAAGTCCCAACGACTTTTTTACATTCCCCAGAATCAAGGACAAACTGCGTGGTCAGCGGTTTCAGACGCCAGAAGAAGCAGTGGAGGCCTATAAAATAGCCATTTTGTCGACCCCTACTTCAGAGTTCAAAAAGTGCTTTATGGACTGGTTTGAACGCATGCATAAGTGCATGAAATACAAAGGAGAATATTTTGAAAAACAATAAAAATAAATAAACTCACTTATACTGCATATTTTCTTCTATTCCCGAAACTTTCAGTTTTACCCTCGTAGGGCACAGGAATGTCAGGAATATCATCTCGCTCGAATTTGTAGCAGCCCAAGTAGAAAACCGCAACCATAATAATACCCCTTCAGTTATGTGGTGTTGTGTTTTATGGTGGAAGTTCGCTTGAGGTATCAAACATGCGCTGTGTTGTGAGTGACGTTAAATTCTCAGTAATGTGCTAGAACATGTTCACACCACAAACACAAATTGATTTCAATTCAATACGAAGTTTAATAGATCGCATGCGTATAACTACGAAACTAAACTGAGGTATTCAGTCGTCTAACAGGCCATTGTTAATATTGTTATCGAGATTCATTAATTCTCTCTTTAATGACATGCGACTTATTTTGTCTTTGGAATAAAGCTCA
Organism: Notocelia uddmanniana; assembly: GCA_905163555.1. Taxonomy (NCBI): domain Eukaryota; kingdom Metazoa; phylum Arthropoda; class Insecta; order Lepidoptera; family Tortricidae; genus Notocelia; species Notocelia uddmanniana. The sequence continues at coordinate 27,457,399 of LR991055.1, forward strand.
GTTTACTCTGAAGAAAAATTACGAGAGGAAGCGAAACAAGAGAAGTACGTTTTATTGAAAATACCTATATGTTGAATGGCTTATTGTCTGTAAGATTGATTGATTGCCATTTCAGGATTCTAATTGTTTTGCGATGGACCAGTAAAATTATAACAGAATTACCGCAGCATTAAAACACCATACTCGTAGGTATTCGGTAAAGTTGTCGATACTTTCAGTTACATTTGCGGCTGTTCGTGAAGTCGTGTCTAGAAAACCTTATCGTCGCGTTAATATTAGTTATTGCTGCGGCTAAAATATCTGTCACACCACTGTTAGCAAAAGGCGTATGTTTTATACCTAAGAAAAGAAGAAAGCTTGTCACGGCTACACTATATCATACTGGTGCAGTAGTATTTATTTGCGCTTCAACGCCGTTAAAGTGGGAGTATCGTGGTAAATATATTTTAATATTTTCTGTGTTACATTCCAATTCATACTTACAGTCTAATGCACCCAACAGAAATGCATCGATATTTTAATCTGTATAATTTATCACTCTTCATAAGTATGTAATGTGGGAAACAACATATAAATGCGAAAAGTTATTTTCATTTCAATACATCTAGACCAGTCAAGTTCACCCCAGGAACTGGATGACACCAGCCGTGTGTTATTTTACACGAACGTTTGGAGCCACTTTTGACCCCCCAATAACTAAAAATCTATCTAACATAAAAAAAAAGAAATTTGGTACATTTGTTAAGATCCTTTAGAACAACTAGAACCCCAAATTTCATAAATATAGGTTTAATAATTATTGAGATATTAAATTCAAAAAAACGGCATTATTACCACTGACTGACTGACTGACTGACTAGTAATCAAAAACCTAACTCACAGCTTGCAGCTTGGTAATTGTGTGTGTACACCAGAAAAAATCAGAAAACAGTGATTTTTTATTAGTTTTATTATTTCTATTATTATTTATGCTAGGTATCTCTGAACTCCGTCATTTATTAACCGATTTGAAAAATTCTTTTTTTGTTTGAAACGGTATACTTCAGGGGTGGTCTCATAGTTCAGGTAAGAATCTGATCATAGGGTCCTAGAGAAATCGAGGGCTCTTTAAGGCTAGGTCGTCAAGCGAGTTAGCGTTTTCGAGTTTTCTAAAAACAACCTGAAACGTAGAATAAGGGTTTTAAAAATTTGAAAAAATTATATGTTTTACTTAAGGATCTAGTTTAGTCAAAGTTGCACTCAGTTACACGATCTAATGAACTTCGCTCGATAGAAAGAGACCCCAAAGTTACTCCCTTTTGTAAAGCATTTACAATCTGACGACTAAACTATTGATGTTTTAAATAAAGTTTTTGAACTAAACTAAAGCCATTCAGTATTTCTAGACATTTTTGCAGAATTTAAGAAGATAAAATGATTGTATTAATTAATATGTTTAAATACCTACAAAATGCCGAGCGCGGAGGCTCGGCAGGCCCGATCAGTCGCGCGCTGGCGCTTACGGACAACGGACCTGTGTCAGTTTTATCCGCGACAGTTTCGTGCACCAAACAAGCAGTTTTTGACGAATTTATATAATTGTTGCAAGTTATTTAAGAAGGGCAATAAAAACCCAAACGAAAAACGTCGTATTTATTAACAAATAAATTATGGTCATAGTGCCACAGTATAGAAATGACAGTATAACAACTAAACTGAACCCCTGCAGAAATGGAACCAAACATGGTAAAATTATAAATGAAATGTTTATTACCAGAAATTATAGATATAGTAAGAGATCTACTTATACTGCTTTGCACATGAATATTTTTATTAAGCTATGAGCTTCACCACATTAATTCCGACCGTCTTTTTTTTTAATACCACGTCAGTGGCAAACTAACGGCCCGCCTGATGGTAAGCGTTCACCGCAGCCTATGGACGCCTGCAACTCCAGATATGTCAAATTCGCGTTGCCGATCCTTTTAAAATTTATACACTATCTATCTTTCTAGCTAATCTTCTTTTAATAAATCTACCCATTTCCAGATAGCTACTCGTACCGTGGCAAGTTTGGTATCATTTCATATACCATATTGATTCTATTATCATCTTTATGTAAAAATCATTTCTGGTATTTATTTTAAAAGAATACAGTAATCTTTCGCATAAATAGTAAAACAGTAAAAACTTCGCAATGTTTTTTATGCTTTGAGAGCTAATAACTTTAGACTGTAGATATGAGATGTGCTGCTCCTAGGTAGGATAATGTACAATGAGGAATATATACAGGAAAGGGTTATCTACAAACTATATACATAATATACAATAGATAGGAGTCACAAGAAGAAACGACAATAGAGAGATCTCTCAGGGACCGAAGTCCATTGAGAGTTGGTTAGAAGTTATATACTTATATATGCAACTGATTTAAGAAACTTCGATAGCGCGTTGCAGATCATGTCAGATTTGACGGATGACACGAGTGACGCCACATCAGCCCCCCTTTGAGACGGAGGAGTCGCGACGACGTAGGAAGACAGTGCTCAGAGTCAGCGTGGCGAGCGAGTGCTCAGAGCCAGGGTGACGAGCGGGTGAGGAGAGAAAGAGGAAGAGGAAAGGAGGTTAGCTGCGGGGTGTCATTAGAGTTGCGCTTATGTCCATTGTCGGAGGTCACCCATGTATATATGAGATGTGCTGCTCCTAGGTAGGATAATGTACAATGAGGAATATATACAGGAAAGGGTTATCTACAAACTATATACATAATATACAATAGATAGGAGTCACAAGAAGAAACGACAATAGAGAGATCTCTCAGGGACCGAAGTCCATTGAGAGTTGGTTAGAAGTTATATACTTATATATGCAACTGATTTAAGAAACTTCGATAGCGCGTTGCAGATCATGTCAGATTTGACGGATGACACGAGTGACGCCACAAGACGAATAAATTAAACCACCAAAAAATATCTGTTTTTTATTAAATTAAATTTACGTTTTTTCCACGCTCGTGGCACCTAAAGTGTTAGCTGTTACAATAAAGCTTAAAACTAGTGGCTCTGTGACCACGATGACCACGTGATGTAGACCACGCAACAAAAAATATTTTTTCAAATTTCAAAATTTACAAAAACCGTGTCGACAAAAATATAATTAAACCTATATAATTATCGAACCTGCTCACAAAATGTCACGAGAATCGGTTGAGAAATGCGACCTGTAGAGGAGAACATTCGAACAGACAGACATCCGAAAGAATTTTCGTCGAGAGCTGAAACGGAGACGCTTCGCCCTCTCGGTCAAAAAAATATGTTAGTATAATTTTATGACAGTCGTGGTTCACTACTACTGGGCCTATGTATATGAAGAGTCGAACATTATCAACTTATATCCATGCGCTTCGTCCGGTTTTACAGTAGACTGAGGAGTATACCCTGTTGCCTGTGCCCTCTGTTTGCCGTTTGTGGATTACGAGAAGGCCTTCGATTCGGTTGAAACCTGGGCTGTATTACAATCTCTCCAGCGGTGCCAAGTAGACTACCGCTATTATCGAAGTACTGAAGTATTTGTACGACAACGCCACTATGTGAGTCCGACTCCAGGACCAGAACTCGATACCTATTCCGTTGTAGCCGCGAGTCAGGCAGGAAGATGCTATTTCTCCCAAACTGTTCTCCGCTGCACTGGAGGATGTTTTCAAGACTTTGGACTGGAGAAGCCTAGGCAATAGGCATCAACATAAACGGCGAGTACATCACTCACCTTTGGTTTGCTGAGGATACAGTAGTCTTGGCTGAGACCATACAGGATTTAAGTACCATGCTCAATGACCTTGGTAAAACCTCCGTGAGAGTTGGTCTTAAGCTGAATATGTACAAGATGAAGGTCATGTCAAATTCCCATGTAGCACCCACTGTCGTTACTATCGGACACTTTATACTCGAACTTGAAGTTGATTATGGTATACTAGCGACCCGCCCCGGCTTCGTACGGGTGCAATGCTGATACTTATTATAATTATATACTACAGAATGTATTTATATACAACCCGGCCGATACCGCCGCAACCGCTATGTTCCTGCATTTTAAATCAGTAATATCTTCAAAAATATTCATTTAAATTACATGCTGTCAAGTGCCATATTGATCTATATAAAATGCAAAATGTATTTAAGGTATTTTATTGGAGAAGGATTAATGCTGTATTGCTTAAAATCGCTTCGTAAATAAGCCATTATTTTTCGTAAAAAGTAAAGGATATAAAATGGTTATTGTGTGTTATCCCTAAGAGATAGACATATACCATAATCGACTTTTTTGTAGACCTTTTTAAGTTGTACAATACTGTAGTACATTATTTTGATTTATCTCGTAGGGTTCAGCCAGCGTTTGCAATGTAAGCGCAATAAAATATGTTTATTTACGACATCACAATAGAAACCTATTAAATTATCTGTGTTTCTCTACGATACACCTGTAACCAAGAGGAAAGAGCAATGGAGAGGGCTACGCTGGAAGTATATCTGCGCGATCGTATCAGAAATGAGGCCATCCGCAGAAAAACCAAAGTAACCGATATAGCCCTCCGAATCGCTTAAATGGCAGTGGGTGGGGCACATTGCACGTAAAACCGATGGCCATTGGGGCGAAAACGAAGGTTCTCGAGTGGTGACCACGTACAGGAAGGTGCAGCGTAGATAGGCCCCCACAAAGTGAACTGATGACCGGGTAAAGGTCGCGAGAGTCCGCTGGATGCGGGTGGCGCAGGACCGGTCATTGTGGCACTCTTTAGGGGAGGCTTATGACCAGCAGTGGACGTCCATCAGCTGATATGATGATGATGTTGATATATTTACATGAATAGTTGTTATAGTGTATACAAGCTTATTAGTTTTACGTGTATTCATAATCTGTCATTGCTTTCTTAAATATCCGTGTTTGTGCAAAAATAGTTTGTTGCCTTGTGTATACTATATTTATTTTTCTCATTTTCTCTAAGGTTAGCTGGAAGAGATCCCTTATAGGGATAAGTTCGCCTTTGTACTTTTACATTTTGTTATTTTGTTTCGATTGTTATTGTTTTTTGTGCAATAAAGTGTTATACATACATACATATACATGATGATGATAACACGCACACGACAAATAAATATAACACCCTGTATAATATAACACAATTAGATAAAAAATTACATGACCTATTAAACAAATCGAGTAGAAGGGTATAAGACATATTTCTTAGGTTCTTAGGTTTCATAGATTAAAATAACGAATTTCAGGATTGTAGGTATGTACTACGAATTCTGTTTTTTTTTCATTATAATGGATCTTACCGTAAGTTCGACTTTCAATTATTTATTTACTACCTTATTAAAAAAATATATCAATTACATACTAAAGTTTAATCATAACTAATGCATTTCTTGAGTCAAATTACAGTTATATTTCTATACTGTGACCAGTATGAAGCTAGCGGGGTCATCCGAGTTCACAGTCGCTTCGTCCGCGCGGGCTTGTTCACGCACCGCCAGGACAGCGCTAAATACCTACTCTCGCAGAACTAGAGGGCCTTAAATATTTGAGGTGCACCTATAGCGATTTGAATATTTTGTATTGTAACTCGTGCATTCGCTCTTAAAAAGCACCATTTGGCGAAGACTGACAAAAAGTAATGATATCCCATCAAAAACATAAATGTGAAAAGTTCAATAATAAGAATATGCGATGCTTGATTGTCGTCTTTACCGACAAAAAAATTGAGGTGCCAAGTTCCGTAGATTCTCGGAAATGGTGCCAAGCCCGGCACTAAGTTGTTTACAGTAAAACTAATTTTCTGCGGCTTAATGCATTTTGAGCCTTAACTTGGCATATTATTGAACTTGGCTCCCATTTTCACATTTATGTTATTGATGCGATACCTATTTTCACGCGTCGAGCGTTTTATTTGTAGGGTTAATATGAATATGATAAGATCATTACTATAGAATAACAGTACTTTAGATAAATTATAATCGGGCGATGTAATGTCGATTATAACATTGATCGATATCTTTATAGGTCGAATAGTTAGAATAGAAACATTAAAGTGTGCTACTTATCTACTGCAAGCAATAAGGGTGTCCCGATTTTTACTTATACGTACGGTAAAGTAAACTGATACGTGTAGGTACCGAATACTACCTAATAAAAAATACTCGACTACTCGTAATTGTTTTGTATAGGTGGTACATGTACTTTTCTTAAACACCCCAGTAAAAATACATTCACCACGTCATTTGATAACAGCTGCAGCTGTGCATGTCCAATTGATATCGTACTGCTGGAACTTAAAGCATTTCGAGAAGAAACAATAAGTCGACTTCGCGCTCAAGACTCAATCATGCACACTATGACAACGCAGTTTCAACTCTTAAACTCGTCTTTAAACAGTATCAATAAGAAATACGAACACCTGCAAAGTGATATGAAAAAGGTAATCGAAACTGTTGAAATCTTAGCTAGTACTAAAGATTCTCAAATACTACACCTCAGCAACGTTACAGAACGCGCTCATTTCCCAGAATCGAAAAGCAGTGAGTTTTGCTCCAAAATACAACAAACTAATAAAAACGTAGCACTAACTGAAAGCGTGCACTATAGCATACAACGTCCAGTTCTGTATTCTAAGGCCCTCGGAGGTAAAAATAAGGCACCGTCAACTGCAACAATCCACTCACAGGTAAAAGAGCAGACAGGCAATGAGAAGCCCCAGTATATTCCATCGTCAGCAATTGAGATCAATAAAACTCAAATCCTAACTGAGACAGTTCCATCTGATACTCCCAACAAACCTAACAACCTAACTGACACGGTTCCAACTGCTACTCCCACCCCTCGTAAGGAGTTTGGTGTCAGTGGACTGAAGAAAACGAATGAAAAGTCTAGGTCGTCACCGGAGGTCAACGCGGGTCAAGGACAATATGCAACAGCTTCAAGCACCAACATCCCTGGTACCTCGTCGAGCCAGTCAGCCGCAGTTGAAGATACACCTCTAGATGATGAAAAACGGATCGAGTCAAATTCTAAACGCGTGCGTCGTTTTTCAACCAGTGCGGTGAGAGGTTCGGCAGCACCAGGTACCACCTTTTTGCAGGCTGCTGAAAAAATGACATATCTGCATCTCTTCTACGTCAAACAGGGGACGACTGAGGATCAAGTTAGGCTGCAGTTAAATAGCATTTGTAATGAAGATGTGTGTACTGTTAAAGGTCTCAAGGCGCGCGGTAATTATGCCTCGTTTAAACTAGGTGTACCACCTATATACTCGGATCAGATACTGGCAAGCGAAAACTGGGCCCAGGATATCTGCATCAAACCGTGGAGGGATAATTTTCGTGGCTTTAGTGCAAAACAATAAAAGCAAATCATTTTTGGATACCACAGTCTATTACCAGAATGTGAGAGGACTCAGATCTAAAACTGATTTGTTTTATAATAACGCACTTGCTTCTGATACTGACGTTATTGCGCTCACGGAAACATTTTTAACTAGCTCTGTCCACGACGCGGAATTATTTCCTCCTGGTTATGTGGTGCTGCGTAAGGACCGTGCGGGGGACGCGGGGTGGGGGGGCGTACTGCTTGCGGTGCGAAATAATTACTCCGTGCGCCTAGTGACCGATGTTGATGGATTTTCCGATGATATGGAACTGCTAATAGTCAAATTAGAGTACAAGTCCACCAAGTTGTTATGTTGCGTGGTCTACCTACCACCGAATTACAAAGATGACCAATATCTAAATGTTTTAAACTGCTTAGAAAATGTAATATTCAAATATTCTCAGTTAGATTCGTTAATTTTAGGAGACTTTAATCTAAATTCATGTAGTGTTAACGTACGCCACCAATTCGAGTGTTTCCTTCAGTTCTGCCAAATACACCAATATAATAACATCTATAATAATCATGACGGGTTACTGGATCTGGTTTTGAGCGATCTGGGCGAAACGCAAGTGCAAGTGGCGCGCGCCGCCGCGGCGCTGGTGCCGCCCGACGGCTACCACCCGCCGCTCGAGGTAACGCTGTCGCTGCCGCGAACGCGGGCCGATGCACTGCCTGCACAACCTTTACATAATATCTCTTTATCACAGGAATGGAATTTTCATAAGGCAGACTTTAGTGCACTATATGCCAGTATTGCTGAAATTAATTGGGGATCTGTTTTAAATTCCCGATGTGTCGAAGCCGCGACGGAGGCATTCTATTTTAAACTAAATTAGTGTATTTCTAATCATGTTCCGATTAAAAGAAGCCGACCACAAACTGTAGAAAAATACATCTACCCGACTTGGTACACCCCCGAAATTGTGCGTACTATACGTACTAAATATTTTCATTAAAAAAAGTATAAGGAAACAGCTGCTGCATTTAATAGAGAAATGTTTAAATATTATAGAGGACATGCAAAGTTTTTAATTAATATAGAGTATAAAAGGTACAAGGAAAACATTGAACGTGATATAACTGATGATCCGACTAAATTCTGGAAATACGTCAAAAATAAACGCAAAGACTTGAGACAATCCAACGACTATACTTACTTTGACAGAACTGTTACAGGACAAGATGCCGCGGATGCTTTTGCTGATTATTTTAGCTCTGTATTCCATAGGGAGGTACCTCACCTGGATGCTGGGGAAGCGGCACGAGAAAGTGCAGCAAGATGTGGAAGCGTGTGTGATTCGGCGCGCGTCGCGGTGGACGCCGTCAGCGCCGCTGACCTTCGTCGCTCTGCTAAGCGACTCAAACCGCGCTCCTCGGCAGGACCTGATGGAATACCTCCGTTTCTAGTGAGGGATTGTATATCTGCACTGGAGTCACCACTTCTGTGCATATACAATCTCTCCCTGGAATGCGCCATGTATCCGTCGTGCTGGAAATTATCTAGAGTAACCCCAGTACCTAAAAGTAGCGCAGGAGCTGACGTAACTGGGTATCGACCAATTGCAGTTTTATCCGTGTTTGGCAAGCTATTTGAATCTATCACAGATCATCTTATTACTCAGCAAATCACTGTTCATTTGGATGATGCTCAGCACGGCTTTCGCCGTGGTAGATCAACGACCACGAACCACGTAGTATTAGTCGATTATATAGCCGAAGCTATGGACGCTAGAATTAAAGTGGATGCGGCATACTTTGACTTTCGCAAGGCTTTCGATCTTGTAGATAACGACATCCTACTGCGAAAATTCGCAGACATAGGATTTACACCTAGGCTCCTACATTTCTTTGCCAATTATTTACAAGATCGAAAGCAGTATGTAAAACTTACGGGGTTCGAATCACAGCCTTACTATACTCGTTCTGGCGTAAGTCAAGGTAGTACATTAGGGCCTACACAATTTCTAATAATGATTAACGACTTGCCGAAGGTAATCAGAACGGCTAGATGTTTAATGTTCGCAGATGACATTAAACTTTTCCATAGCATTAGGGACGAAAACGACCGAATACATTTACAGGATGACATAGATGCTCTCTCTGAATGGAGTGAGGACAATAGACTACCTTTTAACACCTCTAAATGCGTACATATCTCTTTCTCTAGACTCCGTTCACCCATCACCACACACTACAGCCTTCGCGGCATACCACTTCGGCGAGCCGACGAAATACGAGACCTGGGACTGACACTGGACAAAGAACTCGATTTTAGACAACACGTAACGACTACCTGCAAGAAAGTTTCCAAAACTCTCGGCTTCATAATGAGAATAGTCTCTCAATTTTCAACAATAAAGGTCGCAGTCATGCTGTACAATGCTTACATCCGTAGTAGGCTTGAATTCGGAGCGGTAGTATGGGATCCACATGAAGTAAAATATACCCTTATGCTGGAGAGAATACAAAAAAAGTTTGCCAGGTACATGTACAAACGGCTATACGGATATTACCCGCATTTGTACCCATCGCTTTTCGTTTCGGGAATGCTAGGACTTAATACACTCGAGACTCGGCGAAAACTACTGCATATGGTGCACTACTATCAATTGCTCAATAATAAAGTGGACAATGCGTCCGTACTGGAGCAAATGAGTCTTGCGGTGCCGCGAGCCAGTGGGCCGGCGGTCGGCTCTGCGGGCGGCGCGGGCGGCGCGGTGGCAGCACGGCGGCCGCGGCGCCTGTTCGCGGTGTCCGGCGCGCGGACAAGGCGCGGAGCGAACGCTCCCACTGCTCGAGCACGCACTGCCCTGAACCATATCTTACAGGACGATAATGATGTAGATGTATTTGCCGATAGCATTGGAATATTTTGCAGAAAAGTATTAAAATTAATATCCTAGTTATGTTTAAAGTTGTGCCATAATATTGTTATATAATTGTTGTTATTTTGTTCATATTTTATTAGTCAGTTTAGTAACTAATAAGTAGAATATTTAATTTAACTACCGCATAAGACTTTGGTGTTAATACTGTAAACTTATGTGTGCGAAATAAAACAAATTGAATTGAATTGAATTGAATTGAATTGAATTTGGGGCTACAAATACAAGTCATTTATTTTCAGTTATGTTAAATTTCAACCTACTCTTATATAAGTACTTATGTCAACTGTTCTTGTAATTATTGTTATGTTGTTGTATTCTACTCATGTACAATAAATAATTTTACATACATAGATAGGTACATAAGTTTGTATTACGTTCCTCTCATATTTTGTTTGTGCCTATTTAAAATAAAAATCCGCCCATGGCTTGCTCGGTGCTAAAAGTAAAAAAAAAAAGTAAAAGTAGTTTATTCTTCAAATTAGGCATATTACATGCACCTATGAACGTCAATAAACTACCACCGGTTCGGAAAAATATACCTCTGCCACGAGAAGAACCGGCGTAAGAAACTCGGCGAGGTGTCATTTTTTCAAAACAATATACATTATATAGTTAAATACAAAATTACAGTGTCAGCTACTACAAAATAGCTTAAATAACAATGCTACAGTAGAAAATATATTTTCGCGATAGATTACCCGTGCAGGACAGTGAACGAAAAAAGCATAGAACGCGAGCTTCCTACAAAAGTACACTTTAAAACGGGGCATTTATTCTAAATACGCACGCGCGGGGTTGTACCAATAAGAATTGCCAAAAATATCAGCCGGTTTTCTATTACCCAAAACAAATAAACATGATTGGTAAATTTCAAAATGACTGGCTGTGTTTGGTATCCTAGCGCTGATGTTTTATGTGTCAAAATGGCGGCGATAACGACAACGCTTAGCGGGTGGATGGTTGCATGCAACAAAAAGTCATCTTCATACGCAAAACCGCCGTATTATTTAAATTTGAATTTAAGCTTTATTTTATTTTTAAAAATCATAGGATAACCTTACGAAAATCTAACTAGTCGTTAATTAAGCTGTACCAGACTTATACTAAGCATATTGGACGACCATGTACATAATTTATAGCTTGCTAAACACTGTTACACATAGAGAACAGTAACCTCTCGTAATCGAAACTTGTACGGTATATTCAGACAACGCAAATATTTAACATACGTACGTTAACTCCTTTTTTACAAGCTTTTATTTAACTTGTCTTGTACGTAACTTATGTCTTTTTTGTTTGTGTGGGCTTGCTGAAAGAACATGAAACTTTGTATACACTATGGGAGCCGCCATATCTAGATCGTAAATTAGTTATTGTTGCTAGAAATTGTAATAGAAAAAATACAGCGAGTTTTTGAGTTTTTTACGTCTTATATGAAAACCTTAATAATCGCTGTATTTTTTCTCTATTATAATTTCAAGCAACAGAAACCAATTTCCGACCTAGATATTCCGGATTCCATTGTGTATACAAAGTTTCATGTTATTCTAGAATAGCGTTTTAAAATGAGAGCGAAACTACGTTGGTATGGAGGACCGAGTTTACTGCGGACTCTTAACGACATATATGTAAATTCAGTGACAATGCAATATTATGATAATATTATTATCGAGCTGATCTGATGATGGAACCGGAAAGTGGTCATGGGAACTCTGTAATAAGTTAACACAATCGTACCGAGTTTGGGCTCTTTAAATCCACTCTTTGAGTAGTTGATAATAAATGCACATATTGTATGTATACTATATAACTATATGAGAGAAGCAAGAAATAAATATATTGTAACTATAGTTACACACTTATTCTTTTATTTTTATTTCGGTTTTAGTTCTTGTTCAAAATATATTTATTTCTTGCTTCTCTCATATAGTTATATAGTCTTATTAGAATCAATAGTCTAGTTGTAAATAAAGTAAATGTCCCCTAATATTTATTTATTACATACTTAGGTACAGTCGAGGACTTTAATTTAGAACCCCCTTAAGGTTGACAGTCCTGTCAAACGGTATAGACATTCAAAGCAAAATGTTACGCAATGGGTCACAAATTAAAAAACTCGACTGTACCTTTTCATTCACCTATTAACATTTTGATGATGTGAAGTTGCATAACACCATCCCTATACAAAATCAGTTCCGACTAATAAAAATAAACAAATATGTTTACGGCTTTACTTACATATGAAAAGTGATTCCATCTTTTTTATGTTTTCTAGAGTGATTAACGCACCACTTCACTGCACAAAAAAGCATATTATTTATTTTTGAGATTTCAGTTAATACAACTGTTACGTTGCGCCGCCATGTTCAAACTAGACATCCGTTGGACACAACTTTGACGCCCCGCCTTAGTGGACACAACTTTGATGGTGTCATTTTGCGACGCTAGTTGTGCTTCATGTTTTTTCATTCGCTGGTGCAGGACGCTATCACTGCCAAACATCCCTATCCATGATGTAATCGTTTATCTTATAATATGCTCTTGAAATAAGTGTTTGTTTTACTACAGATTTGAATTTAGAATTGCTAAGTTCAGTAATGTGTTTAGGAATTTTATTGTAGAATTTGATACAATTTCCCAAGAACGACTTTTTCGCCTTTACTAGTCTATAGAAGGTTATTTTGAGTTTCCCAGTATTTCTTGTGGCTATTGGTTTATCAGCGTTCGTTGGAAAATTGCCCAAATTCTTCCTAACATACATTATTTTTTCAAATATGTATAGGGACGGCAGGGTTAGAATATCTATTTCTTTGAAAAATTCTCTTAGTGAATCACGCGACCCGAAGTTATAAATTGCTCGGATAGTCCTTTTTTGCAAAATAAAAACAGTTTCAATATCTGCAGCTGATCCCCATAAGATAAGACCATAAGTAATTATACTATTAAAATAAGCAAAGTAAACTAACCGTGCCGTTGCCACATTGGTAAGCTGCCTTATTCTCCTGACTGCAAATGCAGCAGAGCTCAACCTGCTGCTGTATGCCGCTGTTATATGGGAACCCCATTGCAATTTTGAGTCCAATGTATAATACCTAAGAATACAGTAGAAGTAACAAATTCTAATGTTTGACCATTAAGTTTAATATTTATATTGATTTAAACGCACGATTTTTACACATTATTATTGGTAAACGGGACTTAATCGCGTACAAAAATTAATCACCTGAGGTGTGACCGACGTTTCGAATGTATCGCAACATCCGTGGTCACGAGCTGACTGATGTTGCTGCTGCTGTGGCTGGTGTCAGCTCGTGACCACGGATGTTGCGATACATTCGAAACGTCGGGCACACCTCAGGTGATTAATTTTTGTACGCGATTAAGTCCCGTTTACCAATAATAAGTTTAATATTTGTATCTAAGTTTCTGTTTGATGAGTTCGCTAGAGAGAAAGTAAATATGTAACACGCATGTAAATATATTAGCCGCTTCGATTCCCGTACCATCAAAACTTACGAATCTAATGTGCCGAGCATTTAAATTTGAAAACAAAGGACCAAGAATCTCCGTCTATTGAAGTAGACTTAACAATCAGCTTTATTGTAGACAATATCTTCGTATTTATCTCTATTTGGCGCCATTGAGGAATCCTGACTACTGTTATCCAATCGTGCAAGGTACAACAGGAGTTTGACAATACGTGACTATACTCAGCGGTACCAATGATGGCCCAAATTTGGTTCGCTTTTCATACATTTTGTTACGATTCTGGGCCATTTATGCCGCTGGGTATATTATAACGTATTGCTCAAGACTTGAGATACACTTTGCCATTGGAAACCGAGCAATTTGAGGAAGAAACAATACAAAATACAATAATTTATACATTTCACTAGGGCAAAAAGTCCTCACACTAGGTCGAGCCTGTCGCGTGAAGGCCGTACGATATTTATTAGCAGTAGATTTAAACAGCAAGATGTGATACATATGATACAGATGGAGACTAGCATCAATTCTTTTGTTCGTAGAGCACGGCAGCAGTCATGGGCATTCGCACGGAGTCGTCCCTCCGCCGGCCAACGTCCGGCACCTGACCGAGATCGTGAACAGCAACGCGGACATGGCCCTCGGGCACAATGCGACGGACACGGAGGAGACGGACGAGATGGTACAGCGCAGCGCGCCACCCAACAACAACAAGCCGCCGCCCTGTCGCCAAGCCACAGACCCCGGCCATATGAACATGAAAGGGGTGTTCCTGCATCTGTTGTCCGACGCGTTAGGTGAGTTCTTCTAACTTTTCTACTTGCCGGCGCACAATATCGGCGCTGCACGGCAAGGGAATTTTTTGCCGAGGCGTCAGGCATGCCGAGTGCCGAGGCATGTCTATACAAGGCGTTTTTAGGCTGTTTGAAGCGTCTTTAGATTAGGGTGGTCCAAAAATTTTTTTTTTCTATTTCCGGTTTGAAAACATACAATCTGTTGCTTATGCCTAGTGATTTAACGTCCTCAAATATTGTCGTATTTAATCGTAGTAGAACTTGGTGATAATAGGTTGTTAAATACAAGAACTGTGTGATTTGGTGTCTCTGTTACTCACAAACAACTAGTCTTTTAGTGATAATTGTCTCATAGAAATAAAATTAGTGAGGTGTCTTTTCGTTTGCAGTTGATGGAAAGTCGTTTAGTTGACCGAAAAATGATCTATCAGTCCTTTGAAAAGAGGTCTTTGAGGCGGAAAAGTCCTGCTTTCTTCCTGTTGGATTTCCGAACCAGGAGCTTTTTCAGTTATCAACTTTCAATATACGTCTAGACAAAACCTACAACATTATCATCAGCACCTAAAAGTAGCAAAAAATTCGTTCTATTAATCGTCCCACTTTAAGACGTAGAGCAGAAATTCGAAAAAACCGTATTTTCGAAGCCGTTGAGCATACCCTTCCTACAGAGGAAGGTCAACCAAACTTTGTACAAATAATGGCACACAGATGAACAAAAAAATGAAAGGGTGGGTCAACAATTAGGGAGAAAAAAAAAACTCCATACATTTTGTATGGAAGAATAAATTTTTTTTTAGGATATCTACGCCCCGCCCCCTCATTTTTTTGTTCATGTACTACATGCCATTATTTGTACAAATTTTGGTTGACCTAGCTCTGTAGGAAGGGTATGCTCAACAGCTTCTAAAACACGATGTTTTCGATTTTTTGCTCTACGTCTTAAAGTGGGACGATTAATAGGACGCATTTTTTGCTACTTTTAGGTGCTGACGATAATGTTGTAGGTTTTGTTTAGACTTTGACGTATATTGACAGTTGATAACAGAAAAAGCTCCAGATTCTGAAATCCAACAGGAAGAAAGCAAGACTTTTCCGCCTCAAAGACCTCTTTTCAAAGGACTGATAGACCATTTTTCGGTCAACTAAACAACTTTCCATCAACTGCACCCAAAAAGACACCTCACTAATTTTATTTTTATGGGTCAATTATCACTAAAAGACTAGTTGATTGTGAGTAACAGCGACACCAAATCACAAAGTTCTTGTAATTAGCAACCTATTATCACAAAGTTCTACTACAATTAGTGAGAGCAACAGGTTTTCAAACAGGAAACCGAAAAAAAAATTTGTTGGACTACCCTACTTTAGATGTAAGCAACCTGAAGACTGCGGAAGCTTTCTAAAGACTGCCCCGCCGTCTGTAAGTACGCCTTAGGCTGCCGAAGCAACCCGTCAATAGGCTCCTAAGGCGTCCACAGGCCTGCCGAGGCTACCGAGCCGAGCCGTGCGTGCCGTGCCGTGCCGTGCCGTGCCGTGCCGGTAATGTGCGCCGAGCCTTAGTCGGTCTCTTGGCAGTATGATCGTGAGTGCCGTGACGGGTCATTCGACGCTGTGACCGCAGCTCTAGCCATACCACTGAATAATTCATGATGTAATAGTACTCACTTATGTACAGAAGGTTTTCTATTGAACAAAATCGATGCTTGACAGCTATAAAACACTGGATCATGCTATCCCGCTTTACCGCATAGCACGTGCTCTGTTGTGTAGTCAGGGTAGTCTCGTTAACGCTTCAACGCCGTCACCTAGTAACATGTTTGTACAATCTGATTGAACGATGCTGTCACTGTTCGGCGATGTCAGCCGCGTCCGGGTGAATTAACACCCCGGGGGTGTGTAGGATTTTTGATAAGGCCTGTGCATCTAGTGGGGAGCCACGAAATCTCTTGCGTTCTGCCCGGCTCTGTACTGTAAGTAAAGTTAGTGATAACTTTACTTACACGCTTGTAAAATGTAGTTAAGTGGCAAAAATATCGGTACGCTCTAACGCTCTTGTTAATAAGGCAATATTCGTATATATTTGACGTTTATTCCATAATATAGATGTTTTTGATGTTGACTGTGTGTGTAATGTGACAATATTTAATTATTCTATCAAATAAAATAAAAAACAAATGAAGTTCTAAAAAATGAACAACACAACTACTGGATTAAGCAGACGTTCGGCAGGTTTATGTAAACTAGTAACGGTTTATTTGACTGAACTATGTTAACGAAACATTGTAATCCTTTTTAAAACTACAACACTGTTTAAATACCTAATATTCATTGGCCCTTTAGTGCACTTTTACGTCAGGCACTAACTTTATAGTATAAAATTAAATTACATAGACAAACCGATGAACCCTTTAAATAATCTGAAAAGGCTAAATATTTCTGTATAAAAATCATGGATTATTCTCTATTCTTGTTTGGTCCAAGTTCCAACTGACGCTTAAGCAAATAAGAAGAGGGAAACCTACGTACTACAATGGAATTCTCATCCGGCAAACCTTTTCCCAGATACACTCAACTTGGATCTTTTCAAGACGAGATTGAATAGGCTCTATTTAGGTTGCACATGTAACACCCTTGATCTCTACGTTCTCATCATTGATTTATATAAAAAAACATCCTGAGTTCCAACTGACGCTTAAGCAAATAAGAAGAGGGAAACCTACGAACTACAATGGAATTTTCATCCGGCAAACCTTTTCCCAGATACACTCAACTTGGATCTTTTCAAGACGAGATTGAATAGGCTCTATTTAGGTTGCACATGTAACACCCTTGATCTCTACGTTCTCATCATTGTTTTATATAAAAAACATCCTCTATTTATGTACCCGAGTGTACCCTTCGCAATATCACAATTCGTAATCGTATAGATTACTGTCGAGTGTCGATATCGGTCCCGTGAGACTCAATGTGCGGCCAACCACACCACCGCAACTCTGTAGCCTTTCCCGGAATAATCCGTCGATGAGTCACGAGTAGCGTGTTTTGATAACACTCATGTTCAATCAAAATATCTTCAATGCATGCTACACCTTCCAGTGAATACTGAAGTTTCGGCTAAAACCAGCGATCCGGCGTTTTTATACTTTCGATGGATTTCTTTTAAAATAACTTTTTTTATGAGCGACTGATCAGCGATTGGCCATAGTCTCGCCTGATGGAAAGCGATGAAAGCCCAAGATGTTATCACTGGTTCACTTACAGTCTATTCACTCTTGCCTTGAAGAGATCCAGATTGTATGTATCTGAAAATACAGACGTCGTCAGCAAATTTCACTCCTTCGCTGTTCGCATTAGGAAATTAGGGAGAGGTAGGGCGTAGTGGATCGTTATCTCGCTCATATTTCGAGCAGCGCAAACGGGGAAGTACGTCTATCTTACAGAAGACCGCAGCCATAATAACACTGCTACTTGATCTTAAGCCATGGGAGTTGAGTTCTTGGTGGTAAGTAAGGTCGCCAGAACGGCTAGCACAAGACGGCGCGCGAGATAGACTATCCGTCTTTATCTAATGGGTACACACGAAAAGAGACAGATTGTCTATCTCGCGCGCGATATAGCTCGCGCGCCGTCTTGTGCTAGCCGTGCAGAGCTGCCGATGATGCGCTGTGTTGAGATTAAGGGACCTGCATATGTTTGTCAACAACACTAATCCTTAATTCAATAAAGGGTACGCGCTCGTGATTCCGATCTAAACTAAAAGTGTTGATATTACGTACCTAAGTACAAATTGTTTCTACGCATATGCATCTGTAGATAATTCTGTATCGACACGTGGAAGTGGATGGACGTGGTTCCGCGTTCCGCTATAACGACGTGCTCAAGTCTACTTACACGTTCGTAAATGGCAATAACAAAACATAGTTACTCGTGACAAACACCTTTGTCTATATACAGTTAACAGTACAGTACGCTTAAGAGTCGAGTCATGTCTAGGCTAGAGGCCAGTGATACCGTCAACCCGAACGCCTCAAGCGATCCAGTATAACTCCGAACTCCGATTCCCCATATTAGTTAAGAACCGTTGTATCAAGATATACTAGTAGCGATTAATGACAAATTACGAGTTATATTGTATTATTATATAGTACAGTTATGTCACCTTGATCAAAGACCTTGACATTGACAACATACTTTCAACTTGATAATTGGACAATTAGTAACAGATATACCCAACTAGTAAAAAGTTCCTGATTGCACTCGAACAAAAAACAGAAACAATTTGTGTATAAAGAATGCGGAAAGACGCAGCGCTTGTCATTGTTTACGGTCCTCAGTTCCCTTTCTCTAATTCGTGTTGGTTAAAATTAATCGTTTGATTCGCAAACAACCAATGACAATTTCCTATTGACTTTCTTTTTACTTTAACTTATTGATAACGTAACAAAGAGGGTGAAATAAAAAATTGATAAAGACACGAGGAAATCCATGTACAGTCGCGGAATGAAAAGGTTCAAACACTTTCAACTCTATTTTAATGCCGTTAAAGTCGAAAAGACGTTTTAATTCCGAGACCATATTATACACGCATTGGCTCACCACATTTCTGCGGAACTCGTTTAATTATGGAATCCCTTAAACACTGACGTCATTAGAATTACGAATTGGTTCTTGGAAATATCCGTTCTGATTGAGTGCGGAAAATCTGCCGAGATATTGAACCGCTAAAATTATAGCATGTTCAGTAGGCCGGAACCGTAAATATTTGTGTATGGGGCACACTAACCACGAATTACGAGAACCTCACAATATATTCTTGTTGTGCAGAAGAGCTTGTGTTGGCGTAGAAAACCTGGGCACCGGTACTGGTAGTCTGGTAGGTAGTATGGTCGCATTCCTCCGACTCTAACTTACACATTTGTCAGTGAAGGACGATTTACGCCCAACAAACGCGATCATCATACTAGCTACTAATCTAACACAATCAAGTTCAGGAAAAACTGGATAAGAGGCTTATCTTTCTACTAATTAAAAATTCGATGACGGCCTTTGCGCTTTGCCGTACAGAGGACTGCATCTCAAGCTGCACTAGGTAGTTGAACTGTCGCACCTTGCCACTCGCACAAGCTCGTAGTAGTAGTGAATACTTTATTGCACTAATAAGTACATAGCAGAATATAAAATAGATTATGGATATTAGTACAATCCCTTGAAGGAATCTTTTCAAGCTAACCTTTCAACAACTAAGAGGACATGTTGTATGACTTG
Source organism: Notocelia uddmanniana (assembly GCA_905163555.1). Classification (NCBI taxonomy): domain Eukaryota; kingdom Metazoa; phylum Arthropoda; class Insecta; order Lepidoptera; family Tortricidae; genus Notocelia; species Notocelia uddmanniana. Next base: position 27,477,236 of record LR991055.1, read on the forward strand.
TTCTGGGAGGTCGTAGATAATTCTTCTTTGGGCTAACGAATAAAGACCACGTTAGTCATCATAATATCAGCCGGAAGACGTAAAATGCCTGGCATTGGCCTCCCCCTAAGAGTGCCACAATGACCGATCCTGCGCCACCCGCATCCAGTGGACTCCTCCAGTTAGGTAAGTCCAACATCGAGAAAGAGGTTAGTCGTCGAATCCGACTCGGCTGGGCAGCGTTCGGGAAGCTACGGCACAACTTTTCGTCCAATATTCCGCAGTGTCTCAAGACCAAAGTCTTTGACCAGTGTGTGTTGCCAGAGATGAGATATGGCACTGAAACGTGGTCACTTACTATGGGCCTCATAAGAAGGCTCAAAGTCACCCAAAGAGCAATGCAGAGGGCTATGCTAGGAGTATCTCTGTGCGACCGCATCAGAAATGAAATGAGGCCATCCGTAGTAGAAACAAAGTGACATAGCCCTTCGAATCGCTAAACTTAAGTGACAAGGTGGACTGATGACCTGGTAAAGGTCGCAGCAGTCACGTTAGTTATGACAAAATAATAAGTAATTAAAAATGGCTACCTAGGGTAGATCTCTAATTATTGATTAGCTGTCCCCGTTGTAAAACGCCGGTGAGATAAAAGACGTACATTCTACACACTGTATGTGTGTGTTTCTGTGTGTGTGTGTTAGTAAATCCAAGAAATAGGTTTCAGTTTATACAATTAGTCGTGATAGAGTTATGGCTTTCATGTACGCGTATTATGTTTAGCTCGCGTTTTATTATTAAGAGTAATGACTCTCCGATTGTATAGCTATTAGCTGCGAGACATGTTTATTGTAAACACTCGTCCCTTGACCCTTCCCTTCCTGCCGTAAGCTTTCATTGTTATTAAGGACAGTAAGAAGAATAAACACAAATACAAACTATTAACTTAAATTAATATACTTAAGTAATTTAGTTTAAACAATGTTGAGCTCTTGTAAATGTTTACAAGCAAAATGTTATATTAAGCAGTTTTCAATACTATTAAAATCAATTTTAAATGTAATTTGCATTCGACGTCAATTTTATTGATTGTTTGTTCGTAGTTTGCACGTACGCCACTGTCGTCACTCGTGGTAGGTACTCGTACGGAAAATATTTATTAACTTTTGTGAATAAGGCAAGAAAACCATCACAGACGTTTTACATAAGAGGCGTTACCAATATTTACATGTTTTGAACTCAAATTATGAAGGAATTGATGAATCCAGTAAACTGATTAAAGAATACGAAGATTTTATTGCAGTTTTACGTGTAGATAGTAACGGAGTCATTTTTTGATTTTATTGTGTTTAGTAGGACAAAAGCAGTTTTTAGCTTGAAATTTGTCGATTTGGATCGATGTTTGGAACGATATTTCTTGATGAAAAATAAAAAAGGAACCTCTAAAATCTATGATATTAAACCAAATAGTAGTCCTATTTTGGATAGTAACGAAGGGAAAATGGCAATACCGTCAATTCACTCAGAAAACAGCTCAAATACATGAGCATATTTATTTAAGCGATAAGCACCCTTAATATAAGCGATACCCTTAATATAACCGATAGAGCGGGTGCACATATTTTTTAAAATCTTGGTCAGATGTGTAATAATATAGTTATACTCGTATAGTTTTTGAGACAATCTAGACCGGCAGTCATTGACATAATTTTGTTCAGCTACCTACTGTGAGCTGTTGTTGCATAGATCTAGACTTTATCTTTGTTACAATTAAGGCACTTACGGACACTATTTACGCGGCACCCGTGACAATATTTGTGGAGTACACTACGGTCGACGTTTAAGTCTTTGTGATAAGGCGAATGTTGAATACATATCTTTGATGCCGAATGAACATGCGAACAGTAGTAACCTTGCTCTACTTTAGTAAAAAAAATCTTATCAATCGGGGTTTACTCAATGGCATTGCTATTCTATTTGTAAATTTCCGAAGGCTATTTTTAGAGGATTATATTATTGCCGAATTACAAAACCTGTTATCGCATGTTGATAGTTTACTATCAATTTAATTGATTCAGCTTAAAAACAACTTTTGTCGTATTTTTATTAGGTTAACTATTAGTGGAGTAAGGATGAAAATTATTGCTCTCTAGATGGACATATGGATTTAGGTTATAGTCAGGGCCGAAACTTAAAAAAAAACACAAGATACATAAAAGTTACATCGGATAAAAACTGAGTGTATGGGAAGATTGATAGTTTTTTTATGTTATGATGAAGGCTCACGGTGTTTATTGGTTTGGCAAATAAATATCGTTGATGTATTAGTGCATGTTTACTTCTGAATTTGGCAACCTATGTCATCTAATTTCTCACGTTGTATATTTTCTCGGAGCTTCACAAAAATTCTCAAACTCCGACAACGGCTTGAAAGCACGGCGTCGTGAAAAGCAAACATGCTCTGGGATTAATAAACCCACGGCCCGAGGTGACCTATATTGGCCCAATCAGGCCACGAATTTTCATATCAACCTGATAACCCCTTCGCAAATATAACCCGGAATGGATTTCGTTTTATTCATTTTTATTTTTCGAAGCTTAACATTGAGTGACCTTTTTTATTATGTTAAACGTGAAGTCTTACTTTATATTTTACGCGCTTCCAGTGGCTGCATCGGCTAAATAGTTTTATAGTGAATCAGGGAACGCATTATATGCAATCGGGTTGAAGTAGGTTGCAGCAGCAGAATAATAGTATCAAAAGGTGGTTTTGTGTTTTTGTACACGATGTTAGTTTTGTCTGTCTCGTTTTAAAGGAAAGCTAATCTTAAAATGAAAGCACCTTCCTGTTTTTACTTAAATTAAAAAAAAAAAAAACTATCATTACTAAAGAATCATTATATTATAATTTATAAATCATCAAATACTGTTATGTTATATTTGCCGAATTTTAAGTAATAACAACATGAAATGCTGCTAATGATTACGAACGAGTAGGTAAACATATTGAAGGCGGGTTCATTTTACAAGATTTTATTTTACGTACATTCGTACAATGTACATATGTATGTATGTATGTAACTACCTTTGTTCGGATGGAATCTAGCAAGACAATTTTGAAGCAGATATCTTCAAACGATTGAGCTAAAATTTGGGATACCTACGTAAGTTCGGTCACAATACAATATTAGGTATGGTACCACCGAGCTGATCTGATGATGGAGACAAAAGGTGAGCATAGCAACTCCTAAACTACACAAGATAAACCTATGATATCTTCGTTTCTCTCGAATTGGATTGGAACCTTCTCAAAGAGTAGTTGATGACTGTGGAAAAAAGTACAGTCGGAAATAAAACCTTGTAACAAAAATGAAAGCTTTGACAGAAATTTATTAAAATTGGTTTTATAAACCTACCTTCCACTCAATTGCCCAAATATTAATAAATAGCAAGCGCGGCCCTTGTTTCGAAGTTTAGACTCGCTCGTAGCTATTCCTCGTGAAAAAAAAAAAGTAGCTACAACAATGAAGGAGTTCTGTTATGCAAAGTACACGTGAGGTAGAATTAATGAGCCTACTGCCGACAAGTGACCCATTTCTGTCCGATCGCGGGCTCAATGAGTCTTCATTCATGACCGAACAAAGCGATATGCGTACGATCAATTGTATAGCACACACAGGATGATAGGATGGTAGGGCGCCCGCTTTTCTCCAAGACAAATATATCTTTCTCAATTTCACCGTTTGTTCTTATGTTGGGAGCCAGGGGCCTAATCACCGTTAGTTAATGTTGATGTTCTATATTTTGGACGTCGATCTTTTATGTATCGATCTTACAATTTTCGATATGTTAATACGTGGCCGACTAGCATAAATGAATGGTTTGTTATACTCCAAAAAAAATCAAAAATCAAATCAAAATCATTTATTTACCATGGTGTTAGGTTGCCTACACAAAAAGATTGACACATAAAAGGTTGCCTTACTTAAATGTGTGGTATTTGCAAATTTTTTAGATTTCCAACCTGGCTTAAACATCTGCCCATCAATCAACGCCCATCGGTTTTGCGTCCAATGTGCCCCGCCCACTGCCACTTAAGTTTAACGATTCGGAGGGCTATATCGGTTACTTGGTTCTACTGCGGATGGCCTGTTTCTGATTCGATCGCACAGAGATACTCCCATCACTGCCCTCTCCATTGCTCTTCGGGTGACTTATGAGGCCCATAGTAAACAGTAAGCGACCACGTTTCAGTGCCAAACGTCTTGAGACACAGCGCAATATTGGACGAAAAGATTTGCCGTGTGATGTGTGTGTGTGTCGGATACTATATCTTATAACATTAAACAGTACTGGCCGTAGCTTCCAGCCACGCACGTGCAAATAAAAATTGGTTTTACTTCATACAGGTAGTAACTTCTGCTACCGAGTGCACATTGTGCCTATTGTATTATCGTGAAATTATGATAATGTACAATTTAAATGAAATCTTGTAACATATTGATCCGTTAAATCGATTTGAAAAATACCGTGAAATACACCGCATAGTCAAAACAGGGTGTAGATGAGATCAGAATTGGTTGGTGTATTATTTTTTCTTTTTGTCACAAATTCTACATTACAACAAGTAAAGTTTTGCAACTAGCATACAAATAACAGACTAAACACACATAGAGCTAAACCTCTAACAAAGAAAAGTTAATTTCCTACAGGCGACATCTGGGAATTCAGCCAGAGTACAGTTAAATAGGTCAGTTTTGGTTGTACAGTTACGCACTTTAATCTGGGACCCCCTTAAGGTTAACAGTTCTGCCAAACTGCATAAAAATTCAAAAAAAAAAATGCGAGATGGGTCGCAAGTTAAAGAATGTGACCGTACATAATTTGGTTCAGCATGTTTAGGTCCTTAGGGTCGCAGGTGGCGCAGCACCGGTCATTGTGGAAGTCTTTGGGGGAGGCCTATGTCCAGCAGTTGACGTCCTTCGGCTGATATGATGATGATAATGATGATGATGATGCCCTTGACAAGAGGGGCGGGTATTAAGTTGGTGCGCGCGGAGGGACGCGCAAGCAAGCGCGGCGCGTGCGGCACCGCCAGCCAGAGCGACTCCAGCACATCAGGGTTACATTTGTTCTTCTCTTGTATCGTCTTAACCTCTTCAGTTGTCGAGACAGAGACATGTGCTGGTTTAGAGAGACATCATGGCTATCTTGTACCCATGGAGCAATCAGCGTTCTAGGATATCGGGGCGCCAGGCTCCGTAATAAATTAACAATTGTGCATCCTCGAAACTGTTTTAGTCTAACTGTTGGCTTGTGGCTTTTATGGTGTCACGAGCGAATGCGTACCATTAGGCAGACCTTAGGCTAGTTGGCCAACTAAGGTGTTCCATGAACTGAAGCCATATGGATGTAGACAACTAGAAGTAAACATAGGTAATAATATAAAAAAGTGCTCCACTTATTCTGTGGAAGACTATCAATGCAATACATATTATTGTTTAAATCTCTCACAGTACAAATTAGCAAAACGGTCGTTGTATTGATAATTCAAAATATAATTAAAATTCTAAACAGTGGCACACAGGCCCCGGTATTAATGCAGTTTCACCGTGAGAAACAACAAAATAGGAAAAAAAATGTATACGGACTCTTAAGACCCAGTTTAATAGTCACACAAGAGCGTTATTTGACAAAGTCACGTCATTCGGTTTGTACTTTTCTACCTTATCGCTGAGAATGTTTCTTTGTTTATGTCTGTTTAAGTGCCCACCGAGCAACAGCTTACTTATTGTGAGTATACTGGAGGGTTTACTCATAAAGAACCCTTGAAGTTAATTTCTAAATATGTGACGTGTGCAATCTCTAGAACAAAATTATATTTTTAAGAGCAGCTAAAACAGCACCGCCGCGTGTTCATGAGTACATATGGTGTCGGCGCGACAGTCTTAGTTTTGAGTTTTCCCGCAAATTGATCATTTTTCAAACTACGAAAAGCCACTTTACACATATTTAATATGTGTAACCTAATAGTTTTCACAGGTAATCCGCACTAAAAGCAATAATTTAATGAATATGTCATTTTTCATCACAGATTTTGTAACGATATTATTGCTTTTTTATGTATGTACATATTTAAATCCGTACGAAACTTTAAAAAACAGGCACGGCGGCGGCGGACTGCGGGATAGGTGAAACTGTTTAAAACCAGTCTTTAAGTGACACGTTTATAAATGTCTTCTACATGGAATAGAGATGCAGCACTCTTTAAGAATTGCTTTTTTGGGCGAATTTCGATAAATATGTAGGTATCTAACTTTGTGAAGTATCACATTTTCAACTAAGATATTTTATAAATATCACAAATATATTGAAAACACAACTTCTTTACACAATTAACTAAAATATATACAAAATTGCAGGCTGCCAAGAATATTAACAACATATTCCCAAAAGCGACAGTACACCGAATAGATAATTACCGTCTTTTGTTTTGTTTCTTTTTCCAGCAGGCGGCCAGCACCAAAAAGGGTTACTTACTTAAAAAATATTGAAGAAAAGTAAAGAGGCGTCTTTTACAGATGTAAAATACCACCATTTAATTAGGCTGAGGTAAAAAACGAAAATAAAGTGTGTTAAATGTTTAGCTATCTTGTTTCGGCTCGGCTATAATCAGAGAAACAATCATATACTCGTATCTGAATGACAGTCCTCATTGTTATTTTTTTCCTAATCTAGTCATTACGGCGTTACTAAGAAAGCTTAATTTTTTTAAGACACTCTCTTAAACCTTATTGGTCAGTTTTATTAACAAATGCGAAGTATGCTTTTCTCCAAATCGCTTCGCCATAAATAGTGTGACATTAATGTAGTGAGAAATGGCCAACAAAATCTGAAAGTAAATATTTTATTGATCACAGTGAGAGAATGGCGTGATTCGGTATACCTATTATCGTGTCAAACATTAATCGGGTTATATGTCATCGTCGACATCACAATATTTACTCGTATCTCGAGTCGAGATACAAGCAAATGTTATAAGTATAGAATACGAACTAATTAGTACAATTATAATATAATGGTACTTAGAATAAGTTGTATTTTATGCATTATTACTCGACCGCAATAGGTTTAAAAGTAAAAGTAGTTTATTCTTCAAATTAGGCATATTAATAAAGTACCACCGGTTCGGAAAAATATACCTCTGCCACGAGAAGAACCGGCGTAAGAAACTCGGCGAGGTGTCATTTTTTCAAAACAATATACATTGTATAGTTAAATATAAAATTACAGTCTCAGTTACTACAAAAATAACAAGCTACAGTAGAAAACCTATTTTCGCGATAGATTAGCCGTGCAGGACACTATCACTGCCAAACATCCCTGTCCATGATGTAATCGTTTACCTTATAAATATGCTGAATGATGCTTTGAAAGTAGATGATGGCATTATGGCATCCCCCCCCATGAAATTGGGGGAGGCCTATATCCAGCAGTGTCCCGTCCGACGTTCGGCTGATATGGTGGTGGTGGTGGTTGATGATACTTTTGCAAATTGATAGTTTAGCCATGTAATTAATTCAAATGTGTCATCATCATCATCATGATGTCAGCCGAAAGCCGTCCACTGCTGGACATAGGCCTCCCCCAAAGACTTCCACAATGACCGGTCCTGCGCCACCCGCATCCAGCGGACACCCGCGACCTTCACCAGGTCATCGGTCCACCGTGTGGGGGGCCTGCCCACGCTACGGTTTCCGGTACGTGGTCGCCACTCGAGAACCTTTCCGCCCCAACGGCCATCGGTTCTACGTGCTATGTGTCCAGCCCACTGCCACTTAAGTTTAGCGATTATATTCATGTTTTGTTGTTAGTTCCATTCCAATTCATATCCGTCTAAAGACATTTGTTTTAGCGACCATTTTACCTTAGGTAGTGCCTCTGCCTGCAAAGCTGGCCTGGTTTCAAATCCCGACAAAGACAAATATTTGAGTGATGGCGCGCGAGTATTTCTCGTTTTTTTTGTCTTCTAGCAGCACCACAAAAGCCTTATTGAACTTGTTACGGGACTAGACAGAATTGTAATTTTTAATGTTCTACCCCTCTTGGGATATAGGCGTCAATTACATACATACGGTACCTATGTATGTAATTGTAATTATTGCTATATAATGATATATTTTGCTTTGTTTCAGGTTCCCTCATAGTGGTGGCGTCGGCGTTAGTAGTATGGCTAACCAAATGGAAGTACAGATACTACCTCGACCCAGCACTTAGTTTAGTTCTAGTTATCTTGATTCTCGTGTCTGTGTGGCCTCTGCTTAGAGAGTCTGCCCTTATTCTTCTACAGACAGTACCTACACACATCCAGGTGAGTTACTAAAAAACATTGTGAGTTTTATATGTTTTAATTGATATCAAGAATATACGGGATGTGGCCTGTAATAGGAGCAAAAATTTTAAAGAACGCTTCCTTAGAGCATTTGCAGTAACCTCTTGTGTCCAAAAAAAAATATTTTTTATTTGGGAGAAATTTTGATTTAAAGTTACTTATGACCTGGCAAGTAATGGATCTTGGCACCACAAGATTATAGCGCGGCAGTAACTGCTGATTTTGAGGTAGCATCTAGTTATGACTCATAATCGTTGTTGTATTTTTGGTTTAAAAATAAATATTTGAATTTTTTTCATTTTTTTATAATTTTTTAGCGTTTTTTTTTTTTAATTAAATATATAATTAACATCGCTCCACTGGAGTAAAAAAGTACACGTAAACTCTAATTGCACAAATTTTTTTTTGCTCCTATTACAGGCCACACCCTGTATACAAAAGTGCTTACCATCAGATTTGTTTGCCAGCATAGTGGTTTTAAAAAAATGGTATGAAAAAGAAAGAAGCAAAAGGTTAGGCAGATCGTAGCATTATTGGAAATTCGTGAGCTCGGCTTACCATCTTCGAAATGGGAAATGAATGCGTGTATATGATACTTAAAGTGATCACGAGCTGTCGCATTTACAGCGCCATCGATAGACCAGTTTTGTATTGCCAGAACAGCCAGAAAGTTAATTTTTGGGTAACATTAACAGCCAATGGCGCTACTCAGCATCATCATCACCCTAGCGTTATCTCAGTACAGTTGCATCCTGAAAGATGCTCGGGGCCGCTACCAAAATCTCAAGAATAAGCGTAGGTACTTGTTTTTACGGAAGTGACTGCCATCTAACCCTGTAGGAAACTAGACCTTATTGAGATTAGGCTTGTCAATTGAGAGGGAAACTTGACTGTTACAAGTTCTCAAGCCGCCCGATGGCCTCTAACTTGGCTTAACGACTCAGGATGTTGCTTTTATGGAAAATTGATGCTAAGTCTGCTTGTTGAGCATACATGTAATCTCTTTCACACTTATTAAGACCATGTAAGTGTGTAAGAGAACGCTTTATGTGCACGTATCGCTTCTATTATAGTAACGGATTCTCACACAGAACCTCGAGACAGGCACGTTCAGTATTCTTATCTTATCGAAATTGCGCTCGAGTATTTATTTGCCCGACATCAATATTCACTGGTCTCTTTATTGTTTGATAAAAATCAGTAACGCATTTAAGTCCTAAATATTCGTATCAAAATGTCACAAGTTCAAAGCGCGGTAACCAATGTTAGGCCATACAGAAATAGTTATTTGTTCAACAAGAGAGCAAAGTAGATTTTTGCTGCGAGTGTTGATGTTGAGTCCCTCGATTCGCTCAAGATTCTATAATTGAATCACGAGCATAGCTAGTAGAGACACGCGGATCAAACTACTTTTTAGCTGGAAATCATCTTTTAAATCAATCGTATTTCTTTACACCCATAGATAAAGTCAGCCTGGTAACGCACACTTATAGAAGTGTATGAATACGCACACTTCTATGCTCAATCGATGTTTTACTCGTATCTAACATGAAAAGTGTGCATCATATTCGCCCAGATATTAAAATTCAAGCGCTGATATTTTTATTAGTAACCCTTTATTGAATGCTACTTCATAGCTCGAATATAAACCTTATTAGCTAATAAAAATAGTAAAAATAAGTATATCTGTTTGTTCAGGTGGACGCGATACAGCGCCGCCTATTGGAGAAAGTCGACGGCGTTCTGGCCGTTCACGAGTTCCACGTCTGGCAGCTGGCCGGTGACAGGATTATCGCCAGTGCACACATACGGTACGGATAAAAAACATTACTAATTCAAACAGTTTGAATTTAGAATTAGAAACGAAAGTCTTTTATAGGACTATGGGTAATAACTACAACTTAGAAAAGATGAAAAACCCCCGACATTTTCATTTGAAAGCTCAATATCTCAAAAATGGCAGAACAGATTTTCATGAGACATGGCTAAGAACACTCGGGATAAAATTATCTATGACACAAAAAAACTAAACGAAAATCGGTTCATCAGTTTGGGAGCTACGATACCACAGACAGATACAGACAGACACGTTAAACTTATCCCTCTCTTTTTGCATCCCGACGCAAAATCATAACGACGCATAACCCCCGGGTTAAAAAAAACTTAAGAAAATGACCTGTTGTATGTAGTTGTGACGTGTTTGAATAGACATTTGTTTTCTTTGTCTTACACATTTTCAATATGTAATGTCTATTCGAACTCGTCACAACTACGTACAACAGTTCGTTTTCTTAAGTTTTTCACCTATACCACGTAACGCATACTTCGTCTGTGCGAAGAGGGTCAAGAGAGTAGCCGACTGGGAGCAGACTTAAAGCCATGTGTCGTTTACGCGACGCAATATGCCGTCCCCCGAAATGTTTCTGATCTTGTATAGGATAGATTTCCAGCCGAAATCATTCCGCTTACAACTCTTACAAACAACAAGTAAATTTTTAACAAAAAAACATCGAATCCAAACTTTGCCAGACCTCATCCTCTACTATATAATTTGTGGAGTCCCTTCGATGTAGCCTTACTTACCCCATCCTCTTGGTATATAATTTGAGGAGTTCCCTCGATTTTTTACAAGATCCCGTCATCAGATCCAGACTTGGTGACAATGGGACCAACTAGAAAACACACCCTTTCAAACAAAAAAAGATTTTTTGAAATCGGTCCACTAGTCTCCTAGTAATCGGTGAACATACATAAAAAAAAATATTCCGACGAATTGAGAACCTCCTCCTTTTTTTGAAGTCGGTTACATATTCCGCGACCTATCAACTTTCAATCTCTACTCGTCTCTATGGACCCCCTCTCACTGGTCTCCTTATTAAATATATTCAAGAACATAAAATATATTAAACTTTAGTACACAATATATTTTCTCTTTTTCCCTGTCTGTCAACTCTACTATATATAAAATTATGTATATTTATATTTTTAATCTTCATTCTATGTTGGCATTCCTAACTTTCTGCCACCCATTTCCTTTCCCGCGCTCTCTTATTAACCGAACAATCGTCCTGTTTTGTCTGTGCCGTCTTTAATATATGTGTTATTCGTTTTTAGGTTCCCACTCCCCGGACATATTCCTACACAAAACTAGAGATTTATTTTAACGACCGATCTCCTCTCGTGTAAATGTCTGTATACGCTAACATAGGCGAAATACCTCTTGCAAATTCAAGCAAGGAGTGAAAGCCAAAAAGGAAATAAATAAATATTGGGGGACAATCTTATCAACCTAGACACATATGAACCTAGTCCCAAACTAAACAAAGCGTGCGTACTAGACGGTAGGGTCATGGGTACTAGACGAGGATATACATACTTATACATCTAGCTTCGGAAGCAGTGTCACTACCAACTAGGCTAAACAGGCCGTCAAATCCTATTCTCTTGATACTAAATCCGTGTATATTTTTGAGCACAGGTCCATTATATTTGGCTATCTACATATCTGTTATTTGTCGACATGCCATTATTATTTTATTACTATGATCCTTGTTATGAAAATCATGATAACAATTCTGATAATTTTTGCATAAATGCATTTAGATATTGTAACAACTTATCATCATGAAATTATTAATCTGTATCTGAATCTGAATGTGACCGTCACATCGTTGCTACCGCTGTCAAGATCGCACCTTTGGCTCACGCGTCGCATCGGTTTAAAGACATTTAATACTCATAAGAACACAATAGTTCCCTTAAATGAGATTACAAGTTTAACATAAGGTATAACATATCATCATCATCAACGTGTTTTTCGCGCTTTGCTGTGCTTGTTGTTCATTTAGGTGCCTATTTCGAAACTGTGACAAGCGAGACTAATCACCCCGCAATGACAATTCGATACACGTTGTCCTCTCTTATTCTATCCATTGTAGCGTTACTTGTCGACCCACTAACAGCCTTCATTGTTTTCAATGTGTCTATAGTTTCGGTAATCTGTTTATGATTTTGACTTCGCAATTTTTGAACAATATAACCAGTATCCATTGCTTTGGGCCACTTCTTATGAGGCCCATAGTAAGCGACTACGTTTCAGTGCCATATCACAGAATAAGTAATAGTACATACAGAAATTTCACTCCCTAACAAAAACGGCGTTTAGGCATAAGAAACGTACCTACTCTCTGCATCTCTGTCTATCGCATAACCTGTATTCATTCACGCGCGACACGTGTAGCGTTGAGGCTGTCACTCCAAGAATACATTAATAAGTACATATTACTTCACATGTAGGTATGTCAGTGTCATTATGAATGACACCAATAATAAAACTGATCTCGTGAATGGAAATTCCATTTAACTCTTATAACCTTAATTTGTAAGTAACACAAAAAGTAAGTTAATAAAGTATACCTACGGTTCTATTAAGATAATCTTTTTAGGGTTTCGGACCCTTTATTGATTTGAGTATTCGTTGTGATGACAGCTAGAAACAAATGCAAATCCTTCGCTCTCACCATAGCTCATTGTTTGGGAAAAATGCTTCATAGATTTACTATAATATAGAAATAATGATTTTTAGAATTTGTATAATTTTACAATGGTCTTGCTCGAACCGCACAAAGCGAGCGCAGGGCGGAGGCGGTTTTGCATTTTTGATTTTTCCGAAACTGTCGACTATGGATTACTGCTGCATATGTCAAACACGCCGCCTCCGCTCCGCTATCCCGCGCGATTACCGCGCGTTTTTTTTTTGCGACGTGCCCCAGACCGCGTTCGCTTTACTGTTATTGATGCCAATTTAGGTCTTGCAAGCGCCTTAAGACATTGTAACACATTTGCGAACCGGAGTCCACCAAGGCCGTGCTATATCTAAAAACTGATATGTACAAATAAATAGCAATTTGTCCGTCGGTCCGTTTGATACATATTCGTATCAAGATCTAATCGCAAGCGACGCCACGGCGCAAGTTAATAATGATTGATGTTTATAACGGGGTAATTAATGGCGTGAGAGAGATGATACCAACTATGACGTATCAGACAAGCACGAAGTTATACCTCATCTATTTGACTTTGCTTTGGACTAAAGTATCACGAGGACCAAATATTCAGTGATAAGCTATCTATAATAATTGAAATAAAGCCTTCGTAAAGCCTTTTTACAAACCTAAAGCCTCTCACGTACGATGTGAAATAATAAGGGATAATATTTTTATTACAAATAATAATAATATATGACAAAAGTAATAATAAATAACGTCTCTGCAATGCACAGACTTGAAATAATAATACTTAGGTATGTAGAATAAAAAAGAGCTTGATAATATAAGGTTTAATGACCTCAATTATGTTACGACTACACATTTAAAAAAATCTAAACATTTTTCAAATGTATGGTAGTATGGAAAACATACAATTTTCAAAATAAAATGGTGCATACGAGTATCTTGGACACTAAGAGACTTTGTACTAAAGCAAGTTGTGTCTAAAATATCTAAAATGACCTCATTTATCATCCCTGAGAGTCTTTGCATCCTGTTACCTAACACCCTGTATACACGGTACATAAGATTAAAGCTCATTGGTTTATCCCTCTGCAGGGTGGGGTCTCTTCTATGCTGATAGTACAATCTAGCGATTGCAATATCATCAAATAGTTCTCAATATCAAAATAAAGATTATACGAAGTATAAAGAGAGTAGTCAGCACTAGTAATGGTGTAGACTTCCTACTATTGTCTCGTCAGGGTTTTTTTTTTAAATTCCGGTAAAAGATACCAGATTTAACCCGCTATGTAGGACGCGCGTCAATAATGACATTCGTACATTTATCTCCGTGAAATATGTACACATTTATATTAATGTATTATTGTATAGGTACATCTGTTATTACTATATATCACGTAAGATTTCTATATACCGCTATTGTTACTATAGATTTTATTACCATCCCTTTGTTCAAAAGTGAATATTTATTGCACAGATGTACTATGAACCGTATTCTTTGTTTCGAACAAGTGTTTCTAAAATATACCTTTGGCATCATTCCAATCCAGAATCGCGTTGTTCTGATCCAGTAATGGTGTCAATGAACTGATTATTTCGATTCTTCTCCACGTGGACGGCTAAGTTTATCTAAACAAGGTGATACTTGGCTGTGTTTAAGTCTATTTTATAACCGTTATCTGAGTTCTCTGATATCATAAGTATAGTTGAGGAATGAAAAGATTCGTCACTTTTCCACCTTAACTGTATTAAAATAGAGTCGAAAAGTGACGAACCTTTTCATTCCGCGACTACTATGTTTTAGTAATGAACGTTTCAATATCTATCGTTGTACGAGTATATCCATATTAATAATTAATATTATAAAAGCGACAGTAACTCTGTCTGTTATTTTTTCATGGTTAATGTGGTGAACCAATTTATATGAAATTTAGTATGGAGATAGTTTGATACCCCGGGAAGGACTTAGGATAGTTTTAATTCCAAAAAGTGTAAAATGGTTGTCAAATTTCCATGGGAGTGTGATAATGTCGGCCTGTTTAGCCTAGATGGTAGTGACACTGCAACCGAAGCTTTGAGGTCCCGGGTTCGAATCCCGGTAAGGGCATTTGTTTCTGTTGTTAGCAGAAACATTTTCCTGTGACTAGAATTTTTTAGGTTATAATTATAATGATAGGTCACTTGATACGACACGACGATCTAATACAAACGATAATGGAGGGGAAAAATGCGAAATACTACTCGGACTATTCCAATGGTATTAGTATTGGTATTAGTTAATTACACCAGAAGGTGCATTAAAAATATGCTACGGCCTGAAACCCTGGTTGTAAAATATGCCGCTAAGGAAGATACCTTAGGTATTTATATACGGGTACTTATTGCATACTCCTTTATCTCGATGCAGAAACTTTATCCTTCCTTGCTTCATAGACTCCTTAATAGAACTTGTTTATTCAATTTGCATAGACTGCTCTCGATTTTTGGAAAAACAAATTTTACACAACTTGAATTGCGTCTCCAACATAAAGCCATGTTAAATTGCTTTTATAAGCATAACCATTGTTTTATTTAAAGTTATACAGCATCGTATGCCGATTCAATAACATAACATGACAAATCCTTTGTTTAATACTTTGGTGCGGATGACAAAACATCTCGAATCAGACGTTCTGAAACTGAATGCACTTGACAACCGAAACGGAATTATCTCTTATTGTTTGCTTTTAGGTAGTCTTTGATTGATTATCAGGACAAATTATTGTATTCATTCTTAGACAAGCGTAAAAATGTGGAGATATCCGATAAGTAATTTGCATTGCAATATACAGGCTGTCCCATTGACCGAGGATAATCCGTGGACAGCTAAACTGCTAAATCTCTGAGAATATCTTATTTTAGGTTTAGTCAAAATGCCTTAGTTTTCGACATATTGGCAATTTTGTAAAAATCAAATATACTTACGTGTGGTGACGGGTTAGAATAGCACCACCCTCTTTCTTTCCTTGGGTGTAGTAAGAGTCGACTATGGGAACCAGGTTGAAGTGTGTTGTGGACAATGGGCTAGCAACCTGTCACTGCGATATCATATTTTCTCCATCTATAAACCTACAATGGCTAAAAGTGGCACTGAATTAATTTTCGTGTGCTCTGCCTACCGCTTTTGGGAATATAGGCGTGAGTTTATGTATGTATGAAAATATACTTTTCTCAAACATGCAATGAAATATTGATTTTATGTTCCTTATAATAGGCTGCGAAGTATGACGTTTCAGGTGCGGCTACGACAAGAGGTCGTTAATACAATTTCATACAAATGTTGCAGGCCTAGGCCGGCAAAGTCCTCTTTTTTAATTTCCATTCCACATAAATTTGTAGCACAGGCATCATGTGACATTCTGCCACTATGCGTATTAAAAATAAAACTTTGATTTTGGCTGCGAAGTATGACGTTTCAGGTGCGGCTACGACAAGAGGTCGTTAATACAATTTCATACAAATGTTGCAGGCCTAGGCCGGCAAAGTCCTCTTTTTTAATTTCCATTCCACATAAATTTGTAGCACAGGCATCATGACATTCTGCCACTATGCGTATTAAAAATAAAACGTTGATTTTTTTGTTGTTTATTTCATTGCATGTTTGAGAAAAGCACTATACATACCTCGGCGGGAAATATGGGGTTGCCAGCCTGAGACCTATCCGACCTCGCTTCGCTCGGCCGTCTATATGTCTTCGGCCGGCAACCCCTTTCGTCCCGGCCTCTGTAGTAATGTACTATTTTGCAGTATTTAGTAGCCGGGGCGGAGGCGGTTTTGCATTTTTGGTCTTCCCGAAACTGTCGACTGCCGATTACTGCTTCATAAGTCACACACATCGCTTCCACTCTACCGCGATACCGAATACTTCGTGGTTTTTATGGTTCCGTATCCAAAGGGTAAAAACGGGACCCTATTACTAAGACTTCGCTGTCCGTCCGTCTGTCACCAGGCTGTATCTCAAGAACCGTAATAGCTAGCTAGACAGTTGAAATTTTCACAGATTGTGTATTTCTGTTGCCGCTATAACAACAAATACTAAAAACAAAATAAATAGTATAATAATAATTAAGGGGGGCTCCCATACGAAAAACGTGATATTTTAGCCCTTTTTCATGGCTACCGTAATAGCTAGAGACAGTTGAAATTTGCACATATTATGTATTTTTATTGTAACTATAACAACAAATACTAGAATCAAAATAATAATAATAATTGAGGGGGGCTTCCATACAACAGAGTAGTTGTTGGCGTTTTTTTTCTGGTACGGAAACCTTCGTGCGCGAGTCTGACTCGCACTTGTTTGGTCTTACGTGCCCTGGACTGCGTTCGCTTTACCGCAAAACTGCCTCCACCCCGCAACGACGCTCCGCCGCGCCGCCGCGCTCTGCGTTTCAAGCCTTCAGCTGTCCACCTTTACCCTCGGTTTATAGGATAGCCTGTATACATCACTACCTTAAGTGAAATCCCATGCTTGCAGTTGTGGAGTGCTTGAATAGGTGTATGTTTTGCTTGTGTTACAAAATTAAAAATTAAGTGTATTCGAACACGCCATAACTACACACGAGAGGGGCCTTATCATCCACATATTACGTCTTAGCGATAGAGGGGAGAGGGATCATACCGAACGTGACAATTCGTGTAAAAAGGATCCGAAAAAGCCTAACATAGGGGGTTCGAAAGGTCGCAATTTTGCATGACGTAATTTGTGAACAGTCCCTTAGCTATCTGCTGTTTATCGCTGTCACACTTGCTCTTACACCTAATAGTACATTTGTCATGGGACATTAGCATTACATTAAAATAATTTATACCAAAAGAAAAAAGACTTTAATTTGGTACTTGCTATGCCACAATTTGTGGTTTCCGTGAGCCAATGTTTGGTTACCTACAAAAAATGCCGAAATCGGCATATGCGTGCCTATCAAATTCGAGGAGTTCCCTCGATTCCTCCTAGATCCCATCATCAGACCTTCACCAAATTTATATGGGACCAATGTCGGGGTAAGAATTATCAAAATCGGCCAACGTCGTTAAGAGTTATCGGGGAACATACATACAAAAAAAAAGAACAACCCAACTTGCAGACGAACTGAATGCTTCCTTCTATTGAAGTCGGTAAAAAATAGAAGGAAGCACGGTAAAAAGTTCTTATATAAAGGAAGAATAGATTTTCCCTTCTAAAATCTACATGACATTGAATAGGATGGGATTGGATGTCTCCTAGCCTGTAAAATATTATTTCTTTACTTTTTTTGTGTTTTTTTGTCTTTTCTTATGTGTGACTCTCTCGACCACTGCGGTATTTTACTAAATCTGTGCATCCTAATCTGTAAACCCTAAACATAGACGTGATTTTTGCATTGATATTGTTTATGGATTGGAGCCACTTTATATCTCTAAAAAAACATACACAACACAGCTAAAATATTCGTTTATTTTTCTATTATTATAGGTGTAGAAACCTGTCAGAGTATATGAAAATTGCCGAGAAGGTGAAGGAGTTTTTCCACAACGAGGGCATACATTCCACCACCATACAGCCGGAGTTCGTCGAGATTCCCTTAGACGGGAATGAGGTACTTATTATCACATTATCAGTCATCGTAATTAGGTAAAGTTTTCGTAGCAGCATAGTTGTTGTTAATGGCATAGCACATAAAAACTACATATGCTATCGGGATGTTTACTCCATTTTGCATAGATTTAAACGATTTTGATATGCATCGAATTATTGTTAATAAATAATCTAAGCCTTAATAAGTGTTAAAGCTTTATTCCCGGTAATTTTAATATCTGTGTAATTGATTATCGAGGGTTCTTTTATTAAAGTGATTAAATTTGAAATGGCCAAAAAAGTTTTCTTATATCTATATCGGTTTATTGCAACATTGTGATTCATTCGATGTGGTGGATGGTGATCGATGATAAGTGATGAGACTGATGAGTGAGTGACGTTACAGGTGATAAACGGGAACGCGGGCGAGGCGCCGTGTGCGCTTCACTGCCCAGCAGACGACCTGTGCCACAACGCCACCTGCTGCGGCCCCAACCAGCAGGTTAGTCCAACGTGACCGGATTCGATTTGTTCAATCATTTCCACAATAAGTTTTTTCGTAAAACTACGGCCCTGCGCCACCCGCATCCGGCGGGTTTACCAGGTCATCAGTCCAATTTGTGGGGGTGTACCCACGCTGCGCCTTCCGGTACGTGGTCGCCATTCGAGAACCATTCCGCCCCAACGGCCATCGGTTCTTCGTGCAACGGCCATCGGTTTTACGTGCAACGGCCATCAGTTCTACGGTCAACCAATTTGATTTCTGGATTTTCTGGGCCACTACGTACCTTGTCACAGTGAAGATCAATATGAAAACTGCTAGAGAACTCCTATTATTGTTACGTTTTTATGTTAGGTTAGGTTTTTAGGTTGCCTCAGATTCCCGAAGGACAAACTGGCCAGAAGTGAGGTCCATATATCCACTCGTGATCTGAATCGATTGACGCTATCCTGCACAACTAGTCTCCACCGATTCTGGGCTGAACTGAGAAACTTGTTCAACGTATGAACGGAAAAAATCTGCCACTTACTTTTTACCCGTAGTAACATAGTCGTAGGAATACCTACTGACGGTCGGCTGACTAGACTAGATGCTTTTGATATAGTATTTTCTCACGAATATTAATTATAACCCTATCCCATACTAAGGAACGTACTATCGACAACACAGTTGACTGACGTTTCATAAACCTTATTGTCAACGAAATAAGAACTGCCACAGGTCAGTTGAACGTTCCACATATCTTCATATTCATCTTCTACGGGTATTGCTTTAGAATTTAAATTTCGAAGTTAACGTAATAATTAATTACTTCCAGTTCACACGATATGCTAAGGATTCGTTTTTTTTAAGGAAATACGGTCATTGAAATGGGATATAATGATGAAGTCGTCAGTGCCGAAAGCCCCGGCGCCCGATGAGGTCAAGATCATTTAGCGAATTATATAGGTCTTTTTTGTAACTGTTGCAATCAATTTTTTACGCAAACAATCATTAGTAATGAAATGACTGTCAAATTCAGGTTTGTACATTAATATAATTGTAAAATGACAATAAAAAATAGTAAAATTATGTATAATCTAATCTGGTTTTCATTATTTACTTAGTTCGTAAAATACTGTATGCACATTTGTATAGAAACGCTAATTAAATGGGTTTTGGAAATATGCACCCAAAAAAGTCAAATGTACAGTTGTCGATAATGTTTATCTTTAATATTGGTGGTAATATTTGTTTTATTCGCAACAAAAAATCCCGCTATATGAGGTAACCAAAGATATAGTCGGGATATTCTTCTTCGTGTAAGGTATCGACACTTCTTCTTAAAATGCGCATTATGGAATACTTGGCCCTCATTACATATTACTGCATTGTTATTGAAAGACTGGTTTAATAAGAATGTCACTTTCAATACTAGAATACAACGTTCGAACGTTCGAAAGTTCAAAACGGGGTTTTTACCATGTATGTTAATATTGTTGAGTTTCCGATATTTCGGCGCTGGTGCAAGCGCCATTTTCAAGGATTAACTGACGTGCTGCGAGTTTTATTTATGGTCTACCCACACTCAATAGCGATCTACCTTCTTCTTGGTTCGCTTTTTCCGCACAGTGCTACTACCACCGTCCGCATTCTCGCTCAAAACTCGAACACACAACACTTACGGTATCAACTCGCGCGTTCATACCGGTTTCCGATTCGTGAACTTTTGGATCATTGGACGCCAGACGCTCGACAGTTGAAACCCATCTGCCCGGTTGAAATTCTTTTCCTTTTGGATTTCAATGGCTTTCTTTACCATCCTCGAGTATGTAGTGGCGTTCTGTCGAGAGAATCTGAGGGTTGTGCAACTCAATCCAATGATTTGTCCCTGCCTCCAAAAGGTGTTCAGCGATGGCCGATTTTCGAGCTTCCACAGCGAGCTCTTACATAGGTCAAACTAAGCGCATCATCTCATGGCGTATTAGAGAGCATATCCGAGCGTATAAAAACAACGAACCTCGAATTCGAACGAACTTCGAAGTCAATAGTGTCGGACCATGCTCAGTGTAGGGTTCCGTAGTTGCCCAATGAACTTACTTAAAAAAAAATCAATAACAAGCATAAGGGAATACTTTCGCTGCATTTCATACGTCTTTAACTAAGAAAGACTTTATGATAACTCAAAAACGGCTTAACTGATCATGTCCGGTATAGGTTTCGTTGAAAGTCTTTATTAAGCTTTACTTTCATGATTTTTTTCATATTTTTTGGACCCATAGTTCAAACGTTAGAAGGGGGGCACATTTTTTTTCTTTCGGAGTATATAGTTCCGAAAATACTCAGTTTTTAAAAAAAATTAATCAAGATGACCTCTATTTATTTTGAAAAACCTATCCAACTACACCCTACACCATAAGGTTGAAGCAAAAAAAATATCCCCACTTTACGTGTAGTGTAGGGGATTTTTATATATATTTATTTTACGACTGTCAGTTTTATTGATTTATATATCCATACCAAATTGTAGCTTTCTGGCACTAACAATCACAGAGCAAAGCCTCGGACAGACAGACGGAGATGGCGAAACTATAAGGGTTCCTAGTTGACTACGGAACCCTAAAAAGGGTGTTATAGGTTATATTATTGACTGTGGGATTTTATAAGAAGGGGTTAAACTACAAAGTTGATGCACAATAAACACATTTTATATAACGACTGCCAATGGACTATTCGTTGAACGCGACCATTTTCTCTAATAAGACCATTACGATAGGGGCCATTGTAACTGTTTATCTACTTTGGCGATCGATACTTATGCACTTTTTATGAAGGTTGGAAATTGGCTTGCCCTTTAGAAAATCGATGGCATATGTGATGCAAATTACCTACCGGCGGCCACTATTATTTGAAAAGTGTAACCTCGCCCAGGCAAATGGCAGGGTCTTGTAAAATACAAGGGATTAGTCTCTTTTATGCATAATCGTTCCGTTTTATTTCTAGTAAACTATTCCCTTAACTTAATGCAAAGAGTAAATCATTTTTAGCATTGTCTATTTTGGGAATTACACAAAAAAAAATATTGATGGAATATTTTTGAAAAGAATTACGTTTAACATTTCGTAAGTCTCATATTTTAATGAACTTTTATAGAAAATAAACACTAGGTTGTAATTCTTCATTTATCCAGATTTCATTAAATAACAAATATGTACTGTTTGACAATTTTGAACTCCATTACTATTGATATAGAGTGCAAAAGTCATTCAGTTTCCTTGACTGCAGATGTAAATATATAACATAATTGCACGTATTTTGTTGTTCTTTATGACATCATTATAAATTTATCATAATAGCATCTGTAATAATCGCCCTTTGCGCTTAGATAACAAATAGCGGCAACATTGTAGATAATCGAAATAAAGTAATTAAAGACATTTGAAAACGAGACCTAAAACAATACATTGTTTGTCTCTCAAAAGAACCACCACCACCACCACCATATCAGCCCCAGGACGTCCACTGCTGGACACAGGCCTCCCCCAATTTCATGGGGGGTAAATGCCATAATCGCCACGCTTGGCATGCGGGTTGGCGATCGCAGTATCTCCACCGCACTCAAGGAATGCTGCTGCCCATTCCCCGGTGGTCTTGGTCGTAGTTTTAGGACATACCCGGGTCCCAAAAGAACACTGATGAGTAAAATGCTACTGTTTTTCCTTACAAAGTCGACTTATGCTCGTTTTCAAACGTCGACCAGTCATCGTACGTTATCATCGCTCGTAAAGCCATGTATAGACCTTCCCAAAATGCGCAGTGTATGCTCGTAACTGCTGATCACGCACGTGTGTATATATCTTTGTTCTGCGATATTAAGTTAGGCCAGGTACACAACAGAGAGCGTGTCTGACGCAGGTCTATACGTGACTTAATATTTAGCATATATATAAGATACTAACTGACACGTTCACTTTGGGTTGCAGGAGCGAACAACGCCATCTCCCGCCGTGACGCCGTACCTCTGCCGACAGAGAAACATGGGGTCGAGGACGGAATCTATGAACTCTACTTTGGCGGCGGGAGCGCCCGGCGCTGCCTCTACCAGGCATTTAGACGCTTTGGAATGCGGGTGAGTGTGATCTTTCATTTTGTAGCCCAAACTGGTCTAACACTTGACTCGTCTGGCCATTCGGAGTGAATGAAGGGTTTCTGTAATAACACCATCACAGTTACGATTACTCCATCTCTGTCTTGTAACATTTAGGTAGGTATCCATTGAATTATACCAACCGTCAACTTATCATAATAAAATGTCAATTACCTATAAAATATAATCTAATCATAAAAAGATAATAATATGAGACTACATTGAAGTCCATAATTAGTAGAACTAAATTGACAGATAAGATGTTGCCAGGAGTAGCCAATAATATAGTCAAGGGTATATGTCGACATGTTTTAGAAACTCACAAAAAAAAATCGTCCAAGAGTTTATTTTCTCGTATATGCTGCCAAATATAAATAATATAAACTGCACCGTTTTGGATACCTAGTTACCCAAAACAGCGCATTTCACGACCAAACCAGCAGACGTAGAAGACTGGTTAGTTTCTTACTAAACAATACAGTTGGAGGTAATTTCTATCGGGGTGCCAGCACTGATACGCTAGTTCCAGGCACTGTCAAAACGGTTGTCAAGGGGCTTGCAATGGGAGGAGCGCGTCGCGTTTTATGCCCACCGCTTGCAAAACCCGAGGTGATCAGTCAGGCGGGGGCCGTCGCCGCGCGAGCACCTGTGTCGTGTCGCGATCCGCCTCCGCCGCCGACTTGAATTACGACGAACCGCGCGTAAATAACTCCTATTCATAATGTGGATGTCTTTACAGACAATCAAATATAAACAAGTCACTAATTGTATATAAACTTTGTTATTGTAAAAGGCAATGATATTAATTTCCAATTCCAGATTTTTTTTTATTTACTCCTTCTTATTCTGTGGTTTAGAAACCCACGACTAAATTGTTAATGAATTATTTGTAGCCTCTCTTGTACCTTCTTATGTAAGTAAATGCAGGACATTACCAGATAATTTGTACCTTTCTAATATAAAAGAACATATCCTCATAAGGAAACTATGGCACTTACGTCGTTTTGTGTAAGGAGGAGTCTTCCGGAGATGACGTAACCTTTTTGGGCCATACTGTTCAAAATAATCTTTTATAAAAGGGGGTACGAAACCCTAAAAAGAGTATCTTAATAGAACCGTAGGTATACTTTATTAACTTACTTTTTGTGTTACTCACTTACAAATTAAAGTTAAATGGAATTTCAAGAAACAAAGAGTTAAATGGAATTTCCGTTAACGAGATCAGTTTTATTATTGATGTTATTCATAATTTATTTATTTATTTATTTATTTATTTATTTATTTTATGGAGATAACACAGAAACAATCATACAAAGTGAATACAGTGGCAAATAATATAGAAAGACAATAGATACAGATGTTTCCTTGGATATATCTCACTAAGAACATATAGTATATTCACATTCAAATGCGCGAAGCGATAATCTTTGCTTAAGCTAAGTTACATAATAATTGTGGCTGAACTGTTATAATAATATGAATAAGAAATGAACAAGCTTTAGATTACTAGGACGACATTAAGATACAGAACTATAGATACATTTTAGTGACAACAGACTTAAACAGGGAGTGGGAGTGCGAGAATAGATCGACTTCGTTTAAAAATGTATTGTGGTGACTACATATTCTGTACAAAGGAGCACGCTTTCCAGCATTCGTCCTTATTTTGGGAAGAACAAAAAGGTTTTTGCTTCTATTTGGTTTACGTGGCGCACGGAACTGTATTCTCGCTAAAAGTTGTGGGCAGTTGATGTCGCTTAAACAAACCTTACGTAGCATGACGGCATCAGCGATTGAACGTCTGTCCTGCAATGACAGTTGGCTGTAGAGGGTTAAAAGCTGATCATAAGAACAACGGGGTGACCGCATCTTGTAATTTAAGTAGCGTAGGAACTTTTTTTGTATCATCTCAATTCTGTCTATATAGATATTGTAATAAGGATTCCATGCCACTGAGGCATATTCGAGAACGGACCGCACTAAGGAATTAAAGAGATACAATAGGCTATGCCTCTGCTTGAAAGGTTTGGTTGTTCGTATCACAAAACCCAACATTTGATACGCCTTCTTAACTATATTGTCAATATGAGCATCCAATGTGAGTTTGGCATCGAGGACTAGCCCTAAGTCACGTATATTTATAACGTTATCCAAAACGAAATTGTTAATATGAAATGAAGTATGTACGACATTGTGTTTTCTTGTAAAAATCATATGCTTGCATTTGCCATATGCCAAAAATAGTTTATTGTTTATGCAATATTCGCTGAACCTATTTAGATCGTCTTGGACAAGTCGGACGTCATCATGTGATCGAATTATTCGGTAAATTTTTAAGTCATCGGCATATAACAAAAACTTGCAGTGCCTAAAACACGACGAGACATCATTGATAAATAAAACAAACAGGAGAGGGCCAACAATAGAGCCTTGCGGCACTCCAGATGTTACGCTTGTGGGCGATGAGATGTACCCATTAACTCTTACACTTTGGGTGCGGTTTTGGAGATAGGACGCAAACCATCTGAGAAGATCCCCCCTGATGCCGTTGTACGATAGTTTTCTTAAGAGGATTAGGTGGTCAACTTTGTCAAAGGCTTTTTGGAAATCAGTATAGATAGTATCTATCTGTTCCTTATTATCTAGCGACCGAAATACTGAGTCAACAAATAAAGTAAGATTTGTTGCCGTGGACCTGCCTCTTACAAAACCGTGCTGCTCCTCCAGAATTACGTTTTTAACAGACTCAAAAACTCGTCTATGTACCAGCTTTTCGAAGACTTTGGGGATACAGGACAGAATAGAGATTGGGCGATAGTTTTCTATGTTATCTTTTGGTCCCGATTTATGAATGGGCGTGATGTGTGCAAGTTTCCATGAGTTTGGGAAGATACCTTTGCAAATACAATTATTAAAAATGAGCTGAAGTGGAAGTGCTAGGGCTTTGCACGCCCGCTTCACAAAGACTGGGCTCAGCCCATCGGGGCCAGTGCCCTTAGAGTCATCAATTTGTTTTAAAGCTGTGAGGATTTCAGACTCAGAAAATGATATGTTACAGAGGTTTACTGAATCATTACAACTATCGACCAGTTGGTCGAGCACGTTTGTGTCATAAGCATTAGGCTCTGATGGCTCAAATACAGACTGAAAATAGCTGGCAAACATGTTGCATATTTCTTTGGGACAATCCGAGGCCTTGGTGTCATGCTTCATGATTTGAGGAATGCCAGAGTTAGATTGCCTGAGATTTGAAGAGTATTTCCAGAATTGCTTAACGTTATTTTGTAGTGAGTTTTCTATATTTTTTATATAATTTGTGTAACAGATATTTAATAAAAGTTTAACTCTGGATCGCAATAAAGCAAATTCTTGGTAATCCCTCGGGGAACTGTATGTCAGCCATTTCAGTCTAACCTTATGCTTGCGTCGAAGAGTGCTTATGAGGATATTTGAGAACCATACAGGGTATCGTGAAGATTTTTGATGAAATAAAGGAACATTTGACTCAATGGTCTTATTGATATTAGAGTAAAATTTCAGGACACAGGTTTCAGGGTCTAACTGGTCAAACTCAGCGGGCCAGTCAACGGAGTTCAGTTCAGATGTGATTTTGTCATAGTCCGCTTTGTAAAAGTTACGTTTACATCTAATTTCAGGTTTCATGGTTCTAACGTCCGCAAAATCACAACGAATATATAAGGGAGGGTGGTGGGGCGCAGCGTCAAGTAAAGGGTCAGCGGATAGTGATAAACTACAATTTTGAACATTGCTTAGAACGAGATCTAACATTCTTGCGTTTTCGTTAGCGATATTATTATATTGTTTTAGGCTAGCAAATGCCATGGTGCACGAGAGTAATTTAGCAACATCAAGGTCAGTGTTCAAAGGCGAGCTAGGTGGCAGATTACCATCAAAAGACCATCTGACATTCGGTAGGTTATAATCACCTACCAGTAGTAATGTACATGGACAAGTAGACGTATAAATGTTTTGAATTCGTGACAAATAGTCTTCATAAATATCTTTTCGTGATGATGGTGGAATGTAGCAGGCACAAAGAATAAGGTTACAAAATTTTGTTGGTAACAGAAGAACCATGTCCTCGAGATTGTTAGCCTCAAGGTCTGATCGCCTTGAGACCGTGATACCTCTTTTTACGCCGATGAGCACACCTCCACCACTTTTTTTGTGAGAAGTGCGCGGACTACGGTCGCGTCGGAAAATGACATAATCATTAGTTAGGATTTCTGTATCTAGGATAGAATTATTTAACCAGGTCTCAACCAGCACAACAATGTCATAAGTACAGGACAGTGCGTTTAGGCGCAACTCACTTAGTTTAGATTTTAAGCCACCACAATTTTGGTAGAAAATTGATAATTTATTGCTATGCACTAAAATAAATATAAATAAAGATGTTTACATAATTGTTGTTATTATACCTCCCAGATCCTGCATATAAAAAATATAAACTACGAAATTCATAATTTGTACTGAATCTTATGTATAAACAGGCTAGTCATATTTTAGATAGATCACAATCGTTTCGGATAAGAAGAACACGAGACTCGTCGGACTTGCGAAGTAATATATTGGCATTTTTCACCCACACAAATTTATACTTTTTTTCTTTAGCAAGTTTTCGTGCTTGATTAAATAAGATCTTCTTTCGTAAAGTAAGATGTTCATTTATGTAAAAACGACGTATGTCGGCGACTGCAGCCGAGTTCGTGCTGGGAAACAGATCAGCAGTGGACAAAGTACGGCGGGCCCGCGCTGCAGCTATGACATCATCGCGGAGGCGTCTGGTGGTAAGTTGTATTATTATATTTTTGGGGCGGTCAGTGGCGACACCGTGGGCTATGCGGTGTATTGCTTTAATTTTATCTTCCGATATATCCACTCCAATAAGGCGTCCGATGTCACTGGCTAATTGCATGAGGTTTTCCCCCTTCTTCTCCGGAATGTTTTGAATTTCCACGTTGCAGCTTCGCGCGGATTGATCCAGGTCATCAAATTTAGCATGTAATTTCTCGAGATCGTTACGCAGCTGTTCGTTTTCAAGCTTCAGCTCATCCTCATTCCGATCCGAAAAGCTTGTCGCCACCTTATGCTCCATGCTTGCAATCCTCTCCTCGCACGCACTGACACGGTGGTTGAGGTTCTGTATATCTCCTCTGAGAGTCTCTGTCACTTCCTGAATGGCACGGTGAATATCATCGCACCACTGCTCACGTAGTGTTGTAAATTTAGCGTCCAAGTAGGCAGTAAGCGCATCGGTGTCAATATTCAATATCGACGCGCCCGAATTGAGAGTTTGTTGAGGTGAGGAGGCCGCACTGGAA
This sequence comes from Notocelia uddmanniana, assembly GCA_905163555.1. Taxonomy (NCBI): domain Eukaryota; kingdom Metazoa; phylum Arthropoda; class Insecta; order Lepidoptera; family Tortricidae; genus Notocelia; species Notocelia uddmanniana. Next base: position 27,505,681 of record LR991055.1, read on the forward strand.
CATGATGGTTTTTTACTTTTACATAAAAAGCATTTCCACTTGATTTTATTCATGGGTAAAATCTTTTTAAATTCTCCTTCGGTTAAGTCTGCACATGTGTAATGCATGTGTAATAGGCACGCAGTACATTTTATAGTGTCCCTGTCTACAAGAGTCTTTCTGCATTTACCGCAATCCATTCTTCTACACACTTGTTTACTAGATAACTTCGCCTTGTACCACGAAACTCAGCAAGTTCGAGGATTGTCGTGCAGTCGCCTCTAAGTGATAAGGAAAACGATATTAGATGCGCAGGTGTCGTGTTGCTTGGTACGGGGCCGTTAGACAGCACAGCAGGCCGGTTGATATTTTATTTTGTGCACTTAACACGATTATTGTTTTGCTGTTATATACGAATATGTTTAACCACTGATGTTATCACTGTTAAAATCTGAGAATAGGTATAACACAGTCTATGTTGACGTAGTTAAACGATTATAAACGCACTTCTAACTATTTTTTATGAATAATATTAAGACGGAGTATTAGTGCAAGCGGTGTTATCGCGCGCGCGTTCGCGGGTAGATGGGTAGATAATGACACTGACATACCTACATCTCATGTAATATGTACTTATTAATGTATTCATGGAGTGACAACCCCAACGCTACACGTGCCGCGCGTGAATGAATACAAGTTATGCGATAGACAGAGATACAGAGAGTAGGTACGTTTCTTATGCCTAAACGCCGTTTTTGTTAGGAAGTGAAATTTCTGTATGTACTATTACTTATTCTGTGCGATTGTCTTCCTTTATTGGCGTTGTTAGGATAAATTTTACGCATTTAGATCATACAGTCACTATCGAGTTAGTATAGGTACATCTTGTCTAAAACGCAACTGGTCTAAGTTAGTAATCGGTCTAAAATGCAGCTGGTCAATGGTACCTATTAAATTGGTTTAAAAAGGGGAATCAACGTTAAATTTAAGACTGTCCATAGGCTGCGGTTATTATTATTATATATATTATTATTAATGACTTGTCCGAAATTTTAATGCATATGTCACGCAAATTAGGAAAACGCTCCTGGCAACCCTAAGATACATACCCCGCACACTTGAGATCTTCCGAATGGCTTTGCAGATATATGTAATTCGGTTCTGTTATTATTATTACTCTATTTGACAAATTCATCTTATGATTCAATTCTAACCAGTTTTTAGAGACGATATAATGTCTGTATGGGACTAACAACAATTAAAGCACAATAAACGGCAAAAATTAGGGACAAACCTAACTCTACGCTAGAGGTTCACAAAACGACTCCTACACATCAACACGGTTATAACGTCACACACAAGTCATCGAACCAACCGTTGATGTAAGAAAATAATAGTTTTCTTTGTTTTAATTGTCAAATACTGCGTTATAAGTGTTATAACTGTTATGAAGTACATAGTTTTCCGAATATTTGAAGATACCTACATATCATATTATGATTTTCGTAAAATTTTGTAAATTACCATTTATTTTCATATGTAATATTGATGGTTGCGAATGGTTCATAGTTATGAATTTTAACATGTGGCAAATTGTCAATTTAATTTCTTTAATTACTTTTTCAGTTCTCTGCTGCCAACGCCAGCGGTGCAAGACGGCAGGCTGGCCGTTTGACAGCCACTACGCATCGCCGCGATATCCTAACTTCTCTGCGGACAGAGAGACCGCGGTAACCTAAACCAACCCGGAATACCTTAGGAAATAACTTGACAAAGACTTTGCCGATGCCACCTGAAAATCTCCCGTGGGGAAACTTACACAGATATCCGACATAAATGACGTAGGGAAAACGAGAACGTTGAATATCCTCCAACCATCAACGATACAAGAAAAATGAATGATGAAATTTTAATCTATTGCTATATGAAATAGAGTATAGGTGAAAAACTGAAGTAAAGTCCCTCTTGCATATAGTTGTAGTCTGTTAGAATAAGCATCTGTTTTGTTTGTGTTACAAATTGTAAATAAGTAATGTCTATTCGAACACGCCACTACATAAAATACAAGAGGGGCTAGACTTAAGTTTTTGACCTATAGAGTTTGTTTTGTATTGAAATTGAACGAAACAAACAAATGCAATTTTGTTTCAATTTCTAAAAGATATAAATTCTATTCCATTGAAAAGAAGAGTACCTTTTAATTGGCCTTTGGCAGCTAGAGGTTCAGCACCACTCATTGTCAAGGCGATAGAGTGCATGTTTTAGTACACCCTAAAGCGTACAGATGTCTATGATGTCGACTGTACGTGTTCGGTCCAATCAAAACAGCGTATCTTTTATTTCCATTAGTTTACAACAGGTGGCGATGTGTAGTCGTCGTTTAAGCTTCCATGTTATTAACCTGCAGGCGTATGTGTTCACTCAGTATTGTCACACCGTTGTAGAGAGATCTCTCGTGTTCACTAGGAGATAAGACAATCGACGATAACTTATATATTACGAATATTGATAAGACCTGTATAAAAAGTTATAATTCTCCTTACCAGGGATTCACATTCTCTACATCCGCCGAATTCTGGAATGCATTTTAATAAACCTCTGGTATAATTCCAGCTGTAATCCGATTTTAAATATGCTAGGAATGTCTGTTGTGTAATGTAATGACACATGATCTACAGGTACAGTGAAAAAACCTTTTCCACTGGCCAGGGGAAATGGAACCTTATGTCAAAAGGACTGTCACGGAAAATCTTTTCGCACTTTATCGGGGTGGTGTATAATGGGGTTGGTTATAATGAGACGTACGGTAATGGTTATGAAGGCTATGAGAAAACGCACGCACGTTTCTAGGTTTAAGAAGAACTCTGGAGGAAAATATAATCGAACAAGATAAGATTATCTTCTTACAGCATATTTATTTCAAGAACGGGAGTGAACCATGTTTGTATCTGTTTTAAATAAATGTTGTCTATTTATTTATTATTTATTTATTTAAACTTTATTGCACAAAATCGGTACAAATGGCGGACTTAATACCTCAAGGCATTCTCTACCAGTCAACCATAGGGCCAAACAGAAAATAGCGAAGTTCTATGTGTGACACGTGTTGAATACAGTCAAAGTTCATCATATCAGTCGATGGACGTCCACTGCTGGACATAGGCCTTCCCTAAAGAGTGACCGGTTCTGCGCCACCCGCATCCAGCGGACTCCCGCGACCTTTACCAGGTCATCAGTCCACCTTGTGGGGGGCCTACCCACGCTGCGTCTTGCACGTAGCGATGGTTGATAGGGCGGAAACGATCAGGTACTGGAAGGCGTAGCGTGGGCAGTCAAAGTTAAATAAATATGTTATGTACGTCCCCAAAGTGACAAAAATAACGGTATGCTCGTACGCCCATAAAGAAAAGGCAACGCGCTAGTGTTTCTTCTGTAATTGCAAGCGTCTATAGGCAACAGTGTCTGCTTACCATCAGGCCGTAAGCTTGTTTGTCATAGTAGTAAAAAACTTCCTAAATCCAACTAGTTCCCTAACTTTAAACTAAATTTTAGTGTCGGTATTGTCAACTATATATACCTATTATACATAACAATTTGCTTTCCAAAGGCCAGATGAATGCTAATCTAATGTCAATAGCATAAAGAGTTTTACAGGAACAAACTTGTCACAAGGTATACATATGATGCACACAGCCATAAGCTTCACACCAACACAACCATCGCTCACCCGCGTTCTCGAGTTTAAACAATTGTAAAAATATAAACTATCATGTTCTTACTAAATCAATTAAAATCAATAAACTCGTTTCCGTCTTTTTGCTATAGTGAAAAGATAAAAGGCGTATTAGCTCTGTTGACATCACGAGAATTTGATACCCCATGGAGACTAAATTAACTAGATGCAAAAAAAAACGTGTATTTTTTATTCATGAATGACGGACAAGAGCATAAATCACCCTTGCATTTACATTATATGTAAAATTTTATTATTAATATACTTCTATAAGTAATTTACACTTTTTTATTGTGTTTATACATGAGATTGGGAAGATACAGTTTGTCTATGAGTTAAATCTTGAGACGCTTATATTAACCAATTCGAGAGCCGTATGCTACCCTGTAAGTAGCTCCGTACCTCGTAGCAGCATTTTCCCGTGTTTTAGCGTAATTCGCACATAAGAGGCCATATCTGTCGTATGGGCCTTGAATGAAAACAACACTAATTAATTAATTAATTATTCATATTCACGTTGGCGTTGATATAGCAAGGAGGCTACAGAGTGTTCTATCAGAGACTAGTAAATTATAACGTCGCCATCTATGCTCAACAAAAAACCTAGTAATAGATGGCGCTAAAGTTTCATACGAAATGATACAAAGACCTCTTAATAGTGGAACTAGCTGGACCAGACTCATTATTTGAAAGGAACGCGATAATGTATAGACATTAGCAGTCTATATGTTGAGTCTAGTAGTCTCTGGTTGTGTGTAACTATTACACTGATGTATAAAATGTAAATCGGTTCATCATTTTCTCTATTGGTTTATAGTATACCTATAGGTATACACTCACTGGCGTAAATTATAAGGCATGTTATTATGTACTAAGTCTCATGAAGTGAAATGAAAATTACTTTTGAGATAAATAAATTTCTTTAACCCGATATACTGGTTGCGATCGTCAATTTGGGCTATTTCCGGTAGTCTGCATCTCTTAGTCCGCATATATTTTTCTCAGTTATCCGCACTGCAAACAGATGGGGAAAATAGATTTATCACCGCTCCGCATTCGCAGTGACTAAGGTGCGGACTAGTGGAAAAAAGTCGGTGGTTCACAGTAAAAATGCATTTCAATTTTGTCCAGATGAATTATTTTTCCATTTGTTTTAATTTTTAATTGTTCAATACGTTCTGTTTGATTCCGGCCTCGTTTTATTGAGGATGAAAACATCACTGTAGATTTATTGATTAAATTAAAATTTTATATTATTATGAAATAGTCTTTCTGAAGGTTTTATATTATTAATGATATCAATTCTTTGCGTCAAATTATGTTACTTTACTCGGGTAGCAGTTTGACCTTAGAGCATACATAACTGGAGTGGCCATCAGCGCATCTTACCAAACAAAATATTGTGCCAATTTTTGCAGGGGGCGAGGTAACACACATATAAAAAAAAACTACGCACACTTACAATATATTGTTCCATTACTACGCACCCACACTAAAAACAATCAACTCACGCACATTCAAACTACTAAAGTTGAGTAATAAAAGTCGACCTTATTTTCGTTAACGTTAGATCCATTATTGGGTTACTATCGGATGGCCAAATTGACCAAAGTCGATAAGGACCATGTTTCAAAGAATTTCTCATAAACAGTAGTCCTTATTTATTTAAATACGGTGATGTCAAAGTGACATTTCACAGCTAGCCCTAATGGTCAAGCACGAATGTTTTTAAATCAATTTTGTAATCAATGCTCAATTTACGATTTGAAATAAAACTTGAATTGCGCATAAAATTATAAATAAAGCAAAAATATGCTTACAGTATGTAAAATTATCATCAATATTTTTGTAAATTTGATAAAGTACAACGTTTTATTACCCTAAACAGCAGATAAAGGTATTTTCACAGAGCTCTTCACACGCCGAAAACGATTTCGAGACTGACTTATAATCGATTGATGAAATAGTTTTTAATAATTTCTTGCACATTGTGCCTATATTTTGGCAGAGGGGTAAGTATACTAATGGCTACTCCAGTTATGTATGCTCTAAGAGTTTGACACATCTCCGTTCTACTCACTTATAACTCGTGCCTAACCGACTGCAGTGCGAAAATTTATAGGTCAGTTGATCGATTTTAGTAACTAAAATACTGTCAACTCGACAAAGATACTAAAGTAGTCTGAACTAGGCTTCAGCTAAATCAACTTATATCAGTACATGCATAATTAAACTTGTTCGCGTTTTTTGGAATGAAATAGTTATAGAATAGCAATATTGATATCAGGGATTCCAATGAATGTTCATAGTCCATATACTTTGACCAAAACTTAGCGACGGAATTAGGTATAGTCCTCAACTACCGTAAGATATGTTAACGATGTACAACTAATTAATACACCAATACTTCTATGTAATAAAAATGTTTAAGTTAGTATTTGACCTGTACTTCTGAGAATATGCATAACTATTTAATACCTAACTACTTTTTTTCTATAACATACACACTTCTTTTTTTTCAAAGAGCACTAACACTAAAATATTCGTTCTAAAAATAGAACGAATATTTCTGGAGTTTTTGGTTCTATAAATTAAAATTTACAAATAAAATTAATTAGTTTTTTGTATTTTATTTATGTAACACAATTAAGTGGTGTGTGATTTATAATCTAGCTCTTCTTTACTATTGACATAAAATGCTCTGTTGCAATATACATACACATAATGTAGATATTATAATTTAATACATCAACTATATCTAAGCTGTACCTAAACAGTGTGCGTATTTTTAGAAACAGTTGAATATAATAAGTAATGCATTATTAATTATATGTTGTAAATTATAAAAACACCCGAATATATTGATGCTGTTTCTTATACTTAAAAAATGTGATCATATTTCCTAGAATAAGGTAGGAAAGCGCCAGTCGCCTAGCGTTAGTTTAAGGTTGAGAAATGTGCGGGTAACAATACGCTATTATAACCCTTTTAGATAGAAAAATCACTTTAAATACTTAAATCGTGATTTGCTGCACTTTGCAATCCCAAATGTAATAATTATAAGAGTTTTGTATTATTTTGTAAATTAGAGACTTGTTTTGTCTGGGGCGTGCACGAATTGAGAGTTCGTACACTCGAGGGCAAATTAAACGGATACATTTTGTTTTGAATCTATCGAGATTATTTATTGCACGAACAAAGTTTACCCGTTTTTTGCTCCTGAATTAATTCACATATCGCATTGAAGTGTCACTTGCGCGAACAGAGCTGCTGATGATTTTATCTCGCTCGTTACTATGGCGAAGACTAAGTGGATATTCTTCGATACATTTGGAAAACATTAATTTTGGATCAGAAATCTAGAACGATTCTCATTTATTTCTTATAACTAAAAGACATATCATGAAATGTGGTATGTGGTGTAAGTAGCAGCATCAGCAGTTGTTTTAAGAACCGTATCTTTTACTTGTATTCTTGCTCGCCCTGTGGAACATTTATTTAGGTATTTAATAGACGCATCCAAATAAATTACATCATAGAAATATGATCTTATGCAGAGGTGGAACAGTGGCTTATTCGTATATTTACTAGGGAAATATTTTAATACAATTATAAGAAAATGTAATCTAATAAATCGATCTTATTTTGTTTTGACTATCTGACAGCTAAAAGCATTGATTTAAAAATCAATAGTCCTACATTAATTATAGTTGTGATAAAATAAAGGATTTACAGGTCAAATTGATGTCGAATGAATAAGTAAAGAAGCTACTTATTCATCCAACTTCAATTTGATCTTTAAACACTGTAATGACATGATAAATTGCAATACAAATATTAGTTAAGGGTTATATTTTGATTCAATGTAGGTAAACTTCATGAGAAGGATGATTCTCCTTCATTGATAAAACTGTGATACCAAAGAATTTGAGTGCAACAGTTAGTACGGATTTTCTTGGCTTAATAAGAGGAATGGGAATCATCCATTTACAGAGAGCCTTTTGTCAAGTAGTCTCTTCCAGCCAGTTTTATTTACAATTCCTTTCATATGGCACCATCTTAAAGGCCGGCAACGCACTTACAACCCCTCTGGGGGGTGTCAATTAGCGGTGTTAATCGCTTACCATCAGGCGATTCGTCTGCTCGTTTGCCTCCAATTACAGAAAAAAACCTGACACAACTGAAAATAAAATTCTAATTCTTCTGGTGTTGAGTTATTTTCGATATGTGGAATATTCATTGCTAACAAAAAGTCTCCAAGATAAGCTAATTCTGAATTTTAAGCGGAGATCTTTTAGTCGTGTCGCTTTGCCGTTGATATAGTGGGGGTGTGCGATTCGTTTATTGTTTTAGAGTTTATTATGTTTTTATTTGAGATAAAATGAACTTTGTAGGCAAATAGCATCGCGGACTGTCGCTGCTCAAAATAATATATATTTATTGTATTTATGTACAAAACGTAGGTTATTCAGGCCGAGCCGTGATCGTGATACGGGGCCTGATTGGCACATGTTGTTTTACATTTCCATGACTTATTTAAATCTTATGGTTGGTATTTTCTACATAAATAATCCAATCAGCGGCTGAGAACTTTCGTTATCAATGGAATTTTCTGAAGCTGGAGCTGTTACATTTTATTTGAATTTTTTTTCTTAAACCTGGCCCTTTATACTGCCGAAACGTGGATTTTCACCGAGTTCAAAATATGCGCTTCTTGGTATTCGTCCAATCACAAATTTTATTTTTACTTAAATGTCTGTTACTATCTAAGTGACATGTCTAATAAGTAATAACCAACTTGTGTCAAGCAGGCTCCTATGGGTTTTTATTATTAAATAAATTAAATTAGATGAGTTTGACTGTTTGCTAAATGCTGATGTTAATGACGATATGAATGTTAGAGGAATATGTGGAATTTTCACAGTTAATAAAAATATGTATTTAAAATCGAACTTTTTATTTTCTAAGGTTCTGCTCCCTATGACAAAGTGAATATTATGTGCGTGATATTGCCTGTATTTTTAAGAATAGAACATTAATAAAAATAGTTATTAACTTATTAATCTAAAGTTACTAATTTTAATTGTAAACAACAAATTCTCAAAATGCCGCAAATATTACTATTCTATGATTAAATTTTAGCCACTAACAAGTGTTGCAACAATTTGATCGAGAGATATCTTTCACATGTATTTATATAAACTACATACGTAATGATTCTGTGTTGAGAGTAAAGCGGGAATTACATCGTCCTGAATTCAGACGTCCTAACTAGGCTGCAAAGGACGGATAGGAAAGAAGCTCCTGATCACACTACACTGAATTCAGTCACTGAATCAGTTTGGTTCTACTGAACGAAACTGAAGCTAAATATTATTACACTGTCCTAAACGCTTCCTAAGAATGCTAAGTCATTCAGTTCGTCCGGAACCTTCCTCACGTCTTAATTAGGTCCCTTTTTAGTATCCTTAGTTGCTGAATAAGATTACACCTTCCTGTATCAGCTTCAACTCATTCAGGATGCTAAATTCAGGATAATGTACCCGCTTAACACATTCGGCGCCGACAAGGCAATTATACATATGTAGGTATAGAGACCCTTGATTGACGTCAGAAACAGCTGTTCTGTGAGAGCAGCTAATTGCTCTGATAAGAGCAGTTTTTGTTTGCCCTGAAAAGGACAGTTGTGCAATTGACATCAGAAATAGCTGTCCTGAGAACAGCTAATTGCTCTGCCAAGATCAGTTTTGGTTGCCCTGAAAAGGACAGTTGTGCAATAGTGAAGAAACCGACAAAGCAGGATCTTCGGGGATTGACGTCATGTTTCTTCACTATTGCACAACTGTCCTTTTCAGGTCCTCTTATCAGAGCAATTAGCTGCTCTCACAGAACAGCTGTTTCTGACGTCAATCAAGGGTCTCTACTTATACCTACACATAAAAGAATGACACGCTTTTGTGTCACCGGTACGTGTCAACGTACCTACATTTGTCTGTAACTACAACGAATTCCTAATCAAAAAAGTCAGTAGCGCGCTTATGATCGGTCTGGAGTCGCAGACGTCCATCGGCTACGGTATCAGCTTTCCATCTGGCAGGCCGAGTGTTTATATGCCGTCGTCGTATTGTGTATTTACTTGTCACGCTGGTACAAAAAGGCTGAGGGGGTCCGGACCGGTATCAGCCTGGTGTCTCCGGTTAGAGTACCGACTACCCAGTACTCTCTCCCGTTTATGATCTTCGTTTTAGAGTGGCCATTCATCTTGTACCGCGAGTTTTGACCGAACAGCGAGTCGTATGGAGGCGGGCGAGAGTCGTCGTGCACCTGGAATCTTGTATGTTTTGAATACCTTTCAGTTTTGGTTTTCGTTCTCTCGCCTCGATTGGCTCTGATTTTGATGCGTACGTAGTATCTTAACATCATCTGGAAGTAAACATTTAGGTATATTAGTTACTAGCTTAGGTATATTAGTTACTAGCTTTTGCTTGCGACTTCGTCCACGTTTGACTCGTTTATATCGTACATCCAAACTTCTGCCCCCCATTGTGGAGGGGGTGGCCCCTTAGGAGATGATTTCCGCGATAAAACTATCCTATGTCCGTCCCCAGGGTTCAAACTATCTCCATACCAAATGTCTGCCTTAGTGTGACATAGGGTTGAAATTATTTGTTAGACGGGTACCCCGAACGCATATTTCACCGGTTCTTTTTTATATAAAATAAATTTCTGTCAAAAACTTCATTTTTATTATATGCCTTATTGCTGACTGTACTTTTTCCACAGTCATCAACTACTCATTGAGACGGTTCCAATAAACCCAAACACGAGCGCTACCTTGTGTAGTTAAGTTGCTATGGCCACCTTCTGTCTCCACTCCATCATCAGATCAGCTCGGTGGTACCATAACATTGTACTGTCACCGAACTTACATAAGTTTTCTACGCCACAGCTCAATCATTTGAAGATATCTCGATATTAGCTTCAAAATTGGGTTGCAAGATTCCACCCGAACAAACATACGAGTAGATACATATGTACATTGCAAGTTAAATAAAAGCTTGTAAAAAAATGAAACCAAACATCAAAAGTATCAGAACAAAGTAATAAGATACGTAGAACGTACGTGAGACGATAAGTAGTAAGAATTGAAGTAAAAGTTATAAACAAGGAGAATTATAAATGTTCGAGAGTTATCCAGGAAACTTGCAATCTTTCACCTTTACTGATTGCTCAAGAGAGAACGCCAAGTGTCTAGAGTAAGCAACGCGATATAGAACTTAATATTAAACCCTATAGCCCATGAGCCAGAGCCAGAACAGATTCTCATGACCAAGTTCCTCTCGGGTAATAACTTGTGAGATGCTTAAGAAAGTTGTATTATGATATAAAGCCCCGTAGATGTCAGCTGGGGCTCCGTTGGTGAACTTGGCAGTTTGACCCTCTCAAAAGTCTCTATAAATGATAGCAACCCCAATAACTTGAAGAAAACAAAACGTCAGCGGACTGTAAAGTGGTGGCAAATGCGTCAGCTGGCCGTAAATGAGGTTATTGATGATGAGCTCAGGGAGGTTAATGAAGTCTGCATAGCATATTTGCTATGAAATTTAATTCAGGTATAGTATTAGAATCTGGACATCTTTGGAGGAGGCCTATGTCCAGCAGTGGACGTCTTTCGGCTGACATGATGATGATGATTAGGATCTTAACCCTTATTAAGGCAGAGATGACTTAGCGACCACATACGTGTCAATAAAATTTAAATTTTAGTTCTGGGATTAAATAAAAAAATAACTCGTAAAAAGAGACTTGTCTTGAAATGAATCACTAAAACGTAACTATTCTGTACATATATCCGGAGTCGCGAAACGCCCTAAAACACTTCATGTAAACACTAGTCCAAGTAGTCCAAATCGTTGATCGAGTGGATGAAGTGGATCGTACAAACCTCGCCAATGAACACAGCGATCGCAGCCGCCAGTCCGACCACCATTATCATGTACGTCATGGTGAGGTCACTGTTCCTCAGCTTGCGGTCTTTGGACTGGAGATCCAGCGGGCAGATCCTCGTGCTCGGCAAGTCGCGGTGCTCAAGGAACTTCACTATGCCAGCCTGTAGGAGGTACGTGAGGCTGAAAAAGAATATTGCGACAAAATGAATATAGCTAGTACTAGCTAGGTACTTAGGACAGAAACCAAATTTCCTCTATGATACTTCGCACGTGTTTTTTCGTATCCAGTGCGCGTGCCTCGGGTGTATGCACACCGCGGAAGTGCGCGAGAACCGAGCTTAACCGAAGCTTACTAGTGGCTCTGTGAGCTGTAGACCTCGCATATTTCTATTTTTCAAATTTCCAAGTAAGTACTTCATTTATTTGCTTAAAGTAGTGTACAATACTTATATACAATTTAGTTCAACTATTTTGCCTCACAGACATGCAAATGTCAATAGATATTATTATTAATATTATATTCACAACTACCGGTTCGCTCGATCGGTACGGTCGACAACAAAGTTAATATATTAAGGAATAAAATATAAAATGCATTATGCTAGTAGCATTTATTTAAATAATTAAATTTCGCAGGTCCATAGAACAAATCATCACAAACACATAAGGGACAAGATACAAAATGCAATATAAGTAATTCAAAATAAATATGCAAAATATGTCAAGGTTCAGTCAAGATCAAGATATGTCAATAATTCTTTAATACTATAAAAAATTCTTAGAAGAAAACTATTTACAGTACATATGGTGCTACTTTACCGCACGAGTGCGGTAATCAGCAGATTACTAGCATATGTCGAAACTTTAAAGAGCCATATGTATTGTAAAACGTTGTACGATACACGTGCGAACAGGTAATTCGCAACTCGTGTCGATTTAAAACACTCCCTTCGGTCATGTTTTAATTTATCACCACTCGTTGCGAATTTCCTGTTCTCTGCACTTGTATCGTAATGTACTATTACCATTTTTCATTTTTTGTCTACTTGTGGTTTCCACGGACAATTTTTATCTACTTATCATTATACCCAAAAGTCAGAACGTCAGTTTCTTGTATGATTATCAGAATATTTTACCAAAAAAGTGACACGACAAAAGAATTATATAGTAATTATCGAACCTGCCCACGAAATTTCATGAGAATCGGTTGAGAGAAATGCGACCTGAGGGCCTACTCCGAGCTTCGAAAATTGAACTTCGTGTCGTGCCCTCCCTTTCACTCTCGTGTTATACAGTATATGACGGAAAGGGACGGCACGATACGAAGTTCGATTTTCGAAGTTCGGAGTAGGCCCTCTGTACAGGAGAACATCCGCACAGACATGAATATACGAAAGCATTTTTGCCAGCTGAAAAGGCGAAACTTCACCCGCTTCGATCGCTCGGTCAATAAAAAAAACATTGGTGCTCGCAAAAACTCGCTTTATCAAGTTGTTTTCGTTCGCTTTGAGTAGTCAGAATAATACTTACACTGGATCAAATAATAACTTCAACTTGCTTTTTTTCGGAAAAGCAAAAGCCCTCATTTTCTCCATAAAAGGATTTGGAGCTACAACATACGTGCATCTGGAAACAAAATGGTAAATTAGATGTTTAATATCTTGAAATAAAACTAGACTAAATCTGGTGGTATTATCGACCTTAAAGACAGTGACCAATTTCATTAAAATATGGGTCTGAAACCTGACGTAAGTTTTCTATATAAAATTGCAATCTGAACCACTTGGTGCTTAAAATTAACCATCTGAGAGGCAAGATGAAGGTACTTCGTAGATAATAGTATTATGTTAAGTAGATGCGATAATGATATAGGGTGACGCCACCAGTGTTGGACAATTTAAGCTGACCAGCACCAGTAATGGACACTTCATTCCTAATTCAACGACTATACGGTTTTAAATTGATTTTTGTATAAAAAATGCCTAACTCTTATTTTCTTTTAAATAAGAGTCAATGTGCATCATTGCTCCTTGTCCATTACTGGTGCTGTCACAATAAGAGTGTCATATTCTGATATTGGGCATTATTATATTACTATAGGTTTGTGAACATTTTGATTTTAGTTTTTTACTAAGGGTTTGCATCGTTGACATAAGTTCTATAATAGTACATCAATGGTTTGCATGAACTCTGCCTTCAGAAAAATCATTGGAAGAAGCTAAGCCACAGAATAAGTAATGCTACGCACAGAGCGGCGCAGCGTCAGGGGCAGAGGCGGTTTTGCGGTAAGCAAACGCGGGCCGTAGCACGTTGCACTAAAAATCCGGCCAAGTGCGAGTCGGACTCGCGCACGAAGGGTTCCGTACCAGAAAAAAAAACGCCAACAACTACTCTGTTGTATGGGAGCCCCCCTTAATTATTATTATTATTTTGATTTTAGTATTTGTTGTTGTAGCCACAATAAAAATAGATAATCTGTGCAAATTTCAACTGTCTAGCTATTACGGTTCTTGAGATCTAGCTCGGCGAGTGGTAGCCATAAATAAGGGCTAAAATATCACGTTTTTTGTATGGGATCCCCCCTTAATTATTATTATTATTATTTTATTAGTATTTGTTGTTATAGCGGCAATAGAAATACACAATTTGTGAAAATTTCAACTGTCTAGCTATTACGGTTCTTGAGATACAGCCTGGTGACAAACGGACGGACGGACGGACAGCGAAGTCTTAGTTATAGGGTCCCGTTTTTACCCTTTGGGTACGGAACCCTAAAGACCACGTGGTACCTATTCGGTAGCGGTGTAGAGCGGAGGCGGCGTGTGTGACATATGAAGCAGTAATAAAGAAAGATCAAAAATGCAAAACCACGCCGCGCCGCGTTTGCTCCGACTTTGTGGAAATGGGCTGAATTATCCCGCCTGTTTCGGCCGGGCGTCCCGTACATTACAAGTAACAAGTAGGTAACGGTTTTCATGCCCCTTAATCAAGACCAGATAATAGCTAAGTAGCAGAATCTTAAATCAAACTCTGAAGGAGCTCGTACCTTTTCACCTCCGGCACGCCTTGCCTGGTCTTCCTAAGGTAGTCATCGAACATGAGATGGTCTATGGCCGTCTGTTCCTTCACGAGCACTGCGCCTCCGGCCACGAAAGGCAAGTACTGACGGTCGGCGTTCACTGAACGGAACTCGGCGCGCCCGTTGGCAACCATCTTGCTTAGATAATGCAAGTCGTCGTCCGGCTAAACAAATAATTTTTAAGAAAAAAAAACCGACTTCAATGGGGGAGGCCGGTAAAAGATTATTATACTTAGATGGTGCACTCTTAGATAGATATACAATAAAGTAAAAATGGCTATAATGTATGTTTATAATGGTAGAAGACTAAGTACCCTCAATTCCTCATGGAATCATGAAAAAAACCTTGCTTGCTTGACAAACAAAACGAAGAGAACAAATCGCCAAACGTGAACTACGCGTCGTTGAAGAGTTCCGTTCTGATCATCATCAGCAGTTCCACTTCATCAAATGTCACTTTTAAGAATGAAAATGCTTGATTAGTTCATGAAAATACTAAAATCACTATTTGTGTGCCTTTCACATTTGAGGAGTTCCCTCGATTCCTAATGGATCCCATCATCAGAACTCGAGCATGACAAAAATCAATCGTGAAAATAGAACTTGCTTAACAAACACAGCTAGAAGAACAAATCGCCAAACGTGAACTTTTCGTCGTTGAAGAGTTCTGTTCTGATCATCATCAGCAGTTCCACTTCATCAAATGTCACATTTTTGTATGATAATGCTCGATTTGTTGATAAAAACACAAAAATCACTATATGTTTGCCTTTAAGATTTGAGGAGTTCTCTCAATTCCTCATGGATCCCATCATCAAAAATCGAGCATGACAAAAATTAATCGTGAAAATAGAACTTGCTTAACAAACGCAGCTAGGAGGACAAATCGCCAAACGTGAACTTTTCGTCGTTGAAGAGTTCTGTTCTGATCATCATCAGCAGTTCCAGCACATTTTTGTATGAAAATGCTCGATTTCTTGATAAAAACACAAAAATTACTATATGTTTGCCTTGAAGATTTGAGGAGTTCCCTCAATTTCTTATGGATCCCATCATCAGAACTGCGTTTTGACAAAAACGGGACCAACTTGGATATATATACTTACAATCAAAAAAAAAAATTTCCAAATCGGTTAAGAAATGATGGAGTTATGGGCTAACAAACATTAAAAAAAAACATACAACTGAATTGATAACCTCCTCTTTTGAAATTTTGAAGTCGGTTAAAAATACAAATACTTAGCCAGGGTTCGTAAATCCCTGTATTAAAGTGATGCTCTGGGAATTTTACAAGAAGTACCTGGGTAGATAAGTATACGTTTCGAACTTACTTATATATCGGATTCACAATGGGCCTAGTAAGCATCATACGTAACTCTGAACGTGGGTCATTGACGTCATTGTTCTTCTAAGTGCCGTAAAGTGGTACAGTCAAGAGCAAAAGAAAATGAACACTTTTGCATCTTATTTCGTTGTGCTAAGGTGTAAAAGTGTTAACTTACCTTTGTTCGTGATGACACATTTCGGCTCTAGAGCAGAAAAGTAATGGTTTTTTTTTTCATATTTGTATTTTTTTTAGTTTCCTCATATTCGAAAAGAAAAGCAAAGTGTAAACTCGGGTGAAACCACCCATTTCAGCCTCAAACTATTGGCACTCTCTCTTCGTTCGAGCGCCAAAGTATCTCGTCAGGAATGGATGCATTTCAGCCCTCGGTTAACAATTTACTATGGCTTAGCTTTTAGTTCTATTAGTATTAACTTACATCATTGACAACAAATTCCACTGTGCTGCCCTCTTGAGCTACCCAGCGGTAGTTTTTCTTGTAGAGGTCTTCAGGGTATTCGACGTCCAGAGTAAACTTGGAGAGCGTGAGGAAAGCCGTCAGATTTGCTGTGTAGAATGCAGAGAGGAGAATAATGAAGAGCCACCAAGTCGTGAACAGGATTCGGGTGGTGTCTGTCGAAAAGGTTTAATGAGTAGGCAACAAATTAAAAATGTTTTGGTGGGGTGCGTTGAAATAAGTACTTACTTAAATCCTCCTTCGCATTAAAGGAAAAAATACTTTTTCATCACACTTGCTCGTAATATATAGCCGATTTACCTCCCGTGGGAGTTATGGGTTTTAATAACTCCCGAGGGATGAGTTTGTATGTGATCTGATTGGCTTAAAAACATCTAGTTGGCTGCGCTCTACAACAAAATTGCTTTGTGTTTGGTTATAATATTGAAGCTGTAAAATCTAGTTGGCCGCGTGCCGCAAAAATACTTGCTTTGTGATTGACCCTGATACTGGAGGCGAAGTTGTCGATTTCGTCATTTTGGATAGTCGTTATTTATTTCCGCGCAAATTTAATGACCATTTTTTTTTTACGTTCTTGGTCGTAAGAAAATTGCGAACTCGAGTCATCAAAAGCCCTTCGCGTCGGGCTTCTGATAGACACTCGCAATTTTCTGCTTACGACCCTCGTTAAACAATGTACTATTGATTACATGTATAGGTAGTTACCAAGTCCTTCGCACAACATGCAATGATCGTCGCTAAAACTCCTCCACTGACCCGTAAGGGAAAGTAATATTTCACGCCAGGCCTGCCTGTATTTCCTTCCTTACCTATACATAGCAATTAGAGGCCATAATATGTAGATAATTGTGCTTAGAGCATTAAAGTTGGTCTGATGCTCTAAGATTTTATGTTACGAGTGTTATGACACCACGATAATATAAATTATGTCTTCTTTAATTCTAAAATTAGCTTTTAATATTTTCGGCTTATGGTGGCTGCCCTTAAGGAAAGGCGGTACGGTAAGCCCTTCATTCGATTGGACTTTAATCCGTTCAAGTAGCTTGAAAACAGTCATCCAAGAAAATTGCAACTATAATTGTTCAAAAATATCCATGAACCGTTGTTAACTAAAAGAAAACCAATACCTAGGTCCCAGCGTTTACCGAAACCTACCGCATGTCCTCCGCATATCAATTCGTCTATGCAGCGTTGTCAGATCATAATCGCATATTATATTTTATATTATAAGCGTGATGTTTACTTTCTTCACACCTAAGCCATTTGTATTATCGATTGTCGTCGGTCAGATTTAATTGAAACAATGATTAATGATGACCAAATACTATTATTTAGCCTCATATTTACACGTTTATAGCATCATAAACACCACTGCGGGACAGATTCATGTGTGACCGTGTATTCAGTCCATTAGCGACGATGTATTGATAGCATCAGCAATGACGTAGCCGCCATAAAATAAACTATGTCACGACTACAGTAACACACCATTACTGTGATTAAGGTTACCGAATGAACTTGGAATTAAAGTATGTTTGACAGAAAGTAAGTACAAATATACAGCAAGTATTTGATATAGTTTACTATCTATTCATTCTAAAACCATTTACTTGACGTATAAAATTTTGTTTTTCCCAATAAATGATTGAAATTGAAATTGAATATGTATATTCTTGTAGGTATCCCTATACTAACTGTCGTTGGTGGCAATTTTAACTGGGCTATATGTATCAATATTTGATATGTAATTAATATTTGATATGCAACATTAGACCTATCCATTGTAAAGGATTTGGACTTGCCGGTTCTGTAACTGTTACTGTTACAATATAAACAAGTAAATTTTTAACAAAAAAACACCGACTCCAAACTTTGCCAGACCCCATCCTCTTGGTAAATAATTTGAGGAGTTCCTTATTTTGCCTTACCCCATCCTCTTGGTATATAATTTGAGGAGTTTTCCAAGATCCCGTCATCAGATCCAGACTTGGTGACAATGGGACCAACAAGAAAACACACCCTTTCAAACAAAAAAAGAATTTTTGAAATCTGTCCACTAGTCTCCGAGTAATCAGTGAACATACATAATAATTATTTAAAAAAATATATTACGATAAATTGAGAACCTCCTCCTTTTTTGAAGTCGTTTAATAATAAAAATAAAGTCCAAAAATACTTAAATTGGGACAGGCGCTACACCTTTAGCTGATCGAATTTTTTTACTGATTGTTTTAATACCTTGTATTTTAGCTCTTTAGTAGCGAAACTTACCTACTGAATTTTCCTCGTCCTAAACACTACACTAACCTACCTAGACGTGTTTCTCCAAAGCGTAACATACTCCCTCCTTCCATTTTGTTTCCTATATTGTAGAATTATTCTCATTCTCGCCATTTCATAGACTTACTCGCTTCCGGCGCCAGCGTGGTCCCCTGCTTGATCAAGGCTCCATAAACAAACCAGAAGCTGGGAGACAAGGAGATGTGTTTCTCTTCGTCTTTCACAATCTTGGAGCGCAGGTATGTGAGGAGGGTGATGCATGGGCCGTACGACAGAACTGCTGCCAAAATGAGATACCTGAGGGTTCAATATATATATATATATATATATACGTGTAATTAGTTAAATACACTTAGATATAAATGCTTATCTCTTTGACTAGTTAGGGAAAAGTTCCTTGCGCAAAGTTAGTCAAAAGTGACAAACTTCCCTTAAAAACAGTTTTTATCAGTCGACAGTTTGAAAAATCAAAAATTTATTGACGATGACATTAAAATACTGTTAAAAATTGTCTGGACGAGATCGCTCTTTAGCGATAAGACCACCTGTTATTTGCCTCTACCTTAAGTTTTATGTTCTGTTTTGTGTTCCTTTTCGAGGTATACAATAAAGTATATTTGTATTGTAAAGTGTATACTGTGTTGTATTTGTGTCCGACATAGGAAATAAGTCTCTTTAAGTGATATTTTGTTTGAATTTAGTGTTTACGTACCATACATGTATTTCGAAGGGGGCCAGGAGGCCGGAACCGGCGGCGGACTCTTTGGGCCTCTTCAGCAACATCATCCAGAAGCCTTCGTCGAGTATGGCGGAGAAGTCAACAAACTGCTGGTACTTGTAAACTATGGGCAGGAATGCAGCGGCCATGTCTACTTGCTGGGTAAATTGTACATTCCGTTTAACACTTCGTAGGTTTAACAACTACAAAAGATTTCATTGAAATACACTCAAGAGCAAATAAAACGGGTACACTTTTTAGGGTACCATTTTTTTATATTGATTCAAACTTGCACGATTTTTACACATTATTGAGCTCGTGACCACGGATGTTGTGATACATTCGAAACGTCGGGCGAACCTCAAAAAACGTGAATAAATTTCAGCTGTACGCGATTAAGTCCTGTTTACTATTTTGCATGTGAGTGTAGGTACCGTAAAGAGATTAAAATAGGCATTTTGACTATTCTTTAAGTATATGTTAAAATACCCCCTTCATTCTGTTACACTTTAGTATAGAGATATACCCCCTTATTCATAAAACTTAACAAACCTTTGTTAACTAAAAGTTATTTTGTCCCTTTCTCACAAACATAAATGTCAAAGTGACAAATAAGGACAAACCAACTTTAGCGGCTTGTTAACTAATAGAGGCTTGATGGACGTTTATGAATAAGGGGGATAGGATTTATATACTTATACCCTAAAAAGTAAAAATCATAGTAAGGTAATGAAACAAATACATCAAAGTCAGGGAACAATCTACAAATCGAGCTAGCGCTTACATGGAGCTTATGCAAAATGAACCCCCTTATTCAAAAACGTCATCAAACCTAGGTATATTAGTTAAAATTCCGCTAAAGTTAGTTTGTCCTTTGTCACTTTGACATTTATATTTGTGAGAAAGAAACAAAACATTTTTTTTTGTATATCTATACTAATATTATAAAGCTAAAGAGTTTGTTTGTTTGTTTGAACATGCTAATCTCAGGAACTACAGGTTCGAATTGAAAAATTCTTTTTGTGTTGGATAGTCCATTTATCGAGGAAGACTTTAGGCTGTATAAAATCACGCTGCGACAAATAGGAGCGAAGACGCGGACGAAGTCGCGGGCTACGGCTAGTAAAACATATTCAGATGGCCAGTCCAACACTCCAGGCAGGCATCAGAACAGGCGTACTGACTAGTCCTAGTGAGGTTCTCGTTCTGAGAAAGTTATCCTTAGGCAAGGCCTTCGTAAAAGTGACCGCTACCTGGTCTTTTGAAGGAACTGGGCCCATAACCTAATGAAACAAATATTCCTAGTATTCCTACAACCAATATTTATTTACGTCAGTCAATAATAGATTTCACACTCATGTCATATAAAACATATTCTGATGGCCAGACCAACAAGTTTTATGAATAAAGGGGTTATTGTGGTATAGTTATCAAATAGTTCAAAGGAAACTCACAGAAGTATTGACCAGCCCGATCAGCGAGTCTTCCATGTCTCCTCCAACGCCTATCTCAAAGTTCTTCGCCGGCGTGATCACCTCGAAGGTAAAGTTGAACCGCTTCTGCAGAACCTCCAGGACGATGAAAGCCACGCCCTGGCCGGTTAGCGTGCCATTCTCGCCCGTAACTACCCAACTTAATGGATAATTCTGGAAAAAAGCGTTGCATCAAAAAATGCCCAATTAGTATCTTATAAAGCTAATAGATCAATAATTATGCAGAAGTATGGTTCATCGTCGGAGAACAGTTGTACTGTAAAACGTTTAAAGTAAAACTATTGGCAACAGCCCTTCTTCCGATGGAGATGGAGGTGAATTATGGGCCTTGAACCTTGATCTTCAGACTTCGCGTTATCCCTCTGTTACCGTATAGAAGTAGATCGTGTAGATTTGTAGATCCACGAAATTGTACTTAATGGAAGTCACGTTAGCTTCATCCTGAACAGACATGGAGATTTTTTTAACTTCAATGTTCGTATTGTTTTAATGCATGCGGAGGTTGGTGTGCGCTTCTTTTACACTTACGAGTAAAGGTATCTATAGCTCGCTGGCCAGTTTTACCTCCCGGGCGATTAATTAAGTAAGATGATTCAGATAATTGTATTTTTTTTTTCATTTAGGTACATGATTTCCAAAAATATATAAAATACTCAAAACTGCTAGAAAAGTTTCACACGAATCTGTTGAAAATGCGACCCTGTAGAGTTGTAGATGTAGGTTGTAGAGGATAACAGCGGGAATCCGCCGCGCCGGCCGGACATATATATACGAAAGCATTTTTGCCCGAGACCTCCGTAACACTCGGTCAGTGATATTAAGATTGATTGTGGCTAGTACAGTCACGCAAAAGTAAATTAACACTTTTAGGAATGAGATTCAAAAGTGATAGGTAATTTACTTTTGTTCTTGACTGTACGTGCCGAGCACTAGGACATTTAGCACTAAGTTCTATTCATAATGAAACTTACGTCGTATGTGCCTATTTTTAAATGTTTCCCGTTCAGCTCGTTTTTGGCCTCCAGAAGGTTGGTTTGTTGTTTAGACAAAAACGTGTCTACAATAAAAACAAAGCAATTTAATCACCAGAATAATTAAATAGAACAATAAAAACATTTTCACCTCACCGGCTCGAAAATGGCGGTTTTGTTGCGTGAGCAAAATGCAATTTTGCTGCGAGCTTAAAAACGACTTTTCCGGCTTGAAACTAGTGAGCAAAATGCAATTTAGCTGCGAGCGTGAAAAAGAAACAACTTTTTAATTTTTCATATCGTAGCTTAGTTTAAGTAACTTCATTCTCTCTATCACTATTCCTTTGCGTTATAAGTTCTCGCCGCTGAGGTGAAAAGTTGTATGTATCACCGAGAGCAAAGATATTTGCATCTCGGGACTCAACATCAACACACGCAGCATAAAATTACTTTGCTCTCTTGTTGAACAAATAACTATTCTTCCATGCGGTATTTAGACGGAGATCCCATGGGATAAGTTATGTCATAAGTACCTATAAAGTTCCAATTGAAAGAAATATGTGCTATATAAGTGTAGGTACCTAGATAAGGGGACCAAAAACAAAAAGACACGGCTTAAAACCACAAAAAACGTCTCACTTCACATTAAAAAAATTCTTAATAATGTCTTACTTACGCTACAGCATCGATTGGCTGGTATTCACATTGACCACAACATTTAAGCTCAAAAAAGCCATTATGATGTGTTCCCTTGTAATTTAATGTGTTATTATATTAATATCTTTAATTTGTATTATATTAATGGTCCAAATGTACTTAATTACGAGTACAGAAGTTATTATTGTTATTGATATTGTGTATTATGCTACCCTCTGACCGTCTTAGTCTGGGACCGGTCTGAAAACCAGCGCCGGGCACCTCGGCCCGACAGACGCTGAGACTGGAAACCCTTTGCCCAATATATCGAATTTTTTTATTTGTTTCAATGTACAAATAAATTAATAATTGTTTTTTCTTTATGTTCTTTGTAATTTTATTTTATTATCTTATGTAATTTTGGAAATGTGGCAATAAACAATTCTTATTCTTATTCAAAAGAAAATAAATCAATACTCAAAGTTATAACGTTTGATAGGAAACTGATAACAAAACTGTGAATATACTTAAATAAAAGTTTGGAAAAGTGATGCTTCGAACTATTTTTTTAAAGTTTCCGTGTCAAAGTGCAAACAAAACACTTAGGTATCAACTTAAGTTCATTTTTTCAACAACAAAAACATTTTTTTATATAGAAACGCA
Organism: Notocelia uddmanniana; assembly: GCA_905163555.1. Classification (NCBI taxonomy): domain Eukaryota; kingdom Metazoa; phylum Arthropoda; class Insecta; order Lepidoptera; family Tortricidae; genus Notocelia; species Notocelia uddmanniana. Next base: position 27,528,984 of record LR991055.1, read on the forward strand.
AGTAGGTACCTAAATAGATTTATCGTTCGAGCCGCAGTCGAGAGTGATAAAAATTGCTGTAGCAGATTTGTCTCAACCACAAACTTTTTTTATAGACACAGTTTATACGGCAACTCATATTTACTTAAGTAGGTATATAATATCAAAAAATACCTGCATGAGGATTGTCGTAAATGACCTCGCAAAAAGTGGCATTGCAAATTGATGAGATGATGAGTTCCATGCCCGCCATATTTAGTTGAAACCTAAAATCAAGCTAGGGGCGATTGTATTCAACTTTGTTTTTTTTTATTGTTGATGGCCAGTGCCCATGGACACTAGCGGGGCAGCGGGCGTTCAGGGCGGCATGGCGCGGCCTAATGGGACGTTGCCTTTGACCACGATTACAGTAGCTGTCACGCCATGTGAAACGACAGGCGTAGCGCGGATGGGGCATATCTAAAGCTATAGTAATAAGTTTAAAAAATATGTATATATTTATTAATTATTTATAAATTATAAACCTTATCAATCAATCTTTGGGCGATATGGCTCCATCAGCCTTGATGATTCTGCCAATGTCGAGGTTGGATAAGACACGGCTAGTATTATAATCCTGACGTTCAACAGCTGGTTGTGTTCGGTAGTATATCCAATCCAATCACACAGCCCATCTAAAACAAAACACAAACTACAACAGGAAAGGGTCGGGAAGTACGGGGACAGTGGGGAGTTAAAAGGTTTTAGCTCTACATGTAAACTACTTAAAAGTGTTAATATCATTACAACATAGGCTTATTTTCCATAAACATAAATTACAACTTAATGCTATTTTTAGATAAAAACTTATTTAATATCCCACAATATGGTGTAAAAACTAAGGTTAAAATGAAGTTGATATTGATTGGACGACTTATACAGGGTGGAAGTAAATTATATAACGGAAAACTTATTTTAGGACAATCCAGCAATATATGCTCTATAGTACCATCAGCCAGCCCACATTCGCAGATTGAGCCGTCCCGAATCCTCAACTTGGCCAAAAAAACTGGTGAACAAACATGACCAAGACGCAGCCTTATAATCGTCGAGGTGTTTATTTTATTAAATTCCCTATTCTTAAACAACCAGGGTTTTGTAGGGATGTTTGGCTGTAGGCTTCCATAATGCTTACCCTTGCATTGGCGTGAGATTTGCCATAAGTTGTTCCACTTTTGGTTGAGCAAGGATTTGACAGCAGATCTTAGGTCCCGGGAGTGGCATTTGTTGCACGTCTCAATTCCCAGGTGAATAAATTATAAACCTTAAACGATAGCTGTCATAGTAACATTGTCAATCTGTGTGCAAGGTACCTATTGTATAAGTATAGTATTACTCAGCATAGCCCTCATCATTGCTCTTGAGTGACTTTGAGCCTCCTTATGAGGCCCTCCCACCCTTCGGCTGTGCAAAGGAATATCAATACCTATTATTTAAGTCATCTATTAAATCAAGTTACCTATTAAATCGCGCGAGGTGTTACTTAATAGTTCAGGAGAGTGTTTTTTTTTCTATAAGTGGTAGAAACAAGTGGCGTACTATTAAAGTTTCTATAATACAGGTTTAGCTGTTGCCCGCGGATAATAGGAATAAGTATGATATACATACATATATACAATATCATTTTCAAAAACGTTCAGTAACGCTGCTACTGCTTTAGTACAAAATTAATATACAATATCATATCATATAAAAGGGACCAGTCTGAAAATCAGCGCTGGGTATATGTATAAAACCTATCCAGCAAGGCTGAGACTGGTACCCATTGCCCATCATCATCAGCTATAGGTATCGGTAGTAATTACGTGTAAGTTAAGTGTATTTTTGTTTTTTTGTAAAAAGTAGGTAATATTCAAAATTCTGTTATACTTTTTTTATGTTCGATATGGTGTTGATTTTTTCATCATCAGAACTCGAGCATGACAATGACATGACGATTACAGTAGCTGTCACGCCATGTGAAACGACAGGCGTAGCGCGGATGGGGCATATCTAAAGCTATAGTAATAAGTTTAAAAAATATGTATATATTTATTAATTATTTATAAATTATAAACCTTATCAATCAATCTTTGGGCGATATGGCTCCATCAGCCTTGATGATTCTGCCAATGTCGAGGTTGGATAAGACACGGCTAGTATTATAATCCTGACGTTCAACAGCTGGTTGTGTTCGGTAGTATATCCAATCCAATCACACAGCCCATCTAAAACAAAACACAAACTACAACAGGAAAGGGTCGGGAAGTACGGGGACAGTGGGGAGTTAAAAGGTTTTAGCTCTACATGTAAACTACTTAAAAGTGTTAATATCATTACAACATAGGCTTATTTTCCATAAACATAAATTACAACTTAATGCTATTTTTAGATAAAAACTTATTTAATATCCCACAATATGGTGTAAAAACTAAGGTTAAAATGAAGTTGATATTGATTGGACGACTTATACAGGGTGGAAGTAAATTATATAACGGAAAACTTATTTTAGGACAATCCAGCAATATATGCTCTATAGTACCATCAGCCAGCCCACATTCGCAGATTGAGCCGTCCCGAATCCTCAACTTGGCCAAAAAAACTGGTGAACAAACATGACCAAGACGCAGCCTTATAATCGTCGAGGTGTTTATTTTATTAAATTCCCTATTCTTAAACAACCAGGGTTTTGTAGGGATGTTTGGCTGTAGGCTTCCATAATGCTTACCCTTGCATTGGCGTGAGATTTGCCATAAGTTGTTCCACTTTTGGTTGAGCAAGGATTTGACAGCAGATCTTAGGTCCCGGGAGTGGCATTTGTTGCACGTCTCAATTCCCAGGTGAATAAATTATAAACCTTAAACGATAGCTGTCATAGTAACATTGTCAATCTGTGTGCAAGGTACCTATTGTATAAGTATAGTATTACTCAGCATAGCCCTCATCATTGCTCTTGAGTGACTTTGAGCCTCCTTATGAGGCCCTCCCACCCTTCGGCTGTGCAAAGGAATATCAATACCTATTATTTAAGTCATCTATTAAATCAAGTTACCTATTAAATCGCGCGAGGTGTTACTTAATAGTTCAGGAGAGTGTTTTTTTTTCTATAAGTGGTAGAAACAAGTGGCGTACTATTAAAGTTTCTATAATACAGGTTTAGCTGTTGCCCGCGGATAATAGGAATAAGTATGATATACATACATATATACAATATCATTTTCAAAAACGTTCAGTAACGCTGCTACTGCTTTAGTACAAAATTAATATACAATATCATATCATATAAAAGGGACCAGTCTGAAAATCAGCGCTGGGTATATGTATAAAACCTATCCAGCAAGGCTGAGACTGGTACCCATTGCCCATCATCATCAGCTATAGGTATCGGTAGTAATTACGTGTAAGTTAAGTGTATTTTTGTTTTTTTGTAAAAAGTAGGTAATATTCAAAATTCTGTTATACTTTTTTTATGTTCGATATGGTGTTGATTTTTTCATCATCAGAACTCGAGCATGACAAAAATCAATCGTGAAAATAGAACTTGCTTAACAAACACCGCTAGAAGGACAAATCGCCAAACGTGAACTTTTCGTCGTTGAAGAGTTCTGTTCTGATCATCATCAGCAGTTCCACTTCATCAAATGTCACATTTTTGTATGATAATGCTCGATTTGTTGATAAAAACACAAAAATCACTATATGTTTGCCTTTAAGATTTGAGGAGTTCCCTCAACCCCTCATGGATCCCATCATCAGAACTCGAGCATGACAAAAATTAATCGTGAAAATAGAACTTGCTTAACAAACACAGCTAGGAGGACAAATCGCCAAACGTGAACTTTTCGTCGTTGAAGAGTTCTGTTCTGATCATCATCAGCAGTTCCACTTCATCCAATGTCACATTTTTGGATGCAAATGCTTGACTTGTTGATAAAAACACAAAAATCACTATATGTTTGCCTTAAGGATTTGAGGAGTTCCCTCAATTCCTCATGGATCCCATCATCAGAACTGCCTTTTGACATAAACGGGACCAATTTGGATATATATACATACGATCAAAAAAAAATTTTTCTAATCGGTTAAGAAATGACGGAGTTATGGAGTAACAAACATTAAAAAAAAAAAAAAACAAACAATAAAACATACAACCGAATTGATAACCTCCTCTTTTGAAATTTGGAAGTCGGTTAAAAATCGATAAGCATTATAAGTACATTGTCTCATCCACTGTAACCTTACTCCCTTATGTAAACGAGCAAAATCATCAACTTTGACATAATTATGTGCCTACATCGTCAATATTCTGTTAATGGGAGTGATGGCATGGCTTGTCAATTTACGTAATACTTACCCGTAATAGAAACCGTACGGCAAATAGAACTTCAAAGGGCACCAATTATTTTTATTAGGGGTCTAGGACAAATACAATTTCTTTAATTCAAGGTTAAGATCGTAACATTATTATGTACATTAACAATGTAAATAAGTTCATAAGGGGGGACACTCCGTCTACATACAATAAGAACATTGTGGGTACTAAACGCCGATATGCAATATACAGGATGTGGCCTGTAAAACAAAAAATTTAAAGGCAGCTTCCTTAGAGCATCTAACCTCTTGTGTCCAAAAAATTATCTTTTTTCACTTGGGAGATATTTTGATCTAAAGTTATTACCTCCAAGTAATGGATCTTGGCACCACGAGATTATAGCGCGGCAGTCACTGCTGCTATTGCGTATTGGGTGCTGATATTGAGGTAGCATCTAGTTATGACTCATAATCTTTGTTGCAATTTTGGTTTCAAGGATATTTTTTTGATTTTACATTTTTTTAAATAAATAGTTATTAATATAGCTCCAGTAGAGTAAAAAAAACACTTATAAGCTATATTTGCGAAAAAATAATAAAAAAACTTTTTTTTTTCAATAAAAACCATTTGGAAATAATTGCTGGAGAGGAGAGTTCAATAGTGTACCGTTTATTTTTTTTGCTCGTATTCCAGGCCACACCCTGTATGTACCTACGTCCTACATTAGTGCTCATCAGCAATCACATCACACAATTATATGCCCTTACCGGGATTCGAACCACGGGCCGTGAGTCAGTAGGACCAATACCAACTTGACTAACAACGTTTAGTGAGACTACTTAAGGAGGTTAACCATAACCATAGAATAGAAATAGTTATTTGTTATGGCTGGAGGTACTTCCACTACTTTCCCAGTTGAGCGAATGAGCGTCCTCTGAATGAGCGAGATGACGTTTCGCTGTGCCCTACCTCTCGACTTGTAGAACAGGTGGACATCCGCACCTACGAAAGCATTTTGTCCAAGTTAAAACGGAGAGGCTTCGCGCTCGCTCTGTCAACTAAACCTAAACCGTACTTTTGTGAAGGTACCTACGTAATAGTTCGGCTAGTATGATAGCTTATACCGTCACGTTATATGTGACGTTTCAGTACATTTTGGCCATATAACGTGACAGTATAAGCTATCATACTAGCAGGGCTGATAGTAGGAGGCCAGTGAGGCCGCTAATTGCCTTGAGCCTTTTGGCTTGTCTTGTATTAACGAGGAGAGGGCACTAATGGGCGAGTACCAAATCATCGTTAAGACATTTAATTCGTCTACAATTTAATTTATTCCGTTGTGACACGAAAGTTACCCATATAAATAGTTAACGATGGTCCAAAAATAGGGGCCTCACCCTAATAAGCCTCTTAATCCACTAAATAGTTTACCTTATTTATTGTTTCGCCGATGGCCGTTGGGGCGGAAAGTTTCTAGAATCGCGTTTATAGCTACTTCTATGCTGGGAGTATCTCTGCGCGAATGCTTCAGAAATGACGCCATCGGCAGTAGAACCAAAGTAACCGTTCGGAGGTCTATATCCGAATCGCTAAACTTAAGTGGCAGTGGGCGGGGCACATTGCACCTAGAGTAGGACCAATGGGTGTTAGGGCGGGCGGAAAGGTTCTCGAGTGGCGACCACGTACCGGAAGGCGCAGCGTGGGTGGACAAGGTGGACTGATGCCCTAGTAAAAGGTCGCGGGAGTTCGCTAGATGCGAGTGGCGCAGGGCCGATCGATGTATTTCCCTCTCTGTCGCTCGAATATGCAAGGGCGACGGAGAGGCATATATTTCGTTTTCGTTCGCGGTAGCACTTCAGAACATTTTTAGCTAAAGCGTAAAAACCAAGGTCATTTATTTCCAGTGCAGGATCTTATGACGCGTCTTGAATATTTGGCGACCTTTAATTATTTGTACTAGCAACATTAATGTCAGTCAACTTCCAACTGACAGTTGAGTGGAGTTGACTGTTAATTTTCTAAACAACTTGCAGCTTGCACACAAACATAACCTATAAACAAGTTAAGACAAAATCTTATAGAAAGTGTGTGTTGTAGATTTTTTAAAATGAGGGAATCTTTTTTATCAAACTGCGAAAAGAGCTTTTTACAGAGAATTATTTCAGAAGGGCATGTAAGTTTATAGTATACCAAAACAACCAAATTACAATAAAACTGGCTGGGTACTACATTAGTTTCCCAATTATAAACAGTGAATTAATAAGTTATTTGTTACAGCGTCTGGATGGAAGGAATTATAATGAAAGCAGAAGTTTGGATATAGCCTTTGGATCTCAATATGGTAGTTGTATTGTAACTCTGGGTGAGACAAAGTAAGTTTTATTGAGTAGGTATGCCTATTTGGAAAATTGCAATTGACATAGTTAATAAAGTTAATTGTGTTATTTTAACATTTAAGATGTAATATAATTGTTCCAGAGTTTTGGCACAAGTTTCTTGTGAAGTGGTACAGCCCAAAGCAACAAGACCGAATGAAGGAATCCTGTACATTAATGTGGAGTTGGGCCCGATGGCTGCCCCACATTTTGAAGCCAACCGACAGACAGATCTTACTGTGTACCTGAACAGGCTGCTTGAGAAATGCTACAAGGATTCAAAGTGTATTGATTTAGAAACACTTTGTATAGTTGCAGAAGAAAAGGTGGGAATGAACAATTTATTTATTTTTAATATCAAGGTAATTTTTTATAATTGCAGATGAGAGCTGGATGTACTAACAGCCTGGTCACAGATAAATACTACTCCAATTAGTACTTTTGGGTCATTCAACTTTTCCTTGTCATTCTGTCCTGTCAGCGAAGAGACAACAGTTACCAACTTAGAAAAAATGTTATAATATGGACTTCTACCACGTTAAAGAGATGACCTACATCAAAATAGGTTTATAATCATAGCTAAAACTAATTTTTGATAGATTTAAACCCTATAAAATCTCAATTTCAGAGTGTGACTCAGGAGACATGACCATGGCAACAAGCAACAAAGAATAGTTGATTGATCCATATCCATACCTTAGAAATTATAATATATTTCCATCTGCCATATTATTATAGCAGCGACATTATCTATAAAATTGTACAAGTTCTGGATATTCCTTATTAAACTGTAGATTTGTACCAAATTTATATGCGATCACTCAGAATTTAGTTTTATCCAATTAAATAGAAGGTCACCGACTGAAATAATTTGACACAAAAATCAATTTAGGACGAGGAAAAGCAAAGTTACTAAACAACAAACATCCAAGACTATGAACAAGAGAACAAGAAATACCTATTTGTAATTCAAACCCAGAACCATAAGCTTCATAGCTTGTAAAAATGAACAGCCTCCTATCAAGTTGGTTAGAAAGTGAAAATTCTATTTTAGCAAGCATAAGGAAGCAAAACTTGCATGGCCACCATGTCAAAAAAATAATTGAGTGGGCCTTTTAATCATATTGCCAATATTATCACATTTCAGGTATGGTCATTACGAGTTGACGTAAAAGTGCTAAACCATGCAGGAAATCTCATTGAATGCAGCAGCATAGCCGCACTGACAGCCCTGGCGCAATTCAAGAGGCCCGACGTCACCCGCAACGGCGACGCTGTCACTATACACACTATGGCTGAAAAGGACCCTATACCCACAGTGCTCTACCACTACCCAGTATGTTTGACCTTCGCTATATTCAGTAATGAGTAAGTATTTCTATCAAAGAGTAGTAAATGTCAGGCTACAAATGTCAATAGTTTTTACTTTAATTCTGTTCTGTTATTTAATAGATGTAAATTTAATCATTAATATAAATAAATAAATATTGGGGGACAATCTTACCCATATCAACCTAGTCACAAAGTACTGTGGGTACTAAACGACAATATATATACTTATATAGATAAATACATACTTAAACACATAGAAAACGTCCAAGACACAGGAACAAATATCCGTGCTAAATGCACAAATAATGCCCTGGCCGGGATTTAAACCCGGGACCTCTAGCTTCGGAGGCAGTGTCACTACCAACTAGGCTAAACAGGCCGTCAAATATCATGGTTTCATTTACATTGTCATGCATATATAATAAGTTGATTATCTGCAACGCAGGCTTCGTCAAATATTACAAAAATATATAAGAGTCCATTGACAGTTTTGCGTGCATTTAGCTGACTTATTGAGCCTTAAATCGGAGCCAGAGACCCCCCTTTTAAAATGGTAGTTTTCTTTCTGCAATGACTTAAATAACTACTAATTGCTGGTTCATACAAATACACTACACTTTTCTATGAATCAGCAATTAGTAGTTATTTAAATCATTGCAAAAATAATACTATCATTTTAAAAGGGGGGCTCTGGCTCCGATTTAAGGCTCAATAAGTCAGCTAAATAAAAAATGCAAAATGCACGCAAAACTGTCAAGGGACTCTGACTTGGCAGTGTATTTCTGAAAGTCTTTTTGTATACAGATGTATGGAAAAAGGTATGGGTGCCTAAATTCTTAAGAGCGGTAGTGTACATATAACAGCATCTAGCTTTGTTGAATACACAAAATAAATTCACTTATAGATAAAAAAATCCTTCCAAATCGCTGCCCATGGGCAGTGTGCCCAAAAGGCTGACGGCATTGCCATGTTGTATAGCAATGTCACTTTAATTATGTTCTCAAAATTGTAACTTTGCTTACCCTTAATTTGGCATGATACTGCGATACCTGCATACTGCGTCTGCTTTAGTGACCTGCACAGGTTTATACAGTTTATACACTCATGGCAGATGTTTATTTTTATTGAAGTGTGGGACTCCCCTGGGCAAAATTAAGGGTTAAATGCTTATTGTGAGTGGGCAAAATATAACTTACAAGATCTCTATTGCACACTCAGCATAGCCATAGACAGAACTGGGTCATGATCATGAATGCAACCAGCAACCTTTTCACTTTCAGAAGTCTTTTTAAAAAATCTTTTCCAGCATTATTTCAAGACTTACTTCATCTGTTCCAGCATATTAATATCGGACCCCAGTCTGATAGAAGAGTCTGTATGCACAAGCAGCACGGAAGAAGGCATCAATACTGGTGGAGGCCTGTTGGTCATTGGCATGAACCAGTACAAAGAACTCTGCTTACTGGACTTGACGGGGGCTGCCATCTACAATTCCAACTTGGTGCACAAGGCCATTATAAGTGCAGCCACTAGGAGCAAAGACATTGTTGATATGATCAAAAGCTGTATAGTTAGCGATGACACAAAGAGGTAATGGATCGAGTTTTTTTTAACCTTTTGGACGCCATCGACGTATATATGCGCACCACCGCACCGGTTCGACGCCAACGACGCATATATCCGTTATAGCGTCCAATGAGATATCAACCTAAATGCATTCCTATAGGGTTCAACTTCGTGTCTTACTTTCTCATGGTATGGCGTGTGGTGTGAGTGACAGCGTTTGTATTTGGCAGAGAAGGTTAACCTTTTCAACACGCTGTCCAAAAACTGGCACTCATACGCCATGACATCGAAATGGGAAACACGAAGTATAGACCTTAGACTGCATGTAAGTTGATATCGCACTGCACGACGTGACTGATACATCTGTCCTTGCCTTTGAACCGATGGGACGGATATATGTATAGTTGGCGTCCAAAAGGTTAATCACTAGTTAGTAGTTAGCTACTGCCTGCGAGTCCATACGCTTAAAATATCTTCAAACAAGCAATTCTTGTATATTTAGTAATTTCGAGGAACTCGGAAACGAAATCTAATTGATATTTATAGTACTGGGGTTTACGGGGGCGAATAATCGATCTAGCTATGTCTAATCTTCGGAAAAGCTTGTTTTCCCCGGAAAAACACGAAAGAAGCCGAGCAAAGCACGGTCACCCAGGTTACTATCCATCAAAATCAGTTTTGAAGTTTTGGCGCCATTTGAGCGCCAATCACGGATTAATCCGTCGGGATGGGCCACCCAACCTCTACATTTATCCAAAAGCTACTTATTAAAATGAATAAAAAAACTGACCATTTTGAAATGAAATGAAATGAAACGAAATGAAATAACAAAAAAATATTTTCAGGCAAAAACGCGTGAAAATAAACTTCTCCGATATAATAACGACCGAGCACGTGCTGTCTCTGAGCAGACGGGATGTGAGCATTCGGCTGAAGCAGTATAACGTGGATGACGTTCATGACGGATCGCCCGAACACGAAGAGATGGAGGATGACCACAGTGAGGTGGAGGAAGTGGAACCCAGCAAGTATGACGGTACGTTGGCAATGACCTGCCCGGCTAGCACGCAACCCAACCAATTATACAGGGTGTTTGGTAACAAGATGCAAACACTTTCAGGGATGACAGAGGAGGTCATTTTAGATATTTTAGACGAATCCGTTATTTTCTAGAAGAACTTTGAAATTAACGAATTTTTGTGTTTTCGTTTCTATGGAAATGTATGGAGAGAAATTCGTATCTGAATAACATGTGAATACAAGCAGCAAAAAGTCGTCCAGTTCAATTCATTTTAAAAACTTCCTTAGTTCCTACAGCTACTGAAAAATTACAATAACCCTAAAAAAAAAAGGAAATTAAAAATCAAAACTTATTCCGAATGCATGAGTAGTATAGAAAACGTACAATTTTCAAAATAAAATGATGCATATCTTGGAAACTAAGACTGTACTAAAGCAAGTTGTGTCTAAAATATCTAAAATGACCTCCTCTATCATCCTTGAAAGTCTCTGTATCCTGTTACCAGACACCCTGTATGCTCCGATATATAACACGTCATAATTATATGTGCGGCGGCGGGTGGAGATTTTATGATGAACATGCAAATGTTCCAACGTAAATGTATCTCCATACAAAATATTTATGTAAAATGTTGCCGTTTTTCTAGTTAAATCGAAGGAAATTGTCATATTAGTGCTCAAACGCAAAGATCTGATAACCCGAAATTAGTTTCAGATCATTTATGTGGAGATACCGAACGAACCAACTGTCAATATCCTCCATAGTTTTAAATTATAAGTGGGGTCCCGAGTGACCTGCATATATTTATGTCCATGACGATAACTATGTTAGCAGCCCTGCTAGTATGATAGCTTATACCGTCACGTTATATGGCAAAAATGTACTGAAACGTCACATAAAACGTGACGGTATAAGCTTATCATACTAGCCAGGCACATGAAGTTGAAAGTTTGGACATAAAGACATAACCAGGGAGCGAAACTTTGCTGCCGGTGACATCATTATGACGCAAATTCACTTATAGGATGATTTTATATAAACAACATTGCGACACTCCAAGGATTATTAATAATGCAATAATGGTAATGTAAATTTTATTTTTTATTAATAATAAATGTCTATTTATATTGAAAATAATGTAAATATTAAAATAATTACAAAGACAATAAGAAAAAAATATTTTACTAAGTAAGTAATTGTAAAAAATATATTCGGATAAATGAAAAACAACAAATTAAATTTCGTGGGTTGTCGAAAAATAGGCAGAACGCTTGGAATTCAAACACACCATCGCATCTTCTAATTTAAATACATACCTACATACATATACTGTACATAATGCCTGTAATTAAAACTGTACAAAATTATTGTTGTATCAAAATCGATTCCTTCAATAATCCAGATAAAAACACTCTGTATGTAGCTTGACGTCATACGTCTGTCATCGGCACCAAAGTTTCGCTCCCTAGACATAACGTATAAATGGTCACGTTTTACGTATGACGGTTAATATGGCTGTGTATCATTGACCGAGCGAGCGAAGCGTCTCCGTTTCACATTTCGATAAAAATTCTTTCTTATGTTTATCTGTCCGGATGTTCTCCTCTACAGTTTTCATTTCTCAACCGATTCTCGTGAAATTTTGTTAGCAGGTTCGATAATTATGTAGAATATTTTTGTTGTTTTTAAAATTTTGAAATTTGAAAAAAATATTTTTTTTGCGAGGTCTACAGCTCACAGAGCCACTAGTATTAGACAATTCGCGTCAAATTTTTATCCAAATTTGACGATAAATGTGACCGCAAAAGTTGTCATTTTGCTATCATGCTATCCGGGCTGTAGTATCAGTACATAATGGCCGGCAAATAAACGATATGGGCTATCCCTTGCAGTCCATATGTGTAATGTGTAATAAACTCATGTATGCATACATTAGATCGCCCTGGCAGTTTGATTTTGACTTCCAAAGGAAGGAAGCACTCTCCATAGAACTGGTAATGGTATTTTTTTTTGTCTTGAACCAATAAATAGAGAAATATCTGCACTAAGTCCTATTTTTTTTAATAAATGGCTTTGTGTATAACTATTAGAGAGAATAGGCCCCCATAATACCATTTATTTCATATGGCATTTATAGCAGACCTTTGCTTAACACAGCACTATCAATGAACTCAGATGGTGCTATTATAGTAACCAGAGGTAATAATAAGGCGTAGGGATGTGACGACCCCATCGCCCACTGTGTTTCCAGTGCAATCAGTCAATGTAGGGCAGCTTGTGGCTAGCTGTTATAATAGGGAGTAGCGACCCTACGTACCTAAGTACTCCTGGAGGTGTTCTGTGGATTGGTTGTATGAACATGCCTCCCGCCTCTAGCTTGTCTTAACAGACTGTCCAGACTCCAAAGTGGAGTCGCTGGAGTTGTTGCTCGGGGGTGGATGTGGTCGCCTAAGTGGCGAGTTGGCTATATGTTTAAAGTCCAGTGCCACCTCTCTATCCCCAGCCCTCTGCACCGGTGTTGCCCTTAGGTCATTTTTTTATGTCGCTATTTATAGAGGCCGATCTAGCAGAGGGCGAGTCACCGTCTGCCTGAGATAAAAATAAGAGATTTATCAGGCAAATGTCCGTTGTCTTACTGAATAGCTCAGCCATTAGTCCATCATATTCACCCAATAATCCGGTTCATTTAGATTCCATCAACCAGCAATAGTCCCTGTACACCCTGGCGGGTGCTGTCTCTGTGTGCGTCCCATGACACGGGCAGGGACAGCATCGGCTCGGTGTAACCCTTGCATTTCATTAAATTATCAAAAGGGTCTCTACGTGTTACCAATACTTCGGCTCCGCACACGCCTTCCAAAGGTCCGGGACACCATTGTCTCGTGAGCGGAAAAGACATACAATAATAAGAGAACGTACCCAAACTACGTGACTCGTTTAGGGGGGAGGGGTCACCCAAAGAGCAATGGGGAGGTCTATTCTGGCTATGAGTATTTCTGCGCGATCGGATCAGAAATGAGGCTATCCGCAGTAGAACCAAAGTAACCGATATGGCCCTCCGAATCGCTAAACTTAAGTGAGACTGGGCGGGGCACATTGCACGTAGAATCGATGGCCACCAACACCACCATATCAGCCCAAAGACGTCCACTGCTGGAACGGGTTGGCGATCGCAGTATCTCCACCGCACTCCAGGGATGCTGCTGCCCATCGCACGGTGGTCTTAGTCGTAGTTTTAGGACATACCCGGGTCCAACCGATGGCCGTTGGGGCGGAAAGGTTCTCCAGTGGCGACTACGTACTGGAAGGCGCAGCATGGGTAGGCCCTCTACAAGGTCGACTGATGACCTAGTTAAGGTCGCGGGAGTCCGCTGGATGCGGGTGGCGCAGGACCGGTCATTGTGGCACTCTTATCATCATTGATGATGTTTTTTTTTTACTTTTGAATACAATTATATTTTAACTACGCTTGCAAAAATATTTACAAATTATACTACGTGAAAACTAGAGGGGGGGGGAGGGGGTCATGGCATATACTACGCTTGGTCACCGAAGGGGGGTAAAAAACTGTAAAAAAATTGGTCACGTAGTTTGGGTATGCTCCCTAATAAGAATCGTATGGCATATTTACATACGAACCGTGAGATCTTCGAAAAGACTAGTACGGTTACCAGTTTTTGTTGCACTTTTAGCACCACCCTACACGTAATGTAGGGCAACAGTGGGTACTCCCTACGGACGTGGTGCAACTTCGACCCCCCTTGTCAAGTGAGTGGGCAACTTGACTGTTAGTTCTAAAGCTGAAGTTTTTAAGTAGTTTTTTTTATATAACGAAGGTGGCAACCAAGTTTACGGCCTGGCTGATAGTAAACAGATACAGTAGCCTATGGACACTTGCGACTCCAGAACGCCAGCAGCAACAAGAATTAATAAATATCCCCTAACTTCAGCGTCCATACAGTTTTAGGTTTCCGCAGCCAAAGATTCGTTTTAATAAATGTTGCTTCTATAACAGACAATATTTAAAATTAAGTGACCTAAATTAAAATCAAAAACGCGATTTTTAGGGTTTCGTAACAAAGAGTGCCAACGGAACCCTATTACTAAGCCTCCTGTCTGTCCGCCTGTCAATTTCATTAAATTGTTGTTTTCTTTTAGTGGTTTCATCCGTGCCTCTAACTGCTGAAGTTGTATCCAAGACGAAACAATCAGGATGGGTGGAAATTTCTTCAGAATCAGAAGAAGACTGTGCAATAATGGATTAATTAAATAGTCGTGTCTGTTACACAAAATGTAATAAATTTATATTATACAATTTACTGTCATTATTTCTTAACAGTATTATATTAGGATTGCATTTCCCTCATAAATTAACAATCATACAATAACATTTTGACACTGCAAGGAAAGATAGTATATTACAAAAATATTGTCTAATTAAATTACACTACATGGAAATAAATACTACTTGATAAAGAAGTTCATTTCAATATAAGATGCTTACGGAACCAACCACTCTTTTTTAAACATTCATCCTGTAACATGACTAATTATGTAATTATTTGATAGCAATTTCATTCAATTCTTCAAAATGTAAAAGAATCAAATTATGACTTGTTTTTGAAGGACTAAGGTGTAGTTCGCTTCATGGCTGCAATATATACATATATAAATGTAGTGTGTTACCGGCATGCGGGCTTTTCCAGCAGGGTATCGAAACGTAGCCATGAACTTAGTTTTATTGTAAAACCAAAATTTCAATTTCCTTTGTTTTCGAACAATATTTAAATTGCCAGCAATGTAAAGCTAAGTCAATTGTCAAGACAGTACAAATGGCAGCTCTTAATGTTTTGTTTACTACGACGTCATCATCGTAAGCAAATGCACCTAGTACATTGAAGGTGCAGATTTAAGAAGTTTAATTGTATAGTTAATTCAAATAATTATGGATTTGCTAGTACATGCAAACAGTTGCTAGTGAAACATACTATTGTACGTTTTGAAAAAAGCCCGCTTGCCGGTAACGCACTGTACATAATTATCCCGGGGTAATCGTGTCCAAGTATTTTTTCTTTTGACAACCAAACAAAAAATCACCAAGATAAAGTGCGTCAATAGTCGGGAGCGGGGACTCGTGACGTCACGAGTCCTATACTTTTTGCACGGCGTGACGTCATGAGTCCTCACACGCAAGCCTTGAACGGGCTATATCTTCATATTTTTTGTTTAATTTAAAAGACAAAAAATACGTGTAATCTTTTAACTAACTGCAATGACGGACAGTTTTTTTTAAGACAAGCTTATTCCACCGCGACATTGCGTCGCTCAATGTAGCGCGGTTGTTTTGTACGGTCAGCAGCACAAGAAACTGCGCACCCCAAGAGGTCAAAATGATCTACACATATGTTTATTATAAAGCAATAAGATCTTGTCTAGATCATGTTGAGCCATTCACAACGGGCTGAAAATCGGCTCTAGACATAGGGATCGTAGTTTTTATATGCTTGATATCCTGATTATTCTGATCCTATACTGCATATTTCAGACATTGCTTCGATTTATTTTTAAATCAATGTTGCTTCTATTTCGCCCTGGAATATTTTACTTAAGTAATTAAAAACTTGTTATGGTCGGCTTCTAATTTACTTAAATTATGGTAAAAAATGACACCAACAGGATTTGTTAAGTTATCTTAAGTTACATCTCAATTTATCTTTGTGATTTATTTATAAATTGAGAAATATTCAAAAATTACAAGAAAATCGAGCAAAAAGGAAAGAAATTTGAGCAATAAAGAAGAAGAAAATAAGTTCTGCTCTCTACAGATTACAAAACTTGTAAGAGTAAGATACATCATGTACACAAGATGACAATGATGATGGTAAAATTTGTACTTCATTTCTACAACTAGGTCAAATGCTATGGTCTATTAATGTTTGGCTAAATCTACAGAAATGAATTACAAACGTGAAGCAAGAAGAATTATTACAAACAATAGGAATAAAGCAAGTTTTTACGAGAACCCAGAAAGAACTGTAGTAATAATAACTGGGCGAATGAAGAGCTTGTAAGATTTGCCGTAATACTGCAAGCAATAACATCCGGGCAGCACATTTATGTCTTGAAATTTCTTCTTACATTCAATTCGTTTTACATGTTATTAACTGTGCTTAAATTGCTGATATCATCACCAAAAATTCAATTGTATCTATTGGAATTTTCTCGGTTGAAGGTTCAGATACTTTTACCTAAGATTAAAGGAGGTTCAGAGAACAATATGTTTATGGCTTTATTTTTTTTTACTTAATACAACAAATTTTCAGCATAAAATTAACTGGAAAATGATATAAGTATAAACAGGTGAAACATACATGATTTCGTTATTTTATCGCTTAAGTAAAATATCCAGGATGAAAAAATCATCAATACATTCATTTAAAAAAAACCGCTGTTGTCTTGAAGCTTCAATATGATGTATAACAAAAAATGTGGTATAATTCTACTATAGCCGAATGGTACAGGATTCTGTTATAAGGGTTGTGGGTTCCAAAGATATCCCGATTTTTATATAACCTCTATCAATTTCCGTGCCAAATCACGTCAGGATCTGAGTTAAGCATAATGACGGCAAGTAAAAGCCATTTCTAGAAATAAAACTATGATTTGAAACTTCTATTCTGTCTATGAGAACCGATGTTCAGCCCACTGTGTGCCAGCCACATCACTATGCATGCATGCAGCGTCCTGCAGGAACTAAACGTGCTAGTGACACTGCCTTCCTTCTCGTGGTCTATCGGCCACATTCTCGCTCTTGCGATTGCGTTACATTGGTTAGGCTTGTCCCACCAGGGTCCCATTTCTCAAAGCATATTTGTCATAGTCAAATAGAGTTAGTGTTTTGTATCATTTCATAGTTGTATTTACAAGATAAAACACTAATATCATTCGACCACCCAGGGCTGTCCAGCAGTGGACGTCCTTCAGTTGATATGATGATTTAACCTTTTTTTTGAGATATGTGGTCCAGTCCACACTAACAACTACTGGGATTATATTCTGTGCCAACCACACTACAATCAACAGTGACTTTATTGGACCATAAGTTTGCAGTGTGGAATAGAGAAAAAGTATCTCAGCAGTTAGCACTGCAGATTAACTTTAGCTTGCGCAATTATGATGGACCGTGAGCCTGGGGTACTTTACCGATTTAACTGTGATATAACCATCATCATCTGGCTGTAATATGATTAACCACTACTTTATGACAAGGTATCACTGTTAAATCTCCTCAAGTGTTAAGCAGTTACATTGCGCGCGGCTGCCGCGAGCGAACGTGCCTCGCGTAGTGTAACCCAGCTTCACAAAACCCAAATCTTATCATGAATGTTGTCTTAGTAGAAGTTATAGCGGGAAAAGCCTCATCAAACCATAACTTTAGCTCCCTTCACACATTGATTCTCAATCTCAATTTATACCAATACATTTAGCCCTGAAGAAAGCATCTGAGACTGATAATTTAAGATGAGAAATAATTGAGTACCTAACAATAAAGTAATTTAAATCTAAGTCTTTATCTAACATTATATATATTACACCACAGTCTATACAGAATCAGAGTTGATTCCATTTTTCTGATCTAACTTATTGCCATTAGTCTTTACCATATAAATGAAATATGTCATAATCTCTTTTTCGTTTACTGGCAATGTCTTGAAGTGTTTTTGTATAGCCTGGAACAAATAAAATGGGTGTCTGTTACTAATACATATTCATAAATGATTAGAAGTGTATTAATGAACATAATTGAATTACACAATAACAAACATACAACCATATTTAATTATAACATAGAAATATAACATTGAGGTGTTATCCAACTTGCAAAACTTACTTAAACACTGAATTGAAAGTTGTTTCAAATGTGAGATCAATATATTTTAAGACTAGTTAAAAATATTAAGAAGCATAATTTTGATACATGTAAACTTACATCAGCTAATTGAGCCTTATTGAAGCCAGGCCGTGTCTGCACCTTATAATGCCTCTTGTAGCGCCTCAGCGTATTCACTTGGAGCGAAAACCAGTCAACTTCGGGCGAGTCCATCTCTGCCTCATTGCTGTCATCCTCAGAGTCCTTTTGCCTCCTCTGTTTTGTCCGCGCACACTGTATCATGTTTTTGTGGTAATCGCAAATGTAGGTGTGTCTGGCCTAAAAAAAGGATAATTATAAATTATTTTATTTTACCATAATATTGACTTCATCAATTAACTCCTCTCCGACGCAAAAAGAGGGGTGTTATAAGTTTAATGTGTCTGTCTGTGTATCTGCCTGTGGTATTGTAGCTCCCAAATAAATGAAACAATTTTTGTTTAGTTTTTTTCATGTCATAGATAATTTTATCTCAAGCCATATTTCATAAAAATCTGTTCAGACATCTTTGAGAGGCAAATCTACCACAGCCTATAACTTACTACTCAAGACAATTTTTATCCTACGTTATGAGGTCTGCAGATGTAACAGCTACTGAGACACTAGAAATTGCTGTCTGTAGGCAAGATGCAGCTACCTATCAACAATTTAGAACAATAGATTGGGGCCCAGAATTTAGACCCCATTGGCAAGAATTTACCTCAGCCTGTTTTAGCCCGCATAAAACCAAATAGGATTTAGTCTAGAAAAAGGGAATGTCAGTAGTTTTTTTTTTCACTGCACAATACTGGTGATTGAAAAGGCAATTTCATGTATGAAAGCGAGTAGTAGTCACCTGGGCGTCGATGCTAAGCTTGAGCCGCCGCTGCGTGACGGTCTTCTGAATGCGTTTGCTGTACGCGGCGTTGCCCGCTGGCCGTCTGCACCGATCGCTGTCATCCACAAGGCAACATATTTGGTCGGAATTTCCTCGAGAATCTTCTTCTCCTGTACTAAACCCGTTGTTCATTTGATACTCGCGTTGAATCATATATAAAGAATAAACTACACTTCAGTTATAGACGTCGCACTGAGCCCTGACGACGAATCGACGTATTCACAAAGACGTAGGATTGAGGTTATGATTTAAAACAACACAAATCATTTCTACGATATTCAACAGCAGATTCATCACAATGAATCGCCGCGGGAACAGTTCTTACACATGGATCACCATCTGGAGGCAGACATTCTTTAATAACACCGAATGGTTCATCACTGCCGTTCACAACAAATCCTGGATATTTCTATATAACCACTATTTTCAATTGTTTCTATCTCTGGTATTTAAGAAATTATGTTTGTTGGACAAATTTTTACATAATATTGTCTTTATCAATTTAAAGAGATGTGAAAATCTGCCATCGAATACACTGACTTTCGCACCGATCACTTTAGCTCTGCCAGCTATTCGTTCGCGTCAAGTCAATCGTTTTCAACTGTCAACACAACGAACGACGTAGCGCACACCGCCAACAAGACCGTAAATGAAATTAGTTCTTTCTTCTTCCCCGGCTTACGAAACGATCGCTTGCTGGAAAACAGATAATTCGTATTGTGCGTGAATGTGTGCATAGATGCAATGTCAGTCGACGTAGCTATATTTATGTAACTATAAACAAAAAATAAAGCCAACGCCGCCCGCGTGATTGGCTGCCTCGTGGCGGGACATTTAATTTTGACCAATGGGACCGAATTGCCGCTAACATTGTCTGCTCATGTATTCACTTACGACAAACGCGAAGTTCCCTACGTAATAAGCGCTGAAATCGTGTGCTCGTTCGTAATATATACAGACTCGGTGAGTTTTACTATTTCTTTATTTTAATATTGTTAATTTCTATAAATGCGAAAATGTGGTGGTCATGGACGTAGTGTATACTTATTGCGCTGTAATAATGTCGGAATCTAAGCGATATTTATAGTTCTACATTCTAATTTTGTAAGCAAATGGCTGCCGAAGTAAAGTGACACTATACTATACCTATGACAGTTCTATAGGTAAGTAGCTATCCGTCAATGTGTTGTGCTAACATACATATATTGTGACCTAATATTGTACATATACGAAAAAATATGATTACTTTTACTGATATGATTGTAATGAAGGATTTGTTTACAAAAATTCTAATTAAACTCCAATTCATATTAATAATAAGTACTAGTAATAAATTACAATTCTGAATGATATACGTTTCCGCATAGCTGCTAACGTGTTAACTTAACGCACTCTAGAAAATTATACTACCATATTCATTAATTAGGATCTTTGCTACGAATAACATTTCTACATATGTATTGTAAACAATATCGGTGACCTTGGAGCACCGGTAGGATTGTTTAGGTGTAGGTACGTAAAGTATAAATATTTCGTAAAATATCAGTTACTATAATTACGTTTACTCAACTTATAATTATGCAGTAGTTGATAAATATTTTATTTTATATTAGCAATTATCTATTGTATTTTGTTAATAGGACTTATCTTTAAATTTGAAATATCAAATTTCACAAATTAAAAACTTAACTAGCTACATGAACTATAATGTAATATGTATAAAATCGAATATCAGCAGATAAAATAAAATTACGAGCGACGAGCTTTCGGCTTTATCTATAGTTATAGTACTTATACGATTTACTTTTCACATTTCTTTGCAGGATTTACTGAAATGTGATTAAATCAATTAACTCGATTAGAACCACAATTATAATGTCTTGGGTGAGTTTCCTATTGTATGATTTTAATTGTTTATCACATCAAACATCTAAAGCTTTGCTCACTTTGGTTTCTATATAGGATTAATAATCAATTCATCGTTCACTCAGTCCTGTGTGTTATTCCTGCACTCATGAGAATTAGGGAAATTCACCGTTTTCAATTATTATTACATGCCCATTTTTGAATCATGATGATTGATGTGGTTTTTGTGAAAAAGTACATAGGATAATTAAGTCATATAAAGCACATGAACGTAACCTAAAAACCGAAATCTAAATCCTTTTTATTAACCGAGAAATCTGAAGTTCAAATACCAAAATTGAAAACAGACACTGCAAATTCATGCAAAATATGAAGCGCTATAATAATCCCATGGATAGGCGAAAAATTAATATAGCGTTACCGTCATCCGCTAACAATATCTTGGATAGATTACCGTAGAAAGTTCAAGGTCTCTGAGGAAATAAAGGATTGAAAAGACACAGTGACTGACAGTGTATGCCGCATAGCGACCTTGTCTTGCCAATCTTCGATATGGTAAATTGAAAAAAATCACAAGAAAATAATCATAATATTTTAATTAAACTTTTGGAACAATATGATGTGTGATGTGATATCAACGTCGTATTCGCATTACAGCACACCCTCATTTTTTCAGCTTGGCACCGTATATTGTGGAATTTGTGGATAACAAACTACTTAAAAACGACTGTAACTGTAACGAAGATATTTGATCCATCTATCGATTGCAGAGAGTACACCTATTATATATTGCGCCCTATTACACGATCCCGCGCTTCCTGATAGGGAAAGGGATCCTGTCACTGCCAGTAGTTTTTTTAAGTTCATTGTGCATCAGTCCGTGCTTAAGGGGCACGGAATTCTCAGTTACGCTTTGTCAAACGCAGTCACTCCAGAAATCGACTGCTCCAGTCCAACAGTTAAGGTACAGGTTTACGAAATATGAAGGGCGTATGCCCGGCATATTGGGCAGTGTAGCCACTCAACTCAAGCGTTTTATTTATAAAAAATGTCGACTGATGGTAACTGGTCACCACAGCCTAGATCCCTGCAACGCCAGGGGTGACACATGCGCGTTGCTGATCCTTTAAAATAATTAAACGGGAAAACCTCGACAGGGAATCCACCACCGGAGCGTCCTAGAGAGGAAATTTCTCTGAAATGGTAACGTACGCAACTATTTAGGATCTAAGGTGCGAGGATGAATGCCCAGCGATGGTGAGCGGTGCGATGGTAGAAAGCGGCCGTGAGCATCACATCTAACACTTATTTAGAGGACAACTTTTCGGATAAAAGCGATAGAAATCACAACGAGACAAAGTTTCTCCTTAAACTTAATGGTTCAATATCGCTTGTATGTTTTGGATCGTCTAAGATTCGCACAGTACCTACGTCTCTGAAGCGAGTCAATAATGCCTATTCCTCAGCTATATCCACTTGCTCAGAGCGACAGCAATACTCCATGTGCATACGGACTGGTGACTTATATGTTAAAAGTCTTTGTGCCGCGGTAAAGTACTGCTTCGCTCTATTGAACTCAAAGCACAACAAACTTTGTAGATGTCAGCTTCCTTGGCTTTGCTTTCTAAGTAGCTCTGAAACGGGACGTCGCTCGAAATGACGACACCAAGAATCCCAATACTCTCTGAAATAGAAAGGAGTGTGTCTTGAAACCGTGGGACCACAGTGAATAGGGTTATTTTAGCAGTTAACGCGCATACTTGTGCCTTGGTGGAGTTGAACCGGACCAGATTATCCTGGCCCCAGAGATGGCAGATACTCTAGAGTGGTCTCGATTTTGGACACAAGTTTTTCGTGACTCTATAACATAGAGGAACGATGAATATTTGCAGCAGGCACGACCCTTATGATAAGCATCCTAGGTGCTATCATCTGCATAACAATAGGCGTTGTCAATAGTTAACATGCCATTGATATGCAGCTAAAAACCGTAGGGGATAGCACGGAGCCTTGTGGAACCCCAGCGTTAATGTCTATTCTTTCGAAGCAGCTGACTTACGCCTCTCTTACTACTGGACAGAAAACTGGCGATCCATCTCCATAAACCCTCGGGCAGTTCATAGGATGGTAGCTTCAACAGAAGACGTCAGTGCCAGACCAGATCGAACGCTTTCGCTATGTCCAAGCTGACCGCTAATACCCTTGGTCCCAATGGCTAAAGCCCACCGGTGCGTAAAATAAACAGCCACAACATCAGCAACATGGTGAAGGCGTAACTGGTCGGCCTTTATAGTTACATATCCTTAGGCTAAGGACTTTATCATGAGAATCCAATACGGATTAAGGTGACCTTGAATTTGTCCCACTTGTAGAACTTCGTCACACGTTCGGCTCGCACACATTCCCAATGACGGAATTTAATTTGATAGCATATATTACACATTAGGTACATGAGTAAAATCTCATAGCAGCAATGGAAATTATTGGAAGTAAGGAGAGTCTGCACGTTGCGAGTACTGGCCAGCGCTTCGCTGTCAGTTTCTTTTATTTAACATTTTACTTATGTGCCAATAAGGTTTTTTTTCTTTAAAAGCACTTTACTTATGGGTTAGGTTAGGTTTTTGATATTATAATCTCTCTGACATTATCACCCTATCATCGGCTGAATGAAATTCTATAGAATAAAACATACATAAACATAAGTAATTAATCAAATTACTGTTAAAAAGTAATTTGATTAATTATTGTATGTATTTGTTGTTTGTATCGCCATTTCTATATCAAATGTTTATTTTCAATGATTGTACGTTTGTAGGTTTTCTAGTTCCATGAATCTCCTTTGTAGGTTGGTAATATATTTCTTCAATCAACTCGATCTGATTATTTATAATCAATTAGAAGGTCCTGAAAAGTTAATAGGGTCACTTCGATAGGTCGCTTAGCGACCTAATATAGTGTGCTGGTTTGCGACTACTAGAATGAGTTGATGAACTGAAAGGCTATATTCTTGTCATTAATTGATTTCCATTTAATCACTAACAAATAAAATGCATACGACTCACTGTTTATTTAGGGTCTGTAAAAATGTCAATATTTTTTATTAAAAAATTCAAAACAATCAAGTGGTCGCAAACAGATGCAGGTCGCGTTTGTGAAAGTTAAAATCAGATGCATTATAGTTATATCAATACACATTGTCTTTGAAAATAACTTCATATTAAGAATAAGGAACATAAGTGGCTACTTATTTATAGTCTTGTATTACGATTTATTTTAAAATATTTCTTTTATTAATTCAATCAATGATGAATGGTAATCCTACATACGGTGTTAAAATTATTTATTTTATTAGATTTTGCTATCAGTATATTCTATTAATACCAATAATACCCATATATATTATAATGAAGCAAATAAAAACAAAAGGATTCTAGTATCGAAGGGGCTCGCCATACGCCGTAGCTGCGCTAATCGTCTTATTGACCGGTTACTGGACTGGCTTTGTTGCCACTTCGTGCACCGTCGGTCTCTTTTCGTGTACATTCGAATGTTTCTAGTTTGGCCGCTGCGCGTTGAGGGCGCCAGTGTGCACTTGTTTAGCGTCTCGTTATGCGACGTTGCCAACTGTATTGACTTAAAGTACGAAGGAACGAAGACAAAACGTACGCGCGTGGATTGTATGTAGAACTTAAAGCCGGCAGCTTTTGATTAAAGACCACGCGATAAATATCTAAATATCACTGAATTACGTACCTAACGGACCAGTGCTTTATGTGATACTGATGGCAATATTGAGTTTTTGTGATAATAAAGATTTTCTGTTAAAAGTGAGAGTGAATTCAGTAAAAACATAAGCTCTTAGTGGCTAAGTAACTTGAGTGAAATATAAGTACCACGATTTATATATTAGAGAAAGGGACATGATTGGCTCAATTTCAAGAACGCAAGAAGTATTTTGAACCCGTCAGGAGGATAAAGAACTGGTCGGCCGAAAGCGGATCGGGGCGCGACGGGAGGCGCTTGGGGTGCGCGCGACGAAGCCTCGTGGTGGCCTGGAGGCGCAGGAGAACTACAGCAGCAGCAGCAACAGCAACAACAGCAAATAAATGAGGAAATCGCAAGAAGCACAGCCGCTGCTACTCACCAGTTGTACACATATAAAATGACTGGAGGATTTTCAAACAATGGGGGTGATAACTCTACATCAAGTTACGATTATCGTATGGTTTCTGGTTCTAATAACAGAGAAGACTCTCCTCAACAAGCATGGTGGTATGCATCAGGATCAGTAGATTCACATCAACAAGCATCATCTCCGACGGTAATACTTTTTGTTTATTAATTCAAACTACTCATATTTTATGCTGTTATTGTTAATCACTTCTTTGAATTATATTTGGATAAATGTCCCACATCCCGATTAGACGATCACTGAATGTAATTGAAATTTTAGATAATACGTTCGGATTCAGGTCCAATATCACACATTTTTAGGTAAAATTTCAGATGTTTAAATTGAAAACGTCACGAATAATATAAATATTAATATTAATAGTTAATTAAAGTTGTTTCAAAAAATTAAAAATGTTAAATTAATTACTATATGTACTAGAGTCTCATTATCCACCTTTTGGCCCTGGCTCTCATCAACCTGCCTAGCAGGATAGCTTATACTGTTACGCAGAAATGTACTAAAACGTCACACGTAAACTTGACGTTATAAATTAAAGTGCTAGCTAGGCTGACGATACTAATATACAGTTTATCATCTGCCTATGTTAAATAACATAGTTAACAAGTTACGATTTAACGAGGCAATATGGTACGAAAGAACCACTTAGCTCATTAATTCAAGAAGAAAACGAATCAGTCGATAAAGCCCGTCACAGACGGAGCTATAATGTATATTAATATACCGTAAGATATCGAAATGTATATTTTAGTATAGCTGAGCACCACACACGACAAAGATACCGAAATATATATTTTTGTCATCATAAAACACGTTGCTTTCCTAGGGAGCGCACGATTAGCATAAGTACAGGATGTTTCGAAGTGAAATATGAATTTGACGAGTGTTTTACTATCGAATTGATAGCTCTTCAGATGACGATTCCGATGCGGAATTTGAACTGCGCGTTGCCTTATCAGCAAGGACACGTTCTTTCTATTAAGATCTCCATAATTAAAATTAAATACTAAACAAAATGTTGAAATGCACGCACCGCACCGCAGTACTGAACAAGTTTTGACTAGTCATGCGCGAGCATCACAACAAGCAAGCAAACCAAGCATGCGTATCTACATTGTGAGTGAAACGGCTTGTGTGGAAATGGGCTTGAAGCCCGTCACAGACGGAGCTATAATATATATTAATATACCAAAATATATATTATAGCAAGGCATATTAATATTTATTTTGCGTACTAGTTGACAGAGTCCACACACGCAGCTATAATATATATTTCAGTATATTAATATATATTATAGCAAGGCATATTAAGATACCTTGCTATAAATATATATTATAGCTCGGCATATTACGATATATTTTGGCATATTATAGGGTGTTCCTTATCTGCATCTTCGTTTCACTCACAATGTAGATACGCATGCTTGGTTTGCTTGCTTGTTGTGATGCTCGCGCATGACTAGTCAAAACTTGTTCAGTACTGCGGTGCGGTGCGTGCATTTCAACATTTTGTTTAGTATTTAATTTTAATTATGGAGATCTTAATAGAAAGAACGTGTCCTTGCTGATAAGGCAACGCGCAGTTCAAATTCCGCATCGGAATCGTCATCTGAAGAGCTATCAATTCGATAGTAAAACACTCGTCAAATTCATATTTCACTTCGAAACATCCTGTACTTATGCTAATCGTGCGCTCCCTAGGAAAGCAACGTGTTTTATGATGACAAATATATATATTTCGGTATCTTTGTCGTGTGTGGTGCTCAGCTATACTAAAATATACATTTCGATATCTTACGGTATATTAATATACATTATAGCTCCGTCTGTGACGGGCTTTACACTTTACGCAATACGTAAACTAAGAAGATGCTTAGATATTATAGGTGTTTTCATTTTTTTTGAAATTAAATTATATAAATATTTAGTTAGGTATCTTATAATATTTATA
Source organism: Notocelia uddmanniana (assembly GCA_905163555.1). Taxonomy (NCBI): domain Eukaryota; kingdom Metazoa; phylum Arthropoda; class Insecta; order Lepidoptera; family Tortricidae; genus Notocelia; species Notocelia uddmanniana. Next base: position 27,556,403 of record LR991055.1, read on the forward strand.
AATTTATAATAATTTACACAACTCAATTTCAAAATTTAAGGAAACTCGGGTACAACAATATTTTAGGTTTAGAAGCCTGTATTTGTTGTAATTATTTTCGCAAGTGGCATTATTGAGCACACACGTAGGGACTGGTTGAACGTAAGTGCATTATTATTATTATTAACGTGTTGCGATGCCCTTTGTAGACTGCAAACAACCGTAGATGTATATTTTATTTATAAGAAACTATGTTGTATTCAATTCATCTCATAATTTAATTGGATCAACTTCCTTGCATATGTTATTCGTAAAAAGTAAGTAGTAGGTGAAAGAATATGACAAAAGGAAATGGAAAATAGGGGTAACCTACGGTCAGCCAGGACTTCTACGATAAAAACCGGCCAAGTGCGAGTCGGTCTCGTGCACGAAGGGTTCCGTACCAGAAACAGTATTTGTTATTATTGTTGCAATAAAATAAATAAATAAATAAATAAATAATATTGGGGGACAATCTTACACAAATCGACCTAGTCCCAAACTAAGCAAAGCTTGTACTATGGGTACTAGACGACGATATACATACTTATATAGATAAATACATAGAAAACATCCAAAAATACAACATCTGTGAAAATTTTAACCTCCTTGCTATTACGGTTCTTGAGATACAGCCTGGTGACAGACGGACGGACGGACGGACAGCGAAGTCTTAGTAATAGGGTCACGTTTTTACCCTTTGGGTACAGAACTCTGAAAATCGGCCAATAGCATGAAGATGACGGGCCATGCTCAGTGTAGGGTTCCGTAGTTGCCCAGTTAAAAATATCTAGAACCTAGTATAGAATTAATTATGATTGTATTATTATTATTTTCAATTGACATTAAGCAATGTGTGTAATGTAAATAATTATTTGAATTGAATGTTAGATTTTAATGAATATTTGCACGCCTAGACCGGCTGAATACATGACACTATATTATGTAATACTGTGACATCCCTTTGTACTGTATTCTATGCAAATAAATATTTGATATTGATATATTTGAAATATTTGATATTGATCAAATAATAACAAGCAAAGGGGAATACTCTCGCAGCGTGTCAGACGTCCTTTACTAAGAAGCAGAAGGGAAGATTTTTTTACGATAACTCAAAAACAGCTTAACTCATCAATAGATCATATCCGCTATAGTTTTCGTTGAAAGTCTTTATTAACCTTTAATTTCATGTTTTTTTATTTTATTTTTTTGGACCCAAAGTTCAATGTTTTTTTAAGGAGTGATTATGTCCGGAAATATTAACTTTATCAAAAAATGTTTGATGAAGACCTATATTCATTTTGAAAGATCTATCCAACAACACCCCACAAGTCGAAGCAAAAAATATTTCGTCCCCTTTTTACGTCTAGGGGAGGTACCCTTCATTTTTTTACTACTTTGATAGATTTATTGATTTATATGCCCATGCCAAATTACAGCTTTCTAGCACTAACAATCAGAGCAAAGCCTCTGACAGATAGACGGACATGGCGAAACTATAAAGGGATCCTTGTTGACTACGGAAACCTGAAAAGGGTAGCGAGCAGAGTGAATAACTGAATATACCTTTATCTGTTATTTCAAAATGGCTAAAACGGAACCCTTATAGATTCGTCGTGTCTGTCCGTCCGTCCGTATGTCACAGCTCATTTACTCTGAGACTATGACCACTACAATTATGAATTTTGGTAGGAAGGTGTATGCTATGAACCACTATAGAAATATGATGTGAAATTACGAAAAAAAAAATATTAAACTGGGGGGGCTCTCCATATAAGTAACAGGGGAATCAAAAATTTTTTTTCCAATGCCCATAGGCTTGTGGGGTATCTATGGATAGGCCTTTAAAAATTACATAGAGGTTTTTAAAAAACTTTTCCATTCAAGTCAACCATTGGAAAAAAATCAAGATGGTGTACAATTATAAATACTTTCGACGATTTTTGGTTTGAACAATATAAGTTTAATGGTTTTTGAGTTATTGCTGAAAAAGAATACGTATACGTTAGTATATATCTTCTTTGGCGTAACATAAGTGCCGTGACTTCTCTATGAAGATAAGACCTTTTTTATTTAATGTATTTTATAGTGGTTTTTATATGTAGATTAGGAGGTGTCGGTACGGAACCAGTCTCTGTGCGTGACCCGACACGCACTTGGCCGGTTTTTTTTATATCATACCCAACGGTCTTAGGTTGCCTGGGTAAAAGTTGGGCACATAAAAGGTATCCTAACTTAATGATCGCGATTTTTAACACGTTCTGTCCAGCTAGGCTACTCCTATGCGATTTATCAATCTATATACGGTCGCTAGGCCGGTTACGCGACCAGCGTCAGTTTGCGACCACCTATTAATATTTTTACAGGCCCTAATGAAACATTTGTATTGAGTTGTATGCATTTTATTTGGTAGGTTTTGAATGGGAATCTATTAGAAAAATGAGAAAATATCCTTTCAATTCATCAACTCCTGCAACTGGTCGTTAACCGGTACACCAAATTAGCTGGTCGCTAACCGGCCTATCGACCCTATTATCTATCATGTAATCGTTGTCATTATCGAATAACAGATGAGGAGTGAGGTATATAATTCTAATACTGGATCTTTGGCCATTTCATTTAGTTTTGTATTCCGCTTCACATCCTTCTTCTTTTTTTTTATCAAAAATGGATTCTATACAAACTGTATTTAAATTACAATTCACTTCATGTACGAGTAGGTATGATACAGTTTTGAGTTACGTTCTTTTCTTTTTGAAGTGTCGGTCGTCGCCCTAAGGCTCAACATAAACCGGATCAGCACAGCGGAGATAAAAGTATTGCAATGTAAACTGTTAGCTAAATATTTAAAAATAAAGTTTAAATTATGATGTTTGCATAAAAGCTTATGTTCCGTCTAGTTGCATCGCTGTGAGCATTGACTTAAATAAATTCTTATATTTATACTGAAATGCTGGCAGTAACGAATGAGAAATGTCATACTATTATTTCTGCTATGCTCTAAGCCACTGTTTCCGACTTTCAGTGGCGTGCCCTGCACCGCACCGAACCTTTTCCCAGTTTTAGTACAGGTAATGGTGCCATTACACTTCGGCTATTTGTGCAAATATTCGTGAAGGAAAGGAAGACGAACACGCAACCAGAATTGTGGTTCCACCATAATGGCAGTGTACCTTGATAAGTGATTATGGTGGCCCCACACTTTGGGTATTGGTGCAAATATTTGGGCTAATCTATATTAATAATTTCGTGCAGGGGTACGGTAGACCCGAACGAGACCTGTCTCAAATTGAAGAACGTATAAAAATAACGATTTTTGAGTTGAACATATGTATCCGCAAAATTCGGATTGTCGCGTATTTTGCATTAAAAAGTGTTAATTTTACGACAAAAGGTCGGCCATATTAAATTAGTTGGTTGACAGCACAGACTACTAAGAATATACTGTTGACAGCGTCGGGTTGGGTACGTTCGGAAATTGTAAACTATGTTTGCGTCCGGTGTGTTGGCCAGGTTGCTGGGCGTGGATTCGGCTAGCCGCGTCTGCAGCGTTTTTTTTTGTAGTTTTCAAGCGTTCTATACACCTATCAGCCTAGCTAGAACGATAACTTATACCGTCACGTTATATGGGCGAAATGTATTAAAACGTCACATAAAACGTAACGGTATAATCTATCGTGCTAGCTAGGCTGATTGTCACAACAACCGCCTTCAAAGCGAATGTATGGGGCCTGTTACATGATTATATTATCACGTGATACATTCATATCACGATAAGTATCACGTGAATATTGAAGCAGAATCCATACAAATTTGATAACTGCGATAATATTGACACCTCAGTATTGTGATAATATTAATCGTGTAAAGGACACCACTTGAATGTTTGCTGAGTCTGTCCGCCATCTTAAAGCTGCGTCTCTATTTTGTTATGACAAACTACTAGGTGACTTATGGCTTTTAAACGTCTAGCAAAATTCTAACCCTATCTCGCTCTATCTTATAACTTAGTGGTACTGGGGGTCTACTCCGAAATTCAAAATCCTAACTTCGTATAGTGCCGTCCCTTTCACTCTCCTGTCATAGACTATATGAGTGAAAGGGACGGCACCATACGAAGTTAGGATTTTGAATTTCGGAGTAGACCCCCAGCTCATGCCGTTCGCCGCGCTCGGACGTTAGAGGCGCTACCGCGAACCGAAAACGAAGTATCTGCCGAGAGGCGAGAGAGATCTCGCACATGTATATTCGAACGACAGAGAGGAAGATAGTTCGTTTTTGTTTCGCAGTAGGCCCTCAGGCGTCAACTTCAAAACGAATAGGGTATTTTACTATATGAGAAATAAAATTCAAAATGTAAGAAAAACCGGCCAAGTGCGTCGGACTCGCGCACTGAGGGTTCCGTACAACTAAAAAACAAATGTGATTTATCAATATATTTATATTTTTGGTAAAATATACTTCATAATAAACATTATCATCTAATTTCAAGATAGGTCGATGGGAAGTTAAAAAATTATATGTATGACAGACAACACACGGAATGTTCTTTTACTTTCTTTGACCGGTTTGCGCTCGGACTGAAGTGCTACAAACCGAAAACTAAATATATATGCCTCTCTGTCGCACTTGCATATTCGAGCGCGGAGAGGGAAATACTTCGTTTTCAGATCGCGGTAGGACCTCTGGTCTGACAGCTCCTATTCCTGGATGGTGCGCGTATCGAAAGAAGTACCTTTGGCAAAACGGAACAAGTTGTTAAATAGCTTCCATTAATTGGAGAAAATATTACCAACTGTTATTATTATCACGCGAAGCACTGAATATTGAAGCAACATCCATAGGGGCCTGTTACATGGTTATTATTATCACGCTATATATTCATATCACGATCCGTATCACGTGCAATGAATATTGAATAAAATCCATAAAATTTTGAAAACCACGATAATCTTGACACACCAGTATTGTGATAATATTAAGCGTTTAACAGACCCCATACAATTTTAATAAATCGCGATAATATTGACACATAATATTGAGTGTAAAGGGCCCCACTTAATAGAATTTGGCGGAGAATAGAGAGCTGCTACCGCGAAACAAAAACGAACGAACATCGTGTATTTCCCTCTATGTCGCTCGATTTTGCAAGTTCGACAGAGAGGGAGATACACGAACTTCATTTGTTTTCGTTCGCGTTAGCAGCTCTGACTTCGCACCAAAAATACTGATTGGCACATCAATATTTAACAATTCACATCTGTACTGAATTTTAATGAACGATTAGTATTTTAGCTATACAAATCAGTACTGATTACGGTGTCAAATTTTTTATGTGCCTTTAAATACTACCCTTACAAAAATGCTTAGGATAAACTTGCAAAGACTAGCCTTTGCCCGTGACGTCGTCAGCGTAATCTTTTACTCCCTATTCCATATGTTAATCCAGACTACAGACTATATTTGTATACGAAGTTTCATCATAATCCGTTGTTGTAATGTTTTTAATTTATACATTTTTGTACACTATTTCTTTCGTCGTTTGCATAACAGTCACGAATAAATGTTTACTTTATTTATTTCACCCGAGCGAAGCCGGGCTTTCATCTAGTATTATTTATTGATGTTGCATCTCTTTTTTTAATATCGTAATCACAAATTGACAGATAAATGGGGCCTGTTACACGGTTATTATTATCATGCGATACACTCATATCACGATCCGTATCCTGTTCATTTTAATGAATATTGACGCAAAATCAAACAATTTTAAAAAACCGCGACAAATTGACACGCCAGTATTGTGATAATAATCGTGTAACAGACCCCATTGACCAACGGGGCATTTTACACGGTTATTATTATCACGTGATACACTTATATAACATATTGATTAATATTGAAGCAAAATCCATACAATTTCGAAAACCGCGATAATATTGACATGGCCATCATATATTAATCGTGTAGTCCTCATTCTAATAAAATCCTAAGTATTCCCAATATTTCCCAATTATTAATAGACAGACTTAATACAATTCTTTCTTTATGTATCTTGTAATACAGTATCATTTGATAAAACTCGATTCCGATTAAATTGACGGAACAAACAAAGTTTGTTGAAAGCTTAGGTTGAGACTTAAAGTTGCATTTACACATTCGAACGAATAGCGAGACGAATAACGAATACGCATGTCTAAAGCCGGGTCCACAGCGCCATGTTTTTCGTGTTTGCAAACATCAAACATGTTTTTCGAACACAAAATAGGCGTGGCCTCAATGTCAAGGCCGGTCCACTGCACCAAAAATCCAACAAAACATGATTGTAAACTAAAACATGTTAGATGTTTGCAAACACCAAAAACATGGCGCTGTGGACCCGGCTTAAACAGTACATTCGCTATTCGCCTCACGATTCGTGCATTCGCGTTGGGAGCGGTTTTTCGGACGCGAATTAAAGGGCACGAATAGCGAACACGAACTTACTGTTCACACATTCGCCATCGCTCGATCCAAAACGACGTGTAGACAAAATGTAGTGGATTGAAGTGCGATTTTTAGACTTAAATGTTCTTTTCATCAACAGAAAGAGCTCATTTGGATGATGTAGCGCGCATGCCGCAATTAGTTTCACGTCCTCCATATTCGTGTGCGAATAAACCCACGAATGTGTGAACAGTAGTTCGCGACGGCATTCGTACACGAGTGTTTCGTCGAATAACGAGGCGAATAGCGAACACGATAGTGTAAATCTAGTGTTAAGCACAAAGTACAATAAATCCAGTGAAATACGTTGTGTATTTAGTAAGAACTAACCGCACGAATGCTGCATCTCTGTCACTTCAATATGCAAGTGCGATAGAGATAGCACCCAGTGACATCTGGTGCAAACAAGTTAAACTAATATTTCCAATATTTTCATAGAAAATTTCGTACTTCGAGCTGAAAAGGCCCCTGGACTTAAGAAAAGAAATGGTACTCTGAGGGATGAAATGAAAGTAAATATTTTGTTGTGCCATTCGATACCTTTAACGTTTCCTGCATCTATTTAATTGTTAATTCAATGGTATGTGTAATTTGTGCAATTCTTATTATTTTTTATAAGTACCATTATATCGCATTTTGCAAAAAATACGCATACGACATTGAGTTGCGGAATCCCAGCCCGCGTAAACCACATTTTAATTAATTACAATTGATTGAATATTTTGGATTGCAGGAAATATTGACGATCCACAGATGGCACAGATCTTAGGCAGCTATGTTTAGGGGGCTCGAAATATTTTTCCTTATGAGATACCTATTTGTATGTAAATAATACAATAATAATAGGCAGTCTTAGTTTATGTAATTAAAACAACATATTGCAATCTATATAAATAAAAATCAATGTTTGTTCCACAGTTTGTTCCCTACGCGTTTCAATAAGGTTTCAAAACCATTGATCAGATTGTTATGAAACTGATCGAGTTCTGGGGACACCTGCGACGGTTCCTGGCCCAAAAAATCTATACAATTAATTGTTTTTTTGGTTAAGAATCTATATTAATTTTGCATTGCAAAATATGATGGGTATAGCTGTTTTATATAATTTATTTAAAAATTGCCTAGTTTGGTACCATAAACCAATTCAAAAAAATTGGACTGTGCTTTGAGTAAAACGGAAACAGTTTAAAGTACTGGTATACAGGGTGTTTCAATGAATTCCGTTAATTTCGAGGGCACAATCCTTAGATGAAATAAAGTAATTTACTTAGATGAAATAATTAATAATTTTGAATGAAAATGAAAAAAAAAATCTTGAATTTTGAAAAGCTAAATGTTGTTTCTACGGCTATACACGGCTATATGCTGGAAGGAACGGAAATCAATAAAAAATCCTGTATATTAATTGAAAGCTCAAACAAAGCGGTTTAATATAATATTATGTGGAGTTTGTTAGATGCCTTTTTTAATTTTGTATGTAGGGGGTTACCTAAACTATTCATCTAATATGTTTTTTTTCCACTTGTAGAGGGAAGAATGTATGAGGTAGAGGCGTTATAAGCCTTAGTCTATTCCATAGCAACTGTCCTTTTTGTAAAATAAGTCAGGGCCGAGGGCATTTTGGGGTTAGTTTTTATTATGTATAATATATATTCTGGACTATTTTAACAGAAATATCCAAACTAAAAAAGTGGCCAACTGTGTGTCAGACTATGCATAACATAATGAAAGGTGCTGCTAGTCCTTATTTAAAACCACTATTTTATACCTGTGAATAAAATAAAAAAGGTTGTATCTTTGTATCAAACTCACAGCACTTACGTCCTTTTGTTTGGGCATGGCAGTTTTTCGGCAAAATTAATAGCTTATGGGATGGACGTATCTTATTCCAAACATTTTTCAATAAAAGTATTTAATATACACTATTTCTACGATTTTTTTCCACGTTTTTTATTCTACGGTTCGAAAGTTAGAGGAGTAAGGGTGTCACAATTATTTTGACATTCAGAACGATTATCTCCGAATGTATAAGAAATATATAAGATACCCTTACAGTCATTTGTTAAGACCTCTACTCTATCATCTGATGTGCCACATGTTTAAATTTAAAATTTAATTTAGTAACCTACATTATACATCTAGATTTCAAATTTTGGTTTAATACACCCTATAGTTTTGAGTAAAATGGCTGTGTGGTATGGGACAGACAGACAGACAGACATGGCGGAACTATAATGGTGTTATTGCCATGTTAGCTATGGAATCCTAAAAATGGTACAATATTTTAATCTCTTAGGGGAAAATTTTTGATTAATCAACATAATATTGAGGTATAATTAATATATTATAAATTACACTGCTAAAACAGTCTAGGCTGTACATGTATTAGGCTGAAAATTTAGATATAATATGAATCATATGTTGTTATTACACTGTCATAGGTTCCTCATATTTAAATTACTCCTACAATACGTAATTTCGGCTTCATACATATTGTATTGATAATATAATACTACCATTTTAAAAACCAAAATGTTAATTTCGTTTTTATTATTACAGTCTCAGAACCAATCAAGTCCAGATCCGGAGCAGGGCTCGCAGCAGGCAAATGGTATTCAGAACCATCAGTCATTGCAGTCAGCGCAGGAGCAGGGCCAGGCCTTACAACAACAGGGCCAGATACAGCAGCTCATCCAATTGAACCTAAGGAAGGAGTTGCAGCAGCACGGACAGACTTTGCAGCAAACCTTGCAACAGCAGCAGCAGCAGAATCAACAGCAAACTTTGCAGCAGATGCTGCAGCAGCAGCAGCAACAGCAGCAACAACAACAACAACAACAGCAGCAGCAACAACAACAACAACAACAACAACAACAGCAGCAGCAACAACAACAGCTGCAACAGAGTTTACAGCAGACATTGACCCCAGCACAGGCGCAGGCCCTAGTGCAGGCCCAAGCTGTGTTACAGCAACAGGTTGCCCAGACGTTGCAGCAACAGCAGCAGACTCTGCAGGACCACCTGCAGGCAGTGCAGCAACAACAGATCCAGGCTGCCTTGCAACAACAATCTGCTACATTACAAGTAAGTGCTTAACAATGTTTATTTTTGTGTTAATATTTTCAAAATTGTTTCAAAATTAATATTTAATTATTTGAAGAAATCTATACTATACAATGATCCAGACATTGATGTAAAACGTTGTACGATACACGTGCGAATAGGTAATTCGCAACTCGTGTCGATTTAAAACACTCCCTTCGGTCGTGTTTTAATTTATCACCACTCGTTGCGAATTTCCTATTCTCTGCACTTGTATCGTAATGTACTATTATTGCACACCTCATACAAATGAAACGGTTGCAAACAGAAACAAAAGTGGGTCAGGCCCAGTTGTGGGAAACCAATTCTGTCAAGCTGGTCTAAGTTGACAATCGTTCAGAAGTACTCTTTGAGTAATAACAAAGGTTAATAACACAGAAAACATATTAATATTAAATTATAATGGAACGGGTCACTCATGTCTTTAAGGTCGAATATCGCTCGACGTATTACTTGTGGGTGCTAAAAGAACCGCCGTCGCGATATGTATTCATGATTAAGGACCGTAATATATCTCAAACTCACGGGAGTTTTCTATATAAAATAAAGAAACAAAACAGCAATATATAGGTAGAGGTGAGGTAGACAACAGGCGGTCTTATCACTAAAGGGCGATCCCTTCCAGACAACCTTTGAGTAGCGGAAAAAAACCTCCTTTATTACGACCTTATTATATTATTATTTAATTTTCGTCTTTAAAGAAGTCACTCTGGGTTTGAAAGTCGGATGGCAGTCTAACCGATAGAAAACCGATAGACTAGCACCTACTAATATGGAAGGACAAATAAGTAATACTTTGACTTGGATCGGCAGGAGCTCCAGCAGCAAGCGCAGCAGCAGGCGTTGATCGCGCAGTCGGCAGGCAAGGCGAAGATGCCGCGCGCACGCGCGTACAACAAGCCGCGCGGCCGCATGACCGCGTACGCTTTCTTCGTCCAGACGTGCCGCGAGGAGCACAAGAAGAAGCATCCGGACGAGAATGTCGTGTTCGCCGCCTTCTCCAAGAAGTGCGCTGAGAGGTGGAATGTAAGTACATTATCTAACATTTTATGGCACTTCAATAGGAAAAAAATAGGATTATAGGATCACTTATGTCTGCTGCTGCTCTACTGATCGAGTTGAAACTTGGTACGCATATGTAAGTTGGTGACTCAAAGACTTTTAAAGAGAATTTTAAAGATGGGGGCTATTTGAAGGCGTGTTTAGCCTAGTTAGTAGTGACACTGGCTCCGAAGCTAGAGGTCCCGGGTTCGAATCCCAGCCAGGGCATTATTTGTGCATTTAGCACAGTTATTTGTTCTTGGGTCTTGGATGTTTTCTATGTATTTAAGTATGTATTTATCTATATAAGTATGTATATCGTCGTCTAGTACCCATAATACAAGCTTTGCTTATTTGGGACTAGGTTGAAGATTGTCCCCCAATATTTATTTATTTATATTTGGAGAAAAAATTTGGAAACTAGGAAAAAATGATCCGAAAACTATATTGTGTGTGACATACATAAGACATAACATATAAAATAATTATGAAAATCCCATTTTTTTTAAACAATTTTAAGGTAGTATTGGAGATATTTAAGACTAGGCGGTTTCAAAGGGAACCCCGGGCTTACTAGAAAACACGACAAAACACTGTTGAAAAAATTGTTATGAAATAAATTACTTACAAAACGCTAGGCAGACGATGGCATGACATTCATGTTCAACTTTATTAGTACATTGTCGAGGCATAGAAGGAGGCAATTGTAGGCTGACTATTAGGTTTAAATCCGACGATTATTTCACACATGTACAAAAACGTCGTGTTTCCAAATGTAACGCGGGGCGAGCCCGCAATCTTTTTAAATTTATGCCTGTCTATAAACTGTACACTTTGTCTTCCAATGTTCACTGTTACGGCCATTTTTGACAAACAAATATTAAATTTGTTTGGCAGACAATGTCAGAGAAGGAGAAACAGAGGTTCCATGAAATGGCGGAGAAGGACAAGCGGCGGTACGACCTGGAGATGCAGAACTACGTGCCCCCGAAGGACGTGAAGGTGGGCCGCGGCCGCCGCCGCCAGCAGTACAAGGATCCCAACGCGCCGAAGAGATCGCTGTGAGTTCATGGTCACGTGTTACTAACATTCATAAACACATTTAACTTTAAAGTTAACTAAAATTGAAGAAGAAACGTCTGTGTCTGCAGCACTACTCTTACTATGTACTGCATGTGTGCCTAAGTCTTCTACGGTAGAGTAAGAATAAGAACCGTTTATTCGTGACCAACAAACACTCACAACAACATAACATCATAGTACGCAAACATTGCTTTGTCACGAAACGACGTAGACGTCGCTGTACGCCTCCCTAAGGCGTTGTAAGGGGGAACTAATGAGGGATTTCGTGCTCGAGCTTGATTGTTCCGATAACTCAGGGGCTAGGCTAGGCTTGAGTCCTGCTCGGAGCAATAAATCTTTCAATTTTTCCCTTTAGTTTGAAATTTGGAATTTTCGTTAGCAGCCTTACTGCTTATAACAAAATTAATTTAGCTATCTTTTTCTTTTGTTTATATTATATTTCTTTGTTTTTTAATATTATTTGCTTTTTTATATAATAGATATGTTTTTTTCTTTATTGTTTGTCTCTGGCTCCCTGAGTTTTCTGAGCCTCCCGGCAAAGGCGTTATGTAAACCCCTTCCACTGGGGAAGCGACTCTTCCGCAGTCTTGACCAGCTGTCTGTTTATGTCCGCCTTCCTCTGCTCCATATTTACAATTTTCAAGTTATATACTTTGTTTTAATTTTAGATAACAGCATAATTTCATAACGGCTCATCGTTTTTGTTTAATGCAAAAGTAAACTTAAATACGTCATTATCTCCATAACATTCTATTAGTTTTAAATATTTTAAATCCTTCTATGCACACATATTTAGAGTTAAACTCCAGTTCTAATTCTTAAGCTTTGCAATGTTTGTTTTGCGACTATTTTTGTGAGTGTAACATTAAATTTTAAAAGTAAAACTTTTTAAAATTTAATGTTACTGACTTATCAATATCTGTACATGTCGCAACAGATCGGCGTTCTTCTGGTTCTGCAACGACGAGCGCTCGAAGGTGAAGGCTAACAACCCGGAGTACTCGATGGGGGACATCGCCAAGGAGCTCGGCAGGCGCTGGGCCGCCGCCGACCCCGAGACCAAGTCCAAGTACGAAGCTCTCTCGGAGCAGGATAAGGCGAGATACGACAGGGTGAGTGACATTTTGTCAATATACAGGAGACATGCACGGGCCTTTACCACAAAACTTTCATCATAAATCATCATCATATCAGCTGAAGGATGTCCACTGCTGGACATAGGTCTCCCCCAAAGAGTGCCACAATGACCGGTCCTGTGCTAACCGCATCCAGCGGACTCCGCGACCTTTACAAGCGTACAATTTGACAAAACTGTCATTTTACTATGAAAAATTGTACAATTTGTTTTGGGATATAGGGGCTAGGTTGAACTTTTAGTATATGACCATCTATCTCGCTTCGTAGTGGTATTATTTGACATCTTCTCTGGGGTACTCCAAAGAAAAAGTGTTCCAAAAAAAGGTGCTGGAAAAGGCAGCGTGCAGTATTGTATCGGGGATGCAACCCTAAATTATATGAAGTGGATACTTCTTACGTCATTAATTAGAACAACCAGCGATGTTAAATATATCACAACATAATATACTAAACTATTTGGTTGATATTTACTGATACCATGGCACTTTTATTCTAGCGCCATCTAGCGTCAGTAAGGGAACTAAAATAGGTTGTGTAGGGCAGTTAACTCATAAAACTGCGAAATAAGAAGGCAATTATATTTTATGTAACTGTCATGTCCATTAAAATTCAGTTTATTATCGTAAAAGTACTATGACCAAGTCGCAAACAGAAGTATCAAATCCGCACTGCCGCTGAGAAATTACACTCGATTCCTGTCCAAAGTGAAAGGCACAGATCAATATGCAATGCAATCTTATCCATATTATTTCGACTATAACGTGCCTTTTGGATTGTAGGGTTTGATAATTACAATCCGTTCTTTATGTAGTTTTAAGACCCAATTTCCTCTTAATAATGCTCATAAATATCGGAATATTTTAATAAATACAACAAAACAGCCAATTTTATGTCTCTAAATTGGGGGGGCCTATGTCCAGCAGTGGACGTCCTTCGGCTGATATGGTGGTGGTGGTAAAGGTAGTTTTAGTTAGGTACTATTACAGTAACTTTGTATGTATGTATGTAAAATTCTTTATTGTACATGAGTAAAACATAACAATAAAACAGTAATTACAAGAACAGTTGACATATGTACAAAGGCGAGCTTATCCCTATAAGGGATTTCTTCCAGCTAACCTTTAAACTAACTTACCTTAACCTTTAAATTAACTTTAAACTAAGTAATGGTGTAACATTAAGGTAGCTCAATAGAAAATAGACCCGAAAAGCTCAAACATTGGCCTGGGCCTCCCTCTCTTTGAAAAATCTCTTCTCAATTTCTCATTAAATGTTTTTCCACGTGCGCGGAGTCAACGGGTGAAAAACAAATGCGCGCAACACATTGAAGCCGTAAAGAATATGAGATGTTAAGTCAGATTCACCCCAAGTTGCTTGGGTGTCTAAAACCATAAGAATAAACTAATTCCGTTTTTACAAACGAATTTAGTCTTTTTAATATTTAATGTTAATACTGAGTTATTTTTAAGTTTTGAGTTTGTTGTGTTTTTTTGTAAGCGAACGAATATAATATGATTTATATAATGTATGTGTCCTTTCTTCAAGAACCCCATGCTAGCCCATGGGAAAAACATCGGTAGCTAGCTCATTCCACAGTCGAAGCGTTCGTGGGAGAAAATTCCTCTGAAACCGTACCCTATGCGACCATTCTGGTCATGTTTTAAAGTTTCCTTTTGTATTGTCTCCAGGAGATGACGGCGTACAAAAAGGGGCCTTTAGCTTTAGTCCAACAGCCTCAGCTCCAGGAGGTAGAGGAGGTTGGCGACTTCGAAGCGGATGAGGAGTACAAGTGAAGTGTTAGTGACTAGCTGTATTACCGAACTGTTCCTTTGCGTGTGGTGTCGGCCCAAAACTAGTGATGTTGCGTTTCCGGGAATCCCCGGGAATGCAAAATCACTAGCCATAACGCACGCTGCTCGCCGTACCGCAGAATCTTGTTAACAGTTTCAGTTGTTCAGGAAACTATGTGTAAAAATGCCTCATATTGTTTCATCTTGTTTTTTTTCCTAATATAGTCCTGACCATTACAAACATCTTGACTGAAATTCGTATCTCGATACGGCTTTTTCTTTTATTGTGATCGTTATTTTAATACTGGTAATGATAATAATAAAAACATATTTACACTATTGTTTTGAATTACGAAAGAAAATTATTTTATTTATTAAAGAGGCAACATAAAATAAAAATGAAAATAGGAAAAAAATATAGAATCTATTTAACCATTAGCAGTAAACCTATAAAAATGGAGAAAAATAGTGCATTGCATGCACATTCAGTGTGTAATCCGAATTTTAATAAGCCCAGTTCATTAGCAAACAACTTATGTACCTAAATTTCATAACCCTAACCGGGTTAAGCCAATAAGCTCTTCAATATTGTTTTCCAAAAAAAGTTGAACCTGTATTGACATGGCAGTTTTAGTCCGATTTTTGTATAGAATATCGTAATTAGAATGAAAAACGACATGAAACAAAATAAGGGTTTATATCACACCATGGCCCAGTCTATATTCAACATTGTATTTGATAAGTAAAGTTTTACTATTTAGTTGTCTTACGCGTGTGTATACATAGTTAAAATAATTTTAATATCCAATACAAGTTATTCGTACTTGCCGCTAGGCAACAAATTACATTCGTGTATGATGTGAAAAGGTCTGTGTGTCGGCGAATTGCGTGCGGATATCGGGGCCTTATTATTTGATTTTAACAGAATGCTCGTATGGTATGTACTGGTTACGGGATACCAGAAATGTACCATTAGTCTCAAATTAAAATGTGAATGTGTTCAGGTATGTAGTAGAGTTCGCTGAAATCGGAGCCAAACTGAGAGCTATGCGTTTGGCATTGCCACGGGATGTATACTTACCTAGCTCTTACACAAAACTCGGCACTTTCGCTGAGACCAAACTCGGAGGCTCTGCCAACTGTGGCTCATTTCACAACAACGAAAATATGCTTCTTTTATTACAACGTCCAAGTATTGTAACGAATCCATGGTTGTACTTTAAAGATTGCGACCTACAGATTCGCCTAGGACCTAGGTTTATTGTCATGGATCAGAGTCTATGACTAAAGACTGGAGGGTATACTGTAAGATATTTAATTGAGAATTAAACATGATTGTGATGCGAGTTTAGCACTACGCGCATTACTTTTGTGATATATGGCAGCAAATAATACTAGATGGTATTCCTATAAGCTTATTTTATTACATACCTGGAAATAAGTTCTTGTAAAACTATGGTTTTATGTATACAACTCAGAACTTGATCCAGTTTGCCTTCAAACTTTTATACATCATTCAAATATTTTTATACAATCACAAGTCGTTGTGGTCGTGGTTGTAAATACATTAACTAACACAAGTTTCAAATAAAGGTTTACTGTATCCAACAATGGCCTGTGCATACATTGACTAGTAATTAGTGCGGGACGATACAAAAGCTACTCGCAAAAATATAGAACACGCTCGTATTCTATGAACTCGCAAACACTAATGAAAGGCCAAATTTCAAATTAAAGGGAAAAATTGATGCCAGATGTCGCAGGTTCGAATCCTGCTCGGAGCATTAAATTTTTTCCCTTTAATTTTAAATTTGGTATTTTCGTTAGTAGCGTTGCGGCTTCATACAAAATTACTAATGAAAGTGTGTACAGGCCATAATGGGTTATTTATACTTTGATTAGTAAAGTTGATATTCGAATTTGCAGCGAATGTGTAAACTTGCACTAAACACGAATCAATAAACAGGCCGTAACTGGGTGGTATATAGGACATGTAAATTTCCCGGGAATTCCCGGGAAATTTCATACAAATCGATACCGGGACTGCAAACTCTAGAGGTATGCAGAAAAATTGTACATAGTTACGGCCTGAATTTAATCTACGCTTTAATTTTCTCAGTTTCGTAACTTGAGATACCCATATAAAACATATGACTAATTGTTGTTACGAAAATAAGAAAATTAAAGCGTAGATTAAAGGCCTTAACTATGTACATTTTTTTTTGCATTCCACCCAACTCTCACTTGAGTTAGATTTTATGGAAACGAATAGCAAATGTTACTGCTAAGTTGCTAACATGAAACTTGTGCATTTCTTACTCGCACTTACTGCAAAAGTGCAAATGTAATAAACTCGCACTAAAAACTAATCAATGTATAAACAGGCGCTAACTCCCTCTTGAACATTTTATGGAAACGAGTGGCAAATGTTACTGCTAACTCGCTTAGGAAACTTGTGCTGGTGTATATTTATGGCAATGGCCACCATTTAGGGAAATATATTGTTGTCTATAGAATACAAGATAAGTAAATAAATTTTTGGGATCTATTCGGACGAAATAATCCACGTACATAATAAAGTTGTTGGATTCATCTACAAAATTCAAGTTTTTAAAATTTATATTCTTTAATGTTTTTTTACGTGTTGCCTTTACGTGAGATTTCGCTAATTTTAATAGTATTCCTAAAGATTAAACTTGATTAAGTACTCAAGGGTGGATTTTAAAAATATATATTTCAGAGCAAACGATCTATCTAACGAAGTTACCTAAAGGCGTAAGCGCAGCCATTAGTATACATATGTTGTCTTCTTGACAGGTTGTGTAAAAAATCTCTACCAGTATTCTAATGTATGCGATTATTTTTCGGTGTCCAAAGGATCAAAGGAGCGTCCACAATAGCGAGCGGTACGGGACGTTCGGTGACAGATATCTATAAAATAAGAGTGTTTACTCTTTCATTTGTCGTCTGATATTTTACTCTTTGCGATGCATTATTTTCTACACATAAAAATTCAACGGATCTTCTGTTTATGTCGTTGATATCTTAGCTCTATGATGTCCCTCTGGTTAACTTGTCGCTTGTGCCATATTCTATTAACTTACAGTAAGTGAAACGGTAACATGACCTTCGGGTTTTAGAAGTTACTCTCTCGGCTTCAACTGTGTTCTCCATGTTAATAATGGAGATGGCAAGACCCCGCCCGCATCCGAAGGACATTCTAACACCACGATAGAGCCGATGCCCATAGTAGATTCTTTTGAGACTAAGATGAAACCTTACCTAAATGAAAATTAAAGAGTATCCTCGTAATAAAAATTTGTTCAGTTATTGTTTTGTATCCAAACTTTGTTCGGTCTATGATCGTAAGTTGGTGCAACATACTCTTATGTATGCTTACTTGCTGGTTCAGGCCGGATGCTTTATGCCCAACCAATATAAACGCGACCGTCACGTTTGTTCCTCGCTTGTATTGTGGTGCCGCAACATTATTGATCTGATTTGATATTACCGTTTGATTGTATCACTGTCAGTTTTTGTGGTTACATAAATAATGATACCTACCAATTGATAAAGTCCAGTCATGTCACAGGCGATGAAGCCCCTCTTCATTGCTTTGAAGAATTACTTATGTACCAATATCAGTGATTATTGTTATGTATGTCTATGTCTATTAGGTTCTATAAGTTATTCGGAGTTTGGTATGAGCTTTTTCCATTGTTTTCGGTAAGAGTTGATTGTTGATTTTATGTTAACATTAAATTTAAGGTCAAATTGAAAGGTGTGGCCTTATGTTTGGTAATGTCAAGGCAATAGGTCACTGTGTAGTGCCAGGAACAAATGTTTAAATTAAGACAAGAAATTAACAAATATCTTTGTAAGTTGATTGATAGTGTTTATCGTATCGGACGCGAGTGACTGTGGACTTGTGTGAGAATAAAATGTATATAGTTAAATTATATTCCTTTATTTTACAGTTAGATACTTTATTTTTACTATAGAACTTTAAATTCTGGAAGAAAAATATTTTACATTTACTAAATGTTCAGAGTACTAAAATTGTGAAAACAGAGACTGTGACCCTGATAGTACTTAATATTGTTGAAGTCTCTCGAGTATCGCTAGGACGTCCTGTTTTCGCTTGTATACCCGATTACTTACAACTTGAACGCTGTGAACATATCCTTACTCAAACCTCTACACTGTGGCTTAATCCTCGGCTCAACCTAGATGGATACAGACCTGGCTAGATATATTGTGTGAATAACTTGGAAGCATTAGCAGACATTTTGGTCGAGTCGGGAGACTGCCGAAGAAAGAATTGGTTAAATGATTTCAGAGAATAACTATATGTAAGAGACTTGTGTGAAAACCCGTGGGCGATATTGTTTTGAATGTTGTGAAGTGCTCACTGTACAAAACAATATAGTTTAACTTTTACACGACACTTTCTTTCATTTCGTTTCTCTCTTACGATTTATGTACCTTGTACGTACCTACTAATATAGTATTAACATCTTAAAATAGGCAATAAAACACGCTGTAGACTCGTTCGAACCATCATTTTATTTTATAAAAATAAACGTTTTGACGACAAATAGTTTATAATATTATCCTTACGAATCATTGACTCCCCACAGAGTTCCCACCAGAAATGTTTCAAGACATTGTAAAAAATTCAGTTTTTACAAAAGTTACGTTTTATCTTAAAACATTAACAACATTACATTTTTCACATCTAAATCTAATAACGGCCGACCACTCCATTTACTCTTTACACAGTAACACTTGAGTTTACGAAAATAATTAACCTTATCTTAGATATCAGACATTTTCACGCCTTTTCCGGGCCTCAATACATCGATCCGTGCCATATTCTGGCTTCCAAACTCATCGCTAGTCCATAGACAATAGGGCGACTGTACAACTGACCATAGAGACTGCCTTCTGCATCCTTTCGTAGCTGCCGCAAAGTAAGCTCTGGCTAAGCTACCCACATTACGTTTAATTAGAACAGGCCAAGAAGACAAATAAAACGTCTATTTTAAATTAATGAAAAAATTAAAAATAGTTTTTTCAACTGCTGTTTACTTTGTTTTTGATAGAATTGTTTATATAGTTGGGCACCTACCACCTATGGGGCAGACAAAAATTTGGCGATTTTTATCGCTAGTTGACGATACCTACCGAATTAATATTTCTATCTACAGATAGGTCGTCTTTCAGTGCGCGGAGGGGTTAACTCCTGTTGCATAGAAGTTAGAAATACCGCACTCGTGAGCTCGAATTTATACATAGGATAGGACAGAAGGGTCATCATCATCACTATTTCTATATGTGTACATTCATCAGTGTCATATATATTGTCGACAAGAGTTGCTTGTGACTGAAACTTTATTATCTAGGTATCATGTAGTCTTATTTAAAACGGGGTGGCTTAATGCGGGGCACATTTATCTAAATGCTACTCCCAACGCGTATTACAAGCACAGGTTGGTATTCAACATTTTACAACTTTTTAATTAGGTATTTTAAATCACATTTGATCGGTAAATGCATGAAAGAAAGTCCGAAATCATATTAAACGCGATCGTATTATGACTAGACAAATTTAAATAGATTACAATTGGAACAATACAAATCCCGCCTATTATGCTATAATTAGTTTATTATAAATCATAACTACGCACAGATACCGCATACCGGACTAATGACGAAGCTCGTTGAACGTTACTAATCAATATGTACCACTATGGGCGCCGTATGCAAATTAATAATCTACGAGATCAATAAATCACTAATAATAACAGTCAAAATAGTCCAACTATTACGACAATTTCGCGGTCGAATCCAAAGGTGAACTCCCGGGAGGCGGGCCGAAAATACACAGAGAACATTGAAAAATACCGAACAGTTTCCAGACGGGGCAATATCCCCGGGAAGTCTCGTCATTAGCGGACTTGGATTCGAGGGAGCGATTTAATACCCTGATTGGAAACGGAACTAAAAAAACTAGATCAATGGATTTCAATTAAACTTTTGTGAGACAGGTATAAAATTATACTACTAAAAACTCTCAACAATATGTTACTACAGGCGACATATTTCGAACCCCTCGGGAGTGCGCAGGGCGGCACCGCCGCGAGAACAGTCCTCTGAATCCTGAAAAAGAAGTCCCAAAGGGTTCTAAACATGACGCCCGCACTAACAATTAATACGCGAGTTGAACTGCATAATAAGTAGTACAATTTTGAACGTCAAACGAAAGTGGAAATTCAATTAGATGAATAGGGTTTTCAGCGGCGCTACAAGTCGTCAGTCTCGTGGGGGTCGGGGGGCTGCTGCGGGATGTAGTTCCAGCGGGCCTTGACCTCGGTGGAGGCGGTGGGGGTGGGCGTGGCCGGCGGCGGCGCGGCGGCGCGGCGCGCGCGCACCACCGCGAGGTGGCGCTGGATGTAGTTCTCGTGCGGCGCCAGCGCCGCGGCGCGCGTCAGGCACTCCTCGGCGGCCGACAGCTGGCCGCGCTCCACGGCCACCACGCACAGGTTGTGCAGCGCCTGCACGTTGTCCTCCTCCAGCTCCAGGATGCGCCGGTAGCACTGGAGACGACCTTCATGTTAGTGGCATTGAAAGTGTAGACCAGAATCTTAGATCTATGTCCTATTCTATACAAATAATAATAAGGTTCTCGAGTGGCGACCACGTACCGGAAAGCGTAGCGTGGACAGGCTTCCCACACGGTGGACTGATGACATGGTGAGGGTCGCGGGTGCTCGCTGGATTTGGGTGGCGCTGGACAGTCTGGGGGAGGCCCATGTCCAGCAGTGGCCGTCCTTCGGTTCGGCTGACATGATAATGATGATGATGATGATAATAATACAGGTGTCATTTCATTATGACACTCTTTAGGAGAGTCCTATAGCAATGGACGTCCTTTGGCTGATATGATAATGATGTTAATGATGTTGATAGGTGTTACTTGTATACTTTGTCAAGG
The DNA here is from genome assembly GCA_905163555.1 of Notocelia uddmanniana. Taxonomy (NCBI): domain Eukaryota; kingdom Metazoa; phylum Arthropoda; class Insecta; order Lepidoptera; family Tortricidae; genus Notocelia; species Notocelia uddmanniana. The sequence continues at coordinate 27,578,060 of LR991055.1, forward strand.
ACACCAAGATGCAAGATGATGTGTTGTTGTTGATGTTAATGATGTTGATAGGTGTTACTAGTATACTTTGTGAAGGACACCAATATGCAAGATGATGTGTTGTTGTTGATGTTAATGATGTTGATAGGTGTTACTAGTATACTTTGTCAAGGACACCAAGATGCTTTAGGTACACAAAGGTTCACAATCTAAAGAAACATGAGTTGGGGTGGGGCAGCGTGGCTGTGTCTTCGCCGTACACAAAGAATAGCGACCAAAGCGTGAAAACCCTGCTAATAAATTATAAAAAACGCAACGTACGCTCTCAGCCGCGTCCAGGTCCTTGACGGAGTTGATGTAGATGTCCCCGAGCAGCACTAGCGCCTTCACGTGGTCGGGGTGGTGGCGCACCAGCTGCTTGAGGAACGGCGCGGCCTCCAGCGGCCGCCGCCGGTCCGCCAGCAGCAACGCCAGGTTGAACAGCGCGGACCTGCGACAGATGGCAACCACATTTATCGTTAAATAAATATTAGCCTCCTGACGACTGGGTATCAAAATTTGCCAGAATAAATTATACTCTGTCAAAGTCAAAACTTAATTGGGACATGTGTTGTACTATGTGTAGAACGCCAGTCGTCAGGAGGTTAAGGGCCTTTTTTTACGCAACTCGAACTAGTCTCATAGTAAGCTCAACAAGGCTTGTGTTATGGGTATACGAGTAGTATGGCTCTTCTCAGGTGAACTTTTCGCTTCGAGCCTTAATCTTTCAAACAAAGGCCATTGTCTCTATTATCCCAAAGCCGCTAGCTACCTAGTTAGCACGTGCCAGTGCGACATTCATATTGAAAAACAACCGGTATCATCATAGTATTAAGGTTCAAATTGAATGTCACTGATATTCTAGATCACATACCACTTAACCTATAGACCCCGCTTACAAGGGCGCCCGCGTAAGCCAAGCCTAAGCTCAAAAAACGTCAAGTGGTCAACACGCCCCCAAATATGCTCTTAGTATGCGGCCGATCGTTGACGAAGTAACGTGCAATATTCGACGCATTACTTGGCTTATAAAGTGCTCTAAATATGCCTTTTTGTATGGTTAAATTGTGTGGAAAGTGTAGCAAGACATCTAGTCTTCAAAAAGATGTGATTTCATTCCACAGGTAAGCTATTTTTTACTTTTTTACCACGATAAAACAATAATAATTAAAAAGTCAAGGTTATCAAGTAAAGGTTGTAAACCTGGCAACGCGTTGATGTCTTTCAATGTCTGTCTCTATCTTTCGCTTACTAATTTTTGTAATTCTGTCTTTGTCTAACCATTGCAGTCTCAAGTAGTGATGTGACTGATTGATTATTTAAACTTACGTACTTAACTGATACTCGTGAAACAATATTAAATTATGGTGAATATACGTAGGATACAGAACAAACTTATATTTTTGAATTAAATAATGAAAACTTATGTTACATGCATATGTACAATTATAAATACATAAAAGTGTGTTCAAATCAAATTTATATCCTAACTATAATACTACGAATATGAAAGTCACTCTGTCTGTATATCTGTCTCTACGCGTCTAAACTACTAAACCGCAGATGAACAGATAATTGTAATCTTAGAGAAAAATCATCGCTATTTATTAAAGATATTAATCCTGAAAAAAAAACGATACATAAGTTAATAATAATGAGAAACATGACTCTTTAATATCTATAATCTCTGCTATTAGACGCATATTGGCTATGTGCGAAGTAGTTGGTGGGGGTAAGCTAGGCGATCGTAGCGCACACCATGGCAGAAATGTGTACTTACCGGGGACCACTGTCAAATTTACTTTCACGTTTTCTATTGGTTTCTTAACGGTTTCCTACGATTCGTTTCGTTTGTATGTATTTATTTCAGGGCTCGGAACCGGTATTGATTTACCGGTTAATATCGTTCTAAAACCGTTACATTATTTCGTTCATTCATTAACCGGTTATTTGATGGAACGAACAAAATAAATCGAAATGATCTCGCTTACCCGTAAGTAGAGAGAACGGAAATTTAAGGCTCGCGATAACGATATAATACCGGTTAAACCCAGCCGCCGGCGGCGGCATGCCTTTGTGACTTTGTCGAGTAGCGGCACCGACGCGGCCGCGCGTTATTATGCTGTCTCTTTCACAATCGTTTTGTTTAGTTTTTATCTCACTTTCTCAACTGTTCTCTTTGTTTGTTTTGATTTATAGGGGCATAAAATTATCAAAACCTGCACATAATTCAATAACTCGTTGTTTTTATCGGATATTAATATTAAGTATCAAATGTTAATTACATATATTTAGTAAAAAATCCTCGGGTCGTAACCGTATCTTATAAAAATCTTAAGATACACTAACTTTTTCCTAAAAGCAAAATAGGTAACCAAATACCTTGTTAGTATAATCTTGTGGTGCATTTAAATGCGATCACTTAATAGTGAAATTAAACTGAAACCAAATTCGCATGTACGTTTTTTTTTGAACCTTAATACTATGATGATACCGGTTGTTTTTCAATATGAATGTTGCACTGGCACGTGCTAACTAGGTAGCTAGCGGCTTTGGGATAATAGAGACAATGGCCTTTGTCTGAAAGATTACGGCTCGAAGCGAAAAGTTCACCTGAGAAGAGCCATACTAGACTAGACACGACATACTTAATAAATATATACTAGAACAAATGTCTCTGCTCACCACAGAAACAAATGCCCTTAACGGGATTCGAACCCGGGTGCTCCAGCTTCGGAGGCAGTGACATTACCAACTAGGCTAAAAAGGCCCACATTAACTTTTTCACACCAGCTATTCAGAAAAGATTGTTGCCCTCGAATGAAGGATTAAAGTCGTACTTTTCTTCCGTCATTTTAGGACAAAAATTACGCTTTTCCTCATAGAAGGTGCGTAAAAGCAGTGTGCCACTCGTTAGCAAAATTAATAGACATTTTATGTTCATTAACCGAATTGAAGTGTCCCTAAATAAAATCCTATGTGTACAACGCACTGCTAGGTTCCGAGATAGAGGCTCAGCCTAGTTCGGGGCCTGATGGATATTGTGTAAATGGAAAGTATGTTTTAAAATAAATGTATTCTTATTATTATGTTTTTAGCAGTGGGCCTCATAGGCAATGTGAAAAGCAGTATGTGTCACACGGTAGCAAGAGTATTTCCGTCTTGGGAGTAACAACTTGGATCCCTCACGACGCTCAAAATTCTACTTTAGAATCTTATCTTTGGATAGAATAGAATCTTATTTCGCTTCACTCAGGATTCAATATACCGCCGTGACCGTAAATATACAGGGTGTGGCCTGTAATAGGAGCAAAAAATTAAACGGTACACTCCAGCAATTACTTCCAAATGATTTTAATTGAAAAAATAATAAAGTTTTTTTTGAATTTATTTTCGCAAATATAGCTTATATGTCCTTTTTTACTCTACTGGAGTGATATTAATAACAATTTATTCAAAAAGCACTAAATAAAAAAATCCCAAATTTATAAAAAAAATGAAAAAAATCCCAAAAATATTCTTTTAAACCAAAAATGCGACAACGATTATTAATCATAACTTGAAGCAACCTCAAAATCAGCATTGACTGCCGCGCTATAATCTCTGGGTGCCAATTCTTGCTTGATCCATTACTTGGAGGTCATAACTTTAGATAAAAATTTCTCCCAATTGAAAAAAGATAAATTTTATTTAGATACAAGAGGTTACTGCACATGCTCTAAGGAAGCGTCCTTTAAATTTATTGCTCCTATTACAGGCCACACCCTGTATAATTTTGCTCCCTTAAGACACAATCTACTATTGCCACTACTCCCCGCGCTGCCGTCTCTTCCAACACATTGCTCTACTCGCGCAATTAATCGCGACGCTCCGCACTAGGTCCTTTCACTCGCGCTCATAAAACGACGAGTAACGTTGCCACACTACGGCTGGGTTGCACCAAACCGTCTGTAATCGTAAGCGGTGTTCGTTAAAATCTGAATGTATGGAAAGTCTGACAAGTTTCTATGGGATGACAGCTGCCGGCGCCATATTTAACGTTGATCAGTCTGTGATCGTAAGTCGGTGCAACCCAGCCTAAGGCTGGGTTGCACCAAACCGACTGTAATCGTAAGCTGTGTTCGTCAAAATTTCAATGTATGGAAAGTTTGACAAGTTTCTATGGGATGACAGCCTAAGGCTGGGTTGCACCGACTTACTATCACAGACTGATCAACGTTAAATATGGCGCCGGCAGCTGTCATCCCATAGAAACTTGTCAACCTTTCCTTACATTCAAATTTTAACGATCACAGCTTACGATTACAGCCGGTTTGGTGCAACCCAGCCTAAGTCTCTGCTTCCTTTCCTTGCTACTTCCCATGCCACACAACCAGTGTGTGGCAGGGATTATTAACACTACTCGTCATGCTCCTAGTTACATGCCCACCGCTTCTTGTTTTGTCGGTTTTTAAAGCGATAGGAATACGCGGTGGGAGTTGCCTGGGGAAAATCCAGGGGAAAACCTCCGACACGGTGGGCGGTTTAAACACCACAGAGCGGAGTCGCAATTACGCGCGAGTAGAGCAGTGTGGGGGAAGAGAGTATAACATCGCGGCAGTGCGAGGAGCAGTGTGGCAGTACCAATAGACAGAGGAGATACTACGTATAAGTTAGGTGCGGATACCCCTGAAGCAGGCCCTAGGTACTCTTTTTCTAACTATAGAAAAGTGCCCCCCTCGCCAGATATTGCCCACCCCTTGGAACAAATCCTGGATCCGCGCTTAGTATGAAGTACTTACTTAAAGTACTATCCTAACTACCTACCTATCTCGCAATCAAAAAAAGAGGTCACGTTGCACAGGAACGAAAGGAGATGAGATGTATGATAGGCGGGTGTTAAATGTTATGTCACCTGTGTAGGCCTATCTAGCTAAGTAACAATAATCGATGTGAGCGGACTGATCCATTTGCACCACGCGTAAACCTCTAACAGGTTTCTTTTGGCGCATCTTAAGTTTTCTCTGTATTTTTTTTATATGAATAAATAAAATAAAAACGAAAGATGTTATTACATACCTGAAGTCGGGCTTGAGGTGCACGGCGGCGCGGAACCAGCGCTCGGCGCAGTCGGCGTCGCCCTCGTCCATGCACACCATGCCCAGGTTGAAGTGGACGCGCTCGTTCGTCGCTGCAACAACGCAACATCATATATTTCGGTTTGCACCTACTTGGTGATGAATATTAATTCCTCCCGCCCCTTTCTACCACTGGACAGGGGTACGGCAAGGCGACACCGTTGTACGGTGGCAGTTCCAAAAACTCGCACGAAGCGCTTTGCTTACATTTTTATTTTGAGAACAGCTGTGGAATTCCTTGCCGGAATCCTTATTGCCCGTGAACCATAACTTTATTTGTCTTCAAGGCGATAGTGAACCATTTTTATAAGGTAAGCGCGTTCCATCTAAACCACAATATCGCTACCATCAGCATAGATTAAACAACTATATGATCTTTGCCATCAGGTAATTTGTGGTCAAGTGCAAAATGCACAAACCTGCCTAGATTAACATTAAAAGTCTTACCATAAACAAGTAATTCATGTAAGAATGTAACAAGCGTTATCATGGAGTTGCCCAGATAACAATTACGTATATTAATAAAAAAAAAACAAATCTCACAACAAGCAAGGTGTGTTACGGACCCGTGGCGCTATTAAAAAACAAATGCCTATTTGAACATTCCACAACTGCATTTAAAAGGGGTTTTATTGACCTAGCTAAACCCCACATTATATATATTTAGGGGATGGAATCCAGAATATACTTAGATTAGTATAGAATCCCTTAAAATTCTAAAGCTTAAAGCTTAATGAACAGCTTAATACTCGTAAACATGTACCAAGAGACTTTCATAACCATATATGGATACAAGGGTTATCAATTTCAAAGTGTGAGTAGGGTTTTTAATTTCGAGCAGGATTCCTGCGAACATCTGGCATACGCGGCCAATCGCTCTAGCCTCTGAGCTATCGGAACAACTAAGCTCGTGCACGAAATCTCCTTATGGGCAAGGGATTGGTGTGGTGTGTTGGGACCCTACACTACACCGAGAAATAGTTCACGGAAGGCACATGTTTGACCGCCATTTGTGTTTCCATCGCTACAAATAGTAGTGTGCGGGATTGTGTAATGTATTTGGCAATGATATTTAGCCGGAATGAAGCATTAGGAATATTAGGATAGTGTAATTTATGCTAAACAGAGTTATTACTTTCATGTTATGTCAAGTGAAAATATGACAGTCAAAGTTATGCGATAAAGAGGGAACCCCTTTCAATCTTACTTTACGAGATGAGGTGAACGACGGGTGTTCAAAATTAAGATTCCAAACATTGGGACATCTACCATGCTTGTTCAGAATTATATAAGCGAGTTTTAAGCATAACATGTTATCCGTCCATCTCGGCAAACAAATTTTTGTTAGATGTTTGAGAAACATGAAGATACTTTTAGATAAAAAATCTGCCTTAAAAATAATAATGATTGACAACTTTTTTTATGGAAAACTGTACAATTTTGTCGAATTGTAGATTTGTAAAGTCTCGACGGGCAACATGACCGAAACAGCAGAGAATCCTTTGGTAACATATACACTAACAATTGAAGTTTTGACGTAGTGAACACATGTCTCATCGTCCTAGTAGAACAGCTTGAGCTGCAGGATAACTGAGTTAAGCAACGCCGGCTCGTATCCTGGCTCCAGTTTGTTTACTTAGTTAGACGCGTGGTCTTCAGCTGTGAATCCTTCGGAATATGCACTAACAATGAATAGTCTAGTAGTAGCGAGGGCGGCACATGTCTCACCGTCCTTGTCGAGCAGCTTGAGCAGGATGGCCGAGTTGGTTACTTGTATTTTTGGAATATGCACAAACAATTAATGAAGTTTGGAAGTAGTGAGGGCCGCACATGTCTCACCGTCCTTGTCTAGCAGCTCGAGCAGGATGGCCGAGTTGGTTACTTGTATCCTTTAAGAATATGCACTAACAATTAATAAAGGTGTGGAAGTAGTGAGGGCCGCACATGTCTCACCGTCCTTGTCGAGCAGCTTGAGCAGGATGGCCGAGTTGGTTACTTGTATCCTTTAAGAATATGCACTGACAATTAATAAAGGTGTGGAAGTAGTGAGGGCCGCACATGTCTCACCGTCCTTGTCGAGCAGCTCGAGCAGGATGGCCGAGTTGGTTACTTGTATCCTTTAAGAATATACACTGACAATTAATAAAGTGTGGAAGTAGTGAGGGCCGCACATGTCTCACCGTCCTTGTCGAGCAGCTCGAGCAGGATGGCCGAGTTGGTTACTTGTATCCTTTAAGAATATGCACTAACAATTAATAAAGTGTGGAAGTAGTGAGGGCCGCACATGTCTCACCGTCCTTGTCGAGCAGCTTGAGCAGGATGGCCGAGTTGGTTACTTGTATCCTTTAGAATATGCACTGACAATTAATAAAGGTGTGGAAGTAGTGAGGGCCGCACATGTCTCACCGTCCTTGTCGAGCAGCTTGAGCAGGATGGCCGAGTTGGTTACTTGTATCCTTTAAGAATATGCACTGACAATTAATAAAGTGTGGAAGTAGTGAGGGCCGCACATGTCTCACCGTCCTTGTCGAGCAGCTTGAGCAGGATGGCCGAGTTGGTTACTTGTATCCTTTAGAATATGCACTGACAATTAATAAAGGTGTGGAAGTAGTGAGGGCCGCACATGTCTCACCGTCCTTGTCGAGCAGCTTGAGCAGGATGGCCGAGTTGGTTACTTGTATTTTTGGAATATGCACAAACAATTAATGAAGTTTGGAAGTAGTGAGGGCCGCACATGTCTCACCGTCCTTGTCTAGCAGCTCGAGCAGGATGGCCGAGTTGGTTACTTGTATCCTTTAAGAATATGCACTGACAATTAATAAAGTGTGGAAGTAGTGAGGGCCGCACATGTCTCACCGTCCTTGTCGAGCAGCTCGAGCAGGATGGCCGAGTTGGTTACTTGTATCCTTTAAGAATATGCACTAACAATTAATAAAGTGTGGAAATAGTGAGGGCCGCACATGTCTCACCGTCCTTGTCGAGCAGCTTGAGCAGGATGGCCGAGTTGGTTACTTGTATCCTTTAGAATATGCACTGACAATTAATAAAGGTGTGGAAGTAGTGAGGGCCGCACATGTCTCACCGTCCTTGTCGAGCAGCTTGAGCAGGATGGCCGAGTTGGTTACTTGTATCCTTTAAGAATATGCACTGACAATTAATAAAGTGTGGAAGTAGTGAGGGCCGCACATGTCTCACCGTCCTTGTCGAGCAGCTTGAGCAGGATGGCCGAGTTGGTTACTTGTATCCTTTAGAATATGCACTGACAATTAATAAAGGTGTGGAAGTAGTGAGGGCCGCACATCTCTCACCGTCCTTGTCGAGCAGCTTGAGCAGGATGACCGAGTTGGTTACTTGTATCCTTTAGAATATACACTGACAATTAATAAAGTGTCGAAGTAGTAAGGGCCGCACATGTCTCACCGTCCTTGTCGAGCAGCTTGAGCAGGCGCTGGCGCGCGAGCAGGCGCAGGTCGGCGGCGCCCAGCTCCTGCAGCAGGATGGCGGAGTTGAGCAGCGCCTGCTCGTGCTCCGGCTCCAGCTCTAGCGCCTTGTCCAGGTACGCCAGCGCCTGTGACGGCTTGCCCTGCTCCAGGAGCACCACGCCCAGCTGGAATACCAATAACACGGCCATCACATCTATCTTTAAATGAACAATTCTTGTATTATCGACCGGGGGGAAGAATACGGGAATACGGGGGCGAAAGATCGATCCAGCTAGATCTCAGAAACGGCCCCTAGGAATTCAATGAAATTTACCATGGGGGCAACACTCCCGAAGAGTTCGAAATGTGTCACCCGGACTGATACGTGAGTTTTAACTGGTAAGTTTAAATGGTATAGAATTAAAACACAAGAGTTTAATAGTTTCGTTACGTCTTCAAGATTACAAACTTACATTGTAATAAATATCCGGGTTGCCACTGTCATACAGTAGCGCTCTCTCGTACACTTCTTGCGCTTCTTTCGTCCTGTTCAATTTTATCAAAATATCGCCCCTATTGATGTACGCTCGGGTATAGTCCGCTCTCATGCTGATGGCTTGCCTGTACAGCAAGTCCGCTTCTTCCAGCCTAGTGGCGTTCTTGGATATCAAATTAGCAAGGTTCAAGAAGACGTTCAGATGATTTGGCGCTATCCTGGCTTGGTAGGATTCGCCTGGCTTTGCTTTGGGAAGTAGAGACTTGGCTTTCACGTAGGCTTCTTCGGCTTCTTGGTATTGGCCGAGGTGATTGTAGGTGCGGCCGACGTTGATGTGAGCTCCCACGTCGTCAGGCTGCACGTTCACGGCTGTGTTGAAGAATTCTAGGGCTTCTGCGTATCGCCCGTCCGCTTCTAAAGCGTGGCCAACGTTGTTGTACAGCTTGGCGTTGTTGCGATTTACCTGTAACATGTATTTTCATTAGTCATTTAAAGGTTACGATGAATATTCGAGTGTCATGGAGCAAATAGTGTATCGCCTTGTCAGGCGACTACTCGTATGATGTTTTTATTTCACGCGCCTGGTACCACATGGTAAAGAAAACTGGAAGTACCTTTTCATCCCTTGTTTGTGATAGTATCAAAAGTGAAAAAGACAGCTAAGCGTTCATGTTCTCGATTATACAGACAGTACATAAATAAAAATGCGTGAAATTAGGGTGAGTTTCACCAAACCGTCTGTAATGGTAAGCGGGTTTAGTTAAAATATAATTGTATGGCAAGTTTGGACCCGGGTACGTCCTAAAACTACGACCAAGACCACCGTGGGATGGGCAGCAGCACCTCTGGAGTGCGATGGAGATACTGCGATCGCTAATCCGCATGCCGAGCGTGGCGATTATGGAATTTACCCCCCACGACATTGGGGGAGGCCTATGTCCAGTAGTGCACGTCCTTGGGCTGATATGGCTGTGGTGGTGGATGGTAAGTTTGCCAATTGCCAAGTTTCCATGGGATGATACTAGTCGGCGCGATATTTGACGTTGATCGGTCTGTAGTCGTAAGTTGGTGCAACCCACCCTTAATGCCAATGCATATTGTGGCGAAACACAACCACTATTAGGTGAATAAATGTACGAATAATTAATCTGATCAAAAATACTGTTACAAAGAGGCATCTCACAAAACTCTCCCGTCTTCAAAATATTCAAAAATATTCACACTTACTCTTAATCCTGAAGCGAAAATAGAATATTCAGTCTTCCAATCCCAGTTCCTCACGTAGGTTTTGGCGCTGAAGACCAACAGGAGGAACACGAGGGCGGCCGCGGCCAGCCGGGCGCGCTTCTGGGCGACCAGCCGCCAGCCGTGCGCCACCAGCAGGCACCAGCCCATCGACGGCATGTACAGCACTCGCTCCGCCACCACGAAGCCCACCGGGAAGAACAGGTTGGACGCTGGCAGGAAGGGGAGCACTAGGAGTGCTAGGCCCTAGAATCATTAAAATTGGGTTCATTATTAGATAGTTCCACATTACAGGCAACTGTAAGAAATGCTCAAGACCGAACCGAACGGCCTGGAGAGCAATGGTTGAAAGAGTCACCCATAGTCGTTCGCCTCGAGTTCCCGGAAACTCCTATAGAGGATACGACCAAGATACCAAGAAGAAGAAAATTTTATAGTTTCTTCGTAATCCATACTAATAATATTATAAATGCGAAAGTAACTCTGTCTGTCTGTTACCTTTTCAAGCTTAAGTCACAGAACCGATTAAGATGAAATTTGGGATGGAGATTGTTTGTATACCGAGGAAGGACATAGGATAATTATTATCTCGGACGTAGTGGGTTAAATGGGGGACAGAATTTGTATGGAGGTACGTACGATATAAACTAACAATTCCACGCGGACGGAAACGCGGGCAAAAGCTACTATAATTGATGGGTTATTTTGTATATACGCTGTGATAGTAGGATCATTTCGCCATCACATTTTACTAAACAACTATGTATCTCTACTTCTTTTTAGTTTATGACTAATATTTACTAAACATGAATAAGAACGACACATGTAAAAATAACCTTCTACATCACATTGCTGAAAGTGCACAACCAAGTTTTTTTAAACGCATTAGATACTCGAATTCTGATCCGACGTCCTTACACTTCAGCACGCCTAGCACAAGACGGCGCGCGAGCTATATCGCGCGCGAGATAGTCTACCCGTCTCTATCTAATGGGTTCACACGGAAAGAGACGGATAGCCGTGTAGGAGAGAAATGGCTAAGAACAGACAAGCATGGAAGGAGATACTAGATCAGGCCCTTAAAGACACATACCATAGACAAAGCAGAGCTTCGTGTCCTCAGCGCGTGAACCGCAGCGGCCAGCAGGCTAACGGCCAGCGCTACGGTGGCCATGTTCCGCGGGTCTTGCCACGAAGTTAGCAGCGCCACTGTGCCCATGGTCCAGTCGCAGCACAGCGCTTCAGGCAGTGCCAAGAGCCACGCGTTCAGCGCTGGCAGATATGCGAAAGTCAAGTGCCTGAAAACGATGGTAGGATTATTAGCCATTGTCCATAAGTTAGGTAGATGGATCATAAGGTAGAACACAGTTTTTGTGTCACATCCCTGCGATGTCATGGCGCCTGTCAAGATCTGCTCCCGCGCTGTAATATAATGGACCCAAGCTGTTCTTTACGTTGTAAATACCTATATGTTATCACGTAGTTAATTACTGAAGAGTGGTACTTTTCTTGAAATAATAGTATTTAAGAAGTGGTATTTCGCTAACAGTCCCGGATTTTACGTCATAGACGCAGTCTATATCTGTATTTTCGAGCGATTTCGCTCCTTTAGGTATTTTATTTTATTATATGAACACATGTACAGTACTTATACTACAAAATTAGCATGCAGTCTCGAGGCTAATAACAAAATATGCAGATGGTTCTTTCCAGCTACTTTGTGGAATCGTGTGAACATTTCATACACCTGGTGCGGATGAGACTTCAAGAGGGAGACCGTGGCTCGTGCACAAGAGTAGTTGAGCTCCCATGAAATGAAACTAGGATGTAAGCAGTGCAAGGTTAAGTCAGCAGACGGCCCTGAAACACTTTAACTCACCTGGCTGGTGCGCCAGAAGCTCCAGCAGGGTTGTCGAATCTTGTGAACACGGGCAGCTGAGCGCCCATAACATGAAGCCGGGCCGCGAGCAACGCGAGGGTGGAGCAGCAGATGGTGGCCACGCGTCGCGCCGCCTCGCCGCACGCGCAGCCCCAGCCGCCCTTGCCCCACGCCTCCACCCACGACCAGCGCCCGCCGCTAGGGCCGCGTCGCTGGAAGAGAACGCCGTTCTCGTTAAATTTATACTTTTTTTTATATAGAACGACGGTGGCAAACAAGCTTACGGCCTGCCTGATGGTAAGCAGACACCGCAGCCTATCCACCACCTAGGCACCTGCAACTCTAAAGGAATCAGAAGTGCGTTGCCGACCCTTTATAGGATGTGCTGTGTTGAGAGTGAGGGACCCGCAGATGTCTCCAGCTGTCAATAAGTAGGTACCTCCTCGTTTTTTGAAGTCAGATGAAAAAAATACAGTAACAGTTACGTGACCATTGGTGGACTTTATCTCCTTGCAATAAGGTTCACGAATGGTCAGTTAACTGCGATGATGATATTACGTAGGCACAAAGTGACCTTTTTAATCGATGGACTACAGAAGTCGTTGCTGGTCGTGGTAAGACAAAGAGCCTTACTAAGACCGACCGACCAATAATTTGACGCTTTGTTAGAAATGTTAGAATATATGGTATACTTTGTTAGCGAAAGATAAAATGGGAGTGAATGTGCTGAAGACAACGTGTTCAAAAAGTTTACTTTCATTCACAGTATAAGCGTTTAATGACGGTAGAGCCGTCTACCGTCATTAAATGCTTATTACTACCATGGACAAGAGGAAATGAGCTCGCGTCAGCCCGGTGCGGGTTTGGAACCTAACCTGAAACTTTTTCAATTTTTCGCTCTTATATAAAGGTTTCCTCAGGATGTTTTCCTTCACCGAAGATCTAATGGTATAATCTCGAATGATATTTCGGAGACTGTTTACTTATTGCTTGTCATATACAGTTACAAGACATTGATGGAGCCGATTTCGAAGGTCGATCGTGCGACTTGATTATCAATTTATCACAGCTTTATTTACGCACGTACGAGACTAATGCGAGTTACACTACATTGCGCGATTTGACAGATCGATTAAAGTCATTATACCACGGCAACCCGCAATGTAGCTCGCATGCGAGTCTCGTACGTAGGTGAACTGCAAACAATTTGTACATAGTTAAGGATTTAATTATGTATATATTTAATTGATTCCATTGTGTTACGAAAATTAGTCACACAATTCATATGGATAACTTTCGTAAAACAATGGAATTTAGACTTAATTAAGTCCTTAACTGCGTACTATTTTTTGTAATTCACTTATGTGTGTACAGAAACCTTTATAAGCAAAATATTGTCTCACCTTTTGGGCCACGAAGAGCTCGTAAACGACGCAGACGCCGGTGGCGGTGATGCCTTGTTCCTTGCACAGCATGGCCACGCCCACACACGCCACACACGCAACCATGTAGCGCCACTCTAAAACATAATATAATATATGTTTATTTCCAAAAATGGTATCTTTACTATCGCGTGTTTATGAAGTCCCTGACTTCTGAGCTAGGCTGGTGATGTGTGCTCAGTCAGTGTCCTCTCCCAGTATTATTGCTAAATTACATTTTTGACTTACTAATATGATTAGTCTGAAACAGAACCTCATTCGACATTCCAAAACAAAAACAATGAATGTCTGAAGAATCACCACGGCAGGTTGCGCGAATGATGTACGAACTTTTGTCATTACGAGGAGACGTGATAAAAAAATGAAAAAATAGTCGCAAGATTTCATATTCATACTCGTATGTATGAAAAATCTGTGCACAGCGCGCTGCAGTCTTACTTTGTATTGTTTGCACCCACACTTACACGGTTGAACCATGCATTTCTCTGCAGCTTATTGTACATTAGCTTGAAATAAAGATAACAAAATGACTGATTCTTCCGATAAAAAAATTTGTCCCCTAATATTATTTATTCTCCTTATTTATTTCTTTCTCTTAAGCTAGGTTTTTTACAATAACTTTATGAAAGTAAAATATATAAACATACATACAAAATATAAAAGCATTACAAAAAACCTAACCTAGGGTGCCACCGGCAGCGAGGCAGGGCCTAAGCTACCGGTGGTTAGGGCGACAGAGAGAGAAACCTCCGGACTATCCGCGCCGTGTCCAGGAGTACCGCCTTCTGTATCTGACCCTTGACCCAGCCATCTAACGAGAGTCTCTTGAGATGTTGGTCGAGACTCTTCGCTATTACACCGTTCGCAGAAACGACTATCGGGACAATGATCGTTGAATCAACATCCCACATGGCGGTTACCTCGTGTGCCAGGTCTAGGTACTTGCTGGATTTGTCCTTCTCAGCCTTCACGAGGTTCTCGTCATGGGGGATGGTGATGTCAACGAGTATTGCCTGGCGCTTCAATCGATCCGTCAGCATGATATCAGGCTTGTTGGCTACAATAGTCCTGTCCGTGATGACAAATCGATCCCAATAGAGCGTTGCAGGACCATTCTCGAGAACTGACGCAGGTGTGTACTTATAGTACGGAACTTCGAAGTCCACAAGACCGTATAGAAGAGCAAGCTGCTGGTGAATAATCCTGGCCACCAAGTTATGTCTGTGCAAGTACTCGCCGTTAGCAAGATGACTACAACCGGTAACAATATGCCTGAGTGACTCTCCGGGACGGCGGCATGCCCGACAAATGTCGACCGTACCGTCCTTCAGGATATACTTCCGGTAGTTGTTCATCATGATAACCTCGTCCGCAATTGCACAGACAAAACCTTCAGTTTCCCCAAAAAGATCCCCAAAACGTAGCCAGTTCACCGATGCGAGCAGGTCTACGTCGGGGCCTTGTAGAACCGCCCATGTAGCTCCTTACTCTTCCACACCGCCCTGCGGTCCTCGGTGCTCAGCACTTTAAGTCTGCGCCAGTTCTCGTTTGCCATGGAGAGCGGGGTGAGGAGTGTGTCTACAGCCACCACATCATGATGCATCCCACACTCGCTGTTTAGGAAATAATCTCTGAGACTGCACACCTCGCGGTTGTGGAGGTCTTTGGCATTTAAGAAGCTGCGGCCTCCAAGCTTCCGCGGGATGTACAGTCTCATAACAGACGAGCGCGGGTGTAGCATACGGATTATTATTAGCATTATTTATTTATTATTAAAATATGCAATAGTAAAATGATTACAATTTAAATGGAAAAATGTGGGGTAATTACATTGTAAGATAGTTCATGTATAAAATAGTCATAAATCTTCTAATTTTTATCATAATTTGTCACGGGCAAGCCTTAATGAGAAGGCAGTCAGTGTGTGTTGGGTCGAGGCAAACAGAGTAATGGTGCAAACAGTGGGCCCTGGTGAATTAGTCGCCATGGCAACGGTCATTTGTCACCCGAATTGTATTTGTTTAGTTAAAAGGTAAACAAGCAATGTGCTAAACAATTATTGACATGGTTGAAATCCTAAACCGAGAAATGTCCTATCACGTCCTACGTTCTTGTGAAAGTGCATTTTACTGACTTTTTGAGCGTTCCATTAACGATTGGACGATTAAATCAACGGGGATTACCAATATTAGTAGAAAGTCGCGTTTCTTTAAAAAAAAATAAGGCTTCTATGGTGGCAATATTGGGTGTTGTCGGTAACTACCATTCATTTTGTAGACCTTAATACATTCCTGCTAGTGCTATACATAGGAGCTTTTTCGTTGAATTAAAAGAGCCACTAGGTACAGCTAAATGTAAAATGGCGCCATAAATTATCTTCCGTCATTAAACGTTTGTTACGGCCCGGCCAAGACTTCAAGAGGCGGCGGCAGTGACAGCGGTTCCCAAATCTGTGGATCCCAACTAAGTCAAGTAACAGCAGTGCGTTGTGCGTCTCGACCGTGCGATGAACAGTTAAATCACTTTCCGCGCCGCAATTCGCGCAAAGTCGTGGCTGGTCTATGATTGACAAGCCTATGTACTAATTGTATTTGTAACCTGTACAGCGGCGCCGGCAGGCAGCACGCGAGTAGCACAGCAGAGCGCCGAGGAAAAACACGGACGACAGCATCTCGGCCCGGCCCACGACGCCCGTCACCTGCACAACCATAAACACAAACTATCAAAAAGGTGTCCTCTAAAAGAGCACATTTTTTAACATCCGACGCAAAAACAGAGGGGTGTTTATGTTAAAAGTGTAACGTGTCTATCTGTGTATCTATCTGTCTGGGGTATCATAGCTCCCAAATAGATGAACCGATTTTCGTTTCGTTTTTGTTGTGTCATAGATAATTTTATCTCGAGTGTTAGCCATGTTTCATGAAAATCTGTTCAGCCGTTTTTGAGATATTGAGCTTTGAAATGAAAATGTCGTGGGTTTTCCAACTTTTTATAAGTTGTAGTTATAGCACTGTCAAGTTATGTAATATTCTTATTAATTCAAAGCGGTCATTTATCCAAGAGTTGCCCCGGCCTGTGTTGCTTAACCTCGCATACCCAAAGCGGTATATGCAGCAACGAAATGCGCCGCTGGGCCACGAACGCAATTCGTTGTTTGCTGTAATGTTGAAAATCCCAATCGAATACTCATCGAGATATTATTATCTGATCATGTGTACTATTTATGAACATCACAGTAGTAGAGGTTGGCGAAGATAATAATCATGACCAACTTGCATGTTTGGTTTTGTGAGCCATATAAATGTCGTCAGAGATACTCGTAGTTGTGTTGTAAGGGTACAAACGTTGGCAGACAGGACAGGACTCCACAGTTCCGTCCATGCAAAAACGCGGGCAGAACCACGAGTTTAATAGTGATAAGTTATTTTTAAAATACGTTTACTTTCGCAATTTGACACCGATGATTACCTTACTCGGTGGATCCCCATAGTATTTTCGTTAAGTACAACCTTTAATTTAACCCATGCCAACACGTTTACCTAACTTTACCTCTTTATTACATAAGTATAGGTATTTTTACGTACTTATAGGGACAAACATAATTTTCCATTTTTACAACTTCTTTCCAATAGAAATAGAATAGAACGCGGGCCGTAAAAGGTGGTAATAAAAAGCAAACTTTCATTGAAGCGGAAACCTGTTACGAGAAAAATTCCCAATGAAGTTACCGAACGGCGTTGGCATCCACGTAAAGTCACTGAGAAAGGGTGACCGCCAGCTCCATAAAAACAGCAAACATAGTTACCAACAGAAAAGCCAGGGCTTTGTAATGTCCACAGACTTTCCACTATGACTTTATTAGAAAATATTTTACAAAGCCAGCCAATATTAGAGGAAGCCATCATAAAGCTCTAAATGTTATGCGTTTCAACGTCCGCTGTGGCTGTTTGCGAAAGTATTATAGAATACTGACAAGGGTTATTTTAATATATTTAGGAATAAAATACGTCTCAACCAAACGCGATAATAGAGTTTATAGAAATCAGACAAATAATAATGATCTCCATAAAATTAAATCTGATTTGATCTGAAGACCTGATGGTCTAAGTCGCGGGAGTCTGCTGGATGCGGATGGAGCAGGACCGGTTATTGTGGCACTCTCTGGGGAGGCCTGTCTAGCAGTGGACGTCCTTCGGCTGATGACGAAGATGGTTAATTTAAATGTATCCCACAACACAATTAGATTTTAAACATTAAAAGACAAAGAAAGAAAGCCGAACGGATTCCTACCCCGTACATTAGACCGGACGAGTTTTGCTGCTTGCTTCTTATTGCCAACAATACCTACAACATAACAGAATTCAACAACGAACAACTACCTGTTAGACAAAGAGCTTGGTAATAATACCAGTTTTTTTAAGGAGGCTTTTTTCCGATAGAATGAAATAAAGGATAAAAAAATTAAACATACATATAACCATATTTTAAATATTACAAAAATATCGCCATTTATTATTAAAAAATCTCCAAAGTTTCTCATTCTAAAAGAGAATAAGTGACAAGTAAGGCGTCACTGCGTAAAAAATCGTACAGGAGCACTATTATTAAGGTCGATTTACTAAAGAAAGTTCAATTCAGCCTTGTGACGTCATATAGTCGAAGGTAGGCTTTCTTCATATTTTCGCGAATATCTTGAAAACGAATAGCAATAAAAATATAAAAAATGGGTTTCTTATTGACAAGTTAACGAAATGAGTTAATATTTGATACTACTTGAAAATTTGAAATGTTGTCAATTATGTCATACAGCCACATACGTAAACTATAGGTACACCTTTTAATTTCATTTAACAGATATGTTTTTATGAGATTTAACGGGCGTGCATTCACGAAAAAGCAAATAACTAAAATATTTATAACTTTGCATTAAGGAACTGACCATATAGTCGTACGACACAAGTCGAAAATTTAAAAAAAAGATAATTTATGTGGCGGGAACTAATTAATTATCATCAAAACTAGCGAAAGTTGTTATGTTGCGGTTGAAAATTCATAAACTATCCGTAATTACACAACAAATACACAATAGTAAACAATGTCTTTCTTGGAGTAGTGATGATCAAATATAAATGATTTTGCCTGGAACGAAGTGCGAAATATGACATTCAATAGATGTTGCCACTTAAATCGAAGAAAATCGAAAAAAAAAACAATACGATAGTCGTATGATTTAAAAAGCCAAAAAACGTAAAACACATTTGCTGAGCGTGTTTTTGAAGCTGTTTTCGAACTTTCGTAGAACTTGCAGCCTCCAACCCTAGGCATCAATTATTCAATGCATGCAAATCTACCAGGCTGTTAAATTGTACAATCTACTATGTTTTTTGCTTTAAGTGGACTTATGTAGGTTGATATAATTTTTTTTGCTTATCATAACTCAGAAATATATGGAAAAATATAATTATTGTTATGACACACTACTTATATATGATACACAGCGTGCAACACGTAGATTAAGAAACGCGCTCTCTACACGTAACTTTACCTGTAAGACTCTGATTTCGCTTCACTTTATGTACTTATATATTCATTGCAGTTGGTTACGTGTATTTGCCCTTATTAATAATCACTTCCCACTTGACAAATTTTTCCAGTCTGATACATTTTTAACACCTATTTTACTACTCCTACTACTACCTAAAACTCACAATTGCCAGAAGTAATTGTTTTAACCTTTTAAAAAGATATTAAAATAGTTCCACTCGTGTTATGCGTTGTCGTTCTTATAAAAATACATGGTGCATACGTTCCCAATATACAAGGTAGGCCCTGTAACTGGAGCAAATATTTAAAAGGACGTTTCCTTAGAGCATGTGGAATAAGTCCTGGTGTTCAAAAATGTTTAAAATTTTTCAATTCGGAGAAATTTCGAAGTAAAGTTATGACCACCGAGTAAATGGATTAGTTAGTTTAGTATCAACACTATCAAGTTGTGAGACACAATTATTTTTGTATTCCTTGTTTTCGAGGATATTTTTGGTATTTAAAAAAAAACAATTTTATTGAGTTTTATAAATAAATTGGCATTAATATCACTTAATAAAAGTAATAAAAATACAGATAAGCTATCTTTGAACGAAAACAGAAATACTTTTTTTTTTCAATTTCAATTGAGACCACAAGGAAATAATTGCTGGTCCGTTAATTAGTCCACCTTTAAATTTTTTGCTACTGTCACAGGGCCCACCTGTATATCCATTGTTGCATAAAGTTGACATTTCGCAGTTTGCTGAAGTTAGTTCCAAGATTTCACACATATCAGATCCGCTCATTTAAGTTACGATTTCTGTCTATCTGTTTTCACAACTCTCTCTCACTCAAATTAGTGAAAGACAGATGGTAAGTGATATCTGACCTGTCAGTGTCCTCGCTTTCATAACTGCAAATTGTACTTAACTAACGTTTGTGACGTTTTGGATTATATGGGATTAGAGATTTTGGTGTGCTTTTAAACGGAGACAATTCGTTAACAGCCGAAAATGATAGTACTTTCTGTAGTATCTGTCCCGTTCCTAGTCATCTTGATTTACCATAAGGATTCAAAGAGACTAAATGAAAAATGTTTTTGCTTAACACTATGGATCTGTTCGTATTATTAATCTAAGCGAGATTTGCAATAAAATGGCATAGCGCCAAGAATTTGTGACTTTTCTAGTAAATTCTGATTCAGCAGTTTTTTACTTGCAATGAAAGTACGAGTCTTTACTCGTAAGTCAATCTATACATATAATAAAGCTGAAGAGGGTCGAAAGTCTGTACATGGAAGATATTCGAAAAAAAGTTGGCTGGGGATACTTAGAATTGATAACAGAACACGTTCCAACAGTTTTTAGAATTTTTGTCTGTTTGTCTGTTTATCTGTTTGTCTGTTTATAATATAGACAAACAGACAAAAATTCTAAAAACTGTTGGAACGTGTTTATATGAACGCGCATCACGTGAAAACGGCAAAACGGATTTTGATGAAAACTTTACTAATCTGTCGAGTAAATACCCGGTCAGGTTTTAGGCTATAAAAATTGTGCAAATTTGGGTTTAAAGGGGGTAAAAAGAGGGGTTGAATTTTGTATGGGAACTCCTATAATCCATGAGTTACAAGAATGAAAATTGGTAAGCATATACTTGACGACAAAGGAAAAACATCCTCATTCAAAATTTGTGAAATCTTAAGATAGAAACTGAAAAAAAAGTAAACGCAAGCGCTGCGCCGCGGCGCTGCCCAGTGTGCGCGCCAGCCACCACGGTCTCTTCAAATTTTGAACACTATTATGATTTATTCCATTAATTAACTGTGACTCTAAACCCCAATTTCAGTACCGTTTTCTACATTCAAAAACCACATATATAACTTTGTAATACCACTAATATTATAAATGCGAAAGTTTAGATGTTTGTTACTCAATCACGCAAAAACGGCTGAACAGATCAAGGTGATTTTTTGTATACTAAACAGTATATAATCTGTATACTTTTTGTCCTGATAATCACCCTCAAAGGGATGAAATCGGGGGTGCAAATATGGTGTATGAAACTGGTGGTTTAAATCCTCATACGCCATTCTAAGCTTTAAGTTTCAGCCCATTGGTAGTATAACGGCGTGTCAATAAATTTAACTTAAGCCATAGCAGAATTTGACGTATTGTAAACAAGCTGACGTTTCGATATGTCAAAGCCGAAATATCATAATTCCTTCTGATTGAAGACGCTATTTTTGAGCATAATCTTTTAGCAATTAGGTGTATTATTGCGTGTAAATCAAAATAAATTTGCGATACTTTGGAATTGTTGGTCTTCATATGCTTAAATACAAAAACAGCTGCTTCAGTGTAGTATTTGTATCGTCGGTGTACAATTTAATATTGTCGTGTATTATTTTTTACGTAATTGGTGACCCTTCAGACTATAATAACTGTTTGATATAAGAGATCACTTGGGCTGGGCAGCCCAATCGTCAACATTTACGGTTGAAGCACCTTAGATCTATGCACAAAGTACAATATATATACTGAGATGGAGATACCAGTGAAATACACCACATAGATCGTAGCGCCGTTGTGTATTTAGTAAGAACTAACCGCACGACCGCTGCATCCCTGTCACTTCAATATGCAAGTGCGATAGAGATAGCACCAAGTGACATCTGGTACAAACAAGTTATAAGTAAAATAACATTTCCATAGAAAAATTCGTACTTCGTGTTGAAAGGCCCCTAGATCTATGCTTATCCGTATACATATAATACAGCTGTAGAGGGTCGAAAATCTGTACATCTGTGTGTCTGTTTGTCTATCGGTTTATATGTCTAGGCAGTGTGACTCTCGGCCTTCAGCCTCACGTGCATTGCCGTATCGGGCGTTCGGTCCTCAGCCTTACATGAGATGAGCCTTAGATGAGGGGCCCGCTCTGTTGGCTATCTTGCCACTTTGTGAATGATCGGCATGAGGAGCCCACTCTGTGTGAATGATCTGCCTTTAGACTCGCATGCCTTGCCCCTCTGCATCAGGCCTTCGGTCCTACATAAGGAGCCCGTTTGTTGGGACGCTCGGCCTTGGGCCTCGCGTGCGTCTCACACGGCTCCGGGCCTTCAGCCTTATATAAGGATCCCGCTCTATATGAATGCTCGGCCTTCGGCCTCGCATGCCTTGCCACTCCATTTCGGCCCGTTAGTCATCAACTTTACATAAAGAATCTACTCTGTTGGGAAGCTCGGCCTTCGGCCTCGCGTGTCTCGCCTCCCTCTTTCGAGTCTTCGGCCCTCAACCTTACATAAGAAGTCCGCTCTGTGTGAATTCTCGGCCTTCCGCCTTGCATGTTTTGCCACTCTGCTTCCTCCTTTCGGCCCTCATACTTACACGAAGAACCTGCTCTGTTAGGACGTTTTACGGAAGAATTGCGTAGCGAGACTTTTATCATTGTACATGTAATATTTTACGGGCTTTATTCTTCTAGAATCGGTACATTTGATATTCTGAAATAAGCTTAATCATTCGTTTTGAAAACACGAGCACGTAGCACCAACTCCCGTTACAATCCGACACTTTTAATTGAAGTTGTAGATGATTATATATTATACCTAGGACAGACTGTCCAGTTAGGTATGTCCAACTTCGAGAAAGGGGTTAATCGTCGAATCTAACTCGGCTGGGCTGCGTTCGGGAAGCTACGGCACATCTTTTCGTCCAATATTCCGCGATGTCTCAAGACGAGGGTCTTTGACCAGTGTGTGTTTGCCAGTGATGACATATGGCACTGAAACGTGGTCGCTTACTATGGGCCTCATAAGAAGGCTCAAAGTCACCCAAAGAGCAATGAAGATGGCTATGCTGGGAGTATCTTTGCGTGATCGTATCAGAAATGAGGCCATCCGCAGTAGAACCAAAGTGACCGACATAGCCCTCCGAACCGCTAAACTTAAGTGGCAGTGGGCGGGACATATTGCACGTAGAACCGTTGGCCGTTGGGGAGGAAAGGTTCTCGAGTGGGATCGGGGATGCAAGTAAGGTCTATGAAACGGGGTGGTTTAATCCTCATACGCCATTCTACGATTTAAGTTTCAGCTAATTGGGAGTATAACAGCGTGTCAAGAAATTTAACTTAAAGCATAGCAGAATTGTAAACAAGTTGACGATTCATTATGTCAAAACCGAAGTATCATAATTCCTTCTGATTGTTGACGCTATTTTTGAGCACAACCTTTTCGCAATAAGTTCTACTTTGCGTGTACATCAAAATGCATTTGCGATACTTTGGCATTGTTTTTATTTATGTGCTTAAATACAAAACAGCTGTTTCAATGCACACTTTGTATCATCGGTGTGCCATTTAGTTTTATCGTGCGTTATTTTTTACGTAATTGTTGACCCTTCACAAAATAAAAACTGTTTGATATAAGAGATCACTTGAGCTGGGCAGCCCAATCGTCAGCATAGACAGAGCATCTTAGATGTACACTTCGAAGAGGGTCGAAAGTCTGTACATGGAAGATATTCGAAAAAAAGTTGGCTGCGGATACTTAGAATCGATAACAGAAATCGTTTCAACAGTTTTAAGAATTTGTGTATGTTTGTCTGTCTGTTTATATGTCTAGGCATCACGTGAAAACGAACGAATGGAGTACAATTTACCCTCTCCGCTTCATGCCTTCGGCCCTCATCCTTACATGAGAAGCCCGCTCTGTGTGATTATTTTCGCATGCCTTGCCGCTCTGCTTCCGGCCTTCGGTCATCATACTTACATGAAGAACTCGCTCTGTTGGGATAACGTTTTACGGCAGAACTGCGTAACCTTTTATCATTGTACAATGTACATGTAATGTTTTTGACGAGATTCATTCGTCTAGAATCGGTTATGTCATATTGACTGAAATCATTTCTTAAGGGGGTGTAAAGAAGGGTGATAGATTGTATCATCATCATCATCTGAGGCGTTATAGCCACGGGTGGGTCCTAGGCTAGCCTGGTCAAGCAAATATCTCCAGTCCGATCTATTCGTGACTTTCCTTCTCCAACATGTCACCCCTAAGTTGCTGGTGTCCATCTAAGCTTGAGAAAGATTGTATGGGAAAACAAATCATTCTAAGGCGAGAACGAATTATACGCGAACAAAGTCGCGGGCAAAAGCTAGTATTCAATACTTTGATAACATTTGTGTTGTGTGACTGAATTGGGGAATAACAGATATTAGTGTTCTGTTCCCCCAGGTCCAATGTCGAGCTCTCTCCGCAACTTAGTACGTAGTTCCGTTCCCGTCCGAAGTATCGAACTGTATCAATTACCTGTGTGCAATATAACAAAGCAAACATTCCCGTACGTATTTGAACGCTATTGGCATAGAAAATCTATAAGCGATTTATTTTGTTTGCAAGCTTCACGTGACGCGGTTTATTGGTATATCTACTAAATCTGTGATTTACAGCTTTATGCTGCCGTAATGGCTGAAAACTTGTTGGCTAGCTAAATCGCTCTTAAGTTATCGTAAAATGCAAGTTGGATTTTCGCTAAAGTTAGTCTAATCAGGGCTTAGGGTGCCGGAAAGCCGTGCAGCGGTAAACTTCGAGTAACGGTGTTGTTTTGACCGCTAGCCGAACTTTCGGCGGTTTAAATGCTTTCCGACGAGATTGTTTTCTAGGCGACTACCTTTCGGTTTACGGGAAGTTTCCTAAATTAAACTTCACAATAATTCCGTTTAAATCTTTGATCTTGAAGGCTACGATTAGGCGACGCAGTGTGGTTTGGTACCAGTTTTTCTCAACCTTTCATGTTTATTGTTATACGTAAACCCATTCATTAAAAGGCATAGACAGCTGCTCTAATTCGTTTCAAGGGAAGTATTTTTTAATACTCTATTACAAAAACCAGGCTGCTCGTTAGTGGCAAGCATAAAACCAACTCGGTGTTTTTTTAATCATTGAATAAGCTCCGCGCAAAAACTGTTTATGTCTCCACAAAACCCAGCTTTACAATGTAAACAAAATATCCTTTAAAAATATATAGCCCATAAACGAGAGTGTTTCTAATTGGAAAAACAACAGTAAAGTTGAAAGATCATCAAGTTTATAGTAGAGTGGACATAAAAATGCAACGTCACAAGCACGTGTCATAAAGTGCATTGAGTCGCTGCCGCGATATAAAAGCCGAGCTGAGCGCCCGTGGTTATTATACTGTGAGAAATTGCGTTGGCTGAAGTTAAGAAATTGGCCAATTAAACGTTGCAAACTTTGATGGGGACTTCTTTAATAAGCTTGCTTTACAACATCGAGGAATTGGATGCAATAAATGTGCTGGTGTTAGTCGAATTGACTTGTTACTGGAATTTTAATGACGGTGGTTGACCAAGGGGCGGTCTGTTAGTCGCAGCCGAGCACGACTGCACCAAAGTGGTGGTTAGAACATTGTACCAGTATCTTGGTATTCTTGATATTGTTTTTCTAGTGAATCATGAGAGTAGGTTTCTATAGGCTCATCAAGCAGCACTTTGTTTATATGTTGGACCTATATAATAATATGTAGGTTATTTATGGTTCAATTCGCTTTGAGTTATGTATTGAATAAGCTTCTCACTGAATCGAATTAAGCTTGATTTTGAAACTTTGGATACCTACGATATATATAATACCAGTACTGAACCATTGAGCAACATCTTAGACCTTGTCATCGTTTTCCATAAGATGAGACTAGGGCCAATCGCTGGTCAGTCAATCTTAAAAAAAAACGTAATATATGTATACATCGTAATTTTGTTACTATTAAAATTGTGTATTTCCTTCAGAGAAGGAAAAATAGATTGAAGTTAGGAACTACATCATTTAATTAAGATAACAATAAATATAAATGAACATTTTTAATTTATACATAAGTATATTTTCAGATAATCCAGAATACTTCACGAAGCAAATATTGGAACCATTCCAAAATAATGTCGGATAATAGTCGTGCAGGTAATGAAAAGGGAAATATTGCCCGTCAGGATGTAAACGGTGGTATGCAAAAAACCGCCCGAGATTAAAAATGAAACTCGCGGGAATTGGCGTGCAGCCGTTGTTACTGAAACAAAACGTTTAATTTCAGTACGAATATTAACCGAACGACAGATTCGACGGTCATCATTATCGCAGGAACCGTCTCATCTGGCTTACTCAATAATTGGAAAAAATACCTTGCTCCATATGAATAAAGTAGACTTTGACATAACATAAATCAGTTATGTGATGTTGCGAATGGTGGGTGGGGTGACCGCTTTTGTCGAATCAGATGTAAAGATTCAGGGAGTTTCGACCGTCATTCGTTGTGACGGGGTCAATAAAGCGGAAAGGCCATTCAGATTTGATTTTAATTGGTAACTTTCCTGTTGTTTCTCATTTATAACACGGTGTCACGACATGGACAGTAAACCATAAAATTATCACAATAAATTGTAAATTACAGATAATTGTTTAATATATTATTATCGTTCAATATTGAAAATTTCCAATAGCATTCCAATTTCTTACAAAAAAATAAATCGAATGACAGCTATGTACCTAAATAAATTACTTATTTGCCCATATAACGATTATTTCGAATAGAATATATTATATTGATGTGACGTCACAAATGCAGTGTCTAAGATTTTGTAAGGTTTTGGCAGAATATCAGCGATGTGGCTTATTGCCGCATCATTGTGCTGAGTCAGCACCTTTTCTCTACCACGACACATGGTTCTTATCTTATAATAAATAATAAAAACAAAAAAAAATAGTACTTTATATGCTTAAGTTGCATGCCTCATTTTGGTATAATCTTGTATAATTTTTAGTGTTCCTTTTTGTCACCCATGTGTTTGTCGAATCAGATGTAAAGATTCAGGGAGTTTCGACCGTCATTCGTTGTGACGGGGTCAATAAAGCGGAAAGGCCATTCAGATTTGATTTTAATTGGTAACTTTCCTGTTGTTTCTCATTTATAACACGGTGTCACGACATGGACAGTAAACCATAAAATTATCACAATAAATTGTAAATTACAGATAATTGTTTAATATATTATTATCGTTCAATATTGAAAATTTCCAATAGCATTCCAATTTCTTACAAAAAAATAAATCGAATGACAGCTATGTACCTAAATAAATTACTTATTTGCCCATATAACGATTATTTCGAATAGAATATATTATATTGATGTGACGTCACAAATGCAGTGTCTAAGATTTTGTAAGGTTTTGGC
The DNA here is from genome assembly GCA_905163555.1 of Notocelia uddmanniana. Taxonomy (NCBI): domain Eukaryota; kingdom Metazoa; phylum Arthropoda; class Insecta; order Lepidoptera; family Tortricidae; genus Notocelia; species Notocelia uddmanniana. Next base: position 27,605,442 of record LR991055.1, read on the forward strand.
AGAATATCAGCGATGTGGCTTATTGCCGCATCATTGTGCTGAGTCAGCACCTTTTCTCTACCACGACACATGGTTCTTATCTTATAATAAATAATAAAAACAAAAAAAAATAGTACTTTATATGCTTAAGTTGCATGCCTCATTTTGGTATAATCTTGTATAATTTTTAGTGTTCCTTTTTGTCACCCATGTGTAACCATGTATGTTGTGGAAACGAATAAAGTCTTTATCTATCTATCTATCTAAGAAGTATATACAGATTACTAAGATTTTGCCTACGGAGCTAACGGTACTGGGTTCCAATTCCGAATAGGATAAAAATCTGTGTGATCAGCATAAAAAAAATGTGAGTCCTGGATGGTTTCTATTAATTTAAGTACAGTATCTTCTATCAAGTATCGTCACCTAGTACCCATAACAAAAGCCTTATAGGGCTTACTATGGGGTAGTTCGATTAGTGTAAGATTGTCCCGCTAGTATTTATGTATTTATCACATTTGTTGATAATTATAATAACCATACAAAATAATTCAGCCCGCAAATTTTTTCAAACCGTGTGATTTTCTAGAAGACAGTACGGTATCTTAATGAATTATTTACACAACTAAACCCTGTTCATTTCAATTTTTTGCTCGTATTGAATTTACACGCTGTATTTGATTTCAATCTACTTATAGATAGAGGAATACTCAGCAAAGTCAGCAACTAATTAGGTCGGGGGAGGGATACCGCCCGCGGGCGGAACTGTAAGGGTTCCTATCCTATAAGTTTGACCTTTACTGTTCGCGTTACACATTTATGCCAATATTTAAACTGAACTGCTGGCGAGTTTTAGACGGAACCACACCGGTGGGATCCTCACAGTGTTAGATGTAAATAGTTTTCGCTGATAGCACAAGCACGTCAAATACTTGATAATTTACTAATGCCCATTTATAACATTAATTTTCATTTCAGCCATGGGGTTACGTAATAAACAGATCCTTGCTATCCTTATGTTTTCGCAATGATCGTTCATATGCTGCTTAGATCAATAATCCTTACTGTTAGAAACCTGTCATTTGGTATGGGTAATACAAATAAATCACGCTGAAAGTGCTAAAATTGAACGTAGACTTTGTTTTTCCTAATATTATTTATTAGGATTTTTCCCCTACACATAATATTACCTAAAGTGGGAATGCATTGTTTTTGCGTCGTAATACCCATCTGGTGGGGTAACGTTCGATAACTCATTGTAAAATATTCTTGCTTTCTAAAAACTATTTTTCGATTCGGAAACCCGTTTTCGTAATAGGTAGGTAATATATTAAGATTTAAAGTGCACATTTTTGTTTGAGTTAAGTGCCCTCACGGTGCTAGCTAAAAGGCCATTAATAAATATAATTAAAAAAACCACAGTAGTCATATAATAATAATAATTGTAGGATAGGTAGGTGTAGATATACAGGTTGGTTTTGTTTTATAGTGATAGATAGGTTCTAATAGGTGTACTATATTACATCAGACTTCGTCTCCCAAAGGCCTCTAAGTGTTGGATCTATATCCCCACGCACGCCTACTAAATGACCGGGCTGTAAAGACCCGAGAGTTTAAGAACGGAGATACAATAATAATAAGACATTTATTCAACAATTTGTAGGTACGTGCATCAGTTTTGCAAAACAATTTCGGTTTAAATATCAAGTTATAATAAATTTAAAAGGAAAACTAAAAAGTACACATTACTAGTTAAGGAGTAATATTCATTCATCCTACTGAAAATTACTTCGGTAGGTCTTTATTATTAGTTGTGTGCAAGTTTCAACTAGTACCAGTGGTGTGGTTTCAAGTTGAAAGTTTCACAGTGAAACAGGTAGTAAATATAAATTTGTGTAATTTGTATACCATAAGAAATAAATCTTTATCTTTATTTATCTAAATACAATTCGGAAATGCTAATAACAATATACCGTAGCACATGTAACTATTTTTTTCTTGTCTTAATAACTGTACCTATGGCTTATAAATATTTTTCATTCATCATAGTATCTGTATAAGTCTGTATAAGCGGGTTGTTGTTCGTAATTTAAATAAAGCGATTGGCTCCGTAGAATTGTATTTTGTTAATAATTATTACGAGTTTTTTTAAATTATAGCATTATAAAAACTATATAACGACTGTTTTGGCCATATGATGATGTTTGAATACATTTCAACCAATTATTTTACGTTATACTTACCTTACCAATCAGAACCGCGTTTAAAACTCGTTTAAAACTGCCTTAGTTGAAACTTACAGAGTTAAATTAAATTGTTGTTACTGTTGTTAAATTGTAGTAAAGTTTTAAGATAATTGATAATTATGTTAAAATATTAAATTATATAAATAAAGTACGAGTAATAGTGGATCTGGGAGTTGTAAACCTCGGATTTTGTTTCAAATTTAACTTTTTTTAATTTTCCATAAGCAAACTTTCGACCAAAAAAATCTATATATGTATGTACCTAATACTCGAACCTGCTTACAAATATTCACGAGAATCGGTTGAGAAATGCGACCTGTAGAGGAGAACAACCTGAAATCCGTAGGCACGACATCCGGACATTAATTTGGTACACATTTCGTAAAAAACACTCCTATTCGAAACAGTTTGAGAGCAATGTCAAGCTCAAGGGGATTTCAAATGTTAAAGTGCCTGACTGTACAATATAACTCCTTCAGAACCGCTTCCAGAAAATGGTCCACACACAAACACTATAAACGTCAATCAACAGTTTCCGCCAAAATGGAAAATATGCTAACGATTTTAAAATGGGAATAATAAAAATAAAAAAATGCTCCGAGCAAGATTCGAACCTGCGACATCTGGCATATACGCGGCCAATAATTTGAAATTTGGAATTTTCGTTTGCAGCGTTACTTACAAAATTGATTTTAAAATGGATGCGGTAGGATTTGAAGCTTCAAAAATGTATGCAACATTTTTTTATTTCCTCTACTACTGATTACTTATATACTCCTTTGTTCGAGCGCCAAAACATCTCGTTTGAAATGGGTGGCTTTCAACTCTTGGTTAACAATATACTATGTGATGGGAATAAGCCCCTTGCCCGCTCTCTTGCTTGAGCTTACTTGCTCTTGCTCTTATTGTTATTACCATATACGTATAGAGCATCTGACAGAACTAATAGTTTTCCTCCCAGCCCTCAATGAACAAAAACCGCAGTCAAAATCGCTTGCGACGTCTGGCAACGACGCGCAATAAATTTCGGCCGGTTTTTACTAAGTACTCTCGCAAACCGTATTTGTACTTACCGCCTCGGTGTGTATCGGGTGCACGGAAAACAAGATGGCGGCCACGAAACTTGCAAACTCCGGCAGGAACATTATAGCGCACACCCTGCAACAACACAACTGGGTCACTGGCTGAATAATGACACTAAGCAGTTTGGCTTGAAGTCAAAATGATCGGCTGACGGGCTGTTGAGTCGACGACGGTTATGACGGAGCATAAGGCCTTGCCAGTTCAAAATTGGGAACTGTGACAGGTGGATGTAAATTACTCAGCTCTCCCGCATTCCGAAAATTTACATCTGAGATTTAGGATAGTTTTTTTTATAGAATTAAGGTTAGGTACTTAGGGCCGGCGTGGGTACATCCCTACTTATTCATGTGAGATATAGGCTGATAAGTGATAAGTAAGATATAATATCATTAACAAATGTTTAGAATATTTATGTCAACAGTACCTATATATAGCTTACCACGTATTAAAGCAAATTACGAGTATATGATATCTGTACCGTCTTCGTTATAGTCGATATATTCGCCGTTTGATGAGTCGCTTCAAGAGCCAACAGCCGAGTAAATACGAGTATGTAAACGAAAAACTGTTCATTGCTCTATGGATATTGCCCACTGCATTGCAAAATAATTTACAATACAAAAGTCTATCCTTTGCTGTAGTACCTACCTACGTTGACTGAGCACGTCTTATTCATTAAACTTAACTAGTCTCTTTAAGTTAAAATAGCTTTAGGCTGGGTTGCACCAACTTACGATCACAGACCGATCAACGTTAAGTATGGCGCCGGCAGCTCATTCCATAGAAACTTGTCGAACTTTCCATGCATTCAAATTTTAACGAACACAGCTTACGATTACAAATGGTTTGGTGCAACCCAGCCTTAGTCTCTTAAACATACTCACAAAAACATATTAAAAATATTAAGATTTTCAAACTTGGATGAGTAATTTCTCAGTATGTCAGCCTTCCCGTTACTCATTTTATTGGTATTCGTGGGCTAACTAACTCTGAAAGGTTATTGCTACTTTCTAAAAACACATTCTGAAATAGGCTTTTTAATATTTTATTATTTTGTTATTTAAATTTTGCTAGTCAAACAAGAGAGTATCTTTTCGTATAATAAATAACATAATTTCTAGGTAAAATATAATAAGTACATCATCAGCAAAATTTAAGAGCATGTCGATGGAGTCGACGCAATCTCTCACGGCCCTCGGCCATTTGCTTTCGATTCCGGTATTCACTTTTTAGGTGTTGTACATAGCTTCTCCTTGGTCGACCTTTGCCCCTTGAACCTTCAATCTTGCCTTCCAGAATGTTTCTGAAGAAAACTTCGTGTGTAAGAAAGACTTTACTGACCTATTATTTGGCCTCGTCTATTTTCAATTGTCTATCTAAATTATACACGAAATTATCACAAGATAATCACATTACGGTAATGAAGTCCTATTCGTGTGCCAAACGCAAATTAGCATAAAAGGTTTGTTAGCTGAGCCAGGGTTTAGACATGCATGAGAGTACGTTGATCTTGCCTCAGATGGGTTTGAAGGTCACTGCCCGAATAACGTTATACAAATATTAGTCATTTTAAACGTTTTTAAATGTCAGCAATATTAACATCTGATCAAAATATATATTTAGCATAAAATATCTGTAGGTACATTTGGTGACACTATGCGCTAACATAATACTACTAACGTATTATAAGATCTCGGTGAGTTTAGGATTGGAATAGCTGCCAACTCATACCTATAATTTTGACTTAAGTAGGTATACGAAAAAACTTAAGTGTAAGTACATGAAAACAGATTGTAAACGCGGCTATATTATGTAATAGCAATGAATATCAAGTTCGAAAATATTTTTTTACTGTTGTTTTGTACACAAATTAACGTTGTGTACTGTACAATTAGATATTTGAAATAATACATTAATAACATATTAAATCAAAAGTAATGGTCTGGTTTTTACACGCAAACAGCTGAACATCCTGATGAAGCGAAATAGTGAATAAAACCTCCTTGCCAGAAAGCGCGTTTTTCCGCACGCTGCGCGTCCGGATAAACCCACTTTTTGCCCAAGTGGTGACGTAAAATTGTGTTCAAAACACGGGTCGTAAAACAGAAAGCCCTCTCTCGCATATTTATGACCCTCGCCTGCGGCTCGGGCCTCAAACATCTGCGACATCGGCCTTTCTTTATTTTACAACCCTTGAATCGTAAATAGCTATTCCAGTTTGGGTGAATTTCAATCCTATGTCAAATATCATACAGATTGACAGGAAAAAACGTCACTTTATCTCTAAATCTCAGAGTACCCGAGTGTAGACGTCAAATAATAATACCGCTACCAAGCGAGATGGTCACATACTGAATTGAATAAGAGCTACAGAGAAGCATATATCATTTGTTGTCCTTTTCATAGCTTTTCTTTATTTGCCTCAATGTCATCTAAACGTCATGTCAAATGGTTTGAGGCTAATAAAAGTTTACCCGCCCAAATTAAAGAGGTCATGGTAAGCCGCCGGACGTTTAAGAAAATTTCTCAATTTAGCTGCATAAGACCTTTTCTGTCCCTCTTGGTGACACTCGTATAGGATCTCTATAGAAATCCTTACTCTCAGCTCTAAATGCTTTTCGATTGGCATTGTGCAAGCAGAGGTAACAAGGAATTTCCACAGTTCTGTAAATATTAAAAAAAGTGCCATTCCAGCAGGCAGCAGCTAGGATGCGGCGGGGCCGACGGTAATGTGGAAAGTTCGCGGCTTCATTTACTCACTGCCCCACTACCCTGTTTTGCGAATTAATACCTAGTTTTTAATATAGCTATACCTGTACCGCTACCATGAGATGCTATCGAAAATATATTTACGTTACCACAGTCGCTACCGAATAAACGCGTTTCGAGTAGATTTCGATTTCGCTCGTACCATGAGTCAACCGCGCGTTCACTGCGCCCGCCAGACGCTAACGTAATATTCGCTAGCGACTAACGTTTTGTAGCGGTTGCCGTAGATCGGTACCATGAGTCACCAATTTGACAGTCGTTATCGAAAAATACCGTATCGACTGTAGTAAACTATTTCACTAGCAAATTGGAGGGTGAAAACTTATTAGAGATCTTGTTTCATAAATGATTGTAATAATTATTTATCTAAATAATATCGGCAAGGCATTATTTTGTGTGGAATATGTTAGCAACGGCTGCGTAAGAAGATGAACGACAAATAACAGAGACAAATTCAGGCTAATATGAGAAATAAATAAAAAAATCCACCACCACCACCACCACCATATCAGCCCAAGGACGTCCACTGCTGGACATAGGCCTCCCCCAATTTCATGGGGGGTAAATGCCATAATTCCGCATGCCAAGCGTGGCGAAAAAAATCCACTTCAGAATATTATAAAATGAGATAAGGATTTATATATAATCTATGTAGATCTAAACACATGAAACGAAAAAAAAACATAAAAACTGGAAAGACTGCATCACTCAGTTTATAGGTATGGCAATAATAACCAAAACAAATACAAGATTTACTAACATTTGACCTTGTGCGACTGTTCTACGACACCTTAAATTAGCAGGTTTATTTATGTACTTTGAAAGGAAGCCTTGGGTGCTTAGCCTTTTGTCCAATATCGCCCTTGCTCTGTCTTTTCAGTATAGTTAGAAAGAGAGCTTTGTATGCTGTGAAGTTAGTCACGTCACTCCGATCGTAACGTAAACTACTCGATGAATCGAGTTAACGTTAGCGAGTATAGTAAACGTGTAATTGACTCATGGTACGAGTACCGATCTGTAGTTCTATGAGTGACCCCCAGAGGCGCTGTACTTATTCTCCATACTGATTGTTTACGCAGTCGCTAGCGAGTACGGTCACTGCAAACTCATGGTAATGCTACTGGCCGGCGCCTGCCCCGGCTTCACACGGGTGTTCTAATGAAGATAATTAAACCAAATCTTTGCAGACCCAACTGTGTTCAGTCTCATTCACTCGCTTTTAAATTGAGTGACCCACTTTTTACCCGACTGCGCGACGTAAAGGAGGGTAATGTGTTTAACAGTCTATGTATGTATGTATGTTTGTTTCTTTGTGACACTCTAGAGACCAAACGCGTCGGCCGATTTTGATGATTCTTACGTCAATCGATTCTTCTTATTGTCCAAATGTCACTAAAGACATTTTACGCCTAATTCGACACGAGTCGAAAATCATCTTTACGGACGTGTATCATGCAACGTTTTACTATGGAAATGAAAAAAATACTCTTGAAATTTAATCCAAGATAGTATAGGCTCATAAGGATCAATCGTGACTTTTGACACATTACACCATCGTTCTGCCGTTTTAGAAACGCAAATAATCTTTATTAACTTTTTAGACTAACTACTCTTTAAAGCTTTTTTTTTCTACAAATGTACACGGAACAACTTCGACTTAAATAATGAAATAGCGCAATGGCCGATGAAGGTCGTATGAGCAAAAAAAGGCAATATAAAAATTCAGCCAAGCATGTTTAGTGAATATTTGCAATTTATTTAAAGCTTAAAATTAAAAGCTAAAATGAAGTATTAATATTTATGTACCTGTTAAAATATGGAAATCTAAAACTGACCACATTTTTTAAAATTTTCCTCAAATAATATAAACTTTTTGCATCGGGCTAACGATCGAGGTAAAAAAAAAAAAAACTAGTGCGGCAAAGTGGTACTTTCCACATATTCCCACACATTTTGGCTGCTCAGAAAACGAGCATGCATTCTACGTAAAAGAATTAGTTAAATAGGTGCGCTGTTCTGAAGTTATGCGCGTACATACATTTCAAGATCTTTTATTTAAATAAAATAAGCTCATCAAAATACAAGTAAATGTATATGTATGAATATCATAGAATATGTATACAATGGAGCAAGCACGTTGTTTCAATGCCAGTTCAGGAAGTAAAGTTGGTTTTAAAGCAGAAATATGCTGTTGGTAAGAATCCAATGCATTGCAATAAATTAATGTTTCATTCTGCGGTAGTGTACGGTATTTCTGTTTTCAATGCACTTATAGTTTCTAATAGCGAAATAAGTTATCGAACTCACATAGACCAGGATTAAACTGCACTTTGGATTTAGACTTAGCGTCTGAATATGGATGAACGCACGGACGGCAGCCTCCGACTTAGATCGGCGGTTTCTTTGAATAATAAATTAAGTAAATTAGTATGCCTGATCAGTGGCCAACTTCTAAACTCTTAATGGCGAAGTTTTGTGACGTTACGTAATATTCGACTTTATTTCCTTCTTAAACAAATTCTGTCTTTATGCAAAGTCATAATTACGCGAGCGTGTGTTTGTTTTAGGAATCTACTTTGAAATTTGTTGTATACATAATTATTTACTTACTGAAGATTTAGACTAACTACGTTAAGGGAAAGTTATCTTTTGTAAGTATTTGTTGGTAATTCGTTTAGGAACTATGTTGTTGTCGTTGGATACGTAAACACCACTCCTCACGACTGCTCTCATAAAAAGTATACATAAGGTATACTTTCCTTTGGTTAAAATAATGCCAATTTGTTCAGGGCCTTCTATGCCATCTAGCACTATTAAGGGCCTACGCAAGCTGGCGCGGATTACACGGAGCGGGCGCACGCCTATCGAAAAATAGTATGAGCGGCGCTAACTGACGCGCGCGGCGGGTTGCATGCATAGAGCGAGTACCCGCAGGCGTGCGCCCGCTCCGTGCACCTGCGCCAGCTAGCGTAGGCCCTTAGAATCAATTTCTAATATTTTAACCAAAATGGGACATCAAAGTATCCAAAACACAAAAATATCCGCAAAGTAGATGTAATGTCGCAGACTCGCCGTGCCCATAAACGAAAGTTAAGATTTCAGCCCGTTTCCCTGTACTGTCAGTATCACAGTGAACTGATTGGTAGACCTTATCTCGTTGCAATAAGGTTCACGAATGGTCAGTTAACCTGGATGCTAATAGTACGAGTAAATCAGCGTCTTGGCACACAGATTATGATTTATTATCCTAATGATGACACTGCTAATTATTATTATTATTGTTTTTTTTTATATAAAATATTGGGGGACAATGTTACACAAATCGACCTAGTCCCAAACTAAGCGAAGCTTGTACTATGGGTACTAGACGACGATATACATAAATACATACTTAAATACATAGAAAACATCCAAGACCCAAGAACAAATATCCGTGATAAATGCACAAATAAATGCCCTGGCCGGGATTCGAACCCTTTTTTAACCCCATTTAATTAGATATACGAGTGTTTCGTACTTCCTTCTAATATTATGTACCTATGAGGAGGACACAAATAGTATTTTACAGTACATATGGTGCTACTTTACCGCACGAGTGCGGTAATCAGCAGATTACGTGCATATGTCAAAACTTTATAGAGCCATATGTACTGTAAAACGTTGTACGATACACGTACGAATAGGTAATTCGCAACTCGTGTCGATTTAAAACACTCCCTTCGGTCGTGTTTTAATTTATCACCACTCGTTGCGAATTTCCTAATTTCTGCACTTGTATCGTAATGTACTATTATGCAACAGTTATATAATGTGGGTTCTTAGAAGTTAAGGGACGCTGTAACATAACGAGCGTAGCGAGTTTTGTAGTAAAAAGCTCGAGAATTTTAAAAACTAATTATGTAACGTTGCATACATTTTTTTTTACGACACCAAAATACTTTGAATAATTGAAATGGTGGCAGAATACGGACATTAACGCGTGTCTCTATTAAAAATGAAAAAAAAAACAGTTGTATGATAATGTATGGAAATCCTTTATGATAATTATGATTCTCCCATCAGTCATATAATTAATTGTTGTATAAAGTTTATTGTTTTAAGAATGTTGTCAGTCATTTAATTGACAGATTACAATGCTGGAGTACCAAAACGCCTTAACGAATGCATCAGTATAATACACTCAGCAAAATATATCCCCACATATCCTTCCTTCTCTTACTCAATATTTGTCATGTAGTAATATAGATACGACATAATTCGCAACTGAATCGCAACATTGGATGTGCTAACAAAAAATGCTGACTGTACACAACATAGGAAGATGCAACGTTACCTAAGTCACTTTGAACATACATGTATCATTTTCTTCCTAATACGAGCAGGTACGGCGTTCATTAGCGCGGTAGCAGCGCAGTAATAATCCAAAGTTTAGCGTCCGCATATTACAGGAAAGATCGTAGGTCAGGGCGTCCAGTGACAATAATTGGGTAAGTTTGCGGAGTGGCGACACAGCCAGGCGTGGCTCTCCAACTGAACCAACTAATTGAGACCAGCTTGGGAACGTAAGTCGGCAGCGGGCGCGAGGCAACCCTGATTCCGAAGCACTCTTACGTGTACTTACTACTTTGCGACAGGGCTGGCAGGATGTATTTAGTTTAAATAGCATCGACTTATTGGAAGTGAGATAAGACCAAGTCGCAAGGGATTGCGGAAGTACCTATATTAAAAAAAATACAACACGTCTATCAAGACGTATTCAATAAAATACTCAATTCTAAATATCTGCTCATAGTACATATTCAGATATTTATAAATAATTGAATTGGATGCTGGACAATACATAATATTATTAACCAATGTATATAATTAATGTTAATGTAGTTCAAAAGGGCCACGGGTAGCTGTTTGTGGTTTAAAGATTTAATTTAAGATCTATTGAAATGTTCTCCATAAACCAGCGTATTAAATATTTTGTAAGATGTAAATGCGATTGAAAACCAACGATCTGAAGCAAGATTCGCATGCAGGACCGTAAGCAAATTGTCGCATTGATTTTTCTATTGTACCTATATAACTCTCATTTTGTTAATTTTTGTGTATTTAGCGACTTTTTCTGTTATTTAATCGATTAATGTGGTCATTTTGATATTCGGAGGCCGGACGCTCGGCGGTCGTTCGTGACTCGAGCCGCGGGTAATTGTGACTAACTCCGCAAGGTGCTCCGACGACCGACTTCGCCCGGAATTAAGGCACTCGTTAGCGACTTTTTGCGAGACTAGCGAAATCTCTTGAGAAGTTAGCGAAAAAACATTTATAGGTAGTTTGTTTTCGAGTTGGCGGGTGTAACGAGCCTTTCCGTCTGAGCCGCTCTCCTACGACGACTTATGTAGGTATTTTTGTTTACTATAGTATCATATTTGAAGATGTTTTGTGTCATAATTCGCGCAGCAGAATACCAAGTTAATATGACAACAGCGGAAGTGGTAAAATCAAGGTGGTGGTAAGTAAAGATGACCAACCTTATGGCCACCCTACTACAAGAGTGAGTACTGTAGAGTTTTTAATTTTTAACGTTTCCAGCCAGCTAAAATAAAGAGTTCGAATGGACAAAGTAAGAAAAAAATTCTGTCAATGACTTAGGAGTCAACCTGTATTATAATACCAGCAGTATGAATATGGGAAACAAATAAGCATCATCTAATAAAATCAGCAATAATGTTGATGTAATTGTTAATTGGTTTCCCATATTCATTGCCATGGTGATCAAAACTCGATGGTCTCGATGTTAGTTTCACAATGGCACGGTACACACTTCAGTATGAAACTTTGGTTCGTGTATCAATGAACTTCACTTTTTTTTATTTTTTATTTATTGACCATTATAAGTTACAATTTTAACACTTATTATTGTACTCGCCAAACTGTTACGTTTGATGGCGAGAGACGCGCTCAGTTTCAACAAAAGTACTTAACCTATTATATTTTATCTACAATTCAACGCAAGCAAAAAAGCTCTGGGAGGCTAGTGGATGGGGTACGATTTTTCATACATTTGGTTCGCAAACTAGGTACATCGCCAGGAGCTCTTTTTACGTGCGTTGAATTGTACTTATCACTATAACACAATTCGATCTATTCTATATATGTAATACTAGTCAGAACAACAGCTGCATAGATGTGTAAATAGGCATTTTCTCCTCGACGACAGCGGCTGCCGGCGGTGTTTGAATATGTTCGGAAATCATGTTAGGTGTACATAATTTGCTGACGTTGGCTTGTCGCCGAGTAGGAAATCCCTCAGTTTTGATTTCAATGTTGTTTTGCTGACTTTAGTTTCTTGTCTGAGTAAATTAATTTTATTAAAAATTTTTGGTACTAAATATTTTGACGTTCTTTCACCATAATAGTTTTTTACATTCGGTTGAATTAGTTTTCTGTCTTTAGCACTTCTTGTATAAATTTTATTTTGCCTAATTAATTTATGTTCATCTTTAAAGTAATACTCCAACCCTATCAAATATTTCACTTTTTTATCTACAGGCAGAATTTTACATAAGGGAAATAATTTATCATACTCTTTGTTACAGTTTTTCTTCACATTTTTGCTCACTAGAAATTTAACCAGTCTTATTTGCAGATTTTTTACGTCTTTCTTAATAAGTATCTTAACAGCAAATAGCTCTAACTATGCCGTAACGGGTCTTTGCGCATTTTCTTTATAAGTAACTTCCGACGGAGGTGGTGGCCCATGCAATATGATATAAACACATCATCTGTGCTCAATGATTGCTTGCTGAAGTAAAAGGCCTGATTTAGGCACAGGCATCATGCTGCGCGGCATGCTACGCGTGCTTGTCAGACGCTATCAACTAACATACACTATGACACCCAGCTGCGCCTGTTTAGGTGCGCGTTCAAACAGCGTCCATCTTTAGGGTTCCGTAGTAAATAAGGAACCCTTATAATTTCGCCATCCCCATCTGTCCACGGCCTAACTTATTTTTTTATACTACGAAGGTGGCAAAGAAGCTTACGGCCTGCCTGATGGTAAGCAGACACTTCAGAGGAATCACAAGTGCGTTGCCGACCCTTTATTGACTTGGGGATGCGCTGTGTTGAGAGTGAGTAACTGCACTCTAACTTCTAAAAAACCGTGTAATTTTGCATATACAATCTATCACACAGAAAAAGCGGTAAAAAAATCTAAAAAACCGTAGGTAAAGTGCCGATGCAATTTCTATCGTTGGACAGCTCGTTGAAAAATATTGAGGGTTACCTCTAAAAGCATTCTTCGATTTAGAAATCTAACTGCATAATTTAACATTAACACCTACTTTAAATTGGTAATTTGTTAGAGTCAAATGGTTCAAAGGTAGGTAAGTGAAAAATAATAATTTTAAAAGCAAAACTTTCACGGTAAGGCCACTTTCTGACTTGGTGGAGCGGGAGCGATATGTGATTGGTATTTTGTTCTTTGACGTGAGTTTACTGATGTGAGATTTCACTCATCTTGATCTCACTTGCCGAAATACTGTCAGTATTACGTTTGCGCAGTAGTAATAGTACCCTGCGCAGAAGCGGGACAGTAAGAAAATGATCTGTTGTATGAGTGGTGACGTGTATGGTATGAATAAACATTTGTTTTGTTTGCGTTACACATTTTAAATATGTAATGTCTATTCAAACACGTCACAACTATATACAAGAGGTAATTTTCTTAAGTTTTTCATCTATACTGGATTCGTATCGGTTGACACTGACAGCTGACAGCTTTATTTGCTCTCTGACTGTTAGTGCAGCTTTCTAAGCTGCAGTTTGGTATGGACATAAAAAAAAACTAATAAAGTCGTAAAATAAAATCTAAAATTTTTTTGAAGGGTACCTCCCCTACACGTAAAGTGGGGATGATTTTTTTTTGCTTCTACCCTAAGGTGTGGGGTTTTGTTGGATAGGTATTTCAAAATGAATAGAGGTCTTCATCAACAAAATTTCGATAAAGTGAATATTTTCGGAAATATTCACTCCAAAAGAAAAAAAAAATGGCGCCCAACTTTTGAACTATGGGTCCAAAAAATATGAAAAATCATGAAAGTAAAGCTTAATAAAAACTCAACGAAAACAATAACGGAACCCTACACTGAGCATGGCCCGACCCCGACATGCTCTTAGCCGATTTTTATTATTAGGCCGTGAACTTGATTGTTTCTAAAATATGGCCCCTTTTAAGCCCGTATGATGTGATGTGATGGATGGCAACAACGGAATCCTATTCTGAACTTGGCCCGACACGTATTTAGCCAGTTTTCTTTTCACTTTATGTATTTTAAAACTACGACCGAGACCACCAGGGGATGGGCAGCAGCATCCCTGAAGTGCGGTGTCTCCAACCCGCATGCCAAGCGTGGCGATTATGGCATTTACCCCCCATGAAATTGGGGGAGGCCTATGTCCAGCAGTGGACGTCCTACGTCTGATATGGTGGTGGTGGTATTTGAAAATCTTTAAAATAAGTTGAACTGTGATGTTTTTCCTAGTATTTTCGCGAATTTATTTTTACTGGTGCCATCTATATCGTATTGGTTTTACTCTAAACTTTTTACTCTAAGGGGCTATACATATATAATGAAACATGTTTCAGGTCACATGTTTGCACTAGAAAGTATAGTAGGACGGAAATATAAAACAAAGATTTATATGATCATAATTGTGTGTACGATAACATGTGTGAGAAATACATAAAATAGTAAATTGCATTCTGCGCTGCCTTCTGCACGGTTGACACCGATATTGTTCTGTTGCGTCACGATAGGTATGTCACGTAGGGGCGCTAGTCGGGTAACCTCCACGAGTGTCTGGGCTCTTCCAGTTCCTGTGACCCTCGCGGGTCTGGGGAAAGGGGAAGGTCTCTGTCGCAGCAGGCGGTGTTCGCGGTTGTGTGCCTTTGCGATCCTGTGTCACCACTAATGCTGAGTGATGGGCATACCCTGGTGGTCTTAGACGGTAGTACGGGCGGTTCCCGGGAGTTCGTCATACCTGACCTAGTTCCCCGGCTAGGCAGGATGCGTAAATGCATTTCCCCAGGTTCAAAAATCAAGGTATGTCACGTAAGACATTATTTTATTATTACTTATATTACCTACATATATTTATACTAATACTCATACTCATTTTATTGATAAAAAAAATTACATGTCAATTTTTTTTAATAAATTAAAGTATATTAGAAACAACATATAATATTAGGTATAATAATAATAAGTAACTTAGACATTAGGTGCGTAGCATGTCCCTTAAACGCTCGGTAGCGCCCCTGGTGTCGGTGCGGTGCACGTGCGGTGGCGGTACGATATCAATATCAGTAAGCTGTCAGCTGTCAGTGTCAACTGTCAGTCGAATCAGTACCGCTTCTGTACTAAGGGCCTACACTTTAACGAGTGAGTTCTAACCAGCACGGGATGCGCGGAAGGGGGACGATACGAATGCAGTACTGCCCCGCAGCACAGAACGCTGCACGGAATGCTGCTCAGAAGCGCATACGTAGGTACTACTGCACAAACGTAATACTGACAGTATCCCGTGAAGTGGGGATGAATGCGACATCAGTAAGCTCACATCAATGCACAAAATAAAATAAACGGGTAAAAAAAACGAATTAAAAGTACCGCCCCGTCATGTTGACGCCTTACTGTGCCTTTAATCAGCATATTAAAAACTGATACTAATATTTTGAGTGTACTGTCGTCTCGAAAATCTCACGGTTCGAAATGATTGCCGCGCGTGCTAGGGATCCGCTAGGTAGCCGACTGGCCGGACACTGCTCGTATTTCCTCTGCATACACATTTTATCATGTTATCGGCTTTGAGCGCAGAGCTAAGAAAACTTGCATTGAGTGTGAGTGGCAATACAATACCAGCCTTTCGATTTTAGTTACGTGCCTAACGCTACGGCGTAGATGCTACGATACGAAATGCTACAGCAACTCGTAGTTAGTAATCGTATGGCATTTATTTTTCGGACCGTAAGGTCTCTCGAGAAGACAGTGCGATTGACTTGTTGAACTTTTAGCACTACCCAGAGGTCACGTGTAGTAACGGTGGATACTCCCTACGGAGGTAATGCAACTTCGACCGCCCTTGTCGAAGTGAGGGGGCAGCTTGACTACACCTCAACAAGCCGAAGAAGTTAAACAATTTGATAGAAGACGAAAATATTGCAGACACATCTTTATAAATTAACTTGGCAACGTCCACTGGGTTTCCCACACTCTTTGACCGTCTTTTTGTATTTTTTCTTGGCCAGTATGAGTATGACACCGAGGGTTGAATTAGGGACATTCTCTATTTCTTGCCACGTTAAGGATTAACTAACACTAAACATCTCTCAGAGTCCTAAAGAAATGTCCCTTTGTACGCAGAAAGCAATAAAATAAATGAAATGAAATAATGTGTGCACATGTACACCGTACTCACAACATATTTTAAGAAAAATATGTTGTTAGTCTGATACGATAACAAAGGAAGACGCGTCAAAGAAGACAAATGAAAGCCGCCACGCCCGAAATACACCATTTTTCGCTCTTGGCCTTAAAATACGTTAGAAAATCTAGCTCGAAAATGTTTCATAGTTCAAAGAAAATGGAATAACATTTAGAAGATTGGAACTTTTTATGAAAATGTTTTGTGCTACAATTTTGTTGTTAAAGAAAAGTTTTTTTGCAGCTATGCGAAATCTTTGTCCGAAATAGTACGATTTTGATGAACGACATTATTTTACTTAACATTATAAAATGTGATTGAAACCGCACATTTTTCGCGTATTGTTATATTTCAGTTTGAAATACTTTCAACTATTTATTGTCGAAAGGTCAAGGTCAAGTCGCGGCGTTTTTGCGGCCACCATATACACAGTATGCTAGTTTTAGGGTTCCGTACCAAAAAGGTAAAAAAGGAACCGTTATGCCCGCTTTGTCTGCCTGTCTATCTGCCACATTGTTAAATTATATCGTTGTACTAAACCCTCGGTGCGCGAGTCGGACTTGCACTTGACCGGTTTTTTACTTTATAATTTTTGTATGAAGTTACGTTATGTATTTAATTTTATTTATTGCACTTCTTAATATTGTACTTTGTTTGGGACTATAGCGACTTTGTCCGCGAAAACTCCCATCAACTTCTGTCCCTTTGCGGGATAATTTCGTTCCTTTGCGGGATAGTTTCCGGGAACACGAATATCCATTTTTTTATTAGGATAATAAAATCCTAACTTCCCATCTTACCTTCTTCCTTCTTCTTTGTGTTACAATGGATATCTACCGTTTTCAGGAAAATTATAGATAGTTACTAGTAACTATTTGACATACGTAATTTTACAAAATGTCAGTTAATTAATCAGTTTTCATGTTGCACAGGACAAAGCACGTAAATGGGCATCATCTGCGTTGCATTAGTCCATTTTCAGAACGAGTACAGATTTGGCGAAGTTCCAGCGCTCATTCGGCCAGCTTTCCGTAGTGAAATACAATTGTGCCGATGGGTTATATCATATTAATTAAGCTTCATGCATATACACATGTGTGTGTACATGTGAAGCGAGTTTGTGTGAGAGTAAACTTACAGATGACGTCATAGGTACCGTAAATACTAAAGCCGGTATTAAATTGTCCTGAATCCTGAATAGGGGAGTTGAAGCCTCTCGCTGTAACATATATGTACGTCCTGCTCTAAAGGTTCTGAATTCACGAAGGTGTAATAACTCCTCTCTCCTTCCTTTAGGCGTAACTGCCAGGTTTTATCACGTACTTTTTACGCTGACTATCTCGCATCACATCTAGATTTTAGCTTCTTAAATGAGGCAGAGAAGTTAAAATAACTCACAACAACCTAATCTCTCTCGTGGGATGCTAATTCCAGGAAGGTTTAATTAACTGCTTGGTTATTTAAAAGATAGTAATCATCTTACTTTACACCTACCTAAAACATTGTTAACATGTTATACATACACATAAACGACAGGAGTAAAGGCTAAAGCATACCGAAGATTCAGGCCTAATATGCATGCTTTATTGTATTCCCGCGTAACATTTCGAATATTTGAATGCGATATATACAGTTGATATGATTTTAATTGTCATTCGACATGTTACGCAATCACTGCTGTAATTCGAACCAATAACTATAGGCTGAAGGATACGTAGGCATGTATAAATAAGATAAATGCTATTACATCAATTCGGAACACAAATGCGGAAAAACAACAAGGAATCAATTCAATGCATTTAATTAGAGACGTTCAGATACGGATCGGACTTAAGACATACAAATACGGATGCATGCACGAATCCCGGACTTCACTAGTTGTAAGTACTTACGTACGAACCTCAGTTTTTCACCAACGCCATAAAACGCCCCAAATTACGACGGCCCTTTGTCTTATCTCGGCATGCGAGTAATTAATTACGTTTAGTAATTAATTTACTCATAATGGCGGCATCGTCGATGCGAAATAATTAAGCCATTCGTTAATTAAAAGTCGCTTTGCGTCCCTATCCGTTTTACCGATTTTACGAGTAAAGGGTGAACCCGTAATGCGCGGTCCGTGTCACATTACGTACTGTTGAGATATTGTTACAATGTAATCATACCCGTGGGTCGGATTGTACATTATACCTACTCGTATGTTTGATGTTTTGTTTTTGATGGTTACGATGTGTAAGAACATTTTCTAAAACCGCTCTGTCCGTTTGGGACATTTCATTCATGTTCTGTCTAAAACGATTTAACAAGATACAAGCTTCTACTTCATGCTGTACTATATTGATCTATGCTACGTTGTGTGATTTATATACACGTACCTATTTTTATAATGTAGGTACGTAGTTTGTGTCATGTAAGGTATTTTCGTACGGTAATTATAGTTTTTTTGCATTTACTTCGCAAAAACTTAATTTCTCCACCTTTTTATATTTACCACAATAATATTTAACTTCGTTAAAAATATTATGACTCCGTAGTTGGGGGATTAAAAAAAATAGTTAATTACATTCTTTTCTAGGAATATGGGCTTATTCGACTAAGGATCAATAACTCTACCGATTCTTCTAGGATCGATAGCTTCTGAAATTCTGAGTCGAACAAGCCCAAAAAGTCCATATTATTGGAATGCCCCATTTTTTTACTCCCCAGTTTCGCAGTGGTTTTCAAAGTTTACTACTGTGTTATTTTTATTTGTGCCCATTTCAACCACGAGTCGTTTAAATACAATCAGAAATACTATCATTTAAACTGGCAAATATCAGACAACAACAAGGCTGTAAAACTATCCAGACGAAACCTAACAAGCCACTTCAGATTAGGGATGTCACGAATGTCATTTCCATCACATTCGCGAATACGAATACGAATGCGAATATTTAAAATGCGAATTGCGAATTCGAATGCGAATGTTAGCAACCTACGTAATTAGAATTAAATGTAATTTTCAAATAAAAACCGCCTCAAAAACCTAGAAGCAAAAAAATGAACGGAGGTTTACAATCCAATCTTTAGATAAAATTTAAACCTACGATTTCATTACATGAAATCTTCTAAACATACTCCAATTTTTAATCAATCACTGATTTAACTAGTGGCTTTTATTTCTGTGAGCTGTGGAGTGGACCTCACGATTCTCGTTTCAAATATCAAATTTGCCAAAAATTGACTTGACAAAAACATTCTATATAATTATCAAATCTGCTGCTCACAGCATTTCACGAGAATCGGTTAAGGAAATACAACCTGCAGACCATCGGGAACAGCCGGAAATCCGGACATACGAACGAATGCATTTTTGTTGAAGCTGAAAGGGAGATCTTTGTTTCACTAGGTCGATCAACAATTTCTTAATTTTTTATAACCTTTTCGATCAGGTTGCTGGTAACATTACATCAGCACCATTTTAATTGACTTCGTCATAATCGCTCCACTGTCATATGTTTATTAGTCTTCGAATAAAGATCATTCATTCATTCACTAAGCGTTTGAAATAACTAACACGGTTACCTTTTTATTTAAATAACATCTATTAACAAAAACAGATTGGTAATTCATTCATCTTGATTTAAATATCTTAGCGCTATCCATTAAATAATTAGGAGTTTTGGATGACCATCCATGATCTTCTTATCAATTCCAGTTCACCAAACGCTACTTCTTGAATGAAAATGCTTGGTTTATTACCGAAAATACTAAATTCGTTACGTTTTGCTTGAATTTTTAAGCAGTTCCCTCAATTCCAGGTGCTTTAAAAAAAGAAATACCTTTCCAAGGCGGTGTACTAATGACAGAGTTCAGACGTAACACACATAAAAAATCATAAAAGAACATAAAAACGAATTGATACACTCCTCCTTTTTTGAAGTCTGTTGAAAAGTGCTTTCTATTGGCCAAAATAAATCACGTGACACTGGTTGGCACACTCAAGCCATGCGCGAGTCGGCTTCTTCTTCGAAACACGCCACGACTTGCACACATTCGCATTCGCAAAAAATTCGCATCGTTTGATGCGAATGCGAATGTTGATGCGAATATTTAAAATGATGCGAATCATTCGCATATACGAATGCGAATACGAATATTCGTGACATCCCTGCTTCAGACAACCCACTTTGGTCATTTTGTTTTTACTACGAAATAGCACGATTATTACCTGATTTAAGACGATATTAAGCCTAGATAAACAGATCAATATAGCCAGTTTTCCAAAAAAAACTTAATAATAGTGCTTATTATGCTGTTGATTTTGTAAACGTTCTCTGTGTCAGTAATTGGTATATTTATATAAAATAAATAAAATGCGTTTGTTTTAATTGGCAGGTACCTTATCAAAATGGATATTTATTTGACCACGTATGCTATAAAGCGATATCTAACATGAATTTCATCTACGCTATTAGGTAACTGGTCGTGGTTGGTGGAGTGAAAAGCAAGAGGGCCAGAGGACGCTAATCAACTAGTACGACAGATCAGGTCAAAGTAGCCACATCCTCAAGCAAGTTTCACCAAGCAGTGACGGCTTCCAAGGTTCCATAGATCGAGACCGGTTAGGACAAGTCATCACGTCGGTGATGACATCCAACAGTGATCACGATCCCCAGGAATGAAGGACTGACTGAAGAGAGAGAAGAAAGAGAGAAGGGAAAGATTAGTTTCGAGTGTTGGTATTGGTACTTGAAAATTATAAGAGCAAAGTAATTATTAAGCTTTCGTTCGTCTGGATGACGTCGCTACCATACAAAGTTGATGCGCGCGGACTTTCATGGCTAAACTGCCAAATTACCTTGCAGAATTATAATACCGAAAGTAAAAACAACAAATAATACAGTTATATTTTGGCATATAGACGTAGTTTACCGAACCCCATTTGAATCAAATTTGAAGCGGGCTACGTAGCGGGTAGGTACCAGCATTCTAAATCCTCTCATTTCCATTGCCGGCACTAATTTGCACTAACGAAGTGGTCACGCAAACAGTACTCGAAGGGCAACATTGCCGGACCGGGATGATAATGAGAGCTAAAATCGTTAATAGGATTATGCTGACAAATTGGATATTGAGCATAAGCCCGGCTAAGGTCGCGGTAGACACAGCAACTACCCGTAATTAGCAGTAACTAAGGGGATCGAGAGCCGGCGGCCTGATTAAAACTGGCTTTGCCGGCCACTTTGCTGGACTTAAACTCGAGGTAACTGGGAAATAGTTATTATTGTTTTAGTATTAATAGATGTGCCTTCGTGGTAACTTTCAGCGTGGTGACTTACAGCGTTACAGCGTCCTGGCTTACAGCATGTTTTTTGTAATGGGTTAAAATTTCAACGGCCGTTTTCGCCCACGTTTCTTTTCCCTAGGATATCAAAGGATAATTTTGAACTTATTTCGTTTCTACAATAGCATGTCGCATATTTTCCCGTTTCAATATTGTTTTCCTGGAAATCGTATGACGCCGCGATTTTTCTAATTGAAAAATAAAAGTAAGATAGATAGATATTTTATTGTCAAAACCGCGTATGTACATAAGACACATACACATACATAGTAAGGATAATGATGAGGAGAATTTCAGGAACAAGCAAATGCCCGGATTTACCTGTGCTATAAAAGGTTTAGTTTGAAAGAGACCTCTCAGAACAAGACGGTAGTTTACAACACTTTATTTACGTTACCAATAGTCAAATCTTACGAAAATACTCGAAAAAAGAACTGGACGAGTGCAAGTCGGGCTCGCGTACCGAGGGTTGCGTATAACTAAAAAACTAATATGATTTATTATCGTTATAGAAAAAAAATATCATGATATAATAAAAAAAACAAACAGGATAAGAGAAATAAAACAAAACAAAAATTAAAAATCGGCCAAGAGCATGCCAGGTAATGGTCAGTGTAGGGTCCCGTAGTTTCCCAATGAACTTACTTAAAAAAAAAACCGGCCAAGTGCGAGTCGGACTCGCGCACCGAGGGTTCCGTAAAAATATTTTTATTATATGACGTAACTAAATAATTACGGTTTTCGCAATTTTTCCTTTATCTGTGCTATTAAGACGTTGCTTCGTACCAATTTTCAAGATTCTGAATTCACGGGAAGTACCTTGACTTTTGACTCCCTCGCGAGTGTCAAAAATTTGCGGCATAAACGGCTGTATCTTTTCATTGCGTTAGCTTAGAAGTTTGATTTTTTGATTAAGACCTCTTTTCATTTTGATAAACCTTTGCAACAAGCACACTATAGGGTTGAAGCAAAAAATTTAAGTTTTTCATGTTAAAATGAAACTGAATGATAAATTAAACGTGAGATAATTTTCATGTAAAATAGTTTTAAGTAGTACTTAATATCTTATTTGCTATGCCCTATTCAGGGTCCATGCTGTTCTAATCTTAATGTAACACCTGTGTCTATATGTACCATGGCTTGCAATAATAATAAATAAATACAAAATAATAATAAACCCCACTATACGTGTAGGGGCGGCAGCTTTAAAAAAAAATTTTTTGATTTTATTTTGCGACTTTGTCATGGACATGGCGAAACTATAAGGGTTCCTAGTTGACTATGGAACCCTAAAAATGACACAAAATAGTCCTAACTCAGCATGAAGCTGACATTCAGCTTCCATTCCAGTAGTCTTCCGTTGGAATCATCAGTGAGACCACGTAAAAACATTATCATCAGATTTCAAGTTCACAAGTCCATGGGAAGTCTAAAAATTCTTCGGAGCAGTATGTGTGACAGAGGACAGCTGGACACGCGAGGGACAGCAATAGGGCTCCATTTGGACCTTTTGGGTACGAAACCCCAAAAATTAAACTTCAACGTAAGTATGCAATTTTAAAGATTTTTAAATACATAACCATGGCAAAAAGGACGCCGTTTGGCCATAGAAAATTACCAACTAATAATACTTACAAGTTATGTAATAGTCAGACATTGGTTTCAATCTAGTAATACATAGATTTACCGCGCGGAAGCTCCTAGCCTCATTGTTGCGAACCTAGCTCAATACCGGGTAATGAGTTGGGCGGAATGAATCTAATTACGGATAGAAGCGGGACGTATATGACCACGAACTTAGGTTACTGAAGTATATATCATACAATTAGACCTTGGACTTATTCTTACTCAAATACCTCCATGACGCCTTGTATACGGACGTACGAGTATGTATTTGGTTTACTTCAGAGGAAACACAACTTTTCAGAATAAGTGAACCGAAAAAGATTTTTAAATTCACTTGAATGCTCATAATCACTGCCTATTAGGTACTCTTTTTGTATTCCCACGATGTTTATGTTCAATCAGCAAATTCGCATATTAACAGCAAAATGCCTTTCTATTACATTGCTGTGATAAGATAAACAAACTTTGGCTACAGAGAGAGAAAATCAACCATAATATCATTTACACAGCGTAAGCCATGTAAGTAATATTATGTTCGGGTCGATAAGCTCCTGCTACAAAGATAAGATTACATGAAATCAATATGAGTCCCTATATTATGGAGGTACCATAATTACTTCCTTTCTTTAGTACGTCTGAAGACATAACCGTTAAAGGCAGCATTGTTCGCGGATGGATTAAAATAAATTAATACGGGACACAAACGCCCGAAAAGCTGCGCCTCGTATTGAATTATTAAACGATCCACAGGATTATCGAACCATGCCAATGAAAGGTTTATAACGCAGCTGGTTTCGATTGGACTTTCATAACATAATAATTAATTAAACTTAGCTAATGTGAAACAACCTTTATCGGGGTGTAATAAATTCTAATTAACAGGTTATTAAACTGGTTTTAAAAGGTCTCGTACTCGTTAATTTTGAACTCCGTGCAACTAAACGATTCTCTAGCTGTTGTTATGTAATTTTCTCATCCAATTACTATCTCCCTTGCTCCCTAATCCTATTTGCCTGCTATTACGTTTTAGCGTTGTCAGGTTTGAGGCTGGGCGGGCTTTTCATTGCTGTATCAACTTAATAGTAATTTTCTCATAGAAGGTATAATGTCACAGTAATGACTATGTGTTCCGAGCGTCTCGCCCTGTTTGTTCGAATGATAAGAGCCCTCCAGTCGACATCCGCTACACAAAGAGGAGATCTGTATCCCCTCGTAATTTTAATGGGATAGAAACGTATACGTCCCCTTTACGCAACAGCTTTATAAACCTATCTTATTTCCCGCTTTTATGTCAGATGTAGAAATAAGTCACTGCAGTTAGAAACTGGGGGTGTAAGTGGTTTGCGCCATTTGGGGTAACGAACACATTATTCAGTAAATGAAAATGCATGCAACATTCCTCCAAGTTATTATGCATTTAGTTATGTACTTACATCGTACTTTTCAAATAGTTACATGTTGTTTTTTCCATTATGAGGCATAATGTTGCTATATTTAAACTGTATTGAAGCAATCGAGGCTCTTCTAAATCCTACTTAATAAATAAATAAAAATAAAAAAGTAAAAGTAGTTTATTCTTCAAATTAGGCATATTACATGCACCTATGAACCTCAATAAACTACCACCGGTTCGGAAAAATCTAATATAAAAAAAAAACTACTTCTGTTACAAATGGAATAAAAAATAAAATAATATTATAAAGTACAGTCACGGTAGTATAAAGGTGTACTTATACACACACACTATATTTCGATGAAGTAAGATGAAAAAAAAATCTTTCATTTTACTCAATCACGCCAAAACAACACAAAGGATTAATGAAATTTGGTACACACAGATTATAACTAGGACTTAACATAGGACACTTTATCCCCAAGGAGATAAATGTATCTGTGTATAGTGTGTATTCAGAAAAGAGCGCGGTACGTCGCGGGCGTACGTGCATGCGGCCTACGTCGCAGGCAAGATTTGTGTTGTTACGTCACGAGCAAAATATTTGTGATGTATGTAGCCCAAAGGCTAGTTTAAAGCAATTTAATGAGGTAGTAATCAAAATTCTCGCTGCAGCTCGATTCAAGCGATACGTCTGTTACCTAGGTATCGTTAACGGCAAGATAATCGTATAATAAAATTGTAATTACTGTACCAGATGCTGGTCGTTCATAACTATCTCTTAGAACGCGATAGTGGCGGATAAAACTGGCTTCCTCACTTGTCTATAATATGGATTTATGTTTAACTACAAGGAAATAAATAGTGCGTAGGCTACTCTTTTTAAATTATAAATGGAATTGCGTTTGACCCTAGTCTAACTTAATTAAAAGTTAAGACAAGGTCTAAGATGGAACACAATCACCAATGAGATGCCAGTTCACTCTTACCTTGAAGATAATCTTTGTGGCTTATATAAACTACGGAATAGAGCTAAACATGCTACAATAGTATCTGCGGGCCTATAATGGTTGCCATTTTATCACTTAACGTCGCATAAATGTCAGAACGTGACGAATGTCTTATCCACGACGATAAGTGATAAAATGGCAACCATCATATGGCCCACTGAGAACATACTAATGTATCCAAATAAAATAACGAGTGATTGTTTTTCATCTTTGGTAATACAAGCTTGCTTGGATCAAATCTTTCAATATGAATTTCATCAAACAAGAGCAGAACATATTCAAGGATATTATCAATACACATTTGCAGCTTAACTTAAGGTGCCTTGGGCCTTAACGCTAGGTCACGCCTGAGTTGGAAACCGCCGTGTAAACAAACTAGAACGCTCAAACACATGTATATATATTTTAAGCTTTGAATGCGCTAAATATTTGCTCTCGATTGTACAGTTGGGTGCATTTCAAGCGTTGATTAGTTCCGTCGGATACATGTTACAATTAGGTTAAAATTAAAAGGCAAGTTAGGCGAGTTCCATATTTTCGATTATTATTAGTTCTGTAGTTTAGTGCTCGCTCTCGTTCGCATCGCATTCAACATTGCTTTGTGTCCCTCACTCTGAAGTTCTCGATCACTCTCTTGCTCGACTCTTTTGTAGCGTGCAAAAGGACTGTAGTTCAGTTAGTAATTAGGGGCTTTACAGAGAGAAATACGCAAAAAAATCTCGTAGGTCTCTGAACATCTTACACAAAACAGTAAACAGATTATATTAATGTATTGATAAAGCACCTAGGGTAGATAGGTCGGCGGGTCGGGCATCGATCTGCCCTCTTATTGACAAACCTACTCGTCCTCACCTGTCAGCTCACCCATTCTTATATGAAAACTGTCAAATGTGATTTGTCAAATTATGACAGTTTCCATATAAGAACGGGTGAAGTGTGAGGTGAGAGGTGAGGGACGAGAAACCTTTGGATGAGGGCGGTACAAGACCGGTCATTGTGGAAATCTTTGGGGGAGGCTTTTGTCGAGCAGTGGACGTCTCTGAGCTGATATGATCACGATCATGAGGGCGGATACAAAGTAGCGCTACATCCCTTTTCACGTTAAATATGCAAGATGGATGCTCACTTGCAAGTTGCACCAGTATAACTAGCTTGGTTCTTGACAGATACAAGCCAATTTTCAGCTCACCTGTAGTACAAAAGGGAGACAAGCGCGTGAAGCAGTAGGTTGACCAGGTGGTACCCCGCAGGATGCTGTCCGTGCACCGCGTAGTTCCATCGAAAGGTCAGCACCGTCAGAGGGCGGTACGATTTATGGGACTGCTCCTGAAACAACCAGATATTTATGGTTAGAAACGCAATTACAAGAACCTTGTATTACGCAGCAAATAAATTATTGATTGATTGATTGAGGCTTCTCTAGATGAAGGCACACTTATGCGCATATGCAAGTCCATACAGTCGCCGGCCAGCAAACGATGACACCCGGTACCATCGCGCATGTAACAGAATGTCAATAATTAATAAGTCAAATATGTGACCGTGACCAACACTTTATTTAATAGGATTATATGTTCCGGCGTTGGCCCGGGCTCGTCTCGGACGTGGCCTGGGCTTGGCCCGGGGACTGCGAGTCATCTTTAAAATACGCTGACGCTGCGTTTATGTACGTAATGACGTGTCCATTGTGTCATGAAATTATGACGCCTGTAGCTCCCAAATGATTCTCTTCTTCACGAGCTAGGGGTAGCTTGATATGCATAAAAATTCATGTCAAGACGAATGGATATTTCAGAAAAAGAAACGTTCAGATTTTAGATAAATAAATTTACAAAAAACTTTATAAGAACAGAATATATTACACGTGATGTGGAAAATATTTAATTACTAAATTTTAAGTTAAATACGGCCAGAATTCAAAAGATGTGTATTTAAATAAACTTTTCTTTTTCAGAAATATTCGATGACTCCTTTAACCCTTTCGCCGCCATTGACTTGATATAAAGTCAGTAAATTTAGTGCCCCACACGCCGTGATTTCATATCAAGTCATGTCAAGTGATGTAAAGGCAACCTAATTGCTGTCAAGTAAGGTTCATTTTCAGTCTTTTGCTACAAAGACTTTGGCGTGTGAGACATAACTTACGGAATCTACCGTGGCGGTTAAGAGTCTTACCCTTAGGCTGGAAACAATGCTCGACCGCTGATCAGCGCGTATGGTCGGCTGGGCGTACGGCGTAGCTATCGCTGTAGAAAACATACGTGCGTTCAGAGGGCCTACTCCGAACTTAGAAAATCGAACTTCGTGTCGTGCCGTTCCTTTCACTCTCGTGTTATACACTATATGACGGAACGGGACGGCACGATACGAAGTTCGGAGTAGGCCCTCAGACTGATGCTCACCGATAGCGCGTATGCGGCCATACAAAAACACGCGCAACCGACCATACGCGCTGACGTCGGTCGAGCACTGTTTCCAGCCTTAGAGTTTTAAAAAAGACCATCTATGGCGTTTCTACTCCCCTTTACGCACACGGTGAAGTTAAGCTATTATTCGTATGGTATAGGCTTAATATTTGTCGGTGCGGAGGCGGTACGATGTTAGTAAGCTATCAGTGTCAACTGTCATCCGAGTCAGTACGTACCGTTTCCTATCGCCTAGATTTACTGACTGGCGCGTGGTGCGAATGTCGTACTGGTACAGCCCCGCTTTTGCGCATGATATTAGTACTGCATAAAATGCAACTCCGACAGTATACCTATCGACAAGTAAGGAAATCTGTGAGATATCAGGTAGAGGTAGGTCACGTCAAAGTACAAAATACCGCATACTGATCCCGCCCACCCCTAATCACTAATACTGCCTCTAATCATAGTACCCAGCCTTAGCCTTAATGGTACAGACCGATCAATGTTATAATCAAATAGAAAATTAACAAAGTTGCCATAAGGTAATAGTCTCAACTACTACTACTTACCACCACCACCATATCAGCCCAAGGACGTCCACTGCTGGACATAGGCCTGAAGGCGCGTCAACGTATTTTGGCTGCGATGTGGATCCCTTACTTATTTTGAGTGACACATTTTGTCAATTTGATTCGAGTGCCGACACTCCCATAGATTTGTAATCGTCACAGATCGGGTCGGGTCAGACGCAGTCAGGCTTGTGCCCGGTTTCTATCGGATTAACTTTTTGTTGGCGTATGCGTGGGTGAGGGAGTGGGTAGGGTGCCAGGTGGCAAAGTTTGACACACCTTTGGAAGAATAAGGAAATTACTCATGTTACAATTTATAATATTTGTATATTTAAATCGGCAAATTATCACAACAAAAAGTAAATATATAGTCATCAAAGTTGAATTAAAAACATGATAAAAAAAAGGTATAATTTGAGACTTGTAAGTTTCGCAAAATATGTAGTTTTTTATTAAAACGTATCTGCCATCAGGATTCTTACGTTTCAATAAACAATACATTGTAAGATAGCCATGTTTAAAGTTAAAAGTCAAAGTCATTTCTTCATTCAAATAGGCCTTTCGAATACGATGAAAAAAGCGCATTTCCATAAAACGGCAGTAGTGCGGCTACTCACTTGTCAATTAGTGTCACTTAGTATGGAGCGTTTCCAGTGCTCAGCAGCTCGTACGTTGACTCCCATTTTTAGGGTTCCGTAACCAAAGTGGCGAAAACTAAACCCTTAGAGCCAGGCCACACTGCTACGTTGTGTTGCGTTTATGAATAGAATCAGGATGACGACATCGTGAGAACCTATTCATAAAAGCAACGCAGCAGCGTGGCCCGGCTGTTATAGTTTTAAATTTGAAATTACAGAGAAAAAATGAAAAATTAAATGCTGCGAGCAGGATTCGAACCTGCGACATCTGGCATACGCGGCCAATCGCTCTAGCCTCTAAGCTATCATAACAACCAAGCTCGTGCACGAACTCCTTCACTAGTTCCCTCTTACAACGCCTTAGGGAGGCGTACAGCGACATCTACCGTAGAAGACTTAGACTTCTATTAACCACTTTCATTATTCTTATAGTTTTGTCATGTCTGTCCGTCCGTCCGTATGTCAAAGCCAATTTCCCTACTCGGAGACTATAAGCACTAAAATCATTAAATTTGATGAGAAAGGGTATTCCATGATCCGCTACAGAAAAGATGATGTAAAATTACGAAAATATATTATATTGGGGGGTTGAAAAAGGTAAACGTAAACCCCGTAGGTGCCCGCCGGGGCGGGGGGGCTTAGTAACCGTGGATTGGGTCATCCACTTCATTACATGACATGAAATCTACTATACATTCTTTAATTTTAATTAAACACTGATTTAAATAGTAGCTTCGGTTTCTGTGCTGTGGACCTGACGATTTCGTTTCAAATTTAAAATTTCCAAAAATTTACTTGTCAAAAAATTCTATGTAATTAATTTCTAACATTTTGTAGTATGCTCAAGTGTAGTTTGAGAACTTAATTTTCATTATTGCGGATCTACCTGTCTGTTTAATGGTTACTATGGATTTAGATAATCATGGAGACTATCATGCCAGCTCATTCAAAGAGTCATCATTTCAGCCGAATGACGTCCACTGCTGGACATAGGCCTCCCCCAAAGACTTCCACAATGACCGGTCCTGCGCCACCCGCATCCAACGGACACCCGCGACCCTTACCAGGTCATCAGTCCACCGTGTGGAGGGCCTGCCCACGCTACGCCTTCCGGTACGTGGTCGCCACTCGAGAACCTTCCCGCCCCAACGGCCATCGGTTCTGCGTGCTATGTGCCCCGCCCACTGCCACTTAAGTTTAGCGATTCGAAGGGCTATATCGGTCACTTTGGTTCTGCTGCGGAAGGCCTCATTTCTGATGCGATCACGCAGAGAAACTCCCAGCATAGCCCTCTCCATTGCTCTTTGGGTGACTTTGAGCCTTCTTATGAGGCCCATAGTAAGCGACCACGTTTCAGTACCATATGTCATCACTGGCAACACACACTGGTCAAAGACTTTCGTCTTGAGACACTGCGGGATATTGGACGAAAAGATGTGACGTAGCTTCCCGAACGCTGCCCAGCCGAGTCGGATTCGACGATTAACCTCTTTCTCCAAGTTGGACTTACCTAACTGGACAGTCTGTCCTAGGTATATGTAATCGTCTACAACTTCGAGCGTAAAGTGTCCGATTGTTACGGGAGTTGGTGCTACATGGGCATTTGACATGATCTTCGTCTTGTCCATGTTCATCCTTAGACCAACTCGCTCGGAGGCTTTACTGAGGTCATTGAGCATTGTACTTAAATCCTCCATGGTCTCAGCCAAGACTACTATATCGTCAGCAAACCGAAGGTGAGTGATGTACTCGCCGTTTATGTTGATGCCTAGCCTTCTCCAGTCCAGAGTCTTGAACACGTCCTCCAGTGCAGCGGAAAACAGTTTAGGAGAAATAACATCTCCTTGCCTGACTCCCCGCTGCAGCGGAAAAGGTTTCGAGTTCTGGTCCTGGAGTCGGACTGACATAGTGGCGTTCTCGTACAAACACTTCAGCACTTCGATATAGCGGTAGTCCACTTGGCACCGTTGGAGAGATTGTAGTACAGCCCAGGTTTCAATCGAATCGAAGGCTTTCTCGTAGTCCACGAACGCTAGACAGAGGGGCAGGTTATACTCCTCAGTCTTCTGTATAACCTGACGAAGCGTATGGATGTGGTCTACGGTGCTAAAGCCTCTTCGGAATCCGGCTTGTTCGGGAGGCTGGAAGTCATCTAGCCTGCGTGCGAGACGGTTCGTAATGACTCTTGAAAACAGCTTATAGACATGGCTCAGAAGTGAGATGGGTCGGTAGTTCTTCAGTAAGGCGTTGTCACCCTTTTTGAAAAACAGCACCACCACACCTCTGTTCCATGCCTTTGGAGTTTTCCCTTCCAGTAAGACGGAATCGAACAACTTCTGAAGGGCCCTAAGGACCGGTTTTCCACTCGCCTTCAGGAGTTCAGCTGTTAATCCGTCTTCACCGGGTGCCTTGTTGTTCTTTAGCTGTTTAAGAGCCATTCTAATCTCGTACAGGCTGATGTCCGGGATATCTTCGGTATAGTGCCGGGTTAATCTGGCTCTAGGGTCTTCCGCCAGACCAACTTCGGGTCTGCTAGTTGACGTGTATAGCTGTCCATAAAAACATTCTATCTCTTTCAGAAGCTCGGGTTTGGATGAAACGATTCTACCGTCTTCAGTTTTTAATTTGGCGAGCTGGCTCTGCCCAATAGACAGATCTCTTGAGAACACTTTAGAGCCCTCATTCTGCTCGATGGCCTCTTCAATACGATTTGTATTGAATTGGCGCAGATCGCGCGTAAGGGACTTGGAGATCCGTTTATTGAGCTGCCTGTATAATGTCGCATCGGCTGAAGACTGCAGAATCATTTCATTCCTTTCCTCGATGAGCCTCTGAGTGGAGATAGAAAGCCTTTTGGCTCTGTGAGTCCGTTGGGCCTTAAATAACTTAGACCCAATGCTATGGACAGCTTCCACAAACCCGCCATTGAAATCGTCCACGTCGCCGCCTAGACAATCAAAACGGTTTTGGAGTTCCAGCTGAAAGCTCTCGGGGTTTTGGATTTGGACTGCTGCTGGACGGAGCGTAGACTTCATCAGTCGAGAGCGCTCTAGCTTGACGCATATATTCAATGTGCCTCTTACCAGACGATGATCTCTGTCTCATCTACTTTTGAACTAGGAAATATTTCACCGCAGGAAATCCTTGCCATCTTGAAAACTATTAAGACGAAAGCCGTTGGTGAGGATGGCCTTAGTTTGGGAATGGTTATGCTCGTGGCGGATAACATTGCTCCTATCCTTTCACACATTATCAATTATTCTTTTACCTCGGGTACTTTTCCGTCCATTTGGAAAAACGCCCACGTCATCCCGCTACCCAAAATCTCTAGTCCTGTATCTTTCTCTCATTACCGTCCCATCTCCATTCTTCCACTTTTGTCCAAGGTTGTTGAACACTTTGTCAATCGTCGCCTCCTATCACATCTGAATAGGCACAAAATGTTCAACCCTTTCCAATCTGGTTTCCGTCCCGGGCATAGCACTGTCACGGCTTTGGTTAAGGTCACTGATGACGTTCGCTTCAATATTGAAAACAAAAAACTCACACTTCTTGTTCTCTTAGACTTTAGTAGTGCATTCAATACTGTTGATTTTGATATTCTTTTAGGTATACTTGGTACACTTAACTTTTCTCAAACGACTTTATCCTGGTTTCATAGCTACCTCTTTGGGAGACGGCAGAAGGTCAGGATCGACGATCGGCTTTCCGAATGGTGCGATCTTTCCGCTGGTGTCCCTCAGGGAGGGGTGTTATCTCCTCTTCTTTTCTCCATTTTTATTGAAGGCATTACTAAATCTTTAAAATCGAATTATCACCTTTACGCCGACGATTTGCAAATTTACTCAGCAGCATGTGTTGACGACCTCCCTTCTATATTTAGAATTATAAATAGCGACAATTCGTATTTGGGCCTCCAATTTTGGACTACAGGTTAATGCAAAGAAATCGCAAGCAATTGTCATTGGTAGCCCTAATTTGTCTCCAAATTGTCTGATATGGTGTTGCCTGATGTTATTTTTGATGAAACAACAATCCCTCTCTCCTCTACAGTCAAAAATTTGGGCATCATCATTGACCAGACACTGTCCTGGTCATCTCACATTGCGGAGACTAGTAGGAAGTTGTTTGCATCACTACACTCTTTGAGGCGATTGCAGAGTTTTCTTCCTCTCCCTACAAAAATTTCAATTGCTCGTTCCCTTTTACTTCCTCTCCTTGATTACGGCGATATTGCGTTTGTGGTTCTTACAGAGGAGCTGCTTGACAAGCTTGAGCGCTTACAAAATGTTTGCATTCGTTATATTTTTGGCCTGCGAAAGTACGATCACGTGTCCCACTTCCGTTCGCAACTTGGTTGGTTACCAATTCGCCGTCGCAGAGATGTACATGTTCTGTCGTTGCTTTTCAACGTGTTATTCAATCCTGCATCACCACAGTACCTTTCCGAAAGATTTAGTTTTATGGCCGCCGCCAGCGGTCACCGCCTGCGGTCTAGTGCCAATCTCTCGCTTGCCGTTCCATCCAGAAAATCGCGAAGTTATTCTAAATCCTTCACTGCATATTCTGTTACATTATGGAATGAGTTGCCGGTATCTATCAGGCAATCACAGTCTGTTGCCTCGCTTAAGGACAGACTAAAAAAGTTGTGGCTTTCGGAATCCTGACCATGGACATATTGAATACTAATGTTTATTTATTATTTGCTATTATCCTGCATTTATGTATAAAACGTATATATGTGTGTATTATATATATATATTTATATTTATATTTATATATTTAAGTATATATTTAAATGAATAGTTATGTTATAGTGTAAACAAGCTTATTAGTTTTACGTGTATTCATAATCTGACATTGCTTTCTTAAATGTCCGTGTTTGTGCAAAATTAGTTTGTCGCCTTTGTGTACTACATTTATTTATTTTTCTCATTTTCTCGAAGGTTAGCTGGAAGAGATCCCTTATAGGGATAAGTTCGCCTTTGTACTTTTGCATTTTGTTTTTTGTTTCGATTGTTATTGTTTTTTTGTGCAATAAAGTGTTATACATACATACATACATGATCACTTCCGGTTTTAACCGTATTGATCACAGAGACATCATTGAATATATGCCTCTTCGTCGACATAATGAAGTCAATCTCGTTTTTTGTTGCACCGTCGGGACTCATCCAGGTCCACTTCCTGTGCTCGCGTTTCTTGAAGAAGGAGTTTATCATGTAGAGTCCCTCCTTCTCCAAGAAACCAGCCAGTAGTTGGCCCCAGTGGTTCCGACTTCCAACTCCAAATTGCCCCACTCTCAGCTCATTGCCGTCTCTCTTGCCCAGTTTCGCGTTAAAGTCCCCCATAATAACGGTGAAGTAGGTTTTGGAACTATGCATGGCCTTAGTTATATCCTCATACATAGCCTCCACCTCGTCGTCGGAGTGTGCCGAGGTCGGCGCGTACACCTGTATGACCTTCAACGAGTATCTCTTGGATACTCTGAGTATAAGGTACGCCACCCTAGCCGACACACTCTCGATCTTCACCACGTTGTTTACGAGGGACTTGTGGACGATGAACCCAATACCTCCCTGGGACTGTTGGTCGCCCTCCCGGAAATAGAGCAAGTTGCCGGACTTTAGGGTTATCGTGTCCTCCCCCTCTCTTCGGACTTCAGATAACCCCACGACATCCCAACGCAACTTGCTCAATCCTTCCTCTAGTTCCGCTATCTTTTCGTCGGTCCGCAGTGTACGCGTGTTGTACGTTGCCAGGGCCAGGAGTCGTCGGTGGTGGTAGCTGGATCTTTGCCGGAGATTCTTAGCACCCCTGGCCCCGCTAGTACCCTGGCCGCTACCAAAACCAGGGCACCGGGGGCCGCCGGAACCGCGGGGCCGTGGCCTGTGTGTCGCTTTCATAGGGGGTAAATGCCATAATCACCACGCTTGGCATGTGGGTTGGCGATCGCAGTGTCTCCACCGCACTCCAGGGATGCTGCTGCCCATCCCCCGGTGGTCTTGGTCGTAGTTTAAGGACATACCCGGGTCCGGACATACATTCAAAGAGTGCATGTAGTTAAAAAGTATAGAATCATAATTACTAACCTGTTAGTATACAATTACTCATTTTGATTTGGTCTTTACACTGCCATTTCGCGTAACACTGCTGCATATGTGCACCTTGTAGCTATCGCACGTACTCTATTTTCATTTTATACAGCCACTTTTTCTTCAGTAATAACAATTATTCCACAAATTGAAGAAGTTAGTAAATAAACTAGGAAATCTTTCTTTGTACTGACAATTGTTTATGTTGACCAATATTCCTTCCTATTTCAGATATTAAAAAATCTATGAATTCGTTCTCTCGGGATAGTTTGTGCTTGCAATTGGTGTGACCATCTCCTGGTTACGTTTCGTTACTCGTTTTTGTCGTTTGGTAGACTTGACAAACTCGTAACAAGTTTATGGGCTTTTCATACAAATTTGGTATTTCCGAACCGAATTTACCAACTTTATATTCTTGCTGCTAGGTTTCGTTGCTGTTCTAGTTGAAATTAGAATTTATATTGGTCTTTCGACTTTTGACAGTTTAAGTCAGTTCGGTGTGTGAAACGGAAAGTTTAGAATGTTCAATGACCTTTCCATTTTTCGTGTAGGTGGTCATCCGAATTGAATTCTCCATAATGTCTCCCTGGTAGAAAACCTTTCTTTTTGTCGTGACAACGGAGGCGAACTGATCGTCAAAATGTGAAGAATCTCATATTAACTTTACACAACACCATCCAAAATGGTAAGTTTTCAATCTGGTTCTGATCTTTCTACCGAGAAAATTGTCTATCCTGTTTGTGTTGTACTTCGCAAATCCTAATTTGCTGGTATTTTGTCCACAGCGTTAACCACACATCCTTTGCCCATGTGGTAGGGCCTAACCTCATTTCAATGAACCCGCCGTAATGCGGTAAGTGTCTTTTAAACGCTAATGCTAATAAGAATTTAAAGTACTTTGATTAAACAAATTCCTAAATTCTTAACCTTAAATTCCAAATTTATAAAATAGAACCTTTCTTTGTTCCTAGGGTTCATTCAAGGGTACATTTAATAAACAAGATGTTCATTTAGGGGATTCATTTCTTAGGCAAGATGAAATCTTAAATAGCTAAATGGTTCTTAGGCCTGTACATTTTCACAGTTCATAGTACGGTTCTGTATAAATATATGCTAATATTCTTAAAGTAAACCTGGAAGGCTACTCGCCTTAACTCTTGTGAAACCGGTGAGGATACACTCTCCTACTCATCACCCTTTGGATGCACGACATGGCTGCTTGCTCATGTCGAGTACCACCGCGACTGGGGTGCTGAGGGTGATTGCTTTCTGACTCTTCTGTGTTTTGGAGTGGACGTCATAGTCGGTAATGTACTGATAATTTTATTTAACTCAACTGGTGACTTTGTTTGCTATAGACACTTCAGTGCTGTATAATGATAAACTTTATCTTATTAACTATTTGTGACAGTGCTCAACTGGGTATATTGGTGAACTTGTGTTGAACTTTAAAATATATCTCTTAAGTACCAAATATATTTGTTTCATTTAAGCAAGGTCATTCAGCTTGTGTAGTGTAATTGTCTGGCGCCTGTCTATATAAATTCTGACGATTACCTACCTCCGAGGGTGGCCATATCTCAACCCACGCTTTGAGAACTTTCTAATCATCGTCTCACATTACTCATGACCATATCTCTCCGACTGAGCCAAAGGTAAAATGTTACAAATTATCAAATCTGCTCACAGCATTTCACGAAAAAAGTAAATGCAACCTGCAGATCATCGGGAACAGCCGAAAACCCGGACATACGAAAGGAGAAAGCATTTTGTCGAAGCTGACCTTCGCTTCACTAGGTGGGTCAACAATTTCTTACATTTTTATCACCTTTTGGGTCAGGTTTCTGGTAACATTATATCAGGACTATTGTACTTGACTTGGTCATAGTCGCTCCACTATCATATATTTATTATTCTTCGAATGAAGATCATTCATTCATCTTGATCTAAATATCTTAGCGCCACCCATTAAGCACTTGGGAGTTTTGGATGACCATCATACATTCCAGTTCACCAAATGCTACTTTTTGAATGAAAATGCTTGGTTTGTTACCGAAAATACTAAAATCGCTATATGTTTTGCTTGAATTTTTGAGCAGTTCCCTCTATTCCAGATGCTTTAAAAAAAGAAATATTTTTCCAAGGCGGTCAAATGATAGAGTTCTGAGGTAAGACACATTAAAAATCAAAACAGAACATAAAACCGAATTGAGACACTCCTTTTTAGAAGTCTGTTAAAAAGTACTTTCTATTCGCCAAAATAAATCATGTGACACTGGTTGGCACGCTCTGGGCATGAGCCAGTCGGCTTCTTCGAAACATGCCACGACTTGCACATATTCGCATTCGTAAAATATTCGCATCGTTTGATGCGAATGCGAATGTTTAAAATGATGCGAATCATTCGCATATGCAAATGCGAATACGTATATTCGTGACATCCCTAGCTTACACATCCTCGCAGCACTGGAAAGGCACCCCTGATTAAAGTTTTTGACTGTACTTACCGCTGGAAAGGTGAAGTGGATAAATTGAAGAGTTAATTCTGATACTTTATTTCTGTTGCCACGAAAAATCTTGACCTTTCAAGTTTCAAGGACAGTTTTCCAATTGTGTATTTTGACGGGCCAAGGACGCTTAATTCGATGCGTGGGGTATTAAGTGATTTATGACCATCTACATTTCAAATTACATTGTATCATTACTTCATTACGTATAAGAATTTCAACAGTTATGTGAAAAACATGCATTTTTTTTATATGTTTGCGTGTGGTTGTGATATTACATAATGTGTACTTACTCCTAACAATTATGATAAGCTACTTTAATTTAATTAGACTTAGTAGTACTCGTATGTAAATAAGTAGCTACTTATACACTCCTTACTTTTTTTCCATTACATACCCACACAATAGTAATAATAAATCAAATTGGAAAAATAATAACACGTTTCATGCGGACTACGGAATATAAAGCACAAATACACGTACTTATTGCCTGCCTTCCGACTTTCCAACAAAAGGATTCCAAGATGTTTTGAAATGGTAAATACTTAACTTTAATTGAATTTAGGATAATATCCCGTTTCTAACATTAATTCTAATGTCAATGACCATGTTAGTTTGAAATCTTATATTTAGGATCCTAAACCAGAATAGGCTTATAATACTTATTACAAGATTTGTAATACGATGTGTGTTGAATAAATGTCAATATCTACAAGGGTGAAGAAACATGTATGTACTTATTGCTCACGTGCCTATGACATCGCTCAAACCGCTTCAGATCAAAAAGGCAAAATCGTACCTCATGACTTGACCCTCCGTTACTGTGACGGACCATGCCTCTTAGGAAAATAGTAACAAGTATGGATAATGAAATGTCCGGAATAAAGATTTTATTATTATTATTAGGAACCAATGTCCAAGGATGGAAAGGTAGCAAATGACCAGCACCTCAAAAGTTGTTGTCGGTCTATGTGCCGAACACCCTGTATATCCATGTCCATGTCTATATTATATTAGTGACACAATATTTTTAAAATGGTACGAGTACATAACAGTTAACGCGATACGCTTTAATCCCATAATACGGTACGATATGTCGTCGGGTAAACATAATAAACTGGCATTAATATGCAGCGCTATGGCAACATTGACTTTGACGATCAACGATATAATGTTTGTCGAATATTCATATCAGTACTCAACTAAAGTGTCGGAGTGAGTAGCCTATGGCGCTATTACATCCGTTCCAACCCCGAACCATAAATGTCTATAATATATGACATTATATGTCTTGCTGTGTAACTTTATGTAACCTAACTTTATGGCTGCCATTTCAGAATTGAGCGACGTAAATATATTTAACATATATTTTTTTTAAGACTTCAAAAGATTCGGTTAATATTTTAGGGAGAGAGTTTTGTGAATTATTTTTCAAATTCATGTAGGGACCTATTTGACACGTATCCACATAAAAATTTAAACTGAAAACTTAACCTCATACGTATTTTCTGCGCGATATTTTCTTCACTCATATCCTAGCAAACGCTAGCAAAACGAATTTCCCAACAGTTTCCAACAATGCTTGCACACGCTCAAAAATGTCCCTGTCTCATAAACATGATTCATAGACATACAAAATTAGCAAGCGGAACGGCAATATAGGGTCTTCTTTAAATGAAATTCCATGTCAGACAGGTAGCTGGCCCATAATGGCGAACATTTATCACTGGCTACAATATAGGAGTGATAAATATTGTTATAACTTTGTGATCCGTTTAAGCCGCTCGGAGCTGTAGTTGCTACATACATCAGTTGGAGTGAACAAATTGAAGTATTTATGATCTGCACGGCGCATTCGACAGAGTTACAATTGCGTTGTGAATGATTTTTGTGATCAATGGGTGGAGTGGAGAGCAATTTTGAAAATGGTGACGTCAGCTAGTTTATTATGACACAATGTATACCAAACACTACCCAAACACATTGTGAAGATGAATGTTGACTTTTGATGAATGATGACATGTCCAGTCAGCATAAAAAGTAGCTACGCATTTGAAAAGTTCAAAAGTCTTTATTACAAGGGAATAAGAGCTTTAACCCCTTTATATATGAGTAGCTACTTGTGATGCTGCCTGTCATCATTGTTGAAAATATTGCTTTAGAAACGAAGAAAATTAGGCTCTGTGATGAAACATAATCTTAGCTTAGGTACAAACATTTGTCAGTAAATATTTCCAATACGTAATAATTTTTGTTATTTTACTGTCCATAAACTGGCTAACAAATCAACGAAATAGCGTTTTCCTCTCAACGTTCGTCATGGCAGCGGAAATAATTACAAGCGTTAATGCGGGGCGTCCGTTCACGGCGTGTTCCTTCAGTAGTCATGACAAGCGGCGGATGGACCGGCTTTCAGTATTAATTATGGATTTGTTAATGTAAACTAGTTGGCAGTTGTATTTTCCACCTTGCGGATTTGTGATGCGTCTGTGTACCTAATGGTTTTAGCAATCTCTCGCAGCTACTACAGAATTTGCGTTGGGAAATTTAACTACAGCAACAATTATCAATATGCCGTACTTATATTTGACAAGTTAAACTTTTGAATTGAATACGAAACCACTTACATTTTCGTTAATTTTTATTGACGCTGGTTTCAATACTTAATTAACATCATCGATAAAAATGGCGTCAAAGGGCTACCTAAGCCCGTAGCTAATCCCTGGGGGTCTACTCCGAAATTCGAAATCCGAACTTCGTGTGGTGCCGTCCCTTTCACTCATATAGTGTATGACAGCAGAGTGAAAGGGACGGGAACATACGAAGTTCGGATTTCGAATTTCGGAGTAGACCCCCTGATTATATCAGCCCTCGACAACATTTCAATATATCAAACGAATCGGAACGTTACCCTGAATCATAACGTTTTATGCAATGGCAATGGCGTCGCGTTTTGACAAATTGAATAGAGTCTGGCATGTGAAAGTTGAAACTAGAAAAAAACGACATTTGAAAAAAAAACTACGTGTTGCAAACACTTCGTATTGTGACAAAACAATAATGGTACTTTAACATCACAATACATTTTTCGTTCTATATAGTTAGTTCATGCGATATAATTATTGAAAACAAGTTTTTTATATTGAAATATTCTTAGTCCGATATGAAAGTACGTATAGCAATCTACGTAAGCGGAGTAATTGTACCTAGTATAATGCGATTATAGCTATACCCTCTTTATCCCCCTAGACGAACAAGCAATATTTGTCACCCTCACCAGGACATATCTATTATCTATTCATTAAAAAATCATCGCGATAGACGAAGACTCGACAGTTGAGTGACGTTTGACACATTTTTCATAGTTTCCAATTAAAATATTCTAAATAAATTTAAGTTTCGCCGAGGCTATCCCGGACACTTCATATTTAAAAAAAAATATATATTTTAAAATGGCATAATAGTACATTACGATACAAGTGCAGAGAACCGGAAATTCACAACGCGTGGTGATAAATTGAAACACGACCGAAGGGAGTTGCGAATCACTTGTTCGCACGTGTATCGTACAAAGTTTTACAGTACATATGGCTCTTTAAAGTTTCGACATATGCACGTAATCTGCTGATTACCGCACTCGTGCGGTAATATAACACCATATGTACACTGTAAATATGTTTGTCAGTCAGGTACAAATTAGGTATTAAATCTTAACGAAAAGACCCGCAAGATTTAATACTTAATTTAGTACTACGAGTAGTATGGGCCACATCGTAATCCCTTAGAAATTTCCACAACCTTGTTCATCCCTTTATTTCCGTGATAAAATCTGTCCTGTGTCCTTCCCAGGGTCTCAAACTAATCTTCATAGTAAAAAAACATCTTATATTAGTCATACCTTTCATATTAATCGGTTCAGCGGTTTATGCTTAAAAAGGCAACATATACCTAGAGTAACTCTTTAGACAGAACTAATAATAGTTAGTAGTACCTACCTAATGTTCCTAGTATATATTTGTTTTACCAATGAACCATCAAAAGCGAGTTAAATATAATGCACATTTTGGGTTCGCCTCAAACGAAGTTGTCGAAAGCATGTTTATAAATTTGCTTCATACGTGGGTCCAATTCTACTCCTAAGCTTGTTTGCTTCAGGTATTTCTAATATGACCGGGTTAAGGTATCCAAACGGATCAAAGAAATGCTTTTCATTAGGAATGTGGGGACTGTGCAGAGTAAATATAATATGGGAAGTATACGTTGAGCTTTCCTTCACATTTACCTTTGGGATGTATATTTATGTTCGTCGCTTCTCGTTCTAATCAAGTTCATCACATTTTAATGTTTTGCGCGTGGAGCTAATTTGTGTGAGAGGTAGGGCACAGTGAAACAGAACACCGCAGCCATAATAGCATCACTACATGCCCCTTAGGTAGGTATGTGGTGTTGTGCTCCTAGTGGTGAGTAAGGTCGCCAGAGCTCCCGAGGATGCGCTGTGTTGGGAGTGAGGGAACTGCATAATATGTCTCTAGCTTGACAGCTGGAGACATCTGCGGGTCCCTCACTCTCAACACAGCGCATCCTTAAGTCGATAAAGGGTCGGCAACGCACTTGTGATTCCTCTGGAGTCACCTGTGTCCATAGGCTACGGTGTCTGCTTACCATCAGGCAGGCCGTAAGTTTGTTTGCCGCCGTCGTTGTATAAAAAAAAAACTTACCAGTTACCGATACAAATGCAATTGGAATTTGAAGGGGATAAATCGATTTGAGGCGCAGTCTAATTAGCATTACAAAATCGTAATGTTTTAACCATCAGTCCACAAATTTGTTCAGTAGAGTATACCCAATACTTCAAAGGGTAGCGGATGGGAAAGTGGGCCCGGTCCCTGCTGCCTATTCCCCGTCCACATTTGACGTCACTCTCTTGCGGCGCGCACGGCGCAGGCACCGTGAGACGAGCGGTGGCTAGGACTATAGACAGAATAACTTTTGCATAGATCGTTCGTACATATATTACATAAGTATGTTCTTCTTCCTCGGTATCGTTGCTGAGGATTTCAACACATGTAGTCCGTCTCCAAACAGTGGCGGTTTTTTAAGCCATATAGGTTGCAGGCACTGTAATGGACAAGGACCAATGATGCGCCTTGACTCTTATTTAAAAGATAATAAGAGTTATACATTTTTTATACAACAATCAATTTAAAACCGTTGAATTAGGAATGAAGTGTCCATTACTGGTGGTGGTGCTTGTCAGCTTAAAGTGTCCAACACTGGTGGCGTCACCCTATTGACCGCGCGGTGCATGCTGTTACCAACCGAATTTTAGTTATGTCCGGCCGTCTTGTAGGCGCCCTACCGTGAGCACGCTTGCCATTTATTTGGCAAGCGTGCTCAAGTAAAAGATTTGGTAAAATCATTTGCTTCTCCTGCGGTGTATTTACGCAACATTTTCGAGCGTGCGTAAGATCTAAATGTCGATGCCAATAGTAAAAATGTTAGTTTTTTTATATACCACGTCGCTAGCAAACAA
The DNA here is from genome assembly GCA_905163555.1 of Notocelia uddmanniana. Taxonomy (NCBI): domain Eukaryota; kingdom Metazoa; phylum Arthropoda; class Insecta; order Lepidoptera; family Tortricidae; genus Notocelia; species Notocelia uddmanniana. The sequence goes on from LR991055.1 coordinate 27,649,100, forward strand.
GCGTACGGCCCGCCTGATGGTAAGCGGTCACCGCAGCCTATGGACGCCTGCAACTCCAGGAGTGTTACATGCGCGTTGCCGATCCTTCAAAAAGCGTAAGATTTACCAATCGTAAGCTGAGGGCTCTTTCACGGCATGTTGTGGAGCCATAGCTTTGTTTTTATTTTGTAATAACGTACGTACGTACTATGGTCGTTGCCACGTGTATCGTCGTTTTCATTATTGTACTCTTTTGGGTTAAGGCGAAACATGTAGGTATTTACCAATCATATCCATTGAACGTTCTCGTAACATGTAACCAATACATATCACAATATTGTCTTAATCGGAGTTGATCAATCTAATAGAATTAAGTGGCATCCAACAGGCGCTTTATGTTTGATTGTAATATATGGCGGATATAGATCGCAATGGTGATAGATAGTGATATATAGAGTTAATTCCTACTAAATCAAGACGAACTTTAGCCTAATTGGTAATGACCCTGCCTACAAAAGTGGTGGTTCCAGGTTCGTAACCCAGTCAGGGCAAATGTTTTGTATGTATTTAAATATATAGCTGTCTATTAAGTATCATGTATATCGTCGCCTAAGTAGTACCCATAGTAATAGTCGTTTCTTTGTTTGGTTTGGGACTAGGTCGATTTATGTAAGAGTGTCCACGTATATTTATTTTATTTTATTTTTATCTAATAATAATATTACAGATATTTTTATACAGATAAATGCTTAGGCTGTTTTATACACGCTGGGCCCTGTAACAAGAGCAAAAAAAATAAACGGTGGACTATTTATATACGGGCCAGCAGTTATTTCCAAGTGGTCTCAAATGAAAAAAAAATTTTTTTTTCATCAAAGATACCTTACTTGTATTTTTATTACTTTTCTGAAGTGACATTACTGACAATATATTTTAAAAAGTCAATAAAATTAAAAAAACATCCTTGTAAACAAAAAATGCAAAAACAATTATGACTCATAACTTGATACTACCTCAAACACTGCATTGACTGATGCACTATAATCTCGTGATGTCAAGATCCATTACTCGTAGGTCATAAGGATAACTTTAGATCAAGATTTCTCCGAAACGAAAATTGTTGAACAAAAGTTGTACACCAGGTGTTACTGCAGGTGCTTTTAGGAAGCGTCCTTATAAATATTTGCTCCAGTTACAGGGCCCACCTTGTATGTCAGATTTATTGTCAATTCTTAAGTAAGTAGCTAAGGTATATTGATTAAACTTCAGCATAATCTGCGTCTGACACACAAATAACATGACGTCTGAAATTGTTAAGATGAAGTAATCTTGATTCTTAGAGGTTTTGCTCTTTTGCTAAAATACGAGTAAGCTTGTGGTTTCAATAAATTTTCAACACGTATTTTATTTCATGATTGTCGTCTTTTAGAAAGCTCCAGCTTTACGAAAGGAAACTAGCCTATTAACTGAAACAAAAGACGAATACAGACTTGTAAGCTACTTCCTTATTGACTATTGGGCCACGTTCGTCCGATTTAGACTGAATCCTTCCTCGAAATGAACGTAGTCGACAATACGACGCTATAAATATAAGAAACTAGGATTACCGACCCCGCCGACGTCGTAATATGGCACCAAAGATATCCGATACAAGCCCCGCGTTTATCCGCGGGGCCACTGCCCCTTAATTAAGATCAATTCGGCGGATTTGTCGGTACAAAACGACGCCCACGAACTGTTGTTATGTTTATTTACTCCGAAGATTAATATTGAGTTACTTAGATGCAGCGGTCATGAGCAACGGAAAGTCAACTCTTATCTTTATCACATAAGGCCCTTTCAGGAACGGCGGCGGCGGTAGCAATAACCGGGCTGTTATTTATTCACATCTCCTTACTTCGCCTCAGGAGATCCAGTGTAAGTCAGACCTCCGATTACACGTTGTTATTAGACATCCCGGAGCCGAGATATCCTAGGGGTATGCGTGAGGAACGGTGAAAGAAGTTGCGAGTAGCATAGCTGGGGTGGCTACAGGAGAGAACGCGTTAAGTAATAGAGACGTCATTCGGATTTGTTTGCCTCCTACGTTGGCTTCTCCCTTCGCTCCCTTTAATTGGATAAAATAAAAACAAATGATTTCTTTATACGCACGACGGAATTAATAAAACTGGATCCACGAGAGCCGCAGGCGGAATCCAGCGTGTATATATTTACTGGGTTTTGTGCTTGACATTTTCAATTGTTTATGCAAATTGTAGAAGTAGTAAGTAGCTTTTGAAAGCTGGTAGTTAATAGATTCTGTAATAAACACAGTTAGTCGTCGTTCCTCGGCCCAAACTAATTTTAATCCCTAACTACGTTTCCGTCTACCGACCTGAGAGCCCCGTCTTAGCCGGAATTTAAGGAAAATAAAACCATCTCATAGTTTAATCAAGGAGCCGGGGGGTTTAATTCTGGCGCTCGCTGCCATCCTAGTACACCTCAGTATGCAGACGTTATTAAAAATATTCCACTCGTTTTTGTTTCGTATTTCGTAAATGGGAATAAATGTGTACACAACCCACGCGCAAAGAAGTGGGCCGGAAAACGCCCAGAGCGAGAGGTCTCCTTTGAGTTATCGTAGGTCGATGCTTCTGGCAATTACATACAGAAAAAGCAATTTAGATTTGCCTATGGTATGGAGTAGGTACGACATATTAATGCTAGCGTAAGAATGATTGTAAATTGGCTGCCGATCAACCAAAACTTACTGGGCTTTATTTTGGGTATACTGGGTTGTTAGATTATGGATTTCCAGACCATTCAATTAAGGTAGCACAAAATAAGTTTATTGTCCTGGCAACATTGAAATAAAAACACCTGACGAGCCTTATAAAACAGGGCCGGAATCCATTGGTCTTATTATCAAAAGGAGGCAGCCCTACGATATTGCTTTTGTTTTGTACAACACATAAATGATGCCTATGCCATGCCCAAAAAATATATAACGCGCTTTCAATTTTTATATACTATTTTTTGGGCGCCTGAGGTTGCCCTGCCGTGCCATGCGTCAATATTATGTTACGTTGCAAATAAAAAAGTCGAGGACACGTCGTAATTCATGACTATCTTAAAACGAAACGAACGTAGTGAATTGCTCTCTTATAAAACTCCGTTTGTGAGCCATTGCCTAAAGAAAGAAAATGCTTTTGTGTAACTTCAATGCACGCACAGAACTCGTTCAAAATCGAATGCCTTTTTAAGCGTACTTTATCAAAGACGAGTTTCACAATTTGATATCGGATAAGAGGTGTGCCGATACATTGTGATCTCGGAGGGTGAAAGGTTCAGTCACGTAATGATGCGTCAGTCGTGCCGCCGTAACTGGCTACGGAAATTTTATTCCTTTATTGACAACAGGAGATCTCTCGAGTATGTGTGTGTGCTACATAATAACAGTTTTCTTTTTCCCTGTAACTTAACTGATGTATAACCCTAATTGTATCAAACAATTATCAAAATTTTCAAAACTTTTAAAATAGATGCTCGAGTACTCCAGCTTATTGAGTCCGTGGTTTATGTCGTATGTGTTTATTTATTTATTTATTCATAAAAAGTGGATTTAAAGTGTACAATATTCTTATCTGCCAAACTGCATGACAGATGCTGGTTGTTATGAATGTTGCCAACTTTGTCCCAAGAAATCTATGTGCCAACTTTGTCCCAAGAAATCCTTAATAAAAATATCGTATTATTAATTGCTCTATTAATATACAAGGTGGGCCCTATAACAGGAGCAAATATTTAAAACGACGCTTCCTTAGAGCATCTGCACTCTGTAGTAACCTATCGTGTCCAAATATTTTATATATTTTTTTAAAATTCGGTTTGCTCGATCTTGACACGACGAGATATTAGCGCGGTAGTCAATGCAGATTTTGAGGTAGCATCAAGTTATGACTCATATTTGGTTTTGCATTTTTGGTTTTAAAAGAAATTTCGTTTTTTTTTTTAAATTATGAGTAATTGTGAGTAGTGTGTGTGTGTTTAGTTATGAGTAATTGTGAGTTTTTTTTAAATTGTGATATATCACAACCGAAGTGTAAAAAAAGATTTTGGTGATAGTCAAAAAATATGACAACGGCAGAAATTACGCACGTCAGCCTTCACCCTGATTGAATATGTGTGTGAGTTATAATATATTTGAATAAAAACAAGAGAAAAACGTTTTTTTATTCAATTGAAACTATACTTGGAAAAAATTGCTGGAGAGCTCAATATGTGTATTTTAAACGTTAATTGCGAGACGAACACGAGGGATTTGTCGAATAAGTGTACTCTTAATTATAATCTCGTAGAAGTACCGAGTGTTGTTTTTTTTAAATAGCATGTTGGTGGCAAACAAGCGTGCGGCCCGCCAGTTGGTAACCGGTCACCGCAGCCTATGGATGCAACTCCAGGGGTGTCGTGTCGACATGCGCGATGCCGACTCTTTCACAATTAATTATACACTCCTTTTTTTCCTTCGGGAAAACCTCGGCAAGGATTTCATTCTACAGCCGGAGCGTCTGAGGGAGGATAATCCTTTTAGATAGGTTCTAAGGTGCAAGGCTGAATGCCCTACCGACGGCGAGCGATATGATGCGAGCGGCGGTCGTGGGCATCATATGCAGTCAGTTTTTCGTAGCACGACCCATTTTGAAAGCTACCATTTCAAATACCTAAAATTGGTGTAGAACGTATATTGTATTACAAGACCTCTTTTTAAATATTTTATTTCAGTCCTTCCAAAATTAAACTGCTTTTTATAATTTGTCTTTCTAGGCTAATTAAGAATGGGAAAAAGCTTGCTGCTAACTGCATAACTTTTCTCTTATCCAATTATAAGCACAAAAGCTGAGATGACGTAAAATCTAGAATAAAATTTCCTTTCGAAAAACTGCTCTGCTTAAGGAGCTCCCTTCAACGCGGGAGGTATAAGCAAATAAGAAAGTCAAACAAACGTTCAAATGTGTTGCCGCGGTACAATGAAATTAAGTTTTTTCATCTCGCACAGAAATCCGTGAAAATGTAACGGGATTTTTTTATCTTCCGTAGGTATAAGATACTTTTATACGCCCTGTAGCCGGGGCGTAGAATACGGCTACGGTATCCTCTGCCTGTCGTAGAAGGCGACTAAAAGGGGTCCTTGGGGTTGAAGACGGTCGCAGTTGGGGGCTGCGATCGTCTATGAACAGATGGTGGGACCCACAGAGATGTGACTCTAGGGCGGCAATGCACAATGGTGCGTTCCGAAGGAGATCCCAGAGCCGTCCTAAATGAGTTGATGAGGACAATCGTGGGGTTTTTAGTCGGTGCAATGTCGACATAAGCTCCGCACTGTGCCCGCGGTGCGATGGTATGGTATCCATAATGAAAAAAAAGTAGATTAATTCTGGCCCGTCATAGAGCCGTGTCAATTTTTTAAAACACATTACTCACATGTACTTATCCTTATTGAACCAAAGTGAGCTCAAGATATACTTTGTGTGAAAGTAAATTGAATTCATTGTACGATCCATCAAAGTCTGCTCCGCAACGCAAACTGTTATTCTTGTTCAAAACGTGTCGCTGACGAAAGGAATATATTTAATGTCTTTTTTAATTTTGTATACATCGCGAAGGAAATTTTTTTCAAGGAGGTATGAGTAGAATCAATCTTAAACTGAACTTGCCCCCCATTTGTTTACGTTAATTTAAACAAAAATTTATGATACCTAGGTATGATAATAACACGCTAATTCTGGTCGGCCTGTGTAGCCTATAGTTGGTAGTGCCACTGTCTCCGAAGCTATAGGTCCCGGGTTCGATTCCCGGTAAGAGCATTTGTTTGTGGGGAGCAGGGACATTTGTTCCTGAGACTTGGATGTTTTCTATGTATTTAGGTACTAAATATATCATCGTCGTCTAGTACCTATAACACAAGCCTTTATGAGCTTACTATTCGATTCGATATTCGATTTGATTGAAATTTATTTCTTTGCTATCATATAATAACACGTAAACATACCTATTTAAGGTACATGATTATACGTTAACTAATCGTAATTACGTAAACTTTTATTATAAAATGAATTTTAATGTAAAATTTTGATGGCGGATTATACCATTTACACCTCATTTTAGACTGGTATAATTTTATTGCACGAGCGTCAAAAATATCCGGCGAATTTTCAAAATGCAAGTGACTTGTGATGTGATCAAACCATACAATGACCCCCTGGTATTGTATGGTTTTGGTACTATTCTTATTTTCAAACTTAACAAATGGTAGAAATAATACGTAACCCAATAATAACCTAACCATTTGTGTACATTACTATTTCTATAAGAAAAATCCACTAATCTAGGGATCAGACACAATTTTACCTAGTACATACCTACGAGTTAGTTTTAGTCTTTCCTGTGAACACATACAAAGTTCTAAAGCTTTTTAAGGCCCAACTTTGGCGCTGGACAAAATCGGCTTTGTGACTTTTGAGTTGTATGGTCGATTCGAAAGTGCTTGTTGCTAGGCCTATTTTAATAAAGAATATTTTGAATTGATACATCATTTACTTGATAAACTATTTTATTAGGATTCCGTACCCGAAAGATCCAAACGTGTCCGTCGTCTGTTACACAGGTATTACAGCCAAACGGTTAGAGCTGAAGTCATCATTTTTTCAAACTATAAGCATCTAGTTGACCTAAAGCCATACAAATAGTTCATTTTTTAAAGGAGGTCTCCCATACAGAGTTTTTTTTTGTTATGTTAACACAGGACTGCGTGCGACGGCACGCCACTGCTACGGGTACACGGGCCCAACGAATGCTATGGGCGAGAGTGCGATAAGTGATTAATGCTGCCATTGGGACGACTTAATATGTTTTTAAGTCTAAATGAGCGAAGTCCGACTAAGTCCGATACGAACTTGGCCGATTTTGGCTTATCAGACAGACGGAAGTTTTTCATAGTGATTTTGACACAATTAGTCCATGTGTGTACCAGAGCTTTCTGAAATAAATTTTGTTTCAGTGAAAAACTTTCATTAAATTCATCATTAGGCAAACATCAGCAAGTCCTGCACAGCAAAGCCTATTTTATAAAACATTGTAGAGAATTTAAACATTCCTGTAAGTTTATATAAAGTAAATTTTACTGACTAAACAGAGTTAAAAGAAACATTTGTTTTTAGAATAAATACACAGGGTCTCAAATGTCGTTCCTAATTGAGTAAAGGCGTTTCAGGCTCGTGCCTCGGCATCTTTGACCCACAATTATCCCAATAGCGCCTAATAGAATGAATATTTATCGAATTCTGCCTGGGGGCCGTGTACTGATGATTGAATGACATTTAATAATAGCGGGTATCGCCATTTAAAACGCAATCAATAACTATGAAATGTCGATCAGTCAGCACCGTCGATATGCATGGAAAGGACGCCATTATTGCTACAAAAATATATCATATACCTATATTTATGTATCGTATACGGTAACCGAACGTAATGGTGTCATTAGGATAATCTTATGCTATCCTACACTAGGTCGATTTAACTGTCATTTTTAATATACAAAATGACAATTAGATACACACTACTATACTCATACTCGAAAGCATAATCAGTAATCACCCCACTAATCACGTAACTTTTCTAACGTACAAAAATGACATTTAGAGCTAGGCACCGGACTTTAATAGGTACTTCAAGGAACAAAAAAGATAATTCATTTTTATTTCGCGCATAAAACTCACATCGGCAATAAGGAAAACAATGAAAGCCCGTTTTTAACACGATGTGTGTTAATACCTCGGCATTTAATATCTCGGCCGCGAGCAACCTCTTAAAACATAATCAATAACCGTAATAAGGGGGAACGCCGTCGGCGCCTCCCAGTTAATCCCCTTACGAAATTTTCTAATACAAACATGAGATTATAAGATTTATAAGCCATCGCGTTTTTATTAGAATAGTAATTTATAACGAAAATAAAACCGACTCCAATTTTGTACTTCGCTATGCCACAATTTGTGGTTTCCGTGAGCCAATGCTTGGTTACCTACAGAAAATACCGAAATCGGCATATGCGTGCCAATCAACTTCGAGGAGTTCCCTCGATTTCTCCTAGATCCCATCATCAGACCATCACCAAATTTATATGGGACCAACTTGGGGGTACCTGATTTGAAACAAAGAAAGAATTATCAAAATCGGCCGACGCGACAAGAGTTATCGGGGAACATACATACATAAAAAAAAAACAAGCAAACATGCAGACGAACTGGGAACCTCCTTCCTTCTATTGAAGTCGGTTAAAAACGCGATGATCACACAGCCCCGGGCCTAATACATATTTCCAGATTACTACTAATAAAAACAAGCCCTCAATTTGAAGGAGAAAATTGACAATAATAATTTATTACACGTATTTGTAATATTTTTGGGACGGAAAAGGGTTTGAAATTTAATTTAAAGTCAATCCGTGGACGGCGATTATGTAGCCATTTTGAGCGACTGCCAGTAGGTGCCTTGTGGTGTTGGTGGATGCATCACCTGAACTGAACTTTATACTGAACTCAGCAAATAATTAACAAAATAATACGCTGTTCCACTCTAGAAGTGATTTATAACGTATCGTAAATTCTACATTTACCTATTGAAAATCATTTGGTAATCATAGAATTACAATGTTGTTTGCTATTGGTTGTAACTTCAGATTTTTATATAATGACTAACTTGGATTACTTATCATATAATATCTTATAGTTCTTATGACATATTTCCGGTAAAAAGCTTATTTTGTAGTACCTAACTCTTTCAATACAGCGTGACGCTGACGAAATCCGCAGCGACTGCAGCGAGTCGCGAATGTCGCGATACCGCGTCATACGCAGTTTGGACAATTTGCGACTACTGTTGGCTGACAGAGACATCCAATGATAAGCAAGACACGTCAAAGGACTTATCGAACGGATTATAATACAACATTATAGTGCTTGAGCCCGTACGTCACATTAGGTCAGAGAGGTATTCGTAAAACACTTAGGTAAAGGACTGTTCGTTCATTTATTTAGGAGAAACAAACAGAAGTAAATTTACAACAACGACTTACTGAAAGTGACATTTAGATTTACCTAATGTACGTAGGACACGTGATGCAATCGACCTGAAAGTTTCGATGGATAAGTAAGTATACGTAACATATCTAATAGACCCGTTTAATTTTAGACATACGAAAAACTACTTTCATGGATTCTCGGAAACCACCAAAAAGTTTTGACTACTGGTTATTGACCCCATTTCAACATCTTAAATTATGGAATATGTATGGTATTCTTTCGTTCGTCTATGGGGTTCCACAATAACTTCTATGTAGTACAACCTGTATAAGCATAACGCAGAAAATCAGATCTCTATGATTGTATAATTAAATATATTACACTAAAGTTATCTCGTAGTTTAGTTTAATAGATAGTTTGTGATTCATGTTTATTCTAAGAGTTCTATATAGTTTTTATCTGGTGTTAGCTAAGAAAGAGCGGTACATACCTCCCAACACAGACATGCCTTTCGCGTACAGGGCGGCTCGATCTCTTAGTTAGACTACATAAAACGTGTATTTTTTGAAATAACAAATTTTATATTCGTATCATCAATAAACCGAATGATTTTACATAATTTTCAATTGGCACCAATGGAACCTTAGAACAAATTAACTATGTCCTAATAGTTTCATATTATTGTCCCGCAGTAGTTAGATAATCCATTAGCCTAATCTTCAATAGTGCAATCTAGTTAGAGTTCATTTTTATTAGGCTATTTCCACATTTGACGGTGCGACAGTCAGACAAGTCAGTATCAGTGCGTCCCGATAGGCGCGGGATGCGCAGAAGCGGGGCGGGACGGACGTCTGACTTTACTGCATCCACTTATACCGCCCCGCCGCGCAATATATTACTACTGCGCAAATGTACCCAATACTGACAGTAAACTGACAAGTGAGGACAGTAAGATCTCGTCAATTAGATAATACCGGATCGGATACAGATGTCGCCCCGCCAAGTCATGAGCATGACGTAGCCTTGGAATAATTATGTTTTCTTGCAGAATCGTGGCTTCTAAATGTCCTATCCAGGTTATTCAGTGCCCTTTTAATCACGTATTAAACTTCTTTTCAAACATTATCAACTCTTTCAGGCATGTCCGATAGTATTTTAACAATTTTCAAGTCATTCGCAACGAAACTGTTTGAATAAGTATTGCACAGAGTTGAATATTTACCGTGAAATTTTCTCTCACTGTAGGTGCGGCGAGTCCAAAGTTTGTAATCTTTTGACGCAACTTCGACTAGTTGAAGTTGAACCGTTTAATTTCAGCGCTTGCAGTGTTAAGAGCGCTTTTCTTACTATATTAGCATATAAATGAAATGGACGGCAATTTTGTCGCTATACGACGTTGGATCACGATTAACTTTTTAAGATAACGGTTACAATCTATCCACTGTGTGGTCGGTGTAGAATAATATGATACTTTGACACTGTTAACGAAATAAAATGGGAAACAAAACGGCCGGCTTAGTGAATAAATTTTAATGTTTTAGGATGTGATTGCAATCACCACAACTATCTATGGTTAGTTTAGTGTTGAGATATCTCGATACGGTATGCGGCATAGTTTTCTATGTTCTGTATTCAGCCGAATTATTTGGTTAAACTATCGAATATTTACCAAAAAGTATTAGAGGTTGTTGTCAAGAAGTTGCAATAATATAGTAAAAGCGTTGTGAAATGATTATTCTTAACAAATTTCGGCCGAATATACGGTTCGTAAAACCTGCTAGTTTGTGACGTAGCAGGGGGGCAATTTTTGAGTTTCGAACGCTTGAAAAAATAGTCGCACGCGAAAATTTGTCACGATTATTCTCGAAAGAACCCAATAAGAGCTATTTTTGAGTCATATCACGAAAACTAGTAATCACTAGCTTTCGAGATATGAGAGACTATCGATATTTTATATTTCGTTACCGGTTATTGAAATTCCTACTAATAATACAAAATAGAGATGAAACAATATAAAATATTGAATTCGTAGAAATAATTTTAATATTTAAGTGCATCTTCAGTGTATGATAAACGTAAATACGTAACGACTTGACCAATTTATTCTATCAGATCGACTTAAAATTTTCTATCGATCGAATTTCAAAAATATCTTTTCATCGATGTTGACAGTTTTCGAGTGAAAGAGTCGAGCGTTCGAAACTCAAAAATTGCCCCTCAGGTCAAACTTACCCCAGCCCTTCTGTCATCATTAGTATCAAAAACGACATTTAGATCTATTTTACGCGCGCTCCAAACCGTTACGTAATCATCCCCTCGAACCGAATATTGAACGTTTTCGGTGAAACCCAGTGTGAAACCCGTACTCGCCGCATGTCTAGACTTTCGTCACACACTAAGTGTGTATTAGTAGGTAGTCGCGTGGTCTAAGGAAACAAGGTCTGCTACTCCGGATCGTGACACAAGCCTACGTCATTGTGCAGCCTGTACACACACGAAGTCATACTACGACCGCCAACCGCCGATAGGCTCGATAGCAGTGATGACGTAGGCTTGTGTCACACGATTACTCCTCCGTGGTATGCCTAATTTTCGATTTAACTTTTTTTTAATCTACGCGGATTTAGTGTCTATCACAGTGATAAATTTGTTTACTCTATGTTGTATGGTTCCGCAGGAGCTTCGCTTCGCCTTAGGCTCGCTTTGCTCCAATTATCAACATTATATAACTTATAATGTCGATAATATATCCCTGAGACGTTGAAGTATCTCTGAAACATTAATACTTAACTTCTTACTTTAGATCATTAATCAATCGCCGTAAGCTTCAGTATCCTACCGTGCTAGTTGTATATCCCTTGCATTCCTGTAGTTTAGTTGAGCCGTAAATCTGAAAGTGAAGTTTGATGGCCCAAGGGTCGGGGACTAAACGATAGAGTAAGTAAGAATGGCCCCTGCTGACCATTAACGATGAAGATAGTGCCGTATAACCCGAGCCGATTGTTGATAGCATCGCTCCTCCCCGGGGAGTTTCGTAACAATTACAATAACACAAGCACGATTCCATTTTAATGTCTATATTTACCATCGTAACTCAACTAGAGCTTAGAACTGAATTGTTTATACGTACCGTCAGCATCTTATATAGTAGTGATAGTTATAGCCAAGAGAGCCAAACATACACGGTGAATTTTAGTAGTAATGTTATGTCAATATAGGTCAAATACTACCAAATTAATCTATTTAATTTCTAGAACAAAAAATCAAGTAACAATACTACTTTCTTTTGAACAAATCCTTAGTTAAAGAAGTGAAAGAGAAAACTTCACACTTGTCACAAATGTCAGCTGGATACGTGGCTATGTCACGTCCTTAGGGCGTGTTATAATTGTCTTTCCGGTTACTGAAATTCACCGTGTTAATACCACATCCTTATTGTGTAAATCTACTTAGTACGAATAATGGCGTGTTAACTACGATATACGAGTATTAATTGGCTACTTTGACAAACATATTAAAATACAGGGTGAAATTTTATTGACTGTTCAAATTTTCATAGTGGATTCCTTAGCGAAAAATAAAAAGTACGTGTTTCTTCTTTCAGTATCTTTCAGTACTAAAGTATTGAGACAGAGCAGCTGAAAGATATCCTAAAAAGCCATGTGTTCGTGGAAACCGCGGTGACGCATTTTGCGGGAGGTGTTGATAACGCTCGCCCCGCCCCCACGTTGAGACGCCGAGACAAACTTACGCGTCGAAACAACGATTTTTTAATGAAATCTAGTAAAAATAAGATACGTTACAAATTTTCCTGCATGCCCCGTGCATGAAGGAAAATTTTACTACCGGTTCGTAAACATTGTTGTGTCTCGTTCGTGATCGCGGGTCTTTACGAGAGATACAACACGGAAGTGCACGACCGCACACGCGGAAATGCGCGTGCGACTAATTTGCAATTTTGGTCGAGATAAAATAGGTGAGCGCGCCCCTCCCCCGCACCGCTAACCCCGAGCATCATTCAGCTCCCGATTATCCACACCTAATTATTTATTCGGACATCACATTTTATTGTGAAAATTTTACCTATGATTTTTTTCAGAAATGACATCTTTTATTGATACCTAATGCCTGGGAAAAATTTGAACAGTCAATAAAATTTCATCCTGTATAATGAAACGGGGTCACACAAAGGTACGGGCGCGCACTCTCGCAGTGCTAAATGCGCCGGCAACGATAAAATTAATTTGACTGGTACTAGTACCAGTACTGGTACTATATGATGCTGACCGTTTGTATGGCCCACTGGCAATGTTTATGGGAAAACTAAAGTAAACTAATTTTGCATTCAGCGTTTTAAGTAATTTATATAACGGCTCCATCAAAGGTGTCTGTTGGAGAGATGCGGAGTATTTTATTTTTTAGATCTAATGTTTGATTAAAAGCCTATAAACAAATATTCGTCCATATACTGCTTATAGCCAAAAACTATTTTAAAATTTCGTTAACAAAAAAGAGTTATAACACGACTCTTCCGCGTCTGAGTAGGAGCGATATAAAGACCGATGAATTACAGAGAAATAAAAGAACAGTTTCGTCATTATTTGTTAGTCAAAAACGACCACCAGGCGTTAGTTAAAATTACCTATTTTTATTAGTTGTAGCAACTACAAGTTTCAAAAAGCAGGAGTTGAACAATTTTAAAACTATTAACGACCCGAATATCGTTTAGTTATTTGATTAGTAAGAGAGCCACAGAATATACTCGTACCCGGAACCAAACTAAGTTGCCGAGGATTTGCTAGCTCGAGATCATATCTAATCATTCGGCGGGAATTACCGCTGTATTGCCGGCAGCGTGGCTCTGCCGTATTTATTGTGGGGATTACAATGCAAGCTTACTGCTAGCTCACTTTTATACTGCAGATAGCAAGTTAATTGTGGATGCAGGGGACACGGAGGTACGGACAGCTTTGTTATTACGGTGTACAACTTTAATTACATTTTTTGATACTCGCAGTAATTTATATTCAAAAGTTAGCATGCTCGTGATCATGATTCTTTTTTAGTTTTAACAGTGCAACTTCAAATGTTTTTGGATTATCTATATTTTAAATCCAGTTCAAGTTGGAAAAAGAACGAAATAAATTCTTATAGAAGTGCTTAAAGATACATAAACGCTATAAATAAACAGTATACTTATATTGAAAAATAAATTATATTCAGTTATATTTGAAGCCTAATTTAATTTTATTTGCCTTACGAATAAAATAATTTTTTATTCGTAAAATTATTTACTATTATATTTTACTTCATTGCACGTTTGAGAAAATCACTGTACATTGTACAGTCACAGTACAGTGCTTGAATAGGCATTGCCAGTGCCAGCTACTTAGCCAGTAATCCTTGTTTTTCCGGCCTCTTTAAGATTTAATTAATAAAGCCAAGTTCATAGATTAAATTGTCATAACTTAATAAATGTTTTGTGCTGCTTCATCGGTGTTTTATTACAATTACCTTTGCCTTGGTTTCAGACTTGTTTATTATTTTTATGCTCTTATTTAATAACAAGAAAGCGAGGCTCCAGCACCCATATCAAATAAATTGGCCTGTTAAGTTACGTAATAGCTCCTTCATTCGCGTTTCGTGTTTCGAATTGATTTTCGCAACAAAACATTTTGGGCCGTTTTTATTTTTGGTCGGGTATCAAATTGGTTCTGATACAAGGAATTTTCATATTCATTTATTGGTATTAATTATACACAAAAGGAAGGCCCTGGCCCACTTATCCCTCTTCCATATCGTATTTTAAAATTTTATTATTATCCTACGAAATATACATAAACGCGATTTTTTTATGGACGAGGATGATTTACACAGTCTAACGAATATGGTGATGTTTAGTAATATTTCTTCAAAGTCAAAATCCAATTGAGGTTAACAATTTATGTCCAAGCGTGCGACGATGCGGTCAAAGGCTACACTTAAAAGCAAAAAAAAACGGGTATACTTTTTCCGCGCTTGAGTGTATATGAAGAGCGAGAGTTATGAAGTTTGTCATTTTTGGCAAATGGGGTCACCTACATCACACCGGTCGCTCTAGAGCCATCTTTCCACTGTATTTGCCTCCATTTACAAGGTAACTACTGCGACTGCCCTACCATCGATTTTGTACAGGAACATATTTACATTGGTTTAGTGATTGACTGTAGACTCAGCTGGCGGCCACACACTGAATATGTATGTAATAAACTTAGATCATTTTTAGGAAAATTAACTATTTTTAAATATAAAATACCATACAACACACTAAGAATGTTATACCTAGCCCTAGCTGATTCGGTTATACGATACGGTCTCAGTAGCTACGGACGATCGTACAAAACAAATCTAGCCAATATATATAACTTGCAAAAAACAATATTGAAAAAAATTGTTCCCAAAAATATAAAAACGACATATAGTGATGACTACTCACACCTTTTCCAATATTGCAGAGTACTTCCCGTGCAAAACATAGTCAAACTGTCCATACTCAAAGAAGAATTTAATAACATAAATCAATTGAATGAATATCACCGCAATAGTAGGTTAAGGGGTTTATCCAATACACACAGATTTTTACCATCACAGGTTAAATATGTTTATGGCATGAGGACAAATCTTTACTTGCTACCAAAAATAATAAATAGCCTCCCAAAACACATACAAGATGTATACCTCTCCAACCCTAGATCAATTAAAGAGGTTAACAAATATTTTATGTCATGTAACAATTATGATTACGCCTTGTGATAAGCAGGTACCTTATTGTTGTTTATTACTGAATAGAATATAATGTAATCCTTAGTCCGAACTCTAGCTGTAAATAAGCCATTTCATGGCTTCATCAGTTAAGTTATATTGCAAACTCTGCGTTTAAGTATTTGGTACTTTAAAAAAAAAAATTAAGTACACCTACCACGTTTCTATTATGCCTAACCATAATTTTTCTATTGAACTTTAAATGTGCTATTGAGTCCCTTAATTACCAGATCATCACAAAACTTAGACTAACCGTTTTATTTTTTTCTTTAAAAGCTATAAGTGTGAGTAGGTATCAGGTATATTTTTGTTATTTACCTATTTAACAGTAAACTGCTGCGGGGCACCTGATGTACCGTAAAACGGGGTGAGTAGGTTTCGTGGGGAGAGGTGGGTTATGTATGGGGAGAGAAGGTTTGAGAGGGGGGTGAGAAGGGATTTTAAGGCTACTGCTACAAAAATAATGTATTCCAATTCCAAAATCACCTTTGTATGAAAACCCCTCTCACCGCAAATACGAGGCACTACAGGGTGAGGTGGGTTTTCCTCTTTATCGTCAAAGTTATGAAATGGAACTACCCAAAATAAAATAAAAACTAAAATACAAACCTCCGGAACACTTATTATACACGATTCAGTTTCCATATGTAAAAATAAAATGTTATCGAGGTTTGAATTTCAGTTTTGACCCTACTCACCCCATTTTAAGGTACAGTCCATCCATCAAATTATCCACGAGTGCCCAAAACAGAAGTACATACTGGAGATTCTCTGGACTTAATATCACTAAGTGGAAACGTAGCCCATTAGGTGAAGAACCTAGATATTGATTTGTAAACTCGTAGATGTGTTGACTCGTGTAATAACCCATACGAATAAATAAATAAACAGTAAAGTATACTCAGGACGTGTATTAAAAAGTATCGTTAAGTAAGAATCAGGATTCCTTGCCACCTTGCCGGGGGCACTGTGTTCCGATCCTGTCCGGAAGGGAATGGATCATCTGACTTTCCCTTACCAAATACTAGTAGGCCTCGTTTACATTCATTTTAGTGCCATTTTTTGAAAGCGAAACTTTGTTTTCTAACCCTCGTTTGAAATTAACGTGCAGGACGGCTATTTCTGCAAGGGAAGGGCTACCAAGGCTGGTTGCTTGTTAAAACATTTTAGTATTATTTGCAACACGTATCGGATTCAGTCAAAAATGTATACGTTTTACAAGGGATTATGCAAATGTTACCATTATCGGAAGTCTCGCAAAACCAATATATTTCCTCTAAGACAGATATCTAAAATCTTCGCGAATTTATATTAAAAATAAATGTAATAAAACAGACCGTTCATCTTTTAAACTGAGGCGGGCAGAAATAAGGTGTTTTTGATAAGGCCCTATCGGTGGCTGATATCCCTAATTAAATAACCTGCCACGGCCCGGTTCTTCCTGTTGGTAATCAATTGAAAAAGTGCCGTTTAATTTGTTTGAAAAGCACAGTTTTATTATGGTGACGGGCATTTCGTGTTTAGGTACGTTTTCAAATATATTTTACTTGTTAATTAGGCTAATTAAAGAACACGAGTCACGAATGACACATGGGCTTGTTTGTCAGAAACACAGTGTAAACGAGCCATATGAAGGAACTTTCCACCGTACGAGTAGGCAAGTATGTAGCAGAGCTCGAATTGGATTGGACCATCGCATCCTGTAGCAGTCGAGCTGTTTTTACAACTATGACGGTGGCAACCATGCAAACACTAGCCTGTACTGTTACAGTCAGCTGCAAAAAAAACCTGAACCCCTTGCATAGAAGTTTTTTTAATTTTTATTTATTTAAGGTCGCTTTTTAACAACAAAGGTCATTAACGACCACAAGGGAATTACATTTTTTTATATATATCGATTAATTTAATAAATCTGAGTACATGTAAATATCCATCATTTAAACAATTATTTAAGTTGTTAGGTAACTTACAGATCTCTCTTTCTTATATGCTAAACACTCAATTAAAATATGGCTCACAGTTAACTCCAAACCGCATTTATCACATTTATTTTGTATGCAGGAGGGGTCACGTTTCTCTGCAGCTGACTGTACATCAAAACGCGCGTCACTATGTCGAACATCACAAGCGCACTGCCGACCTTTTTTTTGGATTTGAGGATTCATTGTCACACCCACCCAGAGCCAAATGTAGGTCCCTCACTTTCAACATAGCGCATCCTCGGAAGCTCTCTCCACAATCACCAGGAACAAGGCACCTACTCGTATCTATAGCAAGAAGTATATTATCCAAGTAACACACACACATTTGACAAATTATGATTTATTGATGGTATCGAATGGCGTGTAGGAGACTATATGTCAACATCCAGGTTACAAGAATAGCCTTAGATTATTACAATTTATGATTAACTCAAACTAAACTTGACAAATCGTTTGGAGTGTGCGTTGACATTTTAAGAGGTTTAAAATATACCTAATTTAAGCGAGGTTACCAAAGTGCTTGTCATTTCGAGCGTAAGTGGAGTGCGTCCGACCTGGGATGTTATTCACAAGCCGACTCGTCCTCACACCACGCCTGTTTTTATATGGAAACTGTCAAAATTTGACAAATGACATTTGACAGTTTCCCTATAAAAACGGGTGAGGTGTGATGTGACAAGTGAGGACTAGTCGGTTTGTGAATATGAGGGCTGGTTGTATGATACTGATGTGTTTTCATATGTACTTACTAATAAAATGCGTGAAGTTAGAGAAATTGAAACATGGCTCACTGTGGCGTGTTGTGTTGGTGTTAGGATATTTAATAAGTTGAGCTCGGAGATCAAAGTGGCTTCTTCTTATGAGCTGTTTATTTATTTATTTATTTATTGTGTACATGTACAATTTCAATGCATATAAATACATGATGTTACATAGTGGTGAGGTAGTGTACATGCTACCCTGTAAGGGCATTACAATGTCATCTCTTTAGATTAAAAAAAATCTTGATCAATAGTGCATATGAGTCGTGTGCGACATTGTTTAATAATTTGTTATTTTAAATTGTATCGGTATGTAATGTTATCTTAATATTAAAATTTATTAATGTTTGCCAGATTTGTACCAGTATCACTTGTGCCATTTTGTATTGCATTAAATGTTTTGAGTTTGACTATGTGGATCGTTTTTAACGTGTCAAGCTAAAATCTCACGAATAAGTTAGTCTCCCGTTTACTTTACCAGTGTATCTGGGCATTCTGGGCCTAAGGCAAGCTACTTGCCCGTCCAAACACCCCTTACGCAGTAACACTCGTGTTCCGATAAAGTTGTCAGGCGTCGCCTCCGGCAGAACATTACTGGAGCTAAGCACTCGTCGCGTGAAATTGCCCCGATATGGAAAACTTTGACGGTCGTAGCTCCCTACTTAAAAAAAAAAACAAGCATAAATACAGCGTTTGACTAGTCATGGCAAATTAGGTACACAAAGCATCAGAGCGTTATTTTTTTTTTCTATGTGGTCGAGGAATCTTGCACTGAAGCATGTTATAATCTATAAGTTACACAAAGCTACTCGTATGCACAAATACAAGAAAACGAACATAACAAAGTCGACTAGTGTAGGTAAAAATCTTAAGAAAAGTACCTGTTGTATGGATTTGTGACGTGTTTGAATAGACATTTGTTTTGTTTGTATTATACATTTGACTTATGAAGACTTTATTTACAAATCTTAGAATAAATACAATTATTAAAAGTTTTGACATAATCTAGAAGATCCCAGAACGGCAGGCACCTGGTGTAAATGTGCCTAATATGCTGGCGGCATTGCCCCGCTGCACTGCCAACGATATTTTTTGAACCAGGTACGAGCCGGACCTGGGATCGCAACCACTTTCCCTCAACCTCTGTCCTAATTATTATTATACTTATTATTATACATTTTAAATATGTAATGTCTATTCGAATACGCTTTAACTACATACAACAGTCCATTTTCTTAAGTTTTTAACCGACTTCAAGATTTCAAAAGAGGAGGTTATCAATTCGGTTTTAATGTTTGTTACTCCATAACTCCGTCATTTCTAAACCGATTTGGAAAATTCTTTTTTTGATTGTAAGTATATATATCCAAGTTGGTCCCGTTTTTGTCAAAACGCAGTTCTGATTATGGGATCCATGAGGAATTGAGGGAACTCCTCAAATCTTCAAGGCAAACATATAGTGATTTTTGTGTTTTTATCAACAAGTCAAGCAGTTGCATCCAAAAATGTGACATTGGATGAAATGGAACTGCTGATGATGATCAGAACAGAACTCTTCAACGAGGAAAAGTTCACGTTTGGCGATTTGTCCTCCTAGCTGTGTTTGTTAAGCAAGTTCTATTTTCACGATAAATTTTTGTCATGCTTGATTTCTGATGATGGGATCCATGAGGAATTGAGAGAACTCCTCAAATCTTAAAGGCAAACATATAGTGATTTTTGTGTTTTTCTCAACAAATCGAGCACTATCATACAAAAATATGACATTTGATGAAGTGGAACTACTGATGATGATCAGAACAGAACTCTTCAACGACGAAAAGTTCACGTTTGGCGATTTGTCCTTCTAGCTGTGTTTGTTAAGCAAGTTCTATTTTCACGATTGATTTTTGTCATGCTCGAGTTCTGATGATGGGATCCATTAGGAATCGAGGAAACTCCTCAAATGTGAAAGGCACACAAATAGTGATTTTAGTATTTTCATGAACTAATCAAGCATTTTCATTCATAAAAGTGACATTTGATGAAGTGGAACTGCTGATGATGATCAGAACGGAACTCTTCAACGACGCGTAGTTCACGTTTGGCGATTTGTTCTCTTCGTTTTGTTTGTCAAGCAAGCAAGGTTTTTCTATGATTCCATGAGGAATTGAGGGTACTTAGTCTTCTACCATTATAAACATACTTATAGCCATTTTTATTTTATTGTATGGAATCTAAGAGTGCACCATCTAAGTTTAATAATCTTTCACCGGAATCCCCCATTGATGTCGGTTTTTTTTCTTAAAAATTATTACTTATATAGGTTTGCAATGCCTCAACATTGCGTTCCATAAAAAGAGAACAGGTAAAAATTATTGTTCGTCCAGATTCTTTACGTGGCTTATATTAATTTAATATGCAAATGCTTCAGGTAAATTTAAATGAAAAAAAAACCGGCCAAGTGCGAGTCGGGACTCCCGCACGAAGGGTTTCCATACTATTATCTATACTACATTTAACGATAAATAATATCAAGTAGAATTTTGGTCAATTCAATTGCGATTCAAATTTTAGTTTTCCCATACATTTTGAGACCCAGCGCCTGATGAAGACAACAAGCAACTTTTCAAAAGTTTTTTTGTAGACGGACGGACGGATGGACAGCGGAGTCTTAGTAATAGGGTCCCGTTTTACCCTTTGAGTACGGAACCCTAACAAATTACCGATACAATGGAGTAAAAGTACAAAGTCTAGAGACTATGTTAAGTGGGGTGTCATATGAAAAGGGCTTGAATAGAACATTCTGGAACCTTTTTATTACGGTGGATAAATTTCGATTTATGTAGGAAAGTGTAAAAAAATATAGTTTTCCCCTTATCTCAGTTAACATCCATAATTTGTCGAGAATTGTGCGCCCAGCAGGGTGATTAGGTACCAACATTAATGGTTTCAAACGTAGGAAGGCACGTAATCATCCTGCAAGATCAGACTTGATTTGATTTGCCTCTAAGCGATGTACAGTCCACCTAATAAATAGATGGACACTTTGGGACTTTTTCGCTTTCACCCATTGACTTAGTATGACAGTCCAAACATTATGCTAGGGCGACACGGTACAAAGGTGTTCAGCCCCTTATGAGGCCGACCGTACTCAATAGGTTGTAAATTACACACATACAGGGTAGGCCCTTTAACAGGAGCAAATATTTAAAAGGAGCATCATGGAGTAACTCCGTTAGTCTAAATATATATTTTTTATTAGAAGAAATTGTGATCTTGACACCTGATCATAGTATAGTTTTTGAGGTAGTATCATGTTGAGTAATCAATTCATCATAGTACCTATAAGTTTTTTTTTGTTTTCAAGGGTGTTGTATTTTTGACATTTATTTAACTTTATTACCAAAATTTTATTTTTAAAATAATGTGTTATTAATATCACTCCAGAAAAGTTAAAAAATACGTGTAAATAACGTATCTTTGAAGAAACGAATATCTTTGTTTTCAACTCTGACCGCTACGAAATAATTGCTGGCTCCCTCAATAGTGGACGGTTTAACTTTTCGCTCCTGTTTCATGGCCCACCCTGCATATAAGAATGAGACGATACGTGTACCATCACAGGAAGAAAAAAGTAAGTGTCGCCCGCGGCGCTCCATTACAGGAGCTAAGTGCTTGTCGCGTGATTGTTTGACACCAGCTAGCGAAAAATGGGCCATTTAAGGAATATAATAGACCTAATATGTAGTATACTTCCAAATTTATCCAGCTTTTTCGAACCAAAAATTTGAATAAGAACTTATTTTTGTAGTTATATCCCGTCGTTTTTTTATTCTACGTCGGTGTCCCAAGCGTAAGGCCGGCTTGATGGTGAGCGGTCACCACAGCCTATGGACATGGACAACTACAACTCCAGGTGTGGTACATGCGCCTTTAAAAATGTACACGTATACTCTTTTCTTGAAGAACCCCTATACTGGGGTCTCTTGGGAAAACCTCGGCAGGGAGCTCATTGCATAATCGCAGCGTCCGAGGGAGGAAATTCCTCAGAAACCGTACCGTTCGCGACCATTTAGGTTCTATTAGTAGGTACTAGGTAGTAAAGTTATAAGAGGACAAAAATTTAGGTAGTACGTAAGTATGTATATGTATATAATAATAAATAAATAATCTTTACGATTAATGACTTGACGAGTTTACTTACTTCACCTTATCAGTTTATCTCACGTTCTCGGCAGTATATTTCAATGCATAAATATTTTGTCAGCACCATTTTTCATGATTATTAAGAACGAAATTTTGTGCTCTATGTATTGCAACCGTGGCTAAAGCGCAAGATTTTTTAAATTTACAACGGAAAATTAAAACAGATACTGTCTGAGCATTAATTGCTAATCAGACGATTGCGAAAAAACTACCTAACAAAAACTCGGAAAACACAAAGCGCGTCTGTGCGGAGTTGTCGAGAAATATGTGCATAAAACGATAGCTATGACCAAAAGTAGCTCTTAGAGCCCGACAAATAGCTGCATCTCGAAACTTAGGCAAGAATTAATTCCAGAGTCGGCAATTTTCATTACGAGACGTTGCGAACTTCTTTCACAGGACGCTGGCATAGTTGGCGGGCTTCCAGGCGGACAATGCGTAGCCGTGTATATTAGGTATTCAATTGTAGGTTAACCAGTCTTCTGATCTGCCTCTTTATTCACAAAACGACTTGTCCTCATCTGTCACCTCACCCGTTTTATACGGAGACTGTCAAATGTAATTTGTCAAATTTGGACAGTTTCCATTTAAAAAGTTTAAGATTAACAGGTAGTTTCAGGGAAGACCGCACTATGATGTTGATGAGCTTTGGCGAGTTACGTCAAATAAAATAGTTGCCACCTTCACTACCAACGTCGCACGGTATGCATGCTCTAAAATTAATTTGTCCAACTCCGGTGTTCAACTAGTGGTGAGGTACATTAAAAATTGATGTCGGAAAGGTTCTTCAATACAGAAGAAATTAGCGCGACGCGTTTATCAAATAAAGTAGTCAGAGAAACCACGTAAAGAATACAAATATTAATTCGATACGCGTCCGGGGTGGTAAATTCCCTTAGCATGCAATTCTCAACCATTTTGGCTCAAATCACTACTCGCTGCGTAGTCGACGTCGAGATTCGTGTCAATTATGTGTAATAGGAGGTATCACTGGATGCTAGGTTGCTTGCACCAAACCGCGTCTGTAATCGTAAGCCGTGTTCGTTAAAATTTTAAAGTATGGAAAGTTTGACCAGTTTATATGGGATGACAGCTGCCGGCGCCATATTATTATTAAACGTTGATCAGTCTGTGATCGTAAGTCGGTGCAACCAATCAGCCTTATACTGGTTAAGCGTCATGCATGAAGATACCATCCACACCACCGCCTACTTATTTTTGGTTTGAGTCAAGTAATTGCATAACTTTTACAATATTGATAGCAAGATCGAGAATATATTCCTTAGGCATTTATTTGCAATACATCGATTGTAAAACTTAGTTGATATTTGAAACCGTTTACCATCCCTATTCATGACGATATTCATTGTTTCTGCAGAACAAAAATCACATCGCCCTTAAACACAATGAATTACCTAAATGTGTAACATAAAAGGGCACTGAACCGCTTAAAAACTCAGGAAAGCCGTGAATTTGTTTCGTTGAAATCACTTAATATCGTCACGGGCCGTGTCCGCCCCACGGGAAGTAGGTAAATTCGTCGCGAAGGGTCCGACCCACGGCTTAATTCAGAAAAACCGTGAGATTGCCGGATCTTTATATACTGTTTGCGAATCCGACCGTCGGTGTTTCAACCCTTCAAGCCTTTCAAGTACCTGGTTGTAATATAAAAAGTTATTCAGGCTTCCGTCGCTGACGGCCGTACCAGGCCAGGGGCGATTGTGTATTATAATAACTATTTTCGAGCGCGCGTTTCCGTTTGTAACATTTTCTAAATTTCCGTTTTATTTCCTGCCCTACTTTTGTTCTGTGCCTGTATATAATAAGTATGGTTCACACACCGTGGGTTTCAATGTAAGCTCTATTTGAATTAGATAAATGTGGTTTAAAATCCTATTGTCGTCGCTTCTCCAATTAGGCTATGTTTGGTCTCATTTAAGGTTATAATGGTATAAAGAAAACTGAACTGTTTGCCATCCCCGTACTTATTTTTGTATTGATCTACAATGTATGTATTTACGTAAATACTTTAGTGTACACAAAACACAGGTAAAAAATACAGACAAATTCAGTTATATCGGTACAAAGGCGAACTTATCCCTTTAAGGGATCTCTTCTAGTTAACAATGCTAACCTGACTTATAATAACTAAACTGTGTACCGAATTTTTTGAGATATAATAGGCATAAGCAATATTTAACACCACATATGTATATAAGTACATGGTATACATGAGAGCGCTCGTGGCCTAGCGGCGCCCGCGTACCGGATGCGGTATGCCAGTTTAAGCAACGTGGGGGCAGGTAAGTTCTTGGATGGGTGATAGCTTTGAGTGGTTACTAACTGAGCGCTCCCGGAAGACACGGTAAGCCGGTGATCCCGGTTGCTGTCTACGACAGCAGTAGTTAAGCCAGGTTAGAGGACTTCGGGCGGCTTGAGAACTTCTAACAGTCAAGTTGCCCACTCACTTGGCAAGGGAGGTCGAAGTTGCACTACGTCCATAGGGAGTACCCACCGTTACCCTACACGTGACCCCTGGGTGGTGCTAAAAGTGCAACAAAAACTGACCTCAGGGGACGAAGGTTTATGACCGATGACGAAATAAAGGCTGCGGTTACTGACATTTTTGACGACAAACCGAAAGATACTTTTTTAATGGCTTATATTCAATATTTGAAAAAATGTAATAAGTGTATTTTATTAGCTGGGGACTATATAGAAAAATAAATAAAAATTAGCCACGACAGTCTTTTGTTTCATTGTTAGGTAGATAACTTTTCAGCCGCCCCTCGTACTCGTCTTCTCGAAGACCTCACAGATCGAAAATAAATGGCATACGATTATTATTTTTTATGTCGAAGTTATGATTAGTTTATTTTATTCTTAATTTAGGTTATTTTTTCAAAGGTTGTCCATGGCAATCCAGCGAGGAAACATCGCCAGTGTTATGAGCACCTTTGCACCGGAAAGGACGAGGGCGGTTTATTTCATTAGATGTTACTTCGTTTATAATTAAGATTTATCACTTTAGTCCTTAGCTTAGTTACATTTAGTTTTGTTTGTTTCCCCAATTATTGTCATTGATTCAATAAATCAACTTATAAATTAACATTACACACTCGGCACATTATGAGGTATAACAATATGTGTTTACCAAGGAACCCAAAAAAGGGGCTAGACTCAGCACAGTTCCTTTGTGAATCTACACCGCAACGCCGGTTTTGAGACAGACCCTTTTAAAATCTGTAAAGCCATATTTTCGTGATTGAGCATTTACAAAAGGTACAGTACAATACAATCTTGACATTTTACGTTAATGATAACGGCATCGATGGGATTCATAACACGCGCAAACACCGACATAAACTAGAAAATCGAGAATTGGAGTATCTCGGTACTCGCAAACTCTATTATACACGTCAAGTCCCCGCAGACAGTGGGGCAAGCAACGATACACATCTGCTTGTTTCATGCCTCCCAATACAGCTGCGTACTCTTATCTTTAAACTTGTACTGTTAAAGAAAATAATACAAAAAGTTACGAAATAATAAAGTTTAATGCCCCTGGCAGAAAAAATGTTCCGAAAGAAACGGGGAGGATGCAGCCGTAACCAGGCCTGCAGGTTGTTCAAATTATAGCAGCAGGCAAAATCCATTTGCTAAGTCATTAAACTCTTAAATTTGCAGACTCAAGCCTCCCCGCGCTCCCCGCCCCTGCCATGGGCTGATTACAAAGTTTCAACAGAATGATGCCGAGAAAGATTTTTTAATGAATATTAATTCCGTGCCAGTAAAACAAAGTTTACCACCAATCGGTAATTGCTTCATTTTACGTTTACGCTCCTCTTATTAATACTCTTCTCGAGTTTTTAGATACCTACCTACCGCTAAATTAATTAGCTTGATTGGTTGAGTTGAGTAGTAATATTATAGAGCGAGTCAAACAAAACAAACCTGTTATGTGCACTATAGTTGTATAAGGTAATTCATATAAATGTGTAATACAGATTACTAGGTTATATTATATTCGTAATCCTTGCTCTAAAATTCTTATATTCTTATATGATCTTAAATTCTTATATGGTCGTGTATTGATAATTGACGTACGCTCTTAGTCTAGATAAAAAAAATGTAATGACCTTAGGATATTCCTGTAATGTTACTTTTTCATGTTTATAATAATAATGGTAATTGTAGTATATTAAGTTATGTCCTAGTATAAGTTTTTTTTTGTGGCAATAAATGCTTTGAAGTTTGAATAATAAATAAATAAATAATAATAATAAATAAATAAATAATAATAAATAATTAATAATAAATAAATAAATAATAATTAATTATATATGATTCTAAAGTATCACCGGAACGTAGTATCAATTTACTGTGTAGCAGGCTGATTTCGTAACTTTTTCAAACGTAGATACAGTAGGCATGTAGTGTAGGTACGAGTACGTACTGGTTAATCTAACTGTCAGTTTTCAAACAAAAATGACAAATCTACGTACGTTGGTTTACGTAATCAACTTGCTGTTCGAAACCGGTTCTCTTTTGTTTTATCGGAAGCTTGGCCGAATTGGAGATTCAAAGGTTTGAGGTTTGCAGTTTGCTTCCAATTTTTACACATCAGCAATCAGCATAGCTACTCTGGAATAATGAATCGTTTTATTTTTCCGGCTTATTGGCTCATTACAGTAATTACGGAGACGCAATATAAATGTTGTCTTTTCTCGTTTAAAATAAGTGTACAATTCGTATTTAACACGTTCAATGCGGATCTGGATATCAAAAACTATACTTCTTCTGCACTTTTATTTAAAGAGTATTAAAAAAACCCATATATGCAGTACGTATCAAATTTGACTCGTTAGATTTGCCGTTCCTGCGTTCTGCATTATTCAAAACGTAACTAGAACGTCCTCTTTCAAAGTATTTCTATGGAGATATACCAATATTTTTTGACCTGGTAAAGTTCGCGGGAGCCCGCTGGATGCGGATTACGCAGGACCAGTCATTGTGGCACTCTTTGGGGGAAGCCTATGTCCAGCAGTGGGAGGCACTTGGCTCATATGATGATGATGATAATATATTTTTGAGCTTTAACTGCAAAGATATAATGTCATTGAACCATTTGCGTGGCACAAGTTTATTGAGCATTATTTCTGAGTTGTTATTTGTAACAAAGTTAGGTATTATAGACGCGTATAGCACGGGAGAATCTACGTTTTCCGTTTTTATGTGTTAATTTTATTGGTTAATACCGCACCTTTTACACTACTTATATATCGATAAATGAATAGGGTAATAAGTTTTTGGTAGACGTTTTTATCACCAACTATACTTTTTGCTCACAGTCATCAACTGAGTACTCGTTGAGACGGTTCGAATGAGGCCAAACACGAAATAATGTTGTGTAGTTTAGGAGTTGTCACGGCTATTAGCTACCTTCTGCCTCCATCATCAGATCATATTATATTGTCATTATCACTAAACGAGGTGTTCATAATAAGAATGCCAAAAAAAGGAATTGCAAATTTTGATGACACTTATACACTTACCCCCTTATTCATAAACGTCCATCAAGCCTCTATTAGTTAACAAGCCGCTAAACTTGGTTTGTCCTTATCTGTCATTTTGACATTTATGTTTGTGAGAAAAGGACAAAACAACTTTTAGTTAACAGAGGTTTGTTAAGTTTTATGAATAAGGGGGTTAGATACGAACAGTGCAAGTTAAATAGAAGCTTTTAATAAATAAACGCTGAATGTGTTGCTAAGCGCAAAACTCGAGAATGACTGGGCCAATTTTATTTAACTAATTATTTTTTAGGAAGTTCCAGGAAGGTTCTTATTGAGAGAAAACTTGGTAAAAATTCCCGAGAATACACCTTTTTTCTACTTTCCATACAAAGCTCCCGTCTTTCAATTTAAAAGTCCTTTGGACAATATTGACGTCGAATATTCACCATGCGAGAGAGATATATTATATTTCTGTGTATGTGAGTGTATTCTAGCTAATTTAAAAACCGTATTAGGTATGTAGAGTATAGTCTAAAAGTGTGAAGTGATTGATTTTGTCTTTTTGGGCAACGCGAAGATGGGGATTACTTAGATGACTCACTACAATATATGTATGTCGTCAATTTATGTGTTTTAAGTGCCTTTTTTAAACCCCTCTTAGTACAAATTGGAAAAAAGAATCGTTGGATTAATGTAGAATACTCAAAAATAATTAAAATATAAATTCCCTACGGTTTGAAACAATCACTCATTAACATTATAAATATTATAATGCATTAAAATTGGTATTATGAATAATGTTCGCCGTGAGAAACAACGTTACAAAGTTAAGCAATCGCGAAATATCGTATACGGACCTATACGGACTCTTAATGGCCTTCCGTGGCCACACAATATGCCCAGCAATATGCAAAGTAAGGTTTGATAAAAAAGCCATTGTTTTTATTTCACTCTGTTTAAATCAACCTAGCGGAATAAAGCTAGGTGCAGATAAGATTTCCCATTGTGCTTGAGATGAAAGCAGGCGGCAGGGCCGGCTGTGGCTGCGGTCACAATGGGAGGTATGCTTTTCGATGCACAATGCCATTCCACATCTCTCATCTCTGAAAACAGAGGATTCCAACACTTTTATTGTGTGTTAAATTGGAACAGGAGAGGAACAGGCATTTATGGTGGCAGAAACTTTGTTACGGCGATATCAATCATGAAACAATGTTGATTTGAATTTTGTTTACAGAGAAACAAATGTACGATACACACAGTAGTACCTATATACGTACCTATGCAAGTAAAATAGTAAGGATTTACGGAAAGGTCACCGACCAGGTCGCAAGGTGTCATTCATGTCTAGCAAGCAATGCCATGGGTTCAAATACATACATCGGTATGTCCATTAAAATACCCATAATAATTCAAAGCTAAGTACGCAGACAACTCGATTACTTCTACGAAATTATTTGGTCATTTTATGAGCAATGAATCAAATTATCGCGAGAAACTTTGAACAATTTCATCCCTGGCGGTAAGAGGTTGGCTTCAGTGAAATTAACTTGGAAGGGCTATAAATTCATTTCGTCTCGGTACGTGTTTTCTCTCACGTGAGTTTCATTACGGGTAATTCTCGAGTTTATTTCACGTCCTACTATCAGACTATCACATTGAGACTGTCTTTGAATATTATAAAAGTTTTCCTGGAGGCTTCTAGTTGTCGTACAAAGAAGGGACCATTTCAACATCAAAGGGCAAAAATAATAATATAGAGATTTCTTTTAAGGAAGCAGGCGCTGTAAATCACTCTGGAATCTTATCTCGTATACCTATGTGCTCGCCTCGTAAACATTTTGATCTGAATTCTGAGGAAACTGACAACAGCAGAGTGGGTAAACATCGGGGGACGGGCAATCGTGGAATGCATAATAAGACGTACTACGTGGATCTCAACTATGGATTTCCGTGTATGTTTTGCCGTCGAATTCTTGCTTCAGTAGCATTTACGTTCATCACTTTATACAAAATAGCAGCCATATCTACTCACTTATCTCGTTATACGTTGCCTACTCGTATTGAGGCCCTATAACCGATTATGTTCGAGCCGCTTGAAACCGCCTGTATATTTGATAAGGTAGCTTAGCTATATCATATTTCCGGTACCATAGTTTAGAATTACATGATACTACAAAAGCAAGGGAAACAGCTCAACTTTGGATCAAAGATAGCGCCTATTCAGTTAGTGCTCCCTAGTTCTAAATTATAAAATGCAATGTTTTGGAGCAGTCCGTGAAATGGGCGTTTGAAATCTTTATTTCTCTAACCCGGCAGGGATCCAAACGTGGAAAATGGCTGGGCAAAAATTGGATTTCGTCGCTTTCCACAGAGCGTTAAAAAGTAAAAAAAAAAACACAAGCTAGGGACAGTGAAGCGGGCTGGCTCATAAAACTTGTACCGACGTTCACGTCAGCTTGCCACTGTCACGGGAAATGTTGCTCATCTTCCTCGCCACATTCGGGCACCATAAATGGCGAGTCGGGAAGCACGCTTGTTACCGTGAAGGATGACGGGATGCGGCAATATTGATGCCCGACTCGTCTCGCTTGTTAGACAGACTCCCGAAACAGATATTTGGATGTCTCGTCTATACAGTTAAGTACTTGCTTTGTGTATCCAATATCCATGTTATGAATATGTAGTTCGATTAAGGTTACGTTTTGATAGAGCACGGTGTCAACCGATCTGAAGAATTACGATCACCTTAACAGAGGGACACAAAACAAACATTTTCTGTATACTCGTACGTACTGTACCTGATACATAAAAAATATCTGAGTTGCTTAATGATTTTATGGTTATATTTGTAATATTAATTTTCTCAAACATGCACCTAAATATGTATGCATTAATGTCACAAAAAGAGGACATGAAGTTACCTGTTTATGGCTCCCGATGGAGAATGTATGAAACTAACATTATTGCCCGCTGCTCTAACTTTTTAAATTTGCTTACTAAAATGAACTGATAAAGGAAATATTACATAGAGCCAACCGCCAAGATTTTGTATATATATTTTTAATTTGTTATGTAAATTGGTATTTTTTAGGTTTTTCCGGTTTTTTTTTATCGTTCTTGTATAATGTATTTTGTTGTTCTTTTTCTAATTTTTTGAGTATTTATGTATTTTTTTAGTTATTTCGTGTTATTTTGTAGCGTCTTTTGCGTTTTTTGATATTTTTGGACTTTTTAAAAGTATTTTCGTTTTTTTTTGTACTTTTCGATTTTTTTTTGTTTTTCCATGTTTTTGGTAGTTTTTTGGTAATTGGTTACGTGTTTTTTGGTATTTTTAGTTCTTTCGTGTTTTTTTTATGGTGCTTGTATTTTGTAGCATTTCTCGTGTTTTTATTTAATTTCCGTTATTTGTCGTGATGCTTTGCTATTTTTGAACGTTTTGTATTTTTTAGTTTTTTTTACATTGTATTTTTTTGTTGTTTTTTTTCTAACATGTTTGAGATAAGTACTATACAATATTCGGCCGGAACAGGGATTGCAGGACTCGTTTTATCCGGCCTCGTCTACGAGTCGGCCGTTTATACCAAACTCGTCCAGCAATCCCTTACTTCACGGCCTCTGCAGTAATGTACTATTATTTGAAGAACTAACAGACTTTATAATACAATAACAATTAGTTATATGTAATGTGTAATGAAATGACGACCTGTTTAGCCTAGTTGGTAGTGACACTGCCTCCGAAGCTAGAGGTCCCGGGTTCGAATCCGGATATTTGTTCCTGGGCCTTGGATGTTTTCTATGTATTTAAGTATATATTTATCTATATACGTATGTATATCGTCGTCCAATACCCATAGTACAAGCTTTGCTTAGTTTGGGACTAGGTCGATATGTGTAAGATTGTACCCCAATATTTATTTTTTTGTACTATAACTATCCACAACAGTTTCAATTCTTGCGGCATATTGGCGTACCTATTCATTTTTTTTCGAATGTTGGCCCTTGATACATATCCTCAAACTACTTCTTATTGCCTCAGAAACGTGGATAAATAGGTAATTAGTTGCGTAATAAAACTGTGAAGGGTATTAATGGCATGGCCGGCGAGAGGCTGGAAGCTATGGTCGGTGTTGCTCGCCGAAGCGTTTGCTAAGGGAGATTTATACCGACTAGGGTCATTACACTCTAATTAACTTTATAGACGTTTTTTGAGGAAAAATGCGGTGGAATTGTGGGCAGGATCGGCTTTCGTTAATCAAAATTGTTGAATAATAGCCTAATTTGTAGCTGCTTGGATCGCAGCGGTTCAGAGTGATTCTTTCAAAGAATCAGGGATAATACCCACCTCCCACGGTTTAATGGGGAAAAAGAGCCACACTTGTATTAATCGTTACATTTGCATAATTTGCCAGATCTTGTAATTTTAACTTTACACTCTCTCTTCTTCGTAGTCGATCCCTCAAAACTGAGGATCGCGACCGCATGCAATTGCCCTCCAAGCAGTTCGATGCCTCTTCGTCGTGAAATGGACCACACGGGAAAGGCTGCACTTGGCAGCCTTCTTGACTGCTTTGGTCCAGCGTACCGGAATCCTTCCTCTTAGGCGTTCGTCGTCAACGGATCCGAGAGTAATTTGTTCTCTAGATCACGCTGGGGTGAACACATAAAATGTCCGATGACATGACTCACATGACACAAAGAATCCTTTTCTGACATAATATTTACTCTAGGTAGGTAAAAACTTTTTGATGAACTTTCTGGCACTTACCCAAACTGGTCAAAGACTGTGTACAGCGTCACTGACCACTTTCGGTGCTCATACAAACAATTATCGTAAAACTTTTTGTTAGGTACAGTCGAGTTCATAAATATATAAGCAAATCCAAGCCTTCAAAAATAAATGTACATAGTAACGTACAAATACATCTAAACAGATTTATCATTCGAAAATATATACACGTCTCATCCGTCATATTCATCTGAGCAAGCCTCTCAATAATATTTAAGCAGCTGAAACATAATAAATATCTGTACTACGATTTTTACGAAATTATTTGAACGAGTGGAAGCACATGACTATTGAGACAAGGATTATTTTCAAATATTTATGTAGTGGTACATAAATATATGTAGTAACGTTTTCCAATTTGTTGTGAACAAGTAGGAGCTCATAAATATTCGCACAGATAAAAGATTTCACTTAAATATCAAATTCTGCAATAAAGTATGCCAAAATCATGTGAACAAGTAGAAACTCATAAACATCTGAACAAAATTGACAGAAAAAAGAAAAATATTCAGAAGCCAGTAATAAATGTTGATATCTAACCTCTTTTAAACCGAGTACAAATCACAAAAAAGTAAAAGAAGCAGCACGCAGATTAATGACAGTTCTATGACGTGCCACTCAAACTGAAAGAGACAAATGTATCATATGACAGTGTGGTCCTCTTTTCGGTGATTGACATTTGTGAAAATCCAAAACGTTTTATCTGTACAGATATTTATGAGCTCCTACTTGTTCACAACAAATTGGAAAACGTGAAGTACATATATTTATGTGCCACTACCTGTTTACTTAATATTTGAAAATAACCCTTGTATCAATAGTTATGTGCTTCCACTTGTATAAATAATTTTGTCAAAATCATAGTACAGATATTTACTATTTTTCAGTTGCTTAAATATTATTGAGAGGCTTGCTCAGATGAATATGACGGATGAGACGTGTATATATTTTCGAATGATAGATCTGTTTAGATGTATTTGTACGTTACTATGTACATTTTTTTTTGAAGGCTTGGATTTGCTCATATATTATGAACTCGACTGTACTTTGATTAACATACAGTAATCAAAGCACACTTAGCCTCCGGAGTACCAGGTTCCTATAGGAAGAACAAATGGTTCAATGAAATGTAAGTAAAAAAATATAAGCAAGAAGAAGAAAGAAATAATGATTTGCTCTTTCTTAAATTGAGTTGTGTTTAAAACACATCAATTTTTTTATTGAAAATTCGTGTCACATGTCGAGCGATATTCGACCTTAAGAAGCGAATGAACAGTTTCATTGCGTTTTAATTTGCAAATGAAAATCCTAAACCATTATTCGAACTGCTACGTTCAAATTCCATTTTTTTTGTTTAAATATAATATGATAATAGAGTGGATTATTTCCAAACTGTAAAACTATTGATTTTGTTACACCTCTATTTTCATGACATAAGAGTCAAATGACATAAGAGGGCTAAAGGAGTGTACCTAATTGAAGAAAGTTTGACAGTTTATTTCAATCGTCAAAATGCCTTCGGCTCCCCGAAAGACCGATTTGACATGGCTCGAAGAAATCCGACAGCGAAGGGTTAAGCTCAGAGCTATCTACGTCGCAACATTAATAATGGGCCTCATGAACTCCATTAGGCCGTAATTAAGTTAAATGAATAAAATTTACCCAAGCGTTCGTGTATACCTAAAGCTCATTTTGATCAAGGGTTGACTTGCCCTTTCGATGGCAATGTAGATATTAAAATACGAGTTCGCGGGCATTTTAAATGTCTACTTAACGCGGGCTTTAATTATGTTTGGACTGGCTGAAACAGCTTGAGTCATAAGTCAATAAATAACATTATTCTTCTACGTATATTTTGTTTAATCGATTAATTAATTTGACTTAATTGAATATTTCAAAAATGTTCGACCAATCCTAACATCACGGTCTCAAGTACCATAAAGCAGTTCCGATATCGGTTCACAACGGACTTTTTTGGAAGTCATGAAGACCCGAAATTCTTATGTTTATTTATCATCTTTAGTTATACATATACATACATTATACCAGAAACTCACTCCCAAATGTGTGCCATCATTACCTGTAACAAAAACATTTCATGTACAAATCGTTACACACTGAAATATCCCCGCAAAATTGCCTTGGCACTGCAGAAAGTATGTCGACATAAGTTAGAAACTCTTTGGAATGCGCGCAGTGCTTTTAAGCCTAGATTCTGGAACGACTATGTAGGCTTTTAACGTTAATGGGAGCTGGCAGTTCGAATCTGGAGCACATAGGTAGCAGATGAGATAATTGTTTTATTTCAATCCCTATTTTATTGGAGAAATTAATCAATAGCTTTAATGTGTTTGATAGCCGTGTCTTATGAATATTGTTTTTTTATACTACGATGGTGGCAAACAAGCTTATGGCCTGTCTGATGGTAAGCAGACACCGTAGCCTATCGACACTAGCGACTCCTGAGGAATCACAAGTGCTTTGCCGACCCTTTATTGACTTGGGGATGCGCTGTGTTGAGAGTGGGGTACCCGCAGATGTCTCCAGCTGTCAAGCTAGAGACATAACAGGCCCCCACTCCCAACACAGCGCAGCCTCGGGAGCTCTGGCGACCTTACTCACCACCAAGAACACAACACTACATACCTACCTAAGAAGCAAATAGTGATGCTATTATGACTGCGGTTTACTGTAAGGTGGTGAATATACCTAAACTGAAATTTTGAGTAACTATGTTAAAAATTTTGGAAGACAAGAAGTAAGCAAGGCCCTCGAGCGTGCCTTCGGAGGATTTTTGAGAAGTTACGATACAGAGAGGAAATTACTGCATATAAGAAGTCCAAAGAACTCGTGTGCAAAACCCTGAACAGATTACGAAACATCGTACAAGAGAAACTTTTAACATGATGGGTCGCGACTATGGATCTAATTACAGAATCATCTTTTCACTGCTTAATTTTCTAACACATCATGAAACAGCCGACACTTGCACGTCACGCGATCGTAACTCAGACAAAATATAAAATCTTATGAAAATCCATCCAGGCAGGCTTTGTAGGCGTCTAGGGCACTACTTTTTGCTATCGGGCGGCTGGAGCGATGTAAAGGCTAAGGATTAGAGACCACTATATCTGTATCTTTTATTCATAACACACTCTATACTTTATATTTAAAATGCCATTTACCTTATCTTCAACACTGTTCACATCAGATCACTCTTCAGAAGAAAGAAAATGTAACGTTTACATATTTTAGTAGGGATTATGGGCTCGCACTACCACGGCTCTTTTCCATCAGCGAACCAACCTCGACAACCTCCATTTGTTGGGTTCGCTTCTGCCAATTTTTTGCAGAGAAAAATAAATCTTACGCCGTATCGCATTAATCAGCTACCGAAGTCTGAACTACAAACAAGGTGTCCCGGATGCGTGCAGGTTTAGGACAGTGCGCAGATTTATGCCATAGAACGTGCCCGAAAATAATTGGAACAAGAGCGAAAAATAAATTGGCGACCGAAGCCCTCGCCGGCCGCAAGAAACCGCCGCAACGATTTGTTATGGTTACGACTTACGAGGGAACAACACTTTCCCTAGCTAAATATTGCTGTGCATATTTGTTTATTGCTAAAAATAATATATTATTATACTTAAAAATATGAAAGTGAACGAAAATTGGAACAAAATTAGTAGATTTCAGTAGCTACATTCCTACCAATTTATTTCACGTTTCACAAGCCTTCGCCGCTTAGTACAAGTAGGTATACTCAACCGCTCCCTCGGGCATTCCTCGAAATGCCATCTTATCTACGCCGAGTTGTGTTCGGAATTTTCATGCAAATATTACGTTTTTACACCCCAGAGAATCGCAAGTAGTAATGAATCAGTTTTGCTTTCCCACATAGGTATTTAACAGCAGTAAAATAAAAAAAATGTTAAATTAAACGCAGGATTCGTACAGTTAACAGCTCAACGGACAGTAAATCTAATACCGCACTGTAAAACCCCACGGTTTTTTTGGG
Organism: Notocelia uddmanniana; assembly: GCA_905163555.1. Classification (NCBI taxonomy): domain Eukaryota; kingdom Metazoa; phylum Arthropoda; class Insecta; order Lepidoptera; family Tortricidae; genus Notocelia; species Notocelia uddmanniana. The sequence goes on from LR991055.1 coordinate 27,686,196, forward strand.
CGACCCTATCCAATTTGGTTAAAAGCTATAGAGTATTGTGCTCCGTGAATCAACGTATCGTAGTATTATTTCACGTTCGTGTCTGTGTGCACGAATTTAGATCTCAACGTAGGGTTCAATCGAATATATAGAGGTCAACATTTTGACCTTTTAACCTTTATTTTTGCTATTTGAACCTTTTAACCTTTATTTTGTTTAAATACTCAAAAAAGTTAACTCATAATTATGTTCACGAATTGCTATGAACCTTATAATCTACTATGAGTAATAATATGGTTACAATATTGAAGTATTTAAATATATTGTTAAAATAAAATGGTAAAAGATAAAATTTTGCCCATGTCCATTGGATTCGAATGATTCGATTACGGTTGCAAAAACAAGGCAATGATTAAAAATGGATTTGCACATACAAATATTTAGTTGATTGTTTATTCATTTACTCCACAGCGTTAACCGCCGCTCTGTGGGACTTTAGCTAAACGTGGTAACGAAATTTTTATGGCTATGTGGCAGCAAATACTTGCCCAGGCATAGCATTTATTTAGCAGTGGACTGACATAGGCTGACGTATAGATATAATTTTCTATTCCGCCTTTCCCGTTCCATCACCGGACGTCCGGACGTAATGGTGAGCGGTTATATCCTTACGTTGTCAGTGTACTATGTATGTATTTGCACGAAGCGATTTGCTTGTTCTTTCCTAACCTAATGCGAAAAGCTAAAGATTGGAATTTGCTGCCGACGTCTGTATTTCCTGATACCTACATACAATCATGGTCTCTTCAAGACAAGAGTGAATGAGCTATTACTGATCCAGTGAGCATCAACATCTTAGGTCTCTTCATCGCTCTCTATCAGATAAGACCAGGGCCAATCGCTGGTCAGACAATCACAAAATACAATTGAATAACTGGTAGGACAAGTATAAAAAAATAATTATAGTAAAAAGCAAGTATAATTTTATTACTGTCACAAGAAATTTACATTTACCTTAATGAGATACACGCAATAATTTAGTTCTATGTTAATTTGTTAGTTTACGCTCGTGAGCGCTATTTTGATTCTATTTACAATTTTACTATTACAAGTTGTCAAATATGGTTCGTTACAGCGCGTCAGACACCTTTGAGCGGTCATTCGTATCGGGTACTATTGCAGGGTGACATGTGTACTAAAAAGGCTAGAAATGGCTATAAAAGGGCAAAACGATTATAGTACTGTTTCATTGTTGCGATAATGGCGTCGGGGTGTCGGAACTAGCTATTATACGGACGGCTTCCTCTTACTGGGGCTCTATTCTCACAGCAGTGCGGAGTTACCAATTCATATTCAATTTAAGCTCTGCTCGTGCTCGTGGCTCGAATGGTGTGCTGAATCATGTCCTCCGTAGGTGACAAGTGATCTTCCAGTAGGTCGTCCTTTAAAAAAAAATAGTGCCACCTTATTTCAAAGATTTTCCCATTCTTAATATTGAAATAAAACTCCTTATCTCGTCCGAATAAAGTTGTATTTCGATGCCACAGTAATCCAAGTTGTTATCTAAATCAGACTCACAAAGAACTTTTATTACTTATTATACTAATTGCCACTATCGACCTCACGCTAGCACAGTTAACCAAGCACTGCCTCAACGGCCCATGGCTCCCTCCTCACGGCACTTCCCCGCCATTACTTCTTTATTTTCTTGTCTACCCTCTAATACTTTATAATAAAGTTGTAATAGCGGCCAAGTACCGGTCAAGATCAATACTTTAATCTTTCATATATGCTTTAATAATTAAGCCAATTACAATTTTAAATACTAAAATCACAACACTCGGTCATCCGACTGCGTGCTATCTCCGGAGCACGCGTAAATCACAACACTCTTCAGTTAATCCTTGATCCAAGAACAAATATAACAAAAGGGGAGCAGGGAAAAAGAAAAACCCTAATAACCTTAAGGTTACTTGCACTTCAAACAGCATGAATAGTTAACGTCCATATTGAATCTACTACATATAAACATCTTAAGCCTAGGTTATAATAATGCTGTCTTATTTATGCCAGAAACACTTCAGTCTTATACTTAACAGGGTTGTACATAATATCAATCAACAGCAAATAATTGGTTAATTTCACGCTCCCTCTTTTTCCGTCTATTCGGAATCCGAATTTGAGGCAGATGACTCGGAACCGGATGACCTGGTCACCTGAAGTGCCTGTACACTGATCCAGGGACGCATCCTATCAGATGCTACTACACTGTCGTACTTCTTTGTATTAAACCCTGGTACATTACTAATCCTATAGCGATCATTGCCTAGACAATGGGTTACTTTATACGGGCCGATGAACTTAGGTAACAGTTTTTTACTTTTACCGTTATTATAAAAACTGGTCTTGGTAAGCTTTATTAGATCACCGACAGAGTACGAAACTGCTGGAACTCTCTTTGCATCGTACAATTCCTTCTGTTTTTCTTGACTATGTTTAATGTTCGCTGATGCCTCTTTCCTAATTTCATCGACCCGCCTATCAGTTCCTACTACAACAGACGCAGATTCCCCGATATCGCCAGCAAGTGAATGCGAAGTATTACCCTGGCTATCATCCAAAATCTCATTAGCCAACGGGGAACGATGAGGAAATGTTTCGTCGCCTAATACAGTCTCACTACCAGTTGAAGCTGGAGTCGTGCCATCACAATTTGTTATTTCGCTGTGGTCTGTTGATAACTTATTATCAATGGGACAGTTCGACTTAACCCCAAAAAGCAATTCAGACGCACTTTTTTTTGTCGTGGCATTAATGGTATTGTTGATACCCCATTGTACTTGACCCAGTCGCCTGTCCCAGTCGCGTTCATTATTTTCAAAATTTTGTGTAGACAGAGCGGTAAGAATGGTTTGATTGTATCTCTCAGCCTGCCCATTTGCCCTAGGGCAAGCGACTGCGTTAAGCACATGTTTAATGCCTTTGTTCGCACAGAATTCCTTAAATTGACCCGACGTAAATGCAGTCCCACGGTCTGTTATAATTCTGTGCGGCATCATAAAGTCGTAGAATAAACTATCTAAAGCTTTAACTACGTTCTTCGTTTTCGTATCTTTGACTGGTCTAACAAAAACGTATTTTGTGAATCCGTCCACTATAGTTAAAATATAGCTGTTGCCAGCTTTACTTTTAACAAATGGTCCCAAATGGTCCAAGTGCAAGGTGTGGAACGGTTGTGCCACTTTTTCTATCGGATGTAGAAAGCCAGTACTAGCTCGAGCCGCATTATCTTTATTATACGCGCAATCGATACACGCCGCCACGTACTTTTTGACAAAACGTCTTAACTTGGGGAACCAGTAGCGATTTTGGATGCGTTCTAATGTTTTAGCAAATCCAAAATGACCCATATCATCGTGGTTCGCCCTACAAATCTGCCATCTAGCATCTTTGGGAACTACCAACCGCAACCCGTCCTCTAATTTCCTGTGTAGTGCATGATTCTTAACAACGAAGTTGTTCTTTACATCAGCAGCCTCACGATCTAAACATGGTTTTAAAATTTTAAAAATCCTTTCGAGTTTAGGGTCGGCCATTTGCAATGTAAGGATCCAATTATCAGTATTTATGTGTAGAACACTGGCTGAGAGCAGTGAACCACTGTCTTTTGGAGGATTGCGGCTAAGGGCGTCTACGTGATTCATCCGACATCCCGGTCGGTATTCAATGTTAAAGGTATACTCGCTTATAGTCAGCCACCAGCGCGCAATCCTCGGGATTAGGTCGCGCTTTGTAAGGGTGGTCCGTAACGCGTTACAATCCGTGTGCACAGTGAAGTCAAGTCCCAAAAGATAGGGTCGAAACTTTTTTAGCGAGCAGACCACCGCCAAAGTCTCTAATTCATATGAGTGATAATGACGTTCCTCGGGTGTGGTCTGCCGGCTAAAGTATGCAACGGGTTTCAACACCTTGGGACTCGTCTGCCACTGCATAAGAATACCACCCAATCCCAGCGAGCTAGCATCAGAGTGCACCTCCGTCTCCAAGTCCGGATTATATAATGCCAGCAAAGGACGTTTAATCAGGCATTCCTTTAGCATCTCAAATGACTTGATCTCCTCTTTACTCCATCGCCACTGCATATTTTTCTTAAGCAGCGCAGTCAGAGGTCTGGCAATTTCACCGAACCCTTTCACAAAGCGGCGAAAATAGCTCGCCAGGCCCAGGAACTGTCGGACCTCATGAACATTACGAGGTACGGGAAAATCTCGCACCGCCAATATTTTCCTCTCACTTGGCTTAATACCCTCAGCAGATATCTCGTACCCCAAATACTCAATGCTCGTGTCGAAAAAGCTGCATTTCGCTAGTTTAAGAGTTAGTCCAGCATCCTGAATGAGTTTGAGAACGTCCTCTAGTCTCTCAAATCCTTCATCGATGGATGCCGATGGGATGAGAAGGTCATCCATATACGCTAAAGCACTCTTGAACCTTCGCGTACCCAGTAATCTATTCATCATCTTCTGGAATACGGCAGGCGCATTTGCCAACCCGAACGGCATGCGTTTAAATTCATAATGCCCGTCCGGGGTGACAAACGCTGTCAAGTGTCGACTGTTTTCTCCCATCGGGATCTGGTAATAGCCAGATGCTAGATCCAACGTTATGAAATATTTATTCCCGCTCAGATTTGACAACTGGTCGTCAATTAAAGGGAGGGGATATTTATCTTTGACAGTTTTATTATTAAGGGCTCGGTAGTCCACACAGAGTCGAGACTCTCCATTCTTTTTCTTGACCAATAATATGGGACTAGCATAATTGGAGTTCGACTCTTGTGCAATATCATTTGTTACCAACTCGTCAACAATATCCCTCACCTTTTGACGTTCCTGATGCGACAGTCGATAAGGTCTATACACCACAGGCGTATCATCGTGCAAGTCTATATTCATCACAGCGCCTTTGGCGCATCCTAGTTCATCGAGGTTTTGGGCAAAGCACGTCCTATACTTTTGGAGGAGCTGGTGCAGTCTTTCGCGGGTTTTCTCATCGATCTTCTCACCTACTCTAATGTCAGACTTGTCAACAGGCGTCATTTCCTTTCCGTCTCGCTCAGTCTGCACTAGCAGAGTCTTAACTTCCCCTATTGGGTTGACTCTAGCTATTAACATTCCAGCTTTGAAGTTAAGTGACCCCCTAGTCAGTGACGTAACAAACACTAACGCCTTATTATCAGTCACCTCGTAACAACCCTGATGTAGGTGGTACTCCTGATTGGGACTCGTCCTGGTACCTCCGTCAGAGTAAACACTACCTGTATAAGTCTCTTTTGTGCAGACTTCCACTAAACCTCCTTTAATTATCGTAACGTCTTTAGAGACATAAAGACAAAGGGTCTTACTTTCTCTCAGGGAGGGATCAGTGGGAGTATGATAAAAGAACAATCTCTCCTTGTCCTTCAATACGGTTACCGACGCCATTTCGGTAAAATTTTGCCCGACCAATAGCGGGACCTGCAAGTACGCGTCATCAACAACCAAAACATCTAGTTCCGTATCAACTTCGTCAATTCTAACATGCACGGTAGCCTTGAATTTCGGTATGACTGTAGAGTTGCCGAACCCCCTTATTGTGGGCAATGGCGTGCTTCCACTTTCAATTAACCCCAAAGCGACTGCATCCGAATACCGAATTAAGCTGCAGTCACTTCCGAAGTCAATGTAAGCATTAAACGTTTTTCCATTAACGCAAACAATTTTATTGAACTTATCATCTACGTCATCGACTACGCCATTGCAAAGCGGGATTGGGTGTCTAGGGTGACCTTCAGGGATTTTTGTTTTGTAGGTCTGATTTGGTTCGACTTGATCGGATAACAAATTGTCTGTGTCTACTATAACTTTTAGGACCTTCTTGTCAGCGGACTGATTGCTTGGGCTGCTGGTTTCACGCGTTTGCAATTGTAACGGTCTCCTAACGCAATTCTCGATATTATGCCCTATTCTATAACACTTTCCGCATTTTACAATTGGCTTAGTGCAATTAACATAAATATGACCACGCTCATTGCAATTAAAACAGGTGGAGTCTGCTCCCCTGTTACTTGTGACACTTCTACCGTTACCTCGAAAGTCGCGTCTCTTCGACAAGTTTGATGCTAATGGACCACGTGTTGCGTCCCTAGATTGTGAGGGCTGTTGTGATGCTAGGTAATTTAACAAGTCTTCCGGTTCCTCACATTTAAGGGCTTGGGCCCCGTTCCTAACTGAACTATCAGTAATTCCATAAATTATACAGTCAACCGCCTTTCGACCGACAATCTCGCACCTACTTAATAACGACAATTTCTCGTAAAAATAATCTCTAAGAGTTTCGTCTGTGCGAGATTTTCGATTTAGCATCTCGTCCAATAATTTACCGTAATTCACGTCATTCGGAAAAGCTTTTATTAATTTGCTTTGCCACACCTCCCATGAGTAACTAAGTGATGGAAGCGATTCATACCAGCTTTTGGCTACTCCGCGTAACTTCTGCAACGCATAGTGAATTATCTGCTTCTCGTCCCAGGAATAGATTTCTGCGCACTCGTTCACCTTTTTTAACCAGCGTTCAACGCCCTGTGCTTTGTTGTTGGGGTCGAATTCTGGGACTACATTATTGGATGAAATGCTCTTACTTGGTAAACCTTGTAGCGCGGACACTATCTTTAGCAATTCATCGGCTGTCAATTCCGGTCGGCTCCTTCGCGCAGGAGTCTCGCCGGATTCCTCTGATGATGACGACGACCGTCTGCGCCTGCGTCTTCGCCTTGGACGCTTCGGTGTGTAACTCCTCTCATCATCTGAAATTGTTAAGCGCATTTTATGTTCTTGCCTAAGAACCGTGCGACATTCACTTTGACTTTGAACTTTCACTTTGGACTTTGACTTCAGACTTTACACTTGGACTTTGTACTTTGACTTTGTACTTTGACTTTGTACTTTGACTTTGTACTTTGACTTTTTACTTTGACTTTGTACTTTGACTTTGTACTTTGACTTCGTACTTTGACTTTAAACTTTGGCTTTGAACTTTGACTTTGAACTTTCACTTTGGACTTGGTACTTTGACTTCAACACCTTTACATAGTTACTGCATTTCACGAAGGAAAGTAAACTAGTTCCTATCATTATGACGTTTATTATAACTTTTGTAACCTTCGTGAGTTGCAAAAACTATGAGCGGCACACCTACGTGGCCGCCCTTATGCTAAACAGCACACCTACATGGCTGTTAGCTCACTCTACAAGCAGCACACATACATGGCCACACTCACGCTAAACAGCACACCTACATGGCTGTTAGCTCACTCTATAAGCAGCACACCTACATGGCCGCACTCATGCTAAACAGTACACCTACATGGCTGTTAGCTCACTCTATAAGCAGCACACCTACATGGCCGCACTCACGCTAAACAGCACACCTACATGGCTGTTAGCTCACTCTATAAGCAGCACACCTACATGGCCGCACTCATGCTAAACAGTACACCTACATGGCTGTTAGCTCACTCTATAAGCAGCACACCTACATGGCCGCACTCACGCTAAACAGCACACCTACATGGCTGTTAGCTCACTCTATAAGCAGCACACCTACATGGCCGCACTCACACTAAACAGCACACCTACATGGCTGTTAGCTCACTCTATAAGCAGCACACCTACATGGCCGCACTCACATTAAACAGCACACCTACATGGCTGTTAGCTCACTCTATAAGCAGCACACCTACATGGCCGCACTCATGCTAAACAGTACACCTACATGGCTGTTAGCTCACTCTATAAGCAGCACACCTACATGGCCGCACTCACGCTAAACAGCACACCTACATGGCTGTTAGCTCACTCTATAAGCAGCACACCTACATGGCCGCACTCACACTAAACAGCACACCTACATGGCTGTTAGCTCACTATCAAACTGCACATTCTCCCTTACATAAGTAGGTACACTTACAAGAGCTTCAACAGATTCCATAATTCGTTACGATACGATTAATTACCATTTGCTCTAACCAAATGCAACGCTCGTTTCGTGCGTGTACCTACACATGCTATGAATAAGTCATATAACGTCTTAAAGGATATTCAAAATTACTTACTATTTTCATCCGGCATGGCGCGCGAGCTCTGCACACTTCTGAAGTGAAATAAAACTCCTTATCTCGTCCGAATAAAGTTGTATTTCGATGCCACAGTAATCCAAGTTGTTATCTAAATCAGACTCACAAAGAACTTTTATTACTTATTATACTAATTGCCACTATCGACCTCACGCTAGCACAGTTAACCAAGCACTGCCTCAACGGCCCATGGCTCCCTCCTCACGGCACTTCCCCGCCATTACTTCTTTATTTTCTTGTCTACCCTCTAATACTTTATAATAAAGTTGTAATAGCGGCCAAGTACCGGTCAAGATCAATACTTTAATCTTTCATATATGCTTTAATAATTAAGCCAATTACAATTTTAAATACTAAAATCACAACAATATTTAAATTTAAACAAGTACGTATTACTTACATTATTATTTACTTATGTAGTATCATAATATTAATATATTTTTAACACATTCGTCCTAATTGATATGACGTTCCTAAGCAAAATTAAGAACGTCATATACTATAAGTATTTATCGTCGTCATAGAAATATACAATTATCTGTCGACCTTTAAAACATGGTAGGACCGGCCATCAATGATCTAGTTTACCGGCTTCTGTAGTAATGTAACGTACTCGTACTTCACTTATTCATGTCTCTCAAAACGGTATTGATCGTTGTCCATCGTACTACACTGGTTAAATGATAGATTAAATTCCCGATGTCAACTATAGCTTTTAATTACGCAGTATGTATTGCGATAGATCAATAGAAGGAAGCAGGTTCTCAGTTCGTCTGCATGTTTGTACTTTTGTTTATTGTATGTTCCTCGATAACTCTTGACCACGCAGGCCGATTTTGATAATTCTTTTCAAAATAGGTACCCCCAAGTTGGTTTCATATGAATTTGGTGAAGGTCTGATGATAGGATCCAGGAGGAATCGAGGGAACTCCTCAAATTTGATAGGCACGCTTCCGACCAATACAGAAAATACCGAAATCGCCATGATTTCGGTATTTTCAGTAGTTAATTGGAGTCGGTTTTATTTGGGTACAAATTATTACAACAAAACATTGCAAGATGCAATCTGCTTGATATGTTATCACCTGCAGTGCGTGTCGCGCTTTGCTCATAAGCGCTTTCCTCAACAAATTAGAAACGCCACGGCCAGTGGGCCACGCCACGTACCTGTTTACTGACCAAGTCAACAAGAACCACGTCTCATGTGGGTTCTAAAATTTTCAACAATCTTCACGTGGAAATAAAAAAAACGCGGGTAGTATATCTATATTGTAAAAAAAAATCGTGTATCCTTACACATTCATTTTATGACATTATACATATATTTCTATGACGTGCCTAATAGTTATTTTTTATACCGCGTCGGTGGCAAACAACCGTACGGCCCGCCTGATAGTAAGCAGTCACCGCAGCCTATGGACGCCAATTTAAATTTAATCACTTTTAAACGAATGTTTATTATAATTTTGATGTAATCATGTAGACTTTATTTTAATTTAACTCTAATGATTTGTACTATTTATAATATTATTAACAAATGACTATGACTACGATGACTAATCTGCTAAGAGCATAGCTCTATAAAATCATTGGCACTAAGCAATTACGAAAATCACAACTTGCGTCTCAAATATACTACTAATATTTGGAGGAACTGAAGATAGGGGGAGGGATATCAAAAAGTAATATATTTTCTTATTTAATTAAATAGTGACAGGCTGTGTTCATGGTAGCAAAATGGTTGTTGATGGGACAAAATTCTACTTCAAACCTATTACAAGCATTACTGCTGACAAAATGTGGCAGAAGGAAGACATTCGCTCGCAACGCGATATAATATTACCCCATATTGCCTTCCGTCCGTCGGTATGTAAAAAAGTAGGTTAGTTAATTTGCGGAGGCCCTTATTACGGTACATCTCGAAGGTCCAGCCTGGGTCATTCCTTAGCTTTATGGATCATATGAAAGGGGAAATTTATTACAACGTCATTCGACTAAATTCCTTTAACAACGTTGGTAGTTGAAGGAAATGAGGGTTGGCAGATGTTACTCGATATAAGTATAAAAAGCTCGGAATATTACGCCGTAAAGAGACAGTTATTAAATATATTGTTGGTATAAGGATGTGCCTCAGGCACAGAATAAGTAATAGTACAAGTACCTCAGGATCGATTTGACAAGTGAGATATTCGTTTATACTTAAGTACATGTTGTCTATGTAAGTACTTATCAGTCACTCTGAGTTGGATTGCCAGATGTTATTTTCCGTCACTGACCCATTAATTTACATTTTCAGTCATGTCATTCAAATAGAGGTGGACAATGGGTATCATCTATTGGGTATTAATTGTTATCCATATGTGTATGCCAAGATTATGTCTGCCTCTGTTGTGGGTGAATAGTTAAATGGGAGTAATGATATAGGTAATATAAAATGGGGTTATTTTTCGTAGGCGTCGGCACTGTTCAGGTTCTTAGCCGACCGCAGACAGCAGCCAGTAGGCGACGGCCGCGACACTAACTGGTTCTGTGCAGGTTCTGTGTATAACTATAAAACACCTTCATTCTTGATGCCGCCACGCGCTGAACGGCAGACGCAACTGTCGCCCGACTGCAAGATCAGTAGTTCCATCGACACTGGATCGACCATGTTTAATGCTTTATTAAATGTTGCTGCTGCTGTCTGCTGTGGGCTACGAACTTGCACCTTTAGCTCTGGGGCGTTGTGAGTTAATTTGATTGTAAAAAGATACCATTACCTTTTTCCAGATATTGCCATAGTCAATTGCCAAGGTTATGTATAAAATCTTTGTAACATTAGCTATCTATACTTATTATTCGGTCAACGCGAGAATTCTAAAAAAGTGTCATGTAATAATTAACTGACAAATATCGGATCAAATTAAGATAATTTAAGTACAATCCAGACTTTCTTTACGCGTGAGTCTCTCTTATGTTATTGGACCACTTTTTAAAGATTTGATTAGAATGTATTTCCGCGTGCGTGCTAGAAAAACAATATGGATATACGCACGACCACAAGGTAGGCCGACGCTCAGGTCTAGTGAATTGGTCGTGATTGCTGGGTACAGTCAAATTTAATGATATGTATCGATTTAATTCACAAATATGTACCGAAACGTTAATCCGCTATGGGACTTATTTTTGAGTAAGTTGTATGCACCCATACCTCTATATGTATGTCACGTTTTTAATCATTTGCCAAACAATATTGAGATCTTAGATTGTCCCGAGTGCAAACGAAAACTTTCTAGATGGTGCTCTTATTATAAAATAGAGGATCATTTTAAGGCATAGAATGTTGATTGACATAATATTAACGATCATCATGAATCATGGTATATTATAGGGGCATTTTTTATTAGTTATTTATTGTTTTGACTTTCTTAAATGTGTAATTCAATTTAAATTAATTTATTATTCAATGTGCTTTAAATATGGACATGTAATTGTACACGGCTACGCGATTGATTGTGTTAAGATATATGTAACCCACAATATGACAATAAAGATTTTCAATTTCAATATATTTGCACTTCACTGTACCTTCTAACAGTAGGTATCAGCATCTCATCTTCCTCCATTGTTGTGTTTTTAATTAACACATAGCCTAACATACAAACTATAACATTTACAATATTAATAATCGACTAAAAACGCAATAAGTCAGCTAAGCCTATACATTTATTATTCAGCTTTGTGTTGCGTGTGGATGTGGACGTCTCAGAGGGCTGGGATTAAGTTCGACGTACGCTGTCTGACAAGGGTCGTGCATTGTGAGCTTGCGAGGCTAACCCGGCCCCTAATCAAAAACATTTAATAAAATCAAAACACATCAACTTTATGCTGAATATAAGAGCATAGTTGACGTGTTTTGAATATTTATCTAGAATAAGCCTGGTAATGTTTTCAAAAAATATTATAGTGTCGCATCCTGGTCATGAGTACGGCGGAGGCTTACCTGAGTCCGTACTAATGACTCGTCTGTAGCTACAGCGGAACGCAAGCGCCATCTATGGCGCTATACGGAGTCGAAGAGGATTAGCGTGAACCTGGAGTGTCGAGTCTGGCCGTGGCGAGGTGCGCTAGTCTCTTTGGAACTGTACCGCGTTTCGTTACCAACTGTTATAGTCACTTATTCTGATTTGTGCCTTATTCTAATAATTTCAATAGAGAAACAAATATTGACTTACTACTGAGTTTAATTTCTGCTGTGTGTGTGTGTGTGTGCGTGAGCGGTAAAAATCAATGTCTGATCAAGAGCTCGACCCTAATGCCCCATTAATAGTATGTTCGCAATCTGTTATTAGTTTAATTTTTATATTTTAATTATCTGTGGTATATACAAAGCATTGATCAAATTAAAATTTGGACGATAAAACGTCACTATGTATGTTATCCTACCTTATATCTAAACAAAATAAATGTAAATGAATATTAGCGGGATAATCTTACCCAAATTGAACTAGCCCCATGGTCTGCTCAAAAACGCTTGTCATAAAGGCACTAGACGAGACTATGATTATAATTGCATCGTTAAAATACAATACAATACAAATACTCTTAATTGCACGCCTCCCATAATAAAACAGCATACATGTACAAGAGAATATTCAAAGATACAGGCCGACAGAGGTAAAACACCGGGCATTATTATCGGTACAGGGCGATCTCATCCGGATTTCGGTAGTGGAGAAATGAAATATAAAACGTTACGTATCTACAGTTTCGTTAGTAATTGCTGTTGGTTTTGGAAATGGAAGGGTATTTTTGTAACTGAATATTTTACTCAGTTAACAAGCTATAACAATAACTGGATACTTATCCATTTGCTGCAAAATGTATATTTCAAACAACGCTCTTTAGCTAACCGCTCGTGTTACGAAAAGTATACGACAACATCTAAACGTGAGAAAGAGAATGTGTCGTATGCTGCATGTTGTTTCTTGCGTGGTGAAAAGCAAACTAGAAATAACATGGTTGCAATAAAAACCGTTGGGTCAGCGCGCTGTAGTTCAGAACAAAGTTGTTTTCATTTGTTTTTACTGAAAACACAATGTGTGTTTGCAGGCAGAGCTTTCAAATAAAGGTATTAAAATAACAATCCTTTCTAATAACTTGGGTAAACTGTGTAGTAAATTGCAAATATAAATTAGTAAATATCGGTTGTATTCTTGTATTCAGTTGGCTCATTGCTAATTTAGAACTTCATAAATCTCGTCTTTTCACTTTTAAAGATTCACAACAAATTGTTGAGCGCTAGACTCATAGCGAAAATCCGTAGGTATGTAGGTAGAGATAAGCGCCTACGAAACTTTATTCAAAATGTCCGACATTTTACTGAAACTCTCACCAAGAATTAATTTTGTAGTAAGCAGTAACGCTGCTGACAAAAATTCCAAATTTCAAGTTAAAGGGAAATAAGTTTTTGGTCAAAAATTTAATTTTTGGTACAAGCTTTTATTGTTGACTGTACTTTTTTACACAATCATAAACTTCTTGTTGAGTCGGTTCGAATGAGCCCAAAACTACTATCTTGTGTAGTTTAGGAATTGATATGACCACCTTCTGTTTACATCATCAGACCAGCTCCATGTCATAATAATATTGCATTGTCATCCGATTTATACATGCATGCAAAATTTCAGTTCAATCGGAAACCGGGAAGTGGATGAAATTTAACTTGCAAGATTTGATTACAGACAGACAACAGGACAGGTGGAAGTAAATAAAAGCTTGAATTGGAAAATTTTAATGCTCCGAGCAGGATTCGAACCTACGACATCTGGCATACGCGGCCAATCACTCTAAGCCTCTGAGCTATCGGAAAAACCAAGCTCGGGCACGAAATCCTTCACTAGTTCCCCCTCACAACGTCTTAGGGAGGCGTACAGCGACATCTACCGTAGAAGACTTAGGCTTCTATAAACGTCACAATTACTAATCGAGAAACCGTCAGTAACGATGCGCCATCCCATAAGTACTAAATTAGGTTTCTAAAAAACTTTTCCATTTAAGTCAAGCGTTGATGAGATATCCCCCCCCCCCTTTTCATTTCCAAACTATGAAGTTTAAAATTCAGAATAAATGAGGAGGTCTAACGGTTTTTGAGTACTCGTTGAAAAACTTGTCCAAACAAAAGGACTTAGGTGCTGCAAGTTCCTTATGAAGACACGGCTTTATTGGATTCAGTAGGTCGGTACGTAACCTTTTCCTTGTATGTGTTTCGACATGCACTTAGCCAGTTTTATAAAACCTAAGAGTCACAGTAATAGATAAAAAAACGAATTATAAACGTATTTTAACGAAAATAAGTTTCATGAGTAATAAAATACCTAAAACTTATACGAGTAAAAATCTGTAATCGACCTTTTTCTAATTCGGCTGTCATGTTTTATTTTTGTTTACCTTTGACGTAGAATATTTAAGGGAGCACACTAAGCATCGCCCACAGAGCCTTGGTCAAAGGAAATCTTGGAAAAAACAGGACTAGGGGCCTTTGCGACTGACATATTAATTAAAAGGAATTGCCTTGTGCGAACAAAACATGATCAAGTGAAGGCTGCGGCGGGGAATACAAATTTGTTTTGCCTTTTTAGGAGAACTTAAACTCATTCAGATTTTACCGCGTTTACTTTGGTATGGAAGAAAACTGATCACAACATAATTCCGCTTTAACATACCGGTCGTTGTCTTGTAAAGTTGTAAAACTATGGCGTGCACGGTTGACATAAAAAAAATATTGAAACGAAAGGCTTTGTCACTTTATTACGAAATATCAATTTGGACTTTGAAATTGCTATGCAAACCTTATTTTACTCCGAAATTTTGGGCTATAGGGCTATGGCCCTACAGGATACAGGAGGAGTTTTAGGTAGTGGCTTAGTACCAAATATAGAGTAACGTATGATAAGCTGCCAACAAGCCACATATACCATCTTTGGCTTCTAAAATCCTGAGCTAGTAAGTACACTAAAACACAGGCCTTGGATGTAGATTAAGTAGATAAACTTTCACAAAAAAATAAAATCTCTACTAAAACCTAATTTAAATATGAGGGCCTTTCTTTCTTTTTGAGGGGCTTTCTAAGGGATCAAATCTTTTGATGAACCTGAATCTAATAAATAATAGGGATCATTTATTAGATTACTACGACCGAAACCGAAAATAATGTAAATTTTTGTCCTAAGACCGAAAGCCTAAATGCATTATGTATAAAATAATGCTGGGAATCCATTTGGCGTATTCCCAAAATGCCATTAATGAGGTCGGGATCGCGAACAAATAAATTACAGCTTGAAATACAACATACTAAGTCTTGATTTATGTCTCTATCCATCGACCCTGCTCGCTATGCGTTCTGGGTTTATGGATGGCTTATTTACTAAAACACAGTTCACTTTCATAATTATAATAAAATAATTATAGTTTTAATGTTTAGTATAAAAAATCTAACTCAACAAGTTTGTCGTAGTCGAAATATCGATATCATTGTTGCGATCTCTATCTAAGTATGTATTTAACAAAGCAATCTCGATAAAATTGTCTTTCGTTTCATATGACAAATGATTTGTATTGCAAAGGATTTCACTTCTTCTGCAACTGATACCACGTAAAATCAGTTTTTTTTTTAAATTAAATTTATACTTCATTATAAAATTACTCCATGCAAAGAATCTTCAACATGGTCCTTCTAACCAGACGTAGTCCTAAAAAAATTCTAAAGAGTAGGTATGCAAGGTCCGAAGCTAAACTACTTATCCGATTTCAAATTTCAAGATCGTGGTCCGAGCCACTGGAAGTCCCTGACTCCCTGTGTGTATATTATGATAAGTATTCCCTTAGGTACCTATTATTTAGAGGCGTGCGATTACAGGCCGTTAATGATGACGATGACCTACTATTTTCTTAAACAGTTATGTGGATGGCAATCGAGTTCCCATGCATTATTAACACCGATATAACTCTTGAAAATAGGTGCGTAGAGGAAATGTAATAGGGTGATTATAACACAATGTTTGTAGGTAAATTAAGAACATTGTTACTTGTTACTTGGATAAAAAATATTCGTCACATGTCGTAACTCCCACAGTTATAATGTTTGTATGAAATACATTTTGAGATATTTAGTAAGAATCAAAGGTTTACTGTAACGCTTGTGAAAATTACCGCAACCGTCCGCCAAATCCACTCTTTTTTTGACATTTATATTTATTTCACACAAATTAGCACTTCATAAAGCAAACGGATTCCGAGACCAATAAATGGTTCTAGAAAACCTAATACAATATTTTTAAACGAGCTGCACGCGATAGCATTCGCAAGAAATAAACTGCATCTCTTTAGGTTAGGTGTAGGGGAGGGCACCTATTTTTTTCAGGTTTGTATTTTTTTTGTAAGTTTTTTTTGCGGATAGGTACAACTGTCCCATCCTTTGTTATGGGTGGCACAGATGAGGGCTTTAGAAGATACATTAAATAAACCGTGTCACACCGTTTTGTACGCTTTTCTTATATTAATTATATTTCTACTTAAAATTAAACTATAATTAGAATTATTAAAATCTAAATATATAAAAGAAGAAACTGACTGACTGACATATCAACGCACAACCCAAACCCAAATTTTGCACGTACGTTCCTTATAAGGTTTAGGTGTGCACTAAGATGGGATTTTTCAAAATTCAACCCCTAAGGGGGTGAAATGGGGGTCCGAAGTTTGTATGCGGAAACAAGATTAGTTAAACTATTTTATTCGAAACTTTACAGGAGTATTTCTAACGATAAATAAGTAAACACGTGTTTCAGGTTTTTTGAGAAAAAAACCCCTGAAAGGGGGAAATGTGGTGACAAATTCTGAAACTTGACATATGTATCGTTTCTTTGGTTTATCGGGTCGATGATTACGAAAACAACAATGATTTTCAAATACCACGTGGAGGGAGTGAAATACCAATCCCCCTGTTAGGGTGCGAGGGGGTTGAAATGTCTAAATATTAATATGGGTGTTGTTTTTATGTTTTTTTTTGAGACGTTAATTACGAAAATGGTATCG
Source organism: Notocelia uddmanniana (assembly GCA_905163555.1). Lineage (NCBI taxonomy): Eukaryota > Metazoa > Arthropoda > Insecta > Lepidoptera > Tortricidae > Notocelia > Notocelia uddmanniana. Next base: position 27,703,423 of record LR991055.1, read on the forward strand.
ATTTAGAAATTTAATACTGCAGACATGAAAACTTTTGAAAGTTTGTGCCAAATTGCAAGAAGAAACTGACCGACTGAGTGAGTGACATATCAACGCACAGCCTAAACTGCTGGTTCTAGGGATTCCAAATTTGGCATGTAGGTTCCATATAAGGTCTAAAGGTGCATTTTTTTAAAATTAATATTAATAAACTATTTTTCAGAATTCAACCCCTAAGATGGTGAAATGGGGGTACGAATTTTGTATAGGGAAACAAGATTAGTTGGACTATTTTATTCGAAACTTCGCAGGAGTATTTCTAACGATAATGAGTAAAACCGTGTTTCAGGTTTTTTGAGAAATCAACCCCTAAAAGGGGGAAATGGTAATTGATTTGAGAATTTTATGGAATTGACATGAAAACTTTTGAAAGTTTGTGTCAAATTGCAACACGAAACTGACTGATTGAGTAAGTGACATATCAACGCACAGCCCAAACTGCTGGTTCGAGAGATTCCAAATTTGGCATGTAGGTTCCTTATAAGGTCTAAAGGTGCATTAAGAAAGGATTTTTCAAAATTCATCCCCTTGGAGGTCATTAATTACGAAAATAGCATCGATTTTTAATTTAATATTGTGGACATGAAAATTCTTGATAGTTTGTGCCAAATTGCAATTCATCCGTTCCAGTAGTTTTAAAGCAAATCGGTTGTAACAGACGGACTGACAGAGAGCCACACGTGATCCTATAGGGTCTCTTTTTTACCCACAACGGAACGGAGAAGGTATATGCGTTTAGGGTGAGAGGTTGTTTGTTTGTTTGTGTGTGCACCTCAATATCTCCAAAACGGCTTGACCGATTTGAATATGGTTTTCTGCAATGGGTTTGTGGTTTATTCGGGACGAACCACCAAAAAAATTTACGCCAGGGGGCGCTGCAGTTAACATTTTCCTCTTGAAAGTACGTTTGAACGAATTTTCTCCGGAACTCTGCTTGACCAGCATAGAAGATATCGATAGCGCTTGGTGAGGAGTACATGTAATTGAACTCTAAGAATCATGATAGAGCAGAAAAACATACTAGGGAACTGTTAAGGGGTTAGATATCTTTATGTCTGTTTTTGGGCGCTTTTGTTTATGTTTGCTTAGCAGCCGTTGTAAACGTACTTCTGAGGGTCTGATGATGGAGTAGAACAACATCACACAGAACCTTTCGAAGACGTATAGCTACTTGACCGTGTTTGGGCTCATTTCATCGTGTTTGCTGAGTAGCTTCTGTAGATACATGATCTACTGAGCGTCTGATGATGGATCAGAACAATATTGCAGGGTATCTTGTAATTATTCAGTAAACCGTGTTTTGACTCTTTTAATAGTATTTATTGAGAAGCCTCTTCTCCTGAAATGCTGAAGGTCTGATGATGGAGCAGAACATTACCCTAGGGAACTTTGCGAATACACATGTGTATTACCGTGTTGTGTTGTGATTATTTTGATAGTATTTTCTCGGTAGCTTCTGTGCACGAACTGCTGAGGGCTTCAGGTATGATGAAACAGAATAATGTAAGGAACTTTGTGAAGGCTCATAGATAGAATACCGTAATACGGCTCTTTTAAAGGTGTTTAGACTGTTTAGTGAGTAGCTTTTCTACAAGGACTGCTAAAAGTAGAATTTTTGCTCTTTATACCCGTAACGGAAGGTTGTAAGCTGTATGTCCCCCAAACACATCGGCCGATTTAAACATACTTATATAATCATATTATGTTTTTGGTTTCAATATTATTATAGGGTTAGTGATTTATCGGCGATACATGACGTAAATATGCCACGGGGCACTAGTAAACAATCGTGTTATGCTGTATAAAATAATTTCAGGATCAAAACGGCTTCACTATTTTAGATGTATACGCCATACTTAATTATTTCCACTTTGCCACTAGTTTAAAATGAATGGTCCAATTAACTAATATACCTAAAATTTCTTGTTCTTGTGAAAGAGGCATATGAGTACGAGCTTCTAGTGGGTTCGCATTTATAGTGGGCTCGCATTTACTCGCAGTGCACGCGTGGGGTCGACGTTCAAACCTTTAGCTCGCCGGTTGGCGTAGAAAGCGCCCTGGTGAGACACTTCGGTCTTTCAGTCCCACTAGCCTCGACGCTCCCCTTTGAACACTCCGCGACAGTGAGAATCCGCGTAGGCTCGCGCAGAGAGCGTGACCGGAGGCAGGCACAGGAACGCGAAGACGTTCGGGCTTTAGGCACTTCAGGCCTTCTGACCTCTGCCTTTGGTCAGGCTCTGCCTTTGGTTTGACGTGCCTCGCCACTTACCTTTCGGCTCCCAAATTCTATTTGTAAGAACTCATAGATAGTGAGTGTCCATGTGGGGCCCGTTTTCTATGACAAAAAAACGACGGCCGTTGCGTGGCCGGGCCCGGTGATACTCGGAAGCGGTCCGACCCGGCCGCCTTTGTTCAACCCAAGCGTTTGACAGCCGACCCTGCTACGGCCGAGGCTCAGAGGGCCTACTCCGAACTTCGTGTCGTGCCGTCCCTTTCACTCTCGTTTAATACAGTATATGACGGAAAGGCTCACTAAAAAGGCAGACTAAAAATTTGGCAAGCTATCACTTTAGAGAGGTTAGTCAGGAATGACTAAGATTCATTAACAAATGAACAAAAGTCAGTATACGAGCAAATAGTAAGAAGTGCGAATAGAAGTGAAGCCAAATTTTCTTTATGGATGCTCCAATGGAAACTGCACAAGTTTCCCTGCGATATATTTACTTCATATGAAACAAACCTGGAAGCGAACGGAATACGCGGTATAAACACTGTTTGCATCTAAATAATACTTAGATGTATCTGACTTATAGGTACAATGACAAATTCACAACAAAGTTTGATTTTAGGTAAGTAGCAACATAACAAGCGTTTCCAAACGTGGAAAATTTTGTGTTATGGAAGACCAGGTGCGTTATGTTCAAAGTGTTTAAGAACTCTACTGGATGGTTTACCTTTTACATCGTCAGTATTTACCACCGTATTTCTGTACTTCAAAGGACCAGAGTTTATCACCGTTGCTCGGTCGTTATCAGACCTTCTATTGGTGTTACTGTAGTGCACAGATACTTTTACCAAGGGCCATTAAAGACATGCTTTTATTTCATCGGCCCTTTCCCCTTGGGCCTTTTGGAAAAGTATGATAGTAGTTTTCGATCCTTATTTTTGCCAAAATTATATAAAGTTCTCCAGTTTTCCGGTTCTCAGAATGTATAATGACTTTTCATCCGTTCATCACAATCACCAAATGTCGTATACCGAAACCCCCAGAATGTAACAAGTACATTCCTGGAAACCGCATTTAAATCGGTTAAGCCAAACGCGAGATAATCGTGGACAAACATACATAGTTACATACGTCCATACATACATACGGGTCAAACAGAGAACCTCTTTTTTGTATACGGTTAAAAATTACGCTTAGTACGCGGGCGAAGCCGCGGGCAAACGCTAGTAGATAGATATATAAGTTTTGTACTATAATATAACTAACCCGATAAGGATATATCTCCGAAATAAAATATTTTTGATTTTTTTTACCATTTTGTCGGCGTGCTTGATTTGTATAGCAATGCTATATTACAGCTTTTTTGTAGAGACGGTTACTGAGCTAAGCCGCGGACGGACAGGCGGTCATGGCGAAACTATAAGGGTTCCTTATTTACAACGGAACCCTAAAAAGACATAAAAAACTTAACAGCGACTTGATACATTTTATGAACAATGAAAATATTGTATAAGAAACGTTGGAGGAAATAAGGAGTCTTTGAATTTAGCCCGTGTCCCATCCAGCCGCTTACCAATCGGGTCTGCCACAAAAGAGCTGACTCTTCAAAGAAATTGTTCATATGAACCGTACTTTCCACGCTTATCAAACAAGAAAACGTTCAAGCGATTAACAAGAAACAGGTTATTGATGTATGCACCAACTTGTACTCGTATTAGAAGTATATATGTTAATTTCTCTTTAAGTATAATCTCCCTCTCTTCTCTTTTAATTCGTTGTCTGAATAAATAAATAAAAAATATTATTTTTACGAGTCTTAATATTTTCTCTTTTTCTTTGTTATTTTGCTTCTTTAATTCTTCCTTATGTGCAATAAAGTTTCAAACGTACATAAATACATATAATACGCCATCGCGACGGGAAAATGAAGTGTTTACCGTTTTAAAAGAAGCCGGTTTTATGGCGTTGAGCTTTTATTGCGTTTTAACATGAAAACAAAACTACGTTGGTCGATTCCTCCTCGAGACCGAAAAAGCCGTGGAGAAGAGCCGTTCCGGCAGGATTACTGACGATAAAGTGCGCTACATTACGCGCGCGAACGGGCAAAAGTCACACGATTTAGATGAAAAATGGGTAATATGCCATACCGCACTTTACGTATGTTACTAGCATCTCGCAAGACTGGGTAGGTTTTTTTCTTACTATACATAGGTACTATCAGTTATTATGTATATTCGTGAAGTTCTAGAGCGTATGTGCGTTTTTTAATTAAGCCCAGCAATACAAAATAAAATAAAATGTACACAATGAAAAAAATGGGCCTTGGAGGGGAAACAGTAGGTCACATTACTCAAAGCAAAACATTTGTTTTATTAAAAAATAATAACTGCATTCAAAAACCTTCATGAATGCTCAGCCGGGAATAGCACGGATGAAATCCGTTAATAAAGATGGGCGCCTTATTGGATAAAAAGTTTGCAAGTTGTAAAAAATAGATCTTGTTATGGAAGTCTGTATTTGGGATTACCAGAAAATGCCGTATTATATTATTTTATTTCTTAGAAAATAACGAGCGGCCCCGTACTAAAAAGTGTGCAAAAAAACAAGCAATTTTTCTTGCATGCCGTTATTCTCCTTAAAAACAAAAACACTTCCTACCTTTGTTTTGAGTAAAATGAGCTATTTTTAAGATTTATAATAGTTCCCATCCAGTGGTCATAGATTTTTTCCACCCTGTATGTAACCGACGACTACTAAAAGAATAGCCCAGTCCACAAATTGGCGAAATATTGAGGTCAGACTATCGTTGGTTATTCATCGAACCTATTAATATTAGTGGTGCTAGCGATACACGTTCAAGGGAGTGGGAGTGGAGACCATGTGGCGGACAGTAAATATATCTGCCCGACAAGGGCATTCATCTTGAGGATGGAGAACGCCCAACCTTTAAACGATTTACGAGGGGCAATGGACGCCGCTGGTAAACAGCAATGGATCGAGTTCAGCTTGATAAATACCTCCATATTTTTATCTCAATCCCAACTATCGTCCGTTTGTATCAAATGCGGTGCTCATCGTCGCAGTTTGTGACGCTGCAACATGCAGACAGGAAATGCAAATCGCGCCTGAGCCATGCATGAGTTTGAAAATGTAAATTGAATGGTCTAACTTAGAATAGGTTCATGAATTAAGCATCCCTTTAAAACTTGCACATTTAAAAGGGGAGCGTAAACAGGATAGCCGGGACGTTCTAATTTAATTTGCAATCTGACGAGCAGACCCTTGTCGCATTGTTGTCCAGTGACGAACGGATAACGATGTTCGGCGGCCGCCAGCGGCGGCGGCGGGGTTCACGGCTTAAGCGCTTCTTTGTTTAAACATTGTAGGTTAGACGTTATTAATGAGAACGCACAGAAAGGTCTGGATTCATTTGGGTTAACGATAATATTTGTCCGGGCAGACAGGACGCGTGCGGCGACTTTACATTGCACATGTTTATTCAAATTACTTTGGATTTCAAATGGTGTTGTTCTTTATAAAGACTAAAATAACGCTGAAAGATTTTGCCCCGCCGATCAAGTATTGATTATTAGATAAAGCGAAAGACCGGTCATTGTTATTCGAATGAAATATGAGCGAAGTCGCTATTTGGCGGGTATTGTCTGTTGGCACAAAGCGGGCGCCATCTCCGAAACGGGAAACTTCTTCCAAGATACAAAATTTAATTTTTATGATTTTGAACTCGCTCCGAGTTGGAATACGAGCGCTTTTGTCGTCGATGCCCTTTATGTGCTCGAAGTTGAATCCCAGTCAATGGAGACACGATATTGTGCAGCATTTGTACGAAATGACTAGCACATCTGCAGTGTTTCTGAACGATGTCGGCTCGCAGCGAGATATAAAGCGATATTGTTGAGGTGGACTGTGCAATATTGTGTAACTTGTATTTTTCTGTTACTGTTCCGAGTGAAATGTAGGCCATTAATGTAAAGTGGCAAATACAATAGTTTCAGAATCAGTCGAGATGGTTACCTGAAAACCTTTTTCAAGTTGCCAGTTATTTTTTATACAACAGTGATTCATTACTGCGAGCCTGGTATCCGTTTATATAATTCGGAATCCAAGAGGATCCTCTGTAATACGCAGGGACAGACAGATGACATTGACATGCTCATTAGGGGACGTATTCAGGTCGCTGAAATGTTGTCCGATGGAAAAACAAATAAAATAGGTACATCAGAGGGGTCATTACGTGACGTTTTCCACGGTTGATCTAAATGTACCTATTATTTAATACATACAAAAATATTAGACTTGACGAAAATTGACACGTTACTTACGTAATCAACTCCAGTTAGTTGCAAGGGCCTGTGCAGGTTTGCATCAGTCTGATGAAGAAACGTTCTCGCCGGTGTTTTTTTTATACAACGGCGGTGGCAAACAAGCTTACGGCCTGCCTGATGGTAATCAGACACCGTCGCCTATGAGCGCTTGCGGCACCAGAAGAATCAGAAGCGCGTTGCCGACCCTTTATTAACTTGAAGATTCGTTGTGTTGACAGCTAGAGACATGCGTCGCAGGTTCGTCACTCTGAACACATCGTATCCCTTGGAGCTCTGAGGGCCTACTCCGAACTTCGAACATCGTATCGTGCCGTCTCTTTACGTCATATAGTGTATAACACGAGATTGAAAGGGACAGTACGACACGAAGTTCAATTTTCAAAGTTCGGAGTAGGCCTCGGAGGCCCTCTGGCGAGCTCAACCAACACAACACCACATACTCGTACCTAACGAATAAGTATATATGTTGACCAGTTTTGTATCATTTTATGTTCATATTTATATGACGTCACAAACAAAACTTGTTTTTCCAAAGTAAATACGTATCGTGCATATTGTTGTAAGTATATGGTTTTGGTACATTATGTCTCTTACCATATTACTATATTATACAGGTATAAACACAAAGTAGGTACATCTCAGGCGTTGCTGGTCGCTCTCAAACTTAGCGCTGCATCATTTGCTACGGAAACAATTCTGTTTATTCATTCAGAAACGCCGTTCTCCGACGGTTGAAGCCTCGCAAATCGCGAATGCATTGAATTTAACGTGAACGCAGGATTTGGTGCATAAAATTTATTGCATCACCGCTAACAGGGCAAAAACGCGATTGACTTTTGGCCTTTTCTCTTTACTTGTAAGTTATTTTTTTTCAATAGAAAATAATTAATTTAAACTTTCGATTGGAAAAGGAAAAGACACCGAACACCGTTGAAACGTTAGACGACGATTTTAATGATTACAGATGTCAGAACGATCTGCTTTAAGGTTCTTGCGTGCGCCATTGATCAGTTTGATCACGTTAGGCGACTTCCTGACTTGGCGGGGCGGGAGCGATATGTCATAGGTAGGGGGGGGGGTGGTATAGGTGGTATTTTGCTCTTTGGCGCAAGCTTACTGATGTGAGATTTCCTCACTTGACGAAATACTGTCAGCATTACGTTTGCGCAGTAGAAATACCATGCGTAGAAGTAGGGCAGTACTGCATTGGTATCGGTTGACACTGACAGCTGACAGTTTTCTCATATCGTACCGCCTCCGCATCGACAAGTCAGGAAGGCGCCTTACACTCAAACACGAAATCCGCATCCTTATCATTAGATAAGGACGCCATTATATCCGGGGGTGGATAATCAATATGAATTAATTCTCATGTTTATCAAACGTGTCAAAACCATGCGTGGTGTAATAGCACACGGTTCCGCAGCGTTGTTCCATTTGTAAAGTGTCGCAACTAATTTAGGAAAATATAACTTGTTTCGCTGCTGTCTCAATTTTGCCGAGTACTCAAATTTTACGTTACTTTGATTACACGCCTACCACCCTCACATGCCTCTCATACCTACCTCCCATAGTTACCTACCTCACACCTCCTGTAAGTACCTCTCATAGTTATCATTAGTTATAACAGCCGCCTCACTGGTGCATAGGATGCGGAGCAGCTCCAATAACATTTTGGTTATGTTTGCCAGCAAACCTGATTCCCCCATTCCCTTCGTGTTAATAATTTGATGATTAGTAGTCGTAACTGATTGCTAATCATCGAGTTATTGACAGAAGTTATTAATTTGTAATTTAAATAGTTGTAATTACAATCACTAACACTATTTTTATAGGATACCTATATGTAATTATTACTAACCAATGGATCTTAGTTATCCGAATAAATAATAATTATTATATTATTATTCTCTTTATTTATCTTTCAACTTAAGCTAGGTTTTTAACAATACTTTATTATTATTATAACTGGTATTTCAACCAGTACCTAACTACTTCAAAGTTTAAGTATGTAGTAGACAAGACAAGGGCGCTGAATCGCTCACCTTCAGTTAGTATTTAATGTATAGGTATTTTAATATTAAAAAGCGGCCAAGTGGGTCCACGTGTAATGTAGGGTTTCGTAGTTTCCTGGCTGTTATTTTATATTGACTTAAATTTCATAAACTTGTATTTATCATGTGTTTGACGCAACTCATAATATATTTAAGGGGGGAGAGACACACAGTAACACCTAAAAAAATAACTGTTCATCTTAATAGCACGCAAGCGGTATGCTGTGTTAAAAAATGTTTTCAGTATACCACTTATATTCGATCGATCTATCCAACAATAACAAACATTGTGGGTTGCAAGAAAAAAAAATGCATCTTCAGCTTTCTAATAAGGGTCATTGAGCTAAGCCTCGGAGCGCTCGTGGCCGCTGGCCCGCGTACCGCAGGATAAGCAACTTCGGCCCAGGTCAACACTTGTATGGGTGACCACTTTAAGTGGTTACTAGCCGAGCAGTCTCATGCTGTTTACGGCAGCAGTCGTTAAGCCAAGTTAGAGAGGCCTTCGGGCAACTTGAGCACTTCTAACAGTCAAGTTGCCCACTCACTTGACAAGGGGCGGTCGAAGTTGCACCACGTCCGTAGGGAGTATCGCCGTTACGCTACACGTGACCCCTGGGTGCTGCTAAAAGTGCAAACTGGCAACCGTACTGTCTTTTCGAAGATCTTACGGTTCGTAATAACTGCCATACAATAAATAAATAAAGAAGCTAAGCCGCGGACGGACGGACACCGACAGATGGACAGGAACCTTAAAAAGTACAGCACGAAAACTCTTTGGTAACATTTTCCACGGGCGTTAAACATTTTCATAATAAAACGTCCTTTGTGACGCGCGCGCTACCTAGCTCAAGTGTGGTGTTGCACATGAGTAAGTTTTAACTTTTTCCAGGTTTTAATTAGGGTTGCCGCTGTTATTGCCGTTTTTTCAGACACTTTGAGCGAGAAGTGCCGTTTCGCAGATAAACTAAAATGCGGCTCGTGTCGCGAACTAAGTGTATTCTCATTTAATTTGCAGAAAAGGAAAAGGGTGGATTGAGTTTCATAAATGTTTTCCACGACCCTACCTATTTACAAGTCGCTATTTACCGGGGTTTCGAACGAGATTCTCCGCCATTCGGATTCAATTTAGTGTCAAAACGAACGGGTCTTTTATTGTTGTTGCAAACGGCCTCTGGTCTACGGCCTACGATATCTGGTCTGCTGAAATACTGAAAATACCGCAATTCACTACTGATAAAGGTACTTTGATTAATGAGCCGATGCGAGTAAATATTGCTTTGCAGAAATAATGTATGAGAATCGATCTAATTGATTGAGTAACGAGTAAATAAATGGCCGCTCGCTTATTCATTACTTACTAGAAGGCAGTTTTTCAGTGGCCTCATTAACCACTTATGCGGTGATTTTGGCAATGCACACAATTAACGTTATAATACATTCAATTATGTAGCATGTGTAAGTACCTAGTAGTTGTAATTATGTTAAAAAACAACCGAGTTATAAGGGTCAATGAATGTGTGAACCTCCTTCAGTGTAGCTGACACATGTGACACGAGGTTACTTTAAGCAAAATAAAGTTGATTTGAGTTTGCGCAATGACTGCGTCACGCATAGGTCACCACCACCGCAAATTAGGCAATTTATAGATACTATTTAGTGTTTTGGGGTTGCGAGTGCAAAGGGTGCTTCCTCTGTCTATCTGCCATCCCATGAACCGGCTTTTTTGCTTAATGTGTTATTATTATGCATGCTTGTATAATTTCGGAATAAAAATAATTTCTTAAAAATTACAAACGGCAGCATTGACTGTCCTGAACTGCTTAGTAGTATTATGTTTAACACTCCTAATAGAGTTAAAAGTCCCCCTATTTCTGTTCCTTTTGCATCCTCGAATTACAGACGTAACAGTTTCCTTATTCGCGCGGGTAGATCACTTAACAATCTGTCAAGAGAGCACGATATTGATGTGTTTAATATAAATACGCAGTCTATACGCCGTATTTTGACGCGTAAATTCTTTGAGTGAGCTTGACCTTTCTATTTTGTCTGTAATGATTTTTGTTTTCATTTGTTTCCATTTTTAACTTATGTATGTACTTGCCCAGTCTACGCAGATTTGTAAAGTATGTATATGTACTTAGAGAAGTTTTTTTTTCTATGTAATTTCTATCTGTGAGAACCTATAATTGGCCTCCGGTTTTTTATATATATTGCCAAATTGTTTCATGTGCTGTTGGTTTTCCAATAAATAAATAAATAAATAAATAAAATAAATAAGACTTTGAATTGGAAGTAGGTTAATAGCTTTTTCTCGACCCTCGACTAGTTTAAAAATGCAACTGCACTTGATAGTGTATTCGAACGAACCAGTTCAAGAGATCGATACCTTAGAGTAATTTAAGTGAAAAGGAAGTATATGTTGGCATATTGCACACTGAAATATTTTCGTATTCGTATAGCCATTCTTTAGCTCTCTGTTCTGCTCAGAAAGTACCAGCAACTAATTCGTACAGCTACAAACGAGATAAGGAACAGTTTTTAAACAAATTCCGTCTTTGCGATTTCAGCTATGACAAGGTTACAGCGAGACGTGGCGACATTGAAACCTAAATCTTGGAGCGAGGCCACGACTCCAATATCATCCCTCTATTAAACCCAGTGGCCCGGCAACAATCGGACGGCTCGTTCACCTCGTCTTCAACAATTACTACCGTCCAGAATGGTTTATTTCCTGTCTTAAAGCCACTCGGCTGATAAGCAGAGGGGTCGATACCATCGCACTTAGAGTCACGCAATGCTTAACTAGCACTGACCTGACGTTCTTTATTCATCGAGAGGGCGAAATCTAAGCTCCGCCGCAAACAAGTTAGCCTCATACATATTAATGTTTTATCTACATTAACGCCGTTGGGAGTACCGCCGCTTTAATGTGTTTGTGGCAATTTTGCGCCCACCTGTCGAAATTGTGACATAGTTCTGGTGTCAGATACACTTGAATATACTGCTCGGCTCAGAGTGAACATTAAGTCGGATAGCGACAATATTAACGCGTCTGAATGTCTAATGAAATTACTGACGTGTTTCATGTGTTGTACAGTCGACGTCAAAGAGTTAGACATTTTCGCCTTATTACGATGGCAAAAGGTTCAAAAGAGTATCCTCTGCATCTTTGGCATCGAATGAACGTAGTACGCTTGCTTAAAATTAATAATATGTAACACGTTTAAGCAAATTTTACACAAAAAAATAATCGATTTTTACTACAAAAATAGAAAAATATATAGCAATGGCCTTTGCCCGCGACATAGCTTGTTTTATAAACAAACTTCCATTTCAACTTTTAGGGCTGACATCAGAATAATTGTATCCTAATCTTATGTATATCCGCCGCATGAAGTTCGTTCTCTTCAAGTCCATTCTCAGTCATTTTTGGCTTGTGACATGGAAAGTGACTAAGGGTTTATTTAACATATAGGTATAGGTAAGTTTCAAATCTTCGTAAACAAGTCACTAATCGATCCTTCGCCCTTCAGGCTGAGAACTATACGCAATGAAAAGCTATGGGCGCGGTACAAGCAGATGCCAAATGAGCAAGAAATTGAGAAGCGAAAGAGGAACTGGTTCACACTTTCCAGCGGGGGTAAACAAACACTGCGAGCACGGCCTAGCATTAGCAACTTTCAAGTGGACGACGTATGTCTGGTCGTGCTGTGCACGCATAACAGCGCTCTGTTGAGGAGCTGGATTGAGCTAGGATGAGGGTAGGAGCGCTGCTGGAGATCGAAAGGCGTGGCATTTATACTCATGAAGCTCATCTGTACCATTGGGGTACTATAGGAATAGGGTTACGACATGTCCCGCTTTTTCAGGAACTCTCGATTTTCAGCGTTGATATTCGGCCATGAGCCGCCATTCAGTGAACACGATTCGGGACAGAACATTGTCCCGAATTTTGAGCAATCAGTACCAAAATCAATAAAATTGCCTTTAGCGCACTCGAAATATACGAATACTTATGTAAAAATACGTAAATTTTATACCACGTCGGTGGCAAACAAGCGTACGGCCCGCCTGATGGTAAGCGGTCACCGCAGCCTATAGACGCCTGCAACTCCTAGGGGTGTAAATGAAAGAATTCGGATGTTATAGTTGATAGTTATATTATATTGTGTTTAGTGTTAAAGTATGTTTTATACCCAAATGTTTTATTTATGATAATGATGGATATAAATAAATAAATAAATAAATAAAAAATAAATATTGGGGGACAATCTTACACAATTCGACCTAGTCCCAAACTAAGCAAAGCTTGTACCATGGGTACTAGACGACGATATACATACTTATATAGATAAATACATAGAAAACATCCAAGACCTAAGAACAAATATCCGTGAAAAATGCACAAATAAATGCCCTGGCCGGGACTCGAACTCGAGACCTCCAGCTTCGGAGGCAGAGTCACTACCAACTAGGCTAAACAGGTCATATGTGAGTGTTGTTTTGTATAGTTGACTGTTTCGTATTTTATTACAAAGAGTAAAGAAACGTTCATTTTTTGACACCAAAACATTAATTAATTCCCGATTGTTAATGCTTATTGTCTTGAAAATTAGGAAATCTGATCAGGTAACTCTATCTAGGAATCAACAATAACAACATTCCTATGTATCCATATACACCTTCCTTGTAATAAATATCATTTAAGTACGTTGCCGTATGTACGTAACATTGCCTTCAAGCCAATCCACCGGCTGTGCCACCGGCATGCATGCTTTCCTTTAATTGACAAAGCTTTCAATATGTATATGTATTAGAGTCATCTTCGAAATTAATATCAATGATAAGTCCCTTTGATGTTGCAATGTTAATATTTAGAACTGCCTTCAGTACGGTAGGTCTGAAGTTTACAAACGTATCCAATATCATATACTTCAATCAATACATGGCTCAACTTGGAAATAGTACAAGCATATTAGTTGGTATCCAAGTTGTTGTAGGTAATACTTATCAAAATATAAAAATTATATCTGGGAATCGTTTAGGTATTTCAGAAAACCGTCAAGACTTACACTAGACGTTAATATTAATAAACATGACAATTAGAATTCAAAGACCAATTATAATTCCAAACCAAAATACTCATGATAACGTATAAGTTGTGCATAAACCCGATACCCAGAAGGGGTAAAAGGGACTAAGTAAAGTAACGAAGCGAGGAAACAATAATATCTACTTACATTCTCTGAATTGACGTCTTTCTGCAATTTACGCGTAAGCTGAGACTTTACTCTCTACCGTAAGCTATACCACGTCTTTTGTATTCAGAATTTGCGCCATTTCTCTCGCCGCTGTGTTTCACTTTTAGTTAAATTTACTTTTTCTTTCACGGAGAAACCTCACGCAGGTCAGGTACACAACTTTCGGGGGAAGTGTGGTCTTTGTGCTATTTCTACCCACTGAAAAGTCGTCGGTCACCTGCAACTATGACATTTGGAGGACACTAGGGTCTCTGTTTGAGTTGAGTACCTCTCTCTCCTGCTCGCGCCACTGTGAATGCGTTTTAAGACGACAACACTGTCTTCTCTGGGGTACTAGATGATGGGTAAGGCTGCCTAACTGGAAACAGTTGGGCTGTCTATCGTTTCTCGCGTTTATTCAGCCCTTGTGGGATACTAAGCGAAGCGCTGTGCCACAACCATGAAGATTAAAGAGCGGTAACGACCATGGCGACCACGTATAGTCGCCTTTTAAGAAAGTCGGGACAGAGGACACCGGATATTAGCTTAAACCAACTTTAAATACACAGTTAATCTACCGATTTATGAAGTAAAAGCCCGTAATTTAGAAATCGATATAATTATACCCTTAAACGACGATAAATACAAACAGGAGAGAATCGGCGATATTTAAATTATTGGTTTCCAATGAGTTGTTTTTTCTTTCCTGTCGTCGAAAGCTCTGCCATCGCCAGATAGGTAAACAGGATCATAGCAGGCGCGCCACCACTGCAAACAACCTTACCCCTCCTGGGGTCAATTAACAAATGCTCGCTTCAATTACAGGCGTCAATGATTTTATCGACCCGTGTGCGTGTAGAAACTAAATGGGAGTATCACAAGTCGTAGCACATGAAATACATACAGGACAAGGAAGTGCTATTATGAATAAGGTAAGGAAATGTAGATCAGCTGATAAAAATTCAAACAAATAAAGGTTACACCGGGATAAATAATACAATCAAACCAATAAAGTTGAGAGAAAACAAACGAGAGCTACCTTGAATTATACAGGCTGTGGCCTGTAATAGGAGCAAAAAATTAAAATTACACTATTGAGTTCTCCCGCAATTATTTAAAAAAAAAATTTTGGATTTTTTTTTCGCAAATGTAGGTTTTACACGGATAGAAAAAATTCCAACAATACTACAATCTTGTAAGGAAAACTACTCTACTTTCACGTTTACTATATCTTGAATTCAATAGAACTATTCAAATATTAATATGCACTAAACAGTTCTGTTTCAATTATATACACGAGAAGTCTAGTTTTTTTACAACATATTCAATAATAGTTGCAATAATTGTGTTTACAAGAAGCTTCTTGTAATACTAAAAAAACAAAAAAATTTCTTTACATACTTTATCGTAGCGAATACTATCACAGTATATACTTACTATAACTTTTTTATATGTCGGCATTACTTTGTAGCTCTTGTAAAGAAATAACAATAATATTCTTGTAATGTATACTCGACAATAGCTCTGTTTAAAAATATTAAGTTTGTATAAATGTGTGCTTAGTGTGGAGCGCTTTACAAGAAGCTTCTTGTAATGCTAAATAAACAAAAAAATATCTTTACAATCCTTATCGTAGTGAATACTATCAGGTATATAATTGCTATATTTTTTTTAAGTCGGGATTACTTTGTAGCTCTTGTATAGAAATAACAATAATATTCTTGTAATGTATACTCGACAATAGCTCTGTTTAAAAATATTAAGTTAATATAAATGCGTGCTTAGTTTGTATAACACAACGCAGTGCGGAGCGCTTTACTATTTGTATCGTAGTGTATGCTATTGCAGTATAATTGATATGGCTGTTTCATGAGTTGACGTTACTTTGCAGCTCTTGTATAGAAATGACAATAATATTCTCGTAATGTATACTGGTGAACAAATAGTTCTGTGTAAAAAATATTAAGTTTGTATGAATATGTGTTTCGTTTGTGTAACGAAAAGCCGTGTTATGTATCGTAGTGAATGCTATCACAGTATGGTTGATATGGCTGTTTCATAAGTTTGCGTTACTTTGGAGCTCTTGTAAAAAAGGGCAATACTATTCTCGTAATATATACCGAATAAATAATTCTGTTGAAAAAATTTTAGTGCGTACAAATAAATGTTTCGTTTGTGTAACGAAACGCAATGTCAATGTCAGCGCGCGCGGCGGGTTGTTCTGCCTAATTCAGTCAGTCGGCCAAACGTAGTGATTATATGCTCAGTGGTCGGCCATTAACATTAACGTGTATATAACATACGTTTCAGTCCTAATCAGTTTTTAATTCGAATGGCTATTGTCCGACAGGATTTAAATATAAGGTTTTATATTTAAAATAAAGATTTTCATTACAACATCGATTCATGTCGCCCGTTCAAGATGGACGACATATCACGTTTTATTTATCAAATATCGTGGTTATCGCCTTTGTAGGATATTTACAACCTCTTTTGCCATTATAGGATTTAGATCGGCTTGCGAAATGGCAGATGAAGACATATCTAAACTCCTAGAAGCATGGGATCTGGCAGAATATATTCAACTATTTACAGGTGAGTCATGGTGTTCATGTATATACTTGTAGAACTTAGTAGATAATTGGAATGCTAGGTAAAAAGTAATTTTAGGCATCTATACCTACTGCCGAGCAAAAATAACGAGTACACTTTGTATTGAGTCTCCATAAAAAGTGTACTAATACAGATTTTGAAAATGTAAGAGGCACCTATACGTTATAGAAAACATCTCGTTATGTTATTATTAAAAAACTGATGCAGTATTAATGACATAGGGTTTATTTTGTTTTTTAGAGGTAACTTTAAAAGAAAAAAACTTTCGAGGAAGGTACAAGTAATCGTGTTTCTAGAACGTATGCATCATAGAGTGAATCCTTAAATATCTTACGTATTGATTGTATAATTAAATCTTCAGTAATAACACACAGCATGGGATCAAATCAACGCAATTATTTTGAAAAAAGCTCGGCGCCCCCTTATACGCTTATATTACAATCGCGAAGTTTTGCGTATTTGGGACCCACTTAAGGTTTAAAGTCCTGTCATCGTATCGTTTAGGAATTCAAATAATATTATAGCGCTAATAGTCTGCAAGTGAAACAAAGTTAAAAGTTTTGTCAATATTCTTACAGGTGAGGAGACCAGCTCAAAGCAAGAGGCTACCTCCATTGCAGCATTCATGAGCTACCATTATAGCTCTCGGAAATCCACTGGCAAAAAATAAAAAATGTAGCTGGAGACCCTGTAAGCAAGAAAGTAGAGATGGTTTTATCACACATATACATATACACATATACATAATATTAAATAATTTGTGATTTGATTGTTGATTTATTTTTAATGATTAATGTTGAAATAGAACTGCCAACAAATTGTACAATTGTTTTATTTACTTTCAGATCACCCGAATATATGGAAAACAGTGTACAAAATGAACATGGCAAATAGAATTCACTTGCTTCTACATTGTTTTTTCACCGCTCATAGCCTCCACATGTTGGGTGACCCAGGTTTCCGGATCCCAGTTTCATGAGTCAGAGGTTGGGTGTAAACACTCATATTTAGGCTTCTGTCTCCTGGAACCGATTCTGGCAACCTGTATCCCGCTTAAAGGCCGAGCCATACCGGATGCGTGTGCGTGACGTGCACGTAGACGTGCACGTAGACGTGCGCGTGGTGTGTGAGCGTTGTAAATGACGAATCTTACGCGCTTACAGAGTCCTTTACAACGCGCACGCCACGAGTACGTTTACGTCCGCGTCACGCACACGCATCTGGTGTAACTCGGCCTTAAATCCTTACCATACAACCTTGTATAGACAAAAAACCTTTTTTTTACATTTACAAGAACTGTTAGTTGTCTATACAGTGCACACACAAAGTCATTTGTACCGATAAATAATATAACCACCACCACCACCACCACCATATCAGCCGAAGGACGTCCACTGCTGGACATAGGCCTCCCCCAATTTCATGGGGGGTAAATGCCATAATCGCCACGCTTGGCATGCGGGTTGGCGATCGCAGTATCTCCACCGCACTCCAGGGATGCTGCTGCCCATCCCCCGGTGGTCTAATAATATAACACGTTAACGCAATTGTACATTTATTAGAGAATATCATAAATGCAGTTGCTGTAACATATTTTCAGCTTTTAACTACCATTTAATGAAGTTTGCATAAACAAGTACAATGTAACATAAATCAGACGACTTTTATTCTTAACTATATAAGTACATATTCTTGGCCTAACTAAAATTTTATTGACTTTACAAGAGTTTCTTGTTGTTAATACATAACAGTGTGTTACAATGGACCCGGGTATGTCCTTAAACTACGACCAAGACCACCGGGGAATGGGCAGCAGCATTTCTAGAATGCGGTGGAGATACTGCGATCGCCAACCCGCATGCCAAGCGTGGCGATTATGGCATTTACCCCCCATGAAATTGGGGGAGGCCTATGTCCAGCAGTGGACGTCCTAGGGCTGATATGGTGGTGGTGGTGGTGGTGTTACAATTATAATATATTCTAGTAATACACGCAAGTTGACTGTGTGGCAACTACAACATAACTAGTTCCCTATTCTCAATGAATATTGATATTTACAAGAATTTCTTGTAGAGTTTACTTAACTTTTATTAATTTCTACAATAAGTATAGTTTATTCAGACACTCTATGTGATATAAATACTGAAAAATCTAGTAATACACACAATTTGACTGTGTGGCAATTACAATATAACTATTTCCTCATACTTAATGAATATATTATCTTTATAAGAATTTATTGTTAAGTTCCCATATCATTTATTAAGTTCGGCAAAAAAATATTATTTATTTATACAATCCACGTGTAATAATTACTAAATATTCTAGTAATACACGCTATTTGAATGTGTGGCAATTACGAGATAACTAGTTCACTAAGCTCTACGAATTTAAACAGATTGGTTTAGTTATTTATACTATTTGAACAATTGTCCCAGAATTAACTAGATTTTCTCGTTCAGAATACAGTATTTAGGTATTATGGACGAGACTTTTTTCTCCGTGTATGTACTTTTTTACTCTACTGGAGTAATATTAATAACAATTTATTCAAAAAACACTAAAACATTACAGAAAAAAATAAAAAATCTCAAAAATATTCTTTTAAACCAAAAATGCGACAACGATTTTGAGTCACACAACTTAAAGCAACCTCAAAAACAGCATTGACTGCCGCGCTATAATCTCTGGGTACCAAGATCCATTACTTGGAGGTATAGTATATATAACTTTAGATCAAAATTTCTCCCAATTGAAAAAAGATAATTTTTTTTGGACACAAGAGGTTATTGCAGATGCTCAAAGCTCTAATAGTTGTTTTGCAAAATACCTATATTTGCTGTACTCGTATATCTGTCACTTTCGACCGGTTTATCTAGGTTTGGTAAAAGATCTACTTCATTCATTTACTGGTTTATTTAACTACATCACATTCTTTCAACATTCAGTACCTGCAACCGAAAAAGCTACTCATTGCGTAATAATACTTCCTAGGTAAAGTTAAATAAAAAGATTCAAAATGGGAGATTAAGTAACGAGTTGCGGACTGGTTTACTCCATTGTGCACTTCTTTAACGAAAAAGTTCATTAGCAAGTATCTAGTGCAACTTTAGTCGAGCGTACTGTTCACTAAAGTCCCTACGGTTTAATATTATTACCGAAAGTTTGGACAATTTGAAAAGTCGCATTTCTTTGCAGTTTTTATACCGTAAAGTTAAATGAAATAGGTAGTTTGAGAAGCGGTATCGTCGGTGGCTAATGGAATTAAATTCAAACTATGCTTGGTTCGTCTTTATGAGTCGCCAGTGGTAGTTGTGAGTGCAATTTCCGCAGCTAAGAGGTCGGTTTAAAAAGGGGAATATTGACATTTGCGGGGAATCCGGCAAGGTTGAGGTTGTTTGTCGACTCCGCTTCAGGATTAAGTGATTTCCTGGCAACTCCGAGTCACTCCTGACGTTGCCGTTTAGAAGAAAAACGGTGTAAGTAATATGTCAAACTCATATAATAAACAAGGTTGTTATCCTTTTGTTTTTTGTTGGCTATATGAGCAGGCGTGGGATTTTCTAGTGTCGTTGGATTATTGGAGTTTTAAGTCACGTGCCCGCAGTAACGACGCCATGTTGCGGTTTCACACGTTTGACCCAATAAGAGCTACGCACGCTACCTTCAGGCACGGCTATTAAGTAAACCCAGTGGAATTTCAAAGTCCACAAGAATTATGACTGCAGTTTTCTAGCACAAAACTGAATTGTTGTGTAGTTTGTTTCGAAACGTTGACATTTAGGGCGTCGCATATAAATTATAATAATAATAAACGTAGATCACGAAGGACGCATGATTCTTGTTAGGGCTGTTTAAGTACATGATATATAATACCCTTTTCAAGATAGGATTAGACAAAAAGAGAATGGGTTTTTTATTATTAGTCACTCTTTAGGATGTCATTTATTTAATATTTCTAAAATTTTTAAAATTTCAATAGTCAATACTCTCGTTAATATATTTCCTAATTATTTGTAACGTAATTATAACTAACAGTTTTATTTCTAGAAGAATTATATACGGTGAAATTTTTTGTCTCCGTACATAATATCTAAAGAGGCAGAGGTGACTAAAAGTCTGCAAGAAATTTTATATCCAATGGTTGATAGATGTTGCGTGAAAAATGATTTCATCCTATCTTTATCACTAAGTGGTGGTGACGCATAATATACCTACACAGATAATAAATAAAATCACGTTTTTGTATGAGAAGAGGAGACTTATTATTACAAGCTTAGCTGACATCCCACGTGATGGTAAGTGAACATCGTCGCCTATACGCGCTTGCAACACCGGAGGCGTCACTCGCGCGCTGCCTGTCTTTAGATAGCCTTATTTTTTTACATAGGTGTTCCTGTTCTTCCAACATGTTGGTACCAACATTAACCAACTGCCGTCTTCCTTAACTTTTTAATATTCCTTTACTTATGTTTTCAATATAATTAAACGTATTGTAGTATTTTATCTTTCGCTCCACGTTTCCTAATCACGCTTTCGCTCCATTTTAACTGCATATCAATTTGCACATAAAAGAACCACTACTTCATTGAGATTCTAGGTTTTAGATTAATAATACCAACAGATCCGTAGTTAAGCATTAAGCAAGACAATTTTTTATATAGTTGTCTCCGTGGTTTATTATTATTATTATGGTTAACTAAAATCAGATAATACGTGACGGATAGTACGGCCTTTATTTAACTTTTGCGAACTGTCTCCGTTGAAAGACTAACCAAAATGTCAGGTGTTCTACAAGTTCAAGAGAGGACAGGTGCAGATATCACTTATCTGTCTCACTCAAACCTACTGATTTGTGCATTAATCAGAATAGATCACATATACACATATCGTTCAACTTAAATGAGAATATATTATT
This sequence comes from Notocelia uddmanniana, assembly GCA_905163555.1. Taxonomy (NCBI): domain Eukaryota; kingdom Metazoa; phylum Arthropoda; class Insecta; order Lepidoptera; family Tortricidae; genus Notocelia; species Notocelia uddmanniana. Next base: position 27,724,857 of record LR991055.1, read on the forward strand.
AGTGTTGTACATTTCTGTTTTATGTTTTACTTATTGTATCTTAGTTTACTCTGTTAAGATCGAATAAACTTAAATAAGTGGATCTGCTTTACTTTGATATCTGTGTCCTAGGTCTATTGTTTGTGAAATTTTAATCCTACGTCAATGTTATAAAAATATTACCAAAGGAAAAGCTCACTTTTATCCGTTGTGCTATTATTCTGTCCTGGATCTGTACTACATTTAATGACATGACAGATTGAGCGATTTAAGTGCTATTCTTCTCCTTTCATTTCGTTGGGTCGAAAATTTAACTACAATGTTGTATTTTGATTTTGTTGGTATTTTGACTTCACTACATAATATATCTGGAGTTATCTGGGACCAATCTATGAAGGTTTGAAAATCACACGAATCGGTTCGAGGGAGACAAGTACTTAGTGCCCCGCCTTCTTTTTTGTTTGTCTTGGCGGGGCAACTATCGTGCCTCCAGATTTACATCTGGTCTCTACATCAGCCACCAAATACTAATAACCACAGTTATAGTGTTAACTTATTAAAATCACGATTTCCACTTGAAAGCTTCAAGTGGAAATCGTGATTTTAAAAAGTTTTAACTATACTCGATACTGCATTGTGATAAGAGGAATTAACTTGGTTGGTTTAGAATATAATGAAAAAAATCACTCGCGTCATCTAGCTATCGCAGAACATGTTTCGAATAGTTCCGCGGTTCTCAATAAATAGCGTTTGTGATATGAGGTTAGCGACCCGTGTCAGGGGTAGGTTTTATAAAATGTTTTGATCAAACAGAAAAGAACTGGGATAACAACAACACAGCTAGAATTTACTGCGAGGACAGTAAATAAATAAACACGCGGACAAGCTTCTTATTTTTCAAGTTTAATTTTTCTGCAAACGGCTAGAAAAGTAACAGCTGCTACATAATTAGATAAGCGCTCTGTGCACCGGAGACAACGTTGGTCTCTCATTAAAGTCCTTTAAACAGTTACAGGTGGTTACAGACTGGAAATGTCAACTATTTTCTTAACACGGAACGCCGAAAGGCTGCGTGGTACTCTCAGGGACCATTACTTATCTGATCAAAGCTATTAAGGTACGAGTACATAACTGTGCTCTTACGAGGGCGCAGTACGCTCGGTTCTCCATACAAACGTATTTACTCTCTCATTTTAAAACGCCATGCTAGAATAACATGAAACTTTCTATACACAATGGAATCCGGCATATCTAGGTCGAAAATTAGTTTCTGTTGCTTGATTTAGTAAAAGAAAAAAAATACAGCGGTTTTTTGAATTTTTTACGGCTTGTATGAAAACCTTAATAATCGTTTTTTTTTCTCCATTATATAAGTAATTTCAAGCAACGGAAACTAATTTCCGACCTAGATATGCCGGATCCCATTGTGTATACAAAGTTTCAGTTATTCTAGCATGGCGTTGAAAATGAGAGCGTAAATACGTTTGTATGGAGAACCGAGCGTACTGCGCCCTCTTAATATTTTAACGTGTCCCTCCATCTCTTCTGCCATTTGCTATCACAGTGTAGCTTAGCTACTATACCTAATACAAAATGACAAGTAGGTTTAGTTCTACACTTCAATGTATATTGGTGACTATCGTTGTTTTATAAATAACTCGAGTTTGCCTATAGTTAAGGAAGCATAATTTAATATTTTTCAATAATTATGAGAGGCAATGAACGCAGTTTTTGTCCACCACTTTAGCCTAGTTGGTAGTGACCCTGCCTACGAGTTGGTGGTCCTGGGTTCGAAGTTTCGAACCCCGGTGACAGCATTTATTTGTGTGATGAACATGATTAATTGTTCCTGAAACTTGGATGTTTCCTACGTATTTAAGTAATTGTTTATCTGTATAAAAATGTATATCTTTGCCTAGTACCCATAGTACTTCTCTGCCGAGGTCGATTTGTGTAAGATTGTCCACAAATATAAATATAAGCAAATATTTTTGGAGAAATACTCATTCGGAGGATAACATAACTCTTCCCGGTCTTGGATGTTTTCAAAGTATTTAAATATTTATTTATCTATATAAGTATGTACATCGTCGCCTAATACCCATATAGTGTAAACTCTGCTTAGTTTATGAAGAGGTCGACCTGTGTAACATTGTCTACAAATATAAATATAAGTAAATATTCTTCGGAGGTTAACTCTCCTCGGGCTTACAGGGAAATGAAACTAAAGTAACAGACTAAATTGTGTGAAATTTTATGAAATTCGTGTGAATTATTTCTGCTTTATTTTCCATTTCGCTCGTTCTTTTTGCAGCGCGAAGTAAATTTGTTTATCCACCTCGCGCACAAATGTCACGCTGCTGTGAAGTGATACCTGTTATGTTACGGTGCTGCCACACTGGCTGTTATACATGTTATATAACAGCAACTATCTTTCTTTAACCTCATAGCCTTATCCTTGTTACACTATGTTATATAATATTTATAACAACCAGTGTCCAGGACCATAACATGCTTCATTTAGCGTACGCGTAGCGTAGAGTTAAAATTTTAGTCTAGTCATTTTACGGTTTTGAAAAACATTAATTAATAATAGCCTGTTTTTTTTTTCTCCATTATAAATACATATTCTAAGATACTATATTTATGAATCCTATAAACTTTCCAGCCGGAAGTAGGTACAAAAAAACATCGTCAAAAAAACGCCGATTTATTAAATTAAAAATAATAATACTGGTTTTTATTTGTCAACATAACAATATTATTGTTTTTAACTAGTGAAAAGTGAAATCCGTCAAATTATTTTCACGTAAAGCCGGTAAATTAACAAGATGCAAGGCTTAGGTGAAAGATGCCATAAAGTGATAAAAAGAATTCGTAATAAGTAGTACTGTGATTCAATTCTCATAAAAAATATTAATGAAACAATCTTCCCAAAAATCCTATTGATTTTTATTTTGGTTGCATATGCGTATACATTTACTCCGATAAACTATTGGGAAATATGTTTATAGAAACAATTTATGTCTTAGTTTAACATAATAATATAGATCATTAAACTGATACACAAATCCTGCAAAAAAAAGTTTACGTAAAGCATAATCCACAGTTAAATAGTCCTTTTTAATATGGCAGCTGAATATGAACTCTTTGCGCTAATAATTAGGATCACATTCGCTCGCACTGGCGCGCAACGAGTGTTTCGAGGCATTCGCATTCAAGGCCGCGCTTTTCGGGCCCTACGACACAAGTAGATATTAGATACCTATAAGTATTACCTACGCATATAATTTGTATCGTTTCTTAATGCACTCTTCGAAGTAATGAAGAAATGACTTTACTTTGTTATTATATTATTATACCTACGTTTTTATTGTAACCCATCAAGAGAAGAGCCCTTTTAAACCTTTCCTAACGTATTTAAAATAAGTGACTAGGCTCAATTGTGTCGTTCTCTGAGAAAATGAACATAAATGCGATTGGCGCTTACACCATTCATTACTAATGATGCGCTAGTATAATAGCAATGATTCACGGCGTAATAATGGCGTAAGCGGGAACGCACTAATAATGTATAAAAATAAACATTGTAGTAAAAAACAAACCAAGAATTTTATTACATCAATATTTTTTGATGCCATCATAATTATTTAGTGTCAGTAATATATGTCATTACCGACATTGACAACAAATAAAGTCTACTATAAATAAAATAGCTAGAACAGTTCCTAGTACGAGATCCAGCTGCAAATCTAGACACGCGGTAGCGTGTCCAGCCAAGTTCACCCCAGGAACTGGCGGACAGCAGCCGTGTGTTATTTATTTTACACGAATCGTTTGGAGCCACTTTTGACCCCCCAATAACTCAAAATCTATCTAACATAAAAAATTAAATTTGGTACATGTATTAAGATCCTTTAAAACAACTAGAACCCCAATTTTTTTAAATATAGGTTTAATAGTTATTGAGATATTAAATTCCAAAAAACTGCATTTTTACCACTGACGGACAGACTGACTGACTAATAATCAAAAACCTAACCCACTCCCAGGTGACCTAGAAAGCTAAAATTTGGAATGTAGGTTGGCAATTGTGTGTGTACACCAGAAAAAAACAGAAAACAGTGACTTTTTAACCGACTTCAAAATTTCAAAAGAGGAGGTTATCAATTCGGTTGTATGTTTTTTTTTTTTAAATGTTTGTTAGTCCATAACTCCGTCATTTATTAACCGATTTGGAACATTCTTTTTTTGATTGTAAGTATATATATCCAAGTTGGTCCCGTTTTTGTCAAAACGCAGTTCTGATGATGGGATCCATGAGAAATTGAGGGAACTCCTCAAGTCTTCAAGGCAAACATATAGTAATTTCTGTGTTTTTATCAACAAGTCAAGCATTTTCATCCAAAAATGTGACATTGGATGAAGTGGAACTGCTGATGATGATCAGAACAGAACTCTTCAACGACAAAAAGTTCACGTTTGGCGATTTGTCCTCCTAGCTGTGTTTGTTAAGCAAGTTCTATTTTCACGATTAATTTTTGTCATGCTCGATTTTTGATGATGGGATCCATGAGGAATTTAGGGAACTCCTCAAATCTTAAAGGCAAACATATAGTGATTTTTGTGTTTTTATCAACAAATCGAGCATTTTCATACAAAAATGTGACATTTGATGAAGTGGAACTGCTGATGATGATCAGAACAGAACTCTTCAACGACGAAAAGTTCACGTTTGGCGATTTGTCCTCCTAGCTGCGTTTGTTAAGCAAGTTTTATTTTCACGATAAATTTTTGTCATGCTCGAGTTTTGATGATGGGATCCATGAGGAATTGAGGGAACTCCTCAAATCTTAAAGGCAAACATATAGTGATTTTTGTGTTTTTATCAACAAATCGAGCATTATCATACAAAAATATGACATTTGATGAAGTGGAACTGCTGATGATGATCAGAATAGAACTCTTCAACGACGAAAAGTTCACGTTTGGCGATTTGTCCTTCTAGCTGTGTTTGTTAAGCAAATTCTATTTTCACGATTGATTTTTGTCATGCTCGAGTTCTGATGATGGGATCCATGAGGAATTGAGGGAACTCCTCAAATCTTAAAGGCAAACATATAGTGATTTCTGTGTTTTTATCAACAAATCGAGCATTTTCATTCATAAAAGTGACAATTGATGAAGTGGAACTGCTGATGATGATCAGAACGGAACTCTTCAACGACCCGTAGTTCACGTTTGGCGATTTGTTCTCTTCGTTTTGTTTGTCAAGCAAGCAAGGTTTTTTCATGATTCCATGAGGAATTGAGGGTACTTAGTCTTCTACCATTATAAACATACATTATAGCCATTTTTATTTTATTGTATATCTATCTAAGAGTGCACCATCTAAGTATAATAATCTTTTACCAGCCTCCCCCATTGAAGTCGTTTTTTTTTCTTAAAAATTATTTATTAGTATTATTATTATTTATGCTAGTTACCTCGGAACTCCGTCATTTATTAACCGATTTGGAAGATTCTTTTTTTCTTTGAAACTGCATACTTCAGGGGTGGTCCCATAGTTATCAGGTAAGAATCTGATCATAGGGTCCTGGAGAAATCAACTCTTTAAATATTTGTGGTGAACCTATAGCGATTTGGGTATTTTGTATAGTAACTCGTGCATTCGCTCTTAAAAAGCACCATTTGGCGAAGATTGACCAAATGTAATGATATCCCATCAAAAACATAAATTGCCAAAAGCCTTAACTTGGCAGTTTTCTATGCAGTTTGTCCATATAAATTGTTGGATATTTAAGAAAACTGCTTAACTCAAAATGCACTAAGCCGCATTAAATTAGTTTTACTGTAAACAGTCTAACGTACGAGTATGCGGAATGAAATTTGCACAAAATTTTGTATGTGTAAATGATTCTATATTTATAACTTGATATTATCTTTTGTTTTCTGTAATATCTGTCAAAGTGTTGTACAAATCATACATGCGAATGATGAAAGATTTGTGTAAAAAAATTATGGCAAATCTCAAAGAAATGCGTCGAAAAAACCATGTGTGATTTTCGCGACACACATCCAGACTGGCCGAAGTCGAGGATTGTTAAACATTTTATAGAAATGGGGGAGAGCCGTAGGACGGTTTATAATATATTGTCATCCTATTCCCTTCGACATAAGACGACTAGAAAATCAGGTTCGGGCAAAAAGTGTTTTTAAGCCGATCTTTGAAAAGAAGCCAACTAAAATAAATTACGGCGGGTCGGGTAGTGAAATCCTACAGAGAACTAGGATTTTTTTTAAACTGTGATCGCTAAACAGTGAAAAAGTATCTACATGATATGGGCATTGCGAAACGAGCAAGAAAAGTAAAACCCATCGTGTCCGAAAACCAAAACTTACCCAGAAGAAGAGTCTTACAACTTTGGTCAAAAACATATTCTATCCAAAAAATGATGTAAAGTGCATTATGGACGATGAATCCTATTTCACTTTAGACGGCAATGAATGCCAGGGTAACATTTATTTCCAAAACGCCAATAACCCGAGTGAAGAATCAGTAAAATATGTGGAGCAAACTAAGTTTCCAAAAAAGGTTTTGTTATGAATTGCAATTAGCCCTCGTGGCATGTCAAAACAGGTGTTTTTTGAATCTGGTTTAGCAGTCAATGCTGAACGATACATGCAGGGTTGTTTGCCGATTGTACGTTACTTTATGAAAACACATCACAGAGGTACTAATGTTGTGTTTTGGGCCGATCCAGCATCTAGCCATTATTCAAAAAAGACCCTGGCTAAAATGGAGGAGCTAGGAATCCCATATGTACCAAAGGATTCAAATCCGCCTAACGTACCACAACTTCGCCCGATCGAAGATTTTTGAGCCAATCTAAAAAGGCGTGTTTATGCGAATAATTTCCGGCCAAAAACTATACAGGCTCTAATTCCAAAACAATAATAAATTAGAATTAAACGAAATGCCAACATCGACTTACACAACAGCCATGGATAAAGTGCCAGCAAATTTTCGAAAAGCAGCACGCAAAGGCCAAATTACTTCTTACATAAAATTTTGTTAATAGATTGTTTATAAAAATACATAACATTATCATTATATTAAACATTTTTTTATAAGGTTACAAATATTGTGCAAATTTCATTCCGCATACGTTAGTGCCGGACTTGGCACCATTTCAGAGAATCTACGGAACTTGGCACCCATTTAGATCTCAATTCTTTTGTCGGTGAAGACAACAACCAAGCATGGCATATTCTTAATATTGAACTTGGCTCCCATTTTCACATTTATGTTTTTGATTGTATAACTGTACCTCAGCAGGAACTGTTATTCATTAAATTATGAAATGAGTATCAAAAAAAATTAAAGTAAATTAGCCTTTATGTCAGTTAAATGAGTTCACTATTAAAGTATTGCATATTACCTTGATAAAGAAATAGGTAAGACTAGAACTAATAAAAGACGGTTAGTTCGTGTCGCGAATGGCTGCGTGCGATGCGTGCCGTGCGGTGCGGTACCTACGATACGAGGCGGCTGGCGGTTATTTCCCTGCCGCTGCCTGCGGGCTGCGACCGACCAATCACGTTAACGCTGCGGCTCGCGAGCGGCATTTTTAAAGCTAAGTTTACGGGTGGTTGTAAATAATTAGTTGCAATGTATTTTATAAAGCGATTTGTACATTATTCAATGAAAGAGTGCTGATAGTAAAAATCCCAAAACTTACTGATCAATTTGCATATTTTTTTATTGCCAAATAGAAATTACCCCCTAAAACCCACCCTCCGTTGTTGTTTATTAAACGATTGGTATGCAATGTTGATGTCCACTATAATTAATAAATAAAGAAGAATTTTAAAGCCAATTACTATTTTTAGTCAGGCTAATATGGTAAATGAAAAAAATGTCAGGGGCTAACTAAATATAAATGTATCATTCCTTAATTTGATTCAAGCGATTTTTCATCAGTAATACAAAGCAAATAATAATTTAACAAAATAAATAAATAAAAGTTTATTAACAATTTAAGCCAATTTATAAGGATTTTATTAATTTTTAAATATTTATTTAAATATCTAAATTACTTATATTTTGTCGGATTATATCTCAACATCATAACTAGAATTATGATATATCCGTTACGCAGGAAAACTTGGCTATTATGAATTATTTCCATTTCGCCATACCAGCGGACCGTAAAATGACTAGACTATTTTAGGACCAGAGGCAGAGGGCGGAGGCTTTTAATTAGTCTACAATTTTATTTGCTTCCGTTGTGAAAGTTACCTATGACAAACTTTTGTGACAACGGAAACTGTAAAATTGTAGACAATTTAATTAAAGCCAGGGTCCAACGAACTTCAACCGTACCTCACAGTACTGCCACCTAACGATATGGCAAGTACACATATTGTGCAGGTCGAAAAAGTCGCCCATACCCATTCTATACCCAAAGGGCGCCCACAGAACCCTCAATAAGCTTCTGCTGTCCGTCCTTCTGTCAGCGCAGGTGATATGGTGGTGGTTGAAAAGAAACATAATAAGTGACCCATACAAAACAGTTTTTTTTTCGGTACGGTTTCTCGTACAATGATGTGGGACTATTCGTGTGAGAGTCCGACTCGCACTTGGCCGGTTCTTTTGATTTAACTTCACACTTAAGCATCTAGCCGTCAAAATTGTCGATTTCTAACTAAACATTTGTTTGAATAACCGTGCCAAGTATTCAGTCTTTAAGGCCGCCATTAGATTTTATGCCGCCATCATCGTCGCTATTACAGAATCCTTCGAGAGAACCCTCACCTTCATTAAGGTTAGTGCGCTCATGACCCTTTATTCATTATTCTTAAGACACGGCATTAGTTAGAAGAATGTTTGCACATGCTTCTCCACAATAGAGGTGATTAGTGCTAGTTACGTATGTCGGACTGTTTTGTTGTTTTCAACGATTTATCATCACTTTTTCATTATTTAGTTAACTGTATCTTTTTGTTGACACGGTTTACTGCACTATAAATACTTAATTTTATATTGTTTTGATATAAAGGATTCCATTTGTAATTTGTATTGACGTTGACACTGAAATTGTTCTTACATTCAGTTTGACAATTTGAACTATTGAAGTTATTTTAATTTTTAAGCCAGCCGGCAAAACATAGTGTTCGCTACATACTAGCCTTAATATCTTTAGGTTACGTTGTATTCTTATATTTCTTATTCTGAAACTATTATTAATAAAGCAGCCTAAAACCAAAACTTTCAAACTATCTTTTATTCCAATATGGTTCCTAATCCTTTTTTAGGATTCCGTAGCCAAAATGGCAAAATAGATTCGTTCTGTCTGTCCGTCCGTATGTCACAGCCGATTTACTCGGACACTATGAGCACTACAATTATGAAATTTGGTAGGAAGGTGTATGCTATGAACCGCTATAGAAATATACACCCCCATATATGTAACAGACACGGTCAATTTTTTTTTCAATGCACATAGGCGTTATCAGCAGCCATCAAAAATGTTTCTAAAAACTTTTCCATTTAAGTCAACCGTTGCTGAGATATTAGCTGTCAAAGTTGTAAAAAGTGTGTGTGACCCGACCCCCCTCTAATTTCCAAACTATGAAGCTTAAAATTCTGAAAAAAAAACAAAATGGTGTACAATAATAAATCCTTTCAACGATTTTTGGTTTGAACAACAAAGGTCTAACCTGAGTTATTGCTGAAAAACTGTCTTGCCCAAACAAAAGGGCGTAAGTGCCGTGAGTTTCCTATGAAGATATGACCTTTTTTGATTAAATGTATTGATTAGTGGTTTTAAATGTAGATTAGGAGGTGTCGGTACGGAACCCTTCTTTGTGCACGGTCCGACACGCACTTGGCCGGTTTTTATTTTATTATCCATTTCATATTTTTTTGCTCAATCAGGTCACGTGTGGGTCAGAGCAAAAGCGAAACTGAATGCAGTAAAAATCTATATTTTTTTATTCGATCGTGTTTCTGGACTAGTCTTTTAATTTGATAATTATTTTAAAAGGCATAAAATCCGAGCGAATTCCTTCGATGAGTGGAGGCACGAAACTCCACACTGCGCAAAAAGTTTTCCCATTAAACGACTTGCAACAATCTTCTAGTAGCATAATGACTATATTGCTTTCATATTAATGCTTATCACGCGAACCATCAAACGTTGGGCCTTTTTAGAGTTTTTAGTACCTACCGAGGAATTAAGTCTATTATTTAGGTACTTATACCTACGTCCTACATCTTCTACAAGTACCGTCTTACCGTTTGTTAATACTCAATAGAAATCGGGTATTTCATCAATTTGTATAGAATTAATATTATTATATAGTAATAAGAACTGTTTATAAATAGGTATCTTGAGGAATAATTTCAGGATCCCACTGCGAGATCTTGTTATATAAGATAACCAACTTATTATTAGACGTTGATAAACATATACATGTAAATGAAACACCATTAGTAGCCGCGTCTGTTTGCCTTCTGTTAATTCAGCTTAGGCATATATTTTCAGTCAACGTTATATATGTAGTTATTCAAATGAGCGCTGTTGGTTTGCACCTCAGATCATAGAAATAAAAAATGTGAGGTTTGCACTATTAATGCGCTCGCCGAGGGTTATCCGCTAACGACGCTTTGCTAAAACTGTTAATATACCAGATGGCTACACACAACATTCAGAGGAACTCATGTCAGATTCTGAAATCGCATTAACAGATTTTGTACCCACGTTTTAGATTCGAATTTTCGAAGTCCTAATTGTTCTCGGGCAGGATGAGTGATAGCGACCGCAGCGCAGTTATATTTGTTATGGGGGATGATGTTCTATAAATAGACTGGGTTTGGCATTATGATGTACCGAGCTAAATGATAAATTAAATACATTATATTTTTGGATCAAACAGCTAACTATGTAAAGATGAATCTTGGAGACAAGGCTTATGTTATGTGTATGTGTATTCTGTACCAAGGCTTCGTGGCGCATCAGTATGATACAAAGGTGGATCAAACCCTGTGTTCAACTCGCAGGGGGTCCCAAATGATACCACTTGTACTTCCTTACAATCACTATATTGCTGATGTAGATATAGGTATACAGGTTGCTGTGGTAGCTAAGTACATTTCGAACGTTGAGGCTCCGGCCTAGTCATTTAAACAAGAAAAATCTTAATAGCTTGTTTGATACACGGTACAGAGCCATCTAGGGACTAATTTTGCAACTAAAAGTAAATCTACAAATCGTTATGTTACTCAGAAATAGTATTAGCATGCGTTTTACAATATTTTTAGGATCCTATTTATGAAATTAAATATTTTTTAAGAGTGATTTTGGAAAGCAAAAACGCATACTACTAGCGCCACCTTTTGGTAGCTTTAGATAAACTTCAGTTAACTTAATATTAAGAAGGGTCGTTAAACATGCCGCCCACCAAGGACATACTGCAAGATTGTCCTTAAACAAAAACAAAAAAAATAGAAGAAAAATGTCGGTACATCCGCCCACCATGCATAACTTATCAGATAAAAGTTAATAAACATTAATGTAACAATCTTTTATACACTGAAGTAAGAAAACAAGGCATATCTAAAAATATTGTCTCAAGAACAACAAAAATAAATACAAAATACATTACTTCAGTCCTAATTTGAAACTAAAGTACATAACAAAAGACACATCAAATCTAGTTAAGTTTCAATAGGTAAAATACATAGTTTTCCTACTGGTCTCTTGATTATGCTGTCTTTACATTTAAGACTAACAACCCGCGTAATTCCGTCCAATCCGGGATGTTTATCTGTAACAATGCCGTACAACCACTTTGCCGGGGGGAGATCGTCCTCTTTTACCAAAACTATGTCTCCTACGACAGGCTCAGGAGTCTGATAGGTCCATTTGTACCTGTGGTGAAACTGGGTCAGATATTCACGAGACCATCGACGCCAGAAGTCCTGTAACATTCTTTGTGTGAGCTGCCATCTTCGAAGGCTGCTTAGGTTTGCTGGTTCATAGTTGTAGTCAGGCACGAGCACTAAGGGCTCTCCGACCAAGAAATGACCAGGAGTTAAAGGTAGTGGATCGTTACGGTTGTCATTGATGCGTGAAATTGGTCTAGAGTTAAGGCAAGCTTCAACTTGTGACAACACAGTTGCCATCTCTTCATATGTCAATGTTGAGTTGTGATCACCCTTTTGAGGTGGTATTTGGTGGATTTAATTCCAGCCTCCCAAAGGCCTCCGAAATTCGGGGAATGCGGCGGAATGAAATGCCAATTTGTCCCATTAGTGGCCAGGTTATTCGCTATTTCAGCGACCATAGTTGATTTTTCTTCATCAAATAAGTATCTAAGTTCGCGTGCAGCGCCTACAAAATTTGTTCCGTTATCACTCCAGATGTCAGTGCGTCGAACTCGTCGTGCAACGAACCTCTTAAAAGCTGCTAGAAAGCCTTGTGAAGTGAGATCAGTTACCGGCTCCAGGTGGACCGCTCGTGTTGCCATGCAAACAAAGAGACAAATGTAACCCTTGTGTGCATGGTGACCTCTGCCCTTCGATGTGCGAATATTAATGGGACCTGCATAGTCTACTCCGCTATGGCAAAACGGTCGGGTGACTGTCCCCCTTACTGATGGCAGCTGTCCCATCAATTGATGTTTTGTTTTTGCAGAATAACGTACGCAAGTTACACATCGTCGAACGTAAGCACTGACAAGGTTTTTAGCGCCTATAATCCAGTATTGGGACCTTAGATAGTTGAGCATCAATTGCGGTGCGCCATGCAACGTTTTTTGATGTGCATCTGCTACTACTAGGTCAGTATAGTGCGACTTCTAAGGCAAAATAATTGGATGCTTGATTTCTTCGCTCAGCTGAGCGTGTTGAAGCCTTCCGCCTACACGTAATATTCCTTCGTCGTCGAGAAATGGATTCACCCAGGTAAGTTTGCTTTCTTATTTATAGTTCTGTTTCCTTTCAAGTGATTAATCTCTTCGTTAAATTGTGCCGATTGAACTATTTTTACACATGAGATTACGCTACTTTGAAGCTCTTGACGTGATAACCACTTACTAACTGCTTCCCTTTTGCACAGTTTAGCAAACCTCTTACATAAGGCTAACACACGTAGAAGTTTGTTCAGGTTTCAAAACTTCGACATCAGTTCTTTCTCCGTGGTTACTGAAGTTTCATCAACATTGCAGGTATTCATTAGACACAATTTATTGACTTTCTCTTCTAATTTCGTTTCCTGTACTGTGATTTTCTTATAATTTATCTCCTTCTGTTTTAGCCATACAGGACCTTCCTTCCAGAGCTGATCATCTACTAATTCGTAAGTACCCCGAGAGGCGCAGTCAGCGGGATTTTCTCTGGAGGCTACGTGCGACCACTGATGCGGTTCCATTGAGGTAAGTATCTCCGATACGCGGTTAGCCACGAAAGTTTTCCACCTATTGGGGCGGCTGTTCAGCCAAGACAGTACGATTGAAGAGTCTGTCCAGGCGTGAATATTTATCTTATCGATGCTCATAACATTGGCCACCTCCATTAATAACTTCGTAAGTAGTACAGCTCCGCATAATTCTAGTCTCGGAATAGACACCTGTTTGATAGGTGCTACCTTTGTTTTTGACGAGACCAAAGATACGTGAACGTCACCATCTTTGTCAATTACACGAATGTACACCACTGCGGCTAAGGCTTCTGAAGAGGCATCGCAAAAGCCTTGAAGTTCCAGGATGTCCCCTTCACTGCCAGAATGGATCCATCTGGGCAGTTTGAATTTAGTAAGCTCGCCTAAATTGTTTCGGTAAGTAACCAGTCGTTGAGTAAATGAGTTGGGACTTTATCGTCCCATCCAATACCAGAAAGCCATAGTTTCTGGATGAAAATTTTAGCAGAAATGATTACCGGCGCCAGCCATCCTAGTGGGTCAAACAATCGAGCTATGTCTGATATCACACTTCGTTTAGTTATTGGTATTTTGGGTGGAGGAAGCCGCACCGAGTACTCAAATTCATCGCTGTTTCTGTTCCAGGTGAGTCCTAAGATTTTCATTACAGTGTCTATCTGCAAATCTACATTTTCTGTAATCTCTTCCTTTTCGCCACTTATCTCCCTCATTAATTCTTTATTGTTGGTGGTCCATTTTTGTAACTCGAAGCCGCCTTTGGCTAGTAACTGAATTAACTCTTGGTACAGCTTCTTTCCTTCTTGCAAAGTGTTGCATCCTGTCAGCAGATCATCCATGTAGAAGTGATGCAGCACCCTCTCAGCGGCCAACGGGAAGTTCTTTCCTTCGTCAAACACGACTTGGTGTAACGCACGGACAGCTAGATACGGTGCCGAAGCCGTACCAAATGTGACTCTCAGCAATCTAAAATGGTCAATTGGATCTTCTGGATTTGACCACCACACCATACGTTGAAAGTCTGTATCTTCTTGGGCGACCTTCACTTGCCGATACATTTTTACTATGTCGGCCACGAGGCAAATTGGATATCTGCGCCATTTTAGGATAATATGACGTAAGTCATTCTGTAAGGTTGGACCCACTAGTAAATCTTGATTTAACGATACTCCGTTCGTCCCAGGGCACGAAGCGTCAAAAACAACTCTTAATTTCGAAGTGGATTTATCCTCTCGAACCACTGCGTGATGAGGTAAATATACGACATCTAGGCAATGCTGGTCGTTCGGCACTTTTTCCATATGGCCCAGTCTGAGGTATTCTTCGACGACCTCCGAGTATCGTGACTTGAACTGTGGATCTCTGGCGAATTTTCTTTCGAGTTGTAAAAAGCGTCTCGTAGCAATAGCTTCTGAATTTCCATACTTACAGCTTGGATCTGTATCGCGAAACGGGAGTTTAACTATATACCGGCCAGAACTGTCTCTTTTTGTGGTGGCTTCGAATATTTCTTCACACCGTTTTTCGTCGTTTGTATAAATTTCTTTCGATGATGTTGCAAGTATATCGGCTTCAATTTCCCAAAACCTCTTAAGAATTTCGTTCTCACTGAGGTGAATGTGATTGACGCTGATACTCTTCTTTGCTACCGATTCATGTGCTTTAACATGAATAGGTCCCGAAAGAATCCAACCCAAAGAGGTTTTTTGGGCTATTGGAGCTCCCGGTAGTCCTTTGATAACTCCTTCTTGCAGGATCTGGCCATAAATATCTGCGCCAAGGAGTAAATCTATTTTGTCTGGCTTATCAAAGCCTGGATCCGCTAACTTAATATTGGTGAACTCTGACCGCTCGACAATCGCCCTTTTTTCTGGCAAGAGTGAAGTCAGCTTGCTCAACACAAAAGCATTTACATTAAACTCGAGTTTCGGGTCCAGAAGTGATTGAATGTTTAAAGAAACTCTTGACTTAGAGGCTAATGAAGCGCTCTCGTCACTTCCTAAACCCGAAATTGTGCTCTTGTGTGCTATCTTCTTCAGTCCCAGTAGCTGAACTGCAGACTCCGTGATCAGCGAAGCCTGTGATCCCTGGTCAAGTAAGCACCTGAGTAGTATACCTGTTCCAGATTTCGACTGCGCCTTAACTAAAGCCGTTGCAAGCAATACTTGACTACGGCTGGTCGAAAAATGGCTTTTTATTTCGGTAGTAATGGGCTCATCATGAGCTGATGAACCTGCCGAGACTGTTTGCACAGCATCGCTCTGAGCGACTGATTTATTCACAACTGCAGAATCAGTCGCTGAAGTGGTACCCTTGGGATGCAGCAAGGAGTGATGTTTTCTTTTACAGATGCGGCATCTTGTGGATTGGCGGCAGGCAAATACTGAGTGATTTATGCCTAAGCAATTAAAGCACAATTGATTGGATTGGACAAAATCACGACGAGTGTTAGTATCAACCTTAGCAAATTCTTTACAATTAGAAATGCGATGATTTTCGGAACAATAGGCGCATGATAAAGCAGTAACACAGTGGACCTTTGGATTTGCAGAAACATTGGAACTCTTGTGATTAGAGCTAGTAGCACCCTTAAACATTTTGGGTTCTACGAACTCCAAAGCACGAAATCGGGTTTCTAAGAAACTATTAAACTGTGGAAGAGTGGGCAACTCATCAGAGGACTCGCTAGCTTTTAATTCCCACTGCTTCCTGGTTTCATTATCTAACTTTAAACAAATCAAATGAATTATGATAATGTCCCAACTGCTGATGTCAATTCCTATGTTCTTCAAAGCATTTAAGCACTCGTTCGTGGTATCCAGCAATTCCTTAATACCATGGGAGGATTCGGTTGTCAGATTTCTTTGACTTAACAATCTCTTCAGAGTGTGATTTGCGAGGTACTTTTTATTGTTATATCGTTTTTCCAGCTGTTCCCAGCTCTTTGAGTAGTTTTCTTGAGTGACATTGACGTGTCGTAAGAGCTGCTCAGCTTCTCCAACCAAATGACTTTTTAGGTAATGTAACCTTTGGACATCATCTAAGGACTTATTATTATGGATTAGGGACAAGAATAAATCACGAAAGGTAGTCCACTCTGAGTATTTTCCTGAGAACGTTGGAATAGTTATCTTCGGAAGTCGTATGTTCGAATGGCTCGTCGCACTTTCAGTGTTAACAATTGGACTTGCAGTGTTGGTGCTATGATGAATATTTGGACTCAATTTGGTAAGTGCAGATTTCAATTCAGACTTATAATCGATATACAACTCTTCAGTCTGCTCATAGACTTCGTTTGATGTATAGTCACTTGCTTCAAAAGTTGTACGATCGGTATCTTGAACCATCTGTGTATGCGTTAAATTGAATTGGGACCATAGTTCTTCCAACGCCTCTAACCGAGTATTTAGGTAATCAGAGGACCGAAGGCGCTCTTTAGGAGATTTTTTGAAATTCTCTTTGGCCCTTTGCATTCGCTTGTTCAAATTCTCTTGGATTCTCGTGTTTTCATTCATCGTGTCTGTTAGAGAACTTTTTCTAAATCCAAAATGTTGAAATTATTCTAAGTCAGAAATTACCAAGAATTTCCTAAGTCAATATTCATCGAAAACTTTCTAAGTCCAAAATCGCCGAAATTTTTCTAAGTCCAAAATGATCGAAATTTTTCTAAGTGTTTTGAACACTGGCGGAATTTTGGCATGGATTCCCCGTAGTTCCAAATTTGCGAGAATTATTCTAAGTCGATGAAGTTAAATTATTCTAAGTCCAAGATTTGCTAATTTTTCTAAGTTCCAAGGTCACTTACTTTTTTTCTTCATATTAAGTTCACTAGCTTGTATAATAATGGAAAGTACTCACAAACACTCACACAACCGGCAATAACGTCCGTTCCCGATTCCTGCCGCTTACTCCTGGATCCCGAATCCGGCTCAAAGGACCATGTTCAACTCGCAGGGGGTCCCAAATGATACCACTTGTACTTCCTTACAATCACTATATTGCTGATGTAGATATAGGTATACAGGTTGCTGTGGTAGCTAAGTATATTTCGAACGTTGAGGCTCCGGCCTAGTCATTTAAACAAGAAAAATCTTAATAGCTTGTTTGATACACGGTACAGAGCCATCTAGGGACTAATTTTGCAACTAAAAGTAAATCTACAAATCGTTATGTTACTCAGAAATAGTATTAGCATGCGTTTTACAATATTTTTAGGATCCTATTTATGAAATTAAATATTTTTTAAGAGTGATTTTGGAAAGCAAAAACGCATACTACTAGCGCCACCTTTTGGTAGCTTTAGATAAACTTCAGTTAACTTAATATTAAGAAGGGTCGTTAAACACCCTGTGTAATAGGTATTAAGGCCGTTCCCATTAGGCTCACAGTGAGTGGCTACAAGTGGTCAGTGTGACACCGTTTATCTTATACTTAGTATCTCAACACGATTTAATAAAATAGTTAATAGCAGTTCATAAAATTAATTTTATACTCTTATTACTATAGTGTGTCTGAGGACTGTGCGATATGAAGAGAAAAGGGCTTTCTCTTTGTTTTAAACAATGATGGAGTACTAGCTTATTTTTACCATAGTGAAAACCCTCCCATCTTCCCTTTCACTTTCCCTTCATCTTGGGTAGTCGTGGGGCATCTTTTATAGACCATAACTATTAAACAAACAACATTGGTGTATATTTCATAGTCTATGGGTTATGAAAGATGAAAAGTTGACCTGGGTAGCTTTTGTTCCCGAGAAAAACACAATAGACGCAGATTAATGCTCTTCCTTTTATAGGTTCTTATCGATTAGACTCTTAAACATGAATCTATGCATAAACACGTATTATATATATACTACATAAGTATATGTGTAGTGGACAGTCATTTGTGTCCCACAGCTGGGCAAAGACCTCCCTCCTTTTCTTCCACGCCAGTCTTGCTCAAAGACGTCGATTTCATTTCGTCATCTCCGGCGAGGTCGGCCGCGACGGCGATTTTAGCCCACAAGTCTTCCTGCATGCGGCAGTCGTGCCCGGCCCAGTTCCATTTAAGTTTGGCGGCTGTGTAAGCTACATCATACATCAAATTAGACTACTATATTTTAATATCATTACACACGTTTGTTCTTTTGAGCGGCGTCTCTAACTCAATCATGGCGCGGCAGGCGCGATCGTGGTGCGGACTCGCTCGGACCGTGCCAGCCATTTCATGCCAATCGCCATTGTTATTGAAAAGTGAAACAATTCACTTCGTCAAAAGCAATATTGGACAAAGAAACAATTAAACGTTCGGCCTCTTTGTTTTGGACGTGAATTGACGAATTTCGACACAAAAGACTATTTCTATTAATAATGAGACATTGGGAGTTTGCTGAATGAGAACTCCGAATATTTAACTAATGGAGCTAAGTAATATCGGCCAATGCTACAGGTTCGCACTTTATAAACAAAATCGTCTGCAGGCTGGCGGTTTCCCACCACCACCACCATATCAGCCAAAAGACGTCCACTGCTGGACATGGGCCTCCCCCAAATTCACGGAGGGTATATGCCAGAATCGTCACGCTTGGCATGCGGGTTGGTGATCGCAGTATCTCCACCGCACTCCAGGGATGCTGTTGCTGCTGGCGGTTTCCATTGGTAGATAACTTCACTAGAGAACGCTGTGAACTGCATTCGAAAATAATCATATAGGTAGAGGCGGGAACCCGTAGCGTTGGCAAACAGAACATGGTTGCCAAGAATAAATCTGTAATTAAAATTTAAAGCGCAGTACTTACTTGGACTTACTTTAGAGTACATATAACAGACAATCTCATTTTCAATAAGCTTAAACATGAAGATACCTATATACTTACCTATAACGCAAGAATATTCCTTGGATTCATCAAGACCACGTTACGGAGCTCCCACTCAGCGGCTGTCAACGGAAAATTGATCACAAAATAACCAATGCATTATCTATAGGCACCTAGGACAGACACAGTTGCGGATAAGAAAAGAATCTCGCGTCACGTCAATACTGTCATCTGAGAGGCGACAGCAGGCGACGCCAGCGACAATACCCATCAATCTTTGGCAGACAAAAAGGAAAACCGGGAACATTTACACCGTATAAAACTCGGCAGGGCAAAACCAGTGTAACTCTTACCTCAAATCACGCGTAATTGCTACTAAACAGGGGATCAAGATATAGTAGAACTTAGTGAAGTGTAGAGTCAAAACAGATAGTAAACAGCATACGTGTCGATATGGCGAGCGAATGGCGGGCTCCGTCACTTCTCTTATATCAGAGTCAAGAGTCGCATTATAGTGCCCTCGCCAACTTCGCTCACTAATGATGACAAGATTACATAGGTAAAGTAATGCTATGAAATAAAATTTTGCATTGTTGCCGGTATAGCAGCAGAAACTTTATCTTCTTTAATTTTCCACAAACCCTTTCCTACATATTAATAAGCTTTTCTAACCCAAGTACTCAATTGGAAAAGTAACGCTATTCAGATACAGCTGCGAATGCTGTGATATAAATATAACCGTTTAGTATGGAGCACTTTGAGACAATTTATTTCTCGATAATAACATACATATACAGGAATATTTTAGGAATGGCTTATCCAAGCCTAAACTCAATAGGTAAGGTCTAGTTTCTTCCTAGAACTGGAAAGTCAGACAGCAGACGCTTCCGTAAAAAGTAGAGCCAACTTCAATTCTTCAGGTTGGTTAGCGGACTCCAGGCCTCCTCTCCTTGAGGATGCAACTGTACTGGGTTAACGCAAGGATTATAATGGCTTATCTATGGGCTTACATCATTGAAGCACAATTACGGATAGTTAGCTTCTGTAACAAATTAAAGTTCCGAATTGTTACATGATATGAGGAAATAAGTGAATTAAGCTTTCTATTTTCAAAATATATAAGGATACATTCATACAAACAACGTACTTAGCATTAACCCAACCAGACTCCGGATCATTTACACCCTTAGTCTCTTCTCTTACCCCACTATCCACTGCGCCACTCAGTTGGATAATAACTTACTTAGACTGACTATCGGCCTGCGTCTAGGAGCGAACCTTGTAGCACACCACCGCTGTCCGTGTGGAGTCGAGGTGGACCGTCTGAGCTACCATGGCCGAATGCCGACAGCTTATCCCGCTACGCCTCTCTCAATGCCGTCATCCATCGGGCTGTCAGCGTCAACATCTGGTCAACAGTACTATCGCCAACGGTCTCGAGTGGACGGGACTGGAGTAGGTCATCGGCCGGTTCGCAAGGGGGTGGATTCACGCACTTTTGTTTTTTCGATTTATTATGTAACTTTTTTTTTAAATAGCTTTTTGCCCGTTTTTGTTCTTTCGATGTGACAGATAATGATTGCTGAAATTATGTACTAAATGTTTCAGACTTTTATTTTCATTATTTTATTAGATATGAGCAATTGAAAAAAATCGACACTGCGGGGAATGACGAACTGATGTGGGAATGATGAATGTATTGAAGGTAATGACTAACTGTTGGAGGGAATGACTATTGAAGTCGTTGATTGAATCGATTGCCACCCCATATGCCAAGAGTGGCGATTATGGCATTTACCCCCTATGAAGACGACAAAAAAGCCACGGCCCCGAGGTTCCGGCGGCCCCCGGTGCCCTGGTTTTTGGTAGCGGCCAGGGTACTAGCGGGACCAGGGGTACTTAAAATCTCCGGCGAAGATCCGGCTACCACCACCGACGACTCCTGGCCCTGGCAACTAAGAACACGCCTACACTGCGGACCGACGAAAAATAGCGGAACTAGAGGAAGGACTGAGCAAGTTGCGTCGGGATGTCGTGGGGTTATCTGAAGTCCGAAGAGAGGGAGAGGACACGATAATTCTAAAGTCCAGCAACTTCTTCTATTTCCGGCAGGGCGACCAACAGTCCCAGAGAGGTATCGGGTTCATCGTCCACAAATTCCTCTTAAGCAACTTGGTTCACCAACCACGAGAGCGTGTCGGCTAAGGTGGCGTACCTTATACTCAATTTGGAGTTGGGAGTAAGAACCATCGGGGCCAACTACTGGCTGGTTTCTTGGAGAAGAGGAGGGACTCTACATGATGAACTCCTATATCAAGAAACGTGAGCACAGGAAGTGGACCTGGATGAGTCCCGACGGTGCAACTAAAAACGAGATCGACTTCATCATGTCGACGAAGAGGCATATATTCAATGATGTCTCTGTGATCAACACGGTTAAAACCGGAAGTGATCACCGTCTGGTAAGAGGCATATTGAATATATGTTTCAAGCTAGCGCTTTTGACTGATTAAGTCTACTCTCCGACCAGCAGTAGCCCAAATCCAAAACCCCGAGAGCTATCAGCTGGAACTCCAAAAACCGTTTCGTTTGCCTAGGCGGCGATGTGGACGAATTCAACGACAGGTTTCTGGAAGCGGTTCACAGCACTGGGTCTAAGTTCTTCAAAGCCCAACGGATCAAGAACACCAAAAGGCTCTTTAACTCCACTCGGAGGCTCATCGAGGAACTAAAAGCCCCGAATTGATCTGGCGGAAGACCCTAGAGTACGACTAATAATAATAATCGTATGGCATTATTTTCGAACTATGAGATCTTCGAGAAACCAGTACGGTTGCAAGTTTTGTTGTACTTTTAGCACCACCCAGAGGTCACGTGTAGGCTGACGGTGGATACTCGAATCCCTACGGACATGGTGCAACTTCGACCCTTCTTGTCAAGTGAGTGGGCAACTTGATTGTTACAAGTTCTCAAGCCGCACAAAGGAACTTGGCTCAACGACTGCTGACGGAGACAGCAGCCGGTATCAACGGCTTAACGTGCCTTCCAAAGACCGGGAGCGCTCAGTTAGTAACCACTCAAAGCAGTAACCCAGCCAAGAACTGACCCGGCCCCACATTGCTTAACCTCGCGTACCGAACGCAGTACGCGGGCGCCGCTGGGCCACGAGCGCTCCGACGAGAGCTAGACTAACCTGACACCATACCGAAGATATCCCGGACATCAGCCTGTACGAAATTAAAATGGCACTTAAACAGCTCAAAAACAACAAGGAATTACAGCCGAACTCCTGAAGGCGGGTGGAAAACCGGTCCTTACGGCCCTTCAGAAGTTGTTCGACTCCGTCTTACTGGAAGGGAGAACGCCAAAGGCAGAGGTGTGGTGGTGCTGTTCTTCAAAAAGGGTGACAACGCCCTACTGAGGAACTACCGACCCATCTCACTCTTGAGCCATGTCTGTAAGCTGTTTTCGAGAGTCATTACGAACCGTCTCGCACGCAGGCTAGATGACTTCCAGCCTCCCGAACAAGCCGGTTTCCGAAGAGGCTTTAATACCGTAGACCACATCCATACGCTTCGTCAGGTTATATAGAAGACTGAGGAGTATAACTTGCCCTTCTGTTTTGTTCGTGGATTCCGAGAAGGCCTTCGATTCGGTCGAAACCTGGGCTGGTTTACAATCTTTTCAGCGGTGCCAAGTGGACTATCACTATATTGAAGTACTGAAGTGTTTGTACGAGAACGCCACTATGTCAGTCCGACTTCAAGACCAGAACTCGAAGCCTTTTCTGTTGCAGCGGGGAGTAAGGCAAGGAGATGTTATTTATCCTAAACTTTTCTCCACTGCACTGGAGGATATTTTCAAGATTGTGCTGGAGAAGGCTAGGCATCAACATAAACGGCGAGTACGTCACTCACCTTCGGTGTGCTGACGATATAGTAGTCTTGGCTGGGACCATGGAGGATTGAAGTACGATGCTCAAAGACCTCAGTAAAGCCTTCGAGAGAGTTGATCTAAGAATGAACATGGACAAAACGAAGATCATGACGAATGCTCATGTCGCACCAACTCCCGTTACTATCGGGCACTTAACACTCGAAGTTGTAGACGATTATATATATCTAGGACAGACTGTCCAGTTAGGTAAGTCCAACTGCGAGAAAGAGGTTGCGACTTGGCTGGGCAGCGTTCGGAAAGCTACGGCATATCTTTTCGTCCAATATTCCGCAATGGCTCAAGACGAAAGTCTTTGACCAGTGTGTGTTGCCAATCTCATAAGAAGGCTTTAAGTCACCTAAAGAGGAGAGTGCTATGCTAGAAGTATCTATGCGCGATCGCATCAGAAATGAGGCCATCCGTAGTAAAACCGAAGTGACTGACATAGCCCTCCGAATCGCTAAACGTGGAAGTGGGCGGGGAACATTGGACGTAGAATCGATGGCCGTTGCGGCGAAGAGTTTCTCGAGTGGCGACTACGTATTGGAAGGCGCAGCTTGGGTAGCCCCCCAAGGTGGACTAGTAAAGGCCGCAGGAGTCCACTGGATGCGGGTGGCGCAGGATCGGTCATTGTGGCACTCATTGGGAGAGGTCTATGTCTAGCAATGGACGTCTTTCGGTTGATATGATGATGATGATGGACCTTTAATCTTGGTTATTTTAACTTATAAAGACATTTTCATCATTCCCTTCATTAAGTAGTCATTCCCTTCTCACTCTCAAAGAGGGGAATGATGATACGGGGAATGATGAAATCAAAAACTATACGCAATTTCTCGGAAACGGTTCACTTTTTATTTGTATGTTATACGTGTTATAAAACAGTACTACAAACAGGAAACATTACTTTATATGAAACATGAAAAAAATAGTGCTTGCTTAGTAAATAAAAATAACGTGGAATGACGCTAAAATTGGACACAATGATTTTCCCACCAAACTTTGTTTGTTTCTCGCCTTCAGTCAAATGGTATGCGCGTGCGTTCTGGCTTACGTTAAATTACGAACTGAGAGGGTGTGGGGAGGCGTGTTTACTCAGCGGTGTTATTAACAGACTAAGAAAAAAACGTCGCTTAGCGTCATCAACCGGGGAATGATGGTCAACTGTGTAATAAATGGTATAGTGTACCGCTGCTGCCCAAATAGTTGTTTTAAATTAATGAAATTTCTGCACTGGCCTCACCTGGATATAACCATGTCTCTAAAAGAAACAAAAACGGGATACACGTACACTTCGAAAGGGTGAATTTGAACCATGGCGGGGAATGATGAAAGATGCGTTTTATCGGCATTTTCTCATGGTTATTTAAATAGTATTACTTTATATACGTGGGTTCTATTTAGGTCCATGAACAAGTAAAGTCGTGTCAAAAAACTATTTAAAAATATTTATGTTAGAATTTTTTATAGGCAAGAACAACGAATGTTGTGATTTCCGTGAATTCACCCAAGGGCCACGGGACAACTCCAGCCACGTCCACTTAGAGGCCATTTCCTCAAGCATGGCCGCCCTCCAGAGCGCAGATCTGGGGCACCGCCCGGAGCTGCTCACCATCGACGGCTTGAGTCGCTATTTATTTATTTTTGACTTTACAGATGGACAGACACACGAGACGCACCAGCAGCAGACGCCGTAGCGAGCCCTCAGGCCGGGGACTCGCACGGCAACATCATCAGCAGGATCTGTCGTCCCCCCCTATTAGCGGCCAGAAGCTCGCTTCGCCGTAGCGGTGACGCGATCCGCCACAGCTCCCAAAGCACCCAGCTCATGAGGAGCCCCCTGCCACCCAGGAGGGTGAAGAAGAAACTCAAACGAACCACGCCGGGTCCATAACGACGGCACGAGGCCCGACGGAATGACGCTCATTCCGTGGCAAATGGGACGGCCGCTTATCTGGGATGCCAACTGTATGGCACCGTGCCATTTAGCGTTCACATCCTTAAGCGCAGGCGAGCCGGCAATTGCGACAGAAGCCGCGAAGCGCTGTAAATATGCTGGCATGACAAACAGCCACGTATTTGCGGCCGGACGACCACAGGCTTTATAAAGCCATAAATAAGCCAAAGTAAAATATTGTAATATTTACAAAATTCGTTGTCACGATTATAAGTTACCAGTTCTAATAACATTAGGTACTACTTGGTCCTTGGATATTGTGGTGGTGTGTTTCTGGTGGTGAGTAACGTCGCCATAGCTCCCGAGGATGCGCGAGTTGAGAGGGCTGCATGTCTGCCAATAAAGGCTCAACAACGCACTTGTGATACTTCTGGATTCGCATGTGTCCATAGGCTACGGTGTCTGCTTGCCATCAGGCAGGCCGTAAGCTTATTTGACACGGTTGCGTCGTTGTATATAAAAAAAAGTTGGTACTTACCAGTACCGTACAGGAGTGATTAAGTAACATTTTCAATCGTGCGCAAGGTTGATCTAAATTCTAAATGACTTTTTCCATACTAAAAATGGCAGATCATCCCTAGTGTGAGTTTAACATCAGGTTGCGTAATTGAATTTACAGTACATATGGTGCTACATTACCGCACGAGTGCGGTAATCAGCAGATTACGTGCATATATCGAAACTTTAAAGAGCCATATGTGCTGTAAAGCGTTGTACGATACACGTGCGAACAGGTAATTCACAACTCTCCCTTCGGTCGTGTTTTAATTTATCACCACTCGTTGCGAATTTGCTGTTCTCTGCACTTGTATCGTAATGTACTATTACCAACCAACGCTCTGACTACTTGTATAGTTGCGTGTAATAAGTACAAATATCACTGAATATCTCTATTTCTAATATACTCTAAGCCTTACCCTTTATAATTTAAGGCTGAAGATGAAGTTAGTATTACAATTACGAGTATGAAAAATAATAATTCTGTAACCTTTTCATGCTTAGGTTATTTGATATTATAATCAAGTGTTCCTTAGAAGATAAAACGAATATGTGATTATGTAGGCCACGTGACAGATTTTGATATAAATCTCAGAATCGCTTCACGGAAAACGCATGTTTCAGAAATATTATGTAGAAACATAATCACAAAGAACTTTTTTTCTTAATCTTATCCCATAGAGACCATTGTATTATGCAAAATATTATCAATCATATTTCGCCGCAACGTATCTTAAGCCTGTCTGCGTATATGTATATACGGAGCGGATATATTTGATCACTTCACTGGGGCAAGGAACTGACCCAGAAATTCATCTCTCCGAGAGGTTCGGCCTATGCGGCATTTGTTTTAGTATGTTCGTCTATTTACTGCGCAGGGGACGTCGAATATTGATGAAATTTTGTGGAGAAATTTCGGCTGGACATGAATGAAAATAGTTTCTGAGTGGATAATTTGGTCGTGCCTTTAACAAGTACTGAGCAACAGAGAACTATTTTAGAACTTGTATAATTAAAAGAAGCAAGCCATAGGTACATTACGACATGAAACATTACAGAATCTAGACCTTAACAAAAAGTCACATAAGTACTCACATATTTTTGAGTATAGCCCGAATCCGTCGACTTCCAACCCGGGTCGCGGAGTCAGGAAATTATGTGGGAACGTCAAAGCGAAACCTCGGCTAGGTAAATATTTGCATGTGGCGCAAACGCTGGGCTTTAGACAGAGCGGATGTTGTTCGCAAGAAACAAAAGACAAAACATTACGAATGGAAACACCAACACGACATAGGGGCTCCTTTGCGAGCGGGAAACCTCGCTTACGCCTGCTTATGCTTTGTTTATGAAATGTAATGAAGATGTTCGCTCGGTTTCTATGCCACATGACTTGCATTGTAAGACAGAGGATTTAATGGGGATCAGTTACATGTCCAAATACTTACACTTGGTATGTGAATAAAATGTATATATTGTAAAA
Organism: Notocelia uddmanniana; assembly: GCA_905163555.1. Lineage (NCBI taxonomy): Eukaryota > Metazoa > Arthropoda > Insecta > Lepidoptera > Tortricidae > Notocelia > Notocelia uddmanniana. The sequence goes on from LR991055.1 coordinate 27,751,946, forward strand.
TTATTAGAGGCTATCGTGCTCCTCCTACAGTTTTAGATTCTAAACGATATTTTACCATCCACATAGAAAAACATAATTATTACCAGTGGTAAACATACAACCCTTAAGATTACGCATAGCTTAGATATGAACTACATTTTTTTCATTTTCATTTTCATATTATTGCAGAATCTAAAACAAAATGAGTTCTAAACATCTAACACCTTAATTTGTAACAGTAGCTATTCAATAAGTTGTATTCTTAGTTCGTTGTTTTATTAAAACCACGAAACTGTCTCCCGGATAAATAAGGATTTAGGAGAATGAAGAGCGGAGTTATTAGTACGCTGTCATTGGCAGAGCCCGCCGGCGGCAGGGCGAATGTTTAAACCTTACGTTATAGGACCCTAAACAATGGGGTTGCGGGAAGTAACTGAAGTAAATAAAATCACAATGGTCTTGGATTAAAAATGTTTTTTATTCCTCTCCCTTTATTTATACTACGACGGTGGCAAGCAAACATACGCCCTGCATGATAGTGATCTGGACAACGTAGCCTATTGATTGTAGAACAGTCACAAACGTCATTCGCACACTCGCTACTTGCTTAAGTGTCACTCCATTTAGTTTGAAACCGCTGTGGTGATTTAAATTAAAAACTTGAAAATGTATTAATTGTATAAGACACGGAGAAAGAAAGGGTAAAGTATTAATTATCTTGGGAAAGATTCCTTAAGGAGAAGAAAAGCGGGGATTAGGGGAAGTCTATACTGTACCGAACTAACAGGACCTTCATGAAGACGAATATACGATTTTGAATGGTCCCAATATCAATTATTATTATGCCGCGATATGTACTCATGTCGAGCGATATTGACGTGAGTGACCCGTTTCATTATATTTTAATATGTCTTAAAGTCACGGGAGTTTTCTATATAAAGTAGTGTACAGCCGTTTTCAATTTGAGATTGTCCTTATTCGACAAATAGCCTGCTATTTTGTCCGAGATTGTAAAACTACTCGCGACACTACTAAGTGTACAAAAAGGTTGTGACAAATAGCAGGAAATTAGTCCGGGTCTCACAAATTCTTGATTACCCGACGAGGACACATTTCTCTCCCATTAACCTCATAGAGTTTTTGTGTTCCCCTAGACCGGAGTTCTTTGTTCCTCCGAATAAATTTACATCCCTAACGCTGAACACTTTTTGCGTCAGGGCGGAACCTTAATAAGTTCTTAATGTACAAATGGAAATTTAAAACAATTACTGCGTGAATTCAAATAACACCGATTTGGGACAGGAATTTTCATCAGATACTTTACATTGTTTGACGTTTTAGGAGTCCTAATGTATTTCAAAGCTCGCTGGGTAGCTTTTAAGGGTTCGGAAAAGCAGTTTCGATAAGACCTATAGATTCACGACGCATCTAACTAAAATTTTGTTGCAGTTGCATATTCACGGCATTTTGGGACTGTGATAAAAGTTTAAACAGAGACTGCAATATTCTGTATCGTATAGTTTCAGATGTGAAAAATAGCGCAGATTTTAAAAATGCACTCGTCTATTTCCCATTGATATCTATTTGATATTTAAGTTGGTGTGTAAAACTAGATATGGACTAGAAGTATCTAAGGACCGTGCGTATCTGGCATTCTCAGGTCTCAGACTACCCCAATGGGATGTGTACCTACCTACCTACCTATGTAGACCTAGATAGATATATGAGGATCACGAAATGGATATCCATCGATATAATAATCAGGAGAATCCGAAACATAATTATTGGATTTTGGAATTGATTAGATTGAACCAATCTTGCTCATGGCTGTAATTACAAATACATGTATGTTATAATGTAAATTACAATTTATACGGTAATTTAACATATATATCTACTTACTCCGTCGTGAATCAAACTATTCCAATACACTAGTTTCAAATTCCCGCAGTAAATATTTGCTAAAGTTTGTCAATAATATCCCACATATGTTGATAAAGTTCCTAGAACGTTTCATGTCGAGTGTCTCATGAAGACGTTAACTAGATACGGAATTGAATTAGCATCTTCAAACACCTTTAAACTGTTACTGAGAGGTTAGCGTTAAGACAGACAAAACATTGACACCGCAAACAGAACGAACTTGGAAATATTTGCCTCGGTAATTATGCGTGGGCCTGACTGCTTGAATCTTAAGGTATACCTAAGTTGTTGTAGGGAATATGAGATGGCGCGTCGTTACTGACGATTTCTCAGTGTAAAAAGTGAAGGATTCTGTGCCCGAGCTTGATTGTTCCGATAGCTCGGTGGCTAGAGCGATTGGCCGCGTATGCCAGGTAGCGCAGTTTCAAATCTTGCTAGGAGCACAATTTTTTTTAATTGTTCCCTTTAATTTTAAATTTAGAATTTTTGTTAACAGCGTTGCTGCGTAGTACAAAATTAGTAGTATGCCCTTAATGGCAAAATGTACGATAAAGAAAGCGATCCTTTTTGGGATACAACCAGACCGTACAGACATAGACAGAGCGTGTCAGCGGCAAATTGCAAGCGGCAATTAAATTCTTAAAGGGTCGGCAACGCGCATGTGACACCCCTAGGACTTGCAGGCGTCCATAGGCTGCGGTGACCGCTTACCATCAGGCGGGCCGTAGGCTTGTTTGCCACCGACGTGGTATAAAAAAATAACTTTAGGGTTCCGTACCAAAAAGCTTAAACAGGAAACCTTAAGGCGTTTCCGACTGTCCGTCAAACACAAATTTGTATTTCAAGAACTAGTTAGCTATTGCTTGAACCATATTCTAAATTTTTCTTTTTTTATAGAGTAGGTAGTTAATTGTCATGTTAGAAAGGGAAATGTAAAAATCCTCTCTCCCCCCCTTTATCACCGAAGTTTACCAAGGGACGAATTAGTTACATATGATTAATCATCATCATCATATCAGCCGAAAGACGTCCACTGCTAGACATAAGCCTCCCCCAAAGACTTCCACAATGACCGGTCCTACGCCACCCGCATCCAGCGGACACCCGCGACCTTCACCAGGTCATCAGTCCACCGTGTGGGGGGCCCGCCCACGCTACGCCTTACGGTACGCGGTCGCCACTGGAGAACCTTTCCGCCCCAATGGCCATCGGTTCTACGTGCTATGTGCCCCGCCCACTGCCACTTAAGTTTAGCGATTCGGAGGGCTATATCGGTCACTTTGGTTCTGCTGCGGATGGCCTCATTCCTGATGCAATCCCAACATAGCTCTCTCCATTGCTCTTTGGGTGACTTTGAGCCTTCTTATGAGGCCCATAGTAAGCGACCACGTTTCAGTACCATATGTCATCACTGGCAACATACACTGATCAAAGGCTTTCGTCTTGAGACACTGCGGAATACTGGACGAAAAGATGTGCCGTAGCTTCCCGAACGCTGGCCAGCCGAGTTGGACAGTCTGTCCTAGGTATATGTAATCGTCTACAACTTCGAGCGTAGTGTCCGATTGTTATGGGAGTTGGTTGGTGCGACATGGGCATTTGACATGATCTTCGTCTTGTCCATGTTCATTCTTAGACCAACTCGCTCGGAAGCTTTAGGTCATTGAGCATTGTACTTAAATCCTTCATGGTCTCAGCCAAGACTACTATATCGTCAGCAAACCGAAGGTGAGTGAGGTACTCGCAGTTTATGCTGATGCCTAGCCTTCTCCAGTCCAGTCTTGAAAACATCCTCCAGTGCAGCGGAGAACAGTTTAGGAGAAATAACATCTCCTTGCCTAACTCCCCGCTGCAACGGAATAGGCTTTGAGTTCTGGTCCTGGAGTCGGACTGACATAGTGGCGTTCTCGTACAAACACTTCAGCACTTCGATATAGCGGTAGTCTACTTGGCACCGCCGGAGAGATTGTAGTAGTAGTGTAGCCCAGATTTCAATCGAATCGAAGGCTTTTTCGTAGTCCACGAACGCTAAACAGAGGGCAGGTTATACTCCTCAGTCTTCTGTATAACCTGACGGAGCGTATGGATGTGGTCTACGGTGCTGAAGCCTCTTCGGAAACTGGCTTGTTCGGGAGGCTGGAAGTCATCTAGCCTGCGTGCGAGACGGTTCGTAATGACTCTTGAAAACAGCTTATAGAAATGGCTCAGAAGTGAGATGGGTCGGTAGTTCTTCAGTAAGGCGTTGCCACCCGTTTTGAAGAACAGCACCACCACACCTCTGTTCCATACCTTTGGTGTTTTCCCTTTCAGTAAGACGGAGTCAAACAACTGCTGAAGGGCCCTAAGGACCAGTTTTCCACCCGCCATCAGGAGTTCAGCTGTAATTCTGCCTTCACCGGGTGCCTTGTTGTTCCTCAGCTGTTTAAGAGCCATTCTAATCTCGTACAGGCTGATGTCCGGGATATCTTCGGTATAGCGCCGGGTTAATCTAGCTCTAGGGTCTTCCGCCAGACCAACTTCGGGTCTGCTAGTTGACGTGTATAGCTGTCCATAAAAGCACTCTATCTCACTCAGAAGCTCAGGTTTGGAAGAAACGACTCTACCACCCTCAGTTTTTAATCTGGCGAGCTGGCTCTGCGCAATAGCCAGATCTCTTGAGAAAACTTTAGAGCCCTTATTCTGCTCGATGGCCTCTGCAATACGATTTGTATTGAATTAGCGCAAATCGCGGGTAAGGGACTTAGAGATCTGTTTATTGAGCTGCCTGTGTAATGTCGCATCGGCTGTAGACTGCAGGATCATCTTATTCCTTTCCTCGATGAGCCTCTGTGGAGATAGAGATCCTTTAGGCTCTGTGAGTTCGTTGGGCCTTAAAGAACTTAGACCCAATGCTATGGACCGCTTCCACAAACCCGTCGTTGAATTCGTCCACATCGCCGCCTAGACAATCGAAACGGTTTTGGAGTTCCAGCTGGAAGCTCTGGGGATTTTGGATTTGGACTGCTGCTGGACGGAGCGTGGAATCAGTCGAGAGCGCTCTAGCTTGACGCATATATTCAATGTGCCTCTTACCAGACGATGATCACTTCCGGTTTGTTTTAACCGTATTGATCACAGAGACATCATTGAATATATGCCTCTTCGTCGATATGATGAAGTCAATCTCGTTTTTTGTTGCACCGTCGGGACTCATCCATGTCCACTTCCTGCCTAGTGCTCGAACGTTTCGCTTTTTGCAATTTGTACTGCTCGTATGTGGTTGGTTGGAATTTAATTTAAATTGTAAGGAACCCACTTCACTTCACTGCCAGTTTTTTTTTAAATGAGGTTAGCATTCCCATCTACATCTACGTAGTAAAGAAGTGTTCAGTGCAAATTAATTTTGTGATTTCTAAAACTCCTGTAGTGCAGTAAATTATACATGGAACAGTCAACAGATTATATGCCCAAATAAAAAATAAATACCATAATTGGTAATCGTTTTAACCTCGTCAAAGTTCCCTTGCGTGTAAGGAACCAGAATGAACCAAGTGGGTAATCAGTCACCAGCCCGCCCGTGACAGCCCTCGACATGATTGTACAGTACGAAATAGCCCCGCATTCAATCGCCTTTAATAAATGACATGAAACTGTTTGACGCGCATGCGACTATCATTTCCTACCCGGATGTGGCTAACCGTGTTGTCACAGCTTTGGCTAACGGATGGTAGGTTGGGAATAGTATTCATTTCATGTCCTCCGCTTTCAGCGGACACTAACGTTATTAAGTACGGTCGTTGGAACGTCCGTCAGCTTTGATGACCGTGACGTTTTGACTAGTGTCCAAAATGAATCTGGTAACATATATTATGACTTATTTATTATGCGTATATCTACCTTAAAATAGTATGTTGTGTTGCATCCCGTGGGTCACGTACGGTGCTGTCTGAAAACCAGCGCTGCAGGTGCCACGATTCACTGCCACGAAGATACACGTTATGTATTATATTTTATGTGAGTTTTCTTCCTTTTGTATCTGTTTGTCTTTTGTTTTGTGTAGTGAATAAATGCCTTTCTTCTTCTTCTTCTATGCTACCCCGCCGTCGGGACTGAATATTACATTTATACACTGTAATGGTCTAGCAGGGTAATCATAATCACGTGTCCTTTCGAACGCACGACAGGTAAATCCATGATTCAATAATACAAGGTACCTATATGACACTCCGGGGAAAATTCGTTGTTCGAGTGACACAAGCCTACGTCATCACTGCTATCGAGCCTATCGGTGGTTGGCGATCGTAGTGTGAGTTCGTGTGTGTACAGGTTGTACAGTGACGTAGGCTTGTGTCACGATCCAGAGTAGCAGACCTTGTTTCCTTAGACCATGGGTAAACTGTCAGTTTTACAATGGAAAATAACATTTAGATCTATCTTACGCACGCTCGAAAATGTTGCGTAATAATTACCCCGCGGGATACCATTAGGCAGGTATTCCACTCATCCAATATCTTTGTCCAATATACATTTGATCAAAGAAATTGGATGATTTCATCCAACTTGGATGGGACCCCGACATTTGATCAAAGATTCTGATGACAGTTAAATCAATATGGCTACGCAGGAAAAAAAAAACTTGGACAAAGTTATTGGATGAGTAGAATGGGCCTCTGTCAAAGAAATTTGGTCAAAGATTGGACAAAGATATTTGACGAGTGGAATACCACCCTTAGGCTTAATTAAATGAAAGAGACATCCCTAAGATATCACTTTTTTTTGACTTATGATTATTTTGAACGAGAACGATGGAACGTCACTTTTTGTCAGCTCATTCGAATTGGCGATAGATGTGAAAGTAAATTATTAGCCGTTTACAAATTACTGATCTAAACTTATTCGTGTTTATTGCAATGCTCCAATACTGATAATACACAAAGGCGAATCATTTTTGGACAAATTAATCTTATCACAATAAGAACCGACTGACAGTCCAGTGACAAATAAGACATTTTTCGCTTCATTATAAACTTTTCTTCCTTTCACCCTTATGAAATATTTTATGAATTCAAGTGTCAATCATTTACATATAAGCAAACCTCGAGATTGCACATTCATCATCATCAGCCTCTATATACGTCCCACTGCTGGGCACAGGCCTTCTCTCATAGGTGAGAGGGATTGGGCAGTAGTCCCCACGCTGGCCCAGTTCGGGTTGGGCACTTCACATACCTATAAATTTCTTCGCATCAGAGCTCACGATGTCGAGATTGAAAGAAAGGAAATACATTTATTTAACTTCACACAAGAAATGCAAATTGGAACACATTTATAACAGAGTAGACTTCACTTTATGAAGAATACGTCATGATGCATTATTTTAATTTAAGCTATTAAGGTGATATTGGATTACGTGCAGAGGTGTTAGTGTATACATATTGGCTTATGCTGAAGGGATTTTTATTCAGTACTGCAGGCTCCGTTTGCGCGAGTATTAGTTAGCGGGGCGGTTAAGACACGGACTTTGCTCAGGCTTCGTAGTCTTAGCTTGGAGCTCGAGCGACCTTGCTTGATTGTTTTGTTAGGAAAATCATGTACCAGCATTAATAAATTGATCAAGTAAATTACTAACACTTTCAACATGCAGTATATTCGAGATGCGCTTTTTACCTCGTCGTTCGCGAAACAAGTTGACAGCCCACCTGATGGTAAGTGGACACCGTCACCTTGCAACACCAGAGGCGTCACTCGCGCGTTGCCGACCCGTAAGAAACCTGTGCATGCCTTTATTGAAGAGTACCTGTTGAATCGTACTGCACGAGAACGCAATGGCTACAAAGTGTGGAGATGAGCCCGCTGGCGGGCGGGAGGTTCGATGATGAAAGGCAGCCGACGTAGCCGTGGACATCATGTCAAACAACTCTTCAGAGCACATCCCGTTATAGAGGCCGTAAAACACGCACAGGCAGGCGAAGTCCCTGATGAGACTTATCGGAGAATATGTAATGAGGAGGTAAGATATCTAGATCCTTTTAAGATATATACATAGACAGATTTTTGGTCGACAGCGGCAGAGGGCTGAGGACTGAATGAAGACAACTCCAATAATAAATCTTGGTATCTAATTTATTTCAGGCCTGGCCTAGCGCGGGGATCCCCGGAACCCTTAATATGCCTATGTTTTCTGTGCAATGAAGAATTTTTATTTAAAATGCAGTGAAAACGAATCGCTAAATTGCTAACCTATTTGTGATTATCGCTTGGATAATGTTTCGACAGCTTTTCTTTTTTAACCGACTTCAAGATTTCAAAAGAGGAGGTTATGAATTCGGTTGTATGTTTCTTAACCGATTTTAAAAAATATTTTTTTGTTTGTAAGTATATATATCCAAGTGTATCCCATTTTTATCAAAACGCAGTTCTGATGATGGGATCCATGAGGAATTGAGGGAACTCCTCAAATTTTAAAGGCAAACATATAGTGATTTTTGTGTTTTTATCAACAAATCGAGCATTTTCATACAAAAATATGACATTTGATGAAGTGGAACTGCTGATGATGATCAGAACAGAACTCTTCAACGACGAAAAGTTCTCGTTTGGCGATTTGTCCTTCTAGCTGTGTTTGTTAAGCAAGTTCTATTTTCACGATAAGTTTTTGTCATGCTCGATTTCTGATGATGGGATACATGAGGAATAGAGGGAACTCCTGAAATCTTAAAGGCAAACATATAGTGATTTTTGTGTTTTTATCAACAAATCGAGAATTATCATACAAAAATGTGACATTTGATGAAGTGGAACTGCTGATGATAATCAGAACAGAACTCTTCAACGACGAAAAGTTCACCTTTGGCGATTTGTCCTTCTAGCTCTGTTTGTTAAGCAAGTTTTATTTTCACGATTAATTTTTGTCATGCTCGAGTTCTGATGATGGGATCTATTAGGAATCGAGGGAACTCCTCAAATGTGAAAGGCAGACAAATAGCTGTTTTAGTATTTTCATGAACTAATAAAGCATTTTCATTCAAAAAAGTGACATTTGATGAAGTGGAACTGCTGATGATGATCAGAACGGACCTCTTCAACGAAGCGTAGTTCACGTTTGGCGATTTGTTCTTTTCGTTTTGTTTGTCAAGCTAGCTAGGTTTTCAAGAAACATACTTGAATTTAAACTTTCGTGAGTCATTTCAAAATTATATTACGCAAACGGTTAGAACTCACGTATAAATTGTCACTCCGGGCGACATGTTTCGAACTCTCTGTGTGCGAGGCGCGCTCGTCGCAGGTGCACTCGTCCTGAGGAAGAACTCCCGAAGAGTTCGAAACATGTCGCCCGGAGTGACAATTTATACGTGAGTTCTAACCGTTTGCGTAATATAATTTTCAAGACACATTTTTGTCAAACTTGAGTTACGATGGAGGATTCCATGAGGAATTGAGGGTACTTAGTCTTTTACAATACTATAAGCATACTTATAGCCATTTTTATTTTATTGTATGGAATCTAAGAGTGCACCATCTAAGTATAATAATCTCTCACCGGCTTCCCCCATTGAAGTCGGTATTTTTTTCTTAAAAATTATTCATTAATAAAATAGTGGTAGGTGGGAGACAAACAATACCCACTTACGGAAGGCAGGTTGGTAATGTTGGTATAGAAATATTCCTAACTGTGAATGTGATGTATTACTTCATGAAATGTACAAGTATTTATGGGTAATGTGCATATATTTGCCATTCTGCCCATTAATGGAGATACAGTGTTTTCCGTTGAGTTATTTGAATAAAAGGATAGTGGAATAGAAACCCATGATAATATTATTTTTTATAAAATTCATTATTTCGTCCATTCAGATCCGCGCAGGCCCGATCGAAACTGCTCCGCCCCGCTAAACTTTTTTCACTTTTTTCATGTGTTAATCTAAAATTGTAAAGTTCTGGCGAATCTCGCAAATACAATGAACGTTAATATAAATTATAATGCGACTTTAGTAATTTTCTAAAAGTAGTTACTACTTTGTTTTGAAAAACAAGATTGGTTGTATACATAATGTATTTTATGGAAGACAGCATGTTACGCCTTATTAAACCTACGCAGGGCTGCTGAACTTATAACACGATCCCAAGACTCCCTCAAGGTATCAAATGATATAATTTATTACTTGAAAACTGCTAATTGGATAAAAAAGGCGGCGAATAGAACTCCATCAGTCGGCCGAGTCAAGTTTGTCTGCGAGGCGGAAAAGAAGGATGTCCCATAAATATTCATGTAGTCCGAGGCTCGAAAAGTCACCGCTAAGTCTATTTCCGATAAAACGGCGGAGTGCCATCGCCGATCTTTAATGGAGATTCTATTTCGGGTCACCTGCCTCCGCCCTGATTTGTTTTTTAAATTAGTATCTTAGCACTCGACTTCGGACACGTTTAGCTAATGACATCTAGAGAGGTTATTAGCGGCATAGCTATGCGACTAAAAAAACACGTTGAAGGACACGCAACGCCTATAGCCGACGACGTCAAGTTCATGGCTAACAAAACGTTCGATAGAAGTACAGTCCGTCATATATTACTATTCATTATTATTAGGGCCGTCATATTCGTATGCTGGATCGTTTCCACCTCACATGCCTACGAAAGATCCTAAAATTCCTAAGTATCTGATGGTCTGATCGTGTGCGGAATTCCGAAGTTCCGCGAAGGGCAAATGGTGGATTTGAGGTACATTATGCGCCGACAGCTTCGGTGGTGTGGTCACGCCTCGTGGACGGAGGACCAACTAGTTGCTAAGCGCATCTTCTACTCAGAGAGCTTGAGGGTAAGCGGAAACAAGCCAGCCAACTCCAGAGGTACAAAAATGTGCTGAAGCGAAATATGAAAAACTGGTACATAGAGCCTTCGTTGTGGTAACGGCAGGCGGCCATGCAGACAGAGTGGAGGCATAAAAGTTCATGACTATGACGCATTGAGCTCGATACCAAGCGTGATGGCCATCTGCGGCAATAGCTTACAATTAATTACAATTATTTCAACGGCGTGCTCTCATGCCCCCAATGTTCACGCACGTTAATCAATAATTATAATAAGATTGGTTGCGTTACCCACTTACGAGTACACCAGCGAGCCAGCGACAAGAACGGAATTGAGAGCCAAGAAGTAAGGACACCGCTCAATATTGTACGGCGGTGATTGCGCATCTCACTTATTTTTTAGAGTTCCGTAGTCAACTAGGAACCCTTATAGTTTCGCAATGTCCGTCTATCTGTTCGAGGCTTTGCTCTGCGATTGTTAATGCTAGAAAACTGCAATTTGGCATGGATATATAAAGAAATAAATCTGACAAAGGGGTAAAATAAATTCTAAAACAATTACAAAAATTTAAGGGTCGTCCCCTTCACGTAAAGTGGGGATGATTTTATTTGCTCCAACCCTATGGATTGGGGTGTTGTTGGATAGGTCTTTCAGAATGAATAGGGTCTTCATTAAACATTTTTGATAGAGTGAATATTTTCGGAAATTATCACTCCAAAAGGAAAAAAAATGTGTCCCCTACCTCTAACTTTTGAACTATGGGTCCAAAACTATGAAAAAGATCATGAATGTAAAGCTTAATAATGACTTTCAACAAAAACTATAGCGGACATGATCAGTTAAGCTGTTTAGGAGTTATCATAAAAAGTATTTTAAATATCTTGTTAAAAGTAATATGAAACGCTGCGAAAGTATTAAGAGGGAATACTTTAAGTATTCCCTCTTGCTAGTTATTGTTTTTTTAAGTTCACTGGGCAACTACGGAACCCTAACACAGCATGGCCCGACGTGTTCTTGGCTGATTTTTAACCCTAGCTATCACGGACACTAGACGCCATTTGTATAGCCATCATTCTATTATTTTGTCTTGTTGTCCGTGTGTTGTGTTTTAAGTATACCTTTATCAATTTATTTTGGTTTCGGGTCTGACTGAAAACCAGCCTCGCGTTGAAGGCAATTACTGCAATATTATGTTATGTTGTGTCGCCCCTTTTTAGCATCGCACACTTATGCCTCGTGGCGCAGTTCGGGGTAATGTTAATTTTTAAGTGTAATCATAGGCTTAAATTAAATATTGTGTGTGTAAATGTGCCATCGAAGTAAATAAAGTCTTCCTGTCTATATTTGAATTAAACATTGGGACACCATGGGACAGTAACATAACTTGAGACGCGATTGTAGATTATATGTGATGTCCTTGGCGTGTTATAGGGATATATTCTCAGTTTCAAGTCACTTTCTCTTAATATCAGAATGATTAATTATTTTAGCGATGTCCCCTCCAGTCAATTTAGACAAATGGTATCGCGGCCCTTGCCATGATGTGGCCGCGTGGCTTTTGCGTTTGGTCCTTTTGTTACTCCTTTATTTAATGTGCGTGGCTGGTTTGATATAACAGTTTTGTGCTAGCGCTTCACAAAATAAGACACGGAAGTGTTACATAAGTTCTCAAAAGAAATTCTAAGCTTTAATTTTCCGTGAACAACAGAAATTACGAACTTTCGAAACTTCGTCGAAGTTACACTGTATTCAGAAGTTTCGCAGATTTCGATATTTTAGAAAATAAATAAGTTATTGGAGTCTGCTTATTAATTTTGCCAGCTTCTGTTCACCCTTCTTAAAATGCAGTGGCCTGGTTCATTTAACGGGGATTTGAGCGGGAAGCCCTCAGTTTATTTCAAAACTTATAAAACTTTGATGTAAAAATAAGTTTTGAATAACAAGCCTGCCAATTTCGGACAGCAAATTTTTAGCAGGAGCGTTTTCACTGTTGTTTTGAAATAAGATCAACGTAAAGGTACAAGTTAGTAGCCGCCCGCAGAAAGCGGCAGCAGGCGACATGTCGCCGCGAGACTATGTTTGTACGTGTTTCTATGAATTTCCTACCGTAACGAGCGACATTTCGTCATTCGCTGATCCACAATGCGCCGAGCGGCAGACGCAACTATTGTCGCCCGACTGCAGATCACGATTAGTAATGCCTCCGACGCTGAAGCGACAACACGGTTTTAATTTCTCATCAAAACGATTATTACTATTATTTATTTATTTAATCTTTAGTGCATAAATAAATCGGTACAAATGGCGGACTTAATGCCTCAAGGCATTCTCTACCAGTCAACCATGGGGCCAAACAGAAAATATCGAAGGTAGGTGCAAGAGACAAAGTAGGTCAGAAAAACAAACGATATCAGTCAAGTCAGAACTTCTTTTTTGCGCATATTAGAATTACTCGGAATTATAAAATTCTGATATGAAGCGATGAAGTGAAATGAACCACCTGTTTTTTTTAACTCAGGAATGAGCTAACGAAGCAAATATAAACGAAACCTGACGCAAAAGTTGAACTAATCCCTCGTTTTTATTCAAACCTAACTCGAACTGGAGAGCTAGACGTACGTGAAAGAAGTTTACCTACTAGTTTGAAGCACAATTAGACACAGAGTTCGCCCGGAAAGTTTTCCAGCGTTACAATCTACATCCCCCATTACGAGTCCATGAATATCAATTAAAGTTTACGACTTGAATTGGTGTTCCCACCGATATTTAATGCCATTTGCATGCTACGGAGGTATTAACTTACCCAGCTATTACAACGTAATTGAGTTCGGTGCGCTTGTGATGTGGCGTATACAGTGTCAGTAATAACATTTGGTTATGCAAAAACGCTTTTTCGCAGGGATTTGTATGGACTTTCCTGCCACTTTGCCAGGTTGTGATGCTATTATAGGTGATAAGCTCCCGGCGCGGCGTAGTCTCATATATATATTGTTTATTAAAAAACTACATCACACAACTGTACCAAATGGTCACTAACCGAGGAGTTTAACCTGCTGGGTAATGGCTCAACGTTTTCGAGCGCGCGTAAAGTAGATCTGTCTTTTTGTATAGTAAAAATGACAGTTACATCTACCTTTCGTATGTTCGGAAAGTTACGGGATTACCCTGCTGTTTAACATCTACACTATTAGATATTAATATAAAAACGTACCATCATAAATGAAATTGGTTATATATCTATACCTACATGTAACACATTTATTGTACGCATTCTTTCATGTAAAAACTGACAAAAAAAAACCGGTATATGATACGAGTATCGTTGCAGGGTCAAGGAGCTATTGTAATTAGTTAGTTCATATTTATTTAATATAAGTATACCCCACTTATATCTACTTCAGAATTAGAATAATTGTTATAGACTAAATGGTATTCGCACAAAGCCAGATTCGCGATTCCAGAAATAACCACTTACTCGGCTCCTTGCTAATTGCTGTTGCCAGTAAAATTATGTAGATTTCATTTAATTACTGTAACATAGTAATTAACTATTTGTTTCTTAAGTAACTGCGTTTCATAATAATCGGTTACAAAGCAAATTGAAGAGAAATTAATTGTATACTTTGAACTGCTTATATTTTACGACGCCCCAAATAATGTGTTAATAATAAAACAATGACAAATTGGGCAGTGCAGAGCTGGCCCAATAACAACTTGGTAAGTGGCCTCCACGTAATCTATTTTATCGTGGAAGGGAGTGGGACAAATAACGTCGTTTGAATGCGGTGCTCGTCCTCCTTTATTAGGCCGAGGAAAAACGGATCCTTGCAAAAATTTACGTCATATGGCGTAATGAACCTTTTGATGTCATTTTTTCAATAAATCTTATTTAGTAGTCGCTTTTGTTGCAATTATGGCGAAATAGGACACGAAAAATTGGAAATCCGAATGCTGAACCTGCTTCGATTACACGAATGAATTTGATTAATGTACACGCTCGACTGCGAGCAATTTTACGGGTTTTGTCGATCCACGGCAATTTCATGCTCATGTTAAGGGATATGGATGGAACCTATCGCATCCATCAATTGATAGGGGATTGCGTCCTGCGATTTAGAAATTCCGATTTCATTGTTCTCGTAAAGAGAATTGAGCAGAAACCTAACATTGATTACGAAACATACCGATGAGGAAGCAGCATATGCGTTATGTTATCAGGGGTAGATCCTGACGTTTTTGGGTTATAAAGACGCGGGGAAAAAGAATCTGATTGGCAAAAATTAAGGACGCTAGATAGGGGTCACAAAACCGTACAAAAATTTGAAACCCGGTTTTTTGGCTTTTCTATTGGACCAAAACCGGTTTTCCGGTTTTTTCGGTGATTTCGGTTTTGTTTTTAATGGTTAATGCAGTCACCTTTTGTTTGACTGCATTAATCATTAAACACTCAAAAAACGAGGATCAGTGCAATTGCCTCAAAGTCAAGAAGGGCAAGGCCAGCAACAGCAACGAGTAAACGAAATAACCGCCTTGTACGATCTTGGTAGCGTCTCATTGATAGTCGATAAGTTAATAATAAATAAATAAATATTAGGGGACATTTTTTACACAAATCGATCTAGTCCCACAGTAAGCTCAATAAGGCTTGTGTTATGGGTACTAGAAGACGATATATTTAATAGATATATACTTAAATACATAGAAAACATCCAAGTCTCAGGAACAAATGTCTCTGCTCACCACAGAAACAAATGCCCTTACCGGGAATCGAACCCGGGACCTCTAGCTTCGGAGGCAATGACACTACCAACTAGGCTAAACAGGCCGACATTTAATAAGTAGTTAAAGAGTCTAGGTCTAAGCCAAAATTTAAAAGCTCGCTTAAAGGGGCGACAGAAATAAATTCTAGACTATAGTTAAAAGTTTTTTATTTAACAACATAAGGCATTCAAGCAATCATAGCTTTTCTTAATAACAATATTAACACGTGAGATCAATCAATTCAGAGAAAATCAGAACAAAGGCAGTTTTAACTTAAGAAAAAACGAAACATAACACTTTTTGAATCATAATTTTAACACCTGAGATGGCTTGAGATGAGATCAATCAAATCAGAAAAAAAAAGTATTGAACCCCGTTGTCCGTAGTACGCTCTCTACTCTTGAGTACTCAGATCTCGAAATTATTTAATACATATTTAAATCTATATTGTGTTCAGAGACTTTACAGTTTGGAAATGAGATCGTAAGACTGAGAGAGTTTCTAAGGTATCGTCATTCAAAGATGTTCTTAAATGGTTACATAGGTAGCCTGCTGATGAAAACACTCTCTCGGACTCTACGCTTGTAGGCTCCTCCGTTATCATACAGAGCCATTTCGACTTTGATCACTAATAGTAAATCACTTTCGAATTCTGAATCATTGATGGAAGGCCTCTGGCTCGTTATATCCTCGGACATATATTTATCAATGGCTTCTTGCAACTCCTCCGCCATTGATTTTGTAGAAGAGGATGCAGTTAATGCTTCGGAAGATAAAACTATATTATCCTCGACGTCCTCGTCCACTGAGTGCAAAGTAACGTGACTGGGCTGTCAGAGCTGAAATATTTTTGTCATTAATTCAGCTATTTGATCGCTGTTAAGGTTTGGAACAGTCGCACTCTCGTGTCTATTGTTGTAATATTTTGCCGGGTTTTGTAGATATTTTAGAACTGATGTGAGGCCATTTGTTCGTTGCTTAATTCGCTCAATTAGTTGCTGTGCAAATCTATCGCTGAAATGACCTTTACGTTCGTTAAGTTTTGTAAGCATGAAAGTAATTGCTATATCTGCAGTAAGACTGACATCGCGGCGACAAAGAGCTTCGACGGTCACCTTAGCAATTTGCTAGCATGCACTAATGTCAGCGAGAATTTCAAAGTCGGTGTCGAGAAAGATGATGTCCGACTTTATGTCTATAAGCGACTTTTGAATGCACGACTTTAATTTGAGAAACCGATCGAGCATGTCAGCCAAAGAGCTCCACCGGGTATTGCAATCAAGCACAAGAGCCGTCACTTTGCCATGCTCTTCAATTACATATTTTTGCAAAATACTATCTTTTTTTTGGGCAATTTTTAAAAAGTTTTACGACTTTTCTCACCTTAGTAATTAAATCTTTTAGGGACGTCGTAATCTGATGTGTTACGTCATTAGGTGAAACTAGAACCACTTTAAATCGATCTGTTTCTGTACCATATTCTTCATTATCCTGATCGAACACTACGGCACGAATCTTTTCGTTAAAGAAAACGTCAAGAATTGACAGCTGTAACCCATGCGCCAAACATAATTGATGAAAGCAAGGCAAATCCTTGCCTAACTTCACCATCACACTAGCACCGTCTGTAGTGACCGCGGATATATATTCGTTTAAGGATAATATGTATATCGTTTAAGGATATACCGTAATTAGTGAATGCAATGCAATGAACGACAGAATGACAGCGAACATGAGAACGACAACGGCCGGTCTTTGTGAACGGAATGTTCCGATCTGAATGAGCGAGTTAACACGCTAGCATGGCAATAGTGGCAACACTGCATAATGGGAATACGTAAAATAATGTCATTTGATCATCATAACTGGTAAGTTGTATACATTACTATTACTATGCTAAATACTTACTATAGTTACTATGAAATGAACATCGAAAGTAAATAATCGAAAACCTCGATAAACCCGGTTTTTAAACTCTCAAACCCGGTTTTGACATGAGGCCGGAAACCCGGTTTTTTCGATTTCGGTGAAACCGGTTTTGTGACCCCTAACGCTAGAGCTAAATTTCTGGCTATGAAGTTTTAAGCCATAAACGTGTCTCTTGATGTAGTTTTTTTGGCTTGTAGCTATTAATATATCAGATATATGTAATACCTACAAATTTTGATACAAGCGAAATCTAAATTGGCATCTAAATACCTGTACTCGTAAGATAATTTTGTTAACAAACGCACGTAATCTAAGTGACAAAATCCCTTAACAGATAGTTAAATTTGCCAGCCATTTCTCATCTAATTCTGGTTAAGACTGGCTTGTAGCATCATTCGCCATCAATAAACTCCCCGAGGTGCAGCAGGCTGGCAGCCAAGCACTCCATCTCTGGGATTAGAACACGACACGGATTCGTGGCCGCGTTTAGAAGCAGATTACTATCTTCAGTTTAATCTTTTAGTAGTCCCGCATTAATTTTAGGATGAGGTAAAACCATGTTAGGTTTCGTAATTGGAGCTGCCGCTCTCCCCATTTTTAACCGCATCCATTAGATGCAGATGTAGATATCTTAGTCAAAAGTACTTTACTTCTGCGGGGTAAGGGAAGGAAATAATTAATACCCTGCTGTTTGCAAAAATATTTTGGCCCTTAAACTTTAACGTGTTAGAAGGGTAGTCACGTAACTTTTCGAACATACGAAAGGTAATTGTGTAATGTCATTTTTAGTATGGAAAATGACATTTAGACCTACCTTATACGCACGCTCGAAAACGTTGCGTTATTACCCCGCAGGTGTCCACAATTTAAAAAAAATTGATGGACGTTTATGAACATTGACATAATACCGTTTCTGCACTTTCTAATTGGTACACACAGAAGGAGACGGATAGTCTATGTCGCGCGTGAGATAGCTCAGGCGGCGTCTTGTGCTAGCCGTGCTGAGATTTTGTCTGGGGGCTTAATACAAGTGTATTAGTTTTACAAGATTCTTATATGTATATGCTAGTTCTTGCGGTAAGATTTTAAGTTTACCTGGAGCATAATCCATCAGCTACTTATGTTGAGTTTCAAAAATTTATTGTAAAATTTAAGGCAGATTCGCTTCATATTTACATTTGAGGGTATACTTGCATTTGCTACAAACCCGTCACATCTCCTTTCCTTTACACCCACGTGCACATTTAAATATGCGTTCTCACTCTTGCGCATATAATTTTGTGAGCCGAATTAACGGCCAGATTCTTCATTGATTTCGGACTGAATGCATGTCTGTTGCATGGTCCTGATGGCGATAATACTGAACGCCGAGTGTTGACAATAAACTTAATTTAGAAATGTGGTGTACACAAGTTCTGGGCGCGCCCGAGTGTTTTGTGAGGTTCTAGTGGGATAGAGACACTTAGCAGTTGGAGAAAGGACTACCCAAAGTTGAAAGGTTAGTGCACGTGTTCCTTTTCCACTCCATAGCCTCTAAACTAATAGGTAAATGCAGGTGTCACGCGAAGACTTTATTCAAAACCAAAAAATACAGTCCACTAAAATTAATTAAATAATTACCTAGGATGCTAAGGTTCATATCGAAGGCCTACATCTCTCATTAATTTTTCCGCTAACCAAAAATATGGATTAAGCAACTCCATATTTTTTTTGGTCACTTCTCGCCGGATATTCTTGGTCACTGCGACCACGAATACCGTACCTTTTTTGTCACGTTTCGTAAACGCTAATTTGGGTATAATTTTTATGATCATTGTGCTACGTAATTGAAATAGTTGTGACGAATATCTTTTTTAATATCCCGCATCGGCACCTATTTCATTTTAGTTTCGCACCCGCATTACGTAGTACGACAATTCGTAGGTTTTCCCAGGGCTATTTTGCTTTTCGTGACTAAATATATTATTTCACATGTTCAGAATTTCCTTTGTTCATATTTCATAGTGTACGCCATATTTTTATAAGGTACAGTGCCATTTTTCGCGTTCGTGCATATTCAGGCCAGATCGGCTAAACTCGCCGTTTCGGTTCTCTCTCTCTTCCGATACGATTGTACGAAGGCAACGTCACTGTTCATTTTATACATATCGGGTAGGAATTTTTCCTACCTACCGCTATTCCTGATAGGTACTTAATCAGTGAAGAATCCAACATTATTTTACACCGCATATTTTTACATACCGCGCATATACCTGTAGTGTATATTTTACCGCTATTTTTAAGTCGTGTACCTACTTTATTTTATTTACAAATCTATACGTATATTATATACGCACCGCTTTGTTTAGCTTTATCGATTAAAGTAATTTGTGTTTACAATGGGGAAGCCAAAGAGCAGAAAGGGTAGTGAGGCTTTTGCTGGCGAGGATTACGACACTAATAAAAATCAGCTGACTTTATATTCCGTCAAACGAGATGTTATCTACAAACGTGTAGAAGACATTTTAGAACTCGCTTATAAAGCGGAGACAGATCCTAACCAGTATAGGGCATTTCGTACAAGTGCATTAAATATTGAAAAAATGCGTGATGATTACCAGAATGTCTTGGAGTCATACAACTTGTTACACTTGCAACTGTACCCCGAGTCCGAAGTCGAGTACGACTCGTGGAATACCTTTGAGGAGATGTACTGTTACATAAAACAAATATTGCTCGACAACGAGGTCAAAAGTCAAGCTGCGCCTCCCGCCCCCTCTAAGCCTAATTGTCATCTGCCGCCATTGGATCTTTTATCATTTGACGGCGAGGTGAAAAACTGGCCTTTGTTTTATCAACAATTCAAAAGCATTGTTCATGGTAACGCGTCGCTAAGTGATAGCGAAAAGGTACACTACTTAGTAGGTAAGCTAAAGGGACAGGCCGCAAATGTTTGCTCCGGTTTACCACCTACCGCACAGAATTATGCGATTATTTGGAACGCGCTCGTTCAAAAATATGACGACCCGCGATCTCTCGCATCGGCTTATGTCAATCAGTTGTTACGATTTAAACCGCTAACTAACGCTAATTCAGCCGGTTTAGACTCATTCATAAATAATTTCAACTCTTCAATTGAAGCGCTAAAACAATTAAAATTAAATGACCTGACGGACTTTATGTTTTTGCATCTAGCCCTTCAAAAGCTAGACCCGGAAACAATCAAGCTATTTGAAATTACATACCGCAAAGAAAAAATCCCTTCTTATCAAAGTTTGATTGAGTTCGTTAAGGAACAAACCAAAGTGTTATCTCGTTCCCCAAACGCAGTGATTAGCAAACCAGTTGAAATACCTAAGCCGCGCACTCCTCTCAATAAAACTAAGTCTTTCTTAAATAAGGAGGCGGCCGACGTCACAAGCGCTAGCGATAAGTGTGCTTTGTGTAATGGTAAACAACACGAACATTTATATTCGTGTTCTTGTTTTATGAAATTGACTCCGCATGAGCGTTATAATTTTATTAAAATGAACGCATATTGTAACAACTGTTTGAGCATTAAGCACAAAACATTATTGTGTACTTCTAAGCGTAATTGTTCGCATTGTTCTTTAAGACATCATTCGTTGTTGCATTTCAACACTAATGAGAAATCTCACTGCAATATTGGCGCAGTGGTGTATGAACCCGCTATGATTGATTTGCCCGCTATAAATATTGCTAACTCCGCACCCGCTATAAATATTTCTAAGTCCGCACCCGCTAGCGCTTGTGGCTCGTCTCGCCTCACCGACGAACGAGTAGGGTCAAATGAGATCCATTCCGCTCGCGCTAACTTCGACCCTGCAACTGCTGCAGTTAAGGTCGAAAATAGTTTACCGCATTCCTGTTCGGAACATTCAGCTTCGATTTGTGCAATTGCGTGCGACAATCGAACTAATTGTTTTCAAACAACTACCTTATTAGGTACCGCTAAAATAAAGGTTATCGATTCCTTTAATCGTACTCATTACTTGAGGGCTCTTGTAGATGCTGGATCGATGTGCGACTACGTGTCTTTATCTTGTTGCAGACGCCTTTCGCTTCCTATTTGCAAACAAACGCGTTATACCGAAGTGCAAGGTATCGGAGGTGCTACGCAACAAATTTTAGGCATGACTTCGTTAAAGTTCACATCTCGATTCGACGATAATCGCGAATACGCCGTTAAGCCACTAGTGGTAGAACACATTACGTCACAGCTGCCCGACGCGCGCGTGGATAGGGAAGCTATTGGTTGTATTCGGAACCTGCCGCTAGCTGACGACGACTTTTCGCAACCTGGGCCTATCGATATACTATTAGGAGTAAAGCTTTATTGTGAAATATTGCTTTTTGAGAAAATTAAGAGCTCAGACATCAATATGCCCTCCGCGTTTGAAACGACTTTGGGTTACCTAATTATGGGTGATGCCCCTATTATTTCCCCGCAACCCGCTTCGCGCACGCTTTCTGCTTTTACTAGTGATCCGCTACATCAGCTCGTTGAGAATTTTTGGGCCGTGGAGGAAGTACCCTCACGAACGTTTTTAAGTCCGGACGATCAAAAATGTGAAAATATTTACACATCGACTACTGTACGTAATGCGGACGGCAGTTATTCGGTGGACCTTCCGTTTAAAGACGACCCCAATAAACTAGGCGATTCGTTTATTACCGCTAAAAGGCGTTTCTTGCTTTTAGAGAAGAAATTCGCTAAGGATTCCGAGCTCAAGTCTAATTATGACGATATTGTTCGAGAATACCTAAATAAGGGCATTCTCACTCGCGCCGCACCTGTCGAGTGCGACACTCCAGGCTTCTTTTTACCGCACAGTCCTATAGTCCGCCATGACAAAATTTCAACCAAAGTGAGACCAGTACTAGATGGTAGTGCTAAGACCAGCACCGGGATATCGTTAAATGATATTTTGTTCTCGGGCTGCAACCTACAAAATAATATTTTTCACATCTTGTTAAACGTGCGCGTTTACAAGATAGCATTTTTTGCTGACGTGAAGCAAATGTATTTATGCATTCACATGAATGCTCCGCACCGCAAGTATCAACGGATTTTATACCGATTTTCAAATACGGATCCGCTAGAAGTGTTAACGTTTACACGTGTGACATTTGGATTACGTCCCTCTGCTTTCTTAGCGCTCCGCACGTTACGTCAGCTGGCCGCTGACGAACGTCACAAATGGCCAACTGCGGCCTCGGTCCTTGAAAGAGATGTCTATATGGACGACCTCGCTTCTTCAGCTTCCTCTCTTCAGGAAGCTGTTAAGACAGCTGACGAACTGATTGACCTCTTCAAGGCCGGTGGATTTGACTTACTCAAATGGTCGTCTAATTCTATCGAACTGCTCAATCACATACCGGAGACGCACCGACAATCTGGGTCTATTTCCTTCGACGATGGAAATTCATTCAAGATTTTAGGTTTGCGCTGGTTGCCCGCACAAGATGCGTTTGTTTTTGACACCGTGAGTCCTCCAACTGTGTGTACTAAACGCGCCATCCTCTCCGCCACCGCTCGTCTCTATGACGTGTTGGGACTCGTAGGACCGGTCATCTTATACGCTAAATTGATTATAAGAGAACTATGGCTCATTAACCTCGATTGGGATGACTTACCTCCCAGTCACATAATTAATTTATGGCAGCAATACTTATCCGAGTTACCGCTGATATCTAAACTCACCTTTCCCCGCCATTTAGGTATAACCGCTGGAGCGCAAGTTACACTGGTTGGCTTCTCAGACGCTAGCGAATCCGCCTACGGCTGCGTAATATACGCGCATGTTGTGAATGGCGATGGGCCACCGACTGTGTCACTGTTATGCTCTAAGTCTCGGGTTGCTTCGGCCAAACCCAAAGTGACACTCGCTCGTCTAGAATTAAATGGGATATTGCTGATGTCACGACTTCTTAAAGAAGTTCACAACACGCTGTTAAATAGGCACGACATCAATAATATTTTTGCATTCTCGGATTCAGAGGTCGCACTATGCTGGTCGGTCGCTTCGCCGCATAGGTTTGACGCTTATGTTGCCAATCGCATTTCGCAAGTTCAGGCTAATATATCACCTGACAACTTATATCACATTGCTGGTTCACAGAACCCCAGCGACTGTGTGTCGCGCGGATTAACGCCCTCTCAGCTCATTAAGCATGAGCTATGGTTTACTGGACCGCCTTGGCTATCGCTACCCATTAGCGACTGGCCTGTACAAAAATTTGTGCCAAATCGGTTGTTATTGCCGGAGGAGAAAACTGTTTCTCACGTGGCTACTCAAGTCTCTGGCGATAACCATCCAATTTTGACGCTCGCCTCGCGATGTTCTTCGTGGCACAAACTGCTTCGCGCCACAGTATATATATTGCGCTTCCTGAAAAAGCTACCACGGGGTAACTTCATCACTGCTACTGACTTGAACGCTGCCGAGTTTGAAATTGTTCGAGCAGCGCAGTCGGTTTATTTCTCGGACGATATTAAATCTCTTGCAAATGGGCAAAAATGTTCTTTAAAGTTACAGAAACTGTTTCCATTCCTCTCGAATGGCATTTTACGCGTCGGAGGTCGCTTATCGAACTCATCGCTCGGTTATGATTCGAAGCACCCTATAATATTACCTAAAAAGGGTCACGTGGTTGAATTGCTGATTGATTCTTATCATCGTGATTATTCTCACGCTGGACCGCAATTATTAATCGGTATACTAAAAAATAGATTTTGGATTATATCCGCACGTCGCATTGTTAGGCAGCGCACTCAAAAATGTAACGACTGCTTTAGGTTAAACCCTAAACCTACATTCCCGCTTATGGCCGACTTGCCTAAATGTCGCCTAGAACAATGCAAGGCCTTTTTGCATACGGGTTTGGACAATGCGGGACCTCTCTATATCACACCCTATCGCAAGCGTGGTGTTCGCAGTATTAAAGCATATATATGTCTTTTTATTTGCCTGGTGACGAAAGCAATTCACATAGAACTGGTCTCGAATTTAACATCGGCCTGTTTTATTGACGCATTCAAGCGATTCCTATCCCGTCGAGGTCCTTGTTCTTACCTTTATTCCGACAATGGAGGTAACTTTGTAGCGTCTAAGGCCTATTTTAATGAACTTCACGAGTTTTTGCTTTCTGACGATTATTATCGAACCTTTAATAACGAACTCGCTAAACACCGTATAACTTGGAAAATGAATCCTCCCACGGCTAGCCACTTCGGCGGTATATGGGAGGCTAACATAAAAAGTGTCAAATCACTATTGTTTCGTGTGATCGGAAAACAAGTCCTCACTTTTGAGGAAATGTCAACTGTCCTCACACAAATTGAGGCAGTGCTTAACAGCCGCCCTTTGTATGTTTTGAGCTCTGACCCATCCGAACCACTTGCGCTTAGTCCTTCTCATTTTCTTTGTACTTCTCCGCTAGAGTTTCTACCGGCGGCTGATTTGTCGGACGAACGTACTAATTTGCTGTCCCGATTTTCCTTAATGGACTCGCTTGTGCAATCGTATTGGAAGCGATTCAGATCGGAATATCTGCACAACTTGCAACAACGAGAAAAGTGGAACACTTTGTCAAATCCAATCAAAATTGGCACAGTGGTACTGTTAAATGTAGATAACGCTCCACCCTTACAGTGGCCGTTAGGTATTATAACTAACGTATTTCCTGGTAAAGATGGGATCACTCGGGTGGCAGAAGTAAAGACAAAAGTCGGCACTTACAAACGACCTGTTGTAAGACTTTGCCCCCTTCCGACTCAATAGGAGTCGATTTTAGTATAAGTTCGCGTCTTTGATAGACAAATTAAATTGGTCATTTTACCTATATTTTACTTGTTCTTTTTGTCTCCCTCTTACGCGAGCATCTATAATATGTTATTTTAGGCTTTTGGTAAAGGTGTTAGGTTAACTCTTTATTATTATTATTTGTAGCTCTTGATTAGGATATCTAGATTAGCTTAGCACAATGATCGTATAAATATTATACTGCAGTCTGTATAGTAAGAGATTTGCTCTTCTGTTTTCTTGAAGGGATACTTCAAGGCCGGGGGGATGTTGAGTTTCAAAAATTTATTGTAAAATTTAAGGCAGATTCGCTTCATATTTACATTTGAGGGTATACTTGCATTTGCTACAAACCCGTCACATCTCCTTTCCTTTACACCCACGTGCACATTTAAATATGCGTTCTCACTCTTGCGCATATAATTTTGTGAGCCGAATTAACGGCCAGATTCTTCATTGATTTCGGACTGAATGCATGTCTGTTGCATGGTCCTGATGGCGATAATACTGAACGCCGAGTGTTGACAATAAACTTAATTTAGAAATGTGGTGTACACAAGTTCTGGGCGCGCCCGAGTGTTTTGTGAGGTTCTAGTGGGATAGAGACACTTAGCAGTTGGAGAAAGGACTACCCAAAGTTGAAAGGTTAGTGCACGTGTTCCTTTTCCACTCCATAGCCTCTAAACTAATAGGTAAATGCAGGTGTCACGCGAAGACTTTATTCAAAACCAAAAAATACAGTCCACTAAAATTAATTAAATAATTACCTAGGATGCTAAGGTTCATATCGAAGGCCTACATCTCTCATTAATTTTTCCGCTAACCAAAAATATGGATTAAGCAACTCCAACTTATATAGGTACATAAATAAATAAAAGAACCATTTATTGTACGAGTTAATTACATTATAATAACTAAATTAATACAGTTTTATATCTATAGTAATCGCCTGTTTGGCGTAGGCCTTTTTTTTTTTTTTTTTTTTTTTTAACGTTGGGGAAATGCTTTTATGCATCCCACCCGGTTGGGGGGACCAGGACGGGTATGACGGACTAACCGCAGCAGAACGCCTTGGACTACCGTCTAAAACCCCAACGAGTGCCGGCTCCGCCTTGTCGAGGACGCCGCGGGATCGCTATCATAGGCCTCCCTCTCTTTCCAAACTCTGGTCTCTTAGCTTTGCAGTGTGGCAGTGACCACACTTATATGTTTGAAATAAAATGTAATTTTTCATACTACAAAATAAGACTCACGTTCTATAAGTCACGTGATTACCCTGCTGTCATATTGTCATCTATACTATAACGTGGTAAGTTGTTTCCAATTACGCTCAGCAGTGCGTTTCGTAGAAATAATAGCAATAAAAGCTGAAGTCCTGGCCATGGCGGTCCCAAAAAGTTTTGGGCACTCGGAATATTTACTGCCAGCTTTATACGACTCAGTCAGCCCGGCGTGGTATTAGTACAAAGTAAGTTTAACTTATTTACCCTCCCAAGCGTATTTACCCGTGCGGTATAAAATAACATAATTGTATTATCATTCATTATAATTTGCGTCGCGGGTGACCGCTGGAAGCGGGTAGCGCAGAACCGGTCATTGTGAACCTCTTTGGTGGAAGCCGAAGCCCAGCAGTGGACGTCCTTCGGCTGACATGATGATGATAATTTGTTTGATATATGTATTTATTAAATCACATATTCGAGCTACTCATCCAGTCAGTCACAACTTATATTATCTATTTTATGGGATTATCTATTTAAAGGCGATTAAGAAATCTCTGAAACTGATACGTAGATAAAGTTACGGAGACCTTTTCCGGAAACCGACCAACAACTTGCTTACCAGAAGCGGTACCAAAAATTGTATGTGCATTACCTATCCTTTTTGGGACCACATTTGTGAACTCATGTTTATATAGGTACGGTACCAGACATCCAGACTTATATTTACACTTATAATACACATACTAAGTAGGATCGAGTCGACTGCTTAAAACAAGAATTGACAAGAGCACGAGCAGTTTAGTTTTCCATCATGGCTTCTATAGTATTTTGTATTGATACCTAAAGGTAAGCGTCCACAAGCCCGCATAGCACGCATCGGACGCATCGCACGCAACGGATTTTAGTATTTTGTTATATAGAAAGTCACACAAATGCGTCCACTGACGCCCTAGAATCCGTTGCGTGCCTGTGGACGCTTCCGCACTAACTCCTGTATATTGTACCAACACAACAGTGTGTATAGTGAGACACATTGGGTTCGACGTTATCAAGGAATCTCAGAAGGACGACGGGTCCGACTGGAGTTGACACGGGCAAGGCTATTGATGAACACGCTTTCATACTGACCCTGCAATGCTTGTTGATTCTAGACAACATTATATTTATTATTAATATCTTCCTCTAAAAATTCTACAATGTGTCATTTGCACCAGTAGAATAAATATAAAAGTACCTACAGAATATGTGTGTTCACCGGTATTGCGAATATCGCTAAAATTCATGGTACGTAGTTAGGTACCTGTACCTACGACTAAGAGCACAATAAAATTGAATTCTCCACATCAGCATACACAAATTTGTAGCAGCGCCGCTGGTTGGAAGTGCATAAGTTGGAAATCGCATTTCTATTTCTCAAAGTCGACGTGAAGTGTGGGTTGCTAGTTCGTTCTGAGACCACAACAAACACATTTGGCCGATTCCGTTCGGGGGCGAGTCGAGGCGATAAACTTTGTTGACAATGACTGATGCGACGAGAGCTCGATCCGGCGACCCACCCGTCGCCACCAAATGTGCAATTTTCGAACGTGCCGCTGAAAAGGACTGAAGTTCCTTTCATTGTAGTAACTCAGTTTTAAGACAGTGACACAATGCCGCCCACTTTAACTTTGCCACAAAAGGAATTTTGATATTAAGTTAGACGAAATAGAAATTCTTGTTAGCGAACAAGTTGTTTTGTGCCTTCTGGGAGTTTCTGTAGAGGTGTGGCTCAGTATCAGTTTACTTTAAAGAAACTAGCAACATGGATTAATGTTTAGTCATTAGTACTTGTCCCGGCGTCTAGTTGCACTCGTGTTTGCTAGCGCTCTGGTTTCGCGTAAATTAAAAGTACGAAAGGTAGAGGAACGATTTCAACAAGTCTTAATAGTTACTATTGTTTTTATTAGAATCACTTGGTTTCCTGGCTGTTTTAGAAGAATATTGGTTTTTGTAAAGGACGTACTTCGAGATAAGATCATAATAGGAGTAGGAAGGCAATCTAGAGACTTAATTAATTTTCGCCCTGTTCCTTCCGTGCCTGCAATGCGAATTACCTTACCTGAAACAAAATAAATTAAAGGTTTAATTAAATATTCTATGCTCCTTTCATTCATTATAGAGTTGACAAATTTATACAATTTGATTAATTTCTTATTGAATTAGGTTATATCAATCAGTCATTAAATCATACGTTTTCTAAAATGGAGTAGGTAAGTAAGTATTGAAACTCAAACTAAAAAGTATCATAAAAGCTATTAAGAATTAGTTTTACTTATCGATTATTATTATTAACATTTTTAAATTTTTATTAGAATGCCATCTCATCTCATCTGTATTGAAACATGTTCTGAAAATAAATTATACGATTTAATTAAATCATATATTTAGCTTTCTTTAAATTGATAAATTCTAACGTTACAACAGGTAATTGAAATAAGTAATGGCGGAGTTAGAATTTTATCATTATCATCAGTATCATCAGCATTTCAGTCTATATCTTCAACTGTTAAATAAAGGTCTCTCGTCCACGCAACTTTGCCCTAAAGTGCTACTTCGAACCGAAAACGCATATGCCTCTCTGTCCAACTTGCGTATTCGAGCGACAGAGAGGGAAATACTTCGTTTTCAGTCCGCGGTAGGTCCTCTGCTCTGAGATTTCCGACTCTGAGCTATAGTCTCATCCAAGATTTCCCCGCCGACTGTCAAATGCCATCAAACGGGCTGGCGCTGGGACTGGTCTTCATTTAGATTGTGTTAAGCGTTAATTACGAACTTGTATTATTGAAATTATTTAAAATGTTCGTCTTTACCTTCTTGCTAGGAGAGTAAAGTCACTTTTGAATGGACTAATTTGATATTAGGCGGTCAATTCAAATGATTTTAAGTAAGTATACTATACATAGGCTCACGCATTTATTCCCAAAACGGGTAGACAAAGCACAAGAAAATTAATTTCAGTGCCACTAATTAACGATTTTAGGTTTAGGTAGGTATATTGCGGTGACAAATTGCTAGCCGATCGGCCACAAAATACTTCAACATGGTTCCCATACTGTAGTGCTTGGTACCCACCAAAGCATGGTACATTTACAATTTACATGGTAAACGTTCCTGTACTTGAAACATACCCAGTATTTGAAATTTTCAGACTTACACACAGACAGATCGTAGAGGTGACTAATACTAGAGTTGCAATCGTTATCGTAGATGTGTGTTCTCTCAAAAGATAACTGTGTTTCGTGTCATTGCTGTAAACGAAGAAGTATAACATAGCAAAGGTATATACTATTATTGATTTTTATTAATCTTTTGTGGCTTTTGAGCTGTAAGTCCAATACATTTACTGTTTTAGGGTTAGGTTACCCTCTTCACCAAATTAATGGGAGTTTTTATTCTTACTATCGCGATGAACGTATTTAGCAGGTATTTTTTATATTCTCAAAATAATTTTGTTGCAGTGTTTTAAGACGAAAGTGTGTGTGCTGCCAGTGATGACATAATGGGCATTGAAATGTAGTCGCTTACTATGGGCCTCATAAGAAGGCTTATGGAGAGGGCTATGCTGGGACTATCTCTGCGTTATCGCATCAGAAATGAGGTCATCCGCAGTAGAAGCAAAGTAACCGACATAGCCCTCCGAATCGCTAAACTTAAGTGGCAGTGGGCGGGGCACATTGCACGTAGAACCGTTGGCCGTTGGGAAGGAAAAAAAATGAAAATTTTAACCTCCTCGCTATTACGGTTCATGAGATACAGCAAAAAACGCCAACAACTACTCTGTTGTATGGGAGCCCCCCTTAATTATTATTATTATTTTGATTTTAGTATTTGTTGTTGTAGCCACAATAAAAATACATAATCAGTGCATTATTTATTTTACATAGTACAGGTATAAGTAAAAAGAAATGTTCGTAAATTAAATTAAAACTAAATATAACTAAAGTTATAATTAAAATAAATTTATTGAAATGATAAAAAGATAAAGACACTAAAAAAAGAAAAACTATATTCGCGGCTACCCAAGGTCAGTCATTGGCGGAAAAGAATCCAAGATGCTGGCGGCGTTTCCCCTTTGCACAGCAATACTGAGCCTTTGTCCGAGAAACTCCCCAGCTCTTGGATCACATGCAGGGCAGGGAACCGGTTAATCTCAAAATCCTGAAATAGCCAAATATTTTTAATTAGTTTATGCTCTTTATGTAGGACTCAATAATGTATTTGGGTTATTACTTCATATTGTTAGATTGCCTGATTAAACATGAAATAGTAGACGAAAGAACGATAAGAACTAAAAAATACCGGTATTTTTGTATGGACAGAATACCGGTTTCCGAGCCCTGATCACAGGTAAATCTAATAAGTTTTTTTTTTAATAAGGTTAAACAGTTGATGAGCCTCTGGGCCCCAATAGCCTAGAGTCTCAACCGCAAACGGTACGAAAATATAATTGTCACCTAATAACATGTATTTTCGGCGCTTAGCCGCCTCCGCGTTTGTGGCAGCTTCACCTGGTTTTTGACATGTTACTGCAATGTGTGAGGATGCCAAAGTGTCTACACAGGTGGAGTCCCACACTAAGGGCCTCCCCAACCGCCACGGTACTAACGTCATACCATCGTCATCATCTGTGCAAATTTCAACTGTCTAGCTATTACGGTTCTTGAGATCTAGCTCGGCGAGTGGTAGCCAAGAAAAAGGGCTAAAATATCACGTTTTTTGTATGGGAGCCCCCCTTAATTATTATTATTATTTTGTTTTTAGTATTTGTTGTTATAGCGGCAACAGAAATACACAATCTGTGAAAATTTCAACTGTCTAGCTATTACGGTTCTTGAGATACACGGCCTGGTGACAGACGGACGGACGGATGGACAGCGAAGTCTTAGTAATAGGGTCCCGTTTTTACCCTTTGGGTACGGATTCCTAAAAAGAAACTATTTCAGCTTCGCACTCGTATGTTGCAATTTATACGGAGCGTCGAACTAAGATAACATTCGATTTTCATCGTCTCTACACGACACGTAGTGGACGTGTGATAGTATTGCGGCAATAAATATAAAAGACAGCTGCATCTCTCTTGAAATTCTAGTAAATTCGATCAACACGACACCCGTAATCTGCCACTTTACTGTATAAATTAATTGCATTTCGTCTTCAAAGAATGTTCCAGATTTTATGAGATTTGAGGTCATCTACTAAAATTTTCAAAATAAACCTTCTCACTGAAACGACTTTGATTGTATATGGTTGGTTACACACACTCGGAAAGTAACCTTCCCAGTCAGAATGCATTTTTAGGCACACAATATAAAAATGGATTAAATAAAATTTAAGTATGCCTATTGCCATTGGCTATGCGTACCTAACTCGATGAGATAATGAAAAGTCCGACCGCCTGCGCAATAGCTTACATGGCGATGGTGAGTGTACGCTGTGGAACTTAGGTATATACATATACCTACTATAGGTACTCACGTTTATTCATAATTCTTATTGCAAATATTACATGCCGTAGAGCATTAGAGTATTACACAGCCTAAATAATTTATACCAAAAAAACCCGACTCCAATTTTATACTTGCTATGCCACAATTTGTGGTTTCCGTGAGCCAATGCTTGGTTACCTACAGAAAATACCGAAATCGGCATATGCATGCCTATCAAATTCGAGGAGTTCCCTCGATTCCTCCTAAATCCCATCATCAGATCTTCACCAAATTTATACGGGACCAATGTTACAAAAAAAAAAATCAAAATCGGCCAACGTGGTCAAGACTTATCGGGGAACATACATACATAAAAAGAAAAACAAGCAAACATGCATAAAAACTGAGTACCTCCTTCCTTCTATTAAAGTCGGTAATAAGCAAACTAAGAATAAACATTCGACAAATTCTAATCCACAAACGTGGGATTCGTCCTCCTCTCTTATTCACATACCGACTCGTCTTCATCTCTCACTGTCATATCATCATCATCCTAGCGATATTCCCAGTACAGTTGCATCCTGAAGGATGCCTGGGGTCCGCTACCTAATCCTAAGAATTGGCGTCGGCACTAGTTTTTACGGAAGCGACTGCCATCTGACCTTCCAACCCAAGGGGGAAACTAGACCTTATTGGGATTAGGCTTGTCAAGTGAGTGGGCAACTTGACTGTTAGAAGTTCTCAAGATATTCTGTTTTGTAGTATTTGTTGTTATAGCGGCAACAGAAATACATCATCTGTGAAAATTTCAACATTACGGTTCATGAAATACAGCCTGGTGACAGACGGACAGACAGACAGACAGGTCACGTCACATACACATCACAGATGAAATGCGCAACAGGCTTTTACTTAAGTGTATTTTTTACCTATCTATCTATCTATCTATACATATAATAAAGCTGAAGAGGGTCGAAAGTCTGTACATGGAAGATATTCGAAAATAATTTTTAAGAAAAATAACCGACTTCAATGGGGGAGGCCGGTAAAAGATTATTATACTTAGATGGTGCACTCTTAGATAGATATACAATAAAATAAAAATGGCTATAATATATGTTTATAATGGTAGAAGACTAAGTACCCTCAATTCCTCATGGAATCATGAAAAAACCTTGCTTGCTTGACAAACAAAACGAAGAGAACAAATCGCCAATCGTGAACTACGCGTCGTTGAAGAGTTCCGTTCTGATCATCATCAGCAGTTCCACTTCATCAAATGTCACTTTTATGAATGAAAATGCTTGATTAGTTCATGAAAATACTAAATCACTATTGGTGTGCCTTTCACATTTGAGGAGTTCCCTCGATTCCTAATGGATCCTGTCATCAGAACTCGAGCATGACAAAAATCAATCGTGAAAATAGAACTTGCTTAACAAACACAGCTAGAAGGACAAATCGCCAAACGTGAACTTTTCGTCGTTGAAGAGTTGTGTTCTGATCATCATCAGCAGTTCCACTTCATCAAATGTCACATTTTTGTATGATAATGCTCGATTTGTTGATAAAAACACAAAAATCACTATATGTTTGCCTTTAAGATTTGAGGAGTTCCCTCAATTCCTCATGGATCCCATCATCAGAAATCAAGCATGACAAAAATTAATCGTGAAAATAGAAATCGCTCAACAAACACAGCTAGGAGGACAAATCGCCAAACGTGAACTTTTCGTCGTTGAAGAGTTCTGTTCTGATCATCATGAGCAGTTCCACTTCATCCAATGTCACATTTTTGGATGAAAATGCTTGACTTGTTGATAAAAACACAAAAATCACTATATGTTTGCCTTAAAGATTTGAGGAGTTCCCTCAATTCCTCATGGATCCCATCATCAGAACTGCGTTATATATACTTACAATCAAAAAAAGAATTTTCCAAATCGGTTAAGAAATGACGGAGTTATGGACTAACAAACATTAAAAAAAAAACATACAACCGAATTGATAACCTCCTCTTTTGAAATTTTGAAGTCTGTTAAAAAGAATTTTTGTCTGTTTGTCTGTTTATATGAACGAGCATCACGTGAAAACGGCTGAACGGATTTTGATGAAAACTTTACTAATCTGTCGAGTAAATACCGGGTCAGGTTTTAGGCTATAAAAATTGTGCAGATTTGGGATAAAAGGGGGTTAAAATAGGGGTTGAATTTTGTATGGGAACTCCTATAATCCATGATTTACAGGCATGAAAATTGGTAAGCATATACTTGACGACAAAGGAAAAACATCCTCATTCAAAATTTGTGAAATCTTAAGATAGAAACTGAAAAAAAAAGTAAACGCAAGCGCTGCGCCGCGGCGCTGCCCAGTGTGCGTACCAGCCACCACGGTCTCTTCAAATTTTGAACACTTTTATGATTTATTCCCTTAAGTAACTGTGACTCTAAACCCAAATTTCAGTCTAGTTTTCTAGATTCAAAAACTACATATATGTGGGATTGGTATTTTTTGATGGTTGTGTAAGGAGCTGGCTGTTAGATGATGAATAAGGAACGTTCGAATGTAGTTTGAATTGATTTGGAATGGCGAATGAGTTGACGTATGATTCAGTGTGTAAGACGATCTGAGCGAGGCAACATATTTTATAAACATGTAAATAAAACGAAGGATTATTTAAGAAGAGTTTACTTATATATATTATAAGTGTACTTTTTGTCCCGATCATTTTTCATCAAAGGGATATTAAATCGGGGATACAAGTAAGGTCCATGAAACGGGGTGGTTTAATCCTCATACGCCATTCTACGATTTAAGTTTCAGCCCATTGGGAGTATAACAGCGTGTCAAGAAATTTAACTTAAAGCATAGCACTAGCAGAATTGTAAACAAGTTGACGATTCATTATGTCAAAACCGAAATATCATAATTCCTACTGATTGTTGACGCTATTTTTGAGCACAACCTTTTCGCAATTAGTTCTACTTTGCGTGTACATCAAAATGCATTTGCGATACTTTGGCATTGTTTTTATCCATATGCTTAAATACAAAAACAGCTGTTTCAATGCACACTTTGTATCGTCGGTGTATAATTTAATTTTGTCGTGCGTTATTTTTTACGTAATTGTTGACCCTTCACACCAAAAAAATTGTTTGATATAAGAGATAACTTGAGCTGGGCAGCCCAATCGTCAGCATAGACAGTTAGAGCATCTTAGATGTATACTTAGAAGAGGGTCGAAAGTCTGTACATGGAAGATATTTGAAAAAAAAGTTGGCTGGGGATACTTAGAATCGATAACAGAAATCGTTTCAACAGTTTTAAGAATTTGTGTCTGTTTGTCTGTCTGTTTATATGTCTAGGCATCACGTGAAAACGAACGAATGGAGTAGAAGAAGTTTATTCAGAAAAACGAGAAATAACAAAAAAGAAATTACTCTAACTTAAAAATAATTAAAAATAACATATAAAAAATCTAAATTTGGCCCCTTAGGCAGGGTGCCCATCATGCAGGCAGCATTCCCCGCGCTAAATTGCAATAACCTATAATTTACCCTCATTAATATGGCAACTGGATCTTCGGCGACGACATATCGCTTCGACTTCGACCGCATGCCTTGCCACTCTCTCTTCGGTTTTCAGTCATCAACCTTACATGAAGAATCTACTCTGTTGGGAGGCTCGGCCCTTCCGCCTCTCGCGTGTCTCGCCTCTCTGCTTCAGGCCTTCGGCCCTAAGCCTGACATGAGAATCCCGCTCTGTGTGATTATTCTCGCATGCCTTAATTGCCGCTCTGCTTCCGGCCTTCGGTCATCATACTTACATTTCGCTCTGTTGGGATAACGTTTTACGGCAGACCTGCGTAGCGAGACTTTTACCATTGTACAATGTACATGTAATGTTTTTGACGAGATTCATTCGTATAGAATCGGTACATTTGATATTCCGAAATAAGCACTTAATCATTCGTTTTGACAATAGGATTTCTAGGGAATGTCATATTGACTGTAATTATTTCTTAAGGGGGTGTAAAGAAAGGTGAAAGAATGTATCATCACCATCATCATCTGAGGCGTTATAGCCGCGGGTGGGCCCTAGGCTAGCCTGGTCAAGCAAATATCTCCAGTCCGATCGTTTCGTGGCTTTCCTTCTCCAACATGTCACCCCTAAGTTCCTGGTGTCCACCTGAGCTTGAGAAAGATTGTATGGGAAAACAAATCATTCCAAGGCGAGAGCGAATTATACGCGGACGAAAGTCGCGAGCAAAAGCTAGTTATATTATAAATATGTTTCATAATATTATACTTGCATCAAGTTAGAATAATAGGTAAGTATTAGTGGACATTTGGACAATCTGACACACACACACACACACACACACACACACACACACACACACACACACACACACACACACACACACACACACACACACACACACACACATGGCCTAGTCCCAAACTAAGCAGAGCTTGTACTATATTATATGTATTCATTGGGTTCATGGGGTTATATTTACCTAGCAAGGCGCGAGGTTTCTTCATAAACAGCCTGTTTAAATACGGAGCAGACATGGGCGCCTAGCACAGGCAAACTTGCTTGGCACCACGCCTTGGCTCACTCGCCTGTTTTATTGTGACCGAGCCAAGAACTACGATTTACCCCATCTATATTGGCATGCCCGTAATATCCTACCCACTGCAAATAACGCGTAGATGCACCATTATACACTATACAGCCATATAATCGCGGGGGGCTTCAAGGGGGAATTCAAGTGTTCTTGTTCACGTTCTCCGAAAACAAGAGTGACAAATGTGTTGAGGATAACGATTTGATAGTGGACTTTATGAGGTAGGTATCACGGATGACATTGGCATGGTCTTGTTAATCCATTGTTTATACTGCTACTCAAATATGTGATGCATCCTTTGCCTCCCTGTCCCAATCCTACCGTTACCTAGTATTAAACATGAACATGCACTTCTACAAAATCGATGACATGACAAATCAATTTCGTAAATTTACGAGTAACTATAACGTGCATATATTATATGGTAGGTTGTCTCGCTAGCATTCTTTACAAGATTTAACAAAAATATAAAATCCTGTCATGTCATGAGAGTCATGGCGTAGTTAAGATTGGTTAGTGGTTAATAGGCAATATTCGTAATTTTGTTTCACGATGTCATTCGAACCAGTTTTTAAAGGGGAGCAAATGTTTGTATGGGACCTACACAAAAGACATAAATGAGAGTCAAAGTAAAACACAGGAGTAGCTGCGAGCACGACAAATTAATTGACATCAAAATGTGACGTCACAGTTGGTATTAGCCCCGTACTAGCTCATACTACCGTTGTTTGCTAAAACGAGTAATTTACTGTCTTGGTCGTGAAATATTGCGTTTAGGTACATAGTTATAATACAATTTATTTTATAATATAATAAAACATAAGAATCGTACCTAATCTGTCATCATTATAAATTTACTTTTAGGCAAGAAAAATCAATTGAATAATTCTTTGAAACTTTCAAGTCTCATAAATTTTTAAGGTTTTGATCATATTTTTTAATTTAAGTATTTAAAATATAGAGAACAAATATACAGGAAAAGATATCGTGATCTCGCAAGCAGCGCCTAAGACGGGAATCGAACACGTGCATCTGCTCCTTTTTAATTTACTTAAAATTGTTGTGATAATTTGATGTTTCACTATACATTTACACGTATAGCCACACTTAGTTATAAATTGTTACACTAGTGGCTCTGTTCTGATTTCGCGAGTACCCCACCGCCCCACAATTATCCAAATATTGTAAATTTTCCAAAAAATTAAGTCGTCAAAAACAATTTCACGAGACTCGATTTACAAAAAGTGACAGGAGAACAGCCGGATATATGGACGTACGAAAGCATTTTTGCTCAAGCTGATACAGCTCAGCAGACACTTCGCTCGGTCAGTGAGGAAACTACCATATTCGCTGTGGCAACCACGATATGATCTCCCAAAGTGCTCCAAACCCATCATAAATAGTGAACTTTATTACTTATATTAATCTTACATCTGAAACAGTTTGAATGGGCGCCTACCACAATTAACACATTCGGTGCCGGTGACTGATTAATTGCCTTGTCGGCGCCGAATGTGTTAAATAGCAATTATTTCTATAATATCGTTGTTTAAGAGTGTAACCCGCTATATTAACATGTTTTTGTTTTACCCACCATTATGTAGCAAAAAAAAAGATGAAACGCCTTAGAAAATCTCCTACTGCCATTGTTCTAACAAATTGCTTAAATAAATTGTAATAAATTGCCACGAGTTTAAAAGTTATCGGCTAACTCCAACTTACCCGCCATTTTCGTAAGAATTTTGATCGCCGTCGAGTTCAGCTGTTATTCCGTCTTCACCAGATGCCTTGGCTCAAAGTTACCCAAAGAGCAATGGAGAGGGCTATGCTGGGAGTTTTTCTGCGTGATCGCATCAGGAATGAGGCAGAACCAAAGTGACCGATGTAGCCCTTCGAATCGCTAAACTGAAGTGGCAGTGGGCGGGGCACATAGCACGTAGAACCGATGGCCGTTGGGGCGGAAAGGTTCTCGAGTGGCGACCACGTACTGGAAGGCGTAGCGTGGGCAGGCCCCCCACACGGTGGACTGATGACCTGGTAAGGGTCGCGGGTGTCCGCTGGATACGGGTGGCGCAGGACCGGTCATTGTGGAAGTCTTTAGGGGAGGCCTATGTCCAGCAGTGGACGTCTTTCGGCTGACATGATGATGAGATGTCTGTTCTCGCATAAGATAACTTTGTTTCGTGTTTTTGGTGTAAACGAAGAAGTATAACATGCAAAGGTATGTACTATGAATGTGTTTCATTAATATTTCGTGGCTTTTGAGCTGTAAATTCAATACAATCATTTTTTCAGCTCCTACTCTCCAAATGAAGCGGAGGTAAACAGTAAAGTAACTTAATTACATATGTTAGGTAACAAAATAGTAAAAGGTGAGAGAAAATTCAGTAACCTAAATGCTAGTGGAACATTGCGGTGCGCTAGCACACTATTGAATAAACCTAAGAAATAAGACTAAGTCTCTCTGACACGGAACAGGTCTTGGCAAGGCGAAGAGATATTTCAATGCAAGAAATGTTTATGGGGCAAGCCGGTTTCGCAGTAATAATATCTACGTATTTATTTACGTTGGTATGTTATCTACAACACGACTATGACACTGCTTAAATCTTTTGAAACAAGGATTATTTTCTGTAATATTTATAACTGTATGTTTTCTTTACCAGTAAAGTAAACGAATGGCTATGTACTCATATTTCTAAGCCAAAGTGTAGTTGCGTTTTATAATTTGTTTGCTGTCCATAATAAATACGTAAATAAAAAATATCACTACGTAGTATCTCTTTGTGGTTTTATATATGTATTTCCTATGCTAATGGCCACCATTTTTTTCCCGGGGGGAAAATCCATTATGGATACCACCGCACCGCGGGGACTGTGCGGTGGTTATGTCGGACTTGCACCGACTAAAATCCCCCCGATCGTCCTCCTCAAGTCATTTCGGACGGCTCTGGGATCTCCTTCGGAACGCACCAGGGTCGCTCTAGTGGCACACATCTGTGGGTCCCGCCATCTGCTTTTATAGACGATCACAGCCCCCAACTGTGACCGTCTTCTACCCCAAGGACCCACTTTTAGTCGCCTTCTACGACAGGCAGAGGATACCGTAGCCGTATTCTATGCCCCGGCTACAGAGGACTCCATCATCGGATCAATTAAGAGTCCCCATTACGCTCAGCTGAACTCGATTCTCCATACAAACGTAGTTTCATTCTCATTTTAAAACGCCTTGCTGAAATAACATGAAACTTTATATACACAATGGGAGCTACCATATCTAGGTCGGATATTAGTTTCTGTTGTTAGAAATTGTAAAACAATACAGCGAGTTTTTTAGTTTTTTACGTCTTGTATGACAACCTTGATAATCGCTGTATTTTTTCTCCATTATATTTTCAAGCAATAGAAACTAATTTCCGACCTAGATATGCCGGATCTCATTGTGTGAACAAATTTTCATGTTATTCTAGCATGGCGTTTTAAAATGAGAGCGAAACTAAGTTTGTATGGAGAACCGAGCTTACTGCGGCATTTTCACTCTACATACGTCATCCAAGATACATTTTGCAAGCCCTTGAACT
Source organism: Notocelia uddmanniana (assembly GCA_905163555.1). NCBI lineage: Eukaryota > Metazoa > Arthropoda > Insecta > Lepidoptera > Tortricidae > Notocelia > Notocelia uddmanniana. The sequence goes on from LR991055.1 coordinate 27,792,032, forward strand.
GAAAGGGCATTAAACTATTATAAAAACATGGGCTGACGAACGAAACGAAAAAATAGCAACCGTAATATAAATAACGCAAAAGCTACTTGTACCAATGAATAGTTTATCCCAGATAAATATAGTGTCGACCGTTTATTTACAGGGGCAGTCATTTATAATCGATGGCTTTAAGTAAACAGTGTGAACAATAAAACAGCCGAGAGGTTTAAACAATAAGTACCGGCCGTGTGTACACTGCACGAGCTAACATTGCGACTTGATTGAACATGGCACAATGGCTGCATGCCATTAAACAATGCGAGAGGAATTATTGTGAGCTGAAACAGGCTTTTATTTATGCGCTGAGCTACCGACCGCCGACTTTTTGTACGTACAATCTACATACATGAAGATATAGGTTGTAACAAAAATTCCGATGGTCCGTTTAAGGAGAGATAACTACAGCTTAGAAAGGTTGAAAAACTCCCGACATTTGCATTTCAAAGTTCAATATCTCAAACACGGCAGCAATGATTTTGATCAAACGCATCTAAGAACTATCGCTAATAGAAAACCTGCTTTCCAATAAAAAAACGCATTCAAATCGGTTAACCCGTTAAAGAGTACCGATGCCAAAGACAGACACAAATAAAAATGTTAAACTTATTATTTTGTGTCGTGCGTCGGTGGTTAAAAACAGAATAACGCCCTGTTGCCCATACTCATAAGCTTGGCCTTTACCTAAACATGGTATATATTTGCATAAAGTTTTCTAGGGTTCGTTGTAAACACACGAGACTCGTGTCGTCCAGAAGCAAGCTAGAACGCGATAAACTTGCGCTGACGTTGATTTATGTCCCGGTTTGTTTGTCCTCTGGTTCATCCCGAATCCGGGGGATATCGAAGATAAGGCTGGCCAGTGTAGGTTACAAATTACTTGACGAATTTCCCGGCGCTCAGCCAATGTATGTCGGATTCTCTACTTTAAAATATGAAGTAGTTTATTCGCGATCAATTTACAATTTGGCGATGGAAGTTTTCTAAAATAATAGTTTACAGCAGTACTAGCTACTTACTATGCGAAGGGTTGTTAGAGAAGGAAGGAGTTAAACAAGGATATTTGGACTGCGTGAGATAATATTCACGCATTGGAAGGATGTGAGTATTGTATTACGGGCGATAGTAAGATAAGGAAGAAAAAGAAACGCGACGCGTTGATTTTAGCTAAATGGGATTTTCTCAATCATGCAATAAAATTTCGTCATTACGTGCGTTATAACAGGCTTCAAAGTATCACGTTGCAGGCGGAGCAACTCGTGTGAACTTTAAAGGAATTTCATACAAAATTGAAGGCCTAGGCCGGGAAAAATTCAATAGAAGGAAGGAGGTTCTCAGTTCGTCTGCAAGTTTTCTTTTTTTTATGTATGTATGTTCCCCGATAACTCTTGACCACGTTGGCCGATTTTGATAAATCTTTTTTTGTTTCAAAGCACGTACCCCCAAATTGTTCCCATATAAATTGGTGAAGGTCTGATGATGGGATCTAGGAGAAATCGAGGGAACTCCTCGAATTTGATAGGCACGCATATGTCGATTACGGTATTTTCTGTAGGTAACCAAGCATTGGCACACGGAAACCACAAATTGTGGTATAGCGAAGTACAGAATCGGAGTCTGTTTATTTAGTATGAAATTATTTTTGGCGAGTAGGGCGCGGGACAGCCCGAACAGCATCCTTAAACGCATTGGCAAACAGGCTGGACTGTCCCCTCATAAAACAGCTCTTGAGCCTGCATGTCATTTCAAAATAACTGCTTGGGTTTATTTATGTAGTTTGTTTCAATGTAGGTATTGACATGCGAATTTAATTTTAATTTATTTTAATTCTAATTTTATTTTTATTTTATTTTTTTCTATTCTATTGAACTGAAATTATGTAATATGTGTAATTTATTAACACTAGGTTAAGAAAATTGTTACTAACCGATATGGACTTGGGTCTGAAATAAAATGTTTCATTCATTCATTCATTATTTTATTTTTATTGTCAAACATGGCGTCTGTTAAATTTGCTTTTTGAGTCCTGTATTTTTTATTTCATTGCATATTTTTGAGAAAAGCACAATACAAAATCCGTCTATATCTACTTGGCCTGCAACCCTTCGTTTCCCGGCCTCTATAGTAATGTACTTATCAACAAGGGCAACCGAATGATGATGATGAGATTGATGAGTTTATAAGCACTATTATTCTTAATAGCGATCCGATGTCCACAAATATATGGACTGACCAAATAGTTGTCGTCGATAACGAAGATTGACGAGGGACATAGAAGCCCTGTGAAACCAGTTAATAAATTATTGAAACAAATGACGTTTTACCTGTAATTACAGGCGGCGTGTGCCGTAGTCGGTCAGATGAAATATTCAGTAATAGTACATTACTACAGAGGCCGGGACGAAAGGGGTTGCCGGCCGAAGACATATATACGGCCGAGCGAAGCGAGGCCGGATAGGTCTAAGGCTGGCAACCCCAAATTTCCCGCCGAGGTATGTATAGTGCTTTTCTCAAACATGAAATGAAATAAACAACAAAAAAAAACATAATTTTATTTTTAATACGCTTAGTGGCAGAATGTCATGATGCCTGTGCCACAAATTTATGTGGAATGGAATTAAAAAAGAGGACTTTGCCGGCCTAGGCCTGCAAGATTTGTATGAAATTCCATTAACGACCTCTTGTCATAGCCGCGCCTGAAACGTCATACTTCGCAGTCTATTATAAGGAACATAACATCAATATTTCATTGCATGTTTGAGAAATAATCCTTATTAGTATATTCCATATAGGAAAGGGGGATGACAATAGAAAATTTAAGAGTTATAAGCGGCATTGACGATATGAGACTAAGGAAATCCGAAATTGTGAACCCATTCCATTATAATATCGAAACTAACCCATTACGTTACACATTCTATCTTCATCATTATTCTAACATTATCCGAACACAGTTGCATCCTGGAGGATGTAGGCATGTATATAACTACATAATTACACTTTTTTTTAATGACCGCCTGATGGGAAGCGGTCACCGCAGCCTATGGACGCAAACAACTCCAGGGATGTCACATGCGCCTTGCCGAGGGTCGGCTTAAAAATGTATACACTCTTTTCTTGAAGAACCTCATACATATTTACACATTATACATTCTATCCTATACAATTAAACGAGCAAGATTTGTATATTTGTATCTAATTAAAAAAACGAAAATCGCTCTAAGGCTGGGTTGCACCAAACCGTCTGTAATCGTAAGCTGTGTTCGTTAAAATTTCAATGTATGGAAAGATTGACAAGTTTCTATGGGATGACAGCTGCTGGCGCCATATTTAACGTTGATCAGTCTGTGGTCGTTAGTCGGTGCAACCCAGCCTAACTCATTTTAATGAAATTCACAATATTATTCATATATTACATATATTCTCATTTTCGGGAAAACATGAGCAAAGATCGGTCGCCCAGGTACTTCTATCTTTACATATGTCTCAATAACAGGGGTGAACAATTGGTGTTATTTATTGGGGTTTAATATGTCAAACATTGGGTCGTTTACATTAAGAGTGAATTCATAACAGGCACTGCTCTTTTTAAGGGCAAACAACCGCCGTGCTTTGGGCTAAATTTCTGTCATAGTTTGGCGTGGGTAACGATAAATAGCTGGTACCGGTATCGCTACTCTTAAGTTGTCAATTGAACTGTGATAACATGTTGCCAATAAATAAATAAATAAATATTAGGGGACATTTTTTTTTCCACAAATCGAACTAGTCCCACAGTAAGCTCAATAAGGCTTGTGTTATGGGTAGCAGACGACGATATATTTAATAGATATATACATAAATACATAGAAAACATCCAAGTCTCAGGAACAAATGTCTCTGCTCACCACAGAAACAAATGCCCTTACCAGGAATCGAACCCGGGACCTCTAGCTTCGGAGGCAGTGACACTACCAACTAGGCTAAACAAGGCCGAGAAACACACAGGCCAATGTTATCACAATCTATTAGCTTCGACGCATAACAAGTTTAACCATTGGCATTTGTTTGTTGGACAGTTGTTAGTCGGTATCGCTTCACAATAATAAGGCTGCGGGAAATGTTTAGTGGCAAAATTTCATTATGGTCACATCGCTTATTAATTACACTCTGGCAAACGTATCGAAGAATATTATGGAGTTCAGTTCCCTTGACCCAGATTGCTATCGGGAGCCCGGGCGTGAGATCTCGAGGGTGGCCCAAGACTCTGGCGAGCGGTCGATAGAATCACGAATAAATTGGCACAGAGGGACCGCTCCTCTATACAGACAATGGCGAGCCTTCGTCGCCGCTTGTCTGTAGAGCCACAAGCAACTATGTTTGTTTGTTTGTAGAAATTGTAGACCTTAAACGGACAAAGTAGATAACTTCTCAAGAGTAAGATATATTATTTTACAGAAACATAAGTACCTATAGATTTATTTACTGTGAGTTCTACATATATCATTAAGAAGCAAAAATCTTAGCAAAGCTATATTTGATAGTTAATTGCACTTAAATGACGTGCATGCTATGATTCATATAAAAATCAGCTCGACAACAATGCCACTATGAAGTTTCGTATATGGACTATACCTACTTTAAGATAACATTTGTTTTAAGTTCCTTTCTTTTGTCTACGAGTATGTCTCTTTTTTCCCCAATAAATAAAATAAATTAATAGATAAACAAAGTTCTCCAATACATGAATAATTGATTTGAGTTTTGCCATTTGAAAAAGTTACATGCGACGACATTAACACCATGCCTATATTTATTTATGTTAGTAGTACACTTGTAATTTTTTAGCAATCAAAATATTGGAGCCGAATAGATATTCTGAAAGCTTTCGGGGGAGTTCTGGGATAGGTGTGTAGTATTTCTACGCGCTATCAACTAGGTCGAGTTTACGTAATGTGATCAATAAAAAAGAGAACTTTCTGTATTTACAAACGTTGTGGCGAAAGGAACCAATGGGTTTCCAACAGCTGTTGCAGTTTACTCCACCGCATTTGTTTATAAAGAAAATCGTAAAGGCCCCCGAAAAGCGGAAAGGGACGACGAATCGACAAATGGATTTGATATACAACTTAAATGGGGTCCCGTGTTCTTAAAGTATTTTTCGGCTATCCAAGGATTATCTGTTGAGTTGAGGGAGACAAAGGAATATTTTATAATGTTTTCAAGTTTCGGTTGAGAAACATCAGGCGTTTTCGTATTTCATAATGGGTGTGGACGACGCCCTCCCACAGCACCGTACCCTTGGATAGCTCGAGGAGCGTAAGGTTCCTGCCCACCCGTCTCAGCGGGTCGCGGTGCGTCACAGGTTCTGCGAGCGCGTGAGGAATAGCGGGCAACGCTCCTTGTGCGGCGATTACGCGGTTCACTATTTCGCCTAACGTTCGAAATGAAAACAACTCGGATCACGACACTTATTTATTTACACCACTAAGCACTAAACTAAGCGTTACAACTAAGCCTACACGTACACTGAGCACTACTGGTCACCACTGCACTGTTCACTTCTCTTCTCTTCCCTTTTCCGGATTTAGGACTCGGATACTGAACTCAATACACACACACACACACTGCTCTCGCTGCAAACCAGGCCTGTTTTTATGCCACAATCTGGGCCCGCAATTAGTGGGGATGTCTTCACGAGAATAGGCGTGGTTTAGAACGAGACAGACTGAAAATATCCCTTTCACACCCTTCTAGAAAGTTCTTGAAAAATCCCTCTTTCCTGATTGGTGGATTTACTTGGGCGACAAACTTTGCCAACTTCCCTGCTTCTACATTACTCGCTGTCCGCGACTCTCGCGGGCTCCGGTTTTAATTTATTTCTCTAAAACTTGCGTTCGAGTTTGAGTTACTAGTTTTCCCTTTTCGACAGACCTTATCGTGGTCCGATTTACGCCGGGGTTCCTCGGCTTAGCTGTCGACAAAGATTTTGCGCGTACGCAAAATAAAAGTTGGTCGCCCATTACAACTAAACCCTACGGTCTGGATATTCATTTTCTTTACAAAAGTTAGATATTACCAAGTCTCAATTTTCAATATACTTTTTAACATTCCAGGTGTGTCCGTTTCGAGCGCAGAGCTGAAAATGCGCCGTTTCCGGCACCCTCGATACGTCTTCTGTCTCTTTCTAACAGAGCTTGTAAATATGACTGGCGTGCTGTAGCGTCAGCTCATTATGTTCTCGGCGCTCGTTCCGGACACTCTTCTCCGACTTATGCTGCTTATCCGATGTACAAAACGATCACTTTACATTATCATACGTTCCTTATAGCTAATTAGCACATTAAGATTAACACTACAGCGTCTCTGTCGCAACTTCTAACGCGTCCATTCTCGCACACAATTTATTCACTTAGCACCATTTGGAAGATTTCCGTGGCTGTCCGTAACACTCTCCCCCTCTGACTCGGTCGAGTCGCTCCGTTGCACCGGTAGGACAGCCAGTCGCGTTACAGGTCGCCGGAAAATGCCACCTCTCGTCTCGACGTCTGCTGAACGTATGTTGCCATCGGGCCCCGGGAATACTCTTCTCACTATGCCTCGTGGCCATGTGTTGCGAGGCAAGTTCGGGTCGACAATTACCACACAGTCGTTTGGTTGGAGCGGTCGGGTTAGGTTCGTTGACGACTGGCGGGGCGCAAGCGTAGGTAGGTACTCGCGCACCCATCGGCTCCAAAAATGATTAGCGAGCGCCTGACTTGCTCGCCATGTGCGTCGGTCGGCTTCGTCACATGGGCCCGTAGGTGGTAGGCCCGTGGATCCCCCCAGGAGAAAATGAGCCGGCGTAATAGCTTCTTCGTCGCGACTGTCCACGGAGACGTGAGTGAGAGGCCGTGCGTTTATGGTGTTCTCGGCTTCAGCAAGTAGCGTTTGCAACACTTCTTCTCGCGGTGCCTTTGTGTGTAGTGTTGCGGCAAGCGCGGTCTTCACTGAGCGTACTAAACGCTCCCATGCTCCCCCCTGGTTCGGAGCCCCCGGTGGAATGAAGCGCCACTGCATGTTGTGTCGCACCCCGTATTCCTGCAGCGCCGGCAGCCACTCGGCGTACGCGCTGCGCAGTTCCACGTCGGCGCCCCGGAAGTTTGTTGCGTTATCGGAGTACATCACAGCTGGCCAGCCGCGTCTTGCTGCCAGCCTCCGAAGAGCCATTATTGCTGAGTCTGTGGACAGAGAGTTTACAATTTCTAAATGTACTGCCCTTGTCGTTAGACATGTAAATAGAGCCACCCATCGTTTCTCATGTCGCCGCCCTATCGTTACTGTTATTGGACCGAATAGGTCCACCGCCGTATTCGTAAACGCCCTCTTATATGGTTCGATTCTTGCGAGAGGCAAATCGCCCATTATCGGTACCTGTGGCATGGCTCGTCTAATCTTACACAGCTGACAGTTGTGTGCCACATTTCGCACCGTGGGTCTAAGATGCAAGATCCAATACCTTTGCCTTAAGTTGTTAATTACCATCTCGTTGTTCGCATGTGCCGCCTTTCGGTGGGCTTGTAAAACTAACAACCTCACCAAACTGTTATGCCCGTCTAGAATGACAGGTCGTTTCTCCAGTCCTTGTACGGGAGCCGCGTTGATCCGGCCGCGCATCCTCAGCAACCCATCGGTGTCTAATACTGGGTCCAGTCCAAAGATCTTGCTCTTCTTGTGGATGGGTTCTCCGCGGCTCAGGCTCAGCAACTCGTTCGCGAAGTCGGTACGCTGTGCCCACTGGAACCATATATGTTCTGCGGCCGATCTGTGTTTCACCTGGAATTCGACATATTTTCTGCTTTTAATACGGTCTATAAATTGGAATACTCTTCCCGTCGCATTTATTAACCTCTCGTAACTGGAAAATCGGCTTATGTCTGGCAACGGTGCCGTATTTACTTTCACCTCCATGTCTATTGCGCAAGATTGTTCCTCTAATTCCGCTGGTTGCTCTTCGTTAGGCATGCGTTCCACAGGCCATTCTGTCTCTGGTTTTCTTAAAAATTGCGGACCTACATACCATGCTCTGTCGTAAGCGATTTCTCGGCTTAAGTCGGGTCGTGTAGCTTGATCTGCGGGGTTTAACTTTGTGGGTATCCATTTCCAATCTTCTACTCTCGTCAACTCCGAAATCTCCCCCAGTCGATGTGCTACGTACGTGCTGTACCTTTTCGCATTATTTCTTACCCAATGCAAAACCGTACGACTGTCAGTCCATAAAACTACCTTTCTTACTTTGTATCGATGTTGCTTCAATATCTCGTGCATCAGTCGGGCTCCTATCAGCGCTGATTGCAGTTCTAGCCTCGGGACGCTCAGCTGTTTTACTGGTGCTACCTTTGCCTTAGCAGCGATTAGTGATGTATCTATGTTACCTTCACACTCCACTCGCCAGTATGCAACACATGCATATGCTTTTAGACTCGAGTCTACGAAAACGTGTAGTTGTCTCTCCGGTTCTGATCCCGTCGCGCTGCATGCGTACGGTCGCGGGATCCGCAGTTTCGCTACACCTTCCAACGCTTTCAACCATTGATCAAACTTCTTCTTTTCTTCATCTGGTAGAGGCGTGTCCCAGTCCAATTTCAGGCTCCAAATTCTCTGCAATTGTAGTTTCGCTGTTATAGTATAGTGTGATAACAAGCCTAACGGGTCATATATACTCATTACTGCGGATAACATCTCCCTTTTGGTCGGTGCTCTTTTAAGGTCTTTAACACCCTTATCATTCTCGTATTGAACCCTAGTGTGTCGTCTACCGGGTTCCATATAAGCCCAAGTATCTTACTCTCTTTATTTCCTAGCTGAGCTGGCGCGTTTGCTCGTAGCTCATTAGGGATACGTTGCATTAACCTCTCACTATTTGACGTCCATCCACGAAGTTGAAATCCCCCATTTCTATGCGACGCGGCTACCTGGAAGGCTACGTCTATTAACATATTTTCATTATCAAAACTTGATACAAAATCATCCATATAGTGATTTCTTGTTATTTCCTCTACTGCGGCCGGGTACCGTTCCGCATTATCTCTCGCGTTTTTATCTCTTACGCTATGTGCAATAAATGGCGAAGAGGAGGCCCCAAATAGAATGCTACTCATTTTGTAGATCTGTGGTGGCCCTTCCCTGTCTGTTCCTCGCCATAAGAAGAGCTGTGAGGGCTGGTCATCTGCTCTAAGTTTTATTTGTAGGAACATTTCTTTTAAATCGGCTACTACGGCGAACTTGCCTTCTCTAAATCTAAAAAGTATTCCCATCAATGATTGTAGTAGATCCGGTCCCTCCAAAATGAAATCATTCAGGCTCACGCCTTGACAGGTGCAAGCCGCGTCAAACACAAGTCGAACTTTCCCTGGTTTATTCGCATTGGTTACCGGAAAATGGGGTAAAAACCACGTCTTATCGCTAGCAGGTAATTCTGTCACTCTCTCAGCGTATCCCATATTTAATAAATTGTCTACCTGGGCTGTATAACTCTCTGCGAACTCCGGATCTCGGTCCATTTTCCGCTCGATGCCCCTAAGCCTCGTTAATGCGGTTCCGTAACTCGGCGGCAGCTTCGGGTCGTCGTCTCGCCACATTTGCCCCACCTCGTACCTAGGTCCATTCATATTTACCTTTTTCACGGTGTCTTCGAATATTCTCACTGCCCTTTCGTCCTCTGGTTTTCTCTTCTCCACATGTCGCACGCCCAGCGAGTCTATAGCAAAATATTCTTTCAGTATACCGTTTATGTCCTCTTTGAGGTGACAATGAAGCGCGACCTCGCTACCTCTCCACGCGCTCGTACTCGGCGCGGTCCCGAACACCACCCAGCCCAGCTGGGTCTTGACGGCTGCCGGCTCGCTCTTCTTGCCCATTCTTGTCTCGAGGGGCATCATGAGGTGCCAGTTGTCTGCTCCGATGAGTATTCTTGGCACCGCTTTTTCATAACAGGCATCCTGTAAGTCAGATAGGTGCGTGTATTTAGTTATGTCGTTTAGGTACTGGCCGCGCAGTCCCAACGCGCGTACCGTCCTTACTGACATTCGTTGTGGGGTCTCGTTATTTTTACCCTTTATCATTATCTGCACTCGTTGGCTCTTGTCGTTCGCAGTTGCCATTGACCCCACTCCCTGAATTCGTAGGGGCTCCTTCACCCCCACGGCTCCGATCTCCCTTATAAGATCCTCGTCGGCGAGTGATACGGTAGAACCCTCATCCATAAGGGCGTAAGTGCTCACCGTTCGATTCGGGCCCGTTATTACGACCGGAATAACCTTTAACAAAATCGTCATACCTACTTGCTCCGTATATACATCTGACGCGCAGCTTTGCTCCGCCCTAGGTTCGGGATCTTGTCGGTTCTGGCGGGGCGACTCGGTTCGGGTCGATGAAGTCTGCGCTTGGGCGCTCATTTGCGCTTTAAAGTCGTGCAGCAGCTTATGGTGACCATGCGGGCACCCCTGTATGCCGCACCCCCTTGCTCTGCACTGATCTCTCCTGTGTTTCCTGCTCAAACATTTAAAACATACTCTATTGTTCCTCGCCCAATCCCAACGGGCACCCAGATTCATCCCTACTATCCTTCTACACTCGGTTGTCCTGTGGCTGCCCCCGCAGCATAGGCATTGATCCTGCTTTTCTAACGTATAAGTTCTATAAACCGGTGGCTTCCCTCTGGCAGGCACGTTCGGTTTATATTCAGGGCGTGATGGACCGCTATTACCCACATACCTTTTAGCCGGTGCCTTCGCATGTGAATATTCCAACTCGGCTTCACTTTCCTCTAGTAGGAAGTTCGCTAGCAACATCAGTTCCCCGGCCCCCTGACTGCCCATCTGTTCTCTAGCAAACTGACACCACTTACTCCTCAAGTGTGGGCTCAGTCTCTCCGTAATTTCTCTAATCAAAAGGGGATTATCACCATAATTTTTGCTATCTAAATCGACAAGAGTACCTACTATATTTACAACTCTAGTGCTAAACGAATTTAAATCTACTGCGCTTGGTCCCACATGCGGCAGTTTCTTTAATTCATCCAACGCCTTATCTATCAAAAGATCTGTCCTACCAAAGTTCTTCTTTAACAGTCTAATTATTAACTCTGGTTGCTTTGATGTCGCGAGCAAGTGTTGTACACATTGTTTTGCGTCTCCCTTAAGGCAGTTCCTAAGACGAGCCATGTTTTCATATGAGCTAAAACCATACCTCGCTGTGGTCTCTTTATATGCATTATAAAAGAGTAACCACTCATTCGGATCCCCGCTGTAATACGGCAGCTCGTAGACTTGTTTCGGCGGCTTAGGTCGCATCGTCTCCTTCAACTGCTCGGCAAGACGGTTGAAAGCGGTGGCGGCATCACTGGGCGGCTCTACCGATGACCTTACACCCTTTCTCAGCGGCGTTGACTCAAATCGGCCGATCGGTGACCCGGCTCGTGGCTCTTCGGGTGACGGTTCGCGGTACCCGCGCGGCGATCGGGTACGTTCGACGCGTTCACGACGCTCAGGCAACGGTGCCTTACTCTGTACACGCGGCCCTTGTGGCGGTGATAGGGCGCGCTCTGCTCGCAACGGTGCGAGAGGCGTCTTTTCCGCGCCTCTTTGTCGACTTCTGACGTCGGGTCGGCGAGCCGCGGCTTCTTCCAGCTCCTCCCGTTCTGGCTCGATGCGTGAGAACCATTCATCAACCTTATCCGTAAGGTCAACAAACGTTACCGGCGGAGTAGGCGCTCGTGATGATGGCAGTGATTCTTCCTCGTCGATCATTTTCAATTCAATCGCCAGCCTCTTCTTGATCAGCTCCCTTTCGATTGCTGCCAGCTCCTCTACTGCGCGTAACTCCGCTTCCCTTTTCCTTGCTGCTGTGCTGCTGGCACGCGATCGGACCGACGGTACTGGCCTTCCCGGATCGCGCGCGCCCGAGTTCGCACCCGTATCGACTCGCGGCGCGTCATCTAGCGCGGGCATCCGGCCGGTCGCACGTGTGGCCGCGCCCCCCGCGGGCGCGTTAGCGTTGCCAGTGCCCGCCGCGCGCTCCTCAGTAGGCTTCGGTTGTTTGTCGCGGTCGGACGGCTGTTCCTCTGTTTCGGTTCGCTGCCCCTCCCCCTCCGGTCGTTGTTCCGCCATTTCGGTTCGCGGCCTTGGTCGCCTGTCCGCATCTTCTTCGGACGGGGAGGCAGGCTGGCCGTAAGTGAGGACTCGTGTTCGATTCGCAATTAAATGCGACGCTGCTGCTGTCCCGGCGGTTTTGTGACGGATGGTAGTGGCGTCCTTCTCAACCACTCTACCATCACCGGAGTTCTTTGGAATCGCACCAGTTCTGCGATCGTCGACAACACGCGATTCTGTACCGTACGTCCATGCAACGCCTTTGGACGTAGTCTTCGCCTGGGACAGCGCCTGCTCATTCATCTGTTGGCGTTCTTGATCGTCGGCTTTGTTCGTTTTGCTGCGGGTAAACATCGCGCACTAAGTCACTTCACTGTTATTTTAAACACGGACAAGTCAATCACTCACTGTTTCAGACGTCAGTTATCACAGAGTCAATCGCTCAGTGTACTCACAGTACAGTTAAACAGTCTCACACGGTTATAACATAGCCTCCACGCGCACGCGGAGGTTCACAGTCCCGTCGGGGGTTCTGGATCACCTTATTCGAAGCACTCACACAATAGCCAGTCGAACTGTGATCCTAGTCTAAATCCGGTTCGAAGGACCAACGAACTGTGGACGACGCCCTCCCACAGCACCGTACCCTTGGATAGCTCGAGGAGCGTAAGGTTCCTGCCCACCCGTCTCAGCGGGTCGCGGTGCGTCACAGGTTCTGCGAGCGCGTGAGGAATAGCGGGCAACGCTCCTTGTGCGGCGATTACGCGGTTCACTATTTCGCCTAACGTTCGAAATGAAAACAACTCGGATCACGACACTTATTTATTTACACCACTAAGCACTAAACTAAGCGTTACAACTAAGCCTACACGTACACTGAGCACTACTGGTCACCACTGCACTGTTCACTTCTCTTCTCTTCCCTTTTCCGGATTTAGGACTCGGATACTGAACTCAATACACACACACACACACTGCTCTCGCTGCAAACCAGGCCTGTTTTTATGCCACAATCTGGGCCCGCAATTAGTGGGGATGTCTTCACGAGAATAGGCGTGGTTTAGAACGAGACAGACTGAAAATATCCCTTTCACACCCTTCTAGAAAGTTCTTGAAAAATCCCTCTTTCCTGATTGGTGGATTTACTTGGGCGACAAACTTTGCCAACTTCCCTGCTTCTACATTACTCGCTGTCCGCGACTCTCGCGGGCTCCGGTTTTAATTTATTTCTCTAAAACTTGCGTTCGAGTTTGAGTTACTAGTTTTCCCTTTTCGACAGACCTTATCGTGGTCCGATTTACGCCGGGGTTCCTCGGCTTAGCTGTCGACAAAGATTTTGCGCGTACGCAAAATAAAAGTTGGTCGCCCATTACAACTAAACCCTACGGTCTGGATATTCATTTTCTTTACAAAAGTTAGATATTACCAAGTCTCAATTTTCAATATACTTTTTAACATTCCAGGTGTGTCCGTTTCGAGCGCAGAGCTGAAAATGCGCCGTTTCCGGCACCCTCGATACGTCTTCTGTCTCTTTCTAACAGAGCTTGTAAATATGACTGGCGTGCTGTAGCGTCAGCTCATTATGTTCTCGGCGCTCGTTCCGGACACTCTTCTCCGACTTATGCTGCTTATCCGATGTACAAAACGATCACTTTACATTATCATACGTTCCTTATAGCTAATTAGCACATTAAGATTAACACTACAGCGTCTCTGTCGCAACTTCTAACGCGTCCATTCTCGCACACAATTTATTCACTTAGCACCATTTGGAAGATTTCCGTGGCTGTCCGTAACAATGGGCATTTTATTAATGCATAGGAAGGTTTTTTTTATGTTTTAATGTTGTGATCTAAAACTTTTAAAGTTTGTGTTAAAACTGATTAACTTGAGTTTTTGAAGCGTTGGATGTTTCAATGTTGTGTTCTAAAACTTCTAAGGTTTGTGTTCACTGTTCAAATTGGGTTTTTCAAGCGTTGGATGGAACAAAATATTTACAGGCCTTAATTGCCACTTTGCACGCGGCAGCCCGCCTCTATATTGACAATACTTCTGTAACACGTTGTGTTGCACTTGTACTTTCCAAATTTGATGCGCTGTTCACGATGTTTAGAAAGAATTATTTTCTAAATTAATTTCTACTATGGACGTTATTCTTAGTTTTTAGTATTTTCGTCTTTAGTATAGATTAATTAGCAGTTAAATGTAAATCGAATATATAGTGTCAGTCTATTGTAGCGGTCACAGACATTTTCTAATTTACTTTGTAATGAATATGATGAACAAAATGAAATGTGAACATCGAAATATCTGAAACGGATGTTCCGGTAATCGCCAATGTTTTAACGCTTAATTTCATATGAGTGCAGGTTTATGACACCATTCCTGACCTTAGCACTATCCCCGGTGCACTTAGAGTGAGGGTGTCATGATTTACATGGGCCACTATACTCCAATATAGCCGCTTCAAAAATAACGCAATTTCCTTATAAGACTCCAAACAAAAGAAACACGTCCATGTTTTAATCACTTCAGCGGTTGAATGAGTTATTTTCATTACGTTAATAAACAATTTTAACTGCTTTATAGAGGGTGTAACGTCCACGAAGGTTCATAAATAACTCGTGTACAAATGAATTTCTTGAAAAGGTCGTGGAAATTAGAAGTTCACGTGAGAGTCCGGTCACGCGACCACCCAAACTCTTTGTACTTATTTACTCGTTCCATTATTAACAGTCTTGGTTACAAGGTTCAAATTATTGAACTCTGTCGTGCGAAGAATCGTCAGGCACGAATCCGGCAATTAACAGTCAAGGTGCAGAAAATCGGAACGCGAAAATGTGGAAAACAGAGAAATAAGCAGAATTTTGACAACGCAAAACATTGACGAGAGCTCGATAAATGGAATTTGAAATTAAATGATTGAGCAAGGAAACACTCCTGTGGAGTGTTTTCCTATATTTGGAAACAAAATATAAAAGCCTTTACTTTACTTTTTCGCTGTTGAATAATTTATCCTAAGATGTCTGTGCTCGCAGGGACGGCTTTTATCGCCGGATAAGCGTGTTTGAATAAATGTCAATCAATATACTATACAAGGCTCTTTACGGCAAAGCTTTAGCCCTAATTCAATAAGAATAAAGTTCTTGCTAGAATGATTGGGTCAGTAGTGCCGCCGCCATGGCTTAAAATACCGCCTTAAAGCAATTTCGAGCTAGGTGTGGTAGAAATGATTACCCGTTCGTTCAAACTTCTATAGGCAAACTTGCTTCCTTGCTGTTATTATTATCTAAGGCCCCCAGGAGCTTGTCTGTGCTTGAAACTTTTGCACTACAAAATATGTTAAAGTAACAGCCTCTTAGGTTGGCGATAAGAAAAAAACTTTTCTCTAATCGTTGGCAGTGCTGAAACTGCTAAAAGTTAGTAAACAAAAACAGTATACCGAAGCTTCAGTCAGAACGCAACGAAAAACTTGTTCCCTGACTTTGATGGATGCGATGAACAAACGCGCCAGAGCCAACGGCTATTTTGTAAGCGAAAGGTAAACTGGTAAATCGTACGTGTTTTAAACTGAATGGATATTGCTGAGCGAAATCCATGAAAGAAAACAAAGCGTTACCAGAATTGGAAACCCGCAGATGCTAAAACAGAAAAGTCCATAAAAAAACGTTTTCAAGGCTTCATGTACTTTATTTTAAGACGGGGTGCCCAGACGACGTGGTATTTGCGATTCTCGAAGTAGTCATTGAAAAGCTGTTCCTGTCTCTATCATCTTGATATTCTTGATGACACCTAACTATTGTATAGTGATCTGCATTAAACAGCAAGTTTACAATCTATACGCGTAATGGTAATGGGCGAAATAGACTTGCAAGATTTGATTATATTGCTAGTTTCATATCTACATAGGTAGTATTTAGTAGAAAATTATTTATTTGCATAGACATACAACGCATAACTAACCAACTTAGAATAGTTGAAAAGCCCCCGACATTTTCTTTCATTCATCTCAAAAACGGCTTAACCGATTTTGATCAATCATGTCTAAAAGCCGAGCCACACCGAATGCGTGCGCAGTACGTGCGCGTGTGCGTGTGCGTGGCGCAAGCGGTGTGTCATCTACTATGACATTTCATACGATACATAATTAGTCAGCAAAAAGGATCAAGCTCAAGATGGTGAGATATCTTGAGTTTGATTTTCAGCCCGCTCAGCACTGTTGTGCTAACAGGTGGAGTTAAAAAGACTAGTTTTAAAATAGTATCCATTCCACAGTTGCCAACGGTTATCCCGCAATGGATTAAAAATATCGAGTACTTGTAAAATTTATTTAGAAGCCGTCCTATCGAATTTGTTGTTCGCTGTGAGCCTTTCAAAGTCTGATTTTAGACACTTCGCGACTGACGTGGGATTTATCGAAATAACGGCTCCTGTTAATATTTAAAAGGCCGCGTGGGACACGAGGCAAGTGTTCTTGGATCAACTTTTAAATCTGTAGGCCAAAGATGAAGAATCTGTAGACTTCTGTGGATTGTCTTTAGAAAATTCTAGTCAAACCCACGGTCTAAAAAACTAAATTAGGTATCACCTTTTATACATACACTACTAGAGCGATGTTGTTCTACTCTCTGGTGCGCACTCACATGGCTAGCGTACCCGATCTTTTTTTTTAATTATAAATGTGATTGCTCTTGGCCAGCATCTAGCCGGCGGGCAAAGATGAGGCCGACGATGAAGCGAGCTCACCCAAAAGATGCCTATTCACTCGTGCCTTAAAAAGGTCTAGGTTATATGAATTCGGAAATACAGATGCCGGCAGAGAATTCCAAACCTCAGAAGATCTTCCTTATTAATGCCTGTCCTTATGGTTTCAACCGCTTAGTGCTCCTTTGCTTAACCAATTACACACTCAAGTATAAAGTAGTATAAAGTTCCTGTTTGGTCGAGTAGTCAAGCGAATGCTCTCCTTCCAGCCAGCTATTCACTTCTTTTCTGAGCTGTGATGTAGGTGAGGGCTGAAAGTAAGCGCTGTACAGCCGACCAGGCTCGCAGCAAACGCTGAGCACGAACCTATTGTCGCACAGATTTAGTTTATTTATTTTTTCGATTGTGTATTTGTATTTTTGTTTTTGCTTTTTTTTGCGACTGTATCTCTTTTTTATAAAGGTACGAGCGCATTTTGAGCAGGTCAGTATTCCACCGACGACGTAATTGTAACGAATGGCTGAAACATAAATATAAACGTAAAATAAGATGTTTACTTCCTTGGACAAAATGAGATTACGGGCTTCTAACTAGCCTGGCAAATGTATTATTTTCCAGCGTCGTGATATATTTAAAAAAACCCGGCCAAATGCGTGCTAGGCTAAGCACAATGAAGGGTTACATACCTACAGCTACTGCTCCACATTTTAAACCACTACTCTGCACTTTGAATTAAAAAGGTCGTATCTTCATAGGAAACTCGCGGCACTTACATCCTTTTGTTTGTGCACGACAGATTTTCAGCGATAACTCAAAAATCATTGGACCTATAGTCCAACCACACCACACCTGTAATATTGAAGTATAATTTAAGGTCAAGTAGTCTCACGAGCCCTTTCATTCGATATGTCACGCGATATACATAGTTTGCAAAACTTGTTTTTCTACTTTCTAATTTAGCACTGTAAATAGATTATTTTTTAAATCTGAGTTTTATTTACAACGTTAACCACCCGTATGTTGCTTCATCGGGTGTTATTCACAAACCTATTCGTTCTCACCTCTCACCTCACGCTTCACCCGTTTTTATATGGAAACTGGCAAAATTTGACAAATAACATTTAACAGTTTCCATATAAAAACGGGTGAGGTGACAGGTGAGGAGTCACTTTGTGAATAAGAGGGCAGGCTCTGCGTCATCCGTCAACTTGTTCGCCATTCCAATACATTTCAAACCCCGTTCGAACGTTCCTTATTCACCACACACCGGGACACAACCATAATAAAAAAATAGTACCAATCAATCCAAAAGGAAAACCCTTTCAGTATATTCTGAAACAGAAATCGATAAGCATTCTACATTGGAGAATAAATACCCACCAACGTAAGTATATAGAATATCAACCTATTCACCGGGTTGACGTTTAGTGTATTTATAAATACTTTATTATCTTTTTGCGCATTTTTTCTAATTCACTAAATGAAGTACAAAAAACCGCTAAGTGAGAGTAGAACTCGCGA
The DNA here is from genome assembly GCA_905163555.1 of Notocelia uddmanniana. NCBI lineage: Eukaryota > Metazoa > Arthropoda > Insecta > Lepidoptera > Tortricidae > Notocelia > Notocelia uddmanniana. The sequence continues at coordinate 27,810,403 of LR991055.1, forward strand.
ACGAGAGCTCCGTACCGTGATAGCATGATTTGTAGCTAATCAAGGGCTATGTGCAATGCAATCAGCTCTCGTCTCGAACCGTCTGGGTGTCCCTTAACGCCACAGACCACTTAAAGTGGTCAGTGCTTAACGCTGCATATACTCAAGCAGTATTTTGATAAAATATAGTCACAAATCTAAAGTTCAGTCCTATTCTTTTACTTGTAATATAAGACCTTGCACCTATAGTAGTGTAAGGTTTAGATTTCCTTGGGGGTGTCAAAATATGCGGCATACTAGTAAATGGCCGTATGTTTTGATTGATTTAACTTTTTCATGTTTGATTTTGTGCAGGTCTTTGGGATTGAAGACTTGAAGTACCTGATTTTAAATTCAACTTGATACCTTCAGGCATTCCTGGGAAATAAGGTCCAGAGAACGGAAAAACCATAGCCAAATTAAAAGGGAACGAGTACAATACTAATGAACTCATTTAAAAGTCTAATAATATATTGGAGTTACTATCCATGCACTAGTGAGTGGCCAATAAGTATGAGAATATTCAGGTCCAATCAAGTTCCACTTAACGCCACGGTGCAGATTTAAAATGAGTTATATCATCTTTCGTTATCATGATCATCGCATTTGGGACACCGCCCATACTAAATAACCCATTCCCCTGTTGAAGGGGGGGTCGAAGTTGCACCACGTCCGTACGGAGTACCCACCGTTACCCTACACGTGACCCCTGGGTGGTGCTAAAAGCGCAACAAACTGGCAACCGTACTCGTCTTCTCGGAGATCACACGGTTCAAAAATAAATTACGGTTCAAAATTAAAACGATTATTTTTATTTCCTCCTGTTGAAGGATAAATTACACATGAACAGTGCAAGTTCTTGAAATTTGTAAACTGATTATAATTCTTTTCTCAAACATGCAATGAAATATTGATGTTATGTTCCTTATAATAGGCTGCGAAGTATGACGTTTCAGGTGCGGCTAGGACAAGTGGTCGTTAATGGAATTTCATACAAATCTTGCAGGCCTAGGCCGGCAAAGTCCTCTTTTTTAATTTCCATTTCACATAAATTTGTGGCACAGGCATCATGACATTCTGCCACTATGCGTATTAAAAATAAAACTTTGATATTTTTGTTGTTCATTTCATAGCATGTTTGAGAAAAGCACTATACATACCTCGGCGGGAGCCGAGCGAATCGGCCGGCAACCCCTTTCGTCCCGGCCTCTGTAGTAATGTACTATTATCATAGCGTGTTTCATTATACACATGTCAATGTCAAGCAGGAAAATAGTGTCGTATTTTCATTCTCTATGCCAAATTATAGCCGTGTCCGATAATAATAATTATTTTCTTATATTAATATTTATCTTGTAGTCTTATATTTGCTACCGTATTATAACCTTTTATATATAGCCACAGTCAAAATATGAATGTAAACCATAACAACACTACTTAAACTTTAACTCGAACACTGTTCCGACGTACGAGTATTATATAAGAGTAACTCATAAACAGTAGAAGGGTCTGACTGAAAATCAGCGTTGCGGTGTATTTACTGCAACATTATGCTGAGTCCAGCCCCTTTTTATCATCACTCATTGTTATACCTACAGTACAATCTAATGTAATGTAATGTAATCTAATGTAATGTCTAATCTAATGTCTGTTTAAATTTTTTAGATTTTTACTTATGTTTATCATGTACTTAGTGTTAAAATGTGGTGATAAATAAAGTAAATCTATGTCTATGTCTATGTCTATTTCAAAGCAATTTTCATCCACGAATATAATGTAGATGAAATCCCGACATATTTTCCCTTGTTCGTTAAACATCATATTATTTACCCGTTTTGTTGACGAAAAATAACGAACACTTTGTAATAACTAAGCGATATTCATTAATACTGTGTGCAGTGTGATCTACATAACATAATACATAATACTGTGCCGTGAACAGTGTAGAAGAGACTCATATCAAGGTAAACAGTTTTTCTGCAATTAAACACTGAATATACGTTTGCTAATTAAAACTGCCTATCATCTAAGACAGCAGGCCTTACAGTGCACAGTGGGACGTACCTTCGTAGGTACGTCCCACTATATACTCGTGTATATAGGCTGATAATGATGATGAACTAAAATTTTATACCCTAGATCCACGGCGACAATATTGGTCGTAACGTAAGTATTTTGTACAGGGATATATAGGTATCGTCCGCCTACTCGCGTCTATCACATTTCAAAAATGTCTAATTATTGTAATTGGGCGAAAATGTTGCCTATAAGGACGCTTACAAATATGCTACCACAATCATCCACATACTTAATGAATATCCTACTTCTAACGAATATACGAAATTGATATTGAAAGAAAAGTGTGGGAGATGTTCCAGTACCCCATTCGGACGATATCACATTAAAAACTAGTTCTTAGGTAATTATTCATATCTCCGGTACTTATTTGGGCACCAGCGATTTGCCACGGTTCAGCGCTCACCTCCAAGCCATCAATGCTGCTTAATCCGGACTCCGGTGATGACATCACGAACATCTCCCATTCAATACACTAATTAATCCAGGTAAGTCCCAGTAAAATGCATTCAGATCTAATAGTGAGTTACCGGACCAAAGAGCTACCGAATACCTTTAGTTATCGTTTCCTATGCTTTGAATTTCGTTCGGATTATCATTTTGCGAAGGGGAGCCGTGTGTATAACATGCCGTCCTATAAATTTGGTCTTTAATGCATTGATGGACAGTAGACGCCTATATAGGCGTAATTCTATTGTGTCTGGAATAGTGTCCATCAAAGTGTCAAAATATTCACTTTTAAATATTAAACGTGTCAATCGATTCGACGAGAAGTTGTTTCTTTTTAGGTTTCTGTGAAACTATGCGGGGTTAACGGTAACGACGATAATTAAATGGTTTCTATATACGAATCTATATCGTCGTATAATAGGTACCCAAAAAGAATATTGAATTTACCTACCGTTGACTAGACTGATTCGTAAATATGTATGTATACGTACATAGTTGCCTTATGTTATTGAGAATGTATGTATTTAAAGTTTAATAATATTTATTTATTCATTTATACCTATTTATAATAATATTGTAACGAAGTAATGTTTATATTATGTAGGGTGTACCTCTAAAACTACTCATCAGGAATCCCAACTAAAAATAGTTTTTTTTTCTTGATAGGCAAAGCGGCAGAAACTAAACACAAATTGAACCTAATTTGAGCCATTTTAATGCCGCTGCGTATATTTTGATTTGATTGATTGATTGATATACATACCTATTTAGGATACAAGTTTCGATGATTTCAGTCGCTGAAATGGTTTTTTTTATACTTTGTTGGAGGCGTACGGCCTTGATAGTAAGCGGTTATACCTCACTTCATGGACTCGACACTCCCTTCTTGAAGAACCACTACGGTCGCTCGAGAAAACCTTGGTATGCACATTATAGGTATTCGCCTACGGAAATCGTCCGTTTTGTCCTAGGCCAGGGGTCGGCAAACTTATTAACCAAAGAGCCAAATTTAGTAAAAATATCATCTTTTGGGAACCTCAGAGAATCAAAAATACTTACCTGTTTCAGGTCTTTCACAATATTTTTGAAGAGACCTCGTAGAGCCACAACTGGGCCTTCAGCGAACCGCGGTTTGCCGAACCCTGGCCTAGCCAGCCACATCAGAGCTCAGTAGGGCAAATCCATGATTTGTTGGGGTCGCCGTCACGTCATCGAAACATGAGGGCAATTACCATATTGACTCACAGAGAATAACTAAATATAATCGGTTTGACAACAAAACACTCTTTTGTAGGTAAACAATAGTGGACTGAGGCCTTACAAATTTTTAAAATGATATTAATTAAATTACATATGATTATGACAAAGGTAGCTATTGGTAATTCCAATAAATTAAATAAGGATACGACGCTTTTATTAACTATTAGATAACAGAGCCTGTTGTGCTTTTATCGTGTATAGCAAAATGTAGCAGATAAAAACAGCTGCTTACAGCTTGAAATTTGTCGATTTGGAGTGATGTTTGTCTCAGTATTTCTTAATGATAAATCCAACAAATAGATCTATGCAGGCAGCATATATGATAGCAGGCCGCCGCCATAGTTGAATAGGTCCTATCCTAGACAGGTACGAAAAGAAATCATAACACATATGATTTCTCACAGAGAAAAGATAAGATGAACGTTTTTAACTGATAAGGACTAATTCTTTTCAAATTCAAATATTTAATTTCAGATCTTGTGATCCCTATATTGTTAATTACTAATAAGTGACGCGAGTGAGTGAAGTGAGCGGGCTTTTATGTGACTTTTGTAATAACCTAATGAATGTAGATTGACGAATACTGATCTCAACATATCTATTCAGAGACTAGAAAAATAATAATATTTAAATGGTTTATCTGAATCCTTTCGATAATGATTCTTTGATTATACTTTACTGCCTCGAAATATGAAGCACTTTAAGGGTAATTTGCATCCAGCAGGGACATGTATGTACCTACCGAGTATTCGCTTTTCATCACTCTTATCTATCAGGTTCAATCATACCGAGATCAACCTAGTATGCTGCCTTTTTATTTATTTGGATGACTGACTTTTAAAGTAAGTAGTTTGAACACGATTTTAATATAATACTCCTATCAAGTCTTAGTGAATCCAATTTGTAACTTGCTTGATAACTATTCAGGATCGTATTAAAACTTCGAAGGCATTGTAGATGCTGTGTAAAGTTGTAAACTAAGACAAATGTAATCCATCAGGTGGTAGCAGCTGCGACTGTGCGGACTGGGTATTCTATGTGCCTACCTGCTTCGACTTTAAATTAATGGATGTTAGTACTAAGGACTATTACTTTGATTTCACGTACCTTATGTATGGGTGTTCCCCAAAAGTCGTTCAGGAAGATGTTCGAGATAGGTGTCTGCGGTCTCAAGTCTCTGTTTTCTTTGATAGCGTTGATGTCGTCGAACACAAAGCCGCAGTAGAGGCAGTTGTGGTAAACGAGGATGCAGGCGAGGATGAGCACGGCTCCGAGCCCCCGTCGTGGGCCCTCGGGCAGGCCTTCGGGAGCCGGGGCCGCCGCCGCCAGCCTCCGCCGGCTGCGTCCGCTCCTCCTCACCGCAGACACCACTCCGCCAAACCTACACACTCCACTCACGCGGTCCATCGTGAAATTGGTGAATCACATAGACATCCCAACTTACTCCCGCCACCACAACACATCCGATGTCATAGTCTGTCGAACCAAAGTAACGTTCGCAGGACCACACATTAGGTGCGGATTGGCAAAACACGATCACGAACGAAACCGGGTCTGTTTATACGGGAATTCAGTTTGGATAACCTGTAAATATTGGCCAAGCCACGTAAACAATCACTAAATTCACGTTGTTACATTAATGTTGATGACGGCGTGGTACACTTGTTAAAATGACGATCGAAATCATTGAACTTGACATTTAAGTGATAACTTCGACGCGACTGACGCGGTCACATCCGCTCACCCGGCCGGTCTGCCGATGACTGCCGAAGGGCGACGAGCGAATGCTGCGTCGAGTCACGTGACCAGTCGTTTTACTGCGGGTCGTTTTGAGATGGCGCATGCGTCCCGCTTCCGCGAACTCCGTGCTTAGCTGGCGGCAAAATTGTCGCGAGATTCGCGAATTTTAATCTCAGAGACAATTTAGCCAATTCTAGAGAAAAAACGTATTATTGAGTATGATCTTGAATGAGTGGTGAGTGGTGAGAGTGATTAACCTTTAAAATAGTCACTGACGACTTCACCCTGCTAACCGCTCTATAAAAAAAATTAGCCGAGTAAGTGGTATTTAGTAGGTAAAAAGGATTTTCTAAAAAAAATAGGTAACTAGGTAAAATAATATGACGATAGATCTGAATGTACTTTATATAATTTTACTTACTTACCAATAAAGTAAACAGTTTCACACATATAGGATCGGCAACGTGCATGTTACATAAAATTACGGCGACCGCTTACCATCAGGGAAGGCAGATAGTTCGCTTGTTTGGTATAAAAAATAACATTAGTCGGTAGGTACCTACCTATACCTAGTAAACTAGTGGCACCACTGTGAGCGAAATTTTATATTTTCAAATTTCACTATTACCAAAAACTGACTCGACGATAAAATTCTATAGGTATAGTTAATTATCAAAACTGATCAAAAACTTTCACCCGAATAGAGTAATGCGACCTGCAATGTAGATGACAACAGCCGGAAATCCGGACATACGAAAGTTTTTTGCCGAATCTGAACTCCGTTTCAATCGGTCAATATAGGAATTTAATTGAAATCTCGATTAAATACTAGTTTAAAAAATCCCAAAAAAAACAGTGAATGGCATGCTAACAACCTGTGCTGACATGGGTAATTGTCAAACAGCGATAATGTATTCAGCAAACGCAATAACGGCCGACTAATAAATAAAAATACAATCAGCACCGATAGTTGAGTGCAGGGGCACATCACATCGCAATTTGATTAGGTTGACCCCACGTGTTCCGAGCGCATGCCCGCGCGGGGCGGGGCGGGGGGCGGGGGGAGAATGTTGCTGACGACATTTGGTCGGGAGCGCCGGGACTTCGGGAGTCGCACCGGAGTTCGGATCGGGAATCACCGATTCCCGTTACGCGTAGTGCCGTACCGACTACGCTCCCGTATAATTCCGAACACCGAACAACTTGTATTTGCCAGTCCTTGATACTGTCTAGTCGTACCCGCACTCGAGGCCGCTTCAATAAGCTCCCTATAAAAGGTTTTCGGTGTCACTCGCATCTTTTCCCTTTAATGCCTGGTATTATTAATATCTGAATGAGTCATTTGTTAAATTTATATAGGTAGACCAATGATATTTTAAGTACTTTACTGAAAATATCATTGAGGTAGACAAACAGGGTGAAAATGGGAAAGCTTGTTCGAGGCTAAAAGTCAATGTAGACAGTAGTGTGTGTGGCATTACGAAGCGCGCAAAAATATTTGGGACACCTATTTGGGGCTCTACAAATATGTAGTTAGAGTAATGTCAGATATTTTGCGTCTTGTCATGTGCCGTTTATGCAATGCCGATTTTGCAAGGAAGTTTATGATTTGCAGTGCGCGAATATACCATCCCTAAGTAAGCATGAGCAAAAGCATGCTTGGAAGTGCCAGTTATGTGTATGCCAACAAAAAAAGAGCGATAACTCAGATACTCCGGTTAGGGCGCCGCTGCTTGCTAATGTTGATACCCTTGCGTCTTGTGATGGCTATTACTTTGATTTCACGTACCTTATGTATGGGTGTTTTGCAACTTTAAAAAAGCAGATCTGTTATCCGTTTACACAGAGATCGCTATCATTGATCAGTCACTCTTATATAAACAAGTGGATGTCGACAATGCAGCTGATATCTTATATGATAATTTGTATTCCGTACTGAACCGAAACGTTCCTGTTCATAAGTATCCGGCAAGTAGTTTTCAACAGCGTTACGAATACCCAGTTTGGTTCACAGCGGAAATTATTAAATATAACAAATTAAAACATTTCAATCTTGTCATGTATAAAAGAAAGGGGTTGTTGTTTAACAAAAAGTTATTTCGATATTATCGAGCCCTAATTAAAAATTTGATGGCATCTGCGCATAAGCAGTACCTCCGTAGGACAGAGGAAGCAATAAGCTATGACCCAGCTGCCTTTTGGAGGCACATCAAGGATAGACGCAGCAATCGGCGGCCGAACTGCTACACTACTGGCGGTGTGCGCCTAGCGGAACCTGATGCTGTACAAGCTTTTGCAGAACACTTTAGTTCGGTATTCCACGTGAACTCGCCCACACTGGATGTAGACCGGGCTGCTAGCGATGCAGCGGGGGAAAAAGACTCTACCTGCATAACTCTGCATAGTATTTCTCCTCATGAGCTAAGTCGTATCGTCAGGAAACTAAAAGCCACCGTTGCTCCTGGGCCGGACGGCATTCCTGCATTCCTGATCAAGGACTGCTTTTCGAAGCTAAAGCAGCCTCTGCTTTTTGTATTTAATCTTGCCCTTCATGAGGGAGTTTATCCGACCCAGTGGAAGGTATCCAGAGTTACACCGGTGCCTAAGGAAGCCAAAGCCACAGATATAACCACTTTCCGACCTACCGCAGTTCTGTCGGTTTTTGGTAAGATCTTCGAAGGAGTTATCAATGGATACATGGCGCCTCTTATATCGAGTCGGTTATCGGAGAAACAACACGATTTTCGTAGAGGTAGGTCCACCGCCACTAATATCGTCAACTTTGTTGATTACACTCTCATTCATATGGACCAATCTCGTCAAGTGGACGCTGCCTACTTTGACTTCCAGAAGGCATTCGATCTCGTGGATAATGATATTCTTCTCAGGAAGTTGTCAGCGTTTGGTTTCTCGCCAAATTTATTAAAGTTGTTTGGTAGTTATTTGAGAGATCGTAGACAGTATGTACAACTGTCGGGCTACCAATCGGATGAATATTTCACCAGATCTGGAGTGAGTCAAGGCAGTACGCTTGGACCTACTCTATTTCTGGTTATGATAAATGATCTTCCTCTCGTTGTTAGCAATGTTGAGTTCTTACTGTTCGCTGATGATCTCAAATTGTTCCACGCTGTTAACTCTGTTTCTGACTGTGGTGTATTGCAGCAGGATATAGATGCCGTTACGGAATGGGGTCAAGCGAATCGTCTGTTTTTTAATCAGAAAAAGTGCAAAGTAATCTCTTTTAGTCGAAGCAAATGCCTTCTAGCCTATACGTACCAACTCAGTGGTGATCCTATTGACTGGACACGGTCACACTATTCGTGACCTTGGCCTTGAACTAGACACGAGATTGGATTTCCATAGCCACATTAGTTCCATCACTAAGAGCGCAAATAAAATGTTGGGATTCGTAATACGCACTGCGCCACAGTTTACTAGCACGGCTGTACCTATCGTCTTATACAATGCATACGTACGTAGCAAGTTAGAATACAGCTCTATTATATGGGATCCGATCGAAGCAAGCTATACACTTTTGCTTGAGCGGGTTCAGAGGAAATTTGCACGGCACCTTTACAAGAAGCAGTACGGTTATTACCCTTTCTTGTATCCGTCTCTTTTTGTGGCCGGTATGGTCGGACTGGAGACTCTCCATTTCAGACGTAAATTGCACCTCGCTGTTCACTATAGTCTTTTACTTAGGGGACTAATCGACAATTCAGTGGCATTGGAAGGCATTCGTCTATTCGTCCCAGAGCAGTATGGACGCGCGGGGCGCCGCCGCCGTCCGCTGTTCGCTGCGGGGCAGCGCACGCGTCGCGCCAGTAACGCACCTGCAGTTCGTGCGTGGGCGCTGCTCAATGAGCTAGTACTGAGGCAGGATGCAGACGTGTTTGCGGACAGTTGGCAGAGCCTGATGCTTACTAAAATAAGTGCTTTACGTATGTTGCAGATACAGTTAGTGCTACTTTATATTTGTTTGTGTATATGTAACTAATGTGTATTTATTGTTAAGTCCTAACATTATAGGCGCTTTGGTTTTTACTGTAAGCCTATTATGTGAATTATTGTATAAAAAAAAATAAAAAAATGTGAGATTTGAACAGACCGTTATCGTTAGGTACATTAGGTACCTATATTTCTTATTAGAAAAAGGGCATTTTCATTTTTAAATATATACCAGGACGTTACGAGGTCGTCACATGATTGGACGTTAAAGTAAAGCGCATACATTCATTAACTGGATGGTCACGGCGTCACGTCTATCGTAGAAAGAGGATCCTATAAGTAGAAGGGGGATTAGCGTATCATCAAAAGGGACGGACTTATGGTAACCTGACAAAATTGATACCTATGTATCAGCCTAGCTAGCACGACAGCTTATATCGTCATGTTTTATGTGAAGTTTTAGTACATTTCGGCCATATAATATGACATCCCATCCTTAGTCGTGTTATATGTGGTGGCAGCAATGGCATTCATCGTTGACGTTTCGGGGACGGTGACAAATATATACGCGATGAGGGACGCGATATGTCAGTGCTTCTTGATCCGACGAGTGATATTGTCTATGCTTACATTTCTTTCACACATCTTTGTATGTGTATGAATCGCCGGCTCCAGTTTTCTTACTTTTTGAACGTGATTTAGGGCGGATTCTATGAAATTACGATTAATTACAAATGCGTTGACTAAGGCTGGGTTACACCGATTTACGATCCGATCAGAGACGATGATCAACGTTAAATATGGCGCCGGCAGCTGTCATCCCATAGAAAGTCTCCATACATTCAAATTTTAACAAACACAGCTTACGATTACAGACGGTTTGGTGTAACCCAGCCTTAATATTATGGCGTCTACAGCTGTTATCCCATAGACACAGATATTAGAGTAAGATCAACAGTCTTTATTACCCGGGAATTAGTGCTCTCGGCCCCTTCAAATGCGTAGCAACTTTTGATGATGATTGTACCTATTCTACTATTATGTATTTTCCTAAAAAATCAATCGCCAACCCGCATGCCAAGCGTAGCGATTATGGCATTTACCCCCCATGAAATTGGGGGAGGCCTATGTCCAGCAGTGGACGTCCTAGGGCTGATATGGTGGTGGTGGTGGCTAAAAAATCAAAAGCTAACTTGGATAGACTTACCCTCGACTTACGCAATTATAAGTTGTATTACAGGTACATTACTTTCGAGACGCTTACGATTACAGACGGTTTGGTGTAACCCAGCCTTAATATTATGGCGTCTACAGCTGTTATCCCATAGACACAGATATTAGAGTAACATCCGCTCATTTAAGTTGAACGTTTTCTGTAAGTATATCTGATCTATTCTCACTAATGCACAATTCAATAAGTTTGAGAGAGACAGATAAGTGATATCTGATAGGTATTGACATGTCAGTGTCTCCGTTTTCATAACTGCAAATTGTACTGAACTGACGTATGTGACATTTTGGTTTATATAGGACTAGCTGTTTTCCGCGACTTTGTCCGTGTATTCGCTCCTATTGGTTGCAGCGTGATGTTATATAGCCTAAAGCCTTCCTCGATAAATGGACTATCCAACACAAAATAATTTTTCGATTCGAACCAGTAGGTTCTGAGATTAGCGCGTTCACACAGCTTTATAATATTAGTATAGATTTGACATTTGATTTGCTTTTAAACGGAGACAGTTCGCAAACGGTCAATAAAGGCTAAGGCCTTCCCTTTCCGTTCGTTCGGTCTTCTATCTGTCCCGTTCTAACTCATTTTGTTTAACCGTAGTAAAATACGAAGACAACTATATGAAAAATCGTCTTGCTTAACACTACGGATCTGTTGGTATTATAAATCTAAGGTTTTAGGCTATATTCGTTAACAGCAAGCCTACAACTTTAAATGAAAATGCCTTGTGAAATGTTTTAAGTGCACAATTCTTTTGAATAAGAAGTATTTGGTAAAAAGTTTATAAAATATTTGCAGTAAAATGTTGAACATGCGGCTTCTAATAAGGCTTTGAGGGAGGTTTTCGCAAGTAGGTATGTCCAATAAAGTAGCGTGTGTCAGCAATTTGGGCCGGTTCTGAAAAGTGTTCCTTTAAACGACTCATATTTTCCATACAGCGTGAAGTGAGGTTATGTACTATGCTATACGGGCGATATCATAATAAATATAAATATTGGGGTACAATCTTACACAAATCGACCTAGTCCCAAACTAAGCAAAGCTTGTACTATGGGTGGGTACTAGACGACGATATACATACTTATATAGATAAATACATACTTAAATACATAGAAAACATCCAAGACCCAAGAACAAATATCCGTGCTAAATGCACAAATAGTGCCCTGGCCGGGATTCGAACCCGGGACCTCTAGCTTCGGAGGCAGTGTCACTACCAACTAGGCTAAACAGGCCGTCATCAACAGGCCGATATCATACTGACATGTATAGATAATGTTTGGTATGAAATTAGTCGCCCGCGCTCGCTTCAACACGCATGACGCAGCAGCCTAATGTGACGAAAAGAGACCACGCATCAAACAAGCACTAGTAATTATCTATCTCCCAATTGCATCGTAAGGGTGCCTTTCTACCAGAGATGTGATTGCAGCTATGCTGCAAGGGTGTGTAAGCTACGCTACGAAAACACGTTTCCACCAGTGCTGTGCTACTCGTATGAATGAACGTAGCGTACTAGCGTAGCCTGAGGGCTTACTCCGAACTTCGTATCGTGCCGTCCCTTTCCGTCATATAGTGTATAACACGAGAGTGAAAGGGACGGCACGACACGAAGTTCGGAGTAGGCCCTGTGGGGTCGGCTTGCTAACTAATCCCAAGTGGCGATGGCGCTTTGGGACTGGTTTTTGTGGAATTGAGCTTCCAAAGACCTTGTTAGAAAAAGTGAGGGGGCAATTTGACTGTTAGGAGATCTTAAGACGACCGAGCGTCTCTAACTCAGTTTTAGGACTGCTGTCATATATGTACAAGAACCGGCCATAACGGTTTTTAGTTTTGCCTTTCAAAGCACGAAAGTGCTGATTTAACATAATCCCTCAAAGCGACCGACTTCAGTATGATCGTGTCAGCATAAAAAGTATCTACGCATTTGAAAATGTTCAACAGTCTTTATTACCCGGGAATTAGTGCTCTCGGCCCCTTCAAATGCGTAGCAACTTTTGATGATGATTGTACCTATTCTACTATTATGTATTTTCCTAAAAAATCAATCGCCAACCCGCATGCCAAGCGTAGCGATTATGGCATTTACCCCCCATGAAATTGGGGGAGGCCTATGTCCAGCAGTGGACGTCCTAGGGTTGATATGGTGGTGGTGGTGGCTAAAAAATCAAAAGCTAACTTGGATAGACTTACCCTCGACTTACGCAATTATAAGTTATATTACAGGTACATTACTTTCGAGACATTTTTGCATTTGTAGTTGTGACCTCTGTAGCCAGCTTGTAGCCAGCCTCACACACACGTTGACGTGCGTCTGTATACGTCAACGTGTACGTGTGTCTCTGTAAATATACATACAAATACTACTACACATACAAATATGCTCAGAACTTTAATGGCCATTAAATATGTGGAGCTAAGATAAGTGTTATAGCGTAGTGACCGTAGTGTATACCTATACCTGCTTTAATTCAATGTGTTGAGCTAAGTTACGTGTAATAGTGTAGTGTATACCTGCTTAAACTAAATGTGTGGAGCTAGGTTGGGTATAATAGCGTAGTGTGTACCTATGACTGCTTAATAGTTATGTCTCAGTGGGAACTCTCAAGGGAGTGAATGCATGTTTGCCAACTGGGTGCTTGGACTGTTGTGTTTTCTTTTTGTACATTTGCTTATGTTTGTTTTTCCTTAATAAAAAAAAATACTACTACTGTAAATATACATACAGATGCAAAAAAGGCTCGAAAGTAATTTACCTGTACATGTGTTAGCCAGACAGCAATATTAATTTGCAAACGATTACCAAGGGGCTCTCCGCCATATTTGTATAACAAATTGACCGATACAATTCATCCAACCTCGCAATCTTTTTTTTCAATTTGAACGATTTTCCCCATTAACGTAACGATTCACCGGCGGTTGTACCTTTTGTATCCTTCTAAAGGTTAAAAAGGTGCCTTCGTTCAATCGCGGTAATTATTTCCTTGAAAGGAGACATTTCGAAAGGGCAGCTCTACAAAGAACTTTCGGAAGAGTAATTACTATTGGAAAGAAAGTGTAATTCCTAAGAACGATCTTTTAAACCGATTTTCCACGATTTTTAAAACTGGTTCAATAGACCGTACCTACATTGAAAAATAAGTCTCTGTAAACTAACGAATGCAGCATGATCCTTACATGTTTGTCATCATCATCATCATTTCAGCCGAAGGACGTCCATTGCTGGACCTAAAGCCTTCCCCAAAGACTTCCACAATGACCGGTCCTGCGCCACCCGCATCCAGCGGACACCCGCGACCCTTACCAGGTCCTCAGTCCACTTTTTGACCTCACAGATTGACGAATCCAGCATAGTCATACAAATTGTCAACAAAGGGGCGTGACCTTGGCGTGACGGTGTGGCAAAAAAAACATTGCCCCATCGAGTGGGGTATCGCCGTTTATACGAATTAAGTTATTTTTGTTTAAAAAAATATTAAATAACAAAGGAATGAGAAACCTCACAAGTCAGCTTAACAAAATTTTGCTCTATGAACTTGACATTTGGTGTGTACTTATTTCACATATTTTTTTAATAACTACTAATATACTGATAAATCATTTTTTTTCTTTGAAATCACTTTACAAAGTCCCTCGTCCAGACAAAAGAACGTAAGTGCCGTAAGTTTTCTATGAAAATGCGATCTGTTTTAATTCACAGTTAGGACAGTAGTTTTAAATTAGGACTCGTAGACTTGGTCGATTTTATTATTTCATAATTACATCATGAGACTAGGTCCTCTTTTCTGATCTTTTGTTTATGCTTTGCTCCGACTTTTATATCATGTACCAACCTCTAAGCGACAATCCTTATATCACATTGAGCCACCTTGACTTAGGTCTACGTCTTCGCCGAGAACCAGGCACGAGAGTCCAATTGTTCTATACCCGACCCGAAGTATTCCGTCTTTAGATGTTTCCAAACGATAAAAAATAACTTTCCTGGAGCTTAAGGGCTTCCACCACCACCATATCAGCCCAAGGACGTCCACTGCTGGGGGTAAGTGCCATAATCGCCACGCTTGGCATCCGGGTTGGCGGTCGCAGTATCTCCACCGCACTCCAGGGATGCTGCTGCTCATCCTACGGTGGTCAAGGACATACCCGGGTCCAGTAATGGCTCCATACAAGTTCAACTCACATTCCCGCAGTTATTCGAGGAATCGGTTGAATTAGGAATTCTCGCATGTCCCTTCAGAAAAATCACTTTGCATTCATCAGCGATAGCATGGGAAGCTATCGTTGGGTCGATAGTTGATATGCCCTACACTTCACTACGCCGTACTGGCTGCTAAAGAGTGTTCTTTCGATTTGCAATCGGATATCAACCACTCGCTCGTAAAAGTCGTAAATAATGAAAACAACTGCTGTTGCGTTATAAGGACAAGAAGTGGTGTAAGCCTCCGTTGATCGCCCATCCTCGATCGATGCGTCTCCAGTACTTAGAATTCAATGATATCAAAGACATGAAGGATGAAAACCTGAAAATTTATATATGCATACTCAGAAAAAAACCTGACTATATATGAATGGTTGAAGGGAAACGGGTAGAGAATGCCTTATGGCAATAAATTCGCAATTTGTAAATATGTCTCATATTGTGCAATTAAGTTCAAATAAATATGTCAAAGGCTGCTTCATAATTAATTAACGTTCTAAAATATCTATGCACTAGTGACCCGCCCCGGTTTCGCACGGTTGCAATGCTGATATAAAATTAACAGATTGACTCTTTATATACGACCCGACCGGTACCGCCGCAACCGCTATGTGCCTGCATTTTTAATCTGTAATATCTTCGAAAATATTCATTTAAATTACATGATGTAAGGGCCATATCGATCTGTATTCAATGCATAATGTATTTAAGGTACTTAATTGGATAAGGGTTAATACTGTTTTGCTTAATATCTCTTCGTAAGTAAAATTCTCGCAAAAGTAAAGGACAAAAAATGGTTATCGTGGGTTATCCCTAAGAGATAGACATATACCATCCCGGAATTTCTGTAGACCTTTTTAAGGTGTACAATACTGTAGTACATTCTTTTGATCTATCACGTAAGGTTCAGCCAGCGTTTGCAATGAAAGCGCAAAAAATGTGTTTATTTACGACTTCACATTAGAAATCTCTTAAATTATCCGAGTTTCTCTACTATATTATGCATGTAATATAGATATACACCTTCTTCTTGAATCATTATACCTATTAAAAAACCCACAGTGGTTTTAAAGATTTAAGCATACATAGGGACAGACAGCGAGAAGCGACTTTGTTTTATACCATGTAGTGAAGTATGAAAAAAAATATTTTTTCGGAAGTATACTGAAATACACTGGCAATGCATAAACCACATCTCATAATTTGTTTATAATTTATCTCCTAAGTAGTGGTATTAAATTTAGGATAAATTGAGTACAAGGCAGCTTAAAAGGTATGCTGTTAATGTTGGTCCTTTTTGAGTGGACCTTTTATCGCATTATAAAGGCAATGTTTTGTCACACCGCCCTCGGCCTCGCCTGGAGAGGGCAAGTTCATTTCGAGCTTAAGAGCTAAGCAATTAATCCGGACAAAGTTATTTATTTTCTGTTATCCCTTAAATTATTTCTACATCCATGATGACCGGCAATTATGTTTAGTAAGTAATTTAATTTAATTACGTTTCTATGCTAATGAAAAGACGAATGAACCTTAATTTAACGACACAAGCTAAAGTAAGCATAAAACGAGAATAGAGGTAGTAAGAGTAAAATGTAAACAAACAATGTATAGAATTTGACATTTAATATGTCAAATTAAATACATTGTTTGCTTACATGTTTTTCATTTTCAACTGGTGCTTACTTTACAGTATACATACATACATATTCTTTCACACTTACACTGCCAACGATTTCGTAGCGCTACGTTCGTAGCCGATAACATGGGAAAATCCGTATGTAGAGGAAGGCGCATAACGAACCAAGGATACGCCGAGTTGGTTCCTGGGGTGCTACCGCGAACTTCGAAAATCGAACTTCGTATCGTATCGCGGTAGCACAGCTGACTCTAAAAGTACACATTCAGCACCGAGTATCCGATTGTTGGGTATTCTGTTCGCAGCTGCTACGGGCTACATAATGAGAATACATGGCTACGGCCCTAGCGGCTAAGAACAGAGTAGCTACCCTACAATCAGATTCTCGGCGCTGAATGTGTTAAAGGAACAGTTTCTCACAATTCCATAGAAATTGGCTGGTCCTTTGATTTATCTAATACTTATGTCTATTCTAATGCTTAATCGATGATCGATGAAGTCTTTTAGCAATGTGTCATCATATCATTGATGCATAAAACCTATGCGCGGATTTTTTTATGCTTCAAATACATACAATTAAAAAACACCATCTTTCAAGAGTTACTAATAACAGAAACATTAGCAATACAAGTTGCTATTTTGTATTGCTATTGCAATTTTGTCGGCCTGTTTAGCCTAGTTGGTAGTGACACGGCCTCCGAAGCTAGAGGTCCCGGGTTCGAATCCCACAGGAAAGGGCATTTGTTTCTGTGGTATAAGCAGAAACTGTTCCTGAGACTTTTCTTAGTATTTATTCATTTTATGTATTTAAGTATAAAATCTATAAAATATATAATCGTCTAGTACCCATAACACAAGGCTTATTGAGCTTACTATGGGACTAGTTCGATTTGTGTAAAAGAATTATTCCGTAAATAATATTTATTTATTAAATTTATTTTTTAAATAATGTACATTCGTCTTACCCAAGCAGGCCTATTTTGACGAAGATATCGGTTTAAACCAGAACCCCCGGGGACTCGAGAAGGTGGTCTACGCATAAAACCATCAAAACAACGCCAAGACGGCCGTATGTTAATCGCGTTTGTGAATCCCAAACGGAATGTGTTCGGACGTTCGTTCGTCAAGGGACGTCGCTTGCAACTTCCTTCGGGCCCGATTGGCCGGAAAAACTCCGTGATTGATGGGGACCCAGCCATAGGCGCATAAACAGGCCGTCACGTCGCCTGCAGGCCCTCAGGTGGACCCATTTTTTTGTCCCCAACCATCCCAAATACACTGGAAGAGCGTGATTGGCGTCTCGTAGATTTAGGACGGTTCGCACTGGATTAGAAGTTTTATCGGGCTTTAAATTTACCCCTGAAATGTTTTAGTCAGCCTTTGTTTCGGGTTTTTTTTATGTTTATTGTGGGCGAGTATGTTTTTGTCTAGGGATCTGAGTGTAACTACCTATACTGGATTGAGTACAAAATGAAATCCTTGTAATAATTAAGTTAAGAGTTTTAATGGTTTTACCTATGCAGAGTAGAAAGTTTGAATATATTTGTATAGGTCCTAAGGTAAACGTTACAATGTCTGACACCTTGTTCACCTTTATTAATGTAACTTAAGAGTACGCTCGGCTGAACTCGATTCTCGCTTACTGCGGACTCTTAAAATTGAAAAAGTCAAGTATTGGGTGAGTGTGGTGCGCGTTTAAGTAACCTATTGGATCTATGGCGATATCGAGTATCGACATCAACTTTAAATACTCTTAATGATTTTTTACGTCTAATCAAAAATGATAAAATCCGCAGAAGAACCAAAGGGACCAACATAGTCCGAAGAATTGTCAAAGCCACGCACAGATGGCCAGTGGGGCAGCGAGTTCTCTAGTGGCTACCACGTACCGGACGACGCAGCGTTGGAAGGCCTCCATGATACGTGGGCTGATGATCTGGTTAAGGTGGCGGGAGTTTGCTGGATGCGGGTACCCCATGAGGCCATGACCAATCGTTGTGGCAGGCCTCCAGCAGTGGATGTCTTTCGGCTGATGATGACCTTTTATGTATGCTTATTCTCAGATTTCAAGATTCTATTTGACCGGCCCATATTAGCAATCGTCATCTGGCACTGGAAATGACAATTAGCCGTACTGTTCTGAATGGATAAGTAACGATGAGTTTAATGAGCATCTTTGCTCTTCGACGAAGAATGTTATCTTTCTTTATTTGAAAGATAACATTCTTCGTTTTTCCAGCAAGCTATTTTTGTATGTATCTTTTTTCTCAGACCAAGAAAAAACATATATGCAGCATTACAAACAACCTAGTGACGCTCAGAACTCTTCAGAACGTGTCGCAATGATGTCAAGATCACACATTTTCAGTTCATTTAGTTTATTACACAACAATTGCTGCCCTCGTGGCCCAGTGGCACCCGCGTACTGCGTGCGGTATGCGAGGTTAAGCAATGTCGGGCGAGGTCAGTCCTTGGATGGGTGACCGCTTTGAGTGGTTACTAACTGAGCGCTCCCGTGCTTTGGAAGGCACGTTAAGCCGTTGATCCCGGTTGCTGTCTTTGATAGCAGTCGTTAAGCCAAGTTAGAGGCCTCCGGGCGGCTTGAGAACTTCTAACAGTCAAGTTGCCCACTCACTTGACAAGCCTATTCCCAATAAGGTCGGTTTCCCCCTTGGGTTGGAAGGTCAGATGGCAGTCGCTTCCGTAAAAACTAGTGCCTACGCCAATTCTTGGGATTAGGTAGCGGACCCCAGGCATTCTTCAGGATGCAACTGTACTGGGAATAACGCTAGGAGGATGAGGATGATGACAACAATTGCTGCCCTCTGTCCGTAGTGTATTTCACGCTGAGCCTCTGATCTTCTGAAGTGAAAATGGAAAACATGACATACTTAAAATATTTGATGATACGGGTATACTGTGAACTGTTTTTGGGGTACTTAAATGTTGCGTACCCATATCTCTGTTGACAACTTGCTGGGATGTCAGTTCTGTCGCGAACATGACCAGTGCAACCCGTTGAAACGTTGGTAACAAAGGTAAATAAATAAATATCGCTTTGAAATGAAATGAATGAAAATAATTTATTCCAGAACAATTAGTCCATAACATTGAACACATTTGAGATACATAAAATTGAAATTATAAACAAACAAACAAAAACAGATTTATATGGGTATGAACAAATATTACCTTATTAAAGCTTTGTATCTACGAAATTAAGAACTACATGTACCTGAATCGCAATCAGTGAATTTAGTATTCACTGATTGCGATTCAGGTACTATACATGAAGTCATCAAGATTGGGTATAATTTAAAAAAACCGGTCAAGTGCGAGTCGGACTCCCGCACCGTGGGTTCCGTCAAAATATTTTTGTTATATGATTATATGATCAATTCTTCCTTTATCTGTGCTTATAGGTCGTTGCTTCGTACCAAATTTCAAGATTCTGAGTTCACGGGAAGTACCCTGTAGGTTTTGGTTCCCTTGCGAGTGTCGAAAATTTGCGATATTAACGTCTTTATCTTTTGATTGCGTTGGGTTAGAAGTTTGATTTTCTCACAGCTCCAAGTTACAGTAGATCTGAGTATTTGATATAAATTCCAGCTTGATACCTCCACGCATTCCTGAGAAAAAGGGTCTTGACCGACAGACAGACGGACGGGCAACAAAGTGATCCTATAAGGGTTCCTTTCGAGGTACGGAACCCTAAAAATATAACGGGTTGTATTATAGTACGCACCGAAAAATGTAATTCGGTGGATTGTAGTGTGCCAAATTGTTATCAAACAGTTATTGCCACAAATAATAGTCAATAGTGACTCTTTCGTATTTCCATATCAAACAATAAGCCTCACGTATGCAAGCTATCGTTCGATTATCGAGCCATTTCAGCCACGTAGCGATGTGGACTTACTCCCTCGATGACTAACACGAGCCAGTCTAAACTGACCCGCCTCCCGTGTCAACGCTCTAGAATACCTCAGGGGCGTAGAGGGTCGTTGGGGTAAAGACAGATGTCAAGTTATACTGGCTTAGTGATACAATTGGCAAAGCAATTTATGTACGGAAAGGGGTAATCTGACCCAGTCGCGGCTACTGGGACTCAGCAGGTGCATGCGGTTTGCGTTGCATTGCAATTACGCGTACTTATTTGCGATATGCGTGCAGAATCTAGCTTGTCATTAAGCCTATTCAATATTTGATATGCGATAATTTATGCTACTTGTCATCTACTATGTTTCATTTGAATGCTTGTTATTCAATCAAGCAAAATAGCTAAACAGATTTCACTAAATGAATAAAATACAACTGGCTAAGTGCAAGTTAGACTCGCACACAAAGGGTTCCGTAACATCGTAGAAGTAGGTATGTACAGAGAATATCACATTTTATAAACAATGGTATACATGTTGTCCTGTTTTTTTCATAACAAAGAAATAATACAAACGTCCCAATATTACACACTTTATTAAATATAATATAAACAGGTATATTATTATTGTCGAGGCATGGAAGGAGGAAATTGGAGGCTGAATTTTAGTTTTTCAACCTTAAAAGGACGTCTCCTTGGCGAAGCCTGCTATTGGCATTGCAGCCGAGACTAGTGTTTTTCTCAAAAAAAAGGGGAGCAAAACTAAATTAGAATTAAGTTAAATATATAAACATAACTCTAACAAGTCAAAAAGTTCCTGCTCACGGTTTTTTTTTAAACAGAATCCGAGTTTTTTTTCCACCGAAAACCGCGAGCTATCTCACAAATAAAGTTGCGATTCCAACAGGAAAAGAAAACTTTTTTTCCGTAGGAATATACAACTTGTATCACACCTTTACGTGGGCGTTTCTCTTTTAAAAAAAGTTTAAAATGATAATCAATAATGGATTTAATTTCAGGCGCATTTTAAATTTTAATTTATATCTGACCTTACGGTACACTTCACTTTTTAAGTAATGTAGCAAATATCGTTCTCTTTTACGGCCCTATTTGAGGTAAAAAAAATTTTAAGATTGTGGCGTAAGTTTCCATACAGTTCGTAATATTTTAGTAATTTCCACTGCAGAGGAAACAACTTCTAATGTCGGGCCGCAGCGTCAACAACGCCCCGGCGGTGCACTAAAGACTGAATAATCAAGTCGAAGCCGCCCCGAGGGCCTGTGCGCTCACACTGTTTAATTTCATGGAGAGCAGGTACTCTTAACATTTAAGCATTTACTTTTAAGTCATCCTGTCTAATATTTCCACCTGATTATCATTAGAGTAGGTACACGTCGCATTGACGGCAACACGCCTCTCATGGATCAAGGAGAAAGGACTACACCCTATCAGCACGCTATTATTTTCATAAAACCGCAAATTATTTCAGACGTGTATGAAAAATGTCGCGTTCCTAACCGAAAAATACGACTTTAATTGGCTGTATACATCCTGTGCCATCTTTCGTATGGCTGTCTGTTCTTTTTAAAAAGTTTGAAACACGACAAAAAAAGCAAATAATATGTAACATTGTAGTCGCGCGGGGCGAGCCTGTATTGTATTTTTTGCGAAAAATCTTTTCAGATTTATGCCGGTTGCCTCACGATCACGATGTTTTCCTTCGTCGAATTATTACTAATGGCTCTGTGAGCTGTAGATCTCGCAACATTTTTTTTTTTCAATTTTTAGTATTTCCAAAAAAATCTATATAATTATCGAACCTGCTCACAAAATTTCACGAGAATTGGTTGAGAAATGGGACCTGTAGATGATAACATCCAGACAGACAGACAGACATTCGAAAGAATTTTTGTCGAAAGCTGAAACGGAGACGCTTCGTTCGCTCGGTCAATTAGTAAGGCTTTCGGCTTTTAGTGTCAATCAACTACAAATTATTTAGTGCTTGCTTCCTAACTATAGGTAGTGCTCGATGCGCGGAAGCGAGGCGGTTTAGGTGCAGTATACATTATAAAAGGTAATAAACCGACAAGTAAAAAACCGGGGTTTTAATTCCTTTATCCGTACCAGCCCTGCAATCCCCCAATACAATGATCAGCCGATTTAACCCCCGACGTAAAAAGGGGGGTGTTATAAGTTTAACGTGTGTCTCTGTGTATCTGTCTATGGTATCGTAGCCTCGTAGCTCTCAAATGGATGAACCGATTTTCGTTTAGTTTTTTTTGTATTATAGATCATTTGATCCCGTGTGTTCTTAACAATGTTTCATAAAAATCTGTCCAGACTTTTTGAGATATTGAGCTTTGACATGAAAATGTCAAATGGCTTTTCAACTTTTCTAAGTTTTTTTTTCATAGGCTTTTCTTCCTTTATCGGTATGTAGCACGAATAAAAAAACAAGTTGACTACTAATTTCTGTTCAACGTTCTGTCCTTTAAATTAATAAGTAGCTCTTCCACCCTCTACTTAACATATTGGCATTGGCGCCGACTAAAAGAAACTTTTTCAATGCGTTCATAGATGGCGCTGCTATGTGAAGCAGAGGCCTAATAATAAATGATAGGTAGAACAGAGACTTCTATAGAGAACCTAGTTCCACTTATTTTAAAGGAACGCGGCATTGTATATCTATATAGGTTCTTTTGTTTTTTAGCCTAGCTTCATAAGCGATTATTCAATATGATTAACATCATCAGTACCCACCGCACCCTGATCCCGCGGGCGGCGATAAATCAAAACTTTGCCATTAAAACAACGGGCGACCGCGACACCTCGGGATCAACTATTCTAACTTCAGTTCACTTCACCCGAGTTATTGTCTTGGAAGTTTTATAACTTCAACCCTTGCGAAGTAATGCCGGTCTAAGTGAGTGGTACGTGAAATTAGTTTGTTACACATGGCTGGGAAGACATTTGAAATACCTGGCTCCTCAGAGTTAGGTAAGACGTGTAGGTACATCATTACCAGGTGTAAACGGTGTCATTGTTAAGTCTCATCCAGGTTACGGCCATGATTTCGGAAATAAGAGATCATCAACATCATCCTCCCAGTCTATATACGTCCCGCTGCTGGGCACACGCATGTAGCGTCACTTTTGTCAACTGTCAAATATGATGTGTTCTGCATCGCGCTATCGAAGTTTCTAAAATCAGATGCATAATTACAACTTCCAAACAACTCTCAATAGACTTCGGTCCCGGAAAGATCTCTCTATTGTCGTCTCTAATCTCTTCCTGTGTCTCCAATCTATTATGTGTATGTACCTTTCCTGTATGTATCCAACATTGTACATTATTTCTCCTCTCATTTAAGAGAGTGATTGGGCTGTAATACCCAATGCTCTAAATCTAAAGTCAAGTTCAACCTTTGAATTTCTTCGGTGATGTTTGCAGGTTCTTTTTCGGATAGTTATTTACCGGCAAGCTATCGGTAAACGTCAAGTTTTATTCCGTACATACGTCCAAAAAACCCATTAGTACGAGCCGGGATTCAAACCGACGCTCGCCGCTTGTCAACCGCATGCTTGAACCCCTCCGTCCACTAGGATCCATCATGGATCCATGTGGACCTTTTGTGCATTTAGATCTTTCAATGGAGATGAGCTGACTTTATTAGACACTAGAGTCCATAGTGGATTTAAGTGGCTTTTTATACATATGGATCTGTCAGTAGATTTAGAGAAACTACAATGTTTACAAGCCGTACCCGTGTTCGCTACCTCCATAATATACCATCGACTCCTCTTCTATTCTCGAAAATACAGTTATTTGGCCTAGTAGAAGACAATTTAGCTTCAAGGCCACGTCCTGTCGTTCTAATAGAATTTTCTACAAAAGACGTAGGCACCCAAACGTAATACGACATCTCCGACTATTTACTAGAACGGACTTTAGCGGAATTACAAAGGTAACGCTGTGGTTTACCTGCGGGACCCAAGCAAACAGCTCGGAAACCCTTGACACTAAGTATGCCGTCGATCTCCGAAACCGAGTAATAACAATAGGATTAATTTCAACGACTTGTAAACGTCTCATGAAACAAGTGTCTGAAATTGCTCCGAGTTTGATGTATAGCACTCGCAGCTCAAGGGATAAATTTGTTCGAAAACTTGCTGAATGTGAAAAGTTTGAAGCTCACTTCAATCCATTACACGAGTGAAATATTTCTTTGTTTTCTGGATCCACTGTGGGCGACGCGACCTTACAAATCAGAAGTTCCCCATCGGCGCTTGCCGCGTCGTTAGGGAGATTCCTGAACTTTCTTACCAACAATATATCTCCTTAATATACTCATCATTCAAATTGCGTAATGGGTTTTTAAAACACTTGATTGATGGCAGCGGGTCTTACCGAAAACGTACAGACGGTATTCCGCGAGCCGGAATGTGATGCGACTTGTTCCTTTCATCCGATCGATCAATCTCTGTTTTGTAATAGAAAACGGTGTGTTTGAAACGTTATATTGGGGCGGTTTATTTAATATACCGTCCATCAATCACGATCGACAGTGTGTGTTGGTGGATGACACCGCGAGCAACATGTGATGTCAAACCCCTAAACATACTTTACGTTGCTCTAAATAAAGTTTAAATTACTGTCACACTTTGTTTACTAGTGACGTTGTATTTCAGCCCCGCACCGCATTCTTGTTTACAGCGCGATCGGTTCGAATAAAATTGAGATACTAAATCGTGAACGAAATTACAATTTCAACGTAACGACAGTGACGATGAGATGGGCAATTGCGAACCTGATTGCAATATCCATGTTTCGTATAATTGATGATGATAACGATTGGTCAGGATTGTATCCGGCAGTAATAAAATGGAAATGGGGTTATTTTTGCATCGTTATTATGTTGGGAGTGTATGCAATTTTTTTCGCCTATGTTATCTTTCGGCTGGAGAAAAAAACGGTCGGGGTAAAATACATGTAGAGCCAGTTCTTTGTGGCATGGCGCCTGGGACCCCACGGACCGGACCCCCCAGGCAGATATCATAGAGGTATTATTTGGTTCAATGAGTTCAGTATCTCTCCTATTCATCGGCCTGTTTAGCCTAGTTGGTAGTGTCACTGCCTCCGAAGCTAGAGGTCCCGGGTTCGAATCCCGGTAAGGGCATTTGTTTCTGTGGTGAGCAGAGACATTTGTTCCCGAGACTTGGATGTTTTCTATGTATTTAAGTATATATCTATTAAATATATCGTCGTCTAGTACCCATAACACAAGCCTTATTGAGCTTTGGGACTAGTTCGATTTGTGTAAAAATTGTCCCCTAATATTTATTTATTTATTATTTATTAACCTTGAAAAGTATTGAGGTCTCATCTGCGAACATTGCAATGCCTGATCTTCGGCGTACCATATATGGTAGATCATTTACATAAACAAGGGATAGGAATAAGCGTAGAATAGACCCCTGAGGTACTTCCATCTCAAACACTGTCTCCGACGAAATAGGTTTACTACTTTTAAATTCGAACTCTTTGATGAGTACCTATTTTACCTACTAAGTTAGGTTTTGTAATTATTTAGTTATTCGTTAAATTAAAAATTCATTGGTCAAAAGTCATTCATACGCGTAACTTGATCATCTAATTCTCTTTATCCCACTGTGAACTACTGAATACTGGTATAATTAATAATCCGCAGTGAACAATGGTTATTTTATTATTTTTATTATACTATCACAATAGGTAACTTTTTTGGCCTTTTATGCGACTTTTGCTAATTTAGACAGCCACGAAATACAATCTTTGACATTTAGGGCATCAGAAAATAAATAAAAAGTATTGGAATAATTAAATTAAATTTTCTTACGAAATTTTTATAACGAAATTCGACAATTTTGAGAAATATCTTAAATCGTCACTAATAGTAATATGTACACAAATTATTATATTAATCAACACCAGATTTTTCACTTCTCATTTGACGACCTGTTTAGCCTAGTTGGTAGTGACTCTGCCTCCGAAGCCAGAGGTCCCGGGTTCGAATCCCGGCCAGGGCATTAATTTGTGCATTTTTCACGGATATTTGTTCTTGGGTCTTGGATGGTTTCTATGTATTTAAGTATGTATTTATCTATATAAGTATTTATATCGTCGTCTAGTACCCATACTACAAGCTTTGCTTAGTTTGGGACTAGGTCGATTTGTGTAAGATTGTCCCCAAATATATTCATCTTCGAAAAATGTGTCACATTATACTTATCAAGCGGGGCTAATGCAGTACAGGGAAAAAATGAATACATAAATATGGTTCACAAAACAGTTCAATCTGACCAATCAAAATACTTCACCATATTAAATTTACCAGTCACAATACACTAATTTAACTCTTCATAACATAAATACTTTGTATTTGGTTTTTATCAATATGTCAACCAGCATATTTATATCGACCAATCAGGACATAGAATTCATTTCTCTTAACTTAATTTCACAAAATTAAATAAGTATATACATATTATTTCAGCAACGGTTTGCAGCGCTCAATGGAAAGTCAGTGGCATATATTCGCAGAGTTTATATTTTGTAGGTGTCAAAGCAGTTTATTACATAATATGTCGTCATTGCCGCCAAATTATACAAATATGTTTACACATTTTTTTTCTTTTAGACTGATTATTTGCGTTCATATCATCTAAATCGGTTCAACGGTTTAAGCGTGAAGTGGTAACAGAAAGACAGACAGACACACTTTCGAATTTATAATACTAGTTAGAATGCATGCATTAAAACACGTATCACGTTGCAGGCGGAACAACTTGGGAGAACTGAAAAGGAATTGCATACAAAATTGAAGGCCTAGGCCGGGAAGTAATAGTTGTTTTATTTTAATGTCAAACATGGCGTCTGTTAAATTTGTTTTTCTCAAACATGCAATGAAATATTGATGTTATGTTCCTTACAATAGGCTGCGAAGTATGACGTTTCAGGTGCGGCTAGGACAAGAGGTAGTTAATGGAATTTCATACAAATCTTGCAGGCCTAGGCCTGCAAAGTCCTCTTTTTTAATTTTCATTCCACATAAATTTGTGGCACAGGCATCATGACATTCTGCCACTATGCGTATTAAAAATAAAACTTTGATTTTTTTGTTGTTTATTTCATTGCATGTTTGAGAAAAGCACGATACATACCTCGGCGGGAAATATGGGGTTGCCGGCCTTAGACCTATCCGGCCTCGCTTCGCTCAGCCGTCTATATGTCTTCGGCCGGCAACCCATTTTGTCCCGGCCTCTGTAGTAATGTACTATTTTGAGTGGTTTATTTTTTATTAATTTGCATATGTTTGAGAAAAACACTATTCAAATCTCGGCAAGAAACGTTGGGCTGCAGGTCGCGTATCCCTATCTACTTGACCTGCAACCCTTCGTTTCCCGGCCTCTATAGTAATGTACTATTGATAAAATATTTTTTACTCTTTTTAGGGTTCCGTACCAAAAAGGTAAAAAGGAATCCTGATGGTGCCGCTTTGTTTGCTGTCTGTTTGTCACATTGGTAAATATCTGAGAACTACTTATGCTACCGATTAGAAATTTGGAATAGTTATAAAAAAGGCTCTGAACGTGTTTTTTGATATAATTAGTAACTTCTGTGAAAACTGTGAACAACGGGGTTTCAAAAATTCAAAGTCTTTTGACTGTGGTGTATCATATGAAAGGGTTTGAATTGCACATTCTAAACCAGTTTTTATTTTACTTTTTTACGGTGGATTTTCGATTTATGAAGGAAATGTAGAAAAAAATACTGCCACCCCTAATATCTCCGAAGTTTACCTAGAAAAAAAAGTGAAATTATTACGTAACGTTAATATGCGAGCTAAATGCTCGCAATCATGGGCTGAAATATAAAGTGGAGAAGACCAAATTGCTGGTTTTTAATGCTGAAGAGATCTGGCCAGAGTGCCGTCAGTGTATTTGGATGGAGTGCAAGTGGAAAGGGTGGAACGATTTAGATACCTCAGATACATGCTCTCGGAAAATTTGCTTGATGACGAAGACATTGAGCGGGAGCGCAGAGCTTTGTCTATACGTGGCTGTACGGTGCAACATGCCTGCGCGCAGGTTCGCGTGTTATAGTGATGAAGTGAAAGTGACATTGTTTAGAGCATACTGGGTACCTATGTTTCTATACATATGTCAACTCTGGAGCAAATTCACTAAACGTGCGATGAGCAAAATTTGAGTGCTGTATGATGATGCATACCGTATTCTAATGAAACTGCCAAGATACTGTAGCGCACCGACAATGTTTGCCGAGGCCGAAGTTCTTGAGGGAGTACCAAATTAAAGTTCGTGACTACCTCGCAGCAAGGTACTACTTATATATGTACGTATTTATGAACCCGGAGCATTCTGAAATTAACTGGGTTATGCAGTTTTTGTTTTTAATAACGCTCAAGTAATTCTTACAGGGCTGTAATTTATATGTTGCGCGAAGAAATTAACAGTTCCTTCTTAAATATTTAGTTTAAACTTATAAAACCATTTTTAATAACGATGGGTAAATTTATTTAGAATTCGTAGTTAGTACGAAAATATTTATGTTATTATGCAAATATGTAGGTAGTGGCTGTCTGGAGATTTTGTTTAAACCCCGCTTTACACCTACGCGCGCTTAGTGCAAATACACGAGAAATAAAAGTCGGCCAAGTGCATGCCGGGCCATGCTCAGTGTAGGATTCCGTAGTTGCCTAATGACCGCAATAAAAAAAAACAATAACAAGCAAAAGGGAAGTTACTAAGAAGGAAAAACTTTATACGATAACTCAAAAACAGCTTTACTGATCATGTCCGCTATAGTTTTCTTTGAAAGTCTTTATTAAGCTTTCCTTTCACGATTTTTTCATATTTTTTGGACATATACAGTTCAAAGTTAGAGGGGGGTTCAAACGTTACACACATATTTTTCTTTTGGAGTGATTATTTCCGAAAATACCCATTGATCATAAAATGTTTCATAAAGACCTCTATTCATTATGAAAGATCTATCTAACAACACCCCACACCATAGGATTGAAGCAAAAACGAATATTTATCCCCACTTTATTATGTGTACGAGAGAACCCTAAGTTTTTTTATATATTATTTTACGACTTTGTCAGCTTTATTGATTTATATACCCATACCAAATTGACAATATTTCATATTTTCAAGCCATTTTATGATCTAATAAAACAACAAAGCTACATATTTGTGGCGTTTGCGGTGGAGACTCTGGGTCCTTGGGGACCGGATGCAATTAAACTTTTTAAAAGATTAAGTTATCTGCTTATCCGGTCCTCGGGCTGACCGTAGGGCTGGCTCGTTCCTCGCACAGCGAATCGGCATTGCCATTCAGCGAGGCAACGCAGCCAGCCTTATGGGAACCCTGCCCAGTGGAAGTGATTTGGGTGAGCCGTTATATATAGTTTTAGTTAGTTATTAGTTTCTCTTTGTGTTTATTTTTATTTGTATATTGCTTATAATTGTTGTAAATGATCTAAACCGATAGAAAATAAAATATTAAGGTTCACGTGTTTTTTTTATTTTTCCCGAAAATCATTACAGTAGCTGTAAAGCAGTATTACCAATGCCACTTATTTTTCTAAAAACCTTGGAGCATTCACATTTCGTTGACATGGCGTTCATTTCACATCAGTGTCAATTAGTCTCCGTCATGCTATGACAACTTTAAACTAAGCAAACATCCAATTTTTTTATTGAAAACAGTGCCATCTATTTTAAAGAGGTAGCACTAAAATATAAGTGTTGTTACATTAAAATACTTTTGATGCTATGGGAAATTGATACGTGTTATTTAAATGAATATGAGGAGATTTTGATTTTCTATAAGTAACACAATAATTTAGCCTGCATGTCATCCGTTTGGAAAATTTAAAACTTCACAGGGAAATTCTGAATTAATAATTATTGATATTATACGTGATATATACTAATTAATAATTAATACGTAATAATTGATACGTGTTATTTAAATGAATATGAAGAAATTTTGATTTTCTATAAGTAACACAATAATTTAGCCTGCATGTCATCCGTTTGGAAAATTTAAAACTTCACAGGGAAATTTTGAATTAATAATTATTGTATCTAGTAGTGGTCATAGGGTCCCTTTACACGGTTAATATTATCACAATTCTGGTTTACATTTATTTTGAGTCTTAGTTGTCACACCACACCGGCCACTTTACTAATATATTTTTTACTAATAGGTTCGTAAATGACCAAGTTATGTGGTGGCAAACGTTGAAAATAATGATTAAAAAAGTAATCGAAATGGGATCCTCTTTTTTTTGAAGTTGCTGTATAACGCACCTACTCCTGTAACGAGGTTAATAAAATGTCCTCGGATTTTCCTATTAGCAACGTACCACGACAACAATGTTATTTCCAGAGTGATTAGTTAATTAAGGTTAATATTAACGTTATTAACGCTAGTTAATCATAAGAATTTAAATCATTTATCCCAATTCCGTTAACACCACTACGCTGCACCGAAAATGCTACAAAAGTTACGATCACTGGTTATTACAATAGATATATTAAATAATTTATTATCTTATTAATATAACAGAAGTTGGTTAAAAAGTTTCGCCTGCTCAAATATAGATGGCGCTTCTAATCAAGGCTAAATGTGATTGACTTGCCAGTCTAACTCAGTATGTATAATTTGTAGTCTTTGGTTACTTAGTGACAAACCGGAAGTGATTAATTATTTTTACGTCTAGTCAGTTTAGTGAACAAAAGTGTTGTCCCTTTACAGCCACAGTAATGACGTCAAACTTCCGGTTTATATATATTCGTCATTTTCTTGGAAACTAGTAAAGAAAAAAATCTAAAAACTATTTTATTGTGTTCATGTAGCATATTTACTGAAATGGTTTTCGATTTAGGCATCATAATACATTTTGAAATGTTGTCAATTGCAGCTTTCTAGTACTAACCATCACAGAGCAAAGCCTCGGACAGACAGACAGACAGACGGACATGGCGAAAGTAGTTGACTACGGAACCCTTAAACGGTTATCGCGTGCCATTAATTGTCAAATATATGTATACATTTTCGATGAGTGCTTGATTATCTACAAAAAAATTGAACTCGTGGAGTAATCCATTGTGATAATAAATAGCAATAACGTCACTGGCAATAATACTTTTGGCGATAGTACAATACAAATATCAGTTAGTAAGTAATAAACCTGTTGCCAGCAACAACTATAAAAATGAATTACTGCATATTTAGAATATTTTTATCTTACAAAATTGAATTATTCCCCTCAAATGCGTTGAAAAACGTCTTATGAAAATCGTGAGTCTGATCATTACACTCTCACCATGCGTATAGCGTGAGTAATACCGCCTTTAGAATAATGATCGACAGCTTAACGTACCTCAATGTACTATTCTATTATATGTATTTTAGTAGTAATGCTGTTAACTTCATTCTTGGAGAACTTCTACTTTTTCCATGTTACTTATGTGGAAGAATTATGTTAGAATTATCTGACAAATATAGAGATAAAATAAATTAATATTCATCATTCCATTGTTACAGCGTAAAAATACCTACTAATATCGTTTCCCAACTCATTGACGACTACAACCCAATAGAGCACTCTGTAAAGTTAACATCTTATAGTTTGGGATAGAAACCTTCGAACTATACTAGAGCTCTTTAAAGGGTCTAAAACATTTCGAAATCTTATGATAAGAACTGTTAACGAAGTGAAAACAATTTAATTTATTACAAAGTATTAATTTAATTAATATTTGCATGCATTTACTGGAATAGGATAATGATTCAAACTTTTAGAAATATATCTTATTTATCGTTAGTATTTCAGATAAATAATCGATGAGGAAACCTGCATATCCACAACACGCACTGGGCAATCGAGGGAACTGCAGTTTATTCCCTCTAATCATAAGTATACTCATAGATGGAATAGAAAAGCAAAAGATAAAACTCCATTTCTTGGAATATAAAATTTGAGTTCACGAAGGCTTCATATGAAACGTTATTACCTATCCATGAAACAAGCTAAACGTAGCTACGAAATACACTTACGAAAATCTTATACGAGAATAGTAGAATACTTCCGAGGTTCAGGGGAACTTCCACAGACGTGTGTCGAGTTCCTAAGATCTATTTTCAACTTCGCAGACCGGATATATTTTACATCGGATCGGATTAAAATACGTATGCCTGAGAAACATTGTTCTAAGTTCAAACTAAACAAAATGGTTCGGGATGGCCAACTTTGATGAAATACAGGCCACTGAGGAACCTGTTTCTAACACAAATTTAGGACTATTAGATAGGTGGTTTTAGCGAGATAAATTCGAAATGTTTATCTCCAATATCTGTGTATCAATAAACGCAAACCACTTCATCTAGTGTCATACAAGAAAGTATAGAATCGTAAATGAAAAAAAAACATTAGTTTAAAAAAGCAATTAATACTAACTCTTCTCGCGAATACCTAGGTTATTCAACTAGATATAAGTTGTAGTGGTATTTTGAGTATGGAAAATTACATTCAGACCGACCTTACGTAAGTTTGAAAACGTTACGTAATCACCCCGCTGGTCAATTGCATGTTATCCTGTGCAGTGTGCGTTTTCCGCACTTAGACATCCGTTGTGCCTATTTTGCGTGTAAAAGGAGTTACTAATACAAGGGTAAAAACAATCTTAAAATGAGCCCTAATTAAAAAAAAATACACTTACGTAATAAATGTTATACAGTTAATATTTAATTAGGTATAATTTAATTTAAGAAGTATGTCCCAATAATTAACACCCAACAATTGACTTGTTCACCTCTATTATTTCATTTTTTGCAAATTATGGTAGTTTGCTTGCACGGGGGGTCAAGTTTCTCTGCAGCTGACTGTACATATAATTACAGGTGTAACAGCATAGACCCTGAATTAGGGTTTCTCATTTCTCGACCTTTTTTATTTCCCGGAGCACGAGAATTCTCGACCACTATTTCCCGGGAATTCCCGGGTTGTCGAGAAATACGGAAATTTTTAAAAATATGTGTGATTTAACAATAAAACTTCGCTTTTTATGCAATATTCAACAACATTTATTAATCAACAACGTTTATTTTTAATGTCATGTGACTATAACTATAGAAAACTTTAATAAAGCGAAATAAACTCTAGCGAGATCTTTTAATCATTATTTCTACAAACAATTAGAACTAAATAGTCTTTTTCTTTGGAATAAACAAATAAAATATCTTCTAAAAACAATGTCATCATGTCACCACAATAAAACTTAGTACCTTACATACTAAATAATTTACTTTAGTCTCTGTCTGTACTCAAAATTTTTAAGTATGTAACATAAAATGACAGTTTTTCAATTAGGTATAAAAAATAACAATCAGACTAGCTTAATAATTACGAGTAAGATACCTTAGTTTAGTCTTTGTATCAACTTTTCAATATTTGTTATTAATGGACAGTCTTTTCGTTACTACGTACGTAAACATAAGAACCTAATAAATAATTAATAATCTTAGACTAATTACAATCACAATTTAAAGCGGAAACTGCTTCAAAATCAAAAGCTAGCCCACTATGTCTTGTTATTAAGGAAATAAGCCTTTAAAAATACGAGGGCATTTATAGCATCATCTGACAATCGGTTTCGTATTTTCGTCACAAAGTTTCCAGACAAGGAGAAAACCCGTTCATTTTCTGTCGACGTAGGCTTTACTGACATAACAGCTTTATACAAGTTTTCCAGATTTGGTGTTCTTTTGCCAGTTGATTCATATAACTGAAACTCGTTTTTAATCAAGCCTCTTGTTAAAACAGTTTCAATATTGCTCGTAGTGTCTGTGGCTGCCATTTCAATAGCCTGTTTTAGTTTAAAAAGTTTAAATTTTTTGACTGAATTTCTCGATTTCTCGATTTCTCGACCACTTTTTTCTCGTCTCGAGTAAGGCAAAATTTCCCGAGAAATCTCGGTTCGAGAACTCTCGAAGAGAAACTCTACCCTGAATAGGGCATAGCATATTAAGATTGAAAGTGTCACGTATTGGGTCACTGTTGAGCTCTGGGACACAACTTAATTTACGTCAAAAACAATCTTAATTTAGTTGGTAGGTAATGATAGTAACATCAACATTTATTTAAATTCACGTCAAGAAATTGATGGCGTGTTCAGGTTTAAGATTGGTTTACTCTAACGATACTGTTACCACCCCAGCTCACCCAGCATATATACAGGTACAAGGCTCAACAATGCCTCGACGTTTCATTAAGCTACAATTTTATAAATCTAAAATGGAAATACAGCCGTATAAGTAGAGACCAGTTTCCTTCCAACTAATCTTGAAGTTCATTTGGTTCACCCATGCTAGTTCATAAGTGGTTGCCATATAGATAATTTCTGTCATGTTGATGAATTATTGTAATTGAGGATTAATATACTTATGTCACACCATATAAGGATGTCTGATGCTTAAGGTTACAGCTTGTAAGCCTTTTGAAATATCTTCCTCACACCTTAGAATCTAAATGGTCGCGTATGATACGGTTTCAGAGGAATTTCCTTCCTCGGTTGATTGGTTGTGAAATGAGCTCCCGAGGGACTACAAGTACGGAGTTCTTCAATAAGGAGTGAATACATTTTTAAAGAGTCACACGTGTATTGGATTGCCGGTGTCCGTAGGCTGCGCTGACCGATTACGGTGTGGGCCGTACGCTTGTTTACTACCGACGTGGTATTAAAAAGTGCTTAAGTTTGTAGCTTGTAACTATGCCTTTTAAAATAAATAAATAACGACTGGCCATTTAGACAGAGTTTAGGCGTATAATATAGCTTACTTAGTTTTCTGAAATGGGTCACAGCTATAGTAATTAGTGTTTGAGGCCTATAATTAACGTTTTTGATGGTTCAATGGGCCGAGACAGAGCATCGGTAACGTATGATTTACGGTCGACGTCGAGCTAACGACCCGCTACAGGCGTGTGACGTGCGTCCGACGTGGTTATTAATTGACACCGTCTGTATGTGCGGTCATCGATACAAAAGTTGTTGGAAAGATAGTCGTAATCGATTACATCGTCATCCTAGCGTTATTCCCAGTACAAATGCATCCTGAAGGATGCCTGAGGGGCAACCTAATTCCCAGAATTGGCGTAGGCGTGGCGTTTTTACGGAAGCGACTGCCATCTGATCTTTCAATCCAACGGGGAAACTAGACCTAACTAGACTCGTAATCGATTACAGTGGCAGAAAACTGCAAGTGTCATGTTTGGGCACTCGGCCTTTCTGTATTATTTTCCACTTAATATTTTTATTTTTCTTTATATTTCATGACAAGTATAACTTCTGCTTATCCGTTGAATATTATTTAGCGGAATAACAATCGACTATCGTTCCAGTGACTTACAAGAATATTTATCTGAATGGCATTATTTTCTAGCCACTTCACTAAATATGATAATTTTCTAGTAATGTAGTAGGTAGTTATTCTGGAATAGGGAAACTAATCACGCCAACCCTTATTCTTCAGAGCGGGCGATAAACGAAATGTATGGAAAACGGACAATTCAGCCAGCCCACCCATTTCCCAAGCGTGTTCCCAAACACTACTCGAGAGGGGCTCGCCCCTAACGGGAAAGTTTTGATTTAGTGCTTATAGCTGTCCCAGTCGGCTGAGAGTCCTCTTTAAAGTTTTAGTCGTGTAATAGAATAAAACTGTTCGAACAATGCTCGTGCTCAGGCATTCATAGTCGGGTTCGGCAAAGCATTATGGTAATATACGAACTTATTGCTCGACGGCG
Source organism: Notocelia uddmanniana (assembly GCA_905163555.1). Lineage (NCBI taxonomy): Eukaryota > Metazoa > Arthropoda > Insecta > Lepidoptera > Tortricidae > Notocelia > Notocelia uddmanniana. Next base: position 27,846,714 of record LR991055.1, read on the forward strand.
ACATTAAATATAATGTTGCCCGTTTGAATATTCTAAACCTGGCTGAAGTGCTGAGCGGACGATTTGCAGCGTTCAGAGCCCGCCGCCTAACCGCCCCATAAGGGAATTGCAGTCAGCACTTCTGAATTCTTTTCATACCTTACCTCGCTTACGTAACATTGTTCTCCAAACGCTGTGCAACTCGAATTTTTTGAAACAAACATTTTCCTGAGTCGGCTATTGTTGCCCCAAAGACTTTAATAGTAGCCATAAAGTCGTGTTGATAAGGTAGTCAACTGTCATAGCGTTTTATTCGTTTGAGATAAATATCTGCCTTTGTTAGGCTCTCATTTCACGAGAATTTCAATGGTGTTGTTTATCTTGATCGTTTAAATTGAGTATTTTTACTCTTGATATTTTTTTGAGGAATCGTTCGTATATCATAAGCTTAGAGTTGGATTAAGGAAAGTAAAATATAAGCCATTATTTCTTTTCGTATTGCTTAAAAATATAATAAATAATCGATATAGATTAATAATGGATGAATGGTAAGTTCGATCCCTTACATTTGAAGGGATATTCCAAATGAGGTCTACTTACATAATATTCCAGCTTGTGTCACAAGAACATAATTTATTACTTTAAAACAGTATAACCACTACGACACTATAGACCACACACACTGCGCATATATCACTACGTATCGATATATACTGGATATATTTATATTGCAAACATGTCAAAAAATCTGGGTACAGTAGCGAACCAGGGTTGATGTGCAAATTTCCAATGTTCGTAACTTCACCGTGTTTTGCAAATCGCCGGGCTCTATCGGAGATTCTCGTATGTAGTAACGAAAAGTTCCAGTACCTACTATGTATATTCGTTTATTTTATTGAATAAAATAAATATATATATATCTCATTGTTATTCCGCGTTTGAATACCTTACCCGCGATCTACGCCAATTCAATACAAATCGTACTGAAGAGGCCATCAAGCAGAATAAGGGCTCTAAAGTTTTCTCAAGAGATCTGTCTATTGGGCAGAGCCAGCTCGCCAGATTAAAAACTGAAGACTGTAGAATCGTTTCGTCCAAACCTGAGTTTCTGAGTGAGATAGAGTGCTTTTAAGGACAACTATACACGTCAACTAGCAAACCCGGTGTTGGTCTGGTGGAAGACCCTAGAGCTAGATTAACCCGGCACTATACCGAAGATATCCCGGACATCAGCCTGTACGAGATTAGGATGGCTCTTAAGCAGCTGAGGAACAACAAGGCACCCGGTAAAGAAGGAATTACAGCTGAACTCCTGAAGGCGGGTGGAAAACCAGTCCTTAGGGCACTTCAGAAGTTGTTCGACTCCGTCTTACTGGAAGGGAAAACTCCAAATGCATGGAACAGAGGTGCAGTGGTGCTGTTCTTCAAAAAGGGTGACAACGCCTTACTGAAGAACTACCGACCCATCTCACTTCTGAGCCATGTCTATTAGCTGTTTTCAAGAGTCATTACGAACCGTCTCGCACGCAGGCTAGATGACTTCCAGCCTCCCGAACAAGCCGGTTTCCGAAGAGGCTTCAGCACCGTAGACCACATCCATACGCTCCGTCAGGTTATACAGAAGACTGAGGAGTATAACCTGCCCCTCTGTTTAGCGTTCGTAGACTACGAGTAAGCCTTCGATTCAATTGAAACGTGGGCTGTACTGCAATCTCTCCGACGGTGCCAAGTGAACTACCGCTATATCGAAGTGCTGAAGTGTTTGTACGAGAACGCCACTATGTCAGTCCGACTCCAGAACTCAAAGCCTATTCCGTTGCAGCTGGTAGTCAGGCAAGGAGATGTTATTTCTCCAAAACTTTTCTTCGCTGCACTGAAGGATGTTTTCAATACTCTGGACTGGAGAAGGCTAGGCATCAACATAAACGGCGACTACCTCGCTCACCTTCGGTTTGCTGACGATATAGTAGTCTTGGCTGAGACCATGGAGGATTTAAGTACAATGCTCAATGACCTCAGTAAAGCCTCCGAGCGAGTTCGTCTAAGGATCAACATGGACAATACGAAGATCATGTCAAATGTCCATGTCGCACCAACTCCCTTAACAATCGGACACTTTACGCTCGAAGTTGTAGACGATTACATATACCTAGGACAGACTGTCCAGTTAGGTAGGTCCAACTTCGAGAAAGAGGTTAATCGTCGAATCCTACTCGGCTGGGCAGCGTTCGGGAAGCTACGGCACATCTTTTCGTCCAATATTCCGCAGTGTCTCAAGACGAGGCTCTTTGACCAGTGTGTGTTGCCAGTGATGACATATGGCACTGAAACGTGGTCGCTTAATACTATGGGCCTCATAAGAAGGCTCAAAGTCACCCAAAGGGCAATAGAGAGAGCTATGTTGGGAGTTTCTCTGCGTGATCGCATCAGGAATGAGGCCATCCACGGCAGAACCAAAGTGACCGATATAGCCCTCCGAATCGCTAAACTTAAGTGGCAGTTTGCGGGGCACATAGCACGTAGAACCGATGGCCGTTGGGGCGGAAAGGTTCTCGAGTGGCGACCACGTACCGGAAGGCGTAGCGTGGGCAGCCCCCCCCCCCACACGGTGGACTGATGACCTGGTGAAGGTCGCGGGTGTCCGCTGGATGCGGGTGGCGCAGGACCGGTCATTGTGGAAGTCTTTGGGGGAGGCCTATGTCCAGCAGTGGACGTCTTTCGGCTGACATCATGATGATGATGAGATGTTTTCTTTAGCATAATATATATATACATAAATGCATCATCATACAGAGAAGTAAAGGACAAAGCTGAATGTAGAATAATCTGGAAATTACTCCACCGGCAATGCCAACCTCCTAAATTATATGATGAGCATAATAAGATTAATAAGAAAATGACAGAATGGAAGAATAACAAAATGGAATGTTCTAACATCATTGATATAAATATAGGCAAATGCGACTACATACAGATGTTTATTACGCTGCCTATTACGTTAGTAAATATATTACGGGTGCTTATTTGGGGATACTTAAATAACTAAGGTACACACACAACAACAACAATGTACTTAAGGTCTGTGGAGTTCTCTGCCTGAAGATATTTAACATTCTATATCTTTTAGGCTGGGTTGCACCAAACCGTCTGTAATCGTAAGCTGTGTTCGTTAAAATTTGAATGTATGGAAAGTTTGACAAGTTTCTATGGGATGACAGCTGCCGGCGCCATATTTAACGATGATCGGTCTGTGATCGTAAGTTGGTGCAACTCAGCCTTAATATTCAAAAATACGTTAAAAGTATACTACTTGCCACTGCGGTAGTTTCACTTTTTTCCCTCTTATTGTGTGTTGTTTGAACAGTTTCAGAGCTTCTATCTGTTTTGACTGTGTTGATAGTGTAATTTTATACTTATTTTTGTGTAGTTTTATGTATTTTACATTATCTGTATGACTCTTTTATCTTCATGCATACCTATATTTACTTTATTGCTATTGTTTGCCTACTTAATATTTTTATATTTTTGCATCATTTCCATTAGCCAAAGGTTGTCTGGAAGAGATAGCTCTTTAGCTAAAAGACCACCAGTTGTCTACTGTTATGTAATGTAATTAGTTACTGTAGTTTTATTTTGTTTTGGTGAACAGTATTTGTATTGTATTGTAAGGTAATTGTCCCAATTCTCGATACTGACCAATACAATACATGGCACTTTCAATCTTATGTCGTAATGATCTTATGTTGGATATTAAGGTGTCGAGCGTTAGACGTTTACCTTAAATTTCAAATAAACAATTAAATATTTATTTGTAATATTAGGGAACATTTTTTTACACATATCAAACTTAGTCCCTTAGTAAGCTCAATAAGGCCTGTGTTATGGGTACTAGACGACGATAAATTTAATAGACACATATGTATATTATATGTACTTAAATACATAGAAAACATCCAAGTCTCAGGAACAAATGTTCTGCTCACCACAGAAACAAATGCCCTTACCGGGATTCGAACCCGGGAGCTCTAGCTTCGGAGGCAGTGTCACTACCAACTAGGCAGAATCAAAGTAATTATTACCACAAACAAAGATAAACAGCAAGTTAACTTTATACCGGCAAGAATATAGTAAAAGAATAATCATAAATACCTAAACGTTTTAGGCTTCCATTATGTTGTGCATACATTATGTTCTTTAAGTGTAATCTGAGAAATCTCAGAAAAAACACACAGAGATCTGAGAAAAATCCTGACCCCAAGACAGTTTCAAACACAAATGCTATGTAATCGTCTAGCAGTATCCTAAAAATAGCATTCACCCTGCCTCCAAACGGGTCCAGCCATCAGACACGTTCCCGGCAATCACAAGCCGAACATTCGTCAAACCCACCCGTCGGTTCGCAAAGCCTTTTCGCGTCAGAACTTAGGTAGCGCTGTAGCTTGGCTTCACCAGACGACTGTTCCTAATCGCCCCTAATACTCAACTCACCCCGTTCTACCGCCCGCCGCACTATTCCTGAAGTGCGCGTACACTGCTAAGCAACTCCCTGGTTCCACATTTTATTACTTATTACAATTCCGTAGCCTAAATAGTGAATATGGAACCCGTTGTCGTGTCTCCCTGTCTGTCTATTTGACTGTCTATCAACTTACAAAACTTTAAATACTAATGTGATTTTTGGTAAGGTAGAGGGTGCGCAGAGAGGTTTGTAAGTCAAATTACTAATAAAACTAAACATGGCAGGATTGGCAACAAACATTTAATTCCATGAATGTATTTTGAGCATTACATTTATATACAGGGTGTGGCCTGTAATAGGAGTAATAAATTAAATGGTGCACTATTGAGCTCGTTAGCAATTATTTCCAAAAGGTTCCAATTGAAAAAAAAACGATATTTTTTTGGATTTTTTATTATTAATTTAAAAAACATTAAAAATTTATTAAACGATTATTAGTTATAACTTGAAGCAACCTTAAAATCAGCATTGACTGCCGCGCTCTAATGTCTGGGTGCCAAGATCCATTACTTGCAGGTCATAACTTTAGATCAAAATTTCTCCCAATTGAAAAAATATATTTGTTTTTGGACACAAGAGGTTACTGCAGATGCTCTAAGGAAGCGTCCTATTTATTGCTCCTATTACAGGCCACAGCCTGTATATCATATCATGTGAATATGCATATGTCATTAGCTGTCAACACAAAGAGTCAAGAGTCAATAAAGGGTCGACAACGCGTTTGTGATTCTTGCAAGCGTTCATAGGCTACGGTGTCTACTTACCACCAGGCGGCCGTAAGGTTGTTTACCACCGTTGTAGTAGTATTTCGAGTTCATATGTCGATTTCCGAGCACTTATGGGTTGAGACACAAGTGCCCATCAAACAATATGAATAAAAATCAGTAAAATACGGCTTGTGAATAGTTTCGTACATACATACATATAAACTCACGCCTTTATTGCCAAAAGGGGTAGGCAGACCACACGAAAATTAATTTCAGTGCGACTTTTAGCAATTGTATGTTGAATAGTTTCATGGCAAATTTATATTTAGGGGAGATAGGCCAAGGCCTTTAAATATAGATTTTTGTACAGCGTTAAGACCCATAAACAAATTTGTCAAAAAGTAAAACTCAAGTAGCCATTATAGTGCTTAAAACAAACAGTAACAAAAAATATGAACGTATGATGTTCATATTTTTTGAGCTTATAAACTATTGTCTTCTTCATACGTACGTAGTGATACTGGTTTATTTATTTATCAACGCTATGCCTCCAATATATTTATTCAGTGACAATCTCATTATGAAAGCGCTCTTTTTCATAACGTTCCAATAATTCTCCGAAATGCGAATCCTTGAATTTCTCCTGTCTGCTTAACGTTTCGTGCGTGCAGTTAGGCAGAATAAGAGCTTAATGTGATGTAAGGGAAAATGACAGCTGTCCTTATGGTCACCGAGTTTCTTTTAAGCTGTTTCTTCTCCTGGCAGAGGTTTATTTTCCGAACCGATGGTAGTTAATTGACATTCACAGGTGGTAGGTGCATATAATATGCCTAAATTGAAGAATAAATAATTTTTACTTTAACTTTTTTGTTCAAAATGTTACACCTTTACCTTTAGCACTCTGGCGCGTGCAAAAGGTTTTTTTTCATTAGGCACGATTACATAGTTTACTGCAGTTCAGGTGACTTTGTACTGGAATACACGAACGGAGCTACGCGGGCAGTTTGTTCAAAAATTAAAGTAGAAGTCGCGTACTCGTATAATAATACAAAGAACCTAGAACCCAGGTAGTACCTAAGGGATTATTTTTAAATTCAGAGTTCTGGTTCCAAAGATTACACTCTACCTACATAAAAAATAAATTACACAAATTTTACCTCCGTAATATTGATATTGAAAATAGATGACATGCCGTTGCCGACCGGCCGCATGGGAACTTGGACTCTATTCCCTATTCGCAGCGCACGAACAACATCTTTACGTGTGCAGTGTAGCCAGTTCTGCTAAAACATCCCGCTTACTTAGTAACGCCACTCTTACTTAAACTACCATGCCTGCCTGCGCGGCACCTGTTAATATTTAATGTGGCCACGTCCAATAATAAGTATGTATAAGTACTTACACACATTTTAAATTCGCCGCAAAGACTTTTAGTTCTGAATCTATAATCTCTGTTTTCTACAATAAATATAATACTTACTTATATGTTCATTCCAAAACTAAACTAATGGGATACATCCAACATACTTGAGGGTGTCTCGTAGGTTTTTATTATTGATGATGGGCTGATCTATTTATGCTACATGCCGTTATTGACTGCATGTAATGAATACCTACACGATATTTAGCAAAATAGTAAAACTCTTTACTAGTAACTTTAATCATGAAATCCCGTAAAGAAAATGCTTGTTTCAAAGAATCATTAAAGAAAACTGCATAGAAAAAAGGTCACTATTATTCATATAATCTGACCTCATATTTGTATAAAGAGACCTCTAAAATAAAAATAAGTGCAATTTAAATTAGTTCAATTTAAAAATGTAGGAATGTGAAAGTAAAAACACATTATTCATATATATCTAATAACATCCTAGGAAACCAATACGTTCTAAGATCTGTCTATAATATCGATAAAAGTGTTGATTAGCGGGACAGCATTATATCCACCATGTTTAGTTCCAATATGGCCGCAAAATGGACACGCTCGTAATGTTGACACTTCGCGTCCAGAGAATGTCCTTAGTCATTGGGCGTCGACACCAAGAAACTGTCAGCTGTCAGTGGAGTCAGTACCAGTTCGTTACTCCACCTCTACATTAAAGGCGACTTCCTGACTTGGGGTGACTTTACTGATATGAGATTTCCTCACTTGACGAAACACTGCCAGTATGACGTTTGCGCTGTATTGTATCAAATTCTACAATAAAATTCCTAAACACATTACTGAACTTAGCAATTCTAAATTAAAATCTGTAGTAAAACGAACACTTATTTCAAGAGCATATTATAAGATAAACGATTACATCATGGATAGGGATGTTTGGCAGTGATAGCGTCCTGCACGGGTAATCTATCGCGAAAATATATTTTCTACTGTAGCATTGTTATTTAAGTTATTTTGTAGTAATGTTATTTTATATTTAACTATATAATGTATATTGTTTTGAAAAAATGACACCTCGCCGAGTTTCTTACGCCGGTTCTTCTCGTGGCAGAGGTATATTTTTCCGAACCGGTGGTAGTTTATTTATTGACGTTCATAGTTGCATGTAATATGCCTAATTTGAAGAATAAACTACTTTACTTTTACTTTTTACTTTTTTAATACCATGCGCAGAAGTGGAGCAGTACTGCACTCGTATCGGGTGACACTGACAGCTGACAGTTTACTCATATCGTACCGCTTCCGCATCGAGTGCTGCTGATTAGTGCGGGATGCGCGGAAGCGGGGTGATACAAATTACGTACTATCCCGCTTTCGCGCATGATATTACTACTGCGTAAATGTTAAAATCTTTGCGACATCAGTTATCTCACGGCAAAGAACAAATATCAGATATTTACCGATGCCAACCTGCCAAGACAGGAACTCGCCTAGGCAGACATCTATATTAATAATTTCGTGCAGGGGTACGGTAGACCCGAACGAGACCTGTCTCAAATTGAAGAACGTATAAAAATAACGATTTCGAGTTGAACATATGTATCCGCAAAATTCGGTTTGTCGCGATATTTAGCAAAATAGTAAAGAAACTCTTTACTAGTAACTTTAATCATGAAATCCCGTAAAGAAAATGCTTGTTTCAAAGAATCATTAAAGAAAACTGCATAGAAAAAAGGTCACTAGTATTCATATAATCTGACCTCATATTTGTATAAAGAGACCTCTAAAATAAAAATAAGTGCAATTTAAATTAGTTCAATTTAAAAATAGAGGTATATTTTTCAGAACCGGTGGTAGTTTATTGACGTTCATAGGTGCATGTAATATGCCTAATTTGAAGAATAAACTACTTTTACTTTACTTTTACTTTTTACTTTTTTAATAACATGCGCAGAAGTGGAGCAGTACTGCACTCGTATCGGGTGACACTGACAGCTGACAGTTTTCTCATATCGTACCGCTTCCGCATCGAGTGCTGCTGATTAGTGCGGGATGCGCGGAAGCGGGGTGATACAAATTACGTACTATCCCGCTTTCGCGCATGATATTACTACTGCGTAAATGTTAAAATCTTTGCGACATCAGTTACCTCACGGCAAAGAACAAATATCAGATATTTACCGATGCCAACCTGCCAAGACAGGAACTCGCCTAGGCAGACATCTATATTAATAATTTCGTGCAGGGGTACGGTAGACCCGAACGAGACCTGTCTCAAATTGAAGAACGTATAAAAATAACGATTTCGAGTTGAACATATGTATCCGCAAAATTCGGTTTGTCGCGTATTTTGCATTTAAAAGTGTTAATTTGATGACAAAACGTCGGCCATATTGCCCACAGACTATATTACCATATTAAATTTGTTGGTTGATAGTGTCGGCTACGTTCGAAAATCGTGAACTATTTTTGCGTCCGGTATGTTGGCCAGGTTGCTGAGTGGTGGGCCATCGTCGCCCATTGTGTGGATCCGGCAAGTCGCTTCTGCAGGGTTTTGTTTTTGTGGTTTTCAAGCGTTCTATACACCTATCAGATTGTCACAATAACCGCCTTCAAAGCGAATGTATGGGGCCTGTTACATGGTTATTAGTATCACGTGATACGTTCATATCACGATACGTGTCACGTGAATATTGAAGCAGAAACTATATAAATTTGAAAACTGTGACAATAATGACTCCCCAGTATTGTGATAATATTAATCGTGTAAAGGACACCACTAGAATGTTTGCTGAGTCTGTCCGCCATCTTAAAGCTGCATCTCTATTTTGTTGTGACAAACTACTAGGTGACTTATGGCCTTTAAACGTCTAGCAAAATTCTATCACTATCTCGCTCTATCTCATAACTTAGTAGTACTGCTCAAGCCGTTTGCCGCGCTCGGACGTTAGAGGTGCTATCGCGAACCGAAAATGAAGTATCTGCCTCTCAATCGCACATGCATATTCGAAGTATTCGAACGATAGAGAGGGAGATAATTAGTTTTTGGTTCGCGTTAGTTCCTCAGGCGTCCACTTTGAAACGAATATAAAATTCAAAATGTGAGAATAACCGGCCAAGTGCGTCGGACTCGCGCACCGAGGGTTCCATACAACTAAAACAACAAATGTGATTTCTCAATATATTGGTATTTTTGGTAAAATATACGTCATACTAAACATTATCACCTAATTTCAAGTTCAGTTAAAAAATTATGTGTGACAGACGACACACGGAATGTTCTTTGACTTTCTTCGACCGACCGCCGCGCTCGGACTGAAGTGCTACTGGGAACCGAAAACGAAATACATGCCTCTCTGTCGCACTTGCATATTCGAGCGCGGAGAGGGAAATACTTCGTGCGCGTACGGCTCCTATTCCTGGATGGTGCGCGTATCGGAATGCAAAATACCTTTGGCGAAATTAACGGAACAAGTTGCTAAATAAGTTCCATTAATTGAAGAAAATATTACCAACTGTTACTATTATCACGCGAAATACTCATATCACGATCCGTATTACGTGAATATTGATGAATATTGAAGCAACATCCCTACAATTTTGAAAACTGCGATAATATTAACACATAATCTTGAGTGTAAAGGGCCCCACTGAATAGAATTTGGCGGAGAATAGAGAGCTGGGGGTCTATGCCGAAATTCGAACTTCGTATGGTGCCGTCTCTTTCACTCTCCTGTCATATACCATATGAGTGAAAGGGACGGCACCATACGAAGTTCGGATTTCGAAATTCGTAGTAGACTTCCTGTTACCGCGAAACGAAAACGAACGAACATCGTGTATTTATTTCCCTCTGTGTCGCTCGAATTTTCAAGTGCGACAGAGGGAGAAACACGACCTTCATACGTGTTCGTTCGCGGTAGCAGCTCTGACTTCGCACCAAAAATACTGACTGGCACATCAATATTTAACAATTGCACATCTGAACCGAATTTTAATGAACGATTAGTATTTTAGCTATACAAATCAGTCCTGATTACGGTGTCAAATTTTTTATGTGCCTTTAAATACTAGCCTTATAAAAATACTTAGGATTAACTTATAAAGATACTAGCCTTTGCCTGTGACTTCGTCAGCGTAATCTTTTACTCCCTATTTCATATGTTAATCCACACTACAAACTTTATTTGTATACGAAGTTTCATCATAATCCGTTATACATTTTTGTACACTATTTCTTTCGTCGTTTGCATTACTGTCACGAATAAATGTTTTCTTTATTTCTTTCTTATTTATTTCACCCGAGCGAAGCCGGGCTTTCATCTAGTAATTAAATAAATATCAAACCCGAGACTACACCTCTCCCTAAATATGACTTTGCGGTAACCGTGTGTAGATTATAAGTAGATGTATTTGTTACATGCTTGCCAACTTAAGCCCGATAAAGAGATGAGTAAAAAGATCAACGAGTCACATTGAAGTAAGTTCCAACAGTATAGTTTAGCGACACATTATCGAGAAGCTTTGTTGTTTAAATAAGGATTTACAAGTTCTACTCTTGCGACAAGTGCAGAGTCAATAGCGTCTCGTTAAAACTTGTCCGACGGTGAAATCACTCCAAAACTCCTTTCGGTTTGTGTCCATTTCGAAAGACGATACGTTAAGTATCATTATTTTATAAGTTCGGAAGAAGTTAAGGAGCGTTCGTGGCCCAGCGGCCCCCGCGTATCGCGTGCGGTATGTCAGGTTAAGCAACGTGGGCGCAGGTTGGTTCTCGGATGGGAGACCGCTTTGAGTGATTACTAACTGAGCGCTCCCGTGCTTTGGAAGGCACGTTAAGCCGTAAATCCCGGTTGCTATCTACGACAGCAGTCGTTAAGCCAAGTTAGAGGCCTTCGGGCGGCTTGAGAACTTCTAACAGTCAAGTTGCCTACTCACTTGACTACTTGACTATGGGGGGGGGGGGGGTCGAAGTTGCACCACGTCCGTAGGAAGTACCCACAGTTACCCTACACCTGACCCCTGGGTGGTGCTAAAAGTCCAACAAATTGGCAACCGTACTTGTCTTCTCGAAGATCTCACGGTTTGAAAATAAATGCCATACGATTATTGTCATTATTATATTAAATAAATAATAATAAATAAATATTGGGGGACAGTCTTACACAAATCGACCTAGTCCCAAACTAAGCAAAGCTTTTACTATGGGTACTAGACGACGATATACATACTTATATAGATAAATACAATTCGTAAGCAATACATGATACAAGATACAAGAAAACAAGGTATAGCACTCCGAGGAAATTCAGTAGTGTGGGTGACACAAGCCTACGTCATCACTTGTATCGATGGTTCTGCCGGCGTAAGTGTGAGTTGCTGTATTGTCAGTGTTGTATTATGACACTCCCCGGACCCCATGTATACCTGTGAGTTTTTTTATTAAATTATTACGTTAATTCATGTTTAACTTGACCTATTTTATTTGTTTAAACAAACAAATGACAATTGTAATGCGTAAATAATACATGATTACGGAAGAAAATAATTCCTTCATGAGTCGTTTTGTTAGTATATAGTGGCAACACGACGGTGACGTAGGCTTGTGTCACAATCCGGAGTGGCAGACCTTGTTTCCTTAGACCATGCTATTGCCTACATTTTATTTGACTAAAAGAAAAAGAGCTACCGAGGATGCGCTCTGTTGAGAGCAAAACCTTATTTACACACTACGAGAATCGAATGCGAGTTTCACTACATTGCGCGGTTTGACAGATCGATTGAACTCATTATGCCACGGTAACACGCAATGTAATGAAACACGCATGCGAGTCTCGTATGTGTGTATAGGTAAAAAACTTATGACCTGTTTGTTGTATGTAGTTGGAGTGTGCTCGAATACGCGTTTGTTTTGTTTGCGTTGCACATTTAAAATATGTAATGTCTATTCGAACACATCACAACTACATACAACAGGTCATCTTCTAAGTTTTTTACCTATACAGAACTTAAGGGAACTTCATTTGTCTGTAGCTTTCTATGCAACGTTTTGTTTTTGACGACCGAGGCGTATGATGGTTGCCATTTTATCACTTATCGTCGTGGATAAGATATTCGTGCGTTCTGGCAAGTATGCGAGTGCGAGAGTGATTGGTGTCTTATCCACAACGATAAAGAACGAACGAACTTAGAAAAGTTGAAAAACCCCCGACATTTTCATTTCAAAGCCCAATATCTCAAAAACGGCTGAAGAGATTTTCATGAAACATGCCTAAGAACACTCTGGATAAAATTATCTATGACACAAAAAACTAAACGAAAATCGGTTCATCCGATTGGGAGCTACAATAGTACAGACAGATCCACAGACACACAGACAGACACGTTAACCCTCCGCATACGAGGTGGGGTATTACAGACGCCAGGCGGAATAAATCGGGAATATTTTTTAAAATAACAGCGCCCGTAAGTTAAAACCTTGAGTAGTTGCGTAAATGACGATGCCAGATCTACAGTATGATTGAGACAATTGGGTACACGCGCGTTTGGAAGTTACATGTGTTTCGGCGTCTCAGACCCCACCTTGTACGGGACGTCGTCAAAAACTTAAGTAGATTTTGTGAGGTTTTTAATTATGTTTATGATTTTTATTCAATGGTTGTAATTAATTTATCATTTAATTTACGTAAAAATGCCGCACCAACTCCGGGACCAAAAAAATTAAGCGTTTATGATGGAAATTAATTCACATTTGGAAGACTAGGCAATTGAAGCGGAGAATTATTCGGAATCAGATTATTGCAGTATCGTGTACGAATATTCCTTTAAATTAGACGCCGAAAAAGATAAATCGTATAGGTCATAAACAAGAAGAGGCTAGACTAGAGGTCGTTTTAAAAAAGTAAAAAACCAAATTCACGCCAAAAATTCTCCCAATGCCTAAGAGCCAAAGACCGTAAATCAGTGTTTTGTAATGTGTTTAGAACATAGTCTGTATGTTTGCGAAAATTGCGCAATTGTGTTAGAAATGATTAAACTAGCTATTTTTATATTTTATTTTCTTTTATCAATGTGACACTAAAACCTGTTGATTACTAAGATAACATTATTTTATTCAGTCAGATGGGGACTAGTTTTGGTTAAACAATAAACAATAAATATAAGTTTCATACAAAAAAAAAACATATTCTATTCGTAGATAGATATCCCCAAAAACAAGGAAATAATATTATTAATTCCAAATTATTTCATATTGTGTCACAATAATAGATTAAACTGTGAGCAATTTTGACCCCACCTTGTATGGCACGTCTATATTTTTCACCTGGTATGCGGAGGGTTAAATTTATAACACCCCTCTTTTTGCGTCGGGGGTTAAAAATGGCAACCATTATACGACCGCTTTTTAGCCTAGTGGTTAGGAGTAATCTTACCTTTGAGGCTGCCGGTTCGAAACCAGCAGGGCAATCGTTTAATTTTTCAAACATACGATCGAACTGTCATGTTTACAATGGAAAATTAATATTCATCTACCTTCCGCAGCCATCCCGCCGGTCATGCCAAATATTTATGTTATTATTATCTCCTTATTTATTTTTTTCTCTTAAGCTAGGTTTTTTGCAATAACTTTATAAAAGTAAAATATATAAACATACATACAAAATATAAAAGCATTATAAAAAACCTAACCTAGGTTGCCACCGGCAGCGAGGCAGGGCCTAAGCTAACTTATTATTATTATTTAATATTTGTAGGATGAGACTGATGAGCAAGAATATTTATTTCTGAATCTTATTGGGTCTTAATATTTAAGTATAAATATTGGTTTCTTGTCTTGGATGTTTTCAACGTATGTGCCCCTTATAAACGTCCATCAAACCTACATTAGTTGTTAACAAGCCGCTAAAGTTGGTTTGTCCTTATCTGTCATTTTGACGTTTATGTTTGTGAGAAAGGGATAAAACCAATTTTAGTTAACAGAGGTTTGTTAAGTTTTATTAATACGGGGGTTAGTATTTAACTCTCTCTCGTTCAAAAAGTTACGCAATGACTCCATCGACTGATGTCAAAGTTGTAACCAACAAATGGGCCTTACACAGGCGTAAAAAAAGTTTAAATCTACTCGTTAAATTCTTATTAATTGCTACGAGTAGTGAATATATTTTATACAATAGTTACGGAGTAAGAGTTTTTGAAGTTGAGCTCGTTCAGTTACGAGACTTATTTTATGAGTCCACTAAAATAAGAAACTTGATCAAACACAAAGTCACCGCTGAAACATACTAGTTACGCACAAAAAGAAAAAAGTTATCATTTATCTGTGTTCGTGATTAATAAATAAATATTGGGGGATATTTTTTACACAAATCGAGCGATATAGTAAGCTCAATAAGGGCTTGTGTTGTGGGTACTAGACTGTGGTGTATGCAGCCTCTGGCCAGCGAACTATTTGGTACGCGGTTGCGCGCCTGTCAATGTGATAAGTCGTCAAATAAATGGATTCATCCCGAATAGCCGTTAAATGTAAGATTTAGGGCTTACGGAAACCGGAGACCAGGGAAACGGCTAAAGTCAAAGTCAAAATATTCTTTATTCAAATAGGCCTAGCAACAAGCACTTTCGAATCGTCAGTTATAACATGTATTAACATATATATTAATTAATTATTTAGAGCAATTTATTGATGCTATTATTATTCTTTAAAATTATTTTGTAGTAAAATTCACAATAGGATCGTCAAAACATAAATAATAATAATAATAAAAAAATATATAAAAAATAGAAATCTAGACAGTTTCTAGAATAAAATCAAAATAAAAAAAGATCATATTAATATTTAATGCCATAATGATTAATTCATTAATATTTCAGTCACAATTAATCCCACGGTGTTTTATCATTCATGTAGTCATGTGTGCTATAATATGCTTTCGATATGAGTTGACGCTTTACATAATTTTTAAATTTATTAATAGATAATTCAGTTACGTTTCTTGGAAGCTTATTATAAAACTTCACACCATTACCCATGAATGATTTTCTAATTTTCTGGAGGCGAGTGGTGGGCACCGCGAGTTTGTGTTTATTTCGAGTATTAATATTATGTATGTCACAGTTCTTCCTGAAATTTACAATGTTTTTATGTACATACACAATATTATCATAGATGTATTGACAATGCAATGTCATTACATTAATGTTCTTGAACTTATCTCTAAGTGAGTCTCTATGGTTCATTTTATATATTGCTCGAATAGCCCTCTTCTGCAGAACAAAAATGGTATTAATATCTGAAGCACTGCCCCATAGTAAAATACCATACGACATAATACTGTGGAAGTAACTAAAATATACTAATCGAGCTGTCTTCACGTCTGTCAGTTGGCGGATCTTGCTCACGGCAAAAGCTGCTGAACTCAGTCTATTCGAGAGATTAGCAATATGGGGACCCCATTGGAGTTTGGAATCTAATGTTAATCCAAGAAAAACTGTACTATCCACTAGTTCCAATTCCTCATCTTTCACAATGACACTTGTTTGATTGTGCTTAACGTTAGTCGTGACAAACTTGATACATTTGGTCTTTTTCTCATTTAACAATAAATTGTTGACATTGAACCAATTAACTACTTTAGCAATAGCATTGTTTATATTCGGGATGAATCCATTTATTTGACGACTTATCACATTGACAGGCGCGCAACCGCGTACCAAATAGTTCGCTGGCCAGAGGCTGCATACACCACATAGACAACGATATATTTAATAGATATATATGTATTTGCACTTAAATACATAGAAAACATCCAAGTCTTAGGAACAAATGTTTCTGTTCACCACAGAAACAAATGCCGTTACTTATTCGACCCGGGTTTCCTCTAGCTTCGGAGGTACTGTCACTACCAATTAGCAGAACTACCGCAGAAGTGGGGCGGTACTGCATTCGTAGCGGTTGACACTGATAGGTGACGGTTTTCTCATATCGTACTGCATCGACAAATCAGAAAGTTGCATTAAGTAGGTAACGGCATGTTAAATAGTAAAGCCACCAATGTTATTTAACATTAGGTATTCGTAAAATGATTCTCCTTAATGAATTTATTGCGTTTTTGGAGACTCGTTTATCTATATTATACGAGTAGGTAGGAATACTAACTACCTACCTACGCGTACGATATAAAAAAAGCTTAAAATACTTAGTGTGCATGCTGATTCAATATGATTTATGAATCATTATAATATGTTACATTTATTGGATGAATATATTGACTATTATGTATACGAGTGCGGATGACTGGTATCCATGAATCATTTGAGGATAATATAGTGTTAAGTTAATCGTATTACGTCGTAATGAATTGCGGTCTATTAAGGTGGTCGCACATGTAACCGCTCGGCAATGGATCGGCGCCGCCTCACCCCATCGGCTCGCCGTCAACCAGGCGTCAACCATACGCAAGCATCACGTAACGGAAACGGCTGAGCATCTTCTATTGAAGAAAAAATGTTTTTTTTTTATATACCCAGTGTCACTCTCACAGTAAATACGAATCTAACCACACCTCTCAAGCTAAAATTCATTGAGCTGTTCAGGCCGCAGAGCGTGCCAAACAATTATACATACATACATACATACACACCCTCGAAAAACATAACCCTCCTTCTGACGCAGGCGGGTAAAGAAGAACTAATTATAATATTTTTTACTTAGGATGTTACCCAATTCAGGAAGGTGTGCCCAACTCCATGTCTATATGCATCCGACTTGTAAAAGGAGACGTGTACCTACAATTGTACATATCTTGAATTATTTTTGTCTTAATTAAAAAAAAATGCTGCCCATTCCCCGGTGGTCTTGGTCGTAGTTTAAGGACATACCCGGGTCCGGGTCGCATTCCTAGAGTGCGGTGGAGATACTGCGATCGCCAACCCGCATGCCAAGCGTGGCGATTATGGCATTTACCCCCCATGAAATTGGGGGAGGCCTATGTCCAGCAGTGGACGTCCTAGGGCTGATGTGGTGGTAAAAAAAATCGCTGTAATGTAATTATGTGGTATATTTTTAGAATCGCCTCAAAAAGCCCTTTCATATAACGTCACACACGATGGGTTTCTAAAAAAATATATTTTCGCGTACAAAATGCATTTTTTTTTAGAACTGCGGGGTAAAAAAAATTGTTTTGACCTCTAGTATGCGTGTGCCTGGCAAAACTGTACATCGATTTGCGGTTTTTCTTCGGAATTGGGCTTGTACGCCGTCCACTATAAAGCGAGACGGCGGCTAGAGTTGGTGGTCGATGATTGTCGTTGGCCGCGGGGGATATGATGGCGGTCTGTCGTCCCCGTTCGGGCGGTAAGACGCAAGCTCAGTGGTGGCCCGACGTAAGCTCGATGACTGCGAGTTGCCCGCGCGCCGCTGCGGATCACTAGCTTGTGCCGACGTGAGGCGATGCTCCGATGTCGATATGTGTGCGTTACAGTATGGAACTTCTTATAAAGAGTACTGGACGGCTCGAGTTGAGGCGGCGCCGATCCGATGCCGAGCGGTTACGTGTGCGACAGCCTTTAAGCTACTATTAAGTTGTAAATATAAAAAAGTATAAACAATATAATAATAATTTGAATGGCACCCAAAGCACGAGAGATTTGCAAATATATGCATTCAAATAAGGGTAGACAGCTTTATTAAAATAATATTATGTAAAACATTTAATTAACAAACAGTCGCTGCTCTCTGCCAAAACTGAACGAATCCCCAGTGTTTTTCCTCCCACGTGTGACGTAAGCATATAGGCGGAATATATACAACCTCATACATTGGGTTGAAAACACAAAATCGATTACAAATTAGGAACAATCACAAATTAAAAGTTTATACTAAATTTAGCAAATCCCCAGAACGGCAGGTACCTGGTGCAAATGTGCCCAATATGTTGGCGGCATTGTCCCCCTGCACTGCCAACGATACCTGCTGAACCAAGTACGAGCCGGACCTGGGATCGCAACCACTCTCCCTCAATCTCTGTCCTTACTTTTTATAAAAAAAATCGCTTCAGAGCACCAAGAGCCACTCGTTTCTATCGCATACATAAACATATTACCATTTATTTAATAAAAGTAATAATTAGCACTGACAGATAAACCTTACGTACTAATTTGTAATGAATTTAACATCAATAACCACGACGTTGTCTTGTAGGTCCTGTGGGGTAAAGTTCTTGAGCACATTTTTTGATAAAGTAAATATTTTCGGAAACATTCACACCAAAAGAAAAAAAATGGTGCCCCCTACTCTGGGTCCAAAAATATAAAAAAGTCATGAAAGTAAAGCTTAATAAAGAGTTTCAACGAAAACTATAGCGGACATGATAGTTAAGCCGTTTTTGAGTTATCGTAAAAAGTATTCCCTTCTTAGTAAAATACGTATGAAACGCTGCGAAAGTATTCCCTTTTGCTTGTTATTGATTTTTTAAAAGTAAATTCATTAGGCAACTACGGAACCCTGCACTGAGCATGGCCTGACATGCTCTTGGCCGATTATTTTATAGTAAAAATGACAATTAGATCTACCCATCGTACGTTCGAAAAGTTACGCGATTACTCTGCTAGGTTTATGTGCCAAAATTATATTTCTAACATAAACAAGAACTACAATGCAAATTGAGTCGGTTAACGTCCAGCGCTAAATTTGTGAGTCGGTTTGCGACCACCTGGATGAGTTTATAAACTAAAGGGATATTTTCAAGTTTTTTTTTTAATGGATTAAAACACACTCAATAGTAAATTCCATATAAATTGCATTTCTTTAGGGTCGGTAAAAATGTTAATATCTCTAATGAAAAAAAAAAAACGTTTTTAAGCAAGTGATCGCATTTTGACGCTGGTCACGTAACCGGAGTAGCGAACGGAATCACAATAAATACAATATTATTCATAAATTAATCATTTGTTAAGGTAATAAGGTATGCGTAAAGTCTTAAAATAAAATAAAACTTAATCTAGTTAATATTGTGAAAACCATACAAATTCAGTAAACAAAATAACTTAAGTACGTAATTATGTCATTATGAAATGCTATAACGTTTGTCGAAAGTTTCTTGCCCGAGCACAGTATTCACTCCACAGACTCCTGTTGGATTTCATGAAAACAAAAGAAAGGTTTATCAGAATAGCCGTTACCATGAATAGTGCTGCCACGAATTTCATACTCCATACTGATACGACCGGACTGAGATGTGTAATGAGCGCCGGGAAATACAAGAGAAACCCCGTTATAAAAAACGCTAACGTTGAAAACAATACAATTTGGCAAGTTTGTTGTTTACTGGATTTAAGGTTGCACAACGAAATTAAAATTAGAATGTACAATATAAAGTTCAAAATTGTTTCAGCAGTTGTTAAATATGCAGGAGGGAAATTAGCGTACACGTACAAGATCGTGATTATTACTGGAACTATCCAAGCAAATATAGTCGACAGTAGGAACTTATACTTGAAGTCATTGTTGAAAACTCTCACTAAGTCCATGTAGAACATGGCAGTCGCCACTACTAGCCAGTGTACAAAAACGTTGATGATGAACGCAAAAAATATTCTTATCACATCGATGACGTTTCCATCTTCGGTAAAGTACACATGGAGCGGGCAGGACGTGTAGATCAGGCAGCAAAGAATTATGTTCTGAAGCACGTAATTCCGAAAATGTCGCCATTTTGGTATAAGGATCCACGAGACGAGTCCGAAGATAAATGTTGCTAGAGAAAGCACTGCTCCGCTCCAACACAACCCCGTTATAAGACGATTAATAGTGTACAAAACTTCATACTCCGTATTACTATGAGCGTATCCTTCTGTTGTCGTTATTGCATTGTGCTCTTCGCTTGCGTTTGCATATTCAGTGCTGTTCGATATCCACATTTTTTACTAGTTTTTCTATGAACGCCAAAAGTGGTGCCTAAGTACACTTGAGACTGTTTATATAATACTTCACTCTAAATAAAATAAAAACTGAACATTTTAGTATGGTATATCCGTAAGTGATTCTTTTAAAGTGTTAACTGATTACTTTTTACTTGAATTATACTTGTATAAGCAGACAAGAATGCACGGTGACGCTCAGTATGAAACTGAGCAAAACTACGTAAAAACCAAATAAATGTAAGAATTTCCTGTTAGGAAACTAAAACAGTTCGTCACTTTGTAAAGGCGGTTATGCCTCGCAAACTTGAACTTTGCCTTTATACTTATAAAGTCTTATATCCACATCAAGGTGGTGTATGGTCTGGTATAAGTCTTCGTTTTGGATTATCCACAATAACCGATAATTTTCAAGACCACAAGTTTAGTTTACAGCCAAGCCAAACTTTACCTAATTAGTACAGCGCGAGGGAGACAGGTGACAGACCTACCATACACCAGTTAAGCTATACATATAGTTCGAGCGTTAGGTATGTATCCGCTTCACTAGTAATTTATTACTGGAAAGGTGAGTAACCGACAAATAATCGGCACCATTCACAAAAAACGCTTCGATATTGCCTAAAAGCTCGTAAATCGGAGAATTGGATGTCGTTAAATTGACTCGGCATAATGTCGATCGATCTTAAAACCACCCACAATAAAATTGCGCTTAGCAACAGATCTGGCCATCTTGACAATTGTCACTTGATGAAGACGATTTGATATACATTTCTGGATGTAAAAGAAAAGGTGCGACTGGACAGCGTTGTTATTAACGACCCGGGAATACGTTGACCATTGACAGATTGTTAAATAGGGCCTGCCTTAGCTATTCGTAGTCTAGCATGACCGACTTTATATTAGATATATAGTAATTTGTCTGGTGCTTGAATGAAACACAACTCTTTGTGTACTCAAAACTCATTAACAATCTATAAATAACACCGAAATTGAATTGAATCAGCCATTCAGTTTTACAGCACCATTATTATTTTTGGGTGACCGTTAATCAAATGGATACATTTGATTACTCCGGTTGGTAATTAAATCCCATTGGTATTTGAGTCCATCGTAAAACAAGCGGTTGAGTACCGTCGAACAATTTAATAACACCGTAACGGCCGGTAGAAATGTTCCGTGTTGTACGTATTTAATTAACCCCAGCCCTTTGTGGGATCCTCTTTACGTATGCCATGCCTGTATTATATTTTTTATGACTTGTTATTGCTTCAAGATTCGATGATTTTGAATTTATATTCAGTTAGTGGTTTAACATTGTTTATTGATTACCACTTTCTCCCCCTTGTACGCTGGTGTTAATTACATTAAATGTGTTTAGAAGTAAGACGGCTGCCTGACTTGGCGGGGCGGGATCGATATGTCATAAGTATTTTGTTGTTTGACGTAAGCTTACTGATGTGAAATTTCCTCACTTGACGAATTACTGTCAGGTTTACGGTTGCGCAGTACTTATACGATGCGCAGAAGTGGGGCAGTACTGCATTGATATCGGTTGACACTGACAGCTGACAGTAATCCATATCGTACCGCCTCCGCATCGATAAATCAGGAAGGCGCCTAAGTATAGCGTTATAACACATTGAGGCGGGATTCAACCAAATGAGAATAAGGACATTTGCACTCAAATTCTGGAAAATATATTCATTTAATTAGTACAGCGCACACTCATAACTCTCTTTAGGGCCTACTGCACGTCCTTATATACCAGCGGTCTGTGGGCTAACTATTCGCAGACGCGGTACAATGCTCTTCGAGTCCAGTTCAATAACGCATTTAGGGTGCTGATGGGGCTGACACGGTATTGCAGTGCGTCAGGGATGTTCGCAGCGGCGAGGGTGGACTGTTTTCACTCTAGTATGCGTAAGCGATGTACATCCTTGGTGCGCAGGGTAATTTTTAAGTCAGAATTTACTAACATAATTGATCCTAGTTGGTCCTTTAATAAATGAAACTGAAATTGAATTAATAATATTTACAATGGGATATGATTTTTCAGTCGTAAACCTACCTAACCTAACTATATTCTCGGTTTTATTTGATAACTCATAACTTCATAAGCAAGTGACGAATTTTTTAAAGTGACTAAACATTTATTCAAATGTAAGCGCAGATTACTACAAAAAATATTGTGTCAATATATTTTATCTGTTTAATTCAAATTTAGAACCATCCCGATTTACAGTTTTATGCCAAACCACACAATGACCCATGATGGCATAGTACGCAGTTATGCGTCAAGGGCATATTTTCATTTCATCTCATTCCACCGCATAACTGCGTCCTGTACGTTGGGCCATCATGGGCCATTGTGTGGATCCGGCATTATAGTAGATAATGAATTATATCGCGTGTGCTGATTTATGGCCAAAGGGTAATCGTGTTTCGGCGGTTTCGGGGCAACCTAGCAAATCCTGCACGGGAGTTACGCTGTTTCGTCACAGACAAGCTGAAATTATGCTGAAGCTGAAACGTACCACGTTGACCACGGACTGTCAGAATTCAAATACAGTCGAATCGAGAATCTTCACCCTTTTTTATGTCGACTAAAATAGTATTTTAATGCAACAGTTATACTAATAAGGGTTCTAGAGTCGCTGTAAGAAAAAAGAGCGTAGGGAGTACGTTGAATACAATCCCCCCCATAGCATCCCTGGAGTGCCGTGCAGATACTGCGATCGTCAACCCGCATGCCAAGCGTGGCGATTGTGCATTTACCCCCCATGAAATTGGGGGAGGCCTATGTAGTGGACGTCCTTGGGCTGATATTGTGGTGGTGGTGGCAGACAATAATTTTAATTGAAATAAAAAATCGATATCGTGGCAGAATACGGGTATTGACATGTGCCTATAATAAAAGTAAAAAAAAACAGTTGTATATAATAATCATATAATGACATGTCTGCGGTATAGACTTTTTTATATAAAAATATTTTTTATTATTTGTATAAAAGTTTATTGTTTTAATACTGCTGTCAGTCATTTAATTGACTGAGTGAGCGAAGCAAGTGAAGCGTCTCCGTTTCAGCTTTCGACGAAAATTCTTTCGTATGTCTGTCTGTCTGTCCGGATGTTCTTCTCTACAGGTCACATTTCTCAACCGATTCTCGTGAAATTTTGTGAGCAGGTTCGATAATTATATAGATTTTTTTTGTCGAGTCACTTTTGGAAATTTGGAATTTGACAAAAAAAAAATTGCCAGGTCTACTGCTCACAGAGCCATTACTTGACAGATTATATTGCTAGCGTAGAAAAAGATCGATAAAACGTTGATACTTGACCCCCATTTCACCAATTTGGCAACTCCACCGACAACCGTACACCCGACAACTCGCTGAACATTTTACAAATAAAGAAAGCTGATATGTCGCCAGATAGGTGTTGCTTAACCCAGAAGTGTTTAGCTGAATGCCATTGTCCAGTGACATATCATTTTTTTTAAGTGGACTTATTTCCGATGAAATCATATAGAGGATGCCAGCATTCTCGGTACCATGCCACAGCGGCCAATTTCAGACTTAGCTTTTTAGATTTATAAGGATTTAATTTAGTTTATTTTATAATGTACATGTGTTTTAAATAAAGATTTATATATGGTAAAAAATTAAATATATCCAATTACAGGTTATAATTACTATATACATTCCCCGAGGTCGCTGCCTCTGGGGAGGGTGCCCATAAGGCTGGCCACATTTCCCCGCTGGATAGCGATACCTATCCGTTGACCGAGGAAGTGACCAGCCCTATGGTCAGCAGTATTTTCAAAAAAAAATATTTTGAAATGTTTTTATATAGCCGATGTGCGTCCGGGCTCCAAGGGCCGAGAGTTTCGACCGTGAATGCCGCAAATATGTGGCTACTCGTATTTGTCAAGCTAGCATATTTGCGACGCTTCGAAGCTTCTGCCGCTATTGCCGCCCCGCCCGCCCTCAAAGACGTGGAGGCTAAATGGGACGGTGCTAGGGTATCCACACAGGTGGCATCCAAGATAAGCGGCCGTCCCATCTGCCACAGAATAAGCGTCATAACATCGGGTCTCTTGCCGTCGTCACGGACCAAGCCTGGAGGTTCCAGGATGGCTGGCACATTGACGCTGACAAGAGCCCGACGGATGACGTCATTGAGGCATGCGTGGCGGGATAAGCGGCCGGCACTCTTTGTGCAAGAAAGGCCGTGGGAACCCAGACTGTCTACTTTGACTCCGCAGGGGCAGTGGTGGGGGACTACAATGTCCGCTCCTAGACGGAGGCCGACAGCCAACCTTAATGAATTGTTGTCTAGCAAAGTAGCACAGTGGATGGAAGGGTAAGCATGCAACCAAAACCCAGATTCGGGTTGGGATATAGCCAAAAGGCGTGCTTTTTCCGCCCTCGTTATGGCAGTGGTTAAAAGCCAGTCTAAAGCTTGGCGACACAGAGGTTCGTCCCAAATTCTTTGTATTGTTTTGTTGGACGGCAGGGATTTAACCGGGCATGCTAATTGCCAGGCATTTTCAGTTTCACACAAGTACGCTACCTCAAAATCTCGAAGTGAGGGTGTGAGGATTTTACCTATAAGAGGCAACGTACTGTGAGCTGAAGAAAGAAACGCCGGAAGAACTATGCTAGAAATTTGTCTGATCCCGATGCCGCCATGTCGGACAGGTAGGGTAGCTTGTAAGAATTGCCTGTCAGTAATGTGGATGTTAAATTTTTTTTGCATCTGTAAATGGATTATGCTGTCTATTTTTTCACAAAACTGGGGGAACTTCCAAAAAGGGCTACACCTCAAAGAGTAGGTTAATTTGGGGGCAAAGAGGCAAGAGCGGAGGATAAAAAGAGCCATATGTGAGCTAATTTTGAGTAGGCGATCAGAGTAATCGGAAAAACGTGTAATTTGGCTTTCAATAAAATCTGGGATCGATTCTTCAAAAACTGGGGCGCCGAGCAAATGAAGAGTGCTTTTTGTATTGACTTTTATGCCTGGGCAGATGTTGTTAAAGTCGTCAATAATCTGTGGTTTATTTATGATTTCAGGACTTAAGTATATTTCGCATTTACTCATGTTCAATTCCAAACCTATTTCTCGGAATTTCGAAATTAAAGACGAAAGGTCGCTGAGAACTGAGCTTGCTTCACCAGCCAGGCTGCCGTCATCAAGATACCACATGTTAAATTTGGAATTTAGAGCCGTAATGATAGGATGTATTGCAAGACTAAAGATGGCTGGTCCTAATGGGTCGCCTTGTTGACAGCCAACTGCGGAGAGTAATTTATGATTTTTGTACATCAAATGTGAGGGTGAGCTGTAACATTGCCAAAGATATGGATACAAATTAGGAATATTTTTTTGGACTTCTGTCAACAAAGCGGCGGAATTAAAAGCATGTTTGACATCCACTTTTAAAAGTACCTGTTCTTTACTATGATGGAGGTAAGTTCGACAGGCATGGACGGCGGCTTCACAACCGCCTTTAGAACCAAAACCTAGCTGGATTGGCTGGAATATAGGCTTTAAGTCCTCGACGATGTTTTTGCAGCAGACTTTAGACGTCAGCCTTCTGAATGTTGATCCTATAGCGATAGGGCGGATGCCACCGTCTTTTTTTCCGAGCGCGCAGAGATTGGCACCATAAAGAGTTGAGATAACTTCAGCGTGGACTTTTCCTGAAAGCATTAGATTGACGAGACGAGTGATAGCACCAATAATGAGGTCCTTCAGGTGTTGAGGCGTTATGCCGTCTAAACCTCCAGCTGAGCCATTCTTAAAAGACATGATGGCGGCCAATACTGTATCCTCGGAAGCTTGGAGACATGGTAGGTCTGGGCTAGGTGGGTCAGGGAAGTTTGACGAGGTAGACGCCGAAGGGTGCTTAGCTTGTAAGGGATGATTCACAGTAGACCGTTCCGTGTCCGGGCCGGCCCGTTTTCTATGACAGCAAACGTAACGGCCGGCGTATTTCTCTAGAAGAAAACGGGCCGGCCCGGACACGGAACGGTCTACTGTGAATCATCCTTAAGGCTGCGAGTGTATCGGGGGTATCTGGGGCGGACGAGTCACTCGAGAAAAGAATTTTCGCAGCACCTTTAAGGTCCCCATCGTTCACTTTTGCCTCTACCAATTTGAATACATCTCGTGATTTAGGAACGTTCTGTGTTCGCGCCTGCCTCGCGTGATAGACAACTGCGGGTAAAGCGGAGCGGGGAACCGAGAGCGCGCGGCGCTAACAGCTGATCTGTGACTCACTTGCCGACAGACACCGTACCAATCACTAGTACACCTATTATGTATATCTGTCTTTTAAAGAATTAAATACTTAATTTACTAAGCAAGTCATCATTTCATTTAAAAGGTAATTAACATAAATGGCGACCGTGATGATTAGTTGCGAGGAGTAACTAAAAATACCAATCTTCGGACGAAACGAGTACCATTCGGAGAACCGTTACTCGACGTTAAAATATCAACGGAAAAAGGACAAAGGATTTTGCTGGGCGCGTATGCTGACTTCATCTCTGGTTTAAGAAGAACATTGTGAGGAGTTCGGGAGTGTCTGGACTTATTGAAGTGGTTCCCGGGGGAAGTATTGGCCTAATCCTTTCTATTTTATCCTTTCCGCCTAAAAAAAAAAATTGTGTTCAGCTAGCCGCTCCGATGTGTTAAGATAATATCTAGCTATACGCGTATTATCTTCCTACTTTGCACGTCGGCTATTGCGATATATTAAAAGAGTTTTTTGCAGTTGCATTGAATTTTTTCATTTAACGGCACTATACAAGCCGATTTTAAAATTGCACTTCAAGCAAGCTTCTATGCTATTCTACATTAAACAATATTCCATACAAAAATAGCTTATCCCTATTTGTTCCGCGCTAATAAAGTATTTATATAATTGCGACGTTAATTAGCCGATTTAGATCTACCTACGAAAAAAAAAAAAAAACAAGAACAAAGGCAAATTCTTCATAGCCATCCGCCGATTATTTCAGTGAGAATAACGGGTTCCTGCGCGGCGTTGCCTGTCGGGTCGTGCTGGCATTGCCGGTGCTTCTCGGCTGCTGCGCTGTGTGATCGGCGCGAAGACGACGGTGGTTGGATCTAGGTGCCTATCAAAGGTTTGGCATATCGTTATTACCTTTACCTAATTCATTGCATCGGCTCGTTTGTGGTTACCAGTTTAAAGTCTTGCCATGGCCACAGAAGGTGCTTTAAAGGATTTGACTAAGAAGCGAAGCATTATTAAAGGTAGATTAACAAAGTTCAAAGACTATGTTAATACTTTGAATCAAATCGGTTCTACTAAAATAAACCCTGTACAGATTAAAGATTTGTCTATGCGGGTCGATAAATTTCAAGAATTATTAACGGAATTTAGCGCCTTACAAACCGAAATCGAGTTGCTTTCATCAGATATAGACGAACAGATTACTGAGCGAGACGCGCTCGAATCCCAATTCTTTTCTCTTCTTTCAATATCGCAAGAGTTAATAGAAAATGCTAGTTACAAGAAAAGCTTACAAGGGAACGAAAGTGTCGCAGGATCGTGTTCACATTCTCCTTTCAATGCAATCAAACTGCCAACTATAAATTTGCCAAAATTTGATGGCAATTATTTAAAGTGGTTGGAGTTCCGAGACACTTTTGCCTCTCTTATAAACGACAATGAGTCAATACCGCTTATAAATAAATTCCACTATTTGCGGTCCAGTTTAGAGGGTGGTGCCGCTGTCGTGATTAGATCCCTAGAATTTACTGCAAACAACTACAAAAATGCGTGGCAGTTATTATGCGAGAGGTATAATAACAAAAATATTCTAATAAATAACCACCTCAAGTCGTTAATGAATGTCGATCCTATTACAAAGGAATCTTTTAAGGCATTGCGATTTGTGATCGATCACATATCGAAAAATCTCAGATCTTTGCAGGCTCTGGGTCTCCCCACTGACCAGTGGGATATATTATTGATATTTATTATGACAGCAAAGTTAGACTCCGTTACGAGTAGAAAGTGGGAGGAGCATAAAAATAATTTAAAGGAACTACCTAATCTAGACGATTTTTATTCATTTTTACGAAACCGGGCTGATATTTTAGAGACAACTCATTTTAACAGACCCGAAAAACACGAACAAAAGCCGCATTTTAATAATAAAACTGTGAGATCTTTTCTTACTTCCTCAGAGGAAAACACTAAGCGTTATCAGATGTGCATGTTATGTAATAAACCTCATCTGGTTTATGAATGTCCCACATTTAAGGAAATGAATATTGACGATAGGGCTCGCGAAGTTAGTAAGTTTAAACTTTGCTCGATTTGTTTACGCAGTGGTCACAATACCTATCAGTGTCGTTTAAAGGGTTCGTGTAAGATTTGCAAGGGTAAGCACAACACTTTACTACATAAACAGCCGGCTACTGCACAGATAGAACAGGTTGCGCCGAGCGTATCAACTACGCCCGGGCCCATCGCCTTATCAGCTGTGACGATGACTCATACGTTGTTGTGCACGGCGAGAGTTCAACTCGTAAACGAGGAAAATAATTGCACTGTGATTGCTAGGGCATTGTTAGACACAGGCAGTCAATCCTCTTTTTTAACCGAAGATATTCGTAACAAGTTAGGGTTACGTAAGGATTGTAACAAAAGACTGAGTGTTTGCGGTCTTAATAACATTAAATGTGACATTACAGGGAGTTGTGATGTAAAGATAAAATCATGTTTATCACCGTTTAGTGCAAAGGTTTCGTGTTTATTAGTACCTACGATAACAGGCACGCTCCCCGGATTTCAAATAAACGCTCAACAGTTAAACTTACCGGATAATATTGAACTAGCCGATCCTAATTTTTTTCAACCTGCGTCTATTGACATCCTATTAGGGTCGGACATATTTTGGAGCGTCATCGAAACAAATCAAATAAAATTAGGGTCTAATCTGCCAACTTTGCAGGAATCAAAGTTAGGGTGGTTGATCGCCGGCCCTATTGGAATTTATAGTCAACCTAAAAAGAAGGTCTATTGTAACTTCAGCCTAGTCGATTTAGATAGAACGATTAAGAAGTTCTGGCAGGTGGATGAACTGCCTTCCGAAGAAAAAACTTTCTCTCTAGAGGAACAGTTCTGTGAAAATAATTTCGTAGATACTACAGCCCGTTTAGATGATGGCCGTTTTTGCGTGACAATGCCATTGAAAGAACCCGAAACCGTTCTTGGGGATTCTTTCTATTTAGCTAAGAAGCGTTTTGCCAACTTAGAAAAGAAATTAAATAAAGATCCGCAACTTAAGGAGTCGTATAGTGCATTTATTAAGGAATACGAGGATTTAGGCCATTTAAGTGAAGTTCAACCTCCTGAGTCAGGAAACTATCTACCTCATCACAGTGTTACTCGTCATAAAAGTGAAACCACTAAACTGAGGGTAGTTTTTCATGCCTCGGCGAAAACATCATCGGGAAAATCATTGAACGATATTCAGGCTGTAGGACCAGTCATACAAAGCGATTTAATGTCGATTCTGTTAAGGTTTCGAGGACATAGGTTTGTGTTGTTGGGTGACATTGAGAAAATGTACAGGCAGATTGCATTAGATCCCTCTCAACGCCATCTACAACTGATTCTCTGGAAGGACTCTTCTATTGATCATGAGCACCAGGCAGGTAGCGAGCTTAAAACACTACAGCTCAATACCCTTACATACGGTATGGCCTCATCCCCATTCGTAAGTACGAGGTGTCTTTTACAGTTAGCCAATGAATGCAGTGATGAAATTATTTCGACGGTTATTAAAAATGATTTTTATATAGATGACCTCAATACAGGAGCAGAGACAGAAAGTGAATTACAATACATTTATAGAAATGTCAATAATATTTTAAAGTCTGCATGCCTGCCCTTAAGAAAAATACGCACCAACTGCTCACAGGCTTTCACTAATGAGAAAACAATTACTGACACAGTTGACTTGACTAAAGAGTCCAGCGTGCTAGGTTTGAGTTACTGTCCAAAAAATGACATGATTAAATTCTCAGCAAATATTGTTCAGGCTTCACAACATACAAAACGTTCAGTCATTTCTACGACATGTAAGATTTTCGATCCACTTGGGCTCATATGCGCTGTTGTCATAAAGGCAAAAATATTTTTACAGCAACTTTGGGTTGAAAAGTTAACGTGGGATGATCCTTTACCAAATAAACTTTTAGGTATTTGGTTAAATTTTATAAATAAATTGCATTTAATAGCACATATTACAATCATTAGAAAAGTAATGTGCGATGCACCAATATTGATAGAATTACACTGCTTTGTTGACGCCTCCCAGGCCGCTTATGCCGCATGTGTATATATCCGTTCTATAAACGAAAGAAACGAAGTTGCAGTTCGGCTCCTATGCGCAAAGGCTAGGGTTTGTCCCCTAGGATGCACCACTATACCCAGAAAGGAACTACTAGGAGCATTACTAGGGGCCCGTTTATGTGCAAAAGTAATTAAATCTTTTCGTTTTGAAATTGCAAACAAAACTATCTGGACAGATTCGACAGTGGTTCTGGGATGGCTGAAAACTGATATAAAAAATTTAAAACCATTTGTATGTAACAGGGTTAATGAAATCAATGAATTAACTTGCGGTTTTCAGTGGAAACATGTACCGACGAGTATAAACCCAGCTGATCTCGCATCGCGCGGAGTCGATCCACAGAACATAGCGTCTTCTAGCTTGTGGTGGGAAGGTCCTGCCTTCCTCATGTTGGGCCAGTCTGAGTGGCCCCAGGGTTCATACGCGTTGCAAGGGTTACCAGAGTTGAAAGTGCCGGCTCCCGCATTCACAGGTTTAGTTAACGCAACCGAGTCATTTATTGACTTTTCTAGATATTCAAATCTGAAGAGGTTAGTTCGAATTTTCGCCTTTGTATTACGTTTCTTAAACAATTGCAACAAAGGGAAACAAGGATTATCAGGTCCATTAAATTTAACCGAATTAAATAATTCGCATAATATTTTAATTAAGTTTTGTCAACTAGCGTCATTTTCGACAGAGATAAAAAATCTCCAACAAGGAAAGTCCGTAAGCAAAAGGAGTAAATTGTTAGATTTAACGCCCTTTATTGATTCAGACGGAATCGTTCGAGTAGGCGGACGTTTAAACAATTCAAGCTATAATTTTGATAAAGCGCACCAAATAATTTTAGATTCCAAACATAATTTATGTAAACTCGTTATGATACACGAGCACATAAGGTTATTTCATGCAGGACCCCAGTTGACTCTAGCATCAGTTCGAGACAAATACTGGCCGATTGGAGGCAGGAACTTATCGCGTCAAATTGTTAAACGATGTGTGACATGCATTCGCTTAAGAGCTACTACTGTGCAGCCAATCATGGGACATCTGCCGGAGGCTCGAACAGCTGCTGGATTTGCCTTCAACTCGGTTGGGGTCGACTTTGCCGGACCGTTTTTAATTGCGAGCCGTAAAGGCCGTGGTAGTCGTACCAGCAAATGTTATTTGTGCTTGTTTATCTGCCTCAGCACGAAGGCAGTTCACTTAGAGTTGGTAAGTGATCTGAGTACTCAAGCCTTTATTCTTTGCCTTAGAAGATTCCTTGCGCGCCGGGGCTGTCCCAAGGAGATCTATTGCGACAACGGTAGGAATTTTGTAGGTGCTAGCAATGAATTAGGTAGAGTATTAAGATCCAGCCGTCGGTCAGTCTTCGAATATTCAACTAGTGAAGGAATTAAATTTGTCTTCAGCCCCGCTTATTCTCCCCACTTTGGAGGTATTTTCGAGGCGGGTATTAAATCAGCCAAGAATCACCTAAAGCGTGTAGCTGGAAATGCTGTCTTAACGTTTGAGGAGTTGGCGACGTTGTTCACACAAATTGAAGCCATTTTAAATTCACGCCCGCTTTCTCCTCTTTCGTCTAACTGTACTGATCCCTCTCCTCTGACCCCAGGCCATTTTCTCATAGGGAGGCCGCTTAAGTCCATTCCGACGGTGCCTATAAACGCTACCAGACCCAACAGATATGAGCTCATCGAGAAAATACGCCAACACTTCTGGGAAAGATGGCGTCGGGAGTACATAGCCGAACTGCAGCAGCGCACCAAGTGGCGCACACCACAGAGAGATCTCGCCTGCGGAGACTTAGTCATACTGAAAGAAGATAATCTGGCGCCACTGCAGTGGCGTCTAGGAAGAGTATGCAGACTGTACCCAGGAACTGACGGCGTCACCAGGGTCGTTGATATAACCACTACAAAGGGAGTCATAAGACGAGCCGTCAACAAGCTGTGCTTGCTACCGGTCTCTGCGAACCAGGAGAGCGAGGATGCAGATAGCCAATGAAGCTTTTGAAAGCAACCTATATGCTTTCAACGTGCCGGAGGATGTTCACGCCTGCCTCGCGTGATAGACAACTGCGGGTAAAGCGGAGCGGGGAACCGAGAGCGCGCGGCGCTAACAGCTGATCTGTGACTCACTTGCCGACAGACACCGTACCAATCACTAGTACACCTATTATGTATATCTGTCTTTTAAAGAATTAAATACTTAATTTACTAAGCAAGTCATCATTTCATTTAAAAGGTAATTAACATTCTGGAAAGTGTGTTTTGAGATATCAATATAGTTTGCTGGGCTGGCTAGAACGATGGTGATCTTTTTTAGATACATGCAGAGTTTTATAAGCAAATAAAAGAAGACTTTCCCAGCTAGAGAGCGAATTTTTGGTGGCACATTCGTCGATCGCCTTGCAGAAGCTGGTTGCGACAGTAAATCTTGCACCTCTGGGTATTCGCTTGATGACCGGGAAGGCCCTCTTATGTTCACTTAAATTGGTAGAAAGAGGAACAGCGGTGGTATTAGAAGTGGAGGGGACGGGTGAGTGTTGGATAGGTATGTTAAGTACAGATTTATGGGACTTGCCTAGGTGTATATTTAACCCTCGTTGTCCTTTTAAGAATTTGGGATTTATGCAATGTGGGCATTGTACGAACTCGGGCGGAAACTGGCTATTTACTTGGCTGACGGCTTGAGATGGAGCAGTTTACATTAACTTGAAAAATTAGCACAGAAAACATTTAAAATAAACACATGGCATTCTGATTGTTTATAAAATTTGACAGCATTCGTTGACACTACCAACGGTTGCCGGGGCGGCGCGCCAGCGTGGCAACTGCAGCGTCCTGGGCGTCCTTATTGTAGTTACAAAATAGCAGTAGTAGGAATCGTCTTGTGAATTCTGCAATTTGTTAGGGTTCCTTGACCAAACTGGCTCAGCTAGACGAATAATATATTACTTCAGACGTAACAATAGAGCTGAGCTGAGTGGGCTCTTCGAGTAACTTAATCGATCCGGTGGTATTTATTTATCTGTGATCATTAATATTGTGAAATAAAATGTGTGGCGGGCACAGGTTGCGTGCGCACCCGCGCACGCCTAGCGCCTAGACCGCCTGTCAAGATTTACACACGTCAAGAGAATGTCTGTTGCTTTTGAACGTATTTCGTATGAACTTGTATATTAGAACTCTTAATTAAATACTTATATCCTTTTCTACTTCTGTTGCTGGAGTTAGTATTCGAGTGCCGTGTACCGAGGAATAAACTCGAGTAATCGACGTCTCGTTTCATTACCAACAACCTCAGGCATTATCTCGAGCACCCGGACTCCACACTGGTGACCCCGACGTGAACACGTGGAAAAAAGATAATCAGAACGTCTAGTAAAATGACAGACAACACGCCGAAAGAGAGTTCTAGCGCGACACCCTACGCTACGCCCGGTGAGCCAATTCCTACTACTTCCGCTCCGGAGATACACCGTGTCGGTGTCCGAATTCCACCATTTTGGCCCGAAGAGCCCGAAATATGGTTTGCCCAAATTGAAGGCCAATTTACACTCTCTAATATTACGGCAGACGAAACCAAATTCAATTATGTTATCAGCCACTTGGACCAACAGTACTGCAAAGAGGTCAAAGATTTAATTATTTCGCCGCCAACCAATAATAAATATAATAAACTCAAGGCCGAACTCATCAAGCGACTCACAGATTCCAAAGACAAGAAAATTCAACAACTGCTTATGCACGAGGAATTAGGAGACCGCAAGCCGTCTCAATTTCTTAGACACTTAAGGGGCTTAGGCGGACCTACACTCTCGGAAGATTTATTACTTTCAATCTGGAGAACGCGTCTCCCAAACAACATTCAAACTGTTATCGCCGTGCAACCAGACGCCTCTCTCGACTTACTAGCGGATCTGGCAGACAAGATTCAAGACATTGCTCCTACAACACCGCAAGTTGCTTCTACGTCATCAACCCTGCCTGGCTCCTCTTTAGATGAACTTAAGAACGAAATTGCTGAGCTGAGAAAACAAATGCGAGATTTAACTACGAATATGGAGAGATCCCGCGCACCGTACCGTTCTGAAACAAAACAACGCCAACGCAGCAAGTCCTTCAAACGTTCATCGTCTAATTATCGAAAATTCCCCGTGTGTTGGTTCCATACCAAGTTTGGCCGAAATGCTACAAGATGCGACAAACCATGCGACTTTCCGTCGGAAAACTTACCGGGCAGTCAGTAATGGCGACGGACGATTGCCCCAGTTCTTCAGGTCGCTTGTTTGTCACGGACCGTAAATCCAAGATGCAGTTTCTCATCGACACAGGCAGCGAACTTTGTGTATTCCCCTGCTCATCACTTAAACAGCGCCGTCCTAAGACAAATTACCAACTGTGCGCTGCAAACGGCTCCACTATAAATACGTTTGGCTACGCGCACCTAAATCTAGATCTGGGCCTTCGCCGTGAATACCCATGGCGTTTCATCGTGGCTGACGTTACTAAATCGATCATCGGAGCAGACTTTCTAAGACATTACAACCTTATGGTCGATATCCGTCATCAACGTTTGGTCGACGCTACCACTTCAATCTCCACTTTAGGCATACCAGCAGCCTCATTGGACATGCTATGTTCTATTAGAATTATGACCGGCGACTCTAAATGGCACGACCTATTAAGAGAATATCCTGAGATAACTCACCCAGCGGGAGTCCAAAAGCAAGCAAAACATAACACCGTACATTATATAAAAACAATCTCTGGGCCTCCCGTATCATCGTCTCCACGACGTTTAGCTCCAGATAAATTAATAATAGCCAAAAGAGAGTTTGAAGCTATGCTAAAAGATGGAACAGCTAGACCATCTAAAAGCCCTTGGGCGTCACCATTGCACTTGGCACCAAAGAAAGACAACGGTTGGCGTCCTTGTGGGGACTACAGGATGCTCAATTCTCGGACAATACCTGATAGCTACCCAATACGCCACATTCATGACTTCGCACAGAGCATTTCAGGCTGCAGCATTTTTTCTAAGTTAGATCTAGTAAAGGCGTACAACCAAATCCCTGTCAACGAAGAGGACATCCCGAAAACTGCCATAACGACCCCTTTCGGATTATTTGAATTCCCTTTTATGACATTTGGTTTACGTAACGCTGGCCAGACGTTCCAACGCTTTGTTGACGAAATAACAAGAGGCCTTGACTTCTGTTACACTTACTTAGATGATTTTCTGATCTTCTCAAAAAACAACGAGGAGCATGAGATACACCTACGTTTGGTTTTCAACAGGCTAAAACAATACGGCATGGTTATCAATGTGTCGAAGTGCATATTCGGAGTACCACAAATTAACTTTCTCGGATACTCCATATCAAGCGACGGAACTAAACCATTGGACACTAAAGTTGAAGCAATTAAGAATTTCCCACCTCCAAAGACAATAAGGGAGCTTAGAAGGTTTCTAGGGATGCTTAACTTTTATAGACGATTCATCCCTAATGCCGCGCGTGTCCAAGCTCCGTTAAACGCGCTGTTAGCTGGCACCGTCAAGAACTCACACCCTGTTCAGTTATCGGATGACACATTAGAGGCGTTTGACAAATGCAAAGAAGGGCTTTGTAACGCCACGATGTTAGCTCACCCTGTATGTCAGGCAAGGCTGGGATTAGTTTGCGATGCATCTGATACCGCCATTGGCGCAGTCCTGCAGCAGTGGCAACGTGGATCCTGGCAACCTTTAGCTTTCTTCTCCAGGAAACTTAGTCCGGCTCAACAAAAGTATTCGCCATACGATAGAGAACTTCTAGCTGTATACGAAGCAGTAAAATACTTCCGGCATATGGTTGAAGCCAGAGATTTTACTATATACACGGACCATAAACCACTATGCTTCGCATTTGACACGAGAAAAGAAAAATGCTCTCCCCGACAATTCAGGCATTTAGACTACGTGTCTCAGTTTTCCACCGACATACGCCATATCGCCGGGAAAGACAACGTCGTGGCGGACACGCTATCACGTATTGAAGAAATTCACTCCTCCGTCAACTTTGCGCAAATAGCAGAGAATCAACACAAAGACTCCGAGTTAAAGCAACTCTTAGAAAATAAAACGTCACTGCGTCTCGCCAAAGTAAAGCTTCTTGATGCCAACGTTGAGTTGTACTGTGATATAAGCACGCATACACCCAGACCATACGTCTCTCCGTCAATGCGAAAACATGTATTCGACAGCCTACACATGTTGAGTCATCCCGGGGCAAATACGTCAGCAAAGTTGATTGCAGCACGTTTTGTATGGCCAGGAATCCGTAAGGATTGCAGAGCCTGGGCACGTGCTTGTCTTGCTTGTCAACGCGTTAAAGTAACGAGACACGTAAATGCACCTCTAAGTAACTTCACGCTGCCACGCGCAAAATTCGTCCACATACATATCGACCTCATCGGGCCGTTGCCGCCATCTAATGGATATCGTTACTGCCTCACCGCCGTTGATCGGTTTTCCAGATGGCCAGAAGTGATTCCAATCGTTGATGCGACAGCTGAAACAGTCGCTAAGGCATTATTATCTGGTTGGATAGCAAGGTTTGGATGCCCATCAACTATCGTCACGGACCGTGGACGACAATTTGAATCTGCCTTATTTCAACACCTCTCTAAACTATCCGGTTTTGTGCATAAAAGAACTACAGCGTACCACCCAATCTGCAACGGCCTCGTAGAACGCTTTCACAGGCAGCTCAAAGCCGCCATCACATGTCACTCATCAGAAAACTGGTCCGAATCGCTCCCCCTTGTTTTGTTGGGAATAAGAAGCGCGTTTAAGGAGGATCTTCAAACTTCATCGGCAGAGGTATTATATGGGGAAACGCTACGGCTACCTGGGGAATTCCTTCAATCATGCACTCCTGGTACAACCGATATGACGGACTATATCGCTCGTCTTCGATTTCTGACCGAGAAAATCCAGCCAAAGCCGGCTTCTCGTCATTGCAAACCATCAATATTTGTGTTTAAAGACCTGGCCACCGCCAGTCACGTGTTTCTGAGAGAAGACGCTCTGCGCGGTGCCCTACAGCCAGCTTACACCGGCCCTCACTCGGTAATCGAGAGAACAGAAAAAGTCTTCAAACTGTTGGTAAAAGGCAAACCTGTTACTGTGTCGATCGATCGCCTTAAGCCAGCTTATATATTAGATAATAGAACCCGTGCCGGGGAGCCCATCGTCCAAGACAAGTCGGAGCTTGAAGGGAGAAAAATCATCACAACGCGTTCAGGACGAACAGTGAGATTCCCTGATTATTCTCGCCCGTAGTGACGGTCTCAGGAGGGGAGCCATGTGGCGGGCACAGGTTGCGTGCGCACCCGCGCACGCCTAGCGCCTAGACCGCCTGTCAAGATTTACACACGTCAAGAGAATGTCTGTTGCTTTTGAACGTATTTCGTATGAACTTGTATATTAGAACTCTTAATTAAATACTTATATCCTTTTCTACTTCTGTTGCTGGAGTTAGTATTCGAGTGCCGTGTACCGAGAAATAAACTCGAGTAATCGACGTCTCGTTTCATTACCAACAACCTCAGGCATTATCTCGAGCACCCGGACTCCACAAATTAATTTTTCAAATTTCTCGTGGTTCTTGATCTTGTAAATTAATTTAAATAAAATTTTACTGAAAAATCCACATTTTTTAATTATCCCAATTTCATATGCAATTAATTTAGTTTATTTTATAGTGTACATGTGTTTTAAATAAAGATTTATATATGATAAAAAATTAAATATATCCACATTTTTTAATTATCCCAATTTCATATACAAACATCGAATTCAGAAGTTCCTCATTCTAAAAGAGTGTGATAAGTAAGGCGTCACAGTGTGCAAAAGCATACAGAAATACCATTATTAACGCGGATTTACTAAAGAAAAGTGGACTGCTATTTTTTTTGTGCGCTGTGACTTTCAGCTTTGTGACGTCATATAGACGATGGCAGGGTTTCTTCACATTTTCGTGAATATCTTGAAAAATAATAACTATAAATATATTTAAAAAATATTTATGGGTTTCTTGTTAAAAAATTAACGAAATGAGTTAAGATTTCATCATCATCATCATCATGTCAGCCGAAAGACGTCCACTGCTGGACATAGGCCTCCCCCAAAGACTTCCACACTGACCGGTCCTGCGCCACCCGCATCCAGCGGACACCCGCGACCTTTACCAGGTCATCAGTCCACCGTGTGGGGGGCCTGCCCACGCTGCGCCTTCCGGTACGTGGTCGCCACTCGAGAACCTTTCCGCCCCAACGGCCATCGGTTCTACGTGCTATGTGCCCCGCCCACTGCCACTTAAGTTTAGCGATTCGGAGGGCTATATCGGTCACTTTGGTTCTGCTGCGGATGGCCTCATTCCTGATGCGATCACGCAGAGAAACTCCCAACATAGCTCTCTCCATTGCCCTTTGGGTGACTTTGAGCCTTCTTATGAGGCCCATAGTAAGCGACCACGTTTCAGTGCCATATGTCATCACTGGCAACACACACTGGTCAAAGACTTTTGTCTTGAGACACTGCGGAATATTGGACGAAAAGATGTGCCGTAGCTTCCCGAACGCTGCCCAGCCGAGTCGGATTCGACGATTAACCTCTTTCTCGAAGTTGGACCTACCTAACTGGACAGTCTGTCCTAGGTATACGTAATCGTCTACAACTTCGAGCGTAAAGTGTCCGATTGTTAAGGGAGTTGGTGCGACATGGACATTTGACATGATCTTCGTCTTGTCCATGTTCATCCTTAGACCAACTCGCTCGGAGGCTTTACTGAGGTCATTGAGCATTGTACTTAAATCCTCCATGGTCTCAGCCAAGACTACTATATCGTCAGCAAACCGAAGGTGAGTGAGGTAGTCGCCGTTTATGTTGATGCCTAGCCTTCTCCAGTCCAGAGTCTTGAAAACATCCTCCAGTGCAGCGGAGAACAGTTTAGGAGAAATAACATCTCCTTGCCTGACTCCCCGCTGCAACGGAATAGGCTTTGAGTTCTGGTCCTGGAGTCGGACTGACATAGTGGCGTTCTTGTACAAACTTTTCAGCACTTCGATATACCGGTAGTCCACTTGGCACCGCTGGAGAGATTGTAGTACAGCCCAGGTTTCGATCGAATCGAAGGCTTTCTCGTAGTCCACGAACGCTAAACAGAGGGGCAGGTTATACTCCTCAGTCTTCTGTATAACCTGACGGAGCGTATGGATGTGGTCTACGGTGCTAAAGCCTCTTCGGAAACCGGCTTGTTCGGGAGGCTGGAAGTCATCTAGCCTGCGTGCGAGACGGTTCGTAATGACTCTTGAAAACAGCTTATAGACATGGCTCAGAAGTGAGATGGGACGGTAGTTCTTCAGTAAGGAGTTGTCACCCTTTTTGAAGAACAGCACCACCACACCTCCGTTCCATGCCTTTGGAGTTTTCCCTTCCAGTAAGACGGAGTCGAACAACTTCTGAAGGGCCCTAAGGACCGGTTTTCCACCCGCCTTCAGGAGTTCAGCTGTAATTCCGTCTTCACCGGGTGCCCTGTTGTTCTTCAGCTGCTTAAGAGCCATTCTAATCTCGTACAGGCTGATGTCCGGGATATCTTCGGTATAGTGCCGGGTTAATTTAGCTCTAGGGTCTTCCGCCAGACCAACTTCAGGTCTGCTAGTTGACGTGTATAGCTGTCCATAAAAGCACTCTATCTCACTCAGAAGCTCAGGTTTGGACGAAACGATTCTATAGTCTTCAGTTTTTAATCTGGCGAGCTGGCTCTGCCCAATAGACAGATCTCTTGAGAAAACTTTAGAGCCCTTATTCTGCTCGATGGCCTCTTCAATCCGATTTGTATTGAATTGGCGCAGATCGCGGGTAAGGGACTTAGAGATCTATTTATTGAGCTGCCTGTATAATTTCGCATCGGCTGAAGACTGCAGAATCATCTCATTCCTTTCCTCGATGAGCCTCTGAGTGGAGATAGAGAGCCTTTTGGCTCTTTGAGTTCGTTGGGCCTTAAAAAACTTAGACCCAATGCTATGGACAGCTTCCACAAACCCGTCGTTGAATTCGTCCACATCGCCGCCTAGACAATTCTGGAAATTTGAAATGTTGTTAATTCTCATGTAGGTGAAATCGGGGCCGGTTTGTACACTATGTGGATTACTTTGTCCGAAATAAATGTTTTTTTTTGCGACGTTTGACTAATTAAATGATATCCTATTTAAAATAAGCTATGTTAGGAAAGGCGACCTACATACAGGAAGAACAAAGGTGCTCCCGCCCGGAACCGGAAGCCCCTGTCTGTGCTCAACAAATACCTGATACTGGCGTCTGTCAACTCTCCTGTTTTAATTTAATTATAACATTACGTAAACGGGGCTGGTAGCTGGTACAAAGGTTTTGGTGTCGTATTACTCCATTTTTATGGTTCCGTAGCCAAAATTGCGAAAACGGATAGTTTCGTCATGTCTGTCCCTGTCCCTCACAAAGCCAAAAAATTAAATAGTTGGTAATTTTACTAATATTCAAACAAAAACTGGCAAAGCGCGAGTCAAACCCGCACACGAGGATTCCGTACTGTATTTATACAAAGAAAACTATTTATGGACAATCTTACACAAATCGAGTCTTACACAATCTTACACCTAGTCCCATACTAAGTAGAGCTTGTACTTTTTTATTAATATTTCGTAGCTTTTGAGCTGTAAATCCTATACAATCACTGTTTTGGGGTTAGGTAACCTCTTATCAAAATTAATGGGAGTTTTTATTCTTACTGTCGCGATAAACGTACTTAGCAGGTATTTTTCATATTCTCAAAAGAATTTTGTTACGGTGTCACAAGACGAGAGTCTTAGACCAGTGTGTGTTGCCAGTAATGACATAATGGGTCTAAACTGATACGTGGTCACTTACTATAGGCCTCATAAGAGGGCTTAAAGTCACCAAAAGAGCAATGCAGAGGGCTATGCTGGGAGTATCTCAGCGTGATCGCATCAGAAATGAGGCTATCCGCAGTAGAAGTCTAATATTTGACTTAGCCCTCTGAATCGCTAAACTTAAGTGGCAGCGAGCGCGTCACATTGCACTTAGAATCGATGGTTGTTAGAGCGGAAAGGTGAAGTGGCGACCACTTAGCGGAAGGTGTAGCTTGCGTAGGCCCCACACAAGATGGACTGATGATCTGGTGAAAGTCGCTGTAGTCTGCTGGATGTGGGTGGCGCAGGACCGGGCATTGTGGCACTCTTTGCGGGAGGCCTACGTCCACCAGTGGATGTCCTTCGGCTGATAAGATGATGATGAATATTTTCGCACAACACCCAATATATTTATTTATTTATTTACTTCAGAAGATTTCATTTAGTTTCTTTGAAGAAGTTTCTTTGTATATTAAGTACCTTTTGATTTGCAATATATATACAGGGTATTTGGTAACAGGATGCAAAGCCAAAAGTACGTGATAGTTTAGGCCATTTAGAACATTTTTAAGTCATACATGTGGGCATTGTGGGCTTGCAGACTTTACTGAGTTTTGTCTTTAAAAGAACAATTGCCGGGAGCGGCTCTGAAAAATAACTTAAATCGGTAGACTACACCTTTTGAAAATACAGTGGTGAATTTATGTATGTATAACATAATATGTCTGTATGAATATATGAATTTGTGTCTACGAGAGTAGTTGAAACCAACACTGTCCCCAATATCAAACACAGCTGGCATGGTACCAAATAAACACAAAGCATCACTTTTCATATATACCCACAGTGTCTAAATGATATGATACTAGCATTTGCCCGCGGCTTCGCCCGCGTACTAAGCGAAATTTTTAACCGTCTACAAAAAACAGGTTCGTATGTTTGTCCACGATTATCTCGCGTTTGGCTGAACCGATTTAGATGCGGTCTCCAGAAAAGTAGTTGTTACATTCTGATGTTTCGCTATACGAAGTTTGGTGATTGTGATTCATTAACAGATGAACAGATAAAAAGTCAGTATACATTCTGAGAACCGGCAAACTGTTGAATTTCATTTGATTTTGGCAAAAATAAGGATCGAAAACTATTATCATACATTTTCGAGAGGCCGAAGGGGAAAGGGCCGATGAAATAAAAGCATGTCTTAAATGGCTCTTAGTAAAAGTATCTGTGTACTACAGTAACACCAATAGGTCTGTAAAAGACCTAACAGCGCGCAGCGGCCATAAACTCTGATCCTATGAAGTACAGAAATACGGCTAATTCAATATCATGTGTAACATTTATTTTTCCTACAATTAAATTTATTAGGTAGGTTTTGCCAGTTACCATTGGAGCATCCAAAAAGAAAATTTGGCCTCACTTCCATTCGCACTCCTTACTGTCAGTCCGTCTGTTACAACCAAGTTGCTTTTACTGGACCTATTGAATTGCAATTTGGCACAAACTATCAAGAATTTAGAGCGCTCGTGGCCCAACGGCACCCGCCTACCGCGTGCGGTGTGCGAGGTTAAGCAATGTGGGCGCAGGTCAGTTCTTGGATGGGTGACCGCTTTGAGTGGTTACTAACTGACTCTCGTGCTTTGAAAGGCACGCTAAGCCGTTGATCCCGGCTGCAATCGTTAAGCCAAGTTAGAGGCCTTCGAGCGGCTTGCGAACTTCTAACAGTCAAGTTGCCCACTCAGTTGACAAAGGGGGGTCGAAGTTGCACCGCGTCCGTAGGG
This sequence comes from Notocelia uddmanniana, assembly GCA_905163555.1. NCBI lineage: Eukaryota > Metazoa > Arthropoda > Insecta > Lepidoptera > Tortricidae > Notocelia > Notocelia uddmanniana. The sequence goes on from LR991055.1 coordinate 27,890,341, forward strand.
AGTACCCACCGTTTCCATACACAGAACCCCTGGGTGGTGCTAAAAGTGCAACAAAAACTGGCAACCGTTCTAGTCTTCTCGAAAATCTCACGGATCGTAAATAAATGCCATACGATTAAAAAAGAATTAAAGGTTGATTTAAATGGAAAAAATATCGAAACATCTATGTCGTTTTTAAAAGCAAATCCATAAATACCCCACACGCCTATATAGTAACATTAAACTTTTTTGCATATAGGTATGAATGGAGTGCCAAATTTTACCTCAGATTCGCATTAAGAGACCTCTCGGATGCTCAGATATCGATTTTGAACGAAATCGGGACGAAAAAAAAAGAAAATTTATATGGCCGCCACTTTCACAAATTTTACCTCGGATTCGTATTAAGAGACCTCTCGGACACTCAGATATCGATTTTGAACGAAATCGGGACGAAAATGAAGAAAATCAATATGGCCGCCACTTTTTTCAAATTTTACCTCAAATTCGTATTAGGGGACCTCTAGGACGCTCAGATATCGGTTTTAAACGAAATCGGGTTGGAAATGAAGAAAATCAATATGGCTGCCACTTTTTGCAAATTTTACCTCGGATTCATATTAAGAGACCTCTCGGACGCTCAGATATCGATTTTGAACGAAATCGGGACGGAAATGAAGAAAATCAATATGCCGCCACTTTTTCCAAATTTTTCCTCGGATTCGTATTAAGAATTCTCTCGGACGCTCAGATATCGATTTTGAACGAAATCTGGACGGAAATGATAAAAATGATATGGCCGCCACTTTCACAAATTTTACCTCGGATTCGTATTAAGAGACCTCTCGGACGCTCAGATATCGATTTTGAACGAAATCGGGACGGAAATTAAGAAAATCAATATGGCCGTTACTTTATTCAAAGTTTAGGTACCTCGGATTCCTATTAAGAGTCCTCTCGGACGCTCAAATATCGATTTATGTCGAAATCGTATCGGACGGCACTGATCAATAAAACCATCTACAATACATTGAATCAAAAAAGGTCGTATCTTCATAGGGAACTCACGGCACTTCATGCACCTTTAGACCTTATAAGGAACTTACATGCCAAATTTAGTATCTTTCGAACCACCAGTTTGCGCTGTGCGGTGATATGTCAGTCTCTCAGTCAGTTATGTCTTGATATTTGGCACAATTTTTCAAAAGTTTTCATGACCACTATATTAAATTTCAAAACCGATGCCATTTTCGTAATTAACGTCCCAAAAAACCACAAAAACGACACCCATATTAACATATAGACATTTCATCCCCCTCGGACCCCAACAGAGGGGATGGTATTTCACGTCCTCCACGTGGGATTTTAAAATCATTGTTGTTTTCGTAATCAGCGACCCAATAAACCATGGAAACAACACCCATATCGATTTTCAGAATTTGTCACCAGATTTCCCCCTTTTAGGGGTTGATTTTTAAAAAAAAAACCTGAAACATGTTTACTCATTTATCGTTAGAAATACTCCTGTGAAGTTTCAAATAAAATAACCCAGCTAATCTTGATTCCCCATACAATCTTCAGACCCCCATTTCACCCCCTTAGGCGTTGAATTTTGAAAAATCCTTTCTTAATGCACCTCAAGACCTTATATGGAACCTACATACTAAATTTGGAATCTCTAGAACCACCAGTTTGCGCTGTGCGGTGATATGTCAGTCTCTCAGTCAGTCAGTTATTTCTTGAAATTTGGCACAATTTTTCAAAATTTTTCATGTCCACAATATTAAATTACAAAATCGATGCCATTTTCGTAATTAACGTCCCAAAAAACCATAAAAACGACACCCATATTAATATTTAGACATTTCATCCCCCTCGCACCCCAACAGAGGGGATGGTATTTCACGTCCTCCACGTGGGATTTTAAAATCATTGTTGTTTTCGTAATCAGCGACCCAATAAACCATGGAAACAACACCCATATCGATTTTCAGAATTTGTCACCAGATTTCCCCCTTTTAGGGGTTGATTTAAAAAAAAAAACCTGAAACATGTTTACTCATTTATCGTTAGAAATACTCCTGTGAAGTTTCAAATAAAATAACCCAGCTAATCTTGATTCCCCATACAATCTTCAGACCCCCATTTCACCCCCTTAGGCGTTGAATTTTGAAAAATCCTTTCTTAATGCACCTCAAGACCTTATATGGAACCTACATACTAAATTTGGAATCTCTAGAACCACCAGTTTGCGCTGTGCGGTGATATGTCAGTCTCTCAGTCAGTCAGTTATTTCTTGAAATTTGGCACAATTTTTTAAAATTTTTCATGTCCACAATATTAAATTACAAAATCGATGCCATTTTCGTAATTAACGTCCCAAAAAACCATAAAAACGACACCCATATTAATATTTAGACATTTCATCCCCCTCGCACCCCAACAGAGGGGATGGTATTTCACGTCCTCCGCGTGAGATTTTAAAATCATTGTTGTTTTCGTTATCAGCGACCCGGTATATCATAAAAACAATACCCATGTCGATTTTCAGAATTTGTCACCAGATTTCCCCCTTTTAGGGGTTGATTTCTCAAAAAACCTGAAACACGTATTTACTCATTTATCGTTAGAAATACTCCTGTGAAGTTTCGAATAAAATAGTCCAACTAATCTTGTTTCCCCATACAAACTTCGGACCCCCATTTCACCCCCTTAGGGGTTGAATTTTGAAAAATCCTTTCTTAGTGCACCCCTAGACCTTATAAGGAACCTACGTGCCAAATTTGGAATTTCTAGGACCAGCGGTTTGGGCTGTGCGTTGATATGTCAGTCAGTCAGTCAGTCAGTCAGTCAGTCAGTCAGTCAGTTTCTTCTTTTATATATTTAGATGATATCTCAGTCCTTTTTAACGATTTGGGTACCTATGCGTAAAGCATAACTCCCGACCTGAGGGCCAACTCACTCTCGTGTTATACACTATATGACGGAAAGGGACGGCACGATACAAATTACAAAGTTCGATTTTCGAAGTTCAGCGTAGGCCCTCTGGGAAGCCTTTCGTCGATTGTACTTCTGTACAAACCACACCGCTTTTCCGTTGACGGGAGTCATCGACATCAGTTACCCACTTGCAAAAGTCAATCGATATCCGAGATATTTTCCAGGCAGATTCGTTTAACCGATAAAATCTGTATAAGAATCCGTGTAGCGAAATACAACAGTGGAGTGGTTAAGCCTGGTGAATGGAAAATCACTCGGGAATCACTTAGGGTAGTTCCCTAAGTGAAGGTCGATTAGCTTAATCGAATAAGACATGGAGCGGGGCCTTTGTGGGCGAGCCAGAATCCACATGTAGAATTTCCGTCTCTAATTCATGGGCACATATAGCCATCATTTATTAGTGTTAATTAACTGAATGTTAGCATTTGTTTTTGTTACTGGAAATGCTCATAAAGTGTTTTGTAAACGTAACCGTACCTAATTAATTCGTTTTATAAACGAATTGATGTGTTAAATAGGTTGTAAAGGTTGTTGATGTGTGGCTAAATAACTCCTGATGTCACCAAATTATCGAAGTCAAAAAAATAGGGTGGAACCCTCAAAATGCTACTCGTTTACCAACTAACGCCTTAGGTACACCGATGTTTGTAATAGTTGTAGCTATTTTACTGATTTTAATAAAATGTTAAATGGCAGAAAACATACAAAATCAACACCAGATTTCGTACTACAATCATACTACATATTTAGTTCTCAATCTATTAAAATTAAGTACCCCGAATAATTCATTCAAAACTAGTGATGATTTAAATTTGGTGATAATTTAGTATATTTGGGTAAGTATATAATTTGAAATTACTTAATTTTGTAATAGTTTTACGAACTACCTATGTTATATTAATATGAAGAAAGTCTTACATTTGGTGTTTGAGATTTTGCGCTGAATTGGCTTGAGAATGATTTATTTGCGCACAGTTTAATAAGATGTAACGAGATGTTAAACATTTGCGTAGACTTGAAAATAAATACCTTTTGATTAAGAATTACTTTTATTATTTTTGATACGAGTAGTGAATATGTGATATTCGATAAATAATATCCTATTTTAAATCAACTGTTATTTTTCACCTTCAAAAACACAGTTCAATATACATGTAGATATACGTGTCATACGTCCTAACGTGCGTTCAAAAATGTATGAATTTACCCTGCTGGATTTAAATGCGGAATCGTCATGTTAAGTTTAACCTGACATGTTGGCGCATTCAATATGTTCAACTGACACCGTAAAGTATTTATTAGACAGGATTGATATTTATCGTCTACAATCTACATTAACGGCGCAGAAATACAGCTTCATTACTGGAGGTGGCGGTAAATCTCCATCTATGCGAACTGCTCGACTTTACGAAAAGCCTTTCAAACTGTTTCTATACTCTTTATTTTAGTCCTTCATTTTTATTTGCGTTTTACTCGTAAATGAAAAAAGTATAGGTGAATGTACATGTCGGCCTGTTTAACCTAGCTGCCGTCCAATTCTTAAAACCGAACTAAGCCACAAATTTTTGTTTTGAGATAAACGCAAAAAACTCCTAAAACGATATCTCTAGACAATAAGAAGGTTTATCCTGAAAATTTTGAATAGGAAAATTCATACTAAATTCATACTTGACATAGTAGCGTAGCGTTTCGTAAAATACTCTTTTTTTTGTTATATATTTACGATTTTATATTATAGATGTGCATATAAATCACGAACAAAACAATGCTTAATTTCAACACTAAAACATCGCTAAGTATACTCTAACGGTTTTCTTGCAAAGCATTTGTACAATAATATATAAACATTTAAAACCCAATCACATTTAACAATATATGCTTAGCTAAATAACGACTAGAGTAATGTAACTGGTGTATAGTAGTATGCTGGTCACAATAACGACCAAAAAAACTTTGTAATTAAAAGGTTTTTGACCTGTAGCCATCTTATAGCTAAGAAATTACGAGAAACTTTAATTGCACTTCGACTGTGCACTAATCTAAAAACACGTTAATTGACGAACCACCGTAGTTAACTTGTTTTAAGTCTTATAATCCTAAACGAGGAAGTTAGTTTGTATTGTCAAAACCACGCGATCCTGCATTTGTAGAATGAAAAGTACAAAAGTTATTTGACATTTTGTGTAAACGAAACACAGTCATGTATGTATGATATAGGGACGGCCATTGAGATTGAGACAGACACGTCACGTGAGGTATGTTGGCGTCACCCTCCAAACAAAATGTTATTTAGGGGCATACTTCGGTCGGCTGGCCCCAAGACGCTGCACCAGCCCTCGGGAGACTGCTTCCGAGACAAGAAGGTCCCTCTGACCTGTATGCTAGAGTTATCTGGAGCACTTTATGGGGCACCTGTGTGGAAATGGAAATACTCACGCTTAAAAGTAAGACGCTATTAAGGTAACCGCAAAGGGTAATTAGTGCGTGCAATCCTAGGCGGCAGCCAGACTCTACTGGCCTCTGACCCACCCTCGGAATCGCAGGCAGAGGTTCTGGCCGAGGTACACCGATACCGCGTGGAACTGAGAGCGTCCTAACCAATGGGAGGTAGAAGACGTAGCAATAACTGACTTGCTTTCGAGATGGAGAGCAGATTTGAAGTTAGCAGATTAAACATAGGGGTAACGCTGCCTCACTTTGAGAAGTGAAAAAGCCCCCAATGCCCCATGGCAGCGCTACACCCTTATGTATCGCAGCAGTAGACGATGTGCGCCACACACTGGAGGTATGTATACACGGCGGCATAACTTGGCTGTTAGATTAGGTGAAGAGTTATCGCTGCCAACCATTGTATCGAAAATGTCCGTATTGGTTTCGTAGGAGACTCGACCCAGACGAAAAACGAGGCGCGCATACCCCCTTTATGCGGGATCGCGGGACCCTATCCGCACAATAAGTTTACGGGATTGAAGCACTCCAACATTATCCGAGGCACTTTATAAGCGCGTCAAGCGAAACCTTCGCTATGCTTGTAAGTTACGTAGCCGGAAAATCTTTGGAGGTTTGTGGGTAGCCAGGGCCTTCCAACCGTTAGTTTCACGCAGCCGTCCGATCTCCTTCAACCGGGCCGACAGCTCATCAAAGCATTATTCCAACTAAAAAACTTAAAAAGTTTTATCCGCTACTCAGTTACTCGCCGATCTCAACGTTTTTAATTACGACTAAGGTAAGATTAGGTTAGGACTACTTCCTATTTTAAATACCAATCTGTGAAAATCACCCACCGGTGTACTCCAGATATTTCTTGTTCATTTCATCTCTCACACAGTCCTTTTCCTTGGCCCCTCCCTTCTGTTACATCCCTCCACATACCCTTACCACATACCTTATACCCTTTCTGACACATGACTAGATACAACTGTAGGTGATTAACAGCTCTTTATACTCATTCTTTATTCAATTCGTTCTCGTCACTCCACTCATCCATCGCAGCATTCTCGTTTCATCCGCCACCTTTGCGACCTATTTTTTGGCACACCCTCATGCGTGTCTGTGGTCATCCACAGGTCTTATAATGGTCATTGCAGATTTTTCCCTTCAATCAATGAGTCATTTGGGCGTCACATATAGTTCCCGAGATAGATATAGCAGATATTTATAAATACTTAAATACATCGAATTTATTCTAGACTCAGAAACAAATATGCTTATCACTCGCATGCCTTTACCAGCATTCATACCAAGGATCGTCAGCTTCGTAGGCAGGCTAACTATAACCACTTAGCTAAACCGATAATCAATAACTCCTACGTATTGGATAGATTAACTCTGCTAATGCACATAAATTCATTCTTACCTTTTTCCGAGAATTATATGCAATTAAAATACAATTCCATCATTCACTCAACAACCTTCTGCGCACGGACCTCACCGCCGACTGCTCACTGACACTGAAACTAGCGGCGTGTGATGTGCGCTTAGATTAGTTTTAACGAAGCAATGCTGGTAATCGGGTTGTAGTATTGTATTATCATAATCTTGAATAAAGGTATGCAAGGCATAAACATAGTCAAGGGATTTTAGCGTTTTTTGAGTAGTACCAGTTAAGTGTACATAGTTTTCAAAAAAGTTAATAAAAAGGTTTAAGGATTTTAAAGGTATTTTGTTACGTTTGTGTTGATAAACGTTTTTATAGTTTTTCTTCATGAACAAGAATTGTGAGGGAAAGTGTCAGCTAAAAGCATTTAGATATATTATAGTGTAGCAATGTCTGTTAGTCAGTTTTTAATATTGTAAACCCCCGAAAAACATGGGTTTAACGATGTTGGGCGGTTCTGTATCTTCAAAACTATAAATCATAAAAATATAAGCCCAGGATCAGTCGACGGAGAATAAAATTAACTCTTAGAATATGTCTAAAACTCAAAAATGGCCATTTGAGGGTTAGTTCGGTTCTAAGAATTGGACGGCAGCTAGTTGGTAGTGGCACGGCCTCCGAAGCTAGAGGTCCCGGGTTCGAATCCCGGTAAGGGTGTCTGTGGTGAGCAGAAACATTTGTTCCTGAGACTTGGATGATTTTTATATTTTTAAGTATATATCTATTAAATATATCGTCGTCTAGTACCCATAACACAAGCCTTACTGAGCTTACTATGGGACTAGTTCAATTTGTGTAAAAAAAATGTCATTTGTCCCCTAATATTTATTTATTTATATATACGACACATTCCAGTGCTGAAAAGAAGTAAATGAATGGGGTTTTCGTATTCAAGAATAGTGACTCATATAAAATACTTACAAAAACAGGATGCCTCAATCATATATCTTTTAAGTTTGTTTCAGTGATGGACATTCGAAAATGTAAAAAAACGCCATATTGGTTTACAAATATATATATTTTAATATATTACCAATATCTTGAGTGAGTTGGTACAACACAGTATTAATGCGAAAACATTCAATATTTTATTCTGATAGGAATGTTAACTGGTTATGTAAAGGCACATCGCAATATTTGGTTTGTCTCGGAAACAATTTTATTATTTTTAAAACACTGCACTCGTCGGGTTTTGGATCGAAAACTACCATCAGAAAACCCAACTTTTCTGTAAAGCCCAATATTATAAACTTACATAGTAGGATTACAGTCGAGGGCATAAATATATAATCATTTTTGGACCTTATTTCAATGTAATAAGGTAATATATATATATATATATATATATATATTGGTGCCCTCGACTGTACAACAGGAGCGCTCGTAGCCCAGCGGCGCCCGTGTACCGCGTGCGGTATGCAAGGTTAAGCAACGTCGGCCCAGGTCAACTATTGGATGGGTGACCGCTTTGAATTGTTAATATCTGAGCGTTCCCGTGCTTTGGAAGGCACACTAAGCCGTTCATCCCAGCTGCTGTCTACGACGCAGTCGCTAAGCCAAGTTAGAGGCTTTCGGGTAGCTTGAGAACTAATCCCAATAAGGTCTAGTTTCTACCTTTGGTTGGAAGGGCAGATGGCAGTCGCTTGAGTAAAAACTAGTGCCTACGCTATTTCGATTAGGAGGATTAGGTAACGGACCCCGGGCATCCTACAGGATGCAACTGTAGGTACTGGGATAACGCTAGGATGATGATTATGAGTAGCATACAACAGAAAGTAGTGAATTTGGTAAAAAAGCGTTTATCCAAAATAAATCATAACATATATTTAGTCATGTATTTATTTATATGTATGAAGCGTGCAATTTAATTTTTAAAATTCGTACCTTCAATGAACAGAACATTAAGGGTTGACATTTGCACTCACTTCTAAAACTTGACTGTAAAATGCTGGCTGTTTACATTTTGTTAAGTTCAAAATAAAATGATGCCCATGATAAGGTTAAGAAACTACTTACATTTCCATGCCCAACTTAGGCTACTTCCAGTTTTGGCGGTGCGCAACCTTTATGCGGTTGTTATTACGTATACTTTCCCCGACAGCGTAACCACCGATGTCGTTTAGATTTCCTTACTTTTAGGTACAATGTTTCTATCACATTTGGCCAGTAGTAGTACCTAATATATTGCCGTGAAGCAGGGGGCCGATATGGATGCCCCCTTTTGAATGTAGGCACGCAGTAAAAAATCTGTACTGACGCGGCTTACTGAGTCCCAAATGCGGCAATTAGCCTTAAAGATCCTTACCCGCATGTCGGTAACACACTGTAGAAGTGATCGTTTTATGTGTGCATCCGCTTTTTGGACTCGCCTTAATGTGTAATAGACCTTAAATAAATAAAACAGAAACCCAAACAGGCATGTTGCGCCGTTTGTATAGTGTCAGAAAGTTGTTTGCTTCGTTGACGCGAGGTACCAGATAAAGAGCTAATGTGATTGGGGCCGACAGAGGGAACGACAGAGGCAACTTCACTTATATGTTATGTAACTTTCGCCTATTTGTACACGTACTTTTCACTTTATACCGATGTTATTTGAATCTTGCGAAGAATTTGCCTTGAATTTGGCTTACTTTGTGAAGATACGGCTTTCATTAGAAATGCTATATTCCCTTTTACTTTGCGAGTACTTGCTTTCTGTAATTAGCTTATGCCTGGAACTTTGTTTACGCTTTTGTAATTTAGATAGAGTCGGTATTTTTGCGCAATCTACCTACATATTAGGATAAAAATGCTCTGTGTTGGGCAGATTTATAAACTTCACACGCAAATGATGTAAATTCATTTGGAATATCGTAATGTATAAAAATATGTCATAAAAGCAAGCTGTTCGGGATGCGGGTTTGCGATGAATGTTATAAGGCCGGAGAGGAGTAATAAAATGTTTACTGTCTTAAAATGTTAATATAAATGTTGTACAAAAATGATAGTAAAATGTTGAATGTTAATGTTAATAATCGAATGTACCCGGTCGCGATCGCTCCGAAAAGTACATTAAAGTAGGTTAAATATAAATTGATCGATCGCGGTGCTTTTTGCTGATGAAGCGCACGAGGCGAACTTACGTGTAAGGTGCATTGCACCGAACATCTTGCCGGGGGCAAACGATGAGATGAAATGAGAAAGATAAGCTAAGTGATACAGGATGATCAACAATATTTAGTACAACTAGGTAACGATGACTTTTTAAATATACAGTGATTTATTATATTATGCAATTAATACCTAATTATTCGTATAAAATGTGTGTGTTGCCAGTGATGACATACGAGTATGGTACTGAAACGTGGTCGCTTACTATTGGCCTCATAAGAAGGCTCAAAGTCACCCAAACAGCAATGGAGAGGGCTATGCTGGGAGTTTTTCTGCGAGATCGCGTCAGGAATGAGGCCATCCGCAGCAGAACCAAAGTGACCGATATAGCCCTTCGAATCGCTAAACTTAAGTCGCAGTGGGCAGGGCACATAGAACCGATGGCCGTTGGAGCGGAAAGGTTCTCGAGTGGCGACCACGTACCGGAAGGCGTAGCGTGGGCAGGCCCCCCCACACGGTGGACTGCTGACCTGGTAAGGGTCGCGGGTGTCCGCTAGATGCGGGTGGCGCAGAACCGGTCGTTGTGGAAGTCTTTGGGGGAGGCCTATGTCCAGGAGTGGACGTCCTTCGACTGACTTGATGGTGATGATGATGATGATGATTCGTATATAAAGTAGAAAGAGGTTACTGTTCTACGAGTACCCGACTCTATTTAGGGCATTATTTGTGTATGTAATAAATACATCTGATACAAATATACTTGCAATACTTATCATATTAAAAAACTACAAGCGTACAAAGCCACAGTTTGTAGTTTAGTAAGCTTGTGTAAAAGGGGTTAAATAATATCCGGAACTATTCATTTTGTCTTTCAATAGTATGTAGAATGGACCTTTTACTTATATTATTATAATATAATATTACGTCACCTGTGTCCGTACTTTTGCACAAAGTCATATGGAAAGTACGACCAGGTCGGCAGGATCCGCAGCAGGATTTGCCGCCAAACAGAAACATACCAATTATGCCGCACTAACGTCAGATTACGAATTTATTCCTTTCGCCGTCGAAACTGCAGGCCCGTGGGAGCCAGGCCGCCGGCTGCATGACCGCGGAGTCGATCCTCGCTCTGGGTCGTTCCTGGTGCGGCACATTTCCATAGCCATTCAACGAGGCAACGCCGCCAGTGCTATGGGAACATTTGCCCCCCCCCCGACGCAAAAAGATTGGTGTTATAAGTTTAACCTGATAGAGAGTGTATCTGTGTCTGTGTATCTGTCTGTGGTATCGTAGCTCCCAAACGGGTGAACTGATTTTCGGTTAGTTTTTTGTGTCATAGATAATGTTATCCCGAGTGTTCTTAGCTATGTTTCATGAAAATTTGTTCAGCCGTGTTGAGATATTGAGCTTTGAAATGAGAATGTCGGGGGTTTTTCAACTTTTCTAAGTTGTTAAAATTATTAGGTACATTTCTATAAGTTTGTATATATATTTGTAAATATGAAGGTAGGTTAGTTAAATATGTTTCAATAAAGAAATTATTATAAATAATATTATATAAGTAATACAACATATAACTTCATCCTTGTTTGATATTTATCATTATTACTATCTCGCCATAATCTATCTTTTGTCTTTGGCCTTACTTAACATATACAGCTAATGACAAGCGCAGCGAAACACGTGCAGGTACAGATGCAATTACCTCTATTCAAATGCAATGCGCCTGCATTATGCAATGTCTGATTACACCTGGCACAGTCATTACATCAGCTTCACAGCATACCACTTAAAAATACAGCAGGCAAACTCAAGGCACGTCTGCCCAGAGCCGACAGAAGCGAGACGTCTAATTTTAATTAATATCTAGGTGTATGTTATGACGTGCAGTAAAAGGAATACACAAATTACATATCGTATAATTTAAATGTTTTGTTTTAACTTATTAGAGATGTAATCTGTATCCTTGACAGTATTAAATTCTGCAGATGTGCGTGTGAATTCTGCGTGTTTGCAAGAAATAAGTGACATACGAGCGAGATATTTTCTTTAGGAAATTGTGAAGTGTAAGTAGGTATTTTAAAGTGGTATTAATATACACATATAAATATATACATTGCAAAAGAATACGTAGATAATACGCATTATTTTTTGCGACACTATTGTTTGCGCGTGATTTTATGATCATATTTTAACGACATCTAGCGTCCCACATTATATCTAAATAAATAGTATTTTTACTATCTACGCACACCTTACACCTTTGCTCCTATCCTTTCCTTCGCATGACGCGCTGCATGTGTCAGAAGAGTGCGACTACAGCGCGCTTCATTAAAGATTGAAGTTACCGGAACTAAAAAGGTGCGCGACAAGTGATCGGACATGCGCAAAAAGGATTCTCTTCCGCTGAGCCGCGTCGGAGACTTGCGCCAGCGTTCGCGCACTCTCCGCATATATTGTGAAAAATAAGAACAATAAAAATCATAAACTGTGTTAATTGCTGTTGAACTTGACATTTATTATATTTTTGTGAAGTGCGTTATCCTATAACAGTGTATTTTGGACACCTTTTGGTTTTTCACGTGAATTGTGCCGCCGCCATTACCTACCTGGAAAAAACCGCGAGTCAACCCTGGCCAGGGTACTCCGAGGAAGTCGATCCCTGTTCTATACGTACAGCCGTGCAGCATGAAAATTAAATTAAAGGTACTTACTTTTCGATTATCATGCGAATCTCCTTCTTTTATCCCGTGTTCCGATTTTGTGTGTGCGTAGATAATAATGGTAATAATATCTGTTTTTCAAATCACTAGCCGCGATAAGGGGTTTTGAATAGTGGCAAAACTCACGATTCAACTATCTACCTAATGAAGATACGCAGGTCCTTCGATTTTAAGTGGTTAAAATCTTCGACGTTTTCGACACCCGTCGGGCGTAAACATTTTTGGTCCAGTTCGAACTGGATTATGAACCACGCTAACGTAATTTTAAGAGATTTAATTTAAGTAATAGTAATTGCCGCGCTTACCTGCCAGTTAATGAGACCGGTAGGTATTCTATTTCGCTCTGTTTATTACGCTATTAAATTTAGGTAATAGTAATTCCCGCGCTTACCTGCCCGTTACTAAGATTGAGACCGGTAGGTATTGTATTTCGCTCTGTTTTATTTCTCTATTAAGTACAATTTCGCGCCCGCATCACGTCACTTATATTTCGTCGAAACGCTTCGTGTTAGGTACCTACTTTAGGCCGCGCTTACCATAATACCTATCTAACTATATCTAGGTATCCTATGTCGTTAAAAATTGCAATCCTTTAAGGGTAACATAGTTTGTTTGACTCGTTTTGGCATAACGTCGCTTTGTCGTATTAATTATCGTAAATAGGTTTAAGCGTTCGCGTATTCTAACTACCTATAACTATAGGTATATTTATCTCATTGGATTTTCGCATTTCATTCGTGTCGTGTCGTGTTATTTTAGTGATGTACTTGTACCTACTTGCGCTAATGTGTATTAGTAGTAGTACGAAGTTAATTTAAAGTCGCAATCATTTCGTCCGTAATTATAACTCGTGCTCAATTAAAAATGGCTGAACAAAAATTACGGAACCTAGAATCGAGACGTGCCGTGTATTTTGCGCGAGCACAGTCAATTTTAGCTTTGTCGAAACAATTAGATACCGAAATAAACACAGAAGACTTTCTCTCTAGTGTCCAAACATTGGACTCAATTAGAGATACTTACCTACAAACTCTCGAGCGAATGAACGAATTGCAGATGACAATGAACCCTGATGCGCAACCCGATTACAGTTCTTGGACAGAATTTGAAGATATGTACTGTCGAATAAAAAGGCAGCATTCTAAGCTAATCGCCCCGTGCGACGTGAAACCGGACCTTGGTCCCTTTATGCACGCGTTAGACGTTAAACCAGTGTGTCCCAAACTTCCGCCAATACAAATCCCAGAATTCAACGCTGACCCACGGAGCTGGCCATTATTTTATGCTAGTTTCAAAACAACAGTTCATGAAAATAGTAGCCTCAGCGACACTGAAAAACTGTACTACCTAATAGGTAAATTAACTGGCAAAGCGCAATCGGTGTGCGCTGGTTTGACACCTTGCGCAGAAAATTATTCTATAATTTTCAATAATTTGGTTAGTAAATATGACGACAAACGAATGCAAAGTACCACATATTTGGATCAACTTCTAAACTTGAAACCGTTGAGTACGGTCACTTCGGAAAATTTGGACAATTTTGTCGACCAGCTGTCGTCGTCAGTCGCGGCACTAAAAGGATTAAAATTACCAGATTTATGTGATTTTATTTTGCTTCACATTGCATCGAAAAAACTAGACGCAGATATGATTCGCACATTTGAAATGGATAGCCGAGGTACTGACATACCTACCTTTGACAACTTGATTACTTTCTTACGCGGTCAAGTAAGAATATTGCAAAGAACCTCAATTAGTACAAAAAACTCTCAAGTTCCTAAACACGTTGACTCTCTCAAAGGTACAAAGAAGACATATTCATATTTAAATGTTACGAATGAAGATGGGCCTTCTACATCGAGACCGCTCGCGCCCGCGCCGGCCGTTAATAATAATAGTAGATCAGAGCCTTGCTCGCTGTGCAACGCACCTGCACCTCATGAACAACTATATAAGTGTGCAGGCTTTCAAAAACTGACGCCGCATGAGAGATACAATTTTGTAAAAACATTCAACTATTGCCTGAACTGTCTAAGTTACAAACATAGAATGAATAATTGTAATTCTACAAGCTCGTGCCGCAAATGCCACAACAAACATCACTCGATGTTACATTTCGATAACAGTGTATCTGTCCCCGCGTTGACTGGTGAACCATTTAATAGTCAATGGTCGCACGCTAATCGGTCGAATGAATTTGAGACATCTTGTTTCGCTCCCACTTTCATCAATCCCGCGCAAAATTTGCCGAGCTCGCAATCGAATACCTCTTCCGCGCAGCAACAGGGGGTTTCGGCTCCGTTCGATACAACCCCTTTTAGTTGGTGCGCACCCCCGCCGCAGCCGCCAACATCTGCTAGCGTGCGCGCAGGTATGTCTCCTCACCCCGCGTTGTCGAATCACGCGCCGCCACCAGGTCTCGGTCTTAATGAAACAGATAGAGCTACCGCTCAAATGCAGTTTTCAGTTAATAATTGTAGTAATGTGGTGCCTAGCAACCTACCAACTACCGTGTTGTTAGCCACAGCGCGCGTGATAGTTTACGACTCAAATGGCCAGGAGCGTTTAGTTAGGTGTTTATTGGATAGTGCATCGCAATCTAATTTTATTACCCGCGAATGCTGTGATCGGTTGGGTTTGAATACCTACCAAAAGAATATTACAGTTAAGGGAATCGGCGGGTCAAGTAGGGTGGTTAATTCACTAGTGAATGTCAAATTCTTTTCTCGATTCAATCGAAGCATCGGCTACGAGCTCGACACTCTAGTAGTCGACAAAATCACTGATCGTTTGCCTAACGTAGAAGTAGATAGGTCGATGCTAACATATTTTGACTCACTTCGACTTGCCGATGACACATATGCCGTTACAGGAGACATTGATATGTTAATAGGCGCTTCGTTGTTTCCGCATTTATTGCTTGGCAATAGGGTCCAAGGTAATTATGGGTCAGCCTGTGCTATAAACACCATACTTGGGTATGTTATTATAGGGAACGCTCCCGCCAGTGTAAGCAATTTCTCGCTTGTCTCTTGTTGTTGTGTTGCACCTCCCTCGGTAGAAAATTTGGTGCAAAGGTTCTGGGAATTAGAAGAAGTAGAAGTACCACACATACAAAGCCCGGACGACCGTGCTTGTGAGGTACTTTATAAGGACACTACTAGTCGCGACCCGTTGGACGGACGTTACGTAGTAACGTTACTATTTAAAGAAGATCCCTCATTGTTAGGCGATTCATATTCAACCGCTAAGAAACGATTTCTCTGTCTCGAACGGAAAATGAAGGCAGCGCCTGAATTTAAACAGGCCTACGATAAAGTCATTAGGGAGTATCTGGCTAAAGACTACATTACACCTGCGCTTCCTGAAACCGATGAGACTGCAGCGCAGCCATCGTATATTATACCTCATCTGGGGGTACTTCGTGAGGATAAGTCTACCACGAAGTTACGTGTAGTCCTGGACGCTAGTGCAAAAACTAGCACGTCTACGTCACTTAATGATATCCTCCATAGTGGAGAAAATCTACAAGGAGACTTATTCAAAATTATTTTGAATTTCCGATTGTTCGAAATCGCTCTTTGCGCTGATATACGTGAGATGTTCCTGTGTATTGGAATAAGGGAAGAAGACCGCAGGTTCCAACGAATTTTATACAGATTCGATCCTGCTGATCCATTAACTGTTTTTGAATTTAAACGCGTCTGTTTTGGCTTGAAATCTAGTCCATTTCACGCATTGCGCACCATCCGTCAGTTAATCGACGATGAAGGCCGCGTATACCCGCGTGCAAAATTAGCTTTAGAAAAAGCTTTATATATGGATGACTTTGTATACAGTGTAGGTTCGGAAGCTGAAGCTGTAGAAACAGGTAAAGAAGTTATCGCGCTCTTGAAAAAAGGTCAATTTGATCTTGTGAAATGGAATAGTAATTCTGAGAACGTACTAAATACGATTCCACCCTCACATCGTTTGTCGTCGATAGTAGAATTCGATAAAGGTGAGAATCAAAAGGTTCTAGGGCTTACCTGGTCACCCACAGCGGATACCTTCTCACTCGACACTTCGCAACCTATGGAAGTATGTACCAAGCGCTCCATACTATCATGTGTGGCGCGGCTGTGGGATGTAATGGGTTTTATTGGACCGGTGATTTTATTCGCAAAGTTATTGATAAGGGAGCTATGGCTTGTAAAATGTGATTGGGATGATAAACCGCCTGACAATATCACCAAACTTTGGGAAGTTTTCCGCAATGAACTTCACATTTTGAATAGATTGGAAATACCGCGTCATGTTAGTGTCGTCGATAATAGTGTCGTAATTATTACGGGATTTGCGGACGCGAGTGAGCGTGGTTATGGAGCAGTAATATACATCCACGTGAATAATAATGGTGTCGTTAATACACACTTGTTGTGTTCAAAATCACGCGTTTCGCCAACCAAAACTGTTGCTCTAGCCCGCCTAGAGTTATGTGCGATGTTGATTTTAGCTAAGTTAATACGCGTCGTGATAAACACCTGGAGCGATCGTGTAAACATTCATAAAATCTTCGCATTTTCGGATTCCACCGTAGCTCTGTGTTGGACACACTCATCACCCCACCGCTGGGCAACATTTGTAGCCAATCGCGTGTCCAAAATACAATCTGCGCTGTCCGCAGACTGTTTTTATCACATAGCCGGAGCTGAAAACCCAGCCGACTGTCTTTCGCGCGGCTTGACGCCATCTCAGATATTGGAACATCCACTTTGGTTCCAGGGACCTCCGTGGATGCAGCGGCACCCAACGGATTGGCCCGTGAAGGTGTTCGATCCAACAACAGTGTCTAAGCCGCCTGAAGAGAAAACACAGACATTGATATCAACCACATTAGTTGAATTACCGCTCCTACTTACAATAGCTGAACGCATGTCATCCTGGTCAAAATTATTGCGCTGTATTGTCTATATATGTCGATTTGGCAAAATGCTTCCGCGACGACGATACATTTCCGCCTCGGATCTAGATTTCGCAGAATCAATGATCATCCGTGAGTTGCAACATCATCATTTTGAAAAAGAATTTGCAAACTTACACGCAGGCAAGTTGTGTTCACTAGCCTTTCAGCGTTTAAAACCGTTCCTCCATAATGGCATTATTCGAGTTGGAGGTAGACTTGAAGCCTCTGATTTAAACTACCAACAAAAACACCCTATTATACTACCGCGGAAAGACCATGTAGTTAATCTGATTGTAGATTACTTTCATAAGGTACACTGCCACGCCGGCTCGGATGAGCTGCTTTCTTTGCTGCGTCAATGGTACTGGATATTCTCTGCTAGAAATATTGTTCGCAGTAGGATATTTTTGTGTATTCGTTGTTTCCGTTTGCGTCCTAAGTCAAATTGCCCAGAAATGTCAGACCATAAGGCGTGCCGCGTTGTGCGATCCGCCAAGGCTTTTATACACACTGGTGTAGACTTCGCTGGACCCCTTAAGGTAACAGCAAAACGAGGTAGGGGTATCCGTCCTCAAAAGGCATATGTGTGCATATTTGTTTGTATGACTACCCGCGCTGTTCATATTGAAATGGCATCAGATCTCAGTATAAGCTGTTTTCTATCGGCGCTTAAAAGATTTCTGGCTAGACGCGGTCCTGTATCTCGTCTGTATTCTGATAACGGGACCAACTTTATTGGGGCGAGAAGGCATCTTAACGAATTGTATGCGTTTTTGATTTCCAAACATTTTAACACCGATTTTGCCCACATTCTCGCAGAAAATCGCATAGACTGGCACTTGAACCCACCGGCAGCTCCCCACTTTGGTGGTAACTGGGAGGCAAATGTAAAGAGCCTGAAGACACATCTCTTTCGCGTTATAGGAGACCAAGTTTTGTCTATAGAAGAGATGAATACGGTCCTAACTCAAGTGGAAGCAGTGTTGAACTCTAGACCACTATGTAGGACGTTGTCATCTGATCCTGGAGAACCATTAGCTTTAACGCCTGCGCACTTCTTAACCTTGACACCTCTTAAATATTTACCTGCTCATGAGGTTGAAGAAGATAGACTTAGTCTTTTATCGAGACATACGCTTTTAGATAAACTTGTACAGTCATTTTGGAAACGTTGGCATCGCGAGTATCTAAATACGTTACAGACACGGATGAAGTGGAATACTCCTGCAGTTCCTATAGCAGTAGGAACGGTTGTTATAATCCGAACTGAAAACGTACCTTCCCTTCATTGGCCTTTAGGTATAGTCGAGGAGATTTTCCCTGCTAGGGATGGAGTCGTGAGAGTTGCCAGGGTCAAAACCTCATCTGGGTCTTACTTGCGCCCCGTCGTCCGGCTTTGCCCTTTACCAAATAATTCTTAAAGTTAAATTTGTCAACCTAAGTATTAGTTAAACTTATCGTTAGTTTTATTTTTATTAAAGAAATTTCTCTTCTTTATTTGAAAGGTTCCCTTCAAGCTGGGGGGAAATGTTTGCGCGTGATTTTATGATCATATTTTAACGACATCTAGCGTCCCACATTATATCTAAATAAATAGTATTTTTACTATCTACGCACACCTTACACCTTTGCTCCTATCCTTTCCTTCGCATGACGCGCTGCATGTGTCAGAAGAGTGCGACTACAGCGCGCTTCATTAAAGATTGAAGTTACCGGAACTAAAAAGGTGCGCGACAAGTGATCGGACATGCGCAAAAAGGATTCTCTTCCGCTGAGCCGCGTCGGAGACTTGCGCCAGCGTTCGCGCACTCTCCGCATATATTGTGAAAAATAAGAACAATAAAAATCATAAACTGTGTTAATTGCTGTTGAACTTGACATTTATTATATTTTTGTGAAGTGCGTTATCCTATAACAGTGTATTTTGGACACCTTTTGGTTTTTCACGTGAATTGTGCCGCCGCCATTACCTACCTGGAAAAAACCGCGAGTCAAGACCCTGGCCAGGGTACTCCGAGGAAGTCAATCCCTGTTCTATACGTACAGCCGTGCAGCAGGAAAATTAAATTAAAGGTACTTACTTTTCGATTATCATGCGAATCTCCTTCTTTTATCCCGTGTTCCGATTTTGTGTGTGCGTAGATAATAATGGTAATAATATCTGTTTTTCAAATCACTAGCCGCGATAAGGGGTTTTGAATAGTGGCAAAACTCACGATTCAACTATCTACCTAATGAAGATACGCAGGTCCTTCGATTTTAAGTGGTTAAAATCTTCGACGTTTTCGACACCCGTCGGGCGTAAACACTATATTATATTGCTAAAAGTCAGTCGGAATTAAAAGAATACGTAGATAACACGCATTATTTTTTGCGACACTATATTATATTGCTAAAAGTCAGTCGGAATTGTCACAAGAATAAACAATTAAGCTTCAGTATTACGTGTTGTGACGGTATATATACAGGATGTGGCCTGTAATAGGAGCAAAAAATTAAACGGTACACTATTGAGCTCTCCAGCAATTATTTCCAAATGATTTTAAATGAAAAAAAAAGTTTTTTTTTTGAATTTTTTTTTCGCAAATGTAGCTTATCTGTAATTTTTTACTCTACTGGAATGATATTAATAACAATTAATTCAAAAAAGACTAAAAATTTATAAAAAAAAAAATAAAAAATGCCAGAAATATTCTTTCAAACCAAAAATGCGACAACGATTATGAGTCACAATTTGAAGCAACCTCAAAATCAGCATTGACTGCCGCGCTATAATCTCTGGGTGGCAAGATCCATTACTTGGAGGTCGTAACTTTAGATCAAAATTTCTCCCAATTGAAAAAAGATAAAAAAAATTGGACACAAGAGGTTATTGCAGATGCTCTAAGGAAGCGTCCTTTAAATTTATTGCTCCTATTACAGGCCACACCCTGTATATCCAAACTAAAATTATAAAATCGAAATTAAGTCTGGTCGATACCCATTCCTTGATGGGGTGAAAATAGCTCCCACCCTATTTTGGTGGTGGTTGAAATGTGTATGGAAGAGCGATAATGAAGCCTCAGTCTTAAATAATTGAATAGCAATCTCGTTAGAAAAATCTTAAAGGAGATATCGAGTTCTACGCAAACTCAAGGCGTGTTATTGTTTTTTTTTGTAATATTTTTCATATTTTCTGTCCTTTTAGAATTTTATTAAGTTGGTCGTCTAATAAAATAAAAAATGGGTTTATAAAAATTAAATAATTTGTTTTAAGTTAGATGCTTCTAATAAAGAAATAGTGAAAATAAAACTGGTTTATGAATTTGTAACATGTGTTTTTACTCCGTGAATTAATATTTAAAACTATGACACCTAATGATTATTTATAAGACTTCTATAATGCAAATTGATTTAATCCAGTTTGACATCTAGAATTAAACAGTCAATTTAGTTATTTATTATCCTCATCTTAAATATGTAACATAATTTACGTGACTTTTTTATTATTTAAATTTATTATTGACGCATAGTTCTCACTGAAAGTTTTGCATACCAACCATTGCATTATAACCGATCTGTTTATTTGAGATGTACTCCGATATATATATACTTAATTTGTACTCAGCAAATAAAAATTCATCAAATTTCATTTCATAAGAGTTACAACATTAAAATAGGGTTATTTTTTATTTATTTAGCTATTACAGTATCGGAATACCTAATTAAAGTA
Source organism: Notocelia uddmanniana (assembly GCA_905163555.1). Classification (NCBI taxonomy): domain Eukaryota; kingdom Metazoa; phylum Arthropoda; class Insecta; order Lepidoptera; family Tortricidae; genus Notocelia; species Notocelia uddmanniana. The sequence goes on from LR991055.1 coordinate 27,911,667, forward strand.
ATTAATAAGTTTTTTCCATGACACCCAAGCCATTAGTTTACTGCAAAAAATGCAATTCCCCTAATATTAAATTGACCTAATAAGACATGACAGCTACAAATGAATAATTCCGTATTACCATTTCCCTGCACGGTCTTGTACGATTCCGAGTCAGCACTACCTCCGACCTGTGCCGCTTAATACCGAAGCAAACGGATTCTCAGCTAAGCACCGTCGAGCACACAATAAAGTTGTAATTACTAACCTACGACGGGTACGACCCGTTGGCTCACTGTTGCACTGTGAATGTTTGAGCGATAAATTCGACACTATCTTGCTTTACAAGGAAGCTAAATGAGAGTTGGTATAGCTCGAGAGATGAGCTAATGTTATTGATTGCACTTAGCAAGCATGTTCAAGTAGTCCAGTTCAAGCTTTCAGAATGTGTCTGGTTTAGGTAAAATTTGTTCAGGCGTTTTATCAGTAAGTATCACACTTGTGTTGATTTTGGCCTTCCACGAAAGGCGGGTTTCGACCAACGAGCATTATTTCACTTATGGTTGATAGGCTAAGAAAACTTCCATTCAAATTTACGTAAGTTGAGCCTATTGAAGAATTTATTCCGTGGCATTAAGTTAACAAAGGTACATTCCTTCATATGAAAGTGCTTCTTCTGGCCCAGTCACAGCACAGTGTCAAGAATGTTAGAGTAAAACCAGTTTTAAAATGAATGCTCGTCCCGTAGTATTTAGATATTTTTTCAATGCGACAGGTTTTTTTATATATTGATTATATAAGTATGTGGACAATGACCCCAAAAATTTCAACAATTTATAAATAACATCAAGTAAACTGTCGTAGTACGCGGATACTTTTATTTACATTTTTACAAAACTTTACAATAAAATCAAGCACAATACTTCAGCAATGTAGTTAAAGGGCCTTGGCCATCCGCCTCCACTAAGCAAGGCTACGTAGCAAACGACCTTTTAAAAATCGTACGTCCCTGCCGTAAAAAGACCAATGAAGTTTTTGAATAAATTTTAAGACGCCGAGAACTCTTGAACCGCAAATTGATCCGAAGATTTCATTCTGGCTAATCGGATTCGTATTATGAACGATTTTGCAAATTCTATGGAAACCAGTTTAACGCTACGCTTCTATTGAAATTAATACTTCAGTGGGATGGATTTAAATTTTCTTAACTTTTGAGCAGAATACTTGGTATGGAAACTTGAAAATGCTTTTAAGATTTGCCCACCGCAGCTACCCTGAGCCTATATTTGGGTCATCCAAGAAAAGCATTTCGGTGTTCCGGACTTGTCTGTGTAATACTGTGACATTTAATTAGAATCAAAGATACTGAGGACAGATTACGGAAAAGTAAAATTGATCCCATCAAAAACATAAATGTGAAAATGGGAGCTAAGTTCAATATTAAAAATATGCGATGCGTGGTTGTCGTCTTCACCGACAAAAGAATTAAGATCTAAATGGGTGCCAAGTTCCGTAGATTATCTGAACAGCTGCCAAGTCTGGCACTAGATTGTTAACAGTAAAACTAATTTATTCCGGCTTAATGCATTTTGAGCCTTAACTTGGCAGTTTTTTTGTGCAGTATGTTATAATACCATGAAAGCTGCTGGATATTTAAGAAAACTGTAAGTATCAAAATTGCAGGTGTTAAATATCGAAATTGAATGAAAACGCGACACTTGACTATGAGAGATTGTTGTTAGCTATCAATTTCGACAGTCAAGAACGAAAAACCGTGTATATCCTTTATTTTATTTCCATACGAAATGTCCCAATTTATTCTTTTTGAGTGTATTTTTATGAGTATCTTTTAAATAACTGTAACCGAATAAAACTAATTTTAAACGGGATAAAGATAGGACAATGTACATTAAAGTAAAGTAGGTACTTTATTTGATCTTGATCGTTTTCGTTATTTTTTAATCATTTTTGTCCGTTTTTCCGTATAGGATCAACGCGAAGTCCCTTAACCACATGCATACCTTATTTTTTTGGCTTCAGTTTATTTCAGTTCAGTTTATTTATTGGTAAAAATCATTTTATAAGTCAGTATAATAAATTATTCAGCTACATTACACTTAATTATCTTAATTTTATTGACCCTGTAAAAACTCATCCACACTGTAGCTAGCAAGTTTTATGAGATGGGATTTGAGTCTGTTGGATAATACAGCGGAACTTTCGGATGATTTGATGTCACTCGGAATCTTATTATATAATCTAGGGCCAATGATACTGAGCGACTCCCGGAGCCTGGCGAGCCTCTTTAAGGGCGCGAGAAATAAGGGCTAAGAAACCAATGCCTCAGTTGCTTTAAGGGCTCCAATATGGAGTAAGCCAAGTTTAATTGGGCGAATAAAATTTTTCGTTTTGCTAGTTGCCATATTTATGTCTACTCGGTTTATCAAAGTCAGATTTTTATTCATTAAGAATAAGAATAACTCTTATTCTTATCAATTAATCACGCATTATTGTGATAATCATCATTCATCAACCTGTTAGTTTGTGGTACGGGAAAGGTATACATAGTCATTGTAGTCAGAGTAGTCATATATCTAATATGTTCTTGGATTACGCAAGAAAATAAAATAACAACAAATTAAACAAACCCATTTCAATTCCCTGGATAACATCAATTAATAAAGGAAGGTATCGTACCGGTAACCGGACGTTTATCGATCTGTCTTATTCAGGACTGTAAATTTAGATTATCATTCTATAGAGCGGTGTTTCTTGTCGATAATCTACATTTCAAGTGACAGCTTTATGTCAACTACCCTTTAATCCTTTCCAAAACCCTATCCATGGAAAACGCGGGTAAGACGAGAACGTCAGCTGACAGCAGCTGACAACAACCAGTTCAGCTCTAGACACGTTTCGGATCGGCCAATGTCGAGTACTATCTCCATTCTGTCACTCACTAAAGGCTTCAAACCATCCATTCGTGGACATCAGCGTCTTACACCCTCAACACAAAAGTATCGAGAAGAAAATACGTAAGACCGGTAGCCTTAACATCTTGCAGCTAGCGCTACATTTTGACCCAGGTACGCTTCCACCACTCTCTTTTGCTACTGTTAACCCTATGAACACCATCATATTTGAATGAAGTGATCACTCAGACGCCAAGGTATCAAACATTGATGTAACGTTTAAACCAATAAAAACAAATAAAAACAATTCGTAATTATTTTTTTCATGATCAAAGTACACCTTCACTCCGACTTTTTCATTGGTTGTTGGTGTCGTGATGGCACGACGACACACGACCACTTTATAGGCTCTTGGCGTTCAAAGGGTTAATCCATTTTTCTGCAGTTTACCCCCGAATTTGTAGTCGACACTTAACTACTACGTATGCTACACAAGCACTACAAGCAGTGGTAAACAGACTACCTACATTTCTATCGGAGTTGGTGACCGATATATGAACTGAATACTCGGTTCGAGGTATTGGAAACGCACCTATACTGATAGATGCAATCAAATAGTTCTGTGAAATGCACTCACTATACAGAAACATGACTACCATTTGATACAAATATCTGTACACCTCGGAGCGTGACGACATATAGGTAACATAGGTGGTGAAGATACGTACCATACCTCAAAAGATTAAAACGTAACGTCTTTCTGTCTGTCCATCCATCTGTCATTTTGGACCAATTGAGTTGAATTTGATATATAAATAGTTGCTTGCCACAAAGACGGATTTGTAACGTAAAGAAATGAATTTGAAACAGCGTGTCCACTTTTCGGGGATATTAAAAAGATAAAAAAATGTTTTCAAAGTGACTTGGGCCTGTGACTTTCAAAATGAAATTCGAACTACGATACCTATCGTGTGATATATCAAATGAAAGGGCTCGTAGTAAAACACTCTAATACATAATTTATAATTTTAAGATAAATTAGTTTAGAAGTTATTTAAGAAAATAGGCAAAAATAGTCCATTCTACGTACCGTATCTCCGAAACTCCGAGGTCTAAAAGTTTGAAAAAAAAAATCAAAGTAGTTCTTTCCGTATAGATTACCTATGAGAAGTCCTATGGTATTTCGAATAATATTGGTTAACCTCTCCATGCGAGTTTAACTGTGAGCATCAGCTATATGACGCCCCATTTCTCTCCTCTCGCGTGCCGGCACTACGAATTTCTATGATGAAGCTATAATTAGAAATATCTGAATAGTTTTCAATTAGCCTTTTGCTACTCCTATTTCAAACAGAAACATGTCATAATGTTATGTCGTAATAAGCGATTACCTAAATACGTACATATGTCGGTTGTTGGTTCAAATTACTATTTACTATGAATTCTACCATGCGATATTTTAGAACGTATTATATTTATAAACAAATGAATCATCTCTAGAGATGTAACAAGTCAAAATAACAAGTGTCCCCTAACATGGAAGCTAATGAATATTCATTCCTTTTTTTGATGTAATTAGTGTTGGCATGCAAAAGAGATACCTAAGTGTTTTAGACTCTTTCCTGTTCCTAAGTATTAAGCTGGTCCTACTATAACTTTTTTATACAACAACAACAGACACAATAGCCTATGGACACTTGCGACTCCAGCCAGACGAACTGAAATAAGTGCGTTGCCGACCCTTTATTGACTTGAGGATTCATTGTGTTGACAGCTAGAGACATATGCAGGTCCTTTACTTTCAAGACAGTGCCTCCTTTCAAGCTCTGGTGACCTTGCTCACCACCAGGAAAACAACACCATACCTAAGGAGCAAGTGGTGATGTTATTATGGCTGCGGTCTTCTGTAAGGTGGAGGTACTTCCCTAGTTGGGCTGCCCCGCTTTCGAGCGAGATGACGTTCCGCTGTGACCTCTCTTAATACCTATACACAACAGGGGTACAAACAAAACAATATTTCTCAACACTCTGCTTTAGGAAATTGTTCAATATCCTGCTACACTATACACAGCGGCAACCGCAAGCGTACAACACCTCCGTAAATTTGCTTGATAGATGCGAACAACGGCCCGAACAATGAGCCATAATTACATGGCTGCATCTGGAACGTATCCGACATTATTATCGGTTTGTGTGGCTCTATTTATCAGACCCTTGACTTCCATTAGGATAAACGATCGTTAATAGGATTCCTTACTGCTCTAATGGTTACACGGAACCAATGCGGACCGCATGCAATGCTATCAGCAAATGCACTAGACCGATCCCTGCTATGTCTGCTACGGCACGTCAAAGCCTGATTTCGGAATGTATTTGTGACTTACCGAACCCATATGAGAATCGTCTTGGTTAGTATCTTCCCTCAAAGGGAGTTAGTGTCCTCCTCCCTTCCTTTTTTAGACAACACGTGGATTTAGGGGCCAAACATACGAAAACAGTGTCCATATGCATATTTATGCTGAGGCGAGACCCTTTCGTGACGAATTACGTTTTTTGTTTTTTTTTTTTTTTTGTATACTAATTATTTTTGGTCAAGAATAAATATTTTTCTTCTCGTTCTTCTTCATATTGTATCACATAGTAATTATAATTAATCATAATCAAACACGTTTTGACTGAATTAAAATGGATGCGAACAAGAAAACACAAAGCCTCAGTTCTTGTCACCTGACCGAATGAGGTGAATCGCCATATTACAGATACAAATTGAAAAATCGTAAGGACTAATGAAAAACTTAGTAAGTACAACACTCGTTCTTGTTGCGACTTGCACTACATCCGCATTTGTTTAAGCACTGCATAGTTTTTTACGGATGTGGATGCGGACACCAAAAACCTGGAACATCCCTGTTATGGAATGTCTGTACAAAAGTCTGTACAGTCAAGAGAAAAAGTAAGTTAACACTTTTGCATCTTATTCCATTGCGACAAGGTAAAAAAGTGTTAAGCTGACTGACTTGACTGTACAGTACGTCCGAGTGGGCAACGCCAATGTTACTGTATTACTTTTAGACGCTTGCCCTTACCATAGCCCAGCGCGGCGTCAGGATTATGAATGTAATGTATAATATATAAAAAAGATTCAGACAATATTATACAAATACATGTACAAAGGCGAACTCATCCCTACAAGGGATCTCTTGCAATTCAGTGGTATTTATAATAAATATTTTAATTATCATGCGGCGGATGTGCCTACTGTATAGCGAAATCGATGTCACGTTGACGTTTCAGTCTGATCGAATTTAGGCCATCACGGCATTGCTTGGGCCGGTATCAGTAAGTTGTCACCAGATGTAAGCGCGCAGTAAAGAATCGGTACTGATTCGATTGACAGTTGACAGCTTTATGATATCGTACCGCCACCGCACCGACAAATCGGAGAGACTCTTTATAACAGGAAAAACTCCTAAGTGTTGCAGTCAGACTAAGCTATGTCATTGGCCCTGTAGGAATTATCGGGCATATATGCAAAACAAGCACGAAGCGCTTCTGAAACTCACATAAATCTAACTAGTGGGTTTTATAGGAGTTGGGGGCTGATTAGTACTTATGAGTAAAATAGGTGATTTAACTTCTTCTTTAGAGCTATAACAGCCAGTGAGAATAATTTGGATTTAGGATAAAGAAACTATTGTAGGATAAAGTTCGCCACCTTAAAGTCGTAACTGTCGACCGTCGATTACTGCTTCATATGTCACACAAGCCACCTCCGCTCTACTGCGCTACCGAATACCGTAAAATGGGGTGAGTAGGGACAAAACTGACAATCAAACCTCGATAAAATTTTATGTTTACATATGCAAACTGAATGGTGTGTATAATAAGTGTTCCGGACGTTTGTATTTTAGTTTTTATTTTATTTTGGGTAGTTCCATTTCATAACTTTGACGATAAACAGAAAATCCCACCTCACTCCGTAGTCCCTCGTAATTGGGGTGAGATGGGATTTCATACAAAAGTGATTTTGAAAGATTGTTGGATCACTTTTTTATTATGAGTATTACTATAGCTCTATTTTAAATTGAAATTCATTATTTTTGTAGCAGTAGCCTTAAAATCCCATCTCACCCCCTTTCATCCCTTCTCTCCCCATTCATAACCCAACTCTCCCCGCGAACCCTATTCACCCCATTTTACGGTACCGCGCGGTTTTTTAGTGTGACGTACCCCAGACCGCATTCGCTTTACTGAAAAAAAAACTGGCTAAATGCGAGTCCGACTCTCGCACAAAGGGTTCCGTACCATTATCTGTAAAAACAGATATACATCATCTGTGTTAATTTCAACTGTCTAACTACCGCGGTTCTTGAGATACAGCCTGGTTACAGACAGACGGACGGACAGACAGCGAAGTCTTAATAATAGGGTTCCGTTTTTACCCCTTGGGTACGGAACCCTAAAAACCGCCTCCACCCCTCAACGACGCAGCTCTATGCGCTTGCGAAGCTGTAGAACCTAAATTATAAACGAACCTATGTTATAAAGTCATTATTTAAAATAAATTTAAAAAAAAGTTTTACTATTCTATATATTTAAAAAAATAACAATTCCCCAAGTGAACGAATAGCCGGAGTTCTTATTGCGAGCTATTGTAATTTAGAGCGGGGAATCGACGTATGTTTGCGTTAAGTCGATTCTGCTCTATAAACATTCCTCTCCGGAAATTAGCCCTTGCCCGGATGTGAGGAGGAACACTTCCAACAACCCTACTTCTTTTAATTCGTATCCAGCAGATTGCCAATTTAATTACAGTCGATATTAAGTATCCCTAAGTGTCGAATAAATACTACGTATACTTGGGCATCAAAACTGAAATGACTCCAGTAGACGAAGCGAGCGAAGAGTCTCTGTTTCAGCTTTCGACAATAGTACATTACGATACAAGTGCAGAGAATAGGAAATTCGCAACGAGTGGTGATAAATTAAAACACGACCGAAGGGAGTGTTTTAAGTCGACAAGAGTTGCGAATTACCGGTTCGCACGTGTATTCTACAACGTTTTACAGTACATATGGCTCTTTAAAGTTTTGACATATGCACTTGTGCGGTAAAGTAGCACCGTATGTACTGTAATAGTAGATTACGATACAAGGGTTGTAAAACAAAGAAAGCCGATATCGCAGATGTTTGAGGCCCGAGCCGCAAGCGAGGGTCATAAATATGCGAGAGAGGGCTTTCTGTTTTACGACCCGTGTTTTGTACACAAATTTACGTCACCACTTGACCAAAAAGTGGGTTTTTCCGTACGCGCAGCGTGCGTAAAAACGCGCGTTTTGGCAAGGTGTGGTGTAAAAATTCTTTCGTATGTCTGTCCGGATGTTCTCCTCTACAGGTCGCGTTTCGCAACCGATTCTCGTGAAATTTTGTGAACAAGTTCGATAATTATAAACATTAAATTGTCGAGTCAGTTTTTGGAAATTTTGAAATTTGGAGAACAATTTGTTTTTTGCGAGGTCTACGGCTCACAGATAATATAGTGTTATATGGATAGGAAAACTTTTGGATTATTAAAACAAAGTGGGATTTAATATCAGAGTGAAAATATTAGGGGGAAACTAGACCTTATTGGGATTAGGCTTGTCAAGTGAGTGGGCAACTTGACTGTTAGAGGTTCTCAAGCCTAACTTGGCTTAACGACTGCTATCATAGACAGCAACCGGGATCAACGGCTTAACGTGCCTTCCAAAGCACGGGAGCGCTCAGTTAGTAACCACTCAAAGCGGTCACCCATCCAAGGACTGACCTCGCCCGACATTGCTTAACACGCATACCGCACGCGGTACGGCCACAAGCGCTCCTTTTGCGCGACATCAGTAAAAATAAATAATTTAAATATTCATAACTAAAGCTATGACAATACTCAAATAAAGTCTAAGTTTAACTTCATTTTGCTAGATATTACAAGATTTTTTTTAAATATGCAGATCAGAAAAGGCAATTTTGACCATGGAGTATTGTTACGTTACTAGTCCGTATTTTCCAATAAACTCCACAGTTACGGGGTGTTAAGTTTTCTATCAGCACAGAATAATTAATAATACCTACCTAAAGGTTATGTTAGCTGTCAAATTTTAGCTATACGCTTCTAGAGTAAGCAAGGGTAATCGACAGATCAAATCAACATTCTATGAGATTATTTCCGTTCTTACGTCGTGTTAAAATACCTAGAACAGATCTCTCAAAAAATAGTCATGAAATTAATAGAAGTCATTATTCTTTAATTATTTTACTTCATTCGCCAATTTAGAAAAAAACCGGCCAAGTGCGAGTCGGACTCGCCGCCAAAAAAACGCCAACAACTACTCTGTTGTATGGGAGCCCCCCTTAATTATTATTATTATTTTGATTTTAGTATTTGTTGTTGTAGCCACAATAAAAATACATAATCAGTGCAAATTTCAACTGTCTAGCTATTACGGTTCTTGAGATCTAGCTCGGTGAGTGGTAGCCATGAAAAAGGGCTAAAATATCACGTTTTTTGTATGGGAGCCCCCCCCTTAATTATTATTATTATTTTGTTATTATAGCGGCAACAGAAATACACAATTTGTAAAAATTTCAACGGTCTAGCTATTATGGTGCTTGAGATACAGCCTGGTAACAGACGGACGGACGGACGGACAGCGAAGTCTTAGTACTAGGGTCCCGTTTTTACCCTTTGGGTACGGAACCCTAAAAACGAAATGCTTACCGCAGTGTTTGATATTCGGTGAGGCAATGAACCTTAGAACTGATCCTATCTTTTTGTTTAGGGCGTTTTCAATTAGTATATACTTGTACTAGGGGCGAATTTCTGACGTATTCTCTTTTTTGACTCACCTACGTAATAGTTTAATTCCAAATTATAGTATTAAAATCTTTAAGCAATAAATAGTCTACATGCGGATTATAAAACGAATAATAAGTTATTTCCACTTTATTGTATTTACAGAAACCATCTTGATGATAACAATACTGTTCTGATTTCGACTCCTAAGAATACATGTAATAAATCATTTCCATTGCAGAAAACAGAAGCATTGTGACTAATGACAATATTTCCTTCAATAAGAAAACCTATCAGACGTCGACGGATCACAACTTATTACTGTAGCAAATGAACCGATATCAGACTTATATGTTTCTTTATCAAAGCCACCAAGTTCATTTGAGCTCTGCGTGTGTGTTATTTTTCCCGGCGGCTCCATATAAGTCTGCAATTCTAGGGGCGGCGCAGGTCAGGTTTAGTTGGTCGTTGCATCTCATACCAATGTAGGAAAATTCATACAAGCCACGGGCGCCTTCCGCTTTGCCGTTCGTTGTTATGTCGCGGAAATGGATTCCCGAACGGAAAAGTCAAAGTGAAGACTTCGTGTTTTGTCGTTAGCGTGTTTCCATTGTGCAACGCAAACAAGCTTTACTGTAGCTGAAGCAGATTCGGCTTCCAGCTATTGAAGCAAAGGATTAATACTCAATACGCATCGAGTATGAGCATAATATTACGAACGGTGTAAGTTTTGTCGTTAGCATGTTTTCAATGTAGGTACTGAAGGCAACAAGTTTTACTGCAGCTGAAGCTTGGTTTCCAGGAAATAAATCAAAGCATTGCACTGGATGCTCATCGAATGCGAGGGTTACAAGTGGTGCAAAGTAACCTTATACCAAATTGAAAGCCGGAGATTCGCGACAGCATAACTACTGATAAAGCTCAAAACGCACAGAGCGGGCGCGGCACGGTGCGGGGCGGAGGCGGTTTTTCATTTTTGATCTTTCCGAACCTGTCGACTGTCGATTATTGCTTAATGTCACACAAGCCACCTCCGCTCCACCGCGCTACCGAATACCGCGCGGTTTTTTGGTGCGACGTGACGCAAAAACGCCTCCGTCCTGCAACGACGCTTAGCCGCGCTCAATGCGTTTCACGTTATAAAAATCACCGCGGTAGACGACGGCTTCCCTATTTATTTGATAACTCAGAAAAGTTGAAAAACGCCCGACAGTTTCAATTATAAGTAAATTATCTCAAAAAAGGCTGCACCGATTTTGATAAAACATACCTAAGAACCATTTCTGGAAAACCTGTTTTCAAATACAAAAACCGCGTCCAAATTGGTTCACCCGTCTAAGAGCTACGATGCCACAGACAGACACACAGTTGTAACACATGTTAAACTAATAATATCCCTCTTTTGCGTTGTGCGTTGGGGATTAAAAATAATGCTACGCATAGCTAAACCACAGAAAACCATGTTGAAATCGAATGTAAGGCGATCCGAGGCTTTTCACAAGGCTTTACCTTTTCGAACGAGTGTTATAGCATATCAACTAGATATCATCTCCTACAAAAAAGATAGTCGATACGAGTATGTCCTAATCCTAACGCACGTTCTTCAAGTTACGCAATTGACTTGCCGGCCGTTATATAATCTAACGTTGACATTTAATTTGCAATCTTCATTATCTTTAAAGTTAATTATCATAATGAAGGATCTACCCAAAGTTTTAAATTGCTACTGTTTAATGAAATTAACAATTTTTTGATCAAATTTAAACTTGTTCACTGAAAGCCATTAATTTGAATTAAGGGAAGATCATTTTAAAATTTCTTTGCGAAACTGATATCTTGCAAATACTTTTAAAATTCTCTGGTGTTCTAAATAAAATAAAGTGACTAGCTAGACATATGGTGCTACTTTACCGCACGAGTGCGGTAATTAGCAGATTACGTGCATAAAATGTCGAAACTTTAACGAGCCATATGTACTGTAAAACGTTGTACGATACACGTGCGAATAGGTAATTCGCAACTCGTGTCGATTTAAAACACTCCCTTCGGCAGTGTTTTAATTTATCACCACTCGTTGCGAATTCTCTGTTCGCTGCACTAGTATCGTAATATAATGTAATGTAATCTCTAGCTGTTAATACAACTAATCCCTACAGCAAAAACGGGTCGGCAGCACGCTTGTCTTTGTTCTGCAGTCACAAGCGGCCATGGACTACGGTGTGTGCTTACCAACAGACAGGCCGTATGCTAGTTGAGGACCATCGTAGTATTTAAAAAAACCGGCCATGTGCGAGTTGGTTTCACACACCGAGGGTTCCGTAAAATATTTTATTATATGATCTAATTAAAAATTTACGGTTTTCGCAATTTTTCCTTTATCTGTGCTATAAGAGGTTGCTTCGTACCAAATTTCAAGATTCTGAGTTCACGAGAAGTACCCTGTAAACGGCTATATCTTTTGATTGTATTGGCTTAGAAGTTTGATATAAATTCCATATTGATACCTCCACGCGTTTCTGACAAAAAGGATCTTGACAGACAGATGGACGGACAACAAAGCGATCCCATAAGGGTCCCGTTTTTTCGTTTCGAGGTACGGAACTCTAAAAATGGAAACTTTAATCTTTATTCCTGGGCGAACCCGCGGGATTATGCAATACTATTAAACTTTTCTGCGCGCGGGATAAGATATAGCCTATATAATTTGAAGACCCAATCTGTACACAAAGGAAAGTTTTTTTTAAAGTCTAATAAATATCTAATTCCGCAGATTATCCCTACATACAAACTTACAAAACTATAGTCATAAACTTCACGTCTTTATAACATTAGTGCAGATATACAGGGTGTTTGGTGGCTAGGCAAAGACTTTCGGGGATGATAGAGGTGGTTAGTTTAGGTATTTAAAATCACAGTTTCTACTATGGTACAAAGTCTCTTAGTTTCTAAGATATATGCGCCATTTTATTTTGAAAAACTGTAACTTTTCACTTTAACATACAATGAATTATTTTAATATTATTTTTTTTGTTATATCCTAACATTTCAGTGGACGCAGGAACTAAGAAAGTTTTTCTAATAAAGAAAATTTGGACCAACGACTTTTTACGGCTCGTATTCACATGATATTCAGATGCGAATTTCTCGCCATACATTTTCATAGATACGCAAAAAAATTAATACATTATTTTTGTAGAAAAATCTGAAATAATACTTACAGTTCTCTTCACTCCAAATTATTTTGGTGTGATTAGGATTTTCATTTTTTTTTTTTTCCGTTTCCATGAAAATGTATGGCGAGAAATTTTCATTATAATAATTTTGCAAATACAAGCAGTGTAAACTCGTTAGTCCCAATTTAATTTATTTAAAAAAAAACTTCCTTAGTTCCTACGACTGATGAAAAATACGATAACTTAGAAAAACTTACCAGAAAATAAAAATATAATAATTTTCCACTGTGTGGTAGTACCAAAAGTACACATTTTCAAAATAAAAAGCCGCGTATCTTAGAAACTAATAAACTTTGTAGTGTAGTAAGTGTGGTCTAAAATGACCTCCTCTATCATCCCTGAAAGTTTGCACCTAGCTACGAAACACCATGTATACATAGATTCTGTTTGTATGTCGAGTTATAACTATCGAAATGATTGTACAATTTACAAGTATTTGCAATTTGTGACCTCTTTGTTTAAATTAAAAAAAAAACAATAATATCGCTGAATGAAACTATAAATCGGATTTAGTTGCGTGTAGAATATATTTATTATATCCCGAAGTTTCTAGCCCTTTGCAGCACTCGTGGTCAATCGGGAAGAATATCGCTATTTTAAAGTTAGCGCATATAATTTACCGTGCAATGTTATTTATTATTTATAACGAAAAAGCGTAAGCGACGACGATTCCTTATATTTTTTAAATAAAAGGATGAAACCGTTTTTGTGCTGGCCATATGCGGTCACTAGTTACTGCAATTATGTAAATGTTTCATTTTTGTGTTCATATTTTTAAGAATATAGTTTAGTGTTTTTAAAACCCGAGTTGTAGTTACTTTGTAAACCCTTCCTGAACCGTTAACGGACACAATCGTGAGTCTTTAGTCCTTCTATACACAGTATTACACGGACGAATAAATGAAGGGGTACGGCAATATCGCACCCTCTTTTAAATAATAAGCCTGCTCTTGTAGCCAGTTTCACTCGCTGCACTATTAATTCTAATGACACAGATCGTGCTATATATTATGATCTTTGCCATACCACATGAGGTCTTACTGCTTTACACAATAACGATATCTATAGTTACTCAGTGAAAGAAAAATCTCTTAAATACATCGCCAATGCTTGATGCGTGAATCAGAGATCTAATGTGATATGATTTTAATGGAATGCGAATTTTTATAGCCATATAAGTGTTCCCCTTGATTTATTCTCCCATGGTATCAGTCTCTTAATGGTAGGAATTACTACAGTCTGATTTATACCTTTCAGCAGCCTTGAATTTAATGTTGTTGTTTACAGAACCGTCCCTCTTTGTTGACTTGTCAAAAGTGACGTATTGTTTAACCAAGGCAGCAAAGCTTTTAGCTATCTTTTAACTATGTTTTAACTTGTTTACGAAGATCTCACTGTTTGAAACGATTGCCATACGATAAATAAATAAATACTTATACTTTAAATTTGGTCATTGTCAGATAATATTGAGCCCAATATCGTTTCGTGACATGACAATATAATATGTTACTTCCGACACTCATTCATTTTACGAATCGTTATAATATTATGATATTATGTTGTTGTAAGTTTGTTTTCGTCACGAATAAATAATTCTTTTTCTTATTCAATACTTTGAAGGCCAAAAGAGGGCGCGGCTTGGAACTATCCAAGCAAAAAATTGGGAGTTTTTTTTTGTAATCTGTAGGCACCTTTTAAGACATACTGGTGCACTACGAACATTGGAAAGAGGTTGAATGATGTTACTTTTAATACACTTGTTCAAAAAGTGGTACTTTATGTACCTACAGTCAGTATCCTATAATAGCCGAAGTTGCCAAATTATCTTTACTGTTGTGTCTTTTGTATTTACTGTTGTTCAAAGCCAAAGAGTTTAATCACTTTATTTGTTCATTGATTGGCATTTTGATTGGAAGCATTACAATTATATAATTCAACAAAACATTTTTTTAAACTCTCTGTTTAAATTATGTTAATGACTAAAGTTTATGCAAAATTACCGCGCACTGGCTAAAATTAAGAGTATTATGAATGACCGCTTATATTTTTAACGCCAAACCAATTTAAATGTAATAGATAAAAATTAAATAAAAAATAAACATTTATCGTTTTGTATGTATAAATGTAAATTATGATGTGACATTCAAGAATTGAAGGCAGAATGCTTACCATTGCCATGTTGCTAATAGACTATCAATTTACACTTAGTATAACAACGCTGGGCATACGCGATTGTGTCTCATTTGATAATTATTTATTGTATTAATTATTGTTTCATTGATTGTAGGTAATTTTTTCGACAGTGTTTAAAAAATGCCGATGCCGTTTGACAGATACGAGTACACGCGTGGAAATGTCATTTTCACTTGTGCTGAACCTTGTACCTACAGTCGTTATCAAATATGTATTTATGTCTACTTATCTGCACTCTTCACACTTTAACGCCTTAACTATAGAGTCGCGTTCAGATATTTGTAAGCACCTAGTTCATTTTGATATTTCTAACGGCGACTGAACTATTATATTAATATCAATATAAGATTACCTTCTTTTATTCATGAAATTTGAAAACAGCTACACCTTTTTTGTGCAGCAGATTGACTTATATTATGCGTACTAGATTGTGTAGAAGTGTGTTGGTTTAATGATTGCCTTTGTTATGCTGTGGTGTGCTTAGCATGTAGTTTAGCCTGCACGTCTGTTCGTGCGTCAGGTGCACTAAACTAGTTCCAATAACTATGCTAGTCCCTTTACAGTATACGATAACGGAGTCGATTCATGTGGTAGCTGACCCGTGAGAAAGGGGCTAACTAATCGGGTACTAGATTAGCTGTAACCTCAGACACGTACAGCCCTCATGCACTGCCTGAACGGTACTCAGGTACCACAGAAACCTCCTCATTGAAGTGGTAGGCCTATATCCTTATTTATGACGTCAACCTATGCCAGGTAACTAATGTATTCAGGACTACGACTGGTTGGGACTTTCTTTCTAGGTCAACGGAAATTCAATTAATGAAAGAGAACTCTTACGTTATTGTTCTGGTCTATCACTTAGGCCTAGGGTGACATTTGTACCTATATAAATAGGGTAAAATTAGCAAGGGATAGGTTACATATTCATCGTTTCATTAAAATATTGGATCATGAACTAATCCTGAGAAAGGGACAATATATCTAACTTACTTTCCATATTGAATGTGGGATCAACCAACTTTTATCCTAGGAGATGTCCAAGGGAACAGAATAAATTAATCTGTGTATGTAATAAAGGTATTTTTTTTTCGCTTTTTCAGTTAAAGTGTTTCGCGAGTTGGCTTCAATATACGCCGAACTGATGTATCGGAACGAGCGCACAAAACATATTAGAATGATGCGAAAAAGATAAACTGAATTGTGCATTTACATACCTGGCTACTCAGTTTTGTTCGTAATATGCATTTAACCCTTGACACGAATAAAAAAAAAGAAACTAAATAATTTGTTATCTGTAAAAGAGTAGTGCACAATCCTTTGTTGAAAAGCTATAAGCTAGTTAGTAGGTATTCGATAATGCCGGTTTTGAACATTTTTACTAAGTTTTCGGAACTATAAGCTGATAATGCAAAAGGGATTATCACTTAGAGAGAAAGATGCTTACTTAATGGAAAAAATAAAATATAAAAGCTGTTTGCAAGCTTTTTCCAGCTAAAAGAAGTAAGTACTAAAAACTAAAAAGTAGCTTTCTTCATAAATTAGTAAGGTTCGCAGGGATTATTTGAATGATCGATGAATTTGAATTTCGATGATATAGTCAAATTTTATGTTTGATGAAACTTTGGAAACTAGGCATTCCCCTATTTTGTTCGTGCTAAATTCGAGTTTGTTAACTAGATCCTGACCGGCATATATTTAAGACGACCACTTATTTAACCCTGAAATCGATTTTGAAAGCCTAGTTGTAAAAGTATGTACGGAATTGAGCATGAGGAGTTCAAATTCATACTAAAACAGTTACGAGCTAAAGTAGCACGCAGAGGAATAATAAAAATTGTGTGCCTGTCACGGTAAATACTTTTACTTTATCGCTACAAATATAAGTAGAATTAACGAAAATGAAAATCAAAGAACGCAATATATAAAAATAACATATATATTCGTATCGTATCGTGTAAATTTCAATTTGAGTTCCAAAGCACGTGTACAGTTGCCCAACTAAATATAGTTACTGTATCGCACTTAATTATTTCAAACCAAGGGGCCACTTGAAATTCAAAACGCTCTGCGTATTCCAAAGTTGCAAAGTTATTTGGTTGATTCAATTAGGCAAGTAAAACGAACGGAAATATTTTTAATCAATTAATATAATTATGAAAAATATTATTTTATCTTAGAAACTAGGTACATATTAAAACGGTGGTAATTAAAGAGGCACTGGCTCCTAGTACACTCCATTGTGAATCAGAGTAATATATTTAGAGTGAATCGTTCATTGTGGCACTCTTTGGGGGAGGCCTACCTATGTGCAGCAGTGAACGTCCTTCAGCTGATATGATGATGATGATGATACAAGTACGCGGAGACTACCGAGGCACACAGTATATATATATTACTTCTTTATTTTAATTATTGATGTCATGACATAACATTAAAAGCAATTATGATACCAAAATTGTAACTTCAATATAATCAGGTTGTTAACGTTTTAGCTTATTCAAAAGCTTAATAAACCTAATATCTTACAAACTTTACTCGATATTCGCTTGAAGGTCGGTGTTATTTATTACGAACTACTGTTACATACGATAATGGGAACGTATATTAATGATAAAATTACAATCTAGTTTTTGTATGCTGATACTTCTTCTTCTTCCTTTTTCACTGCTTGAATCAGGACTAGAGACATCACAGCGTTCACGACCTGAAAAAAAGTAAATACGTAACACTCTTTACACAAACTAACTTTAATATCACCACAGTTGGTACATAGGTAGGGCAAAGCGGAACGTCATCAAGATTACGAGGGTTGTTCAATAACTAATGAGAATGATAAAGATGTAGATATCTTATAAAGAACTTTATTTTATTTTTCAATATAGTCACTTTGTAGGAGTATACACTTATTATGTCGTTTCTTTAAACATAAAAATCCCTTTTAAATTTACTCTATTTATAAACATTTACCAAATCTGTTAAAACTGTTCGTGTCACTTTGATATTTTTTGCAAACATAAGAGGCTGCATATTTGAGCCGTTTGGGGTCGAGATTATGGGACCCTGGGGGAAAGTGCCCATAGGGTCTTCAAAGAGTGCTCGAAGCGTCTCACCGCGCTACGTGTGACCGGAGGGCTGGTTCATATCTTGCACAGAGGATAAGCATTGCCACTCAACGTGGCATTGCTGCCGGGCTTCTGGGTACGATACCCAGCGACCTGGGGCACATATTCTATTTAGTATTTTTTCGTAAAAGTTGTTTTATTTTAGTTGTAGTTATAATTAGTTGTATGATCTGTTTTTTTTTATTTCCTCCGTTGTCAATATGTATAATCAGAAATAAAATAAAGTGTCTATTTTATACTTGTGAGAAAGAGAAAAACACATTTTAATTAGTACAATTTTTGTGACGGTTGATGAGGGGTAAATGGTGTTTTAATATATACGAAAAAAATTAACTAACACAAACAATTTTTTTGAGGCACACTGACTTTTTACCTTGTCTCTTACTAAAAAAAAACTAAACGCGGAGTTGTGACACTGTTTATGTGTTTATGTAGTCCATCTTACCGTAACCATGCACGCGGCTAGGACAATGCCGGCCAGCCAGCCAGTCTTTCCCTCCAGGTACCAGGTCAGCTCATCGACGCAGCCGTGGAAGTAGGCGTTGCCGGTGACAGAGTCACGGCACTCTGTAGGCAGGGGCTTGCGCATGTTGATGTAATCAATCGGCCCGTCGGAGCCACAGCACCCAATCTATAATGTTCATTATGATGAGTCCCATTGCCGAGCATAGGCCTCACGGATTAGGGAAAAGTTACAAAATGGTAAATAAGTGGTTCAGATATACGACTTTCAAACGAAGTGTGGATAGGTTAGCGTGGAGATAAAATCCATTCCCTCTCATCTATGAAACGAAGCCAGTGATCTACAATGTGAGTGTAAGGAATTTTGGAAGATTCACAAAAATATCGATTAATTGACGGACGTAACTGGACAACATGGGTTTCTGAGCAGAACCCAAAGCCAGGCGAAATGATCACTCAAAATAAGTGCCTTATGCCGACAACATTGTATTTCATATCTGATAGAGTTGTGTTATGAATGTTATGATCGCTAGGATCATGTGACAATAGATGATGTTAATGTACTTATTATAGTTAATGCCGAGTCCATGTCAAACAGTGGGTCAGGGACACATCAAGGGTATCATCAGTGATATAACCTTATAACATGGCTTTAATGTGCATCAGACTCACTGACTGGTTAATTATAACCACCGTACCAAGGACTGGTTAGATATGTAGTATTCCATTCGGTTGTGCCAAACGTCATTCACCTCCCTGCGCTTTCCGCCTCGCATGTCATTCGGGAAATGCGTTTTGCTGTTTGCTTCGTTAGGTGTTACGGTTTTGTGATGCTTTTTATAGGGCAATGTCAGTGGGAAGTGGAAAATCACTGCGTTCCCGGAATTCCAGATTGATGGACAAAAGTAATTTTATTTGGTAACAAACGTTTCAAATTTTTATTTTCGGTTATTTATCCATTTATTTAGTTTACGGAGTACTGAACAGCTATACAAATATGATAGAGGTACAAGTAATAAATAAAACAAAGCGAATTAAAGGAACTCACAGATAGAATTATTGTTATTTTAGAATACTAAAAAGTGTCTCTCTATCATTATCAGCCTAACACACGCCTCCAATCATTGATGAGAGGGACTGTGTCTCTTTATTTATGGCGAGGGAATTTATTTAATCCTGAGTTAAGCGAAAGATTCTACGATAAATTATTAAGTAGAATATTGAGCGTAACGAGGGATTCAAGTGTTTACGCCTAAGACGGAGATCATTTTTCTACCGAGTGGTACATATGTACTCCTTTACAAACCTGCTATTCAGAAAAGAGTCATTGTTGCCCTCAAATGAGGGAAGAAAAATACAACTTATAATCGCTTACAATGAGATAAGCGTTTATTTTTTATGGGTTGAAATAAACCGAATACCAGAATATGATAAGTGGAGTTTTTAAAATACTAATAAAACAATAAACCTTTAATAATACATAGAAGTGCAATTCTAAACATACCTATTTAGGTTTCGTAATCTAAATTAGCAGACACACCTCATTATTAATTGTGCCATTGATTCAATAATGATGATGAAGCTCAAAGGAAAATTGAAAAGTTCATTAACGGAAAGACCCCTGCCATCTAACTTGGTAACTTCGGTACCATATCAACGCGTCAATCTATCCGTCAACGTAACGTAGCATTACTTGGGATATTATGTAGCCAGTCTTACCCCTTCTTGTACCATCCTCAGAATTTCCCGGCTGCCCTCGTGCTGCGGGTTGTTCATGAGCCGCACAATGACGTCATTGATCAGGTACTGGATGCTCGAGTCGTAAGTGGAGAAGTCCAGTACCACGCATGATCCAATGAGTCCGAAGACGAATGCTCCGATTTGTGATCCTATGTACTGAAATAAATAATTTAGTTAATTCTTCTGAAATAAATTTATTGTATTTTTTTATTGTTACTCAGTGCGATTGGCGCTTCTGCTGTTATTTCGCGGTGAATCGTTGTATTCGTAACACCATTGTCAACAGCAAACTCAGTTTACGTCGATTTGTAAATTTAACTAAAATTTTACATTTATTCTCAACATTAATTTGTATTTGGCATAACAATGGGACTTTATTCAATTTAACGTATTTTGTTGAAATGGATATGGAAATTGTCGAATTTTAACGTAGTTCTAGGTAAATTATCTGTCCCATTTCTGCAAGTTTGTATTAAATAATTTGTTTCTACAAATATTTTATTTCATGTAAAGATCAGTATACCGGGTGGAACAGAACGATGGACTTTCCTGTAAACAGGGAATAGGTTAGAATTGGTACTATACTTTTGCCAAATAAACTATATTTATATTCGTAACCGTTTTCGACTTATAGCTTGTTTAACATCAATTAAAAAACAGCATATTTCAACCCTATCTTATAAGAAAGCTAGTGACATATGGCACTTCAAAATACTAATGCTAATGGGGCTACTTAAATGGTAATATTAAAACAATAGGATTGTTACTCATATTAAAAGTCATTATTTTAATGTCTTTTTTTCTTTCTAACACAAGTTTCTAATGATTACAAGTCGGTTGTACATCATTTAAATGACAACATACTTTCAGGAAAGTCTGTGGTATTGTTCCTCCCTGTATATACACGTTTTATGTATTAAGTATGTATGCACAAAAATATTTAAAATCATAAAAACGCTTATAACTACAAATTCATATTTGTTTAAACTAAATTTAGCTAATCCCCAAAACAGCAGCTGCTAATGCTGGTGGAAATGTGCCCAATATGCACGCGGCA
This sequence comes from Notocelia uddmanniana, assembly GCA_905163555.1. NCBI lineage: Eukaryota > Metazoa > Arthropoda > Insecta > Lepidoptera > Tortricidae > Notocelia > Notocelia uddmanniana. Next base: position 27,933,194 of record LR991055.1, read on the forward strand.
TTACCCCGCTGCACTGCAAACGATATCTGCTAGACTAGGTATGTATTGTCTAATACAGTTTTGCTCAGTTTGGGACCAGCCAATTTATAATATTATCTCCATATTTTTATTATTATAATTAAAAAATACAATTTAAAGTAAACTTTACCGCATATAGCAGCATCACGTTTTCCATCAGCGCCGCGCCACAGCCCAGAAAAGCCACCACCATGACCACAAGCGATCCGATGAGGATGATGTAAATCCCAATGAAGTATTTCTGAAGCTCCAACACTCTCATCCACTCATTGAAGCCAGGTTCTATGCAGATCCACAGGCATAGCGCGAATATTGAAATGCCGAATAACTGAAAAAAATAAAACACTCAAATTTACATGCATGTCTTTGGAATATACAGAACTAAACGAGGTACGTGTAAAATCATAGGCTTAGTAATGAAAGCATGGATATTTTTTTATTATTTTTAACTTTACTTCTATCCATCTACGATGTAAAAAAACTGTAGCAAATTACTGTTCACTGTTGATCAAAAACGTAAAATGAGAATACGAGAAATCCTTTAAGCCTGGAATTGAAAATTCGTGAAGTACAAAAGTGATTTTGTATACCTAAAAATACAAATAAGTATTGCTGTCGAGTTTATACACTGGACTAATAAAACGCAGCGACAACTACCAATAACAAAACAATGGTCGAACGAAAACCAATTTGGCCCGGCATAACAACGCAACGCACGTATATAGTCAGTGTAACGTTCAGTAAACGCGATGGACCCTAAAAGCAATAAAACTAAAGCCAAGATAAAACACGAACAATAGTGATGTCGGGGCTAAAAGTTTTATAATCTCATTAATGCCGCGAGTGCGTCGACTTTTATTCGGCGGTACAACAGATCCAGCCGTCCACGGAACCCATATAATAGCCTTGTTTTTGCCTCCCTGATACATCGCAGGAGATAAAAGTGAAATGAGTTGCCTTTGGATTATTTTATTGCGCAATTACACCTAAGGAAACAGGGCGCGCTAATCCGAAAAAAAAATATTGTGTTGTTTTTCTCTACAAATAGTATATTAATAACAATATAACTGACTGGCTAGCAACTCCGAATGGTATTATACCTATATACTATACAATACATATACCTATATATACCAAAGGAACAATAGATAAAGAATTAATAAATAAGAAAACTATACCTTTATTCATAAACGGCCATTAAACCTATTTGAGTTACAATGTTTTGTCTTTATTCATCAGATGAACATTTATATTTGTGAAAAAGAAACAAATCATTTGAGTTAAAAGAGGTTTGTTAACTTCAATGAATAATGGGGTTAAGACCTAATGCAACATATTCTTAAAGCAAAAGTTGCTGTCCCTAGTTTTTTTACTTTTTAATAAAAAAATCCTCTGCCTGTATAAACAGACAAATGACAGGGCATTCAACATAAAGTAAAGTTTCTTAATATTTAACCTTCGTGTCAGTTCTCTCTTTGTAATAGACTTTTGTTTTCCTCGACTCCAGGGACGCGCTCGACTTGAGCAAATAGGTAAATTGGTAACAACAAAGTCATAACCAAATTTGTCTTGATGTATCTCATGCAAGAGTTACTGGCTGTTATGTCAACTTCTACGTGAAATTTGTGTCATCTTACGAACACGAGAATTATTACTGTTATTAGTTTTCGTTCTTCGTAACAATAAGGTATGAGATAATTACCAGGAACAAAATACTTCCCAAAAATAGAACGATGTAAAGAATATTCAAATATTACAATAAAATCAAATATCGTGTTGAGATAAGTTTAAGGGCGGCTAAGGTGAGTTTCTGATTGGTCGGTGTGGAGGGGGTACGATAACTGTCAGCAAATTTTAGAAGAGGTAGGGCACAGCGAAACGTCATCTTACTCAAATTTGGAGCAGCCCAACTGGGGAGGTACCTCCGCCTTACAGAAGACCGCAGCCATAATAGCATCACTACTTGCCCATTAGGTAGGTATGTGGTGTTGTGATCCTGGTGGTGAGTAAGGTCGCCAGAGCTCCCGGGGATGCACTGTGTTGGGACTTGGGAGTGGGGGACCCGCATATGTCTCTAGCTTGACAGCTGGAGACATCTGCGGGTCCCTCACTCTGAACACAGCGCATTCCCAAGTCAATAAAGGGTCGGCAACGCACTTGTGATTCCTTTGCAGTCGCAAGTGTCTATAGGCTACGGTGTCTGCTTACCATCAGGCAGGCCGTAAGCTTGTTTGCCACCGTCATCGTAGTATAAAAAAAGCTGTCAAGCTCGAAATGCACAGAGCGGGCGCGGCGCGGTACGGGGAGGAGGCGATTTTGCATTTTTGATCTTTCCGAAACTATGGACTGTCGATTATGCTTCATATGCACACACGCCGCTACCGCTCTGCCGCGCTACCGAATACCGCGCGTTTTGGTGCGACGTGCTCCGGACTGCGTTCGCTTTCCCGCAAAACCGCCTCCGCAACGACGCTGCGCTGTGCTCTGTGCATTTCAAGCTTTGGTGCCAACTGTCGATCGAGTCATTACCGCATTTTACTGCGCCTCTACATTTACATGGGTGCTGCCTGGCTGGCTCGGTACTCCTGGACCTGATCACAGTCCTGTACGACAATTAGGTTGTGGAGATTATTTTTTTGGAAAAGTTTATTAGGGGTAAAATGTACCACGTAATTAAATAAAGGATGCCCACCCAAGTCTCAAATATTTTGGCATCAAGACTCCTACTAAAATTTACCGAAAAAAAAATTCCATACACGAACTTCCCTACAGGACTGTAGTCAGGTGCTGGATTACGGTTTAGAAGCGGGGCGACACGAATTCAGTACAGCTTCTGCGCATTATATTACTACTGCGCAAATACTGACAGTATCTCAAATGAGCTTTCTGTGACATCAGTTTATAAGCTCACGTCAAAAAACAAAATACCACATTTCGATTCCGCCCTGTCAAGCACGGAAGTCGCCTAAGTGTATTATTTTATCACGTAGATTGTCGTTATTGACTCAGTACAAGATTTATTTATTGAGACTATTTTTGACGGCGTTCTTAAGGTGACTTCCTGACTTAGCGGGGCGGAGAAGGTACGATATAAGTAAGCTATCAGTATTAACCGTTATTTGAGTGAGAACCGCTTCTTTACAGTGTACCTACATTTATTAAACTCTGAACTCTAATTCAAGACCAAAAAAAAACTACGTCGTATCTCTCACTGTCAAATATGTCAAAGTCACTTCTGTCATTGTCATGTGAATATTTCAGATATAGCCAACCATTTCATATCAATATTAAATTAATAATAATATATTTCTGGTTGTGGCTAATATTTTTAATAAAAAAATATGTATTTTTAAAGAAAAGTGAGACACAATTTTAAAACCCTTTGTATTAGTGGTATATGGAATTAGAAATACAAAATAAGGTACACAGTCTGCCTCGTCCAAAAAAATACGAAATTATATCAGATCTGTAATATTAACTCGTTTATTATATAAATTTTATTCTTGAATCATTCATTTGGCAGGTAAATCTTTTAAATTTAAAAACCGATTAAAAAAGGAAAGGAAGGGTTAATAAACGTATTTTGTAATATTTTATATTCATTGTCATTAACATCATTATCATCATCAAGTTAAACACATTTGATTTGCTATTTTGTCGATTCTCTAGATTAATTGCCTTGATGGGAAAGGCTTTTTTTTACCAAATGCTGCTCACATCTGAAGTGTTTAGTGTTACAAGTACAATAACAGTTTTGCTACCAAAAACCACCTGCGGATATAAATCGAGCACCTTATATTTCCGAATTCAGTAAAAAAACTAGTTTATTTAAAATATTTAAATCGTACTCGAATTTTAAGAGTACTGATTAATTAATTATATCAGTACAGTTCTTTCATAATTAAAAACATACCACTGTAAAAAAAATTTTTTTAGTGGCAACCCATATTGGTCTTGAATTAAAGTTCGGAGTATAGCATGGGATGCCCAGGAGCGGGGCATACGAATTACTGTCCCGCTTCAGTGCGTGATAATACTACTGAGCATTGTCATACTGACAGAAACCCATCAAGTAAGGAAAACAGTGCGACATCAGTAAGCTCACGTCACAAAATAAATCACCACATACCGAACTCGCTCTTCCAAGTCAGAAAGTCGCCTATGTTTTATTTTGTATTTCAGTGATTAAGTATTTGTGCTCCAGAGATTCTGATGGGACGTCTTTCCAAGTTAGCAATTTATATCTTAATGAATCTGTATTCTAATGCTTTCAACTGAGATTTTCGAAGTTGGGTGATGCAAATGAAATAGAACTCTCTAAAGTAAATTTGTTTCTGAGAGCCATACACCCGTTTGTAAAGTAGGGACTTTTCAAGCATTGGAGAATTTTTCAAATAGTAAAACCCTGATGTATGGGAACCGATATTTAAGTGAAAATTCATCACATGTACTTCCTCATACTCAATTCAAAATTAATTCACTAAAAATGTACCTTTTGTTTATTATTATATTCTGTATCAGTTTTATGTATTGGTGTGTGCAATTAAGATTTATTTTTAATTTATTGTATTGTCTAATAAAAAAATACTACACTGTTGTTATTTCATCATACATACATTCTCCTACCGCAACAGTAAATTTGATTATAGCGATGAGTTTGTACAATTATGGATACATGAGTAAATACGAGTATGAGTATGAAACGCATCATTCCGATTTCTAAGAATCCAGTTAGTCCCATTTTTAAATGTTTTGAACAAATGCAAAACTAGAATAAAATCACGTTAACGACGCTAAATCACGAGGCTGTATATATATTCAATAAATGTGATGGTGATGTGTAAACTATATACTAGAGACTTCGTCAAAGTTATTTATACATTTAAACCCTAATACAAAGGAATAAGTTGCAGAAGTGTAAACATATCTTTGACGCCGACCATACAAGCAACTTGTTCATATCTATACCTACGTTGTATTGTGTTTTGTCTACAAAAGCCGAGCCAACAACACTGTTCGCAATCCATTAGGGCTCGCCAAATGATGCGGAAAGTTGACTTGTACGTTTGCTCGGTTTGTGGAAAAATCATATAATGTGCGGGCTACCGTACCGTGCCGTGGTCGTCATTAATGCTCGCCTACACGCTCTGATACACCCCGTGAAAAATGAGCACTTGTGGCGAAACCCCAGTTTGTATGAAAGGTTTTCCGAGAGAAATATCCATGTGTTTATCATGATAACTAATTAATTACACTTAAGCTCACCTCCGAGTTTAGCGCTCATTAAACTATTTCTGTATTTCTTCCTGTTTTGGACTAAACTGTAAAGGAACTATCTGTATTTGACTAAAAATAAATCTATATTTGTTCGTAGAAAGCACTCACGTTCGTCGGTTCTCAGAAATGATCTCGTGGCATACATGAGACGAAATTAATGCATTTGATAAGAACGAAAGCGTAAACGAGTACTGTGTATATATCATAAAAAGCACATTTGGAATCGCGTCTCGGCGTCTCGGTGTAACTACGTTTGCCCCTTTTCGGAGCCAAAAGGCAGACTTTTATTTACTTTTTTTGGATGTTCAAAAATTTATAGCATCGTAAAAACTCCCACCGCGCTCGTTTGCCATGCAAGAGCCGCTCTAAAGGAGGTACGAATATGACATCATAATATGATTACAATGTACCGAATTTACTCAGTAGGTGTGATGATAAGCGCCTCGAACGCTGCGTTCACGGACAATGCGAGTATATAAGTACAATGCTAAATAAAAAGTCCCTTTGCAGACATTTTATAAATAAGTGAGACTGTTTTTTTCCTCCACACAATATGATCTCGTTTCCCTCTTTAGCTACATTCAACAGAAATATTTAGAGTGGCAAAAAACTATTATTTCTGTCGCAATGCCCCGGTTTCCTCGGCAACAGCCGTCAGTCCCGCTTCCCGGTGTATCTCCTCCGAGACACCTGCGAAGCTGGAATAATAAAGAGTTTTACAACGTTTCAAAATGGGAGTTTTTCCCGCAATTCAACCACAACGTGCACTTAAGGGATTTGAATATCTTATATGGTAGGTTTTATCTATTCCACGTAACTCTGGAACGGATTCGCCCATATTCTAAGTCCTAAAACAATTCCCTTAACATGTATAATGATTTGACAGGACAAGCAGCTTTCATTCTTACACGAATGCTAAATCGGTGCGATTCCCGATCCGAAATAGAAAATAAATCCGTGCGAAGGCAATTTCATATAAATTGCAATCATATGGGTAGAACTGACTTCTTTACGGGTCTGCCCCTCGACTTAACGTTACAGCGTTTACGGGGAAGATTGCGGAAAAATAAATTTCGCAAATGGAATGAGACGCCACTGTAAGCTCAGAGTCAGCGAATAAACTGGGATTCGAGAGTTCAGCATATTATTTTCATTGCAGTGAGTACTCCTTTTCTTTTGACGCTATTTATATTCGAGACGGTAAATGCTGCTTGAGAATGCCGATTTAGCAACAAAAATGGCGAGGCAATCAACAATAAGTACACGCAAGTTGAAAACGAATACTAAGTACTTGCTTGTTATGTCTTGGATATTCTTGGACTGTCGATAAGGTCAAGTCAAAGTCAAAATATTCTTTAACAAGCACTTTCGAATCGTATGTCATAACATGTTATTATATTAATTATTTAAAACAATTTATTGATGCTATTATTCTGTAACCCTAGTGAAAAAAGGTATTAAGTGCCGTACAATTGTAGATTGATAGATAGAAGACACTGGCCGTTTTTCTGTGAAAAATATTTTTACTTCCAGTGTTCACCCAGTATCAGGGTTTATTTTCCGCACCTAACGTTATTATAAGCTACCGTTTCTGACAATTAGAGTGCTTTTTTAATAATAGCATAGCACGAGACCTGTGCCCAGTCTCTCATGGATGATAGAGAATTGGTTGTTGTTCCCCAATAGTCCAGCGATTTCTTGATATTAGCATGTGATCTGCTATTTTTGTAATATTTTGTCAACATCTTTTTTCATTCACCGAACAGCTTATGGTAAATATCTTAATATCATAAGTTACAAAAACTCATATGATCTCAAGTAGATAATAATATAAAAAAATGCATCACATGATAAGGTCATCAGGAAAGTTTAGCTATTAGTTAGCGGGAAAGTTAGCGGCAAACAGCGTACATTAGCGGCACGTGGCGGCCGGTAAATCTCTCGCCCGCAACTTGCCTACGCAGCGGTTATTAAGTAAACCCAATGGTACAAAACAAACTCAATGTGATCATCAAAATTGAATTTGGGATGTTAACGTGCCACGTGCGCGTAACTATCTGCTCCATTGTATTGAGATATTTCACAACCGGTAAATACAACAGCATACTGTATCGAGCAAATGATTTAGTCCATTAAATTTAGTCATCATATCAACCTATGGATGTCCACTGCTGGACATAAGCCTCCCCTAAAGTAGCACCACAATGACCGAGCCGCCGCCACCCGCATCTATAGTCCACTTTGTGGGTAGTCCCCCCGAGCTGCGCCTCTAACCCGTGAGTCTATTAGTGAAATTAGCGAAACGTTTGTAAGTTTTAGAGAAACAGTTTGAATACGAGAATTTTTGATTTTATCCGATTTAGGCATGTAACGTGTTTAACTACATTTTAATTATCCGACTAGGACGAGACAACATCAAACAACTCCAAGATGCAACACAGACCTAATTTAGTACTTCATTAAGCAACGTAAACAACCAAGCCTAATGGTTCGTAAATTGGAGAGGTGATACAACGCCAAAAACGTAGCACTCGAAGTGTTGTTCAGACCGCACCTGCTTTGCAATTCATAAAGCGCACTGACCCACCTACTACATGTGTCTGCTATATCTTAACCCAGAGATTCTCAACCACTATGCTTACTCAGAGCTCAAAGTTCGACTGGTCCATTGGAGTTCGGAGTATCATTTTGAATACAGGCTCTGAGCGTTCGTTAAGGTGCTCCTAGCGCAAATGAGAATAATTGTTGGAGTTACAGCGGAGTCGGTTTCGATAATTGAGTTTTGGATTTAAGCCAACACAGACAATTTATTCAGAAGTGACAATCAAGAGTTGAGTGCAATAACGATTTGCCAGCAGGCTAGAAAGTGCTGCACAACGTTTACGACGTTTTCTCTTAACATGTGCCAATTAGATTTCTTGAAGGCTAGAACAATAATTAGTTGAATAAAAAACTGAGGAAACATAACATTTGTGCTTCGATCATTAACTACTTCCATGTTTTTTGTGTGTTGTCTACTAAACTTAATATTACGCTTACAATTCAATTTAAGAATCGTTATAGCCCATACAGTTCATTTTTAATACAGTAGTTCAAAAAGTGGTACGTTTTGTAGTTATGGCATCGTGCGGGAAGTTGAATTTTTTCGCACTTGTGCTTTTTAATTTTTTCTTCAATTTTCAATTGTTCCAGGCCATACATCCAACCAAGTTCAATCACTTTATTCTTTTTAAAAACTATATAATATAGCCCTTTACGAGGGCTGCCTTTTAAGTTGTGTCGTTTGGAAAAACTAAAGACAATTTAAGTGTTAAATGGTATTTATTGTTTTTCAAATTAATCACCGTGATATGTAATACACTTTTTCATTCGATCGAACCAATTTTCGAAACACTTATTCCAGTCCGAAGTCGGGGTCTCCAAAATGGCCTTTTTGTATGCCTCAACCGCTTCTTCAGGTGTCTGGTACCGTTGACCAAGAAGTTGTTGCTTGATTTTTGGAAAAGTAAAACAATTGTTAGGGCTTAAGTCTGGACTGTACGGCGGGTGTTCCAGAATTTCGACGTTTTACTCTTTTAAAAACGCAATTGTTTACCGGGCGGTGTGCGAGCTCGCATTATCGTGGTGCAGTCTTATACGACGTCTTGGGTTATTTTTTCGAAACTCGCCGATGACTTCTGGTAAACAGACAGTGGTATACCAGTCAGCATTTACCGTTTTACGATCCTCGAGCACGATGGTGGTAACGTGGCCACTTTTCGCCACAAACGTGGCGACCATTTTTTTCGAAGTACTCCGTGAGTGTATTACTTTGGTCGGTTTTGGCTCATCTTGGAACACCCAAACAGTCGACTGCTGTTTAGAATCGGGATTGTAGGCATATATCCAAGATTCGTCACCACTGATAATGTCGTAAACATGTTTCGAGTTTCCTCGGTTGAATTGCCGCAGAGTTTTGCGAAACCATCGAACGCGAGCCGTTTTTTGGTCTTCACTGAGTAAATGTGGTATCCAGCGTGAGATCAACTTTTTTACGCCTAAGTGATCATGCAAATTACTGTGAACACTGGTCCCTGAAATACTTAAGGAAGCTTCTATCTCACGGTATGTCGCATGGCGATCTTAGATGATCAGTTGCCGTACAGCATCAATATTCTCCTGGGTTACGGCTGTTTTTGGTCGATGTCTATCACCATGACTAGAGCAACCACGTTGAAATTCTAAATAACAGCGTTCCACAGTCCGGAGGCATGGTGCTTTATCATTGAAAACCGTAGTCAACTCTTCGAATCACTGAAGTCACGTTAAGCCCCTTTTGAAGTAGTAAAAAATTATGGCACGTAAATTTTCCTTCGAAATTTCCATTTTAAAAACTGACTTGTCAACTTTGAACGAACGCTGTACTAAAACGGTTGGGGCGATTTCGAGTCATTCTTTTGTTTTCGAATTCTAAATTCAAATATTTTAAGATGACACTAGTTCTTTTTTATGCAATCACGGGAGGTTTGCAAACGACAGAACTTAAAAGGCAGCTCACGTATTTATTTACCCAAAAAAACGTTACAATATATTTCGAGATATAAATAAATACGAGTAAATAAAATAAATATATATTAGGGGACAATTTTTATACAAATCGAACTAGTTCCATAGTAAGATCAAATAAGGCTTGTGTTATGGGTACTCGTACTAGACGACGATATATTTAATAGATATATACTTAAATACATAGAAAACATCCAAGTCTCAGGAAAAAATGTCTCTGCTCACCACAGAAACAAATGCCCTTACCGGGATTCGAACCCGGGACCTCTAGCTTCGGAGGTAGTGACACTACCAACTAGGCTAAGCAGGCCGCCAAAAATAATTAAGATATAGTTTCATGAAAAGAAAAAAAAGGTAAAGATTAAGTAGAATATCTACAATATAATAAAACTACCTACTATCAATAAAAGCTTAATTAAGGTTGGTTGGGTTTGTCCATTTTTGGCTGGCTGGCAAAAAACATTGTTCGATATATATTTATTTTATATTTTATTTTCACTCGTCCCGTGTCAAGACACTCGGCTCGGCCCTGCGGCTCGGGCCTATAAAATATTGCATAAATAATAATAAATAAATATTGGGAGACAATCTTACACAAATCGACCTAGTCCCAAACTAAGCAAAGCTTGTACTATGGGTACTAGACGACGATGTACATACTTATATAGATAAATACATACTTAAATACATAGTACACATCCAAGACCCAAAAACAAATATCCGTGAAAATGCACATATAAATGCCCTGGCCGGGATTCGAACCCGGGACCTCTAACTTCGGAGGCAGAATCACTACTAACTAGGCTAAACAGGCCGTCAATATATTGTACTATATTATTTTGTATTTAATTATTATCATAAGCAAGTATCAATATCAATTAAGTCCTAGTATAAATGTTGCCCGTTAAAGCAGAGTAACATTAAAGTTCAAAAGTGGCAGACCACTAACTGTACCTATGTATGTGTTATTGGTTTTAATATCAACATGCTGAGTTTATTTCAGTACGTACGTTCTACGTTATCTCGAGATAAATAAATCCATTGTCCCCTTTCCGAGTACCACGCCGTCATGCCTGATTCATAGAACGCAATCAAGTGAACATACATCCGCTACGTATTTGTAATCTTTTTAGTTCCGGATTTTTTTCTTCTAATCGCATTTTCCGGGAAAACATAAAAGGGGCTAAATCTGTTTCTCTATAAGCTTTCTTTTGTTACCTAATAGAATTTTTATTCTCAATATACCCTACGATATATTTAAATGGATTGGCCTGCCTGGTAATCCCATCACTGGTCTTATAACCTTTTGCCTAATTCCAGTTTGTCTAACAACCTTTACTATAATGAATTGTTAGTCTAGTCAATTTGTATTATTTCATTTTTAATAGTAACTTTTTATTCGAAGTACGCTTATCCTACATGACCATTGTGATATGATAACTCTTGTTTTGACAAATATTATTTCATTTAAAAATCACTTTATCGATCTCAAAGCAGTGTCGCAGACGGAAGCGGGGGCGTGGTTACAGTCTTTGCCAGCTCCTCACTTAGGAACACTCCTCGACAGTGATTCAATGCGTGTGGCAGTAGCTCTCCGCCTGGGCTGCGATGTTTGTATACGGCATGAATGCATCTGCGGATCCATGGTGGAAGCGAATGGTCATCACGCGCTGAGTTGCTGTCGTTGTTCAGGAAGATTCCCGCGACACCACGCCCTCAATGACATCGTGCGAAGGGCGTTAGTTTCCGCTAACATCCCGTGTGTACTTGAACCACCAGGCCTTTGTCGCACCGACGGCAAGAGGCCGGATGGGCTGACCTTGGTGCCATGGCAGAAGGGGAAGTGCCTCCTCTGGGACGCCACGTGCGTCAGCACTTTCGCTGCCTCGCACCTCGGCCGAACGGTGCAGACAGCGGGTGCTGCAGCGGAATTTGCGGCGGTTAAGAAGCGGGACAAATATTCAGCCCTCCTTCTTAACTACCATTTTGTACCACTGGCGTTTGAGACGACAGGGTGCTGGGGGTCTGAGGCTGTCGCCTTTGTAAAAGAAGTGGGGCGAAGAATCAGGGAGAGAGGGTCCGATGCTCGCGCGGGTTCTTACCTGGTGCAAAGGTTGTCTATCGCCATTCAACGTGGTAACGCGGCAAGTGTGATGGGTACCTTTGCGCCAGGTACAACTCGCGGGGGCTTATTTGACTAGGCTTAAATTGTTTTAAGTCTAATTTTTCAATTCGTGTTTTAAGCTGTAATAATAATTGTATTTAAAAAAAATGATTGATGTTATTATAAAAAAAAAACAACTATATCGATCCTTTATAACTAATTATGTACAAAAGAAACAAATACGGACCCAGTTTCGTACCATTGTTTGACCTAGCAAATTTTTGCCTAATTTCTTGGCCATGCATATAAGCTCTCGCCTGTATTTCCAAAGAGAGTAGGCAACTAGGCATATCAGGGTTTAATTTTCAGTATCACTTTTTGCATTTGAAAGCTTAAGGATGGAAAAGGTGGAAAATATCGAAGTTAATTCACTGCTAAAAGTAACTCCAAAATTTGCTTGCTATTTCCTTTATTGTACATAACTAACTATGCTTGCTTTTGCTTTGTTTCTCATACTTTATGTATGCAATAAAGGAATTTCTTTCTAAAATTCGTTATTCGTGACAAAAAAACAATGAATTAACAAAAAACAGGGACCGATACATAATTAATTTCGTCACGAATTGTGTAAATAGTAGATAATACTTGACTTAAATGCAGAAAAATTAGTAACATTTACATTAATTGTAAATAAAGCGAAGATTTATTATGTATGACTAAGTTTTATTATGAGTCATTTTCCTAGAAACGTAATGCCTTCACAATGCAGGGAGATAAAACAATATAGTGTAGAACTTCTTCTATTCCATAAATGAACAAATATCTAATGTTATAAAATATATTACTCGACAGCCCGTTTTATAAATGACACATTACATAATTATATCTCCTTTCCAAACCTTTCAATCTGCTTTTATGTAAAGAGAAATAGAACGACACCTACAAATAATTTTAATTAATTGGTTGAACCAAGAGAGTTTGCTTAACTTCCATGATACGTTGCTAGAACTGCTAGGACACTATTACGTCGCTATTCCGGCAAAGAATATAGTTATACGCCATTATAGCGGAATAACAAAATAATATTGATGTAGTAACTTTTCAACCTTAATTTGTTAACAAAAAATAACGGTCAAAACTTAACCACGATAAAATTCCAGGCACAGTGATGACGCCACAGATCGATTGAGTACATTATTCAAAGTAAACACTTGCTACGAATGTAGCACGAGGTACACTTGGCGCTTAACACGTACCCATAATACGACATTGAAGCAAAATAATGTATATTTGATGCAGTAGATTTGGGATTCCAGTTTGCCCACTCCCGGGCCTGTGCCTTCGCCTTTTCCAACCGCCATCGCACTAGCTCACTTCACCTCACTTTAAAATTCGAAATTCGAAACAATAACGTTGTCCATTCGCAAACTCGAACCTATTGTAACTGGCTGGTTATTTTGTTATCTGCAAGATAAGGCGCCACATTAGGTAGGTTATCTGTGTTTGCTCTGATAAAAAATACGAAAAGATAAGGTTGGAACGAATTGCCACACCTTGCTTATTATTGCCCTTGCTCACGCTATTCAGGTCGATTTGTGTATGCAGCACTAGGTTAGAGATGTCCTCAGAGAGTTACTTGACAGTTACAGAATTTAGCAAAACGTCAAGTAAAACGTTGGTTCGAATTTAAAGCCGCAGAGCATTCGAACTCGTAGCAGCTCACATGTGACAACACACAATGAAACTGAAATAGGTTTATTTGAATTTACTATAAAAGCATATTAAGTGTAGGTCATTATTATTTGTTGCACAATAACTCTTGGAATGTAAAATTTTATGATACAATATGCAGGTATTTACCTAATGTCAATGTTACAAAATTGATCATGGTTTTCCGCAAATATCGCTTGATTCCATCAATTACAAGATCGTGTTTTATGTGGTTTTTAAGGTTCCGTAACGTATACAAGGAACCCTTATAGTTTCGCTGTCTGTCCGTGGCTTAGGTAATTAACCGTTACTACTAGAAGTTTGTAATTTGGTAAGGGTCTACTCATAAATATCAATCACGCCAACAAAACGGTTTATTAAAATTATGAAATAAAATGGGTACTTCCCCCATGCATTTTTTGTCTTTTAAACCCCATCGTGTTGCGTTGCGTAGTTATCGTTAGATGTGAGCTTTGTTTAACTATTTTTAATTAAGCTAATCTTTTGTTGTTTGTGTGCCCTTTACCAGCTAAACGATTGTTACTGTATATATAATGAATTTGAAAATGGAAAACTATCACAGCTAAGTTACCATTACTAGTTAAGAGTTAAAAGCCAAACTTAAGAAATATACTTGGAAAAGCAAACTTTTATACAATTTCCATTGATTAATTAGATAGGTTTTTAGTTATATCAAATATAGAGCGCATAATGTCACGGGCGGACAGTTACGGAACCCTATATCGCGCGTGGTCCGACACACAGCTGGCCGCTTTTATTTTATTATGTTCTTAAATTCATGTGATTTACGATGCAAGATAGAAAATAGAATATTATACATAAGTAGGTATATTTTCGTGTAGTCTATCGTAACATTTCGCCGTTGAACACCGAACCTGTTGAACTTTGCCACAGTCGTGGTATCAATAATTATAATGTTGTAGCGTTCTGGAAACATTGAAATGAGTTAAAAATACGACAACTACCCACCCAATACATTTTATTCGGATCAGTGACGTCTAACGTCCAGCTCTAATTTTTCGTAGCATCAACCATTCCCTTCTTGTAATTTTATGTGGGTTCCCGTTTATAAATCAAGTCCATCGATACTGGCTCGACTGAAACGTGTTCGAAATCCGATAAACGGATTCAAAACTATATGTATAGGAAATGGATGCGGCCGATATAAGCTGTACACATAAATAAAGAAGATGTACGACGTTTTAGAAAATCCCCACGCACGAGGCGTTCTCGTAAATCCTACGGTTGCAACGGCATAAATTTCAGCATTCGTGGGAGCATCCCAGGCGATGGAGCTTTAAAAACATTTACGTTGCCACGACACCGCACTTGGTAATAAGGTATTCGGGGTTTTACTAAAACTTCAACTAAAACTGGGTATCTAGATAAAGTATGATTCATTGATTTTTATTTTTAGTCTATTAAATAATTACTAGTTACCCGCGAGGCTCCGCCGCGTCGACGTACTACGAAGAATGCAAGCGAAGCCGCGGGATAGAAGCCGATCTATTCGGAAGGTCGATTACAAAGTCGATTTAAAAACATTCGTGTCACAGTCAATCATAAAAAAACATATTTGCATCTCGATCCACCGCATAACTGCGTCTTCTACGTGGCCCATCATGGCCCATCGTGTGGTTCTGTCATGACAGTTGTGAGGTCTATTTTGTCAAGTGAAGTAACTGGGTTAAAATCTTTCGTTATATCCATCTCTATAACACTTGCTTATTGGTGTGATAGAGAAGGAAATATATGAACGTCGATCTTTGCGTGTTTGGGGTAGACACCCTGAAAACCGGCACTGTCACAGATACAGTATAATTTTAACTTTTAATTGAACATGTTACCAATATAATACTCGGCGGTTAAGAAGTCAATCCTGACACCTGTCGTTTCCATACAGTTTATAACATAAAAGTCACTTTGAGGTTATAAACTGTATGGAAATGACAGGTGTCAGGATTGATTTCTTAACCGCCGACCACTATAGTGGTAATCTCATTCATCCTTTCAATGTATCTGGATACAGGCATCTAGGACATCTAGGCCCTTTTAGAACGTGGCAATTTAACGTGACCATTATCCCCCTTATTTTGGACATGTTTACTGAAACGTAACGAAAAGAAAAACAGGTACATGTCCTCTGACTTTTCGAGTATTATTAACCTTTTCGACGCTAACAACGTACCTATATTGCGCACCAGCGGTCCGAAGCCAACGACGCATATATCCGTCATGGCGTCTATGAGATATCAACCTACATGCATTTCTGTAGGGTTCAACTTTGTAGGGTTTGACATCCTCAGACAAACATTAATGAATAGCAAATTAACCTTTTGAACGCCATACTTTATGAACGACATTGACACTTGCCAACTCATTTTCAATAAGAGATATAATATGAACCATAGTATAAAGAACGAAGGTGATTTTGACAACGTACGTCATAGCACCTATGTTCTCGGCAATTAAAGGTTGTAATTATTTTATTTAACCTTTTAAGCGCATTATCTATAGAAATGCATGTAGGTTGATATCGCATTTAACGCCATCGCCCTGACGGATATATTCGTCGTTGTGTTGGATCGATGGTGCGCATATACTTCGAATACGTTGTTGGCGTCGTAAAGGTTAATTAGGGCAACATTGTTTTCTCGTTCGTTTGATCTAAATCCACCAATAAGTAACGTCTACACCAATGAGAACTTCTTTGCTTATGATCACTTGATCACCCTACTGTTATGGCAATAGGTGGAAGAGAGACACACTTAGACACAGCGAGTCTCTTTTCTTTCAAAATGTTTTGTAGCTTATCTATGATTAACTCAGAAACAGTTCTGTAACTCACAACGTAAAGTTTAATTTGGTTTGTAATTGTTTTGGCAGGTATCAATATCAGTCAAGATATACGAAACGTATATTTGAAACGTCGTTGGTTTGTATACCAACTTCTTTGAAGTATAAACCATGACAATTTAATATTGACATAATAGAGCACAATAAAAAAAAGTTGACACAATACGTCTGGCATTCATGTAAACTGTAAATACTTAGACCGAATTAGTAATTTTACTTTTGTTTATAGTTAATAATATTGAGTATTTCTCGACTCAAAAGTTTTATTTTGGAATGCTGTACCAGATATTTCTTACAGGAACATTTTTTCATATTTAATTTTATGTCATCCGGAATCATATAGCTAGTTGCCAAGTCACGTGTTAACCAAGCTAAATTTTGACACCTCGTACAATTCTACCAAGGTAAGCTGACCCCTCGCTTGTATGCGGCGTCATCGAAAACGATTTTGAGGCTTATATTTGTCGGGGCATCCAGAATTTTTCGTAAATATCATTTTATTCCAGGATAAAAAAAAACTAAGACCTTATTGCACATCTGCAGCATGGGACGAATCCTAGAAGATCGGCTTTGCGTAATATATATATATATATATATATAGATAGATACTATAGATAGATGTGTGTACCTGTGTGCTCGCTGTCGCTCACTGGCTGTAAGGTATATGTTAATATAGGCCTTTCGTTGCCTGAAAGAAAGAAATAAAATAAATTACACAATTTACTATGAACACATTATCTATATCAAAATTACATTACATCCCGATTTCAATCCTACAAGTATACTCAGTATATTAAAGTGTTATTCCTTGATAATGTTTTTATACATTAATCCTGTTCTTGGAAGTGTATTTTTTAATATACCTACATTTACATTTTTTTAGGCAAGTTTTTTGCTTTACGATTTTTCTTATTTGCCAAGAAAAGGGTTAATATTAAAGCTTGCAACGTCATTAGGCAGTAGTAATTACAGATATCGCTTCTGATTCAGACGATGATAAATAAGAACACAAAGTACCGTGTTGGTTTCATTTCAATACGAGTAGCTCGCGATGCACTCTCGCTTAAAATGATCCGCGAGAAACCATTCGTTTTCATGCAGACGAAAGGTCACAAGTGACTATATTTTCTCGTATAGATACGTCCCTTTGTGTGAGCGAAACAGCATTGCGGTGACTGTTTACAAAGCGCCGGGCTCCCTCTTAGCTCTTCATTTCGCGTGCAGGGCTGACATTGAAAGCAGGATGTGTTTTTGGTTGCGCCTATTTATGTAAACAGAAATATCTGAATATTAAACGTTCGGACTTCGTGGTAATCGAAGCGCTATCGACCGTGACGGCGAAATTGCTTTTTCGTTAAATATAGCGGGGTATATTTTGGGGTGTAGGTTGAGAGCGTGTACACATTATATCTGTGTAGGATCCGATTTCGATAGAGGAGCAAGCAAAATGGAAGGGAAACACGTTCACTATTCTCATTTTTGCCGATCCGATATCGTTCACATATTTTTCATTTTTAGTTTTAAGTCAGCATATGTTTTAAGTATGCATGTACATGCATCTACGTAGAACGATAATCCACTAATACTTGTGGTCAGCTACTCTTCTAATAGAATTTCGATGTTTGCCACTCACCAAAATTTAGTCCGAAGCGACTACACCAGCAACCAGAAGTATTGGAGCAGCAATGCATTAATAAGGACTCAATGCGATGATGGTCGGCTCGTTCACCTACATAATGTCCAGTGATCGTAACTTTTGTAGCATTTTCGGTGCAGCGTAGTGGTGTTAACGGAATTGGGATAAATGATTTAAATTCTTATGAATAATCAGCGTTAACAACGTTAATATTAACCTTAATTAACCGTTTAAATTGTATTTTTCCATACCAACTCCGTTACCACCACTTCGCTGCACCGAAAATGCTACAAAAGTTACACAGCATTCCCAATGTAATAAAATATTTATATTCGTAAATAACCTTGACGTCTTATTTACGAATATAATTATTTTATTACATAAAACGCTGTGAAGAGAATACACAGGTAAATACCTAATCAATATCTAACGACAGCGGCTACGAATGTAAGGCAAATATTTGCGGTATGGTTCCCTGTCTCGCTCTTGGGTTGCGTGCGAGAACACGGTTCATTATCTGTATCAAGTAAGTGTTAATTTTCATTTTCATTACATCAACTTTCTATTAATGTTTCGACTTTTTATATCCTTTTTAAATTTTCGTCCGTTTAACCTACCCCTATGACTCACTTCACCACTACATCACCCACACGGTTCATATTTCCTGTCACAAGCGTCGCGTTCATCCGCGCTCCGTGTATATAAAGTGCTCGACGGAACATTTTCCTTTTTTTTGCCAACCCTACGAATTGCGAACGAGTACCCGACATGGGTAAATAATTTTCATGATTACCGAGCGTCTTCGTTGTGCGACCGGGAGCGGGTCGTCTCGACTCCGGGAAATATTAAAAAGCATGTCGAGTGCGCGAGTTTTGGGTGGGTTCCGTTGATTTTGTGGAATATAATCACATATCCACCACCACTTTGAATTAGTTGGTAGTGACCCTACCTACGAAGCCGGAGGTCCCGGGTCCGAAACCCGGTCAGGGCATTATTTGTGTCCTTAGCACTCATATTTGTACCTGAGTCTTGGATGTTTTCTATGTATTTAAAAGTCCGCAGAACGTTCAGTTCTCCATACAAACTTAGTTTCGCTCTCAGTTTATAACGCCATGCTGGAATAACATGAAACTTTGTTCACACAATGGGATCCGGCATATCTAGTTCGGAAATTAGTTTCTGTTGCTTGAAATTCTAATATAGAAAAAATACAGACTTTTCATACGAGACGTAAAAAACTCAAAAACTCGCTGTATTTTTTTTCTATTACAATTTAACCCTAAGCGTCACAGGGCATGCAGCCGTCTACACCTAAAACTTCTCGATTGGAGCCGCCTAGATACTCGACGACAAGTACGACAGGAAAATTGATTTCCCGGTACTTTCTTGAGATGCAATTTAATGTGATAAATTTCTAGAAATTTTATCATATGATGTTTGCCAGGACGTATACTCGTATATAGCTAATATTGTATTGACGGTTGGATGGAATTCAATGTGAGAACTGAGAGGGAATTATATATTGATTTCAGAATGATAAATATTCAATTTGAAGCTATCGCGGGATTTGTAGATTTTTATTTCCTAAACAGTAAATCTCCTTCGGATTCTCTCTCGGCGGAACGCTGAGTTCACTCCTATTGTCACATTAATGTGCGTGGTTTTATTTTGTGAAATAAATTAAGCATTTAAGTATGTCTACTTTTATCTATTTGTAAAGTGCATGTGACACTAAATTTGTATTCTATTCTATTCTATTCAAATAGAAAGAATGAAAAATTCATTACAAGAACATAGTACATACAAAGGTCTTACTAGGACAAATATAAAGTTATTACGTTCTACAACAACAATACAACAATGCAACAATGTCAGCGCTATTTAAATCACAACTCAAATTTAATTAAGTTAAGTTGTTACAATAAGTTTCTGTGAAAATGTCTTATTGACTTAAAAAACTGCGTTTAGATTTTGAACCTTCTTGCTGGGATTTTACAGTCGCTTTTTGAACGTAATAATTTGATACAATTCGTTCAATTCTTCAATTTAGGCATATTATATGCACCTATGAATGTCAATAAACTACCACTAATTCGAAAGAAATAAACCTCTGCCGCGTGAAGAACCAGCGTAAAAAACTTAGCGAGGTATATATTTGTCAAAACAATATACTTACATCGCATGGTTTAATAATATAAAGTTACAGTGTTAAACCTTCAAGAAAAGAGGGTACTGCCATCTTAAAGGCTGGCAACGCACTCAGAACCCCTCTGGTGTTGCTAGTGTCCATGGGCGGCGCTAATCGCTTATCATCAGGCGATTCGTTTGCTCGCTTGCCTTAAGAAAACAGTGTTACGGTACTACAAAATTACAATGCCACAGACCTAACCTATTTTTGCGATACATTACCCGTGTAGCCCTCTTATTCACAGACCGACTCGTTATCACCTGTCACCCACATCTCACCCGTTTTTACAAGCTTTTATTTAGTTTCACCTGTCCCGATGTCTGTAATCAAATCTTGCAAGTTAAATTTGATGCACTTCCCGGTTTCCGATTAAGCTGAAATTTTGCATGTATGTATAAATCGGATGACAATGCAATATTATTATGACATAGAGATGATCTGATGATGGAGACAGAAGGTGGTCATAGCAATTCCTAAACTTCACAAGATAAACCCATCGTGTTTGGGCTCATTCGAACCGACTCAACAAGTAGTTTATGATTGTGGAATAAGTAGTACAATGTAGGCAATAAAACCTTGTACCAAAAATGAAATTTTTGACCAAAAACGTGTTGTATGGAAACTGCCAAAATTTCACAAATGATATTGGACAGTTCCCATACAAAAACGGGTGAGGTGTGAGGTGAGAGGTGAGGGTGAGTCGATTTGTGAATAACAGCTCTGGAGGCTATCATTGCCAAATATCCCTAGCCACGATGTAATCGTTTACCCTATAACATGCTTTTGAAATAAGTGTTAGTTTTACAAGTACTGTGCTGTGTTCAGTAATGTGTTTTAAAAATTTCTTGTAGTATAGTAGTACTTACTACATACAAGCAGTGCAAATTAAATATAGGCTTATTTTTATAACCCTGGCGCTGGAGTAAATCTTGACAGATGCCATGTTGTCGTAAATTGTTGTCGTGCTATTACATCCCGTACTAATACCACGACGCGATTTTCCATATCATATGATTTCATTTTCTGTATGGATAAGTATTTATTACACCAATTCCTAAAGAGTTGGGAATTGCGTTTCAGTATATCGTATACAACATTTATAACAATAAATTATGCGAGGAAGCAAAAACATAGGAAGACGGAAGCTAATGGAGATAAACTAGTTTGGGTGAAAATGGCGGATTTTTAATGAGGCGGTGAGGACCGAGCTCGCTGTAGTTTTGAAAGGAAAAGGTTTTGCTCTAATAGCCAAATAAATAAATATTAGAGACAATTAAAAGAAAAGAAAAAACCGGCCAAGTGCGAGTCGGACTCGCGCACGAAGGGTTCCGTACCAGAAAAAAAACGCCAGCAACTACTCTGTTGTATGGGCGCCCCCTTAATTATTATTATTATTTTGATTTTAGTATTTGTTTGTTATAGCCACAATAAAAATACATAATCTGTGCAAATTTCAACTGCAAGACAGCTATATTACGGTTCTTGAGATCTAGCTCGGCGAGTGGTAGCCATGAAAAATATCACGTTTTTTGTATGGGAACCCCCCTTAATTATTATTATTATTTTGTTTTTAGTATTTGTTGTTATAGCGGCAACAGAATTACACAATCTGTGAAAATTTCAACTGTTGAAATTTTTTTTAATAACTATTACGGTTCTTGAGATACAGCCTGGTGACAGACGGACGGACGGACGGACAGCGAAGTCTTAGTAATAGGGCCCCGTTTTTACCCTTTGGGTACGGAACCCTAAAAAAAGAAAAGTGGCACGCTCTTGTCTTGGAGTCCAAGACTCATTTTGGGTCTTTGTGTCAGCCTAGTTAGTTAGAGACAAAACATTTTTACACAATTCGAACTAGTCCCATAGTAAGCTCAATAAGGCTTGTGTTATGGGTACTAGACGACGATATATATAATAGACATATATGTATATATACATAAATACATAGAAAACATCCAAATCTTAGGAACAAATGTTTCTGTTCACCACAGAAATAAATGCCCTTACCGGGATTCGAACCCGGGACCTAGCTTTGGAGGCAGTGTCACTACCAACTAGGCTAAACAGGCCGACAAATATACTTGAAACTAACGCCGTTAGTGTAAACTTGGACATTTAAATATCCGTTTTTGTTATATCATACTTTGGTCGATTAAGGTATGAAAGGAAAAATAAAAAAACTAGTCTACTTTGTTATTTTTAATCGTTTATGAAGTTTCTATTTAAAAAATCTCCCGTAAACTTTTAAAAGGGTAACTTTTAATCTGATATAGACAGTTAAAAATAAGCAGGTTTTGTCCCATCACCAATAATAACTACTGAGATAATTGTTTTTTTTAAGTGGTCCTGCGGGCAAAACAGGTAAGTAATTGTTAAATGTATACGAGTACCTATTTACAAAACAATATTTTTATCCGCACTTCATTCAGATCCATACTTCTTGTCAGCTTAACAAAACCACCATTATGTCTGTGTCTTATTTTAACGATGACAAGGTCAAAAGTGGCTTGCAGTGAAATCTGAAGACGAATTAACTTCTGCTTCCTTAGGGACCAAGCAGCGGGATTTAATATTAGGTTAGAAAAAATAATTTATAGCCTTTCTTTTCCGCTTTTATTGTTTATGTAAAACATTTTTGTGTGGTTTATTCGTTATTTAAATTAACTTGACGTAGAGCTTGGTCATAAAGTGGTTTCAGCGATGAACTGAATGAATAAATGAAACATCTATCAATTCCATAATCACTTCATGACATTGCAGCTACCTGGACGGACGACGTAAGTCCACTTTTTCGTTTTGCACAATTTTAAAAGAATCGACCATTTTTTTTTTAGAGTATAGCCTATGCAAAACGAAAAAGTGGACTTATGTCATCCGTCCGTTATTATATAATAGGTACATATATTATGAACAGTACATAGGTACATTCTGTACATAGTGCAGTCGATATAGCCATATCGATTTTTGCTGCGTTATCGTCTGTGCGTAAAAATTTGATAGCCATTTTGAAATAATATTTAACCCTTTGTTATGCAGTCAGTGGAAAATAGCAATGTAGTGTCATAGTTGCTAGTCCCTTACGGGCGATACATCATCTACACTTAAAAGCTTAAAACGCAGCAAAATGCTTTTTGCAAACATGCTTGGAGATACTTAGTCGCATTCTGTTTGAAAAACAAACATGCAAAGGGCATAATTTTTATCGGCTCATTAAACAAAATGTTTAGGATATATTGTAATTTTAGACGCTATCCCCTGAATTTTAATTATAAAATAGCGGATTATTAACCCTTGAGTCCCGTGTATGCAAGTGTCAGCAACATGCCGACATTTGTGGGAGATTGGAGGCATTGCTGCGATAATGGAATTAACAGGCGAGGTTACCTGCGTGTAAGAGGATGTGGTGTCCATGAAATAGGGCCAGCTTTTTATAATACTACAGTGGCCAATAATAATACGGCCTGCTTGATGGTAAGTAGATATTATCGTAGGTTGAGTGACTCCAGAACAGTCATATGCCCGTTGCCCGCCCATTGGGATCTGAGTAATGGCATCTAGAGATAAAAGTGGGTACCTCTTGCCCAATATCGTTTTGAGAACCTCACTCCACGGAACTCAACACATAGTACCTCCAGCAAGGTAATGTAGTAAATTTTCAAACGTAGATTTACATATCTAAGTGTCAATTTTAGTACGGAAAACTTTAGTATGGTTTTCCGTATGGTGAAGGTGCTGCTTCAGTCGGGCTGCTCCAAATATGAACGAGATGACGTTTCGATGTGTCCTAACTCTCTCAGGTTAAACGACCGCGACAAATAACAATAAAAATACATTCAGCGATCTCATTGATTCTGTCAATCAACTCATTAGCCAGCCAGATAATTATAAATGACTTAACGTAACTTGGCGAACGTGCGTTACAACGTATCAATTGCCATATTTCGAAAGTAAAAAGTCATCTTAAATAACTTGAAGCTCGTTCGAAAAGTTCTGTGATTATCCTGTAGGGGTCCGTGGAAAACTACTTTATTTATTTTATTTAAAATTTTACAATATTTCAAGGTTGCACCGGAAACACTGGTAAAAAGCACTTCAGTGTTGCCAGTGTAAAATTGTAAAAGGACGGCAGTTCTGTGGTACATCATCTCCTAACTTAAACATATAGTTATTACATCTAATCGAATGCAATAGATTTAGATTTATTTAGATAGATTTAGATTTGATAAAATTTTTACATCCCAATCAACGATATGCTTTTAACAAAATAATTTAACCTAGGTATTTCAACGCCAGCATTATGGCCACATTGCAAAGTCTCTAAATATTTGGTCGGAGGCGACTCGTTTATTACATTTCCTCGGACGTCCCTGCACAATTTAATTGTATTCTCCACCTGAGCCAAAATTCCCGTATGTATTAAATCTGCTTCAAACTGGCTTTTGTGGAGTTTACATGATGAAATAATCTCAACTGGATTTGTTTCATTTTTGTTCTTTGGTTGGAGATTTCCGTTTTGCAGATTATATTTTTTTCGCGAAGACATTTATAAAATCCACTTTGTTTTACTAAAATAATACTTTCTTGACACATGTGGATTAATAGTAAATAAAGGAAATCGGGGTCTGGCCATCCACACAGCCCGCCGGCATGCTATTCGGGTAGCCGTCGATCCACCTCTGCCCAGCGCTTCCCAACCCGCGCCCACAACTAGCAGAGATGTTCATTTCAATAGTTCCGCTTCATTCGCTGTCAAATTGGGAACTTTAAAGAAAAATGTTCAAATTATAAGAAGAATACCACGCGGTGCGCGCAGGGCTGTAGCCAACAGTCTCGCGGAATGTGTCGCCAAAGTTGTCTCAGAAAATTCTTTTCAGGCTTGGGAACGCCTGTTCACATTCTCTTTCTCCGTTCTCCACGTAAACAAGTCAAACAAAGACTCCTTGACCAAACAGATAAAAGATAATTCCTCTTCAGTTTCTGCTTTGTCCGATATTCTACTAAATAGTTCCTTGGTTAATTCAGATTTCAATTCGCGTCATTATTCCAAAATAAAATTAATAGAAAATAAAGTCTCAGAAGGTAATGTGGGTGGAGCTGCTCGCCTCCTTTTTTCCAATGATGACTTGGCGGCACATTCTAGCGAAACTTTCGCCGCTCTCCGTGAAAAACACCCGGTCCCTTCAGCCCCCGCTCAGTTACCAGAACCTCCTTCTTCAGAAGATGCCATTGTGACTGTTTCTGAAGACGCTGTGCGTCTAGCCTTGCTGTCGTTCCCGAATGGTTCAGCGGGTGGGTTGGATGGTCTATCTCCTCAACATCTAAAGGATTTGACCACCTCGCCTTCCGGGGATGCGGGTTCGGCCCTACTTAAAGAGTTGACGGCTCTAATCAACCTTATGTTATCAGGTCGTGTGAATGCCGAAATTATCCCGCTCCTTTACGGCGCAAATTTAGTAGCTTTAGCCAAAAAAGATGGTGGAATCCGGCCGATTGCTATCGGTTGCACTTTTAGGCGTTTGGCATCAAAACTTTGCTGTCGTACTTTTAATGAGAGGCTTACTAAAATATTCAAGCCTCGACAGCTGGGTTTTGGCGTCAAGGGCGGCTGTGAAGCTGCAGTACACTCTGCGCGCACTTTTCTGAATCGCCCGGACTATGAAGTGTTTGTGAAAATAGACGTAAAAAATGCTTTCAATTCAGTTGACCGTGGTGCCCTCCTATCGGAAGTACAAAAACATCTCCCTGAGGCTTATGGCTATTTATGGCAAAGTTACGGGGCTCAATCAAAATTATTGTTTGGTGAAAACATTATCTCATCAAGTACGGGTTGCCAGCAGGGGGACCCGCTTGGGCCCGCTATTTTTAGTTTAGCCATCAATCCAATTATAAGCAATCTAAATTCTAAATTCAATCTATGGTATCTAGACGACGGATCCCTCGGCGGTGAAGCTGAAACTGTGCTACAAGATTTACAGCTAATAATAGATAAATTTGCAGATATAGGCCTCTCTCTAAATTACACTAAATGTGAAATTTATTTGCCCAATCATCTCCCCCAGCATAGAAAAATTGAAATACTTACTAATTTTAACGCCTTATTACCAAATATCTCTGTCCATTCTAATACTTCACTTACACTTTTAGGATCTCCTATTTTCGACGAAGCTATCCGCCCAATCATTGACTGCAAATTAAACCTTTTCAATTCTACGGCAAACCTCCTTTTTGATATAAATCCTCATATTGCCCTTTTTATTATACGTTTTTGTCTTTTTACTCCAAAATTCATGTATTTGCTTCGCAGTTGTCCGATGTGGAAATTTCCATCAATCCTGACATCTATCGATGATTCAATTCAGGTAACGCTTTCTAAAATTCTTAATGTAGATTTTGATATTCGCCAGTGGACCCAAGCGGTTCTTCCTATCAGATTTGGTGGTCTGGGTGTTCGCTCTGCCCACAGCGTCGCACTACCGGCTTTTTTGGCCTCCATCCATGGCTCGCTATCGCTTGTCAGTGTCATTTTACAACATCCTCTGATTCCTGACGACGATTTAGCGGACCTGAAGGTGGCCAGGGAAGCCTGGTCTGATTCGTGCCCGGGTGCGGACATTCCAGTCACTAAACATATTCAGAGGGCCTGGGACTCCCCTCGCCTCAAGGCAACTCATACTTCCCTTATTGAAAGTAGTCCGGACGATTCAGATCGTGCCCGTCTCCTTGCGGTTTCCGCACCAGAATCAGGCCACTGGCTTCGGGCTCTTCCATCCCGTCAGATAGGCACGGTTTTGGACCAAAGCTGCCTAAGAATAGCGGTTTGCTTGAGGCTCGGTTCCAAAATTTGTGTTGCCCACACATGTGGCTGCGGCAAAAAAGTGGATCAGCTGGGTCGACACGGCCTATCATGCGCAAGGAGCGCCGGTCGTCTATTCCGACACGGTACCATTAACGACTTGATCCGCCGGTCGCTTGTCACCGCCTCTGTGCCTGCGATTTTAGAGCCCGTAGGTATGGTCAGGGATGATGGCAAGCGCCCCGACGGAGCTACATTGGTACCGTGGAAACTGGGTCGGGTCCTTGTGTGGGACGCAACTTGCGTAGACACTTTCGCCCAGTCCCACATTCAAGGGACCCGCTCACAGGCCGGCGCTGCAGCTGAACAGGCCCAATGTCTCAAGCGCCGCAAATACTCGTCATTGCTTAATGATTTCGAGTTTGCTGCGCTCGCTGTGGAGACATTAGGTCCCTGGTCTGATGACATGAAGTCATTTATTAGGGCCTTATCGAAGCGGCTGATCCACACCTCAGGCGATCCCAGGGCTGGCGCTTACCTCTCTCAACGAATTGCTCTAGCGATACAGAGAGGTAATGCTGCCAGCGTAATGGGGACCATGCCGCAGGGAGACCTGCTCGACGGGGTGTTCTTCTTATAAGATTAGGTTATTTTAGTGTTTTTTTTTTTTGTATTTAATTCTATTTACTTATGAAAAAGGTTGTATATACTTTCTTTAATCATTTAAATAAAACAGTTTAAGAGTAATTTAGTTGTATCCCGTAAGAAAAATAAACTTAGGATTAGATCAAAATCAGTGCCACTCAATTACGAAAATTTAATTTTGAACTTGTTGACTTTTTAAGTGTGTGTGTGTGTGTGTGTGTGTGTGTGTGCGTGCGTGCGTGCGTGCGTGCGTGCGTGCGTGCGTGCGTGCGTGCGTGCGTGCGTGCGTGCGTGCGTGCCTGCGTGCGTGCGTGCGTGCGTGCGTAATATTTATTATATTTAAATGGTACTTCTACGTACTTTTGGCATTTACCCCCCATGACATTGGGGGAGGCCTATGTCCAGCAGTGGACGTCCTAGGGCTGATGTGGTGGTGGTGGTGGTACTTCTACCACTAACAATTTAACCTATTTATGTTGAATCAAGGTCCTTTTTCACTATAAATGACACAATATTTTTTCAGTTTTAGTTCAGTACGACTATATGGAACGGAGACACAATAGGGAGCAAGTGGTAATCGGTAATGAATGCGCGAATAATGCATTGATACGTGCAAACAATTAACGCTTGCATCTACGTAATATGTTGTGTGAATTGTATTTAGAATTCGAACAAACATTAAAGCAGTTCCCTGTGGATGTTGTGACACTTCAACGGGCTTTACGGGCCTTCATGAATAAACAACGTAGCCGCAGATACTTCGCCTTTCATTGCATAATGTCGTAAAATACTACGACGTGTTTCGCTACATAAGACGTTTTTCTAAATGATTCTTCAAGGAGCTGAGGAGGCGGAGATGCCAAGACAAATTATTATGCAGCCCTCGTTGCTATTTTTCCAGTGAAAGTGTTACACTTTTCTATCAATAGCTAAGTGAAAACAAAATGTGGAAAGATTATCAAGTTAGCTGAAAGTATGGTTAATAAAGCCTACACTGATATTAATCTATGTTTTTCAATTAGTTATCCAAATACACTAGTGGTTATTTGGATAATTGGAATATATAACACTAGTGGTTAAAATATTTGCATGAAATCGTTAAATCCACATTATCAAATGTAAAATACTATCTTTTAAATAAACAAACACTATGTTATTTCAAAAACAAATGGCACGCATGACCGCAGTTTTCTGTTAGTGGATTGAAAACCATCTAATATGTAAATATGTTTCTGCTCTGCTATGTTTATAGTTACATGTCCAATTAATGGAGAGAATGTAGTTGCTTTGGGCTATTAAAATGGTATTTTGATGGGAGTAAGACAATTTTAGGGGAGGATTATCTTTGGGTCATAAAGAGATTCAGGTTCGCATCTTTCCTATAGACACATTAATACATTAATTATAATTAAGATTAACAAATGAATTATAATTAAGAACGGTTTGAGTCACTGACCAGTCATATTTATGTGAACAAGTGAGTGGTCATTTGTCCGATGACCCACCGAACCCGAACCTATTTGTTTAACCATAACCGGTTTAACTCCACAAAAACAAAATAATAATAGCTACACAACAAAAAAGAACACATCTAAACCTAATGTAATTAAACCTGATGAGTTTGGAAATACTCGTAATATGAGCACTTTTCTAAACTATCACTTAACAGGGCTTAGTGCAATAAGCAATTCCCTGCCTTATAGTAAACTTGATAATATTTCAAATAAAATTTTGAGTGATAATAGTATGAATTCAAAAACAACACTGCATATTCTAATGGATAACAGGGAAAATGTAAGTAAAAAAAATATAATAGACTTTTTGAAAAATTGGACTCACTAAATTATTAAAAATAATTCTGTTTACATTCTCGTATTGTCATCAAATTTCAAAGGCGGAAAATGATTCTCACTAGATATGATATAAGAAGGTTTAAGAGAGACAGCCAAGTGACATTTGACAGGTCTTCACCTGTCAGTGTGTCCGTCTTCATAATTGAAAATTGTGCTGAACTGACGTTGTGGTGTCTTAAGTTTATATGGGATTTAACATCCTGGTGTGCTTTCAAATGGAGACAATTCGTTAACAGCCGAAAATAATCGTACTATCTGTCGCATTCTATCTCATTTTGGTGCACCATAAGGATTTAACGGGACAACTATATGAAAAATCATCTGGCTTAATACTGCGAGTCGTTGTTTGGCAGTGATAGCGTCCTGCACAGATAATCTATCACGAAAATAGGTTTTCTACTGTAGCATTGTAGTTTTGTGGTAGCTGACACTGTAATTTTATATTTTATATTTAACCATACAATGTATATTGTTTTAAAAAAATGACACCTCGCCGAGTTTCTTACGCCGGTTCTTCTCGTGGCAGAGGTTTAGTTTTCCGAACCGGTGGTAGTTTATTGACGTTCATAGGTGCATGTAATTATGCCTAATTTGAAGAATCAAGGCCGTGCCAGGATAAGCTAAGTGATTCTGCCCCCCTTGAGTTTGAGCTTGTAATTTTTATAGATTGTGTGGCTCTACATTACTCATCATTGTGCCAAATTTGAGCACCCTAAACGTTATAGTCTTTGTTTAAAAAAAAAAACCAAATGTAATTTTTCTTTGATATTTTTTTTTCTAGTCAACCTATTTGAACGAGCTTGGCATATATTGTACATTTTGTAAAGATGATTAAATGACCATAATTATATTTTCATTATGTCATAGAAAAAAAACATAAAAAATCCAATTAAACTTTTCAGAATTTTTTTTCTTCTACTTTCACGTTAGAGACCGCTCCAATTTTTTCACGGGTAATACACCCACCAACGTCCTATAATATGTATTTTTTTCAAAATTTTGGCTGAGAGAGAACATGGAGATATCTTTACATGAAATGCTTTACATACATTTCCTTAAACCGCTATAATTCAAATCGGAATGATTCCAACCTCCTTAGAGAAACGTACATGTTGCATATTAAATACTGGTTACTTACATTTCATCTTTTTAAAAAGATTAAAAAAAAAACGTTTTGCAGCAAAAGTACTCCTTTCGATTGTCGTGCGTTGGGAAAATAAAAACAACGATATGAATTCATTGACAAAAACGACTGCAATACAAACGCGTTTTCCGTAATAAAGTTAAAATGCTGTATTGCCTCGCAATAAAAACAATACTTCAGTGTATAATAATAATAATAATATAATAATAATATTCGGGGACAATCTTACACAAATCACCACCACCACCACCATATCAATCAGCCCTAGGACGTCCACTGCTGGACATAGGCCTCCCCCAATTTCATGGGGGGTAAATGCCATAATCGCCACGCTTGGCATGCGGGTTGGCGATCGCAGTATCTACACCGCACTCTAGGAATGCTGCTGCCCATTCCCCGGTGGTCTTGGTCGTAGTTTTAGGACATACCCGGGTCCACAAATCAACCTAGTCCCAAACTAAGCAAAGCATGTACTATGGGTACTAGACGACGATATACATACTTATATAGATAAATACATACCTAAATACATAGAAAACATCCAAGACCCAAGAACAAATATCAGTGATAAATGCACAAATAAATGCCCTGGCCGGGATTCGAACCCGGAACCTCTAGCTTCGGAGGCAGAGTCACTACCAACTAGGCTAAACAGGTCGTCATAAACGAACAATACGTGGGTCGTGTATAAACGAACAATACGATTTTTTTAATAATACGCTTCCAATTTTTCAACAGGTAATTGTCAAAAAGGCATGTTGTGCATTTGTATAGTAATTAATAGCTACTTAACTTTAAAAAGGTCGTTTAAATAATTAGTAGTAGTAGTAGTAAAACTCTTTATTGTACATACATACAAACTAATAATTATGTTTTTTTGTTCATTTAGATTGAAGACATGCGTTATACACTATACTGCCTGAGACTCCCACATTCCATATAAGTGACTGACTATTTCCAGACATGTTGTGCAAATATAGTGCACATTTGCACCTATTTATCTTATAATAACTGCAGATATATTACGTCAGATGAAGTATACAAGTAATGTTTATGTAAGATGTTTTCGTTTGACATGTAATTAATATAATAAAATATTTTCCTAACGCACGACAATCGAAAGGAGTTATTTTTGCTGCAAAACGTTTTTTTTTTATATTTTTAAAAAGTTGAAATGTAAGTGGCCAGTATTTAATATGCAACATGTACGTTTCTCTAAAGAGGTTGTAATCATTTCGATTTGAATTATAGCGGTTTAAGGAAATGTATGTAAAGCATTTCATGTAAAGATATCTCCATGTTCTCCCTCAGCCAAAATTTTGAAAAAAAAAATACATATTATAGGACGTTGGTGGGTGTATTACCAATGAAAAAATTGAAGCGGTCTCTAACGTGAAAGTAGAAGAAAAAAAATCTGAAAAGTTCAATTGGATTTTTTTTATTTTTTTTCTATGATATAATGAAAATATAATTATGGTCATTTAATCATCTTTATAAAATGTATAATATATGCCAAGCTCGTTAAAATAGGTTGAATAGAAAAAAAAACAAAGAAAAATTAAATTTTGTTTTTTTTTTTTAAATAAATACGTTTAGGGTGTTAAAATTTGGCCCAATGATGAGTAATGTAGAGCCACACAATCTATAAAAATTACAAGCCCAAACTCAGGGGGGGCAGAATCACTTAGCTTATCCTGGCACGGCCTTACTTTTACTTTTTGGTCATTGTCGCAGATAGCTAGTAAAAATGTGTATAGATTAAGTTTTCTTTATCTCGATATTGTTATATATTGTTCTGTGTAATTTTATCATAATTTTAAGTTTCTCTATTTTTACTAATACGTTTTATCTTTATATTGTTATGTGATTGATATAAATAAAGGGATGGCGTTGGCAATACCATGGTATTACACAATACATTACACAGTTGGCCACGCCCCGTAATGCCCAATTTAGTGGCTCGCGGCGCGGCTAACCTCAGTTGCCGGACGTTCGGGCGGTATAAATATAGGGGCCCCAACGTCCGAAATCCACTTCTCCTCATTTTGGTAGGCATCTTCAATGCCGCGCTGACCAATGCTCACTTCCCAGCCGCGTGGAAAGGTGCATCGGTCATAGGGATAGCGAAGCCCGGCAAACCCCGGACTTCGCCTGCCTCTTACAGGCCGATCAGCTTGCTTAGCTCCCTTGGAAAGCTATATGAGCGGATCCTACTCACTAGAATTCTCAGATTTACGGCTGAGAATAACGTCATCATCGACGAGCAGTTCGGCTTTAGATCCGGGCACTCGTGTGTCCAACAAGTGCACCGCGTCACGGAGCACGTGCTGGACGGTTTCTCTCGTTTCCAGGGGCTCAAGACCGGTGCGATCTTTCTCGACGTGGCGAAAGCCTTCGACAAAGTCTGGCATAACGGGTTGATATACAAGTTATATCTGCTCGGCATGCCGGACAGACTCGTACTCACAATACGAGATTTTCTCAGGGATCGAAGCTTTCGTTACAGACTAGAGGGAACGTACTCGGACCCACACCCCATCCGAGCCGGAGTCCCGCAAGGCTCCGTGCTCTCTCCCACTCTGTACTCGTTATTC
The DNA here is from genome assembly GCA_905163555.1 of Notocelia uddmanniana. Taxonomy (NCBI): domain Eukaryota; kingdom Metazoa; phylum Arthropoda; class Insecta; order Lepidoptera; family Tortricidae; genus Notocelia; species Notocelia uddmanniana. The sequence continues at coordinate 27,966,578 of LR991055.1, forward strand.
ACGAATGACATTCCCAGGCACCCTAAAGTGCATCTGGGGTTGTTCGCGGATGACACCGCGCTCTTTACGACTCATTGTAAGTACGCTTTTATCCGGCGATATCTCCAGGAGGCAATCACCGACCTTGGTCGTTGGTTTAATCTTTGGCGTATCGAAGTCAATCCGGAAAAAAGCACTGCAATAGTCTTCCACCCTTCTGACTGCGTTAGCACAGAAAGGCGGGTGGCTCCGATCCAAATGTTTGACCGGCCTATCCCCTGGGCCAACGAGGTCAAATATCTTGGAGTGACCCTCGACAGGAAACTGACTTTCCGCAGCCACATCCGTAGGGTACGCAACCGTGCGTTGTTCGTGCTAGGAAGGCTTGGGCCGATGATCAACAAGTTTAGTAAAATGTCGCTTAGAAATAAGCTGACACTTTACAAAACTTGTGTTCGTCCAATCATGTCTTATGCAAGTGTAGCTTTTGCTCACGTGCCTATGACATCGCTCAAGCCGCTTCAGGTCATTCAAAATCGTTTTCTCCGTAGGGCGACTGGTGCCCCGTGGTACCAGTCGAACCTCAGCCTGCACCACGACATGGGGATTAGCACCATGTATGGTTTCTTTAAGCAGACTGCCAGGCGTTATTTTGACAACGCTCCCCACCATAGGAATCCGTTAATTAGGAAGGCTGTCGACTACGTTCCCATCCCTCCCCCCTCTGTCGTAACTCGGCGATCACTGATTAGGGGCCGCACGGTCCGGCGTCCTAGGCACACACTCACGGACCCGGACGACGTAATCACAGCGTCCATCGAAAGGTGGAACGCTGCGCTTACGGCGTCCAACTCAGACACGACGCGTACACTTAGGCTTTCCCGCCGGCGGGGACGTCCACCGCGCGATCGCGACAACACAGACACATATAGTCCCTATTCGTCCCGGTACCGCCGCATACCGGGAAGAGTCAGTCCGACGCAGGTCGGGCCTAGCTGAGTTTCTTGCTGGACTCTTCTCAGCTAGGCTAGGTTTAGTGAACCAGCGACAAAACTCCCAGTAGCTCGATTCCACTCACACCCCAGATTTGGTTGAAACCGTTCAACCAATCTCACTGGAGCGCAAACTCTTAGAGTATTCCAGTGTTTAAAACCGCCCACGCGGTCGTGTCGGAGGTTTTCCCCTGGATTTTCCCCAGGCAACTCTCCCACCGCGTATTCCTATCGCTTTAATGGGCTCGGCCTATAAAGCCACAGTCAGGTCAAAAAAAAAAAAAAAAAAAAGTCCGAAATCCATTCTGTCTACACCGCCATCATTTACACATCTACATTGTCCGCGCCATGTGAAACAACAAGAAGGAGTTATTATTTTCTACAGTCCACTGCTCCTCACAGTCATGTTAGTTTTATTTAAATAAAAGAGATAAAAGATTAAAGACAAAAACAAAAACATATACTATTAAATTAAAATAACTAAAACTAACCTTAAACTTAGAAAATATAAATAAAATAATTAATTAAAGATGAGACCTGGGCCTCTTGGCAGTGTGCCCATCACGCAGGCAGCATTCCCGCGCTGAACTGCTATCGCGATTCTTTGCGCGAGAAAGCCGCCGGCGCGAGGGTCGCCTGTTGCCTCCATCAACCTTCTGCTGATTTCCCTGTGGAGCTCCAGCGCACCCTTACCCCAAGGACCCAGTGTCTTGACGCCGAAAGCAAAGAAATGATATTGGGCGCCGAGACAGCTGTATTTTGAGACCTTCAGGCGTTCGCGGGCGTCTGCCGCCGCCCCGCACGTTTGGTAGTTGCTGGCAGGTAGGACACCGCCAGGGTGTCTGTACAGGTGGCATCCCACACCAACGCACGGCCCGTCTTCCAGGGCATCAACGACATACCGTCAGGGCGCTTGCCATTGCTCCGCACAATCTGAGGCCCCAGAGCAGCGGGAACGTTGGCACTGACGAGCGCCCTTCTGATAATGTCGTTGAGAGCGGCGTGGCGGGATAGACGGCCGGCGCCCGAGGAGCAGGAGCTCTGCTTTTCTCTGATGTCTGTGGTACCGGGTTGGTAGCCAAATGACAAGCCTCACCGTTTAAGCAATCTGGAAAAGATATGTTGTCATTATAAGTTTTCGGCTGCTAAAGATAGAGTTACTGCACCCTACACTACACCTAACTAAACACCAAAGCTCGAAACGCACAGAGCGGGCGTGGCGCGGTGCGGGCCGGAGGCGGTTTTGCGTTTATGATCTTTCCGAAACTGTCGACTGTCGATTACTGCTTCATATGTCACACACGCGGCGTTACCAAATACCGCGCGGGTTTTGGTGTGACGTGCCCCGGACCGCGTTCGTTTTACCGAAAAACCGCCTCCGTTCCGCAACGATGCTGCGCCGCGCACTGTGCGTTTCAAGCTGAAAAGTTCACCACCTATGTAAATAATTCGTGGAATATTTATTTTTAGGTTCAGTTTATAATATTATTCCTTTCCCGAAATATTATCATAACGTGTGTGTGTGTAATGTGTATTATTAATTGGATAATAGGGTATTATACAGAAAACAGTCTGATGCCAACAAAACTTTGGCCTACATGCAGCGAAAACAATTAGAATAATTTTACTATCAGTGTGCCGCACTCCTACATACTCGTACTAAAAGAATATTTTAAATAATCCTCTTTAATATTATCGTAAAATATCACAACTACACTTAACTTTAATCTCAAATGAAACAATTTGTACGATTTCGATAAAATTGAGTCTTGGTGTGTTTACTACTTACATATTTATTTAAATCCCTTGTCTTGCTCATTTCATTCATCTGTACTATCCTCCTGAGGCCCAGAAAAAGTATTGTGTTTTTGAATTAGGAATTCTTTTGTTATTCATTTTAAGTTCAAATCATTTTTGGAATTTGTGCTTAAAATTGTACACGGGGCCTTAGGAGGTTATGTACCACAGACAACTCAGTGAACTGAGCAATCGTCAACCTTATAACAACAGAATAAAGTCTACCAGTGGATACCCTTATCTTAGTTTGCACACTGTATGGGGTGTCGCAAGAGTATTGCGAACAGTTTGATTAAAGCTAGAAACACAATGTCGCTCACAGGCTTGGAGTTGGAGTGTTGCTGCAATTTACTTTCCATAATTAACGTATTCCTATAGGGAAAAGGCTAGTGTAATGGCCGACCCCTCCGAGATAGCCGCATTAGCAGGCCATGGCCCACACATAACATAAACAACGAATTATGCTCATTATTATTATACCGAATGGAATGGTTATGGAGACTTGAAATGCTATTGCGTCCTTTGGCTAATGCCGCGTGGGTAGCTCGTAGCCTTAACTAAACTGAGAGTTCTCTAACCAATAAATCATGAATTTCTAATCAAAACTCCCCACCTATCAATACTTGTATACATGTAAAGTTTCTATGAAACTGGTAACCTTTGGAATTACTCATCCGATTGATTGACAATTGATGTAATAGGTACTTCGCGGCCCCGCCCCGCGGGGATAGCTCAGTATTAAATTAAGGTGGGTGCAAATTAATTTCAAATGCGAAAGTCATCTTACTTTAAAACTTTAAACGTTCACAATACGAATTCTACATACCTAGATTTTAGACCGTAATTTCGTTTTATAAAGTGCCTTTCGTCCACCAGCAATAAACGAGGCATTTGAGCTTCATTAAAAATGAAGAGAACTAACTTGAAACACTCAGTTGTAATTAAAAATATTACTTGGTAAAGTAGGGGAATTCTTCAATGTCGTCGTTTAAGCTGGTGGCTTTAAAAATATGTTCTGAGCTAAAAACAGCATTTTTCAGCTACATCAGAGTAGAAAACGATAACAATATATGGATATGTCACCGACAATCCGTATAATTCAATATTCTATATAGTACCTACACATAGGCAATACAGAAAATACCTGTGGCGTTCATTACACTAATTGGCAGTATCATATATACATACACATTACAGATAATGATGTAATTGATGTATATCTTTTTCACATTTGTTTGGTTAAGGTGGAGGTAAACTCAGGGAACTGCCATCACGAAGCGAACGGGCAGATAATATATACCTACGTTTCCCAAAAGTGGTAAATAATAATAGGTATGAAAAAATTCTATATATTTAAATATGCGTAGAGTAGGAAAAAGATAAACGGCATGGCACGGCATCTGGGACAAGAAAATGATCCGGCAAGCAAGCAGGTCAGCTTCCTAGAAAACCGACAGCGAAATCCATTTTGCAAGCGTCCGCGTCTTGCCAGCAAATAAACGAGCTGACATTCCGAAAACAATATTACAGTTTCTCATTTCGCTCGAGATCTGTAGTTTCGCCTTATCTATTATCCCGCAGCTAAGGCGTCGTCTTGATAGTCGAGAGCAAGTTTTTCATTAATATTCTATTCATATTCAAATCTGATTCGACAGGCGTTATCATGCCTTTCGGGATGCGGGGCACGCGCCATAGCCTCGCTGTCTTTGTAAAACCACAGCACGATCCAGAGAGACACCGAAACTCGTGATTGCCTATATTATCTACGGTAAACACCGTGATATGATTTGACTATACTTGTTTGCTCTGATGGCTGAACAATGGGAGCGCTTGATTAACATGTTACGGGACTGCATTAGCCATTCCGCCGTGTGTAGATTTACGAGTACATTGGTATAGTTTCACCCATTAAGGGGTATTTAATGCGTATTGTATAGCAATTTGGGTTTTGTTAACAATACGTGTGAAAAATTACAGGATAATACCGTAGACATACTCGTACGTGGCAGTGGGCGGGCACATGGAACGCAGAACCAATGGTCGTTGGGGCGGAAAGGTTCTCGAGTGGCGACCACGTACCGGACGACTCAGCGTTGGAAGGTCCCCCAGGAGGTGGGCTGATGACCTGGTTAAGGTCGCGGGAGTCCGCAGGATGCGGGCGGCCCATGACCGGTCGTTGTGGCGGTCTCTGGGGGAGGCCTATGTGCAGCAGCGGACGTCGATGACGATGATGATGATGAATTATCAATATAGAAACTAGACACTTTGACCAACTTCATTAAGATTTTCTTTGTCTTTATCATCATCACGTATCCGATGTCACATTGCAAGTATCATTGCTTTTTCTTAGCAATATATGTTAATAGTACCTGGGTGACCGAGCTACGCTCGTGTTTTACCGGTAAATACGGGTTTCCCCAAAGCGAAGATAAGACCTACATAGATATTTCTTTCGTGAGAAATAATATCTTTTAAGATATGCTTTAACAATTTCTCTAAAGGTCTCATCGATGATAGTTATCGTTGAATTTTAAAAAGCATTCGATATTCATGTTTATTCAAGTGGCCTTAATGTGGAGCTTTTCTTTCGAGAGACGCTCCTTTTATCATTCAAGACGGAGAGGGTTCCTCGTAGAACTGCCGTATCTTTTCTCAATTCTATTATGAATAATTTTCATAGAAGGGTGAGAAGAACCTGAATTGCGTTACTTTTTAAACGAGCATACATACTCAACAACTGTCATTTAAGGCGTCGCCAAAAAATTACAATACAATTTTGAAGACGTGTTTGTCAGTGAAGAGATTTCCCTGCTGATTGTCATTAAAGTCAACTTTACAATTGGGCGAACTACTTTGACGAGTCAAAATGCACAAATTTTGCCCCCGTGTCGTGACGGGTTAGAATAGCACCACCTCCTTTCTTCCCTTGGGTATCGTAAGAGTAGACAATGGGAACCAGATTGAAGTGTATTGTGGGCGATAGGCTAGCAACCTGTCACTGCAATATCATATTTTCTCCATCTTTATACCTGCTAATAGCTAAGAAAGCCACTGAAAAGTAATTTTGGAATATAGGAACACCTTTGGGAATATAGGCGTGAGTTTATGTATGTATGTTTGCCACAGTTTGGCCACTGCTTTTTTTTGGCTAGGTGCTTACCGCGAATATAGAAAATCTTAGTTTCGAATTTCTCCCACTCCAATATACTTAGATAATAAGAGCAGCATTAAGGTTAACGTTGAAATTTTACTTACATGCACGACATATTATACCCGTGACTATGATTTTGCACCTATTACTAACATTTTATCTGTAAATTTAGTTCGCCTAACCGTGAATTTCACTTTAATAACTTTGTGTCAGAAGAATAAGCATAAGACAACATAATACTTACATGAAGAACCCGCACTGTTGGGAATCTCGGCCTTTGGCCTCGCGTGCATTGCGTGATTGTCCATCAACAATACAAATGTTAACTTTCTTTTGGACACAGGCGCAGACACTAATATATTGTCTAGGGAAACATTCAATAAATTAAACATTGCCCAAAATGTTATTATCTGTCAAATGCCAAGTCCAACTTGTATCAACGACCTACAAAGGTTTATGGCCATGGTCAACTACCTCAGTCTTTTCATTCCCAATCTGTCAAAAGAAAATGGCACATTAAGAACGCTATTGTCAAATAAAAATGAATGGACATGGGCTGAGTACTTATTATGACCCAAATAAACCCCTAAACATGTCAGTCGATTCATCAAAAGACGCGGTTGGAGCAGTAATATCACATGAAAACCAGCCAATTGCATATGCTTCTGCTTCTCTGACCAAGTCCCAACAGAATTATTCCCAAATCGAAAAGGAACTTATGTCCATTTTGTTCGGTTGTACTAAATTCCACCAATATATTTACGGTACGCAAATCAAGGTTGAAACAGACCACAAGCCCCTAATACCATTATTTAAAAAAGCCTTACATGACATACCAGCCAGGCTACAGAAAATCATGCTTCGCTTGTAGCCCTATGATCTTAATGTTACATACAAACCTGGAGGATACCTATATATAGCAGACACGCTATCGCGTGCAGCTCTCTCTGGAAAAAACATTGCTAGACCTTGATAATGTTATAGATATACATGTCAATTTTATCATGTCAAATCTGTCAGTTATCCAGAAAAAACTTTCAGAAATTCAGGACTGTAGCCAAATCATACAATATTGTCAAAAAGGTTGGCCAGAACATAAATAATCAGTTGGACAGCTTTTAAAGCCATATTTTTTCACTTAAGGACATGTCATGGATTATATTCGTTTCATGAGGGATAAAATTGTTGTCCCGGAAAAAATGAGAGAATGTGTAGTAAAATTAAGTCATGAAGGACATCATTAGGTTAGCTAAAGCTACTATGTATTGGCCTTACTTAGCCAATGACATATCGCAGAAATAACTCTAAACAGCCTATGAATATAAATTCATGCCATGGAATAAAGTAGGCATAGATATTTTTGAATTCAATGGCACAAAATATCTAATTGTTGTTGATTATTTTTCAAAAGATGTTGAGTTTGCATTATTACCCACAGGCTTAAATGCAAATATCATTATAACTCATTTATAGTCTATATTTGCAAGACACGGCAAACCTGAAACCATGATTTCAGATAATGGTCCTCCGTTTAACAGTAAGGAATTTCAGATATTTGCAAATAATTGGGATATACAGTTCATTACCTCAAGTCCATATTTAAGTCACTCTAATGGAATGGTGGAACGAGCTATAGGCACGAATGGCACGATTAAGAATATGCTAAAGAAATGTGAATCGGATAACTCAGATCCATACCTAGCATTCCTAATGTATAGAACAACTATGTATGTCTCGATACTTAAGTTCTAATATTCCAATGTCAGAATCACAACTTTCACCATCACTTGTTGATCTGGAATTGCTCAAGACTAACATTGAAAAACAAAAAGAATATTCAACACTTTATTATAATAAACACACTAAACCTTTGCCAGATTTACAGGTCAATGATGATGTATACTTTAAGCATAAACTACACAGTGTATGGGTTCCAGGTAGAATATCCGAAGCAGGTAATGAGCCACGTAGTTTCGTAATCTCGTCTCCTCAAGGGACATTTCGTAGAAATCGCGAACACATCTTGAAACCGGCCGCCCCGTTGTCCGATGTTGTACCTGTGAACAAAACAGAATTAAATGTAAGCAATAATGACAGTGATCTTCCCAGCATTAGTACTGATAATCTGCCGAAAACTACGCGATCTGGGCGTATTGTTAAATTCCCAAAAGAATATGAATAATATCACTAGTATTTTGTATTAATATTAATTAATTGATTAGATACTAAGTAAAGTAACTAGCCTAACTAGGTTAAGTTGTATTTAAATGTCAATATCAATCAAACTTGTATGTATAGACTAAAAATAACGAGTTGTCAAAATGACATCAACGTTCCGTTTCATGTAATTAAAAAGAATCTATGATCCGATTACTTAAATCTTACCTAAAATAAAATGTACTTACCTTTTTCAGCGACCCTGGATTCTTTAGTCTTCTTTTAAAAAAGGGGAAGATGTCAGATAGCAACACAGTGGTTTAAGATATATTATCTGTATTCCTTCCTTTTCCTCTCTCTTGCGATTGCGGTCATGTCAGCCTTTACGCGTCTGTGCCAAGACTGATTAATAAAACGTTCTTTACAACATATAATCACGGCATTTACATTCAACGAGCCCGAGTAGAACCTACCACCATCAACATTACATGAAGAATCTGTTGGAAGGCTCGGCCTTCGGCCTCGAGTGTCTCGCCTCTCTGCTTCGGGCCTGCGGCCCACAGCCTTGCATAAGAAGCCCGCTCTGTGTGATTACTCTCGCATGCCTTGGCCGCTCTGCTTCCAGCCTTCGGCCATCATACTTATTTTGACGAACTCGCTCTCTTGGGACAACATTTTACGGCAGAACTGCGTAGCGAGACTTTTATCATTGTACATGTAATGTTTTTGATGGAATCGATTCGTTTAGAATCGGTACATTTAATATTCAGAAATAAGCCCTTAATCATTCGTTTTGACAATAGGATTTCTCAGAGAATGTCATATTCAATGTAATCATTTCTTAGGGAGGTGTGAAGTAGGGTGAAAGTATCATCATCATCATCTGAGGTTTTACAACCGCGAGTGGTCCCTAGCCTGGTCAAATCTCCCCACTCCGATCTATTCGTGGCTTTCCTTCTCTAGCATGTAACCCCTTATGTAGGACCTTAGTCCTGGCGTCCTTTTCGAGCTTGAGAAAGATTGTATGGGAAAACAAGTAATTCTAAGGCGAGAACGAGTTCTACGCGGATGAAGTCGCGGGCAAAAGCTAGTAATACTCGTATATATAACTATTGGATATGCAGACATTCGCCGTCACTTTCTTCCAAATCTACGAATGATATTTGACTCCGTCTATTTGTCTGAACAATGGGATGTAAGTGTCGCGAGTTCCCTAAAAATAATCTTTACTTACTATTATTTAATAATTTGGCCTCAAAATTGTTACTTATAATGCAGGATGGAGTTCGTGGTAAAATCTCATTTATTCAGAACTTACACAAACTAGTCAAGATAAATGAAATGAATATCACTCCAGAGACGGTGGTCGGGATGAAATAATTGCAACGTTTAATTTCAAGCTGCTCTTTGGAACGCGCTCAGAGGTCGGTATACAAGACGTTCGGTGCGAGAAGCAATGGATATTGCTTTGTTTAATAATAACCGTTGCTTCAGAACACTCACTCTTTAGAAATTATTTTACAGGGCCGTTTCGTATTCGAGGACTCTTGGTGAACAAATTAAACCTACTGAAATAAATTTTGCGTCAATAAATTGGTTTTAACGCCAACAAACTAGTGCCAAACTTGGCACAATTTCAGATACCACTGCTTTTTGGGGCAATAACAGCATGGCTTAATTTAAGCATTATGTTCTCGAAGCTATGCGTACGTTTTTATACGATTTGTACGTGAACATTCAGTAACAAACTTAATGATCACGTAAACTTGGACTTTGACCATGTTAGGTGAAAGTAATATCAACTGGATATCACTTGACTCAAGAGTGACGAGTCGAGACAAGACGAAGAGCGACGAGTCTTAGAAAACACAAACTCTTATCGGGAATTTGCTCCTCAGACTTTGACCTCACTAGACTTGACTTTGAACTTTTGTCCCCCCTTGTATCGGTAAATTTATCGCAAAAAATTAAAAAAATATATATAGTATAAAATATATGTTCCATGTATTATGGGTTCGCCTAGGTTAGGTTAGCCTTTATACTATTCCAAATTTCAAATCAATAGCATAGGTAATTCTTGAGGTAGTGAAGTATTTAGGAATGTGACAGACAGACAAAGCGGCACCGTAAGGGTTCCTTTTAAACCGTTATGGTACGGAACTCTAAAAATAACGCCTACTATTGAATTCATGAAAATGGTGTGATTATTGATATTTAAATTTTGCGTTATTTCAGCGTTAACTGTATAATAATTAATAGCTATGTTGATAATAACTTATTGTAGACACAGTTGTGTTGAGATATTCTATTTTTTTCATCTTTTTGTAAAAACTCTGACATGTAATATCGAGAATTACGAATAAATAATTATGAAATTTTGTAACACAACTTGTATGTTTAAAAAAATAAACTACCCATTACCCACAGTAAACATATTAAAACACTTGGTAGAATATGACAGTGTGTGCAGATACTTTTCATTCAAAAAAATACCCTAAATAAATCTACCCTCGTCCAAAAATATAAATTCACGAAAACTCGTAAAAAAATAGCCAAGTATATTCAAAAGCCCTGGGGTTATCAGAATTTTATTGTTTCAAGGTTTTCAAGACCTTATTTTACAAGCGAAGTTCATAATTTTGTCAGCCCTTCAGCGCTATAGTTCGCAAGGCTCGCCAAATATCGGATCGCACCACTCGTTCTCATCATAAAATATTTTACAGCTTTCTAAAATCAAGTATTATCGTAACTCAAATTCCCATGGGTTACCTTTGCTTGAGGCCGTTGTCATCTATCCTTCTAAAATTACTATAAAATCTTGGTCATGAATTGGATATTACAGAACGATTTTTCACATTATTTAAACTATTTTGATTGATGCTACCTTCGAACCTAAATGGTCGCGAACGGTACTGGAGGAACTTCCTCCCTTGGACGCTCCGGTTGTGAACGCCTCCCTAAGGCGTTGTAAGCGGGAACTAGTGAAGGATTTTGTGCCTGAGCTTGATTGCTCCGATAGCTCAGTTGATTAGAGCGATTCACCGCGCATGCCAGGATGTCGCAGTCACAGGCCAGAATCCTGCTCGGAGCACAACATTTTTCAATTTGTATTCAGAATTACAAATTCTAAAACAATATTTTCTTACAATCGCGCATCTGTGTGCTTGCTATAACTACATATACAGGAACGCTAACTAGCGCTCAGTCTAGCCTACGCCGTCTGCTTCGGCAAATTGGTAGGTATAAATAACTAAAGCCCTTCTGAAGAAAATAATATTTAGTAGGTCTAAAAACATTTTATTCGTATAAATATGGCCTGATTTTGCTGAGACCACAAACTCAAGTTAATGCCTTGCAAATCATGCTTCAAAATTCATCACAAAATTGTTATTTTGATGTCCAAAGTCTGAGTTCTCTTACTAGTAGCTTCTTACGGATTTTCCCGAACTGAACGACGGCAAGATCGTCCACAATGATGACCGCTCTCGTAAAAACCAGATGACCACGGGGATCATTCGTACTGTCGATCGAACATGTTGATCCATTGGCGCTTGCAACGTCACATTAGTCGTCTAAACCTTGTTCTTGTCGATAAATTTATCTAGTAATCAGTGATTTATTGTTGTGGTAAAATGTTCCAACACAAAAGACACGCTGTGTTCCCATAGCGACAAAATTTTCGAGAAGTAATAGTAAGTCAGGCAATTCATGTTATGAAAATATAAACTGCAATGGATTTTCTGCAGTCTCTGGGTACTTTGTTTTATTTCATGGAGGAGAAGTCACGTGGTTCCGGGCGTCTTCCCATCACAGGCATGGCAAATGTCAGTCTAAGAATAATGTGGTAAACCAGGAAGAAATAGTTATTCCAGGAAAAAGCTATTTCATGAACTATACTAGTCAAGGAGTGAGCCATTCCGTCGTGAAATAATATACATAAGTATGTGTGCATTAGCAACACCGAGAAAAGGGAAAGCCCTCTACTCGTGGCAACCAGACGTTAAACATGAAATATTCCCAGCAATATATTTCTATGCGTGTCGCGTGGGCTAAGCGGTCGTTTATCAATACGCTCTTAGACGGATCTCGCTTACGTTCGACAACATTCCACAAAATAACAATGAAGTATTCGCAAAAACAAATAACAGCGCTACAATTCTTTATATCATTAAATCTCGAGATTTTGATGTGGGCGTTCAGAAAAAGTCAAGTACCCAATTAAGAAACGATTTGCTAATATTTGCGACTTGTCTGCTTATTGAAAGATTATTTACGTACTTACTGTTGGTATTAGAAAAATAAAATCACATTAACTAAGTGTACATACTTACTTGAACGGAAACATGTTCAGCTTGAAATTATTTTTTATGAAACGAGCAACATTGTTGTAAACGCATTCTCTCCTCGATCACTTTTTTATGGATATCTTTAACCCAATTTTTTCTTTTTTACAAACATCTTCTATCATACAGCTTGTCCCGACAATTACAAACACAACTTAAAAAATGCCTCGTAAATGCAGCTTTTCTGAAGTGATGCGCTTACATTACCTACCTATGTATTCGGGAATTTATTTTCATATAAGTAAAGCAAACAGCAAAAGCACATGATCATTTAAGTACCTTGTCACTTGCACTTACTTTCATGCATGCACGTGCGACAAAGTACTAAAATGGTCATCTGCATTTGCTGTTGACGTAGACTTTTGAATAAAAGCGTACAAAAGTTAGCAAATTATTTTCGTCCCATTCTCAGAACTCTAGTCATAGCTGCTACACGACTTAAATTATTGTTCATGACTATGATTGAGATGCGCATTAAGGCATCAGGAGAGCTACAGCGTAGTGAAGTAAAGAGAACATTAATTTTCATATACAGTGAGTATATTTAATAGAAGCAAACGATTAAACCTCACATAGTGTTTGTTAGCAGAAACTATCTTAGCTACTAACGCTGCCTTTTGCCCACACCACAGCAACTCCTCAAACTCTTGGGTGTCTTCTTTTGCGTTGTTTGAGGTTAATCCTAACGAGGTGCTTATTACTTTGGCAAACTTAAAATCTAGCAGCGCCCCGGGTTGGGACCACATTCCGACCATTTTTCTAAAACTTGCCAGTGAAATAATGGTCCCTATAATAACACATCTAGCTAACTTATGTTTTAAAACCGGAATTTTTCCAAATGCTCTTAAATTAGCTATAATTACTCCGGTATTCAAGGGATTGAACAGAGACAATATGTCTGACTACAGACCTATACACACACACACACACACACCTTCCAATTTATCTCAAACAGATTCTCTAAATTAAAATATTCTTTTTGTAAAATATTCGTAGTTTTGTACGTGCGCATGTATACAAATGCCCTAATGTATGTACATGCGTGCGCGTCTGTGTATATGTATGTGTGTATATATGTACACACATACATATGCGCGGAGAGTCTATAGTTATTTATAAGTTGTATTTAATAATACAAATGTAACTTATCAGCTTATAGTTATTACCTCTTTACTTACAACAGTTGTACTACTTGATACCGCTCAATGGAAGAGCGGTGCCCTTTAGCACAGGTATTACATTTACTTAAAAAGGGGACACCAGCACACTGTAAAATTAGTACTTAAGAGAACAAATAAATCATTTTTCATTTTCATTTTTCAGTGTAATCACTAATTAAGAGTTTTTTTTTACGTTACAACTTATTAAGACGCCGTATTTTTTTACTTATATTTACCAAGCAGCGATGTAACGCAAACATTCATTATACAGAAATAAGTACGATAAAATATCTGTCAAAAAAACTCTTGGTTAATGATTACAAATGAAATAAATGAACTTTATACTGCAAGTACGCTGCAATGGCAATTTTACAAGTCAAAATCTAGTAGCGTTTCTGAAAAAGAAGACCACTGCCGATAAGAAACGCCGAAATAAACTCTAAAGTTAGTTATTTCCTCCCAGAAATATGCTTATTACAATGATAATACTTAACCTACTTAGTATAAGTAAATCTGAGTATGGATACAAAAAGAGGAAGAATATTTACAATGCGTAATTCAACAAGACAACATGAGTTTACAAATTTTCTAGACGTGATACAATGGAAAATATACATATATGAAAATTATTGCTATTTACGTAGGTCTCTGGGTAAGTATAATTTTCACAAAGAAGTAACATACAAAATGTTTCAGGGTTATTTTAGTGAACTAAACCACTAGATGTATTACATATATCAACAAGGAAATGACTTGTCATTCTAATGTCACAATAATATTAAAATTACTGTCTAAAACGGGATATTGACCATATATATTAATTACATTCTGTGAGTTCCCTATATTTCAGCACTATTTCAAGCACCATTTTCAATGATTAACCCCAGTTTCAGTTCAGTTATTTTATTAAGACTTCTTTGATCGTCTTGACTGTCACTTAGGCGCCTTCCTGACTTGTCGATGCGGGGGCGGTACGATATGAGAAAAATGTCAGCTGTCAGTGTCAACCGATAGTAATGCAGTACTGCCCCACTTCTGCGCATGGTATTACTACTGCGCAAACGTATTACTGACAGTATTTCGTCAAGTGAGGAAATCTCACATCGGTAAATTCACGTCAAAGAGCAAAATACATATCGCTCCCGTCCCGCCAAATCAGGAAGTAGCCTTAGATAAATAAATTACTAAAACAAATGTCAAACAATAAGGATGTTCACTTGACAGAACTGTTAAAGACTTTGTCCGGCAAATGAACAGGACGATTATGTTGGGGCAGAATTTTAATTAATTTATTACGTTCATGAAATTAAAACGAAAATATCATTTAAAAAAAAACGATTTTTTTATTTAAAGTGAATTGTTTTGGGTACTAAAATTACCCTTCTTACCCAATTTGTTAGCACCTTATATACTTAGTATGTGAACTATAGGGAATAAAACAATAATTTCAATTTGATGCTAGGTTATCCCGTCTGATTATCAGTGCGTCGCGCACACACGACATACGCAAATGCTAGAGAAGAATCAATCACTTGACAAGCCTAACCCCAATAAGGTCTGGTTTCCCCCTCGGGTTGGTAGGTCAGATGGCAGACGCTTCCGTAAGAGCTAGTGCCTACGCTAATTATTGGGATTAGGTAGCGGATCCCAGGCATCCTTCAAGATGCAACTGTACTGGGAATAACGCTAGGAGGATGATGCTTGTGAAGAATCAACATATGACTGAAGACGGAAACTTCCCGTTCTATTTGTGAATGACAAAAATAAGAGGTTATTGAACAATCTTATTCCGAATTAATCTGCGCCGAGTTGCCTTTCTAAACCGAAAGCTTAATGGAAGCGACGTTGCATAATTATCTATTCGTAAACCACTCTCGGTAAGTTTAAAACAATCAGTCCCGATGACGAAATAATGCTTAATTCAGATAAAATAAAGGGTTGGAATTGAAAACACATTTTTATGTGTTAAGTAGGTACTAGCGTTATGTTTTGATAATTGGAAACTAAAATGTTCACATTCACTCCTAGTGCTCAAAGTGTACAAACTTTTAACGCTCGTACAGTTAGCATCAAAAGTTGCTACGCTTATGAAAATGTTAAAAGCGTTGCTACTTTTGATGCTGACTGTACAAACTCGAACGTACGATAGCTAGATCTGTCATTTTTGCTATGGAAAGTGACATATACCTAACCTAACGCACGCTCAGCGGGTGAACTACTACCGCGCAACGAAAACAATGAAGTTCGTGTATCTCCCTCTCTGTCGCTTGAATACCCAATTGCGACAGAGACGGAGATAGATAAACGCTACGTTGTGGGATTTCGACCCGCGCTAGCCTGTCGGTACGTGGTCACCACTCGATAACCTTTCGGCCATCGGTACCTTCTACGTGCGATGTTATTTATATTATAAAGAAAGAACAAACATCTCAGGAACATTTGTTCCTGAGACTTGGATGTTTTCTATGTATTTATGTATATATCTATTAAATATATCGTCGTCTGGTACCCATAACACAAGCCTTATTGAGCTTACTGTGGGACTAGTTCGATTTGTGTAAAAAATGTCCCCTAATATATATATATATTTTTTTAGAACAAACAATTGGTACCTACTATGAAACAGTAGCACGTATACCTAATAACACTCGTATTTTACGTACAGCCGAAGTATTTAATTCCAAAATAGATGCCACTTAGGAAAGTGTCGTGAAAAATCATGATGTTGATTTCAGGGCAAGTATTAAGTATATACTCGTATGTACTTGGTGTCTTTTTCTATTAGTCTAATTATGTCTAAAGTTTTTTGAGTCTATGGTGCTACTCGTATAATGTTTTGTGATATTCTTCTTATATATCTGCTCTAAAAAATTTGCTCTATTGCTGCCTATTCTTTAGATACCGCGCTGAATATGTTATTAGGTTCCATTTTCTCATTTTAGCCTAGCGATGTTTAATGGCGAAGCTAGAAATGATAAAGTGCGGTACCGTAATACAGCAGTTGAAACTCTTAACAGAAAATACTTTTATTTATTCTTATGTTTTTAACGATAACCGCTGGCGGCATCACACTAAGGCCACGTTCAGGCGCAAGCGTAAACAGACGCCACATCACTGGCGACGTGGGGGTTCCACATAGCATATTTTATCGAAATTGTTAGACCCGTTTCCGAGATCCCCGAATTAAATAACAATACAAGAATTGCTCGTTTAAAGATAAAAATAAATAAATAACATAGTACCTGGGCGACCGCGCTTTGCTCGTGTTTTCTCGGAGAATACGAGATTTCTCGAAGATGAGACCTAGAAATTCATTCTTCGCCCCCAAAAACCCCTGAAACACATACACGTACATTTCATGGAAATCGTTAGAGCCCTTTCCGACCATGAATGGAAGATTGTTTGGAAGAGCATTAACTAAGCCTGCGCCTGCGCCTTAAACAATATGTGGCAATTATTTCTCTAAGGCGTGAATGAGTTTTATAATAATAAACGAAACAATAATGTCAGAGAAACGAGTCCTGAAAGGTGTTGCATCTCTTTTTCTTCCGAGCGAAAGATATAAACGTGTCTCGACTCGGGGGCATGGTTTACACGAATCGAGGCATCGCCTTAAATAAAGAGTAATCCTGGAAATTAATATTATTTTCCAACCAGATGAACTGTGGTTACTTACGATACTTTTTGAGGTGGAGTTTAAAAAGTTTCTGAAAATTATTTCTATCAGGCTGAAGGTGCCGGCTTTGAATCCCGGTTAGGGCATTTATTTGTTTCTGTGACGAGCACGAATTGTTTTACAGTCCTGGATGTTTTGTATGTATTTATTTATATTATCTATATGAGTACGTATATCATGGGCTAGTTATACCCATAGCACCAAGTTTTGCTCAATTTGGGACTAAGCTACTAATTTGTTACGTGAGGCTTCAGGTAATAAGTGCATACACTACCGCTCATAATTATTTAGGCACCCATACCTTTTTCCATACATCTATACAGATACAAACACACTACACTTTTTATGAACCAGCAATTAGCAGTTATATAAGTCATTGCAAAAAGAAAACTACCATTTTAAAAGGGGGGTCTTTGGCACCGGGGCTCTATAAGTCAGCTAAATAAAAAATGCAAAATGCACGCTAAACTGTCAAGGGACTCTGACTTGGCAGTGTATTTTTGAAAGTCATTTTTGTATAATTATGAGCGGTAGTGTACGAAGTTAGGCAATTTACTTATTTTTATTTATTTTTCGCACAATGTATACTAAAACGTGATAAGATTCATGCGTTAAGATGCTTGCGTGAATATGGGGGAGGCCTTTGTCCAGCAGTGGACGTCCTTTGGCTGATATGGTGGTGGTGGTGGTGGTTAAGATGCTTGTTGATGTTGATTATAGACTCATGTCGAATTAGTTTTCTCGGTCGGTAGTCGCTACGCTCGTTCTTATATAAAAATGACACTCGTCTAAAATCACTTACTCTTTGCACTCCATAAACAACTATTGTAACCATACCTTCTATTTTCTTATTAATGATATTTGGCTAAAAATATTTTAGATTAAAAATAACAAAATAATGGTACTTTTTTGTTTTAAAACCCTAATCTCGAATACAAAGTGATGGCGATACTGTTTTTAAAATTAGGGCACAGCAGAATATCATCTGATTCATATTAGGTGTAGCCCAACTGGGGAACAACCTCCACCTTACAGAACTCCCAGCCGTAATAACCATTAGTTACGTGAACGCGCTACTGAATGTGTGCAATGTGCACCCTTAAATCAACAAAAGGTCGGCAACGCGTATCTATGTGAATCCATGGAAGTTGCAATCCATGACCATTCGCTTGTTTGCCACTGTCATGACAGAAAACCAATACTGCCTCTAAATTCAAAACTTCCAATCATACACAGCTAGTTGGCAGAGCCGATCTGAGTCACGATACGCAGATCCATATTGAATTTGTCTCCATATTTCGTCAAAAATCCACCACTAACAGGATTGGTACCGTCTCACTGGAAACGTAAAAAACTCCCGCGGATTGTGCTTACATAAAGGAGTGGAATCCTGGACAATCCACCGTGACATGATTGATGAAAACACCGCTTAGGGGATTTGCACACAAGGGAATGCCGCTATCGCGAAATGACGTTTGGTGTTTTTTCCAGTAAATAATGAGGACTTGTGAAATGTAATTTGATTGTTACAATTATAATACGTCACTAGTTTTCTTTTTTACTGTAATGTCGGCAATATCAATATTTATAATATATATTCAGGGACCCGGGTATGTCCTAAAACTACGACCAAGACCACCGGGGGATGGGCAGCAGCATCCCTGGAGTGCGGTGGAGATACTGCGATCGCCAACCCGCATGCCAAGCGTGGCGATTATGGCATATACCCCCCGTGAATATGGGGGAGGCCTATGTCCAGCAGTGGACGTTCTTTGGCTGATATGGTGGTGGATACAGGGTGTTCGGCAGATGGATGGACATACGTATATTGGGGATAGGTGAGGTCATCTGCTACGTGGTCAAGCACAAAGAAAATTAACGGAGAAAGTATGTGCGTTTAGGGTGAGAGGTTGTTTGTTTGTTTGAGTGTGCTCCTCAATATCTCCAAAACGGCTTGACCGATTTGAATACGGTTTTCTGCAATGGGTTTGTGGTTCATTCGGGATGAACCCCCAATAAAAGTTACGGCTATAACTCGCCAAAGCGCGCTGCAGCCAGCATTTTTTTCTTAAAAGTGCGTTTGAGCGCATTTTCTCCGGAACTCTGCTTGACCAGCATAGAAGATTTCGATAGCGCTTGGTGAGGAGTACATGTACTTGAAATCTGAGGATCATGATGGAGCAGAAAAACATAGGTAGTAGGGTAAAGGAGTTAGATATCTTTGTGTCTGTTTTTGAGCGCTTTTGTTTATGTTTGCTTAGCAGCCGTTATAAACGAACTTCTGAGGGTCTAATGCTGGAGTAATACAACATTACACAGAACCTTTCGAAGGCATATAGCTTTAGAGCTACTTGACAGTGTTTGGGCTCTTTTCATCGTGTTTGCTGAGTTGCTTCTGTACATGATTTGCTGAGGGTCTGATGCCATCATCAGAAAAATATTGCAGGGAATCTTGTTCAGGAAATTATTTAGTGAACCGTGTTTTGACTTTTTTGATAGTACTTATTGAGAAGCTTCTTCATCTGAACTGCTGAAGGCCTGATGATGGAACAGAACCGCTCCCTAGGGAACTTTGAGAAGGCACAAATATGTATTACCGTGTTGTGATTATTTTGATAGTGTTTTCTCGGTATCTTCTGTGCATGAACTGCTAAGGGCTTGAGGTATGATAGAACAGAATAACATATTAAGGAACTTTGTGAAGGCTCCTAGATAGAATACTGTAATACGACTCTTCTAAAGGTGTTTAATGAGTAGTTCCTCTACAAGAACTGCTAAAAGCAGAATTTTTGCTTTTTATAAGCAGGTGTAAGCGATATTATCCCCCAAACAGGTCTGCCGATTTAAAAATATTATAAGTATTTTATTATATTATAAGTATTATTATGGGGTTTATGATTTATTGGCGATACATTACTTAAATATGCCACGGGGCACTATAAAAACCATCGTGTTATGTTGTAAAATATCAGGATTATAACGGCTTCACCAATTTAGATGTACGGCAGAGCGCAATTAATGTGGTAGTTACCCACGACGGAACGAAGAGGGCATATGCATTGAGAACAGAAAGGACAGATTCTCCAAATCGGCTAAACCGATTGACATACGGTTTTCTGCAATGGAATTGTGGTTTATTATTTTAACAAAAAAAAAAACGACGTGATTAAGAACAGACACTTTTTTAATAGTTTAGAATTCGTATTTTTGAAAACGAATAAGGTTTTCATCAAATTTCGTCATCCATCTTAACGAGATATTGCGATCTAAAGTAGAATAGGTAACTACTTATTTCCACTTTCCTCTTGTTTAAGTTTAAAATGATTGGTCCAATTAACTGATATTAAATTCCTTGTTCTTGTGAAAGAGGCCGTAGGATGTGAGTGACTATACTGGGCTCGCATGTACATAGGTACTCGTAGTGTGCTTTCTGCGGGCGTATGATGGTTGCCGTTTTATCACTTATCGTCATGGATAAGACGCCCGTCACTCTCGCACTCGCATACTTGTCAGAACGTGACGGATGTCTTATCCACGATGATAAGTGATAAAATGCCAACCATCATAGTTTGGGATAGAAAGTATCCATATAATGTAAATAAATAAATAAATGTGGGCACGGTCTTCGGGCCTTTGCTCTTATAGCTATGACTCGCGTAGTAAGCGCGTACTAAATGGATACTGCGATACTTTGGGCCTCGTGGTGCTCGCCCTTATACCTCGCGTGCCTCGATGCTCACGTGTGGGCTCGCCCTTCCAACCTTCAGCTCGCAAGCTGGCGTTGAGAGCGCTCTGGTGAGACACTTCGGGCCTTCAGACCTACGCAGAGTTCGCCCTTCAGTCCAACTAGCCTTGACGCTCCCCTTTGAACACTCAGCGATAGTGAGAGTCCGCGTAGGCTCGCGCAGAGAGCGTTAACCGTCACGTTTGGACTTTTAGGCATTTCCGGCCTACTGACCTCTGCCTTTGGTTTCGCGTGCCTCGCCACTTAACTTTAGGCTTTCGGAACTCACATTCGATTGTAATACACTCGTGATAGATAGTGCCCGTGTGGGCTCGCCCTTTGGGCCGCTAAGCTAAGCTAGTGCACTCTCTCGAGCCTTCAGCCCCAGGTTCTTGTGAGTCACTCGGGGGTAGGAAGTTTCTACGTAGGCTCGCCCTCCGGGCCTCCGGCCCTCGGGCTCACGTAATGGAGAGTGCTCTCCGATGGAACATTTCGAACCGTTGGCCCTACGCTGAGCTCGACTTTCGGCCTACTATGCCTATTTCCCCGGAATATATAACGTTAGGTGAGAAACAACTATAGTTTTTTATACCACGTCAGTGGTATACAAGTGTACCTACGGTCCGCTTGATGGTAAGCGGTTACCACAGGTTATGGACGCTTGCAATACCAGTAATGTCAATGCGCATTGCCGCCTCTTTAAAAATATATACATTCCTTTCTTGAAAATTCCCCTACTGTCCGTTTCCATCCCTTACCTTGGGAAAACCTCGGCAGGGAATTCATTTCACAACTGGAGCGTGTTAGGGAGGACATTTCTTGCTATACATTACTCTTTAAAAAGAATAAAATAAAACAAATTTAAAAAAAAATGGAAATCCCACGACGTTTCTAATTGTAAAATAATAAAATAAAAAATAAAAGCCCCCCGACCATATACGAAGTAAGTACATAAAAGATAAAAGTAGATTTCAAAAACGTATGTATGATTGCGAGGTATAGTTAGAAATCCAGAAAAATCCGTTGGGGGCTGCCATCGAGTTGGGGATGCCGGTCGAGACAAGAGTCTGTGAATGGCATCGGAGTCAGCCTCATACACTGTTGGTTTAAAGGTTATAATAATATCATTGTAGGTACTCACTAGCTAGATGACAACCACCGGAGATAAATAACCTGAGTAGCTCTCCGGGGGCGAGTTACCCGATAGATTCTGAAACCGTACCGTACGGTACGGTTTCAGAGGAATTTACTCCCTCAGACGCTCCGATTGTGGAATGAGCTCCCTGCCGAGGTTTTCCCGACGGACTACAGTATGGGGTTCTTCAAGAAAGGAGTGTATAAATTCTTAAAGGGTCGGCAACGCGCATGTGGCACCCCTAGGAGTTGCAGGCGTCTATAGGCTGCGTTGACCGCTTACTATCAGGCGGGCCGTACGCTTGTTTGCCACCGACGTGGTATAAAAAAATAGTACATTTCGATGCTAGTGCGGAAAGTATGTCATTTCTACACGAGTAGCGAGGGAGACTCGGGACGAGTGAAGAATGACATTTCCGCACGTGTATTGAACGACGTTTTTTAATACAGTTGCGAAAAAATAAGAAAAACAACAAGTAATATTTATAAAAACAATATCGAATGTTGCCTTTAGAAACTTAAAACATGCTTGCAGTAAGTAAAAACGCCTTTTCTTTGACAGGCGTTTCGGCAGCTATTCCGTTCCACTCAGACAACTTATTAAGAACGGTTTTTCAATATTCAATATTAAAAAATAAACGTGTTATAATGATGAAGAGGTAAGTAATAAAATATGAAATGTGTATATTTTTCGTATTCTGATATTAACAGTAGGTTTTTATGGTGATTACGACGTTTAAAGGAAACTAATATTTAACACCCAGCAATAAGGAGTCATGCATTGGAACAAGCATAAATTTAAAAAAATTGGAAAAGTGAAAAGCACTAGTGCGCGAAAACCAACTTTCCGCACGCTAAACAGCTACGTAAAGTAGCACTTTTTGAGCAACTGTATTAAAAAAGATGTTAAAGTGCCGTCGCGCGTCGTATAGCTTTCGCTCCAATTGTTAATTTTCGCGATGATTTCGTCCAGAATTGCACTGACGCATATTTTCGGCCATAGAAAAATCGTGGGCGAACAAAACGCAAGAGAATTTAGAGTGCTTAATTCCGGATAAGAGTATAAAGAAGAATGCACGCAGCTGAGATGAGAATGCTGTGATAGATGCGTGGAGTGACGAGGAAAGATCGGATTAGAAATGAGTATATAAGGCAAAGTTTGAAACCAGTGATGGAGAAAATAAGGAGCAGTAGGTTAGCATGGTATGGGCATGAATGTCATACTGATAAAATAAAGTAAAAAGTAAAAAAGTAAAAGTAGTTTATTCTTCAAATTAGGCATATTACATGCACCTATGAACGTCAATAAACTACCACCGGTTCGGAAAAATAAACCTCTGCCACGAGAAGAACCGGCGTAAGAAACTCGGCGAGGTGTCATTTTTTCAAAACAATATACATTGTATAGTTAAATATAAATTACAGTGTCAGCTACTACAAAATAACTGAAATAACAATGCTACAGTAGAAAACATATTTTCGCGATAGATTACCCGTGCAGGACGCTATCACTGCCAAACATCCCTATCCATGATGTAATCGTTTATCTTATAATATGCTTTTGAAATAAGTGTTTGTTTTACTACAGATTTGAATTTAGAATTACTAAGTTCAGTAATGTGTTTAGGAATTTTATTGTAGAATTTGATACAATTTCCCAAGAACGACTTTTTCGCCTTTACTAGTCTATAGAAGGTTACTTTCAGTTTCCCAGTATTTCTCGTGGCTATTGGTTTATCAGCGTTCGTTGGAAAATTGCCCAAATTCTTCCTAACATACATTATTATTTCAAATATATATAGGGACGGCAGGGTTAGAATATCTATTTCTTTGAAAAAATCTCTTAATGACTCACGTGACCCCAAGTTATAAATTGCTCGGATAGCCCTTTTTTGCAAAATAAAAACAGTTTCAATATCTGCAGCTGATCCCCATAAGATAAGACCATAAGTAATTATACTATTAAAATAAGCAAAGTAAACTAACCGTGCCGTTGCCACATTGGTAAGCTGCCTTATTCTCCTGACTGCAAATGCAGCAGAGCTCAACCTACTTCCTATCGCTGTTATATGGGAACCCCACTGCAATTTTGAGTCCAATGTAATACCTAAGAATACAGTAGAAGTAACAAATTCTAATGTTTGACCATTAAGTCTAATATTTGTATATAAGTTTCTGTTTGATGAGTTCGCAAGAGAGAATTTAATACATTTCGTTTTTTTCGGGTTCAATACTAAGTTATTGGCAGCAAACCAGTCAGATATCATAGAGAGGGTATTATTTGGTTCAATGAGTTCAGTATCTCTCCTATTTACCTTGAACAGTAATGAGGTGTCGTCTGCGAACATTACAATGCCTGATCTTCGGCTTACCATATATGATTAGATTAGATTTAGATTTATTTATTTCACAATATACAATGTCACTTAAAATTACACATAGTCAATTGAAAGGAATTTATATTGTGATCGTCAGTTTTTTAAACATTGTCAAATTTAGGTTGATATACATTTATCATAATAATAATATTTACAAGTATATGTCAAAAAATAATAATAATAATAATACAAAATACAAAATGAACATGTCAATAAAGAATTAAGATCGCCTTACGGGTCGTCATCAATCATCGTACAATTACACAATTCAAACAAAACAACAATACAAAATACTTGGCACAATTCAGATGTCAATAAAAATATAATATTTATAATAAATCTATTTAGTTATGTCATAATACTCTTTTATAGAATAAAGCGGATTTTCCAACAAAAAGTTTCTTAGTCGACTTTCAAATTTTTTTTCAGAAGTTTCACTCTTTAGCTCTAATGGTAGTCGCTCATAATAAGTTGGTCCCATGACACGTGGGTTTCTCCCTGCAAGTGCCATGCGACGAGGGACTGTTCTTAGGCGCCCTGTGGAGCGAATCACTTTGCCTAAAACTTCAACCCTTGAAAATGTCGACAAGTGACTTCTGACAAATTTTAAGATTTCAAACAAGTAAAGTGAGTAGTGCGTCATGATACGGTTTTCAACGAAAATGCCCCTGCATGAGTGTCTTGTTTTCACTCCAACCATTGTGCGTAGGGCACGCTTCTGCAGTATTAAAACTCGAGTGGCATCTGTCGAGTTACCCCACATTATCGTACCGTACGACATTAGCGAATGAAACATTGCAAAATAAACCGATCTTAACGAAACTTTCGATATGAGGGGTCTTAATTTCCGCAACACGAAAACGGCACTACTCAGCCTATCACATAGTTTGTCGACATGGCATTTCCAGTTTAGGTTCGAGTCTAAAATAAATCCGAGGAACCTACACTCGCTACATAGTGGCATCGGAACATGGGTTATAAAGGGTGGAAGTGGAACGTGCCGCCCTGAAAAAATCATAACGTTTGATTTGGCAACATTCAACATCAAACCGTTTGTTGTGAACCAGTGTTGCAACTGCCCGCAAGTGTCATGGATCTTTTCACTGAGCTGCTCATATGTTGGTGCGCTAACTATGACGGTAGTGTCGTCCGCAAACAGCACTGGCAACCCTGTTGTAATGGCGGATGTCAGATCGTTTACGAATGTTAGAAACATGGTGTTGCCTAACGCAGATCCTTGTGGAATACCTACACTTATCCGACCAGTGTCGGACATAAGAGTTTTGCCACCTGCGGACAGTTTCACCAGCTGTCTACGGTCTGACAAGAATGACTTGAACAATCGGTGAGCCGCATTTTTTACACCATAAGACCGTAATTTGTTCATGATCAACTTGTGACTGATAACGTCGAAAGCCTTGGATAAGTCGCACATAATACCCGCCATTTTATATTTTTCATCTAGACCTGTCACTATGCAGTCGAAGATTTTATGTGCCGCCATGGTTGTAGACATGTTTTTCCTATATGCAAACTGGTTTTCAGTGAGCAGGTCATTTGTTTCGAGATGATTCATTAAGCTGGATGACAGTATTGATTCAACTATTTTTGATATGGTGGGTACTATGGTAATTGGCCTGTAGTTGCTGACGTCTGTCTTGTCTCCTTTCCCTTTAAAAACCGGGCATACCCTAGTTTTTTTAAGCACCGCAGGATATACACCAGTCTGAAACACATTGTTTAACAACACAATCAATATGTCAGAAAAGACCGGCCAAATACATAAGATGATATCTAGCGACATATCATATGCATCCACAGTTGTGCGCGTCTTTAACATCGATTGTATTGTTTTGTGCAATAGCTCATGTGTCACGACGGGGAGACTGTACAGAGGCACGTCTAAGCCACTGAGATGCTTCGTAAGGTACTGTGAAGACAAAGATTCGTCACTATGTATTATGTACTTCGATGCTATATTTAAAAAATGTGTATTAAATATATTTGGAACTTCGCTGTCTGGTGCCTTAGTGTTCGTGAGAGGATTTTTTAAACTAATATGAGTTGACCTTGACCCACTTTTTAAGCCGACTTCATTGTTCACAATTTTCCAAATATCTTTCGTCGGGTTCTTACTTTTCTGCAGCAGAGTCTCAATGTAAGTTTGTCGAGCACTTAGTGTAGTTGATTGTATGAGCCGTGAATAGTGTTCTATGCAGTCTGATATAAGGGTATTGTTGGGATATTGGCGTCTTATCTCTATTAGGTCTTTATGTTTGCGTATGTAGTCAGACAGTTCATTAGTCAACCATGGGGTATGTCTATTATTATGTATTTTCAATGTCTTTAATGGGAATCGTAAATTTATATAATAAGTTAATATATTAAATAATTTATCGAATTTCATATGAATGTCAAAGGTAGGATTATATATAAAATTAAAATCGTAACTACAAATGTCAGTAAAAAATAATTGAAAGGATTCTTTATTAAATACCCGATGCTTAACTGTTTGGACTACATGATTTTTTGCGTGTTTATGTTTTAAAGCGAATTCGTACATCTGGCCGTTATGATCGCTGATAGCGGTATCCACCGGCGAGACCGTAATGCAATCGCGAGTATGATTCGCTATGCCGCAGTCAATGCACGACGAACAGTCTGCAGTAAGGCGTGTGGGGAAAGTTACGATATTTGAACTACCATAGCTACTTAGTACATCATTCACCCGTACTTTCAAATTATTCTCAGTTAGATAATTTACATTTTGGTCGCCAACTATAAGAAACTTTTTATTGTCGTCAGTCAGTTTCTTTAATAACAATTCCAAATTATTTAAATAAATTTCAAAATTACCATTACAAGTCCTATACAATACTACAATAATCAAATCAAAACAAGGTAGTTCAATAGCCGCTAACTCCAGATGATATGGAACACAGAGGGTATGTAGGTCGTTACGTTGTTTATACTGCGTACCGTCGCGTATGTATACAGCTACCCCGCCATGCGCACCGCTGCGCTCGCGACAGTAGGCGTTTGCGAGCGTGTAATTACATAACCTCACACGTTCCAAGTCACCTTTACGGCACCAAACTTCGGTCAATCCAAGTACATCTGGGTTTGAATCACAACATAATAATTCTATTAGTGAGGTTTTACCACAAATCGATCTTACATTTTGGTGAATAACTACAAATTTTGATGTTACGTCGGTGTTGTGATAACTCGCGGTGCAGTGGAGTTTTTTGTTTGCAAGACGTTTTTTGTTTGTGGAACGTTGAAATACCTTACTACAACACCGCTCGGCCAGTTTGCTGCACTTCTGGCAATCTTCACCTTGCCAGCAGGCACGTCAAGACGAAATGATGTGTAATTCCCTCTGGTTACCACCAGCTGCTGGCACACCGGTGCTGAGATTCCCAATTTGGTCTGGACGTGACGGATAACATCTTCAGTGGTGGTGTCCTCACTAAGATTGAAGACGTGCAGACTAACGACACGAGGTCCCGCTGCACGCAGCTCGTTGTTGCTGCTCTGTGATGATGGTGCTGCTTGAGGTGCATTAGCGGCGGGTGCTGCGCGCAGGCCAGTGCTGCTTTGAGCCTGGGGCACATCGGCAGGCGGAACCAGTGGTGGAGGCGACGCAGCATCAGCAGTAACAGAGGCATTAGAGCTGACTTTCTTCGAACCAGGCTTGTTCCGGTTTTCTGCAGCTGCAAGTCGTTGTCGTGTTTGGCGCATCCCATACGCAGGTGCTGGATCTGCTAGCCTGAGATTCTCTGGAGTAGCAGCTGGCAGGATGGGGCTAGATGAGATTGGGCTACTAGCTACACTACCGTCAGACTTAGAGCTCGCCGGGATAATCGATTCGGGGGTTGCTGGCGCCGACGCAGGCCGATCCTGCCCAGCATCCAGTGGTGGATCATCAGTCAAAATCAACAGACCATGTGGACCAGATTCATTTAGAGCCTCATTTGAGGCACCTTCCTTCCATTCAGTGTTTGTGTGTGTGACTGCGTGCAGTATAGTCTGGATGTATCTACTTTGGCATGTGAGTAAAGTTTCCTGTTTTTGGATAACATCGAAACAACTTTTCATTTGTTTTTTTAAGTCACTGATCTCATCTTTTAAATTTGAAATGACGTCCACCAACCTTGTAACGGCCGCCGCATTTGTCGCTAGTTTTGCCATAGATGGTGCCATTTTTCTTCACTTTTATTATTTAACTAGTTTTAATATTGGTGTATATGAATGTTTAATAAGCTATTTGTAAATTTAATAAAGTTAAACGAATTAAATTAATTTAAATTTAGAGGAGCTTTTGATTTGACAGCTATCCGCACAACAGCGCCCTCTGTTATTTACATAAACATATGGCAGATCATTTACATAAACAAGGAACAGGAACGGACCTAGAATAGACCCCTGAGGTACTCCCATCTCTACCACTGTCTCTGACGAAATGGCTTTATTTATCGCTACCTTTTGATTTCTCTGTGTTAAGTATGACTTCATGAGATCTAATGCGTGCCCTCTGATGCCATAAAACTTAAGTTTACAAATTAAAGTACCATGATCTACACAATCAAAAGCCTTGGAAAGGTCACAGAACACTCCGATGGCGTCGTGCGACTCTTCCCAAGACTGCAAAATAAATTTTAATAAACTTGCACCTGCATCAGTAGTGGACCTACCCTTCGTGAAGCCGAACTGCTGTGCGTGCAAAATATTGTGAGAATTAAAGTGAGAAACCAATTGCGTAAGCATTATTTTTTCGAATATTTTGCTAAACGCAGGTAGGATAGAAACTGGACGATAATCAGAAGGATTATCTCTATGACCTGATTTGAAAATTGGAACTACTTTACTACATTTCATTAAGTCTGGAAAATTGCCATAGTCTATACAGTTATTAAAAATGAGAGCTAGAGTTGGTGCAACGACCTCCAGAATAGATTCCAGTACCTTGACTGACACGCCCCATAAGTCCTCAGTGCTCTTTATTTTTAACATTTCAAAGGACTTCAGTACATCTAGAGGAGAAACATGCTGAAATTTGAAATTAGTTAGTGATTCTAATTTTACGTTGTCATTCAGAAGGGATTCAGCTTTTGTGGTAGATGATGCTAAACTTTGAGTAGTGACTATAGGAATTTTAGAAAAGAAATTATTAAATTCATCAGCTACTTTTACTGCATCAGTTATTAAATTATCCTTTACTTTCAAAGAAATTGTGAACTCTTTATTATTTCTCTTCCCAGTCTCTGTGTTTATTATTTTCCAGACTGTCTTGGCTTTATTATCTGAGGACTTAATTTTATTATTCAAGTGCATTGCTTTTGCTTTTGTGCACACTGTTTTAAACAATTTGGAATAATCCCTAACATACTGATGGAAACATTCGTCAGTGGTGCAAGATCTCTGTTACGGACAGCCACGGAAATCTTCCAAATGGTGCTAAGTGAATAAATTGTGTGCGAGAATGGACGCGTTAGAAGTTGCGACAGAGACGCTGTAGTGTTAATCTTAATGTGCTAATTAGCTATAAGGAACGTATGATAATGTAAAGTGATCGTTTTGTACATCGGATAAGCAGCATAAGTCGGAGAAGAGTGTCCGGAACGAGCGCCGAGAACATAATGAGCTGACGCTACAGCGCGCCAGTCATATTTACAAGCTCTGTTAGAAAGAGACAGAAGACGTATCGAGGGTGCCGGAAACGGCGCATTTTCAGCTCTGCACTCGAAACGGACACACCTGGAATGTTAAAAAGTATATTGAAAATTGAGACTTGGTAATATCTAACTTTTGTAAAGAAAATGAATATCCAGACCGTAGGGTTTAGTTGTAATGGGCGACCAACTTTTATTTTGCGTACGCGCAAAATCTTTGTCGACAGCTAAGCCGAGGAACCCCGGCGTAAATCGGACCACGATAAGGTCTGTCGAAAAGGGAAAACTAGTAACTCAAACTCGAACGCAAGTTTTAGAGAAATAAATTAAAACCGGAGGCCGCGAGAGTCGCGGACAGCGAGTAATGTAGAAGCAGGGAAGTTGGCAAAGTTTGTCGCCCAAGTAAATCCACCAATCAGGAAAGAGGGATTTTTCAAGAACTTTCTAGAAGGGTGTGAAAGGGATATTTTCAGTCTGTCTCGTTCTAAACCACGCCTATTCTCGTGAAGACATCCCCACTAATTGCGGGCCCAGATCGTGGCATAAAAACAGGCCTGGTTTGCAGCGAGAGCAGTGTGTGTGTGTGTGTGTGTATTGAGTTCAGTATCCGAGTCCTAAATCCGGAAAAGGGAAGAGAAGAGAAGTGAACAGTGCAATGGTGACCAGTAGTGCTCAGTGTACGTGTAGGCTTAGTTGTAACGCTTAGTTTAGTGCTTAGTGGTGTAAATAAATAAGTGTCGTGATCCGAGTTGTTTTCATTTCGAACGTTAGACGAAATAGTGAACCGCGTAATCGCCGCACAAGGAGCGTTGCCCGCTATTCCTCACGCGCTCGCAGAACCTGTGACGCACCGCGACCCGCTGAGACGGGTGGGCAGGAACCTTACGCTCCTCGAGCTATCCAAGGGTACGGTGCTGTGGGAGGGCGTCGTCCACAGTTCGTTGGTCCTTCGAACCGGATTTAGACTAGGATCACAGTTCGACTGGCTATTGTGTGAGTGCTTCGAATAAGGTGATCCAGAACCCCCGACGGGACTGTGAACCTCCGCGTGCGCGTGGAGGCTATGTTATAACCGTGTGAGACTGTTTAACTGTACTGTGAGTACACTGAGCGATTGACTCTGTGATAACTGACGTCTGAAACAGTGAGTGATTGACTTGTCCGTGTTTAAAGTAACAGTGAAGTGACTTAGTGCGCGATGTTTACCCGCAGCAAAACGAACAAAGCCGACGATCAAGAACGCCAACAGATGAATGAGCAGGCGCTGTCCCAGGCGAAGACTACGTCCAAAGGCGTTGCGTGGACGTACGGTACAGAATCGCGTGTTGTCGACGATCGCAGAACTGGTGCGATTCCAAAGAACTCCGGTGATGGTAGAGTGGTTGAGAAGGACGCCACTACCATCCGTCACAAAACCGCCGGGACAGCAGCAGCACCGCATTTAATTGCGAATCGAACACGAGTCCTCACTTACGGCCAGCCTGCCTCCCCGTCCGAAGAAGATGCGGACAGGCGACCAAGGCCGCGAACCGAAATGGCGGAGCAACGACCGGAGGGGGAGGGGCAGCGAACCGAAACAGAGGAACGGCCATCCGACCGCGACAAGCGACCGAAGCCAACTGAGGAGCGCGCGACGGGCACTGGCAACGCTAACGCGCCCGCACTAGATGACGCGCCGCGTGTCGATACGGGTGCGAACTCGGTCGCGCGCGATCCAGGGAGGCCAGTACCGTCGGTCCGATCACGTGCCAGCAGCGCAGCGGCGAGGAAGAGGGAAGCGGAATTACGCGCAGTAGAGGAGCTGGCAGCAATCGAAAGGGAGCTGATCAAGAAGAGGCTGGCGATTGAATTGAAAATGATCGACGAGGAAGAATCACTGCCATCATCACGAGCGCCTACTCCGCCGGTAACGTTTGTTGACCTTACGGATAAGGTTGATGAATGGTTCTCACGCATCGAGCCAGAACGGGAGGAGCTGGAAGAAGCCGCGGCTCGCCGACCCGACGTCAGAAGTCGACAAAGAGGCGCGGAAAAGACGCCTCTCGCACCGTTGCGAGCAGAGCGCGCCCTATCACCGCCACAAGGGCCGCGTGTACAGAGTAAGGCACCGTTGCCTGAGCGTCGTGAACGCGTCGAACGTACCCGATCGCCGCGCGGGTACCGCGAACCGTCACCCGAAGAGCCACGAGCCGGGTCACCGATCGGCCGATTTGAGTCAACGCCGCTGAGAAAGGGTGTAAGGTCATCGGTAGAGCCGCCCAGTGATGCCGCCACCGCTTTCAACCGTCTTGCCGAGCAGTTGAAGGAGACGATGCGACCTAAGCCGCCGAAACAAGTCTACGAGCTGCCGTATTACAGCGGGGATCCGAATGAGTGGTTACTCTTTTATAATGCATATAAAGAGACCACAGCGAGGTATGGTTTTAGCTCATATGAAAACATGGCTCGTCTTAGGAACTGCCTTAAGGGAGACGCAAAACAATGTGTACAACACTTGCTCGCGACATCAAAGCAACCAGAGTTAATAATTAGACTGTTAAAGAAGAACTTTGGTAGGACAGATCTTTTGATAGATAAGGCGTTGGATGAATTAAAGAAACTGCCGCATGTGGGACCAAGCGCAGTAGATTTAAATTCGTTTAGCACTAGAGTTGTAAATATAGTAGGTACTCTTGTCGATTTAGATAGCAAAAATTATGGTGATAATCCCCTTTTGATTAGAGAAATTACGGAGAGACTGAGCCCACACTTGAGGAGTAAGTGGTGTCAGTTTGCTAGAGAACAGATGGGCAGTCAGGGGGCCGGGGAACTGATGTTGCTAGCGAACTTCCTACTAGAGGAAAGTGAAGCCGAGTTGGAATATTCACATGCGAAGGCACCGGCTAAAAGGTATGTGGGTAATAGCGGTCCATCACGCCCTGAATATAAACCGAACGTGCCTGCCAGAGGGAAGCCACCGGTTTATAGAACTTATACGTTAGAAAAGCAGGATCAATGCCTATGCTGCGGGGGCAGCCACAGGACAACCGAGTGTAGAAGGATAGTAGGGATGAATCTGGGTGCCCGTTGGGATTGGGCGAGGAACAATAGAGTATGTTTTAAATGTTTGAGCAGGAAACACAGGAGAGATCAGTGCAGAGCAAGGGGGTGCGGCATACAGGGGTGCCCGCATGGTCACCATAAGCTGCTGCACGACTTTAAAGCGCAAATGAGCGCCCAAGCGCAGACTTCATCGACCCGAACCGAGTCGCCCCGCCAGAACCGACAAGATCCCGAACCTAGGGCGGAGCAAAGCTGCGCGTCAGATGTATATACGGAGCAAGTAGGTATGACGATTTTGTTAAAGGTTATTCCGGTCGTAATAACGGGCCCGAATCGAACGGTGAGCACTTACGCCCTTATGGATGAGGGTTCTACCGTATCACTCGCCGACGAGGATCTTATAAGGGAGATCGGAGCCGTGGGGGTGAAGGAGCCCCTACGAATTCAGGGAGTGGGGTCAATGGCAACTGCGAACGACAAGAGCCAACGAGTGCAGATAATGATAAAGGGTAAAAATAACGAGACCCCACAACGAATGTCAGTAAGGACGGTACGCGCGTTGGGACTGCGCGGCCAGTACCTAAACGACATAACTAAATACACGCACCTATCTGACTTACAGGATGCCTGTTATGAAAAAGCGGTGCCAAGAATACTCATCGGAGCAGACAACTGGCACCTCATGATGCCCCTCGAGACAAGAATGGGCAAGAAGAGCGAGCCGGCAGCCGTCAAGACCCAGCTGGGCTGGGTGGTGTTCGGGACCGCGCCGAGTACGAGCGCGTGGAGAGGTAGCGAGGTCGCGCTTCATTGTCACCTCAAAGAGGACATAAACGGTATGCTGAAAGAATATTTTGCTATAGACTCGCTGGGCGTGCGACATGTGGAGAAGAGAAAACCAGAGGACGAAAGGGCAGTGAGAATATTCGAAGACACCGTGAAAAAGAGAATTTGGAGCCTGAAATTGGACTGGGACACGCCTCTACCAGATGAAGAAAAGAAGAAGTTTGATCAATGGTTGAAAGCGTTGGAAGGTGTAGCGAAACTGCGGATCCCGCGACCGTACGCATGCAGCGCGACGGGATCAGAACCGGAGAGACAACTACACGTTTTCGTAGACTCGAGTCTAAAAGTATATGCATGTGTTGCATACTGGCGAGTGGAGTGTGAAGGTGAAACACAGATCGGCCGCAGAACATATATGGTTCCAGTGGGCACAGCGTACCGACTTCGCGAACGAGTTGCTGAGCCTGAGCCGCGGAGAACCCATCCACAAGAAGAGCAAGATCTTTGGACTGGACCCAGTATTAGACACCGATGGGTTGCTGAGGATGCGCGGCCGGATCAACGCGGCTCCCGTACAAGGACTGGAGAAACGACCTGTCATTCTAGACGGGCATAACAGTTTGGTGAGGTTGTTAGTTTTACAAGCCCACCGAAAGGCGGCACATGCGAACAACGAGATGGTAATTAACAACTTAAGGCAAAGGTATTGGATCTTGCATCTTAGACCCACGGTGCGAAATGTGGCACACAACTGTCAGCTGTGTAAGATTAGACGAGCCATGCCACAGGTACCGATAATGGGCGATTTGCCTCTCGCAAGAATCGAACCATATAAGAGGGCGTTTACGAATACGGCGGTGGACCTATTCGGTCCAATAACAGTAACGATAGGGCGGCGACATGAGAAACGATGGGTGGCTCTATTTACATGTCTAACGACAAGGGCAGTACATTTAGAAATTGTAAACTCTCTGTCCACAGACTCAGCAATAATGGCTCTTCGGAGGCTGGCAGCAAGACGCGGCTGGCCAGCTGTGATGTACTCCGATAACGCAACAAACTTCCGGGGCGCCGACGTGGAACTGCGCAGCGCGTACGCCGAGTGGCTGCCGGCGCTGCAGGAATACGGGGTGCGACACAACATGCAGTGGCGCTTCATTCCACCGGGGGCTCCGAACCAGGGGGGAGCATGGGAGCGTTTAGTACGCTCAGTGAAGACCGCGCTTGCCGCAACACTACACACAAAGGCACCGCGAGAAGAAGTGTTGCAAACGCTACTTGCTGAAGCCGAGAACACCATAAACGCACGGCCTCTCACTCACGTCTCCGTGGACAGTCGCGACGAAGAAGCTATTACGCCGGCTCATTTTCTCCTGGGGGGATCCACGGGCCTACCACCTACGGGCCCATGTGACGAAGCCGACCGACGCACATGGCGAGCAAGTCAGGCGCTCGCTAATCATTTTTGGAGCCGATGGGTGCGCGAGTACCTACCTACGCTTGCGCCCCGCCAGTCGTCAACGAACCTAACCCGACCGCTCCAACCAAACGACTGTGTGGTAATTGTCGACCCGAACTTGCCTCGCAACACATGGCCACGAGGCATAGTGAGAAGAGTATTCCCGGGGCCCGATGGCAACATACGTTCAGCAGACGTCGAGACGAGAGGTGGCATTTTCCGGCGACCTGTAACGCGACTGGCTGTCCTACCGGTGCAACGGAGCGACTCGACCGAGTCAGAGGGGGAGAGTGTTACGGACAGCCACGGAAATCTTCCAAATGGTGCTAAGTGAATAAATTGTGTGCGAGAATGGACGCGTTAGAAGTTGCGACAGAGACGCTGTAGTGTTAATCTTAATGTGCTAATTAGCTATAAGGAACGTATGATAATGTAAAGTGATCGTTTTGTACATCGGATAAGCAGCATAAGTCGGAGAAGAGTGTCCGGAACGAGCGCCGAGAACATAATGAGCTGACGCTACAGCGCGCCAGTCATATTTACAAGCTCTGTTAGAAAGAGACAGAAGACGTATCGAGGGTGCCGGAAACGGCGCATTTTCAGCTCTGCACTCGAAACGGACACACCTGGAATGTTAAAAAGTATATTGAAAATTGAGACTTGGTAATATCTAACTTTTGTAAAGAAAATGAATATCCAGACCGTAGGGTTTAGTTGTAATGGGCGACCAACTTTTATTTTGCGTACGCGCAAAATCTTTGTCGACAGCTAAGCCGAGGAACCCCGGCGTAAATCGGACCACGATAAGGTCTGTCGAAAAGGGAAAACTAGTAACTCAAACTCGAACGCAAGTTTTAGAGAAATAAATTAAAACCGGAGGCCGCGAGAGTCGCGGACAGCGAGTAATGTAGAAGCAGGGAAGTTGGCAAAGTTTGTCGCCCAAGTAAATCCACCAATCAGGAAAGAGGGATTTTTCAAGAACTTTCTAGAAGGGTGTGAAAGGGATATTTTCAGTCTGTCTCGTTCTAAACCACGCCTATTCTCGTGAAGACATCCCCACTAATTGCGGGCCCAGATCGTGGCATAAAAACAGGCCTGGTTTGCAGCGAGAGCAGTGTGTGTGTGTGTGTGTGTATTGAGTTCAGTATCCGAGTCCTAAATCCGGAAAAGGGAAGAGAAGAGAAGTGAACAGTGCAATGGTGACCAGTAGTGCTCAGTGTACGTGTAGGCTTAGTTGTAACGCTTAGTTTAGTGCTTAGTGGTGTAAATAAATAAGTGTCGTGATCCGAGTTGTTTTCATTTCGAACGTTAGACGAAATAGTGAACCGCGTAATCGCCGCACAAGGAGCGTTGCCCGCTATTCCTCACGCGCTCGCAGAACCTGTGACGCACCGCGACCCGCTGAGACGGGTGGGCAGGAACCTTACGCTCCTCGAGCTATCCAAGGGTACGGTGCTGTGGGAGGGCGTCGTCCACAATCTCCTTTCATAAAGTTGGTATAAGTTATCTCTACTTTTCCGAATTCCGGTAGTTGCCCACTCATTAAATCTCATTTTATTATTTATCTTAATACGCTTTTTACTACAAGTCTTATTAAATTCGTTGCACACTGTATTCAGAAGCATTTTGAATTGATCATTCTGATCATTTGATTCTACCCGGGTGTTCGGCATGGCGACTAGTAGATTAGACTTTAGTAATTCTAGTCTACTTCTACTCAGCGGTCTTATTTCTATAACGCGATCTGGATGTTTTCCTTCGCAAGGTAGCCTGACCATCTGAGCTTTATGATCCGAACGAACTCCATTCACTATGCTACTGTCTATATGAGAACTGTTTAACCAAATATTATCTATACAAGTGGCCGAGGTCGGAGTAACTCTGGTAGGTACTTCAAACAAGTAGTCAAAATTGAAAGATTTCAAAAGAGTAACGTACTTATCTTTTTCAGCTGATTGTGATAAAATATCGATATTAAAGTCGCCGCAGACCACTACTGACTTTTTACCACTTGTTGCTTTCCTGAGTACATCCTCCATAATTTCCATAAAAGATGTTAAATCACCTGATGGTGGTTTATAAATGCAAATTATCAGATACTGATCCATCTCTGCACAAGCAATCTCGCAAACACGATCAACAGAACAGCCTGAGACGTCTCTACGTTCCTTAAAAGTCAAACCATTTTTCACTAAAATAATAGATCCACCACCCTCTGTTGTAGTTCTGTTGAACGCGCTGGCCAATACGTAATTATTTACATTGAATTTCATCATGTGATTCTTTAACCAAGTTTCTGTTAAGCAGACTACATCTACATTAAACTCTTCCGTAAATAATTCTAAATCTAGTATTTTGCCAGTGAAGCGATTAATATTTTGGTGTAATAAAGTTACACTATTGTGCTTCGGACTCGGAACTAGACGTCAAAAACGAGTAGCGTATTTAGAAATTGTAAAATTAAAGTAAATTATCCAAAATTGGTCTTGTATTGTTCGTGATCTAGAGTGAATAATTTAGCTGTGATAATGTTATCCGGGAATTAGATTAACGATAAAAGTCACAAATCGTCAAGTTAATATTTGACAGATTGTCACCGTTCAAATTTTGAAATGACTTAAAAGTATACCGAGTACTGTGCATTACAACGGATTTTCAAAGCAGGGGAGTATTGTTTTTTACATTATTATTACCTTAAGTTTTGTCTAAGTGAATAATTGGTCACAATAATATAGGTACCTAACCTAATTGTTACTTTTGTAAGTACCTTGTATATTCTATGACTAGTCAAAAATAAATACTTTCAAAGTTAAACAAAGCAGAACTAGTCCAAATTAGTGCATAATATATTGTTTAGAGAGTATAACTGTATTTTACTGCACTTAGTGTGCTTATAGTCCAGTTAAATTCAGGATATAGTCAATTTTAGTCAACATTATTGGTTGTTATAATTATTACTATAAGGTATTTTGCTTGTAAGAGTTATAAGCCCTTAGTATAAAGTTTTTAGACCCAGGTATTTACATTTTCAATATGTTTTCAGCCCAAATCACTAAACCAATTACACGCAGAGATGCTTTAATTAGCAAACTGCAACAAACTCAAAAAGACCTCAAAGGGGCCATAGAGCTTAATGAAAAGCTCCTGCAGGAACGAGATGACAGTGAGGAGGAGGTCATGCGGGTTGTCAGGATGAACACAACCCTCAAAGCTCAGCTCGCTGAACAAGACCTGCAATATGAAGACATGCTAAGCCAGCGGACAGAACTTCAACTCACCGTGGACCGGTTCCAGGAGTGCCAGGAGGTACATGAGCAAGCTTTGCGGCGTATTCGGGATCTGGAGCAACAACTGGAAGAACTTCAGGCAAAGCAGACCACTATTTGCAAGTATTGCTCGGAGTTGGGTGAAAACAATTTAAGTATCTTTGCCGAATTTAGTACTTGTGAAGTAGACATGATGCATGATAGTATAGTAAACGCCCCCATAATGGAAACAATAGATTTGACCAATTCTGTGTATGTAGAGAGTGATTTTGATCAAAGAGTCATAGTGAGAGGATCAAACAAAGTAAAAAAATATTTAAAATTGACTAGATTTATTAAAAAATCAAAAGTTTTATTGCAACGCCACAAGAAAATTTTCAAAGCAGTTTTGTCTAAGTACAGTCATGTGTCACTGAGCGACCAGCTTCATAACTGTCAGCAACAATTAGACCGGGCAGTAATAGAGTTGAAAAATCGCTCCGAAGAGGTTAAGATGCTGCAATCAAAATTAAAGGATATCACTAGCAAGCATGACCTGTCAAGCAAAACTTTGCATGAATACATAGCGTTTATGAATAATGTTCTAGAACCGGGCAGCGGCATCCCACTACACTTCGAGTCGCCCCGGGTGCCGGGGCGCTGCCCTGGCCCGAGCCGCGACCACTCGCCCGCCGGCCGCGCGCCCGCCGCCCCCGCGCCCGCCTCCCCCGCGCTCAGACGCGCCACCGCCAGCGCCGCCACCCCGCGCCGGGGGGCGCCCGCCCCGCCGCCGCCGTGCCGAGCCGAGCCGGCGCCGCCGCTGCCGGTCAGTGTAGACCCGCCGCCGAGCCGAGAAGAATCGCCGTTCCTGAGCATAGTCGAGTCGCCGCTGTCGCTGAGCCAAGCGGAGCCGGCATCGCCGCCGGTGCCTTTCTCCGCCCGCCCGCCCGCGGCCGCCGCGCCCGCCCGGCTGCGCCGCACCGTCGTGTACACAGACCGGGTGGGCGTCGGCCTCGGGGCGCTGCTGGCGGGCCGCTTGATGCAGAAGGTGACCAACAACTGTCTCCCGGGAGCCTCCGTCGATCGTTTGGCCTCGTGCATCGCCGCTGACCACTTCGACTGCGACTCAACGCTGATGGTGTTCATCGGTGATAGTTTAGGCTGTACCGAGCGGGACATTATTAGGCTATCGGAGACCCTTACTGAAATAGACCAGCGAGGAGTAGGTAAAATCATAATCTGTGCGTTGCCTTTTTCGGATACTTTGTTAGCAAAGGAAAACAAAAAGTTACATTATTTAAATTCAATTTTGTATAGATTGACTCTATACAGCTGTAGGATTACATATTTCGACACTAACAAATTTGTTAAGAATTTCGTTTTGACTCAAAAGCGTCCATATCTACCGAGGAGGTACTTACGTGAGTGTGCTAAATTGTTAGCATATAATATTGTAGACCCCGTCGTGGCTATCACGACGTTTGATAATGTTAAGGCAGTTCCTGTGTTACGTTTTAGTAGCGCGGGCTCCGAAACGGCGTCGGTGCCGGCGAGCAATTTAAACTGACCGATAAGACAACGCGTGCTACCACCGGCCCCGAACCCGTTGATAGATGTAACACTAGTATTAATATGGTTCATCAAAATATACAGGGATTTTCTAGTAAGGAACTTGAAATTGATTTATTCATACAATGTTCAAATATTCATATTCTCTGTATAACGGAGCACTGGCTTAAAGATCATGAATTTATGTTTAACTTTAGCAATCATAGCATAGTAAGTTCATATTCTAGAAAGTCATGTAGGCGTGGAGGGTCCTTTATTATGGTAAAACATAATTTGAAATGTAAAGAACGTCAAGATATTGTTGACATGTCCGTCGAGCGTCACATAGAACTCTCTTGTGTAGAGTTAGACCAATTTATAATTATATGCGTATACAGGCCCCCATCGGCGGATTACAGTCTATTTGAGTCAGTGATGGAAGAAGTGCTAAGTAGTATTTTTAAGAGTACAAAATGCGTTATTGTTTGCGGTGATTTTAACGTTAACCTACTTGAGAAATCGCCCATGAGTGTGAGTCTAGTGAATACCTTTAAATCTTTTAACTTAGTGAACTTGTTTTGTGAGCCTACTCGAATTACAGCCACCAGCGCGACATGTATAGATAACGTTTTCAGGAATAAGGATGCGATTAGTAAATTTATTATAAATACCTTAAATTCTGACCACTGTGGACAACAGGTCTCCTTTAGCGGGAAAACCGACAACGCTCCACGAGACACTATGTGCAGACCTATTTCTGAAAAGAGCTTAGATTTATTTAATCGTAATATTACGAAAAGATTACATTATCTTCCACTTACTGAGGAAAGCCCTGACCGTTTGTGTACTCGATTGTTTAATTGTATCAAAACGGAATTTGATGTCTGTTTTAATTTGAAGAAGATTCAAAGCAAGGTCAAAGCTAAATTTAGCGACTGGGCTACGCCAGACATTCACGAGAAGAGACGCCGACTCTATGACTTGTATGATTCGCGAACTACTGATAAAAGGCCGGAATTTCTAGAGTACGTCAAAAACTATTCAAAATCTTTTAAGATAATGTGTGTCGCTGCTAAAGCCAATTACTTGTCAAAAAAGATCCAGAACTCCAGTGACAAGATTAAAACTGTATGGCAAGTTATCAACAACGAAACTGGGAAACGTAAGATAAAAGATCCGCACTTCAGCCTACGAGTCGATGATACTCTAGTAAGTTCTGACCACGAAGTAGCAAATCATTTTGAGCGGTTCTTTTCTAACGTACCCATCGAGACCACGAAGTCTTTGAAGTCATCACCAAATGTCGCTGAATCCTTATTGAAAGAAAATGTTACGGAATGTACAAAAATCTTTAGCTTCACTTACGTAACCCCCCATATTCTAATTAAAGCATTTAGATCATTAAACTTAAAGAAGACTGAAGATCTCTGGGGCCTTTCAGTGAAAGTATTACATTCCGTTTTAGAATCAATCGCACCTTTCTTAGCTGATATTTTCAATAAATGTATTGATACTGGAG
The DNA here is from genome assembly GCA_905163555.1 of Notocelia uddmanniana. Taxonomy (NCBI): domain Eukaryota; kingdom Metazoa; phylum Arthropoda; class Insecta; order Lepidoptera; family Tortricidae; genus Notocelia; species Notocelia uddmanniana. The sequence goes on from LR991055.1 coordinate 28,008,343, forward strand.
TTTTTCCTAACCTAATGAAGCACAGTAAAATTATCCCGTTGTTTAAATCAGGAACCAAAACTGACCCTACCAACTTCAGACCAATCTCAATACTACCGGCATTAAGCAAAGTTTTTGAGAAACTTATTCTTAATCAGCTTGTGTCCCACTTTAATCGCAATAACCTGCTCAATAGCAATCAGTTCGGATTCACTAGAGGTCGTTCTACCACTGATGCCGGTGTGGTACTAATTAAACATATTTTTGATGCCTGGGAAGAGGCTCAAGATGCTATTGGGGTGTTTTGTGATCTGTCAAAGGCATTTGATTGCGTTAATCACGAGAATTTAATTAGAAAGTTAAGTCACTATGGGATCAAAAACGGTGCTCTTGACCTTGTTACATCGTATCTGTCGGAGAGAACACAACGGGTAGTGATCAACGGGACTCAATCAGCAGGGACAACGGTTGCTCTTGGAGTTCCTCAAGGATCTATTCTGGGACCATTTCTGTTTCTTGTTTATATCAATGATTTACCAAACCTTGTGAAAGATAAACATGATATAGTGCTATTCGCAGATGATACGTCGCTTATCTTCAAAGTAGGCCGCAAAGAGAAAAACTTTGACGGTATTAATGAGACACTAAGTACTGTTGTGAACTGGTTTACAGCAAATAATCTACTCTTAAATTCCAAGAAAACAAAGTGCATCAAATTCACTCTGCCTAATGTCAAGGAGGCAAACAATTCCAAGATCAAATTGAAGTCTGATGAACTGGAATTTGAAGAGAGAACAGTGTTTTTAGGAGTCACCTTAGATTCAAAACTGCAATGGCACGCGCATATTGCCACTCTGGCTGGCAAACTTAGTTCTGCGGCCTATGCAGTAAGACGTATTAGACATTTGACTAACGTTGAGACGGCCAGGCTGGTGTATTATAGTTACTTTCATAGTGTTATGTCCTATGGAATCCTTTTGTGGGGAAAAGCGGCAGACATCCAGACCATCTTCGTGCTACAGAAACGAGCTGTACGCTCCATTTACGAACTAAAGGCCAGGGAATCCCTCAGAGAAAAATTTAAGGAGGCAAATATTCTTACTGTAGCATCTCAATATATTCTTGAAAATATTATGTATGTTCGGAAAAATCTTCATGAGTTCAAACTTAACAGTGATATCCACGACTACAACACTAGAAGTAAACACAAGATTGCAGTGAAAGCCAGTCGTCTCCGGAAGGTTAGCACGTCGTTCGTGGGGAACTGTATACGATTTTATAATAAAATACCCACCGAAATAGTTAATCTGCCACTGAGTAAATTTAAGTCTCATATTAAACGTTATTTGCTAAGCCAGGCCTATTATGCTGTCAACGATTTCTTAAATGATAAAAATGCTTTTAAGCCAGTGATAGTATAATCTTGTTAGTTAAAATATATATATATATACCTATGCTTCACTTAGCCTATTTCCTTGTACAGCTCTTTCGTTGCGTTTTATGAAACATGATGCTGTTTCTTGCCGAACAGTTGTTTTAATCTTTTATATTATTTATTAATGTCCGGCAGCCTGAATATGTCATGCTCGCTTAAAAGGCTTTGCTTACGGTGGCGTCGTTGATCGGGTCGCCACCTTCCCTAACAAATGGTCGAGGGAGGCGATGGCTGAGATACGCGTCATACTCGTGATCGGGTGCTGTTTGTGGAGTCCGGTCTGTTCATGCTTGCAAGGGCATGATTAATACCTTAATACTAGTGTTATTTTATTGGAGATTGACGAGAGACATCATCCTGTTTTGGATTAATTTTATTGTTATTGACGCTTAGAGACCTTATACATCTCTGAGAATATTAAATTACTTAAGTGCTATTTTCATTTACTACTTATTTTAATTTAGACGCTTAGAGACCATGTACATCTCTAAGGACTTAGGAATAATGGACGCTCAGAGACCATATACATCTCTGAGATATTAAATTTATTGTATATACTTTTGTGTATTCGGACAGAGACCGTATATATAGGTCACTAAAAATTTTTTTTTATATAATGTCTTATAAGTTAATTTTAATTGAATATTGTGAGTTTGTTTATCACTATAGTTTTAAAATCATTATTATTATTGTCTACTTTTTTTTAGTTCTGCAATTCTGTTTTGAAAACATTATAATTATCATTGTCAATTTATTTAATTGTATAATTCATGTGTTGACTTGTAAAAGTGCCCTTGTGGCCTATTTGCAGAATAAAATTTTTGATTTGATTTGATTTGACTTCTCTGTTGTCCTAACAGTCAGTTTAAAGACAAATCCGCAGTTGGAGATGTCGTCCTATCCAAAGTGGAGAGGGAGCTTTGATTTCCGAAAACGGAATTAATAAAAGATGCTAAAGATTTAGCAAGTCTGTCAGTTGTAATACGGTAATACGGTACGGTAAAATAATGTTAGGGTTGAATTCAGAAGACGAAGAGCGATTCAAAGGCCCAAAAAGCAATGCATGGATTGTGTGAGAGAGGATATGAGAAAGAAAGAAGTAAGTGCTAAAGTGACCAATAATACAGAGGAATGGAAGAAGAAAACATGTTGCGCCGACCCTGCTAATGATGAATTCCGCACCATCGTACCAAATAGAAATGGTTCCTGCAACGTCATACCTGGGCAAACAATATGTTGTCAGCGCGTGTTTTGCCAAACTAACTAACCTGTAGCATAAAGAGGTGATAGATAGTACCTGAACGAAAAAACAAGTGCGAAAAAATACACTATGTTACTTAGTGCTTCTCGCCATAAATCTGAAACAGAATGTCGTGCGACATCCGCTCAGAATTGTCGGATAGGAGCCGAAGCGGAATTACGCTCGTGAAACTCCGCAAGCGTTTTCTCCGCCAGAGTTGATCCTGGCCTAATGTCCCCGAACGTAGACAGAGGCCAATTCCGAGTTTGTTTCAACCCGCGTTTCAAACGTAAGCACTGAAATTATATGTCAAATCGTCTTGGTACATGCGGTCTTCTTGCACAAGCTCTAAATTACGGGTTCATTTGTTTACAATTCTGCATAAAACAGAGATTGCTGGAAGTAGTTCGGACAGCATTTTTATAGAAATCTAACATAATAACAAATGACGGTAGAATCAGCTTCTTAATAGTAATCACCTTTCTATCAAAAATCTTCTAGCTGACAGTGTATTTGCCGCAAAAATCAAAATTAACGAGTAACATTAAGTAAATAGAAGCACTGTATAGGTATCTAAAGCAAATGATCAGAATAAACTGGAGAGATACTAGCGCAGACCAGCGTCTTTTAATCCCATCAAGGTCTAGGTCTCCTTTGGGTGGGAAAGTCAGTTATCAGTCACTTCTATAAAAACTAGTACATATGCCTACGCCCTAGGCACCTTAAGGAGAATTCTCGCACGTCTAAATTATTAATACCGATAGCAATTTATTTGAAAAGCACTCTGAATTTGCGTGTATAAGCCAAACATACTTTCCCTGGACCCTTGGTGCGCGAGTCCGACTCGCAATTATCCGGTTTTTTGCCCTTGTATCCCTCTAATAATTCATACTATGAGATCATGAGTGGTGAAATATCGAAACCACCGAGTAAAGTTAAATAGTTCTAGTTATTAAATATTTTAAAAAATACACCATTATACCTAAAGACAAAGGCAATTTATTTTCATCAGAAGTGCACGCGCGCGAAGCCGTACGTAATAAACAATCACCTTTCGATTAACAAAAGACTAGGTACTCTGAAATCATAACAAAAATGTAAATAAGAAAATATTCCACCACATCAGACCAGGGACGTTTACCGCTGGATATAGGCCTCCCTCAATTTCAGGGGGGTAAATGCGATAATCGCCACGTTTGGCATGCGGGCTGGCGATTGCAGTATCACCACCATACTCCACGGATGCTGCTGCCCATCCAGCGGTGATCTTGGTCGTAGGTTTAGGATATACCTGGGTCCAAAACCATATTCAGTGTTTGTTTATACCTAACTCCAATTTAACAAGAAGCTGTACAACCTATACAATTTTACACAATATGTAAGAAAAAGCATATTGTTAATTATCCTACAACAGAATAAATTCCCTAAGCAAAATACTTGCTTGACAAAATCCCCCATTCATTTCTTTCTGTCCGGTCATTAAGCTAATGATTTGATGCGTCTCGAGATGTTATCTGTTAAGCTTTGTCCGGGCCAATTCCATTAGGTAACGGTGACATTCGTGGAAAAGACAATGGTCAAAGTTTGGCATGCTCTAGGAAAACTCGAAACTATTAGTTGGCTCTATCTGTTCGCAGCGATAAAGATGAAGAGTGACGAAGATAAACATACTTATGATATGTGACAAAAAGTTATAGTCGGAAGTGCGTTCCGATAAACATTACGTGTAAATGCGTTTAGCCGGTTGGTAAAATCGGCAAAAAATTGCGTTTCAGGGTGCTAATTAGGCTATATTGTTTAATTATTGATATACAGACTGCTTTTTAAATTGTGATAGTCGCGAGGGCACATTCCTGAGATGAAATAAAGTAATCTTCTCTGAGAGACTCTTTTCGCATTCGAAAGAAATTATGTCTGCACTATGTTTGTATTTTATCTATTTGTGACATTCATTAATTATGCAAAATGTAATAATAGTTGAAATATTGACATTAACCAACCACAAGCTCAAAAATTGTAAAAATTTGTGTCGAAATTATATTATAACTAGCTTTTGCCCGCGACTTCGTCCGCGTGCAACTTGTTATATCGTCGGCTAATAGTGTGAACCTGCTAACGTCATATTATGGAAGTTTACAGAAGAGACAAAAAACATGATTGAAATTAAAATATTAAACCCCGAAAAACAGGGTAAATATCATTGGGTTATTTTTTTGTCCTTATTCCAAATTAAATGACAGGTAAAGCGTTTTGGTTATCTATTTGTTACGATGACTTTTGTAACTTAACTGTATTTTTCAATCAAATAACGTTTTAAATTATGGAATTAGCAGTTTGTCGAGAAAAATAAAGTAAATAGATCTTTATGTAAATCAGAAGGTACTTAATATACAAAGAAACTTCTTGTAAGAAACTAAATGAAATCTTCTGAAATAAATATATAGTGTATATATATATGATACCTGAATATGGGTGTTGTGCGAAAATATTCATCATCATCATATCAGCCGAAGGACATCCACTGGTGGACGTAGGCCTCCCCCAAAGAGTGCCACAATGCCTGCGCCACCCGCATCTAGCGGACTACAGCGACCCTTACCTGGTCTTCAGTCCACCTTGTGGGGACCCTCCCACTCGAGAACCATTCCGCCCTAACGGCCATTCGTTCTACGTGCAATGTACCCAGCCCACTGCTACTTCAGATAATTGGGTTCTACTGCGGATGGACTCATTTCTGATGCGATCACGCTGAGATACTCCCAGCATAGCCCTCTCCATTGCTCTTTTGATGACTTTAAGCCCTCTTATGAAGCCCATAGTAAGCGACTACGTTTCAGTGCCCATTATGTCATCACTGGCAACACGCACTGGTCAAAGACTCGTCTTAAGACACTGTAACAAAGTTCTTTTGAGAATATGAAAAATGCCTGCTCAGTACGTTTATCGCGCTAGTAAGAATAAAAACTCCCATTAATTTTGATAAGAGGTTAACCTAACCCCAAAACAGTGATTGTATTGGATTTTCAGTTCAAAAGCCATGAAATATTAATAGAAAACAATAGTACCTTTGCGATGTTATACTTCTTCGTTTACACCAAAAACACGAAGCAAAGTTATATTTTGCGAGAACACACATCTAGACGATCAAAATTCTTACGTAAATATTATAAATCTTACGGGTATATTGGAGTTAGCCAATAACTTTTAAACTCGTGCAGTTGACTGTTTTACATATCATGTGATTTAAGCAATTTGTTGAAATAACGGGCAGTAGCTGTTTTTCTCGGGTGATGCATCCTTTTATTGCTATATATTGGTGGGTAAAACGAAAAAAATGTTAAGTAATGGAATTTAGCGGGCTTACACTCTTAGCAAACGATATTAAAGAAATGATTGCTATTCAATTGATGTAGGCGTCCATACAAACTGTTAGGTACCCCTCTTTTCACCCCCTAATAAAACATTCCGATTCCGGAATAAAAACTATCCTATGTCCTTTCCCGGGACTCAAAATATCTCTATAACAAATTTCATCGAAATCGGTTTAGCGGTAACAGACAGATAGAGGGGTGAAATTCGCATTTATAATGTTTGGATTGTCGTTTTTTTTCTTAAATTTTTCATGCCGCAGCAAATATTTGCATGTAGTTACCAACTACTAGTTAGTATATGTTTGTCTGTTTGTAGCATCGATAGTCTCAAACGAATGAGCAGTTTTATTAGTCAAAAGACTTGTCGAGTTTTTTTCTTCTTTATATATATATATATATATTTAATCTTTATTTAGAAAAAGGCCTTCGTCGCTGAGCGATGACGCCGGCCTTATAGGTGTTACATGATTTATTGTCTATAGTTCATTAATTTAATTGTTAATTGATACAGTTTGATTGCCAGTTTGGATGTAGGGTCAGTTAATATTATGTTACATAAGCCAACATCTGTTAATTTAAGTTTGGCCTGTGATTCAAATGCACTGCGTTCTGCTCCGATCCGAGCACATTCCACCAATGCGTGGTATGTGTCTTCTCTCACATAACAAAATTAACAGTTTGGAGAATCAACCACCCTAATCAAATGCCCGAACACATTGAGTGGCAAGTGCCCGGAGCGCAGTCGCATGCTTGTAACAACTTGTTGTCTATTTAGTCGAGACTCGCAGAACCACGGTATCTTCGGTGGTTCACTTACCATAGTTTTATACCATATGCCTTTTTCTTTCGATCTCTCATCAAAATAGGTATTCCAAATTTCAAAGCATTTCTTTTTTGAGTCTCTTAGTAGGTCGGTAAAAAAAGGCATTTGGCTTACATATATCCCCTCCTCGACTGCAGATTTCGCCAACTTGTCTACTTCTTCATTACCTACAAGATTTATATGGGATGGGACCCATTGGAATTTTATATTTCTGCCGCTGGTTCGCAATTGTAAATATAAATCCAATATATTATAAGCTACGGGGAGGCCTCGTTCACACGAGGTGCATCGAGCTAGATGCTGTAGTGCGCTCTTCGAGTCACTAAGCACTACGAACTTTGTCCCAACACACGACTGTATGTATGATAGACATTCGAAGATGGCATACAGTTCTGCTGACATGACAGAAAATTGGTTATTTAATTTGAAGGCTGCTTTGACATTTGATTGAGGGTCAAAAAACGCTGCCCCAACCCCTTCACCAACTTTAGACCCATCAGTATAAATATGGTAATACTCGTTATATTTTTTATAAATTGTTTTTATAGATTCTCGGAGCAAGCTCCCAGAGCTATAAGACTTCTTAGACCCTTCGATATTATCTATACTTAAGCTTATCTGATTTTTAATATCTATATTTGTCATCCACGTTGATAATGAAAACATTTCCAGTTTACGCGAGGAATATATCGCTTGATTGGATAATTCATTATGTACTATATAACTATAACCAACAGCGGTTTTTTTTTGTTGTTCCAATATGAATTATAATCACATAAAGATGCAAGCTCCTCTAACAGGGTGATTTCGGGGTCGTGGATCAAGAACCAGTTTTTAGACTTGGTATCTGATAGCCATTTAAAAAAAAATTGTAGTGACACGAAACAAACGCATTTCATTTTTAATTTATATTGATAAAAAAAATACAAAATCACAAAAAAACATGGTTACCCTACTCTTTTTGACGGATGGTATGGAGAGTTGACAGTGGGATAGGGTGACCAAGTTGTATGAAAAAATATTATTTCCCATGAAAATTTGTAAAAAAAAGGTTATTATTTGAGTTATAAACCTTCATACCGACTTTGATGATGTCTACTTTTAATTTTTGACCATGTACAATTATATCGGATCACGACCCCAAAATCACCCTGTATAATGGAAATGGTCTCACATCCATCGATAGATCTAGCCTTTAAAAAGAATTTAGAAGCTTTGTTTTGGACTTTGTCTAGCTTAGTTATGTTAGTTTTCGAACTGTTATCTAAGAGAAAACACCCAAATTCTAACCTGCTGCGAATAATTGCAATATATAACCTCCTTAAATGTGAAGGATGAACTCCCCAAGATGAACCCGCCAATACATGAAATACATTTAGGAATTTTCACGACTTTTCACACATTTCATTAACCTGTTTTCTCCATCGTAAAGATTGATCTAGCCATAGCCCTAAGTATTTAATTGTAGTTACATTTTTTAACTCAACATCTTGAATGTTTACGCTGACTTGACGCTGAAACCTACCCCTTGAAAAATTACAAATTTTGCTCTTATTTGGTGATAACTCCAAACCTAAATCTCCCAACAGAGATGATAGCCTATCCAAAGCTGTTTGAAGTGTTAATGACATAAGTCTTAGATCTTGTCCAGATACGTACGAAACAAAATCGTCGGCATATTGTGAAATATATACATAATCTATCTTATCACAAATATCGGTAATTACAATATTAAATAGGATTGGAGACAGTGGGTCCCCCTGTGCTAATCCGACCCCCGTCCACCTCGTGATCAGACTATTCCCTCTAGACTCCATAACAGATAAGTGCCTTTCCTTTCCCACAGGTATTTACATAAGGTGGAACCCACTCCCTGCTCATCTATTTTTTTAACGACATTCAGAACATTAACATTATTATAAGCGTTATCTATGTCGACAAAACAACCCAATGTTTGTTGTTTATTAGTAAAACCTATCTGAATATGGGTAATAAGCCGAACCAAATTATCGAGGCATGATTGGGTTCTACGGAATCCCACTGTATGTCTAGAAAATAACTCTTTGCTTTCGAAGTACTATTCTAACCGTCTAGTTATGATCGTATGTAGAATTTTGCAACAACACGATATGAGGGATATGGGTCTTAATGATGATATGTCGTTCAGATCACGCCCTGGTTTCAGTATTGCGATTACTTTAATATCTCGCCACTGTTCAGGTACTCGCCCCTGAGACATATCTACTATCTTTAACATATCCACAAAAATCTGTTTGTCTGGGAAATTGTGCATCATGGAGTATGAGATGTCGTCAACTCCAGTGCTGTGTCTTTCTTTTTAATAGTATTATTAAGTTCCTGTACTGAAATAGGAGCGTCCAGCTGCATGTTACTCGACCTAAATATCGGATCCTGTGGCAAAACATAGTCAGGCATTAATCGCGTAAGAAACTCCTCCGTTCTTTCGTAATCTAAAGGATTTCTAACTACTCTGTATCCCTTTAACCATTTCATTTTGTTCCATAGGTCGCTACTCGATACTGTAGTATTGATACTGTCACAAAATTGTCTGAATGACGCTGCCAATGCCTTTCTAATTAGACACTGCGCTTCAGCAGTCTTTCGTTTAAATGTGCTAAGATTTACTGGAGTGGGATTTCGTCTAAGTTGATCTAGCGCCTGTCTAGCATCGCCACAGCTTTCGACAAGTCTGAACACCAGTATGGCTTTGGTTTAAATGTACTTGCGGGATCAGTGCTTAACTTACTGAACGGAATAGATTTTTTAGCAGCCGAACCAATCCACTGCGACACAATGTTATATATTTGTTGAGGGTCACCTGAAAGCTTGTTTTTGTCAATAAGTTCTGTCAAGCTCTCCCTATATTTAATCCAGTCAGCCTTCTTAAAGTTTCTTTTTTGCATATTAAGGTTAGTCGATTCGATTTCTGTAGACATAAAAATCATTAAGTGGTCGCTGGCCAAATTTTCATTTAAAACAGTCCTAGAAAACCTAAGCGCAACATCTGATGAAACGAATGTGACATCAGGTGAACTCGTCTGCCAATTGTCCAAAACCAGTCTACACCTATTGGCCTCGCCGGTATTAAGCGATACATAATTGTAATCATTAGCTGCGTCGTATATTTGTAACCCCCTACTATTATTCTTAGACGACCAATTGGGATGGTGGCCATTAAAATCACCGCACACTAAGGTTTTACTCGACCTTGAAGAGAATAACATTTTCCAATCATCAGTTGTAGTATTTACATTGGGTGGACAATATACAGCAATAATATTTTGTAGATTATAACAATTAAAGACCCTAATGCCTAGGATTTGTATGCTACCGTTATGTAATCTGATATTCATAATTTGCGATCAAATAGAAGGGTGTGTTATAATTGCGATGCCTCCATAAGAATCATTGCGGTCCTGTCTGTAAACATTGTACGTTCCAATTTTTAAATGGCTATTTGGCTCGAGCCAAGTTTCAGATATAATACATATATGAACCTTTTTTTGCAATAATAAATTTTCCAGCTCGACAACTTTCGGTCTTAAACATTGTGAATTCCACTGTAAAATGTTTAGCTTAATAACTTTGGAATCACGACTATTTTCCATTATAACTTAACATTTCCACAATACATTTTAAAATAGGCCACTCAGACATAAAATCTACCGCTACGACAGCGAACCATTCAATACAGCATTTAATTATATTTTTAATTTTATCATGCATACTAATGTTTTTCAGAAATATTATATATTTTAAACGACTTAGTAACTCACTAAAATGCACTCCGCGCGAGTTGTTTACGTGCTCGGTGTCATCCTTATCAGTTGATGCCATTGATGTCTCTGGAATGCAGTCCGGCGGGCACTGGTGTTGTTGTCGCTCATTTTTGCTGACGCCGCCAATTGCGTTTCTAGGTGGAGTACGGTTGCCTGGCGGTGACTTAGGGCGTTTTGGCGTAAACAATTGTGCAAACGTCGGTGTTATTGGTGTATATTTATGTATATTACTTTCTTGGTCTAAATCGGCAAAGCTGTTATGTGTGTTTAACTGAAATGTTAGGTTCTCTGATGTTTTATTTTTGCTAGTAGTAGGTAATTCCTGTAGATCGGGTTCGACATATATGTTGCAAGCGACACGATACGTGCAATTGAACTCTGCCATTAGTTCTCGCAACTTTTTCTCCTTCATAAATACTGGGCACGATCTGTTCAAGGCCATATGATCTCCCTTGCAGTTAACGCATTTGAATCCACCACATTTGGGGCAAATTATGTTGCGAGACGAACACCTGGTCTTGGTATGTCCGAATTTCCAGCACTTCGAGCATTGGGTGGCAGGGAAGATAAACGGTTCGACCTTGATACGCAGGTTGTCTATATTTATGTATGTTGGCAGTTGTGAGCCGGCAAGTACTACGCGAGCTACCTCACTGGGCACCCATTTATTATCTTCATCTCGTTTTGTAGTCATTTTACGGATACAATCTGAATATCGGTTGGGCTTGAAATATCTCGAAATATGGCCTCGTCCGTCAGGTCAAGGTCAACCCCTCTTATTTATTTATTTATTTATTTTATTTATTGCATCATGTTGTTTACATAAAGATCTTATTAATACATTGAAGTCCAAAACATGAACCCTGTTAGGGCACAGGAATGTTATCTTACAGCTAACATGTATCTATTTATATCATAAATTAATAAAATTTCTACATCATAGACACACAACAATAACATATTTTCAATAATTAATATATACTAACATAAAATTTTAGTCTAAAATGCAAAACAAATACATTGCTAATAATACTTTTCATTAATTTCATTTATTTATGCTCATGTATAATAAGTTCTAGCTATTCTCTAAAGATTCGTGTCTCATAAATTCTTGGTGCGAGTAGAATGTCTTATTTACGAGCCACACTTTAAGTTTGCTCCGAAATATATTGTATGTGTCAACGTTTTTTATAAATTCTGGTATTTTATTATAAATGTTAATACATTGGTAATACGGTCCATTTTTATATATATTTAATTTATGCCCCGGAATAGCCAGTTTTTTATTACGACGCAGACTTTTACAGTACTCAAACTGAGATATGTGCTTTCTTACAAAAAAGTCCTATTTCCAGGATGTATATAGACGGTAAGGTAAGCAAATTTAATTTCTTGAAGTGGGGGCGGCAGCTTTCTGATTGTCGTATATTTGCTATTACACGTATACACTTTTTCTGAGCCACGAAAAGATCGTGGGCGTCTGTACTATTTCCCCATAGAACGATGCCATAACGTAACCAGGCGTATGCGTACGCGTAATATGCAGAAAGTGCACATTCTACGTGTGTATTTCGTTTAAGCACTCCCAAAGCGAATATGAATCGTGATATTTTGTTTCTAACAACTTCAACATGCTTTTTCCAGTTCAAATTCGTGTCGATATTTATCCCTAATAAATTAAATGTATCTACTTCCTCTATGCAAAGTTCGTTTGATATAAAATCAAGATCTAAAGGGGATTTCTGGTAAGGTCTGAACTGCATTAATTTGGTTTTTTTCGCATTAAGTTCGAGACAGTGCTCACGCAGCCAGTTATCTATTTCTTCTATAGTTTCTTTTATGTCGTCGTCGACATTGTAATCCTTCGGACATTTGAATAGTAAGGACACGTCGTCTGCGAACAAGATACAAGGATGGTCTGTGATTTTAGGCAAGTCGTTGATGTAGGTTAAAAACAGGACACACCCTAAGACAGATCCCTGTGGTATTGAACAATTTGTGATCAGAGTGTCAGATTGGACATTTGAGTGTTCCCCAGTGTTTTTATCGTAATATTGGATCTGCACGCATTGCATTCGATTCAGTAAATAGGATTTTATCCATTTATGCGCTCCACCACGGATACCTACTCCATAAAGTTTATCTAAAAGTATAGAGTGCGAAACTTTGTCGTATGCCTTCGTCATGTCTAGCAGCAATCCGACCGCGTATTGTTTGTCTCTAAGGTAATTAAAAATTTCATTTACATATTTGTACACTGCGAGGGTGGTGCAATGATTTTTACGGAAACCGTTTTGATTCGTATCCAAAAGGTTAAATTTTTCTAGGAATTTATATATACGGTTTGTTTATAGAATAGCTATATAGAATGAATTTATATATAGAATAGCTATGGGTCTATATTGACTAGGGTTTTGCTTATCACATTTGTTTTTCGGAATAGGTTTAATTATTGTATATTTTAATTTATCAGGGAATATAGACTGTGCAAATGATTGATTTATTAATTTCGTTATTATTGGTGCTAATTCTGAGCTACAGTGTTTAATAAGGGTGGTTGGAATATCGTCAATACCAGCACTATGTTTATTGGGCAGTTTTTTTATAATAGAATGCAATTCATTTTCTGTTACGGGGGTAAGGAACATCGAGTTTACGGCGGGCCTCATAACCGGCCGGCCAGTTGGACAGGGCATCTCCAGTGAGCGCGGTGCACCCACGGTCGAAAAGTAATTATTAAATATGTTTGTCACTAAATGGGGGCATTCAACAGTGGTGTTTTGGTGTTTTAATTTAATGTTTCCCGCGCACCGTGCTGTTTTAGAACCGGTTACATTTTTTATTACATTCCACATACTTTTAGTTTTGTTTGTCGAGCTAACCATTTCTCGTACATAATTAAGTTTTTTAGACGTTTTTATACTCCTTTTGAGTGTTTTGCTATAAGTACGATAGTGTTCTTTCAAGATTTTATTGTTTGAGTGGTTAACTAGTATCTGTAGTACTCGTTTGTGTCTACATGAACGTTGAAGCCCGCTCGTGATCCAAGTTTTTTTCTTTTTGTGTTTAATTTTAACCGTTTTCAAGGGTACGTATATATTTAAAAACTCTTGGATTTTCCGTTCAAACCGATTGTAGTTTTCATTGGCGTCGTATGAAGAATTATTAGCTACGTTATCCCAATTTTGACCCTTAAGCGCTTCTTTAAAGCCAGATATATTTTTTGTGAAAATACCCTTCTTTTGGTGAACATTTTTGAAGGAGGGGTAGTGCTATCTATAGTGAATTCGTAAATAAGACTCATATGATCCGATATACCAAGGTTTTTCACACTAATACTGTATTGCTTATGGTTTGTAAAAATCAAATCAATACAAGTTGAGCTCGTATTTGTTATCCTAGTTGGGTCAGTGACAATTTGATGTAGGTTATTTTCTAACATGATACTTATTAGTTTACGACAGTCATTAGAGTTTTCTAACACGTTAATATTAAAGTCTCCTACTACTATTAAATGTTTGTTGATTTTTGTCTTTAATTTACAAAGCAGTTGGTTTAACGTATTAAAAAATGTATTCATATCGTTATTTACCCTGTATATGGTTACTATTACAATATTCGGCTTCAATTCTACTGCACAGCATTCAATAATATTGTCTATAGATAGCTCTGATATATCTTTCCTCTCACTGAAAGATATTCCGTTTTTAATGAGGATCGCTGTCCCTCCGCCTCTTCGACCAGTCCTGTAATGGGCAGCACCGAATTCGTAGTCGTGGATTTGTATGACATTCTTTTTTTATAATGCCATAAGACATCGATATATCCGTTGCTCGCTGAATCTTCCATTCTTGTTTTTTAAACACTTCGCAGCCGATTACCTTATCAGCGTACTCCTCATTAGGTACGTCAAGCTTCAGTTTATAAGGATTTAAATATTTGATCTTATTGATCCTGTGTAGGCCTGCAGTTGTAAGTAGCTTGGCGTGGGCAAACTGTTTTGGTAATTTGTTCTTGCTTGTAATGAATAATTCAATTTTCTCCGATTTATGTTTTTTGTTGGTTTCAACCTGAGTCCAGGGTCTATTGTCATCGTCCTCTCTTTGTCGTTTAAACGATCTATCGACTATAGCCTCTTTTCCTTGCTCTTCATCCTCATCTTTAATATCTTCCTTATTTTCTGTTGGTGGCACCGACTCCTGTAAAACGTTCTCCAACTCCATCTCCGACTCGTGGTCCGGTGCTTCCGTCTCCATGTTCTCAATGGAACCACCTACTAAACGGTAACCTGCTTAATAGCAGGCACCGTGCGTCGTAAACAGTATGTTGTAAACAATAATCGAACGTCGCGTGCGATCGACACGAGTGCCGTGACAAGACTGCTTATTTATGTTTTGTTGGTTTCATGAAAAACAAACAAATATGAACTTTAAATTACGGACAAAAAATGCAATTTAATCATAACTTACAAAGACCAAAGAATTAATGAAACTGTCATGACGAATTTTTTTGGTATAAGCTTAGTTAGCAATCTATAATGGAAAAATCAAATTGACATAATAATTATGTTGTAAACTTAATCAGTTTAGCTATGCATTGTATCATTTATGAAAAATTGAAAACAAATCAGCCGTACTAACTGTATACCACGCATATGTAATGGCTACTTTAAGGTTCGGCGTTATCTTCTGGGGTAATGCTACTGATCGGGAAATGGTAATTAAAAGTCAAAAGAAATGTTTGAGATCGATATGTGGCATAAAGCCCTTCGAGTCTTGCAAGCCACATTTCATAGAGTTGAAGATGTTGACTGTACCTTGCTTGTACTTGTACGAAATATCAATATTTGTCAAACGTAACCTCAATCAATATGTAAAATTTAATAGCATGCGACATCAGACTAAAATTAACTATAATTCTACGAAAACGGCTTTTCTTTCTAAACGTGTGTTTGGAATGGCACCCCGTATTTGTAATAAACCACCGGCACATGTTATAAATCTACAAAGTGTCAAAGAATTTAAGACTGCTCTGTATAACTTTTTAGCTTCTAAGGCCTATTATTCGATTCAGGAATATATAAAAGACATACTCTTTGTTTTTAGTCAAACCAGTTATGCATGCGATTCACATTAATTTCTTTTATTACATACAATTAACACTAACAGTCGAACTTTATGTGCTAATCGTCATTATGAGTACATTTGATTTAAATTTAGAACACATTACATTATAATTTGGAAGCTTTTACATAGAAGAGATAGATACAATAACTGATTCAATGTCGAAAGATAAATAAGAGTACAATAATTAATTAAATGTCATTGAAACATAAATAAATCGTAGAATTACAATAATTATTTAAAGTCATAATAATACAATTTCGGATAAAGTTAAAACATTCTAAATAATTATATTATAGGCAATTTATTAAGATGAAATGGATCAAACATAAGCAATCTCAGATGTCAATGAAGACATTACATTTTAAATATTTGCATGTCCTTGTGACCAAACATGTAGTTTTTATCTGTATTATTATTATTGTGTGAAGTACTTGTACCATGTTTTTGCAAATAAATTACTGATTACTGTGCTTTTTCCGATTATATCCTTAAGGAGCCCTAGGTTTAGCACATAATCCGAAGAAACCTATAATAAACTCTAGTGAAAACGCTCGCAAATCTCACCAATAATCAGATTCCGAAGCAATCGCTTTAAAAGCACCCACTTTTTTAAAATTTTTGCGGCTCTCTTGTCAGTCACAAATCGTTGGCCCCTTCACTTGTGGAATAAAAGCTCTTATTATCTATTCAGTTAGGGCGAGGGTCCCGTGGGGTCGATTTGCATTCCGCAACCAGGTGAGGGTTTACGGGCACTCGCGGAATTACTATCAACAACACGGGCTGACAGATTCGGCCCTACGGATTTATGGAGTACGCGATGCGAATGCAAAGTTGATTTGACAAAGGCATTAAATGAATGCTCGTGGCAACCAATAATTAATAATGGTTGCCCAGCAGAAATACTAAATTCACAACTCCTACGTAAGAAAATCCTAAAAATAAATATTAGAAAATGAAGTTGGCTAATGCTTGACTGCCTGTTTAGCATAGTTGGTAGTGTCACTGCCTCCGAAGCTAGAGGTCCCGAGTTCCAATCTCAGTAAGGGCATTTGTTTCTGTAGTCAGCAGAGACATTTCTTTCTGAGACTTGGATGTTTTATATGTATTTAAATACAAATATCAAATTACAGGGAAAAATAATGAAAAAATTAGCGTGGTGACAAAGGGAACAAAGATTCAACTTCGAGTCCTTCAACTCAACTTCGACCTAATATCGACAAAATTACTCTCTGAATCTCACAAGTCTCAAGCAGCGCAGGGAACGTGGTGCGTGGGCATTATGATTTCAAAGATTTCCATAAGATATTTGAACGGAAGAACAACACGCGACTCAGAGGCCATCACTTAAAGCTAGTCGCCGCACAGTAACCCCGATAGACACTTTCTAGGCAACAGAAGGGTGAAGGCCTGGCAAAGACTACCAAGATGATGTGGTTTCAGCTCACAATGTCAACCAGTTCAAAAACAAATTAATTAGATAAGCACTATTCAAATTTAGCTTAACACTGAAATTGTACATAAAGATAACTGGATACAGGTTTCATCAGTTGTTTCAACGGCCTGACTGATAAACGAATAGTAATCATTTTAAACAATCGTGTTTTGGCCGACCCAACATCAAAATCTAGGTTTTTGGTATTAAGTTATTAATTTTGTACATACATACATATAATCACGCCTGTTTCCCGGAGGGGTATGCAGGGCTCGCGGATTTCCATTTGCTACGATCCTGACATACAACTTTCGCTGCATGAACTTTAATTTTAACATTCTTCATTCATGCGCGCCGATTTTGTGTACTCTGACCTGACCTTGCTGCAGAATGTCTCCGGTTTGGTCAAACTACGTTCACCGAAGTCTTCCCCTTCCAACTTTTCCATACACTCTTACTTCATGCACTCGTTTTGTCAATCTTCTTTCATCTATCCTCTCTAAATAATATGTCCAAACCATCTTCTCAACATTCATTTGGTTTTCGCCGTGTAAAAACCTGTAAGCCGCGGCGTTAATACAATATGTTTCTTTATATAACGGAACGGGATATTTATATTAAATTTAATAAAACACGCCAAATACCTACGCATTTTCTAAAATTAGAAGTAAAGCCAGCTCAACTAAATAATGTTGCCTAATAAATATTAATATATGTATATTGAATAAGATAATTAACTAAGCTAATTGGTCTTGTAAAATCACGAATTGTAAAGCCTTTAGGAAACTTTAGGTATTGCGGCAGTTCTTGCTCAAAAAGGTAAAATCAGAATGAGTTTGATACTATCAAGTCAATGATGCATTATTTACCCTCGTAAGTACACGCATTATCTGAAATAAAGAATTATAAAAATGGCCAAACAAAATCTATACTGTCTAGCTACTGCTACATTAAGTTTAATACATACGTAATTTTTATTCTTTATTTTTTAGCGTTAAATTAGATGACTCAAATTCGCAATAGTGAACGTCAAATAACCCAACCTACAAACTTTAGTTAGCGTATACTTGCGTAGTGGAGGTGGCAATTGGTTGGATATTCCGCAGACTTTTTGATCATTCAAGGTGTTAAGAGTCCGTTTACGGTTTTGAATCAAAATTTTGAAACATTGGTTGTAGAGTGCTGGCTTAACTTTAAATGTTATATTAAATGTTATATTTTCGTACTTACACGCGATTGAATTAGAGTTGAAAAAATTACAACGAGTAAGTACTAATATTAAGTATACATATTTCTAATTAACCGAATAAATCTTTCTGCGTAGTCCGATTCGCATTTGCCCGCTTTTTTATTCTATGTAGTTTTTCGACCCAAAAAGAAGTCCAGTCCTACCTTCGAAAATCGAACTTCATATCGTGTCGTCCCTTTCCGTCATGTAGTGTATAACACGAGAGTGAAAGGGACGGCACGAGACGAAGTTCGATTTTCGAAGCTCGGAGTAGGCCCTCAGGTGGTTTCGAAGTTTTCGAGCGAGCGTCAAAGTGTAAATACTGACTTTTCAGCTTCAAATAATGCCACTAGATATACCCTAACGTGAGTCCGAAAAGTTCTGTAACTAAACTACCCTGCTGAACTGAACAAAAAGTTTTATTTCCAATTGTGCTAGCATTTTTTTAGGTTTTGTAACGGATACTCGTAGCTTGCATTGATGCCAAATCCTCATGATTAATACTACATCTACCTACGTACAAATAGCGAAATGTCACACCAACCATAAATGGACCTTATATTTTTGCAATAAGGTTCACATTATGGTCAGGTAACAATGTTGTCGATGGTATTAGCTTTATGTTCCCGTTTGTTACATTGTTTGATTAAGTTAGCTCTGCAGTGTTTATGAATAAACTTTGTATACATAAAAAACTTTAGAATATGACCTGTTACACGCTACAACTACATACAACAGGTCCTTTTCTTAAGTGTTTTAACTTTACGGCCTTTTATGTGAGACTGTATGGACAGATGGATTAGAATTAGCTTTATTAGGTCATTGACGGCCTGTTTAGCCTAGTTGGTAGTGACACTGCCTCCGAAGCTAGAGGTCCCGGGTTCAAATCCCGGCCAGGGCATTATTTGTGCTTTTAGCACGGATATTTGTTCTTGGGTCTTGGATGTTTTATATGTATTTAAGTATGTATTTATCTATATAAGTATGTATATCATCGTCTAGTACCCATAGTACAAGCTTTGCTTAGTTTAAGACTAGGTCGATTTGTGTAAAGATTGTCCCCCAATATTTATTTATTTAATAACATTCAGTTTAAGGTAATAATATCATCCACGATTGATATTTAAAGTTAATGCCTAAAGCAAAAATAAAATTGAAAATGTAGTTATTTCATTTAATGTTACAAAGGTATTAGAACAAATGGAAATAAAGAGCAAAAAACAGAACATACAATAAGGGGAAGCCAAATCTTGTAGCATTTTTACTTAACGGAATGGATGGAAAGTACTTAACGAAATGGATGGAAACATACAAGATCCAATTACACAAATAGGATCACCGAACGATTAAGATTAGTCAATCAATTATGGTTATTCCGAATATTATATCTTTTCATCGTTTCTATAAATGCTCTTGATGATTTGTTAGAAAATGCGAATTTACTAAGAGCCAACGCAAAAGCAATTCTATTATCAGCAAGCTGCATTTGTTGTGCGCTTCTTTAGTAGGGTTCAAAAACCTGAGCTCCTGAGTCAGATAAAGCTGTAATGAAATTGGTTTTCTCTCCAAGCCTGACCTGCATATTAGAGGAGATAGTATCTGTAGCGCAGCGTCACATAACTTAGACGGTATTGGGGCTGAATCCGTGGACAATTTTCACGTTGATACCCTTTTCGATATAAAGGTGAGCCTTTTGTTCCGAGTAATGATATTGGGTCTGGTCTGTATATGGTGTGTAGTTATAGACTGTGAAAGGTCAATGGACAGGCGACGTTTGCAGATAAAAGTGGGAATTGTATTATGAGACGAGAAAGTTCAATGTTACAGTATTTTCTATAAATAGATGACAATCTTACGAGATATACATATTTAGCCTCATATTAAAGAAACCTTGTACGATGTAGAAGCACTAATAGCAATCTCTGCCACTACAAGGCGCGCATATATGTATATCTGACACGCCTTTTTACTAGACGACGATATACATACTTGTAATGAAAAAATAGTTATACAAGTGCATAGAAAACACCTAACACTCATGAAAAAATATTAGTGCCTATCACTCAAATAATTGTCTCAACCGGGATTGGCACCCGGGCTGCTGGGTTTTAGGCAGCGTCACTGCCAACTAAGCAAAAGTGTTCAAAGTTTTACTTAATGACACCGATTTAATTACTTACAGAGGCCAGTTTCACGGAGCTACAAGTTAGAACTTCACAAGCGGGACGTTCACTGCTGGACGTAGGCCTCCCCCAAAGTGTGCCACAATGACCGGTCCTGCACCACCCACAAAAATACAGCAAACTCCCGCACCCACTGCGCTCTAGACGCTAACAGTCGAAGTAGCAAAGGATGAAGCGAAATTGAAATAGGTGTGAGCTGGTCATGTCTGTCGCATGCGGAGTGAGCTGTGCAAGATAGCCACTGACTGGCAGCCCGTCAGCTCGAAATGGAGACCCGGCGACCGCGATGGCGGGACGAGCTAGACTTTTTCAATGGAGTGATCAGATGCTTTGATCGACAATATTTGAAATAGGGAGGCCTTTGCCGAGTGAGTGACACACTACATGCTCTCAATACCTAATAATAACAATAATATGAGACAGTTTTATTAGGCAGACGTCCGTTGTCTCGTCCATCATATTCACCCAATAGTCCGGTTCATTTAGATTCCATCAACCAGCAATATTCCCTGTACACCCTGGCGGGTGTTGTCTCTGTGTGCGTCCCATGGCACGGGCAGGGACAGCATCCGCTCGGTGTACCCCTTGCATTTCATTAAATTGTCAAAAGGGCCTCTACGTGTTAGCTATGTGGTACTCGGTTGGTACTTCGGTACATCGGTACTTCGGCTCCGCGCACGCCTTCCAAAGGTCTGGGACACGATTGACCCGTGAGCGGAAAAGACATACAATAATATGCCCATTTGGAATGTCATATTATTTACCTAATACTGGGAAGGGCATACATATTAAAAAACATCCCAGGATTTCCATATGATTTAACGTTATTTTCGATTTCAATGAAAATTTGGTTAGCACGTCAGGGAACACCGCCTTCCTATTATAACGACAAGTTTTGATACGAACAGGTGTGTCGGTTACGGCTTTAGAAAAATGGCTTTTTGGCTCCATCATTCACAGGCCTTTATGAAAAAGGACGTAAACAACATAACTTTACTACGTAGATACGCTTGTTTGAGTAAACAAGCCAGTATAGGAAGCAGGCACCATCAATCCCAGACTTCAACGAACCGTGCCCTTATTCAGAAAGTTTGGTTAAATAACAACGTCTATTAATTATCAATACCAGTTGTGTTGAGTCTGAAAAGCCGAGTGAAATTGATTTATTGCCGCGTCGAATACTACTCGCATTCGCGACAGGTTCTGTTTTTAGATTGATTTTGATTTAAGTCAGTGACTAATTAATTTTGCCCTCCAACGTTATTGAAATCTTGAAATGTTGTGTCGATGGAGAGGTAAACGACCTGTTGTTTAAGATTGAACATTTAATTAACGAGACTGAAGATTCAGTTAAGAGTTTCTTTGGGACATCTATAACTAAAAATTGAGATGTATTACTTGGTAAACAAGTCGAATAAAAAAGCCGTTCTAATTTATTTTTTCTCTAGCTTATAAAAAGGATATTATATACCACTATGATACAATACAAGTCCAAAACTAACTAACTATGACTAGTGGCTCAGTGAGCTAATAGACATCGCAAATATTATTTTTTTCAACATGCAAATTTTCAAAAATTGGCTCGACAAAAAATTCTTCCTTCCAGGTTCCATAATTATATTATGGAACCAGCTCACAAAATTTGACGAGAATCGGTTGAGAAATGCGACCTGTACAGGAGAACATGCGGACAGACAGACATACGAAATTTTTTTTTTTCGAAAGCTGAAACGGAGACGCTTCGTTCGCTTCGCTCGCTCGGTCAGTGATACATGAATAATGAGCATGAAGCTCATGCCTGATGATGACGCCTCAACTAATACAAGTATGTGTAGTGTACCTCTTAAAGTTTTTTATGAGAGTATGTCTATTGTACTATGTAATGCACATCTTCCATAACATTTTACAGAAACAATTAGATGAACTATCACCTAAACTATGACGGAAAATAAAATACCAAAATAGGTAATTGATTCCTTATCAAACTGTGCACTTTAAACCTTAACTTTGCGAGCACAGTTTCAAAAGTACAAACATCATTATAAACGTGCAGCAAAGATGATGCGATAAATCTTACCAGTTCAATTGAATCCACAGAATCCAAGCTGGGAAGCAAATAAACTTCTCTATTATGACCTGGACAAACCAGTAAACAACAATACACATCTTCTGTGCTTATATACCGTCAATGCTTTGTGTGGTTGTCATTTTTCCAATAGATTTGCACTAACAAGACAAATAAATACGGAGCGCGGACCGACCTTCTGATCATATTTCGTTTGAGGCGATTCCACTGAACACATTGAGTCGGTATCGATTTTGTGTTTACAGCGTTCTGATACGATATCAATACAGGCTGATTTTGGAGTCGTAATCTGGAATGATTGTACATGGTCAAAAATTCAAAGTAGACAGCATCAGAGTTGATGTGAAGGTTTATAACTCAAATAAGTAATTATCTTTTTATTTTTCAAATTGTAATGGGAAATTATACTTTTTCACACAAATTGGTACCCTACTTTACTGCCAATTCTTCATACCATGTCAAAACGAATAGGGTACACATGTTTTTCTAAGATTTTGTATATTTGTCATCATAATAAATTAAGAATGAAATGCGTTTGTTTCTTGTCACTATTTTTTTTTAAATGGCTAACAGATACCAAGTCAGAAAAACTGATTTAAAATCACGACCCCGATCATACTGTATATAACAATTGTGGACTATGGACAAATCGACTTAGTAAACAACAAACTAAGTAAAGCTTGTACTATGGGTACAGACAACGATGATATAGTA
The DNA here is from genome assembly GCA_905163555.1 of Notocelia uddmanniana. Classification (NCBI taxonomy): domain Eukaryota; kingdom Metazoa; phylum Arthropoda; class Insecta; order Lepidoptera; family Tortricidae; genus Notocelia; species Notocelia uddmanniana. The sequence goes on from LR991055.1 coordinate 28,031,760, forward strand.
CTTACCTTATATAACTGGTACATTGATGGTACGTCAGGGATACCTACTTTGAGAAATTCAGGTTTGATTTTTATAATCTTACCCTGATGTGCCTGTCATGACGATTGGGCACATAAAGCAGTTGATGTGTCAGCAACGTTTGACTGGGCTACCACCTTTTTGTTATAATCTCCTAAAGTGGGCCAAATCCACACGACTCGTCGTTAATTGTGTAAGCTTGCGTGGAAGTGAGTGCACGCCACAAATACTCATTTCAATACGCGTGGCCGAATATACTCCAAGACCCGAACAAATAAACAGGAAATTGCACCAAAATCAAGCAGTAGCTAGCTACCTTCCACTATTTACTGGCAAAAAATATTTTTATTTCATTTGCCTTAAAGCTTGTTTGTTCCGGTTGGCGATAAATTTAAAAGGTTGTTGAAAACAATGGAACGAGTAAATCCCCTCGCTGCTAAATTTGCGCTCTTTACTAGGGTTTCGTAGGATGGTTTTTACCATATATATTTGATTGGGGTACCGTTGTGCGTCAGTAGGTATGTCAATAGAATATTATTTTAGAAATGAGTACTTCTTATCTACGGATAAAAAGTACCCGTTTTTAAAATAAAATGAGAGAGAATATGTGGTAGCTATTTTGTTCTTTGACGTGATTTGACTGATGTGATATTTCCTCAGTTGAGGAAATACTGTCAGTATTTCCGCAGTAGCAGGTAATACCTACCATGCGCAGAAGTGGAGCAGTACTGCATTCGTATCGATTTGACAGCTGAAAGTTTTCTAATATCGTCATCGTATCAAACAAGGAAGTCGCCTTAAGTAAAATAAAAGCACTATGGGCCTTAAAAAATTGTTAAAATATAAGACCGACGCGTAATTGACGCATCAGAAATGTAGTGTAGGAGGCTTATGTCGATAATTTCTTGGAACACTTTTCGCCCGAACATCTTAATAAAATGGTACCTGTGGAAAATGTGAAAATGGAAATTTGTGGTTACCAAACGGTTCCATCCCCTGGATCATAAACTATGTGTTTCTTGTGAAATAAAGAATTTATTATTATTATAGTATTAAGGATCCAGGAGGAAGTTAATTCTCAGATTCTTTGGACATATACGAATATGACTGATCTATTATTTCAGGGATTAAACCTATGAAAAAAGGGGGCATGGCATCTATAGTAATTTACTGTCGAGGCATGGTGGTAGTAGCAGGCTGGTTTATAACTCAGCCTGCTATTACCACCATGCCTCGAAACAACGCTTGCAAACTAATGTTTGCAAGTCCGTTGTTTAATTAATACGTAGCTGGTAATTACCATTCCGACCGAGGTTAATATATAGTGCTTTATTCAAAAATAGGAGAAGAAAACTAAATTGTAAGTAGTTAAGCTTTATTACAACATAATCCCAAAACGTGAAAATGTTAAAGCTTTCCCGTCGGCCTTATTTCTTAAATAGAATCAAGTGTATTTTTCCATCGAAAACCCCAAGTTTTTTCAGATGCTAACAAAAAAGTCACGGTTTCGACAGATTATTAATAACTATTCTGGCTATTGATGTTTTTATCTTTTTGAAATGTCTGGGATTCGACAAATAATGGAATTTATATGTAACATTTCAGGCGCGTTGAACGAGGCGCCAATGTTTTATTTTTATTTTATTTATTTATATCTGACCATAAAATTAACCGTCCAATATCTAGAGAGAAACGTCTACTTATTAGGCCAAATTTCAGAAAAGATAAGCAGCAGCAAATTGGTCATAGTTTTCCTTTAATGAAAGAAGAATATTGTTCTCAATTGTCTTAAAATAAAGTAAGTTAGTGTAAAACGCGTTCATGAACTATTATTTCTAATCTAATGATCTCTATTCCAAAACACTTCCCGAGGGACTACAGTATGGGGTTCTTCAAAAAAGGAGTGTATAAATATTACGCCCATGTGACGCCCCTCGAGTTGCAGGCGTCATTTAGGCTTAACATCAGGCAGGCCGTACGATTGATTGCCACCGACGTAATTTTAAAAAAACCACCACCGATATCAGCCGAAGGACGTCCACTACTGGACATAAGCCTCCCCCAATTTTATGGGGGTAAATGCCATAATCGCCACGCTTGGCATGCGGGTTGGCGGTCGTGGTTAAAATAAACACTCCATGTGAAAGACGGGCAGACACCTAGTGATATCATAGGGGTTCCGTGGACCAATTTTGGTACAGAACAATAAAAATGCTTCGAGATAACATTGAAGTTCACTGTTTATTTTATAGTTTATTTAATTATAAGTTTTACTTTTTTTCTATAAATTTAACGTCTCTAAAATATCGCTTGAGGAGTTTACCTTTAAGTATTTGTTATAGTTAAAACTTTTTAAAATCACGATTTTCAATTGAAAGTTTCAAGTATACACTATAAATTACTCTAAGTATGTTTTTTTCGCATGAGTATTTTACCAGATGTAATGATGTAAACAACTGTTGGTAAAATAAATACATTGAGTGGATGTTCAATTGTTTACTCCAAAGTGTCCCTATCCGATCGCCCGACGAAGCGATATTGTAAAGATTTGCAAGGATTGCTTTTGACATTTCCATTATGATATGTCTAGACGACTTATCGCGTTGGCTTTATGTCTGAGCCAACTGGTAAGATAACGAAAAAGGAACTGGGTTGGCGACAGACTTGTGGCAAATAGCATGTTTGCCGAGAGATACTGCAAATATAGTGCACGCTTTCGAACAATACATGTGACAGTGCACAGTACACCATTGACACGGAGTTATTCATTTAAATAAATAAAAATATTAAATAAAAAATAATAAATATTGTGGGACAATCTCTCACAAATCGATCTAGTCCCAAACTAAGCAAAGCTTGTACTATGGGTACTAGACGACGATATACATACGTATATAGATAAATACATACTTAAATACATAGAGAACGTCCAAGACCCAAGAACAAAATCCGTGGTAAATGCCCAAATAATGCCCTCGCCGGGAGTCGAACCCGGGACCTCTAGCTTCGGAGGCAGTGTCACTACCAACTAGGCTAAACAGGTCGTCGATATATATCCCAAAAGAAGACAAAATTTGCTATCTTGAGACCATGAGTTAAGTCGAACCATTTTTTTATATAATTTTTTGAAGATGCGATGCGATGCGATGCTAAAATTGCTAAAGTTGAAAATTCTCGACAATAAAAAAACACTTTTAGTTCAAAATTATCCAGTGATGGGTATCAGAGAAGACTTCATATATAAACAATTAAAAATTAAGATCAATCGTGTCAGAGATTTAGAATATTTGTTCTTTTTTTGGTTGAACATACAAGGGTTGATGGAAATCATATACCTTAATGGATTTAGCAAATTCATAAAATATACATTATTACATTTGCAAGACATACGTACACCTCCTCCTCCTCTACCTCGTGTTAACGGAATTTAAACTTTTACTATCCATTTACCAGTCAAAGCAATGATTCTTGTAGTTAGAATATCTACAAAAAATAGGTGCACTATGAAATATATGTACTCGTAGTGCTGATATAACGCTTACAGAAAATGCTGACTCCTGACGCTATTATCAATGCCAATATAATTTAGTTAAGTAATTATAATCCCATCAAAAACATAACTGTAAAAATGGCAGCCAAGTTCAATATCAATGTGTGGTTGTCGTCGTCACCGACAAAAGAAGTGAGATCTAAATGGGTGCCAAGTTCCGTAGATTATCTGAAAAGATGCCGTGTCTGGCACTAGATTGTTTACAGTAAAAATAATCTATTGCGTCTTAATGCATTTTGAGACTTAACATGGCAGTTTTTTATGCAGTTTGTTATAATACACCGAAGTGACATTAATTCAAATAGAAAGTACATCCATTCAAATTGACATCAGTTTGGTGACATTTTCTATAAATTTCCTAGCCTAGACACAAATAAATGGGCCTACCTACGTAGGTAAACCTGTCGATAAGTCCCCAGCCCACTATACGCTACGCAACAAACTGCATTACTAAACCCTTAAATGCGGTCCCGACGACGCCGTTGTACGGCCTAAAAGCTTTTCAACCCACATGTCTTAAGTTCGTTAAATAATTTTAAGCTTTTGTTTATGCATGAACTTTGAGCTTTTCACGCCAATCTACATTAGAAGGGATCACAACTTGCGACATCAGAGCTCCGATACCCGTAGGTTTGTGACATATGAGGCACTGATGTATAGAAGCGATTTTATTCTGAAGGTTTTAATGACAAGTAGGTATACCTACACAGTTGATCTTTAGGTTTCTATGAAAGCAGCTGACCTGTAGAATTATTTATTAGAAGTACATATAAAAATTACAGTAAGTATTAACTTGTAACTGAACTGCTATCGCCAACCCGCATGCCAAGCGTGGCGATTATGGCATATACCTACCCCCCGTGAATTTGGGGGAGGCCTATGTCCAGCAGTGGACGTCCTTTGGGTAATATGGAGGTGGTGGTGGTGTTGCTTGTTACCTGGGATGGCAAAATGAGCTTTTTCTGTTATCAATATGGCAAATATAAAAAAAAAAGTTTCAATATAATGAATGGATGTTGGTTAAAGATAGATCAGCATACGGGAATAAATGTGCTTCAAAAATACATACTATTTAATATTATAAATGCGAAAGTGACTCTGTCTGTCTGTCTGTCTGTTACCTCTTCACGCTTAATGAAGTTTAGTATATAGAGATAGTTTCGAGTTCAAGGTATCCTATGTCCTTTCATAGGATAGTTTTTATTCCGAAAATCATTCCTAAGGGGGTGAAAAGGGGGGTAGAACTTCGTATGGGCGAGCGATATTTAAGTCTGCGCCTGCAACTATTTAATAGCAATTATTTCTATAATATAACGTTGCACGCGGATGGACACGCGGGCAAAAGCTAGTTGTATATAATTATCACACCTGTAAACAAATTTTCACGAGAATCGGTTGAATAATGCGATCTGCAGATTTACTGAAGACAACAGCCACTAATCCGCAATACCAGAAATACGAGTACGAATGTTCGTAAAATGAAAAATTCGTTTAACTCGGTCACCTAAGATGAAACTCGTATGTGTGTATGAGGCCTATACCTAACATACTTATATATAATAACCCTAAATAGAAAGGGAAAACAATTCTATTTATTTTAGAATTTCCTTTAATCCTTCCTTTTGTTTTGGCCTTGTCAAGGGACAGATTTGGGCAAATTAATTACTAAGCCGTCGAGGAAAGTTCCTCGTCGTCGAAAATACGAGAGTACACATTTTACGCATTCAGTATACCTACATTTGCGAGAATATGCTTTATAGAGGTATTCTACAATCTTTGAGTTTGAAAATATACTGTTAAGTGCTAGAGTAGTTTTAAATGTACAGATTTCACGGAATATAAATATAGTTTCATGCGTATAGGTTAAAAACTTAGTAAAGCCTGCATGTAGCTGCTGTAGTTGTGGCGTGTTCGAATAGACATTACATATTAAAAACTAACACAAACAAAACAATTGACTATTTGAATAGTATACAACTAAGTACAAGAGGGGCTTTACCTTCAGTTTCTCACCTTTCCTTAAGTTGGGTGTCATTTTTATTTTCTGCAACGCAACGTTTGTCACGGCATTACATTAGGAGGCAGTCTGCGAGGATCTAGCGACCCTGGATTTAAGTAACGGTTAGACTCAGTTTTTAGGTACCATACAAATATCCATTGCCCTTATATGTTAAACTTTAAAGTACGTTTCATACAGTCAAACTTCAAATATACCACCACCACCACCACCATATCAGCCCTAGGACGTCCACTGCTGGACATAGGCCTCCCCCAATTTCATGGGGGGTAAATGCCATAATCGCCACGCTTGGCATGCGGGTTGGCGATCGCAGTATCTCCACCGCACTCAAGGAATGCTGCTGCCCATTCCCCGGTGGTCTTGGTCGTAGTTTTAGGACATACCCGCCATACCCGGGTCCCCGGGTACCCGGGTCATTCAAATATACATAACTGATTTATTAAGTACTAGCGACCCGCCCCGGCTTGGCCCATGTGCAATGCTGATACTAAATATACTACAGAATGTCTTTATGTACAACCCGGCCGGTACCACCGCAACCACTATATCCCTGCATTTAAAATCTGTAATATCTTCGGAAATATTCATTTAAATTACATACTGTAAAGGGCCATATTTAACTCCCTTTATATTAAATGCACAATGTATTTAAGATACTTAATTGGATAAGTATGCTGTATTGCTTAAAATCGCTTCGTAAATAAGCCATTATTTCTCGTAAAAAGTAAAGGATAAAAGATGGTTATTGTAGGTTATCCCTAAGAGATACGTCTGTATACTATAACTAACTTTTTTGTAGACCTTTTGAAGGTGTACAATACTGTAGTAAATTATTTAGTTATATCTCGTAGGGTTCAGCCAGCGTTTGCAATGTAAGCGCAAAAAAATGTGTTTATTTACGACATCACATTAGAAACCTCTAAAATGATCAGTGTTTCTATAACATATTATGCATGTATTATACATATAAACCTTTCTCTTGAATTATTCTATCTATTAAAAAAACCGTGTCAAAATCCGTTGCGTAGTTTTAAAGATTTAAGCATACATAGGGACAGCATACATAGGTTTTTTAGTAGTGATGATAAGTTCAATGGTGAAACTCAGTCACTTCTCCATAAAAACAACGTTGACTAATCAAAAACAAAAAACCGGCCAAGAGCGTGTCGGGCCACGCTCAGTGTAGGGTTCCGTAGTTTTTGTAATTTTTTCAAAAACTATTCAACCTATCAAGTTCAAAATAATTTTCCTACAAAGTTTTTATAAAATTCTACTTTTGAGATTTTCATATTTTTAAAACTTATGGTTCAAAAGTTGGAGGGGGGGGGACACATTTTTTTTTACTTCTGGAGCGATTATTTCCGAAAATATTAACATTATCAAAAAATGATTTTAGTAAACCCCTATTTATTTTTAAATACCTATCTAACAATATATCACACGTTAGGGTTAAAATGAAAAAAAAAATCACTCCCCACTTTACGTATAGGGGAGGTACCCTAATAAAATATTTTTTTCCACTTTTTATTTTACCACTTTGTCGGCGTAATTGATATACATATTAGTACCAAATTTCAGCTTTCTAGTGCTAACGGTCACTGAGATTATCCGCGGACGGACGGACGGACAGACGGACGGACAGACATGGCGAAACTATAAGGGTTCCTAGTTGACTACGGAACCCTAAAAAGATTAACTGGTGTACGTGTAATTTATTTAGCGAATGAAAACCGTGAAGGCGGCACCGGCAATGTATTTTTACATTTCGTTCGAGGCGATAAGAGTGAGCGATTTATAACTGTTGCTGATAAGAATCTACCGCGCCCGGGGGACGAGACTTGCCGTGAGCCAATCTGTAACGCGGTTTTAACAGCTTCACAGAAGGTTTAGCATTAGTAGTTTGGCTGGATTGTACGTACACTGACCAAAAAACAAGCATTGTATGAATATTTCTTCTTCTTCTTGTAGTGCCATGTCCTCATCGGACGTCGGCGACCATCTCTCGGAACTTATCCCTATCTTGTGCCATTCTGCTCAGGTTGGCAGCGTCATTAATATGAGTCCAGCATTTAACATTATCCATCCAGGGTATGAATATTTCACAACACTAAAAGCTTTTTTTTACGTTAATACCTAACCAATAAACAAATTATACGAAAATACTCGGAAAAGGCACTTGCTACCATCGGTACCTGGTCGAAATTCCTCTACGAGTAACTCGAACCAAGCGCTGAAGCAAAGCGCTTGGTTCGAATAATGCGATTTCATAATGCGATTCATAATGCGATTCTCAGCCGGCGTCTCTATTTCCGAGTTCATATAACCTAGACATGTTTTTAAAGATTTTTAAAAACATAAACATGAATTAAAAATCGGCCAAGACCATGTCGGGCCATGCTCAGTGTAGGGTTCCGTAGTAGCCCAATGAATTTACTCTAAAAAAGTCAATAACAAGCAAAAGCAAATACTTTCGCACCGTTTCATACGACTTTTACTAAGAAGGGAAAACTTTTTACGATAACTCGAAAACGGCTTAACTGATCATAATCGCTAGTTTTCGTTGAAATTCTTTAATAAGCTTTACTTTTATGTTTTTATTTTATTTTTTGGACCCATAGTTTTAAAGTTAGAGGGGGGCGGAAGGCACATTTTTTCCTTTTGGAGTGAATATTTCAGAAATTATTCATATTTCACTTTGAAAGACCTATGAACAACGCCCCAAGCAATAGGGGTGAAGCAAAAAAAATTGTCAAGGGGAGCTACACTTAAAAATATATATATTTTATTTTACGACTTTGTCTGTTTTATTGATTTATATATCCATACCAAATTGCAGCTTTCTAGCACTAACAATCACAGAGCAAAGCCTCGGACGGACAGACGGACAGACAGCCAGACAGAAAGACGGACATGGCGAAACTATATAAGGGTTCCTAGTTGACTACGCAACCTTAAAAAAGGACACAGTTGACCATAGAAAATTATGACGTCTTAAGGCACATTTTCCTACAAATTTCATAGTAGCCGAGTGTGTCTTTGACGTTTCGTAAAAAGTTGAAAGTGAAATACCGTATTGTTCCTTAAACATTAAAGGGGAGTGCATATAATATTATATTTATTTGCATAAAATGTGGTACATGTAGTTGGCATCATTATGTTTATGTTCAAGACACATTTCACCAGCAACTGGCATGCAAAATGAAAATGAAAATCGGCATTATTAAAATAGAATATAGACAAAAATATTCTTGAAATAAAAATAAAAAAGACACATTTAGTCTTAATCTAACATTAAATCACAACGTAATAAATAATAAGTATGTCAAATTCGCTAAGTAAACTTAAAATATAAAATAAAGATAAAAATGTCGTCAACCAATGTAATCATCTAAAAATTAATTATAATGTTCTAAATAATGTCATATTCACTAAAACTACTACTTAAATCTAGAAAACAAAAGTAAATAAAAAAAGTGTTATATATAAAATGAGAAAAATATTCGTCAACAGGGTAAAACGAGATGACAAATAATGTTTATTCAGAAAAACATGTGAAATAACAAAATAGAAATTACTCTAAGTTATAAATAATTAAAAATAATTAAAACTAACCTATAAAAAATCTAAATTTGGCGCTGAATTGCAATAGCGATTCTTTGTGCGAGAAAGCTGCCCGCACGAGGATCGCCTGTTGCCTCCCGCAACAGCCAATTTCTGACTGCGAAATAATCGAATGGGCACATCCTTGATGTCATCATGTAGGCGATTGTAGATGCTAACTGACATGCCTTGAGCGTTTTTACCATACAATTCAGTTTTTTTTTCTGGTATAGCGAGACGATTTGGGTATCTGGTATTGAATTTACATATGTCCTTTTTTTTATTAATATTCAGGATGCATTAACTTATGTAAGTCGCTGTGTTAATTCCACCAATACTGCAAGGTTCGCATCAGATAAATATCAGCCACAAAAAAACGTATTCGTGCTTAGTAAAGCCACCTTCTTTGAAGTAAATACTAATAATGCTTACAAACATTTTGCGGTACAATTGATTGAAGTAAGATATTGAGAGCCTACGCCAAAAAGAAACATTTTCCGTTATCTGTCCGTAAATTCTCTTATGCAAATACAAAGACCATCTTACCAGAAAATAACTAAAAATATCCCGTACTGTAAGTAAATACACGTGTACGCGTGTTAGCCCTACATAATTCATATTTTACCCGATTGTAATAAATCTTGCAAAAAGTAGGTGGGAAAGCTCAGCCTACAACGTCATTAAAGGAAGCGAAGCTTTGTCGCAATTATCGCTATTTTCTAAAACAGAAGGTATGTAAACAAAAAAAGTCTTAGACAGAGCTAAGCATATTTGTAGATTTTGAAAACCATACGCAGAAAATGTTCTCTTTATTAGTAGCTGACAATTTTAAAATAATTAGCAAGTGATGTTACTCTCTGTCTGTAAAATGAACTCAATCAATCCTATTATTATTTCAATCGCATAGTAAATTCATCTATTTAAGTTGTCCAAGTCGTATCAAAGTGACCTGTTCAAAAGGCGACTTTGTTGTCCAAACAAGGAGATTCAAAATCCAATAACAATGTTACAAAAAAACGAACATTTTAAATAAGTAATTTCAACTATACGTCTAATGTACTTACTACCTAGGGCCTATTTCATGTTTAATCAGGCAATCTAACAATATGAAGTAATAACCCAAATACATTATTGAGTCCTACATAAAGAGCATAAACTAATTAAAATTTTTTGGCTATTTCAGGATTTTGAGATTAACCGGTTCCGAGCCCTTACCTAGGCGTTAGACTATTCGTATACGGGAACGGAACGGAACAAGCGAGCCAATACGAATCTCGTACAAATTAAAAAAGTTTTCATCGCAGGCCGGGATTCAGCACCTGCAGGTATAAATTTGGAAGGATCCGATTAATTTTCATTCCGAAGGCTGAATTAAAGCCAAAGAATTTAAAACATTCCGCGTCTCGTCCCATCGCGGCTCTGTCAGTTTCAAATCTTTCAACGTACCTGAATAATGCAAATAGGAAATTAAAATGTCTCGGGTTTAAATTAAGAAATTCAATCTAAAATCCATTTAAGACCAGCGCTGCCAGCACCATTGCAAAAGCGAGCTGTTGTTGCGTTGGAGTCAATTTGTTTTAAGTTCGAATGGAAATTTTAGTAAAGGCTTTTGCTTTTATAGCCGCAACATTGTTAGAAAACAGTTATTCGGCTAAAAATCCAAGGAACGCTAATTTAGTCGTTACAAGGAAGTTAAAAAGTAAGATTTACTTTATATTTTTAAGCGCAGGCTTTTTTGTTATTGTCTACTAATTAACAATGACATTTAGCTCCCATTCTGTAGCAAAATTATTTAGCGTAAAGCACTTGAATCCCTCGTTACGCGTACGCGTGAGATTCTACTTTATAAACCGCCGCTATGCTCGGTTTTATTTAAATAATCTTTCGCTGCTCCTGGGTATAATATACCATCCTCGCCGTAAATATTATTATCTTGCTCCATTGATACACCATCTACCTACTATAGTTTGATAGGATTGGGCCTTGAGTCTATGCGTGTGCGTGGTGCTCACTATACTTAAAGCAGTAGATTCACTAGAAGGTGACGAGTTTCCGACGAATCCAAGGTTGCATTGCCGGCGCCGGATCAGGCAAAAACAACTGTGAGCAACTACGGACCCCTACACCGCGCATGGCCCGATATGCACTCGACCGAGTTTTTTTCAATTCTGACCTCAGATGTGTAGAAAAAGATATCTCTCAAACTCCCGTATCGATTTTTAATTAAAATATATCATAAACATAAAAACAAATTTAAAAAATAAGAAAATAAAAGTTAGAAAAATGAATGTCTTGTTTGACATCCCTCTGATCCTAGATGGGTTAATTGCAATTTTTTTATGTCTACATTTCTATTGATTCCTTTGTGTTACGAAAATTAATTATACAATTTATATGGGTAACCTTCATAACACAATGGAATCAATTAAAATGTGGACATTTTTTTGTACGTTATGCGACGCGGGTGTGTAGTTTAGAAAGATTAATGAAATTTGCATGTTGATAGGTAAATTACTTTCGAGACGTTTTTGCATCTGTAGTAGTATTTGTATGGGACACACGTACACGTTGACGTATACAGACACACGTCAACGTGTGTGAAGCTGGCTACAGAGGTCACAACTACAAATGCAAAAACGTCTCGAGAGTTATTGTATATTTGATGTCATCAGCAGCTTTGGCAGATATCGTGAAAGTGATATTCTAGCTTGTCAGCTGACTTTAAACTGGGAGAGACAAATAATCCAGTGGCGACAATGAAAATACAATCAGTTGTCTGTGACAACCATCTTCCGAGATTCAATTAAAGTAAATGGATTTGCTGAAATCCGATTAAAGTTTCCAATCCGGATACAGAGCGCGGTCGGCCCCAAATTTAAACTTTACTCATAAATCATTCGTTTTGTTCAATAGTACGGAATTAGTTAATCGGTATCGTTACTACAAACTTTGTCGTTGCGACTTTTGTATTTAATGTCATATTGATAGTTAATATTAATCCGAGCAGAGGATTGAACGCAAGCGCATGGAGAATAACTAAACTGCTTATTTATTGAGCCCGAGGTCTGAAAGAAAACGCCAAAGGTATGATATAGGTTTTTAACCCTTAGCCAGGTAGTGATCCCATAGCGACGACATAGCAATTATATTTTTCTAGACGAGCAGATGTGATATAAGGAACACAAAATGTCATTATCGTATTGTCTATAAAATAGGTGATTTCCGAACGAAAACAAAGTGAGTGTATCGGAACGTATTTTTTGTGACGTTCCAGTTGTCAGATTCAAACGGCGATTTGGCACATTTTTCTGCGGTTCTCAGGTTTAGAAAACCCTGGTGCACTCCCCCTTTGTGTATGTCTTACGTAAATTTATTAAAACTAACAACTTGTTTTTGTAATAGTTAGGTTAACAAGAAATGTTTGTTTTGTCCTTTGTTTTAGATACTCTTCTAAGTGAACCTGGCAATCTGAAGTCACCGGTCAAATTCTTAATAAACACGTGCCTTTTTAAACCTTGACGTTTGCGGAATCATCGACAATATCCATGGGGCCATAAAACACAAAGATTGATTGATTGATCAGGTTTAGAAATTGAATTATGCCGAAAATAAATACGGTAAGTGCTGTGTATTGTACATGTATGTATCTTTTGGGTAGTGAATGAGTTAATGTGCGTGTAGTATGTGATAATTTATTACAGTTTTCGATATATTATTAATAATTCGCTCTAAACTTTTGTGTTCCTTTTATGATCTCTGGCCGTTTGAACCACAGTACTTGTGGTCTGTATGTAGCCACTGCCCTGCAGAGTATTTACACGACTTTTAAGGGCAAGACTTTTACTGTAAATAAACCGTCAAGAGCCCGTATATAATTTTTGATTAAAGATACCCTAAAACTCGACGCTCAAATCGGTATAACTAGCGTATTTTCACATTATCTTTTTCCTGTATGAAAATTACAGAAATTATAATTTTTGGTTTTATTATGGCAACAATTTATTGTACACCAGCTTTTTCCCGTGACTCCGTCCACTTGGAGCTCGTTATCGCCTTAGAGCAATAATTTATATTAAATTATTGTAGGCGCAGGTCTAATTATCGCTCTCCCATACAAATTTCCACCTGCCTTTTCGCTCCCTTAGGAGTGATTTCCGGGATAAAACTATCCTATGTCCTTTTCCGGGACTCAGAATACATTCGTACCAAACTTCATCAAAATCGGTTCAGCAGTTCAAGCGTGAAGAGGTAACAGACAGACAAACTGAAAGACAGACACGCTTTCGCATTTATAATATTAGTGAGGATTAGTATGTATACGTAGCTAACCCTTAAAAGTTGTGCATATTCCTAGCAGGGCAGTGGCTACATATGGACCTCGTGCATTTTCGGTAACGTGCAGTGGGCATATGGGTATCACAGGGATTTTTTGGAAATAATAATAATAAAAATAAAATAATAAATTACTTTTTTTTCAAAGCTATTATCTACCACAATCAGTATTCAAAAGTAGACAAATCGCTAGGCCTGGCAAAGGGTTTAAAACATTTAAAAATATATCTAACTGATGTAAAACTAAAATCTAAAGTCCAAACTATATATATATAAGTATGTGTACCTACTTACCTATTCACTAAACAATTATACCATTATTAGAATATTTATTTATTAGAACATTATTATATTTATTTATTAACTCGTTGTTTATTTTATTTTTTTATAAAGATGATATTATACTAATCTTCAACTAAATTAAGTGTAAAATTAACACTACATTAAAAAACTACAACATGTTAAGAAAAATGGACCCCTTAGGCATGGTGCCGAGGATACTGGCAGATGAGATGGACAATTTTTACGACTTTGACAGCTAATGCAACACTGAATGCTAACATTAGCAACTTGACTAAATGAAGAGTTTGGTAGAAACCTTTATTAATTTACTTTTCGGTAGCGGTTCATAGACCACCACCACCCCTTACCAAATTCATAATTGTTAGTGCTTAAAGTATCCGAGTAAATCGGCTGTGACATACGGACGGACGGACAGACATGACGAATATATAAGGGTTTTTTCGCCATTTTGGCCACGGAACCCTAATTCGTAACCAATTACCTAAACTAAAGTGTGCGTTTTATAATTTGTTAATTTTGAAATTTATAATTTTTTGTTATCAGTAGCATTTTGTCATTTTATTGGCGTAGATTTCTTTATTGATAGTTGACCAAAACTCAGCTGCAGTCACCGTATCGATAAATGCACCAACGCCAGATATTTAGAGTCGCTTCTACATTTCAATCGTTTTCTCGGGTCTCAAAGAACTTGTCTTGTATAACATTGATCTCCAGCCTAGTAAGTACGATAGCTCATAGTTACCATGACGTTTGAGTAAATTTTGGTCATATAACGCGACGGTATAATCTATCGTGCTAGCTAAGCTAGATATCAGTTTTGCGCAGGTTTCGTCACCAAGTAATTTAAACTTTTTTGACAGGCATTTGTCGGCGTTGACTTCAGTTAATTTTGGTATAATACTTGAGCAATTTTAAAAGTATACCTACATTTGTACATATACATACAAACAAAGTACAATGGAAAATAATAAATAAAAGCAGAATGAATCTGTCAAATCTCTTAAAAACAGTCCGTATAACAGTATTTACTACTTAGTCATTCAGTTCCAGTGTAAGTATATATAGTAAAATAAGACTTCGTTTATTTACTAAAACTAAGAAACGGAAATGTAATTCCGAAATATACAATAGCCGGATAAGACGGATGCGTATCGGCAGAATTTATTCTACCATAAAATTAGAACTGCGGCCTTTTATTAGAATTTACGTCAACCGATCCTGTAACTGATGGGGCCAAGTCACCTCCTATCTCATTAAGGTTTACTGCAGTAATAAACATTCTGAATAGTAATTTTCTTATTCCGTTCAACACGACTAAGTTTAGTGTGGGAGATAAATCTTATGTGTACAGACTCACATCGCTAATTACGGAAACTGATGTTTTATTCATGCAATCACTTTAATCTAATTGATACAATGTGCATAGGGTGTAGTTTCTGTTAAAGAAGAAGTAAACGTATAAATCATCAATTATGTCATCATTATCATACCAGCTCAATGACATAGGCCTTCCCCAAAATGTGCTACAATGACCGATCCTGCGCCACCCGTATCCAGTGGACTCCCGCGACCTTTACCGGGTCATCAGTCCACTTTGTGGGGGGCCTACCCACGCTGCACCACCGGTATGTGGTCGCCACTCGAACACCTTTCCGCCCCTATGGCCATCGTTTAAGAGGTTAGTGGTCGCTGAAGAGGCAAGAAAGAGGTTAATGGTCGAATCCAACTCAGCTTAGTAGCGTTCGGGAAGCTACGGCACATCTTTTTGTCCAATATCCCGCAGTGGCTCAAGACGAGTGTCTTTGGCCACTGTGTATTGCCATTGATGACACAATACATGCCACAAAAACGTGGTCGCTTACAATGGGAGGCCCATTGTAAGCGACCACGCATTGTGTCATCAATGGCAACACACAGTGGCCAAAGACACTCGTCTTGAGACACTAAGAAGTCACCCAAAGAGCAAAGGAGGGGGCTATCTGTGTGAACGCATCAGAAATGACGATATCTGCAGTAGAAACAAAGTAACCGAAAAAGCCCTCCGAATCGCTAAACTTAAGTGGCAGCGGGCGGGGCATATGGCACGAAGATCAACATCGCAGTTTTCCTAAATTAATTGAGAAGAAAGGTCCATCGCGTTACAAATAGGAATCGTACTGCAGTAGTTTACCGATATGTCTATTATTTTAATATCATAATTGACGATTACCATTTTTGACATGAATGCAAACTTATATTGTGATTAAAATCATTAAATAAATGAATCTGAATGGATACAAATAATTTCAAATTCATTATGCGTACACTTCTAGAGTAACTTACCTTCCAAGAAAATAACAGTCCATATAAGACAAAGCGGCTTTGCTCTTTTTCTTTTTCGATACAGCGAACGTATACTGACCCAGTAAATGGGTGGGTGTAAAAAACCTTTCCAATCTCAACCTCTAAAGAAAATGAATAGAATAAACAATAGTACCTTCGAGCAGCCGAAACTTTCCTTATTATTTAAGAGTTCTAGCATGTTTAATGCATGAAAGACGATTTATTCGCGGGAGTGAGTAATGCGTGGTGCATTAACATAAACATCTTGGTGCGAAACAGACAATGTTCTGGACTCAACGAGGATTCGAGCTCGGAAGTGAGCAACACCGTACCAAGTTTAACTTCGAAGTCGTACTTCCAGTCTAGGATCTTTGTCGTTTCGAAGGACCTGTTCGATCGAGCTAACATTAATCAGTTATTTGTGAATTCGCATACTTCAAAGTAGTAAAACGTCGACTTTCATTTAATTAACATCCACTTGTATTAATAACCTTCTGTAGGTACTATTCAATTAAATATTACTCTCAAAGTCAATTTTATTAGTTCAGTGCAGTTTTAGTTACACAAGATCAGTTTACATTATACAATGTTCCTTTTTTTAAATCGACTATAAAGGTGCTAAGAATACATACGGAAAATGTACCCTGATGCAAAATTCTGTACGAAGTTAAAACCTCCTGATGTGTAACGTTGGTATAAAGGTCGTGCAAAAAGCAATGTTTCTTTGTGCAGGCACGATAAATTAGGCTCGTTATGGCTGTATAACAAAAGCATGGGTCGAGAAGTCGCCAACTAATAATATATCACGGCCAGTTCGCGATAAGAGTGCCCACCGGGATTTATGTTGCCGATTTACAACCGATATCGTACAAACAATCCGATTTCGTATGTTGCCAAATAATAAGGGTTAGTATAATGAGGAGAAGCTCGATAATCAACTGTGCCTTTACAAAATAGTTTCGTTAAGAGTGCGCAGTACGTTCGCTCCATACAAACGTATTCACGCTCTCATTTTAAAAGCCATGCTAGAATAACATGAAACTTTGTATACACAATGGGATCCGGCATATCTAGGTCGGAAATTAGTTTCTGTTGCTTGAAATTATAATGGAGAAAAAATATAACGATTATTAAGGTTTTCATACAAGCTGTAAAAAACTCAAAAAACCGCAGTATTGTTTTTCTCTTTTACAATTTCTAGCAACAGAAACTAATTTCCGACTTAGATATGCCAGATCCCATTGTGTATACAAAGTTTCATGTTATTCTACCATTGGGTTTTAAAATGAGAGCATAAATACGTTTGTATGGAGAACCGAGCGTACTGCACCCTCTAAAATGTACCTGATCTACTATTTTGAAGGCCGCCTTTCTGACTATAAACAATTTTATAAGACGAAAAACAACGCAATTGCGACAAAACACGTGCCGTAGGTACCTTCCAGGTACCAATGCGTTATTAATTATTATAGACTGACTTTCAGTATCTAATGTTCGTCGCAAGATAACAATTTTATTGTGCGCATATACAAGTGTTCGCGTCTTGGCCGATATCGTAGTCATAAAACTTAACAACTTCATAAAGTTTATAACGCGCTATCAATAACTTAACGTGTAGGATAAACGTTTTACGGTAGTTTTATTACTTATGCACGTAACTTGATGCCACAAACACGGTGTGATAGACGAGACGATGAGGTGAAGTTATTCGGAGTATAAACAAAGGATAAACGTACTAAAACAAAAAAACTATAACGAACTTTTCCTGTAAACTCACTCTCGGTTTGATTATTTTGATTGTGATAAGCTAAATGTTTTTATTATAATGTAGTTGTCGACAATCAATATAAAACTTCCAATTTTGATTTATAATAATACGAGTAGAAGTGACAAGTTTACATTATATAAGCTATTGTAGGGCAATGCGTGTATGGCGGCGTGCGTTAGGACTCGTGTGTTTGAAAACGCACATGTTTGGAAATGTGCGTCCTAGAAGTCTTATAAGTGCGAAAACTTATCAACACAAAACAATCACAAAACAATCAGCATCAAAAGTTACTGCGCATATGAAGGGGCCAAGAGCTTTTATTCCCTTGTAATAAAGACATTTGAACTTTTCAAATGCGTAGCTAATTTTGATACTCACTGTATCTACTGATACTCACTACATCATCTTTGTTTGTATCGGGCACGTGCTAGGCCACGCTTGTATAGTAAGTGCGAGTCGGATTTTAGTTTTCCCATACATTTTGATGATGGCAAAGAGCAACTTTTAAAAGTTTTTTAGTGCGGGAGCTCCCATAAATATTTATTTTATTATGTGTTTAGTAATTGTTGTTATAGCGACAACAAGATACATCATCTGGGAAATTTTAACTGTCTAGCTATCACGTTTCATGAGATACAGCCTGGTGATAGACGGACAGACAGACGGACAGACAGACCGACGGACAGCAGAGTCTTAGTAATAGGGTCCCGTTTTACCATTTGGGTACGGAACCCTAAAAAGACATGGGCGTAGTAGAGTGAGACCACCATATCAGCCAAAGAACGTCCACTGCTGGATATAGGCCTCCCCCATATTCACGGGGCGTATATGCCATAATCGCCACGCTTGGCATGCGGGTTGGCGATCGCAGTATCTCCACCGCACTCCAGGGATGCTGCTCCCTATCCCCCGGTGGTCTTGGTCGTAGTTTTAGGACATACGCATACCCGGGTCCAGAGTGTGACCATTCTCTGTTATTTAACTGTGATTATATTGTTTTACAAACACAAATTATGTCAAACTGACCGATAAAGACAAACGAATACTCGCATTAACGGGAGTTTCGCTAAAATGTTTGATGAGATGAATAAGGCCATTCGTCGTTTAAAACTCAACAAATAACGAGTGAATTGTATTGAACCCATTGTGTTTGTGATGTCATTATAAAGGACTAGGTCCATTGAACACAAATAAGTGTCTATTGAAAATGGAAACGAAATTGTAATTGCAATAGAAGACTGTAATTTTACTAATACAGTCGATTTGAAAAGAAGAAAACTCAAAAGAACTCTCTAAAGTATTATTGAAGCAAAAAAGCTGGCTTTTAGAGACAAAGTAAGTAATTGTTTGGCTCATCACTCCCATATATTCCTGAAAAATTGTATTTATCTGCGCCGTAAAATTACGTTACATTTTTTTTAACATATGGCGTGCATAGGTATCCACTTAAATGTTAATATTACTAGATTTATGGTAAGCAACTGCATCCGTTGAAAGAATTTTGAAGTCCAACATATTCCCACTAATTAATATGTTACATATCTTCATATCTCTTTTATTTCTCTTGTTGAAATACTTACTACTCTTTTTGATTACTAAAAGCCCTGGAATCAAAATATGATGCCAAAATGCCAAAAAATAAGCTTGTGGTGAAGAGCGCCTGATAAGATTATTTAGAGAACGATCAATCATTTCGGATCCTCATTTAAGGCGGCTCAATACGCCATCTTCGCGACGACGCGGACTACCCCTGATATTTCATGTTTATTTCATGTTTGTATTATAATATTCATTTATTTAATGCCTTAATGTACAGTCAGCCAAGAAATTGGTCCACCATTTTTCGATTTTATTATAGCGGCCGAGCTATGCTCGTGTATTCCCGGGGAATACGAGTTTTCCCGGAAACACCTATATTTTCATTAAAATCGTTACAGCGGTTTTCGATATTTCAATTACAAACAGACGAAAGGGGAATAAATATACAAATGGTGCTCGTTTAATAGAATAGGATACGTTAAGGTTCAAAACGCGGTCAAGTACGTGTCGGACCACGCGCAATGTAGGGTTCCGTAGTTACCCGTCCGTTATACATTACGAGGACTTAAAAGCTTACTTTATAATAACTACATGTTTGACACAACTAACAATTTCATCTAAGTAATCAATGGAAATTGTGCGAAAATTTGCTTCTCCAGGTACATTTCTTAAGTCCGGCTATTTTACCTTATTAAAAAATTGTTAAAGAAAACTCACATTACTTTTAAAAGAGCTACCTAACGACATCTCAAACGTTAAAATTTGCATCAAAAATTATATTCCCATTTCAGGTAAAGGCTTACTCCTCTAGAGCAGCGACCCAAAGTGTGTCTTGGCCTCCAATAGGAGTGCACGCCTCTGATCCCGTGGTTGTCAGCTGCGTACCTCCCGTGTTCTCAAATTATCGATATCTTTCTACCGCATCCGTCCTAGATTCATGACTCATTCCTTCGCCATACAGGCAAGCCGTCTCTGGAATTCACTCCCTCTCAACATCAGACAAGCCCTAAGCAAGTTTGCTTTCAAGCGAATGCTGCGTAACCACCACCACCATATCAGCCAAAGAACGTCCACTGCTGGAAATAGGCCTCCCCCATATTCACGGGGGGTATATGCCATAATCGCCGCACTTGGCATGCGGGTTGGCGATCGCAGTATCTCCACCGCACTCCAGGGGTGCTGCTGCCCACCCCCCGGTGGTCTTGGTTTTAGGACATACCCGGGTCCAGCTGTGTAAGCATTTGCTTAAACAAGAATTCGACTAGAATCCATCCCTATAAATATAGTAATATTGAAAATTTATTCTTGTGTGTAACTTAAATATGAATATCTTGTATTTGTGTATCTTTATTTATAGTGTTTATATTGATTTTGTCTTCGCATTTTCTTAGTAGTTATTATTAAACTTTTTTCTTTGCACCGTTCATAAATCTCTGTTTAGCCCAATGGTTGGCTGGTAGAGAATGCCATTTGGCATTGAGCCCGCCATCTCTACAATTACATTTTGTGCAATAAAGTTTAAATAAATAAAAAAATAAATCCCGGTCCTGCGTCATTTATTTCCACGAGTCAACTTGAAGCTAGCGTAGATCGTCCTCCACGGCATCGGCCCAACGCTGGGGCGACCGACCGGGCGTTTCCCACTCGGTTTGCCCAGGTAGGCTCTTTTGAAGGCACGGTCGTCACCCATTCGCTCTAGATGACCAAGCCAACGAAGTCAATACGCTTTCGTTATATACCCCGATGCAAAAATTGTCTCTGCAAAAAATATTCGCAAATTAACTATACAATTAAAGAAACTGTCAATAATCATAATGATTAAAAAACTATACTGAAAAACAAACTAATGTCGTTCAATGAAAATAAACTTAGAAGATATTATCAAAATTTGAAGGTAATATTAGGTAAGTATATTGTATACGACCTCTGTCAGAATAAACAAAAAGTATATAAAATAAATTTAATATCTTATAAATATATATGGTCTCTGAGCGTCTTATAATGACTCATGATCATCATGTCAGCCGAAAGACGTCCACTGCTGGACATATAGGCCTCCCCGAAAGACTTCCACAATGACCGGTTCTGCGCCACCCGCATCCAGCGGTCACCCGCGACCTTCACCAGGTCATCAGTCCACCGTGGGGGGGGGGGGGGGGGGCTGCCCACGCTACGCCTTCCGGTACGTGGTCGCCACTCAAGAACTTTTCCGCCCCAACGGCCATCGGTTCTACGCGCTATGTGCCCCGCCCACTGCCACTTAAGTTTAGCGATTCGGAGGGCTATATCGGTCACTTTGGTTCTGCTGCGGATGGCCTCATTCCTGATGCGATCACGCAGAGAAACTCCCAACATAGCTCTCTCCATTGCCCTTTGGGTGACTTTGAGCCTTCTTATGAGGCCCATAGTAAGCGACCACGTTTCAGTGCCATATGTCATCACTGGCAACACACACTGGTCAAAGACTTTCGTCTTGAGACACTGTGGAATATTGGACGAAAAGATGTGCCGTAGCTTCCCGAACGCTGCCCAGCCGAGTCGGATTCGACGATTAACCTCTTTCTCGAAGTTGGACCTACCTAACTGGACAGTCTGTCCTAGGTATATGTAATCGTCTACAACTTCGAGCGTAAAGTGTCCGATTGTTAAGGGAGTTGGTGCGACATGGACATTTGACATGATCTTCGTCTTGTCCATGTTCATCCTTAGACCAACTCGCTCGGAGGCTTTACTGAGGTCATTGAGCATTGTACTTAAATCCTCCATGGTCTCAGCCAAGACTACTATATCGTCAGCAAACCGAAGGTGAGTGAGGTACTCACAGTTAATGTTGATGCCTAGCCTTCATAATTCATTATATTATTCTTCATTCTAATGACTACTTCAACTTAAAAGGATATGTATGTTGAGCTACCGATATTTTAATAAACTGGGCTTGAACTAAACTGACTTTACTCGTTTCTATGACTAGCTTAAGATATACGTACGCACAAGATCGCTCCCGAGTACTATACATCTGTCCATTTAGCGAGTGACACGTTTGACGTTATTACTGAGCACAGGTTGCCATCTTACATATATATACGTCTGTCTTATACATAACTATTTCGGTCCAGCTGGGCGGTAGAGAGGGATACCATAATTCGGTGTACACATATGATATTACACATATGATATGCACCTATGAATGTCAATAAACTAGTTTTACTTTTGAAAACTTTCTGTACGCTAATAATATTAAATATCCTGTGCCCACAGGTTGTCTTTAAGAAATCGCACATTGGCGTCAAGACTGCCTATTATCTGCCGTAGTTTACGTCTACGTCAAGTTTCACGTAAGGTAAGTCCATGAAGGATGTAAGCTTCGTTGGTTATAAGTAATGTAGAGCATAATCATAACATATCTGTAACTTATTCCGCTAATGTTTATAGCGTGTAATAATTTTTCAATACAATATTCCCACAGTGGTGCAGCCACATGCTCGTTGTGGATAAATCATAGAGTATCAGCAAATACCTTTTCCGCCTTAATCGTAAATCATATATATGGATAACGCTGCTCACTATTCCCTTTATTTCACTTTTTATGAGAAACTTGGTGGGATATAAGAAATGGTTTATTTATTCGAGTATTCATGGACTTCTTGTTTCTGTCGAATGCTAAACCTCAATATATATGTATGTAGTAAAGGGTGATTTGAATATGGAATAAATATTTAATTTCATCATTTACATTATGATTAAAATATAAAGTGACACTGACTGACAATAACATAATATTTGAGAAAAAGTTAAAAAAATACGCTAAGGCTGGCACACACACAGACATTATCTCACCGGACAAGGATTTAAATTTTATTCGAGTTGGTTTATTATTACGTTAGTATATAATTATCTTCTTTGGTTAAGTTACAATACAATTTGTTTTCGATTTTTGTATCATTCTCTGGGAGAGACGGTCTAGCAGTAGACTTCTGCTAGGCCTTCTCAGCCGATGATGATGAATTTATCGATTATCAACGTGTGCTAATATTCAAACATTATCGTGAAGTACATGCTATACCTGCCTGTCTGTAGTACGGATACGATACGACTACAATACCACAAATGTACATGGTTTCTTAATAAAATAACACTTGGGTCGCATTGTCAATATAATTTTTACTAAACGGGACCTATTTTTTTTTATGTACCATAAAAGAAAAATAAAAAAAGAATTCATTGTAACAGCGGCCAAAGTCGTATAGGTTTGGACTGGAGCTGTATTCGCTCGTAAATTGAACATATCTAAATGAAAATACCAATCACATATTACCTCGACATCACAACTGTGGTTGCAACATTCTTTTAACCAACACATATTTTACGTAATACGTATTTATTAAATATAATGACACGGGTCCCTGTCGCGGCGGCGGTTTTCTTAGCACACAAGAAAACCACCGCCGCGATAGGTACTCATGATTAAGGACCGAGAACCGGTCTGAAACATGTCGAGCGATATTCGACCTTAAAGACGTGAGTGACCCGTGTCATTATATTTAATACTAGCTTTTGCCCGCGACTTCGTCCGCGTATAATTCGTTCTCGCCTTAGAATGATTTGTTTTCCCATACAATCTTTCTCAAGCTGAGGTGGACACCAGGAACTTAGGGGTGACATGTTGGAGAAGGAAAGTCACGAATAGATCGGACTGGAGATATTTGCTTGACCAGGCTAGCCTGGGGCCAACCCGTGGCTATAACGCCTCAAATGATGATGATGATACAATCTATCACCCTTCTTTACACCCCCTTAAGAAATGATTTCAGTCAATATGACATTCCCTAGAAATCCTATTGTCAAAACGAATCATTAAGTCCTTATTTCGGAATATCAAATGTACCGATTCTAGACGAATGAATCTCGACAAAAACATTACATGTACATTGTACAATGACAAAAGTCTCGCTACGCAGTTCTGCCGTAAAACGTTATCCCAACAGAGCGAGTTCTTCATGTAAGTATGATGACCGAAGGCCGGAAGCAGAGCGGCAAGGCATGCGAGAATAATCACACAGAGCGGGCTTCTCATGTAAGGATGAGGGCCGAAGGCATGAAGCGGAGAGGAGAGACGCGCGAGGCTAAAGGCCGAGCCTCCCAACAGAGCAGATTCTTCATGTAAGGTTGATGACTGGAAAGCCGAAGGAGAGTGGCAAGGCATGCGAGGCCGAAGACCGAGCTAAGTCGTCGCCGAAGATCCAGTTGCCATATTAATGAGCGTAAATTATACTCCATTCGTTCGTTTTCACGTGATGCCTAGACATATAAACAGACAGACAAACAGACACAAATTCTTAAAACTGTTGAAACGATTTCTGTTATCGATTCTAAGTATCCCCAGCCAACTTTTTTTCGAATATCTTCCATGTACAGACTTTCGACCCTCTTCTAAGTGTACATCTAAGATGCTCCAACTGTCTATGCTGACGATTGGGCTGCCCAGGTCAAGTGATTTCTTATATCAAACAGTTTTTATTTTGTGAAGGGTCAACAATTACGTAAAAAATAACGCACAATAAAACTAAATGGTACACCGACGATACAAAGTGTGCATTGAAACAGCTGTTTTGTATTTAAGCATATGAATAAAAACAATGCCAAAGTATCGCAAATGCATTTTGATGTACACGCAAAGTAGAACTTATTGCGAAAAGGTTGTGCTCAAAAATAGCGTCAACAATCAGAAGTAATTATGATACTTCGGTTTTGACATAATGAATCGTCAACGTCGCTTTAAGTTAAATTTCTGAGACACGCTTTTATACTCCCAATTGGCTGAAACTTAAATCGAGAATGGCGTATGAGGATTAAATCACCCCGTTTCATAGAGCTTACTTGCATCCCCGATCCCATTCGAGAACCTTTCCTCCCCAACGGCCAACGGTTCTACGTGCAATATGCCCCGCCCACTGACACTTAAGTTTAGCGGTTCGGAGGGCTATGTAGGTTACTTTGGATCTACTGCGGATGGCCTCATTTCTGATACGATCACGCAAAGATACTCCCAGCATAGCCATCTCCATTGCTCTTTGGGTGACTTTGAGCCTTCTTATGAGGCCCATAGTAAGCGACCACGTTTCAGTGCTATATGTCATCACTGGCAACACACACTGGTCAAAGACCCTCGTCTTGAGACATCGCGGATTATTGGACGAAAAGATATGCCGTAGCTTCCCGAACGCTGCCCAGCCGAGTTGGATTCGACAATTAACCCCTTTCTCGAAGTTGGACCTACCTAACTGGACAGTATGTCCTAGGTATAATATATAATCATCTACAGATTCAATTAAAAGTGTCCGATTGCAACGGGAGTTGGTGCTACGTGCTCGTGCTTTCAAAACGAATGATTAAGCTTATGTCAGAATATCAAATGTACCGATTCTAGACGAATAAAGCCCGTAAAATATTACATGTACAATGATAAAAGTCTCGCTACGCAGTTCTTCCGTAAAACGTCCTAACAGAGCGGGTTCTTCATGTAAGTATGAGGGCTGAAAGGAGGAAGCAGAGTGGCAAAACATGCAAGGCGGAAGGCCGAGAATTCACACAGAGCGGGCTTCTTATGTAAGGTTGACGGCCGAA
This sequence comes from Notocelia uddmanniana, assembly GCA_905163555.1. Classification (NCBI taxonomy): domain Eukaryota; kingdom Metazoa; phylum Arthropoda; class Insecta; order Lepidoptera; family Tortricidae; genus Notocelia; species Notocelia uddmanniana. The sequence goes on from LR991055.1 coordinate 28,057,836, forward strand.
GACTTGAAACAGGGAGGCGAGACACGCGAGGCCGAAGGCCGAGCTTCCCAACAGAGTAGATTATTCATGTAAAGTTGATGACTAACGGGCCAAAACGGAGCGGCAAGGCATGCGAGGCCGAAGGCCGAGCATTCAAATAGAGCGGGATCCTTATTAAGGCTGAAGGCCCGGAGCCGTGTGACATGCACGCGAGGCCCAAGGCCGAGCGTCCCAACAGAGCGGGCTCCTTATGTAGGGCCGAAGGCCTGAAACAGAGTGGCAATGCAAGCGAGGCCGAAGGCCGAGAGTCCCAACAGAGCGGGCTCCTTATCTAGGGCCGAAGGCCTAATGCAGAGGGGCAAGGCATGCGAGTCTAAGGGCAGATCATTCACACATAGTGGGCTCCTCATGCCGATCATTCACACATAGTGGCAAGATAGCCAACAGAGCGGGCGCTTCATGTACGGCTGAGGGCCCAAGGCCCGAAGCGGCAATGCACGTGAGGCTGTAGGCCGAGAGTCACACTGCCTAGACATATAAACCGATAGACAAACAGACACGAATTCTTAAAACTGTTGAAATGTGTTCTGTTTCGATGCCAAGGGCCCTCCAATCGCTCCATTGATTTATCCAATATCTTCAATGTACAGATTTTCGATCCTCTACAACTGTATTATATGTATATGGATAAGCATAGATCCAGGGGCCTTTCAACTCGAAGTACGAATTTTTCTATGGAAATGTTATTTTAACTTGTTTGTACCAGATGTCACTTGGTGCTATCTCTATCGCACTTACATATTGAAGTGACAGGGATGCAGCGGTCGTGCGGTTAGTTCTTACTAAATATACAACGGCGCTACGATCTATGTGGAGTATTTCACTGGTATCTCTATCTCAGTATATATATTGTACTTTGTACATAGATCTAAGGTGCTTCAACCGTCAATGTTGATGATTGGGCTGCCCAGCCCAAGTGATCTCTTATATCAAACAGTTATTATAGTCTGAAGGGTCACTAATTACGTAAAAAATAATACACGACAAAATTAAATTGTACACCGTCTATACAAAGACTGCATTGAAGCAGCTGTTTTTGTATTTAAGCATACGAATAACAACAATTCCAAAGTATCGCAAATTTATTTTGATTCACACGCAATAATAGACCTAATTGCTAAACAGTTATGCTCAAAAATAGCGTCATCAATCAGAAGGAATTATGATATTTCGGCTTTGACATATCGAAACGTCAGCTTGTTTACAATACGTCAAATTCTGCTATGGCTTAAGTTAAATTTATTGATACGCCGTTATACTTCCAATGGGCTGAAACTTAAAGCTTAGAATGGCGTATGAGGATTTAAATCACAGTTTCATAGACCATATATATTTGCACCCCCAATTTCATCCCTTTGAGGGTGATTATCGGGACAAAAAGTATACTATAAGTGAATCCAGATTATATACTGTTTAGTATACAAAAAATCACCTTGATCTGTTCAGCCGTTTTTGCGTGATTGAGTAACAAACATCCAAACATCTAAACTTTCGCATTTATAATATTAGTGGGATTACAAAGTTATAAATGTAGTTTTTGAATTTAGAAAACGGTACTGAAATTGGGGTTTAGAGTCACAGTTAATTAATGGAATAAATCATTATAGTGTTCAAAATTTGAAGAGACCGTGGTGGCTGGCGCGCACACCGGGCAGCGCCGCGGCGCAGCGCTTGCGTTTGCTTTTTTTTAGTTTTTATCTTAAGATTTCACAAATTTTGAATGAGGATATTTTTCCTTTGTCGTCAAGTATATGCTTACCAATTTTCATTCCTGTAACTCATGGATTATAGGAATTCCCATACAAAATTTATAACCTCTTTTTACCCCTTTTAAACCCAAATGCGCACAAGTTTTATAGCCTAAAACCTGACCGGGTATTTACTCGACAGATTAGTAAAGTTTTCATCAAAATCCGTTTAGCCGTTTTCACGTGATGCGCGTTCATATAAACAGACAAACAGATAAACAGACAAACAGACAAAAATTCTAAAAACTGTTGGAACGTGTTCTGTTATCAATTCTAAGTTTCCCCAGCCAACTTTTTTTCGAATATCTTCCATGTACAGACTTTCGACCCTCTTCAGCTTTATTATATGTATAGATAGATGTCTCAAACTCACGGTAGTTTTCTATATAAAATACGAAGTCTCTTTATCTGACAGGATTTTCCTATTTTTTTTATTGGTAAACGGGACTTAATCGCGTACAAAAATTAATCACCTGAGGTGTGCCCGACGTTTTTGTACGCGATTAAGTCCCGTTTACCAATAAAAATGTGTAAAAATCGTGCAAGTTTAAATCAATATAGGATTTTCCTAGTTCAGACTAACGTAGTAAGGAAGTACACTGATTGTATTATCCCATATGTACATAATATGTAAAATTTACCAAAGTTATTATGAATAAACTATTTGTATATATGTGTTCGTATTTTCTTTTGACATTTTGATTTTATTCTAGAAAGTGTCTAGATTTCTATTTTTTATACATTTTTTTATTTTTATTATTATTTATGTTTTGACGATCCTATTGTGAATTTTACTACATAATTATTTCTTTATTTGACATGTCTACAACAGTATAATATTTATTGTACAGAATAATAATAGCATCAATAAATTGCTCTAAATAATTAATTAATATATATGTTAATACATGTTATAACTGACGATTCGAAAGTGCTTGTTGCTAGGCCTATTTAAATAAAGAATATTTTGAATTTGAATTTGAATTATTATTGTTTAAGACACAGTCGAGTTTTAAAATATGTAAAAAATATGAGCACAGCTTTATTGTTAACGGCAAAAGGCTGTTCAGATATTTTTGATCCTATGGTTTACAAACTCGACTGTTTAGTAATATAACTAAAATTAATGTAACTTTTTGACAGCTGTAACTTTAGTTACTGGTTATGGGCAGTTACTGAAACATCATAATTTTCCTATAAAGTGAAACATTTCAGCTGTGGAAATGCTTTTAATGTTTCTGAAAGAGAGGATGCCTGTGCCCAATAGTGGGATGTATATAGTTTGATAATAATGGTGGTGATGATGATAAGACCACTAATGACTATAAATTCAAAAAATCATGTCAGTTAAGCAAATTATAAAATATATTCATAAGAATGACTATGGTAACTGATAGCTTTGAAGCATTTATAGAAAATTATAGCATCTTCGTCTTCTGTACATAGCTAAAGTTTAATGATTCTCTCTTTTGGAACATTACACCTTATTGAATATTAAAATAGTATTACATCAATCGAGAAATTATGGGTATTAAACGACGATATACGTGTGTATTAACCACTCAAGTGCTCGCGTTAAAAAAAAAGGTGGTCTAAAGTGCTCAAGATTCACCGAGCATTAGCAGCGCATTGTCTTGTGTTGTTAATAAATCGGTTGCCTGGCTTCGTCTAAACTTTATGCTATGATTCTTTTTATGTTATAAAGCTAAAGGAACAGGCAATTTGTTTATATAATTAATTACATATGTCACCATAGTAAAATATTTTTAAAAAAAGTCACAAACATTACATACCGTTTCGAATGAGATCTTTTGCAATAAATATATTTTTATTTTAAAATCTAAATCGATAACATATGTAAATGTTATGTTTATTTAAAACTGTAATAGTTTACGCTTCGATTGATACCAAATAAATTATATGATCCCGGGGAAATATTTTGCATAAAACCTTTTTCATTTGCAATGTTTACATTGTCAGTTTTTCAATTCGCCGCAAAACAGTGTAGTTTGTTTGTGATTTTTGTATGAATAATTTAGGCAAACGAGTACAAAAATATTGTCAGACGTAGATAGAGACACTATAAATCTTTAAATAACAAGTGCCAATTTTGTCAAAATCGCAACAGTTTCTGTCACAAATTATCAATAACAAAAAATAGCCTTACATACCTAACGTAATGAGTGCCGCTTTTGACGCCCGATTAAAAATAATTCCATACACTTCAAACCACATAAAACTCTTAACACATATACTACACATGTTACACTTCACAACTTAATAGATATTAGACCGATTACAACTCGATTTATATTTTTGTTCTCATTTCAAAAGTATACAAAAACCCACGCAAAGGTCCGGACTCAAACTAACGGACATACTCCCGCTGTCAAAATTTAATCATGGCGGCGATATAGGACGGGATACACTGGTGCGCAACGAAACCACAGTTCACGCAGTGATCGTCAATATTGAAATTACGAAATTTACATTTCTTATTAAATCAATTACGAATAGTTACAGATCCTTAACTTATGACTTATACAATGCTAATACGAAATTAACAGCGGTACACTCATGGTGACTTTAATTACTTATATATTCTTGAAGTAATAATAACGTTTGGCATTTTATTTTAAATATCATTGGCTGTCGTGATATAGAATAACTGACAAAGTAGAAAAGTTGGAAAACCGCCGATATTTTCATTTCAAAGTTATATATCTCAACAAAGGCTGAACCGATTTTGATAAAACATGTTTTACTAATATTATCGTTTCCCGAGAGAAAAGTTATGTTATTAACTTATTATAAATTCGAGGAGTTAAAAATGCAGTATTTTTTATATACACACCATAATAGTTGCAACTTTTTGGCTCGACATATCAGATCTCAATGACCTCGTGTTTACGTGTCTAGGCATTTATAGTTGCTTCAGTCATATTGATCCACGGCTATAAGATACTACTAAATTTCTCTTGGAAATCCTGCTCTGAAAAAAAGACAACCAAATAGTTCACCAGTTTAAATAAAAGCTACAATGCCATAGACAGATATACACATTAAACTTATAACCCCCCTCTTTTGCGTTGCGTAGTATAGTAGTAGTAGGTACGGTACCAGAACTGACTATATTGTAATTTCATCATGTCAGCCGAAGGACGTCCACTGCTGGACTTAGGACATATTTATTTGGCACCCCAACAAGTTTTTTTTAACTCTAACAGGTTCTCATTGCTGAGGTGATAAGTTTTATGTGATGTGGTATGTGTGTGGTACACGAGAGCAAAGTTACCTATATGCATATCGTGTATTCGAATCCCTTGATACGCTATAAAATCTATCATAGAATCACTTGCCACGCTCCCTAGTGATTCGACTAAGGCATCCTTCGCTACCTCGGGATTCGAAATTATTACTCGTCGTAAAAAAACGACTGCTCTCTTATTGCACAAATAATTATTGAATCCTTGTCTGACACATCCCATAACCACTAACGAGTAAAATTACAATGAAAATATGAGAAATTAAAATAAATTAATATTTGAAAAAAATACATCACAAGTAACAACAAAATTCATACACTTATTTTGTGAGGTAAGTATTTTTTATTGGTACGTGGTTTTCACTGCAAATTTTTGGGTGTTAAGTTAAAACGACTATACAATAGTTTATATGCGAGCTACAAATAACTGAGATAACGGTAAATACGAGTAAAATCAGAACTGGTTTTTGAAAAAAGAAAACCATACATTCTTATTTGAACCATTACATGGAATATGTGAATTTTATAAATTTATATGATCAGTTGAACAAGTAAAAGTGAACCCTACCTCTACTTCATACATTCATAAATAAAAGGTAAGCAGTTACATTGGTAATGGGCCGCCACTTAGTATGCGTAAAAGAACCTATCAAAAATGAATAAACTAAATTAAACCATTCTGCGACAATAGCCCAGTGTGCACCACGCCTTATGACATAATACGTGGATCCGACGCGAATCGGCGGAAGTGCCTTGTGCAACCACAGTTGCGTACTTAGTATTTATAGACGTCACAAGTTCATTCACCTAATCCTGCATAGAACATACCTAATTGTTCATTAAAAGTGGATTTATGTTGATTTGAATAGACGCATTTATTGATTTTAATAGCCTAGTACAGAAATATGGCATAACCACATAATAATGTACGATTTAAAATTAACCTCTCAAAATTTTCATCACTCAACGTACTTTGTTGGAAGAATTTATTACATTCCATTTTAATTAGTATCGAAATATATGCTTCGTCTTATGAAGCAGTAAACCAGCATTAATTTGGTATATAATACCAATTAAAAAATGCACAATTGATTGCTCACAGCATTTTTTAATCGCGAGCTCTCTCGCTGACGTACCGAACTTCGATGGTCATGAAAACAACTTTTATATTTTATAAAAATTGTTCCTTAGACTGCGGTTTTAATTTTTTTTAATGTTGCCACATTCATACTCTACCTATATAACTCAATTAAAAAGCGTTCTTTGCATGTTCCGCATAGCAACAATTTAAAAACCGTTGGAACTCCAATTCGCAACTAGTGTTGCGAGAGCACTGTACGTTTTCCCAAGTCGCAACCCTAGTTGCGGAGAGCACGTGAGTGGTTAAGTGTATGTACGTTGTTGTTTATCTTTATAAGCATTTACAGCCTTGGCCAGAAGTATTAAGCACTCGCGCGTTTTTCATATAAAAGTAAAACTTTGAAATAAAGCATTTTATATCTTTTATTATAGAAAATTCTAATATTTTTCAATAACACTAGCTATTCATTGTCGTTAAAAATAATTGCACTTAAAGAAGGTATTTGGTCCTTTTATTGTGAACCCGATTATTTTTAGGGTTCAGTTTTCTAGGATAAATAGCTACTTCGAAATTATATCTGCTAAAGTTTTCTAGATGTTTATATACATTATTCTATTTTGCGTCAATGTGTAGTTTAGTATTTAAAAATACATAGTTTATTTATAAGTTACAAAAAAAATAAGGGGTGCTTAATACTTCTGGCCAAGACTGTAAATACATAAATACTTAAATAAAAAAAAACAAGACTCAGGAAAAAGTTTTTGTGCGCAGCACACAAATAAATGCCCTAACCAGGATACGAACCTGGGATCTTCGGGTTCCTAGGCAAGGGAGCGTTCAAGTATTACGTGACGCTATTTTTGGAGATTTTTGACTACCCTCCCGCCATGTAACGCGCTGTAACGTTTTTCTGTACCCCCCCCCCTCCTAGTAAAATGTTACGTAACCACCAAGTGACCATTTTTACCTAAAGTGGTCATTCCATTTGAAATTTTGAAAAAAAGATCGTTTAATAAATTGCGTCAGAGAATCTCTCTAGGCAACCGTTCTGAAGGGTAAAAAAACAATGTTACGTAACGCCTAGTTCAAACCCCCCTCCCCCCTGTAACGCGTCGTAACGTTTTACAAGCCCCCCCCCCCCATATTCGTTACGTAATACTTGAACGCTCCTCAAGCTACCAACTAAGTTAATTGGTCGTCGATAGTTGTGACGTCTTATCAAGATTATATTACTATATACTTGTATTATCCAGATAACAACAACCAATAAGCTCACACACATCATAATGAAGAACAAAAGTAAGTTACACTTTTCACACAAGTAACACTAGCCACTTGCATTTGCTTGCTTGCTAAGTAACACTTTTCCACCTTATCACACGGAATAAGATGTTTTGCATCTTATTCCGTATTAACTAACTTTTACTCTTGATTGTACTACTACATGTACATACAGTTGTGCACTACTAGTGCGCTACATTCAGAAGTTTGCTAATTATATTTCGGATCACCGTACGCAAACTGAGTTTCGTGCTACGTATTCCTTGCCCTGTGACGTGGCATATTGAATATTCTGTTTACCTGTTATTCGGTATTCAGAAACATCTAATTATGCGAATCAGTCGATTGATCGAATGCGCTAATAAGATAACGGGCATTTTGCTTGACAACGTAATGCAAATCAATAGCTGTACCTAATTGATGTGTATTTCAAGATTAATTAACATAAATGCCATAGTACAAGAGCACACGTTCCGCAGAATCGTTTTTAGGGTTCCGTAGTAAACAAGGAATTCTTATAGTTTGACCATGTCCGTCCGTCCGTCGGTCTGTCCACGGCTAAGCTCAGTAACCGTTACTAGTAAAAAAACTAATTTGGCATAAGTAAACATCAATCACGCCGACAAAGTAGAATAAAATTATAAAAAAATCTACAATTTCTCTTTTTTGCAATTCCCATGGTGTCGTAGCTCCTTTAAAATTAATGCGGTTTTTGATTCAGGAATCCGTTGAACGTGACAAATTCATGTTGGAGTTACTTGTCCCGCCCCTCTCTCTGCCAGCTAAACGGTTGCTACTGGGTACGTGGACACATTTATGATAATAGTACATACATATATAACCAATTGAAAAGAACTATTATATTACAGCTAATATCTATTTCACCTATAAAGAGTCCGGTGATAGCTATCATACGTCAAAGATGACATAATTTGTATTGGGTTGACAGCTGTTACCGGACTCTTTATAGCTGAAAAAGATAGTTAGTAGTCATTTATAGTTAACGAGTATAGTTAACGCGCCGAACTTAAGAAATGTACTTGGAATAGCAAACTTTCGTACAATTTCCGTTGGTTACTTTTTTATACTACGACGGTGGCAAATAAGCTTACGGCCTGCCTGATGGTAAGCAGACACCGTAGCCTATAGACACACCCGAAGGCTGATGCACCTATTGTCTCGACAGCACAATTATCGAAGCCAATAAAACGTCATAGAGCGCGTGGTGATGAATCGCCCTTTTTGGCGGAGCGCCCGTGATTAAAGAGTGCCAGTCATGTAAGCCGAAGCCGCACCTTTAACACGCCCGCGCAAAATTAATAAGCAGAATTACTCTTCTTTACCGTCTCATAAATTACATTGATGGTGACTGGCAGCGGTACCAGCAGCCGTAAAAGCCGTGCCTTTATTAGAATCGTACAAGAGGTGTGAATTATGTGTAGTTATGGGCAGGTTTACGACTTCCACCCGCTAACTTGCGGGAGTTTTTCATTAACTTAACCGTAATCGACGTCACGAAAAATGTAATCCATTGTTTGATGAACAACAGAACAGACACGTCACGTTATACATTAATGTTGTAAAGTATTATGTACATTTAATTTCGTGTGGCTTTTAAAGCTAAAAAGGTATTACTGAATAATTAAAATATCCGCACAAATTAAATGGAACACAAATTCTATCTGGCCCCCGCCTAGCAAATATTCGAATATGACTTATTCAGTTTCTGATTCCGTTGACAGCTAGGCTAGGATGGTTGAAATATTTCGCACAGCGAAAGGCCGATGTTGATGGATGAAATTATTTCCGTACAAAAGTTCGAATGATCATGGTGAGTTCTGGTTGCTAATGCTAATAAAGTCATTTTAGGCCTTGTTTGTGGGTAGTCAAGATAACGTATGTTATGCGTATGGCTCTCAACGTGTAATTCAACCAGAAACCTTGGTTTAGCCAGGGCTGTTATTCACAAACCGACTCGTCCTCACAAAGAAACAAGGACGTCATCGTTTTCGACTTTAATATCGATTTCAACAGACCTTATGTCTTGATGCGCTTGTAATAGTTTTGTATTTTTTTAATACCACGTCGGTGGCAAACAAGCGTACGGTCCGCCGGATGGTAAGCGGTCACCGCAGCCTATGGACGCCTGCAACTCCAGGGGCGTCACATGCGCGTTGCCGACCCTTTAAAAATTAAGCAAAAAATACTATTCATGCCATCGATCGTCGATGACTGACACAGTTTAACTACCCTGAGAATGTTTTTTATTAAACAAGAAACTAACTCTTAGAACCTAATTAACTTCATCGATAAATAAAGCACCGAATGTCTGCCTAAGTGTGCAACTGCAACGTCATTATACATCGCAGCCGGGTATTGTACCGTGGGCAGCGTTTCAATATTGCCAGGCCCTAATTATGACGACATAATCGATAGCACCATGTGTTGTTGATGAACTTATCGCAGATCTTGTTCTCCTTTTTGAGCTCAATCTTGCGCCACAAATATAAATCGCTTGACATTTATATGGGTTGCCTACTCAGTTTATCCGTTCTTAATCTTTGAAGTTTCCGAAATTGTAGTGTGTATATGAAGACACGCATTTGTGTGCGTTTACATGAGCATGTATTAGAATAGAACACCTGATTAATATCATATTTCATTGCACATTTTATTACCAATAAAACCTTGTAATACAATACTCGATACTAATTAATAGCCATAAAGATAATGTATTAAGTTTTACCTATAATACCTAAGGACAACTGTAACAGCCTATATAAGACGATGTAACCTTTGAATAAAGAGTTAGTATTCACCCGACTTTTGAGTTGTCAATTACAACCCTCAACGACATACACTTCATGGCGACCCTGCTAAACTGGTCACCACGGAAAAATAATGACACACATACACACACAATACACAAACTCACGCCTATATTTCCAGAGCACACGAAAATTAATGTTCAAGTGCCACTTTTAGCAATTGCAGGTTTGTAGATGGAGAAAATGTGATTGCAGTAACAGGTTCCTAGCCCATCGCTCACAACATACTTCAACCTGCTTCCCAGAGTCGACTCTTACGACATCCAAGGGAAGAAAGGGGGTGGTGCTCATCTAATCCGTCACTACACGAGTAAGAAAAGGAACCGAAGGAATACTTAATCACAGAAATAGTTATTTGTTCAACAAGAGAGCAAAGTAGATTTTTGCTGCGAGTGTTGATGTTGAGTCCAGAGCAAGCGAAAGCTTCTATAATTGAATCACGAGCATAGCGAGTGATTCTAAATTAGATTCTTGACCAGAGCGAGGTACTCAAAGACACGAGATGCAAATATCTTCGCTCTCGTGTGATACATACAACTTTTTACCTCAGCGGCGAGAACATATAATGCAAAGGAATAGTGATAAAACGAATGAAGTTTAAATGTTCCAAGTTTATATTACAGCCCGCAGTATGAAAAGATGACCTGCGACTACTAACCTACGATATAAAAAATTAAAAAGTAAGTTTTTTCACGCTCGCAGCAAAATTGCATTTTGCTCACTGGTTTCAAGCAGCAAAATCACCATGTTCGTGCCGCTGAGGTAAAAACATTTTTTTTCCTCCCTTTTCTGATTCTCATATGATGTCAACATGTCACACCTACAACCACGCTCCGCTCAACATTTGCAACCAGCAAAATGTATTGTAATTGATCACGGATCTATACCTAAACCGGATTGAGTACAAACTTTTATGAGCCAGTCAAACTTGAACCTTATTCTCGCGTAATACAGTTAATATCCTGTTATGACAGACATACTAGAGAAAGCGGTCCGAGCGAGAGCAACCAACCGGAGGGCGGTGTCCCACTCGCACAACTTGCCAGTGTAAAAAAAATATATGTTGTGGTATTTTAGAATACTGAAAACAATTACTTGATTGTACTAACTAGTACTGCATATTTATCAGGCATAATTTACATTTGACCTCATTCGTAATTGTATAAAATATCAACATTATTAACTGACTAAAACCTAGTATTGCAATAAATATAGTAGTATTTTTCAAATATTAATTGGTATCCCCAAAGTTAATGGTGTCAAATTTGAAATTATGAAAATAAGCGGCTGATAAAATTAGTTGAAAATAGTGAAAACATGTTGTGTAAAGGGTTGTAAAAGTGAAAGTTGTATTAATTGTGGAATATCATTTCACAGGTAAGGAACAATTTGTTATATTTTACGATAAAACGACAAGACAAATGTCAAACTGATTAGGGTGACTATGACTTGGGCTGGTTTTGCAGAAATATTCGTTATTAAGTGTTTAGTGAGAAAACCTTTTCTAAAAGTCAGTTGAAATTCAATCTTTTAACAATTTTGTTATCATTATGAGCTTTTGTTTAACTTGGACTGTATGTGATTAAACTGTGCAAGTACTTAAGTTGTCATTCCCATTTTTTAACCATTTTACAGCTACTTTCCGGTATCCAATTGAGTTGAAATTTAGCATACTTATGTACAGTATGCTAATTTTCACGCATACTGTACATAAGTATGCTACATTTCAGCTCAATTGGATACCGGCAAGTTCGGTAACAGTTATATTGTATTGTTACCTACCGAACTCGTGTATCATGGCACCACCGTGCTGATCTGTTGATGGTGAATTAAAACTCGTCCTCATCTTTTTTTAATTTACGCATGGCCCATCACGGGAGAACACATTTGTTAAGAGATTTTGAAAATAAAGTAGGGCTTAGGCAAAAATTACACAAGACTATATTGTTTAACAATGTATGGATAATTGGATACACAAACTTGTGATTAGCGAAAATAAATATTACTTAAAAATATTCTTATTTTATTTACTACCTAATTTAGTTTAAATTTCATTGTCCATAGAACCTATATTAGAAATAATCCTCATATCCACAGATGTACTTGGTCACCCTAATTAAAACGAGATGCAATCCTCGAGTTTGGCTTCTCTGTCGGTCACACTTTTTCGTCACAGTACTCAATCCGGTTTAGGTATAGATCCGTGTAATTGATATTAAATAACATGACCAAAATATATATGTAAGTCTGATATACTAAACTCAAATCACTCGAATGTACCTGCTTATTACCCTGTTGGCCAAATAATCCCAACAAAAGCCATTACTATTCTGATTAATATCTGTAATAGAGTACATTCTCATTCAATCGCACTGTAGGTTTTCATTTTATTGTCATTGCTATCAATGTACCTGGGAAGGACCTATTGTATTGCGATATTTCCAAGAGAGTTGTATGGCTTACGAAAACAATAGAGTAAAAATAAAAGAATAAATCAGCCTCCATTTAAAGGGGATACTAGTCTAGACAACAATAGAGGTTTCGTTAATCTAGAACGTCCAGGTTTTCAAAGAATGGCCGGGAACTGGAGAAGACATTGTCCGTCATAATTTGACGAGAGTTTAATGGGAACAAATGAAGTGCGACGACTCACGACAGTAACATTAACTTCTTATTCCAAGCTAAACTAATCTTGGCTTCAAAATGACTAATGTTCAAACACGTTTCTTATGTTTTTTGTTCAAAATGTTTTTTAGTTAAAATTACATAGTTAAAGACTGAATTGTCTTCATTTTAATTGATTCTATTATGTTACGAAAGTTACCCATATAAATTGTATGACAAATTTTCGTAACACAAAGAAATCATTTAAATGTAGACAATTAAGTTGTACATGTACAGTTTTTTCGAATTTACTCATATCCTTAATCGGCGCGTATACTTAAATGTAACATTACAATTTATACTCCCAACTTACATCTACTGAATAAAAAACTAAAAATACAAGCAACTATAAAACTAAAAATCTAATTCTACAATATGCCCCTATGGCAAGGTACCGATGACACTGGCAGCATTTACTCGCCAATTAATTAATCGTATGGCATTTATTTATGAACCGATCTTCGAGAAGACAAGTACGGTTGCCAGTTCTTTTTTCCTCGCTGAATCGCAATGTATGCGTTGAGCGAGGAAGCTGCCAGCTCTCTTGTCCCTGGTAATGTCGACCAACCGTTTGACCAAATCGCGGTAACAGTTTATGTGGCATTTAGAAGAAACATAAATAGATTGCCTATTTTAGAATATTCAAAACCACATTTTACCTCATATTTTACCTTCGAAGTTGGTTTATGGATGGGTTGGTTGGTTGGTTAGTTAGTCGGTTAGTTGGTTTATTTATAAATAAATAAATATTAAGGGACATTTTTTTTTACACAAATCGAACTAGTCTTATAGTAAGCTCAATAAGGCTTGTGTTATGGGTACTAGGCGACGATATATTTAATAGATAAATATGTATATATACTTAAATAAATAGAAAACATCCAAGTCTCAGGAACAAATGTCTCTGCTCACCACAGAAACAAATGCCCTTACCGGGATTCGAGCCCGGGACCTCTAGCTTCGGAGGCAGTGACACTACCAACTAGGCTAAACAGGCCGAATTATAATTTTAAGCATACCATTTATTTTAGAAAATATGAGTTTCCGATAAATCGGGCATTAGGATACATGTGTTTATGAATTTATTTCAGTAGAAAACGTGATTTTTAAATGTCTGTGATTAATAATTACCGAATATTAAAAAAAAGACAAAATAACTTTAATTTGTTGAAGATTGTCCCAGGATATTCAGATAATTTATTAAAAATTTTCACTACGTTTATATTTCAAAACAGTTGAGTTGCCTTTAAGTATTATTAAGTAAAGCTTTATGTTGAAAACATGAAAAAGAATCTAATAGCTTAACTTAACGAACGGGTGGGAAATATTTGAGAAATGTGCCCCCAAGTAAACGCAAATGAAACAATAATTTCCACTATAGTTCGTAAATGAAATATATTTGACATAAAGATCATCAAGATAACAATACTGTTAAGCGCTAAATATCACGACAAACAAAACTAAATTATATTCCGTGAGTAACGCAATTAAGATAATAATTTCTTAATATTACGAGGGTAGGCACATGCCCGTTAAAACTGGCGCTCAACATTATTTGATAGGGAGGGCGCATCTACATTCTCATTCTCATATGTACCTCACCCAGCATTATGTCATTAGCAGAACTATTTGAGACATTATTATTTATTAATGTTTAAACGAACTTACAGGTAAATTACTTTCGAGACGTTTTTGCATCTGTAGTAGTATTTGTATATTTACAGGGACACACGTACACGTTGACGTATACAGACACACGTCAACGTGTGTGTGAGGCTGGCTACAAGCTGGCTACAGACGTCACAACTACAAATGCTAAAACGTCCTGTACTTTTTACCTGTACCTGTACTTACGCGAAGTTCAATCATAATTACTCGAAGGGTTTCATTTGAAATTATTATATTTACGACACACCGTAACCGGATCATTTCACAAACTAATATTATGACTTTCGGAGTAATTATCTCGTAATCTAAACTTAATCATTTATTATTCCGAGAAACCTTTTTTTTATACTACGACGGTGGCAAACAAGCTTACGGCCTGCCTGATGGTAAGCAGACACCGTAACCTATGGACACTTGCGACTCCAGAGGCATCACAAGTGCCTTGCCGACCCTTTATTGACTTGGGGATGCGCTGTGTTGAGAGTAGTGTGATTAGTTTCTAAAAACCTATCGATTGATAAACCAAATGTTGAAGTTCGTTACATTATTTTTTACTTTCGGCACCTTTACCGGCACCGGTTACGTGTATGGATTGCCCGATTTTATAAGTTATACAAAGGCCGCACACAATGCTCACTGGATCTTGGATCTGGTAGTAGGTATATTAGTTAGCAGTAGGTATACTAAAATAAAAGTAGGTTACATGTAGTTATATACTAATGGCAGGTACATATACTGTGGTAAGTATAAGCTTGCAAATGCTAAAATTATAGTGCGGTAATAAACTAAAAAGGTTATAACAAAACCGTACACAATTTTCCATTCTCACAAAGTTGTGCGCCTCACTATTTTCCACTAATTAATGTGCCAGCCTATTATGACACTGAATTATGAAAGTGCCACATCGCGTGTCACTCGTATCTAACTCGATCCGTGGTTAATACCTACTCGTACACTTCGTAACTATTAACATTAATACAGTAAATGGGATAATGTGAATGCTAATTAATTTTGCAAGTAACAACATTGTACAGGTACTGCGAAATATAATCTTAAATACTGCTTAGGTGACAAAAAATATCCTCGAAATTATGTTTAAAGATACCTAATTTTAAAAATCATTTGTAAATAAATTTATACATAAAATATGTACGGATAATTTCGTGTCAAAACCTACGTCATATAACATACGTTCAAAATTATGTCAACGTGGAGCAGGCGATGAATTTTGCTGATGTATATGTATGCAATAATAGCCGTGTGGAGACGCCGTACAACTATTAATTGAAAATATCGCCATTAACGCGAAGCGCCGGGAGCGCCTATATTCCACAATCATAAATTAATTGCTTCGCCCCGGGACTGAGACCTGCAGCTTTAAGGTAGACGGAGTTTTCATTTCAGTGAAAAATGTGTATAAATAGAAATGGAGGCCCTACTATGATAAATGGTCATTTGAAGGTTTGGATTTTATTCACATCATACAGGATTTGTGGCCTGTATTACAACGACGCTTCCTTAGAGTATCCTGCAGTAACCTCTTGAGTCAAAACAAAATCTCTTTTTAATTGGGAGAAATTTTGATAAATTTATGACTTTCAAGTAATGGATTTTGGCACCACGACATTATAGCGCGTCAGTAAATGCTGATTTTGAGGTATCTTCTAAGTTAATGACTCATAAACGTTGTTGCCTTTTTGGGTTTAAGAGGATATTTTGGGATTGTTTTTAACAATTTTTAGTGTTTTTTAAATAGATAATCACTAGTAAAAAAAAATCGCTCCAGTAGAGTAAAAAAGTACACGTAAGCTATATTTCCGTAAAAACAAACAAACAAACAATGCTTTTGTTTCAGTTGTAACCATTTGGAAATAATTGCTGGAGAGCTCAACAGTGTACCGTTTATTTTTTTGCTTCTATAACGGGCCACACCCTGTATACGTCTATTTTAATTTGTCATTTTCTAACTGATGACATAGCCACTGACACACTGATATGGTATTACGAAACTTTTTACGCGAAATGACATTCATATTCTATTTGTTATACACTCGCATTCAAAACTTTCGGGTCATCCTGAATTTAATAACCGCATTAAGGTATTTTTTATAGTTACTTAATTTACTATTACCAACCACAACCCAACCCAACTATATAGGTAATATCAACTATTTAAATAAATAAATAAATATTAGGGGACATTTTTTACACAAATCGAACTAGTCCCACAGTAAGCTCATAAGGCTTGTGTTATGGGTACTAGACGACGATATATTTAATAGATATATACTTAAATACATAGAAAACATCCAAGTCTCACGAACAAATGTCTCTGCTCACCACAGAAACAAATGCCCTTACCGGGAATCGAACCCGGGACCTCTAGCTTCGGAGGCAATGACACTACCAACTAGGCTAAAGAGGCCGACATATTTAAGGATACTATCATAAAAATATCAATATCCAAAAATGATACTTTTGCGATATCTCGTTCCGTTAACATTATTTTTTCATGGGCTTTTACGAGCCCGATTTAAACCTGGTAAACGTTATTGTATAACTGTTATTGAGTTATCCTAAAATGTCTTCCCTTCTTAATAAAAGATTTATGAAACGCTGCGAAGGTATTCCTTTTTGCTTGTTATTGGTTTTTTATTATTTAAGTTCATTAGGCAACTACGGAACCCTACACTGAGCATGGCCTGGCATGCTCTTGGGCGATTTTTTTATTATGATATATTCCCATTGCACCATTGACAAAAGTCATACCAGAAACTTGCCAACTGCAATTTCAGGAATTTTAGATTTCTACTTGTGTTTATTTTGTGGGACAGGAAAGAAATAACGAGCATAAAATGGTAAGAAAATATTTTGTTTGCTTATTGTATGATGAGTATTTTACCAGGCATTTTCGGGAGATGTTATCGTTTCCAAAACAACAAAAACCGGCCCAGTGCGAGTCAAACACGCGACCCTCGCGTAAAAAATATTTTTATTATATGATGTAACTAAAAATTTACGGTTTTCGCAATTTTTCCTTTATCTGTTCTATAAGACATTATTTCGTACCAAATTACACAATTTTGAGTTCACGGGAAAGTACACTATAGATTTTGATTCCCTTGCGAGTGTCGAAAATTTGCGGCATAAACGGGTGTATCTTTTGATTGCGTTGGTTTAGAAGCTTGATTTTGTCACAACTCCAAGGGACAGTAGACCTGAGTATTTGATATAAATTCCAGTTTCATACCTCTACACGTTCCTGAGAAAAAGGATCTTGACAGACAGACAGACGGCCGGGCGGACGGAAAACAAAGTGATCCTATAAGAGTTCCGTTTTTTCCTTCCGCGGTACGGAACCCTAAAAAACAAGATTTTTTTATCTTACCCTTACTTAGACCGTATCCAGCGCTTCCTCTCGTTTCATATTTAAAATCGTGCTGACGTGCATTCAAGAAGACTGACAGATGACGTGATCGTAAGCTAGGAGTACGGGACTCACCGATGGGATAATGGGAAAACAGAATGACTGACGGTCCTGTGAGGGAATATTCGATCAATTGACGCGCAAATTCTAGCAATCAAAAGTCAATTTCACTTTGTAGTGGGTAGTAAACAATATTTTGCAATAAACGAAGCTTTGTCCTCGTTGCTTGTATTTGCATTGAAGATTTATTCTCAGACTTCTTGAAATTTTATATGAGTAGACCATGTTGTTTCTGAGTCATGCCTAAATTAATAACAACTGCAAATTAGTCAATATTGTCGTTGTTTCATTGTAATCGATTAAAACATATCGATGTTTACCTATAAATTTGCGCTAAAGGCCTTCTACGGGAAATACTTTTTTCTGGCCGGATTTCGTCGTTTTTACAGTCGGGCACAAAAGAAAACTGATTTTTGGCAGGTATATTTTGAATGGCACTGATAGGTACTGTCAAACATTGCTTGCACTGCTAAGATACCTACTGATAGGGGATCTTAGGGGACAACCCTTATAATAAAAACATTTTATAATACACTACTATACTAATTCCTTACTGTGCTGAAATACAATTACAATAATATACAGTTACGTAAATAACACGTGTGATTCTAAAGTAGCTGAATATAAAATATTGAAAATATTGTAGTAACCTTTCTGGAAGAGCACAGCCGAGTTCATTGTACCCTTAGTGCTCGAGTATGATCCGGCACACAACCACGGCCAACGAACTGAACAATTTTATCTACATAAAGTTCCACTGAGTATCTTCAATTCCCGCTAGCCTACTCAACTCTATAAGCTCATGGGCGACCGCATAAAAAGCAATGTAAACGTGATCCCTGAGTGTATTTAATTTCGAGTTATTAAAATTGTGCGCGTCGTAAAAAGTGGAAATGAAAACTCGGCCACTCCTCCACATTGCATGCAACGCGAGGAAGTTGACAAATGAGACTGGCTTTCACTGTATTTTACTTTTTTTAAAGCGGATTCTCTTTCATAATGAGGGCGCGTTGAATGCCTTATCTACCACGATTCATATCCTGCGATAATGCGGTCTCACGCTATTTTTCACGAGTTACTGCTGAGTGTTGTTTTCAACGCTTTCCCCTTTTTTGATAGTACAGTCAGTCTCCTAAGTAACTGTCATTGTTATTAGGGAGGACTTTTTGTAATGTAGTTTTGGCACTGAGGCGACTTTTTTGGAGAGACTGGATTTACATCAATATAAATAAGATAAAAATATTAGATACTTAATAAGAGGAGAGGTTTTTGTCAGCCTGTTTGGCCTAGTTGGTGCTGTTGCATGCCTACGGAGTTGGAGGTCCCGGGTTCGAATCCCTTTAAGGGCATAATATCTATGTGGTGATTATAAACATTTGTTTCTGGGACTTGGATGTTTTCTATGTATTTAAGTATAAACTTATTAAACGCTGCCTAACTACGGCATTGGACTAGTTAAGATTTGTATAAAAAATGTCGTATAATATTTATTTATTAATTTACATAAACATACCTAAATAGGTAATGTATGTGTTTTGACAACGACCGACGCGAGCACTTATCGCCGAATGCCTTGCTTGTCAATAATCACGGCCGTAGCGTCGGATACAATAACTGTCAAACAACGACGTAGTCCTACCACAGAATAAGGAATAGTACAAGTACAGAAATTTCACTCCCTAACAAAAACGGCGTTTAGGCATAAGAAACGTGCCTACTCTCTGCATCTCTGTCTATCGCATAACTTGTATTCATTCACGCGCGGCACGTGTAGCCCTGGGGTTGTCATCCCCATTTTACGTGTAGGGGAAGTACCTTCAAACTACATATATAGTACTACATATTTTTTTTTTTTTGTAATTTTAAAATAATTATTTTAGTAATTATTTAAGAAATTAGCCAAAAAATTACCATTCCCCCCTTCATCTCCGAAACTACTGGGTCTAAAATAAATAAAAAATACATTTCAAATCATCAACCAACAGGTTTTGTCGGACATACAAATCAACAACAAACACGTCACAACTGCATACAACAGCCCGGCTAGTATGATACTAGCTTATACCATCACGTTATATGGCCAAAATGTACTGAAACGTCACATAAAACGTGACGGTATAAGCTATCATACTAGCCGGGCAGGACAGGTCATCTTCTTATGTTTTTCAGCTACTTATACCTACCTTTGTCCGTGTTTCAAATGCTATGGCCACAATAAAGGACAATTACCTAAATAGGACAACTATTAGGTAGCTAATCAAGTAAAATAAATTTAATAACGCGTGTTTCATTTTGAATAAAATTACAGTTAGTTACTTAATAAGTAAAACGTCGGAAATGGTGAGTTTAAGCTATAAGTACCTAACAAGTAGCCAGGTGGTTCGTATCGTATTTATTTGTATTGTAACTTACAAGTTGATAATTTTAAACACCAACCAATAATTTTAAACACCAACCAACACTAAATAAGTACTTATTATTACATATACCAAACTAAAATAAAAACTTACCGTTCAAAATTTGTAGGCAACTGAAAAAAAGATACACCAACGTTCCTTCGGGTATTCAAGCAACCATATACTCAGAACATGTGTGGCCGGTTATCGGTTTCATCGTGGGTTTTTTAAATCACACAAAAAATTACGTAGTAACGCGCGGTTCGTCGCGATCAAGTCAGCGGCGCGCGGCAGCGGATCACAAAACGACGCGCACGTACATGCTCGGACGGCGACGGCCCGCGACTGACAGCTACTTTCGGGGTTTTCGAGCGTTAGGTTATTAACGCGGCGCGCTCCACCCATTGCAAGCCCCTTGCTCATGGGCTGGCGATTGACGGTCCGTGAATATAAACCGTGCATGCCGCGGTTAGATTCTAAATGGGTGAATGCTTTTAATGGTTGGAAACTGACCGCTTCCGTTCTTTATTGTTGAGCCTGGTCGAGACAATAATCTACAACTGGAGCCTTTAATCCGAGACAGATGCTAATGGAGACTAGTGACTACATGAAATTCACTTGAATATGCTTAGCTCACGCATCTATTTGCGTAGCGTAGCGTTTTTTGCAGAGCGACTGCCCAGTGGCAGAGGTGTTATACTACATATTAATGTTTTTTTACCGTGAGAGGTAGAGAAAGATCTTTCCTCTCTACCTTTCGAGTTTGAAGTGACAGTGACAGTTCACTTTAGCAGTTCAGTTCTATTTTAGGGTTCCGTACCCAAAGGGTAAAAACGGGACCCTATTACTAAGACTTCGCTATCTGTCCGTGTGTCTGTCACCAGGATGTATCTAAAGAACCGTGATAGTCACAGACAGTTGAAATTTTCACAGATGATGTATTTCTGTTGCCGCTATACCAACAAATTATAAAAACCGGCCAAGTGCGAGTCGGAGTCTTTGCCGTTTTTATAGATAATGGTAAGGAACCCTTCGTGCGCGAGTCCGACTCGCACTTGGCCGGTTTTTTTTAGTTAGTAAGCCTTTTTTTTTTAAACATTAATATAACATATAGACGCCCTATGAAAACGATTTTGAAAACGGTTTCAAGTCTATTTTGTGCCATGTAATTTACTCGTAGTTAACTCTTGACTAATATTGTACGCCCAAAATGGGCAAGCTGTTGAGACTATCTTTTGTCATCACCATCAATAAAGTTTATATCTATTTGTATACATTTTGGACCTACATATCTCTCATAATTCTGATAGAAAAATACCCTTCTATTCGATACCTGGTTTTCAACACGTTGACTTCGTTCAGTATTTCGTATTTGTTAGAAGCAAAACAGATGTTTACCCGCTGCATATCAAGGTATACCCAAACAGCAGGCTTGTCCCACTTGCAAGTCTTGCGACATCGATGAAACTCTACTGTGCGGGATCCAATAATTTTAATTTAAGTGCGTGTATTTTACGTACAGAAATACTTGCTACTTATTTTGTAACAATAGTTTACAAGTGGCGCCCGACCCTTGCCGCTAACTCGTCATCACAGCTCAACCGTTTGACGGACCTAGCAACCGTGAGCGAACAAGAATTTTTACTCGACTCCCGTGTCGTTGGATTTTTATTATTATTCTTTCCCTTTTTGTTGTAGCCCACCGCGTCGGTGTATTCCTTGTACGGAGCAGTAACGACGCGTGAAGCGTGAAATACGCGAACATTTCGGTGCCCGGAAAATGGACTGCACCTGCCTCCTTAGGTTTTATGTGAAGTTTCCTCACCTTCAGAGCTGGGTAAGGGCCCCAATATCGGCGCCCTCACTTTGTGACCCCTCATAATACGAGTAATACTTCTTGAGAGGGTATTGAACGTGGAGTTTTCGTCGCACCGACCGATTATTTTACGAGCCAGCTTGTTTAGTACCTACTTCGTATTTTTTGTTAGTGCCCTTGAGACTGATAACTATTTTGTATTTTATAAACGTTTGAGTAGAGTATTGAGTATTGAGAGAGTATTGAGATATTTATTCATAAAATTATAAGTAATATTACATGTCATTTGTACATTTAGATACGTATATATTATGTAATATTGTTACATTGTTTCTGTTTGTTGTTGATTGTTTTACATTTTTAATATCTAGTCAATTATGAAATGTATCTATCCTTGTTTATGTATTTATTATAAGTATAGAAAAAAAATGTATACCAATCCAAGTTTGATCTTAGCAAGTCTGAACTCGAGAAAAGTAGTACAGGAGTATTTAAAAAGAATTTGACACTTCTCGTTTTTGGATGTTGGAGTTTTCCCATTCAATTTTAGCGGAGCCTTTGTCAAAGGCCGAAAAATAGGTTTTTTTTGCAAATAATTGTATAATTTTTTTTATGGCATAATATTTTTTGTATATTTATTTACATTTAATAAGATTGTGGTAGTTGAGAGGCTCATTTTGGAGCTGACAGCGTCATCTTGACGAAAGCTTCAAAATAAAAAGTTTGATCTTGGGTTTGATAATTACAAGGTTGCGTCCTCGCAAGACACAACCCAAGCGATACTGCGATCGCCAACCCGCATGCCAAGCGTGGCGATTATGGCATTTAGCCCCCATGAAATTGGGGGAGGCCTATGTCCAGCAGTGGACGTCCTAGGGCTGATATGGTGGTGGTGGTGGTGGTCCTCGCAAGAATTACTCTCTCATATTTTTTACAATACAATACGAATTCCAAGCCAATTTTTAATACTATACAGTAACAATGAGTTGGCACATTTAGATTTACATCGGTCTCCAAGAAGTTGATTTATCCAATGCAAAAGATTTAACTTTTGTGCCTCAAGGCATTTAATTCGATTACAATTTAATTGTTTCCTCTAGACACGAACATTTTTCATACAGTTTATATGGGTAACTTACGTGTCACAACGGAATCAATTAAATTGTAGATAAATTACGAGTATTCTATTAACGCTGGTTAAAAAAATTGGTCCCTACCCGTCTGACATACTACTTAATTTTTTATAAGGCCTGTATTGTGTGGACCCGAATTCTACCACAACTGCTATTGCAACTGGCTACTTTTTTACGATGCCATTTGAGCCAATTTAAGAGAATATTAAATGTCTGAAGATAGCAAGAACTACTCCGGTAAAGTAGTTTAACGCCTGACTGTAAAGTATAAAATATGATATTTTTTCTGCGAGGTAATTTCTAATATACTAAGTTGGAAAACTTTTTAATAAAGTTTTGCCATTATTAACTTTTAAATAATTATTTTAAGCAAAACATGTTACTGAAAAAACTCGAGCCCTCTGGCTACATGCCCTCATTTTTACATGTAAAAACTTTTATACATCTCTGACAAGGGATGTCCGCTTACATACAACGGGATAATAAGCAAAAAAATCTTTTTATGTTTTTAGAACACAAATCCTGTCTAACCATACCTCGCACGCAAAAACAGGGAAGCTACTTATTACTCGCGGCAATGGGTCTCGAAAAGTGTTTCATGTCTATTGCGTATCTTATTCGTTGCTCCGCTGTGATAATTCATGAAGTAAGAACTTCGGGCGTAATGGAGAGAATGTAAAGCGTGTTTTGGTTTTACTAACCTTGTATCGCAGAAAAGCCAGTCCACGTACGAGCAACAAAAACACAACATTGATGTAAGGCGCCATTCATTTTCCTATTTTTTTGCTTGTTTTGCCTTCGGTGTGTTTTAAGAACAAACCAAATCCCTAACATGAACATTATTTTGCAGCGATGTAGAATACCAATAAGGAAGAAAAAGAGCTGCAGGTATTACTTACATAATTCACGATACTGTATTCAAACTTGAATAGAATGCGAAAGATATTAAAGGACGTCATGAAAATTCGGAACTTACAACTTTCTTTATGTTTCCAGCGTCATTTCACGCATAAATTTAATGTAAATTAAATCAAGCATTTAATCTGCATTATACAAAAGTGGAAGTCTTTGGGGAAGGTCCATGTCCAGCAGTGGACGGCTTTCGGCTGACATGATGATGATGATGATGATACAAAAGTCTTCAGCTACAGAAAACGGATGGTGCTAATAGTATGCGTTCCCTAGATTATTTTATATATATTATCTACAATAGACACTTTTTTACGTTTCTGTAATTTTAGTTCTGATGATGGTCTCCAACTTCGTATTCTTTCAGTATGTATGCATTCCGATTACTCAACCCTACCACCAACCATATACCTTACCTGTTTAAATAATCTCGTTATATAATTTGCATAGATATAAAAACCCTTACTATCAAACTATGGATATGGTGTGATAACGTCTGAAAAAAATGTACCTCCGTTTTAAAGTCACGGGGTGAAACCCGGTCATTTGGTAGGCTTGCGTGGAGTTATAAATCCAACACCTAGATGCTTTTTGGAGAAGAAGTTTAATGTGATGAAGTTCACCTGATAGAACCCATTCACGGGTCGTACCTCAGCATCATTTTAGTACTGAGATACTCCAGTATTTTTAAGAGTAATGACAGATTTATAATGACTTTTGGTTGTCAGCCGGCGATATGCTCGTAGCTCTGACGACTCCTCTCTAGGCGACCCATGAAGGTAAGCCAGAGCTGAGAGTCAACGGGGTTCCACTCCGACCGACGAAGACACGCCGGAGACGGAGACCCTGACCGACTCTGGTGAGCACTCGGGTCCGAGGGGTCGTTACTCCCCACTAGCTCATTACCACAAACTATTATTTTTATTATTATTATTTACTTTTTGAAGTTTATTTCCGTGACACTTAAAAGTAAAATAACAAAATTAAAACCTTCATCAGGCACTCCAAACTTACTACACATGCACAATACGAGTGTATGATGGTTTATTGGTTTAGAACAATTTGAGAAGTATATCAGTGCTATACGTGACTTAAAATAGACTGGCTGATTAAGCATGACATTACCTCTAACTCGCAAAGTATTCCAAATCTTGCATGTATTACGTAAAATATATTCAAACTTGAGCAAAAATTTATTAACATCTTTAATTGTATTATAACATTCAATACAATATAACCACAGGTCTTATGATGATGTCCGTAGGAGCGTTTACTTTATCATGCGAAAGCCAAAAATATGAGTATCGATAAACATCGTAACTAGACCATAAACTTAAGCGGACAAACCGTAGGCGGTACATCATTAGAGGCTCCGTAATTGCTGGCACGTCCAACGGGAAAGTATTTCCCAAAATTCGGCAAAGGGCCCCGTAAATTGTGATTATCTTTAAGTACAGCGTCGGTACCAACAGAGCCACTCGTACTATTTTATGAGAAAAGCCATCTGGGTCCTCGCCCGCTACAATAAATCCCACGCACATGTTATGTCTTTTTCATGGACACCTAAGATATAACGAAATTTTATTGTGCCGGAAATATAATTTTTTTGATAGTAACCGTGCCTTTTAAAGCCTCGTAAATATCACTCTGTTACAAACCGAGATAATTTTGTTTTATGTCCGACTTAAGGAAGTTATTATCACGTAGTTTTGTTGGTATTGTACCTTATATTTAAGTGGAAAACAAAATTGACATGTTTTGTGGCGAACCTATTGGATAGCGATCTTGTTTGTGGGGCTGACAGTCCTGGATTCAAATCCCGGAGGACTTTTTTTGTGATGAGTTCTTCTTGACTCTTGTGTTATTTCTACTAAGTATGAGGTACGAGTATATAATCTAAATCGGACAGTGAGGGAAAATTTGAGGGTATAAGAGATACGGAAACTTATTCTTAGGACTCCCGAGACCAATTTCAGAAAAAATGTAATTTATTAGGTTCGTCTAACCTGCCTATTTTATACTTAGTTCAATTTGTGTGAAGTTGTCCGTTATAATTAGTTACGGCCATGTTACGACAGTATTAGTGAGCATATAATAAGACTAAGGGTGGGTTGCACCAAATCGTCTACTATCGTAAGCGGTGTTTGTTAAAATCCGATTGTATGGAAAGTTTGACCATTTTCTATAGGATGACAGCTGCTGGAACCATATTTTGCGTTGATCGGTCTGTTTTCGTAGCTTGGTGAAACACACTTTAAGTGTAATTCTACTCTTGAATAGTTACACTGTAAAGGTAGAATATCTATTTCGCAGACTATCAAAACTCCATAACAAATCACCGCTCAAACACACGTCGAATCACACCCCGTATCAAAACCACTGGGGCATTATTCACACGTTTGCCAAATGTGTCTCCGTGCACGGCCGAATACAAAAGGAATTACTTTTATTTTTCTTCACAAAACCACAGCATGTTGCCATATGATAAATCACTTTCGCACTACCGGGGTGGGGCAAAAACAGTCGGTCTAGCTCGTTGCAAAAAGACATGAGAAACCAAAACTCTTTATCAAAAGAAGGAAAACATCCGTGTTAACTATGTTTTTGTAGGGCTTTGTTCAAATTTCAACATAACAAACGTCATTTGCTAGTGTTTTCGACACAAAACGTAAAGCCACTTTCAGTTTAACAGTAACACAGTTAAACAGTAGTGCAATTTCCAGGTTAATTCTACATGTCTAACATGGATGGAAGATAGTAAGCAGACACCGTAGCCTTTTAAAGTTTAAATTTGAGATAAAATTACCTAGCCCGGATAATAGGTAGCTATTTATCGACTATTTGTCGTGTCATAGGTTTAGATGTTGTACATTGCCAGTCAAGTTAACCTTATTTAGAGCTTTTTGTACAACATTTTACACATGTGCCCTATGGACCAGTTATACGCAAAGGACGCTGAGTGCTCTCCGCATCCAATATAACAATGCGTTCAGGGCGTTGTTGCGGCTGCCCCGCTGGTGTAGTGCGTCAGGGATGTTCGCGCACGCGCGTGTGGATGGCTTCCCGGCCATCATGCGCGCGCGGTGCGCAGCCGCACTACGGCGCCTGCGAGACAGCCGCAACAGCCTCCTGGCCGTTATAGCGGACAGGCTAGACAGTCAGCTCCTCACTCACTGGAATAGAGTACACTCAATAATGACTTCATACACGTACTAAGCGAGTGTGTCTGGCTTCTCTTCTGACCCCTACTTACCTTAAGACTGCTTTAACATTAAATTTAAGTTTTATAAAATGTAACTAACAAATTTTATGGACTGCTGTTGTCTGAAATAAACGATTTTTTTTTTTTTTTTTTTTTTTTTTTTTTTTTTTTATATTTTAGGTATTAGCATTTCAAATTGACTAGTCGTTTATTCTCTTGTCAGTACCTATGGCAAAAGTATAACAATAATATGTAAATAGATTGAATACTTATTAAAAACAGCTATCTATAGATAATTATATTAAACAGGTAGTAAAAAATTGCAAAGAATGCATATTTAGTAAAGTTACATGGAAGTTAAGGCTTCCGTTAGGTACAACTTTTTCTTTTCAAATTGTTGGAAAAGACTTGGCAGTTTATTGTTTCTGCTAAGAACAGAGTTAAAAAGTTCCAGCTTAAAGATTTACAGCATAATATTAGAAACTAAATTTTCACTGCCATCTGAATATGTACCTATTTTTACTATCAGAAGAAAAAATACAATGTGCTGGTTCTCATACAAACTTATTTCTATACATTGTAAGGCGAAAGGTAAATAAGGTCGCCGGAGCGTCTTAAGACACGTAGTGTTAAGATTCAAGAATCTTCATTGACATGACTTCATTGACATTCTAGCTGTTGACAAAATTAATAATCAAAATCAATAAAAGGCGAAAGGCGACAACGCGCTTCGCTTGTGACTCTTCGCTATTCGTCTAGAATCGCAAGCATCCACAGGCTACGGTGCTGGGAAACCATCAGGCAGGCCGTAAGCTTGTTTGTTAAAGTATAAAATAGTATGTAGATTATTACCGACGCACGGAAACAAAAAGACCGAGCTTAGGCAATCCCTGTTTCCGCCAAGATAAATATAGTACTTTACTCAAACAATGCGAGGAAATTATTTGAAAAAAACATTTGGCGACGTATTAATAACACGGTGCTATTTTGAGTTTGATTTAGCCAAAAGCAATCTTTCTATGACTTCATTCAAACGCGGTATTAAGTTTTCACACTATCTTCTACACTCAAACCCTATTTATAAAGTAATAATAACACATTTAGTTAAATTCATATTTAAAAAGCAGTAAAACTATACTTTTCTTAGAACCACAGACAATGATCAGCAAAAAAAAACTCGTACACCGGAAAACTAGCGGGTACGGGCGGTTTTCTTTGGCTGAATGCGATTTTTCCTTAGTCGATTCGATTTAATATGGCATTGTCAGAATTTGTAATGCAGCGGGAAATAATACGTCTTGGTAAGATTATAATGCTCCGAGTAGTATAATGATCATAAGATTTTACTTTTTTAATTTGGGCGGATAAAAATTAGGCTCTTATCATGCTCGTTTTTCATTCAAACAGAATACGGCCATTTCCGAGCATGTTTGAGAAAACATTTGATCAACAATGATGGATAATTTATTGTTTTTTTTTTCATACAAGTTTTACGACACAGAAACAATAAGAAAATAGGCATAGTTTTAAATTAGAATACAAGCGTTTTGAATTATATGCTTCTAAACTAAATCTGTGTTTCTATCACCCACGGTGAGAATAACAATTGCATGTCGTCAAGCGGCGACCAATAAATTGTTGGTGATAAAATATAATTTATTTTATCACCAACAGCACGGCTAGCACAAGACGGCGCGCGAGCTATATCGCGCGCGTGATAGACTATTCGGTTTTAGGGTTCCCTAGTTTTCAAAATCAAAATCAAAATGTTTATTCCGCAAATAGGCCACAAGGGCACTTTTACAAGTCAATACATGAATTATACAATTAAATAAATTGACAATGATAATTATTATGTTTTCAAAACAGAATTGCAGAACTAAAAAAAGTAGACAATAATAATAATGATTTCAAAACTATAGTGATTAACAAACTCACAATATTCAATTAAAATAAACTTACAATACATTATATAAAAAAAATTAGTGACGTATATATACGGTCTCTGTCCGAATACACAAAAAGTATATACAATAAATTTAATATCTCAGAGATGTATATGGTCTCTGAGCGTCCATTATTCCTAAGTCCTTAGAGATGTACATGGTCTCTAAGGTTCTAAATTAAAATAAGTAGTAAATGAAAATAGCACTTAAGTAATTTAATATTCTCAGAGATGTATAAGGTCTCTAAGCGTCAATAACAATAAAATTAATCCAAAACAGGATGATTTCTCTCGTCAATCTCCAATAAAATAACACTAGTATTAAGGTATTTATTATGCCCTTGCAATCATGAACAGACCGGACTCCACAAACAGCACCCGATCACGAGTATGACGCATATCTCAGCCATCGCCTCCCTCGACATTTGTTAGGGAAGGTGGCGACCCGATCAACGACGCGACCGTAAGCAAAGCCTTTTAAGCGAGCATGACATATTCAGGCTGCCGGACATTAAAAAATAATATCAAAGATTAAAACAACTGTTCGGCAAGAAACAGCATCATGTTTCATAAAACGCAACGAAAGAGCTGTACAAGGAAATAGGCTAAGTGAAGCATAGGTATATTTTAACTAACAAGATTAAACTATAACTGG
Source organism: Notocelia uddmanniana (assembly GCA_905163555.1). Lineage (NCBI taxonomy): Eukaryota > Metazoa > Arthropoda > Insecta > Lepidoptera > Tortricidae > Notocelia > Notocelia uddmanniana. The sequence continues at coordinate 28,087,953 of LR991055.1, forward strand.
CTTAAAAGCATTTTTGTCATTTAAGAAATCGTTGATAGCATAATAGCAATAGTCAACTAGGAACCCTTATAGTTTCGCCATGTCCGGACAGACAGACGTCCGCCTGTCTATCCGAGGCTTTGTGATTGTTAGTGCAATTTGTAAAATAAAATCTGAAATAGTATTTTTTAAGGTTACTTTCCTTCCACGTAAAGTGACGAAGATTTTTTTTTATTCAACCCTCTGGTATGGGGTGTTGTTGGACAGGTCTTCCAAAATTATTTTTTGGTAAAGTGAATATTTTCGGAAATAATCACTCCAAACGAAAAAAAAATGTGTCCCCCCCCTAGCCTAGTCTAGCTTTTGAACTATGGGTCCAAAAATATGAAAAAAATTGTGGAAGTAAAGCTGAATAAAGACTTTCAACGAAAACAATAGCAGACATGATCAGCGAAACTGTTTTTTCTTAGTAAAAGACGTATGAAACGCTGCGAAGGTATTCCCTTTTGCTTGTTTTTTTTTATGGAATTCATTGGGCGACTACGGAACCCTGCACTGTGCATGGACCGTCATGCTCTTGGCCGATTTTTTCGGGTAGATTGACTATCTCGCTAGCGATATAGCTTATGCGCCGACTTGTGCTAGCCGTGCTGGTTATGAGTCGATATCATATCGATATTGACTTTTAAGAGGCGTAATAGTAATGAAAAAAATGCTACTCCCAAGGTTCTTTCAATAAAAAAATGGTAACTATTTTTCTAAAATATAAAAACGTATGATATTTCAAAATAGTAACAATATGATTTTTTTATTAAAATTCTGGTCCTTTTGCACGGGCGAAGAACCCAGCAGGCAGCAACATAAGTGATGGGGCACAACAAAATTTTCCGGCATACACTTGCTTTAAACAGCAGGCGTAAAATAAAGGTAAGGGGGTTACGGCTTGTTATACAGAACTTACTATAAACAAATGTAATATCACTAAAGTATGGGGCGGGGCGTCTGTTATGAAAACACAAAAATATTTAATTTGGTACAGTTAAGAATAAAGAATAAGAATAAGAATTGTTTATTGCCACATATCCAGAATCACATAAGAGACAAGATAAAATTACAAAGAAGGTAACGAAAAAAAAAAACAATTATTAATTTACAAGAACATAATACCCAGTTGCCGTTGCCGTCATCCAAATACCTATTGAAATGAACTGTTAGTATTAAAACACAAGATGTATGTAGGTAGTGGATTATCGTCCATTATTGTAAGCAATGTTCACTACACATAAATTCAGTTTACCAAGCTATACATTTTAATTAACAACAGATGTAATAGACTGCGCTGCGAGTAGATGTGTTTACTAGCATCGAACGGAAACCAGAAAGTATGGCACTGGGACCAGCTTAAGTTTTTTTCATTTTGCATTTCACGGCAGTGGTAAAAAAACATACGCATAACATTTTTATTGATTTTACTGGCGGAATCTCTGAGAATGATGCTCACCACCCCAGCCCCCTTTTAATACGACTCAACTACCCAAAGAAAAAGTGTTATTTTTGCAGGTTTCAATTATGCACGTTTGCGAGTTCCTCTATTGACACACTGATTGTGATCTCGTATTATGTAACACCAACCCGCCAACTAATCGCCAACCCGCATGCCAAGCGTGGCGATTATGGCAATTACCCCTCATGACATACACAAACAGGCCACGGCCCCGAGGTTCCGGCGACCCCCGGTACCCTGGTTCTGGTAGCGGCCAGGGTACTAGCGGGGTCAGGGGTGCGAAGAATCTCCGGTTAAGATCCGGCTACCACCACCGACGACTTCTGGCCCTGGCAACATACAACACACGAACACTGCGGACCGACGAAAAGATAGCGGAACTGGAAAGAGAGGGGGAGGACACGATAACCCTGAAGTCCGGCAACTTGCTCTATTTCCGGGAGGGCGACCAACAGTCCCAGGGAGGTGTCGGGTTTATCGTCCACAAATCCCTCGTGAACAACGTGGTGAAGATCGAGAGTGTGTCGGCTAGGGTGGCGTACCTTATACTCAGAGTATCCGAGAGGTACTCGTTGACGGTCATACAGGTGTACGCGCCGACCTCGGCACACTCCGACGACGAGGTGGAGGCTATGTATGAGGATATATCAAAGGTCATGCATAGTTCCAAAACCTACTTCACCGTTGTTATGGGGGATTTCAACGCAAAACTGGGCAAGAGAGACGGCGAAGAGCCGAGAGTGGGGCAATTTGGAGTTGGAAGTCGGAACCACCGGGGCCAACTACTGGCTGGTTTCTTGGAGAAGGAGGGACTCTACATGATGAACTCCTTCTTCAAGAAACGCGAGCACAGGAAGTGGACCTGGATGAGTCCCGACGGTGCAACAAAAAACGAGATTGACTTCATCATATCGACGAAGAGGCATATATTCAATGATGTCTCTGTGATCAATGCGGTTAAAACCGGAAGTGATCATCGTTTGGTAAGAGGCACATTGAATATATGCGTCAAGCTAGAGCGCTCTCGACTGATGAAGTCCACGCTCCGTCCAGCAGCAGTCCAAATCCAAAACCCCGAGAGCTTTTAGCTGGAACTCCAAAACCGTTTCGATTGTCTAGGCGGCGATGTGGACGAATTCAACGACGGGTTTGTGGAAGCTGTCCATAGCATTGGGTCTAAGTTCTTTAAGGCCCAACGAACTCAAAGAGCCAAAAGGCTCTCTATCTCCACTCAGAGGCTCATCGAGGAAAGGAATGAGATGATTCTGCAGTCTTCAGCCGATGCGAAATTATAGAGGCAGCTCAATAAACAGATCTCTAAGTCCCTTACCCGCGATCTGCGCCAATACAATACAAATCGGATTGAAGAGGCCATCGAGCAGAATAAGGGCTCTAAAGTTTTCTCAAGAGATCTGTCTATTGGGCAGAGCCAGCTCGCCAGATTAAAAACTGAGGATGGTAGAATCGTTTCGTCCAAACCTGAGCTTCTGAGTGAGATAGAGTGCTTTTATGGACAGCTATACACGTTAACTAGCAGACCCGAAGTTGGTCTGGCGGAAGACCCTAGAGCTAGATTAACCCGGCACTATACCGAAGATATCCCGGACATCAGCCTGTACGAGATTAGAATGGCTCTTAAGCAGCTGAAGAACAACAGGGCACCCGGTGAAGACGGAATTACAGCTGAACTCCTGAAGGCGGGTGGAAAACCGGTCCTTAGGGCCCTTCAGAAGTTGTTCGATTCCGTCTTACTGGAAGGGAAAACTCCAAAGGCATGGAACAGAGGTGTGGTGGTGCTGTTTTTCAAAAAGGGTGACAACGCCTTACTGAAGAACTACCGCCCCATCTCACTTCTGAGCCATGTCTATAAGCTGTTTTCAAGAGTCATTACGAACCGTCTCGCACGCAGGCTAGATGACTTCCAGCCTCCCGAACAAGCCGGTTTCCGAAGAGGCTTCAGCACCGTAGACCACATCCATACGCTCCGTCAGGTTATACAGAAGACTGAGGAGTATAACCTGCCCCTCTGTCTAGCGTTCGTGGACTACGAGAAAGCCTTCGATTCGATTGAAACCTGGGCTGTACTACAATCTCTCCAACGGTGCTAAGTGGACTACCGCTATATCGAAGTGCTGAAGTGTTTGTACGAGAACGCCACTATGTCAGTCCGACTCCAGGACCAGAACTCGAAACCTATTCCGCTGCAGCGGGGAGTCAGGCAAGGAGATGTTATTTCTCCTAAACTGTTCTCCGCTGCACTGGAGGATGTTTTCAAGACTCTGGACTGGAGAAGGCTAGGCATCAACATAAACGGCGACTACCTCACTCACCTTCGGTTTGCTGACGATCTAGTAGTCTTGGCTGAGACCATGGAGGATTTAAGTACAATGCTCAATGACCTCAGTAAAGCCTCCGAGCGAGTTGGTCTAAGGATGAACATGGACAAGACGAAGATCATGTCAAATGGCCATGTCGCACCAACTCCCTTAACAATCGGACACTTTACGCTCGAAGTTGTAGACGATTACGTATACCTAGGACAGACTGTCCAGTTAGGTAGGTCCAACTTCGAGAAAGAGGTTAATCGTCGAATCCGACTCGGTTGGGCAGCGTTCGGGAAGCTACGGCACATCTTTTCGTCCAATATTCCGCAGTGTCTCAAGACAAAAGTCTTTGACCAGTGTGTGTTGCCAGTGATGACATATGGCACTGAAACGTGGTCGCTTACTATGGGCCTCATAAGAAGGCTCAAAGTCACCCAAAGGGCAATGGAGAGAGCTAAGGAAAGCCCTGACCGTTTGTGTACTCGATTGTTTAATTGTATCAAAACGGAATTCGATGTCTGTTTTAATTTGAAGAAGATTCAAAGCAAGTTCAAGACTAAATTTAGCGACTGGGCTACGCCAGACATTCACGAGAAGAGGCGCCGACTCTATGCCTTGTATGATTCAAGAACTACTGATAAAAGGCCGGAATTTCTAGAGTATGTTAAGAACTACTCAAAATCTTTTAAGTTAATGTGTGTCGCTGCTAAAGCCGATTACTTGTCAAAAAAGATCCAGAACTCTAGTGATAAGATTAAAACTGTATGGCAAGTTATCAACAATGAAACTGGGAAAAGTAAGTTAAAAGATGCGCACTTCAGCCTGCGAGTCGATGATACTCTAGTGAGTTCTGACCACGAAGTAGCAGATCATTTTGAGCGGTTCTTTACTAATGTACCCGTCCAGACCACGAAATCTTTGAATTCATCACCAGATGTCGCTGAATCGTTATTGAAAGAAAATGTAACAGAATGTACAGAAATCTTTAGCTTCACTGACGTGACCCCCCATATTATAATTAAAGCATTTAAATCATTAAACTTAAAAAAGACTGAAGATCTTTGGGGCCTTTCTGTAAAAGTATTACATTCCATTGTAGAATCAATCGCACCTTTCTTAGCTGATATTTTCAATAAATGTATTGAAACTGGAGTTTTTCCTAACCTGATGAAACACAGTAAAATCATCCCGTTGTTTAAATCAGGATCAAAAACTGACCCTACCAACTTCAGACCAATCTCAATACTACCGGCATTAAGCAAAGTTTTTGAGAAACTTATTCTTAATCAGCTGATGTCCCATTTTAATCGCAATAAACTACTCAATAGCAATCAGTTCGGGTTCACTAGAGGTCGCTCCACCACTGATGCCGGTGTGGTACTAATTAAACATATTTTTGATGCCTGGGAAGAGGCTCAAGATGCTATTGGAGTGTTCTGTGATCTATCAAAGGCATTCGATTGCGTTAATCACGAGAATTTAATTAGAAAGTTAAGCCATTATGGGATAAGAAACGGTTCCCTTGACCTTGTTACATCGTATCTGTCGGAGAGAACTCAACGGGTTGTCATCAACGGGACTCAATCTGCAGGGACAACGGTTGCTCTTGGAGTTCCTCAAGGCTCAATTCTGGGCCCATTTCTGTTTCTAGTTTATATTAATGATTTACCAAAACTTGTAAAAGATAAACATGATATAGTGCTATTCGCAGATGATACGTCGCTTATCTTCAAGGTAGGCCGCAAAGACAAAAACTTTGACGGTATTAATGAGGCACTAGGTACTGTTGTGCACTGGTTTACAGCAAATAATTTGCTTTTAAATTCCAAGAAAACAAAGTGTATCAAATTCACTATGCCTAATGTCAAGCAGGCAAACAATTCTAAGATCAAATTAAAGTCTGATGAAATTGAATTTGTAGATAGAACAGTGTTTTTAGGTGTCACCTTAGATTCAAAACTGCAATGGCATGCGCATATTGCCACTCTGGCCGGCAAACTTAGTTCTGCGGCCTATGCAGTAAGACGTATTAGACAGTTAACTGACGTTGAGACGGCCAGGCTGGTATATTACAGTTACTTTCATAGTGTTATGTCCTATGGAATCCTGTTGTGGGGAAAAGCGGCTGACATCCAGACCGTCTTCGTGCTACAGAAACGAGCTGTACGCTCCATCTATAAACTTAAGGCCAGAGAATCTCTCAGGGAAAAATTTAAGGAGGCAAATATTCTTACTGTGGCATGTCAATACATTCTTGAAAATATTATGTATGTTCGAAAAAATATTCAAGAATTCAAACTCAACAGTGATATCCACGACTACAACACTAGAAGTAAACACAAGATTGCAGTGAAGGCCAGTCGTCTCCGGAAGATTAGCACGTCGTTTGTGGGGAACTGTATACGATTTTATAATAAAATACCCATCGATATAGTTAATTTTCCATTCAGTAAATTTAAGTCTCATATTAAACGTTATTTGTTAAGCCAGGCCTATTATACTGTCAACGATTTCTTAAATGACAAAAATGCTTTTAAGCCAGTGATAGTTAAATCCTGTTAGTTTTAATATACATATGCTTCACTTAGCATATTTCCTTGTATAAATAGCTCTGTCGTTTTATTTTATGAAACATGATGCTGTTTCTCGCCGAAGAGTCATTTTAATCTTTCACATTATTAATGTCCGGCAGCCTGAATATGTCATGCTCGCTTAAAGGGCTTTGCTTACGGCGGCGTCGTTGATCGGGTCGCCACCTTCCCTAACAGATGGTCGAGGGAGGCGATGGCTGAGATACGCGTCATACTCGTGATCGGGTGCTGTTTGTGGAGTCCGGTCTGTTCATGCTTGCAAGGGCAAAGTAAATACCTTAATACTAGTGTTATTTTATTGTATGTAGATTGACGAGAGACATAATCCTGTTCTGGATTAGTTTTATTGTTATTGACGCTTAGAGACCTTATACATCTCTAACAATATTAAGTTTACTTATTTTAATTTTACCGCTTAGAGATCATTTACATCTCTAAGGACTTTGAAATAATTGTTTTTAATCGTATTTGGACGCTCAGAGACCATATACATCTCTGAGATATTAAATTAATTTTATGTACTTTTTGTTTATTCGGACAGATCGTATTCAATACGTCCTTAATATTTGTAAATTTATTTTTATTTAATTGTTAATCAGTATATATTTTTTATCATTATTATTAAGTAAGATTGTCAGTTTTTTTTAATTGTATAAATTCACGCTTTGACTTGTAAAAGTGCCCTTGTGGCCTATTTGCAGAATAAATATTTGATTTTGATTTTTTGATTATGTTGGGAGTTTCTCTGCGTGATCGCATCAGGAATGAGGCTATCCGCAGCAGAACCAAAGTGACCGATATAGCCCTCCGAATGATGATGATGATTATGTAACACAGTTTACTTACTGAAATCATGAAATAACATGTGAAAAAGTTGTATTTTCATATAAAAATGAACATTAGCTTGATAAGAAGAACAATAATAATAATTTAGAAATAAATTGACGAAATGGCTGATGGATAAATGTTTTTACAGTCATCATTATCATCATGTCAGCCGAAAGACGTCCACTGCTGGACATAGGCCTCCCCCAAAGACTTCCACAATGACCGGTCCTGCGCCACCCGCATCCAGCGGACACCCGCGACCTTCACCAGGTCATCGGTCCACCGTGTGGGGGGCCTGCCCAGTTGCCCACGCTACGCCTTCCGGTACGTGGTCGCCACTCGAGAACCTTTCCGCCCCAACGGCCATCGGTTCTACGTGCTATGTGCCCCGCCCACTGCCACTTAAGTTTAGCAATTCGGAGGGCTATATCGGTCACTTTGGTTCTGCTGCGGATGGCCTCATTCCTGATGCGATCACGCAGAGAAACTCCTAACATAGCTCTCTCCATTGCTCTTTGGGTGACTTTGAGCCTTCTTATGAGGCCCATAGTAAGCGACCACAGTTTTTACAGTGTAAGGGAATACTTAAATTATAATAATCAACTGACATTATACTAACTGTTTATCTTATTATTATCATTATTTTTAACTCAGTGACATCTAACAGTATTCTATTCTAGCGTAATTTATAAAGAATGTGTACACATGCTTGCATGTTTAATACAAGGACATTTTATACTGTAAAACCTTTTATAACTGTATTCTGACAAATAAAATTTTCTGATTTCTGAATAAGTACGGACGACGTTAAATATATTATTTTGTTATACAGGGTGTTTGGTAACAGGATGCAAAGACTTTCATGGATGATAGAGGAGATCATTTTAGATATTTTAGATACCACTTGCTTTACTACAAAGTCTCTTAGTTTCCAAGATATGCACCATTTTATTTTGAAAATTGTAGGTTTTCCATACTACCATACATTTGGAAAATGTTTAGATTTTTTTTTAATGTTGCCTTTTTTCTGGCTGTTTGTAATTTTTCAGTAGCTGTAGGAACTAAGGAATTTTTTGTAATCAATTGAATTGGGACTAACGACTTTTTACTGCCTGTATTCACATGGTATTCAGATGCGAATTTCTCTCAATACATTTTCATAGTAGAAACGAAAAAAAATAACCCGTTATTTTCGAAGTTCTTGTAGTTCGAAGTAAGAACCTAATCACTTAGGATAATTTTGGAGTGATTAGGATTTTAATTTTTTTACTCCTTTTTCTTTTTGTATGAAAATTTAGGTATTCGCAACTGAATGCAATGTGAATACATGCAGTTAAAAGTTGTTATCCCCAACTCAATTGATTTCAAAAACTTTCTAGTTCCTACAGCTACTGAAAAATTACGATGAACCAGAAAAAAAGGGAACATTACAAAAAATCTAAACATTTTCAAAATGTATGGTAGTATGGAAAACATAAAATTTTCAAAATAAAATGGTGCATATCTTGAAAACTAAGAGACTTTGTACTAAAGCAAGTTTAACTTCCTCTATCATCCCTGAAAGTCTTTGCATCCTGTTACCAAACACCCTGTATTGCGTACGTATGTCTTTGATCTCAATTGACGATCTTTAATCATCTCCGTTTCAGCTTTCGACAAAAATTCTTTCGTATCTGTCCGGATGTTCTCCTCTACTGGAGACTCGAGACTCCATTTCTCAATCGACTCTCGTGAAATTTTGTAAGCAGGTTCAATGATTATATATTTTTATAGTCGAGTCAGTTTTTGGAAATTTTGATATTTGAAAATATATTTTTTGCAAGGTCTATAGCTCAAAGAGCCATTAGTATAATAATCAGCAACAATTCCATATATTTCAATTCATAGTTGATATAGTAAAGTGATGAGACTGTCCTCACTGTGCTGAAACATAATGGACAGCTTGCGTAGAGCCCGTGTACATAAATTCTTTAGCCTAACAAGCTCGCATGCTATACTCATAAAATATTAGGGAACCACGTTAACTGTCATGTTTATATCTTGACAAGTTACCGTTATTTTATGGTTCTATCAATGCGCAAACTCATTCAGGGTTCTTAAGGAAATAACAACGAACGTGGGTGGACGGAAACTGATACACTTTTGGACGAGCGATTTTGATATTACTGTAGATAAAGGTTCTTAATGATTACTAAGAAAATATTAGTAATAACTGAGGAGACAGAATATCATGGCGGCCGCCATCTGCTGTCTTATTCGGAGGTCTCTAGAATTCACTGCAGCCCCCTTCGCGCTTTGTTACATTTTCCACATCATCCGGCGTTATGATATTCGACGGCTTCCCTGGAGTAGTTAGACGAAACACCGACGAAATGAGCTTTAGTCGCCTTTGACGACTAAAGACGACTGTGGACCTATTTTTGTCCAAGCCGGTCACCCACTAATTGACAACATTTCGAATTTCCAAGCAGTGTAAAATTTTAACTCGTTTCGTTAAGTTGTTAAAAAAGATTCCAAAAATATTTTGTTCATATTTTTATAGCTATTAGTTTTCAAGATATTCATGAACATGTGAAGAAAGCCTACCATCGTCTATACTTTATGACGTCACAAGGCTGAAATGTGACAGTTACAACGCATAAAAAGAACAACAGTTCACTTTCTTTAGTAAATCCGTCTTATTAATTGTACTATTGTATGATTTTTTACGCTGTGAAGCCTTACTTGTCACTTACTCTATTTTAAAATGAGGAATTTGTGAAATAATATTTTTAAATGAAATTGGGATATTTCGAGAATTTAAAAATGGGGTTATACTTAATTTTTCATCTTCTATTTGTTTCCATCGGAAAAAAGCCCGCCTAAAAAATGAAATTTTGACATTTGCCGACCGGCATATATCGACGCTGGAAAGGAGAAATGGGATAAGCGACAATTTTGGAGATATTGAGTGATATACATCATTGGAATCGGCAGATTTTTCTGCATCGAATGGGCTAGGTCTCGTTTCCGTCTGACGACTTTGGTGTCGCTTATCCCATAGGTGATTTAGAGGATGACTGACATGTTTTTTTTACTAACCGACTGGGTATATGACTCTTTTGTGGAAAATGGAGATTAGATAAAATGTTATATTACTTAATGAAACTTAGATTTTTTTACTTATTTGTCAGAACAGATTAAACTTAACTTGGATAGTTTTACTTCATTACAACTTACCTTTCACTTGTTGGTTATCTTTTTTTACCCCGCCCGTATAAAATGTTTTAATGTCATTTGAGACATTTTACCTATATCTATATATAAAAATGTATGTGGTTAGATAAATTTACTTGGTTTTCATTTCTAATCTATTGGCGTTTATCCACATTTACCTAATTGCAAATATAAAACTATTGTCGCTTATCCACTTTTACTTCAAACAACTTTGAAATACGACTGTCGTTTACCCCAAATTGCTTAAATGAAATTCCAGTCAATTTGTCGTTTATCCCAAATTGCTTTTACACACATTTGTCGTTTAGAATGAACTAAAAACACAGATCTGTTTTACAATTTGGTTGTTAGATAACTTTACCTTTTATGCTTTCTAAAATATAGCTCATTTAGTACTAACTTATTATATTTATAAAGGTGGTTAATACCACACACAGTGTAAAAAAGTGTCGCTTACGCATTACTTTCGGGCATGCCTGTTGCATCCAAATGCGGTAAACGCCATCTAACTTGAGCAGTGCCCTACGAGACGTCGCCTAGGGCACACGTTGCCAACGCGTTTGTTCTTCCACATTGTAAGTAACTATATTTTAACATAAACAATTATGTGTTTTACTGAGTACCTAATGCAACATTGTTATCATGTTTTGCTAGTTATAGTTAAATTTAATTTTGTTTTTTAGGTAAAGATGAAAAGACAAGGGCGTATTTAAAACCTAAGACTTACTAAAAATAAAGCTTCAAAAAATCCTACATCAGTGTTTTTGTTTATCACGCCTATGGTAAATCATTAACTTGGCATTCATTAGGTACCTACTTTATAATAATGAAGGCTTTCTTCTGATGAAAACATACATTATGGGGTTTCATTGTAGCTTAAGTAGTTTATCATGGTTGAAATTGTTGCTAAAAAAGGGATAAGATGACTTTTCCTGATTAATTTCGTGGTTATTTATACACATAATATATTTTTACCCGACTATAAAAAAAGCATTTTTTGCATTAAGATAATTTAAGCTCGAATAATTATTGTGTAAAAGTTAGATTGGACTCTTTTACCTGACACGTTTTTCATTAATTCGTGTCGGTTAGATAATTTTACCTGAATCTATTTTTACGACCATTTTGCTTAAGCGACTCTAAATTCTAAAATAATCCATTAATGGGTAAAATAATAAAGCAATCATGTAGAAAACATTAATATTATCATGAAAAATGCTTCGTATAAGAAATTGACCGAAAGAAACATTTTTAATGAGTTTTTTTCAAAAAAAATCGCTGTTTTTTGCCTCTCCTGTAAAGTTAGCTCTGTGTCGCTTATCCCATTTCTCCTTTCCAGCGTCGATATGTATTTTGGGCGCAAATGACGACCATTTCGCAACCAGTATGCCCGTAGGTGTCCGCGGCACTCAAATAGAGATAAATCACAAGCTAATTAGCCTGCGTAATGAATGAATTGGTCTAAATGTCATTTTCTATATTTAAAATGACAGATCTATATTTAATTTGATACGTTACGAAATTCTAGCAGCTTGTTGGCTATTTTCAATTCAGCCTTACTACGAGTAAATTTATATTAGTTTGTGTCACGAAATCGTCGTTAGTGGAAGAGAAACGAAATGTACGTGACAACAAAGACAATTCTCACAAAGGGTTTTGCTGTTATTACTGGCGTGGCAAATCTGCAGTTTGTTGTTTAATAATGTAGCTTTACAGTTTAAACTCGGAAACACAATGTTTAGATGTTCTGACACTGGGTTATTAAGGCGAAGGGTACGGCAGGGCATTCTCCATACAAATTTGACGACCTGTTTAGCCTAGTTGGTAGTGACTCTGCCTCCGAAGCTAGAGGTCCCGGGTTCGAATCCCGGCCAGGGCATTTATTTGTGCATTTTTCACGGATATTTGTTCTTGGGTCTTGGATGTTTTCTATGTATTTAAGTATGTATCTATCTATATAAGTATGTATATCGTCGTCTAGTACCCATAGTACAAGCTTTGCTTAGTTTGGGACTAGGTTGATTTGTGTAAGATTGTCCCCCAAAAAAAAAAAAAAAATGTTGTGCAAGTTTTATTCGTAATTTTTGGCACTACAGCATTTAATTCTAATTTTTGCTTATTACGTATTGCAAAAAAATACATAAAAAAACAACTAGAAGAAATAGCTTAAACAAAAATAAGCATATTGACAAAAAATAATAACTGTAGCGCAAACACAAACGAAGAAACACTTACACAAAGTTTTGTATGAAAAGAGCTTGCCTACCCCTTCGCCTTAATCCATTAAGTACCGAACGAAGCTTGTTATTTGTAAATACATTTTAGATTTCAATGTTTGGACGAATTGGCAATAGAAGATCAAGTCCGCTCAAGTCCGCTCGTGAGCACGAATTTTGTGATACATTCGAAACGTCGTGCAAACCTTAAAAAAGGTGAAGAAATTTCAGTTGTATGCGATTAAGTTCCGTGAACTAGTAATAATGTGTAAAAATCGTCCAAGTTTAAATCAATATACAATACGAGACATCTAGACACGCGGCCAGCGTGTCCAGCCAAGTTCACCCCAGGAACTGGCGGACAGCAGCCGTGTGTTATATTACACGAACCGTTTGGAGCCACCCATCAATAACTCCAAATCTATCTATCATAAAAATATTAAATTCGGTACATTTATTACAACAACTAAAACAACCTATAATCCTTTAGAACAACTAGAACCCCAAATTTCATAAATATAGGTTTAATAATTTTTGAGATATTAAATTCCAAAAAAACGGCATTATTACCACTGACTGACTGACTAGTAATCAAAAACCTAACCCACTTCCAGGTAACCTAGAAAGTTGAAATTTGGCATGCAGCTTAGTAATAGTGTGTGTACATCAGAAAAAATCAGAAAACAGTGATTTTTTTATTAGTTTTATTATTATTATTTATGCTAGTTACTACTAGAACACGATCTATTATTATAAGTCTCTTTTTAACCCCCGACGCAGAAAGAGAGGGGTGTTATAAGTTTACCATGTCCATCTGTGTATCTGTCTGTGGTGTCGTAACTCCCAAACAGATGAACCGATTTTCGTTTAGTTTTTTTTTGTCAGAGATAAATTTATCCTGAGTGTTCTTAGCCATGTTTGATAAAAATCTGTTCAGCCGTTTTTGAGATATTGAGCTTTGAAATGAAAATGTCTGGGGTTTTTCAACTTTTCTAAGTTGTAGTTATTATATTTGTTAATAGGAAACATAACACAGATCCTGACATACGTAAGATATTTATGGCTCGTGTAACTTTGTGTTAGTTTAGGTACATAATATATATGTCACCGGAAATGTATGAAATCTAGGAATTGTATACAACTCCTAGGAAACGTATACAATTCCGAAGCTATTTAGGAAATGTATAAATTTCCTAGGAATTGTAAATAATACCAATATCGTATTAGAAAATGTATAAAAAGAATGCTTTCTGTAATAAAATGCGTTCATGGCGGGCCGCCGACCCGCGAAGCGGGGCTCCGTCGACTCGCTGGTGGGTCAGAATTGCTCAACATCGAAGTTGCTTTAAATCGAACATAACAACAAAACAACAAAATTCATAATATGAATCGGAAATGTATAGATTTCCTAGGAAATGTGTCTAATATAATTTATTTCACACATTTCATGGCGATTTTAGGAATTACATACATTACCTAGGAATTGTATACAATGACGGATTACATACATGTCCGTTAACATATACATCAAAATAACTGCACCACCGATGCATCTGGTAGATTAATTTAATTCAATTTCATGACGACGTGTTGCGAATCGTGTCGCCTGTGCCTAACCTTGGCCTCACATTCTAACAATGTCTGTACCTAAGCAATTAGTCGCACAAATACATTCTCCGAATGTCGCCCATCTCTGTCCGACGAGCAAAAACCGGCACACGAGGGCGTGCATTTCAACGGTCGTTTTGTAACATTCGTGTCAATTACCCGGGAGTTTTCCCAGCAACGATTGCCGGCAACGGCCATCATTTAGAGGGTGTAATGTCTTAGAGCGGTTCTGCATTGCGTTCAAGTACGCAACGCAGCAGGTAGATATAAGGAACAAATATATTGTAAGCATTTAGTCAACATTATTTATATTTCATTTGAATGTCAATGTCTTATTTTGCTGTTTACGCGGGTACGAAGTTACACAATATTTATGTATAACACATCACATGTGCGTTGCCGACCCTTTAAGAATTTATACACTTTTTTGTAGTCCGTCGGGAAAACCTCGGTAGAGAGCTCATTCCATAATCGGAGCGCCCGAGGGAGGAAATTCCTCTGAGACCGTACGCGACCATTTAGGTTCTAAGGTGTGAGGATGAATGCCCTACCGACGGCGAGCGGTGCGGTGGTTTTGTTTCTTATAAAATTATATTATTTGGATTGGAGTGGCGACGGGCTTAAGTTCTATATATTTGCTTTAAAGCGCGAATCCTGAGGACGACTGTTTTTTTCTTTCATGACATTGACAGTGTTGATATCAATTCTTCTTCTCGCCAGCCAGGTATCCGCTGCGTGCAAGGAATAGAAGTAATATATACATTTTGGTCATACAGGTCATGTAAAAAACGAGTTAGTATATTTGGTTATTTGCAACTACTGCAATAATAGCTAGGAATTCTAGATAGCAAGCAAGGAATGCTGGATTAGTAATGATTACTTCTCCGTACACCATTGGTGCACGATTCTATCGAATCTACATTGGAGATTATGTAATCCTTGTTTTTCTGTGTAAAAACTGATGCAGACTTCAGACGTAAGTAAGTTATTACCTCGACATTATTTTGTCATTTTTTCAAAATTACAACCGGATATAGTGCGCAAGCACTCTTAGTTACTTCCTCCGCCCGCCATCAGTTATATATGCGCGTTATTAAAGGCGACCCATTTAACCAATCCCTCGCTTAATGTCTCAATTAGAAAACAGATGCCGCGCGAACTGCGAATTTATTACTTTTTATTCGGGTCCCGATACCCGGCCGTTACACATTCGCAAGTAATTTGGAACATTTAAATCTGAGGCAATTAATTTGAAATAGTATATTTTGCAAGGCTGAGTGTGTTTGATGGAAAATATTATTTCATGAATGACCGGTATTCAATACAAACGCATCTATGCTTAAAACATTGGTCTAGATAACAAAAAACTCTGTCGGCTGCCTTCACCGTTCCTTGGTTTTCTTGTTGTCGTACAATACCAGAAATATGTTTAAATGTCGGCCAATGTCATAAGGCCTTCTCTACAACTCAATCATTGGGCTAAACAGAAACGTTTTCCGCTATGTTGGCCACAAAATTTGTGTGTTGACCCGCCTTTTGGATATTAAGGAGTATCAGTTAACCAAAATATTATTTGAATATCTTCGTAATGGTACCAATTGGGATACTAGTGTCTAGAGAAGATTACTTTTTTCATCTCAGGAACGTGCCCTCGCAATTAACGGAATTCAATAAAAACAACCTGTCTATGCCATCTATGCCAAATTACAGCTTTCAGCAAAACCTCAGACAGACAGACGGACGTGGCTAAACTATAAGGGTTCCTAATGACTACGGTACCCTAAAACACATGACATGCCTGGCGCTTCAGTTAAACTCGGCTCTCGCAAATCTCCAAGGTATATAATTCACCTGAACTTTACAGAAACAGCTGACCCTAGCAATTGTACCGTGGCCGGCTACGATGCCATGCAAATATGACGTCTATAGTTCGGTCTATAGTCGTCATATTTGCATTATCTAGTGGGACGGGATGCCATGATTTGAGTTTTTTAGATGTCTATCATCGTTTTTGTTGGACGGAGAACCTTCTATACGTTAGGACTAACGTTTAGTCAGTGGCTCAACGAGGTGAAGTATAGAAGGTTTACGCTTTGAGTACCTACTTATTTACATGCCGAACATTATAGGTGATCTGATAGCTAAATAGCTGGCCACTAACATTGTCTAACTCAATATGTTTCTCATGTCACGTTTTAATTCTTCAATTAGATAGTGAAAGGCTATCCATTATAGCATAGCGCTAGAATAACATCCATTAATTAAATTTCTGCATTACGGCGGCTTAATCCCGGGTCACTATTCCAGGCGCCAGATTGAGGTAAAAGTTTCCGTATAGTAGCAATTTGTGAGCGCGATAATATCTGGATATAAATTCAAAGGATAACAATAAGACCTTTTATTGCTCCCGTTGTTTTCACAAAAACGATTCCGCCAACGATGTGGACTTTTTGCGAACATAAAAACGGGTAATGCCACGTCCCTTGATATACAGATCTTTACGTCACAAGTTTATTGCCGTTTTAAATTTATTCCCCATTTATCGTTCATTGTAAATATGCCTTTTATACAGTCGCTAAAAGGGATGAAAACAATAAACACACACACACACATAGTTTACATAGTTTGTTAAGAATAAAGGGGACGACTTAGATATTAAAAAACTTCAGGTTGTAGTCTTGTCGAACCTATTCATCACTTGTGCAGTAAAACTTACGAACTGCAAATTTAGCATGACAATTATTTATCTATGACGGTAAAGCAGCAACGTGCAAAGGTGTTAAAGCCCCTTTGTGAGCCGACCGGGCCCCTTTACATTCATCGGTAATTTGGAAAAAAAAATTAAACGTTTAATTCAATTACCTGTAAGTACATACTATTTAAAAAAGTTCTGCGACTTGATTCAGACGATGTACATATGATCAATTAAATTATTTTTTCAATTTGCACATCTACATCAGGGTACGTAACGCCAGGTTCGTTGTTGAAAAAATAATAATTATACATAACCAATGGCAAAGCAAGGTCAACAAAAATGTTCCGATTGTAGAGTAATGAATTCTGAACTGTATGTCAAAGGAAAAAAGGACAAGTTTGCAAAACAAAAAAAATATTGTGTACCAGTCGAAACCATAAGTAGCTGGACACTTTGGTACTTCTTCACTTTCACCCTTTGAATGTTCAGAATTAGGCTTAAAAATTATACCTTGTTAAAATAACAAGGTATAAATTTTAAGGCTCTCATAAGCTCGCTCTCAATAAGAGTTGTGTTATGGGTACTAGACGACGATAAAATATATTTTATAGATTTTAATACATAGAAAACAAGGGCTCAGAAACGAATATTCATGCTTATAACACTAATAACTATATGCCCTAGCGGGCTTGAAACCCAGGATGGTCAGCTTTGTAGGCAGGGCTACTATAACCACTAGGCTTAACCGATAAATGATAAAGCAAAACATCATGAAAATGCAAGAAATGAAAAAGGAAAGGCGGTGTGTTCCAATAAAGTGGTACAAGATCAAAAATCGGTACCCCTGTGATAAAGTGTCCGACCGGTTTCCATTTAATTCTATCTACACATTCGACTTGAGAGACTCTCGTAGCATATATAATATTAATATAGCAGTAAGTACCTGGTGAAATAGGCGTTTAGCCGCCTTGGTGGTTAGTTTAGGCGGCAAAAACTTTTTTTATTTAGTGAAGCTGCTGCCTAGTCTTTGTCTAAAGTATTTGATTCATTGCGTAGTTTTTTTTTTTATTTATGTTTTTTTTTTATGGACAATCTTACACAAATCGACCTAGTCCCAAACTAAGCAAAGCTTGTACTATGGGTACTAGACGACGATATACATACTTATATAGATAAATATATACTTAAATACATAAAAAACATCCAAGGCCCAAGAACAAATATCCGTGATAAATGCACAAATGAATGCCCTGGCCGGGATTCGAACCCAGAACCTCTAGCTTCGGAGGCAGAGTCACTACCAACTAGGCTAAACAGGCCGTCAAAATTTGCGTGTGAGCCCTTTACAGAATGTAATTTAAAACTCAATTTTAGAAGATATTATAGATTAAAAATGCAGGGACATAGCGGTTACGGCAGTACCGGTCGGGTTGTATTTATAGAGACATTCTGTAGTATATTGTTATATTAGCATTGGAACCGTGCGAAGCTGGGGCAGGTCGCTAGTATATGATAAATTAGACATAGTTATTTGATACATGACGTGTAAAATTTATATTTTATTAATAAGTAATTGTATTGTACTGTATTGTAAAGACTCGACCCAGAGTCGACGTTGTCAGCTTTCCGATATTGTACTCTGCACGGACAAGTCAAGAAATCCCCTGAATGTTGGTGCATCTGCGAGTGCAGGGATACGAGAGAAGTGCAGCGAGAGGGTTATCTGATGAAAGATCTGGCAGTTGTTATGCTAACGATTGGGAAGCAGGTACCTAAACACTACACTACATTATCCATTTACTTAGGCAACAGTAATTAATTAACAAACTTTAATGTTAACGCAAACGTAATTTAACCCGTACCTAAGTAAATACATTAACTATTTGTCAATTAAAGTACCATTTAAGAGACTCAAGCTGAAGAGACTCGAATTTACTATTAAAGGATTTTGTAAAAAGTGTTACGTAATTAAGTACTTTTCTCAAAGCGAAAAACTTCAAAAGATAAGGATAAAGGGATAAACAGATTGATAGGATTCGAGAACCTGAATTTGAATATAAAGAATGAATTGAAATAAGTAATCTCTAAAATTTGGTCTGTTTTGTGTGACGAGTTGCGTGAAAAACAATTTTAATAATTGTTCGTATAAAGTTTTCTGTCACTTTAGGTTGGTAAAAAACAATTTTTCATTTACAAGGTATAAGAAAAAAAAATGAAATGTTCATAATTGCCGTCCAAAAAAACCAACCAAGTGCGAGACGCAATGTAGGGTTCCGTAGTAGTTGCCTGTCTGTCACATTACGCAGAATTTAAAGCGTCTTTTGTTAGAAACATAGTCTGTACTTAAGGACATATTCAGTTCACAGATTAAAAACGGGCGCCTGATGCTCGCTTTGTGTCTTACCAACTAATAAACGTATGCTCTCCCTCCCTGAACCCCCGACCTGACCCTGGTTGTGGTTGCGTCGCCCACAAACGTAAACATTTATCAAATTGTACATAAGTTTTGTACTACTTGGAAAAGTAGTACAAAACTTATGTACAATTTGAGACTACTACAATTTGAACTTATGTACTAAGTACTTGGAAAAGGTACATTATTCTACTTTATTAATTTACTTTACTGTGAGAGGTTTCCTTTTATAATCATATCTACTCTTATACTAATTGGTGTGTCCTTTGACAAATTATAAAAAAGCTATTTACAATTTCGTATCCATGTTTATGTTGAAATACACAAGAATTAGCTATTGTCTACTCTGACAACACGAAAAGGGCCTATGTGGGATCTAAATTCTTAAATGGATTTATGAGGCGAGAAACCACAGTGTGACCGCCCGGCCCATCCCTGCATAAGACATGAGCCGCCCTCACACTCCGCCGAAATTAGGTCGAGCTACAAATAAGTTCAATAAAATGTTTTACCTTTTATTGTGGTCTAAAAATTTTGTCCTTGGATTAAGCGTTTTTTTTTTATAAAACCGGCCAAGTGCGAGTCAGACTCGCGCACGAAGGGTACGGCAACGGCAAAAAACGGTAAAGAAAATCACGTTTGTTGTATGGGAGCCCCCTTAAATACATATTTTATTCTATTTTTTAGTATTTGTTGTTATAGCGGCGACAAAAATATATTATGTGTGAAAATTTCTACTGTCACGGTTCATGAGACACAGCCTCGTGACAGACAGACGGCCCCCCTTAAATATTTATTTTATTTTATTTTATAGTATTTGTTGTTATAGCAGCAACAGAAATACATTATCTGTGAAAATTTCTACTATCACGGTTCATGAGACACAGCCTGGTGACAGACGGACATAAGACGAACGGACAGCGGAGTCTTAGTAACAGGGTCCCGTTATGGCGTTTGGGTACGGAACCCTAAAAACTATATTTTTTAACTCAGCCAGAGTTATAAATATACAACACTGAAAGTTTTATATATAAAACTCCCGTGAGTTTGAGATATATTTAAACATAATGAAACGGTCTGAAACATGTCGAGCTATATTCGACCTTGAAGACGTGAGTTTAATTATATTTTAATACTGAAAGTTTCTAAACAAACACTGTATGTCTGGTTGAGGTGTTCCATCTAATTGACCTAATATAACATTTTATATGAATATCACTTTATATATAAA
Organism: Notocelia uddmanniana; assembly: GCA_905163555.1. NCBI lineage: Eukaryota > Metazoa > Arthropoda > Insecta > Lepidoptera > Tortricidae > Notocelia > Notocelia uddmanniana. The sequence goes on from LR991055.1 coordinate 28,108,558, forward strand.
TGAACACCATATATTTTCAAATTTAAGAGCTTCGGTCTTCTCGTTGAGGCTCAAAGTGCTGTTTCCATTTACTCCGGTCCCTGGTAACCTCTTTTATCTCTTGGTACGACATGAGATTTACTTTTCGCTTTTTCTGCTCCAATTACTAATTCTTGGGGTCCCCCTTCCATGCTTTCCTTCGCCGTAAGATGTGTCCCATTATCTTGCCTCTTCTCCTTTCTAAATTGTCTATCAACTCCCTCTGCTCCATTCTACTCAGTACTTCCTCATTAGTCACTCTCTCTGTCCAGCTACTCTTCTCGATCCTCCTCCAGCACCACATTTCAAACGCTGCAAGGATTTCGATGTCTTTCTGCGTCATTGCCCATGCTTCACTACCGTATAATGCTATACCCCAGATATATATTTTTGAACACCATACTAATAAGAAAATATTACAAAGAGGCCACAAGCATAGTATAAGTTTCACCTATCTCCATACATCAAACAAAATTCAATGACAATTGAATCAACACGTACAAATACTAATAACAAAGAGCTACGTGTATAAACAATCGTTGAGGGAGCAGATGTCTTGTGAATCAATTTACTAACTACAGGCTTAGCGGCCGCTGGGGACAGATTTCAATTTTGTTGGCAAAGGGTTAGGGTAACGATCAAATATATTAGAACATTCAAAAATGAAGCAAAAAGTTGTAGGCAACTCAATAATAAGAAACTAATTTATGAACGTAACCTTTTGATCCGAAATGTCTTGTGTATTTATTTATTTTTATTACATATACGTGGAAAACCAACAGCCTAACACATATACTCACAGACTACAAACTACAATATAATTACATAGCCAATTTGCAGGTTGTCATTCATGGAACTTAAGGATATCGTAAAGAACAAATTTAACCCAATTGAATTATTTGTTTGTGTATACCTATATCTTGGCAAACTGTCTCTACATAGGCTAATAAGTGTGGTATAGAAGTGCGCAAACAAATAAGATCGACGTTCAACTGAACAGCTGCTTTACTCCGAAATTCGAAATCCGAACTTCGTATGGTGCCGTCCCTTTCACTCTCCTGTCATACACTATATGAGTGAAAGGGACGGCACCATACAAAGTTCGGATTTCGAATTTCGGAGTGTTCCCCCAGAGTCATGCGAACTATATCTGGAAGCCTGCTGCCTAGACCCACCAGATGGGTTTCCACGCTGTCGCATATTGCTCCGCCAGATATTAGGAGAGCGCACGCTGCTGCACGGGAGTGGATTCAGGCAACAACCCAAACTCTGCCCATTAGAGAGACGCTCCAGCACTTACCACACCTGCGTTTACGGTCCCGCAAACCTATATGGACCGACTGCCAGCTGCAGGGCCCGCAGCCTTTTAGTACTGGGGCCGATAACATAGACCCCACTAGAGTTCCAATAGGCTTCAGTGAACATCGCAAGATCTGGGTTACTCTGAACCGCATCCGGACGGGCGTAACCACTACTTACACAAGTGGGGGATATGAACAGCAGCAGACTGTGACTGTGGTGCGCCAGCACAAACTATCCTCCACATTGTTGAGGAATGTCCTGGAAGAAAATTTTCAGGAGGTATGAGAGACTTGTTGGCGCTGACTCCTGCAGCAAGGGACTGGCTACTCAACTTAGATTTAAAATTGTAATTTTTATCGTGTATTTTTGTTTTAAATATGTAATAATGAAATATTAATGGTTAGACAGGATTAAAGCCATACGATAATAATAATAATAACTTGACGAGTACTGACTCATGAAATTGATTTTGTGTACTACCTCTAGGCAACGATGGGTTGAGATAAACTAATTTTAAAATGAATGCCCCTCTGCTAATAGATATTGTACTTATCAATGTTTGAGTTTCGGTGTATTGCTCCAACATGCTTTCTTTTTAAGTGTACGTAACCCTGGAGGGCATTTTTATTTTCGAAAACATACGACCTGTATCTTCAAGGTAAGAGTGAACAGGCATCTTCTAGGTGAGCGTGATTCATCCAACCTTGTCTTAACTTTTCATCAGGTTAGATTAAAATCAAACGCCTCTCATTTTTAACAAAAAAATAATAATTTCAAATTTAAGGGAAAAATTGAAAAATGTAATGCTCCGAGCAGGATTTGATCCTGCGACATCTGGCATACGCGGCCAATCGCTCTAGCCTCGGAGCTATCGGAACAACCTAGCTCGTCCACGAAAAAATTAAAAAAAATAATACTCGTATTTCAATATTTGATTATTTATTTTGAATTTAATTTCTTCTAAGTTGCATATTAGATTAGTTTCATTGTAATTTATATTTTTTTATGTTAAGTTATGAATTTAATGATAATTGTTGTATAATAAATTATTTACCATTTAAAACTAAAACGGAGACATAAACTCAGTTTGAAATTGTGGTACCTGTTTGGGAAAAATGATTTTAAATCACAAATACTGACTGATTCTCTCCTAATTTAATACTTCATAGGTACTTGAAACCGTAACGCCAGTTTCCCATTCCCGAAATATCAAGTTGGACGGTAAGATTCTTGTGCTCGAAGCCACAAACTTTGTTATCCCTAATTCTAACGTTTGAGGTAAGGGCCCAGCCGAACACTTAACGTCTCAAATCGAATCGTAAAAGGGATTACGAGTATAACTAAAATTTGGAGCGAAAGTGCTCGGGATGTCGTCTGTACGTATCGACATTCCTACGCCGGCAGAATATACAACACGAGTAGGTAGGTTGTAAGTGAAATATCGTGAATAATTAGGTGAATGCAAGAACGAATTTCGTAATGCATATTTGTACAATAAGTCTCTGTCACATATTTGATTTCGTTTTTCTCAAAATGAAATGTAATATTTTGAATGCAATATAAATCCATTTGATTGTAATCACAGATGAAATACAAGTTACTTCATAACAGATACTGCACTTACATAGAAAGGGGGCGTGTCGGCGCGGAGATTTGTGCCCGTCTCGCTCTAACGTTAAGAAGGCCAGCGTGACGTCATTCGACGCGGCGCTAGGGCTGCCTGCGCCTTCGCGGCGAAATGTTAACAATAGTGTTTCTCGCGGCTTTGCTCACGTGTTCATATTTTAGTTATTGAAAAAATAAACGATAGTGTGTAAGTTACGGAAGATCTCGGGCCACTTTTAGCGGGCCGTGCCGCGGAACGAATTCCGGGAATGAGAGCCGAGTTATTGTTTATTCAAATAACCATTCTAGCGTATCCGAAATAAGGTTCCGTTTTCTTTGATAAAACTCTTTGTTTTGATGTGGTGCATACTTGTTTACTTCGAATTGGCAATTTTAAAAACAAACAGTTGCTAGCCAAAAACGTATTGACAGAGTGATATGCACTTTGCAATAAGCTTCGAAATTCACGTTCAGGTTCTCTATACCTATATCTACGCAGAAATCAATCCTGTTCAAGAGAATTCATAACTTACTTATCAATATTTAAACTGAGAACCTATTGTTAACAATAAATAAGACGTATTAATAAGTAACGTCTTTACCAACAAATTATTATTCATTGCGACTGAAAATACCTAGATAATTGTTTATGCTTAATCATTAAATTATTGGTACTTACCCTGCTAATCAATAACTACCTACTAATGAAATAAAGGGATAATAGTATCTGTTTATACCTATACAACCCGTATATGAGCAGAAAACAATTTTTATTTCATTTAAATTAAGTAATAATATATAATTTGATTTCAAGATTTTTGTAATTTGAATTTATGAATAATAGTAAAAAAAACTTACCTTTCTATCTCTTTAGGTAAATGAAAAAAACGACAAAGTGATATTGCGCTGATTATTTGAACAACCATATAATAATAATAATAAAGACCTCCACAACCGCGAGATGTGCAGTATCAGAGATTATTTCCTAAACAGTGAGTGTGGGATGCATCGTGATGTTGTGTCAGTAGACACACTCCTCACCCCGCTCTTCATAGCAAAGGAGAACTGGCGCAGACTTAAATTGCTGAGCGCCGAGGACCGCAGGGCGGTATGGAAGAGTAAGGAGCTACATGGGCGGTTCTACAAGGCCCTTACGGTTTCCGACGTAGACCTGCTCGCATCGGTGAACTGGCTACGTTTTGGGGAAACTGAAGGTTTTGTCTGTGCAATTGCGGACGAGGTTATCATGACGAATAACTACCGGAAATATATCCTGAAGGATGGTACGGTCGACATCTGTCGGGCATGCCGCCGTCCTGGAGAATCACTCAGGTATATTATTTCCGGTTGTAGTCATCTTGCTAACGGCGAGTACTTGCACAGACATAACTTGGTGGCCAGGATTGTTCACCAGCAGCTTGCTCTTTTATACGGTCTTGTGGACTTCGAAGTTCTATAGTATAAGTACACACCTGCGCCGGTTCTCGAGAATGGTCGTGCAACGCTCTATTGGGATCGATCTGTCATCACGGACAGCACTATTGTAGCCAACAAGCCTGATATCGTGCTGACAGATCGATTGAAGCGCCAGGCAATACTCGTTGACATCACCATCCCCCATGACGAGAACCTCGTGAAGGCTGAGAAGGACAAATCCAGCAAGTACCTAGACCTGGCACACGAGGTAACCGCCATGTGGGATGTTGATTCAACGATCATTGTCCCGATAGTCGTCTCTGCGAACGGTCTAATAGCGAAGAGTCTCGGCCAACATCTCAAGAGACTCTCGTTAGATGGCTGGTTCAAGGGTCAGATACAGAAGGCGGTACTCCAGGACACGGCGCGGATAGTCCGGAGGTTTCTCTCTCTGTCGCCCTAACCACCGGTAGCTTAGGCCCTGCCTTGCTGCCGGCGGCACCCTAGGTTAGGTTTTTTATAATGCTTTTATATTTTGTATGTCATCATGTCAGCCGAAAGACGTCCACTGCTGGACATAGGCCTCCCCCAAAGACTTCCACAATGACCGGTCCTGCGCCACCCGCATCCAGCGGACACCCGCGACCTTCACCAGGTCATCAGTCCACCGTGTGGGGGGCCTGCCCACGCTACATTTTGCGCATTTTGTATGTATGTTTATATATTTTACTTTTATAAAGTTATCGTAAAAAACCTAGCTTAAGTTAGAAAATAAATACGGAGAACAATAATAATAATAAAATACTTTATTGTGCACTACACTGAATATACTGTACATATACGTCGCAATATTTCCTTTGAGCAGTCATGGCGCCGACCGCATGCCCGTATTTACGCGGAAATAATTATTAAGCTCGCGGCCGCTCACAGCAACGTGCGCCAGCCAACTGACTTGTTGCGCCGACTACACACTTGTGTGGTACTTACGCGAGCTCGGCAGGCTTACGACGGCGGGCTAAGTGCGGGTAGCCTGGTGTAATGGGGTGTTATTTTTACATTACCCTTCTTTTATATTGTAATTAACAAGAATAGGAGTTATTGAATAAACATTCTCATTTCTAATAGAGAATAACATAAATATGATTGTCATGGTTGTAATAATCCTAAAGTATCAAGTCATGTCATGTTACAGTTTCCATTCGATTCGTAAGTAAATTATATCCGTGTGATCTGTATAAGAGCTCAGGGAATAATGAATTCGCTTACGTAGCGTTACGATCCTCGGGTCATTGAATAAAGATGAGGGATCAAAGGAAATTACGTGTCCTCGATAAAATTTGTGCTTAGCAAAGAAATTCCAGTTTCTTAAAGACATGCTCGTTTGCATGCCTCATACTAGCATTTTAGCAGGCGTAGGCGCCGGCCTGCTTATGTTAAATGCATTACCCGAAACCCGACGGCTTACTCTCGGAATATTATTAATAGGCAACACAAATTCGTCGGAATTTTTCGGAGAAGCCTACAACAATCGAAATTGAAAAGGATTACGTAAATAGGAGATCTCGGTAGACAAGAACTCAGATTAACAAGTAACACCGCTCGATGCGAAGCCGCAGAAAATTCAAATGTATAAATTAACATATAAATCGAAAAGATTTACCCTAAACAAGATCAAAGGAATTTGTCCGAAGCTCGGGGAAGGCTGGATCCTGATGACTGTTTATGGCAAGGGTATCGAAAAGAATGCTAGAGGTCTCGCTACACAGCCTCTATTTACATTTTCTGCGCTGTTTGGCCGAAAACTTCATCGCTTCATATTATGATACGTTCATAACGGGGCGCTGACGCCCAGAATATGACATGAGCGTTTTATACTGTATATTTTATCCTTTTTTGATAAGCGCTACGTGAGTGAACTTGGTTTCTACAGATGTTCATTCCAATCAAAATAAACAGTCTATGATACAAATTTGGGATAGTATTGGATTTCGTGACATGACTTAACTAACTTCTATAAACAAAAATTAAATTCAAGACGAAAAATGCGGCCAAGTGTGTGTCGGGCCACGCTCAATGTAGGGTTCCGTAACTGTACACCCGTCTAATTATGCGAATTTATAATGTCGAAAACTTAAATTTAGATACTCTATATTTGAAATAATAACTAACAATATACCTAAGTAATCAATAGAAATTATAAGAAAGTTTGCTTTTCTACATAAGTTCGGCTATTACCGTTTCTGTTACATAAGTTCGGCTATTACCGTTTTGTTGTGAGTGGTTTGTATACCCTTACCAAACTACATTTTTCTAGATAGTCACAGTTACTGAGTTAGCCGCGGACATGGGGACGGACGGACATTGTTTACTACGGAAAAATAGTTCATACTCAAGTTTGACTGCACTCATGTTGTTATAAAATTCATTGTTCAATAAATATAAGTAGCTATCAAATACGAACCCAGTAAAGGCAACGTTAAGCATTTAGTACTACAATTTGGTATTCAACAGTAACAAAACTACAGATCATTCCTGAGCCATTTTGAAATCTGCTTAATGCGTGAGATGTTAGTGTTAGTATTTATCCATAAATATGCAATTTATGCATACTAATTAATGCATACCTACCAACCACATTAGAGTCAATCGATAGACTTACCTAAATTTCAGTGAATTTGTAATATATAGTCAAATATGATACTTACATTAATTTTAATCAGCCAATTGATGATGCTGGCTCTCCTGTTACTGTTTACCCGTGGAAAAGACACGGGCTTGATTTCGACATCCAAAAGGTACAAGATGTTCGACCAGTACTTCTTTCCGAAAAGGGCCTTGCTTCACAGTTGTGCTGTAAATAAAAACAGAAAATTGTACCATTTCAAAAAATCAAATGAGTTTATTGGGTTTTTAGGGTTATGTAGCCAAAATGGCAAAAACGGAACCCTTATAGTTTCGTCATGTCCGTCCATCCGTCCGTATGTCACAGCCAATTTACTCGGAGACTATAACCACTGCAATTATGAAATTTGGTAACAACCGCTATGAACCGCTACAGAAACGTGGGGTCAAATTACGAAAAAATATAAATTTAAGGAGGGGCGGCAATCGGTGTAAGCGGGGGATGAAAAAAAAAACAATGTACATAGGTGCGTGGGGTAGGGTTGTGGAGGATAGGCCTTTACAAATGATATAGAAGAGGTTTCTAAAAAACTTTTCCATTTATGTCAAGCTTTGGTGAGCTGTCAAAGTCGTAAAAATTGTGTCCCTCTAAGTTACAAACTATGAAGATTCAAATTCTGAAAAAACTGAGATATACATTGATAAATATATTCAACGATGTTTGGTTTGAACAAAATAAGTCTAACGGTTTGAGTTCTTGATGAAAAACTGACTTCCCCTTCCAAGAGGACCACCCAAAAAATGGAAATAGACTAAGAAAACAAAATGTTCAAAGACAAAGACTGTACCTACAGCAACAATCAATGAAACGCCATTAAATTAACGAGAATCCACTTGGAGTTGGCTTTCCTTGGTCAAATGGTGGCCATAATAATAACGGTTAAGTATCATTGCTTTTGTAAGTACCGATAATAGTAGTGAAAAAGATACCTTCCTTCCTAACTGCGGGTGCGGCAATCGGGTGTTTAGTTCAGTTAAGGTGTACTCAGGATATTAAATAAGAAATAGCAATCGTGTGCTTTGATCAACCAACACCTCATAGTTGTACCATCGCCAATAAGTTCTCTGACCATTCATGCAGTTTATTCTCACGGTCGGTTAACTTTCAGTGTTGACGTTGTACAGACATACCGACAAGGGCAAAAATAGTGATGCGTACTTCTTATTCAATAATATAATCTATCATTTTAACAAAAGAAAACTGACTTCAACAAAGTTATTCGTCCATTTGTTGCGGACATACCTACTTAATGCAAATTTAATACTTATGTGGTTTTCTCACAATTGTCAAAACTAAACCAAATTAATATGGGACCACACGGGAAGCACCAGCTTTCAAATCTTTCAAATAAAAAAGAATCATCATAATCGGTTTACCCAAACGAAAGCTTTGAGGTAGCAAATATAAAAAAATACAGTTGAATTGAGGACCTTCTCCGTTTTTGAAGTCGGTTAAAAATATGTCCCATGGCTCTATCGCAGAATTAGGATTGCGTTACATATTTGTGAGAGGGTTAGATAGATATATATAAATATACCTATTTGTACTGTTTTGTTAATTATTTCGTATACGAAACTAATAATTAGGTTATACAGGGTGTTTGTCAGATGGATGGACATACGTATATAGGGGATAGATGAGGTGATCTGTTACATGTTCAAGCACAAAAAAAATTACTTCGGCCCAATGATTTTACAATCTTTTATTTTTATTTTTCAAATACTCTGTTTTTAAGATTTTAAACCTCGATTACTTAAATCAACGATAAAGTAGACAATATTTTTATTTTATTTAAATCTAGACTGATTCCAGAACGACAAATTCAGACGACGAATTCAGTTATTTGAAAACAAGAGTATCTAAAAAATAAAAATAAAAAATTCAAAAATAAATCTTTGGGCCCAAGTCAATTTTTTTGTGCTTGACCACGTAGCACATGACCTCATCTATCAGCTATATGCTTATGTACATTCATCTGCCACACACCCTACAGAAAAAAATACTTATACAGCACTGTACTGTATGCCGGTTCCTTTTTAGCACAAGTCTAGGTTCGGTAACTAAGTAGACAATTTTAAATTCCGTTAGGGCCCGCTGTAATTGCTAAATTGGCCATCGGCGAAAGCTCTTATCGACTAACCTTTTTCCCTTTTCACTTTTACAAACTGGAACGCCCTACAATTTCGGTATTTCTTTTGAGTGGCGTAACGCGTTGGTTTGCGTTTCTTTGTTAGCACGGACAAACAAAATAGATGGACGTGCGTTTTCGACTCTATGATGATATTGATATGTTAATGACAGGAAAACCTATTTAATAACAACTTATTATTGTTAAGGATGCTCATATACAGACTGTCACAAAAATAGTGGCAATCCGTGGCGTGAATCATCGCTATTTGGCTAGAAATAAGTAAGAAAAAAGTTTTGACAGCGAATACTGTATTGGTACCTACTTGGCAAATATTGACACGGTGGCTGTGTCCTATCTCCCTCGACCAGCAAACGTGCCGGTGCGGCGGCGAACCCTCGCAGTAGCATTTTAAATACAATTATACGGCCCAATAAGACTTTGTTGTATTTTCATTGCAATCATTACGTAAAGAGTACATCTGAAAGTCTGTCGATTTAGATCAGCTTGACAGGACTGGCTTCCCACGAAGTAGCAACCACACACCAGCAACGAGGCATTTGGCGTCAAGACACATGGTCCGTCAGGTAAGGGCGCACGAGAGCTCCACAGGGCGCTCGGCAAAAGGCTTAGAGAGGCAACAGATTTTTGCGTGATTGAAAAAGAAACATCCAAACTTTCACGATGTTCTTGTAATTCTAACCAATCGATTTCAAAGCGAAGGTTACATCACAGTTCAAACTCTTAGAGATCTAGAGATAGAGGAGATTCAGGATCCAGCATAAACGATAACTGGTACACCCTCTTTTCTCTGGTACTCCGTTTCGTGCCCCGGACGACGCCGGTCGTCACGCGGTCCCCAAGTTTGCCATGCCCTGCAAAATGGCTTAGGAAACAGAATGTGAATAATTAAGTGGATATGTTTATTTAGTGAAAGTGAAAGTAGTGGACCCGGGTATGTCCTAAAACTACGACCAAGACCACCGGGGAATGGGCAGCAGCATTCCTTAAATGCGGTGGAGATACTGCGATCGCCAACCCGCATGCCAAGCGTGGCGATTATGGCATTTACCCCCCATGAAATTGGGGGAGGCCTATGTCCAGCAGTGGACGTCCTAGGGCTGATATGGTGGTGGTGGTGGGTTTATTTAGTAATATGTTCCAGCGGCGCGGCGGCCTAAGCACAGAACGGTGTACTGTGAATCAGCCACGAATTGACCACCACCCACCAGTTCATATTCTTGACGTCGTTGGTCCAAAGGCACTAATAGATGTTATCGGCGGTCCCCAGCAAACGTATTGTGCACGCGACTGCCTTCTATTTATATCACCTGGCGCGATAAGCGACGGTAATTATAAACATAATTCATGCAATCGCCCTGCCGAAGGAGCGTGTAAACATTTGAAACAGCTTAGTGAATACATTATCCTGGTACTCTTGGCAATGTTAGAGTTTTAGGAACACACATTTGGTATGGCGGCTATATCCTGCTCGTACATATAGAACACCATTTTAGTCAAATTGTTTACCTCAGCAGTCTTTATTACTTGTATTTTTAAATACCTATTTAAAAATGGTTAATTGGACATGCCTTTTATAATTTGAATGATGTCTATAATGTTAAACACAGTGATTGACTAATTATCTTATTATTGTGATACCTGATATGTAATATTTCTGTAATATCTAAATATATAAAAGAAGAAACTGACTGACTGACTGACTGACTGACATATCAACGCACAGCCCAAACCGCTGGTCCTAGAGATTCCAAATTTGGCAGGTAGGTTTTTTATAAGGTCTAGGGGTGCACTAAGAAAGGATTTTTCAAAATTCAACCCCTAAGGGGGTGAAATGGGGGTCCGAAGTTTGTATGGGGAAACAAGATTAGTTGGACTATTTTATTCGAAACTTCACAGGAGTATTTCTAACGATAAATGAGTAAATACGTGTTTCAGGTTTTTTTGAGAAATCAACCCCTAAAAGGGGGAAAGGTGGTGACAAATTCTAAAAAATCGACATGGGTATTGTTTTCATGATATACCGGGTCGCTGATAACGAAAACAACACTGATTTTAAAATCTCACATGGAGGACGTGAAACACCATCCCCTCTGTTGGGGTGCGAAGGGGATGAAATGTCTAAATATTAATATGGGTGTCGTTTTTATGGTTTCTTGGGACGTTTATTACGAAAATGGCATCGGTTTTGAAATTTAATATTGTGGTCATGAAAACTTTTGAAAGATTGTGCCAAATTGCAAGAAGAAACTGACTGACTGCGTGAGTGACATATCAACGCACAGCCCAAACTGCTGATTCTAGGGATTCCAAATTTAGTATGTAGGTTCCATATAAGGTCTTGAGGTGCATTAGGAAAGGATTTTTCAAAATTCAACTCATAAGAAGGTAAATTGGGGATCCGAAGTTTATATGGGGAAACAAGATTAGTTGGACTATTTAATCGAAACTTCACATGAGTATTTCTAACGATAAATGAGTAAATACCTGTTTCAGATTTTTGAGAAATCAACCCCTAAAAGAGGAAATGTGGTGAAAAATTCTGAAAATCGACATGGGTATCGTTTCTATGGTTTATCGGGTCGCTAATTACGAAAACAACAATGATTTTAAAATCACACGTGAAGGGCGTGAAATACTATCCCCCTGTTGGGGTGCGAGGGGGATGAAATGTCTAAATATTAATATGGGTGTCGTTTTTATGATTTTTTAGGACGTTAATTACGAAAATGTCATCGATATTGAAATTTAATATTGTAGACATGAAAACTTTTGAAAGTTTGTGCCAAATTTCAAGAAATAACTGACTGACTGAGTGACTGACATATCAACGCACAGCCCAAACTGCTGGTTCTAGAGATTCCAAATTTAGTATCTAGGTTTCATATAAGGTCTTAAGGTGCACTAAGAAAGGATTTTTCAAAATTTAACCCCTAAGGGGGTGAAATCGGGGTCCGAAGTTTGTATGGGGAATCAAGATTAGTTGGATTATTTTATTCGAAACTTCACAGGAGTATTTCTAACGATAAATGAGTAAACATGTGTTTCAGGTTTTTTGAGACATCAACCCCTAAAAGGGGGAAATGTGTAGACAAATTCTGAAAATCGATATGGGTATTGTTTCTATGGTTTATCGGGTCGCTGATTACGAAAATAACAATGATTTTAAATCCCACGTGGAGGACGTGAAATACCATCCCCTCTGTTGGGGTGCGAGGGGGTTGGAATGTCTAAATATTAATATGGGTGTCGTTTTTATGGTTTTTTGGGTCGTTAATTACGAAAATGGCATTCATATTGAAATTTAATATTGCGGACATGAAAACTTTTAAAAGTTTGTGCCAAATTGCAAGAAGAAACTGAGTGAGTGAGTGAGTGACATATCAACGCACAGCCAAAACTGCTGGTTCGAGAGATACCAAATTTGGCATGTAGGTTCCTTATAAGGTCTAAAGGTGCATGAAGTGCCGTGAGTTCCCTATGAAGATACAACCTTTTTTGATTAAATGTATTGTAAGTTAGGAAAAATAAGGGTTACACATGATATTGAATTAGCCGTATTTTTGTACTTCGAAGGACCAGAGTTTATGACCGCTGCGCGCTTCTTGGTCGTTATCAGACCTATTGGTGTTACTGTAGTACACAAATACTTTTACTAAGGGCCATTTAAGACATCCTTTTATTTCATCGGCCCTTTCCCCTTCGGCCTCTCGGAAATGTATGATAATAGTTTTCGATCCTTGTTTTTGCCAAAATCAAATGAAATTCAACAGTTTGCCGGTTCTCAGAATATATACTGACTTTTCATCTATTCATCTGTTATTCAATCACAACCACCAAACTTCATATACCGAAACCCCCAGAATGTAACAACTACTTTTCTGGAGACCGCATCTAAATCGGTTCAGCTAAACGCGACATAATCGTGGACAAACATAGGAACCTCTTTTTTGTAGACGGTTTAAAATTACGCTTAGTACGCGAGCGAAGCCGTGGGCAAATGCTAGTTATTAATAAATGAGTATGAGTAAAAATAAATCGTATAATATGAATTTTGACTGCTCTGTAATTAAATGATAAACGACAACGGCATTCACTAGTTACAGATTAAATTCCTACGAATAAATAAAGTCAGCACCGTCTTTGCTAAGTAATTATGAGTCCATTTTCCGAAAATAGTATTGAAGTGCCAACCCGCATGCCAAGCGTGACGGTTATGGCATTTACCCCTCATGAAATCGGGGGAGGCCTATGTCAAGCAGTGGACGTCCTTGGGCTGATATGGTGAGTAGTTATATTTGTGGCGTGAGATCCTTCTAATACTTTCGTCTTGTCGTACGTGGAAGTCATCGCGCACAATAAAGACTACAACATTGCAATTAAAAGTAGGTAATATTGAATGTGGTCGCTAACGATGGGCCTAGTAAGAAAGCTCAAGGTCACTCAAAGGTCTATAGTCTACTCAAAGCTACGCTCGGAGTTTCCCTACGAGATCGAATCAGAAATGACGAGATTCGTAGGAGAACCAGGGTCGTCGACATAGCTCAGACCCAAGTGGCAGTGGACGGGGCACATTGTTCGTAGAACCGATGGCTGTTGGGCAGTATGGTTCTTGAGTGGCGACCATCGGAAGACGTAGCTTGGGAAGGTCCCCAACAAGATGGACTGACAATCTAGTCAAGATCGCGGTAAGCCGTTGGATGGGGGCGGCGCAAGATCCGGTCAGTGTGGAGATCCTTGTGGAGGCCTTTGTCCAGCTGTGGACATCTTTCGTCTGATATGATGATGAATATTGCAAATTTGATAAAATCATTGACTTCAGAGATTTTAACGAGGTAGAACAGAATGTCATCTTGGTCATATTTTGGAGCAGCTCAACTGGGAATGTACATTAACATGTGTAGTACGTAGTATGCTACAGAAGAAAGCAATAGTAGATTACTACAGAGAACAGTAAGTAAGCCATCCTGGACGAGTAGTATGCACTTAAGTTCAAAGCCTGTATAGTGCATTTTTTCAAATAACGAGGAAATTTTATAATTATTGGTAAGATATATCCACATGATATTCTAAGTACTCAGTAATAAAAACATGCGCTGTAGCAGCGGGCTTGGCGGAACCCACGGGGCCCAGCTACGCGCACACCGGCCGCCACAGCGCCGCCCGCGCTTGTTGCAATGGCCGAATTCGCCGTCAATTCACATAGCATTTAGATTGATATCCGTAATTATCCTTAAGCAATCTAACCCTATCGGTTTCAGTTTGACAGGCCGCCGTCCTTTTCTTAAGTTGGGTATGCACGCTCATTTCGTAGTCTTCCCTTATATTGAGTATTTCCAATCCACAAGTATATACATATATGGGCGTCCCACGGCTATGCCACATGGAGGGAAAGTAACTTGAATATTGTAGACGGAAAATTTTACTGAAAGAAGACATTAATTTAATTTAAAAAACAATTGAAACAGCATTCATACATTTTTAAATAATTACATGGTTGAACCGGGAATCGAACCCAATACACGAGAAAAAAATATATCATATCGTCGATGGTATTTTTTTCTGCGCTGTAAAGCCGTAGTCACATTATGGAATACAACATCGGTGACTAAAAAAAAAGGGGGATAAATATAGGTTCTATTTAGTTTGTAACACAGTGCAAAGTTATACGACGAAGTAAACTAGGCACTCAATTGAATTAAATATGCAGAACAGCGCAATAGGATTCTTCAGGTAATTGGCTGGAAAACAAACACGGTCGTTTATCATTAGTTCTGTTCGTTTTTGGCTGTCAGTTATTTCGAGTTCCATCGTTGGATTGGTATCCATGTATATTTAGTGTGTAACGAATTTAGTTCCAGGTTTCAAGGGTTTGCCTTGCAAAACAGTTAATGATATATCACCCAGAGCTTATTCACAACACAACACTTAGGGACAGACAGTGTTACGAGTACTCTGTTCTTTTGATTATGCTGAGTTATTATGCGCATCTGTGAGTCGAAATAAACCTACTGGAGGCGAGTGGTAGGGTATGCCAAAACATCTTGTCAATGGCGTAGCAGTTATTTCCCCTATTAGAAACTCCTCGACTTGTTCCAAAAGTCTTGCTCCAGAATTAAAATCAAAGTCAAAATATTCTTTTACCCTCACTAGCTCGGAAAGCCATCTTTTATCCTTTGAAACAAGCGGGTAAAAACGCATTTTATCCACAAGTGGGGAAAGTAATTTGACCTTGGAGCGTGTTTGAGTAGCTTTTGACAGATAACAAAACGTAAAACGCTCATATTAATGGTTCGTTTGATATCAATTATCATTAAATAAATGGTTTGAGAATTTAATAAAAAATACCAAATATAGCTTTTATTTAATGATTTAAGTCGTAAACCTTAAAATTCTAAAAGTAACATTATTTTTATAATGACTTTGAGTATAATTGTAAACGCACAAGTTGAGTCGATCCAATTTCAAAACGCATCGTCAGGAATGTCATCATTGTCAATGTCAACTAAAATATACACAACTTGTCACCGACTCCGACTCGCGTAAATATTATACACAACTTTTAGAGTTTTCTGTTATAATATCGTAAAAAAATCAGTGATTCCAGTGATGAAAATCATGCCTGTGGAACTGTATTTTTTTGCATGTTGCACTTTCCTCGCTATAGTGAGGAGAAAAGTTTTGTGTTACACACTGTTGCAAAGTTGTATTTTACTTCTCGTGTGTTGAAACACTCGCTACGCTCAGGATTATATTTTAGAACTTCTCAACTATAGAATCCTTTCGCTGGCTCGTGTTTCAATTCCACACTCGCGGGTAAAATACAACTTTGCACCCTTGTATAACAAATAACTATTATTCAAATAGGTCTAGCGACAATTACTTTAGAATCGTCAGTTAAAACATTACATTAAGTTAATTATGTAGAGCAGTTTATTGATGCTATTATTATATCCAGGACGCTGATGGCGGTAGGGGCGGAAATTCTGAATGCTTACGGGTGCTTTACGTGTCCACCATAGCGCCACTCGTAAATAATTGTGATTATTTAAATTTAATGATAGATATTGAAATAAGGAGGCCATTATGTAAAATATATTGTATTTAAGTATCTTTGGAATACAATAAACTAGTTTATACGTTGCCGGATTTGTTAATCTATGAGTTCACAAATAAAAACATCTAAAACGTCATGTAAGCCTCGAAAAGGTGAATCAATTAAATTGTAAGTTAAATACAAAAGTTACGTAGTAAGTCTATTACTTTTTAAAACTTACACTAGTTTGTGACCAAATGTTTAGTTTCGATTCAGATGACATTTCCGTAAGTTTAATGAGTAGTTTATGTTACACATTCTTAATATTAATCATAGAAACTTATATTAATAACAATAGATAAACAACTTAAACTATATTACTTAAACTACTTAAAACATTAATTAGGTTAGGTTAGGCTAGGTTACTTTTAAAGTGCATATAGTGTTCTCTCTGTTACTGCACTTGTACAGTCCAGAGCAAAGGGTAAGTTAACACTTTTTCCCCTTATCACAATGGAATAAGATGCAAGTGTTAACTTACTTTTGCGCTTGACTTTACCTATATGGTTTTCAGTAAAACTTTTCATTATTTTCATTTGATATTCTAGTGTTCGGTATTAAATTTGTAGTTTTTATGTGTTTATTTATGTCCACCTTACAATTGTATAATACTAGGTATAAAGACCGCATGATTGACTAAATAAAACAATGCTTAAAAACATGTCAGGAAAAACCTAAACTTTTATATGAATTAAATTTGCTTACACTACTCGTACGTTAACGTTAGGAACGCTACAAAGGACGCGAGCTTTTACCTGACAAGTTTTAAATTTTGATTATAAATGTATGTGACAAGTGTATAATAATACACTAATGTGTAATGTGTTGACGGCCTGTTTAGCCTAGTTGGTAGTGACTCTGCCTCCGAAGCTAGAGGTCCCGGGTTCGAATCCCGGCCAGGGCATTTATTTGTGCATTTATCACGGATATTTGTTCTTGGGTCTTGGATGTTTTCTATGTATTTATCTATATAAGTATGTATATCGTCGTCTAGTACCCATAGTACAAGCTTTGCTTAGTTTGGGACTAGGTCGATTTGTGTCGGATTGTCCCCCAATGTTTATTTATTTATTTTTATTTTATTTATAACCGCCATGCGATGAATACTAACGAACAAATACTTTTCAAATACATTTTTACTGCGCAGAACAAAGTCCATTCAGTGGCAACATATTTCTTCAACAAACTACGGAACCAAGCATTAAATCAAGCTGCTATGTTTTCATTGAAAACCATTCGTGCTCGTGACATCGTAAATAACAGTAGCCCTGTACCCTGGAAAACCACGTATATTCTATCCTTGTCGTACAAATTGTGTACCTAATGGTGACAGAAAAAGAGAGGGGTATGGGCGTTTTCAATACTCGACGTGGGCATACTCGTAAAGTTTTAATTAGACGCGTTTCGTTCAGTTTTATTGAACCCGATAACATTCCTACACGCGTGGCTCCTCGTGTAGGCCTTTGATTTAGCAATTAACTTTAATGGTTACTAAAGCAAAGTACAAATTGATTTAGTTTATTTCGTTACTGTACGAGAAAGGTTGCAACTAAAATTTTGCTAAATAAACGTTGATTCATAGACGATCTTCAATCGAATTTTAATTAAATAGTCTATCTTTATTTGTTACTTTGTGCAAAGCATAAGGGAACAAATATATTTTAATCCAGAACAGAGACTTGTTTAGGTTTTTTTACAGGGTGGGAAGAAATAGCTAAAACTTCATGATGCATAAATACACCTATCTATAGGTTTTAAGGCTTATATGCAAAGATTGAACGCCTCTCATGTAGAACAAAGCGGCTGAACTACCCTAATTTACTAATAATGCGTTGCGACACGCAAGCTTCTAGTATCGTCCTATTAGAAGGTGCGGGCCACGATTCGTGAAAACACGAAGATTCGCATGAAAGCCTTGTTTTTATAACTATTATGGTGATTCCTCGATTATAAAATGGGCTTTGACTCTATTAGAGACTATACGGGGTGATCAATCCAAATGGGTTAGTGGGGATAAGTCAGAAACTATGAGCGATAGCGAAATCTGACCTTAAGAACCATGGCGTCGATTTTAGTGACAAGTAAAACTGCATTCATAAATAAAAAAAAGAACTTGTCGAACTCAGTTCAGGAATCGAACCCGTCTTATTGAAGAAATTTCTATTTAATTATGCATTTTATTCATTTTAGATAATATATCATGTTTCATAGTAACATTTACCGCTTATGATCTACGCAATCAATATCGAAATAGTAATAAGTTTTTTTTTCTTTAAAACTAGCGGATTCGAATCCCGAACTGACTACAAGTTTTTTTTAAATATATGAATGAAGTTTTTCTTGTCACTAAATTGACGCCAACTATGGCGAACAACTATTGTAACAGATAGGAAAATCTGTTCTTAGGAACTATCCTAAGAACAGATTTTCCTATCTGTTATAGTTTTTGATTTCTCCCTACTGAGCCATTTGGATTGATCATCCGGTATAATCAATGTTAAATAGAGACACAACTTCTTTCGTAACTATATTATTCAATGCGGAAGCGTTACACGACCGAAAGCCTGGCAAGTTTTGTTTGACCGTCCAAAGACAAAGAAATGCAACACTCTTATTTGCTATGTGCACGACAGAAGTGCCAAGTAGCGTCTATATATTCCTTGGCAATGTGAAATGATGACATAAGAATATTTTATTTCATCAAAGGAAACCGTAAAATTGTATTTAAAACACCGTTAGAAACACCATGTGTAGACAAATGGCCAATAAAATTAAAATTGATTTTGAAAGTATATACAACACAATATATATTTCCGACCTTAGACTGTGATAGAAAGCCATTAATTGGCGTTAGCACAACATGTAAGTACCTCGTGTGTTCATAAGATTTGAGACGGCTAAATACTCGATTTTTTCATCATTTTTTAGTTTTTTTTAATATATACCTATAAACATATTCTTAATTTTACTTGACAATAGTTTCATTAATAAACATACATAGGTATTGTTCAAACTGCGTTCCAATATTTTATGTTAGATGCCATTTATTGCGTCGGCTACACCTAGATAATGACCCCGCGAGACACGCAAGTTTTCATCAGGGATTCTCTTGCTTCTCTTCCAGTGGCTCATTTGTGAGTAACTATTTTTGAGTAGTATTTACGGCAGGTTTCTTAGCTCTAAATTGTGTGTTCATAAAAGGTAATTTTGTCCAAAAAGACTAATCAGGAGTATTTTGAGCCAGGCTCGAAGAAAGTTACTTCTATTGACTGATGAAAGACATACATTTCTCTTTTAGCAGATTTCGTATGAAAATTTGATTTTGTTACGGTGTTCTCTAAAACATTGTCAAAAAACTGATTATTTTGATGAATAAACGTGTAAAATTAACATTAACAAGTAATTCCTATATTCCATCTGGTAAATGGATAGTTTGAGCATCTAGTATTCAAAATTGAAAGAAAAGGCTACCTCATACGTAATAATCGCCCGTAACGTGAACATCGTAGGGTGATAAGGTTGCAGTACTGTCTGTGGAGTAGTTGGAACATCTATCGACATTTTGGTGTACAATTTGTCGTTCCGCTACCTTAACTTTCTTTCTACCATAGACATTAACTTATCAGTGAAAAATGCGTTTTCGTTTCGTGCCGGCACCTAAGAGAGACCACCGCATTTCAAGGCTTAAATCAAAAATATTGAGAGCCAATTTAAATAAACTCTATTTACTTTTATTAGCTACAGTACAGTGATTCAATGAAAATAATAACCTTGACAGAAATATTTCCTGTAATTCATTTATTCAAAAGAATATTCGTCTCAAAACTTATGAACAAACGAGGTAATAAAGAAAAACTGAAAAGAGCGGCTGAAGTTTTTTGATAGCTACAAGACGACATTCTTAGTAATTATATTAAAATACGTAGTCCTACGTGTTTAAAATGAAAAATAATAAAACGTCATAATACTTGATTACAATTGATGATGCCTAACTAGATACATCGATTGTTTGTTGTGTCTTCATCAACTGTGGATCCTTTTTTTTTTACCTGGGGAAATGCCTTTACGCATCCCGCCTAGCCGGGGAACTAGGACAGGTATGACGGACTCCCGGGAACCGCCCGGACTACCGTCTAAAACCACCAGGGTATGCCCATCACACAGCATTAGTGGCGGTGACACGGGATCGCCAAGGCACACAACCGCGAACACCGCCTGCCGTGCAGGGCGACACCACACACTTGCCGACCAAAGGACCTCCACGCCAGGAGAGAGTGAAAAACCCCGGATTCACTCCCTCAGGTCCCCTTGTAATACCGACTTGGAAATGATGACAGATTTCAAAAGACAGAATTGACCCAACACTAAATATTAAAATAAAAATGTCGTAGAACGTATACATATAGTTAAAAAACTTAAGAAGATGACCTGTTGTATGTAGTTGTGACTGTTTGACTAGACATTACATATTTAAAATGTGCAACACAAACAAAACAAACGTCTATTCGAACACGCTACAACTAAATATAACAGATAATCTTCTTAAGTTTTTTTCCCTATACCTGATTGTGAATTATGTTTTCCATGCGAAATTCTGCACTAATATGGTAGGTATAATATCAATTTATTTACTATAAACTACACTCTTTATTGGGTGATTGTATCTATTTTTGCAACTCGCAAGCCATTGATTATTATTTTTTATTAATTTAATGAGCAATACTTACTTTACCACTTATTTTTTTTAACCGACTTCAAGATTTCAAAAGAGGAGGTTATCAATTCGGTTGTATGTTTTTTTTTTTTTTTTATGTTTGTTACTCCATAACTCCGTCATTTCGTAACCGATTTGAAAAATTCTTTTTTTGATTGTATGTATATATATCCAAATTGGTCCCGTTTTTGTCAAAAGGCAGTTCTGATGATGGGATCTACGGGGAATTGAGGGAACTCCTCAAATCTTTAAGGCAAACATATAGTGATTTTTGTGTTTTTATCAATAAGTCAAGCATTTGCATCCAAAAATGTGACATTGGATAAAGTGGAACTGCTGATGATGATCAGAACAGAACTCTTCAACGACGAAAAGTTCACGTTTGGCGATTTATCCTCCTAGCTGTGTTGGTTAAGCAAGTTCTATTTTCACGATTAATTTTTGTCATGCTCGAGTTCTGATGATGGGATCCATGAGGAATTGAGGGAACTCCTCAAATCTTAAGGGCAAACATGTAGTGATTTTTGTGTTTTTATCAAAAAATCGAGCATTATCATACAAAAATGTGACATTTGATGAAGTGAAACTGCTGATGATGATCAGAACAGAACTCTTCAACGACGAAAAGTTCACGTTTGGCGATTTGTCCTTCTAGGTGTGTTTGTTAAGCAAGTTCTATTTTCACGATTTATTTTTGTCATGCTCGAGTTCTGATGATGGGATCCATTAGGAATCGAGGAAACTCCTCAAATGTGAAAGGCACACAAATAGTGATTTTAGTATTTTCATGAACTAATCAAGCATTTTCATTCATAAAAGTGACATTTGATGAAGTGGAACTGCTGATGATGATCAGAACGGAACTCTTCAACGACGCGTAGTTCACGTTTGGCGATTTGTTCTCTTCGTTTTGTTTGTCAAGCAAGCAAGGTTTTTCCATGATTTCATGAGGAATTGAGGGTACTTAGTCTTCTACCATTATAAACATACTTATAGCCATTTTTGTATTTTATTGTATGGAATCTAAGAGTGCACCATCTAAGATTAATAATCTTTCACCGGACTCCCCCATTGAAGTCGGTTTTTTTTCTTAAAAATTATTTTACTTTAATATTTACTTTATATGGGTTTGTTTCAAAACAAAATAGTTCTGCTTCGCAAATACTTCGTAACTTTGACAGTGAAAAAGTACACTTGAATTATATCCTTAATCTAATTTGTAAGCCACTGTACGAAAAATTTAGAATGTGCAACGTTATTTTTCCATTTTACAACACGACAACAATTATTTTCCATTACAAAATAGAAACAAGTTGCAGGAGACGTCAAAGTGTTTTGTGATCCAGGGGTCATATATTTCTGCCACGCCGTACACTGCGATACTTAGGTACCCCCAACCCCGTACTTCGCACATAGCGAATTTAATTTTGATAAGTTTTTAAATATTTACATCTACATAAATACCGTACATTTAATTTGATGATGTTCTTTAATAATATTATTAAGTTGGCATTTATTTATCAGTTGAATTTTAGAAGAAAGCACTTGTTGCCGGTTTTTAGCGACAATTAAATAATAGTAGACTTCATAAAGTAAATTAACTGTGTTGAAATGCCTCACATATAATGTACTTCACATGTTTGTGAACTAAACCGTGACTTAACCTGTGAAATGTTCAAAGAGCTTCTAACTTCAGATGTAATTTGATTACCTGAGGCGTTAGGTGCTTACAACGAGTTGGCCTTTGTCGTCAAGGCCGGATGTGCATCGTTGCATGATTACACTGCACAATACGATTACACGAACACTTCAAGACCAAGGAGGATCAAGACTTGATTATGTTGGGGATGAGATATATGTAGTCATTTGGGGTAGCAGGGTTGCAGGGTTGCGTCGGAGATAATTGAATACTCAAGATCCAAGTATATAGTCAACTGAACTGAACTCTTTATTTAAACAAACACCCTATTTTATACACGTTAGGTTATCGCTTATACAAGCAATATGCGTTTATGCTACAGTAATCTATGAAGTTACTGTTAAACTCTAAAGGTGACTAATGACCATACTTCACCTCCCCCGAAAGTTCCCTTCACCCCCGGGGTGGCAGAATTTTTTTTAACGCATGTTACTTGCTTACAATATATCTGAAATTCTGAAAGAAAATATTTAGGTGAACGTTCTTTAGTTTACTTATTTTAAGATTACATATTTAAATAAATTATCAAGGAACTGGTTCTCTTGCATTGAAAGCTTTCTAATATCACTGTGGGTAAATTATATAAAAATATTAAAATAGTATCTAAGTATTTTATGTACTCACAAAGTTTTAAAAATAAATCAATTTATTACTCTAAATATTTATAATATAACTTTTCATTTTCATTTTACTTACTGGTATAAGTATAGGTAACGGTATCGGTAGTTAATAATCTAATGCCTTATCACATTGGAGTCATCTGCTCCTATAGCAATTCAAATGTTAAGCCTTTCACGGACACCTGCGAAGGTAGACTATGATCAAGGACATAACTTGGCTATGCTTCTGCGCATGCCTGAAATCTCTAAAAATGGGAATGATTACCCAAGGGCATGGTCACCCTTATCAACAATATCGGCATATCAGGCCTAACTCTTGGTCGCCTGTACTTAGAGTCACAACTACATTAAGACAACAATGGTCTCCAAAAATTTTCACGGAGGGCACGGTAGTCCAGACACCATGATCAAATCTAAGGACTAGTGCTCTAACTAAACTTCTACTTAACTCATGTACCGTTCCATATAATACTTTACTTGAATCTATATTTCAAAAAAAATAACCTGTTTCTTCATAAAAAAAAATGTAATTAAACCTGTAACTAGTAGGAACAAAATTATCTCTCACGAGGTTGTTTAACTGGTCAAAATAATCTTGGCCTTCCTGCAGAGAAGGAAAGATAATAAATACAAATAATCAATTAAACTCTCACTAATTATCAGGTGATCAATCCAATAGTTAGCTAAAGTATTAATTGCCTCTCAGTATTTATGAAATTTTCTAAGTGTGAGGATCAAATTTCATTTACTAATAATTAAAATTTACTTTAAGTCGGCGTACACGCGCGACCTACTTAAGTTTCTGCTGATACGCGCATTCGCGGCGCGATGACACCGGATGGTTCGGGCCATATTGCGAAATATAAAAAAATATATGGACTAATTTTAATTATAGTGACACTAGAATTAGAAATTTTAATTATTTTAAAAACATGACTATTTTGAAAAATTAAAGATACCTATGAATGCTAAATTTTCAGCGATAACCTTTTTAAATTTAATAAAGTAAAAAAAAAACATCAAAGGTTTAAAAACAATAGAAAAATAATAAAATAAGAAAAAAAAACATTACTACGAATATGTTACGTTCTGGCGTCGCCATCCTGTCTCTCGTCCTGGACTCTGGGTTGGCGGGAGCTCGTCCATGGCGCTCCATCATGACGGCTGCGTTGGCTGCTGCTGCCTGATGCTGGGCCGGGATAACCCTGGACACCTCTTGAAATGCGAGCCGGGATACCCTGGACAACGCTCTTCTGTTTTGTTACGGCTTCGTAGTACCATCTTTTTTCAAATTGTAAAAGAACGAATCTTCATATTTCTTCTGTCTTGAATAAAATTTAGTTAATCTTCTTTTTTCGTTTCCGCTTAATTTTTCTTGATTAAGTTCTTTAGGTCGTTTTCCTTACTTCTGACTGTATTTGGTGGTTTTTCTTTTCTTGCTTCAGAAGTTCCGTTGGTCCTTTACTGGCGGGTTGCCATGAGATATATGTAGTCGTTTGGGGTAGCAGGGTTGCAGGGTTGCGTCGGAGATAATTGAATACTCAAGATCCAAGTATATAGTCAACTGAACTGAACTCTTTATTTAAACAAACACCCTATTTTATACACGTTAGGTTATCGCTTATACAAGCAATATGCGTTTATGCTACAGTAATCTATGAAGTTACTGTTAAACTCTAAAGGTGACTAATGACCATACTTCAGGGAAGTTATCAAAAAGCGTCACCATTCGAGGCCCACGAACGCTACGGGTGCTACGCCGTAGCGCTTAGCAGCATTTTTCCGCTTCATAGCAAAAATCGTACGTAGGGGCATGACGCATTATTATGTATGTGTCGTCATAGAAATTTAATGGGATAAAAAGTGATGAGTAATAAAAACTGTGTGTGTGTGTGGCTGTCGGCCTGTTTAGCCTAGTTGGTAGTGCCACTGCCTCCGAAGCTAGAGGTCCCGGGTTCGAATCCCGGTAAGGGCATTTGTTTCTGTGGTGAGCAGAGACATTTGTTCCTGAGACTTGGATGTTTTCTATGTATTTAAGTATGTATCTATTAAATATATCGTCGTCTAGTACCCATAACACAAGCCTTATTGAGCTTACTATGGGACTAGTTCGATTTGTGTAAAAATTGTCCCCTAATATTTATTATTATTATTATAAAAAGGAAAAAGTTTAAATTAGTGGCAGAACATTATAATTATTCAGAGCTCGTAGTGTCTCACTGATGGACAAAGGCCTCCTTCTCTGTTTCCAAAGTTGTCTGTTCAAATCATTTGACCACTCCTTTGAAAAAAGTCTAGCTCGTCCCGCCATTGCTGGCGAGGTCTGCCGCATCTGTTTTATATTAGACTCCAACAGGAATCTGATTCATTGCATTGTATTAAATGATCTAAAATGAAACTAACGATATGACTAAACTAAAAACTTTTCTTGCAAAACGGGAAGTGAACTACACAAAGTGATGTAAAAAATAGCGCTCTATATCGCAACACACAGTTGGTAAAACGAACTACGAAACTCCCTGACATTTATAGACGCGATTGTGTATTTATGTCCTTTTAATGGTCCCGCACATTACCGCCCGCGCGACATTAGGAAAGAAAACATGACAATTGAACTTATTTACTGGTGCAGGTTGGGTCGTTATTCGAGAACTTTCCTGAATTATTTCGTGTTAATGAGACCGATGTAGAATAAGTTATAGCACTATGTATGTATGTATGTACTATAATAAAAAATAATAAATAATAATAATATATTGTTGTAAAATATTTACATTTAAAATGGGGAAGCACATATATTGTTACTAATGATTCTCAATGTAACTTGAGACGTTGGTGCCGTTTCAAAAAGTTGTAGTAACTTTGACGGTAGATGTCGCTACAAGTCTCCCTAAGGCTTAATTAAAGAGTGAACTGATTGAAAGATTCGTCGCCTCGGGATAACCCGCGGTAGCTCAATTGGAAAGAGCGATGGACGGATTCCAGAGGTCGCGGGTTCAAATCCCGCCCGGGGTGATCAATTTTTCAATTTTTCATTTTCGGTTGGAAATTATGTATGTATTGTACCTCTACATGAGTAAAACATAACAATATAACAATAATTAGAAGAGCCGTTGACATATGTACAAAGGCGAGCTTATCCCTATAAGGAATTTCTTCCAGCTAACCTTTGCGGTTGTCACTATTGCGTTAATCACCCTCTTTTTAGCTATCTATGTTCTTAAAAGTGACTTCAATAGGAAGGAAGCAGGTTCTCAATTCGTCAGCATGTTTGCTTTAATTTTATTTTTGTATGTATGTATCCACCATATCAACCCAAGGACGTCCACTGCTCCTCCAATTGCATGGGGGGTAAATTCCATAATCGCCACGCTTGGCATGCCGGTTGGCGATCGCAGTATCCACCGCACTCCAGGGAAGCTGCTGCCCATCCCACGGTGGTTTTAGTCGTAGTTTTAGGATTATGAAAATTATTGGTCCCATATAAATTTGTCCCCGAAATTGGTCCCATATAAATTTGGTGAAGATCTGATTATGATCTAGGAGCAATCGAGGGAACTCTTCGAATTTGATAGGCACGCATATGCTAATTTCGGTATTTTCTGTAGGTAACCAAGCATTGGCTCTCGGAAACCACAAGTTTGGTGAAGCGGAACTGGTGATGATGATCACAGTTGTCATATGGAACTCGTCAATGATGTAGGTACTTCACAGATTCCGATGAAATTTTGTTGACGTAGCAATGAATGCTCGTAAAAATTACGATGAGGAATTGAAGGTCCGTATGGTTTCCCTGAGGAATCGACGAAACTCCTCAAATATCATCGGCCCATATAAAGTGACTTAGTTGGGTTCTGTAGTAACCACCTTATTTGCTATCGGAAAGCAGTACAGGTGGTGATGTGGGAAGGATATGTAAAAATGTCATGTGTGTGCCATAGCGAAGTAAAAATTGGAGTCAGTTTTTTTTTTATATAAATTATTATTCTATTATGTTTTTTTTTTCTAACAGCTGCGCGGTCGCGTGGCTTAATTCCCTGGATGTTGACATCTAATACAACTGACATTTGTTCAATCCGACATAAATACTTATTGACCGAGCGAGCAAAGCGAGCGAAGAGTCTCCGTTTCAGCTTTCGAGAAAAATTCCTTCGTATATCTGTCTGTCCGGGTGTTCTCCTCTAAGGGTCGCATTTCTCAACCGAATAGTTTTATTTGTCGAGTCAGGTTTTGGAAATTTAGAGTATAAAATGCGAGGTCTACAGCTCACAGAGCCACTAGTAATTAATTATTGTATATCTTCCTATTGAGAATGTAAATGCCAAACGTTTAATTAAATACATAAATATTGTATAGTGCAGAACATACTATGCAGTACCTAATGTTAAACTAAAAAAACGAATTAGACCGATGTGTAGGCCTGTATCGCTAGTTATGTTAGTAGCTTTAATAGTATGTGTGAAAATTATTGTACAATGCTAATATAATATACAAAATTAAAGGCAAAAAGTTATAATCTACGAAAACGTACCGTAAAATGGGGTGAGTAAGGTAAAATTTGACTTTCAAACCACCATAAAATTTATTTTTACATGTGAAAACTGAATGGTTCAGACGTTTGTATTTTATTTTAGGTAGATCCATTTCATAACTTTGACGATAAAGAAAGAAAGAAAAAAAGAAAGAAAATAATTTATTGCAAGCCAAAATTAAGAGGATAATTTAAAAAAAAAAAAACCGACTTCAATGGGCCGGGCCGGTGAAAGATTATTATACTTAGATGGTGCACTCTTAGATTCCATACAATAAAATAAAAATGGCTATAAGTATGTTTATAATGGTAGAAGACTAAGTACCCTCAATTACTAATGGAATCATGGAAAAACCTTCTTGGTTGACAAACAAAACGAAGAGAACAAATCGCCAAACGTGAACTACGCGTCGTTGAAGAGTTCCGTTCTGATCATCATCAGCAGTTCCACTTCATCAAATGTCACTTTTATGAATGAAAATGCTTGATTAGTTCATGAAAATATTAAAATCACTATTTGTGTGTCAAATTTGAGGAGTTCCCTCGATTCCTAATGGATCCCATCATCAGAACTCGAGCATGACAAAAATCAATCGTGAAAATAGAACTTGCTTAACAAACACAACAAGAAGGACAAATCGCCAGACGTGAACTTTTCGTCGTTGAAGAGTTCTGTTCTGATCATCATCAGCAGTTCCACTTCATCAAATGTCACATTTTTGTATGATAATGCTCGATTTGTTGATAAAAACACAAAAATCACTATATGTTTGCCTTTAAGATTTGAGGAGTTCCCTCAATACCTCATGGATCCCATCATCAGACATCAAGCATGACAAAAATTAATCGTGAGAATATAAATTGCTTAATAAACACAGCAAGGAGGACAAATCGCCAAACGTGAACTTTTCGTCGTTGAATAGTTCTGTCACATTTTTGTATAATAATGCTCGTTTTGTTGATAAAAACACAAAAATCACTATATGTTTGCCTTTAAGATTTGAGGAGTTTCCTCAATTCCTCATGGATCCCATCATCAGACATCAAGCATGACAAAAATAATCATGAGAATAGAAATTGCTTAACAGACACAGCTAGGAGGACAAATCGCCAAACGTGAACTTTTCCTCGTTGAAGAGTTCTGTTCTGATCATCATCAGCAGTTCCACTTCATCTAATGTCACATTTTTGGATGAAAATGTTTGACTTGTTGATAAAAACACAAAAATCACTATATGTTTGCCATAAAGATTTGAAGAGTTCCCTCAATTCCTCATGGATCCCATCATCAGAACTGCGTTTTGACAAAAACGAGACCAACTTGAATATATATGCTTACAATCAAAAAAAAATATTTCCAATTCGGTTAAGAAATGACG
This sequence comes from Notocelia uddmanniana, assembly GCA_905163555.1. Taxonomy (NCBI): domain Eukaryota; kingdom Metazoa; phylum Arthropoda; class Insecta; order Lepidoptera; family Tortricidae; genus Notocelia; species Notocelia uddmanniana. The sequence goes on from LR991055.1 coordinate 28,137,770, forward strand.
GAGTAAATAAATAATAAATATTAGGGGATATTTTTTACACAAATCGAATTAGTCCCACAGTAAGCTCAATAAGGCTTGTGTTATGGGTACCAGACGACGATATATTTAATAGATATATACATAAATACATAGAAAACATCCAAGTCTCGGGAACAAATGTCTCTGCTCACCACAGAAACAAATGCCCTTACAAATACAAATACAAATACTTTCTTTGCAAGAAAAAGGGTTGTAATGATCTTAGTACAAAATATTCAGCACCTCCTTAATCAGCCATTAAGTATGGCATGCAAAATATTTACAATTTATGCGACTAAGTATTATTCAATTATTATTAACATAAATTCTATCTTAAATTTAATTTTCATGCAATATTTTATAGTAACTGAGCCATGTTTGCTATTTTATGGGTCACATTTAATAGAAAAACAACACTGTTTAGATTGAAATTTATTAATGAAATTAATGAATTAAAAATTTAAATAATACATATAAAATTAGGACAAAATAAATAATAATAATTAAAATGATAATTTGTCGGCCTGTTTAGCCTAGTTGGTAGTGACACTGCCTTCAAAGCTAGAAGTCCCGGGTTCGAATTGGTGAGCAGAAACATTTGTTCCTGAGACTTGGATGTTTTCTATGTATTTTAGTCTATATCCCCTAATTTTTTTTTTAAGTAGCAAATGTAAACATACCAGTCAATTCATAGATAATAGCTTACGTTTAAATAGATTGAATAGATGGTTATAAGGCGGCATTGTTAAAAACGTAAGGAAAGCAACCCTTTAAACGTTTTGTTGCGATTTGTGCGCTTTGTTACCTAAAAAGGTATTATTAACGGTGCTCCAATTATTAAAAATTTGTGTTGTAATTAGTCATTGCATGTATACCGTAAAACGGGGTGAGTGGGTTTCGCTAGGAGAGTTGGGTTATGAATGGGGAGAGAAGGTTTGAGAGGGGGGTGAGAACGGATTTTAAGGCTACTGCTACAAAAATAATGTATTCCAATTTAAAATGGGGCTATAGTAATACGCATAATAAAAAAAGATCGATCCAACAATCTTCCAAAATCGCCTTTGTATGAAAAACCCTCTCACCCCAAATACGAGGCACTACGGGGTGAGGTGGGTTTTTAACCGACTTCAAGATTTCAAAAGAGGAGGTTATCAATTCGGTTGTATGTTTTTTTTTAATGTTTGTTACTCCATAACTTGTCGGCCTGTTTAGCCTAGTTGGTAGTGTCACTGCCTCCGAAGCTAGAGGTCCCGGGTTCGATTCCCGGTAAGATCATAAGCATCGCATCCTTTTATCAATTCATGATTCATACTTTTTTTATAATTAGAGTTCAAAGTAAAAGTATCCGTGTGGACCGGTTCACAGTTTGTCGCACTAACGCAACAATACTGCGAGAATTGGGATGCGTCAAAAAAGTGAAAGTGACAAGGTACTAAAATGGTCATCTACTTTTACTGGAGAGTTCCTTGCACAACGTATCATCATTGCGACACAGCGAGGAAATGTCGCCAGCATTGTCGGTATAATGCTTCAAGGGCCCGTTTTAAATATAAGTTAGTTTTAATTTTATTTATATTGTTTAGGTTATTTTGGTTAAGTATTCTTGAATATATTTTCATGGTACGTAAATAAATGTATATTTCCTTTTGCTGTTCACTATACCATGACACATCGTGAGTACAATGCAGTGCAATAATTAATAATATAATAATAATAATATTAAGGTGGAGAGCTGATCTCGATTTCCTGTATCGAAGAGTGCGTGTACTGCTCACTGCGCACCGTATGTTACACCCACGATCTTCTGTTATGAGACTGTACATCCCGCGGAAGTTTGGAGGTCGCGGCTTCTTAAATGCCAAAGACCTCCACAACCGCGAAGTGTGCAGTTTCAGGGATTACTTCCTAAACAGTGAGTGTGGGATGCATCGTGACGTAGTGGCAGTAGACGCATCTTTCACCCCGCTCTCCATGGCAAACGAGAACTGGCGCAGACTTAAAGTACTAAGCACTGAGGACCGCAGGGCGGTATGGAAAAGTAAGGAGCTACATGGGCGGTTCTACAAGGCTCTTACGGGGCCCGACGTAGACCTGCTCGCGTCGGTGAACTGGTTACGTTTCGGGGATCTCTTTGCGGAAACCGAAGGTTTTGTCTGTGCAATTGCGGACGAAGTTATCATGACGAACAACTACCGGAAATATATCCTGAAGGACGGTACGGTCGACATTTGTCGGGCATGCCGCCGTCCCGGAGAGTCGCTCAGGCATATCATTTCCGGTTGTGGTCCATCTTGCTAACGGCGAGTACTTGCACAGACATAACTTGGTAGCCAAGATTATTCACCAGCAGCTTGCTCTTCTGTACGGTCTTGTGGACTTCGAAGTGCCGTACTATAAGTACACACCTGCGCCAGTTCTCGAAAATGGTCGTGCCACGCTCTATTGGGATCGATCTGTCATCACGGACAGGACTATTATAGCCAACAAACCTGATATCGTGCTGACAGATCGATTGAAGCGCCAAGCAGTGCTCGTCGACATCACCATTCCCCATGATGAGAACCTCGTGAAGGCCGAGAAGGACAAGGTTAGTAAGTACCTAGACCTGGCACACGAGGTAACCGCTATGTGGGATGTTGATTCGACGATCATTGTCCCAATAGTCGTCTCTGCGAACGGTCTAATTGCGAAGAGTCACGACGAACATCTTTAGAGACTCTCGCTAGATGGCTGGGTCAAGGGTCAGATGCAGAAGGCGGTACTCTTGGACACGGCGCGGATAGTCAGGAGGTTCCTCTCTCTGTCGCCCTAACCACCGGTAGCTTAGGCCCCGCCTCGCTGCCGGCGGCACTTTAGGTTAGGTTTTTATAATGCTTTTATATTTTGTATGTATATTTTTATATTTTACTTTTGTAAATGTGTTGTTGAAAACCTAACTTAAGATCAAAGATAAATAAAGTGAATAATAATAATATTGGGGGACAATCTTACACAAATCGACCTAGTCCCAAATTAAGCAAAGCTTGTACTATGGGTACTAGACGACGATATACATACTTATATAGATAAATACATACTTAAATACATAGAAAACATCCAAGACCCAAGAACAAATATCCGTGAAAAATGCACAAATAAATGCCCTGGCCGGGATTCGAACCCGGGTCCTTTAGCTTCGGAGGCAGAGTCACTACCAACTAGGCTAAACAGGTCGTCAAATATTTATAATTGGATTTTGTTTAGTTAAGTTGTCATTAATTAATATTATAATTGTATTATTAGTGATGATGTCATTATTGGTTCATGTGTGTTTTATATACACAAATATCATTAAGCATCATTTTCATATCTGCAAAACACTAGACACGACATCTGTTGTATGAACCATAATTTTCTCTAATAATACGATTATAGTTCACTACAAATAAGAAGAAAACAGCCATTACTAAGTACAAAAATGAACTCTATTAAATCATAACGGATCATTAGTCCATTCGGTGAAATACAACAGTCGTCTTGGACGCTATTGTGATGGTAATAACAAAGGCATTAATAGCATTACGACCATAAAATATGGGAAATATGGAGCGAAACTTTCCTAGGATTCCGTTAGTAGGTCAGTATTTTGTGTGAAATATTTATCACACATCTAAGGCGATCGCCTGACTAGACGGCGCGGGATCGGTACCACACCACAGGTATTAAATATTGAAGAAAGATAGTTGCTGTTATATAACATTTATAACGGCCAGTGTGGGAGCACCATTATGGTGGAACCGGGGCGGTACAGCAGTACTGCTCCCAGTAAAAAAAGTGGTACTGATTCAAATGTCCGTTGGAACTGACGACAAGTGTGCACCGCACAGCCGCCGCCGATGAATTTGACTGGCGTGAAATCGGCGCATCGAATTTCCATTTTCACTTGAGTTCTGTCAATCTGTAATCGCAAAAAACACGCAACATTTTAAGCGCAAGGCACGAGGATCGTGATATTGATTTCCAATATGCGATCAATTGTTAGTTTGTTCACAAATAAGTTTATTTTTGAAGCCTTGTAAAAATCAATTAGACGAGATAAAAAACTAATTTAAGAATGCACCTTGCTGTGAGGCAGAAACTTATCTTAATTGGGATATAAATCCATAATAGCACATATTGTAATGTTATAAAACCCGCGTGTTTAATATCCCCCTGGACCCGGGTATGTCCTAAAAATACGAACAAGACCACCGAGCTGCATCCCTGGAGTGCGCTGGAGATACGAGTACTGCTATCGGCAATCCGCATGCCAAGCGAGGCAATGGGGAATGTCTGAAATTTTTAAAAGTCCTTGATTATTTTTCTAATTGTACGAACAACCGTCGCCATTAACAGAGAAAAGTTCCAGATTTTTCGGTTGCGTCATATATATTTTTTAACATACAAACATTTTATATCACCTCGCGTCTGCCCCGTATCGGACTACTAAGACATTACTAAGTCAGTCGAATATTAAAAAAAAACGCCTGCTTGGATCTGTGGTACGCAATGACATTGATAGTTCATCATAGGTTGGTCGTATGACTTGAACTGTGTATTTTTAAAAAATATATGGCGCAACCGAAAAATCTGAAACTTTTCTCTGTTAATGGCGAGGGTTATTCCAACAATTAGAAAAATAATCAAGGACTTTTAAAATTTTCAGACATTCCCCATTATGCCATTTAGGGCAGGCCTATATCCAGCAGTGGTCGTCCTTCAGCTGATATGGTGGCGGCGGTTGTGGAGGTTTAATATCCAGGCTTATGAGCCTAATAGAGAAGTAATAATAGCCGTTATCAGCACAAGGAATTATAAATATTTGTTTCTTAAAGCAATAGAAAGTAGTACACTCTTTGAGCGAGATAGTTGCGTAACCTAATAAAACCACCTTCATGAACGCTGTAATTGTGATTTTAAAGTCAGGATACATTAAAGTAAGTATATATCCTTTTATGTCAAATTCGCGTATGAAATACTGACCCGAAATGTTCCTTGGGTTCTGCGTTTTAAAATATTAATTTTTTTCAAAGATAAACCAGTGTTATACTATAGGTGAAAAACTTAAGAAAATTACCTGTTGTAAAGATGACGACGTTGTGTGACGTGTTCGTATAGACATTACAAATTTAAAATGTCAAAAAAAAACAAATGTCTATTCAAACACGTTACAACTACAAACAACAGGACATTTTCTTAAGTTTTTTACATATACTGTTGTATTGACAAAGTCCGGAGTTGAAGTATATTTTTAAAAGCCCGCTTGTGGCTTGGCTACGTCTACAAATATACAAGGATTTTAATAGAAGGAAATTGTAAAAAACGAGCTCTATGTGCGATTCTTAAACAAGAGTTCAATGTTGCTGGAGTAATGAATATTTACGATGCCCTTGGATCCCTCCAAGTTGCGCACCCTTATCATGATGTACGGCTGGCGATAAATAGGACATGAGTACAAGGGGAAAGAAAAAGAACCTACTGCAATTAATATATGTAGCTTGAAAATTGTAATAACTAAAAATAACTTTATTATTGGTAGACGGGACTTAATCGCGTACAAAAATTAATCACCTGAGGTGTGCCCGACGTTTCGAATGTATCACAACATCCGTGGTCACGAGCTGACACTCGTAGCTGAGCTTAATCGTGCAAGTTTAATTCAATAAAAATAACTTTCTCGTGATACTTTACGGTAAACGTCAATACTTTTGAAATACGTAACATGCGTGGGAAAATATTATTGTAGAATTCTATTTTCGTTCCTCGTCTTTTATTTTATTATTTTCCGCTTTTATTTTAACGTAATGTTCAGAAATCGTAGATAAGACGTATTCTTGAAAGCATTACCACTCATTTGAAGTCCTGTTTTCATATGGATATTTTTATAGAAAAGTGTAGTTACTTTTTTACTTTTTTTAGCGAGGAAATGCTGCCAGCATCTTCGGAACCATGCCTCGGGGCGACCCCTTATTATAGCTTTAATTTATTTTGATTAGTTTTAGTTCTTAGTTAGAATTTTTGTTTTATCCATATGTAGTTATATAAAGTTTTGTAAAATGACCTTATACAGACATTAAAATCATCATTTACCCATTGATATAAGTCATATATATACGAAATTCTGACATGCCTCCATATAGGCACAGATACGCAAATTTTGTTTATAAAATTATGATTAATATAACTTACCATTTTGCGACTGTCAATTGGGCACTAAAAGCATGTCGATGCCATTTGAAAAAAAAAACTTTATTAAATGTCCCCGAAGGAGTTTGGAACATTTTGGAACATAACATGTCATCAACCTAAAAATTCATAAAAACTTGGGGACAAATTGATATTTGTATTAATTTTTATTATAACTTATGGTCAGCGGCTTCCTTTAATTAAGAGTTTTTATATTAAATATAATAAAACGGGTCACTCACGTCTTAAAGGTCGAATATAGTTCAACATGTTTCAGACCGGTTCGCGGTCCTTAATCATGAGCACCTATCGCGGCGGCGGTTTTCTTAGCACTGCGTGCCCGTGCCCTGTCCGCTCACACGCACACACACACACACACACACACACACACACACACACACACACACACACACATACACACACACACACACACACACACACACACACACACACACACACACACACACACACACACACACACACACACACACACACACACACACACACACACATGTCGAGCGATATTCGACCTTTAAGACGTGAGTGACCCGTTTTATTATATTTAATATGTCTCAAACTCACGGGAGTTTTCTATATAAAAGAGTTTTCATATTTTTTTTATTTCCACCTGATGTTTATTGACCATGATATTTATTGCTACGGTATGGAGTTCTTCAAGAAAGGAGTGTATAAATTCTTAAAGGGTCGCCAACGCGCATTTGACACACCTAGGAGTTGCAGGCGTCCATAGTCTGCTGTGACAGCTTACCATCAGACGGGCCGTACGCTTGTTTGCCACCGAGGTGTTATAAAAAAATCGGCCAACTCTACGGGTTCACACTTTCTCAACAAAATCGACTGCAGGCTGGCCGTTTCTATTAGTAGATAATTTAAATAGAGAACGCTGTGAAGTGCAATCGAAAATAATCCTCGAGGTGTGAACCGTCGGCCGATAGACCTCTCGAGGAACAGTTGCCATGTTCGACTATCTAGACATGCGGCAGCGTGTCCAGCCAAGTTCACCCCAGGAACTGGCGGACAGCAGCCGTGTGTTATTTTTAAATTAACCGTTTGGAGCCACTTTTGACCCCCCACTAACTCAAAATCTATTAAACATAAAAGAATGAAATTTGGTACATGTATTAAGATCATTTAGTAAAAGTAGAACCCCAAATTTGATAAATGTATGTTAAATAGTTATTGAGATCTTAAATTCCAAAAAACGGCATTATTACCACTGACTGACTGACTGATTTAGATCTCAATTCTTTTGTCGGTGAAGAAGACAACCAAGCATCGCATATTCTTAATATTGAACTTGGCTCCCATTTTCACATTTATGTTTTTGATGGGTAATCATTACACTAGGATTATTAAAATGTACGTTGATCAATGTCATTATGTCACTACGCACAGATAGCGCTAATACTCGTATGCGACTTAACCTTTCAACCTAATATACCCCGTATACCACTACTAACAACTAGGATGCTAAATTGAAAATCAGTACACTGGTTCGCCTGAGGCGAGTGGTCGCTGTGAACACAAGCTTGAAGTTGTAATTCGTCCACATCGTCACTCGCTGTGCAATCAGGTACAAAATACCTTCGGCCATGGCCTCAAATTAATGAGGGTACAACCCCAGATATCTTGTCTCGTCGACCTTTACAATCTAGTGCGAACATAAATTGTGATAGAGAGAGCTCGGGGGCTTGTTTAATTTCACGACTGAATAAATCCGAATGTTATGGGAGCAGTGATGGGTTGGCCATGGGTTCAGTTTTGCGTTAAGGACCAAGTTTATTAGCCAGTAATATTTAAATATCCTTGAAATTTCTCCTTTTAGAGCAGTCAATGTGGGTTTATTTTCCGCTAGTCCTAATTATTAACAACATGATTATTCTGTGCGGAGGTCAAGCAGTTTTAGGCCTTGGCCCCCGGTTAACGTCGTACGCCGCATCTACAGTTAGAACAAGACTCTGTGCGTGGCAAGTGACGTCAACCGGAGACTGAGGACTTAGTTTTCCAAAATACGATATCGAGAAATAAAGAGTCCCTTGCGCGACAGACGGGTTGTTATTTAACATTTACTTTGCGAACCGGCCCACACGCGGGACAAGATGTAATGGGAGATGCCGACAAATTGAATGCAAAGGTCTAATGCAATTTTCTGTTCGTATATACGACGCAAAGAGTTGGTTGTAGAATGTTTATTTACACTTTACAGTGCACATTCTTTGCTAGCCTACATTGCATTCAATCAGTTCGATAAGACCAATTCACATCGATGGCTTGCAGAGCTGTCTGTTTGAAAACAAGAAATTATCTGATCCATTTTAAATGGAATTTATTTATTTATTTAAACTAAAATAACAAAGGTATACACACAAACAAATACAAAGTGACAAACAAATCTAAAATCTATTTAACCCTAATAAAAACAAAACCTAAACTAAAAACCTAATTTAAAAAAAACTGCGAGAAAACGGGACCCTTTGGTAGGGTACCCATAACGCAGGCAGCATTCCCGCGCTGGATAGCGATTGCTATCCTTTGCGCGAGAAAGCTGCCTGCCCTCGGGTCACCTGTCGATTCTCGCAGGCGTTTACTAAGCGCCTTGTGGAGCCCACGTGCGCTCCGGCCCCACGGGCCGAGTGTCTCGACGCCAAATGCTATAAACTCATATTGGGCGCCGAGACAACCATATTTGCCCACCTTTAGCCTCTCACGGGCGTCCGCCGCCGCACCGGCCGTTTTGCTGGTCGCTGGGAGGTAGGACGCCGCCATTATTGGTAAAGAGGCTTGAGTCCATGCCTGTTCGCTGAATTTAATGTTAATTATTATTTCGATTTGGGATTTCAGGAGTAAATCAATAGGTTTGATCAGGTTAGGGAATTTCCAAATAGGGCAGCAGCGAAGCAGATAAGTAAATTTTGGAACGTGCAGACAGAATTTTAAAATGAATAAAGCGGAATGACTACTAATTTTGGTTAGGCGATCCGAATAATCACTAAATTTTGAAACCGAATTACTCAGAAGGGGGGGTATGGCCTCGTCAAAGACGGGTGAACCGAGAAGGTACAGACTGTCCTTAGTCATGATTTCGATATTCGGGGCGACATTGTTGAAATTTTGGTAGATTTGTGGAGTCAAAGCAGCGTTCACTTTGTCTGATACATATAACTCGCATTTGTTAAAATTGAGTTCTAAACCGATTGCGTTAAATTTTGCTTTGATGACCGATAAATCTGAGAGGACAGTCTGAAAGTATCCTCCCAGAGTGCCATCGTCGAGGTACCACACATTTAATTTTGAATTTAAGTTATGAATGATCGAATTTATAGCCAAACTGAATATAGCTGGACCGAGGGGATCACCCTGCTGACATCCCACAGCCGAAATAATTTTATTATTTTGATGTATTAATTTAGAAGGGCAGTGATAACATTGAAGCAAAAAGTTATATATTTCCGGGGCGTGTAATTTAACTTCGTTCAGCAAGGTGTCCCGGTTGACCGAATTGAATGCGTTTAAATTATTATCTGAGATATATATGAAACCTTTGACGAGTAATATATTTGTGCATTATAAATAAATGAGTATGAATATCTTTTTACAAGCCTAGAATAAACCTGACATGCAACTACAGACCATAACGTATGGTCTGTGGTTACATATCAGTATCAGGCTCGTAAAAACATACTCATACTCACGTATGGTCTGCGCCTGTAACTAATTATGAATATATGTATAATAATTCCATAAGTAAGATTGTTAGCTAGCACGACTATCCGATTATATTTTATTTTGTTTAACGTAATCTCTCTGCGCTCGCCGTACTGGTTGAAGGCAGCAGGCGACCGCGGGGACTGCGCAAGGGCGGGGCGCGCTCGGGTGATGCGCGCCGCCGCTATAGTGAATTAGTCTGCGCATAGCAACCGTACTGTTAATTTCGCTTTGATATTGTTTCGCGCCTAAATCTGTTTTTATGTTGTAACCTACTTCTATTGTTTGTGTTCTTATTAGTTTTGTTTGGTTTTCGTGATTACAATAGTTTAGAGTCAGTGGGCATTTTCACTCATTCACTTCGGATTAGCAACCCTGCACCTCACGTACAAAATTGTGGTCCTTCGAGCCGGATGAAGTGTGAATAGGTGGTTAATATGAGTGACAATAATCGGAAACCAAGGACACGTAGTGCGACAAAAGCAGAGACAATGAAAGCTGCCGAAAAGTGCGCAGATTCAGGACTAAACACGCCGTCTTGCTCCGGATTGCAGTCTGTTACGCCACAACAATCCGCCTGTGGTTCTGCGGTAGGTGGTCTCGGTGACCACGGAGAGAAATTACTACCGTCAGAATTAGAGATGAGCCCGCTGGCTTCGGAGCGCACCGTGAGACCGCGAAGCAACGCCAGCCTCACATCTAGATCAAGCCAGGCCGGTCGGGAAGCGCTTCGGCTGCGCGCGGAATATGAAGCTGAGCTCGAGGTGGCGAAGCTTAAGGAGAATCTAATAAAGAAGAAGCTCGCACTCGACATGGCAGAATTGGCGGCACAAGAGGAGGAAGAGGACGACGCGCCGGCGAGCGTCGCTAGCGGTGCCTCGGCGCGCGTGGCGCGCTGGCTCAGCGACGCGCCCGCCGCCCCATGCGCGCCCGACACGAGCCCACTGCGCGTGCCCGCCCAGCGGCCGTCACCGTTGCCACCGAGCGCGGCGCCGCCGCCGCCGAAGAGCCAAGCTCTCACAGATATTGATCGGCTGGCGGAGGCCATCGGGAGGTTAACACAGACGAGAGGAGTACCACGACAGGCTCACGAGCTGCCTTCGTACGATGGTAACGCGGCAGACTGGCTATGCTTTGAAAAAGCCTACAGAAGCACGACTGAGGTGAATATGTACAAGCCATTTGAAAATATGGCGCGACTCAGAGTGGCGCTCATTGGCGAGGCGAAAACCGCCGTAGCAGACCTTCTTAGGACTTCGTCCGACCCCGAGGAGGTCCTCAAAGCCCTGGAGGACGAGTTCGGGCACCCGAATCGGCTGCTAGAATGCGCCATGCAGAAAATCCGCGCATTACCTAAACTTTCAGAAAATACCTCGGAGATACGTAAATTCACTACAACAGTGCGCAATTGTGTATCAGTCTTAAAAAGTATTCGGGCGGATGGATATTTGAATAACCCACAATTGGTTAGTGAATTAGTAAACAAGTTAACTCCATATCAACGCTCGCAGTATGGACAATTTGTTATGCGTTTGGACTCAAGTAGTGGTGTCGACTTAAGAGTGTCGCCTAACTTAAATATACTACTCGAATTCCTCGACCAACTCGCACGGGCATCGTCATATTACGCGCCGATTAGTAATAGTGTGGAGTGCGCGCCATTACCCGGCGCCGTCCGGCGCGATAAGGATAAGGCGGTGGCGCCAGTGCGAGCGGGCGCTCAGAGACATCGCGTACATACACAAGTGGAGACAATCGCTGCTGTTACTAAGACTGAGAGTAGTAATAAAATTGTGTGTGTTAAATGTAAAGCGGACCATAAACTAAGCGAGTGCAGTCAGTTTAAAAGTCTTCCTCTTGATGAACGTTGGGACTTGATCAAACAAAATAGACTATGTTTTAAGTGCATTGTGAAGACTCACTCGAGTAGATTTTGCCGTGCTAAACGTTGTAGTAAGTGTAACTGGTCACATCACGAGTTATTACATAAGGAGACACAGAATACTTCGCCGCCCGCGGTGGAGCCACCGCCTAAAGTTGCACCGCCGACTACGCCGCCCGCACTTGGACTTTCGGCGTCGGCGCCAGTGAAATATGAAACTCTTACTAATGTCGGTGAGTGCCGGGCGCGAGCTTTGTTAAAAGTGATACCTGTGACTTTATTGACAAACTCTGGTGTCGAACGAACTTCATACGCGCTTTTGGACGATGGCGCGTCGGTTTCGATTTTAGATGATAAACTCGCGAGTGATATTGACGGACCCGTAGTGCCGCTAAAGTTGAAGACGGCGCGCGGACATTGTGTAACTGATAACACCTCGCGAAGTGTTAAAATCGTAGTGCGCGGACCGAACGGAGTGTGTCATGACATTTCAGTGCGTACTTTGCGTAATGTGGACTTGCCGTCGCAAACGTTACCGGCGCGAGTGCTCGAGGACAATGCACACCTGCGGGATCTGGATTGCAGCGAAATGAGGGAGGCGAAACCCATGCTGTTGATAGGGCAGGACAACTGGAAGCTCATCGTCGGCAGGGAGATTCGACAAGGTAAATCCGGTCGTCCGGTTGCTTCTCTTACTCGCTTAGGTTGGGTCGTCCACGGCCCGCTAGGTGGGGGGTTTGGAGGTAGTGAGGTTGATTCTGCCAATTGCATGTCCGCGCCACTTGATGATTTACACGCGTTAGTGAAGGATCAATTTGAATTAGAGGCGATAGGTATTTCACACGTTTTGCGTAAAAACTCTAATTCGGAACGCGCTTTGGCAATCTTAGATAAAACGTGTCGTCGCGTGTCTGATAACCCCCAGCAGTGGGAAGTGGGCTTGTTGTGGGCGCGTGATAACATAGAGATGCCCGATAATTATGAATATGCGTGTAGGCGGCTAGCAGGAATAGAGCGTAAAATGGATCGCGACCCTAGTTTTGCGGAAGTTTACACAAAGCAGGTGGACCGATTGCTAGCTGCGGGTTACGCGCGCAAAGTCGACGGTATTAAGGCGAGTCCAGTTTGGTACCTTCCACATTTTGGGGTTTTAAATTCCAATAAGCCTGGGAAATTACGTCTTGTCTACGACGCTGCTGCCACGTATCAAGGGGTATCGTTAAATAGTAATTTGCTTAGTGGGCCCGATTTGATGAATTCCTTATTGGGTGCTTTAATTAAATTTAGATCTGGGTGTATAGCTTTCACCGCAGACATTGCGGACATGTTTATGCGCGTCAAAATCCGAGACGCTGACCAGGGAGCGCAGCTATTTTTATGGCGCGGCCAAAATAGGGACCAGGATCCCTCGATTTACGTAATGAATTCAATGATTTTTGGCGCAGCTTCGTCTCCCACCTCGGCCATTTATGTTTTGAACAAGAATGCGGAAGAGTTCAAAGATACGCATCCCGCTGCAGTAGAAGCTATAAAAACAAAGCATTATGTAGATGATTATTTAGACAGTGTAGACTCTGTAGACGTGGCAGAACAGCTGATCGCTGACGTCACCCATATCCACCGAGCCGGTGGTTTTGATATCAGGGGGTGGGTGACAAATTCACCCGATTTGGGTGAAAAGTTACCAGCTGTTGTGCCAGGTCGAATCAAATTGGATAAATCTGAGAACGAGCGCACATTAGGAATGATATGGTGTCCATCAAGTGACTGTATGAAATTTGACCTGTCATTTAAACGATTGCCTACTGAAATAGTCGATGGCCAGATCAAACCTACTAAGCGTGAGTTCCTCAGGTTTATCATGAGTATCTTTGATCCACTTGGGCTAGTATACCCGTGCATAATACAGTCACGAGTCCTTATGCAACGAGTTTGGCAATCGGGGATAGAGTGGGACGAGTGCATTAAGGATTCGGAGGTCACTACCTGGTTTCATTGGCTGAACAAATTAAAAGCGCTATCGAGCGTAGCTGTGCCGCGTTGGTATGGTCTTGAGCGCACAGCGAATGTGGATCTTCATGTTTTTGGAGATGCGAGCGAAAACGCGTATGCAGCCGTAGCGTTTTTAGTAGGCACTGATAGTGACGGCAATAGGGTATGCAGTATGGTGGCCGGTAAGGCGCGCGTAGCCCCAGTGAAGGTAGTGTCAATTCCACGACTAGAGTTACAGGCATCGGTATTGGCATGCAGGTTGGCAATGACTATTAAATCTGAAGTGAATTTCGCCATCACCAACCTCTACCTTTGGACTGATTCTAAAACAGTCCTTATGTGGATCAACTCGGAAGCAAGAGATTATCAAAAATATGTTTCACATAGATTGGCAGAAATTGATAATTTGAGTAAGAGAAGTAACTGGCACTGGGTACCTTCCGAGTCCAACCCCGCTGACGAGGCGACCAGGATGGACTGGCCTAATAATAAAAACATGTGGCTTTCGGGTCCCCCCTTTCTATGTGATCCACAGGTTCCGTGGCCGAGTTGGAGCCGCGAGGTGTTTCCTGCTGACGACCCGGAGCGTTTGGAGAGAGCGCTGGTGGCGGCTGATGATGACCAGCCGCTTATCGACGTGACGCGCTTCTCCACGTGGACACGCGCTGTGCGTGTTGCTGCGCGCGTGCTGACTTTCATAAGTTCGTGCAAAGCCAAGCAGAGGGCGGGGGTAAGCGAGCTCACAGTGGAGAAGCTGCAGGAGGCCGAGCGCCTTCTATTAAGGCAGTCACAGGCGCACTCCTTTCCTGAAGAACTGAGCGCGCTGCGAGCTGGGCGCTCACTGCCTAAGTCCAGCCGCTTGATGAAACTTGACCCCATGCTGTACGACGACGGGCTGCTCCGCGTCAGGGGACGCCTTGGTGCTTCAACCGAGTTGTCTTTCGACGAGAGGCACCCTGTAATTCTCGCTGGTAGCTGTCCCATTACGCGACTCTTAGTGCAGCACTACCATACACGTGCGCTGCACGCTAACCACGAGACAGTCGTCAACAACGTGCGAGAGAGGTTCTGGGTGACATCCATTCGCCCTACTGTAAAGGCGGTCGTTGCGCGCTGCCAGCACTGCCGGGTACAGCGCGCGCGGCCTAGCCCACCGAAGATGGGTGATTTACCGCTCGTCAGACTTACCACGACACGGCGAGCGTTTGTCAACTGCGGGATTGATTATTTCGGCCCCATGGAGATCACCATAGGACGGCGCCGAGAAAAACGGTGGGGTGTGCTGTTTACCTGCCTGGCGACTCGCGCCGTCCATCTCGAGTTGGCTGCATCCCTCAGCAGCGACTCTGCTATACTTGCCTTGCGCCGCTTGATAGCGCGCCGCGGGCAACCTGCGACGATTTTGAGTGACTGTGGTACCAACTTCATCGGAGCAAACAGGGAACTACGCGCTGCGCTGCGAGGGCTGAACGCTGAACGGCTTCAAGGTGAGGCTTTGACCAAGGGCATCGACTGGCGCTTTAACCCACCCGCAGCGCCACACATGGGCGGTGCCTGGGAGCGGCTTGTTCGCTCTGTAAAGAATGCTCTCCGCGCTACGCTGAAGGAGCGAGCGCCACCCGAAGAGGTACTGCATACTGTCCTTTTGGAAGCGGAGCTGGTCGTCAACAGCCGCCCGCTCTCGTATGTAGTATCTGATCCCCATGAACCAGTGGTGCTTACGCCAAATCATCTGCTACTTGGCACAGCGGCAGGTGATATACGCATGTCGACCTACGATCCCTCAGATGTCGACGCTCGGCGCCAATGGAAGAAGGTGAACGCGCTGGCTGAGATGTTCTGGAGGCGATGGACCAGAGAATACCTGCCCACTCTTCAGAGAAGGCAAAAGTGGGCCACGGCAACGGAATCCGTCAAAGTGGGTGATGTAGTGGTGTTGTGTGACGGCAAACAGCCGCGTAATATGTGGCCCCGTGGCATAATAACCAAAGTGTTTCCGGGAAGTGATGGTCATGTGCGTGTCGTAGATTTAAGAACATCTACTGGGTCGCTGCGCCGTCCCGTTGCTCGGATAGCCGTGCTACCTACTGACGGTACATTTGTCGATTGAAGTCTCCAACTGGGGGGTGGTAATGTTAGCTAGCACGACTATCCGATTATATTTTATTTTGTTTAACGTAATCTCTCTGCGCTCGCCGTACTGGTTGAAGGCAGCAGGCGACCGCGGGGACTGCGCAAGGGCGGGGCGCGCTCGGGTGATGCGCGCCGCCGCTATAGTGAATTAGTCTGCGCATAGCAACCGTACTGTTAATTTCGCTTTGATATTGTTTCGCGCCTAAATCTGTTTTTATGTTGTAACCTACTTCTATTGTTTGTGTTCTTATTAGTTTTGTTTGGTTTTCGTGATTACAATAGTTTAGAGTCAGTGGGCATTTTCACTCATTCACTTCGGATTAGCAACCCTGCACCTCACGTACAAAGATCGATTTGAAACTTTACAAGTATTGTATCGTAAATGATCAACAACTAAAGTCAAAGTCAAAATATTATTTATTCATATAGGCCTAGCAACAACCACTTTCGAATCGTCAGTTATAACATGTTATTTAGTTATTAATTATTTAGAGCGATGTATTGATGCTGTTACTATTCTTTAAAATAAATATTACCCATTAACGGCTAGTGGTGCCATATGGCATCACCTTTCAGACCTTTAAACTTCAGCGCAAAATTATTCGTCCATCGTGGTTGATTGAAAAGTTATAGGTCAAATCGGTCTAGGAGGGACCTGTCTTTCGATGAGCAGGGTATATAGCCAATTAAAATGCATGGTTAGCGAGATGAATTGTCTTAAACATCAGCGTGTAAAAAAATGCTCAAAAACGGACATCGCTTCCAAATATGTGCTTTATAATTTTGTGTTTTTGCGTGTGAATGATATTGTTATTGTGTTTAACAGAGCCACAAAATGTTACAGGACTAATATTAAAAGAAAGTATTAGGTAGATACTCTTTTCGTTTATTCTACAAGGGAATCTTTATAGCTGATGCCATATGGCACCTGTAGCCTGATACCGCGTCTTTTCAAGTTACCTATTATTTTTGTATTTTTTATGTTTTGATGCGTTTTTTGATAGAAATTGAAGTATTTATCTGTTAATGTATTTAAGAATGGTTTGCTTTATTTATTAGAAACTGCACTTTACATGAATCATTAGCAATTTTGGAATTCTCTCTCACTGATTATGAAGCCTTCACCATATCTATGGAGTCCCCTGAACCGAATATTCGTTCTGATGACGACTCAGGTGATGAAGAGGTGCAGCCTTAGTAAATAATCTTAGCGTTCGCCAGCTCAACGCAAGATGTGAAGTAAGCTTGTCATCTTCATCAGTAAGTACCTTACGGAGAGCTCGGCAGCTACAATCCAGGTGTAGTACATCACCACTGGAAACTGCACCTTCGTCATTGAATGTGGTTCATGGCCCCAAACGGACTATTTCACGTACGTGTTCACGTGGACGACTATGCAGGGGAAGTAATAATGGAACTCAAAGCCGTCTCAGTAAAACGACCGCGCCAGCCAGTCGAGTTTTCTTCAGATTAATCTTCTTCGGATGACGAAACTGATGAAAACCGACCGCAAGGCAAAAGACAAAATGTCGGGCGAACGTGGATCAACGAGTTGCCGATGATATTCGTATCGCCGGTGTTGCTCATTATTTGGTATGGAACCATGTCCCGAAGGTATACGTCGTTGCTGCGCTTCAGAACAGTGTAAACGCAATCCAATCCAGATTGCAAAGTTGCAAGTGCGACATAGGAATTGGTGCCTAATGTAATTATAAATTTCATTCGTAATTACTGCATTGTAAAATGTTTATGTTTTCCTAAAATTTTCCCTTAATAAATGCTAAATAGTATCAAAATGGCTTTTATTTGAAAAGACGGTAGAAAGCTAGCGATGCTGTCCGGCATCAGTCATTTTTTTTAAAGTACTGATCGGATTTCCATTTTGATTTCAGATTTCTATTTCCAGAGTCCAATATAATGACATATCTAAAAATCATCAAAATCGGACTCATGAAAAAAAAACCGCCGTTAATGGGTTAAATTGTTGTAGACATGTCAAAATTAAGAATTTTTTATGTATTAGCAAAATTCACAACAGATTCGTCAAAAAATAAATAATAATAATATTTTCCAGTGCAGTCAGTCAACTGAGGGCAGCGTGTGGCGAGCTGTTAGGGAGCAGCGACCCTATGTACCCGAGTGCTCCTAGGGGTGTCCTGTGGGTTGCTTGTATGAACAGGGCCCCCGCCTCTGGCTTGCCTTAACCGGCTCTCCAGAGTGGAGTCGCTGGAGCTGTTGCTCGGGGGTGGATATGGTCACCTAACTGGCGAGTTGGCTATATGTTTAAAGTCCAGTGCCTCCTCTCCACCCCCAGCCCTCTGCACCGGTGTTGCCGGTTCATTTAGATTCCATCAACCAGCAATAGTCCCTGTACACCATGGCGGGTGCTGTCTCTGTGTGCGTCCCATGACACGGGCAGGGATAGCATCCGCTCGGTGTACCCCATGCATTTCATTAAATTGTCAAAAGGGCCTCTACGTGTTGGCTATGTGGTATTCGGTTGGTAATTCGGTACCTCGGTACTTCGGCTCCGCGCACGCCTTCCAAAGGTCCGGGACACCATTGTCCCGTGAGCGGAAAAGACATACAATAATAATAATGTATAAAAAATAGAAATCTAGACAGTTTCTAGAATAAAATCAAAATGTCAAAAGAAAATAATAAGTTATTAATATCTAATGCCATAATGATTAATTCATTATTTCAGTCACAATTAATCCCACGGTGTTTTATCATTCATGTAGTCGTGTGTGTGCGATAATGTGGTTTCGATATGAGTTTACGTTTTGCATAATTTTTGAATTTATTAACAGAAGCAGTTAGGTTTCTTGGAAGCTTAATATATTACTATTTGATATTATAAAGCTAATCTGATGATGAAGCCAGACGGTAGAACTAGAATACTAACTATTGAGGATTCAAAACCCTCTTAAGGATGATTCACAGTAGGCCGTTCCGTGTCCGGACCGGCCTATTTTCTATGATCGGAAGACGCTGACCGCGTCCGGGTCCTGTGACGCTCGGAAGCGGCCCGGCCCGATCCAGCCGCTCTATGGTCAACGCAAAAAAACTGATTGACAACAATGTCATGCACGCTGACAGCTGACAGCTCCCGTTTTAAGGCTTGCTCTGTGGAAACACAAAGTACAATATATATACTGTGTGGAAATCAAAGAGACTCAAAGATCTTGTTTTTGTAAGACTCAAATACATATATTACTTGGTATGTGAACGAATATTTAGGAATATGGAGAAGGGGTAGGTACTTTTAAGAGTGCAGCGTGTTATTAAAATTAAAAGATTAACGGAAAATATGAGATAAGGATATAATGTGTCACTACATGGAAACAAATTGTTTTATTCTCAACAATATGTATAGCTTTACCAGAGAACGGTCCACTACCGCCGTAGGAATGTCTCTAATCAAGAATGTTTTCGGAGCATGGGAGGAAAGGAAAGACGCCATCGCTATTTTATGTCACTTATCAAAGGAGTTCCATTGTGTAGATCATTTCACGTTGCTGACCTACTTATATCACTATGGACTAAAGACAGAGCTCTGGAATTGATACAATCAGGCAGAGTTCAGAAAGTTCTGGTGAACAAGGCTTGGTCGGCGGAGTCTGTGGTCGAAATCGCCGTGACTCAAGACACGATATTAGGTTCTCTCCTTTTTCTAGGTTACATCAATGACCTACCTTGTATGGCGATTTACCTGTCTAAGATATTTCTTTTCATTATATGACGTAACTGAAATCTCAAATCGCGGTACAACATTACAATAATACATGATATGTCTATGAAAAAAGTGAAATTACGACCGTGTCACTTTAAAAGGTAAAAAAACGCAGGGGAAAATTCCACAGAGATTCTTTTATTGCTCACTGATAACTGAGTTTTATTACAAACAATATTATGTAAGGTACTAGGTTAGGTTATTAGAATGAGAAAATAAACAACGAGTCCCGCTAATGATTGTAATCTATATAGTCATTCTTACTGAGCATTTCATTTAATATCACAAATATTAAATGCGGAATTCCTTTTGTAAATGAATTGCACCATTTCGAGCTGTTGAAACGACTGGCATTCTTTGCCTAACAAATATAGAATTACCGTGTTCAAACTCATGAAAAGTCGACCTAGTTGAGCTCTCGTCGTTTCCTAGCAACAAGCAATTTATAACAATAGGTGCCAATTATGAGGAGCTATGGACTCGCGTGCAGTGGCAACGCAATTATGCTAATCTTATTAGTTAATCCACTTCGTGCGGTGCAGTTTTATGTTGCACCACAAAAACTGCATCGCACGTTGCTTGGTGCTCAACTCTCAATAGCGTGTTAACTTAACCTGCAATTATTTAAGTATTTTATTGAAATGTATGAATGTATATTTATTTTACTCTCTCAAATGGTGTTCAATATCAATATTCTATTCACTTCTATTAAGTTTATTTTCTGTACTAATTACTTTCTATTTACTTTCTTTTCTATTCTTTCCATTCTGTACGAATCGTAAATAAACCAACTTAATGTTTGACAATAAACTACTCTCAGGTTAACAAAAACTTAATTTAACGAAAATACTCTTAAACCAGCAAGAATCTAAAGAGATTAACGCTGTTAACTCCTAGAAAATTATGACGTCAAGAGCAAGTATTACTATACTTCATCACTACCTATTAAATCGGTGATAGATTTAGAGATCAAAATTGTAAACAAGTGAGTTGCTACCATAAAAAAATTAACGTGTGCAGTGGGTAATTGAAAATCATTGGCATACTTGAAAAAAATTATCGCGTTCAAAATTTAAGCGAAATTCATTTGAATTAAAAGTAAAAAAAAAGTTAAAGTAGTTTATTCTTCCAATTAGGCATATTACATGCACCTATGAACGTCAATAAACTACCACCGGGTCGGAAAATAAACCTTTGCCACGAGAAGAACCGGCGTAAGAAACTCGACGAAATTAATACAAGAAATAACCACTCTGAATTAAATAGCGATTTTAATAACGTATTGGAGTTGTTGTAATAAAATATGTGGAGATATGATGTATGCTACTGGTAATGACAAGAGGTTTTAAAAAGGAAAGTCATGTCAGATTGAAAGTTGTTTGTTTACATTTTTGATCTCTAATTCCATCTCAGACTTTAGTGAAATACCGCATTTAGTACGAAGATCAAGTATAATCTCATTATAGTCATTATTCATTGTCAGATTTAATTATAACATCATGATCATCATGATATCAGTCAAAAGACGTTCATTGCTGGACGAAAGCCTCTCCCAAGGATCTCCACAATGACCGGTCTTGTAAATTGTCGGTCCACCTAGTTTGGGACCTTCCCACGATGCGTCTTCTTGTGCGTGGTCGCCACTCAAGAACCTTTCTGCCACAACAGCCATCGGTTCTACGAGCAATGTGCCTATGTAGCTATGTCGACGACCCTGGTTCTCTTACGAATCTCGTAATTTCTGATTCAATCTCGTACGGAAACTCCGAGTATAGCTCGCTCCATAGCCCTCTGAGTGCCCTTTAGCTTATAAGGCCCATCGTGAGCGACCACGTTTCAGGATCATATGTCGTCACTGGAAACACACACTGGTTAAATAGCCTAATCTACTCTTAAGACGCGCTGCGGTTATTTGGAGACTAGTTTTTACGAAAGCTATCTGACCTTTCAACCCCGGAAATGCGATCTTATTAGGATTAAGCATGTCAAGTGACTGGCCAACTTGACAGAAGTTGTCAAGCCGCCCGATGGCCTCTAACTTGGCTTAACGACTGCTGTCATAGACAGGAGCCGGGATTAAAGGCTTATCGTGCCTTCCAAAGCACAGAAGCGCTCAAGTTAGTAAACACTCGAATGGATCACTCATTTGACCACCGCTGACGTTAATTAACCGCCGTACGCCGTTATATTGCACTCGTAACTTTAACTATGCATGTAGAATGCGTAGTTTCTGATTTTATTGAATAATACTGTTACGAGTATTTTACCAACGAAATAAAAGGTAATTCAAACTACATTTCTCAATCGCACACCGGCAGACAAATAAGCATTTTTTCAATCGGCAAACTTTTACGACGTCAGGAGTAAGTACGGATTTCTGCCTCGCCTTTCCAACTTAGGAAATTTCACTTAAGAAACAAAAGTACTCCAATAAAAGAAGAACAATCATAAAAAGAGAGATGTAAGCCTGGTTCTTTAAAAGTGCGAGTGGGCCGGCACCTATAGGGTTATTTTAGAATCCCTTAATACCCGTCTATACAAGTAGGGGTGGCGGCAAGATTACGGCAGCAGAGACGAGGCGGTCTATACGACACTTTGTAAAATGACGAATTAAGAAAGTGCTGAGGGAGACATTAATATTTGCTAATACTTGATTGCTATATAACCCTAGAGTTATATTGTTACATTTAAAAGAACTGCAGTTTTTAAGACACACATAAGTACATTAAATAGGTAAAAAATACTAAAAATGTAAACCAGATTCCATAATCCACTACGTACACTGATATGGTGGTGATATCAGCCAAAGGACGTTCACTGCTGGACATACTCGTATCCACCACCACCATATCAGACCTAGGAAGTCCACTGCTGGACATAGGCCTCCCCCAATTTCATGGGGGGTAAATGCCATGATCGCCACGCTTGGCATGCGGGTTGGCGATCGCAGTATCTCCACTGCACTCTAGGAATGCTGCTGCCCATACCCCCGTAAGTCTTGATCGTAATTTTAGGACATGCCCGGGTCATACATAATCGTATGCCTCCCCCAAATTCACAGAGGGTTTATGCCATAATCACCACGCTTGGCATGCCGGTTGGCGATCGCAGTATCTCCACCGCACTCCAGGGATGCTGCTGCCCATCCCCCGGTAGTCTTGATCGTAGTTTTAGAAAGGCCCGGGTCCAATAAATAAACTAAAATATTGTTGATGATTGAATGAATACCAACAGCTTACCTAATATTTTATCACGTGAAATATAATGTAAATATTGTCAAAGCAGATATTAAATTATTCAAAAATCTAATACTACAATGAGTAAACTATTTTTTGTTCTAGTACAAAATAATACATTTTTAAGAATAGATAACTACCCATTTAAAAACAATGAAAAGCCCTCGACATTTTCATTTCAAAATTCAATATCTCACAAACGGCCAAACTTATTTTGATAAAACATGTAAAAGAACCATCGCAAAAAACCTGCATTCAAATAAAAAAAACACATTTAAATCGGTTCATCCGTTAAAGAGCTCCGGTGCCACAGACAGACACACATATACCGGGACAGATACACAGAAACAGAGATACACATATTAAAACTTAACACCTCTCCTTTGCGTTGCAAACCCCCAACGTTTGAAAATGGTATTGAACGTAAGCCTATTGCATGTTGTATTCTATGAGCAAAGTAAGTATTATTAAATATTTTCATAATTTTTTAATGAATATAACGCCACTCTTGACTTGAAATGTTTTAATACCTGGTTTATTTTTTCAGTAAGGTATGCAAAAAATTCAATTTGCTGTACCGCAGCGTTTGAGCGCGCCGGGCGGGTAACCGACGAATTTCACAACTTCTTATCTCGTGTGTTTTGTTCAAACAAAACACGACTTTATATCAAGGGTTTAGGAATAAATATCACAGCAAAATTGGAAACTCGATACGGGTATTACGTGTTTATGAATGCCGTCCCTCATAATTCCCCCTCGACTTAATCCTGCTATCACTACTCGCCTGCCTCTGATTACAGAGAAAAACCATTCTATTTCAAAAATTACATGGTGGAAAATTAGTAATCTATGCGAGAGATTTATTTATGAATAAAAAAATGGTGAAAAAAAGGGAAATCTCAAATCAGAGGCAGTAGCGAAAATATTATGTAGAAGATAATTGTAGCGTATTTGTAATCCAATTTTAGGGCATCGGACAGTGTTGTTGCATCTAAAAAGGCAAGAATTTTAAATGCTTTTATTAATAATTGACAACATTTCATCTATAAACCTACAATTGCTAAAAGTGGCACTGAAATAAATTTTCGTGTGCTCTGCCTGGGGTAGGCAGAGCACACGAAAATTTATATTTTTGGGAATATCGGTGTGAATTTATTTATGTATGTATGGGTTAATTTTTGAAGCAAGCTTTTTTTTCCTATGAAATCAAATAGAAGATAACAAATAATGTAAACCCACATTTTTAAATTCTCAAAAATATGCCATCATCATAATCCTCCTAGCGTTATTCCCAGTACAGTTGCATCTTAAAGGATGCCTGGGGTCCGCTACCGTATCCCAAGAATTGGCGTAGGAACTAGTTTTTACGGAAGCGACTGCCATCTGACCTTTCAACCCGAGGGGGAAATTAGACCTTATTGGGATTAGGCTTGTCGAGTGGGCAACTTGACTGTTAGAAGTTCTCAAGCCGCTCGGAGGCTTTTAACTTGGCTTAACGACTGCAATCATAGACAGCAACCGGGATTAACGGCTTAACGTGCCTTCCAAAGCACAGGAGCGCTCAGTTAGTAACCACTCAAAGCGATCACCCATCCAAGGACTGACCTCGCCCACATTGCTTAACCTCTTATACCGCACGCGGTACGCGGGCGCCGCTGGGCCACGAACGCTCCCTCAACATGATCCCGGCTGCTGTCTACGATAGCAGTCGTTAAGCCAAGTTAGAGGCCTTCGGGCGGCTTGAAAACTTCTAACAGTCAAGTTGCCCACTCACTTGACAAAGGGGGGTCGATTTTGCACCACGTCCGTAGGGAGTACCCACCGTTACCCTACACGTGACCCCTGGGTGGTGCTAAAAGTGCACCAAAAACTGGCAACCATACTTGTCTTCTCAAAGATCTCACGGTTCAAAAATAAATGCCATACGATAAAAAAATAAATAAAAAAGAATTGAAAATTTGAAATGTTGTCGGCCCGTACTTGTAAATTATATTTCCTTTATCTAAATGTGCCTCATGAAATTACGCCTCTGCGTAAACGCGGCGTTACTCATCTGTTTTTTTTTATTTACAAGGTTCTGGAGGCAAATAACGTCCCCCAAGTGAGTAAATGTGTTCTCTACTGCCTGAGGCATGATACTTAATTTGAATGTAATTACGTATTTTTATCTTTTATTAGGGTGCCGTAGCAAACAACCTAATAGTTTCGCAATATCCGTCCGTTTGTCCACGGCTCAGCTCAGTAACCGTTACTACTAAAAATTTGTAAATTGGCAAAGGTATATATATACACATCAATAACGCCGACAAAACGGCAGAATAATATTTTGAAAAAAAAAGTGGGTAAAAGTAGGTACCTCCCCTTCACGTAAAGTAGAGATGCAATTTTGTTTGTGCTAACGTTTGACAGCTCGTTTCTTACGGATCTATTTGAGTGATATTAAACTTTTAAGTGCATTTTTTTATTGAAGTCAAGTGTCCCCCCTGCCAACTAAACCGTGGGTACCGGTTATGTGAAAAAAATCATGGTAGTAGTAAGTATATATATAATGAATTAAAAAACTATCACAGATAAGTAGACATCACTACTTAACGAGGAAGAGCCGAAAATTTGATTGGAAAAGCAAAGTTACGTAAAATTTCCATTAATTACTTAAGTAGATAATGTTGTTAGTTGAGTCAAACACACAGGAAATATAAGTTCGTCAACTTTTAAGTCCGTCTAGTATAATGCATGGACAATTGCGGAACCCTACATTGCGTATAGCTCGACACGCACTTGGCCGGTTTTGAAGGCCCGTTGGCATTTATTTATTTTCCAGAATGATTGCTTGTGTTTTATTCATATTCCGACATCATTTCGGAGACAAAAATTACGTTGACTCAAGCAGCTGCCAGTATATTTTCCTTCTTTTATTTAGCTTCTTCAGTGATGTGCCGACGACGGTTTAATTGGAAAATGTTCAGGATCATTGCCTATATCTACTATGAAATTATTTATTTATAAAAAATAATGTTTTTAATACAGTTGCTCAAAAAGTGCTACTTTACGTAGCTGTTGAGCGTGCGGAAAGTTGGTTTTCGCGCACTAGTGCTTTTCACTTTTCCAATTTTTTTAAATTTATGCTTGTTCCAATGCATGACTCCTTATTGCTGGGTGTTAAATATTAGTTTCCTTTAAACGTCGTAATCAACATAAAAACCTACTGTTAATATCAGAATACGAAAAATATACACATTTCATATTTTATTACTTACCTCTTCATCATTATAACACGTTTATTTTTTAATATTGAATATTGAA
The DNA here is from genome assembly GCA_905163555.1 of Notocelia uddmanniana. Lineage (NCBI taxonomy): Eukaryota > Metazoa > Arthropoda > Insecta > Lepidoptera > Tortricidae > Notocelia > Notocelia uddmanniana. The sequence goes on from LR991055.1 coordinate 28,164,000, forward strand.
AAACCGTTCTTAATAAGTTGTCTGAGTGGAATGGAATAGCTGCCGAAACGCCTGTCAAAGAAGAGGCGTTTTTACTTACTGCAAGCATGTTTTAAGTTTCTAAAGGCAACATTCGATATTGTTTTTATAAATATTACTTGTTGTTTTTCTTATTTTTTCGCAACTGTATTAAAAAACATCGTTCAATACACGTGCGGAAATGTCATTCTTCACTCGTCCCGAGTCTTGCCACTCGCCTGCGGCTCGTGGCATCCCTCGGCACTCGTGAAGGAATGACATACTTTCCGCACTAGCATCGAAATGTACTATTTCATCGCCGAGCTTCATAAAATGATCGCAATAGGTGCACGAGAACGCACAAACCTTATATTATTATTCCTCTATTTTGAGATTAAAATCAAGAAAATATCTCTTTTATTTTGGGTTTACCGTTTAAGCGGAAATTCAGTATTTCTAGGAAAGAGATACGGCAACAGCACATCAGTTAGGTGCTTTCCTGATTTTGTCGATGTAGGCAGTACGATATGAGAAAACTGTCAGCTGTTAGTGTCAACCGAAACGAATGCAGTACTGCCTCGCTACTGCGCAAATGTAATACTGACAGCTAGTGTTTCGTAAGTGGGGAAATCTCATATCAGTAAACTCAGGTTAAAGAACAAAATACCTATCACTATCGCTCCCACCCTGCCAAGTCAGGAAGTCGCCTTAGCTTGTTTGACAATTATGAAACAAAATTTGATGTTAGAGTCAATAACACTAATATTGAGCGGAGTGTACCGCTAAAAGTTTTCACCCGCCATCTTTGCGCTGTATTCCTTGCATCCATCCTTCCGTGGATTCTTTGTTTGCTAAGCTACCAAATTACGGGTTTGAAGCTTTGGTACCTATGCGTTTACCGGAGCTAATTAATCACATATCATTGAGAAAATCTGTAAAAATGAAAATTACAGAAATGTAGTAGTAGTGGGAAATAAGCTTCAGAGCCTAGCCCATAGACGCAAAGTAGCATGTCTGTGCGTTTTCTACAGATTGTACTTCGGTGAGTGTGCTCAGGAGCTCCATGAGCTCATACCGCCTTCCCCCTTCTTCCATCGGACATCCAGACGTACGGCTGGCCACCATCCTTACCTGGTCGAAATTCCTCTAATTCAAACCAAGCGCTTTGCATCATCCTTCATAAGGTTTGGAATTCTCTGTCGGCGTCTGTATTTCCGAGTTCATATAACCTGGACCTTTTTAAGGCACGAGTGAATAGGCAATCTTCTGGGTGAGATCGCTTCATTGTCAGCCTCATCTTTGCCCCCTGGCTAGATGCTGGCCAAGAGCAATCCAATTTTAAATAAAAAAAATGCGAAAAATAATATATGGCAGTATTACATGCAGACTACAGATTCATGACTTTTTTGAAACTGTTTGTTTACCTACTCAAGACCAATGACTCACATTCTATGATTCATGTCTAAGTGCTATTTCCACTACTTAGCAGAAAAATACAGCTACGCGGTACGGCGTAGCAAACAGCGTACCAATCAAGGCTTGCTTGGCCTCAAATGGGTTTTAACGGACAGTAATAATACAACTTCCTAATTTGTTGCTGTGGAGGCGGTACGATAAAATAACACATATAAAAAGTGCGGGCGGCTATCGAAATTGGTCATTTTACGAATTTTGAATCGTGATTGTGGATTGGCTGTACAGTCAACAGCAAATCGCTTTAGTACTTTTTCGCACTAACATAACCTACGACATTTGGGATGCGTCAAATTAGTGAAAGTAACAAGGTACTAAAATGATTATCTACTGCTGTTGACTATACCACCCACAGTGTTGAATACTACGTCTCTAAAGAGTGTGGACGAGACTTTAGCATGTGACGTTGTGAGTGTTGTGTGTAACTCGGCATTGAACAATTGTGAAGAAAACGAAGGTAGATACTCGCCTCCGCCGCCACCGCCCGCACTGAGCAGCCGAGCCGGCAGGACACGGGCACGCAGTGCTAAAAGAACCGCCGCCGCGATAGGTACTCGTGATTAAGGACCGCAAACCGGTCTGAAACATGTCGAGTGATATTCGACCTTTAAGACGTGACGTGAGTGACCCGTTTCATTATATTTTAATATAGAAGAATACTGTCAACTGTCATTCGACTCAGTACCGCTTTTTACTGCACACTTACATTTAAATGAGCGCTTCGTGACTGGTGCGGGATGGGCGGAAGCGGAGCGATACGAATGCAGTACTGCCCTGCTCCCAATATCCCGGCAAGTGAGAAAATCTCTGCAACACCAGCAAGCTCACGTTAAAGAACAAAATACCACGTTTACGATCCCGCCCCGCCAGGTCAGGAAGTCGTCTAAGTTATATCATATCATGGACCCAACGAATCGAAAAATACTCAAATGCTATAACATAATATGCGTCAGCGATTGCATTAAAAAAATCAAGTCTCAAAAGACAAAGTTTTATAAAGCAACAAAGCACAGCTGCTCGCATTTTAATAATTTCCGTGTGACGTCACGACAATCCTCTTATTCCATTTGTCACGGTGACGCGAACGATGTCCGCCGACACCGCTGACAACGCACAATCTGTCACTTGGGGTGGGTTCTCAGTGTTCACTTGTTTGTTGCCATTGCAGGGGTATCACAACCGCGAAAAATTGTTTCTCCAAATATGGGTAATTTACTAAAACCTTTTTTTCAGAAGTCGTAAACGTTTCCGTATTGGTATAAATCAAACAGAACAAAACCAAAAAGGTTCTATCAATTACTAATTCCAATAGTTAAAAAGAGTCAATGGTTTCATAAAATAACGCATTCGTTACATATAACTTTGGAAAGTGATTTAATCAGGATAACCAAAAAACGGTTTATAAAACTTATGTACGTGGTTTGATCTCTTCAAAAACTAGTTTTCATATCCTTCTGGGTTGGAAGGTTAGATGGCATTCGCTTTCGTAAAACTAGTACCTGTGCCAAACTTTGGGATCAGGTAACAAAGTGAACCCTAAGATCCTTTAGGATACAGTCGAAAGGAAGATTAGAAATATGTTGTATGGTTGTATAATCTCCATTCCGGGGCCATTCGACGATTGCACAAGTAACCAGGTGACATCTATTGTTCTACTTTAAGTACTAGTTAAAATAAGTGAGAAACTCGGTTTGTAACCAAAACTTCCTTTTCAATATAATACCTCTGCATATGTCTTGCTATAACTATTATGATCTGTTTTTATACTGTTATTGTAATCACCACCGTCAGCCTATATATCGCCCGTGCTGGGCAGAGGCATCCACTCATGAATGAAAGGGCTGTAGTCGCCACGCTTGCTCAGTGCGGGAGGACTTCACATACACCCTTGAAATTCTTTTCAGATGTATGCAAGTTTCCTCACGATATTTTCCTTCATCGAGAAGCTAACTGTAAATATCAAATAATATTTTGGACATAATTCCGAAACACTCTTTAATACTAGCCAGGATATGAACCTATGACCGTCGCTAGAAAGTCGCATGCTTGAACCACTAAGCCACCGCAGCTTATGTATTGTAATAGTTGGTTATATTTATGTATTTATTGATTTAATCTTTATTGCACAAATGTATTTGTATAAATGGCAGGCTTAATGCTGAATGATATTCTTTACCAGCCAACCATTGGGATAAACAGAGATTTATGAAAGGTGCAAAGAAAAAAAAGTTTGATAATATCTAATAAGAAAATACACATAAAATATATACAATATTATCTCGTACTGTATATTATACATTATACGACACCTTTACTAGGAAGATAGCTAAAGGTATTATCCCGACGCACACATCCACACTCCACAAAGCAAGCATTTGTAAAGGAGTTGGGTGACTTATTTTTCTTGACTTTGCATAGGGCCAGCCTAGAGGATCAAGACTGATGTGTACAGCTATCCGCCGCTTACGCTGCCGTTTTTCTGGCTTTTAGGATCAACATACGAATCCCTAAAACCTCTACCTTTCGTAACCGGCTTATGCTTATCGAGTCGTACGAATCCCCATCTAGGTATAATCCACTGAATGTAGCTCAATCCATCTCAAATTAAATGGAACTTTGCTCTTCATAGCATCATCGCCAGTGAATAAATTATAATGTGAAAACAGGTAACTGAATATTCCCAAGTATTTCATTAGACTCAAAACGCTCCTAAAGTTGGGCTTCAGAAGATTCAAAAAGTAATTAATGAATCAGTTGCAAAGTAAATTGAAACAAGAGAAATAGAAGCGTTAATGGCGAAGTTTCTATTGTATATTCCTTAATGAGTACGTATAAGTTGCGCTAACTGATTTTAATGAATTGAACAAAAGATAAACATCATTGATTTCATGCAGATTTTTACTAGAAAAATACATAAACATAGAGATAATTATTCGGATCCATTAAATTCATTTTGTTAAAAAGGTCAAAGCATAAAGAAAAATTCAAACGTGCACTTTAACCGAGCATTCCGGCATGGTATTTGCGTTATGACATGTTGGTCATCTTTTTGGCTAAAAAGATTTCATTGTTCAAAAAGTTACGCAAGTACCCTGCGGGAATTGAAATCGGTATATTAGTTCACCGCAGACTGTGTTATTACGGTTATGCTACATATATCCATATTTTTCTTGCGCTACATATATCCATTTTTGTAACTATCAACTTTTACTTTATTACTTTCAGCGCGATCTACGCGAACCATTCTATTATTGCGCATGCGTTTACATTTTACCTCCCTGCAGCAGTAATTGTTAAGACAATAAGCGAGAGGTTTTGCGGAAAATTGCGGAATATAACGATGTATCAACAAGTAATGAACAACAGGGCCCTCATTCTCTTCTTTAATCAAAAACAAGTCAAAGCAATAAATCTGGTCACATCTAAGAATGAAACTGGAACGGGTACACCAAAGCGAGGCAGCTAACAAAACATCCCTTTGGAAAGGAGGTAAGGGGATCTCCTAGGCTTAAGGGTACGTCTATTACTTAGTCTGCAAGCGCAGGCGCGGGGAGCTCCAATTAACGCGCGTATTAACGTAGACTCGTGGGCGCACGAAACGGAAAGAGTTACAGTAGGTACACCAAGTAGCCCTTTAAGGGTCCTATATCGTTCATCTATTTAGGGCTTAAATTTTAGGCTATTTTCTGTTGACTCGCCTCTTCACATTTTGTCTTCGTTACCATCCATTGCGGCCTGCTATCATAGATTCTGCATGTATTTGTGGGATTTTTAATTATTATTTGTTGTATGGCTTTAATTGCATAGTTATTTATATAATGTTTATTGCACACAAGAAAACTAATAGTAAATAAGACGCACATACACACACACACACACACACACACACACACACACACACACAATTATATCGCACGTTACATTCGACGCCATAAATTTGTAATAAGTCCTCTTTAGATGTTCATCATTTTATTTTAGTGTGTCCATAAACATGAACTATTACGTATGACATTAAGTAAGGTAAAAGGCATAGCGCCTTTCAGTATTAAATTTTACAAAGCCATACCGTACGTGACCATTTAGGTTCTAAGGTGTGAGGATGAATGCCCTGCCGACGGCGAGCATTGCGATGCTAGAAAGCGGCCTTCGAACAGTTTTTCGGAGCACAAGCGATAGAACATGCACAAAGGAGGCAAGGTTTCTCCTTAAACATAACGTTAAATGTCGCTTGTGAGTGAGTTTGGAATCGGCTACATACTGCAGCTGTCGATCACGGACAATGCGGTCGACTACCTACCATCTCCTTTACACTATTCCGGTTGCCACATTTGCCATTTAACAAGGTTAGAGAAACTACTTAAATCCCAGCCTGCTGTAATCATGCTCTATGCCTCACGGGGCGAGCATAATTTGAACGCGGATCATGTCGCGCCAGCGAGCAATCCGAGGGCGTCTTCTGACGGGATTTGCTTAAATATTTAGCCGCTATGTTGATCCGTTTGATTTCAAATGATATTCTACTATTATTATTGTCTTATCTCGGAATATTTAGTTAACGGGTTAAGGATATTAATGCGAAGACCGCCGTTAGCCCAAGTCAATTCAGAAGTAGTTACTCTTTGGTACAGCGAGCTTTACTGTCCGTCATTGGAGAAAATAGCAGGTCATAATCATAATATTAGGAAATGTACTTAAAATATTTCTTTAAACGGGTCTAACACGATATTTATTTATTTCCCTTTATTACCGACCATGTTGTTCCGCCGCGAACATGACCGGTGTTAACATTTTTTTAAATATTTTTTTTTCAAAGTGCGGGACTTCTAAAAAGGAGGAAGTACTATGATCTACTGTATTTTTTGTAATATTGTAATGGGTCAGTTCACTGTAATTATTATTACAATTTTATCAAAATAATCCAGATATACACAATTTACTCGAGTATGTTGATCATTAACCAGCCAACCAAAACCAATGAAAGCCGTAGGTATAATATTGGTATAATTAATGTAGTGTAATTAAGAATACTAATATAGAAATCATTACATAAATCGTGGTTATAATAATATTATCTTAACTACGCAATAATACGCAATCACAATATATATCTTTACTACGCAATAATACGGTTGTTAATCTACGTTATTGCCAATAATTAAAACCATTAACAATTAAACCCATCAATTCAAATTAAGACAATCCACTGTTTTCATTAAAGGTTACCATGTAAAACGGTAATTTCGCTAAATAATTGTTTCCATAGTAGTCGTTACCGTTTATTAAGGGCCATAGATTTCGTGGGTCGCCGGGGCGAAATTACTCTGGCATTATTCTTAAATTATTGCCACTAATATGTCGGGGGCTTGCTCTGACACTGAATTTCAGTGACGCTGTGAATACCTTCGCAGTCATTTTATCTTTGGATGTGTAATTGGAGGGCTTATCGTGGCACATTTGTGAGAATGACTATACAGGGTGTGGCCTGTAATAGGAGCAATAAATTTAAAGGGCGTATCCTTAGAGCATCTGTAGTAACCTCTAGTGTCCAAAAAAAATTATCTTTTTTTTAAATTGGGAGAAATGTAGATCTAAAGATATAACCTCCAAGTAATGGATCTTGGCACTCAGAGATAATAGCGCGGCAGTCAATGCTGATTTTGAAGTTGCTTCAAGTTATGACTTATAATCGTTGTCAAATTTTTGTTTTTTGGGAAGTTGTTTGAATCAATCGTAGACCACCTTATCACTCAGCAGATAACAGTCAAAATGGATGATGCTCAGCATGGTTTTCGTCGAGGTAGGTCAACAACAACAAACCATGTGGTCTTGGTGGACTATATAGCCGAAGCTATGGATGCTCGAATGCAGGTAAATGCGGCATACTTTGACTTTCGTAAGGCTTTCGATCTTCTGGATAACGATATCCTGCTGCGTAAATTTGCAGACATAGGATTTACGCCAAGGCTCCTGCACTTTTTTGCCAGTTATCTACAAGATGACAGAAGATGACAATATGTCAAACTTGCTGGATTTGTCTCTCAACCATATTATACCCGTTCTGGGGTAAGTCAGGGCAGCACGCTAGGACCGACACAATTTTTAATCATGATTAATGATCTGCCGACTGGCGTCAGTGAGGCCTAGTGTTTAATGTTTGCAGATGACATCAAACTATTCCCAGCGTTAGGGACGACAATGACCGTTTACAGTTACAGAAAGACATAGACGCAATTGCTGAATGGAGTGAGAACAACCGATTGGATTTTAACGCCTCGAAATGTAAACATATCTCCTTTACTAGACTCCGCTCATCTATAGCTACTGAGTACACCCTCCATGGAATACGACTTCAGCGGACCGACGAGATACGCGACTTAGGACTAACTTTAGATACGCAACTCGACTTTAGGAACCATATAACGACGACCTGTAAGAGAGTCTCTAAAACACTGGGGTTCATTATGAGGATGGCCTCTAAATTTTCGACCTACAAAGTCGCAATTATGTTGTATAATGCGTATGTCCGAAGTAGGCTCGAATTTGGTGCAGTAGTGTGGGATCCGCATGAAGTAAAATATGTCACAATGCTGGAAAGAATCCAAAAAAAATTCGCCAGGTACATATACAAACGTCAATACGGATACTATCCGTATATGTATCCATCGCTCTTCGTATCGGGAATGGTCGGGCTTCTCACTCTGGAGACACGGCGCAAACTACTGCATATAGTGCACTATTTCCAAATGCTTAACAATAGAGTGGACAACGCGTCCGTGCTGGAGCGAATGGGCCTACAGGTGCCGCGTGCAAGTGGTCCGGCGGCCGGCGCGGCGGGCGGCGCGGGCGGCGCGGTGGCAGCGCGGCGCCCGCGGCGCCTGTTCGCGACGCGAACGCTCCCACCGTTAGAGCACGGACCGTTTTGAACCGTATTGTGCAGGAGGCAGGCGACATAGATATATTTGCTGACAGTATTGGAGTGTTCTGTAGGAAAGTATTAACTTTAATATCCTAGTGCCTTTAAGTAAGGTATAGTAAAGAGATTTGGCTATTGATTTGTTATCCATATATTGATTTTATTCTGTTTCTTTTATTACCTGTAGTTTTTATTCTTATTGTATAAGCATGTGTACCTCAAATACAGTTCCTATATGTATTAGATTAGTTACCACGTTAGTGTTTTGGTGTCAAACTGTTAACTTACGTGTGAATAAATGATTATTATGATAAAAAAAAGGATATTTTTGAGATTTTTTTTTTATAAATTTTAAGTGTTTTTTTAATAAATAGTTATTAATATCACTTCAGTAGAGTAAAAAAGTACACGTAAACTATTTTTTTATATAAAAAAAAATCAATTGAAACCATTTATAAATAATTGCTAGAGAGCTCAATAGTGTACCATTTAATTTATTGCTCCTAATATAGGCCACATCCTGTATAAGATTTCATTTAATTTTAAAAGTCCGTACATGGTTTTGAATCAAAATTTCGAAATATTGGTTAAGGAGAGCTGGCTTCAGGTGTTACAGTCAAGCTATCATGAGATACGTTGGGAATATAGGTATACAAATTCATTATATTTTGCTCCTACATGCGATTTAATTTGCATCGAAAAATTGATTGCGAGTGTAAGCGTAAGTTTAAGTGATGATTTTAGTAAAATTTACTAATAAAACGTAAACATCAAATTAACTGAATAAAACAAAGTGTAAAGTACAATTTAATATTTTCGTTTTTATAAAATAATATTTAAAATATTATTACTTCTTTTTTTCTGAAATTAATCCCCTTCATTTATGTCTTAGGATAGACATACAATTTCTAAATAAGTTGAAAGAAGGGAAAAAGGATGTTTGCTAAATTCGTTTCTTTGTCGACTACGAATACTGTACTACGATGTATTCGCTTACAAAGCCTTGGTAAAGTTGTGAGTGCCATTGTGTGTCGCGGCTAGCGTGGTCGTTCTGTGGCCGGCCCAGTTGATGTGGCATACTACATACGCTGTTGTCATATTCCTATATACAGGGAGGAACAGTACCACGAACTTTCCTGAAAGTATGTTGTCATTTAAATGATGTAACATCGACTTGTAATCACTAGAAACTTATGTTAGAAAGATAACAAAAAACATTAAAATAATGCCTTCTAATATTAGTAAGAGCCCTATTATTTAACATTACCATTTAGGTATTTATATTTTGAAGTGCCACATGTTACTAGCTTTCTTATAAGAGAGGGCTGAAACATACTGTTTTTTAATTGTGTTAATAAAGCTAATAACTTGAAAACGGTTACGAATATTAATATAGTTTATTTGGCAAAAATATAGTGCCAGGGCTAACCTATTCCCTGTTTACCGGATAGTCCATCGTTCTGTTCTACCCAGTATATAGATCGCTAGCCCGATGGTAAATGATAAGAAGAAATGCCAATAATTTAGAAAAATCGGTAGAGTTTTCCGAAAATGTCGAGACGTTTTATTTTCTTCATCCCCTTGAATTGATTAAATAAATAAATAAATAGATATTGGGAGACAATATTACAAAAGTCGACCTAGTATCAAACTAAGTATAGCTTTTACCATTGTACCATGGCACCGATATACATACCTATATCACAGAATGAGGAATAGTACAAGTACAGAAATTTCACTTCCTAACAAAAACGGCGTTTAGGCATAAGAAACGTGCCTACTCTCTGCATCTCTGTCTATCGCATAACTTGTATTCATTCACACGTGGCACGTGTAGCGCTAGGGTTGTCACGTAAAAATACTTCAATGATGCAAAAACTGTTCTACCTCATCAGATATCGCTTAAGTACAGTGAACCGATATTAATTAAGTACATGTTACTTCACAAGAATAATAAATCTCATATTTTTAACGAACCATCTAACGATACCCTGCATGGTGGGTTTTGCAAGAAAAAAAAATGCATCCCCATTTTACGTGTAGGGGAAGTACCTTCAAACTACATATATCGTGTTACATTTAAAATAAAAGAGCTCATTGTGTGCATCTCAAATATATTTTTTGTAATTTTAAAATAATAAAATTTAACACTAATCATTTATTTATGTACAACGAAAATATATACAAGAATACTTAGCCAAAATAATATAAAGAAAATTAAAACTAACTTAAATCTAAAACGGGCCCTTGAGGCATTGTACCGAGGATGCTGGCGGCATTTCCTCGCTGTATCGCAATGCTGATAAAACGGGCCCTTGAGGCATTGTACCGAGGATGCTGGCGGCATTTCCTCGCTGTATCGCAATGCTGATACGTTGAGCGAGGAAACCGCCAGAAATTATTTAAGATAATAGCAAAAAAATTACCATTCCCCCCTTCATCTCCGAAACTACTGGGTTTATAATAAAAAAAAATACATTTCAAATCATCAACCAACAGGTTTTGTCGGACATACTAAATCAACAACAAACACGTCACAACTGCATACAACAGGACAGGTCATCTTCTTATGTTTTTCAGCTACTTATACCTACACTTTGTCCGTGTTTCAAATGCTATGGTCACAATAAAGTACAACTACCTAAATAGGACAACTATTATGTAGCTAATCAAGTAAATTAAATTTAATAACGCGTGTTTCATTTTGAATAAAATTACAGTTAGTTACTTAATAAGTAAATCGTCGGAAATGGTGAGTTTAAGCTATAAGTACCTAACAAGTAGCCAAGTGGTTCGTATCGTATTTATTTATACAGTTTTGTTCCGTTCCGTGTAGAGACCCTTGGCCCGTGGGGTCCCAGTGCACGTCAGCTCCACAAGGAGCTTTCCAAAAGGCTCGTAGACGCCACAGGGGACCGAAGAGCTGGCAGCTTCCTCGCTCAACGCATTAGCGTTGCGATTCAGCGAGTAAAAGCTGCCAGCATCTTAGGAACCATGCCTAGGGGGCCCAATTTTTTAAACATATTTTAAGTTTAGGTATAGTTTTATTTGATTTGTTTAAATAAATACATAAATGAATTTATTTGTATTGTAACTTACAACTTGATAATTTTAAACACCAATACCAAACTAAAATAAAAAACTTACCGTTCAAAATTTGTAGGCAACTGAAAAAAAGATACACCAACGTTCCTTCGGGTATTCAAACAACCATATACACAGAGCATGTGTGGCCGGTTATCGGTTTCATTGTGGGTTTTTTAAATCACAAAACGACACGCATGTACATGCTCAGACGGCGGCGGCCCGCGAATGCGAACAGCTAGCATCAGGGTTTTCGAGCGTATAAAAAAATCCATTATTATTATCAACAGAGGGCGGGAGGCATTTGCCCAGCAGTGGGACACACATATAGGCTACGAAAAAAAATATCAGCAAGCTTCAAAAATTATACGATTTTATGGCAGTGTGGCTGTATAAAGTACGCTCGGCTGAACTCGATTCTCCATACAAACGTAGTTGCATTCTCATTTAAAAACGCCTTGCTGAAAAAAAAAATACCCCGGGTTTTTGAGTTTTTTTACGTCGTATGAAAACCTGAAAAATCGCTGTATTTTTCTCCATTATAATTTTAAGCAACAGAAACTAATTTCCGACCTAGATATGCCGGATCCCATTCTGTATACAAAATTTCAAGTTATTCTAGCATGGCGTTTTAAAATGAGAGCGAAACTACGTTTGTATGGAGAACCGAGCTTACTGCGGACTCTTAAGTTTCTGCTATTGTTAAATTCTCTAATGACTAAGACGCGGTTCTGAAGCGTTTAAGCTAATAAACGATCGCTTAAAATGTGTCTAATCAGTAATCACAGTAATCACCCTCAAATAGCCTTTATTTAATTTACTGATTACCTTAAAAAATACCGATACTAATTAAAATTAAGGTCCAAAACCAGTACATTTTTACGGAAATGTGGCACTGGCAGGACAACTTTTTGCCATTGCTATAATTTTATTAATTACTTTCAACAAAATTCTTTTAGTTTTAAAATTTGCCTATATACCTACTTTATAAAGCCATGAATATGACATTCATTACTTACCGAAAATTTCGAGTCCAATCTCGAAATTAAAAAAATAATAATGGGTTTACGTATTCAACTTAAACTTAGAATAGATTACACTCTCTGAGTCGTTTATTTATGCGGCAAGTTTCGCAAGATGCCTAACTCGGCAGTGGAATCGGGGACGAATTTTCCAGATTTACGATTTTAGTTTAGGGATAGGAAAGCGATTAAAACCCGATTAACAATGGAGCAAGTACAAACGCGGGTGCAAGAGATCCACCTGCCTCCCATTATGAAAGAGTTAATGGGTTTCATAGCCTGAAACTTAATATAAGTACGATACAGGACCAATGATTTGTGTGCAGTTTTTATTGTTATTGAGGCAAGGCGTAGTTTTAAACATAAACAAAAATTCGCCAATATAGGGTTCGGTACTTGTCTATCCGCTACTTTATGCGGACTTAAAAGTTCAGAAACTTATATTTTACTTTGTGTTTGGCACAACTAACAATATTGTCTCTTGTATTGTGTGTTGTAATGTTGCCTGTGAAAGCACAGGTGAAAGTTTTCTTTTAAAGTACGGTCTACTAATTTGATTTCTGGGTCATAGAGAAAATCAATATGAAATTTGCTAGAAATCTCATATTATTGTCACTGTGACAAGGTATGAAGTGGCCCAGAAATCAAATAGGTTGACTGTACATTTCTTAAGTTATATTTTGTATATGTTTTTATGCGGTACATACTTTTGTAAATTACTCGGTCCCTTCACGCTGCTAAACATTGGTGCCATACAATAAAATAATGCCACGACTAAGACCTTTCAAACAAGGTATGCCTCAACTGTATACACCAATTGGACATTTTTCCCATTCTCCTTTTCTGAAATTCCAGCCCTCGTCGCGTAACTTGTCTCAATTAAAGAGATGTACCTCAAAGATGCGTAATAAAGGGCAATTTAGCTGATTTATTGAAACATTCATTATAAGCGGTTACAGAGGTTAATTGTAGGCTTACTGTTACTAAAGTCAAGCCTCGGCTTGCTCGGGCGTTTAATGTGCAGAGTACGCAATAACGCTGTGATATAAAGATGAAAATCCAGTTGCAAATTACTATTATAACTAAATAATTTTAAGAAAAAAAAACCGACTTCAATGGGGGAGTCCGGTGAAAGATTATTAATCTTAGATGGTGCACTCTTAGATTCCATACAATAAAATACAAAAATGGCTATAAGTATGTTTATAATGGTAGAAGACTAAGTACCCTCAATTCCTCATGAAATCATGGAAAAACCTTGCTTGCTTGACAAACAAAACGAAGAGAACAAATCGCCAAACGTGAACTACGCGTCGTTGAAGAGTTCCGTTCTGATCATCATCAGCAGTTCCACTTCATCAAATGTCACTTTTATGAATGAAAATGCTTGATTAGTTCAAGAAAATACTAAAATCACTATTTGTGTGCCTTTCACATTTGAGGAGTTTCCTCGATTCCTAATGGATCCCATCATCAGAACTCGAGCATGACAAAAATCAATCGTGAAAATAGAACTTGCTTAACAAACACCGCTAGAAAGACAAATCGCCAAACGTGAACTTTTCGTCGTTGAAGAGTTCTGTTCTGATCATCATCAGCAGTTCCACTTCATCAAATGTCACATTTTTGTATGATAATGCTCGATTTGTTGATAAAAACACAAAAATCACTATATGTTTGCCTTTAAGATTTGAGGAGTTCCCTCAACTCCTCATGGATCCCATCATCAGAACTCGAGCATGACAAAAATTAATCGTGAAAATAGAACTTGCTTAACAAACACAGCTAGGAGGACAAATCGCCAAACGTGAACTTTTCTTCGTTGAAGAGTTCTGTTCTGATCATCATCAACAGTTCCACTTCATCCAATGTCACATTTTTGGATGCAAATGATTGACTTGTTGATAAAAACACAAAAATCACTATATGTTTGCCTTAAAGATTTGAGGAGTTCCCTCAATTCCTCATGGATCCCATCATCAGAACTGCCTTTTGACAAAAACGGGACCAACTTGGATATATACAATCAAAAAAAAAAAATTTCAAATCGGTTAAGAAGTGACGGAGTTATGGAGTAACAAACATAAAAAAAAAAAACATACAACCGAATTGATAACCTTCTCTTTTGAAATTTTGAAGTCGGTTAAAAAGCTACTTTACAGTAAGTACTTACAATTAGAAAAGAGATAAATATTTATACACGCTATGTTTGTGTACAGTTGTACAGTTTAAATTGTAAACTAGGTATTTTGTTATTTTAAACTAAATTAAAAAAATCAAAAAAGTATGAACTGATAAATTTCCAAAATAGTATATATGAATTGGACTTGGACATTTGAGTGTCGTTATCTAGAAATATTTTAGGTACGTATTATGGATCGATATTTTGTATTATTTCAAGTTATTCAGAATTCATATGAGCTGATGATTGAAGGTAAAACTCTTTAACGGTTAGGAGTTAGAGGATAATGTGAACATATATATTATATATTAATATGATATGAGTATCATGTGAATATAGGATTTTAGCTGTGTTCTTTCAAGTTAATCAGGTGCAGAGCTGATGACGGAACGTAACTCCAACACGGTTAGGAGTTTCATAAGTGTTCTTGTCAGTGTTTTAGATTGGCATCGACTTCAAACAGATCAGTAGGTATCTAAATATTACAGTGCAGTACAGTTTTCGATTTAATTAGTTAGAAATATTCGCGCGTGGTTGTCCATTGGATCAAACAAATAATTAAGTTTATTTTTCTCATTTTTGTTTTAAGGTAAAGAGTTTTTGTTAAGCATTTTTGTTAATTGGTTATTTTCTATACACTTTTCGCTAATGCTGTATCATTAGAAAAGCACTTCTACTATTTTCATCGAATGCATGTAAGAGGCGTTATGTCACTCACATTTGGATCTCAAAACACGGTAAAACGCACCGGTTAACCTGTGGGACCTCCGAGCTAAGCGGTGATTTATTTTATTAAAAAGCCCATTCTATCCCTGTAGGTAGATGAGACGCTGACGCGACTAGTCGTAAACTTGTCCGGATTTAATAAAATTTATTCAGCTCCGTCTTTGGGGGCCGACAAATCATAAATTTCGAGGAATACTTATTTAGTTGGGACGGCAGTTTTAGAGCTTCTAAAGTAGACAGTTTATACGGAGCTCCAGAGGATACGTGTCACAGTGACCCTTTATCTTACCTGTTTGAGTTGTGGGCAGGAATGACTCGTACCTAACTCAAATGAAATATCAAGCAGTTAAGTAAAAACGAGGACACCCTACTTAGCATACCTGTCACTGATATGAATTTTATTTATGACATGGGTAATTAAATTAAATAAAACATTAATATTTCGTATCTTAACAATACAACAAACAATTGCAACTAGCAAAGATGGTACCCAATAGTTGAGAACTTTTCTGTTTTTGATTAACCAACCAACCGAATATTTTTTTTTGTTTAATAACAATTTTTCTTAATATTACATGCGATAAATGCTTTTCTTTTTAAGTTGACATGACACAGTCCGAATGCAATGACAATAACAAGAAAATATACACCCAGAAGCAATTAAAACGGGTCAGTCTGCAAGGAAATTCGATGCAAAGTGTACACGTTTATTTTGTTCTGGACCATAGTTTACGCAGAATCGAGCATAGAAACACTTAAACGCTTTTTTCAATGTATGTTTCTTTTCAAACTTATTCGTTATTTCTTCTTATTGCTTACTCTTAAGTTATTTGTGAACCGAAGAGAAGCATCTGAAACGATAAACGTCCGCTTGATTTTAAATTTTTTGGAAATTATCAATCAGAAGGAGAGGTGACGCCATGCAAGTAATTTCATGCTTTCACCGATAAAGCAGTCATTTGTTTCACCGCCAATAGAATTTTCAAACTAACTGTTAATCAAAGTATGGCTTTCTAAAATTATATTTAGTTAAAATTAAGTAGTATTAAGTTAAGGTATGCTTGCTATACTATTATTACCCACTGGAAAGCGTGCAGCGATCGTTCATGCTAATCTCAGTCCTGGATGGTTTTTTTCGATTTTGAATTTGGTACCTTCGTTAACAGAGTTCGAAATTCGATTTGAATCTGAACTAACATAATTACACGGAGACTTAGGGTTGATGTTCAACATACGGTGCCAATATGGAATCACAGGCAACGAGAGGGAGAAACTTATAAGTTAAAAGCGTCACGCATGAGGCACGTCACTGCGTTTACGGTGCATCAGAACGTATGCAGCTGTGTGGACGGACCTTTACATGGACTCACTCCGGGCTACATACACCGGCCTAAATATTTTCGAGCTTAGTAGTCACAGAGTGTTGAACGTGTTAAAGATCCACCGAATCCTCAAGTAAATAAGGGGTCGGCGAGGGAGCGCTCGTGGCCCAGCGGCACCCGCGTACCGGGTGTGGTATGCGAGGTTAAACAACGTGGGGGCAGGTCAGTTCTTGGATGGGTGACCGCTTTGAGTGGTTACTAACTGAGCGCTCCCGTGCTTTGGAAGGCACATTAAGGCGTCGATCCCGGTTGCTGTCTACGACAGCAGTCGTTAAGTCAGGTTAGAGGCCTTCGGGCGGCTTGAGAACTTCTAACAGTCAAGTTGCCCACTCACTTGACAAGGGGGGTCGAAGTTGCACTACGTCCGTGGGAGTACCCACCGTTACCCTACACGTGACCCCTGGGTGGCGCTAAAAGTCCAGCAAAAACTGGCAACCAAACTTGTCTTCTCGAGGACCTCACGGTTCGAAAATAAATGCCAAACGATTATTATTATTAGGGGTCGGTAACGGGCTTTTGATTCTGGAGTGAAGTGGGGATCCAATTTTTTTTCTTTCAAAACCCTTTGTGTTGGATGTCGTTAGTAAACGGTAAAGTAAAAATGATATGAGCTTTCTTGTACTATTTTTTGATTTACCAGTTGGTTTGCGTGATTTAAAGTGCTAGTTTTTGTTGGAGTCCAGTGTCTCCCCCTGTGCAAGCTAAACGGTTGCTACTGGGAATGTTAAAAAAATCAAGGTACATATAATCAATTTAAAAGGAGAACAATCACAGCTAAGTTGAAATCACTAATTAACGAAGTACTCTGGTCGATCTTAAGAAATGTACTTGGAAAAAGAAACCTATGAACTATTTTCATCGATTACTTAGATATATTGTTAGTTGTTAGTTACGCCAAATATAAAATAAACATAAGGTTTTCGATATTTAAATCCACGTAATGTCACGGGTGGACAGCTACGGAACCCTACATTGCGCATGGGCCGACACGCACTTGGCCACTTTTTTACTTTATACATACATCTCTCTTCGAGATTTAGATGGTTACTAAAAGTTGTGCAGTCAAAGTGGCGAAATAGTTCGGTACACCATATATTTTGTACATATGGTGTACCGAACTATTTGGCCACTCTGGCTGTTACAGGTAAAAAAACTTAAGAAAAGGACCTGTAAAAGATGATTCACAGTAGACCGTTCTGTGTCCGGGCCGGTCCGTTTTATATGACAGCAATCGCAATGTCCGCCGTATTTCTTAAGAAGAAAACGGGCCGGCCCGGACACGGAACAGCCTACTATGAATCATCCTTTATATGTAGTTGTAGCGTGTTCAAATAGACATTACATATTTAAAATATATAACAAAAAGAACTTATACGTACTATATGACGGTGCCTGTTTGTTTGTTTCTTTATTGGACCGACCAGTTATCGGTCGACAACCCTTTCTTTGTACGTCATCTCGTACTCACTCATACTCGTATTAGTTTTGGGGGAAATTTGGCAACTAACAATTTTTAAGAGTGGACCGTCTGTATTATTAGTAGTATTACTTATTCTGTGCTCTTAGCAAAAGGCGTCGAGCGCCCAGCCGGCGCCTGATCCACGCTCACCGCAATTTGCTTCCAAATTCGCATTCCTACGAATTTTTGCAGCATTATTTTTAAATTACCAGCACCGGCTTGATGGCGATTTTATTTCCTGCCGCCGTTGCAGGAAATGAGGAAAACAAGACACTGCGGATGGAAATTTGGATTTACCACGTTTCGTGTCGGTTTTTTAGCCGCAGGCCATGCGGAGGAGTTACGCCTTGACCTGGACGGGTTTCGCCTCCTTTTTGCGTCCAATTTATGTTGAATCTTGAGAATTGTTTGAAGTATGCGAACATTGAAGTTCGTGTCTGATTATGAAATGTGTTTTCAATCTTTTAATATTCCTGGAACATAGCTGTAAGTCATATAGCCAACGAATTTAGAATTTGGGACGCCTAACGCTTGATTGTCTCGTCAAAGTTTAAAGACATTCAAAGATTTTTCTGGGAAAAAGTTTCCTATTAAACAGCGCGACCATACGAATTCTGAGAATTTTCTTGAAGAAAGTAAACATTTAAAGAAAAAAGTGTTAAATATAATAATTCAATAGGGTAACTACAGTTTTTATTTACGGCAAAAAGCGTGCGACTCTCATTTGAATGGGCCGTGCGCTTATTTATTACAAATCTTGTAAACAAAAAAAGTTTATAAAACAGTAGCGTTTCTCATATTCATCGGTAGCTATTGAAAACAAGAATAATTTTAAAAAAATACATACTTAAAGTAAATGTCCCTACCGACACAAACGTGACAATGTAAAGCAAATATAAATTAATTATGAAAAATAGGTAGTGGCGGTTAAACGACGACCACTTTGGCTTAGTTGGTATTGACCCTGCCTACGAAGCCGGAGGTCTCGGGTTCGAATCCCGGTCAGGGCATTATTTGTGCATTTATCGCGAATATTTTTCCTGTCTTGGATGTTTCCTATGTATTTAAGTATGTATTTATCTATATGAGTATGCATATCGTCGTCTGGTATACCCATAGTTTAAGCTTTGCTTAATTTGGGACTAGGTCGATTTGCATGTGATTGTCCCCCAATATAAAAATACGATGGAAATTGTAAGTTTTATTCAAATTCATAGAGGTGATTGATACTCAAAGTTGTTCATGTCTGAACAAACACGATAGTGATCGATATTTATTAAACCTGCATCTAACTATTATCTTTTAGCTTGAGATCCAAAGATAATTTTCTTATTCATAAGATTCTTCAAGCTAAAAGTTATGACTCGTCATGGTAATTGCATCTATGTAACTTTTATATATTAGCTTGAGATCCAAAGATAATTTCCTTATTCATAAGATTCTTCAAGCTAAAATTTATGACTCGTCATGGTAATTGCATCTATGTAACTTTTGTCTTTTAGCTTGATATCCAAAGATAATTTCCTTATTCATAAGATTCTTCAAGCTAAAAGTTATGACTCGTCATGGTAATTGGATCTATGTAACTTTTATCTTTTAGATTGAGATCCAAAGATAATTTCCTTATTCATAAGAATCATAAGATTTTTCAAGCAAAAAGTTTCATGGTAATTGCAGAACTTTTTGAACGTGCGTTATAATTATCATCTTTATTTTTTAAAGCTGTAAATGACAGTTGGCTACTTAAAACCAAAATGTAATACGATGACGACCTGTTTAGCCTAGTTGGTAGTGACACTGCCTCCGAAGCTAGAGGTCCCGGGTTCGAACTTGCATGCATTTTTAATTATGTTGCGAGGCTACGGGCTGCCGAGTTAAGACGAGTACGATCAAATTAACTCTCTGTATGAAAGTTCTTGAAAATGTAAAGCGGCCTTAGGCAAAAGGTTTGGTACAAAAACCATGCTGTGGAAAAACTTGTTATTTGTGCTTGTCACTGTATCACTACAAACGTCTTGAAAGTATTATTTGCAGGTCAGGTCTCAAGCTGAAGGACTTAATATTTCTACCGCGTGTGTAGATGAGCAGAGAGAACCAACAAATCACTAAGTACGGATGATAATGTGAGGATAGTTTTACCCAGTCTTTATTAATATTAGGGGGACAGTAAGGGGACAATTTCACCTGTCATGTTAAGGTGACCAGCATGAGAAAAATGAATAAAAAATCATGTTGTCAAGTTTTACATGCTAAAATTATGGGAAGTGTAGAGGACATGATACGTGACAAGGTTACGCCGCAGTTTAATTGCCAGGTTAAAGAAAACCAATCCGGAATAATTTATACCAAAACAAAAAACGACACCATTTTTGTACTTCGCTATCAGTTCGCTATGCCACAATTTGTGGTTTCCGTGAGCCAATGCTTGGTTACCTACAGAAAATACCGAAATCGGCATATCTCTCCTCTATTCCTCCTAGATCCCATCATCAAACCTTCACCAAATTTATATGGGACCAACTTGGGGGTACCTGCTTTGAAACAAAAAATAATTATCAAAATTGGCCGACGTGGTCAAGAGTTATCGGGGAACATACATACATAAAAAAAGAAAGACAATCATGCAGACGAACTGAGAACCTCCTTCCTTGTATTGAAGTCGGTTAGTAAAATGAATTTAGCGCTCGGAGACTGCTTACCGTAATGCTTCTGATTGCTAGATAATGGCAGACACGAAGTTTTATGGTAATAGTTTGGGCGAAGAATATTAAAAAGGTGGTCGATGATAAAACGGTAAATTAGCGGAATAGTTAGACTTATGAAGTAGCAGAAAAATAATAAATTAGTTTTCACGATTACACGGAGGACAAGATATTTCTCACGAACATGTCATGAGTCATGACAGTTAACATGTTTTTCTTCTTTGGCGGTCATAGGGGAAGCATCCTCCAAAGTGTTTTAACTGAGGACAACGAAAATTTAGAATTTTAAAAGGCTTTACTTTTTTTTTTTATTAACCGTGAATAGCTCTTGTTGTTTAGCATTCGTTTTTTTTTAAGTTGAAAACGGCCTATATAAGATTATTTTAGACACGGTATTATTTAATGCTTTACAAGAAACGTTCACATAATTATTAAGACGTGTAAGTATAACGTGTATTTTTTCATATTTATTCGGCAACTCATTTAGCCGAGCCAAATCTTAGCCACCTGCCGTTACTACTCCTCTTAAGCGAATTTCCATTAATCAAACCTCAAAGACAAAGACAAAGACAAATATATTTATTTTGCTTAAAACGTGGTACAGAAGGTGGTAAAAATTTATCATAGAGACACACACATTTCACCAGCAACTGGCATGCAAAATTTGAATGAAATTATATATAAAATAATTCAATCACTCCTCTTCTTCCGCACTAAAACTATGTATCAGTATAGTCTAAGCGAAACAGACATCGTTAATGTATTAGAGCTTGTTTTTGTCTGTAACACGATGGCACTATGAAAACCCTATAGCCCTTAGTTTGGATTATTCTCTCTGGCCTTTTGCGCAAGCGGCAACGCTGAAGTTACAAGACAAGTTTAGCTGAGACGGAGTCTCGCCGAGACATAATTGACAGCAAAACTTGAACGCGACGACGCAGGTACGATTTCTACGACTTTTGACAAGGCAATACTACTCCTTGACTTGGCGATGTGGAGGCGGTTAAGATTTAAGAGGCGGCGAAGAAGAGATTTGAGTCAGTGCCGTTTTTTTTCTGAGCGCCTACATTTAAACGAGTGTTTGTTGACTGGCGCGGTATGCTAGTAAGCTCACGTCAAAGAACAATATACCACATACTTCCACCGCGGTACCGGCTTGCCCAGTGGAAATCGCCGTTAAGTCGCATTGATTGACAAGCGGAGTTTTAGCACAGCGCCCGCGGCGGAACACATGCTAAAAAAATGGATGATGTTGGATAACCAAGAAATCAACTTAATTGAAAGTGCTTGAGTGGACGATATAAATATATAAAACAAAAACGATTTACAGTCGCAATAAACAAAAAAAATACAAATGAACAGAGGAGTTGATTTCTTGAAATCAACTTGAGAACAGTTGATTTTTTGAAATCAACTTAATTGGAAGTGCTTGAGTGGACGACATAAATATATAAAATAAAAACGATTTACAGTCGCAAAAAACAAAAAAATACAAATGAACAGAGGAGGAACACTACTAAATCAGAAATTAAAACAAAATCGGTGCGACTATAGTTTCGGGCTCAGCTTTTGCTGCAAGCCTGGTCGGCTGTACTACGCTGTTTTCAGCCCCCACCTTTTTTATACCGCGTCGGTGGCAAACAAGTGTACGGCCCGCCTGATGGTAAGCGGTCACCGCAGCCTATGGACGCCTGCAACACCAGGAGTGTTACATGCGCGTTGCCGACCCTTTAAAATTTATACACTCCTTTCTTGAAGAATCCCATACTATAAGTCCTCGGAAAAACCTCGACATGGGAGCTCATTCCACAAACGGAGCGTCCGAGGGAGGAAGTTCTTCTGAAACCATACCGTACGCGACCATTTTGGTTCCAAGGAGTGAGGATGAATGCCCCGCCGACGGCGAGCAGTGCGATGATAGAAAGCGGCCGTGGGCATCATGTCGAACAGTTTTTCGGAGCACAACCCATTATACGTACAAGCGATAGAACACGCGCAAGGTTTCTCCTTAAGCTTAACGGTTCAATATCGCTCATGAGTTTGGGATCATCCAAGATTCACACAGCACGTCTCTGAAGCGAGTTAAATGGCCAAAGCTGACATCTAGGTGCTCCCGCCCAGAGGTGACAGCAATACTACATATGGGAACGAACTTGCGACTTATATAAAAGAAGTCTCTGTCCCGGGGTGAAGTACCGCTTCGCTCTATTTGAGCACACCTAGCTTTTTGGATGCCAGTTTGGCCTTGCCTTCCAAGTGGCTTCGAAATTGGACGTCATTGGAAATGTCGACACCAAGGATCCCAATACTCTCTGAGATGGAGAGGGTTGTGTCTTGGAACCGTGGGGCCACAGTGTTTTTTTCAGATTTTTTCACTAGATAGTTTAAGAGCCTTAGTGTTTCAAAATTCATGAAGGGCATATCCGCGCCTTAACCTCGCATACCGCACGCGGTACGCGGGCGCCGCTGGGCCACAAACGCTCTTGTTCGGTAGATAACTGTGTGTCATTTTAGATAGCTTTTCTTAGCTTTGTACGAAAGCGTACAACTTCGGTTCGTGGTCGGTAAAATAGTGGTATGCAGTACCTGGAGTATTGTTTTATGCTTTTGTACATCGCTGAATGCTCACGGTGATAGCAGGCTATTCCGACTGGCATGGAGTCAGGTTCTTGCTAAAAACGTCACTGCGCACCACTGATTATTTAAGAGGCCTGTTTCTGAAAAGTTTCTGCGAGGTTGGCAGGAGACACGTAAACCATCAATGGTATTGATGTAATGTACAGTGTTATACTTAACCTGATTGCACGCAACCATAAAGCCACAGTTCTCATAAAAGTACCATGCATAAGTCATATAAACCACCAAGCCATTTCTGGACATGATGAGGCAACTATGTCGAGGCAGAAGTCTCGCGAAGGAACCTGAGCCTCAAGCTAGCCGCTTGGATATGTCCCTACCTAACACCTAACACGAGCAATCAGGGTATCCTCGCAGGTGGTACAGGCACAAGGCACATGACCGAGACTATGAGAGTTATGTCACAATAGCGCCTGATGAATGAACATGTACATGGTAATAATAAGAGCGTAGCCCATAATATTATGAGACCAGCCATTTTATAATGCATAAAAGCATAGGCAAAGTAAACAACTGTGATCTAAATTAGAAGCTAGTGGGAATAAATGCATAAAGCATAAGTAGTATATACTACTATGATCCATAGATCAGCTGAAATATAAATATATTATAGTGGCACTCTATAAAGGAGGCCTACGTCCAGCAGGGGACGCCAATCAGATCATATGATGATGATCAATCTATTACACAACTGTGATCTGAATCAGAATCCAGTTGGAATAAATGCATAAAGCATTAGTAGTATAAACTACTATGATCCACATTAGAGATCAGCTGAAATATAAATATATTAATATGGCACTTTACGAGGGAGGTCTACGTCCAGCAAGGGACGTCAATCAGATTATATGCTGATGATCAATCTATTACCTCGTACCCAAATATTGTGCAAACAAGACAAAGCTGTTACTATTCAGGTTTAGTGTCCAAATCGAATCATACAGTCATCCCATAAGCTAAGTATCACTACTGAGTTATGCAACCGCAAATCCTCAGCATTGACCAGCGTTCTCACGACAGCAAGGAGTTTTGCTCGAGTCTTCAATAACCTGCATCGCCATTGAACTTTCACATCCCATCTCGCCCATATAGTAGAGTATATAAGGGTACATATATATTGGGGTCTTTAATGATCAGTTTCAGCAAACGGCAATACAGATTTCTCGTCTGGACGGATCTATAGTGTCTTGTATGAATCAAAGATTCCGACAAGCAGTAATAGAATCCGGCACCTAACCGGGTCAGCAGCCCTTTTCAAAGCCCGTCCCGTGGATTCAGACCAAAGAAGAAAGCCTGTCGTTAAGAATCTGTAAAGACTGTCCCTAACACCCATTGATGATCGTATTTCATCGATCTGGAGAAAAACCGTTCTTTAGCAAAATAGTTATTATTAGGTATATTTGGGTACTACATGTACAACCAAAACCTCTCGTCATAGACTGGAACAAACCACACATTATCGTATCAAACGATTGGCAGTTCAGGCTGTGACGTTACCTCATTGCTGGAAATAGCCACGGATAAGGTCCATTGCGGCCAGTTCCAACAACTACAATACAACCAAAACCTTTTGTCATAGGCTGGAACAAACCATACTTAATCGTATCAAACGATTGGCAGTCCAGGCTGTGACGTTACCTCATTGCTGGAAATAGCCACGGATAAGGTCCATTGCGGCCAGATCCAACAACTACAATACAACCAAAACCTTTTGTCATAGGCTGGAACAAACCATACTTAATCGTATCAAACGATTGGCAGTCCAGGCTGTGACGTTACCTCATTGCTGGAAATAGCCACGGATAAAGTCCATTGCGACCAGTTCCAACAACTACAATAAATTAGTAGTAAAATATGTCAGTTGGTAGATAGATATAGAATACTGAAACAGTATCTACTCATAACACGAGTAAGTATAGATGAAAATATTAACGTAATATGAATTACGTGTGACAGACTATGCTGTAATTGGAAATCAAATTCCATCAAGATAAATAAGTCAAGATCATCACTCAAGACATTTGTCGTACGTGAAATATGGTTGTAAGACAAAATAAGATCACACAGCCAACGATAGCATCTTAGGCCTGTTGTAAAGACAACATTAATTATGATATTTAAATTGCCAGAGAACATAAATAAGTATCATAGATTGAATAATACAATCAGAATAATGATGAAAATATTGACGTAATATTAATTACGTAGTAGACAGATTTGCAATTGGAAACCAAGTTCCATCAAAAGATACATAAACCAAGATCACACAAGATATTGGTTGTAAGAAAATAATATACTTAGATCACACAACGCAACGATAAAATTTCGGCTTGCTATAAAGATAACATGATTTAAGCCATTTAAATCGTAATAGAACATAAACAAATATAGCTGGCACAAGAAATGGGTTTCAGAGATTAAGAAAATCATATCTCATAACGCAACGATACCATTTCGGCTTGATATCATTTATGCCATTTAAATCGCAACAGAATATAAATAAGTACCATAGCTCACACAGTCAGAAAGTTTTGCGAAACTTAGAAAACCATCCAAGGATCTCTTCATCTGTGCGTGTACAGCCGTATTCTTCAAAGCCGTCATGCCGGAACAATTCCCATATGTAGTAGTTGAAGCCTTGACCAACCAGCTCGATGTTGCAGCACATCTTCGTGACCATCTTCTAGCAGTGGTAAGGAAAGCCGTTGATTGCCACTCAGGGTTGTAGGAGATAACCCAGAGATAGAATGGTATGGTGTTCAGGAACTCCCTCACAGGTTGAGCATTGGAGGTATGGCAGATCGTCTTGGTACAGGTGTAGTTTGCGATGGTCTTCATTGGTAGTCAGTTGTTCGCAGCGCTGGAAACTTCTGGTAACATATGGTAATGTGCGCAGGAACGCCTTTGGATATAGCGTTTGATGGATGCTTGGCGGATGTCACATTGTCATGGCACAGCAGTAGATTGATGGTGGCCTGGATCTGGTCATCGATTATCCACATGGTATCTTCTGAGTATCAGTGATGTGGCTGGCTAGCTATCCTTCTCTTAAAAAGGTTTGATTTCGCAAAACCTTCCAAACGCCCGAACTATGGCATAGAAATCTACTAGATGTAATAATCACTTGAATGTTAAACACTAATTGAACCCTAATTATTTAACTACCTACATTGACACAACCAATACCTTTCACTAATAATGCAAAACCAATGTTAACCGCAAAACCTATGAAAATATACAAAACCTATTCAAGAATCCGTTAGATATTAATAGTTATATTTATCGTGTATAATTTATAAATTGTAATAAAGTTCAGGCAAGGCTATAAAAACAAAATACGACTAGACACATAAATCACCCAAACATTTTAAAGGAGATATTAATTCAATACGAAACGCATAACCACTGTAAGTATATCACGAAATGTAAATCAAAGAAAACACATCAAAGAATTAATAAATCTCACAGATCCGATACTATAATCAACATGAACATTACACACTCATTAAGACGTACTCCCGTTTGCTACCGTCGTTGTATAAAAAGTACGAAGTTATGATCCATGATCAAGGAATAATAATTAAAATAAGATTCGGTAATAACCAGCCTGTATGAATAGCACCTACGTATATCAATAAAGGAAATAGCACACACAAATCGGCCACCATAATTGGTAAATTATTAGCATGCACAATAAATATAGGTCGAATAAAAGACAATTTATTTATTAAATCAGGTAGTAATCAAACGCCGCCGATGTACCTTTCATATAGCAAATATATGGACAACGTAGTTCAAGGCAATACGACACTCGATAGAATAAAATGCATCTTTAATGGAGAATATGATAAACTGCAATTCTATTATCATTCATTTACGGGAATGTGATATGCTATATCGAATCCTCATACATATCTTCCACCAGAGAGTTATCTGGCCAGGTATATATGATTAACCACATATAGTCTCCGGACTCGTCCGTATCGACAAATATGGTTCGATTATTGATAAAGCATGTCAGAAATTAACAATTTAAAATTACGAGGCTATGCTAATCCCGAATCACCATACATACCTAAATCTAGGGGGTACCCTAGCGAGATAAATATGTATAGGTAACCATTTTACTCTCCGGACTTCGCTCCGTAACGAGAAATATGGTTTGATTCTTGGATAAGCAATACCTTAATAACGTCTCACTTCAGTAAAACAAAATTAAGAAAGGAAAACGAACTTACGCTTGTGGTTTATCTAGTCAAATAACGCAACACTAATATATCACCAATATTTGCTATACGAGGTTTTAAGACATTCGCTGACAAAGAAATCCCTGTGAACAGAAAGGATTATTCACACACATCCTAAATATCCTAACACAGTGAAAACCCTATTAGAATCCCTAGCCAAGACACTTTAAACAACGCACATAAGGACACTCCTGAAGCACCAAGACTAATATTGCTCGTCGCTCTCGTGAAGGCAAAAAAGTCCCTAAAAACGTTGTGAATCTCCTTACGAGTATATACCCCCCTCAACCGATCATCAGCGCCACCAATATCACGCGATTACTATGTTTTTCCGTAAATTTGGAGGGAACGATTCTCATTGGTTTTCAACTTAAATCTGAAATACTATTGGTTAACAAAACTCGCAAGTTCTCCTACTCGACACCAGACACCTCCACTCTCACTATTCCTTTTAAAACCTCACTAAAATAAAAAGTCACCTATGCAGAACCAATTGCTTACTTTATCATAAATTTCATTTTAGCTGGGTAAGCATAAAGTCAGGCGCGAGTCTACCCGCTCAAGCCGGCTCAGCAGCTATTGTTATTCAATTAATAACTTCCATCAGCGAGACTCACAGCTCACGCCTAGTATATCTTGACACCGAGATCCGTACTAACAACTCGTAGTCGGAGGTCAGACCTACACTGGTTCGCCTAAGGTGAGGTCATTTTTTACATCAACTTTAGCGCTGTGAATGATGTGCTCACAGCTACCCGTATAAATTCAGATGGCTACATATATCGCTACTGGACCTACCAAATGACGTACTTTTGACACGGTTGGATTATTATCTCTTGTCAGTTAAGCAACTTGTCGCTAGATGGCCCTGCCTGGCCTAAATAAACATTAACAAAACTTTGTTAAAGCTGTTCTAATAATTATATTGATAATACTATTCTAAAATACAATAAAATACATTAAAACTTGGAAGATTTTATGAAGAAATAGTAAATAATCGACCTATTAAAACTTAATTTAAAGCCCATTAACTTTTACCATGAAAACCTTCATCGATAATGAAAATTCAAGAAAATAAATAAGCTTTCCCGATTTTCCCGAAGCTTAGAAGCTTTCATGGGCTGAGGGATGTCGTTCTGTTACAGCTTGTAGGTGCAATACACAGAAAATACCACCTACTTACTTTTTTGCACCAGGATAATAAAAATGGTCGCAACCGATCATAAAATTTCACAATGTATTTGTACAAGGAAATAAGTATTCTATTGCAACTAGAGTTGTACGAAGAAAGAAACGGATCATTCGAAATCGGTTACAAAACTCCGGTTCCGTACACTGCCATCGGCGCAGTTTTCAATGAAGAGAGTAGGTAAGTATGACATCGCGACTCACTGTGGCTGAATATCGAATTCGATTTAAACATCTCGTGCCACGGAACGGAATGAATAAAAGTCACATTTTCGTTCGTCTGATGGCAACTGGCGCTCCCTTTATTGGTATTTCGTATTGAAATTTTAAGCAAATTGTATATTCGGTGAAATAACGGGTTTGAGAGTGGCCTGGATCGCTCATTTCGATGTAAATGTGTCACTTGCGTACACGAGCCCCGGCTATCACCGTGAATATGGAGTATTCCCGACGTTTTTATGATACGACCATTTTTTCACTGCATCATCACGTATCTTGTGCTTTATGGCTTTTGGAATTTAATCCACACTCTGATATCATGTTTGCTACGTATGTATTATTCTGCCTTTGCATTAGGTTTTCGACAAAAAAGACGTTTTTTGATACCATGTCGGTGGTAAATAAGCGTACGGGCCCGCCTGATGGTAAGCGGTCACCGCAGCCTATGGACGCCTGCAACTCCAGGGTTGTCATATAGGCGTTGCCGACCCTTTAAAAATTATACACACATTTATGTCAAAAATACTAATTTAAAACAATAGTAGGTACTATTTAGCTTTTAGTAACTTTTAATAAACATTATATATTTTAGGATCATTTAAAGCACACCTAATCTGCTCCTACCTAAGGGTGCGCAATATAGGTGACAATATACAAAGTTATATGTACATTGAACACTCAATAGCAAATAAAACGGCTACACTTTTTATGGGAATTCTATACAAAGTATTCACAAGTTATTAATTTTCAGTAAGTGTAACTAAATAAATACCTATCTAGGTTGTGAATGTGTATCTACATACAAAACAACCATGACTCGGAACAAATATTCGAGCTCATTACACAAATAAATGTCCTAACCGAGATTCAACCCCGGAAACGCTAGCGTTGGTAGCAGGGTCACTAGTCACTACCAAAGTAACCAACTAAGCAAAAAGGTCGTCAATAAGGCTTGATTAGAAAACCATTCCAGTATCAGATTTTTTGTGTTCATTCGAGACACAGCAGTTTTGTATTTTTGTACACCGTTTTTTGCACAATATGCAACCTTAAACTAATTTTCTGTACTGTTCACTTGTTCAGTAAAATGATAAATATTTTACCTTTTCATCGGCGCACTACTTAAAGCCAATTATGATGTAAACTAGTAAACGTGAAGTACACTTAAGAGCAAATAAAACGTACACACTTTAGTAGACTTTGTAGCCCGAGAAAGATACGGTTTTTTTGGAAATAATTCAATAACTGGCCAATTTTTGTTATACGGTCCTATTATGTGATTTTAAGAACCTATATTTTTAAAATTTCCGGATATCAAGACCGGAAGTTGGAAAAAAAATGATGTGCCCGAAAACTGGTGAATTTTTGCAGCAAACAGGGTATCAGTATTTTTATGATGAGTACTTCTATGTTTATGTCTATTTTAATACTTACGACCAGAATCGAACGATATGTGCAACGGGAAATGAGAAAAAAAATATCTAATAGGTAGTAGTAGTAGTCAATTTGACCTTCATGAATAGTCTACAGAGTGCATTTGGCTGCCACATTAATTCCAAAAGTTATTACAGCTTTAGGTATTTTGGGTTGATTCAGTATAAAAAGTGTCAAGAAATATAATAAAGGCATATAAAAACCCTAACTGCAATGATACCTTATATGCCATTAGCGTAATGTATTTTTATGTTTTACGATATTAATAATTGATTGTATTATTAAGTTACCGTAACAAAAATAAGTTGATTTTCATATATTACAAAGAACATAAATAGAAGTAGTATATCATAAAGAAAATAATTCTTATAGTGTTTTCGCTAGAATTTTACGGATTTTTTATAGATTTATTTTTAATATTTTCTACCGTCGCGTTAATAAATGTAGGTGTATTATTAAAGAATACTTAGTATAATTACTTAACCTAATTTTTGATGCACTAAATTTGCTGATACCGATATATTGTTGTTTTTTCATACAATGAAACCGTATAGCTCTCGGGCTATTATTGTATGAAAATTCTATAAGGGTGACGTTATAGAATGTACGCCGGGTTGATGTTATTTTCCATACCAAATGTGATATTTGAACTTAAATTGTTATACATTAAATTGTGTAAACAATAAAAATAGAACATGTCATTATAATTACATTTAAAAAATTTAATTAGCATCTATAAACGATCAAACTTATGCAATTAAATTTAATAATAAAAATAAAATAAAATGTCAAATTGTGTTTACAAAAAAAAATATTCATCTAACGTCATTCTTAATAGGTAGGTATAAAATATTTCGATGCTTATTATGTCATCACGCTTTGCATCATCCAGATACTCTTTTATTTTTTTGATAAAAACCTATACACTTCGTTCTTAAATTCGATTACATTATCTATCTGTAGTATGGACTTAGGCAAACGGTTGAATATTCTAGGTGCCATACCAAATACACTTTTCCCGAGTAAGGCCGTTTTCATTGGTCTGTTGTTTATTTTACCTCGCTGACGCACACTATTAAAACTAGTAAATTGATTAGGGTTTGTTTTTACATATAAAGTCACTTCACGTATAAAAAGGCACGGGAATGTCAATATTCGGTGTTTTATAAACAATGGTTTACTGACCCCGTATGTCGGATACCACAGACTGCTCTCAGACATTATTTTTTGCCCCCTAAACACTAACTCTCTTTCCGTTGAGTTTCCCCAAAATATAATACCATACTTTAATGTAGACGTAGCATACGCGTGATATGCCATAAATACTGTCGATGGGTTAACTACCTTCTAAGATTATGCAAAACATACGCAAATTTATTGAACTTATTACATACAAATTCAGTTTGATTTACCCATGTCAACTTACTATCTAGGCTTAATCCTAAAAATTTCGCAACGTCAGTTTTGTCAATGTTTTGGCCATTGTATGTCACAGTTAGATTCGAAAATTTGTTAATTCTTTGTGTAAAATTCATAATCTTCGTTTTAGTCAAATTTATTTTTAAATTATTTCTACTCAACCATTCGATTACTAATCTAAGTGCTCTATTTATATTATATTCATATGTGTCTAAGTTTTCAGCTGTGACAATTACTGTGCTGTTATCAGCAAAAAGCGCCAAAGGATAATCAACGGCTCACGCCCGTATCCCATTGACGTAGGTAGAGACCAGAGAATGCCGAATACTACGGTTCTTACATATTTATTTCGCTTAAATCACATCCATACATCTCCTCACACATGCTCGTCGGCTGCAGGTACTGCTGATTTCGCCTTTTTTCAGTATCGTAGAAATACGATCAACATACCCTCGCCTTGGTCGCCACCTTCCAACACTTCCATCCATCTCCTGAACGTAAATCCTCTTTGTTAGTCTGCTTTCACGCATTCTCTCAACATTCCCAAACCACCATTTAATATTTACCCAATAATATGCGCATTTCACCTGTTTTTATCTACGTCCCATAAAAATAATATTATTGCAAAACATTGTCGCTTCTTTACACGCATAAAAAAACCCAGTTTGATTTATAAGCCAGTTTCATTCGTTATGATTTACGGTAGCGCCGCGAATATTAAAGATTCGTATTGATATATTATTCCTTTATCCCTATTCGCCCTTTCTGCTATTTACGAGAGTTTCCCCTACCTCCATAACTTTCATCGGCCCTTTTACAGGGACTTGTTAGAGTGGAGTTTTTTTTTATAAATATTCGTCAATTTGTTAGGAATTCATACGTAAAAGTTACGGTTATTGTTGTTGTGGTTTTGGCTATGAAAATTAGTGTTGATTAAACTATTTTTACAGTGATCTGTTGCGCAATGATTAGCTTTTAAGCTCAATAATCCTATCGTTGGTACTGTTAAGAAATATCATTTGATATTGAATGATATTTGATATGTAATCTTTTACATAAAAACACTACACTTACTTTTAAACGATACTAATTATGCCAATTTTGATAATAGTTTAAAAAATACTTCAATCAGAGTATTTATTGCTTACTGATGACATAAAACACATAGATGATTTTTGAAATACTTTGATATCAAAGTTAAGAAGTGCATTTTGACCCGCCCATTCTACTCGATTAAGGGGAGGTCGTCAAGCGAGTTAGCGTTTTCGAGTTTTCTAAAAACAACCCGAAACGTAGAAAAAGGGTTTTAAAAATTTGAAAAAATTCTATGTTTTATTTAAGGATCTAGTCTAGTCAAAGTTGCACTCAGATACACGATCTAATGAACTTCGCTCGATAGAAAGAGACCCCAAAGTTACTCCTTTTTGTAAAGCATTTACAATCTGACGACTAAACTATTGATGTTTTAAATAAAGTTTTTGAACTAAACTAAAGCCATTCAGTATTTCTAGACATTTTTGCAGAATTTAAAAAGATAAAATGATTGTATGAATTAATATGTTTAAATACCTACGAAATGCGCGAGCGCGGAGGCTCGGCAGTCCCGATCAGTCGCGCGCTGGCGCTTACAGACAACGGACCTGTGTCAGTTTTATCCGCGACAGTTTCGTGCACCAAACAAGCAGTTTTTGACGAATTTATATAATGGTTGCAAATTATTTAAGAAGGGCAATAAAAACCCGAATGAAAAAAGGCGTAATTATTAACAAATAAATTATGGTCATAGTGCCACAGTATAAAAATGACAGTATAACAACTGAACTGAACCCCTCCAGAAATGTAACCAAAGTTGGTAAAATTATAAATGAAATGTTTATTACCAGAAATTGTAGATATAGTAAGAGATCTACGAGTACTGCTTTGCACTTGAATATTTTTGTAAGCTGTGAGCTTCAACACATTAATTCCGGCCGTCTTTTTTTTAATACCACGTCAGTGGCAAACAAGCGTACGGCCCGCCTGATGGTAAGCGGTCACCGCAGCCTATGGACGCCTGCAACTCCAGAGGTGTCACATGCGCGTTGCCGACCCTTTTAAAATTTATACACTTTCTATCTTTCTAGCTAATCTTCTTTTATAAGATCTACCCATTTCCAGGTAGCTACCGTGGCAAGTTTGGTATCATTTTATATACCATATTGATTCTTTTGTCATCTTTATGTAAAAATCATTTCTGGTATTTATTTTTTAAAAATACGGTAACATTTCGCATAAAGAGTAAAAAAGTAAAAACTTCGCAATGTTTTTTATGCTTTGAGAGCTGTAAATGATGCACTAATCCTGATTGATTAGGCCCAAAAATATAAATGTTTAAAGTGGACTGTATACAAATGACTGGTAGTTCCTCTCGTAAAATAACAGTGACTGACTCTACTCTAATATTGGTGCCACCTTGGTTCTGCTTTTTCTTATGATTCGTAACAAGTAAAAGAGTTCGGACGGATTATAAATGGTTTATAATAATAATAATAATATATTCTTTATTGCACCACAAACAGAAATATATAATATATGTTTATATTCTTTATCACAGATTATGTTCTTATTAAAACGTATTTTGAAGTTAACACTGTATATAATAAAGTTACTTATTTATAATGACTTTAACACTGATTTTATCTAAATCTAGGACACAATGTCTAGATTCCTAAACTTTTCCTGAGCTGAGTTCCCAATGCACTTTTCTTTCTTGTTCTGGGTTTCTTCCTTGGAGTGTCTCTTCGGTACTGAGTGAAGTACGTTGCGAACTCACCTCCTTTCTTTCGTAATGGCTGACCGTAACGTGAGCACCATGAAGTTGTGCACGCTACGAGGCGCCGTCCGAGTATAAATAGGGAATCTTACAAATCTCGCGGTTTTCCGCGGATTGCGGAGGCTGTGATTATCTCACTGGCCTGTACTAGGACTCATCGAGTCGGCGTTCGGTGTGGTCACACGTGACCCTTTATACTTGGACAGTGTCTCCCTAATATTGGCTCTGAGAGGGAAGAACGTTGTGTAAAAACGACTATTCTGAATTTATTCAATCTTAAGAAATTCGCTGCGCGACCATTTCTTAGTGCCTGTGATTCAAACAGGGCTTATAATATGCGCCTCAGCGCCTACTTTATATAATAAAAACCTTATTGTCTCAGAGTCAACTGTTTGTGAGTTAGCTCACAAAACATGCCATTTTCATAACGTAATTTCGATCTACGATCGATACATTTAACATTATTACGCAATCTTTCATTCTACTGCGTATGGAAATTTCCAAGTATTTTTGCGCAATCACTCGAATTGTGTCATAATACTTGCTGAAATGAATAAACTCGCCCTAAAGAGTTATTCCTTCCGCTTAGTGCGACAAGGTTCTAATATTTACGTAAATATGACAATATTTCTTAAATATTCCATTTTAAATAACAGGGTTACTCTTACATTTACCTAGCTAACGTCTTATCTTTATTTGTTTCTAAATTACGTGCTAGGTACATCAGGGGAGGGTAGGGTCTGTCGTCTACAAGAGCTAATAACTTTTGATGAATAAATTAAACCACCAAAAAATATTCTGTCTGTATTTTATGTGGCACTCTTTAGGGGAGGCCTATGTCCAGCAGTGGTCGTCCATCAGCTGATATGATGATGATGACGATGACACGCACACGACAAATAAATATAACACCCTGTATAAATATAACACAAATAGATAAAAAATTGCATGACCTATTAAACAAATCGAGTAGAGAGGTATAAGACATATTTCTTAGGTTCTTAGGTTTC
Source organism: Notocelia uddmanniana (assembly GCA_905163555.1). NCBI lineage: Eukaryota > Metazoa > Arthropoda > Insecta > Lepidoptera > Tortricidae > Notocelia > Notocelia uddmanniana. Next base: position 28,199,906 of record LR991055.1, read on the forward strand.
ATAGATTAAATAACGAATTTCAGGGTTGTACTATGAATTCTGTTTTTTTTCATTATAATGGATCCTACCGTAAGTTCGACTTTCAATTATTTATTTACTACCTATTTATTAAAAAATGATATCAATGACATACTAAAGTTTAATCATAATTAATGCATTTCTTAAGTCAAAATACAGTTATATTTCTATACTGTGACCAGTATGAAGCTAGCGGGGTCATCCGAGTTCACAGTCGCTTCGTCCGCGCGGGCTTGTTCACGCACCGCCAGGACAGCGCTAAATACCTACTCTCGCAGGACTAGAGGGCCTTAAGGAATATTACCTATGCCAACATTTTTGATGAATGCATCTGGAATTACTGATATTAACGTTTTAATTATTCGTCATTTTATATTTGTTATTTATTATCTTTAAAAACAGTTAAGTTAAATTCATGCATTTATTGAAATAATTGACTTTGATATTTTAACTATTGTTTTTTTTAATTGTTATTTTTAATACTTTAATCTAAAAATTCCTAATTTAAATTCAAGTATTCATTGTGTACCTATATCACTTCTTATATGTATTTGCATACATTGCTTGTTGGCGAACGTGAGGAAACCTGTGATTTGTATTAAATTTATGAAATATTTTTCTTCAATTATTTTTATTTTCTCCTTTTCGTAACAAATAAATCTACCGTCGTATTTTTCTACCAAGTATACACATAATTTTATTGGCGTCCAGTTAATAAAAGACCACACAAACCGCAACTATAAAAACTTCGCCTTAAGGCGCAGTGGTGCAGGAAACAGACTTTTTGACGAAATAGTGACGCGTTTGTAGCTGATGATGGGTTTCCAAAAAATACGCACAACAATTTTGAGACCTTTCTAAGTGACAAGATCGATTCAAAACATGATTTAGCAACTTTTGCTTCATAGAAAAAAATCGCAATCTTAAGTCTAAAACACTACATTAAAAATATTTTACAAATTCTGCACATTAACTATTAATATGAAAATTATATCAATAAATGCGTAATGTTGTACTCGATGACATACATCGATTACTTTTTCTGAATTTAAAACTTCTTAAAATAATATTTCATAAATACTGATTTGCGCGCACACGCTCGTGCGCGGCCGGCCGCTCAGTACCCAGCGAGCTGCGTTTGAGGTCGGATGTGTGTCAATCCGTCTCCGGGCCACTAAGTACAATTTTTGCGAATTATTCCGTGTTTGTTAACAAATATGGGTAATAACAGGAATAGAATAAAACGTTGGCGGCGAAAACGTATAAGAATAGCCCGCGCGAATGCTAGAAGAACAAATACAATACGGTAAGTACTTAATGCATGTACCCACAGTAGACATTCACAAATACAGTAGGAAACCTTTTCACTCTTTAGAAGACGTGTAAAGTGGCTCTGCCTGCAAAGTTGGCAGTCCTGGGTCCAAAAAGCTTCTTAGTATTTATTGTCATTATGTATCTCCGTTTTAAATTCAATGGGTGAAACCCGGTCATTTGGAAGGCGTGCGTGGGAATATAAAACCAACACGTAGAGGCCTTTTGGAGAAGAAGTTTAATGTGATGTAGTACAGTCAGCATCAAAAGTAGCTACGAATTTGAAAAGTTCAAAAGTCTTTATTACGAGGGATCCCTGCCCCCTGCCTGAGGGATTTTGGCCCCTTCATATGCGTGGCAAATTTTGATGCTGACTGTAAACCTGCTATTATTATTAAAAGCCTATAGAGTGTCCCACTGCTGGGCAAAGGCCTCCCCTCTTGATTTTAGTATTTATATAAATGTATAAATATACTTATCGTACGTAGTACAGTCAACTGCAAAAATATGGGTGCATACAACTTGTTCAAAAATATGTCCTGCTCTTATGTATATTAAGGTTGCGGTACGTATTTATGAGAGGATTAACGATTTAATCCTCTCATAAATAGTTCGATGATACGTATTTTTGCAGTTGACCGTACCACAGTCTTACTACATACAGTCTGCTGACTCGGCTTTTTTTAGGTCAACGATGGGGAGTAAGCAGGAAAGCATGTGGCGTGGAAAAAAAACGCAACTTTGTTGAGTTTGCGCTTTATATTTTCAAGGACTGTCAAGTTTCAGAAATTTAAAATATGACTTTAGAGCTGCTACCGCACTGTCGCTCGGATATTAAAGTGCGACAGAAAGGGAGATATTCGAACTTCGTTCGTTTTTGTTTCGTGGTAGCGGCTCAGGTTATATATATTATATGTTTAGGTTAAAATAGGGTTACCGGTTTTTTTTAATCAGTGCCGATCCGATATGATTTTGATATAAATCGATATTAGAGCGTCCGAGAGGACTCTTAATATGTGAATCCAAGGTAAACTTTGAATAAACTGGTGGCCATATTGATTTTCTTTATTTACGTTACGATTTCGTTCGAAATCGATATCTGAGCGTCCGAGAGGTCTCTTCATACGTCTTCTCATAGGTCTTCTTATAGGGATAAGCTCGCCTTTGTACTTTAACGCTTTGTGACCTCTTTATGTTTCAACCTGTAATTGTGTACAATAAAGTGCTTACATACATGCATACATACAATCCGAGGAAAAATTTGGAAAAAGTGGCGGCCATATTGATTTTCTTTATTTACGCCCCAATTTCATTCAAAATCGTTATTTGAGCGTCCGTGAGCTCTCTTAATGCGAATCCGAGGTAAAATTTGGAAAAAGTGGCGGCCATCGTGATTTTCTTTATTTACGTCCCAATTTCATTCAAAATCGATATTTGAGCGTCCGCGAGCTCTCTTAATACGAATCCGAGGAAAAAATGGCGGCCATATTGATTTTCGTTATTTACGTCCCGATTTCGTTCAAAATCGATATTTGAGCGTCCGAGAAGTCTATTAATACGAATCCGAGGTAAAATTTGGGAAAAGTGGCGGCCATATTGATTTTCTTTATTTATGTCCCGATTTCTTTCAAAATTGATATCTGAGCGTCCAAGAGCTAGCCTAAGGCTACTTCTTGATTTGGCGGGGCGGGAGCGATGTGTCATGGGTATTTTTCTCTTTGACGTGAATTTACCGATGTGAGATTTCCTCACTTGACGAAATACTGTCAGTAATACGTTTGCGCAGTAGTAACACCATGCGCAGAAGTGGGGCAGTACTGCATTAGTATAGGTTGACGCTGACAGCTGACAGTTTTCTCATATCGTACCGCCCCCGCGTTGACAAGTCAGGAAGGCGCCTAAGACGATAATCAAACCCACGTCTTGGATTTAATGGACCATTGTCCTTACCACTAGGCCATCCAGACCACTACGCCATCACAGTGAATCTTGGCCTTGCATTCTCAACACTAGTGACCGTGCTGTATTTTCTTCAAAGGCTTACCTTTCACTAACTACTATGGCTGCTAAGCTAATCGCTTATCTAGATTCCATAACCAGACCACATCAGGTAGGTAGGTGGATTAAGTAAATAAGAAAAATCAATATGGCCGCCACTTTTTGACAAATTTTACATCTGAATCGTATTAAGAGACCTCTCGGACGCTGAGACAACGATTTTGATCTAAATCAGAACGTAAACAAAGAAAATCAATATGGCCGTCACTTTTTTTTAATATGACCTTGGTTTCGTATTAAGAGACCTCCCGGAACTTCAGATATCGATTTTACATTCAGCCAACCGCCATTAGACTCTGTAAGCATACTTGCGACATTATTCCGGCTCATCGCGATATGCTTCGGACTCATCGAGTGACATGTTTCGGACTCATGGAGCGATATGTTTTAGACTCATCGAGTGACATGTTTTGGACACATCGAGTGACATGTTTCTAACTCATCGAGTGACATGTTTCTAACTCATCGAGCGATGTTTCGGATTCGTCAATAAATACTATTAGTTTTTTTTAATATATATATATATAATATACTTATTTACTTGATGCTCTAGTAGATATTATTTTTAATATTTCCTAACATGTTTGAGAAAAGCACTATACAATACATAAGGATAATACCCTGCCTCTAGTTACGTAGTCTGATATCATAGCTTTAAATAAGCTGAAACTGAGGTGGCTGTGGTCGTGTAAAACCTGTTTTATAAATTAAATTCTTCCGTCTGTGTGTAAGTTTCTGTGGACTTCACCACCACCATATCAGCCGTAGGACGTCCACTACTAGACATAGGCCTCACCCAATTTCATGAGGGGTAAATACCATAGTCGCCACGCTTGGTATGCGGGTTGGCGATCGCAGTATCTCCACCGCACGCCAGGAATGCTGCTGCCCATACCCCGGTGGTCTTAGTCGTAATTTTAGGACATACCAGGCCTTGGACTTGTATACTTATGTCAAATGTGAATTAAAACACAGGACGGGCGTTCAGTTTAAGAGTAGTCTTGTCATATTATTGGCGGTGCGTCTCTTACGTCACGATTTCGGCATACACGCTAAAGTAGCGGAGATGCGTCATAATCGCAAATTTACATCAGGCGACTTCCTGACTTGTCCATGTGGAGGCGGTTCGATATCTGAAAGCTGTCAGCTGTCAGTATCAACTGTCGATCGAGTCAGTATCGCTTCTTTACTGCATATCGAGATGCGCGAGAGTGGTGCAATGCGAATGCAGTGCACCCGGCTTCCACGCCTGATATTACAACTGCGCAAATGTAAAGCTGACAATATCCCGTCAATTGAGGTAATCAGTGTGATATGTATAAAGAGTATACATATCAGTGTGATTATCAGTAAGCTTCCGTCAAATAAAATATGGCCTATTCACCCCGCTAAGTCTGAAGCCGTTTATCTGTTATTTAAATACCTTGACTATTTTTGCGCAACTTAATTTACCTACTCTGCATACAATCAAGCGATTTGATTTCTGGGCCACTTTGTACCTAGTCACAGGAGATCTCTAGCAGCTTTCATATTAATAGTCACTGTGACAAGGTACAAAATGACCCAGAAATCAAATTGCTTGACATATACCTTAAAATCGTACCGCAAGTCAACGTATTTTTAGCTTCGGCGTGATAAATCCTATATACCACAATGTAGGTATCCGACATAAAAACTCATTCGCCGAAAGACCCACCCCGATAGTCTGATTGCGATCATTTCATTTGCAGTCAGCCATGAGTAATTTCTCCCCCGATGGAGTTATAATGAAGACGATAATTATATTTCTGATTACTCTATTGTTCTTAGAATTTAGATTAAACTGGGTACCTACTGTTAAATAATTTCTACGGCAACTCGTGGACAAATATTTGTTTAACTGGATTATTGTATTAGAAAGTTCCAGAAGTTTAATTTACTTTGGTATACTACGTTCCCTTCGTTATTTCGTAATATTAGGAAAGCAAAAATTGAATTTGGATAATTTGTTAACTAGAGTTAAGAATTAATTTGTACTGCTTGGGGTTCAGCCGTCCCAAAAACGAGACAAGGTGGCTAGAAAAATAACGTTATGTAATAAAAATAAAAATAAATACATAACTGTCACAGTTTTTTTACATTGCTACGCTTGTTAAGATATTTTTAATTTATGTTTAAAAATTTGTGCCTACAATTCTTGAGATTTAGTAGCAGACCCCGGGTTTCCTTTAGGATGCAATTGCACTGGGATAACGCTAGGAACCATCCTGAGATGATGAGTCTCATAGTGCAGAATGCATAGTATATTCATTATTGCTACCCCTAAATATCGGAGTCGACCTCCCATATCGGTGACTCCGACGTGATAGTTGTTTCTGTTCATTATTCGACCTATGGACCCGGGTATGTCCTAAAACTACGACCAAGACCACCGGGGAATGGGCAGCAGCATTTCTTGAGTGCGGTGGAGATACTGCGATCGCCAACCCGCATGCCAAGCGTGGCGATTATGGCATTTACCCCCCATGAAATTGGGGGAGGCCTATGTCCAGCAGTGGACGTCCTAGGGCTGATATGGTGGTGGGTCGAAGGTTTGCCTAGAGTAATTAAGTATTTTATATTTACAATGTTCTCATATCTTTTAGATTGAGATTTACGCCATATTTGGTAAGAAGCCAGACTTTACCTGTTATATCCTATTTTGTAGGAAACATTAATGCTATCTCGACATAGCAAATTTAGTTTTAAGGTTTTTCTTACTATATGTTTCACAGGAATTTACCTACGTTTATCTGCTACCACGTTTAACTATATATGCTACAATAACTTATTTTGCTCCATTAACTATTTTCTACCATTTTTTCTAAACACTTAATCTTCTAGGTACTACATGACTACTTCGGATCATTTATACTTGCCTTCATTTAATTCCAAGCAATTTATTTAAGCCTTTACTGATCACACAGCCAACGACGGTATTTAAATAGTAGGCTAGATTCTACACTTGTTCTGGTTTGTTGATAATTTAGAAATACTTCTTAAGAGTGTTGTTTTATTGCTTTTATTATTCTCATGATAATGTTTTAATCTCTAGTATGTTTGTTATAGGTTTCATAATATTGTGTTCATGGTTAATAATTGATTATTCATAGGATACTATAGGATATTGTTGTTATTCGTTTAGGCAAGCTAATCCTAATTTTAGGTTATGTTGTAATATTGTTTAAACATTGTCCAATTCTCAATTGTTTATACATTTCTCACACCTCAGTGAACTATGGTTACTACGTTTATAACAAGGTCTTAAATATGTCACTAGATGATCATGCCATTAATCTTTCAATTATTAGTGTTTCTTATGATATTGTAATTAACAAGAATTACTCATAATTTATGTAAATAATTTGTCTGTTATTATGTTAATTGTATTAGCTTTATGGCAACAAAGGTTTTTGTGTGTCCGCTTGTTTTCCCTTGTCTAGGTTGGCCTAGTAATCAAGCGGATGTCTAATAAAGTTCTCCCCGGACTTTATTAGATTCGAGTTTCGAGTAAATTCATTATTATTAAATAAATGTTTTGTTTGTTTATTTTCTCTCTCTCAACTTTTTGTTTGATTTATTTTCTTTCCCTATAGTAGGAACCCTATCATTTAGATCTGAGAAACTTTAATAAAAGCTTCAGAACTTCAGTAGGTATTAGCAACTTGAGGAAAATCCTGGTTTTCAGATTTTCTGGTAAAGTAAGTATAAAGCTTTAGGTATACATTAGGAACTTTAGGGAAATTTTAGTTAGGCTTTCTTTGGATAGACTTTTCCTTGATTTTCCATAAGTTTTCATTAAATTTCCTCCCCTAGGGGATGTTACAAAGCTTATATCAGACTACAACCCACGAGGCGGGTGTTCAGTTTAAGAATCGTTTCTTTTTACGTTACTAGACAATTAGACATTTCAAAGAAGATACCTATATGACACACACTTTATTTACAGTTTAAGTGCCAGGAACGCGCTCTCGGTCTAAACTAAACCGAAACCCACTCACCTACTAACCCTACATTTGTTTCCAAACTCTGGCAAATTACAGTTCACAAACTAACGTGGAAATAGAAAAAAAAATGCAAAGCTCACATGATTGATGTGGATGTCAAAGGCTGCGAGCTCTTCCCTTCCTGTTGACATTGTTCGTTTACACAGCAAGTGTAATTGATAGGCGGCCGTAACACCGTTTAACGCGAATGAGTGGGTATGAAAAGTTGGGGCTGACATTGATAGAGGGGCTGGGTTTTTGTCTCGTTGACGGGCCGTATGTTTGCAACCGTAATGGACGTTATTAAAACTATTTTGTAATGCGTAACGTATATTTACCGAAAATATCCCGGACATCAGTCTGTACGAGATTAGAATGGCTCTTAAGCAGCTGAAGAACAACAGGGCACCCGGTGAAGACGGAATTACAGCTGAACTCCTGAAGGCGGGTGGAAAACCGGTCCTTAGGGCCCTTCAGAAGTTGTTTGACTCCGTCTTACTGGAAGGGAAAACTCCAAAGGCATGGAACAGAGGTGTGGTGGTGCTGTTCTTCAAAAAGGGTGACAACTCCTTACTGAAGAACTACCGACCCATCTCACTTCTGAGCCATGTCTATAAGCTGTTTTCAAGAGTCATTACGAACCGTCTCGCACGCAGGCTAGATGACTTCCAGCCTTCCGAACAAGCCGGTTTCCGAAGAGGCTTTAGCACCGTAGACCACATCCATACGCTCCGTCAGGTTATACAGAAGACTGAGGAGTATAACCTGCCCCTCTGTTTAGCGTTCGTGGACTACGAGAAAGCCTTCGATTCGATCGAAACCTGGGCTGTACTACAATCTCAATGACGTGTATTCATGTGTCTTAAATAGTGTTTATTGGGACGTCACAGGTGACAGCCGGAAAACGGGGTCTTGGAAAATGGCGCTAAGCGTAGGGTGTACGATTGATTATTAATATGATAAATAAATAAGGTGCAACTATAAATTGAGTGTTATTACTGTATATTACAATATATAAAATTGGCGACGAGGTAAATAAATCATAAAAATGATTGGAGCTATTGAGAATTATCGGCCGGGACAAGATTTCAAGGCATACATAGAACGCATGGAACAATTTTTCATCGTAAACGATATTACAGAAGATACAAAACAAGTGGCGTTATTCATCACCTTAATAGGACCAGAATGCTACGGAGTATTAAAAAATCTGCTTGCTCCAGCTATACCAAAGAATAAAAAGTACGAGGAGCTCGTGGGAGTGCTTCAAGACCACTACGTGGAAAAACAGTCAATTATTGCAGCACGGTATGAATTTTACCAATGTCAACAAAAATCAAACCAATCCATAAACGAGTTCGTGGTAGAAATCAAACGAAAGGCCGCGGACTGTGACTTTAAGTCATTTTTAAATGATGCTTTAAGAGACAGGCTTGTGTGTGGTTTGAAAGATCAACAAACTATTAGCAAACTATTGGCAGAAGATGACTTATCATTGGAAAAAGCAGTAAAATTAGCAACTTCTTTAGAGAGTGCAGCCAAGGAGACTAAAAATATACAATCTGAGTCGGAGAACAACATACAAATGGTAAATCATAGAAATAAAGTGCAGAACAGGAATCAGGCTCAAAGTAAACAGTATAACAACAATACAAGAAGATTAGAGTGCAGGTGCTGTGGTGGGGCACACTTTACAGACAGGTGTTTCAAAAAAGATTGTGTGTGTTTGATTTGCAAGAAACAAGGACACTTGGCTCACAAATGCCGGTTTAGAAATATAAAAAACCTGGAGCATGGTACTGTGGAAACTCACAACCAACAGAAGGAGAAGGAATACATACCAGAAGAAGATTTAGTACTGGGCAGCATTCGTAATGTGTTAGAACAAGATAGTGCGGAAATTCCATTGTGACTAGGCAATAAAGTACTTCACATGCAGATTGATACGGGAGCATGTAAGTCAGTTATTCACAAAAAAGACTATGATACTTATTTTTCCAAGTATAAATTAAGAAATTGTTATGTTAAATTAAAATCTGTTTCAGGAGAAGTGTTATCAGTGATAGGAGCCATTAAGGTACAGCCCAAGAATATTAAAAAGGATTTGTTTCTTATAGTTATTGAAAGTGACAGCTATTTTAATCCATTGATTGGCAGAAACTGGTTAAACTTATTGTTTCCTAGGTGGCAAAAGAAGTTTAAGATTGATAAGGATAAAATATGTTATGTACAAGGGCAAGAGATGGATCTAGATAAAAATAAGTTGATTGATTGTGTTAAAAATAAATATAAAACAGTGTTTACTAAAGAAAGGTCATCGAATATTATAAACATGCAGGCTACATTACAGCTCAAGGACGGAGCAACACCTATTTTTCATAAGGCATATTCTATTCCTTATTCAAAAAAGAAGGAAGTGGAGGAGGAATTGCTTAGTTTAGAAAAGGCAGGTATTATTAAAAGAGTTACACATAGTGATTGGGCAAGTCCTATAGTTGTAGTGCAAAAAAATGATAAAGAAATTAGGGTTTGCGTAGACTATAAAGTTACAATAAATAAAATGCTGGATACCGATCACTATCCATTACCTTTGCCAGAAGATATATTTGCAGAGTTGTCTGGGGCAAAAATATTGTGTGTGCTAGATCTCAGTGGTGCATATCAGCAGTTATTATTAGATGAAAAGTCACAAGAATATATGACTATAAATACTCATTTGGGATTATTTAGACCAACTCGTTTACAGTTTGGAGTTTCATCAGGCCCATCTGTCTTTCAAAGTGTTATGGATCGTATATTACAGGGTGTAAGTAATGTAAAAGCGTACATTGACGACTTGATCATAACGGGCACAAATCTAGAGGATTGTTTTAAAAATTTGGAAAATGTATTAGAAAAACTGAGGCAGTATAATGTTAAAGTAAATGTGAATAAGTGCCAGTTCTTTTGTAATGAAATTAAATTTTTGGGACATTTGGTGTGTGAGCAGGGAGTAAAACCGCTTCCGGAAAAAATTGAAGCTATCGCAAAGGCCCCCACACCAAAGTCAGTCACACAGTTACAGGCATATTTAGGACTTTTAAACTACTATGGCAAATTTCTACCTAGGCTTTCAGATCACTTTGCACCATTACATGTCTTATTAAGAAAGGGTGTTTCCTTTGAATGGACAAAAGAGTGTAATGAGTCTTTTAATATAAGTAAAAAACTAGTTACCGAATATGGGCTACTAGTTCATTATGACTGTAGCAAAGACTTATTTGTGACAACTGATGCAAGCAATTATGGCCTTGGAGGGGTATTAAGCCATCAAATTGACAGTCAGCCAATATGCTTTGCATCAGCTACATTAAATAGGGCTCAAAGAAATTATTCACAAATAGAAAAGGAGGCATTGGCAATAGTATTTGCTGTTCAAAAGTTTCATAAGTTTTTGTATGGTAGAACATTTTTGATTGTGACTGACCATCAGCCTTTGCAGTTTATACTTGACCCACTCAAGAAAATCCCAGTCACAGCAAATTCAAGATTACAAAGATGGGCTTTGTTACTGTCAGGTTACAGATACAAAATAATTTATAGAAAGGGTACATTATTGGGAAATGCTGATGCTCTATCACGATTGCCATTGCCAGAAAAGGTGGACGTAGCTGATTGCATAAATTATTTTAGTCTTAAGGATGATGTGCCTATTGACTTTCATGAAGTGGCTAAGTGTACACAAAAAGATTTAATATTGAGTAAAGTGTATGAGTATGTATTGACCGGATGGCCAAACTCCATTAATGATGAGAATATGAAACCTTATTTTAATAAAAGGGCTGAGCTAGGTACCGAACATAAGTGTGTATTGTGGGGTAACAGGATTATTATTCCTAGCTCATTACGAGATAAAGTGTTAAGCTTATTTCACGAGTCCCACCAAGGAATTGTACAATCAAAAATGTTAATGCGAGGATATTGCTGGTGGCCAAATATGAATGAAGATATAGAAAGAGTAGTTAGTAATTGTATTATATGTCAGTCATCTAGAAATTTTACTAAAACGAGCCAGCCAGTAAACTGGAAACATTGTGCTAGTATTTTTGAGAGAGTTCATGTGGATTTTTTTATGAAAGATTCAGTGACTTATTTGTTGATTGTTGATTCCACTTCCAAATGGCTAGATGTACATATAATGCAAGGTACATCAGCCTCACAAGTGATTGAAAAATTGTGTAAAACATTTGCTATAATTGGTATTCCAGTATATCTAATGAGTGACAATGGACCACCCTTTTCCTCGGAACAGTTCTTACAGTTTTTAAAAAAAAATGGATGTGTGCCTTTAAATAGTCCTCCATACCATCCCGAGTCAAATGGAATGGCCGAAAGGACTGTACAGACGGTTAAGCAAGCATTAAGCAGATTGCTAGTTCAACATGAGACAGAGTATTCTAGAGAATTTTTGTTACAGAACTTTTTATTTACTTATCGAAACAGTCCAAACTCTACTGGCATGTCTCCAAATGAAATGTTATTTAAATATAAACCGAGAACTCGTTTTGAACTATTAAAACCGTCAAATGCATTGTCAAAGAAAGTAATAAAAGATAATAGTATACGAGTAGAAAGGCAAATTTTAACTTTTAAAGAAGGAGAAAAAGTATGGTGTAAAAATTTAAAGGAGGGTAAAGGATGGTCCAAAGCTATTATTGTAAAATTCTTGAGTCCCATTAGATATTTAATTGAGACAAATGGGATTCAAAAATATTATCATGTTTCTGATCTGAGACCATGCTTGGATCAATCTCAGATCCCAATTGTAAATCAGCTGAGACCGCCAGTGGTGATAACACCTGCTCCTGTCGTTGCCCCACACTCTCTACAAATTGAAACAGACATAAATACTGACAGTGTAGAGGATGGTGAGATTACTGAGGGAGGTGAACCTGAAGAAGTGGTGGTCCCGGTGGATAGACCAGCACCAATAGTCGAGGAGGCTCCTGATTATACGCCTGTATCTCCTTTGACGAGCGTAGAACCTAGAAGGTCCATGAGAACCAGGAAAGCTCCCGAACGACTAGACTTATAATAATTATACTTAGGTTAGGTAATGTTTAGTCTTTGTGTCTTAAATAGTGTTTATTGGGACGTCACAGGTGACAGCCGGAAAACGGGGTCTTGGAAAATGGCGCTAAGCGTAGGGTGTACGATTGATTATTAATATGATAAATAAATAAGGTGCAACTATAAATTGAGTGTTATTACTGTATATTACAATATATAAAACTCTCCAGCGGTGCCAAGTGGACTACCGGTATATCGAAGTGCTGAAAAGTTTGTACAAGAACGCCACTATGTCAGTCCGACTCCAGGACCAGAACTCAAAGCCTATTCCGTTGCAGCGGGGAGTCAGGCAAGGAGATGTTATTTCTCCTAAACTGTTCTCCGCTGCACTGGAGGATGTTTTCAAGACTCTGGACTGGAGAAGGCTAGGCATCAACATAAACGGCGACTACCTCACTCACCTTCGGTTTGCTGACGATATAGTAGTCTTGGCTGAGACCATGGAGGATTTAAGTACAATGCTCAATGACCTCAGTAAAGCCTCCGAGCGAGTTGGTCTAAGGATGAACATGGACAAGACGAAGATCATGTCAAATGTCCATGTCGCACCAACTCCCTTAACAATCGGACACTTTACGCTCGAAGTTGTAGACGATTACGTATACCTAGGACAGACTGTCCAGTTAGGTAGGTCCAACTTAGAGAAAGAGGTTAATCGTCGAATCCGACTCGGCTGGGCAGCGTTCGGGAAGCTACGGCACATCTTTTCGTCCAATATTCCGCAGTGTCTCAAGACAAAAGTCTTTGACCAGTGTGTGTTGCCAGTGATGACATATGGCACTGAAACGTGGTCGCTTACTATGGGCCTCATAAGAAGGCTTAAAGTCACCCAAAGGGCAATGGAGAGAGCTATGTTGGGAGTTTCTCTGCGTGATCGCATCAGGAATGAGGCCATCCGCAGCAGAACCAAAGTGACCGATATAGCCCTCCGAATCGCTAAACTTAAGTGGCAGTGGGCGGGGCACATAGCACGTAGAACCGATGGCCATTGGGGCGGAAAGGTTCTCGAGTGGCGACCACGTACCGGAAGGCGTAGCGTGGGCAGGCCCCCCACACGGTGGACTGATGACCTGGTGAAGGTCGCGGGTGTCCGCTGGATGCGGGTGGCGCAGGACTGGTCATTGTGGAAGTCTTTGGGGGAGGCCTATGTCCAGCAGTGGACGTCTTTCGGCTGACATGATGATGATGATGATGATGAACGTATATTTGTGCCGAATAAAATATTTGACCGGGTTGTATCAAAGAGCCTGTTTTCCTAATGCTGTAACTACGTAGCTATGTTCTTCAACTTCGGCCAAGACCACCGGGGATGGGCAGCAGCATCCCTGGAGTGTGGTGGAGATACTGCAATCGCCAACCCGCATGCCAAGCGTGGAGATTATGGTATGTTATGGCATTTACCCCCCGTGTTGGGGGAGGGACGGACGGACAGTGGACGTCCTCCGGCTAATATGATGATAAACTACGAATACGTAGGTAGTGTAGTCTTTCTGATGGTGATTAAGGTCGACAGTGCTCCCGAGAATTCGTTGTGTTGAGTTGAGAATGAGGGACGAATTTGTGTAAGCGCAATAATCCTACTACAAATGCAATTCACTAGTTTCAAAACACCCCACTCAACTTTTACGTGCCAAACCATTCGACAGTTTAGAATCACAGTAAAATATCTCAAACAACACTCTACGCATTCAAAATGGCCACCACAAATTGACCCAATTACGGCTAAACAGTGAATTAGGCATAACAACGTCATTTTTTTGCGAGAGAACGGTACCTAATTGGGTGAGCCAGCTGCAATGACCATAAATACTTTCCCCAGCGAACCGCCCTGAGGTTTTTGGGTTTGTTTAAAGTCACTGAAACCCTAATAAATATCACCAGGGGGTTAATCTGACTCTTATCTAGCATGCCAATTTAATAATTAATCAATGTGTTTTGCGCGTTCACTTATATACGTGTGCGAAACATTACTAATATAAAACTTGATTGCGGACTGACTACTCGTAATTGTAAATGTGAGTGTTCTTAACTTTCTACTGAAGAAGGTCCTTGCGAAATGAAAATCGGTTATTTAAAACTAGTTTTCCGTTTTGACGGAGGCGCTGGGCAAATTTGTCTCACCAGTTCCTTAAAGAAAATGAATAGCAACCATGATCCTAAAAGCTGTTAAACTTTCATAGTTTCGGGTGTTCGTAAGTGCAAGGAAAATGCATATTGTTGTAATCATTCTCCAAGTTTTATTGACTAAATGGCGTATTTTTAGAGCTTAGCCACGTCGGTTACGATGTTATAAAAATAGAAGGCAGTTTCACCGTTCCACGTTGAGGATGCACTCTCTTCAAGTAAATTAAGCTTGCGTCTAGACCCAAGTAATATAGAGGTTTTAATATTAGGCAACTTTTGCAATTTCCTCGGTGCCGTATAATTGTGTATCGCTTAAAAAGCCTCATTAGGGTAGAGTTTAAAGGCCAGACGAGTGGTATAATGCTGCTTTCTTAGTTACATATTTATTAGCGAGTTATCTAGCGTGTAATTTGGGTCATAATACTCGTATAGAGATCTGCAGACAGCAAAGATACCGAATGGACTGTAACTATGTAGTAAGGTCTCAATTTTATCAAACAATGTTAAGGTAATGTTAATGAATTGTTTAATGAATGGTTCGATCCCTTGTTTATAAAATTTTATGGCATGTTAACAAGAGTTACTAGTCGAAATTCGGTCCCTAATGCGTTAATACATCATTTACGAAATAATCGTATACTCGTACTTTCCAAATGAAAGTTCAGGTAGATCTGTCGTTTTTATTTGTATTGAAAATGACTTTGACCCACGTTCGAAAATGATCCCTGATTATCCTGCTGCCAAGTGTATGAGTGAGACACGAGGGTAGGATTGTATCACTTTTCTTATTGCGAAATGGATGCTCAGATAACCATCCATAGGCTAAGAAGAAAAACGTTGAAAAACTTGGATCTACCACATTATTGCCATATTAATTTAGCAGGTACAAAACTCGATCTGACTGTTAATGTTCAAGGGCGTTTTCACAAAAGCGACCCCAACCCCCCACCCCACATCTCACCCGTTTTTATACGGAAACTTTCAAAATTTGACAAATTTCATTTGATAGTGTCCATATACAAACGGGTGAGGTGTGAGTTGACAGGTGAGAACGAGTAGGTTTGTGAATAAGAGGGCAGACTGGACTATTCACACTCACAATCAGTGGCGGATTTGCCCTGAGTAGGCCCGGGCCTACGACGGGCAAAGGGACCAATCAGAGCTGAGAAAGGTGCGGATGGTACTTAATACATGGCCTAAGACGGCCAAGACTGCAAATCCGCCACTGTTCTCAGTTTTAACCCGTTCCTGCAACACATTGACTGGTAAACTGACCAGTTAATGTGTCCGATTGATACGACTCCCACGTCAGGAGTATATTGTTCTTAAATCTCGCAATCGTAAAGCTACGGTAGCCCAGTGGTTCAAGCATGCGGCTGTCAAGCGGCAGTCGTCATCAAGTACAGACTCAAGAATTGTCGTAGTTTTTACGGAAGTGACTGCCATTTGATTTTTCAACCTAAGGGGAGAAACTAGACCCTATCGGGATTAGGCTTGTCAAGTGAGTGGGCAACTTGACTGTTAGAAGTTCTCAAGCCGCCCGAAGGCCTCTAACTTGGCTTAACGACTGCTGTTATAGACAGCAACCGGGAAAGTTTCCTTAACGTGTCTTCCAAAGCACGGGAGTTAGTACCAGTGTAGTTAGTAGTTACCCCTTGTGATTTAGTTAGTATCATTAAATTTGATATTTACCGTTAGCTTTTCGGTGAACTAAAACATCTGCATACTTCTGCGAAGAAATTACAAGGTGTGTGTAAAGTTCTCGATGCTCACTGGGCCAGAAAGGGGACTATCCCGTTCCCCTCATCTTTGAGAGGAGGCCTGTGCCCAGCAGTGGGAGGTATTATATAGGCTGATGATGACGAAATCTCGGAAAGTATCCCGAACCTAAGACTCATAATAAATTGGGCCAGTTGACTGTTTTTCCTCGTAAAATTCCGAAGATGGTTCGTCAAAGTTCAGCTATTATATTTCACGTTATCGCATAGATAATGTTCAATCTTCGAACATTTCAATTTTATTGAAAAGTTTTGGTTTACTTCCGAATATCGGAATAAATTCGCCACGTCGAATATTACTGAAGTTTCACAATAGAGCCTGTTTCAAACTCAACTTCCTTCCTAATGTCGTTATTCACGACTTTTGATAAGATATTGAATTAATATCGCAATTGGAAATCTCTATGGTCATAAATTTCTAGGTACGTTTCGAAATGTAGCATGTAACTACTATTTATCTAGTTTCCTATTGGAAGAATTACATTAAATTGTAATTTAATATCACAATTGCTAAATCATTATACATTGTATCTTGTACAATGTTTACAAGACCTAAAACAATATTCATTTTTCCCTTTTTGCGGCTTCAAATTATTTCTAGACCTACAAAACAATTTCTAGGCCGAATCCCAAACTAAACAATCACGAAAATTAGAAAAACTTGGCCATTCTACCCGTTAAAATT
This sequence comes from Notocelia uddmanniana, assembly GCA_905163555.1. Classification (NCBI taxonomy): domain Eukaryota; kingdom Metazoa; phylum Arthropoda; class Insecta; order Lepidoptera; family Tortricidae; genus Notocelia; species Notocelia uddmanniana. The sequence goes on from LR991055.1 coordinate 28,216,993, forward strand.
AAATCAACATTTAATGCCAGTGATTTGGGCTAGAAGCTTGCGTCCCCTTCTTACGCAAGTATTGTTAGGTTATTATAAATGAGAGTATCATTACCAATCAAATCAAATTTTTAATTTGATTATAGCAGTGTCATAACGGTATTCACTGTCCCTTACAATTACAAGACGAAAAAAAAAACAAATTTTCCTCGGTTCCTCTTTAGCAATATAATCAGTGAAGTTCTATTAGGTCAGGTAAATGTTTTTACCAGTGCCATTCCAGTTTGGCGATGTACGAACCCTTTCAGTTATTGCGTTTTTCAGGGGACAGTTCCATAGTTCCCAGGAGTATTGGAAACACGTCTGTAAATTGAAATGGAAAAGGGTCGAAACTCGTAAGGGTAATAACTATAAGTTTGCCAATCGTACTAGTAGATGGGCAAAGAAAAGTTAGAACGAAGGGTATGGGAAAATGGGAGTCAATTGGTTTGCTCGTTTTGTGAATTTATTGTTAATATTTCCTCCGATATGAATTAACGTAGGTCTAAGGGTTCGTTTGATGTGAAACCGTCAGCTGGTATAACAGACAGCTGATGTAAAAAGTTCAGGGCTAGTATAAATACATATTGGGGTGTCCCAAAAGTAAAGAGACAAAACTAATATATTTTTAATACATTTAAACGTAAATTGAATAGTAAGTGTGGCACAAAAAATAATATTACATTTTAGATTAAATATTGAATGTTCGCAAAACTGATTCCAGCATCTATGAACAGATTCGCAGGAACTAGCTACCCAAATTTTAGCATAATCTGGATGCATAAAAGATGCATAAAAGCAGTGCGTAACCGATGCTATTCATTGTCCACCAACTTAACAAACTCAAAACCAAAACATTTCAATTTTTCGAACATTTAGTAGATTTGGGGAGTTAATACAATGATTACAATTTTCTATACTGTTTTGTGTAATATTTTCCACGGGCACATTTTTTGGACAGAGAGAACAGACCGGTTGTTTTATATTTTTTCAGTTACCAAATTAAGCCTCCACTTACCTTTGTTATTTTTAATTTAACTACCAACCGCGATATCGAAATCTCAAAAATATGAAAAAGATCGCCTAAGATCAATTTTTGTACCTTTTTAATTCGGCGTATCGGATTTGTACGTATTTTCTTCCCGAAATAGTTTTGAAACTATTATTTTTTGATTCATCAGAACGTTCTACTATGAGCTAAATATTATATGTATGAGATCTTTTTACCGGGACGTAAATCGTGCTCAATATAATGACAAAAACTAAAAGTTCAATGAGTGATTCTAGCCAATACCGGAAGATTACGGAAGTATACAGTATTTTCTCTATTATGATGAAAAATATTTTCAACCTGCATGCCATCTCAGAATTCGCCCTACACTTCTGGGACACCCTTTACAGGTTTATCACGTTTAGAATTGCTATGGGGAATTTCAGCCTACTTAATTGAAATCCAACTTTCAAGGGACGTAAGGACTTCATAATATTTGTACATGATGAAAAATATATTTATTTAGTGTGCCATTAACCAAAAACACCGACAATGGTATTATTCCTTTGTGAACAAATTCAGTGATAATCTGGTCAGCGAGTTCCGAAATCAGATTCAACTGACTGTATCACGACAATATTGCGTTTCGCGCTTGATTGCTTATTCACTTGTAAATCAATATTCGTTCATTGCACACTTGATTTACATCGTCGAAACAAAATGTATGGTAATGAAAACTCGGAATTGAATATGGAAAACTTGTAACGTCATGTGAAATTGCGTATTCATTCGGAATCATATCTTCCGTACGATGAATCTTTTTGTTCGTTACAAGATTCAACTTTGGTGATGCTTACATATGTCGCAAGAAATGCCTTATGGTGATGATTGATCTTTATTTAAAATGAAACATGCAACGTGTAAGAACGTGAAACTCATTTGTGCTATGAAAATAAACGCAAAACAACACATAGGAGGCAATATTTTATTACTTACTCATTATTTAACGAACCTACAGAGCAGGTTGTTCCTGTATCCATATTGGTGATAATAGTTAATTAATATTGACAGTTAACTATTATATATCATATCAAAAATTACGTTCCAGAAATTCGGAGAATCGATTAAGTATATTTTTTTTCGAACCTCTACGATAATGCTGGTACTGTGAAGTCATCAGAATATATTTAAATTGTCGATGGAGTAACCGCCATTCCGTTCTTCTTTGTGCTAGATCTTTGAGTTCCTGATATGACATCACATTACGCATGTCTCGGTCTTTCCCTGCCTCTTCTTCCCTCTATTTTGCCTTCTATTATAGTTTTTATGTAATTGTCATGTCGTATCAGGTGCTCCAGCATATTCCCTTTTCTATATTCTATCATAAAGAATATTATTTATCAAGTTGAAGTAGTATTATTTATCAATATTCTATCAAGAAGAAGAAAGAAGCTTTTCAAAAGAATCAAACGTATGTTTTTCCGCTTCCGCAGCGAAAAAAAAAACAACTTGAAATAAAGCGGCCAAGTGCATGTCTAATCACGCACTATAAAGGGCTCCGTACGTACTACTAGGTATAAGAAAAACTAGCCGAGTGTGTGTCGGATCACGCACAAAGAAGGGTTCCGTATCGACATCTACTAATCCACATTTAAAACCACTACACAATACATTTATTAAAAAAAAACAATCTTCATAGGGAACTCCTTTTGTTTGGGCAAGATAGTTTTTCAGTGATAATTCAAAAACCTTTAGATCTATCTTCTTCAAATGAAAAATCGTTGTATTTATAATGTACAACACCTCCATTTTTTTCAGAACTTTAATTTTTTTTTGTTTGGAAATTAAGAGGGTAATACGACTTTGATTGCTAATAACTCTTAAAGAAGTTTTTTGATACCTCTATATATTTTTGTGCATTGAATTATTTTTTCATCCCCCGGGTTCATATACGTATACAAATATGTATGGGGTGCCCCCTCTAATTTAATATTTTTAGCGGTTCATGGTAGTGCTTATAATCTCAGTGTAAATCGACTGTGACATACGGACGGACGGACACACATGACGAAACTACAAGGGTTCCTTCGCAATTTTGGCTACGGTACCCTAAAAAGGTCGTATCTTACTATGAAAATTACGGAGCACACGTTCTTTTGTTTAGATCAGGCAGTTTTTCAGCGATAATAATAAGCATAATGTCTACTATATTTATTGGTTTCAAGGCGATGTAATTGTGACTATCGAAGCGATAGGAACATGCGAAAAACCTTATGAAAATGAAAAATGAAAATGAAAAATTTATTGAATACATTCGTTACAGGTCGTTGTTAATTTTTTTTATGCCATCATAGTTTTACATGTATATTGTTTATATTTGATACTTTTTTACAATCGTTGTACTTTATTTCACGTTTATGACCGCACTGGAAAAATATTTATTTAGGTCATAAAACGTTGATTTTAAAAGCCAGTTTTTAATTTTATTTTAAAATTATGAGAGGAAGGTGCATCTCTTATACTTTTAGGTAGGTGATTATATAATATACGAGGACCGAGTATATAGACTGATCGTCCGCTTTTAGTTAACTTATGGGGCACAGGTGCGAGGCAGCCAGCGTTCTTGTTACTAAGCAGATGGTGATTTGGATTAGCGTGTTTAATAGAAAACTTCTCGTAGTTGGAGTGGGTGAAGATTGCCACCTGTTGGATAAGTACACAGGGTAGTGTCAGTATGTCGTATTGTGTAAAGTACTGACGAGCAGACACGCCATCAGGAACGGACGCTATTGCGCGTACAGCGCGTTTTTGTAATGTAGCGGAAAGCTGAAGAGCTGACCTCCAGCGGGCTCCAGGCACTTAAAAAAAAATTGACGGTAAATGTTCCTGCGTGCATATTCCGTGCTGACGGTTGATTTTCGTTAAGGAACGACAGGTTATATCCTCCATTAAAAATAAAACTACCATAGCATCAACATGCAAATAGTCTTTCTTTTGTTTCATCGTTCTATCGGGCGCAGCCGCGGCGCTCGGTCCGTATGTGAGTAGAAATCAATTTAGTCCGTTCGCGGCCGAATGCGCCTTTTGTACGATAGTGAAAGGTAATAGTGCTCGTTTTCACAGCTCCGAATGGGTTGTAGTCACAACGATTTAGTTTTAACAACGGAGACTTAGTGACCGGATATCGGCTGAAATTACGGGGTAATTTCTTCATGTGCTAGTACAATAGTATCGCTCAAAATATAAGCGTTCTTATGGCTTCATAATTTGTAATTATGTGTGTGATGGGTATCAGATTGCAGCATTTTCCTAATCGATAATAATAATAGTCTCTATTTCAGGCGGTGCCTAAATTAAAATTAAAATTTAAAACACACAATGCAATAAGATTAGTAGACCCACACAATTTATAAAATTAGCACTGACTTACAATAATTGAAATAAAATATATCAAAAAATTACAGACATGTCAAAATTCAAAACAAAAACGAAATTAAAATAGAAATTATAACAAAATATGTCAAATCTGGGAACTAATTATACAATCACATCAATACGAAGAAATTAACATTTAAAATAAATAATAATAATAACTACATAAACTACCCCGACCCAAACTATAGTCCCACCGAGTGCTGCAAAATTGGACAGTCAATATGATCAGTAGTTAATGCAAGAATGCTGCTGTTGGGGCTCTCTCGAACGAGGCGCAGCAATTAAGTCGCTTTTTTTCTCATGATGGATAATATTTTTTTTTGTTTTTTTTTTTAATGAATAATATTTTACATTTGATTTTTTTATGTTCTTCATTGCCTGGTTTTAAATTTGATAATTTTATTTGATTTTCTTCATTGCCTGGTTGGCTAACAATCCGAGCCATTATTCGACTAACAAAATGTGCAGTACTCGTATCTCCGCCTCATACACCCGTGCTCGGGACGAACTAAAGAATTTTACCAGATTATTCAAGAGCATAAGGAGCTAATGTTATTACGAACCTTTGTTTAATTATGTTTTTATATTTAATTTACAGTTGCGTGTCCGGTAAAAATATATCTAAGAACTGGCAACGTTTGTTATTCTTACCTTTCTCTTGTTAATAGAAAATATATTAAAATACATTAAAGAAAGAAATAAATAGTAATAATATTTTAAAACCGAGAAAAATAAAAGCCGAAAATAATAATAACTTAGTTTAACTACTTTATATATAATAATAATAATTTGTTGTAAAAAAAACCTAATATATGTCAAATATTTTTAATAATAAGTTGAATAATAATAATTTAAAAAATCCTGAACGAGCTTACTTCATATGATATTTTATTTTCTAAACATGGATACGCTGATATTTAGTACTATAGAGTAGCTGTCAATTCATATGCGCTCCGGCTACTCCCTGACTTGTCTATGCGGAGGCGACACGAAAGCTCAAAATCGCTTCCTCTATTACATAATCATAAACGAATGCTGTCCTGACTGGCGTTGGATGCGCGAAAGTGGGGCGATATTAATGCAATACTTCCCGAGCATCCAGCTCATGATATTACTACTGCGAAAATATAATACTGACAGTATTTTCCCTCAAGTGAGGAAATCTGTTTGCACCAGTAAGATTACGTTAAAGAACAAAATACGACATAATACCAGTCCCGCGCCGCAAAGTCAGGAAGTCACCTTAAAAGTAAGTTCAATGGAAGAAACTGTCACCTCTAATTGCAGATAGGTAAGTATATTCCCAGTTTTACATCTCTGTAATTCATTTAGAAAGAAGAAGGAAGTAGAAAAAAGGTATTAGATAATTGGAGTTTGGGATGTGCCTATAACGTTTGGGGATAATCCCCATTCAGGAAAGTCAAATTACGACCCAAGATTGTTACAACCTTGTCAAAAACCTACGTGAAATCACTGTAATTTTCTCACACACAAAATGTTCCATAACCGACCCATATCTTGCTGTTTGTCGTGATGTAGAAAAATACACTACAAAGACTCTTCTTAGCTTAATTTATTAGCTCAATAAGCACTTGAGGTCGCAACGTTGTGAAAATACATACCTTCATAGCCAAACTTGACTGTGAATAACTGTGAACTTTAAAACTGTTCCTTGACACATTTCAAAATCACGGAAGATCGATATGTCTGGCTAAAAATAATTAAATCAGTTCCAGACGAAATAGACACGTCTGGAATAGTTTTATGTTCATAGTGAGCTAGACAGCTAAATTCATCAATTCTGTACAATAACCCCTTTTAAATCAAATTGTAACAGACACGTTAACTTTTTCATTTAAGTCAACTGTTGGTGAGATATTAGCTATCAAAGTCGTAAAAAGTTTGTCCCCCCCAACCGTTCCAATTCCCAAACTATGAAGTTTAAAATTCGGAAAAAAATCACGATTGTGTAGGTACAGTAATCAATACTGTCAACGATTTTTAGTTTGAATAAAATAGGTATTACGGTTTTTGAGTTAAGTATTGCTGAAAAACTGACTTGCCCAAACAAAAGGGTTTAAGTGCCGTGAGTTACCTATGAAGATACGACCTTTTTTGATTCGATGTATTGTATAGTGGTTTTAAATGTAGATTAGGAGGGTGTCGGTACGGAACACTTCTTTGTGCGTGATCCGACACGCACTTGGCCGATTTTTTCTATTCCGGTATTGTAATCTGTCAATTAAATGACAGACAGCAATATTAAAAAAATAAACTTTATATAACAATGCAAGTCTATACTATGGACCATACATTATATGACTGGGGAAAGAATCATAATGGTTTTGCATAAGTACATTATTTATTATACATTTTTTTTTAATGTTTAAAAGAGGCACGCGTCAATGCCTGTATTCTGTCACCATTTCGATTTTTTATTTGAATCAAATTATTTTGCTGTCTAAGAAAACGTTAAACGTTGCAACGTTACATAACTAGTGGCTATGTGAGCTTAGACCACGCAATTTTTTTTTCAAATTTAAAAATTTCCATTAACTGACTCGACAAAAAATTCTATATAATAATTAAACCTGCTCACAAAATTCCACGAGAATCGGTTGAGAAATGCGACTTGTAGAGGAGAACATTCGGACAGACAGACATACGAAAGAATTTTTGTCGAAAGCTGAAACGGAGACGCTAGTGTAGCTAGTACGCTCGTGGCCCAGCGGCGCCCGCGTGCCGCGTGCGGTATGCGAGGTTGAGCAATGTGGGCGCAGGTCAGTTCTTGGATGGGTGACCGCTTTGAGTGGTTAATAACTGAGCGCTCTCGTGCTTTGGAAGGCACGTTAAGCCGTTGATCCCGGCTGCTGTCTACGACAGCAGTCGTTAAGCCAAGTTAGAGGCCTTCGGGCGGCTTGATAACTTCTAGCAGTCAAGTTGCCCACTCACTTGACAAAGGGGGGTCGACCGCCCACCGTTACCCTACACGTGACCCCTGGGTGGTGCTAAAAGTGCAACAAAAATTGGCACCCGTACTTGTCTTCTCGAAGATCTCAAGGTTCGTAAATAATGCCATACGATTAAAAAAAAAACGGAGACGCTTCGCTCGCTCGGTCAATAAGGTCTTAAAAACCAAGATTATTGTTATTGTTATTAAAGACCCGAGAAACCTTTATTATTATTTTGCTAGTAATATTTAATTTTCATCGTACTAGCAAATATTTCGTGCCGGGGCGCGGTGCGTCCCGCTCTTTTTAATCAAAGTTGCAATATGGCTGCCTTTTATTTCTGTCTTAGTTACGAGTTTCATAAGAAAACCTTTCTAGACATGGCTACCTATGTACAAAGCGTGCTCGTTCGTTGTAGAAAATAAGGTGAACAGATATTTTTCAACGACGATATACGGGAATTTCTGTTCGTCCAAGGTAAGTTATGATTTAATTCACTGGGACCGGGAATAATATTTTATTAAGTTAGGAAGGAAACCGTACAGTGGATGTGTTATCTTGCTCCGTTCTCATTTTAAGTGAGCTGTGCCAAGTTTAAATTGAAATGTGTTTTATCGTCCATGCTGCAGATATTAATGCTGTTGAACGTGAAACGATATTATCCTAGAAGATGTTCATATAGCAACTATAATTGTAGGGAAGTAGGTACGCGTATCAAAGCAGACCCGGCACTCATTTAGGGCACAACGCGAGGAAAATGAAAATTGTGTAGGCAAGTAGGTACATTTAATTACAGAGGACTGAGAAGTCTTCAAATTGATGACGTACTCTCCTTGTTACCAATTCAAGCTGTAATGGATTAAATGTCAAATTATCATTAATTCGCTTCTGATATCTGTAGGTACAGTCATCAAGCAGTCGGCCCTTAGCCAAATATATTGTAACACATCACATAGAGACGATTTATCACTATAGAAATAAGAATGTGTACAACATATATTTGGCTACTTTCGTCAATATACTAGCAATAATAATATGATGCGGATTGTATGTACTAACTTTATGTTAAGAATTCGTCGGCCTGATTAGCATAGTTAGTAGTGGCACTGCCTCCGAAGGTAGAGGTCCCGGGTTCGAATCCCGGCCAGGGCATTATTTGTGCATTTAGCACGGATAATTGTTCCTGGGTCTTGGGTGTTTTCTATGTATTTAAGCATGTATTTATCTAATAAGTATGTATATCGTCGTCTAGTACTCATTGTACAAGCTTTGTTTAATTTGGAACTAGGTCGATTTGTGTAAGATGCTCCCCCAATATTTATTTATCTAATTCAAGAATGCACATTAGTTGTAATTTAATAATAAAGGAAGCTAAAGGTACAATTTAATTCAAAACATAAACTTTATTGCAGCAATAATATGTATATATTGGGGGACAATCTCACACAAATCGACCTAGTCCCAAACTAAGCAAAGCTTGTACTATGGATACTAGACAAATACACTTAGTTCAAGTTTAATATAAAAGATATACTACGGTACCTATGCTATATGTATACACCTCTATAGTAAGAATACTAAACGTGCACCGTTCGATTTATCATACGTACGGGGATCATTGTCAGTTGTGAACCAACCCTATGAATAATAGCGCACTTTATATGACAGAGGATTTCTGCAGAAATTCGCGTGAATAGTACTAGCACCGACCCACGTAAGCGGGCTTTGTCCACCGCACCGGCGAGATCCCACAGGAAAGGAACCCAGACGCCAGTGTAATTTTGAGATATTAATATTGTGTCCATGTGTTCCAATGCGGAGTAAATAATCTTACTTATGTACAGAAGTTCTACTCATCAACCTACAAGACCATACAAGACCTATGTTTGATAGCTGCTAGAATACTCTAATTTATTATTAATACTAATAAATAAAAATAAAAATATGGTATTTCGCGCTACCGCATAGCAGGTGTCCTTTTTAGCACAGTAGATGTACCGACAATAGAAGTGCCTCAAGCTAGCTTGAGGCAGTATTTCAACTAGAGTCTCTTAAGACCTTTTTGGACCTGCGCTCCGTTGGAGCAATAAGGTACAGGTGAAAAAATGACCTGTTGTATGTAGTTGTGACGTGTTCGAATAGGCGTTTGTTTTGTTTGTGTTGCACATTTTGAATATGTAATGTCTATTCGAACACGCTGCAACTACTTAAAACAGGTCATTTTCTTAAGTTTTTTACCTATGCCTAAGGTTTGCGCGGCACACGTTACCGAAAAATATCCGAGATGCCCTTAAGTTTACTGTAATGATGTGTATCCCTATGGGTGCGTCAAATCAGACGTTTGAGCGGATTTGCTTTACTGCTATAAGGCTACTGTGCCTTTAGGTAGCACTATATAATGTGCGGTAAATGAACAGAAGTGGAACCCGCACAATAATAATGGTTGGCATTTTATCACATATCGCTGTGAAAAAGATGTGTTATTTTATGTTGTACATGTTGTTTATTATGTGAAGGTGGCAATCAAAAAGTATTAGTACGTATTGTATATGACAACCGCGTTACTTTCTGACAAGTATGAGAATACGAGAGTGAAGGATGTCTTATCTACTGGTAGGTCGGTAATAGAGTACCTTATTAAAAAATGCGTGAATGAACACAATACGCATTCTTTTCTCTTGGTATTTGGCTAGTGCCTTACGTGTCCGAATGAGGTCGCACGACAAGCAAACACATCATGCAACAAGCTAAAATTATCAATAAGTATTTTGAATTGTATTACAATTGGGTATTTGCCACATATTCAAATGTATAACTTGGTGTTACTCTATGGATAGTAAATTATCAACATTAAATAAAAATTACAAAATTCATTTTAAATCATGAAAAGGATAAATAACCACAAAAAATCAATATACCTACTATATATTAATAGAATCGTTATGTAAAAATAAATAATAAATTTGTTATATGACAACTATGTACCTTAATGCTGTAATTGATGACTATAAGAGCAATATACTCATTTTTATTTTTCCATACGACGGTTCGATAACTTGCGCGTTTGGCCATATTGTAAGCAACTGTCAATTGTAGGAGCTTTTTCGTGGCCGCTAGCGTCAAACTAGGTTTGTTCCTAATTTTTACCATTTCTTGTGCTCTTGTTGTAGGTTCTCTAATATTGAATTTTGATCATCTCTAAAACGGTTTCAAATGGCACCATAATAAACAAAAACCGACCAAGTGCGTGTCGGGCCACGCGCGATGAATGGTTGCGTACCTGCCACCACTACTCCTCTACATTATAACCACTGTCCTGTACTATGAGTTAAGAAAAGGTAGTATCTTTATAAGAAATTTACGGCACACTTGCGTTCTTTTGTTGGGACAAGCCAGTTTTTCAACAACAATTAAAAATCCGTTGATGCTATAGACTTAGGTTTTCCTGTAATCTATAGAATAGAATATTTGGGTATTTTTTCAAAATTGTAGGACCATCAGTGTGACGATTCATTTTCGTCTATTTTCTTAAATAATTTCAAAACTATTTACCTAATAATTATAAAAAAAAACACAATCTTTAATTTGATATATCACACGTTATAGTTTGCTTTTTTTAATTTTCTAATTTACGCTCCCAAAAGTGGCACCCAAGTTTAACACATTATTTATATTCGTTATACGTTTGTCTTTGTGTAGTATGGTACTTAACACCACACACGAAGCTCAGCTGATAGCTAATAAATAAATCATTTTCTATTTTCGTCACCGACTTACATTGCTAAGACGTACCAAATTTCAAGTCAATCGGTTCGGGGATTTCGGAGCAAACTAACTGTGACAGACGGAGGGACAGACAGACAGACGCACGAGTAATCGTATAAGGGTTCCGTTTTTCTCTTCTGAGGTACGGAACCCTAAAAATAGTCAACGACCGTATTGGGAATTATTATGAGTTATGGCTAACGATGTATGTATGTACCTTATTTATTCAGAAAAGAGGCGAGGAAAGCTGAATAAACATTCGTTTTAACAGTCTAATGTTCAAAATGAGAAAGAATAATGCAGTAAAACCCTCCATTGATCATTGTTTTTTTTTGTTTCGCTGTTCTAGACAAGAGTTAGTTACATACCGTTTTGCAAGAGAAAAAATGTAACGAGCCGAACATCGAAATCTGATAGTCGAAATATTGTATAAACCTGCTTTTCATTTTTAAACAGACCCTGTTTAACAAACGAAACCGTGTTTATTGATTTATCTCTCGATTCCGCGATTTCCGTGCATTGCACTTTCAGAGTGCAGTATAAATAATCTTCTTTGTCCAGTGATCCGACTGAACATTCAAACTCGACAATAGTCAATGCACTTACAGATCTTGTTGTTTGAGTCATGCTTCTCTCCCAGGTGTGATACGATATAGCTACATTTTGATCCAATAACAATATATGTATGGTTAATGTAGACCAGGGTATGCCCTAAAACTGCAACCAAGACCTCCGGGGGATGGGCCGCGGTATTCCCGGAGTGCAGTGGAGATACTCCGATCGCCAACCCGCGGCATTTACCCTCCCCTTCCACTTTCCCTTTACCCCTCAAATGTCGGAGTGAACGTCCTTCGACTGATATGATGATGACAATATCGTTCATTACAATATCATAGGCACAATGCGACAACAGTAATCGGTTCAGGTTTATAAGTACTAAAGCGGATTAGAGTAAATTAAAGACACTATCCTACTTGGTGTAGGTATTAAAAAAATAAGCAGTGATACAAAGTCAATTCAAATGCATAACACATGCGAGCTTCCGAGGGATAGAGAAAAAAAACTTAAAAGTGAAAGCAGTATTAACTAAACTATTACTATTATTTTAATACGGGAATATATCTCCTAGTTCTAAATATAAAGTAGTTAAGTAAGCACGAGACCTTAATAACAAAACAGTTTCACATAAAAATTTAAACGCCTGCCAGTTATCATCAAGCAATTAGACTTGACAAACAATCTAAAGCAGTGAATAATGCATAGCATAATTAACTATGTTTTAGACTTATTAGCGCGAGCTGCCTGTCGAAAACGATATAATAATAGTAATATTTTTAAACTCGCGTCATCACGTATCTGCATCATAAATAACGTTTCTATCAAACATGCTATTCAATCTTAGTCTAAGATAACATCTCCGTATTGACTTTTAGTACTTATAGTGTACTTTTGTATTAAATTACTTTCCTGTACATTTCAATGCCATTGCTTTCCATAAGTTTCACACCACGCCGTCTATCGTTATCTACAAATTCTACAATTAAACTGCACCGCCGCACGGCAACACGGGGGCAATTAATAAAGAAAACCAGGGCCGGCTGTTAGCATGCAAATGCTGCAATCCAAGGAAGATTCCCCGGCAATATTCAAGTCATTAGTGTTTGTGTAGCCAAGTGCACCGCAAAAAGGGATGTAAACGACAATTTAATAACGCTGCTTGTTCCTCGTTTAATACGATACCGTGAGATCTCAACTCTTTTCAATTTTAATTTCGACTTCATACATTCCAGTCCAATTTTAAAATTGGCTTATGATTTCCCGCGAGAGAACGATCACTTAAGCCGGCTGGCTTGCCTAAAATTCACATTTTTGCTCAAATGCGAGTAAAAATCCGCGCATTTTCATTCCATGTTGTTCGTTATGTCTTCTAGTGCAGCTCAAAAGCCTCTAAACTGTTTTCTGTTTCTGATTCAGGGCAATTTGTTGGGTTACCATTTATAACGAAATTGAACAACGCAATTAAACGTTTGTTATTATCAAACAATTTTGATTAAACTCGTCTTTATTTTGGCAAAGTTTGTAAGCCAGCCTTATTGCTTATTTTGTTTATGGCTCAATATTGCTTCATTTAAATTTACTTCAATTCCAAGGTACTATTTGTATTATTTAAAGCAACAAGTAAGTTTAAATTACAAGTTTGTTTTGGTTTTCTTATAAGTCATTAGAAACCTATGTTGAATGATTGCTTAAAAAACCCCATGAAAGCCGCTGTGATCAGGTCCGTTTGTGGTGAGTTTTTACCACTTTAAGTAGAGCTATTTGTTCCGCAGTCGTCCGAAAACCACAGTTCCGTCTTTAAAAAGTAGTACAAGTCCCAAACTGCGTTGATACTCTGCACCTTTTCAATTAAAGGTCATTTATTTCGCTACTGCTTTCATACTACACATATCCACAGTAACAGAAGAATTCTTGAAACACTAATGCATGGGTGTGAGACTTGCGTATGGCAAAAAAAATGTGTGAGTAGACTGAATGCGGTAGAAACTAGATCGATAAGCTATGTGTTGGTATGTGTGTGTGTACGTTTGTGTGATCAAATAAAAATGATAGAAGAGATGTAGTGACTAAAGTTGAGAAAATTATGATTCGGTGGTTTAGGCATGTTGAGAAAATGTGTGAAAGTGGATTGACCAAGAGAATTGACGTCCAAGAGATGGATGGGAGTATCGGAAGAGGCGCCCAAGGCGAGAGAATCAAGACAAAAATTCTGGAATACTAAAAATAGCCAGTTCAGAAGTAGAGTTTGTTTTAGGAGATATGTGGATGAAATCAAAACGAAATATGGAAGTATACAATACGTATAACGGCCATAAGTATTTGGTGTCTATTGACCTTTGCTTACCCCAGTGGGATACGGGCGCGAGTTTATGTATGAATGGTTTCATATAGAATCGCTCAGTTTGATTTCCTAATTTTGACTCTGTGACAACTTTTGGATGTTAATTTTTGTGCTTCGCTTCCGATATTATCGAATCCTATTTCATTTCAATGTGTAAAAAAATCGATGCTCTGAAACCCGCTTCCGCTTCTACTCGTAGTTTGGACGCCATTTGTGATTTAAAGTGAACAACGTATCAGATTGTAAAATGCAACGTGACAGGTTCGTGTTTATTAATCGTGACCCAGGAACAGTTGTAGTTTTTGTTCACAGGAATGTTGACACACTGCAAAACAGATTTAATTTTATTAGCATTTTTTGCAACATTAATATTTAATACGAACAGGGAAAGAAAAAGTGGGTTGGTTGTTTGATTATTAATTGGTTTATGTGTATTATGTAATTGGGTTCCGTTCAAAAAACGTACAAAAAGAACCCCTGTGGCATTACTGTTTATTAATTTATAGAAATCTGGAATAATTGCAAAACAAGGTTAACCCACGTGTAAATAAGAAAATACCTCAGAATATGAGAGGGAACGACAATACAAATTATAATTACTTAGGCTAGGTCCAAGTTATAATTTTAAAAGGTTGAAGAGTCATAAAAGCTCCGTACCTCGAAAGGAAAAAACGGAACCCTTATATGTACTTATAGGATCACTTTGTTGTCCGTCCGTCCGTTCGTCTGTCTGTTTGTCAAGACCCTATTTCTCAGGAACGCGTGGAGGTATCACGCTGGAATCAATTTATCATCAATTTATATCAAATACTCAGGTCTACTGTCCCTTGGAGCTGTGAGAAAATCAATCGCAAGCAAAAGATACAGCCGTTTATGCCGCTAATTTCCGCTAATTTTAGACACTCGCAAAGGAATCAAAACCTACAGGGTACTTCCCGTGAAATCAGAATCAACCACAGATAAAGGAAACCTTAAATTTTTTGTTACATCATATAATAATAATAAAAAATACGGAACCCTCGGTGTGCGAGTCCGACTCGCACTTGGCCGGTTTATTTTTATTTTTTACTTCGGTTAAATTTTGATTATGAAGTATTATTTCGGAAAAAAGTACCATTGTCGCCCTATTTAGGTAGTTTATCAAGCATTTTTTTTATTAATTCATATATAAATGCTATACGTAATGTAAATGTTTATACGTATTATATAAGTTACTTTTAAACGTGAAAAATCAGAAATTAAGGATGAAAAGTTCGGTACCGAGTCAAATTCGCTTTTGAGTGTTGTTTTTATATTTTAGTTTTTATATAAATTCCTTTATGACTACACAATGTAGGCACCGAGTAACTCGGTGCTGAACTTGGTCCGAGTTCAGTACGAGCGGTCACCGAGTTTCCCTTTTATGACAAACGGTGACTCCAGATAAAATTATGCACAAAACTTAATATCAATCAATAACTCGCCTTTATGAGCAGCCAGAAAGTGTTAGAAAAGGTGCGGCTGGCTAGCATAGAGGATTGTTGGTGCCGACACTAATGTATGGTAGCGAAAGTTGGGTGTGGCAGAAGAAACATCAGAGTCGAGTGAATGCAGTGGAAATGAGAGCGCTGAGAAGTATGTGTGGCGTTACTTTGAGAGATAGATGATAGAGATAGACGGAGGTGTGGAGTGAATGAAGATATAGTGACGAAAATTGAAAAAGGTATGCTAAGATGGTATGGACATAGAGAGTTTGGAGTAGAGAGGATGGATGAAAGAAGATTGACAAAACGAGTGTATGAAGGAAGAGTGGATGGAAAAGTTGGAAGGGGAAGACCTCGGGGAACGTACTCCGGCCAAATCGGAGACATTCTGCAGAAAGGCCAGGTCAGGAGTACCCTAAATCGGCGCGCATGCATGGAGAATGTTATGAAAGTTCATGAAGCGAAAGTTGTATGTCAGGATAGTAGTAATATGACGACACGGACTTGGAACGGTGTTCTGTGATTAAAAATCTTCTTTAATTTACAAAGAAACTATATACAAGAATAGAATAATTAACCAAAATAATATAACAAAAATTAAAACTAACTGTATATAAATAATGTGCATACGATGGTTGGTTTATTATGTGATACGAAATTACAATTAGTTTTAGCACAGTGCTTAAATATATCTATAAATAAAAACTAAAGTTAATATCTAAAATTAAAATCTAAACTAATTCTAAATTATAAATAGAAGATTTGTCGTAATTCAGGCCCTTGAGGCATTGTACCGAGGATGCTGGCGGCATTTCCTTTAATTTTTTTTTATTTAATTTAAAATTAAAAATTCACCTTTTAAGCTATTGGTGCAAAACATTTATAGTGTACCTACTAAAATAAAATCAATTTAGGAAATACTGTTTGTACCTCGCTTTATTCCGACAGAACTGTATTTACAATACCTAAAACTTTCTAAGCATAAATTTAGCATTCGAATTGAATTAAGTGCCGTTTTACTTGGGATTTAATTACGAAATTTGAAACATTCAATTAGGGCTGTGAAAGGAGCATAAATCTTAATGGAAACGCATTTTAATTTTTAGCAAAATAGATTTAGTTCAAATTGCTACCCTTTTATATAAATTACGGAGATTTGAGAGCAAGTTTTTAGAAGGCGGTGGGTACAGTCAGTTTCAAAAGTAGATATGCGATTCTCAAAAGCTTTTATTCCCTTGTAATAATTACTTTTTACCTTTTTTATGCGTAGCTGCTTTTGATGCTGACTGTACATTATTAAAACGGGCGTGGTAATTTCTTAGCTTCTGTGCTTAGTGTCTGATTATTTTCGGAAATGAAATTATGTTTTTGTACTTTGTAATTTTGTATCTCCGAGGGAGTATCTCTGAGTCCGTTGTAGACCCAAAATGGCTTTCCAAATCGCTAAACTTAAGTGACAGTTGGGGACGACGACATTGCAAGTATGTAGAACCGATTACCGAACCACGTCCCGGTGGTAACCCCACATGGACTGATGACCTGGTAAAGGTCGCGGGAGTCCACTGGATGCGGGTGGCGCAGAATCGTTCATTGTGGCACTTTTTGGGGGAGGCCTGTGTCCAGCAGTGGACGTCCTTCGGCTGATAATGACGAAATGTTTGCGTCGCGCTACGTAGTAACCTAATATACATACACGCACACACACACAATTACATTATATATATCGACGGTGGCAAAAAAGCTTACGGGTTGCCTCATGATAAGCAGACACCATAGCCTATGGACAATTGCGACTCCAGACGACATTTATCCTATCAAGTCCCCGCGTACTAGTACTAGTACAAATCTAAATATATAAAAGAAGAAACTGACTGACTGACTGACTGACTGACTGACTGACTGACTGACTGACTGACTGACATATCAACGCACAGCCCAAACCGCTGGTCCTAGAGATTCCAAATTTGGCACGTAGATTCCTTATAAGGTCTAGGGGTGCACTAAGAAAGGATTTTTCAAAATTCAACCCCTAAGGGGGTGAAATGGGGGTCCGAAGTTTGTATGGGGAAACAAGATTGGCTGGACTATTTTATTCGAAACTTCACAGAAGTATTTCTAACGATAAATGAGTAAACACGTGTTTCAGGTTTTCTGAAAAATCAACCCCTAAAAGGGGGAAATGTGGTAAAAACTTCTGAAAATCGACATGGGTATTGTTTTTTGGGTTTATCGGGTCGCTGATAACGAAAACAACAATGTTTTTGAAATCCCACGTGGAGGACGTGAAATACCATCCCCCTGTTGGGGTGCGAGGGGGATGAAATGTCTAAATATTAATATGGGTGTCGTTTTTATGGTTTTTTGGGACGTACATTACGAAAATGGCATCGATTTTGAAATTTAATCTTGTGGACATGAAAACTTTTGAAAGTTTGTGCCAAATTGCAAGAAATAACTGACTGACCGAGTGAGTGAAATATCATCGCACAGCCCAAACTCCTGGTTCTAGAGATTCTAAATTTAGTATATAGGTTCCATATAAGGTCTAGAGGTGCATTAAGAAAGGATTTTTCAAAATTCAACCCCTAAGGGGGTAAAATGTGTGTGGGGAATCAAGATTAGTTGGACTATTTTATTCGAAACTTCGCAGGAGTATTTATAACGATAAATGAGTAAACATGTGTTTCAGGTTTTATGAGAAATCAACCCCTAAAAGGGAGAAATGCGGTGACAAATTCTGAAAATCGATATGAGCAGGTGTTGTTTCTATGGTTTATCGGGTCGCTGATTACGAAAACAACAATGATTTTATAATCCCACGGGGGGTTCCAAGGGGGTTGGAATGTCTAAATATTAATATGGGTGTCGTTTTTATGGTTTTTTGGGTCGTTAATTTTGAAAATCGCATTGATTTCAAAATTTTATATTGCGGACATGAAAACTTTTAAAAGTTTTTGCCAAAGTGCAAGAAGAAACTGACTGACTGAGTGAGTGACATATCAACGCACGCCCACACTACTGGTTCGAGAGATACCATATTTGGCATGTAGGTTCCTTATAAGATCTTAAGGTGCATGAAATGCCGTGAATTCCCTAAGGAGGGGACGACCTTTTTTGATTCAATGTATTGTAAGTAAGTGGTTTTATTAATCAGTGCCGTCCGATACGATTTCGATAAAAATCGATATTTGAGTGTCCGAGAGGACTCTTAATAGGAATCCGAGGTAAACTTTGAATAAAGTAACGGCCATATTTGTTTTCTTCATTTCCGTTGCGATTTCGTTCAAAATTGATATCTGAGCGTCCGAGAGGTCCCCTAATACGACTCCGAGGTAAAATTGGGATAATTGGCAGCCATATTGATTTTCTTAATTTCTGTCCCAATTTCGTTCAAAATAGATATCTGAGCGTCCGATAGGTCTCGTAATACGAATGCGAGGTAAAATTTGGAAATAGTGGCGGCCATATTGATTTTCTTCATTTCCAAACCGATTTCGTTCAAAATCGATATCTGAGCGTCTGAGAGGCCTCGTAATACGAATCCGAGGTGAAATTTGGAAAAAGGGGCGGCCATATTGATTTTCTTCATTTCCGTCCCGATTTCGTTCACAATCGATATCCGAGCGTTCGAGAGGTCCCCTAATACGACTCCGAGGTAAAATTTGGAAAAAGTGGCGGCCATATTGCTTTTCTTCATTTCCGTCCCGATTTCATTCAAAATCGATTTCTGAGCGTCTGAGAGGCCTCGTAATACGAATCCGAGGTGAAATTTGGAAAAAGTGGCGGCCATATTGATTTTCTTCATTTCCGTCCCGATTTTGTTCATAATCGATATCTGAGCGTCCGAGAGGTCTCGTAATACGAATCCCAGGTAAAATTTAGAAAAAGTGGCAGCTATATTCATTTTTATCATTTCCGTCACGATTTCGTTCAATATCGATATCGGAGTGTCCGAGAGAATTTTTAATACGAATCCGAGGTAAAATTTGGAAAAAGTGGCAGCCATATTGATTTTCTTTATTTCCAAACCGATTTCGTTAAAAATCAATATCCGAGCGTCCGAGAGGTCCCCTAATACAAATCCGAGGTAAAATTTAGAAAAAGTGGCAGCCATATTGATTTTCATCATTTCCAAAACGATTTCGTTCAAAATCGATATCTGGGCGTCCGACAGGTCTCGTAATACGAATTTGAGGTAAAATTTGGAAAAAATGGCGGCCATATTGATTTTCTTCATTTCCGTCCTGATTTCGTTAAAAATCGATATCTAATTGTCCGAGAGGTCTCTTAATACGAATCCCAGGTAAAATTTGTATACGTCGTGGCCATATTGATTTTTTTTCGTCCCGACTTCGTTCAAAATCGAGATCTGAGCGTTCGAGAGGTCTCTTAATTCGAATCTGAGGTAAAATTTGGCACTCCATGCATGCCAGGGATTGTAAAAAAAAGTTTAATGTTACTATATAGGCATGTGGGGTATCTATGGATTGGCTTTTAAAAACGACAGAGTTTTCGATATTTTTTCTATTTAAATCAACCTTAAATTTTTTTTTTAATCGTATGGCATTTATTTACGAACCGTGAGATCTTCGGGAAGACAAGTACGGTTGCCAGTTTTTGTTGCACTTTTAGCACCACCCAGGGGTCATGTGTAGGGTAACGGTGGGTACTCCCTACGGACGTAGTGCAACTTCGACCCCCCTTTGTCAAGTGAGTGGGCAACTTGACTGTTAGAAGTTCTCAAGCCGCCCGAAGGCCTCTAACTTGGCTTAACGACTGCTGTCGTAAACAGCAGCTGGGATCAACGGCTTAACGTGCCTTCCAAAGCACGAGAGTGCTCAGTTAGTAATTACTCAAAAGCGGTCACCCATCCAAGACCTGACCTGCACCCACATTGCTTAACCTCGCATACCGCACGCGGTAGGCGGGTGCCGCTGGGCCACGAGCGCTCTGAATTCTTGATAGTTTGTGCCAAATTTCAATTCAATCGGTCCAGTAAAAGCAACTCGGTTGTAACAGACGGACTAACAGTAAGGAGTGCGAATGAAAGTGAAGCCAAATTTTCTTTTTGGATGCTCCTTTTAATGAATCACAATCACCAAACTTCGTATTCCGAAACCCCCAGAATGTAACAACTACTATTCTGGAAACCGCATCTAAATCGGTTCAGCCAAACGCGAGATAATCGTGGACAAACATACATACATACCTACATACATATATACTGGTCAAACAGTAAACCTCTTTTTTGTAGACGGTTAAAAATTACGCTTAGTACGCGGGCGAAGCCGCGGGCAAATGCTAGTTAACAATAATACTTCAGACCGGATATTTTGTATGCATAACAATAATAAATGCCGAATGTACTTTACTAAAAACAAATGACAAAACTAACTTCGTTTAGGACACTGGGTAGTTAGGACTACTGCAGTTGCAAAACAAAGAACTTACGATGTTATATCATCTTAGGTATAGGGTGGAATGCAGAAAAAATGTACATAGTTAAGGCCTTAATTTAATCTACGCTTTAATTTTCTCAATTTCGTATCGAAAGTTACCCATCTAAATATATAAAAGAAGAAACTGACTGACTGACTGACTGACTGACTGACATATCAACGCACAGCCCAAACCGCTGGTCCTAGAGATTCCAAATTTGGCACGTAGGTTCCTTATAAGGTCTAGGGGTGCATTAAGAAAGGATTTTTCAAAATTCAACCCCTAAGGGGGTGAAATGGGGGTCCGAAGTTTGTATGGGGGAACAAGATTAGTTGGACTATTTTATTCGAAACTTCACAGGAGTATTTCTAACGATAAATGAGTAAATACGTGTTTCAGGTTTTTTTTTTAAAATCAACCCCTAAAAGGGGGAAATTTGGTGACAAATTCTGAAAATCGAAATGGGTGTTGTGTTTTAGGTTTTTCGGGTCGCTACTCGTAATAACGAAAACAACAATGAATCTTAAATCCTACGTGGAGGACGTGAAATACCATCCCCCCTCTTGGGGTGCGAGGGGGATGAAATATCTAAATATTAATATGGGTGTCGTTTTTATGGTTTTTTGGGACGTTAGTTACGAAAATGGCATCAGATTTGAAGTTTAATATTGTGGCCATGATAACTTTTAAAAGTTTGTGCCAAATTGCAAGAAATAACTGACTGACTGAGTGAGTGACATATCAACGCACAGCCCAAACTGCTGGTTCTAGAGATTCAGAATTGAGTATGTAGGTTCCATATAAGGTCTAGAGGTGCATTAAGAAAGGATTTTTCAAAATTCAACCCCTGGGGGCGGGGGTGAAATGGGGGTCCGAAGTTTGTATGGGGAATCAAGATTAGTTGGACTATTTTATTCGAAACTTCACAGGAGTATTTCTAACGATAAATGAGTAAATATGTGTTTCAGGTTTTTTGAGAAATCAACCCCTAACAGGGGGAAAAGTGGTGACAATTCTGAAAATCGATATGGGTATTGTTTCTATGGTTTATCGGGTCGCTCATTACGAAAACAAAAATGATTTTAAAATCCAACGTAGAGGACGTAAAATACCATCCCCTCTGTTGGGGTGCGAGGGGGTTGGAATGTCTAAATATTAATATGGGTGTCGTTTTTATGGTTTTTTGGGTCGTTAATTTCGAAAATGGCATTGATTTTGAAAGTTAATACTGCAGACATGAAAACTTTTAAGAGTTTGTGCGAAATTGCAAGTAGAAACTGACTGACTGAGTGAGTGACATCAACGCACAGCCCAAACTGCTGATTCGAGAGATATCAAATTTGGCATGTAGGTTCCTTATAAGGTCTAAAGGCGCATGAAGTGCCGTGAATTCCCTATGAATATACGACCTTTCTTGAATCAATGTATTGTAAGTGGTTTTATTAATCAGTGCCGTCCGATACGATTTCGACAAAAATCGATATTTAGGCGTCCGAGAGGACTCTTAATATGACTCCTAGGTAAATATTGGAAAAACTGGCGGCCATATTGCTTTTCGTCATTTTCGTCCCGATTTCGTTCAAAATCGATATCTGAGCGTCCGAGAGGTCCCCCTAATACGACACCGAGATAAAATTTGAAAAAGTGGCGGCTATATTAATTTTCTTCATTTCCGTCCCGATTTCGTTTGAAATAGAAATCTGAGCGTCCGAGATGTCTCTGAATACGAATCCGAGGTAAAATATGGAAAAATTCGCAGCCATATTGATTTTCTTCAGTTTCTTCCCGATTTCGTTCAAAATCGATATCTGAGCGTCCGAGCGGTCCCCGCATACGAATCCGAGGTAAAAATTTTGGAAAAACTGGCGGCCATATTGATTTTCTTTATTTTCGTCCCGATTTCGTTCAAAATCGATATCTGAGCGTCCGAGAGGTCCCCCTAATACGACACCGAGATAAAATTTGAAAAAGTGGCGGCCATATTGATTTTCTTCATTTCCGTCCCGATTTCGTTTGAAATAGAAATCTGAGCGTCCGAGATGTCTCTTAATACGAATCCGAGGTAAAATATGGAAAAACTCGCAGCCATATTTATTTTCTTCATTTTCTTCCCGATTTCGTTCAAAATCGATATCTGAGCGTCCGAGAGGTCCCCTAATATGAATCCGAGGTAAAATTAAGAAAAAGTGGCAGCCATATTGATTTTCTTCATTTTCTTCCCGATTTCATTTAAAATCGATATCTGAGCGTCCGAGAGGTCCCTTAAAACGAATCCGAGGTAAAATTTGGAAAAAGTCGCAGCCATATTGATTTTCTTCCCAATTTCGTTCAAAATCGATATCTGAGCGTCCGAGAGGTCCCCTAATATGAATCCGAGGTAAAATTTGGAAAAAGTGGCGGCCATATTGATTTTCTTCAATGCCGTCTCGATTTCGTTCAAAATCGATATCTGAGCATCCGAGAGAATTCTTAATACGAATCCGAGGTAAAATTTGGATAAACTGGCGGCCCTATTGCTTTTCTTAATTTCCGTCCCTATTGCTTTCAAAATCGATATCTGAGTATCCGAGAGGTCTCTTAATACGAATCCGATGTAAAATTTGTGAAAGTGGCGGCCACATAGAAATTAGGCACTCCATACATGCCAGGGATTGTAAAAAAAGGATTGACTTTTAAAAACGACATAGAGGTTTCTATATTTTTTTCCATTTAAATCAACCTTTAGATTAGTATTATATACTTGCAGCCCGGCCCATACAAATAATTAAAAAATATTTATTCTAAAATTAGGCACTCCATACATGCCAGGGATTGTAAAAAAAGGATTGGCTTTTAAAAACGACATAGAGGTTTCTATATTTTTTTCCATTTAAATAAACCTTTAGATTAACTAATCTATATTTATCTGGCCGGGGTGCTAGTATGTATAACTATACATACTAGCACCCCGGCCCATACAAATAATTAACAAATATTTATTCTATCATCAATAGTTTTCTTAGCGCACGCGATGTAAAGAATATTTTAGTTACTTTTTTTACAACATTACGAGTAGATTATTGGAGTTTTAGTAAGAATCCTTATTTTTTCAAAATATAATATAGCCCATGTCAATGTCACCCAAGAATAGTGTAGCTATTCAATGCAAACTTACAATCAAATCTTTCCTTTTTTAACCGACTTCAAAATTTCAAAAGAGGAGGTTATCAATTCAGTTGTATGTTTTTTTTTTTTTTTTTTTTAATGTTTGTTACTCCATAACTCCGTCATTTCTTAACCGATTTGAAAAATTTTTTTTTTTGATTGTATGTATATATATCCAAGTTGGTCCCGTTTTTGTCAAAAGGCAGTTCTGATGATGGGATCCATGAGGAATTGAGGGAATTCCTCAAATCTTTAAGGCAAACATATAGTGAATTTTGTGTTTTTATCAACAAGTCAAGCATTTGCATCCAATAATGTGACATTGGGTGAAGTGGAACTGCTGATGACGATCAGAACAGAACTCTTCAACGACGAAAAGTTCACGTTTCGCGATTTGTCCTCCTAGCTGTGTTTGTTAAGCAAGTTATATTTTCACGATTAATTTTTGTCATGCTCGAGTTCTGATGATGGGATCCATGAGGAGTTGAGGGAACTCCTCAAATCTTAAAGGCAAACATATAGTGATTTTTGTGTTTTTATCAACAAATCGAGCATTATCATACAAAAATGTGACATTTGATGAAGTGGAAGTGCTGATGATGATCAGAACAGAACTCTTCAACGACGAAAAGTTCACGTTTGGCGAGTTGTCCTTCTAGCGGTGTTTGTTTAGCAAGTTCTATTTTCACGATTGATTTTTGTCATGCTCGAGTTCTGATGATGGGATCCATTAGGAATCGAGGAAACTCCTCAAATGTGAAAGGCACACAAATAGTGATTTTAGTATTTACATGAACTAATCAAGCATTTTCATTCATAAAAGTGACATTTGATGAAGTGGAACTGCTGATGATGATCAGAACGGAACTCTTCAACGACGCGTAGTTCACGTTTGGCGATTTGTTCTCTTCGTTTTGTTTGTCAAGCAAGCAAGGTTTTTCCATGATTTCATGAGGAATTGAGGGTACTTAGTCTTCTACCATTATAAACATACTTATAGCCATTTTTGTATTTTATTGTATGGAATCTGAGAGTGCACCATCTAAGATTAATAATCTTTCACCGGACTCCCCCATTGAAGTCGGTTTTTTTTTCTTAAAAATTATATAATATTAGTATAGATTAGCTGTCTAAGTCGTAAAAATTGTGTCCCCTCACTGTATATAATTTCCAAACTTTGAAGTTTAAGATTCTGAAAAACATTGAGATGGTGCATATTAAGTAAATACTTTCAGCGACTTTTGGTTTCAACAAGAGATGTTTACCATTTTTGAGATATCAATAGCCCAGCCATTAGTCCATCATATTCACCCAATAGCCCGGTTCATTTAGATTCCATCAACCAGCAATAGTTCCTGTACACCCTGGCGGGTGCTATCTCTGTGTGCGTCCCATGACACGGGCAGGGACAGCATCCGCTCGGTGTACCCCTTGCATTTCATTAAATTATCAAAAGGGCCTCTACGTGTTGGCTATGTGGTACTCGGTTGGTACTTCGGTACCTCGGTACTTCGGCTCCGCGCACGCCTTCCGAAGGTCCGGGACACCATTGTCCCGTGAGCGGAAAAGACATACAATAATAATAATGTATTGAACAATTAAGTTGTGTAACATGACAGTTTCAAGCAGAACGTTACAGCGATTCATATTATACTAAATTGCTACTAAACTAAGGTACACTATTTAACATCCATACGTCTCTCTAACACTCTTTTCCATTCGGTCATCAGTCGCGCTATCCCTGTCACAAACACATTTTTCATTACACTGCGGTGATGCTGCGAGCACAGATAAGCTAAGCCAGCTCTCTACAGCCAATATTTCGAAATTCAGATTCAAAGCCTTTTATGAACTTTAATAATGGCTACCTACTCCATTTCATGGTTTCGCTAGAAAACTTCCTTAATTTCGTCAAATCCCTTAGAGATTCAGTTAAATCTCCATTTTGATTTTATCCCAGAGACATAATAATATATAATGAATTTAGAACAGAAACTATAACAGCTATGTAGGCCTGGAAAAGTAAAGTTTCTTACAATTTTCATTGTATAACGTTTGAAAACATTACATTACCCTGCAGGACTGTTGCGCTTTTCCTTAAGAGAGGTGTGTCATCCGTCCATGCCCAGGTTACGACGACGACCAGCAAGGCGGCATGTATATTGGTGTACTCCGGAAATCAGTGCCCTACGCGCCGCGAGTAACGCAGCTCGTAGATGATGTGTCCGATGTTGAAGACAGTTTGGTTTGAAAATAGATAAAGAAAATCATCATCATCATCATCATCATCAGCCCACAGTCGTCCACAGCTGGACATAGGCCTTCCCCAATTCGCGCCACCACGCCCGGTCCTCAGCTCTCCGCATCCAACCGCTTCCTGCCACCCTCTTTAGGTCGTCGGTCCACCTGGTGGGAGGTCGTCCTACAGGGCGAGTCGTTCGCGGTCTCCACTCCAGAACTCGTCTGCCCCATCGGCCATCGGCTCTTCGACAAATATGCCCCGCCCATTGCCACTTCAGCTTACTTATCCTGAGCGCTATGTCGGTGACCTTGGTTCTCTGTCGGATATCGTGATTCCGGATTCTGTCCTTCAGAGAAACTCCGAGCATTCCAAGTCGCTCAGCGTGCTATGGAGAGGGCCTCCATAGCACGCTGAGCGACTTGGAATTTATGGACGAGGCCTTTTGTAAGCGTCCACGTCTCGGCCCCGTAGGTAAGGACCGGAAGTACGCACTGGTCGAAGACTTTCGACTTGAGGGACTGAGGCAGTGGCGATTCAAATATGTGAAGAAGCTTGCCATATGCTGCCCAGCCCAATTGTATTCTTCTGTTAGCTTCCTTGTCGAAGTTGTTTCTCCCTAGCTGGACTATCTGTCCTAGGTAGGTATACTCCTGAACAACTTCGATGCTAACATTATCGACGGTGATTGGCAGTGGGTCCACAAATGAATTGAACATGACTTTCGTCTTATCCAAGTTCATTCCCAGACCCACCCGTCTGGAAGAAACACTTAGGGTCTGCAACATCTCCGTCAAGTTCTTCAGCGATTCAGCCATAATTACTATATCGTCTGCG
Organism: Notocelia uddmanniana; assembly: GCA_905163555.1. Classification (NCBI taxonomy): domain Eukaryota; kingdom Metazoa; phylum Arthropoda; class Insecta; order Lepidoptera; family Tortricidae; genus Notocelia; species Notocelia uddmanniana. The sequence continues at coordinate 28,244,174 of LR991055.1, forward strand.
AATCGAAGGTGTGAAATGCATTCGCCGTTTATTTTGATGCCTCGTCTTTTCCAGTCCAGTGTTTTGAAGACGCACTCCACGCTGTAATGGGATTGGTCTTGTCTGGACATCCTGGATTCGGACAGTCATCGTAGCGGCTCTATACAAACACTTCAGCACCTCGATGTATCGCCAATCGACTTGGCATCGCTGAAGGGACTCTAGAACGGCCCAGGTTTCGATGGAGTCGAAGGCTTTTTCGTAATCCACAAACGCAAGACAAAGAGGGCGATTGTACTCCTCAGTCTTCTGTACAATCTGCCGTAGAGTGTGAATGTGGTCCACGGTACTGTAGCCTTTTCGAAACCCAGCCTGTTCTGAAGATTGGAAATCGTCAAATCTACGGGCAAGCCGATTCGAGATGACCCTTGAGAACAGTTTATACACGTGGCTTAAAAGTGATATCGGGCGATAGTTCTTTAGGAGCGTTTTATCACCTTTCTTAAAGAACAGGGCAACCACACTTGTAGACCACGCCGCCGGCGTTGTACCTTTCTGGAGTACGGTATTAAATAGTTTACGAAGTTGGTCTAGGACTGGGCGTCCTCCAGCGTTTAACAACTCAGTTGTAGTACCGTCATCTCCAGGGGCCTTGTTGTTTTTGAGCTGTTCAAGAGCCATCCCGATCTCGGCATTCTCGATGTCCGGTAGCTCGTCCGTGAAGTGGCGGGTTAACTTGGCACGTTTATCATCACCTGCGAGAGTTGTGGGTTTCGGGGCATGTGATGAGTATAGACGTCCGTAGAAGGTCTCAGCTTCAACAAGTAGATCCGGTTTGGATGTAACGACTCGACCATCAGATGTTGTCAGCTTCGTCAGATGACTCCTTCCTAATTGCTTAGCAAACACCTTTGACCCTTTATTTCGCCGAATCGCATCTTCGATTTCTCGAGTGCGGCTTTGGCGCAGGTCAAAGCGTATTCGCTTTTTAATACGCTTATTAAGAAAGCGACTTTCTGACGAATCCGCTGATATCTCCCGTCTCTGTCGCATCAGGTCAGCTGTCTCTGCCGAGAACTTGGACACTTTACTCCCACGATTCTGTTGGCAGAACGCCTCTCCCACCTCTCGGATAACAGCCGTAAAGTCATTAGCATGTTGATCAACATCCTCAGTGGTTCCCAGCTGGCAGAAACGGTTTTGTAACTCCAGTTGGAACTGATCTGATCCCGCAACGATATTGTGCAGTGATGGCCGGAGCGTAGACTTTATCAGGCGATTTCTCTCAGTCTGGAAGTTTATATTCAGAGTGCCACGAACAAGTCGGTGATCACTGCCGGTATTAAACCTGTTGATCACTGTGACGTCCTTGAATATATACCTCCTAATCGTCATGATAAAGTCGATCTCGTTTTTAGTCACACCATCGGGGCTTCACCAGGTCCACTTCCGTTGAGGTTTTTTCTGAAAGAATGAATTCATCAGAAAGAGCCTTGACAAGCATCTGTCCCCTTTAATTCCTGCTACCAATACCATGCGACCCGATCACCGATTCACCGCGTTCTTGTACTCCCACTTTGGCGTTGAAGTCCCCCATAACAATAAGGAAGTGAGTTTTCGTGGTATTGTGGATGGCCTTAGCTATATCTTCGTATACAGCCTCGACTTCATCATCAGAGTATGACGACGTGGGAGCATATACCTGGATTACCTTCAGAGAATATCTCCTGGTAAGTTTAAGAATGAGGTACGCCACCCGCGTAGACACACTGCTGACTTCCAACATATTGCTACAGAGAACTTTGTTGATCAACATACCAACCCCGCCCTGTGACGTCCTATCACCCTCCCGATAGTAGAGTAAGTGACCGGATTCTAGGGTTATCATGTCCTCCCCCTGTCTTCGGACTTCTGATAAACCTAGAATATACCAGTTTATGAGACCTAACTCTGACTCGAGCTCAGCAATATGGACGTCTTCCCTCAGCGAACGGGCATTGTACGTGGCCAAATGTAGTTTTTGCTGTTTGTGGGGACCGTAACCCTCCCGGGGATTCTTCGCACCCTCTTCCCCGCCGTGACCACGACCGTCACCACGATGGTCGGGAATAGCGGGGCCACCGGGAACTGAGGGTCGTTGTAAAATGGCACTAATTTTAGGGAGATTTGCCCGTACTCGCCGCGCTGGGCAAGGGCGTATTGGCGAGCGCAGTACCAAGCTCTCTTTTCACCAGCGACGCTGCTGCCCGTCACTAGCTAGAATTTAAAGCCTGGGAGTTTGGATAGTTATACCGCCATCATTCGGTCGTCAGAGACTCGTTAGTTAAACAGCAGGGTGCACCACGAGCAGGTGAGGTTAACAGTTTTTTGGAGGCACTAAGATCTTATGGCCCCCTACACCTCCAGGTATGCGAGTATTGTATCCGAAGGCGCAAAAGGCACTAAAACAAGCTATCAGCCGGGCAAAACGCAAGGACAGAAATGAACTATTGGAGGAATTAAATCGGAACCCATGGGGACGTCCCAACAAAACAGCTGAAGCTTCAAGCTCGAAACACCCCAGCGACGGAGACAGTCAGATGAAGAACTGGAAAGGGTTATGGCAGAATTATTCCCTGCTTCGATTGGACATACTCCATAATGCTGTGCCCTTGCAAGGCGTCACATATAACTTATATCCTCTGTACCATCTAATGATAAAAATGTGATATTCAATAAATGTTTGACTTTGACTTTGACATCCCCCCCTCCGTCGACTCCGTATAGATACAGAGGAAATGGATATAAGTTTTTCCCCGATTAGGACTGGAGTAATTGATGCAGCTTTTCTCAAATTTCAAGGCATGCGAACCGCCCCGGGTCCTGACGGAGTGCCGGGAAGCCTACTATTCGTGTTCGCCGAGTCTTTAAAGAAATGGTTACGGATTGTTGGACGAGTGCTTCCGCGTTGGACAATTCCCGAAGCTATGGAAAGAGGGACGGGTATGTCTCATTCCTAAGGAAGGTCGCGCTTCTGGCCGGCTCTCGAGTTTCAGACCCATAGTGCTGCTGGACGAGGAGGGCAAACTATTTGAATTTTTATTTTTCAATATTTACATGATTCGAAAATATCCCTGAAATAAACTTACGCTTCAGCAAGCTCTCAATATTCCTCTATGCAAAGAAAGATTCAATAAAAGTTGGATGTTGCATTTTAAAAGTCTTTCATTCCTCAGCAAGCCATAGTCTAAAGAATCAATGTGCTATATTAAATTCAATGTAATACTACCTCTCAGCGAGAGAAGACAGCGTATCGCAAAGCCAACGCCTCCTGATTCCCAGACGGACGAATAAATCTAGATTTATTACGAGAAAGGTCTTTCTACTTTTATTGGTGGACTACCGATTCAAATGTTGCAATAAAACACATTCGAGACTATCAAACGGGTCTGTACGGCTCAATTTATCTTCTCGCTTGTAGTTTCGCGACATGGCGCAATGTAGGTTAGGGGATGCAACTTATTGGTACAGTGCGATTCAGATGAGCATTTCAGTGAGTTGTAACAAAATTTGTATCTATTTTATCAGTAAATTTTTGGTTCCATGCCAGAATTTTGTATTTATTACGACTCTATTTCAAAAAACCCAAAAATAATGATGGATGACGTTAACATACTTGATTTTCACTAATTGATACTTGAGTTTCACTAATGCAATTTTACTATCCCTTAAGTAGGTACCTAAACAGTAAAAAATATTCACTTGATCTATGTAAATATGTAGTTTGAACTCATACAAATCAAAATACGTAAGTACCTACATCTTCTGGGTGAGCTCGCTTCATCGTCGGCCTCATCTTTGCCCCCTGGCTAGATGCTGGCCAAGAGCAATCCCCTTTATGTAATAAAAATAAATAAATAAACATAAATTGATTATTCACCTAGTATATGTATACCAGATAATATCTATCATTTTTATATAAATATCTTTTTATTTGTTATTTAATCACTTTAGATATAAACACAAATAACTTACAAGCATGCCACTATTGAAAACCTCTAGGGTTTAATGTAATAGTTGGCGAGATCGCGCAGTCCGATCCGCGTTTACTTAATACTATAATTACACGCTTGGTTGAAATTTTTAATAAACTTAAATTAAATGAAACATCACATCTCTGTATCAATGTTATACATTAATCTAGACTTAAGTAGTATTTTTTAGTATAGGCATACATTTGCCGTGGTTTTCAACAATTTTAATAAGATCACACAGTAAGTTTTTAGGCAAGGTAAATATGGGATATATATGGGAGTAGAAACTCAGTTACTCTCTTACCGTATACATTGTTATTTTTGGGAGTTGTATATGAAGGTAGATAATCTAAGGTACGTAATTTACTGGAGCGAGTATTTTTATCTAATGTTGGTATGATTTCACACTCCTCTGTTATTAAAGACAAGCAAAACCTATCAAAGACGTTAATCACTTTGCAATGATTAAATAAACCCTTTTAATAAATTTTTTTCGGTATAATTGCTTTTAAAAGTGCTGATTGTAGGTTATGAATTTGTTCCAAGTAGGTTTTGAACTTATCTAACTGATAAGTGAAATCTTTAGTGTGTTTTGTGTGTTTTAGTTATGATATGAAATCTTTTCTTTTTGTATCTTGTTTGTATTCTATGTACCTCTTCTTGAATTACTGCGATAGCGTAGGTTAGTGGTTGAGACGAAATTAGAATGAAATCGTTAGTTTCAAACTGGCCATTTCCTGGCAGTCTGCTATGCTAATAAGAGGCACTTGAGAACTATCTAATCAGCGCTGTGTTGTGCTATTGCGATTGCCTTTAACGGGTCGTCGTTTTATTGCATCACATACGAGTACAGTATGCTCTAGGGATGGATGATCGACTAACTACATACTACTGGAAGTTACATCAAAAAATGTATATTTGACACGGTACAACGTCATTTATTTTTAAACTGTATAGCTTGATTCACGAAATCTTGGCTTTCTAACGTTTTAAAACGGCGATTAACCCGGCAAAATTTTTTGATTGATGACATTTCTAACGTCAGTTAATTTTATGGACGTCGGGCACGGAAATTACGAAATTCATTTACTTTTTTACATTCAGTAATATCATCAGAGGAAAAAAGATGAAAATACCTACTCTTTTTGGGGTTCCGTACCTCGAAAGGAAATAAACAGAACCCTTATTATTATTGTTAGTTGTGGGCCTTTATATGCCGCCTCGACCAGCTTGTTATCTATTGTGGCAGGCCTTTAGAGTTCACCGTTAAGGCCCGTTGATTCCAGGAACTTCCAGATTCTTTGGACGGTGATGTATTGTACCTCTTCTGGTTGCACGATGTGCTGCCCTAGGTAGGTACTTCTTTTTTGCATCAGTGGTCCGCAGAAGCAGAGAATGTGCATTGCTGTTTCCTCTGATTCTTGGCAGAACCCGCATGATGCGTCTTGTATCATAGCCATTTGAAACAGATGTTTGTTCAGTTTGCAGTGACCTGTCAGGATCCTTGTCACTGCACAGGTTTTATGTCTTTTGAGTTGTAATAGCTCCGTAGACAGATTATTATTGAACCCTTTAATCAAGGCCTTCGAGTGTTTTTGTCCTATTGCGAACTTCCACAGCTCGACAGCCGTTGACTTTACTACGCTGTTTAGCAGAGAATATGCTTTCCGTTTTGTGATGCCGCAAAACGGTTCTGGGCCGACCAGGGGTATGTCTGCGCCCTTTCTGGCAAGTTCATCTGCTTCCTTGTTTCCGGCAATGTCGGAATGGCCGGGTACCCATCTAAGTATCACTTTGTTGGAATAATAATAATAATAAGGCGAAGATTTCAGCCTGGAAGATTGAGGCTTCTTTTCTTACTATACTAGATGGCATTTAATCATTAAATGAAATATTATTATTGATGCAATATAACTGGTAAATTTATTTTTATATTATTTATATACTATCACTAAAAATTATAAGTACTATATAAATTACTTTCACCAAAATTTACAATTGTCTTTGATTCATATGCTGCTTTTAATAGTGCGTTATGTGATTTTTGGTTGCATGGTTAATTATTTTCTTTAAACATAATAGCGTGTGTTTATTTATTAACATCATTTTCCGCAGAGATGAAAACAAAATGCTTTGATTTGGTGTATTACTATAGCAAATTTGTGCAACACATTGTAAGAATAAGCCATTCGTTCATTTTATCACCTTTGCACTAACGAAACGGCGAGTCTCATTCACCTTGTGAACGGTACTCATCTCAAACCGTACGGACGGAGTTACGCGGTGCGAATTTTTGACGGACGTTGGGTAAAAAAATGACATTAAAATCTACCTAACGTTAGTTCAAAAAGTTACGCAATCTGGCTGCTGTTTAGCCTAGTTGGTAGTGACACGGCCTCTGAAGCTAGAAGTCCCGGGTTCAAATCCCGGCCAGGGCATTATTTGTGCATTTTAGCACGGATTTTGTTCTTGGGTCTTGGATGTTCTCTATGTATTTAAGTATGTATTTATCTATATAAGTATGTGTATCGTCGTCTAGTAACCATAGTACAAGCTTTGCTTAGTTTGGGACTAGGTTGATTTGTGTAAGATTGTCCCCAATATTTATTTATTATTTATTTTTGATTTTTTTATCAATAATAATAACGTTAAATAAAATGGCGTAGGGATGTGACGACCCCATCGCCCACTGGATTTCCAGTGCAGTCAGTCAACATAGGGCAGCTTGTGGCGAGCTGTTAGGGAGCAGCGACCCTATGTACCTGAGTGCTCCTGGGGGTGTCCTGTAGGTTGGTTGTATGAACAGGCCCCCCGCCTCTGGCTTGCCTTAACCGGCTGTCCAGAGTGGAGTCGCTAGAGCTGTTGCTTGGGGGTGGATGTGGTCACCTAAGTGGCGAGTTGGCTATATGTTTAAAGTCCAGTGCCACCTCTCTACCCCCAGCCCTCTGCACCGGTGTTGCCCTTAGGCCATTTTTAATGTCGCTATTTATAGGGGCCCATCTAGCAGAGGACGAGTCACCGTCTGCCTGAGATAAAAATGTGAGACAGTTTTATTAGGTAGACGTCAGTTGTCTCATTCAATAGCCCAGCCATTAGTCCATCATATTCACCCAATAGTCCGGTTCATTTAGATTCCATCAACCAGCAATAGTTCCTGTACACCCTGGCGGGTGCTGTCTCTGTGTGCGTCCCATGACACGGGCAGGGACAGCATCCGCTCGGTGTACCCCTTGCATTTCATTAAATTGTCAAAAGGGCCTCTACGTGTTGGCTATGTGGTACTCGGTTGGTACTTCGGTACCTCGGTACTTCGGCTTCGCGCACGCCTTCCAAAGGTCCGGGACACCATTGTCCCGTGAGCGGAAAAGACGTTAAATAATATCAAGTAGAATTTTGGTCAAGTGAGAGTCGGATATTAGTTTTGCCATACATTTTGAGACCCATGAACACAGAAATATTTATTTTATTTTAAGTGTTTGTTGTTATAGCAGCCACAGATATACGAGTACATCATCTATGAGAATGTCAACTATCATGGTTCATGAGATAAAATCGGAGTCATAGTAATAGGGTCCCATTTTACCCTTTGGGTACGGAACCCTAATAATTATACATAAATATTAGGGGACAAATTTACACTAATCGAACTAGTCCCATAGTGAGCTCCATAAGGCTTATAATCGCATGTTATGGGTACGATATTTTTAAAAGATATATGATTAAATACATAACACAAGCCTTATTGAGCTTAATGAGACTAGTTCGATTTATGTGAAAAATGTCACTTAATATTTATTATTATTTATGAGATGGCGGGACGACTTGGACGCATTCTGCTGTGATTGGCGGGAGCATACAAGCAATATAGGACGAAGTGGAGGAAAAGAGGGGAGGCCTTTGCCCAGCAGTGGGACACCTAAATAGGTTACATTGAAAAATTATTTAAGAGGGTACGAACATTTCGTTACAACTCATCATAGTCGCGATCGCCTGCGAGCGGCCATGATTACCACCCACACTACAATGTTTACTGTGTGCGTGCGGTTCGAGTGACGCCGGTTGATCCGACACTTCTTGATCATTGTTATACTTTTACTTTATAGTGAGCTAGGAAAAAAATAAAATCTGATGAGTTTTATATGTTTTATTTTATTAAAATTATGTACGCACTTATTAAGTGTCTCGTAGGTACGTATGTTACTAATTGGCATTGACCTACTGTTTCTCCCATCAACCATTCCGGGGAAAAGACATTTCTGATAAAAGAACTTTAATTTTGGCTCCTTTTTCTCCTTCCAAAACCGGTCAGCTTTATTAATTCTTACAGTCTTAAACTCTGCTCCAGTCCATACCGCAAATAGACATATATTTTTTGGCTGAAAACGAAATAAAGTTTTTGTTAATCATTTAATTTTATTTTGAGCTTTTTGCATTTTGAGCTTTAACTTATCAGTTTTCTTAAATATCCAACAGCTTTCATGGTATTATAACATACTGCATAGAAAAGTGGCCATTTTCACATTTATGTTTTTGATGAGATATCTTTACTTTTTGTCAGTCTTCACCAAATGGTGCTTTATAAAAGCGAATGCACATATTACTATACAAAATACCCAGATCGCTATAGGTGCACCTTAAATATTTGAAGAGTTCGAAGAGTTCCCTAGGACCTTATGATCAGATTCTTACTTGATAACTATGGGACCACCCCTGAAGTATACAGTTACAAACAAAAAAGAATTTTCCAAACCCTATACATGTAAAAAAAAAATCAATGTACATAGGCGTGTGGGGTATGAATAGACCTTCAAAAATGACATAGAGGTTTCTAAAAATTGTTTTCATTTAAGTCAACCGTTGGTGAGATATTAGCGGTCAAAGTCGTAAAAAGTGTGTCCCCTACCCTCTAATTTCCATACGATGAAGTTTAAAATTATGACAAAAATCAAGATAATATACATTAGCAAATCCCTTCAACGATTTTTGGTTTGAACAAGATAATTAACAGTTTTTGAATCATTGCTGAAAAACTGTCTTGCCTAAACAAAAGGGCGTAAGTGTCGTAAGTTTCCTATGAAGATACTATCGTATGTGATTAAATGTATTATATTGTGGTTTTAAATGTAGATTAGGGGGTGTCAGTACGGAACCCTTATTGTGCGTTGTCCGCGTGCACTGGGCCGGTTTCAACATTTCGGGACACGATTTTTTTCTTTAAGCCCGACCGACGATTACGTCTGCGGTAAAACACACGGTCACATCGTTTCAATTCCAAAACTTTGAGGGACTTTTGTCAAAGTTGGTCTTATTGACCGAGCGAGTGAACGGAGCGAAGCGTCTCCGTTTCAGGTTTCGACAAAAATTCTTTCGTATGTCTGTGTCTGTCTGTCCGGATTATCTCCTGTACAGTCCGCATTTCTCATCAGAAATGTTATATAGAATTTTTTTAACGAGTCAGTTTTTGGAAATTTTGAAATTTGAAAAAATATACTAAATTTTATCGTATGCATGTCCGAATGTTCTTCTCTACAGGTCGCATTTCTCGGTTGAAATTTTGACATTTAGAAATGCGAGGTCTACAGCTCACGAAGCCACTAGTATAAGTTGGTTTGAAGCTTAACGGTGTTAAATGCTACGACAGCAGCGTGATAACAAGCCGAGAATGATTTATTCAAAGAAAAAATTATACGTTTGTAACTTACATAACACCTAGGCAGTATAAACATAAATAATACGTATGAAAAATATTTTGTAGCATTGTGACTTACCTTTTTGCCGGTCTGTCCGCAGTATTATTGATTTTTTTCGTTATAATAATTTGCGTTTATTGCCCATTTCTGAAATAAGTTTCTGTGAATAATGTAATTTTTGTTAAAATATTTTATTGCTGACTACTTTTTTCGACAATCGTCAACTACTTGTTGAGACGGTCCGAATAAGTTCAAACACGACGTGTTTATCTTGTGTAGTTTAGGAGTTGCCATGGTCACCTTCTGTGTACATCATCAGATCAGCTCGGTGGTACCATGATAATATATTGTTATCTAACTTACATAAGTATGCCAAATTTCAGCTTAATCCAATACCGGCAAGTAGCTGAAAAAATAATTTTTAAGAAAAAAAAACCGACTTCAATGGGGGGGCCGGAAAAAGATTATTATACTTAGATGGTGCACTCTTAGATAGATATACCTACAATAAAATAAAAATGGCTATAATGTATGTTTATAATGGTAGAAGACTAAGTACCCTCAATGCTTGCTTGAGAAACAAAACGAAGAGAACAAATCGCCAAACGTGAACTACGCGTCGTTGAAGAGTTCCGTTCTGATCATCATCAGCAGTTCCACTTCATCAAATGTCACTTTTATGAATGAAAATGCTTGATTAGTTCATGAAAATACTAAAATCACTATTTGTGTGCCTTTCACATTTGAGGAGTTCCCTCAATTCCTAATGGATCCCATCATCAGAACTCGAGCATGACAAAAATCAATCGTGAAAATATAACTTTCTTAACAAACACAGCTAGAAGGACAAATCGCCAAACGTGAACTTTTCGTCGTTGAAGAGTTCTGTTCTGATCATCATCAGCAGTTCCACTTCATCAAATGTCACATTTTTGTATGATAATGCTCGATTTGTTGATAAAAACACAAAAATCACTATATGTTTTCCTTTAAGATTTGAGGAGTTCCCTCAATTCCTCATGGATCCCATCATCAAAAATCGAGCATGACAAAAATTAATCGTGAAAATAGAACTTGCTTAACAAACGCAGCTAGGAGGACAAATCGCCAAACGTGAACTTTTGGTCGTTGAAGAGTTCTGTTCTGATCATCATCAGCAGTTCCACTTCATCAAATGTCACATTTTTGTATGAAAATGCTCGATTTGTTGATAAAAACACAAAAATCACTATATGTTTGCCTTTAAGATTTGAGGATTTCCCTCAATTCTTCATGGATCTCATCATCAGAAATCAAGCATGACAAAAATTAATCGTGAAAATAGAACTTGCTTAACAAACACAGCTAGGAGAACAAATCGCCAAACGTGAACTTTTTGTCGTTGAAGAGTTCTGTTCTGATCATCATCAGCAGTTCCACTTCATCCAATGTCACATTTTTGGATGAAAATGCTTGACTTGTTGATAAAAACACCAAAATTACTATATGTTTGCCTTGAAGATTTGAGAAGTTCCCTCAATTTCTCATGGATCCCATCATCAGAACTGGGTTTGACAAAAATGGGACCAACTTGGATATATATACTTACAATCAAAAAAAGAATTTATCAAATCGGTTAAGAAATGACGGAGTTATGGACTAACAAACATTAAAAAAAAAAAACATACAACCGAATTGATAACCTCCTCTTTTGAAATTTTGAAGTCGGTTAATGATTGCAAATTTTAATGGAAATTTATTTATTTATATACTTACTTACATAAGAACAATACAAGTTAAATTAAAGCTTTAGCTCATTAAGAAAATATAAATTATATAAACTTACTTAGCATGTAATATTACTTACCAAGTATCAATATGTAGTGGACGCATTAAAGCTCAGGCGCGTGTCGGGTACGCTCGGTCATCGACCTTTAGGCAGCGACGAGAGCGATACGTCCGTTCTTTGGGAAGGCCCGGCGCGTAATGGATCAAACGAAGTTTTCGCGCGCGGTTATATAGTGGTTTTTAAAAAATGGACTAAATTAAATGGCTAATCTATGAGCGTTGAAAAAAATACACAAAATAAAACAATTCCTGCAGTTTTATAATAAAATATTTTACTTCGATAACATCATCAAATACGTGAGAAAAAAAATGTTTAATCAAGCCAAATTAGACATTCTGTACTATTTTTTTTTAATAGTAAAAACTGATATTTTAGAACTATTGCGATTGCTATGTACTAAAAGACTATATATCCTATTGAAAAAAGTAGACATTAGAACATTTTTGTAAGTTTAAAAGGGAAATATCCTAGCTGAAAGATAGCTCTGACGCGTGTTTTTGGAAAACACGTCGACAAAAACCTGGTTGTTTTAAATAACCGTTTATAGAAAGAGAATTATAGCATTGCTATGGTCTAGAATAAGAGTTTATCTATACAAAACAGTAGTTTACGTTAACAATGTAAGCATTTGAACAAAAATATGGCCTTTGAGAAAACGTAAAGTTTGCTAAAACACCAACTTTTCGTTCGTACCCTCTTAAGATCATCACATAAACAAATTATATATTTTGACAAGAGGATTCTTTTCATACCTTTTATTTGGTTTTTGGACGATAAAAAAATTATGATATGCAAATGAATATTTGGTAAAATGTTGTTATTTACAGTTTATTGCGATATTATGTAGGTTAACTATCTTTAGAGTAACGCCATGTTATACAGGGTGTGGCCTGTAATAGAAGCAATAAATTTTAAGGACGCTTCTTTAGAGCATCTGCAGTAACCTCTTGTGTCCAAAAGAAAAATATATTTTTTCAATAGGGAGTACTTTTGATCTAAAGTTATGACCTCCAACTCCTCCAAGTAATGGATCTTGGCACCCAGAGATTATAGCGCGGCAGTCAATGCTGATTTTGAGGTTGCATCAAGTTATGACTCGTAATAGCTATCGCATATTTGGTTTAAGAGGATATTTTTGGGATTTTTTATTTTTTTAAAGATTTTTTAGGGTTTTTTAAATAAATAGTTATTAATATCACTCCAGTCGTGTAAAAAAGTACACGTAAGCTATATTTGAATTTAAAAAAACAAAAAAAAAAAATATATAATTGAAATCATTTGGAAATAATTGCTGGAGAGCTTAATAGTGTACAGTTTAATTTATTGCTCTTTTTACAGGACACACCCTGTAGATATATATTAACGTATGGAAAATACCCAATTGCGTGCAATGGCGTGCTGGATTTTTTTAAGGAATAAAAAAAACAAAGTTATGAGGAGTTTTTTTTAAATCTTATAATGTACTTATACGAGTAAGTATTATGAACAAAATTCTCCTTTAAATAATATGTAAAATAATAACTTATAATGATAAATTAGTGTTTGTATAAAGGATACCTACGTTGATTAGAGAAATGCACTTCCAGTAACTAAACTGCTCAACGGGTATGCAGTAAGGACCAGCAATGTGCATACCGGCCGGCTGACCCTGTCGAGTCATTTCATTATACCCTGGAGAAAACGGAGCAGATATCGAGATCGGGCCACAACGGCTGAATGACTTTGCTTGCCAAGTTACTATTGAGTTAGTTAGCTACTCGTAGGATTCGACGTTGACGCAGCTTAAATTGGTCAAACACGCTGTGCTAGAGTAAAACCAATCTTATGGGAGGCTTTTGTCCAGCAGTGGACAGCCTTCGGCTGATATGATGCTGATGATGATTACTTTGATCACTAAACTATTCATTCTTAATAATAATAAATGACTAATGTTATGTAATACTTAATGAGTTTTTATTTCTTAAACATACCTTGATATACCGTACCGACCTGTTTAGCCTAGTTGGTAGTGACTCTGCCTCCGAAGCTAGAGGTCCCGGGTTCGAATCCCGGCCAGGGCATTTATTTGTGCATTTTTCACGGATATTTGTTCTTGGGTCTTGGATGTTTTCTATGTATTTACGAGTAAGTATGTATTTATCTATATAAGTATATATATCGTCGTCTAGTACCCATAGTACAAGCTTTGCTTAGTTTGGGACTAGGTCGATTTGTGTAAGATTGTCCCCCAATATTAATTTATTTATTTATTTATATATTATATCATGTTTTAGCGCAATCATTTTATAATTTGGGTTTACTTTTCCTACACTTATAATGTAATTAGATTTTTTCAGATGCGCCATTTGCCACCGGTTCTTTGAGATTGTTATTATTAAACTTTGGATTAACGTATAGAATAGGTTTTTATCACGATAACTTTTATCTGGATTTATATGGACCTAGATGTACAGTCAGCTTCAGAGAAACTTGACCCCTCTCCATAGAAGTTTGTATGCAGGGAGGTCAGGTTTCTCTGCAGTTGACACATGCATACGCAGAGATGACGCATATATATATATATATGCGTAATATATATATATATATATGCGTAATATATATATATATATATATAGCACCATAAATGTTCCTTTTTTTACCTTTTTGGTACGGAACTCAAAACTCCTCGTAAAGAAAAGTAGCAAAAGTCTAGCCTGTCACGCAGCAGACAACGTTTTCCATCTCTTAGTATTACAATTTGAAATTATGTTTTTTTAAGTAAATATTATACTTGGCAAAATAATTACTAAATTCGAAATCCATTTATTATTTTCGGCAAAAGGGTTGTTTTATCAACGGAAGCTTCCTTGAATCACAATGTTTGCGATGTCCAAAATAAGGGCGAACATTTTCAGGTTTTTTCTCTACGCTACGCCACGCCTACATTATAAGTTGTGTATAAATTAATTTAAATGGGCGTGGGAATTTTTGTATCAAGGGTTTCGTACCATGTTCATCATCATCATCATGTCAGCCGAAAGACGTCCACTGCTGGACATAGGCCTCCCCCAAACACTTCCACAATGACCGGTCCTGCGCCACCCGCATCCAGCGGACACCCGCGAACTTTACCAGGTAATCGGTCCACCGTGTGGGGGGCCTGCCCACGCTACGCTTTCCGGTACGTGGTCGCCACTCGAGAACCTTTCCGCCCCACCGTCCATCGCTTCTACGTGCTATGTGTGTACCGTGTTAAAACTATTCAAATGTTTTAATTCCATTTTTACCGACGTTACGAAATATTCTTTTACAGTACATATATGGTGCTACTTTACCGCACGAGTGCGGTAATCAGCAGATTACGTGCTTATGTCGAAACTTTAAAGAGCCATACATATGTATTGTAAAACGTTGTACGATACACGTGCGAATAGGTAATTCGCAACTCGTGTCGATTTAAAACACTCCCTTCGGTCTTGTTTTAATTTATCACTACCCGCTGCGAATTTCCTATTCTCTGCACTTGTATCGTAATGTACAATTATTACACAGTGACGAATAACTGACCCGAGACTAACGCATAATGATCTTACCCCATCGAGGACGCGTTTTTACCTAAGAACCTTTAATTATTTTAGATATTTTGCAGCAACCCGTGTGGTGCCGGGTTAGAACCCACACCCCCTTTCTTCCCTTGGGTGTCGTAAGAGTCGACTATGGGAACCAGGTTGAAGTGTGTTGCGGGCGATGGGCTAGCAACCTGTCACTGCAATATCACATTTTCTCTATATATAAACCTGTAATTGCTAAAAGTGGCATTGAAAATTAATTTACATGTGCTCTTCCTACTCCTTTTGGGAATATAGGCGTGAGTTTTTGTATGAATGTTTATGCATTTTGCAGCAATGACGTATTTCCGATAGTACAAAATGACCAGGACATTTCTATCTATTTAGAAATCGCAGAATTTGATCGTCAGGAAGGCGGACACAAAGTGCAATACTAACAGGATTCGTTTCAGGTACGGAACCCTAATAAAAAGCAATTATAAACCTTAAAATCTACGTGTTTGTTCAAGAAATTTGTAAAATTTATTCATGTCGTTACATTGTATTTCCATTTTGTTCTTTCGAATTTGAATAGCCCAATATTTGGGGAAAATTGACATACGGAACGTAAGCACGGTTCACTGAATATCAGGGTTTACAATTGAATAACCCTCATTCAAATGAGACGCGATTTATTATTTAAACAAGTGAGATTACCGTATTTTATTTAGTTAATATAATAAATAATACAATATATGTTACAATGGATATTGTAACATAATAAATGAGAAAGTAAACGGTTTGTCAGTTTCTTTAATAAAATGGGTTGGTACATCTTATGGAGACAGTTAACAGAAATAAAAGAGTATATCGAGGATCCATTGTAGCGGAACTGGAAATCTATTATGAAAAACGCGGCCAAGTTCGTGTCGGGCCACGTGCAATGCAGGATTCCGAGCTGTCGACATTTGAAATCAGCATAACTATAAAAGGACTTTCCTGGAAGTATGTTCTTAATTCAATGATGTACAATCGACTTGTAATCATTAGAAACTTGAGTAAGAAAGAAAAATAAATATCATTAAAATAATGTCTTTTAATATGAATAACAACTCTATTGTTTCAACATTCCCATTATAGTATTTATATTTTGACGTGACATATTTTGTAACTAGCTTTATTATACGAGTAAGATAGGGTTGAAACATGATGTTTAAAAAGCTATAACTCGAAAATGCTTACGATTATTAATATAGTTTATTTGACAAAAGTACAGTACCAAGACTAAACCTATTCCCTGTTTATAGGCAAGTCAATCATTCTGTTCCACCTAGTATTTATCCTATATTTGACATAACTAATAAGATATCTAAGTAATCAAGGGTAATTGTACTTGACTCCAACAAAAATAAGAATTTTAAAAATTAATATCACGCTAACGAATAGTTCACTCAAAATAGTTTAAAAAAGATGATTTTATTTTTAACGTGCTATAGTGGTACACAATGGATTTTGTCGCTGATAATGTATATTACCCATACCAAATAACAGCTTTCTATCAGTAACGGATACTGAGTAAGGCCGTGGACACCGGACGGCCGGATGGACGGACTTGGCGAAATTATAAGGGTTCCTTCTTTACTACGGAACCTTAAAAAATATTTTTAGTATAAGACTGCAAATGCAGAATAGTTTTTGAAATACTTTTTAATGTCTTATTTATTAATTTTGTTCGAATAAAAAAACTGTCTTTCACTTAGGAATACTTAACTTCAACTCACAGATGTATGACTTGTTATTATTAGCCATACCACAGAATAAGTAATATACATCTGTGAGTTGGCAAAAACATATTAGATTCTGTCATGAATACTTGCTTCAAGCTTTTTTTACCATTTATACTTTATTTTTCACAGTCATGAACTATACTCGTTGAGACGGTTTTAATTTGTAAAAATCAACATATTTTTCGTTTTTTTTTTTTTGTCGAAATGTTTTGAAGTGGAATATTGCACCTCTTTATTTGAATTAAAAAAAAAGTGACTAACCCCAGCTATAAGATATTGTAAAAACTGTTCTCATAATCTGCACACAAATCCCCCTCTGTTACAATTTCTCTAATAGCATGGGGTTCAGAAGTGCGATTATTTTTATGTTCCGTAATTATGATAGTCGTTATAAGTACAGTATCACACCAGCTTACGAGAAACTTTGTGGTTTGTCGGCGACGTTGCGGACCGGTCGTTATCGCGGAAAGTTTCATGGCAATAGTCTGTCGCGTCGGTCAACGTTACCCCCATACAAAGTTACTTCCCAAGATCTGCATCGCGATTACCGCAACTACCCCGTAAACTCACATCAGGGCCTCACCTGATCTATTCCATTTAGAGGATACTAGGCGAAAACGATCCTGATACTGATATTACTGAAGGCCGCATGCTTGAATACGCTGTATGCTATTTACGCAAAAGGGTTTATCTCTGATGGGAAATTCGATAATACCATCGTACCGCTTTATGACTTGATTCATAATAGAGCTCACAAACACGCCGATATTCCAGATACTTTTGCTGAACGCATCGGCAAAGTTCAGAGCCATTTTCAGTTTTATGATATTTGGAAGTGTCATTCAGATATTTTATTGACATACTCGAGATGGTTGTAAAAATAAAATACGGCTCTGGTGAAAGATAAAGCTCAATTAAATTAGCAAGTGAAAATTAGTTGGGCTTAAATTCTAACAGCCCTTTCGGGCTTAAAATAGAGTGGAACTTAACAAAATTAGAACTTAAAGGAATGAAAAATGCCTGCTCATTTATCACCGAAGCGCACTTTCAACACAGAATACTAATAGTAGGTAAGTACTTGCTTATATTATCGTCTTAAAATATTCTGCAGAAGAATTTGAAGCGAAGTTTAGTGAAACAGCAACGTTAATTATGATTTTTAATTTACTAACTAATCTGCCAATATTGTCTTACCATTTATTGGAAGCCTTGTGTATCTATTGTAGATGAACAATATTGATACTGCTAAGGGTTGTGTAAAAATTGATTACTAGAGAACTGAGGACCGTTAAAAATACGTAATTAAATTCAACGTAACTAAAATGCGTAACTTTAGATCCCTTCAATTTTACTAAATTTAAATATATACTAAAATCCATTTGTAATCTATTTTAATATTATTCAACTTTAAAATTATTATTTTGATTGAAAGTGACATTATGACTTATGCTGTATCCTTTTAAAAATATGTAGGGCGGGGAAGCCGAACTAGGGTTTAACGTTTTTATTTTTTAATACCACGTCGGTGGCAAACAAGCGTACGGCCCGCCTGATGGTAAGCTGTCACCGCAGCCTATGGATGCCTCCAACTCCAGGGGTGTCACATGCGTGTTACCGACCCTTTAAAAATTTATACTCTCTTATACACTCGTTTATATTTTATGGTTGTATGCTTAATTAGAATAATTATTATTCATAATAATTTTATTTCCTCGCGTGGTTGGAAAAAAACACTATATATGCCTCGGCGGGAATGGCAATTCGTGGACGCATAATCTTCTGATGGACTCCGCTTCGCGTCGCTTGCTTTTTCCCGGCCTATGCAATAATGTCCTATTGTGGTACTTTTTAGTTTTACCATGCTCAAGATTAGCGATGAAAATGACATGAAAGATACATGTATCTTTCAAAGGCCCCTGTATTTTTCAATAAAATACAGTATCTTTCCTTGCGGATATTCGATTGAATCTTTCACAATATACTATTATACACGTAAAAAACTTAAACTTGTGAAACATTCAATCGAAGATCCGCAAGGAAAGATACTGTATTTTATTGAAAAATACAGGGGCCTTTGAAAGATACATGTATCTTTCATGTCATTTTCATCGCTACTTAAGATGAATTTAACTTTAGATTTATGTAGAAATTGGTTAAAACCAAAAAACTCCCAACCTATGGTCGTTACCCGCAGTAACAGTGAGGCAGCGATTACTTCCACTTCGCTTGTTCGCAAATGTATGCAAAACTGTCGTCGCCTGATGGATGCATAGATTAGAGAAACCAATATCAACCAATCTAACCAACGCGCAATCAATTATGCTGAACAGCCTTCGATTCACGACTTAAGGTTAGTTTACATAGGCTTTATGAAATATACTTAAAAACTGCGTTGTGATAATCTTAAATTATCAGTATCGTTCAACTAGAATTTAGTTCAACTTGAGTTACTGACTGACTGATTAACTGACTAAAAACTTTTCTAAATAAATTACAAATACAATACAAAATAATTTATTTTTCAAGATAAAGCGTTGTCATGATCGTCGTACAAAATATTCAGCACATTCTTAATCAGCCATTACGTATGGCATACAAAATATTAACAGTTTATGCGAGTAGGTACTCGTACTTATTCAATTAGGTACATAAATTATATCTTAAGTTTAATTGACATGCTCTCTTTTTAAGTTTATTTCATTACATCGTTCCATTGCATAAATTATTACATAAAGGTTAGTAAGGCTTAAGTCAAAAGTTTTTATTGTTATTAGTTATTATTGTCGATCAGAAATTTATTTAATTTTATAAAAGCTATGATCAAGGAGCTATTTATGCAGGATCTTATTAAATATACTATTTGGGAGGCAATTTATTATAGGTGTTCACGCACGTTACACTACAGTTTTTCTAAATATTGCATCTTATTGCTGTTTGTCTACAACAAGACGGACATAATTTCTCGTATTGCGTGGATATATATCTCTTACGGTTGTAAATTACTTCCTAACTTTTCTCGTTGTGTTTGTAAGTAAATTAATTTCAATCGGTATAAATGTCACCCAGAGAGAGGATTATTTTGGAAAAAATGTATGTGTCATTCTATTGAATTTCATATTTTTTATGAACAATTTATCATATCTGGCAACCGTACTTGTCTTCTCGAAGATCTCACGGTTCGTAAATAAATGCCATACGATTAAAAAAAAGTGAAGCTGAGTACATATTCTATTCTGTTTTATCTGTATTTCCATTATAGTCCATCTCGAATTCGGTAATCCGGTTTACTATGTTATCTTGTTGAACTACGCATGGTAAATATTTTTCCTCTTTCTTTGTATTCATACTCAGATTTACTTATTTTAAGTAGGGTAAGTAGGTATTATCATTCTCTTTTGTATTATCATTTCCTGTACACCAAATATTTTGGGAGAAAAATACTTTCTGACGAGTTTGTTTCGGCGTTTCTTCTTAGTGATCATTATTACAAAAACGCTAGTAGATTTTGACTTTTTTAATACAACGTCAGTGGCAAATAAACTTACGGCCTGCCTGATCACCGCAGCCTATGGACGTCTGCAACTCCAGGGGTGTCACATGCACGTTACCGACCCTTGAAAAAATTATACACTCCTTCCTTTCTGTAGTCCCTGTAATTATAAAAGAGCCAGGTTGAGAGCGGCCTACTTGCAAAATAAATTTTATTCATTTAATTTATTTATTCAAGCTTGTCTGTCTAAATTCCGTCAAATGCCATAGTACATAGTATGGGACTTAAAGAACCTAGCCCGATAGGTGAATTAACCATGTTTTAGTAAATGTACACCGTACTGACAGTGCAGTTACCTACTGTAATCATCGTTATTACCGTCTTTGGCCACGCTTCATATATTCACATATAGTAATTAAAAAGAAAATTTACGAAAATTGATGCGAATACATTGAATCGATGAATGACTAGCACTATTCGAGCGATTTGCGAACGATGCGATTGTGAGCGTGCTTGCCGCGGTTGTGTAGCGTGATCGCCGCGGTCGCGCAGCGTGCTTGCCGCGTTTGCGCGGCGTTATCACCGCGGCGCCCTACAATATGTACGGCCCAATAGTCCACATCCATCATATCTCTGTCTCTTTTGTAGAGAGAGAGAGAGACACGTGGAGGTAGATTATCGAGCCGTACATTATAATGGGGACCTGTAGCGATGACAACGCAACCAAGCTGCGAACATTCTTACTGATGGCGACGTTCGCAACACAACACGCTCGCAAATGAAACGAAATTAAAATTGCTTATTTTTTCCCCTTTTTAACAAGTAAAATGCCTGCATTGATTAGGGATTCCTTTTAGGTATGTAAACCTGTGTTAGGATGCCCGCTCTCCCACAACTGGCAAGTAGGTAGAAAATATTACACATCTAGTCTAGAGGTTACTTATTTAATCTTAGCATTTTAATTTTTAGGTGCTTATGTTTTTTTTTGCAAATCGCTAATGTAATAAGGCACTTATTAAAGTTACCTTCTAAAGAGTTTTGAAGCCTTTGTTTTGCACCTTGTCTTAGATTTTTAGATTAAATAATGATATGAGGGTAGGCCCCCCACAAGGTGGACTGATGACCTTGTAAAAGTCGCAGGAGTCCGATGAATGCGGGTGGCGCAGGATCGGTAATTCTGGCACTCTTTGGGTGAGGCCTATGTCCAGCAGTGAACGTCCTTCGGCTGATATGATGATGATGAAGTGCCTTCTGCGGAAAAGTACATATTTAATATTAGGAAACTAATGCTTAAAAATCTCCTAAAATCATTATTAAGTCTCATGTCGTTCACTACAGGTTGATTGCGTAACATTTCGTACGGACCTACGTAAGGTCTATCTAAATGTAATTTTTAAGGAAAAATGGCAACTAATTTCCTAAACGTCGTGCGAATAATTACTTCATAAAATATAAACTTTTGAGATATATAAGCTGAAATTCTATATGTATCAACTAAATTAAATGTGCCCTAAACCATATTTGAAGCAAGTCTATTGTGTAGTTAACATAAAGGAGATATATTATGCTAATAATTGTCAAGATTGTCATTACAAGCGACCTCATTGCGCCACTTCCCATGCATCACACATTCAGGAAGCCATTTATTTGATCTGCTCAAATAGTGAACCTTCGTTCTTCCTCGGGTATATTTTGAAGTATTGTGTGTGTAAGTGTATAATAAAGAAAACTATTATAGGATCAAACCACCACTATACTAGAGTTTGTCTATTTGGGAGTATGAATGAGAGACGGAGTAACTTAATTAGGACGTGTCTTGCTGTGCACACGACCGGGAGACCACTAAAGGCGCAGGCCACGCGTCGGACCTTCCTGAGGCGCGCGGAAAGCTGACTGCGCATAAAAAACTCGTATAGGGCCCCGCCCCCTAAAAAAATTTCAAAGACAATATAAATTAACAAATATACAACTAACAAATAAAATAACAAATAACCCTAATATAACTTTATAGATAATTTGACGAATCAAATTAGATACCCCATCTTTAGACACAGCTTGTACCTGACAGATGGTATAATTTCTTTCGCGACTAAAAAAAAATTGATGTACCTTCTACGTATTTCCCCATCTTTAGACACAGCTTGTACCTGACAGATGGTATAATTTCTTTCGCGACTAAAAAAAAATTGATGTACCTTCTACGTATTTCTAGTTATCTGTAATGCGATATCAATTAACACCTTTTGTTACATACCCTCAAAGAAATGTTTCATGTTGTTTTAACTGCGACGAAGATAAACCGGGAGTATCACAAATCCGCGTCAACATACAAAATTAGTACCTACAACTTTGCGGCGATTACTGCCCGTCTCAGTTGGTAACACTTTTGTGAGATTGTCAAAATACTATTTAATTAGTTAACAAACTTCTCTAACTGGGTAGGATAGGTCCAGAAATTGACCCGTAACTTTACCACTTAAACCGTACAAACGTTTAACCATAATTTAGTTACAAAGGTCGAACGCATTCCAATTACTCTTAAGTTCATTTAGCAAGTATGTACCATAAAGTAATAATCGGTTGCAGTAGCTCAATTTCCTTAGCAATTACACTACAGACTATTAAACTGTTTCGATTGTGATCCAAAACGGAATTTGCTGGTCACAATAAATCATTTAATTGCCTATTTATTTGAATATTGCGTATTGGTCCTTACTTCTATTCTATTGCTGTGATTTAATAGATTAGTATATGTTTTTTCTACTCGAACTCAATATGACCCAAACTTAAACATAATTAACTTTTGTTGGAATCGGTCCTGGAATTTTTAATTAACGTTTAACGAAGAATATTACCTATAAAGATGGAAAAAGTTTTTTATGATTTTGGCAAAGGAATTAAATTTTACCTGACCTGCGGAAAAGATTATTTTCGTAACAAGTTATGGCAGAAATGCCAAACGACGTTTGAAAGGTTCAGGAGTATGGCGTTACATAATAGTATAATAGTACAGTCAGCATCAAACGTAGCTACGCATATGAAGGTGTCAAAAGCTCATATTCCCTTGTAATAAAGACTTTGAACTTTTTAAATGCGTAGCTACTTTTGATGCTAACTGTACTACATTTAACGCGTGACATAAGGACTACCGAATGTTTTTCATGTTATTGATCCCCATCAGCACCATTTACTTTGAGGCGCATGTAACTACCGTCTATCGATTATTAAAAGGACCGCTTTGCTAAATCATTTACATAACTTACTTATACTGATATTCCGTGTGCAGTAACCATTGAACACTTCTTGAAATCGGGACGTATGGATTTTTTTTTGTG
The DNA here is from genome assembly GCA_905163555.1 of Notocelia uddmanniana. Lineage (NCBI taxonomy): Eukaryota > Metazoa > Arthropoda > Insecta > Lepidoptera > Tortricidae > Notocelia > Notocelia uddmanniana. The sequence goes on from LR991055.1 coordinate 28,267,823, forward strand.
TTGGTAACTTTATGCACCCATTTGAAGTCGTTGTTTTCCTTGACCGAGAAGCTAATGATGAAAATAAACTTACGTATATACGTAATATTTACAATTGCTAACATGTATTATACGATAGTCCGTTCACGAGTACAAGAAAACTTATTGTTAATCCGTGCCGGAATTCAAATCCACAACCTCTGTTCGAAAATCCCTCAGCTACGAGTTTGAGAACTTAATAGCTAACTTGACAAACGGTCGTGGATTAAAAGTTAATATCGTAAACTGCAAATTATTCATAATTTTTGCTTGTCGCCAAAGGAAAGAAATAGGCTTGCTTCGCCTCAGTCTTCATTAATTATTTCGTTGAATGATATATCTAAAGACTTGCGCATGATTCAGTTGCGCAACAAAAACACCATTGTCGTGAATCCGTTCTCCCAACGTGAAATAATTGTGAGAACTCATGTTCGAGCGGCTTATCTCGATCTATGCTAAAATATAGCCACGAAGATGCTAGTTTAGGTACGTCAAGTACGCTACGGTTCGGCTTCCAATAGGTGCAAACATCATAGATTACTCGGATCCAATACGCGCGTATCGTATGCGTACATAGTTGGAATTTTATTTACCAGCCAAGGGATAGAAATCGATATAACGATAAATCCAGAAGGTTGCTTATAGCAAACCCATTGGGTAATGCACATCTATTGGCATCATAGCATTTTTAATAAAACCTGCGGAATAAAATGATATTCCGCAAGCGTTAATCATTTTATTCCGCAAAGGACACAATTGAAAAAGCAAAATTTATTGTAAAGGTAATCTCAAATATATTTTACAGTCAAAGTAGTAAAGATTTTAATGCAATGGAGTGGCTGGACCCTTGATATATTTTTTAAATATATTCACGAAATCGATCTCTTATCGGCAATCTACAGAAAATCGTTTGGTAGCTGTTCAGTGTCAAAACAGTGTTTGATATTATCAGGCATGATTGAACGTATTTCTTATACTTATATTTAAAATTGGAGCGCAGTTAACAATTAAACGCGTTAATAAATTAAGTCATGCGTAACAATCTGGCTTTTATCGCCCATGGATTATAAACATTAACGTGTAGGTACCTAATAATATTTTATAAGTTAATCGAGGACGGAAGCTACGGCAACATTTGACTAGTTTTATGATTGTTCGTGACATGGCGCGCACATGGTCAATTGACTGCTTTTGTAAAAAGCAGCCAGCGAGGCTTCAGCGAGGTCACCGGTCGTGACAAATTTTGCTACTCGTATTTTAAGTAGTATGTTAAGTCCTAGATAGTCTGTTTAGTCGCAATATCACCAATTTTGTAAGCATAGCAGAAGCTTAAAATTCGACGGTGGTGTTACATATTGGTACAGTCTAGGTTGTAGCTTAAATTAAGTGAAGTCCAGACCAGTGAATGGACAGCCTGGGTCCATTTAAAGCGAATAAATTAATTCAAATTACATCGCAATTCTGTGAGTATGTCAATAATCCGTTTTATAATATGGGTGATTCATATTTTTATCACCATCATCCTTAGCCTGCAATGCCTACATGTATCCATCTGCTAGCAGAAGCCTCCTCTCATCGATAAAATTGACCACAAATACACTGATTTGACATCATCGGAAATCGGTTCACGTGATAAACTATTAACATTGAAAAACCAACATAACTATGTTACTCAGTCGCGCAAATTAGTTACAAAATGCGCCGATAGGTGGCGCTATACCCAAGCCGTTCAATTTCTACATCGTACTGTTAATTAATATAGTCGGGACGGGCACACTATCGTTGTACGGAACCCTCGCTGCGCGAGTTTGACTTGCGCTTTACAATGAACCGAGTTACTTTTACGACTAGATGAGAGGGAAAAGGTAATCCCAATGCTGATTCAGGACTTTACTGAATATGAATTTCGTCACATAATTACGCAGAATTGCTTTGCTTTGGATGTTTTCTTCACTGCCAAAAGTTAATGGATTATATCAATATAATGTTTGTTGCATAAGGTGTTCTCTTGTTTCGTTTTCAAAAGTTTCATAGATGTAATGATTCGCAGAATTATTCATTTCATAGAAAGCTTTTTTTCCGAAACCTTTAACTTTTTAGGTAAGCTCTTTAAGTTATAGTGTAGAACTAATTTAGGTCTACCAGAAAAGTAGCTTAGGTTAGATTAGAACTGTGACTCTTTGTGGAAAAATACTTTCTGTGAAATGAAAATTATGGGAAGCATACATTCTATGAAACTTCTGTCTGCGATACAACGTACAACCGTTGCATAAGTTCTAAGAAGACCATTGCTGCGAGCTAGCATTTGAACCCGGTACCACCATTTGACAGCTGCATGTTTTAACCATAACCTGGTTTGATATAAACTTGTATGAAAATATCCTTGCTGGGAAATATTCCCACATAAAAGGTCATAACATAACTTAACGATTGTTATCTGATACGCAGTTAAAAATATGTAGGTATGCTGTCAATACAATTATTGAGCTGTCAATGTCTGAGTAACTAATAGTGGGCCATAATGGATCATTAGTAAAAAATACTACGGAACTAATAGATAATAACGGATACGATAAACGGTCTAATGTAGGTAGATAATAGATTGGTTTCAATCAAGTTAATAAGTAGGATATGGTCACGATGCTTGTACCTAGTTATAATACGAGTAATACGGATACATTAATACAGGATGGGCCCTGTAACAGGAGCAAAAAATTCAACGGTGGACTATTTAGCGGCCCAGCTATTATTACAAGTGGTCTTAGTTGAAAACATTTTTTTTGGTTTTATTTTTTTCATAAATGGCTTACGTGTATTTTTCATACTTTTCTGAAGTGAAATTAATGTTTATTTATTTTAAAAAGTCTATAAAACGTTTTTTTTCAATACCACTAATATCCTTGAAAACAAAAAATCAAAAACAATTATGACTCATAACTTGATACTATCTCAAACACTGCATTGACTGATATACAATCTTGTATTGTCAAGATCCATTACTCGGAGGTCATACGTTTAGATCAAAATTGCTCCGAAAAGAAAAATTTTGATTAAAAATTATACACCAGGTGTTACTGCATATGCCCTAAGGAAGCGTCCTTTTAAATATTTGCTCCTGTTACAGGGCCCACCTTGTATACTTATCAGATAGTATTGGTCTACTGCATTTTAATCCTTAAAATGACAAATAAAACAAAATCGTGAGATCAAGCCCCGGTTGCGCACTTTGGAGCAAAAAAAAACATTAATAAGTGAAATGCTTCTATTATTAGATAGGTTCGCTACAAAATTTAGGGATAAAACAATTTTAGCTTCTGATTTTGCTCCTTTAGTAGTTATGGTCTCGTCAGTCGGGTCCGCTTTAGGCTCTAGTGTGAATCATTAAACTTATCCTGCTACCCAAAGGTTGTCTGGGAGAGATCTCTTATACATGATACTACCGCCTGTTGCTACCATTATGGAATATGTCAAGTGTTATGTAACATTTTTTTTGGTTTTTGTGGTAAATATGCAATAAAGCATATTTATTATTATTACACTAATTTTGAAGAGATAGGGTTGTTGACTGATATTAATTAGAGCTTCTAATGATTACAAGTCGAATGACATAATTTAAACGACAACAAACTTTCAGCGTAGTCCGTGGTATCGCTTCTCCCTGTATGTAACAAATATAATATGTACATATAATAATATGTACATAATATATTATATTATAATATGTACATATTATATTTTCGAAATCAAACTAACCGACTTTGAGTCCAATAGGCCTCCGCTCCGATTAAGCTATAACATTATGTTACGGCTATGGGCCACTATGACATTTCAACTATCGCACATTATGCATTCAATTCAATCAAACGTCGTTAAATTAACTGCGTTACACGTTACGCAGTATATATTCTGTTACCTATCCATTCAATTTGTATATATTCAGTTTGTAAATGTATAATTAAAATATGTGTGCAAAAATGCAATTGGTTGTGCATTTCCTAATTAACTTTTCAGATTTCGCTAACAGCAGGAACTATTTAACAGCAATTGACCAAATTTTAATTGGATATTTATACCTGTAATAAAAAAGCATTATATAGTGTTAACTTGTGCCCGCGTAGAACTCGTTAATGGTTAATCACTAAAGAAGTATATTTGCTATTTTCTTCCGGTATAGGCATAATCATCGCTCTTCCGTACAATCTTCAACCCCTCTTTTTAGGGGTGCCTTAAACGGGAGGTGGAATGTTAGATGATTTCCCGGACAAAAACTATCCTTCCGAAGGTCCCAATCTCCATACCAAATTTCATTTATATCGATTCAGCGGTGTAAATTTGAAAGGGTAACAGAAGAACAGGGAGATAGAGTTACTTTAGCAATAATTTAATATTGGTTTGGATGTAACATAACGAAAGACAAATATTTTTACTCGCGTAAGTACGAAAAAGGATAAACGTAATGGCATATATCTGGTTAATGTAGGTACGTCAGCGTCAGCGTAGCAATACATAATATATGGCCCTTCGAACCGGATTCCATTACAGAAGTGACACAGAAAGTATCTTTGTAGAACAAAACGGATGCCATGACGTTTTTTTTACAACAATTGAGAATGTTTACCTTGCGTTCTGTTCCATACTGTATAGCTTTTATTCCAATTGATATAATGATGTAAACTATACCGGTAGTAATTGAATAAGAGTGCACGATCACCGCTTAATGAGGCAAATGGGACAGGGAGAGATGGTAGTAGTACATATTTAAAATTGTACCAGGTTTGGCAATAGGCATTGATATTAAACCCAATTTAATGCAGCAAAATTTTTTTTGACCCGCTTGCTTATAAGTTGCGTCCAAGCAAGCGTGCGAAACACATTTAAATTCTCTGTAACCACATTGAAAATAGACATTAAATAAACCAAAATATACATATTGTAACAAGGTGAATTGATAACCTGGTAAGGGATGCGGGTGGCGCAGGACCGGTCATTGTGGAACTCTTAGGGGAGGCCTATGTCCAGCAGTGGAAGTCCTTTGGCTGACATGATGATGATTAGATATTGTAAATATTAGCATAATTAAATGAATTCATCCCATGAAAATATAATGTCATCATTATATTTCATCCCAGATAGCCAAAATAGGTCAATAACTATGTAAGTTATCGACCTAGAGAAAAACTCCAGCACTACACCAGTAAAAGGAGTGGGGAATGGCATCGTTTACGAGTTTTCACGAACTTCCGGGCTGTTAAATTTTATCTTTCGACAGTCATAAAACAAAAATTGCATCAGTTAATGGTCTTTGTTTCCTATTGACGTAGGCTGCATTGTGTGCTTGTCACCAATGCATTCGTAATCAATCAGGAAATCTACATAGCTCCCACGCGACACTTTTGTCACACTTTTTGACATGTCCGTAATTGTAATCATAGAAATTTGTGCATTGAAAAGGGAATATCGTTTTTAAGTGTGTATTTTACATTCAAATGTTCTACCGACAGTTTTAAGTGTTGTAAGCTACTTTATTAAAAACACCATTGATAATAATGCGTATTAAAAGAGCGAATCTTTTGAATGTGAATTTGGTTTCATAGCGTAAATATTTTTAAAGCTTTGGGCAGCAATATAATGTAACACATCACATCATCGTTAATATGAGTTGTTTACTAGTCACCACTACATATCGCGCTGAAAATTAGTCTAGAAAGAAATGTTTTAATATTTGAAAGATATGAAATAATGGTGGAGGACCAGTCATTGTGGAAGTCTTTGGGGGAGGCCTGTGTCCAGAAGTGGACGTCTTTCAGCTGACATGATGATGATGATGATGAAAATATAAACATAATTTTATACTTACAATATACACACTCATCACTTATTTTTACACACTCTGCATATGTTTGAAGCTATCTTAACCTCAAATCGTAACTTGCTAATGATGTCATAATTATGTACGTTGTCAAAGCATTAAATCCAGTCTACTCATATCTTAATGAACAATCCAATTTATTCACTCGAGAAAATCTCATTTTACAGGTGGAATTTTTGAGGGTGAAAATTTATCTCCGCTCAATCCTTACAGTGCGTATTTATTTAGGTTCCAAGGTGTGACAATAAAAGTTTCGTGTGTAGATGAAAAGGTTCGGCGATATAAAGCAGCCGTGGCCACCTTGTCAAACAATCAAAGTAAGTAGTAGCGTAAAAACAACAGAAAACTGATAAAATAGAATATTTATACAAACAATATTCATAATATTTTTTTATCCTTAATTCTTAGCTTAAATGTTCATCAATTTCATATTTTGTAAGGGCATATAGGTAAGCTAGGGTAGGTAGATTATGTACTATAAACTTAACCATTATATGATTTAGAATAGTAATTTTATAATATTATAATATATCGTGAGTCCTAAATGTTCATTTGAAGTCACTGATTACTTACCTATCAACCGTGAATAGTCACTACCCACGTACGGACAAAGGTCAATCTTCTATGTTTTTTGCTATTGTGTCTGACTCTACGTCCATCATCATTATTGCATTAATATGTATTTAGAAGTGTCATGAGCTTTGTTAAAGTAAATTGAATCCTCACAATGATTTTATAGCTCATTTTATGTTAATGCCCTCTTTGCAATCAAATATTGTTTACTAAGGAAAATCGCACAAACAACTGTTATCCTTGACTCCCACAAACCTGCTATATGCGAGTCACGTTATGAGATGGCTGTGCAAGTACTGCTCTTATTGCAATGTCAATAAGGCATTAGAAAAAAAAATAGTTAAATAGCCGCCAGCGGCTGCAATGCCCAGTAAGAGAACCAAATTTGTAGATAATTACGGCAGCCGCCATTCATCACTTCAGCTATTTAAATTTGTAGTCAGTTTTGGTTAATTACAGTGCTCAGCACTGAGGTAATAAATATTTGGTGCTTTGTCTTGTAGCTGGACAGACCATTACAATGCACATCAATCAAGTTTTTGTCTGTATGGAAGCTTTGTCTGGGGCTGAATAGAAGTCACGGCGTGTTACTCATAGGGTGTGTTCGAGATTACGTAGCATGTCTTATTATTAGGTACACATTTAATGATAAGACCCGTCTTAGTGCACGACACTAGCCCAATACATGACACATTTAAATAGGGCTGGCGAAACTATCCTTAGCTATATCAAACTTTTTTCAGCCTTTGTTGTATTGTTCATGTTTATCCCTATAGTACTTTAAAGTAAAATCTAGTGACATGTCTACCCTACGGCCTGCCTTTTAGCAGATTGTTCGGATGAAGAGATGGAGAAATGAACAAACGTGACAAATCGAAGAAAATTGACAAGAGCGATTTTTTGAATGTGAACGGAAACAGTTTGGATACGATGCCTATGCAAATTGGTTGCTCTTGAGAGTATTTATCATACTTTTTAAGTATTTATGACCTATTACTTCTGCAATACTACCTATAAAACATGGCGCAGAATTTTAAGACACAACTCTATTAATATCAATCTATATTGTGTAATATTGTAAATTTGCTTGAATGTATTATATGTTGATACTCGTACTCAATCGCACCCTAACAACTGAACAGGTTAAGAGTGCGCAGTACGTTTGGTTCTCCATACAAACGTATTTACGCTCTCATTTCAAAACGCCGTGCTAGAATAACATGAAACTTTGTATACACAACGGGATCAGGCATATCTAGGTCGGAAACTAGTTTCTGTTGCTTGAAATTATAATGGAGAAAAAATACAACGATTATTAAGGTTTTCATACAAGCCGTAAAAACAGAAAAAACGGCTGTATTTTTTTTCTTTAACATTTTCTAGCAACAGAAACTAATTTCCGACCTAGATATGCCGGATCTCATTGTGTATACAATGTTTCACGTTATTCTAGCATGGCGTTTTAAAATGAGAGCATAAATACGTTTGTATGGAGAATCGAGCGACGTACTGCGCCCTCTTAAGATATTTTTTTATTGAAAAAAGAAAGTATTTAACTTGAATTAAAACAAACAATCCTTTCCTCAAGAAATTCATCCCTCGCAGGGATGAAATCACACGAGGAATTTTGAATTGACGGGCAAACGTTTGCATTTGATGCTTCGCGATAAGTGTACCAATTTTCTTGTTTACAGAAGTAATACAGAATACAGACGATTTCAAAGAGTTATTGAAGTAAAGGTAACGGAAACACACCTTTTAATGCACAACATTACACAGGCTTTATGTAATTTACAGGAAAAAAATAGCGCGGAGCTTTGTTCCGATATTTTTCATCCTTTCCATTTTCGAGGTAATCGGTAATCTTAAGAATAGGTACTATTACTTACTAAGCTAAGTTTACTAAACCAATGTAATAAACATTGAGTAAGATTCAATCAGGATTATTCCATCGCAGTACAGCTTAATACTAGAGAATCCACTCTCCTCACACAGATATCTCGCATGATATGTTTGGCTGGAGTGCATCAGACGTAGATTGGCTGAGTTACGTTGATATTGCGATGGCCTACCCTTGAGGCAGAGGATCTGGAAAGCGGTAGCGACATTGTGAGTTATTACATTTACCAGGCAATGCACTCGCACAAGAGAACGGATCTTAACTAAGCCGATGGATATTATCTGAATCATAGTATGATTTCCGTTTCTCAAAAGTAAGTTCTGCTGTGTATTGTATAGTCTTGTGAAAGCAACTATTTGGTTATATATAATTTATTTGTAAAAACATGAGTAAAAGTACAAAAGCTATCTTAGATCATATAAAGTTTTTTTTTTTATTGTATTGAACAATACGATTCTTTTTCCTAATACTATTAGCAGAAGAACTCTATCAAGCGTGTTCGTTATTCAAATGTAATCTTAGAAGGAGCTATTTAATTATACATAAATAAACAAATATATAAATAATACTTTACCTAAATGAACGTTAAACAAATAATTATTTGGGGTTTTAAATAGGTCCTGTTCGACTATAGGTATATTTACGTATTTAATAGATATAAATAAGTAACTATATTGGATGTTCATTTAAAACTCACATTAATTGTTGAACATATTGGTTACGGTCGCAGTGACGTTCCAAAGCGACGCTCTTTGGTAAAACCATGGTTATTGCTTAATATCTGGGCCGCGATTCCATCTATCTCGATTAGCTGACAACTGACCGCGCATGAATATCGCTATTATTTAAATGATATCCTAAAATGCAAATTATGTCATGCCGGGTGAAGTCGTGGGTTCGGAAAAAACCTTACGATATCATTTGATTGTTAACAGTAGCTTTTCTGTGACGATAAATACGGTAAAAACCGGTCTAATCCCAATAAAGTCTAAGTTTTCCCTATGGCGAGGCAGTTCATATATTAAAATTAAAAGTTAAAAAAGTAAAAGTAGTTTATTCTCCAAATTAGGCATATTACATGCACATATGAACGTCAATAAACTACCACCACCACCACCACCACCATATCAGCCCTAGGACGTCCACTGCTGGACATAGGCCTCCCCCCAATTTCATGGGGGGTAAATGCCATAATCGCCACGCTTGGCATGCGGGTTGGCGATCGCAGTATGTCCACCGCACTCTAGGAATGCTGCTGCCCATTCCCCGGTGGTCTTGGTCGTAGTTTAAGGACATACTCGGGTCCAAACTACCACCGGTTCGGATAAATAAACCTTTGCCACGAGAAGAACCGGCGTAAGAAACGCGGCGAGGTGTCATTTTCTCAAAACAATATACATTGTACGGTTAAATATAAAATTACAGTTCAATTCAATTCAATTCAAGTGAAATATGACAATCGCTTTGGTAAAATCTAGTGCATATACCAAATTTTGATATTATAGTTTCCAAAACAGATCCCAGGCCTTTAGAAACCGGAGATAAGCTAGGAGGATGATGATGTTATAAATAATGTAGAAACTTTATACTAAGTAGATATCGATCATCATCATCATCATCATCCTCCTAGCGTTATTCCCAGTACAGTTGCATCCTGCAGGATGCCTGGGGTCGGCTACCTAATCCCAAGAATTGGCGTAGGCACTAGTTTTTACTAAGTCGATATCGATGGCATTGGAAAAATATGGGGCCTGGGAAGGACATAGCATAACAACTCAATACACTAAACAATCATTACGCTACTCATATACAGACATTTGGTTGTGTAATAGGCACTTAATATTTGTTCCTGAGACTTGGTTGTTCTTATGTATTTGAGTATATCTATTAATTTAAATTAAATATACCATCGTCACGTATCCATAACACAAGTCTTATTGAGATTACTATGGGACTAGTTCGGTTTGTGTAAGAATGCCCCTTCATCATCATCATCATGTCAGCCGAATGACGTCCTCTGCTGGACATAGGCCTCCCGAAAAGACTTCCACAGTTACCGGTCCTGCGCCACCCGCATCCAGCGGACACCCGATTGCCCCTTAATATTTATTATTTAATGGTTAATATTATATACACTATGACTTTTGTGTATGAAAAAACTGTCATCCCTTATCCATTAAAAAATAATAATAATAATAATAACCACCGGTCGCTTAAGCCCCGCCTCGCTGCCGGCGGCACTCTAGGTTAGGTTTTTTATAATGCTTTTATATTTTGTATGTGTATTATTATATTTTACTTTTATAAATGTTTTGTAAAAAACCTAACTTAAGTTGTAAGAAAAATAAAGAGAATAATAATAATAATAATCGTGACTAGGTTATACACCGCTCTTCTTACCACCCAGTCCGTCGGCTGTAATGCACTGTATGCGATGATCAGAGCCAAGTACACCGCCACCTTCTGTTAAGTGATTAGCTGGACTCGAACGGGGTATCAGGATTTATGTGCTCCCCGGGCGCAGATGGCCTAAATTGAGTTTATGGTTTCAAAGCAACATGCGTTGCTACCTACCAGTCTGAGTGGTGTGATCCGAATATTGAACTTACAATACAGATACTTAAAGTATGATTACATTTTCTTACGACATGTCGGCCTGTTTAGCCTAGTTGGTAGTGACACTGCACCCGAAGCCAGCGGGTTCAAATCCCGGTAAGGGCATTTGTTTCTGTGGTGAGCAGAAACATTTGTTCCTGAGACTTGGATGTTTTCTATATTTTTAATTATATATCTATTAAATATATCGTCATCTAGTACTCATAACACAAGCCTTATTGACCTTACTATGGGGCTAAATAGTTTGATTTATGTAAAAAAAATGTCTTATAATATTTATTTCTATTTTGTATAGGTAAGCTGTCAGTAATTAGTAACACTTTTTCCTGTCTTTATGAACCGTGAGTAATTCTATTAATAATATTAAATAGCAGTTCAAAAAGTATAAAGAAATGTAAATGTGGAAAACATGTACACTTTAACCATCTATTTTACTTTATACATCATAAATGCGATATTGTAGTATTCTGAGGCAAACAGAAAAAATGTCTTAGTGGTTTCAAATTTGACAACAAGTTTTCGTATTAGAAATATATTTTTTAGCATTAAGTATTTGTACATAATATTCAAAGCAACAAACGGATGCAATTTTTGTTAAATTTTTATACAGGTAATACCCATTATTTTTCCTCTTGAGTGTACTCGTATAACAAAAACTTTAAGTACTTACTGAAGTTGCTATTCTAACTCCGTTCTAATAATTGACCTCTAACAAGTATCACTTATTCAAATTCCACTTAACATTGCTACCTTTTACACCAAAGAAGGCCAAGGAGTGTCAACTATGTGCAGGACATTCTTCACAATCCTCGAGCGAGGGGTCATCGCGTCTTGTTGTCACGAACCAGCCGATCGTACCGATTGAATTGCTAATAAATTGTTACGATTATCGTACAGTCGGTCAAGAAAATCTCTTTTGAACCTTAATGGATAAATACTAAACTCCAAACGTTGTGGGCCACTTACCTGTACCATCGATGGTAAAACGATTGTATTCATTCAAAGAGACAATGTGTATTAATTAATTGATTATAAATCCCTGTCCAGTCGAATTTATGCCAACTTTAACATCGTCTGGTAAAGGGCATCTCATCGATACAGTAGCTAGATAATTTGAGAAGTCTAGAGACTAAAGCCGACTTGAATAAAATTTAAACATTGTAAATAGTGGGCTTAAGTGATTTTAATAAAGGTTGTTGTTTTGTAAATTTAAAAGGATATCAGCACAGACCCACGCTACTTTAAAAGGACATAAGCACAGACCTTTATAATGATTAACAACTTCGTCTGATAAAATGCTTAAATTCATGATCATTTCAATAAAAAAAAATTCATAAAACAAAAAATGAGTTTGAGTTTGAAACATTAAATATATTATTATATAAATCACTAGGTACATTTAAATGCACACAGTGGAAGATAACCCTCCTCCTTCTTTGATGTTGAATAAATAGCAATAATAGGTTGTGGTCCTAACCAAGATCATTGATCTCCGAACTATGCGCAAGTCAGCGCAAGTAATACGGAAGCATTCTTATAGGAAATCCTTAAACAAAACTATAAATTATTCCGACCATTGTTCTATTGTTTGCTTATTACGTGCATTCCTAACGCATTACATTTATACCGAATGTCATTCACGCGAACATGTCAATCAAATCGAATCAAAACGTTTGGGGGTTTAAGCGAATTAGTTCTATTAGCATTCGCTAAGATTCTAATCTATTGTCAAGCCATGAATGTGTCAATTGAAGCATATTTAGAACGGCGCGTCGTGACATGTCCATAGACTAATTAAAATGTATGGCGGGAATGTTGTCTATTAATTAAAGATTTATCGGCAATAGACGAGTCGGACGATGTGTACGAACTATCATTCGTATCGTTTCGTGACAATCTTTATTGGCATTTGAGGGTGCGAAATACGCGAAAATATGGTTATCTGTAAATGTCATCTGAACTTGCTACGATTGTATCTACCTTCTATTAATCCATGGCCTTACCAAGCCATGCCATACGACATCACAGTTTTCGTAGTATATATATATATATTTTGCGATCTAGGTTTGTAATAAGCGGGAATGCAGAACGATTTCATGTCAATAAGACTTATACTTTTTTTTAGTTGCCTACCTTTATTTTTTATCAAGGAATTGTTAGTAGAAAACGTTTTAGAGCTAAAATTAAAATATTATAGAAATCAATCGAACTTAAAAATAACCAACAAAACTCTTTATTGGGCCCCTTAGGCATTATATAATTTTTAGCACAATTTAACTAAGTAATATTTCTGGTTAAAGTCCTTTAAAATCAATGTTATAATTATAATATGATTTCGGACACTTAAATTCCGTTCAGAATCAGATGGGATTTCGGATGGGATAAGTTTAAACTATGTGAGTTCGAGAGTGACGGGCGTCTTATCCACATCGAAATGTGATAAATTGCAACTATCATACGCCTGCTGCTGAAAGTTTAGTTGGAGTCTTAGTAAGTTTTTATACCGGTCTATTTATTTATTACTAAAAGGCCATGATCAAAACGATTAAGCATAAATAACTTTCAGTGTCAAGATATTTAGTAAACTGTACGCGCAATAGGGTCCTTTTTTACCTTGTTGCTAGAATGTTGCTGTCGCGAAATACAAAACGAAACAAAACACTATTAACAATTATTTGGTGACCGCAAGAAACTCATCAGCTACTTCTAAACTGTTATACGTATACGTACATAAGCAATATTACAGCCACAGATTTCAAAGCGACAATTATGTAATTTGTGCATAGCAGGCGGGCAGGTCACGGCCGCAGGTTCACGATTGGTGTCTGTCATTACAGATCACCATCATAACAGGTACACATGTAGGATTAAAATTATCTATTAATACAAAAATAATGGAACAAATACAACACAATTAATAAATTTTATAGTAGAATTTAGAGCCTTAAAATGTTTAATTCTTTTTATTTTAAGTCATAACTAACAATACTTTAAATCATAGAAAAAGAAAATTACAGTTATCGAATATGTCCAGGTTTTGCTAATTTTATGCGCCTAAAAGGCCGGCAACGCCCTTACTACGCTAATCGCTTACCATCAGGCGATTCGCCTGCTCGTTTACCTCCTATTTCGTAATAAAAAAAACCGACCAAGTGCGAGTCAGACTCGCGCACGAAGGGTTCCGTACCAGAAAAAAAACGCCAACAACTACTCTGTTGTATGGGAGCCCTCTTTTATTATTATTATTTTGATTTTAGTATTTGTTGTTGTAGCCAAAGTAAAAATACATAATCTGTGCAAATTTCAACTGCTATACTATGCTATGCTATGCTATACTATAGCTATTACGGTTCTTGAGATCTAGCTCGGCGAGTGGTAGCCATGAAAAAGGGATAAAATATCACGTTTTTTGTATGGGAGCCCCCTTTAATTATTATTATTATTTTGTTTTTAGTATTTGTTGTTATAACGGCAACAGAAATACACAATCTGTGAACATTTCAACTGTCTAGCTATTATGGTTCTTGAGATACAGCCTGGTGACAGACGGACGGACGGACGGACAGCGAAGTCTAAGTAATCGGGTCCTGCTTTTACCCTTTGGGTACGGAACCCTAAAAACTTTTGATTATGACTCTATAAATCTCACCAGATGGTATAGGCAACGTGTGTATGAGAGACACAAAGTTTCACCAACTCGCATCCTAATGTAAGCGGGTTTAAATGTCTGGTCGGTTAGCACAGGTGCTGACTGACTCCGTCTAATGCTACAAATAACTTGGTTCCCTATGATTTATTTGAGGTTCTTACACGCTACAACACTGAATTATGGACTTTAGAGTATCACATACATCAAGCACATATAATGTATGCCTATTAAATGTGCGGTCTGTTTACATATATCTAGTTATTTATTTATATGTAGCTGCAACTATTCGTCATTATTGCTTCAGAGTGCGCAGTACGTTCGGTTCTCCATACAAACGTACTTATGCTCTCATTTTAAAACGTCATGCTAGAATAACATGAAACTTTGTATACACAATGGGCGGATCCCATTGTGTATTCAAAGTATTTAGGGTGGAAATTAGTTTCTGTTGCTTGAAATTATAATGGAGAAAAAATACAACGATTATTAAGGTTTTCATACAAGCCGTAAAAAACTCAAAAAACCGCTGTATTTTTTTTCTTTTATAATTTCTAGCAACAAAAACTAATTTCCGACCTAGATTTACCGGCTCCCATTGTGTATACAAAGTTTCATGTTATTCTAGCATGGCGTTTTAAAATGAGAGCATAAATACGTTTGTATGGAGAACCGAGCGTACTGCGCCCTCTTAAGCTTTACGTTCTGACGGGTAATTATTTGAAGATCTAGTCGATCCATAGTAATTATTATATGATTACGTTTGTATTTTAGCAAAAGTCTGCCTACGTGAGCTAGGTCCTTAAAATTATCCGGATAAACTCCTAGTCTCACATGACAGACTTGTATATCTATACAAGTTATCTAACTTTGACCTCATTGTACGAGTGGATATTTCGGATTCTGACTGTAAAAAAATCTACAGAGTAATAATTTGACGACAACAGAGTCTTTGAATTCGGCATCTTAAAGTTACTTGCCCTGGTGGCCAGTCCCAAATCATACTTTTTAATATGAACTAGATGAAAGCCCGGCTTCTCTCGGGTGAAATAAATAAGAAAGAAATAAACAAAACATTTATTCGTGACAGTTATGCAAACGACGAAAGAAATAGTGTACAAAAATGTATAAAATAAAAACATTACAACAACGGATTATGATGAAACTTCGAATCGTATAGAAATATAGTCTGTAGTCTGGATTGGGAATAAAAGTATGGAATGGAATTATATGGAATTGGGAGTAAAAGATTACGCAAACGACGTCACGGGCAAAGGCTAGTATCTTTGCAAGTTAATCCTAAGCATTTTTATAAGGGTAGTATTTAAAGGCACATAAAAAATTTGACACCGTAATCAGTACTGATTTGTATAGCTAAAATACTAATCGTTCATTAAAATTCAATTCAGATGTGCATTGTTAAATATTGATGTGCCAGTCAGTATTTTTGGTGCGAAGTCAGAGCTGCTAACGCGAAAAACAAATGAAGTTCGTGTATCTCCCTCTCTGTCGCACTTGCAAATTCGAGCGACACAGAGGGAAATACACGATGTTCGTTCGTTTTCGTTTCGCGATAGAAGCTCTCTATTCTCCGCCAAATTCTATTCAGTGGGGCCCTTTACACTCAATATTATCGCGATTTTTAAAATTGTATGGGGTCTGTTAAACGCTTAATACTATCACAATACTGGTGTGTCAATATTATCGTGGTTTTCAAAATCGTATGGATTTTTCTTCAATATTCATTGCACGTGATACGGATCGTGATATGAGTATATCGCGTGATAATAATAACCTTGTAACAGGCCCCTATGAATGTTGCTTCAATATTCAGTGTTTCACGTGATAATAATAACAGTTGGTAATATTTTCTCCAATTAATGGAAGCTATTTAACAACTTGTTCCGTTTTGCCAAAGGTATTTCACATTCCGATACGCGCACCATCCAGGAATAGGAGCCGTCAGACCAGAGGGCCTACCACGATCTGAAAACGAAGTATTTCCCTCTCCGCGCTCGAATATGCAAGTGCAACAGAGAGGCATATATATTTAGTTTTCGGTTGGTAGCACCTTAGTCCGAGCGTGGCGGACGGTCGAAGAAAGTCAAAGAACATTCCGTGTGTCGTCTGTCACACATATAATTTTTTAGCTTCCCATCGACATATGAACTTGAAATTAAGTGATAATGTTTATTATGAAGTATATTTTACCAAAAATATCAATATATTGATAAATCACATTTGTTTTTTAGTTGTACGGAACCCTCAGTGTGCGACTCCGACGCACTTGGCTGGTTTTTATTACATTTTGAATTTTATTTCTCTTATAGTAAAATACCCTATTCGTTTTAAAGTTGACGCCCTCAGGATACCGCCCTACCGCGAACCAAAAACGAACTATCTTCCTCTCTGTCGTTCGAATATAAATGTGCGAGAGAGGCAGATACTTCGTTTTCGGTTCGCAGTAGCGCCTCTAACGTCCAAGCGCGGCGAACGGTATGAGCTGAGGGTCTACTCCGAAATTCAAAATCCTAACTTCGTATGGTGCCGTCCCTTTCACTCTCCTGTCATAGACTATATGAGTGAAAGGGACGGCACCATACGAAGTTCGGATTTCGAATTTCGGAGTAGTCCCCCAGTCCCACTAAGTTATAAGATAGAGCGAGATAGGGATAGAATTTTGCTAGACGTTTAAAAGCCATAAGACACCTAGTAGTTTGTCACAAACAAAATAGAGACGCAGCTTTAAGATGGCGGACAGACTCAGCAAACATTCAAGTGGTGTCCTTTACACGATTAATATTATCACAATACTGGGGTGTCAATATTATAGCAGTTTTCAAATTTGTATGGATTCTGCTTTAATATTCACGTGATACTTATCGTGATATGAATCCATGTAACAGGCCCCATACATTCGCTTTGAAGGCGGTTGTTGTGACAATCAGTCTAGCTAGCACGATAGATTATACCGTTACGTTTTATGTGACTTTTTAATACATTTCGCCCATATAACGTGACGGTATAAGTTATCGTGCTAGCTAGGCTGATAGGTGTATAGAACGCTTGAAAACTACAAAAACAAAACGCTGCAGACGCGGCTAGCCGAATTCACACAATGGGCGATGATGGCCCATCACCCAGAACGCAGCCCAGCAACCTGGCCAACATACCGGACGAAAAAAATAGTTCACGATTTTCGAACGTAGCCGACACTGTCAACCAACAAATTTAATATAGCAATATAGTCTTGGACCCGGCTATGTCCTAAAACTTCAACCAAGACCACCGGGGGATGGTTTATGTCCAGCAGTGGATGTCCTTTGGCTGATATGATGGTGGTGGTGGTCGTATTTACAATGGAAAATGACATTTCGATCCACCTTACCCACGCTCGAAAACGTTGGAGGGTATCTAGAGGTTGGTCAAATCTGAGGACTGATAGTGGCATCATCTAATTAATGACATTATAGTACGATTCATTTGAGTTTGTGCCGGGTCAGAGTAGCACCACCCCTTTTCTTCCCTTGGGTGTCGTAAGAGTCGACTATGGGAACCAGGTTGAAGTGTGTTGTGGGCAATGGGCCTGTCACTGTAATATTACATTTTCTCCATCTACAAACCTAGACTTGCTAAAAGTGGCACTGGAATAATTTTCGTGTACTCTTCCTACCCCTTTTGGGAATATAGGCGTGAGTTTATGTATGTATGTATGTAATTTGAGTTTAACACTGACATATGCTCTTATTCCATAGGATAGTGTGATAGTTTCTATTACAAACATACGATTTTAAGACAGTGTCTATGTAATAGAAACTCTATGATATTAGTGTTAAAGTAGAATATCCAATGGAATAGGTACGAGCATATGTCAGTGCCATACTTCATAGTACATTACTATAGAGGTCGGGAAACGAAGGATTGCAGGCCAAGTAGATCTATATCTAGGATACGCGGCCTGCAGCCCAACGTTTCTCGCCGAGATTTGAATAGTGCTTCTCTCAAACATATGCAATGAAATAAAAAATACACAACTCAAAAAACAAATTTAGCAGCCGCCATATTTGACATTAAAATAAAATAACTTCCCGGCCTAGATCTTTAATTTGTATAAAATTCCTTTACAGTTCTCCCGAGTTGTTCCACCTGCAACGTAATACTTTGAAGCCTAATATAACGCACGTAATAACGAAATTTCATTGCATGTTTGAGAAAAGTAATTTACCTGTACCAACAATGAATATGTTTTATTTTAGACATTCGACTACAACAGCGATTAAAATTAAAAACCAGTAGGAAAAATGTGTTAGAATTTTGTACGTAAACTCTTTGTTGTGTGGATTCTTTAGGATGTGTGAATTGAATAATCTCCAGTCAATAAAACACAATCATAATGTATGCAATGCTTATGTCCACAAGAATGAAATTAACAGGTGTCCGCTAAAAGCCACGATGATTTCCTATTAGGAATATTTGTAATTAGTAATAAAATAGTTACATCGATTCTTTTATTTTGGAGAGGTTACAAGGTAACGGTTTACAACCCTACCAAAAGGACCGCCTAGTTTTATATTACGGAGTTTTTAATAGAGTAGAAGGTTTGTGAGATACCTTAACATCCATACCCTATATTTAAACAGGTATAGAGCTGCTCTGCCGAAAAACGAAAGAAGTAAATATTGGTTTACAAAGTAAGCGTCAACGGCTCATGTCTTTTCTACAAATATATTAACGATTGCATTATAAGTGACATAATAACTAACCAACTTAGAAAAATTAAAAAGCCTCGAATTTTTTTTTTTCAATGTTCAATATGTTAAAAACAGATGAACAGATTTTGATAAACATGTCTAAGAACTACCACTAAACAAACATGCTTTCAATTAAAAAACCGCACTCCGTTAAAGAGCTACGATGCCACAGACAGACACACGTATACATGAACACAGATACACAGATAATACCCCTTTTTTGCGTTGCTTCGCGGGTTATGTGTAACATTTGGATTGGTTTTGTAAACACTTTTATTTAGATACTAGCTGTTTCCCGCGTCTTCGCTCCTATTGGTCGCAGCGTGATATTATATAAAGCCTTCATCGATAAATGGACTATCCAACACAAGAGGATTTTTTCAATTCGAACCAAGTAGTTCCTGAGATTAGCACGTCCAAACAAACAAATAAAGCAACTCTTCAGCTTTATAATATTATAGTATAGTTTAGATATTAATAATATAAATAAAATATATCATATAAAATTAAATACAATATATATTCAGTTAGTGCTGATTCCTACACTATATAGGTATTCTCTGTCCCGTAGGAGTTAATTACACATAACTAATTCATTCGTCAATTTAGCAAAAAAAAAAATTGGATATATGGACAACAGCTGTATACCATTTATTTGAAAAGTGAAAGGCAAGTACCTATAGAAATAATAGAAATCAAATTTATTTTCTCTATTAACGATAAAACCGCCTATTGCCAACCTTTCCCTATATGTTGCAGTTTTGTTTCTGTTTGTAACTGATTCATTTGTGTGAGGTGTATAATATACAGTATTCGTATAGTATTATTGTACCTAATTGATGCAAGGTCACACTTGTAATATAAACAATTCGAAGGAGACAAGTTAAGATAAGCTAATTTGGAACCGCTATGCGATGTAGATACGTTGAAACAAGATAAACTTTGTACATATCTCAGCCCACTGGAGATAATTTGAATAATCTTATTGTAATAGCGCCATTTCTGATGATGTGTTTATCTAGAAGCGACAACTAACAGATATTTTCGATTGGAAATATTTGGACACAGTCTTCATTATTCTTTCATAACTTACATACATCATTATTCTTTCACAACAGTTTTTTTCAACTTAAGAAAGTTGAAATTAAAACCCCCGAAATTTTCATTTCAAAGCTGTCTCAAAAATGGCTAAGCCGATTTTGATAAAACATGTCTAAGGACCATTGCCGGAAAACCCGTTTTCAAATAAAAATAACTGCATACAAATTGTTTAATGGACAATAAACAAGAAAACATGGACAACGATCAGCATAAAAAAAAATATATATATGTGCCACAAAACGGTTCCATCTCAGTATGGTGCGGGCATGAAGGCCAGCGCTGATCTGTCGATGGGACCGTCAGGTGGTTTCACGAATATACTTTAAGACCCTGGAAAGAACATAGATAGGAAAGTTTTATTCTGGAAATCTTCACTTGAGGGGGTAAGAAGGAGGATGGACCCTTGTATGGGAGACCGGTAAGCCTACGCCTGAAAGAATTGAATAGCAATTATCCTCTAAGGCGATTAACGAGCTTTGCGAGAGAAGTCGCCGCCAAAAGCTGTTAGGACATAAAACGCCATTCATAGCCATTTGATTATTACGACTGCCTTTGAAAGTTCCGCAATAAGCCTGCAGGTAGAGATTTTGGTAGGTACATTTAGTGCATCTGATATCATAGATGTAATTCATAATTTTGCTAACCGACACTTATCTCAAGGTTAAGGTTTGGGACCTTGCGCTTGACTCGTGATTATACATCGTGACATACTCCCACATCGAGTGTGTCAATTTAATCCTTGTTTTTATTTGCATGTTTAATAGCTAACTACTGTCGTTATTTGGTAGTAAATAACACGAGACATCTGTTTTGCCCGAAGGTTGCCGCTTGGCGTGGAGGAATCTCTGTGCGGTATTTTTTTTAATTTACCGAAAGCTTACTGATGCCGCCTGGATTTCCTTACTTGTCAGTATACTTTTAGCATTATATTGATACAGTGGTGTCATATTGTGCGGGGTGGTAAGCATGATGTTATTACATTCGTGCCAACCAGGAAGGAAGTGCTTCTTGATTTATTTATACTGACTTAACTGACAGTTGATACTGATAATTAAGTCTGCCATTAATTGTACTTTTTTGTGTAATAATGTACAAGTAAAGAAATATGTGATTTGATTGTTACAAGCAGTTTATATCTTCAGGTTATGAGTTACGGTGTAGAACCATCCACGGCTCGGGCGTGGCCAGACCTCAATATACTTTGGCTCCTTTGTAATACGTAAATACGTGAGGCGCTTGTGTATAGGTAGTCTTAGACTTAGTATTGCTTAATAGGTTCTTGTGGTCCTGTGATCCGTTTCAAAAGTTTATGATGGTAAATTATATGTCCAAGTTTAAAGCAAGCGCCTCTGCATAGCGGATAATTTGAAATTAGAATGCGAAGAGTAAGTCTCAAATTGACTCCCTGTTATAACTTTGGGGAACCTATTTTACATCCGATCCTAATAATGAGCACTAAGTTAATAATGAATTGCAGCTGAAAAAGAGCTAAGTAAACGAAAACGTTAGTTTAATAAACGCTTCGCGAAAATTTCATAATGGATGAGATATATTGAGTTAGTAGTTGGATTAAATCTACGGACTTCACTATATTAAGCTAATTATAATTAGTTGGATGTAAAATAGCGGATTCTATATTACAATTTCATATTATTAACTGAAGGGTGTCTGAAAGGAGGGAACAGAAAAATATGAATATTATTTGTGTAATTCATGGAAACTTAAATTTAAAATATTTGTATAATTCATCATTTTCGGAAAATAACGATGTATCGAAATTAAATCCTTTTTATATAACATGCTTTTAAATGCTTGCGTCGTTGTTCTTCTTCAAACTGAAGTTCGACTACAGTTTTGTTTGTAATATAATGTTACATATTTTAATTAATTACAAAAATTACCATACAAAAATTTGACAATTGAAGTGTGTAGCAGTTTTAATAACAGCGGCATTTTACAGCGTGACAATCATGTCAATGGGCTTTATTTATAACGCGTTCAGAATCATACGAAAACAAATTATTAACACAAATAAAGTACTAAGAAATAAAAGATAAAAGAAGATTGTTTGGGTATTCAACTTAGGAAAACCCCCGACATTTTCAATTAAAAGATCAATATCTCAAAAGCGGTTAACCATCGCTGGAAAACCAACTTTCAAGTAAAAAAACGCATTCAAATCGGTTCATCCTTTCAAGAGATACAATGCCACAGACAGACAAATATACACATGTTGATAATGGATAAACATGTTGAACTTTAACACCCCTCTACTGCGTTTCGCGTCGGGGGTTAAAAGAGTATCAGTTTCTGTCTAAATCGTCAGTTTCTGAAGCACAATGTAGAGTGTAGATACATTTTGAGATACACTGCGTATACCTATAGTGGAGTAGTAGTGGTTAAGAAGTCAATCCTGACACCTGTCATTTCCATACAGTTTTGTAACCTCAAAGTTACTTTTAGGTTATTAATTGTATGGAAATTACAGGTGTCAGGATTGACTTCTTTACCATTATCTCCCTGCCCTTATCCCGCTTATGCAGGGTCGGCGCAACATGTTTTCTTATTTCATTCCTCTCTGTCATTCGTCACTTCGGCGCTTACCCCTTTCTTGCTCATATCCTCTCTCACACAATCCATCCATCGCTCTCTGGGCCTTCCAATCACTCTTCGTCCTTCAACATTCAACCTTTACATTCTTTTATCCATATGACATTCATCCCTCCTCATTACATGCCCATATCATGCTAACCTACTGCTCCTCGTTTTCTCCTTACCCGCCGACTACTTATACCATTCGTTTTGCTGGGGCACAGAAACGTAAACGCACTGCAAACTCGGATGCGTTATTTTCGTTTCTGCGCATCTGATGCGATTAAAAACGCAGCATGATTGTTGAACAGAGCAATGTATTTGATTTGCAGACAATCCAGTTACTCGTATACGGCGTTCAGAGCGAAGCGGCTGGAGTGCTCTCCACTCGGCGATGCGCACTTTGTAGATACAATATAGTTTACCGAATCATATTTCGAGAATAACTATTGTAATTTGGAATTAAATTGTATTCACCAGTAGTAGAGTGGAAATACTGAAGCTTTGCTCTACCACTGTTCAGTATAAGTACTGTTTAATTGTTGCAAATTAAATCAAATATTCGTGTTCCACTGACCTAGTTACGAGTATAAGACTTATTTGACATATTATTATTTGGAATATAAACTCAACGACTTGACTGTGTAATACTTAATGTTGCGTCCGCATTTTTGTTACAAAAAGTATGTAACAGCTTTCGTTATACGTATTCGTAGGTATATAAACAAATAACTGCCTTTTGCAAAGGTTTGCCTTTACCAGGAATAACCATATAGATTTCGAGTGAGTTTTTGTCAAACCTGTGAAAAAGCAAATGAAGCGTAATGTACGATTTGATCTAAATGTCTAAAACAATGTTAGATTCAAACGTTACCTACATCTACACTGCAGGGCTGACACAAGACAATTAATGCGTAGACACACACAACTCTTATGTTGCGACTGGATTTACAGTGCTAACGAAATGGACACTGGATTAAGCACTAACTTCACACAAACTAATCCCTCCCCCATCATCGTACGTGTGCTACGCTCATCCTGTAGCAGCATTACCCTTACGGCCCGCATGGCTAGCACAAGACGGCGGGCGAGCTATCTCACGCGCGACATAAATTATACGTCTCTTTCTGTGTGGACCAATCAGAAAGTGATGGAGAGGCTATCTCAAGCGCGAGATAGCTCGCGCGCCGTCTTGTGCTATCCGTGCTGGCCACGACTTCGAGCGGAGGCGGCAGCAGCAGCGGATTTCCTAATACATGACGTGTGATCCCAACTAAACGCAGTGCGCTGCGCGTCTCGATCGTGCAATTAGCAGATGAAATTCTTGCCGCGCTGCAATTCGCGCTGTCGTGGTCGGGCTGTTGAATTATAGCGGAAATCCCTCGTATAGGTATGACTCATATGACTATATTATCATCATGGGCCTTGATTCGGTTAAATCTGGAGCCCTTAACTTGCATCACAATTTACTCGCTTAACACACGTATTTTGTATACTTAGTAGCCATGTATAATTTAAAAAAACCGGCGGGATCAGTAAAACTAAAAATAATAATTGTGATTTATGATTATATTATTATTGGTATGTAAAATATACGTAATAATAAACATTATCACCAAATTTCAAGTTCATAAGTCAATGGGAAGTTAAATAGTTCTTCGGTACAAAATTTGTGAACGACGACAGACATACACGCCAGTGACAGCTATAGGGCTCCGTTAGGACCCTTCGGTTACAGAACCCTAAAAAAATAGTTATCCTAGTGCACAGGTACTCTGTTTAAGAAACTCAATGTACTCAATCCACTTCATATTTTTATTGTTAACAGGACTTAATCGCGTACAACTGAACAACTCGGGCGAGTGGCAACTCTTGTATAAATGTGAATAATAAAGACCAAGCGGGTAGTTCGGAAAACTGGTGCTGCTAGAAGATGTTGACATCCGCTCAAACCAGTCAGCTCGTGACCACGGATGTTGCGATACATTTGAAACGTCGGGCACACCTCAGGTGAATAATCTTCAGTTGTAAGCGATTAAGTCCCGTTTACCTATGATAATATGTGTAAAATTATGCGAGTTTAAATTAATCCACTTCTATATGAAAAACAAAAAAAACCGTCTAGCAGTTTTGTTTTATAATAAAAGAAGAATTCGTATATTAAATTCAGTTCCTGCAGTCAAATTACAAGCATCCTTACCTTATATTAAGCTTGAAGTTTACTTAATATCCGTCCATGCACCGTCTGTGTTCGTGCACGTAGTCGCATAAAACTCAAGTGCCACGTGTGGCTAATTTACACAAAAATGTATTCCTAACGCTTTATGCCCTGGCCAATGAAATTCTATTTCTTCCTACATGACGTAATAAAAATAGTGAATACTGGTAGAACGCAATTTTGCCATAATTAACTCCAACTACCATTTTGGCGTTTATCTTAAACGGTGGATGTGTTCGCATCGTTATTTTAGTTAGGTAAGTAAAATTTTACGACAGACTTTTATAGACTCTATGATGGTATTGATTTAACGTTAAGAACAGTAATTTAATATCAAGACTGTATAATTGGCATTTTATTTCAGTTTAGACGGTTTTTGACGTCGTAAATTACTTATTTATGTCAAAATATAAACTTTGGAACATTGTATTTATACGTGTAAAAAATACTCGTCATCGTATTTTCAACAAGCATGTTTGCTAGTAAACCGTTATTGCAGACCATATATGGCAAAAAATATTTATAACCTTATTGGTAATGCCAATCATAAGGTTCAAAGCGTTTTGCAGGCTAAGGGAACAAGAATGGCCCCTGTCGAAGGATTTGGTCATCCTTTCAGGCGGTGTACTTATAGACCCTAAGGACACTGTATGCTCAATATTAGCCCTCGATCTTCTTTTCTTACTGTCATTGCACTTCATTATGAAAAAAATAATTTTATTTTTCTTTCAATTTTGTTTTTTACTTGTCGCGGAGGTGCACCCTTTTAAAAAAATATGCATAAGAAGCCACTAATGTCTACAATATGTACAAGCAAAAATATTTTCCAAAATCTGCATCCGTCATGTCAAAAAAACGATACTAGTATATGAATAAGGTACCAGTAGTGCAGTGTATAGATAAGTTAGTATGTAGGTATACAATCCCTTCTAACTTACGTACGAATGAGATTAGATAAACTGTTATTCGCTCATATTTTTTCCTGGTGGGTAGTCCTTGACGCCGGTTTTAGTAGTTTCCTAACATTTCAGTCCTCGATCTTCTTTTGTTTTAGAGTTATTCAATCATTTATTTATGTACAACGAAAACATATATTTACAAGAATATTCAAACTACTCAGTCGAGGGTTTCCAAAGCCGGCTTAACTGAAATATTCCAAGAAAAGCAAGTTTATTAAGACTTATGGATGGCATAAATAACGAAATCAGGATAAACGACATCAAAATTATAAAAATACAATCGGGCACACTTAAGACCGAGAACCGCAGGAAAGTCGATGTAGAAACAACTAAAAACAGAAAACATTTAGTTGAATTGTTGCTGAAAGGAAAAATGTATATAAAAAACATGCTTGACATGCTTAAGTCGGGTGTGGCGTGGAGCCAAATGATTGTTATATTTTTATACTACTTACCTACCCATAAATTTATGACAGAGTTCGAGCTAATTTATTAGTTTTTTTTTTATTAAATGTATAATAAGGATTGTATTAAAAGTGTTTTATTACAATAACCATCTTTACTAGTTTACTGGGTAGACTCACAAATATAGACAATGTGGGTAGGTACTTGAGGTCACGCATATCAGTAAATAAACCAATCATCCTTCATCAGCTGTTTGATTCGGTCAACTAGTATCTATCTAATAGTACATTACGATACAAGTGCAGAGAACAGGAAATTCGCAACGAGTGGTGATAAATTGAAACACGACCGAAGGGAGTGTTTTAAATCGACACGAGTTGCGAATTTCCTAAAATTATTGCACAGTTGCACGCCTCATAAAATAATACAGCACAGAAGATAGTCACAATAAGTAGAGGCAGACAACCGGTCGGTCTTATCGTTAAAGAGCAATCTGTTCCACACAACCTTAGGGTTGGGATACTAACTTAAAATAGTCCGTTTTCTCCAAGCGACGGTAATATAACACTTTATTCTTTTGACATAAGAGTCCGTTGTAGATCAATTTGATCACTAGGCCCGAGTAGATACTTTTGCTGTTCTAAACATTGTGTCGAAGTATTCGTATGTGAGATCTTCACCGACCTTATTTACTTTCCAGAATAAAATAGAAATGTTACTTGTTTCTTGGCGTCGTATCCAGTCTATTGACTTTCAAATAGTCGAACAGAATGCACCTCCTGTCACTTGAAAAGAAAAACCAATATGTTTCCTTATTTGCATGCTGGTCGCTGCAAGATATATTATTTTGATATTGCTGTGAACACATACATGTTTTCAATATAGCGTTCATTGAAGCGTGATTCAAAGAAGTTCAATGCAATATGGATTATTCAATACAAACGAATGTTGCATTTTTATTACATTCAGGAACTGAATACTCGTATCGCAATATTCTTGTGGCTATTTTTATTTTGTAGCATGATACTTACTTCGCTGGCTCAGCGACTTGAAGTGGATCTCGGACTTCGATACCAGTTCTTTTTGTCTTGTGCGATCTCCTGCCAGTTTCTGCATTCAGGACCACCACCACCACCATATCAGCCGAAGGACGTCCACTACTGGACAAAGGCCTCCCTCAATTTCATGCGGGGTAAATGCCATAATCGCCATGCTTGGCATGCGGATTGGCGATCGCAGTATCTCCACCGCACTCCAGGGATTGTGCTGCCCATCCCCCGGTGGTCTTGGTCGTAGTTTTAGGACATACCCGGGTCCATTCAGGACGCACAGGTTATTCTCCACTTCGTCCTTCCATTAATATTTGAACTGCCCAACCAGTCGACTGCCACTAGGCCCTTTTCACCGTCCTGTTGGCCGTAATTCTTTTAAGACGTCTGGGTCAACGGACTCTAGCATTCTGGATTTCTCCGATGATATTGGGTTCCTGACGATGCAATTTTTTGTTTTTTTAAGTCTCCAACTGTCAATCTTCTGTTCTTTTTGAACCCAAAAAGCTTACGGAAGAGTTTTCCTTCCGCGACAAGAAGCGTGTTCTCTTCCTTTAGTGACAACGTCTAATTTTCGCAGCCATGCATTAAGATTGGTCGTATGATGGTTTTGTAGACACGAATCTTAGTGTTCCGACACATCACCTTGGACGTTGATACTTTGTAAAAAAGCGCCACGCACCTCAGCGTCCTCGGTCCGAAACTATTCTTTACTTAGCTTTTATTTAACTTGCAATGTATACATATATGTATACATAACAAACATAGTTTGTTCGGGTGGAATCTTGCAACATAATTTTGAAACAGATATCTTTAAAAACTTCAGCTGAAATTTGGCATACTTATCTAAGTTCGATGACAATATAATGGTACCATTAAGCTGATTTGATGATGGAGACAGAAGGTTGCCATAGCAAGTCCTAAACTACACAAGATACGTGTTTGGGCTTATTGGAACTGTCTCAACGAGTAGTTGAGGGCCGTGGAAAAAGTGTAGTCGGCAATAAAAGCTTGTAACATTTTTTTTGATAGAAACTTATTGCTTCCCTGCATGCAGTTGATGTAATTCCATATGCAACCCTGGTATTTGAATTTCACTATTCCTCTGTTCAAAAGTAATATTGAATCAATGTCATTACAAAGACAAATAAAATATGATATTCATCATTGATAAATTCAAATCTGTGCCTAGCCGTCGCCACAATGCTTTCTGAAACTCTTAGGGCGTCAAAGTACTCAGCCGCTCTTAAATCAGCTTGAATTGGTTTTTGATTGATTTGTATTTCTATTTTAGTCATGTGTCTACTCAATTATCTGTTAGTAGCTTGCGCAAATATATTATTATTATGTATGTACCTAGTTTAGTGTAGTTTTAGTTTTACGCTCGCTGTTACTTTTAATCATGCTGTGCATACATATTTTGGATAGCATTCAAATCAATACCTTCGAACTATTCTATTTTTCTATAAATGCATTCATTGTCTGTTTTGTGTGCCTATTAAATAAAGAAACAAATAAATGAATAATATCATGCTGCACTGGTGGTGATCTTGATCGCGCTCGCGAAAGTATCGTCCTTATCAAACGTACAAACTTGCTTGTGAAGGATAAAGACTGCGTTTCCACTAGGTGCGAGGATGCGTAGCAAGCAGAGTTGTCTTTGTTAAAGACCAATAGAATCCCTTAATGCGCGTTACGCTGAACAAGAATACGTAAATAAAATGATTCTCTTGATTCCTATTGATCGCACATTTCTGGTGGTAACGCAGCCAGGCTTCTGCACACATACCGTTGTATAGTGAGTTCAATCGATCTGTCAAACCGCGCAATGTAGTGTAACTCACATGCGAGTCTCGTCTAAATAAGACTTTACGTCTGACACAAACGTGATCGTGCTAACTAGGCAAGTAGTCTGATAAAACCCAAAACATTTGCATTGACCTCACATTCAGCGTAGATAAACTTCACGTTCACATATCGCCGGCGCGATGACGGCATGAAATAGTTAACATTCCTTGCGCTCACATATTCATATAATTCAATGCTTCACTTCGATTTACGTTCGGCGTCTGATGAGGGGGAAAATGTATCAGTCGTGGTCGTAATATTTCTCGTCTTACTTTAATTAAAGCTATAACCACTCATGTCATTACAGTAAATGCAATGCCGTAAATTGTATTTTAGCCAGGCTTTCAATACTTATAAGTTGTAGGCGTAAAAAACATGTTAAACAATGTGATGTATAGACAGATTAATCCAGAATGCCTTAGATTTTTTGACTACCACGTCGATGGCAAATAAACGTACGGCCCGCCGAATGGTAAGCGGTCACTGCAGCCTATGGACACCTGCAACCCCAGGGGTGTCACATGCGCGTTGCCAACCCTTTTAAAATTTATACACTTCTTTCTTGAAGAATCCCATACTGTAGTTCCTCGGGGAAACCTCGGCAGGGAGGTCATTCCACAACCGGAGCATCCGGGGAAGGAAGTTCCTTTAAAACCGTACCGTACGCGACCAGTTACGTTCTATGGTGTGAGGATGAATACCCTGCTGACGGCGAGCAGTGCGATGGTAGAAAGCGGCCGTGGGTATCATGTGGAACAGTTCTTCGGAGCACAACCCATTATACAAGCGATAGAACACGCACAAGGAGGCGAAGTTCCTCCTTAAACTGTTTCTCCTTAGATGAATGCATTTTGACTTATACCTATCTTCATGCCGATTTTCACAAGCTTCAGTGCAGGGGCGACAAGCACAGCGTATTGAGCTAAGATTAGCGAGTGAGCGAGACAAAATTTTGTTGAATATGTTTCCTTTAACACGCTAAGACGGTGTAACTATTGTATGCTCGGTCGCATTGATTAAAATATAAACACGAGAAACGGTCACAACACGATTATTCAAATCACGTTATAAAAAGTACTTAATCGGGCTTTAAAGCATGAAACTCACTTTTATAGTTAACACGCAAAAGCTCGCGTCCAATTTTTAACTTGAAAGTTACCGACGACACGTCGACGACCCTTGGCTTTTTAATGATATGGATAGCAAACACGCACGCTTCAGTTACCACGCACGCAAATTTGTAACGGTTGGTGTATACTGGATATATAAATTTTCGAGTTCACCTATTTGGCATGGCCACACAACAAACTATGCCTTATATCGCCTATGCATGGTCGAGTTAGCATTGTCTGTTCGATTATATAAAATTATAACTTCGTAGGCGATGACCTGCTTTGTCGTTTATTTCTTTAAAATGTGTCAACGATACTGCTAAATATGTACTACCTATGTACCTATGTTACCACTTTATCCAATACAATCATCATCGTCCTAGCGTTATTTTCCCAGTACAGTTGCATCCTGAAGGATGCTTGGGGTCCTCTATCTAATCCCATGAATTGGCGTAGGCACTATTTTTTACGGAAGCAACTCCCATCTGATCTTCCAACCCAAGGGGGAAACTAGACCTTATTGGGATTAGCAGGCTTGTCAAGTGAGTGGGCAACTTGACTGTTCGAAATTCTCAAGCCACCCGAAGGCCTTTAACTTGGCTTAAAACTGATCATAGACAGCAGCCGGGTTTCAACGGCTTCACGTGCCATCCAAAGTACGGGAGCGCTCAGTTAGTAACCGCTACAAGCCTCCCTAAGGCTTTATTTGACGACCTGTTTAGCCTAGTTGGTAGTGACACTGCCTCCGAGGCTAGAGGTCCCGGGTTCGAATTCCGGCCAGGGCATTATTTGTGCATTTAGCACGGATTTTGTTCTTGGGTCTTGGATGTTCTCTATGTATTATATATCGTCGCCTAGTACCCATAGTAGCTTTGCTTAGTTTGGGACTAGGTCGATTTGTGTAAGATTGTCCCCCAATATTTATTTATTTATTTATTAGAAGAGTGAAGTGATTGAAAGATAAGCTTTGAGCAACTGAACCCCTTATTTAAAAGGAATTGATAGTTATTTTAACCTTAGCAGGTCAAACAAATCTATTTCGATCTGAACTTCATTGGCTCTGTCCCTTTCCGGTTGTTATGAGAAAAGAGAGTGACAGGAAGAGGTCGATTCCTTTTGACATTAAAACTTTATAGCATAGACACACTCCCAATAACGCCCTAAACAATTATAACACGTTGTACTCGTAAGACTCATAAATTAACCTAAACACCGTTGGCGACCCCTCTCTTGTGACACATCTTTTCACATTAGCTGTGAGAACATAATGAATTTAAAAAATATAATAGACTTTTACGTACGTAGATAAGACATCCACATGGCTCGTGATTATTAAGGAAGAATCCTTAATTCTGCATTCGTGCATTGCTTGTATTAAAATCCTCAGCGCCGCTAGCACACGACGCGCACGAGTGCAAAAGCGAGATCGGAGGCCAATTCTCGGGCCGGCCGTTCAAGAATGATGTCTATTCAAAATGATCTCGATTGACGCAATGTCTATTGAAAAAGCTCACCAAAATATCGAGCACAGCGAAATTTCTTATTCTAGGGCACGATTGAGATAATTTCGAACGACTATCTCAATGTCTATTGTAATACGCGTTCCGTTTTTTTCGATTTTGTTAGTTTACAATCGAGTGTATCATTTCATAAGTTTTTCCACTGATTTAAATATATCTTATATCAAAAACCAAATAATTATTAATTTTTCAATAATCTAATACATAAGAATAATTATAATATAAATTAATAATTATTATATGTATTAATAATGATCCGACCCGGGTATGTCCTAAAACTACGACCCAGACCACCGGGGGATGGGCAGCAGCATCCCTGGAGTGCGGTGGAGATACTGCGATCGCCAACCCGCATGCCAAGCATGGCGATTATGGCATATACCCTCCGTGAATTTGGGGGAGGCTTGTGTCCAGCAGTGGACGTCTTTTGGCTGATATGGTGGTGGTGGTATTAATAATTATCGTGATTTAACACCTCAAACATATTTACGACTATTTGCTCGTTTATGTACTTACTTGAAATGGAACGCATAAAAACTGTATTGACTGACAGTTTTGAGTCAATCACTACTTGCAATATTTGAGAACTGTCAATATTTTCCGCCAATCGCTATTCCACCACTGAAAGTATCAAAAATATTTAAGAAGTCTATAGCCATTAATCATTTAATTATTTATTTACTTTATTTGGGGCATCAACAGCAATACAATATGGAAAATACAAAACTTAAACTACAATAACAATAGCCAATGACAGATGTCCACAAAAAATGCAAAACACAAATCCAACCTTAGTGGTAACACAGAAAATAAGAATATTAATAATGCACAAATAAATCGACATATTTTTCGCAAATATGTCAATTTTGTGCTGCTTTAAACTGTCGATCAACTACTTAAGTGTCAATTTGTACCGGTGATAAAACCATCTCGATCGCTACTGACCATTCATTGCGTCTCGAACGCTGGGAGTAGGCATGTCTCGAGTGTGAGATTTTGAGAATATGCAAATGAGTTTTAGATCGACATCCGCCATTTGTTTATCGAGATATGTCTAATAGACATCATCTCTAACGGCCCGAGAATTGGCCTCCAGCGCTAAAGCGCGATATCCCCGATATCATTTCTTAAAGGGATGATTTATATTCAGTTAAAAAGTGATTGTGTCACAAACATCCAAACTTTCACATTTAAGGATCAAAATTCAGAATTTAAATTAAAGGGTATTTTCAAGCATTTTTGAAATAATTTAATTTAAGTTTTTCTGCCGATGTTACGAAATACTACAGCGTTAGGAATTATCAAAACGGAATCAAACTGAATCACATTGCAAAATACCTTCTCTCTAAATGGCTTAGCGTAAAAATAAAAATAACTCGTCCATTAGTACTTGAAATCGGGGGCGCTCATTAAGAGTTATTTTGTATGCACATTGCAACGGCGGGATGATGGATAGCGGCGGCTTTAATACCTCGCTTGAATATAATTGAGTGGCTAATTAACCTAGACCAAAAAATACATCTATAATTTATTTATGTAGTTTTAAATTTTAAAATTGTAAGAGACTTGTCATGCTGCATTGATTAAAATTATTAGCTTTATTGAATGTAAAGATTAGGGTGAGACGCGGTTGCCAATAGGTAATCCAATGCATAGGTACAAGTACGAGCGTGCACGCGGCCTAACGCGACTTCCTAAATTGTCGATGCGGAGGCGGTACGATACTCAGTCATCGGAGAAAAGCAGAATCGCAGTATTAAGCCAGATGATTTTTCATACAGATGCCTCGTTAAATCCTTATGGTGCACCAAAATGAGCTAGAATGCGACAGATACTTAGTACAATCAGTTTCGGCTATTAACGAATTATCTACATTCAAGCACACCAGGATGCCATCATCATCCTCCTAGCGTTATTCCCAGTACAGTTGCATCCTGAAGGATGCCTGGGGTCCACTACCTAATCCTAAGAATTGGCGTAGGCACTAGTTTTAACGGAAGCGACGACCAGGATGCTAAATCCCATATAAACTTAACACGCCACAACGTTAGTTCAGTACAATTTTCAGTTATGAAGACGTAGACACTGACGGATGAAGACCTGTCAGATGTCACTTGTCTGTCTCTCTCAATTTTTCTGTTTTTTTTTTTATGACAATTGGCAAACGAGCAGACGAATCGCCTGATGGTAAGCGATTAGCGCCGCCCATGGACACTCGCAACACCAGAGGGGTTGTAAGTTTATTTGTGCATTAGTGAGAATAAATCAGATGTACAGTAATCATTCAACTTAAAGGAGCGGATCTGTTTTACTCTGATATCAGTGAAACGATATGAGAAAACTGTCAGCTGTCAGTGTCAACCGATAAGAATGCAGTATTGGCAAAGTAGATTTAAACTAACGTAAAGTACTGCCCCACTTTTGCACATGGTATTACTATGTACTGCGCAAACGTAATCCTGACGTCAAGTAAGGAAACTTCACACTAGAAAGCTATCATTAGAACAAAATACCTACTACATCTTGACTCCGCCCCGATAAGACAGGAAGTCAGTTTAAGACTGGTTTTACTTTGCTAGATTAGTAAGCAGTCGTAGTTAAATAATCAAGGTACAGCTACCTTTTAATTGCCTGCTTTGAGCAAAAAGCCCTTAATCCCTACAAAATTAACCGATAATTATCACTGCAGATGCGAAGCCACAAAGTCGGGATAATGGATTAAAATTTTATAACAAGTTTCGCGCTCTGATTTTAATTTGGAGACTCAGCGCGGATGAAAAAGTTTTTTGTTCAATCTCAAAATGAAGACAAAAAACATCCAGGCTTCATCATATCAAAAATATAAGCTGAAAATGAATATGATGATTATTCAAACTGAGTTCAACCCAATCATAATGGGAAATAATACGATTTTTCTTCGGTAATAATCAATTAACTGTAATCATATTGTTTACACTCTCATTAACGGCAAGTATTCAATACTGTTTTAAGTATAGTATATAAGTAAGTACTCATTTTCAATTGGTCGGCCTGTTTAGCCTAGTTGGTACCGCCTCCGAAGCTTGAGGTCCCGGGTTCGATTCCCGGTAAGGGTATTTATTTGGGGCGAGCAAAGACATTTGTTCTTGAGAATTGGATGTTTTATATGTATTTAAATATATATCTATTAAATATATCGTCGTCTAGTACCCATAACACAAGCCTTTATGAGCTTCCTATGGGATGGAACTAGTTCGATTTGTGTAAAAAAATTGTCCCGTAATATTTATTTATTTTTTATATTTATTTATTCATGTAGCTTTATCTATCTTGTAAGGTAGCAAAGATCGTAGTTAAGCAGCTGTCAATAATTTAATTTTATGGAAGCATGCAACGAAGAAACACATTACAATAGAAATATTTTGTTCCATTCTAACTTAGTACCTTATGAATTATGATCGACGTCTCAAGTATATTTTGATTTCTGTACTTTATTCCTTTTAATTTTAATTTAATCGTATGGCATTTATTTACGAACCGTGAGATCTTCGAGAAGACAAGTACGGTTGCCAGTTTTTGTTGCACTTTTAGCACCACCCAGGGGTCACGTGTAGGGTAACGGTGGGTACTCCCTACGGACGTGGTGCAACTTCGACCTCCTTTGTCGGTGAGGGGGCAACTTGATGATGATGATGATGATGATGGCAATTCCTTTATAATAAGACAACTGAGCGCATGATAGTTCATGACATTTATTTTCAGGGGTAGGCCATTGTGTTTGTCTTATTATAGCACTAGCTGTTTCCCGCTACTTCGTCCGCGTCTACGCTCCTATTGGTCGCAGCGTGATGTTATATAACCTAAAGCCTTCCTCGATAAATGGACTATCCAACACAAAAAGATTTATTCAATTTGAACCAGTAGTTTCTGAGATTACCGCGTTCAAAAAACGTACAAAATCTTCAGCTTTATAATATTAGTATAGATTAAAAACCCACATGGTGTATTGGATTTTAAGGGCAAGTTTAGTTTATTGTTGCAGTTTCAGGTGACGCTTTAGTTTTATAAATTTCTTAATTTATCGCACTTAACTACCTACGCATTTAATTGCCCCGTTATACAGCCGTCATTCGCCATACAAGTACCTTGTAACTGGGTCCCGGCCACGTAAGTTTTCTTGGAAAAACCATCGCATGTTCGTGTTTCCAACGAATATGACGGTGACTGCCAGCCATTAATTATGACTGTCCCGTTTAACGCAAAAACGAATTAATTACCAGCCGGAATGTACGTTTGTAGGAATAATGCAATACCTTTTACATTAATAATTAGGGAACTGTAGTGTTGTATTTAAGTGAAATCGGGTGAGGTTCTTACAATATACTGGCGATATATTTTCGAAAAATGGTTGATAGGTGTACATAAAGAAACATACCTATCTGACTTATTGTATTATGACAAAGGTTCGATATTGGGTGAGTAGGTTGGGTCAAGTAGATCTCTATCTTCGTTCATTCATTCATACCTACATAGACTTTCGCGTGTAGTGTGCTACCTATTTGCACAGAAAGTGCAATTTAAAACAATTTAACTTTCAAAAATTATAGGTTTTTAAATAAAGTAAATGTGATGTTGCAGTGATATGTATCGACCACAACCCGTTTTATCCCTAATAAAAAAGAATAAAACGGGTCTTTTACGTTTTTGAGGCAGAAATACAAACAAAACTTGTGGTAAACGTGCCAACGAAGGTGATTTAATATACCAACCCAATAGGGTTCCTATATTAAATCACCCTCATCCTATGTGCCTATAGCCATTGTCGAGTCTTACTAAACACACGGGAAAAAAGGAGAGGGTAGCTATTCTAAATCGACACCACACGGGGGTGATGTATTATAAAAGTTGTAACCTCATGCCCAACAGGGGTGCAACGTCTTTCACTGGGCGAATCCGCAGATCCGGCCGGAAATGTCCGGTCGGCCGACAAATTCGGCCGCATGCACGGACGTGCACGAGCCCGGGTTGATAAAATGGATTGGATAACGTAAGAGTATGCTAAATATTCAATACGGACGTTTAACTTGCAGATACGGTAATCGCTTGCCTACATGAGAGATTAGCATATGTTGAGTAGCAACCATTATTATGACGAAAATATTTTTATGATAATATTTTCAACTGGCATAACCCATGTACTTCAGGCTTTTATTGAACATGCAATATTTGTATTAAGTTGGTACCCCTATGTTCGTATGTATGTATGTTCAGGTCAAATATTGCTCATTGGAACTCTCTTTACCCCGTAAAGACTAGTTAAAAGACTGTTCAGTAAAGTACAGTCGGAAATAAATGAAAAAAAAAATGAAAAATGAAATTTAGACAGAAAATAACTTATGAGCTGGCTAATAAAGCTCCGCCAATTACATCGCCATATTATTAAGCTAAGTGGATTCAATTGAAGGTCCAGAAAAAAAAGGCATGGTGTGTAATTCTTCTTCGTTGCATTCTCGCATGACTGCAGATCCCGTTTTTTTTTCAATAATTTACATTCTTACATTTAAAGGGACATCATAGCGTGGATAGGCGGAGAGAGGTGAGAATTAGAAGGTCTAAAATACGAGTACAACGACCCTCGTGGTAACCGCAAATACTCGTAAATCATTACCTACACTTATTACCCGGGGGCTTTGGTGACAAGGTTGTGCATTCGTGAGTCGGAACTTGGTCACCACTCCCGGGAGTTGGCAGCGCTGTAAATTTTAGTTCCCTTTACCAAAATACAAGTTCCACAATTTGGAATTTAGATTATGATACAAAGGAATAATACTCCTATAGATAAACCTATCCATGTTTCTCATCAACTTTTGCTCCGGGCATAAAACCATGTTCGCCAAAAAACCTGCTTTTGGACACGTACAAGTAGGACACGTTTCATCAGTCGACCCACCAAGATGTATGAAATATCTGATTTTTGTCACAGATAAAGCTGCTCCCGCAATTAAAGTTGTTCAGAATCAAGGAGGGTTTTTTTTTGTGTCACGTCTAAAATTGCATTCTGTATAGAGGTAATTTGCAGTTTTATACTAAATTGAAACAATGAAAGTGAAGCCTGAGAAGTGTTAACCGTTAAAGACCTAAAAAACGTTCGTTGCTCGCTAACCCGTTCAAAACAGCAACAATCTATATTGATAACGATTTAGGCCGTCATGGTTAGCAAAAATAATATACTTACCATAAATTATTTGAAGAACTCAAGTGATTTTTACCTGTAATTATTTTTTAATTGATAATATTACTTATTTATTTATTTAACAGGCACACAAAACAGACAACATTCGTTGACAGAAAAATAGCATAGTTCGCAGGTATTGATTTGAATGCTATCCAAAATATGTATACACAGCATGACTAAAAGTAACAGCGAGCGTAAAACTAAAACTACACTAAACTAGGTACATACATAAATATGATATAATATATTTGAGCAAGCTACCAACATTATTAAACACGAAATAGGAAAATTTAACCCATTTTGCAACTAACAGTTTCATTATAGGTATTTGATAATCAGTAGTGCGTCCTCTCTGATCAAAATGGACCCCAGACAGTTGGCTTAAAACAGTTTACTTTGTTAAGCAGTACGATTGACATAATATCTCTAATTTATAACGTTACTAATAATAGCGCTTCTTGAACTGATGCTCATTTATGGCCGACTTTCAGTGAAAAAGGCTTTTAAGAAATCATCGATTTCATGCAGCATATCCGTACAAAGGGTAGCATGAAAGCAATACATGCAAAGTTAAAAAGTATTTAGTACTTCGACACATCAAAGATCATACGCTTATTCTCTTCTGTACGATGACGCTGCAAGAGGCAAGAAGTGCATCGCTAAAAGCCCGGCCCATCAGCCGCTGCGGCCGCTTTGACTATTGGAAACACGGATTAAACACAAACGTTGAGTTAAAAACACGGTAGGATTCCGTACACGAAGGTACTGAATCTAAGAAAAGGGAAAGAAAGTGCCTTAAATGGTACCAATGTAGGGTTTTCTCGGTCCACGTTTTCCATACTAGCGGTGCCCACCATTTCAGCCCAAGGATGTCCACTGGTGGACAAATGCCTCCCCCAATTTTATAGGGGATAAATGCCATAATCGCCATACTTGGCATGCGGTTTAGCGATCCCAGTATGTCCACCACACTCCAGGGATGCTGCTGTCCACCCACAGAAGTTTTGGTCGTAAATTTAGGACATACCTAGGATACCAGCGGTATCAAATAGGTTTAACAAACCTCATGTTGCTAAGCAGGATTGGTATTATAATAGCACATGATTCCCGCGAATTCTGTTGGTATAGAATAGTTCCACTCATTTTCTTCCTGTGATCATCCCTACCACTGTCCAAGTAGGTACATTTTCTCCATTTTAAAACTTAGTTTTGCTAGCAGTGCCGTTGTAAATTAAATTTGATGTGCTGTTCCTGCCCCTTTAGATTATTGGTTTATGTATGTATTTGGACATGCCCGTTATTGTAGCAACATGATTCAAACATGTAAACGGAGATAATGGATTAGAATTCTAGCTCGTACGAATACGGATATAATATGGATTTCTAGCGAATACCAATAGACATTTTGTATACAGTGTAGGAAATCTGAATTTGTAAACTCTATTCTGCGCTCTTTACTTAGTGAATGCGAAAATTCTATTTTTTTATTAATTTAACAGCTTATATATATATTTCTAAAATAAAAACTAAAAAAGTGGAAATTGATACGAGACTTCACGCGTGCAATCATCATATCATCAATCACGTAAAAAAGTAAAAAAAGTAAAAATTATTTTGTGCATGAAAATGGGTTACATAGGTAGTCAGTAATTTCTACAGAGTCTCCATTTTCTACCTACATGAGGTATACAATAATGAGTATGCAATTATCAATACATGTATTGCTGGGTTTACATAGAATATTATAATTATGTACAAAATCCATCTAATGTGTAGGATTCCATTCTAAATTTTAACTGTTACATTTCATGAAATATTCACTTATACTATAAAAGCACTTATTTGTTAACCACGAGAACAGTTTCGTTTTAAATGGTTTCAATGGTAACATCTTCAATTCGTACGGGAGGTGATTGTAAATCTTGACTCCCATGGCCGCAAGGCTATTTTTAAATAAAGATGATTTATGTGTTGGACACACTTTGTCTTGTCCATATTTACCTTGAAGCCTTAATCTGGTCTGCTTTTCTTTAAATAATTGGGCATTAGCTTTAACAAACAGGCAGACCTCATTTATGTATAGGCAGGGAAAAGTTAACAATTTTTTTTTCTTAAAGAGTGGTTGACATGAGTCCGTTTGTTTCAGTCCGTATATTGATCTAAGGCACCTCTTTTGCCTCCTGAATATTTTATCTTTACCTGGGCAGTTTTCCCAGATCACAATGCCATATCGGAGGTTAGACATTATATACGAGTGATAAGCGAGTAGGGCTGTCTTTTCTGAAGACACTTCTTTGAGCCTTCGCAGTGGATAAATAAATTTGCTGAGCTTATTAAGTACACATTCGGAGTGAGAGTGCCAATTAGTGTGACAGTCAAGTGTAATTCCTAAGAATTTTATTCTTTTCACGTTTTCTATTTCAATTCCTTCATATACTAACTTAACGTTTATAGGATATCCCTGTGGAGCGTAGAATTGAATCATTTTAGTTTTAGACAAGTTTACTTTTAGGTTATTTCCTTCTAACCACCGCATGACATCACGAAAGGCTTTATTAGCAACTTCGTTATGTTCCTGTTCTTTACCTCCTTGAATAATAATTGAGCAGTCGTCAGCAAATAGGAGCATTTTATGATCTGTCACTTTCGGCAAATCGTTTATATAGAGTAAAAATAAAAGGGGCCCCAAGATGCTACCTTGTGGTACGCCTACCTTTGTACTCTTACTGTTTGACCGATACGTGTTAAGCGATTTGGCGCTGTCACAATATGACACTACTTCAGTATATTGTACTCTATTTTCAAGGTACGACTTGATCCATTGATGACAGTTTCCCCTGATGCCGCAGTAGTATAGTTTTTTAAGCAGTATATTGTGACAGACTCTATCGAATGCTTTCGACATATCTAAAAAGATCGCAGATACTGGAATCCTTTGGTCTCTGCAGTTTGCCAAAGTGTTAATAAGTTCATAGATAGCAAGAGTAGTTGATTTCTTTGCTCTAAATCCATATTGCGCATTTGTTATGACATCATGTTTCTCTAAAAATTCAAGCATCCTGGTGTAGATAATTCGTTCAAAAATTTTGGAAAATATTGGGATCAAGGCGATTGGTCGATAATTATCTATGTCAGTGGATTTGCCTTTCTTAAGAATAGGCTTAATTATGGTGGTTTTTAGCTTATCAGGGAAGATCCCATCCCTTATTGATAAGTTTATAATGTGATACAAAGGGTAAAGAAGAATATCAGCATTTTGCTTTATTAATAACGTAGGGATGTTGTCATAACCAGTAGATTTAGTATTGCGTAGCTGTTTTATCGTTTTAAGAACTTCTAAAGGGCTCACAGGATTTAGAAAGATGGTCGATGAAATGTCTGTGTTTTCAAGGCTATGAAACGCTAAATTCTTTATCGGTTTACAAATTTCATCTACAAATTTATCATTAAATGCATTTGCAATTTGCGTTGGGCTCTTAAGAGCCAGGCCATTTTGATAAATTGTGCCGACGCTTTTGTTTATTTCTTTATTAACTGTATTATCTTTTATGACATTCCAAGTTGCTTTGGTAACATTGTCAGATTTACGTACATATGCGGAATTCCTAATTTTTTGGGAGATCTGGATACTTTTTTTAAGCGTTCTTGCGTATTGTTTGTAGAGATTTCTCACATTTTCATTTCAACTACGTACATATTTATGATATATGCGTCTTTTGGCTTTGCTTGAGATCTTTATACCCATTGTGACCCAGTTTGGCTTTCTAATACTACTTACCCTAGATCTGATGAGTGGAAAGCAAAGATTAAAGAACATGGTAATCAAATCATGGAATTTAGTGAATACATCATTGGCATCATCGGAAGTATAGATCTCAGAGAAAGATAAGCTGCTGATACATTCTCGAAATTTATCTTTATTGTATTGACACATGTCGCGCTTCCAACTGTACCACCGTTCAATCACCTTTTTTTGTAGTACTGGTAAGTTTTAGATATCTGTCAAGTTCAATCTCATTTAAGCAAGCAAGCTCGTAAATGTCACATTAATTACAGCTTCACTCGTCGCATCCTAAAAACAAAACACAGAACATAAAAGGAACTCTTAAACTTAAGAGCGGCATACTGAGTATGACATAAAATTCAAGACAACGGGCATTCCGCGTACCCAACAACTTAACGCTCGAATCACCAAGCATTGTTCTTTGACTTTCATTCATTAAATGTTCAAGAATCGCGCGAAGGCACATCCTCGTCGGAATTAGCTCTCGTTTATTTAATACTTGTGACAATCAGAAGGAGGCGTCTGGGGCAAAATAACAATCTGGGCCGTCATCCTATTACGTGTCTTCTTACTTTTACGTAGACTTAATAATACTTGTACACTGCGGGAAAATTACTCCTGAAATAATTTTCAATACAAATAATTTAATGGAGCAATGTTTGCTATGCGCCCTGGAGTTGTAGGCGTTCATAGGCTGCGGTGACCGCTTACCATCAGGCGGGCCGTACGCTTGTTTGCCATCAACGTAATACAAAACAAATATGATATTACTTTTTCATCATCATCTTCATATCAGCCGAAAAACGTCCACTGCTGGACACAGGCTTCCCCCAAAGAGTTCCACAATGACCGGTTCTGCGCCACCCGCATCTAGCTGACTCCCACCGGTATTTTGCATATCCAAAGTTTTTTTTAAATCCACACTCCTAGTCACATCAAAGCTTGAAATATAGGTAGGTAATTGAAGGCGATATACTTATATTTATATTATGAACATAGTTTATAAGTACAATGAAAATAAGAGACTTTTTAATAAAATAAGTTGAATCATTAGCAGTGTGTGCACATACACTGCTGGTATAAGTACAAAATTAAAATAAGCATTATTTCAAGAGTAGGTATGGCCATTTGTTTTGTTTCCTTATTGTTACGTATCTTGAGCACTGAATCAAAAATCTGGCGTAAGACCCAGCCTTAAACGTAGGTAGATTTACTACCACCCCACCAAAATAAAAAAAGTTAAGTATTAGAGTATAAAAGTAGGCAGTGTACGCTGCCTCGGTTCGGATTAAATTTACACGGCTAGAGTACGTACGACATGTGATTTCTCGCAAACTCAAGATAGCTGTAACATCTAACGACGGTCTTATAAACACTTCATTACCGCTGAGCATTGTAGGTACTGATCTTTTACAGTTTAGATGCGTACTTAGAAAATACGCATTATATCACGTACGACTCGTGTTTTTAAGTTTCGATTATTTCATAAAAAATCCATGCAAATTAAAGATATAAAATCCTTGACTGATTTCATACGAAAGTAATATAATTATAATAACAAAATCGCCTCGGGATTTGAAAGCCATACCAGTTCATGGTGCCGTTTAGTACCAATAATTTCACCAATGTGCCGGGTACAACACCACCAATTTACCATGCACAAAGGGATAGCAAAAAATATGTTAAACCGCGGACCCCACTTGGTACGGTCAACAAAAAATGATGTGAAAACACAATAGCAAATTTCACCAATGTGACTGGCGCAACCTCACCAACTTACTATGCACAAAGGGAAAGTAGAAAAATGTGTGAGAACACAAATCGAAACTCACCAATGTGACTGGCGCAATACCACCAACTAACCATGCACAAAGGGAGGAAAACGTTGGACTGTTGACCCCAATCGAACTTGTGTCAAATATAAACCTGTATCAGAATCAGTAAGACTTTTTCTAATGTTTAAATCAAACCATTTTACACAAATTACTACATGTGACACCTTGCCAA
Source organism: Notocelia uddmanniana (assembly GCA_905163555.1). NCBI lineage: Eukaryota > Metazoa > Arthropoda > Insecta > Lepidoptera > Tortricidae > Notocelia > Notocelia uddmanniana. Next base: position 28,312,005 of record LR991055.1, read on the forward strand.
AATGGCGCTTGGATTACATACCTACCGATAATCTATATTGTACAGAACTTCCTGACCACATTAAACTGATAGGCGTAGGTAACTGCTTATAAATTTTACTCACCGGCTCCAGGACGCCGGAGCAAGGGAATGCACTTGTGAACAATCACCGTCGACGATCCGATCTCATCACGGACTCGACATCGCTAGTGTCAGTGGAGAGCACTAAGACATGGACAAGGAAAGGCAATAATAGTCGTATGGGATACTTTTTAATATTTAACAACGCTAGATTTTACTTTTTACGGCGCAGTCATTATTACACCTACTTTCCTACAATTACTTAAACTACTTACCTACCACAATTCACTTCATAATATCTGAAACATCCTATTATTTAAAAATAATGTTGTGGCAGATAGTTGGCGCGTCTTGTTCCACCATAAATTAAAGCAGGCAAAAGGCGTAATAAAATTATATAGTATACACATCTTAATAAAATACTGCGTAAATTCGAAACACGAATATGATACAGGACGATATGAATATTAAAATTATTCATTTCAAAAGGAAATAAATGTAAATTGAAGAAAAACATTTTCACAAACCGAATATACTGAAGTTGAACGACCAAAGTATTTTTGGAGTAATACGAAAAATCATAATTAAATCATCGTAATAAAAGACAGGGAAATGGTAAAAGGAAAAACACGTTTTATTTTCGATTGGGATTCAGCGGCAAAACTTGTGATTATTTTTAACGTATAATAATATCGACGGTGGAAAAGAGAAACCCCTTAAGCGATATTTTGAATGAATTTGAGTTATATATACCGTTGAAATCAATTTTTTTTTCTGCGTCTTTTAAGCCGGGTTACGTAGCGATCTGATGACTTTGATATCGGTTAAGGTAGCTTATAGATAATGGACACATTTAAAAACACCCCTTTATGCGACACATAATTTGATTTAAATTTGAACTACGTCACTTAAACTAGTCACAATTTTATACGTGATCGTTTAAATTGTTTATAATAATTGCATAATTTTTTTTATACCACGTCGGTGGCAAACAAGCGTACTTAGATAAGACTCAGATTCAGATTGCAATAACGGTGTTGATTGTGTCACACATATAGTAAATATAAGTTTGTAAGCTTTTTAGGCCTAATAATGTAACGAGTGGATCCTGGACACCTGCGGAACTCTATACGTACGTATTGAGCGTGACCCGCCCGACACGCACTTGGCCGCTTTTTATATGAAGACGAAAATAAGTCTGCAATGTCTACAGACAACTTTCATTTGATATAAATATTTTTTGTTTATGCTATTTTTATATGAAAGTATTCTCAATAATTGGATTGAAATTAACATCCACCAAATATCCACCTTTCTGTGTTGGGAAATGGGAAACCCTTTTCATAGCGTTTTTTTATGATTTCTCGCAATTCCGAGGGTACCTAATCAACAATAAGTCGAATTTTCTACTTTCACTGTTCCAGATTTATTAATTTGCATGCTATTGTAATTTAAAGGTTACACATGTCCCTTAGATTACAAAATTGTATAATTCAAGACTGATTTTATAATTGATCTATTTAAGCCTAATAAGGGCCTCGGGCCTCAAACATCTGCGATATCGGCCTTTCTTTCATTTACAACCCTGGTATCGTAAATAGCTATTATGCAACTGTTGTATAACAAGGGTCTTAAAACGCGAGTGGCGTGGGTTGGGCTCGCCGACGCTCGCATTTCAAGTAAAGACGCCACGAGCGTTTTTAGACCACTTATACACTGTTGCATGCAATACTTTTTCTACTCATTTAAAATTAATAGTATTTCTAAGACTTTTCAGTATTGTGAAACTTAAGCACGTTCTTCAGGGATGCAGTCTTTTCTACTACGCGATTTTTTAAAAGAATCAACGTACACTTTTATCTTTGCGAACTCAATACAATAAATCTAATATATGATTTGAAGCTAAGCATGGTCATTGACATTAGAATTATTATATTTTTCAGAACGGGGTATTTACCACACTTGAGTTCCCGAAATTTCGGCGCTATTGCCAACACCATTTTCAAGGATTAACTGAAGCGCTGCGAGTTTAATTTGTGGTGTGATGGTTAATGTATTAAATGTGGTAAATATAAAGTAATCTAATAGTTTATTAGCTTGAATAATTTTGACGGAGAAATCAACTCAAAACTCGTCAAAAATCGATAAAAACGCATGAGTCTTCAAGCACGGCCCTAAGGGGGTGATGACCTATTCTAATTTGTTAAAGGGTGGATTGAGGATGAATAAGGTTAGAGGTCGGAGTGATCCCAACTATAAGTGGATGTTGCTAAAGAGGTAAACTCCGCTTGCTTGTTATAAAGTTTACCGAACCTTTTCGATAAGTACGCGCTTTTTGAAGTACGTCGCGAAACGGCAATAAGAGCACACCCACGTAAACTGCTCTCTTGTTTTTTATTCAAAAACAGTGCAGAATGTAATTTTTACGCAAATTTAAAGTTAAACCCATAATACTAGATCGTAAATCTATCAAATTGTGCAATCACAACTCCAAACAGTGTTAAATTGGATGTACTACAAGCTAAAATATTGAACAAAATCTAAAAATTCCGTTGCCGTGCCTGATCTACCTCAACTCGCGCTGCGCCCGCTGGGTGACTCATCGCTGCTGCTTGCCGCGATCGCCCGCCTCCTACAACGAGATCGCAAGCTTAGCGATAGTATCGCTCACCTGTCGCTCGATATTGTTTTGGATACGAGGGTCACCGATCATGTCGCTAAACATAAACACAAGCTGCGCGGGCTGCAAAGGGCTGTTTGAAGATAAGAAATACGTGTGCTGCAGTGACAGTAAGTGCAAAAAACCGTTCCATCTCGCTTGTGTTAAACTGGAAAACGCAACTTCTGAGACAAGGAAATCATGGACATGCCCAGATTGCAAATGTGCTAAGAAAAAAGGCGGGGACAACTCGTCGACTCCTGTCCGCACGTCGGATAATGTGACAGTCAGGAAACCAAAGGCCGGCGCGGCACCCAGCCGTGACCCAGAGCCGTGTCTTGACACAAACTCGTCACTAGCAAACTTGACTCAAGAAATTAAGCTACTCAGACAGGAAATGAAGACAGAATTTGAAGTAGCAATCTCAGCAGTTCGCCGTTGTGAAACCAGAATGGACGAAATATGTGCTTCAATGGCCACCTACGAAACAAGACTAAAGCTGATTGAGGACAAAAATTCCGAAATTGAAAAGGTAAACGTCAGTTTACAAACACAGATAAAAAACCAAGCACACATTATATCGTCATGGGAATCCCGAACGAAATCGAGTGAAGAGTCCCCCATTATAGCCGAACTTATGAATACCTGCGAGAGGCTTCAAGAGCAAGTAAACTACCAAGAGCAGGCCTTGCTGAGGAAAGATATTGAGATTGCAGGAGTTACGGAAAGTACCACAGAAAACCCGCATCACCTGTTCCTTACACTGGCTGCCGTGGCCGGCGTTAAATTAGCGGACGCTGATATAGACAGTGTCGTACGAGCCGGTCCCCCTAGAAAGAAAACAAACGATCTCCCTCGTCCCCTTGTAGTTAGATTCTGCCGCCGTCATACACGTGACCAGTTTTACAAAACGGTGAAATCAAAGCGACTGACCACAGAACACCTTGAAATTGATGGTCCTAGTAGCAAGGTCTACTTTAACGACAGACTGACACGTGAAAATCGGAATTTATTTCGGGAATGCAGAGCGCAATTTAAAGCTGCAGGCTACAAGTACTGTTGGACGAAATGGGGGCAAATCTATGTTAAAAAGAATGACGGCAGAGGTGAGGGATCAGAAGCAATCATCGTCAGATCACTTGGGCATATGTCCCGCATTCTTCAAGATACTGACTCGACCCCAGTCGCAATTGAACCTGCAGGAACTTCAGAAGGGGTGTAAAGAAAATCGTGGTATTACTGTACTTTTGTATCTTATACTCGTACGAATAGTAACCCTCGTTAGGTTTAAATGTAACAAGCTTATTACACAAAACACCACATCTTATTCACACACTTACACTTTCACTACATACTTCAATAATGTCATCAATATGCTCAACATTATTCAATGGCCTCTATCCCACTCGACTCAAGTGGCTCGCTGCGCAGTTTTTTACAGGCAAGTACATTTCGTTAAGCGATCAATGTATCCTGACTTTAAATTACATGATAATGGTCGATTCAAATATTTTATTAGACATTGATCAGGAAGATACACCTTGCCATGTCGTTGACTGTCCAGAGTCATGTGAGCTCATTATAGATAAAAAGTTTAATCTCAAAGTCCTTACGTATAATATTAGGAGCCTACATAAAAACTACGACCAATTTTTGTTATCTTTAACGAGATTTAACCTGACTTTCGACGTCATTGTTCTGACGGAATGCTGGCTTAATGAGGGAAGCCTTATTCCACAAATGGCTGGATTTCAATCTTCTAGAACGCATAAACAGACAAATAGAGCTGGAGGTGTTGTTATCTACGTAAATGAATCATGGATGCCGCAAGTCACAGAGCCAACTTTCTGTGAAGCTGACTGTTTGCACGTCTCGGTTAAAAACCGGTTCGACGTCCTGGGTATATATCGCTCCCCATCGTTTGCTGACGTTTCAACTTTTTTCAGTTCGCTTACTTCCACGATCTTGCCAATCAAAGGTTCACCTTGTGTAATAGTTGCAGGTGACATAAATATAAACACGCTGTCAGATAACATCTCGCATGTACGCATCTGCGCAGATTATCTTTGTCTGCTTGCAGAACTCAACTTGAAGCAAACAGTGTCTAAGCCTACACGCGGGAATTCTTGTCTGGATCACATTCATGTCACCTCCAGATTGCAGGCTACATCGATCGTCTGCAGGTCTGATGTCACGGATCACGACTTGATTGTAACAGGAATAAGCACTAAGATAAGAAAACAAATCCAAAACAACCGATTAGTGAAAAAAATTAATCACATAGCTGTGCAAGACGACCTTAGCAAAACTGATTGGCGCAAAGTTACATCCTCAAACACAGTGTTAGAGGCTGTCAATGCCTTCAACAGTTTGCTCTCTGAAAGCATTTCCAGGCACACAACCTCTGTTCCTGTTAGTCGGTCCAGGTTTGGGATTAAGCCCTGGATGACTCCCGGGCTTATTCGCTGCTCGAGACACAGAGATAATTTACACCTAAAATGTCGCAAAAATCCTAACGACCAAACCTTGAAACTAATTTACACCCGCTACAAGAATTTTCACAATGATCTTCTGCGAAAGCTGAAGTATAGCTACGAGTCTGCCAAGCTAGAGGAAAATAAAAGTAATCCACGAAAACTTTGGAATACTATTAAGAATATTACATACATGAAGAAAAACGTGCACAGACCGATCGAGCTAACCCAAACTAAGTGCTCTGTTACTGAATCACTCGATTACTGTAATCAATTCTTTGCAAGCGTTGGTGAAAGCCTGGCAAACGACATATTAAAAACCGTAAACAAAACACAAGAAGACCTTGCACATGAAATGACCTCCAAAACATCTCTCTCACAATCTCTATTCTTAAATCCAACCGACGAATCTGAAATAGAATCCTTAATAAACAGTCTTAAACTAGATAGCTCTCCTGGCCTTGATGGAATTACTAATGGCTTGCTAAAGACAGTAAAAAAACACATCATTACACCCCTCACGCATATTTATAATCTGAGTCTCTCCGAGGGAAAATTCCCAAATCAATGGAAAGAAGCGGTAGTTATACCGATTCACAAGGCAGGTCACAAACTCAACCCAAGTAATTACAGACCAATTTCCTTGCTTGGGGCACTCTCAAAAATACTGGAAAAGCTGGTTTCTAAGCGTTTGGTTAGTTTCTTGGAAAATAACAACATAATCTCGAAACACCAATACGGGTTCCGTGCAAAGAGATCGACCGAGGATGCGGTCGTGCATATGACTAAGTTAATCTCAGGTTACTTGGACAATAATGAAGCGTGCCTTGGTGTCTACATAGACTTGGCCAAGGCGTTCGATACCGTCTCCATCCCCATCTTACTTAAAAAGCTGGAGCTTGTAGGTGTGAGAGGAATTGCATTGGACTGGTTTAGTAGCTACTTATCAGGTCGATCACAACAAGTGAAGATTGATCAAGATTTAAGTAACCCAATAGATGTTGTATTTGGAGTCCCACAGGGAAGCGTTTTGGGCCCAATATTATTCAATGTCTATATCAATGACATTGCTTCTGACATGGTACCCAGCGCTGATGTGGTTTGCTATGCTGACGACACAGCGATTATTTTTCATGGGGAAACCTGGAACAAGGTTGCTAAGTCCGCGGAGCAAGGTATGGGAATAGTGGCCGACTGGCTAAAAGGTAACCTACTTACGCTCAATGTCTTGAAAACAAAATTCCTTTGTTTTCATAAAACAAAAGCTTCTGCTCCAACCACTCTACCTACCATCAGAGTTCATACCTGTAACCAAAATGGACTACCAGCTGCGTCTTGCTCTTGCCAGTCAATTGAGAGAGCTCATACCATTAAGTATCTTGGGGTAGTAATTGACGAAAAACTGGATTTCAAGGAACACTTGATAACAACAGCAAAACGCGTGCGTAAACTTATATATGTTTTTAAAAACCTACGCAACTCGGCTTGTAAGGCACTGCTTAGAACAGTATATATTAGTATTTGCCAACCTGTACTGACATACTGTGTAACTGCATGGGGTGGGACATGTAAAACCTTTATACTTTTGCTGGAAAAGGCACAACGAGCTATCCTCAAGGTTATCCTTCGAAAACCCATTAGGTACCCAACACTGCAAGTGTACCGCGACATGGAGGTTCTTACTGTTCGTGGAATCTTTGTTCAGCGTGTAGTGTCTAGTGTACATGGATTGGTAATGCGTTCTCCCGCCTACAATAGCATGTTGCAAAACCGCACCTACAGAATCCCTGTACCTTCGACAAACTCAGCATTTGCGAAGCGCTTGCCCAACTTTATCCATCCTTTTCTTTATAACAAGGTAAATTCTAAAATTCCAATTAAAAATCTGTCTGTTAGAGAAGTTCAGAAAATAATATCAGCATGGCTCAGCTCTCTTTCGTATGAGGACATAGAGGGCCTTATGAAAGTGGTCAAATAAAACACACACGCAATCACACTCGCTCACACGCGCGCGCATACATCACACACGCGCAACAATCAGACACGAACGCACACACACGCACACACACACACACACACACAAACACACACACACACACACACACACACACACACACGCACACAAACACACACACACACACAAACACACAGAGTTTCTAGTACTCTCTATTTAAGTCTTAGTTAGAATTTATCAATGTAATTATTCCTTAATGTTTTTTCTTTCTTTTTTTAACTATTATTTTCTTACTCATGGAAACTTTGCCTTATTAGCTTTTCGCATCAAATACCTATGTAAACTCTCATCTGTGTCTTGGTTACCTACGAGACAGGCTATGCCTAGTGTAGGGGCCAGCGCAACCGTAACTGTAAGCTTTCAGGTACACGAATGTCACCATTATTTATATGTAAATTCTTTTGTTCTCTCCCTATAATGTGCTGATCTTTGTGTACAATAAACAATTTTTGAACTTTTTTTTTTGAACTTTTGAAGTTCGTGAAGCCCTATCTAGTAGTTTTTAATAGCATATTCGAAACTTTGTGAAATATCTCATATTTGTTTTGCTAATAGGTACTCAACCCAATTAACATTGACTTATATAAATATAGTAATACTGTTCTATTTGTGCCAACCTTAACCTGTTTTCGCAGTTATTTGTGGATAATGACGTTGGCTAGTACAAAACTGTATTTGTAAGCCTACTTGTAACTAACCCCTAAAATGAATAAATAAATAAATAATGGGAGCATATATTCTATTTTTATTAACATGGGTTTAGGGTTCCATGGCAAACAAGGAATCATTATAGTTTCGCCATGTCGTTCCATCTATACGCGGTTTAGCCCAGTAACCGTTACAATTAGAAAACTGTAATTTGGCATGAATAAACATATGATTCAAGCCAAAAAAAATTGAGTACCTCCCCTACAAGTTTACCCTACAAGGGTTTCCAAGGAAAAAAGGCAAAATCCATCGAGTGGGGAATCGTTAGATAGGTCCGCCCACATATGGAATACTGTTCTCATCTTTGGGCAGGGGCACCACAGTACCAGCTTCTCCCTCTGGACCGCATCCAATGGAGAGCGACTCGAATTGTCGGCTGCCAGCGGGTTTCGGAACGGCTTGACTCCTTGGCGCTGCGTAGAAATGTAGCCTCGCTCTGCATTTTCTACCGCATGTATTACGGGGAGTGCTCCGAGGAATTGTTCGGATTAATCCCTGCCGCTTCCTTCCGCCATCGCCCAACGCGACAAAATTTCCATCCTCACCACTTAGATGGTTGGCAGTCCTCAACTGTGCGTTTCTCCAGAAATTTCTTGCCTCGCACAGCTAAACTGTGGAATGAACTGTCGCCTGCGGTATTTCCGGACCGATTCGACCTTCAAACCATCAAGAAAAGAGCGTACTCCCATCTTAAAGGCCGGCAACGCACTTACATCCCCTCTGGTGTTGCGAGTGTCCATGGGCGGCGCTAATCGCTTACCATCAGGCGATTCGTCTGCTCGTTTGCCACCCATGTCATAAAAAAAGGTCGTTTAAAAATAATGAGGGTTTTATGAAACCATTTTTTGATTCTGTACCTGTACCTATTCTATACCCGTTTGTTAATATTCCACTTTAAAGTAAAAACTTTACTTGGAATCCAGTGGTAGCTACTAAAATGAAAACAAATTTAAAAAGAAAACTATCACAGCTAAGTAGACATTACTGGTTAACGAGTAATAGCCGAACTACAGAAATGTATCTGTAAAAGCAAACTTTCGTTCAACTAACTTCCATTGAGTACTTTTTTTTTTATACCACGTCGGTGGCAAACAAGCGTACTTAGATAAGACTCAGATTCAGATTGCGATAACGGTGTTGATTGTGTCACACATATAGTAAATATAAGTTTGTGAGCTTTTTAGGCCTTATAATGTAACGAGTGGATCCTGGACACCTGCGGAACTCTATACGTACGTATTGAGCGTGACCCGCCCGACACGCACTTGGCCGCTTTTTATTATGAAGACGAAAATAAGTCTGCAATGTCTACAGACAACTTTCATTTGATATAAATATTTTTTGTTTATGCTACTTTTATATGAAAGTATTCTCAATAATGGGATTGAAAGTAACATCCACCGAATATCCACCTTTCTGTGTTGGGAAATGGGAAACCCTTTTCATAGCGTTTTTTTTATGATTTTTCGCAATTCCGAGGGTACCTAACCAACAATAAGTCGAATTTTCTACTTTCACTGTTCCAGATTTATTAATTTGCATGTTTACACGCACGTTGCTTTCGATAGACCTAAAGAAAAAAGTCAGAAGTCCTGTAGGGACAACCAACATTACCATTTTTGGAAATTAGTTGACATTAAAACGTTTCCTATAAATTTACCTTGATCTTCTGTATTTACTGAAGACTGACGGAGTTTTATAGACCTATAAAAATATGACATCCCTTTGATCTTTACAATAATGGTTAGTTTAGCCGCCATATAAAAATATGTCACAATGAAAGTGAACCACTTGCCCACCTTACGCATTATATTAGTGTAGGGATAAAACTATCATTCAACCTAGACCAAGTCATACATACGAAGGGCAGCGATGGCACTCATTTTCTTTTTTTAGCAAAGTATGTCCTACGATAATAAATCCGAAATATTACAAAAATACTTGTGTGTGCATAAAATACTAGCGCTTTATTTTTGAAATAATTACCTAATGTGGGTGCAAATTTCGTCGGCCTGTTTAGCCTAGTTGGTAGTGTCATTGCCTTCGAAGCTAGAGGTCCCGGGTTCGATTCCCGGTAAGGGCATTTGTTTCTGTGGTGAATAGAGACATTTGTTCATGAGACTTGGACGTTTTCTATGTATTTAAATATATATCTATTAAATATATCGTCGTCTAGTACCCATAACACAAGCTTTATTGAGCTTACTGTGGGACTAGTTCGATTTGTGTAAAAAATGTTCCCTAATATTTGTTTATTTATTATTTATTTATAAATTTCACCCGTTTCCTTTGGCCTTGACTGCAGTTACTTCTAAAACATTATTTATGACACATGATACCCACTTACGAATAATAATATCTACTACACACTAGTTATATACTCGTACATGCATGGCAGCTTGTTCTCGGCAGATCGCCGTAGATTTTACCATTATTTTACTTCATCATACTTCCTAAGGGAAGAAGCATAAATTTTGGGATAAAAGCTAGCCAGTTCCTTCCCCGGGACTACAAAGTACTTACGTTATACTTTAGGGTAATTGACATTTTACTTAAAAATTGTGGGATGAGTATATAATAATATAATAGTTAATGAAACAAAGACAACTGCAGCTAGCATTATTAGGGTTCCGTACCCAAAGGGTAGAAACGGGACCCTATTGCCAAGACTTCGCTATCCGTCCGTCTGTCACCAGGCTGTATCTCAAGAACCGTATAAGACCGAGAACCGTAGAGACAGTTGAAATTCTTGCAGATAGAGCAATACATATTAAACGAAATTATGTTATGTTATTTTAGGTGCACCTATAACTCGAACCCTTTACAAATAAATAACTTTGAACTTTGAACGAGAAACATTAGCGTAAGCCTTGAAAGAGTAACAATAACAAAAAATCGGCCAAGAGCATGTCGGGCCATACTCAGTGTAGGGTTCCGTAGTTGTCCATTGAACATAATAAAAAAAAACAATAACAAGCAGAATTGAATGCTTTCGCAGTATGTCCTACGTCTTTTATTAAGAAGAAAATAATTTTAACGATAACTCAAAAACAGCTAAACTGATCATGTCCGCTATAGTTTTCGTTGAAAGTCTTTATTAAGCTTTCATGATTCTTTTCTTATCTTTTGGACCCGTAGTTCAACAGTTAGAGGAGGGACACACACAACTTTGTTGAATGTTATGAATTCTACTTAGAATTTAGTTAAGACACTTCTAACTAGGCTTACATTAATCGATGTAAAAGTAGAAAAGTAAAAGTTATTCTTCAGTTTGGGAATATTAATATGAAGATTGAGCGAATCAGCCGTTATTTTGCGGAACTATTATAAACTTCTAGAACCATGTATATTCCCTAGTCTACTACCCCACTTAACGTGCACTACACTAGGTACAATACATCTTTAGTATTATCACTGAAATACATGTACGTTATTTAACTGAATGGCAAGGAATATTGTTCTAGAAAATTTTAATAGTCGTACGCCAAGCCAATACGGCTTTGTCAAATCGTTGTCTCAATAGAGTAACTGTATTTGAACTCCATAGACGAGTCAGCGCTCTCTATCCTAAAGTGTATAAGTCTAGAGAGGTGGCGTTACTAAAAATTATGCATTAATAATAAATAAATATTAGGGGACAATTTTTACACATACGCGTATCAAAATAGTCCCATAGTAAGCTCAATAAGGCTTGTGTTATATACTTAAATACATAGAATACATCCAAGTCTCAGGAACAAATGTTTCTGCTCACCACAGAAACAAATGCCTTTAGCGGGGTTTGAACCACCTCTAGCTTCGGAGGCAGTGTCACTACCAACTAGGCAAAACAGGCCGAAAAATTATATGTTTTGCATATATGCATATATATATATATATATATATTATATATATATATATATATTTATTTATTTATTTATTTATTTATTTATTTTATTTATTTAAACAGGTTAACATGACATTACAGTTTGACCAATGCGTCATGAAACAAAACTTAAATATATATATATATATATATATATATATATATATATATTTTTTCTCTGTCTCATCATAGTATAACTGTACATTATTATTTAAGGAAATTAAGTATGTATGTAATTAATCTCACGTCAAAGAACAAAATACCTACCTCATATCAATCCCGCCCCGCCAAGTCTGCAAGTCACATATAGACGCGTGCGCACCGGCGTTGGTGCGGCACGTTGACTCTTGACAGAAATAAGAACAGAGGCATAGTTGACTGTTCGTAATCTGTGGAATTGGGATTTTGACTAAAATAAAAATAAATTAGTCTTTAAGTAATGCACAGAACTCACTAAAGGGTGATTTCATGAAATTCGGTTAACTTTCGTCAGTTCCTAGACAAATATATGTCGAAATTATGGCCCTGTTTCATATACGTGACAATGACAGGCGACAGGTGACAGGTGACAATTCGACATTTTGACAATTTTTCGTTTCATAAACGTTACCTATGGCAAATAAGTCGTGGTGGAAAAATTACAATTATGTCAAATTATCGCGACACTTTGATGTATTTCTGTTTCATTAAATTTTTCCCTTGATAGACGACCTGTGACAATTTGTCGCGAAAAACTTGACATGTTTGTTTTATGAAAAACAAAAAAGTAATTACAGATTGACAAATTTGTAGACTTGTCGAAGATTTCTGACAGGCGACCTCACCCAATGTCAGCGGCTACTTCTCACTAACTAATTACTTATTACCAGTGAAATGGTGCTAAGATCGACAGACAATAGCAACAGACAGTAGCAATAGCGATGAAGAATATTTAGTTCAACAAATACGTCGGCGTCGTCGAGCATTTAGGACACGGGCAAACTTTACTTTTGACGTGTTGACTCCACATTTATAGAAAAAAAATCGAGTTTGTAAAAGTACCGTCGAATACAAGAACTACAACACTCAACAACGAGAAATGTCGCACTTACTTCCACTCAGCGAATTTTATGCGCATTACATTGGATGAGAATTGGCGCACAATATCTATAATTATCTATAATATAAGTAACTATAAATCCTAGAATGTTAGTCAAAATTATAATGTAAGACAAACATTTTTATTGCTACCCTCATACTGCTATATCATTTTAACAAAAATGTATGCTGTGACAGAATTAACTCAATTTACGACGATTATGTCGATTACCATGACAAAAATTCTTGACAATTTTATTAAATACTGACGCGATTGACACTGACAATTTTGTCAACTATTTACCTGTCGCAATCGGATATATTTGTCACGTTTATGAAACAGAATTTGTAGCTACCTATACAATTCGACAATTTTGTCAAAAACTGACAAATTGTCAACTTGGCACGTATATGAAACGGGGCCCAGAAATGTAAAAAACTTAAACGGCATTAAAATACAATGGTTATACGCGCACGTGGACGGGTTCCATGCGACGCTGCGCAAGCGCTGCGCCGCGACGCTGCGCAGGGTGCGCGGCAGCCGCCACAGTCTCCTGACCGTCGTGGCGGAGAAATGGGACAGTGGCCTAGTCAGACACTGGACCTCTCATCATTTAACTTTAAGCAATAACATAGTAATTTAAGTTATAATACTAACATATAAGGATTGAAATAATCTGAAATAAATGCATTTTATTTCATTTTATTTTATTTTGTTTATTTTAATTTTATATTGGTTTCGTCTATTTCTATGTAACTGAAACTTTAACGTTATTAAAAAAAAACCATTTTAATAGATGATTAGGGACTGACACATAAGAGTAAGGTCAGGGATTAGCTTGAAATTTATTAAAATATTGCAATAATTTTATGTAATATCGTTATATGTTTATTTCGTAATATATTTAAATAATATTATACTATTATATTTAATTAATTATAAACTATAGGAGTTGGAGAGCTAATTTTGGAACTAGAAAATCGACTAGGGATTGACAATTGCTATACAACACTAGAAGTAAACACAAGATTGCAGTGAAAGCCAGTCGTCTCCGGAAGGTTAGCACGTCGTTCGTGGGGAACTGTATACGATTTTATAATAAAATACCCACCGAAATAGTTAATCTGCCACTGAGTAAATTTAAGTCTCATATTAAACGTTATTTGCTAAGCCAGGCCTATTATGCTGTCAACGATTTCTTAAATGATAAAAATGCTTTTAAGCCAGTGATAGTATAATCTTGTTAGTTAAAAAATATATATATATACCTATGCTTTACTTAGCCTATTTCCTTGTACAGCTCTTTCGTTGCGTTTTATGAAACATGATGCTGTTTCTTGCCGAACAGTTGTTTTAATCTTTTATATTATTTATTAATGTCCGGCAGCCTGAATATGTCATGCTCGCTTAAAAGGCTTTGCTTACGGTGGCGTCGTTGATCGGGTCGCCACCTTCCCTAACAAATGGTCGAGGGAGGCGATGGCTGAGATACGCGTCATACTCGTGATCGGGTGCTGTTTGTGGAGTCCGGTCTGTTCATGCTTGCAAGGGCATGATTAATACCTTAATACTAGTGTTATTTTATTGGAGATTGACGAGAGACATCATCCTGTTTTGGATTAATTTTATTGTTATTGACGCTTAGAGACCTTATACATCTCTGAGAATATTAAATTACTTAAGTGCTATTTTCATTTACTACTTATTTTAATTTAGACGCTTAGAGACCATGTACATCTCTAAGGACTTAGGAATAATGGACGCTCAGAGACCATATACATCTCTGAGATATTAAATTTATTGTATATACTTTTGTGTATTCGGACAGAGACCGTATATATAGGTCACTAAAATTTTTTTTTTTATATAATGTCTTATAAGTTAATTTTAATTGAATATTGTGAGTTTGTTTATCACTATAGTTTTAAAATCATTATTATTATTGTCTACTTTTTTTTAGTTCTGCAATTCTGTTTTGAAAACATTATAATTATCATTGTCAATTTATTTAATTGTATAATTCATGTGTTGACTTGTAAAAGTGCCCTTGTGGCCTATTTGCAGAATAAAAATTTTTGTTTTTTGTTTTTTTTTGTTGTTTTTGCCTTCATTATGGTATTTTTTTGGTAATTCCAATATTATTTTTAATATTTTGTCTTTATGACCTGTTTGTATCTGAAAATACGGAATAGTAATAGTTTAGGATTGCTGAATATAATTGATATTTAACTAAATTAGACATGAGGACATAGAGTTAACCGAAATTCATGGAATCACCTAAAATACTCGGAATATAACAAATACGCTTCAACCTATTTTTGCTATTTTACTAAATACATAGAACATCAAAAATGGTCGCTATTAGACCATAGAAAACCGTCCTACTTCCCTACAAAATTCATACTAACAGAGCGTCTTTGACTTTTCTTTAAAAGTTGATGATTTGACTACTTAGAGCATACATAACAGGAGACGCCATTAGTATACTTACCCCTCTGCCAAAAACTAGGCACCATGTGCAAAAAATTTTTTTAAGAAACTACTTCATTAATCGATTATACTTCAGTCTCGAAATCGTTTTCGGTGTGTGAACAGCTCCGTGAAAATACCTTTATCTGCTATTTAGGGTAATAAAATATCGTACTTTATCAAATTTACAAACAGATAAATGATAATTTCACATACTCTAAGCATATTTTTGCTTTATTTATAATTTTATGCGCAATTCAAGTTTTATTTCAAATCGTAAATCGAGCATTGATTGCAAAATCGATTTAAAAACATTTGTGCTTGACCTTTAAGGCTAGCTGTCAAACGTGACTTTGACGTCAACGTATTTAAAGAAATAAAGACTACTGTTAATGAGAATTTGGCCATCCGATAGTAACCCAATAATGGATCTAACGTTAACGAGAAGAATGTCGACTTTTATTACTCAACTTTAGTATTATAGTATTCGAATTGATTGTTTTAGTGTGGGTGCGTAATAATGGAACAATATATTGTAAGTGTGCGTAGTTTTTTATGTGTGTTTCCTCGCCCCCCGCAAATGGCATAATATTTTTCCCCTCACTAGCTCGGAAAGCCGTCTTTTATCCTTTGAAACAAGCGGGTAAAAACGCATTTTATCCACAAGTGGGGAAAGTAATTTGACCTTGGAGCGTGTTTGAGTAGCTTTTGACAGATAACAAAACGTAAAACGCTCATAATAATGGTTCGTTTGATATCAATTATCATTAAATAAATGGTTTGAGAATATAATAAAAGATACGAAATTTAGCTTTATTTAATGATTTAAGCCGTAAACCTTAAAATTATATAAGTAACATTTTTTTTATAATGATATTGAGTATAATTGTAAACGCACAAGTTAAGTCGATGCAATTTCAAAACGCATCGTCAGAAATGTCATCGTTGTCAATGTCAACTAAAATATACACAACTTGTCACCGAGTCCGACTCACGTAAATATTATACACAACTTTCTGTTATAATATCGTAAAAAAAATCAGTGATTCCAGTGATGAAAATCATGCCTGTGGAACTTTGTTTTTTTGCACGTTGCACTTTCCTCGCTATAGTGAGGAGAAAAGTTTTGTGTTACACACGGGTGCAAAGCTGTATTTTACTTCTCATGTGTTGAAACACTCGCTACGCTCAGGATTCTATTTTAGAACCACTCGCTTCGCTCGTGGTTCAACTATAGGATTTTTTCGCTGGCTCGTGTTTCAATTCCACACTCGCGGGTAAAATACAACTTTGCACCCTTGTTTAACAAATAACTATTGTTTGGTAAGTTGCGCTGATGGCTACTCCAAAGTTTGACTATCAGTCAACATTCCTATTGTCTATCTGATGAGTGATGACAGTTGACAACGCCATATTTAATGTCAGTCAGTTTATGAAACTCGGCCAAAGTAGGTATACCTATTTTTCGCTCCGCTTACACCTTCTACTTCGCCAGGGTGCAACGTTCGCGAGACGCGCCGCGATGCACCGAGACCTCCCTCTGGCATGATTTGTGACTTGCGTCATAAACTAATGCCCGCGAGTGTTGCCAACAGCTGAATTGGACTATTTTATGACCAACTATTTGCTTTGATGGAAATAGAATCGGAAATACGATTTAGATAGAAAATGAGGACGAGGATTTCCATTGCTCTTTCAGCCACATATATTCCATATACTAGTTTAAATAAGTATTTGGTTTGCATAATATAAACTAAAGAACACACTGTGAAGTATACACTTGTGGCACTATCGTCTGTGCGAAGCAAGGTCTTGGGTTTAACTACGAGGTGATCAAACTGATCAATAATTAAATTAATAAATCGTAGAAGCGTAGTTAATTAAAATACAATGTTTAACTACCAAAATAAGCAATACCATGTAAAGTGTTAAATGGTATTTATATTGAACATGTTAAAGAACAAAGTACCTTTTGCAAAATCTTTGTATTTTAACTGACCGTTCTGTAAAATTTTAGTCGGTTGTTCTTTTTTATTTATTTTTGTTTAATCTTTACTTTTGCAGTGCCCTTACTGGGTTTATATTGCGACATAAAATACTGTAAGATCGTTTTGTAACAATTATGTATCAAACAAATAAAACAATAAAACTTTTTATATATACATTATGTTTCAGTCAGAATTTATGAGTGTGACCTTTAATAGGAGCCAAAAATTAAAAAAATCTACAGTAACTTTTTGTGTCTAAAAAATATAATGTTTTCAATTTGGAGAAATTTTGTGTTGTGTACCTACTAAAGTTATGACCTCCAAGTAATGGATCTTGACACCACGAGATTATAGCGTGGCAGTCATTGCTGATTTTGAGGTAGCGTCAAGACAGTAATGACTCTAATAGTTGTTGCATTTTTGCTTATACAGGATATTTAAGGATTTTTTAAATGTTATTTATCAATTTTATATTAAAAAAATACTAATCACTGTAAAAATGTATACGAAAGCTATATTGGCATTAAAAAAATGTAAAAGACCTGTTTTTTACAATTGCTATCACTTGGAAATAATTGCTGCAGAGCTCAATAGTGTACTGTTTAATTTTTGCTCCTATTACGGCCACATCCTGTATCATCGTCATCATCATATCGGCCGAAGGACGTCCACTGCTGGACATAGGCTTCCCCCAAAGACTTCCACAATTACCGGTCCTGCGCCACCCGCAATCAGCAGACACCCGCCACCCTTACCAGGTCATTAGTAGGTTTTTCCGCCCCAACGGCCATCGGTTCTACGTGCTATGTGCCCCGCCCACTACAACTTAAGATACTATAGAGTATACAGGATCTCAGGGATCCTGTTTACTCTCATGTATTCAATAAAACACATATTTTAATCCATTATATAATTTAACCTATGTAAGTTTAAAACACATAAGTAAGTACCCAAGTTATGCGAACAATGTCAAGTAAATAGAATTCACAAAACATTTACGCGCTTAAGTAAAACGTTTACAACACAAAGAAAGGTATACTGAAGGAAATTACTGGTTTCCAGTTTTGTCGGTTGGAGGGTTCGTACCGCGTTGTAGGGCTCTTCAACCCGGCTGGGTGGAGATCGACGTGCATTATGGTGGAGGAAAAAACGTCGACTATTACACATTGTTAAAAAACAAAGCACTTGAAAGTACATCATAGGCGCGTTACAGATTATAAGATTTTTGACGTACACAAAATATGTTCAACTGGAGAACTAAATTAAATATATAGACACGATTGAAACTCATAGTATTTTTCACTATTGGCAGCATGATTCAACCAAATTGATTGAAATGACTTACACTTTGTTAAAAAAATACACTTATGTTACATTGATTATTTGGATAATAAACAGAAAATAACAATTAAATATCCGTGGGTGCCTACATATAGGTACGCACACTTCCAAGAAGAAAAATAAATAACAATTTAGCAGCTTTTATAACGGGTATATTTTCACAAATGCCTGCGTGTGACGATGAGTAAATAATTATTCCCTAGACTGTCATATTTTGCATGGAAAGTCGTCAGATCTATATGCTCTAGGAGTGGAAGTATTAAAAGGCATCACGCCGCGACTACCCTCACAGATAGCGCAGCACACCTCTCGACTCCCCTGAGCCGCTTACACCGATGTTGTTCCTGGCCGTCTCTTCGACGGCATTTTCGGAAACCCATCTAGCAAGTGGCTGCTAGTCACCGTCTGGCTAGGTGGCAGTTTACAATTTTATGGCATTAGCCCCATTACTTTTCCATGCCAATTTCATCCATAGCCCGATTTTTCTATTTTCATTTTACCCAAAATATGTCCCAATGCCTGCTTACCCATTCATGGATATCTATCGATGTACCCGTGAATGGATTCTCGCAGTTGTATCAGATATCACATTCAACTTCTTGTCCAAAAAGCCTCTACGTGTTGTATTTACTTCACCACGCACGCCAATTAAATGAGCGGGTTTCACTCCGTGAATTTAAAATGGAGATACATTATAATAAAATGCTCAATTGTGTACTGCAAGGAAATAAGGCAATTATAGTACTTTTCTCCAAGGAAATAGCACAAAGGTATTGCAAAAAACATTTGGTGACGTACGTATATTTTGACTTTGTTTTCTAAAGCCAAAAGCACTCTTTCTATGCCTTCATTCAAAGGCAGTATTCATTTTACACTATCTTCTATACTCACACTCAGTTTTTAAAGTATTAATAACATATTTATTACTTTCATATTCATCATCATCATCATTCAGCCGAATGACGTCCACTGCTGGACATAGGCCTCCCCCAAAGACTTCCACAATGACCGGTCCTGCGCCACCCGCATCCAGCGGACACCCATGACATTTCATATTCAAATCCATGAAATTGTTACATATTTTAAATTTATTATTCTAAGAATCATATAGACAATAAAGATAAATTTATAAAGGTGCGTACACATTGAAAAACTCGCGGGTTACGGGCTGTTTTCTTTGGCTGAATGGCATTTTTCCTTAGTTTATTTGATTTGATATGGCGTTGACAGGATTTTAAAAGGTTAACGCAGCGGGAAGTAATGATTTTTATTAATGGAAATTATGGGTACCTAACCTGGTGTTCTTTTTTCAAACAAAATTCTTCACCGGTCGGCGGATGTTTGAGAAAAATTATATATATTTACCATAAGCAAACTCGAAACGTTACGTAATCACCTCTCTGGTACTTAACACCATTTACTTGGAGCAATTCTGGTTTTTCCTTGAAATAACTAAGTTCCCTTTATCGATTTTCCAAATATAATTATAAGGTCCATATTTATTTATCGACTGTTTAAATCAAGGTACTTAAGTATGCAAGCAATTGAGTACCTAATTAGGATAATATTACTCCATCAAATTGTTTTGCTGGATGGCATTTTAACATTAGTTATACTTCTACCATGTGAAATCATATATTATTTATATTGTGTCCTTACCTACTTGGCTTTACAAGAGATTTCATTATTATTCTACAGTTTGGCCATTACTACAATTTGACGACATATTTCAAAAGTTTCCTTATGATACATTTTTAGGGTTCCGTAGTCAACTAGGAACCCTTATAGTTTCGCCATGTCTGTCCGTCCGTCTGTCCGTCCGTCCGTCCGCGGATAATCTCAGTGACCGTTAGCACTAGAAAGCTGAAATTTGGTACTAATATGTATATCAATTACGCCGACAAAGTGGTAAAATAAAAAGTGGAAAAAAATATTTTATTAGGGTACCTCCCCTATACGTAAAGTGGGGAGTGTTTTTTTTTTTTTCATTTTAACCCTAACGTGTAAAAATAAAAATAAATAGGGGTTTACTATAATCATTTTTTGATAATGTTAATATTTTCGGAAATAATCGCTCCAGAAGTAAAAAAAAATGTGTCCCCCCCCCTCTAACTTTTGAACCATAAGTTTTAAAAATATGAAAAAAATCTCAAAAGTAGAACTTTATAAAAACTTTGTAGGAAAATTATTTTGAACTTGATAGGTTGAATAGTTTTTGAAAAAATTACAAAAACTACGGAACCCTACACTGAGCGTGGCCCGACACGCTCTTGGCCGGTTTTTATAAACAGTCGTCTCAGCGACACCTTACAAATGGCAGTAAGTACCTAAGTTTAAAGACTGAAGAAATTTCAACGTTATCAAAAGATTCGAATAGATAACCTATCCAATGCCAAAGCTCCAAAATTCTACTATCCCCGCAGTTTGCATGCAATAACGTGTATTTGATTCAGCTGTATGTATACAGTAACGGTTCTTAACGACGCGCATTGGCGTCCGTGGCGTTGCTTAACTAATCTCTTGAAGCGAAATCAAGTTCACGGCATCAATTGATAACCCTTTGACGCGAATTCGTATCTGCGGTGTTACTCAACAAACTTGTTGATGCGAATTTGCGTCCGCGGCATTACCTAACAAACCGCGTGACGAGAAATCGCGTTCGCAGCATTACGATTAACAACTCTAGTGACGCTAATTCGCGTCCACGGTATTAATAAACAAACCTCGTGAAGCAAATTTGCGTCCACGGCGTTACTTAACAAACATCTTGACGTGAATTCACGTCCGTGGAAACACGATTAACGCATCGCAAGATTCGTAAATTTTTATTAGTAAAATTAGTAACTTAGAATTCTTGTTCGTGGCATTACGATTAACAAACCTCGTGACGTGAAATTCTCGTCTGCGGTATTACAATCAACAAATCTAGCGACGAGAAATCGTCTCTTCAGCACCTGTATAAAAAAGTGTATCTCGAGTATCAGTTTCTTTTGTACTCTTATTACTAGCTCAAAATTTAGAAACGAATAGGAACGCAATTTCGTGTAAGCCGCAATACGATCAACAAATCTCGTGAGACGAATTCGCGACTTCGGCAATAGATGGGTTAAAACTCAGTGAACAAATATTTGTTCAATCTGTTGAAATTACGATTCAACATAAAATGCGAGACTAAGACTTTTAAATGTTACTAAAAGCTTTCCGCTTTATTATGAGCCTAGATTTTTCTTAAAAAAACCAAAGTGATTCGTCGTGTGTTTTATCATAATTTAGAGTTTCGTAATCGTATACTGACGTTTATGAAATAAAAAAAAAACTCCTTCACAAGGTTTTCGTATAGCCTCCTTCTATGTGGACACTAAATTCAAACAAAAAAACCTTTAAAACGTTTAGCAGTCAAATTGGCTACCAAACACGTTTCTAACTCAAATAGTGATTTGTGAGTCGCTCTCTACTCGAAGCGAACAAACTACGAGATACACTTCACGTATGTGAAAGTGCCAACAATCGAATCGGAAAATTGTATACTGGGCTATCTATAAAGTTCATGACAGGTACAAAGCATTCTTGCCTCCAACGAACTGGGAAATAAAGAATAGACAGTAGCCAAAAAGCGATTTGACATTTTTTGCCTGATTGACCCATTCTAGCTTAGAACTTAAATAATAAGATGTAGTATTACAATAATTTCTACATGAACTGGTCTTATGAGACGGTGTTTTTTTTTTATAAATGTCTCTCACAAACAAGCTTACGGCCTACCTGATGGTAAGCAGATACACCATAAACTATGGACACTTGCGACTCTCTCATATTTTTGTTCAAAAATGTACTTGACTTAATTCTGGAAAATATTTTGAAGTAGTGATTGGTCAATCGTCTTGGTGCAAGCATTTCACCTTACATTTACACAACTATGGTTAAGTGTATGTGAGCTAAATCAGCGATGTCGTTTTGTTGCATGGTTGTTGCAGATGTTAATAGAGGAAGATACATTTTCAACATGGGTCGACAACAAATACAATATAGGTACATGTCTTTTTATATAAATAAATGAGCGTAGTTATTATTTGTCATTGCTCATTTAGGAGTAAGTTGCATTATGCTTAAAAATATTTACCGCTATACTTAAAATACTTATCAACATAACAAACGGGAGGACTAAAGTTTGATAAGCACGTGTATACTTAAGTACTTTGCTTGAAACTAATTATACTCGTACTTTTGCAAATTTACTTACCGTTCCGTTAGGAATATTTTCGCGAAATATTATTCATTCTGTTATACAATACAAGCAAAAGGAAAAACAAAAGAAAATTCAAAGTTTGCTTATTAAAGTTTGGCCGCGAACAAAAAGTATTTCTTTTTTAGATCTGAATCTCGGGTCATTAAGGAGTCAAGTTAGCATACATTTTAATATCGTAAGACAGCTGTGGCTCTGAATTATGACTACAGTGGCACCAACTTTTCTTTGCCGCCGGCTAAATAAGATGCTGTCTGATATTCCAGAGAATTAGAACAATTTTTCTGCTGCCATATTTAGAGTAAAGGCACAATGGCAGCGCTACCGGTAACTTCATCCATTTAATTTTTGACTCATTCTTAATTCTTTATATTTTATTACGAAACAAATTATATATCATACAGTGATTCTTCAAGAAAGAATTGTATATATTTTTAAAGGGTCGCCAATGCGCATGAGACACCCCTGGAGTTGCAGGCGTCCATAGGCTGCGGTGACTGCTTACCATCAGGCGGGCCGTACGCTTGTTTGCCACCGACGTGATATTAAAAAAACTATTGCCTGCTAAGACTTAATCTTTTTTCTTGTTTTACATGTTAACCTGTATGTAAGGAGTATTTCGACGAAATTTATTGCCTTATCAGCACCTTTATTTCAGTGTTAAATTTGCCTTCAAGCATCACGTAACAGGAGCATGTTTACTGTTCGCATTACAGTCCTAAACATCAGTAACTTGATCCATACAGCTAGAGCTCTCATGTATATGGATTACGTTAGGTTAAAAAGTTCTACTTAGATTGGTTTGTATTTAGTACAGCTACAGCTCAGAAAGCTGCCAGATTTAACTCGAGCGAATAATGTTTGTCTACATATTATTTAGACAGCGTAAACTCGTACCAGGTCGCTGATGAAGGTATTGTTTGCTGAAGGCTATCCTATCCAAAGTAATCTGCAAATAGGTATATGTGTTTTATACCTTGGGGACGATTTTCATACCAATGGTGATCATAAATTACGTCTATTAAAGCCCCGTTTTACAGTCCGTTTGTTTATATTCGGAACTTTTTATGATGGTTTACCAAATATGATTTGCGTTCCCGATAATACGATTCCCAAGTAGCAGTTAATCTCGATCTCGTATTCCGGAATCTTGCTCGATATCTCGACAAATAATTTCGATATTTCGAATGATATTACGAGACTTCATGTGTCTGATTTTGTTGTGTTGACTTATTAATTTAGTTTGTGGAATCAACTTTGAACAGTGATAAGAAAGCAGCACAGTTAGTGTGACGCGGTTAGTGTACTATAAATCTACATATGCGCTTTCCTCATATCTTTTTCTTTTCTCCTTTTTCCAACTTAATGTTTGTTAGAAATTAATTCCAAAATAAATAATAGGCATTTATTTATGAGCAAATTTGTGCATACCGTCATTTTGTCCTGGTGATAGATAATTTAATTACGATTTTTTAACGCTTATTATGTTACAATATATAAATAATTTGGTTTTAATTTCTTACCCTATTCTACTAGTACAATTTTTTGAGAATTTCGTGCTATATCCTCTCAGAATCCTAATAGACCAAATTAATGTCTCAAAGTTTTGTCATAAACTATGTATGGCGTCATTTCAAAAATGTATAGAAATTTAGAGCACTTTATTTCTCATAACGATGGAAACAGCTCGTGATTCAGAGAAGAAATATCATAAAAGTTGCGATGAATATTACAATGAATAGTGTTTTTTTTTATTGAGAAATACGCTGCTGTTTAGGAAGTATCCATTGAATTTGTTAATTATTATAAACTGGCATATTTTGAAATATCTCGATACGGATGGATTTATCGAGACCTTGTCAATTTTACTGACGATATGTCGAGTCGCAAATCTCGACCTCGAATTTTTTCCGGGAGATCTTAAATTGCCTATCTCGGTTCGAGATTGCATTCCCCATTCAGAAGAATATTTTCATTAAAATGTTATTGCCGAAACTTGCGACACAGTAAAGTTTACCGATGATCATAGAAAGAGGATCCTATAGAAGGAGAATTAGCGTACAACCAGAAGGGACGGACTTATGGTAACCTGACTAAATTGAAATCTACCAAAAGACTGATACATTATTTAGCACGATTGTGGCATCCCATCCATAGTCGTGTAATATGAGGTGACAGCAATGGCATTCATCAACGATGTTTCGGTGACGGTGACAAATATTACAGCCTTACACGCGATGAGGGACAGGAGTGTCAGTAAATCTGGCTCCTACGTGTGATATTGTCTATGTTTAAAACATCTCATAATTCATAATTTTATTGCGTTAATAATCATGTGTGTTACATAAGGTCTTACAAAGATCATTTTACAGCTAGTATAGCAATGTAATTATTGTAATTCACTAAAACTAAAAGCCAAAACAATTACCTAAACTATTACAGTAATTTTCATTTTAATTGCGTTACAATGTACTTACTTAAATTTAAAATTCGAAACTATTAACGTCTGACCAATATGAGTATGACAATGTGAAATTTGGCATCCAGCTTGGTAATTGTGTGAACACATAAAAAATCACAAAAAAGTGTTTTTTTTTTATTTGTTTTATTATTATTACTATCATTTATGGTAGTTACCTCAGAACTCCGTCATTTATTAACCGATTTGGAATTATTTTTTTGTTTGGAAAGGTATATTTAATTTTCTCGGGTGGTACTATTGTAATCAGATCAGAATCTGATTATAGGGTCCTGGAGAAATTGAGGGATCTCTTCAAATATTTTAGGGGCACCTATAGCGATTTGGGTATTTTTTATAGTAACTCGTGTATTCGCTCTTGAAAAGCATTCATTTGTTGAAGTTTGACAAAAAGTAATGATATCCCATCAAAAACATAAATGTAAAAATGGGAGCCAAGTTCAATATTAAAAACATGCGATGCGTGGTTGTCGTCTCCACCGACAAAAAAATCGAGATCTAAATTGATGCCAAGTTCCGTAGATTATCTGAAAAGCTGCCAAGTCTGGCACTAGATTGTTTACAGTAAAAATAATGTATTGCAGCTTTATGCCTTTCGAGCTTTAACTTGGCAGGTTTCTGAAATATCCAACAACTTTCATGGTATTATAACATACTGCATAGAAAACTGCCAAGTTAAGGCTCAAAATGCATTAAGCCGCAACAAATTAGTTTTACTGTAAATAATCTAGTGCCAGACATAGCACCTTTTTTAGATAATCTACGGAACTTGGCATCCATTGAGATCTCAATTCTTTTGTCGGTGAAGACAACAACCACGCATCGCATGTTTTTAATATTGAACTTGGCTCCCATTTTTACATTTATGTTTTTGATGGGATTGATGTCAATGGGACTGCTTATTTCAAGCCACCTCATCTTTCAAATTCTTAACTAATACATTACACGTCACTTTAGTATATAATATGTAAATGAAAATATGTATATCGTTCAGCTTATATGATTAGAGTATTAGAAAATGGCATACGCTTCGTTAGGACTCAATGTCGTTGGGCAATGAAATCTAAGTAAACATTCTGAGGATGAGGAATCAACAACGTAAGCATCAGTTCGAACGGCATTAGTCCGCCGTAAAACCGTGGACGCATTAGATAGTGGACATAGAGTCAGTCAGTTGAACAACAATCTGTACAACGCTTCTCCTCGCCCTAGGCGAACTAATACGTCAGACCGCCGATTGCGTGTTGTCTTTATGAGTCCCGGCGTCTTGAGGCCGGTGGCGTGACGAAGTTGCAGAGGGCCTTCCTAAACACATGCCTTCCTGTTCCTAGCCAAGGTTCTGGTCTCATTCCTGCTATGCTATTTATAATTTTGACTTTAACTCTCACCTCAACAACATGAACAACAACTTGTTGTTGGTATTATTTTTAAATGATCACAACATATTTCTTCTTCTCCATACATTAATAAAAAAAATGCGCACCATTCATGTTTTACGGATTTAGCAGTTCATAAATTCTGTCACTTTTCATACAAAATTCAGTGATGCGTTGAGTTCCCTTTGTCTTTGTTGATATTATATTTTTTATGAGGAGTAAGCGGGTCGTCATAAACAGCGCACGGGAGTCGTCGACTTCATATTCTCTTATCATAGAGACATCAATTCGTCTTTGTCAGAGATCTTATATTTCGGTAGTAAAATCAAATCTCCACTCATTATTTATATGATAGCATAAAGTAATCAGATTACTTTATGTTATGATCATAAGTATTATTTGGCATATGCTTATATATGTATAACCAAATTTTATATGAAAACATATTTAGTTGGTTGCAATGTCACATAGGTCTTTTGTCTATGATTCAATATCAAAGTATTTTTAAAACTTATTTATGACATAAAAATTGTGATGATGTAATTTTATCCAATAAATACACTCATCTTATCTTTTGTTTCCTGCGATTGAGAACAGGAAAACACCAGCGTGCAGTTTATTTGCATATGAATGATTTTTTGTTTGCTGACCATAAAATATCATTCTAAGAAATAAAAGTAAATGCATTTATACTGCATACCAATGCTTAATGAACTTGGTATGTGTTCGAACTTTCGACTGTTTTGTTATGATTTATCTTGTTGCTTTAATTCCGTAGAATAGTTATAAATGTTCTCATAATACATATTTACATAGAAATAACAAATAAACACTAGCAATTAGCAACTACTATCTGTCAGTAATTAATTAAGGAAACTGTAGCTCTATTATTTTAAGAATATAGGTAATTATAAGTGCATGTTCTGTACAAGATGCTGCATACATAGTTACATCCCTCTAACTTGTCCGAGATAAACTACCCTTGCTTTATGTTAATTGGACAGCTGGGTCAAATTATTCCACAAAGCAACGTTGTCATTTAACTAAAAGCAGCTTTCATTTAGTTTTTCGCTGCACTTAAAGCTTGCATAATAATTGTAACCTAACTTTCTCAAGCTCTCATCTTGGATAAACACTTTCATTATAAAGGTAAACTTGTACGGACGTAATAAGGTTTATATTCGAAAAAAACCTTTTAAATATAAGTGAGGGTGCAGATGGAAGGTGTGGTATATTTCGGTCGCCAGCAAGCAGAGCTTGAGGACAGTGCTTACTCTCTCACAGTTCTTTGTAATGTCGCTCACTCGGCTTAATAATCCTTTGTTACCTAGAGCGGGACTGTCTCGGTTTGTTGGGGAATTCTGAAAAGCATACATGCTTCCGTTCTTAATGTGCGGTGCATGTTGAATATGAAGAACTTTCTATAAAGGCGGTCACACGTTTGTGCACAGGCACATTTGAAGGAGGCAATTGCAGGCTTAGTATTAATCATAAACGGACGACCTTGGGAGTTGATTTAATTAATACAAAGCCGGCAATTGCCATTGCAGCGAAGGTTAATAAAGGTAGGCCTTTTAGACTAAATTTAAATCAAGCTTCGATAAACATTAAAATGATAATGCTTTTCCACCATTTATTTTTAGGGTTCCATATCTTTTCAGGAAAAAAACGGAACCCTTATAGGATCACTCGTGTGTCTGTCTGTTCGTCCGTACGTCTCATTCACAGAAAATTTGCTCCAAAATTACTGGACCGATTGAGTTGCGACTTGGTACACATAATGTGATTCAGAGTCTCAAAGGTGGGCGTGTACAGTAAATGAATTTTACTTCCTTCGGTCGTGTTTTAATTTATCACCACTCGTTGCGAATTTCCTACTTTCTGCACTTGTATTATAATGTACTATTAAACATTGAATCACTTTAACCCTCAAAATTTAAAGACTTTAAAAAAGGTTTGCTATTTACATCGTGTGATATATCAAATGAAAGGGCTCGTTGTGAGCATCTCATATTTTATAGTTTTAAGATAAATAGTTCGATGTTATTTAAGATAAAGCATGCATGGGTTCGAACCTCCGGCTGGTACAGTTGGTTATAAAAAAAAAACTTGTGTACTAAATTAAATATCATCAATTTGTACATATTTTTAAACTCTAGCTTTACTTAAACAATCATTGCATAGCCTAAACCGCTGAAAATATGCATGAAATTTAGAACATGATATATTCTTTGAAGTACGTAGACGTGTACTAAGAAAGAATTTTTGGAAGTTCAACCCTTAAAGGGTGAAATAGGGGTTGAACCGTTGGATGAAAATCATTCATTTGGAATGTTATATACTTGAATATTTGAATATCTGGTTTAGTTTTGTTCTGGGTCGGAAGGTCAAATGGCAGTCTAATCCGTTAAACTAGTGCTTACGTCAAATCTTGGGATTAGATGCCAAAAGCTGACCCTGGGCCCAAGTGGGAGAATGCTAGAAGAATCGTGTTTACTAATTCTGTAAGTGATAGTCTGGTATTGATAGATCTGGTATAGGTAAAAAATTTAAGAAAAGGACCTGTTGTATGTAGTTGTGACGTATTTGAATAAACATTTGTTGTGTTTGTATTATACATTTTAAGTATGTAATGTCTATTCGAATACGCTACAACTATATTACAACAGGTCCTTTTCTTAAGTTTTTTAATGACAGATCCAATTATGGGAAGTCAGCATAATTTTTGAACAAATTTACTACACCGACGTAAGGTCTAAGTCTAACAGGTCTTTATAAAACCGCTTATACTTTTTAAAAGATCGAAGTTCGCCTGACTTACAGGTCCTTGGCCGGGGTTTATAAAGATCCTGTAGACCAAATGTCAGATCAAATTTTGGCAACTTAGTACATGTTTGACATTATGTATTTGATGACAACCTTTCTTTCTTTATATTACGCGCTGAGTCAATTAATATTGCACTATGGCATAACGAGTCTTGCCAAATGATGATATCAGTAGTTAAAATGCATTTTAGAGCTTAACTACTGGTGGATATTTCTCGGTGGGCAGCTCGTAATTAAAAAACATTTCCTCGTTAAAATATGTTACGATGTTGAAAAAATCAAGCCAAAAACTGACGAATACCGACTCATGTTGATACACGAGTGCGAGTACTTGGAAATTGAGTCGTTATAGTTTTCGGTTATTTTTCTGCAGGGTTTATAATTTTAATATTATTTATTTCTTTTTAAAAACTTGGCGATTTAATTTATACTTGAAAAAACTACATTACGATATTGTACTGCTCATATACTTATTTCCTTTGCTAGTGTGTGCATTTAAATAATGACTGCTGAATAATAAACACTGGCCTTAAACTAAAATCAAAGCTAGTTAATTGAGTTATAACACTTTGATCAATTGCATAATGTGGTTCAATGCCCATTTCACCTCAAATACAAAACCGCGATTAACTATTTCTATTAACGCAGTGCAGTGGATCAAAAATATTATTTCAAATACAAATCTAACTCAGATCTAGATAATATTTATGTTGTTTACAACATGAATGGTCGTATTATTTTGTCATGTCATCAATTTTGTATTTAACAGTAGTCGTATTATTGTCATTTTTAGGTTGAATAAAAGTTGAAAAACCCCCGCCACTTTCATTTGAAAGTTGAATATCTCAAAAACGGCTAAGCTGATTTTGATAAAACATATCTAAGAACCATCACTGGATTATTTGTTTTCGAATATAAAAAAAATCAAATCAAATCATGCGAATACGGCACTACGACACTACTACGGGCGCGAGACCCAATTTTATTTGGCCGGTAAAAGATTTGCTATCATTAGTAATTGAAACGCTCCTCTACCTTCTGACTCCATCTTCAGATCAACTTGATGAACCCTTTTTTTGTAGGTAAGAATTGTCAACTAAACTAACACTACACACAGTAACAAAGTTTTTTTTTCAAATGCCAAGTTATTAAAAATTTACTCGACAAAAATATTCTTCATAACTATCGAACTTGCTCACAAAATTTCACGAGAATCGATTGAAAAATGCGACCTGTAGAGGAGAACATCCGGACAGACAGACAGATAGACATACGAAAGAATTTTTGTCGAAAGCTGAAACGTAGACGCTTCGCTCGCTCGGTCAATAATTTGCATAGGTAACCATACCTACAGATTTGCAATGTTTTAAATCGATAATAATATAACTAACTAGACATACGAAAGAATTTTTGTCGAAAGCTGAAACGTAGACGCTTCGCTCGCTCGGTCAATAATTTGCATAGGTAACCATACCTACAGATTTGCAATGTTTTAAATCGATAATAATATAACTAACTAGTGGCTCTGTGAACTGTAGCTGTGGGAATCGTAATTTTTTTTTTCAAATTTCAAAATTTCCATATATTGACTCGACAAAAAAAATCTATATAATTATCGAACACGCTCACAAAACTTCACGAGAAGCGACCTGTAGAGGTCGCATTTCTCAACCCATCTCATCATTCTCATCCCAACATCCGGACAGACATACAAAAGATTTTTTGTCGAAACCTGACACGGAGACGGTCAATTAATAAAATTGGATAAAAATCAACTTGCAAGATTGAATTACATTGTTAGGCATACGAGTACATACACATACATGTCAAACAGACTTTGATCCTCACCAAATCAATCAAGGTACGGTCACCAAAGAATTCTCAAATCCATAAGGATCGGCATCGCGTTTGTGACTTCTCTGGATCACAGCAATGTTGATTGCCACCATGGTATAAAAAATATTCTATCACATACAACATAACTTGTAAAAACAGGAAAACAAACACTGACACTCACTAAAACGACCCCGATTCCCGGCGCCACATGTAGTTTAACCTTATTTACATATCTTAGTTTCAACGGTTTATGGCTCGTGTCATTGTTAGTTTCAGAGGGTTGGCGATGGCGTGAGCTGCGGACACCGACATTATTTGTTACGCAGATTATGCGCACTGATTACAAATGCTATATGCATAATTTACTTCCTACTGTCATCAAACGATACAGTTATATTACCATGAGGACACTTCTTAATCTGAGTCAATTCACTTATTCATATTTACAACGGTTTGTGCACGCACCCTTGCACGACGTCAAGCCATATATTGAGATGTTATTTAGTAAAGGCTATTTTTAATGACTGCTAGATTGCTAGCAGACATTGGTCTGACTTTGACTGTTATATTTGCCTTTTATAGTGTATTTGTGGTCTAGGCTTTAAATAAATTTCATCATAACTAAAAACTAGTTCGAATGACATCGTGGTAAAAGTGGGACACTAGCCTATCCACGAAAATCGACTGCAACTTTACTTCCGGTTTGTCTGCGGTCACAGCTAAGTTTAGTAGATACGTTAACTTGAACTTAATCTTGTTTAAGATTATACTAAGTTTTATCTGAAACCGGTTCAGAGTCGGAGCTTTTATCAGAATTAGTTTATTTTGGAATTTATTGTGCAATAGGTAGTAGTTGGGCGTTCTTTAGCCAGCGGCGGCTGTGCGTTGAATGCGCCAAGGAATGCAAACTTGATAATTGTTTAGATAATATCGAATAAAATTCCTTTAACTTTACAGATTACAAACTTCGACGATAGTATATCATCATCATCATCATCATGTCAGCCGAAAGACGTCCACTGCTGGACATAGGCCTCCCCCAAAGACTTCCACAATGACCGGTCCTGCGCCACCCGCATCCAGCGGACACCCGCGACCTTCACCAGGTCATCAGTCCATCGTGTGGGGGGCCTGCCCACGCTACGCCTTCCGGTACGTGGTCGCTACTCAAGAACCTTTCCGCCCCAACGGCCATCGGTTCTACGTGCTATGTGCCCCGCCCACTGCCACTTAAGTTAAGCGATTCGGAGGGCTATATCGGTCACTTTGGTTCTGCTGCGGATGGCCTCATTCCTGATGCGATCGCGCAGAGAAACTCCCAACATAGCTCTCTCCATTGCCCTTTGGGTGACTTTGAGCCTTCTTATGTGGCCCATAGTAAGCGACCACGTTTCAGTGCCATATGTCATCACTGGCAACACACACTGGTCAAAGACTTTTGTCTTGAGACACTGCGGAATATTGGACGAAAAGATGTGCCGTAGCTTCCCGAACGCTGCCCAGCCGAGTCGGATTCGACGATTAACCTCTTTCTCGAAGTTGGACCTACCTAACTGGACAGTCTGTCCTAGGTATATGTAATCGTCTACAACTTCGAGCGTAGTGTCCGATTGTTAAGGGAGTTGATGCGACATGGACATTTGACATGATCTTCGTCTTGTCCATGTTCATCCTTAGACCAACTCGCTCGGAGGCTTTACTGAGGTCATTGAGCATTGTACTTAAATCCTCCATGGTCTCAGCCAAGACTACTATATCGTCAGCAAACCGAAGGTGAGTGAGGTAGTCGCCGTTTATGTTGATGCCTAGCCTTCTCCAGTCCAGAGTCTTGAAAACATCCTCCAGTGCAGCGGAGAACAGTTTAGGAGAAATAACATCTCCTTGCCGATCCGATGTCGACTTAAATATGTACATAATTACACACGAACCATTCAAGTTCAATAAAAACTTGTAGAAGAGCTTTAAACTAAGGACTCTAACGGAGAAAAATAGATGGAGATTGGAGCAACAAGTAAATGGAAATACAAAAAAAAAACCGGCCAAGTGCGAGTCGGTCTCGCGCAACGATGGTTCCGTAAAAAATATTTTTATTATATAATGTAACTAAACGGTTTTTCCAATTTTTCCTTAATCTGTGCTATAAGATGTTGCTTCGTACCAAATTTCAAGATTCTGAGTTCACGGGAGGTACCCTGTAGGTTTTGATTCCCTTGAGTGTCGAAAATTTGCGGCATAAACGGCTGTATCTTTTGATTGCGTTGGTTTAGAAGTTTGGTTTTTTTTTACAGCTCTAAGGGACAGTAGACTTGAGTATTTGATATAAATTGCAGCTTGATACCTTCACGCGTTCCTGAGAAAATAGGTCATGACAGACAGACAGACGGACGGACGGACGGACAATAAGGTGATCCTGTAAGGAAGGGTTCCGTTTTTTCCTTTCGAGGTACGGAACCCTAAAAGAATTTTACAGTTAAGAAAAACTACATCCATAGTTACACACAGCGAGAACCCATTCATTAAGTTTTGCCTTTATCTGTTTGAGTATACCCACTCAGCCAGCCATTTGTCCGAGCGTCATTCTCGAATTCAGTCTATGAGCTGCGACCCACCTGAAAACTTTAAGAAAAAAAACCGACTTCAATGGGGGAGGCCGGTGAAAGATTATTATACTTGGATGGTGCACTCTTAGATTCCATACAATAAATAAAAAATGGCTATAAGTATGTTTATAATGGTAAAAGACTAAGTACCCTCAATTCCTCATGGAATCCTCCATCAGAACTCAAGATTGACAAAAATGTGTCTTGAAAACCTAGCTTGCTTGACAATCAAAACGAAGAGAACAAATCGCCAAACGTGAACTACGCGTCGTTGAAGAGTTTCGTTCTGATCATCATCAGCAGTTTTACTTCATCAAATGTCACTCTTTGATTGAAAATGCTTGATTAGTTCATAAAAATACTAAAATCACTATTTGTGTGCCTTTCACATTTGAGGAGTTCCCCCGATTCCTAATGGATCCCATCATCGGAACTCGAGCATGACAAAAATTAATCGTGAAAATAAAACTTGCTTAACAAACACAACTAGAAGGACAAATTGCCAAACGTGAACTTTTTGTCGTTGAAGAGTTCTGTTCTGATCATCATCAGCAGTTCCACTTCATCAAATGTCACATATTCGGATTAAAATGCTCGACTCGTTGATAAAAACACAAAAATCACTATTTGTTTTCCTTTAAGATTTGAGGAGCTCCCTCAATTCCTCATGAATTCCATCATCAGAACTGCGTTTTGACAAAAACTGGACGAATTTGGATATATATACTTACATTACTTACAATCAAAAAAAGAATTTTCCAAATCTCTTAAGAAGTGACGGAGTTATGGAGTAACAATAATTAAAAAAAAAACAACAAAAAAAATATACAACCGAATTGATAACCTCCTCCTTTGAAATTTTGAAGTCGGTTAAAAATGGAAACTCGTTACATACTTTATACCGCACAATATAATAGTTACTTAATAGGAAACTTTTTATTCCAATTGTTTTAGCCAGTAAGTTATCTTTAGCGAGCTATTAAGAATGTGAGATGCTAGATATTTAGAATCAAGAAACAAATACAGGTAACAATATACCCTATGTCAAATACGGTAAAAGTATTGATGCCTCGCTGACATTATTAGACGCCAGTGTGAATCTCAACTAGTCTGATTCTCTCACCTCTAGTCTCCAATATAATATTGACTCAAAGATGCATACAAATACGCGGAGTTCAGTTTTATTCCTATCTATCTCGGTAAAGCATATATATATCTCGGTAAAGCAAGTCAGTAGCCAGTATAGCATGACAAGCACATCGTGAGTACCAGTTTTAGTCAGAATTACGCGTAATGATCGCGCTGTGACCGATGCGGCTAAACGTGTAGCTTTTTTAGCATACCTTAGCTCGAGAGCTAAGATGTCCTTTAGCATGACAGTCAAATGTTACTCGTAACCATATAAAGAGCGCCCATAATAATATAACAACTAACAACGTAATTACAATTTTTAACCCCCGACGTAACCCAAAAGAGGGGTTTTATGAGTTTAACATGTGTATCTGTGTTCCTGTGTATATGTGTTACCGTAGCTCTTATTCGGATGAACCGATTTGAGTGACTTTTTAAATTTGAAATCAAGTTTTCTAGCGATGGTTCTTAGACAGGTTTTGTGAAATGGGTTCAGCCGTTGTTGTGATATTGACCTTTGAATGGATATTTCGGGAGTATACTTTTCTAAGTTGTTTATATTGCCATTAGATTTGATCCACAGCTCAGTTATCAGTGTGATGCGCTAATCACACTGTTAATCCCAATGACGCGTTATGTTGAGAGGGAGGGATCAGTGTATCTATCTATCAACATTCAACACTATTAATACAAACATCAATAGTGTCGACAAAAAGGTTGTGACGCTTCTGAAAGCATCCATAAGCTACCATGTCTGCCTATTATCAAGATCATGCCAAAAAAAAACACTGATAAACCCCACCACCACCACCATATCAGCCGAAAGACGTCCACTGCTGGACATAGGCCTCCCCCAATTTCATGGGGGGTAAATACCATAATCGCCACACAATCGCAGTATCTCCACCGCACTTTAGGGATGCTGCTGCCCATCCCCCGGTGGTCTTGGCCGTTGTTTTAGGACATACCCGGGTCCGGGTATGTCCTGGACTGATAAACCATTTTACGAGTATTATTCACTAGAGATTTTAATAACTACGTTGAAAAAGTGTTTCATACCATAAACCAACAAGATGGTAAAATGCGAAAAGCAAAAGTTAAGGCGCTTGAAGAAACACGCAAAACTTCTTAATGATAGTGCTGGCGGGACGGTTAAATTTACACCCACAAAGTGAGGTTTAACCGCACAAAGTTGGGTTTCTGAAAAGGGTTTGCCGCTTATAAGGCACTCTCATTGCCCCGCGCTAGCTAATTAACCACTGCAAGAACGAATATGTGAACATAAACACCATTGAACATTACTTTACTACTATTCTTTGAGAATTTCAGCACTGAGAACTTACAGGGATTTCGGACTAGGCGTATTAGTCCATCTAATAAAATTATAAACGCAAAAGTAATTCTGTCTGTCTGTTCCCTTTTCACGGTTAAACCACTGAATATGTTTAGATGAAAATTGGCATTGAGACAGATTAAGATCTATTAAGGTTATATGAAAGGTTTTACCTAGAAATCGTCCACCTAAAGGGGTGAAATAGGGGCGGAAGTTTGTGTGGAGGTACGATATAAACGAGTTCCACGCGGATGAAGTCACGGGCTAAAGCTATATATGACTTAAATATTTTGCCTGCGCTTTTTTCTACACAAGCGGATCTAACGTGTCAAATTAATAAAAATAACAAAAGCGAACGTAATTTGCATTCGGCGATTCATTCAACATTAGAAATACGAACGAGGTGGGAAAACGGTAAACCAAATTGAAACCCGATTTCAGATAGACAGTAGTGTGTTTAAACGATCATA
Source organism: Notocelia uddmanniana (assembly GCA_905163555.1). Classification (NCBI taxonomy): domain Eukaryota; kingdom Metazoa; phylum Arthropoda; class Insecta; order Lepidoptera; family Tortricidae; genus Notocelia; species Notocelia uddmanniana. The sequence goes on from LR991055.1 coordinate 28,348,955, forward strand.
TTCCTACATTTGTAACGTCGATTAAAGTAGACTGAGATTTGACTTAACATGTTGATTTAAATCAAATTATTGCGCGGTCTCGACAGATTGTTGCACGTATTCGTGCTTATTGACATACTTACATGCATACTGTCAGGCTCACGCCTATAGATGTATATAAATAGTTAAATACTCAGCAGTGCATCTTATGTTTGAATTTGGGCGAATTCTGACGCAGGATACCCGCCGCTGCACACGTGACGACAGCATCGATTTCTGTCAAAACTCATGCTAATTTGACCATAATTATCTAGAACAAGCTCTTCACCCGAATTAATAATTTTCTGTCAAAAAAATTATTTTAGTTACCAGCTTTTATTGCCGATTGTACTTTTCCACAATCGTCAACTACTCGTTGATACGGTTGGAAGGGGCCCAAACGCGATGGGTTTATCTTGTGTAGTTTGGGAGTTGCTATGGCCACCTTCTGACTCCATCATCAGATCAGCTCGGTGGTAGTGGTACCATAATAATGTGTTCTCACCGAACTTACATAATTATGCCAAACTAGCGTTTGCCCGCGGCTTCGCCCGCGTAATAAGCGTAATTTTTAACCGTCTACAAAAAAGAGGTTCTCTGTCTGACCCGTATGTATGTATGTACGTATGTAGGTATGTATGTATGTTTGTCCACGATTATCTCGCGTTTGGCTGAACCGATTTAGATGCGGTTTCCAGAAAAGTAGTTGTTACATTCTGGGGGTTTCGGTATACGAAGTTTGGTGATTGTGATTCATTAACAGATGAACAGATGAAAAGTCAGTATACATTCTGAGAACCGGCAAACTGTTGAATTGCATTTGATTTTGAAAACTGTTATCATACATACATTTCCGAGGGGACGAAGGGGAAAGGGCCGATGAAATAAAAGCATGTCTTAAATGGCCCTTAGTAAAAGTATCTGTGTACTACAGTAACACCAATAGAAGGTCTGATAACGACCAAGCAGCGGTCATAAACTCTGGTCCTTTGAAGTACAGAAATACGGCTAATTCAATATCACGTGTAACATTTATTTTTTCTAAAAATTAATTTATTAGGTAGTATTTGCCAGTTCCCATTGGAGCATCCAAAAAGAAAATTTAGCCTCACCTCCATTCGCACTCCTTACTATTTGCTCGTATACTGACTTTTGTTCACCTGTTAATGAATCATAGTTATGCCTAACTAACCCCTGTAAAACTATCACATCATACCCAAAAATTTGTTAGGATATGCGGGGCTCGTTCCGAACCTCAAAAGCAAAAAGAGACCCTTATTCTCAATTCACGTGTGACTGACTGTCAGTCCGTCTGTTACAACCGATTTGCTTTAGAACTACTGGACCGATTGAATTGGAATTTGGCACAAACTATTAAGAATTTTCATGTCCATAATATTATATTAAAACCGGCCAAGTATACTCATATTATAAAAGGAAAGATTTGACTACAGAATCGATTTGAATAATTCTTTCACTGTTGGGAAGCTACACTATTTTCAAAAAATGAAGGATTCTTACTAAAACTGCAATAATGTAACTCAAGGTGTAAAAAAATACCTAAAATATTCTTTACATCGCGTACGCTGCGATAACTACTGATGATAGAGTAACTATTTGTTAATTATTTGTATGGGCCGGACTGCTAGTATGTAATACCAAATCTAAAGGTTGATTTAAATGGAAAAAAATATAGAAACCTCTATGTCGCTTTTTAAAAGCCAATCCATAGATACCCCACACGCCTATATAGTAACATTAAACTTTTTTTTACAATCCCTGGCATGTATGGAGTGCTAAATTTTACCTCGGATTCGTATTAAGAGACCTCTCGGACGCTCAGATATCAATTTTGAACGAAATCGGGACGGGAAAAAAGAAAATCAATATGGCCGCCACTTTCGAAAATTTTACCTCGGATTCATATTAAGAGACCTCTCTGATACTCAGATATCGATTTTGAACGAAATCGGGACGGAAATTATACAAATAAATATGGCCGCCACTTTTTCCAAATTTTACCTCGGATATGAATTACGAGGCCTCTCGAACGCTCAGATATCGATTTTGAACGAAATCGGGAAGAAAATCAATATGGCCGTTACTTTATTTACAGTTTACCTCGGAGTCCTATTAAGAGTCCTCTCAGACGCTCAAATATCGAGTTTTGTCGAAATCGTATCGGACGGCACTGATTAATAAAACTACGTACAATACATTGAATCAAAAAGGTCGTATCTTCGTAGGGAACTCACGGCACTTCATGCACCTTTAGTCCTTATAATAAGGAACCTACTCGTACATTCGAAATGTGGTATCTCTCGAAACAGCAGTTTGGGTTGCGTTGATATGTCACTCACTCAGTCAGTCAGTTTCTTCTTGCAATTTGGCACAAACTTTGAAAAGTTTTCATGTCCGCAAAATTAAATTTCAAAGTCAATGCCATTTTCGAAATTAACGACCCAAAAAACCATAAAAACGACACCCATATTAATATTTAGACATTCCAACCCTCTCGGACCCCAACAGAGGGGATGGCATTTCACGTCCTCCACGTGGGATTTTAAAATCATTGTTGTTTTCGTAATCAGCGAACCGATAAACCATAGAAACAATACCCATATCGATTTTCAGAATTTGTCACCATATTTCCCCCTTTTAGGGGTTCATTTCTCAAAAAACCTGAACCACATGTTTACTCATTTATCGTTAGAAATACTCTTGTGAAGTTTCGAATAAAATAGTCCAACTAATCTTGATATCCGATACAAACTTCGAACCCCCATTTCACCGCCTTAGGGGTTGAATTTTGAAAAATCCTTTCCTAATGCACCTCAAGACCTTTTATGGAATCTACATACTAAATTTGGAATCTCTAGAACCAGCAGTTTTGGCTGTGCGTTGATGTGTCACTCACTCAGTCAGTCAGTTATTTCTTCCAATTTGGCACAAACTTTTAAAAGTTTTCATGTTTACAATATTAAATTTCTAAATCGATGCCGTTTACGTAATTAACGTCCCAAAAAACCATAAAAACGACACCCATATTAGCCATTTCATCTTTGTAGACATTTCGTCCCCCTCGCACCCCCACACGGGGGATGGTATTTCACGTCCTCCACGTGGGATTTTAAAATCATTGTTGTTTTCGTTATCAGCGACCCGATAAACCATGAAAACAATACCCATGTCGATTTTCAGAATTTGTCACCACATTTCCCCCTTTTACGGGTTGATTTTTAAAAAAACCTGAAACACGTGTGTACTCATTTATCGTTAGAAACACTTTTGTGAAGTTTCGAATAAAATAGTCCACCTAATCTTGTTTCCCCATATAAACTTCGGACCCCCTTTTCACCCCCTTAGGGGTGGAATTTTGAAAAATCCTTTCTTAGTGCACCCCTAGACCTTATAAGGAACCTACGTGCCAATTTTGGAATCTCTAGGACCAACGGTTTGGGCTGTGCGTTGATATGTCAGTCAGTCAGTCAGTCAGTCAGTCAGTCAGTCAGTCAGTTTCTTCTTTTATATATTTAGATATCAGCTCAATCGGATATCGGCAAGTGGCTGAAAGAGGGTTTGCAAATTTTGATGACAACTTACATACATACATATTTGTATACCTACTTACATACGAACAGTGCAAGTTAAATAAAAGCTTGTAATAAAAACCCGTGTCTTATCAACTCTGAATTTAAAATAAGACAATTTAAACATACTCGTAATTTGACCCGCTCCCGGTCTAAAATGTCGTCTTTTCCGAGGAGACCACACTAATCGTCCGCTAGATTGTTGCCCACTCACGTTTTCTTCTCACGTCCTGAGAGATTCTCGGTTGTTGTGACATCTTTTAATATGATGTTTCACAAATAGCCTGCTATTATCCTTAACGTAAATATCTAGTAATTAAGTGTTTTACGAGGTAATTTAGTTATGTAATAAAACTAATGAGAGCGTAGATCATTTTCCTCCTCATCGTTTCAAGGCGTTTTTTTATCATTGTCATCAATATTGTTAAGAGAGATAATAAACCAGAGTGAACATCTGCTGAAAACGTAAACCATTATCGGTTCTGAGTCGTATTTGATAATAATTATTATATACTTGTAGTTCTCGCGGATAGTCCTTGACTTTAGAACCGATCGTTTCAAAATGTAGGAGATTCGCTCAGGAGGTGTAACTATACTTATTTTGAACATTTGCAATTATTATTCAAATACATATTAACATAAGGACAAAAGATAGACACTGTTTGTTTTTAAAAACTTGTGACGTCGCTCGTTCGTGATTCATTACGCCACACACGTCCGTACAAACTTGATACTAACAAAACGTTGTTGACATTTCATAACATCCCTATACTGGATACCCATCCCTCTTATCCATGAAAATAGACGTTTGCCAATGATCACTCCATACCTACATGTTTTTCGCTGTATTCCCAATTGATGTCAATGCCATGTATGAACTAGCGAATCAATAAATTCAAAAAACCTACTGTAACCTAGTGTGTGTCTGTTGAATGGGTCGATTAAGTGATAACATATTATTAAAATATGACGGTGGATGACCGCTGGGTGGTGCTAAAAGTGCAACAAAACTGGCAACCGTACTTGTCTTCTCGAAGATCTCACGGTTCTATAAATGCCATATGATTATTATCAGTTATTAACATATGTACCTATAATGACTGTAGAGACCCAAGTTTTTAGAGTCTTAATTTTAAGAACTCGACTCATATTTACGGGACTCCGATCTTAAAACACTTTCGCGTATTTTGAGTCACAATTCGAGTCTTTATTTAAGTCTTCTCGAGTCTTTGAAAAAGAGAGCGCAGAGCTTTGGAAAAGCCTCCAATAATCTATATTTTATTCACTAATAATAAAGACTCACTTTTTAAATTTCTATCCAAACTTTACCGGCGAAATCTCGCGTTTCTACAAGTAACGTTGAGTTCGGTTTCTCAAAAAGCCTTAAGTATAAACCATACAGTCAAGTCTCTATAAAGGACTCGAGTCTCAATAAAGGACTTTAGCATCTATAGAAGAATCGAGTCTCTAAAGAACATTCAAGTTCCTAAGAAGTTTAAAAATAACTCAAGCTGCAAGATTACAAAAACTTGAGTCTTTACCAATACTACCTACATAAATTGTGTATATCACAAAACAGATTGTCATGACACCACGCCACCCAATATTCTAAACAATGTATATTCATTTATTTAATTTTGGTCAGCATTGAAATAGCGTCACATTGAATAAAACATTGGTAAATTCTAAATAAAACTATTGAAGTATTTACGAAAAACCATTGCAGTTACTAGTTCTATTAAGATTTATAGTACGTGTTTACGTATTATTATCTTGCACTCTTGTGGTCTAAGTCTTGCGAGCTTGCAAAGTGTCCATGTCAGCACAAGAAGTTGCGGTTGCTCCGACGCCAAAACCGCAGCTTGTCGTAGACAAGCCTGGCACAGCCAGATTGCTTTGTCCGGCTATTGCGGGGCGATTAGCTTCAATAATCCGTATCGCAATAATCCGTATATAGTTCACAGGTCACTGTTCATCATGCGATTGATGGCGATATTGCCACATTGCTTAATACAAACATAATTGAATTCGTTAAGCAGTTTACAGTATATACAAATCCTGATATCATTATGCTTCTGCGCGAGGAAAAAATAATTTCAAGCATGAACGCCCAAGTACCTACTAATATTTGCTTGTTATTGTTTTATGATTATTCATTATTCATACTTTGTTTTTTTTTCACAGCAATTAAAAAGTCTATTAATATTTCATCATATCAACACGGTGGACCTGGTAAGGGTCGCGGGTATCCGCTGGATGCGGGTGGCGCAGGACCGGTCATTATGGACGTCTTTGGGGGAGGCCTATGTCCAACACTGAACGTCTTTTGGCTGATATGATGATGTTGATGATGATCATCAACAGAAAGACGTCCACTGCTGAACATAGGCCTCATCCAAAGAGCGTCACATTGACCTGTCCTGCGCCACCGCGTTCAGTGGACTCCCACAACCTTTACCAGATCATCACAGTCCGCCTTGTGGGGGGTCTATCCATGATGTGCCTTCCGGTATGTAGTTGCCACTCAAGACCCTTTCCGAATAACATTCCTATTCAATCCGAAGATTATGCTTTTCGAGCCAACGTACTATACCAGCTCATATAATTACAACATGCAAAAAAAAATAATGGTTGTTAAATGACGTACAGTCAACCAATTTTATTTCTGGGCCACTTCGTACCTTGTCACAGTGACAATAATATGAGGTCTGTAGCAGCTTTCATATTGATTTTCACTGCGACAAGGTACGAAGTGGCCCAGAAATCAAATTGCTTGACCGTACCTAGTTCAGTAGTAATATTAACGAACATAAAATTCCATATAAACCCTATCCTGTAAAATAAGAAAGGAAGAGGCTCGGCGACGTTCGAAAATACTGAAGGTAATGGAAACGCAACACTGCCATACCTGTTCAACGTTTACAACGTAACCGCCACCGCAGTTTCGGCGCCACATCCGTTTTAAATTATCTTCCAACCACTTGCACTTTAGTGAGTTAGTGTTGAGCGCCCCGGGGGCGACGCCATCTCTAAGTGGAGACGAATTGAATGCTTCTGTGTGGAAAATAACATGTCTCAGATAATGTATTACAGTTGAGTTAACCAAGGTTATTTATATTAAAATATATTTTATCATTATTTATATTAAAATATAAATAATGATAAAAATAATATTAAAATTTACGTTCTTGCACAAGCCAGCTTTGTGTTTTTAGTTTAAATATAGTAGTGCTAGAATTTCTTTCTTTTTTAAAATCTAATTGGTAAGTAAATGTTTTAGCTAGTGCATTCATAGGAGCGAACCTCTGTATAGTGGTATTTTTAATAAATATAGTAATTTGTAAAAATGTTCAGTTCAGTTTCAGTACAGTGTGTGTCTTTTTACACTCATCTGCCAACCGAATTCCAAACATTTTTTTTTTAAATATTAGTGTATTAAAACTTTTATAACGCTTATTGGCTCAAACCTCTCGAAAAAAGTTAATATAATTCGCTGTTTCACTAAAGACGTCTTTGCAACTGTGGTATCTTTTAAAAATAAGTGGTCTTTGTTACACAAGAATAAGTTCGAAGTTAAACATCAATTTTGGCAAAATAAATTCGCTTTAACATTATGAGCCCTCTTAGAAGAATTTATGTACCGTTCTCAATATAAAATCAAGGATCCTCTTGAAATCTTTTGAACGTCGAAGTTTATTTATACCTTCTAACAGCCTTATTTAGTTGGAATGCGAGTATATTAAAGTGCCAACCAACTACATAGTACATATTGTTTACTCTAAAGAATATATGTATATTTACCATCGATAGCCTGTCTAACCGGGAGCGCTCGTGGCCCAGTGGCACCCGCGTACTGCGTGCGGTATGCGAGGTTAAGCAATGTCGGGCGAGGTCAGTCTTTGGATGGGTGACCGCTTTGAGGCAGTTACTAACTGAGCGCTCCCGTGCTTTGGAAGGCTCGTTAAGCCGTTGATCCCGGTTGCTGTCTTTGATAGCAGTCGTTAAGCCAAGTTAGAGGCCTCCGGGCGGCTTGAGAACTTCTAACAGTCAAGTTGCCCTCTCACTTGACAATCCCAATTTAAGGTCTAGTTTCCCCTCGTGTTGGAAGGTCAGATGGCAGTCGCTTCCGTAAAATCTAGTGCCTACGCCAATTCTTGGGATTAGGTAGCGGACCCCAGGCATTCTTCAGGATGCAACTGTACTGGGAATAACGCTAGGAGGATGATGAGCCTGTCTAACCGTATTATTGAAATGATACGCACAGATTATCTAAAACATATATTTAGTCAGGTACGTTACAACAATGCGTAAATTGCATGCAGTTTTTGCAGGCTTGCTACAAAAAGGGGCATAGTAATGACTCAAGGACAATAAATACTGACAGAACACCTATATTGTCCCTGTGAGTCTTTCCCAGCACCATACCATGCTATCAACTGGCATAACTAGAGTAATTAGGTACTGACGTCAATCTTCTTAGAAATCATGTCATCTGAATCGTCAGATTCACAGACGCTGGATCTACCTGATAAAGATATTTGGGAACATTTGGAGATGTTTTTCCGCTTGCCTTTCTTTGTCGGCTTTATTAGTCGTGAAGCACTTTTTAGAACGCCGTGATCCTGTTTCATACAGCTGTTATTCATATTCATTGTATCAGGGGACCGTTCTATTGTAAACCCGAGTTTCACATTCACTTTGTAGACTGCGTACATTATGAACTTCAATAAACATAGTAAGCCTATCACAACTGTGCCATATGATAGTAAATTAGGTGAATCCTCGTCTTCTGGTTTCATCACCAACATATTTATTTTATTTTATTATAATTATACGTTTACTAAATAATTTTGTGTTATCAAATTTTCATTTTTACTTTTTTAATGTCAAAAATGACAAATATTGGCCCTGGCGTATCCTTGACAGAAACACCGTGAGCTGTTATGTGAAATAAGGTTAAGGGTGTATAGGCAGTTTTTAAAAACCGTTATTTAAATTTACACAATAAATAAAACAAAAAATGCATCTTGAAAGAAAATCTAACAATCATACACAAATCGATATATTCCCTCTTACCTACACAAATTGTATCGAGGGCATATATATGTATACATTTTTGGCATCTCTAATGGAATAAGGCGAAAAAAATATTTATATTGGAGCCCTGGCTTGACTGTACGGCTGGCCTGGTGGCAAGCGGTCACCGCAGCCTATGGACGCCTGCAACTCTTGGGGTGTCACATGCTCATTGCCGACCCTTTAAAAACTTTCTTGAAGAAAACTCATTCCACAACCGGAGCGTCCGAGGGAGGAAGTTCCTCTGAAACCGTACCGTACGCGACCATTTCGGTTCTTAGATGTGAGGATGAATGCCCTGCCAACGCCAATCAGTGCGATGGTAGAAAGCGGCCGTGGGCATCATGTCGAACAGTTCTTCGGAGCACAACCCATTATACAAGCGATAGAACACGCACAAGGAGTTTCTCCTTGAACTTAATGGGCTACGCGCTTTTGACTCCTTTGCAAGCGTCCACACTTCCACAGGCTTCTCTATGTATATATACAGTGCCCCAATTCATGAAGCGATAAGTTGCAAATTGATACAATTTGGAATCATTAAGTCCCCTTACCGATTTATTTATTTATTAAATCTTTATTGCACAAAAGTAACACTTATAGTACAGAAGGCGGACTTAATGCCATAAAGCATTCTCTACCAGTCGACCTTAAGGCAAAGCAGAAAAATTGTGGGCGGTGCAAGTAAGATAATAAAAAAAAAACAATAGGTACTTAGAAAGACTGGAAGGATATATACAATACGATATGATATTATATAATATTATAAATAATAATATAATGTACAACCACTACTAAATAAATATTTATACATACACACATACACATACATATACATACATACTTAAACATACATATGGATGAAACTTACATATCAGAAATATTATGATATCTTGGTTCTGCCAGCAAAAAACTTGTACAGGTTTCTTTTAAAAGCAAGCCTATTTGGTTTTGGCCTACCAATAACGATTATTTATTATTATTAGTTGGAGCTACGTGACATGTGCCACTGCCAGCGCACTAAGTGCAAGCATATGACTTGCTTAGATATTCTAAGGATATCAGTAAAACGTTTCCCAGCACATAAAGCTACATAAGTCGTCCTCATCCAACACATCAACATGAAATCTGCCACTGTCAGCGCACTAAGTGCAAGCATATGACTTGCTTAGATATTCTAAGGATATCAGTAAAACGTTTCCCAGAACATAAAACTACATAAGTCGTCCTCATCCAACACATCAACATGAAATCTGCCACTGTCAGCGCACTAAGCGCAAGCAAATGGCTTGCTTAAATATTCTTGGAGTATAATTAAAACGTTTCCCAGAACATTAAGCTACATAAGTCGACCTCATCCAACACATCAATATAAAATGTGCTACTGTCAGCGCAATAAGCGCAAGCAAATGGCTTGCTTAAATATTCTTGGAATATAATTAAAACGTTTCCCAGAACATAAAGCTACATAAGTCGTCCTCATCCAACACATCAACACGAAATGTGCCACTGTCAGTCAGCGCACTGAGCGCAAGCCAGTGGTCCGCTTAGTTGTTCTTGGAATATCATTAAAAAGATTCCCAGAACATTAAGATACATAAGTCGTCCTCATACAAGTGACGTATGATTTCGTTCGTGACCTTTGTATGCCGTTTACAGATAAAGCAGTTGTTGTATTCCACATTGTTTCCGAAAAGCTGGCAGAGATCGGTTGGTTCTGTTAGAACAATGAAACCACACTAGCGTGTAATATGGTTATGAACTGCAGTTGCTTCTCGTGGTACACATCAAAAGCGATTGTCTAAAAAATATTTTTAAAGTACTGGGCTCAGGCCTCCTCTGTGAGATTGTGAGGAGACTGGCAGTAGTCAACGCGCTGACGCTTTACATACACCTTTGAAGCAATATATTTACTGAACAAGTAATTTTTAAGTACATATATTATTTCAAAGGTGTGTCCACCACCACCACCATATCAGCCCTAGGACGTCCACTGCTGGACATAGGCCCCCCAAAGGTGTATAAAAGTTGTAAATCCATAACACAAGTTTCGTCTAAACCGTCCTTTGAAGTTCTCTCGCAGATGCTTCCACATATTTTCCTTCGCTAAAAAGCCACCGAAAACTCATTGATACGACTCAGGATTTGAAGTTTGATACTTTTCATAGGCAGTTTGATACTTTTAATACTTGTTCAAAAAGTGCACCTAGCCCCAGGCTGTCGCGCCCGGATTTTTATTGGGAGTCGGCGCCTCATACAAATTGGTATCCGGAAAGTATAAATAGCTTGATATAAAATGTTCTGCCACTGGAACATCCGATTAAAATCCGGGTCCGAGAGCCGACAAGTGGCAACGGGGGTCATTCTTCCGTCAAAATGTAATGAAAAATCTCAATTTTGCAACTGAAAAAATCACTTTTAATCCAGTTATAATCTAAAGTCAATGACATCTTACCTACTATGAGATATCAGTAGTGCGCTATAGGTATTGATTTTACCGAAAAAGTAGGGATGCTATCTTAGTCAACCTGCGCAACTGACATCACTTTGGTTTTGGTGTATACTTTGGAATTATACCTAAGCTTGTATTAGTTAGCTGCCTTACACTCAACGTTTTCAATTTTTGTGAAGTGGATACTTTTTCCTTGGTAGCTCGTATGTAAGGTCCGGCTACACTGCTGCTTAAAACGCACTGACGCACCGTAAACGCAGTGACGTGCCTCATGCGTGACGTTTTTAACTCATAAGTCTAAGTTCTCTCTCTCTCGTTCACTGCGATTCCGTACCGTCACCATATTTTGAGCATCGGTGTGGTCGGACCCTTACACTATCGTTTTCAATTTTGATTTCCAGATATAACTTGCTGTTTGTTTTTAAGTACGGTATGAATTTTACTTCAAGTACCTTATAAGGTCGTGACAGCTTGACTGAGAAAGGGCGAGGCACTGCCGTATCCTCAGATTTGACAGAAGCATATCGCGAGCCCTACTTTCCTGTGGCTTAAGCCAAAACATTGAAAAATGAAAAATGTTCGCAGCCGACAAAAGCGTCCGGCAAACGCAAATTGTTTCAGTGCCACCGTCCGCCGAATCGTTACGGATTTGATATTCGATGCATTCAGAACATAGCCACTACTGTATATATAGGTACATACGAGTTATTTGCAAACAACCATTCATCAAATTTGTGTTTTATTTATACATATTTATGAATAAATTTAGTTTTATTTTTGTGTTATTAGGGCCGCATATGCCCGATGTTGCAGGTTCGAATCCTGCTCGGAGCATTCTTTTTTTTTTAAATTTCCCTTTAATTTGAAGTTTGGATGTTAAACTAGCTACCTACTCCATTTCGTCATTTTCCTGGAAAAATACGGTGATTTGATCAAATCCCTGGGTCGGATTAATATCTTAAGGAGCTCATTTCGTCAACTCACTGACGTGGTTTAGAGATATTGTGAAATCACTGGACTGGTCTAGTGAAATGACAAATCGAGTTGACCGTTTTGGGCAATTTCATCATTTTTATAAACCGACTCAGGGATCATCAAATCATTGAAATGGAGTAGCGATTTTTACATCCTGCGTGATTTGAATATATTCCATAGGGATTTGAACAAATCTCCATTTTGATCATATCCCTGCGACATCTACAATGTATCAAGACAATAATTACTTGTGGTAAAACTCAATTGTCCTTTTAACCCTCAAACTGTTCAAAGGCAAAACCAAATTTTCTTGAATATTTATTCAACGCGCGTCCCAAATAGTATCAGAGTATATTTATTCAGTCTCAGCGAAGTTGTTTGCGGCGAGTAGTTTGTAATGCATGCCGCGCCGCGGTCAGCAAAATGCTCTGCCAAGTGCATTGGACAAATGCAATCCTCTTCCAAACTAACATTGTGTGCCACAGCCGCTCTGATGCGCGGAACGCCCGTTTCTTCGACTTTTGCATATTTCGTGCGAGGTTACAGGCAGTTCAACAATTTAAGTTGAGGACATTGTTACACAAAAGAATCTAAACGATCGAACGAAACTGAGGAATTTTGTATTAGCGAATTCAGAACTTATGAAAGTCAGTTTAGGAAAGAATTCATGCTTAACAAAATACTCCAGTCATATGTATTGTCTATGAACCTACTGGTATTGTATCTACTACTAATTTGATTTCAGTCTCTGTGGGAAAGTCTAGCATAATAAACTAGTAACCATGAATGAATACCATCAACTTCCTTCTAAGTTATAATAAGACTAATATTTATCTCTTGCGATGAAAAAGTATCGATGACTAGATACCAGCGAGCGCAGCCATACTTGAAATCAGCCAGGAATAATAATACATTACTACAGAGGCCGGGACGAAAGGGGTTGCCAGCCGAAGACATATACATATATATAGTGCTTTTCTAAAACATGCAATGAAATAAACAACAAAAAAATATTAGTTTTATTTTAAAATACGCATAGTGGCAGAATGTCCTAGCCGCACCTGAAACGTCATACTTCGCAGCCTATTATAAGGAACTTAACATCAATATTTCATTGCATGTTTGAGAAAAAGAAGTTATGTTAAGGTTCCCGCACAAACCATCAATAAACTCGTAAATTTGTGACTGAAATTATTTACAAAATATAAAATACCTATCCAAATCTACCTACTTAAGATGTCAGACCCGAATGAAAATGCGCCAAACAAGAAAGTCACTACAATAATCTAGTTAGAAACGTACTTAATAATCAGTTAATAATGAAGTCCAACTTTTGTGTTTTCACAATACAATTTTAACGAACTAAGTTGAAAACTGCATTACCCTGAATTTATTATTACGGAAAAGTAGATTTGCAGCCGGCATCCGTACCATAGTGTAACGAACAACCCAGTATTTTGTTCACGCACACACACAATGGCGATTACGATTATTTATAAATAGTATCTGTAGATATGTGGTGTTGTTTTTCCTCGAGGGTTGAGAATGAGGGACCTGCATTTATCTTTGCCTGTCGACGCAGTATCGTGTTAATTGCAACTAAACATTTAACTTCAATTTCATTTATATCGATACATCGCGCTCACACTCAACACTTATGAGTAAAAGCCTAATCAATAATTTAGCATAAAGCCTAATAGGCTTTATCTTTTCCTTATTTCCTGAGTACTTAAAATTGGTCTTAGTAGTGTTTTACGGTTACACACAGTCTTGATTCTTGGAATGTTAATTTACCTTGTTTCGCTTGTTAATATGAACGGTAATAATCTGTAACTGTATTTCAGACGCGTTTCCCGAGTCAAACTACTGATTATTCGCTGTGTGTACGTCTCTGTTTAATTGCAACCAGAAGTGCAATGACACAAGCAAATGCAACGTTTCCCGTCAGCCTCGTAAATTGGGTTACGTTCTGAAACCAAATTAGAATAGGAATATCATTTCCTATTGTTTAAACGGTTAATCTTCGTCGTGCAGTCTGGGAACTAATTACAATATCACTGTTAACACGGGACAGCCGTGTTTGTGGTGATGTCACAGGTAGCACTTAAGATTAGTACCACCTTCACAATTGTAATATATGCACAATTATAAATTCAAATTGTATGTTACCGTGAGCCGGATATGAGTAGCTTTAGTATAGTAACTTGTATCGTGCCTATCTCACTGTCATTTTGGGGCGAAATTCCGCTTATCTACCTAACCTCCCTGGGTCATTGCCACACCTTTTTCATATTAAATCGTGTAAATAATTAATAAACTAATTCAATATAACTCACTTGTTTTACTTTCATTACTACTTTTTAAGATCTAGGTGAGCTTTAGGTATTTTTATAAACAACAGTCGATTTCAAACTTTACTACTTACTTCTACTATCAAGTAATATGGTTCTGTACCAGTTATAACACACGCTACTGTAATACCTGCTAATAATAGCTATATAAAATGGCGAGGTAAACAAAATTACAATCATCAAATAAAACATTTTGGTTCTATTAGCTTATAGAGCGAAAAGGTAAAACTATTTGGGTGTGGACCAAATTTTTGGACCATCGTAAAGGCATCTAATTCGCCTACAATTTAATTAATTCCTTTGTAACACGATAATTTGTCATACAATTTATATCCATATAAATTGTATGGGTAACTTTCGTGTCACAATGGAATCAATTGACAACATTTCATTTTTTAAGCAGGCTTTTTTCCGATGTAATCAAATAGAGTAGGTATAAAAAGTTAACTAAAACCACATTTTTAAATTTTCGAAAATATCCCAATTTCATATAAATAAATCAATTTCAAAAGTTCCTCATTCTAAAAGAGAGTAAGTGACAAGTAAGGCGTCACAGAGTAACAAATCATAGAGAAGAACTGTTACTAAGGCAAATTTACTACAGAAAGTGAACTGCTGTTCTTTTTGTGCGCTGTGACTGTCACAATTTCATAGTAGTGACGTCATTACTACGATGTAGGCTTTCTTTACATTTTCGTGAATATTTTGAAAACTAATAGCTATAAAAATATAAATAAAATATTTTGGGGTTTCTTGTTATCAAATTAACGAAATGAGTTACGATTTCATAACTGCTTAAAAATTTGAAATCTTGTCAATTAAATTGTAGGCGAAATAAATGCCTTAACGATGGTACAAAAATTAGGTCCTCACCCATTTACCTATTTACACTAACACTTTAATACGACGTTTGTGCAAGCTTTTATGGATGTATGTAATAAAATAAAAGTTACATGACTATTTTGTTTCTTTCATATGTGGATAACCCTCTCTGACTTCATCGTATCTACTCTAGTATTGTTTATGGCTAAAAATTAATAGCTAACGCCGTATAGTAGTGGAATTTGTGTACCTTTAGGTAGGTACATAATATTAATAATTTGAGAGAGTTTTAACGTATCCACTAGCGCCACTAGTAAATAATTGTGATTAATTAAATTTACACCACACCTTGCCAAAAAGCGCGTTTTGGCGCACGTTGCGCGTCCGGAAAAACTCACTTTTTGGACAAGTGGTGACGTAAAATTGCGTACAAACCACGGGTCGTAAAACAGAAAGCCCTCTCTCGCATATTTATGACCCTCGCCTGCGGCTCGGGCCTCAAACATCTGCGATATCGGCCTTTCTTTGTTTTACAACCCTTGTATCGTAAATAGCTATTAACGATAGATAATAAAAAGGGGATACCTTTTGAATACCTAAAACTAGTTATTACGTAGCTACGCCCACCACCACCACCACTTCAGCCCTAGGACGTCCACTGCTGGACATAGGCCTTACGCCCACGTAGCTAATTCTGCTGCTGACTGTACATAGTAGTCTCCGTTTTTTAAGGGTTCCGCAGTACTAGGAACCCTTATAGTTTCGCCATGTCCGTTTGTCTTTCTGTCTGTCCATTTGTCAGAGGTTTTGCTCTGTGATTGTTAGTGCTAGAAAGCTGCAATTTGGTATGGATATTATATAAATCCATAAAACTGACAAAGTCGTAAAACGAAAACTATAGCGGACATCAGACAGACATTAGTTAAGCCGTTTTTGAGTTATCATAAAAGGTCTTCCCTTCTTAGTAAAATACGTATAAAACGCTGCAAAAGTATTTCCTTTTGCTTGTTATGGATTTTTTAAAAGTAAGTTCGTTGGGTAACTACGGATCCCTACACTGAGCATGGCCTGACATGCTCTTGGCCGATTTTAATATCTACAGTTAAATTATATATGTATAGGGTGAAAAAAAAACAGGCCCTGGAAGGAAACTACCTTCAAACGTAGAGATAGATAAATTTTCTGAGTGGAAACATATTTTATTTCTCCTTAGCAATTAAACTGCAGTCACCGATTTTTGTAAAAACGTTTTTTTTTTAATACTAATTGTACATAATATTTTTTTTTTATTTGTTACTCTCTTATATCGTAGACTAGGTCGGTCTCCAATAAGTTTTTGTTTCTTGATAGAATAAGGATCAATTGGCATCACATATTTTCTTGACTAAAGTGACAAAAAATGGCATTGATTTGCTGTCTATACATTTTTTCAAAAATCTATGAGTGGAGTTTTAATGCTTAGGAGAAATAAAATATGTATACAACATACATAAATACGTATTTGTACACGTGTTAGTCTCACTCAATTGATCAAAGCTTAACTGGAAGAGATCCCTTAAAAGGATAAGTTCGCCTTTGTACCGATATAACCAATTTTATTTGTATTTTGACCTGTGTTTTATGTACAATAAAGTATTTACATAAATACACACCATACATAAAAATATGTAATCACAACTATTAACGAATGGCGCTAGTGGACTCAGTGGTAAAGTATGTTGTTAACACTATACATGCCTCGACTACACCCCATTAAACATTCTAAAGAATGATCTTAACAATTTATTGCCGTCATCATGCCGACCTCAAAGGTCAAATGTATTCGAACATGACACATTTTATTGAAGCAGGAAGCATAAAGGGTCCTGTTTTACCACTTTAGGGTACGGATACGTAAACTAACGTCATTCATAAAGCTCCTGAGTACTCTTTGATAGGATTTTAGCCTTTGTGACGTGTGCGTAGCGCGCAATATCCCGCGGCGGTAAGATTCAATCTCATACAATATCTCGGGTGATTTGCACCGCGCCACATATTCCGAACACGCACTGTTACCTGACAAATTTATCACTTTTGCGCATTTGCTTGTACGTGGCGGGCGGCTCGCGGTATTGTTACAAAGCGACGTAAGTCAAGATTTGCATATATTTTTTTTACAACATAAGCCTTCTAGACTCCTCGTGCTATAATAGTTGATTAAGGAAAAATAACGAATTATACAACCTCTTTAGAAAGAGTGTTATTTTTATAAGTTATCTTAGAACATTAATGTTCTTATGAATGATGGCCACGATGGACTTCACTAATTAAGTCATACATTTAAGGAGATCATCGCACTAGGTATGGGCAAATGCGGTTAAACTTTGACGCTAGTGATTTAGAATGTGAAGCAATACTGCTAACGATGATTATAATGACTTGAAAGGAAGACTGTTGCGTATTTATCAAGTATATTATCGTATCATACAACGATGGAGTACTTTACTAGCTGAGCTGCTTCAAAATATTAGAGATGAAATTATGTAATATTTTCATCTAAGTATTCCATCCAGTTAAGTACGTAAGAACGTATTTAGGTAATTTAAGAATAGTTTTAATATGAGTTATTAAACTTAAAAACACAACCAAATAAGGCACAAACTTAGACTAAAAATTAAACTATACTTACCGAAACATAATCCTCACATCCTCACTTCATATCAGTACGGCTTCAAAAAGGGAAAAATACCTCAAAAGCCGTAATAGACCGAGTATTCGGTGAAATTAAATAAAGGATACAATTGCGGGGGAGTGTTCTGTGATTTGACAAAAGCATTCGACCGTGTCAGTCACATAATACTTCTCGACAAACTCGAATACTACGGCATACGCGGCATAGCTCTCAGTCTTTTTGAGTCTTATCTGACTGGACGCACTCAATATGTAAAAATCACCCGCAGAGACTTAGACAAAGTGTCTGTTTCTAAAGAGGGTACAATTAAATACGGTGTACCGCAGGGCTCAGTGCTCGGACCTTTGCTTTTCCTCATCTTCACCAATGACTTACCTGACTATCTTACCTGCGGTACACCGTACCTCTACGCGGATGATACCAGCATTATCCTGAGTGCTAATACTGCCTATGAATTTAATGTAATAATAAAAAAATGTTGGAATTAACTCGAGGCATGGTTCACTTATAATGGTTTAAGAATTAACAGTGACAAAAGTTTCTACACTATCTTCCGCCGTAGTCCTAAGAGTGCTGAACCCATTTGTGATGTCCCCATACAAAAGTCTAAATGTATCCGTTTCTTGGGAGTGGATCTTGACCCTTATCTAAGATGGCATAATCATGTAGAAGCAGTATGTAAGAAATTGGCGGACGCGTGTTACTCATTGAAAAGTCTTTCAAAAATAGCTGACACTTATATATTAAGAACTGTCTACTTCTCTTATTTCGAGATATTATTAGATACTGCATTGAAGTATGGGGTAATGGATCAAACATTAATTCTGTACTGCTCCTACAAAAAAAGGCTATACGACTTATAACAAGAACTAAAGGCATACCGATTACGCATAGAAATATGTTTGTAGATCACAAAATCCTCATCATCTCGATGTATCTTTACCGCATTTGTGTCTATGTATACTTGCATAAAAATGAGTATCGTACTACTACAGAAATACATAATTTTAATCTAAGAAACAAAAATAAATTGTCACTTAGTAAGTCTAACTTTGTCCATTTCAATAATAGTTTTAATAATATCGCAATTAAAATATTTAACCGATTAAGTAATGATATAAAACAATGTAATGACATCAGAACTTTTGATAAAAAGAACTGTGTATTTTGTTTTATTTCTTAATGTATTTGCATGTACTTGTACCTAAGGCAAATAAATCAATCTCTCAATATCAATAAAAATAACTAATCTAAAATAAGGGGTCCTCCCGCGACATAGTGCCAAAGATGCAGGCAGCATTTCCCCGCTGTATAGCAATGCTGATGCGTTGTGCGAGGAAGCTGTTATTTAGTAATTCAGTAATCAAAATAATAATAAATAGGCGGTATACTAAATAAGAAAGAGAGAACGAAATAAGATAATTTTATTCACTGTACAAAACAAAAGACACACAGATACAAAAGGAAGAAATGCACATTGAACTCATAACGTGTGTCTTCGCGGCAGTGAATCAGATGGTTCATCAGATGGTTGTTGTAAATAAGTACATAATTACATATAAACGTCGTCGTCTGTTTAAGGTCTGTTAAAGGCCCATCAGATCTTCTGTGGAATGAATTATAAATAAGTCACTGTCAATATATTTTTCGGTATCATTTCCACCGCAATTTTTAATCATCATCATCATCAGCCGAAAGACGTGCACTGCTGGACACAGCCCTCATAGACATAGGCCTCCCCAAAAGAGTCCATACCAAAAACAAAAAACAAATTCATGTGAGTATTAAACCGGAGATTTGAAGTTGTCGCTCTCTGCATATTCTGCGGGTTGATACAAAAATCCAAAAACAAATTTATGTTACGTGTACTGTTACTATAAAACGGGAATTTCTAAGTTGCCCCCCTCTGCAAATTCTGCGTGTTGACGGGATTGTAGTGGCGGACAAATTTGAAGGCATTACTACAATATATCGGGGCACCAGCTAGAACCGTCACGTTCGCCCGCTCACTCATCCTACGCAATGATAACTTGCCTGTGAAATAATTCATGTCCTGTTTACACATACAATGGTTGCCAATTTGAGGGGACGGGATATTGGATACGGGGCATAAACATGTTTATGGCGCTTGGCAGCCCAGCTTGATTAGGTTTCATGTTAAATAAACGAAAAATAAATTCTGTGTACGGTCTTGTCTTGTACGATTGATTGTCTTTATGTCGCCGCTGTCTACGGCTGTCGCGACGTGGTCGGTGGACTCGTCTCGTCCCCTGTCTGAGTTGTACTGTCCAAGTCTTCTGTTTTTTCACGTCATGTCAGGTCTTTGAATTTGGAAAATAGTCGTTCGAAATGTACTGTCAGTAAGTCTGCCAGTCATAGTCGTGTCGGTTGGCCAGCGAAGAGGCTAGACGCCCCGAAATTCTTTATTTTTTACAATACTACATTAATAGTGGCTCTGTGAGCTGTAGACCTGGCGATATCTTTCAAACTTCCTTTTTTTGAGATATTAAAAAAAAAACCAAAAACTGTCTCGACAAAAAATATAAATACTATTTTACCCCCGCTCTAGGTCATGGCTGATTCAACAGGTCTCCATTGCTGTCCAGCGTGGAAACGCTGGGAACATTTTGGGGACCTTTGGACCGGCAACGTCGCAGAGTGGGCTGTAGTTTATTTATTTATTTCTGTTCTTTTATGATTATTGTTTCAAATATAGTTTCTGTATTGGCTAGCTGGTCGGTCTGTCGCAGCCAACCGGAAGGACGCGCCCTCAAGAGCGCGTGAAGTTCGGGTTCCTCCAAAGGTGAAGCCCCCTCGCACCGATGTGGATAAGGAGGGTTTTACAACGGTGTCGAGGAAGCGCAAGCCGCGCAAGAGTCAGTGTGGTACTGCAGAACCGGTTGATTCTGATTTGCGAGTTGCCACACCGAGCATGGCGCTCTATGTATCGCGCCTGCACTACACCGCCACGGCTGATGATGTGGTGGAGTACGTTGGCCAGAAGACCGACTTCCCGCTGAGGGTGTTTCAGCTACGTTCGCGTCACTACGTGCACTTCAGCTCATTAGTGGTGCGCGTGCCGCGGCCGCTGCAGGAGACAAGCACGTAGATATAGAAATTGTAAGGGGGGGGGGGGGGGGTCATCAGCTGTGCTACCGCGAACTTCGTAAATCGAACTTCGTGTCGTGCCGTCCCTTTCACTCTCGTGTTATACTCTATATGACGGAGAGGGACGGTACGATACGAAGTTCGATTTTCGAAGTTCGCGGTAGCACCCCAGGACACTACACAATAAATGAATGCGCGAGCGTAGCGAGCCCGAAATTTTTTTGGCAAAAAACCCGGTTTGTGCGTGTCGGACCGCGCACAATGAAGGGCTCCATTCCCACCACTACCACTCCACATGTGAAACCACTATCCTGTACTTCGAATCAAAAAAGTCGCATCTTCATAGGAAATTCACATTATATATATCTCAAAAACTATTAAACCAAGACTTTTTACAGGTTTACCTGTAATCTATAGGAAAAGGACTATTTTTTGTACTCATTTTCAAAATTTTAGGCCTTGTAGTTTCGGAGATTAATTTTCGTCTATTTTCTCAAATCACTTCAGTCTTCATAATTATTTATGAAATATTTATTAAAAAAATTGAGTTTCTCACATTAAGACCTTTTATTTGAGAAGGCGATATAATTTGAAACTTGTTTTTATTTTCTCATTTACCCCTTGAAATTGGCCCCTAAAATTCAATCGGCCCTGTAACAGCAGCAAAAACATGTAACGGTCTACTATTGAGCGAGCCAGGAATTATTTCCAAGTGGTCCCAGTCCCAGTTGATTTTTTTTGGCTAATTAATCTTCTGAAGCGATATCTATACCTATATATTTTAATAACACATTTTTTTTAATAAGAAATATCTACCCAAATACCTTTTATTAAACATAAAAATTCAAAAACTATTATGACTCATAAGTTAATATAGTACCCCAGAAACTGCATTGAGCGCCTTACCTACATACATTTTGAAAGAAGTGCGAAAAATATGATCTTCATAAGTCCTGAGAGATCTTGCCACGAGCAATAGTAATCGACACTCAAGAGTTTTACATCCTCAAGTACGATGTAGTTCTAGTTTCGTCATGTCCGTCTGTCTGTCCGTATCTCATAGGCATTTTAATCAAAAACTACACACAACAAACAAAGAAATAAAATTTTGGATTAAAGATGTTTTGTAAGCCGCTACGTAGTAAAATAACTAAAAAATAAAAAATGGGAGCATTCCATACAAGTAACAGAAAATCAAAAAAATCTAGGTTAATAATATGGCACATCAATTGATCGATCTTTAAAAATAAATATGAGGTTTCTCAGCAGTTTTATTGATTAAGTGAATATAATCGGAGATAATCACTCCAAAAGACACAATAATTATGTTCCTCCCCTAACTTTCGAACCGTGGAATCAAAAAATATGAAAAAAATCATATGTCCATGATTATTTTCTTATTAATACTTTCATCGAAAAATAATTTGAAAAAGATAGGTCCAATAGTTTCTAAGTTAGGCATCGCTGAAAAACTGCCTCGCCCTAAAAGTGCCGTGAGTTTCCTATAAAAATACGACCTCTCCTAACTCACAGTACAGGATAGTGGTTCTAAACTAGGACCAGTAGCAGTAGGGACAGAACCCCACACTGCGCGCCGCCCAAACCGCACTTGGCCGCTTTTATTTAGTATGATATATGTATCAATAAGGGAAGTGATCATCCAATCTTGCAACATCGTAAAACTTGAGCTTGTTGTGCACCACGCGAAAAACTGCAAAACATTTTTTATTATGATTATGTTTTGTTCTAAAAGCTAAAAGTCATAAACTGTAAGTTTGTTGACCGCAAAATCTTTTTTAAGTTCACTAAATTGACATTAAATTTACATCAATTCAAGCCCAACTGTGCAGCTCAGCCTTTTAGCCCTTTTAGGACAAACCTATGGCTCTTCCATGGCCCTTCCAAGATGGTCAGATTTTGCTGTCGAAAAACGCACGGTTTATGACTTTTAGAACAAGTTGCGAAATTTCGCAGTTCCTCGCGTGGCCGCGGGCCTAAATTATTCGATGCTATCAATCTAGACTGTTAACACTACCCTCACTGATCTATACTACATACTATGAACCAGAAGAACATCGTGCTTTGCGATTGTAATGGCTATTCTACTGCGTATAGGGCGAGTGCCAAGGAATTGGGACGAGTGAGAATTACATTTCCGTACGTGTTACGGGGAAAAATTCGCACTGATCAATCGCCTCAATTGCGATCGCAGGTTTTCCAGCTCTAGGAATAACCAGTGTACCATCGAGACCTAAGGGAAGGGTTCGGACCCCCCAGACCCCCCCTTATATACGTCCCTGGCAGGAGACCATCGCGTGTGCTGACTTCTGGCCGAAGAGTGTCGTGTTTCGGCGGTTCCGGGCCAACCTACCGAATCCTACACCGGAGACGATGGGGCCACGCCGTTTCGTCGCCTAAATTGATATTTATAAGCTTAAGTTTCATGGCGAATTGGGTTTACTGTAATGTCATGTAAACGGTTGTTTACATGACATTACAGTAAACCCAAACATTACGTGTCAAATGAATTAGTTGTTTAGTATTAGAAACCATAAATAGAGTAAGTAATTAACAATGTAATATTTCAGAAGGCTAAATAAATAAATATTAACTTTTAATTACCAAAAAGTAAAAATAAAAAGGGAAAAATACAGTGTGTGTTTAAATGACATTTGGATCTACCTTACGCATCCTCGAAAAGTTGAGTAATTACCCAACTGCCCACTTTTCCCGAATCGACAGTATAGTTTGATGATGATGGATACTAACCTAACCTAAAATTACATAATTATAAGTTCTATTACAAATCATCTGCAGCCAAATTTTGGCTTTCGGAACAACGATGTTTTCGGACAAATTTAGGCCTTGTTGTTAAAAAAACTCTCAATTCATAGGCACTGCCACGAATATCGAAATTCGAAGTTTGGAATCCAATTTTCGTGCTTATGGATTAGGAGTGTGCAATTTAGGGGCCTGTTATTGTGAACCTAATTTTACTATTTCTGTACCTTAGAAAGAATATTACATTTTCCAAAAGTAAAAGTTGTGGCGTGGCGATCACGATATGCCACATCGTAAAAGTTGCTATTTTTTTGTTGTCTATAAAAAATGATTCTGTTCACGCACCTACTCGTGACATCTAGCGCTCAGTGGCGATACTATACCAACCGGCCCTCCCGGACAGAAAATCTTCGCTCTCACTCGACACGATATACGGCACGACAAGCGCACGTTAACTTTTAAACGATATATATTTTTTTTTTGTACAATTTCATTTTGCGAAATAAACGCACTTCGGAACTTCAATAATAAATTGCTTCATTGAACGGACCCGGGAAACCACCGAATCCTGCACAGATTCTGACAATAAACCTAAATGTATCATTAGTTACCCATTAGTAACGATAATGATTCAAGACGTGTTTATTATACAACTTAACCAATATACTGGTTGCTACTTATGTAGGAACAAATTATCAGACAGTAGGTGTCAACCAGTTTAGTCAAAGAAGTTGTTTTTTCTAACTTATTTTGTGTTTTATGTGAATGTGTTATAGCTACTAATGATTAATAGAATTATTTGAAGCCACGAGCGCGTGAAATATAAATGGAATACGTAGTATTGATACATAAGATCTTAATTAAATAAAATGCAGCCGGGTTTGAAAGTGTTCGTCGGTTTTATTCAAATCGAAGGTAAGTATTATGTATGCCGCCTAAACAATCATAAAAGGTCATAATGTAATATTTTAATGGATTATCTCATAATAAGGCTTGTGCACAATGGAAGCTTGTCTAATAACTGCAAATAAATAACCGAGTTTTTGGACCGATTGTAGTTTGTACTATTTTGTTTTATATTGTTGTAAATATTTTTCATATTTTAATGATTGATTACCCTAATTTGTGTACATTTGTAATTGTAAACATTATTCTTTTTCACTTATCAATTATTTTGAAATTAAACTATAAAACTAAAATACAAAAGTAAAAAAAAAAAGTAAAAGTAGTTTATTCTTCAAATTAGGCATATTACATGCACCTATGAACGTCAATAAACTACCACCGGTTCGGAAAAATAAACCTCTGCCACGAGAAGAACCGGCGTAAGAAACTCGGCGAGGTGTCATTTTTTCAAAACAATATACATTGTATAGTTAAATATAAAATTACAGTCTCAGTTACTACAAAAATAACAAGCTACAGTAGAAAACCTATTTTCGCGATAGATTAGCCGTGCAGGACACTATCACTGCCAAACATCCCTGTCCATGATGTAATCGTTTACCTTATAATATGCTTTTGAAATAAGTGTTTGTTTTACTACAGATTTGAATTTAGAATTGCTAAGTTCAGTAATGTGTTTTGGAATTTTATTGTAGAATTTAATACAATTTCCCAAGAACGACTTTTTCGCCTTTACTAGTCTATAGAAGGTTATTTTCAGTTTCCCAGTGTTTCTGGTGGCTATTGGTTTATCAGCGTTCGTTGGGAAATTGCACAAATTCTTCCTAACATACATTATTATTTCAAATACGTATAGGGACGGCAGGGTTAGAATATCTATTTCTTTGAAAAATTCTCTTAATGAGTCACGCGAACCCAAGTTATAAATTGCCCGGATAGCCCTTTTTTGCAAAATAAAAACAGTTTCAATATCTGCAGCTGATCCCCACAAGATTAGACCATAAGTAATTATACTATTAAAATAAGCAAAGTAAACTAACCGTGCCGTTGCCACATTGGTAAGCTGCCTTATTCTCTTACAAACATCCGGAACACTTATTTATATACACCATTCAGTTTTCATATGTAAAAATAAAATGTTATCGAGGTTAGATTTCAGTTTTGACCCAACTCACCCCCTTTTACGGTACACAGAAAAGATTCAAGTCTCAGGAAAAAATGTTTCTGCTAACCGCAGAAACATGTGCCCTTACCGAAATTCGACCCCGGACCCCGGGATCTTTAGCTTCGTAGGTAGTGTCACTATCAACTAGGCTAAACCGGCCGACAAAAATTTAGTGATACTGTAAAACATTCACGTCACCGATTACATAGGTGTTTTTATTATGGGGGTGCATAATATTTGGTTTCTTTTTGCATAATGTTTTATATAATGGAATGTTTGAATGATGGTATAACATTTCATGACAATGCATAGTATAGTAATTTATTGTTTTAATAAAACACCTAATAGGTTGGATTAGTTGTCATACCATAAAGCATCCTTGTAACGATCATAAGTACATTTAAACCCACTTAATAGCATATATATCTACTACTTGTTTAGATTATGATGACATCAGAGTTAATAACTAGTAATTATGATTAATTTGCTCCTAATGGGTGCACATACACAGTAATGAACGCGACAGGGAATGGTAATGTATGAATTAATTTGTGGCCGTGATACTTTAAATGCAATTTGTAATATTTAGATTTAATTGAAGTGTCCTAAAAAGAGTTTACGTTTAACTGAACCGTAAGATTAATATAAAATAAATAAATATACCTAACAACTAAGAATAGTATAAAGGTACGGTCATATCGGTGCTCAAAATACGGTGACGGTACGGAATCGCAGTGAACGAGAGAGAACTTACGCATGAAGCACTTCACAGCGCTTACTATGCGTCAGTGCGTTCTAAGCAGCTGTGTGGCCAGAGCTTTATAAATAGTAAGTAACATAAGCGCAATCAAATAAATCACACCGAATGAATAGGCGCCAATGAAGTTTTCTCGTTCCTTGAAGTGCAGTTATTATATGTTTTAATTTTAATGCTCGACTATCAGCAATTAATATAAAATATTATTGAATATAAAAATTTAAGTATTAATATATTTGGTTGTAATTTTGACATCATGTATCATATTATGAGTGAATAAAATGTATCATTTTTTAAGATTGGACTTAGTGGTGGGTACTTAGTAGCTAAGGGAGGTATTCCACTCATCCAATATCTTTGTCCAATATACATTTGATCAAAGAAATTGGATGATTTCATCCAACTTGGATGGGACCCCGACATTTGATCAAAGATTCTGATGACATTTTAATCAATATGGCTACGCATGAAAAAAAAAACAACTTGGACAAAGATATTGGATGAGTGGACCATTCCACTCATCCAATATCTTTGTCCAAGTATTTTTTTTTCATCAGGCCCATGCCTCCGTCAAAGAACTTTGATCAAAGATTTGACAAAGATATTGGATGAGTAGAATACCACCCTTGGTACACTCATCCAATATCTTTGTCCAATAGGTATACATTTGATCAAAGAAATTGGATGATTTCATCAAACTTTGATAGGATCCCGACGTTTGATCAAAGATTCTGATGACAGTTCAATATCTATATGACTACGCATGAAAAAAAAACTTGGACAAAGATATTGGATGAGTGGAATACCAACCACCCTTACAAATAGCGTTATTTCTCCATTGCCTATGTATGTATTGAACACTAAAAACGCTTTTATACGTAGAATAATTTTCCTCTTAGAGATAATTAGGTATAATTGCAAACGCTCCAGTTAAAAAATTCCAAGCTTTAGGTACATGAATGAAACAAGCTAAAGCGGTCACTGCAAAAGAAAGAAATTGGTTTCGCGTTCGTTAGCCCAAGCACAGAGTAGGTACAGTCAGCATCAAAAGTAGCACGCATTTCAAAACTTCAAAAGTTTTCATTATAAATGAATAAAAACTTTTGATGCCTTCATATGCGTGGCTACTTTTAATGCTGACTGTACACGGACAGAACATCTCAAGTCACTTCAAGAGATATAATTATTTTCTTGAGAGCGCATAATGACAAGTTCTGTAATAGCCTCGCGTAGTTAGCGGTGTGAACTCAGCCTTCTAAGGCCCTACTGTCCTTAACCCGAGGCGTGACGAGTCGGCCTTCCTTAGCTGACTCCTGCTATAATTCACAATGTCCAACTTGGGTGCGTCCACTAGCTATGCAGTGATTGTCTCTTCTCAATGCATGCTGCCAAGGTTATTGTCAATCGATGCTGATGTGAAGCAGGTAGCATTGTAATAAATTTGCTTTTATTATCGTTTATGATGTCACTTTTATTGAGTTTTTACTTCTCCTTTTATGATTGGGTACCTACTTTATTGTCAAGTACCTAATAGGTACAATTACATAAGTAACCATTGCAGATAAATAATTTGAGATATTCTTTATCCTTTTCAAAATAGGACCATTTTCGCATATCAAAACTAAATATATTGGGTGCGCTATTTGTCTTATAAAAGGAGTATGTCGATTAATGATGATCATTATCCAGATACTCGTTTTCCCGAACAGCGAGAGCGTTTTCTAATAGCGAAGAGTCTTGACCAACTAGGACAGATACAGAGGGCGGTACTCCTGGAGACAGGACGCGAATAGTTCGGAGGTTCCTCTCTATGTCGACCTAACCACCGTTAGCTTAGGCCCCGCGTCGCCGCCAGCGGCACCCTTGTATGTTTGGTAACTTAATATTGATTTTATGGTTAGTAAGTAATGTTTTATAATATACTTTTAATAGAAATATTTTAAAAACCTAATCTAACACGAAAAGTAATTAAAAATAATAAGCGGAAAATACATTCACTTAAAATATCCATCTCTATTTTCAACTTATTTAGATTTTTACCTTTATTTGCTTTCACAATGTGTTGTGGATAAATGGCTCTCTCTACACAAACCTGATACCGCCGATAATTCGTCTAAAAGGACACGTTGTAGGGTGACATCCCGAATTCCGTACAATTGACAACACAGCCCTCCATTAAGGCCAAGACAGCTTCCATTTATACGACCCTGTGTCAACATTTGGTTTTAAGAGTGTTTTAGCGGTAGTTAAAACAAAACAGGCTATTGTTGTTTTTGTTTACGACAAATCCTTAAATAAATAAAGGGTCAGCAATGAGCTTGTGACCTATCACGAGAGTGAGGAGTGACAGAGACTATGATGTCAGGTATTTGGTATTTATTTATCCCATCAAAAACATAAATGTGAAAAAGGGAGCCAAGTTCAATTTAAAGAATATGCGATGCTTGGTTGTCGTCTTCACCGACAAAAGAATTGAGATCTAAATGGGTGCCAAGTTTGAAATGGTGCCAAGTCCGGCACTACATTGTTTACAGTAAAACTAATTTACTGCGGCTTAATGCATTTTGAGCTTTAACTTGATATCAAACAGCTTTCATGGTATTATAACATACTATTTACAACACAATAAAAGCACTTTCTACACTGAGAGAAAAAATATTGTTCGAAATAAAAACCTGATATCTAAAAACGTGAATATTAAATTCAATTAACTTTTAATTATTTTTTCTAGGCGGTAGAAAAAAATATAATTTTAAGGTTTATTAATTTTATAGTTTAGGAAATGTAAAACGGTTTGCTTCATCGTGAAATTAATATTCTTTACTCGAAATTATTTTTTGTATTTATTTATATTACATAATATAAAATTTGTGTATTTTCCATTCAAACTTAAACAAACCGCGGCGACACCGACAATTAACAAGACCGTCATTAACTCATTAATTTATTAGTGTTATTATTCGATGAGTTATTAAACCAAAAAGGATTACTTAAAACCTCAAATCGACCTCCAGCTCATTTCATAGCAGACACGACGACGTCACGTCGAGTGGATGACACCTATAGGTCTGTATGTGGGTGTAAAAGTTAAGAGTTCAGTTCCTGCCCGTCCTTTTGATGTGAAAACACCGACACTCAAGTTGCTCCCATGGGCCCTTGAATTAAAGAAAAGTATAGGTACCTGCCTGCTTGATGTTAAATACTAGAAAACATGTATGAGGCGGATTTGACTAAAACGAAAAATAATACAAACAGTTTATTGTTCTTTGATTGATTTGTTACTGAGGTGTATGTGTGTCTGTATTGTTAACGTGTCATCATCATCATCATCATGTCAGCCGAAAGACGTCCACTGCTGGACATAGGCCTCCCCCAAAGACTTCCACAATGACCGGTCCTGCGCCACCCGCATCCAGCGGACACCCGCGACCTTCACCAGGTCATCGGTCCACCGTGTGGGGGGCCTGCCCACGCTACGCCTTCCGGTACGTGGTCGCCACTCGAGAACCTTTCCGCCCCAACGGCCATCGGTTCTACGTGCTATGTTATATTAACGTGTGTATAAAAGAAAACTTTTTCTGTATATGTGTCCTTGTAAGTACAAAAAATGCTCTTAGCGAAGAGCAAAAATAATCTCTTCAAAGTAGACATATTATAAGATTTTTCAATGGAATCATATTCTTCACGTTTTTATTAACCCGGGGAAAAACTCACAATTTGTCAAAATAGTACTTACATACAATAAATATTAACAATCATGTAAAGGCGAAGAACATTACATCTAAATTGTGAACACTAACAAGTCGCAAAGTACAGTCGCGTCGAATAAGAGATACCGCGCGTACGCTAAAGACTTGACACCGCTCTCTTTATAGCGGGCACTGCAACCGTGACTTTTGCCGACACTTAGGGACGTTTAAACTAGGCAGTTTTAAACCCATTGTTCTTTGCGCACTAACTTACGATGAATACTTGCACTTTTGCTGCTCAGTGGATAATTCCTGTTATGCGAATAAGCGATTCGACAAAAGAAAACTATAACAGTAACTATCTGGTACCTAACGTGTAAAGTGTCAATGGCACTGTTTTAATATACCTGATTGTAAAATTATCAGATACTCACAGGTTTTTGGTGTTATTTCGTATTATGCGTCGGTGTCTAACAAGCATACCGCCCTTCTGATGAAAAGCAGACTCCGTAACAACCTTTCATAAAGAGTCTAGAGTTTTTCGGCCGGTTTAACCTAGTTAGTAAACTATCTACAAGCCTGGAGGTTCTGCGTTCTAGTTCTGGTAAGGGCATTTGTTTATGTGATGAGCTAAAACTTTTGTTCCGACTTGGTTGTTTACTAGGGTGGTCCTTATTTCGTTTATTTATATTTTTCTACGTAGCACCCGCTTAGTGTTATATTTACCACTAAAAAACCAACGTATTTTTTTTCAGAATTTTTTATACCTTTTAGGGGTCGCTACCGAATTTTGAAAATTTGGACCCTCCATACAAGATGTTTTTTCTTTCAATTTTTATTTTAGATTTTTCGTTGTGGGGCGATGAGTCTGGGTGTTTTAATGTGCAACCTAACATAAAATAGCGCTGCTGATTTATAAAAAAATATTTTATAAATATTTTAGGAGTTCTAAGTATAGTAAGTATTGATTTAGAGGAGCGTCCATACTTTCCGTTCCATTCCATTAATATATATTTTTTTATTAGCAATGTTATTATGAGTTAAATTGGACATTTATACACTTTGAGTCGTCGTTCCACAATGAACAATCAAAAAAAAAAACAAAAAAAAACACACTTAGTCTACTAACAGTTTTTAAAGAGTTGGCACCTTGTGAATAGTTTGTATTGTAGTTACACCTAAATACGTACTTTTTCATAAATAATAGGTATATACCAATTTAATAAGGATCGCAAACAAGAACTTTAGAGGATAATTGTGGTGAACAGTTGCTTTGATTTGTGGGGGGACATTGGTCAAACCGGTTTTCATCATAATACAGTTTATAACCTAAAAGTCACTTTGAGGTTATAAAATGTATGGAAATGAGAGGTCAGGATTGACTTCTTAACCGCCGACTACCATATTGGGATTATAAGTATATTTGCGTGAAACGTGGCAGTGAAAATATGTACTTGTATATCATATCATCTTTCTTTTTACTTTATTATATCTACATATTAAATTTACTTTCTGTATATGTATGTTATTTCAACAGAAAAAAGAATTCTTTTATCACTGTATGTTTTACCTAGGTACAATGCATCATAGAAACAAACAACTGTAATTTCACTTTGACATTTTAATTTGTGATCAAGCAGCAAAATATTATAAGTAAAATGTATATTAGTAAAGTCTAAGCAGTCTCTCAGTGCTAATTTAACCTGGCTGGCTATATGTAGGCAAATTAGATTCACTTGAAGTCTTCACAGCATATTGTCGTAAATTATCCTAAAATTATAATTAACTAAGCGAGACAGTTTTAACTGTGACACTTCCTGATATTACAAGGTACAATAGGAGCACAAAGGAAGGCGGCGAGTGTTACTCTTTAACATATGATAAAGCGATATAGGAAATGAAATAACGTAATTGGTAATAACGTCGATACTGACAATGTCGACAGTTGTATAGTTAATATATTTTACTTATTTATTTTTATAAACACGATTATGGCTATCGATGTTTGGACTGCAAACGCGCGGATACTAGAACATTTCATGTTCACTCATTCATGTATACTCATACTCCCCAACCGATAATATCGCAAAATTTTACTAAAGCAAGGGCTACTTTATCTAGTTAGAAATAAAGTTTTCATTACAAATAAAGTAAAGCAGTAAAATTATTCATTTTAAAATAACTCATGTGTAAATTATATTCCAGGCGAAATGAACGCGCATGCCTTACGTCGGATTTATATCTGATAAATTGTTTCTAATTTGTTAATTATATTAGTATCAAAAAGTTTATAAATGGAGAAACTTAACGTATTTACTTATCGGTAAACTTAATGGATTCTGCATCACTTGATCTGAACCTTACAATAATTGTACTAAAGATTAGGTATATACCGAGACAAATGCACAAATTCGTATTAAATATGTATTATCATCATCCATTATACTTACATGCCAAGCGACGTCCTTTGCTGGACACAGGCCTGCTCCAAAGAGCACCACTAATTCCTGGTCCTGCATCCAGTAGAATCCAGCGACCTTTACCAGGTTATCAGTCCACCTTGTAGGGGGTCTACGCGCTGATCCATCCGTCACGTGGTTGCCACTCAAGAAGCTTTCCGCCCCAACAGCCATCGGTTGGTTCTACGTGCAATGTGCTCCGCTCACTGCCACTTAAGGTTAGCGATATGGAGAGCTATATCAGTTACTTTGGTTCTACAGCAAATGGCCTCATTTCTGATGCGATCACGCAGCATAGCCCTCACCATTCTTTGGATGAGTTTCAAATTATATGATATTCAGCTATTCCTACAGAAAAATTTACAGAAAATTAGCTTAAAATAAGCTACTACAGCCATGAGGTAAAGTACGCGATGTTCAATCTTGAGGTCATTGGTTCGAATCCCGGCTCTTACCACTGGATAAAAAAAAACGAAATATTTAACACTAGCTTTTCGGTGAAGAAAAACATTGTGAGGAAAGTGGTCTAACACTAACAAGGGCAAGTTTTCCCTCAGACCTGTAAGGTCAGATGGCAGTCGCTTTTGTGAAACTAGTGCCTACGACGAATCTTGGGGTTAGATGACAACGCGGAACCCAGGCTAATCTAAGACAACCTGGAAAACCCTAGGGGGATATTATGTAGATGTGGTTATATCATCATGATCAGCAGGCTTATACAGGGCGTTCCACGGATAGCCGTGCGTCCATTAAACTTTCAATCAGTTTAAGTTGTAGTAGTACTTTACCTCCATGTGGTATAGACCACATGGATGTAAAGTACCTTGAATATTGTAGATTAAACATTTTACAGAAAGAAGACATTATTTTAATTAAAAAAAAAACAATTTAAACTGATTTCATAAATTTTGAAATAATTACATGATTGAACCGGGAATCGAACCCGCTACACCGGAAACCAGGCATTAGTCCCCCCGTTAGCCCGTTGGGCATTACATATCCTGAGAGATCAAGTGATAGACGGACAGACAGTGTCATTCCTAGGGGTTCCTTTGTTACTTTTTTTACCATAGACTCTAAACAACCCGTAATTATTCTCTTCCATTTTATAGAGTACCTACTTATTTCTGTCTCAAGAATTTGTTGAAAAAAATGTACTAAAGAATACGATCTTTTAAAAACAAATAAACAAAACATGTACTACTAGTTCGCTTTCTTTTATATTGAAAGTTATTTTTAAATTAAAGTAAAATCCCAAGTCGGTACGAATTAATTTATCTACGGTACTTTTTTCCCTCATTGAATTTCATTAGGAATCCAATCTCACAAGCTAAGATAGAAGTAAGATAAATAGTGAAAATCCAACATTAAGATTAATGTCTTTTCTTTATAATTTAACAGAGTACGTGTAACGAAGCTAAATTCGTAGGGATGGAGCCAGAACACAATCTTTCTTGTTTTTGGTAAAATATAAAATAAATAATGATTATGTCGAGCCAAGGTTATCAAGAAAATAGAACAGATTACCGCGCGATCTTATAATTTTTGTTAATTTTTCTATATAAACGAATTAAGAAAGAGTTTGAGAATATTGTTGAAAATTATCTCACCTTGGCTAGATCAAATATAAGTTAATAACACATAATATAATTTTCAGTAAACGAGCAGAGCCTCTCGCCATTATTTGTTTAGACATGCAATGTTTAAAGAACACTAAAGTCTAGCATTAGCACAGTTCAGCAAATACTGGCAGTAAACACTCAATTTGTGCTCTCTGCCGGCTGACCCACATATATATGAATCATGCATGACATGGAATAGTGAGAAAAGCGTATATTCGTGAGAGGAACGTTAAATGCGCCTAGTCAAAAAAGAAATTCATAATGGATTAATGATTCTTATTTTCAATCGAACCATATGGCAAATATAATTTAGATCTGATAGTAGTTTTTTTATTATTATTATAAATGAGATTGCTCTTGGCCAGCGTCTAGCTAGGAGGACAAAGATGAGGCCGACGATGAAGCGAGCTCACCCAGAAGATGCCTATTCACTCGTGCCTTACAAAGGTCCACATCATGAGGTTAACTAGAATAGGGATTAATTTGCCTTTGCAATTTTATCTTATAGGATATTGTATTTTTGGCGTTCGCTTGTTTTAAAATGCAAAATGATTGATGAACGTATATTAATAAATGCCACCTTATTTCTATGAAATGAAGTGCTGATATTCATACATATAGAAAACGAATATAGTATAATCATAAAACCCCATACTTATATTCGGATTGCCAACTGTGTAACTTTTACTCTAAGTGCTACCTTGTACAAGCTTAAATATTCTAATAATAACTATCGATCATGGCGTAAATGGACACTCATTTTGCTATTAAACCATGAAATTAGAAGCCGGACCGTTCACTTCAAATTTATGCCTTATCTTACCAATTATTCAAAAATATTCCAACAACTTTAGAAATTATGTGCTTCATATTTAATACTGCATATTATTTAACGTAAACGGAAACTAATTATTGGTACCCATTAGGAAATAATCAGGTTCCGGACATATGTATATATTTATAACAGGATTGAAAGTTTGAAGTAGGTAAGACAATAAAGGTTGGCAACGCACTTGTGATTCGTCTGGAGTTGCAAGTGTCCATATGCAAAGGTGTCTGCTTACCATCAGGCAGGCCGTAAGCTTGTTTGCCACCGTCGTAGTATAAAAAATATTTAAAACAAAGGTACCTTGCTAACCATTTTGAAATGTCTACTGCGCAAATTTTACATTACACAAATGCTTTGCTTAAAAGATCTGAAACTAATAGATACATTTGGTTCGCCACTTGGTGACGTTTTTACGAGTACGTAATTAATCAACAAAGCACACGAAATTAATTTGTCAGTGACACTTCTAAAAATTGAAGGTTAAAAGATTGAGATTATATGTGCTACATACAAAACAGTTCACAGTCTTATTATCATCGTCATGTCTCGCGACCTACAAGATAAAAGCAGGTCGTTTTATTCCAACCCGACACTAAGCTAACAACAACAATCGCATTTATTTACGGGTCGCGTTTATGATTTAAGGTACTGCGTTAGAGTACAACCCGCCTATCCTGTCGCGCGAGCGTATTCGCAAGCCTAGCAATAAAATCCGGTCTGTTAGTATTATCAGCTCATTCTGAACTCTTTGCATGCTAAACTCGAGCGGGGCGCGGCTATCGCTCGATAAGAATTTGTACAATTTAGAAATTTCTTAGGTATTCTATGGAGCGATAACTGTTTGCTGTGGCGATAAGGACATTTTTATCATTTCTTAATGAAAGGTTAAACTATTAAGGTTAGAAAATTTACCTTACTGTACCGTATTATAATATTTTTTTTTAAACATGCAATGAAATGTTGATGTTATGTTCCTTAAAATAGAATGCGAAGTATGACGTTTCAGGTTCAGCTAGGACATGAGGTCGTTAATGGAATTTCATACAAATCTTGCAGGCCTAAGCCAGCAAAGTCCTCTTTTTTAATTTCCATTCCACATAAATTTGTGGCACAGCCATCATGACATTCTGTCACTATGCATATTAAAAACAAAACTTTTTTTTTTGTTGTATATTTCATTGCATGTTTGAGAAAAACACTATACATACTTCGGCGAGAAATATGGGGTTGCCCGCCTCAGACCTATCCTAGTCTATATGTCTTCGGTCGGTAACCCCTTTCGTCCCGGCTTCTGTAGTAATGTACTATATAATAAGCTCTTGGACAATTCGCAAGTTCAGTGGTGACATATAACTTTGTTATTGTATGATTATCATACCGACTGAACACACAGTACCTGTCGCCATTACATGTAACAGTCGAGATATAACATGGTTATATCACTGTTAGATCTCATAGTGGCTCAAAGCCTATATTAATTTAACCAAGTGTTATAAGAAGATACATTTCCAGCATATTAGTTAGTTCACCATTAAAGGTGTCTCGATGTCATGATAAGTTTCTTGTTAGGTAACGATATACTTTTCCTAAAGCCTTGTGATATGTTGATTGTGCAGGGTGGTGAAGAGAGAGAGAGGGTTCACAAAGAAACACACTATCCGGGGTACATAATATACTCGTCCGAACCTCTGTACAACTGCGTTCCATTATATTCGTAAACTAACAATTTATATTATTAATTTACGTGCTTTGAGAGGGAATCTCTTATCCAGTTAGCACACACTCTATCTGTCGTTGATCTAATAATTGCTTATTATATTCATACGTGAAGATATGAGTGTTTGCCAATCACAGCCTGTAATGGGAAAAAAACTTATTCGGAGAAATTCTAAAAAGATGTAAATGTACTCGTCATATTGCTCAACATTATAATCAATTTGACATTAAATGAAATCTTAACCTATGAAATAAACTAAATTTAAAAGTTTCATGCGCAGCCCACTATGCTGGGACAGCAAACTGTATAACACCCTTATCATGTAACCATAATAAGGGTGTTATCATTGTCATAACAGCAACATTATTAAGATTTTATAATGAAATTATTTTAAAATTAAACTTACGTAGTTCTAAAAATAAATTTAATGTATTACGAACATCTACACCTAACTAAAAAACGAATCACGATTTAATACGGCACATTCGATTTTATGAAAACATACAATTTCGATCATCATATTATCCTAGCGATGCAACTGTTCTGTCATATCCTGAAGGATGCCTGGGGTCCGCTACCTAATTCCAAGAATTGGCGTACCCACTAGTTATTACGGAGGCGACTGCCATCTGACCTTGCAACCAAACTAGACTATGACTAGTCAACTGAGTGGGCAACTTGACTATAACAAATTTCAAATTAAAAGAAAAATTGAAAGAATATCGGGTATAATAAGCAGAAATCCTGCTCGGAGCTTAAAATTTTTCAATTATTCCTTTAATTTAAAATTTTCGCTAGCAGCGTTACTGCTTAATACAAAGTTAATTTGACTATTACAAGTTCTCAAGCCGCCCGAAGTCAACGGCTTAGTGTGCCTTCTAAAGCTCGGGAGTGCTCAGTAACCACTCAAAGCGGCACCAAGCCGCTGGGCCACGAATGCTCCAATGTCGATAACGTCGATGAAGTAAAATAAATAATTACTGTCCCCAGCTTTACAAAAGACCGAACGCAAAACCCTGCTAAAAATAGATCGTTCTTGTAGGAGGATCCATTCTTTGATCGAGAGTGTTTTATTGTACAGGCATATTTTTCTCCATAAATTCACGGCTCGAGTAACACTATCCATTACAGCTAGTCACATAGCGTGAAAAGCCGACTTTGCCCAGGCGCCGTGACACCCGAAAAGATAATGGCGCCGCGTATTGACTTGTTATGCTGAATATCAATTTGGAGATCGCATTTGCCTGTTTATTAATGTTTTACTCCACGTTTACTTCGTGCAAATCAATTTTATGTAAAAAAAATCAATAGGGCGAGAAGTTTTTTATTCCTTTGAGTTTGTTGGGACAGGTAAATATTTTTTTACGTCTACCTAACGATATTACGACTCAATTAATTGTTGTAGGTAATTGGTTACTTCAAGAGTAGCACTGTTTTTCAGAAACCTACAATTTTGACATCATTAAAGAAATATAAATAATGATAAATATTAGAAGACAATTTTGACATAAACCGAACTAGTCCCATAATAAGCTCAATAAGACTTGTGTTATGGGTACTAGACGACGATATATTTAATAGATATTATATACTTATATACACGGAAAAGAGCCAAATCCAAGTCTCAGAAACAAATGTTTCTGCTCACCACAGAAAAAATGCCATTACCGACATTCGAACCCGGGACCTCTATCTTCGGAGTGGCACTACCAAGTAGTTTAAATAGGGCGAGAAAAACTTCTTGAATCTTCTTCTTCTCCTTAGGTTCTTGAAGAAATAAATTTCTTTTAAAACTAACTTTTCATTATATAGGCTAAACAGGACGACAAATAAATAATAATAATAATAAATAATAAATAAATATTAGGGGATTTTTTTTTTACACAAATTGAACTAGTCCCAAGGTAAGCTCAATAAGGCTTGTGTTATGGGTACTAGACGACGATATATTTAATAGATATATACTTAAATACATAGAAAACATCCAAGTCTCAGGAACAAATGTATCTGCTCACCACAGAAACAAATGCCCTTACCGGGAATCGAACCCGGAACCTCTAGCTTCGGAGGCAATGGCACTACCAACTAGGCTAAACAGGCCGAAATTCATCATCAAAATCATTACATTTGAGTTTAAGGTTATAAATAAAACGTACCCCATTTTATTTTACATAATCTATCTTTAATATTTGAATAATCAATAGGTTTATCCATAACCAAGGAAGGATAACAACCTTCCAAAATTATGTTGCTCCTACGACAGATATAATCTAAAATCTCTCATATAATTCTAGAGCCTAACATTAGAAAAAATATACGAGCACCCAAAATGCTGGCGTGGTGTGTAGGTACGCGGATCTATGGCCACTTGAGCATGTGTGTCACGTGCCGGATTATAAAAGCTTTTTCCAATTTTCCATTGTAGAAGCACTCGGGATCTCCAGCGACCACGTAGGCGCTATATCTTACGCTCTCCGTACGCTTTTATTTTAACGAAATTTACCCCCTCCACTGTCACTGCCGATTACTTTCCATTGTCTCGCCAAGAGCCGTAACACCGCATCAAATTGGGAAATATTGAAAGAAAACGTGCAAAGCGATCCGGTTACATCGTGGGACGGATCGGTTAACCCCTTATTTTAGGGATGACGACGGAATGTATCGTATTATTGTGTCCTTTGTTCTATCACATGGGTACCCCACCAAAATATGGATTGTGTTGCGAATAAGGAAATATAAATTTAATGCCGAGCCACATTTAATTAAACCAAATGTGCTTATGCGCGTCCGACCCGTGTCCGAAATCAGAACACAAAACGACGGTAGCAAATAAAGTCATAAAGTTGCCCACGAATAATAGGCGCAAATTTTTTTACGCTCCAGTCCCACAATGGAGGGCTGTTTATTGTACTCATTCATACAAATCCGGAAAAAATAAAACAGATATTAAGAGGCGCCCTCACCGACCGGGCTTCCCGCCTCGCACATTAGTGTCCCCGAAAATGTCCCATTCTTATTCAAATATTTCCGGCAATTTGTTTGTCCTATCGTTCAGAAGGGTATAAAATAGGTTAAGAAGAAAACGGACCTTTCCGTTACAAATATACCCGTTACAATTATTTTCATTGTAGATTATTGAACCCTTGTTTACATTATATTTTCATTAACTTTTCTCTGATCCAATTTCCACTAAATAACGTTTCACTATGAAAATACCCATACCAAAACATGAAGTTCAAAACCACTTTGCGTAGGATCTTCAATATTAGAGAGCTCCGATGACCAGTTCGTCTGGCTCCACTAAACAGATTATATTAGAATGAGTTTTGTATTTGTCGTCTGCCTCGCGTGCATTGAACGCCAATGAGAACGAGTGAACGGCAAATACAAAACTGACTCTAATTCAATTACGTTTTGTAAAGACGACCACACTTAAGACCTCAAACAAGCTACACGGAAGTTTGATGCCAAAAAACTTGGCACGGAGTTTATTAATGCAGTCAGACGGTATTACTCACGCTGAACTGATTCCTTTGTTTGCCGCGACTTGTCTTTTTGGATGCACAAGTAAAACAGAAAATTCGAGTAAATTATATGGAAAGTTCGCTGGCGCAGCGGTTCGATTTAAAGCTCTCCACTTTTCCATGCAATGTTCGTAAACCCACTTTCGAATATTGCTAAGCTTCAAACTCTTTGTCTACAAAATCTTGATTTAGCTATTGTATTCTGCGAGAGTTTCGATTCAATTTGAGACAGTGGTTCTATAATGCACGCTGCCATTTTTGCCGCTATAAAATTGTTTCGGTGGAAGTGCACTTAGCGTAGACATCTTAGCGAGTGCGCAAAATGTTTTGTGAAATAACAATTTGGCCATAAACTCTATTCCCTAGTTGCCCAGCGGCGAGTCGCTCGCCGTGGGTGATTGTCACTACGCTACGGCCAATACTAACAAGCAGCTGAACCCGCATTTTAAAGTTATAGTTTGACTCTGACTTCGTCGTAAAGGCTGTTACCATCTGTGAAACATATTTCCTTTTAATATCACCTTTCATTTGCATTTACAATTTTGATGACCAACTTAGCCTAGTTTGTATTGTCTCTGCCTACGAAGCTGGTGGTCCCGGGTTCGATTCCCGTTCAGGGCATATTTTTTATGAATATATATTTGTTCCTGAGTTTTGGATGTCTTCTATGTATTTAAATATTATATAAGTAGGTATGTATATCGTCGCCTAATCCCATAGTACAAGCTTCGTTTAGGTACTCTTGGTACAAGGTCGATTTGTGTAAGATTGTTTACAAAAATATTTACTTGTTTTTCACTTGAGTTCTGCTCGAAAGTTTTTTTTTAATAAAAACAAGTAATATCTAATACGATAAGTATGAGTCTCCATAGCTTTCTCTTTCATATATTGTATGAACTAAGATACAAGCGGTACAAGTTCCTTACTGCTATATTTTTTATAGTTCCACACTAACCTCTCGTAGAACTGAAGACAGGTTTAATTCAAAATTACTCACAATTTGCAAGCGGCAACTCCCAGCTACTAAGTTTTATTCTGTGTAACTCCAACTTAATAGGTTTTCTTACAATGTGTTTAAGTTTCAATCTTACGTTGGAAGAATTAATAAAGAGTTGAATTCTCGCAAAGTAGGTATTAAAATATGGATCATTTTCACCGTTAAGTTTTTGATTTTATTAGGTACTTCTATAAAATTACATTGGAACTATCGGGGGGTGCCGTCCCATACGCGGGAACATTTATATTTTATAAGCTTTATAAGTTTACTATTAATTGTAACAAAGCGTAACAAGATAATGAGTAACTAAATTCGAAGTGCATATATTTATTTAAATAAAAATCTAATTATAATCGAAATGAAGATAAACTATAAAACGATTTAAACTAACTTAAAAATAAATCACTACATAGTATAAAACACAGTCGCTTCCCGCTGTCTGTCCCTATGTATGCTTAAATCTTTAAAACTACCCAACGGATTATGATGCGGTTTTTTTTATATAGATAAAATGATTCAATAGAAAGATTTTTATGTATAATACTTGCATAATATAGTCGAGAAACTCTGATAATTTTAGAGGTTTCTAATATGATGTCGTAAATAATAACCTTTTTTTGCGCTTCATTGCAAATGCTGGCTGAACCTTACAAGATAGATCAAAATAATGTACTACAGTAGTGTACAACTTAAAAAGGTCTACAAAAAATCTGCGATGGTATATGTCTATCTCTTAGGGATAACTCACAATAACCAAACGAGAAATAATGGCTTATTCACGAAGCTATTTTAAGCAATACAGCATTAATCCTCATCCAATTAAGTACCTTTAATACAGATCAATATGGCCCTGTACAGCATGTAATTTAAATGAAGATATTACAGATTTAAAATGCAGGGACATAGCGGTTGCGGCGGTACCGGTCGGGTTGTATATAAAGAGACATTCTGTAGTATATTTTTATATCAGCATTGCAGCCGTGCGAAGCCGGGGCGGGTCGCTAGTAAATTATAAAAAGAAAACAGCGTCTAGATCTCCCTCTTGTGGCATGGATTCCAGGACGCTAGGGGCATTACCCCTTTGGGTCGCGAGAGCGATCCGTTAGCAGAGGTATCCACCAGCCCTGCGATCCTCGATGCGTTGAGTAGCCGAGACGACAAAGCTTTTCATGTCGGTTGACCAGGGACCCAAGGTTTCTACCGCAAGCGCCGCAAATTCGTAATCTTTCATTAAAGATGAGTATTTGCGGCGCTTTTAAGGGTTTGGGCCTAATCAGCCGCAGCGCCGGCCTGAGAGCGGGTACCCTGGATGTGGGACTGAGTGAACGTATCGACGCACGTGGCGTCCCAAACCCGAGGCCTGCCAATGGAGAAAATAAAAAATACAGAACATAGAACTACGTAATTATAACTATAACTAAAACTACCTCTAAACAACCTATAGGGACCCTGTAGACGAATAATATTATCACAAGGGATGTCAATATTACCATGGTTTTCAA
Source organism: Notocelia uddmanniana (assembly GCA_905163555.1). NCBI lineage: Eukaryota > Metazoa > Arthropoda > Insecta > Lepidoptera > Tortricidae > Notocelia > Notocelia uddmanniana. The sequence continues at coordinate 28,391,966 of LR991055.1, forward strand.
AATTTTATGGATTTTGCTTCAATATTCATCAATATTCACGTGATACAAATCGTGCTATGAGTGTAACGCGTGATAATAATAACCATGTAAAAGGCCTCATATTCATCATCAATCATTTTGACTCAGGATCATGAAAGTATTCTTTAGTGTCGTATTAATTGCTAGTTTTAATATGTAGTTGGTTTTTTTAGCAATTTTAGTATTTAGTTTAAACATGAGGAAAACAAAGATCCGAAAAGGTTTTCTTTTTTTCAATTTTAATAAAAAATCCCCACGCACGTATCTAATCGAAATTTCGATATCTGTGACGTAATCCTGGGAACGCGGGGCTCGACCATCAAATAACGGAATTTAATATACAAATACTTACCATTGGCTTTGTCGTTATAAAACATTTATGAGGATATTACGGGGGGTTCCGTACATTATAAAACAGAGCAAACAATTCGGCGCGTGCTACATAATCTCTACAAATTGAAAACGTCAGGCGACGTGAGTTGTGCGAACACGGTTGGCCAGAAGATCTAATTGTGTCATAGCAGGTACACATTCTATATAATGAAAAGTTTGTTTTAAAATAAATTTATTTCTTCAAGACTTTTATTTAAACTAGTTGGTAGTGACGCTGCCTACGAAGCTAGATGTCCTGGGTTCGAATTCCGGTAAGGGCATTTGTTTCTGATGTAAGCAGAAACAATTTTCTGAGACTTGTATGTTTTTGATTTATTTAAGTATATATTATTTATTAAGTATCTATACTAATATTAAAAAGCTGAAGAGTTTATTTGTTGAAAAAATATTTTTGTGCTGGATAGTCCATTTATCGAGGAACGCTATAGGCTATATAACATCACGCTGCGACCAATAGGAGCAAAGATGCGGACGAAGTCACGGGCAATAGCTAGTATCTTATATATCGTCGTCTGGTATACCGATAACACAAGCCTTGTTGAGATCACTATGGGACTACTTCGATTTGTGCAAAAAATTGTCGCCTGATATTTATTTATTTCAAGAACGGTTCCCGGCATTGTCACTTAACATGCTCGCTGTACTTACAACTACGTATGGTAACTACGGCTATAGCCGTTACCGCCGGCGCCGGCGAACGTATTAAGCTGGATTCATATTTGTCTGACGTGACGTGCCGCGTATATATATTATATATGATATAGGTTTCATACATTTAGTAGAGCTGGATCCACATTAATCTGATGCGCTATGACCTTACACGTGATGACTCAGGCAGTGTAAAGCGCATCAATGAGCATTACATCACATAAGTAATGAACCTGACTTAAGGACAAGACCTAAATTGGTTTCATTTTAACAGTATTTGAACAAAAGTATTCGACTTGGCGAAATAAATTTAAAAAAGTAAAAGTAAAAGTAGTTTATTCTTCAAATTAGGCCTATTACATGCACCTATGAACGTCAATAAACTACCACCGGTTCGGAAAAATATACCTCTGCCACGAGAAGAACCGGCGTAAGAAACTCGGCGAGGTGTCATTTTTTCAAAACAATATACATTATATAGTTAAATAAAAAATTACATTACTACAAAATAACTTAAATAACAATGCTACAGTAGAAAATATATTTTCGCGATAGATTACCCGTGCAGGACGCTATCACTGCCACACATCCCTATCCATGATGTAATCGTTTATCTTATAATATGCTCTTGAAATAAGTGTTTGTTTTACTACAGATTTGAATTTAGAATTGCCAAGTTCAGTAATGTGTTTAGGAATTTTATTGTAGAATTTGATAAAATTTCCCAAGAACGACTTTTTCGCCTTTACTAGTCTATAGAAGGTTAATTTGAGTTTCCCAGTATTTCTCGTGGCTATTGGTTTATCAGCGTTCGTTGGAAAATTGCCCAAATTCTTCCTAACATACATTATTATTTCAAATATGTATAGGGACAGCAGGGTTAGAATATCTATTTCTTTGAAAAATTCTCTTAATGAATCACGCGACCCTAAGTTATAAATTGCTCGGATAGCCCTTTTTTGCAAAATAAAAACATTACTTATATAATGTTTTCAAAGTATAATAAGTTACTGTGAAATATTTAATAATTTGGTACAAGCTTTTATTGCCGACTGTACTTCGTTGAGACGGTTCTAATGAGCCCGAAGAAGTTTGGATTATCTTGTATAGTTTAGGAGTTACTATGGCCACGTTTTGTCTCCATCATCAGATCAGCTTAGTGGTACAATAATAATGTGTTTTTATTGAACTTACATAAATATGCCAAATTTCAGCACGATCGGATACCGGCACCACTTGGCTGAAAAGAGAATGGCAAAATTTGATGACAACAAAAAAGCCTACAGTGGACGATTCACTCCGAACGGCTGGAGTTGGAGTGCACCCTATTAAAGTCAAAGGATTTCGTACCCTCCATACGGAAGTTAGATTTCATATTTGAATGGGTTGCAGGCAGCGGTAGAGTCGGCGGCAGCCGACCGGCTGCCTGCAACCGCTCGTCAAATATAGCCGGTCGGCTGCCGCCGGCTCTTCCGCTGCCGTTCGGATACGAAGTCTAACTTCTGTATGGAGGGTTCGAATTCCTTTGACTCTGGTGGCGTGTGCGTGCACACTCCGGCTGTTTGGTGTGAACCGTCCATGATATTGGATGCCGATGTCAGATCTTACAGCAAAAATACTTGACAGTTATCAGGTGATATTGTCAGCTGGTTTTGCCAGCTGTCATCACAATTATATTTAAATGAGCCCTTACATACAGTTGTTGTACGGGTACTTCCGCATTTGTCGGTGCGGAGATAGTACGTTATCAGTAAGCTGCCAGCTGTCACAATTTCAACTGTCATTCTGTCTGTACTGACTACAGATTTATTACTGCTTATTGACTGGCGCGAGATGCAAGAAGCGGAGCGTTACGAAGGCAGTGCTACATTCATATCGCCCCGCCTCGGTGCATATCACTACTGCGCAAGTTTATTACTGTCAGTATACGGTAAAGTTCAGTATACAAGTAAAGAAAGCTGTGCGACATCAGTAACCTCACGTCAAAGTACAAAATACCACATACGCCTAGTAGTAGCCTTGGCATCACCAATTAAAACGGCTGAAGATATTACCAAAGTAAAGCAGTAAGAAAAAGCGGAGGGTATTTTTATAACACCAAAAAACCTTCCAAAGGATCCTAATTATTTGGACATTTACGTATTCTCTTTGACTATGACTTTTATATGATTTTTCTTTGACTCAGGCAGCCCATCTAATTATCGCAACTGGCTGAAAGAAAAAACAACATATTTCAACTCAGCTCGGTAACTCAACAAAATTCTCGAAGCGCAGCAGTAGAAATGACATCTCCATATCATACGAAACCTAGTTACGTGAAAATTGTAAAAGCAAATGACCACCTCATAACGAGCCGCTGTGTGTGAATATTGGCAAAGCTCTAGAAAAATCCATGGTTTGAAGCTCGGATCGGGATTTCATTGCGGTGCATACATTCATGTAATCAGATATGTATACTCGTACATTAGACATACCTTTGAAAAGCGGGTTCGGAGCTACAGTTCATTGGATTAGCACGACGCCGCCGCCGGATCTGAGCTATTTTATATGCATGCATGAATTTATGTTTTCTCGTTAAGATGTTTTGCGGTCGGGACTGCTACATTACTGTTTTTAGAGTTTAGATATTAAAATTACCAAGTGATAATAGTTGTAAAAACCGACCAAGCACGTGTCGGGCTACGCGCAGATGCTGGTGACGATATATCGATCTACAAAACCAGATTGAGCATGACTCCGATATTTATTTGATATGTAATTATATAGCTTAGGGGTTCCTGATGGGGTGACATCGGTGGACAGTGAAAGGCCAATTTAGTGTACAGGTAGGTATATTGCCGCCTACTAAGCAATCTGTGTCCCAACTGATACAATCTGTCAATTGTATCAAACTATTCCGACCATAAAAGCGTAGAATAATCCGTTAGTACTCGTTTTCATTATGTTGTCTAATACCTATCAAATGAAGGTTGGGTTTGGTTTAAAGTATTTAAAATGTCGGTAGAAAATGTCGATACTCGTTTTAGTATTTAATTTTTTACGGTAAAGTCAGAATTTACTCAACACTATAAGATATAGATATTCCGAATAAGCACCTAAAACCGCAATAGGCACATTTCAAAAGTAGCACACGTTTAGCAGAAAGATAGTCGAGTAAAATTTTCTTTTGAAGAGGGAAAATTTCCACTCTCCCTCCTCATTAGTACGGCTCTTTTGACTAGCCGCGCATCCCGACTCGCATTCACTCCCGTATTTGCACACGTCTCGCGTTTGCGTTAAAAACCTAAATTATAGTGACTCGCTTCTGTTAAATGTATTAATCTAATTGACTTTGCAGCTTGCGTACGGCTGATTTCCTTGAATGCGACGTCTAATTCAAAATAAGCCTGCATTTTGCTTCTAAGTTTTTCATGTAGTTTTAATTCAATATAAACTTCACTCGGTTGTCAACCTGTTTTATCCCAGTTGGTAGTGACACTATCTAGAAAGCATTTGTTTATGTGATTGGCAAAAACATTTATTTCTGAGACTTCGATGTTTTCTATGTATTTAAGTCTATCTACTAAATATGTCGTCGTCCCCATGTACCCATGTCACAAGCCCTATCGTGCTCACTATGAGGTTAGTTCGATTTGTGTGAATTTGTCAACTAATATTTATTATTATTATTTATAAATGTCGCCATAGACGTCAGAAAAGACGCACGACTTTGCTTGACATGCGACACGTAGAACTATGAAAGCTCGTATCGCAGAAAGATTCGCAGACATGCCCAGCAAAGTCACGCGATATTGTCTGAAGTCGCTAACGACACGTGTCCAAGATCATTCTGGCCACTAGTGAACCCTGGCTTTATTATACTCTGCGTCATGCTGCATTGTTGCCGCTTGGGTTTATAAACTAAAATTTATTTTACTCACGGTGAATTTTGCAGTGTCCTTTAAACAGTACATTTGCCTGTTTATAACGTATATAACAGAGGTGAGGGGGGCTAATTATGAAGTCTGTGTCATCATCATCCTAGCGTTATTTCCAGAACAGTTGCATCCTAAAGGCTGCCCGGGGTCCGCTAACTAGTCCGAAGGATTGGCGTAGGTATTAGTTTTTACGACTAACCCAAGGGGTAAACTAGACCTTATTGAGATTAGGCTTGTCAAGTGAGTGGGCAACTTGACTGTTAGAAGTTCTCAAGCCGCCCGAATGCCTCTAACTTGGCTTAACGACGTTGTACCACAGACAGCAGCCTTGATCAACGGCTTAAAGTGCCTTCCAAAGCTCTTGAGCGCTTGGTTAGTAACCAACCACTTCAAGCGGTCACCCATCCAAGGACTGAACTCGCCCAACATTGCTTAACCTCGCATACCGCACGCGATACGCGAGCGAGGCCAGGCTACAAACGCTCCTATCCTATCCTATTAAGTCTGTGTATTGTTAAAAATATACAGGTTGTTTTTATTGAATTCCGTTAATTACGAGAGTACAATCCTGATATAAAATAAAGTAATGTTCTCTAAGACACTAGTACCCCAATTCGTACCATTTCGAAGATATTCAAGAATTCATTTTCGTTGATTAACACCCCTAGTATAGTATAAAATATCCTTAACAATTAAACAATGTTGACGTACGTGTCATTCGAATTCCGTATTGTCATACTTGACATTAACTTTTGCTTAACTCCGCGTTAACGTTTTTCATTCACCCTTGGTGATATATTTAATTATTTTGTATAAACATGAAAAAAAAACTTGAATAACTGAATATGTTACGTCATTTCTATGGCTATACACAGCTATATTCTAGAAGGAACGGAAATCCATAAAAACACCCTTATAATAACCCACAAGTTTGACGTTGTTGGAGTAAGCTGACTCTCAACTGGTAAAGTAAGCTACACGATCGCAATACCCGAATATAATTACTCGGCTCCACAAATCAATTATCACTTGACTTAATTACTAACAGCTGGCGTTTATCCAATTCACTAGTACGTACTTGCATTCAATTACATAGAATTTGGCCCTATTATGATTTTCACGGAGGTCACGGATTAAATGTCGTTAATTCGTGTATATAGCTACCTATTACATATAGATTTGCCTATCACATCACAAATAGATTTTGCATTCAGGGCGTGGTTTCCAAGTACAATAAGCTAAAATTTGTAGAATTATAGCATAATATAATAATTAAAAAATCTTATGGATGTATATGTACATACATATACATCCATAAGATTTTACATACATACATACATATGTATAACACTACACTACTTTTTATACATACATATGTATAACACTTTATTGCACAAAAAAACAATAACAATCGAAACAAAATAACAAAATGTAAAAGTACAAAGGGGTTGGGTGTATAAATACCCAATCTAGGTTAACTTTTGACATGGTACCAGAACCAAGAATCAAAGTCAAGAAGACCCAGCTTTAGGAACGTTTGGCGACCCGACAACCCTGAGAATCCAATTTGTAAAGTAAGGGATGCATGTCACGTGACACGTATTGCTAGTGACGCCAGATGAAGTGGCATAACGTTAAAGCCATCGCCATCTTCTCTGCAATATTAATAAAATAAATTATAACGTCACTTAAAAACGTAAAACAATACCGGTGCTGAGTTTTATTAGATCAAAGTCCTTTCAGTTTGTCCTCGAATCCTAAGGAAATAGTCGTGAGAATATATTATTATTAACCCGTTAATAAACTATAAAACCAAGAGTTTCAAACCACCGTTGCGTTCATAGGTAAACGTATTCAGTAGTAATATTCAAAACACATCTATAATATTCCAAAAGTTTCACCTGATCTGTAGAAATCTTATTTCGAGTCTAACTTTATTTAGTCCACACAATCGGCCCATTAATTAGGTCGGTACATTATTACTTTACTGCCCTGTTGAGTAGTGCAATAGGCAATAGTTCATATTTGACCTAAATTTTGTTACAAACTTTATGTTATATCATTTCTATGTACTCCTACAGTTAAAAGTCCAAATCATCAAGAATATAAAATCAATTCGACCCAATGTACTTATTAAATCACTTTTTGTGAATTCGATCTGAATACTCGAAAATGGTCCGCATTAAAAAAAAAATTCGTCATTACATCAAATCACTAGTAATATATATTGTATACTTTACCTTTTTACCTTTACCCTTTATCTTTTTTTTATTATTTACCAATATTCACAACAAAAACATAAATGATTGTTGCGATAAATAGAAATCAAACTTACCTCTAATCGAAATTTGCGTCCACCGGCATCGGCTCTAATAGACCAATACAATGAGGTACAAACCTAGATTAACCATTTGCTAATTCTCCAACCTACGCTACCATAAGCGTATAAAACAAATCAGAAAACATGCCTCTAGGTGGCCAAATTGAAAATATAATTAATTGAGAATATTCCCGGATAATTAGAACCTTTTTATTTCTTTTTTTTTTTAAAACAACCTTTTATTGATTCACGGATTCGTTGCTTTTATTTGGTATTCAGTTCAGTCTACCATTTCTACCAATAGTGTTTGATACAACTCGCGTGTACAGTTACTTTGTATTCTGGCTAGTGCAATTGACTATGCGACACGACATGAGGTATGAAAAAATCTACCCTCCTTTTTCTAATTTTCACAGTGCGAGTGAGACAGGAGTAGTTGAATCATTACTTGGTAGTCAGTCGTACTAGCCCTCGTTGTACATGTACAGAATCAAGAATCTGTATTAATTAATTAAACTGTTTTCGTGCAATTAAATATTTAAAGCTCTATTAAACATTGAGTGCTTGTAAACGAACAATTGAGAGCTATTTATATTCTGCATTGATGCTAATCCATCGCTAATTTATCGGTGACGAGAGAAGCTAGGCCTTTCAATGTAGCAATTATAGCGAGCTGCGGTTTTAGTATAATTAGGCAAAATGTAAGCGTTCTAGTTTAAAATATAGGTTTCAGTGGTAAACTATTATAGTATATTGCACAAATTTTCATTTATGATAAGCAATTGTATTTAATAATAATGCAATGCAAGTGCCATATTTAAATAGTATTTTTTATCTTGATGGGTCTCTTAACTATTACTAGTTTAAACATTGGTGTATTTATTTGTTTGTAAATTAGATCCTGAAAGGTAACGATTTCGACGAGGGTCAATACGAGGGTGTACGAGGGCGAATATTGGATCTAGAAAGAACTCATTTCGAGGAAAAAATATTTTCCGGGACAGCCTTTAAAATACTGCGAAAATATCGGTCTCTCTATGAATTACTTTTTTATGTCAGTTGTTTGTAAAATCCACGAAACAAGACTCATTTAACTTTCAACGCACACTAGGGGTGTTATTCACAGACCGACTCATCCTAACCTCACACCTCACCTGTTTTATATGGAGACTGTCAAAATTTGACAAATGACATTTGACAGTTCCATGTAAAATGGATAAGGTGTGAGGAGACAGGTGAGGACGAGTGGGTTTGTGAATAAGAGGGTAGTTTGTGTTTTATCCAAGTCTACCTGACAGACGTAGATTTAAAAAAAAATTAGAGGACCTGTGAGATCGAGTTTCCCTTAACGTCGTGAATGATGACCCAGATTTTTTTTCCGAGATAGAAGGACTGATTTTTTCCCATCCACACACCCAACCATCGCCAATTATGATCGAATTGGTTAGAGCCGTTTTCGTAAATATAAAAGTATATATTTTATTTATTTCTATCTATATACTTACATACGAGTACTCGTAAAAGAAGTCCTGACTGACTGACTGACTGACTGACTCATCAACGTACAGCCGAAACTACTACTAACGCTAGAGAATCGATTTTTGCACAGTTGGTTGCATTCATAACGTAGATAAGGGATAGCAAAGGATTTTCGAAATTCATCCCATAAGGGGGTAAAACAAGGGATGTAAGTTTGTCTGGAAAATGTAAAAGTTTTGGACCTAAACACATGAAAATTTGCAAAAAGATTGTGTGTTTAAAATCAAGAAACGTAAATTTTTGAACTCTTGAAATTCATCCCCTAAGTAAGTCAAACAAGGGGTAAAAGTTTATATCAGAATCGTGATTTTTTTGAATTTTGGAACTTGAAACTTCGTAATAGATTTTGTGTTTAACTTAGGTAAGGGTTAAGAAAGGATTTTCGAAATTAATCCTCTAAGGGGGTAGGTAAAACAATGGATGAAAGTTTGTATGGGAAACGTAAAATCTTTGGACTTAGAAATTTCGTTTCGTTGTAATTCTTCTAAGTAATTTTTCACAAAGATTAACAGCATCGGGCAACTGACAGAAAAAAGTTGACCTCATTTATATCTTTTTTAACCTCCGACACGAAATGAGAGGGGTGTTATAAGTTTAACGTGTTTGTCTGTGGTACGAGTATCGTAGGTCCCAAACGGATGAACCGATTTTAGTTTAGGTCTTTTTGTCCCATAGATAATTTTATCCCGAGTGTTCTTAGCCATGTTACATGACAATCTGTTCAGCCGTTTTTGAGATATTGAGCTTTGAAATGAAAATGTCGGGGGTTTATCAACTTTTCCAAGTTGTAGTTATTATAATCTAAAATCTACAAGGATGAAGTCCCCGGTGGCCACTAGCTTATATAATATAATATATTTTAGGATGTCCTGACTTGGTATCTGTTTGCCATTTCAAAAAAATGGCAGTGGCACAAAACAAGCGAATTTCATTTTTAATTTATTTTGATGACAAAAATACAATTTAAACAAAGAGAGACTTATTTGAGCGATAAACCTTCATACTAACTCCATGAATGTCGATTTCATATTCAATTATTTAGAATCCTATTATAAACAGAGCACGTCGTTAATGTCAACGACTCCGTTTTTCTACTACATTGGAAATACATTATCATTTCTATTGTTATTTTTCATTGACCATGATACTAATGGGGGCTTTGCTGACTTAATCAAGTTTATTTAACGGCAATAGCGATCTCTTTGTTATTATTAATTGTACAATAATTCAGACTACATGTTGGGTTTTAGAACTTTACTATGGAGGATTTTTTTTCACGACCAGCAAGGTAATTAAGTAACTTTTCGAACGTTCGATAGATAAATCTAACTGTCCGTTTTACTATTTTGGAGCGCTCGTGGCCCAGCGGCACCCGAGTACCACGTGTGGCATGCGAGGTTAAGCAACGTGGGCTCAGGTCAGTTTTTAGATGGGTGACCGCTTGGAGTGATTTACTAACAACTGGAGCGCTTCCATGCTGTGGAAAACACGTAAAGCCGTTGATACAGGTAGGGCCGTCATAGGACAGCCGTCGTTAAGCCAAGTTAGAGGTCTGCCGCCGGCTTGAGAACATCTAACAGTCAAGTTGCCTACTCACTTGACAAGGTCGAAGTTGCACCACATCCGTAGGGAATACCCAATTACCCAGCGTAACGCTACATGTGACCCTAGCTAGCTAAAAGTTCAACAAAACAGGCAACCGTACTATATTCTCGTAGATCTCTCGGTTCAAAAAATAAATACCATATACGCTTATTATTGTGTAGTTTTACTTGGAAAATTACATTTAGATGTACCTTGCATGGTCAAAAACGTCACGTAATGACACCGCAGTAAGGCACTTCGTTGCAATGATAGTGGCAGCAAACTGAAGTACCTTTTTTAGATACTGAATCTATTGAGTATAAGAGTATTTTCATTTTATTTTAAAGATATGTAAAGTGAGGTAGTCGTGGTATAAAATACAAAACTGAGAAACTATCCTTTAATCTGAACAACATTAAAGCCTTATTTACACACGTACGAGACTCGTTTGCGTTTTTCACTACATTGCGCGGTTTGACAGATCGATTGAACTCATTATATCACGGTAACCCGCAATGTAATGAAACTCGTATGTGAGTCTCGTATGTTTGTACCGAGGCCTTTTAATAAATAAATAAATATTGAGGGAAAATCTTACACAAATCGACCTTATATAAATAAATACATACTTAAATACATAGAAAACATCCAAGACCCAAGAACAAATATCTGTGCTAAATGCACAAATAATGCCCTAGCCGGGATTCGAACCCAGGACCTCTAGCTTTGGAGGCAGTGTCACTACCAACTAGGCTAAACAGGCCGTTTTTTTTTTGTATGAGTTCTTTAGTATGAGATCAACTTAGTTCGTGTCGAAATAATCTGCTGTTTTATTAATTAGGTCGGTCTATCCTTGTGCAAAAGCAGACTTTATTTTGTACGGACAAGATTGGCCCGTTCAGTAGTAAAAATTGGTCTAAATCGTAGATAAATTCACATTATTTTTGTATAACAACTTGAATTTCACCTTCTATATTCCTAGAAAGCAAGTAATTATATATATTAACATAAAGAGTAGTTTAAACCAGTGTGGTAGTAGTATCATTTGCCGCAAACATCAATTAGATAAAAGTGCCTACAAGTCTTGGCAGTAGCAGTTTACGTATACAAGGGCAGTTTGTCCTCACCTATCGCATCCTGTTAGCCTCGCGTTTTTTCTTTCCCATTTTTCCGCGTCGGAACAGGTTATAATTGCGATAGGTTTAGAAAGGCATGCTTGCGTATTCCTGTAAATGTTTAGTTACATATTTGTACGTAAAACGTATTATGTAGCTTTTTGTTAAGACTTGTGCGTAATAATAATATTCTAGTTCATTTGATGCCCAAAAAATATTGGTTATGCTACAGAAAAATGTACAGCGAATAATCAGTATTAATTACATCATTAGATCACACAACAGACTGTCATAAATAATGACTGCAAGTGTTCATTATTTTTTGTGATTCAATCTTTATTATATTCATATTCATTTTATTTGTCCAATCAGGTACATTAATTACACATGTAGGTCTAGGTCTGTGATTACACAAAAGTTATTGGCAAGGTAAGAAGTACTGATACCCTGGTAGGGCATAATCATAATCATAATCATTTATTCGTTGCAACCATGGTGTTTACAAGATGTTCTTAATCTAACCAGTACGAACATGGACCCTACTAGGGCGTAGCAACATGAGTAACTTAAACCTAAATATAAAATAGAAACACATAATATCCACAAAAATATTATCGACCTACTTCAAATAAAAAAAAAACAACATGTACATTAAAATTATGTTTTTTCATCTTAATTAGATTACCGAAAATCTAAGGTGCAATTTGACATCTATTGTTCCATGAACTCTTGTAAAGAATACGGGCATTTTGTAATAAGGTAATTCTTAAGTTTATTTACAAAGAGGTTGTATTTTAATTCTTTTTAATATAATGGGGAATTTTATTATAGATTGTAATAGACATAGCATAGGGCCCTTTATTAAACATTTGTAAGTTGCTGGGAATTGCTTGTAGTATTTTATTGCGGTGACGTAAGTTGTGTGCATGCGGTTTGGGGTTTTCAGGTTTGGGGTAGAAATTTTGGTATTTTCTTATGAATTTGCACGCTTCTAAGATGTACAGCGATGTGAGGGTAAGTACTTTTAGTTTCATAAACTGTGGCCTGCAACTCTCTTCATTTCTTATATTACTTAGAACTCTTACGCATCTTTTTTGTATTAAAAATAGATCTTTAGCATTCACACTATTGCCCCACAACATTATTCCATATTGGAGCCATGAATGGGCAAATGCATGATATGCACAGATAGCGGTCTTTTGATTAGTATTTATTAATATTTGTCAGAGAGCATAAGCAAATCTTGATAACTTAGCAGAAATTTTATCTACATGGACTTTCCAGTTTAAATGTTTGTCGACGTTTAAACCGAGTAGTGGACATGTGGTGGAAGGTTCTTGTTGGTTAATTTGATAGGAATAGTTGATTTCTAAAGCAGATGTCTGATACGGTCTAAACTGAATTAAGGTTGTTTTTTGCAGATTTATGTTCAGGTTGTGATCTTCAAGCCACGGTAATATTGTTTTACTTGAATTTAAACTTTCGTGAGTCATTTCAAAATTATATTACGCAAACGGTTAGAACTCACGTATAAATTGTCACTCCGGGCGACATGTTTCGAACTCTTCGGGAGTTCTTCCTCAGGACGAGGACCCCCACCCTGACGGCGCGTGCGACGCGAGCTTTGCGGCGGGCGGCGGGGAGACTGTCAGTGTGCGAGGCGCGCTCGTCGCAGGTGCACTCGTCCTGAGGAAGAACTCCCGAAGAGTTCGAAACATGTCGCCCGGAGTGACAATTTATACGTGAGTTCTAACCGTTTGCGTAATATAATATTGTTTTAATTATATTGTCCAGGGTCTTCGTGACTTTATTAGTATTTGCGCTAGGGAATATGATAGAAATATCATCTGCATAAAGTAGAGTTTTAATATTTAAAGTATTCAGTAATTTTGTTAATCGTTAATATATAAAATAAATAAAATGCATTCTAGTACGCTTCCTTGTGGAAAAGAGAAATTCGTATTTATCATAGATGAACGGACTTTGGTTAATGTTTTGGTGTTGTCATTAAAAAAATCTATTTCAACGATTTGTTGGCGATTTTTAAGGTAAGATTGAAATCATTCATGTACAATGCCACGCACACCTATTCCGTATAGTTTATTTAGGAGGATGTCATGTTGGACCCGATCATACGCTTTGCTCATGTCTAAAAGCAAACCAAACGCATGTTTCTTACTGTCAATTACTGTTAAAACTTCTTGGACAAGTGTGTGAACTGTTAGTATTGTAGACCTTTGTTTTCTAAAGCCGTATTGGTTTTAATCAAAGACATTAAATTTATTACAGAAAAAAATAAGACGTTGTGTCATAAACATTTCGAAAATATTTGAAAATGTACTTAGTAAGGCAATCAGGTGGTAGTTTTGGGGGTCTGACAGATCTCCTTTTTTTGGGATTGGATTTTTTACGGTCAATTTTAGACGTTCTGAAAATATTCCAGTAGAAAAAGACTGGTTGATTAGGTCTGTGAGAGGAATCGTAAGCTCATTGAAACATGATTTTATTAGTGTAGGGGGGATCTCGTCAAATCCATAACTATTTTTATTCTTTAACTGTTGTATGCATTTATATGATTCTGATGGCTGTACAGGTGATAAGAAGAATGTGTTAGGTGTGGGGTCAATGATGGGGCGACCACTAGGTTTGATATTATTTAATCCCACTGAAGCAAAAAAGGTGTTGAAGGTATTGGTTACTTCCTGTGGGTTATCTGTAAGACTGTCGTTAATTTTTAAGCTCATGTTTTCCTTTCATTTTACTTTTGTTTTATTTGTTTGTTCACCGACAATTTGCCACGCTGTTTTAAGTTTGTTTTTGGGTTTATTCATTTTAATAATGTCATGTAATTTTTTTGAAATGTATATGGTTCGTTTTAGAATTTTATCATATATTTAAAAGTGTTTTTTTAAAGCTGGGTCGTCATTTTGAGCCATAATTATTTTTAGCTGGCGTTTAGCAAAATAATCTTACCTACAGACTAAATTTACAATTATTCAAATTCAAATTCAAAAATGTTTATTTCAGACAACTTGATCCATATTTTGTTAGTAGTTACAGTAATAACTTATGCTAAGGGTTAGTATTTATGAAATGAAAGAATTAAAAGCGGCGCGTTGGAGCGGCGACAGGCGCGTGCAGCTGCGCATGCCGCCACACCAGCGGCGAATCCCAGCGGTGGGCTAGCGTACTCAGGATGCTGTTTGAGCTGCCGCGGCTGCGGTTGAGGAGCGAGGTAAACCGTTTTCACATAATAGCGTAAAAGCAGTCTGTCTGAGCATCAGCGAACATAGCCGAAGCACTACAATACCGCGGAAGCCCAAACAGCATCCTGAATGCGTCATTATACTGGACGCGCAGAGCGCTATACGCCCGCTTGGTAAAGCTCGTCCACAGACCGCACGTGTAGAAGGTTTGACAAAATGCTTTAAACAGAGTTAATTTCACCTCTTTACTAGCACGTGCGAATCTGCGGGCCAACATGTTACAGCGGACGCACAGCGCCCGGCGCTCCCACTCGATGTCCACATCATCAGTCATTGTTTCAGTGACCCAGTGACCTAGATATTTAAACTTATCAGCTCTTTTCAAAGGAGTCCCACAAAGAGTACTGCATCTTATAGGATTTGTTACCTGCTTTAAATTGTAGGACCTCACTTTTAGATGCATTATACCTAAGTCCATGGGTCTCGGCGTAGCGTTCACATATCTTTATCAATCTTATAAGTGCTCCCATCGAGGGGCATTATTATATGTTAACTTAAAACCTAAATCAAACAATGTATGTTAGTGTATGTCAGAGCAATAAAACAGAGTAATAATAATAATAAAAACCTTAAAATTTAAAAATGAGCCAAATGAAATTAAAAAATAAAGGCAATTAAATTATAATAATAATTAACATACTTAAAAATGTCAAAGCATGTTTCATAAATAATAGGACTAAATTAGATACATATTACGAAACCAACACTTTACCATCAAACTACTCTAAAAGTTACCTCACCGGCGTCTTTAACTAAGCGCTTAGCATAATATTTTCCCTGGCGTCGTGGGTAAACGTCACCTAGCGCCTTGTGAACCCATTATCATTAATCTTGGAGCACGGCTAAAGATAGCAGATGCTCCGGAGACTTCCGATAGAAAAAATACCATCCAGCCAATAAAAACCCGTCGATATAAACCAGCAGCGGTGAGGGAGACATCTGTCTGAAATAGCTTTTGAGACTGTAGGTAATTGTGTTTTACTTATTGAAATTGACTTACATAATTAGTATTTTATAATAATGTTTGCCACCAGCGTGATATAAATTTTTTTTTGTTAATTTTACAAAGCCGTGAATTACACATATTTTTGCTACTACTACTAGGTACGAGTAGGTACTATAGACTTGACTCCTAAACACAAATTAAGAATTTATAGTTTGTGTTAAGATATGTATTTTACTTTTTCGCTTTTACAAGTATTTAGGTAAGCACGGCTTTGTCAAAGTACTAAACTGATTATGTTAACATAATAATTATGTAAGTTAAAAGAAATAGTAATAAAAATACCTTTTAATATCTTTTATACTTTTATAATTACTTTTTTATTATTTTTTGAATATTTCGATCTTCCTTTGTCTTTACAAAGGAAGATCAAAATATTCACTACTTATGTATGCTAATTTCATTACTCACGTGCTAGAGCGAGAGTATTCAGTATATGTATAATCGGGATACAAACCTAATTTAATATTCAACATTGTAGATATAATCAATATAATCCGTGAGTCACGGACACGCGACATGATTGATGGAAGTCAATCTGTCACAAAATTGATCCAATTTAATTTCATGACACTATCTTTTTTCAGGAGCCGAGAGCGCGTGCTGAAACGCACGTGAAAAATCACGGCGATTGCTTCTTTGCTTTTAAAATACAGTGGGGCGTGATAATAAATAGGCTAGCCTGATCAGCTGACCGAAATAATGGATTCGTTATTGAATTCAGCGACAGTTTTTAAATTTACAAAAATTCAAACTGAAATATCTTGCTTTTTAAAGTTTCTCCGTGAACAAAATATTCGTTTCCTAAAATAGGTAGGGAAAGCTGTAGTAATGTTGCACCGCTGCAATCATTGGCCTCTTGAATGTTAATTCAACGTTTAAGCGCAATCCTGGAGTACAAGGACAAAAATAAAATTCATATTTTTTTTGTTTGCTATACTCTAAAATGTAGAAGGTCGTTTCCAAACTTGACAGGTAAGAACACTTGAAGAAAAAATAATTTAGCAGCGACTACAACTTCTAATGTAGTTTGCTATGAAAATCTTAAGGTTTTAGTATTTTCATTTAGATTTTTACCTACTTTCTTTTTGTCGGGGCTGCGAGGTAAGTATTTGCATATTTTAACTACCATTCCATTTTGGTTTATATACTATAATTGGTGGGAAAAGGCCCAAGATAACGTAGAAAAGGGTAGGCCAAAATTAGTACCTATGGTTTATATGAAAGATTAATTTATTGGCCGGGGGGGGCAATAATAGTATTTAGTGCTTTAAATTAATCGCTCTATTTTAGACTTTTAATAAATGATATTACCAACTCTTTTTGGAATAATTTTAATCAAACGTACATAACATCACCGTAACTAGATTTTGGCAGGGCCAATAATTATACTTTTTACGTCATTGCCCATGCCAATAATTGTACAAAGATTTTTGTTATACGTAGTGATTGTAATTGATAGAATCAGGCGTTACTTTGCGGAAATCCATGGCAATCTTCTTGAACAATATTTCTTTGCTATTCCGCTAAAAAACGTGTAGTTCTATTAGTGTTAATGTATATCCACTTGCGTATTTGGCACGCGGTTAATGCTCCCACCCTCCCTCCGCTCGCACAAACATGCAAATAAATACAAAAAACCACCACACAGAAACACAAAACCTCGACACGTGTTTTGCCTCTCTACGAGGCATCATCAGGAGATGCTGACAGGAGAAGTTGCTTGCGCCACGTCCACCGAGCAAAAACAGCAGATGATACCACCACGCCACCGAGCAGTTGATTTTGCTTTGCGAATAGGTAATTCGCAATTCGCAACTCGTGTCTAATTAAAACACTCCCTTCGGTCGTGTTTTAATTTATCGCCATTCGTTGCGAATTTCCTGTTCTCTACACTTGTATATTAATGTACTATTTCCGCATCCTGCGTCAGTCAGGAAGCACTCATTAACCGACTTCAAAGAAAGGAGGAAGTTCTCAATTCATTGGATTTTTTTAAACGTGGGGGTCCAGTAAAAAGCGGCAAAGATTAACCCCCTTATTCATAAAACTTAACAAACCTCTGTTAACTAAAATGTGTTTTGTCCCTTACTCACAAACATAAATGTGAAAGTGACAGATAAGGACAAAGCAACTTTAGCGGCTTGTTAACTAATATAGGCTTGATGGACGTTTATGAATAAGGGGGTTAGTCTATAATCTGTTAACATCGTGAAAACTCGGAATACGAGTAGACCCGAAGTGTTATCAAATATATTAGAAACTGGCGGACAGCAGTCGTGTGTTATTATTTTACACGAACCGTTTGGAGCCACTTTTACCCCCCAATAACTACAAATCTTCGTTACATAAATAAATTACATTTGGTATATGCATCCTTTAGAACAGCCAGAATCCCAAAATTTAATAAATATAGGTGAAATAGTTAATGAGATATCAAGAACACTTTTAGCATTTTATTACTTTACTTACATAATATTATACTTGCATGTTTATTGTTTGATATATATAATGCTTAATAAAAACAATACAATAATTTTATTTTATTTGAATAAACACAATGAAACAATACACACTATTTTTACCACTGACTGACTAGTAATCAAAAACCTAACCCACTTCCAGGTGACCTAGAAAGGTGAAATTTGGCATCCAGCTTTGTAATTGCACATAATTGTGTGTACACATAAAAAAACGCAAAAAAAAGATTTTTTAAGTTTTACTAGGTATATTTTTTATGCTTGTTACATCAGAACGCCTTTGTTACATCATGTATTAACAGATTTGGAAAAATCCCTTTTGTTTTGATACGGTATACTTCCGGGGTGATCCCATTGCCATTAGGTCAGAATCTGATCATAGGGTCCTGGAGAAATCGAGGGAACTCTTCAAATATTTTAGGTGCACCTATAGCGGTTTAGGTATTTTGCATAGTAACTCGTGCATTCCCTCTTGAAAAGCACCATTCGATGAAGTTTGACAAAAATAATGATATCCCATCAAAAACATAAATGGGAAAATGACAGCCAAGTTCAATATGCGATGCATGGTTGTCGTATTCACCGACAAAAGAATAGAGATCTAAATGGGTGCCAAGTTCTGCCAAAGTCTGGCACTAGATTGTTTACAGTAAAACTAATTTATTGCAGGTTACTGCATTTTGAGCCTTAACTTGGCAGTTTTTTATGCAGTATGTCATAATACCATGAAAGCTGTTGGGTTTTTAAGGAAACTGCCAAGTTAAAGCTCAAAATACATTAAGCCGCAGTAAATCAGTTTTACTGTAAACAATCTAGTCACTTAATAATATTCCCCTGGAGCTTTCTCAAGCCTTCAGGTAAGCGTTTATACACCTCAAGACACATGTTGAAGACATTGCTTTTATTCATGGCATTTGTATTTCGCGGCTTATACATATTTCCATTTATAACTCATACATGTCAAAACACTCAATTGAATTCCTCGTAATATAATAGGAACATGCGTTTTATCCCTGCAATAAATGGCTGATCCATGCATAACGCCGGCATGTCCGGCTTCCAATTTATCTTGTCAGGAACAATCCAATTATATTTTTTCCGCCAAATAGACACATTGGAGTCGGACATGGCACGGGATATATTCGTGAATGCCCTGCGTCGGTTCGTTGATTCTGTCTGCTCTTTTATGGAACGATATAACAGTGCTTTTCGGATTTGCATATTTCGGTCTCGTTCAGTTTTTTCAGTTCTCCCTCGGTAATCTCGTGGGTTCAAATTTTCAGAGATTTTCACGCATGCTTGTTTCGCGTGCTTTTAACTTCTTTTCTGCAGTGATTCCAAAAATAATAAGATCGATGATATTGACCTTGTGGTGTCACTTGATTTTTTATGCTATGGATCTAGGATAAGTAGGTATTTAGCGAGATTTGTCATTATGGGAACCAAGTTATGACGTAGCCGCCTAATTGATAGAACGCATCCATAGGAAATAAACCATGACAGCCGTGTCATGATGAAGTAAGGATAGGAGCTAGTAAATGCTCTGTAATATGAGCATACCGACAGTATGAAAATTCCTGCTTTGTATACTCATATTTTGACTACCTTTATGCGAATACATATTTAGAAACGACCCAATAAAATACAGATGTAGAGAATAATGCTTTCTAATCGACTAAACTCTGACTACGACCAGACCCGAAGTTTGCTATCAATGATTGACAATGTCATGTTTGTTAATGTGAAACTTTATCAGTTAATATCAAATGTCAAAACGAAAACTGGTAACATTTTGCATTTTGATCAGATGTTCAATAATGCCCCAGTATATATAATATATCTACTGTGATAATACGGTAATTGTTTGACACTTCTTCGTGTCTTGTCGCATTCACTAGATCTATACTGCGAATTTCGAAAATAATATACAGCATTTGCTGATGTAATATTTTTCTATCCATAAATAAAGCACAGTTGCATCCTGAAGGAAGCCCGGGGTCCGCTATCTAATCACATTGGCGCTACAAAACTATACTTAAACATAATCCTAGTTACTACCACATTGATTGTTTAAAAGAGATCTAAGGCACAGCGCAACATCATCTCGCACATATTTTGAACAGCTCATACACTTGTTGCGTGTGTTTAGAGCACTCGTGGCCCCGCGTGCGGTATGCGAGGTTAAGCAATGTCGGGCGAGGTCAGTCCTTGGATGGGTCACCGCTTTGAGTGGTTACTAACTGAGCGCTCCCGTGCTTTGGAAGGCACGCTAAGCCGTTGATCCCAGTTGCTGTCTATGATAGCAGTCATTAAGCCAAGTAAGAGGCCTCCGGGCGGCTTGAGAACTTCTGACAGTCAAGTTGCCCACTCACTTGACAAGCCTAATCCCAATAAGGTCTGGTTTCCCCCTCAGGTTGGAAGGTCAGATAGCAGTCGCTTCCGTAAAAACTAGTGCCTACGCCAATTCTTGGGATTAGGTAGCGGATCCCAGGCAACCTAAATAACGCTAAGCGGATGATGATACACTTGTCAGTTTAATGCTTTAGGGAATATCGAAACAATGGGTCGGAGGCAGGCGAAAACGCGTTCGGTTTCAGCTGAGTAAATCCAATTTTATTACGCTAATAAAAGGCAATCCAATTAAAGCAGGTTTTTACCGGCGCTGCGCTTTGAGAGCCCTACACGAGAGGGCTTTGCTCCGCGCTACAGGTTACGATGTAACTGTTGAAGCTAGAGATCTCGTTCCGAGCAGTAAAGTACCCAGCGGCTAACGAAAGGAGCATCCTTAGCTTGGTGAATGTAGACACCACTACTATATAATTTGTGTTTTGTGCTCATTATATGTAAAAACAAAGTCTTATTGATATATTGCACAACAATTCAATGAAACACCTTTTATAGGTACGTCTCTTATGTAAATACCAATTTAACAGAAGATTTACATATAATCACGCCTGTTTCCCAGAGGGGTAGGCAGAGATCACGGATTTCCATTTGCTACGATCCTGACATACAACTTTCGCTTCACGAACTCTCATAAGATTCTTCATGCATGCGCGTCGATTTAGGGTACAGAAGATTTATGTACACAAAATATTACAATAGAAATAACAAAAAAATTATATACAACTTTAAATAACATGAATTACTATTGAAGTTATTTTATATTTACATTTATACTAATACATGCTATAATCATGAGATCATAACCACGGACAACTTTACTAAACTTTTTACTTGTTAGTCAAAAACTAAACGTGGAGTTGAGGAATTTTATTCAGGTGCTTCTGAATTTTTGGTGCTTGATTCTTTATAATGATAAATTAAGTATTTTTTTTCCTGTGATCTAACCATTAAACTTGAATAAAATGTCGTAGATTTAATATTTATTTCAAACTCAAACACTAATTGGATTCATTAAACAAATTACTTAAGCAATTATGACTGCTAACAGTTTAGTATGATATTTGGGTCGCGATGTTTCCAAGTCAGTATAAAAAGGTTAATTGCTTTCATTACGTTATTACACACCAGTTTTCTATCATGTTACAGCAGTTATGCTACTTTATTTACGTGCACAATCAATTTTCAGTAAGACGGTCAACGATATACACAATCAACGGCATGAAAATGCAATAAAAAGGTATCTGCATACGTAAATTTGTGTATGTGTTACGCGCAAATAATTAACGAATTGTACGTAAATCTGTATTTTTCAATCCGTTAAATTTTCTCCTTTACGCATAGATTTCGCTTTTAAATATTAATTGTATACTCGTTATCTCGCGTAAAACCTGACGGAGCGATATCCATTGAAAATTTAATCGGCATCGTTTAATAATACTTTATCACTAAATAATATGTATGACTATGACGGCCGCTTTTGCTGGGTGGTGCCGGTTTCAAATCCCGTAATGCCCTATTTTTTGTGATGATGAACACCAATATTTGTTCCTGAATCTTGAATGTTTTCTATTGTATTAATTTGTCTATATAAATATCGCCGCAAGGGTACTTACCCTTGGTACAAGCTTTGCTTAGTTTGGGAATAGGTCGATTTTTGTAAGATTGCCCTCAAATATTTATTTATTTAATTTATTTATTATGGTTGTCGTGTATTCAATACCCGTAGTACCTATTTTAGTTACTGACATAGTGTGGGTTGCATGTACTTTAATTTGAGACCCCCACAGGACAGTGAACCTTTCACTGTCCTGTCAAACTCTATCGAAATTCAAAGACCAAAATTGCGAAATGGGACCTAAGGAGCGCGACCGTACGAGTACGTACAAAAGTTACAAAGTGATTTGCCTGCTGTCATTTGGATTAATATAAAACCTATTATGTGATAGTATAATGATATACAAGGTGGGCCCTGTAACTAGAGCAAATATTTAAAAGTACACTTCCTTAGAGCATCTGAAGTAACACCTAGTGTACAATTTTTAACCGACTTCAAAATTTCAAAAGAGGAGGTTATCAATTCGGTTGTATGTTGTTTTTTTTTTTTTTAATGTTTGTTAGTCCATAACTCCGTCATTTCTTAACTGATTTGGAAAATTCTTTTTTTGATTGTAAGAATATATAATCAAGTTTGTCCCGTTTTTGTCAAAACGCAGTTCTGATGATGGGATCCATGAGAAATTGAGGGAACTCCTCAAATCTTTAAGCATATAGTAATTTTTGTGTTTTTATCAACAAGTCAAGCATTTTCATCCAAAAATGTGACATTGGATGCAGTGGAACTGCTGATGATGATCAGAACAGAACTCTTCAACGACAAAAAGTTCACGTTTGGCGATTTGTCCTCCTAGCTGTGTTTGTTAAGCAAGTTATATTTTCACGATTAATTTTTGTCATGCTTGATTTCTGATGATGGGGTCCATGAGGAATTGAGGGAAATCCTCAAATCTTAAAGGCAAACATATAGTGATTTTTGTGTTTTTATCAACAAATCGAGCATTTTCATACAAAAACGTGACATTTGATGAAGTGGAACTGCTGATGATGATCAGAACAGAACTCTTCAACGACGAAAAGTTCACGTTTGGCGATTTGTCCTCCTAGCTGCGTTTGTTAAGCAAGTTCTATTTTCACGATTGATTTTTGTCATGCTCGAGTTCTGATGATGGGATCCATTAGGAATCGAGGGAACTCCTCAAATGTGAAAGGCACACAAATAGTGATTTTAGTATTTTCATGAACTAATCAAGCATTTTCATTCATAAAAGTGACATTTGATGAAGTGGAACTGTTGATGATGATCAGAACGGAACTCTTCAACGACGCGTAGTTCACGTTTGGCGATTTGTTCTCTTCGTTTTGTTTGTCAAGCAAGCAAGGTTTTTTTCATGATTCCATGAGTAGTCTTCTACCATTATAAACATACATTATAGCCATTTTTATTTTATTGTATATCTATCTAAGAGTGCACCATCTAAGTATAATAATCTTTTTCCGGCCTCTCCCATTGAAGTCGGTTTTTTTATCTTAAAAATTATTTTTTTCAATAAATTTCGTTTCGGAGTAATTTTGACCTAAAGTTATGACCTCCGAGTAATGGATCTTGACACCACGAGATCATAGCACATCAGTCAATGCAGTGTTTGAGGTAGTATCAAGTTATGAATCATAATTGTTTTTGTATTTTTTGTTTACAAAGATTTTTTTTATATATTATTTTATTGAGTTTTTAAAATAAATTGACATTAATGTCACTTCAAAAAAGTTATAAAAATACACGTAAACCATCTTTGAAGAATTTTTTTTTTTTCAACTGCCACCATTTGGACTTAATTGCCGGCCCGCTAAATAGTCCACCGTTTCATTTTTTGCTCCTGTTACAGGGCCCACCCTGTATTAGTCTCTAATTTCCAATACTGCCTTTAGATCTCTAAGTAGTCTAAACGTCATGGTAACCATTTTATTATTATTTTTAAGGTTATTTATACGTTTTACAATAATTTATCGAAGCTCTATTTTCAAATAAACATCTGTTAGTTAAACTCACGTATATTAAGTTCGAACCTCACCTCAATTCAGAGTTCGTTGCCATGGTTGTAAATAAAATTGGTTCATGCTAAGATTTGTTTTTTCTGTTGTAGAAAATAAACTTGCTCACAACAAATTGTGTGGCTTGCTAACAAACTCCTTTATCGTCAAGTCGATCTAAGTATTAATTAAGGAGAAGGAAGTGTTACGTGGGATGCAGGATGGGAAGTTTCCTATTCGTCCTCCATCCTGCCAGTAATTGCATCCTTGAAGACTGCCGATCGTTGGCCATTTTCCGATGCTCTTCCTTTTAATGAAGCCTTTATAATGTCTCTGTTAAGCGCCTTCAGGCTACCTAACAGCCAATCATTATTTGAATGGGATTATTTTTCTGATATTCTGGGACCAAGACAACAAACTAACATATTGTTATCAAATCCTATGTCATTTATGCATAAGCAAAAGTTGTAGAAAGGGTCGTTTAATTATAATCTCTATATTGAACTTGATAATTTCACTCATATTATGATGATAGGTAATTCGAATAGAGATGGTTCATAGTTATTATAAAATCTCTGCGAAGTATGTCTTATTCTACCTATTTTCATTAGAACGAAGCCTACCACACTATTATTTTTATGGCTTTACTCATTTTAAGTACATAGGTCAATGAGAAAAAAAATAAAAAAAATCGGGACGAAAATTTGAAAAATAGCCTACTTTGGAGGCTTCTCATTCCTTTGTTTTCCAATATTTTTTAAACACAATATTTATCTACGTTTCTAAACAACGATACCCTATTCGATGGGGTAGGTAAAAATAAATTTTCACGCCCTCTTTAGCTATATGGGAGCCCCCCTTAAAACCATTTAAAATATTTTTTGACAATCCGTATGGCTTTTCGTCAACACGATGCTTATACTGTGTAAGTTTAAAGACTATAGCTCCAACTGTTTGGCTGTAAAACCTGGGTGACAGACGACTGACAGACACGCGAGTGACAGCAATAGGGCTCCGTTTGGACCCTTTGGGTACAAAACCCTAAAAAAGACTTTTCTAGATCGATTGTGACTCTTAGTAGTCGATTGGAATTTTTAAATATATTAAATGAATATTATAACTCTTTTCTTACTCTTTCATAAAATATGTTCGTAATGATTTCATAATTTCCCGTAGTCTTACAATTTAATGAAGTAAAATAAATGTCGTAAACTAGAAAAAAGGGTTTTTTGTTACTTGTTGATATATATGTAGGTACACACATGTCCTGTCTCTCGTCAATAACTGACCGAAAGTCCAAGGTCTTAATAAACAAACTCTCATACTAATCATCAAAGTTGGCTCCGTTACTAATATTGATGCATCGCTATTGAACTGGTGACACAGCCTCGCCGTGCATGCTATTTTTTTGGGTCGGCATTTCGAAGATCGATGGGTTTTAATTATGCATCCTGAAAGGAGCCGGGTTTGATTTTAAACGGTTTAAACGAAGTCTGAAGAGAATGTCTGATGGGCAATTAATCATTAATATAATTTAACATAATCAATTTTATTATACTTCGAAAGGTTTAGCATCCAGATTCATCAAGTTCTTATAAACAAGCTTATGAGATGCCGGTTAGAAATTCACCGCAAAGGACAAAATGTTGATTTCACTGGTGAACTGCATGGCACAAAAGCATTTCGTTGCGACTCTACTCCTTCCGAACCATACAACATAGAATAACCAAATTCACCACCGTGATAGACACTAACGCCGCGTAGGTTTTAAAAAAATAAAATCGAAAATCAGACATATCACGGAGGAATAATCAACGAATGAGACTGAAGGTATAGACAATAGCTTTGCTCCATTACATCTGGCGCACCCTGCTTACGACTACCGAGTAAATACATTAAATCAATGATGATGAATGAATGATGTTAAAATTGTCATATTACATAGTATCAGGACATGTTACAAAAAGCAATCGTCATAGCGCTGTAGGAAGAGAAGCTAAGACGTTGTTCGGATAAAGTATAGTTAGTGTAATGAAAAGTGAAGTGTTGAGCATTGTTCCTCTGTTCTACTTATCCAAATCAGTTTTATGACATTAATAATTCTTACATTTGTAACGTCGATTATCATTTCTAATTTCACTGATCTGTCAATACCACTTATGAAAATAATTTCATTATTACTGATAGTGTTTGAACAGCAGCATCATTGTCAATTTGACTAAACATTCCATACACATCCATATACGTTTGATATTGAATATCAGATTAAGTCCTCATTTCCATTTGATCGAACCCGGTCGTAGTCGTAATTTGTTTAATTACATAATGTATATTAATGATAATGTGTATCAATTGGTCCCACGTATTAATCCGTCTTTCCTATTGGACTATGCATTATATAGTGCACCTACTTATGTGTAGGACTCAGACGCTAATATCGCGTGTTCGGTCGGAAAATCCGATATCTTGAGCCGGAACACTGACGGATGCTTAAATATGCATGAGCGACGCGACGGCTTCGAGTGCACTACAATTGACGGCTGTCACCATCAGCCGACTCCGTGCCGTGCCAAGGATATGGATTCCACACTGTTGCTTGAGTAAATTCAGCTATGCTTGTGTTTAGACATTAATATTGGAATATTATATTTTGTTATGGACTGGGTTGAAAAACATGAGGTGGGTGATATTACATTAGACGCTGCCGACTCCGTGCCGTGCCAAGGATATATGGATTTTACGCTGTTGCTTTAGTAAATTCATTTGCTTGTACTTAGAGATTACAGTTCGACCACAAATATAAGTTACATCGGCAATCCTCGTCTTCGTCTTCACAGAAGAATGGTGTTGTAGGTACAAGGTATTTTTTTAAATTGTTCCTTACTGATTTTATTCAACATTTACCAGCGCTATTCTGCGCAGACGAAAATTGCTATAGTTGTACTATTTTATTCTGTTAGAAACTGTGTTGAAAATTAATTTTGTATTAAGCAGTAACGCTACTAACTAAAAAACTAAACTAAAACTAAAACCGTCACTAGTCCGTGGCTAAACTAGTGCCTACGCCAATTCTTGGGATTAGGTAGCGGACCCCAGGCATCCTTCAAGATGCAACTGTACTGGGAATAACGCTAGGAGGATGATGATGATTAAGCAGTAACGCTGCTAACGAAAATTCCAAATTTCAAATTAAAGGGAAAAATTTAAAAATTTAATTTGATGTCAATAGCTCAAATCCTGCTCACAGCATTATTTTTTTTAAATTTTCCCTTTAATTTGAATTAAAAAATTGATTAACTGAAAACAAGATATTATTAGAACTAAAAAACATTGTATGCAATAGTTCTAATTAAATTTATGGTGGTGTTCATTGGTGACGGTAATAATCACCTTATTTTTAGGCACAAGCTAACACGAACATTAAGGGTTATAAGTCATCTTTCCTGTAAAACTACGAGTATGTTTGGAAATGATCCAGTTTTTTTTTATTAACGGATTTTTACTACACTTCAGTTTGTACCTAAGTATTCCTGCTTCTTTTCTGTAGGGTATGCTGTGATCGTGACATTCAGGTAGATCCACGGCTGTGGCCGTATGAAAAATGGGAACGGCCTAAAAGGAACTCAGCGAGCATTTTTATTGTGATGTGATTTTTGGGTTTTGTGTGTACTCTTCCTCCAAATTATCCAGCAGTGGACGTCCTTGGGGTGAAATGGTGGTGGTGGTGGCGATTTATGTAACATTTTTATTTGTTATTGATTTTCCATGCAAATCGGACCTTTATCATTGCAATAGTAACACTTCCGGTAAATAAATCTGATCTCAATCAGTTTCTATAATCCAGTTATAATTCATAACACCTGTATTAAATATCTCCAATAAATTCCGAGTCTGCATTTACGAGGGTGAATGGTTGGTCTGCGGCCACAAAAATAATGCTCCTATTAAATTCGGCTAGCATAATAATTAAGTAACGGGCACTCAATCAAGGCTGTACGGGTTCTAGTGGGTACCATAATAGCAGGCTGAGGTTTCGAAACACAGTTGTTCCAGTTTGTAAGTCTAAAGTCAAAGTACAAATTACTAGAAGCTGTATGTCATGTATAGCCGCGAAGGTTCCCTTGAGACGTATTGTGAACCGGTTGTGTGATTATTTACTTTGAAAAATTTTGAAGAATTATGGTTACAAATTTATAACATTGTTCATGTTCATAGCAAATTATTTAAAATAAAATTATGAATCTACTTTATAGACACACTTAAAATATCTATCGTGTAATTGCCATGTCGCTGTATAATTTCTTAAGTTCAAGTTGTTAACGTGACACAATAATAATAGTTGAATAGCGTCACTACGAGGATCTTAAGTTGATGCTCCAATAGATATAAACCATACCTAATACTGGAGAGTGCCATTGTTATTATGTTGCCGCAGGCATTGGACTATTTTATTTCTTCCTTTAGTATTAAGCGGTCTCTGTTTATTTTAAGGGCAATTTTATATTGTAAGGTAGGGAATTACGTGACTCGTTTAGGGGAGGGAGGGGAGTCGTCAAAATACCGCTCTTGGTCACCGGGGGGAGGGAGGGGGGTAGCTTCTCGTCACGTAGCTAGTGGAATATTTTTATTTTATTATATATGAGAAACATTCTAATTGAAGCAGACTCACGCGCCACGGTTTACCCCACCACTAAAACTTCTCCAGTTTCGACTTAAATATAATTACAATTTAACTACGCATGCACTTTCGTCGTCATGCATTAGGGGCCATATGAGAAAATACAAACAAGAGCCATTTTTTTAACTTTCCGCAAAAAATGATTATTAAATTATACTACGTGAAAACTAGAGGGGGAGGGTGGTGGTCTTGGCATAAACTACGCTTGGTCACCGGGGGTGAGGGGGGTAGAAAACTGTAAAAAGTTGGTCAAGTAGTTTGGGTATGCTCCTTAAAGTGCGCCGCAATCAATTCATAGTTAAAAAGCAATGTACACGAGACTGAGATTATTTTTACCTTAAAACTCATTATTTTGCTCTTACTTGGAAACAATTCAGCGCTGGCTGTGTAGGTACAGTAGGTATTGTTGCGACATTAGTGTTCACTGTCATAATATTTGATCGAATAATATACTGTCGCAAAGGAATTTCGCCCCACAACGGCCCTTAGGTCCTAAGTAAAGACCTTTGTTTAGTGAATAAATGTACCGGCGTGTAACGTAGCTTGTAAAGTGGCAAAGATAAATGTTTAAGGACTAATTTGTCGACTCCCGTGTGCCGTACCACCATTCACGTTTCCGTACCAATGATGTCTACGCTGCGTCCACTTTTTAACCGACTTCAAGATTTCAAAAGAGGATCAATTCGGTTGTATGTTTTTTTTTTTTTTTTTACGAGGCTTGCACTGAAAGTGGCGGGAATCGAATACTTATTAATTTATTTTTAACATGTATTATACCTTTTTATAATCTCTGAAGTTTCCTTATCTCAACACACTGGCCACTTAGAAAAAAAAAAGTATGGTTCGGTTTCAATTGTTTATTGAAGTCGTCGAGTCACTGCTTAAAATGGAATTGTGCCGTGAAAATTTCAGAGCTATGATTTATTATGACTTTAAAAGTGGACTAACACAAAAACAATGTGAAGAGCGGATGGTTGCTGCTTTTAATATTGAAGCTCCTTCAAAGACTACAATATACAGGTGGTATTCAGAATTTCAACGTGGCCGTGTATCCCTCACCGACGAAGTGCGTGAAGGTCGACCAAAATCGGCAGTCACGCAAGAAAACGTCGATGTTGTGCGTCGTCTGATAAATGAAGACCGACATGTGACATATCGGGAAATTCAAGAGCACCTGGGTATTGGAATGAGTCAAATACAAATTATTTTAAAAGAAGAATTAGGCGTGAAAAAGTTTTTTTCCCGTTGGATACCTCACCTATTGTCTGACGAGCAGAAAATAGTCCGTGTCAATTGGTGCCGCAAAACTTTGAAAAGATTTAACAAGGGACGCTCAAATGCTGTTTTTAGCATAGTATCAGGTGACGAGTCGTGGATATACGCTTATGAGCCTGAAACTAAAAACCAATCCCGAGTATGGGTCTTCGAAGACGAGCTCAAACCCACAAAAGTTGTTCGTTCTCGCAGTACGGCTAAGAAGATGGTGGCTACGTTTATCTCTAAATCTGGTCACGTAGCTACTGTGGCTCTTGAGGATCGTAGAACAGTCAATGCTGATTGGTACACCACTATTTGTTTGCCGAACGTCTTTGCTGAACTCCGAAAAACAAACCCTAGTCGTCGCATCATCCTTCACCACGACAACGCCAGCCCACACACCGCTCGGACAACAACTGAGTACCTGGACGGTGAAAAAGTTGAAATATTGGACCACCCTCCATATAGCCCTGACTTAAGTCCCAACGACTTTTTTACATTCCCCAGAATCAAGGACAAACTGCGTGGTCAGCGGTTTCAGACGCCAGAAGAAGCAGTGGAGGCCTATAAAATAGCCATTTTGTCGACCCCTACTTCAGAGTTCAAAAAGTGCTTTATGGACTGGTTTGAACGCATGCATAAGTGCATGAAATACAAAGGAGAATATTTTGAAAAACAATAAAAATAAATAAACTCACTTATACTGCATATTTTCTTCTATTCCCGAAACTTTCAGTTTTACCCTCGTAATGTATGTTACTCCATAACTCCGTCATTTCTTAACCGATTTGAAAAATTCTTTTTTTGATTGTATGTATATATATCCAAGTTGGTCCCGTTTTTGTCAAAAAGCAGTTCTGATGATGGGATCCATGAGGAATTGAAGGAACTCCTCAAATCTTTAAGGCAAACATATAGTGATTTTTTATATACCACTTCGGTAGCAAACAAGCATACAGCCTGCCTGATGGTAAGCGGTCACCGCAGCCTATCAACCACCGCCGCCGCCTGCAACTCCAGGGGTATCTAATGCACGTTGCAGACCCTTTAAAAATGTATACACTTGTTTTTGTCATTCGAAGACATCGCTAGCGACGGAAGTGCTTTGGTAGTCAAAGCAATTAAGAGCAGCATATTTGTTACCCAAAACAGCAGCTGTAATAAAAAGTAAAACGCAGACATACTCGTTATAATAAGAACAACTTATTATTGATTAATTGACATTTTATGTGGCCTATCTTGATTCAAGCCGTCGCTTTGTGTCAGCATGCAGCCAATTGAGTATAATCACGGCGCACTAAAGGCCGAGCCACATCGAATGCGTGCGCAGCACGTGCGCGTGCGCGTGTGGTTGGCCTGCGCGTTGAATCGTATGAAATGTCATAGTAGATGATACACCGGCACGCATTCGGTGTGGCTCGGCTTTAACAATCAATCTCGATTGAGACGACTTGGTTGCTTGCAAAATGGAAGAAATCCTTTTGACGAATGAAATCCTGTGTCTGTGTGTGTTGTTCTGTATCTTATATTACGGCTGCATATAAAATCTAAACGCACTAAACTAATATTATTTAAAACGGGAATGAGTGTAGCATGATGCAAAAATGCGTCTCCGAATTAAGGCCTTGCTTTAAATTCGTTTGTACAGCCACTGTTCCTAATTGTTTTATTACATTAGCAGATATTCCGTCCACTCATTGGTTGGGTTCACTTTCATCTCAAATATATTCAGAAAGGTGTTTAATACCGGCACGTGTTATTGTGAATAATTTAGCTCAGCCTAGGCACACAATTGACTCGAAATTAGTGAGTCACTATCTGGGCGAGTTGAATTTAATTATACAATTGTGATAAGAATGTTTATATTAATTTAAATTGGGCATATACAAACTGGGGCCGGGCATTGCGACATTTCTATTTTGAATGAGCTGAATTCGTCTACAAATTGAATAAATCGTGGACTAGAAGCGTTCAAATGCGAAATGGAAGGATCGTTCGTTCCGTTTGAGTACAGTTAAGAGCAAAAGTAAGTTAATATTTTTTCACCTTATTACAACGGAATAAGAAGCAAAGTGTTAACTTATCTTTGCTCTAGACTGTACCTACTAGTAGTGTGCCATAAGCATAAGCGAGCAGGCACCGTAAAATGCGTATAAGTAAAAAAACTCAATCACTTTCTTTATCATTCTCAAATCAACCGACACTGTCTGCTTTGGCTGAGTGATAGGATACAGTTATTAAGCACAACCAATTATGAACAGTTAAACTGGTGACCGAAGAGCTGGCGACTTCCTCGCTCAACTTATCAGCATTGCGAACAGCGAAGAAATGCCGCCAGCATCCTCGGTACAATGCCTCAAGGGCCTGTTTTAGATTTAAGTTAGTTTTAATTTTATTTAAATTATTTTGGTTAGGTATTCTTGTATATATGTTCTTTGTACATAAATAAATGACTTTTAACAGCTAAAACAGTTGTGAATTGTCCTTACTATCTTAAGTAACTCGTTAGGCCAGTAAACTATTAGCTGCTACACCAATCAAAATCAATCTGCAGCCGCTATAAATCAGAAACAAATAACACAACTCGATTGAAGTAAATTTTGATAATAATTCGCAAGCAAAATTTTAACAAGGAGTCGTAAAGCACGATATCTTAAAACCAGCCGGTGTACCGATCTCTTTAACGCAATCTTGTTTGAGATTTAAATCCGTGCCTTTGGAGCACGGTCGGATTTCGACACAGGGCATGCCATTCGTTACACGGAATAATTGTCAATATGAACGAGCGTGCTGTTTCCGAACGTTTCCGATTTATCTTGACTGTAATAGTAGGTAATAGGAAATCCTGCGCGTACCCGTATTAGGTTCCTTTCCAAAGCACAATGATAATTATATTGCGAAACGAAACGGCTGTGGGAGTCGGTGCCCGAGGTTAATGTCGACGGGGCTCGGCCCGCACCGACTGCACTACGCAGCTCTACTCCATATAATATCCATTAACATTACGCACAATTCGCACACAGCAACAGCTGCACACTGCACTTCCGATCGGAAGCGGGCGCATTCATTTATACAACGACACTAACATTTTACGGTTTCGAAATTAGACTGTTCCGAATTACAAATGCATTCCATTTCGTGTTGTGATGTTTGTCGCGATATAGCCCGCCGTTGGCAATTCGTAATCGTGAAATTGCCTACGGGATTTCAGCGGATATTGCCGTTTGATCATTCTCGCGGTGTTTCAAATTTGGACAAGAATTTCTAAACATTTTAAGGTAATCTTGGACCTCAAGCAGGCACTATGGTAGCTAATTATTTTTATATAAAATCGAAAGCGGTAATTTCACAACATCCCTGGCATCATATATGAGTTACCGCGATTTTAATTTGTTTGGTTCAATAACGAAATTGATACAGATCAAATATGAAAATAGGTATCCCCAGGGATGTGTACACTTCTATCAGCAAAAAGCGTTACGACATAATCATCTGTAATTTAGTTGGAATTGTTACGCAAATACCCTGATCTTCACGATAGAATTGATGCGCCCTAGTCCCTTAAAATAATAATGATTTGTTTTTTCTACGTTACTAGGTATGTTCATGTAAAATCCCTCTGAACGGCCTCTGCGAAAGACAAACAAAGAACAAATCTAACTTTTATAGCCGGCGACCAAACCAATAAACCCTTTTATTTAAAAGTTATTACCGGGAGAATAGGTTTTATTAACTTTCCTGTACATCATTTGCTCTCCCTCTAGACGAACATAAATTAGAAGGAGGTGGACATACGCAAACAAAACTTTACTCGTACCTTCCCTCTTATTTATTTATGTATTCCTTAGGCTAACACTTAGAGTCTAGCTAAACGTATCAGCAGGAGTGACGTTTATTATAAAGTAAGTTACATGGTATAAAAACTAAAATGAAGGGAGCGATTCCAAGCTACATCCATGCATGAAAGATTGGTCTTTAAACTTCTTGGATGGAGCTTGGAGTGGTAATAGTGGTTTTTATATGGAAAATGTAAAAATTTGACAAATGACATTTGACAGTTTCCATATAAAAACGGGTGAGGTGTGAGGTGACAGGGGAGCACGAGTCAGTTTGTGAATAAGAGGGTAGGTACGATCAAAGTTTTGTATACGTACTTCGACCTCCTTCTAATTTATGTCCGTCTCTCGTATTCACAATCCGACTAGTCCTCACCTCTTACCTCACCCGTTTTTAAATGGAAACTGTTAAATTTTGACAAATGACATTTGACAGTTTCCATATAAAAACGGGTGAGGTGTGCGGTTAACAGGGGAGGACGAGTCGGTTTGTGAATAAGAGGACTATAGTTCATTCAAACGTTTTGAGACCGTACAGGAGCGTACGAACAGTCCATAGCAAAGGTAAGTGAACACTTTTTCACCTTATCACAATGGAATCAGATGCAAAAGTGTTAACTTCCTTTTGCTCTTGACTGTACTCGCTGTTCCTAGTTAATTCAAAGTTTCTTTATATGACTTTTTGTTTTTAGGGTCCCGTACCTCGATAGGAAAAAACGGAACCCTTATAGGTTTACTTTGTTGTCCGTCCGTCTGTCCGTCTGTCAAGACCCTTTTTCTCAGGAACACGTGGAGGTATCAAGCTGGAATTCATATCAAATACTCAGGTCTACTGTCTTTTGGAGCTGTGCAAAAATAAAAATTCTAAGCCGACGCAATCAAAAGATACAGCCGTTTATGCCGCAAATTTACGACACTCGCAAGGAAAAAAAACTCAGATTCTTGAAATTTGGTACGAAGTAACGTCTTATAGCACAGATAAAGAAAAAATTGCGGAATTTGTATTTTTTAGTAACATCATATAAAAAAAAAACACGGAACTCTCGGTGTGCCAGTCGGACTCCGGTTTTTTTTTGTAAAGTATTTTATTTCATAATCAACTAGATTTTTTTAATAACAAAGTAAGTCCGATTAGTTACAGTAAGTATCTCGCCAACTTAAATTATACCATTTATGAATGTAATTATACCATATTAAATTACACCATATATAACAAATGATAGAATGATCATTCTACTAGTTTTAAAGTTATTTGGCGACATGCATTTCAATGAGGTGGAGTAGGTCGTTTAAGAACGTTAATTAATAATACTTAATATTATATAGCATATTTGTATAAGTTTAATAAAAAAAAATATAAATAACTGTCTGTTTTTTGTTTAATACTTTGTTTTTTGTTAGTAATGAACTCAGAAAAGCCCTGAAATTTTCATTTCAAAGTTTTACATCTCAAAAACGGCTGAACCAATTTTTATTAAATATGCCCAAGAACCATAGCCGGAAAACCTTCTTCAAATCGGTTCACGCGTTTAAAAGCTACGATGTCACAGACTAACACACATACACAGACGCTCATGTTAAACTTATAACACTTCTTTCGCGTTCTGCGTGTGCGGCGCGGTGCGGGGCGGAAGCGGTTTTGAATTTTTGATCTTTCCGAAACTGTCGACCGCCGATAGTGTCGATTACTGTTTCATATGTCGCACACGCCGCCTCCGGTCCGCTATCCCGCGCGATTATTTGGTGCGACGTCCCCCGGACCGCATTAAATTTACCGGAAAACCGCCTCCGCCACGCAACGACGCTACGCCGTGCTCTGTCTCTCTCTCTCTCTGTCTTTTCAAGATTATCTCTCATTGGCTCATGATCACTTCACCACCACCACATCAGCCGAAGGACGTCCACTGCTGGACATAGGCCTCCCACAATTTCATGGGAGGTAAATGCTATAATCGCCACGCTTGGCATGCGTTTTGGCGATCACAGTATCTCCACC
Source organism: Notocelia uddmanniana (assembly GCA_905163555.1). Lineage (NCBI taxonomy): Eukaryota > Metazoa > Arthropoda > Insecta > Lepidoptera > Tortricidae > Notocelia > Notocelia uddmanniana. The sequence continues at coordinate 28,428,007 of LR991055.1, forward strand.
GCACTCCAGGGATGCTGCTGCCCATCCTCCGGTGGTCTTGGTCGTAGTTTTAGGACATACCCGGGTCCGAGTACGAGTACTACTATATCGAAAGCAAACTAATTGTAGTTTAAGTATTCTAGTAATTCTAGTCCTAAGCTAGTATTCAGCTTGTCCAAAAAAACAGTCATGGCCAATATTAAGTTTTTAATATCTTACATAATACAATTTTTGTAGAAAAAATCCTTCAGTGTTCATTCACTGCAGCACTTTGGTACAGTCAACAACAAAAGTAGTCGATCATTTTAGTACCTTGTCACTTTCACTACTTTGACGCATCCCAACTGTCGCAGTAAATATTGTTACGTTAATGCGAAAAAGTACTAAAATACCCGGGTCCATGATCACTCATATAATATAATTATTATTATAACTATAATTATTATTAAGTTCCCGCAAGGGAAATGCCAAAAACCATGACTTGGCGATTCATCAATAAAATTCTATTACATTATTAATATTCTTAATACTATATATAAAAAATGGGACTGCCAAGTTGCAATATTCTCTTCACAAGGTCAATGTTCTATCAATGTTAACGATATTGTTAGTGTTATTGTAATCTGTATTCCATTCACGATCAGTCAGTTGCCATCATCACGAACACAGCCTTTAACAATTAAATGAATACTATACGTACCATTTATCCTCAAATGTTATCAGCATCGGTAGCACGATCGCTTTTAGTTCCGACGCAAAGCCAGGGACCAACTAGGGGATTAATGTCCCGACGTAAGTTTGTCGGGCTCTGCCTAGCTCTCGCACTTACATAATTACTAGTAAGAGACCAATGATGTACGGTATATTAAACGCGATCATATTAGCTAGGCTAGGATCATCACGCAATACGATTGTTCTTCAATGAGTCGAGCGATGTTGCAAAATATGTCAAGTGAATCAATATTAATTCAGACGGGGTTGCAGAACTATCTGGATATTGATATGATACCTAAATACTGAATAAAATTGTCTCTCGCGCCAAGCCATGAATACATACAATCCAAGTCTTTACTTACGTGTAAGTACTTTAATTGATATTATTAGTATAATCAAATGTAATCGATTTCTAATATCAAGTATTTAGAGATTTTCCGAGAATGGCAAACCCAATTTTAGCAACCTCAAAATATGGAAGATCGCTTTTCTGTGCCATTAGAAATCATTACAGCCATTTTCAATAACGCGAATACAAATATACATTAAACTACCATGTCCACGTTCAATTTACAACATTAGGTTGACGCGCGTGGATACGAGGGCATAAATCTTTGATCAACTCTTTGATCAACCTGCTACCTCCAATCGTTGATCGACTGCACTTATTAAGTAAATTGTTGAGTAATTGGCGGTAAACAGCTGTAATCTGCGTGTAAAATAAAATATTTATTTGTTCTACATAACATTAAGGGCTCCTTTCAACGAAGCTTACAACATAATTACATTTCGATGTTATTATTATGTCAATCACTAATGACATTGACCTTGATCATGACGTTCCTGGCAGAAAAATTCTAGGTATAGTACCTAATAAACAGTATACTTAACTTTTGGAGTACATATTTTTGGTGTAGCGTAGTGGTGTTAACAGATTGGGATAAATGATTTAAATTCTTATGATTCATTAGCGTTAAAATTGTTAATATTAACATTAATTAACAGTTTAAATTGTATTTGTCCATAACGACTCCGTTAACACCACTACGCTGCACCGAAAATGATACAAAAGTTACGATCACTGCTCATAATAATAACGAAAGCGAGCTAAGTTGCAGTGATACCAATTATTCTATGCAAATCGTATATTAACATACTTATTTATGTACATACACAGACATAGTGGAAAAGTGTAACTTTATTTATTTGGTCAAGCCGACGGAATAGAGTTATTGCATTAGTTGTAGCTTGTTACTTTATTGGCCCTGCACTGCGAGACTTGCTTTGTCTGTGCGTACGGGAACATATAACTGTTCTAAAAGGCTGGCCGTATTATCTTAATACGATACGATCATTTTAAATAAACTAAGTTGGCAGTGTTGAGTTATATGAGAAGAAAATATTTGCGCAGGTACTATATATATATTTATGTGACAAAAACACACGATTACTGTCACTGTTGTGTATAGTATTTATAAGCTGTTACATTGAGATTGATTGCAATCACCTACACTTTATTTCAAAGGGCTTTACTTAATTGACCCCCGACGACCATGGTGACTCACAAATACTCTTAAATTGAAATTTATGTACATGAGGAGGCAATGTGTGCGCACACATTGCCTCCTCATGCGTGTGCGAGGCTGATTCGATTCATAGAGCTTACTGATAGTTTATGTACCTCAGTTGCACCAGCAGGTTAATCGCGTAACTTTTCGAACATACGTTAGGTAATAAATATTCAGTTAGTTAGAAATGTTAAAACACAATAAGGGATCGCAATCCGATCCGGTGAATCCGGTAATCCGGCCGGATCCGGTATAGATTGATAAACCGGATCCGGCCATATTCATCGGATCCAACCCACTAGGAGACCATAGGGATAATTTGCTATCCACCAGATATGGCCTAGGGCTGATAAGCCCTAGGACGTCCACTGCTGGACATAGGCCTCCCCCAATTTCATGGAGGGTATAATTTGATATATTTTGTTGGTAATATTCGGGTAATTGATAGAATGAAATACATGTTGAAGGAATCAAGAAAAAAAAACAATTTCTGTTGGTGCAAAATCCGCGCCCTATATTATGCACCAATGACAAGTTGCAAAGTGTAGTACTAGTATAGTAACTGAATTTAAAATGACTAACAGCGTTAGCGTCCTTATATAGCCTCTTGCCTCGTAAGCACACTGCCCTGAGACTGTCCGGGCATGTCCGTACTTAAAACAATTTACTCGAACAAATTGACTAGGCAGTAAACTTCACTACGCTTCAAATACAGTTTGTGCGACCGTGCTATCATAACATTCATACTTTGCTTGGGCTAACGTATTCAACTCATTTTTGGCAACCATATTTGGCTTTAGTACTCGGTTTTTTTTTATTACAAAATGCGCTTTGGACTTGGTACAGTCAACAGGAAATGTAGATGGTCATTTTAGTACTTTTTCGCATTAACGTAACAATATTTACTGCGACAGTTGGGATGCGTGAAAGTAGTGAAAGTGACAAGGTACTAAAATGATCGACTACTTTTGTTGTTGACTGTACCAAAGTAGTTGTAACAGAACGCCATTGCGCTCCGTCACTTCCATATTGAAATATTTTCCAAGAGACAGTCGGATAAATTCATGGTTTCCCCGTTGAAAGCATTATTAAGAAAATAGTCGAAAATAGGAGTCTTGGCGAAAGCACAACCATGTCATATATGTAAATGCTAAGTAGTTTCGTATGCTTTAATAAGTTTCCTAAATAAGCTTGAGCATTGCCATTGAACAAGCACTATAAAACAAAAGAAAATACTTAAAGTAGACATACGGGGGAGTTTTTGTCGAAAGCTGAAACGGAGACGCTTCGCCCGCTTCGCTTGCTCGGTCGAAAAGTAAATATTTAATAGAAAGAATAGGCGGGTGTTAATTATATTACTAATTAGAATTCTCGACTTGGCATTCAATCATACAAACTAAGAACGTAAGATACAAACAATGCATAGAAAATAAGCAGACCTATATAATGAGTCTAAAATCATAACAATCTGTCGGGCGGTTGACGAGTTTCAATTTTATTAGCAAATATGTAGGGTACTTCCTTCCTCACAACACGAGAACATGAATTTTTAGTTGAGGCAGTGCCACTGTTACTTGAACCCTGGCACGCATCGATATCGCTAAGGTTGAGGGCTCTCTCTATTCTGGACGGCAAAACGTTCGGTTCAGATGGGATGGGAAAAAGTGTGGAACAGCGGTGACGTCACGTCGGGCGAAACGACGGAAGGTATAGCGTGGTTGCTTACGGTCGATTGGTAGGAGTGGGGGCACTGGTGGGAAAGAGTAGGCTGTATCGGATGTTCGTTTTGACGCGAATGACTTGTCAATGGCTATAAAAGCAAGCGGCGGACTGCAGTTGGGGCTTTTTGCGATTCGGCGGTGGGCTGTTAACATACCTCTGGCTTGTAGCACAAATCTATCGGTGGGTTTCTAGTAATTAGGGTAGGGAATTCTCTGTTATGTGGCGGCGCGCTGCATGATACGAGAATTTTCTATCTTAATATTAAAGTTTGTTTAAATTTTGTGGGGTTTAGTGTTGTAGTGTTTTTAGTTGAAATCCTATCGTTATACCAAGGACTTTGGAGTAACGAAAGGATGTGTTTGTTGTTCTTACTTAAGTTTATTTGTGTTAATAATGATACATTGTTTATTTCGTTGTAAAAAGCCAGAACGTTAACCAGATTACAGTTAATCTGACAGGGTACATACAACCTAACGGCTGTCAAGCGTGTTTACCCTGGAGCTCCGTAAATTACCAGATTGGGGTGTCCGTCTGGCATCACCTCTTTACCAACATAGGTGATGCGTCTAGGCCCCCCTGTACTCTCGGTGTCCAGCTGACGATCTGAAGCATGGCTGGCACGATTGAAGGCTCAGCACAGGAGGTTACTCCGCTTGCGGATGACGTCAGTATCCGAGGTGCAGTCTTGTTAAATATATTTATATATCCAATTTATATACACAATAGGGTGTTCTATCGACACCGCCAAGCTCTCGAGCGTGTCGGGGGGAACGCACAACACACAGGTGTGTCAGGTTTCTAAATCCTAGCTTCGCCGGCTAGACTTTACAGCTTAAAGTAGGGACTTCACGGCCTTATTCGGAACTAAAACCAGATTCTGGGATTAGTTGCGAATAATGCAGAGTAGGGATGGGAAGGGGTAGTGTTAGGTTAAATTCATACACGGGGATAATATTAGGCATTTAGGATGGGTAATATTTCTGTAAGTGAAGTGTTTTATTTCCAGGATCACAGTAGGGATTCTTTTAGTGTTTGAAGTGTTTCAGTCGCGGAATAGTTATAGCTCCGATGGCAGAGAAAGAAGTGTCTTCAGTATACGTGTGTAAAAGTGTTAAGTGAATAGTGAGATAAGTGGATTCTTAAGCAGCTAGTCTTTAGGGATTTAGCATAGGCCTGATAGGGACCTAGTTACGGTGAGGCTGAGAATGCCGATCCTAGTGTGGTATATTTAAAGTGATCAGTGTACGTTGTGAATAGGAGGCGGGCATATACCCAGAGTATTGGGACATGTCTACTAGGGACTGATGTCTAGCAGAGCCGTACATCAGACGTTTTCCACAATGGGTAGCTGAACGCTCATGACGTGGTTAACTCGTTTTCTAATAAGGGGAATTCGGTGGGCTACGTGTTACGGTTCGGCATTTTTGGCTTCAACGGGAGCTAGGCATGCTAGTGATAGGGCTTAGAGCCGCTAGGAGTGATAGGGTTAATAAGGCATCAGCGCCTTCAGTGGTAGTGTAGACTAGAGATGCCCGCGAGCATCTGAGTGGCCTAGCAAAACAGCTTACCCTGTTTTGCGAAGCTAGAATATGTAGAAAGCTGTAAGGATAGCGCGTCATTCCTCATCCTCCTACTCTTGCTGGCAGCGTCAGTAGCTAAAAATAGCACGTCGCAACATATACAACCAAGGATAACTTTCGCAAGATTAGGGTAGTCAAAGTGTAGCGCTTAGACTAGCAGGTATCCTTGGTTTAGGAATTTCAAAGTGCTGTGGTGGGAGACTTGCCCTCCTTCGACGACACGCCCCCGTCAGCAAGAGGCAGAGAGAGACGCTTACAGGTGTGGTTGGGGATAAATTATCTATACAAATATAAAACCTTATTTCCAAGCGCTAGGGATTATAGGAGCAGCTAGGTGAGAAGTCGGTTAGTCGAGCTACGTAACGCTCTAAGTTTTACATTAATAGGACCATTACAACGACTAGTACAGGCAGAGTAATCTCTAGGCTCCTCTCAAATAGGCTAGTCCTAAGTAAAACCCTATTAGAATTAGTTTCAAGCGTGTATTTTAATGATACAAGCTGCTAGCGCAGCCCAATCTTAGTTAGGTAGCGTTTAGGTCAACTGAGAAGTGATGTGTGTAAGGATAGATTAGGTCGCGAATATTAGTAGAGATGAAGAGTCCAACGATCCTACCAGCTTCACATTAAAGTTCAGGGGTTGCTTGCGGTTCACAGCACTATTAGGGTTCTACCATAGACGATCACAAGGCCAAATCACTTTCATAAAGCTCGGTTTTCTCAAAGCGATTTCCGTAAAGTTTAGTAAGTTTTCACGGGGTGCGGTAGCTTAGTGGGGTTGCAGGGGCTTTTAGCAGAGGGGGTTAATAATATTGAGGGGGCGTACGTGACAGTTTGGTAAGCCGTGACCAGGATCGGTGTCACTTTATGGTGACAAATTAGAGCAGTGACCAGTGGATCAAATGTCATCTTTGGTGACATGTTATAGGGCTATTAGTTTAGTAGCAGCTTACGCTGTAGTGGGTCATCTGGCCCACAGTTTGGCGCCGTATACGACGGAGTGTGAATTGGTGGAGTTTTTGGACTCTTCATTTCGATTTTGAGAATTTTATTAGCTATTCTTTGTTTATGTGTAATCTAAGAATCGTCAGTTTAAAACTCGGGGGGTAGGAAACGGAAAGAAGTACGATAATGGGACAGTTACCTTAAGTTTCATTGATAGATTCAGTGAGCGGCGGTGCAAGTAGAAAAGCTGCAGCAAGTAGAAAACCTGGATTACAGTTTGAAACGCGGGGGGGAGATGCTTATAATTACTAGTCTGTTATAATTACGTCCATAATCATAGGTCATTCATAGGCTAAGTCATCTAAGAATCATCATCATAGTATCACTAGTTAATTTTAATAGGTCATGTGCTTATTTACCACCTCCGTGGATCATGCAAATCAATTGTAATTACGCCCATAAGCATAGGTCATTCATAGGCTAACCCGTCTAATAATCATCATCATCGTATCACGACTAGGTTATTTTAATAGGCCATATGCTTATTTATCACCTCCATAGTTCATGCAAGTTTATCATAACTATATTCATAAGCATAGGTCGTTCATAGGCTAAGACGTCTACTCGCCATCATCATAATATCTCGACTAGTTAATTTTAATAGACCGTATGCTTATTTACCACCTCCGTAGTTCATATGATTTATCATAATTACCTACAGGCTAAAGACGTATTCACATCATCATCATTGTAATACGTCTATTTAATTTTAATAGGCCATATGCTTATTTACCACCTCCGTAGTTCATACGATTTTATCATAATAACACCCGTAGTCATATGTCGTTCATAGGCCACAACGACCATCTACCATCATCATCATAATCTAGTTAGTTAATTAAGATAGGTTGTATACCTAACCAACATTACTGTAGCTCATCCGAATCAATTATGGTTACGTCATAAACGTAAGGCGTCCTTAGGCTGCGGCAGCAGATCATCATCAATTAGGCTGTGTCCTTGTTTGCTACCAGTATAGGTCACTTGAATTAATTGGAATTAAACTCATCAATAATGAGCGTCCCTAGGCTACAGCGGTAGATCATCAATATCAGCATCCTATTGACTGTGTGTGTATTAACTACCGCCATACATCCCGAGAATTCACTAAGTTACATTCATAAACAAAAGGATTTCCATAGGCTATGGGGAATTTACGAATATGAATATTAACTTCATGCTAAATGTAAAACATTACTCAGCGATCTATTCATTTAGGATCAGCATTTCTATTTTAGACAAAAAGCCTTCCATTCGAAGAGCTTTGTCGGGCGATCGAGTCAGAAGCAGGGGTTCGAAACCTTTTTCAATTCAGTATCCAAGTTTATCGTGCCCGGTTGTTACAAATAGTGGACAATTTAAACTTTTAAGTAAAATTAATGTGGTATCATATTAAACTTACCATTCGTTATATTTTAAAATTACTAGACTTACGAGATAGTAAGAGAATGTACGATTCGGTTTAGAAAGTTTAACAAGTACCTAGCCTTAGTAGTGAGTAAGGTTATGCGCATACATTATAATAATAAACGAGTAGTACCTAGGCTAATATTAATTGGTTCAGATTTAATTCCGATTTCGGCTATGGAGATTTTGATGGAATTCAGGGAATGAGATATATCCACACAATGAAAAGGATAATAGTATGGGTAAATCTTGTAGGTAGATTAACATATATATGTTCTCAGTGGTTTTCACTCGTGATGCCGAGCTAAGCACGGTCTCCACATTTACTTTTAAGTTTTAAAAATCAGGTAATTATCGCCCATATAAATAAGTAACTTTATGATAGAATACCGACAATCTTATAATATTGTGAACCGAGGATTGCGAATTTATGATTAGGATAACTTTTGGGTTCTATATACTCATATTTCAACTTTCATTAAATTTACCTGTTAGTAATATAAAAATAATTAACATCATGTTAGGGTACCGACAATGACATAACATTGTGAACCAAAGGTTGTCGATTTCTCCTTCAAAGAAACATTGTGTTTCATTACATTCATATTTGAATTTCTCATTCAATATGGGGTCTGATGATTTGGTTTTCAGAATAAATTGGTTTACATTATTGATAAATTTTCTGTTAAATAACAGTAGGATAAAGTAGCCAGTTAAGTATTGCAGCGAAGGTGCGTGCGCCGTTAGGTAGAACTACCCGTATTTGGCGGATTTATTATTTTCAAGCGTTGCTGGTGACTAGTAGAAATACCCTCTTAGTTTTAAGAATGAGACTTATCTCGTGATCTTTCCATGCGCAATAAGTATGCAATAATTATTGCCATTGATCAATGTGAAATATGTACTTGTAGTAGTATGCTGGATTGCGAGATATTACTTGTACATTCATGGATAAATCACATGTTAAGTTTTTTGAGATAGAATATTACATCAAGTTAAATATTTAAGACTTAAGAATTCATTTATTGCCTAAGTTAGATTTGTCATGATCTAGGTAGGCTATGTAGTAGAATTATCGTATTTGTTCAACGTAGTTCAAATACAAACAATGATTATTAAAAGGGGTTCGTCAAATTTCATGTATAGTGTAGTGTAATCATAAGTGGCAGTCAACTTAGGGCCTTTTGGATGCTACCAACGATGAGTTGATTGATTATTGAGGTTCGGAATGTTTTTAACATACCTACATCGTCGTACGTAACACATTCAACATTCGAACGGTCAAATCTTAGCCGCGATTCCATCCAGGAAAACTATTTATTTGCTTTTATTAGGGGTGAAGTTTCATGAATAATTCAATAAACATCATCATTATCGTTCGAGTGTTTAATACTTTCTTATAATAGGAATAAATTAGGTACCTAAAAGAAGTTACTGCGTCTGCCCCTCGATGTCCACATATCAATCCGAATATTTATTTGTCGCTGACGTAGATCACATAGGAACATTGTAGAATTTGACACAGGTATTGATTGGCTTACCCAAGGGTTACGACGAATATTAATATCATTATCTTAGACTGAGGGGTCGTGAAGGGGGTTCAGATGAACTTCAAGATTATAATTTTGACAGAAATATATCAGAATAATTGCAGCGCCTGGGGATTTATGTTTAAAAATACTGAGCCACAGCATAGTAGTAATTCTGACTGTATGCATATATAATAACGGGTTTTGTTTCAAGATGATTTAAAGGATCATACCTTATAAGAAATATCTGGACTTAGGTTAAATCAGACTTTGTTCTATATAGTTTATGGTTGTGAAATAAGGAGATGGCCAAATGAACATTAATTTAATACAAACAACGTAATATTAGGAATGGATTATACACCATTAAACAGTCAATAAATTCATTAGACGAGGAACAAAAGTAAAGCGAAGACGTCATTCTTTAAACTTTTATATTGTACAATAGTTCTCTTATTATGCTAGTCTCTTTTATAGACGGTAGGTAATTTGACGCATGTTGAGCCTTGTAGTCGGGTCGTTAGGAGCAAGCAGGCGGTTTTATTGGTGTCCAACAGCCGAATTTCATAAGCGGGCTCACTGTAACACAAAATAATATAGCATTATTTTCTTAGGTTAGTTCATATGACAGGCACACAGACAATTGAATGTAATCAATATTATTGATCTTTCTCTGAGTCAGAAATATTGAAATAAGTTTTTGGTCATAAATTTCATTTATGGTACAAACTTTTGTTGCTGACTGTACCTTTTCTCGCAGTCATAAATTACTTGTTGAGTTGGTTCGAATGAGCCCAAACATGATGGGTTTGTTTTGTGTGGTTTGGGAGTTGCTGTGACCGCCTTCTGTCATCATCATCAGATCGGCTCTGTTATAGTAATATTGCATTGTCATTCGATTTATACATGCATGCAAAATTTCAACTCAATCAGGAATCTGAAAGAGGATCAAATTTAACTTGTAAGTTTTGAATACAGGCAGACAACGGGACAAGTGGAATTAAATAAAAACTTGTAAAATTAACATCATCATGATGGTTCATGAGAGTGGGCAAGTCTAGCTTCAATATCATTCTAGAATAAAATAAACATACTGATTACTTACTTGGAGATTAGTAGGAAGTGAGGCATCTTGATGCTGTCAAATTTGGAAATGGCCGATGCACTTTTCTTCAGTTTAGATTAAAACATGTATACCAATTGCATAGAATGTTCTAGTAGTTGTCATGTCTTCTCATTATTCAAGTAGATCTGAAAAATAGAACAAAGAATAGTAAATTATGGTAGGAATTGTAAATTGTTGAGAATAAAGAAAGTTTTATGTGGCCGGACGGAGTGATAACAAGAATTAAACAATTTTAACAAGGGGAGAATTCGCATAATAGTCGCGTTTTATGTTGAACTTACATACATACATGTTATAATTTAACACTGGGAATGTTTCATTAGTTTAGCGGGATCTTTGAGAGAATTCTTTATAACATATGATTACATAAAGATGTGTAGTAGACAGATAATATTGATTTATGAGGATAATTATTATTGAATTAAGCAATATCGTATTATGTAGCTCTATAATAAACATACGTATACGAATATTTAATTAGAACTCACCGGTTTTTGAGGATGGCGTTTGAGTCGGTGATTCATGAAGGTGGGAAACTGTCCCCTAGGGCGACTGCGCTGTCTTACATAGGATAGGATAATGCGCGTTTGAGATTCTCAGGGAGTGCATTTAGGGTTTTGGCGAATACCAAAATGTATGTTACGGCAGAGTCACTTCATTTCGACTGTTTGCTATCGAGCAGTTTCATCACAAATGTTGTCACAATTTACAATAAAAGCTAATGTTAGAAACAATATTCATATAACGTGGGGCTGAATTAAAAGAAATTGTGTTCTTTAGTCTGTAAACAAACTTTAAAATAACCCAAATTAAGGTTAGATGTTAACATTGACAGCCAGCAAGAAAGTAGAGTAACGCGCGAGAAAAAAAAAAAAAAAAAACGTAGTATAGATAAAGGGGCTCTCTACACAGTTAATGTCGTGATAAATTTATAATGGAGTCAATATTATCGCGCATTGTATTTTGCTTCATTTTCGATTGTAATCATGATTCGAGTGTATCACAAGATGGTAGTGACAGTGTAAAAGTTCTCATTAATATTATGGCTATCCTGGGTTGTCAACATTTATAGACTGCGTTCAGATTTGGTTGAGTTTCGCTTCAATATCTATCTCTATTGATGCGTATCGTAATATGAATGGTCATTTAATGGGCCCTATTGAAAGAAAAAAAAAACAATTAACACTTAAAATTGAATGATTTGAGTCAAGTTATTAATTGTACACATAAGGATAAAATTATTTGATAATTTGCGCAAGAGAAAAATATAATGAACGTTTTGAGTGACTGCGATAGTAGTGACCTCTCGTAGCTATTGGGACGATTTGGGATAATGATTGAATATTGAAGTTGAGTAAGCTTATGGGGTGAGAAGTTTGGTTATACATTAGTAGATGTCACTGGTAATTATTTGAAGAATAATTTCCTCTATGATTGAACTAATTTGGCAGATAGGGAAAACTCTATTGTATAAAAGGTTTAATAGATCAGAGTGCTTAGGGATTTAAACTTGATATGGATTATTCAATACTCAGATAAAATTGAGATCTTACATACTACAAATGACATCAAATATATTGAGGTTTTACTACTTTTCAAGACACTAGTGGTTATGTACTTACTCATTTTTGCATTTGGATGAGTTGGCTTAGCTTCATACAAGCTATGGGTGGAAAAGAACTACTTACTAGAATGAGATAGCTAGAATGAGTGAATGAAGAAAAATGGTCAAAGCTTTAGGTTATTCATTCGATGGTCATAAATATTGTTACACAAAACTGTGGTAATTGATCTAGCTATAGATATATGCGACATCAAACATAATTTTAAGATAGGCCAGAAGGAAGTAAGAGTAATAGGCATTTCCATCATAACAGAGGTTAAAAAAAGAAGTTTCATAAGCCAGGATCTATTTCCACTATTTATTAGTGCTTGTTCAGTTCAGGCCATACAAGGTGCAATGCAGAAGGGTTGGGTTTATTGGGTACTATTTCAAACACAGTGAACAATAAAAGTTTAATGAAAATACAGCATAGGCAGTCCAGTTTATAAAGCTCAAAACAAAGAATCAAAGAAAAAGTAAATAACACAAATTTTTGTTAGTTAGTGTAGTTTTATAAGTGGATAGTGATAGTATGATATCTATTATGAGAATATGGGCTTTGCGGGTAAGCAGGAGTACACATAGGAGTAAGCGGGCTCATTTGGTGTGATGTTCGGGCTTCCGGGATCTTGTTATTTTTGCTTCTTCATTCATTCTGTAACACAAAATAGATATGATAAGTTAGCAGAATAAGTGTATATAATGTAAGGACATAGCTAGTAATATTAATTTTTTTATGATTAATATGCCTAGAGAAGGAACAAAATTTATTTTCAAACTACAGTTTGGAGGAAGTTTGTATGATGATCTAACAATTATATTCATTTTTAGGTCCATTTTAAGATGATCTAACAATTATATTAAATAGTGAAGTGAATTGAGGTTTAATAAGACTATATAGAATTTAATTTTACATTCTTCATGGTAAGATTGGGACTCAAGTATGTATGTATGGACAATAAGTAAAGTTTGGGGTAAAGTGGGTCCAGAGACACTTTTTCTTGTCCAAGAAAAGCATAAAATATGACCATTTGCTTGTGTTGATAGTGACAATCATATCAAAAGGGGGCAATGTTAGGGAAAATATTTAATATTCCACTCTCTTTTGACATAATGATAGATATTTAAAAATCAAAATAGGCAATACTTACTGTTTAATGGATTATGCTCGCTCAGCGTTGAACGTTGTAGTTTTACCATTCAAACATTGTTTTCTTCGGCTGGGAATTTGTTTCACTGTAATGAAGGTTATGTTTATTAGTTTAAGACAGTGTGTACGATGGATGTTATGTATTAAGTTCATTAATTAACATGAATTAGTAGTGAAAACTTCACAGCAACAACACAGCTTTTATTTTCATTCGACTAGAATAAGAAGTAAACCAGTGACATTTATGGGGTCAACCGACTTAGGGGATGTGTTCGTGAATAAAAGCTTAGGTAACTTACATAGATTCTTCAGTATGGAGAGATTCGAGTGTGGGTCTCTGAAGTTGTAACACCACTTTATAGACAAACAAAAGACTTCAGTTAGGGCCATGATTGCTTGAGTTTTCGAAGAAGTGTAGATGAATTTCGTTATATTTACGAAAGGTTACTCTGCAAAGGCAAAATATAAAAGGGAATTAGATTATTATGGTATGTTAGTTTAGTAGGCAGCTCTGATCACAGCTTCACTCGGGCAGTACTTGCATTTACAACACAGTACGGATTAGCGCGACTTAACTAGTATAATCGTTAAGGCTTTATCTTGGGGCACGCTCATGTTACATAAACATAAGTCAATAGGGTATTTGCGAACAAATAATTCATATGGGATAATGAAATTTAATAACAAGGAGAACAATTACTCACCTGCAGTATTTCCGTTTGTTTTTCTCTTATTCGATCACAGATTGTTTGCATTTCCATTACATGATAAGGAAGTAGGCATAACGAAGGTTTTGATAAATTTTTGTTAACATTTTCGAGTTCAATTTTCTAATTGCGTCGTTCGATTCGGCGGCGTTCATTGACGTTGACAGTGACACTGACATGACAGTACAGTAGAACGTATGGGTTGACAGTTGGCAGTGACACCACATTTACACAGTCGTGTTTGTCATTCACCTCGCGATTCACGCTTACACATTCGCGGTATAATAAAAATAAGGAACAAATTTATAATAGTTTTTCGAACGAATGTGAGAAGAATAAATATTTACTAGTTGCGACTTGTGATATTTAGTTATCATGGGACAACAGTGCGTTTTATTTTGTACTATAAGGTTAAATGTGTGTAAGTTCGAATTGGACCCTAAAGTGCTATAATATGGGGAAGCGTTTACAGAAATATGTGTCCGAATTGCACATAGGAATACGTTGACGATAAGATCATTATGAACGGGACATTAATTGAGTATAACGTAAGAGTGCCGACAGAGGGAGAAAGGTATAGTGTTGTTCTATTCTAGGATTAAACGTTGTGTGAAACAGTTTGGTTTCGTAGGTAACTATTTTACGTATAAACTCAAGAGATAGATATAAATTAACAAGACGTGAAGACTTATTTTTCGGTTCCAGTCAGCGAATTTTCTTTCTTTCAACGCGCAACCTAAAAGTGACAACGGAATGACAGTGACAATCATTTAGTTGGGTTTTCGCTCGCGAGTCAAAGTAAACAAACATAACTAGTTTGGCAGATAATTAACGGAAATAGTGTAATTAAGGGCGGTGGGGTTGTTTAAAGTGCATTTAAAATCAAGTGAAGTGTGTCAGTGACGTGATTAATTGTGAATCGAAAAAAAAATAACCAAGAAATTAGGTGCTTTGCCATTTGGAGGATGAATTAGGAGTTACGGATTTTTTTTCATTTCGATAAGGTTAGTAGTATATTAAGTTGTGATATAAACTTGCGGGTAATAATTTGACCTAATTGGATAGTAGCATTGTAGAGGCCGAGGTTCTTCGTAACAGTAAATGGCGGTATTAAGTAGTTTAATTCCAAGTTTCGGGAGATAAATGTTATATATAAATGGGGTTGTATTAGACTTGTTTTATATATATATGTATAAATATAGATACCCTTCGTTATACCAGTAGTTGCAAAGGTTGAGAGCGAGGGTGGCGAGGCTACTTTAAAGGAACATTTAAATTTAAAGATTATCGGGGAAATTGTATGCTTGTGATATTTTTAAGAGAGGTATATTATTGGTGGCTAGAGTAACTTGTTACACAATAAAGGTAGTCTTTAATATTTGAGCTCAACTAGGAAAGAGCAACATTTATGTTGTGGTTTGTATCTAAGGAGACCCATTTGTCAGGTAGCGGCTGGGCGTTAAGGGTTAGCGTGAAAGAATGACTGGTATGTGTTGGCATGGGATGAAGGATGAGTCGACATAAGAGAGATGAGAGTTTGGTAGTCAATGAATGTGTTGTGAGTGATATGCATGAGTTGCTTCCAGTCAAATGGGACTTACGGTACAACCTAGATTTGTTGGTAATTGGTCCCTTCAAATAAATACACAATGTGTTGCCACAGTAATAGGAGTTAGGTTAAAGTCATAATATGACAAGGTCTATCTAAGGCTTACTGTGTTGACACATACTCTACTCGAGCTTACGCAGCAATCTAAATTGGTATACACACCTTGCTTTGGATAGGATGACCGATATTTATAATTTTGAATGTCTATTGTTAAACAGTAATGTGCACCATCATATATATAACAAAAATATGGTTGCACACTACTACACTTTGTTATCTTAATCTTTTTTTTTAAATAAGCCATGTGGGTTTGTTAACACAAACATACTGATACAGAAAAGTGGGGAATAAAAGAAATATTTCCACTTTAAATACATATATTTGTAATTATTCTAACAGTTACGAGTGTATACAGATAATACACACCTTTGGTAATATTCAGTTTATAGAATAAAAATCGTGGGAAAAATGGGTATGGGTACAAACTTTATATTTTCCTTTCCAAGCGAAGTGAACGTCAACAGACTGTAATAAATATTGCCGGTTGTTGAAGCTCAAACGAATCAGTCGGTTATCTTATTTCAAAGTGAAACATACGCCGATGGAATTGACTGGGGCTGTTCGGTAATGGGGGAGTGGAACGGATCTTAATACTGACGATTGGAAACTTTAGTACTTCCACCAAATACTTTCCTGTCATGTGTGAGGAGACTATGAGAGGATTACCTATAGGAAGGACAATGTTTCCTAGAGGCGCCGTCTGTACAATGTAGACACAGTCTCGGGGTAAAACGTCAAAGTCGGGGTCCTTATGACCTGCTAGATTCACAACCTAGCATCTCTAACGGGGCAGGAAAGCTTGAGGAAAAGGTTTTCAAGAATTATTGTTGAGGTTCAAAAGTTTGCTCTTCCTTGCAGGATCGTTACGGTTAATTGCTATAGGTTTAAACACACACCACACTAAAGCCACTTTTCTGAAGGGATTGACATATCAATAAGTCGAAACTTTTCGAGTTGATAATTTATTTTTCATTTTATTGTAGACGAGGTTGAAGATGACTTTTACAGACGAAATCTGAGAGATCTCATCTTGCAAACTCATCTTGGGGGAGAGTTGTAACAGAACGCCATTGCGCTCCGTCACTTCCATATTGAAATATTTTCCAAGAGACAGTCGGATAAATTCATGGTTTCCCCGTTGAAAGCATTATTAAGAAAATAGTCGAAAATAGGAGTCTTGGCGAAAGCACAACCATGTCATATATGTAAATGCTAAGTAGTTTCGTATGCTTTAATAAGTTTCCTAAATAAGCTTGAGCATTGCCATTGAACAAGCACTATAAAACAAAAGAAAATACTTAAAGTAGACATACGGGGGAGTTTTTGTCGAAAGCTGAAACGGAGACGCTTCGCCCGCTTCGCTTGCTCGGTCGAAAAGTAAATATTTAATAGAAAGAATAGGCGGGTGTTAATTATATTACTAATTAGAATTCTCGACTTGGCATTCAATCATACAAACTAAGAACGTAAGATACAAACAATGCATAGAAAATAAGCAGACCTATATAATGAGTCTAAAATCATAACAATCTGTCGGGCGGTTGACGAGTTTCAATTTTATTAGCAAATATGTAGGGTACTTCCTTCCTCACAACACGAGAACATGAATTTTTAGTTGAGGCAGTGCCACTGTTACTTGAACCCTGGCACGCATCGATATCGCTAAGGTTGAGGGCTCTCTCTATTCTGGACGGCAAAACGTTCGGTTCAGATGGGATGGGAAAAAGTGTGGAACAGCGGTGACGTCACGTCGGGCGAAACGACGGAAGGTATAGCGTGGTTGCTTACGGTCGATTGGTAGGAGTGGGGGCACTGGTGGGAAAGAGTAGGCTGTATCGGATGTTCGTTTTGACGCGAATGACTTGTCAATGGCTATAAAAGCAAGCGGCGGACTGCAGTTGGGGCTTTTTGCGATTCGGCGGTGGGCTGTTAACATACCTCTGGCTTGTAGCACAAATCTATCGGTGGGTTTCTAGTAATTAGGGTAGGGAATTCTCTGTTATGTGGCGGCGCGCTGCATGATACGAGAATTTTCTATCTTAATATTAAAGTTTGTTTAAATTTTGTGGGGTTTAGTGTTGTAGTGTTTTTAGTTGAAATCCTATCGTTATACCAAGGACTTTGGAGTAACGAAAGGATGTGTTTGTTGTTCTTACTTAAGTTTATTTGTGTTAATAATGATACATTGTTTATTTCGTTGTAAAAAGCCAGAACGTTAACCAGATTACAGTTAATCTGACAGGGTACATACAACCTAACGGCTGTCAAGCGTGTTTACCCTGGAGCTCCGTAAATTACCAGATTGGGGTGTCCGTCTGGCATCACCTCCTTACCAACATAGGTGATGCGTCTAGGCCCCCCTGTACTCTCGGTGTCCAGCTGACGATCTGAAGCATGGCTGGCACGATTGAAGGCTCAGCACAGGAGGTTACTCCGCTTGCGGATGACGTCAGTATCCGAGGTGCAGTCTTGTTAAATATATTTATATATCCAATTTATATACACAATAGGGTGTTCTATCGACACCCGCCAAGCTCTCGAGCGTGTCGGGGGAACGCACAACACACAGGTGTGTCAGGTTTTCTAAATCCTAGCTTCGCCGGCTAGACTTTACAGCTTAAAGTAGGGACTTCACGGCCTTATTCGGGAACTAAACCAGATTCTGGGATTAGTTGCGAATAATGCAGAGTAGGGATGGGAAGGGGTAGTGTTAGGTTAAATTCATACACGGGGATAATATTAGGCATTTAGGATGGGTAAATATTTCTGTAAGTGAAGTGTTTTATTTCCAGGATCACAGTAGGGATTCTTTTAGTGTTTGAAGTGTTTCAGTCGCGGAATAGTTATAGCTCCGATGGCAGAGAAAGAAGTGTCTTCAGTATACGTGTGTAAAAGTGTTAAGTGAATAGTGAGATAAGTGGATTCTTAAGCAGCTAGTCTTTAGGGATTTAGCATAGGCCTGATAGGGACCTAGTTACGGTGAGGCTGAGAATGCCGATCCTAGTGTGGTATATTTAAAGTGATCAGTGTACGTTGTGAATAGGAGGCGGGCATATACCCAGAGTATTGGGACATGTCTACTAGGGACTGATGTCTAGCAGAGCCGTACATCAGACGTTTTCCACAATGGGTAGCTGAACGCTCATGACGTGGTTAACTCGTTTTCTAATAAGGGGAATTCGGTGGGCTACGTGTTACGGTTCGGCATTTTTGGCTTCAACGGGAGCTAGGCATGCTAGTGATAGGGCTTAGAGCCGCTAGGAGTGATAGGGTTAATAAGGCATCAGCGCCTTCAGTGGTAGTGTAGACTAGAGATGCCCGCGAGCATCTGAGTGGCCTAGCAAAACAGCTTACCCTGTTTTGCGAAGCTAGAATATGTAGAAAGCTGTAAGGATAGCGCGTCATTCCTCATCCTCCTACTCTTGCTGGCAGCGTCAGTAGCTAAAAATAGCACGTCGCAACATATACAACCAAGGATAACTTTCGCAAGATTAGGGTAGTCAAAGTGTAGCGCTTAGACTAGCAGGTATCCTTGGTTTAGGAATTTCAAAGTGCTGTGGTGGGAGACTTGCCCTCCTTCGACGACACGCCCCCGTCAGCAAGAGGCAGAGAGAGACGCTTACAGGTGTGGTTGGGGATAAATTATCTATACAAATATAAAACCTTATTTCCAAGCGCTAGGGATTATAGGAGCAGCTAGGTGAGAAGTCGGTTAGTCGAGCTACGTAACGCTCTAAGTTTTACATTAATAGGACCATTACAACGACTAGTACAGGCAGAGTAATCTCTAGGCTCCTCTCAAATAGGCTAGTCCTAAGTAAAACCCTATTAGAATTAGTTTCAAGCGTGTATTTTAATGATACAAGCTGCTAGCGCAGCCCAATCTTAGTTAGGTAGCGTTTAGGTCAACTGAGAAGTGATGTGTGTAAGGATAGATTAGGTCGCGAATATTAGTAGAGATGAAGAGTCCAACGATCCTACCAGCTTCACATTAAAGTTCAGGGGTTGCTTGCGGTTCACAGCACTATTAGGGTTCTACCATAGACGATCACAAGGCCAAATCACTTTCATAAAGCTCGGTTTTCTCAAAGCGATTTCCGTAAAGTTTAGTAAGTTTTCACGGGGTGCGGTAGCTTAGTTGGGCTTTTAGCAGAGGGGGTTAATATTGAGTGGGGCGTACGTGACATGCTGCAGTGAATGAACACTGAAGGATTTTTTCTACAAAAATTGTATTATGTAAGATAGTAAAAACTTAATATTGGCCATGACTGTTTTTTTGGACAAGCTGAATACTAGCTTAGGACTAGAATTACTAGAATACTTAAACTACAATTAGTTTGCTTTCGATATAGTAGTACTCGTACTCGGACCCGGGTATGTCCTAAAACTACGACCAAGACCACTGTGGGATGGGCAGCAGCATCCCTGGAGTGCCGTGGATATACTGCGATGCAAGCCGCATGCCAAGCGTGGCGATTATGGCATTTACCCCCTTGGACGTCCTTAGGCTGATATAGAGATGGCATAGTACTCGTATTCCATAATTTTAGGAGCGTTCGTGGCGTAGCGGCGCCCGCGTACCGCGTGCGTTATGCGAGGTTAAGCAATGTCGGCCGGGGTTAGTCCTTGGATGGGTGACCGCTTTGAGTGGTTACTAACTGAGCCCTCCCGTACTTTGAAAGACACTTTAAGCCATTGATCCCGGTTGCTCTCTATGATATCAGTCATTAAGCCAAGTTAGAGGCCTTCCGGCGGCTTGAGAACTTCCAACAGTCAAGTTGCCGACTCACTTGACAAGCGTAATCCCAAAAGGTCTAGTGTCCCCCGTGGGTGGGAACATCACATGGCAGTCGCTTTCGTAAAAAGTAGTGCCTACGGCAATTCTTGAGATTAGGTAGCGGACCCCGGGCATCTTTCAGGATAACGCTAGGATGATGATGTTAATGGTTCCATAATTTTATGTTTGATGAGTTTTCGCAATGTGCTTGCAACTTAGATGCAATTTTTCTATATACGTATATGTAAATGAGGTTTAAGACTAGGTACACAAACGTACAATGGTACACACCTTTAACCGTATGACTGTGTCCTAATTTTACTTCAGCCAGCGCCCAAACGAGGGTAATGCCTTTCGCGCGTGACTACTTTTTTACTGTTATTACTAGACCTTGTGTTTATTTGTCTACGAACATTTCTTTAATTAATCTCTAAACTAGGTTTACAACCAGCAATTAAATTAAAACAGCAGTTGCTCAAAATTTGTCATTTATGTGCCCTGATTTTTTATTTTAGTACATGAAACAACTCAGTATTAAGGTTTAATTTTATGTCGTTAAACTGATAACGGGCACGTGTCGGAAACAAAATATGCTTGAGGTCTGATATCGGTAACTGAGCGATGAATTATTTATAGAAGGCTCAGTGGGAAAGGGCTCTTAACGAGTATAATAATACCCTTAAAATATTCACTTTTGAGATCATAAATATTACTAGATGCGAATAATAACTGTATGAAAAAAAAATATTCATACTATATACAGGGTGTGGCCTGTAATAGGAGCAATAAATTTAAAGGACGCTTCCTTAGAGCATCTGCAGTAACCTCTTGTGTCCAAAAAATAAATATATTTTTTCAATTGGGAGAAATTTTGATCTAAAGTTATGACCTCCAAGTAATGGATCTTGGCACCCAGAAATTATGGCGCGGCAGTCAATGCTGATTTTGAGGTTGCTTCAAGTTATGACTCATTATCGTTGTCGCATTTTTGGTTTATAAGGACATTTTTGGTATTTTTTAAATTTTTTTTATTAATTTTTAATGGTTTTTGAGTAAATAGTTATTAATATTATTCCAGTAGAGTAAAAAAGTAAATAAAAGCTGAGCTGGAGAGCTCAATAGTGTACAGTTTAATTTTTTGCTCCTATTACAGGCCACACCCTGTAGGTAGCTGAAAAGTGATGCATTATCGTTATAATTGTTGTTCAGTGAAGAGCTATGATTAATTTTTTTTTTTATATTGCCGTTTTTACTACATCACTTGACAGAATGACAAAAATTTTAACCAAATCCTACGAAATTCCAGAGGTATTGTTTGCGTAATATGACAATTCCCTTTACTACTACTATTAAATCTTGTAAATTTTACGCACAAATTGCTCTTTTCCAGTATAAAAGTTATGTATTCTTTAGTAAAGTTATTAAAGCTATTTAGATAACAACAATAAAACCCTTTATTATTTTACTAATATACAAACTGAAATATTAGCGAATCAAAATTCATAATTCAGATAGGTACGATGCCAATTTAGAACAAACAGAGACGGTTAGTATCTGCAGAGAATCTTAATCCAAGGGAATCGAGAACACCACTTACTCAAACTAATGTAGCAGCAATTAAAGATAACGTCTTAACTTCACCATTACTTCTAACATGGCTCAATAATCCTGAGACCTATTCGACAAATATCTCATGAAAACTTCATACATTTATTTAGGTGTTTGTCAATTATTAGATGCTGAAACTCAGATATTTGCATTGACTTTTAATTCATACATATAATCACGCCTGTTTCCCAGAGGGGTAGGCAGAGATCACGGATTTCCATTTTGTACGATCCTGACATACAACTTTCGCTTCTTGAACTCTCATAACATTCTTCATTATCTTATTAATTAATTAATTATGTATTTTCTAAGGATATATACTATTCATCATCATCATCATCATTTCAGCCGAATGACGTCCACTGCTGGACATAGGCCTCCCCCAAAGACTTCCACAATGACCGGTCCTGCGCCACCCGCATCCAGCGGACACCCGCGACCCTTACCAGGTCATCAGTCCACCGTGTGGGGGGCCTGCCCACGCTACGCCTTCCGGTACGTGGTCGCCACTCGAGAACCTTCCCGCCCCAACGGCCATCGGTTCTGCGTGCTATGTGCCCCGCCCACTGCCACTTAAGTTTAGCGATTCGAAGGGCTATATCGGTCACTTTGGTTCTGCTGCGGATGGCCTCATTTCTGATGCGATCACGCAGAGAAACTCCCAGCATAGCCCTCTCCATTGCTCTATACTATTGTATACTATTGTATATTCTTAATTATTTAAAAATATTGTTATTAATCATTTTTGTAACGCAAATGCTTGCGTCTAACGATCAATATAAAATATGTAGTAGAAGCAAAAAATTGTTATATGAGAATTGTACGGTGTTATTAATAAAACTAAAGTACACTTAATATGCATGCGTGCCGATTTAGGGTCCTCTTGTTCTGGCCTTTCAGCAGAATGTCTCCGATTTGGTGGGAGTATGTTCGCCGAGATCTTCCCCTTCCAACTCTTCCATCCACTCTTCCTTCATGCACTCGTTTTGTCAATCTTCTTTCATCCATCCTCTCTACTTTTAATTCATGCCGAAGATTACGCTAAATTAAATGAAGTGGTAGCAACAAAAGAAAAACGATTAGACAACTTTGTATCAACTTTAGTTTTATTTTAAGAGTTATAGCCTAGTTTGTAATATTTATTTTAATGTAATTTGGTATATTGGATTAGATTTTTTATATCTTCCTATTACAATGCAATATTATTTTTCACCTCAGCGGTTCGAAAATGGCGGTTTTGTTGCGTGATACCAGTGAGCAAAATGCAATTTTGCTGCGAGCGTGAAAACGACTTTTCCGGCTTGAAACCAGTGTGCAAAATGCAATTTAGCTGCGAGCGTGAAAAAAACTAACATTTTAATTTTATATATCGTAGGTTAGTGTAAGTAACTTCATTCTCTCTATCATTATTTCTTTGCGTTATATGTTCTCGCCGCTGAGGTGAAAAGTTCTATGTATCACACGAGAGCAAAGATATTTGCATCTCGTGTCTTTGAGTCCCTCGCTACGCTCAAGATTCTAATTCTGAATCACTCGCTACGCTCGTGATTCAATTATAGAATCTGTCGCTTGCTCGGGACTCAACATCAACACTCGCAGCAAAAATTTACTTTGCTCTCTTGTTGAACAAATAACTATTTTCTACTCCAGCATCTGTCATTTAAATGACTGACAGCAGGTGCGTACTAAAACAATAAACTTTTTATACTATAGGTAAATGCATGTCTATACCATAGAAAAGTCATTATATGACTGGTGGGAGAATCAAAATGGATTTTCATACATTATTAACTGTTATTTTTTAATGTTTAAAAGAGGCACACGTCAATGCCCGTATTCTGCCACCATATCGATATTTAATTTAAATTTAATTATTATTCCGTCGTAGAAAAAATATTGTACGCAACGTTACATAATAAGGTTTTCTTAAAATTCTCGAGTCTGAATGATAACATAACTCACTACGTTCTTGTTGTTACAGCGTCTCTCATTTCAGGAACCCTTATTGTGTAATTGTTGCATAAAATAAATCTAAAGATAGTTTTAATAAAAATGACAAATTTAACTATCGTGCTTACGAAAAGTTACATGATTATCCTGCACGATCAAAGGGATATGGTCACTGAACGCAACAGGAAGGGGCATGCGACGTGATCTACCAACACGAATAGCCAAATTGCTTATTGACTTTCCAATTGAGTATGTGTACTAGTGAGGGTAGGTATAAAAACTACTGCAACTGTTCTCTCGACTAATGCTTGTGTGGATTGGTTTTCGGCAACTGATTCCTAGGTAAGCAATATCCTTAGTATTTTGTGTAACGTAAGGTTTAAGTCCCCTGGTTAAAGAGACCTGGTAAAGGTCGCGGGAGCCCGCTGGATTTGGGTGGCGCAGGACCGGTCATTGTGGCACTCTTTAGGGGAGGCCTATGTCCACCAGTGGACGTCCATCGGCAGATATGATCATGATGATGATGATGATGATGATGGTGAAGGTTAAAGTCCGTACTTTAAAACGAACTACTTAGCTCAGTATTTGAATAGTGATTCTGCCTACGAAATTCACAATCCGGGGTAAGCAATGGTGTCCTAGACGACAGCGAGCCGCAGCGAGATGACGAACGAGTGTTCGAAATGTTTAAAATTATGATGTGCTTATATTTGTGCGATGAGCTTGAATATTATTTTGCTTCTAAGTTTTAGATGTTTTATATGCTGGTATTTAAATATTTATACATTTTTAAAATAGTATACATAGTTCGTAAACATTTTTTTATGTCCTATTTTAAAACATACATTTTCTTCCTCATATCATAACTCAGTCCGTAATGTATCACTACTTACCTAAAAAGATTAGATCCGCTTCTATCATGTGTCAAATTATTGTAAGGCGCCTTTCTGACTTGTCGATGCGGGGGCGGTACGATATGAGAAAACTGTCAGCTGTCAGTGTCAACCGATACTAATGCAGTACTGCCCCACTTCTGCGCATGGTATTACTACTGCGCAAACGTATTGCTGACAGTATTTCGTCAAGTGAGGAAATCTCACATCGGTAAATTCAGGTCAAAGTGCAAAATACCTTTGACATATCGCTCCCGCCCCGCCAAGTCAGGAAGTCGCCTAAGCAATACATTGCTGGCAAAAAAAAAACAATAACTAATTACGCTGTCATAGCTAAAATTAAACATAAAATTCATTGCAAATAAGCTTCATTGTACTAAAACCTACGTCTGGTTACAATTTACGGCTGTATAAAAAAATACACGCTGTCTAGTACCCATATTATAAGCATTATTGAGCTTAAGGGGCTGATTTGAGTCCCGCTTGTTTCCTAAAACTAATGTATTTAAATGATTATTTTATAGGCAGATTTTAATAAAAAAATAAAATACTAAACCAATTGATAAGCTTTCCTCCATTAACCGTAAGTAGAATAATAACACGTCTCAATAAATATCGACAAAGAATTTTGCAAACGCGTAAATAATAAAAAGGACACTGCACTTCACTGCAGTAAAGCTAAAGTTCTTCTTCGACTTTATTTGTCGAATCAGCGTGCACTTATCTTAGTGTATCGAGTTATCTAGAGAACAATATCTGCTTTGATATTCTCAACTTGACTTGATTCGCCTCAACAGCCTTTATTATGAAACGATCCCAAAATACCCTGTATTGTCGTAAGTTAAACTAAGGAGGCTTCCTGACTTGGCGGGGCGGGAGCGATATGTCATACGTATTTTGCTCTTTGACGTAAGCTTACTGATGTGAGATTTCCTCACTTGACGAAATACTGTCAGTATTGCGTTTGCGCAGTAGAAATACCATGCGCAGAAGTAGGGCAGTACTGCATTGGTATCGGTTGACACTGACAGCTGACAGTTTTCTCATATCGTACCGCCTCCGCATCGACAGTCAGGAGGCGCCTTATGCTGGTTTGACTTAGCGAGATGTCAGTAACCATTGTGAATACCCTTGTACTGAACTAATGCTTTGAGCAGGATTGCGACGAGAAACTTTACTTTGATTGTGCTCAATACAGTCCTGCTACTGATATTGTTAGACAAAGTTATATTATCCGCTTAGCTAATCTGAAAGCGAATTGCTTACTAAAACAGATTCTGGGAAAAGAACATTTCCCAAAACAGAAAAACCCGTAGCTTATGAAAATGGACAGGTACATGTAATATTGCTATCTTCATTTTCATTACTAAATCCCCGTAAATAAATAATTTCAAATTAGAATTACCGTTCAAAACGGGATATTTACCATATAATTAATATTGTTGAGTTTCCGATATTTAAATAGGCACTGTTGCAAGCACCATTTTCAAGGACTTACAGGATTTTCAAGGTTTTGAACAGTAATTCTAGTGTTAGTGACCATGTTAGCTTGAAATCGTATAATTTCAAATTACTTTAAGTTCATTTTTTGTATATCAAAGGATTTTGCACGATGTCTTCATTATTTTGGCTAGTAGAAATTTCATAGCAATGCTTATCGTAGTACATACATATCATACCTATCTATTCTATTAAACTTATGAATTAAAAACGTCACGCATGAGGTACGTCACTGCGTTTAGGATGCGTCATCGTCAGTGCTTCTTAAGCAGCGGTGTGGCCGCACCTTAACTTTATGTTTGTTGTTGGCAGCAAAGCAGTAATTCTGTAATAGGCACTAAATTGATTCGATCATCACGAACAGCTTGACTGACCGAGACTAATCAATCGGAATCAGCTATTGGAGGTCAAGATTGTATAGTTGGCTTACAAATAATATCGAGTTAAGATCTTCCTGCATAGATAGAATATATCTCCGTAGTGAAGATTGTCCTGAGAGCTCAAAAAAGAGCAAATCTGGTCATGTGTCATCAACGGGAGATACACGTTTTTTTAGGGTTCCGTACCCATAGGGTTATACGGGACCCTATTACTAAGACACCGCTGTCCGTCCGACTGTCTGTCTGTATGTCTGTATGTCTGTCTGTCTGTCTGTCCGTCTGTCAGCAGGCTGTATCTCATGAACCGTGGTAGTTAGACAGTTGAAATTTTCTTCACAGATAATTTGTATTTCTGTTGCCGTTATAACAACAAATACTAAAACCAAAATAAAATAAATATTTAAGGGTGCTCCCTTGCAAAAAAACTTTTAAAATGTTGCTCATTGTGTTCATCAGGCGCAAGGTCTCAAAATGTATGGGAGCACTAAAATCCGACTCGCACTTGACCAAAATTCTTCTTAATATTATTAAATTTAAAGTACTTATTACTGATAAATAAATTTAAAAAAATATTGGTACTTAAATTAAATGAAAAAAGGTTATAATAAAGTGTCTTAAATAAACTATTGCTTCTGGGCATGTGGAAAAAATCATGGTAGTAGTACATTATAATGTAATATAAAACTATCACAGCTATAAGCCACTAGCTAAGTTATAAGTTCCTGAGTAACTTTATATTTTCGTACATTTTAAATTGTTTATTTAGATAATAATGTCTTTAGTTGTGTTAAACACACAGTAAAACTTAAAGTAAATAAATATATAATAATAATATTTTTGAAATAACAATATTAATGAATTATTGTGTGTACATAGGATTTGATGATGGTTTAGTGTTATTCGAGTTACTTGTTTTATGTTGGTGCTATTGTAAATTTAAGGGATCTTATCATATCATAATAAGTAAAATAGCTGCAACTATTGCAAAAATAATTGTATGAGTTTCTAGGTTTCCCCAAATGGGTGTACCTATAATCATTATTTTCGAGGGTTTGGTGACATCAATAGTTCTTTTGATGACAATTTTATTTGTTCCCATACACAACCAAACCAACCATTGCAATGAACATAATCAAGCCGTTGCGTGTACACATAATATACCTTATCGGTGAAGCCAGGCATTCGAGCCTGTTAACTAAATCAACAACAGCCATGCATAATTAACAACATATAGGAACTATAATTGGACCAATGCTAAACCAACCTTGATAAGTTTAGGCTAAGGCGTTTGGCAAATAGTTCTCCTAGTTCAACCACAGTATCGTCATCATCATCATCATCATGTCAGCCGAATGACGTCCATGGCTGGACATAGACCTCCCCCAAAGGCTTCCACAATGACCGGTCCTGCGCCACCCGCATACAGCGGACACCCGCGACTCTTACCAGGTCATCAGTCCACCGTGTGGGGGACCTGCCCACGCTACGCCTTCCGGGACGTGGTCGCCACTCGAGAGCCTTTCCGCCCCAACGGCCATTGGTTCTACGTGCTATGTGCCCCGCCCACCGATTCGAAGGGCTATATCGGTCACTTTGGTTCTGCTGCGGATGGCCTCATTCCTGATGCGATCTCGAAACTCCCGTCTCCCAACATAGCCCTCTCCATTGCTCTTTGGGTGACATTGAGCCTTCTTATGAGGCCCATTGTAAGCGACCACGTTTCAGTACCGTATGTCACAGTATAAATAACAATAATTACGTTTAACGATTCCCTTTCGCACTCTCTCTTTTAAATTTTCAGTCCTAGTCTAGAGATCGGGTACGAGTATATCGTTGCCTTAGAAGTGCGCGCGAGTTTCGCTGAGGTGGCAAAAAAACGGGGATCTGAAGCAAAAGTCTGCCTTTAACTTCGACCGCGAATTTTAAAATGTAAACCCGTTGCTACGTATTCCAAAACAAATCCTTTGTAGGGTAATTTGAGTTGTATTTTAATGCCAGAAAGTTTCACGGATCCAGTCAGTAGACTAAATAATGAGACGTTTATCGCATTCATTCTATTAGGTACTCGATCCCGGCAAATACATTATTTAATTTAGGAACTCGTGAACTGTTTAAAAATTTACATACCTTATCACGAATGTAAAGATGTTCACGAGCACATTACCAAAAACTCTGCGTACGTTACGATTCAAGAATGATTTCAGGTTCTGACGGTGAATACAGTGAAGCCTTCACCGCACCTCGATTTAGGACACTCTAACTGGGAAGACACCAGTCTCTAAGTTGTGGCCCTCGCTACGATGAGTATTAGTGACGGAGGAGATGGTCGACCCACTCCAAAGTGCTCGTACACGTGTAACTTTCTTACACGAATGGTACCTAGATTTAAACCAACAGACCCAGCAGAGGAATCAGGTAATTTTTAAAACATACGGTAGTTAAATCTCACTGTCAATAATAGTATGGAAAATGACATTTATGACCTTACGCACGCTCGAAAACGTTGTGTAATTATCCCGCAGGATCACCGCATACCTTTGAATGACAGCTCGTATCATCGATAATCGTGTTATATAGCCGTTATACCACACAAATAAGCGCTAAAATACATGTGCGTCGGGATGACGGGTGGACCACGGGATTTTTTATAAGCTTTATAGTACCACTGTTTACCTGTTATAAAGTAATTTCTGACTGTCATGAGTTGGGAGAGAGGCTAATTAGACTGTTTGTCCCTGACGTCCCTAGAATCACCCTCAGACCGCGCGCTCGGCCACTGTTAGCAGTGCCATCGGCGCGCACTGTAGCACACAGAAACTCACCGCTAGTCCGTGCCCTGGCCCTACTGAATGCGCTTCTGGTGTCAGCGCCTGAGTGTGACCTGCTTGCGTGGCGATGGTCGGCCGTATGCCAGGAGTGTCTGAAGTTTTGCGAGATGATGGATAAAAGGGTGTCTACTGTTACAATGTAAGCAATAATGTGCCTATATGTGTGTTATGTATGTAATATGTTGTTATATTATTCGGTTAATTTGTCTGTTACCTATGTAAGTACACAGTGTATTGGTTTTAAGCTGTAATGCTGTGTATCCTATTTAATAAATAAATAAAAATAAAAAAAATGTTGTGTACCTCTCCGGGAAACGAGTTATATTCCAAAATAGGTCCACCCGCCATTTTGATGTCAAGATGGCGGGCGAGACTCTCTAAACATAAAGTGGGGATGATTTTTTTTTCTTGCAAGACCCATCGTGTGGCTATATTTAGATATCTCGATCGTTTAAAAATAATGTGAGCTGTTTTAAAGCTTTTAATGATTAATGCTTAATATTAATTTTAAAGTGCTAATTATGTTGGCATCGAGTTTCCCTCCACTTTGCCAGCAAAACGGTACTGGGTATGTCAAAAAATTCACCGTAGTAGTACCTAGTATCAATTAGTAGTTATTGGCTCCGTGAGCTGTAGACCTTGCAAAGTCGATAATTACGTCCTGACGCACATTAAAATACATAGTAAAATTTTACAGTTCATCCTCGACATTTCCACTAAAACTCATATTTATCATATCATATCCTAAATGACAACCGTCACTGAAATGAACCTACTCTAACTCTATTGAAACCTATTTATCAATTTCAGTATTTTTTGGTTCTACATATAACTCGATAGAACCCTCATGGAGCTTTGTTGGTCACGCAAAGAAGAAGCAATATCGGCTGCAGACGACGGATGCGATGCGAACTCGCTCCGATACCGGGCCGATACCAATGCCGTTTAGGATCATGTCAAACGCAGATGATTTGTTGCACACTGACTAACTTGTTCTTCCCAATATTTAGTGTCAAATTGAACGAGTTTGGCCATTTTATACCGTAAAACGGCAGAATTCTTTCGAAACTCCAATATTTATCATGTTAATAAATAGTTTTACAATCGGAATTTTTAATGATAACCACTATAATCCGGCAATCTATTTAAATAAGTACACGTTTCCTTATTTTGTTTTAAACACTTATCATAAATTTCATTTTAAGAAGCTCTGCTAAATAAAAATAGTTTGTGAATTTACATGAATTGGCAGCTTTTTGTATTCATATTATTATTTTTCTAAATCTTTGATAATTAAGTATACCTCTTTATCTATCTATGTCTATAATATTATAATTAATTTTCAAGCGATCACTCCTTGTATAAATATTTATTTATTTCGGGGATCTCGGATACGGTTGTAACGATTCCGATGAAATTTACAGTTCCAGAGTTTACGAGGGCTAAACATTGATTTAGGTCTTATCTTCGGGAAAACTCGTATTTCCGGAAAACTATGAAAGATAACGAGCAAAGCACGGTCACCCAGGTACTAAATATTAAGATAAGGTTATTTTTTTCTTCAAAATTCCTTCTTAATACACAATGTTGGGCCGGCCTGTTTAGCCTTGCGCAGAGTCACTACTCTGCCTCCGAAGCTAGAGGTCCCGGGTTGGAATCCCGGCCAGGGCATTTATTTGTGCATTTTTCACGGATATTTGTTCTTGGGTCTTGGATGTTATCTATGTATTTAAGTATGTATTTATCTATATAAGTATGTATATCGTCGTCTAGTACCCATAGTACAAGCTTTGCTTAGTTTGGGACTAGGTCGATTTGTGCAAGATTGTCCCCCAATATTATTATTATTATTATAATGTTAGCATATTTGAAATGTTATCAAGCATTTTAGAGGTTTTAGCAGTCCTCATAACATTTAACAAATAGTAAAGATTAAGTAATAGCCTCCCGTATAAAATGTCATCATTCCGCCGCGCCGCCGTATTCCACAATGTAGCCGCTTCATATCGCTCCTTAGTTTTATGCGTGGGAATAAAAGACGTATTTTAAACAATATTACGCTACTTTGTAGTTTTCCTACTTTTCAACTTGCAACTTGTTGGCAATGCTGCATTTATTACATTTGTATTATCATTCGTTTCGAATTTAATACTAAAAGTCTTAAAGGGAACTCAAACTTTAAATATATTTTTTACGTTCTAACAAAACCACAGGTTAGGTACTATACTTATCGTATTAATAAATTAAACAACCACAAAGTTAGCAAATGTAATAAAATAACGATCATGTAAAATATACGAAGTGGAATATGTACCTTGAAATTAAATGAAATGATATTTATTAGCTGAATATCATGAGACAATACAAATAGTTTAAGTACACATTCAGCCGGAATCCGGCATGCAAATCTTTTGAATATAATGGAATTTAAAATGTCGAGACTAATTACTTACCTTTTATTAACATGATTACATATAACCAAATATTAGTTCTATGTATCTAATTTAATTTACGTTTTGGAATATAATTAAAGTCAAACACTTGAGCATAAGCGAAGTCAATTAATATTTATTAAATCTACAAGAACTGTTTTCCAGGAATTCTTTGATTGTGTTAGAAACACTATTTATTTAACCACGAGCGCAGGGTTTGTCAAAACTAAAAAGTAAATTGACTAATCTCACTCAATGTTACTTATTATTATTACGAGTAAAGACTGCATAGTCTATATTGTCAGTCTTCACAGTAGCCATAGTAACTATGGCTACTGTGATGAATGACGATATAGTTAATCGAGTAAAGCGTAGTCTCCTTACAGCACTCGAGTCCGCGGCATTAGCATAAACCTCTTTGTTCTACCGACGATAATATCAGAAGTTGACTTAGGAATTACTCCAGTATAAATCAAGCAAACTTTACGAAAACCGATTAATTGGTTCAATTGTCTGGATGGGTTTGACATCGCACGAACAATCTGTGGACAAACTTTGTATGCAAAAGTCACGCTTAAGCTCACCATTAGATTGTCTACGGGCCAAGCCAAGTTTGATAGTTTCTAGTGTAGTTAGATATGAAAGTTCGCGTATGTTTATTGCCCCATTACTACTATGTATTCCGGACACGTAATGCTTTGGAACAAACCTATATTTCTAATGCTCTTATTAGTTTTAAAACTCATTTTACTTTGAGAGCAAGTCAAAGTTGAAACTTATTCATCTGTCTTAGTTTCTTATTTTTAAAACTTAGCTGTTACTCGTGGATAAGTATTGTATTCTTCTCACTAACACATTTGTCAAAGTTACAGACGGATAAATGAATGTTAACATCATTTTAATTAAAGTCAGCTTTGATGCACGCTTATAGTATGATGGCTCTATTAGGTATTCGAAAAATTATGATTATCGCAAGATCATCGCAAGAAAAATATATTTAATATTATTTCTGAACAAAAGTATCCGTAGCGATAGGAGACAATTTTTAATCGCATTATTTCACTAGAATTCTGTAAGGAGCTATAAATGATATAATACGCCGTCACCTTTTAACCCTACGAGCTCGCAACAATACTTCCCACACCGCTTGGGTAACAAAGCAAAAATGAAACGTGCTAAGAGGTTGCAAGCGGCGATTTACTCGTAAACGCATGCACGGCTTGAAAACTGTAATTGTCCGACCGTCACGATGCAAGCCTGGGATAATAGTTCAAAGTTCACTGTATCTGCCTTTGAATTGTGTTGTGTTACTTTTACATTTTGTATGATCCTGTAAAGTAAAGGATTTAAGACAGACACGAGATAGTTAAATACTATAGGCGTAAAAAGCTTATGAACTACCAACGTATTTGTAACTACAATAGGAAAGAAACACAAAATAAAGGCAAATACGACATCATCATCGATTAAACTAAATAATAGTATTGTAGGTTGATGCCAAACCCAACGCACAAATCTATCTAAATTCTTCTAACTCGGTGTCAACACGCAACTGTCCACCATATGTCTGCAATACAAATACTCCAAATATTAGGCCGCATAATGCGACGAGGGGATGGCAACCTGGATAACTGGTTACTGTTAGCAATACCGAAGGCAAGAGAGCTCGAGGCCGAACGTCAACACTATTGTCAGATCAAGTATAGAGAGCCGCTTATCTAAATTTTATCAGGTGAAGAAGACTGAAGGCTAAGCACTTTAGACCGGAATCGATGGAGGCAAATTGTCCGTTTAGAAGGTTATAGTGGCCACTATCTTCATTAAAGAGGATCACCGAGAGAATGACAGAGAGCGTGCGAGATTAGTTTTTTTTAATACCACTAAGGTGGCAAACAAGCTGACGGCCCACCTGATGGTAAGTGGTCACTGTCGCCTGTAGACGTTTCCAACCCCAGAGGCGTCATTCGCGCGTTGCCGACCCGTAAGAAAACTATTCACGCCTTTTTTGAAGAGTCCCATTCAGGATACCTCGGCAGGGAGCTCATTTCACAATCGAAGTTTTCTCGGCATAAAGGTTAGTTGATGGCGGGACGAGATATACGAACGTGAAATAAGATGGGGAGTCCTTCACGCAACAGTGCGATTTTGAGTAGTAGAAATAAATACTAAGAAATAAAGTATCTTATTTAAAATATAAATAAATAATAATAGGAAAGATTGAATAAGTGAACACACGCTTGTTTATTATTACTAGGCATATAAATAAATTATTTCAGTCAATTAACCTTAAATCGCATCGTTACCGGCATTATGTAGTAGTTGTATTTACTCGTACCTGGTTGTATTCATTTAATTTAAAGGGTACCTACCGAAATTTATCAACTGAAATTGGAAATTCTGGGTGTAATTAATTACTCCTAGTTTCATTACCTGGTAAAATTCACTGTTGTAAGGAACCATCCTTGCAGTACAGTTTTATCAAAAGCGATGAAGGTACCGTGATAAACTTCTGTTTGCCTCCAACTTGGCCCATAATGTAACTCGAGCTCAATCCAGCGCTTGGCAACAAAGACTAAACTCCTCACCAGCCGTTACTCCTCACCGATAACCGTACTTTGATAATTTCGCAACTTGCTATCTTCGGGGCTTACTCGCAGTCTTGGTCTCACACAGGTGGGTAAGAGTTAGCATCGTTTGTGTTTACCAGTTTTTAAAGTGGATAATTCTTTGCTGTCAGCTTCTATGAGCTGGTTATCCTACACTCAACGTTTACAATTTTAGTAACATTATTAACGCTAGATGGTGTTAAAATAAAAGTTATGGTATCGGTGATTATTCGCAGAAATAGATGGCAAAAGAGTTATAAAAGTACAAAAGAAGAAAAGACAACCATGTCCGTCCGTCCGTTCTTCTGTCCGCGGCTTAGCTCAGTAACCATTACTACAAGAAAGATTTTTTTTGGCATAAGTATAGAGTACATATTAATCACGCTGAAAACCGCTATAATGAAATCATGAAAAAATATTTTTGAGGTACCCTACACGTAAATTGGAAATGCATTTTTCTTGCAACATACATCGTGAGGGCTATAATTGGATAGCGCATATAAATCTATCATCATTGGGTATATATTTTGATTCAGGAATCCGTTTGCGTGATTTTAATTTTAAACGGGTACTTTTTGATGGAGTCCAAGTCCAAATATGTAGCGAGTAACGTCCACTTTTACAGTCATTGTCATAATACTTATTCGCGAGTGTAAATGGAATTATTTGTTTGGTTCGTTCAGATTTACCAGACGAATCGCCCCTCCCCCTTCCCGCCGCCACCGTAAAGGTATTTTTTGAGTTTACCTTAGTACTGATATATTATCTGAATTTTCTGAATTTTTACCTGTGTATTGTGTACAATAAAGTATATACACAAACTAGACGAATCGAACGGTACAGCAACAAGGACTTTATTAAAAATTTCCATTTCACTGAGTTACACTGGTATGCATGTCAATCAATGTATCGCAACAATCTTAAAGTGACACGCGTGAAACCTACACCACTTTTTGTTCGAGTAATTACAACAAAAAACGGAGCAATAAAATTCATTATACACGTATATCATTACCGGGCCGATATCGTTACGGTCAGTAATGAAATGTTCGCGGGTAATAGTGTCATGTAATCCATTTTGTTTATCTAAATTTGAATCTTCAATCACGGCGTGGCGAGTGGTGCATGCACATGGTTCGATTTGTCACTATCAATCATTGGGTAAGGTCACTAGCGTGTCGCAGGTGGCTATTGTCCCCACGCGTTCTAACTTCTTTATAGTTTCTATTCAATTTGCCTGGAAATATCGGGGAAAATTTCTACTGGTGCGCTGCCCGTAATCGGTTATTTTATGTCATAGTTTTTTGAAAGCTAGTAAGTTTTTTTTTGTCTTATTTTTATATAAGAAATTAGTTTTTTAGTGGAGAATCTAAGCAGTGCCAATCTGGCATATTATTCATTAGGCCATTGATGATGAGAGTGCGGGCTAATATTTCGCACAGAAAATAAGCATTGCCATCCAGCGTGGTTTATTTATTATATTCAAATGCAGCCATCCTTCTGTGTACCCTATCTGACGGTAACTTGGGCCAAATTATGTATCTTTAAAATGGTTATTATACTTTTATTATCTTTGCCTAGTTTAAGTTGTTATTTTGTACATAAATAACTTCCCAATATTTTATTAGGATGTATTTTTTGCAAAAACTAGCCATTTACACGTATACTAAAACAAAATTCCTTCTTTCACATGATGCTACAACACATTATAAGAGTTTTGGTACCCATAAGTTGAAGGGCATGTGATGGATGTCTTAGAAACAAAAGGTTTCGCGTTACAAGGAAAAGGTACGGGACGTGTAAATTTATACCTCATCATTTATAATGAAGCTGATCTAATGATGTCATGTAACTTATACGAACATCGTAGAATGCATTGTCGTATTATGAAAAGAAATGATTGAGGTGTATTATTAAAAAGTACACACAAACTCAAGGTACAATTATTTTATCCTGATTGTACCTGGTACTGGTACAATCGACGCTTTTTAATTAAAGACTACAAAACAATGAGAGATTTTCTAACTTCTCCATAATATCAGGATTATGAACAGGCTCAAGATACGAATGTTGGCCTTACTGATCATATTTTTATTTATTAATATAACTTGAAACTAAACTAATAAGGTGAAACTAAACTAAACAGTAATAATGCTTCGGATTAGAAAGTAGGTATTGATATTGAGAAATTATTAAATAAGTCCTCTTAGTGATATTGATGAGAGTCTACGTATGGATTGTATGACGAACAATTTCAATTATATTTCCCAGTCGTTATTTTGTAGAAAGTTTAAATCACAAATTCAAACCGTGTACCTAGATGTGATAGTTTTATTTCCGGGAAAAATCGTTTTTCCAGGTTTCAATGTAACTTTATAATTGGGGTGCGCTTTGTTCACATAACTTTTGAAGCCCTATTATTGGAAGTACGAAAATGAATGCCCTACAGTTTTAAGCCATAAATGATAATCATTATTCATAAATAGTATTGATTCTCATCTGTGATATATACTACATATATTATGAATATTTCAAGATTTAAACTGACAATAACTCTAGGATTAAATTAGAATTACTGTTAAACATGGCTAATGCCCCGGTATTTGCCATGTATATTACTTTTTGTGATTATAATTATATTTGTGTATTCTAGTAAATATAAATCTATTTTTTATTCAACATAAATTAGTGCTAATTCTAAGGAATATGAAGTGAATATATTACATAATGTTTTGACATTTTTAAAAATCATATTTTAAATAGTTATATTGATACTCGAATATTTACTAATCATATTGGATAGTTAATATTAATATATAGAATGGAAATGATATTGTTATTTTTATTATCTTGATGTTTACGCACTTTAAGTTGTTATGTTGACGTTTATTATTGAATACCTATGTAGTGTGCTAATAATTTTGAACACAATGACTGTATTGTTTTTAAAGTAAATGATATAATATGATTACTCCTAATCATTCGAATTCATAACGCGAATTTCTTTTTTTTTATATATAAGTGTTGTTTATCCGTATTATTTAAATTCAAAATTTTAATAGTCATGCATATTTTTATACTACTATTGATTTCGTGGTCAGGCTTCGTCAGGTCACTGGTTGGTCAAATAAGTGCAATCTTGATATTTCAAGTTTGTTCGTTACCTAGCGTCCTTCGTAGAAGTCCTGCGCAGCCTAGTCGACTCGTTGGAGGGACGAGTGCGCTTAATGATAGTATTACTATCAATATCAAATTTGTGGTACCTCAATGTCCAATTTAAGCATGTTCTTATTAAGTAAATTATTTTTAACAAAGGATCATGCGTCAAAATTGTCCTGAAACCAACAAAGTTCGGAGTTAGGTCATTAATTAGATCTTTAAATATACTATTAGCTCGTATTCATTCTGACTAAAATATGAATTGCGTCAAAATGGTCCTAAACCCAACAAAACTGGAAGTTAGATCTACTATTAAATCGTAATCTAGGAAACTAACACATCTCAGTTCTACAATGAAATTCAACTTGGTGCCCATAGAACGAAATGAAGTAGATTTAAAATCATATGTCTTTATCATTAGATAGCTAATGACCTCACTCCCAGATTTGTTGGTTTAGGACCAGACAGTCCAGACACCACACAAAGTTACCCATGGTCGTTTGTGATATATGTCCATATACAATATATACAAAAATGTTATGATATTATTAAAATTGGTAGTATAACAGAAACTAGGAGAATTAATTTAATGTGTATAAATATTGAATCAAAATATTGGTAATTTCAGCTAATTTAAAATGTAATCGCGAAAGCGACACATTATTCAACTTAATATCAACTGTAAGTACTGTAACGCTCTTCTTTTCGTTACTATTGAATGCCGCATATTGTACCTACATAATATAATATTTAACACAAAAACCAACTTGAAAACATTCAAAGGCTTTAATTTTATTCAAACGAACAATTATTAATTCCATTTATCGCATTGCGTTCGCATGCATTTAAATAACAGTATTTTCGTGGCCCAATATCAGCGAGTTTGTTTTCCGTTGGGCATGTTCAACTGGCCGCGGATCCTGAAAAACGTCCATTTTGTCCCCATGGAAATGCATGCAATGATTGCAAGTATTCGATTGGTTTCTGCGTAGTCTGCTAGTTTGTGTTAAGATAGTGTTGATAAATATTGCTCCCATTAAATCATTAATAAATGCCACGTGAGCATTGCTTATTTAGTGCAGAAATATTGATGAATTAACTTAACACATTTTGGCGTCCGTTAAGACTCCGTAATAATTTCACAGTTATTATAGCGAAAACTTGAAAACATACATAAATTACTTTTGAAATCTGTATTTAACATGGTTAGTCGTAAAAGAATTATCAAATAAAACGTCATTCGATATCAGTCTGTGGTGCCGTAAAAAGTATTTTTATGAAAATGAGTCAATATTGAAATTATTTAGTTTTAAAACCCCATTTTTTATGGCTTTGAAAAACTTAGCGCAGATTATTAAAAGCTAAGCAATAATTACTAGTGACTATGAGCAGACCACGCGATAGTTTTTCTTTTTTCAATTTTCAAAATCTTCAAAAAAATGACTCGACAAAAAAAGATCTTCCAAAAAATTTTACAAGAATCGGTTGAGAAACGCGACCTGTAAAGAGTCAAGAAATTATACCGAGTACGTAAATATTTAAGTAAGTACTTTTGTAAGTCTTTATGCATGATGCATGTATTCTAATTAGCTGAGTACCATATATTCCTAATGATAATAACACACTTGTACAGAATCAAGGAGAACATGACAATTTTTATTTATAGTAAATTCGTTTGCAGCATCATGAATGCTCCTGGATTTATATGATAATGTTAATACTTAGTCGTTTATTTCCATATTAGGTTAGGTAAAATCGAACTCGTTAAGCTAGCGAGGAGGACATTGCATGCAACTAGTTCCGATAATGCCAAAATGGACCATAATTCCTTTCCAGACATGCGACACGTTTTCGCATTACCTATTGCGTGAAAGCCATCCGTGTATGCGTCCGTGAACATTCCTGACGCGCTGCAATGTCTCGGCAGCCCCAACACCATCCTAAATACATTATTTATACTCGCACTTATTGGACGCGTAGGGGGCTGTAAGCTATTTGATTATAACTGAATCCGTAGGCTGTAGGTAAGCATTAAATTATTGGATATAAATATGCATGGATGCATTAATATATTAACGTTCCGTTTGTTTCGAAAAAAGGTCAGTTTCCAAAACATTCACATTTAAATTTTCCTAGTAATCGAATTATGTAGATGCAAATAGATCCATTCTATCAAAATTCAAGTTAAATGATTGTTTTGGGACTGG
Organism: Notocelia uddmanniana; assembly: GCA_905163555.1. Classification (NCBI taxonomy): domain Eukaryota; kingdom Metazoa; phylum Arthropoda; class Insecta; order Lepidoptera; family Tortricidae; genus Notocelia; species Notocelia uddmanniana. The sequence continues at coordinate 28,468,105 of LR991055.1, forward strand.
CGTCAATGGATTGGCGTCAAAATTCGAGTAGGTTAGTTTGCGTTGCTGACACGACACGTGTCTCAGCCGGGATCCTGTCACTTGACGTATATACAAAGTTTTGCCCTGATGTTTCGTTAGACCTAATGTTTCACTATCTATTTAATGCATTTTTCATCAAAACAGTGAACGTTTCAGTTTTCCTTTGAATATCATCAAATATAATTAGGTTAGGTTAGGTTTGTTTTGCAATAATCGTTAACTATTTAAGAAAATAATGCATTATGGGTCTTATAAACATAACGTGAAATGAAGCATATAGAACTAACGTAGTCGGGTCTAACATGAGAGAATCGTCGCAGCCACCGCTCCGCCACCCGCTCGGCCTCCGCCCTCCTCCTCGACATCGTTATGCTACTGTTAGTTGTCGCAGCAGCCCGCAAAATCACCTTAAAGTGTGCCTAAAGACCGGGCTCCTCCAAAGCGCCAACCTCCGGAAGTGTGCTGGCACCATTGTCGATAAGGAATACCTTCACATCAGTGTCAACGAACCGCACAAGAGTCAGTGTGGTACAGCTGAGCTGGTTTTTTCTAGTCTACGGATTGCGACACCGAGTAAGGCGCTCTACATGTCGCGCCTGAATTACACAACTGCCTGGCGATGCCTTGAGGGTTTAGGGTCTTTCAGCAGTGTTCGCGCAAACTACATTTGTTGCAGTCAAGTGTCCCCCTCCTCCTCCCTAATAGCTTAACACTTGCTACTGGGTATATGATAAACATCACGGTAGAATAATATAAAATTAATTTAAAAGGAAATAAACTATAAAAGCTACATAGGCATACCTAGGTAACGAGTAATAGCCGAACTTAAGAAATGTACCGGGTAAAGCAAGCTTTCCTACAATTTGCATTGATTACTTAAATAACGTTGTTAGTTGTGTCAAACTTTATACTTATAAAATATAAGTTTATAAGCTTTTAAGTCCTCATAATAATAATAAAGGATGGACAACTACGAAACCCTACTTTGCGCGTGGCCCGACGTTTACTTTTGATGCTGACAATTTTACTGTAATGTTACATTTTTAATGAATAAATAATAATAATAATGACGCAGAGATTTACCTCATTTGACAAAATACTCTCAGTATTACGTTTGCGCAGTAGTAATGTCATGCGTAGAAGCAGGGCAGTACTGCATTCGTATGGCCACGCTTCGGCACATCCCGCGCCAGTCAGGAAGCACTCATTTAAATGTAGAGCCGCGTCAAAAAGTGATACAGACCCGAATGAGAGTTGACACTGACAGGTCTGACAGCTGACAGTTTTCTCATATCGTACCGCTTCCGCACCGAGAAATTAGGAAGTCGCCTATATTTTTTTCCCATTATTTCCAAGCTAATTTAGATTTTGTCAAATCGGAGAGTAAAGCTAAGCGTAAACGGTCTAGGCTATCTCACTGAGCGTATAAATGAACAGCAGAGGCCGCAGGTGGGCACCGTTCCGAACTCAATTTGCGCCCAGCTCCAATTGTTGCAGGACGCAATCAGTTTTGATATGCACCGGCTGTCGCCACTGCAACGGACGTGTCGTACAATATTGAACCAGTGCTGTTTTAATATGCTGAATTAAGGCTGTAATAACCGGGAGTTCGATTTTATAGGCTATCTATAGTGAGTATTTACCCGGGGTTGAATGTTATCAACGAAACGATATAAGTCGCGATTTTTTTTAATTCGCTATTTTTAACCCCCGTATAAAAGAGAAGCGAGGCGAAAAGAGAGGGATGTTATAAGTTTAACGTGTCTGTCTGTGTATCTGTTTGTGGTATCGTAACTCCCAAACGGATGAACCGATTTTCGTTTAGTTTCTTCGTATCATACATAATTTTATCCCGAGTGTTCTTAGCCATGTTTCATGAAAATCTGTTCAGCCGTTTTTGAGATATTGAGATTTGAAATGAAAATGTCGGGGGCTTTCAACTTTTCTAAGTTGTAGTTATTATTGAATACGTACATACATGAAATTTAACGTAGGTAATAATAAGCTAAATAAACAGTAGGTGACATCAACAGAAAAAGTGTTTATAGACAGATTAATTGTTACGTAATCTACTCATCATCATCCTAGCGCTTATCCCAGTACAGTTGCATCCTGAAGTATGTCTGGGGTCCGCTACATAATCCCAAGAATTGGCATAGGCACTAGTTTTTACAGAAGCGACTACCATCTGACCCTAGGCTTGTCAAGTGAGTGTGGACTGTTGTCATAGACAGCAGCCGGGATCAACGGCTTAACGTGCCTCCCAAAGCCGAGGAGCGCACACTCAAAGTGGTTACCCATCCCCCCCAAACCTCAGCTGACGTTGCTTAACCTGGCATACCTTACGCGGTACGCGAGCGCCGCTAGGCCACGACCGCTCCTCGTTACGTAATCTACTAAAAGGAATAAAAACCGGTAAGCTCTTTACTTATTATGTATAATAAATCCAAAAACGCTTCCATTTGTCGGCCTGTTTAGCCTAGTTGGTAGTGCACTGCCTCCGAAGCTAGAGGTCAGGACCAGGTTCGAATCCCAGTAAGGGCTTTTGTTTCTGTGGTGAGCAGTGACATTTGTTCCTGAGACTTGGATGTCTTCTATGTATTTAAGTATATCTATTAAATATATCGTCGTCTAGTACCCATAACACAAGCCTTATTGAGCTTACTATGGGGCTAGTTCGATTTGTGTAAAAAAATTGGCAAATAATTGTTATTATTTATTTATTAATTTATTATTTGTAGGTACTTTTAAGAGGGCGCAGTACGCTCGGTCTGACTCGGTTCTCCATACAAACGTATTTACCCTCTCATTTTAAAACGCCATGCTAGAATAACATGAAAATTTGTATACACAATAAGATCCGGCATATCTAGGTCGGACCATAGTTTCTGTTGCTAAAATTATAAAAGAAAAAATATACAGCGGCGTTTTGAGTTTTTTACGACTTGTATGAAAACCTTAATAATCGCTGTATTTTTTCTCCATTATAATTTCAAGCAACAAAAACTATGGTCCGACCTAGATATGCCGGATCCCATTGTGTATACAAAGTTTCATGTTATTCTAGCCTGGCGTTTTAAAATGAGAGCATAAATACGTTTGTATGGAGAACCGAACGTACTGCGCAGTCTTAAATGCTTTTGGTCAATATTCAGAACATGGAACATATCCATTTTAGTTTAATGTAGTTTACTAAACTAGATTTAGCTTTTAAAACTTGTTAAATCCAAATACCACACGAGGGAATCACCGCATCGAACTACTCCGCGCAGTATTATTAGACTCGCATTTGTACCACTTAGCTGCAAAGTAGGATTTATAGCAAACATTTATCTAATTGAGCAGGAATTGTACTCGTAGATACAGAAAGTAACATTAGATTCTTAAATCAAGATGGTGGCAAGTACTCCTACCGATGGTTAGCTGACATATAAGGACGCTTGCGACTTCAGAGAGCTCACAAGGGCGTTACCGACCTTTGATTGATTTGATGATTCGTTGGGTCGACAACCCGTCGGGTATGTCCTAAAATTACGACCAAGAACTCCATGGGATGGGGAGCAGCATCCAAGTGCGCTGGAGATACTGCGATCGCCAACCCGCATGCCAAGCGTCGCGATTATGGCATTTACCCCCCATGAAATTGGGGGACGCCTTTGTCCAGCAGTGGACGTCGTTGGGCTGTGATGGTGGTGGTGTGTCGACAACTGGAGGCAAATGCAGGCCTCTCACTCGCAACCCAACGCGTCGTCTGGAGCTCTGGCGACCTTCCTCACCACGATCTAAAATCGGTGATAGATTTAGAGATCAAAAATGTAAAAAAGTGAGTTGCCACCATAAAAAAATTATCGTATGCAGTGGGTAATTGAAAATCATTAAATTAATTTAATAATAAATAATAATAAATAACAGTTTATGTTTTTGCTGACGCCGATACATGTATGTCATATCTGATTAAAAACGTCCAACAAGCAATATTAAATAATACTTCATACACACGTCTGAGTAATAAATATTATAATATCAAGCCATGGATTACGCCTGGCCTTATTAGATGTATGCGACATCGTGATAAACTGCATTTGAAGGCTAAATCGAACCCAGACAATTTGATTTTACAATCTTCATATAAAAGATACCGTAATTTTTGTAATACGTTACTTAAGAATCTTAAAATTAGCTATGAAAAAAAGCAACTAGAATTGGCGGGAACCAACGTCAAATTAATTTGGAAATGTATCAAAAAAGTTACGTACACAACAAAACAAAAAGAATCTTCTTCAAGTTTACTTCAATCACAGACAACACATATCACATCTGCAAATAGAGCAAATGAATTTTTCGTAAATATAGGTAAAAATCTGGCAGAATCAGTCCAAATAAATTCACCAGTACCTGCTCCCAGCACCTTTACAGCTCACAACACGTTAAAATCATTTGCGTTGATAGACACTGACGAAGCAGAGGTGGAAAGAATTATCATGAGCCTAAAAAACGATTCTGCAGTTGGTTGGGATGGTATATCAAATAAAGTACTTAAACGTTTCAGACATATCTTGGTTCCACCTCTCACGCACATTTTTAAAAAATGCCTTTCCGAAGGAACTTTTCCTAAATGTCTAAAAAAAGCCATCGTAGTTCCGGTTTACAAATCGGGCGGTAAAGATCAAATAACAAATTACAGACCCATTTCACTACTTTCATCGACATCTAAAATACTGGAAAAAATTATTAATAAAAGACTTGTACAATATCTTGAGAAACAGGCTATTCTGTCAAAGGCCCAGTTTGGTTTTAGGTCCAACCTGTCAACTGCCGACGCTGTTCATGAATTGACCAACTACTTAGTCCAGGAACTTGACAAGGGTTATCAGACATTAGGGATTTTCCTAGACCTTGCAAAAGCTTTTGACACCGTTTCAAAGCCCATCTTATTGCACAAGCTTGAAGCGCTAGGTATCAGGGGCACCCAGCTCAAATTATTCGCAGACTACCTAGACGAACGTACGCAATGTACAAAAATAGACAATGTTTTCAGTTCTGACCTAAAAAACACCTGTTTTGGTACACCCCAGGGAAGTATTTTAAGCTCTACCCTATTTTTAATTTACATTAACGACCTCTGCAATCTAAAAATAAACAGCGGCAAAATAATTTCCTACGCTGATGACACTGTCCTACTTTTTTCTGCGAAATCGTCAGACGAAGTGTATGAATACGCTCAACAAGGCTTTAACGTTGTAAACAAGTGGCTTCAAGATAACCTACTAACATTGAACTCGGATAAAACAAATTACATAAAGTTCTCTATGCGAAAATCAAATACAGCGCCTACGATCCCAAAGCTCTATGCACATTATTGTAAAGATCCCACTAATAATCAATGCATCTGTCCAACGATAACTATGACTAACAAAATAAAGTACTTAGGTATCATAATCGATGAATGTCTCTGTTTCAAATATCATGTGGAAGCCTTATGCAGCAAAATTCGTAAGTTAATATATGTCTTCAAAAGATTACGCCCCATCGCGGATCCATTCCGTATGAAACAAGTGTATCTTGCATTATGCCAATCTGTATTAACCTACTGCATTTTATCATGGGGTGGTTTGGCGAAAACTACATTGCTAAACCTAGAAAGAGCCCAAAGAGCGATTCTCAAGGTCTCTACTTACCGGCCTTTCCTCTATCCCACTAACCTCCTTTATAAATCATGCGAAGTTCTAACAGTTCGGCAACTATTTATACTGACCACAGCTTTAAAACAGCACATTGCTATACCCTACAGCACTGATCACACTACTAAACGACGTAAAGATATTGTTTGCCCAACAAATATAAAAAAGAAACACGCTTTTTCGTCCAGATTTTTTTGTTTCCTTGGCCCATTTCTTTATAATAGGCTGAATGCAAAGTTTAACATATACCCGCTTAACTACACTAAATGTAAGAAACAACTCCAGGATGCACTACTCAACATGTCATACGAAGATACAGAGGAGTTATTGTCTATTGTGAAATGAAATATCATATTTTTTGTGTCTTTTATATTACGCCTACGTTAGTACATACCTAGTTTATGTAGTCTTAATTAGTTGTACTTACATAATAAGAATCTAATCCATGTTTTTTCTGTTATCAGTAATTGTACTAAATAATAAGAATTAACGCGTTTTTAATTTTTGTAGATGAATGCAATAACTCTGACCATTTGCCTGAAACACAGGAAACATCCTAGTTCAGGCACGTGATATTTGTTCTCTATAGATAAGTTTAGGCTATAATAACATAATTGTAAAATGAATTTTTAATAAATTATTCTTATTCTTATTCTTATTCTTATAATTGAAAAAAAATTACCGCGTTCAAAATTTAAGGGATTTAAATTTGATTAAATACAATAAATAACCACTCTGAATTAAATAGCGTTTTTAATAATTAGTATTAGTGTTGTTTTATTAAAATATGTGGAGATATGATTTATGCTACTGGTAATGACATGAGGTTTTAAAAAGGAAAGTCATGTCAGATTGACAGTTGTTTGTTTAGCAAAAAGACAAACAAAATGGAATAGCGTAAAATCAGGCAAACAAATGGATACAAAGCGCATGCAAAACGAAGCGGCCTACAGTTTATCCAACTGCATATGAATGTTTATGACCCCAATAACGCTCGTTTGCACCATAAACTAAAATTCTACTGTTCCGAGACTAAGCCTTTCCTCTTTTTTAGTGCTATAGTCTATTTTTATGCAGTCAATAAAAAGTAAGCGGACTTAAAGTCGTAACAAAAGAACTTGAAGTGTTCGGAACTGAACGGCTTCGTGTTTATGGGAATATTTGTTCGGCGTACATTAATTTAAACGACCAATTAAACGTGTACAAATAAAAATAGTGCATGTCTCATATTCATATCAAGAAGGATTTCTGCAATTCATCGGCTGGTAATGATACAACTGTACTGGGAATAACGCTAGGATTAGCATTCCCAGTACAGTTGTATCCTGAAGGATGCCCAGGGTCCGCTTCCTAATCCCAAGAACTGGCGAAGGCACTAGTTTTATTATTATTTTATCAAGAAATGCTTTTTATTAAATTAGCAAAAGTCCATACCTACACAGGTGCCTAGGTGCCACTGAATAGTCCAAGCGATTCTGCTCAGAAAAAAATCCAAGACGGTCAAAGATTTTGTCCAGCCGGCTGGACATTGCCAAATTAATGGGTTATGAAAAAGATTATTGGCTGCATGACGTTATGTGATTACTGATTAATTGCACCTATTGCCAACCAGTCATTGGCAATACTTAAACACGGTTAGTAGTTTTTATTTTTTTATTACATCCAAATTAATACAGTAAATAGTATTATTGATAAAATTCGAAGAAAGGTAATAATCATAAATATCCGCGTACCAAACAAATGTAGTCCAAACGAAAATTCCATTCTTATTACTCGCATCATTCTTATTCTTTATCTTAAAGTGACATCAATAAATACAATGTTTATGAAATATATCGTCCACTTACATCTATGATATGAGTGGTATAGTATGTAGTTATGTATATGTATATAGTTATATTGTCTCTCATTCTCGCTATAGTGGACATTTCCCACAAATGGTGGATAGGATATTTAGTATCTTCCGAGGGTACCAAACCTACGGGCAGCAAAGTAAAAGCAATCGAACAGTTTTCGAAGCCCAAAACTATTAAAGAACTTCGCAGATTTTTAGGCGCTTTAAATTTTTATAGAAGATTTATACCGGGTGCTGCTAAGTTGCAGGCTCCACTGCATTTGTTACTAAGCGGATCGTCAGTCAAGAGTAATGATAGCATAGTTTGGACGCCCGCTTTATGTAGTTCTTTTGACGCGTGTAAAAAGAGTCTGTCTAAAGCAGCTCTACTAGCGCATCCGGACTCAACTGCACCGCTGGCAATTGTGACAGACGCTTCTGAGACTGCCGTAGGTTCGGTGCTGCAGCAACAGGTTGAAGGACACTGGCAGCCACTAGGGTTTTTCTCCAAAAAGTTAACGGCAGCTCAGGTGAAGTATAGCGCATAAGATCGAGAGTTATTGGCTATATACGAATCAGTGAAACATTTTCGGTATATGATCGAAGGAAAACCTTTCTTTATTCTTACGAATCACAAACCGATTGTTTCTGCTTTTAGAAAATCTCATGACTCGTGTTCACCGAGACAGTTTCGGTATCTCGTTTTTATATCTCAATCTACTACCGATATAAAATTCATCTACGGTGACGATAATATTGTAGCGGATACGATGTCAAGAGTAGATGTTGTTTTGAGTGGATTAGACTTTAATGCCTTATTAGTCTGGAGGCAATCGGCCAGTTTTAGAAAAGTCGTCGACATCTCTTCTATATACCTAAAACAGGTATGGATGTGTTCCTTGTTGTCTCTAGAACACGAATCTACCTGTTTTAGTTCTTGGAGGGGGGAACACACATAGCTGTGACGTCATAAAGATGGCGGCCGACCGTCGTTGATTTTTGTCCAAATCTCGGGTTCTATTGTACCAATCGGTTCGTGTGAGGTGTCGTTTGAAAGCTTATTAAACGTACTATAATTGTATTATAAACGCCTATAACGTATAATGAATGGTTTTGAAAATATTTATGAAAGGGTGTTTTTTTTACTTTTTACGTTTGCTTACTTACCAGAATAATTCAAGAAAATGGTACTTTAGCGTGAATGATGTTATTATAAAAATGATATAATATATTATTAGCTTCCTAAATATATAGATTTTATCGTCGTACAGTAATATATACTTATGTTAGAGCCAATTCCGTAACGCGAGTACCAACGTCGTACAGAGCGACGCGGTAAATCGGCTAAATTGGCATGATGTTAATCTTTGAAAGTGTATTTGTTACGTTCCCAAATAAAAGTTGTTTTTGACAAATATCCATAAAAATAACCAATATTTAAAACCGACAAATTGATACTTTTTACGTTGAAGCGACATATTTCGGAGTATCCATATCGGAGAGGTCTAAACCCGACTCGGAATCGGATTCTACCTTAACAAATGACTACATCCACTACCTTAATACAACTTTATCGATATTAATAGGTAACTTACGTGCGTTCAAATAAGTTTGACCAGATGCAGAAACAAATTCTGAAGAAATAAATAATTTCAACTGCTGGGTATCTAAGTCGGAAGGGTCAAAAGTCGAGTTGGAATTTGGAATCGGATGCTAAAGGTTTAATTACCTGAATAAACGTTAATAAACACTACCTAATCGACCTAGATACGTAACTGGCGGACGTATAAATAAGTTTGACAAGTAAAAAATCTAAAGAAAAAAGAAATTACTCAGAAGGAATATCTAAGTCGCAGGGGTCAAATGGCATTTACCCCCCATGAAATTAGGGGAGGCCTATGTCCAGCAGTGGACGTCCTAGGGCTGATATGGTGGTGGTGGTGGTGGAGGGGTCAAAAGTCGAGTTGGAATTGAATCCTAACGATTAAACTAGCTGAACAAATGTCTATCAGTACAATATAATTGACCTAGATAGGTAACTTGCGGGCGTTCAAATAAGTTTGTCAAGTAAAAATATTCTGAAGAAATAAATAATTATTCAAGTGGAGTATCTAAGTTGAAGGGGGAAAAAGTCGAGTTGCAATCGGATCCTAACGATTTGTCTACCTGAACAAACGTCTATCAACACTACCTAATTGATCTAGATAGGTAACTTACGGGCATTTAAATAAGTTTGACAAGTAAAAAAATCTGAAGAAAACAACAAATATACAAGTGGAGTATCTAAGTCGGAGGGGTCAAAAGTCGAGTTGGAATCGGATCCTAACACTTTAACTACCTGAACTAATGTCTGTTAACAGTACCTAATTGATCTAGATAGGCAACTTGCGGGTGTTCAAATAAGTTTGACAAGTAAAAAATCTAAAGAAAAAATAAATTATTCAAGTGGAGTATCTAAGTCGGAGGGGTCAAAAGTCGACTTTGAATCGGATCCTAACGATTTGACTACCTGAACAAACGTCTATCAACACTACCTAATCGATCTAGATAGGCAACTTGCGGGTGTTCAAATAAGTTTGACAAGTAAAAAATCTAAAGAAAAAATTAATTATTCAAGTGGAGTATCTAAGTTGGAGGGGTTAAAAGTTTAGTTGGAATCGGATCCTAACAATTTAACTACCTGAAAAAATGTCTGTTAACACTATCTAATTGATCTAGATAGGCAACTTGCGGGTGTTCAAATAAGTTTGACAAGTAAAAAAATCTAAAGTAAATATAAATTATTCAAGTGGAGTATCTAAGTCAGAGAGTTCAAAAGTAGAATTGGAGTTGGATCCTAATGTTTTAATTACCTGCGCAAACACTTATTAACTCTGCCTTATCCATCTAAATAGGTAACTTGCAAGTTATTAAAATAAGTTTGAACAATACATTTTTTTAACAAAATTGTACTACTCAACTGATGTATTAAGTCGAAGGGGTCAAAAGCCGAATTGGAATAGGATCCTAACGATTTAACTTTCTACACAAACGCCTATAACACTACCTACTTAAACGATCTTGGTAGGTAACATGCAGGCGTTCAAACAAATTATACCATTAATTTTTTTTTTAAAGAGAAATTAGATTCGAGTTATAATCAGATCATTACGATTCAACTACCTGAACAAACGTTTATTAACACTTCCTAATCGATCTCTATAGGTACTTGAGGGCATCACAGCTTAAACTTAATTAAGGGGGAAAGCCAAGGCAAGACGTTAAATTTTGTATGCAGCTCGGTCGGCGATAGAAAGAGCCTCAGATCCCATGTTTAAAATCCTCGCCTTAGGTTCCTAGGCTTGGGCTGCAAATGCCCCGGGCATCTTGGGCAATCTGGGACGCTTTTTATTTTACCGCCTTATATGCATAAAGCAAACTAAATAATGACCGTCTGCAATATAGTTACTGAGAAAACATACAGACTTCCAACTAATATTTACACCAAGGCGCGACGCCAGCGCTCGCAGCACAGTCGAGCGTCGTGATTGTCAGTCGACGCGTAATGACCATGTTGAGCAAAATTGATCAAGACTTATTTACTTATTATTGTACACCAATAAAACTTATATTTTTGGAAAGCTTATAAAATGATCTACCTATTTTGTAATAACATACATTGCTCTAAAGCTATTATTTATTGAGTTATAAGCATCTTTTATCAGTACTTACGCAATAATGCGGGGTAAAAAAATCACATTTTATAAAATATTTTAAAAATGTCTTTAGTTATGGTATATGGGTCAAAGAAACATTTATAGTAAGTTTAATAAGCTTTCAAACGACGCCTCACTCGAGCCGATTGGTAAAATATCACCCGAGATTTTGACATAAATCAACGACGGTCGGCCGCCATCTTTATGACGTCACAGCTATGTGTGTTCCCCCCTCCATGAACTAAAACAGGTAGATTCGTATTCTAGAGACAACAAGAAACACATCCATACCAGTTTTAGGTATATAGAAGAGATGTCGACGAAAATCGTGAAGGAGACGACTTTTTGCAAATTTTCCTATAGACTATATCAAATTTCTCAGTCTAATTATGAAGAACTGCAGACTCTATTACGTAAAGGTTCGTCATTAAGGTAATAAAAAATTCAGATTTCTGGATCTAAAATATTTTGTGATGTATCCGGTCCCATCGCTAGGCCTTTCATTACAACTGAGTTTCGTAGGCAAGTTTTTAACATTTTGCATGGACTAAGTCACCCTAGCGCTAGGAATACCATTAAGTTGGTAACTGAGCGCTATGTTTAGCCCGGCGTTCGAAAAGATTGCTGTATTTGGGCTCGTGCGTGTTTATCTTGTCCGAGAAGTAAAGTGTCCCGCCACGTTCACGCACCCGTACACCAGTTTACCGTTCCTTCTGCTCGGTTTGCTCATATTCATGTTGATTTAATTGGTCCCCTGCCTATTTCTAATGGCTATAGGTACTGCCTCACCGTGGTTGATAGGTTCACACGTTGGCCTGAGGTTGTTCCCTTGGTTGATATTACGGCTGAAAGTGTAGCTAAAGCGTTATTATTTTCATGGATCTCAAGGTTTGGTTGCCCTCTTAAGATAACGACTGATAGAGGGAAGCAATTTGATTCTCATCTTTTTAAGCAACTGTCAGTGTTAACAGGTTTTCAGCATTTGCAAACTACGGCGTATCACCCGGCAGCCGATGGGTTGGTAGACCGTTTTCATAGACAGCTTAAAGCTGCAATTATGTGCCACGCCAATGAAAGCTGGACTGAGTCGCTCCCGGTTGTGCTGTTGGGTGTACAAAGTGCATGGATGGGAGATTTATCTGCATCTACAGCAGAACTTTTATATGGAGAGCCCATACTTTTACCTTGTGACTTCTTTGAACAACCAACTGACTGTGTGGTTGATTATGCGGATTATTTGTCTAGGTTGCGCTTACACATCAGGAAGTTATAGCCTTCAATTGTGTCGCGGCATGGTACAGACAAAGTTTTTATGTTTCAAGATTTACAAACCACCTCTCATGTATTTGTGAGGCAAGATTTGATTAGAACATCTTTACAGTCGCCGTATGCTGGTCCTTATAAGGTTGTTGAAAGGCATGATAAGTATTTTAAACTAGAAATTGCGGGTAAAGTGGTTACTATATCGGTTGTAAGGCTGAAACCCGCGTATGTTTTTATAGAAGACTCAATTTCATCTCATACTCCTTCTCGTGAAACATCACCTAGTGTTGTTCCGAGAGAGACACCTACCAATGTTTTAACACCTCCAAATAGGACAACGCGTTCTGGTCGCCGTGTACACTTTCCGGACTTTTATCGACCCTAAAGGTCTCCGGGGGGGCTGATGTGGCGACAACCTTCTTTATAAATATGTATATAGTTTGTGACTTATGTTATCGCGCATGCGTTCTGTTATTAGTTCTTCTTTTTGGTGATGACAAGCACCATATATGGCTCTTGTCCTTAATTGTATTTTATAATTGTAATATTATGTATCAAGTGTAAATACAGTGTAAATACGAAGTTATGTCTCTCATTCTCGCTATAGTGGACATTTCCCACAGTGGTATGAATGTTTGGTGGCTGGGAGATAGGTGTTGGTAATAGTAACAACTGGCAAGTTTCATGTACTTAAACATTATCTTTGCTTCGTAAAAAAACGACAGCTGCCAGTTCACTTTCATAAATATGTACGAGTATACAATTGTAAGCCATATTCCACTAAAAAATGAAATAATGTTTACCGTCATTCCGGCTACGAACATAATTCCTCCCAGCGGCAATATAAGCACCTAATTTTTGTGGAACGTGTGAACAACACCAAAAATGGACGCACCTCAAAGGTAGTGACTGATTAATTATCGAATCAATTAACTAAGTAGGAATTAGATTGCGAGCAAAAACTTTTTGTTGATTTATCTACCAACTGGTTGTTAGTTAATAGTCGTGATCGAATGATATGATCGGTGTTTTTGTTATCAGCTATTAACTACACACGAATAAACTCGTCTATTGAAAAATACATAACATTTGAATCTTGCTTGTTTACTTTTTTGCCTCTCCACAACAAAACTGACGGAATAGATATATACAATACAAGGGTTGTAAAACAAACAAAGGCCGATATCGCAGATGTTTGAGACCCGAGCCGCAGGCGAGGGTCATAAATATGCGAGAGAGGGCTTTCTGTTTTACGACAAGTGTTTTGTACACAATTTTACGTCACTAGTTGGCCAAAAAGTGAGTTTTTCCGGACGCGCAGCCACAACAAAGTTATATTATAAGGGGCTCTAAAATGACCTGAATGGCTTCGAGAAAAGATGGTTTCGTGGTTTGCTAGACTTGGCGGGGGCACTACCGTGCCCCCAGATATCTATATAATTGATCATGGGGGTTTGATCTGGCTGATATGGTGGTGGTGGGGTGTGTCTCTTTAAATGCATGAAGTTTAGGTTCTTTTTTTTTCATTTTTCAAGTTTTTGTTGCTTTATGGAGGCAGGAACCAGTGAGGTTTATTTATTCGTCCTTATATATAAGATACCTTTTTAGACGATTAGTAATTATTATATATTGAGTATCGTAAAGGTCTCAAAATCACGAATCACCTGTTAATTGAATATTTAACGTATCAAACGTACGCTAAATCTGTCTCTGGACGTGAACTAAACATTATACCTACGCAATGTAATCCATAAATAATTTAGTGACTGCTGGGTAATCACGTCACTTTCCGAACGTACCATAAGTAGATCTATGTGTCATTTTTTTGTATAGAAAATTACATTTAGGTAGCTGTGCCTTACGCACGCTCAAAAACTTTGTGTAATTACCCCGCTCGTAGTAAGCATTGGCAGTAAGAGACACGTTATAATCTAACTTTGTGAAGTTTTATGTTTTTTTAGTATAATTTCCTCGTATGAGATTTTAGATAAGATAAAATCCATCCTTTTAACTAGATAGTGTTTACGAATCCCTGGAGTGCGGGCATCCCTGGACTGCGGTGGAGATACTGCGATTGCCAACCCGCATGCCAAGCGTGGCGATTATGGCATATACCCCCCGTGAATTTGGGGGAGGCCTATGTCCAGCAATGGACGTCCTTGGGCTGATATGGTGGTGTTTACGAAACTGTACTCGGTAATATTAAAGTGTGTAATAGTATCAGAAACTTTAGTTTACCCGTTTTTCTGTTGACCACGTGTGCTGCGAAGGGCTCGAAACTTTGGGATGTTTCTATTTCATAATATACGCGATGAACTATAATCTAGTTAAGGAACGTTCGCAATATTACGAATAACATGAAGAACATGATATTCAGAGTTCTAATACAATTTGCTCCCGTGCATCGCCTTGAGGCCTCTATTTGTTCCATTAAAATTATAATTCAACTCGCTACCAACAGCAGAAACTTTTCCTTTAACACCTCTACACACTGCCGCATATTACACAGTTCATCTTAACTGTATGCATTATTCAAAACATTCGCCTGAACTTGTTATCTTTGCACTCAAAACTTTGAATAAACTACTCAACTTGAAGTTGTGAAAATATAGGTGGGTTAAGTTGGGATCGACAACAGCCAAAACTGGGATTAGTCTCACGTATCATACGTCGCAAACTTTAGGCGTGGAACTGCAGACGTGATGTCGTCACTTAGTGGAATTGGTGACGGAAAGTTTAAAACTATGCTAAGTTTTGGCAGGTTATGAGTTTAATATTTTTGGATGCATTTAACTTATGTTGTCAAGTTCTTTAATACTATACTTGCCTATTGTGTTATTCTAACTCGGTGCTTAGCTTAGTTTTGATATTATTATTGGCTCCAATATTTAGAAAAATTACAAGGTAAGCAATATAGCAATGAAAATGATTTTGTAGTGTCATAATAATTCTAAAGATTGCTGCACGCTTTAATTTTTGTTTCATGTTAAACAAAAAAACTGTAAATAAATTATTAGCGGGACAATCTTACGCGAATCGAACTAGTCCTATAGTAAGCTCAATAAGTCTTGTGTTATGGGTAATATACGACGATATATACGTAAGCTTGTTTGATAAGTACATACCTACTTACACAATATCTCACCGGCAGGAAATAACGAAAAATGTTTCCACTTGTTTTTTTTTAAAATATATTTTTCTTGAACAAACAACTAATAAATTACCCAAATACTAATACACAAAAGTTGCATAACAACCCTCGCCATTAAGTATTCTTGTATAATAACCTCCTGCTTTGCGGTGATGAAAATATTTCAACGGTGCATCCATTGTTAGCATATTTTTTTCCAAATGTTGGTAACTCTCGTTATTGCTTCAACAATAACTAATTTCTCATTTTAACTTAAGGTACTGTATACTTAATTATCTGATGTGAACTTTTGTAAAGTAGGTCGTAGGTCTGACACGAACAGCTGATTCAATTAGTTTCCAAGCTAACCACAAAATTAAGTAACGATATTTAACGCGATTTAGACGTTTTTAATAATGCAACAACGCTTAGATTTGCTCATCTTGTGCTTTTGCTTTACACGGCTTATGTATGTAATAATGTACTTACAACGATTACGTGGGAGTCTTTGTGTATGGCATACATCCGTGGATAACAACCAAAATTGTATTGTTTACGATTACACGATTCATGCATTAGGAGAACAAAGTTGTCTATCAATCAAAGTTCTGTCAAAAGCGCACTTACAATTGATAACCGTGTATAATATCGGAAAAAGTGGCAGCGTATTTAAGCCGCACAGTGGTTTCGAAAGATTATCTTTACTGGAATGATTCATGATTTTTTAATGTCTTTGTTAATTTTACCTTTAACTTCAATATTACTGAACGCAGACAATACTATATGTAGGTATAAAACATACATTTTATTTGTTATGTATGTCATACTTCACGTAAAAAATAGGTCAAACATCAATTAATTTGTAACAATGTCGCATACCTCTTGGTTGAACGAACATGTACAGAATTTAATTCTGATGGATGCTACAACATACCCGAATCTGAATTTAATTGTATCAATTCAAATGCTGTTAACTACTGGTTGAATAACCTACAAGACAAGGTATAACTACTGGTTGAATAACATTGCTACTACAAATCGTAAACTACAGTATAAAATAAGAGTATGTTTCTAACCTCCAATGTCTAAGGCCTTCGGTGGGTCGAAACATCATAATAGCCTTAACGTTGAATTATTGATTACGTACTCGTATCACTGACTGATATGTACATACAGTACTTACGCCTTATCTTTGATGGATCTTAGTTCCTGTAATTTAATATTATGATACCTAACTGATTCTATAATGCAAAATAGTACTGTCAATTACTTAGGTAGCTACTGTATTACTAAATAAAAATCTGCATCAGATAGCGCTATTAAAAAGAGTAATAAATCCATTAGTATGCGTTCCGTCTTTCCTTCCATACATTCGAAGTTTTAGGACCTTTTGGTTTCTTTTAGACTTTTTAGAGACAATTCCTTATGCTCACTGTTTTTGGGTCTATAGGAATCTGCTTTTTCTTCATGACTCAAAAATACCTTCCATTAGCCAATTGGTAAAACGTTATGAATTACAAAGAGAAGTAAACATTAAATACAACAAAACAATCAAGTGACCTCGTTAAAAGTTGTAATATATTATATCAAACGAACTATTTGTAAACTTAAAAGCAAACGTTTATTGATACCAGATAATACAATCTTAATGCTTTTATGGCTAAGTACCGATCGTAAGCGCATAATCAAATTCTGTAAGTAACTGGCCACTCCCACAAGTTGGCTCATAAATTTAGTTACTTTTTGCTGGCATTGTTCCTTTGGGTCGATATTTAGTGGAATAGTTTCGAAACCGGCCCTCATGCACCAACCTTATAGGAAACTGGGGTCCATTATACAGCGTGTTCTCCTTGTTTTTTGATGAATTCATAATTGAATTTGAAACAATAAAAATTATATGACATATTTAACTATAAATGATAGTCAAACAATTTGCCTCTACCGTGATGTACCGTGTGCGTGAATATCTTCGTCATCAAGTCTGATAAAGAAGTTCGCAATAGGTGTACGCAAATATATCTTTACCGTTTTTTGCGATTAAAATCAAGAAAATATAACTATTTCTGCGCAGTGATCCAAAGAGATTTCTGGTAGGAGAGAATAGATTGCTCTTGAGGATGATTGAGAACAGAAGAGGTAATATGTTCGGGCACCTGATACGACATGACAATTACATCAAAACCATATTCGAAGGAAAGATAGAGGAGAGCAGAGGCAGGGGAAGACCGAAACGTGCGTTTATGGATCAAGCCAAAGAGAAGGTCAATGTTATATCGTATAAGGAGCTCAAAGCATTGGCAGAGAACCGAACAGAATGGCGATTACTCCACCGACAAGAGCTACACTCTCAAATATATGATGATGATGATCCAAAGAGGATTTTGCCACTGAAAGGAGGATACGCCAATTTTCCCGATCCTGCGCCACTTTGACACCTGAAGCTGATGCAGATCCACCTCCACACTGTTTTTCCATTGATACCTGGGCCAGCCGACCGTTCGGCCGCCTTAAGTATGCTCTCTTGACGCCTCGATGCTCCCCCATTCTCAGTAAATAACCACACCACACACCACCAGCGATGACAGACTTCAAGAAAATATCATATTTATTTTTCTTATACCAGCAGCAGGTAGGGGGTGTGGAAATGGAAATTTTGGCAACGGGACATCAGGAGACAGCCCAACCCTTATCCAAGTTTTTATATATTTTTACTTTTGTAATGTACGTTCCACTAAAAATCTAACCTGGCTACAATCGATTATATCAGATTCATACATTTGTCGATTCATTTTCAGGTTTACATTTTTGAAACAAATAGCTCTGAAATGTCAAATATATGTTTAATAATTGGCACGGGTGTTTTGTTTTGCACTCTTGCTAATGTTCTGTCTTAATAAAATAAATTATTCAACAGTTTGTTTTGTTGGTGTTGCACAATTTAAATATGTAATGTCTATTCGAACACATACAACAGGTCATTTTCTTAAGTTATTTACCTACACGCTTGTTTGCCACCGACGTGGTATGCAAAAAACAGAGTCATAGTTAACTTAATTTAGTAAATCGCTTCAAAGGCACATCAAATTCTGGTAACTAAAAAGAATCCCGTCTAGTTATCGGAATGAAACGGAAACACGTTGTATTTATAGATTTATCACATTTAGTAGCGTGCTATCGAGATATAAATAAGTTGGTAAGCCCATTTACCACGATATTGATAGCGTGGCCGTCGTTAGTATTATCAGTAGTTTGAGCAGTCAGTATAGTCGTTTATTAATATAATTTAAACTAGGTACGAGTTTTTTTATATGAAATAGATTGAGACTAGATATTAATTAGATACCCATATTAGATACCAATCGCAATACCGTTGCCGCGTATATTTTAGAAGTTAAATTCAATTCTCGTCTTATTTTTTACAAAAATTACATTAAAAGTTGAAACCTGATCTATTATTTTAAGAACGTAGATAAAAATATTTTTAATCATAATACTTCAAACAACGATACAGTCAACGAACTACGTAAACATTTACTAACATATTGTTTGTTTATTGTATCAAGTGAATTTTAAAGATAAAGCAAATGTTCGTCTTTATATTTCATTTTGTTGTGTCTATAGACTATTAACATTATCGAACGAGTGAAACGAAAATCTCCGTGTCAGCTACGACAAAAATAATTTCGTATGTCCGGATGTCCATAGATATCCGGATTTCCGGTAATCCGCTATAGGTCGCATTTATCAATCGATTCTTGTGAAGTTTTGTGAGCAGATTCGATAATTTTACAGATTTTTTTTATCGAGTCAGTGCTTAGTTTTTAATTTGAAACATAAAAAAGTTTTTTTTCACATTTAATATATTTATAGTCTATAAATATATGTTTAAATCTATTGGTTTTAACACGTTCCCCTTGCATACGACACATGTGTCTCACTTCGGTGACATATCAACGTTACTTGAGTTCTTCATATGTGCGGCTCGACACCGTGTAAACTTAAATAAGGCTTGATCAAAATATGCACCTACGAGCTTGACCAATTCTATTTACTTGCGAGTACAAGCCTATGAAATTTATAACAAAAAACAAGATTGACCTGAGATTTTCAGTAATGTTTCCAAATCCAAATAAAATTCCATTTTACATTTAGAAGGTTCTATCTCAAAATATACCAAAAAGTTGTCTTTAATTTGTGCTAAATAACATTTAAATAAACCAGTTACAAAATCAAACAGTATCTAAAACATATACATACAATAATCAAATTATTTAATTCTTCAGGCATAAATAAAACCCTGAATGCGTTTTTACACATCAAATATTCTGTGTCTGTTAATTGTGTTCTTTAACGAGCTTCTACGGGTGTGATATCTTGTTCAGTCCATACTTTTTAGCACCCAGTACAATGTTTTATGCCTATTTTGAAATCATATCGCGGGGTTTTAGTCAATTTATTTATACCAAACCTAACGAATAAATAGTGGCATCACCTAACATCGGTAAGCTCACGTCAAATAACAAAATACTTACTATAAGTACATATCGATCCCGCCCTGCCAAGTCAGGAGTTGTATACCTCAAGAATTTTCATCATACCACACCACAAATGTAAGTAAGGTTTTGTATATTTGTGCGTAGGAATAAAATAAAATGTCAAAAAATACAGGTATTTGCAGCAATATTGGTACATACAACTTACTCAAAAGTATGTCCCAAGGTTCTTGTATCGTTAAATATGGGTTTTGTTACATACTCGTATATATGAAAGGATTTATTCAATACATATTTTTGCACTGATTGTACCTACGTACATTCACCAGAATAACATATAACTACAGCGCTGCAAAAAAGAAGTCAAAATAAAATACGTGAATAATATATCTATTTACCTACCTACATTTTACTATTTCAAACCAAAATCTTGTGCTAACACACTGCGCTGAAATGTATGTATAGGGGTGGCGGTCTAGTGGCATAACAACTATTGTCATAATATCGATTGTCATAACACTTTACGCATAAAGTTGATGCTCATAATTTTTTTTTGGCATAAATTGTACTATGGCATAATTGTTCCCTGTCATAATTATACGAAGTCGTAATTGGTTTAACCATAATGTCCAATGTCATACATTTATTTAGTCATAACGTTGATAATTATAAATTATAAGTATTCTTAGTAATAATTGTAAATGTCATACATCTATCAAGCCATAATGTTGATGATTATAATTATTTTTAACCATTTCTCTGAGATCAACCAATGCCAAGATAGTGGAGTAAAAAGTGCTCCCGCTTTCGTCTTCGAGGTTATTTTTTTTTATATAAGAGCGGAAAAACTTTGTAACTTACTTGCTTCTGGAGAGCACTTTTGTAGTAAGTCGTCAAAGTACAGCGGTATTTCGTTCGCTGGTAAAAATGCCAATGCATATAAGCACTTTATGTCCATAGGAAAAGTTTCACTTGTACCATATAATGTTTGATGACCGCATCTTTGGACTTTCCGATATATAATTTGACCAAGGTGGAAATTGCACATACATAGGCTTATGCGTTTTGTAGTTTATGCGTTTATACAGTATTGTTAAAAACTTTTATGACCAACCATTTTATGTCCATTATAAAGTATGCTTAAATAATTTTATGCGCATTAACTTTATGCGCATTACAGAATATGTTCTTCAACATTATGATTAAAAACATTATGCGCATAAATGTATGACTATTTACAATTATGCGGAATGATGAGTATGACGAATCCACGTATGCCTATCAAAAATATGACTTTAAACTTTATGCAACCCGACCCCTACCCGTATGTATAGGTATGCAAAGCCTGACGAAGTAGGCAAAACCTTACTTTCCTACTTTCTTGTCGATGAACGATTCTCTATAAAAAAGTAATAAAAAGAAAAAGAAAGAAATTGCCTCCAAAGGTGAATCTCAATAAAGGTTTGACTGAGTTTTAGCGGCGGCGTATATTACGGGGGAACTTTTGAAAGGGGTAAAGGAGCGTACTGAATTCAGGAATACAACGAAAAGGTGGTACCTGAATACGAATAAATTGGAATTGATAGAGGAAAAAACAAATGGGGAACTAGGTAGGTACGCTATCATTACAGTAAAATTCGGAGAGAGTAGGATTTAAGAGGGCGCAGTACGATCGGTGTGGATCGGTTCTCCGTACAAACGTATTTAGGCTCTCATTTTAAAACGCCATGCTATAATAACATGAAACTTTGTATACACAATGGGATCCGGCATACCTAGGTCGGAAATTAGTTATTGTTGCTAGAAATTGAAAGAGAAAAAAAATACAGCGGTTTTTTGAGTTTTTTTACGGCTTGTATGAAAACCTTAATAATCGCTGTATTTTTTCGCCATTATAATTTCACGCAACAGAAACTAATTTCCGCCCTAGATAAACTGGATCCCATTGTGTATACAAAGTTTCATGTTATTCTAGCATGGCGTTTTAAAATGAGAGCATAAATACGTTTGTATGGAGAACCAAACGTACTGCGCCCTCTTAAGTAAAATTTAAATAGTACTTATTTATTTTGTTCAAAGTTAAAGAATAAAACATGTATGAAAATTTGTAGTTTTAGAATCTCATAAGTACGTACTAATAGTAAAAATCATATAGCATTTATTTTTCGAACCATAAGATCTTCGGAGAGACAGGCACAATATAAAAACAAAAAACTATTTAAGGAATAATTTTTAATTTAATTAGGTAGGCATTTTGCAAATGTTGCAGCCATTAGGGCTGAGTTACATCACTGAAGACGCCTAACCAGCAAAACTGTTATAATTAAAAACAGAACATTTTTCAGAGGTCTGCGTTTTAATTAAGAATACTTTTTCCTTCTCCTGAAAGAGTTTCGTTCGGCTTAATTACGGTTAATTCTCCCTCCCTTGTCATCTACTCTATCTAAACGCGTAGCAATAGTCTGTGAGACAGATGTCTGATATCATTGTCGTCAAACACCTGATTCTGTAGGTTCAAAATGAATAAGTCACAGTCACAGTCAACTTTTAACAACTAAAATGGGTTGTAATTACTTATAATCATTATACATTCGGACGGTGAATTTGTAAATAGGATATTTTAATGATGGTAAATAAATAAATAATAATAAATATTGGGGGACAATCTTACACAAATCGGCCTAGTCCCAAACTAAGAAAAACTTGTACTATGGGTACTAGACAACGATATAGGCTTATATAGATAAATACATAAAAATATCCAAGACCCAGGAACAAATATCCGCCCTCAATACACAAATAATGCCCTGGCCGGGATTTGAACCCTAGTTTCGGAGGCAGTGTCACTACCAACTAGGCTAAACAGGCCGACCATAGAAACCAATAGAAAATAAAATTTACACACATGTTACATTACGAGGACTTTAAAGCCCACAAACTTATTTTTACCATGTGATTGACATAACTAAAAACGTTATTCAAGTAATCAATGGAAATTGTACGCAAATTTGATTTTCCAGGTATTTTTCTTAAGTAAAGTTCAAGTTAAGACTTAGATGTGATAGTTTTCTATTTAAATTAAATGAAAAAAATGGCCAAAATAATGCATTTAACGAAGGAACCAATTGCCCTCGTGAAAGTTGCCGTAATATTGTGACCTGTGATCATTTGACTGAAAAAGGAAGTTGCAAATAAATGTTTAGAAAAAAAACGGCCAAGTGCAAGTCGGATTCGCGTTTTTCAGCAATAACTCAAAAAACGTTAAACCTATCTTGTTCAAAATAAAAATCGTTGAAAGTATTTATTCAGTTACGTCATCCTGATTTTTTTTTCAGAATTTTAAACTTCATTTTTTGGAAATTAGAGGGGGGGGACTCTTTTTACCACTTTGACAGCTAATTTCTCGCCAACGGTTGACTTAAATGGAAAAGTTTTCTAGGAAACTCTATTACATTTTGAAGGCCTATCCTTAGATACCCACACCCCGGACGCCTATGTGTATTAAAAAAAATTCACAGATCTCGTGCACTACACGACCATCAAGGTACATTGAAAATGAAGTCAACAAAATAAAAAAATGAACTCAACAAAATAAACATAGCTCACATACAAAATTCCTATTAAATTGGCAATTTTTTAAAGCGCAGCCAAGTTACGGTAACCACATAAAAAGGCATTTGCCACTTTACTAACATTCACGCAAGATAACAGCGACTTCAAATTAACTCGACCTCCAAACTCCGACTATAACTATAACAAGAATTTTCAAAGTCGAATTCAATATGACACCCTAGGCCCCAGGAGAAGGATAAATTATATTATATCATAACCTTGATTATTTGTTTAATTTTCTCGCAATCGAAGTGAAAAGCAGATGTATAACTCATGTATAAAACTCATTTTATCCTCTACTTTATATCGACCCGAGCCGCAGGCAAATTGTCTCGGATAAAATGGCTTGTTTTAAGCAATCTCAATCAACTATTTTATTTGCCAAGGTTTTGGAAGATATTGGTCTTCCAAAACATCATTGACTTATCCACGAATTGCTATTTCCCGGGCACTGCAATAATGTGCTATTGTTGTCTCGAACTATAATTAATAATAATTTATTATAGAAACAATACATGTTTAATTTAAACAATTTGAAATATAAAACTAAAACTAACTACAATTGTACAATTGTGTTGATTTAAAAAAAAATATTACCTACTAATAGTCGTTCTGACTTTTTGACTTCTTTCAAAAAGGTTAGGCTACAGCGCAAACCCTTGACCCGATCGTCTTTGTTTTAGGCTCAAATTGTAGCCGACTAAATTGTCCAGAGGAGTTTTGATCAAAATTTTGATATCATTCTTCGTTTCCAAAATATCGAGTGCCAAAATGAAAAAATCGGAGGAAATTGAAATTTTTTTTTCACTATTTTGGCCAAAACTTTTTTCGTTCTGGACTTTCTCAAATAATTCTCTTTGCATCTTACAAATCTCGTAAATACGCGTCTTTTGAGCCTAGTTTGAATATCATACCTTCACAACTCTCTGAAATATAAGGGGATCGCACTATTTCGTGAAATGGGACCCTATACTGGAGCGAACGAAAAGTTTCAATGACAAAAAATTTTTACCCCCCCTGTTACATGTATGGGGTGGGCACCCAGTTTAATATTTTTTGTTCAAAATTTCTTTTCATATTTCTATAGCGGTTCATAGCATACACCTTCCTACCAAATTTCATAATTGTAGTGCTCATAGTCTCCGAGTAAATCGGCTGTGACATACGGACGGACGGACAGACAGACATGACGAATCCATAAGGGTTCCTTTTTTTGCCATTTGGCTACGGAACCCTCATAAAAAGGAGAATAAATTTCAAGTTTAGGAAGGAAAGGAATTTACATACATACATATACTCACGCCCGTATCCCATTGGGGTAGGCAGAGACCAGAGAATGCCAAAAACTACGGTCCTTACATACTTCTTTCGCTTTAAACACATCCATACATCTCCTCATACAAAGTTATTTAAGACAATAAATAATGTTGTGTTTGACATGATTAGCTCCTAAGATCTAGCAGAGTGTCAGACGGACAGTCTTCTTTTGTATGGAACTCTAAAATTGTATATTACACTTATATATCAATCTTTTTAATATTCATTAAAATTTGTTAATGGTGCTCAGCGAGGCACAAAATTTACATTTGTCTGGCGGACTATAACAGCTCGCTTTTTAAGTGGCCGTGTAATTATGCTTTTTAAGGGGCATATAACATTACTTTTTGGCAGCAAAATTTTATTCAGCGTATACTACGCAGCGAAAAAACAAATAATGAAGGCATGTCTTACAATATTTTAGACATCGCCGCGGGGTTGATTGGTCTAAGAAGTAATTTTAATGGCGAAGTTGATTCTCCTTACTATCTGGCAGACTGTAAGCTTATTGTAGTCGTATTAAGCCGAATAACGAAAAGAGCATAACGATGTGTGGTCCCGGCATTAGATATTTTGGTTTTTGACAGTTCTCAACATATGGTATTTTGAGATAGAGGTGTTGTGAAGTTTGCTCATTAAAAGTCTAATACATAAACTCACGCCTATATTCCCGGAAGGGGTAGGCAGAGCACATGAAAATAGTGCCACTTTTAGGAATTGCAGGTTTATACTCGTCGATAAAGAAAATGTGATATTGCAGTGATAGGTTGCTAGCCAATCGCCCACAATACACATTAACCTGGTTCCCATAGTCGACTCTTACGACACCCAAGGGAAGAAAGGGGGCGGTACTATTTTAAACCGGCACCACACGGAGTCTAGGCATTTTAAAATTTCAGCAATAGTTATTAAGAATCCGGTGTCATGGAAAAAAAATAGACATTTTGTCATTTAAGGATATTGACTCAAAATGGGTACGGACCAAATTTTTGTACCAGATTTATAATTCGTCTACAATTTAATTGATTCCTTTGTGACACGAAATTTTTTCATACAATGTATATGGCTAACTTTCGATTCACAATGGAATGAATTAAATTGTAGATGAATTAAAACCCTTAACAACCCCAAAAATTTGGTCCTGAGCCAAATTAGTTTCCCCTGGTGTTATCGATCTTTCTATATGGCTCAGAGACATGGACTCTACCACCACCATAAGTCTAAGGACATCCACTGCTGGGCATAGCTTCCCCTAATTTCCTCCACCACCACCATATCAGCCAAAGGACGTCCACTGCTGGACATAGGCCTCCAACGAATTTACGGGGGGTGTATGCCATAATCGCCACGCTTGGCATGCGGGTTGGCGATGGCAGTATCTCCACCGCACTCATAAGATGCTGCTGCCCATCTCCCGGTGGTCTTGGTCGTAGCTTTAGGACATACCCGGGTCCCCCCTAATTTCATAGGGGGTTAATGCCGTAATCACCACGCTTGCCATGAGGGTTGGGGCTCACAGTATCTTTACCGCACTCCAGGGATGCTGTGACCGTCCCACGGTGGTCTTGGTCGTAGTTTTAGGACATACCCGGGTCCATGTGAGGCATGGAGTATTTGGGCCAAGTTGAAACTATATCGATATCTCGGATAGCAAAGCGAATAAACCAGTCCATCCTGGAGGAGCTACACATGACTGTCGAGAGTATGCTAAGACTACATCATCCTGGAGAGAATAATCATGACGTAGAAAGTTGAAGACCAGAGGTCCTGGGCAGACCACGCGCTAGATGGAGCACCCAAATCATTGCACCCTTGCAAATACACCTGCACGAGGCCATGCGTAAGACGGGTGATAGTAGACTATGGAAGAGTCTGGTCAGCATGATTTCACGGTTCTGGCCACAGACTGATGATAATGATGATGAAATCCTGGTGATAATGAGTATGAAGTCCTAAAATGGTGCGCTCGCCGGTGCCTTGTTAGGCCGTGAAGCCCGTGAACTCGATATGTTCACAGTTTAAAAACCCGCTTGTGGCCCGACATACATTGGTTGGTTTTATTTTATTAAATGCATTTTGGAAACATTCTATAGCGTGATAACAGAACCAATCAAGCAGGTTTTTGAACTAGATGTACCTTCTTCGTTTTATATCAGACAATATCTTGCATATTTACTTATATTTTTCATTTATTTTAGAACCGGATAATTGACTATTTGATCCGAGCTTATAATCGTAGTTAAACAAACGCTTCGCATATTAAACCAGTTAATTATCTTGGAAGTTTAGTTCTACAGCACCCGTAAGCTTAAACGGGCAGTTCTCAGTGCCATTAAGTTAATTTAACTAATGTAACGTTATGATACCTAAGTGTAGAAGGCGATTGTATGCATTTATTGCACATTTACTGTTTAACTTACTGGAAGTGCAAATTAAAGTAGCTGGAATATTCCTGTGCATAGCTGCACAAGTTCTAGTCTGGAAAATACAAAGTATACATAATAAGTCCGCAAACATTTTTCTGCGTCGACAAAATAGCGCGGCCGACATGAATATTTTAAAAATATCTAAATCAACGGCAATGTACTACATATAGGCCCCATGCCTAGAGAAATTTAGAGAAAATATTACCTGCACTCCCTACAGAAAACAACCCTATCACAACAGTGTGATCCTTGCACAGGCAAGGATTTGGCAAATGTGACAATAAATAAAGTCACAGTGAAACTAAAATTTAGAGAAAATATTACCTGCACTCCCTACAGAAAACGACCCTATCACAACAGTGTGATCCTTGCACAGGCAAGGATTTGGCAAATGTGACAATAAATAAAGTCACAGTGAAACTAAAATTTAGAGAAAATATTACCTGCACTCCCTACAGAAAACGACCCTATCACAACAGTGTGATCCTTGCACAGGCAAGGATTTGGCAAATGTGACAATAAATAAAGTCACAGTGAAACTAAAATTTGCAAGCAATGGAAAGAACACCTGTACCTGGCCTGACTTATCATGATACTGTGACATCATGCCACCACCTGTGACCATTACCTGAACCCAAGGTTTATAAATAGACTGATTGGGGCTGGTGAAGGCATTCTTGCATTAGAGTTGGCCGGGTGCACTTGTCGTACTCCTAAAATGTCGTCACCGTCTGCTAGGATGGACCCCTATACATAGCGAGATTGAAAAATGCCCTAATAGCAACTCCGGT
The DNA here is from genome assembly GCA_905163555.1 of Notocelia uddmanniana. Lineage (NCBI taxonomy): Eukaryota > Metazoa > Arthropoda > Insecta > Lepidoptera > Tortricidae > Notocelia > Notocelia uddmanniana. The sequence goes on from LR991055.1 coordinate 28,496,368, forward strand.
CAGAGGGTTGGCGGGGTAGAAAAATGGCACTGTATTATAACCATCATCATCATCATCAGCCTAAAGACGCCCACTGCTGAACAAAGGCCTCCGCCAAGAATCTCCCCAATGGCTCCTCGTTAGGGGATGAGTACTCATAGAGTACTAACAAAAATAAATTAGTTTCCCACTTGTAACCACTTAACCTGTAGCAACCGTTACTCTATTCTCGAAGATCTCACGGTTCGAAATATTTGCCATACGATAAATGACTAAAAAAATCTACTTTAGAAAGTAAAAAATCGGCCAAGAGCATATCGGGCCATCCATGCTCAGTGTAGGATTCCGTAGTTGCTTAATTAATTAAATAAATAATAAACAATAACATGCAAAAGGGAATACCTTCGCAGTGTTTCATACGTCTTTTAATAAGAAGGAAAGACTTTTTACAATAACTCAAAAACAGCTTAACTGAACTGTTTTTGTTGAAATTCTTTATTAAGTTTTACTTTTATGTTTTTTTTTTTCATATTGTTGGACCCATAGTTTAATAGAACAGTTAGAGCCCCATTTTTTTCTTTTGGAGTGATTATATCCGAAAATATTCACTTTATCGAAAAATGTTTGACGAAGAACCTGTATATATATATATATAATATATATATGAAGAACCTACTTGCAGAATAGACATTTGCTTATGATCTAAGAGTTTACTGTAAAATTGCGTACCTACAAAAAATCATAGTGCATACGCCAATCTCTTCTTACCCATCCTGGAAGTACCAACCATATTTTCTGTAATTCTACATACATCAGAGTGGCCCGACAACAAGTTTTTATGGTAATTATAATTAGCTTGAACCAGCGCCAACAGCACGAGTAATAAAATTAATATCAAACCTCACTTCCCTCAGAAATGAGTAATGTTTTTTTTTAGTAATTTTTGGTCCATGGTATAATTTTTCGCATAATTATGCTATTAAATTAATGGCTATCTTACCACAATCTGCCACTTAAACGAATTTGAACTTTTGAGGGCTACATACTAAGCATTTTATGGGTTCTAAATAATAAAACTTAACTTAGGTATCTCAGATGACAATAAAAAAATGTAATATAAACTAATGATTCTGTTGTATAAAGTGCTAATGGTATATAAGGTACATAACAGTGTTTTTGATTTAATATTTCTATTATTATTTTTTCAATCTGGTGTGGACCTGGGAGTGGCTGGAGGACTTCGACAGTTAAGTTCTAACTATTAACTCGTATGACAAAAGGTTTAAATACGTAGTTTCCCCTTTGAGTTAAAGAGTCAAACAGTAGCTGTCTAATACGGAATATTATACGTGGGCACTACTAGATCCAATCTAGTTATCTACATTGTGTTAATGCATTAAAATTACAATTCCTACCACCACCATATCAGCCCAAGGACGTCTACTGCTGGAAAAATGCCTCCCCTAATTTCATTGGGGGTACATGCCATAGTCGCCACGCTTGGCATGCGAGTTGGCGATCGCTGTATCTCCACCGCACTCCAAGGATGCTGCTGCCCATCCCCCGGTGGTCTTGGTCGTAGAGAAATTAAAATGTATTAACTCAATAAAGTAAACATACAGACTCTGGGCTCCGCAACAGTAGCCAAGACGAGAGAATTTAGGTTATTAAAAGCGACTATTCTATACTTCACGAAAGTCTGATAGCTAATTTTATTAAGCCGATCATATTTCCTGACGACGCGGCACAAAATCCAATAAAAGTTGGCAAGATTCAACAGATAAGAATAATGTGCATGATACGCGTTCATGATAATGAAATTGTAGGCGGCTGTGGGCGCCGCAAGAAAAATGGTAAAATTTGTGGCGTTAAAAAATAATATCGTTAAACATAAAGAAAAATGGAAGCCCTGTAGGACGGCCGAGCTCCTCTCCGAAATTGCAAGTCATATATTTTACAGGGAATTTTCAATTACGGCAATCCTGCGGTTTTTCATTCGTAATGTGACTTTAGGCAACGCTTCAAGTTGGCCATTCATAACCGCCTCACAGTTTGAAAGTTGCAGCACTGAATGTACCAAATCTGTAGCTGGAGTAATTTATAAAAAAAAATAAGAGTTAAATGAAAAAAAAAAGTGGCTATGTGCATAATTCTCCACCTCCTTAATATATTATTTATTACGACTTCCGCCCGATCTTAATGTCATAAGGCATTCTCTTCCAGTGAACCTTCAGGCTAAACAGGAAATAATCATGCTATATAGGTGCCGTATATGAACAGGGATACAATGAACACATTACCAACATGAATACATTAAACGTTTATATTATTTAATACTATTTTATTCGTGTAGACATAACTTGAGCATATAATTATGTAGTTACTTGCAGTTACGCAACTTTATAGACTTTATTGTTTCACCGTGTTACATTAGTTGTTAAATTATTACAGGTTCCAACGGTAACCCACACCGGGTATACAATATTAACTTAGGGCTAGACACAGATTAATTATATTTAGTAAATTATTATTCTTTGTCTTTAAATAATTATTCTTATAGGGATGCCTTGAGGCATTAAGTCCACCATTTGTACCAATTTATTTGTGCAATAAAGTTTAAATAAATAAATAAATCAAAGAATTCTTTCATGGTTTTTTTCTTTTTAACCGACTTCAAGATTTCAAAAGAGGAGGTTATCAATTCGGTTGTATGTTTTTTTTTTGTTTTTGTTTTTTTTTGTTTTTTTAATGTTTGTTACTCCATAACTCCGTCATTTCCTTACCGATTTGGAAAATCCTTCTCTTGATTGTTAGTATATTTATCAAAATTGGTCCCATTTTTTTCAAAACGCATTTCTGATGATGGGATCCATGAGGAATAGAGGGAACTCCTCAAATCTTTAAGGCAAACATAATAGTGATTTTTATGTTTTTATCAACAAGGCAAGCATTTGCATCCAAAAATGTGACATTGGATGAAGTGGAACTGCTGACGATGATCAGAACAGAACTCTTCAATGACGAATAGTTCACGTTTGGTGATTTGTCCTCCTAGCTGTGTTTGTTAAGCAAGCAAGGTTTTTCCATGATTCCATGAGGAATTGAGGGTACTTAGTCTTCTACCATTATAAACATACTTATAGCCGTTTTTATTGCATGGAATCTAAGAGTGCACCATCTAAGTATAATAATCTTTCACCGGCCTCCCCCATTGAAGTCGGTTTTTTTTTCTTAAAAATTATTCATAATCAACCACGTTTTTATGTGACGTTGAAGCTATTCCATCTAACATTTTTAAGTCAACAGGAACGTGATTGAACACTCGTATAGCACAAATGTAAGTACTTCTATCATTCATTTTATTTTTGACCAATGGTAATTTCAGATCGTATCTATATTGACAGCGTAGGTTATTACGTAGTGAAGCTAGGTTTGTGACAAAATTACATAATTCAAAGATATATATGCAAGTTAATGTTAAAAGCCTTTCTCCTTCAAAACAGTTCTGAGTGATAATCTACTATTCATGCGGTAGATAGTCCGTCAAGCACTTCTTTTATAGGACAAATGTGACTGCAGTAACATAACTTTGTAACATAACTTTTACAAGTCTACCAACTTATAAAAGTTATGTTACAATAATACATTACACAATAAGGGTGGTAACTGGTAAAGCAAAGATAGGCTGAGACCGCAGATTTTGCGGCGCGAGCTGTATGCGAAGGACGTATATATATATATATATGCAGTGCTGGGTAAGCCCATAAGCAAATTAAGCAATTACTTAGGGCATCACGTCTTGGGGGGCAAAATAAACGGCACCAAAGACCGATACTAGGATACTTATGGATATGGACATCAAGTAGAGTTAATCCGGCACTGTATGTATATATGCTATCGAGGGCTTTATTTATTACCTCCCGTGTTGTGTACATCACCAGAAAGCGGCTTTTCCCGTAGCGTTCGGTAAAGGCCACTTTTTGGCCAGGTGTGGCATAAAATATTTATATTTATTAATTTTTAGGGATCCGTACCCAAAAATTTGCTTGTTATGTTCATCAGGCGTTGGGTCTCAAAATGTATTGGAAAACTAAAATCCGACACGCACTTGACCAAAATTCTACTTGATATTAATTTAACGTTCTTGTTACTGATAAAAAATATATATTATTATTTAAATTTTATTTAAAAAGGTTACAATAAAGTGTCTAATGTTGTATAGATAATAGTACGGAACCCTTTGTGCGCGAGTCCGACTCGCACCTGGCAGATTCTTAGTTTTAGCAAAGGAATTTGACATATTACTTAATGCTACGCTTAATGACATAATCCGCCGGTCTCTTACCGTCAATGTGCCTGCTCGAAGCCGACTGGCATGGTCAGAGACGATGGTAAGAGACGTGATGGGGTGTTCGTAGTTCCTTGGAGCTTGGGACGGATATTGGTGTAGGATGTTACCTGTGTAGAGACACTGGCACCGTCTGACCTCCAACGAACTACAGTAAAAGCGGGTGCAGTGGCGGAAACCGCCAAAATTCTAAGCACATTTAAAATCACTATACACTCTGCTATCAAAAAATATCTTATCTTCATAGGGAACTCGTCTCTCACTTACATCCTTCTGTTTGGACAAGACAGTTTTTCAAAGATAACTCAAAAACCGTTAGAGCTATCTGATTTAAACCCAAAACCGTTGAAAGTTTTAATTTATGTACAACGAATCAATTTTATACAGAATATTAAACTCCATAGTTAGTAGGAGTAGATTAGAGGGGGACAACACACTTTTTACGACTTTGATTCTATTATATTCATAGATGACCAACATATAAATAAATGTATAGAAAAAAATCATCCTCCCTCCAATTTTTTTTTCAAATTTTCACATTTGCTCTTTTGTAGCGGTTCATAGAATACAGCTTCCTACAAAATTTCATAAACATAATTGGACGGATGGACGGACAGACAGACATGATGAAATTATGAGGGTTCCGTTTTCGCAATTTTGACTACGGGACCCTAAAAATGAGTTCCCAAACGAATATATAAAACCTTTTATTTATTTTTAATTAAACTCTTTTAGATAATCTATTCCATAAACAAGATTTAAACTTGTCGGGAGAAGATTTCTTTTGTGATTTCATTTTTTCGCGTCATCATTTTGTCTGGCAGGAGGAAATTAAACGTCTTATCAGAGATAAGTTGCAGCTTCTTTCGTGGAAACCGGATCGACGTTAGATTTTCCGATATAAAGAAAGATATTATGACGGCTATTCTCGTCCCGATTAATTTTTTGTTCTGTAATCAGCCAAGAAGTTGTAGGAAACAATTTTTCAACTAAAATACTTTAAAGTAAGTAGCCATATCTAGTAAATAATACTAATGCACTGTGTATGTTATTTTAAAGTATCTCAATAAACAAAAGATACTTTTCCTATTATTTTTACATTAACCTTTTAGGCGTTCCAAAAGACCTATGGTACGTACGTTCCATGTGTTGCCTACATATATATACCTAGATAGTAACCAATTATTACAAACTAAGTAAATTTCATTAGCCAGTACTCGGACATTTCCTGACACGAACTTGTCGTTTCCGTCTTCTAATTATATGATATGAGTGACGCTACATAGGTGTGACAGAAGTGAGATAATCCTGATGGTAGTAATCCATTTGCACTCTACTTTGTACCTTCTGCTAGTTTGATAAAAGAAACAGCAAGAGCAATATCCGTTATTGAGTGAGTCTAGTTAACATACAGTGTTTTTCCTTCTAAGTTTATTTTTACGTAACGACTACATGTTAATTTCTTATGCTAATAGAAAATCCGGTCCGATGGCTTTTGGGGCGAAAAGGTTCTCGAGTGGTGACTCCGTACTGGGAGGCGCAATGTGGGTAGGCCCTCTGCAAAGTGGCTTGATGACCTGGCACTCGTCGCTGGAGCCGTATACAATACAATGCAAATCCTCTTTAATGCACTCTTCAAACAAATGAATTAGTTAGAAACAGAAAAAAACAGCAACATGTAAGTAGGTAGAGGTAGAGAACAAGCGGTCTTATCGTTAAAGACAGGGTATCTCTTCCAGACAGGCGTATGTTCAGCAGTGGATATCATTAGGCTGATATGATGATGATGGATACAAAATCTCTATGACATTTATGAACTAGGAAGTGACGTGTGATTGTCTATCAATGGTTTGAGTAGGTACATTTTGGATTACAGGTTCACCTTTAAGAGGAATACTTTCTTCATCAAATAATGATAAAAGGCTAAAATTGGTGGTATCCCTGCAAATTATTGATGCCATCTTAAATTTTTATAACCTCAATAACATTTTTGGAATTCTGCGCCTAGACGGTTCGTTTGGTGCCCTATTTTCCCCGCCTACGCTGTCCTTCTATTTCATCTGTTTCTGTCCTGTCTTCCATTTAATATCGTCTGACCTTTTGATGGCTGTGTATATTCCAATTATAGAATATATTTACAGAACATATGCAAAAGTCGCCAACTGTAAAAGATAAAAACGGGCCAAGTGCGAGTCTGACTCGCGCACGAACGGTTCCGTATCTATATAACATTAGCCACTTTATTATAAACTTTTTTTATTTAATTAAAATAATAATATTTTTTACAGTAATAATAACGTTAATTAATATCAAGTAGAATTTAGGTTAAGTGCGAGTCGGATTTTAGTTTTCCCATACTTTTTGAGACCCAGCGCCTGATGAAGGCAACGAGTAACTTTTTATAAGTTTTTTTGTATGAGAGCTCCCTTAAATATTTATTGTATTTTGTGTTAAGTATTTCTTGTTATGTTATAGCGGCAACAGAAATAAATCATATGTGAAATTTTCAACTGACCAGCTATCACGGAATCATGAGATACAGCCTGGTGACAAGACGGACAGACGGACGGACGAATGAACATCGGAGTCTTAGTAATAGGGTCCCGCTTTACCCTTTGGGTACGGAACCCTAAAAAGACCTTTGTGCAGGTCATATGCTGAGTGGGTCCATTTCGTGACAACTACAATGTTTTTCTTTATTGTCTGTAAATAAATTGTACTATTTTGTGTATATTACTCGTAGACTATTATAGAACATATATTTTTTTAAATACGTCCCTGAATGGTTTTGCATAGTTAATTTAATCTCGGTGTAATTATGGAGCGAAATTAAGAGTTTAGACAATGGCGGAGGATAATGAAGAAGATGATGATATATGGATTTTGCCTGTTATATCCAATATGCATTTACTCTCGCAAACAAAAATATATATATCGGAGTAGACAATGAAGACTTCCAATAAATTACTAAATGATAAGTTGGTTATTTCCATGAGATTTTGTTAAAGTAGAATGTAGTTGAAACAGGTAGGTGTACATGGATTCAATCCTAAATAAGCCTGGATATTAAATAAAAAGATTGGAGCTAGTACCTATAATGGATGGAGCGTCACCAAAAAACGAAGCACCGAATCCATCGCCCTTAACTTGGGAATAGTATGCTAGGGCTTAGAGTATTGGTCTGCTTTGCAACTCTTAATGTAGGAATATTCATTGGAGTGTCAAAGGAGCTTGCCTCACTTTTCGTACGTAGTAAGGTAGTTACTACTAAAACGCATGTCCATACATGTTGCTAGAATGAAAATGCTCAGGTGGATGTATTGTGGAGCATCACCAGGTTCAATAAAATCCGTGACGAGTATATTGCGAAGAGGCCTGAGCGTGTGCGACTTCGCCGATAAAATGCAAGAGAGTTGGCGTCGATAGTATGGGCTGTAATGGCCATTAGTCAGATTAAAAAGGAGACTATTCTACCACGTGGTAAGTTTAGTACCACAAAATATCGATAATCTAGGGAACAGCATCCGCTCATCAAAATGCATATTTTAAATTGAAACTGCTAATTATGGATTTAAAGAGGAATCGACAGAACTTCTCAAATATTTTACTGCTAAGATTATTTCTATGGGAATCTATGCAATTGTCCTAAAAAATCACGTGGTACCTAAAGTTAAAGTATAATATACAAAGCATACCTATACGTTTAGTGATTATAAAAGCTCAGTTAATGATTATCATAATCGACTGATGGATTATTATACATATAATAATATTGATGATATACCAGGTGAGCGAGTCATCTCGCTTTTTTCAGACTTTTCAACTATTTACAACTTCGTAATTGTTGTAATAAAGAATGCACAAAAGTCACATTTAATCTTCAAAAAGATCAAAGCGTTATGCAAAGAAATGTATTTTAAAAAGAAATCCACTGCGAATGATATAACACCCTCACGTTTCTGCTTCTTATGAAGGAGCTAATTACGAAAGCGGTAAATTTGAAAAGTGGAAGCAAAGAAATATTTCGACGTAATTAAGCCCTCTGAAATTCTTTTTAGCAAAGAGAAAGAATAAATAATAAACGCTACAGCAGAATTAACCTCGTGTATTTCTTGGAACGATTACTTAATCTTGACATTAACAAAATGCAAATTTCATTTATTGAATGTTTTGACCTTGAAAATGTCTTTTCGTTCGCTCCAGTATAGGGTCCCATTTCACGAAATAGTGCGATCCCCTTATATTTCAGAGAGTTGTGAAGGTATGATATTCAAACTATGCTCAAAAGACGCGTATTTACGAGATGTGTAAGATGGAAAGAGAATTATTTGAGAAAGTTCAGAACGAAAAAAGTTTTGGCCGAAATAGTGAAAAAAAAAATCAATTTCCTCCGATTTTTTCATTTTGGGACTCGATATTTTGGAAACGAAGAATGATATCAAAATTTTGATCAAAATTCCTCTGGACAATTTAGTCGGCTACAATTTGAGCCTAAAACAAAGACGATTGGGTCAAGGGTTTGCGCTGTAGCTTAACCTTTTTGAAAGAAGTCAAAAAGTCAGAACGACTATTAGTAGGTAATATTTTTTTTTAAATCAACACAATTGTACAATTGTAGTTAGTTTTAGTTTTATATTTCAAATTGTTTAAATTAAACATGTATTGTTTTTATAATAAATTATTATTAATTATAGTTCGAGACAACAATAGCACATTATTGCAGTGCTCGGGAAATAGCAATTCGTGGATAAGTCAATGATGTTTTGGAAGACCAATATCTTCCAAAACCTTGGCAAATAAAATAGTTGATTGAGATTGCATAAAACAAGCCATTTTATCCGAGACAATTTATCGACCCGAGCCGCAGGCAAGGGTCGATATAAAGTAGAGGATAAAATGAGTTTTATACATGAGTTATACATCTGCTTTTCACTTCGATTGCGAGAAAATTAAACAAATAATCAAGGTTATGATATCATATAATTTATCCTTCTCCTGGGGCCTAGGGTGTCATGTTGAATTCGACTTAGAAAATTCTTGTTATAGTTATAGTCGGAGTTTGGAGGTCGAGTTAATTTGAAGTCGCCGTTATCTTGCGTGAATATTAGTAGTGGCAAATGCCTTTTTTTATGTGGTTACCGTAACTTGGCTGCGCTTTAAAAAATTGCCAATTTAATAGGAATTTTGTATGTGAGCTATGTTTATATATTATAATATATATCAACCAAATTGGCATAACGTTAGCAAATGTAATGCATTTTTTTATTTTGTTGAGTTCATTTTCAATGTACCTTGATGGTCGTGTGGTGCACGAGATCTGTGAATTTTTTCTATAATTACAATAATGTTTTTTCTATAATTTAAATCATTTATACCAGCTTTTTATACCTTGTGTCTAAAATTATAACTCATTTTGATTTTAGCAGTAACGATAATATTGTTATTTAATGGTAACAGCTAGCTGGTCAATTTTATTACGAGTACATTTATTTTTACTTCCAACTCAATAAAACATTTTTCGCATTAAGACGTCTTAGACACATTTGGCGAGATTTTTAGTAACTCATTGGAATGATATGGCATCTAGATTCAGAGAAAAATGATATATTGTGACATAATATTATTATGACGTGAGACATATTATACAGGGTGGGCCGTGCAACAGGAGCAAACAATTTAACGGTGAACTATTTAGCAGGCCAGCAATTATTTCCAAGTGGTCTCAGTTGAAATAAAAAGTTTAATTTTTATAAATTTTTCTTCGAAGATACCTTACGTGTATGTTTATTACTTTTCTGAAGTGATATTACATACATACATACATATAATCACGCCTGTTTCCCAGAGGGGTAGGCAGAGACCACGGATTTCCACTTGCTACGATCCTGACATACAACTTTCGCTTCATGAACTTTCATAACATTCTTCATGCATGTGCGCCGATTTAGAGTACTCCTGACCTGGCCTTTCTGCAGAATGAGAAGTGATATGAGAGTGAGAAGTGATATTAATGTCAATTTATTTTAATTCTTTTTTTAATACCACAACAATCCTTGAAAACAAAAAAAGAAAAAACAATTAAGATTCATATCAAGATAATATAATCTCGTGGTTTCAAGATCCATTATTTGGAGGTCATAACTTTAGTTCAATTTTTTTTTTCAACTGAGAAATTTAATAAAATTTTGGACACCAGGTGTGACTGCAGATACTCTAAGGAAGTGTGATTTTAAATATTTGCTCCAGTTACAGGGCACACCTTGTATACTTACTCTAATAATAAATAGGCTAATTTTATTTCAACGCTACCTTTCCGCTTTCTTATTTGCTATGTACCTAACTTTGCAAACTGTGTTCCACCTTTTTCTTGTTTCTCTGAGATTACTTTCGCTTAGGTACGAGTAGGTACTTTGAATATGTTTAACCAATGGTTTACTATACAGCGCGGAATTTCGAAGGTTGAGAACTTAATAGTAACAAAATAACCTCAGTTTTTTGTTGGTATGAGATAACAGTAACTGAACGACATAACATTAATTATTATTTGCGATAAAAAATACTAAAACAATCTTTTCATACTTCATTGTCATTCTATTAAGAGATATGAGATTGACGGCCTGTTTAGCCTGGTTGGGGTAGTGACACTGCCTCCGAAGCTAGACGTCTCGGGTTCAAATCCCGGCCAGGGCATTATTTGTGCATTTAGCACGGATATTTGTCCCGGGGTCTTGGATGTTTTCTATGTATTTAAGTATTTATTTATCTATATAACTATGTATATCATCGTCTAGTACACAGTATAAGCTTTGCTTAGTTTGGGACTAGGTCGGTTTGTGTATGATTGTCCCCCAACATTTTTTAAAAGGTACATTACGTTTTCCATTTTCATGGAAGCATTTGTGATTCCTCTGGAGTCGCAAGTGTCCATAGGCTACTGTATCTGCCTGCCATCAGGCAGGCCGTAAGCTTGTTTGCCACCGTCGCGTCGTAGTATTAAAAAAATACTAACTGAGAGTTTCTGAAGTTTCGTAAAAAGTTGCTGATTTGATTATCAGTAAAATACCGTACCCACAGGAGTCACTTCTGTATAACATTAAGCTACCCCCTCACTTTCAACACAGCGCATCCCCAAATCAATAAAGGGGCGGCAACGCGCTTGCGATTCCCCTGGAGTCGCAAGTGTCCATAGACTACGGTGTCTCCTTACCATCGGGCAGGCCGTAATCTTGTTTGCCACCGTCGTAGTATAAATAAAGCTAGCCCTTTGACATAAGCGGCTAGTTTCTCTGGTATTTAAATATAAAGAGGTAAATCAATATAAATATTGACAGGACAATTTTTCGCTCAATTAACAAGGATTGTGCTATGGGCGATATATTTAATAGATATAAATAAATTAATAGAAACCATGCAAGACTCAGAAATAATTATTTGTCCTGCCTGGGATTCGAACCCTGGACCTTCAGCTTCGTAAGCTGGGTCACTACGCTAAACCAGTCATCAGACAGACATTAGGTAATTTAATAATATATAACTATCATATTCATTTGTGAACTCCGCGCAAGTAGACGATTATTATCCTTGGAGCATTTACTCAAGAAAATAGAAAAGAAACAATCAAATAACAAATTATCCAGCAAGAAATAAATAATGTAGCTTCAGTTAGCAAACTTTTTATCGTTTTCTTAAAACTTTTCCTCTTGCTTAATTACATTTTCATTTATCTTCCCTTTCATCCGTCCAGTCTGTTAAGACTGCCGCGATTTGCAAAACACGGCCTCCAAGCTACCGCTTAGCTGGTTTGTTTATACCGCAACCGTCAAGAACGTTTCAACAATAGTATTTATCTCGAGAAACTGAACATTTTACCTTTAATTAGTCCCAAGACTTTCTTAACTCAAACGTCTACACTGAAAAATAACAAAAAATAATAGTATTAACGTAGATGTTTAACTTAAACCGTAAGAACTTAATTCAACCATACAGGATACCAAAACGTAATCAAACATTTCATTTTTGATTTTTAGGTATACTATGAATAGAAACGTTTTTATTGCACATTTAAAGACATGTTACAATTTTATATTAAAGCAATAGGACTACTTATACTACATTATATCATTAACTCACATACAGGGTGTGGCCTGTAATAGGAGCAAAAAATTAAACGGTATTATATTGAGCTCTCCAGCAATCATTTCCAAATGTTTTTTTTTCGCAAATATAGCTTCTATGTACTTTTTTAATCTACTAGAGCTATATTAATTACTATTTATTTAAAGAACACTAATAAATTATAAAAACAATAAAAAATCCCAAAAATATCCTTTTAAACCAAATATGCAACAACAATTATGAGTCATAACTAGATGCTTCCTCAACATCAGCAGTGACTGCCGCGCTATAATCTCGTGGTGCCAAGATCCATTACTTGGAGGTCATAACTTTAGATCAAAATTTCTCCCAATTGAAAAAAATATAATTTTTTTTGGACACTTGAGGATACTGCAGATGCTCTAAGGAAGCGTCCTTTAAATTTATTGCTCCTATTACAATACATATTACACGTAGAACCGATGGCGGTTGGTGCAGAAAAGTTCTCGAGTGGCGACCACGTACGAACAGTCAGCATCAAAAGTAGCTAAGCATTTGAAGAGTTCAAAAGTCTTTATTATAAGGGTCTTTATAATAATATCTTTGGGCCCCTCCATATGCTAAGCTACTTTTGTTGCAGACTGTACCGGAAGTCGCAACGTGGGTAGACCCCACACACTGGCTACTCGTGGCGCAGAACCGGCTACTATGGCATGTTTCGGGAGAGGCCTCTGTCCAGCAGTGAAAGTCTTTTGGCTAATATCATTATGAGCATGATGGTACCAATAACTAGTGATATTCGTATCATAACGATGATAATTGACGACCTGTTTAGCCTAGTTGGTAGTGACGCTGCCTCCGAAGCTAGAAGTTCCGGGTTCGAATCCCGGCCAGGGCAATTATTTGTGCATTTAGCACGGATATTTATTTGTTCTTGGGTCTTGGATGTTTTCTATGTATTTAAGTATGTATTTATCAATATAAGTATGCATATCGTCGTCTAGTACCCATAGTACAAGCTTTGCTTAGTTTGGGACTAGGTCGATTTGTGTAAGATTGTCCCCCCAATATTTATTTATTTATAAATGTAGCTTATTAATGCGTACGATGAAATTTGGTTACTTTTGATCGTGCGGATATAAATGCATTCAAGGTCATTTTAATGACTTCCGCCGGTAGCTCTACTATTTTCTAACAAAGACATATATCATAACGAGCCAAGCACGCAATAATATACGAACGGAATTATGAAATAACATCTTGAATCCTGTATTTTCCTCTAAGAATCCAATAATGATCACAAAAATATATATGAATTTGGAAGCTCCAATTTCCCAATATAATATCGAATCTATAAGGTTTAAAACTTAGTTAATAAATCTCAAAAGGCGCTAATCAACAGAATCTCAATTAAAAGGAAACGATCACATTTCTTCTTAAAGAATAGGTAGGTAGTTGCAGCCTTAGACTTAAATTGAACAGACAAGGCAAGTATTTTCTTTTTGTTTTACCTGAAATGGTTTAGATTTAATTAACTATTAGATAAAGTTTACCTTAGGTCATAGGAGTCATAGGATGGATGAGTCGAGAGGATTTCATAGGAGTTTTGCTCTTTGACGGGAGTTTACTGATGTGAGATTTCCTCACTTGACAAAATACTGTCAGTATTACGTTTGCGCAGAGTATTACCATGCGCAGAAGTGGGGCAGTACTGCATTAGTGTCGGTTGACACTGACAGCTGACAGTTTTCTCATATTCTACCGCCTTCTCCGCATCGACAAATCAGGAAGGCGCCTTAGATGTAGATTATCTGTCGTGAATCTGTCTACTACTTTTACGTACATATGAGTATATGTTTCCTATTTTCTTCATACCAGGTAAACCTATATTATCGTCTATCATCAGATTATTGACACGCCCAATTTTATTTAACTGCAATAAAGGAAAAAATCCTGCAGAAACCAAAAATTCCAATGACTGGTAGTTTAGATGTCCAATCATAACAAACAATCAGAACAGGTATGATTGTGTACATTGCATCGAAGGAATATGTTGAGTACACGTCGCGGACCAACTTGCTCCAAATCCGCCAAGCGCTCGTGTCCGTTCCGCCCCGTTTAAGTCTTTGGGCGGCACGTTATCGGACGCAGCCAGCGAAGGGGATTGTCTGTCGAATTGCTACTGACGTGAGCTCGGCACCTGGCTCTTTCCAACGAAATTAAAAAAGTTTCTGCTACACAAAAACTTGGTACCGTTCATTTAAATGCTAAGGGATTCGGTGTTAGTATTCATTTCCAGTTTTGTCAATCAAAGAAAAGTTCCTTTTTTATCAGTAAACGCTGTACGTCGTATCGGTACTTTAAAAGGTGAATTTGAATTAAGTAGCTAAGCTAAGCCGCCATGTAAATGAGATGAGATTCCATTAAATATGCAATTAAATTTCCTTTGAACGAGAAAAGAGGGTACATAAACAAAACATAAATGCAAATCGCGTAGAATAATAATAACAAAAGTTACCTAAGGGTTTAGAAGACGTGTTTATTCAAGGCATTAGGCAGCAGTTGGATTTGAGTTTTTGGCATCCTCAAATAATATCACATAACAATTTTGACATGTGCGCTCGACGAACAGCAAAACCTAAATGACTTACCTATTTTAAAATTACTACATGATTGCCATGCCCGAAGCTACCATTAAACAAGTAAGATTACGAGCGGATAATCATGACTCCCTTAAATTATCATTTTCATATTTTGTCCACTATATGCCATGCAGTCAACTTTTAACTCATTCATATTCCTGTATGGTCAGTTATCCTAACTTGTCAAAATATGATTTACAGTTCTAACTCTTCTGCCAAAGAAACGCAATGTGATCGTAAATTAAGTACTTATTATGTTGTGTGTTGTCCCGGGACCCGGGCATGTCCTAAAACTACGACCAAGACCACCGGGGGATGGGTAGCAGCATCCCTGGAGTGCGGTGGAGATACTGCGATCGCCAACCCGCATGCCAAGCGTGGCGATTATGGCATACACCCCCCGTGAATTTGGGGGAGGCCTATGTCCAGCAGTGGACGACTTTTGGCTGATATGGATGTTGTGTGTTGATTTTTTTATCATAATAGAAGTACAATTAGCCGAATCTGTCCACCAGTCTGTGGCAGGGACTCAGCCGGGTTGAATTCGTTCGCCAAACTCTGCCTGTATGACTACAATGGTCTTAATTTTTAAGAAAAAAAAACCGACTTCAATGGCCGGCCTTCCCGGTGAAAGATTATTATACTTAGATGGTGCACTCTTAGATTCCATACAATAAAATAAAAATGGCTATAAGTATGTTTATAATGGTAGAAGACTAAGTACCCTCAATTCCTCATGGAATCATGGAAAAACCTTGCTTGCTTGACAAACGAAACGAAGAAAACAAATCGCCAAACGTGAACTACGCGTCGTTGAAGATTTCCGTTCTGATCATCATCAGCAGTTCCACTTCATCAAATGTCACTTTTATGAATGAAAATGCTTGATTAGTTCATGAAAATACTCAAATCACTATTTGTGTGCCTTTCACATTTGAGGAGTTCCCTCGATTCCTAATGGATCCCATCATCAGAACTCGAGCATGACAAAAATCAATCGTGAAAATAGAACTTGCTTAACAAACACAGCTAGAAGGACAAATCGCCAAACGTGAACTTTTCGTCGTTGAAGAGTTCTGTTCTGATCATCATCAGCAGTTCCACTTCATCAAATATCACATTTTTGTATGATAATGCTTGATTTGTTGATAAAAACACAAAAATCACTATATATTTGCCTTTAAGATTTGAGGAGTTCCCTCAATTCCTCATTGATCCCATTATCAAAAATCGAGATGGACAAAAATTAATCGTGAAAATAGGACTTGCTTAACAAACACAGCTAGGGGGACAAATCGCCAAACGTGAACTTTTCGTCGTTGAAGAGTTCTGTTTTGATCATCATCAGCAGTTCCACTTCATCAAATATCACATTTTTGTATGATAATGCTCGATTTGTTGATAAAAACACAAAAATCACTATATGTTTGCCTTTAAGATTTGAGGAGTTCCCTCAATTACTCATGGATACCATCATCAGAAATCAAACATGTCAAAAATTAATCGTTAAAATAGAACTTGCTTAACAAACACAGCTAGGAGGACAAATCGTCAAACGTGAACTTTTCGTTGTTGAAGAGTTCTGTTCTGATCATCGTCAGCAGTTTCACTTCATCCAACGTCACATTTTTGGATGAAAATGCTTAACTTGTTGATAAAAACACAAAAATCACTATATATTTGCCTTAAATATTTGAGGAGTTTCCTCAATTCCTCATGGACCCCATCATCAGAACTGCGTTTTGACAAAAACGGGACCAACTTGGATATATATACTTACAATCAAAAAAAGAATTTTCCAAATCGGTTAAGAAATGACGGAGTTATGGACTAACAAACATTAAAAAAAAAACATACAACCGAATTGATAACCTCCTCTTTTGAAATCATGAAGTCGGTTAAAAATATCCAGGAAGTTCACAGCATATTACTCGGTAAGTACGGGATTGCCCGACAAAGAGACCATTTAGGCAACCCGGTTTCCGCCAAGGTAATTATAGTGTTTGCTCAAATAAGGAAATAACACAGAGATATTGTAAAATCATTTGGTAACGTACTTAATAATGCGGTGATATTAAGACTGATTTAATAGCTGAAATCACTCTTTCTATGACTTCTTTCAAAGGCGGTATTGAGTTTCTAGACTATCTTCTACACTCAAACTCGGTTTTTAAAGTATAAAAATAACACATTTATGTAGTTAATTTCCTGTTCAGATCAATGAAATTGTAACTTATTAACAGACTTCAAAAAAGGAGATTCTCAGTTTGACCCGTATGTTTGTATATATGTTTGACCACGATTATATCGCGTTTGGCTGAATCGATTTTGATGCGGTTTTCGGAAAAGCATCCTGGAGAAGGTTTTGGTATACAACAAATGACCCTGTAACCAAAATCCAGTTTTGATAATGTACACCATAAGAAATTGAGGGAACTCTTCAATAATTCAAGGGAAACATAACAGCGACTTTTGTATTTTTAGTAGGTAACAATTCAGATTCGTTTGGTGAACTCGAATTGACGAAAAAGTCCACGGATGGTTATCCAAAACTCCAATTTATTATTATTTATTTATTATCATCCAATCCAATCCAATCTTCATGGGTAGCTCTAAGATATATGTTTTTCGTCTTTATTTAATTGGTGTTTAATTAACGATGTTTAGTAAATTTCATGCAATGAAATCGTGGGTTTATTTCATTGCATTTCATTGCATGCAATGAAATGCAATGAAATAAACTTCATCTCACGACTTTTCTTTTATTATTAAGAATACATTTTTAAAGTTTTTTAATTTATTTTCTCTTTAATCATACACAACCAAAAGCGAAACATTATAATTTTATAGAGGTGCGCACACTAGAAAACGCGTGGTTTCTGTTTTTTATTTGACTGAGTTATTTTTCCTTAGTTGATTCAATTATGTTGCGTAAACTGAGCATGCTGTCTAAACAGCTACCTTAGTCTACCAGCATGTAATGATATATCGGGTGAAATTTTTTTTTTCTGGTAATAAAAGAGATGTTAGTAAATAGTGCCTTTATTGCTAACGAAAAATATACATCGAAGTACAAACGCCAAAACATTTAACTGACCATTTGTGACTCTTATTACAATGCGCATAAAGCGCATGAATGATCAGTTAATTGTGTTGGCGATGTTAATCAATTAAGGTTCATGCATAATTTGTATTTGACGAAGACAAACATTTGCACAAATGTTATATGAATCACTTACCTCTGCAAACATAATAGTAGTTAATAATAAGTTTTTACTAAAATTACCAATAAACTTAAGGACGAAGTCATAATTAGAATTTGAACTATTTTGCTGTTTTGTTGTAATTTTAGTTGAATATAATTATGTTTATCTTGTCACATACTCAGCCATGTCGTCATTTAATCCTGGTAACTAGAAATCTCGAATAGAATCAAATGGGTCGAGTATGAAAATATTATCTGCTTACCCTGCTCCGTCTTCTCCGCTCTTTACAGGTCTATTTGATTTGACGTATCGATAAATTATTGATACAGAATTTATTGCTACGAGTAATAGTCTTTCTAAACATATTTAGGCTTTAGCTTAGCAGTCGTTTGCGCTGAAACCAGTGTCTACGCCAATATTTAATATTAGGTTGGGATGTTTAACCGAAATAACTTTATGTTGAAGAGGTTTAGCGTGCTTTTGAGGGGCAGGAACATAAGATCTCACCAATGTTAATAATAATGTTGATAGGTGAACTTGGCCGTTCAATGCCATTCGAGAAACAAAGTTACCCTCCGTGTCAGCTGCAACTTAGATGCCGGTTTGAGTCCTGATGAAGTTCCTGACGTCGGACACGTTGGTATACACGCCTGGATACCCGGGTTGCGCGCATCCCCGGCCGAACGACACCACGCCAATCTGCAGCCCCGAGCTCTCGTCCACCGCCGGACCGCCGGAGTCTCCCTGTTGTAGCAAAAGTAGTAATAAAATTACTAGCAGTTCCGCTGTACGCGAACGCGATCTGCATTTTCTGAAACGCGTTGAAGCGAGCTTAGTAACTGAAATCATATATTTACATCAGGTCGACCCAAAGTGACTTGCGCAAGTATGACCATATCTCTGACTTCCGTTCCCAACTCAAGTGGCTTCCTATTCGTTTTCGCCGTGACTCTCATACGCTCTCTCTTTTCTATGGCATACTTTATCTTTAACCCAGCAACTTCTCCATATCTTAAGGAACGTTTCATGCGTCTCTCTCAGAGACCTCAGGATCAGTTTCTCGTACCCAAAATAATCTTCTAAAGTTGGATTTATGGTGTGCTAAGTCTGTTCTTGCCTTTAAAAACGTAAAGAAAATGCGTCCCTTGATTGCCTTTTACATCTATTCACAATATTATTTAGTATGATATTACCTGACAAGAGTCTTTCCCGCCTTCCGGTACGCCAGCACAGAACATCCTCGCAGTGATGGCGTTATTATACGCCTTCTCGCATTCCGAAGTGGCAACGACCGGCACCGTCACAGCCATCAGGTAGCGACTTGTTTGGCCGTTTTCCTGCAATTTGGCGGTAGTTATAAGACCGTGTCTTTTAGATAAAATACTGCATATTTGCGCATACACAATCATCAGTCCGAATCTCTGAGGTAGCAATATAAAAAAGCAACTGATGAATTATTAATATTTTTAAACTGGGTAGGTTTGTGTTCGATAATTAATTGGCAATTAGGTATCACATTTTTCTAAGGCGTTGAAAATTTAAAACAGATCTATCTAATTAAGTTGATTTTAGAGCACATTTAGTTAAACATGTTTCTTCTAAAATAAGCAACAAAGTTTCAAAATCGCGTCTTTCACCGTATTAAATATATGTACTTACAGTAGTCGTACCCCATCCAGATACTAGTATATCAGTCCCAGGTGCTATAGCGGTGTTTGACGAAGGCAACGAGATAGCTTTCGCGTTTGTACCATCTAAAGTCATTCTCTGCAGCAGCCGCACTATAGCAACATCGTAGTCCGAGTTCTGGGCGTTGTAGCGGGGATGTTGCGTGTACAATGAAGTGGTGTACACCTTGCCACCACTATCAGAGTCCGTGCTCCCCACTCGTACGTACACCCTCTGAACACTGGAATTATTTTAGCGGTTATTGTGTATTCGCCGGATATTTTTTTTGTTTTTTAATAAACAGAACCCGCCCTCAATGTGTTAGAGTAAATTCAAACGAAATTTGATATTACGTTTGTGTATGTATGTGTACATTTTAAGTTTACTAATAATTGATATCATCATCATCATATCAGCCGATGGATGTCCAATGGTGGACATAGGCCTCCCGGAAGTCCGCTGGATGCAGGTGGCACAAGACCGGTCATTGTGTTACTCTTTAGGGGAGGCCTATAATTGATATACTTAATGAAAAATATGTTTTACTTAATGGAATGCGAAAACTAGAACTAAATCAAAATCATTTATTTCTTGTTTACGTCAACACATTGGAAGCGCATTCATTTTAATAATGTTTCCCTCTGAATTCAGAATAATGACTGATTCGACCTGAAAGGTCATTAAAATTTGCCTATTGGGCTTGAAGATCTTACTTTCAGTTTGGGTTTGACAAAAAATATTTGAAAAAGTTGAAGTAAATAAAAATCAAGCCATGTTATTTTTGAACTTGTATAAAAGCCACATATGAATATTGGCACTAAAATAACTCCCTCTTGCTAACTTGTTAAAGACACTCAAGCATTATTCTGGTATTAAAAAATTACCCGCATATCATATCCGGCATTAAATTAGCCGCAAATAGACACGGGACCCGGGTATGTCCTTAAACTACGACCAAGACCACCGGGGAATGGGCAGCAGCATGCCAAGCGTGGCGATTACAGCATTTACCCCCCATGAAATTGGGGGAGGCCTATGTCCAGCAGTGGACGGCCAGGGCTGATGTGGTGGAAATAGACACTTAGAATATACTTATATATATCTAATGTATTTTTTTATCACTTACCCAGTTAGACAATGCGCCGCAGTGAGAACATGCCGCGGCCCGATAATAGAACCACCGCACTGATAATATTTGTTGCCCGACTTCTGTACTATCATGTACACTTGGTATGGGACCTGTTGGATGGTGGTGTTGTAACCGCCCACAATCTTGCCGCCATCCACTTTAGTCGTCCGCCCGTGTTTTCTACATAACACGTCTGAAAAAAAAACACATGATAAAATTACCTAGATTGTATTTTTAGGTCCCATTTATAAACTCACAGGTATGTAAAAAGTCGTTTAACTTAGTTGGTAGTGATGTGGTCTAAAAGCTACAAGATGGGTTCGAATCGTGGTAGTTTCGGATTGATTAGTGTATTGAAATGATTTGACGATCATCTTGATAAAATTGCTTGCCTAAGAATAACTACGAGTATATATATATTCCAGTTTCTAGGCGGAACAAAAATAAACTATACGGGTTCCTTACACTGTTGCCACCAATTTTGAATCGATCTTGTCAATCTCAATGTCTGTGTCTGTTTCAACACAGCCGTACTGAAAACCTCACTAATTCATTTCAACGTCGATCATGTTTGTTTAACGACATAGCTGTTTCAAAATAATGCAAAGCACAAAACTGTTATACGATTCAATACTTCTCTGACCTCACTGTTAGTATATTTAGGCTGGGTTGCACCGACTTACGATCACAGACCGATTAACGTTAAATATGGCGCCGGCAGCTGTCATCCCATAGAAACTTGTCAAACTTTCCATACATTCAAATTTTAACGAACACAGCTTACGATTACAGACGGTTTGGTGCAACCCAGCCTTAATATTGTAACCTCGATGTTTGTAACCATTGTGCGTAATCAGCGGCAATATTTATTACTTATATCACTATTGTATTATAATTTAAACTTTTACACGATTTCGTCTTGTTTTTTTGGACATTATGTGGTTCCCTATTTCACATCGGCAGGAAATTAAACATCGTATAATAAAACACAAAATGTTTGTGGATTTTCGCGAAAAACGAGGAAATTTCACGTGATAAACATAAAATATTATGGTAATGGCTCGTCACACAAAAAGACGAGAGCAACGTCGAGGATATAACCTCGAATAAAATTAAGCTTTTTAAGTTCATATTTAAGCTTTAGAACTATTGTGCTTACCTCCGTTGAAAGCGACGCAGAGAAATAAAATAAGACCGAAAAATACTTTATCCATGTCTATATATCCGACTTGAACTAAGTAATGGATACGTTTTCAAAAGAATTCCTTATATATGTTGCGGAAAATGTTAAACTGAAATGATCATCAGTATTAAAATAATGAACTTTAACAACAGCGATAAGAGAGCAGTTAAATCACAATTTGTCCTTTTCAATGTTAAGTTTTCATGTTTTCACCTAATTGCGACGGGTATTTAAGCATCCCAGTCAAGTTTGTATACCTACTAGATCAAAGAACTAGAAGAGATAAGTTTTTTTTTCTTAAATATTCCAGAGTGCGTAATTAAATGTTCAATGTTAGGTTCTCGTACTCCAGTCATGTTACCTTGATGTATGGCTAATATTGCTTACATTTCGAGGTTTAAATTAGGCACCTCATTTGTCGTCGATAAAATTTTAAAATATTTGACAACCAATTTATTACATTTTACTTGCCCAAATACTTACCTTGATGTATTCAATCAAACATAGCCTCAATACAATTTCATCTGATTATAGACATGTAAATAAAATTGTGAAGCACGCTGACACTGAACGTCAATGGTTGAATTATCGCTTATGAAAAGCGGAATTCATTTGGCTCATGTAATTTGTAGCACATTAATAAATTGTTGAAATGTAATTGAAGGCTTGAATGTACAACAAAACGCTTGACGTCAATCGGCTTGAGAGCTCAATGCCAGCACCGCCGTGACGCATGTCTAATGTATAATTGAAAATCAAATTCTTTCGAATTGTTTAGATCCTTTTGTACATTTATCGTAATTACAGTCGCATCAGATATTCACGATTCTAACCGAGTTCTTGGGGTAAATTTTAGACATACGTTACGCATCCCAGCTTAAGTTATACTAGATGAGA
Source organism: Notocelia uddmanniana (assembly GCA_905163555.1). NCBI lineage: Eukaryota > Metazoa > Arthropoda > Insecta > Lepidoptera > Tortricidae > Notocelia > Notocelia uddmanniana. Next base: position 28,519,514 of record LR991055.1, read on the forward strand.
GTAGTCAGGCGTGTAGAGACTGGTAGTGAATTGCATAGCAATTCTTAATTCTGGGTCTGAGGATGTAAGAATTCTGTTGATATTCCTTTTTTTTTTAATATACCGCCTTGCGTCGCTCAGTAGTTTAGTGACATTAATTAGCGCAGTTGGCCGCGAGCACTATCTCAAGTCGTACGGGCGTAAAGTGCCTGAGAGACCCAATCAGGCATATATGCATGTTTGTATACATGAGTCTTTTTTAATATGGTGAAAATATGAAGTGTTTTTATTTATATAATAAATAGTTATATCGATTCTGAAATTCCGTGTTTTGTTTATTTCTAGTAAATATAATGTACAAATATAACAAAAATACATAAATCAACGTAAATTATTTTACAGTACATATGGTGCTACTTTACCGCACGAGTGCGGTAATCAGCAGATTACGTGCGTATCTCGAAACTTTAAAGAGCCATATGTACTGTAAAACGTTATACGATACACGTGCGAACAGGTAATTCGCAACACGTGTCGATTTAAAACAGTCCCTTCGGTCGTGTTTCAATTTATCACCACTCGTTGCGAATTTCCTGTTCTCTGCACTTGTATCGTAATGTACTATTACAGTACATATGGTGCTACTTTACCGCACGAGTGCGGTAATCAGCAGATTACGTGCATATGTCGAAACTTTAAAGAGCCATATGTACTGTAAAACGTTATACGATACACGTGCGAACAGGTAATTCGCAACACCTGTCGATTTAAAACAGTCCCTTCGGTCGTGTTTCAATTTATCACCACTTGTTGCGAGTTTCCTGTTCTCTGCACTTGTATCGTAATGTAATATTACAGTACATATGGTGCTACTTTACCGCACCAGTGCGGTAATCAGCAGATTACGTGCATATGTCGAAACTTTAAAGAGCCATATGTACTGTAAAACGTTGTACGATACACGTGCGAACAGGTAATTCGCAACTCGTGTCGATTTAAAACACTCCCTTCGGTCGTGTTTTAATTTATCACCACTCGTTGCGAATTTCCTGTTCTCTGCACTTATAACGTAATGTACTATTTTTACTTTTACGGGTTTGTCAGACCCACCAGGTATAGGTACTGTGTAACTTTCGTGCACCAGGCATGCCAGGGTTAACGTTTGTTACCTCAGAAATACGTCTTTTATAAACCGATTTGGAAAAATCTTTTTGTTTTAGAAAGCATTTGCTTCGAGATTGGCCCCATTGTTATCAAAATCTAGTTTTAATGATGGGATCCATGAAGAATTCAGGGAACTCCTCAAAAATTAATGGAAACTAAGCAGTTTGTTATTTTTAAATGCTTATTTACGTTCAGAAAGTAGCATTTGGTGAACGGGAACTGATGGATGAGACGACGGATGGATCATTCAAAACTTAAAGTGATTCATTCATACAAGGCGCTAAGATATTTCGATCGAGATAACGAAGCGACTATGACGAAGTCAATTTAAACGGTCCTGATGTGAAGTTACCATCAACCTGAGCTGATTATTGAAGACGGAAGGCAGGCAATGAAACTTCGCAATAAAACAGCGTAGCTTAGCAATTTTTGAGCTTATTGGAATTGTCATGAGATGCGCTCTGGCAATGATTCACTAAAAAGTGTAAAAAAAAAATCGCCTTCATAGAAACTCAGTAGCACGAAATAAACTGAAATTTCGAATCCATCATGAGATGAAATCTGTACCTACGATTTCATTACACAAAGTGTGCTAAACATATACATAGAAACAAAATACGTTTTATTTTATATATTAATATGTATAATAAAGCATGCATTTTCTTTGTAAATGTAATAATTTCTCATCCAAGTGAAGTTATAACATCTTCTTTTGAGAAATAAAAAAATCTTCAACCCGAAGATTGCTCCATTAGCTGTTCAAATACCCTGTCCCACGATAAAACTACGCTTTCAACTAAACTTTGACCCATTTTGTAACTAATTACACTCGTGATAGTGAATATTGTCACGTACGTGGGCAATTACTATCCACGAAGGTCAGACTATTGGGAAACTCACGTGTGAAATATGGGTATCAAACCGTATCGACATTTGAATTTCATAAGTTGAGAAACTTTTTGTAAATCATAACGTTATTATGATATTAACAATCGCAGAGTTTCCTCGTGTAAAAGATATCTTATGTCTGTGTGTGTATTACTCTTGTGGAAGTCACTTTATCATCGTCCAAGATTAAATTAAAAGTTACCAATAGGATATTTATGTTTAAAAATTGAATTTTATAATCACTATGTTGTAAGTCAGGAATGAGGCCATCCGCAGCAGAACTAAAGTGACCGATATAGCCTTTCGAATCGCTAAACTTAAGTGGCAGTGGGCGGGGCACATAGCACGTAGAACCGATGGCCGTTGGGGCGGAAAGGTTCTCGAGTGGCGACCACGTACCGGAATCCTAGCGTGGGCAGGCCCTAGGTGGATTGATAACCTGTTAAGGGTCGCGGGTGTCCGCTGGATGCGGGTGCCGCAGGACCGGTCATTGTGGAAGTCTTTAGGGGAGGCCTATGTCCAGCAGTGGACGTCATTCGGCTGACATGATGATGATGATGATGTTGTATGAAGGCGCCTAAACCCTGTAACTAGTATTTCATAACAAAAACAAAAAAAAAAGTGTTTTTTGTACGATAATTAGTACGGATATGAAGTTGGGCGTCGTCATTATTCGTATTTGTCAGTTAGTATTAATTTGCCGTTTTGTTTGGTCGCTAGCGATGTTAACTTAAATTTGATTTATATATATTTTTTGTTGTGTTCCAATTGTAATTGGCATATCAAGACAGACATTTAATGCTCTCGAATAACATCATAAGAAAAAAGTTAAGTAGTAAGTTTAAGAAATTGTAAAACCAGCTATATTAGGCACAGGATAGGATACGAGTATGTCCGTCGAGTCAGTTACATCTTAGGGTTCAGTACCTACCAGAACGCTTTTTTGAAAATTTAAATCATATAGTGTATTTTGCGATTCGTGCGTGAGCGTAAAATAAATAAACACTTCTCGCTGAGTTCCTTCGTTATATTCTGGTAGCGAGTAAAGTCGCCCCAACTCTCGAAGATGTGGGTATCAACACAGCGTCTTTTGGCTACGACATCTCTTGATATCAGACATGCCTAAAATTATCACTAACATAAGATACATACTAGATATCATTAGATATCCCGTTGTCAGGGATCATACGCGCTGAACCATTACCGATGATAACTGAATATATAAGTACAAAGGAAGATGCTCGAATAAACACTACATAATAGACCTAATGATGACGAAATAAGGGTTATGAATGATCAGTAAACAGTGTCATAATTTATAAGGTAAACATACTAACTAAAAGTGTTGTTTATCTGACCTAACTAAACTAAGTAGTCTGAAGCAGGGTGTGCCCGACGTAATGGAGCGAAGCTATTGTTTATACCTTCGGTCTAGTTCGGTGACTATTTCTCCGTGGTATGGCTAATTTTCAATTTATTTTTTTAAAAAACCTACGCGGCACTTATGCCGCTTAAACCACCGTGATAGACACTTATGTCTATCACGGTGGTTTGCGAGTAACAACGGAATACGCAAGTCGGGTATAATCAAATAAAGATAAAATCAAAGATCAAGGTATTATCAGAAACTAGTCTACGAGTAAACTAGTTTTTAATAGGTGAATTTGTACAATTTCAGATTATTTTCAATGGGTAATCTGCGGGGAACTACTTACTACTTAGGTATCTAATTTGTTTATTTCACTAGTACCTAGACCATGGGGATTGACGTAAGCTTACTATAGGCTCCTACGGCTTCGACTGCGTTCCTTGTTTACATTGTATATGTGGACGGAATTGACAACTTCTACAGTTTCACTATATCTGTACAGTGTTGTATTAACCGAGGTCTCAACGCCAAAATAAATTTAGTTTATGACATAATATTTAAGAACCTATGTAAGTTATATAATTTTAACGTGTAAGTACCAGGTATGTACATACTTCTACGCATACAGCAATGAAATTTGAGTCAGGTACTATAAATTTATATTTATACTTTATGACTAAGATAAAATTTATGGATATAATTTCAGTTCTAGACCAATGCTAATTATGATGTTGTAGGTGATTTTATTGCAATCCTTGTATTTTATTGCAACAGTGAAGGTAAATAGGAGGTGCAGTTAACAGTAAGCTACAGGGTGGAGTAGGAACCTACAGTCAATTTCATTAATTTGGTACAAATAAATTGTCAAGCCCGAATTTAACAAACTAAATGGTCGCGTACGGTACGGTTCCAGGGGAATTTCCTACCTCGGACGCTCCGGTTGTAGAATGGGCTCCCTGCCGAGGTTTTCCCGAGAGACTACAGTTGGGGTTCTTCAAGAAAGGAGTCTATACATTTTTAAAGGGTCGACAATGCGCATTTGACACCCCTGGAGTTGCAGGCGTCCATAGGCTGCGGTGACCACTTACCATCAGTACATATTTGCCACAGACGTGTTATTAAAAAAATGGTGAGCTAGGCGGTCTAAAGAAAAACCCTAGGTATACTAAAGGGGTCATATAAAGTAGACAAAACAGAAGCCGTCTTTCCGTCTTCGCGTAGTAAACGACTTATGTGCATATACTAAAATTACGTTTTTAAGATTTAAAGAAACGGGGACACAGGTAATATGGGCTATGACACCAACCAACAATCGGGCTTTGTAGCCGTTAACAATCGATATGCCCACAGAAACAAGCGAGTCTAGATCTGTGTGTGACTCAGTGTTTTGATATGAGACAGCCACCCAGTTAATTTGAATACAACGACAAGGAGACTAATGCACCCATTACCGCTCATAAATCATATTTCAGCTAAACTTCCGCTAAACTTCTTTTATTTTTAACTGTCACTTTGACTTTACGTTTGTGGAAAAGGGGCGAACATACTTTAGGTATCTGATATTTGACAAGTTTTATGATTAAGGAGGTATAAGAAGATGACCTGTTGTATGTAGTTGTGACGTGTTCGAATAGAATAGACATTACTATTCGAACACGCTACAACTACATGCAACAGGTCATCTCCTTATGTTTTTTACCTATAAGCTTTGTAATTAACGTTAATTATAACGCTAGCAGCTGCCATGCCATAGAAACCTGCCAAACTTTCCATACGTTCAGAATTTAGAACATCGTTTACTATCACTGACGGTTATGCGACCCACCTTTATACAGGGTGATTCGGGAGACGTGAGTAAGATCAACACTACAGATTCAGTAGATCATAAACTACTGCTTCGTGCTACTGTTAGTGAAATTAACGTTCATTTATATTTCGTGTTGAAAACAAAATGTTTTAAATTACTTATTTACGAATTTCATGGTCACTCTACAATCAGAATACTTCAGTCAAATTGAATTTCATCTGAGTCCGATTACTTTTGAAATATCGTATCTCACTCAATGTGACAATTTACTTTCTTCGTAATCAAAGTGCTGTCAGAACAGTTAGAGGTTTAATCTTTATAAACCAGTTGTTGTAGGTTGACCATGATTGTAGAGCATTAAACTTTAACTTAACAAAAATTAAAATACAGGAAAAAGGTATGGGTGTTTCACTTACATACAATGGCGAACGATTCATTCTATGGTGTGCAGGATATTTTAGACTGTAAGTCTCTCCAAAATGACGTCGATAGACTGTATCAGTGGAGTATCAACAATAGACTTCTTTTCAACGTTGCAAAGTGCGCGCACGTAACGTTTAGTAGAGCCCGAAATCCACCACCACCACATCAGCCCTAGGACATCCACTGCTGGACATAGGCCTCCCCCAATTTCATGGGGGGTAAATGCCATATTCGCCACGCTTGGCATGCGGGTTGGCGATCGCAGTATCTCCACCGCACTCTAGGCCCGAAATCCGCTCTATTACAATTACCTTTCAGATTCTGAACCAATCGCCCGGGCTGATACCATTCGAGACTTAGGCATTATTTTGGACACGAATCTTAACTTTCATGAGCATATCAACTACTTAGTTCGTAATTGTTACAGAAGACTAGGTTTCGTCATTCGGAATGCAAGGGACTTTGTCGATGCCAGGACCATAAAACTTCTGTACACCGATCTTGTTAGAAGCAAGCTAGAATCGGCCGCTGTTGTATGGAATCCCCATAAATCATCTTATATCTTGCTTCTGGAGAAAGTACAAAAAACGTTTCTGCGCTTTCTTTATAAAAAAATTCTATCTATACTACCCATTCTTATATCCCACAAAATTTTTGCTGGGCGTTTTGGGCTATAACTCTCTAGAGGTGAGGCGTAATCTGGGACTTCTTACAGTAGCTAACAATGTTTTGCGTGGTATTTCTGACTGTCCTGAATTAGTAGCACAGTTGGTGCGCTTGTATGTTCCTTCGCCCACTGGATTTAATTTTCGACCGCGTTGTCGCCATTTGCTAGCGGCGAGGACAGTGTTTCGCAGAAAATCCCCGCTTGTTCGAGCTTTGCACCTCTTCAACTCGCTGCTTGAATAGCACCAGACTGCGATATATTTGCTAGTAGATGGATAGATGTGTATGACGTATGCTTGAAGTTCTGTGAGAAGATGGATGCACGACCTTCTTCAATGTAAATAATTTATTATTTGGTTACTCCGGTGTTCTTGTTTGTTTAGTTTTTAATTTCACAGTGCATCAGTATTACTGTAATGCTGTGAAATCCAACTATTATATAAATAAATTGCCATTTACTATGTATGTTGTGTTGGTCCTGCTCACGTCTCCTGAATCATCCTGTATAGAAACATTTGCACGTGTGCATCTCGTACGAGTATACACGGCTATTTTTCTATGGAAATCTACATACCCACATTCGCAACATTTATGAAACAATAAAACTTACTTCGAATATAATGACCAAGTCACCAGTTGTTTTTCATATTATTATTCTGTTTTGTCTCATACACTACACAATACTATTTTAATGCTTCTTATGCTACAAATGACAAACTTAACCACTAATATGTAATCACCCTTTGAACATACCACTAATGGGCAAAAAAACTATTATTTAGGTCATATTTGAATAAATAAAAATAAACTATGTAGCAAGACTAGTTGCGCTAATTGAGACCATTGTTACGCTTAAAACCACAATACAAACACAATTTTTTTGTTAATCAAACATGCACTTTTTGGCTAAACTATAATCGTTATATAATGTGTTGCCTTTACTTTAAATAGGGTACTCATATTTATTCATATATTTTCTCAAACATGCAATGAAATATTGATGTTATGTTCCTTATAATAGGCTGCGAAGTATGACGTTTCAGGTGCGGCTAGGACAAGAGGTAGTTAATGGAATTTCATACAAATGTTGCAGGCCTAGGCCTGCAAAGTCCTCTTTTTTAATTTCCATTCCACTTAAATTTGTGGCACAGGCATCATGACATTCTGCCACTATGCGTATTAAAAATAAAACTTTGTTTTTTTTGTTGTTTATTTCATTGCATGTTTGAGAAAAGCACTATACATACCTCGGCGGGAAATATGGGGTTGCCGGCCTTAGACCTATCCGGCCTCGCTTCGCTCAGCCGTCTATATGTCTTCGGCCGGCAACCCCTTTTGTCCCGGCCTCTGTAGTAATGTACTATTATTGCATAATCATGTCGTATACAAGGTGTTACAATATAAATTTAAGTAGATTATGTCTCTGGACATAAACCCTGCAAGGGCACAGCAATTTGAAAACTAACAAAATAAATATTACTTATAGAGAATTAAAGTAATCATAATCATTATCAAGGTAATTATATTATAAAATTTACTTAGACAGTCTGATAAATAATAAAACATTCATGCATTATAAAATAAAATTGATTTTAGTTATATGTATCTTATGAACTCATTACTATGTACCCATGAGCTTAATTTTAATATGAAGGTAAAATTGGGACTTCATTTATTTTCAACAAAATTGAAATTGCCCGCAATCAATGTAGAGCCAAGTGGCAACCCTTAATATTCTGTTTACTATGATTTCGTCTAATGGTGCTCCCACACTGGCTGTTATAAATGTTATATAACACCAACTATTTTTCTTCAACATTATAGTGTTACATAGCCTTATCCTTGTTACCCTATGTTATATAACATTAAAACAGACAGTGTAAGCGCACCATTACGCAGTGCACCTAGTGCTTACATGGAAGATGCGGATTTAAGAAATGAATTGTGCGGAAATTAATGTAATTATGTTTTTTTTTAATGCCTGCATGCCACTAACTCACTGTATATACTGTATTTGCATAGTTTTAACAGAATTAGCTATCACAGCGAGCATTCTGATTGATACATAATTTTGCTAAAACTGTTACTTTAATAACCGTTTGTTTTTTGTGTTTTTTTATTCCTTTATTTAATGTTATCTCGGTTTTTACTAGATAGTGCTCGGCTTTCTCAGTAAATAACAAAAGTAAAATATTTACCAGAGATGAGATGCTATGCACGAGCGAAATAAGATATCCGGTCGAAGTTATATTACTCAACAATGTTTGTTTACCGAGCACGTGAAGACATACACTAATTACGTAAAGTTGTTACGAACCTAAAGTACGAGTATCAAAACGTCACCGAATATTTTTGACCGTATGAAACGAAGGTTTTCGTGTCAGCTTCGGCAAAAATGCTTTCGTATGTCCGCATTTTGGCAAGCTTAGCATAGTGCTTTTCTCAAACAATGATTGTAAAGAAATATTTTGTAGTTTAAGTACCTAAGAATACGGTGACATTTTGATTTTGGTTAAGCTGAAAGCATTTTGTCTATGATTTTTTAAAGACTATTTTAGTTTTACACTTTACACACTTAGCGAGTTTGATCTTTAAATAATTATAATTAATGATTATTTAATTGCATTCTCAACAAACGAAGTTGATTTTTAATTATATTTCTTGTAATCATGAACAATAACAAGCAAAAAAAGGAAATGTTATACACGTGCGCGCACACTGAAAAACGCGCGGTTTTGCGGGCAGTTTTCTCTGGCTGAATGTGTGTTTTCGCATACGTAAAATATTTGTATAATAAAGGAGTATAATGCGATGTTTTTTTTAATACTTACCTTAATTGTATCGTTGGGGTTATAGACGGGATATAAAAATTAATATAAACAAAGCGCGAGAGTTTTAAGTATTGTTTTTTTATTACCACGTTGGTGGCAAACAAGCGTACAGTCCGTCTGATGATAAGCGGTCACTGAAGCCTATGGAAGCCTGCAACTCCAGAGGTGTCACGTGCGCGTCATCAACCCTTTAAAAATGTAAACACTCTTTTCTTGAAGAACCTCATACTGAAGTCCCTCGGCGTCCGAGGGAGGACGTTCCGCTGAAACCATATACCGTACGTGACAATGTAGGTTCTAAGGTGTGAAGATGAATGCCCTGTCGACGGTGAGCGGTGGGATGCGGGATGATAGCAAGTGGTGTTTGTCGGCCTGTTTAGCCTAGTTGGTAGTGTCACTGCCTCCGAAGCTAGAGGTCCCGGGTTCGAATCCCGGTAAGGGCATTTGTTTCTGTAGTGAGCAGAGACATTTGTTCCTGAGACTTGGATGTTTTCTATGTATTTAAGTATATATCTATTAAATATATCGTCGTCTAGTACCCATAACACAAGCCTTATTGAGCTTACTATGGGGCTAGTTCGATTTGTGTAAAAAAAATGTTCCCTAATATTTATTTATTTATTATTATTTATTTATTTATTATAAGTGGTACGTTTTCTTGTCTCAATTTAATACGGCACTATCTCAGGATTTTAAAAAATATCGCAATATCCGGATAAGGTTTTTAAGTTTAACTTTATTGACGATTGCATTGTCGATATAAACCCGACAGGGTTTAACGGCACTTTTCTTTGAAACCAATTTATGTAAGAAATTGCTAATGTAATTAAAAATAAAGATCATTTTTCAGTTTAATACGTGTTTTAATATCCTACTCCTTTATGCTAGATATACACTGCACAAATTGCAACTTTTATGCTCCGGTACACAAAGTATTTCTTACAAGCTTTTATTTAACTTGCAACGTTTGTATGCTTGTACCTATATGTACCACCGAGCTAACCTGATGATGGGGACAGAACGTGGCCATAGAAACTCCTAAACTACACAAGATAAACCCGACCTGTTTTAGCTCATTGGAACCCTCTCTAAGAGTAGGATGACTGTAGAGTAAAAGGTACAGTCGGCAATATAAGCTAGAGAATACCATACATTTTAATTTTTGCAAGAAACTTTTCTAAGACCCAACAGCCAGATGCACAATAAAATTTCACAGAATGGACTCATTATTTTACCAGATTAAATAGGAATCAATTTTATTTAAAGACGGAACGAGACGTTTTAATTAGTTTGCAGCAGGTATGAAGCACTTGGGTGGCCACTAATTGGCGCCTAGCCCATGTGGCGGCTGCAAATAAAAAAAACTCTATAAAGTTCGGTGGCGGGAGTCAGGCAATAATTTCTTGGACTTGTGTTTTCTATGAAAAAAAAATCTGAGAAATTGAAGCCTCTACAATGAAGTGCATTTTGCTCAAGGCTCAAAATTACTTTTTAGTAGCAATACTACAATACAAACCTTTGTTTCATTTTCTTTCAATCGATGTGAAGAACAGAGTGGTTGACCAGATCATAACATCCATTTTACCCTTAACTTAACTATCTACTATAACTATAATCTAGTGGAACGTCTTAGTAAACTTCTCACATAAATGGTGCGTTGTATGCCCTTGTTGTATGTACATACAATTTACTTTTTTTAACATGCATGTTCTTATCAATAAATAATACTACCATTTTTAATAGCAGTCAAAAAACAATTTCTGGCTTTCTAATTAATTACGACCTCAAACGCCGCAAGTATATGCCTCCCTGAGGAGTGGATATTTATTTGAGGCGTTTGGGGTCGAAACACTTGGACCATGGGGACCAAGTGCGCGTCGACTTTTCAAAGATTTGTCGGCGCGCTTAATAGAGACCACAGGTGACCAAGAGGGCTGGCCAATATTTCGCACAAAGAATAAGCATTGCCATCCAGCGTGGCAATGCGGCCAGCCTTCTGGGCACTCTACCCGCTGATGGCGACTTGGGACAATTTTTTTATCTTTAAGTTTGGTTATTTTATTTTTATTTTATAGTTTATTTTATTATGTCTGATTAAATTAAATATTGAAAATTTTATACCGCTGGCAGATATTGTTTTTAAATGAATTGTATTTATTTTATCTTATTATGTTATAATTATCCATACTCGTATGTAAAAGTTTAATCTATACTAAATTCCTTCCATAAAATATAAAACGTTATCTATCAGAGTTAGAATCAATATCTATGTATAACATAAATAAAAATTTAATAAACATACATTTGTGAAACAAAAATAACTATGTTAACATTTGAGTGTATCAATTCTGTACCTCAATAATAGGTAGGTATGTATGTACGTACCAATGCAGTAGTGAAGAATGAAATAGGTACGAACAAAATATTATATTTTTTAAACTTCAAGTTGTAACAATAAACTAAATAATTGCGTGCCCGTATCTAAATCTTAGCTAAGAAAATGGCAGTTGTAGTTCAAAGTGCAATTAACCTTGACGATTGTTACAATTGTAATAGTTCGTTTTATTCTCTCGTGACCCAAAATACTGTTCGGGTAAGCTTGCCTAATATAACATTCTGGTTTCACATACACTAATTCAACCTTTTAAAATGTATATCATTCTTAATTTGTGCTTGCATCGCACTAGTTATAATCGCATAAGCGGCGTTAAATGGCGTGACCGACTAATGAATAAATACGTTGAATCTTGGGTAAACAAATTGATCTGTAGTTACCATATGTACTTACATTTTATGTACAATCTTATGCTAACCTATTTATTTGCAGCTAGTGGATATTCAAATTTTTACAGGGTCGGCAACGCGCATATGACACCACTGGAGTTGCAGGCGTCCATAGGCTGCGGTGACCGCTTACCATCAGGTGGGCCGTACGCGTCAGGCCGTACGCGTGTTTGCCACCGACGTGGTATAAAAAAAATCATTAACAATATAATATATTGTTTTAGTAAGTAGGTAAGGAAGTGATTAGTTCATCAAACACATTGTTAAATATGCAAATTAGCAATATTAAGCATAAAATAAATTAAAAACTCAGTTAAATGACGACCGTTTAGCCTAGTTGGTAGTGACTCTGCCTCCGAAGCTAGAGGTCCCGGGTTCGAATCCCGGCCAGGGCATTTATTTGTGCATTTTTCACGGATATTTGTTCTTGGGTCTTGGATGTTTTCTATGTATTTAAATATGTATTTATCTATATAAGTATGTATATCGTCGCCTAGTACCCATAGTACAAGCTTTGCTTAGTTTGGGACTAGGTCGATTTGTGTAAGATTGTCCCCCAATATTATTATTATTAAATATATATAAAAAATGAAAATTGTCTCAAACTCTGAGCCTGGCGGAAAGGTGCCCAGAAGGCTGACGGCATTACCGCAATGCACGGTAATGCTATTGTAGATATATATTAATCTTCTTACCAAACCACAAAATGATACTAAACCTTGTAATAGCAGCCCCAACTAATAAGATCAGTTTGTTTCTAAATAAGCCCAATGAAGCTCCATTTAACCCTGCAATACTCGCTACTGATTAAAAAATACCACAGGGTAGGTAATTTTTTCGTAACTCTTTTTTGATCATCCATGCCGCTTGGAGTTCTACCTCAAAGTACCCTCAAGTAGATAGATAACGTACGTGCACCCCCCGAGTCGACAAGTCCAGGCGCAGCGTTTGGCGACGACAGTTTTATAAAGTACGTAAGAGTAAAAAAATACCCGGTAGCGACAGTTCGTGTTATACTATTTTTCAAGCGCATGGATGAAAATACCTGGGTTTTGTTATATTCTATTTGGAGTTTCTACGTATGATTTTTGTTGTTTAGATGCTACAAGTAAATTTTTAAGAAAAAAACATCGACTCCAACCTTTGCTAGACCCCATCCTGTTGGTATATAATTTGAGGAGTTCCTTATTTTTTGCCTTACCCCATCCTCTTGGTATATAATTTGTGGAGTTCCTTCGATTTTTCCAAGATCCCGTCATCAGATCCAGACTTGGTGACAATGGGACCAACTAGAAGACACACCCTTTCTAACAAAAAAGATTTTTTTTGAAATCTGTCCACTAGTCTCCGAGTAATCGGTGAACATACATAAAAATAATTTTAAAAAAATATTCCGACGAATTTAGAACCTCCTCATTTTTCTGAAGTCGGTTAAAACCAATGTACAACCCAATGAAAATAGCGACTAATAAGTAACAACTCACTGAAAGACAGTAGAACAGTTAGTATTCCTTGGCTTGTTGTCGTTGCTTTGGCTTGCTACCAAGCCAAAACAACGACCCTACCAGTCAGTCAGTTCAGTACCTACGTACTGAATTCAAACACGACTAAGTATCCTGGCACAGTGCAGTTTTTGATTTACCTAATTATTCAGAAAAATAGCGCATTTTATTTATTTAGACTTTTGAAATAAATAAATAATTCAGCTTTAATATCACTTTTTGGTGTTTTAAGTAAGAAGTTTTACTTTGAAGTTTTAAGTCGTATTTGATTATGCGACATCGCGTTTGCTTGCTTCTTAAAAAAATGCTGATATTGCTAAGCTTTTAACAATTTTTATGTGTACGGAACATTAAAACTGTGTAAAACTAAAAACATAAATTCGTAAACACGTTATGTGTAGCTCTATAATATGTTTACATAGACACGTTACGCAAATTATTAGAGCATGTATAATAGTATTTTCTTCTGTTACATAAAAACACAAGCGAGCCAATCATGCCGATATCGACGAAATCATAAGCAACCTGCAATGAAAAGGTTATTCACATTTCATTAGGTACTTATATCTTGCTAAGACGAAAAGTATCATTTACAGAACAATAGTTCACCCATAAGCAATCGCCGACGACAATGAGCGAAACTATTCAGCAACCATTTATTACTTTTCGTAACGGCCCACTTCGCATTACGAGTACGATATTGAATGCAAATCGATTCCATAATAAATGTATCAATGAAAATCGGTTCCATAATGTGAATCGGTGAACTGTCTCGGCTCACATGCACGTCTGATGGAGGCGGTAACCACAAAATTGCAAATTTGCGGCCTGGCGACACCATTATAGATTGAAATTATGTTGCAGCATATGGACGACAGTCGATAGTATACGAGTATATACGTCAATATAAAAGATAAATGTCATATGTGGTACTTATCGGCAATTCAATGTTTTTCCTTGAATTTGCCCAATATTTTCTAGATATTTGGCACTCAGAGCTCCGTGTCAAATTGCGGTTAGGTCGGTTAAGGCATTCTACCGTTCAAGCGTGCATGTGATTACTGCTATTCACTACGTTTCACCATCAGTCATCTTGGGGGAACCAGTGGATATCCAACCTCCAGTTGTACATAGTTCTTAAGAACGTCGGGATCAAGTTAAAATAGGGATTTAGGTTAGTTGGGATAATGTGTTAGTTGATAGGCGCCTGGCGTCTGGTATAGTGTGCTCCAACGATCACGTCAGCATTATGTATAAGGTAGGTACCGATCATTAAGGTAAGTCATGCTTTGATGGAACTTTTAGATAATAATCTCGTATTACGCTAGAATGTTGCGTTAATTGACTATCGAGATTATATTCATGGTTTCGCACTTTTGACGGTAAAATAACAAAGATACAGGAAAAACAATTATAATCATGATATCGACAAACACGCGTCGTGTAAATATGATATTGTAAAGTTATTTGAATACGGCTTGACTCCTTGGCGCTGCGTAGAAATGTAGCCTCGCTCTGCATTTTCTACCGCATGTATTACGGGGAGTGCTCCGAGGAATTGTTCGGATTCTTTCGCCATCGCCCAACGCGACAAAATGTCCATCCTCACCACTTAGATGGTTGGCAGTCCTCAACTGTGCGTTTCTCCAGAAATTTCTTGCCTCGCACAGCTAAACTGTGGAATGAACTGTCGCCTGCGGTATTTTCGGACCGATTTGACCTTCAAACCTTCAAGAAAAGAGCGTACTCCCATCTTTAAAGGCCGGCAACGCACTTACAACCCCTCTGGTATTGCGAGTGTCCATGGGCGGCGCTAATCGCTTACCATCAGGCGATTCGTCTGCTCGTTTGCCACCTATGTCATAAAAAAAACATGTTTAAGGAAACTTTGAAACCAAAATATCATCCTACTTCGACAGAGTTGAACTGAAAAAAAGATAAGTTAACAGGACTGATTTGAACTACGAATACACTAAAATTATTTATAAAAAACACAAACTCTTCTTCACACATGCACCTGTACTAAGAAATACATACCTATTTAAGTTTAAATAATACATTTTCATAATTTTCCTTTTTGACCATATAGTACATTTGGTCCAGTCGTTTGAGAAATTTTAAAACATACAGAACGACTTTAAATAAATACATAGTAGCCTTGATAACTTTCTCTATTTGTAAAGTCAATTGTAACAGCTTAAATTCTTGAAAAATGCAAGGTAAGTATACTGTTGATGTTTATAATATGTTACTGTATATATGTATTATGTATAACAATATATGACAATCATAAATTTTAAATTGTAATCTGTGTAATGTATATTTTATTAATAAAGAATTGAATAGAACATTTGCTATAAAATTCAGCATAAAAGTATCAATCTATCTTTATTATATTTAAGGTTGATCGTATGTAGTTGCAAAGCCAGAAGTAATAAATGACAAGTACATTACCTTCTACACATTTTCAAACCAACTTCCATAATAACTAACATTTCATCATTCAGCATCAGTCAGTATTGTATGTAATATTAAAATTCAGGAAATATATTTTATGATATGACACATCTCAGTTATGATGAATGCGAACTGACACAAGAAATATGTCAGTGAGGATTCACCCGCATCAGAGTGAGTTCAGTATTCATTCATCTTCCTTGAAAGACTGTTCTTGCCAGTTTTCTTCACATTCAATTAATGAAGTGAACATATTTCATTGTATATTTCAAGGATATCTTGATAAGAATGGGTAATCATTCTTTTAGATTCATTACTTAGGATACAAAGAAAACCATTTAACGATTTTTACTCAGTTATAATTCATCCAATATGACCAACTTTTATATTGTATGTACTTATGTTAGTCTGTCAGGTATATCTTAATAACAATCTTTGTTGCCTGAATTAAATATTTATTTATTTATTTTTTTAGTTTGGGTTTAGGACGATTTGTGTAATATTGCACCACAACATTTTTATTTAATTATTTTATTTAAATATTCTTAAAAACTAAGACACATTGTTTAGGCGACGAAATAGTGTGATTCCGTTGCGTTGTCAACTCCGGTGTAGGAATCGGTAGGTTGCCCCGAAACCGCCGAAACACGACACCCTTCGGCCAGAAATCAGCACACGCGATGGTCCCCTGCACCAGCCGCGGCACGCGCACCACATATACGAGCTCATGTGCACTGAAACGAGAAAGGTGAAATGTGTTTTTTTTTTACTCCGGATAGGTTTGCGCTTGACCACAAATCACCTGATGGTAAGCGATATTGTGGTCTAGGATGGAGCGCGCTCACCTAGTAAAAACCGGTTCACTCTCGTCTTGAAGACCGTAAGGTTGTAGTTTTCAGGGAACAAGGATTCCGGCAAGGAGTTCCACAGCTTGGCTGTTCTCACAATGAAAGAGGAAGCGAAACGCTTCGTGCGAGTTTTTGGAACTGCCACCGTAAAACGATGTCGCCTTGCCGTATCCCTGGTCGTCCGATGGTAGACGTGATTTGCTAGAATCGTTAAATTAAAACCTTCTTATTACCTGAAAGTTATATATATAGTAAATATATGTAGTAAGTTAGTGATATGATGGTAAATGCTGACTACAGCCCTGTATGGTAGTTCTCGTATGGAGATTATTTTTTCGGGAAAAGATAGTGTAAATCTTAGTAAGTAGACTTCGGTTGATATCCGCCACCTGGTACATTTTTCATCCATAACGCTTTATTTTATTTAATAAAAAAATTATTATAATATGTAATTGCTTTTTAGTGTGTATTGTTTTATTGTGTTTATTCTAAGATTTCTAAATAAAGTACATTGTACATCAATAAAAAAAAACATAGTTTTATAACGCACCAAGTTTGGGCTCTTCCTGACAGGAATCGGCTAAATGATTTATTCTAAATAGTCAAAAATGACGGATTCAACGAAATGTCACGTGTTGACATATTTGACTAGACGCGCTTGCAAGCTAGCATGCAGGTAATAACTGTCAGTATAATTGTCACTGGCAGTTGTCAAATGTATTGTAGTTCCTTGACTTGACTTTTATTATTGGAACCTTATTGGAACATAATTTATACTCGTGTTTACCTATACCTTGTAATCTGTTACTTCAACCATTTGACACATCACAACACCCATAGAACGTAAACATGCAAGACTTATCGGAATTATAAATAAAACTAGCTTTTGCCCGCGACTTCGTCTGCGTAGAACTCATTCTTGCTTTAGAATTATTTGTATTCCCATACATCTTTCACCCTTCTTTACATCCCTTAAGAAATGATTACATTCAATATGAAATGCTCTTTACCGCGCACGGAAAATTTGAATAGTAATCCTTTTTTCAAAACGAATCATCATCATCATCATATCAGCCGAAAGACGTCCACTGCTGGACATAAGCCTCCCCCAAAGAGTGACACAATGACCGTTCCTTTGCCATTCCCATACAGCAGACACCTGCGACCTTTACCAGGTCATAAGTCTACCTTGTGGGGGGCCTACCCACGCTGCGCCTTCTGGTACCTAGTCGCAACTCGAAAACCTTTCCTTCCCAACGGCCAACGTTTCTATGTGCAATATGCCCCGCCCACTGCCACTTAAGTTTAGCGGTTCGGAGGGCTATGTTGGTTACTTTGGTTCTACTGCGGATGGTCTCACTTCTGATGCGATCACGCAGAGATACTCCCAGCATAGCCCTCTCCATTGCTCTTTGGGTGACTTTGAACCTTCTTATGAGGCCCATAGTAAGCGACCACGCTTCAGTGCCATATGTCATCACTGGCAACACACACTTGTCAAAGAGGCTCGTCTTGAGACACTGCGGAATATTGGACGAAAAGATGTGCCGTAGCTTCCCGAACGCTGCCCAGCAGAGTCGGATTCGACGATTTACCCCTTTCTCGAAGTTGGACCTACCTAACTGGACAGTCTGTCCTAGGTATATATAATCGTGTGACAACTTCAAGTAAAAGTGTCCGATTGCAACTGTCTTGGTGCTACGTGCTCGTGCTTTCAAAACGAATGATTAAGCTTATTTATATCAAATGTACCGATTCTAGACGAATGAAGCCCGTAAAATATTGCATGTACAATGATAAAAGTCTCGCTACGCAGTTCTTCCATTCCGTAAAACGTCCCAACAGAGCGGGTTCTTCATGTAAGTAGGATGGCCGAAGACCGTAAGCAGAGTGGCAAAACATGCAAGGCGGAAGGCCGAGTATTCACACAAAACGGACTTCTTATGTAAGGTTGAGGGCCCAAGGCCTGAAGCAGGGAGGCGAGAAACGCGAGGCCGAAGGCCGAGCTTCTCAACAGAGTGGATTCTTCATGTAAAGTTGATGACTAACGGGCCGAAACGGAGTGGCAATGCATGCGAGGCCGAAGAGCGAGCATTCAAATAGAGCGGGCTCCTTTATATAAGGCTGAGGGCTGAAGGCTCGGAGCTGTGTGGCACGCACGCGAGGCCAAAGGCTGACAATCCCAACAGAGCGGGCTCCTTATGTAGGGCCGAAGGACTGATGCAGAGGGGCAAAGCATGCGAATCCAAAGGCAGATCATTCACACAGAGCGGGCTCCTCATGTCGATCATTCACACAGAGTAAAGTGTAAGGCTGAGGGCCGAAGGCCCGAAGCAAAGCAGCAATGCACGTGAGGCTGAAGGCCGAGAGTCACAATGCCTAGACATATAAACCGATAGACAAACAGACACGAATTATTAAAACTGTTGAAATGTGTTCTGTTTCGATGCCAAGGGCCCTCCAATCACTCCATTGATTTGGCCAATATCTTCAATGTACAGATTTTCGACCTTCTACAGCTGTATTATATGTACAGGGGCCATTCAGCTCGAAGTACGATTTTTTCTATGGAAATTTTAGTTCAACTTGTTTGTACCAGATGTCACTGGGTGCTATCTCTATCGCACTTGCATACTGAAGTGACAGGGATGCAGCGGTCGTGCTGTTAGTTCTTACTAAATACACAACGGCGCTACGATCTATGTGGAGTATTTCACTGGTATCTCTATCTCAGTATATAGATTGTAATTTGTGCATAGATCTAAGGTGCTTCAACCGTCAATGTTGACGATCGGGCTGCCCAGCCCAAGTGATCTCTTATATCAAACAGTTGTTATAGTGTGAAGGGTCACCAATTACGTAAACAATAATACACGACAAAATTAAATTGTACACTGACGATACAAAGACTGCATCGAAGCAGCTGTTTTTGTATTTAAGCATATGAAGACAAACAATTCCAAAGTATCGCAAATTTATTTTGACTTACACGCAATAATAGACCTAATTTCTAAAAGGTTATTCTCAAAAATAGCGTCATCAATCAGAAGGAATTATGATATTTCGGCTTTGACATATCGAAAAGTCAGCTTGTTTACAATACGTCAAATTCTGCTATGACTTACGTTAAAATTATTGATACGCCACTATACTCCCAATTGGCTGAAACTTAAAGCTTATAATGGCTTATGAGGATTTAAATCACCCCGTTTCATAGACCATATTTGCACCCCCGATTTCATCCCTTTGAGGGTGATTATCGGGACAAAAAGTATACTATAAGTGAATCCAGATTACATACTGTTAGTATACAAAAAATCATCCTGATCTGTTCAGCCGTTTTTGCGTGATTGAGCAACAAACATCCAAACATCCAAACATCCAAACATCTAAACTTTCGCATTTATAATATTATATATATATATATATATATATAAGTGGGATTACGTAATAGTATTAGGGCTTTTCAAGTAAAAAAAACTAATATTTTGCTTTTCTTAAACATAATTTAAGTTATGTTACATTTTTTTAGTTCATTGTTATTGAGTATTTTACGATAATCATTAAGCGCCCAAACAGTTTCGTGTTATGTCGTTTTCTTTTTACAACTAGTGTTGTGACCAAGTCTGTCGTTTCGATTCAGAAGATATTTCCGTAAATTGATAGAAATCGATTAGGTAAGCATATATTTATTACGATAAATTTATAACCAAAAGAAATCTGTTGACGCTGTAATCCTAAATATTAGTAAAACTCCGTAAAGTTGGAAAATATGCGTAATTTTATTGATTGACTTAAATGACAGAGATAAATCTGTGACAGCTGTAAAAACATATACAACATAAGAGCCACTGATACCCGGGCAGGGGCCTTTCAGCTCGAAGTACGAATTTTTCTATGGAGATGTTAGTTTACTTGTTCGTACCAGATGCCACTCTCTATCGCACTGAAGTTCAATCAACGCCTTTCGTTGTTTGGCCTTTAGTTCCAGCCCCTTCTTTCGTGCTGACATGGATGTGGATGCGGACGGTACCTTATTATGCGGTGACAGCGGGTGCGGCACACCGCCGTCCCTCAACGATGACGCCTTATTTGACATACGGCTGCTGCTTGCCACGACCTTCGTGTCTCCGGAATGACATGTCAGCGATACTGGCGAAGAGCCTGGTGCCTTCACAGGCGTCAACACTTTTGCTTCTGCCTTGAATTCAGCGGGAGTAATACTACGGGTTTTTATTCCAAACGGCGTGCGAAACACATAACATAACATATTTCGCGGTGTACACATGTGTGGTTTGAGTTTACACTAGAAACGGTTCGAAGACCACTTTGTTGACGCAGTACACCTAAATATTAGTAAAACTCCGTAAAGTTGGAAAATATGTGCAAAATTTATTGATTGACATAAATGACAGACAAACCGGTGGGTCTGTAGCTGGTGAGCTATGGCATCAGCATAGAGATGACGTGATTAAGAGAATATGTCTGTATTTCTTATTTCTTCTTAAAATGTTTCTTATTGTATGTAATATAGAAAGCCATACATAATAGTAACATTTTTTGTTTGAGAAGACTGATACAATCATGTGATATAAAATATATAAAGGCATCATAAAAACATTTCAAAAATCGGCTGTAAAATCGATTCAAACAACCATTCGTTAATAATCGCTTTATTTGACAAACGATACGTCTTAGCCTCATCACTACGAACGTCAATTCATAAATGCCAAATGGTTGAAGTAACAGATTACAAGGTATAAACCTTATAATCGCTGTATTTTTTCTTCATTATAAATTCAAGCAACAGAAACTAATTTCCGACCTAAATATACCAGATCCCCTTGTTTATACAAAGTTTCAAATGATTCCAGCAAGCCATTTTAAAATAAGAGCGAAACTACGTTTGTATGGAGAACCCTCAAACTAAGTAAAAAATATAGACGGAGTGTCACGAACAACCTAGTGAAGCCATCAAAACCAAGCCCACTAAGTAAATACACGTTCACTCACACATACACAAACCAAAACCAAGCCCAAAACTATTCAGTACATGTCGAGATGCTGTCACATACTGTCAAAAACCGACACTGAAAATATGGTCTCCTGCGTGATTAAGGGGTGCAATAATAACACCAGGCCGTGCAATAAATCCGAAAAATATAACTTCTCATTTGTAAGTTTTGAAGTAATACTTTAAAACACTATTTAAAGAATAAATTTGACTTCGCTTGGAACACAAAACCTCGACATTCAGTTGACGTTGATTGACGTAACATAAAGCACGAGTGATACCAGAGTATGATTTTTAGTTACCCCAACCGTAGGTGTAGGTTCGATAGGTCGGTTAGCGATCAGCTAATTTGATGTGCCGGTTTGCGACCACTTAGCTTAGATGAAGTGACGAACCGAACTAAAAAGATAGTAACTCGTTTTTTTTACAGATTCTCATTCAATAACTCTCAAATAAAATGCATACGACTCATTGTTTCTTTAGGGTCTGTTAAAATGTAACTATAGTTGAAAAAAAAACGTTCTTCAATAAAATGTATACTAAAATTTCTACATGGCCTTTTTATTTCCTGTAATTAGAAACACCGTCATTATAAATGCCGTTCTTTTTATTAATCTCCAAAAATAAGTATACAATTAATTTCACACGTAGCACAGTCAAAGACTTTAATTTGTGATCCGCTTAAGTTTGACAGTCATGCCATATTGAATAGAAATTTAAACATTGTTTTTTGCGAAATGCAAAAATGCGTACAGCATGCATGCAGTTTCAATAGGTAAATAGTTCAATTCTGTTACCGAAACGGAACGTTTTATTTTGTAATTTTTTGAATTTCGTACAAAATAGGTCAGAGGTTTAAAATAGGATGCTGAGTATCCCATTACGTTTAGTAACTACGTTTAGTGACGTTTAGTGTTATTATTATTACTAACGGTTACTAGTAGTCATCATCTTTATTATTAGCCTATCCTGGTATATTGTACCCTCTACGAATAGGGAACTTGAACGAATTACCCCATTTATAGGGACTTTTTCCTTCCAGTAGCAACACTCATACGCACACATCTTTAGAAAAGTGGCTTCATTTTGTTGTTCGTGACGCTCCGTCTATATTTTTTATTAGGTCTGAGGGAGAACCGAACTTACTGCGGACTCTTAACAAATTGTCTCCTTTTAAAAGCACACCAAAACGTCAAATTCCATATACACCAAAACGTCACTAATGTCAGTTCAGTACTATTTGTAGTAATGAAAACGGAGACACTAACAGGTGAAGACCTGTCAGATATCATTTATCTGTCTCTCTCAAACTTACTGATTTGAGCCTTAGTGAGAATAGATCAGATGTACAGAATTCGTTCAACTTAAATGAGTGGATCTGCTTTACTCTGATATCTGTGGATTGAAAGTATTGAGCACTGAGATTTGTAACTTATATTAATATCTACATGAAGTTAAATGTTTGTTTCTGACACATAAATTTTAATACATATACAGCGAGTGTACGTCATTTTCATTAAATATCTTATTAAAATTAAAATAAGTGTAAAGGAAAAGTCTGAGCGGTAATATAACTACTTCTTAGAGACTTGTGTTGAGAGCTAATTTCATATCAGTAAGTAGCGCCGACGATCGACTCGTGCACTAACCTCGCTCTTAGCGTCCAGTTAACGTGGATTATACGATACGCTCCACAATATTGTCTCTTAAACAATATTAGAGATTAGTTGGTGTAAATATAGCTCTCACGCCTGAAACAACGGATGTCTTGGAGCATTGAAATAATTATGATACAGTCGATACAGACATACTGTCTACTTCCGATATCATTAAAAAAAACTGTATTTGGTATCATGTCGAGTCGGTGTTAGTTTGTTACAAATATAGAAACGTTTCTCGTTGAAAAATTGAGTAGGTAGGAGAAACGGGAAAAATTAAAAGTAAATCATATAAATTTTAAATTACTAATGTGAAATATATTGTACGAGTAATGAAATAACTTTTTTATTTTTTTTGAATTATTTGTAAGTGTAATTTATTTATATTTAACTTCGAAAACCGATAGGTATCACAGTATTGTTATATTTATGTTATTCTTTAATTTTCAATTTGATGTTTTTAATACGGTACCTAACTGAAGTTGTCGAATGAACGAATTATTTTTTTTTTCTTTACAATTACACGTTCTTTACAGTTATACAGTGTGTTCAACTCATATCGTTGTTTATTACAAATTCTTCGTGTTATTCTATAATTAATTAATATCAACGAGTGGTTTTTGTATGTTGTGTACTAGTTTTTAGACCCAAACCAAATCTCTAACTCAGTTTAGGTGTATTTATTAAACGGAAAATCTTAATCTTTTTAAATCTACCTTTAATAATCATCCCAATATATCGAAAGGGGAGGTAGAGCAGATATTTTTTTTTAACTTAATATCGATCAAATTGGATACTCAATATAAATGCTAATGCGTTCCAAATAATGATAGTAATAAAATCACATCACATGCTCGCATTGCTCGCGGGCTGCGCCGGCACACTTACCCAAACAGCACTTTCTTTCAGGCAACAAATTCCATTCAATACGTTTAAACTGCACAAACACATTTCTCACGCTCCAGTAACTTATTAATCACTAATTAACTTCTAATAGCGCAAGCGCTTGCAAAAAAAATGCTTCGCTACTGTTCACTCTTCTATCCTTAACCTTATTGTGTAGGGTGTCAAATTCTATGATATCTTTGGTTTATAGCAAAGCATTCGGTTCAGTTTTAGGTGAGAGGTATAGGCGCGGGCGCACCCGCACGCACAAGTCTTCCGTCGAGCTCAGTGCCTCCACGACACTGGCCGAGAACGAACTTGGAACCTCGAACCACACCTCTCCGACGCGAAAACCTCGTGCACTGTGACCGAACTTTATTACAACTTTTTGTGGCATTTTGTGACTGTGTTTCTGAGCCGTATTCTCGGTGAGTATTTTATTTATTCCTTTTTTTATACGAGCAGTAGGATGACAAATGAACGAAGTAAACTTTCGTAAAAACGACTGTGGCCTCGCCGGCTCTCTCCTCATAATCAAAGAAAGCGGAGATTAGACGGCTCGTTGCTGGTTGATAAATGGATTTTGCGTGCAAAACAAATTAATCGAATTAATAGAAAAATAAATATTCGTTCGCCCTTAAATGAATTGTACGTAATGATAATGTTAAAGATTTTTTGATGGATAATTTGTAAAAGTAGGTATATTCTATAAACATTAGAGACACCAGGAATATTTATAATAACAGCAAAGCTTTTTATATAGTATAATTTTGAGTATTGTATTTGTTGTATATATGAATAGCTCATTTTAAGGGTTGCTTTATTTAAGTAAGGCTATACTCGTATACGTTATATAAATGACTATTAATAAACTATCAATAGTAATATTTATCTTGAAAAAAAAATCAACTTACTACAGTGGTAGACTTGAATTATGGACTAATTTTAATTTTAACTGCTAAATGGATTAGCTTTGTAATTTAATAAACCATTAGTTTCATGTAAATGTTTCATCAAACTGAATCATAATTATAATTATACGTTTGAGTTAAAATAATTTATTAATCAAATGAATTATTATTGTACATAAATTGCAAACAAGATAAATTATTTATAGTATTATTTCATATTCACATTTTCGCGCAACGTTACCTTTAAAGTTATGAAATTAATTCCGCCAAATGCTAACAAAGTGTGGAAATGCATTGCGTTAAAATTAGCATGCCGTTACCGATTTATCGGCCGAAGTCGGTTTTTTACCTTTTGTGGCGCAACGACACGGTTCGCGAAATGTGTAACATTGTGGGTAGGTACACAATAAATTAACGCTTCATCTTACTCACTGACTGATATGTCAGCTTTACTCATTGATCTAATTTTGTTTTATCTGTAAGCAAAAATATGAAAAATCATTAATGTGATTGAAATATGCAAATTCAGTTTGCTTTGTCTTAAAATGCTACTATAGTTAGCAGCTGTATGATGCCACATCTTAAAATGTAAACAAATTCGAAAATATTTCTGGTACAATAACTATGAACAGATTGTTCAAAAAAGATACACACACACACACACATCAAATAAAATTAATTATTTATATCCTTAAAACATGTCTTACATTTCAATCCGCAGTTTTCACATAAATCGCAACAGATATTAAACGACCTGACGAGACGCGAGAACTATGACCTACAAAACGTAGAAATACTCTCACTGTTGATGTTGGTCACGTTTGACTGAGCTTCTTAGGAGAGCATTATGCAACAATTAAATGCTATAACAAAATAAAATATGTTTTTATAACTCATGTTACTACATTAATCGATCGAATCAATTTTATTTATAAATTATACAATAAACTACAAACACAATAATTTTTAAGAAAAAAAAAAACGACTTCAATGGGGGAGGCCGGTGAAAGATTATTATACTTAGATGGTGCACTCTTAGATTCCATGCAATAAAATAAAAATGCCTATAAGTATGTTTATAATGGTGAAGACTAAGTACCCTCAATTCCTCATGGAATCATGGAAAAACCTTGCTTGCTTGACAAACAAAACAAAGAGAATAAATCGACAAACGTGAACTACGCGTCGTTGAAGAGTTCCGTTTTGATCATCTTCAGCAGTTCCACTTCATCAAATGTCACTTTTATGAATGAAAATGCTTGATTAGTTCATGAAAATACTAAAATCACTATTTGTGTGCCTTTCACATTTGAGGAGTTCCCTCGATTCCTAATGGATCCCATCATCAGAACTCGAGCATGACAAAAATCAATCGTGAAAATAGAACTTGCTTAACAAACACAGCTAGGAGGACAAATCACCAAACGTGAAGTTTTCGTCGTTGAAGAGTTCTGTTCTGATCATCATCAGCAATTCCACTCCATCCAATGTCACATTTTTGGATGAAAATGCTTGACTTGTTGATAAAAACACCAAAATCACTATATGTTTGCCTTAAAGATTTGAGGAGTTCCCACAATTCCTCATGGATCCCATCATCAGAACTGCGTTTTGACAAAAACGGAACCAACTTGGATATATATACTTACAATCAAAAAAAGAATTTTCCAAATCGGTTAAGAAAAGTTATGGAGGAACAAACATAAAAAAAAAGAAAAAAACAAAAAAAAAAAAAACACCGAAAGAAACAACCGAATTGATAACCTCCTCTTTTGAAATCTTGAAGTCGGTTAAAAAATATACATGTTGTTTGTGATGGGTGATGATTTCAGGTCATTTCAGGTAGTAGCTTGGTGCCTTGGTTGAATAGTTAACTCGTTCATATTGTATACTCGTATGTACTAACGAGGTATCGCGTTAAAACGTCAATATAATTACCATAATCATAATATTGGCTTAAACAGTTATTTAGATTAATGAGTACGTATTAAACTTTCATGTAGCACCAAAAAATACCTACAAAAAATAGCAAACAAGTGATTTTATGACCCAGAACGGCATTGCAAATCGTTTAATTATACTGATGAATATTTCATAGTCGAGTTATAATAAAGGCCAACCACGAAGGTAAAAATAGTTATTTTGTTAATGTAATTGCTAGAAGTTTACGCAATGTTTATAAACAAGAAATGCGTGAAACCGTGGTGTTTTGTATAAAACGATCGCACGTTATGGGTTAACAAATTGATAAGTAATTGTAGCATAGATTATGCAAAAGTTGCATACAGTTTGTATAATTAATGGTTGTGTATGTTGACAAATTAAACCTTATCACGCCCTAACATGCAGTTATAATTTCATTTTATTTATTGGCTTAGAAGCGAGTAACGAATGGTTCAGGAATTAATTGCGCAATCAGTTGAACTTTTATGGATTTTTTAATTTGAATAATATCCTATACCGTTTACCACAAGTTTACAAAGTTATTATTATTTATCACTTTCAATTACACGATTAAAAAAACAATTTATAAAATACGAGGACTATGTCTGACTTCAATGACTTCAACAATAGCACTGCGTGCATCTAAATACAGCTTTCAGCTTAATGTCATCTCGAAGCTTGAAGTATAGAATAGAATAGAATAGAAAACATTTATTCGTGACAATACAATACAACAAAAAAGAAATAGAATACAAAAACAAGTCACAACGGGTATTGCACGAAATGGTTCCATCTCAGCGTGTTGCTGGCGCGATTACCAGCGCTGATCTTCCGATGGAACCATCAAGTGATTTCCCAGCAGGTAACACATAAAACCAATAAAACCAATGGGGTCCTTTACTCGGTCATCACTATCACGCGGATCACTCATATCACGATCCGTATCACGTGAATATTGAAGAAAAATGCATACAATTCTGAAAACTGCGATAATATTGACACCCCCGTATTGTGATAACATTAATCGTGCAAAGGGCCCCATTAAAAGAAATATTTATTAGTAAAGCGTGTCACACACCGGAGCGGCCCGCGGCCGCGGCCAATAGTAAATTTGACAGCTAAATGACAAGCCTACCATAGGCCGCGCCAGTCTGTGACAGGCTTTAAATGAGCATATAGCGTAAGAAAAAAGTATGTACATACAATACAGACATAAAAACAAAGAACAAGACATATGTATAATACAACAACAAAAATCAAGCGGGTAATGTACAGCTCGACATCGCCCGACCCAGCAATCCAGCAACGCGTTCAACCGCTGCGCGCGCGCGGAGTAACGATTCGGGCATTACCGCAGCCGTACATTAGTGATTTTATTCTGTTGCCGTACATTAACAGCTTATTGCGCAATTCGTAAACAAAAAGTAAACATGCCGAACGCGTGCCTTCCTATAATCTATACAATTTTCCATGGGACAGTGAGTTTAAATGAGTTACAAATTACATACACAACAATAAGAAGAGATGAGGATAATAAAAATAGATAAATGAAAGAAAGAAAGACATCATACACTGCCAAGCCAATGAAGCATGTTTATGCTGGTAAGTATATGTATTATTAAATTATTATAATGAACATTAGATGCAGCTTGTGTCCAACCTTAACATTTCCTGCCCTTTTTGATGGCTGAATAGGAATTGTTTGAGCTTAATTTTAAATGTGTGGATATTATTCGAGTTTCTCACGGGCGGTGGTATATTGTTGTAGCACTTAGTAGCTGCATACCGGAAGCTACCTCGGAAGGCGGCTGATGTGTACCGAGGGATCAAGAGCCGCAAACCACACTGGCGCACCCCACGTTCCGACTGACTATGACACCAGGTTAGCTTATCCGATAGATACTTAGGTGCTTTGTATTTCAACACATTGAAAAGAAGACAAGCTAAGTGAAGTTTACGTCGATGTTGCATCTTTAAAATGTTATTCTTATTTAAAAAGGGAGAGACATGAGCCCTCAGCGGAACATTAAAACAATAACGTGCACAGGCATTTTGTACACGCTGGATGTATTTTTTAGTTTTTGATAAAAGTCGTGGGCCATACACTGTGTCCATGTAGTTCAATTTGGATAGCACTAGTGACTCCACCAGCTGGATGCGTAAAGGTTCATCTATGAAAGGTCTAATTCTATATAGCACTTTCAGCTTGTAGAAGCAATTACTTACAGAATTAATAACATGTTTTTCAAACCTTAAGTCAGTGTCCATCAACAGACCCAAATTACGTGCGTGAAGTGTGCGTCATATGCAAGTAGGTAAAGGTACTTAGCCAGTACGTATAGTACCTATACACAGGCAACGCTGTGAGACTAGACGTAATAAATAAAATAAACATCTTACACAATCCACCGGTTAGTTATAATGTGACATGCGTGGCCGAAACATTCGCGACTTACAACCCGTGAAAGTAGATACGTTATTCCACACACGCCGTCAAGTACCGGTAAAGCACGTAGCGGTACTGACGTAACTAATTATACACAACGCCTCAATAGCTCGAATTGAAGCAACGAATCTATGAAGCGAAAGTTGAACGTAACACCTTAGTGTCGCCTTGGGCTGTTTAGATTTTGCGGCGTATCAATTTTCATTTGACAGTGGAACACTGATAGAAATTAAGGCTGGGTTGCACCAAACCGCCTGTAATCGTAAGCTGTGTTCGTTAAAATTTGAATGTATGGAAAGTTTGACAAGTTTCTATGGGATGACAGCTGCCGGCGCCATATTTAACGTTGATCGGTCTGTGATTGTAAGTCGGTGTAACCCAGCCTAACACTGCTGAATTTGCTATGAGCGATGCGATCATGAAATGTACGAATTTATTAATTGATGTTTCCATTATCATGAATAGTAAGTACCTACTTAAACTGAAACTCAAAGTCGCATTGAGTACGTAAATATCCTGATGAGGATTTAAATAAAATATTTTTTCACCAACAAATTCGGCTATCAAATATACCTTGCATGAGTCAGTCCCGCATAAACCTATCGCGTTGATTTTTATGTAAATAAACAAGTCGTTCACAACTCGTGGACAACTACCTATACGGTCATGTGTTTGCTTATCTACCGACAGATATTTTTTACTTTGACGAAATTGTAAACGGTATTTTTTGTAATAGTAAAAAATATACGCAAATCTTTGCTTTGTTTCTGCCATAATTTTAAACGGTAAAAAGTCGATTACTATATCATCGACTTGTGCACGTTTGATATTGTTATGTTTACTTTTATGTTAATAAAAATCAAGCAATAAATATTAAGGATGTTTAATGATTTTAAACAAAGTCACAAAGACATGGATAAAGATACATATACATTTGTTTCTGTAAAATTTACAAATGTTATAAATATGAAACAATGTCAAAGCTTTGGCTAAGCAAACTTCCTAGATAAGGTCAAAGGCATTTGTCTACAATCGAAATTTGCCTATATTTTTTATGTAATGTGCAATGCAAACACAATAATATGACAGAAATCGTACTGACCAGTAATTAATTTTGTAATCTCTGATGCCCATATACCGGTCATTTGTCATAGATAATAAAAAAAATCTGGGTTGGCCTTATTTACAACTACCTCGTGTGTTCATAAGTTTTGAGATGAATATTGTTTTGAGTAAATCAATACAGAAAATATTCCGTCAATGTTATTATTTTCATTGGATCACTGCTGATAAAAGTAAATGGAGTTTATTTAAATTGGCTTTCAATATTTATGATTTAGGCCTTTAAATGCGGTGGTATCTCTTAGGTGCCGGCACGAAACGAAAAACGGCTTTTTCACTGACTAGTTAATGCCTATGATAGAAAGAAAGTTAAGGCAGCGGAACGACAAATTGTACACCAAAATGTCGATAGATGTTCCAACTACTGCACAGACAGTACTGCAACCTTAACACCCTACGATTTTCACGATACGGGCGATTATTACGTAAGAGGTAGCCTTTTCTTTCAATTTTTAATACTAGATGCTCAAACTATGCCTTAAAATTATCCATTTACCAGATGGACTATTGGAATCACTTGTTAAAGTTTATTTGACACGTTTATTCATCAAAATAATTGATTTTTTGGCAAAGTTTTAGACAAAACCGTAACAAAATTAAATTTTCATACGAAAACTGCTAAAAGAGAAATGTATGTCTTTTATTAGTCAATAGAAGTAACTTTCTTCGAGCCTGGCCCTAAATACTCCTGATTAGTCTTTTTGGATAAAATTACCTTTTTTGAACACACAATTTAGAACTAAAAACCTGCCATAAATACGACTCAAAAATAGTTACTCACAAATGAGCCACAGGAAGAGAAGCAAGAGAATCCCTGATGAAAACTTTCGTGTCTCGCGGGGTCATTATCTTGGTGTAGCCGACGCAATAAATGGCATCTAACATAAAATATTGGAACGCAGTTTAAATAATACCTATTTATACTTATTAATGAAACTATTGTCAAGTAAAATTAACAATATGTTTTTAAGTATATATAAAAATAAATTAAATAATTGAGAAAACATCGAGTATTTAGCCGTCTCAAAACTTTTGAACACACGAGGTATTACGTTTTTTTTCCATTAATATTATATATTACTATCGCGATTTAATCTTACCAGTAGTTCCCGACATACATAATAGTTGTGACAGCCGGTCAAACAAAGTCGCATTATAAAGGACCCTCTGTTATTTTATTTGTGCGGAACCCTAAAAACATGTGCTTTTTACGTGTACGATTTTTATACTATTTCGCCTTTATATATCTTTGAGATACGATCGAGGTAAGAGAGAATTACCAACAATAACATGACTGTCGTCCTGACGTAATGGCGCAAAATACTCGTATAATCGGAACCACGGGAAAAGTATCGGCGAGTCAATGCACCCACGAAGTTCACTCCTCCTTGGAGACATTCCGGACACGCGCCAAATGTACCACGCCACCTCAGCGTATGTGCCACCAACAACGATTTGTACGACTTTCATCTTTCAAAATTATTATTTAATATCGCAACTTTACCACGAATGTTTCTTTAGTCTGCAATTTTATGCCATTTTATTTTTAGGCTAGATTTTTACTTAAGGACTACTTAGTAGGGTGGATCACTCAATGTATGAAAAAAATTTTTTTTGCTTCAATTCTTTTCGGCCGCTATGAAAAAGTTGTTACACCTACCCAACATTCAAAATATAAAATATGAAAGATATACGTTAATATTTAGTACTGCCCCAAGCTAACGGAACTTTTACAGAATAGTTTAATTTGGCATGATTTCTGGTACCCCGCTATTTAAAACGATTCGGTTATTTATCCCACAAATGTTGATTAATCGTTTCATTTTACCGTGGTGTATCACTACAAACCTCTTCCCCCACCTACGCGGGGATGCGTTGCCCCATTAGTTGCACTTTAATTATTGTTCTGAGTAGTCAATTATTCCAAAAATTATGTCCTTATTACGAAGTGACGCAGTGTGTCCTGTGTTCGGGGTTGCTCGGGATTTGCCTACAAATACATTGCCAACGTATGAAGATGTGATGTTGTGTTATTTATGGGTTAGTCGGAACAAGCAAAAAGAGGGCCAATATAAGAACTTAGTGAGTGACACTTGTTTGGAAGTTTCTGTGAAAATTACGAAGCAATGGGAGCTAGCTTCGATACCTACTATTGACGATCGATCCGTAGTTCGCAAGATTAAGGACTATCATGATAAGTACCGCAACCTTTTAAAACCTTATTCATCAAGGAAAAATGTCGAATCCTATAAAGAACGCATGAAAACATTCAAACAGGAAGCACAGGTTTTATTTGATATAGCAGCATGCAAATGTAAATGTTTTAATTCCTGTAAGTGCGATAAAGCCCTTAAAGTACCTATTCGAGAACGAATGTTTTTGCAAGACCAGCGAACTAATCGAAAAATGGGCATCGGCAGTGTTGATACAAAGGTAACCAAACTAACTGAGAAAAGTCTCAGTAGAAAAAGAAAACTGGAAGTTTGGTGTCAAGCTCAACGCCAGCAAGTATTTGTTTCGGAGTCTGAGCCTACGCCGTCTACAAGCAAGTGCTTTTTGATCGAGTCTACTGCTTCCGCAGATACTTCTGTCGAACTACCCTCTAAACACAAAGACACAAGTTCTTCCATCGAATTACCTACGAATGAAAACGATTCACATTCTTCACAGAGTTCGATAAAAAGCGGTCACATACTACAGGACTCTTCCGCCATTGCCAAGACTTTAGATCGTTTTGGTGTATCTGATCGGGCTGGAGCAGCGATAGTATCGGCAACGCTGCAAGATATTGGAATTGTTTCCGCAGCAAATATGGCAAATGTTGTGGATAGAAATAGAATCAGACGTGCACGCGATAAAGAGAGAAACAAATTGATTGATGTATCCTTTTCGTTTGAGCATAACGAGTTCGGCCTCTATTTCGATGGACGCAAAGACAAAACTTTAATATTCCAAGACTCAAGAAGGAAGGTCGTGTTAGAGGAACACATAAGTTTGCTTAAAGAACCCGGTTCTGAGTACATGGGTCACCTGGCTTTGCAAAGCGGAAAAGCTCTACACGTGAGCAAGAAACTGCATGAGTTCTTGGTCCAGAAAGAAATTGACTGTGGTGAGCTTGTTGTGATTGGTTGTGATGGTACTGCAGTAAACACAGGGCACAAGGGTGGTATTGTAAGATGTCTGGAGTTAAAACTAGGAAGGCCTTTGCAATGGTTTATTTGCCAATTACACGCAAATGAGCTTAATTTGCGTCATTTATTTGAGACCCTTGATGGCACTACGACTGGACCTCGCAGCTTTTCAGGAAATATAGGTAAAGCGTTGAAAGACTGTGAGACACATCCAATAAAACCCTTTCAGGCAATTAAGTGTACTTTGCCTATAATAACAAATAAAAGTGATTTGAGCACGGATCAGCTTTATTTGTTTGACATTTGCGAAGCTATCAGTTTGGGATCTTGTAATGAAAGTCTGGCTAAGAAAAACCCGGGCAAGATAGTTCATTCAAGATGGCTTACAACAGGAAACCGGATTCTGCGGTTGTATATTTCTACGTCTGCACCGACAGAGAATTTGCTTTTATTAGTAAATTTTATAATTAAAGTCTATGCCCCTATGTGGTTCTCTATTAAAACTGAACCACTTTGCATTCACGGCGCCAAACATTTACATAAGACTATGATGCTATCGCGATACCTTCCCCAGCAGATGAGAGTCATCGTAGACCGTGTTATCTAACGCAATGGCTATTTTGGGCACCCAGAAAATATTTTATTGGCCATGTTAGCTGATGAAAGAGAGCAAGTGAAAGTTTCAGCTTTAGAAAATATTATTAAAGCCCGAGATTCGGTCACCACATCTCCCCGAGTTTTCGTGCTGCCAAGATTTAATTTTGAAGCTGAAAATTACACAGAAATCATTAATTGGAACGAAGTTACTTTGACAGAACCGCCATTAACCAAAAATATAAGCAAAGATTTGATTTTTGATTGCATTGAAAACCCACAGTTAGTCGAAACTAGAATTATACCTCGTATTAAAAACTATCCATGCCACACTCAAGCCACAGAAAGGTGCGTCAAAATAGTCACCGAGGCAGCTGCAGCAGTTTGTGGCCCATTCAGAAGGGATGGATTCATCAAAACGAGATTGGAATCTCGAAAAATTATGCCATTTTTTAACACCAAAAAAGATTTTAAAATACAGTGAAAACCTAAATTTTACGTTTACTTATGTTTTTTTTTTTTGGACATACGGACTATTAGGTATGTTTTTTTTATTTCATATTGTTTTTGTAACCCTTAACAACGACTAAAGTGTAATAAACAGTAATTTCCTGCTTCTTATATACTCACAAGTTCAGTTTACCCGTGGCGCTTTTTTGGTTTTTTTTAGAAAACTTTGACAGTCCTGGGGCAGTACAAAGCATTTGAATAAATAAAAAATTTTTACTCATCTGATATCATGTTAGTGCGTAACAAGTTTCTCGTAGTAGCCGAAAACAAAATTCAAAAAAAAATTTTTTTGATCCACCCTAACGTGAATGTCACACCCACATCAGACAAAGAAGAAAGACTTTCGCAAGGGTTTCTCAGAACTAAAAGAAATATGAGCACTGTCGGTGAATTTTTAAATATGAAATCTTAAGTATGTAGTTACTTTCAGTATTTGTATTCTCACCTAATTTGCTTTGTCAAATGCGTCCTAGTCATCTGATCTCCACCTCGAAGCCAATTTTGAATAAGACAGTAACGAAATGATACTTAATAATTACTGTCCTCTTCGAAATTGGCTTATAGTATCGAAATGAGGACCAATTATAAAGTTAAAGTAAGTTATCTACCTCAACTTCAACAGCACCTGGCACTTTGTGTCATAAAATGATATGATTTGTTAAAAAAAGGGTAAAAGCTATAAAGCTTACGATAAAAAAAAAGTTCATAGAAGCAACGCTTCGCACCATTTACTTAGGGCGCGTTGCACCAAACCGTCTGTAATCGTATGCAGTGGTCGTTAAAATCTGACTGTATATAATGTTGATGATTGTGTTAATGTGACACTACCTCCGAAGCCTCTAGCTTAGTCCCGGGTTCGAATCCTGGTAAGGGCATTTGTTTCTGTCTGTGGTGAGCAGAAACTTTTTTTTCTGAGATTTGGATGATTTCTATGTACTAAAGTATATATTATTTAAATATATCGTCGTCTAGTACCCATAACATAAGCCTTATTGAGCTTATACTTTGGGACTAGTTTGATTTGGGTAAAAAATTGCCCCCCTATATTCATTTATTTTTTATTCAACGACGGTGGCAAACAAGCTTACGACCTGCCTGATGGTAAGCAGACACCGAAGATACATTTAATGTTCGACAAGTTTATTTGGCATGAAAGCTACCGGCGCCGTATTTGACTGGTCTCTAATCGTGACCTGGTGCAACTCGTCCTTACTCTTATAATTATTCGTAACTTGATGAATTTGTCGCTACGAGATTATCTATTCTGTCAGTAAACATGAAAGTAATATTGACACAAACTAGACGACCCCGTTTTTTCTCAAATAGAAAGAAGAAATAATGAATATACATTTACTTAACGTCATTTACACATTTTTTTTTAAATTAGTATATATTATATTTTCAGTACTAAAATTTATTATAAACCATTCTCCTGTTGAAACTGTAACCAGCTATAACCCGATTGGACCAAACTGGTAAAGTTAAGAACTTAAACCCAGTTTGACTGCTATGCAGTTTGGCAAATATTCAAGTTTATATATGGTTAATTTTTCTTACATATTAAACTAGTGGCTCTGTGAGGGAAAAGACCTCGCAAAATATATTTTTTTGTTAAAATTTTCCAAAAACGACTCGACGTAAAAATACAATATAATTATCGAACCTGCTCCAAAATTTCAAGAGAATCGGTTGAGAAATGCGACCTGTAGAGGAGAACATCCGGACAGACAGCCAAACATACGTAAGAATTCTTGTCGAAAGCTGAAACGGATACCATAAAAATTTAAAAATATCCGGGACTTATGTTGATAAAATTTTAATAAAGGATGATTCACAGTAGGCCGTTCCGTGTCCGGGCCGGCCTTTTTTCTATGACGGCAAGACGTCGGCCGTTGCGCCGCGGCCGCATTCAGGCCGGTGCAGGTGACGTTCGGAAGCGGCCCGGCCAGGGGGTCTACTCCGAAATCCGAACTTCGTATGGTGCCGTCCCTTTCACTCTCTTGTCATACACTATACGAGTGAAAGGGACGGCACCATAAGAAGTTCGGATTGCGAATTACGGAGTAGAGCCCCTAGCTGCTTTTTGGTCAACGCAAACGTGTGACGGCCGATCTAGCAGCGGCCGAAGCTCATAAGTGCCCGGAAACGGAACGGTCTAGTGGGAATCATCCTTAATTCGGTACAATTCCTGACATTACTTCTTGACATAAAATCCAACGGTTTATTATTTCGTAGATTAAGCGTTCAAGTATGGTAATCGGTTACCCCGTCTCTCAAGAAACAAACTAAATTCTTGGTCGTATTGACTTTGAGAAGACGACAAAGTTGCCGGAAGTCTGTTAATATAATATAGTTTCAAAAATTCATTTAAATGCATGCACAAAGATTTAAGTTCGCCAAGCTGAACTGGTTCATTAAGAGTACTAATTACAGAAAGTTAAAGTTTACAACAAGTTCCCGTGATAAATGAGCCTTACAAAACCTAACTTGGTATCGCCAGGAGATCTCAGTGTTTTCGAAATGAAATGTTTCGTATAATTTTTGGGACATCAAAATTATTTACCTGATGTTAACTTACTACTAAGAATTACAGCACAGTATTTACGCTAGAAGATGAACACAAACACCATCTGTAAATAATACATTTTAATAGGATTTATTTTTTTCATTTAGATCTGGCACGGAGTAAAATAAATAAAAAACTCATACGCTCGTATAGTGGGTTTTAAATAAATAAAATAAATAAATAAATATTATTAGGGGACATTTTTTACACAAATCGAACTAGTCCCACAGTAAGCTCAATAAGGCTTGTGTTATGGGTACCAGACGACGATATATTTAATAGATATATACATAAATACATAGAAAACATCCAAGTCTCAGGAACAAATGTCTCTGCTCACCACAGAAACAAATGCCCTTACCGGGAATCGAACCCGGGACCTCTAGCTTCGGAGGCAGTGACACTACCAACTAGGCTAAACAGGCCGACAAAAGGGGGTTTTGTCTATTTAAATCATGCACTGTCATGATAGACACAGATATAACTACAAATGGATCACAGATATTACACAGTGCGCTTCAAAGAGAATAACGTATCTAAAACATGATAAACACTCTCTTCGATATAAGATTGTAAGAAATATGACGTCTAAGTTGTTTGCCAAGCGAAGAGCTTGAAGTTTATTCCCGCTATTTGTTCTGCGAGCTTTGTTGACTATCGTCTTGTCTACGTGTACTTAGTCATCTAGATTGTTTTTGAGGAAACAACATGAAACCCGATACTTTCCTGAACTCTTTGCGTACTTGCCAACCAATTTAATACTACTAGAAAATTATAAATTAGTTTTTTATTCGTAGCTGAACTTACAACATCGAACTTATCTTAAGTAAATGAAATTCATATTTCGGATTGTGAGCGTATTCATCGTGGAAGGTTCATATCCTGGGATTCCTCGGGCATTTATAAAAGACACAACGCATTTTACAAAATTTTACTTCCACTTCAACATAGTTATAAATGTCATGCAAAATACAACTTATATAACTACTCAATATAAAAATAATTTGTAATGATTTTAATAAAGATATTTTCTTAATAACATACATATACACAAGATAAGACACACCTCTGCCCTTTTTTACCGAAACGAAATGAGCACACTGTGAGTGAAAACGCGCAGCGGCCTTATTTCCAGTTCCACCGCATTTACATAATTATACATTTTATACGATTTTACAGCATCCTAGAGTTAAATGACCGGAGATGTGCATTTTATTGTTATCGTCGTAAGTTACGTACAGTTTTATTGTTGCTAAAAATAAAATGCAACTTGCATTTTCAAAACACATTTAAAACTCAAATGAAACGTTTAGGTTTAGTTTTGTATTGTGACGTGTTTTTTGTGAACGCTAGGTGTCAGTCTTGGTGTTTAATTACTTTCGCTTTTTTGAAGGGAGCAACCGGGTTCGGACAACCGCTGTTCTAAACATGTTAAGTTGTATTTTTTATTTGATGCTTAGGTGCTACGAATGTATGCATTCTTAAAAACGAACGACGACTTCATTTGTTTAAAAAAAAATGCACACACAAAATGTATAATTTGGACATGAAGTGAACATTCCGAGGCAAGAGCAAACTATTAAAGTATATATTGAGTACATCGGTTATACTTATAGAAATAGAACTATAACATGAGTTTTAAATATTATGAAAAAGCACTTGTTTTTTTATGAAAACTTAGCTAAGCGCTAAACGATAGGTACAATACAACTTTTCAACTTAAATACAAACGGCCACAGTAGTCACAGGTTTCTAAAATGTATAGTCAATTATACCGCAGGCCATCAATACCTATAAATTATTGCAAATAAACCAAACAGGTTTGCACGAAGGATTTATATAGCTCCGCATCTATGTCAAGATCAAGGAGTCGTTGTTAGTCATGTTTACTTAACGCAAGCGTCACTGACCCACAAAACTCATCACCATGCAAGATTTTCCTCGGAAAACCGACTAAGACAAAATAGGTAGCAACATAATTTGTTACGCGTATTATTGTTACTAAAATCTTATTTTCCACCACTATCCACCATATCAGCCAAAGGACGTCCACTGCTGGACATAGGCCTCCCCCAAATTCACGGGGGGTATAGGCCATAATCGCCACGCTTGGCATGCGGGTTGGCGATCGCAGTATCTTCACCGCACTCCAGGGATGCTGCTGCCCATCCCCCGGTGGTTTGGTCGTAGTTTTAGGACATACCCGGGACAAGGACATACCCGGGTCCATCTTATTTTCACTAATACAATAAAGAAGTAGTTAAGTTTGAAATAGAAGAACTGGATAATTTTCAAAACTATTGTACATGAATACTTCGCCGGGTTTGTTTAAGTTTCAAGTATTATTTATTACTTACAAGTATATTATTAGACTTGCGGTTTTCTACGTCAACTCGTTCTGAATTAGATGTTCAAATCGAATTGTCCAAAATTAAAATAAACATACATTACATTTAAGTACGAATTAGCACGCATTAATAGAGATTTTGTAATAGATTAATGCTGATCGTTACGTTGAAAATTCTTAATTATAAAGTATGTACGTACTTAGACGTAACATACATTAAAGGAAAAAAAAAACGTAAAGGTCAAGTGAGAGAGAACTATTCTAGAATTGTTCTCCTAATGCACCTTGGCAGGTATGACAGTACTCGTATTGTCATAAATAGTCCACTTGTCAAAGACAAAATTATTGCCATAGCGCTGTCAAATACAGGCTACAATAGCAATTAGGTCGGCAACAACGCACTTAAATCACCGAGCACCGAAATAACTTAACCCTGAGATATATGATTATATCATTGTACTACAAGGCTTGAGCATACTTTAAGCGATTAAGGGAGAACGTGAGCGTTTTTTATAGCACGTCAGTGCGTCGCGTGCGTCTGGTGGTAGTTGGTTACAGTAACCTACGGATATCTGAAACTCCAAGGGACGCAAAAAAACAAATGCATAAAAAACAAATTTTAATGGTCTTGAACCCAATTCCGGATCGAAACGACAAAGTGTTGACGCAGATGATCGCGATATTGATATGTGTAACGTTTTATTACATGCGAAACCTCTTAGTTAAATTTTAACCAAGTAGGTAGTCGTGAGCGCGACACATAAATGAAATTAGAATAAAATTGCTAGTTTGCGCCAACTCGCTCGATATTTCGTTCGTTGTTGCATCGTCCGCAATTCTGCAATATCGCCTCCAGTGTGTTTTAAACTCAAAACCCCTTGAGGCACAGCTGTATAGTTAATACTAATTGGATAAAGCTGAACATGATCATTGCAGTTTAGTGATTACTTGCTTAATTAATTATCAATAATGTAGTGACTAAAACGAATACCTACGCGTATTTATAAGTAGCTATGGAGAGACTGGGGCCCAATTTCGGAACCTGATAAATTCGCTCTATATTATTTAACGAGTTCATTACGTTGATATGAGATTGAAATGACCCTATACTTGCACAAAACGGAGAATTTAATCTTCTATTCTACTTATATAAAATTAGGAAGCCTCTGTTAACTGTTAACTTTTGCGCTTCAAGTGTATAGGAACAATACTTCTTTTTACAATCCCATTGTAAGAATGTGTCGTCAATATAATGACCTGGTATTGAAATATAATGATATTGACATATTTGACTCGCGATTTGCGATTTTCAGGAGGCAGATAGTCACAGTTCTTGGTCAAAGTACTCAGCCGCTTAAATCAGCTTAAATTGGTTTGTTGATTAATTTGTATTTCTTTTTTAGTCATGTGTCTACTCAATTATCTGTTGGTAGCTTGCTCAAATATATTATATCATATTTATGCATGTACCTAGTTTAGTGTAGTTTTAGTTTTACGCTCGCTGTTACTTTTAATCATGCTGTGTATACATATTTTGGATAGCATTCAAATCAATACCTGCGAACTATGCTATTTTTCTGTCAATGAATGTTGTCTGTTTTGTGTGCCTATTAAATAAATAAATAAATAAATAAATAACTACATTGTAGATTGTGACATTACCACAAACACAATCTCAATGGGACAAACAAAGTCAAACGAATTTTACTAGTATTATAACAATTTCAATTTTATGGTATTCGTTCTCTTTTATTCATAAACTTCTCCTTATGAATAGAAGAGCCTTAGTCCGGTCCTGTATTCCATACGCGATATTTAGCACTTTCATTATCATTATCACATTTTTCAAATTGTAGCGAAGTACGTACAAATTATTTTATGTTAGGGACCAAATAGTACAAAATAGACTCTAAATCTGGGTTAGGACAAACTTGCTAAATCGCGCGTGGTCCAGCCATCCTAACGGTCACGCTATCCTGTAATTGCAAAGTGTGGTTATAAAACCAACGAAATAAAGGGACTTATTTAAGATTCGATCACAGCAATCAAGTCAATCAATATGGTTTCATTTCAATTATGCTTACACCACAGCATAACATAATAGCCCACACACACTAAGCTGATGATTATTCAAGCAGCAAATCGGTAACAACAAGTTGTCACTAATGATTACGGTGATATCATTATATCAATCACAATATTGATGCCGAACTAATTTTATATTAATACAAACGTATAATTTTTATTAACGAATTAAATGAGACGTATGCTAAGGCTGCCAGAATGAGAGCGCGAAATATAATAAATGTAAATTTGACTTCAATTCAATACCTACGTCGTGTGAGATAGTTTCCAGATAAGTAGGTAGCGCAGAAATCCGACGTCCTCGTACGAACTCAAACACAGAATAATGTTTCCAGAGCCAATACGGTAACTTTGAGACTTAATCTCGGTAGATACTCCAGTCCAGTAGCTTGTCCATTCCATTACTCGCCAAGTTCGACCCTGCAGCTCGGTTCCTTACATTTTGAGCACAACAAATGTAAACTACCAGTATTTCAACTATAGGTACAAACCATCCCTTTTGAAATAGAAAGCCAACATTATGTCATAACCATAATATACAAGTATAAACGCATCGTCTATTGGTGGTATTTTCCCTAGTCTGATCTCATTTTAATGAGGATTGTATGGTTTCGCTCCTTGTTCTTCTGCTATTAGATGGTATAATACCACAGGAATAAAATGATAAAACTCTATTGAAAGGGTGGTTCTATATTATTTTGCCAACTTGTGCCACACATTTATTACTATTTAGTCTGGAGGTAAATACTATTTACTACTTGTTCTTAGCTCTCATCGTAAATGTGTTTGTCACAATCAAACAGATAATATTAGGATAATTAATTCTATGTTTCGGTATTTGATCTAATATTAATATATTCTGTTTGTTTTAGCAGTCAATTTACTGATTACCTAGATTATACCGTGGGCTTCGAAATGGAGATGAGCAGTTTCCACGGCCACAACTTTTAAATAAGATGAACAGGGAATTTATGTTTCAAATATTTTCAGTTCACGCTTTGTTTTATGGCCAACTTTGCCGAGGGCCGCCATTAGGGCTAAGTTACTTGAGTAGAATATATAGGTTATACATCGAATTCAAATTTGTAAAGTGCGCGGTTTATTAAAACAATATTTACTATTTTTTAAATACTTCCCAGAATTTAGATTTAGGTACAACCGCGAAATCGCTAGAAGAATAGTAAGTAGCTCATATGGCGAAAATATGTGTGTACAAGCCAATTAATTAATTTTTATTAATAATCAACTGCGGGAGGAATATATTACTCACTTTCAAGGACCATATCTAAGTTATTACTAAATATTCTCAAAAATACCCAATTTTAATTCAAGTCTTACAAGAATTTTGAAATCTTTACACCAAAAGTGGTTTAAAAATATTTCCGGAAGTGATCAATAAAATAATATTTCAATACAACATGAAGGTAACTGTACTGACGATAATGCTGATAATTTGTAATGGCTGTCGAGATATAATGTCGAAATGACCATATGGCCGATTTTGGGGCAATGTGATAATTTTACCGATTACGCGCTTGCTATTCATGTTATGAACAGAAAAAGAGAACATACATAGCTGGAAGGAAATTAGGAAGCAGAACCTGCAGAACTAAACAAAGAATGGATGTTTAATTGGAGAGCAAAATTCTCCATAGGTCAGTTACCGATGTAAATTTCTGATTAATATGTACATCAAAGCAACTGCAGCCAAAGACCGTCATCTCAAGTTCAATGTTAAAGATACTCCACACGTACCAACAGGGTGCTTAAGGCAGGTATGCAACAACTTTTTGTGTAACCAACAATAAAAACATCTGAGATAATCTTTTTAATACGGCTTTCACGCCTTGCTAGTCTAGTTACTTCATGTCATTCCAGAACGTGATTAAAATCTGAGGGGCTATTTTAACTTAAAATTAAGAGGTATTAAGTGCCCTAGAAACTGGTATTTTATACATTATTTTAGAATTCCGCCGTGGTTCGTGACGCAGCAATAAGATTTTTATCAACGACCACATTTTTACATTTTGTCCGCAACAAATGTTGAACAATCGAGTTTTTTGTTAATTCGCTAAGTAATGAGAACTTAACCATCCATGAATGCCATTAAAATTTTGCTTTAGGGGAAACATAACATTAAGTTAATTTGAACCTTAATTATACACGTTAATTTGACGCATAATATTATGTCGATTGATCTTGAATCGCTTCAATCGAGCACTGTTTGAACACTACAGTCTGCGTATTTAATTCATTATATTCATAAAAATAGATATACTCTCAAATTAACTGACTTAGTAACAAAGTAAGCAATGCTCAGATGCTCTCGGTCGGTACTGATATAATAATGATTTTATCAAGCAATTGAAACAAAAAAACGTGACTTGCATTCCACGTCCATCAAGTTGAACCGCAAATAAAACAAACACTGAGCGACTCAATTGAAACTGTGGTATACGTCTGTTGTAATTAAGAGTAATTAGCTAAAGATCACTTCCTTTATGGTCGTTGAACAAATTGGTATTTCAATTTCGGCGCTGCATTTTCAATGTAACAATCTTAAAAGCATCAAAGCCTAAGACGTTAATTTTCATCATTTATCATTCGCTTGCTCTTTTCCCATTTATTAAGACGTTGATGTTGATTATAAATGCCTAACCGACGAGTAATTGAAATATAGAACGCCTTGGAATCCTGGACTCGTGATTCACTGAATGTGAAGGTGTTGTGTAGACGTACTCTTAACGTAATGTGTGTGTGCGTGGTCGCACTTGTGTTGGACGCTAACAGGTTGTATGCTCTAACCACATACACGCAGC
Organism: Notocelia uddmanniana; assembly: GCA_905163555.1. Lineage (NCBI taxonomy): Eukaryota > Metazoa > Arthropoda > Insecta > Lepidoptera > Tortricidae > Notocelia > Notocelia uddmanniana. The sequence continues at coordinate 28,564,264 of LR991055.1, forward strand.
AAACCGGAGATGGACCGTGTCCAGCGCGAGTTATAAGACAGTCTTACTAACAACTGTCGGTTCACTGCGGGTTTACGAGGAGTAAGATCTACGATTGGGTACTTGTATTGAAATATGATTGTATCAACTATGTCATTACATTCATTAGTTGACGTTTGAACTGAAACTAACGTCCAGTGTTAAACTTATTTTTTTAATGAGAGTTGAAGCGCATTGCATGTGGAATTTTGCTTAAAAAGTACTTAATGAAATTATAGCTTAAGCTACTTACTAAAATATATCTCTTTAATAATTAAATACCTTACCTAAAAACAATAAATCAATGTTAAACTACCTAAAAAAAAAACAAAACCTAATCACCTACCTAATTTACAAATAAAAAATGGGTTCGAGCGCGAAACTCGACGGTAGGGTGCCCAGAAGGCTGGCCGCATTGCCGCGCTGAATAGCAATGCTGATGCGCTGAGCGAGATACGCGCCAGCCTTTTGGTCACCCGACGCCTCCACAAGGCGTTTCGCCAGCTCCTTAAAAGTGCTGTGAGCACCAGGCCCCCACGGCCCTATAGTTTCCACCCCAAACGGCTCAAACATGTAGCCGCTATCAATGGCTGCATATTTGCGCCGCTTGAGGTGCTCAGCCGCGTCGGCGGCAGCCCCAGGCCTTACCGAGGTCCCTGTAAGATGGGAGGGTGCTAGGGTAGCACGTAGACGTAGGTAGCTTCTACGAGCTTAGTATGTAATAATAATGACGTCATATTACTAGAAATATTATTCTGACGCTACAGTGTCGCATCTTATTTGTAACTTCTATTTATATTTAAACGGAAGTTATGATCACTTTTGACAGTATCAAGACTGATCGGATTCTGTCCTTAGATAAAGTATTTTCACTAACTATGAAAGACACTCACAAGATTGAAGCAACGATACCACCGCTTATCTCTGCTCCGTTGACCTCCGCCGGATGTTTAAAATGGCTAATAAGAGCGGAAGCTCAAATGCAGATACGGCATTTGACTTTTGTGAGCAGAGTAGTGCACCATGTGTATTTGTTTACCTACATGAGAGCAGTGAGTTATGATCGCGCGCAGTTCCGGCTGCTGCGCACTTTCCAATGAAAGTGACATGAGGCCTTGCTTCACAGGGTACAAGGAATGCGTCCGATGACTTTAGGGAGTCCTATAGTTCATCGCACTCGCAATCCGCATTAACGCATGATAAGTGACAATAAATTAAAGGCTGTTAGCTAAAAAACAAATAGCAACTTTTTCGGTTAGATTGTTGTCAAACATTTATTTATTTTCATTCCTTGGTTTACTTTTGCCTTCTTTACTTTTTTTGCTTTACTCGTAGGTTATTTATCTCGTAGTTCATCTATCTACCTTAAATACCTATTAAATCCTTATTATATCTCAGATACCTTAAGGTAAAGCAAAAAAAAAGTATCCTACCAATATTATCCGTTTCGAGGAGGGCAAAACTTGACGTAGGTATTTTTTTGTTGAGTTGGCGAAAACTCTTTGTATCCTTATCCTTTACGACTTTGAAGAACTGATGGGCGTAAGAACCAATTTTTTTATATTAGTATTAAGTTGTTTGGAATTTTCTTGAGAAAAAGAAACAGTCTTGGCAAATTACAACAACATAGTAACGATTTTAATTCTTTTCTTTTATTTTTTTTATAAACTTTATTGCACAAAATATAAATATGGCATGGCATTCTCTAGCAGTCAACTATCCCATTTTCACTTAATTTTTTTCAGCTAGTGAACCCTACAAATGGTTTTAATTGTAATATAATTTACTCGATGTTCTTTTGTTTCGGATATTTCTCCAGCCAGCCAGCGAATAACCCATTGTTACCTTTTTCATCTCGGCTGCCTAGTGAATCTGACATTGGCATCGTTGCCTTCCGATTGTGTTCAATTTTCACTTTCAATGCCTTAATCAGCTGTCAGTCGTTCAAAAATGATTTAAACGTCGCCTCTTTGTCATTCAAATCAGGCCCTCTTCAAATCTTATTGAAGAACGAAAATTTAAATGAACAAGAACAACTAAAAGCAACGATGCCTCGGCGCGTCTGACAGTGCGTTTTGTTGACAAACCTTTTTCGAGGCCGGGGGCGTTACGAATTTTGAATTTTCCTTTCCGTATTTATGCACTCAAAAGATTATTGGAATTGACTAAAATTCATTTTGTCAGCAAACAAATGAGTTATTACAGGAAATCTCTTTAGATAATCTGGCTTATTGATATTGTTAAATATAGTGTAGAAAAGCTCGTAACATTGAAGTGGAATAGTACATTACGATACAAGGGTTGTAAAACAAAGAAAGGCCGATATCGCAGATGTTTGAGGCTCGAGCCGCAGGCGAGGGTCATAAATATGCGAGAGAGGGCTTTCTGTTTTACAACCCGTGTTTTGTACACAATTTTACGTCGCCACTTGGCCAAAAAGTGGGTTATTCAGGACGCGCAGCGTGCGGAAAAACGCGCTTTTTGGCAAGGTGTGGTTTAAAATATATTTTGACATAAAAGAGATATTATATCACACTACCAGCATAGTTATCTACAGACAGATACTGTAGATATGTGGTGTTGTGTTCCTTGTGGTTGGTAAGGTCACCAGAACTCCATAAAATGCACTGTATTGATTAGTAAAGGACTTGCAGTTGTCTGTAGCTATCATTACAACCAATCTTCAAATTAAAAATGGATCGGCACAGTGTGCTTGTCATTGCTTTAAATTGCGAGGGTCCATAGGTTATGGTGCCTGCTTACCAGCAGGTAGACCGTATGCTTTTTATTTACCTTCACTGTCGTATAAAAACCATAATCATTAGCATTAGACTTTAAACAAATCCATCGATAGTGTTAAAAATTATGGCATCACATCTATGAGAAATCCCAATGTAGGTTTTCTGGTCAATTGGCTTGTTTCAGATCTAGTTGACAAATCGACTGAAAGCGTTGCCAATTGATGTGACGTAAATATTAGGCTTATTGGACTCAGTTCCGTCACACCACATAACCGCCATGACCGATGATGGCTTCATAGATATGTTTCGTAGGTTCAAGTGGGACAACATCGACATTATAAATGAAAACATAATAGGTACAGTAGTTGACTCAGATTTGTAGACTTGAGATAGAGAAGCCCAATCGTAATAGTACATTACGATACAAGTGCAGAGAACAGGAAATTAGCAACGAATGGTGATAAATTGAAACACGACCGAAGGGAGTGTTTTAAATCGACACGAGTTGCGAATTACCTGTTCGCGCGTGTATCGTACAACGTTTTACAATACATATGGCTCTTTAAAGTTTCGACATATGCACGTAATCTGCTGATTACCGCACGCGTGCGGTAAAGTAGCACCATATGTACTGTAAAGTAAATTTTAATACAGTTGCTCAAAAAGTGCTACTTTACGTAGCTGTTTAGCGTGCGGAAAGTTGGTTTTCGCGCACTAGTGCTTTTCACTTTTCCATTTTTTTTAAATTTATGCTTGTTCCAATGCATGACTCCTTATTGCTGGGTGTTAAATATTAGTTTCCTTTAAACGTCGTCATCAACATAAAAACCTACTGTTAATATCAGAATACGAAAAATATACACATTTCATATTTTATTACTTACCTCTTCATCATTATAACACGTTTATTTTTTAATATTGAATATTGAAAAACCGTTCTTAATAAGTTGTCTGAGTGGAACGGAATAGCTGCCGAAACGCCTGTCAAAGAAGAGGCGTTTTTACTTACTGCAAGCATGTTTTAAGTTTCTAAAGGCAACATTCGATATTGTTTTTATAAATATTACTTGTTGTTTTTCTTATTTTTTCGCAACTGTATTAAAAAACGTCGTTCAATACACGTGCGGAAATGTCATTCTTCACTCGTCCCGAGTGTTGCCACTCGCCTGCGGCTCGTGGCATCCCTCGGTACTCGTGAAGAAATGACATTCTTTCCGCACTAGCATCGAAATGTACTATATTACGTGCCAAAAAAATACGAAGGTATAATACAGCTTTTTTAACGTTGCTAGTTACAGAGAGCAAGCGCTATATGGTTGGTGACCTCACAAATCAAGAAACTATGGGTCACTATTTTTTCCTCTCATCATCAAGAATATACAAAGATACCGGGAGGCTGCAAAAACAACATTTTTATTGTTAAAAAGCGATCTTTTCAAACCTTGTGGTATTGGAGTAATGATAAGTTCATTTTGAATGCATACTTTTCCAAGCAAAGTATTCATGTCCCCAAATGCATATCTTTGCCTTTCAAAATCAGAATTACAGAGACAACAAAATAGGAATGTCCCCCTCTATCAGATATCAAAACGCATATTATGTTACTTCTATAAAAAAAAGTTCTAAGTAAGAAACTAAATTTGTATAAGGCTAAAATTCAGTTACGTAAAATTAAAAATGCTAGGAAGAAGCAAAAGTCAACAAGAAGCGTTCTAATCGCGATCTTAATCGCTTTCTTTTGACACTTCTATTGTCTTGAGCATTGGAGCAACGTAACCGATAAGAAAACACAATTAGAGCTATGTAACCAAGTCCCATTCACTGACCAAAAATTAGATGATTTGGGAACGAGACTTTTCGCATTATTGAGCTGAGCGAAGCGAAGCTCATTCTTAGGCGACAGATGTTTGTGTTTTGTTTGAGTTCGTTCTCCTCGTAGACGCTTTAACCGATCACGCTTACATTTTGCATGCCGATAGGTTACATCATGAGAATGGTTTAGATTTCAAAAAAAAATTAAATTGGACATATCGCGGAGGAATAATCACCGAAAATCTGAATTTCCGTATATTTCAATGCTAAGCGAATAACTGTCTGTTTGAGAACGTGTAGACGCGCTCAGCCCAACATTTGCAACCAGCAAACTGCATTGCATACCTAGTATATATAATTAGTATGGTATGTCAATGTGCTGCGTGTTTCTTCCGTCATGATTAAATTCGGACAAAGTACAGCTCTTTATCATCATCCTCCTAGCGTTATTCCCAGTACAGTTGCATCCTGAAGAATGCCTGGGGTCCGCTACCTAATCCCAAGAATTGGCGTAGGCACTAGTTTTTACGGAAGCGACTGCCATCTGACCTTCCAACCCGAGGGGAAAACCGACCTTATTGGGAATAGGCTTGTCAAGTGAGTGGGCAACTTGACCGTTAGAAGTTCTCAAGCCGCCCGGAGGCCTCTAACTTGGCTTAACGACTGCTATCAAAGACAGCAACCGGGATCAACGGCTTAACGTGCCTTCCAAAGCACGGGAGCGCTCAGTTAGTAACCACTCAAGCGGTCACCCATCCAAGGACTGACCTCGCCCGACATTGCTTAACCTCGCATACCGCACGCAGTACGCGGGTGCCACTGGGCCACGAGCGCTCCTCGTACAAAAGTACAGCTCTTTATGATAATCAATATTCAAGTCTGAATCGACTGACCTCGAGTTAGTAATATAATGGAAGAGATTCGTTAGGTACCCAAATATAGCATTAGATCCAGTACGCTTGTTTCTACTAGCTACTATTATATTACTTACTAGCTACCTCCCCGGTTTTACGAGTACACTAGTGTGGGTATTAATGATGAAGATGAGACCAATTTTTCCCTTTACAGTTTCTCAACTGTTTTCTTTCACACTCAGTCACTCACTTTTTATATGGAGGTTTTAACCCATTTCTTTTCTTTTCCGTACAAAATTTTCAAACATTTTCTTTCATACTTTTATTTCATTATACTCGTATTGTTTTAACTATTACAAACGCAACAAAAAACGAATTTGCCAAACAAAAAGGAACGTTGTTAGTTTTTTTACAGAACCTGTGGAGTTTTCTCCTGATTTGTCGAAATTCAAATAATGATACAGGTTAAGACTTAAAACAAACACTACTTTTGGTAGAACAAAAGAAGTTGCCTACAATATATAATTACATTTTAATCCTTTATCTATTATTATTCTTGAATCATAACATGAATAAATACAGCATCATCATCATCGTCAGTTGAAAGACGTCCACTGCTGGACATAGCCCTCTCCCAAAGAGTTCCACAATGACCGGTCCTGCGCCACCCGCATCCAACGGACATCCGCGACCCTTACCAGGTCATCAGTCCACCTTGTGGGGGGCCTGCCCACGCTACGCCTTCCGGTACGTGGTCACCACTCGAAAACCTTTCGGCCCCAACGGCCATCGGTTCTACGTGCTATGTGCCCCGCCCAGTGTTACTTAAGTTTAGCAATTCGGAGCGCTATATCGGTTACTTTGGCTCTGCTACGAATGGCCTCATTCCTGATGGGATCACGCAGAGAAACTCTCAGCATAGACCTCGCCATTGCTTTTTAGTTGACTTTGAGCATTTTTATGAAGCCCATAGTAAGCGACCACGTTTCAGTGCCATATATCAGCTACGGCACATCTGTTCATACAATATTCCGCAGTGTCTCAATATGAGAGTCTTTGATCAGTGTGTCTTAATAGTGATGACATATATGGCACTGAAATACAGAATAAAATGGAGCAATTCCTTATTTTATCAATACATAGAAGACGGTCGGCCAGCGACATAAGAAACTTCAAATTATACATATAATAGCATCTCAAAAACGTTAATCTCATTTCTGTGTGTCTGAGATTTTCATATGTTAACTCTACAATCACACTTAAGTCACAATATAAAAACATCGTGATCATTATTATGCGACACGATTTCCTTGAGGTTTCGGAACGCTCCCTCGGCTCGGTTGGCAACTAGAATTTTCCTGGGTTATACAATAATTGCACTACCGATTACTCATAGTTCTTATGCAAATGACGGCAATGACACTTGCGTAATGTTGCGCTAATGAACGCCCATCGATTCAGTATCGGTCGGAGACCGCGATATAGATGTACGGTTGCACAGTTCTATAGGGGGAGCAACGTGGGCGCAGGTCGGTTCTCGGATGGGTGACTGCTTTGAGTGGTTACTAACTGAGCGCTCCCGTGCTTTGGAAGGCACGTTAAGCCGTTGATCCCTCGTCTGTCTACTACAGCAGTCGTTAGGCCAAGTTAGAGGCCATCGGGCGGCTTGAGAACTTCTAACAGTCAAGTTGCCCACTCACTTGACACCACGTCCGTAGGGAGAGTACCCACCGCTACTCTACGCGTGACCCCTGGGTGGTGCTAAAAGTGTAACAAACTGGCAACCGTACTTGTCTTCTCGAAGATCTCACGGTTTGAAAATAAATGCCATACGTTTATTATTATTATCACTACAGGGCCAGAATGAACCTGCCGCTGGGGCCACAATAATCTCTCACTGGCACTCGCTGTTCCTCGCTCACCCTTTAGGGTGCCTGTCCATCAGAGATATGCTATGCTGCGAGGATGTGAAAGCTGCGCTATGAAAACCCGTTTCCAGTGCTATGCTATGTGTTCCAACGAATATGATTGGTGGATTCAAATGCATACATAGCAACTCAGCATAGCACATCTCTGGTGGAAAGGCCCCCTTAGTGACGTATGTAAAAAATATTCCACCATCGACGTTGTCTTCAAGTAGTTCACGCTACACGTGCTGCTAATTGTTTGAAGTAATTTTGAACAGTAATACATTTTGCAAATGAAACTATTATCTAATGTTGTGTGTGAAAAGTAGTTCATTTTGGAAGATCTAAATCAATCCTCGAATTTATAGCTCTGTGGTTAGAGGCACGTTTGTATAGTACATAATAATGAGTTAATGCTGCAAAATTACCACATATTATATGATACTCGTACTGTGATTTACAATCTCTCGCGTCTGGCGCTATCAGTCAAGCTGTAAGCTTCTACAGTTTTGTGGGGTAATGTTATATGTTTTTGACAATTGTGATTTTTAAATAAATTTATAAATAATCAAATTGTTTAGCTCTGAATATACAGACATACTTAGTCTAGTGTAAACTAATTATTTTTTTGTTTGAGAATGAACGAGTGGCCTAATATATTAAATTATCAAAATCGGTCCATAACTGTAGATCTGATGGGAATTATAAAGATCGGCTGCGCGTAATATATATATACTTACCTAGTTGGTTACTAAGTTCTGTTACTGTAATAATCCTTATCTACATAAAATATACTAACGAAAGTTAAATAAATTATATATTAAAATGAAGTACACACAATCAGGATTTACATTTGTCAATTTCATTCAAAATGGCCTCCTTGGGCCTGAACACAGGCCTTCAGACGACGAGGCCAGTCATCAATAGCGGCACGCACGGTTGTCATATCTAATTCCGTCACTGTCTTGACTATGGCCCGCTTGATGGAGTCAAGATTTGTGTGGGGTTTAGCACAGGCTTTCTCCTCAATAACCTGCCATATAGCATAATCCAGGGGGTTGAGGTCCGGGCTGGAGGAGGGCCAGTCTTCGTGGGCAATGAAGTCAATTTTGTTGCTTCGAAACCAGATTTGAGTTGTTTTTGCCTTATGTGCAGGGGCTGAGTCTTGTTGAAAGACCCAGGGCTGGTTTTTAAATAGAGAGAGAGTGGCATAAAGGCTTCACTATTGGTTCCAGAACGGTTTCCTGGTAAACTTTAGCCCCAGTTTTGACACCTTTTTCACAGAAATGGACCTGTGTTAACCCTGAGTATGACACACCTAACCAAATCATGACATAAGAGGGATGATGGCCTCGTTGCACTCTCGGAACAGCTACACTCGCTTCTTGACTGTTTTTTGCAAACACTCTGTCATTCTGGCGGTTACAACATTCTTCAATGGTAAAAATTTTTTCGTCTGTAAATAATATATTTCGATGGCCATTTTGTGCGTACCGCTTCAGTAGCACGCGACTTCTATTCAGCCTCATAGTCTTCAATTGTCCATTAAGCAAATGACCTTTCCGTCTACGATAAGCGTGTAGTCTAAGGTCTTAATTGATAACTTTTTTAAGGGAGCTTGTCTTCACAGACATCTGAATTGCCAACAACTTTTGCTTCCGAACGGGGTTTCTTGCGATTCTCGCCTTCACTGCCTTTATTAGAGCTAGGGTCCGAACGGTGCGTGGTCTTCCAGATCTCTTGCGGTCATCAAAGCTCAGGGTACTATTGTACCTATTAATGGTACGATAAACGAATTGTTTGTTGATTTTCAGATTTTGAAGCAACTTCAAAATCACGTTTGGCGGATGCCCGCATTTGTGCAACGCAATTACAGCGACACGATTTTCTTTTAGACCCCAATCCATTATAAATATGACAGATAAGTGTTGTGTGTGCTATAAAATTATAACTGACCACCCGCCATTATATGTCATTTTTTATTTTTTCGGTAGCATTTGTTTTAACGCAAGAAAAGAGTTTGCAAATCGAGTAACAGAACTTAGTAACCAACTAGGTATAGATGTATATGCTTCCCTCGTATACGGTAGTTCAATCAAATAATATATTTTAAATGTTAATTTTAATATTTGAATTTGCTTTAGTTTAAGCATACCAAGGGGCAAATTCGCCTATTAATTTTCAAACCAAACCAAATAAACTTTTTTGTCATTTTTATAATTTTTTCATGTTAAGTTGCAATAATATTTCTTCGGTTCGTTTTTAAATAGAGCTTTTAATTTGTCGCTTATGGATTGATTTGGTCACAACAAAAGAGTTCAACGCGCGACTTGCGCAGGCGCATGAACTTACACAGTAACACCGTTTCCGTCCAGTTTATTTATATTAGACATCGTTTGCGTACCCACAACAAACAACCTTATTCTAAAATTCACCTCAAACGCTAAAATTCAACTCAAGCGCTATTTAATTAACAAAGCATATTTGATCACTCAGTTAAAGAACTTTTAAATGAGTAATAATTTAATAATTTGATATGTAACGTAGTTTTGTGATCTTTGAAATAGTTTGGACTTAGATAATAAGCATAGAAGTTTATGCTTCTATACCCTCACAGGGTTCATGTTGATACTGTACTTGGTTTGTTAGATCCCCTGTACACATGAAACGCAATAAACGACTTGAACTTGAAAACCGGTGGTGTAAGCACTGTTTACAATATTTACTTAGTATACGTTACTGGTATAGTAAAAACCCTTCTTTTATAGTTAAAACCGGCCAAGTGCGAGTCGGACTCGTGCACGAAGGGTTTCGTACTATTATCTATACAACATTAGACACTTTATTTTAATATTTTTTTAATTTTGTTTAAATAGTAAAAAAAAATTATCAGTAATAAGAACGTAAAAGAATATCAAGTAGATTTTTGGAAGTGCGAGTCGGTTTTTAGTTTTCCCATGCATTTTGAGATCCAGCACCTGATGAACACAACGAGCAACTTTTTAAAAGTGATTTGTATGGGAGCTCCCTTAAATATTTATTTTATTTGTAAAACATCTTTTGTACGTATTGATAACACAATAACCTACAAAGTAAATAAAAATAAACATAAGATAACTTAAAACAAAAAAAATTGCTTTTAGTATTTGTTGTTATAGCGGCAACAGAATACACAACAAACAACAATAGCAAACGTAAGCCCTGTTTTTATTAGATATTTTCGATTATTTATTCTCTTACCGGATATAAAATGTTAAAAAAGGTAGTAAAAAGGTTTCGTTGATATTTCGTTATATACTCATATTCGATATTTGTTATAGGTGTATATGGATGTTCGATATATGTAACAAGTTCACTTAAAAATATATAAAAATACTTAAATACATACAAAAAGTTAGTTTTAATTTTATTTTGGTTATTAAGGTGAAGTATTTTTGTATATTTTTTCATTGTACGTAAATAATTGTATTATTTATTAAAATAATTATTATTATTATTAATTTGGTATTAAGCAGTAACGCTGCTAACGAAAATTCCATATTTCAATTTAAAAGGGAAAAAATTAATGCTCCGAGCAGGATTCGAACCTGCGACATCTGGCATACGCGGCCAATCGCTCTAGCCTCTGAGCTATCGGAACAACCAAACTCGGGCACGAAATTCTTCACTAGTTCCCTCTTACAACGCCTTACGGAGGCGTACAGCGACATCTACCGTAGAAGACTTAGGTTTGGTGCCGTTAATAGAAGCCTTAGTCTTCTAATTCAACTTAAATCAAACAATCAGACATGTTTTTAGATAAATGAAACGCCTTTTCCTTTTATAAACAATTCTTTTAGTCGTAGATCAAGTAAGCAATGGCTGCTATGGTATGCTCTCGTGACTTCTATTGATATCTAACTGGTATTTTATATTGTACAAGTATACCTACTGAACAAAGTTATTTAACATAATTGTATGCATATAATAATTAAATAGAATTAGACGGGTTTAGTTGTATATGCTTCAGCGAAACATCAAAAGCAATTTGCAGTTAATTAAGTCGAGCATCGCAAAGCAACTTCCTATACGCTTGAACGGTATGAAATCTCATAATACCTGACGATTACGTCTATTACGCCCGCTGTTACAAGCCTGTATTACACGAGCGTACAGAAACACAATTATGCACTTCAGGTTATTACACCGAGGCCTCCTAAAACGTTGCGAAAATTGCATATCCATTTGTAAGGAAATTAATTTTTAATAAACAGCGTTTAACCAGCAATTTGTCACCAATATAGAAGACGAATTAACCATTTATTAAATGCCATGTAATTATCAAGCAAGCACAATTTATTTATTTTATTTCATACCGACATAATTTACAATAATAGCCTGAAACAAGTTATTCCCGGCGTCCAATTGGCGATTATCCGGTTTTATCAACTAAATCATTCCAAAAAAAATTATGTGCATATCTCATATCATAAGTTGTAAAAAATATCAACTATATTACTTGCTGCAACAGTTTCGTAAAAAAGTGAATTACACACAGGTTCATAAATACGAGTATGTGACTCTTGATGGAATTATAAAACAAAGAAGAAAATTACACATAAGTACTAACCCTACTGTTTAACCTACTGACTTCTGTCTCTCTCACTCCCACACGATTAAAATGGAGTTTACATAACTTATCACTTTTTCAGAAATTTTATTTTATACAAACCTTGTTCTGATGATAACTAATACAAAGATTAAAAAAGGAATTAGCCTAATAAAACATAGCTTTTAGAAGATAAACATCTGTATATAAATAGGTCGATTATCATTCCACTCTTATAATAGTTGTAATGAATCCGTTACGTAAACGAAAAAATACAAAAGTACAAGAGCCGTAATTGCGTACGTGCGCGATACTTCTTATGGGAGCAAGTAAAAATACCGGTTTATTAAAGTGTGGGTCAACGCGTTTCTTTAATAATTAATTCGTTGAAAAACAGAGAATTCGTGTTAATCATCTCACATCACAAGTTAAAATTCATGAATAAAGAATACGTCTATAAAATGGGCATATTGGAACTATTGACACATCTTTGCAATCCTGAAATGCGCCTTCACTTAATTGTTGAACTCCATTTCAATTGAATTTTATACTAAAGGTAAAGTGCCTGAGTCGTGGTCATGGCCATACTTAGTACATTTTATTGCTAACTTGTGTAAAAAAGCCATTCAATTCAAATAACCGCATTCTTGCATACCTTATTAGTTCTTATAATACCGATGAGCTTTATCCATAAAAAGTAATCAAAAAGACACATAAATACAAATGCTTTTGATTTTTCAAGTTTGTCTTATTCAATAACCTCAATGCAATATCAACCTTACGTTGCGAACATAAAGTTCCCATTCCAGAACTAAATGGAATAATTACATGCGGTTAAGTAGGTATGTAATCGAAGTTGACACCGGATTTCGTTAAATCATACTGTGCGTTCATTGAACTTTCCTTTTTGATCATCTAGCGATTACTTGAATTTAAACTTTATGAGCAGGAAATAGGGATACAAGTAGATGTCCGACTAAAGCAAACATTGACGAGTTAAGTACTATCATATGTAATAGCATGTATTATAGGACACAAGAAATCGTGCCGAGCAGCACGGAAGAGAGACAAACCCGTTCTTGGTCAGAGAGAGCTATTGGGCATTAATTCATTACAGTTATATTAAAACAAATTGTATTAAAGTAAATTGTTTTAATACTTTGTATATTTATTCAATTTCAATTTTTGACTTTTACGTCTTCTATGTCTACTTATTGACACAATTCTTTACCAGCCACAAAAACGCTAACAATTTAAATAATGTCTTCTGTTTCTGTCTTTTGTTGATGCATAAGCATAAGTCTTATCCATTTTCAACCCAATTACTCGTATAGTCTATATATTTGATTATTATTATATATTTATCGAAAGTGCTACGGCACCTGCTTAGGTATCGTGTTTTATACTTATAATATCTTATGAGTACCTATGTAAAGCATTCGATCTGCACTTGCGACATGGGGCGAATGTTATTGTAAGGATCTGCATAATCTCTTAAGAGGGCGCAGTACGATCGGTGTGGATCGGTTCTCCATACAAACGTATTTAGGCTCTCATTTTAAAACGCCATGCTAGAATAACATGAAACTTTGTATACACAATGGGATCTGGACTGTCTCAGCACCTAGAAGCATAACATAAAATTATGCACTTGTATTTTATCTGGCAAATGCCGCTTTTTATCTGAACTAACTGAATATCGACTAAAGCTTATTTATTACGTTACTATTAAGAGGGCGCAGTACGTTTGGTTCTCCATACAAACGTATTTATGCTCTCATTTTAAAACGCCTTGCTATAATAACATGAAACTTTGTATACACAATGGGATCTAGCTTGTCTAGGTCGGAAATTAGTTTCTGTTGCTAAAACATGAAAAAGAAAAAAAATACAGCGGTTTTTTGAGTTTTTTACGGCTTGTATGAAAACCTTAATAATCACTGTATTTTTTCGCCATTATAATTTCAAGCAACAGAAACTAATTTCCGCCCTAGACAAGCTGGATCCCATTGTGTATACAAAGTTTCATGTTATTCTAGCATGGCGTTTTAAAATGAGAGCATAAATACGTTTGTATGGAGAACCAAATGTACTGCGCCCTCTTAACAGTAACGTTAATATAAATAAGCTTTAGTCGATATTCAGTTAGTTCAGATAAAAAGCGGCATTTGCCAGATAAAATAGAAGTTCATAATTTTAAGTCATGCTTCTAGGTGCTGAGACAGTCTAAGGGACAAGGACGACTACTTATGACAACTACTTAATAGCCTATTTTTAAATATGCATTGATCTCATATCTTAAATATAGCATTGATTGAATACCTCCGCAACTGTAAAATATATGAGGTCATGTCTACGTAATCATACAGTCAACTTGTCATGGGCCGTACCTAACCTTCCGTAATAAAAAGTGTTTGTTTTTATTCATCAGGTGGGTCTTTCTTGTTGCCTATTCAATGCAGCCATACTGCTGAATTTATAACACAGTTGGATCTTTTAGAATGAAGACAAACGTCGAGATTATATAAGTACAAAATATTTATATAATCAAGGAATGTTGCAAATTACACAAATCCGTTAAATAAAATATGTTCGCCGTGATGCCATATAACATTAATAGAACAATAAAAATTGATACAATAAATAGGATGTATAACAATTATCGTACGCAAATGCGGAAGAACGTTAGCAGAAACGTGCTGACCCCATCAAACCAGTCGTTGTCAAAAATATGTGTAAAACAACAAACAAAAGAACCGGTTAAGTTTGAAGTGGTCACAGCAACGACGGTTCCGTATCATTTATTTTATGTGAGTGTGCCACTTCCTACAACCGTTACTATTTCATTCCGGTATTTTTATTATGCGAATATAAATCATAATACTTCCTTTTAAATAAATAAATAAATAAATATTAGGGGACATTTTTTACACAAATCGAACTAGTCCCACAGTAAGCTCAATAAGGGTTTTAAGCTACCATTTATTGAAAACAAAAGTATTTTTATTAAGACCAGGTAAAGTAACATACTCGTACATCACATCAACAGGTATCAAAATTAGATAAAGATTTTTAACACTTGAACCTTAGCTACAACAGATGTTTCAAGTTTTCCATTAGTCACAATAAGCTAAAAGGTCACGCTAACTTGCACTAACTGTAACCTTATGGCTTATATGGCGACATTGTGTGACTTGTATTGAAATAAATGCAGGTCCTTCATAAAACATGGCGCTGTTCCACTCTTAACCTTAACTACCCTATTTATTTTTCTATTGTGGTACGATATATAGGGCTTCATGTCATTGAGCCTTCGTTTTCGTCTTTGTTTCATCGAGTTTGTGAAGTTAGAACTTGAAGAGTTAAGGATGATTCACAGTAGGCCGTTCCATGTCCGGGCCGGCCCGTTTTCTTCTAGAGAAATACGCCGGCCGTTGCGTTTGCTGTCATAGAAAACGGGCCGGCCCGGACACGGAACGGTCGACTGTGAATCATCCTTTAGAGTGTGTAGAGTTAGAAGCTTAGCTCTACATGAGATCTGATAACTTTTTGACAGTTCGAGCGATATAGTCTCGTCGTGGCATCATTTTACATGAAAATGTTTTCGGTGGATTTATGTGATACAGTTTTTGGAAATTTCTAATAACCGAATCGACAAAAAACATAGTTATCGTACCTGCTTACAAAATTTCACGAGTGTCAGTTTAGAAATGGGGAAATTAAAAAAATCTGAAGGGGAAAGCATTCAAAAATTCGCCGGACATGCGAAACATTTTTGCCCAAGCTGAAATAAAGACGCTTCACTAGCTCGATCAATTAGAGCACAACAAAAGCCAAATATTTGGGACAGACGTAACTCGCCGCTATCATTACATTATGACGTCGCATAATTAATATTCGCATCAACCATTCTATGGTAAAATAATTCAATCGCTTTTTGGTCGTGAAATAATGCGTTTTGTACATAGCTATCATAATTTTTTTTTATAAGGATTCAAGTCTCATCTTCGGGAAAACTCGTATTCTCCGGGAAAACACGAAATGCACAAAAGGCGAACTTAATACCATGAGGCATTCTATACCATTCGACCAGTCAGTAATTGTACAGCGTTCGCGGAAGCCGCGGTGTCTACAATATTGCTGACGAGCTGCAGGAGAGCAGATTTATAGATACTTGAAGTGGGAGCTCGCTAAATCCCAGGTAGAATCCATAGAAGAAAGGGAAAGTCAAAGTAGAAATTGATGGATTCAGTGAGTATTAAAAATCCCGACAGTATTGTACGTTTCTGACGCTGACACGTTAGACACTGCACCACAGCTAAGTGACGACTAGGAAGGCGGACCCCAAAACTAGATAGGAATACTAATTGCCGAGGAGCTAAATTCCTTATTCCATACCATTTGATATTTCTCTTATTCCTTGCCCTTGAAACCTTGAATAGAGATTTAATATTTACGCTCTAACTTAAAATACTTCGAATTACGGAATGGTGGATTTGTTAATAACCTTATTTTTTTCTTTGACATGAGATTTCATTACATCAATTCTGAATTTGATATTTATTTAATACACTTTTATTACTATAAAGCACCTATTTATTTTGCTACTAGTGATTTATTCAGAGATAATGTGACTGAAGAAATCACAACCATGGAAATAGGCTTCATAATAGAACTAAAAGTACAGAAAAAAAATAAAATTTAGTACAATATGTAAAACCAATTACAAAAAACATTAATACTTAAGAAAAAATGTCGAGCCTTAAAAAACCTCGAAATTTTCAACATAATCGTAATTCACAAAGTCGTAATTGTCATTGACATGTCTCATAAAGTATGTTGAAAGTTCAATTTACAGCAGGTGACTTATTAGAAAATACAAGAACAGCAATTAATTATAAACCATTATATTTTTTGCGTCGTCAAATAACGGATCCCTGGCGGCCGGCGGCTACGCACGAGCGTGAGCTCGCGTCACGCGCACGTATTAAGTAATGCCTTTATTTTGACGTGACACAACATGCAGGCTTCCTCGTTGTTAGCTCATTATTTTTTCTGAATGAATCGATGCAACGTCAAGGTTATCTTGGCCAAGTTCATGTAATTAGGCCGTACGTCGATCTTGACACACGATTTTAATTAACGAAGATGCATAGGCACTTATTATTATATGGGCGATACGGTTTCGTAGCTAGTTGATGAAATATATAAAAAACAAAACAACGAGAGTGCCCATTCAATTAACTTGTAGAGTTTTTTCATTTGTTTTTGATGGCGGTTATTAAAAACTTTTGCTCGTCTCTTGAATTTTAATTGCAGCATGGTAATTAGCGATAAACATGCAGATGGACGCAATGAAGTAAATCATAAGCGCGAAGTCGCGGCTAGGGAAATATAAAAAGGTAATTATTCAGAGTTACAGAAGTAATAAAAAGGGCCGTAGCGCAAAGAATTGTAATTTAGACTTAGGTACAAAAGTCATTTGTCATCGCAATTGTTGTCCGCGTCTGCCGCGTGGAAATAATCGTCGAAATTCGGTAGTAGCGTGCCGGTCCGAGCGCCGGCCGATCCGCGGCCAGGTAATAACTTCAATCTGGCCCGCCAGCAAACTCCACAACGGCCAAACTTCCAAACATTATCTTTTAATCCGGGACGCACACAAATAAGACGATGCCGAGAATTCTCCGAAATTGAACAAACTTTATGTGAGACAAAATAAACTGGCGCAGGAGATCGCGGCCCTCATTTACTGTTTCTAAAGCTATGAGAATTTCTCATTAAAATATTCCAAAAGGAAGTCGGATTCCCGTTCTCCCTTTGAAACTAAATCACAAGTTTTAACGGAAGACTTTGACAATACGGTATTGAGTATAAGAGTCAGTTGTCGAATTCAATTAAATGGGATGGAGGGTTAAACGGTGGCATGGAGGGGCATTATTGACGGTAACGCGGTACAACCACCTCATAATATACAGGAAGGGATCGACTAGTTGGCCGCCACGTGTGTGGGCGTCATCAACTGCTTTATTCATTGCCAATAAAGGGGTAGAATAGAAATACTGCATATGCTCACAGTATTTCGTACAGGTTATCTTTACTGTGCTTCCCCTCTTATGCTTTTGGGCATAATCGGATCTCTGAGGAGTTAATTTGTAAATATTAATTTTCAATGATCGCTCATGCTCATGATACAAGAGTAATTCAAACAATTGCTGCGAGTTCGTAATATTGTATAACTTTTACTGCATAACTTTTCGAACGAGCATGTCAACTGTAATTTTTCAGGTTAAAAACCGGCCAAGAGCGTGTCGGGCCACACTCAGCGTAGGGTTCCGTAGTTTTCCGTCCGTCACATTAAGTTGACATATTAAGTACAGAAACACAAAACCCTAAAAAGCACGTCATTTCATTGTGATTTTGTAGAAATGACAGGTACAATAAACACCTGTTTATACGGTTAAATTACAAACTTAGTTCAGAAATTATTTTTGTAATTTTTTCAAAAACTATTCAACCTATCAAGTTCAAAATAATTTTCCTACAAAGTTTTTATAAAGTTCTACTTTTGAGATTTTTTCATATTTTTAAAACTTATGGTTCAAAAGTTAGAGGGGGGGGGGGGACACAATTTTTTTTACTTCTGGAGCGATTATTTCCGAAAATATTAACATTATCAAAAAATGATTTTAGTAAACCCCTATTTATTTTTAAATACCTATCTAACAATATATCACACGTTAGGGTTAAAATGAAAAAAAAAATCGCTCCCCACTTTACGTATAGGGGAGGTACCCTAATAAAATATTTTTTTCCACTTTTTATTTTACCACTTTGTCGGCGTAATTGATATACATATTAGTACCAAATTTCAGCTTTCTAGTGCTAACAGTCACTGAGATTATCCGCGGACGGACGGACAGACGGACGGACAGACATGGCGAAACTATAAGGGTTCCTAGTTGACTACGGAACCCTAAAAACGCGTTCTGCAATAGGGTCCCCGATGTTGCTACTGGTATTTTATAGATTTCAAGACTGACTCTTCCTTAATAACTAATAATTAAAAAACTTAAAAATCCAAACATGAATTTAGACTTAACAATCTCGCTAAGTTTCAAACGGAATGAAAGTCGTGACTAAAAAATAGTCTGTATTTTGTATACTGACCCACACAATTAACTCTAATACGATCTCTTGAACTCTACGAATACGTAATAAAATAATTATACTATAAGCTAAACGTACCAATGCCCGACACCGCAATGCTCAATAGATGACACCGATCTGTCACCTATATTATAATGACACTAGCTGTTGCCCGCGACTTCGTCCGCGTCTTCGCTCCTATTGCTCGCAGCGTGATGTTATATAGCCTAAACCCATCCTAGATAAATGGACTATCCAACAAAAAAAGATTTTTTTCAATTCGAACCAGTAGATCCTGAGATTAGCGCGTTCAAACGAACAAACAAACTCTTCAGCTTTATAATATTAAAAATATAGTATAGATTAGATTGAAGGGGCCAAGTATTGAATCAGCGACGAGATCTGGTACTGTTACCTTATGCATATTGTAATATTACAATACTTGGAATTTTACTTTAATTATAAGTATTATTTGCCAATGTACTATTCTACTCTCTTTGTATCAGCGGGACTGTAGTTGTACGTAACTTTCTGAGCCCTAAAAACATGTCTAAGTTTGGCTCACACAAACCCCGGATTTTATCGCGCAAAACGTTACCCACGTATACTTACGAGGCAGTAAGTTATATAATTTATGTGCAACACAATATTATCTTCAATGAAGTCGGCGAATACAAACTATCATAAACACATCACTGAAGGATGCTTTCATGTAATTAGATAGGTAGTATGTGTGGAAAAGATGGTTAGTACCGGTGTTTACTGATCGTCAATTACCTTCTTTATTATCCTAGGCCTTCCCTCCCTGAGCCGATCCGAGGTCTCTCACGATATGCATCTTTGACTTGTATGTTTACTTTTTTAAATTGTTGCATTTGCGTATTATACACATATTGCATATAATGTGAATAAACTTTTTTTTTACCACATCAATGACAAACAAGCATACGGCCCGCTTGCAACTGCAGAGCTGTCACATGCGTACTGCAAACCCTTTAAAAATTTATGCACTCCTTTAATGAAGATTCCCATAGTGTTCCTCGGGAAAAGCATAAGAGGGATGGAGCTCATTCCACATCCAGAGCGTCCGAGTGGGGAAAATCCTCTGAAACTTCGAGTTAAAAGTCGAAAAACGAACGTTTTTAAAAAGTAATTAAGGCGGCTACCGTAAAAAATTTGTATCGTTCCCCTATTTATTAGCATACATTTGAAGTAAAAAACAGCTTTAGCCATATGAATCTTTATCTTGACAGTAATTATTGTTGTGATAAAAAAGCAAACAGTGAAAATGTTAATGAGTCACAAAAAAATCAAGAATATTTTTTTCTAAAATGTCGGTCTTTGTAGATCCTTAGGACTTCCAAAATAAACTTTTTAAAGAGGCCGAGGATGCGCCATATATATTTTAAAGAATAACGTGCTCAACCACGTTATTCCTAGAGGTCAATTTGGCATAGTATTCATGTGACGCGTACTTGCTTTCGCGTGTGGTGTGCTAACATTTTATTTATTTTCATAAGAAAATTAACACAAACAAGTATACAAGATAACTTAATAAGACTATATCTCACGGACATGGTAGGAGATCGGTGTCCGCGGGTAAGTTTGATGTGCAAAGAGTTAAATCTATTACAGAGACAGGATATAAAAAAACGCATGCCATATACATATTCTCAAAAGCTTACCCGAGGTTATCCGTGCCGAGCAATATAAACATATGTTTAAAAGAAAACTAAAGAAGCATTTATTAGATAGGTACACTGCCATAGAATTATATAATTATTAATTACCTAATGTGTCGAAGAAAACTTTGTATAACACTAAGATTATATATTGTTGTAAAAATCTGTCTGGAACAGTTTTCTATGGCTCTTATTTATCTGTTTTTACTTACATTCTTTATTGTTTGTTGGTTAGGTGACTACATAAGAAATTTCGAATAAGATGACCTCTCGTTGTATTTACCTGCATACAGTGCAATATTATAACGCGTAGTTGTAGTATCCAAGAGGTAGCCAGATGGCTCGCGGTATTTGAGCTCCCTAAGTGGTGTGAAACCGACCTGTGCAACCCGAACTGAGCCTACTAGAACTTCACTTTTTTTTCATATGGGGGATATAAGTACCTACGTTTTTTAACAGTTTCAGTTCAATCAGGCAATCACTATGCGATTTATCAATCTATTTGTAAGCGATTTTGTGTTTTTAGTATGCATTATTGTTGTAAGATTTGTTAATAAAAGTTTTTTGAAACGATGATCAATCTGTTCATCATAATCCTAGCCTTATCCCGGTTCAGTTGCATCCTGAATGATGCCTGGGGTCTGCTACATAATCCCAAGAATTGGCGTAAGCACTAGTTTTTACGGAAGCAACTGCCATCTGACCTTCCGACCCAAGGGGGAAACAGATGATCTATCTGTTATCTAATGTAATATTTTATCAGTATCGAATAACAAATGAAATATGGATATACTAGTACATATGTATATCGCCTAAACCGGATCTTGCTTTATATAATCTCGCTGGAAAAAGTATCCATTGTGTTCGATCGTCGGGTTTGTGTGTAATAGGATAGTGTATAAATTGTTTTAGGTAAAGTTAGTCTTTAACTTTCCGTATATTTAAAGGAATTGACCAGTTTTGGGTTACATAATAGTGAAATTATCCTGACAGTGTGAACGTGGATCTGGAGAGTCAGTCTGCCGCTGACCAGGCACCAGGTGGACCATCTTTCATCTCGCCTTGTTTTATGGTAATCATTTCACCAACTTTTCGAATAGAATGAAATTTAATTTCTGCACCAACTTTGCCCGCTTAGAACTTTCTTTACTTGACTTATTCAAATACTGATTAATTTCGGGAACTCATTCTCAGTTTCATTGAATGAAACGAGTTTAATTAACACTCTAGCTAAATGTTGCTACTTCACAAAATTTGGCTACGTTTAATTTGGTATTGGAAAGCTTTTTAATTATTATATCAAAGGTTTAGCGCTGTTGCTCGTGACAAGTTAATTGATAGTATTAAAACTCTAAATAAAAATACCTAGTACGTTTTATAAACAATTGTAATCGCAGTTATTTAAACTAAATTTATTTATCGCGAACAAATGGGTAGGCTACTCACAAGGTAGACTGATGACCTGGTAAAGGTCGCGGCAGTCCACTGGATGCGGGAGGCGCAGGACCGGTCATTGTGGCACTCTTTAGGGGAGGCCTATGTCCAGCAGTGGACGGTTTCGGCTGACATGATGACCATTATTAAAATGAAATAAATTTTCAGCTTGGACTTTCTTCTCCAACCAACAATCATATGGCCTGCGTGGTGATTGATGGTAAGCAGAAAACTTGAAACTCCAGGTCCAGAAGAATCACAAATGCGCCGCTGACCCCTTTATGATTTAAGAATTCGTTATATTGACAGCTAAAGACAAATGTAGGAAAAAAAGAAAAGAAGAAATCATATGAAACTATGACATACTTATTATTGAAGCAATCCACCACCACCCAAAGGACGTCCACTGCAGGACATAGGCCTCCCCCAATTTCATGGGAGGTATGCCATAATCACCACGCTTGGCATGCGGGTGGCGATCGCAGTATCTCCACCACACTCCAGCGATGCTGCCGCCTATCCCCCGGTCTGCTTACTCTATGTTTGTACCCGTTTTTATATGAGAACTGTCAAATATGACAGATGACATTTGACAGTTTCTATAAAAACGGGTGAGGTGTGAGGTGACAGGTGAGGACTAGTGGATTTGTGAATACAAAGGCAGTACAGTATTTCACTATGTATGTATATCCGGGGCGCAACACAACTTACTGTATATTGCGTGTCGCATCGCAACCGACTCAGCGACTCTACTCTCTTTCGCACAGTGTAAATTAAAAAGAGGACAGTAGTATTTTATCGTCTCGCATCGCCTCGTAACTTCAGTTGTGACACGTGACAATACAATATGCATAAATCCAGGCAAATACGTGGAGGTTATACTCGCAATTACGTGGAGCGCAGGAGAAAACTTGCTGCAGCGATGCCGGAGTAGTTTTCGCTAGCAACTTATTAAAATACTCACAAGAACATGGCTTTTAGTATTCTGTATGGTAAGTTTTCACTCGGATTATCAAATATGAAGTTTGAACAGAACTCGTGAGACACTCGTATTTTACGCTAAAGTTACAAACAATAGGAATACTGAATATTTCCACAGGTGCATACGATATTGAGGTTGTAAAACTTTTTTTCTACTCCCGCAATATAATATATATATATATATGTATATATATATACATATATACATATATATATACATATATACATATATATATACATATATATATTTTTTTACTCTTGTATTTGTGGTGCAATAAAGATTATTATTATTATTCACCTTATTTATTTCTTCTTCTTGGGTTAGATTTTTTACAATAAATTTATCAAATGTAAAATATGAAAATACACGTACAAAGTATAAAAGCATTATAAAAAACCTAACCTAGAGTGCCGCCGGCAGCGAGGCGGGCCTAAGCTACCGGTGGTTAGGGCGACAGAGAGAGGAACCTCCGGACTATCCGCGCCGTGTCCAGGAGTACCGCCTTCTGTATTTGACCCTTGACCCAGCCATCTAACGAGAGTCTCTTGAGATGTTGGTCGAGACTCTTCGCTATTAGACCGTTCACAGAGACGACTATCGGGACAGTAATCGTTGAATCAACATCCCACATGGCGGTTACCTCATGTGCCAAGTCTAGGTACTTGCTGACTTTGTCCTTCTCAGCTTTCACGAGGTTCTCGTCATGGGGGATGGTGATGTCAACGAGCACTGCCTGGCGCTTCAATCGATCTGTCAGCACGATATCAGGCTTGTTGGCTACAATAGTCCTGTCCGTGATGACAGATCGATCCCAATAGAGCGTTGCACGACCATTTTCGAGAACTGGCGCAGGTGTGTACTTATAATACGGCACTTCGAAGTCCACAAGACCGTATAAAAGAGCAAGCTGCTGGTGAATAATCCTGGCCACCAAGTTATGTCTGTGCAAGTACTCGCCGTTAGCAAGATGACTACAACCAGAAATAATATGCCTGAGTGACTCTCCGGGATGGCGGCATGCCCGACAAATGTCGACCGTACCGTCCTTCAGGATATATTTCCGGTAGTTGTTCGTCATGATAACCTCGTCCGCAATTGCACAGACAAAACCTTCAGTTTCCCCAAAAAGATCCCCATAACGCCCGGTCTACCTCGGGCCCCGTAAGTGCCTTGCAGAACTGCCCATGTAGCTCCTTACTCTTCCATACCGCCCTGCGGTCCTCGATGCTTAGTACTTTAAATCTGCACCAGTTCTCGTTTGCCATGGAGAGCGGGGTGAAAGATGCGTCTGCTGCCACTACGTCACGATGCATCCCACAC
This sequence comes from Notocelia uddmanniana, assembly GCA_905163555.1. NCBI lineage: Eukaryota > Metazoa > Arthropoda > Insecta > Lepidoptera > Tortricidae > Notocelia > Notocelia uddmanniana. The sequence goes on from LR991055.1 coordinate 28,588,748, forward strand.
TCACTGTTTAGAAAGTAATCCCTGAGACTGCACACTTCGCGGTTGTGAAGGTCTTTAGCATTTAAGAAGCCGCGACCTCCAAGCTTCCGCGGGATGTACAGTCTCATAACAGAAGATCGTGGGTGTAGCATACGGTGCGCAGTGAGCAGTACACGTACCCTTCGATCCAGGAAATCGAGCTCAGTCTGAGTCCACCTTAATATGCCAAAGGAGTATGTGAGCAACGGCATCACCCAGGCGTTGAAGGCGCGAACCTTATTGCCGCCCGACAGATACTATTGAGTACTTTTGTCAGGCGACAGAAGAAGCGCTCCCTCACCGCCCGTTTGATGTCTCCACCCTCGATACCCAAAGACTGTGACATACCAAGATACTTATAGGTTTCTGCCAGTGGCGGCTGTACCTTGAGTGCACTCGTGCGTTGCACTACCAAAAATTTAACACCATCAATACCATCGTCATTAATAAAACAATCTCAATAATCTGTAATATACATACATAAATTACATTAAAAAATGCAAAGAAACCACTACGCTATGTCGTAGTCTATAAAATTATTTTTCGCTCAGTCTCAAAAAACCTCTCCGTGCGCTTCGTGGAGCGCACGCACTAGCCAGTACAATTTCTATGAGAATCGCGTTAGAACGCCGGGCGCGTGAGACGGAAGATACTCCGTACAAACTGAATTAAGAAAAAGGTAAATCTCGTGCGGCGCACGGAGCCCACACGAGGGACCGGCGGCGATATTACCCGACCAAGTGAAGTTAACGCTCAAAATATAAACCTTTTCTTGCGCTTCAATTGTCAAGTTGGCTTAGTTGGTTAATAACATGGCCTGCACTTCATTTTTCTCGTATCGCGCCATTATTCGTAATTCGTGTTTATTTTATTGTTTGTTTTGTAAAGGGAGTGTGACTATGTGTTTAATGGAAAAAATAAGTGTGAACTTGAATATCGAGAATATGAAAAACAATAATAAAACTTTTAGTAATTGATAAATTAGAACTAAAATCGGCTGGGCCGCCAAGGTCATGCCTTAATTTAAAACCATTTTCCAGGAATCAAAATCGACGGATTAAGGTACTTAATACATATAAAATTTGATTGTTAGTAGGAAAATGTAGCTGTATTGCAATTTTTGAGTTATATATTATAGTATTTCATAAATCCATAAATTAGCGCACCACCGGTTCTCGTAGTCAGCAGCCGCCACTGGTTTCTGCTTCGGGGAGAGATCTGAGAGCCATTGTCTCAGAAATATGTAAATTTGTGGAATTTACAACTTTCCCCCGCTGTACATGCATGACCGCACACTTATCGACACCAAATTCTATTTTGATGGCACTACTGAAGACCTCTGTGGTTTTCAGTAGCTCCAACAAGTCATGTTTATTTGGTGCAAATAGTTTAAGGTCGTCCATGTAAAGCAGATGAGAAATGACCTCACCCTCTCTCCGTAGCTGGCAACCTAGTCCCGAATCCTTCAGCAGGGTACTGAGCGGATTCAGCGCTAGGCAAAACCACAAGGGACTCAGACTATCACCCTGAAAAATACCTCGCTCAATCCTGATGGAATCCTGCGGGCCACAGGGGCCCTCTCCTCCCCCGGGTTGACGAAGGACTGTGGTCCACTGCCCCATGCAAGCAACTAAGAAGGATCTCAAAACTGCATCCATTTTATACAGTTCTAAGATCCTCCTCAGCCATGAATGAGGCACCGAATCATAGGCCTTCTTATAGTCAATCCAGGCGGCCGAGAGGGTCCCTCTGTTTCGCCGAACTCGTTGGCAAATGGTCATGTCTATGAGGAGGAGCTCTTTAGTACCACGTGACCCAACCCTACATCCATTTTGAGCGGGGGCCAGAATGTTGTTCGCAACAATGTGCGTGTTAATTTTTGCTCTCAAAATGGATGTAAGGAGCTTGTATAGCGTCGGCAAGCACGTGATGGGTCTGTAGTTCTTCGCTTCCGTGGTACTACCGGACTTGTAGAGCAAGGAGGTAACACCAGTTGTTAAGGGAGGTGGCAGGGAACCGAGCTCGATGGCTTGCTGGAACTGTGCTGCCAAACGCGCGTGTGAGCATCGAAACCATTTTAGCCAGAAGTTGTGCAATCCATCCGGGCCCGGACTTTTCCAGTTCGGAGCCGTACGGATGGCACAACTTACGTCTTCGGGGCTCACGGTAACAGACCCCATGGGTTCAATGGACTCACACACACGCTTGACAACATCCATCCAGGCGCCCTCGGTGTGCTCGACAGGCACCGACCAAATACTACGCCAAAAGTTAGCCATAGCAGTAGCATCCGGCCGCTGTCCGTCAGACACACGATGGTCGGTTCCCTCCCACTTCCGGTATACCTTCCTTTGGTCGCTTTGGAAAAGGCGATTCAGCTGGTATCGGTCCACACGCTCTCTGTAGCGACGAATACGGCTTGCCCATGCATAAACTTTCTGCTTCAGAAAGTCAATGCGTTCCGTGACACAGGTCATGTAATCACGGGGTCTTACACCAGTCCCCGCGAAGGCTTGGTTCACGAAGCGCATTACTCGGGGGCGGCTATTGCCCCCTCTGAAGCAGATCAGCTTTGCAATGAGAGTCCTATACGTGTCAATACGCCGCTCAATTCGTACCTGCCAAGTAGGGACACTCCCGGCGGTCCTAGGTGCACGGTCAGCGTCCGGAAACTTGACGCGAGCAACACGGCACGCCACTATGGCCCCGCAGTACATAATTGAGTGCGTATCAATCAAATCTTCGCTAGCCCGTAAATACGGGGCTAGGAGATCGTTCAGGGCTCCCATTAACGCTAGATTGCATTATAATCTGTCAATTAAATGACAGCAGTATTAAAACAAGAAAATTTTTATACTAATGCAAATCTATACCGTAGACAAGTGATTACGAGTATATGACTGATGGGAGAATCGTATATCGCAAAAGGTAATTTATCACTATTACCATTTCTTATGTATAAGTATATACTTATATGTACATATACGGCCAAGAAAAAACAACTCGGTTTGTCATTTCACTAGGCTATTTTAGTGATTTTATAAAATCCCAAATACATTAGTGAGTTAACATAATTCACCTGATAAGACAATTCGTTTTGCCAATTCACTAGAAAAATTAAGTGAAATGATAAGATCTCAACTCTCGCGTTTTGTGAGTTGCCAACCTACCCATTTGGTCAAAACTTGCGTTTTTAAACCGGTTCGACACGAGCGCTTTGCCAAGGTACCGGTTTAGTCAGAGATGCAGTGCTTCCTGTTGAACTTAGGCCGTGTTTGTGATAAAACATGGACGGACAAGCGGGGCGTTACGCGATGAGTGGGGAAATGCTGCGAGACCCGAGTATGTCCTAAAACTACAACCAAGATCACCGGGGGATGGACAGCAGCATCTCTGGAGTGCGACGGAGATACTGCAATCGCCACCCGCATGCCAAGCGTGGCGATTATGGCATACCATGAAATTGGGGGAGGCCTATGTCCAGCAGTGGACATCCTTCGGTGAAAATACTCATACTTCTACATGAAATCAACAACGAAACGTTACCATGTTTGTGTTTGCGCGTAGTACCATGCCGCCCCACACCGCTATAGCCCTCTTATTTATCTAAACTATTCTAAACACGTGCTTAGAACCACACAAAATTCTCGTTTAAGACACGACTGCCCAAAAAAGAAGTGTTTTTTTTGGAAAGTACATGTCTGTGAGCAAGCACAAGCTCAAGATAGTGTCGTTGTTATAATCTTCAAATATTTAGGATTGGGAAATATGAGGGAACTTGCATAACATGGAGTGTGAAAAGTCCACTAAGTCGCTTCGAGCAAAGTATATAAGGGTGTGTACATACATAGTTCCGTATTAAATATGCTTAAACCTATTATCGTGGGTCTTACCGCAGTAGCCGTAAATAACTGGCTACTTATTGGCTATATTATATTAGCCATTCTGCATTTGAAGTAACCAGTCTGCATGAGCCCTATTCACATAGAGTCAGTCCAATCCCGCTCTCACTTCGACCTCCGACCCGACACCATCCACTTACACAACTATTATGCTATTAAGTCTATTATGTCACTCATATTATACCCGCGTGGAAAGACTTCCACAGACAGTCGTCTATAACAAAATATACTATGAATATTATCTGTTTGGGGCGCTATCGTATGGCGACTCGTATTGTTATAAACTTTCAGAATATTTGAAAATTACAAAAAATATTAATCAAGTGCAGAATAATAATATTATGATAAAATAATAAACAAATACTAATAACTACATTTAAATAGAAGGAAGCAAATACATATAATTCCTAAAATAACAATACTAGGTAGTGCACGCAAGGCTTTTCATCGAAAATTGCTCTTGACAGTAGCAGATTACTGTTAATAATGCTTTACGGCGACGAGTTTTCCCCAGGTTTGATTACCCGAACCTCTAATCAAACCCGTATTTACTCATTAGTTTGTCCTATGTACAGTCAGCCTCAAAAGTAGCTACGCATTTGAAAAGTTCAAAAGTCTTCATTATAATGCAATAGGAGCTTCTGATCCCTACATATGCGTGGCAACTTTTGATGGTAACTGTACGTAAGTGCTTTAATTCGTTATTATTACCGGCATGCGGGCTTTTCTTTAAGTAGGGTATGGAAACGTAGTTCCTTAATGTAACTATGAGCTTAATTTTATTATAAACCTAAATAATTGGCTTCATATTTTTTCTAACAAAATTTAAATTGCTTGCAATGTACAGCAAAGTAAATTGACAAGACAGTAAAATGACACCCCTAGGCGCCTTCCTGATTTGGCGGGGCGGGAGCGATATGTCATAGGTATTTTGCTCTTTGACGTGAATTTACCGATGTGAGCTTTCCTCACTTGACGAAATAATGTTAGTAATACGTTTGCGCAGTAGTAATACCATGCGCAGAAGTGGGACAGTACTGCATTAGTATCGGTTGACACTGACAGCTGACAGTTTCCTCATATCGTACCGCCCCCGCATCGACAAGTCAGGAAGGAGCCTTAGTATTCTGTTTACTGCAACATCATCTTAAGTGGTGCACCTAGTACATTGAAGGTGCAGATTTAAGAAAGTGAATTGCAAAATGCAAAATTAATTCAAATATTTATGATTTGCTAATAAATACAAACAATTGCTAATGGAACATACTGTTATCTAGTTTGATAAAAGCCGACACGTCCGTAACGCATATATATACATTGATTGTTGTTACTTTAGAGGTTGATAAACTATGAGTCTGGCCATGTGGTACATACTACAACCAAAATGTATACAATTCTACATATGTGATCTAGAATGCCTGTCAAACAGCATTCCTGACGAAACAGTTCCATAGGATTCCTCATCTGGACTCGATTGGAGTCACACGTGTTATTTAACTGCATATTATTGTATGTATGTATTACTTTATTCAAAGTAATATATACAAAGAGTAAACGTACAAAGGCGAGCTTATCCCTTCAATCTCTTCTAGCTAACCTTTGAGCAAATGAGTTCATTAGAGACAATTGGAGGATGACGACAAACAACCTGTGAATTATGCCTCGAACCGAATTAATTTTGAATACACATAACAGAAAATACAATTAAATACTCCGATCTGATTACTATTGTAATTGTATTTCATCGCAGTAAAGAACACAATGGTAAATAAAGTAGTAAGTAGTCTATAAAGTCGAACAGTATTTAATTACAGCTACAACCCTTAGGATCACCTTATCAGTACAGTACCTCAGCAGTACAAGCGAGGTTCTACAATTGGTGGAGTTTCGGTACTGATCATCTGACATTAGGTACGTCATTTTTCCGCAAAAATAACCTAAATTGACAAAAGAGGAGGAAAAGGCATGGTTACCGAATGCTTCTATTTTTGTCAAACGGGGCTTCGCACGTGCTGAGCTGTCATCAGCCCCGTTCCGAGATAACGAAACCTGAAACGTGAATTTGATTTCGTCCTACAAATTCAGCGTAATTATTAAGAACAATAAAGTTGGAAACGAACGGTTTTAATTAAAACTTGAATTTGTTTTTGTTCCAGAATAGCAGAGCCGTACCTGTCTGTTTGGTAAGTAAATAATGATTTTCTCAATAGCTTCAGGTACCTATCAAATAAATAACAAATTGAGTTCCGGAATAACTGTATTTCCAGATTAAGTTTTCGTGGATTGCTTTCTGTTTCGAATACACGCCGTACGAAGCGTACCCTAAAGGCATTTTTAAAAGTCTTTTTCAATTGTCTAGCAGATACGTGACTTGGCTGAACTCAAATTTTATTATTATACAACGTACGTCATACGTCTACTATACGATATTATATTTTAACAAACGAAAATTAATTTGCTAACGATACCTTGCGTGCTTGTGCTCGCGATGTCGTGTATATCAAATGTATGAAATAATTCTCAAAAAGTCAGACAACCTATAAAAAAACTAAAAAAATATATAAATAAATTTTGTACAAAACACACACTGTATATACTTTATGCTGACAAAGTATGCATAATATGGAGCAAAACGACTCCCACGTATTTCTTTCCGCCGATTTAAAATTTCGTATAAAATTGATTTTCCTGAAATAGGTTTATGTAGATACGAAAATACCATCGACATTTTATGAACGAGATGAAAAGGACATTGATTTTACACCTATTTAAATAATACCTTTATAATTAACATATATGTTTGTTTATAAATTGTAAAATTTGCAGTATGTTTAATAAAAAGGGAAAAACAGAGGCATTACTTGAATATTTAATAATATATACAATTAATGATGTTTAAAACATTTCACATTCGCACCTATTTAATACGAAACGTTATATTCGAACCCCACGCCGCTGCTTGAAATAGTTTTTACGTACACAGAAAATAATTTTAATAGAACTAAAATATATGCCGTCAATAAGCCGGAGCTAATAAACGGCCGAGTATTAAAACATACATTGATATAAACAGCCCTGTTAGTCGTAACCAGGGTTATTCACAAACCGACTCGTCCGAAATTCACACCTCACCCGTTTTTATATGATAAACTGTCAAAATTAGACAAATGATATTTGACAGTTTCCGTATAAAAACGGGTGAGATGTGAGATGACAGGTGAGGACGAGTCAGATTTTGAATAAGAGGGCAGGGGTGTTTTCACAAAACGACTCGTCCTCGCCCTTTTCACCTCACACCTCACCCGTTTTTATATACACCCTGCAATTGTTGACAAATGAGTCCAGGGCTCAAACTTTTCATGCCGATGACGTAAAATTGACGTCACATTGCGTATAGAATGATTCCAATTAGTTTTATAGTAATTATCAATATTCAATCATCAATCATTTAATTATGCATTTACTAGCATTTGCCCGCGGCTTCGCCCGCGTACTAAGCGTAATTTTTAACCGTCTACAAAAATAGGTTCTCTGTTTGACTCGTATGTATGTATGTACGTATGTAGGTATGTATGTTTGTCCACGATTATCTTGCGTTTGGCTGAACCGATTTAGATGCGGTTTCCAGAAAAGTATTTGTTACATTCTGGGGGTTTCGGTATACGAAGTTTCGTGATTGTGATTCATTAACAGATGAACAGATGAAAAGTCAGTATACATTCTGAGAACCGGCAAACTGTTGAATTTCATTTGATTTTGGCAAAAATAAGGATCGAAAACTATTATCTATCATACATTTCCGAGAGGCCGAAGGGGAAAGGCCCTATAAAATAAAAACATGTCTTAAATGGCCCTTAGTAAAAGTATCTCGCTGCTTGGTCGTTTGGCGTTTGGCACAGAATCTGTGTACTACAGTAACACCAATAGAAAGTCTGAAAACGACCAAGCAGCGGTCATAAACTCTGGTCCTTTGAAGTACAGAAATACGGCTAATTCAATATCACGTGTAAGCCTTATTTTTCCTAAAATTAAATTTATTAGGTAGGTTTTGCCAGTTCCCATTGGCGCAACCAAAAAGAAAATTTGGCCTCACTTCCATTCGCACTCCTTACTGTCAGTCCGTCTGTTACAACCGAGTTGCTTTTACTGGACCGATTGAATTGCAATTTGGCACAAACTATCAAGAATTTAGAGCGAGGTTAAGCAATGTGGGCGCAGGTCAGTTCTTGGATGGGTGACCGCTTTAAGTGATTACTAACTGAGCGCTCTCGTGCTTTGGAAAGCACGTTAAGCCATTAATAGCGGTTGCTGTCTACGACAGACTACCCTACACGTGACCCCTGGGTGGTGCTAAAAGTGCAACAAAAACTGGCAACCGTACTTGTCTTCTCGAAGATCACACTCTATGTCGTTTTTGAAAGCCAATCCATAGATACCTCACACGCCTATTATAGTAACATTAAACTTTTTTTTTTACAATCCCTGGCATTTATGGAGTGCCAAATTTTACCTCGGATTCATATTAAGAGACGTTTCGGATACTCAGATATCGATTTTAAACGAAATCGAGACGGAAATGAAGAAAAACAATATGGCCGCCACTTGTTCCAAATTTTACCTTAAATTCGTATTCGATTTTAAACGAAATCGGGTTGGAAATGAATAAAATCAATATGGCTGCCACTTTTTCCAAATTTTACCTCGGATTCGTATTAGGGGACCTCTCGGACGCTCGGATATCAATTTTGAATGAAATCGGGACGGAAATGAAGAAAATCAATATGGCCGCCACTTTTTCCAAATTTTACCTCAAATTCGTATTAGGGGACCTCTCGGACGCTCGGATATCGATTTTGAACGAAATCGGGACGGAAATAAAGAAAATCAATATGGCCGCCACTTTTTCCAAATTTTACCTCAAATTCGTATTAGGGGACCTCTCGGACGCTCGGATATCGATTTTGAACGAAATCGGGACGGAAATAAAGAAAATCAATATGGCCGCCACTTTTTCCAAATTTTACCTCAAATTCGTATTAGGAGACCTCTAGGACGCTCAGATATCGATTATGAATGAAATTGGGAAAGATATAAAAAAAATTAATACAGCTGCGACTTTTTCCAAATTTTACCTCGGAGTCGTATTAAGAAACCTCTCGAATGATCAGATATCGATTTTTAACGAAATCGGGAAAGAAAAGAAGAAAATCAATGTGGCCGCCACTTTTTTCCAAATTTTACCTCGGAGTCGTATAAGGGGAACTCTCGGACGCTCAGATATCGATTTTGAACGAAATCGCGACGGAAATGAAAAAAAGCGATATGGCCGCCACTTTTTCCAAATTTTACCTTGGAGTCGTATAAAGGGACCTCTCGGACGCTCAGATGTCGATTTTGAACGAAATCGGCACGAAAATGAAGAAAAGCAATATGGCCGCCACTTTTCTTCAAATTTTACCTCTAAATCGTATTAGGGGACCTCTCGGACGCTCAGATATCGATTTTGAACGAAATCGGGACGGAAATGAAGAAAATCAATATGACCGTTACTTTATTCAAAGTTTAGGTACCTCGGATTCCTATTAAGAGGCCTCTCGGACGCTCAAATATCGATATATGTCGAAATCGTATCGGACGGCACCATTTACAATTGAATTAAAAAACATTTACAATACATTGAATCAAAAAAGGTCGTATCTTCATAGAGAACTCACGGCACTTCATGCACCTTTACACCTTATAAGAAGGACCTTACATGCCAAATTTGGTATCTATCGAACCAGCAGCTTGGGCTGTGCGTTGATATCACTCAGTCAGTCAGTTTCTTCTTGCAATTTGGCACAAACTTTCAAAAGTTTTCATGTCCACAATATTAAATTTCAAAACCGATGCCATTTTCGTAATTAACGTCCCATAAAACCATAAAAACGACACCCATATTAATATTTAGATATTTCATCCCCCTCGCATCCCAACAGGGGGGGGATGGTATTTCACGTCCTCCACGTGATATTTTAAAATCATTGTTTTTTTCTTTATCAGCGACCCGGCATATAATGAAAACAATACCCATGTCGATTTTTAGAATAATACACCACCTTCCCCCTTTTAGGGGTTGATTTCTCAAAAAACCTGAAACACGTATTTACTCATTTATTGTTAGAAATACTCTTGTGAAGTTTCGAATAAAATAGTCCAACTAATCTTGTTTCCCCATACAAATTTCGGACCCCCATTTCACCCTCCTAGGGGTTGAATTTTGAAAAGTCCTTTCTTAATGCACCTCAAGACCTTATATGGAACCTACATACTAAATTTGGAATTTCTAGAACCAGCAGTTTGCGCTGTGCGTCGATATGTCAGTCACTCAGTCAGTCAGTTATTTACTGAAATTTGGCACAAACTTTCAAGAGTTTTCATGTCCATAACATTAAATTTCAAAACCGATGCCATTTTCGTAATTAACGTCCCAAAAAACCATAAAAACGACACCCATATTAATATTTAGACATTTCATCCCCCTCGCACCCCAACAGTGGGGATGGTATTTCACTTCCTCCACGTGAGATTTTAAAATCATTGTTGTTTTCGTTATCAGCGACCCAGTATATCATAAAAACAATACCCATGTCGATTTTCAGAATTTGTCATCACCTTTCCCCCTTTTAGGGGTTGATTTCTCAAAAAACCTGAAACACGTATTTACTTATTTATCGTTAGAAATACTCCTGTGAAGTTTTGAATAAAATAGTTCAACTAATCTTGTTTCCCTATACAAACTTCGGACCCCTATTTCACCCCCTTAGGGGTTGAATTTTGAAAAGTCCTTTCTTAGTGCACCCCTAGACTTTATAGGGAACCTACGTGCCAAATTTGGAATCTCTAGGACCAGCGGTTTGGGCTGTGCGTTGATATGTCAGTCAGTCAGTCAGTCAGTCAGTCAGTCAGTCAGTCAGTCAGTCAGTCAGTTTCTTCTTTTATATATTTAGATGATGGTATTTTTTCAAACAGAGAGTTTTCGTTCATATTTAGATTCAACATTTCTACAACCTGTTATAAAACTTGAAAGAATATGAGTTCCTCGTCTGTTTATAAATTAAGATTGTAAATAAAAAAGAGAAATCCTTTATAATCTTGGGATGCAATAGGCCGTATTTGAAAAAAGACTATTGTAAATGCATGATTATAACACCAATTGGAATCATCCTATATGCAATTTTACGTCATCAACACGAAATGTTCGAGCCCTGCAAATGACAATTAAAATTAAACATGTAGGTATTACGTTAAGTATATGACTTCAAAGCAAACACCGCAACAAAATTTTACTTCATCAATGACCACGACAACTAGATCAATACTAAATCAAGCCAACGATTAAATAAACACTATTAAATTTGAACAACTGTGGTTGCGGCTAAAACCGGCATTCGCTTTCATAAATGCATCTGAATGAAAGAATAAAGTTGCCAGTGATGTGTGCTAATTACATGTCACTAATGCTATTCTTGAAACACAAACCTTTTTTACTTCGTCAATTTACCAAGTCCACGTCTAAATACCTATAATTTTTTTACAAAATGGACAGGGTTAAGCCCCTGAATGCCACGGTGCTCTAGCTGATTCGCTTTCATAGATGCATCTGAATGAAACAATAGAGTTGATTGGATTCGGCTGCGGCTGCGGATCCCGGAACACCGCCGGCCCCGAAAGTGTCCCAGTTAGATTAACTCGCATGTCTTATTAAATTGGGCTCTGGGCGAATCGGAAACTATCGACCCCCGGCGCCGGCGGGCGTCGGAAATCAAACTAATCGATTTTCATTTCGCCGACAGGAAATTAAATCCTTTGAGAGTCGTTCTCGATAACGGATTTCAGCTAAGCACGACACGTGTTCTGCAACTGGCTTCATAATGCGGGGTTTAGGAGTCCGCTCGGCTCGAAGCAGGATGTGTTAGACAAGTTGTTGCTTATACTACGTGTCTAGAAACTAACATGTGAAGGTAACTTTAGACATCTTCGTTAAACTATAAAACGTTGTCTTGTTAAGTAAATATAACGCAATTTCGTAAAGTATTACCTGGAAAGATAAACACTATCCTAATAATAATTTTAAAATTCTGTTTAATTGATTATTTTTTCTCCGGTATGCGATTTTACAAATGCCGTTCCCGGCCAACAATTGGAAGCTGCTGGTCGATCAAGTATATGTGTATGGGAAATTAGCGATCGATACTCGTAATATCGAGTACGGAAGAGCGTAAAGTGAATCTTTGAATTGAGAAACATTTTGATTTGCAAGTTAGGTGACTTCTGATCTGTCACTGCGGAGGCGGTAAACGACATCTGAAAGCCGTTATCTGTGTCAACTGAAGGTCGCGTCAGAACCTCCTCTTTACTAGGGGCCAACATTTTAATAAGTGCTTCCAGACTGGTGCGGGATGCGCGGAAGTAATGCAATACGAAAGCAGTACTGCCCCACTTCTGCGCATCATATTAGTACTACGCAAATTTAATACTGACAGTATGGAATACTGTAAAGAAATATGTGCGATATCAGGAAGCTCAAGTCAAAGAACACCACATCAAAAAAAAACAAAATCTAAATCGTTTATTGACAGAAACAAGTTGTTACACAGTATTTCTATCAGACTCCAAACTAGGCTGTATATCAATTCCGCTCGGCCAACTCAGGAATTAGCCTTACATTGAGTTGATTGTATCTACGTATACGCTTAGAATATACTTATTTGGGTACGTAAACGGATAGCATTTTTTAAATACATATTACCATTGCGCAATGCGCCACATATGCTCGCAATAAATTTTCCATAAACTCGTTATTAGGCATTATTACGCGACGCGCGCGAAAAATCCAATACAGTATCAATTCCAGTGCCACCTGCTACCACACCTCGTGATCACTTCACCTTTTTATTACGACAATACTAATTTACATTCATTTGTTTGGCATTATAAAACTTGAATTGATTCGGTTCTGTGAAATTGTGGGTCATTTACCAAACGAAACGTGGATAATATAACCTAAACTTATGGCCACTAATATAGGTACTTTAGCTGAATAAGAAACGTACTCTATGGTACCCGATTTATTTTGTTCTGTGTTACGAATGAATGTTTTTTTTTCATTTACCTAATGTGAAAATAAATACCAATGTTAGAAATACATAGCTGAAGTACAGTAAAAATATGGGTGCACACAACTTACTCAAAAATATGTCCCTTAGCTCTTATGTCGGCGGATTAAGGTTTCAGTACTTATTTATGAGAGAATTAAATCGATACATATATTTGGACTGTCAACTTGACTGCCACTGCAACTTTTTACAGACAGGTATATCAACTTTAGGTGAATTGGTCGTTAGGTCCTTCATCCGTTAGGTGTTTGGTATAAAGGTATTTTGTTGTTTAAACCTAGGTATTTCCATTTTTGCCATTCGATATTTAAGTGAAATGGTTTTAATTATTTTTAACAAAGGTATTAATTACGACGTAAATTTAGGTAAATCAATTTTACGTACAGATGTAGGGAATGATCCGTTCCCATCGTATAAATTCGGACTACGACTACACCCGAAGTGGCTATCAACTATTGTATTAAATTATTGACACGTTCATGTCTGTTAATGTACAGCCTTGGGCAGAAGTATTAAGCACTCCCGCGTTTTTCATATAATAGTAAAACTTAGAATAAAACATTTTATATCTTTTATTATAGAAAATTCTGATATTTTTCAATAACACTAGCTATTCAATGACGTTATACATAATTGCACTCAAAAAATGCAATGTGGTCCTTTTATTGCGAACTCGATTATTTTTAGCTTTCAGTTTTCTAGGATAAATAGCTACTTCGAAATTATATCTGCTAAAGTTTTCTAGATGTTTATATACATTTTTCTATTTTGCGTCAATGTGTAGTTTTGTAATTAAAAAAACAAAGTTTATTTATAAGTTACAAAGAAAAATAAAGGGTGCTTAATACTTGTGGCCAAGGCTGTAAAGCTAGTCAATGTCAAATATCACATCGAAAAGAAAAAAAATGCCATTTGACACGACAGAATATGTTAAATGATACGGTAATTGATTGACACTTCTTCGGAACTAGCCGTATCCAGAGTTTTAATGATGGGAACGGATTATTCATAACATCTAATCTATGATGGATCTACGGCTAATCTATCGCGAAAATAGGTTTTCTACTGTAGCTTGTTATTTTTGTAGTAACTGAGACTGTAATTTTATATTTAACTATACAATGTATATTGTTTTGAAAAAATGACACCTCGCCGAGTTTCTTACGCCGGTTCTTCTCGTGGCAGAGGTTTATTTTTCCGAACCGGTGGTAGTTTATTGACGTTCATAGGTGCATGTAATATGCCTAATTTGAAGAATAAACTACTTTTACTTTTACTTTTACATCAGTACTTATTCTGATGTATAACCGAAGTAATGTTAGTTGTCAAGAGATGCGGCAGCGCGTCCAGCCAAGTTCACGCCAAAAGGAACTGGCGAGCAGCAGCTGATATTATCGGCTATCATCACTGCTTGCTAAATGATACTGAGTACTGTACTGAGTGACTGTCTATAATGGGTATAAAACACATACGCAGGAGTGCGCAACTCATTTGTTTTCTGCCTTTACAATAACAAAAAATATTTATCTAAACTAGACTAATTGACACAGATAAACATTTTGTACTATTTTATGTGACAGTGATCGAGTAAGTGTCAATGATTCTGGGCAATATACTTTAATTATATCCTTTTCTAGCCAACGAGGAGTAACTAAAATAACAGAACCTATATTTTACGGGCAAATCGCTCTTGACCAATTTTATTAATACTCATCAAACCGTTGCGCTTTTATTAAATTTCTCGCCGGCCCACCTAACGCCCGATCCGAAGCTTTATATGAAATTGAGTTTCTATTCATTGTATTCATGTGGAATTCGGTCAGTGCGGTATTCAATTATAGTATCGGTTTACCTATATTCAAACTATTTAACCGTATGACTACATTTCAAATAGGCCACTTAGTTTACATTTACAAAATTAAAGCAAGTGAAGTGAGTATAATATGTATAGGTACGACTTTAGTTCTACAAAGCAAATGTCAATATTCGGGGTCAAATGTTAACTAAATCAAAATGTCAGCTTTTAGGTCATCCTAAAGTTATTTTGATAAGCGTTATTGTTTAGGTTTAATTTGTAGTTAGACAGCTTTATTTTCAACAACTTATTAATATTTTGATATAAAATACTCGAACTCGGATGGGCTTATTATATAACAAAAGACTGCTTTGACCGAGCAAAATAAATTTCTTCATCTTTTGTGTACGAGGAATGCTGTATAATATAAGTAAAATCTTGTCAAGTACCGTAAAACGGGGTGAGTAGGTTTCGCGGGGAGAGTTCGGTTATTAATGGGGAGAGAAGGTTTGAGAGGGGGGTGAGAAGGGATTTTAAGGCTACTGCTACAAAAATAATGTATTCCAATTTAAAATGGGGCTATAGTAATACGCATAATAAAAAAATCGATCCAACAATCTTCCAAAATCACCTTTGTATGAAAAACCCTCTCACCCCAAATACGAGGCACTACGGGGTGAGGTGGGTTTTCCTCTTAATCGTCAAAGTTATGAAATGGAACTACCCAAAATAAAATACAAACTAAAATACAAACGTCCGGAACACTTATATACACCATTCAGTTTTCACATGTAAAAATAAAATTTTATTGAGGTTTGAAACTCAAATTTCACCCAACTGACCCCATTTCACGGTATCACATATTGAATATTGGGATGGTTATATATGTAGACAACCGGCTTCAAACATGATAGCCTTTAAATAAAACAGTTTTTAGTTTCATTTTATTTTTGTATCATTGTGTGTGCCTAATATGGATCTTATTTATCCGAAATAAACGATTATTATTATTATCCAATATTACTATTTACTGGAGTGTCTTATATACAGAGTGAGCCCTGTAACAGGAACAAAAAATTAAACGGTGGACTATTTAGCAGGTCAGAAATTATTTCCAAGTGGTCTGATACAAAGAAAGCTAACGTGTTTTTATACTACTCTTCTGAAGTGATATTAATGTTAATTTATTTTAAAAACTGAGTAAAATTGAAAAAAAATCAAACATATCCTTGAATACAAAACATACTAGAACATTTATGACTCATAACTTGATACTACCTTTAAAACTGCATTAACTGATGCGTTATAATCTCCTAGTGTCAAGATCCACTACTCGGTCATACATTAATTTTAAAAAATCCGATATTAAAATTTTGTCAAGATATTTTGACTCAAATGCAGCTCATTACGCAGAAGCTCTAAGGAAGCGTACTTTTAAATATTTGCTCCTGTTACAGCCACCTTGTATTTAAATATAAATATTGGTGGACAATCTAACACGAATCAACTTAGTCCCAAAGTAAGCAAAGCTTGCACTATGGGTACTAGGCGAGGATATTTATACTTATAAATACTTAAGTACATAGAAAACATCCAAGACTCAAAATCAAATATTGGTGCTTATCACACAAATAAACGCCATGACCAGGATTCGAACCTGGGACCAGCAGCTACATATATGGTGTTGAGAGTTGTCCCTACCGCCCGCTATCGGCTGATTTATTTACTTATACAAACTTAACAAATATATCTTCAAGTGATCGCCCGAGACCAAATGACTGATCCTGGCCTATGTAATTTTAGACATTTTTTTTCAAATCACTCCAGTCCAGTGAAATGACAAATGGACCTTTTTGGCCATTATTATTATTTCTCGAAACTAACCGACCCAGGGATTTAATAAAATCGCTTGAGTTTTTAGGAAAATGATGAAATCGAGTATCCACTTTTAATGCATTTTTGATTAAATTTTAGTTTTGATCATTTTCCTGCAACATATGTAAGTAATTTGACTTACTTCATCATCATCATCATATTGGTTGAGGGACGACCACTGCTGGACATAGGCCTTCCCTGAGAAAAAACAGACTGGTGCCACAATGACCGGTCCTGCGCCACACGCACCCAGTGGACGCCCACAAAGTTTAGCAGGTCATCAGTCCATCTTGTGGTTGATCTACCTACGCTATCTGACTGACGTACTTATTTCTGTAAATTGCTGAAATTTCGGGGAAGCAATCCTGTTGCTGCCGCACTCAAAAAAACTAGGAAATCGCTCCTAAATCGTTCCGGTCTATTCGCGGCAGGTTGCAGATAAGCGAGGCCGACGGTTCCTGTTTGCTATCGCGCTAAGTGCGCCGCGTCACTATTAATGTTGTTTATAAAAGTAACCCGATACACGGTCGGGCTCCGCTGACGTACCCACACTTCGATTTGACCGCGGCAGCGGCCGCGTCCCGCGGGAAATTAAGAAACGAGATACCACTGACCACGTCTCGATGTTGACTCGTATGTGAGTGCGTGCTCACGTCACAATGTATTTCTAATAACAGACGGATTTTTATATACGTCCCTTGCTGAGGTTCCGAGAAATTACAGATTAAAAAAAATATACACTTGGGGCTTAAGAAATAAATGCGGCAGCTTCAGCGAGCGGAGTATACACAATATATACATATTATAATCATAATCAGTAGATATAGGTACTTACATAAATATTATATATTTGAGGGTGATAAATATCTATTACCTACGACAAAGATATTTTGTTATTTTTAGTAACATCTCTCGTCATCATGCTCGCAGGATTGCCCGGGGTCCGCTACATAATCGGTATTTTTAGTAACATCAGTAATAACATTATATTATTAGTTAAGTAAGGACCCGGGTATATCCTAAAACTACGATCAAGACCACCGTGGGATGGGCAGCTGCTTCCCTGGAGTGCGGTGGAGATACTGCGATCGTCAACCCGCATGGCCTATGGCCTACGTCCTTGGGCTGATATGGTGGATTAGTTAAGTAATAACTAAGTTAGCTCGCTTGGTATTTTACATTGAGACCGCGCGCCTATAGACGTTGCGGTTGCATCGGCCACGAACGTAGGAACTATTATTAAAACGAGTTCCTGATTTGACTATGCGGAGGCGGTACGATATGAGAAAACTGTCAGCTGTCAGTGCCAACTGTCAGTCGAGTCACTAGGTATTGCTATTTACTGGGCCCCTACATTTAAATGGGGGCTTCCTGATTGGCGCGGGATACGTGGACGCAAGGCAAAACTAATGCAGTACTGACCCGCTCCTGTGCATGATATTAAGTACTATTGCGCAAACGAAATACTGACAGTATCTAGTCAAATGAGAAAATTACTGCGACATCACAGTAAGCTCACGTCAAAGAACAAACTACATGTCGATCCCGCCCGGTCAAGTCACCTAAGAATGGTAAATGTTTTTTCTAAATTTTGTCATGGTTATCTAACTAACACAACTACCAACTTCATGTATTTTAATGGGAGTTTGATTTTCCATTTTACATAGCTTTTTTTATGTGGTTTAACTATTACTCATTAACTAGAAGATAATGTCTACATTGCTTATACTGTTTTTTGTTATTGCACCATTTGTTGGCGTGATTGGCGTATTGTGCACCCATGCAAAATTACAGCTTTCCAGTAGTAAAAGTCCTGAGCTAAGCCGCGAACGGGTGGACGGTCGAACCGACGGCCATAGCACAAACTATTAAGTTATTATTATTAGTAGAAACAAAAAAATACTTACATCACTCTGTCTCTACTAATAGTACCAAATGTGACTCCCGACCAGAATGTAGAATTATTTTTATTTCGATATTTAACCTTATAATCAGATGTACTTATAATAGATATGATGGCTTCTCTACTTCTAGTCTATTCCATTCGTTAGTTTCTACTTTAAAATCTCGAACTATGAAACCAAACAAACATTTGCTCTGCCATTTTCAGAGCTTAAGGCCTTTTTGCATCAAGTCATTATGGTGTACCTACTTACTCGTAATAGTTGAGCTTTCACGGTTGCCCGTGGAACTTTTTGAATGCGCTCAGTATCGAAGTTGGTGCTTGAACTAGAGCTTTTTGTTCCTTTAATGCCGTTATGCGCTTTTATGGCATGGTCAGCACGAAACTGATGTTTCTGAAACTTTTTGTTGAAAAGTTTGTTTTTATAATAGGAATAAACAAAACAGATTTTTCTTATTTTTCATTGTTCTTCTCATTCATTTTAAATACAATACATGATTTTGAGAAAGTTATTAAATCATTTTGTTGACGATTTAAAGATAAAGTATATATAAATACATAATATTTACTACTTGTACCAGCGCCTCTTAAGTACCTAATCTTGCTTGGTTTTTTAATAAACTGGCTTTTCTTGTTGCGATATGCAGCACATAAGTAATTAATCCAAGGCAAGTAGACTAAAGAATCTGCACGATGACTACAAGAGTGCAGAAAATTAGCTTTTAAGTCATCACCGAGGCAAATAAAGATACAGATTCACGACAAGCTCATTAACCCCGTTTAAGGAACCAAATTAGTAATTCAATCAAATAAAAAAAACAAGTTTTCTAATTAACGCTCCAAGCTAAAAGGATTGAAAAGACATGAAATTGGTATTCAGACCTGCCATTATGTGCACTAGTAGACACTTAATGCAATTGAGCTATGTGGTTCTACGTATAAGTAGTGTAACATTGACGAGTATTAGCTGAGGCCGTTATGCTACTCAGTTTTGTCATGGAAGGTTCATCCCGCCGTGATTCCCTTGACATGGAAAAGCGAGTTAAGTACTAGTTGTTAGTTGAGTCAATACAAAATACTTACCTTTGATTTTATAGGAGTATCTATGTTTTTGTTTTTCACTTTTATGAGCCTTGTATTTAATTAAGTAAATATAAGCTTGAAAATGGCAATGCAACTTGCAACAACCTGCTTCAGTATTTAGAATATGTCACAAAAAATTGCGTTGTCCGAAGATGCTTCTAACGGATCTTAAAATAAATAATAGTTCAAAATAAACTATACATTCATGTTTGTACATGCACGAAACAATGGCTTTTTGCTCGTGTGTTTGCTCATTAGTTTTGCAAATTATTTACGGTATGACATCCTACAAATTGCATTCACTTAGCACAACATTGTTTTGGACATATTTCGTAACGATCTGACGTAAATATGAGAGAACTCACCTCACTCCGGCTGTTTAAGGCCATAGTTTTTCGAAGAACAGCTATCCGTCAAAATAAATAGATGTCATCTAGGACTATCAGGATTTTCGAAACAATCTGTGGTATTTTCGTCACAAGTACATATTTACTTACTTATAATCTTTGGTACAAAGCAAAACAAACGTGACTGACTTATAAGTTATAAGTAAAACACGGGTAAAAAGGATGTTTAGAATTCTCTTTAACATGACTCTCCAATATATTCAAAGCAATATGTTTGATCAATTCCTTCTACGAGCAGTCATGATGCGTAAAAAAAACATACGTAAGTAAATGGTAAGTCCCTTTATTATTCTTTCTTCTTGCCTACTAGTGTCAACAGTCAGACAAGTTAATACAGATTATTTACTGCGTACCTTTATTTAAATGAGTGCTTCCTTAATGGTGCAGCATTTGCACTTAAGCGGGGAGGTATTGAATGAAGTACTGCATAATACGATAAGAGCAACCTTCCTATAGGTTTAGAACTGATGTCACCCAGATAGGAAAGCATTTGTAAAGAAAGTACAAAATAATGCATACAGATTCGGCGTGCAAAATTATAAATATCTCCAGTTAGCAAAATATATAAAGAATACAATTATCATAACTATTCAACAGAAGCAACATAGGTACGTGAGAAATTAGATTTCTATGACTAATTTAGTTAAACCGTGTCTAAAACAAGGTGACAACACGTCAAAAGAGCGTTAGAATACTTTCACTGGCACACACACGTCATTTAAAAGGAAAAGTGTCACATACTTACGAAACAGGCTTAAGTCTCATGTCATTATAGAGACGAAATTATGCGTGTATATGAAAAAAGCATACGCAAACCTCATCCTCTTTGAATAACGTGATGGGAATACTTTTACAAAAGACGTGGAAGTTTTGCTATATTTTTCCCAATGCTTTGGGACTTTTTGAGGCTGGAGAACTTTTTCATTATCAGGAGTGATCGCAGTGCAGTGTGGCCGTATATTTACGAGCTAGCATGCCGTTGTTTATGCACGTCTTCGATTATTTTGTATCCAAACAATAGATAATTTATGTACATGGTGTTAATTCTAGAGGCTTTGGGGTAATTGTGCTGTTTAAAATTTACACATTGTGCCTCATTTTATTAGCACACATTAATAACTCCTACTGAGAATTTTATAAAATGCTGACTATTGCTGACTATACTCGTATACATTGCATATCAAATTCACAAAATATGTGCGAGATATTTAACAAAATATGTTTTGTCTCGAGTCGTCAATCGATTTTTTACTTGACAGTTCATTGTCTTTTTTTATCTTACAAATCAACCTAGTCCTAAACTAAGTAAAGCTTGGACTATGGGTACCAGACGACGATATACATACTTATATACATAAATACATACAAAACATCCAAGACTCGGGAAGAAATATTCGTGCTAAATACACAAATAATGCTCTGCCCGTGATTCCAACCCGGGACCTCCGGCTTCGTAGGCAGAGTCACTACCAACTAAGCCAAAGTGGTCGTGAATTAGTTCCCCAATCGTTCCCGCCTAAGATCTAAGGTATAATCAGGGATCGCCGTCTCAGCTGGATGGGGATCTCAATAAATAAACAATAGGAAGGGTTTTGCACATGCGTGTTTGTATTTTCTTGTTTAATTTAACTTGCATAGTACTCGTAAATTAACTCATAAACACAACGTAGTGCTCTTCGATTATGGTATGGTAATCAAAAATAGATTACTAAAGTAAACTCTTAACTTAGCTTAACAGTTCAAAACTCAGAGCTCAGACGGAGTAAGGACGTTGTCGGTATACAATTTTTTTTAAACTCTCTTACATCTTACCATACCTGTTTACTGCACTGTTGGCACAGCCCTTGATGTTTCCTGCGTTGCAAAAGTAATTAAGATTCTAGTAGAATAGTAGGTCAATGTCCACGCGACGCGCTGCTTAACAGTCGCACTTGAGCGTTGTGTTTATGTAAATGTACATAGATAAACATTGCACTATAGGGAGCATCCCACCATTGCTTATTTTTGCAATACTTAACTATTATCACTGCTTTGAATACGCTGTGGGATTATTGGGCTTTGAGCATTGTTTTAAACTAACATTAAAGTCATTAAACATTGTTATTTATTTGAGGTATTCCCTTATTCAATTCAAAGTTAATTTTTAGGGTTCCGTACCCGAAGGGTCCACGGAGCCATATTGCCGTCACTCGCGTGTCCGTCTGTCGTCTGTCACACATTTTGTTCTAAAGAATTTTAACTTCCCATTGACCTGTGAACTTGAAATTTGGTAATAATGTTCAATACTGATACTAATATATTGATATATATATAACATTTGTTTTTTAGTTGTAAGCAACCCTCGGTGCGCGAGTCCGGCTCTTACTTGGCCGGTTTTTTTTTTAAATCAGACTTGAACAGCATTCATCATCACCACTAAGTGTTTTACTATAAAGTCTTGAACCGGGGACCTGCTCAGATTTTAGTTTTAATAATGTGCTTATATGGAATAATTAGCTGGAAAAAAATTATGACCTGATTAAGAACACTTCAACTGTATTCTGATTTGGATAAGTGTAGTTTCAATTCGAATTTGATACTCAATTGGACGCAGTTGTGCAAAAACGATCCAATCCACAAGATATCACCAATGAAATTCATGATTTTTGTTTAAACTAGATGGTTCCAATTTCAAATTTTACATAGCTTTTGTTGGGTTGTTTTCGCATAACTACGTCCAATTATTATAATTGTACAAGCGCAAGAGCAACTTCATTAACGCACGTGGATATTTACGTAATGATCATTGTGCCCGCCTCACACTACGGCCTGTAAACAATGTTTTCCAATACAAAGAAGATAACTCACTAAAATACGACCTTCTGAATAGAAAACCGAGCCTTCACGCTGGTAGAGCAATCATTAGTTGTGATTATTCTGTAAATGATTACAGTACTGCGCAGGAAAGGGAAGTGACGCTAGAACACAGGCACGTTCAAGGTGTCGGATTATAGCACTTATTACGCACTTGGAAATGTAATTCACTGTAATTATCGAGCCATATTTTCATACAGATCAAGTAATTACTAGTTGTCTCGCTTTTGATACCCACATTAAATTAGGCATAAAACGATAACTAATTGAGCGCAAAATGTGTCTGAATTTTTAATGGCCTGACTAAGGCTGGACTCACACAGTCCGAATTCAAATGTTAATTTATAATTTGAATTCTTATCACTAATAGAGACATACATTCTGAACTTTTCAGATTACGGATTTGTCAGATAGATCTGTCACAATGATATGAACGTGGGCTATGGATTCAGACTAGGAAAAGATTATCAATCCCGAACACATTTACGTCCGTTTTTCGATACGTTTTCTATGAGAGAGCACACACATACCTTAATAATCAGGTTAAGAATTTGTTGGTTAGCAATATGAAAAATTCGAAGAAAGAAAATGGTGTTTTATTTTCATAATATACAGACTATTGGTAAATATGAATTTTGAAGATACTATCTGAATTCCGGTGCCTTATCTCATAGAAGGCACCGGAATTCAGATTATAAACTCTAATTATGAATTAAGATTAGAATTTAGACTGTGTGAGCCCAACCTAAGAGCAGGGTAAGAAGAAATATCTGCAACACTCATAATATTATAACCCTGCGAAACTAAGCAACTGCTCATTAATTTTCTTGGTGTTGACACTTGAAGTATCGTAGTGAGTCCAAGAAAGCGTAATTAAATTTAAAACAACCGGCCCCGGATCCGGCGTTCTATAAAATTAAATCAAACTTTGAGTAACTCTGCTTACATAATTCAAGGCAATAATAAAAATGGAAAAATAATAGATCGCTAATTTCACTCGGCTCTCTCCGAGATTCACTTTCATTACAAAAATGGTTATTATGTAGGTAAAACAACATGACCATTTTGCACGTAATACTTTCTAGGCCCGCAGCCGACGGCGGGCGCACACCGCGCTATCTTTTCTCTATAATCGGACGTTTCGACACAGCGTTTCCTCAGCAGGCAGGGCCACACGCCCCTCATATATTTTCATGCTCTCGTGACCGCCTAATCCGTAACTTGTTCACCTAAATTGAGCTATAAACTCCATTGCAAAAGTCTAAACCAATGCCACCAAAAAGAAAATCGGTACTACACTCTAATAATTTCCTACGCCATTACAATTTCGCAAAAACGTTCGCACTTATTGTTGATTGCCTCACAAATCACCTGTTAGTTAATTTGAATGTCTTCATTGACACAATAGACTTACAGTTACCAAAATCAGAAGTGAAAATTTGTATAAATAGCAATAATGTATTCGCAAATTTATGGAAGCATTCAGAGACGGGCGTACGGAACGACCCTTCAATTTCCTTTTCAGCCTGAATCTATTCACGGAGCGAAAGCATTTCCTTGCGCCTTCGAACTTCCAATCAGGGACTTTCGAATAAAATGTAGGCATTATTATAAAATAGGTCCTTATAATCGCAGACGAGGTGAATATTAAAACGGTATTCTTTCATTATCTCCAATTTTTGAAGCGGAAATTGCGTTTCTCGTTTACATAAAAAAGGGTAACGCGTGATTGATAACATTCAACATGAAATTCCCAAATAAAATAATTAATCGCAAAGTTAAGATGGAGTGAACGGCGAATCTGCATAATTAATGCTCCTGTGAAGTGAAGTTACCAATATAAAATGAAAAGAGACATTTCTCGCACAAAATTGACGACTTTGTTAAGGTAAAGAAAGACTAGTAGGTCCTTGCTGGAACACTTCTCGTTAAGTCGAGCTTTGTCGCCGTCGTTTCCACACTGCGGAAATATATGATAGGTAAACTCCTAAATATGAAGTCAGTTTAAAAAAAATCGGACTAGTACAAGTTAAACTCGCGTGGAGAGGAAAATTGAAACAAGAGTGTTCCTAATAAAGATTCTGCTTTTTTCCTTTCGAGGTAATTCTTCTTCTTTCATTTAAATCTTGACTACTCTTATCGGTGGAGCAATTGCCAGCCCTTTCTGTTCTCTACCATCTCTTGCACTTTCAGATTACATGACCTTAACCTTCCCTTTTATTTGTTCAAAGTAGTTTCTTCTTGGCCTTGCTCTTCCCCTCTTTCTTTCAATCTTCCATTCTAAGACTATTAGTCTTAAGGAATAGATTATGTCTTTGCATATGTCCAGTCACAATTTCTCTCATATTCTCAGAAAGTATTTGTCTCTTTTCTTCTATCCTTTCTATTTGAGGTACGGAACTGACAACTGCAATACGTATCGTATTTTTTAGGGTTCCGTAGTCAACTAGGAACCCTTATAGTTTCGCCATGTCCGTCTGTCTATCTGTCTGTCCGAGGCTTTGCTCTGCGATTGTTAGTGCTAGAAAGCTGTGATTTGGTATGGATATATAAATCAATAAAACTGAAAAATTCGTAAAATAAAATCAACAAAAAAAAATTTTTAGGGTACCTCCCCTACACGTAAAGTGGGGATGTTTTTTTTTCCTTCAGCCCTATGATGTCGTGTGTTGTTGGATAGGTCTTTCAAAATAAGAAAGGGCTTCATGAAACATTTTTTGATAATGTGAATATTTTCGGAAATATTCACTCCCAAAGAAATAATAAAATGTCCCGTCCCCCCCCCCTCTCCACTAACTTTTGAACTATGGGTCCAAAAATGTAAAAAAAAATGAAAGTGTAGCTTAATAAAGAATTTTAACGAAAACTATAGCGAACATGATCAGTTAAGCCGTTTTTAAGTTATCTTATAAAGTATTTCCTTCTTAGTAAAAGACGTATGAAACGCTACAAAAGTATTCCATTTTGCCTGTTATTGCTTTTTTAAATAGAGTTCATTGGGCAACTACGAAACCCTACACTGAGTATGGCCCGACATGGTCTTGGCCGATTTTTTCTGTTAATAACCGATAGTTTTATTTCTAAGCCTTTTAAGAATTGTTTTAGGAACGCAACATGAACTTATAATTAGTCCCATAAAGTTTAAATAAATGTGCGCACATACAGAATCTCCACGGAATTTTGTATTCGCGACACTTTGGATGGCGCCCGAGATTGCTCGCCCGGAAAAAGAGGTCTCTTTATTAATGCACGAGCTCGGCTCTGACCTAACCAACTTTAAGAAAACTACCTTTAGTCTTAGACGCTTTTCGCAGCTCCGTCGTTTCCGCCAAGATAAACAAGTTAGGCCTCGACTTGACATAACAGGCGCCTCAAATCGGCAGCGGTCTCATTTCGTATCTCGTTAAGACAACACTGGGGAGAGTATCAAAGCGAACAAAGAAGCATATGTTTGTCACAAATACGAATTATGAGATAAAGCAGCAATAATAAAGACTCCCCGTGTGGTTCCGGGTTAGAATAACACCACCCGCTTTCTTCTTCGACTTGAAACGGGTTGTAGGTGTTAGCGGGCAGCTTATCACTGCCATGTCACATTATTTCCATCCAAAAATCAACAACTGCCTGCCCCTTTAGAGAATAATGTCGTGACTTTATGTATGGAGGTATGAAAATAACACCCTTAAAACAGAAAATTAAGGTTTAAGAAAATACCTATAGGAGACATGTCTAGACTATAAATTCTCACCTTTCTCACCTAAACCCGAGTAGACTATTTTCAACTACCTGTCTGTAGCGAAGAAAATTACAGAGTACGTGATGAAAGCCGCCCCGGGCCCGCATTAACTCGAATACTGTCATTAACAAAATACGCTCTCGCACGGGAGCCTGCATTGTTTATCTGAATTATCGCACGATCGATGACACGTATTTGAATAACAAAAGTAACGCTGTTCGCCGTTAATGAAATTGTTTATGCAAATACACGGTGTTATGTGGATCTGCGCGATATATCATCCTAAAGTCCGGTGCGGACGCCTCTAGCGAAGACAGAACAATGGTTTCTTCCTGCACAAGCGAGAAAGTAAGGTGTTGCCGTGTCTTTCCGTCACCAGATAAATAATGCTATCTCATCCCAGCATCGCCGCTTTGTATGCGCATACGCTAATAACGTCGCATTAGCAAAAGAACGCCTTTATCTCCAGCTGTTTAGAAAGTAATGACACAAATTGATACTCCTTTGTGAGGGATAATGGTGAAGGATGGATGGAGCCATTCGCGTAAATAATGTTAACGTCAACGCATTATGTTACGAAACTGTTACGAATGTATAAATTTACGTCATATGTCAATGGAAATATCAATCTACAAAGTGATACTGTATGAAAAAAAATATTATAGACATATACATTCGTTTGAAAGCAAGTGTAAGGCGACTTCCTGATTTGGCGGGGCGGGAGCGATATGTCATAGGTATTTTGCTCTTTGACGTGAATTTACCGATGTGAGATTTCCTCACTTGACGAAATACTGTCAGTATTACCATGCGCAGAAGTGGGGCAGTACTGCATTAGTATCGGTTGACACTGACAGCTGACAGTTTTCTCACATCGTACCGCCCCTGCATCGACAAGTCATGAAGGCGCCTAATATACCTACTATAAGATTATTTTAATACATCACCCGCACATTATTTTAACAATTTCCATTTGGTCACGCAGAGTTAGCAATCACTTAGGCTTTTAAGAGCATATTTAGGGCAATCTGAAATTTCTTAAAAAATATTTCAAAAACTGGCCTACGTTTCTAAAGGACTTGCACAATAATATCTGTTCCGTTGTCAGAAACAAACGAGAACTTTGCGAAACTAGTCGTGATCGCAAAACCGCAGCTTTTCCGCGTCGAGCATTTTATTGCTTGGGACCACTTAACCGCCTGATATTTCAAATCTCTTGTTATTAAATAACCTCCGTACGTGACGATGGTAATCCGAAAACACCGCTTTTGTGCTTGCAGTATTATTTCACTTTTTGTACATACTGCTAGTATTCCCAAAACGGTTAAATCAGATCATATGAAATTTAATTGTTGTGCCTCTTTTGATAATTGTAGATTTAAAGGTGGAGAACATGTGAGGAGCCCATCGGCCTTCACCAATACATAATGACGGAATAGAAAATAATACCTATCGTAAGACTTTCTAAACAGGTTCATTTGATTTTTGCGGTCATATCGAGCTTATTCAAGCAAGTCTAAATTGATATGCGTGCAGAATTAATCATTGGGTTGTATATTTTAATTGTCATTCATTAGGTACTTAAATAAGTTTGCTGCAACTATTTAATTATGTTACTGTGGATCATAAATAATTAATGTTGTCAAACAATAAAGTTAACAACGCCAAATTCGTGTTGGGCCTCGCGCAATTTAGGGTTCCATATTGCCCGTTTATCACGACACATTATGTGGAGTCAAAAGTTCACAAACTTATAATTTATAGAAATTAGAAAGAAAAGGATTCAAAGAGGTAGTATACTACCTGTTTTTTTTTAAGTCAATGTTATATATACTATTTCACGGTACCTAGACCGTAATTTTTTTCACATACCTACCCCGTAGTATCCATTTAGTTGACAAGGATGCGGGAGGGGTGTTAAATCCTTTAAAGCCTAATTTCATCTCTTTTATAGGATAAATGTTGCATAAATGCATCCATATTTCGCAGCTAACAACAAACTACTGGCTGTCACTAATCATAAGCCGGGCATTTACTAATTTACTATCGGTTATAAGAGAACTGGCGTTAACAAGTTTTGTTACGTTGTACAATGCGCGCTCCAGTTGCATTATTTTTGGATGGCCGGAGGAATAATAGTAATGTACAAGGTGGCACGTTGAGTTAGTCGTTTTACGGGACAGTTTCAATGTATGTCGGACTGGTATTGAACGAGGCCGTAGGCTCTCGGTCAGCCCGCCGCAAACTGGTTTCATTATCAAAAGTCAATAACTTTGATCCATTGCAAGTCACGGCCAAGACTCCGATCAACAAACGTAATAAGCAAAAGCATTGTTCTGCTTGCATTTCATTGGGATCATGAAAATTTCAGATAAATGTATTTAAAATCTGGTCACAGATATTTAGAAATGGTAACGTAAATATTTCATAATATGTACCTTTCATAAGAATTACATGGGTACGAAATTATACCCTGTAGACTAAATTTGATTGTTAAATTGTACTTGTAGCGAAGCAGACAACATATATGAGGTAATAATATAGGCAAGCGTTTTAGTACCCCACATGCACACATATTTGACTCAACGTATGATAGAAACATTACGTCAACAGCAAATTACCTACTAAGTCCAAATGCGAGAATAAGCTGTTACGAAAATAATAGGTTCAAACTTGAATTATATTCGTTTTAATCAGAGGCGAACGAAGATAATCTACATTGCGCAATCAGCTTTCTCTGGTGCCTAAATTAAAATAACATAGAAATAGACAAATAAGAAGTGTACCTAACATAAACTACAATGATATTGTTGGTTTCGACCATGCCCGTCATAAAACTCTCACTGACCATAGAAAGTTACAAATTTATTTATTATTTATTTATTTATTTATTTATTTATTAACAATAATTATACCGCATATGCAATTACAGAGTCCCACAAAACCGTTTGCACGGTTTTACTTGGATTTACTTGATTAAGTAATGCGAGTGATTCAATAAATGTTGGAGATACGAACCTCAGTGTCATAAGACGCAAGTAGATAAACGAGTTGAGCGATAGGTACTAGGAAGGAAATAGGTACTAAAGCCACGTTTATGGTTCAGGTATTAATAAGGAGGCGAAACATGCGGCGGCGAGTGCTGTTCTTAAGTCACCCAAACGCAAACATTTTATGAAGTTAAAAAAGAAAAACGAAGTGTGGTAATGTACTATTTTGTAGTTCAAGTTTTACAACTCTTAAAAATATTATCATTAGACAAAGCTTCTCCTTTTGGATTTGAAAATCGTTGACAAATTACAGTAAATAATCGTATAATGACTATGGTGGTGATCTAATCGTATGATACAAAATGCAATCAAATTAGAATGAATTAACATAGTGCGAAAGTAAAACGTATGTAAATCGTTAATGTGCTACAATAGGTATATGGTTAAATTAATTCACAATATCTGACTGGTTTGCTGCCAATAACTTAGTATTGAACCCGAAAAAAACGAAATGTATGAAATTCTCTCTAGCGAACTCATCAAACAGAAACTTAGATACAAATATTAAACTTAATGGTCAAACATTAGAATTTGTTACTTCTACTGTATTCTTAGGTATTACGTTGGACTCAAAATTGCAGTGGGGTTCCCATATATACAGCGATAGGAAGTAGGTTGAGCTCTGCTGCATTTGCAGTCAGGAGAATAAGGCAGCTTACCAATGTGGCAACGGCACGGTTAGTTTACTTTGCTTATTTTAATAGTATAATTACTTATGGTCTTATCTTGTGGGGATCAGCTACAGATATTGAAACTGTTTTTATTTTGCAAAAAAGGGCTATCCGAGCAATTTATAACTTGGGGTCGCGTGATTCATTAAGAGAATTTTTCAAAGAAATAGATATTCTAACCCTGCCGTCCCTATACATATTTGAAATAATAATGTATGTTAGGAAGAATTTGGGCAATTTTCCAACGAACGCTGATAAACCAATAGCCACGAGAAATACTGGGAAACTCAAAATAACCTTCTATAGACTAGTAAAGGCGAAAAAGTCGTTCTTGGGAAATTGTATCAAATTCTACAATAAAATTCCTAAACACATTACTGAACTTAGCAATTCTAAATTCAAATCTGTAGTAAAACAAACACTTATTTCAAGAGCATATTATAAGATAAACGATTATATCATGGATAGGGATGTTTGGCAGTGATAGCGTCCTGCACGGGTAATTTATCGCGAAAATATATTTTCTACTGTAGCATTGTTATTTAAGTAATTTTGTAGTAGCTGCGATCGTCAACCCGCATGCCAAGCGTGGCGATTATGGCATTTACCCCCCATGAAACTGGGGGAGGCCTATGTCCAGCAGTGGACGTCTATGGGCTGATATGGTGGGTGGTGGTGTAGTAGCTGACACTGTAATTTTATATTTAACTATACAATGTATATTGTTTTGAAAAAATGACACCTCGCCGAGTTTCTTACGCCGGTTCTTCTCGTGGCAGAGGTATATTTTTCCGAACCGGTGGTAGTTTATTGACGTTCATAGGTGCATGTAATATGCCTAATTTGAAGAATAAACTACTTTTACTTTTACTTTAATATATTGTTCAATTGGTTATCATGTATTTATTTGGCAAAGTTCTTTATTCTATGTTGGTAAATGGCATTGGTCCTCGTAGTACACGAATATCAAAGGTTTCTATCCTAACAAATAACTAATAACGGTCTTTGCGGTTTAGGGGCCTGATCAAAGTGATCAAGGCCTTCATTATCCGGATACTTTTTGTTAGTGACATCATGTTGGATGGATAAATGGATAATAAACCTCTTATTTTGTTTACATTCGATATGATTGTATGTAATACCGTAGTCATGTAGCACCGGCCAAGAGCATGTCGGGCCACGCGGAATGTAGGCTTCCGTAGTTGCCCACCCTAGTCCTGGACCTGACTACACCTACAGTCCTATAGGGAAGTTCGAGTCCGGAGTTTTTTTATAGGAATATTTAGTAGGAGTCTTAGTAAGTATTTTGGACTTGTAGGTCATCCTTCACCTGCTACATTTTCCAGCTATGACAGTATTATTTTTATACGACAAAAAAAAATATCTTCGTACACCTGGCTTTTGGAAAATCAATCCATAAGCTGATTCCACAAAAATACCAAACCATTACATTCTCATCCAGTGGTTTCGTAAAAAAAAACATTTTCATAACGCACCTAGTCTATTAGTTCCACAGTTACCGTGTAATTCAATTAGCAACATTGAAAATCGCTGAATAGAAAAGTGCAAATCATTTCAGATGTTACTCAACAAGAACAAAAAACCTCTTTAATTAAGTAATGGACGTGAGAGACGGGATACTTGCATGATTAGATTACTTTTCTACGTAAATAGATCAGTTTTTACGATTAGTGCATTTTGTTTAAAAAATGTTTCCGTTTTGAATTAGAACTGGAGAGATAATTTATTTTTTTATGACGAATCGCCTGATGGTAAGCGATTAGCGCCGCCCATGGCCACTCGCAACACCAGAGGGGATGTATTTTGAGTGCGTTGCCGCCCTTTTTATATTGGTTTTATGTTGTTTTCCACTTTGATTTACATATTTATTTTGATTAAGAAAATAATATATTCAAAACAAAGTAAAAACCAAGAACCATATTTAATTGAACTTAGTAGTATTAAAAGTTCATATGCCTTTAGGCTTTTAGGCAATGATTTACGAAGAATATCAGAATTAATTTTATGGAATTAACTATTTAGAACACTTACTCGTACTTACAACATCTCTAAATTATGTACCTAATCGATCTTTCAAGAAGACCGGTAGAAGAAAACTATTAGCCTCAATTACGCAGCTGTTTTAATTAAAATAAATGAAGAGCTTTTAAAAAACTCAATATCTTTATTTTGCTTTTGAAATATACTGCAGGCTTTGTTTCTTTAACGACAGTTATACAAACAACCATTCCATAAAATGGCTCATTGAATAAGATACCACTTTATAAGTACCTACAGATCGCGCGGTATTTGTTTTACCCAAATCGGGTCATTTGTCACTGCTAGTGTAACAATCGTTCAAGGTGAATTCTTACGATTTCCGTAACATGGGATAATTTATCATGTGACTCACTTGGTTGTGCTTTAATAAATTACTTGGACCTACCATTGCATTATTGTCATACGTGTAGTACGCCCTTCGACGGTGTGGCAGTCACGCAGTGTCAAAGGCTACGTAGGATCGGTTTCAAGCGCGCAGCAAGCATATGCGATCACGACCCACTCGGAATGCGGTTCAAAATACAAGCGACAAAGTAGAAAGTTTGAACGAACCTTAACTTTTGTGATGAACGCCATTTCCTTGTCTTCATAACAATTTTATGAAAAACATTATCCAAGCTGTTGGCTTCACTTTAGTCAGGAACGGTGACCTACTTAAAGAACCTACAAAAGATCGTTAATAATGTAGGTATAGACTAATCTGGTGATAAACATGTCTATTGGTCTATTGGTCGATTTTTCAGTCTAACTTAGACCATAATATTAATAATAAATAGGTATTCTGGGACAATTATTTACACAAATCGAACTAGTCTCATAGAAAGCTCAATAAGGCTTTTGTTATGGGTTCTATACGACGATATATTTAATAGATAAATAATTAAATACGTAAAAAACATCCACGTCTCGGGAACAAAATGTTTCTGCTCACCACAGAAACAAATGCCTTTACCGGGATTCGAACCCAGGACCTCTAGCTTCGGAAGCAGTGTCACTACCAACTAGGCTAAACAGGCCGACTGAATAATTGCATTGACGTAAACAACATCCTAACCTTTGAAACTGCCTCATTCTTCGCTTCTTACCTAGTCGTGATCCACACTGGATATGTTCCAAGTTTACGCTACCGCGACGTAGCTAATCACAATCACATTAAGATGTATGGTAACAAATAACAATAATTAGTTGTCTCTTCTTCCATCACTGCTCCCGTTTCCTGGCGTCGGCGTCGCGCTGCCGGCTGCGGCGGTAAACAAAACCGCCTTCTAACTTAGTGATAAATTGCTCCAGATAAATGCGTTTATAAGTTCTTTCGACGATAGGTTCGTGGATGTATCCAGACTGTTTCTGCCTCAGGGATTAAGCGGATTTTAAATGTGTTAATTCTATCATTACGGTATAAAGAAAAGTCATTCATAGATTTGCGTGTGATTTTTCCGCAAAGCTTTAAGCATTATGACAGAAATAAAACCCATTAAAAATGTCGATGGCACCGGCCTAATAGATTAATCGTACAAATATGCAAATGTTACATATGTTTAATCTATATTAAAAATTACTGTCATCTAGATATGGTCATGAAAAACACTTTTTAATTAAATATAAATCCCACTAATATTATAAATGCGAAAGTTTAGATGTTTGGATGTTTGGATGTTTGTTGCTCAATCACGCAAAAACGGCTAAACAGATCAAGATGATTTTTTGTATACTAACAGTATATAATCTGGATTCACTTATAGTATACTTTTTGTCCCCGATAATCACCCTCAAAGGGATGAAATCGGGGGTGCAAATATGGTCTATGAAACGGGGTGATTTAAATCCTCATACGCCATTCTAAGCTTTAAGTTTCAGCCAATTGGGAATATAACGGCGTGTCAATAAATTTAACTTAACCATAGCAGACTTTGACGTATTGTAAACAAGCTGACGTTTCGATATGTCAAAGACGAAGTATCATAATTCCTTCTGATTGATGACGCTATTTTTGAGCATAACCTCTTAGCAATTAGGTATATTATTAAGTGTAAATCAAAATAAATTTGCGATACTTTGGAATTGGTGGCCTACATATGCTTAAATACAAAAACAGCTGCTTCAATGCAGTCTTTGTATCGTCGGTGTACAATTTAATTTTGTCGTGTATTATTTTTTACGTAATGCTGATCCTTCACACCATAATAACCGTTTGATATAAGAGATCACTTGGGCTGGGCAGCCCAATCGTCAACATTGAGAGTTGAAGCAACTTAGATCTATGCACAAAGTACAATATATATGACTGACACTGAGATAGAGTTAAAGACCAGTGAAGTATTCCACATAGATCGTAGCGCCGTATGTATTTAGTAAGAACAAACCGCACGACCGCTGCATCTCTGTCGCTTCAATATGCAAGTGCGACAGAGATAGCACCTTGTGACATCTGGTACAAACAAGTTAAACTAACATTGCCATAGAAAAATTCGTACTTCGAGCTAAAAGGCCCCTGGATCTATGCTCATCCGTACATACAATAAAGCTGTAGAGGGTCGAAAATCTGTACATTGAAGATATTGGATAAATCCATTGATTGCGATTGAGCGATTGGAGAGCCCTTGGCATCAAAACAGAACACATTTCAACAGTTTTAAGAATTCGTGTCTGTTTGTCTATCTGTTTATATGTCTAAGCATTGTGACTGTCGGCCTTCCGTGCATTGCCGCTTTGCTTCGGGCCTTCGGCCCTCAGCCTTACATGAGCGGACCGCTCTCTGTTGGCTACCTTGCCCCTCTGTGTGAATGATCGGCATGAGGAGCCCGCTCTGTGTCTGCCTTTGGACTCGCATGCTTTCCCCCTCTGCATCAAGCCTTCGGCCCCACATAAGGAGCCCGCTCTGTTGGGACTCTCGGCCTTCGGCCTCGCGTGCATTGCCACTCTGCTTCAGGCCTTCGGCTCTACATAAGGAGCCCGCTCTGTTGGGTCGCTCGGCCTTCGGCCTCGCGTGCCTTGCCACTCCGTTTCGTCCCGTCAGTCATCAACTTTACATAAAAAACCACTCTGTTGGGAAGCTCGGCCTTCGGCTTCGCCTGTCTCGCCTCCTTGCTTCAGGCCTTCGGCCCTCAACCTTATATAAGAAGCCCGCTCTGTGTGAATACTCGGCCTTCGGCCATCATACTTACATGAAGAACCCACTCTGTTGGGAAGTTTTACGGAAGAACTGCGTAGCGAAACTTTTATCATTGTACATGTAATATTTTTACGGGCTTCATTCGTCTAGAATCGGTACATTTGATATTCTGAAATAAACTTAATCATTCGGTTTGAAAGCACGAGCACGTAGCACCAACTCCCGTTACAATCGGACACTTTTACTCGAAGTTGTAGACGATTATATATACCTAGGACAGACTGTCCAGTTAGTTAGGTCCAACTTCGAGAAAGGGGTTCATCGTCGAATCCAACTCGGCTGGGCAGCGTTCGGGAAGCTACGGCACATCTTTTCGTCCAATATTCCGCAGTGTCTCAAGACGAGGCTCTTTGACCAGTTTGTGTTGCCAGTGATGACATATGGCACTGAAACGTGGTCGCTTACTATAGGCCAAATAAGAAGGCTCAAAGCCTCCCAAAGAGCAATGGAGAGGGCTAAGCTAGGAGTATCTAACGGCCGCGTGCGTGATCGCATCAGAAATGAGGCCATCCGCAGTAGAACCAAAGTAACCGACATAGCCCTCCGAACCGCTAAACTTAAGTGGCAGTGGGTGGGGCATATTGCACGTAGAACCGTTGGCCGTTAGGGAGGAAAGGTTCTCGAGTGGCGACTACGTACCGGAAGGTGCGGCGTGGGTAGGCCCCCCACAAGGTGGACAGATGATCGGGTAAAGGTCGCAGGTGTCCGCTGGATGGCAAAGGAACGGTCATTGTGTCACTCTTTGGAGGAGGCTTAAGTCCAGCAGTGGACGTCTTTCGGCTGATATGATGATGATGATTATTTTTGAAAAATTTGCCGTGCGCGGTAAAGAGCATGTCATATTGAATGTAATCATTTCTTAAGGGGGTGTAAAGAAGAGTGAAAGATTTATGGGAAAACAAATAATTCTAAAGCGATAATGAGTTCTACGCAGACGAAGTCGCGGGCAAAAGCTAGTATTGTATAATAATAAAGAAATGTCAGTTTTGTTTATTTAACATAGTAGTAAAGTAAAAAGACGTGTTCATAAATTAAATTAAAACTAAATATAACTAAACTTATGATTAAAAGAATTTGTATGTATTGATAACACAATAACCTACAAAATAAATAATAAACAAATATAAAGTAATGAACATAACCGAAAATAAACTTCTAAACTAGTTAAAAACATAGCAGCTTGTATCGTAACATTTAATTATATCCGTTATTTATTCAGTCATGGTTTTTATCGCACTTTATGGTAGAAACCAACAAGGGATAGTAACAACCGGCCTTAAAAATACAGAAATAGATATAAAATAACAATAATTCACTTCTCATGCTCGAAAAGTGTGACATATTGTTACTCATCAAGCAGCAGGGCTAAAGTAGTAACCCTAGGGGAAATATGTATACATATTAATGATTTAATATTAGTGGTTTATGTAAGCGTTATACAATGTATGCTTTTTAGTCGAGTACCGCGTTTAGACTACGAGGCTTACCGTGTGGTCTAAGTAAGGCACGCGACTTAAAAAGCTAATTATATAATTATTGTATGCAATACTTTTCCATGAGTCAACCGAAATAAATTAAACAAACCAAAATAATTAAACAAACTGTCTTGCGAAAACGAAGTGCAAGCCAAACGGCGACACAGAATTTACTCAATATCATAATTATATAGTTCTGTATAGTGTTGTCTTATGAATTCCATAGACAAAAAGTATGCGATTATAGTTTCGTCTACCAAGTCTTAATTCAAACATTAAAGTCGATAAAAATAAATTAAAATACTTCACCATATGAAATTCTGCAATCAAAAATACACTAATTTAACTTTTTCAAAACAACGTTGTATTTGATATCAACCAAGCAACACAACAATACAGCTATACTAAAATCGATGAACGGGGAAACATAATTCTTTTTTCTTATTTCAACAATTTCCTTCATGGACAGAATTACATCACATCAATAAAAAGTAAATATTGTCACAGAATATGCAATTTCAGCCCTTTCATACGTTATTCTATTCCATCATACCTAGTAACAAGGCCTGATTTTTTACTCCTGCTCATATCGGTATTTTTTCAGAGAAGATAAATATAGATATAAATAATTCAGTTTCTGTCGTTTTGTCCAACATATTGAAATTATATTAAGCGGGTGAATTTACAAAACATGTTTCATGATGGCGGTTTCCAACAGGAAAAATAAAATATATGTATTTACATTAAAATACACTTGCCCGCTACAATATTATCGAATGTCGACTGTTCAATGAATTATATCCTTCATCGTCACATATTGATAAACTGCAACGAGATAAACCTGATATTGTTAAATATCTGATCGAAAGCGAGGAGAAAAACAGAGATTATAAAATTTGAGGTTTTGACAAAAAAGACAAGCCCCAAGCTGCAAGTTTGCTTTCAAGCGAATTTTGTGTAAGCATTTGCTTAAACGAGAATTCGACTAAGCATCCATCCCTATAATTATAGTATGTATTTAATATGAAGTAGTATATCTATCATTGTCTGTATGTAACTTACCTCTATATAAATATCTTGGATTTATGTATGTAGTTTGTAGTGTATATATTCATCTTCTCTTCGCATTTTCTAATTAAATACTATCAAACTTTTTTTCTTTGCACCTTTCATAAATCTCTGTTTAGCCCAATGGTTGGCTGGTAGAGAATGCCATTTGGCATTAAGGCCGCCATTTGTACAATTAAATTTTGTGCAATAAAGTTTAAATAAAAAAACAACAATAAAAAAGTACATGTGACAAAACACGATTCAAAAATGAACTGGTGAAAAATGCGTTTGGGACACTTATCTTAAAAATTGTTAATTGAATCTAACTCCGCTCGCTGGAGGGTGGAAGTTGCAGCAAGTCTGTAGGGAGTACCCACCGTTGTCCTACACGTGATCCCTGGGTCGTTGTTAAAATGCAACCAAACTGGCAAATATACCTATACTGTCTTCTCGAAGATCTCACGGTTCGAATAATAAATGATGTACGATTATTATTTATTTAGCTCCGCTACCTCTTCCCCGTGGGCCGCACGTAGTGGTCAGTTCAGCTCACGAATAGGGTCAAGCTCCAAGGTCCGACGTTACATAATTCCTTAAACATTCAACGCTTAATTGTTACCCGGCGAGTGCTCGCCATTGTCCGTCTTGATCGATGCTCGATTGATACCAAGCAGTAGCAGAACCATTTAATGTACCTAAAGATCTGATGTAGTCCGATTTGTCCTACGATTTTGTTCACATCGTAGGACAAACCGGACAAAAAAATCCGTTTTGTCCTACGATATTATATCTATTGATTACGGGAGGTCGTGAAGATCCGTGTATTGTACTTGTGAAATGAGTTAAAGATTGCGTCAAATTAAGGAATACACTCACATTTTTAAAACATTGAATGAACTATTTTACCTGATTTCATATTTCAGTGATTTAAGATTTAAATTACTTAGCTTCCAGAAATTTTAATGGTCAGAAATTTGCTTAATAAAATGATGATTTATGGCGCAAACTAAACTGACATTTGAATTACCTTTCATACAAATAGTATTTGAACTACTAAAAGCATGCAGATATAGCATACAGGGGCTGCGACCAGGGCGTCGCATTCCTGACTTATGTGGTCGTCATAATGTCTCACTCACTGGCAGCGAACGCTCGAGTTTCGTTTGTTCCACCTCCATTTCTGAATAGGATTCGACAACGACAAAATTGAGCCCAGTCTTTTTTGTAAGTATTTAACCAATTACGTTTTGTGCATCCAAGCATCCAACTTCTAGAGGTAAATATATTCTTTTTTAATTTAACTAACATTTATAAAACGGTTTTTTTTTACCTCACTTACATAATAGAAATTTACTCGTACGAGTATTGTTACACAATTAGTTAAAAGTAACCATAAATACTTAACAAAACAAAACCACGCATTAGTGTGACAATAAGAGTGAACTCAGCATTTGGTTTAATATCGAACTGGTTAAACAAATTGGCAGGTGTTTATATTAACTAATTAAAAATTTAAAAAAAAACATAGATAAAAAGGAAATAAATGAAGGTAAATATGCTACTAAACTAAACGTATCACTAAACTAAAAAATTAATTAATAATAATACTACACACGGCACAAAAAGGTTTATAGCACTCACTCACTCATATCGAGATCATGTTTGGTCAGCTCTTACAGTGAAATTATAACCCTGCCAATGGTCAGTTTAAAGAAATAAAATAAGCGGTGTACCTCAGTAACGACTCGAACACTCGGTCCTTTCTACAAATTGTCCTGCTGCTGCAGAAAGGGGAATTAACGTCGGCAAAAATGGCTAAACTCGTCCGCTCAAGCATTTTGTACCGAGAGGGTTGTACTATCGTAAAAACTAAACATTTCACCTGCTCAAACTTTAGTTCAAATATGTTTTTGTTTTTAACCCGGTCGTTTGCTCGCTTAGACTAGACACCGAATGCCGGAACGTAAGTAATTCACCACTTATGCCAAGCGTCTAAGTTCATGCCTTTTGCCATTCATGTATGCGCTTAATTGTACGCAATTACAGTTTGAAACATACATATCAGTAAAAAAATACAAAGGCGAGCTTATCCCTATAAGGAATCTCTTCTAGCTAACTTTTGCGCATGATAGATAAACTCATAATGTAAAATACAAAAAACAGGCGGATGATGCACATCTACCTCTACGAAAAGTATACCTCTATAATGTGCATATATACTACACACTATCAATATGCGCTGTATAGCTTGCGTTATCACAAAGCAAAGTAACTGTGAGCGCCATTTCATTATTTATTAATTTTTTTTGATCGTATGGCATTTATTTACGAACCGTGAGATCTTCGAGAAGACAAGTACGGTTGCCAGTTTTTGTTGCACTTTTAGCACCACCCAGGGGTCACGTGTAGGGTAACGGTGGGTACTCCCTACGGAAGTGGTGCAACTTCAAGTGAGTGGGCAACTTGACTGTTAGAAGTTCTCAAGCCGCCCGAAGACCTCTAACTTGGCTTAACGACTGCTGTCGTAGACAGCAGCCGGGATCAACGGCTTAACGTGCCTTCCAAAGCACGAGAGCGCTCAGTTAGTAACCACTCAAAGCGGTCACCCATCCAAGAACTGACCATTTCATTATAATTCCATTTTATGAAACTTCAAATGAATATTTAATCAAATGGAAATCAAATTAAAATTCCGGGAAAACATCTGAAATGTCGCTACAGCTTCGTCAATATAGATTCACTGTCAGTTTTATCAAAGGCCAACTTATACAAGGTTTCAACATCAGATCAGGTTAAAAGCGAGTAAACGCATTGTCAGAACTAGACTCACATGGAATGATTAAGTGACTTTTAAAATATTTTTTGAGAGTTTAAAACTTCCTATAGCAAGTCGTGACAGCGAAACAACCGAGCATGCACTGAAGTATTTTAGCAACTATTCAGTACATAGTAGTCTTTCCATTTTGTCCCTCTATGCTCTATAAATCTAATCGAGGCGACCTTCTAAACTAAAGTAAGTTCCAAATACAGTTCGCTTTAGATGCATAAAATGTTAACAAAGATCAATCGCGCGGTCGTGACACGGTCATCGCTCGTTCCGATATCTTATTGATTTGTTGTATTGTCAGATAATGATCTCAACTTTGCACCAAGCTTATCTAGATAAAGCATCGTTGCTATATGAGCTTTTATATTTTCATTGCGAGGAATACGGTTCTATTGAAAATGCCACAAACATTGCCTTGGTATTTACATCGAACGTATATAACCTTTCGCGCAGTACTTGCTATTATTTTGTTGATCATTAATTCAGGTCATTGTGCAAACAAACAATGGCTCGGTTATTAACACTGATCGACAAAAGAATTTTATTCAATCGACAAGCATCAAATGTGGACATTTTGAGTTCATTGTCAGAGTGACCCTCTGAAGAGCGAAAGTGTAACAGTCATGGCGGGACACTATCTGCTAATGATATGTCATAACAAAATAACGGAGACAAAGCGGCCGGACCTTTGGAATTAGCAAATGACCTGTCACTGGCATAATTGACATTTCATGAATTTAATTTAGACATGTTTCGCAACGGTGGCCGGTTTAGTCATTAGATTCGATGCCCACGCTTGATTAATGCTTTTGTTTTATATAATACAGACATATAGCTGTTATTTATACATTGGTTCGGTGATGTCGATCTTGTTGAGTTAATAGCAGCTTCTCACGCCACGATATAGTTCGAAACATTTGCGAATAACACTAATAGTACGTATTATGGTCCAAGAGCACGACGACTTTCAAGTGCTCTGGCTCTTAATGTGTGTATGGTTATATAGCATTACTTGCGTATAAATAAATAATAATAATAAATATTGGGGGACAATCTTACACAAATCGACCTAGTCCCAAACTAAGCAAAGCTTGTACTATGGGTACTAGGCGACGATATACATACTTATATAGATAAATACATACTTAAATACATAGAGAACATCCAAGACCCAAGAACAAAATCCGTGCTAAATGCACAAATAATGCCCTGGCCGGGATTCGAACCCGGGACCTCTAGCTTCGGAGGCAGTGTCACTACCAACTAGGCTAAACAGGTCGGTATCTTTGAAAGCATGTTCTATGGATAACTAGAACTCGAGCTCCAGTTCTAGTTCTAGCGTCCTCTCATCATCATCACATTGTCAAGTATCAATTTTGCTTCGAAATATAGAACATTAGAACATCTTCGCACAAAAAATCAGGAGCTTTAAGTTTACAATGATGATTAATCATAAGATTATCTTTGGAGTATTTAATTTAAAAATATACGTGTGTCACATTTATGTCTGCAAGTGTCAAAAGGTAATAAATAAATGTTACACTTATTAATCTCATATACAATATTCATACATACATACATATAATCACGCCTGTTTCCCCGAGGGGTAGGCAGAGATCACGGATTTCCACTTGTTACGATCCTGACATACAACTTTCGCTTCATGAACTCTCATAACAGTCTTCATGCATGCGCGCCGATTTAGGGTACTCCTGACCTGGCCTTTCTACAGAATGTCTCCGATTTGGTCGGAGTACGTTCGCCGAGGTCTTCCCTTTCCAACTTTTCCATCCGCTCTTCCTTTATACACTCGTTTTGTCAATCTTCTTTCATCCATCCTCTCTACATGTCCAAACCAAAGACAATATTCATATTCATTTATTCGTATTAATTATTTATTTCCAGGTTTCAGGTAAATTTAAATACAGAATGTCAATAATTACTAATTACATGGAGTATTCTGCATGTTTTTGTGTCTTGGGATTAGGTAGCGGACCCCAGGCATCCTTCAGGATGCAACTGGGAACAACGCTAGGATGATGATCATGATGGTTGTGTATGTGTGTGCAAGCATTATAATTATTATAATAAATCAATACTAAACTGTACATGAATGAAAACACGCTCATTCTTTATTTTTCATTTTATGAGCAAAATTTGCACTTAATGAGCAAATCGCCGAACGTGATTAGCGCATCAGCGCAATCAACAGTCCGTCAAAACTATTAAATCTAATTTAACCCTGCAAATTAATTACAGTCGCAATCGATTGTATCGCCTAAGTAAGCAAAGGTCCACGACCTAGCTATACAATACCTTTCCAATGGAGACAGTTACAAATAAAGTGAGAAATTATTTTCCTTGTCAGAGTCTTTACAACATACATTACAAGCACACATTTTTTTATCACATGTGAAAGTTTGTTTTTTTCTTTTTAAACATTTGTCTTTTCTGACACAAATTTTCAATCACTCATCATCATCCAAGTGTTATCCAAGGGGGAAACTAAAGTTTATTGGGATTGGGCTTGACAAGGAGTAGGCAATATGACTGATAGAAGTTCTAAAGCCGCCCGAAGGCCTCTAACTTGGCTTAACGACTGCCGTCATAGACAACAACCGGGATCAACGGCTTAACGCGCTTTATAAAGCACGGGAGCGGTCAGGTAGTAAACCACTCAAAACGATCACCCATCCAAAAGTTGACGACGGCCGACGTTGCTTAACCTCGCATACCGCACTCTGTCATCGGTTTTACGTGCAACTAAAGTTACTACCACGTACTGAAGGCGCAGCGTGGGTAGGCCCCCCACAAGTGACTGATGACCTGGTGAAGGTCTCGGGAGTCCGCTGGATGCGGGTGTCGCAGGACCAGTCATTGTGGCGAAGCTTATGTCCAGCAGTGGACGTCCATCGACTGATATGATGATGATGATGATATTTTTTTTCCAATCACTACAGTTGATTTTCCGAGCATTGTGTCACAACGACCGCGCGTAACAATTCGATACCAAATTGGAACGTGAAATATAAGTATCAGATTGAACCCCTGAGTTAATAGCAGTTGTATGAATTTCTGGCCTTCTAGTACGGCGTGGCATGTCATGACATTTGACACGACCCTGATATCGAGCGCTAGGTGAAGGCTTTGTGCGACCATTGTGCTTGACATTCCACGATAACTCCAAACATAAAAGGTTCTATCTCTCTATAGATCTACGTGTGTACTTACCTTTTCTTCGAAGAATGTTACGTGCCTAGGTATAATTACTAATAAGGAACAATCGATGCATTGGATTTGTTTGCACTC
The DNA here is from genome assembly GCA_905163555.1 of Notocelia uddmanniana. Classification (NCBI taxonomy): domain Eukaryota; kingdom Metazoa; phylum Arthropoda; class Insecta; order Lepidoptera; family Tortricidae; genus Notocelia; species Notocelia uddmanniana. The sequence goes on from LR991055.1 coordinate 28,633,093, forward strand.
GTTTCGCAATAACCTTCGATGTTTAATGAAAAAGGGCGGGCAGTCGGAATCAGTTTTCTAACGACGTAGGTAATGAAAATTCAATTCGGTGATTAATTGTTTAGATAAGGCTTGTTTATTTGAATTGAATACTTTTCTTTCTAGTATCAGAGAACAGTAATTATGTTTTGCACGCTACCCTACCGCGCTTCCAGGGTAAGATGGACAGGCGACGTGCGTGGTGATTTTGCGCGTTTATACGTAAACACGCAAAACGACGAATTTTAAACTGATTCTACATTCAAGTCAAATAGAGCCTTTGGCCATATTAACGTCGTTTGGTAACAACTATTTTTATCTTATGGACAAAACTAATATCACTTAACTTATGCGTACAGTATTCACAAATACTGACCGATTCGCCAGACCCCAATACTGATCCCCGATTGATTGATTATTGATTGATATTCAGTCCCGGGTTTGAATCCCGGTAAGGGCATTTGTTTCTGTGTCGAGCAGAAGCATTTATTCCTGAGTCTTCGATTTAAAAAAAATATAATTAAGTATATATCTATTAAATATATCGTCGGAGACCACTGGAACATAACGCACTTCTATTGGACTTGTTCGATTTGTGTTTAAAAAAATTACACCTAATATTTAATTATTTCTTTGACCGAAATAAGTAAACTATGGGCCATAAAGAAAGTTAAATAATAATATACCGTTGTAATTACAATTTCACAATGCCACATTACATTCTTGCAACTCATACACAAAAACCTTTAAAATTGTTCGTATAATATTCGGTAGATGAACAACAATTCGGCAGAATACCGAACATTCAAAAATATTTTCCAAATAAATAAATAGGTGAATTGCAAAAAATAAGAAAGCTACCCATACAAATTGTACAGTCAGCATCAAAATTAGCTACGCATATGAAATGGTAAAAGCTCTTATTTCCTAGTAATAGAGACTTTTGAACTTTTCAAATGCGTAGCTATCTTTGGTGCTGACTGACTGTATGACTAATTTTCTTAACACAAAGGAATGAATTAAAATATACACATATAATATAGACATAATTAGGTCCTTGACTATGTACATTTTTTTGCAATTCACCCAAATAATCAACAATCAGCTGCAAAGCTGGAAGATTTTTACCACTGATATTATATTATTATTTATTGTACTCGTATTATTTGCACTGTGGGATATTATATTATTTTTACCAGTTCCATCTGAATTGACAAACACGAGTATTACGGCCAAACTTTTAGGAACCCAAAAACTTATACGCGCAATTCTTCAAAATAAATCACTTAACCCACACAGTTGCACGCATACCGGCAACAAACATGTCTATTTTGACCAAACTTATGGCAGCAAATATGTTAGGGGTACGCAACCCACAGTAGTTTAGCATCGGCTTGCTCGGACAGGGGTCATCAATCTGTATCAGCGTGATCCCGGCTACCCCTGCATAGGTAAACCACCGCAGCTCGCAGGCTTAGCGGGTCGCTTCCTACTTCCTAATTATTTTTCTTCGTGATTCACATTAAATGAGATTTTGGGATATCGCTACTAATTGTGATTAATATGTTACTTCTCCTTCATAAATAACCTAGGTTTCTCTCTAAAACATCGGGAGATTTTAATGAGACCAATTGAAACAAACAAATCAATTATTATAAAAAGTAATCTCAGCAGCATGGAGTAATAGTACATTACTACAGAGACCGGGACGAAAGGGGTTGCCGGCCGATTCGCTCGGCCGGATAGGTCTGAGGCGTGCAACCCCATGTTTCCCGCCGAGGTATGTATAGTGTTTTTAAACATGCAATGAAATAAACAACGAAAATATCAAAGTTTTATTTTTAATACGCATAGTAGTAGAATGTCATGATGCCTGTGTGCCACAAATTTATGTGGAATGGAAATTAAAAAAGAGGACTTTGCAGGCCTAGGGCTGCAAGATTTATATGAAATTCCATTAACGACCTCTTGTCCGAGCCGTACCTGAAACTTCATACTTCACAGCCTATTATAAGGATCATAACATCAAAATTTCATTGCATGTTTGAGTAAATATATAAAAATGTTTTAATAATTGGGGGAGTCGTTGTTTTAGTTTTGGGTTGCTCCAAGAGCTAGCAAACCTATAGAAAAATGAATCACTCCATCCGCTGTTTCTGTATAATTGCCATTTAGTAACTAGTTATCCCGTTTAGTAACTAGCTTATTATTAATAGACAAATAAAGCGGTCATGACTGGATAAATTTGGTTTGAAAATTCATAGCCGTAAATTTACAGAGAAAGCCTGGTGGAGCCAATAAACCTAATTAATGGTACACATAAGTTATGGTAGCATTATATTGTAAAATGACATAAATATAATTTCACAGATTGTACTAAGAAGGTATTATATCTAAGATAATATACAGAGTGAAATAATTTATGATGTAGTCCGTTTTAATATTGGTGAAATAATATTGACTGTTCAAATTTTCACAGTGGATTCCTTAGCGAAAAATAAAAAGTACGTGTTTTTTCTTTCAGTATCTTTCAGTGCTAAAATTTTGAGACAGAGCAACTGAAAGATATACTAATAAACCAAGCGTTCGAGGATACCGCGATAGCGCGCGTTGTGCGGGAGGTGGCAATAACGCTCGCCCCGCCCCTACGTTGAGACGCAGAGACAAATTTACGTGTCGAAAAACTGTTTTTTAATGGAAGTAACAATGATATTAAAATATCATTGGAAACTAGTAAAAAGAAACATAAGTTGCAAATTTTCCTTCATTCACGGGGTACTCCCGGTTCGTTAACATTGTTGTAAGTCACGTTCGCGATCTCGCGTCTTAACGAGAGATACAACACGGAAGTGCACAACCGGTCATGCGGAGATGCGTGTGCGACTAATTTGCAATTTTGGTCGAGATAAGATAGGTGAGCGCGCCCCTTCCCCCGCACCGCTAACCCCGAGCGTCACTCAGCTACCAATAATCCATACGTTACTAATTATTTACGAGTATTCGGACCACACATTTTATTGTGAAAATTTTACCTTTGTTGTTTTTCAGAGATGTGATATTATTGATACCTAATGCCTGGGAAAAATTTGAACAGTCAATAAACCCTCATCATCATCCTCCTAGCGTTATTCCCAGTACAGTTGCATCCTGAAGGATGCCTGGGGTCCGCTACCTAATCCCAGGAACTGGCGTAGGCACTAGTGTTTACGGAAGCGACTGCCATCTGACCTTCCAACCGGAGGGGGAAACTAGATCTTATTTGGATTAGGCTTGTCAAGTGAGTGGGCAACTTGACTGTTAGAGGTTCTCAAGCGGCCCGGAGGCCTCTAACTTGGCTTAACGACTGCTATCATAGACAGCAACCGGGATCAACGGCTTAACGTGCCTTCCAAAGCACGGGAGCGCTCATTTAGTAACCACTCAAAGCGGTCACCCATCCAAGGACTGACCTCGCCCGACATTGCTTAACCTCGCATACCGCACGCGGTACGCGGGCGCCGCTGGGCCACGAACGCTCCAACAGTCAATAAACCCTGTATGAATAAAAATTTTGCATCTTCAACGTGTAAATTGACGTACATATACCTAAATATGAAAAAAGGCAGACGATTAAAAAAAACGAGATTTCGTCCTAAATATATAATTATAAATGCATCATTAGGCAGTTAAAGGCATAGGGGTGTTGATTGATCCCATATAAAAAAATCAACAAATATGTATATAAAATGTCTAGCACGACTGTCATCAGTCGTACAAGTTTAATATAGCAAGAACATGACGTCATCAATCTTCCATCCGATTAGCATGAAATATTAATGAACACGGCAGAGAACAACTGTAATTGCTGACGAACTAATTGAATTCTGCATACTACATTATACTGAGCATTGCGAAAGGGAGCGATTGGGTATTTTTTTCAATAAAGCATTAAGCAATCACCTCTTTCAGTACGATATCAATTCAATTAATCATAGAATAATTTAATTATCGCCATCGTCCTACTTTTTAACTAAAATCATTCCGCCTCGCTTTGCGGCACAGTAATAGTAACACTTTTAGTGTTTAATATACCTGCATTAATATTGTTAGTCTATAGTAACATAAGTAATCTACAACGTTAAATAAAACGTTATAAACAAATACAACGTTAAAAAAAATGTATCTGCAACTGCTCGTACAAAAATAATCTTCCGTATTCTCTACTCCTTTTCATAATTTAATTAAGAACAGTTAACTGAAATGTAGTTTTCTATTACAAGGAAAACAAAAAAACACTCAAAATATCATCGTGGTTGTAAAAAAAGGAAGACCTAACATACATACATTATTAGTTGGATTTCATTGTGTTTTGAGCTCCAACTAGGTCGATTTGGGACAATTAGGCACCTATATACCTACAATACATTGTACTAAGTTACTCGAATGGCAAAAACTATGCAAGTTCTATCTAAACTTTTGCGGATAAGGATGTTGATTGCTTATAATTATTAAACAAAGCATTAATAGTTTTTACTAATCGTTTGCTATGTGACTCAATAATAATATAAATAATTTAGTTTTGCTTATAAACCGACCTCATACTCAATTTAATCCAGTGCCTAAGTACCAATAACCGAATAAAATTCATAGGGCCTCATCAGTTAAGCTTAGAATAATTCGATTTGTATGGTTGTGTTATTAAGTAGAATGTATTTACAACGCTTATTAAATACGCTTCTATTGAAATTAGATACATTGTTTCTTCTTTTCCTGGATAACGCGCTGAAGTATGTAATTTAGAGCGACCCCCCCCCCCCCTTATCCCCTTATTCATAAAACTTAACAAACCTCTGTTAACTAAAAGTTGTTTTGTCCCTTTCTCACAAACATAAATGTCCAAGTGACAGATAAGGATAAAACCAACTTTAGCGGCTTACTAACTAATAGAGGCTTGATGGACGTTTATGAATAAGCGGGTTAATTGTTACACAAGTAAAAATAGTTCACAAAATGAGTGATCCATTAGTACTGAATTTCAGAGACAATTTGTAGAGCGCTCGTGGCCCAGCGGCACCCGCCTACCGCGTGCGGTATGCGAGGTTAAGCAATATGGGCGCAGGTCAGTTCTTGGATGGGTGACCCCTTTGAGTGGTTACTAACTGAGCGCTCTCGTGTTTTGGAAGGCACGTTAAGCCGTTGATCCCGGCAGCAGTCGTTAAGCCAAGTTAGAGGCCTTCGGGCGGCTTGAAAACTTCTAACAGTCAAGTTGCCCACTCACTTGACAAAGGGGGGTCGAAGTTGCACCACGTCCGTAGGGAGTACCCACCGTTACCCTACACGTGACCCCTGGGTGGTGCTAAAAGTGCAACAAAAACTGGCAACCGTACTTGTCTTCTCGAAGATCTCACGGTTCGTAAATAAATGCCATACGATTAAATAATAAATAAACTGAATTTCAATTTACACAAAACAGGCTAAAAACAATTCCTAATTACAGCGCCCAACCTTGAGAACGACAGGGCACACCAAGACCTCCATTCTAATAACCTTTTAAGAAATGCAGTTCAGCCCGTCAGAAACATTTCGCCGGCATCAGCAGTCGTCAGAGTTTTGCATAATAATGGCACAATGGAGCGAAATTGTACGAGCTTGTCTGTTGCAAAATGCCGAGAAAGAACACCTTCTCGAAGCCGCCCTCTGCTCGTACAACTCATGAATTATTCTTAGTTGTGACAATCGCGCCTATCGTCACAGTGGAAGGATCATGGCCAGACCTTTGTGTTACGTTACTACCAGTACAAGCCGGGATAAGGCGCGATCACTCATATAATACGAGAGTCATAACATTGTCATTGACTGTAGAATTAGCCAGGGCATTATATTATAGCAGCGATCTGGATTATATTACATGTTTTATTTATTTACTTACTTACTTACTATGCTGGCTCGATAACCCAAAGAGCATCAGTTGGCGTCTGACATTAAGAGAACACCGCTTTTCTCTATTCTGCGCCGCCTCAAGCCATTTGGGTCCTTTGAGGTAGACTACATCTTTGTATCTGAGACGACCAACCGGATGTTTTCCATCGGGCCGGCTCACAGACATACTTTCTGTTCACTGCACGATCTTTAACTTCGTCAACTATGTTCGGTATGGCATCAGCTCTTCCAGCTTCTTCCTCCACCTCCAATTCCTGTTTTCTCTCGATAATGGTCCCAGAATCTTGCGCCAGATTTGTTTCGCTCTACCACAAAGAGCTTGATTTATTTAATTACATGAGCATAATTGGGATTCTAAAGAAAGTCAGATCAAGATTACCCTAAATTGACCGACTGACCTCCGGCGTAAATATACCTATAAATGTATTAATGAGTTTTAGTACGTTACGGATAGATATATAAGTTTACAACAAAAAATGAGATGAAAGAGAAGGAGTAAGATGATAACGTAACGATTTCGAGCGGGCATAAGTTTGAGCTAAATGTCTCTAGTTTTTATGCTAAAAGTTACGGATCTACCTAACGCCAGTTTGGCAGTTTACATAATCATCTAGCAGGTTACTCATCATATCATGCACGCCAAATTTAATGTCTACGGTCTACGGTGCCATAATGTATATGTTAGCATTGAATGTGGGCTTCTAAGAAGATTCTAACCGCTTTGAATTAGCTAGCAATGTTATGAGCATATATTCAAACTTTCGTTTACCATATGACAATTACGATTATGAATGACGGTTGAAGTCAAAGTACTGTACGATGTGTATAAGACTGCACATCGCTATCGCGCCACACCACATGGTGGCTCCATACTGAATAACAATGTTCATTCCTCAAACACGCATTGCTAGGATCAAAATAGCACTGCCAAATGAAGTTACGGATTACGAAAACAGACTTGTTTTATCGTTGTTTACCTAAAACACACAAACTACTATCTTACCATTCTGAGGTATCTGAGTACTACAAATATAAGACGGGATGTAGGTACCGTTATTAAATAGATTGGCGTTTTACCATAATCTCACCCGATGACGTGAGAATGTTGATCCAAAAAAGTTATAAGATAACTTAGTGTGGACAATTATTACGGTTAGTTACAATTTTCCTGACGCCTTTGCTAGTTAATTCTATTAGTGCTGACACTTTAAAAGCGCTTGGACTATATATTTAGCGATGTTATTAGTCAGTTTTAAGTTCACTTTTATAGTCATTTGTTAGAAAGGTTACCAAAAAAATTATAAAACTGATCGTTTTGGTGTTTTTAGATTTAGGGCACTCACTGAAAATCAGCATCACGGCTTCCATGAAAACATGCTGAGTGAGTGTCCTAGTAAGCACTTGAGATGTAAAAGTTGTTTTTCAGTCTTTATATAAGTCTTTCTTTCGTGATACATAAATAACTCGCTAAATAATAACAAAATCGCTGATCAGTCCATCATAAAAAAACTTGTTAAAAAAACTTATTTTGAAATTGTATTTTATATCTTGTGAATGCTGCATGCTAATTTGTAGCTATTTATGTGTCATGTGGCGAAATATACAGATTCCATTAGAATCTCAGAATAAAACCTGCGTAATACATATGCTTATGAAATAATGAAATTGAGTTTGAGTCTGAGTATTATTTTATATGGATAGTAAATCATCAAATAATGACAACAAAATGATAAATGTTACTAATTTAGTCAAAATCTTAAAAAAGTTGGACTCGAATGTTTTGTTGTAAAAATACGTTTAACCATTAATCAGGTTACATACAGAATACTCTACACATGTGTATTGAAACCTTCAAAAACTCGGGCATTTATGCCTTACCTTTGATATTAAAACACAACATCAGCAGGGGTTCAATAACCACTTACCTAGACGGAGACAATACCAACTGCATATCATTTGCTCGAAGTAATTCGTCACAGTCCATTCAAATTAAGATATTAAAAGGCTAACCCCAAGTGGTTTTATAAGAGATATGTAAGGATCATAGAGTACCTTTAGGATGTCCTAAAGTAACTTAATAAGACGAACTTAGTTTACATGCAGCTTTAATAAAAACCAAAAAACATTCATCAAAATCCAGACTCAATGCCGTACCTGAGAAGCATGACACTGTAACTCAATTTTTTTAAGATTTGGGCCTAAAACGGTATCTTACTCAACTTTCCGAGCTCTTTCGAGCCATAAAACTGTAATTTTCAAATATGCCATGGTTACCTATTTCCTTAAATGTATATTGATGTAAGATCATGGCTCACTCCGAAGCATTTTAATCTAAATGACATACAGTCTTATGTTAGTGGCAGTCGAGAGCTTTGTATTTTATTGTAAGTCTGGAGTTACAGTGTTAATACTCAACTTAAACAAAGATACAGCAAAACGCAATTAGATATTTGAAACATTTTAGTGTAACTCCGGACTTACATTTTTATGCCGCAAGTGATCCATCTATTGCGGGCGCGGGAGGGGGTTGTTTAGTCGATTCAGCGCGGGAGTTACCAACCCGCAGTACGACTCTTAACGTGCACGTGGATGGGGCTATGCAGAATCGTATGGCTTCACTTTACGAAAACAGTTTATCTCCATAATGCCGAAGTCTAACCGAGGGAATCTTTTACTTAGCAACACGCGATTCAGAAAGTGAGTTTTGACGTTATTATTTAAGTGTCTTTATTTTAATAATAATTTTGTTTTAGCTAATCACTCGGTCCCTGAGAATCATGACACTGTGTGTTTCATTATATCACTTACATTGTTGTGCCTCTGAGGTCAGTCTACTTACATGACTTTTTATTTCTATTACTTTAGTGGTAAAGAAAACCGCACGCATTCGCCTTTTACAGAAAATCAAAAGCGGCTTTTGGTTGAAAGCGAAAATAAAGATTTTCGCCAAGTTTTCAGAGCTTGAGAGAAGAATTTGCCAGTCAAGAGAGTTCCTGTAATCCCAGAATTAACGTTAGACAGATTTGCTTCACTTACTTAAAACCAAGATAAACTTTTGCATCGACTTGAAAAATCTGTATGTGGCTCAATAGGAGCAGCAGGCTCTGCTGAAATAATATCAAGCATATCAGAACAAATCGAGGCGGACTTAAATTGGCCAATGTCTCAGTATCCCCACTACTACTCCCAAATAGAATCTCATTTCTATCAAGTTAGTCTGTCTGCAAAGCTACTTCAGGTAAATGAAATCATACCGGATTCTGTGAGATGTATGTAGCTCAAATAGCCCGGAATTATTAAGCTATGGAGATTTCGTTGACACTCCCGCTGATCCTTACGCTACAGGCAATAACTATACTGGTTCCGACTGGGTTCCTTCTAGATTGATACCTCGCAAATCACACCGACAACCTATATTTACACAAGATACTCAACAGCAATTGGCAAATGTCATTGAATTTGACCCTGACGGCTCAATGAGTGGTATAGAAGATAACTCAGATGACAGTATTTCTTCTAAAAGACAAGTAGTAATTGCTAGCTCTTTGTCTCCTATATCAGTAAAAGATTTTTTATCAGTAGGAGAATCAAATATCCCCAAAAATCGATAAAATAATCGAGCGCGTCTAGTTGCAAAGTGGAAGAGGCAAATAGCAAAGGATAGAAGATTACAAGGAAAAGGTTACGTGAGTGCAGTCTCAAAACATTATAAAACAATCAAAAATAAGGAAATGAAGTCACCAACACACCATGCCCGTAAACATGTAACTTAAAATGCAATACGAACATTTCCCGTTAAGTAGGAATAAAAATATTTCATATTTTTTGGAAAAGAAGGCAATTCATAGCTTCATCGGTAGGTAGATGTATGTAACACCAGTCGCCCGTTCCCGTGATCGCAAAAACGACGAAGCTGGTCGTCGAAAATGCCTATACTAAATTCTACAATTTGAATAACAATCCCGGAAGACTTCATGTTTGTCAAAAACTGTTTATAAATACCCTGTGCGTAACAGAGTAAAAAGTATAATTATTTTATTATTGTTTTGTCTGATTAAGACGCGTGCCATTTTATGGTAATTCATAGTTCTTTTGATTTTTGATTAAAAGCAGAATACGGTATGTGACATAGTTTTATTTTGTTTTATAGTAATAAATGTCACTTTGAATAAGAAATTGGTTCCACTTTGTTAAGAATGTCAATCTCACATAAATATACGTTAGAATAATTAAGCATTTAGTTATTCAAACTTGATTAGTTTTACATTAAGCCACCTTAAACGTCGCACCTGCATCATTTTGGTACAAAATTGCTGCTCCTGTAAAATTTAGGAAATGGCAGTTGCAGTGCTCTGCTTCTCAGGTACGGAATGATTGTCCTCATTTTGGGGCCAGATCAGGCAACAGTGTTATTTATCTAGAAAAGAGCTAAAGCATCATGCTTGATTCAAAGCAGAGAAAATTATGAATCGTAGTTACTTGAGTCATCACTTTTTATAAGGAACCAGTATGTTTTGTAGGGTAAAAACCTTTACTTCTACTTTGAACTAGGATAAGCTCGTGAAAATCAGGTATGAGTAGTCATTTGTGGAAGTTTTATGACAGGATATAATCCATCGTTAATACCATAATACTCGTAATTCCTAAGTACAAAAATTTTATGTAATCTCGAAGCCCAAAGTTTTACACTTATTTTTAATTCAAGTAATTCAGTTTTAATTGTGATATGTGCAATGTATTCTTCTAAGTAAATAGTTATAAGTACTACAAATAACTCTTAAATAGATAATTATTAAAATGATTGATCCAAGTTGGTCTTTAAATAAATGAAAATTAAATTGTAAGCTCAGCCTGAATCAAATTTGACCTCTACTCTCATAAGAGCTGCGTGCGATAAGATATCAGACAATACCGATTAGTTCGCTGTAGGGCAATGATTGCTGTATACCTGTACGTAGCACTCCCGAATAATCTTAATTTAGAAATAGTGTGACGACTAATTCACATTATTAATTACGTGCGTATCTCACCAAGTACTCCTTCGTAAATTGAAGAAAGCTTTGATATTGAGACGCCTCTAATTAATTTTAATGGAACACTGCTGAAGTTCAAAGACACTACAGAATTTAAGCGGTTTGAGCTTAACATTTCGTCGAACAAGATTTGACAAAGATTCTACAAAAGGACATATTCATTGTATTCGAAAATTTAAGGTTGCCTGCAGAGTATTATATCAAAAATATTTCACTATATGCGTGGGTAGTAGGAGTAGATATCGGATAACGTAGTTTAAAAACAATAATTTTTGGCCATCAGAAAAATTCCATGTGAATCTTAAGTTTAAATAATCCACCCGTTATCGTTATGTTATACACTAATTAATTTACACGTGGTTTTGCGATTCATATTACAAAACTTTATTGCCAACTTCTAAGTATCCACACTTGTCCTTTCAGTCGAACACTGACAAGCGGAAATAATAACTTGTACGATTTTAATTGTGGACTTTTCCCAGTCCCAAAGAAAAGAATTTGTACATATATGTAACATATTAAATTCGCAATTTGTCCAAAGCCGTACTAAGCACTGGGCGCCATATTGTTCGTACCGCGTGTGCCCAACGTACGTACTCGTATTTATCCCCAGCTCACGGATCATAAAATTAATTTCCGAGTGTAAGCACTCCGCTTAACGTTTATTTTAAAGGCGTATTATGTTCCCTTAACCTTTATTTGGAATGCGAGACAAGTTATTGCATTTTAAATGGGCTACGATTACGTTGGGTAAGGTTAGAAGTGCATGTATATAAAAAAGCTGAACTATTTTTTTGTTACAGGTTTAACATCAATCGTGCGGATTAAGAGTTTCCGCGTACAGACGTAAGTACTCGACCATTGTCCCTGTGAGCAGGACCTTAATCAATTAATCCCCGGTTCAATAACGTCAGAAAGCCGCTCAATTGCGTCTCAATGGGCTCATACACTTGAATGGGCACCGAGTCATTTTAAAAGCATCCGTCTCTGTGGCATCTGAACTGATTCCAAAAGTTTATAGATGTACACTCATAATAATTTATCACATACTTCGAAATTTAATTACCTATCAGATAAAGGGAATTTATTTATAAGCTTTTTGACCAAAAAAAAATAATTCTACTAAATAAGAAGTTATAAAACACTTATCTTTATTAAATAGCGTGCGAAAATTCAATGCCTCGAAAGTATTTGTGACGGAGATTCGAATTGACACTGACCTCCATGGATATTAACACATCATTGTCTATCTTGATTTCCGACAGCAAGTCGCAGTGGCATCACGACTTCGGCGTCTTTTAATTTCGTATCTTTTATTATCGACCTAGGTCTGATATAAAATATAAATAAATTAGATTGGCTTCATTGTCGTGAGATGGCACAAATGCCATCCTATTGACAGGGACACAACCATTACTCAAGCAAAAAAACAACGCAATTATTATTCCGAAGCTAACAATGAGCACGATGATATTGACGTGACGTGCACGCTTTAAACAAAAATACGCATTGCAAAATATTTAAAACGAGTATTTCAGAAACTACGGCCTTCGTGTCTACTCCGCCTTCATCTTTTATATGAAAATGAGAGTAATGGTAATTAATTCAAATAAACGCTCGGCAATCAACAGCTGTAACTATTGAAATCAGATAACATAAATCAACTATACCTCGTAATTCTTTTATTTATATTCAATAACCGATAGTGTATCTAAAAATCGTAAATACGTCAATGTCGATCTCTATCATCGCGAGTACAAATCATTTACGCACAGATTTGTATTTATTATCGTCCGGAATGAAAGCTTGTGCAATAGAATATTTTACTACAGGCTTTTGTTTACACGGTACATGTCAACGGATTACTAACTTTTAAGGGAATTTCCTAGAAGACAAGATATCGAAATAAATTATCATCCGCTAATCCTATTCCTATCTTTATGTTTAGTACTTACTCGTAGGGATAATGAACTAAGGGAGTTAATGAAGTAAGAAGCAAAGGGGATAGTTTGCAAACAATAATTAAATTTATTGAAAGGTTCAGTGTCGACGGGGCGGGTCGAAATGGATTAGGGTAAACAGAATAAAGAAGCTTTTGTATCCGAAATTAAATGTCACCCGATGTCATTATTCAGGCCGCTTGACGCGCACGATCGCTGCCGACTGTTTGCTGTTACGGACGAGAGACGTTTACAGCACACGGTTGTTTTAACAAACTACCATACGATCTTGCTCTTCTTGGCGGATTAAACCGAGCCAATACAAGTGCAGTACTGCCCGTTTGTTTGGACTAAACACACCATTAAGATTTTTTTGTTTCTCAATCTGTTTTACACATTGGCTCTCTACCTATTCGTCTATATTGATCTATTATATAAAAACCGACACAGCAAAATCGCCTAGTAACAATTTGAGACGGGTTATAAACTTAAGCCATTATTAGGTTTTCCCTTTCGTACGGATGATGATTTATTTTGAAACACTAATAATGAGGCTTTGGTTGCGAGAAGAAAATGTACTCACATACATTTTTCTGGTGGATTTGTTAACCCTTACAATACTACATACATACAACACATACATTATATAGTACGGTACGGCACGGTTTCAGAGGAATTTCCTCCTTCGGACGCTCTGGTTGTGGTATGAGAGCCCGCCTGCCTGCCGAGGTTTTCCCGAGGGATTTCAGTATGGGGTTCTTCAAGAAAGGATTGTATACATTTTAAAAGGATCAGCAACGTGCATGTGACGCCCTGAAATTGCCGGCGTCTATAAGCTGCGGTGACCGCTTACCATCAGACGGGCCCGTACGCTTGTTTGCCACCGAAGTGGTATTAAAAAAGTAAACTTTAAATAAAATTAGATATATTTCAACAAATGAGTAAAATTTTACACGTTTCCATGGCAACAACAAAAGTAGCGATATCACTGGCGTTATGCCAAAAGGGGTAAAAGGGGCATAGGTATAGGTAAACAACTTAAGAAAAGGACCTGTTGTATGTAGTTGTGATGTGTTTGAATAGATATTTGTTTTTTTTGTGTTACACATTTTAAATATGTAATGTCTATTCAACCACGTCACAACTACATACAACAGGTCCTTGTCATTGTATATCACTTGAGATTTTCTCCTTGACCACATAGCCATAAACCAAAGCCAAATCTGTCTTATATGCATCGTGATAATAATTAAGGAAATTAAAAGAAATACGAAATCATCGTGCGGTATAAAAGGATGTCTGGAACAAGCTAACCCATTAATTATATCTGTACCAGCTGTCGAAGATGCCTCGAAACCAAACTTTGCGCGCCGTACAATGGGATTCGGATATTATGCGTATCAAAACCCATTTATATAATGCTTTGAAACACATTTATTTGTTGGACGAAACGATACTTCTCCATTCTCAATGCGTATATTATGTTCATGACTCAAGTGTTTGTGTCATTCATATTCAAGGTTATTTTGGATAACCATTTTTAGCATTACATTTACTTATTAAGAATTAATAATACTTGAGTATATTGCGTAATTGAAATTATATGTAAGTTATTAGGAGTACCTTCAGAAAAAAAAAGTCAAACAGTTTTGAAACTTAACACACAAATAATAGTCAAAAAGTAGTATGTAAACCACTTTCTTGACTGATTTTACAAGGCCTAGTACACACCAAGTTTTCTGCAAAAACAGCCACACTAAGATATTTTCATCGTAGTATATCGTTTATATTTTAACATATGTATATTAATCCCCTATTCCGTCTCGATGTGTACTAAACTGCTGATGTGTGTTAACTGAGAAAACGAGATAAATACAAACATATCCGGCAAAATGCGATGTCGCATAATTTCAAAGCACTACATCTTTATGTAAATGCGGCTCAATCGGCGAGAGTATCACATAAACACAAACGTGGACGTAGCGGATAATCTAAAATCTGCAGTCGTGTTTTGAGTCGGACCATGCTACGAGTATAAAATATTATAAGTTTGGCGCAATATGGTAGGTATCGTGGAGTAAACAATTATCTTTTTAAGTGACCTAAAATACCTATACAGAATGGTTGCTTATTTTAATTTGAAACATGGGTACTGTACCTGTAATCAAATAAAACTGCTTTCGTGCATACTCCAGGGCCTGACGTTTAGGTACGTATGGGAATGAGGATATAACGAATCATCCCGCGTATATTTTAGAAAAAAAATATTTAGCCGTCTCCTGTCAGGAAGAGTCCAAACTTTGTGTGTTTTGAAAATGTTTTTTTTTACAAAACCATTGGCTGAATTGTAGTGGTTTGTCACCACGCGATAGCTTTTTGTCGAAAAAAAATGTTTATTGTGCAGCTATGACGTCATCAATTAAGTAATTGATGACGTCATAGCTGGAAAACGTACCAGGTGACGGATGTCAAGAATTCTACTACACGTTCCAGGAAATAATGTCCATAAGCGAACTTCCCTACAGGATGGTCGTCAGGTCCAGGACTAAAGAATGATCGCATATGAAGTTAGTTCAGTGTGTTTCATTTTCTTTGTATGAATTGCATCAGCATCATCATTAGTTTTGGCTTATAAATACCCATTGATGAGGCTTCTCTTCGAGTACGCCACTCATCCCAATTCTGAGCTCTTATTCAATGCATTGCACTTAGTTAAAACGACGTAAACATCTTTTTAAATGCGTTGTGCATAAGTTTTGGAATAGAGAAGTATTACGACTCTATACAATCATACAAGTGTTAAGTAACTGGCCATCATCAGGTTGCATCATAATACAATAGCATTTTCTTCATTTACTTTATCTTAACTTTAGGAGGTTAAATAGCCGGTAATATTATAAACTCCTCTTCTGCTTAGACGGCTACTGTGTCGTTTCGTCTGTTGATTAGACCGTTCGGAAGTGTCCCGCCGACCACCAACTTCTCAAACTCCAGCGGCGATGTTGTCCCGCCGAATAGTGTCCAACCTGCAAGGAATGTAAACTCTGTTTTAAGTTTCATAGACTAAAGTGACAGATACAAATGTCAATCTCAATATTAATTGCTCGCGTATTCATACAAGTGAACAGTCATTTTATTCTAAAATAGAGTTTAGCTTTATACAGTGGCTGTATTTAACGATCGTAATTCAATATAAAGATCAAACTGTTTCTTCAATTGGGGAAGTGTCTACAAATAAAAATTAGAACGGAAAGTATCGCCCTGACAAGTAAGAGTTGTAAGATAGTTAGAAAACTCTCTATTGCGACGACGTAAGTATGCTTTCTTCAAGAATAAAATGAAAATTGCTTACAAATATATTATTACATTATTTATCCCGCTAATAGCGTCCATTGACGACCTGTTTAGCCTAGTTGGTAGTAACTCTGCCTCCGAAGCTAGAGGTCGCGGGTTCGAATCCCGGCCAGGGCATTTATTTGTGCATATTTGTCCTTGGGTCTTGGATGTTTTCTATGTATTTATCTATATAAGTATGTATATCGTCGTCTAGTACCCATAGTACAAGCTTTGCTTAGTTTGGGACTAGGTCGATTTGTGTAATATTGTCCCCCAATATTATTATTATGATTATTGACATGACGTAAGAGCAATATACTCGTACTATGTATGTTTATTTAAAGTCTCCAAAAACGTTAGATGTTTTTTTTATCTTCTACGCACACAAGTCTTTGAATCCAATGTGAAGATTGTTATAATTTGAGTCCAAAACCTTTTGAAAGGAGGATGGGCAGATTTGTATGGACACTGGCCTTGGAACCAATACCACCACCACCATATCAGCCCTAGGACGTCCACTGCTGGACATAGGCCTCCCCCAATTTTATGGGGGGTAAATGCCATAATCGCCACGCTTGGCATGCGGGTTGGCGATCACAGTATCTCCACCGCACCAACCAATAGGAACCAATAGGAATAAGCGATATACCATCGGAAAGGTTTAGGAATTTTATAAACTCATTTTTTTATGACGAGAATTGTCAAATATATGTGTGAAGAAAGTTATGGGTAGATAAATAGAAAAAAAAGCAGCGGCAGTTCACAGAAACCGATAACTAAACCAGAATATTAGCAAAGACGGAAAAGTGAAAAACCCATTTGAATAACTGAACCAGAATAACACAAAAAAATATAAGAAAACGAATAAAAAACCAAAATATCACGATACAAAATCATCGACAGTTACATAACCTTCGTGATCTGCGACACAGGAACTTAGTGTCCAAAAATCTATTAGTGACGTTTGAAATCACACTACTTTTATGCGGCGATAACTTTTTTAGTCAAAGATCTGGGACTACGGACTACCTGCCATAGTAAAAGTTTTATAACTTGAAAAAACCCAATATCCGGTGACATATCGCTTGTCCTTATTGGTCATAAGGGCCAAGTATTCCACCCTTCTTTGTAAGGCTTCTTAATTTACCTTAATATTTTTGATCAAGTATGTGATAATTCGGAAGAATTTGTAAGACGCCGTGATTGCTAACTTGCATTAAGTGCATATCACATAAACTGCAGTTGTTCATTAAAACTAACGACATAACCCATAACTCCTACTTAACTAGCGCATCACTAAAGGAGCGTTCACAAGTAATTGAGGTTCGAGGGGTGATTTCGCCATAATAAGTACCGGCAGGTTCGTCCGTAAGGCATAAATAAGCTGATCGTGCATGCCTCGTGTTCGAAATGTGATGTTTCGCAAGACCCTATTGTTTATTGTGCGCGGGCGCAATGCGACTGAACGCGGGAACTTCGAGCGCGGCCACGTATGCCATACGTGGCTTTAGCTGGAAAATGTTGGGCCATGTATGACATCTAGGCATTATACGAGTAAACTGTTGAACTATTTTCGAAAGCTGTTAAATTTATGGCAAGTCCATATGAAACCATAGGCGTCATAGGTCAAATTTATTTATTAATGACGGGATCTGTGAATGATCAGAGATGCTGGGTATAACAGCAGTCGTTAAGCCAAGTTAGAAACCTTCAGGTGGCTTTAAATTCGAACTTCTAACATTCAAGTTACCCACTCACTTGACAAAGGGGGGTCGAAATTGCACCACGTCCTCAGGGAGTACCCACCGTTACCCCTGGGTGGTGCTAAAATCGGAATAATTGCCATACGATAAATAAAATAACTATTAACAGCTGACAGTTTTCTCATAACATTCCGCCTCCGCATCGATAAATCAGGGAGTCGCCTAATACAGGTAAAATAGATTTCAATCCAGTTACTCTTTTCAGCCCATAAATTATGTATAAAAATGTAAATGTAATTAATACTGAGGAGACTTGGAAAGTCGCTTGAGGAAAAATATTTTGAACTTTACGACACTTCTATCTCGCAAAGTATATTGCGGCAAAATTTACTCGTACTGTGAAGTTGACAAGGCTGCATATTGTTATTTGACAACCAAAATTCACTAAGTAATAAATACCTACTTGAAGTAAAGCTCGGATCTCAGCATCGTTTTAGTTCTGAGATACGAAGTTTCTATAACTGTAATGACAGATTTTGTAGTGACTAACCGAGGTTAGCAATCAGCGATATACAGGAAAGAATAAAAATATAATTTCTGAATGGGAACTACATGAATTCCTTTAAATACGATTAGCTGCTTTATTTAAAGGAAAATGAATAACTACATTTACAGATATTCAAAAAACATTTTCTTACTTTTCCATATACTTGTACTGGTACGAGCACGATATGATTAAAAAAAATATTTCCTAAAACAGGGTTATTTGATAATCGCAGGTAAAGTTTCTCGTATTTATCTAAAATTTAAACTATAAAAGTATTAATAAATTGACTTCTGTTTTCCCGGATTCGATTCCCTGTCGTATATGAAGGCGTTTTTGTAATCTATGAATTAATGCAGTACATCTTCAGTAAACTAAAATAATGTTCCTCGTATGTACGTAAAAACAGCTGTCTTAAGGATTTGCAATTTCCAGGGCCCATTTTTTCCACCTGTATGATATGAATGGCACTTGATCTTATTACGGCAATCATTGAATTCGAAATAAGTCGTAATTGCTTTGGGAATGTATAGAAATCCGTTCACGTACGGGCCATTATAAAGACGTCAAAACAACACTTAGATAGCTCGTTTCAGTCGTCAAGATCATCGTTTCCAAAAAGTAATGAAGACTTAATTTAGTGAGATAATTATCTAGATAGTCAGAAGTTACCTAAACCCGCAGGAAATGGTGTCTAATGGTATGTAATTGTAACCTAATCGGGCACTAATCTTTGTTCACAGAGGTGTAACGCGAAAGTGAATTCTCCTTGAGAATGGATTTCTATTCGCGCGCAGGGTTTGCCTAACAAGTGTAGCAATTATGTTAAGAAACTTACTAGGCCCTTGTTCAATGTCTCCGTTTTTATGATATACGAAAATTATATCTTTACTTTTACTTATTTTTATACTACGATGGCGGCAAACAAGCAGACAGCCTGCCTGATGGTATAAGCAGATGCTATGCGACTACAGAACAATCACAGGTGCTGAACCTTTTTTGATTTAATGATTCGTTGTCTCTCTCAGCGCAGCGTATCCTCGAGAGCTGTCAATCTTGCTCACTACTAAAAATCCACTCTCAATTTAATAGCGTATTATCACAGCTACGTCAAAATAACGTCAAAATAACTGAAATCTGTAATTAAAATATCAAAATATATGATAAATTAATGAGTGATGATTGATGAATTTATACCACATGTATCTGAAGAACCGTAAAACCTGAAAGCAGTTTTTTGATGAGTTTATATCCTACCCAGTCTAAACGTTGAAAAATTCGAGCGTACCTAATACCGGAACTTCGATCATTCATCTGCATGAATCTACTTGCATAAGTACTAAAAGCCTATAAAACTGCGCAAGCCGCAAGCATCAACATTTTACAACTTAATTATGGAACCTTACACAGCTCATTGTACATGAAACAATGCATCGCCGTTTGCAAAATGCGCAAGCAACAGTGCGATATCAGCATTTTCTATCCTCGGAAAGAAGGTAGTACGTATCTATGAACTCCATACAACCTTATTATGTTCTACCATGAGAGCCAGCGTTGCAGTCCGATAGCGTCACGGCGCGCGCGGCGGTTCGGGCTGCGTTGCACGTCTGGGAGTTTCCCACAAACCGTGCGACCGGCCTTCCTCATTAAACAACAATTTACGCCTATGAACAACTCACAATTAAGAAGCATATGAATATACGATGTCACTCTCAGTCGTAATTTGTAAACAATCCGCTCCATTTTCGCTTTTAACAAAACAATTGAGGCGTAACTCAATTTTATTGTAATTATTTCAAATTAGACTAGTTTATGAACATTTGGCGCCCTATAATTTGAAAACTTCTAACCCAGGCTTAAGCTTCTGAGCAAATTAGCCCGCCGCTCTGTGACAGTAGGTGAATTACTCAATTTGTCAGAGAATCGTATCAGTTACAAATGTATTATGCTCAGCTCATTGTTCTGTTTATACTCATGCTAATGCCATTCAGAGTCTGAAGCGTTATGCATTTAGGACGCTTAAACATATCCTCATAAATATTAATTGTTTTGTGAGCGAAACACACCTGTATCAGATTAATTAGTTTGATATCATTGAATAATTCACGTATGAGTTGCGCTTATACGCGCGCTGAGATAAAATCGGCAGTTGCAACGACTTTTTCTGTGTACATATTGTTTCAACATTCACCAGCCCCTTAGCACCGAAATAAGCTATACAAATATATAGGTAGGTATTATATTTTAGGACAGTAACAGTCGTTAAAAATACCTAATCAGACAGGGAAGTATCAGATATAATATTCGATCTAACTGACCATGTATGATATCAACTTACGAGTACATGTCACGAATATCATCATCGAAAATCACGATCGGAATTATTAGATAGTGCGCAATCCAATTTCATCTCGACGCCTGCGTCGCGCCACAATTTGGCACAATGCAATTTGCTATTCCATGTTACAACACGCACGCACGTTGTGCCTACACCCATTTCCACCTTTTCATCTCCGCGAAACATCAAATGAATGATGCCTTTTGTGCCAATGGTACACTCAATATTCGAATTGACACATTCATCTACAAGTCCACGGAATCGGTTGTCTACGCCGAGCGACCGAGGATTGCATGTCTCACGGACCGCGGTTTCGAAGTATCAAATTTATTTTTATGTTTACTTTTATTGTTTGCGGTGAGGATTGTCGCCTCCTTAGGGGCTGTTTGTATGCGGACTGAGAAGAATTACGTACGCGCCGGAGCGGATCCACTTTAGAAGGTAGCGATAAAACAATTTGTTTAGAGAATGAGATGTACAAGTATAATGCGGGCGAATATCGTCTGAGCGGAATCTGGAAGCTGGCATAAGTACTTATGGTGCTTAGTTTAGCACTGAACGCGTCCTTAGGGAGCTATAACGGTTCACTGAGCGTGGACAAAATATATTTCCCCGTGCGAATAAGTACCTAAATAGAGGACGTGAGCTCGCACACGGTACGTGTAAATCTTTTTGTGGAACTGTGGCGTGGAGCCATCATGAATGCACACTTGATTGTATAATTTAGTTAAGGTAATCTCGCTGCGAACGGCGCGGATCCTGAGTTTTCAATTTCACGTCTGAAAGCTATGAACGTTGTTTGGTAATTGTTCTTAGTTTATAATAAATGTTTCCATTATGCAATTGCTCACCCTGTTTTGACTTTCAAAATTTGTATAGGTACAGGGATAAACTCGGGAACTATTCAAGCGAGTTCAATTTTTACTTTACTACCTATACCTGTACAATTAACTTTCCGAATGAACATAGGCTATATCTTTCTCGGTTCTTCTTTTATAAGGAAGCCTCGAGGACATATGAGTAGCATATTACTGGAAAGTACTAACCTGCAAAGAGCCATATTGATATATTTTAATACTTAGTCCTGAACATTCTAGTAAAGTATAGTGTTAACTCGACCAGTTCAGTAAATGTTCTGACTTTTTTGTACTGCACTTCGATTTAAGTTGTTGATACAAATTACGTCAAATTAAGAGGGTGTTTAAGGTTGCGATTCCGTATATTCAGGTCCGTGTCCCGGCAATTTGAATCACGTCTAGCCGAAGTCTGAAAATGTTTTCGACGTCTCGCTATTGGACGAACCCGGAAACTGCGCTCTGAAAGCAATCTAGTCAGTGTTAACGTTCAAAGTAATTTCTTTGGCTTCATCCGCTCTGATACTTATTACGTATGCTGAAGACGAGTTAAACCAATCCACTCGACATATAATAACGGACCAATTTAAATACCTATTAGGTATATTATTTCCGGATTCTACATACCGGTACAAAGTTTTTTGTTTAGGTTTATTCCAATTCAATTATTTTTTAAAGAGTTTCAAAATAATATTAATAGCGACTGACGCCTGTGGTGTAGCAAGCGTCCATAGGCGACCACTTATTAAGTGAGCCGTCAGCTTGTTTGCCACCGACGTCGTATAAAAAAATTAGAAGATAGTTACTGACTTATCCTTGTTAATTCAGTCTAAAATTATCAAATAAGCAACGTCTCTTAATAGCAATTATGCTACAAAAACAAATGAATCTCCATGCGGCAAAGCACACACGTAATAGGCGACAACCTTTGTGCCTTGCTGATTCAACACTAATTACTTCTTTCGCTTCACAGTTGATTATAGCCGGTTAAGCTGGTGCACGATCGGTATCAGGAAAGGATCGTTTTCCTCGTCTATGCACCCAGCATAATCAAACCCCACTCCCATTTCTACGTATGAAGCTTCCATCATACTAAATAGATGTATTATACTCGTAGTTTATCAGTTTCCGCGCCAATCAGAATGCTTTGTACGCTAACAACTCAACAAAGGTATTTGAAAATCACAGATTTATGCAAACGCATCGAAACAGAATGACAACCCGAAAATTTGGCGCAACGGGCAGTATAGAAATGCTTTGATGAACTGATTAATTGACAATGATTTATACAATTGGGACTTATTCGAACTGGTAATTCGATATGAAACAAAAACATGGAAGCGTACTAAAATACAGTATAGGTGTGTAAATGTAGGTAATATAATTGCTAATTGAGTTTTGTTCCGCCGCCATGCTCGACGCTGCTGCTCGCAGGAGCCGCAAAATTATTTACTATTATTAGTTTAACTTGCAACAACAACGTTCTACATTGCAAAGAGAGAACAATCACTGTCCAATTACGTGCCTAATTAAATCTCCAAGTTAAATTCCAAATACTTGGATTTGATGATTTGATAACTTTAAAAAATCTGGTTATCCTCCTCGCAATTTGTTGTTAAGCTTAGTGATGCGGTTCAAAATATGATCTCCGAATAATGACGGAGTACGGTGGTTTGATATCTATTCAAGCGAAGTACGTTTTGAAAGACAGTTTCGTGGCTCAGGCGTGACATGGAATATTAAAGTCCGCATACTTAATGACTAGGTAATAGTTAGTTAACTATTGACATGACTACTCGATGGTTCATAATATAGTAAAACAACAGCTATTACTGAAATTAATGATGTGATGTCATACGTTGTTCCACTGTTAATATGAGAAGTATAAGTTTCTATTTCTTTTCAATTTATGGCGACAAAGAAACAAGTTTCAAACTATCAAATCAATTTTACAAAGTAGATAGGTAACCTAGGTATTAATGTATTAAAAACCTTCGACTCTCTATTCTGAACAAACTACTTTCAGGTTTTCAGTACCTATATCAATTATTTACACCTTAATTATTTGCTGCTTGCAAGAAAAAGTAGACTTGATGACAAACTGTTGTTTGCTGCTAGCAAAACATGGTATTAGTTAGCCGAGAATTAATTAAGTACCTATGTATAGTACGTGGGCGACCGACGCGCCATCCCGTTGCCCTTTCACGATATAATAAAGCCCGATCCACCCGACTCCACCGAATGGAATTGTACAGAAATGTGCCCATTTAAAACTTAATTGGACACTTTAATTGGATGATACATTGTACTTAATCATAAATAGAATATTAAAGGGGTCAAAGGTTGGGCATATACGAATTGATCTAAAACTATTCTAATAACGCATCCCGAAATGCTTACATAAAACGGTTAGGTACTAGACTAGAATAATTTTGTGCACAATCATATTTTCACAAGAAACAGCTTTACAAGAACGATCGTAAGTTTTATTGGTTAAAATTAAAAGTAAAACATCGATATCTGTGGTTGCAAAAACAGTGTCATTTATACAATAAATAATAATGTTGATTCGACGATCATAGTCCCGATAGCCGTATCCAAGAACGGTTTAATAGGGATGAGTCTCGACAAACATCTTAAAAGACTAGCTAGATGGATGGTCAAGGGTGAGATGGAGAAGGCGGCCTGGTTGGATACCTACGGCGCGGATAGTCAAGAGGTTCCTCTTTATGTCGCCTTAGCCACGCGTAGCTTAGGCCCGAGCCTCGCTGCCGGCGGCACCTTAGGTTAAGTTTTTATAATGATTTTATATATTTTTAGTTATTGTTTTACATTTGGTTTTTATATTAATTATTATAAAAAGGAATTCTTAAAATGAAGATAATAATAATAATCCTTTATTACACCACAAAAGAGAATAGTACCTACTACACAAATTTTCCATTTTCCATAATGATATCCTTAAAATCATTTTAACTCACCGCCATGTGTCATATTAGTCCGTTCATAAAGCAACTACCACTTTGGCTTTGTTGGTAGTGACCCTGCCTTCGAAGCCGGAAGTCCCGGGATCGAATCCCGGTCAGGGCATGATTTGTGTAATGAACACGAATATTTGTTGCTGAGTCTTGGATGTTTTCCATGTATTATAAGTAGGTATGTATTTATCTATATATGTATGCATATCGTCGTCCAGTACCCATAGTACAAGCTTATAGTAGTTTGGGACTAGGTTGATTTGTGTAAGATTATACCCCAATATTTATTATTATTACTTTAATGTCCAAGCAAGATTCAAAATCTAATGGCAGTTTGTTTTTTAAGTCAGATAGCATGTCAACAATAAATGGATGAGAAGTGTTATTTTATAATTAAAAAAAACACTTTATAGGTACTTAAGAACTGAAATAGTGATTCAAATAAAATTCCAGTACCAAATAATACAAAATATGATGTTGACCGAGATCGCTATCCAATTGCAAACATTACAAAATTGCACACAACTTTGTATAGGTACTGACATAAATCCTGTTTATTGCATTTTAGTCCATTATACCCGATAGTGTTCGTTCCGGGCCAATATTTAAAAGTCTCTGCCCCCGTTGATACATATTGAGTTTTTCTGAAGATTTACGTTGAACGAGATTTAGAGTGTAATAAAATCGAGTCAGTCCAGAATAACGCTCAGCGCTGGTTGCTGTGTGGCCCATTTCGTTGAGTTTGCCGTGTGATACATCGTGTCAGGACAAAATTTAGTTCGTTTAGATCAACTCTATTTTAATGCCATTAAGGTACTGTAAAGCCTCACTTGTACTGCTGAGGTACTGTTAGGGAATCTTAGGGGTTGTAGCTGTAATGAAATACTTTACGACTTATAACACACTATTGTATTTTGTACTACTCTGAAATACAATTATAATAATACAGTTTAATAACACGTGTGACTCCAATCGAGTCCAGATGAGGAATCTCTCGGAAAACCAACTGTTTTCTCAGGAATGCTGCTTGACAGGCATTCCAGAACATATTCAAAATATGTAGAATTGTATACATTATGGTACTAGTTCCACATGGCCAGTCTCATAATGTATCAACCTCTACAGTACAAAAGTGACGAACCTTTTCATTCCTTGACTATACTGTACTTGTAGATATAAGTCGATTAGTCGACAGTTCAAAATATCCGGCTGCCTCAATACAGTGTGAAATAATATTGACTGTTCAAATTTTTACAGTGGATTCCTTAGCGAATTATAAAAAGTACGTGTTTTTTCTTTCGGTATCTTTTATTACTAAAATATTGAGACAGAGCAGCTGAAACATATACTAATAAAAAACCATGCGTTCGTGGATACCGCGGTGGCGCTTTGCGCGGGAGGTGGCAATAACGCTCGCCTCGCCCCTACGTTGAGACGCCGAGACAAACTTACACGTCGAAAAACCGATATTTAATGAAAGCTAGTAAAAAAAAACATAAGTTGCAAATATTCCTTCATTCACTGGGTACTCCCGGTTCGTAAACATTGTTGTATGTCACATTCGCGATCGCGCGTCTTTACGAGAAATACAACACGGAAGTGCACGGCCAATCATGCGGAGATGCGCGTGCGACTAATTTGCAATATTGGTCGAAATAAGATTGGTGAGCGCGCCCCTCCCCTTGTACCGCTAACCCCGAGCGTTATTCAGCTCCCGATTATTATTATTTATTCGGACAGCACATTTTATTGTAAAAATTTTATGATTTTTTTTTCAGAAATAGCATCCTTTATAGATACCTAATGCCTGGAAAAAAAATAAACGGTCAATAAAGTTTCAATCATAATCTTAATCATAATTACAGATCAAGTAGGTAATTACAGATTTTCAGGGCCACACAAAAGTTGTTTTTATAATATTCTGTTAAAAAAAATATTGGATCTGTTCTTTTATTGAGGTATGCTGCTGCTTTTATAAGCAGTATTTATTTAATAAGAATAATAATAATATTGGGGGACAATCTTACACAAATCGACCTAGTCCCAAACAAAGCAAAGCTTGTACTATGGGTACTAGACGACGATATACATACTTATATAGATAAATACATACTTAAATACATAGAAAACATCCAAGACCCAAGAACAAATATCCGTGAAAAATGCACAAATAAAATGCTCTGGCCGGGATTCGAATCCAGGACCTCTAGCTTCGGAGGCAGAGTCACTACCAACTAGGCTAAACAGGTCGTCGATTGATAATGTCAATAAAATTTCATTTAATATATATGGTAAGAATTCAAGTACGAGTATATACTGAATGATGTGTCGTGGACCCGGGTATGTTCTAAAACTAATACAACCAAGACCACCGGGGGATGGGTCCCATGCAGGCATCCCTGGAGTGCGATGGAGATACTGCGATCGCCAATACGCATGCCAAGCGCAGCGATTTGGGTAAATGCAATTACCCCCATAAAATTGGGGGAGGCCTATGTCCACATTGGACGTCTTTCGGCTGATACGGTGGTGTGTCGTAACGTTTGGAACCTTTGGTTCGTGGCTTCTTTGCCTGTTACAAGTAAGACGCATGTAACATGAAACATTAAAACAATTATTTCGTTATGATTAATTCTCGAAAGTTATATAGAGGTAGTTGTAGCGATATAGATATGTCATTGCTGAAATAGCGCGGGCTTTCAGTAAAATTTTATTAATGGGTATTTATTACCTCCAGCGTTGTACATTTTAATGTAATTATATGATATCAGTAATCGTTAGTAGACAATTTATTGAACTTGTTTATAAACGATAACAACAGCTATAAAACAATGATTCTGTTTACATAATACAAAATGAGCGATAACCGACCTTACATAATAAAATATAAAATGGAGCGCATAAACGGACGAAAGTATATTGACAGGAACATATGATACGTATACAATAGATCTTTCACTTGATTTAAACCACATATACATAGCATGCAATAATACATGCATGCATGTCATAGCATGTGGCATATCTACATAGCATAGCTGCATCGATCTTTCACCTGAATTAAACCGTTGAATGTTCAGCCATTAGGCATTTATCAATTAATTACCTTTTGACTGAAACATTTATGAATTATATTACAGAACGAATATTGTTGTTCCAGGGACATACAACGCATTCACAAGACGCCTAGGGTATTATATACATCACATTAGGCCTGATATTTGCGCGCTTGTACAGTCAGAGATCTGAGACAATTTGTACAATCGTATATTAGGATGGTTTTGTTCTGAAACTCGACTTAAAGTACACGGGGCCTTAGGAGGTTATACCTCCATACATGGGATTATTTATATGCAAAGAGAGCCCAAAAGTTATCCCCGGCTGTACATACATACATTGCAGTGCAAAAGTATCGAACTTAGACACTCGTACATTATGTTATGTACTCGTATATCGCCTGTTGACATCCAAAACTCACCAATAAACAAATACCTACTTAACCTTTTTGAACGCTAAAAACATCTACAGGTATTGCGTGTTGTCGTGCTTACGGCAACGACTATAGGTGTTAAGGTAGGTGATCGAATTGGAGATCAAAAAAGTGAACAAACGGATTGTCATCATAAAAAATCATAGCCAAGCGATGGCTAGTTTAGAATCATTGAAATTAAAATTTAATTTATATTAATCAGAGGTATTTAATATTGTATGAAGAGCTAAAAATATTATACTTGGGTAAAATATAAATATACTTTTTTTTATTCCGTACTTGTGTTGTTTGAATGAAATATATGGAGTTTTAATTTATGCTACTGGCAATGGTAAGAAGTTTAAAACGTTTGGTTCGTAACTATAATAATTAATGATATATATTTTTTAATATTTCCAAGATGCAACACGGACATACGGCAATCGTTTTCTGACATCTGTCAAATGAATGTGCTCGTTTATTCTTTGTTATCATTGCTTTCTGTTGTTAAGTTTTGGTTTTATTGGAAATCAAGAACTATGGAACCTCAGCCAGGTCCTTCAAATAAAAAGAACAATCTCTCACCGCCGAAGAAAGGGCCACGCAGTTCTATGTCCGTTAAAGAGAAACTTATGGTGATGAATGCCTATAAATATGTCTACAAATATTGGCCTCAAGGAGAATATTGGTCTTTAAGTGGTTGTGTCAATAAAACTGCCAATGTTCTTGGCATTTCAGCGGCTTTTTTTAATATTTTGTTGCGGTTCATAGAATACACCTTCCTACCAAATTTCATAATCGTAGTGCTTATAGTCTCCGAGTAAATCGACTGTGACATACGGACGGACGGACGGACGGACAGTCATGACGAATCTATAAGGGTTTCGCTTTCGCCATTTTGGCGACGGAACCCTAAAAATTAGTGTTTAATTTCCACCCTATATCCCTGTCATTAATTTTGCTGATTAAAATGCATACATTTAAAAAACAAGGTTGTATACTCCTAGAATGTCACTTTGACATTAACAATTGTATGTTTACATTTTTGATCTCCAATTCGATCACCTACTTTACGGCGTACGAGTACTTACGTTATCAAAGTCACCTTCGTGCTTTACACTAATTTTCATATTGTATCTCTTATGGAAAATGTGTTGTTATTGTCATTGCCGTTCATGAAGAATGGCATTCAAAAGGTTAATTTAAGCTCGTATCTTAGAATCATTTCAATACTGAGATACGAGATTTCTAACAGCAATGACAGCTTTGATAATGACTTTTGGCTTCGACCGGCGATATGAAGGCAACAACACGAAAATATGTACTTTGGTGAGCTAAAATATCTACAGGCGTATATAAAATTGTTTGATACATCTGTATCTTGCACGACCGATTCTAATACCACAATGGTGGGCTGCCTAACGTGCAGCAGACATCGTAATCTATGGACGCTTACAACCCCAGAGGAGTCACAAGCTCGCTGTCGAGACTTCATTGATTTGAGAATTCCATGTGTCCACAGCTAGACTAGCTAGAGATAAATCTCTGATCACACCTTATACAGCAAATAGTGATGTTACTATGGCTGCGGTTTTCTGTTAAGAGTACATTTTAATACTTTGTCACACTAACGTAACAGTACTGCGACAATTGGGATGGGTCAAAGTAGTGAAAGTGACAAAGTACTAATATGATCATCTACTTTTGCTATTACTTCCACAGTAGGACGACTCCGAACGAGACCGAGATGGCATTCCATTATCCCCTACCTCTGTTAACTCTCGAACATAATATTTAATATATCTATACTTTTTATTTCAAGTTTCTAATTTAAATAAAACAATTCAAAAATAAATGATTACTAGAAATAATTTAAACTACTTATAACTACCGACTTATAGATAAAAAACCGGCCAAGAGCGTGTCGGGCCACGCTCAGTGTAGGGTTCCGTAGTTTTTGTAATTTTTTCAAAAACTATTCAACCTATCAAGTTCAAAATAATTTTCCTACAAAGTTTTTATAAAGTTCTACTTTTGAGATTTTTTTCATATTTTTAAAACTTATGGTTCAAAAGTTAGAGGGGGGGCACATTTTTTTTTACTTCTGGAGCGATTATTTCCGAAAATATTAACATTATCAAAAAATGATTTTAGTAAACCCCTATTAATTTTTAAATACCTATCTAACAATATATCACACGTTAGGGTTAAAATGAAAAAAAAAAATCACTCCCCACTTTACGTATAGGGGAGGTAACCTAATAAAATATTTTTTTCCACTTTTTATTTTACCACTTTGTTGGCGTAATTGATATACATATTAGTACCAAATTTCAGCTTTCTAGTGCTAACGGTCACTGAGATTATCCGCGGACGGACGGACGGACAGACGGACGGACAGACATGGCGAAACTATAAGGGTTCCTAGTTGACTACGGAACCCTAAAAATGGGCTCAAGCTCGGAACCCGGCGGTAGGGTGCCCAGAAGGCTGGCGGCATTGCCTCGCTGAACTGCAATGCCGATGCGCTGAGCGAGGTACAAACCTGCCCTCTGGTCACCCGTCGCGTCAATAAGACGCTTTGACAGCTCCTTGTATATGGAGTGTGCTCTGGGTCCCCATGGCCCCAGTGTTTCCACCCCAAACGGCTCAAACATATCCACCACCACCACCACCATATCAGCCCTAGGACGTCCACTGCTGGACATAGGCCTCCCCCAATTTCATGGGGGGTAAATGCCATAATCGCCACGCTTGGCATGCGGGTTGGCGATCGCAGTATCTCCACCGCACTCTAGCAACAAACAAACATATAACCATAGCTCAAACATATAACCAGAATCAATGGCCGCATATTTGCGCCGTTTGAGGTGCTCAGCCGCATCAGCAGCAGCTCCAGCCCTGCTTGAAGTCCCTGGAAGATGGGTCGGCGCTAAGGTATCCACACAAGTGGCGTCCCATACTAGCGGCCGACCCAACTTCCAGGGGACAAGGGTCATACCGCCCGGCCTTTTCCCGTCATCACGGGCGAGCCCTGTCGGCTCCAGGATCGCAGGCGTACCGGCACTGGCAAGGGCTCTGCGCAGGATGTCGTTAAATATATGATGCTATTTATTGGGCATCTGTAAAAACTTCAATATTATTAGACCCAAAAAAATATCTCATATCCCTTACTTAGCCTTAGGCTTCCGTCAAAATGGCGAGGGCGCCAAGTGAAAGAAATGTAATAGCCGATAAAATTTGAACTCGAGCCTCTATGAGTGACAGTAATAATCCGGTGGCTCCAAAATGGAACGACTGACGCACGTCAGCCTTACTCGATCACTGCGCACTGTGACCTATTTACCCGGGATGTACCCGACAGTTGGGGTAAACCCAGAATTATGGTTTGAAGTGACAATCTACTTAGGTTGCCTCACTACCGTACGAGTATCTAATTGAAAACAAAGACAATCTGTCTTCAAAATTGAAGACAGTAAATATATTACCTATTTGGCCAAACGCTGCAAAACACTTTATTTGGCAGTTTACAAGCGATGCATACAAGCATTTTAAGAAGAAGATACGTATGTCGGTGTCACTATGGTATATGTGATTGAAAGTAAATAATAAGTATAATAAATATATTTTATTAGAAAGTTGGCGTAAGACTTGATATCTCTTAGCGTAGTAAGATTGATTAAAGGGGTGATGACATAATGGAGTAACACAAAATGTCACAGCGATTAATCACTTCCGTTACTATCAGTGTCTATCTTACATTATATAAATAAGCCTTGAAATAAGTATAAATAACGTTATATATATCATGATAATACTAATTGCTTCCCACGATACACACACAAGTCAACAATTTTTTATTGCATCTATACCAGTTCTTTTTTAAGATTAAAGTTTTAACGGCCTTTTTCGCCCACGTTTCTTCGTGTCCCTTGGATAGCAGAAGATAATATTGAACTTATTTTACTTATTTCACTAACTTAATTCAAAGATAGCACACCGCATATTTTCCAGTTTCTATATAGTTTTCCTTGATCTGAAATAAACGAGTTAGGTATATCACAAGTAAAAATATTCTCTGAGTACTCGTATCGACCTATACCTATTACGACAAATAGCAATTAGTATTTGGTACCTTCTATTGACGCTTCAGACAGTTTTTACATAACTACGTCACACTGTCGTTCTTCCGCCAAATAATCATTAGAGCTCACCAATATTGAAACTTAGATATTTTATAGAACAATTTATTGGCCGTCCTCTTTTGGCTAAGCATTTCATTGCGACATCCAGGATTGAAATAGACAGAATACATGTTCTATCCATTACTAATTCCGCCATGGTTAAAACAAAACTTAGGTAAAAGCTTTTAGTGCCCAAACGCTTGAATTCCTAACTCTATCGCACGTATTTGTAAGTTCGAGTGTAAAATTGATCGGTGTATCGTAACCGGTTACACACAGACCTATTGTGATTTACCTAATGTCGATATACACATATGTAGTGAATACCTATTTTTAAAGTACCTAAAATCATTTTACCAATTATTTTTACCAAATGGTACTATAAAATTAATGAGATATTTTATTAACTGATGAAGCGCAATACTTATATTTTGTAACTGACATAATATGAAGGATGAAAAAACATGTCCTATCCTTTAGAATTTCAAAGCCAGTTTGTACCGTATGTTTTTATGAGTTAGGTTGCTTTTTGTTTTGGAATTTAAATGGACTAGACATGTTGTTTCCGTGGACCCTCTATATACCTAAAACTAAT
This sequence comes from Notocelia uddmanniana, assembly GCA_905163555.1. NCBI lineage: Eukaryota > Metazoa > Arthropoda > Insecta > Lepidoptera > Tortricidae > Notocelia > Notocelia uddmanniana. Next base: position 28,666,004 of record LR991055.1, read on the forward strand.
TAAACTAACTTAAAAAATTATAAAATATTAAATTCTTGTTGTGGCATGGATAAAAAAATTAAAATGATGACAGAAGTTTGAGATACCGAAAATAAAATATTGGATAAAATAGCAGATTTACGAAATACCTAATAGGTGAGGTAAGTAACTAAATGACGATTCACCTATATACATTCGAAAAAATAAATCGAATTAATCCCGTGGCAAGATCAATATGGCTTGTGTTATGAGAACTAGACGGCAATATAATATAATCGATGAGTGATCTCTGTGTGGTATACATTTAATACTCATCACATAAATATTTTCTAGAGATGCACCAAATATTCGGTTACTATCCGGTATCCGGCCTATCCGGCCCTTATTTTAATATCCGGCCGGACACCGGATAGTAAACTTGCTTGATCACGGGGTAAAAAATGGAATCTAAAAAATAGTAATGATCATAATCATAAACAAACTAGTTTATTTTTATAAAACAATTTAAAGTAAGTTTGTTGATCAGTAAAAAAGCGTGATATTTCTTTTTATTATTAGAAATCTCTTTATATAGTTCCGCCGGCCGAATATTCGGCAGGTGGTCAGGCCGAATATCCGACATCCGGTATCCGGCCAAACAACTATCCGTTGCATCTCTAATATTTTCCCTGACCGGGATTCGAACCCATGACCATGACCATCTGCTTTGTAGGCTCTGCAGGTCACTAACCACTATGCTAAACTCAAATAATCGAATGGACAATATATACCAGATGTACGAAACACCTAAAGGATGAAGAACCTAAAAGACTATTCACAATACAATACCTACGTATCTACGTTTGAAATTCCTGAAGTTCACTGCCATTGCTTATTATATTGTTACTGCGTGGAAAGCGGGAGCGAGATCCATATATAAGATAAAATGTAAATGTGATAAGATGTTAATTTATATTGATTTAAAGGCTACAATAATTATTGGACCCCTGCTAAATGATTTAACTAGCTGATTAACTACTAATATTAAGATATTGCCCAATACGTCCTTTAGTGCAAACATATTTTCATATTCATAAAAAATAGACTATATTAGTGTTTACAGAAGCAATCTATATAAAACGACTCAGTAAAACCAAATCCGCCAATTTGGTTCGTACATTTGCCTCCATTCCGGTAATGTAAGTGGATGATTTCCAACTGACGAACATAAAGTGACGGCGACGCGTATCGAATGTGTAACAACACGTACTTTATATTTGAGATAAGCAGTTAACAACTATAATGGCTTATGATAAAAATTGAATTCGTTCTAATTTCGACCTTACTACGCCCCCTTTGTGATTAAATTAGTGGTGTTTGCGATTTGCTTTATGACTTTATTCTATTTAAAGGACGCGATACATGTCTATGGCCTTTCCTTTCGCACTTGCAGCGAGCGCATCAGTCACACAAAGGAAATTGTCGTATTGGCAAATATAGCAGCGATTACTGTTGTGTAAGCACGAACACAATCGAAGCCCTCAGCTGCTGCGTTCAAGCTCTGTCTGACGGAGTAAATGAAAGCTGAAACTTATTTGCCGCAAACTTTTCAACATTCGATCAACCGAGTGACGTTTTTGTGCTATCGGAAAACGAAGAACAGGTGAATGCATCTGCATAATGGAAATTCCGATGCAGTATTTTATTTGAACATAAGTATTGAAATGAAATATTAGTAGTTTGACTTGATTATAAAAGAATGCAACGCATGAAACATTAAAAAGTAATGCCATGCATTACCACTTTGGACGCGTAAAGGGAGCGATGTGTGGCAGTTGATAGATGATATGCAGTCACGAGCCACGAGGGCAATCAACGCGTGCCCCGGAATAATTACCGCCAATGAACCGAGCTGATGCGCCACGGACAGCGCACTCTATATGACTATTCATACTCAATTAAAGTCTATACACAATAGGATATGTAACGGTTAAACATGAGGTTCGTCGCAATATTCTTGACGTTTTTGTTCGAGGACGAATATGATCGTATTTTGAGATCTTGCTGTTCTGATACTATGTGATTATTGTGGAGATTAACCTGTGTTCTTCAAATGCAATTGACCAACACAACAACTCTACAGGTATCGGGCACGCTTCTGGTACCCACCCATCAACCCTCGCCTACTTATTGCAGTACCCAGTGAACACTGCGAGATCCCGGAGGACAGTGTAATTGCCAAAGTCGTTGCTCTATTAGGAGGACAGGTGCATAATTGTTTAAGATAGTTCCTACGGGCTTTAAGTAACGGCGATCAGTGCTACCTATCCACCAACACACCACTGACTACGTAGAAAAAAGGTTCAAGTCCCGTAACCTATCAGCTCTCAGTATGATGAACCTGGATAGCCAGTGAAACCTGCATGAAGTGTTAATAATGGAATGAAATGCGCAACAGCAACCAGATGATCAACTGTTTTCGTTCAACCCTTAAATGCGTCCACCTGGTTTCGACCAGCCGCACAAGGTGTGATTCCAACTGACCTGTATAAGAACCCGTGCCGAACTGGCATTGGATACCGCGCCCACTGCTGGTACAAATGGGCTGATGCGACTCGTCTCAGTATATTGTAGTGGCAACCCCGACTTTCACAGTCAACTATATGGTTCTAAAATTCCCGGTTACCTAATTTTCAGGACGAAAAGAGGACCTCAATAACCTTACTCTCCTCGCTACTAAAGTACCTGAAGAGGGCTAACTAGAATCTTTAATCTACGGGTAAGTAATCCTTATTTTTTATTTGTGATATTTTTTATATTGAATCCAGTTACTAAAATGCCATATCAACATCATCCTAGCGTTCTTCCCAGTACAGTTGTATCGTGAAGGATACCCGGGGTCTGCTACCTAAGTAATTAAAATGCATACATAAATAACCCTCGTGTGCCAATGGAATGCTACCGCATAAAGTGCCTTGTGACTTTTTACGATTTAATACAATTGCCGAAACTATTAAAAAAAGTAAAAGTAAAAGGTATTTATTACCAGAACAATTTTTACACCTTTATCAGTTATTATCGGCGACTCCCACACTAGGCTAAGCCTGTATCGTGGGAATCAGAGACATTTAGGGTTACCAATAAACATAGCGGCTTAACCCTTTCGCCGCCAGACGTCAAAGTAATTCGCCGTGCCCCTGACGCCACAACGGTAAAAAAATGATGTGTAAAGAAATAATGCCAATATAAAATTGGGCAGCTTCTCAGTAGTTTTTCATAAAAAAAAAATTGTCGGCCAGTGCCGTCGTTGGCGTCGGGGTGACGATTTCACGTTGACGTCTATGGCCGACCGTGGCGTTCAAAAGGTACACATGCATTTTACAAATATAATTTTTTTATATATACATATAAGTTATTATTTTGCGAAGTTATAGTTAAATACCTACGCAATTTTATGACAGAATCTTATAAATGAATAAAAAAATAGGTGTTTATTCAAAACTATATTGCATTGCATGTAAGTGTGTGTGAGTGATTTGGTGTGAAGTGTGTAAGTGTTTTGGTGTGAATGTGGGACATGTGGGGCATATGGCGACATATATATTAACCATTTTGAAACGTAGGATAAATCTTCCGGAGTGACATTGGTCAAACTATCCGCTTTCTCTGTAATACGCAGGTGAAACCGCGGGGATACCAATTTTTCACATACAAAAAACTTAAAACGGCCAGGCAGATTCTGAGGCATCACGGCATGATAACTATAAAAAAAGTTTATAACTCTTAGCAACGAATATGATATTTAGATATATTTATTATCAAAGCTGTGTTGGTACATAGGTCTTATAAATATTACAGAAGTCTTATCAGCTTGCCCATTTCGGGCGTACAATATTACACTATACTAATACATGCAGACGTAAAACAATTACAAATTATCAAAACATTTAACTATAGATGTGCATAAAATATTCATTTAGATTATAGAAACTTTTTGTTAATAGCCATTTCTTGAGCTTATTTTTAAATTAATGTGTTCAGGCAAGTGATTCAATATTTTTATTCCTGTGGCATATGTGCTCCTGCTTAGTATAAAACTAGACGGTCTAATTATATTGCAATCAAATATTATTTTTTGAGACACTTTTCTTAATAAATATGTCATTTTGTTCCTTAACTAATACACAAATTTCCAAAATATAGATACATGGCAGAGTTAATATTTCATTGTCTTTAAAAACTTCTCTGAGAGATTCTAGATGCCAAAGCTTAAATATTATACGCAAGCATCTTTTTTTTTATGATACCTTATGTCTACATGGTTCACCATTTTTTGCTCGTTATCGACATGTAACACAATACAAAAAGACATAATGTTCTTGTGGTTATTCTGTCTGTTTTCATATGATTAATTAGAGAGCTTTTGACATTCGACTTTTTCGTGTTCATTTGAAACCAAATCATTAATCTTGCCTCAGTTAATACTCGTAACTATTCTGGGAGTGTAACTTTTTACGGGGTTAAATCCTTGCTAAAATGTTTTTTTTTTCAACAAGCTCTAATATTTATTATTATTTATTTATATAAACTTTATTGCACAAATAAATCGGTACAAATGGCGGACTTATTGCCTCAAAGCATTCTCTTCCAGTCAACCATGGGGCCAAACAGAAAATAGCGAAGGTAGGTGCAAGAGACAAACTAGGTGAGAGAAACAAAAAAAAATCCTAAGGTAGAGCTAATAATATATATAATCAATCCTACATTTACATCAATAAAAACAATTCATAATTGTTTTTTTTTCATGATCAAAGTACACCTTTTTAGTGGTTGTTGGTGTGGTAGGCACGACGACACACGACCACTTTATAGGCTCTTGGGGTTCAAAGGGTTAAAAATCTATCCCCATATACTACTCATTTAATAGATTTTTCCTCGGTTAAAATAAAATAAGATTTCCATACTCGTGGGGTCGTGGGATAATCACAGGAGAATTGAAGAGCATCCTGATGTATACTGCACAACCAGCAGCCTGTATCAGAAAACACAGTCACATACGTGTACAACCTTTTTGGCAACCGGCGGGTAATTATGCAACGTAATCGAGCTTATTAGGTAAATCTAATTGTTTATTTTCCGTAGTAAAAATGTGTTTGCCCTCACGTGATTACCCTACAGGTAAACCCGACATACCCTACAGTTCATATAACCTGGACCTTTTTAAGGCACGAGTGAATAGGCATTTTCTGGGTGAGCTCGCTTCATCGTCGGCCTCATCTTTGCCCCCTGGCTAGATGCTGGCCAAGAGCAATCCCATTTTTAATAAAAAAAAAGGTCAACATCGGTACATTTACAGAGTACTATACGTGTACGTTACCTGTGTCGGTGCTGATTACGTGGCGTAGCTTTTAATGTCTTGGAGGTATACAAAGGGTACGTGACGATGCGTGCCGCTCTTCTCTTTCGCTTGAGGTGCGCACATTTCATAGACAACGCTTTTAATGACTGTCTATGGCAGCACCAAACATTTTACAGAAATCACACGTTTTCTGAGCGTCTCTAGATATGGTCACCTCAGTACACTGAAATTGATAATATTGACTTCTCTATAGATACTTAATTGAAAATTATCGCCAATTAAAAAGACAAATGCGTGAACGATTTTATTTCAGCGAGCGTTTGCCATTCAAACGTTCACTTAATAAATATTCAATTAATATGTATTGTATCTAATCATGAGATCAGCATTATATAAATCAATGCAAAAGTACACAGACGTCAATTAGGTATAATCGGTAGGGTTGAACGGACCTGAATCAATTATGCTTGATTTGTATGTATACTGTATAGGTACAGGAATGCATTCGAGGGTAGCAACGTCGGTTCATGGCCCCGGTTGTAAAAGACCTATGAGCTGCTTACTCTAATATAGTTACGACTCTTTTGATGGGTTCTGTGAGGCTGTCCCATTGTACGTGACTAATCAATGCGAATCGAGTAGGTATGACTGGCAGTCATCGGACCGCGATCTGGCTGGCGTTTAATCTGGAGAATTACTACACGAGTATGCAAGGAGACCGAGTGGACCAAATAATCAAATGTACTTTAAGAACTATTTATATTTGTATGCTAGGTTTAGTCGCAGTTAAAAAAAATACCTTTCATATTTCGTCGGGTAAGAATATATTTTCGTTTTAAAATGTAAAGTAATTTATCTTTGGAGATATCCAAAAATAATACGATATTGTCGACTTGCCGAGGCGCGGAAAATAAGGGGTTGCCTGACGCCATCTCAGGCCGTGGTTGTTGGCAGGGCGAAGCCTGCCAAGCTTCAAGTCAAGCCAACCCGATTTTTCAAACTGTGTGAGGAAATAATACAAAGATATTGCAAAAAAAACATTTGTTGGTGTACCTAATAACGTAATGATTATTCCTATTGATTTTGCTAAAAGCTCTCTTACTATACGTACAGATTTTCTTTTTCTTCTTTTTCAGCTTCAGTAAAAGGCAATTTAATTTTCAAACTGTGTTAACTTAAGCTTGGTTTTTAAAGTGGTATTTAATATTTAATTTAGTGATCGACAAATGAAATGTAACTTTTTTTATTTTTATTGTAAGCATGCGGTTTGCGGACGATTGTCTTGGGCTGCGTGTTAGATTTCCATAATCGTGACGATTTAGTATGGCGCTAGAAGGATTTTTAAAACATTAACGCAGCGGGAAATAATGAGTTGTTCATAGGCAGAGAAGAGTTTTTTGGCCGCATGAAAATTAAGTACTTCGCGTTTCTTTTTTCAAATAAAATGTGAATATTTCCGAGCATGCTTGAGAAAAAAAAACGTACTATACGTTATTATGATTTTTGTAAGTACCGTTAATATGCTTGCCGGGCTCGATTTAAATAAACGTAAATTCTACCTAAACCCTTTTTTTACGATGAAACTTACTAGGCCCACGTTCAAAACATACCGCACGAATACAATATCATGCATATTTAAATAAAAACACAGCTATCGAACGTTGGACGAGTAGGTACATAGGTACGAGTAAGTGGTCGTGTACGGAATGGCAGGATAATATGGGCCGTCAATCCCGTCCGCCTCTTAAAGGCCCAACGACATGTGATGGAAACTTACATTCAACTATTAATGAGTACCGAAAGTGGAAGTCATCCACTCCGCTCATCAATGTTGTAAGGAAGTATACCAACATACATTTAAATAATGATGGAGGTTTGGAAACAAAAACACCTAAAACAGGGCAGCTGAGTCTCGACAGTCGACCATTTATAATGGACCTAGGTTCCTCAAACGGGGTTTTCGTTTGCTCCGTGTTCTTGAGCTGTGGCTTAGCGTGGCCCTGCCCGACTGCATGTCTGCGAATAATGATGCGGGTGCTGACGTACGCGTGACAACGAATAAAAGCCGTCGTGATAATAAAATCTCCACCAGACCGAGGCTGCATTTTAAAAATCTCGCGCAAATTCATTATTTTGTTTCCTTTCCAACTGCTCTAAACCCCTTTCAGAAGCAGAGCATGTTTCAAGGAAGGTTTGCTATTTTCTACAAACTTAATTTAACCGAATGAATTCCTGCACATTTTTAAACTTTAACTGCTTAGGAACTATTCATTAAAGCTTATTTAACCTCGTTTTGCAAGATTTCAATAAGTTCAAATAGGACAGCGAGACAAAGGAAATGAATGAGTTGATGATTACATAACGCACACGGTGGCGTATGACATTTTGTGAGCTTCGAACGAAACAAACGCACGAGAACGTGGCGCGGTAATAGGTACCTACATCTAACCTCAGCGATAAGCCCTTTCATTTGCATGTTTTCCCGGCAATATCAAATATCGGAACTAGAGCTCCGGCGTCGCACATTGTATCGTCGCCTCTGTAATTAAACTTCGACAGCTTCGTACATAATTACAATACCGTACTACTCACTCGGTGGGACCGCGAATATAAATTATTCATGAAAGGATAATCGCGATTAAAGTAAATATCACGAAATCCATTCATATTCGAGACCTTCGGCGCCGTTCGGGCTTCCCACGTCAATTATTTTTGTTAGACAATAATAATATTAATAATTAATGCTTAGTGGGTTGCGGATTAGTCAAAACAACACTGACAAAAACGGGGTTATCTTATCAGTTATCCATCAATAAGAGGCTTCAGAGGATCAGCGGCAGCGGTCTTTCAAACCGCAACCAACACGATTCTTCCTAGTTCTCATGTAATGTTGTTGAAGCTAATAATAATGACGTAATTATGCTTCAGTTACCGGAAACAGTCCGTTAATCTAATCTAGTCTACAGATTACTAACGCGGTGTATGAAAAAACATACGTACTGGAAGTGTGTCGTCGATAATGGCATACTTTTTCGTACCTTACTAACGTACCGAAAAAAAAGGTAGCAGTATTTTACATAAAAATACTTGTATAGGTATGTACCTAATTAGATATATGGCGGACACTACGCTCATTGAGGATGCGAACGAGATAACGCGAATATGAGGAAGATTAGATATATGTAGTAGGTATAAACTCCTGCCAAGCTCACGTAATACACCCAACAGTATTTTCAGCGCTGCTTTTATACTTATTCAATGCGAAATCTAAGAGCGACATTATTTTATCTAAGGAATATTAATGTATGTATTTCATTTACGAATGAAGAATACTTTAATTAATGTTTGAGAGTATATCCTATAATTAATTCCCACCTGTCTAATGTGAATACTTGTTACGACGAAGCTCTAGTGAATAGCATATTTAGGGCGCGAGTCTTGCATGTTTGCTACACAAGTTTAGACCGTAATAGTTGTAAGCCGTTGTTCTACAGCGCAAGGTGCAAGAACACAGAAATAACTTCAAAACACGTTTTATTTTTCCACGTATTTATATATTGGGTGCAGTAAGTAGTACATTAAATATGCATGTTTATGCAGGTTGGGTAAGGATATACCTAAATAGACAATTTCAGACCTTATATTCGCTTAGGATGCAACTGGGATAAGTTTTTTGCCTTGGAAAATCACGTGGCGTTTGAAACGCCATACTGACCAGATTACGAAGGAATAAGGACCGATTTTTAGATATAAAACATTACTTTTGACCGTTTCCCTCGGTATAGCTGAATAAAATTATTGCCTTATATTTTCTCTATAAAATAAATTTAAATTTAGGGCCTTATTTTCTTCATTTCCTCAACCTACGTAGTACAATACATTATTAAACTATCAAGTACCGATGAAAATAATTGATTGCGATAAATGCAATTGAAAAATCTTCTTGTTTACCCCGGTACTTTGTTCATTCAGCCACTCCTTGATTTATTTCATTCGTTCAACCTATTTCATATCAAAGAGTAGTCTCTTTAAGGCCTTTAAGCCAACTCCCTTGGAAGATACGCTTAAACGATAGTCAGATAGTTAGAAGTGCGAGTTATGCGAGAATGATGCCGCGGTGGCCTAGTTGCATGCGAATGCAGCCTGGATAAAACCGGTCAAGTGGGACCTGATTTTACGATATAGACGTCTAAGATCACGGGCGTTCCGGTGCACTTTATAATCTAAATTTTGCATCAGAACTTACGCAATCTAAAGAGAATCTCTTCTTTGAGGTGATCTGATAAATCTTTAGCGAACATTCAAAATCAAATGTTTATTCTACAAATAGGCCACAACAAGGGCACTGTTAAATATCAAAACGTGAATTATACTATGGGGCACTTTTACATGTCAAAACGTGAAACTAACAACAGTATTAAATAATAATGATTTCAAAACTATACTGATTAACAAACTTATGTCATTCAACGAAAATAAATTTACAAGGTAATATTAGGGACGTATATTGAATACGATCTGTGTCCGAATAAACAAAAAGTATAATATACAATTCATTTAATATCTCAAAGATGTTTATGGTCTCTGAGTGTCCAAATACGATTAACAATTATTTCAAAGTCCTAAGAGATGCAAATGGTCTCCAAGCATTACGACTGGTATTGTAAATGATTTCTTAATATTAAATTATAGGTGTTTTAGGTTACTAAAGCGGGTTGTACGAAATGTGGGACGAAGAATGAAATGAAATGAAGCTAAATTTACTTTCAAAAATTCAATTCACGCTTCATAAGATATTAAAAGGCAAAGAAATGTACATAAAGATACCCCCGAGCATTATTTCAAAGCTAATCTTCGCTAGAATACCTAGAAAACTTTTACGTAGACGTTAATTTGAATAAACTAGATATGCTCGCTCTTGTAACTGCGGTGAAAAAATCTATTAGCGGGAACGAAAATACGACGAGCTTGGCTTTCTCTCGTACTTATTCCGTAAAAAAAAGCTTAAGCTGGTCTTATTTAACAAATTTAAAAGTAAATTGTCACTGAGATTGGCTTGCGTTTTTTGATAAAATTTCAGAGAGAGCAGATTTTTTTCTTTACATGTTTTAGTTGTTATACCGAGGTAAATTTTTGGCCATGTCTTAAGAGGTTTTATAGGTAGTCAAGACTAGGTACCTAATCACAGTGATGTTGTAATTCATAAAGATTCTAGTACTTTTTATTTTATAATGTCTTCTTGAATAATGTAAATAGGGACGCTGAGTAGGAATGTACTTTTGTAGTATTCTGATTGTAGTTGCCTCCATAATGAGCTCACCGTAAAAAAACTGATCGATTGACGATTAAAAATGCTGTCATCATGCGAGTTATCCTATTCACAACCTGCCCGCGTAGCTCAAACAAACACATTCGTGCAATCATCCCATAGTCCTGTTCCAATTATACCGAGAGTAGTTGCAAACGTTTTAATCAACAGTTTTGTCGGTCGTAGTCCAAAAGGTGAGTAGGTGCGGTTAACAAAACAGACGTAGATATAATTACTCGTCCCATCGGTGACAGACAAGGTTACTCAGTTAAGCACGACTGAGGGACATGCTGACAGAATATTGTAACAAAATGACATGGCATTATATGTAAAATCATACTTGTGTCATGAATAAATGGGAATTTCGTGTCTAAAACGCTCATTATGTGTATGTATATCTACTACATTTTCTTTAGATTAAGTTTGAAAGGAATTTCATAGGAGTATTTTATCAATTCAACCTGCTTCTTCTGTGTCGTTAACAAAATGGATTTACTATTATAAAATGAGTCTCTAAATTTGCTTATTCATGGACAGATAAATGGATTCAAAACATTGTTGCTGCAGTAAAATTACATCGTACATTTGACGTTTAAAACAGCTGATTTACCCACTTTTCCGGAAATTTGTACCATCCTCCAGGTAAAAAACTGAAACTAAAATAGCTTAAAAAAAAAGAAACAGCTTAGTTGCCTCGAATGAAATTTGTTCTGAGTTTAAATCTTATGTACTTAATCGACATCGAGAGTAAAATAATGAACACAATTATATATGTTTTACTACTAGGCGTGGTGTTTGCATTCGTGACTCAGTACCAATTAGCGCTTTTAAAAATGATGGACAAGACCATAAACAATACGCATTTCCATTCAGTTTGATTGAAATAAATGTAAGATACTTAATGTTAAACGCCCGCACATATTTTAGTAAACAATTACAAAAGAATATTTACGCACACCTTGACTTTTCGATGTCAAATAGTCAAGGTTGGATTGTAATGGTGTTATTGTACTAGATTAACTGACGCTCGTAACTGTCAATGGATTAAAGTTCTTTATAGGAAGTTATGCAATTATTTCGTCTTCGGTTTAAAATTGTAACAGAACGTTTTGTTATATCAAGGTAACTTTGAACAAGAGGCGCAATATTTGCTTCGGCTTTTGACCTGATTTAGGAAATCCTTGCTTAATCGATTCTTTTTCGTTATATTGTTTTTGGTTTGATAATATTTCTAGAACTTCCACAAGCACTGTCAACTACTTGTACCTACGGACAAGCAGAACATGTATTCATTGGACATGAAGGAATTGAAACTAATAAGCATTGTTTCCAAATAAAGAGATAGAAAAGGCCATCATTATGACCGGAATCGTGTAGGCACAGAGGTCACGAAGGTGTGACTGGCAACAGATTACACACGAGTAACGATGACAGTTCTAATTACTCGCATGAAGTAACTAAACGTTGCGATTTAGTTGTGTACAGCCGATACCGGGCGACCTTTAGGCCGAACAATGTCATTAACTTGGAATAAGTAAAAGAAAAAGTTGAAAAACCGTTTTGTAAAACCCCGAATTTTAATGCCCTACATTTTGATACCTCACTTGAGGATCTTGATAAACGAAATATTTTTTTAGCCCGCTTATAAAAGCGGATAAAATCGGACGTTTCGAATTTTATACCCAGTGACACTCGCCACTCGCCATCAAGTCTTATTACTATCATTTATCAAATCAGTTGAGCCGATGAGTACTTTTTTATTATTAAAAATGGGATTGCTCTTGGCCAGCATCTAGCCAGGGGGCAAAGATGAGGACGACGATGAAGCGAGCTCACCCAGAAGATGCCTATTCACTCGTGCCTTAAAAAGGAAGTTACGAGGAAACATAGGATTAGAACGGACATACATACAATATACATACCTACTTATAGTAATATAAATAAAAATAGAAATATTTATTGCATAACTGTGAACATATCTCTGTGTACATAGGTGTAAAGTTAGTACTAAGTCATCACAGTACATACATACAATAACACATAATAAGACACATACATATAATAAGTTCGCCTTTGTACTCAGATGTTGTGTGACATGTATATGTTTTAAACTGTTATTGTGTACAATTAGGTGCGTACTTACATACTTTAGAGGTTTGAGCATTAAAAAAACTCCACACGTGTGTAAATATGTGTTTTATTTACCTGGTTTTTTATAGTTTGAATGGGCAACTTTAATTACACTACATCAACATACTTTAATCACAACACTTAAACAATATAAGAGTTCAAATGGTAACACACTAGTACAGGTGCTTCTATTTCGTATTAATTTAGCTGCAATGGAGTACCTTGTTATCCACCGATTTTCCTTCCATTCAATTCATTCTCTATATAGCCTTTCAATTTCTTCCCCTTAACCATAAGGACCCGATCGCGGCTACTAATTTAATATAAACAATTGAAGTGACCTCAAAATATCTTGTTATACTCATAAATAATGTAGATCTTCGTAAATAATTTATTCGTCCCGAAATAAATTAGACTATCCCGCTGTGAACAACTCGGTCCAAAACGAACCAGAGGGCCTACCGCGGATTTAAAACGAAGTATCTCCCTCTGTCACCCGAATAGGCAAGTGCGACAGACAGGAATATATTTCGTTTTTGTTTCGCGGTAGGCCCTCAGTCAGGGGGTTCAACAACTCTTTCTTTTCTCCTCTAATCCGGTTTCACAAGCCTGAACAGGAATAAATACCAAAAATTTCATCCTCCTATCAAGGAGGTTGTCACAATACCAAAATGGCGCAGTACCGGTGCAGTACTTAGCATTAGTCCCGGCAGTGGTATCGCCCCGCTCCCATGTATCCCGCGACAGTCAGGAAGCACTCATTTAAATATAGGCGCGCAGTAAAGAATTTGTACTGACTAGTACAATTTATCGAATACTGCGCCGCCTCCGCATCGACAAGTCAGGAAGTCGCCTTAAACGCGCCTTCGTTGAGTTATGTTATGATCACTAAAGATTCATTAAGCATACGTAACGTAATATTAGTCATTTATTTGTAATAAATTTTTAGTAACCAAACTTTTATGTCACTAATAAATAAATGGTTGTGAATCCACCACCACCACCATATCAGCCCTAGGACGTCCACTGCTGGACATAGGCCTCCCCCAATTTAATGGGGGGTAAATGCCATAATCGCCACGCTTGGCATGCGGGTTGGCGATCGCAGTATCTCCACCGCACTCTAGGAATGCTGCTGCCCATTCCCCGATGGTCTTGGTCGTAGTTTTAGGACATACCCGGGTCCACCGGTTGTGAATATTTTGCATAAATCAACCCCATCCCAAACTAAGCAGAGCTTGTACAATGGGTACTAGGCGAGGACATTCATACTTACACATAGAAAACATCCAAGACTCACGAACAAATATTCATGTTCATCACAGAAATAAATGCCCTGACCGAGATACGAACCCGGGACCACCAGCTTCGTAGACAGGATCACTGTCAACTAAGCTAAAATGGATGACAAAAGGGCAAAATTTTTTTAAAGTAATGTAAACACATTGGAGAGTAATTGATTTTATAATATTGTTTTTACTCTTATTCATTGTGTCCACCACCACCACTAAATCAGCCAAAGGACGTCCACTGCTAGACATAGGTCTCCTCCAATTTCATGGGGGGTAGGTAATAAATAATAAGGTTTAATCGCCACGCTTGGCATGCGGGTTGGTGATCGCAGTATCTCCACCGAACTCCAGGAATGCTGCTGCCCATCCCCCGGTGGTCTTGGTCGTAGTTGTAGGACATACCCACCCGGCTCTCGGAGATTCATTGTGTATCGGCCTTTAATTAAAACTAGCTTTTGCCCGCGACTTCGTCCGCGTATAATTCGTTCTCGCCTGAGAATGATTTGTTTTCCCATACAATCTTTCTCAAGCTTAGGTGGACACCAGGAACTTAGGGGTGACATGTAATCACACAGAGCGGGCTTCTCATGTAAGGATGAGGGCCGAAGGCATGAAGCGGAGAGGAGAGACGCGCGAGGCTGAAGGCCGAGCCTCCCAACAGAGTAGGTTCTTCATGTAAGGTTGATGACTGGAAAGCCGAAGGAGAGTGGCAAGGCATGCGAGGCCGAAGGCCGAGCTATGTTGTCGCCGAAGATCCAGTTGCCATATTAATGAGGGTAAATTATACTCCATTCGTTCGTTTTCACGTGATGCCTAGACATATAAACAGACAGACAAACAGACACAAATTCTTAAAACTGTTGAAACGATTTCTGTTATCGATTCTAAGTATCCCCAGCCAACTTTTTTTCGAATATCTTCCATTTACAGACTTTCGACCCTCTTCTAAGTGTACATCTAAGATGCTCCAACTGTCTATGCTGACGATTGGGCTGCCCAGCTCAAGTGATCTCTTAATCGAACAGTTTTTATTGTGTGAAGGGTCAACAATTACGTAAAAAGTAACGCACGATAAAACTAAATGGTACACCGACGATACAAAGTGTGCATTGAAACAGCTGTTTTGTATTTAAGCATAAAACAATGCCAAAGTATCGCAAATGCATTTTGATGTACACGCAAAGTAGAACTTATTGCGAAAAGGTTGTGCTCAAAAATTGCGTCAACAATCAGAAGGAATTATGATACTTCGGTTTTGACATAATGAATCGTCAACTTGTTTACAATTCTGCTATGCTTTAAGTTAAATTTCTTGACACGCTGTTATACTCCCAATTGTCTGAAACTTAAATCGTAGAATGGCGTATGAGGATTAAACCACCCCGTTTCATAGAACTTACTTACATCCCCGATCCCACTCGAGAACCTTTCCTCCCCAACGGCCAACGGTTCTACGTGCAATATGCCCCGCCCACTGCCACTTAAGTTTAGCGGTTCGGAGGGCTATGTCGGTTACTTTGGTTCTACTGCGGATGGCCTCATTTCTGATACGATCACGCAAAGATACTCCCAGCATAGCCATCTCCATTGCTCTTTTGGTGACTTTGAGCCTTCTACAGTAAGCGACCACGTTTCAGTGCCATATGTCATCACTGGCAACACACACTGGTCAAAGACCCTCGTCTTGAGACACCGCGGAATATTGGACGAAAAGATGTGCCGTAGCTTCCCGAACGCTGCCCAGCCGAGTTGGATTCGACGATTAACCCCTTTCTCGAAGTTGGACCTACCTAACTGGACAGTCTGTCCTAGGTAAAATATATAATCATCTACAACTTCAATTAAAAGTGTCCGATTGTAACGGGAGTTGGTGCTACGTGCTCGTGCTTTCAAAAAGAATGATTAAGATTATTTCAGAATATCAAATGAACCGATTCTAGACGAATAAAGCCCGTAAAATATTACATGTACAATGATAAAAGTCTTGCTACGCAGTTCTTCCGTAAAACGTCCTAACAGAGCGGGTTTTTCATGTAAGTATGAGGGCCGAAAGGAGGAAGCAGAGTGGCAAAACATGCAAGGCGGAAGGCCGAGAATTCACACAGAGCGGGCTTCTTATGTAAGGTTGAGGGCCGAAGACTTGAAACAGGGAGGCGAGACACGCGAGGCCGAAGGCCGAGCTTCCCAACAGAGTAGATTCTTCATGTAAAGTTGATGACTAACGGGCTGAAAAGGAGTGGCAAGGCATGCGAGGCCGAAGGCCGAGCATTCAAATAGAGCGGGATCCTTATATAAGTCTGAAGGCCCGGAGCTGTGTGACACGCACGCGAGGCCCAAGGCCGAGCGTCCCAACAGAGCGGGCTCCTTATGTAGGGCCGAAGGCCTGAAGAAGAGGGGCAAGGCATGCGAGTCTAAAGGCAGATCATTCACACAGAGTGGCAAGATAGCCAACAGAGCGGGCCCCTCATGTAAGGCTGAGGGCCGAAGGCCCGAAGCGGCAATGCACGTGAGGCTGAAGGCCGAGAGTCACACTGCCTAGACATATAAACCGATAGACAAACAGACACGAATTCTTAAAACTGTTGAAATAAGTTCTGTTTCGTTGCCAAGGGCCCTCCAATCGCTCCATTGATTTATCCAATATCTTCAATGTACAGATTTTCGACCCTCTACAGCTGTATTATATATGTATACGGATAAGCATAGATCCAGGGGCCTTTCAGCTCGAAGTACGATTTTATCTATGAAAATGTTAGTTTAATTTGTTTGTACCAGATGTCACTGGGTGCTATCTCTATCGCACTTGCATATTGAAGTGACAGGGATACAGCGGTCGTGCGGTTAGTTCTTACCAAAGACACAACGGCGCTACAATCTATGTAGAGTATTTCACTGGTATCTCCATCTCAGTATATATATTGTACTTTGTGCATAGATCTAAGATGCTTCAACCGTCAATGTTGACGATTGGGCTGCCCAGTCCAAGTGATCTCTTATATCAAACAGTTATTATAGTGTGAAGGGTCACCAATTACATAAACAATAATACACGACAAAACTAAATTGTACACCGACGATACAAAGACTGCATTGAAGCAGCTGTTTTTGTATTTAAGCATATGAAGACACACAATTCCAAAGTGTCGCAAATTTATTTTGATTTACACGCTATAATAGACCTAATTGCTAAAAGATTATGCTCAAAAATAGCGTCATCAATCAGAAGGAATTATGATATTTCTGTTTTGACATATCGAAACGTCAGCTTGTTTACAATACGTCAAATTCTGCTACGGCTTACGTTAAATTAATTGACACGCCGTTATACTCCCAATTGGCTGAAACTTAAAGCTTAGGATGGCGTATGAGGATTTAAATTACCCCGTTTCATAGACCATATTTGCACCCCCGATTTCCTTTGAGGGTGATTATCGGGACAAAAAGTATACTATAAGTGAATCCAGATTATATACTGTTTAGTATACAAAAAATCATCTCAGTCTGTTCAGCCGTTTTTGCGTGATTGAGTAAAATACATCCAAACATCTAAACTTTCGCATTTATAATATTAGTGGGATTACAAAGTTATATATGTAGTTTTTGAATCTAGAAAACGGTACTGAAATTGGGGTTTAGAGTCACAGTTAATTAATGGAATAAATCATTATAGTGTTCAAAATTTGAAGAGACCGTGGTGGCTGGCGCGCACACTGGGCAACGCCGCGGCGCAGCGCTTGCGTTTACTTTTTTTTCAGTTTCTATCTTAAGATTTCACAAATTTTGAATGAGGATGTTTTACCTTTGTCGTCAAGTATATGCTTACCAATTTTCATTCCTGTAACTCATGGATTATAGGAGTTCCCATACAAAATTCAACCCCTCTTTTTACCCCCTTTAAACCCAAATTTGCACAATTTTTATAGCCTAAAACCTGACCGGGTATTTAATCGACAGATTAGTAAAGTTTTCATCAAAATACGTTAAGCCGTTTTCACGTGATGCGCGTTCATATAAACAGACAAACAGATAAACAGACAAACAGACAAAAATTCTAAAAACTGTTGGAAAGTGTTCTGTTATCAATTCTAAGTATCCCCAGCCAACTTTTTTTCGAATATCTTCCATGTACAGACTTTCGACCCTGTTCAGCTTTATTATATGTATATAGATGAAGCATTTTAAGTAAGAGTAACAAACAGAAAAATAGTCAAGTAGGTATTTACTATACAAAAGCAGTCATGTATTTCGAGCGGATTGAGCATGACCGCAGAACTTGGCCGCGCAATTTCCTGCTCACTCATTAGCCTGCAGATACGTTGCGCTGGTTTCCGTTGAAGTTTCCCTTTTCACTACTTCATTCATTAAGTCAATATAGACTTTGTAGATCAAGCATAGATCTTGATGTGCCTACTATTGAAAGGGTCAAATATATGTTAAGTCATCACTCTTTACTTTTTATTTAGTTAAGTACTTTGACTGTTTGTGTTTGATTTTAATTAAAAATGGGATTGCTCTCGGCCAGCATCTATCCGGAAGGCAAAGATGAGGCCGACGGTGAAGCGAGCTCACCCAGAAGATGCCTATTCACTCGTGCCTTAAAAAGGTCTAGGTTATATGAACTCCTTACCTTAGAAGTGCGCATCATAAAGGAATTTTGACCAGGTAAGGATGGTAGCCAGCCGTACGGCTGGATGTCCGATGGAAGAAGGGGGAAGGCGGTATGAGCTCATGGAGCTCCTGAGCACACTCACCGAAGTACAGTTTGTAGAAGACGCACAGACATGCTACTTTGCGTCTATGTGCTTCTTTACAGCTACCGACCGTTTTAGATGATATTCTGCAAACAATTTTAATTAGAGTGACGCCAGGAGAAGACCACAGTTACTTCCTGTCCCGGCATTTACTTGTACTAGTATTTGCTAGAGTTTCCTAAAATATAACACAATACCTACGCGAATAACATTTCATTGTGTAAAATCTTGTTTGTTAAAGAGCCCTTTGTCGTATTATGGTTTGGTTTAGAATGATGGGGTGATTTCAAAACGTTCCAGTTATAGGTACATGTAATTGGCTGGCTGTGAATAGGATCGCGGAGTTTTGGCGCACAATAGCCGACCTTGCTGGGGTCTGTGCTACACTTCAATCACAATATCGGGCCAAAGGTTATCTGAGGTGAGTTCTCGGCAAGTCTTCGCGATATTCTGCCATTGTGTTTTCTGTAATATTTTAAATGTAGCGTACTTAACCGAACAGTTTTATATTATTTGATAAAATGAAAACTAATTAACCTTCGAAGTTTCGCTACAAATAGGTACTTTAGTGGATAGCTTCTTGTATGAGTTTGGCGTGCACTTTGCAAAGCGGTAGGAAACGAGTTTGCAACGTTAGTATTGATTGACAGCCTTTGTTTACGTCGTTCGCAAGACAAGGCAAAAGTAACTACTTTGTCGGTAGTTAATACAGAGGATTTACTTATATCAGCAAAGTGATAGGTACATTTTGGCTGAAAATAAAAATAACACTGAAAAGGTACTTTAAATCATCCACTGGATTATAAGGATCCAGTGGATGACTTACTCCACTGGATCCTTATAATCCAGTGGACTGCAGTGAGTCATCATATTGTGGGGCCGGTGGGGTTCACCGATCCCAATTCAATGGGATTGGTGAAGTGGCTGTTGAGTATTATAACTTATATTGTACTCTGCATCATTCAGAATGCGCGAATTGAGATTAGATTGAGTCCATCATTCATTCATTCATTCGTATTTCTTTGTACGCTCTTGTTTACCCAAGTAAGCCAAAATCATAGCATAATGTGCGATAGTGATACTCGTAGTGCACAAAACAATACGCTGTCAGTATAATGTCTTTGCGTCAGTTACACACTCCGTAATAGAGCCTTTCTTTTACTTCCTCCCTCGACAGGAGTGTCTCGTTTTGATATTTCAGCAAGATATCCACTCAACAGAAGCGACATTCCTGTACGTATGGTTGAAATTTCGAAACTGAGTAAATGGACCTTTAATTTAGTCTTCATACTAACGGTCTTATTTATTAAAAAAATATTATATGATGTAACTAAAAATTTACAGTTCTCGCAATGTTTTCTTTATCTGTGCTATAAGACGTTGCTTCGTACCAAATTTCAAGATTTTGATTTTACGGGAAGTACCCTGTAGGTCTTGATTCCCTTGCGAGTGTAGAAATTTGCGGCATAAACGGCTGTATCTTTTGATTGCGTTGGTTTAGAATTTGATTTTTTCACAGCTCCAAGGGACAGTAGACTTGTATTTGGTATAAATTCCAGCTTGATTCAGCCACTCGTTCCTGATAAAAAGGGTCCTGACAGACAGACGGACGGACAACAAAGTGATCCTATAAGGGGTTCTGTTTTTTCCTTTCGAGGTACGGAACCCTAAAAAGCTTAATAAACCGTTGAACATTTTGGTAAAAGGCTCATTTTGTTTATTCAACGTTTGTTAAAGTGTGATTCATAAAATAAGCCTCTTCGCACTAGTTCTTTCGTAGTTCTTCCAAGAAAGCATACGAATGTATCTAACGATTTACATAATAGTATACTGCAAGTAATTTCTATTATTTCTACGTATTTTCTTGTTTAGCTACCCATTATAATAATTTTACTCGGTGTTTTTTGTATTTATATTCAGATTTGCTTTTATTTTAGTAGGCTTAGCAGAACCATTGTAATAAGCTTACTTTTTGAGAGAAAATTACCGACTGTCGTGTTAGTTTGAGCGTTTCTTCTCGTCAATGGTCTTTCTTTTTTAGAAACTAGTATATTTCGACTTGTGAATGCCAATACGGCTTACTTGCAGAAATTCAGAATAAAGTTGATTGATACCTGAAAATAAAAATTCATTAAGAACCTATTCATTATTTTAATGAAGGGTCCTCCGTTCCCTAACTTTGCAAGTCGTTAAAACAGGCTTGATGATGACTAGCATTATTTGACCTATTAGAAATTTCATACTTTTCGGCAACCACACTTTTGAGAAACAGTGTCGTAGGCTCGGTCTAGCACTATTTTGTGTTTTTATGGACCACCATATCAGCCGAAGCACATCCACTGCTGGACATGGGCCTCCCCCAATTTCATGTGGGGTACATACTATAATTGCCACGCTGTGCATGCGGGTTGGCGATCGCAGTATCTCCACCGCACTCCAGGGATGCTGCTGCCCATCCCCCGGTGGTCTTGGTCGTAGTTTTAGGACATACCCGGTCCAAAAATGTTATAAAAATCATCACTAACATGCAATCTATACATCTATACATATAATAAAGCTGAAGAGGGTCGAAAGTCTGTACATGGAAGATATTCGAAAAAAAGTTGACTGGGGATTCTTAGAATCGATAACAGAACACGTTCCAACAGTTTTTAGAATTTTTGTCTGTTTGTCTGTTTGTCTGTTTATATGAACGCGCATCACGTGAAAACGGCTGAACGGATTTTGATGAAAACTTTACTAATCTGTTGAGTAAATACCCGGTCAGGTTTTAGGCTATAAAAATTGTGCATAGTTGGGTTAAAAGGGGGTAAAAAGAGGGGTTGAATTTTGTATGGGAACTCCTATAATCCATGAGTTACAGGTATGAAAATTGGTAAGCATATACTTGATGACAAAGGAAAAACATCCTCATTCAAAATTTGTGAAATCTTAAGGTAGAAACTGAAAAAAAAGTAAACACAAGCGCTGCGCCGTGGCGCTGCCCAGTGTGCGCGCCAGCTACCAAATTTTGAACACTATTATGATTTATTCCATTAAGTAACTGTGACTCTAAACTAAACCCAAATTTAAGTCCCGTTATCTAGATTCAAAAACTACATATATAACTTTGTAATATCTATCTATACATATAATAAAGCTGAAGATGGTCGAAAATCTGTACATGGAAGATATTCGAAAAAAAGTTGGCTGGGGATAATTAGAATCGATAACAGAACACGTTCCAACAGTTTTTAGAATTTTTGTCTGTTTGTCTGTTTATATGAACGCGCATCACGTGAAAACGATTGAACGGATTTTGATGAAAACTTTACTAATCTGTCGAGTAAATACCCGGTCAGGTTTTAGACTATAAAAATTGTGCAGATTTGGGTTAAAAGGGGGTAAAAAGAGGGGTTGAATTTTGTATGGGAACTCCTATAATCCATGAGTTACAGGTATGAAAATTGGTAAAAATATACTTGATGACAAAGGAAAAACATCCTCATTCAAAATTTGTGAAATCTTAAGATAGAAACTGAAAAAAAAAGTAAACGCAACCGCTGCGCCGCGGCGCTGCCCAGTGTGCGTGCATAAGCAAACATAAGATGGTTCTTGCGGCAGTCTTAATTACAAATCACACTGCATTAAAGATAAAAACTGCACTAAGAGGTACCCTCGACCATTTCTCCAAGACACCCAGATGGGAGACGATGAATATCCTCAATATAGGAGGTCACACCACCATAACAGCCCTAGGTCGTCCACTGCTGGACATAGGCCTCCCCCAATTGTATGGGGGGTAAATGCCATAATCGCCACGCTTGGCATGCGGGTTGGTGATCGCAGTATCTCCACCGCACTCCAGGAATGCTGCTGCCCATTCCCTGGTGGTCCCGGTCCCGGAGGTCACACAATAAAGATTAATGAATTGGAGTTGGACAACCGCTGGGTAATGCCTTACAATCCTGTGCTTTGTCACGTATTTCCATTGCTCATATTAATGTAGAGTTATGTAACTCTGTTAAAATGTTTCATCCATGAAAGGTTTCCTCCTGTGTTATAGACCTCAACTGTTCAACTTGAAAATGGCTCCAAGAAACATCTCAGAAAAGATAAACATTAAACAATCCACCTCGGTTTACGTTACTGGCTTTTTTTGAAATTCACCCGAAGGTGGAACCTAACGTGTATAAGGAATTGCTACAATAAAAATTAACCCTACCTGTAGTTGTTATTACGAGTATCTACATAATAACTACGATTTCTTTCATTCGTCATCATCATCATTTCAGCCGAATGACGTCCACTGCTGGACATAGGCCTCCCCCAAAGAATTCCACAATGACCGGTCCTGTTAACTTGGTATGTCCTTTTAAACAACAATAATATAGGCTACAGTTTATTGTTATGCGCGTGCGATGCCGCGGGCAAAAGCTAGTTATATAAATAAATCCGCCTCTTCTGTCAAAATTCCATGCTGAATTTATGTGGTTGACCTACTCAGCAAGAGAATCTCTCTATTGCAACGGATGGTAGAGAGTACGAGATATTAATTCGCACTCCAAAATATCAGCCGAAAGGCGTCCACTGCTGAACATAGGCCTCCGCCTAATAATGTCACAACGATAGATGAAAGACCGCCTTGCCCACATCGCTCTTTAAAATAATATACATATATTTTGGCCCTAATTGACTTAAAGATATTTTAAAACAATAAACATTCACCTTAATATTTATAACGCCATTTTTGGTCTTGATTATAACCTCCTGACACCCAGCGTCCTACACGTAGGACATAGATCCCAATAAAGTTTTGACTCTTTGTCAATTTGACTGAGTATAATTTATTCTGGCAAATTTTGATACGCAGGACTCAGGAGGATAAAGCACAAGCAGTCAATTATTTTTTTAGTTGAGTAGTAGAGAATGTTTTATGGCAATAAGTCCTCCATTTGTACATATTTTTGTATTGTGCAATACAGTATAAATAAATAAATATACAAATTTTCATATATTTATCTTTACGAGTACCTGTGACAAACTGTTTACATGTATTCTTAGCATTTTATTTATAAGCAGTGATCGTAACTTTTGTAGCATTTTCGGTGCAGCGTAGTGGTGTTAACGGAATTGGGATAGGTGATTTAAATTCTTATGATTCATTAGCGTTAATAACGTTAATATTAACCTTAACTAACCGTTTAAATTGTATTTGTAAATACCAACTCCGTTAACACCACTACGCTGCACCGAAAATGCTACAAAATGTACGATCACTGATTATAAGACACACGAAAACCAATCGGGACTAAATAGGTATAGGTACATGAGGTACAACACAAACCTTATTATCGTGTAGCGAGCGAGGCACATAACCCATGCGGCGTTGACAGCAGATTAAGTTCAACTTTAATTAGAGACAGCACAGTTCCAACCAACGCGCTACATCACCTCCTTCAACTACCTGGCATTTTGTTCTAAATACCGTCTCAAATCTTCTATTAAGAAAAGACCAATTTTTTGTCTTGTTCGCTCACTAGTGGTAGCCAGATATGCCGTGCTCTTCGCCCGCGTACGTATTTAAATAGGTATATAAACCAGAATACTAATGATTATATTTAAAAAACATACTACACGTATAATATAAATCAGCAAACTTCTTAGTATGGTCTTGATGTAATTGTTTTATTAATTAAGATCACCTCAGTAAAAAAATAAAGACATAGAACTGTATAAAGAGGATTTTCAGACGTAACTTACCTTTTTTATCGTGGCGAATTTTCAAATCGCGGTTTCCAGACGACAAACCTTTTCATTATATGTATAATGAGTATCAAATACTTTTTTATAACTAACCAACTTAGAAAAGTTGAAAACCCCCCGAGATTTTCATGTCAAAGTTCTGGCTGTACCGATTATGCTAAAACTTGTCTATGAACCTTTGCTACAAAACCAGCTTTCGAATATAAACGCGGTCAAATCTGTCAAAGAGCTACACAAACAGACGGACACATATATACACAGATAAACATGTTAAACATATAACACCACTCTTTTGCGTTGCGTAATGGGTTAAAATACTGTTAAAGAGAAGCCAATTTAGGTCTTGTCAGAGTTTTAAGATCTCAAATTGATCACGCATAAACTTTCTCGTCGATAGATTGTATGTAACTTCTGCATGACTGATGCCGAGGAACGATGTAGTACTCAACAAATTCACATGAATCCACGGGAACACGCTCAAAGGATCATTTGAACTAAATTTATTGAAGTGGAATTGTTTTCTATTTGCCACGCACCTACTCCCGTTCCCTGTCAGAACGAGCATGCACAGCAAATATCTAAATAGAAATGTTAGACGATATACCCACTAACTAGACGTTAAACAAAGACTATGTGCTCATCGGAATTAGGTGAGTTAAAATACCTATTCTTCGCAAGAAGACATAATATAGAGTGGTTACAACCGGGTAGAAAAATATATTTGTTCTTGAATAACGGGTATTCGATATTCGGGTGATTTATATCGAATACCCGGTATTCAAGAAAGAGTACATTACTATAGAGGCGATTTGTACAGTGCTTTTCTCAAACTGCTCAAACATATGCAATGAATTCGAAAAATAAACCTCTCAAAAAATAAATTTAACAGACGCCATGTTTGACATTATAATACCTAAAAATTACTTCCTGGCCTTGTCCTTCAATTTTGTATGAAATTCTCCTGAGTTGTTCCGCCTGCAATGTGATACTTTGAAGCCTGATATAAGGCACGTAATGACAAAATTTCATTGCATGTTTGAGAAAATATTTTTTTTTTCTACCCAGGTACATCTGTATATTATGTCCTCTTGCAAAGATTTTAACTCACCTAATTCCGATCACTGCTCATACATCTCATATCATATTATTTCAGCCTGTATCCACCCACTGTTGAGTAAAGACCTCCTAGTGCTCACGCCACTTTATAGGTAGGTATAGTCAAAATAAATAGAATAGCTATGTAATCTAATCAGCGTATAAATATTAAACAGCGTCATGAACAGATGCACCATGTCAAAATATTTTAATAGGTGTTTACAGTGTAGGCGGCTGTCATAACCTCGGGTTAATTAAAACTGCGAGGACGGATTAATGATCGCTTGTACCTATTATGTTCGTTATATCGATATAGGTATACTTTACTGTTCACGCCGCTTTTCGTCCAAATGCGAGCGATCGTTGAGGTCATTGGTCGTTAATTAGCCATAATCGCTAAGGCGTACTCGTAATTGCCTATAGTTCGCGTGATCATGCGATGCCGATGCGACTATTACTTTGCTCATCGTCATTCAAACACTCGGAGCGCTCGTGGCTCAGCGGCGCACTTGGCATAATGCACTGTCAGTCCAGGTCAATTCTTTGCCATACGACAAATAATAAAATTCAAACACTATCGATGTCCTAATTGGGTATTGTGCGGCGATCGATCGCTCAATAATGCCTTAGGGACCTAAATACGAGCATTTTCTGACTTAACAGTGACAACTGTGTAAGTACGTAGTGATATAATAGATAACGCCGGATTACTTATTTACGTGGTTTCAAACGAATTTGGACAGGAACAAGTTCAGGTTTCCTGTACAGGATATTAGGACGTAGTCTTAAACCGTTCAGGCGATTTACTCGCATTTGTGGACGAAGTCACGGGGTAGAATCTATTAGAATATATACCTATTTTCTACTAGATTCTGCTGATTGCTGAAGACGTGATCGTCTTGGCGGTAAATGCACAAAATAAATAACAGAAACTAAATTGAACCGTACTGAACATTTAATCTCGTCGCCGTAAAGATGTTCGAATTGCGGCACCAAGCTTACAACGCGTTTCGGATAAACAAAGGAAGATGTCACGTGAATGTTAATTCGCTCCCGATTAGTATTCAAGGCAAAACAACAACTAATAAAAAGGAGCCACCGTTGGGAAAATTGAAAATATCCGCAACCGTCAGGAAAATGAGGAGATCTCTTAGTCACGCCGTGAAATTAGAATTGTCCCGCCGTTCCAATGCCGGTCACGTGGCTCTAAAAGTTTGTTTACGTTTCCATCTGATTATAATCTCAACAAAATTACCTAAACGAGCTCGTGAGTTCTACACCACATTCTCGGTTCGTTCAAATCAAAACATTATATTGAGAAACCAGGTTATTAGACTTATTAGGTACTTATTGGGTATACGATTATAGGTAATGAATTAGATTTATTTATGACACAATACAATACTACTTCATTATAAATAAAATTCATGTCAATTTAAAAGATTATCTCTACTGTGATCTCTGTGGTATTTTTTTTTCTTATTACTGTAGTTAAATTTTATTGACTGAAAAAATGTTTGTCTTGTTCCTGAATGTTGAGGGACACAGGTGCCTAATACCATTTTTTTAAGTATTTATATCTGCATATAACCATCATCATTTGTGATAAAATTATGGATATATTTTTTTAGTATTTCTAGTTAATATGAATTAAGATTGAAAGGATCAAGCACTCGATCGTTTATCTTAAGACCAGTCTACTTTTATGATTTTGCTACGGATTATTTATGGCACGGAATATTATCGAGACTTATTGGTAAACCCGCGTTTAAAGATTTATCAAACTAAACCCCACTTATTGCTTACCTTTTTACCGATATAAGCAGAGTACCCGTCGGCTCTCGTAAAATTGAATGAAATGTAAGTACCACATTGATGGTTTAGGGAGCGATATTGCAAGGCTGGAGTTTTGGCTCGGATAAACTGACTGATTTGAATGGGAGGTATGCGGACCGCAAGCGCTGGCAACGAGAGCACTTGCCCCAGACTCGAACCAATAGACCGATACACGCGCGCCGCAAATGAAAGCCGAACGTGACTTTCATGTTATATGTACGAGCCTTCTTTGTGCCTACCTGGCTAATATGCGTGGTTGGCACTTCAGACTCAGAGCTTATATACCTAGGTATTTTTAATGGTGTAGGTAATGATGTAAAACAGCAGGAACTAATAATGAAGTAGCAGCTTATTAAAATCTAGTAGTGCCTAGCATTACGCCCACAAAGCTGCAAATGTTGTTGAAAACATGAAAATCGGAACGATTGATCTTTAGGTCATACGAATCAATTTGCCCCGTAACACGAAAAAAAAACAAAAAAGGAGAGGAGTTATGACATCAAATTGATTCGTATTGCCTAATTTTTATGCTTTTAACACCATTTGCAGCTTTTTACTGAATTTGGGGGTGTACCGCACTATAGCGATTTATATGCACTACACATTATGACAGAATGAAATCGAGTCGCACGGACGCAAAGTGACTCGACTATTCATGATATTATATAGGTATACATTATGATTGTGCCTCTAAAATAACAACAGGTATGCAACAGCAAATGAATATTAAAAAAAAAACACATTTTGTTATTGGTATTGGGATAATAGTTACATGCATTTCGAATACCATGAAATTATGATAATTATCATTTGAAATATTATCATTGTTTTTCAGCTGCATGCAGCTTTTAGTCAAGATTACCTCGTGCCAAATGCGAAGCCTTAACCGCCGGTAATAATTTAAGAGGTCGACAGGTTAACGCACATTAGCGTACAATTGTAGTGCCAGTTTACGATCATTTTGATCAATAACGCGGGATATCTTCATACAGCTCGGATGTGCATCGACATGCGAGTGTCGATTAGCCCAAATTACTCGACAAGCTCACATCACGGCCACAGAACATAAAAGATTACATAAAATTAGTTTGTTAATGTTGAATTCCTCTATTAACGTGGCCATCAGGATTGCTGCGCGAGGTATTGCAAGTTTGAGCTAACCCGCGTTTAGTACCTACAACTTGAAAAAACCTTGAAAATAATTTATACCAAAATTTGAGAAGTAGGTTAAAAAGGTAGGTAAAAAAATTAAAAAAAAAACCGCAAGATATAATACATAATTTGATAGATTAAGTAGTCCCGCCAGCACATTAACGTCAGCATGGCTGAGCACATTAACGTCAGCATGGTGACCACATTCTTTGTCCCAATCTTTAGGTTTTACCGAGTACGAATTATTTTTATTTAGGTACGTAGTACCAAATAATACAAGATAGATAAAATAAATAACTGTTAGTTACCTCAAACTAGCAATATCTCGCGTGGTCCAGCCATCCTGACGGTCACTCTATCATAAAACAAAAATTGTAATACCACAACTTTTGTGTTGTGTTAATACGTTCACAATGCAAGGTCGTAAATGTTTTGGGCAATGGTATTTCATGATCCTTCATCAGAATGATTGCTCCTAGGATATTCCACCATGTACTCGTACACTTATCTAATAGCATATTTGGTCCACCGAAGTGTCTAATCGCATCACTTCAGTCTAATCTTGTTTATCTATAACATTTTGTCAAACTAAATCTAATTTATATGTTTATGCAAAGATAGTTATGATCTAATTTGTTTCAGTCCAAAACTTGGTCGCCGGAGATTAGATGAATAACAAAGTCTAATAGGCTCTCATATATCGTCGTCGGTATATGGCCTCGTTAATCTACAAGTCAGCCTACTCTCGCTGAATTTCGTGAGACATTTAAAAGTTCATATACGTATATGTACAAGTAGTTTACTGCTCAACTATATACACACATACATATGTAATATTAAGTATATGTGTAGTAAACTCTATTTCCTACCTGAGAAGTAGGTACAGTCGAGGAATTTAATTTCTGAGCCACTTTGTACTACCTTGTCACATTGAAAATCAATATGAAGGCTGCTAGAGATTTCATATTCTTGTCACTGTGACAAGGTATGAACTTACGAAGTAGCCCAGAAATCAAGATCGTCGATTGTACCTACGACTGTTTGTGCTATTTTAGTGCATAATACTTAGTTTTATGCTAAGTTATATCACTTAAACAAAATTTATACGAACAAAGTCATACAGTTTTTTAATAAATATTATCATTTTGTCACACAAAAGCATATTGTACACTTAAACTATTTATTTATTTTATTTTTATTACTCTAAAGAAAACCTTATCTTACAAAAGGCGGAATTAATGCCTTGTTACAGTAGTTTCATCTTGTTATTGTGGTGTGTTTATTTGTATTATATACTTACTTGATCATAATGTAAATATTTACCATACCCCATCAGACGGGGGCCACTTCCATCTCACAGTAACTAATACCTACGTAAATCTGAATTTGTTCCCGGGCGACTATATTTAGGTTCCTATTAGGAAACCTAAAAGAAACGGTATTTTTTCGTCCATTAGAGCCATCTCCACAATTTAAATTTCAAAAATCTGTTGAAACAGATAAATGGAAATCATATTCCATTTAAAAGTCGCTCACCCACCCAATGTGGATAATTTTATTCGCAATCTACCGTTTATTCATATAGTACTGACCTTACTAGGTAAATGAAATTCATTGCACTGAAATATGATCCACATCGATGAACCAAAGAGTTCGGGGAAGTTAAAACATTTAGCAGGTTCTCACTTACGAATTACCAATGTTGTAATACATTTAAATTATATTAATTATAATCATTATGCTGATAAATATGAAATGTGAGAAAAATCTTAATAGTAAAGCATGCAATAAAAAGTTAAATTTCATTTTTGTATTTTTTTCCACATGCATCAATTACTCGTTGAGACTGTTCCAAGGAGCCTAAACACGCTGGTTTTTCTTGTGTAGTTTAGGAGTTGCTATGGTAACCTATTTATCGCCAGCATCACGTCAGCTCGGTGGTACCATAATATAACAAATTTCAGCTCAATTGGATACCGGCCAGTGCCTGAAAAAAGGGTTGCAAATTATGAAGACAAAAAAAGCTTATAATAAAAACGAACGGGGCCAGTCCTGTTATGTTCGAATTGTTTGTGTTTGTGCAGCGATTGATACACGCAATAAAACGCTTATTACAAAAACATTATCTGAAAAGCTTTGACACGAATATTGCAGCCAGCATGTTTTGCAGCCTAGCACACACCTAGTAACTATAGTTTAATTTGAAGTTTCCGTTTACAAGATTGAAAAGATGAAAACATTGAGCTGAAAGCACCTTTGTTATTTATAGGTGCGCAGAATTAATCTCGACGATTCGTTGTGCAACCACTTTACAGGAGCGAACTCAAATGGGTCGTTAAAATTTTATAGCATAAGCGTCTAGCTTGAAGGCCCCGCCACGCCCAATATCGTCGTTCAACGAACAAAGTCGCATGATCTCAACGAATTTGGGAATAGATTTTCACTTATGTGATTTTTTGAATTTTACCCCTTGGTAATGCAAATTTATACCATTATTGAGCGTTCATGACGAACCGGAAAAATCATAGTCCTGTTCTTGACAAGGTGTCTATTATACATTTGTGAAATGAGGAGGAGCTTCAGTTAAAACAGCGACGAGGCGCGGTCATTTGATAGGCAAATATGTTTTCGTGCGCGGAGCCCGACGGGGATATTACTGAATATGTTTCCCGCGGAGCGCTGTGCCTCGTAATAAATTTTGTGACAAACAATATTCCCTTGTCCTTTGTGCGGTTCAGACGGGCATCGATCGTATCTAACAATGGCACGCAGATCTTGGAGATGCTTCTGTCGCCGCTCAGCCGCGCACAATGGGGAACAAGGAGATCGCGCAAATATTCCCTGCCTCACCAGCCCAGCTTGCCCGGGGTTGAGCACAAACCTGTGTTTACAATTCAACCAGCAGTATATAAACAGCTCTTTTGCGGTTAATATCAAATAAATACTAAGCTTTTATATCGCTACAGATTAAAAACAAAATATACTTTGGAACTTATTTTACTCGCTCTTTTATGGCGAATAACAGATTGGTACCAAAATTTCAAAGTACTACTTATACGTGTGTATATGTAGGTGAAATATTTTCATACCATTAAGCCTCCAACGGTTGCCTCGCAAGCAATCTGCCGTAAAATATTATTTGAATGAATCTCTGGTCCGTATAATAATTTATTCCCGGAATCGATTTGAACCAAATATCGCCATAATTTCAAGCGACCCATCCAACCTTGTAATAAATACGTGGCTTCATATTATTATTGTGACGAATGTGACCTTTACAGCAGGTGCGTTTGAGACACGACGCAGAAAAGGCGTTATTGGAATGCTTCTTAGCATTACGAGAGCCTAGATAAACCTTAGGTAGAAGATGGATGGATGATTACTGGCTATCATCATCATTCAGCCGAATGACGTCCACTGCTGGACATAGGCCTCCCCCAAAGACTTCCACAATGACCGGTCCTGCGCCACCCGCATCCAGCGGACACCCGCGACCCTTACCAGGTCATCAGTCAACCGTGTGGGGGGCCTGCCCACGCTACGCCTTCCGGTACGTGCTCGCCACTCGAGAACCTTTCCGCCCCAACGGCCATCGGTTCTGCGTGCTATGTGCCCCGCCCACTGCCACTTAAGTTTAGCGATTCGAAGGGCTATATCAGTCACTTTGGTTCTGCTGCGGATGGCCTCATTTCTGATGCGATCACGCAGAGAAACTCCCAGCATAGCCCTCTCCATTGCTCTTTGGGTGACTTTGAGCCTTCTTAAGAGGCCCATAGTAAGCGACCACGTTTCAGTACCATATGTCATCACTGGCAACACACACTGGTCAAAGACTTTCGCCTTGAGACACTGCGGAATATTGGACGAAAGGATGCTATACATTAATGCTATTATAAATGCGAAACATGTACATAGGCCTAGATTACAGAGAAATAGGACCTGCCAAACAAGCTATTTGTTCATCACTATCATCGCATAACCTTTTTTGAATTAACCTTTAAATACCTAGGTATTTATTTAATCAATAAGTCGATTAGGCAGCACGTGATAATTCTCCCATTATACTGGTTGGTTACTGTCACATTCATCTATACAGATTCACACTTCAAAACGGGGGATGGGGACAGTGATATTTGCACGTGGTAGCTATTTATGTTTTAAGTTTTAATGTCACGTATCCTGTACTTAACGCGAAATCCTTTTCACTTGAAAATATCCAATTGACTAATTGCACGTAAAATCTATTTCGGCTCATTAACATAACATGTGCCATGGAATATAATGTATATTTAGTGAAATGGAAGCTGCTGAACCGGACTTATAATTTCCTGACAAATTGGCGTAAATTGTGTATTTGAGCTCATTAACGATGTACAGCAGTGGCGTGGGAGGTTCGGCGATAACCTTTCCGCTGGCAGTTTGGATCCATTGTTGTTATCGGCAGAACTGTCGGAGGCGCGCCCTCGCGAAGTGACTCATGCCCCGCCGATCAAATGCCTCAGGCCCGGCTCAGCCTTACGAAATTACCCAAGGAATAGCATTTTAACTCGAATCGTGTTAAGGAAGTTACCGACAGGGCTTTGTTGGGTAATACAGCGCAAATGCATGAATTGTACTTATACTGATTAATATGAATTAATTTCTTACTTGACTTACCCCTCTAATTCTGGGGCGAGATAAGTTATGCAACGGATGATAGACAGCTTTGAGTAACTGAATAGCACTGTCTAGTATACGTTGTATATTATGTAGGTACCTTCAGCAGAACAAACACATCGGGACACAAATTGGCCAATGCGATTTTATTTTTATTACGGACGGTACGGAACAAAATTTAAATATGAAATTTTTATTTATTGATTTTATTCATTGCCGATTGCGTTTGTCAATTTTCCAGTTTAAAAATGCCATATGAAACATCCGTTTATGTTATTTTAATATTCATTGCGCATGTAAAACGTACGTATTGGACGTTTCGCGGTGCGCATAATGGATTTGCATCTGAATGAGATGCGGTCGAATCGAATGTCTAAAATGAAAATCGGTTTTGGACAACGGTGTTTCACGTAGCATTTATTTTATATATGATTTGTTCAACGACTCTTGAAAATAATGTAATTTTTTACCTAGGTTATTTTCGTTTTATATTTTGTAGGGTTCCGTAGTAAAAAAATAGGAACCCTTATAGTTTCGCGATGTCCGTCCGTCCGTCCGTCTGTCCGCGGCTTAGCTCAATAACCGTTAGTAATAGAAACCTCTGTAATTTGGTATGTAGGCGCATACAATTAGCAAAAGTATTGTTAGTTATACTTAAAATATAAAGAATTAAACATTTAAAGGCTCCGCGTCAATGTTAAAAAACAAAAAACTAAATTTTTAACACATTTTGATTTCTTAAGTAAGCCATAGTAAATAACTTTGTGAAAGTACCTGTATTATGATATGAAAAAATATCATTTAATCAATTATCGTGAATATTTTTTGTTTAATATAAATAAATATTGGGGGACAATACACGAATCGCCTTAGTCCCAAACTAAGCAAAGCTTGTACTATGGGTACTAGACGACGATATACATAATTATATGTATAGATAAATACATATTTAAATACATAGAAAACATCCATGACCCAAGAACAAAATCCATGCTAAATGCACAAATAATGCCCTGACCGGGATTCGAACCAGGGACCTCTAGCTTCGGAGGTAGTGTCGCTACTAACTAGGCTAAACAGGCCGTCAACCTTTTATTAGTAGTATAAGAATCTTATTAAACAAAAAATATCCACGATGATTGATTAAATGATATTTTTTCTTATCATAATACAGGTACTTTTATATTGGGGGACAATCTTACACAAATCGACCTAGTCCCAAACTAAGCAAAGCTTGTACTATGGGTACTAGACGACGATATACATACTTATATAGATAAATACATACTTAAATACATAGAAAACATCCAAGACCTAAGAACAAATATCCGTGAAAAATGCACAAATAAATGCCCTGGCCGGGATTCGAACCCGGGACCTCTAGCTTCGGAGGCATAGTCACTACCAACTAGGCTAAACAGGTCGTCAAACGTCAGTTTTACAAAGTTATTTATTATGGCTGGCTTACGAAATCAAAATGTGTTAAGAATTTAGTATTTCTTTTTTTTTTACATTGACGCGGAGCCTTAAAATGTTTAATTTAACTATAACTAACAATATTATAAATCATAGACAAAGAAAATTACAGTTATCGAATTATGGCCAGGTTTCGCTAATTTTACCTATATGCACCTAATGGGTATATCAATCACGCTGCCAAAACGGTATAAAAAACATATTAGGGTACACGTAAAGTGGAGATGCATTTTTTTCTTGCATAGCCTGTGTGAAAAAAATCGTGGTAGGAGTATATATAATACATTTAAAAGTAAAACTATCACAGCTAAGTAAACATTACTAGTTAACGAAGCCGAACGCTGCGGCGTTAGCCGAACTTAAGAAATATACTTGGAAAAGCAAACTTTCGTACAATTTCTATTGATATATTGTTAGTTATGTCAAATATAGATTAAATATAAGTACTCGACATTTTGAATTCGCATAACGTCACGAAGGGACAGCTACGGAACCCTACATTGCGCGTGGCCCAACATGCACTTGGCCGCTTTTTTATAATATACTTTCACAAAGTAACTTGACTTTCTAAAGTATCCGGTGTAAATTCTAAGTAATAAATAAACCGAACACCTACGACGAAAGAAAGGTATGGATTCTAGCCCTTTGGTAAACTTAAGTGTGTCAGAAGTCCCGGATAATATTGCACTTAGTCTTACTAAACACCTTTGGAACGCTCACCTTTGCCACTCGCAACAGCGCCCAAGAGTGCTCGATCACGTTTTCATGTCAGCTAAAGAACCACGCATCACGGTAGTGTAGTGATATTAACTGTTGCCCGTTTTAAGGTCAAGGGTTTCACGTTATAATTTCCAAAAATCTGTAAATCATTTTCATAATAACTTTCCAAAGACTAAGATAACCTGTAGCAACCCTTAAACGATTTTCACTTTATGATATACGCGGTGCGTGCATGCCGTAATAACTTACGATTTAATTTCGGTATAACGCCATAATTCATAAGCTACCTGCGAGAATCCGCGTAAGACGTATCAGTGCAGATGGCTCAGGTGCAGTCGAATCACGTCACAGTAGTAAAATAATAAAACTTTATCCTTCAAGTCAACGTTTTGAATAAAATGCAAAACGTGTCTGGGATGCAGCCAAAACGGCAGCGCAGGCCGCATCGTCGAGGCCTTGTTTGTTTAGCATAATATTCCACCGGCCTCGCGTTCGCACGTTACGTTTCATTGAATCAAACCATCTCATCGCTACAATTGCTTCTAATCAGACGTGATCCGCAAACTTTCTCGTAGTGGTAAACGCCAACTCCGGCAAACAAAGAATAAGCATCGGGATTTTCCGTTATTTACGCTCATTTGTATCACTTCTGGTAAGTTCTTTATCGGTTTTGGGGCACGGGACGTTTCTGCGGGTAGCGCCGGTCTGCTGAAACTTGGAATATAAATTTGGTCAGAAGCGGGGCGGACGCTTTGTTTGTCCGGAGGCAATAGGCGCGGGCCTGCCAACATAAATTACCGGACAACATTCGTCTTCGGTTTATCTACAGGGATCGCCCAATATTTACATACTACCAACTTTCACAAGATTTTCACCCCACATACTAGTGAATTCTAAATCTAAATTGCGCCTAGACAGACGTATGTACGTTCATTACGCACATTGAAGTAACTTACTCGTACGTCTATCCAAAACAAGGAATCTTAGGATGAAGGAAAATCTATACTGCATGTAAAGCTACACTCGAAGTTCCAAATTGTATTCAGAAATGAGATCTAGAGACCAACGAAAGCAACCGAAACATTGCTTAATGCACTTGGATTTTATGCGTTAACCAAAAGCGATGAAGCTAGTTTTCATTTTGCACTGGATTTATCACTTACGCTGCAAATTACTTATAAAATTATCTATTCGTGGAAAATTTTTGAAGTTAACGGCGTGTTGCCAAACGTATAAATGACGTAACTCATTCTATAAACATAGAAAAATGAACAAAGAGCGGCGTCATAAGAGTCGCAGTCTTTCAGCCGGGGCCGCCTCATTAAATTTTGTTTGAATAGAGGGATGAACCAGCGAGCGGATCCCATAGGGTCGGCAAATACAGTCGACTTCGGTCCAATTCAATTTTTCTTATAAGGTTTAGTAAAATAGAGGTGACAGCGTACTCATGCTTGTGAATCGCTCCTACCCCGATAAAAAAATAAAACAATTTTATGCGGTCTAACATATATGTATCTTTGACATGCAATTAGAAAAATATAATTGTTATTTACATAATATTATGTTATATGATTATCATCATCATTATTGTGGACACTGCATCCCTTTCGGGCGGTTGTTGCATCGTTTGAGATTATGCTGGATTATGGCGTCGCTTATATGCCGTTCAGTGTGCTATACGGTATGCTGTACAAAATGCTATATTGTATTTACCGGCATACTACGACGCTACGCCCGCCGTAGCGCTCATTAGATCGCATCGTAGCAGATAGCGGAGCGCCTTGTGAAGTTTCTTAGCAATTGTACTATGTATATTGAACCTCAGTTTCAAATAGATTTGCACAGGCGCATTAGTTTAAACTTGTATCACGTTATTTGCGTGTCACAGTTTAGGTATAATATACTGACCAATACTTAGTTATTTGTTAACCTTGACCAATAATGAATGGTTTGGGATTAATAA
Source organism: Notocelia uddmanniana (assembly GCA_905163555.1). NCBI lineage: Eukaryota > Metazoa > Arthropoda > Insecta > Lepidoptera > Tortricidae > Notocelia > Notocelia uddmanniana. Next base: position 28,703,445 of record LR991055.1, read on the forward strand.
AGCTTAGACCAGATCAAGTAAACGACCAGGTTCCTAATTCTGACGCGATTTAGTTATTAGAACTAACCGTTTTACCTTACCATTTAACTAATAATAGATTAAAATGTAAATAAAACAAATTTAAATACAATTTTCATCACAATCCAAATAATAGGAAATAATATATTAATCATTATTGAAAAGGATGCATATCATTAAAATAGTACTAGTAGTTACAATTGATTGCAAATAGTGACTCGATGGCCAAAAAACGATTCTCAGACGTGAAAAAGATATCAAGTTGACTGTCGCTGGTTACTATGCTGTTAAGCAAGTTGAGCACCTGGTGCAGGCGAGAAGAGGAGAGTGCGCTCGTGAGGGCCGGCGGGCGCGGAGCTGTCTGGTGGTGGGCAGCGAGACACGAATGGTGACTAGTGCTAGTAGTGCGGGGTTGACTACTACATCCGATTCAAAATGTTTATAATACTTTTCTCAAAAGGTGCCTCCTAGTAGCCTCCATTGGTCGCTAGCCCTAATCCCAGCATGTACTTGGGGTTAGAGCACCATATCTTTTTCATCCCACCATCACCTCGTCAGTCAGTGAGTATTAGCTCTTTCACCTATATTATTTACTAGCTGTTGCCCGCGACTTCGTCCGCGTCTTCGCTCCTATTGGTCGCAGCGTGATATTATATAGCCTAAAGCCTTCCTCGATAAATGGACTATCCAACACAAAAAGAATTTTTCTATTCGAACCAGTAGTTCCTGAGATTAGCGCGTTCAAGCAAACAAACTCTTCAGCTTTATAGTACACACCTTTTCCTTGGTCAAAACAAACTAAAAGCGCCAAACAATTTTGTGTGCAAGTATGAGTACGTCCAAACACAGCGCTAGAAAAGATATGTTACACAGTATTGTGGACAGTTCGGTCCAAACGGCACGACAGATTCTAGTTATGTATATAGATATTCACGAAGGGGGAAATTTTCACGTCAAAATAGTAATGGCCCTGCGACATATTGCTGTTTTTCTATCGCTACAAGTAACACGAGCATCGGCTGAATAGTTCCAGACGGTCGCCAGCCGCCACAAACATCGCAACCAACTCCCGGGCAAACACTCGCCATTCACGCACACACGTGGCTCATAACGCCGCACAAAACCCCATTCACATGTCGATGGCGCGCGCTGTATCGGAGGTAGATCAAACAGATTTTAACGATCTATTTTGCACTAAGTACCTACATCTTGGCCCTCTAAGAAACTCCTTTCTGTCATCGAAAGTTTCTGAAACATACTATGGAACCCAAAGGTTGCCTGGAAGAGATGGCTCTTTAGCGATAAGACTGCCTGTTGTCTACATCTACCTACATTTTAGGCGCATAAAATTAGCAAAACCTGGACATATAGCAAAACGGAGCCTTAAAATCTTTAATTCTTTTTATTTTAACTAGAACTAACAATACTTTAAATCATAGACAAAGAAAATTACAGTTATCGAATTATATCCAGGTTTCGCTAATTTTATGCGCCTATTCTGCTGTTTTGTTTCTGTTTGTAACTGTCTCATCTGTGTGAGGTGTGCAATATTATAAAGAGTAAATACTCTTTTCTTAATTCAAATGAATTGTATTGTACAATATCATGTACAATATCATGACTTAGTTCCGCCCTCCCCATTCCATCACCGGACGTCCAGACGCGGTGAGCGGTTGCATCCTTACGTTGTCAGCCTACCATTTATTCGCACGAAGCGATTTGCTTCTTCTTTCTTAATGCAAACAGCTAAGGACTGGAATTTACTGCCGCCGTCTGTATTTCCTGATACATACAATCTGGGTATCTTCAAGACAAGAGTGAATAGGCTATTACTGAATCAGTGAGCAACATCTTAGGCCTTGTCATCGCTTTCCATCAGGTGAGACTAAGGCCAATCGCTGGTCAGGCTGTCATTAAAAAAAAATATCACAGTATTGTAACAATACCAAAAAACCAGTTCAAGTAATGCCAGATCGGTAAAAGTTAAAGAATTACTTAGATACAGGCCTTTAAAACGTTATGAAAATAAGCGATATAATAACGATATGTTTCGTTAGTGTTTCAAATTTCGTTATAATCATAATCTATATTTCTCATAACGATATTAAATTTCATATCATAACGAAATGAAAATCATAACCTTAAATGATAATGATATAACAACGTTATAATATCGTTTAAGACGGTGGCGGTTGCGACCATGACGTGCTCGAGTTTGACTTACATGTCACAGCGCGCACGTAAGAGCGAGACTCTGTGCGAGACAGAGATATCCTATAACGTTATTATAGCGCTTCACAAAATATCGCTATATATATTGCATTTTATTCATAACGATATAATGGATACCTACCGCTATAAATGCGCGCCAAATATCGTTATTAGTAAAGCGTTTTATTGACAAAGTAGCGTTATGAATCATAACGATATGCGAAAATAGCGCTATTTCAAGGCCTGCTTAGATAAGAAGAGCTTCTATCAGCTGTCCTTATTTATTATACTGGCATAATTTGTTAATGTCATGATTTTTATCTAGTTACAAGAAATAGTTTGCTATAATGTACGTATAGGTACGTAAATATTGATTTTTACCATAAAAAGCAATATATTCTGAATAGAAACTTGTTCAATAGGGTAGATGACTCTTGTTACAATTTATAAGATAATGTGGTTGTTCGTTGGCCTGTTTAGCCTAGTTGGTAGTGACACTGCCTCCGAAGCTAGAGGTCCCGGGTTCGAATCCCGGTAAGGGCATTTGTTTCTGTGGTGAGCAGAGACATTTGTTCCTAAAACTTGGATGTTTTATATGTATTTAAGTATGTATCTATTAAATATATCGTCGTCTAGTACCCATAACACAAGCCTTATTGAGCTTACTATGGGACTAGTTCGATTTGTGTAAAAATTGTCCCCTAATATTTTAAATAAAAAAAAAAATCGATAGAATAAAAATAGATCGAAATGAATAAAAATCATAAAAAGAATACAAAAATTCGATATTTTTTTTATAGTCCAAGAGCAAATTTAATATTAGGTACCAATAGAATTTGCATGCATCAATTAAAAAGAAATTGTATGACAACTTTGTACCTGGGGCCAATATTTCACGACTGAAACGGAGACGGCACATAAAGGCAAGACAATAATTTGGGAGCAACAATCTCCATAAGTTTTTGCGTTTTAGCGCCTTTTATCGTAGCCTTTAGTATGAGAAACTCAGAAATAATCTAGAGGGTTCACATTACATTTTTCGGTAATACGTAATCCAATGATCTGTTGACGTTATGCTATACAGGGTGATTTCGGGGTCGTGGATCAAGAACCAGTTTTAAGACTTGGCATCTGTTAGCCATTTAAAAAAAATGTACTGACACGAAACAAACGCATTTCATTTTTAATTTATTTTGAGGAAAAAAATACAAAATCACAAAAAAACATGGTTACCCTACTCTCTTTGACGGATGGTATGGAGAGTTGACAGTGGGGTAGGGTGACCAAGTTGTATTAAAAAGTATTATTTTCCATTAAAATTTGTAAAAAAAGAAAATTATTTGAGTTATAAACCTTCATACCGACTGTGATGTGGTCTACTTTGAATTTTTGACTATGTACAATTATTTCGGATTACGACCCCAAAATCACCTTGTATTACATGAATTATCCTATACGGTACAGGTAAATTACTTTCGAGACGTTTTTGCATTTGTAGTAGTAGGTATTTGTATATTTACAGGGACACACGTACACGTTGACGTGCACAGACACACGTATACGTATGTGTGTGTGTGTGTGTGTGAGGCTGGCTACAAGCTGGCTACAGAGGTCACCACTACAAATACTGTATTATCTTGAGACTGAAACCCGACACCACAGTCAAACTAAAAAAAAATAGTTTTGTGGAGCTATGTAATATATTTACGTTTGTAATTGTCTATTAATAAATAAATAACAATAAATAAATGCAAATACGTCTCGAAAGTAATTTACCTAGGATAGCTTCTATTACTTACTAAAATCGTTTCTTAAGCTAGCATTGTCCTAATCTTTTAACATATCCATTTATGCGCTAAGCCGTCGCCTATGATGGCAGTAGAATTCCCTTGCATACATTTCAGTACTACACTGATGCGACTACTGCCTGGAATCGGAACTTACTAAGCATTCAAATGCTTTCAATACGCTCCGCTATGCCAGACTGAGCGCCGAACAATAGATGCCAATCTACACGGAAATTCGGCTTGCTGTGGCTAGATACCCATCTATAGGCATCTATACTTGGATGTGTCCCCGACACGCCAGATACAATTGAATCCGTCGCCTACAGAAGTGATAAGTCAACAGATGGACGCGGGTGGTAATTGCATGAGACATCGGGGCCTTGCATTGAGCGCCCTAATTCAGGTTAAGTGTACAACGGATAAGTAGGTACGATTGGATGATTTAATAACGACGCTCACACGAAAATTATCGTTTCTTGTTCGGCTAATATCGTACTTATAAAACTAATTTTAGGTTTTAGGCCTTCTAGAAAAGACTCTTGAGAATATCTGAGTACGCAATGTTTCTTTCTAAAATGATTTTGTTTGTCAGCGCAATGTCATCCCGGATTTAGAACAATACTTTCAGCGACCACATGACAGCTGTCGTCTTAGTTTTTTTTTTTACCTTTTACTTAAACTAATAATTTGCGTTGTGATGGCAGCTACCAAAATATTAGTGTGATGTAGGTATTAGTAACAATTTTTCTGGTACTTTATAATGATATCAGTAAAACCAACCACTAAGATAAGCATCTTGGTACGTAATACATACATACAAAAACGCTCTTAATAGTATATATGAAGGCAAAAACAACACATCTCACGGGCTTAGGTCCGTATCTTTCAGTTTATTATCTCGCTCGCGATCAAAGAGCCGAAAGAAAAGAAGAACTGGAGATGACACTGAGTGGCGTAAAATAATTACTAGTATCGTAGCTACGGAGAGCCGGAACCTTATCCAATAAACTACCCGACACGTCTGCGCAAAATAATGCCAAGTATGTATTGGCATTCCTGGGATGGAACCAAGCATTTTATGATAACTCTAGGTCCCAAAAGGGATGGATTCTTGCGAATCCTTGACTCATAAGGTTTATTTTGTAGGTGATATTTGACAAAATCTTATTTCTGCATTCATTTAATAATTATATTAATTTCTATAGATAAATTATTGTTGTTAAAATTGGCTAATCCAAGTCATTACTACTTGGTAACTGTGCAATTATTTTCAACTTTATTGGATCGTTAAGCTTCACATTTATATACGGATTAAAGGTTTCTCGTATAATAACAGTGGATTATTTTATTACGGTTAAAACCATAACGTTATCAACAACATCAGCTAACGATAATATACAGATTTTTGATATGCATAAATTGTCAATCCAACTTTTTTTGAGACTGCGTACTTAGCACATGCAACTAACATACTTTTCTTAAGTCTTTATTTCTGTTTGGTCGAATTCGGCCCAAGGGAATTTAGATTACATATCAATTTATATATACATATAAGTATTCTTTAGAAAATAGTAACCAGGATTTGCAACGTCATTACAAACGTTATCCGTTTCACATTGAACACTACTGTTCAATGTTATTAAATGATTGAACTCCACTGTTTTTTGTCGCTACCCCCTTTATATTCATTAATTCATACGAGAGTACGAGCATGTACATACATTACCATGAGATCAACTTTAATGGACAATATAATCAGTGGATATGCAAAACGGTCCGTGGTCTCTCCTATTTGGTCGGACGGACAAAATCCATTGCACAAAACCGATACAGCTTTTAAATTTAACATGTTTGCCCGATTGTACGCTGCCTCAATAATTGTTATTGTACAACACAGGTACTTGTATGTTTTGCGGCTACAGGACACATTGGACATGTATTACCTATCAATTTATCACCGTTCTTTCCGATAGAGTTTTGTTTTCAGATATTACCACTTACATCTACTTATGTGTCAATTAGTGGACTCATTCGAATTGTGATAAATACGAGCATAATCTACATAGGTACATACATTTCTCCGGGGCTGGGATGACTTGATTGCATGTTTGGGGGAGTACAGGCTAGGCCCCGATAATTGGACTTTACGAATATTCCCAACTCTTTTGTCAACTGTCTTTATACAACAAAAAACACAATGAAATACTTTGAACCACTTTCTTCGAAATAGCCTATATAATTTACTAGCTGTTGCCCGCGACTTCGTCCGCGTCTTCGCTCCTATTGGTCGCAGCGTGATTTTATATAGCCTAAAGCGTTCCTGGATAAATGGACTATCCAATACAAAAAGAATTTGTCAACTCGGTCGAACCAGTAGTTCCTGAGATTAGCGCGTTCAAACAAACAAACAAACTCTTTAGATTTATAATATTATAAGTATAAGTATAGATAGTGCACTGTACTTACCACACAAAAGTCCTCATTTCTTGGTGCATAAATTCTATTTCGATTTGTTCCAGGTATTGCCACAAGCTACGTTAATATTTCAAAATGAGACCGCATCACAAACAAGTGCCATTGTTTTGATCGTCTGCTCTGAGATATCGTAGCGCCGCCGCCATGGATCCCAGACTGATTGTTCTTCTTGGCGTGTGCGCCCACTTATGTGAGTACTTTACTTATAACGCAACTTATAACGAGATGAACGCCTCATCATTAATTGCAATTATTTCACTAGACGACGATATATTTAATAGATAAATACTTAAATACATTTACTACTTACCACAGAAACAAATATGGCCTTACCGGGATTCTAACCTCTAGCTTCGGAGGCAGTGTCATTTTCATTTCATATTCATTATTTCATTTTATTTATTCAAAACAAATATATTGTGTAGAATATATGCACCTAACTAGAAGTAAAAATTACAGCAATTTAACAATAATAATAATCCTAATGTCAAGAAGTCAATACATAATCTAATTATCAATGTCCACTTATTTCTAATTAACATTTCAATTTAAATTTATAATAAATAATTTCTATTAATATCGACAAGACTAGATCAAATACACTTCAATTATCAATTATCATCTATAAACTCAGTTACAGAATAATATGCCTTTTTCAGAAGAAATTCCTTGAGTCCTGCATTGAAAATTCTACTGTTTGTTAATGATTTAAACGCGGTGGGTAGCTTATTATAAAGAAACACGGCCTGATAGCTAGCGGCATGCTTTGCGACGTTGAGTCTCGGGACCATGTTGTTTTTCATGTCTTTGCGCCTTGTTGACAACCTGGTAACTCTCTCACTGGGGCTCTCATATTTATTAAGGTGTTTTACGAAGTCAGTCAAGAGTACAAGTATGTAAAGGCACGGCACAGTAAGTACATTTAGGCTGACAAAGTGCTCTCTGCACGATTCCCTTTGGGGTAAGCGGATAATTGTTCTGATGGCCCTTTTTTGGAGCCTGAAAGCAGCGTCAGTATTGTAACCATAACTGTTGCCCTTGTCACTGCCAACTAAGCTAAACAGGTCGACGAAACGTCTATAAAACGTCATCATCATCATCAGCGTTTATCCATACGTCTGTACAAGGCTTTTCTTATATATGAGAGGGAAGAATAAAGCCTAAGTAAAATATGTATTTAACCTTTAACATGCTAATTTAGATCGTAGTGTAAATCGGTTAAGTGTTAATTAAAACGATAATTCACGAAACACTTCACTCGGTCCGGATTACGATAATTCCATATTTAAGTCCACGTGATGAAGTTTTCGATAATTTTAATACTCGTCAACGAAGTATTTAATGAAATGGTACTGTTTTATTGTAGATATCTTACCACATTGATTCGTAAATAAATGCCATACGATTTAAAAAACACACATTTATATTAACTGACTGACCCCGGAGTCGCACGAGTAATGACACTGAGACAGATATGTAGTACGTTACATAAATACCAATTACGTATTAATAATATGGTTATTTTATGGTAACATGTTTAATTCTTATTCATAGTCGCAATATTTTTTTTTCCTTGCATTTTTGGAGAAAATCACTATATATGCCTCGTCGGAAATGGCAATTCGTGGACGCGTATCTTCTGAAGGATTCCGCTTCGCGTCTTCCGTCAATCTGTTTATTCTAAACTTGCTTGCCGTACTTAGGTCTAGGAACATCTCTATATATACACCGTGGGCCCTAATAACCCGAAAGATTTAAATCAACAATTCTAGAACCTAATTAGAGTATGTAATGTGGTATAACATGTAGTCCAAAAACCCATAATTTAAGAGATATTAATTGTTTGAAACAACTCACAAGTTGAAAAATCTCAAGTCCAACACACCCTAAAGGCGTGACGTAGCCACCTACAACTTTTTTGACTTGACATTTGTCTTGAACACATTTGGAAGTCACGTAAAGATTTGTTTACAAAGAAGCGGTCAACTAAATTGATTTGTTTTGTACTGTTTAATTAACACAAGTAATTAGACACTTGATTATAACATTATTTACTCATAGTGTCGTCAAAAATACGTGGTTAAAATGTTTCGGGTTATTAGGGTCGCGGTGTATACTGAATGGCAATAATATACTTATGTCCCAATATGTACAAGGTTGCAGTACCTATCATCGTGGTTATGTTGGGCGAGTTCTGAAGAGTCTCGAATAGAATAAACAAGGCAAAGCTCATGAAAAAGGTGGATAAAAAGGGTAACGACGAATTTATAAACACGCATGATCGGCGTATGTTGTCGAATCAAGGGATAATCGAACCGTTACCTGGCTTAGGAAGCGGTGTTGCTGAAAAAAGTACATGGCTGAATTCATGCGTCAGTGTTTTCATAATATTTTAAATATTTTGTGAAACAAAACCAATACTGTTACACACATTAGGGTGTTCTTAAACATATACTTAGGAAAACTGAAACTAATTTCGTATGTTTGAGAGAATCTCAATTTCCGTTAAACCAACCGATATGATATGAGTCCATTTCTATACGCCCCTGGTCACAAGTCGATCACAATTAAATAAATGTAGAGTCGGTGTCGGTGTGACCACGTACTGGAAGGCGCAACGTGGGTATGCCCCACCACAAGGTGGACTAATGACCTGGTAAAGGTTGCGGGAGTCCGCTGGACCAGCCATTGTGGTACTCATTAGGGGAGGCCTATGTCCAGCAGTGAACGTCTTTCGGCTGATATGATGATGATGATGAGAGTCGGTGTTCCATTAGCGATATTTGACAGAAGGTTACACATGATTCCACTTTAATGTCTGTGTTTGCATCCCTTAAATCAAAATGACTGAGACATTAAAGTGAGAAAATATATGTATACAGAATGATTCAGGAGACGTGAGCAGGACCAACACTACATACATAGTAAATGGCAATGAATCGTTCACCATTGTATTTAAGTGAAACACCCATACCTTTTTCCTGTATTTTATTATACAGTCATGGTCACTTTACAACCACTGGTTTATAAAGATTAACCTCTAACTGTTATGACAGTACTTTGATTACGAAGAAAGTAAATTGTCACATTGAGTGAGATACGATATTTCAAAAGTAATCGGACTCAGATGACATTCAATTTGACACGTATCACTTGACTGAAGTATTCTGATTGTAGAGTGACCATGAATATCGTAAATAATTTAAAACATTTTGTTTTCAACACCAAAGATAAATGAACGTTAATTTCACTAATAGTGGCACGAAGCAGTAGGTTATGATCTACTGAATTCGTAGTGTTGATCTTGCTCACGTCTCCCGAATCACCCTGTATTATGCACGAGTATATCCCCATCTATCAAATACCGCAGATAGAATAGCGGCCTTGGTTTTGTTTGGTTATCCTACTTTGCTGTGGAATCTAAAGTCCGTCTATTTGATCTACTAGCTTTCCGCCCGTGACTTCGTCCGCGTATAATACGGTTTTTATAAAGGGTCTGGCTCCCAATAGCATGTTCTTAAAAAGTAATTTTTTGTTTAACAACTATCATTTGCCATCCCTGGGTATCAAACTTTTTATCGATTATAACACACTAGCTTTTGCCCGCGACTTCGTCGGCGTAAAAATCATTCTCTCTTTAGAATTATTTGTTTTCCCATACATCTTTCACCCTTCTTTACACCCCCTTAAGAAATGATTACATTCAATATGAAATGCTCTTTACCGCGCATGGCAAATTTTAATAGGAATCCTTTTTTCAAAACGAATCATCATCATCATCATATCAGCTGAAAAACGTCCACTTCTGGACATAAACCTCCCCCAAAGAGTGACACAATGACCATTTCTTTGCCATCCGCATCCAGCGGACACCTGCGACCTTTACCAGGTCATCTTTTGGGGGACCTACCCACGCTGCGCCTTCTGGTACGTAGTCGCCACTCGAAAACCTTTCCTCCCCAACGGCCAACGGTTCTACGTGCAATATACTCCGCTTACTACCACTTTAGCGGTTCGGAGGGCTATGTCGGTTACTTTGGTTCTACTGCGGATGGCCTCACTTCTGATGCGATCACGCAGAGATACTCCCAGCATAGACCTATTGCTCTTTGGGTGATTTTGAGCCTTCTTATGAGGCCCATAGTAAGCGACCACGTTTCAGTGCCATATGTCATCACTGGCAACACACATTGGTCAAAGAGCCTCGTCTTGAGACACTGCGGAATATTGGACGAAAAGATGTGCCGTAGCTTCCCGAACGCTGCCCAGCCGAGTCGGATTCGACGATTGACCCCTTTCTCGAAGTTGGACCTACCTAACTGAGCAGTCTGTCCTAGGTATATACAATCGTCTACGACTTCAAGTAAAAGTATCGATTGTAACGGAAGTTGGTGCTACGTGCTCGTGCTTTCAAAACGAATGATTAAGCTTATTTCAAAATATCAAATGTACCGATTATAGACGAATGAAGCCCGTAAAATATTGCATGTACAATAATAAAAGTCTCGCTACGCAGTTCTTTCGTGAAACGTCCCAACAGAGCGGGTTCGTCATGTATATGATGGCCGAAGGCCGTAAGCAGAGTGGCAAAACATGCAAGGCGGAAGGCCGAGTATTCACATGCACAGAGCGGGCTTCTTATGTAAGGTTAAGAGCAGAAGGCCTGAAGCAGGAAGGCGAGACACGCGAGGCCGAAGGCCGAGCTTCCCAACAGAGTAGAGCAGAGCAGAGGATTCTTCATGTAAAGTTGATGACTAACGGGCCGAAACGGAGTGGCAAGGCATGCGAGGCCGAAGGCCGAGCATTCAAATAGAGCGGGATCCTTGTATAACGCTGAGGGCTGAAGGCCCGGAGCCATGTGGCACGCACGCGAGGCCGATGGCCGAGCGTCCCAACAGAGCGGGCTCCGTGTGTAGGGCCGAAGGCCTGAAGCAGAGTGGCAATTCACGCGGGGCCGAAGGCCGAGAGTCCCAACAGGGGCAAGGCATGCGAGTCCAAAGTCAGATCATTCACACAGAGCGGGCTCCTCATGCCGATCATTCACACAGAGTGAAGTGTAAGGCTGAGGGCCGAAGGCCCGAAGCAGAGCGGCAATGCACGTGAGGCTGAAGGACGAGAGTCACAATGCCTAGACATATAAACCGATAGACAAACAGACACAAATTCTTAAAACTGTTGAAATGTGTTCTGTCTCGCTGCCAAGGGCCCACCAATCGCTCCATTGATTTATCCAATATATTCAATGTACATATTTTCGACCCTCTACAGCTGTATTATATTATATGTATACGGATAAGCATAGATCCAGGGGCCTTTCAGCTCGAAGTACGAATTTTTCTATGGAAATGTTAGTTTAACTTGTTTGTACCAGATGTCAATGGGTGCTATCTCTATCGTACTTGCATATTGAAGTGACAGGGATGCAGCGGTCGTGCGGTTAGTTCTTACTAAATACACAACGGCGCTACGATGTATGTGGAGTATTTCACTGGTATCTCTATCTGTGCTTCAACCGTCAATGTTGACGATTGGGCTGCCCAGCCCAAGTGATCTCTTACATCAAACAGTTATTATAGTCTGAAAGGTCACCAATTACGCAAAAAAATAATACACGACAAAATTAAATTGTACACCGACGATACAAAGACTGCATTGAAGCAACTGTTTTTGTTTTTAAGCATATGAAGGCAAACAATTCCAAAGTATCGCAAATTTATTTTGATTTACACGCAATAATAGACCTAATTGCTAAAAGGTTATGCTCAAAAATAGCGTCATCAATCAGAAGGAATTATGATATTCCGGCTTTGACATATCGAAACTTCAGCTTGTTTACAATACGTCAAATTCTGCTATGGCTTACGTTAAAATTATTGACACGCCGTTATACTCCCAATTAGCTGAAACTTAAAGCTTAGAATGGCGTATGAGGATTTAAATCACCCCGTTTCATAGACTATATTTGCACCCCCGATTTCATCCCTTTGAGGGTGATTATCGGGACAAAAAGTATACTATAAGTGAATCCAGATTACATACTGTTAGTATACAAAAAATCATCTTGATCTGTTTAGCCGTTTTTGCGTGATTGAGTAACAAACATCCAAACATCCAAACATCTAAACTTTCACATTTATAATATTATATGGAATTATGATATTCCGGCTTTGACATATCGAAACTTCAGCTTGTTTACAATACGTCAAATTCTGCTATGGCTTACGTTAAAATTATTGACACGCCGTTATACTCCCAATTAGCTGAAACTTAAAGCTTAGAATGGCGTATGAGGATTTAAATCACCCCGTTTCATAGACTATATTTGCACCCCCGATTTCATCCCTTTGAGGGTGATTATCGGGACAAAAAGTATACTATAAGTGAATCCAGATTACATACTGTTAGTATACAAAAAATCATCTTGATCTGTTTAGCCGTTTTTGCGTGATTGAGTAACAAACATCCAAACATCCAAACATCTAAACTTTCACATTTATAATATTAATATATATATATAATAATTATAATAATAATTAATAATAATAATAGTGGGATAAAAAAGACACACACATACATAAAAAAGTTTGATGTACTTACAAAAAAGTTGTATGCATCTAATAAACAAATGTACCCTATTATTTGGGTGACACTTCTTTGTATACAATATTAGTGGTAGTTTTATTTGACGATAAAATAACCAGGCTACTCTTACAGCTTACTCTGGACCATGCAACGTAAAATTGCCCGTGAGAGAAACAGTTCTCTCTCAAGTCAATGCCTGATATTTTTAATAACTGCCCTTTAGATTTATTAATGGTCATGGCAAAGCACAGTTTAAGAGGAAACTGAATTCTTTTAAACTCATACGGGTAGTCTGATGGAATAATTACTATTTCATATCCTCGGAATAAAAACTATTTCGCCTTGTGCACAACCTGTAATTACTATTGCTTGTACTATACTTTTATGGAGAGCTTTTATTTTTAATCTACCATTACATAATTTAGGCGGCCTGAGATTTCGAATAAACATGACAGGTGCTCCAACTTTAAGTGTGACAAAGTGGGGTGGAAGCCCCGTAGGGTTTAAACCATTTAAAAACTCTATAGTTGACTGCATCATCAGTTTGTATTACCGAATCAAAAGATTTATACTGGAAGGTTGATGATATTCAGCAGTAATTCATTAATTACTGCTGCGTGATCATTTTTAGGGGTTAAAATAGCGCGCTCGCATAACCATTCGTTTGATTTATTTTGTATGTTTTTTATGTCGGGATATGTTATTTATGTCAGTTCGTGTAAGGTAGTTACTATCGTCATAAATTTTAAAACTTTCGCAAAATTCCTTAGTTTGGTGATGTTACATTTTGGTGACTCTTGTTGGGCCAAGTTTAGAGGCATTTTCAAAGCAGAGTGAGCTGTTTTGCCTCCTTCCAGTAAAGTAGCAGCGATAGCTGAAGAGCCAACCGCTAAAGCTATTCCACAATCCTTGCTTATTCGGGCTAACAAAAGATTCAAAACAAATGTTTTACCGGTGCCTCCGGGTGCATCGAGGAAACATATTTGACCTGCGCCTTCTTCAATAATGTTTAATATTTTGTAATAAACTTATCTATTACAAACTCTGCCAAAATATTTGTATCATAACTGAACTCGCGAAGATAATCCCTATTATTAACTATAGTTGTGTTGTCATCTGATGGCAGACGCCAACCGTATTCTGACAAACATTACGCTAACATTATTACCCCACTACTACTCCTTCTTCTTCTTCTTTTTTTTTTCTTTCTACTATCCCTTCTGACATTTGTCGCCGAATGTCCTCCAAAGATTATCTTTGTATTTTTCCCAGAGACCTAGAGTATCGGACAAGTTTAAAGACAAGTGTTAGAACACAAAATAAAAGTTCTCCAATACGAACTTTGCACCCCTATTTCACCCCCTTAGGTTTAGAATTTTGCAAAACGCTGAAAACACTTTCTTTGGATTTAAGTACGTAACCTTTTTTAAAAAGTTTCCCACGTACAAACATTGCACCCCTATTTTACCCCTTTATTGTTAAAGTTTATCAAAACGCTGAAAGTACTTTTTTGTATTCTAATAAATAACCATTTTACAAAGTCTTAAGTCTCTAACTCTTAAACAGAAGTTTCACCCATACAAACTTTGCACCCTTATTTTACCCTCTTAGGGTTAGAATTTTGCAAAACGCTGAAAGCACTTTCTTTGGATTTAAGTTCGTAAACTTATTACGAATTTTTAAGTCTTCAGCTCAAAAACAAATTCTCCTATACAAACTTTGCACCCCTATAAGGGTGGAATTTCCAAAAATCCCGTCTTATCCCTTGCATACGTCATAAAAGTAAGCTCTGGACCAAATTTGAAGTTTCTAGTTCCAGTAGTTTCGGCAATGCGGTGATGGTAGATCAGGACTTCTTCTTTTATATGTATAGATTAAAATAAATTATTATTTATGGACTATTTGTAGTATGGGTTAAGCGACGATATACATACGTATATAGATAAATAAATACATAGAAATATCTGAGACTCAGGAACAGATGTTGTTGTTTATCACAAAACTAAATGCCCTGACCGTGATTCTAAGCCGGGACCACCAGCTGTCTAGGCAGGGAATTGCCTAGAAAGCTGGTGGTTGGTATTGACCAACTAGGCTAATCGTCAAGCATTATTATTACAAACATTATTTCGATTCGATTACTTAACTCTCATTCGTAAGCTACGCGAACAATCTAGGCAATTTTCAATTACATACAATTACTTATTCCTTTGTTACGCGATAAGAAGGTGCCTCAGGCCACAATAACCATTATACAGGTTAAACACACGTACTCCACGAAATGGTATCACATATCGTGGCTCCAAGTGTGTGTGAGTACACAATGTTTGGAGTTAAGTAATTGAAAGTATAAACATCAGAGCGCTTGAGGTTCCCGATCCGTATCTGAGGCAGACTATCTCAGCCCACTTGCTGGCAAATGGCCCGGAAGGAAGAGCTCTAGTCACAATCCCCTTTGAATTTGTTACCTTTTGGCCTCGGAAACACAAGTTGGGTACCTATTTCAGGGTATTTTAAGTACTTAACATAAATAAAGGCTCTGAACTTGTACTTAACGTTAATTATTGTTATCTTAATGAAAATGAATTGAGAACTAAATGCCTCATGGTGGTTTTAGAAAATCATGACAAGCATATTTGTGAAAATAAAGTATTTGCGGAATAGATCCGCCGTTGTATGGCTTAGATTATACCTACTCCTACAAAGGTCGTTTGAGGAAAATTATATTTATAAATACATGTTAAATTACGTAACAACAAAGCGAAAAAATATTGTACTGAATTTTTTGACACATTAATAAGTAAAATAACGATATGATCCATTTCATCAAACATGTTGTATAATTATTTTCACGTATATGATTGATTGCAAATAAATGAGTATGAGCATAAGTATCTGTTTATCGTGTAAAATAAGTAAGTCTTTTATTTTTAGGGATATACATGAAATGCTAAATGGCATAACACGTCATTAGTTTAGAGATGCTCGTATCACTTCAATGGCTTTGTTTTGTAAACACTCTCTTTTTAAGCCATATGAAGGTACTATTACGGATCATTTGTTAACAAATGGCACTGAAGTAATGCCGGTACTGATCCTCTTATCTCTGTACTTTGTTTAAAGCCTTAGAAACAATTTAAAACGTGACTTTACCTAAACCTGTTTTGATTGCATATAGTATAATTTAGGTCATTTATAAGAAATTACTTGTTAAAAAATATAAGTTAGTTTTATTTTTGTTTTTCAGGTAGTATAGCTTTTGCCAACGGACCGGTATATGATGGTGGATCACCGCAGCCACCGAGTCCGCTCCCCGCTGCCGGCCAGTTTCTTACACAGACCGTCTATGGCTTCCTGGACTTCACTACAACTATAGGCAACACTGTTATGGTCTTCTCTCCTCAATCAGCTCCTCCACCAGGTCAATTAATCATGTTATTTGTTTATATTATACAACAACCATATTTATCATAATATTCACAATATCTATAGCTTGTCGCGTAACTATATTTACAATACCTTCTATAATTTCAGAACCACCGAGTACTGAGAAATCAGTTCAAGAAAACATTATTGAAACTAAGCCACCTCCACCATCAGTGACCAGTGTGAAGCCTGAAACAATAAAGCCTAGTAAAATAGCGGATAAAGACAAAACCAACAAACCCGCTGGCCCCGCTCCCGTTTCCAGTGCAGTATCAGTTGTGACCTCGAAAAAAGAAGACAAAGTACCTAATACTCCAAAATTTGTTGCAAAAGATCAAAAACCAATAATAACGAAAGTTGAAGTAGTAGCCGGTCCATCAAAAATTGTAGAAAGTGTTGCATCAAAACCAGCCCCCCAAAAACCAAAAAGTTCTCAGTCCAACAATAAAAAGCCAAAACCCGAAACGTCTAAAAACAAACCTGCTATATTAAGTAGCAAAGTTGAAATTAAACAAGATGCACCAGAATCTGCTGTATATCATTCTAAAGTAAGCAGCGTTGTAGAAATCAAATCAGATAGCCCTGAGGAAGAACCGGCAGTTCTAATTACAAACAACAATATTGGTGAACCGGAATACGATTTCCTGTCGCGCCAACCATCAGAGTTTGTGGAAGAAACATACAAAGTTATCAATTTAAGACCATCCAAGGTCCCCGGTCAAAAGCCAAAGCATGGAGCTAAACACAGAGTGCACCAACCGGCCTCGCCTTTGGATGATGACGAACATCCTCTTGGCCTTGTAACCACTCTCGGAGGTACTATAGTTAAGGACGGATTAACCACCGTGCACGAAACTAGTGTCATTGGTACTTTTATATCCGGGAAATACGCTCAAGTCTTAAACAGCAACTCCAAAATATTGCAACCACCTGGCCATAGAGCGAAGATATCTCCCAGCCCAACACATAGAATTTTGAAAACAGTTGGACCTTCCATACCCAAAAATCATAACAGATACAACCTAGAACCAACACCGTCAATTAGCGACGAAGATACTAGTTTTGGTAAGCCTCGAAGGCAAGCATCTAGTGGCAGCTCGTTCAAAAACCGGCATCGTCCTCAAAACAACTCTGATAACGATAGCCATGATACCTCTCCAGCCCCAAGCAAAAAATATAAAAACCGTAATTCATCGCACTCACAACGTGTTCAAAGGTAATAGGTATTTTATTCTTATATTAAGGTATTAAGTACCTACTTCAGAAGTATTATTCAAATTCAAATAAGTACGTTTATTTCGTCATCACAGATAGTTACAGAATTTAACAACTGTTGTTAAATTAGTGTTTACAGTACCATCCCACTATGAAGGGCCCATTAGGCATACGAAAATAAAATCACAAAGTCAGATCAATTTGAGGTGAAATGAATTAACTTATGTATTGCAACAATAAAAATAAAAATTTAAAAATAATTGTGATAAAATTTCATTATCATAAAGAGCTGTTCTATATTTAACAACGCATATTTCTGGTTTCCCATATCAATAGTTTATTAGTCTCGATGCAATTTTTACATCTTAAAGAAATTGGGATTGCTTTGAACATAAACGCAACATTAAAAGATGTACAAGCATGAGGAAGTCAAAACATACACTTATTTAAATTGTAGTTTGCAGCTTTGTGAGGGAGTCAGTCCAGCGATGACTCTGTAGAATTTTCCCAAAATACTATGCTATGACGCAAAGTTAAGACTACAAAACTGTGACACGCTGTGTTTTACAGTCACTAATTTTCGCTTATTTATAGAAAACATATGAGAACTTGTATGGTTTCTTGCACACTGCCAAAGAGTGCAATTTCCATGACGTGTCATTGTTTATATTATTACCTTCGTAATTTACAATTAGAAGCTACAATGGGGCCTGTTGCACGGTTATTATTATCACGCGATACACTCATATCACGCTCCGTATCACGTGCATTTTAATGAATATTGACGCAAAATTTCGTCGGCCTGTTTAGCCTAGTTGGTAGTGACACTGCTTCCGAAACTAGAGGTCGCGGGTTTGAATCCCGGTAAGGTATTTATTTCTGTGGTGAGCAGAGACATTTGTTCCTGAGACTTGCATATATATATTAAATATATCGTCGACTAATACCCATAACAAAAGCCTTAATGAGCTTACTATGGGACTAGTTCGATTTGTGTAATAAAAATATGTCCCCTAATATTTATTTATTTATTTACATTCAGTTTGTTACTGTCTAGACATTTTATAATACTTTTAGTGGTCAAGCTAATTTCATTTTCGTGATAATTAGTTATGTCAAGTTCTATAAATATGGCTCTGTCGTCAGCAAATAGCATGGGATGGTTACAAGAATTAATAATATCATTAATATATAGTAGGAATAAAAGGGTACGGGACGCTACCTTGTGGTACCCCGTATTAAATGTTCCGTTCTGACATATATATTTTTTCTTGTCCTATCGCTGTACATATCTTAGAAACTACAGTGTATTAAAGAACAGATCCAAAGCAATGCCGCAAATTTCGTAGTTATCTAGTCCATCTTTTAAGCAGTATCTGGTCGTCAACTTAGTCCAATGCTTTGGACATGTCCATGTATGCGGCGCCACAGGGTTTTATGTTGTCAAGACAAATGATAAAAACCGAACCCTTTAAAAATCACTGATATATACTCTTATAACCAAAATCATTCAGTTCTCAACGTCGTTGAAATCGAAATGAGAGTAGATGAATCGATCCTCTAGTTTCTCTGACAGATTTTTTTAATGAAAATAGTATTATAGAGTATCTATCAAATAAATCGGACTAAACAAGGTGTTTACAAATATCTCAGCCTGAGTCTAATCATTGCTTTCGACTGCATTTTCGGATATTTCGAGCGCACTTCATATTAGGACATTGAAAACATACATAATTAGCAACCATTTTTATTTTCAGTGAAACCGCTACACCCTCATTCTCAAACAGAAGAAAGAGCAATCGTAACTCCGGTCATAAGACGGTCATCACACCTGCAAACAACGATAATCAATCGAGACGCGGATTCAAGCCCCGCGTACAAGCTACTCCTGTTGAACAAGTCACTCCCGTTGCATCCACCAGCGTCTACAAATTTAAGCTTAATCGTACTCCAGGTTCAGGACGTTGGCAATATAAAACAAGTCCTAAACCGAAGGTCACAATCAGAAAGATGAACGGCGATGATGAACAAACGACACCCAATTCAAACCCTCTCCTTGAGGACATTAATTCTAACGACGTATCCCCTCAAGCAAGAGTTGACAACGATCTCGAGTTACAAGGATCCCAAAACGGTGCCAGCTCTTTGCTGGAAAACGATGACGATGATAATTCTATTGAGAAACCCCCTCCAGTTGAGACATTAAAGGTTGAAATATCGACTCCTGCTGACTTTAAAGATGTATACTATGAAATTGCTACGATCAAGTCTCCCTATACTTTCCAGGTAAGATTTGTTTGTATAAACTGGTAAAATTAATTGTGTATACGTATTTACTCTTTATAATTCACAAATTTTATTTCATTTACAGGTTGGACGCGTCAAAAATACTCGCATTATCACCGTCACGTCTACCATTCAAAAACGTATCGAACCAACCGCAGTTATTAGTGCACCAAGCGCTCTGAATGAACCTTTAACCGAAAATATACTGGCCACAGCATCTCCTTATGGAAAAGATCACAATTTAGATTCGAGTATCGCTACCCTACCGGCAATCACATTATCCTCTGATATGGAAACTCCTCCGTTGGAAACTGTAACCGAAACATTTAGCACAACACAGCACATGTTGAAAACACACATCTTACCAGTTGTAAGAGACGTTAACCTAACGAGCAGTTTGACGTTTATTCAAACTTACCAAATCACAAGATTTGTCACAGCAACTAAAACACTGCCACCAATGGACTACTTCCAATTCATACCAAGCAAAACTCTAAAAGAATTCAACAGTCGGCTCGATGAAGCTGGCTCGGAATTACATTTGGAATTAGATTTTGGAGACAGTAATGAGGATGAGGAAGGAGTTCCACGTCGAGTTTTCCCACCAGATCTTGATCTAGCAAACATTGGATCTGATTTTGATCTAGCTGAAGTAGACAAATACAGACTGCCAGATAACCATTTGAGACTAAAGAAAGCTCACGGTCAAAATAAGGCCAATCACGTCACCGAATCACCAACACCTTCTACACCCGCACTGACTCCGGAACAAGCACAACAACTGGCTCTGTTGAGGCTCCTCAACCCTGCAGCGGCTGCGCAAATCCCTAACGTGGTCACTACATCCAAACCGGTCCTGAAATATGAGACGATCTATGAGTCCCACGTCATTCCGTTCTTTGACGGCAAGAACACGGTCCACAGCACTATTTCCAGACCAGTAGCTACAGTCACAAAAACCGAGTACGAAATCGGCACTAGCAGTCTCCCCGCCTTACCTCTACAGCCGCTTAACCCGTTGTTCCCTCAACAATTCTCGGTAACTTCAACGCCGGTTGTTGTGAACACAGAAGTAACGGCGACAGACAGCCAAGTTTTGAAACTGACTTTCGGGGCGAAAACTGTATACACAACATTGTACTCAACTAAAGTTGTGCCGACGGTGCTGACGTCGTACGTAACTTCGTCGCTGCCTGTACAACCGAGCGCCGGCTTCCCAGGATACTTCCCCGCGCCATTCGCACCTTTTCCATATGTAGGATAAGTACTTAAGTCTAGAGAAACAGTGTCATGTTGGACTTGAATAAATCAATGTGCAGAACTTTCAGTGCCAGTGATTACGATAAGACGTAAGTTTTCTAAACCAAACTTTAAGTGAGTGCGTCGTTATTCGCAGTACATGTGATAAACTATATTGCGAGTGGGTGAGCAGTAAACAGTGCAAAAGCAGCAGAATGTTGAGATTTATAGCCTTTGTGGGAACACGAAAACTTTAAAGTTGTATATTTTCTTCTAAAGTTTCCCAGCTTAGAGCGGTGCTGCGTTTCTGCGCGTGTTGCTCGGGGTTTAAAAATAGTGTTATTAATAAGAGTACCTAATACAGCAATCAACTAAAATTTTCATATAAAATATGAACATTCTTTTAGTTATTGCTTTGTAAATATTGTTATTTATATTGAAAATATATTGTACATAAACCATAAAGTACCTATTTGTAATTAGATAAAAAAACTAAATGTTACATTTAAATGTAATTATTTTAAATCTAATTTTTGTACTTTTTGTATATTTTGTATTATTAATATCGGAATAAAATAAAGAAGTAAAATGTTGGTACATATTTGCGTGACTATCCCAATTACGCGTTTTTTAGGTGACACTCGTTGAATGTTCTTTAGGTCGGCGTCCTCAATGATCCCTGAAATTCATAAAGTCTGCAATAGTACGAACAGACAGACGACTAATTACTTATTTAATGCATTATTCCGAAAGTTTTCACAACCACGCTGCCACGACGACGGTAAACTAATGACTTGTCGTTGCAATGAGAACACTGACCATTACCTCTACATCCATACCATCCCAATGCCAAACGGCACATCGCGATTTTTTTATTTGGTTTTATTATTTTTCTCCAATATGCTCGGAAATTATCGCCTTACATGTCGTGTCGCAAAGATGTGAAGTGATGTTTAACTAGCGCAAATTTAAAAAAGTTAAAAAACAATATTGTCCTATCGTAGTGGCCTGGAAACGGTATGAAATTCCATAATTGTATTATTTTTTAACCTTTAAATACGTTTTGACTAAGAAGCGGCACTACAAACAGCCAAATGCTCGTACGATTAAAGTTTTTCCTAGTTTTCTTTATTTTTTAAATTGCCATTATTATTCAGTTTGTGGCTATTCCGGGCTGCCAAGGCCTCGTATCACTGCGACCATCTCTGATCTATTGTGATCGTAAAATTGCCATAGACTAAACGATATTTTCGAGAAGTATCGAGTATGACGTTTTAGGTGTCGAATATTCTTCGGACAAAGGCCTTAGAAATTCGAGGACCATTTTGGGGTACTTGTGGTGAGTTTATTTGTATCCACCCTGGATATTTGTAGGGATTGTTACCGAACATGTCAAAACTGTCCACAAAAACCTTTCCAAATCGTCAATAATGTGGCCACGGATGTCAGGTCACGCCCGGAGAAATACCGTTTACCTCCATTTCCTCTTTGCTGAAATAATCATCTCTTAGGTATGTTACGTGTTCAGTTTAGAATGATATTATACAGGTTAGTTTTGGGGTCGTGATCCGGAATGATTGTACAGTCACGCGCGTTAATTTGTGATCCATTTCGCAAAAAAAATCTTTAACTTTCTATACGGTTTGACAGGGCTGTCAACCTTAAGGGGGTCCCAAATTAAAGTTCGTGACTGTACATGGTCAAGAATTCAAAGTAGACAACATCCCAATTGGTATGAAGGTTTATTACTCAAATAATTCTATTTATTTTTCAAATTCTAATTTAATGTGAAATAACACTTTTTCATACAAATTGGTCACCCTATCCCACTGTCAACTCTCCATGCCATCCGTCAAAGAGAGTAGGGTAACCATGTTTTCTTGTTATTTGGTATTTTTGTCATAAAAATAAATTAAAAATGCAATGCGTTTGTTTCGTGTCACTAATATTTTTTTAAATGGCTAACAGATACCAAGTCGGAAAACTGATACTTGATCCACGACCCCGAAATCACCCTGTATACCATGTTTTTGTTAACAAAATTGTAACGTAGAGAGAGATCAAAAGCACATGAAACGTATTACTATTTAGCAAAACAAGTCAATACGGGGACGTACCGTATAATGATCCCACGTCTTCTTCATTAATAATACCGACTGTCACGAGCTTGTCGCCTTTTGTTTCTTCAAACCAAGCAGTTCACGATATTCTATGCGCATTACATAATACGATACAATACAAGCTGTATATCTTCGGCATCAAATTTACTTTACCGTACAATATTTCAAAGCTTGAGAGGTTGGTTTATTTCCCATGATATCTTAATTAAAGTCGTTCCATGCAACGCGGGGCGCCGAAAGAAACAAAGCGGCTTGAAGTTATGAAACTAAGATTAATGTAAGCTGTTTTATAAACTTAATAAACAAGGCTTTGGGTTCCGTAGTGAACAAGGAACCCTTATAGTTTCGCCATGTCCGTCCGTTTGTCCACGGCTTAGCTTAACTAGAAAATTGTAATGGGTATACATGTCAATCACGCCGACAAACCATTTTCAATATTATCATCCTAGCGTTATTCCCAGTACAGTTGCATCCTGAAGAATGCCCGGGGTCCGCTACTTTTTTTACGAAAGTTACTGACATGTGGCCTTCCAACCCAAGGGGGAAACTAGACCATATTGGGATTAGGCTTGTCAAGTGCGTGGGCAACTTAACTGTTAGAAGTTCTCAAGCCGCCCGAAGGCCTCTAACTTGGCTTAACGACTGTTACGAGTATCATAGATAGCAGCAGGGATCAACGGCTTATCGTGCCTTCCAAAGCACAAACGCCGACAAACCGATTGAATAAAATCTTTGAAAATTAAAATTTGAGGGTAGCTGCGCTACGCGTAAAGTAGGAATGCATTGTTTTTCTTGCGAAACATAATACAATAAAATTGTGTTGGTGGCCATTTTTTGATCCAAGTTTCCATTTCCGTGATATTACACTCTTAAGTGTTATTTTTTGTAGATGTAAGGTGCCATCAGACAAGATGTCAGGGTTCAACACGATGGGGATATCTTGTGTAGGTAGTGTAGGAGTTTCTATGACCAGCTTCTGTCTCTGTCATCACATCAGCTCGGTGTCACAATTATATTGCATTGTCACCGAACTTACATAAAGTATTCCAAAATTCAGCTCAATCGGTTGAAGATGAGATGATAAGTAACTGCTGTAAATGTTGAAGCTGTTTTAAAATTAAGTTTCGAGATTTAACTCGATCATACACACATATAATACAATAATACATACATAAATACAATACAAACATTGCAAGTTAAATTAAAGCTTGTACAAAGATACTGTATAATTGTATATATTGCATTGCAAATTACTAACCGAGCGATCGAAGCGAGCGAAGCGGAAGACGCTTCCTACAAGCTTACAGAGCCAATATAGGTCAAAGAAAATCCAAGGATTTTCTCGGCACGTATCACACCTAAATGAATTTGATCATTTATATGATCATCATCATCAAATTTAAGAGCCACGCTTTTGTCGCTTGAGTAATTACCAGTTTTCTTTATCTTCCGCTAGTCTCTTGAGCTCCTCCCGATACGACGCACCACCGACTTTTTCCTTTACTTGGTTCAAATAAGTTAATCTAGGTCTTCCTCTGCCCCTTTTTCCTTCAACTTTGCCTTCTAAGATAAACAAAGAAAGTAACGTGCCGTATAAAGTGTCCAATGTATTTCCTCTCCTGTCCTGTGTTGGAGAAAAATAGAACGAATTAGCTGGACAGAAAGAAAGAGATATGAAGAAGTTTTGAACATAGGTACTTGAGGAAAAGAGATCATTTATGTGATACGCAAACTATTTGACAGAAGAAGAATCTCCCCAGATTGATGTTTCTGTCATTCTTCTTTCGAAATAGAAAGTTGGGATCTTTTTGTAAATCACGGAAATATCACGGATGAAATATCTGATCTGTGCTGCGACTCCATTTGTCTAAATTCCAATAAATCTGATTTATCAAAACCAAATGAATACGTCCCTTTCTATCACTAAATGGTTCCAGGCGATTCTAGGTGTATTCTTGACAGAGGGAGCTGCTTGTTACCAGCCAATATTAGCTGTTGAAACCTGGAGGCACGCTAAGCCAAAACAAAATGAAGTTGGTAAAAAAAAGGTATGAGACTCTCCCACACATCGGTCCCTCGTTACTAAGGATCGTGGTCGCTGAAACCTGCTAAATGTAATAATTTCATCCTTCGATTCCGGTCCGAAAAAGCCCTCACCACCACCACCTAAAATTTACATGAGGAGATGGCTCTCTTTACTTGATCAGACCATCGTGTTGTTGATCGGCCGCGAGCTCTCTTGCCTTCGGTACTACCAACAATAACCAGTTTTTTCAGGTCACCTTCCCCTCTTCACACTGTGTGGATTTACGGACGATCGATGTGTCCATAAACAAAGCACAGTTATCATTTGAGCGGCATTGGCATCCGACCGACACAAAGGCTGTCATCGCCAGCACACGGATAGCGGCCGAGACAACGACTATACAGACCTCTGAAAAACGATCAAATAAATGAATTGCTAGTTGCAATAAGTTTAGTGGTCTTTCATCTAAAACGTATTACTTAAAATTAAGGTGGACGTTTGTGCATCCGTGGAATATTCGTATAGAACGTATATTTTAGACGTATTTTTTTCATCTTTTGGCAACACAAAACCAAACCATAAAACTAAATACCTAAATCACTGTCAAAGTTCAAAAACGGCGAATTATTATCCAAACTTTAATTCGTTTTTATGTGAGATTTGACTTCCGAAAGTGTCAACCCTGGCAATTTTCCCAACTCAACCTCATTGCCTCATTCATACTAACCCGAACTAAGGGATGAGGTGCGATTACCTACTATTTCGTGTTTATAGTTAATAATTTTTAAGAAAAAAAAACCGACTTCAATGGGGGAGTCCGGTGAAAGATTATTAATCTTAGATGGTGCACTCTTAGATTCCATACAATAAAAGACAAAAATGGCTATAAGTATGTTTATAATGGTAGAAGACTAAGTACCCTCAATTCCTCATGAAATCATGGAAAAACCTTGCTTGCTTGACAAACAAAACGAAGAGAACAAATCGCCAAACGTGAACTACGCGTCGTTGAAGAGTTCCGTTCTGATCATCATCAGCAGTTCCACTTCATCAAATGTCACTTTTATGAATGAAAATGCTTTATTAGTTCATGAAAATACTAAAATCACTATTTGTGTGCCTTTCACATTTGAGGAGTTTCCTCGATTCCTAATGGATCCCATCATCAGAACTCGAGCATGACAAAAATCAATCGTGAAAATAGAACTTGCTTAACAAACACAGCTAGAAGGACAAATCGCCAAACGTGAACTTTTCATCGTTGAAGAGTTCTGTTCTGATCATCATCAGCAGTTCCACTTCATCAAATGTCACATTTTCGTATGATAATGCTCGATTTGTTGATAAAAACACAAAAATCACTATATGTTTGCCTTTAAGATTTGAGGAGTTCCCTCAATTCCTCATGGATCCCATCATCAGAACTCGAGCATGACAAAAATTTATCTTGAAAATAGAACTTGCTTAACAAACACAGCTAGGAGGACAAATCGCCAAACGTGAACTTTTCGTCGTTGAAGAGTTCTGTTCTGATCATCATCAGCAGTTCCACTTCATCCAATGTCACATTTTTGGATGCAAATGCTTGACTTGTTGATAAAAACACAAAAATCACTATATGTTTGCCTTAAAGATTTGAGGAGTTCCTTCAATTCCTCATGGATCCCATCATCAGAACTGCCTTTTGACAAAAACGGGACCAACTTGGATATATATACATACAATTAAAAAAAGAATTTTTCAAATCGGTTAAGAAATGACGGAGTTATGGAGTAACAAACATTAAAAAAAAAAAAAAAACAAAAAAAAAACATACAACCGAATTGATAACCTCCTCTTTTGAAATCTTGAAGTCGGTTAAAAATATGAAACAAAACGACAGACAATAATTAAAAAACTAAAATTCATACCACCGGATTATTTAAAAATATGCCGGTGGTATGAATTTTACTTTTTTATACATAAACTAGCTTTTGCCCGCGACTTCGTCCGCGTATCAATTGAGTTGACCTTTGTCATTTTTCCATATCGTCATTTATATTTAAATGTATAAATCGTTTTTAGACATTTTTATACCACCTCATTTTTCCTTGTAGACAGTAGTCGCCTAAATCTCAAACTTTAGATGCTTAATTATTTACTGTGTTTGGGAGAAATAATGAAAAATAGTGTACTCTACTTTACTAGGATAACGAGATGTTATGAGAATTTGCTTGACATTTCTATATTAATAATTTCGTACAGGGGTACGGTAGACCCGAACGAGACCTGTCTCAAATTGAAGAACGTATAAAAATAACGATTTTTGAGTTGAACATATGTATCCGCAAAATTCGGATTGTCGCGTATTTTGCATTTAAAAGTGTTAATTTGATGACAAAACGTCGGCCATATTGCCCACAGACTATAATGCTATATTAAATTTGTTGGTTGACAGTGTCGGCTACGTTCGAAAATCGTGAACTATTTTTGCATCCGGTATGTTGGCCAGGTTGCTGGGCTGCGTTCTGGGTGATGGGCCATCATCGCCCATTGTGTGGATTCGGCTAGCCGCGTCTGCAGCGTTTTGTTTTTGTAGTTTTCAAGCGTTATATACACCTATCAGCCTAGCTAGCACGATAACTTATACCGTCAAGTTATATGGGCGAAATGTATTAAAACGTCACATAAAACGTAACGGTATAATCTATCGTGCTAGCTAGACTGATTGTCACAACAACCGCCTTCAAAGCGAATGTATGGGGCCTGTTACATGGAT
Source organism: Notocelia uddmanniana (assembly GCA_905163555.1). Classification (NCBI taxonomy): domain Eukaryota; kingdom Metazoa; phylum Arthropoda; class Insecta; order Lepidoptera; family Tortricidae; genus Notocelia; species Notocelia uddmanniana. Next base: position 28,731,588 of record LR991055.1, read on the forward strand.
TCATATCACGATAAGTATCATGTGAATATTAAAGCAGAATCCATACAAATTTGAAAACTGCGATAATATTGACACCCCAGTATTGTGATAATATTAATCGTGTAAAGGACACCACTTGAATGTTTGCTGAGTCTGTCCGCCATCTTAAAGATGCGTCTCTATTTTGTTTGTGACAAACTACTAGGTGACTTATGGCTTTTAAACGTCTAGCAAAATTCTATCCCTATCTCGCTCTATCTTATAACTTAGTGGTACTGGGGGACTACTCCAAAATTCGAAATCCGAACTTCGTATGGTGCCGTCCCTTTCACTCATATAGTCTATGACAGGAGAGTGAAAGGGACGGCACCATACGAAGTTAGGATTTTGAATTTCGGAGTAGACCCTCAGCTCATGCCGTTCGCCGCGCTCGGACGTTAGAGGCGCTACTGCGAACCGAAAACGAAGTATCTGCCTCTCTCGCACATGTATATTCGAACGACAGAGAGGAAGATAGTTCGTTTTTGGTTCGCGGTAGGCCCTCAGGCGTCAACTTTAAAACGAATAGGGTATTTTACTATAAGAGAAATAAAATTCAAAATGTAATAAAAACCAGCCAAGTGCGTCGGAGTCGCACACTGAGGGTTCCGTACAACTAAAAAACAAATGTGATTTATCAATATATTGATATTTTTGGTAAAATATACTTCATAATAAACATTATCACTTAATTTCAATTTCATAGGTCGATGCCGGGCGTTTATCTCTAAGGACCGAAAAGTAGCCGTAGAGTTAGAACGGCCGCCTCGACGCTGACGTTAAAAGCCAGTGCTATTGGCTCTCGCCGCCGCTACGTTTTTGTTACGAAATTCAAATCACTGTCAAATTTTGTTGCTCAAAAAGTGACATTTCATTTCAGTTAATTCAGTTTTGCTTTGCGGCTTTTGCGTCGAGAAAGTGAAGTGTTTGCATTGACTTAGTGTATTTTTAATATATTCTAAATGCATCGCAAGCGCTGTAAACGAAATACGTTATGCACAAAATGTCGACGGCCAGTGAGAAAGTTATGTTGTTGCTTGAAACTATTTTGGCAGCTCCGTTTAATATCTTCGAAAATTCATATGGGTTGAAATATGAAAACTACACTTTTGTATCACTTTGTGGCAAAATACGTCTCCCCGAAGGGAATATTAAAGCCGAATGCGTGTCCGACATAGTTTACCTCCCAAAGATGCCAATGGAACGCCAGCTAACTAACACAAGTGGTGAAACAGGTATGTGATGATATAGTTTATGTTTTGATTAATATATTTAATGGTGTTTACAGTAGTTTTTCATTATTGAAGTAGGGCTTAAGTTAAACACAGTATTTCGCAACGTATAACGTATTAAGTAAGTACACTATCAGAAAAATATGACTATTCTTTTTTTGTTTAATTGTAAGTTTACGGCATGTAACTGTGTGTGTGTGTGTGTGTGCGCATTTCTATTGTGTGATTACGTTATTCGTCGCCATGAGACAGATTTACACCATATAAAAAGGACATATTATAATAAAACTTGTTGTTATGTTGAGGCTCTTTAATCAAGACAAACATTTCTCAGCATACCTACATGTCTTATATGACTAATATGTAGGGTACATTGCAGTATTGATTTTTGGTTCAAAATGTAAGTTTAACATGGCATTTATTACTATTGTGGAATAATCCCAAATGTTTACTTATTCTAGTAAGATCTATGGAGCTGAGAAGTCTGGGAAAATCACAGCAGTCATGTACTAGGATGTGTCATTATGACTATTCCAATGCTATGAGTAAATCAGTGGATTGTGCTGTTGCTATCATCCCGCATAGTCAATTCAGGTAATTTAATCACTTATTTTATGTTGATATCTAATGTCTCATAAGAGTCATATTAGTTCTTGGTCTATTTTGCAGCTGGTGCTCCACTGGAATCCATGCATTTTATTTACTGATCAGGAGAGCAATGTTGTTAGGTTTACAAGACCATCAATTGAAACCAAATATAGACCTACAAATACTAACAACATCTGGTTTAAATGAGAAATAGACCTTTAGTATATTCACCCCTAATTGATTCAAAAGTTATTCACAAAAGCTCTGTTGGGTCCTCCTGTCAAAGACTAACAAAATAATAGTCTTCTTGTTGTTTTTCATCAAAGTCATATTGATACTATTATTTATAAATATTTCCAGTGGGTGCTTCTTGCTGATCAAGTTAGCATCTCTGTTGCAGAGCTATCAATTGAGACATCTCCTGCAAAGCCAGGTAACAACAACATAATTTATAAGTTTTATAATATCCACAACCCCTTAATGTTCGAAGCAAACATATTTTTTGCAATTTTTAGGGTTCCCAACCGGAAGGGTCCGAACAGAGCCCTATTGCTGTCACACACATGTTCATCTGTCCATCTGTCACTCTATCACAAAGGTTTTACAACCAAACGGTTGGAGCTACAGCCTTCTAATTTTCACAGTATAAGCACCATGTTGACCCGAAGCTAACCATATTGTCAAAAAATATTTTTAAGTATTGTAAGTGGGTTCCCATAAGTTAAAGTTACTAAAAAAAATTGACCTACACCATCGAGTAGGGTATTGTTGCTTATAGTTCATTATAGATAAATACTGTAACTTTAGTTTAAAAAAAAATTAAAACAAAGGAATGTGTAGCCACTTAACTCAGTTTTATTTACAAAATTTTGTTCCGATGAATTTTTCATTGACCTATGAACTTGAAATGTGGCGATATTGTTTATTGTTGTTTATTTTACTAACAAATTTCAATATATTAATAAATCAGATTTTTTTCTTTAAAATTCACTTCACTAAGGGATGTAAATGCCGTGAGTTTCCTATGTAAATACGACCTTTTTTAATTGACAATATATGATAGTGATAGACCACCGTGGGATGGGCAGCAGCATCCCTGGATTGCGGTGGAGATACTGCGATCGCGAACCCGCATGCCAAGCGTGGCGATTATAGCATTTGCCCCCCATTAAATTGGGGGAGGCCTATGTCCAGCAGTGGAAGTCCTTGGGCTGATATGGTGGTGGTGGTGGGATAGTGATAGCAGTTTTAATTTAGGACTAGTAGTTGTAGGTAAGGAACCCTTAATTAAATAATAAATAAATAATAATAATAAATAAAAGGGGACAATTATTTACACACATCGAACTAGTCCCACAGAACCTAAGCTCAATAAAGCTTGTGTTATTGGTACTAGACGACGATATATTTAATAGATATATACTTAAATACATAGAATACATCCAATTCTCAGGAACAAATGTCTTTGCTCACCAGAAACAAATGCCCTTACCGGGATTCGAACCCGGGCAGGGCTCGGAAACCGGTATTCTGTCCATACAAAAATACCGGTATTTTTTTAGTTCTTATCGTTCTTTCGTCTACTATTTCATGTTTAATCAGGCAATCTAACAATATGAAGTAATAACCCAAATACTTTATTAAGTCCTACATAAAGAGCATAAACTAATTAAAAATATTTGGCTATTTCAGGATTTTGAGATTAACCGGTTCCGAGCCCTGAACCCGGGACCTCTAGCTTCGGAGGCAGCTTTAATTGTGCGTGCTCCGACACGAACTCGGCCTGTTTTTATTTTATTTTGTAAAGGTAGGTACAATAACATTCATATGGAACATTTCTTTAAACACACTACCTATATTCAGTTTGGCGGAAGAAATGTATATGAATACAGTAAGTTTCTATTTTAAAACATACAAATAAAAAATACTACTAGGCGAAAAATGGACAGACCCAAAGAACTTCTGAATTAATTTTAATTTATAAAAATGTGATTTAAAATTATTTAACTTTAATTTATATAATGTGTAATTTTAATTATGGTTACTTACTTATTTTATTTGATGTATCTAATGAATATACTATTAATAGCTTATAAAAATTAATATACTTTTTGAATTTTTTATTTTTTTCGATTTAATTAAGTATGCAATTTAATTCATTTTGGCATGTTTAACTTAGATGAATGGAAAGATAATTAACTAGGTAGAACATGTAAATAATTTGAAATGCATTGTTATTATTTAATTTATTATTATTTTATTACTGTCAATTTAAATGTATTATTTTTTCATTATATTTACGAATGTTTTTGTTTGCTTGATATTGTTAAGTAAATCAATTAGTATTAAGACTAGTAACCAAACCATGTATGCAATTTCTATTTTGGGTTAATAAATGGCTTATTATTATTATTATTACTATTACTAGGCGACGATATATTTAATAGATTAGGTTCAAGATATTTTAGTATCATAAGAATTTTACAATAAACACTATTAATATGAGATTTTTTTATACCACGTCGGTAGCAAACAAGCTTACGGCCCGCCTGAGATACTTGATTACAAAAATAAAATCCTACTAATATTATAAACGCGAAAATTTGTAACTATGGATGGATGTTTGTTACTCTTTCACGTAAAAACCAATGAATGGATTTTAATGAAACTTTACAATAATATAGCGTATACATCAGAATAACACATAGGCTATTATTTATAAAGATATTGTGTGAATTGTCCAAATACTAATCCTGCTGAGACGAAGTCGCGGGGACCAGCTAGTAATAGATATGAAATATAAATACCTAAATACATAGAAAAAATCCAAGACTCATTCATCATCATCATCTTATCGTTATTCCCATTATAGTTGAATCCTGAAGGATGCCCGGGGTCGTCCACCTAATCCCAGGAATTCGCGTAGGCACTAGTTTTTACGAAAGCGACTGCCATCTGAACTTCTAACCCAAGGGGGAAACTAGAACTTATTGGGATTAGGCTTGTCAAGTGAGTGGGCAACTTGACTAGTAGAAGTTCTCCAGCCGCCTCCCGAAGGCCTTTAACTTAGCTTAACGACTGCTATCATAGACAGCAGCCGAGATCACCGGCTTAACGTGCCTTCCAAAGCACGGGAGCGCTCAGTCAGTAACCACTCCAAGCGGTCACCCATCCGAGGACTGACCCCGCCCGACATTGCTTAACCTCGCACACTGCACGCGGTACGCGGGCGCCGCTAGGCCTCGATCGCTCTATCCAAGACTCCGAAACAAAGAATCATGCTCATCACAGATATATTTGTCCTAACGGGGATTGGAACCCGGACCGTCACTTTTGTAGGCAAGGTTACTAACCACTAGGCTAAGCCACTCGTCGTTTCTTTATCACGAAACATAAACATATTGACACCTCATATCATAGAAAGAAATAGATGTGAAACTTGGTAGTCTTCTTTGCCTATTTTAAAGGGTGCGTGAAGCCAATCGCAGCGCTTGTTTGCACGATGTCGTAAACTGCCGTGGTTTTATTTTTACACGTTGAATGTGTATGTGTGGACTCGGTGGGGGAAAAGTGGAGACATGGAGTGGGGCACTTCTCCCTTTTTTAGAGTTTCGTAGTCAACCAGGGACCCTTATAGTTTCACCATGTCCGTCTGTCTGTCCGAGGCTTTGCTCTGTGATTGTTAGTGCTAGAAAGCTACAATTTGATATGGATATATAAATAAATAAAACTGACAAAGTCGTAAATTAAACACGTAAAGTGGGGATGAAATGTTTATTGTTTCAACCCAATGGTGTGGGGTATTGTTGGATAGATTTTTCAAAATGAAGACAGGTCTGCAAGAAATTAAAAAGTAATCGAGTTTTTTTTTTCCGACCCGGGTATGTCCTAAAACTACGACCAGGACCACCGGGGAATGGGCAGCAGCATCCCTGAGTGCGGTGGAGATACTGCGATCGCCAACCCGCATGCAAAGCGTGGTGATTATGGCATATACCCCCCTGGAATTGGGGGAGGCCTGTCCGGCTGTGGACGTCCTTTGGCTGATATGGTGATGGTGGTTTTATTTTCGGAAATATTCATGAACTCTAAATTTTAAACTATGGGTCCTAAACACATGAAAAAATTCATGAAAGTAAAGCCTTTCAACGAAAACTATAGCGGACATAATCAGTAAAGCCGTTTTTGAGTTATCGTAAAAAGACTTTTCTTCTTAGTAAATGTTCTGAAATTGACACTGTGTTCTATTAATATTTTCAGCGGGTGCTCCCTCTGTGCTTGCTACGTATCAGGCTAGCGTCTCCGTTGCAAAGCCGTCAATTGAGCCAACTTGTACAAACCAGGTAACAACAACATAATTTATAATACCCACAGCACCTTAATGTTCCAAGCAAAAAGCTTCTTTATTTTTAGGGTTCCGTAGCCAAAACGGCAAAAACGGAACCCTTATAGATTCGTCATGTCTGTCCGTACGTTCGTCCGTCCGTCCGTCCATATGTCACAGCCAATTTACTCGGAGACTATGAGCACTACGCCACCAGCGGCAATCAGCTACAACGACAGGAATGGTGTGCTCACGTGCCCGCTGTGTACAGGGGTCTTCGTTAATAAGATCGGCAACGTAAGCCACATAAAACCAAACGAACGCAACCAAGTATGAAATTTAAAATTCTGAATAAAATGAAGGTGGTGCATAATAAGAAATATTTATTGCCTGTAAATTCAAAAACATAGTAGGTTTATTATTTATTACGAGTAGGGAATTATCACGCTATCGCCTGACCGCATTCACTCGGTTACAGCTCCATCTGAGTGGAAAGAATAGTATGCAGTACGGCCCTTTCTTTTAACCATTAACCAACGTATTCCATGTGACGTGTTGAGAGCTAGCTTTTCAGTTTTCCGTAGCCAAATCGTTTCGTCATGTCTGTCTGTTTATATGTCTGTATGTCTGTCAGTCTGTCACAGGCATTTTAGTCAAAAACTATAAACTATAATTTTACACATCTTGACCTATTCCCAAACTAAGCAAAGCTTGTTTGTACTATGGGTAATAGACGACGATATACATACTTATATAGATAGTAAATACATACTTTAATACATAGAAAATATCCAAGACCCGGGAACAAATATCCGTGCTAAATGCACAAATAATGACCTGGCCGGGATTCAAACCTGGGACCTCTAGCTTCGGAGGCAGCGTCACTACCAACTAGGCTAAACAGGCCGACCCGAGGCCGATATAAAGTGTATTGCACTTTATATCGGGGTTATTATGAAAAATATTTTTTCACTTTTAGTTACATGAGTGGAGTGCCTATGAATATTTTTTTGGTGGAGTGGACGTGTACTGCACCGATAGCCGCCACGCGCATGCGCGGCTGCTCCACACGCTCAACGATGAGTACATACTCTATAAATAAAGCAATTTATTTATGTAATATTGCAGTCGAAATGTTTGATTTTTAACCGACTTCAATAGAAGGAAGGAGGTTCTCAGTTCGTCTGCATGGTTGCTTGTATTTAGGGTTCCGTAGCCACTATGGCGGAAACGGAACCGTTATAGATTCGTCATGTCTGTTCGTCCGTCCGTTCGTTGAGCATGACTACCGCGAGGCAAGACTAGCGGTCACCGCGCCCCGCACGCAGAGTCGTGTGCTGCGAGCGGGGCGCGGTCACTTTGAACAGCAGGTGGTTCTAGATTTCATGTGTTGATAATTGTGTTGCTACGCAGTTTGCTAATGATCCATAACAATTCCCAGCGCACAACGCGGACGGGAGGCCGGTGAGCGCGACGCTGTCCAACTCGGCGGAGCTGGTGACGTTCCTCTACGACCTGTTCGGAAGAGTCAACGGCGCTAGCATAGCACCCACCATAAAGCGTGTCACACACTGGAGCGGCCTGCGGTGGCAGCCGCGGTGGCGGCCAGTTGTACACTAAGACAATCCTAACAATCATTCAGACACAAGCGGCCTTGATTGTCATAGTTTACAACTGGCCGCCACCGCGGCCGCCACCACAGGCCGTGCCTGTGTGTGACACGCTTTATAAGCACACGAGAGGAAAGAAACTGTGAACTAACTGCATTCACCGAAAGTTCCGGACATCACCAGTTCTGGACTAAGGCCATATCTATATACGTTTGGCAACTATTTGTCGCCTTTTGCGAGAAGAGTCAGATTGCTCCGACTTCGTCACAAGAACATGTTGTATGTTTGTTCCTGACAAGTACCTCCGCGGTCGCAGCCATCGCCTCCTGGCTAAGGAGGCGGCTCGCACGTTGGCGCATGAGCAATCACCATTTGCTACTTGTAACCTTATATGCAGCGGATTGCGATCTGTTTGCCTACAAGTGGAGCAAACTTCTACTTATCTTTAAGCAATTTAGTGAAAGTATTTTTTAGTTATTATTTGCTGTGTTGTATTGTATATGTTTCTTTAGATAGTTTTATTTTAAGTTTATCAGCACCTTGCCAGTATGCTCTAATGCTGTTAAATTATATAATTAAATAATTAAATATCCGTCATGAATTCAATTCAATTAGTTTATTGCATACATGTTGTTAAGATGCATCAGATCAAAAATATTCAATTTATCTTTTGCTTTTGGTGATATTGTTGAACAGTTTAATGAATTTATCGCAGTGCGCACAAGCTATTTGCAGAAATTGCGAAACATCTGATTGACTTACCTGTGGTGACCGAAGAGCAGGCGTTTTCCTTGCACAACGTATCAGCATTGCGATACAGCGAGGAAATACCGCCAGCATCCTCGGTACAATGCCTCACGGGCCTGTTTTAGATTTACGTTTCAATTTAATTTAGGTTATTTTGGTTAAGTATTTTTCTATACAGGGTGTTTTTTTACCGACTTCAATAGAAGGAAGAAGGTACTCAGTTCGTCTGCATGTTAGTTTGTCCTTCTTTTATGTATATATGTTTCTTGATAACTCTTGATCACGTTGGCCGATTTTGATATTTTTTTTGTTTTAAAGCAGGTACCCCAATATTGGTCCTATATAAATTTGCTGAAGGTCTGATGATGGGATCTAGGAGGAATCGAGGGAACTTCTCTAATTTGATAGGCACGCACATGCCGATTTCGGTATTTTCTGTAGGTAACCAAGCATCAGCTCACGGAAACCACAAATTGTGGCATAGCAAGTACAAAATTAAAGTCGGTTTTTTTTTAATATAAATTATATTGATTTCCATTCCTTCAAGCATATAGCCTTGTATAGCCATAGAAATGACGTAGCATATTTAGTTTTACAAAATTAAAGAAAAATTTTTTTTTTTTCGTTTTTATACAAAACAATTAATTTTCTCATTATCACCAAGGGTAAATTAAAAATGGCCTTATGAGTTAATGTTGAGTTAAGCAAAAGTTAATGTCAAGAATGATAATTCAGAATTCCAATGACACACATCCACATTGTTTAATTGTTAAGGATCATGTATACTATAATAGGGGTCTTATATAACAAAAAGGAATTCTTGAATATCTTCGAAATGGTACAAATTCGGGTACTAGTGTTTTAGAGAAGATTACTATATTTCATCTCAGGATTGTACCCTCGCAATTAACGGAATTCAATAAAAACACCCTGTATATTTTCATGGTACGTAAATAAATGTATTCCATTGTGAAAAAAATCTAACGAATATTTGGAACAACATCACCATAAAAAATGTAAATGAAAAAATATCCTAAATATATTCATTTGATTTTTTGAGTTTCAAAATGATGTGAAATGTGGCCAGGCAGTATTTAATTTCGGTGTCTATTATATGTATTATGTATCTTTAACTGGTGCAATATAATTAACAAAATATTAAAGGGCACTGATGTATCTAGACTGGATATTAAAAATTTCCTCGCATTTATATAGGTTTTTTTTTCTATAGGCGCTGGCATAAGACGCAAATTTTTAATATCCAGTCTAGATACATCAGTGCCCTTTAGTATTTTGTTAATTATATTGCATAATCCGCCGGTGTCTAGCCACCAATGTGCCTGCTCTTGAGCCGACTAGCATGGCCAGAGACGATGGTAAGAGACCTGATGGGGTTTCCTTAGTTCCTTGGAGCTTGGGACGGATTTTAGTGTGGGATGCTACCCGTGTAGACACACTGGTACCGTCTCGCCTCCAACGGACCACAGTAAAAGCGGATGTAGTGGCGGAAAAGCGTAACAAATACAAGGGCCTCGGTAGAGAGTACAATTTTGTACCTTTTAGTGTCGAAACTTATTTAGTGAAATTGCGAAGCGTCTGGTTGACGCAACTGTAGACCGAAGAACTGGCGACTTCCTCGCTCAACGTATTAGCATTGCGATACAGCGAGGAAATGCCGCCAGCAGGTTTGGGTTCATTTAGACGAAATTGCATAATACCCTATTAACTAATTTGACTAAATTTCAAATGGCCACGGTCCCATAATGCCTGAATATCAAATTGACGCATTTTTAAAATTTTCTCTAGTCATAATGACTTTGACCGAAAACATCCAATTTCCGAAACAATCAAATATTGATATGTACATTTCCTTTAACACCAGAAAGGCAAAATGACCCATTCCCAAAATACCTATTTTTTTACATGCTTGGTCTCAGACGGTCCTGAAAGCAATCTATCTAAATATATTTAGGTATTATGGGATTTGGTTGTTTTGCTATAAAGGTGTTGTGATGTTTAGTTGTTATGAGAAAAAGGTGTTTTAAAATTCAGTCTTATTAAAAATCCGGTGTTTTGAGAAAAAAATATAGGTATTTTGGGAATTCGTCTTTTTGACACCAAGTTATTTTGAGATCTAGGTTTGTTGGTAATAGGGTGTAATGAAATCAAGGAGATATGTTACCTAACCCGCCAGCATTCTCGGCCAATGACAATGCCTCAAAAACCTGTTTATTTTTATAAAAATAATTAAAAATGTTTTATTGCCACAAGTTAAAAATCAACACAATAGCGATTATGTATATTAATTTGGTTACGTATAAGTATGTTTGTATATATTTTCTTTGTACATAAATAAATGTTTTTCCATTTAGTCAGGTAATTTTATTTCAACGTTATTTCAGTTTATCGGGTAATATTACTGGATAACCTGAAATAACTATTAAAAGTAGAATAATAGAATATTTATAGAAATAAGCAATTTTAAATATTCCCGCGCTTTCAGAACAGTGAAATTTAAATTTTTCTATTATTCCCGCCATTTGCGTAGCTTATTTGGGCTGATTAGATGTTGTGCCATGAACAATCCTCAACTTGAAAATTAAAAATAAACAATCGTCAGTGGCGTGGCGGCCATGCCACAGACTCATAACGTCTAAACCTCTAGTAGGGGAGATGGTCGTCTGATACGTAGTATCTTCTTAGTAGTTTGTGGGTCGATGGGAAGCTAAACAATTATATGTGTGACAGACAACACACGGAATGTTCTTTGACTTTCTTCGACCGTCCGCCACGCTCGGACTAAGGTACTACCAACCGAAAACTAAATATATGCCTCTCTGTCGCACTTGCATATTTGAGCGCGGAGAGGGAAATACTTCGTTTTCAGATCGTGGTAGGCCCTCTGGTCTGACGGCTCCTATTCCTGGATGGTGCGCGTATCGGAATGTGAAATACCTTTGGCAAAACGGAACAAGTTGTTAAATAGCTTCCATTAATTGGAGAAAATATTACCAACTGTTATTATTATCACGTGAAACACTGAATATTGAAGCAACATTCATAGGGGCCTGTTACATGGTTATTATTATCACGCGATATACTCATATCACGATCCGTATCACGTGCAATGAATATTGAAGAAAAATCCATACGATTTTGAAAACCACGATAATATTGACACACCAGTATTGTGATAGTATTAAGCGTTTAACAGACCCCATACAATTTTAAAAATCGCGATAATATTGAGTGTAAAGGGCCCCACTGAATAGAATTTGGCGGAGAATAGAGAGCTTCTATCGCGAAACGAAAACGAACGAACATCGTGTATTTCCGTCTGTGTCGCTCGAATTTGCAACAGGCACATCAATATTTTGTTAAATATTGATGTGCCAGTCAGTATTTTTGGTGCGAAGTCAGAGCTGCTAACGCGAAAAACGCACATCTGAATTGAATTTTAATGAACGATTAGTATTTTAGCTATACAAATCAGTACTGATTACGGTGTCAATTTTTTTATGTGCCTTTAAATACTACCCTTATAAAAATGCTTAGGATTAACTTGCAAAGATACTAGCCTTTGCCCGTGACGTCGTTTGCGTAATCTTTTACTCCCATTCCATACTTTTATTCCCAATCCAGACTACAGACTATATTTCTATACGATTCGAAGTTTCATCATAAGTAATCCGTTGTTGTAATGTTTTTATTTTATACATTTTTGTACACTATTTCTTTCGTCGTTTGCATAACTGTCACGAATAAATGTTTTGTTTATTTCTTTCTTATTTATTTCACCCGAGCGAAGCCGGGCTTTCATCTAGTTATATTAAAATTCGGTTAAAATACTGGTGGTCATATACCATTTTTGGGTTTACAATGATTAATTTGGAGTCATGTGTTTTAATAGGATAGCAAGATGGGTTATAATTTTGGAAAAAAAGGAGTTTACATTTTGGTGTTCATTACCTATTTTTGGGTCACCGGTGATATGTTTGGAGACATTAATATAATATTGGGGGACAATCTTACACAAATCGACCTAGTCCCAAACTAAGCAAAGCTTGTACTATGGGTACTAGACGACGATATACATACTTATATAGATAAATACATACTTAAATATATAGAAAACATCCATGACCCAAGAAGAAATATCCGTGATAAATGCACAAATAAATGCCCTGGCCGGGATTCGAACCCAGGACCTCTAGCTTCGAAGGCAGAGTCACTACCAACTAGGCTAAACAGGCCGTCAAACATTGTCTTTAATTAGATAGTAAAGTTATATTTTTGGCTATAATTTCACATGAAAATGGTGTTTTAATTTTGGTGATCGTTTACTATTTTCGGCAGTAAAAATCGTTTTTTTGGCGTTACATTTTACTATATTTGGTGATCCGTTAAACATATGCCATTATTTACGAGTGGCGCCAGTGGACACGTTAAAGCCCTCTTAACGTAAGATTTTTAGAGAGGTAGGGCAAAGCGTGTAGGTAGGCGATGTGTTCCTGGTGGCGAGTTTGCCTTCTTAAAAAAGAAAAAAATAAAGTTATGATAAGTAAGATATACGAATTTAGAGTGCACTTCTATCCAGCCGCAAACTATGTGACTGCAGCGGGGAGCAGTGCTCGCTGATTGAACGAGTTTAGACGAAATCGGCTTATCGTCCTCCGGTGGCGAATGGGGAATAATTTCACTTCCGTATACGCCCACCGCCCGCCTTCTCACTCACATATAAATTTACAATGCACATTGAACAATATCTATATATATATAGGTAAAAAGTCTGATCCCCTTTTAGATATTTTACACCACACCTTGCCAAAAAGCGCGTTTTTCCGCACGCTGTGCCTCCGGAAAAACCCACTATTTGGCCAAGTGGTGACGTAAAATTACAAAAGTGGTGACGTTAAATTATTAGTAAGTGGTGACGGAAAATACGGGTCGTACAACAGAAAGCCCTCTCTCGCATATTCATGACCCTCGCCTGCGGCTCGGGCCTCAAACATCTGCGATATCGGCCTTTCTTTTTTCTTACAACCCTTGTATATTAGTTTTAGGATTTCCTGTCATTTTTGAGAAAATCACTACGATCCTCGACCGGAACAGGGATTGCAGAGCTCGTTTTACCACTAAACCTAAACTTGATCAGCAATCCCTTACTTCACGGCCTCTGCAGTAATGTACTATTGTTATGTAATAGATGAAAACAAAAATACATTAAAGATACTACGCTAAACTATAGAAAGATAAAGTTTAAATAAATATGATATTTGTTTTGTACTCGATGAAATATTCAGCATCGGGTACCTACCAATTTACTTCCGGCTTTACAAGATAATTAGTAATTCACAGTATACAATCCAAAGCGTCTCAAATCTAATCAGTAATCACTCTTATCATTTAAATATGTGATGCGATTGCTTTATAAGATAAGTACGTAGATGTTCAGCAAACAATTAGTTGCATTCGATAAACAATGGGAACCGGACTTGATTAGGTATTCTGTAATTAATTGTGATGTAAGATAATTGTGCTATAGTAAATGATCTGCTTTACAATATGAGTCGAGTGAATTTGGTGATTACCACATTAGTTTTAGTGTCGTGTGAGTACGAGTATTTTAATTTTCCTTGGTATTTCTAATTAGACGTGAAGTAAAGGTAATCCATGGCCTCATGCTAATGTTGCCATTGTCAATTATTGATATCACTACGAGTAGGCATGTTAAGTGTAACTATCAGCGTGAAATCTTTTTCGTTCTTTGCTTAATTACTGAACAGTGTTATTGACCACCAGTGTTAGACCACCGTGGGATGGGCAGCAGCATCCCTGGAGTGCGGTTGAGATACTGCAATCGCCAACCCGCATGCCAAGCGTGGCGATTATGGCATATACCCCCGTGAATTTGGGGGAGGCCTATATCCAGCAGTGGACGTCCTTTGGCTGATATGGTGGTGGTGGTGGTGGTGGCGGTGATTTGGTATCTCTGTTACTCTTGTCTTCTACTACGATTAGTGAGACAATATTTAAGGACGTTAAATCACTAGGCATAAGCAACAGATTGAACGGGTTTTCAAACCAGAATAGAAAAAAAAATTGGGGGAGGTCTATGTCCAGCAGTGGATGTCCTTGGGCTGATATGGTGGTGGTGGTGGTGGTAGTGGTGGTTATGTTATTATCGTTTTCATTAGTCAACCACTTACTTATGGACTTATTTCTTCATTTGAGTAGCTCTCTTTCTTTTCCATATTTAAAGGTTCCGTACCTTAAAGGAAAAAACAGATCCCTCGCAGGATCACGCTATGTCTGTCTATCTATCCGACCGTCTGTCATAGCCAAGCCCATTTACTCCGAAACTGGGACCGATTGAGTTGAAATTTGGTATACCTATGATAGGTATATAGTCGTAGAATACTTTCTTTCCGCGACTGTACAAAGTCGTTGACCAAAAGACGGAAAGGTGACGTAAATGTTTTTTTTTTCAAAAATAACAAAAATGAAAGCCGGACTCGTAGAATATCTTTTTTTTATAATTTTAAGTCAAATAGTTTTCAAGGAGTGCTCCAACGCTGGCTTGACTATTTATTGTGTTTATGTCTAGGTAGTAACATTTTTCAGTAGATTATACCTATTGTACCAAATGGTTCTCATTCAGTACTTATGTAAATAATGTTATTCGTTAAGTGCGGTCAAAGAATCGGTACCATCGATACCATTTCAAGGAAAAGAGTCAGAACAATTATTAACTATTTACTTACTCGTAAACATCTAATCTCCATCGGTTTAGCAAAAAGGGCTTCCCCGATTGCGATAATCAGACACAATAAAAAATAAATACGCAGAAATATTGCTGTTTATCTTGCATGCAGGCGAATCGCTATTTATTAAAAACAAGCAAGTGCGAATCGGGCTACAGAACCCTAAAAATGAACGGTCTACCTATTATGGTTCATAAGACAGACTGGCAGCAGAGACTTAGTGGCATTGGTACCCTTTGGACACTAAAATATTTTTTTTTGCGGTTTGTACAGTCAGCAGCAAAAGTAGCTACGCATATGAACAGCTAAAAAAATATATTTCATCTGTGCTATTCCCTTATAATAAAGGCTTTTGCCGTCTTCATATGCATTGCTACTTTTGTTTCTGACTGTACAGTTGCCATCAGAGGGGCTAGTATGATCGCTTATACATATAAGCGATCATACTAGCCCCAGAGATATATCACAGCAAGCAAGAAATATATGAACACGACTTTATTGTCAAGGTACTACTGTAGAGTGCATTCTACAGATATTTTTTAGCACCCTGAAAAACTCAGATTTACTTATGGGAGGATGGGGAAAACGGAGCCTTTTAAGCAAAAATGTTGATAATACGTGTTGATAATGTCCTGATTCAAGCCTACGGGTTGCTGGATCTCTCGGCAAATCACAGATATCAGAGTAAAGCAGATCCGCTTATTTAAGTTGAATGATTTCTGTACATCTGATCTATTCTCACTAATGCACATACCAGTAAGTTTGTGAGAGACAGCTAAGCGGTCTTCACCTGTCAGTGTCTCCATTTTCATAACTGCAAATTGTACTGAATTGACGTATGGGATTTGACATTTTGGTGTGATTTGAAATAGAGACATTTCGTTAAGAGCCGAATGATCGTATTATGTATGTATGTATGTATAACACTTTATTGTACAAAAAAAACAATAACAATCAAAACAAAATAACAAAATGTAAAAGTACAAAGGCGAACTTCGGGATCTCTTCCAGCTAACCTTCTATCCCGTTCCCTACCGTTCCTTCTATACCGTTCCTTCTGTTCCATTCCGTTCGTTCGTATTATCTGTCCCGTTCTGACTCATCTTGGTTAACCATTAGGATTCAAAGAGACAAAAATTGAAAAATCATCTTGCTCAACACTACGGATCTGTTGGTACTATAAATTTTAACGGCAAATCCGCAAAAAACTTCATAAATAATATGTTATTCACAATTTAGTAACAGCGCCCAATAATGGACAAGGACCAATGATGCACATGACTCATTTAAAAGAAATTAAGAGTTAGGTAAGTATTCACTTTTTATATGACAATCAATTTAAACCGTAGTTTGAATTAAGCATGAATTGTCCATTACTTGTCAGCTTAAAGTACCTAGGTCCTAGGTATATACAGGAAAATTAATTCGAGACGTTTTTGCATTTGTACCGAGTTGTGACCTCTGTAGGCTGCCTACAAAGGCAGCCTCACACACACGTTGACGTGTGTATGTATACGTCAACGTGTAGGTACGTGTGTCCCTGTAAATATACAAATACTACTACAGATGCAAAAACGTCTCGAAAGTAATACAACTGTACAATTATTTGAAATGTCAATAATCTTCTTTATAAAAAACTATCCTCTAATCTAATTGTACAGGTACAGTGGTGGACAAAATGAATCATACACGTACACGAAAAGTATATTTTGTTTTTTTTTTTTTGGAAACTTCGCCATGTGTTGGTTTGTATAGAAAACTTTTAGCACATTTAATGAGCTCTATTATTAATAAAAAAATATCACAGTTCTTATCAAAATCCTGTTTTCTAGTGCTTGAATACTTTTACTGTGCCACTTTTTTTTTAGCGTGCCTAGAAAATTAGCAGCGGTGTTGAAAGCAAAAGAAGGCCACACAAAATATTAGATTAAGTTTAATTTATTAAAAGGATTGTGTATACTGTATGATTTAATTTGTCTAGAGCATAATGAAGTGCTGTCGATAAACACCTACGTAAATAAATACATTTGTTGAATCTTGGAATTTTATTATCTGAATACAAATACTAATCCGGCAGGATTAAAAATCATATGCTAGGGATTACACATTCACATTACATTACATTACATTTTTACATTAGGGATTATTAGTTATAAAGTGTGTTCGTACATATGTTTATTATATTTTAAATAGCAATGGAGATGGGCTCGCTAAGACAAAGTGAGTCTCCTTAGGACTCGTTTTACTTCTTATCTGTTTTTAATTTTTGTTAAACAGTCTTGTATTTTACAGCATAAAGTTCATTTTTATTTGTCAAGGTTTGGTGAGATATCTGTCTTCTTACGGTGTAAATAAACATATTAGGGCTTTGCGCTAGCCAGACTATTGAGAGCGTTTTCAACGTTTCAGTCAACATCCAAACCCAACAAAAAAGCAAGAGCACAACATAAATTACTGTGCCTACATTATTTTTTATGAACTACAGGTGCAGTGCTAGTAGTTTCACAATCGAATGCAGTGAGTCGTTGCTTCCAATTCACCTGGCTGGGGCCACAGTACAACAATAACAGTGTGTTCCTCAACGCTACTTGCCAGGACGCGACTAGGCTGGCCAGCGGCGTCCCCTGCCAACAACCTTTAGTAGCATCCTGTGAGTAAACTCTATTTATAATAAAATCATAACATTCATATGCCACCATTATCCGCCTAAAGTAGACCCGCAACTATAATTGCCATAGTCAATTGCAATTGACCGTGGCGGTCGTGACTGAAGCGATTGCCAATCGCATTCACGTGATTGAAATGGATTAAAGGAGATTGATGCAAATTTTGATTGACATTTGGATCATTGAAAATGGCGGAACATGACGAGTCCATTGATGTGCTGTGCCGTTTGAAGCTGCAGTAACCGCACTTCAATTATGTGTACTCGTAGCTATCAATAAAATAGATCTTACTAGGTACCTAAAACAAACAAAACTACTTACACAACTACTACTTGATACTTTGACAATTCCAATTGATAGTTGCCGGACTACTTTAAGTACAAGAACGTTAGTCCAAACCAATGTTCAACTTTCGAAGAGATAGGTCTTTCTAAGGTCTACCTGGTCGTTTTATCTCCGTATATACTTTGTGAAACGGAAATGTGAATTGGGTACAACTTAAAAAGTTGGTACTTACTAACCCGACGTATACGTGTGGAAAATGCGCGAGGTTGGGACTTTTCCGAAGGCGTTTGGTGACGTAAATCATGAATTTCCTTTACATTTTCAGACGACGGCACATGGCCGGATGTGGAGTACATATGGACCCATCACTCACTAGAAGCCTCGTGCATATTGGCGACTAACGATGTTTGCGCGCAGTATACGTACTACTTCAACGGAATAGGTAAATAGTAAAGCATCAGTAAACCTCGATTGGCGGGGCTCTAACTGAGGGGTAATTACTAACTTACACTATGCATTTGGCGGGCAGTGGCGTGTAGTTCCCATATAAGTTACAGTTAAATTCCGTGCCTGTCTCACCCCTTACGCACAGCAGTAAAACATGTTTTGAGCACAGCTTTTATATACCTTAACATGAAAATGCAAGTATTAGTACAGTCTGTGCAGCCCACGTACTCGACGGATACCAATGACCCATACTTAAATACAAGACACAAGGAAATTATTGGAAGGCAACGGAGGCAAACCTATCTACATTATTTATTTATTTATTTATTTATTTTGATGCAATCTATCTACAAAACCACAAGATGTAGTCCTTCTACAAAGTAGGTACTAGTCTCTAAAAATAGAGATAGCAGGGCGCTTCTTCCTAGCCCCCTCCTTCCTCCTGAGCTTAGAAATCGTATTAATAAGTGCATTAGCTCACAATCTCGGGCATTTGACTTGCAGCGCACTGACCTACAACCTAATTTCAAGCCAGTGGCGACAGGCGCCATTAAGAGCCACTGTCCGTAAAGGCGTAAACAGATTAATTAAATGCAAATTAAATTGACAGCGGAAAACTCGACGCATATGTGCACCAGGGCGGTTGATCAGAACGGCCACTCCATCACTAGCGGCTGTTTCCAGTCTACCAACGGGAGCTCGTCCACCAGGGTGTGCTTCTGTCGTTCCATACCAGGCGGCGTACCCTGTAACCAATCTGGCATCTCGCTCGCATCTGTGCTCACTATTGTTCTAGCCTTGGCTTTAGTGTTTGATTGGAGAGTTAACCTATCTTAGAATACAATAAATAAATTCGAAATTGTTAGTTTTTCTTTATTCAATAATGGTAACGAACGTACGGCCTTTCGGATGGTAAGGGTCCACGATAGCCCAAGGACGGAAATCCATGGTCAGACCCTTAGGGCCCGCACAATCGCACATACAGAAAGCGGCCACTGAACCATCTAGTCCAATTGAACGCGAACGCGGAACTCCGGTGACTGCTCTTTGTCTGCGCGGGCTCTGTATTAATTATTGAACTCGCAAATTTAACAGCTAAGATAGTTTGGACATGTAGAGAAGATGGATAAAAGAAGATTGACAAAACGAGTGTATGAAGGAAGAGTGGATGGAAAAGTTGGAAGGGGAAGACCGGCGTCTTCCCCTTCCAACTATTCCAACAAAAAAAAATCCAACGTACTTCGACCAAATCGGAGTCATTCTGCAGAAAGGCCAGGTCAAGTGTATCCTAAATTGGCGCGCATGCATGAAGAATGAGAGTTCATGAAGTGAAATTTGTATGTATGTCAGGATCGTAGCAAATGGAAATCCGTGATGTCTCCCTACCCCGCTGGGCAATAATGTTCAATTGAAAATGACGAATGCAGGACCCGTCATTTTCAATTGAACATTATTGCAACCACTCTAATAGAACACCCCATCTGACCACATGGACACCTACAGAGCAAGTAAAATAGACATCATCATCAGCTTATACAACATATACACCCCACTGCTGGGCACAGACCTCTTATTGTTGACAGGGATTTGACAGTAGTCTTCGCGCTGGTCCAGTGCAGGTTGGGAACTTCACAATACTTACGTTCCCGAAAAACCTGGTATATGTTCCTGAAAAACTTATTGACCTAAAAGCTAAGATTTGGACCCATGACCGCCGCTTAAGGCCTGAGTCACGCGGCATGCGGTGCCGGTCAATAGTAAATGTCACAGCTAATGACAAGTTTAACGTAGAACTTTAATATACCTACACTAATGTTCGATGCCGGTCTAATTTAAAAGCCATTACACACAAACTAAGCAATTTGTCACGAGGACTGGCTGTAGTTATGCCCATGACATAGGCTATAGGGACCTTATACACGGTGGATATTATCACGCGATTCACTTATATTACTATCGTATCGCGTTAATATTGATAAAAATTGAAGCAAACTCCAATCAATTTTAAAAACCGCTATAATATTGACCCCCAGAGTATTGTGATAATATTAAACGTGTAAAGAGCCCCATTAAGCAAATAAAGAATAGCTAAACTTTATAACAAGGACAACCAATGATATATCTCTCTGTCGCTCTTATTAAATTTAGTATACGACCATCTCGCTCGGTAGCGGTGTTTTTATTTGACGTCTTCTCTGGGGTACTCTCGAGTATTATAGTTATTACTGCACGGCTAGTATGATAGCTTATACCGTCACGTTATATGGCCAAAATGTACTCAAACGTCACATAAAACGTGACGGTATAAGCTATCATACTAGCCAGGCTGGGAAAGATCATTGAATATTGTTGTATTCTAAGTTTGATAAAAAAGTATTATAACTTTTAAATATAATATATTTTTATTAATTGACGGGTACTGAAATACATTATGTAACGATTTTTTGACGTGATAACGTCTTTAAAATCGTTTTAGTCGGGTGACATGTTCAGAAACTTGTGTCACACCAAAACCTCACTGAGCATATAATCAGCAAAACCTCACGAGCGCGTTATCACGTAAACATCTCGATCGTAAACCTACTTTACAAACAACATTTTTTTTTGGTTTAGGTTTATAGATATTTATTCTCAAAAATACATACAAGTCACTTACGCGAGAAAAGCGTGTAAGGTTTTTGAGCTCACTTTTATGACGTCTACAATTGACGTGTCCTAACGAAACGAAACGTCAAGTCAAACGATTGTATCGCGGAGGTTAGTTGGCCACCGCAACAAGAAATTTGTGTTTATTTGATTTATTAATCTAGAACGATGTATTCTGTGTTAACAAGAGGCAATGCCATATTAACGTATACACTAAGCGTGCTAGCTTGCTTAACTTTTCTGTGTTTTCTATCCACATTAACTGTGGATTACAGAACGAATGCACAAATGAACACAGTCAAAGTAGTCGTGTAAGTTTAAGTATATTTTATCGTTTGTACTATCGTATTCTTTGTATATATCAAGAAATAAGCTGCTTAACCTCTTTTTATCTTCTTACAGTAAGAACGTACCTGATTATGGAGTTTCTAGGGAGAGAAATGATCTTGGCTTCCTCACTTTTGATCTGAAGACTGACCTGTCCCATTTGTTCAACTGGAATGTAAAACAGCTGTTCCTGTACCTCACAGCAGAGTACATCACCCCTAATAATGAGCTCAACCAAATTGTACTTTGGGACAAAATTATCCTGAGAGGAGAAAATGCTGTTCTTGACTTCAAGAATATGAACACGAAATACTATTTCTGGGATGATGGCAAAGGCTTGAAGTAAGTATCAGTATCAGGTATCTGAAAACCTTTAAACATCCCGTTCATCTCCTCTATGGAAGTTATATATATCATCATCATCCTCCTAGCGTTATTCCCAGTACAGTTGCATCCTGAAGGATGCCTGGGGTCCGCTACCTAATCCCATGAATTGGCGTAGGCACTAGTTTTACGGAAGCAACTGCCATCTGACCTTCCAACCCGAGGGGGAAACTAGACCTTATTGGGATTAGGCTTGTCAAGTGAGTGGGCAACTTGACTGTTAGAAGTTCTCAAGCCACCCGGAGGCCTCTAACTTGGCTTAACGACTGCTATCATAGACAGCAACCGGGATCAACGGCTTAACGTGCCTTCACATAACATAAATGTACAAATGACAGGCTTAATGCCAAATGGCATATATAGTGCTAGCATACATAGGAAAGAGACAGAAGTGGCCTCTAAGCTCTTTTCTCTAAGAACTCAATTAGTATAATAGTTGAACAATATAACTAGCCATACTAACTGTATTAATAGCATGTTCTTGGACAGTAAGTGACTGCATGTCATAGATCAGATAAAACAAGATCAGGATGGCTGGTGGACCACATGAGATTTTGCAAGTTAGATCTAACCCTAATTTAGAATGTATTTAGTACCTTACATAATAAATAGTTACAAATTATTTCATGTTAGGGACAAAATAGTCAGTAAAATTGGGTTAGATCTAACTTGCAAAATCTTGCATGGTCCAGCCCTCCTGCCGGTTACCCTTCATATGCCAAAGCATCAACATCTGCAAATGTGTTGACAGCAAAGTGTTGGAGCCAAAAAGTTTGTCTCCTACAACATTTTACTATACAGTTTTCACAAATTTATTAGTCTGCTCTGAATATTGCTACAATTTACAAGTACTAATTTGTAATGTACAGGAAACTGTTAAGAGTGAGAGAGAGAAATGTAAAGAAATATGACAATAATACATTTAATCATTTATTTTTTCAGGGGTCACAACAATGTTACACTAACTCTGTCATGGAACATCATCCCCAACGCTGGGCTGCTGCCAAACATCATGGCCCTCGGCCACCATTCCTTCAGATTCCCCGCCGAGTACACTCAGACCAGGGTGTGATCAACACCTAACCTATGCTTTTAGAGTATCTCAGTAAATGGGTGAATGTGGTGTGACTTAAGATCATAAGAGAATACATGTTTTCTGTAAATATTGTTTAATTGTGTTACCTAGATCTAATACAATGAAGCAAGTCAATCAACTTAGTTTACTGAGTATTTTTTTTAACATGACGTTTAAAGGTGCTCACATAGTAATTAGAAGTCATCTTATTATTGACTCTCTCCAGCATGTCAATAGTATCTGTAACTTGCACAGTTTTTGCAAAAATATGGATTCATAGAACTTTTTCAAAAATATGACCAAAAGCTCTTTATATGACATAATTAAGGTTTTTATACATATTTTTGAGAGGATTAAATTTATGATCATCAGGGCTAGAACTTTTCGTGCCGATGACCATCAGGCGGGCCGTACGCTTGTTTGCCACCGACGTGGTATAAAAAAACGAAAAATTGCATATAGGAAGATTCCAATTGGTGTTATAGTGATTATCAATCTTTAATCATCAATCATTTATAATGGTCTTTTTTCAAATACAGCCTATTGCATCCGAAGATTAGAAAGGATTTCTCTTTCTATTTATAATTTTAAGTTATAAGCACAGGTGAGGAACTCATATTCTTTCAAGTTTTGTAACAGGTTATAGGAATGTTGAATCTAAATATGAACGTAAACTCTCTGCATTTATGATTGATAATTACTATAACACCAATTGGAATCATCCTGTTCGTTCACAGGCTGCACGTGTAAAAGGATGGGCAAAAAGATACTTAATGTGACGAGAGGCCTATGACTGCCGTTTATAGCGACCACCTTGGCCTAAGGACAGTGGCCATAAGTGAGCTACATTCGTGACAATCCCTTTGAATGGTGGTACGCCTCAACAGTCCCCATACAAAATGTTTCAATTTCCTCGTAAGTCCAAGCATATTCCTTCAATCACAAGTCCTTGCTCCACATATGGGTCACTAACAAACGACCGTACAGTACGCACTGTGATTCTGATTCGTGCAATATCTTTCTGGATGCTGCTGACTGCTGTCCACCTGGTTGAATTCAAATTATTATTTACTTAAATCAAAAAATATATCTTTATTACCTATGTTTTACTTCAGCCTTAATTTCTTTTACACTTTTGTCTTCAAACGGCGTGACGTCTGAACCGCGCTCTATTCTCCCAGGCAGAGAAACCTAGCATCTAAGTTAGGTCACAATTTTGTATCATAGCCACACTAAACCCAAGAGACCGGCCTACTGTTTAACGGATTCAGCCGCGATCCCACTCCGTTCACTCTGAACGGAATTTTATTTTTATTTTATTTTATTTATTAGGCTCACAAAACAAGTTACAGCCATTTATAGACTAATAAGCTGTGGATTAATAATTTGAACCGGACCATAACTCTAGATATGTGTGCACAGAATGATCTGCTGGTATGTATGTATGTATGATGTAGTTAAACAGTATAGCAATGAGTCATTAAACACAACAAAGACATGTCAACTAATGCAGTTCAACTGAATTTAAAATAATTACATATTACTTAGATCAATAAAAACGTTAAGGAGGATACGAACAGTTACTTAAGCTTACATATAACATTCTAAATTTTATTTTTGAAAGAGGGTAGGCTGTTAAAAATGTCTACTGATGGATTCTGCGCAGCAGTTTCGTTACACAATCGACACATTCTTGTAAAGGGATTATAGAACGAGGTGTTATTTTTATAAATTTGTAATTGAAATAGTTTCGATGAGGGGTTACGATGACTGAATGTACATGATATTAAAAAAAACACTGAGCTGAATCCATAAGCAATGCGTATATCAACCGCATCTGTACCTACTGTAAGCATTACTCCCATAATCGGCAACTTTCCTATTTGTACATCTGCATATTGCGTACGCCAAATAAACGGTGAAGAATTTTGCTGGAGTTTGTCGTCACCACTCCCCTCACCACCAAAAGGTGGACAACAGCGTTAACAAAAATATACTGTAGGTACTAATCTCAGTGACCCGTACGTGGGGCTCGGCCTTATGGAGCTAGTTCGTCGTGACACATACAGGTGTTCAGAATAATGACGTAGAAACTTTAGGAGGTGATACACTTGACTATGACAGGGTCCAAACTCCTAATAGTCCAGTGTATTTCCTGCAAGTTCCTACTTCGTTATTTCGATCATCCTATATGCAATGGGGCACTGGACTGTGAAGATGTTCAGCAGATGTAGGTGGCCGTCAAGTGAGCTTCATTTCTGACGCCCCACGGGTGAACGTTCAAGGTGGTCGTTATAAAGCACTGGAAAATATTAGATTATGAAAGTATGTGTAATGTATGGTTGGCAATGCGCATGTGACACCCCTAGAGTTACAGGCGTCCATAGGCTACTGTGACCGCTAACCATCAGGCGGGCCGTACGCTTGTTTGGTCAATCTCTTAAGTCTCAATAAGGTCTAGTTTCCTCGTTGGGTTGGAAGGTCAGATGGCAGTCGCTTCCGTAAAAACTAGTGCCTACGCCAACTCTTGGTATTAGGCAGCGGACCCCGCCCCGGGCATAACGCTGGACCGGACTGGGATAATGCTAGGATGATGATCATATAATAATAATAATATTGGGGGACAACCTTACACAAATCGACCTAGTCCCAAACTAAGCAAAGCTTGTACTATGGGTACTAGACGACGATATACATACTTATATAGATAAATACATACTTAAATACATAGAAAACATCCAAGACCGAAGAACAAATAAATGCCCTGGCCGGGATTCGAACCCGGGACCTCTAGCTTCGGAGGCAGAGTCACTACCAACTAGGCTAAACAGGTCGTCAAAAATGAATTCATTCATTTACTTATTATGTTGCTATAGGTAAGGCCGTTTCCCCGTTAGGTATTTCAGTATTTATTGCTTTCATAGGTATACAGAAGGTGGTATTTTTGTAGTTCAACTATGAAACCCTGCAAGGGCACTGGAACATGTCTTAAGCTTAACTAAATTATACAAAATTAGTATTTCTAATATTAACTTATTTTAGTTATATTTTATATAAGCTTTGTTTTCATTAACGTAATATTACTCTAAGTTGACTTAACATAATTTTTAAGAAAAAAAAAACCGACTTCAATGGGGGAGGCCGGTGAAAGATTATTATACTTAGATGGTGCACTCTTAGATTCCATACAATAAAATAAAAATGGCTATAAGTATGTTTATAATGGTAGAAGACTAAGTACCCTCAATTCCTCATGGAATCATGGAAAAACCTTGTTTGCTTGACAAACAAAACGAAGAGAACCAATCGCCAAACGTGAACTACGCGTCGTTGAAGAGTTCCGTTCTGATCATCATCAGCAGTTTCACTTCATCAAATGTCACATTTTTGTATGATAATGCTCGATTTGTTGATAAAAACACAATAATCACTATATGTTTGCCTTTAAGATTTGAGGAGTTCCCTCAATTCCTAATGGATCCCATCATCAAAAATCGAGGATGATAAAAATTAATCGTGAAAATAGAACTTGCTTAACAAACACAGCTAGGAGGACAAATCGCCAAACGTGAACTCTTTTGGTCGTTGAAGAGAAGAGAAAAAAAAACATACAACCGAATTGATAACTTCCTCTTTTGAAATCTTGAAGTCGGTTAAAATCTAGGTTCTCTCAAATAAAGGTTGGAGTTTGTCAGACGGCAGTCGCTTCCGGAAAAACTAGTGCCTACGCCAAATCTTGGGATGAGGTAGCGGACCCCGGACATCCTTCAGGTTTCAATTATACGGGGATAACATTAGGTAGAAGGTATAAACAATAAAACTAAGTTTTGATTCTCTTTATCCAAAAAAACATTCCTTAAGTACCAGGAAATATTGGATCTAAGGGTTCATCATCATCAATAAAAGTCCATGTTGCAATTTTAATTTTATATATTTATCAGATACATTTATTATCATTTTTGCTTTATACGTGTTGTCCTACTGCAGAAGAAACTAGTACATACCTATTAAATTCTATCATTGCTTTCAGTAAAAATATCTAATAAAGGTATTTTTTACTAATCTCAATTTGTCATTAGTTAAAAATTAACACATGGTACATTCATAAAACCATTTACCCCATTACTCATAAAATGTTGTTGTGGTGCAACATTTTAACCCTTTGAACGGCGGTGACACTTACACGCCAACTCATTTTCCAAAAGAGATAGTATATGAACCTTAGTGTAAAGCACGAAGGTTACTTTGACAACTTATAGACGTCATAATCATAACATCTATAGTCGTTACTGGCGCCGCAGGCACGACAACATACAACACATTTAGGTGTACTTGGCGTTCAAATGGTTAAAGAAATAGATGCCCAATGGTTTGTCTATTTGAAACATACTCGTATATTGTAAGCTCTTGAAGTAACGGAGCTACTAGACTTGCCTACAGAAACGCTAGATGCCACTACTGGTACGGGCAACCGATTTGATTTCTGGACCACTTCGTACCTTGTCACAGTGAAAATCAATATGAAAGCTGCTAGAGATCTCATATTATTGTCACTATAACAAGGTATGAAGTAGCCCAGAAATCAAATTGGTTAACTGTACATAAAGTATCCACTCGTTCATAAGCGAGTATAAAAAACATGGATTCAGAAATCACGCATCATCAACATAGATTCAATAAGTAATGGTGTAGATTAGAAAATTTAGGATTTAAGGACACGTGATTTTCAACAGGATAAAAGATCTTCATAGAGTACAATATTCTCAACTCGTCAAATTCAAATAATTACGTCTAACATAATGTCTCCTAAGACAACCGAATAGGTACGCATTATAGTAGAATTAACAATCTAAAATTTAGTCTACATTATTTGTTTAAGTGTATATTTGAATCAGTTAGTGAAAAAACAACCTAAGTCATTATGAACAATTAATGACTTCGGTTCTTTCGGAATTCACCGATTACATAACTTCCCACGCATAAGCAGATGAGGTAATGTCGTACTTCTTATACTTGCGCGTTACAAGTATTACTCGTATTTCTAAGTATCATTACTTTAATATATTTTTATATTTTAGAGCCAAAAAAATAAATACACTAGCTATAGAAACATGTTTAAAGAATAATACGCAACTGGGTAGGATTAACAATAATCATTAAGTTTTACATTAATCTCGTAGTATTAAAACAAGAACAGAAAATGCAGAAAGTTCAATTTTCAATCATCAATAAAGTATTACAATAATTTTTGATACATTTATTGGCACATTCAGTAGCTATGTCCAGGATGTGTCATTCAAA
The DNA here is from genome assembly GCA_905163555.1 of Notocelia uddmanniana. Lineage (NCBI taxonomy): Eukaryota > Metazoa > Arthropoda > Insecta > Lepidoptera > Tortricidae > Notocelia > Notocelia uddmanniana. Next base: position 28,760,002 of record LR991055.1, read on the forward strand.
TAGTATAACTTTGTGCTAAAACTGCCGTGAAGTAATAGGAAAATTACATTACTTATCCCGCCTAGTGGCTACGCAGCATTAGTCGCCAACTACATCGATACCTCGTGTAAGTTATTGCACTTATCACACGGACGGCAAGGGTGGTAGTACGAATTTGGCCGACTAATGTCGTTTTTGTGTTACGGTCACCTAATACGTCCATTCAGTCGCTTCAGCGGGCCTATGATGGTTGCCATTTTATCACTTATCATCGTGGATAAGACACCGGTCACGTTCTGACAAGTATGCGAGTGCGAGAGTGACGGGCATCTTATCCACGACGATAAGCGATAAAATGGCAACCATCATAGGCCCGCTGAAGCGACTGAATGGACGTAGCGCCCGCAGGACTACACAATGTAATTATCCTATAATAAGCCAGAGAAGTTATGTTCCTAATGCTACAATCCCGTTCGACAAGCATGTCTATCAATAGAATTCTAAAGTATGCATGTACAGCCAAAGAATTTAATTTTGGACTCCCTTAACCCCTTAAGTACTCTGTCAAATTGTATAGAATTTTTAAAGAAAAAAAATGAGAAATGGGTCCCAAATTAAAGACCATACTTACACGCTTGAAACGAGGAGCAAAAGAGAGTATGTTTTAAAAGGCATGATCATCGGGCGGACGGATAACGTAGCATTGCAGCGAGCTTAGTTACATATACATACATACGTAAATCTATTGATTTGGGTGAGATGGAGTGCCGATTAGGACGCATTAGTGAAACAATTTTTCTTTCACTTCATCAACAATGCGTCTACATAGTACTTCTTGTACATAGCTTCATCTACACAGTACAGGTAACTCATTATTCTCAGCAGTGTGTAGTGCACTGAATTATGTAAGTTTGGGCTGTATTTATATATAAAGTTTAAGTTCCTCACGTACACAAAACTTAGCCATAGTGGCCATTTTAACATATGCCTGGTATAGCAGTCAAGATGGAAGTATGAAAATCTTGACGACGTATGGTTATGGCTTCATCCTAATTTTCATCCCAAGTGTTAGCAGTTCGTTTACCCTTAAGAAGGCGCCACCAATCTAGGTTTTACAAAATGCAATCTAATTTGAACCTTAAAGCGCAGTCCTAAGATTGAAATTCTATTTATAGCTATATGGTCGGCACTAAGTATCTAAAAGTTAAAAGAGCGCCATTTTAAACGCTATTGCATGCGCTAAAACTGAGTACGCCAATAATTCGAGTGCGAAAAGGATGGGTTTACCTTACTTAAACACAATTGTTTAATTCAACTAATGAGGAAAGTAGAAAACATGGTATTAATACTTAATAGATCATAAAGGCCACCTCTGATTTTCAAGCTTTTTCTGCAGAGATTATCCTTACTCTTCCAATGGAACTACTTTCGGGTTGCAACTTTTAAAATAAACTTAAGTAGTTGCTTGATGTATAGTGCTCCATACAAACTACAGTGCTTTTTACATATTGCTTGGTACAGTGGCATTTATCATCTTAGTAATGTCCCCAAAGTGACAAATATATTTATCTATACGCTCGCTCCTACGCTTTTGTCATTAAAGTCATGTTCGCTTATTTTGCCACTAAATGCGTACAATTTTCCATGTTGACTGTACACTACACCGTGTCCAATAAGTTCGCATACAGTTTCAAACTTTCATTAAAACAAAGTTCTAATAACAAATGCAATAAAAACTATATTTCATGAAAGATATTCTTATATACAATATTCATGATAAACGTTTTTCGAATCCGTCACACGCGGCACGCACTGCCTCAATCGGCATTTCGTCTCAAATTTGCCCGTCAACTTTTTTTAAATGCTCCAAATTTTTAATTTTATTGTTATTAAGCTTTGAGAGCATGTACGACCACACACAAGTCCAGTACCATTATTTTTTTACCACGGTGCCATTATTTTTTTGCCAAGAAATCCGTAAAATGTCCTGACACTACCGCTTGAACTGAGTTTGCCGTATGGATGGAGCTCCGTCTTGTTGGAAATAATAGTAGCCGTTCCCAAACATCGTTCTCAAGTTCGGAGCAACATTTTTATCCAATACTTCTGTTTTATAGTACTGACTTTTACCCCTTTGCCGATAAACACCAAAGGAAGTTTACCCCGCTTGCAAAATGCTCTCCAAACCATCACTGATGGATGGTGCACTTTGGACTCTTGGCACATTCCTATGATGATTTGGAACATACAAATGTTTGCTGCCCACAATCATTTTAAGCATTGTGAGATTGCTCTAATAGAAAAGTTTTTCGTCCGAAAAAACGAATTCATCCTCTGCGTGCCAGGAAACTGTAGTGTTTGATCGAACAGTTTTTTTTCTTTGTGGCTTCGGAAATGCTTTGAACTTTTTTTTCTTGTAAGGGTGACACCCGAGGTCTGCTCTCATGATGTTGTGTACTGATCCTCTTGAAATATTTAAGTCTGCAGCAAATTTTCGGATCGAACGGTGCTTTTTCCAGCGGACACGCTCTTTCACGGTTTTCACGACCCTATCCATTCTTGATGAACGCCGGCGACCAGATCTCTTGCGGCTTTTTAATGAGCAGGTGTCCTTGTATCTTCTAATTATAGTATAAACTAGGTTACGCCTAATTCCAAAAAGTTTCAATGGGGCAAACATTTCACTAGGGCTATCGCCCTTTAGATATTTTGAGACAATAGGTTCCCGGAACTGCTTCATCATGGATTAAAAGCGAACGACTAGCTAAATATTTTTAAATAATAAAAATATCGTTATTTGTTCATGACAATATAAACTTTAAATTCATCATCATCATTTCAGCCGAATGACGTCCACTGCTGGACATAGGCCTCCCCCAAAGACTTCCACAATTAACGATCCTGCGCCACCCGCATCCAGCGGACACCGGCGACCCTTACCACCTACGCCTTCCGGTACGTGGTCGCCACTCGAGAACCTTTCCGCCCCAACGGCTATTGGTTCTACGTGCTATGTGCTCCGCGGACTGCCACTTAAGTTTAGCGATTCGAAGGGCTATATCGGTCACTTTGGTTCTGCTGCGGATGGCCTCATTTCTGATGCGATCACGCAGAGAAACTACCAGCATAGCCCTCTCCATTGCTCTTTGGGTCACTTTGAGCCTTCTTATGAGGCCCATAGTAAGCGACCACGTTTCAGTACCATATGTCATCACTGGCAACACCCACTGGTCAAAGACTTTCGTCTAAAATTATAATGACTATACTGTCTGAAAGTTGTGTATGTTTTTCAAATCAGTGCTAAAAAAGTGCATGCAGAATTATTGGACACGTGTATATATAATGTATGTATGTATGTATTTGAAAAACTTTATAAATTAATATTTGCAGTGTTAGTGATTCAATAAAGTAATATCATCTCTCGCTACAAATACCTACCGCTGATTTTACTATGTATTGTATACAAGGCAAATACTCCTTATAGCACATATTAATAAAAGAAAAGAGCACAGAACAAAGGCAAACAAATGACGGTGACGCAGATATAATGTATGAAAGCTACACAATATATTACTCAAGTAAAATTTGTAGACAGACTTTTTTACATATCTCAAAGATAGTTCGTAGAGATTAAGAACAAACGTAGTTACATTTCTATATGCATAAGACAAGATTCTCTCGTGACATTTTTTCATCCAGGAAAAGTCATTTTTGACCCGGCAGCTTATAAATGAATAATTTATTATGCAATCAGGACAGACGAAATTTTTATTCTACTCATGATCTATTTGATAGTTTTTTTGGCTCTAAATAATGTATATAATGGCTTGGCCAACTCCTTAACTAACGTGATTAAAGTTAAGGTATGTATTATAAAAAAACTCCTACATCACTCGTAAATGCCAATAAGATAAATAGCAAATGCCATTCGAAAAACAACTATCCGAAAGGTAGGTCTAATGCCAGACAACGTGATGTTAAAAATAAGGACGGCATTCTTTAACCATGCGTTTAATTGGAAATTATTAATGATAGAGATAATCCCTCTCAGTCATCTCATGAGTATACTTATATATTAACACATGGGGCAGAAACCTCACTAAGTTATATGAAGAGAACCTACTTTCGTCATTCTACTATTATCTTCCTAACATCCAAAGCTGACCTTACTAAAGCCCATGAAAAAATATTGCATATTTTAGATAATTCTTTAGCAATAGTCTCTTCACGCGAGCATCAGACATACTACGTGATTATGAATATTGTTCAAGATAGTTACAATGCATAATTCTGGAATAATTATTTCGAAATGGAACGAGTTAACGAACGACTAACTTGCCTGGCGAGTTTAAGTAAACTAGTCCTTTCTCAGATAAGCATTCAAATTTTTCTAACGTTTCATTAAGAAATAATTATATCAGTTATTCTGTAACTGCAGTTTAATATCAGGACACAAAGTATAGGTTAGACTAAGTGGGGCGCAGTTCAAAAATGGATGCATTTTACTAGTTTTTGCTACAAATTTGTTAGTTGGTATGGTAGTAGGTATAACTTGACGTAGCAAATATATTTATTTATCTATTGCGGGTAGTGGGTCCCAAAAAGTACTGACCTACGTATTATAAGGATAACCTTCAATAGTATGTATTTTATTAACTCTAAATTTTCAAATAATCTAAACTAATTTCCTAGGAATAATTAAAGTGTAATTAAAACAATTTGTATTTTAAACTATATTCGAGTATTGTAAACTATACGTAATTAACATTCAAACATTTCGTATGAGCAAAATTTGCACGATCAAATGATTTATAGTAACACCAATAATTAAAGATGTCAACTAAATTATGGACCTGTGACACTAAAAGAAAGTTGCATTGGGCCCAGTTTTTTCACGAACTAAATCAGAATGAAATTAGAAACAGAACTTCAGAGTTTTAACATATGATCAACTAGTTTAACTTAACAGCAAATATATAATAGATCACAGTATCTGCCATAAGTGTGATTTCAAAGATTGTTAATACCATAATTTGTTCCAAGAAACTATGTTTCTCAATACGTAGAAATAACATGAGCGCTAACTTGACATTTTACAGTAGATTTACTTCTAATCATAATATTCAACATCAATACAACCGAAGGAGAACATAATTACTTTGATAGCTACAATGAAGTTATTCGCTGTATGTTTGTCACTCTAGTATTATTTGCAAAAAGTGTTGTAGTGGTTGATACCTGTCAAAAGACCTAAATTCCAAAACCTGCGTGTATTAAAGTACAAGTTGTATACCAGAACGACGACCGTCGCCGACAAGGGGCTTCGTGCACATCCGACACGACACATTCACACAGGGCGACGGGGTAGACGAGTGTTGGGTGACCGGGAAATGTTCCAATGTGCGGACAGGGGTAGGCAGCACAGTCTAAAGTCAAAATTCCTACGTACAAAATTTGTAAATACAACACTTCGATTATCAAGTTGACTAATGTATGAAATTCCTAGCCGTTTGTTTAATGTTCAGTTGTCCTAGCGTACGGAAACATTTCTTCTCTTTCTCCTTCGACGCCGTTTTTCTTTCACTTTCTCTTTCTTCTTGGCCTCTCTTTTTCCTCTGCCGAATTGAGAGCGTCCAACACAGACAAGTAGTTGGCCTCTTAAGAGGCCAAACTTAAAGATATTGATATAAAAAAAGAAGTACGGAAGCATGTTACTAACATTTCTACGTATGTTTACGGATGGATTGATAATGACAGAAAAAATGTACAATTTTAGGCTTGCCGTGTTTATGAAGGGTACTACTAATCTTCCGGTGTCCGTTCGTTTATCAGCGGGCTGTATCTTCATGCATGAACCATGATAGGTAGGCACTAGACTTTTATTTTTTTTACTGTACATCTATACAACCAAATAATAAAAAAAAATTTTTTTATATCTCCACTACCCAAAGGTTGCCTGGAAGAGTTCACTCTCTAGCCAGCCGAATAGCCTATCGTTATCATATTTTTTTACTACCATTTGAACGGAACGGTGGTACAGAACCCGTCGTCTGCGATAGCCGGTTTTTAGGAATACCATTACATCAGTCCACCTGACTCCCGAACATTTGTTTTAACAATTTCGTGCGTAGCAATTTTGAAATTAGAATTCCGCTACGTACCAGGAGGTGTGGCTACTTATGAGTACAGCGTGAGGCGGCAGGGCTCCGCCGCGGGGCGTCACGCGGAGGCGCCGGGCGGCGCGTCCGTCTGCACGTCTTTGTCCGCCGTCGGCGGCGCCGCGGCGCGGTCCGACCCGTACCGCCGGGACAGGTCCAGCATCTCCCGGAGTCCCTGCAATCGGGTATTTGCCACATGTTAACATGGTGAACGTCATCATCATCCTCCTAGCGTTATTCCCAGTACAGTTGCATCCTGATTATCCTGAAGGAAGCCTGGGGTCCGCTACCTAATCCCAAGAATTGGCGTAGGCACTAGTTTTAACGGAAGCGACTGCCATCTGACCTTCCAACCCGAGGGGGAAACTAGACCATATTGGGATTAGGCTTGTCAAGTGAGTGGGCAACTTGACTGTTAGAGGTTCTCAAGCCGCCCGGAGGCCTCTAACTTGGCTTAACGACTGCTATCATACACAGCAACCGGGATCAACGGCTTAATTATATATAAATACAAATACTTTATTAATAACACCGAGTTACATGTCAGGGTTATGTACCTACTAATGCGTTTGTACATTATGTAATTCACATTGTGGCGGCATGCGATGACGTATTATGTATAGCGTCAGCAATCCTGTATACGGCGCGGGAGCGAGCCCAGGCTAGTTGGTATTATAGCGGCAGAGCGAACACACTTAACTGTCAACGCGACCTCGCCTGGTCCCGTGCCCTTCTGACATTTAATTAATTATAATTTGGAGTCAGTGTAGAGTCAAAGTTATCAGTTGTCAATAAATACATTAAGGACATTAATAAGTTTCATTTATCAACGGTCACCACTTAGTTACCTGCCGCCAATATACCTAAAGTGGTGACCCCGAGCATTTTTTTACGAACAATTATTTAGTGCGGTAACGGGCCAGGCGAGTAACATAAAGTGCGCGAGTGAAGCAGTTTTTCCATGTACGGGATAAATCCGCCGTTAACGCAGCCAGGAGTGACCGGCGTGCCGGTTCCATCGCAAATACCAGTGCAAATTCAAGGTGAAAGTGCCAAAGTGCAAGAAGAGAGACCCAATACCACAAAAATGGAGCAAAATAGCGATTTGGCAGCGATAACCGTAGCTTCAAGGATAGCTCCGTTCTGGAGAGATATGGCTAAGTTGTGGTTCACACAATTTGAGTCAATCATGGCACCACAGAAACTAGGTAGCGAAGCGAAGTTCGACCTAGTTGTTTCAAAGTTGGGCAAAGAGGAGTTAAGCACAGTGGCTGATTTATTGGATGGCACAGGGAGTAGAGACTATACAGCATTGAAGAGCAGGTTGATCACAGTATTCCAAGAGAGCGCCGACCTTCAGTTCGACAGACTAGTCAAAGAAATGGACCTCGGAGAACAAAAGCCATCTCAGCTGTACCGGAGGATGGCCGAAGCGGCTCGTAACGCGAACGTAGCGGACTCGACCCTTAAGAGGCTCTGGCTACAGCGCTTACCAGCGGCCGTGAGAGCAATTTTAACAGTAAGTGAAGACGCGAATTTGAGCAATATAGTGGCCATGGCAGATAAAATATTAGAGTCGATGGGACAGGGGGTAGTAGCGGCAATAGCGACCCACTCATCCTCATCAGCGGCAAATGCAGGGCCGAATGCAGACCTAATATGTGAATTCCGGAATGTGGCTCTGGAGGTTAAGCAGTTAAGAAGTGAAGTCAACGAACTCAGATCCAGACCAGTTGGCAGGAATAGTTCCAGTGGACGTAGGAGCCGATCTCACTCCAGATCCAGAAGTCAGGCCAGGAATCCGAACTGGCTATGCAGATATCATTACAAGTTTAGAGAAAACGCGCGGAAGTGTTTCCAGCCGTGTTCATGGGGACAGCAGCAGCAGCAGCAGCGACCGGCAGGCGAGGCGCCGCTGACTTCGCACGCGTGGCAACCACCATCGGGAAACTAAGCGCGGTGCACCCTGGAGCGGCTGGGGGGTGTTTTATACCGTCGGATAACCATCGCTTGTGTATAACGGACTCCGTCACGGGTATGACTTTCCTTATAGATACGGGCGCGAATGTGTCGGTTTTGCCGGTGAATCGGTTTAGTGCTAAAGATCGTCGCGAGTGTAAATATAAACTGTACGCAGCTAACAACTCGGAAATTAAAACTTACGGCACAGTAGTTTTAGAGCTCACTCTCGGTTTGCGCAGAGTTTTCAAGTGGACATTTATCTTATGTGATGTGCAACAACCCATTATTGGAGCAGACTTTCTAAGGACTTATAAGTTAATGGTAGATTTACATAATAGGAAATTGGTAGACAGTGTAACGAATTTGTGTACTATCGGGTCCATCGTATGTTATGAGCAACCGTCCGTCAAAAGTATTCAGGATGATAACCCTTACCGTGACATCCTGGAACAATACGCGGAGGTAACGAAACCAGTATCATTTAGGGAACCATCGAAACACAGTGTAAAGCACTATATTGAGACCTCAGGACCACCGGTATACGCGCGTGCTAGGCCTTTACCGCGAGATAGGTACGAAAAAGTTAAACAGGAATTTAAGGTTATGCAGGATTTAGGTATATGCAGGCCGAGTAAGAGTCCTTGGGCCAGCCCTCTACACGTAGTTCCGAAGAAGGATGGACAGATCAGACCATGCGGAGACTACAGGAGGTTGAATGCGGTCACCAAGCCGGACAGATACCCGATTCCCAGGTTGCAAGACTTCACCTACGGATTAGCAGGTAAGAAATTGTTTTCCACGTTAGATATTAATCGAGCTTATCATGCCATTGAAATAGCACCTGAAGATATCGAGAAAAGTGCAGTCATTACGCCTTTTGGACTTTTTGAGTTTACAAGATTATGCTTTGGATTACGAAACGCAGCACAGACGTTCCAGCGTTTCATGAACGCACAGTTACAGGACATAGAAACCTTCACTGATGAAGCAGGAAATCGTTCGTCATTATTCTGTTACATAGATGACATTATTATAGCCTCAGACAATGAGAAAGTACATAGGGAACATTTAAGTAAGGTTTTCGAGCAATTCAACAAAGTCGGTTTAACCATAAACTTAAGCAAATGTCAGTTTGGCTTATTACAGGTAGATTTTCTAGGTTATACAGTATCAGCAGAAGGGTTAAGACCGCGAGATGATAAGGTTAAGGCCATCATAGATTATCCGAAGCCGGAGACAGTAGAACAACTAAGACGTTTCTTGGGCATGATTAACTTTTATAGAGCACATTTGGGTAAGGCAGCGGATGTACAGATCCATCTCAATAGATTTTTACATAATTCAAAAAAGAAAGATCAGTCGCGAATCGAATGGGACAATGAAGCAGATATCGCGTTTAGACAGAGTAAGGAGAGCCTCAAAAGCGCCGTTACTTTGTCACATCCGGTACCAGACGTTCCGCTAGCGCTTATGACTGATGCTTCGAACAACTGCGCGGGAAGCGTTTTACAGCAAAAGGTTGGTAATACATGGATACCCTTAGGTTATTTTTCTAAAGCTTTCTCGGAAACGCAAAGGAATTACAGCACTTATGACAGAGAGTTACTTGCAATTTACATGTCTATAGCCTATTTTAGGAACATGGTAGAAGGCAGGAGATTAATAGTGTACACAGACCATAAGCCCCTAACGGTAGCGTTATCAAAATTAGGTTCAAATAAAGAGACGCCTAGGAGAGCGAGACAGTTAATGTTTATTAGCGAATTCACGAGCGAGATAGAGCATATCAGCGGTTCACAGAATCGCGTGGCCGACGCGTTATCACGTGTCGAAGGTATAACTTGTCCCGAAGTCATCAATTTTACAGAAGTGTCGCAAGTGCAGGAAACGGACGCTCAGCTTACAAGTCTTATCGCAAACAATATGAAATATAAAACATTAGCTATTCCAGGTACGGATAGAATGATTTATTGCGAAACATCGACTAAAAACGCTCGACCTTATTTACCAGAACAATTTAGAATGAAAGCGTTTCAGGCAATTCACAACATTAGTCATCCAGGTATTAGAACCACGCGTAAGATGGTAGCACAAAGATATTTTTGGCCGAATTTAAATAAGGACATAGGTAAATGGGCGAGAGCATGTTTACAGTGTCAAAGAGCAAAGATTAACAGACACACCATTTCCAAGTTAGGTCAATTTCAGGATGCCGAAAGATTTAAGCACATACATATAGACATAGTCGGGAGTTTACCCACAACATCGCAAGGATTTAGGTATTTAGTTACTATGATAGATCGTCGTACCAGATGGCCGGAGGCCATACCCATTAGTGACATAACGGCAGAGACCGTGGCTAAGGTCGTTTATGACAATTGGATATGCAGATTCGGTTGCCCTAGTATAATTACAACGGATCAAGGTAGGCAGTTCGAAAGCGATTTATTTAGGAACTTGATGAAATTTTTAGGAGTACAAAGGATACGGACTACACCATACCATCCACAGAGCAACGGTTTGATAGAAATTTGGCATCGTGTTTTGAAAAGTGCTTTAACAGCCCGATTAGCAGACAACGCATCCTGGGCTGACGAGCTTTCAACAGTTTTATTAGGTCTACGCGCAGCTTGCAGGTCAGATAACGACGTAAGTGCCGCAGAAATGTTATACGGACATGTTTTAAGATTACCAGGTGATTTTTATAACGAATCCACAAAAAATCACAGCGATCCATACTCATACGTGCAAAACTTAAAAACAGTCGTCGATGGGTTGCGACCTGTGTCACGAGCGGGTAGCGATTCAAGAAAGTTATTCGTGCATAAGGAATTAGGAACTTGTTCACACGTATTTCTTAGGAATGACATGGTAAAAAGACCGTTGACTCCTAACTACGATGGTCCGTACTTAGTTTTAAACAGGAGATCTAAAACATTTAAAATTCAATTACCAAATAGACAATTGGAGGTATCAATAGATAGGTTAAAACCAGCATTTTTGTTAAATAATGAAACGGATAGTGACAGCCCAAATAGGATAGTGCAAGAGGAGACACCAGTTGAGGTCACAGATGAGCCAAAAACGCCATCAGTGATTCCAACGCAACAGCCTACAACTCGCACCACACGCAGCGGCCGAGTTGTAAACAGACCGGTCAGATTTTTGCTTGACGGCTAGAGGCTATACTTACTCCACACGCACGCAACACAGTAATATTATTTTACAGTAACACACCTCACTTGTAGGGAGAGGTTACCTGCAAGTGAAACATACGCAGGTGGTGTAGTTAATTATGTGATTTTCCAGAAAAGTATGAAATACGGGTTCACTACCATTGTTTTAATTTAATTACCCTTGGCAGGGCCTGGACCCGGGGGTAAAGTAAGTTTAGTTCCAGGAGGATTAAGCCCTTTATTTCCCAAAGGTAGTCTCATAATTTCCTCATAAAAAGGTTATTATATGCAGTAGTTAGTTTCCAGTTAACAGTTTCAAGTCGGACTCTGAAACATGATGTTCCGCACATAGGTTATACGCAGTCAAGGTACTGCATAGAGTTTATATACTATGGCATATTGCGATCTAGGTCATACGTGTTTAATTTTTTATACTATAGGAAATGAATGTAGCAGTTCGTGATATTTAGATGTATTTAAGTAAAGATTTATACATAATGGAATACTTAGTTATTCCAATTCGACATCTAATAACAGAGTGCAAGAAATTGGGTGCGGAAAACTGTTGGAAATTTACCACCCACAGCCATTAAAATTCATAGTGTTCCGGTAGCACCACAACAACAAGTGTTTCAATAATTAGCAAGTGTTTAAAAATAGTTATAAACGGATAGAGAAAATTACTCTCATAACAAATCTACAATTTACGCTGAAGTGATGTTGTCGTTCTTAGAATTATTATTGTAACAAACTTGTTCTAGTAAGCGTAAAATAAAACAATAGTACAGATTACAACAAATGTATTTGCAATAACAAAGAGATATTGTTACACAGGATCTATGTTTACAGTGTAAGTGGAGATGCGATGTAAGCATTGTTAGACCTCACAGAGGAGTTTTGTTGCCTACATGTTGATAGCGAGTAAGTTTATACTAAGGTAGCTTTATTTCTATGTGTGGATTCTGTTTACAGTTCCAATTGTTCTTTTTTTCTTTTTTGACTTTAGATTTTTTTTTCAAAAAAGAGGGGGAATGATGTGGCGGCATGCGATGACGTATTATGTATAGCGTCAGCAATCCTGTATACGGCGCGGGAGCGAGCCCAGGCTAGTTGGTATTATAGCGGCAGAGCGAACACACTTAACTGTCAACGCGACCTCGCCTGGTCCCGTGCCCTTCTGACATTTAATTAATTATAATTTGGAGTCAGTGTAGAGTCAAAGTTATCAGTTGTCAATAAATACATTAAGGACATTAATAAGTTTCATTTATCAACGGTCACCACTTAGTTACCTGCCGCCAATATACCTAAAACATTTATATTATCTAGACACGCGGCAGCGTGTCCTGCCAAGTTCACCCCAGGAACTGGCGGACAGCAGCCGTGTGTTATATTACACGAACCGTTTGGAGCCACTTTTGACCCCCCAAGATAAGATCCTTTGGAACAACTAGAACCCCAAATTTCAATATAGGTTTAATAGTTATTGAGACTGGTGGTACCAAGCCCGGCACTACATTGACCTTGTTTACAGTAAAACTAATTTACTGCGGCTTAATGCATTTTGAGCCTTAAGTTGGCAGTTTTCTATGAAGTATGTTATAATACCATAAAAGCTGTTGGATATTTAAGAAAACTGCCAAGTTAAAGCTCAAAATACATTTTCCGCAGTAAATTAGTTTTACTGTAAACAATGTAGTGCCGGACTTGGTACCATTTCAGAGAATCTACGGAACTTGGCACCCATTTAGATCTCAATTCTTTTGTCGGTGAAGACGACAACCAAGCATTGCATATTCTGAATATTGAACTTGGCTCCCATTTTCACATTTATGTTTTTGATGGGATAGCTTATAATCAGTCAGACTTATCAGTAAATTATTAATGAGATATATTCTATTACTATTATCGGTATTTAATATTGACTAGATATGTGTTTACAATACAACTCATTGATTAGGGAGCTTATAAAACTCGTCTAAGGAATAAAATGTATGCTCAAGCAGCCACTTACGCACTCTTAACCGAAAGACCATTATGGAAGTTGCTTTTTTCTATAATTTAATGGTCGCGTACGGTACGGTTTCAGAGGAATTTCCTCCCTCGGACGCTCCGATTGTGGAATGAGCTCCCTGCGGCGGTTTTGCCAAGGGACTACAGTGCGGGGTTCTTCAAGAAAGGAGTGTATAAATTTTTAAAGGGTCGGCAACGCGCATGTGACACTCCTGGAGTTGCAGGCGTCCATAGGCTACAGTGACCGCTTACCATCTGGCGGGCCGTACGCTTGTTCGCCACCGACGTGGTATAAAAAAAGTAAATTGCCAAAATATCACAATAAATTGTAAATTACAAAATTTTACCAAAATCATAAAAAGATCACACTTTCGAATTTTCAAACATTTTTTTGCTACAAACCTGAAGAAACCTGGATTTTCAACGATAACATGTATACATAAGTGTCCATACCTTGTTCTCTGTGATGAGCCTGTGGTACACCTCTTCCTCCCTCCTGGTCTCACTATTCTCCTCCATATTCACAGCTTTGTACATGATACTGGTCATTTCATTGATTCTCTCTGCTTGTTTACGAATAAGCTGAAAAATAAGCAAACCCTTAAATAATTTAATAAAATATATCTAAGGCATAATTTGATGCACGTGATCTTGTGAAAAATAATAATTGGCATGATTATGAGAAGGATAAGTTCATAGTTAATCATAAGATTCTTTCCGAAATAAGTGCCAACGGCACTTTTATAGGTCGATTCACAAGAGCTGGCGCGGAAAATGTATGAAACTGTCATTAATTTCATAGACATTCCGCGCCAGCTTTTGTGAATCGACAAGTATCATTATGAGTATTAGTGATTTTTAAAATAAGGTCACTATATATGTAGAAGAAAAAATTTGCTAATACCTGCAATATTATTGCCAGCGCAAATATGTCGGAAGGAATCGATATCTGCATCAATAGTGAGAAATTAAAAGTATTCCAGAATATTTAAGTACAAGAGCAGAAGTTCCTCAACCCATTCAAGTCGTGTGAGTCGTGAGGTACGTCAATTGAGTAAACTTAAACCTTATATTATATTTGAGCACTGAATCGGTTTAAGGAATTTACTACCGGCAACGCATATACTCGTATGCGCGTTATATCTACACAATTATGTTCCTGTGTTTGTGTTAAATATAGACAGGGTAACTTGACATACTCCTGGCAGGAGGTGATAGAGAAGCTAAAGTGCAACAAATTTGACCCCCTATATGTATAAATCCTAATGTCTTGACGCTCAGAGTACACCAGAGAAGACGTAAAATAATAATACCGCGACTGGGTCATATACTAAACTAAATTGAATAAGAGTGACAGAGAGGGATATATAATTTGTTGTCCTTGTCATAGTTCCGCTTTTCTTTATTTGCCTCAATGTAATGTCAAATAGTTTAAGGCAAATAAAGAATTATCTACCAGTGCGCTAAACATAAAACTCAAGGATAGAGTCAAGTTATCAATAATTAAAGCCAAGTCAAAAAGCAAAAAAGTTGGTGAAATAATAAAACAACAAAAGTGGTGCTGGACAGGCCACATGATTAGACAAAACTTGGACAAATGGACAAAAGAAATTGTGGAATGGTATCCAAAAATAAATAAAATAATAGATAAATGTATAAGCATAGATAATAAGAAAAATGTAACTTCAGCAATAAAGGCTATTTTCATTTTTATTTATTTAAAGAATTACCTGCCCAAATTAAAGAGGTTGTTTATAGTAAGCCACCAGACATTTAAGACCAGTTCTCTATTCAGCTTCATAAGAGCTTTTCAGTCCCCCTAGGTGGAACTTGTTTAAAATCTCTATAGAAATCCTTGCTCAGGTCTTGAGGCCTCTCCAGTGCCCATGGTGATGTGGGTAGAGTGAGAAAATATTATTATTTCTCTGTCAAATTATAATAGCGGAAACTAAAGATAGTATTATCAACACTCACCTCTTGCTGTTTATCATTGACAGCAGCCGTAAAGTCTATTCGGGACTCCCACACTCTCTTCTCTGTATGCTGTCTGTATTTAGACATGATGAGTTCCAGCGCCCGCCTGTGGTCTTCCAGTGCGGCCCGGAGCTCTCCATTCTCCCGTTGCACATCTCTCATCAAGCGAGACTCCCTCTCTATGCTAGCAATTAGGGCACCACGGGGACGCTCCCGAGATGCCTCATTCAGTGTATCAACCTCTTCTTTGTACTGCAAAAAAAACAATTGTGCTAATACTACTATGTCATAATAAGACATACAACCATCATTTACACACTACACATACACTTTAACAAATATAAACAAAGGTTTGGTTAGATTTAGTGTAGAATTTGTGATGCAAAAAAGTGTCTCTCCTCCACACAAACTGGGACATGGGGCAAAGGGACAAGATTTAGTCACAACTGAGAGCATTAATACAAAAATTATCCTTAAACCTTTTGGTACAGCAAGCTTCTAACTTTGTTTCTATATTATATCATGAATAGAGTTTGGAATTGGCATGGTATGAAAGTGCTTTACAGATGAATTATCTTAATTTTATCAATATCCAATCTGTAAAAAAGCATAATAAATGCCAAATATACATTATGACATTAGGTTCTAGCTGATGAGCCATCCGTCCCTTTCTCAACACCGATTCGCCAAATTGGATGTATAGGGCAAATCCGCCACTGCAAAGAGTAGTCCGAACATCGGTCAAATTAGACTAGCTTGACCGAACTGGAATTGGTTTCCCACTAGATTAGCTTCTAGTTAAAGGTTACTTCCAGCCCAGTCAACATGATAAGTTATATAGGTAGTCATGCTTTTGCCAAAACGTCATGTAAAACATGACCATATAAACTATAATGCTAGTTGGACACAAAGGTTTATATCTAAGGGTAGTATTCCACTTGTCCAATATCTTTGTCCAATCTTTGATCAAACTTGTTCGACGGAGGCCCATTGCACTTATCCAATATCTTTGTCCAAGTTCTTTTTTTTCATGCGTAGCCATATTGATGTAAATGTCATCAGAATCTTTGATCAAATGTCAGGGTCCCTTCCAAGTTTGATGAAATCATCCAATTTCTTGGATCAAATGTATATTGGGCAAATATATTAGATAAGTGGAATACCACCCTATATTATCACTGACATATAATATACTTATTTTAACTATAATACTATATTATTTACCTTTTCCCTTTAAAACATCATAACATAATCATACAATTACAATATCAAAGGTAATTTGCCCATCAGCCATGTTCATTGTTTGTACTGCGCACGAACAAAGATATATAGGAAATAAGTGACTGGCTGTTTCTGATAGCCCATTTACTTACTATCTGGAAAACACACCGTATGGTATGGAACAATTACTAAAGTAGCAACGTTAGCATCACACCACACCGTCAGTCTACTTACCTGTTTCATAGTATGGATTTGACGGTATGCAGATTGAGTTTCAGTCAGCAAAGCATCTGATTCTGTTTCACGTTCTTTGAGTCGGCCCGCGAGTCTTTTTGCATCCAAAATGATTTGTTGTATGGTCAGTGACATCTGAAAAAGCCAGCAACGTAAAATGCGCTCGCAAATCACAATTAAAATAGATTATTGACTAAACTACACGAACCCTGAATTCCACACAAAACAATTACACGGATAACGTATCATCTAAGTTATTTGCCACAGCTATTCGCTTGTTAATACAAATTAAAATCTTGAAACAACAACGCACATCAGCTGTTTCGTGGATAGTTTTGGCGGCCATTAGCTTTCATGGGCAGAGCGAATAGGCACAGCAGTTGCTTCCGAATTCAGAGAACACCTTTGAAACGAAAGCAAATGAAAGGTACATACGACGTTGTACCCACTATTGTTAAGTAGAAAAGAGAGAGTAGATGGCGTGAAGAAAGTTATTGAACCTATTTTATTTGACAAAGCTATTCAACATGACCTTGACGAGAAACTGTTCAAAAACCATTATATCAGCCTATTCGGTGACGTATTCTTTTAGTCGACAGTTTTAACAGCTGCTCAAGTACACTTAAAGTAGCGGCCTCAGAGTACCCAGAGTAGACGTCAAATAATAATACCGCTAAGAGCGAGAAGATCATATACTAAATTGAGTAAGAGCGACAGAGAGGGATATATTATTGGTTGTCCTTGTCATAGTTCTACTTTTCTTTATTTGCCTCAATGTCATCTAAACGTCAAGTCAAATAGTTTGAGGCAAATAAACGATTACCCGGCTAAATTAATGAGGTTGTTTATTGTAAGCTACCAGTTGTTTAAGACTAGTTCTCAATTAAGCTGCATAAGAGCTTTTCTGTCCCCCTTAGTGAAACTCTTATAGGATCTCTATAGAAATCCTTACTCTGAGGTAGCGGCAAAGCGGCAACATACGTAATATCTCTTATTGGTCTGTGGCGGCAACTATCAATTGGGGCCCTTTACATGATTATTAGTAGCACAAAACTAGGATAATTTATCCCATAGCCCATAGCTATTAGCCCATAGCATTTTCTAATCTATCGTTGACTTCTAAATGGTTTTGATATGCTTCAATATTCGTCAATATTCATGTAATTCGTATTGTGATTTGAGCGTATCACGTGACAATAATCACCATGTAACACGTTGTCATTGTCAATCGTTTCGACATTAAGATGATTGAAAATTGCGGAAGTTGAGATTATCAGGGCTAGGGTATGTAAATTTCCCGGGATTTCCCGGGATACCAATCGGGACCGGGACTGCAAACCCTTTCAGGGCGCTACCGCGAACTCAAATCCAAATCAAATATCTGAATAATCCGTCATTACTAAACTAAGTGCGCCGTGTATGTTCTTTCAACAGGAAAAGTTTAAATTAAAATAATTATACCGAAGATTTTTTAAACACAATTAATATTGTTACTATTCGTAAAATATTGACATTGTTGGATATAGGTATTTTAATTTAATATGTACATATATATAAAATGCATGCATTCGATATACATACGCCAACCGGCACAACATAGCGGTTCCACACTTTCTGCAGTATATAATAATAATAATAATAATAAATATGCTTTATTGCACCACACAAGAGAACAATGTTACACAAAAAAAACTAATATACTAATTTCTGACCTCATGTACCTAAGTAACTAACTATGTTAAACAAATACAGCATTTATGCATTCATTCATTTATTTTTATTTTAGATTGACATAACGAAGCGAAGCGATAATATTTTTTTATCACGTAACTGTAGTAAAAAAACCTCAATGAGTATGAAATTAAGTTAAATGTAGTTGATTGTTCAGTTAAGATTCCATAACCATCGTTTTGGTGCAGTCATACAAAGTCTCGAACTTTTGTGCAGGCATTATAAAACCAAACAAGTTGTAAAAAAACAAAACACGAGAATTATAATCTGAAAATAAACCAGATTAATCCAACGAGAATTATGAGAATAACAGAAAAATGCGCAGAGTATTTTTTGGCGAACAAAAGGTTATTAAAAGGAAGGACTTTAAAGGAACAAAGAGAGGCAGATGATAAATTAGACAATTTACCTAGACTATTTACATAAGCATAGCACGTTCCAAATAAAAATAAAAATCAACAAATAAAGATGATAGATCGATAAATGGGTAGATTATACCTACTGTGGGAATTTTCACAACCATACGTTCATTCACCCATGACACGGTCATAATTCGCTTAGATAAGAAGCGCAAGATGGGTACGGGTTGACAAATTGATAAGTTCATAATTACTTAGTGGTCGCGTCGCGGACAGTGTGGTCGACTAATTTGAGTATCGCATGTGGCGTATGGCGTAAGGGAATGCCCCTCCGTGGGAAGCGCGCAACAGTTCGGATCGCCACAGTATGATTTGATAGAAAAGACGTAGTGTTGGTAAAGGGTATTAAGGCCGGGTGGATGCGTAAGTTTGATCTAAGCGTCATTTGCTGCCGTACGTAGTTTACGTAGAAAGTTAGATTTACCTAGCGCGCAGTTCAATACTTAATCAACTAGCAGAAATAACTATTAAGAGACAAGAGTCAACAGTAAGCTCGGTTCTCCATACAAACGTAGTTTCGCTCTCATTTTAAAATGGCATGCTGGAATCATTTCAAAATTAGTATACACTAGGGGAGCCAGTATATCTAGGTCGGAAACCAGTTTCTGTTGCTTAAAATTATAATGGAGAAAAAATACAGCGATTACCTATTAAGGTTTTCATACAAGACCTGAAAAATTCAAAAACTTGCTGTATTTTTTTCTACTTCAATTTCTAGCAACAGAAACTAATTTCCGATCTAGATATGGCGGATCCCATTGTGTATACAAAGCTTCATATTATTTCAGCATGGTGTTTTGAAATGAGAACGAAACTACCTACGTTTGTATGGAGAATCGACTTCGGTCGAGCGTACGGGGGACTCTAAGTTTATATTTCGTTCATTGCTGGAGGCTGGAGCAACTTGCTGCCGCCCCAGTTAGGGACATTAAGTAACTGGAGATTTTTCTAAATCGTTGTAAGGTTCATCTACTTATTTTTTTTTTTGTTTTGCGGTAAAGTGAACGCGATCCGGGGCACGTCACATCAAAAAACCGTGAGGTAGTAAAGTAAAGCGGAGGCCACAAAGTACAATATATATACTGAGATAGAGATACCAGTGAAATACTCCACATAGATCGTAGCGCCGTTGTGTATTTAGTAAGAGCTAACCGCACGATCGCTGCATCCCTGTCACTACAATATGCAAGTGCGATAGATATAGCACCCAGTGACATCTGGTACAAACAAGTTAAACTAACATTTCCATAGAAAAAATTGTACTTCGAGCTAAAAGGCCCCTGGCGGAGGCGGCGTCGTGTGTGGCATATTGGTGACAGTTTTGGAAAAATCAAAATGCAAAACATTATTTAATGTTCTGTGTGTTTAGTTTTAGGAGGTATTTAGTTTTTAAGCCACGGGGATGGCAGAATAACAGCGTCTGTGGGGCTAGTATGATCGCTTATATGGCGGACATATAGCATTCGTCCCTCTCGCACTTACATACTTGACAGTACGGGACGAATGCTATATGTCCGACATATAAGCGATCATACTAGCCCCTCTGTTGACCAAGAGGTCTCTTGGTACAGAAACAAGTTTGTTTTTTAAATACCACGTCGGTGGCAAACAAGCATACGACCCGTCTGATAGTAAGCGGTCACCGCATCCTATAGGCACCTGTAACTGAAGTCACGAGCGTTGCCGACCCTTTAAAAATATATACACTTATTTCAGGAAGGGCCCTATACTGGAGTCCCTAGGGAAAACCTTAGCAGCGAGCTCATTCCACAACCGGACCATTTAGGTTCTAAAGGTGTGAGGATGAATGCCCTGCCGACGACCAGCGGTACCATGGCAGAAAGCGGCCGTGGGCATCGGTTGAACAGTTCTTCGGAGCTAAAGCTACATCTTTTCAATTATTATGTTACTTTCCCTTGTGCCACACTGCCTATGTAAGTTACCTGCCTGTAATTTAGAATTACTGTTAAAAAGGGGGATTTTCCATGTATATCAGTTTTTGTGAGGTCCCGATATTTCGGCACTGTTGTCTACCCACATACCATAGCGATCTACCCTCTTCTTGGTTCGGTTTTTTCGCTCAGTGTCACCGTTACTACCACCGTCCATATTCTCACTTGAAACTCTATCACGATCACGACACCAGAGCTTTCGGATCACTGGACGTCAGACGCTCGACAGTTCAAACCCATATTCCCGGTTGAAATTCTTATTTTTATTGTTTTGGATTTCGATGGCTTCCTTGACGATTCTCGGTAAGTATGTATCTAGTGGCGTTCTGTTGAGAAAATCTGAGGGTTGTGCAACTCTATCCAATGGTTTGTTCCTGCCTCCAAAACGTGTTCAGCGATGGCTGATTTTATACGCTCAGATATGCTCTGAACTCTGTAGTGACGTCACTTACTGCGCATATAACTTATGGGATGAGGAACATGTAGCCAATGAACGGGCGGGAGTGCGTGTGTGTGTGTGTGTGTGTGTGTGTGTGTGTGTGTTAGGGTGGTCCACAGACATCAGAGAAAAGCAGACTCGCAGTATTAAGCCAGATGATTTTCCATATAGTTGTCTCTTTAATCCTTATGGTGCACCAAAATGAGTTAGAATGCGACAGATAATACAATCATTTTCGGCTGTTAACAAGTTGTCTCGATTTGCGAGCACACCAGGATGTTAAATCCCATATAAACTTAACACACCATAACGTCAGTTCAGTACAATTTTCAGTTATGAAGACGGAGACACTGACAGGTGAAGACGTGTCAGATGTCACTTGTCTGTCTCTCTCAAACTGTCTGATTTGTACATTAGTGAGAATAGATCAGACGTACAAAAATCGTTCAACTTAAATGAGCGGATCTGCTTTACTCCGATATCTGTGGGGTGGTCCAAAAAAATTTTTTTTTCGATTTCCGGTTTGAAAAGTCATGCAATCTGTTGCTTATGACTAGTGATTTAACGTCCTCAAATATTGTCTCACTAATCGTAGTAGAACTTGGTGATAATAGGTTGTTAAATACAAGAACTGTGTGATTTGCACTCGGGTATGTCCTAAAACTACTACCAAGACCACCGGGGGATGGGCTGCAGCATCCCTGGAGTGCGGTGGAGATACTGCGATCGCCAACCCGCATGCCAAGCGTGGCGATTATGGCATATACCCCCGTGAATTTGGGGGAGGCCTATGTCCAGCAGTGGACGTCCTTTGGCTGATATGGTGGTGGTGGTGGTGGTGATTTGGTATCTCTGTTACTCTTGTCTTCTACTACGATTAGTTAGACAATATTTAAGGACGTTAAATCACTAGGCATAAGCAACAGATTGAACGGGTTTTCAAACCAGAAATAGAAAAAAAATTTTTTTGACCACCCTAGTGTGTGCGTGATTACAAGTTATCGTGCCAGAGGAACTTGTTCATGGAAATCATATATTAGTTCCTAGAAAGAGTGTAAACCAAAATATTTTTTTTGAATTCAATGAAAAAATTAAGAATAATTTCAATAAATATCTCCTCCTTTAAAGTAACCTTATCAGAAGACTATACACAAGTATGCGATAGACATTTATTTACTTTTCTGCTGTCAAGATTACGTCATAATCAAGTCAATATTACAATACCCAAAACACAAATTGCACAATCAAAAGTGCTAAATAATTAGCAGGCATAAAAAAAATCAAGCCGAAATGCTTAATAAGAGGCAAATGCAGATGCTAGCGGGTTATTTGCCGAGTCTAGCGATCTACGGAATGGCGGCCGCTGTTTACGGGTTATACGTCACTGACTGGAAGGTCCTTGTAACGCTGATACCATACTACAATGGACAATTCGCGGAGAAGAAATAGACACCAAAAACTTAACTAATGAAAATCGGCAGGTGGTCATACCAGTTCTCTATATAAAATCACGGCGCACGCGTTCGGAGGGACAAAGAAATCTAGAGAGTGGAATAACGAGGTGTGTTTAAGATCAGGTGTGGTCGGATTTGTTATAATGTACGCACCCGGCGCACGCGCAGCTGCCCTCAGCCCTCCTCCGGCTCGCGACCCTCCCGAACTCTTTTGTCCATTGTCATTGTATTTGTACAAAAACTATATCATTGTAAATTTCATGCCTCGTTCTTGATTCTTTAGACTTAATAAAATTTTAATGCTGTATAATTAAACTGGATTTTTATTGTCCAGTTGCATTGATTAAATATCTGGAAAGGTGCACGCGTGGCGTTTGGAACGTGTACTATTGTGTGGTTGGGTGAAGAAAAACTCCGTGAAGTGGTGAAGGCGATGAAAAGATCCGTCGTTCCTCAGTCGCCATCTAAGTGGGCTTGCATTTAAAAACAACCAATCCAATAAAATTTAGATGTTGAGCGTCGTGTTCTTCATAAATTGGATACGCAGTTGCACGAGAGCTCGTAAACTAAGTAGTTAGCTTCCTATCATCCTATCCAAATACTTCTACCATTGTGAATATTTCTGAACTCCTTCACCCAATATTGTGTTTCATGGGATCGTTTTTGCTGCCATACCTATCCGATCTACTTAAATCACGAGTATGAAAAACTTAACTTACCCACCAACTTCTTATATGTCGAAGTCTATAACATTTGGTGCAACCACCATCATTCAACGGATTCCCGCGATCTTGTCCAAATGGTCGATCCACCTTGTTGAGGACCTTCCCATGTTAAGCATCCTGAAGAGTACTACAGATGTATTCGATGGAGATCTATGCCATAACACGTCTTAATTTATATATTGTATCCATGTTATACATATGTAATATAATATGACATTGTGAATACGATTACAGTAAAAAATAAGTATACATGCGTAGAATAAAATAATAATAAGTTATGTACACACAATTTAGCATAACTGGGGGCTGCAAATGCAAAAGGAACTCGTACTCATACAAGGGCGCTCGAGGGTGGATTCCCGTGTTGACCTGCGACTACTTTATGTCATCATGATGCCATTAGGTAATAACTCGTAGTGACGGTATGTATGATGATGACATCATCCTCCTATCTTTTTTTAACCCCCGACGCAAAAAGAGAGGGCTGTTATATGTAAGTTTAACGCGTCTGTCTGTGTATCGGTCTGTGGTATCGTAGCGTTTTTCTTGTGTCGTAGATAATTTTATCTCGAGTGTTCTTCATGAAAATCTGTTCAGTTTTTGAGATATTGAGCTTTGAAATGAAAATGTTGGAGGTTTTTCAACTTTTCTAAGTTGTAGTTGTTCCCGGTTCTATCCTAAAAAGCCCGGGATCCGTTTCGGCACCTAATCCCAAGATGCGGCGTAGGCACTACTTTCATGAAGGCGTTTGGAAAACTAGAACTTGTCTGGATTAGACTGGATTCCTCACGATGGTTTCCTTTACCAGAAAGCTACTGTGAAATAGATCAAATGACACTTCGAGCACAAGTTTTTCTAAGCCCAGTTTGAGCCGGGGTTTTAGCCCACGACATCCAGATGAAAAGCCTTACCGTTTCACAACAGTGGTTTATTTAACTAAAAGTACCATCAGTACCATACCTACCAACTGTTTAATAATTATTGTAAGTTTAGGAAATTTGCATTATGCTAGAAAAAAAATTCATGTATTTGATTATATCAAACTTTCAGATTTGGGATAACCAACTTAATTCCGAAATACTCATTTGCTTCGACAATATGGTTGCTTATTCTAATTTTGCAAGTTGATTCATGCGTAGGCGAAGAGCACGGCATATCGAGCTAAGCTAGCGAGCGAGCAAATAGAAATTTGGGCGCACTCTGGGGGACCATTTGGCCTACAATATAATCAGTTTGACTCGCGGGCCCACATCGGAGCGCCCCTAGCCCCAGACCCTTGCATGCCGAATGCCGATACAACAAAACAAACCCCGCGCCGCTCAGTTCGACTTACACTCGCCTGTAGGTCGCACGCCGACCGCGTTCCCAGTTGTGTTTACGAGTGACTTTAAAGTCCTTTACTTAGTTACAAGTGACTTTCAAAGACTGTGCAGTGCTATGGATTTGTCCTGTGAAGAGAACATGCAGGTGTCTAGCGGGAGCAGCGGGCGGGACGCCTGCGTCGCGGGCCCGGACCGAGCGCTCGACCAGGACCCCAGACTTCTGGGGAACCTGCTGGCGCTTGAGCGGTTCCATGCGCTGCATACGGACTACTTCCAGCACGTGCAGATTGACATCCAGCCCTTCATGAGGAAGGTCGTCACCACTTGGATGCTGGAGGTGAGTCTACTTACCCTAAACATAGGCATTGCATTTTGCCATAAGGCGTCTTAAAAATATTTGTATACTGTTTATTATAGATCTTAACATATCTTTATGTATATCTATGTACATATCTACATTACTACTATTAAAACAAATGCTAGAACTCGAAACAAAAGTACTAAACTTATACCACCACCACCACCATATCAGCCAAAGGACGTCCACTGCTGGACATAGGCCTCCCCCAAATTCACGGGGGGTATATGCCATAATCGCCACGCTTGGCATGCGGGTTGGCGATCGCTAAACTTATACATAATTCCTTAATTACCTTAATACAATTGGCAGGGCATATTTAATGTGGCTACATTTATATAAATAACTGAATCATTTGGTTTTATAATTCCTTCGTAAAAAGTGTATATAAACGAAGTGGACATTGAGTCGTGATTCGTGACTGTTTATTTACAATTATTATACCTACTCATGAACATGGTCATAAAGAAGAAACACCTGCTTTTAAACGTCATCTTATCACAAAGGTCAATGACCTTAGCATCAAGTTCATTGACCCACATTGAAGCTTCAGAAAATACTAATTGTAGGGGTCATGCATATATTTTATTAAATTATTAGTTTTTATTGAAACTTCTACTTAGCTGTTGATCTATATGCGTTCAGGGCTGTGAAATCTCTTATATCCCGTGGTTTTATTTGCAACTACTCATCATAAAATTATAAAACTTGCACAACACCATAAATAACAATTTTTCATACTTTGAGTAGAGTTGATGTCTTCAATGTCAATCATCTCAAATACTAATATAAAGTACTATAAAAATATAAATAATCAAATGTCATATGTGTAGTACCGTAAAATGGGGTGAGTAGGTTTCGCGGGGAGAGGTGGGTTTTGAATGAGAGAGAAGGTTTGAGAGGGGGGTGAGAAGGGATTTTAAGGCTACTGCTACACAAATAATGTATTCCAATTTAAAATGGAGCTATAGTAATACGCATAATAATAAAAATCGATCCAACAATCTTCCAAAATCACCTTTGTATGAAAACCCCTCTCACCCCAAATACGACGCACTACGGGGTGAAGTGGGTTTTCCTCTTTATTGTCAAAGTTATTAAATGAAACTATTCAAAATAAAATAAAAACTAAAATACAAACGTCCGGAACACTTATTATATACACCATTCAGTTTTCATATGTAAAAATAGTATGTTATCGAGATTTGAATTTCAGTTTTGACCCTACTCACCCCATTTTACGGTATTGTTAACTTTCTTCGGCCTGTTTTACGACAGAACAACTCAATGTTTATCACTAATCAGGTTACTTAATAAATGGCTACTCGCTTTGTAAGTTAATTAATCCCTGATCCATATTAATGCAGCAGCCTACGTAACGTACAGAGTAAATAACAAGCCTTCGTGCCTACACTTCTGTATGATTCACCAGTCGTTCTAATTTAGCTTTTAGCTGGTCCACATAAGGTCCCCATATTGGATCCTGCAACGCTTTAAGGAGTACAGTACGCATTGAGCCCTTACTAATGCTTACCAACGGAAACTTTTTTACCTACCAGCTTTTTACCGAGCTTAACTCTTCAATGCGCACGGAATCTTTATAACCGCCAGTAAGCTCAGGTAAGGGTCTAAAAACATTGCTATTCTTTGATATTGTGCAAGGAAAAAATTGGATCGTCTTTCATCCCTCTTTTAACCTTTTCGTTGTTACGCGAAACTCGCCCGTAAATCCCGTAATGATTCGCGGTTGGCACTACACGCCCAATAAGTTTAGAGAAATGCGCATTTCGTGTTTGTTTGTAAATGAGTTTCAGTAAGCCTGCACTATACAAATACATACTTCTACATAAAAGGACTAGTTATATTTAGTCTCCTAAAATCCTTCAATAAATGACGACTATCGTTTCATAGTTTCAAACTACCCTCGCCAGTCCCCGCGTACCATCACCAACACAGTTAACCGCATTCGTGCACTTAAAGCCAAGACACACCGAATGCGTGCGCAGCTTGCCGCGTGACTTGCAAGCGGTGTGTCATCTACTATGACATTTCATACGACACAACGCGCACGCCACGCCCACGCGCACGCGCACGTACTGCGCACGCATTCGGTATGTCTCGGCTTTTAAGGCGAAGGGTAGGGCAAGGCATTCTCCATACAAACGCTGTGGAAGTTTTATTCGTTAGTTTTGGCACTACAGCATTTAATGTAATTTTTTGTTTGTATAGTCGTCCACATCGGTTTCGATGACGGCGACCCTAGCTATAACGGATTTTTGTTTGTACCTACATATTGGATATACGCAGAACCCGATGTTGAAATTGTGCTTTATTACAAAAAAAAATTAAAATAAAAAATACAAAAATATTACCAATAAGTCATAGCTAACCGAAAAATAAGCAAATTGACCAAAAAAAAAACTGTAGCGCAAACACAAACGAAGAAAAACGTGCACAAAGTTTGTATGGAAAGAGCTTGCCTGCCCCTTCGCCTTAATGTGCATTGTAATAAGGGTCACTAATGGACAGTTAACTGTGTTGGCGTTTGTACTTGTGCAAGTCAAATTAACAATAGTACTGCAGACATGACATTTTAACTGCATGGCAAAAGTAACATCAACAAGAATCTACTTCACCAATTACAAATTGAGGATGACCGCCGCTGGACAGCCGCATGCTTGAGCCACTAGCTAGACCACCACAGCTCAAAATCCGACGTACTCCTCGAAATGTAGCTGCACTTCCCAACAACTTGGTAGGGGTAACTTGGTGGTAATTACTATAATATTACTCGTAGCGGGAGATCGAGACCTAATTACCGGTGCTGTCTGTAAACCAGCGCTGCAGGTGTTTGACACCTCGGCATAATGCTAAGACAGCAGCCGATTCACTGCCACGAAGACACACGTTATGTGTTCTATGTGAGTTTTCTTCCTTTTGTATCTGTGTGTCTTTTGTTTTGTACAGTGAACAAATGTCTTTCTTCTGCTTCTTCATCTTCTAATTAATGCCTTTGCTGTTATCCCCAGGTCTGTGAAGAGCAGCAGTGCGAAGAGCAAGTGTTCCCACTGGCCGTCAGCTACATGGACAGATTCCTGGCGCAGCGCGCCATCTCTCGGCAGCAGCTGCAACTTCTGGCAGCCACCGCCATGCTGCTTGCGTCCAAGTTCCGACAGTGCCACCCACTCTCAGTGGACGTGCTCTGTGCTTATACTGACCACTCAGTTCACCCACATGAAGTTAGGGTAAGCGCTCATCTAAAATACTTTTTAGGGTTCAGTATCAAAATGGTAAAAGGATGGTGTTGATGTCTGTCGGTTTGTCTGTCACATTGGTACAGTATCTTAAGAACTACTTACGCTTACGATTTGAAAATTGGAATATTTATAAAGAAGCTAACCCAGATGCATAGAACAATGTCTTTTTAAATCTTTTATTTTTATTTTCTGTAAAAGTTTGTAGTTTAAAGTCTAGTGTGTCAGTGACTATGTCAAATGGGGTGTCGTATGAAAGGGCTTGAATGGCACACTCTAAAACAGTCTTTTTTTACAGTGAAGAAATTTGGATTATGTAAAAAATACCCCCCTCCCCATATTCGAAGTTTAACAAGATAATATCAATATAAATATTACAGGAAAAATATAATTCTATCTATAAATAAATAATAAATAAACCTGTTCACAAAAATTCACGAGAATCGGTTGAGAAATGCGACCTGTAGAGAAGAACATCCGGACAGACATACGAAAGAATTTTTGTCGAAAACTGAAACGGAGACGCTCGCTTCGCTTGATCGGTCAACTAAGTTTGCATAGTGCTCCGATCTCAGGCTCTGATCTCAGATTATGCTCCGATCGAATACGCTGCTGATCTATAGCCTTCAATTCCTCCTGAATTAATGGGGTCGTGACGGGTACACGAAGGTTTTACGGAACCCTCGGTGCGCGAGTCCGACTCGCACTTGACCGGTTTTTTTCCTGTCAAATTGATGGATGGATGTCGAATTGTGAGCAATCTTCTTGAATTTTACCTACCTGTAGAGTGATAATTGTTAACCTCCCACTCCGGAAACGCATTACAACATAGGAAAGCAGCGAGCGCCTTCCTTAACTTTGACGTAGTCTTGAACTTTAATTAGGCAATGATAGCATCTAATAAGGCGCGTGATTCAGTGATTCGTCACCCGGGAAAGGTCAAGCGGTTCCGACGCCAAACGCCCTACATCCTGCTCCGACCGCAACCTGCGCCTGGGCATTGTTTTGCTTCCACTGTGAATGGACTCGATTAGCCAAGTCAAATGTCACCCCAAAGATATGGCCTTTATATTACCCGTTTCCTTAAGTTACCCGTGTGGTTAGTTTCCGGTAATTACTTCTTCCGCGGCCGACACTTTCTTGAGGGAGGGAAATAAGTATATCGTGTAGCCCTCTCATTTTAAGTCGCTGCCTGTGACGGTCTTAAGCACTGACTTGTTACTTACGGGCTTCCGTCGGAAATGTGGGCTACATGAGTTGATATCCAGATAAGACTGCTTATAGACTAAACTATTTTATTTTTTAAATACTCACATACACGTTTAAATGACTAAAGAATGTGGTGTCCGTTCAAAATTCTAACAATCATCCTCATTGTTGAAGTTAACAATTAAACACGTTGCTGCAACATAGGAGAAAGTAACTGCATTTGTATTATCGGTAGAATGTATTGTGTGTAGTTAGATAAACTGAACATTCCCACAGCCATCCAAAATATCATAATGCGTAATATCCAGGTAGAGGCAGGTGTGACTCGATCAATTAGTGCGGTCCCAGCGAGTTGACTTTGTCACTTGATTCACACGCATTCAGGGCACCGTAATTCAGTCAGGTGTCAAAAAATTCATTTCCTATGTTCGTGACCCAAAACATCCCTGCTTATTGAATACTTAACAAACTGAATTACTTATTTCACATAACGCTAGCGGGAAAGGAGATCTCACCTGATGTTTAGAAAGATAAGATGCACAGGCCTCATAATTAAACGCGAATAAAATGCCATAGCAAAGGACAGCGTGAGAATCGTATATTTCAAGGTGCCGTATGGCATCGTGGGACATACTTCCTTGCAATTAATGCGTGCGATCAAAACGATAAACTCATCGTCTGCATACGCAATTAGGTCATATGGCGTGCGGGTCAGTTTTACATTCCCATGCCTTACGAATTACGGAGTTCTTGAGGGCGAAACACGCTACTATGGGCTTTATTTATTTATTGAATCGTTATTGCACAAAAGAAAACTTATAGTACAAAAGGCGGACTTAATGCCATGTGAGTGGAATGCAAAAAAAATTGTACATAGTCAAGGTCTTAATAAAAGCGTAATTTCCAATCGAAAATCAAAAATTGATCACCCCGGGCGGGATACATTTTTTCATTTTCGATTGGAAATTATAATGCCGTTAAGTGGACGTTTCCACTTCTAAAATATTTAAATTAAAACGTAGATTAAATTCAGGCCTTACCTATGTAAATTTTTTTTGCAATCCACCCATAAAGCATTCTCTACCAGTAAACCTTAATTTCCCAAAAAGGCTAATAAAAGGCTTTTATTCTTTCTTTTTATTTTTTACCAAATTGTAAGTCGGCCCAGATTCTTTGTAACGTAGCTATATACGAATGTAAAACCAAACCTATTTACAGATTCATTCGAAAGGTGGAAAGACGTAAACAAACTAATCAATTGACATGTGACTCTATTTATCTAGCCCTATTTATAAATTGGTTGTTTTTGTTTACGTATAATTAAGTCTAAACTCTAAATCATGCCTTTAAACTTAACTGTACTTACTGATATGTATTTCAATAAAAGATAAGCATGGTTTTGAATTTATTGTGGATGAATGAACTCTGTTGAGATAACAGAACATTTTTAATTATTTTCACACGTACACGGAAACTTTGATAGCGTCGTGTAGTTTATTGGCTTCACATTGCTTTTGTTATTCTAATGGACAAGCTACCCTTTTAAAAGCAGTCCCTTCTTATCATATTTCTATTTTCACATGTAATGCGATTCGCTACTTTTTGCGGTTTCCGCCTGATTCACCGAGTATGACGGTTACGATTCAATTGCAAAGAATACGCATGTCCCTTCTTCGGTCCTCCTTAAATAAGTGGATGGTAATTGCATTGAGTGAAATTAAAAGGAGTTGCTTTGTTGAAAAGGGCGAGGTTCACATGGGGTTGATCCCTTAGGAGACACAATGATTTAGTTTGCAATGTACCTGCAGAGTTATGGTTTGTTGCAGCAATGGGAAGTGATGCTGTTGCAACGGCTGAACTGGCAGCTGTCCATCGCGACTGCGTTCGACTTTATCGAGCCGTTCCTTGCGCGGGTGCCGTGGGGCCGCGCCAATCCTCTCGTGCGCACACATGCACTAACGCTTATATCGGTCTGCTATACCGGTAAGTTTCTTCAGTTTTTAACCCCCAACGTAAAAAGAGGGGTGTTATAAGTTTAACGTGTCTGTCTGTGTATCTATCTGTGGTATCATAGCTCCCAAACGGATGAACCGATTTTCGTTTAGTTTTTTTTGTGTCATGGATAATTTTATCCCGAGTGTTCTTAGTCATGTTTCATGAAAATCTGTTCAGACGTTTTTGAGAAATTGAGCTTTGAAATGAAAATGTCGGGAGTTATTCAATTTTTTTAAGTTGCAGTTATACCAGAAATCATTGGAAAATAAGTAATTGTGACCATAAAATATTGTTAGACCCCTGAGTCCAAGTACGGCCATTCATTTTGTTTTTATTTTGCTAGATAATTTAATCCTAATCGTGGACTTAACTATGGTACCTTGATGTTAAATATCATCAGGGTAATGCACATTTCTAATGTTACGTCAGTAAGTTCATGTCCACGGCCATTGGCACCGTGGCAGAAATATATATATAGGATAGAATAGTAGCCTCTTGGTAGTTGTAGATATTATGTATTTTAAATATTTACACGATGCCTACCGTGCAGGTCTCATCCATAGTTATTCTGCAAGTTTATAAATTCACTGCGAAATTGTGTAACATGCGGGCACCGACTTCCTTAAAATGTCAATGTACCATTAATATATCACTAAATGCCTGTACAAATCGGTATTCTCGCTCATTAGTTAAGTGAAATATAGCCGTTCGCTAAAAGCAGAAGTATTGTTTTTCGATTAATTGGAAATGGTGCGTCCCTTTGTTTGGGAATGCCATAGAAGTGCGTGCAGCTACGGGGTGGTTGCGCGGGCGCAGGGTGGAGTGGACGCGTGTATCGGAACGCGCACATGCTGGCGCGCACTGATATCGCACACCTTGCGCTCGGGCACCCCTCAGCCACTGACCCCACTCACATTGTCAAATTACACATAAAAACTTTAATGGTACAGTTTTAAAGCTGAAAAGAATATAATTAGTTTTAATGTGGGATGACCGCTTAAAGTCCTCTCCACGTGCTCGTGCAGGTGGCAGTTTAAGTTTGACGTCAAATCTACACGAACTTTCATGTATTCTATAGGTATTCACTGCATTTAATACGGATTAATATTATTACAATCGTCAAATCTATACATAGCATACGTAACATAAAACACAATGATAAATTGATGGTAAACTGCATAATACTCAAAGTCAAAGTATTTATTGTTTGAGAGAATTGGGTTACATGGCAGGTATAATACACAATTTTACACATACTCGTAGTTTCACCAAGACCTACCTAGAGTTATTGTTATTAAATCTTGCATATTGATCTTAAGTGCCTATAGGCTTTTGTAATTCATTGCAAAGTTTTGGTCATAGAATTGCACGGTATCATATTCTCATAGTTTCGTGATGCAGATTACGTCGGTTACACTTACACTAGCTAGGTGTAGGTACGGGGCGTAATGTTATTATGGACCCTCGCTCGACACCTTAACCGGTCATGCCATGTAATTGCCACTGACCAACAGTGACCCTTTGCAGCAACCCCGAAGGGTTGAGCTTACACGATCACTGAGCACGTCGTAAAAAATAAAATATTTTAACATGCACGTGAATACTGCCAGTACTTGACATTTTAATTGTAGGTACCGCCTGCTACGGCTGTAAAATGCGGAATATGGCTTTATGGCAGTTTATTGGTTTTATAAACACGTGCTTTAATGGTATCGCAACGATTCGTTGTCTATCCATTTAAACTTGACACAAAGAACGAAAACCTTCTCGATAGTTCTGTGTTTATTAGTCATATTCAAATTCAACTTGTTTCTAGCCGTTATGGTAGATGCCTCAGCTAATTGATAATACAAAGTTAAAATAGTAAGAGTTGTGAGATATTTGTTAATTAACCACTCGAAGTTATGTTGATGTAACGCTGCGCGCGATCAGACCCGTATGGTCCATCGGATCCTGATAACAGTTATTTATTGCTGACAGTTGCTTGGTTACCCTTATTTTGGTGCATGATCACACATGTCGGAATTAACGCTACGGACATTTAAACATTTTAGGTATTGATTTAATTGATTTATCAACGTTCCAAATTGTAAATAGATATTCTTAACAAACTCGTATATTAGTTATAATAGGTAAACAATTCATGGAATGTGATGCGAAAGGTTTGGAAGAGTAAAAGGGCCACACCAATCGATTGAATGGTAGAGAGGATTGGTCGACGTCGATCGACAGTTTCTACTTCGCCAATCGTTCGGCCAAACCTACAGCACCAATAGATCGATATCGATCGATGGCATCTGTCGACGGTCGATCGATAAATGAAAGTATCTCTGCGTCAAAATGCCACAAAACTGATTACAGGCACTCGCACACTGATTAATGTCATTCATTTTGTTAGTTCCATTGGCATTAGCTTTCTATGACCCTTTTTTCTAATACTAGTACTAAGAATGTAAAGGTATGTCAGGAGACCAAGGTGCGTCGGTGTCGCATGTCGCATGCCGGCCGCCGGAAATGACGCGTAATTGTCGGTAACTTATGTAAGCACACATAGGTGTGAAAGGGTAATAACACGACTTGACCCTAAACTTCCTCTTCTTAATAACTGGTGCTTATGGCCTGTTATTAAAAGTCATTGAGCGAGATCAGCCCCCTTTTCTTAATCATTATGCAAATATATTTACTGAAATTGATCGTCATTCGAGCTTAAGAACACCTTCAGCTGATGACGGTATTATCTGAAGTATCTGATGAAAACGATACCTAGACAAGTATGTATAGACGGTAGCAACAGCTACATTATTAGTTTTATGTACGAAAATCAAGTCAAAGCCAGTTCAAATTATAATATGGGTTAGGTTCAGTGTGCAGCCCGTTCGAGGTTCTAACCGTGTCACGGTCGTTTGGGTGCTCGCGACTGGGGTATGGGCCGCGACCGGCGACAGCTGACTCGCGACAATCGAAGACGTCCCGCGGGTATTGTGCTCTTTACCTCGCTACGACAAAGGCTCCGCGACAAAAGATCGTCTCGGTGCGCACCTGGCGTCCCGACCCTATTCAATTTCAATTACAAAATCAACCTAAACCCAACTACTTAAAGCATATCTTCAAATGAATGATTTGTTATTTTAAAGTCCCAATTCTTAAATTATACTGAGGCGTCTTCACAAATCTCAACGTGTCTGTAAATTCGGAACCAACAATCTCGCGTTTCCGTTTTATTACGAGCATTTTGCTTTGGAGGTGGATGCGGATGTTCTCGTGTAATTTTATTTTTTTAAATTGCTGCTTATCTTTTTACCAAGTGAACCAGTTACAAGGGTTTAGATCCAACCAATAATTCACTGCAATATAAATGCATTGCTTGAAGGTTCAGTAAGGATAGGTAAAAATTAAAATGTCAGTTGGGTTGGCGTCTAAGCACCCGATAGGTAAAGGAATTAAATTACTTACATACCTATTCATGCAATACCATTCAAAATTAATTGCTAGCAAAAAATTACATTATGCACCCGAATGTATATGACTAAAGAAAAAACTTGTTTTGTAAAATAAGACATTAAATCTAAATAACGAACATAAAAATGATAGCAACCAGTTCCGCACAATTAGACATTGACTATTTGCAACCCTTGCAATTTCGCATCGCATCTATTTGTGTTAGATCCGAGACGGGTTTGATAAACGGAACTTAACGGTCCTCGATGTCTGTTACTGTTGGGGTTATTAAGTCTACAATTAGAAGGGCTGGGGGTAAGGCTTGGTAAGACGCGGGGGTGTCTTGCAGGACCCCCTTGGCGTGTGCTTGGCCAGCAGATGTTGGTGCTGCCAACTGACGGACAACCTGTCGCGCAACGGCCCGCGCCGGTCCGCTGCCCATGCTTGTAGAGATCTACTCTG
This sequence comes from Notocelia uddmanniana, assembly GCA_905163555.1. Taxonomy (NCBI): domain Eukaryota; kingdom Metazoa; phylum Arthropoda; class Insecta; order Lepidoptera; family Tortricidae; genus Notocelia; species Notocelia uddmanniana. The sequence continues at coordinate 28,795,477 of LR991055.1, forward strand.
ATATGCACCGCGCAATCGTTCCCGACTATTACGTAATACGTTACCAAAAACCAACTCTCCTCATATAAAGTTAATTGTGATAACACTGATTAGGCAGGTTTTCACTTAATTAATATTTACGTAACAATTAAATATAATTGTCTATTTCGATGTTGCTGGTATATCAATATCAATGACCTCATTCTAGTCAGTGCTATCTAGACATCCAGTCTTGAGGCTACTTTTTCTGGGTAAATTTATGAGTAGTCAGCGCTCGCGTGTTGCGATATTGTTTTTTCTTGAGTGGATAGCGTGAAGAAAAGTGTCTAAGGGCATGGTGAGTTAAGTAAAGAAGGGTGTAGGTGGGCAGTGACCCTACGGTCGTGCAGTTAGTGAAGGTAGCGGAAGGGTCGCGCCAGGTGTGGGGACATCTGCCGTCTTGCCTGCGCTACACCCAGCGACTTACAACTTTATAATTTCTACAAACTTGTTTACGCTTCAATACTGCTACCGTTAGGTCACTAAGAGGTGGACTACGAGGGAGCTTCAATAGAAACTCGTCTTATACGTAGATAAGAAAACGTACCCACAGTAGGTAACTTGGATTATGTATTGTTGATCGTAATTTTGACATGCCTTCGTACTACAGTTAAATTATTGAAAAGAATATTTATTTAGGATCGTTATTGATTAGGCGTAACCTTGATCGTAATTTCTTGGTTCCAAATAATGGGGTCCCTTCGATCGTGGCGAAATCGCAGCTGCGCTCTTAACTAGACGACTTAAGATGTAAATTACCATTATTCGATGCTATTGTCCCGCGGCGCACACAAAAAGATGCAGACGGGGACGTAGTGCACAAATCTGGCAGCTGTCGGAGTTAGACTCCTTCCTTATTCTTTAAACAACAATAGATTGCTCGGTATTGTGCAAAATGTAACACCAACTTTTTCTGCCGATCTTTCCGTCGAGGGACAATTCTTACATTAAACATCAAACTTGTGTGCGTCGACGCAACTTTGCAACTAAAATTTTTATGTGGAATATTGTCGATTCGAGCGCCGGTCACTTCGTGTTTGTTTTATTATCGAGAGGCTCATATGCTATAAGTTGTAGCCGGAGCAGGTAGATGCAAGGCCGCGAGATGCAAGGTGTCCGCGCGAACCACCTGTTCTCGTAATTGCCTCAACAGATGCGCACCGCACCCGATTCCGGTTAAGCATATGAAAATGTATCTCGCAACTTAAAACCATAAGACGATTTGTTCGAATTTTAGCTCTCGCGCTCACTTGACAAAATGTCAAGGCGTGTGTAGGTAAAAAGTAATAATTCCTGTAATGGAATAGGTATCGCAGTTTTTGTTCTCGGACTCGAACATGTTTTACATCAGTGTTGATATTTTAGTCATTTAATATGGCACAATAAATAACGAATGATGATGCGAATGGATTGTCGTCGGGTTCAAGGATCTGTTAGACCAAACGTCAGATAAAATTTAGCTAACTAGGTACATTTTAAAGGATCTTTATAAAATCGAGTCTGAATGAGTTAACGAAAGAATCTATGAGCTTTGAGTACACAAAGATGGTTATACCTAAATATATGTACAAAGATTGATATGACTGGACGGCGCTCTAACTAATTTACTTGGGTTCGCTCCAGGTTTTGCGTATTTATTCTTATTTTGGCACGTAGGTAATTGAATAGTAGGTAATTGAGTCTGACAGAATTTTATAAAACTGCGTTATGGCTGTGTGCACATTTTTTTTATATTTTTTGGATAGTTCTTTCATGATTCTTTCATTTACATCTCAAGACCTTTTTTATATAAAAAATAATAATTGCTACCCTTAATCATGAGTACTTGTCACTTTAGAGTGACAAGTACTACACGTACACGTACACACACGCACACGTACGTTTAGATGTGCTACCGCTGCGACAAGTACTCATGATTAAAGACCGCGAACTGGTCAGAAACATGTCTTTTATAATGTATTCCTTGCCCACAGAAACGGAGTTTCTGCTAGTGCCGCCATCCATAATCGCGGTGGCGTGCATTACGGCGGCGGCGCGTGGGCTGAGAGTGCGCATGTCGATCATCGAGCTATGTGCGCTAACGCAAATGACACCCGCTGCTGCCGAGTTGGTGGCGCGTCACGTTGAGCGAGTCCTGGCGCGCGAGACGCAGCCGCAGGAACCGCGCGCGCGCCCTGCGCCGCCCGCCAAGCAGCCCGCAGACACCACGCAGCTCCCAGACACCCCCACCGACGTACAGGACGTACGTTTCTGACCAGCCAGCAACCAAACTCAGCGTTGTCTATGACGCGTCTATAGACCGCAAACCGCGCTGCAAATGACGCGACGTGGTTATGCTTATATCCAACCAGCTTCGTACGTTTCTGACGAGCTAGCTACCAAACTCAGCGTCGTCTACGACGCGTCTATAGAACAAACCGCGCTGCAAATGACGCGACGTGGTGGTGCTTACGTAGCCAGCTTCGTACGTGTCTGACGAGCCAGCTACCAAACTCAGCGTCGTCTACGACGCGTCATATGATAGACCACGAACCGCGCTGCAAATGACGCGACGTGGCGATGCTTATTCAGCCAGCCTCGTGTCTGTATCGATTTTAAGTCTATATTAGACACACGTGTGATCTCGGAGTTGAAAGAAACTTGAGGAAAGTTGAGAATAGGTGTGTTAATGTTAACGTTTTTGCTCAAAGCGCAGTGATACCTATTGCACATATGTTTGAATCTCTGAATCTGTTTTGAAAGCGATCTACGCCCATTGTCCCCATAGCAGACACTTTTTATGTCGCATCTGGGCGCAGGTAAACGAGGAATTGCATTAACGTATTTATATCAAAAACGTGAATTGAACACCTGAGAAAATAATATTAGACAATTCTCCATTGATCTCAAGTTATTTATTTGAAATATTACTTTAAAGTAGATTTACCCTATTTATTAATTGTAATCACGCTATCACAAAATCCGGCAAAATATCAGTGTTTGAACGTACTTATACAACATATTGCTTACGTGCTAATAAGACTGAATCTAAAATTACCTATGGTATTTTACAATAAAGAAATACTCATTGATTGTTCTAATGTTAATATGCGCACATGTGTTTAGTTTGTGTAATTAGTAGGTACGAGTACATGGTTTAAAATGTTTCTACTCGTATGTAATGTAATATCGATGACATCAAGCCTCTACAAATTGTATTACGATTAGATCTAATTTAGAATAATGTAGTAATGTACCGCTTGTACATGTCGTCGAAAGAGTAACATACCTGTTTGATTTGATTATTGTTTTGTGTGTCATTGTTTAAGTTATAGGATCTCACTTCGTGTTAAGTTCGGTAGGTAGGTATATATGCCTGTACAAAGGCGTGAGTATTTTAATTTTTACTTATTTCGAATGGAAATTCATGAAAGTATGTAATATCTATTTATTTAGGTCGATGTTAAGTTTTAGTAAATTCTAGTCACATGTTTTACACATTCCTGTTTTCGACCAAACTTTGATGTTTAAGATTTATTTGTAAATGTAGATGTTTAAGTAAGTTTTAGGGTAGGTTGCCAATAATTAAATAAGTATTGTACAATGAATAGCTCATTGGTAGTAAAATCATGCTGTAATACGTGCTTTTGTATTAATGAATTCATGAGAGAAATATGATCGTGTACGTAGAGTATGAATGAAGTGAACCGAGTTCCCGAAGGCGCGCACGCGCAGACGCCAGCGCGGCGTTACGCGGTGTTAATTAAACTAATTAAAATTAATTTATGGATGAGCTTTCAAGTTTCTCTCTTTATTCTATTACAACGCCACGTAACTTTCACGTAAATATAAGCACCTCTGAACGGAACCCAAAACCCGGAACTTTTCTCCGTAACAAAACGTACAATTTGTAAACCTTAAGTCGATTGATTAAGAGCTATATTCGAGTGACTAATCAAGTTACTTAAACACGGTATATTTATGTAGTTAGTTCGACCGTGGTTCGACCACATCGAAGCGTCAAGCACGAGACTACTTACATACCTGTACCTTATAGATTATTTATTTTGTCCACCTGAATTACTTGTTAATTGCTAATAAAATAGTTGAAATATAAACCATAAAGGGCTTGTATTTGTTTTATTTACCTTATACAGGTTGGGCCCTGTAACAGGAGCAAAAAATTAAACGGTGGCCTATTTAGCGGACCAGCAATTAATTCCAAGTGGTCTCAGTTGAAAAAAAAGTATGTTTTTTGAATTTGTTTTTCTTCAAAGATTCCTTACGTTTATTTTTATTACTTTTCTGAAGTGACATTAATGTCAATTTATTTTAAAAAGTCAATAAAATTGAAAAAATACCAAAAATAACCTTGGAAACAAAAATTGCAAAAACAATTATTTATTTATTTATTTATGAATTCCTTAGGCTAACACTTACAGTCTAGCTAAACGTATCAGCAGGAGTGAAATTTATTATAAGGTAAGTTACAAGGTACAAAAACTAAAAACTAAAATGATGGGAGCGATTCCAAGCTACATCCATGTGTGAAAGATTGGTCTTTAAACTTCTTGGATGGAGCTTGGAGTGGTAATAGACTCCAGGTACCGGGTGCTGAGCGTCAGGAAACTGGATTCAGTACCTACTGTGAAATATATCCAGCTTGCTATCGCTGTTTAGGATTTCGTTCAAAAGAGCCAACCCACGATGTAGCGGTGAATAGGATATTATGTCTCATAACTTGATACAGTGCTTGAGGTAGTCCTCAAGCACTGTATTGACTGATGTGCTATAATCTTATAGTGTCAAGATCCATTACTCGGAGGTCATAACTTTAGATCAAATTTTTTCCGAAACGAAAATTTTTGAACAAAAATTTTATAAGTAGGTACCAGATGTTACTATAGATGCCCTAAGGAAGCGTCCTTTTAAATATTTGCTCCAGTTATAGGGCTCACCTTGTATATCTTATATTACAACATTTCACACGGAAGTTTGAAAACTTTGAAACCATCGAACGAGTTATACAGGGTGTCCCACGACACGTGAAAGAAAAGTTCCTTTAATCATCATTCGCGTGCCCTTTTCCCATTTACTTGGGGTCGGCGCAGCATGTTTTTTTCTTCCATAACCATCCATCCATCTTTTCCTTGGTCGACCCCTTCTCTTACATCCCTCCACATTCATGCCTAATACCTTTCTTGTCACATGACTTTCATCCCTCCGCATAACACGCCCTAACCAACGTAGACTTATCATCTATGGGTGCCACTTTCAGGCTTCCTCTTATATACTCATTCCTTATGTGATCCATTCTTGTTACGTCACTCATCCATCTCAACATTCTCATCTCCGTAACATGCAATCTATTTTCATCCGTCACCTTTGCGGCCCAACATTCCGATCCATACATGACGACAGGTCTTACACTGGTCTTGTAGATTTTGCTCTTCAATCGGAAGGGATCCTGACGTCGTATATGTTTCCTGAGACCTGTCGCCATTTCATCCATCCTGCGCTGATTCGTTTTTTGATGTCACGGTCAATATCGCCATTACACTGCATGAGGGACCCGAGGTATCGGAAATCAGAGCAGACCGGTAGCTTTACGCCATCAAGCTCTATTGGCATAAAATTGGAGAGACCGCCAAAATTGCAGAACAGGTGTTCAGTTTTAGAACGACTGATTTTCAAGCCCACGTTCTCCAATTTTTGCCGCCACTTCTCTAATCTGCTCTGAAACTCGGGCCCCTCTTCACCGACAAGGACAATATCGTCGGCAAAGAGCATACACCATGGTGCCTCCTCCTTAAAAGTGCCTTTAATATATGTAGAATATGGGAGGTTTTGCTAGAGGTATTATAGAGACATTATTATTTTTACCACGCCGTACCGACACCTCCTAATCTACATTTAAAACCAATATACAATACCTACATTGAATGAATAAAAAAAAAACAATATACAATACCTACATTGAATTAAAAAAGGTCGTATCTTCATAGGAAAAACACGCCAATTACACCCTTTTTTTTGGGCAAGTCAGTTTTTCATCAATAACTCAAAAACTGTTTGACTTATCTTGTTCAAACAAAAAATCGTTGAAACCCATTCAACGATTAATGTACATCATATTGATTTTTTCAAAATTTTACAAGTCATAGTTTGGATAGTTTGGAAAGTTTGGAAATTAGAGGGGCAGGGGGGACACTTTTTAAGGCCTATCCATTGATACCCTACACGCGTATGTAGGTAGGTACATTGAAAAAACAATTTGACCCCACTGTTACATTTATGAGGTGCCCCCCAGATTAATGTTTTTTTCGTGATTTCATATCATATTTCTATAGCGGTTCATAGCATACACCTTTCTACAGAATTTTATAATTGTAGTGCTCATAGTCTCCGAGTAAATCGGCTGTGACATACTGACGGACGGACGGACTTTGTGACATGACGAAATTATAAGGATTCCGTTTTCGCCATTTTGGCTACGGAACCCTAAAAAACCGCAAATGTGTGTAAAAATTTGCCGGCAAAAATTTTTTATATAGTAATCAAACTTGCTCACAAAAATTCACGACAATCTGTTGAGAAATGCGACCTGTAGAGGAGAACTGCGGGAAATCTATAAATCCGCCACAATTAACGCCGGCAGGACATACGAGCATTTTTGCCGAAGCTGAAACAGAGACCTTCGTTTCAGTCTGTCAATAAAGTACCTATGGATCAACAGGGTATCAAGGTGTCAAATTATACCAGGATTTACCTATTAGTTGGGATTGGGACAACGTTTTATGGCAGAACTGCGTAGCGAGACTTACCATTGTAAGTACATGTAATGTTTTTGACGGGATTCATTCGTCTTTCGGTAGGTACATTTGATATTCCGAAATGAGCACCTAATCATTCGGTTTGACAATAGGATTTCTATTAAAATTTTGTCCGTCTCCGCGGGAAAGAGCATGTCATACTCGTATAATAAAGAAGGGTGAGAGATTGTATGAGAGAAGAAATGATTCTAAGGCGAGAATGAGTTCTACGCAGACGAAATCGCGAGCAAAAGATAGTTTTTAGGGTTCCGTACCCAAAGGGTACAAACGGGACCTATTACTAAGACTTCGCTGTCCGTCCGTCCGTCCATCCGTCTGTCACCAGGCTGTATCTCAAGAACCGTAATAGCTAGACAGTTGAAATTTGCACAGATTATGTATTTTTATGTATGTATGTAAGCACTTTATTGTACACAATAACAGTTTAAAACATATACATGTCACACAGGATCAGAGTACAAAGGCGAACTTATCCCTATGAGGGATCTCTTCCAGCTAACCTTTATTGTGGCTATAACGAAAAATACTAAAATCAAAATAATAATAATAATTAAGGGGGGGCTCCCATACAACAGAGTAGTTGTGGGCGTTTTTTGCTGTATCTCATGAACCGTAATAGCAAGGAGGTTAAAATTTTCACAGATGTTGTATTTTTATTGCCACAATAATAACAAATAATAAAAATAAAATATAAATAATATTTAAAGTTTTTTTTTTGGCACGGAACCCTTCGTGCGCGAGTCCGACTCTTACTTGGCCGGTTTTGATTAATATTTAGGCTCGGATTTAAACATACGGTAGACCTTTATGTCGGTAAGTTATGTCATAAAATGTACTACCAAATTGCGATATATGACATTCTTGTATTTTGACGTCTAACAGCTTGCTAAATGCTTTTAGCGCCATCTGGTAGAAAGACTGGATAGTTTTATACGGGCTTGGAATGAACAACCTCGTAGCCCACACGGGAGGAGGGAACGCGACTCACTGTACTCAACTACTCAGGTTACGCAACTAGCAGGCTTAGCGTTGTGAAATTTCCACGATAGATGGCGGCGAGAACCTAATTACATATTTACATCGTGGACCGTGGACATTGTGGATTGATATTTGGTTAATATTGCAATACGAGTATGTTAACCGTTATATGCGTTATTTATAATTATATGTGTAATATTAACAAACAAAATAATTTTGACTTTCGAAAAAAGAATAGTTTCGGGATAGTTTCGCCAATATTTCTTCTGACGGTTTTTTCAGCTGAACTAGATGGCGCTGCATGGCAACGTATGTTTAGTCTATTCTTAGCCCATGGGGTAAAGCAAAACCATTTTTATAATGAACGCCCTTCTTTCGGCTTAGGTGCTCACATCCGACGTAATGTATTCTCAAAACATAGACAATAGGCATTCATTTTGAAAATATGTGGTTTTATTTTCACTCAGCTCTACTAAATAATAATTTAATAATAGATCATCCTGGCTAGTATGATAGCTTATACCGTCACGTTAAATGGCCAAAATGTACTGAAACGTCACATAAAAAGTGACGGTATAAGCTATCATATTAGCCGGGCTGGTGACTATTACTATGGCAGGTATTGCAAAAAACCCCTTAAATTACTTTAATAGATAAAAGAGGCAAGTTGTAGGTCACAGTTTACAAAGTTGAAAATATTAACATTGGTGTATATTTATATTAGTACAGGGTGGGCCTTGTAACAGGAGCAATACATTAAAAGGTGGACTATTTAGCGGGCCAGCAATGGGGAATGCCTGAAAATTTTAAAAGTCTTTGAATTTTTTTCTAATGGTAGGAATAACCGTCACCATTAACAGAAAAATGTTTCAGAATTTTCGGTTTGCGCCATATATTTTGTAAAAATACAAACATTTTATATCAGGTCGCGTCTGCCCCGTATCGGACTACTAAGACATTACAAAGTCCGTCAAGTATTTAAAAAAAAAACCACCTACTTGGATCTGTGGTACGCAATGACATTGACAGTTCATCATAGGTTGGTCGTATGACTTGAACTGTCAGTGTCATTGCGTACGACAGATTCAAGCAGGTGTTTTTTTTTTAAATATTTGACGGACTTAGAAATGTCTTAGTAGTCCGATACGGGGCAGACGCGAGGTGATATAAAATGTTTGTATTTTTATAAAATATATGGCGCAACCGAAAAATCTTAATTTTTTTTCTTTTAATGGCGACGGTTATTCCTACCATTAAAAAAATAAACAAGGACTTTTAAAAATTTCAGACATTACCTATTATTTTCAAGTGGTGTCAGTTTGAAGTCCTCTTAAATATTTGCTCCAGTTACAGTTCCCACCTTGTATAATACGAAATATGTAACTTCGTAAGAAACCATGAATATGTTTTTGGACGTAAATGATTGATGATTCTTGTTAACCAAACCTCGGGAAGAGGAACCAATTAGTTAGCTCTTTTACGAGACTAAAAATAATTAAGAACAGCCACTCACCATATGGCAGTAGCAAATTATAATGAAATACCTCTTTCAATTAAAGAAATAAAAAGCTACTATGTTTTGTAATCATTAAAGCTCACTGTTTTTATAATTTACAAGATTTTTTTTGATCGTGAAAATAAAATAAATAACTGTAATGCATAAAAGTTAAGTAATTTAAATTACTTTGCAGTGCCCTGTCCTTGCAGGCTTTATGTTGAAAGGACGTTATGTACATAGTTTTAAAACCTCATTGCACAAAATAATGCACTAAATATATATGAATATAATAATTATAGTGGATTCCCATATTCCCCATACTTACAAGAAATGCGTTTTCAGGGTTCCGTACGTAAAAAGATTAAAAATGGAAACCCTTGCGGCTTTCCGTCGGTCACAACTATGTATCTCGAGAACTACGGATGTTATCGATTTACTTTCAAGTTTAATTGACATAAAAAAATCAAAGTTGTTGTTAACCACATGTGGAATAAAAAATACTAAGAAAAAATATATAATGCGTAAGTAGTATATGATTGATTAATATAAATATTGATATAAATATTGCTGGATACACCTGGAAATGTATAAACATGTCTAAATAACTTGTTGCTTTTTCATCAAAAAATCGTTTATAGTATTAAATTCGCTCGGAACCCTTGGCGCCAATTAAAATGAAAACAAATGGGTGGTAACAAAAAACCCCTTATGGTGCCGTTTTGTCTGTCTGTCTGTCTGTCACATCACTAAATATCTCAAGAACTACTTATGAAAAATATGACTATTTCTCTATCTACATTATATATTTTTTGATCATCACCATCAGAAAACATTTCTAAACTAAGCTTGTGATTTAATCACCTTTGTATATATTTTAATTATGTAAACTCGTATGAGAGTACGCTGAAAATACCTTCTTTCAAATAAAAAAAGAAATTATTGAAATCAGTTCACGTCATAAAGAATTATGCTTGAAAAACCAAGACATACTATTCAGTCGCAAAAATTAGTAATAAAATGCGCCCATAGATGGCGCTGTACCCATGTCGTTCAAATTACATATCGCTGTTAAGATTTTTCCTGAATGATTGGGGTCGAAATCTTTGTACGGAACTCTCAGTGCGCGAGTGGGACTCGTTTTATATTTATGATATGAAATACGAAGAGTCGTATGCGCGTTCGACCCACGCTTGTCCGTTTTATTCAAGGTCACCTATCTGTCAAAATGTAACTTTGCCCATTTGAGTATCGCCTCCAAATGAGACTTTCATCAGGGGCTTTTCAGCCCGAAGTACGATTTTTTCTAAGATAACTTGTTTGTATCAGATGTCACTGTGTGCTATCTCTATCGCACTTGTATAGGTATACTGGAGTGACAGAGATGCAGTAGTCGTGAGGTTAGTTCTTACTAAATACCACAGCGGCGTTACAATCTATGTGGAGTATTTCACTGATATCTCTATCTCAGTATGTACTCGTATATTGTACTTTGTGACTGTCATTTCCGAATACCATTTATTGTTTGTATTGTCAATAGCTACCTAAATTTATATTTATTGTGACGACGAACCGAAAGATAACTGACAACACATAAATGTATCTAGGATTTTCTATCATCAGTATGGCAAAACTAGAAAGATTAGTAGGTATATAGGGAAAGCATGGCAAGTGGGGGTGTGAAATTTTACCAACAAATTTTCAATTTGCCCTGGAAAGTCGGATACGACACCGAGTGGCGAGCAAACAACGTCGAGAGAAGGGCCGCTGGGGTCCAACCAGTCGGCAGGATTGGCGAACACAGCGTAACGTACTGAGGTTTTACCACAAAATATTAAATAGGTGTTCTGTGGGTTTCACGACTTAAAAAAATACTAGAGTCTGACTAGCATAAGTCTGCACCAGCAATTTTAATTTATTGTCTGTAAATCGGTATATGATAACACTGAAGATAGGCCACTAATTAGTCTTGATACTTGTGTATGATCTTTAATATTTAAACAAGTGAAAATAATAGTAGTAGTATTGAGTATTAGTATGTATGTATGTATAAATAAATAAATAATGTACCTATATGTCAGCCTATATACTTACGCCCCACTGTTTTGTACAAGCCTCCTGTCATTCCCGAAAATTGCATGTTCGTGTGCTGGAATCGTACGTTTTTTCTCATGCATCATTGAAAGGATATTTTTGTTTCTATTTTATGGCAGTTTTACTGATTAGGCCACGTAATTTTCATGTTAGTTAAAAATAATTTTCATTTTATTGTGCGTTTTGTTTGCCCTATGTCAAAACTACCACAATTATACTCAACTTACACACCACTACTTTTATTACTTATTGGCTATGTGCACGTCTGAAACGTCAAACGTCAAAGGTCCCGAGACAATGTCAAAACTCAGAGACGTCAAATAATGACACATGAATATTTTATTTACTTTAGTAAACGAGCAAGACCCCGTATTGGAAATTTTACTGAAATAAATAAGAGAATAAATAAATACATACAAACGAAACGAATCGTAGGAAACCGTTAAGAAACCAATAGAAAACGTGAAAGTAAATTTGAAAGTTGTCCCCGGTAAGTACACATGTCTGCCATGGTGTGCGCTACGATCGCCTAGCTTACCCCCACCACCTACTTCGCACATAGCCAATACACACCAGGTTTTCGCAGACGAAAATTGTCTTTTGGTGACCAAAGATATTGAGATTTTCTTCTGTAGGGGGTGAAGATAGTTTGAAGTAAGTACTTGCTTAATATCTTCGAGACCTTTTCTGTCAATTCACGTACAAGCAGTAAAACACTGGTATTTGAATAAAAATAATACTTAGTATTTACTTTTAGTAAGTTAGTTCAACATAAACATTTAAAAAATCTAAACATTTTCCAAATGTCTGGTAGTATGGAAAACATACAATTTTCAAAATAAAATGGTGCATTTCTTGGAAACTAAGAGACTTTGTACTAACGCATGTTGTGTCTAAAATATTTCAAATTACCTCCTCTATCATCCCTGAACGTATTTGCACCTAGTTACCAAACATCCTGCATATGTTTTAAAATCGTCAATTTTACTAACTTTTACAAAAAAGGGATTACACCCTGTATAACTTTTAGCTTAGCTGCAACATAATTCTCGTTGAGGCTTCTGGTAGACGAGAAGTTTTTAATGGAATTTCATACATACTTTGAAAAACTATCAATATTGTTTAATAAACTCACCGGTCAAAGACATGATGAGATGTAAACATTGCCGCTTTTCTGCGATAATCACCTCTCGTTGTTCTCTCACGGTGTCATAATTATTGAGCATTCGGAATAATAATTCTCGCTCGCCACTTTTATACGGTTTGCCCATAATTAGTGCTAACAATCGTAAACAAATTAATTCAATTTAATTCGTATGAACATTCACACTTGACATCTGCGTCAAATATAAAACATTGCCATACGTAATTTTTAAATGGTTGACAGTTCATTTGCTTGGAAGAGATATACTGGTCTGACTCTACGCTCGTTAGTTTGTGACCCATTTCGCAATATTTTACTTTGAAATTCTATACTTTTTGATAGCACTATCAACTTTAAGGTCATCCTAAATTAAAGTCAGTGACGCGTCGTACATCATTGCTGCGGTTTGAAGAGTAATTTTCTTATTTTTTAACGTTTAGGTACTTATTTTTACTTTAATTGTAAAGTTGGCCGTCAGCTTGTTTGTCACCGTTGTTCTTTAAAAAAAACTTTTTGTTGTAATCGCGGCATGAAAAATCCTCAGTCCCTAGGCCTCATGTCAGTTCCTTTAGTTATCATTCATCATATCAGCGGAAATACGTCCACTACCAGACATAAGCATTCCCCAAAGAATGCCACAAAGACCAGGCCTGCGCCACCCGCATCAAGCGGACTTCCGCGATCTTTACTAGGTCAAGAGTATACCTTGTCTACCCATGCTGCACCGCGCGGTCCATGGTAGCCTTTTCGCTCCAACGGCCATCGGTTGTATGCGCAATGTGCCCCGCCCACTGCCACTTAAGTTTAGTGATTCTGCTCTTCCGTCAAACTAACTTCGGGTCTGCAAGTAGACGTCCGTAAAATCGTTCTCACTCAGAAGCTCAGGACTGGAAACGATTCTACCATCTTTAGCTTTCAACTAGGCAAGCTGGGTCTGCCCAATAGATAAACCTTTAGAACCCTTAATCCGTTTGATAGCCTCTTCAATAAAATTTGTTTTGAACTGGCGCAGATCGCGGATAAGTGACTTGGAGATCTGTTTATTGAGTTGCCGATATAATGTCGTATCGGTTGAAGACTGTAGAACCATTTGATTCCTTTCCCCTAAGCCTCTGAATGGAATTAGAGAGCCTTTTCACTATGTTGCTCCGTTGCATTAGACAAAGACAGCTTCCACGATGAATTGCCTGCTGATTGATGCCTAGCCTAGGCAGCGATATGAACGAACTCTATTAGGCAATCGAAACGGTTAATTGGAGTTGTGGATTTGGCTTGCTGCTGAACGGACCGTAGAGATCTCGCATATAGTTGTTGATCATTAGAATAAAATAGAAAAAAAGAAGAATTTTAAATATATGTATACCGTGGGCCCGACTTACCCAACAGACCATCATGCATTTCTGAAGTTATAAGTTAAAAGCAGTAAAAAATATATTTATAGGTAATTAGCCCTGGTGAAAATTATTATTTTTTTAGTTTAAAGGATTTTTTCATCAAGACATAATGTCACTTTGTTTGTAATATTTTTTTATACCCTACATCATCCAACATCATCTGAAATGAACTAACAATATTTTATGCGAAAAATGTTTACCTTCAGGAGTGATGTTAGTAGCAATGTTACAATTATACGGGTGATTTTTATGAAGGTACACTATGTGATAATAGTGTAATTTACATAAAAACCAATAATACTTCATAAAAAGTAGACCAAACCGAGCAACATTTTTATGAAATTTTAATCTCTAAAAATGGTAAGGTTTACACTGTTAACTCGGGCGGATATCTGGGTTGAAGGGTTTATAATGGCTATTCGAACACGCCCCCACTAATGTACTAGAGGAGCCTTACTTTTTTACCTATTCATCCCCGATCCCAATACCAGACTTCAATTCTAACAACAATTCCATTTAAATAAAAAAAACCACGCCCGGTGTGTCGCCCTTTTTGCTTTGCGAACTTGTGACCTTTGAATCTAGATACACAGCACTGCGTCAGCACACAGTGCTGTGTATCTAGATTCAAAGTCTGGCAACGCAATTCTACAAATTAAAAATATATAATCGCATTTTTTTTAAATGCTATAAAAATGAGAATCTCCTTTTTTATTTGATACAATGCTATAAGTAGGTATAATCTTGAAAGAGCGTATACCGTGAAGCTGGTAACCCTACGGGCTCGGAGCGTCGGGGACAAACACGGCGTCTCCTGGGAGCCGCTCATTAGTTGTTCAAACAGCCGGCGGCCACTTTGACAAGCGACGCGGCAGGACCAACGACGGACGGTCTTCCCCTCCGACCTAACTTTAGATGTACGAGTAAGGAGCTGCAGGCAAATACCGCGGTCTGCTTATTTACTCGGAGTTACTAGCTAGAATATAGAACATAGGTTAACTATTGGAGGCAATCCGAAAAATACATTTTGCATACCAATCTGATATCGCACGCGCATTTTTGTACAGAGTGAAATCAAATTGAAATGTCAATTTTCGGCTCAGATCGACCTGGTCACGGACGGAATTAAAATTCATGATCCACTTAAAAAAAACTCTCCTTGTCAAATACGAAACTTTATCAAATGTTAAAGTCGATCAAATGAAGAGAATCCATACTAATATTAATATGAATGCGAAAGTCACCCGTCTGTCTGTTACCTCTTCACGCTTAAACCGCTAAACCGATTTAGATTAAATTTGGTACAGAGATAGTTTGAGAACCGGGAAAGGACATAGGATAGTTTTTATTCCTGAAATCGTTCCTTAGGGGGTGAAAAGGGATTAAAAGTTTATTTGAGCGCCTACAACAATAAAATAGCAATTATTTCTATAAATTTCGTTTGCTAAGAGTGTAAACCCGCTAAATCTTTCGTTTTACCCACCATTATGCAGCAAAAAAAAGGTGCATCGTCTGAAAAAAACAGCTACTGCCAGTTATATTAACAAATTGCTTAAATCACATGAAGAATAAAAAGTTATCGGCTAACTTCAATATACCCGCCATTTTCGTAAGAATTTTGATCGTCTGTTCTCGCAAAAGATAACTTTTTTCGTGTTTTTAGTGTAAACGAAGAATGTTACATCGCAAAGGTATGTACTATGTTTTTTATTAATATTCCGTGGCTTTTGAGCTGTAAATCCAATACAATCACTGTTTTGGGGTTAGGTTAACCTTTTACCAAAATGAATGGGAGTTCTTATTCTTACTATCGCGATAAACGTACTTAGCAGGTATTTTTCATATTCTCAAAAGAACTTTGTTACAGTGTGTCAAGACGGGAGTCTTTGACCAGTGTGTGTTGCCAGTGATGACATAATGGGCACTAAAACGTAGTTGCTTACTATGGGCCTAATAAGAGTGCTTAAAGTCACCAAAAGAGCAATGGAGAGGGTTATGCTGGCAGTATCTCAGCGTGATCGCGTTAGAAATGAGGCCATCCACTATAGAACCCAATTATCTGACAAAGCCCTCCGAATCGCCAAACTTAAGTGGCAGTTGGCGGGGCACATTGCACGTAGTACCGCGCGATGGCCGTTAGGGAGAAAAGGTTCTCGAGTGGCGACCACTTACCGGAAGGCGCAGCGTAGGCCCCACACAAGATGGACTGGTGAACTGGTGAAAGTCGCTGTAGTTTGCTGAATGCGGGTGGCGCAGGACCGGTCCTGCGCCACCCGCATCCAGCCAAAAGACCCGGGCCCGGCCCTTGCCGGTGCCCGCGACAAGGCCCGGGCCTTGTGGCACTCTTTGGGGGAGGCCTACGTCCAGCAGTGGATGTCCTTCGGCTGATATGATGATGATGAATATTTTCACACAACACCCAATATATATATATATTTATTTCATTTCCGAATATTTCATTTAGTTTTTTACAAGAAGTTTCTTTGTATATTAAGTACCTTTCGATTTGCAGTTGTATATAAATGTCTTAGTTTTTATTGTAGATATATTTAAGCACTGTCATGTGACTAATTGTAATTAAGTATCACATCATCATCCTAGCGTTATTCCCAGTACAGTTGCATCCTGAAGGATGCCGGTGATCCGCTACCTAATCCCAAGAATTGGCTATTTGGTATCACATAATAAAAATAAATGATATCTTAGGGATGTAGGTACTTATATTTCCTTTACCATGATATAACTACTTTCTTTTTCTTGACAAACTGTTAAAACCATAATTTAAAACGTTGTTTGATTGCAAAATACTGTTAAGTTACAAAAGACATCGTAAAAAACAGAAAATCAAAACGATGTCTTTTATTTTGGAATTAGGGGAAAAATAACCCAATAGTATTTTTTTTCTTTAATTTCAATCTTTCTTTTTGGCTCTCCTGTAAACTTTCATAATATGACGTTAGCAGGTCTTACACTATTAGCCGGCGATATGACGGCGATATAACGGGTTGCACGCGGACGAAGTCGCGGGAAAAGCTAGTTTGATATATAACAAAAAATAATTGATTCAACCTGAACTGCTACCGCGAAACAAAAAGGAACCAAGTTCGAATATTTCCCTATCTGGCCATCGATTTAGAATACTAATAAATCGATATATCTGGCGCTCGAATAAGCAAGTGCGACAAAGAGGGAGACACACGAACTTCGTTCGTTTTCGTTTCTCGGTAGCAGATCTGGGTGAATTCAGACATTCGTTGAGTGTAATGGTGCACCCACACTAGCTGTTATAAATGTTGTATAACAGCAACTATCTTTCTTCAACATCATAGTTTTACATAGCCTTATCCTTGTTACACTGTGTTATATAACATTTAAATAGTTAGTGTGGAAGCACCATTACGAACATGCACACAGTTAAGTGTTTAATAAGTTACTAAGGAGCGACAGCTCAGTAACGCCAATCATCACACGTTTCAGTTCTTTCCGGCAGATATGATAACAGGTCAAATCTGCAACTCTTTATGAAACGGAACCGAAAGTTAAATAGTATTTTAATGGATGCGTATAGTGCGGAAGTTTTTAAAATTATATTTTGATGTCCTGAATAGGGATTAAGCAGCAAAATTAAGGAGCTCCTAAGTGGCTCATCAGTTATAGTCCGTGACTGTACATATATAAGGCTGTAGTTGCAGATATTTTAACAGATGATACTTTACTTTAAAACAATTAACTTTAAATAGAAATTAAGAAATCTTTACATATTTTTTTTTTTTGGTTTTCATTTACTGAACAAAAAAATAATAGTAAAAATCGTCTAAAAATAATCATCATGTGCCTAACAGGACGGAATACCATCTGTCATATCACTCATGTCAACAATTGTTCGTCTTAAATGTCATTATAACATAAAGAAAACTTTTCTTACCTACCAATCAGACGGAAAATAACATGACATTGACAATCAAGTATTTGATTTATCGACGTGAAGTGGCCTAAAACACAAAGTACAATATATATACTGAGATAGAGATACCAGTGAAATACTCCACATAGATCGTAGCGCCGTTGTGTATTTAGTAAGAACTAACCGCACGAATGCTGCATCTCTGTCACTTCAATATGCAAGTGCGATAGAGATAGCACCCAGTGACATCTGGTGCAAACAAGTTGAACTATCATTTCCATAGAAAAATTCGTACTTCGAGCTGAAAGGCCCCTGGCCTAAAAGAGGTACTAGAATCTGTTCAATGAGTTCTCATTTAATAATCACATTAACATGGTGTTTTACGTAACAAATTTGTTCTTCAGTTTTCTCAAAAAAAAAAACATCGTAAAAGCTACAATGTTTCATACTTAAATATACTCCAGGGACCGAGTACTATCAGTTGTAAAAATATCTGCAAGTAATAAATTAACACCTTATATATATATGTATTTGTCGGGTGGCTTCGATATATCAGGGGCGACTTTGTAATTCAGTTGTAAAGCTATCTTCAGTTCACTATTTACAGCGATTCAGGTGGTTTTAAATTCTTCTGTAGAACGTCTAACTCGGCATTCGGACTTTTCTAGTTCTCGGACTTCTGTCAAGACTCGAAACGTCATGGAAGGCAACAAGGTCTTCATTAAAATCGACATTAATGTCTACAAAAACATACATACCTATTCAAAATTAGAAAACAGTTGGTGGTGACTTGGTACAGTCAGCATCAAAAGTAGCTACGCATTTCAAAAGTTCTAGTCTTTATTATTAGGGAAAAAGAGCTTTGATGCTGACTGCACATCGCAGACCTTGGGCAGCGACATACTGATGTTACTCCTTAATATATATGGTACTCGCTATTAAACTAAAATGTTACATAATACATAAGCAGGATTCAAAAAAAAACAGGTCAAGTGCAAGCTTGACTCCCTACACTAATTTTTTTTAAAGATTTAAAAATTGTAACCTAGGTAGAGATATAGTTATATTTGTCTGGTACTATTTATGGCAATCTATACATATAATAAAGCTGAAGAGGGTCGAAAGTCTGTACATGGAAGATATTCGAAAAAAGTTGGCTGGGGATACTGAGAATCGATAACAGAACACGTTCCAACAGTTTTTAGAATTTATGTCTGTTTATCTGTTTATCTGTTTGTCTGTTTATATGAACGCGCATCACGTGAAAACGGCTGAACGGATTTTGATAAAAACTTTACTAATCTGTTGAATAAATACCCGGTCAGGTTTTAAGCTATAAAAATTGTGCAAATTTGGGTTAAAAGGAGGTAAAAAGAGGGGTTGAATTTTGTATGGGAACTCCTATAATCCATGAGTTACAGGTATGAAAATCGGTAAGCATATACTTGACGACAAAGGAAAAACATCCTCATTAAAATTTGTGAAATCTTAAGATAGAAACTGAAAAAAAAGTAAACGCAAGCGCTGCGCCACGGCGTTGCCCAGTGTGCGCGCCAGCCACCACGGTCTCTTCAAATTTTGAACACTATTATGATTTATTCCATTAATTAACTGTGACTCTAAACCCAAATTTCAGTCCCGTTTTCTAGATTCAAAAACTACATATATAACTTTGTAATCCCACTAATATTATACATGTGAAAGTTTAGATGTTTGGATGTTTGTTACTCAATCACGCAAGAACGGCTGAACAGATCAAGGTGATTTTTGTATACTAAACAGTATATAATCTGGATTCACTTATAGTATACTTTTTGTCCCGATAACGCCGTGTCAATAAATTTAACTTAAGCCATAGCAGAATTTGACGTATTGTAAACAAGCTGACGTTTCGATATGTCAAAGCCGAAATATCATAATTCCTTCCGATTGATAACGCTATTTTTGAGCATAACCTTTTAGCAATTAGGTCTATTATTGCGTGTAAATCAAAATAAATTTGCGATACTTTGGAATTGTCTGTCTTCATATGCTTAAATACAAAAACAGCTGCTTCAATGCAGTCTTTGTATCGTCTGTGTACAATTTAATTTTGTCGTGTATTATTTTTTACGTAATTGGTGACCCTTCACACTATAATAACTGTTTGATAAAAGAGATCACTTGGGCTGGGCAGCCCAATCATCGACATTGACGGTTGAAGCACTTTAGATCTATGCACAAAGTACAATATATATACTGAGATAGAGATACCAGTGAAATACTCCACATAGATCGTAGCGCCGTTGTGTATTTAGTAAGAAATAACCGCACGACCGCTGCATCCCTGTCACTTCAATATGCAAGTGCGATAGAGATAGCACCAAGTGACATCTGGTACAAGCAAGTTAAAATAACATTTCCATAGAAAAATTCGTACTTCGAGCTGAAAGGCCCCTGGATCTATGCTTATCCGTATACATATAATACAGCTGTAGAGGGTTGAAAATCTGTACATTGAAGATATTGGATAAATCAATGGAGCGATTGAAGGGCCCTTGGCATCGAAACAGAACACATTTCAACAGTTTTAAGAATTCGTGTCTGTTTGTCTATCGGTTTATATGTCTAGGCATTGTGACTCTCGGCCTTCAGCCTCACGTGCATTGCCGCTCTGCTTCGGGCCTTCGGCCCTCAGCCTTACATGAGGGGCCCGCTCTGTTGGCTACCTTGCCACTCTGTGTGAATGATCGGCATGAGGAGCCCACTCTGTGTGAATGATCTGCCTTTAGACTCGCATGCCTTGCCGCTCTGCATCAGGCCTTCGGCCCTACATAAGGAGCCCGCTCTGTCTCTCGGTCTTTGGCGTCGCGTGCGTGTCACACGGCTCCGGGCCTTCAGCCCTCAGCCTTATATAAAGATCCCGCTCTATTTGAATGCTCGGCCTTCGGCCTCGCATGCCTTGCCACTCCTTTTCCGCCCGTTAGTTATCAACTTTACATGAAGAATCTACTCTGTTGGGAAGCTCGGCCTTCGGCCTCGCGTGTCTCGGATCCCTGTTCCAAGTCTTCGGCCCTCAACCTTACATAAGAAGCCCGCTCTGTGTGAATACTCGGCCTTCTTCCTTGCATGTTTTGCCACTCTGCTTCCGGCTTTCGGCCATCATACTTACATGAAGAACCCGCTCTGTTGGGACGTTTTACGGAAGGACTGCGTAGCGAGACTTATCATTGTACATGTAATATTTTACGGGCTTTATTCGTCTAGAATCGGTACATTTGATATTCTGAAATAAGTTTAATCATTCGGTTTGAAAGCACGAGCACGTAGCACCAACTCCCGTTACAATCGGACACTTTTACTTGAAGTTGTAGATTGATTATATATTATACCTAGGACAGACTGTCCAGTTAGGTAGGTCCAACTTTGAGAAAGGGGTTAATTATAGAATCCAACTCAGCTGGGAAACGTTCGGGAAGCTACGGCACATCTTTTCGTCCAATATTCCGCGGTGTCTCAAGACGAGGGTCTTTGACCAGTGGGTGTTGCCAGTAATGACATATGGCACTGAAACGTTATCGCTTACTATGGGCCTCATAAGAAGGCTCAAAGTCACCCAAAGAGCAAAGGAAATAACTATGCTGGCAGTATCTTTGCGTGATCGTATCAGAAATGAGGCCATCCGCAGTAGAACCAAAGTAACCGACATAGCCCTCCGAACCGCTAAACTTAAGTGAAAGTGGGCGGGGCATATTGCACGTAGAACCGTTGTCCGTTGGGAAGGAAAGGTTCTCGAGTGGCGACTACGTACCGGAAGGCGCAGCGTGGGTAGGCCTCCCACGATGGCCCAAAATGCGGATGGCAAAGGAACGATCATTGTGTCAATCTTTGAGGAAGGCTTATGTCCAGCAGTGGACGTCTTTCGGCTGATATGATGATGATGATGATTCGTTTTGAAAAAAGGATTCCTATTAAAATTTGTCATGCGCGGTAAAGAGCATGTCATATTGAATGTAATCATTTATTAAGGGCGTGTAAAGAAGTGTGAAAGATGTGTAGGAAAACAAATAATTCTAAAGTGAGGATGACTTCTACGCAGACGAAGTCGCGGGCAAAAGCTAGTATTAATAATATGTAAAAATCTTATTTGTCGTTTCATTTCATTTCATTTCATTTATTTTTTGCAATTATCATGTTCATCATACGAGTACAGTGGATGTTAAAATGTAATAATTAGTCGGTACATGATACCCTGCAAGGGCAGTGCAATATTCTTACATTCTAAAATTAGGCTATTTCTAGATATATTATAAAATATTACAATAACAACAATTTCTACCATTAATAAAACCCCATTTCACCAAATGGGGTTTTATTTACAACCTTCTTCATAATCTTAACATTTAACCACTATAACAATGGTTTTAAAATGTGCAGTTCAAGCCCTTTCTAATTATACTACACTTGACCTAGGAAGAGTAATTTAAAATTTTACCTACCCCGCTCATATCATAGAATACATTTTTAATTTTAAATAAACTTGGGTTAGCCTAACCAAATACTTCGGATCGCGCCTTACGGCTAGACCTGACAACTTGTCAACTTTACCGTGACTTTACCTCACCGGCAAAAAAGGTATGAGAACAATTGAACTTCGAATGATTTTCATCGCGTTGCAGCTTTCACACTTTCTTTCACGGTGTCTAACATTTCTGGTGAAACTGCTTCACTGCAAGAGTATCAGGAAATAAGTCACAGTGACTTTATTTTGTCATCTAATAACATTCTGCAGATTGACAAAGGGTTGTCAATAAAGTACCTAGTCAAGTAGCTGCACAACCCTATACACCTATTTTTTTTGCAGATGTACACCGCAAACTATTTTGCTTACTTAAACTATTTACGAATATCCAAACAGAAAAAATGGGGTTTTGCAATTTTTCACTCCGGTTGGCAATTCATACAAGTAAATACAGTAACTAAAAGTAGTTAGTGTGTGCTTCTACAAAAAGTGTTTAGGTATATAGGGTTGTGCAGCTACTTAACTAGGTACTTTATTGACAATATAATTTTGCTAAGTGGACGATTCAGTGTAATGAAGGTGAAGGCTTGGTGAAAGGGTCGTCGGTCAGAGTGCTTGTGCGTGAGAGAACGTTTAATTGAGCTTTGGTATGGATATATAATATATATACATGCTGGATTGTCGCTGGTACAAGCAATATGCGTTATGTCGCAGTAAACCAATGTGTTACTGTTAAACATTAAATGTAGTAATTAACTACATACTTCATCAGCTTGTAAAAATATTTACGGGTATTTACGAACATGATAGAAATGGCAAACTTGACACAATAATTAGAATTTCATTACCAACCAACGAGTGATAATAACGCGTAATCGCGATCGCTGTAAGAATCATAACATCACGGCGCTAATGGCACGTCAGCTCGCAATCATGGCGATGGCTGGGACCTCATCAATCACGGACTCAGGTGCAGCCTCGACGCCCCGCACCCTCCTCCATCTGCTACTTCTCCTCTGGGCCATTCACGATTCTCACCGACCACTCATCTTAGTCAAACCATTGTAAACAGGCATCGTAAATATTCATTGAAGCGTAGTAATGTCAACGAAATTGGGTCATCATCATTATAAACCGAAAGACGACTGCTGGATAAAGGAGTTGAAAAACTGGTCTTTACGGATGGTTTTTTGAATATTTACTATATAGGTGTAGAATCCTGTACTAATAAAGTGTACTTACTATATGGCCATGGGTGTAAACCCGCAACTACACTAGTTGTTTTGTACTCACGAGGTCAAGATTTACTAGTCAACGGAGGTGAGACGCGCAGAAACAAGCAAGTTGTGGGTTGCAAAACTGGACAACATGGTTCAAAAAGGTTTGCACTATAAGTAGAGGAGTGAATTTTTAAGTGATTACCGGAAATTTTGATGACGGATTACATCCATGACTAGGAAATTGAGTACCGAAGTAAATAATGCATTAGATGTTTTTGTGATTTCGTAGGTACCTACATTAGTAATAAAGTAAACTCTCGAAATTGTCGGATACAGCACGCTTCAACTTATTTTTGCAACCTAAAGATCAAAAAGCGGCCAAGTGCGTGTCGGGCTACGCACAAAATAGGGTTCCGTAGATGTCCATCCGTGTTATTATGCTGACTTAAAATATCACAAAGTTATATTTACCCAACAAAAATTTGCACTTTAAATATTAATATCATACAGACATAATAGCTTTCTCAAAAAATGGTATTTATGTGTGTGTATGTCATTTTTAAAGGCCTATCCATAGATACCCCATACGCCTACATATGTGCATTGAAAAAAAAAAACCCTCGGTCACATGTATAGTATGCCCCCACCCCTCCCCCAATCTAATATTTTTTCATAATTTTACATCACTTTTCTGTAGCGCTTCATAGGAAACACCTTCCTAACAAATTTCATACTTAATTGTAGTGCTTATAGTCTCCTAGTAAATCGGCTGTGACATACGGACGGCCAGACGGACGACCGAACAGGCATGACGAATCTATAAGGGTTCCGTTTGCGCCATTTTGGCTACGGAACCCTAAAAACGTAGTACAGTGGTATATAAGATAGGGGACAATAATCATCTATGAACATGATTCGTCAGTTATCTTCCGTAGAAACATTTTTTCTGTTATTGGTGATGGTTATTCCTATCTTTTAAAAATTTCAGACATTCCCTATTGTCTTAAAAGTCCTTTATTTCTAAAGGCTCAATTACTCAGCTCAAAACTTAATATCCTCAGATAATTTCTCAAGCCGTAGCAAACCTCCTTGAAGTAAATAAGTTCGTCTCCAACCGCGTTCGTTAATTAAAAACAGGAGCAATGCAGCGGCGTGTGGCCCGGACGCAAATCGAATTAGGACCGCCACTGGGGCACGCACGCCATAACAGACGCATTATCAAATTAGATCGCGCGGGGACGGAACATGCACACGATTGTCTTCTTAAACGCTGATTGTTTTGTTTGGGATCAAGGTCAAGTTAAGGAACAACTTGTTAATTGTTCTACACTCGTGGACAAATAATATGGGTCGGTAAAATAACGTCATATATTCCTAAAATAGTACGAAGTTCTACAGTTTTTTAATCCTGTTAAATTATTTAATTAATTTCACATTTAAACTGCAAAAATAACAGTTAATAAAATAACGTTACCAGATTTAAATTGGGCTTGTAAAAACCCATGAAAAAACAAGGTTATCGGAGCGAGATATCGCAAAATACATCATTTTTGGATATTGATATTTTTATGACAGGATCCCGGAAATTACTTATAGTATAGTTGGATTGGGTGGTGGTTGGTAATCGGTGTATATCATAGTCATTATACCAGTACAATTCATGGAAACAAATCGTATTTGTGTACCTACTTTAAAGATACAATTTGTGTACCTACTTCAAGTTAATAAAACATAGAAATACTCGTACCTCTGATGGTGTGAATAGGGTAGTTTCCTCATGTTAAACTTTATAACATATTGCCGTTATATGGATAGAATACCATCGAATTAACGCAATAAAATTAAAATCACAAAATAAAATCAGAATAATAATAAAATACAAGATTTGTAAGTTTCTAAAAAAATGTAAAAGTTAAATAAAGGCTATACCAATAGAACTGGGGGCCAATTCTCGGTCCCATCGCGATGCATGTCTATCGTGACATTGTATAGAATGGTAGTCACTTGTATGGAATCTCGAATAGAGATCATCTCGATCGAACCCGAGAATTGGCCCCCAGTTCTATTGGTATAGGACTGGATCTATGGTCTGAAATAAATATTATTTATTATTATTATTAGAACTTATATGACTCAATAACAAAGAAATTGTATGACAACTACGTACTGAAACGCAGTATTTCACGATTAAAATAGCAATTTTCTTGTTTTTCCTACAACGTTAGTACGGGGGGCTCGTGCGTTGTGACGTAACAATATTCTGACAATTATTATGGATCGTTTTTGGTCTCCGGGAACAATATTCAACTTTGATCCCCATTTGCTGCTTTTATTATGCTTTAATCGTAGGTAGTTGGTCTCATACAAACATTTAATCCCCGTTCAAAACTGTTTCGAATGGCATCGTAAATATTTTTTTGGCCCTATTACCAAAGCGCTGGTTGGTTTAAGACTAAATATCCGCATGTATTAATTGATAACGTCGTTATTACTAAAACCATACATGATGAATTTAAAAATAAATCATGTAATTAGTTTTATAGATATTATCTATAAAAGACCTAAATTTTCCGAAGTATACAACAATTGGACTTGTAACACGATCAAATTCTGAAGTCACGAACTTGAAATTGTCCCTTTAAAGTACTCAATTGTGTTTTGTTTACATGAATTGTACGGGTAATTATGAATATGATATAATGAACAGGGTAAAGGTACAGTAAACCAGCGTCTTAATAGTAATTTACCTTCTATCGCTCTCGTACTGACTCTATCAGCTGAAAGTATATTATCGTCATAAACGAAGCTTGAGGAGTACCTACTGTTAATAATTTGGTTTTATTGTATATTTAGGTATTCCGAGTGAGCAAGCAGCGACATTAATTTGGTCTAGACACCATGTTCAGACCAAATCTAGGCAAAATATTTCTACATCTACAAGCAAGCTATAACAGACGTACCTACAGTCAGCAAATATAGATGATTATTTTAGTACTTTGTCGCTCTAACGTAACAATACAGTTGGGATGCGTCAAAGTAGTGAAAGTGACAAGGTACTAAAATGATCATCTACTTTTGCTGTTGACTGTACTATCAAATTAGATCGCGCAGGGGCGAAATATGCACCTGATTGCCTTCTTAAACGATGATTGTTTTGCTAGGCCTTGATCCCAAATCAAGGAACAACTTGTTAACTGTTCTAGACATAGACACAGCCATGTTGCGTAAGCATTACTTAGGCAATACCTATACTCGTATTTCTTTACATGTCCGCACGCTATATAAACGATACGTTATCAGACTAGAACGCCCAGGGTTTGTTTAATTGGAGAGATACGAGTATGTAGTGTTGTATTCCTGGTTATGAGTAAGGTCACCAAAGCTTCCGAGGATACGCTGTTTTTTCAGGTCAATACTTTGTCGGCAACGTGTGCCAAGCTTCCATAGGCTAAGTGTCTGCCTGTCTGCTTACCATCAGGCAGGCCGTAAACTTGTTCACCACCTTCATTGTATAAAAAAAAATATCATCCCTGGCTAACTACACGGGGCGCAACTCAATTTGGTATTTTAGGTTTTGTATTACACATTTAATACCTACTTGTATATAAAAGTGTAAAGTACGAAAAAAAGTACTTACTCGTAGGTACCTGTACAGCTGAAAATAAAAACAACGCTAACATAGCATAAAGTCTAGGAGGAAAAGACACATATTCAGGGAAAGTGAAAAACTACGTGCCAGTTGTTGTTGTTTGATTGCAGGTTGCTAAGTGATCACATATTTTACGCGGGACTTTTTGTTTTTCATCCGCTAGGGTGAAAATAGATACAGAATGGTATACGGTTTAGGTATAAACACTATTAGCTGAGAAAAAACACCGTTTACATCACACTTGCTCGTAAAGGACTTCACAACGCCCAAGTATACAGAGCGACAAAAGCCTCTATATTTATTATTTTTAATGTTAGTGATTTTAGTCTTAACTCGGTAAGAAAGCTCTTTCATTTGTGCCAATGGTGACGCAAAAAACCATGACAGGTAAGTTTGTTTTAGGTGACGTGTTTATTCTGGCAAAAAATCTTAAAATGTCTTTTATTTCCTGTGTTTATTTCTTAAATTGATTTGAAAGGGATACACTACAGTGTTGCCACTTTTTATTTTCAACACTTTTTTGCCAGACTATAAAGTCAACGTCAAAAGTAAATGATCATATTCAACATTTCAAAACCACCATATCAGCCAAAAATCATAAGCTCGCCTTTGTACATATGTCTACTGTTCTTGAAATTACTGTTTTATTGTTGTGTTTTACTCATGTACAATAATAGTTATTTGTTATACAAGGGTGCAAAGTTGTATTTTACTTCTCGTGTGTTGAAACACTCGCTACGCTCAGGATTCTATAGTTGAATAGTAATTCTAAAATAGAATCCTGAGCGTAGCGAGTGTTTCAATACACGAGAAGTAAAATACAACTTTGCACCCGTGTGTAACACAAAACTTTTCTCCTCACTATAGCGAGGAAAGCGCAACCTGCAAAAAACACAGTTCCACAGGCATGATTTTCATCACTGGAATCACCGATTTTTTTACGCTATTATAACAGAAAACTCTGGATGTTGTGTATAATATTTACGTGAGTCGCAGTCCGTGACAAGTTGTGTATATTTTAGTTGACATTGACAATGATGACATTTCTTTGAAATTGCATCGACTCAACTTGTGCGTTTACAATTAAACTCAATATCATTATAAAACAAATGTTATTTATAGAATTTGAAGGTTTACGACTTAAATCATTAAATAAAGCTAAATTTGGTATTTTGTATTAAATTCTCAAACCATTTATTTAATGATAATTGATATCAAACTAACCATTATTATGAGCGTTTTACGTTTTGTTATCTGTCAAAAGCTACTCAAACACGCTCCAAGGTCAAATTACTTTCCCCACTTGTGGATAAAATGCGTTTTTACCCGCTTGTTTCAAAGGATAAAAGACGGCTTTCCGAGCTAGTGAGGGGAAAAGAATTTTACATACATACATACTCCAATTGTAAATCGCCCAGTGTTGACCACAATCCGTAGCAATGCTTGAATGAACAGAGAGAGATGACGTTATTCACTATCATTTGTCAAGTGTTGGACAATAATAGAAGAAATAATCAAAGCTGTCGCTAAATATAGGCTCCTTAGGGCACAAACGGGGAAAACGCTAGGAGGAAGGAATCAAAGCTGCACCCGCTTGTTTCAAAGGATAAAAGACGGCTTTCCGAGCTAGTGAGGGGAAAAGAATTTTACATACATACATACTCCAATTGTAAATCGCCCAGTGTTGACCACAATCCGTAGCAATGCTTGAATGACCAGAGAGAGATGACGTTATTCACTGTCATTTGTCAAGTGTTGGACAATAATAGAAGAAATAATCAAAGCTGTCGCTAAATATAGGCTCCTTAGGGCACAAACGGGGAAAACGCTAGGAGGAAGGAATCAAAGCTGCACCCGCTTGTTTCAAAGGATAAAAGACGGCTTTCCGAGCTAGTGAGGGGAAAAATTCTTTTCCCCTCACTAGCTCGGAAAGCCGTCTTGCACATCACATTGCATCATTTGGCATGTCACATTGTTGACCTAGGGAAAAAAGGCTATGACTATCGAAATTTTCAGGATGTTCTCCAACGAATATGGATGCTTTATGTACAGTCAACTAATTTGATTTCTGGGCCACTTCGTACCTTGTTTATTTATTTATTAATTTATTTATTACCATTAATATTAGCACTAACATTTATACCTTACATGCTAATTGGTAAATTAATATTTATCATGAAAATTTTCAATGTACATGTCAAATGAATAATAATGAATACAACAAAATAAATAATGAATGATAGTTAAAAAGTCAATTTTAAAAAGTCAGTGGAATTAAGAAATACGCGAGGCCGGATAGGTCTAAGGCGGGCAACCCCATATTTCCCGCCGAGGTATGTATAGTGCTTTTCTCAAACATGCAATGAAATAAACAACAAAAAAATCAAAGTTTTATTTTCAATACGCATAGTGGCAGAATGTCATGATGCCTGTGCCACAAATTTATGTGGAACGGAAATTAAAAAAGAGGACTTTGCCGGCCTAGGCCTGCATGATTTGTATGAAATCCCATTAACGACCTCTTGTCCTAGCCGCTCCTGAAACGTCATACTTCGCAGCCATAACAGCGTAAGGAACATAACATCAATATTTCATTGCATGTTTGAGAAAATAATATTAATAGGTCTAGGTTATTTAATAATACATATTATTAAGAAGTTATGGAGCTAGGAGTGACAACTTTCTCTAGATATTGATAGGCAGCCGCCAAAAACTTTAGTTTCGGGCTTAAAAATATGTCCAGTTGGTTGTCATGGTCCAGTATATTATTTAACAGCTTTAGTACTTGATGCAGAGGGGAAGAGGCTAGCGGCGCGAGTCCTAGTTGGGGGGACAGCGAAGAGATCGCGGCGACGAGGACGTAGATGCTTTGCGGAGAGACGTGGAAGTATTTTTACTAAATATATATTCCTGCGGGTCTCCAGTGAAGTATACCCTACCATACTAAACACGAATAGGGAATAGGATACATGTAAGGGTAGTTGCCCTATAGTTTTTTGTATAAGAATCGAACGAATATCTTTTGGACTTTTTCAACACGGAGCGTGTACTAGAGTTCGTGGGGATTCCGGATGATGGCGTTTGTTTCCAATTTACTACGAACAAAGGCGTTGTACTGTGATAAAAATATGAGATCTCTAGCAGCTTTCATATTGATTTTCACTGTGACAAGGTACAAATTGGCATAGAAATCAAATTGGTTGACCGTACATGCATGGGTGAGAATAGACTTTATACAAATTTGATACAATGGCCTGCATGGCTCCAAAAATTGTACTTTGAAAACGGCGCGTATACACTTTTAAATAAAGTACGTTTAAATTTGTTAGCTAGGACATAGGGCAGTTCCTCGATCTTTCGCAGTGCATTTTCAATGTGTGTTTCAACTTAGTGCCATAAATACATGCATTGTATTTATTAAATTAAGTTTGATCCGTACAAAAAATACAACATGATTAAAATAAATAATAAATATTGTCGCGGTGCGCGCTTGGTCCCGCGGGACTCATGCCGCCCAAGCCCCATAGCTCCCACTGCATGATACCACACCCACAAAACCATAGAGCATCATATCGATATCCAACTTCAATGCATTTGAAATCTTATCCCGTTTCAATTTGGTTCAAAATAGAAATGAATTACGTAGTGATTTTGTTTTTAAGTCGCGATGTTGCAATGTGAGCCTACGCGTTTTCTCACGTGTTAGCCTTCTCTCCCTAAAGCATCCTGCTGTGTTTTAATGTCCTCAAACTCGATTAGAGCTTGGAAATAAAATGTGCTCCGAAATTGAAAACTTTACTTAGTTTGTCAACTGTTTTCTTATCGTTGACTTGGCGGTTGGTTTTACATTGGTTTTCTCTTGGGCGAGCAATATCCAGCTGGATTATAATTATAAATTATGACTCTGAATTCTGGCGACTACCTAGTTTATATTTCGCTTTAAATTACCTTTGCTGAAATTGATCTTAATACTCGTATGGACCCAATTTAATGATCCTGATAATGTTAATGTACAAGTGCATTGTAAAAAAAATTTATAGCCTTCCGTGTGAAAGATCGTAATTAAACTACTTACCTAAGATTTAAAGATTACATGTAAGTATAAACTGCACTAATTAAGTATACAAATTCTTGATAAGTGAAAGTTACACATAGGTAAATTTATTGAGTACAGACTAGAGAACATACCTATATTAATTTAAATAAAACTTATTGCACAACAAGAGCAAAATCTTACTATACGCAAAAGGTTATATTTACCTATACAGGGTGTTCGGCACATAGAACCTCAAAACTTTTTAGGGTGGTGGTTGGTTCATTTGTATTTGTATTTTAAGCACACATACGTACACGTAAGATACTTAAACAAATTATGCATTTAAAAGCATACAAAAAAGTTTGTGGTCATCGAATGTCAGATTTTGGGCAATTTAGGTAAAACAAGTAAAAACTTCGGACATCTATGACCGTGACACTTAGGGTTGAAAGGTAGCAAATGACCCAACCACGATCATTCCGGTAGTGAAAATTTCATTTCTGGAACCTGTTCCTACCTGTTATTTTAAATAAAAATTGATGAGTACAAACATACGTCTGTAGAATACCTATGAAGAATACATTCCACAACAACTACAACTTTAGGCAACCGATAAAGAATAAATACGAAAATAACATAAT
Source organism: Notocelia uddmanniana (assembly GCA_905163555.1). Lineage (NCBI taxonomy): Eukaryota > Metazoa > Arthropoda > Insecta > Lepidoptera > Tortricidae > Notocelia > Notocelia uddmanniana. The sequence continues at coordinate 28,827,363 of LR991055.1, forward strand.
CCAATAAAGCACAGAAAAAGTAGTTATAAATTAAAAAAAAAAACCTGTATATTGGTGCATTTAAAGAGGTAAAATGGAATACAAATCTGTTAATTTAACTGAAAAATGTATATTAATAAATGAGCTATTCTACTTTCTATGCTAAATATTCATTAAAAGGCCCTTTACTACCGTAGTTTACCGTAGCTATGTATTTACAGGTCACGGTAATGATGTAGTAGTCACGGTAATGAATATCTTTACTATTCGTTTATCGATTGTAATTTAATGGATACACCGATTTCTGACCTTTCTATTGAATGTCACCTTTTTTGTATAAAAAAATGGCAGACAAGTTTACGGCCTGCCTGATGGTAAGCAGACACCATCGCCTATGGACGCTTGTGACTCCAGAACATCACAAGCGCGTTCATGCCGACCCTTTATTAACTTGAGGAGTCGTTGTGTTGACAGCTAGATATATATGCAGGTACCACATAATTTATCTTGTAAATATTTTAATTATAATATTTGCTTTCTATTTTTTTTGTAGAGATAAATAAATAAACAGGAGAGGGAAAATCTTTAGCACACAGAACTACTCCCATAGTAAAGCACAATATTAAGGCTTGTGTTATTGGTACTAGACGACAATATATTTATTCAATAGACATGCATTAGTACCTAAATAGAAACAAAACATCCAAGACTCTGAAACAAAAATTCAAGCTTATCATATAAATATTTGCCCTGACTGAGATTCAAATCAAGGACCGTCAGCTTCGTTCGCAGGGTCACTAACTACTAGGCTAAACTAGCCATCTTAATGTCCTAGAGTTCCTAATCTATCAGACATATAAGAGTTATTTGATAGATTAAGCACACTTAATAATACGTAAATATGATATAGGAGTGAAAAATCAGATATTTTTTTTCCCTAGACCTGAAAAAATAAGTTGTAGGTACAGTCACAATCAAAAGTAGCTACGCATTTGAAAAGTTCAAAAGTGTTTAATATAAGGGAATAAGATCTTTTGACCCAGTCATATGCGTAGTTACTTTTTAAGCTGACTGTAGGACAGGAGGCAAAAAGTGAAACAAGTAAGAATAAAATATATAATCGTAAAGGTAGAGGGAACGAGTAACATAAGAAAGGCCTTTAAGATCGCGTTTAAATTCAGTTTAATTTCATTTTATCATAAAGCCTTAAAGCTGACAGAGAAACATGAAGGAGATGGGCCTCAACGCAAAATACGCACAGAAGCGATGGCACTGACGTTGTATGATGGAGAAAGCCCACCCTGTCGTGTAACGGGATAAGTCGACGTCATAGAAAATAGGGCTTGCTGAGCACATATATAAAGTTTTGGATTTTTATATCTGCTAGTTCTCGTAAAAACTGAAATTACTTGGAAGATACTACTTAGTTGCTGGATAAGAATATTCCACGGCATGCCTTAAACCAAACTATGGCTCACCGTCTCTATCGAATTTGATTTCCTAATTTGAGTTTGCTGATTTTCACTTTTTTATAAGATTTCTAGAAAAAATAAGTTATTGTAGACCTTACATAGAGCGATATTATAATAAAGCTTCTTAATTAGTATTATTTTACTTTCTTGCTTGCCTGAGAAAACATATTATGTAGGTTTTCATTACCATTACTTTAAAAATTATTACCGGGTCCTTAAATCTCACTACCAGAACCTTATATTTCATTACCGTGACGATCGTACATTATCGTAGCCGCCGTGATTTTTGGGACTTAATAACTTTAATATAAAAATTTCTCGAGTGAATACGCAACTACTACAATTTTCCGCTTGTAAATTACATAAAAAAGCGAATAAAAAAATATTGGAATGTCGTAGAATGGCCACTAGCACCCCGAAAATTATATCGGCTGATGTGCTAAGCACCCTGTATTCATGAGTGCGTAACTACACTGAGATCTCAGCGTTGGAAAGTTTAGATTTGAGCAGCATCTCGCCCTTGAGCCGCGGGGTTGTAAAAATCTTGATTTAGGTACAAAATTCATGTTTACCATACACTCATACGAACCTACTTTAATTAATTAGTGTTTAATAGATACTTCCATAGTGTCAATAAACGTGCAGGTGTGTCTTAATTATAATTTGAAAATATTCGTACAGGTCAAGTTAAACGCAATGCTAACTACTAAGTAGGTATATTGAGCGCCTACTACTTGCTATATCTGTTTATTTTATAATAAACAAGTTTTATAATTAACAAATACATACTTAGGTAATCAAATATTTCTTTCCAACAATACTCGTAATAAACACGATAAGAAACGTCATTAATTACCTAAAAATATTTCTCGTTTGTAAATATCTTCCCCAAATGGACTTTTAGGCACATACCCCCTTATTCATAAACGTCCATCAAGCCTCTATTAGTTAACAAGCCGCTAAAGTTGGTTTGTCCTTATATGTCACTCTGACATTTATGTTTGTGAGAAAGGGACAAAACAACTTTTAGTTAACAGAGGTTTGTTAAGTTTTATGAATAAGGGGGTTAGATAAAAAAGACTTTAACTTTCCCACGTTTTCAGGAGCGCTTCCCTGATACAAAAATCGCTCCGCACACATGTTCGAGAAAACAAATTAAAAACGTTAAGGCCGCGACAAGGACGCAGCATCACGAGTTTTGTTTGCTACAGTGTCGATTTTATCACAAACGAAATAAGCTGCAGCGGATATATACTTATATAAAGCAAGTTTTCAGGTACTGACAAAGAAAATACCTAGCCGGCAATTTAAATACCTAGCCATTCATTAAGTACCTGGATCGTTAATTACAACTTTTTTATTTTCCTCAATGACAAAGGAACAGTCGGCGAAAAGAAAAGTAGACAAGTGTCGTGACACGCACCCCTTACGAGGGGCGAGGAGCGGGGGTGTCATGCCGACCAATCACGACACGGAACGGAGCCTTCGGGGGCGCCCATTGGCTTGCCCACAGGGGGTGCGCGCCCCGCCCCCTCCTCGAAGCTCGCCCTTATTGAATTAGGCTTATCATTCGATTTCGAGAGGGGCGAGAGCGCGGTCCTGCGCTGGCAAAAACTAACGTTGCGATCCGATACCATCTGTAATCGGCATAATTCGATATACTCGCGGCTCATCCAATTATGTGGTTGTGAGCCTTCGCGCCCTCCGACAGAAGACGCACGCGCCCCGCGCGGCGCGGCGCTGTCGCTGCCCTTTCCAGCTGGGTCCGAGGATCCATGTGAACAAGAGAAGTTGGAAGACTAGAGGCTGACGATGGAGTACGGTTACCTGAGCGGTGCCGGCGGCGGGTTCGAGGGAGGTTGCCTGGGCTCGGGCGGTGGCGAGCTGTCTTGGGGCGAGTTGGCCTCGTGCGGGCAGATGTCGCAGGCTGCATATCGGTACCAGGGCATGCGGTACCAGCCGCCGCCGCCGCAATGCGCGCGCCCACAGGACCAGGCCATGAGGAACCATCACATATTTCCGCCGGCTATGAATTTGCAACGTAAGTTTTTTAACACATTTCGTAGCTTTTAAAAAGACGTGTTATCATTCATGTTTAAGATAGGGTTAGGTGTAGATACCTAACCTAAAAAGATGTAATTAATTTAATTAAAGTATTTATACTAAGGGATAACTTTAGCATAAATTTTAACCTAAACGACAACATTCTGACATGTTTGTTTTATTGAGTTTTATCACGGAAAAATCTAGCGTAAAGGCAATGTTGCCCGTTTGTTCATCGATGAATTTGCAACGTAAGTTTTTAACACATGTCGTAGCTTTTAAAAAGACGTGTTATCATTCATGTTTAAGATAGGGTTAGGTATACCTATGTAGTTAATTTAATTAAAGTATTTATATTAAGGGATAACTTTAGCGTAAATTTAAACCTAAACGAGAACATTCTGACATGTTTGTTTTATTGAGTTTTCTCATGGAAAAATCTAGCGTAAAGGCAATGTTGCCCGTTTGTTCATCGTTTGGTGTTGCCATGATATAGGCACACAAACTGATCCAGTCCTAAATTACAAGTAGGTATTCCTAAGCGGTCTGCGGCTTGTGTTACGGGTTCTTAGTACTGAAGTAGTTACCGGAATTTAAGTCGAGTACTGCCACTATCAAAAATGTAGGTTATACAAAAAAGTCCAACCTTACTGTAAATAAACTCACGAAACAGTTAATATGTTATGTCTATGTGGCGCGAGCGCGGTATCTATGCATTGATTTCTGGCGAGCGCGTATGTAGTACCTATAGGTGAAAAACTTAAGAAGATGACCTAGTATGTAGTTGTAGAGTATTCGAATAGACGTTACATATTTAAAATTTGCAACACAAACAAAACAACCACCTATTCGAACACGTCACAACTACATACCTACAACAGGTCATCTTCTTAAGTTTTTCACCTATAGGTACCTACTTACGGCGTATTATTGTATTTTTTGCGGAATATGATAAGCCCGAACATTTTCGGTCTTAGATCAATAATATTAATTTTATTAAAATGTATCTGCATAATATATGAGATAAATAATAGTTAAAAATAATGGTGAAAAGATCCTTATTTAATTGTTTATGGTAAGTTTTTTTTTATTCAAACGCAGTACCTATATTTTTTTCTTATCACTAGTGTTGACAGCGCGTGTTAAAATACCTAGTGTAAATCTACATTGTTAGCCTGTATAACTTAAACAAGTTTACGTTTTTTATGCAATTTCGCAATTATTTATATATTAACGTTTCATTAACTGCCTTCACTGGGAGCGACGGCCCCTTAGAGTGTTACCGTTCCGACGGCGTGGGTTAATATTTTCGTTCCTCATGCTCTGAAAGTAGGTAATATCGGGCTGAAAAAGATAATTTACATTAATAAAAAATGCTAATTATTTATTACTAGTTTCTCTGTGAGCTGTGGAACCCGCGGTTCTTTTTTAATTTCAAAATTTCACGAAAATCGGTTGAGAAATGTCACCTGTAGAGGATAACAAACTGACCGCAGAAACATACGAAATCATTGAAAAAAATTGTTTGAATATTTCCAAATACTGACCAGATAAAAGAAACTGTATTATTATCGAACCTGCACACAAAATTTCACAAGAATCTGTTGAGAAATGCGACGTGTAGAGGAGAACAACTGGAAATACGGACATCCGGATAATTTTTGTCGAAGCTGAAACATTTCATTTCACTCGGTCAACAAACATGGAAAAGTATCGGAGACATTTTTTTTTATAATTTAATACATTGATACATCATAATTAATAATAAACTTTAAATATTAATACAATTTAATGATGTAATATGATGGACTTAAAAATGCAGGGCCAAAGATTAGGACGCGCTTACGTGAATATTTACAATTAATGTCTTAAAATGTATTCATATAACATTACCTTAATTTAAAATATAACTCATAATTACTTACCAAACCTTACTTAACAAACCATAAAATCCATACAATTTTACGGAGGTGGATGCACAGGTTTCTGCAATTTCACATTTTTAACCGACTTCAAGATTTCAAAACAGGAGGTTATCAATTCGGTTGTATGTTTTTTTTTAATGTTTTTTACTCGTAACTCCGTCATTTCTTAACCGATTTGGAAAATTCTTTTTTTGATTGTAAGTATATATATCCAAGTTGGTCCCGTTTTTATCAAAACGCAGTTCTGATGATGGGATCCATGAGAAATTGAGGAAACTCCTCAAATCTTAAAGGCAAACATATAGTGATTTTTGTGTTTTTATCAACAAATCAAGCATTTTCATTCAAAAGTGTGACATTTGATGAAGTGGAACTGCTGATGATGATCAGAACAGAACTCTTCAACGACGAAAAGTTCACGTTTGGCGATTTGTCCCTCTAGCTGTGTTTGTTGAGCAAGTTCTATTTTCACGATTGATTTTTGTCATGCTCGAGTTCTGATGATGGGATCCATTAGAAATCGAGGGAACTCCTCAAATGTGAAAGGCACACAAATAGTAATTTTAGTATTTTCATGAACTAATCAAGCATTTTCATTCATAAAAGTGACATTTGATGAAGTGGAACTGCTGATGATGATCAGAACGGAACTCTTCAACGAGGCGTAGTTCAAGTTTGGCGATTTGTTCTCTTCGTTTTGTTTGTCAAGCAAGCAAAGTTTTTCCATGATTCCATGAGGAATTGAGGGTACTTAGTCTAAACATACTTATAGCCATTTTTATTTTATTGTATGGAATCTAAGAGTGCGCCATCTCAGTATAATAATCTTTCACCGGCCTCCCCCATTGAAGTCGGTTTTTTTTTCTTTAAAATTATTTTATATTACTTTTCAACCCATGGGGCGACATGCCTTACTTTCAACCCGCTTCTGAGGTCAAATACGACCTTATGCATGAACACGAGGAATGAAAAAAATGTTATCGATGTATTTCAATAATTATACGCATTCTAACAGTCAATGGATGGCTGATGCTGTCCCTGCCGGTGTCATGGGACGCACACAGAGACAGCACCCGCCAGGGTGCCGAGGGACTATTGCTGGTTGATGGAATGTAAATGAACTCGATTACCTATTCGGTGAATGAATATGATGGAATAATGGCTGGGCTATTGAGTGAGACAGCGGATGCCTGCCTAATAAAACTGTCTCAAATTTTTATCTCTGACAGTGACTCGCCCTCTGCTAGACGGGCGCCTATATATAACGAGATTAAAAAATGGCCTAAGGATAACACCAGAGGCCAGAGGCCAGAGGGCTAGGGGTAGAGAGGTGGCACTGGACTTTAAACATACATATAGCCAACTCGCCATTTAGGTGACCACATCCACCCCCCGAGCAACAGCTCCAGCGACTCCACTCTGGACAGCTAGTTGAGGCAAGCCAAAGGTGGGGGACCTGTTCATACAGCCAAACCACAAACACCCCCAGGAGCACTTAGATACCTACGTATGTACCTGCGGGCCCTACGGTCGCTACTCCCTAACAGCTTGCCACAAGCTGCTCTACGTTGACTGATTGAATTGGAAACCGAGTGGGCGATGGAGTCGTCACATCCCTACGCCATTATTTTCATCATCTTACAGACCTTACAAACCTCAGCCCGCCACCATAATAACAGCACTTCTTAATTCATAATTCATTTATTGCAGTAATCATGTGTTACATAGGATCTTATTATAACTTTACAGTTGAAGTGCACATGAACCCTGTTAGGGTATTGGGCAATTTACTTAAAACTAAAGTTATCATGCAACATAATCTAATTACATTTTATCAATTTAAAACACAATTAATCAATCAATCAATTTACATTAATTAGATAATTGCATTATTATTACAATTTTATCAATTTACATTTATTAAGTAATTACATTTTTCTTGTTCTGTAGTTATGTGGTGTTGTGTTCCTGGTCGAGTAGCGTCACCAGAGCTCCTGAAGATGCACTGTGTTGAGGAAGGAGGACTTGCATTTGTCTCTAGCGGTCATTGCACCAAATCATATCAAAAACAGTAGTGTATAGTAGTGTAGTTGTTTCGCAGTCGGAAGCGTCCATAAGCTACGGTGCCTGCCATCAGGCAAGCGATAAGCTTGTTTGCAACCGTCGTAGTATAAACAAATCCAGTTTAACGAAGACTGGACCTTAACGAGGGTCTAGACGATATAGATGCGAAATTATACAGGCAGCTCAATAAACAGATCTCTAAGTCCCTTACCCGCGATCTGCGCCAATTCAATACAAATCGGATTGAAGAGGCCATCGAGCAGAATAAGGGCTCTAAAGTTTTCTCAAGAGATCTGTCTATTGGGCAGAGCCAGCTCGCCAGATTAAAAACTGAGGATGGTAGAATCGTTTCGTCCAAACCTGAGCTTCTGAGTGAGATAGAGTGCTTTTATGGACAGCTATACACGTCAACTAGCAGACCCGAAGTTGGTCTGGCGGAAGCCCCTAGAGCTAGATTAACCCGGCACTATACCGAAGATATCCCGGACATCAGCCTGTACGAGATTAGAATGGCTCTTAAGCAGCTGAAGAACAACAGGGCACCCGGTGAAGACGGAATTACAGCTGAACTCCTGAAGGCGGGTGGAAAACCGGTCCTTAGGGCCCTTCAGAAGTTGTTCGACTCCGTCTTACTGGAAGGGAAAACTCCAAAGGCATGGCACAGAGGTGTGGTGGTGCTGTTCTTCAAAAAGGGTGACAACTCCTTACTGAAGAACTACCGACCCATCTCACTTCTGAGCCATGTCTATAAGCTGTTTTCAAGAGTCATTACGAACCGTCTCGCACACAGGCTAGATGACTTCCAGCCTCCCGAACAAGCCGGTTTCCGAAGAGGCTTTAGCACCGTAGACCACATCCATACGCTCCGTCAGGTTATACAGAAGACTGAGGAGTATAACCTGCCCCTCTGTTTAGCGTTCGTGGACTACGAGAAAGCCTTCGATTCGATCGAAACCTGGGCTGTACTACAATCTCTCCAGCGGTGCCAAGTGGACTACCGGTATATCGAAGTGCTGAAAAGTTTGTACAAGAACGCCACTATGTCAGTCCGACTCCAGGACCAGAACTCAAAGCCTATTCCGTTGCAGCGGGGCGTCAGGCAAGGAGATGTTATTTCTCCTAAACTGGAACTGGAAACTGTTCTCCGCTGCACTGGAGGATGTTTTCAAGACTCTGGACTGGAGAAGGCTAGGCATCAACATAAACGGTGACTACCTCACTCACCTTCGGTTTGCTGACGATATAGTAGTCTTGGCTGAGACCATGGAGGATTTAAGTACAATGCTCAATGACCTCAGTAAAGCCTCCGAGCGAGTTGGTCTAAGGATGAACATGGACAAGACGAAGATCATGCCAAATGTCCATGTCGCACCAACTCCCTTAACAATCGGACACTTTACGCTCGAAGTTGTAGACGATTACGTATACCTAGGACAGACTGTCCAGTTAGGTAGGTCCAACTTCGAGAAAGAGGTTAATCGTCGAATCCGACTCGGCTGGGCAGCGTTCGGGAAGCTACGGCACATCTTTTCGTCCAATATTCCGCAGTGTCTCAAGACAAAAGTCTTTGACCAGTGTGTGTTGCCAGTGATGACATATGGCACTGAAACGTGGTCGCTTACTATGGGCCTCATAAGAAGGCTCAAAGTCACCCAAAGGGCAATGGAGAGAGCTATGTTGGGAGTTTCTCTGCGTGATCGCATCAGGAATGAGGCCATCCGCAGCAGAACCAAAGTGACCGATATAGCCCTCCGAATCGCTAAACTTAAGTGGCAGTGGGCGGGGCACATAGCACGTAGAACCGATGGCCGTTGGGGCGGAAAGGTTCTCGAGTGGCGACCACGTACCGGAAGGCGTAGCGTGGGCAGGCCCCCCACACGGTGGACTGATGACCTGGTGAAGGTCGCGGGTGTCCGCTGGATGCGGGTGGCGCAGGACCGGTCATTGTGGAAGTCTTTGGGGGAGGCCTATGTCCAGCAGTGGACGTCTTTCGGCTGACATGATGAGACGATATAGACTTCAGTCTGTACAGCACGCTGTGCAACGCAACATACGTAGTCCTACGCATACTTATTTACATTTTTTTTATTCTTGCTTGAGAAAGGAAGGAATAACTTTGATCGATACTCATAATCTGTCCAATTCTCAGACTCAAATAGATGCGAGATTAGTATCCGAAAGTAACCGTTACTCTGAAAAAAAAACCTACGTTAAATTCGAGCAAAAAAGGTAAAAGTAAAGGCCTAACATAACAACTAGGTCCACTACCAATACCACCATATAAGCTGAAGGATGTCCACTGCTGGACATAGGCCTCCCCCAAATTCACGGGGGTATATGCCATAATCGCCACGCTGGGCATACGAGTTGACGATCGCAGTATCCCCACCGCACTCCAGGGATGCTGGCTGCTGCCCATCCCCCGGTGGTCTTGGTCGTAGTTTGACATACCTACCCGGGTCCCCGGGTCCCGGGTACCAAGTTTTAGGACAACTAGGTCCACATAGACCGAATTTGACCAATCTGGAAATCAAATATAATAACTGAAAACATGCCGACAAATAATACCATATACCTCATACTACACAAGTTTAGTGTTATCCGCACAGGGATCGTCAAAATTGTACCTTTTTATGTAACGTTAACACAAAGAGTATCAGCAACATGCTTCGTCAAAAAATATCTATCTGGAAATAGGTTAGGCGACTTGACTGACTTGTCAGTGCAGAGGCAGTACAATATCAGAAAGCTGTCAGCTATCACTGTCAACTGTCGGTCGAGTCAGTACCGCTGCTTACTGCGCGCATACCTTTGTGCTTCCTGACTGGGGCGGACACAGTACTGCCCCGCTTCCGCGCATATTATATTTATATTTTCTATATTATATTATTTTTTTATTCTAGTGCAATATCTAACAACAGATACTAATTTACGGCCTATATATGACGGCCCCATTGTGTTTACAAAGTTTTCATGTTATTTCAGAACGGTGTTTTAAAATGAGAACGAAACTACGTTTGTATGGCGAATCCAGTTTAGTCGAGAGTGATTCCCATTTGTTTTATGGAACAATGACGTCATAGGACAAAATAGAATATATTATTCCAAATAGTCCTATAGAACTACATACTAGCTTTTTACCCCAGCTTACTTACCAGTGACGCAATAGAACAAAATAAGACTTCTTTTTTCCCACATTGTTCCATCATGGAACAAAATTCCATGTTCTATATTTAAAAAAAACCTTTTTTTAGTATTTTACCTGAAGTAACTTTAGTCGATTTTAATTCCGTGGAGTGACGTAATGTTACTAGGAATAGTTTAACACTTTCCGAGTATTGGGCATCGACTTCACGGATTCAAATTATTGGGATGGTTGTCAAGTCGAAACAAATTTGCATTACTCGTATGTTTTGAGTTTAGTTATTTATTTTTGATTATATTTTTCTATTGTATTTACAACCTCGCACCAAAACAATTGAAAATTTTGCGAGGGAATGTTAATCAACATTTTTTTAAATTGTGATGAATGAATTAATGAATGAATTTTTTTAATGATGTTTTTTTAGTAACAAATGAAAATGAATATTCCCATGAATTCTATAGAACAACGTGATACACTGCCATATCAGTTTGTTCCATGGCATAACAGTTCTATAGAACAAATGATAATCTGGAATCCTAAATGTTCTATGGAATAATTAGGAAGTTAAAATATCATTTTGTCCTATGACGTCATTGTTCTATGGAACAAATAGGAATCACTCGACCCTTAAAGCACGAACATATAACCTATCAGCTGTGCCTGAGATGGTGGGGGGTAGTATGTACACCCCGCAATCGTATATAGGTGCAAGTATCTAAGGCATCTGATACGAGCCCAACACAAAAATACCTTGCGGATGCGAAGTCGAAGATGCCATAAGGCGAAAAAGAATAACCTCGCCTTAATGACGAGTGCGAGGCAGCAACTCAGTTGTCAGAGTGACTTGATTGTCCGCCTCGCGTAAATTTAATACTGGTCAGAAGTTGATATTGGGAAGGCCAATTAATAATTATACTTATGAAACAATGCCCAATATTGTTGTACTTACTAACTTTGATGTAAATAAAATTTGTGTTATTAATCTTAAATACCGGTAGAACTAGGTATGGGGAGCGTTCGTGGCCCAGCGGCGCCCGCGTACCGCGTGCGGTATGCGAGCTTGAGCAATGTCGGGCGGGGTCAGTCCTTGGATGGGTGACCGCTTTGAGTGGTTACTAACTGGGCGCTCCCGTGCTTTGGAAAGCACGTTAAGCTGCTGATCCCGGCTGATGTCTATGATAGCAGTCCTTAAGCCAAGTTAGAGGCCTTCGGGCGGCTTGAGAACTTCTAACAGTCAAGTTGCCCACTCACTTCCAGGTCTAGTTACCCCCTTGAGTTGGAAGGTCAGATGGCAGTCACTTCCGTAAAAAACTAGTGCCTAGGCAATTCTCGGGATTAGGTAGCGGACCCCAGGCATCCTTCAGGATGCAACTGTACTGGGAATAACGCTAGGATGATGATGACCGGTAGAACTAGGTAACTTGGAATGATTGTTATTTTATTATTAACCGACTTCAAGAAAGGAGGAGGTTCTCAATTCGTCGGAATATATATATTTTTTGTATGTTCACCGATTACTCGGAGACTAGTAGACCGATTTCAAAAATTCTTTTTTTGTTTGAAAGGGTATATTTTCTAGTTGGTCCCATTGTCACCAAGTCTGGATCTGATGACGGGATCTTGGAAAAATCGAGAGAACTCCTCAAATTATATACCAAGAGGATGGGGTCTGGCAAAGTTTGGGGTCGGTGTTTTTTTGTTAAAAATTTACGTGTTGATAAAATTAAAGTCGGTTAACTTTCAGAAGTACGAGTACCTACCCTAGTTAACAACTTATTTAATATCAGCTCATAAATGAGCAAACAAATACATGTCTAGGAATAGTTAATAATAAAATCGTGTCACATCAAGTGTGAGTTGAACTTTCCGTACAAGTTTCCATTCACCATTACCACGTACCCCTTTAATTCTGAAAAATCTAATACATAGTATGAAGCGTTAGCACAGAGCATCAGTGCATTTTGTTACTAACTTACGCGACCAAATAACTTAGTACGAGTATGTAGACAGGTATGTTGGTTTTTCAACGATAATTTTTCATATTGTGATCCGATTTAGATAGTTTTTTTTCCAATTTGAAAGAAACATAAATGTGAAAAAAAAAATTGCTTGGTAAACTTGGGAGATGGAATGGAGAACGGATGAAATTGAATTTTTAAAACTCCTTTCGCGAAATGCTGGAATTTCATAGTTTAGAAATTAAGCACGTAGTCGAAAATATTATGGATCTTTTTAGTGATTAATATAATATACATTTTGCGAAAAGATGAATATTTTTACTTAGTGGTGTTGATAATTGATACAGAATTGGGTCATACGGAAATGTTTTTATAGCATTAACGAATATACTGGTCACTAAAATATATTTATGGCACAAACTGTTATCTATTATTTGACTGACATCTTTTCATTCTATCATTTTTCTATTATTATAATATAAATTGATTATTAGTAAATGCAGGTATATAATTAGTATATACTGTAGAGGTTGATACATTATGAGACTGGCCATGTGGAACTAGTACCATAATGTATACAATTCTACATATTTTGAATATGTTCTGGAATGCCTGTCAAGCCGCATTCCTTGGAAAACAGTTGGTTTTCCAGGGGATTCCTCACCTGGACTCGATTGGAGTCACACGTGTTGTTTAACTATATTATTGTAATTGTATTTCAGCACAGTAAGGAATACAAAAGTGTGTTTTAAAGTCGTAAAGCATTTCATTACAGCTACAACCCCTAAGACCCCTAACAGTACCTCAGCAGTACAAGCGAGGCTTTACAATACACTTATGTTACTATTATTATATACTGACGATCGATATACGATTAGCAACATAAGCGAACATGTTTTATAATGTAGTATATGGAGATAAATAAACGAAACTAAGCTATCGGTTCTTAAATAATTTATCTACATTTTCAAGGGCCAAATTTTTAAATAAGTAAATAGTTATTTGTTTTTTTTTTATGATTTATTCAAACATTGCCAATGAGCTCTATATATGAAATCAACTTATACCTTTTCCTTGTTGACGCCTCTAACAACGTAAGAGACATTTTTATTTTTAACTCATTTTCAGCAAAATTCACGTACATAAACTGTTTTTTGGCCTAAAATTGCTAAAGTATGATTTTTTATATCTCGAAGACAGTGAGTTTTGAAGTATATATTGGATACTATTTCGATAAACCTCGTTGTTGTTAGTACGATACGCTATAAAAAAGAGAGATACATATATCGAAGGTTATTGGGAGCTAAGGGCTGAAACTTAGGACACCACGCGCTTGTCAGAAAGCTACTGTCTGTAATCGGATAAATTTAGTTAAAATATTCAGTGCTACTACTTAAATTTGAGGCCATAAAGAAATGGCTTATGAAATCAACGATAAAGAAGTAACTTTTCTGTTGCTTAGAAATACAACGTCAAAAATCTTTTTCTATTGCTTACTGGTGCTTTTTCCTTACCAAAAACACGAAAGGGCTCTTAACAAATCGAAATTTAATCACTGTAAAAAATACCTGGTAAAGGTTACGGGAGTCCGCTGGATGCGGGTGGCGCAGGATCGGTCATTGTGGAACTATTTGGAGGAGGCCTATGTCCAGCAGTGGACGTCCTTCGGCTGACATGATGTTGATGAAAAATTAATGCTTAGAATGTGCAAATCGAGCGCTTCAAGTCGATAAAAACTTTACATTTTATTTAAACGTTTTTTTGAAAGTAAAGAAAGAAAAAACATTTACTTATTACAAACACAGATAATACAGATAAATAGTAAATAAAAATAGGACGAACACTGTTACACACATACACATACACACTGTTTTTACATACATACATACATACATACATACATATAATCACGCCTGTTTCCCATAGGGGTAGGCAGAGATCACGGATTTCCACTGTGCAAGCAAGTGGAAATCCGTGATCTCTGCCTACACTGTTTTTATACACATTATTCCAAATTTCAAATTGATATCGTAAGTAATTCCCGAGATATTGAGCGATGTGACACTGTCGGACAGATGGACATAATTTTTGGCACGGAAACCCAAAACGTAATAAAAACCTTTTTCATGAACGTCTCATAAATTATTCAAATTCCAACTTTCAGAAGTTACTCGACCATGACATTCAATGTACTAAAAAGTCCTACGATAGCTCAAGAGCATTCCGATAAGTTGTTGTCGACCATTTATTGCCACAAATCGACTCTGTAATCTAAGTGATCAGCTACCCGTTAGAGAAAGTATGAATAAAATGTAAAAGAAAATCGTTTTCATTTAGTGAGCAAGTAGCTGGGAAGTTGCGACGACGGTCACGACACAAAGAGTGGTGCTGGGCGGGACGGGCGGCCGCGGGGGTGCGGGGCAAGCCGGGGGGAGCATTCTAGCCGCGTGAGCGATTGCGCCCCTAATTGGCAGCGGCGTCCGCGAGAATCTTGAGGGGAGGACAGCAAAGCTCGAGCGAGCCTTCTACCGTCTTCTATGACCCTCCCCCGCTCCGAGCCGAGCCCGCGAGCTGTAAGCCTGCCTCACCCCCGCCAACGCCCAGCAGCACAATAATTCACAGCGGGCGCTCACGTAATCTCGAGTAAGCTCGGATTATGCCCGTTAATCATGCGGAAATTAATTACAAGTTTGCGTATTAATTGTAGTACAATTACAAGAATTACGGTTAAGATTAAGTTGATTCTTGTTTTGAGTGTTGTGGTAGAAGTGTTTCTTTAAAATTAAACACGTTACTAACATCATTATTAGATCACTGAAACTTTGCCACTGATAGGTAATGTTAATTCAATTGATATACTCTCTTAACATAACATCAATATAGACGTAAAAGTACGATTGTCAGTGTGTATGTATGTAATATAGGTAGAAACTCTATTACTTACATTAGTGTTATAGTGGAATAAGGGCATATACCTATTTCAGTGGTAAACTTAATAGTATTTTATGCAATAATTGCATAATAATGGTACATTTCTAAGACATAACTATGTAACGTTGCATATTAGTACATTACGATACAAGTGCAGTAAACAGGAAATTCGCAACGAGTGGTGATAAATTAAAACACGACCGAAGGGAGTGTTTTAAATCGACACGGGTTGCGAATTACCTGTTTGCATGTGTATCGTACAACGTTTTACAGTACATATGGATCTTTAAAGTTTTGACATATGCACGTAATCTGCTGATTACCGCACTCGTGCGGTAATGTAGCACCATATGTACTACTGTAATAGTAAGTACATTACGATACAAGTGCAGAGAACAGGAAGTTCGCAACGAGTGGCGATAAATTGAAACACGACCGAAGGGAGTGTTTTAAATCGACACGAGTTGCGAATTACCTGTTTGCACGTGTATCGTACAACGTTTTACAGTACATATGGCTCTTTAAAGTTACGACATATGTACGCAATCTGCTGATTACCGCACTCGTGCGGTAATCTAGCACCATATGTACTGTAAAATATTTTATTCAACGACAGCCATAAATTAGACTTATATTAAAAATCGAAAAGGTGGCAGCAAGCGAGAATTGTCGCGTGCCTCTTTTAAAAATTAAAAAATACAGTTGTATAATCAATGAATCATGCATGGAAGTCCGTTATGATTCTCCCACCAGTCTTATAAAATAGAATACAATAATTTATTTTCTTAAACACAATACAGGGCTGGCGGGGCGGCTGCTACTGCCGAGATCGCTAAGCACCGAAAGTACGAATGTCTCGGCGACAATTTTCTATTCGTGGCTTTTGCGGTAGAAACGCTAGGTCCGTGGGGTCCAGGCACCCACACACGTTACGAGGCTTTAAAAAAAATTGATCAACACCACTGGTGACCTGAGGGCTGGCTCGTTCCTCGGCCAACGAATAGGCATTGCGGTGCAACGAGGTAACGCAGCCAGCCTTCTGGGAACCATACCCAGCAGCGGTGATTTAGGCGACATAGGTTACACTTTTTTTTAGTTCTTTAATATTAAGTTTATTTTTAAGTATTATTTTAAGCTTATTTGTACTGTTTATTTATTAGTTCGTTGTATTTCCTTAAATAATAACACAATACATATTGTTGATATGAATACTATAAGGAGTTCCCCATGTTTAGCCGATATTGGCATGCAAATTATTGTAGTAATTCTAACAATCATCATAATCTGAGATTGCTTTTCTTTAATATCCGTGTTTGTGCATAATGGGGATGTTGACTGATAGTCAAATTAGCAACTTTCAATGAAACGTCAAAAACGCTCTGTTAGTATGAAGTTTGTAGGGAAATAGCAACAAGTGACGTCACGCCTTTTCTACGATCAATTAGCGTCCATATATTGTTTCCTCATGTATTTAAAAATCTTTAAAATAGCAAAAAAAAGTAGGCCTGATATTTTCCGAGTATTTTCGTGATATTTATTTATTGGTAATGTAAGAGTAATTTATTTTTATTGTTGTCAACATCCCAATTAGTTTGTCGCCTTTGTGTACTACGTATATTTTTCTCATTTTCTCGAAGGTTAGCTGGAAGAGATCCCTTATAGGGATAAGTTCGCCTTTAAACGTTTATATTTTGTTATTTTGTTTCGATTTTAATTGTTTTTTTTTTGTGCCATAAAGTGTTACGCATACATACATACATACATACATCTATTAAATACAAATAATATTAGCAATGTAATTACATTAAAAAAAGTCCAATTGTGTATTCCAAAAGTATATAATGAATTGTTTATAGTATAGACTTGCATTGGTATGTAAAGTTTATTGTTTTGATAACAGATTATAATGCGGGATTTAAAAAAAAATTAACTGTACATTCTGATGTTTTTAAGTAGTTTCATGTTATCCGCTTACTCTATGTAGATACATACAGATATATGAAATCATTGTAGCTGGCTACACAGATAAACAAAGTAAGGAGGGAGAATATTTCAGAATCGGGAAGAACAACCCGATATTGTCATATCTATTCTCATGTCGCCTTTGTATGCAAGTGGACGGGTTAATTCGATTTGGCGCGAACACCGAGGGCAATATTTTATCGCATCATGTGATCTATTCTGTCCCAGTATAGTATAGTAGAGTGGGCCATAAAAAAGGCAATATCTCACAGTTGAGCTGCTCCGGGAGCCGCGATCGTAACTTCTACAATGTTACTGCGGTACACTCGCCGAAAGAACAGACTTTTATTTTGGAAAAGGAATTGTTTTCCTTTAAACAACATTGTATATCGTGCGAGTAATGCCCGATGCTCTTCGTCCACGGCACATAAACTGCTCTATGATACACTGGCTTAAACGCTTGCAAAATTTATTTTCAAATCGATACTTAAAATATTTTCTAAAAAAAAAGTATTTAGGTAACCTACGGTTTTAGAAGTAACTAAATGTCTTTGTGCACTCTAAACTGATATGGAGGTAGCGTAGCGGAACCTCCGCGAAGGTCTCATAATTAACAAATATACAGTCTACGAGAAATAAGACTGGTCTTTTGACAGCTGTCATCCCAGTAAAAATAATGTAATCATACGTCAAAAATGACATTAATTGTACTGGGATGACAGCTGTCAAAAGACCACTCTTATTTCTCGTAAACTATAGTTAGAAATAGAAGTGTGTTTAGATAGATTTAAATAGTTTTGCTGTTTACATGCCTTGTCATATGTAGGTATTACAACCCAAAATTTTCAGTAAACGCATTTACGTACCGACAGTTATTAGAAAGACATTAAGAGCGGCTATTATTTTTACGATTACCCGCTCACCAACGAGACAGTCGCGGGTCGTTTTTTCTTTTACGGCTCCATTACGTAAATTTACCCATATGTTTATTTGCAGTATGAAACATATTGCCCTTGTACGCTTTTATAGGTTCTTACATGACTTGTAAAACGCTTTTATCGTTACCGTTCTGGGTCTGTGACTGAGACTGGAAATATACAGTTTTTTATTTTATTGATTTGATATGCTTATTGGTTCTTATTACTTAGATACTTCGTTAGGCGGTCTATTAGGCAATGCCCTACTTAAAGGTATTTGCACTACTCTACCTATATGTGTAGTAGGGGTCTACTGCATAATCTCTCGTTAACAATTAGTATTACTAGCGCGGAAGTCTCTGTCCAATTAAAGAGATTGAAAAGAGGTTTACGCATATATTATTAATTTTAAGTCATTATACAATAGTTCCCAGATAAGTAAATGACGGTTTACATCTCTTCTGGTAATAATAAGTAGGTAACAGACAGTGTAAATGCAACAACTACATGTTTCTCTTGCACTTACAATACCTAGGAAAAAAGGAGTGTTTACCAATATCAATTAACGTTGTCACGATCGACTCGTTATGAATCTACTTCCAGTCCTTATTCAATTTGCTTCTGCTCTGACTTTCTTAAAAACCGCACGCAGCCTGCTTGCTGCTAACATTCAATAAACTTTGGGAATCTGAATCAACAACCGGGCGTGATATATGAAGACGACGATCCGGCAATAAGGCTTCTCAGTGCCTTCATTAATCTACGTGTAGGTAACCCTTCCGCGGCCAGAGGCGGGGCAATAGAAAACATTTATTTCTCCAACCTCTTATCATATTTCCACACTAATTTACAAACTGAACTTTAACTTCAACTACGTATGGTCGCTTTTACCGCTGCGCGGTCGTGTAGGATAGGAAGTTGAGGTGTGAGCCGGCAATATGCTGCGATGACGCGCCGACATCGCCTGCATTATGGATGCCCGCGAAGTTCCGTGACGCGAGAAAAATGAACCACGGCCCGGCTAGATGGATGGCGATACAATTTACTGCGTGGATTTTTACGCACGAAAGGCTCCGGTTTCGCGTTTGGGTGGTGCGTCTAGTAAAACTCTTTGATTGCATACGAGTACACACTCTTAAACAATTGAAAATTATATTGATTGGGTATCAATATATCAGCTTAAATGGATGTGAAGTACAGAGAGTGCATTTATAGATATTTAAATAAGCCTAAGAACGGTGTCCTGTAATAATTATTAGTTTAAGTAATTATTAGTTTATTTCCATATACCACTGTTATTAAAGGTATTATAGCTATAGTGTACGTACTTATTAAGGTAAAATACTACTCATCAATATAGGTGCATACAAACAACACAATATGGCTTTTATGAGCCGGGTATATCCTAAAACTACGACTAAGACCACCGGGGGATGGGCAGCAGCATCCCTGGAGTGCGGTGGAGATACTGCGATCGCCAACCCGCAAGTCAAACATTGGCGATTATGGTATTTACCCCCAATAAAATTGGGGGAGGCCTATTTCCAGCAGTGGACGTCCTTCGGCTGATATGGTGGTGGTAGTGGATGACTCTTATGTATGTCGGGGAATTACGGATTCCGTAGGTACATATTTATAACAGGATTAATTTCATGCATATTTTTGCACTTAACAATTTTTTTACTCTGGATAGGTTTGCGCTTGACCACAAATAAGCTGATAGTAAGCGATGTTGCAGCCAGGGTAGAGCGCGCTCACTTAGTAAAAAATCGGCCAAGAGCTGTCGGACTATGCTCAGTGTAGGGTTCCGTAGTCTTTTACTATGAAGGGAAGACTTTTTACGATAACTCAAAAATGGCTTAACTGATCATGTCCACTATACGAGTAGTTTTCGTTGAAAGTCTTTATTAAGCTTTACTTTCATGATTTATTTCATATTTTTTAGACCCATAGTAGTAGTTAGAAGGGAGGGGACACATTTTTTTTTCGTTAGGACTGAATTTTTCCAAAAATATTCGTTTTATAAAAAAATGGTTAAGGAAGATTTCTATTAATTTTGAAAGACCTATCCAACAGCATCCCACACCATAGGGTTGAAGCAAAAAAGAGTCATCCTCACTCTAAGTGTAGGGTAACCTTAAAAAATATTTTAGATTTTATTTTATTATTATTATTATTATTTAAACTTTATTGCACAAAATTCAATTGTACAAATGGCGGGCTTAATGCCAAATGGCATTCTCTACCAGCCAACCATTGGGCTAAACAGAGATTTATGAAAGGTGCAAAGAAAAAAGTTTGAAAATATCTACTAAGAAAATGCAAAGACAAAATCAATATAAACACTATAAATACAATACATAAATACAAGATATTTATATAAGTTACATAAATACAAGAATAGATATACTACTTCATATTAAATACATACTATAATTATGACTTATCTTTTTTTATGACTTTGTCAGTTTTGTTGATTTATATATCCATCCCAAATTGCAGCTTTCTAGCACTAACACTCACAGAGCAAAGCCTCGGATAGACAGACGGACAGACAGACAGACAGACAGTCGGACATGGACGAAACTATAAGGGTTCCTAGTTGACTACGGACCCTAAAAACGGTTCACTCTCGTCTCAAGACCGTAAGGTTTTAAGTTCACTGGGCACAAGGATTCCGGCAATGAGTTCCACAGCTTCCGTGTTCTCACAACAAATACCTTACAAATCCCCCTTCTGTCATCCGCCAACAAATCTGCATCCGCAATATCCTTGTTCTGGAGTAGGTACATTTCGAAACGTGAAGAAATACCTGGCAGACGCTCCCCCGAGCCTAACCCGTACTAGTATACTTTACCGCAGTCTCGCCGTTTAGTAATTAAGCCGCCCCTGACGCTCTGATTACTATATACTACTACCAGTTGCTCCGTGAGCTGTAGATCTCGCGAAGTTGATAATTACATGGTTTTCCTGTCGTCAGTTTTTGGAAATTTTCGATAAAATGACGGGAAGCCTGTGCACAAAATTTCACGAGAATCGGTTGAGAAATGCGACCCGGAAATCCGGAGAGCCGCCATCCGCTGGCCGGACATACGAAAGCATTTTTGCCGAAGCTAAAACGGAGACCTTGGTTTGACTCGGTCAACTATACTATTACATTGAGAGTACTAAATAACTCCCATTCGGGTACAGAAACCGCTCGTGTCTATTCTATTAGTACTTCTGGTACATATTTTTTGGAAACATAAACACAAACGAACGCGTTTAGATTGAAGTGTTAGAGAAATGTTGTAAGCCAACAAATAGTTGCCACCAAAGACCGCCAGAAGCGCTGTTTGCGTTGCCATACAAATTGAGACTAAACGTTAACGCATTCATTTTTTTTGTATATGATTCGAAAAAGAAATACTACAAGTACAGGTAGGTATGCAATTCGCGACCCATTACTGCCCAACTGTCCACGTACTCCAGTATAAATTACCGCTAGTCTCACAATGAATTGGCATCCGTCGAAAAATCTGCATCCGCAACATCCCTGTTCTGTATATTTCCAAACGAAGAAATACCTGGCAGGCGCTCCCCGAGCGTAACCCGTACGGTGCTCGTTTACCTTGGCGCAGTCTCGCCGTCTAGTAATTAACCCACCCCCCGTCGGCTCGGATCATATCACCTGTGAATTAATTGCTAACTGACGATTAATTACGAACACGTGTTCGACTAACGTGTTGGTAAACATGGATTTGTTGAAAGCAGTTGACAAGCAAAGGATTGCATTTAGATCGATTATACCGAGATAGGAATTAATATAACTGTATATGGCTGAGTCTGTATAATGTAATGTCTTTGTTTTGTTTGCGTGCATGTACCTTTCCAAAAGTATAATATTTAAAGAAGAATGTGTTTAGATAAACATGTTTAATTGATTTTGTTTAGTATAAAAGACGACTATTTTAATAGTACATTATGATACAAGTGCGGAGAATAGGAAATTCGCAACGAGTGGTGATAAATTAAAACACGACCGAAGGGAGTGATTTAAATGGACACGAGTTGCGAATTACCTATTCGCACGTGTATCGTACAACGTTTTACAGTACATATGGCTCTTTAAAGTTTCGACATATGCCCGTTATCTGCTGATTCCCGCACTCGTGCGGTAAAGTAGCATCATATGTACTGTAATAGTACATTACGATATAATATTTTTTGCATCGACCAAATACGATGTACCGCTTCTCTGTTGTAAAATCTCTTGAATGAGCATGAAACCCTAAATTTCACTTTTTAACTTTAACTGCAGAGCCATCGTAGGTAGCTCCGAAGTGCCGGTGTCATCGCCAATGTTCGACTATAGCCATGTCGCGAGTTGTCATGAAAGCAACTCGAATTGAGCCCCAGTACCTAACAAAGGCACAACGTAAAACAAGCCATCGTAAAATTTTAAAACGCGTACGCCATAACAATAAGCTCTGACCCACGATCCGCAAACTCAAATTAAACATCTTATGAACGGAAACATCTTGGCGCTCTTCATTAGGCCGCGCAAATTGCGAGACAAGGGGGGAATGACAGTGCGTCCTCTTCCCCCGGAGGCTCTATTAATAATGCAAATGAGCCCGCAGCTCGGCCAAGAAGTGGGTCCCGATTAATTCCGGTTCATTTGAGGTAATTGTCGTTGCGAGCGTGCGGTTGTGGTCCTCCGCACGTCCTTTTCACTTATTGCATCCAACAGTACACATTACGTAATATACGTGTATTTAAGATGGGTAAAGGCGAGATAGACTTAAGTCCGTGTGGACGCGTTGTATAGACTGATTTTTCATGTGAACGTGAATGTGGATGAGGTCTACATATGCGCAAATCTGGAGCATTTTTGTACACAATGCCGCCTATAGTTTGCGCAGCACGCTGTGAACAATTTTAGACATGCGGAGTATTTATTGTAGGTATGTCGGGCAATTTAATAATAAGAGAGTTATTTCGATATTTCATTATTCAGAACAAAAACAGTAGGTAACGGGCTTTTTTGTTAGAGCGATTTTATTTTACTTACTCCTATAAATATCCATAAAAGGCATTAAATATCTTACTTTTAATAACGATACTTATTATTTACTTCTAATATACTATGCAAACATTTATGATACTTAACTTCGGATGTCGTTCACTTTGTAATATTATTAACTATATTTTTTATTTTAAAATATTTTTCTAATCTCATATATACCTACCAGTAGAAATAGTGGCCTGACGAAGTGACTTGTTCCTCAAAACGAGATATAAAACGTTGTTCTAGGGCATAGATTTATCTTTTAACAACACTGATGCGTCCGATTTTTGAGCGAAATGGAGGATTTGAATTGGGTTTCCACAGATATATAGATATTATACCTATTAAAGTAAATTAATGAGCGCTTTCATCATGCCAATAAACAATTTGTCCCCATAATGAGTCAAAAAACCGTAGCATGCCTCGTAGCGGCGCTCTACGCCGTAGCTACGAAGGCTACGATCGATACGGATCCCACGCGACAACCAGCGCTGCGAGTTTTCCTACCGCACTCTATATATTTATAGCCACGGGAAGATTCCCTACTTATGTATACATATACCGGTGTAGATCTGTGTGTACTCGGTACCTACAGGAGACGCGAGGAAGGGCAGTCCCTTACAACAGTTTCAACTTTTGTTACGCGACTGAGGTTGGAAAATGTTCAAAATCAAGGCTGTGAATTTTACGGTACTTATTATGAAATAAAAAATATAAAACGTAGTTAGTTATGTAGTACGAGTATATAAGTATATAAATGAAATTAACTAGTTATAGGTATTTATTTTATTTCAACCCCGTTTCAATATCCATGCGTCGCTCTAACAGACACTTGCCTATAAGGCGAGAGTAATGGACCAAGATCATTAAAAATATGTAACATAAATCACATCTACGCTTACACAGGTTGGCTGGAAGAAATGTCTTATAGGAATAAGCTCGACTTTGTGCATATGTCAACTATTCTTATTCCCGTTATTCCCGTTTTGTTGTTGTGTTTTCCTCATTAATTTAACCTACATACATTTATTTATTGATCGTATGGCAATAATTTCGATCCGTCAGATCTTCGTGAAGACAGTACGGTTGCCAGTTTTTGTTGCACTTACAATAAAAGATAACTACAACCGAGCATTATCTGTATAAAATAAATTCTAAAGACCTTCTTCAAAAATCTAGACAAGCTGCCCGAATAAAATATCTACTTATTTGATATTGTCTTCACTAACAAGATGTAAAATACCTAAACAAAATAAGAAATAAGCGAGATAAGTGAAAGAACATAATGAAACGAGCGAGCGGTAGGTACGAGTATGCGAGGGCGCCGAGGGGGACGAAAATGGCCGCTTCCCGCGTACCTGCCTTTAATTGTTTTATATCTCGCCCGGAATTCAAATCGGCCGTGTAGGTGTAAATGTTGTCCCCTGTTTGTATGAGTTTTTAAGTCGATTGAGTAGATCACTGAGCTTGCACTACTGTATAATAAATATTGTATCAGGATAAATCTGAAATCATAAAAGTAGGACTGACCATGGAGCAATAATCACCGGAAAAAAAATTACGCTCCGCTCAAAATTTGCAACTCGCAGAATGCATTGCATATCTAGTATTATTTTACCAAGTTTATGTTTTAAAGCAGGAATATCGATTAAAAGTCACTTGGAAAGCATTAAGCAGGTATTGCGCGGTCGGTTACCGTGACAACACTCAACCTGATGAAGGATTCCAATTGTAGTCCGAAACATGTCACAAATACTCACCAAGTGAATTTCAAACAATTATTCTTTTTTAATTGGTAATAATTATGTCTTGTCTCACGTTAGTACTTATGAATTCAATTTAATATTTTCTTTATCTGTGGGTCAAATGATGGAAACGATGCCTTGTTGCTTGTGATATCATACCGCTATATACAGCTGCTGTCGAACGATACAATTCGAAGAGGCACGCTAAGAGATTAGTTAATTTATAGCAGAGTGACGTCACACAACCACTGGTCCGCGTTTTAGTGTGAAATTTTAAATGATATTTAAACGTATGGATTTCATACTAAGTCATAATCATTATTATCGTCAGCCGATCGACATCCACTACATAATAATTTCTTCATTTTGACATGTCTACAAAAATTCAATATTTATTTTAAAGAATAATACTAGCATCAATAAATTGATCTAAATAGTTAATTAATATAATAACATGTTATTACTGACGATTCGAAAGTGCTTGTTGCTAGGCCTATCTGAATAGAGATTATTTAGACTTTGACTGCTGAACATAGGTTTCCCCAGAGACCACCACAACGACCAGTCATGGGCCGCCCGCATCCAGCGGAAACATACTAAGGACGCAAAATCCAATTCTTTTTGTTTCAAAGTTTAAATCATAACATTTTTTTATATATTAATACCGATCAAACACCCCATTGCGTTTGTTCTCGGTTTCGATACTACCAATGGCTATGAAAAAGTTAAGAAAATTCTCACACAGCGTATCGTTCCACAGCGGGCCTCCCATACAAAGTGTACGGCGGGCACGAAGGCTCGCTGACTGAGAAGAGGAAACAACGGCGCATCAGGACGACGTTCACATCCGCGCAGCTGAAAGAGCTGGAGCGAGCCTTCCAGGAGACACACTACCCCGACATATACACGCGGGAAGAGATAGCCATGAAGATTGACCTCACGGAGGCGAGGGTGCAGGTTAGTACAATGTGTTTCCTTTAAATAATCTACTAAAGCTTCCTTAATTCCGTGTCACAAATGTAACACTCCTTTAGTTTCGATCTAATCGGTCCTTGACAAATCGTCCATCGTGACAGATATGCAATACAATGGTGGACGAGATACTCGTAGCATGTTATATACTCTCGAAAAACATAATTCTCCAAACATCTCCTTCTGGCGCAGTCGGGTAAGAAGGCCTATACAGATCGATCCAAATTTACAACAAATTACCTGCAAATATAAAAGATATAGAAAAAAAACTCTTACATTAATAAACTAAAAACGTTTCTACAAAAAAAAGTATACTATTGGGTCTCAGAGCTCCTGCAGGGTGATGACCTACTGTAATTACATGCAAAGCTATATTTACTTTTTTTTTTGTAATTGTCCTTTTTTTAAGAATCTAATTGATATTTTCATTACTGATCTCTAAATTGTACAAGCTACCTAGCTCTTAAGAACTATTGCTACACCCTACCAGGGTCCATGTGATCCTATTTCATTTTTCAACATCTTTATAAATACCATGGTTTGCAATAAACATTTATTATTATTTATTTATCTAAAGTGTCAATAAGATAGGTAGGTACCTCATTTCGCTTATAGGTTACCTCATAAGAAGTAGTCCTAAATGTTTCTCAATGATTCTTATTTCTACCCTTAAGCAGCGTAACAAGATAAAACACGATTTTAGGATATTATTCCCATCGGGCAGTGTCAATTCGAAAAAAACCGGAGCTCCGGAGGCGTCCGTCACATTTCCACAGTCCAATTAGTGTCCAGTAATTCGGCGGTGGCTGACGCTGACGGGCGCCTTCGCAAAAAACACCGTGGAAACTGTAGCTAATTTCATAATAAGCGCTCATTTTTATGTGAGCCCGGGCGACGTGTGCTCCCTCTGAATGTTTAATGGAATCTGGAATCGGCGAGCGTCACTATGGTTATCTGATCACGTATAAAATGTGGAGCCTCTGTAGGACGGCACGACACTAATCTCGTATTCCGGGAGATGACGCTCGCCGGCTCTTATTGTGCGGAATATATTTCGTGCAGTGACGATTTATATCTTCATATTAAACTAAAAGCAAATTTCATTTGAACTAAAATGTTAGGAACCTAATCACGTTTGCTAAAACTGCAAGTTAATTAATAATTTGCAGTCCATTTAGTCTAGTTGATAGAGTTTAAAATACTATGTTACTTATAGGTAGTGCAACCAACTGGCAACCGTACTTGTCTTCTCGAAGATCTGACTGTTCGAAAATAAATACCATACGGTTTTTATTATTACTTATAGGTAGCATGTATAAGGTTGTAGCGTAAAAGTAACAGAGCTTTGCTCAGTTTTCATATATTTCATTAACTATTACCGATCTGAATCTTAGCTCTTGTGATAAAATATTATGCGATTACTGTTTTTACACTGTAAACGAATTTCTGGGACATACAATTTGACATCTGTTATATTTAACTAATTTATTTAGTGATATCGATTTGACTTTTGTATTGACATAATTAATTCTTTAATTAATCCTGATTGACTTTTGTGTTGAATTCTATCTTGTTAAATATTACGCCTAACTTTATGACATCAAATATTATAATTATGAATTTATTATGTCATGGATAGATATGAGTTTTTACTTAACTAATGTAATTTTTAGTTAAATTAAGAACCTATTTTAATTTTCACATGCCTGAAATGGCTGAATGTACCGGACTGGAACTGCAATATTATTATGTACCTAACACCTATTGTACACTGTATGTTCTTATGAATAAATATTAAAAACAAGACTTCTAAAATTACCTAGATAATAACATATTTTGTCCAAGTAAATAACAGTTGTATTTTTAATGCATTTCTGATTGGAGCAATATCAAAGTGCCTATTCCAGTTTCATATGTGCCACATTAATTGTACTTTGTCATACCTCCCTCTGTCGTGTACACATAAATCGCGCCTGTAAGTGTAACGAGGAAACAATTGTACATAAGCGGGTGGCACCCTCGGCCTCGCAGCGCTCATTACGTTAAAAAGTGTATCGGAACCCGGCCCGCCATAAATATTGCGGGCGGTCGCGTAACTCAGCGCATCCCCGCGTACCGCATACCCCGATAATTAAAACTCGCCGGAAAACGCGAATACACTTCACATATAACAATTAAAATGCGAATATACTTTACGTGCAGCAGTTAAAACTGTAAACGCAGCCCGCGAACGCTTAAAACATTATTTACGTTAACGGTGGGCGGAAAGTTTTCGCAATGGCTAATTGTGCGCAATGCTAATGTGTTCCTGGTTAATGAGAAGTTTGAGATATAAACATGGCTCAAATGGAATTGTATTAAATTATACATATATAGGTACGAATGCATGCAAAATGACCTATGCATGTTGATGCGAAAAACTCTCATTATGGTAGTTTCTTGCCAATTCCCAGTAGAATCGGGCATTCTAACGGGACCGGGCCAGTAGTATTCAAAATTCTCCACCCATTTAAAAATATTGACTAGTTAAGTTAGTGTAGGTACATTCTACGAGTACTTTTCTTATGATACGAGTAGCACAATGAGAAAGTTAAAACAGAAATAATTTAAAAATTTGTGAGGGAAGAGTTAACGAAAAATGCAAATTTCAAAAATAAATTGTAAATGGAACGACGACCTAATTCAACACGCGAATCCTGCTCAAATTTATCAGGGGCGGAGCGCAAACAGCGGTCGTCGCGCAAGCGTTAAGCAAACGCACAATTTGTCCAAAACCGTCCGAATAAAACGAAAACCAGCCACCTGTTCCACAGGAGCAAAAGGAATTGCTTGAAAAATGACCAGCTGTTTTTTAATGTACGGCGTATTTTTTTCATGCCCACGTTGTCATAGGGACAGGGCAATTTAATCCATCAAGCGGTGCACGCAACCGTCCGAGCCGATAAATTCTGTATTATCCCGGGCTATTTTGGTTTTATTGTTATCCCCGTATGGCAAAAGAGATTAGAACGAGAAAATGCGACTATGTGTAGTAACATAGAATCGGATGCTGCGGATCAGGTAAAAATTATATTTTAAAATACGAGCAGCATTTTCTTTTTAAATTGCGTCCATTGTTAAAAATGAGGAATTGTTTTCTTGTCACATTATGTGATAGCTGCATCAACTACACAAGCTGTTTTACGATAACAATAATGCTAATATGGAACAGTCCAACTTTGAGGCATGATCCAAAGTGATTTTGACTCCGGTCCCTTTTTAGGGTTCCGTAGTCAACTAGTCCCTTATAGTTTCGTAATGTCCATCTGTCTGTCCGAGGCTTTGCTCTGTGATTGTTAGTGCTAGAAAGTTGCAATTTTGTGTGGATATATAAATCAATAAAACTGACAGTCGTAAAATAAAATATATTCAGTTCATTGGAAAACTACAAAACCCTACACTAAGCATGGCCCGACATGCTCTTGGCCGATTTTTTTGTAATTCAATCGATTTGTTACGTCCGGCAAGCTTCCGTGGTCACCACGAGTGACAGCGGGTTGCCCGTGAGAATGCAATAAAGATTGACGCTGCGGCGTCGGGGGCGGCAAAATGTCAATCCAGCGGTCTCGATCTTAGACCCAGGCCACTGGGAATTCCCCGTCTGCTCAGTCGTGATGTAACCCGTCTGAATCTTCCACTACGTGTTATGATCGTTGCTAATTCACGAGGGTCTACGGTCTTGGCTGGCGTCAGTCTAATTTATTACAGTAGTATCTCTCTGTTTTACTTAAACGTTGACGAGTTGAGAAGGCCCTATAGCATCACGCACATTGATATTTCTTACTATACAATAAAGGTTAAATAAATAAGTTGTATTGTATATAGATACCAGGAATGTTGGCACTATGTTGACTCTGGACTTTCTTTTTAAATGTTTTTTTCACTGTTTTGTGTATATTTTTTGTCAATGTTACTCCGTTTGTTTATATTTAAATGCTGTGCTACGACTAACTACGACGATTTTCTTTTAGATTATGCTTAAAGTCAAAGTCAAAATATTCTTTATTCATATATGCCTAGCAACAAGCACTTTCGAATCGTCAGTTAACATGTATTAACATATATACGTTGTCTGGTAGAGATCGCTTAAAGCGATAAGACCGCCTGTTGTTACCTTTTTTTTTTTAGTAAGTCAGCTACTGTACAACTTATCACTAAGTGGTGCAATAAAGAATATTTATTATTATTATATACGTATATTATTTAGAGCAATTTATTGATGCTATTATTATTCTTTAAAATAAATATTGTATTGTTGTAGACATGTCAAAATTAAAAATTATTATGTAGTAAAATTCACAATAGGATCGTCAAAACATAAATAATAATAATATTATTTTTTATAAAAAATAGAAATCTGGACAGTTTCTAGAATAAAAATGTCAAAAGAAAATAATAAGATAATAAGATTAAAGATAGTTAAACTAACCATTTAGTGTCACTTAAAGAAGTGACACTAAATGGTTAGTTTATAGAAAATGAGTCTAGAGTTTTTGTTAGATTGATACTTGGTACTGCTATACCTACAAACTATCACTCCTTCTCACTCTAAGGCCGAGTTGTACAATATCACAAAATGAACCGTTTAAAACTATTTTCTTGCTATTGATGAAAAGCATGAAAAATTAATATGTTTTTGAGCCTTTAGCAATTTGTCTGTGTATGGCCTCCATCTTCTTTATTTCGACAAAGGATTGATTTCAGTGCATAGTTATATTAAGGGTTCTTCGCTGTTTCGAAACAAGAGCAACCATTTCGATAAATGAGGTATAATATACAACTATTATATGATAACAATTTTAGTGACTTTAATACGAGTATATTCAAATTTAAAAAAATTACATTGAGTAGGAGTTACTTTTTATGTTTAGGATTACCGCTAGGTACCAGACCTGAGATTTGCGCTTGACCATAGATCACTAGGTTGTAAGTGACATTGTGGTCTAGGATGGAGCGCGCTTACCTAGTAAAAATCGGTTCACTCACGTCTTGAAGACCGTAAGATTGTACGCGGGTAAGAAGGATTCCGGCAAGAAGTTTCACAGCTTGGCTGTTTTTACAATAAAGCGGAAGCTAAGCCCTTTGTGCCTGTTTTTGGAACTGCCACCGTAAAACGGTGTCGACTTTCTCTGCTCATTATATGGTAGAAAGGGGTGGGGGAATTAATTTGTATAAATCTTCAGTATACTTCCCGAAACGTAGCCCATAGTAAATCGAAAAACTAGCACCTGCTCTGTTCTTAATTTCACCCGTGACCAAATAACAAGAACGAGGGCAAAGTATAGACGAAATCAATATTTCGTACACTAAAATCTCACAGAACAATCCACTTTTGAAAACAACCTTGCCCTAATAAGATTCATGATTAAACCCATCACGGACCCTCAGCGCGTCAATGCCGCCGCGACGCTTATTCCGATGACCGGCCGACACTACAAGCTAAGTAATTACTTAATCCACTCGCAGCTAAACGGCGGCAATCAACGCGATTAACTAAGGGTTAACTAAGCCTTTCCATTACCACCCCAATAGTTTCATTCCGACGTTAAGGTTAGGATAACGAAGACAATAGGTTTTTGTCGAACCGCAAGCGTAGACAATAATTATACAGTAACTGCGAAAGGCAAGTGTATTACCCGGTAAGTACAGTCAACCATTTGATGTCTAGGTCACTTCGTACCTTGTCACAGTGACATTAATATGAGATCTCTAGCAGCTTTCATATTGATTTTCATTGTGACAAGGTAGAAGGTACGAAGTGGCCCCGAAATCTAATTGGTTGACCGTACATAGTGAATGTAATAACAATAACTGACAACTTAGAAAAATGTATAAAGCCCCGTCATTTTTATTTCAACGTTCAGTAATTCAAAAACGGCCGAACTGGTTTTGATAAAACATGTCTAAGAACCATCGCTGGAAAACCTGCTCTCAAATAAATATCCGCATTTAAATCGGTTCAGCCGTTTAAGAGCTACGATGCCACAGGCAGACACACATACACAGAAACATGTTAAACTTATAACACCCCTCTTTTGCATCGCGTCGGGGGTTAAAAATACTCTGTATCTATCGAGCAGTAAAGACAAGTGTCCGATAATAGTGCTGACTGCTGGTAGCAGCATGCCTTTTCTAGTAATGAGTCCATTAAATTTAACAATTTACAACACGACGTCGACGGGGATGGGGTTCAGGGGACCATAGGGCTGGCGCTTACCTCTCCCAACGTATTTCTTCAGCAATACAGATAGGTACCGCCGCCAGTGTTATGGACTCCATGCCGCATAAGGAACTGCTGGACGGGGTCTTCTTTATATGACTGGGCAAGTTAGTTTAGTTTTTAATTAATTTGAAATTATTTACTTGCTTATTTTTTGTATGCGATTTACCAAGTTACTAAGATTGTTATATCAATTAATTCTCTATTTACCACACAAATACTCACAACACTTTAATTTGAACACATTACACATCTTTTACAGCCAAAATCTGATGACTTTAGATTTGTTAGATAATTTTACTTAGAACCTAGATACTTACTTTCCCTATATACACAAAAAATACATTAACTAAATTCATGTTCCATCTCCCGATATAACATAGCCTTATTATTATTCCCTTCTAAAATAAAGCAATAACAATATTACGGATGCTTCATGTAGCACTGCAATTCAAACACCACAATGGATACTTTTATTCCCTCTGTTAGATTCAAACATTTGTGGCAAGTGCGTCTAATCAAACAAGAGCAGCGCGCGTGCGGGCCGCGTGCCGGCGCGTGCCCGCCACCTGCGCGAGAGTCGGGGGCGCTGTCAAACTCACACTTTGAACCCTAACACGTTCTCTTAAGGTCCATAATGGTAATACTCGTGGTGAGACATTAAGTGAGCACTCATAATTACACGCTATCACGCTTTTTCGAGTAGACGAATCGGATATTGTCATTGCGATTGGTCCACTTTTGAAAGCCACTGTCAAATTCATTATTGTTATATAAAATATTCTTTAGGAAACATATAGTAGTCTAACCCTAGTGAAATTTAAGTCAAAAATCGCGGTGTCGTAAAAACCTACGAAAAGATCTTAAGAAATGCGAAAGTGTAATCAAGGCGTTGATGTAAATTGTGGAACTACTGACACGTAAACACATATTCAACCACGAT
This sequence comes from Notocelia uddmanniana, assembly GCA_905163555.1. Classification (NCBI taxonomy): domain Eukaryota; kingdom Metazoa; phylum Arthropoda; class Insecta; order Lepidoptera; family Tortricidae; genus Notocelia; species Notocelia uddmanniana. Next base: position 28,860,728 of record LR991055.1, read on the forward strand.
AGGTTTGGGAATAGGAAAAAGCTGTCAATTAATACACACTTTGCGTATAAGTTTAAAGGCAACTATGTCAAAATATCACCCCCATGCCCATCACAATCGAGATTTAGATAATAGCTGATTGATTCGACGATTTATTCTGAATGTATCATTAACCCATTACATATTTGTAAACGTCTACGAAACGTCTTAATCGTTAGAAAATAATTCACACCCCTTGCTCCTGTGGACCACTTATGTGCCAAAAGGAGTATCCACCTACCCACAATTATGCAACCAGAGGAGATACAACAAATTGAAGACCAAAGAGTCTAGAAATTTCTGGATACAACGGGTATAAGCAAGTAACTATAAGGGCTGCCACAATAGATCAATTTCTGGTCGAGGCGGCATAGAAAAGACCCACAAAAAACAATAATAATAATAGGACACGATGAAAGAAACTAGGAGATTTAAAATAATTTTGTCTTCAATATAAATTGTCACAGCTACCTAGAAGCTGGGCTATTATTCAAGTATCATCATCATCCACTCTATCTGAAAACAATAATTTACTTTTTAGTACACCTATAAGTACTTTAACATTCTATTATTTTAATTGTTGCGGATCTTTAAAAGAGGCACATAGAAACCTTTCCTATCAGAACAAGTTAAACATGTCAAATTCTCTCTAAATCCCATTTTCCCCAAAAAATCCTGATTCCCATCCGATTATCAGCAATGAAGGGCGTGACATAGACACGCCGGCGTGGGAAGCGCCAGGCGCGCGCGCACGGGCCATTGCGCCCGCGCACCGTGGAGAGCCTCCCATGGGACGCTGTTGCTGATCCAGCGATAATCGGGGCAAATGATTCACACACTATCTATGCACCAAGTTGATGTTCTCACGTTGATATTGGCCAGGCATGTAAGAAGAAATTAACAATGAATACCTACTTTGAAATAACTTATCTATAGTATAATCTCCACGCTTGTCATGCGGGTGGGCGAGAAAGTATCTCCACCACACTCCAGGGATACCTATAAAATAAATACCTCCTTTTAAATATCTTAACTAGGTACCTTTTTTTATTAAAAATGGGATTGCTCTTGGCCAGCATCTAGCCAGGGGGCAAAGATGAGGCCGACGATGAAGCGAGCTCACCCAGAAGATGCTTATTCACTCGTGCCTTAAAAAGGTCTAGGTTAAGAGTATATGAACTCGGAAATACAGACGGCAGCAGAGAATTCCAAACCTTAGAAGTGCGCATTATAAAAGAAGATGCAAAGCGCTTGGTTCGAATTATCTCATCGTGTCAGCCGAATGACGTCCACTGCTGGACATAGGCGTCCCCCAAAGACTTCCACAATGACCGGTCCTGTGCGACCCGCATCCAGCGGTAACCCGCGGCCCTTACCAGGTCATCAGTCCATCGTGTGCGGGGCCTAACCACGCTACGCCTTCCGGTACGTGGTCGCCACTCGAGAACCTTTCCGCCCCAACGGCCATCGTTTCTACGCGCTATGTGCCCCGCCTACTGCCACTTAAGTTTAGCGATTTGAAGGGCTATATCGGTCGCTTTGTTTCTGCTGCGGATGGCCTCATTCCTGATGCGATCACGCAGAGAAACTCCCAGCATAGCCCTCTCCATTGCTTTTTGTGTGAATTTGAGCCTTCTTATGAGGCCCATAGTAAGCGACCACATTTCAGTACCATATGTCACCACATAGCAACAGTGATGATATATGCTACAGTCAGCATCATAAATATGTATACATTCTAGCACTTTATTGCTTAGTGATAAGGTTGAAAAGTGTATACATATATATGATGCTGACTGTACTAGGTATATATTTAAATAAAAATTAAATGGCCCAAAATGTGTGTTTATTTATTTATTTAATTTTTATAACAAAAATAAAACTTATAGTACAAAAGGCGGACTTAATGCCATAAGGCATTCTCTACCAGTCAACCTTAAGGCAAAGCAGACAAATTGTGGGCGGTGAACTAAGATAACTAAAAAAAACCATTAGGCACTTACAAAGACTGGAAGAATATATACAATACGATATGATAATATATAATATAATGTGTTCGCTTATCACTTCAGAACAACTGCATATATTTCGCTTATTATTTTTATGTTGTGTCTGTAATTGTTTAACAAACAATTTTCTACAGGCACAGAGGACAAGATATGTATTAAAATAATGTTTGATAAATGTACAGAAAAGTTTACATTTTTGATTAGAGAAGAATCTCCATAAGGACTATAAAGAGTAAAGATGACAGTAGGGAGAATACACAGGGTAGGAAGGAAGACAGTAGGGCCAGCAGGGATTGGCTCCATTTTGTTCACTAGTACACCCGTACAAAATTGAACTATAAAAGAATATAAAATATTTAATGTTCCAAAAAAGGTTGAAATGAGCGTAGCGCGTAGCACTAGGTCAGGGGTCGGCAAACTTTTTGACCAAAGAGCTAAATTCAGTAATAATACCGTCTTTGGTTAACCTCAGAGAGCCAAAAATACCTGTTTTAAGTTTTTCGCTATATTTTAAGGAGCCCTGGAAGAGCCGCACCTGGCCTTTCAAAGAGTCGCTATATTTTTTTCTATTACAATTTATAGCAACAGATACTAATTTCCGGCTTAGATATGGTGGATCCCATTGTGTATACAAAGTTTCATGTTATTTCAGCACGGAATTTAAAAATGAGAACGAAACTATGTTTGTATGGAGAATCGAGTTCAGTCGAGCGTGCCCTTACACTTTAGGTAATATCCCTATGCTCGAGACATGGCAGTTTCAATCTTATGGCATAAGCTATTTGCACCACAAATTCCATTTAAAGGTTACTGACAGCGTCATTGATTGTGGCGCTGAATGTAAATACCTACTGTCACTACAAGTACTAGGTACGTACGAGTAGGATTACATATACATTTGCATTACCGACACTTTTGAGATACCTGAGGAATGAGGATGATAAATAATATGAAAGAAAATAAATGAATCATAGCCTATTCCATATTATTTTTCATAATAACCAATTCTTCTTCTTTAGTTATTCACGATAAAGAAGTGCAAATCGTAGCAAGCACTTAAAGTGATTAAAAAATGGCGCGAGCATTCGTAGAGGGGCTACGTAGTGTGTAGACTGCTACGAAGATTGGCTCCCCAGCTTTTGTTTTTCCGTAACCCCTAACATAAATATGTATCATCAGTTTCTGAACTCGGGCAATATTTAACTTAAATCATCAAATTGAAAACAGTTTGTTCTGTCTCTCAAATAAATTCTGAGACTTAAAAATATGTAAAATACCATCTCAATTCATTCATCCGTTAAAGCCAATTAAACTTCTTATTAAAATGTTGATCCATTATTCAGCGTCGTTAAATTAGAAGAAAAATAATAAGTTATTAATTCAGCACGGAAACACATTAAAAAAAACTGAAAAAACAATTTACCTATAAATCTTAAGACCTAAATAGGACAGTCACTCAGCATGTAGTCACGGAAACCTTGACGCTAATTAGTTAATTATTAAATAGGATAATACAGAATAGACGAGAAAGCTATTTTGTTTTGGCGCAATGATAGATGATTTTTATAACGAGCCAACATTTTTATGGACATAGTTATGACATCATGGCAGAAAGCTGAGTCCCAGAAGGTATTACTAAAATTATAATAGCTGAATGCCAGTGCTCGTTAATAAACGAGGTCCTCGAGCAATAAGTAATAACACTTTTACAAACCCCACAACCAACGTGTGAACCTGAAACTTTCCTAGTTTCTCACATTAGCAGGTCCCAGAGGTCGCGCCACTATCCATTACAAACTCATTCCTAACATTCACTGTAGGAATATTAGATTGGTGTTAAATCTCTCCCTTTCACGCTAGGGTGATTTCAATATTTCTGTCACCGGCGCCCTTTGCTTTTGCGCGATTATTTTTCATTTAGCACAACTTGTTGTTTGGTCCCCGGGGAAACGGGAACAAGTGCGGGCGTCCCTCTGGTGCCTACGTACAAGTACTGGTGGTAACTGGAGCTTGTGTGAGAGAATCGGTAGTTGTAATACACACCCTGGGGTGTAGGTGGATTTGGTTCACACGGTTTTTAAATTACTGAACTAGGAATAGTCAATATATACAATACCTTTCCATCGCACTAGATTCATGACCCATTATTTCGCCATACAGGCAAGCCGTCTCTGGAATTCACTCCCTCTCGAGATTAGACAAGCCCCAAGCAAGTTTACTTTCAAGCGAATGCTGCGTAAGCATATGCTTAAACAAGAATTTGACTAGAATCCATCCCTATAATTATAGTATGTATTTAATATGAAGTAGTATATCTATTCTTGTATGTATGTAACTTATATGAATATATTGTATTTATGTATGTTTATTTACAGTGTTTATATTGACTTTGTCTTCGCATTTTCTTAGTAGAATTATAAAAACTTTTTTCTTTGCACCTTTCATAAATCTCTGTTTAGCCCAATGGTTGGCTGGTAGCGAATGCCATTTGGCATTAAACCCGCCATTTGTACGATTATATTTTGTGCAATAAAGTTTAAATAAATAAATAAATAAATAAAATGGTTGTCGTTAAAGATTTATGCCATTATTTGATTATAATATGGCGAAATTGTGCTTCAATTTGATCATGCCAAGCAAATTTGCGGATGAGGTGGCTTTATCATCATCATCGTATCAGCCGAAGGATATCCACTGCTGGACATAAGCCTCCCTCTATACTCATATCATAAAAGCGAAAGTAACTCTGTCTGTCTGTTACCTCTTCACGCTAAACACCTGAACCGATTTGGGTGAAATTTTGTATGGAAATAAGAAGTTTGAGCCCCGAAGGACATAATATAATTTTTATCCCGGAAATGATCCTCTAAGGGAATGAAATAAGGGGCAGAAGTTTGTATGGGGGTACGATATCAACGAGTCCCACGCGGACGAAGTTAAGGGAAAAAACTAGTATTACTTTTATCATCATCATCATGTCAGCCGAATGACGTCCACTGCTGGACATAGGTCTCCCCCAAAGATTCCATTACTATTATAGTTCATATTAATTTGGCTTCTTTTCGAAATATCAATACAAATCTTCGACTCGAAATGATTTTAGTGGTCATCTAAATCGGACGGAATATGGCACGAATGACTTGAACTTGTGTTGAAACATTTGTTTAGCTATTGTTATTGACGTTGGAGTCCATTTTTTCCGCATTACGGCGGGGGAGCATAGGCGGGCCGTCGCAAAGCATGAAGCGGCACATATCATACCATAACCGCTGTGCTATTCACAATCCCTATCTCCTCTTGTCACCACTCACTTTTAATATAAAAACAACGCGTAATCGGAGACCTGACTTGCGCCGGCACGCCTGAGATGAGGCGAAGCGTTGTGAATAGCCCTGCTACGCGTATCATAAGTCTTGCTTGACTTACCTCAGCATCCTTTCCTTGTATAACATGACCCCTAGATTCATAACAAACAGGGTAATCGGAGGTCTGACTTATTCTGGATGGTCTGTGTTGTCGGTAAGCGTTGTGAACGCCAGCTCTGCGCCGCTGTACTCTGCGCCGAACGTCCATATCAATTTACTCTGATTTACGGCGTATGATTTCACTAAATGGACTTATTCCGATTTGCAGCTTTTTTGGCAGTCGATTTATTCTTTTTTTATTGTATTTTTGGTACATGTAAAATCTGTAATAATGATACATTGTCTGAAACAACAATATTAGTTTTTATTTAGACCTTTCGTGTATTTAGCTTTTTATTGTGAATAATTGTTTAGGTATAATTATGTTACTTCTTGGTTCCTTGTTTCAAACCTGTTTCATTTATTTTATCTCCTGAGTACTTCGGACACGTGGCCCGACGGGAGCCTGATAGCCTAGAGAAACTCATCGTTGTGGGGCACGTGGAAGGAAAAAGAAGTCGAGGAACATCGCCGACCCGTTGGTCCGATGCCGTAAAGGAAATCTGCAAGGGGAACTTGCAGACGTCTATCAGGATGGCCGAAAACCGAGCGGCCTGGAGAGCAATTGTGCGCAAAGTGATGGCCTCATGTAGTCACGACCCTCAGTCATGAGGATGCGACGAAGAAGAAGAATATAATCTTCACATTTATATAGTATTCAATACCCAAGTTAAAACCCATGTAACTAGAATAATGTCCTAATGAATCAATAATTGTTAATCGCTCTTGCAGACGTCCAAAATACAGGCTCAGCCTAGTTTGGAGTCTGATGGATAAGTTTTGTATGCCAAATTACTCTTGCTAAATAAAATATTTGTATTTGTATATCTGTAACATATCTAAAACTATAAATATATCAGTGATTTCGTGTCTATAAAACATGACTCTCGTTGGCATTTCTATATAGAAGGCAACTGTTTACTTCTACATCTCTTAATAAAAATAAATTTAAATAAAAACCGCCTTCAAGAAAACTCTAAAGCACGAAATAAACTGAGATTTCCAATCCAATAATGACATGAAAATACCTACTTTTTTATTACACAAAATGTATATAAGTCAATAAAATATGCATAAAGTCGAAATATGTTTTTAATAATTAGCTAACAAATATACAATTTCTTAAAGTTTCATCACTTTCTGAAGTCGGTGCCAACAACGGCCAACCTCGAAGCAGCGTGCTTTCTAAAATGAAATCGTATCGTATTTTCCAAATCGGCTTATAAACGACGGAGGTCTGAGGTAACATACATTAAAATAAAGACCGCCCAAGTGCGAGTCGGACTCGCGCACGAAGGGTTCCGTGCCAGAAAAAAAAACGCCAACAACTACTCTGTTGTATGGGAGCCCCCCTTAATTATTATTATTATTATTTTGTTTTTAGTATTTGTTGTTGTAGCCACAATAAAAATACATAATCTGTGCAAATGTCAACTGTCTAGCTATTACGATTCTTGAGATCTATAGCTCGGCGAGTGGTAGCCATGAAAAAGGGCCAAAATATCACGTTTTTTGTATGGGAGCCCCCTTAATTATTTTTATTATTTTGATTTTAGTATTTTTTGTTATAGCGGCAACAGAAATACACAATCTGTGAAAATTTCAACTGTCTAGCTATTACGGTTCTTGAGATACAGCCTGGTGACAGACGGACGGACGGACGGACAGCGAAGTCTTAGTAATAGGGTCCCGTTTTTACCCTTTGGGTACGGAACCCTAAAAAAGAACATACAACCAAATTGTGATGTAAACCTCGTCCTTTTTTTATGAATTCGGTTAAAAATGAGATCAAACAGCCCTCACTGGCCTACGTTATTATTATTAGGGATATGCTTGATTCCAGGCATGTTGTACGTGTTTAAAAGTACTTAATAAATAGGTAGCTTGAAACATCACATATGAATAAAATATGAAATACCTATTATAAATATTATGTTATTATAACTTACAAGTTCTCAAAACTGTTGTTATCATAGCTAAAACTCTAATAGCCAGTGAACAGCCGCCCCACATTTGTTCCCAATAATCACGAACGTCGCTTACGAACCATTTACCATAAGCACGAGGGACAAGTGCCGTTATTGTCTGAACATTAACTGTACCTTATTTTATATCATCCTTCCCCATTCACCACATTTATCATTTGGCAGCTCGTCTCATTTCGAACCTGTTTTAATCTTTAGAACTATAGATTTTTTTATATATACGTATGAATAAATTGAGGGTTTGTGCTCATTTAAAACTGGCAATCGTTTTTTTAAGGTTTATATCGCTAGACAAAAAGTCAGTGCAAACGAGGCACGCTATCGTGTCTTGTGATCTAATTCGAATTTAGATAGTAAATACATTAACAAGAGAAATGCTTTCTCTTAGATGTTAGTTTCAGATGCCTGTAATATTTATATTTTCTATAAAGAGCCAAGATAAAAACTTCCTTTTGGCATAGTTGTTATTTCAATGACAATGGATATGGTACAGAGATATTTTTAAGCGGTTGTAGGTTATTTTCGCGACTTGTCCGTACAGATAAATTATTTCGAGATTAGGTAGCACTGAGTTAATCAGTTGCATATTCTACCTTGCCCCTATGGTATTAAAAACTTTATTACGAAGACATAACGCACGGATACACTCGTAGTTCTTGTAACAAAGATATGGTATCAATGTTAAGGTAGAATGGATTAACACTTTGGCAACACCCAAGTACCTACCTACCAAGTTGTCGTCTAGGTGGACAACGCTCGCGCCCCATGGCGTTTGATGCGATTGAAACATCTGCCGATCACTATCGCTTATTTGTCGTGTCGCGTGTCGCAGCGATCGTCTGATTGCGATATTGTCGGAAGGTCGCTAATCACGGTGATGCGTCACTTCGATTCAAATCCGGACCATTTTTAATTGAAAAGACCAACGGGGAAGCAGCAGTTGTATCGGTTACCAGTGATTAATGGTTGCGATTTTAGATTGGATTGTTATCTACGAGGTTATTGTTTGTATAAAGCGGTTAATCACATAAAATTTGTTAGTGCTGAATTGAAATCTTAAAATTATCATCCCAGTATAAATTAGGTCACTGTTTCATTGTTCCAGTACTTATTTGGTTTCGGTAGTTATATAAACTTTCGAACTTCGACGTGTTATCAACATTAATTGAGAGTTTTTTGTTTTCAATTAATTGCTTAGTGTAAATTCACAAAATAGTTATTCGTTCCAGCGTCGTTGACTTCTAAAGAGAATAAAGGGTCCTGCATAAATCGAAAAAACATTATTAAAAGATAAACTGCCCAGCAAAGGGTAGTGAAGCATGATCATTTTCTCTCTGTTAAATCATTGTTAAAATTATTTGAAAATAATAGTGAGGCTCAAACTACAGTATATTATTAAGTAATTTATGAGATTCATCATTAGTTTAGCTCAACTGGTGTTTATTTATGGAAGTGCGGGGGGAGGGGGAGTAATGGCGCGTGAGCGCGCGCGCATCTGTCGAGGGTCCGGCCGACACTTGCTTTTTGACATCTAATATTCATTGACTCGCGAAAAATACTACTATCATTTATCATTTTTGGTTAAAACATGAGATTGACAGATGGAACCAACACCAATATTAGTTTCTGTTTAATTTGTTGTATCACATATGTATTCTCTGATTAGGTTTTCAAAAATAAGCGCTTTGTGAGGTGCGTGCGGACCTGACACCTCGCCGCTGGCATCTCTCGTGTATGTAATTTCAAAACACTTTAATTCGTGTTTAACTGTATAAGGAGTAATATTTTTAACATCAAGACAATTGACATATTCTATGAATTGTATATATTCTATGAATGTGAAAGTTTGATTTATTCCTTTAAAGTATAAAACTGCACGAATATATACTCAAATCGCAGTTTTACTTCCTCATTTATCAAAATTACCCAATCGTTGGCACTTTGCTAAGGCTTCTAATTATAATTATATTCATACCTTAGTAAGATAGTAATTTAATTACTAACCAGATGATCCTTGTTTATTAATAAACAAAACCCAATTAATGTGGATGAGTTGCGCCAGCACACCTGTCGTCGCTAAACGGCGTCGAATGGCCGCCATACGGCCTGAATAAACGCGCATTCATCTCTTTATTATGATGTGTTAATCCAGGATTATCAGCAAATGTTAACACATGTTACCAGTTAGTAAAAAAAGCCGGGCGACATCGAAACGACACAAAATCAAGTGAAATTTTAATCGAAAACGAGCTGTAGCCCTAAGTAAATAGGGTTGTTTTATCAGTGTGAGTTTAAGGTGGTGGTATTGGATGGATTATCGAGGGTTGCTAATATTATTCCGGGGCGTTCGGTGTTGCCTTTTCATCCGCTAAGTATAAACAGGGGGGTGTGTTCGTGTTTGAGCGCTCGACCGCTGCGCGATTGATTTACTTTCGGATAGGTGTTCATAAACACTGCTCACCGGATAATTCGGTTACACTAAGTTTACCTTAAAATTCTTGGTAACGGAAACGTTTGATATTTTAATCAGTTGATATCGTTGAAGTTGTTTCACGCTTTTGGTGATCTGTAAAATGATTAAATTATAAATAAACATAATATTTAGTTACGAGTGCTACAGTGACTTGTTTATAACTACTACTAGTCTGATAAGATGTCATTATGTTTTGGGAAATGACGATTGTAGGTACAGCTGCTATTTTGTTACCAATTTCGAGTGATACTTAATCAATATCAAAATAAAGTAAAAAATAATGTACATAATATGTCATAGTCATAAAATTAATGTAACATCTTCAAATTACTTAAGGCGACATTCAGTGTTGATAAGTCATATTCCACGAATCTCTCTTATTGTGGCAGAGAAATATACACATGGGCACGATGCGGGGCATATAAATATTATCGTATAGGTACCGAACTCTGACTTCATACAACTATGGACTACGGAATAGATATACAGGGTGTGGCCTGTAATAGGAGCAAAAAATTAAACGGTACACTATTGAGCTCTCTAGCAAGTATTTCCAAATGATTTTAGTTGAAAAAAAAAATTTTTTTTTGGATTTTTTTTCCGCAAATGTAGCTTATATGTACTTTTTTACGCTACTCGAGTGATGTTAATAACAATTTATTTAAAAAAAAACTAAAAATTTATAAAAAAAATTAAAAAAATCCCAAAAATATTCTTTTAAACCAAAAATGCGACAACGATTATGAGTCATAACTTGAAGCTACCTCAAAATCAGCATTGACTGCCGCGCTATGATCTCTGGGTGCCAAGATCCATTACTTGGAGGTCATAACTTTAGATCAATATTTCTCCCAATTGAAAAAAGAAAAAAAATTTTTGGACACAAGAGGTTACTGCAGATGCTCTAGGGAAGCGTCCTTTAAATTTATTGCTCCTATTACAGGCCACACCCTGTATGATCGTACTGTATAGTGTTTACGAATAAAGTCTTGCATGAAGAAGAGAAGAGAGTAAACATGCCAACACTTGATTTCCATAATGTACATTTTTGTTAAACATTAAGTTGAGGAAGCTAAATACAAGTGACGTTAAAATAAGTTTCTATAATCAAAATGAGTAAGGAGCGAGGTTCACTGCTGTTCAAGTTAACTTTTTTTCTACATGTGACTGTATCCGTTAATGTGAAAATCGTAGATTTAGTAATAATCCTACGTTTATCACCAAAAAGTTTACATTTGAGATCTAGTTCACACGTCAAAAAGCGACAAAGTTATATAAACGACGCACAAGAGAATTGACTCCAGTGTAAGCATTCACATTTCTGTGATATAATATTTTCTGCGGCGCAGAGGCCGGGCCCCGGGCTTCAGTCAATATTTGCGAGCCCGGGCCTGGCTAATGAATACAATTAGATCATTCCGCGCGGCCTCACGGCCTCGTGCGCCCTCCGTGTCAAGACGAACCTCTGCACATATACTCGTAGCTGTAGTTGGCAGCGCAAACACCGCCAACCTGTTACGCGGTCCCGTATGGCGTAAAATTCTAGTGTTATCTAATTAATGTCACCCTGACGTCCAGTCGGAGTTTTCACCAAGTAAATGTCAATTTGGGAGTGTTTGCAGACATCAAACATGCCTTGACAAAGTTAATTGGTATACCATTCGTCATTTGAATATGGATCAAGACAGCATTAAATTAAGCTTTATTGAAGTTTTTCTATTCACTGCCCGTGACAGAATTGAGATTACAGACCAATTTTGATACGGAATATTATAAATAAACACTACTTATAAGTACTGATAAAAACTGTTATTATTACAGAAAAATACCCCCTTTTGTTTTGTTGAATCTTGTTTACCTAATGTTTTTCTAACCACACGTAACCACGCTCAAGGGGCGTGATATATGTATAGATAATAAATGGCATAATCTGTTCTCAATAAGCGATATGTAATATTTTTTCTGCGTATAATAAATTCTTTAACCAGAAAAAATTCACCCGTGATTTAACCCTTTTCAATAATGTCGCAAAATTGCACAACAACAAAGTTAATTGGAAATTGTATTTGTCAACTAAAGTCTATATCATCTCCTAGTCTTTGCCTGTAGGTGTCATTTAACTCCGTTTGCTGCGTTCCAATTTCTTTGCCATTTGAATCAGTTTTAAGAGTGGATCTCTGTATGGCACCAATTACAGCACAACAAAAATCAAAAGACTCAAAATCAGACATATGTATTTATATGAATTATGTAGGTTACTGTTTTGGTCGTGAGTGAGTGAGAGTACAGTTTATTCTTTCTAGAAACAATAATCCCCTTCTTTGGGTATATTTTAATTCACTCTTGGATGATAAAAAAATCTTAAATATATTTGAAGTCTCATATTATAATTTTTTGATATAAACTTTTTTTATGACAAAATTTAACCTATATTTTACAAAACAATTAACATAAGAGACAGAAAGAACAACAAAAACTAAATAAATAATAACTAAAATTAGGTGTACTAATAATAAACTTAAAAAATAAGATATTAGGTTAATACTTCGCAATTTACTGTGATTTTATGGATGATTTAGTTATTTATTAAATTGACATCATGGTAATGGTTAGATACCTTCCTATACATTTTTACACGAGGGAACTACCCAATCTATGTGCAGGTTTCATGGCTGTTCGTTCACAGTAGGTACACATTGCCAATATGCAACATCTACAAACTGACGTTTTACCGCTCGGACTAACTAACTTTCCCTTGGATGTTTCGGTCTTCCCATACTTGCGAGTTGCTACTATATGCTCATTAGCCATGATTTATCCCTCAGTAGAGATCACTTTTATACACAACCACTATGTTATTCTGCTGGTCATGTTCACAATGCGACCAATATCTTGTAATGGTTGATCATTCAAATACGACCATGACGTTTCAAGTATAATCCCTCTTTCTTCCACTTCGTTTGGTACACACCAAGCATTTTTTACATCCACAAGCCAAATAATATGCCGAACACATGACGCTCCCTTCTCTGCCTAATTCAATGACAAATGATCTGCGAGAAATAATTTTCCAATTTTCTTCCCTTAGATTTTGCAGGGTAGTTTGAAACTGTAACACTGAAAGATAAATAAGGCGGGGACGTTGGATGCACGCGGGATGTTTTAGTTTTGGAACGTTTATTAGAAAATCAAAGATGAAGTTGTCAGTGTAAGTTTGCGAGTGGACGCCCCGGCGGAGCGAGCAGAGTCGAGCTGCTGAATACATTAGCTGTTGTTTGCTGTTGGCCCGCCACGGCACGCCACATGGCGTCGCAGGACCGTGTTTATTTTAATACTCAGCCATTGTCGCTCGTCTGTTTGCCGAGGGAACTGTATTAAACTACCCCTTGCGGATTTGTGAGGTGGTTGTTGCTAGATAAACTCTACGAGTAAAGCATTTGTTTTGTGAAAACGTTCAACCGACTTTCAGTGATCTCTTATTGTCATTTTACCGCTATATCATTATATCGTTAATTTGAAATTTTCTTCGAAATCATCAAATAGAGCGTGGAATTATGGTCTAATAAATAATTGTAAACCGTACAGATAAAATCGACGCTGGAACGACGTAGGTGCCTAATAGGATCGTATTCATGCGTACTTAATGGGAGAATGGCACGTGCCGCTAAATTCTAAGCGCATTTGCGTTTGCTAGTGGTAAACGTGATACAGTATCTCTACTAAAGTTCGCAACATAATTATCGATTGAAAAGTCATTAACCAGTCAAGTGTCCTATAGCTTAATTAGTCTATACCTAGGAATTTTTGAATATCGAACTCTTACTTAGCTAGAATTGAATTATCAATGCACATCTCTGACGTCATAACGTTCCACGGATTAATTTTACATGATATTTTATGTGCCCACAAGATATAAACTTTGCCAACCAGTTCAGTTTTCTAAAAACAAAAGAAGTGGGTTATACAGTGCTACACAGCATAACAAGTTAACAATTATCTACACAGAGCCTTATTTTCTTGACATTAGAGTCTGCATGTATCTCATTTTGAGCACTAAGCCCGAACGATTGAACTTACACGAACATTCAAGTTTCGAATCATCATCATGTTAGCTGAAAGACGACCACTGCTGGACATAGGCCTCCCCTAAAGATAATGGGAATTAAGTTTCGAATACCTTACATAAATTAGTCTAAATAAAATAAAGAACCAATCATAACATTTTAATCATAATGTGATGGAACTTATCAGTTCATGCGCAACGAGATGGCATCTGCAGGCGTGTGCATCTCTGTTTAATTACATTACTCGTCGCCCCGCGCGCCGCGCCACGTTCGGTTCATTTGCAAAGTGCATTTCGATGCTCCGCCCGATTGTTCCGACCCGCGCTTAATTGCCCACCCGTTATTTATTATTGACATTTGCTTGTACTTGTATATTTACTCGTATTTATCGAACCCCATTCATTTACGCATTTTACTACTCCACTAAAATAAACCGTTGATCAATAATAGTTATGAGACCGGCGAAGGTTTTTAACAAATGAAATGCGCGGATCCACAGGCAGATTTCTCTATGTGAATGAAATTAGGGGAAAAATAAATAAAATTTACGCATCCAATATTTGCCTGAAAGCACGCATCGCATTCGATAAACATTTCGGCAAACAAATACATCGGCGGACGTGTATTTGCGCCGGGCCGCGCTCGGCTCCTTGGCATTCCGGCAGCCGTCGTATCGGTACTCATTTGTATTGGCGGCTGTTCTTGTATTATTTGTTTGTTTGCGGATGCCACATGGGTTGCGGGAACTTTGATTTTTTCCAATTCGGAAATAATGTTGGAGCGGCCGGGCAATCGGCCGGCGCGGATCGGAGCCAATCAGGCGAGGCAGCATGTTCGTTAGCCCACGAGTCTCCGCTTGTTACCCCCGGCACGTACATGGGACCTTTCCACATCGTAGCACTGATTTTCTCTTAGAAGGATTCTACGAAATAATGAACTTCAACCATCTTCAGGTTCGTTTGTTGAACAAATGCTCTGGAATGTATTTTAGCATTATTTATACTGCAGTATTTTCTGTCTCTGTGTGATATTTTGTTAATGTTATCAGGCGCTTACATAAGCCACCCTAAGCGTAGCATTAAAAAAAACTTTTTTCATCAAAAACATCTTTACAAAACTTTTTCCTAAAACTAGAGACTCTACTTCCTAAATAGATATAACCTGAGCTTTATTTTATTTGATGCATTTCAAAAATGTTTACCTTATTCATTGTGCAACAACATAAATCATTGTGCGTAAGACACTCATATCTCAAAGCGACGGCTTCCATTCGGAAGGCAACTTCGCATTAGGTATTAATCATAAGTACGCCTAGTGTAATGATCACGAGTTGCGCGGGCGGCGTTGTGCAGCTGTGCTGCGGAATAGAGGCAAAAAGGCGTTTGAACATTTGAGACACAAACGTATACGCCTGTTTGGAAAAACAAACGATGCTGATCTAGCACGTCTCCAGTTGTTGCATCTGTCTTCGCAATGACGAGTCACTGGCATCTTCACCTAAACTGGCTCCATAACTCAAATGATTCAATGTCAATGCTGAGCTCAAGGGTACTTAGAGGATTTTTGATATTTATGATAATAGCGAATCTTTTACTTTATCGCGATTATAAATATGTAGCAACCTGCCTTGGGGACCGGCTGAAATTTTTACAGTGTTTCAGTAAATAATTATAATATACCGTAAAGTAGTTTCTAGAACATAGCCGAGTAGGTCATTAACTTTGGTCGCGATCACTGCCAAGGGTAATGCCGTGGGTGGTATTATGATGGGCATCTGGTAATATTTCATAGCGTCTGATCTTATGCGGCACTCATTACTTGCAAAATGGCAATTATAATTTTTGTTGCGGGTAATGACACACAACACCAACACAAGAAAAGCTCAAACTAGTATCAAAGGAAGCACAGACCACTATTTTATGTAAACTCCTGCTATCTTTATCGTGCTTCCCTACGCCCGATTTAAGACAGCAAAAAATAACCTCCGTGGCATTTCATAGGTGTATCCCCACTTTTATATAGCTGTTTTTCGAAATCAGAATGTCCGAAGCCGAGACATCAAACAAAACCGACCTTTATGTCAACGTAGGTAAGGATAAATATACCTTTTGATTTTCAAATAGACGCTCTTCATTTGACTGCGCAATAAAAAGACAGATCATCCGATGGAACTACGAGATCGTTTTATTAAGTTGGTATTAAATAATAACAAAAAGCATCGTATTTTCTCAAATTTCAGAGCAGATTATTCGCTAATATTCTGTTCAAACGCAACTCTTCACATCTGCAATTCACCACATTTATTATTCTTCAGTCTAACACATCAGGGTTTCTTCTCTTACGCAATCTGTACAATCTGGATTAACAATAGACTACTTTTTAGACCTTAAAGTGATTTAGGGTGAGTTGCACCAACTTACGATCACAGACCGATCAACGTTAAATATGGCGCCGGCAGCTGTCATCCCATAGAAACTTGTCAAACTTTCCATACAATCAGTTTTAACGAACAACGCTTACGATTACAGACGGTTTAGTGCAACTCAGCCTTAATCTAGTTTTCGGTTATAGGAAAAAAAAAGTTCTGTAAAATTGAGGACCGTGATGCATAAGAAATGTAGTACATTAAAAAAATCGTTTGTGGAGAATTGCTAGCTGGCCGAAATGTTTTTGTGTAATGCCTAGCACAAATGAAGAAATGAGTATAAAGGCGAGCAAACATCATCAGCGCACGAGAGAACAAACACAGCGCGTATGATTGTGCTCGCTCGCTCAGTTTTTATCGCAGCCTCCCAATCAGCGTCCGTGGCAGTTGCAATTATCTCTGGCACCAAATCGAATTATGATCAATTCGGATTGGCTCGTATTCGAACGAATATAAAACGGTTTGCATTAAAATTTGGCGCGCGATGCATGGGATGCGTTCCCATTAGTCGGGTCGACTAACTTTTGTTTGTTTATCCGAACCCACGTACGTTCCGGACGTTTTTTTATATTTTTTTGTTGTTTCCCGTTTTGTTTACGTTTCTTTCGCGTCATCGACGTTCTGGCAGGTAATCAACGTGTTTTGAAACAATTAATTGCCAATCGATACGAATGTTTTATTAGGCCAGTCAAGTAACGCTCAATTGTGTAGGCGCGCAGTAATGAAGCAATATTGACATTACTCGACTGACAGTTGAAACTGACAGCTAGCCCGCCAGATACTATCAGTAATAATGACAGTATTTTGTACCTTTCTTACTCTCATTTCGTATAATAGAAAGGCATGGGTAGCGGAATACTGTCATCATTACTGATAGTGTCTGGCGGGCTTTACCGCCTTCTTGTCGACGATTCAGGAAGTCGCCTTACTTAAGTATGTCAATTTTCAACTCAATCGGTAGAGCATAACTGCTTTAAAATTCAGTTGCAAGATTTGACTCGAACATAAAACTAAACATTGCCAGTTAAATAAAATCTCGTAAAAACCGTTTTCCACTTACTGGTCATCAAACTACCGCTTGAGCTTACATTCATATTTTCGTTTTCAGGTATGGTTCCAGAACCGGCGCGCAAAGTTCCGCAAGCAGGAGCGGTTAGCGCAGCAGAAGGCGGGCGAGGCCCCAGTGAAGGCGGAGGGCAAGCGCGACAAGCCGGCGTCGCCCGCAGTGTCGCCGCACCCGCCGCCGGCGCCCGCGCCGCAGCCGGCGCACCACGCTCTGCCCCACCTCTCCCCGCCCGACCTTAAGCCTATCACCTCAGCAGGTAAATATTTTTGTACGTGTCAAACATATTACTTACTAACATTAAGGTTGATTTTGTAGATACTCCTTTGAGGCTTATATTAGAAAAGTGCGGCATCTGGCGAAGGTCCAGGAAAAAGAACTGGCAGTGAATGTGTTAAAGTAAAGTCTGTGTTTATTCTATTCAGATGAATGGCCCCATAGGACTCTTGATAGGTACGTTATTACAACCATGGAAAACCAACAGCATATTTATGACATGTGTCTACACCTACAATAGAGTTACTTAGCCAATTACAGGTTCTCACTTATCTACTAAATTCCATAGAGAACAAATTTAGCCCAATTAATTCATCGGTCCACATAGCATTACAGCACTGATGAAAACTGGTGTTCGTATTGTAGTTTTCACATCATCGCAGCATTTAAAATATGTCTATGTCTATGTCATAGCTGCATAACACATCTCTGGTTGAAAGGCACCCTCAACCTGGAGTTCGCGGGTCAAGGTCAGGGGCTAAAAGAAACTTCTGTACAAAATCATCACCATCATAAGCGTATATACGTCCGACTGCCGGCAGTAACACAGGCCTCTTTATCACAAATGAGAGAATCCGGGCAGTACAACTACAAATATAACAGTGCAGTATACTTTACACAGTAGCTTTTTGGAGAAGGAAAACATCGCGGGAAAACGGACTAAATCCAACAAGTTCCAATTTTCCCTCTGGGTTATATGGTCAGATAGCAGTCGCTTTCATAAAATTAGTGCCTTCGCCAAATCCTGGGAAAAGGTGCCACGGTGGACTTTGGGCCTCTTTATGACGCTAGGACGATGATGATAGAAAAATAGAAATAGAAAACTTATTCGTGTGTGACAATACAACACAACAAAAGTAAAACAGTAATACTCGTAAGTGGTATTGCGTGAAAAGCGCTGGTAATCTGGCGCGAGTACCAGCGCTGATCTTCGGATGGATCAAGTGATTTCCCAGCAGGATGGTGTAGTAACAAGCAGTCGGCAATAGGTAGGCCCACTGTTCTATCTTCCATCTGTATCTTACTTAGTAGTTTCATTTGATTGATTATCCAGTATTCGATGGAGCATTATGTCATGGAGCAGGGTCATGTCTATTTTTAACCGACTTCAAGATTTCAAAAGAGGAGGTTATCAATTCGGTTGTATGTTTTTTTTTTTTTAATGTTTGTTACTCCATAACTCCGTCATTTCTTAACTGATTTGAAAAATTCTTTTTTTGATATTACTTTTGATGGTTTTACCCATGTTTCATCAAAAATTTCCAAATAACTCTTCTATTTGTCACTCGAAAACGTGGCCTCAACAACAACGACTTGCGTGTCAGTATCAAAATTTGATTGTATATATATATATTCAAGTTGGTCCCGTTTTTGTCAAAAGGCAGTTCTGAGGATGGAATCCATGAGGAATTGAAAGAACTCCTCAAATCTTTAAGGCAAACATATAGTGATTTTTGTGTTTTTATCAACAAGTCAAGCATTTGCATCCAAAAATGTGACATTGGATGAAGTGGAACTGCTGATGATGATCAGAACAGAACTCTTCAACGGCGAAAAGTTCACGTTTGGCGATTTGTCCTCCTAGCTGTGTTTGTTAAGCAAGTCCTATTTTCACGATTAATTTTTGTCATGCTCGAGTTCTGATGATGGGATCCATGAGGAATTGAGGGAACTCCTCAAATCTTAAAGGCAAACGTATAGTGATTTTTGTGTTTTTATCAACAAATCGAGCATTTTCATACAAAAATGTGACATTTGATGAAGTGGAACTGCTGATGATGATCAGAACAGAACTCTTCAACGACGAAAAGTTCACGTTTGGCGATTTGTCCTTCTAGCTGTGTTTGTTAAGCAAGTTCTATTTTCACGATTGATTTTTGTCATGCTCGATGATGATGGGATCCATTAGGAATCGAGGAAACTCCTCAAATGTGAAAGGCACACAAATAGTGATTTTAGTATTTTCATGAACTAATCAAGCATTTTCATTCATAAAAGTGACATTTGATGAAGTGGAACTGCTGATGATGATCAGAACGGAACTCTTAAACGACGCGTAGTTCACGTTTGGCGATTTGTTCTCTTCGTTTTGTTTGTCAAGCAAGCAAGGTTTTTCCATGATTTCATGAGGAATTGAGGGTACTTAGTCTTCTACCATTATAAACATACTTATAGCCATTTTTGTATTTTATTGTATGGAATCTAAGAGTGCACCATCTAAGATTAATAATCTTTCACCGGACTCCCCCATTGAAGTCGGAATTTTTTTCTTAAAAATTATGTTCGTAACTCATCGCATACACCTTTCAATATTTAGCGTTTAAAATTCGAATGCCATGCAGGGTGTTGAACTAAATTGTCTTCCTTGTGAGATGATAAATGCGGCTATAATACTAAAATACTTACTAAGATTCGAATTATTTACTTAAATAGAAGTAACCTGCATATTTATGTATGTGAATTGTATATGTATAATTATTTTATATTGTAGAGTTTTGTGTTGTTTTGTAATCTTTAACATCTTTACGCAAATTTCTGCAACACTTACTACTCAGTTTTACATTTCATTTCTACATTACCAAGGTTTTCTGGAAGAGTTCGCTCTTTAGTGATAGGACCACCGCCTGTTATTTGACGTCTGTCTCTTTGTTAATTCTTTTGTATTAGATGATTTATAGGGGGCGATGGCCGTTGGGGCGGAAAGATTCTCGAGTGGCGACCACGTACAAGGCGCAGCGTGGGTAGGCCCCCCACAAGGTGGACTAATGACCTGGTAAAGGTCGCGGGAGTCCGCTGGATTCGGGTGGCGCAGGACCGGTCATTGTGGCACTCTTTAGGGGAGACCTATGTCCAGCAGTGGACGTCTTTCGGCTGATATGATGACGAGATGATTTATGATATCAGGTGTGCAATAAAGAGTATTTGTATTGTATAAATTGTATTGTTTATTAGGGAAAATCGTGCCTATTTACGTCATTAGTTCTGGAAAATTCCAAGCACTGAATTGCTGTGGTGATAGTTTAATGTGTTTTTGTTGCCGAGTGTAGTTACGTCATAGTGACGGAACATTTATTTTTACACAATAATCTTGGCGTTGGACGATGAAAAATGTGTATTTTTTAATATCGAAGAGCTTCTCGCAGCTCTTCGCACCCGAAGTGTTGCCAACAATATTTTGTTGAAAACATGGCCCTAATTATAAACTCACTGTTTTCACCACTACTAGCATCGTTTATTTCAATCTCTCTCTCTCTCTCTCTCTCTTCCTAACTGTAACTATGTATTTACTTTTTCTAGCTCTGATCCGATTATCTCTTACATAGTTTATGCATTAGGTACAAACACCAGTTCGGAAAAATAAACATCTGCCATGAACCGGCATAAAAAACTCGGCGAGATATAATTTTTGCAAAACCGTATACATTGTAAAATTTGTAAATTAAATGACATTATAAAACTACAATGCTACTATAAAATTACAATGCTACAATAGAATAGTACATTGTTGAAGAGACCCGAAAGTAAGCAATAAATGGACAAGTTAGTTCGAGGGCCGACCCGTCAAGCAGGTCCTCGAAGAACAAGTCCATCGATTGCACTTTCGGCCGGGACCTAAGTAGTGCTTTTCACGACTACTGCGATAAATAAGTTATCATCGTAAATTATCGCATGCAAAAGTCAATACTCACATTTAAAAAGTCTTTTTTACTTTTTAAAAATATGTTTTTAACCAGGCTGTTCTTCGTGGCCAGTCAATCAAAGGAGTATTTATGTTATAAAGCAAACCGCTTAAAAACATCCAGAATCGCTTATAGTTTGATCCACTTTTAACGAGACCGTTCTGAGTGGTCAATTATTCAAAGGCGTCGTTTGAAAACGACAAAAATATTTTTGTTTTCGTGTTTAATTTCCACTACGATCTAGACCACTATGGGTTGGGCAGCAGCATCCCTGGAGTGCGGTGGAATTGCTGCGATCGCCAACTCGCATGCCAAGCGTGGCATTATGGCATTTACCCCCCATGAATTTGGGGGAGGCCTATGTCCAGCAGTGGACGTCCTTGGGTTGATATAGTAGTGGTAGTGATGGTTTAAATTCATGGAACTTACAACTATTCGTGGGTTGGGGCCCCATTTCCGACCATCTTTTTCCACATTTCCAAGCAGTGGCGTGAAAAACCAACTTTGCGATAGATTACCCATGCAGGACTTTATCACTGCCAGACATGTAATCGTTTACCTTATAATATGCAAAGAAAATGGTCCACTTTATGTCTCTATTATCTGTGTATCCAATTGTGGTAGACCACGTTCTAAGCGGACTATTCTCATTTATAAATACTTTATTACCAAAAATATGAACAAAATATGGTTTATGACAATTTAGGACCTTGTACCAAAGTATAAGCTTTAAAAAAATTACATAATGGTCGTGTACTCTCAGGTTTTTCTTCGAAGAAACAGTAATTTGGCAATTTAAACGACTTACACTTTATCTTTAATTAATGTATCATCTCGCCGAAGAACACTTAGGACGGCGGCATACGATAAACTACCCAATTCATTTATATTACATTCGGGTTAACATTCTTTGACAAATAGATTTACGTAATCTCTTCTCTAAAAACTCGTGCTTGGGACGCTAGAATTTTGGGTAATTGAGCTAATTAGGTTATATTTTTAGCAGTGCTTTCTCTGGGAAGGGGAAGAACTCAATAACACACTTTAAAAGCATTTTCATGTTACAGTATTCTGCTATTATCTTATTAATATGGCACGCTATGAGAATACCTAAGTTAGTTCTGCGCTTGATTCTATACTCTGTATATACTCAGCAACTAACAACAGATTGGTGTATACCATGTAAATCACTGGATGAACGTTTAATATTTATTACAGATTACCTTTTCTTGTGAACTATAGCCGGCCATTTAAGGTTAGGTACATTCAACACTTTGGTTACATTATTATTGGGCAGCGGCCATGTATTTCTGGAACAACTGAAATCTCTCAAATGTTGCATTGATCGAAATTATAGCCGAGTGAGTCACGCTTACATTCCCGCGGCAATCACGAAGTGTTCTATTCTCAGCAGTCGCAGGCTGCGTGGGCGAGCATAACAAGGCTGCTTTCGACAAATAAACGCGTCATGTCTAATTCAATAAGCGGGTTAAATATAGAATTATTACTTTTTTATTGTGACAAAAGAATTTGGGTCAAGTTTGGAAATGCCCATGGCCGTACAATACCCGGGATTAAGAGGTTTTGCGAGAATACTCAATTGGGATAGTCTCTTGTTGAACTAAAATTACTTAATTGATTTTCTGAAGGAAGTCCTAATATCTACATTTGTTGTGCGTAGTTCGGTAAATGCAAACATGAGTAGACTAAAATAGAGTTTCGTGATTAATAATGATTTCACTGACTGGTAGGTTTTTTTCGATAGATTACCAATACTACGTATATCTTAACAAAAGTGTAAGTACCATACTTACCTAAGTTGGTAAATTCGTATGTCAAGATAACAGGCTGCCTTATTATAGGCGAGATTTCTTAAAACGCAGCTACTTGAAACTGGTATAATTTTATATTTATTAATATAGATTAACACTAATCGGTAAGAGAGTGCCGGCGAGCGCATAGTTTTTGCGTAGCTATGGGCATGGGGCAGTCCTCACAGGCTTTATGGGCGGTAATGGCGGGCTTGCGGCCACATTAATCACATTAGGGCCACCGCCGCGCACCGCCCGCGCCAGATTTTCACTTCGGCTC
Source organism: Notocelia uddmanniana (assembly GCA_905163555.1). Taxonomy (NCBI): domain Eukaryota; kingdom Metazoa; phylum Arthropoda; class Insecta; order Lepidoptera; family Tortricidae; genus Notocelia; species Notocelia uddmanniana. Next base: position 28,884,276 of record LR991055.1, read on the forward strand.
ATTTGCGCTAATTGTGCGCGCGATTGTCACTCAGGCCTGAATAAACAACGGAGCCGCGCAAGGATTAGGTGATTAGCGCTTAATTGGGTTACCGCGATTATTTCATATTCGCCCGTCGAGCTGCAGTCGGATTTCGTATTCGAACAGATTTGTATGAGTTCTGGCGGTTTGTGATGTTGCAATTTGGATAAGTTATGCTGATGCGAGCAACGTTTCATTTGAGAGATTCATTATGAATATTGCAAAACCTAATTAATCTTATTAGTTGTGGTATAAATGTTCCTAATTAATGTGTTCAAATTATTAAAGGTCATTTAATATGCCAAAATCGTATTGGAATAGATTTCTGAACCAAGTTTGGTACTGGAACCTATTTATTGTATCCCAAAAGGTGCAATATTGCACACAAAAATATTCAGTTGGACTCGAGGAGAAGACTGTGCCTTTTATGGAGAACATAAAACGTGTTAAGTTTACTAAATTACTTTTGTACTTAGGTTTTTATTGTATATTAATAATCTGAATGCTTCCGTAAGACGCGTCACAGTTATCTTGGCGGAAGAAGGCAATAGCAAGTGTCCTGCCACACGAGTGAAAATTAGTGTTGCATTAGTTTTAGTCGTATGTTTATGATAATGTTACTAAATAAGCTCAGCGTCCGCTTCGTCCGCTGTCGTGCCTCTTCCCTAGCCAACTAAGGTTTTTAGGGATGAGTGACTACTTGCATCCAACAAATATTACAATGTTGATTTCTTTATTACAGCGAACAAGTTGTGTGAAGAGCTGAACGGGATCGGCGGTGGCGCGGGCGCGGGCGGCGGCGCGCCGGGCGGGGGCAAGTGGGCCGGCGGCTGCGGGCTGCTGCGGCAGCCCTCGGGCTTCCCGCTGCTGAGCGTGGCGCCGCCCAACTACCTGCTATCAGACCACCTTGGCCCACTTGCCAAAACGAACAATCATCTTTTCTAATGGCCGTAGGGCCGCCCCGACCACACGTCGCGATGTGTCCGCGACACGATGCGCTAACCGACATTCCTTTCATTCCACGTGTTATGACAACTCTTCCATTATTGGAAGTGAGAATTTTAATAAAACGCTGTTGTGACTTGTGACTGAACTTGAAGTGAAAGCGATCTCAAGTGCCAAAAGTTCGTGTCCATTATATAATATCGCAATAAAAACTTGTAAAACGAATTTTAGATTTATTTGTAAAATTGCAAGGTACTCGTACTGTTGCATTGTACAAGATGTATGATATTATCGATTTAGATTTGTAAGTAGGGTAAGTAGCTAACGGTAGAGTTATACAATTTTATGTGATAATGTCTGTAAATAAATATTCCAATTGCAAAACATTGTATACGTTTGTCGAAGTATACCTTTTGTATTGTATAAGAGATACTAAAGATTATTGATGTTGTGTTTTATGTGTTAACGTGAATTAGAGTCTGATCAGCGAGTGTATCTCAGCAAAAAGCCTCAAGCTTCTTAAAAAATGCGTTTGAGGTTGACAACATTCGTTGATCATAGTCTATGTTACCTATCCTTTTGGTAAAAATGTGCCAGTATAATGATAAGTATTTAGTTGAACACGATTTATTTCTCAATATTTGTTAAGGACAGACAACTGTTACACATGTAAAACAAAAAAGCAAAGCTATCCGAACTGAATTCACTAAACCAATTAACCAAGTCCCGAGTCAATTTATTCTAGTCACAAGTAGATGTATCTACCTAGTCAAAAAGGGTATTAAATGCTTATGCTTATTATTTATTATGAAATGATATTTGTTATTTTTTTTTACATTCAATTTAAATTGTAGGTACAATGCATGCTTAAGCATATAAAGATGCGACGATGAAATATGCAAGAATATGAGTACGGTAATGTAATGCCGAAAGTGAGACCTACTTAGTCCTTTACTGTTTGCTTTCGTGGTTTTTCTGAGATTTGTATACCCGCGTCAATTTATTTAATTTCTATTGTAGGTAAACTTATTAAAATTATTGAATTGACTGAAGTGGTAAAATATTGAGGATTGTAAATATTGTTCTTAAATATTAGGGCGGTGTAATAAAAATGTAAATACCAAAAAATAACAAAAACTTTAAAATTGAAAGACAAACAAATATTGTGTAATCTTGTGGATTACCGGAGTGTATGTAACTATTGATGAATTTGTGGAGGGTGTTTTAATAAAGAGAGTAAAATCGAAAAAAACTTTTAATTTGTTTCCACTGACTTTCCCTTTCGCTAATTAATAAGTTTTTACTTAATAGGTACTTGCAAATTATAAAGATTGCCAATATCAACAATCACCGACTTATCAACTTCATAAAATAAAACGAGGTTTTTTATAAAAAAATGGTTTATATTTAGAAACTACTTGGATGTTTAGAGAAATGATTTGGCTATGAAAAGGAAATGCCAGTCAAGTAAATGCCCTTGACTAAAATACGAAAATTTACAATTATATAATACCTTTTTCTACTTGTGAATTAGATCATTACAGATACGTACATGGATTAGATCACAAAGGACGTACTTTTTGATGTTGAGCCAATTTGTCTCTAAAGACCCCATAGTTAGATATAGGTTGATCGACGGGGGCTTAGGTTATATACACACGTATAGTGTGTATATAACCTAAGCCCCAACAAACAGGGTGTCTCAAAAACCAATGTCAAGCCGCTGACGGCTGAGCAATTTAGTATTTTCGGAGATATTTATCATTTTAATCAGAATTTTTGTGTTTTTCCTTATGTCCATGTTACAGAAAACCCTCAAGTTGAAGTATTATTTCAAAAGCTTTTTTAGTCACCCTTACACTTTTAGAATCATTACGAACTAATGTAGTTTTTAAACCCACTTACTTGCCTGCTTTATTCTTATGACACTTTTTTTGTATATCCATAGTAAAGTTCCCCGTGTTTTTTTTTACCGTAATATGGAGAAACTGTCTCAAGACGAAGGTTTTTAACCAGTGTATGTTGCCAGTGACATACCGGTGCTGAAACGTGGTCACTCACAATGGACCTAATAAGAAAGCTTAAGGTCACTCAAGGTCAGGAATGCTATGGAACGAGCTATGGCCCGAGCCATAAACTCTGAAGTTTCCCTACGAGATCGAATCAGAAATGAGGAATTCCGTACGAGAACCAGGGTCATCGACATAGCTCAGCGATTTGCAAGACTTAAGTGGCAGTGGGCACATTAGGGCACATTGCTCGTAGAACCGATGGCCCTTTGGGGCAGAAAGGTTCTTGAGTGGCGACCACGCAACGGAAGACGCAGCGTGGGAAGGCCCCTAACATGGTGGACTGACGATCTGGTCAAGATCGCGGGAAGCCGTTGGATGAGGGCGGCGTAGGACCGGTTATTGTGGAGATCCTTGGGGAAGGCCTTTGGCCAGAATTGGACGTCCTTCGGCTGATATGATTATGATGGAGAAACAAACTTTACGTGATTACTTAAAAAGTTATAATAAAAATAGGCAAATGGGCTTAAAAACTTCATTAGTTCGTAATATTTTTGAACGAGCTATCTATCCAACCAAATCCTACACCAAGCAAGAACAAAAATTGCATCCCCACTTGACATAAAGGGGAAGTACCAGAAATCATTTTATTTTCATGTTTTTTACCAATTTGTCGGTGTGACTGATTTACAAATACTCATGCCAAATTTCAGCTTTCTTATAGTAAGGGTCACTGAGCTAATCCGCGGACGGAACGATAAACAGGCGGACATGGCGAAACTATTTAAGGGTTCCCTGTTTAATAAGGAACCTTAAAAAGGGCTTTCTGTCCGTGTGATATATTTGTGTGAATCACCTCCGTTATTTACTTAAAACTGTGACTAACAGATTCACGGCATCGTCACGTTAGCATTCAAGGCGATAGGTATTTTTATATTCTCACGGTACCTAAGTATTATCAGCGCGTAGGCATGCCATGACACGATGACAAATCGTCGCGTTTGAAATGGTGGGCGGAGCTTTGGAGCCGTAAGTGTTGGACGGATTACCGTATAAGAAGGGTGGCGAAAATTAGCGGAGTAGCTATAATTATGACCATGACGTTCAGCTACCAATGTAGGGTTGTAGAGCCAAGACACCTGTTAACACGTTACACAGGTAACCATGATGAGGGTTGTAGGTACCTATCAACATTTGAAACTGAAGGAACATTAAAGTCCGGCGACACCGGTGCTCAAAATAAGGTGACAGTACGGAATGGCAGTGATCGAGAAGGAGAAACTTAGTTAAAACGTCACACATGAGGCACGTCACTACGTTTACGGTGCGTCACGTTGTATCCAGACACGCGTGTCTTTGTTAAAACAAGCTGACTTAGGTTACGACCTGAATTCAAGCTCAAGTATAGTGTCGATTTAACCAAAAAGCTCAAGATTAACTCATACAATTTTGACATTTAAGCTAAGATTAAGGCCTTATTCCTTTTTGGTCGAATCCGGCTTAAGAGTGCGCAGTACGTTCGGTTCTCCATACAAACGTATTTATGCTCTCATTTTAAAACGCCGTGCTAGAATAACATGAAACTTTGTATACACAATGAGATCCGGCATATCTAGGTCGGAAATTAGTTGCTGTTGCTTGAAATTATAATGGAGAAAAAATACAACGATTATTAAGGTTTTCATATAAGCCGTAAAAAACTCGAATAACCGCTGTATTTTTTTTCTTTACAATTTCTAACAACAAAAACTGATTTCCGACCTAGGTATGCCGGATCCCATTGTGTATACAAAGTTTCATGTTATTCTAGCATGGCGTTTTAAAATGAGAGCATAAATACGTTTGTATGGAGAACCGAGCGTACTGCGCCCTCTTAAGAAAAGTAGACAATGAGTGTGGAAGAAACCTTGTATTCTCCGTTTGTCTTGATAAGCGCTGAGCTTGATAAATATTCATATGTATCTTCGGGGCACAGACGTGTCCTGCCAAGTTGAGAAACCTTAGTCTTGACACCCTTTCTTCGAAACAACAACTCAGGCTATTAATTTCAACATCTATCTGAACCTAATAACACTCAGGTGCTCGTACATCGTTAAGTACTTACTTACATTATTTCAGTTAGGTATATTTATTATTTGAGTACATATAGACGAATACACTGTAACGGAGCGTATGATTCCACAAATTCCAAATAAGCCCTATCTGCCTATTAATAGATAAAGAATGATAATGAGCAATTTCGACACCCATTTGTTAGAGATCATCAATAATTATGTCAGAAACAAACAAGAACGTATGCAGAATTATGCAGTTAGTAGGTATAAGATGATACTTTCCTAATTGTAAAATTTAGTATTATTTGCAGTTTCAAAAGAAATTACAAGAAAACACGATCTCAGTTGTTGTTAATTTTTGTTGCATTCATTAATTAATACATTATAGCGTGAAACTAAATGGCAACGGCACTAAAAAATATTTATTTACCTTTATTTTCATCTGTTGTCCAGCGGATGTAAGTGTCCTGAATTCGTGTTTCTGCGAGATGCTACATCCGAGTATATGTTCAAATAGACTTTTTATCTGTCTATTATATTTTATAGATTTTATCATATATACATAACTTAGTAAAACTTAATGCAAAAAAAGAGGGACAAGAAATAATTGAGCAATTGATATTGTCTGACAAAAGGATTGTTGAAGAGAAATATATAAACGTATTTAGGCTCTCATTTTAAAACGCCATGCTAGAATAACATGAAACTTTGTATACACAATGAGATCCGGCATATCTAGGTCGGAAATTATTTTCTGTTGCTTGAAATTATAATGGAGAAAAAATACAACGATTATTAAGGTTTTCATACAAGCCGTAAAAAACTCAAAAAACCGCTGTATTTTTTTCTTTTTCAATTTCTAGCAACAGAAACTAATTTTCGACCTAGGTATGCCGGATCCCATTGTGTATACAAAGTTTCATGTTATTCTAGCATGGCGTTTTAAAATGAGAGCATAAATACGTTTGTATGGAGAACCAACGTACTGCGCCCTCTTAAATACATATAAAACATCCAAGACCCAAGAACAAATATCCGTGCTAAATGCACAAATAATGCCCTGGCCGGGATTCGATCCCGGGGCCTCTAGCATCGGAGGCAGTGTCACTACTAAGTAGGCTAAACAGGCCGTCAATAGTATGTATGCAAGTATGTATGTATGCAATAACCGTAAAATGGGATGAGTTGAGTCGAAATCGAAGTTCAAACCTGGATAAAAGTTTATTTTTATATGTGGCATATTGATTTATATACAAAAAAAGTGTTGCGGAGGTATGAATTTTAGTTTGTCAATGATAATTTGTTGCTTCATTGCATAGTTTTTAAAGAAAAATACATAATAGTAGGCAAACCCAGCTCACCTCGTAGTTGGGGCGTATAAGGGCTAGCAATGGGGTGAGATGGGAAAATTGCTAGGGTTGACACTTTCGGATTAAGACAATAGCTTGACTTGTCAAGAGAATTTTTTATTAATGTAGCAAAATTATGTTTAATTTATGCTCCTACTTAAACCGGTTTAATGTTTTCTGTAAGTTGTGACCCTTATTTTTATGATATAAGTGTATAAATAGTTTTTTAGATCAATTAAAAAAATACTTTGATCTATATGGAATTAGTAAGGTGAATCCCATCAAAAACATTAATATGAAATTAATGACCTGCACGACACACTATGACACGTTGACAGATAGAAACGTCTATCGACATAGTGTCATAATTTTGTGTGAACACACATGACTGGCATGACACTGTGTCGTCAAAAGGGACGTCTTTCGACGTAGTGCCGTATTTAGGTATGCAAATGCATGATCAGCACAGCACATTGCACATTGACATTTAAGCATGGTCAAATATGTTCAAATACGTCGATAAAATTCCACGTCTGGCGACGTAGTGTAGCAATGAGACACATATTTTTATATGTAATTTGACACTACGACACGACAAACAAACAATGTAAACCGACAACCCTGAACTACGATCACCAACTCCCCCTTCTATCATCCCGGTACACCCCATTCGTAACACCAACTCTCCCCATTCATGACCCAACTCACCCCTCAGTACATCCCTACTCTCCCCATAAAAATCCTCAAATGCGGTTGAATCGTTATCTATGTTAAAACCATTATAAATAAAGAAAATATAATTTATGTTTTTCTGTTTCCAATAAGCCATGTAAGTATATAAACGATATCCGAAAGGTGGATGAACACTTACTTTGGCAAACGTCACATAAAAACAAAGTTAAATTCAACTAAAAATCCGCCGCTTTCGAGCATCAACTTTGACAGTAAATTTGTGTTTCAAAATTGTATGATTTGGCGAAAATATAACCAAATTACTTTGAGAGCAACCTGAGCCCGAAAATTACAGTAGCTACTGAAAAAAGAAATTCTGGATTCGCATTCAACTCCCCCCTTGAACCCTACTCACCCCATTTTACGATAATATCAGTGATGACATTCAGAGTAATTTTTTTTGGAAATTCATTATTATGAATAACGATAGTAGTAGTACAAATAAATTAAACAATAATTATGAACAAAAAAAAAATTTGAAGAGTGATGATTATGATCACAAAGCGGTATTACTAGAAAAAATCGACGAAAAAAGTGATAAGAGCCAATATGGCCCAGTCTGTCTTATCCGCACTATTTTTGAGGTTCTGTCGTTTCTACGAGTTGCTGCATCAATTTCCTGAAATCACTACTACCCCTGGTCCACCAAGTGCTTTGCAGACCACGTCGTCTTGACCCAGATCGAATGAAGATAGCGAAACGAGAGTTTGAAGATATGGTTCGTACGGGTGTGGTACGCCGCTCAGATAGCTTGGCAGTAGCAAATGATCATTGCCATTACAAATGATTCCGAAGAAGACCAGCAATTGGATACTATGCGGTGACTACCGCGCATTAAATGCCATAGCGGACATGAGGAGCATGTGTGACCATGCCGGATCGGCACCCGGTAAACACATCAAGGTTGCAATATATTTGCCACGATTGATCTCGTACATGACCACCTGTGGCACCTGAGGATATACCAAAAACAGCCATACTTAACTACTCCATTCTGTACAGGTTCATTGACGAAATTCTACGTGGCCTACCTTTCTGTTTCGCGTACATCGACGATATTTTGATTGCCTTTGCGGACGATGCGATACAGGAGCGTCATGTAAAATGAAATTTTAACGCTTAAAAGTACACGGGGTTTTCATCAACACAGCGAAGTGCCATTTTGGTCAGTCAGGTCAGAAGTCACGTTCTTAGGGTACCGCGTTTATAGTGAAGGTAATAAACCTTTACCTTATAAAGTTGCAGCTCTTAAAGCGTTTCTCAAACCGAACACTAACAAAGAATTAAGGAGAATTTTGGGGATGCTAAGCTTTTTTCGAGAGAGGTCTTTTTTAACCACACACACAGTACAGGTATATACTGCGCTTAGTCATTTATTAGCCAGCCCTATAAAGCGTTATAAAGATTGTATAGGTAAGCTGGACTCCAGCCTTGGAAAAAGCATTGTTTCTTGCAGTTCTGCAAGAACAGTTTAGCGAATACGACGCTTTTTGGCCATCCTCGTTCCAATGCAGAAATGTATATACTAGCAAATGCATTCGTACTTTTTACGTAAATTAACCTCTCAGTGTGGTTCTTAGAAGATATGCTTCTTTAAAGGCAAAATAATATACATACAGTTAATGGCATAAACTGGTAATTTTAAAGAAAACAATGGCAAACGTAGTTAGTTAGTATTTTGGCAAAAACTTGGAACAATGCACACAACAATGAATATACCTACAAAACTTATTGCTACAACATAATGTACATGTACACCATACATACAGGGTTACAGAAAATAATTATTTCTGAATGTACCACCCTTGCAAAAATCATTATTAAGAATGTCATTTCGTGCATAGCTTTAGCATACGGATTGCTATTCCCATAGTAAATGTCTGTCATTTGATCATACTGAGTAAAATTGCTCGGGTTTGGGAAAATATTTTTCGGAGAAACGAATTTTTGGTGAACCTGAATGGGACCATAACGTATTCACAGACAGAATCAGCGTGAACTACCTAACTAAGTAATGTCTTGCTTTGTTGTGTTTTTGACGAGTTAGTTGAACATTTTCACTGAAAATGCCAAGTGTGTTGCCAGCAGGTAACTAACCTTGACTACTTCAGTAAGAGCATGTCGAATAACCTCTAAAGTGACCGCGCCGAAGGTTCCACGACTCTAGCGCCGGCTGCGCGGGTGTTCTGCGATGTACCGTGATGATGGAACAATGAAGGTCGCAGTTAAAACTGGCTTTTACCTTCCTACTTTTGCTAAATAAATAACGGGACACGTGTACAGACAGTGTTTTGTTGCTACTCCGAATAAATACGGTCCGTATCTGTTATTAAGCTGCCCTAAATATAAAAAGATTTTGCAATGATTGCTACATCAACTCCTGTTAACAAATATCCTGAAATAAAATTACAGGCTTAATATTCTTCGGGTTAAACTTATTGCACTCTAAATTAAATTAACGTGTTGCAAGCAGTGTGATACCCATAAGGTTGTTGAGTCAGAAGTTTATTTAGTTCGATCGGGTTGGGCGGCGCGGGAGTTTTCCAGAAGGAACGTAGCCTGCGCGCACTATAAATACGTGGACTCGGCTTTCAGGAGTTCAGTTTAGCAGTGATTGCCAACGGCTCGCTACCTCTCAGCAACACACACTCACACAACCACACAACATGTCTCTGGAACGCCAAGTCCGCGCTAAGGTTAGCATCTCATTTTATTTACAAACCACTCGCTAAAACATAATTCGTTCCTCGCGAAATAACTAGCAATGACCATCTTTTGATAATCATGAAGATTTACATAAATTTCAATAATCAGAGAAACGTAAAATTTTAGTGATGCCTGGAAAAATAAACTTAAAGTAATTTGCGTTCCCAAAATAAATGTACATCCACTATTTTTAGAATAAGTTCATTCATTAATATAATCCACGCGCGTACTTCAATTAGTTTTGGCCAATCGGTTTCTCTACTCAAGTTTTTACAATTTCTCTGTTTTCAAGTTTTTAAGTCCATACAAATTCACACCGTTGCCCATTTATTATTACAGAATTGAATATTGAGCGGGTACTTGTAGGTGTTATTGAAATACACAGCTATCGTCCATTTAAAGGGTAAATCGTTACAGCCTTTATATTGTCATTACAGCTCGCTTCCAAGCGTGACCCCGAACGTGAAAAGGAGTGCCAGTCCTGGATTGAGACCGTCCTGGGAGCCAAGTTCCCCCCTAACGAGGCGTTCGAGGAAGTGCTCAAGGACGGCACCGTGCTATGCCAGCTCATCAACAAGCTGAAACCCGGCTCCGTCCCCAAGATCAACACCTCAGGCGGACAGTTCAAGATGATGGAGAATATCACCAAGTACGTCAAATGGTTTAGGCAACTCTTTAATTATTCACCGCCATAGGTCGTCAAATTCGGCTGACCGGCTGTGTTGAACTTGTATGCCATACGCTTAAATAAATAAGCCAATTCAAAGTGGTCTTAGGCTCAGTAAGAAATTTATAAATAATGTTTGGTAGTATGCTTTTCTAATAATCACATTTTTGTCCAGCTTCCAGGCGGCCATCAAAGCGTACGGCGTCACCGACATTGACGTGTTCCAGACAGTCGACCTTTGGGAGAAGAAGGACATTGCACAGGTCGTCAGCACACTGTACGCCCTCGGCCGTGAGGTGAGTACCAAACACCCTCCCAAACCTTACACCTAACATTCCACCCGAGACATCATCATCAGGGTGATTCGCTCACTCGACTATTCCAACACCCAAGGCGAGACCATTAACTCCATAGTTTAATTAGATTACGCCGTTTACGACTTTGTAAACATGTAAGTTTATTGCTCGGTGTTCCATAATTTTGTAAACATGAGTCTCAAAATAGAAAATCGTATCATACTGAAAGAGATTACTCGTTTACAGACTGTTTACCGTAAGATACGGTTAGGTCTGGACTTGGATCATTGCCAATTTCAAAATTTACGAGTTTCGTGAAACATTACCTCAGTTTTCATAAATATCCAAGGTCTCGCGGTTGCGTGGAGGCCAGGTGGAGATTATTTAAGTCTTGCGAAACCGATTTAGAGTCTTTACCGCAATCATCTTTGATAATAAAGTATTCGCGTTTACAGACATACAGGCACCCCGAGTGGACCGGCCCCAACCTAGGACCCAAGCCCGCCGACGAGTGCAAGCGTGAGTTCTCTGATGAGGTCCTGAACGCCGGCCAGACCATCGTCGGTCTGCAAGCCGGCTCCAACAAGGGCGCCACCCAAGCGGGCCAGAACATGGGCGCGGGCCGCAAGATCCTCCTCGGCAAGTGAACGCCACCCTTCGTCGGACCAAGTGATATTATTTATAAGCAATTTCGTACAAAGATAAGTGTATTTTAGGACGCTATGTGAGTGTGTAAACCCTTGAAATTATGTAGGTAGCAGAGTTTTTGCCTTTATACAAAAACTATTTAGCTGCTACAACCATGCATCTATCTATTCGTTCCATTTAGAACAAAAAATATTTTTGTATTACAAGTCTAAGTGGTTAGCATAAGTACCTACCTTTGTATTAATTAGTTATTTATTTCCATTTTAATATTTATTTTGTAATAAAATACAAGAACTCAATAACGACCTTACTTCAAATATCCCTAAGTATGATAACAGAGCTAATGAAGACTTGAATATAAACTCGATTTCCGTGGTAAAAAATACAGTTACTTACAAGAGAAAATGAGGTACCCATAGACATGATGACAAGAAATCTCAGAATGCGCGCTGTGTTTGCGCAATTGATCCTGTGGACCTTCCTGCAACATTTTTGTCTAACTGATAAACAACGGCCTCATCGTGACAGGATTATATTGATCTATTTAATATTTTATTGCACGTCAGAAAATTTTATAGCATAAAAGGCGGATTTAATGCCAGAAAACATTCTGTATCTGTCAAAGCAGATAAATCGTAGGCAGTGTAACATAGAGACAAAATTACTTTAATAGATAATGTAATAAACATAGGTCCGAGTAATATACAGCTATAGACCTATATCTAAATAAATACAAGATATAATATATATACACTTATATATAATAGTAGTGATATTTTTTGGAAAAAATATATGTGGTAGAGTATTAAATGGTTCATAAAATATCTAATATTGGTAGGTGTCGCCACCTTGCAAGTAATTTTTTTTTTTTACTTAAACATTAAATTTCATGGTAATTTAATTATTTTTATATAACAAGTCCTTCATTACCTACATAATACATACAAATTTCAAAAAAATCGGGCCAGTAGTAGATACTAAATAAAAACTATTTTCTTTTTTTAATTATCTCAAAAATCACGAAGATTTTGGAGCTGATATTTGGTGAAATTACAACGTATATAAAGATCATTATCCGAGCAAAAGGAAAACCATTTTCTTGTCAAAGGCAGTTTCGCCACCCAAACACGCCTATACCCTTTGTAGACGATAATATAAACCTAGAATAGAGTCTAGTTAGATAAGTTCAACTTCAAGAAAGTGGTCAATCGTTGAATCCGCCTCGGCTGGGCAGCGTTCGGCGGGGCTATTGAGTAGCAAATAACATAACAAACCATTTTAAGCACTGAGGAACGTTATGCATGACAGAAGCTGAGGTCTAACGAGTTTTGAAAGAACTTGGTTTCCAGTTAGACCTTACTGCTTTTATTAGCAAAACCGTTTACAAAAAGAATTTCATCCCCACTTTACATGTACCCAAAAACAATTTTTTTTTTCAAGTTATTATTCTAAGATTTGTCGTACTGAGCTAAGCCGCGGACAAACGGACTGACAGACGCGGACACGCCGAAATTATATAAGGGTTCTTTATTTACTAAGGAAACCTAAAATGAAATGCGAATCAAACAATCGCCCTTGTTCTTTTTGGTGCAAACTTGCCCATAATGCTGGCGATATTTCCTTACTGAGTAGCCATGGACAACCTTTCTACCAGAAATGACTCAGCGCGGAGATTATCCCCATTTTGATGGAGCTGATGGCCTATGTCTCACTCTAGCTACTTTTTGTCCGCCCCCCAGCACCCCGCAACAGTAAGGGGAAAATGTGGCCTTATCCCAAAGAGCGTACTTTTCCTGCTTCATTGCGGCTTGCGGCTGATATGGTAAACAGCGAAGATGCTGACGCACGTGGTATCCCACACCAGACACCGCTTCCTTTCCCAAGGCACCAACGTCAGGCCGTCGGGTTGTTTCCCATTTATGGCTATAAGGCCTGGCGGCTCAAGCAATGATGGGGCGTCTGCCAACCTAAGTGCCCTCTGGATTAGGCGTTGAAGGCATGCCTATGGTGAGGCGGGTACTCTCCGGCGCATTGCCGGCAAATCAAAGCGTGCCGGCCGTCAGCACCAACCATGGTACCGCAAATGCATATGAATGTGGTTCAAATACATTGCAGCCCAGGCGTAGGCGGACAGCAACGGCCACGCGCAGTGTGTCAAGTAATTAGGTAACGAATTCTAAATAATCAATGTAGCCCCATCTTTCAGAAGTCACCTTAGTTTATGGTAATATTCTTGATTCAAGTGGGTCCGCAAGGCGTATGTGACTCCTCTGCCTAGCTAGAGCTATATATATGGTTCAGGGATTTTAAGATAAATGCCTAGTATCACGAATTCAAACTGGCTACACCAAAGAACTTACTACAGTGGGTTGTCTTGTTGATATCGACAGTAGTACTACAATAACGTTAGCTTCATCAGTCTTCTCAACCCACCATATCAGCCCTAGGACGTCCACTGCTGGACATAGGCCTCCTCCAATTTCATGGGGGGTAAATGCCATAATCGCCACGTTTGGCATGCGGGTTGGCGATCGCAGTATCTCCACCGCACGCTAGGAATGCTGCTGCCCATTCCCCGATGGTCTCAACACCCTAGATCATATCGGAGTGGGCAAACTAATCTGTAAATATATGTGGGAATTTCTGCATTCGCGTCAATTGACCTTTTTTCTGGTAGGGTTGTACCGGCCAAAAAGAGGGGCGGTTTGATTCCTGCCTTGAATTCCATACGACCAACCACAGTGTTTTCTCTGTATTTGTTGTCGGTATTAAATAATTAAAATTTGGTAGTAGTAACTTGCACGTTAAATGAAGAGAACAAATAATAGTCACTTAGGGGCCAGGTCGCGCCTATTGGGTGGGTGACAAATTTGCACGACCACATTTTGTACCTACCGCAACTGAAGCAGTGTGCACAGACGCACTGTCTAGAATAGAAACACTATTGAGTACTTTTAGAATTCCTGTTGTTTTAATACCACAACCAATGGAAATCTAAAAAAAACTTTATACAATAAACCAGCCAAGTGCACGTTGGATCACGCTCAATGAAGGGTTCCGTGCCTACTAGTAAGGTACTACCAGTTCACATTTAAAACGCCTATTGTATAGGTAAGCATCCACAAGCCTGCATCGCACGTATCGGTATAGGAAGTCACACAAGTGCGTCCACTGACGTACGGTGCGGATCAGTGGACGCTCTTGTGTGACTTTCTATACAAAGAATACTAAAATCCGTTGCACACTTACCTTTAATCGAACATTTGTGTGATGTAGGATTCCGTTGCTTTCCACCCGTGGTATTATGCGTTCAGATGCTGTATGCGTTAGTATTCTTTGTATATAAAGTCACACAATCGCGTCCACTGATCCGCACCGTACGTCAGTGGACGCACTTGTGTGACTTATATTTATTTCAGAAGATTTTATTTAGTTTCTTTCTAGAAGTTTCCTTGTATATTAAGTACCTTTTGATTTACCTATATGGAGACTTTCTTTTTCTCGACATTCTGATAAATTCATAATTTTAAACGTTATTTTATTGCAAAATACAGTTAAGTTCAGTAAGACAGTTAAGTCAGACAAAAGTAATCGTAAAAAATATACCCAATAATATTTTTCCCGTTTTTCGGGGTTTGATATTTTAATTTCAATCATGTTTTTTTTCTCTCCTGTAAACTTCCATAATATGACGTTAGCAGGTAACTTTTGCACGCGAACGGAGTCGCGTGCAAAAGTTAGTGATTTCATAACTGTAGCGTAATTTGTTAAATCGCGCTATAGTTATTTCTGTATCAGAGTTCAGAACAGCCGCATCTACCGCACGTTCGTATTATTTGAAGAAACAAAAGACGGCGGTCTAAAGGAAACGCGAACGTCAAGAATTTTTTTGTAGCTGGCCAGTCTCCTACGTAATAATATTTATTTATTTATTTATTTATAAAGGCTGTAAATAAAAAAAAGGTAGATACAAAAAAAAAATCTTAAGAATATTGTTTTTTGGGCTTATTTTACTCAGTATCGTTCATACATTCGAAACTCATACAAGAAAAAGAAATGTCCAAAATATCGATCTCAGTTTCGTTACATTTTAGTATAAATGATTTTTTTTTATTTCTATGAACGTAACGAAACTGACAAATATTTTTACAAACAAAATTTTGGACACCTTTTTCTTGTATGACGTTTGAATTTACGTATTAACTATTTTGAGTAAGAACTTGTCACCACAGGGTAACATACCCAAAAACCCAAGGGTGAGTGAAACCCCCCCAACCCAACCCCAACCACAGCAAGCCTACAGCGAGGTACTGAGCCAGGTCCTAGTTGGTATCAAGGACTCCAATCCGATGACGGACGCCCAACTGAAGTCCCTCTGCAAAACCATCCTGCAGAAGATACCAACGTTGAAGATGGGCGAAGGACCTAAATTCAAGGGCTATACATACAAGCCGGGCTGGCTGCTCATTACGTGCAGCGACCAGCGGTCCAAAGCCTGGCTTGAGCAAATAACACCATCCCTTAGGCCATGGCCAGAAGCCAAACTCGGGGTAATTCCCGAAAATGAGCTCCCCAAGCCTAACATAGGGATGGTGTTCATCCCAGAGATAGATGACTCCGAGGTGAAGGAATCTCTATCTCTACTCTATGCACAGAACCAGGGGCTGTACACAGAGTTCTGGAAGGTTATATACCAAAGTCGAAAAGAGTGGAGTCATGGTGACCCTATCTCTAGATGACGCATCGGTAGATAACCTTCGCAAAAATGACCTAAAGGCAAACTTAGGTTTCCGAGAGGTCCAGTTTCGGCTAAAGGGCCAGTCCAAGGCCCAAGAGTCCGAAACTCGTAACCCTCAAATCCCACCACCGCAACCCGCAGACCCTGCTCCAACGACGGCCCATTCCCAAACACCGGCCCGAAAGGTTCCCCAAGAACCAAAACGGGTGGTTCCTTCGACCTCCACCTCCAATCCCACGTCAGGTCCCTCAGGGATGCAGCGGTTTCTCGCCACTAGGGGAGGCAACAGGGGCACCAACCGCCCCAGGGGGAGGGGGAACATCAGGGGAGGCCGCCAAGGGCACGCCAGTGCCCAACGCCGCGGCAAATAAAGACGCGCACGGGAGTAGGGGGATGATGTTTCTCCAGGCCAATCTGCACCACGCCATCGCGGCCACAGCGGTCGTTGAGAAACTTTTTGGCGAAAATGGCCTAGACGTCGCCCTCATACAAGAACCATGGATTAACACGAAGTCCATGGTAGCAGGTCTCAACAAGGCAGCTAAGGTATTAGTACACGAAAAAGGTCTCAAACCAAGAGCCTGCATCGTGTTAAACAAAAACATCAGTTTCTTGCCTGTTTCAGAACTATGCAGCGATGACCTTGTAGCTGCTTATATTAATCTCAAAGGGAGGCGTAATCTCAAAGCTAGCGTCAGCATGGGAAAAGAAGCCTTATTCTTCCAGGCTGAAGTCTTCGCCATTAATAAATGCGTGGAGATCAATCTGGATAAAAGCCTAAGAAACCAACATATCTACATCAACTCAGACAGCCAAGCTGCTCTGATGGCACTAGAATCTCTAGAGTCGTACTCTAAACTAGTGCAGACTTGCAAAAACAATCTAAATGCCCTGGCTAATTCCAACAAAGTGATACTTAGATGGGTACCCGGGCATTCCGACATTGCCGGAAACGAGGAAGCAGATGAACTTGCCAGAAAGGGCGCAGACAGACCCCTGGTCGGCCCAGAACCGTTTTGCGGCATCACAAAACGGAAAGCATATTCTCTGCTAAACAGCGTAGTAAAGTCAACGGCTGTCAGCTGTGGAAGTTCGCAATAGGACAAAAACACTCGAAGGTCTTGATTAAAGGGTTCAATAATAAGCTGTCTACGGAGCTATTAAAACTCAAAAGACATAAAACCTGTGCAGTGACAAGGATCATGACAGGTCACTGCAAACTGAACAAACACCTGTTTCAAATGGGTATGAAACAAGACGCATCATGCAGATTCTGCCAAGAATCAGAGGAAACAGCAATGCACATTCTCTGCTTCTGCGGACCACTGATGCAAAAAAGAAGTACCTACCTAGGGCAGCACATCGTGCAACCAGAAGAGGTACAATACATCACCGTCCAAAGAATCTGGAAGTTCCTGGAATCAACGGGCCTTAACGGTGAACTCTAAAGGGCTGCCACAATAGATCACAAGCTGGTCGAGGCGGCATATAAAGGCCCACAACTAACAATAATAATAAGAACTTGTCTGAACAAAAAAAAACGTTTTTTAACTTTTCCTTATTTGGGCAGTCGTGTAAAAATTAATATTGTTTATTTATTTTATCGTATGGCATTTATTTACGAACCGTGAGATCTTCGAGAAGACAAGTAGGGTTGCCAGTTTTTGTTGCACTTTTAGCACCACCCAGGGGTCACGTGTAGGGTAACGGTGGGTACTCTCTACGGACGTGGTGCAACTTCAATCCCCCTTTGTCAAGTGAGTGGGCAACTTGACTGTTAGAAGTTCTCAAGCCGCCCGAAGGCCTCTAACTTGGATTAACGACTGCTGTCGTAGACAGCAGCCGGGATCAACGGCTTAACGTGCCTTCCAAAGCACGAGAGCGCTCAGTTAGTAACCACTCAAAGCGGTCACCCATCCAAGAACTGACCTGCGCCCAAATTGCTTAACCTCGCATACCGCACGTGGTACGCGGGCGCCGCTGGGCCACGAGCGCTCTAGTAAGTAATATTGTTAAGCAACAATACTGCTGCAAGTGCTGCACTTAGGTAGCTGCAGTATTATGCTATACCACTAACCACATAGGCTCTTACTATATTTTCCTGCCTTGCTTTGAATTAGCAAAAATTTTTATTTTTAACCGACATCAAAAAAGGAGGAGACTAGTGGACCGATTTTAAAATTTCTTTTTTGTTTGAAAGGACATGTTTTCTAGTTGGTACCTTTGTCACCACGTCTGGATCTGATGAAGTGATCTTGGAAAAATCGAGGGATCTCTTCAAATTATATAGCCAGAAGGGCTGAGTGTGAGTATTGAAAAGTTTGGAGTCGGTGTTTTTTTGTTAACAATTTAGGTACTTGTTGTGTTCTGATTTGAGATATCCCATGCATATTTCTATTTGAGACATTATGTAATTATGTACTTATGATAATGACATAATTAATATTTTAAATGCAAGTCAAATACAACATATATATTTTTCATAAGTAAAATTCCTGTGAGAATCTCAACACCTCGGATGATCTAAGTGGTATTCGAACGTCAACCCTTTGCTAGGTTTTGCAGCTGTTAGACCGTTATCGGACACATTCCCATACATTTTAACCGATATTGTTCGGATAACGATATCGTGTCGTGCAATGTAAACACGCACTGTTTTTGTTTATGATCCAGATTATGATGTATGCGAACAGAATGCACCCGCCATCTCTCGAGTTTACGCTGAAACGGATCAGGTTACAGAGAAATGCTGGAAATAGCCGCCAGACGTCGCTAACGTTGCTATCAGAAACTTTAGTTGGTAGCGAGCACTCTCGTTCCGCAAATAGCCTTCAGATGCCGCGTAAACCTCAGACTTACATAATATTAATAGAGCGGAGGCTAGACGTAAAAGATTCAATTGAATTAAAGCAACCGAGCCTTACGCACCTCCGCACTATCTCAAACAGATGGCGCAAATGTATAACCAATTACTTTTAATTATTGCCATCTCCGTGAGATGGTGCTGTAATAAAAAGGACTGAGATTCGGGCCCTTACCGACAGATGGCGACACGTGCAGTAAAATATAAGTGTGAGTAGTTAAATAATTTTATTGCAGTTCTTCAAATAAAGGCAAACGGTAAGTGCTTACATTATTACAGTTTTATTTGAAGATAATAGGTAAGATATGTCACAGGGTACTTATTGCATTACACACAACTTCAGTAATCTTATTTATCAATTAAAATTAAGTAAGTTACTTATTATTACGTATTTTTCGTAGACACACTGCTCCAAGTATCCAATAAGTGTACCAGTTCGGCATTTAAAATGGTGCACTAGTTAGACGTTTCCTGTTGTTTCCTAGTTTCCTAGGTTTAGTTGGTTTCCTAGAACGTCGATGTAGATAACTAATTGCCGATGTTAATTATAGAAATGGTCGTGGAGCGATGGCCGGCCGCGGCGCGCCGGCGGTCATTGCGTTTTGCAGCCAAATTCTTTTACAATTTCGACCTTAATTAATGTTATGTTCTTCATAATACGGGTCATATGTGTTTAGAAGAGTATTTTTTACACGTTAATCAACAATTGACCTAGATTGCGAGATGTTCTTCTTATATAATGCGTTATATTGTGAAATTTAAAACGACTAAAAAAAACCTTAGAAAAAAATAAATATTTTGTCATTTTACGAATTGATGAAAGAAACTAGCAGTAATCATAGTTCTTAAGCTAGCAAAATTATTTGAAAATAAGCTCGGAAAATCATCTATGTATATAGTCTTCGAAAACACAATAAATCCATTATCTTATTTAAGTACCATCATAAGTACCTGGACCCGGGTATGTCCTAAAACTACGACCAAGACCACCGGGGAATGGGCAGCAGCATTCCTTGAGTGCGGTGGAGATACTGCGATCGCCAACCCGCATGCCAAGCGTGGCGATTATGGCATTTCCCCCCATGAAATTGGGGGAGGCCTATGTCCAGCAGTGGACGTCCTAGGGCTGATATGGTGGATAAGTACCTATTTCATTGAGCATTTATTTCCTCAATGTTTTGCATCAAAGAAAACCTTCTGAAATGCACTCGGCAGAAATTAAATCATATTTTGATGGCTTGAGTGACGGATATCATTGCCTAGCAAATAACGGACTTATGATTATAAATGATCCGCCTACGTTTGAGGTGTATCATTAGAACTCTGTAAAACTTACATAATATTATTATATTTTGAGTCACAAAGATAGAAGATATGTATAGTTGTAAATGTAGTTATTGAAAAGCGCCTAGATTTATGTCTTAAATCCTCTATGTATAATGGGGACATGTTTTAAATATTATCTGGTTATCAAGTGGTAATAACTGGTTTATTTATAATGTAAAGTCAACATTGAAAGCATCTATGCCAGTGCCAAATATATGCGAACACGGCCTTATTGACAAGAGTATAATCAGAGCGTACAGATGTTTTTGCCACATTTATAACGCACATATATTTATGGGTTTGACTGTAGGTCGATATCTTATTTTCGTGACTACATTAATCTGGCTTTCGCACGAATTCGAGATTAATTACCTACAACGTTTCATTCAGCTAGTTAATTACAGTTTTAGTTAAATATTTGGCATGTGTTGTTAATATTATTTAGGCCGGCAACACAGTTGTCCCTTTCAGCGCAAATGTTTCATACTTATTATTTAATAATCTATCACAAATCGCATCCTTAAAATAAGTCACCCGGAGATGCAGTAGAGCTTATGATTAAACTTGTCTCTAATTATCTAGATGAAAATAGGTACTGCGTAGGCTTATTCCTTGACTTGGCAAAGGCATTTGACACTGTATCCATCCCGATTCTACTAAGAAAACTTGAACTTCTTGAAGTTAGAGGGAACGTCTTGGACTGGTTTAAGAGTCATCTATCCAATCGAACCTTCTGTTTTAAAGTTGACCATACATAATATTAGTGACCGTACTATCATAGATTTCGGTATTTCGCAGGGAAGTTTTTTTAATAATATATAAAATAATATCAATGATATTACCGCTAATAATGCTGATTTTTAGGGTTCTGTACCCGAAGGGTAAAACGGGACCTTATTACTAAGACTACGCTGTCCGTCCTTCCGTCTGTTTGTCTGTCTGTCTTTCCGACTCGCAGTTGGCCGGTTTTTTATGTTACATTGAAGACACCATCATAATTTTCTACGAGACCTCATGGACTGAAGTAGCTAGATCAGTAGAAAGCGGTTTAGATATCGTAGCTGAATGGCTTTAAACCAATTTATAGACTTTAAATATGGCGAAAACCATTTTTTTTTCTTGCATAAGATTAAAAAAACTTTGTACTAGACAATTTACCTTGAATTGCTTTACATATATAAGGTGTTAATTTATTAGTTGTAGATATTTTAACAGATGATACTTTACTTTAAAAAAATTCAC
Organism: Notocelia uddmanniana; assembly: GCA_905163555.1. Taxonomy (NCBI): domain Eukaryota; kingdom Metazoa; phylum Arthropoda; class Insecta; order Lepidoptera; family Tortricidae; genus Notocelia; species Notocelia uddmanniana. The sequence continues at coordinate 28,905,872 of LR991055.1, forward strand.
TTTATGGGGTTTATCAACTTTTCTAAGTTGGTTATATACCGCGGCTTTGCTTACGTTCTCTGTAATACACGGGCGGTGCAGCGCAACAGACAACATTAAATTAAGTATTCTTATTTATATTAACATTTATGCATTACCTTCAATACGTTTTGTATTATCAAACGAAACTACTTCTAAGGCCACAATTTACGCTTAAACCGCCGAACCGATTGAGGAAATATTTCGCATGGAGATAGTTTGAGGCAATCCCGGAAATGATCCTTAAAGGAAGTGAAAAGAAGGGTGGAAGTTTGTACGGGAGAGCGATATAGCGATTAAACGAGTTCCACGCGGGCGAAGTCGCGGGAAAAACTAGTAATTCATAAAACATAAACCACACAATATTACATAAGTATGCCTCATTTGTATTTCGAATATTTAATCGCATTTTCATCTTCTGCATGCTGATCTATATAAGTATGTATATCGTCGTCTAGTACCCATAGTACAAGCTATGCTTAGTTTGGGACTAGGTCGATTTGTGTAAGATTGTCCCCAATATTTATTTATTTATATTCTGACCAAACAACATATTCCCTGTTATGTACGCATTTCTGCCAAATAAAACACAAAAACGTATATGAGATTATTTAAATTAATAAAAGAAAAACTGCCTGTCGTCATGAAGTCCTTTAAGTGTGATTATGCCGTCAAATCGACTTTCCCAAACGTTAAATTATCTGGATTTTCAGTACTTTGCCATCTGAAGGAAGGCAAAGTACTGAAAATAGCAAGGGTCTGAAAACCTACAAGTGATGATAGGAGTGCAAGAAACATCGCAAGAATTTGCTCTATTTTTGTTTCACTTCCACACACTTCTATGTCACAAACTTGGAAAGCTATTAAAAATGTTGCTCCTGCCACGACAAAAATGAGATTATTTTTTGATTACGTCCATGACACATGGTATAACAGGAACCACAATTTGATAAGTTGTGCGGGAGACACTCATCGCACTACTAACAGTTGTGCGATGCCACAGTCGAATTAATTCGAGATTACCTCTGAACCCAAACTGATATTTGGTGTTCAGTATACTTTTGAAAGAAATACAACATTACGACAGAAAAATCGAAAAGTATATGTTTTTCGTGCCATTTAAAAAGAACAGGGGACAAGAGACATCCTTTTCGATAAACAATATTCAGCCTTATTGAAGAAGCTGGAAAGAAAAACAATATCGCCGCTTAATTTCCTTAAAAAGAATAATTTTATTAGATTGATACTTAGTTTTAAAAACGGAAAGGGAAAGAGGGTTCGAATATAAATACAAGTGTATGCTATTTATGAAGCTGACCGTGAGAGAATTTAATTTGTTATTATATGTTATTCGCACTACTAACAGTTGTGAGGGTTACCACAGTCGAATTAATTCGAGATTACCTCTGAACCCAAACTGATATTTGGTGTTCAGTATACTTTTGAAAGAAATACAACATGACGACAGAAAAATCGAAAAGTTCATGTTGTTCGTGCCATTTAAAAAGAACAGGGGGACAAGAGACATCCATTTCGATAAACAATATTCAACCTTATTGAAGAAGCTGGAAAGAAAAACAATATCGCCGCTAAATTTCCTTAAAAAGAATAATTTTATTAGATTGATACTTAGTTTTAAAAAAGGACAGGGAAAGAGGGTTCGAATATAAATACAAGTGTATGCTATTTATGTAGCTGACCGTGAGAGAATTTAATTTGTTATTATATGTTATTGTTTAATATTATAAGTTCGTCCTAAAAAGTAAGGATGTTTTTTGTTACACGTTACCCTACGGCAAATTAAATCAACTTTTTGATTCGACAATCAAAAAATTATCAATTATACCTCGTTAATTACGTGCATATACTTATACAACCTAATCCATACCAGAATTGTAAATTCCAAAAAGTTGAAAGCATTGGACGTCTATGTTCCAGCGCGCGGCCGAGCAGCGCACGAGTCGAACGACCGCGCTCTGCCCGGCCGGCGCTCCGCGATCGCAAGCCGCGTAGGAATACAGGGGTGGATGCAGGGAAAGGGTAAGAGGGCTCTATTCGAGTTTAATAGTTTATCAATGCGTCGCTTAAACAAATAACTATAATAGAGTACATGATTGTCAAATAAACGTTACTTAAAAAAGTTACACTGTGCGTGGCACAAAGTAAATTAAATTGATCATTTTCAGTGACCCCTATACGTATCGCGGCCAGACATGAACCTTATGACACTGACACAACCTTGTAGTGGCGTCACCGTTACCTTATAATCGAAGTAGAGGCGTCCAAAAATGACATTTATAAATTTTAGGTAGAAATATGCCATTACAATGATATTCCGTTGGAATTATAACAATTCTTAACAATTACAAGAAATTATCTCGATCAGACTTTTACGTCCTGCAAAACTTACTTCGTTTGGAAGATATCGACTAGTGCGGAAAGTATCGATAAACAAATGTCAACAATGGAAACGAGTGTACAAAATACATTAACATAGTCGCTTTCAGTGTCCGATTTATAATCATTTAAGTTGTCTGCGATATTAAAATGAGGAAGATGGAATTTTTATTCTTACATTCGTCGAGCGTGACGTAAAATGCTTATAGGTGCTGAATGTTATAAAAGTTACTTGTAATTGTTTTTTTTTTACTCAAATTATGGATATTTCTGGAGACACCAGTTTTTGTTTTATTAAGGATTAGGTTTTATAAGTATTAGCCCTTACAGCCATTTTCGGTCGCAGATTTTATAAAGTAGTTACTAGTTAATTTAGTTTCGTAACTGTTACGATGCACTGCGACTGTGTTGGTATTGGTATCTATGTGTAGTAACAGTTTAGACACTTACTTTTAGTAATTAAGTGTAGTCGTTGTGTCCACATGTTACTTAAACATTTGCGTCGAAACATATTATAATATACATATTGTGTATGTATTGTGACTAGTGTACAATTTAGTCACAATATTTATACCCGGCGTGGCCAGACATAAGTCCTATGACACTGACAGTAATATTTCTGATAGTTTTGTGCAAGTTTTGCAACAGAGGTCGATAATTGAAGTTACTGTAATAAAATGCGTTTTTTATTAAATTTTATTCTTTCAAGATTGTGTAAAAAGAAGACAACGTTGAGTTTTATGGTTTTCATCAGCAGCCGTATAAATAAACCTGACAAATTCGGACGCGTAAAGGAATCTCTATAGAAATCCTTACTCTGAGTTGAGATATTATAATAATACCTATACTCTACCTTATTTATATTTGTATTAGATACAATAAAATTAATAAACATGTCAACCGACATGCGTTATGAGAAATGAAATCTAAAAATATAGAAGTATCGAAACTTGCACAACACTATCAGAAATATCAGTCAGCGTCATAGGGTTCATGTCTGGCCGCGGCGGGTATACACTAGGCTCAAAAGATACTACAAATCATGTTTGATTGACCAAATTTCCATAAAAATATCCGAAACAACTACTAAACAAACGGACTGTTAAAAAGCTGGAACTTAACATGGGTTCTTTTCGTACAGGTACATTTCATAAAACAAAAAGTAATAACGTCTCCTTGTAAATAGTTATATTCTCTGCCTTTCTGCAAAATTAATTTACCCTACAATTTACAAATAATCCTATAGCAATTTAATAATGTAATAAATTTGGGGGAACTCCACAGATATGCAAAAAGCGATTGTAAAACAAAATAATTTTTAAGAAAAAAATACCGACTTCAATGGGGGAGGCCGGTAAAAGATTATTATACTTAGATGGTGCACTCTTAGATAGATATACAATAAAATAAAAATGGCTATAATGTATGTTTATAATGGTAGAAGACTAAGTACCCTCAATTCCTCATGGAATCATGAAAAAACCTTGCGTGTTATTCTGTATGGTATACTGTAATATTTAATTCCACTCATCATAACAAAATAATAGTATTTGACATGTATTCTGACATAGGACCTATTTAATATGATCTCATTACCTATTTTTTTATCTTGTTCTGTAGTGTGTAAAGTGTGTACACCTGTTATGGTAATATTTAATGGGACCAGCTGTGTAGCAATAGCAATAAGAACTGCAACAGTAGAAACCTAAATATGTCACACAATAAATTTCATTTCATTTCATTTCATTTCATTTCATTTCATTTCATTTGCTTGCTTGACAAACAAAACGAAGAGAACAAATCGCCAAACGTGAACTACGCGTCACTTCATCCAATGTCACATTTTTGGATGAAATGCTTGACTTGTTGATAAAAACACAAAAATCACTATATGTTTGCCTTGAAGATTTGAGGAGTTCCCTCAATTTCTCATGGATCCCATCATCAGAACTGCGTTTAACGGGACCAACTTGGATATATATACTTACAATCAAAAAAAGAATTTTCCAAATTGGTTAAGAAATGACGGAGTTATGGACTAACAAACATTTAAAAAAAAACATACAACCGAATTGATAACCTCCTCTTTTGAAATTTTGAAGTCGGTTAAAAAGTGTATCAGAGCCATATTTTGCCTGAAACCCCGTGACTCATGTAAACCTATTTTTCAGCGTTACAAAACTGTTGTCGCTGCCTTCACTCTACATATACGAGATAGCTGTATTTGTAGGTGGAAAACAACAATACTTTAAAAAATAGCGATATCGGAACATCTGATAGCCACATGACAAGGCAAAAAAAAAATACTTTACGTACCAAAGGCTCGACTAAAACAAACCAGACGCACCCCGTATTTTATGTGCAACGAAATATTTAACAAGCTTCCTAGAGATATTAAAGACTTACCCCTAAAACAATTCAAGAAGAGACTGTTTATATGGTTATGCGAACTATGCGTCTACTCTATTAATGAATTCCTAGAGATAAAAACTAGTAATAAGTAATCCCTTTATTTTGTCTGTTCTTAACCGACAACAAAATATAAACTATTATTTTGCATGCTTATTTAAGTAGAATATGGCGGACTGTAAAATAAAATTGTACCAACATAATGTGACCCGTATTCAGCAAATAAAATTCATTTCATTTCAATGATATCATAGAATCGCTAAATTTAGCTAATTTGGTGGTCACTATGAAAAAATATGGTGGCGCCGTGGCCCGGCCTAGTCAATATTTTGATATCATATTTATAAGTACGGTGAGCTTAATACTTACTCAACAATTTCGGCGGAGAGTCAATTTCACGGTCTCGATTCAATCACATGAAGATTTCATTTCATTTCATTTATTGCACAGTCATGAACATAATAATTACATAGTAAGATGTTACAGTAGGGTTAGTCTATTCATGACACCCTGTTATGGCACACAATAATTGTTACATCTAACTTAACATCTAATATTTATTAAAACATTTGTCGTAATTAATTATTGTGTAGGATAAAAAATAAAAAACCGAAACAGTAATAGTAACATTGTAGAATAAATAAGATAAACAATAAAAGAATATAACGTTCCATTATTACATTAGATCTCAATGACATAAGTAAAAAATGAACAACAAATATACAGGTTGGTTTCGGGTCGTGGATCAAGAATCAGTTTCCGACTTGGTATTAATTAGCCGTTTAAAAAAAAGACACTGACACAAACACATTTCATTTTTAATTTATTTTGATGACATGAATAATACTTCTCTTGACCGGATCACGACCCCAAAATCACCCTTTATATACTACAAATAAGCCACTTTTACATGTCAAAATGCTATTTTCAGTTTAAACATTTTTAAAAATTATATTTATTTACTTTCAAAATAGTAAAACCAAAAATACATATTATTAACTAAATATCATCATACGAATACATACAAAATAAAAATAATAAATAATATATATATATATTTATACGAATCAAAATAGCATAATAGTAGTCATTAAGTACATATTGAAAATGAAAAAGAAACTTAGAGATGTCTCGGTCAAAATAAAAACAAAGAACATGTAATTATTTGAATATACCAAAGATATACAAGAGGTAGACACATATAGCGCACTCCAGCATTGAACCCTCGACAATTTCATACGAATTACGGTTTCGGTATATATACTCGTATGGATAAGACTAACAATTAAAATAATTTTTGTCATGTAGAATTTTATTTTCAGGTAATACAGGGATGACAGTTTTGCAAAAATTAAATGCAATAAAGTACGTCACCGTGGAATAAGTTCCTTATAACCCTAAGTGTTAAACTTACACCTGTAATTTGGGTGGTCTGAGTTACGATTCCAGCTTCCAGCCAGTGTTGAAGATATTCTAGCGCGGTGTCGTCATCGAAAATAGAAACATGCGCACACTCACACGCGTCCGGTGCAGACGCACGCAGGAAACCCGGGACTCCATTCGACTTAAACTTAATGTATTTAATATCAATCGATTTGGTAACTAACGTTCTTTCATACTTTAGGTTTGAGGTGCATGGAAGAGGGCGCGAGCAATACTAAAACTGATTGCAATTCAATGTGTTAAGTTGAATAAACCTCGATTTTTTTATACACTTGTTTTGTTTCCCCGTGCACCGGTAATAAGAATGAGACTTAATGTAAATAGAATCGGTACAATTAGACAGGGAATGTATTAATTTGTTCTTGAGAGCAGAATTGGATCGACTACGCAATTGTTGATGGATTACAATGAACCTAGGTAGTATACTTTATAAGGAGATGAATCTGAAATTGTCCTGATACAGTACGTTACAACTACAAGGATCTAAGATTTAAATTGTCTACGTATATTAAGAAACATATACAAAGGAGACAGTCAACTAATATGTCTTATACATACGAGTAATATTATTATTCGTACATTAGCCAATTGAATTAATCGATTAAGAGAAAAAGATTTCCACTATCTAAGACTTTAAATAAAACTGACATAAATATTGTTTTTCAACTGGCCTGTGGTGGAAAAGTTTTTTCACTATAAGCGTGTATCTATTGAATCAATACGAAATTGAAAATAGGAATGACACTTATAAAATCTTGGTTCATTTCGGTTTATCGTTTTTAATAACTAATTACTGAAATTATAATCTTATTATTATTCATGATAGTACCTAGAATTGCATTAATTATTTAACTAAGCAGCTAAATGTTGAAATAAACGATAACTTATGAGCAATTCATTTAAAAATAGCATCGGAATTTTCCGGGAGTTGATGCTATTTTCATACGTTGTTTGCCCTACCAGTTGTCGGGTTGTTATTTTGTTATATTCCAATCGTAAATACTAAAAACATTTTGACTATTGACAAATTCATCTTCAGATCTTATCTCGATCTTCTTTATCTTCAGATAGTAAGTAGTTTATACAATGGTTACACCATGACGGATCATTTAACTAAACGAGATTAAAACAGCTAATTAAGTAGGTAAATATTGTATACATCATACAATACTTTTTCTACGAGAAAATATGATATTAATTATTAGTTAAAACGTTCATAAATCCCTATATATTATTTGAAGAGTTTCATTTAGGTAGGTATCAGATTGACAACTTTTTTCTTATCTTGGATTAGAAATAAATTATACGCTATTTTTAAAAAAGTTTTACCCAATCAGAAAACATTTCATACTATTTATTTGTCGTATGGCAACTATTTCGAACCGTGAAATCTTCGAGAAGACAGTACGGTTGCCAGTTAGTTTCAGACTTACAATTTGACTTTGAAAAACCTAACTGCATAACATTGTTCCGATAACATTTACCAAGTTAGTTGTAAAGCAAATTACCTTTTCATTTTTCATTCTATGAAAGTGAGTCATTTAAGTGGCGTACTGAAAGTGGTAACACCTAAAGCATTAAACACATTGTATCATATTTTAATTTATGCTAATTATTTTATTATTAATTAATTTGTGAAATTAGAGAAATAAAAGTATAAAGAATTGGGCAGTGGCAAATACCTTGTACAGCCACCTTCCGTAAAATTGTATTTTATTTCAGACTGTTCATAATGGTTAAGTATTTTTGTAAATTATAGTAATAAAAGAAAAACTTGGAAAAAAAGGCAATTATGGCTATCATGTTAGAATAGCACCACCCTCTATATTCCCGAGTATGTCTAAGAGTTGACTGAGTCAAAGGGTTAAAGTCTGTTGTGGACAATAGGCTATCATTTTAGAAGGAAGTAGTTTCTCAGTTCGTATGCGTGTATCTGTGTATGCGTGTGTCTGTCTGTGGCATCGTAGCTCTTATACGGGTGAACCGATATGAATGTGTTTCTTTTTGTTTGAAAGCAGGTTTTTTCAAATGACGTTGATTGATAGGAGCCAAGTAAAAGTAAAGCGTAAGGGGGGAGGGGTGATCTCCAGTGCGTTCAGTACTGAGATCCTGGAGTCCTCCGCAATGGAGCACAGATGGCGGTCACCGTGGAGTTTTTAGTCGATAAAAATAACACATAACCCAGTCATTCCCCATGACTGAGTTCCTGGATCGCAGGTTTTCTCCGCGCAAAAAAAAGTATAAATTAGGTAGGTTGAGAATCTGAGATGTGTCAAATATACTATATATCAAAAGGGAGAATTGCAGCGGCGCGTCTACCAAAGCGTCTGCTCGAGCCCGTTCCCTTATAACTCAGGAATCATCAAACCAAACAAGATGGATGTTATGACAGCGGTGGCACGTTGTGTAACGCTCGTGTCCAAAATAAGACACAGGAAATCAAATTGTTTAAATGCTTCTAGTTTGGTAATATGGAACAAACAGAAATATCTGATTTTGGAACATTTTCCCCTCAGCATCGAACGTGGCAAGTTCGCGCCTGGGATCCAATTCCGGAATACGTTTCGTTTTGACACGCTCTAATCATTTGTGCATTGTCTTTGTTTATGTGCTCCCTTTTGTGTATAGGCATAACTAGATATGTGTGAGCGTGACGCACTAATTGGAATAGTTTAATTAAATGGATGCCCTGCATTCCTGAACACAAAACCCCGTCTAATCTAAGATACGGCTGTTTATTAGTTTACGAATTCGATGGAATTTACCAACGGAAGAGGTTTAAATATACCACTGGTTAACGGATAGAATATCCTGAGGTTGAATGCGATAAAAAGCAACAAAAAGGACACACTGATGTAAATTCAAAGCCCTTCTTTACTTTTGCGTGTAAGTAGGTATGTTTGGTAGGCCTGCGCCAACACGTCAGCCGCCATCGTTAATTCCCGAAATATGGAAATTGCCCAATAAATTACGTACGAAAATGATGTGTCGAGTGTGAGGTCGAGGTTGGTACTAGCATGTGCTAGCATCAAGATCGTATATTTTTACGTCAGTTGCCTTCGAGATTGCATATTTTTTTAAATATTATTCTCACTTTAGTTCCATTAGTGAAAGATAAATATTACGAACCCCAATGCAAAATAACTCTATTGAGTAAAATTCAACGTATATTTCAAAGTTAAATCTTCATTATTTTTTCTTTATGAGAGTCGAAAAAAGAAACTCCTCTTAATTTAATGTAGCTTATTTCCTGAATGATACTAAAATAAAATACGTATTAAAATGAATGTAACATAATAACATAAGATAGTTCTTCCATCAATAATGTTTACGCATAAAATTTCGGCAATATAGTTCCCCTACTTGCTGATTGCATTAATTTGTATGTAGTATTGGTTCGCAACATTTATGAATATCGAAAAAGTCAAAATAAAGGAGAATGGGCAAATTAGTATGGGCGGTGTCCCATTGGTGTATACAGTTGAGACATATATCATTTAAAAGCTCTTAACGGTAACTTTAATTTCTTGTATGGAGCTGAAGACCGATCGCGTGCAGGGAAGAAGCTATTCCTCATTTTATAACTTCACTGTGGTAAAATAAAAAGTAGTAAGTATAAAATAGAACGTCAGCCGGATACCTAGGTTTTTTTTTTATGATAGACTGACCAGCGATAGGTATTGTGAGATATTGTTTTTTAACCGACTTCAAGATTTCAAAAGAGGAGGTTATCAATTCGGTTGTATGTTTTTTTTTTTTTTTTTTTTTTTTTTAATGTTTGTTACTCCATAACTCCGTCATTTCTTAACCGATTTGAAAATTTCTTTTTTTGATTGTATGTATATATATCCAAGTTGGTCCCGTTTTTGTCAAAAGGCAGTTCTGATGATGGGATCCATGAGGAATTGAAGGAACTCCTCAAATCTTTAAGGCAAACATATAGTGATTTTTGTGTTTTTATCAACAAGTCAAGCATTTGCATCCAAAAATATGACATTGGATGAAGTGGAACTGCTGATGATGATCAGAACAGAACTCTTCAACGACGAAAAGTTCACGTTTGGCGATTTGTCCTCCTAGCTGTGTTTGTTAAGCAAGTTCTATTTTCACGATTAATTTTTGTCATGATCGAGTTCTGATGATGGGATCCATGAAGAATTGAGGGAACTCCTCAAATCTTAAAGGCAAACTTATAGTGATTTATGTGTTTTTATCAACAAATCGAGCATTGTCATACAAAAATGTGACATTTGATGAAGTGGAACTGCTGATGATGATCAGAACAGAACTCTTCAACGACGAAAAGTTCACGTTTGGCGATTTGTCCTTCTAGCTGTGTTTGTTAAGCAAGTTCTATTTTCACGATTGATTTTTGTCATGCTCGAGTTCTGATGATGGGATCCATTAGGAATCGAAGAAACTCCTCAAATGTGAAAGGCACACAAATAGTGATTTTAGTATTTTCATTAACTAATCAAGCATTTTCATTCATAAAAGTGACATTTGATGAAGTGGAACTGCTGATGATGATCAGAACGGAACTCTTCAACGACGCGTAGTTCACGTTTGGCGATTTGTTCTCTTCGTTTTGTTTGTCAAGCAAGCAAGGATTTTCCATGATTTCATGAGGAATTGAGGGTACTTAGTCTTCTACCATTATAAACATACTTATAGCCATTTTAGTATTTTATTGTATGGAATCTAAGAGTGCACCATCTAAGATTAATAATCTTTCACCGGACTCCCCCATAGAAGTCGGTTTTTTTTTCTTAAAAATTATTCGTCTATTTTTTAGCGTTCCGTCACAACTTTTGTATCTCAGGATCTTCTTAATGCTATCGATTTGAAATTTGAAACAGTTGTAATAAACACGATCAACCCAATATTATTTAAAGTGAATACTATTTTATTTTCCATAAAATGCCGCCGATATTCTTAGGGGATTTTTAATCAACAAAAACCGTTACCTAAATGAAATGGAATGTATCGAAGAAAGAAAAACTGTTAAAAGTACCTATAATGATGAACAACCTCCATACTTATGGAAAAACGGCGCACTCGTGCACCACTCGGTCTATTCAGAACATGAGTGATTAAGTTGGTGAGAAGTCTAAAGGGAGAATGACAACTGACGTGTGCGGTTCACTTAGAAGATGCGTTCATCTAAAAGTGGTGTATGAAATTTTGATATGGCGTAGGAGTGAGACTGCCCACGGTGCGGCGAGTGAGTAATGCTGGCCGGAGAAGAGTTCGTACGCTGACTAACCCGCCTGCGTCGCCGTTTCAATGTTATTTTAGCCCCGGCCCACGCTTATCTCCATGAGGAGCTGCCACACCTGCGGTCGACTCGTAAACACCTGAATGTTATTCAATACCGAATTCACAACATTTCGTTGTTATAAAAGTGATCATTGTTATCGTACACCTCTTCCTTTACAGGCAAATACCTAATGCGTAACGATCGACTTTGAAATAGATGTTTCTGTGTAATACAATCTGGAAATCCGCAAGTTTTTCACATATCACATTTATTTAGTAGTAGGAAACACCTTGCTTGCATCATGCTAACGTCTACATTATAATATTGTAATGGTGGCATATGTAGCATGCTTGACTTATTTATTAATCGTGTCTAACATACATTTGCGTTTTTTGGAGACGTATGTTCAAACTTCAGAAGAAGGGGTCAATAACTCGCTAAAGAATATATCTTTAAACCTGCACGACTCAAATTAATTAGGTAGGTGAATTTGTTTGTTTTGTACTTTCGCCAGCGTGTTATATGCTAATATAAGGCACACACGTTGAAAATAAAAGTTAATTGGTAAAACCATTGTCGCATGCCGGTGGGTAAATTTACTCTCGGCGGGACAGGTGGCTACAAAGCAACGAGATAAGGCCAAGTTTGAAAAGATGCCAGGAAAAAAAAATCTCAAAGAAAGACATTTTTCGAAGACCGTCACTGCCATAAAATTAATGTTTCGTGCAATAAAGTTGGATACAAAAAAAAACTAAATTCTAAAGAGTTATTTTCAAAACGCCTGCATGATATGAAGCAGTTTTATCAGGGGCCGAAAACAAAAAGCGTTTTCGACGGAATGAAATTAAATCAGAATCGTCTTGGTTCGTGCTTGGTTCATGCGCTTTCTTGCGTTGACGCTACAACCGAGTATACGAGACTGTAGCACAGAATAAGTAATACTGTAGGTACATAAATAAATAAATAAAATAAATAAATATTGGGGGACAATCTTACACAAATCGACCTAGTCCCAAACTAAGCAAAGTTTACATGTGTGATGTGAGAGCGCTTCTTAGTCCTTGTCATTTCTGTTTCTATTTAAGTGGGGTCACAGCATGTTTTCGGATCTTCTCATAGCCGTATTACATATTACCTTAACTTGGACTCGCCAAGAATATCTGTCGCAGGGATATGATCAAAATTGAGATTTGATCAAATCCCCCAGGGATGTGATCAAGGATGTTAAAATAGCTACTTCATCATTTCCTAAGAAAACTCCAGTGATTTGATCAAATTCCTGAGTCAGCTTCGAGAAATGATAAAACCGTCTAAAACGTTAAACTCGATATATCATTTCATTAGACTAGTCTAGTGCTAGTGATTTGACAAAATCCTTAAACTACGACAGTGATTTGACGAAATGAGCTCGTTAGGTAAATATTAAACCGACCTAGGGATTTGATCAAGTCACTGGAATTTTCTAGGGAAATGATGAAATGGAGGTAGGTAGCCATTATAACATCTTGTATACGTACGTGAATTGATCATATCTCTTAGGGATTTGATAAAATCTCAGTTCTAATCATTTTCCTTAGACTTTGAGTCCTTGTACGATAGGTATAATTATACTTTACGATTAATTATACTTCTTAACAATGTTCCTCACAGCGAAACCATATTGTTATTGTTACCAATTTTAAAGGCGTCCAATTCAAAATATCGCGTTCCTTGGAACGCCGCGCGTGCCCCATTTCAATTTTTTTAATTATTTTTAACTAATCTACCTCAATCTAACGACGGTATTCCTAATTTGTATTTACTCGTACGTAAAGAGAGGATAAGAAAGGGATTTAAAAACATACATTCAAATGGACATCAAACCAGTACGGTGATATGTATTGTATTAATAACCTTCTGAGGAATAAGTGAAGCACTTTTATCTACAACACAAAAATTTATTTAACTGGGACTAATTTGAAAATAAACTAAAGTTTGCTGATAGTTTTAGTATAAACATTAAAACGTCCAAATAAAAATTAAATAAAAAAACCGGCCAGGTATTCCCTAGATCTTGAAAACATCATTTAATCCCACTTATTTTGACTAAGGTGTAGAGTTTGTGAAGTTAAGGGTGTAGAGTTAGAAGCTTGGCTTATACAATGAGGTATGATTTTTTGACAGTGTGAGCCATATGGTCTCCTTTCGGCAACATTTTACATGAAAATGTTTTTGGTGGTATTTCACTTTTTTGGTATGTTGCTTATGACAATATTATTTCTAGCATGAAATTAAGCTTTGTAAGGGAAAACGCAAACAAACTTCCATCCCCTAAATTAATGGGTGGTAAGGGGGTGTGATATACTAATAATCCTTAAATATGTACTTTAATATTTATAACAAGGAATCCCTAGAACAATTTTCAGACCTCTACCGGTCGTCTTGATAAATTAATAAGTGTTAGCAAACATTGTTACCTTCCATCCGTCGCATCGTGTCACTCACTCACCTTACAAGTGAAGTGGAGCATATGGCGGCAATGTTTATGATTACTTGCTGTGCTGGACCTTATACGGGGCGCGCTAGTGCAGACTGAGATTATAGAGCCATACAGGGAATGCCGTCTTACCTTTTAAGGTGCTGTTCCACGTTTAGTTAGGTAACCTTTAACTTGTCCCAAATATGTTTTATTTACTCTTAGTAGGTATAACTCCTAGCGTCTTAGGCAGAATCCATTAACAAAGATAAATGAGGACATAAACTGAGATTACCTGAATGTAATTTTGATATATTCGGATTTGGTCGAACACTTTAATTCAGATTAGGCCCAAACTGAAAAACGCGTCTCTAAACAATGCAAGCGGCACATCATGTAACTTGTAACAGTTGGGGTGACAATGTTATCAGAGGGTTTTGGCCCTGCAGGCAATACGGATCTGCGACTGACAGAACCGTAATCAGTAGGGTCAAAACACTCTGAAAAGATTGTCACCCCTTCCATTAATATGATTTGCATTTTACTTCTTCAAAATTTATCCAACGACTCTACTTACCATGTTATTCAACTTATTGAACACGAAGAGTGTTTATGCCTAATTCTAATATCCCATTAACATTATTATATTTTAGATTTTGTAAGATAAATAAGATTTATAAGATCGCATTACAGATTAATTTAATATCCAAATGCCAAAAATTTCGTTTTGGTTTAAGTATCTCGTATAGTACATAATAAGCCACTTTTTAGCTCGACTTTAGGAAGTTAGTCGTCTCGTCTTGCCTAACTTGACCAAAATAAACTAATATAACTATATAGGTACCTACATACTTAATCCAATCTAATAATGTATTACGAGTACATAGGTGCATCGCAAAGTAAAGTGAAGGTTATTCTCGTAAAAATATTAAGAGGTAGAGTCGAAGTTTACATTCAAATCCAGAACAGGATTATGTCTCTCGTCAATCTACATACAATAAAATAACGCTAGTATTAAGGTATTTACTATGCCCTTGCAAGCATGAACAGACCGGACTCCACAAACAGCACCCGATCACGAGTATCTCAGCCATCGCCTCCCTCGACCATCTGTTAGGGAAGGTGGCGACCCGATCAACGACGCCACCGTAAGCAAAGCCCTTTTAAGCGAGCATGACATATTCAGGCTGCCGGACATTAATAATATCAAAGACTAAAATGACTCTTCGGCGAGAAACAGCATTATGTTTCATAAAGTGCAACGACAGAGCTATGCTATTATACAAGGAAATATGCTAAGTGAAGCATAGGTATATTAAAACTAACAGGATTTAACTATCACTGGCTTAAAAGCATTTTTGTCATTTAAGAAATCGTTGACAGTATAATAGGCCTGGCTTAACAAATAACGTTTAAATATGAGACTTAAATTTACTGAGTGGAAAATTAACCATATCGATGGGTATTTTATTATAAAATCGTATATAGTTCCCCACAAACGACGTGCTAACCTTCCGGAGACGACTGGCCTTCACTGCAAAAAGAAAATTGTATGTACGTGGTCACCAGTGTCAAAAAAGTTCGGTGTCCCAAATTGATTTTAGGAAAAATATAAGTACATACCTAGTAAGTAGGTGTATCATGTGTACAGTCAGTGAACAAAGTGGTGAACCACTTTTCGACCTAACATTTGTTTTGTATAATAATACTTAAGTTGAACTGACTGTACCTACCTACTACTACACTTAGGTATGGATAATGTCCGTAAAATCTTGAAAAATGCGTTAGTCATACGATCTTTGATAAAAGACTGTTGCTGTGCTTATGCCTAACTAACAATTAACGTTTCGCGTAAAGCAAAGTACCAACCTACATAGTGTACCACTACACCACACCTGCGGACCTATTATGGTTGCGATTTTATCACTTATCGTCGTTGGTAAGACATTTGTCACGTTCTGACAAGTATGCGAGTGCGAGAGTGACGGCCGTCTTATCCACGACAATAAGTGATAAAATGCCAACCATCATAAGTCCGCGTAACCATCGTACGTGTTACAACACATAATTTGGATGTTTATATCTACAACGTTTACCTACTATACTTATGTGATCTAATAATATTATTATACCTATAATCATAATCTATGTAGATTCCTTCGAACCTAGCTATTTTTAGAAAAATATTAATAAACCAACAGGTGCGATACGCTGGCAAGTTCTGTATGTCGTGATGTGATATGACACGGCGGTGGACTAATTGTCAACATAATAAAGAATCATTCCGTATATTCCTGTCCTGGTGACTTACGCCTGTGACCGCATAGCAGACTCGGAGACTGCCCCATCTGTCCTCACCTAGCTCACGCAAGCGTCATGACCAGTCATGACCGTTTGTCATTTTAAGATCCACTCGTATGGACACGACTTGCTTGCCAAAATAATGATTCAAACATGTTCCTTGTTTATTTTTGCCGCATTTGTTGTAGATTTTGGAATGTAGCCTCTAATGGAAACTGCCAGAAGATGATTTATTTCTGGATGTGACATTCGTTTTCGGATGCGTGTATTATTACACCTGTGAATCATATGTGATGTCTACAAAGTAAGGTTTTGGTTATAGACTTGGAAGAGCCCTCATTATAGGTACTATGAATAAAGAAAATGAAATGTAATCTCCACTAGACAACTAATTCGTATTATTATCTGTAAGTACCTAATATAGAAAAGGTTTGTTGGTTGCTAGACACTCAATGAGTTTATTTTTCAGTCGAAGGACCATCAATCTCATGGAAATATTAATTAGTCACTTTTATCCCAAAGATCATACTTTTCTTTTATCTATGCTTATCCTAAATAAATTAAACATTTATTTCCTAGTCACAGTACATTTTTAGAGTCATTATAGTCTTCTCTTTTAGAAAATCTTGATCACAAATTAAAATATGTAAGTACGTGTACCTACAACTCGGTTAAGTTTGCAACTACTTATACTAGGTACTTTCCTAACTCGTTCCTAAACCATACCCGTTTATATTAAATGTTTCTTAGCCATTTCTACACTTATTTAACATTTAATTAGCAAAGTTACTAACGCCACCTACCTGCCGTTTTCTTACGCGGCTGAAGTCGTTAATTATCTAGCACCAAATTCGTACTTGACTCCTTGTTTTATTTCGTAGGTTAATTATGAATTAAGAATTAATATTTGTTAGTTTAAATTAAGTTTAATAAAGCTATGGAAATCTTATAAGTAACAATAGGACAAAAACCCTAAAGGGTTTAGAAATATGTATAATTAAAACTAACGTTCCGCTGCAGTCATTTAAGTAAAGTCTTTGTGCCTAAATCCAGATAATAAAAAAAAAACAATATATTAACTTCTGGCAAAAAGTTCTCCTCAGATATAATAAAAAAATAGTCAATTGAGACAAAAAGAAAGAAAATCCAACTCAAATAAATAGTATGGTATTTTGGCAAACAAAAAGTCGTTAAAAGGCAGAAATCCCACTAATATTATAAATGCGAAAGTTTAGATGTTTGGATGTTTGGATGTTTGTTGCTCAATCACGCAAAAACGGCTGAACAGATCAAGATGATTTTTTGTATACTAACAGTATATAATCTGGATTCACTTATAGTATACTTTTTGTCCCCGATAATCACCCTCAAAGGGATGAAATCGGGGGTGCAAATATGGTCTATGAAACGGGGTGATTTAAATCCTCATACGTCATTCAAAGCTTTAAGTTTCAGCCAATTGGGAATATAACGGCGTGTCAATAAATTTAACTTAACCATAGCAGACTTTGACGTATTGTAAACAAGCTGACGTTTCGGTATGTCAAAGACGAAGTATCATAATTCCTTCTGATTGATGACGCTATTTTTGAGCATAACCTCTTAGCAATTAGGTATATTATTAAGTGTAAATCAAAATAAATTTGCGATACTTTGGAATTGGTGGCCTACATATGCTTAAATACAAAAACAGCTGCTTCAATGCAGTCTTTGTATTGTCGGTGTACAATTTAATTTTGTAGTGTATTATTTTTACGTAATGCTGACCCTTCACACCATAATAACCGTTTGATATAAGAGATCACTTGGGCTGGGCAGCCCAATCGTCAACATTGAGAGTTGAAGCACCTTAGATCTATGCACAAAGTACAATATATATGACTGACACTGAGATAGAGTTAAATACCAGTGAAGTATTCCACATAGATCGTAGCGCCGTTGTGTAATTAGTAAGAACTAACCGCACGACCGCTGCATCTCTGTCGCTTCAATATGCAAGTGCGACAGAGATAGCACCTTGTGACATCTGGTACAAACAAGTTAAACTAACATTGCCATAGAAAAATTCTTACTTCGAGCTAAAAGGCCCCAGGATCTATGCTCATCCGTACATATAATAAAGCTGTAGAGGGTCGAAAATCTGTACATTGAAGATATAGGATAAATCCATT
Source organism: Notocelia uddmanniana (assembly GCA_905163555.1). Classification (NCBI taxonomy): domain Eukaryota; kingdom Metazoa; phylum Arthropoda; class Insecta; order Lepidoptera; family Tortricidae; genus Notocelia; species Notocelia uddmanniana. Next base: position 28,924,326 of record LR991055.1, read on the forward strand.
GATTGCGATTGAGCGATTGGAGAGCCCTTGGCATCAAAACAGAACACATTTCAACAGTTTTAAGAATTCGTGTCTGTTTATATGTCTAAGCATTGTGACTGTCGGCCTTCCGTGCATTGCCGGTCTGCTTCGGGCCTTCAGCCCTCAGCCTTACATGAGCGGACCGCTCTCTGTTGGCTACCTTGCCCCTCTGTGTGAATGATCGGCATGAGGAGCCCGCTCTGTGTCTGCCTTTGGACTCGCATGCCTTCCCCCTCTGCATCAAGCCTTCGGCCCCACATAAGGAGACCGCTCTGTTGGGACTCTCGGCCTTCGGCCTCGCGTGCATTGCCACTCTGCTTCAGGCCTTCGGCTCTACATAAGGAGCCCGCTCTGTTGAGTCGCTCCGCCTTCGGCCTCGCGTGCGTGCCACACGGCTCCGGGCCTTCAGCCCTCAGCCTTATAATTATAAGGATCCCGCTTTATGTGAATGCTCGGCCTTCGGCCTCGCATGCCTTGCCACTCCGTTTCAGCCCGTCAGTCATCAACTTTACATAAAAAAACCACTCTGTTGGAAAGCTCGGCCTTCGGCTTCGCGTGTCTCGCCTCCCTGCTTCAGGCCTTCGGCCCTCAACCTTACATAAGAAGCCCGCTCTGTGTGAATACTCGGCCTTTGGCCATCATACTTACATGAAGAACCCACTCTGTTGGGAAGTTTTACGGAAGAACTGCGTAGCGAAACTTTTATCATTGTACATGTAATATTTTTACGGGCTTCATTCGTCTAGAATCGGTACATTTGATATTCTGAAATAAACTTAATCATTCGTTTTGAAAGCACGAGCACGTAGCACCAACTCCCGTTACAATAGAACACTTTTACTCGAAGTTGTAGACGATTATATATACCTAGGATAGACTGTCCAGTTAGTTAGGTCCAACTTCGAGAAAGGAGTTCATCGTCGAATCCAACTCGGCTGGGCAGCGTTCGGGAAGCTACGGCACATCTTGTCGTCCAATATTCCGCAGTGTCTCAAGACGAGGCTCTTTGACAAGTTTGTGTTGCCAGTGTTGACATATGGCACGGAAACGTGGTCGCTTACTATAGGCCTCATAAGAAGGCTCAAAGCCTCCCAAAGAGCAATGGAGAGGGCTATGCTAGGAGTATCTCTGCGTGATCGCATCAGAAATGAGGCCATCCGCAGTAGAACCAAAGTAACCGACATAGCCCTCCGAACCGCTAAACTTTAGTGGCAGTGGGTGGGGCATATTGCACGTAGAACCGTTGGCCATTGGGGAGGAAAGGTTCTCGAGTGGCGACTACGTACCGGAAGGTGCGGCGTGGGCCCCCCACAAGGTGGACAGATGACCTGGTAAAGGTCGCAGGTGTCTGCTGGATGGCAAAGGAACGGTCATTGTGTCACTCTTTGGAGGAGGCTTTTGTTCAGCAGTGGACGTCTTTCGGCTGATATGATGATGATGATTCTTTTTGAAAAAAGGATTTCATATAAAAATTTGCCGTGCGCGGTAAAGAGCATGTCATATTGAATGTAATCATTTCTTAAGGGGGTGTAAAGAAGAGTGAAAGATTTATGGGAAAACAAATAATTCTAAAGCGAGAATGAGTTCTACGCAGACGAAGTCGCGGGCAAAAGCTAGTCTAAAGAAATAAAGACAAAGACGATTGGGTCAGAGTCGACCAAGTAGGTAGATTAGTTACACAATAACATAATATCATCTCTGTGACTTTTATTAAGTCTATTCCTAAGATTCAGGGACTGAAAATAATTATTGGATTTCAAGTACTTTATAGGAATATACGGGTACGTTTTACGAACAAAACTTCTAAACGGTACTTTTTCCACTTTTTTAAAACTTATTTTCTTGAAGGTTGTTGGAGTTTACCTAGAGTTAGTTAATTTGGTAGATAAACCGATAAGTAAAGATTATTAATCACCAACACCTTATTGTTTTTTCATTTAAATTTCACTGAAAAAAAGTATTTTCCTTTGTACGAATATGACAAGTGTCCCCTACCTATTTCCTTTGGTCAACCTGAATTATGATGATATTATTAAGGTACATTACGCTAAAAGTTGTATGTAAAACGATCATGTGTCTTGGAGGAAGGGGAACTTTGTCGAGAGAAAATACTCAGCGGAGTTATACCTATCGAAATGCTACAACATTTGTTTAACTGCAAATGTACACTCTTGCTTAGGCATAACTACGTGTCTCGTACATGGATTAGGCATCTATAAGTTTCAGCTACATAAACATAATAGACTTGGACTCACATAAGAGTCCACCTCATAACCTCATAAATTAGTTGTAGAGCTGAAAATAAGAGAACTCAATATCGTCAATTCAGCATGAAAGTCTTACCCACATGGATACTGGGAGTTACAATCCTCAAGCGAAACCAGATCGTTTATATGTATAAGTAGTTAAGTGGAATAACAGGGGACCTAAACAATTCCCAAGTCTGTGACAGGCTAGGTATAGGCTGTGACCTACATCTACAACGTGACGTGCGAGTGATAGTTATTTCTTTCCTGCTGCATAGAGAAAACAGACGAAACAAAATTCCAGGAACTGCAAAGTCCTGAATACAAGCTTGGGGATACTAATATAATTATGAAATGAGTTTCTAGTGGACCACTTTTCAATCGTACCTATGCTTTTCTTTAACACTTTCACTGCCAACCTTTTTCTAGCGCTACGTGTGTATAGCTGTTAGAATAAGTAGTTTCCGCGTTTCATACCAAAAACTCGCTAAGAACAGAGATGCTAAGATGGCAACTGTTTTCATATAATTATCATTCAATTTTTTTTGTAATTGGTATGAAAATAAACCTTAATATAAAAATAATAGAGTCGAAAAACTAGCTGACCAATATATAAGTATTGGCTTACTTGTACCTTACATTGGGCGGGTTCAATATTCTACCGATACTTACACATGATTTCAACTTTGGCAGCGTCAACTACTTCATCAAGCATTTGCGTGAGCAGATCGAAGTTGTTTTCAATTGATAAAATAATTAGTGATGTGGCGGGAATGTAAGTGGTGGTGAAGGGCGCGTTATGTTTCGGAGCACGAGGATTCGGGTTGATGGGGGTGCCGACGAGGGCGGTGGCGGTGGCGCGAGGGCGGCGGCCGTCCCCACCACTGGGGCCGTGTGCAAGCCGCACATAGACTACGGTTAACGCTGCCCTCGCGCATCATTCGACCTCCGCGCACCGCAGTCTAGGCAACACCGCCCTGCACTGTACACGCGTTCGAGAGCTCGACTCTCGTAGCGAATCGACGAACAGGTCGGTTAAAACAGTGAAAGTGACAACGAACCTGCTGTCATAACATAACACGACCGCGCGCGAGTGTTTACGCGGCTTCTGCCAGTGCAACTATTATTAGAGGTGCAGTCCGCCCTCCAGCGTAACTTTACCTGAACCGCCCAAATTAGGCGCGAGGGCGCTCGGGCCCGCCTTTGCTCCACCGGAACGTTCTTTACGCGAAACGCACCCGCATTTGGTGGAAGCCGCATAGTTAACCCTAGTTTGGTACATGTGCTTGTTGAGCAATAAGTGACAGTTTGGATGCGATTGATGTGGTGCAGGCGACTTGGATTACGGCCAAAGAACTGCATTATCTAGAGCAAATTCTAGTAGCGGATTTGATTTGATAATATTTTAGTGGTAATCCTTGTTGTGATTTGTAATCAATAAGTGTTAAGATTTTTTTAGCTTTGTGAATAGAACTATTAATCATACCAAAGTGGATAGTTTATCACGATTTTGTATAGATATTCAAAAGTGCCAAATTTAAGTCGCCTAATCGCAACGACCTCGCGCCGAGCTCGATGAGAGGATTGGTTTGAACTTGGATCGTTTTGTTTCAGGATAAGTTAAGCGAGCACAATGCCTTTCAAACCCGCAGACAACCCGAAATGCCCGAAGTGCGGCAAGTCCGTCTACGCGGCGGAAGAGCGCGTCGCCGGCGGACTTAAATGGCACAAGACCTGCTTCAAATGCGGTAAGTCAACATCTACTTATTTACACATAAATTACACCATGCAGTCTGTATGTATAAGTATAGTCACAATGATATTAGGCCAATTGCCTAAAAATCATAAAATTTGCATACGTGGCCCTGACTGTGACTACAGGAAAGTTCGCGTACGGAGATTTTTTTTTGGGGAAGTTTAGTAGGAGTCTTAAGTTTATGTATAGATTTGGGTTGGGCGTCACCGGATACATTTTCCAGCTATGACGTCATCATTGAGTGGGGTATCAACTGAAAGAGCGCGAGGATTGCGGATAGTGGTTTCCTAAAAAATAAATATTTCAATAACACCATGTTTAGGCTCTTCCTGACAGGCAAGTCTGAATGATTTTTCTAATACATACGCCGAATGACTCATTATATCCTCAACTCCGGTTAGGCGTGTCATTTTTATTTTTCAATAAGTTTATTCTTATTGTCATATTATTAAATCTAAGTATGTGTTGTTACCTCCGTCTTTGAAGAATCAAACCAATATAAAATGGTATTTCCGTTTCTCAAAATAAGAAATTAACGATCACAAGTAGGTACATTGGATGCCCTAGGTTCGGTATTCTTAAGCGTTTTAAGATAGCTGGTTTTACTGGTCTCCATGCAGTCAATAGCAAACATGTATTGCATACCAAATCCTTTCTAATACCATAGGTGAAAATGTATGAAATCATTAATTTATTAGGTACTATGATGTTGACAGTACTCGGTAATCAACCTTTGCAACGTCTATCCCTTCCCACAGGTATGTGCAATAAGAGCTTGGACTCCACCAACTGCACGGAACACGACGGTGAAATTTACTGCAAAAACTGCCACGGCCGCAAATTCGGACCCAAAGGCTACGGCTTCGGTGGTGGCGCTGGTTGCCTATCAATGGACGCCGGAGACCAGTTCAAGGGCGAAAACGCGTAAGTAACAATTCCCTTTACACTCCCGCCGCCCGCGCCACCGAGGGTCTTTCCTTATCTAAGCTCTCATCGATGACCGGCCTCTGGGCCCGTGCGTAACAATATTAACAGCGTGTATATAAAACTCATAAGTAGAAAGAGCGCGCTCGGCTGTACATTACGCGCCTGACACGTGCATGACCAGTCTCCGTTTATGTCGCAACAGGAATTGAGCGCAGCCGCCGCCCTGATGCAGCGCTAGCGAGTCGCCAGCACACCCCGGCCACCCAGCGGACTCACGCCCGCACGACAATCTGTTCTTAAAATTACTATAGTTAGGGTTATTTATCGCTATGGCTTAATTTATTTTGTTTATCGGTCTATTATTTATTATTTATAAAAAAATACAAGAAATAAAAGAGTCGACCATCAAACATGACTTAGTTGAGTTGACATTGGATTGGAGCGCGGTCTAGTCTAGCGTACGTCCTATACGGAAGGCCCGTGAAAAAAAACATGACGCCAGCTCGACCGCGCTCCTTCCTTAGATCCTTCCCTCCCTTCCGACCGGGCGACCAAAACTGCGGAGCAACGGTGAGAAACCAATCTGTTCTGCCTCAGCACGGCTTCGCAATGCTCCAGACGCACATAGAAAGCATGGGCTAATTGTTAACAACCCTCTTGTCTTAATAATTCTTCCCGCCACTGACACTCTCTCTCTAACCTTCACCTAACGCTTCTTCTCAGCTTTAACTATAGCTGTTATATGTGATGGGATAAGGAAAGCGCCCTCTTTGTTGACATGTAGTGCTGTAGCCAGGCTGTGCTCGGGCCAGCGCGGAGCGGGCGGCCGGGAGCCCTTACCTTCTCCCATTACGGCGGAGGTGCGCCGCTGGTATCAACTGCTTCGCCGCGGTGTGGGCGATGTTAGTGTAGCAGAACCCGGAGCGATTTTGCGTCCGGCGGCAGGCTTTTAACAACTCTTCTGTCAGCGTTATTTGCTCACGGCATTGTGTTACAAGGGATAAATTATTGAACTTATGTACCTATGGACAGGGACGGCGTCAGGACCAATGGGGCGTGTCTGGAGCCACGTGTCATCGCTAAGGCGCCCCCCGGCGAGGGCTGCCCCCGCTGCGGCGGCTACGTCTACGCCGCGGAGCAGATGCTTGCTCGCGGAAAGGTTAGTTATGCATACAGATTACACTCCAGACATCAGCTGTATAAATGCCTCTTAGCATATGCTTTTAAATTGCTAAAATCTTATCGATTTCTGTTTTTTTCCTAATCTGGTTCTGGTACTCTAATTAAATTTCCTAAAATCAGATCTGTATCAATTAAAAGGTAAAATAAATTAAGCCACATTCCACATTTTCAATCAGGAATGTAGATACAAATTTCCCCGGGTTTTGAATATAACTCAAGACAGACCTGACAAAGATGATGTATTGGTCTATTTGAAATGGAGACCAGTAATTCTTATGACCACACTTAATAATCAAATATTTGTTATACCGTAGGGTTATCACAGACGGTGCTTCAAATGCTTAAGTTGTAACAGAACACTTGACTCAACCATGCATTGTGATGGGCCAGATAAAGAGATATATTGTCGAGGTATCTGATTGTTTTCCCAAAGACTGCGCACGCGTGCGGTAACACCACTACTCATTTGTGATAATAGCTTGCACCTGTACCCGTGAGCCCTTGCATGTTCTGTTATCTTCAAATGTTCGCTGTATGTCCAGGCGTGGCACAGGGAGTGTTACAAATGCGGGGACTGCGCTAAACGGCTGGACTCCACTAACTGTTGCGAGGGCCCAGACAAAGACATTTACTGCAAAGGTTCGTCCTTCCAGCACTTTCTGTTAACTCCTCAATAGCTGACATATGTACTCTTGCATATTAGCGGGCCAGATCACTCAGCCATAGCCCATAAACTAGATGCCAGTGTACATAGATATAGCTTAATTAAACCATTCAAAAGTTTCCGTTTTACTTTTTTTTAATTATTACTACAGTTGTGCGATTCTTGAACTGCATCTGATTTGATATTGTTCATAGCACGCATTTCGTGATTTGTCCGTGTTTCTAATTTAATGTTTTTCTCAATAGTATGTTATGCGAAGAAGTTTGGTCCTAAGGGATATGGGTACGGAAAGGGAGCCGGTGTGTTGCAGAGTGACTGTTACGCCAATGGGTAAGACATTGTCTGACGTCAAGCTAATAGTCATCTGGCGAGCGCACAGCTTTCGATTTGGTCTAACACTAGTACTTGCATAGTCTGTAGATATATGTACTTAGTAAACTGCTGTAGTCTCATCGGATGACATGAATTAATTTTAATTTGCTTTCGCTGTAGGATGCTACGCACAAAGATTTGGTCCTAGAGGTATTGGCCACGGGGGAATGTCGACCCTCGGTCTCATGTGTGATATAAGGGACATGGAGTGGCAAAGGTATATATATGCAGTGTGTCACAGAGACCCTTACTGGACGTAGTCTATAGGACTGCAAGTCTTTAAATCTTCCGAGGTTATTAACAAATTCAACTAACATTAAGGCTGGGGCCGGACAGGAATTAGAGCGATTAGCGATGAAACGGCGACCTCAGTACATCAAGTCGCCCGAGTTATTCTGAAATCGCTGTCGCCTCGCCAATCGCCCCTCCAGTGCGGCCCCGGCCTAAAACATTACCTACCTGTATTTGCTTATAGATGCTTTAGCAAATGTTTTATTCATATAGAAGATTAGTATCGTGCCTTTTCACTTACCTACTTTTTTCCATACCATTAATAATCTTAAAACCTCAGGTTGGGCATTCGCAAACGTTTATAAACTCCTTAGTAACATGTTATGTGAAACTTCTCATATTACAATACCTACAGGTTCAGGTTATTTCCATCGCATAGTCACTTTCATAAAATCAGCTTATAATACAAACAAGAGATGGCAGCGTGCCAATGTGAAAATAGAACGCGCGCTCTCGAACGAACTAATTTTACTCGTTTCATATCGGCGAGACGCCGCGGTTTTGAGCTTACAACACGTAATCTGCTGCAGATCCCTTACATAAATTCTCTCTTAATGGGGCATGGAGAGTCCCGGCACTCCCGCGCAGGGCGGGAGTTGCGTAACTCCATGCTTGCTTTTGATGACATTTGTTTCATATTCTTATTTTGTCGTTTGTCGTAAATTACATTTACTTAATGTTACTTATTTGGGATGTCTGTTCACTGTTTTGAATTAGTATACAGTAGGATTCGTTTTATTATATGAAAACCAGATTTAAATGTTTAAAATCGTTAATGAAAACGTGAAAGTCTACCTAACAAGATGCTTTTACATTTGCATGAAAAATATAATAATTTAACAAGTAACACTAACCAATAATATGATGATAAAGAACTACTTCGTAAGCATTTCTTCCTAAAGGACAAAAAATAACCATCTTTTAATTCCTCTTAACAATGGTGTAGAAATAAGTATGTCACTCTGCATTTCCTTTCGAGTTACTAAATTCAGGACTTTCAGGTTTTTTTCTATCTTGTTGGATTTTGGTAACCCGAAAGGAGGAGCAGAGTAACACACTTATTTCTATTACGCTGTTCTCGTTAATGATTATGACATGTGAAATAAGCCCTTGTAAGTACTTATATCGATCTTCTTAAAAATATTCACGATAATGTTTATGATCAGCGATCAAGCACCCAAGACCACGTTGATCGACACTGCTTCCATCATGGCGGCGCCCGGCAAGGGCTGCCCACGCTGCGGTGGCGTTGTCTTTGCCGCTGAACAGGTGCTGGCCAAGGGCCGCGAGTGGCACCGCAAGTGCTTCAAGTGCCGCGACTGCACCAAGACCTTGGACTCGATCATCGCCTGCGACGGACCCAACGGCGAGGTCTACTGCAAGACCTGCTACGGCAAGAAGTGGGGACCTCACGGATACGGCTTCGCTTGCGGCTCCGGCTTCCTTCAAACTGATGGCTTAACGTAAGTTTATGAAGCCTATTAAGTTTGATACCAGTTTAGCTAGTTACACACACAGGTAGTTTTAGTTAACACAGGTAGTGTAGCCTAGTGGCAGTGCTCATTAAATTCGTAATGAAAACACATGCTCGCAAGTAATAATCTAGAAAAAATATCATAACAACTGCCCCGAGGATTAGGTATTTTGAGTATAGGTATTATTACTTCTCTTGTGCTATTTCTTTGGCACACACCTGATAGATCTTACAATTTTTGATGTCGTAACATTCTCCTTGATACTGTTGAAATGTTTTAATAAGCCTTCAAATTTCAAAATAAACTTTTATAAAAAAAAAAACCTTTAAGCCTTCAGTTATATACTTTTTATTGCACTTCATTCTGACAAGATTCATAAAAAAACAAATATTTATGCTGCAAAGATGCCGTCACCATTTTGACAACTCTTTCTCTTTGTACACTTATAGTGAGGAGGAGATCTCCAACAGCCGTCCCTTCTACAACCCCGATACTACGTCCATCAAGGCCCCCAAGGGCCAGGGCTGCCCGCGTTGCGGCGGCATGGTGTTCGCGGCTGAACAACAGCTGGCTAAGGGAACGGTGCGTATTTTAATCATTATCATATAATACGAGGGCTGCCTTTTAAGTTGTGTCGTTTGGAAAAACTAAAGACAATTTAAGTGTTAAATGGTATTTTTTGTTTTTCAAAGTAATCACCGTGATATGTTGTAATACACTTTTTCATTCGATCGAACCAATTTTCGAAACACTTATTCCAGTCCGAAGTCGGGGTCTCCAAAATGGCCGTTTTGTATGCCTCAAACGCTTCTTCAGGCGTCTGGTACCGTTGACCACGAAGTCGTTGCTTGATTTTTGGAAAAGTAAAAACATAGTTAGGGCTTAAGTCTGGACTGTACGGCGGGTGTTCCAGAATTTTGACGTTTTGCTCTTTTAAAAACGCAATTGTTTGCCGGGCGGTGTGCGAGCTCGCATTATCGTGGTGAAGTCTTATACGACGTCTTGGGTTATTTTTCGAAACTCGCCGATGACTTCTGGTAAACAGACAGTGGTATACCAGTCAGCATTAACCGTTTTACGATCCTCGAGCACGATGGTGGCAACGTGGCCACTTTTCGCCACAAACGTGGCGACCATTTTTTTCGAAGTGCTCCGTGAGCGTATTACTTTGGTCGGTTTTGGCTCATCTTGGAACACCCAAACAGTCGACTGCTGTTTAGAATCGGGATCGTAGGCATATATCCAAGATTCGTCATCACTGATAATGTCGTAAACATGTTTCGAGTTTCCTCGGTTGAATTGCCGCAGAGTTTTGCGACACCATCGAACGCGAGCCGTTTTTTGGTCTTCACTGAGTAAATGTGGTATCCAGCGTGAGATCAACTTTTTTACGCCTAAGTGATCATGCAAAATACTGTGAACACTGGTCCCTGAAATACTTAAGGAAGCTTCTATCTCACGGTATGTCGCATGGCGATCTTCGACGATCAGTTGCCGTACAGCATCAATGTTCTCCTGGGTTACGGCTGTTTTTGGTGGACCTTCACGATGTCTACCACCAAGACTAGAGCAACCACGTTGAAATTCTAAATACCAGCGTTCCACAGTCCGGAGGCATGGTGCTTTATCATTGAAAACCGTAGTCAACTCTTCGAAGCACTGAAGTCACGTTAAGCCACTTTTAAAGTTGTAAAAAATTATCGCACGTTAATTTTCCTTCGAAATTTCCATTTTCACAACTGACTTGTCAACTTTGAACGAACGCTGTACTAAAACGGTTGGACCGATTTCGAGTCATTCTTTTATTTTCGAATTGTAAATTCAAATATTTTAAGATGACACTAGTTCTTTTCTATGCAATCACGGGAGATTTGCAAACGACAGAACTTAAAAGGCAGCCCTCGTAACACTTAGCTGGTTGGTTCATTACTACCTACTTACTAGTTACCTGCTAGTATTGTGTAAACAATTCGATACCAATGGTTATCTTAGTTGGTTCCCATAGTATATATGTTACACCCTGTATTGTAGTTTTCATGGTGCTCAAAAATATCTGTACATGCACTCTAGCGCCTTGGCAGAAAAGTCATTTTCGCATATTTTTTATTGCCTTGATCGCTCCGATATTATTAATATTGTTATCGTACGGCCTTGAAATTTAGTCCTGCGTGCGTTACAAAACTAAATTGATTTTTTTTAGCCAGTCTATATACCCACCTCAGAAGACTGGCTAAGTTCCTTGATGCCTCCAGCAATGATATGTTTGATGGCTACGTACAGTCAACGTCAATACGTCACTGGGACAAATGTTTATATTGACTGTATATAACATAACATTGGTCGTGAAGTAAGTACATACTCGTATGTCGTCATAGACTGCTCCCGATTTATTTTTAACTTATATTAAAATTGTGGGATCCTAGTCTTATTAACACACACACAAGACTCGTATGCGAGTTTCACTACATTGCGCGGTTTCGCAGATCGATCGAAAGACAAATTAACACCTAAGAGTGTAGGTATGCCCCTAAGAAAATTAGCAACATATTTTTTTGGATTATACTTAAAAGTAATAATAACATGAATGAATTACAGATGTGGCACAAGAAGTGCTTCAACTGCGCAGAGTGCCACCGACCGCTGGACTCAATGCTGGCGTGTGACGGGCCTGATAAGGAGATCCACTGCCGCTCCTGCTATGCTAAGCTCTTCGGACCCAAGGGCTTTGGTTACGGCCACACTCCCACCCTTGTATCCTGCGATTCTGAGCCAGCCGTTACTTAGTAAGTGAACAGTAATGTCAGAACTGACTGTTTGCATACTTAATGCTACTAGTTATTTAATTTCTCACTGTGTAACTTTCCAGTATAATGTGGACTGATTAAATTAAAATGATGTTGACATATGGCGTGACAGCATTTATATAAAGTTTAAAAATGTATAACATGCATTTTTTTATGTTGAAGTTTTAGGTTTTTTCAATGACATCGAACAGAGTTGAAAATTAAATCCTCATGCAAAAATTATCCATGCATGCCAAGCGTGGCGATTACGGCATTTACCCCCCCCCCCCAGGCCTATGTCCAGCAGTGGACGTCCTAGGGCTGATATGGTGGTGGTGGTGGGCAAAAATTTATTAATAAAAAACTTTACAACTTCAAGGGCTTCATTCTTACTTTTATTTCTAATACAGCACAGAACAGCTTCCCTTCACTGGACAAAAGGCGGCAAAGGGCCAGGGCTGCCCACGCTGCGGTTTCCCAGTCTATGCGGCAGAGCAGATGAACTCCAAGAATGGCACATGGCACAAACGGTGCTTCTCATGTGCTGATTGCCACAGATCTCTAGTAAGTATAAAACCAAAAACTAGTGTACTGCATACTGATCAGGCTCATTTAAAAAGGGGCTTGGGTTAGGGAAGCATTGTGCCATGCCCTTTACAGTCCTACATTAAGGAAGCATACATACATCCTTGAAGACAGGTCTAGGTAGCCTAGTTCAAATGACAAAAAAAAAAACATATAAATGATTAAGACTGAGGCTTTGCTAGGTAATGAAAGACAATGTAAAAATCACTTACTTTATTAAAGCTTATATTTGGTTGGTTTTCAAATAAGACTTATCTTCTTCATCATCTTTCGTGAGATGTCCATGCAAAAACTCTTCCACTGTGTCAGTGTCCCACTTCTCAATGGCCACGGTTTCCTTCACGATCCCGTCCTTATCAAACAGTTTGATGATAGGGTCTAAGCCACGCACATACTTGATCTGCAAGTTCGGGAACTTGCTAGGCTTATCGCCTTTGCAAAACGCTTGAATCTGAGGGTACGCTGGGAATTTACACGTGCATACTTCTAGAACGGCACGCGCGTATCTCTTCTCCTTCGGTGTTGACTTGTCCGCGTGACAACACTCCTTACAATGTTCTATTAGAGGCTCTAAGTTAAAGTCCTTCAGTTGATCGCAGGATGAGCACAAGAGGTTAGCTTTAACGAAGCCAAGAGACGCGCAGTCCTCAGTTGAGAATTCTGCATAGCTATTTTGAATGGTGAATAGCGCCATTAATATTAATATAAACATGATTTATTTGACTAGGAAACAATGTAAATAATCAATTTGTTCCTTTTGACCGCTGACGCTGCCTATGAATGACAGATTTGATTTGACAGTTGGTTGACGTACTGAATGACGTGTGGTTCTGTTTGAGTAACTAATATAAACGTTGACACGAACATTTCATTATTCCAAACCATTACGTACACAGCCGGCCTTCGAATGAGATATGTTAAGGCCGCTGTACACATTGGGCCAAGGTAGTGGGCCAGCACGTTGGGTCAAAATAAAGCCACAAAATAGGCGTGGCCTCAATGTTAAGGCCGGTCTACTGCACCAAAAATCCAACAAATCATGTTTGTAAAACATGTTTGATGTTTGCAAACACGAAAAACATGGCGCTGTGGACCCGGCTTTACGAATCCCAAATGTCGCTGTAAACACAATGGTGCACCGATCATTCTGCATTGGCTCTTTGGTAAATATGGACGTGGAATCTCTTGCAGCCGCGGCAATCGTAACTACTGTCTTCTGTCCGACACTACTGTCTTTGCTGGCGAATAAAAACGAACTGAATGGGGCCTTTTACACGGTTATTACTATCACGCGTTACACTCATATCACGATACGTATCACGTGAATATTGAAGCAAAATCCATACAATTTTAAATACCGCGATAATAAATACATCCCAGTATTCACGTGATACGTTTCGTGATTTGAGTGTATCAAGTGATAATAATCACCCTGTATAGGGCACAGTAGGCGTAGTAGCAATTTACTGAACTGCCTAGCTGGCACGGTAATTTATATCATTACGTTTTATGTGACGTTTTAGTACTTTTCGCCGTGACGGTATGGGCTATATTGCTAGGTAGGCTGTTACATTACATTAGTATCTCTGGATTGTCGTTTTAGCTCCATCCTTAGAGGTCGTACTAACATCACGTGATACATTTTTAAGCAAAATTTAACCCCATTTTCGTTATTTTATTCATTGGGGTCTGTTACACGCTTAATATTATCACAATACTGGTGTGTCAATATTATCGCGGTTTTCGAAATTGTTTGGCTTTGCGTAAATATTCATTAAACAGCACGTGATACGGATCGTGATATGAGTATATCGCGTAATAATAATAACCGTGTAACAGGCCCCATTTAGTCCCGCACCACCATTTGGACCCGGGTATGTCCTAAAACTACGACCAAGACCACCGGGGGATGGGCAGCAGCATCCCTGGAGTGTGGTGGAAATACTGCGATCGCCAACCCGCATGCCAAGCGTGGCGATTATGGCATATACCCCCCGTGAATTTGGGGGAGGCCTATGTCCAGCAGTGGACGTCCTTTGGCTGATATGGTGGTGGTGGTGGAGGCCCCATTTAGTAGGTAGGTATGCTACAAATTTTCAATATTCGATCGAATTAAGGTCACGCACCGCGTTTGGCTAAGGGGCTTCGCACACACTATTTTGCGCGGTCCCGTTGGGTTCTTTTCAGTGATATAACGCCTTATAGAAATCGTGCATTCTACGAAAAATAAATAAACGTGACATTAATAGAGGCCGCTCCCCCTTGTGATATTTGATGATTACTTTAGGTTAATCGTTAATTAACGTAGTTAACAAACAGAGTAACGGATTAACTTTTAAGTTAACTTCAAAAATTATTAACGGACTCATTTACTTCCGTTAACTTTCCATAAGTCCGTTAATCGTTAATGAAGTACCTAATACTATTCGCCAAAAGAAAAGGTATTGATTACACTGTGCCGCCAAGCACTTTTTGACTTCTATCGGGTGATAAAAATCCGTGGCCGATTTGTGTGACTATGTTAATTTTGTATCTGAATCGGGAAACAACACTTTACTTGAGCTTACATGCTTACCTGAGCCTATATAGTAGTCGAGTGGTTCATGCGTACGACTTTTAAATATAGTCGACTTTTAGTCTTGGCTCGAAGACAATGACTTGTCTGTACAGAATGGCTTTTGACGTTTACAGGTAGCTTTTCAGTGAACCGCTCATAGCCTAGTGTTACCTGCAGGCTTTTAGTGGATACGAACTGAGCGTTTCCATGCTTTTGAGGGCACGCTAATCCTGATTTTTGTCTATGACTAAGGTTCTAACAGTAAACTTGCCATATTATACCAATATTAAATTAGTAGGTAACCCTCAGGCGCACAAAATTCGATATCATTCACTAGTTAACGGATTAACGATTAACGTTAACTTCCGTTATCTTTCAAAATTAAACGAACGTTTAACGAAGTTAACTTTTTATTTAACGGACTAGCGATTATCGAAGTTAACTGTTTGATTAACGGTGCCCAGCTCTGAGAATGTTTAATAAATAACTCATAAGAATTTTACAATTGACTTAAATGAAAAAAAACCGACCTCCTCCCGCCCCTTTCGAGCCTCACGTGATTAATGTATGACTCCTTATTGGTTTTGTGTGGAGTCACTTATTAAGGACGTATCAACCCGTCGGATCGGATCCCATTTCTAGGTTCTTCACTTGCTCTCCAGGGGATAAATACGCTGATTTTGTGATGTTGCTTATCGAAGTATTTTAATTCTAGGACTCCACCAACTTGAACGACGGGCCGAATGGTGAGATTTACTGCCGCAGCTGCTACGGCCGCAACTACGGACCTAAAGGTGTTGGCTTCGGTATGGGCGCAGGCACATTAACCATGGCTTAGATGAACTATGGAGCTGGACTTTATAGGATCATTTAATTTAATAGTGCGAATGGTAGCATGAAAGGAATTTAATCTATTGCATAGTGCTACCCTCGATCATACCTTTCATTAAACTGGCTTTAATAATGGTTGATCTATCCAATGAGACTAATTAAGTGAATAATGATATATTTTAACTGATAAGTACACATATTTTATGATAGAGAGGTATAAATTAAAGGTTACATTCCTTTCATATTATGTACAAATTGTGATGGATGAATGTGTCTGGGCCCTTAGTTTATTAATTTGTCATAAAATATTGTAACTGGTATAGTAAAATGCATAGATCTAATGTAGCTGTAAGGAAGAATAAATTATAAAAGATCGAGGAATAAAAAAAAAGAAAAAAAAGGAACAACGGCATTGTGATTACACCTCAATACCTTCACGTGGTGATATGGTGAGGTAACTATCCTGTAAACGCAAGAAAAGATTACAAATAAATGTAATCGTTTCGACCGACCAGATCTTAGTTTTATGAAGATCTGAAGCGTCATTCATTCATTCACTCAGGTATTTTTATACACCAAAGATTTTTGTATATAAATATTTTTCAACATATATAAAGGCAAGTAACAATAAGCTGTGCTAGGGGAAATTCTAACATTTACACTTACGCTTTTAGGCTTTGCTGTATAACTTGCACAAACTATTGTAAAGATTAAAGATAAGACAGCTTATTGCATTATATTTATATGACCATTATTGACAAACCATTGTCTAGGTTATCATTTTTTAATAAATAAAATGAAAAAGCACGATTGTTTTACTCACTTACCTGTTTGTTATAGGACGCAGGCTATACCGATTGTGCCCTACAGATTCAGTTCGTCTGTTCCGGTATAATAAACAAATATTTGTGGCCTATATTACACAAATCGACCTAGTGCTAAACTAAGTAAAGCTTGTACAATGGGTACTATTAAATAATAATACTATAAAATACTATGGATACTATAATATAGGCGACGATATCATACTTATACTACCTATATAAATAAATAAATGCTTTAATAGATAGAACATATCCAAGACTGGAACAAATATTTGTGTTCATCACACAAATAAATGTATTGACCGTGCTTCGAACCCCAGGCAACCAGCTTCGTACGCAGGGCCACTACCAACTTCCTAGTTGACCAGCACTTTACCCTTTAAGTGCTTGTCAATTTGATAAAAGATTCGAATACAAATATTTTTTTTTGTTTCACGCTAATTGGTCGAAAGGACATTATGCGATCCGATCCCTCAGTGTCCGCATATCACAGGCAGTTTTTGTATAGAAAAAAGCATAACGTAAAATTGTAACATTTAATTTAAAATAACATTTTTCATTAATGGCGATAGTAAAAATAACATGCAGAATACAATCAATTACTCACAACCATTTGCTCCGCAAATGGTAAGACATGATTTCAACATTAAAATTAAACGATATTGGGCATAACAGCCGTTCACTCAAACACTTATTTTTAACCTCAACTATTGGAAATAACTTAGTACCCGTAGAAAAACTTACAACAAACAAAAGTAACAATAAAGTAACTTGTTATGTAACTTACACCTAATCTTGCAAGAGTAGTAAATTAACCCATTCAAAGCCCAAGAAGACACCCTATGCGTCATGCCTCGACATGCGACCTTTGCCACAAGGCGGGGAAATGTGCGTAGTGTTCGTGGCTCCCGAATGGGGTAATAGTTTAGGCGGTATGATTTCAGAAATGATTTGACGAACTTATTAACATCCTAATGAGCGGAATTGTCATAGCAAAAATCAAACGTCAAGAGGGATTGAACATTCTAGTTTATCGACTATCGACAACTTATCGGTTATCACGTATGTAGCACATCTTTTTATGCCAACATATAACTAAATTGGACAT
Source organism: Notocelia uddmanniana (assembly GCA_905163555.1). Taxonomy (NCBI): domain Eukaryota; kingdom Metazoa; phylum Arthropoda; class Insecta; order Lepidoptera; family Tortricidae; genus Notocelia; species Notocelia uddmanniana. Next base: position 28,941,948 of record LR991055.1, read on the forward strand.
TGTTCATAAGCAAAATAGTGTAGGCACCCCACTAAATAATAGTTTTGTGTTTAATTGAAAAAGTGAAACGGAAACTGACAAAAATATGTACAGCAGATAAAATTCGTTCAATCCCTCTTGAAGTTTGACTTTTCGCTATGAGAATTCCACTTCTTGAAAGTATTCAAAATATATTCCGTCGCAGTGACACTTCTCTACTAACCTCAAACAGTATTCGAAGTAGAGGCCAGATATAGCTTTTCTGGAGGCAATAAATATATTTTTATAGTCGTGTTTCAAAATTATGAACATGCATTAATTAACTATAAGTAGATTCGAGCGGGATCAATACGTTAAAGTTAGTAAAATTAAAGTAAAATATACTATAAGGTACTTGCAAACTGAACAACCGTTACTTGCTAAGATTATGTTTTTTTCTTCGTTACGAAACGAGGCCCCTTAGGTTTCTTACATTTATCCGAAGTGCTTGGCTCCTCGAAGCCATACTTCACCTTGAGCCGCTCCCTGATCATGAGACCTTTGATCAGCTTCTTCCAATTGCCATAAACTCTCGCTTCTGTTTTCTCTCGTTCGCGTCTTTCCATCTCTTCTTGATCCTGTAAAATTGTTAGCCTGGTCAAACCATGGGTCCACCAACCACCGGTCATGCTAGTTCGATGGTATGGACCATGAACTTATCGGTACCTCTATACGTAAGTACCGATAAGTTCATGGTCCATATCGTCGAGTGGCGTAAGGCATGGACCATACTAGGATGCGGTATAAGCCCTATTTTAACCGACTTCAAAAAAAGGAGGAGGTTCTCAATTCGTCGGAATATTTTTTTCTAATTCTTTTTGCCATATTCTTTCATCTACTCGCATTACTTGATTTTTACGAATAACAATAAATGACCGAAAAAGTTAGTACCTAGGTTTTCTGTAGCCCGGGCATAGAATACAGCTACGGTATCTCCTGCCTGTCATACAAGCCGACTAAAAGAGGGTCCTTGGGGTCGAAGACGGTCGCAGTTGGGGGCTGCGAACGTCCATGAAAACAGATGGCCCACCATCAGGGGTGCGGCTACCGATGAGTTCATGGTCCATATCGTCGAGTGGCGTAAGGCATGGTCCATACTAGGATGCGGTATAAGCCCTATTTTAACCGACTTCAAAAAAAGGAGGAGGTTCTCAATTCATCGGAATATTTTTTTTTAAATTCTTTTTGCTATATTTTTTCATCTACTCACATTACTTGATTTTTACGAATAACAATAAATGACCGAAAAAAGAGGGTCCTTGGGGTCGAAGACGGTCGCAGTTGGGGGCTGCGAGCGTCCATGAAAACAGGTGGCCCACCATCAGGGGTGCGGCTCTACGCTACGGACAGCACTAGTGCGTTCCAAAGGCCGTCCAAAATGAGTTGAGGAGGACCATCGGGGGGGGGGGGATTAATCCATAAATAACGGATCCATTCCCCGTAACACAAAAAAAAAACTTGGCGCCACCTCTGTCGAGTGGTGTAAGGCATGTTGATTGTAAATGATCAGATTGATCTTTACTGATGAAATCATATTTCAAGAATCTCTGTAGACCTAAAATTTCTCTTGTTTTATATGGTTTAAAAAGTGGAACTGGAAGGGTCACGGGGAAACAATATGTAACGGTTTCCACTTCTCCACCTGCAGAATAAGATCCTTACGATGGTTTTCCCGAGAGACAACTGTGTGGGGTTTTCCACGCAGAGTTAATAGGTTTACCACGCGGATTCATAACCAGAAAAGAAAAGTTTTCGAAAATAAGAGAGTTGTATGACATCGGCCTGTTTAGCCTAGTTGGTAGTGCCACTGCCTCCGAAGCTAGAGGTCCCGGGTTCGATTCCCGGTAAGGGCATATGTTTCTGTGGTGAGCAGAGACATTTGTTCCTGAGACTTGGATGTTTTTCTATGTATTTATGTATATATCTATTAAATATGTCGTCGTCTGGTACCCATAACACAAGCCTTATTGAGCTTACTGTGGGACTAGTTCGATTTGTGTAAAAAATTGTCCCAATATATTTATTTATTTATTATTTATTTATTTATCTCAGATTGTAGCAACCAAAGTAATCCTAATAAATTATCACTCTTTTACTCCTCTACTTTAAAGTAATAAATATGAGTTGCGATATATTAAGCTACTATGATGATTGATGACAGTACATAATTTGTTAACCCATTCTTTGCTGAGCATGCCTATCGACGTTTCAGTTGACCTTAATACAATGCCGCGGACGGACAATTTCTACTAAGGATTTCATGGGTCGAAATGTCCCGTGGTAAATGTATAAGCCATATTAAGCTATACTTATAATATCCAGCTACTGTCTGTTTTAGAATACCAAATATTTAGTTTTTTACTTACATTTCATCTCGGATACCGTAAACGCCGATGGGCGGGCAATTTCTACTAAGAGAATTCGCAACTGAGTCCTTAATACCGCGATGGACGTCCATTTTAGCTTTATCTAAATGCCGCGGGCGCCAATGGGTGGGCAATTACTATTCGGATGCCGTAAACGCTGATCGGCATCCAATCTGGAATTTACAACTCGAGTGCAGAAAACGCCGATAGGCTTCCAGTTGGGCTTTATCTGCCGAGGAGGCGTTCTGTTTACAAAAGCGTCGGCATCGCGGTAGAGTGCGTGTCTCCACTATCCGCCAATGACCAAAGGTACTCACTTCAAGCCACGCCTGCGTGACGATCTCCTCGAACTCCTTGCAGACCACAAACCCGTCGTAGACGGGGTGCGACCAGCCGCCGTTGAAGTCGAACCCGGTCATGGCCGGCGCGCAGTCGATATTCAGCTTCTTTGCCACCTTGTTCAGACCCGGTACTGTTGGATTGTAATAATAAAAAAATGCTTTATTGTGCAATACACGGAAATTTTTACAAAGGTTAAACATGAACGGGACTTGAGTAAATAGGTAACAGGCGGACTTATTGCAAAAAAACGATCTCTTCCAGACAACCTTCAGATAGCGATACAGGGATTAGAAACATGTTATTGGGCCCTGCAAACCAACAAAGATAGGGTAGGGTACGGGTGGATTATTTATTTATTTCAATAAATATTTGCGGAGAATCTTACACAAATTGATCTAGTCCCAAACTAAGCAAAGATCGGGGTCTAATTATGACTATTATCCGGGTATACCCACGAAATCTTTCGTAAAACTTGTAACAAGTAAAGAGGAACGACATTATATACATATACTTCAGTTTGGAATTGAACGGAGAATGAAATGGATTAATTCGAGACAAAAACTAAATCCATGTTACGATATTCAAAATTGTTGATGATCGCCGATGGCCGATTTACCATAAGAACTCCATGCAATTCTGAGCGACAGAGAGGGAAATATCATATGTTCTCCTTGTAATAGTTCCGCTTTTCTTTATTTGCCGCAATGTTATGTAAAAGTCATGTCAAATAGTTTGAGGCAAATAAATGATTGCCCGCCCACATTAAGGAGGTCGTTTGTCGGTCTGTCCCCCTTGGTGGAACTGGTATAGGATCTAGACGGTCTACAAATCACATCACTGGCAGCTGGCTAACGTTTGACGTGCGCGGTGCCCCCGGGCAGCATGCACGGCTTGAACAGCTCCACGTTCCCGTAGGCGTTGCGCGGCACGACGCCATTCTCGGCCACCGGCGGCTCGTACTCTTGCACCTGCCACGGCCCGAAGATCTCGAGCGGCTTGTCCGTTATCAGCTTGTTCGATAGCTGGATTCACAAATAAACGGACGGTCAGCTTAGATTTTTTAAAGAGTCATAATTTTAAGAGGATAATACAGTAGGTTGGGGTTTCCCAAACTACGGGTCGCAACCCACTGATGGGTCGCGAGCGAATATTGAGTGGGCTCTGCCTGTAGAAGGACACACCAACCGACCGAGCCATCCGCCGGGCGGCGGGCGACTGTAGGACTATTTCCAGCAGTGGACATCATTCGGCTGATATGGTGGTGAGTCCCGAGTTTGTAAAATTTTATTAAATGGGTCGTAGCCCAGACAACTTTAGGACAACCACTGCAGTAGGTACATGTAACAAATTTAAGGGTATGCCAAAATGCCACAAAAAATATAAAAAAACATCATTTTTGATACACCTTAGAATGCATGCGTGTTGTTAACATTCACAACAAAAATTGTACTTACATGCGTTTTTACTTACTTACTATATAAAAAGTAAAAGATTATAACATTTATAGGTAAAATATTTGTGATGTAAATTTTTATATCACAGCGATAAAGGCGCACGCACAGATTAAGGTTGAATGGATGTGGATTAGAGCGCGTTGCGGATATCCGAGCGCACTTGGTCAGTTACAAAAAACTAAAGTAATCTTTTGAGATTTGTGTAATTTTGTCCCCTTATAATTATTCATTTATTATTATCTGGCCATTGCTTACCTTGCCCTTTTGGCAGCACTTGACGGACCCGGGTATTTCCTAAATCTACGACCACGACCACCGTGGAGAGACTGCGATCGCCAAGCCGCATGCCAAACGTTGCGATTATGAATTTTACCCCCCATGAAATTGGGGGAGGCCTATGTCCAGCAGTAGACGTCCTTCGGCTGATATGGTGGTGATGGATTGCTTACCTTATCCCACTTGGGGCGCGCCTTGACAATTTTATAAGGCTTCTCTCCGGGCTTCACCACCTTGGCGTCCTTGAGCCACGTGTCCCTGGAGCGACAGACGTACACGCAGTCCCGCGAGTACACCGCCTCGTTGCGGACGAAGCCCAGCGTGGCCGCGTCGGGAGGGTACAGCGCTTCGTACTTCAGGAGGTGACGCTTTAGGGCGTACAGCGGGTGGTTTTTGTATCTGTAATCAGTCCATCCTGCAGCAACTAAAAATCACCACACGCCTCCCCACGATATGCCGGAAGCGCATGCGGTCTAAAAAGCATGACCTAGAGAAGCTGATGATGATGGTCCTGGGTCAAACGGACACCAGGCGTGCTCAAGAGAGATGGTCTGATGCTGTAAAGGTGGTTGGCGGCAGCATGCAGAGTGCGACCCACATGGCCTATGACCGCACTCTATCGGAGACAGAGCGTACGTGGTCCTCAGTAATGAGGGACCGAGGAAGAAGAAGACGAATATACATACAGTATAATGAGCGAGCCTGGACCCGGGTATGTCCTAAAACTACGTCTAAGACCACGGGGAGGATGGGCAGCAGCATTCCTGGAGTGCGGTGGAGATACTGCGATCGCCAATCTGCATGCCAAGTGTGGCGATTATGGCATTTACCCCCCATGAAATTGGGAGAGGCCTATGTCCAGCAGTGAACGTCCTTCGGCTGATATGACGGTGGTGGAAATGAGTGAGGAGCGCTCGCAACCGAGAGGCGCCCGCGTACCGCGTGCGGTATGCGAGGTTAAGCATCGTTGGCCCAAGTCATCTATCGGATAGGTGGCCGTTTTGAGGGTTTCTATCTGAGCGATTCTCGTGCTTTGGAAGGCTCGGTAAGCCGTTGATCCCGGCTGCTGTCTATGACAGCAGTCGTTAAGCCAAGTTAGAGGCCTTTGGGCGGCTTGAAGACTTCAACAGTCAAGCTGTCCACTCAAAAAAAAAAAAAAAAGCCTAATCTCAATAAGGTTTAGTTTCTCCCTTGGATTGGAAGGTCACACAAGTGCGTCCACTGATCCGCACCGTACATCAGTCACTTGTGAGACTTAGTATACAAAGAACACTAAAATCCGTTGCCTGCGATGCGTCCCAAGCGTGCGATGCGGGCCTATGGACGCTTACCTTTAGTATCATACTGTAATGTTACTATTATGTATCAATAAATAAATAAATATATGTTTATTATATACCATTGCCAACACAGTTAGCTCACGAATTGTCAGTAAACTGTGTTGGCGTTTTTTTTATTAAATAGGCACACAAAACAAGTATCAATCATTAATACACCATACATAATTATTGCTTATATAAAACTAGACTGATGCTCTAAACTATGTGTACACAGTGAGATAGAAATTTCTACATTAGTTTAGGGACATTATAGTCGTGTAATTGAGTTATACAGTATAATTATAATCCAAGACTTAATTTTCTTCTTATAAAGCGTAAAAAGTACTTACTCAGCAATACTCTTAGGCAACGGGGCATCTAGCTGCATCCTATCCAAAGCTTCATCCTCCTCCCTGTCTCTGGCAGTCCTCGGTCCCTTCCAAGGCGCGACGGCCGCGTCCCACCACGACGGCTCGGTCCGTTGTTTGCGAGTCACCGTGTTCCATTGCGGCACGTATCTCCGCGTGAGGTCCTTGAGATAGTTGTTGTTGTCCCAGCCCACGACGTAACACACGGGGCGTGTTGCTCGATTCTGGAAGTTGGAATCATATCCTGAATATTCCATGATGGAGGGATGCGCCGAATGCTAAACATTCGGAAGAATATACGGTCCAGCTTTTGGCGAACCGAATATTCGGCCAAATTATTCGGTTCAACGTAATGTGACACTCCTAGGAGTTGCAAGCGTCCATAGGCTGCGGTGACCGCTTACCATCAGGCGGGCCGTACGCTTATTTGCCACCGTCGTGGTATTAAAAAAAATGCCCAGTGGCGTCCAGTTTGCCCTAAAGACTAGGGCGGCCTGATTAGAGGCGGCCAAGCGGCCACTCGGTGCTGAGAACGGATCGGCTGGTACTTACTACACGACCTGGGATCATTTAGTAAGTACACAGTTTCACTGCTGAATGACTTTCAGGGGCGAGTTACTGACTTCCATAAGGGGCTGAATATTAGTATGGCAGTTCACGCATGTAAGTCAGTACGATATATATTCCGAAGTAGAAGTAGTAGTTGCGGTCTGTGCGGTGTTTGGCTTATGAACGCACTATTTGAAGACGGTTTGTGGTCGCGATCCTCAGCAATGAGAGAACGAGAAAGAACAATATCCCGATTACTGTGACATCAAGCTGTTATACAAATAATATATTTATTTAACAAGACCAGACTACCATAGTCTGTTTTCTAAAAGCAACGGAAAGAAACTTACATAAATCTCATTTGTGCAGTGAACTTGTCCCCTAACAACGTCCACGGCTATCCATTGCTCCAATTCTTCAACGAACACTTCACACCACACATCTGTCTTGTCTTTAGGTGCCTCATCGTCAGTAGACAGTACTCTACGGTCGATATTACGACTTGTACTCGGTTTTGGACTGATTTTGCTAGGTTTGAAATCTTCATCACTTAACGCTTCAGGTTCATAATCACTATCACCTTTACAGGTATTCTTCGTTTTTCCTGTAAATAAACATATTACATTTTTCACTTCTACACTTGAAAAGTTTTAGATATGGCAGAATTTTCTAAAAATATAAAACAGTTAACAAAATAAGGCTTAGGTATAAATTGTGTCATAACTAGCTGTACTCGCAGCTACACCCACGGTCCAGATAATTAGTATGGACAGTCAATAGTACAGATTAGTCGTTTTGGGGACTATCTCATACATCCAATCATAATGGCAGTGTGTTTACTCTTGGACTGTGCCTCTTTTAACAACAGTAAAAAAAAAATTAAATTAGTAGGTACATGATACAAACCTTTAACAGGTTTCTTTTTCTTCTCAACTACAGTGGGATTATCCTCTGATTCTTCCATTCTGTTTTTCATAATTTCAATTAGAGTAGAAGTAACATCATTCTTAGGCGATGTTTTTGTTTTTGCTATAATATCTCTATGACTCACTCTTAGCTCATCATCTGGATCTTTAGCGGCCTTTTTTGTCCGTTTATTTGCATTAGTTGTTTTTTTTTCACAGTCATTGAAATATTTACTTTTCTCAAGAGTATTTGCACTCTTTGACCTGGATTTAGGAGAATTGTTGTCACCAGATTCATTACTCTGTAATCTTTTTATATGTGCAGTTTTTGAACGACTCCTTGTTGTTGATTTTGTCGGTTGCGTTTTACCTTGACTTTCAAAAAAAGAGCTGCTAACTGCCTCATTATTTTCGTTCGTGACAGTAATTTTGGGAGGATTTGACTGTTTTAGAGCTTTACTGTTAGATTCTTCTTCAGAAGTCTTAGAGACATCATTTTTAGCTGTATTTCTAGTTGAACGTTGTTTTGGCTGTAACAGAGATTTTTCTGTATTTTTTTCTGCTTTTGCTTCAGATTTATTTTCTGTAGCTTTGCCACGTCTAGTTAAAGACAATGACTTAGGAGTTAGTGAGACATTATCACTAGCATCTGATTTGACTGGTTTCGTTGTCTGGGTCTTTGATTTTTCTTCACTGGTTTTTCTGTTTCCTCGTTTTGCCACTGTTTCATTATTTGTTACACATTTTGATAATTTGACCTTTGTGGCATCGGAAGTATTCTTTCTTGCTTTTTTTGGTGGTGAGACATCCTCGTTATCGATTTGTTTATTTTCAATGACTTTAGCTGTTCGGCTTAGCCTAGTTTTTCGACCTTTTTGCGCAGCAACATTGCCGTCATCATTTCCATCAATTTGCATAATGTCAGTATCACTATAATCATTTTCGTCCACGTCCATTATGTCACTATCATAAAGTCCATCTACTTGTGGTATATTTTGTTTCAACTTCTTTTTAGATATGCTTCGTTTTTTTTCTGTGCTTTTCTTTGCGACTTCTCTTTTAAGTTCTGAATCCTTCTTTTCATCTTTTACTTTAGTAGAAAGAGAACAAAGTTCAGAGCTAGGAGGTCTAATAGGTAATGTTACAAAATTAAACATTACACGGCATTGGAGACCGAGGGCCCTCAACATACTAACAAAAATAAAGAACATGTATTTCTTTGTTGAAACTACTTTATTTTTAATCTCTTTTAACAAGATATCTTTAAGTGGGGGCGCTTTGGGTTTGAATTTGTTTTCATGCTTATCTTGTTTTAGAGTAAGTTTATTCTTGAACCATTTTGTTATTTGTTCGATATATTTCACATCAACCCTTTCTCCTGGGTAACACTCTTTAGAGGGGACTAGTGACAAAACAGCACTCAGTATTTCTTGATCATTTAAAACTGAACTAACATAATTACCATGCCCTAACCAACACAGCACATGAACCTTGTGCATATACACTTGATATTCTTTCTTGACTCTGTTCATTTTTCTTTTCATCATCATTTCTACATCTATCTTTTTAGATTTCCTTTGGACTGCATCAGGGAAGTCGACTACAACTTGCAAACCTGAAGCTGGAAGTGCTTTGGACTCTGAAAATGACAAACATACCTTTCAGAATAGCTTTTCGGTGAAGGAAAACACCTAGAGGAAACCTGTGAAGAAATTCAAAGGTGTATGTGAAGCCCTCAATCCATTCTAGTCCAGCGTGGGGACTAATGCAATAGAACAGACACGATTCCATAATAAACCGTATATACTGGTGGTTCAGATTCAGATTTAGATCAAACATTTACTCGCAACAGGCACAATAATAACTGTAAACAAAAATATATACAGCAAACAAAGGCTAAGTTACGAAAAGGAACCTACTCATCCTATGCGGGCTTTACAGCAGGCGCTGATCTTCTGGGCCCGTAGGGGTCTGTTACACGGTGATTACTAACTAACACGCTGGACTGTGATTGTGACAAGCACCTAATAAAATAATATACATATAAATATTATGATTATGATAGAAAATCATTCCTATGTGAATTTATACACCAAGGATTAAATTGCTAAATAGTAAATCTTCGACTTGACGACTTAGCAATTATTGTAAATTAAGGTGATGCCTCGATTCCTTACGTACCACATCACATAGCCAACACATAGAGGCTCTTTTGCCAATTTAATGAAATGCAAGGGGTATGCCGAGCGGATGCTGTCCCTGCCCGTGTCATGAGACGCACAGAGAGAGCACCCACTAGGATGCACAATAAGTGCATAACATATTCTACAACAAATCAAGCAAAGATACGGAAAAAAAACACGTGTAATGACAATGAAAAACCTCATCATACTAAAAGAGATATAGTCAAAAATATATAGTGTTGCAGTCAGGTAAAAATAATAAGTATAAGTTGTTTTCACTTTACTCAACTATGAAACGAAAAGGGGTGATTAAAAAATATGAGTTTCACACTAGATGTCGCTATATAAGCTGCAATCAAATTAATTTACAACTTAATTTATACAACTACATCTAGTCAAACTTTCAATAATTCAATATGTTACAAAGCATTCTTAATTTTTCTGTACTTGCTATTCTAATGGTAATCTTTTGACAGGTATTAAACTAATAATTATGTACAATATTACTAGTGGCTCTGTGACCTTACAGACTCGCGAAAAAATTTTTTTTTTCTAGTAGCAAAATTTCTAAAAACTGACTACAAAAAAAATCTATAAAATAATCAAACCTGCTCACAAAATTTTACAAGAATCTGGTGAGAAATGCGACCTGTAGAGGAGAACAGCGGGAAATCTGTAAGCCGGATGTACTGAAAGCTTTTTTGCCCAAGTTGAAATGTAGATCTCATTTCACTCGTTCAATTACAAGTGCAGCATGCAGCAAAGAGGCTCACTCTATTGTAACTCATCCTTACGCCAATAGTAATTAAGCTGTCTTGCTAAGTTCCCTTATATTTGGCTACTATTTGATGCAGAGTATACCACCAACCAGAGACCAAATTAAATCAAAATTACCTTTCACCTCTTCCCAATCCTCCATTTCCGAGTCACTGTCATTTTGTTTCTTCTTTTTTTTAGATTTTTTCACTTCCTTTACAGTTTCCGGCAGCACTTCTTCTCCTTGAGCCAACAAGTCTTTTACGTCAAAAGCCTCTGCTGAAGTTTTGGCCGTGTAATTGAGGATGGAGGCTTTTGTTGCTTCAATTTTCGTTTTGTGAATTTCCAGCTCTTTGAAAGTCTTTTGAGCAATCTCTTCACTGTTGTCTGGTATATTATTAGACCATACCTGGAAAATAAAATGTTGAGCAAACATTAACAACATATTTTAAGAAAACTGATTACTAAAATTAATCTAAACCAAAAAAAAGTTTTTTATAATCATTTTCTTTACATGAAACTATAAAAATGGATTTTATCGCATGTAGAATATATTTTACATCCCAATGTTTCGAGCCCTTTGCAGCGGGTAGACTTTAATAATACTAATAATATAAATTTTCTCTGTCAAATTATGCACTATTATGCAGCACTGGAAGCCCACCACCCTATGGTGCTCAAATGAAAACTTAATGAGCCTGTGTCCAATTTGATTGTACTCACCGAATACTTCTCAACATAATAAATGTGCTATTGCTACTATTGCTAGTTTTTTTAGACTATCTTTGAACAACAGACACTTTTGCTATTGCAATGGTAAGAACAACAGGCTTCTATTTTCGACTTACATCTTGATAGTCCATCTTAACTTCATCATCAGTATCGGCAGCATTTGCTGATGAGAAGGTTGTGTTAGCCGGCACACTGGCCTTTCTGGGAGATTCGTCATCACTACTGTCTGTAATATAGTAATTAAACAAAATTCATCACTTAAGACAAGTATTGCTATGGGGTCCGACTGAAAGAAATACATCTGCCAGCTAGTACCCATCATCATCCTCCTAGCGTTATTCCCAGTACAGTTGCATCCTGAAGGATGCCTGGGGTCCGCTACCTAATCCCATGAATTGGCGTAGGCACTAGTTTTTACGAAACAGGTTTTACAGCTAGTACCCATAACACCCGATTATTTGTGCTTATCAAGGAGCTGGTCAAATTTGCGTAAGATGTCATGTTGCCGTGTGGGTTTAAATAGCACCACCACTTATCTTCCCTTGAGTGTTGCAAAAGTCGACTATGGAAACCAGGTTGAAGTAAGTGTTATGGAAACAATATCACATTTTCTCCATCTACAAACCTGCAATAGCTAAAAGTGGCAATGAAAAGTAATTTTCATGTGCTCTGCCTGCCTGTTTTGGGAATATAGGCGTGAGTTTATGTATGTATGTGTATGTAGAACAAGTCAGCGTATTGATGATTGTTTTCTATTTATGTCAATTTATCATCTTCCTAGCATTTTCCCATTGGATTCTAAAGAAGCGTCGGGTTGGCTGTGGCACCTAAATCCAAGCTTTTGGTGAAGGCACTTGTTTTATGAAAACAACTGCAATCTAACCTTCCAACACAGAGAAAAACATAGACTCTTTGGGATTAGACTGGTTTCCTCACGATGTTTTCCTTCACCAAAAAGCCACTGTTAAATATGAAATGATATTTCCTTTAACTCGCCAAGCGCGCTACGAACACACATGTGTTCCTATCAAATTTTGTAGTTGAAATAACAATACATTTTTAATTGACATTTCGTTCCACAGGTTAAACACCTTCACTGCCAACAATTTCATAGCATACACTTTATTATTATTAGTATTCAGAGAAAAATCATTTCATATTTATCAGTTCCAGGGTTTGAACCCACAACCTACATATTGAAGGTTGCACACCTTATCGCTTGGCATAAGTGGATTTCTGTTGTATGACAATTATGAACAGCATTTATTTTGGCGTGTCATAGAAAATACGTGAAGCCTTGTAAGTACCCACCACTTTCTGATAAATTGAGGAAAGAAGGTAACAGTTTATCAGCATCAGTTAAATCCTTCACTGAGAATGCTTTTGCAGAAGGATCATCATCTATGCCATCCTGAGATTCATCACGTATTTTTTTTATGAAGTTTTTTGCAAATTGTGGTTTTCTTCTGGATACTGGTTTTCTGGTCTTAGGAGTTTTTGAATCCTCTTCTTCAAATTCGTTTCCTGAGGAAACCGCACGCTCTTCATCTTCCGAGCTTGAGAGGTCAGTTATCTTGGCATCGGATCCAGAATCACTGAAGTCGCCCGTGTCTTCGGGCTCACTATCATTTTCATCTTTGTAAACGGTTTTAATCACCTTTTTGCGAGTTGTTGGCATCTTTTCCAAGGAAATTCAAATATTTCAAAACGACTAATGTCATTTAACAACACACACATTCATTTATAACTTTTATATTATAATAATACCCGGCATAATGTACAAGGAACAATGGGCAGCGCGCAATTTATTTTGACATTGATGCTGTCATTGTGACACATGGGGCCTTTTACATGGTGAATATTCTGTATCACGTGCATATTGATAAATATTGAAGCAAAATCCATACCATTATGAAAACCGTGATAATATTGACACACCAGTACACATACACCAGACATCAGAGAAAAGCAGACTCGCAGTATTAAGCCAGTGATTTTTCATATAGTTGTCTCGTTAAATCCTTATGGTGCACCAAAATGAATTCGAATGCGACAGATAGTACGTCCATTTTCAGCTGTTAACGAATTGTCACCATTTGAAAACACACCAGCCCGGCTAGTATGATATCTTATATGTCGGACATATAGCATTCGTCCCTCTCGCACTTACATACTTGACAGTACGGGACGAATGCTATATGTCCGACATATAAGCGATCATACTAGCCCCTCAGCCCGGCTAGAATGATAACTTATACCGTCACGTTATATGGCCAAAATGTACTGAAACGTCACATAAAACATGACGGTATAATCTATCATACTAGCCGGGCATGATGTTAAATCCCATATAAACTTAACACACCACATCGTCAGTTCAGTAGAATTTTCATTTATAAATGAAGACTGAGACTGCGGATAATGTATTTAATAAAGTTATGGATGAAAAGTGGTCAGACTATCTTGCTATCTACACGGATGCTTCCAAGTTGAGCGAAAATGGCCCTGTAGGTTCAGCGGTGTGGATCCCCAGGTACAAAATTATATTAAATTTTAAACTCCCTCCCGGTAACTCTGTGTTTTCGGGAGAAGCTATTGCGTTGCTTGAAGCGGTTTCTTACGTGCAATCTCACCATCTTAATAAGTCTCTTATTTTAACCGATTCCCTGAGTTGCCTGCAGGATATAGTTAAACGTCCATTCCATGCTAAAGAGAACTTCCCTGTAACCCTACAAATTAAGGAGCTCCTCTACAGGTGTCACATGGATAACATTGATGTGGTTCTTGCTTGGATCCCAGGTCACAGTGGAATAAAAGGAAACGAGACGGCTGACCTTTGCGCAAAGGAAGCTATTACGCAGGGCAACAATGTTCATGATCGATGTTTTACCCGTGACCTCAAAGCGCTTGCTCTCCCGCACATGCGAGATGCCTGGAACTCCCGTTGGCAAACTACCCGTATAAATGTTGGCAAAAATTATGGAAAAATCCAACCAGATCTGCCCTCTAGGCCGTGGTTTTTTACTAGGAAAGGAATTCCGAAAAACATTACATCCGCGATTATTCGTTTACGGCTAGGCCACATTTGTACACCTGTATTTTTGGCAAAGATACATGTTCGGGACCACTCTCTGTGCGAATGTGGTCTGGCGGAGGGTACACTTGAACACCTTTTTTTAACTGCAACCGGATCGTCACTCCTTTGTATGATATCCTACCCCCGGAAATTCCCCGGCCCATCAACATTAAATTCCTTTTAACCCTGGTGCACTCCCCCTTTGTGTATGTCTTATGTAAATTTATTAAAACTAACAACTTGTTTTTGTAGTAGTTAGATTAACAATAAATGTTTGTGTTGTCCTTTGTTTTAGATACTCTTCTAAGTGAACCTGGCAATCTGAAGTCACCGGTCAAATTCTTAATAAACACGTGCCTTTTTAAACCTTGACGTTGGCGGAATCATCGACAATATCGATGGGGCCATAAAACACAAAGATTGATTGAAGACTGAGACACTGACAGATGAAGACCTTTCAGATATCACTTATCTATCTCTCTCAAACTTAGTGATTGGTGCATTAGTGAGAAAAGATCAGATGTACAGAAGTCGTTCAACTTAAATGAGCGGATCTGCTTTACTCTGATGTCTGTGCACCAGTATTATCATACTAGATGAAAGCCCGGCTTCGCTCGGGAGAAATAAATAAGAAAGAAATAAAGAAAACATTTATTCGTGACAGATATGCAAACGACGAAAGATTACGCTGACGAAGTCACGGGCAAAGGCTAGTATCTTTATAAGTTAATCCTTAAGTATTTTTATAAGGCTAGTATTTAAAGGCACATAAAAGATTTGACACCGTAATCAGTACTGATTTGTATAGCTAAAATACTAATCGTTCATTAAAATTCGGTTCAGACGTGCAATTGTTAAATATTGATGTGCCAGTCAGTAGTTTTGGTGCGAAGTCAGAGCTGCTACCGCGAACGAAAACGTATGAAGTTCGTGTATCTCCCTCTGTCGCACTTGCAAATTCGAGCGACACATAGGGAAATAAATACACGATGTTCGTTCGTTTTCGTTTCGCGGTAACAGCTCTCTATTCTCCGCCAATTTCTATTCAGTGGGGCCCTTTACACTCAAGATTATGTGTCTATATTATCGCGGTTTTCAAAATTGTACGGATGTTGCTTCAATATTCATCAATATTCACGTGATACGGATCGTAATATGAGTATTTCGCGTGATAATAATAACAGCTGGTAATATTTTCTTCAATTAATGGAACTTATTTAGCAACTTGTTCCGTTAATTTCGCCAAAGGTATTTTGCATTCCGATACGCGCACCATCCAGGAATAGGAGTCTTCTGACCAGAGGGCCTACCGCGATCTGAAAACGAAGTATTTCCGTCTCCGCGCTCGAATATGCAAGTGCGACAGAGAGGCATGTATTTCGTTTTCGGTTCCCAGTAGCACTTCAGTCCGAGCGCGGCGGTCGGTCGAAGAAAGTCAAAGAACATTCCGTGTGTCGTCTGTCACACATATAATTTTTTAACTGAACTTGAAATTAGGTGATTATGTTTAGTATGACGTATATTTTACCAAAAATACCAATATATTGATAAAACACACGTTTTTTTAGTTGTATGGAACCCTCGGTGCGCGATTCCGACGCACTTGGCCGGTTTTTCTCACATTTTGAATTTTATTTCTCATATAATAAAATACCCTATTCGTTTCAAAATTGACGCCTGAGGACCTACCGCGAACCAAAAACGAATTATCTCCCTCTCTATCGTTCGAATATGCATGTGCGATGGAGAGGCAGATACTTCATTTTCGGTTCGCGATAGCGCCTCTAACGTCCGAGCGCGGCGAACGGCATGAGCAGTACTACTAAGTTATGAGATAGAGCGAGATAGGGAAAGAATTTTGCTAGACGTTTAAAGGTCATGTTTGTCACATCAAAATAGGGATGCAGCTTTAAGATGGCGGACAGACTCAGCAAACATTCTAGTGGTGTCCTTTACACGATTAATATTATCACAATACTGGGGAGTCAATATTATCACAGTTTTCAAATTTGTATAGTTTCTGCTTCAATATACACGTGACACGTATCGTGATATGAACGTATCACGTGATACTAATAACCATGTAACAGGCCCCATACATTCGCTTTGAAGGCGGTTATTGTGACAATCTGCCCGGCTAGTATGATAGCTTATACCGTCATTTCGGCCATATAACGTGACGGTATAAGCTATCATACTAGCCGGGCTGATAGGTGTATAGAACGCTTGAAAACGACTAAAACAAAACCCTGCAGAAGTGACTTGCCGGATCCACACAATGGGCGACGATGGCCCACCACCCAGAACGCAGCCCAGCAACCTGGCCAACATACCGGACGCAAAAATAGTTCACGATTTTCGAACGTAGCCGACACTGTCAACTAACAAATTTAATATGGCAATATAGTCTGTGGGCAATATGGCCGACGTTTAGTCATCAAATTAACACTTTTAAATGCAAAATACGCGACAATCCGAATTTTGCGGATACATATGTTCAACTCAAAACCGTTATTTTTATACGTTCTTTAATTTGAGACAGGTCTCGTTTGGGTCTACCGTACCCCTGCACGGAATTATTAATATAGATTAATCGTGTAAAGGGCCCCAATGACCATGGAATACACTTCAACCAAGCTAGCACGATAGCATATACCGTCACATAAAACGTGACAGTATATGCTATCGCAGAGGGCCTACAGCCAGCCTACAGCGAACCGAAGTATATCCCTCTCCGTCGCTTGAATATGCAAATGCGATCATCATAATCCTAGCTTTATTCCCAGTACAGTTGCATCCTGAAGGATGCCCCGGGTCCGCTATCTAATCCCAAGAATTGGCGTAGGCACTGGTCTTTACGGAAGCGACTGCCATCTGACCTTCCAACCCAAGGGGGAAATTAGACCATATTGGGATTAGGCTTGTCAAGTGAGTCGGCAACTTGACTGTTAGAAGTTCTCAAGCCGACCGAAGGCCTCTAACTTGGCTTAACGATTGCTATCATAGACAGCAGCCGGGACCAACGGCTTATCGTGCCTTCCAAAGCACGGGAGCGCTAAGTTAGTAACCACTTAAAGCGGTCACCCATCCAAGGACTGACCTTCGCCCGACACTCGCATACCGCACGCGGTACTCGGGCGTCGCTGGGCCACGAACGCTCCTGCGATATAGAGGAAGATCGGTTCGCGGTACGCCTCAGCATTCTGCACACCTTCTGATTTTTTAAATGACAACTATAATATTTAATTTCTGATTTGTAATTCGGTAGTTTTAATTTATAGTAATTCTAATTAGTTTTATTTTTGGTAGTTAATCCGTTTTATATAACGTTCGGAATAAAGCTACTGTTTACTATAATATAATATCTAAGTTAAATGTGTCAAACGTCACTTAACCTTACAATGCATT
The DNA here is from genome assembly GCA_905163555.1 of Notocelia uddmanniana. Classification (NCBI taxonomy): domain Eukaryota; kingdom Metazoa; phylum Arthropoda; class Insecta; order Lepidoptera; family Tortricidae; genus Notocelia; species Notocelia uddmanniana. The sequence goes on from LR991055.1 coordinate 28,959,700, forward strand.
AAACCTTACAATAAGTACGTTATAACTTATTTTATTTGCGATAACATATTATATGTGATATATGTATAATATCGGGGTTTAATTCTAGGGAAAAATAATAAAAAATAAATACAAACAAGAGTTATGAAGTTTTTTTTTTAAATCCGTGTTCCACATGTGGAACTCTATGCATCCTGAGTTATTATAATAATGTTCTCTAAAAGTTTCCTATATGTAACCAGCATATAAATAACAATAATACAGGTATTTTTTATACCATGACGATAGCAAACAGGCATATGAGTCATATGAGAAGGTATAAATATGACCTGACTGAAGGTAAGCAGACCGACACTGTAGTTTATGCACGCCTGCAACTCCATAGAAACCACAAGCATGTTACCGATCCTATATTGATTTGAGGATTCGTTGTGTTGACATCTAGAGAGAAGTGTAGATCTGTTACTCCCAACACTGCTCAGTCTCGGAAGCTCTGGCAAACTGTTCCACGGCTAGGAATACTGTGGAATACAACACCACATACATACCTACAAAAAAGTAGTGGTGTTATTTAATTATGGCTGCGATCTACCGTAAGGTGATGGTCTCACTCATACTTCCCCGGTCACACGAAACTAAAACCAAACGACGACGACGACGACGAAAGAATAGATACAATTAGACCTTACGCCGCTATAAAGACTTTAATAAGCGCAAAAATAAATGTTGTTTGTGTCAGCAATATGAACGTCAATGCATGGAGTACCATATCTGGAAAGAGTAATATACGCACGTCATGATGCATGGAGTACCGTATCTGGAACGTTTAAAAAGGTACTGTTTAACGTTATCTTGACATCGTAATACTATTAAACTACATTTACGTTGTATAGTGCATTTTTTTTGGGAATATAATGTTTTGTAAGAGATTTCACTTTTTAATATTTTTTTACCGCGTTCCGTAAGTTGTCAAAAATAGATTTTGGCTGTGACTGCGCTCCAGTTTAGATTAGTCACTCGTTTCATAAAATGTTATCGTCGCCTAGCGGCAACGCGCTAAACTACGTATTAACCTTGTACTTATATGTAGTATCCGTTAACGTATACCAGATGTCGCTGTCTACCTAATTCTCGGCCTTATCCACATACCTATTTGTTGATTGTAGCATGTTGTAGTTAGGTACTTTATGTGAAACTAAGCACGTAGATATTATTATAGAAATTCTAAGGGGGGGGACGGGCTGACGGGCCATCAGGACATCACACAATAAATGAATGCGCGAGCGTAGCGAGCGTGAAATTTTTCTTCAGCAAAAAAAACCGGCCAAATGCGTGTCGGACCACGCACAATGAAGGGTTCCATTCCCACCACTTCCACTCCACATGTGAAGCCACTATCCTGTACTTCGAATCAAAAAAGTCGCATCTTCATAGGAAATTCACATAATATCGAAATTTAAATAACTATTAAACCTAGACTTTTTACAGGTTTTCCTGTAATCTATAGGTAAAGGACTATTTTGTGTGTTCATTTTCAAAATTTTAGGCCTTGTAGTTTCGGAGATCAATTTTCGTCTATTTTCTCAAATCACTTCAGTCTTCAAAATTATGTATAAAATATTAATAAAAAAATTGAGTTTATCACATTAAGACCTTTTTTTTTGATAGGTATATCACACGATATACTTTGTAAACTTGTTTTTTTTTATAATTTAGGTACCCCTCAAAATTGGCCCCATGTCTAAAATTCATTGATACAGGGTGGGCTCTGTAACAGGAGCAAAAAATGTAACGGTCGACTATTGAGCGAGCCAGGAATTATTTCCAAGTGGTCCCATTTGATTTTTTGCTAATTAATCTTCTGAAGTATATATTTAAAAAATATATTTTAAAACATATTGTTTAAATAAGAAATAAGTACCCAAAATACCTTTTATTTAACTTAAAAGTGGACATACATTTTGATAGAAGTGCGGAAAATATATTCTTCATAAGTCCTGAGAGATCTTGCCACGAGCAATAGTAATCCTAATAATCGACTAAGAGTTTTACATCCTTAAAGCACGATGTAGTTCTAGTTTCGTCATGTCCGTCTGTCTGTCCGTATCTCATATGCATTTTAATCAAAAACTACAAACAAACAAAGAAATAAAATTTGGATTAAAGATGTTTTGTAACCCGCTACGTAGTAAAATAACCAAAAAATTAAAAAAATGGGGGCACTCCATACAAGTAACCGAAAATAAAAATAAAATTCTAGGTTAAGGCGAAGGGTACGGCACGTCAGGGCATTCTCCATACAATGATTGTGCAAGTTTTATTCGTTAGTTTTGGCACTACAGCATTTAATTCTATTTTTGCTTGTACATATTGGATATACGCGGAACTTAAAGTTGAAATTTTATTTTATATCAAAAAAAAAAAAAAAACATAAAAAATAAAATAAAAAACAACTAGAACAAATAGCTAACAGAAAAATAAGCATATTTCCAAAAAATAATAACTGTAGCGCAAACATAAACGAAGAAAAACGTACACAAAGTTTGTATGAAAAGAGCTTAATAAATAAATAAATACGAGATTTCTCAGCAGTTTTATTGATTAAGTGAACGTAATCGGAGATAATCGCTCCTAAAGTCACAATTATTGTGTTCCTCCCCTAACTTTCAAATCGTGGAATTAAACAATATGAAAAAATTCATGGGCACTATGTCCATAATTTTTTCTTATTAAATAATTTCACCGAATAATGATTAGAAAAAGATAGGTACAATAGTTTCTAAGTTAGGTATCGCTGAAAAACTGCCTCGCCCTAAAAGTGCCGTGAGTTTCCTATAAAAATACGACCCCTCCTAACTCACAGTACAGGATAGTGGTTCTAAACTAAACCCAGTACTTAGCTAGGTAAAGAACCCCCCACTGCGCGCCGTCCAAACCGCACTTGGCCGCTTTAATTATAAAGAAAGTAACGAATGATGGAAGTAGTATATCGAATCCCTCAACGATAGCCGAAACTTTTAACCATTTCTTTCTAAATCAAAATTCGAGTAAAGCTACCTGTGATAAATATTATAAATGTATTTCCCAAACCGTCTGCAAAAGCATTTTTCTAAACCCTGTTGACAAAAATGAACAGAAAAACATTGTAAAATCGTTAAGCAATAAAAAAACTGTTGGTCAGGACTCTATTCCAGTTCAAGTAATTAAAGCTTGCATTGATTTTATTGCTGATCCATTGATACATATTTTAAACCTAACTCTTGAGACGGGAATATTTCCTGAAGATTTAAAAAAGCCCGAATAAAACCTTTGTATAAAAAAGGTGAGAGGATCAAATTAGTAATTATAGACCAATTGCCTTGCTTCCAACTTTTTCAAAAATCTTCGAGAAAGTTATTTACAGTCGATTACTTAGCTTCAAACAAGCAAACAATAGTTATTTGTTAACAAGGGTGCAAAGTTGTATTTTACCCACGAGTGTGGATTTGAAACACGAGCCAGCGAAAGGACTCTATAGTTGAACCACGAGCGAAGCGAGTGGTTCTAAAATAGAATCCTGAGCGTAGCGAGTGTTTCAACACACGAGAAGTAAAATACAACTTTGCACCCGTGTGTAACACAAAACTTTTCTCCTCACTATAGCGAGGAAAGTGCAACCTGCAAAAAAACACATTTCCACAGGCATGATTTTCATCACTGGAATCACCGATTTTTTTACGATATTATAACAAAAAACTCTGGAAGTTGTGTATAATATTTACGTGAGTCGGAGTCCGTGACAAGTTGTGTATATTTTAGTTGACATTGACAATGATGACATTTCTGACGATGCGTTTTGAAATTGCATCGACTCAACTTCTGCGTTTACAATTATACTCAATATCATTATAAAACAAATGGTACTTATAGAGTTTGACTTAAATCATTAAATAAAGCTAAATTTGGTATTTTTTGTTAAATTCTCAAACCATTTATTTAATGATAATTGATATCAAACGAACCATTATTATGAGCGTTTTACGTTTTGTTATCTGTCAAAAGCTACTCAAACGCGCTCCAAGGTCAAATTACTTTCCCCACTTGTGGATAAAATGCGTTTGTACCCGCTTGTTTCAAAGGATAAAATACGGCTTTCCGAGCTAGTGAGGGGAAAAATACTTAACCCAAATCAGTTCGGATTTCAGAAAGGAAAATCTACATCATTGGCGAATTTAAGATTTTTATGCACATATGGAATGAGATTAATAATAAGAGACCATGTTTTGCTCTTCTGTTGGACCTATCTAAAGCCTTTGATTGCGTAGTTCATAATACTGTTTTACGTCAATTCGAAAATTTAGGAATACGAGGAAATGCTCTGAAACTTATCAAAACTTATTAATGTGATAGGAATCAGGCGACAGTTATAGAATCGTTTAATAGTGTAACAAAATCCATAGAGCAGGAGCAATCAGACTTTCAAACTGTCAACGTAGGAGTTCCGCAAGGAAGTGTATTTTCTCATTTATATTAACGAATTACCAAAAACTGTAAACGAATTGTGCGTTCTGTATGCTGATGACGCTACGCTTTGCAGATTTAAACTGTAAAATAGCAAAAGCGGCCTATGCCTTATCTATACTCTCTGAAACATGTTCAGAGAATGTCGTTAAGAGCGCATACAATGGAAATGTATATTCACAACTCACATATGGCATCATTTATTGGGGTGATTCTGTTGATGTTCTTACTACATTCAGATTACAAAAAAGATCCTTACGAAACATGTTTCACTTGCACCAGCGTCACTCAGTTAGAAACATTTTCAAGGAAAAGCAGATTTTGACATTAACTGGAATTTACATACTCGAGCTTTGCCTATTTGTAAAGCGCAATGGAGAGTATTTCACAAATTTTTTATATATTTGTTATTTAGTTATATGTTACTCATAATATTATGATGTGATGGATAAACTGTTGATTCTGAATTGTATTATCAACATCTCTGTACACAGTTATTCAATAAATAAATCTTATCTTATCTTATTTAGTATGATATATGGATCAATAAGGGAAGTGATCATCCAATCTTGCAAAATCGTAAAACTTGAGCTTGTTGTGCACCACGCGAAAAACTACGATTTATTTTCACTTATTCATGTTCTAAAAGCTAAAAGTCATAAACTGTAAGTTTGTCGATCGAAAAATGTAGTACTTTTTTTAAGTTCATTAAATTTACATCAATTCAAGCCCAACTGTGCAGCTAAGCTATGACCCATCCAAGATGATGGTCAGATTTTGCTCTCGAAAAACGCACGGTTTATGACTTTTAGAACAAGTTGCGAAATTTCGCAGTTCCTCGCGTGGCCGCGGGCTCAAATTATTCGATGCTGCCAATCTAGACTGTTAACACTACCCTCACTGATCCATACTATATACTATAAACCAGAAGTACATTGTGCTTTGCTATTTTAATGACGATTCCACTGGGTATAGGGCGAGTGAAAATTACATTTCCGTACGTGTCTGTTAGGGGGAAAAATTGGCACTGATCAATCGCCTCAATTGCGGTCGTGGGTTTCCTTTCCGGCTCTAGGAATAACCAGTGTACCATCGAGACCTAAGGGGGGGGGGGGGGTCCGGACCCCCCAGACCGGCCCTCCCCTTATATACGTCCCTGTGTGAAACTGAATGCATTGTAGGGTTAATTGTCGAGATTGTCGTGTCAATGGATATAAAAATTGCTTGTTTCTTTGCGGGTCAAAAAGAAGGTATGGCAAATCGGTTCATAGTTATTCTATTCAGCTTGCCTGTACTAAGTGGCGGGCAAAATCTAGTTAATTAATGACCAGGACACAACAGCGTTCGTCCATGAGGGTGACTTCCAAAAAGGTTTCAAGTAACCTAACCCTAACCTGGACCTTTTTAAGGCACGAGTGAAGGCATTTTCTGGGTGAGTTCGCTTCATCGTCGGCCTCATCTTTGCCCCCTGGCTAGATGCAGGCCAAGAGCAATTCCATTTTTAATAAAAAAAAAGTATAATTCACCCTGGGAGCTACCTAAATGGCAATGTTTTGTGTTTGTTTAAAGAATGCTTAATGGTTTGGATCAATCCCGTTAAGTGGTTTTCAACAGAGCTTTATTGCCTGTACGTACAGTGTTGAGTGGATGAGCGCAAAATCTCCCGACTGTTCACGGAACTAAAGATATCAATCAGATTATGCTGCCATTTTTGGATTATCGTTTTAAGAATTTGACCACTTTAAAAAAAGTAAGTAAGTAAGTAAGTTTATTGAATCATGGAGTACCCTATCCGGTCTTACATACATACACACATATTATCACGCCTGTTTTTTAGAGGGGTAGGTACATCCAAAATTTCCATTTGCTACGTACGACACTTTACATTGATGTATTTAATCTAGAAAAGTACTGAAGCGTTGAACTGAAATGGTACTATTATCTGTTCGATGATAGGCCGACCCGACTTGATCGCACTCTTTGTCATGAAAGCTTTTAGAGTGTCGCGATCGCACCGCCACGCCACTTTTATGACTAGAACTAAGTACGTATAGGCACATACAACCTATATTTGTATATATCTTACATGCAGATTTAGAGCGGATAGGCGCCGCATCAGTACTTCATATAAGTACAAGAACTATAGAGATGGATACGATATGAGTCTGGCCATGTGGTACTAGAATCATAAAATATAAAAAAAAAATCTACTCCAGCCACACTCCAGCATTGGAGTGTCAATTAAATAAACTGCCAGCAGTATTAAAACAATATTTTTTTCGGGATGACCTTCACAATCTTCACATAAAAAAAATTGTGGGGTAGTTAAATGTTGTGTACAGTAGTAGTATCTCCATTGATAACTTAAATAAATAAATAAATATTAGGGGACAATTTTTACACAAATCGAACTAGTCACATAGTAAGCTCAATAAGGCTTGTGTTATGGGTACTAGACGACGATATATTTAATAGACATATACTTAAATACATAGAAAACATCCAAGTCTCAGGAACAAATGTCCCTGCTCACCACAGAAACAAATGCCCTTACCAGGATTTGAACCCGGGACCTCTAGCTTCGGAGGCAGTGGCACTACCAACTAGGCTAAACAGGCCGACAAACTTGCTGGAAGAGTTACAAGATGCGCACTTGAATTCAGCCTTCGAGTCGATGACACTCTAATGAGTTCTGACCACGAAGTAGCAGATCATTTTGAGCGGTTCTTTACTAACGTCGAGACCACGCAGTCTTTGAATTCATCACCAGATGTCGCTGAATCTTTATTGAAAGAAAATGTAACAGAATGTATAGAAATCTTTAGCTTCACTTACGTGACCCCCATATTCTAATTAAAACATTTAAATCATTAAACTTAAAGAAGACTGAAGATGTCTGGGGCCTTTCATAGCTGATATTTTCAACTGGAGTTTTTCCTAACCTGATGAAACACTGTAAAATCATCCCGTTGTTTAAATCAGGAACATAAACTCACCCTACCAACTTCAGACCAATCTCAATACTACCGGCATTAAGCAAAGTTTTTGAGAAACTTATTCTTAATCAGCTTATGTCCCATCAAAGAGGATCTATACTTAATTTATGGTCCCATTTTAATCGCAATAAACTACTAAATAGCAATCAGTTCGGGTTCACTAGAGGTCGCTCTACCACTGACGCCCGTGTGGTACTAATTAAACAAATCCGTGAGTCGGGAACAAATATTCGTGATCATCACACAATCAACGCTCTTTCTGGTATTCCAACCCAGGACCATTCGCTCCGTAGGCAGTGTCACAACCAACTGGACTAAAATAGGTTTTTTGTCAACATAGATCATTCATCAAAAAGTTAACCATAAAGCTTCAGACATATATTTTGATTCTTTTCCCGTGGCACTGGTCTAATTATCACTTAACTAGAAGCTAGTCAGAAATCAGAAACCTGTTACTAGGTTTGTAACTTTGTACATTAGGTAGATGGCCAAGCGAGTTAAAGTGGCCAAAGCCGAGGCGAGTCCGAGTCTGAAATAAAAGTGTCAATCACGCGAGCTCGCGTTTACTAATGCACCTAGCGCTAAGTTATTATCCGTCGACCGCATTCCCATCCAATCCAATTTCGTGTAGTGCCATTACTATTATACGTACTGGAAATAAATAGTAAAAATCCTAGACCGTTTCACTCGTCGTATTGCGATGATGTTCTATCTAATATTGCGATGATGTACTATCTAATATCTTTAAAGGAGCAATTCTTGTTTGTGTATAATAAATTATACTCGTAAACTGCAGGGAGCTTCTCCCAACACAGTTTAAAAATCTTAAATGTAGATTGTAAGACAAGGGTCTGAAATAAGCCATAATTACCATAAAATGGTTATACACTTTACTTTTCACACGAGAATAGTACATTACTGCAGAGGCCGTGAAGTAAAGGACTCGTTTTATCCGAAACTCGTCCAGCAATCCCTGTTCCGGCCGAGGATTGTATAGTACTTTTCTCAAAAATGTTAGAAAAAAAAGCAATAAAAAAAAATCGTGGCGGTTGGCTCTATGTAATAATTCCTTTATCAGTTGATTTTAGTAAGGAAATTTAAAAAGTTAGAGCAGCGGACAATAATGTTAGTTTCATACATTCTCCATACATTACTTCTTGGCCCCGGCCAAGAAGTAATGTAGGGAGCCATAAACAGGTAACTTCATGTCCTCTTTTCGTGACATTAATGCATACATTTAGGCGCATGTTTGAGTAAAATAAATAAACAAAGAATATCCTCCCAAATAGAACAATAAATTCCACAGTGAACATATGTGGCACCTTTTCTTTAAAACTTCTTTCACACGTACAAAATATAGGCTTAGCGTGTGCAAGCGAGCGAGGGTGGCGATTCGTGTACCTAGTTAGATAGACCTTTAACCGTTAGATGGGGTCATTTAGGTTCTAATTGCCTTCCAATCGAAAATGAAAAATTGAAAAATTGGCCACCCCGGGCGGGATTTGAACCCGCGACCTCTGGAATCCGTCCATCGCTCTTTCCAACTGAGCTACCTCGGGTTATCCCGAGGCGACGTGCGAATCCTTCAATCAGTTCACTCTTTTTAATTAACCGACTTCAAGATTTCGAAGGAGGAGGTTATCAATTCGGTTGTATTTTTTTTTTATGTTTGTTAGTCCATAACTCCGTCATTTCTTAACCGATTTGGAAAATTCTTTTTTTGATTGTAAGTATATACAGGGTGGCCCATTCAAATCGGTCAGTATGGGAAAGTCTAAAACTATAAGACATACGAAGATTTGTTCTTAGGAACCATGTCACCGATTTTACAAGTAGAGAGGTACAAACAACCATAGAGACAATTTTACATGCCTGAACTTGTTGAATATTGTAACGGTGGTCACTTTGAACACCTACTATGATAAATTAAAGTATGTGAAAAAAATGCATTTTATTCATTTTAGACATTATGTTTCTTAGAGACATTTACTGCTTAAGACCTACACAAACGATATCTGAATAGAAATAGTGTAAGTTTATTTTTTCAAAACAACCGGGTTCGATTCCCTAGCTGGGTACAGTGTTTTTTTTCAAATGTATGAATGCAGTTTTTCTTTTTATCAAAATTATTTAGAACAAATCTTCGTATGTCTTATGGTTTCAGACTTTCCCATACTGACCGATTTGAATGGGCCACCCAGTATATCCAAGTTGGTCCCGTTTTTGTCAAAATGCAGTTCTGATGATGGGATCCATGAGGAATTGAGAGAACTCCTCAAATCTTTAAGGCAAACATATAGTGATTTTTGTGTTTTTATCAACAAGTCAAGCATTTGCATCTAAAAATGTGACATTGGATGAAGTGGAACTGCTGATGATGATCATAACAGAACTCTTCAACGACGAAAAGTTCACGTTTGGCGATTTGTCCTCCTAGCTGTGTTTGTTAAGCAAGTTCTATTTTCACGGTTAATTTTTGTCATGCTTGATTTCTGATGATGGGAGCCATGAGGAATTGAGGGAACTCCTCAAATTTTAAAGGCAAACATATAGTGATGTTTGTGTTTTTATCAACAAATCGAGCATTATCATACAAAAATGTGACATTTGATGAAGTGGAACTGCTGATGATGATCAGAACAGAACTCTTCAACGACGAAAAGTTCACGTTTGGCGATTTGGCCTTCTAGCTGTGTTTGTTAAGCAAGTTCTATTTTCACGATTGATTTTTGTCATGCTCGAGTTCTGATGATGGGATCCATTAGGAATCGAGGGAACTCCTCAAATGTGAAAGGCACACAAATAGTGATTTTAGTATTTTCATGAACTAATCAAGCATTTTCATTCATAAAAGTGACATTTGATGAAGTGGAACTGCTGATGATGATCAGAACGAAACTCTTCAACGACGCGTAGTTCGCGTTTGGCGATTAGTTCTCTTCGGTTTGTTTGTCAAGCAAGCAAGGTTTTTCCATGATTCCATGAGGAATTGAGGGTACTTAGTCTTCTACCATTATAAACATACTTATAGCCATTTTTATTTTATTGTATGGAATCTAAGAGTGCACCATCTAAGTATAATAATCTTTCACCGGCCTCCCCCATTGAAGTCGGTTTTTTTTCTTAAAAATTATTAAGCCTTAGGGAGATGTGTAGCGACATCTACCGTCAAAGTTGTTGTTGTTGGGGTGATCAATTTTTCATTTTCGATTGGAAATTATAATTCCGCTAAGTGGACGTTTCCGCTTGTAAAAATATTTACATTTCTAATTGCCTTTTTTTGGGACCGAGATTTACTTTGGAGCATCTAATAAAAAAAATACAAAAATACATACAGACATAATTTCAAATGATTTTTGTCTGCATAAATTATACAGACGATAATTTATGCAGACATTACACAGCGTATTTTTGTTTTCCAGCGAGTGAATCACCCAGATGCTATGCTGCTAAACTGGGTACAATTGCCGTGAGAACTGAGAAAATAACGTTTTCTTATTCACCGACTCGACAATGCAATAAAAATAGTCATTGAAAGGGTAGGTAAGGTAGTGATTGAAATGGGTGAAACGGGGAATAAATCTGCGTAATCCATTATTATGTGTACTTATACCTGTACCTGTGCATTATTATGTGTACATATGCGTTCGGCGCAAGCGAATTCCTTTGACGATCACGTATATTTTTGTACCATGATGTTTTATACAAACAAGTGCATGGCCCGCTCGATGGTAAACGGAGCACGGAGACTGAGGCATTGACGCTTGTTGCCCATCCCATAGTAACTCTGTCGCTGTCTTATGCGTGTGACAGACCCTTTACTGATAAAAAAATTATATCGACACTAAAGCAGTTACCTCGCCGTTGTGCTCACCGTCAAAGGCGGCAACTCAGTGCTTCCTCAAAAGCTTTGGCGATTTTGCCCACCACCATCACAAACACAATTGCCTGCCCGGCTAGTATGATAGCTTATACCGTCTCGTTATATGGCCAAAATGTACTGAAATGTCACATAAAACGTGACGGCCGTGACTGTAAGCTATCATACTAGCCAGGCTGGAGGGTAGGAATAGGAAGCCTTAAGTGATATGGCTGCGGCCATCTGTAAGGTGGAAGTAAGTGATGTGCCGTTCTTGGTAATATTCCTAAGTTAATTAGGAGTATTCCCGGGGAGGGAACATTTCTAAGAAATATACAGTTGGAACGCTCCAAATATGTTTTGAAATACTGATTTATGAAAGTGGAGTTACATCCTTTTCAGCCAATTGTAGCCCTTTAATGAGTAGGTAATTTTATATGACAGGTTTCTTTCTCTAAGTCTCTAAGTGCTACTTAGTTTAAAAACCGAATAGCTACTGTTTGTTAATGGACTGTACTGTACGGCGAAATTTTACGAAGTGAATATGACTGCCGCTAAGTAGATGCACCTACGCGGAGGCTTCAGGCGTAATCAAGAAGACACTCACCTCGGCCTGTAGATGCTGCCGTGCTCCTTCGTCAGGTGTAGGGCCCTCGGGGACTGGCTTATATTGTACAGACTTACCCGCCGTCTAAAGGTTACCTGCCACCTGATTATACGCGGCTGCTGTGAGATCCTCCTGACTACTCAAAGCACCGGTGTATTTAAGCAACTTTCGATACGATTGTAAGGGAATAACCGCCCAGATGGGGATTTGCTCTGAATTTACGCGACAATTGGAGCGGAGCTTGATTTCGGACCGAAGTTTTGAACCCATGAAGTAAAGATAAATCTGGAGCGCGCAATACACACATACAAACGTGTCGGAAAAAGATGTTAGCATTGTCAAGTAAACCGGAGGAACGAGATACAATGTCACATGTCCTGTCCCTCCTTGATTACAGGCTTTTAACGTTTGGACCAAAGTGACAAGACAGTTATTTTAAGTAACTGTCAAAAACGCTGGCACAGGATGTTGGCATACCTACTAAAAATTAATTCAAAACTGAACAGCTACAATATCCGATGCCAGCGTCGTCGGCTTCTGTAGCTGTTCGCTTGAAGCCCACTCACGAAGAGGTCCCGCTGAAAAAATTAAATAGAGGAATAATAGATAGAACGAGAAAGCTTTCCATTCAGATGTACTGAAAATGTTTTACATTTATCATGTATCGCGTCATTACATATCTTAACATTAGTACCTAACTTTAGTATTTAAATTAGAGCTGCCCTGTTACTTTATACATTGTTAAGGGCATGAATTGAAAAAGTATGAGATAATTCAAAGGATTTACTACTCGAATCAGGAAACAAGATTATTTAAATGTACTGTAGAGGAGAACACCCGCACAGACATACGAAAGAATTTTTGTCCAAAGCTGAAACCGAGAGATTTCGCCCGCTTCGCTCCATAATAAACAACCAGCATCGGTTTTTATCATATTATAGTTTTCCTTTTTTACCTTAGCCTACTCAAACAATACATTATTATACTTACGACACAATGAAAGGAAAATTATAAATTTGATCTAAAAAATCTCTTAGGGATAAATACGAGTATAACAAAAATTTCACAAAGTTTATCGGAATTTGTCCAAACAAGCTATTTCCGAAGAGTGGTACATCTAGTTTTGCGCGCGCGAAGGATATATATTATATAACTGTGTTTTACATGGGGATTGGCAAATCGAGGCATTACCTACATATGCATAAATTTGGGTAAGTAAACTATCTTTTTACCATGTATGACACACTCTACGGTATAATTAGTAATCAGTTTTAGTGACTACTAAGATAAATGGGTACTTTTTAGGGTTCCGTAGTCAACTAGGAACCCTTATAGTTTCGCCATGTGCGTCTGTCTGTCTGTCTGTCCGAAGCTTTGCTCTGTGATTCTTAGTGCTAGAAAGCTGCAATTTGGATATATAAATCAATAAAACTGACATAGTCGTAAAAAAAAATCTAAAAAAAAAATTAAGGGTAAAGTGGGGGTGTAAATTTTTTTTCTTTCAGCCCTATAGTGTGGGGTGTTGTTGGCTAGGTTTTTCAAAATGAATAGAGGTGTTCATCAAACATTTTTTTGATAAAGTGAATATTTTCGGAAATATTTCACTCCAAAAGAAAAAAAAATTGTGTCCCCCTCTAACTTTTGAAAAAATTTGAAAAATCATGAAAATAAAGCTTAATAAAAGAATTACAACGAAAACTATAGCGGACATGAACAGTTAAGCCGTTTTTGATTTATCGTAAAAAATCTTCCCTTCTTAGTAAGAGACGTATGAAACTCTGCGAAAGCATTCCCTTTTAATTGTTATTGATTTTTTTAAAGTAAGTTTATTGTGCGACTACGGAACCCTACACTAAGCATGGCCTGACATGCTCTTGGCTGATTTTTATTTCAATACATATAGGTATGCATAGTTAAAATACAAATCGTTTATAAAACTTAAGATCCTTTATGTCAGAAATGATATCCAAACCACTTTCGAGTAAATCGCATTTCTAACTAGGCGTTCCTTTCCATAAAGCATAAACTAACATAAATAACTTCAATTGTTTGCTGCCTTATTGTTAACTTTAATTACATTTTGAATTAATTTTGTAATTAAAACGGAAGCTAGAGCGCTCCGCGTGAAGTTTAAGTGGCTGGAAACGGATCGACCCTGGCGGGCTGCGGGGCAGCGGCGGGGCTTTTCTGGCGCCTAGATGCAATCTCTGAGTGGATTAATTAATTCTGAGGTGCCGCTTATCTCCTGTTATCATTTAATAAAGCTGTGTAAGGATGTAGAAATTTGGCTATACTGTGCAGCTATGATTCTCATGACTTTAATTAAACCAACTCCGTGATTAACTGGATTAATGAAAGCATTCGCTTTGAGGATTGTAAGATAATTGTTTAGTCCTGCTGCACTGCGTTCAAGAGATTTCTTGGTCCGTATACTTATTAAGTTTGAGTGGACAGAAGTTTTGGAAGGCGATTCATTCGAATAACGTAGTTAATGCACTCTCAAAGCTACAAACGGAAGTATAGATGCAAAATCCATTAGTGCTTCCTTATCGGCAGCGGCGGGCACTTGATTAGCCGGGGCGGCCAGCGGCGACTCCGCAGGCGATGTGTCGCATCGATACGCCGTTAAATGTTTCATGAGGCACCGGGACATCACCTGGTGTGACGTACGAAAATAACAAATTCAGAACGCTCTTCAAAACAACACTCAGCCTGCGCTACATTATGCATGAACCACTCCATTTGCCGATTCGCTCAGGAGTCCCGCTCGCGGCTCGTTAAGCGCTTACATTAGCTACAAACTCTTATTGATTTGGAGAGATTGATGTAATTTGTAAGAAAATGCCTTGTTCGTCTGACGAAGCCATGAAGACATACATTGAAATTCGAAAGCGGCACGCAGTCGCAATCTACCTAATCGCGAGCACAATGAGATGTTTGCCGTTTGTTTTGGGTCGTACACAGCTTTAGGATCGCGTATTTCCTGTGGACACCACCAAAGTTAAGGGTTGGGCTATTAAGTCTGGTTTTCGATTGGACTTTCAATCTGCAGTAACAGGCTCTCCTTATACATATAATTGTGTGTGATAAAACAATTTTATATAATTTTGTTTTTTTTTTTTTTATATTGGGGACAATTTTACACAAATCGACCCAGTCCCAAACTAAGCCAAGCTTGAACTATGGATACTAGACGACGATATACATACTTATATAGATAAAAAAATACTAAAATAAATAGTAAACATACAATACTTAGGAACTAAAAATACACAAATAATGCCTTGACAGGGATTCGAACCTGGGACCTCCGGCTTTGTAAGCAGGGTTACTACCGACTGAACCAAAGTGGTCGTCATATTTATTGGTCTGTACATGAGCTTCGCACCATGCAGAAATTAATATTGGTAAGTAGGAGAAACCTTGGAAAATGTTGTAATGATGAAAGTTATCAATGTTAATAAATTTCTGCACTACTGAAGAAAAAACAGTTTTTTTACATACATTCATAAACTCACGCCTATATTCTCAAAAGGGGTAGGCAGAGCCACTACCATACCATACCACCATATCAGCCGAAAGATGTCCACTGCTGGACATAGGCCTCCCCCAATTTAATGGGGGGTAAATGCCATAATCGCCACGCTTGGCATGCGGGTTGGTGATCGCAGTATCTCCACCGCACTCCAGGGATGCTGCTACCCATCCCCCGGTGGTCTTGGTCGTAGTTTAAGGACATACCCGGGTCCCGTAGACAGAGCACACGAACATTAATTACAGTGCCACTTTTAGCAATTGTAGGTTTATAGATGCAGAAATTGTGATATTGCAGTGACAGGTTGCTAGCCCTTCGCCTCAACACACTTCAACCTGGTTCCCGTAGTGGACTCTTACGACACCCAAGGGAAGAAAGGGGGTGGTGCTATTATAACCCGGCACCACACGAGGGTTTTTTTTAAACGCGTTATTCCAATATATGAAGTAAGTACACGTGGCGACCAGCCTGGATCTAATAATCGTAATCAGCGTAAGAAATAGTATCGCTAATGAATGAGAGCAGGATGATCGCCCACGCGAGTGCCGGTGCATCGGCCATTAGCTTTGTGCCCCTCGCAACCTGCCCGTGCCCAAGCAATGTCCGTTTAAGAGGGGAGGAATCGAGGAGTTTCCTGAAAGAGGGGAGTTAGAAATGCAATATTAATGCAGTGCCGAGTGGCGGCCTGAGTGCATTTACTTAATGGATCGTAGGCAAAATGTTTACACTGTCGTCGAACATGAAAAATATAACCGGCGAGAAGCCGGTTAGAGCGCTCTTTGGTAGGATTGCGAGCCACTGGGGACGTGCTGACTCGCACAAATAAAAAAGTTACCTCCTACTTCATCCACTCTGATAAAAAAACTTATACGACACCTCTACTACAGACGCAGGAAAGACTGGATACATTACCGGAGTGGAAAAGTTAAAAAGCTTAAATGTATCTCCGGCGTGGCTAAAAGTGTCTGACAAAAGTTCGACTTCCATTTTAAAAAGCTCCATTACAAAACATCGAGATTCGCTTCCGCCACGCCGCCGCGAGCGCGAACTGGGCTGGAGATGGAATTAAACTCGAAAACTTTTCAATTTATTTTATATGAAATCGAGCATGGTCGGGTTCGTGATGTAGGGAAAGCGGATGTCGGCGCGATGTGTCGCGCGGGCGGGGCGACGGGCACGTAAGGGCGCGGCACACTGCGGCCGCGCGGCGCGCCGCACTCCGTTGCTGGGACCGAGAGCTTTAGCTTCAGCCTCAGCCATGTGCGACACTAAACTTGAATTTGTTACACATGTCGTACTACGCTTACACTTTCTTGACGCCGGCTTTCTTATTTGGTGTTTTCTAGTTACTTAGATGATGTACGAATTAAACGCTTTAGAATTATTAGCTATGCGAATAATTCTAATCTTTTTATTAATTACTATTGCGAATGGCTCTTTGCATAAGTGACTACTTAAAACAAAAAATTATGCAGCTGATTAATAGCTGATACTTACTTAAAAGAACGAATGCAAATAGAAATGCTCGTTAATAATTAAGAGCAAGAAAATAAAATACGTAAGTGTCAAGATTATTCGGGCGGCGCTACAAGAATATCCGTGCGGGCACTCCACACAGAGCAAAGTAAGTTGAATTTGAGAAGACTTGTGTAAGGCTTTGGCTCCGAGATAGTGCTTTTAGGCCCTAACCCCGGGGGTGCAGCAGTGGGTCCGTGGAGCTTCTTAAAATGTTTTCACTTATGTATATGCGGGAATACATTACCCTGCCTCCTTGGCACACACTTACTTTTAACACAAAATTGAAGTGACGTAAAGGCTTCACTCAACTCTCGCGTGAATGCCTCACTTAAATTGAATTTTATTGTAAATCTTCAAATAAAAAAGCGTAATGTGATACGTCTCAAATAAATTTGGATAAAACCACCACTGTAATAAGTACGTGGTTTAGAAACAGGCGGGTATTGAAAAAAATATTAAGATAAACACTTGCCGGATAGGCAAGCGCGCTTAGTAATTAGTGTTATTAAAGCTTTTAATACTATACGACGTAAGCACTTAATACGTGCGTTTCTTGCCAGAAACGCAGCAGTCTCCCAGATACAAAAAGTACTAAAGTGTAAGACGCCATCCGTGTCTCGCTATACCCATCTTACACTTTTTCTTTTGGGCGAGAGGCTAACTAACCTCTTGCGCTCATTACTAACAATCACTTAGCTTAATTGCGGCCGTTAATTACCGCCGATCTCGACGGTTCAAATTACGTACTCTAAAACGCATTAGCGGCTGACAGCTGGAGATTATCCGTCTAAGCGACGGTCCGCCCGCGCTCGTCCGATGCTGTTATGAAATTTAATGAGCCTTAATTGTTGACGACTTAATGCGGTAACTGTATATAAGTGCCGCTGAGTGCTAAAACAAACAAGAGCCATCGAGACCCATCCACACCCTGGACCATGAGTGCATCGTCTCATCCACTTATTGGAATCCATTATACGTAGGTCGTAGGTACAGTCGCATTGTCAAGTTTTTACCTATGAATTATTTAAGCTCACTATATAAACGTCCATGTGATGCATTTATAAGTTGGTAGGAATTATGGCGCCTATATTATCTATAGTATTTATAACTAGCTTTTGCCCGCGACTTCGTCCGCGTATAATTCGTTCTCGCCTTAGAATGATTTGTTTTCCCATACAATCTTTCTAAAGCTCAGGTGGACACCAGGAACTTAGGGGTGACATGTTGGAGAAGGAAAGCCACGAATAGATCGGACTGGAGATATTTGCTTGCCCAGGCTAGCCTAGGGCCACCCGCGGCTATAACGCCTCAGATGATGATGATGATACAATCTTTGACCCTTCTTTACACCCCCTTAAGAAATGATTACAGTCAATATAACAATCCCTAGAAATCCTATTGTCAAAACGAATGATTAAGTGCTTATTTCGGAATATCAAATGTACCGATTCTAGACGAATGAATCTCGTCAAAAACATTACATATAAATTGTACAATGATAAAAGTCTCGCTACGCAGTTCTGCCGTAAAACGTTATCCCAACAGAGCGAGTTCTTCATGTAAGTATGATGACCGAACGCCGGAAGCAGAGCGGCAAGGCATGCGAGAATAATCACACAGAGCGGGCTTCTCATGTAAGGATGAGGGCCGAAGGCATGAAGCGGAGAGGAGAGACGCGCGAGGCTGAAGGCCGAGCCTCCCAACAGAGTAGATTCTTCATGTAAGTCCTAACAGAGCGGGTTCTTCACGTAAGTATGAGGGCCGAAAGGAGGAAGCAGAGTGGCAAAACATGCAAGGCAGAAAGCGGAAGCATTCAAATACAGTGGGATCCTAATATAAGGCTGAAGGCCCGGAGCCGTGTGACACGCACGCGAGGCTCAAGGCCGAGCGTCCCAACAGAGCGGGCTCCTTATGTAGGGCCGAAGGCCTGAAGCAGAGTGGCAATGCAAGCGAGGCCTAAGGCCGAGAGTCCCAACAGAGCGGGCTCCTTATGTAGGGCCGAAGGCCTGATGCAGAGGGGCAAGGCATGCGAGTCTAAAGGCAGATCATTCACACAGAGTGGGCTCCTCATGCCGATCATTCACACATAGTGGCAAGATAGCCAACAGAGCGGGCCCCTCATGTAAGGCTGAGGACCGAAGGCCCGAAGCGGCAATGCACGTGAGGCTGAAGGCCGAGAGTCACACTGCCTAGACATATAAACCGATAGACAAACAGATACGAATTCTTAAAACTGTAGAAATGTGTTCTGTTTCGATGCCAAGGGCCCTCCAATCGCTCCATTGATTTATCCAATATCTTCAATGTACAGATTTTCAACCCGCTACAGCTGTATTATATGTATACGGATAAGCATAGATCCAGGGGCCTTTCAACTCGAAGTACGAATTTTTCTATGCAATTGTTATTTTAGCTTGTTATTAGTACCAGATGTATCTCTATCGCACTTGCATATTGAAGTGACAGGGATGCAGCGGTCGTGCGGTTAGTT
The DNA here is from genome assembly GCA_905163555.1 of Notocelia uddmanniana. Classification (NCBI taxonomy): domain Eukaryota; kingdom Metazoa; phylum Arthropoda; class Insecta; order Lepidoptera; family Tortricidae; genus Notocelia; species Notocelia uddmanniana. The sequence continues at coordinate 28,979,185 of LR991055.1, forward strand.
CTTACTAAATACACAACGGCACTACGATCTATGTGGAGTATTTCACTGGTATCTCCATCTCAGTATATATATTGTACTTTGTGCATAGATCTAAGGTGCTTCCACCGTCACTGTTGACAATTGGGCTGCCCAGCCCAAGTGATCTCTTATATCAAACAGTTATTATCGTCTGAAGGGTCACCAATTACGTAAAAAATAATACACGACAAAATTAAATAGTACACCGACGATACAAAGACTGCATTGAAGCAGTTTTTGTATTTAAGCATATGAAGACATACAATTCCAAAGTATCGCAAATTTATTTTGATTTACACGCAATAATAGACCTAATTGCTAAAAGGTTATGCTCAAAAATAGCATCATCAATCAGAAGGAATTATGATATTTCGGCTTTGACATATCGAAACGTCAGCTTGTTTACAATACGTCAAATTCTGCTATGGCTTAAGTTAAATTTATTGACACGCCGTTATACTACCAATGGGCTGAAACTTAAAGCTTAGAATGGCGTATGAGGATTTAAACCACCAGTTTCATACACCATATTTGCACCCCCGATTTCATCCCTTTGAGGGTGATTATCGGGACAAAAAGTATACAGATTATATACTGTTTAGTATACAAAAAATCACCTTGATCTGTCTAGCCGTTTTTGCGTGATTGAGTAACAAACATCCAAAACATCCAAACATCTAAACTTTCGCATTTATAATATTAGTGGGATTACAAAGTTATATATGTAGTTTTTGAATCTAGAAAACGGTACTGAAATTGGGGTTTAGAGTCACAGTTAATTAATGGAATAAATCATAATAGTGTTCAAAATTTGAAGAGACCGTGGTGGCTGGCGCGCACACTGGGCAGCAGCGCCGCGGCGCAGCGCTTGCGTTTACTTTTTTTCAGTTTTTTATATTAAGATTTCACAAATTTTGAATGCGGATGTTTTTCTTTTGTCGTCAAGTATATGCTTACCAATTTTCATTCCTATAACTAATGGATTATAGGAGTTCCCATACAAAATTCAACCCCTCTTTTTACCCCCTTTAAACCAAAATTTGCACAATTTTTATAGCCTTAAACCTGACCGGGTATTTACTCGACAGATTAATAAAGTTTTCATCAAAATCCGTTTAGCCGTTTTCACGTGATGCGCGTTCATATAAACAGACAAACAGATAAACAGATAAACAGATAAACAGATAAACAGATAAACAGATAAACAGATAAACAGATAAACAGACAAACAGACAAACAGACAAAAATTCTAAAAACTGTTGGAACGTGTTCAGTTATCAATTCTAAGTATCCCCAGCCAACTTTTTTTCGAATATCTTCCATGTACAGACTTTCGACCCTCTTCAGCTTTATTATATGTATAGATAGATAGATAGATATATAGTAACAGCAGCTTCGTTACACCGTTTATAACTAAACAAAGGCTGGATGGACCGACTTTTATGATCTGTTCCCGCCCCCGATAAGCAGAAAACTATTAATGAAAAAATCATGATTAAATTCATTTTGTCGCATATTTTGTATATCAGGTGTTGAGTAGCGGGACGAAGTTCACCGGGTCAGCTAGTTTTGCATTAATGCAGGTTACAATTTTTGCATAAAATAACTTTTAAAATTTTTAGGCTATTCTTCGTCATTAAATCCGTTTCAGGTGAAAGTCAGGATGGCTCTACGGCTATTACCATGCGAAATTTTGCAAATTTGAGCGAACCAAACTTTGGTACTAATTTCTCCTGTTTGGTACTTAACATAAAATACTTAATTTGCACCTCACAAAAATTTGAGATGTGACAAACAACGTGACCAGCCCGGCTGGTATGATAGCTTATACCGTCACATTATATGGCCAAAATGTACTGAAACGTCACATAAAACGTGACGGTATAAGCTATCATAATAGCCGAGCAGCTATTCTAACGTCAGGATTACTGGACCAGATTAAGGCCCGTGAATTTCTTTCTTGCTCGCTCGCTAGAGGTAGCTCGATATGCCGTTAATAAATAGACATTTAGGGCATTGCTTATATCTAACATTATTGAATGTTTGGAAATTGAAATTATACCAAAAGTGCGTATACATTATGAAACGTACCTCTTAGAGTAGATACTTATAATATGTGTATAGCTAAAGTAATGTATGCAACTGTTAATAATTAGGCCTTAAAACACTCGTGTGATCTTGTTATGAACTCGATTCCGGCTCGTTCCATAAGACCATACTAATTTTGTAACAGTTGCATAAAAAATTATAATGACGCACTGAAAATTATAATTACTTATTTACAACCGCTGTCGCCAAATGATAGCAACAGACACGTTGTAAGTAAACTATGTATATCGATGCTTCGACGTAATATGAATACTTACGATTTACGAGAACGATACCAAATTATATTGCATAAATAGCAAAACTTTATGCCCGGGTTTCATCGCTATTTTCTGCCATAAATGTATGTAATTACCGTTGAAAGGCGAAACTTAAATTAATCTCTGAACTACCCTCGCATGTATATCCCAATTGAAATGTGGCGTGTTCGCGGATCACAATGGCGTACAGTGGGTTTCTTGTTAACTGATTAGAACTAGCTGAGTGGTGTCATCTCGGAACGTTCCAATTACGGGCAGGGGGAGGGGACTTGGGGTGCGAATGATCCATTTCGAAAACTAATTTAGAGTTGGCAACTAAACAAAGAGCACTTCTCGCTGATAATAATTAACGCTTGCGGTAAAGTTCCACTTAGTCCGTGTTGGTGGAACCTCACTATTCCATCGGCGGAGTTAATTAAAGGTTTTTCCGGTGAGACAGTGCGTTCATGTCATACTCGAACTGGTTCTCAGGTTGTTGTAGGTGTCTCGTGCCGTCGTAAGTCATGAAGTATTCGATATATTGAGCTCCCTGTCGAGAAGGACTACATTATGGGGTTCTTCTAGGAAGGAGTGTATAATTTTTTAAAGGGTAGGGAATGTGCATGTGTCGTCCCTGGAGTTGCAGGCGTCTATAGGTTGCGGTGATCGCAGGCGGGCCGTACGCTTGTTTACCACCGACAAGGCATTAAAAAAAGAAAAATAGTTGTTTGCCCAGATACACGAGTTCAAAGCAAACTCTTAGTTAAATAAAGTTCCAAACTCAAAAATGCATAAAATGTCTTGGAGGATGAAATCAGAACACGCTTAACTCGCGCAAGTCCGGTCCTTCAATATGATACATTACATGAAATATTACACTACATCTGACGAACAACCTAAATTACATTTGCTCGTAACAAATTGTTCGCCGCCGTTATTAACGACACGTCGGATTTCCGCGCTAAGTTACTCCAAACTTGGCTCTTATTTTAAAAGCAAACAATTCTTAAAGGCTTTTATTAGTGAAGAGGGCAAACGCAAACAAGTAAATTTTGCCCTAAATAGATAATGTGGGCGGAGTGAGGTGGGTAAGGCTTGCGTTTTGTTAAAGTCTAAGTGAATGTCTCTGTTACTTGAATGTTTGTGCTGCCATCCGGCCGTGTCCAGATAAAAGCTTCTCCATTGCACGAAAAAGCACTCACTCCAAATATTGATTTGTTACTTCGCCGCTTCTAAAATAAGAGAGATATATGTATTGGTTTTTTGGGGTCCCGTACTTTTAACACAATTCTCTTGATTATGTGAAAATGTGTGACACGTGCTTTTGCATTTGTTACGTGTACATGTATTTAACCGCATGCGGCAATAAAGTGTCTTGTTTTTCCTAATGGTTTATTTCTGCGAAGAGTTTCTAATTTCTATTAAAATTTTGTCCGTGTGCGGGAAAGAGCATGTCATATTGAATGTAATCAGTAATCATTTCTTAAGGGGGTGTAAAGGAGGGTGAAAGATCGTAAGGGAGAAAAAATAATTCTATGACGATAACGAGTTCTACTCAGACGAAGTCGCGGGCAAAAGCTAGTATCATATAAATATATGGCAATAGAATCATGTTCAGGTGGTTGATTGCTTGCTCCGATGAAAGGTAGGAGCGTCATCTCGCTCATAGTAGCAGCCCAACTGGGGAAGTACCTCCACCTTACAAAAGACCACAGCCATAATAACACCACTTGCTCGTTAGGTATATGGTGTTGCGTTCATGGTGGTGAGTCAGGTCGGCTGAGCTCCCGGGGATACGCTGTGTTGAGAGTAACGGAGCTGCACAATGTCTCTACCTACCAACACAACGAATCCAGGGTAGGCAACGCACTTGTGATTCTTCTGGAGTCACAAGCATCCATAGGCGACGATGTCTGCTTACCATCAGGCCGTAAGAGTTTGCCACCGTCGTTCTATAAAAAAAATGTATCCGATGGCGACTGTAGAGTCAGCATCAAAAGTAGGTACGCATTTGAAATGTTCAAAAGTATTCATTATAATGAAATAAGAACCTATTGGTAACGTAAAAAAAAATGTTATAGTCTTAAATAAAAGATAATAATAATCATTCAGAGCGGCGGGAACGTTGGCACTGACGAGCGCCCTTCTGATGATGTCGTTGAGAGCGGCATGGCGGGACAGGCGGCCGGCGCCCGAGGAACAGGAGAGAGCTTTTGACCCATTTATATGGGTAGCTACTTTTGATGCTGACTGTACCCAAAGTGTAAACCTTATTTACACACGTACGAGACTCGTTTGCGAGTTTCACTACATTGCGCGGTTTGTCAGATCGATTGAACTCATTATACCACGGTAACCCGCAATGTAATGAAACTGGCATGCAAGTCTCTTATGTTCACTTATGTGTGTACAGAGTATACGAGTATTATACATAGTAGAAAGTAGTCATCGTAAATTATTACTAATTGGCTATCATTTTAATCACTTAGCTTTATTATGTTGTGAAATTGACTCCGGAAGAAATGAATATGTCTCCTCATTACAGGCAGCGGAGCGGAGTCGTTATCGCTAATCTCACGCAGTAATCGTTTGGCTGTGAATATATTTACAAGTACAAGTTCTGTTAATCTAAGCTTCTTATAGAACCTGTTGTTGGTCCATCATGTAAGGTAAACGTACCAACGCTGATCACTTTAATGTCCAATATATGACACCTATTGATCACCTCTGTCTGTCATTATGACATAAATAGGTAAATAAATAAATATTAGGGGACAATTTTTTACACAAATCGAACTAGTCCCATAGTAAGCTCAATAAAGCTTATATACTTTATTTAATAGATACGATATATTTAATAGATATATTTATAAGATTGAAAGTACCATGTATTAGGCCAGCATCGAGCAGAAGGGCACCCTCCCGGCACATTTACCTTACTCGTGTCAAGTCAAATTTTAGGAGTCAATTAGGTTATTATAAAAATGACCGTGTAAATGGACGTTGCTCGCTACGTCGCCACATATGAGTAGGCAATGTGTACAGTTAGGCCAGTCATCCATTCCCTTCATTTTGCTATACCCCATCCTCCTACTATATAATTTGAGGAGTTCCCTCAATTTTTCCAAGATCCCGTCATCAGATCCAGATTTGTTGACAATGGGACCAACTATAAAAAATACCCTTTCAAACAAAAAAGAATTTTAGTAATCGGTCCACTCCACTAGTCTCCGAGTAATCGGTGCACATACAGTCGGTAAAAAATAAAAACATTGCAGGCTCGCCCCGCTTATGTAGGGGGCCAACTGCTAATCAGACATAAAAAATCGGGAAGCACGTCAGACTATATTTTACCCCGCGGCGTCACCTGTGTACGTGCACTTTGTAGCACGTAGGTAGGGTAGAGCTGCATGGGCAGCTGGCAGTTACAAGATATTTGGGGGTCAAGTTTCGGCTTCTCAACGCCGTATGCGGAAAAAAGTGGCACGCGTGGAATGCGCAGGACAAGTACTAAACCAATTACAATTAAATATGTTATTTATTTATTTTATTATACGTATGGCAATACAGTTTTGCTACAAAGTAAAAGGCAGTCGATCCAACCACTTTGAAGCTTACGAGTCGGCTTGGTGGATCTTGGTGATACCACTCTGGATTACGAGTCGACTATGGGAACTAGGTTGTAGTGTGTTGTGGGTGATGAGCTAGCAACCTGTCACTGCAATATCATATTATCTCCATCTATAAAGCTACAATAGCTAAAAGTGGTACTGGAACTAATTTTCATGTGCTCTGCTTCCCCCTTTTGTGAATATGGGCGTAAGTTTACGTATGTGCAGTAGAATTGAGTCCCTCCTGATTTTGTTTCATGTGGACCATGGTTTAGGTACCTACTTCTACAGATTATCCTGTGCCTACTTCCGAATATAATTATTGTCATTTATGTACGTAGGTACAAACGGTTTACGGTTTTGTACCATCGTCAACACAGTTAACTGACCATTCGTGCACTTTATTCTCATTGTAATAAGACTTTCCATCAAAAATCAAAAATGGTAAAATGCGTAATCTCCGTAAATAGTGTAACACGGATGTCATATCATAACGAGTTAAGAGAGAGAGAGAGAGAGAGATAGAGAGAGAGAGAGAGATAGGGCACAGCGGAACATCATCTCGCTCATATTTGGAGCAGCCTTAAGAGGGCGCAGTACGTTTGATTCTCCATACAAACGTTTTTATGTTCTCATTTTAAAACGCCATGCTAGAATAACATGAAACTTTGTATACACAATGGGATCCAGCTTGTCTAGGGCGGAAATTAGTTTCTGTTGCTTGAAATTATATGGCGAAAAAATACAGTGATTATTAAGGTTTACATACAATCCGTAAAAAACTCAAAAAACCGCTGTATTTTTTTTCTTTTTCAATTTATAGCGACATAAACTAATTTTCGACCTAGGTATGCCGGATCCCATTGTGTATACTAAGTTTCATGTTATTCTAGCATGGCGTTTTAAAATGAGAGCCTAAATACGTTTGTATGGAGAACCGATCCACACCGATCGTACTGCGCCCTCTTAAGTCAAACTCCACTTTACAGAGACTGTAAGCCATACCAACACCCTTACTCGTTGTGTTAAATAGATATCTGGTGTTATGTTCTTGGTGGTGAGTACCTATAAGGTCGCCGATGTCCCCGAGGATGCGCTAGAGTGGGGGACTTTAGGTTGTTATTTATAGGTCGATTCACAAGAGCTGGCGCGGAATGTCTATGAAATTAATGACAGTTACATACATTTTCCGCGCCAACTCTTGTGAATCGACCTATACAAACCGACTCGTCTAACCTTTCACCACATCTAAATATATAAAAGAAGAAACTGACTGACTGACTGACTGACTGACTGACTGACATATCAACGCACAGCCCAAACCGCTGGTCCTAGAGATTCCAAATTTGGCACGTAGGTTCCTTATAAGGGCTAGGGGTGCACTAAGAAAGGATTTTTCAAAATTCGACCCCTAAGGGGGTGAAATAGGGGTCCGAAGTTTGTATGGGGAAACAAGATTGGCTGGACTATTTTATTCGAAACTTCACAGAAGTATTTCTAACGATAAATGAGTAAACACGTGTTTCAGGTTTTCTGAAAAATCAACCCCTAAAAGGGGGAAATGTGGTGACAAATTCTGAAAATCGACATGGGTATTGTTTTTATGGTTTATCGGGTCGCTGATAACGAAAACAACAATGATTTTGAAATCCCACGTGGAGGACGTGAAATACCATCCCCCCTGTTGGGGTGCGAGGGGGATGAAATGTCTAAATATTAATATGGGTGTCGTTTTTATGGTTTTTTGGAACGTTCATTACGAAAATGGCATCGATTTTGAAATTTAATGTAGTGGACATAAAAACTTTTGAAAGTTTGTGCCAAATTGCAAAAAATAACTGACTGACTGAGCGAGTGACATATCATCGCACAGCCCAAACTGCTGGTTCTAGAGATTCTAAATTTAGTATGTAGGTTCCATATAAGGTCTAGAGGTGCATTAAGAAAGTACTTTTCAAAATTCAACCTCTAAGGGGGTTAAATGGGGGTCCGAAACGTGTGTGGGGAATCAAGATTAGTTGAACTATTTTATTCAAAACACTTCACAGGAGTATTTCTAACGATAAATGAGTAAACACATGTTGCAGGTTTTTTGAGAAATCAACCCCTAAAAGGGGGAAAGGTGGTGACAAATTCTGAAAATCGACATGGGTATTGTTTTTATGATATACCGGGTTGCTGATAACGAAAACAACAATGATTTTAAAATCCCACGTGGAGGACGTGAAATACCATCCCCCCTGTTGGGGTTCGAGGGGGATGAAATGTCTAAATATTAATATGGGTGTCGTTTTTATGGTTTTTTGGGACGTTCATTACGAAAATGGCATCGATTTTGAAATTTAATGTTGTGGACATGAAAACATTTGAAAGATTGTGCCAAATTGCAAGAAATAACTGACTGACTGACTGAGTTAAATATCATCGCACAGCCCAAACTGCTGGTTCTAGAGATTCTAAATTTAGTATATAGGTTCCATATAAGATCTAGAGGTGCAATAAGAAAGGATTTTTCAAAATTCAACCCCTAAGGGGGTAAAATGGGGGTTCGATGTGTGTGTGGGGAATCAAGATTAGTTGGACTATTTTATTCGAAACTTCACAGGAGTATTTCTAACGTTAAATGAGTAAACATGTGTTTCAGGTTTTATAAGAAATCAACCCCTAAAAGGGGGAAATGTGGTGGACAAATTCTGAAAATCGATATGGGTAGGTATTGTTTCTATGGTTTATCGGGTCGCTGATTACGAAAACAACAATGATTTTAAATTCCCACGTGGAGGACGTGAAATACCATTCCCTCTGTTGGGTTCCAAGGAGGTTGGAATGTCTAAATATTAATATGGGCGTCGTTTTTATGGTTTTTTGGGACTTTAATTTTGAAAATGGCATTGATTTCGAAATTTTATATTGCGGACATGAAAACTTTTAAAAGTTTTTGCCAAATTGCAAGAAGAAATTGACTGACTGAGTAAGTGACATATCAACGCACAGCCCACACTACTGGTTCGAGAGATACTAAATTTGGCATGTAGGTTCCATATAAGATTGAAATGCCGTGAATTCCCTATGAAGAGACGACCTTTTACGGGTTCCGTAGTCAACTAGGAACCCTTATAATTTCGCCATCTCTGTCCGTCCGTCTGTCCGTCCGTCTGTCCGTCCGTCCGCGGATAATCTCAGTGACCGTTAGCACTAGAAAGCTGAAATTTGGTACTAATATGTATATCAATTACGCCGACAAAGTGGTAAAATAAAAAGTGGAAAAAAATATTTTATTAGGGTACCTCCCCTATACGTAAAGTGGGGAGTGATTTTTTTTTCATTTTAACCCTAACGTGTGATATATTGTTAGATAGGTATTTAAAAATAAATAGGGGTTTACTAAAATCATTTTTTGATAATGTTAATATTTTCGGAAATAATCGCTCCAGAAGTAAAAAAAAATGTGTCCCCCCCCTCTAACTTTTGAACCATAAGTTTTAAAAATATGAAAAAAATCTCAAAAGTAGAACTTTATAAAAACTTTGTAGGAAAATTATTTTGAACTTGATAGGTTGAATAGTTTTTGAAAAAATTACAAAAATAATTTCTGAACTAAGTTTGTAATTTAACCGTATAAACAGGTGTTTATTGTACCTGTCATTTCTACAAAATCACAATGAAATGACGTGCTTTCAAAAGTTTTGTGTTTCTGTACTTAATATGTCAACTTAATGTGACGGACGGAAAACTACGGAACCCTACACTGAGCGTGGCCCGACACGCTCTTGGCCGCTTTTTTTGATTCAATGTATTGTAAGTAAGTGATTTTATTAATCAGTGCCGTCCGATACGATTTCGATAAAAATCGATATTTGAGCGTCCGAGAGGACTCCTAATAGGAATCCGAGGTAAACTTAATTTTCTTCATTTCCGTTGCGATTTCGTTTAAAATTGATATCTGAGCGTCCGAGAGGTCCCCTAATACGACTCCGAGGTAAAATTGGGATAAGTGGCAGCCATATTGATTTTCTTAATTTCCGTCCCAATTTCATTCAAAATAGATATCTGAGCGTCCGAGATGTCTCTTATTACGAATCCGATGTAAAATTTGGAAATAGTGGCGGCCATATTAATTTTCTTCATTTCCGTCCCGATTTCGTTAAAAATCGATATCTTAGCGTCCACAAGGTCTCTTAATACGAATCCGAGGTAAAATTTGGAAAAAGTGGCCGCCATATTGATTTTCTTCATTTCCGTCCCGATTTCGTTCACAATCGATATCTGAGCGTCCGAGAGGTCCCCTAATACGACTCCGAAGTAAAATTTGGAAAAAGTGGCGGCCATATTGCCTTTCTTCATTTCCGTCCCGATTTCGTTCAAAATCGATATCTGAGCGTCCGAGAGGTCCCCTAATATGACTCCGAGGTAAAATTTGGAAAAAGTGGCGGCCATATTGATTTTCTTCTTTTCTTTAACGATATCGTTAACAATCGATATCTGAGCATCCGAGAGGTTTCTTATTACGACTCCGAGGTAAAATTTTGAAAAAGTCGCAGCCATATTGATTTTCTTCATGTCCTTCCCAATTTCGTTCATAATCGATATCTGAGCGTCCGAGAGGTCTCGTAATACGAATCTGAGGTAAAATTTAGAAAAAGTGGCAGCCATATTCATTTTTACCATTTCCGTCACGATTTCGTTCAAAATCAATATCGGAGCGTCCGAGAGAATTCTTAATACGAATCCGAGGTAAAATTTGGAAAAAGTGGCAGCCATATTGATTTTCTTTATTTCCAACCCGATTTCATTGAAAATCAATATCCGAGCGTCCGAGCGGTCCCCTAATACGAATCCGAGGTAAAATTTATAAAAAGTGACAGCTATATTGATTTTCTTCATTTAGAACCCGATTTCGTTCAAAATTGATATCTGGGCGTCCGACAGGTCTCGTAATACGAATTTGAGGTAGAATTTGGAAAAAGTGGCGGCCATATTGATTTTCTTCATTTCCGTCCTGATTTCGTTCAAAATCGATATCTGATTGTCCGAGAGATCTCTTAATACGAATCCCAGGTAAAATTGGTGTAAGTGGTGGCCATATTGTTTTTTTTTTCGACCCAATTTCGTTCAAAATCGAGATCTGAGCGTCCGAGAGGTCTCTTAATACGAATCTGAGGTAAAATTTGGCACTCTATGCATGCCAAGGATTGTAAAAAAAGTTTAATGTTACTATATAGGCATGTGGGGTATCTATGGATTGGCTTTTAAAAACGACATAGAGGTTTCGATATTTTATCCATTTAAATCAACCTTTAAATATTTTTTATACGTATGGCATTTATTTACGAACCGTGAAATCTTCGGGAAGACAAGTACGATTTCCAGTTTTTGTTGCACTTTTAGCACCACCCAGGGGTCACGTGTAGGGTAACGGTGGGTACTCCCTACGGACGTAGTGCAACTTCGACCCCCCTTTGTCAAGTGAGTGGGCAACTTGACTGTTAGAAGTTGTTCTCAAGCCGCCCGAAGGCCTCGAACTTGGCTTAACGACTGCTGTTGTAAACAGCAGCCGGGATCAACGGCTTAACGTGCTTTTCAAAGCACGAGAGCGCTCAGTTAGTAATTACTCAAAGCGGTCACCCATCCAAGACCTGACTTGCACCCACATTGCTTAACCTCGCATACCGCACGCGGTAGGCGGGTGCCGCTGGGCCACGAGCGCTCTGAACTCGATTGTAACAGACGGACTAACAGTAAGGAGTGCGAATGAAAGTGAAGCCAAATTTTCTTTTTGGATGCTCCTTTTAATAAATCACAATCACCAAACTTCAAATACCGAAACCCCCAGAATGTAACAACGACTATTCTGGGAACCGCATCTAAATCGGTTCAGCCAAACGCGAGATAATCGTGGACAAACATACATATATACCTACATACATATATACGGGTCAAACAGTGAACCTCTTTTTTGTAGACGGTTCAAATTACGCTTAGTACGCGGGCGAAGCCGCGGGCAAATGCTAGTTATATATATACTTGCTTTCACGTCACACCTCACCCGTTTTTAGGACCGTATTACTAAGACTCCGATGTTCGTCTGTCTGCTGTCCGTCTGTCACCAGGCTGTATCTCATGAACCGTGATAGCTAGACAGTTGAAATTTTCACAGATGATGTATTTTTGTTGCCGCTATAACCAAAAATACTAAAAACAAAATAAAATAAATATTTAAGGGAGCTCCCATACAAAAAAATAATAATTAGAAAGTTGCTCGTTTCATCAGGCACTGGGTCTCAAAATGTATGGGAAACTAAAATCCGACTTGACCAAAATTCTACTTGATATTATTTAACGTATACTAACGTAACTTATTACTGTTAAAAAAATATTATTATTAAAATTAAATTAAAAAAAGGTTATAATAAAGTGTCTAGTGTTAGAACATTAACGGAACCCTTCGTGCGCGAGTGCGACTCGCACTTGGCCGGTTTTTATATGACAACTGTCAAAACTTAACAAATGACACTTAACAATTTCCATATAAAAAAACGGGTGTGATGTGAGGTGAGGGCGGGTCGGTTTGTGAATAAGAGGGCAGCACATGTCTCTAGCTGTTAACACAACAAATCCTTAATCAATAAGCCTTTCGGCAACGCGCTTAATTCTTCTAGCGTCGCAAGTTTCCATAGGCTCCGGTGTCTGCTTCTCAATAGACAGGCCGTAAACTTGCTTGCCACCATCATTAGTTATTAAAAAAATAACAAAAGGGCGTACATCATTAATATTGGATTGTGTGGGCGAACTTTACTGGAGCGATGAAGAATTTCTCTATTTATGGAAGACGGGTTCTTTATCAATTATGTGAGCACTAATTGCAGGGTAGGTAACCTTCGCAGCGTGCCGGGAGGGTGCACAGGGTTGGAGTGTGTTGCGTAACAAATTAATCTCAGTCAACGACATAAGATAAATAATGGCATGGGAGAGAAAAGGAGTGAGTTATTAACAATGGCGTATTAGACAACGATGCAGTATATCTCGTCTCATTTATCTTATTGTAGGTACTGTATACTTAACTTGAGGTTTTACACGTTAAACCTCCGCTAATCTGTGTGTAATATAATATCTCGCGCGTAAATAGCTCGCGCGCCGTCTTGTGCTAGCCGTGCAGATCCGTAAAACATCACCCAAGCCTGCCTAGCCTACCACTAGTTTTTTTTTTCGAAAGCTGATACAACAAAAAAATTCTATATTATTATCGAACATGCTCACAAAATTTCACGACAATCGGTTGAGAAATGCGACCTGTAGAGGAGAACATCTGGACAGACAGAGAGAAATACGAAAGAATTTTTTCGGAAGTTGAAACGGAGACGCTTCGCTCGTTTCACTCGCTCGGTCAAATATGCTTACAACTTACAACTCAAGTGGAGAGCTACACTGTTTCACATGTTGCCAGTGCTTCAAAACAAAGTTTGGCTTTGCAAGTCACTCTCGCGAACATGCACGTAAAGGCACTTGAACAACATCTATATTTATTTATATAAACTTGTCAGGATGTCGCCGCCGCCGCATACTTCTAGGAGGATATCATTCTTTTATTCATTCAATCATTTATTCATTCATTCATCAATTCATTCATTCCCTTATTATTATTAAAATATGGTTATGTTCGTACAGAAACTTAAATTCTTAATTTTTACTCGAACTTAAACAGGGATATGGGATTATATAGCACAGTGAACAGTTTCGCACGCAAGATAAACGATCCATCTGTTCCTCTATAGAACACATAAAAAGTATTAAAGTGACGGGTAGTTTCTCTCGCGCGTTGTGCTGAATATAAATGTCATAAAACAGCAGTGTTCGAGTGCGGCCCTGGCAGGCAATTACCGTATTACTTATTAACTTTCAGGCGCCCTTAATGGTTTCCGTATTACGGTTACGGCATAAGCCGATTGTTGCTTTAGAAATTTGCACTTCTTTATAATTACTTCGTAGCTTGAACTGTGGGTAGAGTCTGCTAAATATCATAACTTAGACGGTAGGGGTAATTATTTATTTATTCTCTTTAAAATTGGGAGTGATTTATAACCTCACCGTGTGATTATAGTACATTACGATACAAGGGCTGTAAAACAAAGAAAGGCCGATATCGCAGAAGTTTGAGGCTCGAGCCGCAGGCGAGGGTCATAAATATGCGAGAGAGGGCTTCCTGTTTTGCGACCCGTGTTTCGTACTCAAATTTACGTCACCACTTGGCCAAAAACTGGGTTTTTCCGGACGCGCAGTGTGTGGAAAAACGCGCTTTTTGGCAAGGTGTGGTGTAAAATAATTATTTTATTTATTTATAAACAAATAGTATTCTTTAGGTGTATGTAACGTAAAACAATAGTGCTTAAATTACAGGCGTAAAGTTTCGTAATGAAAGTATTAAAAATTCGTTTAAACAATAAGAGTACTCGTAATAAGAATTTATTTATATAAAATTTATTGCACAAAATGGAATTGTAAAAATGGCGGGCTTAGTGCCAAATGGCATTCTTTACCAGCCAACCATTGGGCTAAACAGAGATTTATGTAAAGGATTTATGAATTTAGTTGTTTCAAAGTCAAAGTCAAAATTTCATTTATTCTAATAGGCCTAGCAACAAGCACTTTCGAATCGTCAGATTTATAACAGAAAAAAAGAGATCAGTAGTACTGCCACAAAAATAATTTGCTTACAATATCTATACGTATTTAAAACAGCCTAGTTTCAGGTTTTGTAATACACTGCAAAGACATGCTCATAAAACTGTTCAAACTTTAATTAAAAAATCTAGTTTTATAATTTTTTCATTGTACAGCCTGCACGCCCTTCTGATAAAACTATTAAGTATAATAGCACATGGAGTTTGACCACGAGGAATGTAAAAAAGAGGTTTTCTCCTTCAATTTCGCTCACAACAACGTCGCGGTACTCGCGGTATTCTGAAGGAGAGAAAATGTAACAACGACGGAACATCGATAATATTAATTATTTTATGGACATTGGAATATCAGTACGTTCACGGCGATAGCTAAATTATTCTTGAAGTACATGCTTAGGTACTCATAAAACTAGTGGGTCATCATTCTCATTCATTATTTTGTCAAATAAACACCACCTCATGGGATTTATGTCGAGAGTCCAATCATTGACGGGTTGAATTGGGGGCAGCTAAGGCTGGGTTGCACCAAACAGTCTGTAATCGTAAGCTGTGTTCGTTAAAATTTGATTTTATGGAAAGTTTGACTAGTTTCTATGAGATGACAGCTGCCGGCGCCATATATAAAGTTGATCAGTCTGTGATCGTAAGTCAGTGCTACCCAGCCTAACTCTAACATGATATCTGACGTTTCGACATGAGTTTCATGAGCCATGGTCGCCAGAACACGGACGCCAATAGGTACAAGGGAACAGAGTTTTAATACAAATGTACTCAGAACATTTTTCTAAT
Organism: Notocelia uddmanniana; assembly: GCA_905163555.1. Lineage (NCBI taxonomy): Eukaryota > Metazoa > Arthropoda > Insecta > Lepidoptera > Tortricidae > Notocelia > Notocelia uddmanniana. The sequence goes on from LR991055.1 coordinate 28,994,626, forward strand.
TGGGTAGTAAGTAAAGGGTAGTAAATCACGGGGAGCATCTATAGAACGACGCGCGCGCAGCCCCGCTCGCGGGTCGTTACAAGAGACCGCTTATTTATAACAAGTTGGCAGTTAGGTCGGGCGCGACTCCATTGCCTCACGTCATACCTACTTTACGTGATTCTTGGGGGTCCTAAAATGTCATATATGTCAATAGGGATTTTAGGTTGCTGACGTGTAGGTACATAATTAAGTAAGTAAACGTCTCAATATTTGTCAACTTAATTCCCAAAAGTTCACTACCATTCACTTTTGTGTTTGAATTCAGTTTTTAGGGTTCCGTAGCCAATATGGCTAAAACGGAACCCTTATAGATTCGTCATGTCTGTCCGTCCGTCCGTCCGTCTGTCCGTCTGTATGTCACAGCCAATTTACTCGGATACTATGAGCACTACAATTATGAAATTTGGTAGGAAGGTGTATGCTATGAACCGCTATAGAAATATTATGTGAAATTACGAAAAAAAGTATTAAACTGGGGGGCACCCCATACATGTAACACAATTTTTTTTCAATGGACATAGGCTTGTGTGGTATCTATAGATAGGCCTTCGAAACGGACATAGAAGTTTGTAAAAAACTTTTTCATTTAAGTCAACCGTTGGTGAGATATTAGCTGTCAAAGTCGTAAAAAGTGTGCCCCCGCTCTAATTTCCAAACTATGACGTTTAAAATTCTGAAAAAGTCAAGATGATGTACAATCATAAATACTTTAATGGTTTTTGGTTTGAACAAGATGAATGAAGAGAATGGTTTTTGAGTTATTGCTGAAAAACTGTCTTGCCCAAACAAAAGGGCGTAAGTGCCGTGACTTCCCTATGAAGATACGACCTTCGTTGATTTACTGTATTGTATACTGGTTTTAAATGTAGATTAGGAGGTGTCGGTATGGGACCCTTCTTTGTGCGTAACCCACACGCACTTGGCCGGTTTTTTATTAAAATTTTGATTGAAAGTGGGTCAGGGTCAAACACTTGATATTGAACTAATAATTCGGATATAATAGTTTCTAATACTTACACTTATTTTATTAAGGATATGGGTGCCAGTACTCGTAGCTCTTTTTCATTTAATACTTAATAAGGACTATTTATATTTAAAAGTTGCAGTTGCAAAGAAATTAAGTAAGCCGTTAAACCTTTTTAAGCAAAATAAATTTAACGGACTATTATAGGCTCAAGAACATTGGATACCTGTTATATAGATATGTATATGAATTGTTTAAGCATCTCAATTTGTTCAAACTGAATATCAGTTACTTATTCAATTAAAATATTTCATAATAATAAAATAGAACGGAACAAATACTATTTTTAAAACATCTAGAGAGGTAGGGCTCAGCGCTCTATATCTAACTCGCTCATATTTGGAGCAGCCAAACCGGGGCCTTACAGAAGACAGCAGCCACAACAACGCCTCTGATTATTCCTTAGGTGTTGTCTTTCTGGTGGTGAGTGAGGTCGCCCGAGCTCCTGGGGATGCTATGATGAGAGTGAGGGATCTGCATATGTCTCTAGCTGTCATCACAACGAAGCCTCAAGTTAATAAAATGTGGGCAATGCGCTTGTAATTCTTCTGGAGTCGCAAGCGTCCATAGGCAACGGTGTCTGCTTATCATCAGGCGTGCCATGAACTGGTTTGGCGCTGTCGTTGTGTATAAAAAAATGCAACGGAATATTGACGTAATGTTCGTTGTAGGTTGTATTGTAGGCCGCGAAGTATCAAGTTTTGGGTGCAGCACAACGTGCGGCAAAGTGGAATTTCATACAAAATTGGAGGCCTAATAGGCCGGTAAAATGGCAGAGACCGGGCTGCTCATTGGAGCTAGGCCACGCGGCAGTCTTCGGTTGGTGCAACGCTTGTTTTTATTACTGAATATTTAGCATTTCATTTGGGTTTTTCTTATGAATTCAAATTTCAATGCAACTTTTGTTAAACCAATAGACACACTTTAACCATAAACAATAGTCACTTAATCCAGGATTTATATAACTTTTATGGATGGATTCCGTATCGCGGCTATGGAAACGCGCGCTAACTCTTGTCCCACAACTCGTTAACGCCCTAACTATTATACCTACTGCGACCAGCCCCTATTTCAGCGGGAAACGTATAGTTAAGCACTCATAGTGTGGAAATAATAGTCTCATTATCATTAACCAAATTGGACTTACTGCGTACCCTTAGACACAGGCCTGGGTAAGTGAAAAAGAAAAGGCCATCTTTGCTATCTTTTCTTGCAGGTAATCTCTGGATGGAGTATTCTATTGTCTTCCGCATTTCGAGACATGCATGATACAATAAATAAATAACTTTTATACAACTCTTGTCTTTACACGTTGTAAGTTGAGTATACATGTCGTTTTGGATCAATAAACGTAAGTTTACATGAATAACTTTCTAAAGTCAAATACAGATAACAAACCATTATTATTACTGGAGCTACTCTAAAAATATAATTGAAAATGGCCAGTAAAAAATACACAAGACGATGATGATCATTTGACGAGTGTGAAAAAAAGTACTGTAAGTTAAACCTTTAGTAAATGCAAGGCTCTAAAATCATTATATTTGTCAGAAAATTGATAATTATTATGTAGATAATATATCTCATAAAGTTCCGGCCTAAATTACGTTAGCAACTATTTTAATTTAAGTTTATTAATTTAATATATCTTCCTTTATCCACTAGGTTCACTTTTTATCACTAATCATTAAAATATAGTCTCCATCTTTAATTCATCTCCTTACTTCTTCAAAATTGGTCATTAACTGCATTTGCGCTATTATTTTCACATAAAAACCGATAAAGTTAACGCGTCGGCATAATCCAACCATTACTCAAAACACAACTTTAATAAAAAAAGTTTCGTCGTCAGCTAAAACGAGCGCTGTACAAGTCGTAGCTGCACCTCGTAAGTGGCTACAATAAAGCGCTCGGTACATTAAGCTTCTCTACTACGCCGTTAGTAGATAACGAGACCCACTGCCCGGCGCGCACATAATTTATACCGTCCGTGCTCGTTAAAAACTTATAAAGACGCACATTGTTAGTGCGGCCAATATTCGCGGGATATACGGCCCGGCTAACGACTGTCTCTTCCGCGCGAGCCGTCGCAAACGACCGCGACCCGCGCCTACTACATCGAGTGTTGCGAAATAAGACAAAACATAAATACATCACTGGAATGTTGCTCTTTTAAAACTAATAAAGGCGCACATCATTTGTGTGGCCAATATTCGTGGGTGTAAGACTGCTTCTACCTCGCCTACTTCACTCGATGTCGCGAAATAAGACAGGAAGCCAATTCTCGGGCCGTTAGAGATGATGTCTATTAGACATATCTCGATAAAAAATGGCGGATCTCGATCGAAAACCCATTTGCGTATTCTCAAAATCTCACACTCGAGATGTCTACTCCCAGCGTTCGGGATGCAACGAGTGGTCGGTAGCGATCGAAATGGTTTTATCACAATTTTTTTGACATTTGATCTGCCAGTGGCGGGAAATATTGACAACTTAAGTAGCTGATCGACTGTTTACAGTAGTACAAAATGCACATATTTGCGAAAAATATTTCGAAACATTTAAATGATTTAATGGCTAAAGACTTTTAAATATTTTTGATACGTTCAGTGGAGGAATGGCGGTTGACGGAAAATATTGACAGCTCTCAAATATTGCAACTTGTCTTTGACTCAAAACTGTCAAGTCAAAACAGTTTTTATGCGTTCCATTTAACGTAAGTACTTAAACGAGCAAATACCCGTAAATATAGGTATGTTTGAGGTGCTGAATTACCATAATTATGTATAGATTATTGAAAAATTAATAAGACGTTGGTTTTTTATACAAGATATATTTGATTAAGTGGAAAAACTTATAAAATGATTTATTATCATACGCTCGATTGTAAATTCAAACAATCGAAAAAAACGGAACGCGTATTACAATAGACATTGAGATCGTCGTTCGACATAATCTCGATCGTGCCCTAGAATAAGAAATTTCGCTGTGTTCGAAATTTTGGTGAGATTTTTCAATAGACATTCAATGCGTCAATCAAGATCATTTTGAATAGACATCGTCTCGAACGGCCCGAGAATTGGCCTCCTGGTATCACATGATGATGAAACTCGATGACACGAAATGAGACAAACATAAATACACCTCTGGAAAGATGCTCTTTTCAAACCTATAACTACAGACGCACATCATATGTTTGGCTCATATTCGCACTATTCGCAGGATATACGGCTAGGTTTAAGACTGCTTCAACGCACCTACTTCCTTAGATGTCGCATGAAGACAGATATCACATGATGATCACAGACCTTTTATTTAGGAGGGGAAAATGCATTACGCATACTACTCGGGTGCAAGGGATGACCCGAGTGGATAAGTGGGACTCCCGTATAGGCTTATGAGACCTACGCCTTCTGGTGGTGAGGTCACGGGAAGGCTTGCGCACATATCCGCGACCCCGCCGGCGGCAGCCGCTCCCAAGCGGCTCCTTCGCGGATGCCCGGAGGCCCTCCACTACAGGCACGCCAGATGTTTTGGCACACCTTCCTCCTTGACTTCCATCTTGAATAGTAGCGGACAAGGAGGTCATGGGTGCCGAAAAACTCCGGGTGGCAGAGCAGGTCGGTAGATCCGCCACGAACCATACCTCAGCCGCAGAGGATAGGGAAAGCATTTCTCTTCCTCTGCGGCCCCAGCAACGCTGTTACCGCGGAACGGCTCCGCCAAGTTTGCAGGGGCTAGGGTGAGTGGCGCACCGTAATACCAACACACCTCTCCCCTGTGATCCCACAGGGGCGCACAAAACGGTGCACCGTAATACCAGCATTCCTCTTCTTCTGGGGCTCCACATCAACGTATCCTCAGCGGGCTAGCTAATAAGCCCGCTGGGAGCGCCCTCCTCGGGCGAGCTGGCAGCCCAAACAGGCCGGCCCTTGGCGCATCTTAGCTTCACCGTGGATGACTTCCACGGTTACTAAGCCCCCCGCTTCGACAAGGCGGACGCCCTCGAGGGGGATGATCACGGACCTAATCTAACTTACACTCGATGTTACGAAATGAGACATATACACCCATGGAAACTTGCTCTCTTGAAACTTATAACTAAAGACGCACATCATTTGCTTGGCCAATACTCGCTGGGCTTATTATGACTGTCTCAATGGTCAATGTCGCGAAATAAGACTTGTTTTATGATGATTTTTGCAAACCTTCGCGTTGGCGACAGACACAGCATTGTTAATCGAGAGGTAACTATAGATTACTCTATATGTATCTCTGAATCCAATCAATGTAAGTCAGTTCGTTCGACAATTTTTTAAATTTATAGTGAGGGCTGTAAGTTAACAAAAATGACTTAGTATGTTTGGCTCGATCACTGATTGAAATCTATACTTGACTGAGGCGGTAGAGCCTTGAAATATGCCATCCAATTCAAGTGAGCCTTAAAGAACAAATAGGGGTTTTTACTAACAATTTCAGTTTTCTAACACAGTATATAGCAATAAGTAATAAAATTTGTATGTATAGCTTAGAAAACTGTCCAATAAAATTTCAGCATATAACTATTTTTGAAAGTATAAATTGGTATTTATGCTAATGTTGGTGGCACACTGCACATAAGAACTACAGCCAATTTTAATCAAGCCTGTAACTAAGTATGTACTCGTCGTAGCCACGTATACCACATATGAAATACAATAGTTACTTCGTATTGGTTAAACCTACTATGTACATCGAATAATGGAATAAAATTTTGCAAGTCATTCACTTCTGTTAGTCGGTTTGGAACTTTGCAAGTTTTTATTAATTAATTAATAGAATTGGTATCATCAAGTTGAACTAATGTAATGATAAAAAGACTTGAACCTATTGTACATGTCAAAGTCATTATTTGATTGGGGTAATTTGAACAGGCACATACAAGGCGTTAAGGCTTGTTTTAAAATGTAGTTTTAATAAAACCTATTGTATTTATATTCATGGTGTGACATGTAACGTGTCCAGACCAACTCGTCACGCATCACTGTAAAGAACGCCGCAGGTAATGGAAAACCCGTGTGCTGATGCAATCTGCGCGGAGCTTTTAGGACGCAGGCTACGCGGGGTTCGTTTTCACTTAGTCGTTATTCGCGCAATTAGTGGCGCGAGCCTGGCACGGCATGCACTGGTAGGCTTTTAACTAATTTTAAGGTTCAAGGTATATGTGGTTAGTTTTGAAAACAGCTACATTAGGTCCTGGGCGTATTACACACAGCACACAGTCAGCCCTTTCTGGAGCTCCGTATAGTCAACAAGAAACTCCTCGTTTCCACATGTCCCAGGTTCGATGTCGCATTTTACTTGTGTCTTAACAGCTGTTGTTTGGCATGGGTATATTGGGTATACAAAAAATCAAAATCAAAAATTAAAATCTACGTGAATGAAATCTAGACACTCAGCAGCGTGTCCAGCCAAGTTCACCCCGGGAACTGGCGGACAGCAGCCGTGTGTATATATTACACGAACCGTTTGGAGCCACTTTTGACCCCCCCTTGGATTTGGTAAATGTATTAAGATCCTTAAGAACAACTAGATAACATAATGCCCCGAGTAAGACCCTTCAAACGAGATGTGTCTCAACTGTATACAGCAATGGGACATTTTGCTCATTCTCCTTTCATAAATATATTTAGAACACACCTATACACCCGGAAACAAAGCGTATACCGATAGCGCTGCGTTTTCGGCAACATTTCACACTGCACCGGGTGGAGGTTTTAGTCCGTAGGCGACTGGGCCAATTCCCAGTTGAGTCGGGCATGCTCACGGAACCGGGCCGGTAGTATCCAATGAGGATTTCCTCCACCCACGGAAAAAAAAAGTTTAATAATTATTGAGATATTAAATTCCAAAAAACGACATTTTTACCACTGACTGACTGACTGACTGACTGACTAGTAATCAAAAACCTAACCCACTCGCAGGTGACCTAGAAAACTGAAATTTGGCATGCAGCTTGGTAATTGTGTGTACACTAGAAAAAAACAGAAAACAGAGATTTTTTTATTAGTTTTATTATTATTATTTATGATAGTCCGTCATTTATTAACCGAAGTAGAAAATCTTTTTTTGTTTTTTGTTTGGTACTTCAGGGGTGCACCCATAGTTATCAGGTAAGAATCTGATAATAAGGTCCTGGAGAAATCGAGGGAACTCTTCAAATACTTGAGGTGCACCTGTAGCGATAAGGGTATTTTGTATTGTAACTCGAAAATTCGCTCTTAAAAAGAACCATTTGGCAAAGATCGACAAAAAGTAATAGAAATCTGTATCCCATCAAAAACATAAATGTGAAAATAGGAGCCAAGTTCAATATTAATATTGAACTTGACTTTTTATGTTTTTGATGGGATACAGATTTCTATTGGGTAATTGAATGAAATGCAGTAATTTAATGAAGTTAAATGGAAAACGCTAATCGGGCGGGGCACATAGCACGTAGAACCGATGGCCGTAGGGGCGGAAAAGTTCTCGAGTGGTGACCACGTACCGGAAGGCGAAACGTGGGCAGGTCCCCCACACGGTGGACTGATGACCTGGTAATGGTCGCGGGTGTCCGCCGGATGCGGGTGGCGCAGGACCGGTCATTGCGGAAGTCTTCGGGGGAGGCCTGTGTCCAGCAATGGACGTCCTTCGGCTGATATGATGATGATGACGAAATGGAAAACACAGGTAAGTAGCCATTGCCTATGCCTATAATTAACGAGTAACAGTTATAAATGTTTGTTGTTCTCGGTTTACTCATCATCATCCTAGCATTTATCCCAGTACAGTTGCATCCTGAAGGATGCCCAAGGTGCGTTATGTAATCCTAAATCCCAAGAATTGAATTAGGCACTAGTTTTTATGGACGCGACTGCTATCTTATTGGGATTAGGCTTGTCAAGTGAGTGGGAAACTTGATTGTTAGAAATTCTCAAGTCGCCACAATGCCTGCAGGGCTCTAACTTGGCTTAACGAGTGTTGTTTATAGACATCAACTTAACATGCCTTCCAAAGCACGGAGCGGTCACCCATCCAAATGTTGACGAGAGCCGACGTTGCTTAACTTCGCATATCGCACGCAGTACGCGGGCGCCGCTGGGTCACGAACGCTTCCTCCATAAGTCAAAATCTACCAAATAGTTTTATATGTTTTATTTGTATAATAATTATATTTGTTTGTGTATCATATCACCCGTGTGGTGCCGGGTTTATCTCCATTTCCTTTCTTACCGTCGGTCGACTCGCGACTATGGAAATCAGTGTGAAGTGTGTTGTAGGAAATGGTCTCGCAACCTATAACTGCAATATCAGTAATATTACATTTTCTCTATTGCGCTGTAATTAAGTTACATGTGCTCTACTTAGGTACGAGTATATCACTTTTGGAAATATGGTCAGGAGTTTAAGTATGTATCATATACTTTTACTTTAAATGCCTTTACGTATTTACAACTGCCCAGTAAAACGGGTATAAGTAGTTATGGTTTTAGTTTATAATTATTTACGCAACAAAGTTACAGGCATGCGTTAGTTAAGAATATGTAACTTACCAAACTTACACGTACACAAGTAATCGTGAGGTAAAGATCAATTAATGTAATTAATTTAATATTGCAACGTCGGTCAACGTAATGGGCTAAAGTTGACGTAAAGGCCCACACACACAGCGGCCGCGGGCTCGGATCATGGACTCGGCTAAACACAAATCAACACCGATTCTCCATTTGTTAGACACGGGAATGTAATTACGCCCGGAACACTTGCCGGGGAGGCAAGAGGTGGCCCCGCGTCATTCAGGCTTTTAGTTCGAACCTCGACAACGATTGTTACTTTAGATTCATAACGTATATCGAGAAGACGTCTAATCTGCGATAAAAATAAACACGTGCGACTCTAATGGAAGTAAGAGATTATTAATGTCATATAACATATTGATTAAAAGCTTTAAGTGCTCTTTAATTATAGTTGTTATAGAGGAATGATAGTGCTTATGTTTCAACCGATTGAACACGATATATATAAACCTTTACTAATGCTATTACGTTGCGAGTAAAACTGCATATACATAGTTAAGAGCGCGCTTGGAATCTCTGCCACTCCTTGTCTGGTCTAGCTGTAACATGTAATTGATTATTCGCACGGTTCCTATTAATTTACATAAATGGTTGATGTGTGTCCGCTTCTTGTTGACAGCAACGATAGAAATATGGCATAATGATGTAAAGTACAACAATGCAATTAAAAGTACAGTAACCTAAGTGTAATTATTGTGAAGTGATGCTAGTTGTAAACATTACAAGCGGGGCGAAGTCGAGGCGGAGCCGTGTCACGCGTTAAGCTAAATTAATAAACTTGCTGCAGTCCGGCGTTTATTAAAAAACACTCATTAAAGCAGAGGAAAAGTAGGTGAAGTCGCCGGTGGGGACAGCGCCGCTAATTGCGCCGCCTTTATTGCTTAAATAAAGTTTTAGTGGGGGAACAAGTTTTAATTAAAAATGTGAGAATAGTTTTTAATAAAGGACGGGCTCGGTGCGCGTATATTGCGAAACTTTGAGCAATACGCTTAGCTTACAGGAAGTCCGATACTGCGCCGGCGCGCGGCGTCGCCTGTCCGGTCGAGGGTAACTGAAGAAAATCGCCGGGGACCTCAGCGAGTATGTAATATGCAATTTTGAACTCTACCTCATACATGACTTGTGTAGAATGTCGTTTAAAATATTAAAAAAAAAAGTGACTGACTTACTTCAATAATGTAATTGTAATACCTAATAATAATTTGTGTGGATGTATATTTTTTTACTTAAGTACCTATCTAAAAGCTACTACTTAATTGGTAACCTTCAGTTCACTGGTTAATTTTAGGATACTTTTACTTTCCAAGCCCTCGTTGAACCAATCGATAGATTGTGACAAACGGCGTTACCTACAAGAGAAACTAATAATGGTCTTGATTTACGCCCGCCCTTGTTATTACGACTCATGTGAAATGTAATTTCGGCATACTGCGCGCCTCGCACACATGGAACGGGGCGAGTGTGCAATACGTTTAATAAAGGAGGGACGAGAGTAAATCCTTCAATTTCGCCGGCACAGCGGCGTATTCTCGTTAACCGTGGCAATAAGTTAAACGGGCGGGCCGCTGCCCGGGCCGCGCGCGATGCCCGCGCCGGCCGCTTCAGGAAATTAAAAAGGTTGCTTGAGCCACTACGGGCTGGGATACACAACGTATACCGACGCGTATCACGCAAACCAGCATAGCTCTGACCTTCGATCATGCATAAGTGCTTGTTACGAATCACGGCGTCAAGTTGCAGTAGGGACTAATGCTGAGACGAGTAGATGGTACGTTGTGAATACTAGCTCCGCCGCGGCGCGCCCCACACGCGTCGCCGTCGAAGCCACCACCACCTCGCTAATCGCTTGCAGTCAAATGCAAACATTTTAATTAAAGGATTAGGCAGTTGTAAAAAATATGATCTCTCATACCCATGACGTTAACATACTAAAAATTATTTCCTGAGAAAACATGTCGTAAGTACTTTACACCTAATTAAAACAGCATCGTGGCATATCATGAGATTTAGTAGTAGCGATATGCGTATAATTTTATAGTTATTTGTTATGTATAATAACATAGTTTAAAGTGGCACTGCAAGCGGTCGATTTTAATCAAAGTTCCTTCATTTCAAACTTAGCTCCGGAGGCAGTGCGCGCTGTAATATGGGGCGAATGTAACTCTCGAACAAAGAATACAGCTCACGTTCCCGCTTTGGCTGTACTCCTAATTAGATGTTCGATGAAAGTGTAATCAGACGTTGGTCGGATCCGGGACGTAATTAAACGGCGCAGGCGAAGTGATTTATTAATAGAAAAGCTCGAGCCGTAATGAAATACTGGGCGGACAATGGTGGTGAGGGCGGCCGCTCGGTGGAAATTAAATTCTCAGCGCCGATGCACGGCGTCGGACACCGGCCCGGCCGCTGCCGTGTCTTCGCCACCGCTGACCGACACTTGCTTAATAATTCACACAGCAGTGACCACCGCCGCCCGGCCGACTCCTATTAGGGAGAACGTATGGAGGAGTATAAATTTGTCGGCGAGGGAATGTAAAGAAGATTGGTTTCCTCTGGAACGGGTGCGGAGAAAAGGGGTGGAATTGAATTTAGGCCCGAATCCACTAGCAGAGTGATATTACTTAACTATGTATGTAGTGTTGCGGAACGTGACGCTTTTACATCCGATCACACACTTACTTTTGATTGCAACTGAAGTGCTTGACGAATTCTGAATCATTGTAGAGGTATATTTACGTATATACAGATTTTAACAGCTTTTTCCATTAGTAACAAGAGCGCGCTCGCTAGGTGTGGGTAAAGTTCTTGGTAGCTTTGCTGCAACAATTTTAAGCTGTGTTGTCAGAGTATACTTTTTCAATTAGAGTATTGAAGCGTTCCGACCCCGTCATTATATTAGAGTGTTGTTCCATTCCACGGGGTGTTCCGGCGCCCGCCCTCAGTGCACTCGCCCGCTCGCCGCTGTCGCCGGCCCTCGCGCGGCTCTCTGCCTCTGTGCCTCACTCCGCCGCGAACCCTCCTTGGGAGTACACGTGCTAGCTCGTTACCTCTTCCCCGCAAACTTTACACGACCTAGCGAACGCCGCTCGCCGGCATCAACAACTTCCCTTCAATCGTATCCGAAATAATATACATCGCGCGCAATCCATCTCCGTGCGTCGGACCCGCGATTTATTAATCATTTCTGCACTTAGAGGATTTATTTTCCGAGTTTCATTAGACCGGTATCAATAAATCTTATTGGAAGTGGCAACTGGAGTGGACAAATACAAATAAGTGCTCCATTATCGTGACTGTGAAATTGTTTGTTGTGGATTATTGAAGCCAGTAAACGGAGAGGACCATTTAGTTACAGTGCTTCACTCGTTTCCTTGTAATAGCAATTCGAGGAAAATTCATTTCAAGGTATGTATTGTTGAGTAGTTATTAGGATAACCATGTTTTTATTGTATTTTGCGCATAGGAAAGTAAATTTTAAGTGTCAATATTTTGCTCCAGAAATATAGTGCTTTATTTTCTCTGCTTATTATTTATAGAGGTATCCGTATAGGCGTCGTTTTGCAAAGAAGCGCTGTGAAGGTTTAAGGCGATTATTTATCGTAAAATCCCTTGATCGCTCATTTACAGTGTGTCACAGCTTGCGGGCTTTTCTTTAAATAGGGTATGGAAACGTAGTTCTTTAACCTAATCATGAGCTTAATTTTATTATAAAACTAAAGCTTCAAGATCATTCATATTCTAACAAAATTTTGATTTCCAGCATTGTACAGTAAATTGACAAGACAGTACAAATGCAGCTCTTAATGTTCTGTTTACTACAACGTCATCCTTTAATCAGTGCACCTAGTAATTTAAAGGTGCGGATTTAAGAAATTGAATTGTACAGATAATTCAAATAATTATGCTTCGCTAATATATACAAGCAATCGCTATTGAAATTATCCGTTTTGATAAAAGTCCACGTGCCGGTAACGCACTGTACATAAGTCGTACAGTCAGCATCAAAAGTAGCTCCGCATATGACATGGTCAAAAGCTCTTATTCCCTCGTAATAAAGACTTTTGAACTCTTCAAATGCGTAGCTACTTTTGACGCTGACTGTACTAACTAGCCACTAAATACGAAATGTTACACTGCACAAATATCTAGTTGCTAGAGATTTGTGCTCTAAATACCAAGCAAAAAGACGAGATTGCGCTTTTTTCGATAACAATAACAATGCACATTGTTCGGTTGCACTCGAGATTCGTTTATTATGCAGTTTGTAATATGCCATTAGAACTCTCATTATTTTGAAATACAGTGTGTAAGTCTAATACGGGCGATAAATTAAATCGGACATAGTATTCATTAGTGTAATCATGAATTAAAAAGTTTTTTTATAATTACAGTTCATTACGACCCCATAATTATTATTTTTTAAAATTTTCAGCAGCAATGTACTGTAAACATGGTTGCGGTACCGAAATGTCAAATGTTCATTAGCAATACAACAACGTGAGCGTGTTTGCATTACATTGCGGGCTGAATTATTTTGTATGGACAAAATTATTGTTGCAACTTTAAGTAAATGTTATCTAATTACCTTTACTTTGTCCTATACTAACCACCGTTACGACATTCGCCCGTATTAGACTTACACACTGTATATTCTTACTGGTTATGATCAAAAACAAGGTAGGGTTCAATCCGAGTTATTGTGAGTTTCCCGCGAGAATTCGCATAGAACTGACTGCGCGCCTGAACAAGTTGCGCGGCACTTAAAAAACGACTGAAGATTTATTATGGTCGCGTTACTGACAGAAAGATTGGGCTTCGAACACTTTCTGACATCTTATTTTAGTCTTTATTGTGCGATTCACGCGAGCAACATCCGCGTACGTCACGGATACCGAAGATTGTAGTCATTTTCGGTAATTAAGTGTCAAACTAATTACTGAATGGAAACTAGGACAACGTGTCACCTCTCAACCTGCGATAGTGATAATGAAGTTCATCGTCAACAAAGCGACAAATAAGTACAGTGCACCCAAACTTTATAAATCAAATAATTGTCTCTGCAAGAAGTTAATAAATAGAGGTTATTTTTGGTCATATGGTTTATGTAACAAATTATTGCACAAAGTGAAACATATTTAACAAATAAACGGATAATTACGAGTACGAAGGTAGGACGTAAACCGTAATTTCGTACTAAATTGAGCTTGACACTTCAAAGGTTATTATTAGGTATTTTGCTTCGACTTTATGCTCAATTGTATGCCATGCTAATAGAATTAGAAACCGCATTTCAATTGAAGGAATTACTTGGTTGTTATTAGAATCATGCTTATTTAGTAGATAAATAAAAGTGGTCTGTCAGACTAGGTTCCTAATATTTATCTACAGCTCGTGATACTTTAGTTCAACATCCTACTGTAGGTAGGTATGCATTACAATTACCTTTACCTACTCTTTTAAGTATATTTTGAATTCATATAAAATCAAGGGCCATTAAAAATTTCACTTGATAGTCCCAAACAATGCATTTCAACATTATATACTACTTTAAAATATTCGCTTAGATTTATGTTTATTTCTTGTAAAAACACGCAACTTTAACAGTTATAAAACATATCCTAGCGTAATAAAAGTTACAAATAAAATCCCATTAGGCATTCTAATACTGATTAATTTTTAATTGCCCTTGATCCATAAGCGCAATAAATCATTTGTCGGACGCAGTTCACAGGTGGCAGAATTAATGGTTAATTTTCAATTACAACGCTAGTAACATAAAGAAACAAAGCAGATCGTCGGTGTTTCCCTTTTGCGTACCTACTTGTACCCTGTGATCTGAGAAAGTGGGAAAAGTAGCACACTTTGTTCCCAGAGTGCGCGCAGTAAAAAGATATCAGTATTATTTAGATTAACGCTTCAATACGACATGATACGACGCTCTTTTAAAGCTTGGTGACAATATAAGAGATGTTAATCACGATTTTTATTTTACTTCGTATTGTGGGTTATTACTGTAAATAGGTATACCTTTTGCTGGACGTTTCGCCTATTATGGTTTTTCTCTCACGTTTTGAATTTGCCAAACCATATGCTAATAAAACACACTGAAAAAGAAAACTGTTAATAATTCAATCTATACATTCCACGAACTTGAATTTAAAATAGGCATATTGTTTTTATAAAGCTAAATCTTGCGGCCAAGAAAGACGTCACACGAGATGATAACTATACTCATAAAATAATTAAGTAATCTAATATACGTAGTTATGCTTTTTAAACAGACGGTTTTAAATTAAGTTGTCTCATTAATGTTTGATGATGTTATGAGTCGGTAATTAAGTTTTATCTACAAGAGATAAATCGGGTAAGTATTATTACCTAAGTAGGTATCCATCCATAATAAGATTAATACGCAAGATGACGTATGTTGGTCCTATTTCATTAAGTACCTGCCTTCCGTATTGTATAAATAACTTTTTTGGCTCTCTGTGTCAAGCTGTCTCAGGCAGTAACGGTTGTAACAGACGGACATATACTCAGATGATTGTGTTTCTTTTTCTGTACAGAACATTAAAACTATCTAAAAATCGGCCAAGTGCGAGTCGGACTCGCGCACGAAGGTACCAGAAAAAAATACTTTTGTTGTATGGGAGGCCCTCTTAAATATTCTTTTTATTTTATTTTGAGGTTTTTTTTTTATTTTGGCAATAAAAATACAACATCTGTGAAAATTTTAACCTCCTTGCTTACGGTTCATGAGATACAGCAAAAAACGCCAACAACTACTCTGTTGTATGGGAGCCCCCCTTATTATTATTATTATTATGTTTTTAATATTTGTTGTTATAGCGGCAACAGAAATACACAATCTGTGAAAATTTCAACTGTCTAGCTATTACGGTTCTTGAGATACAGCCTGGTGACAGACGGACGGACGGACGGACAGCGAAGTCTTAGTAATAGGGTCCCGTTTTTACCCTTTGGGTACGGAACCCTAAAAATAAGAGGGTGTATATAATGAAGTCTCGTTAAGAGCGTGCCTTGAAATATTACGCGGTCTTTGAAACGCTGTACATATCAGCTTAGGTGGTAGGAAACAATAAAGACAGGCTGAGTTGCATCAACTTACGATCACAGACCGATCAACGTTAAATATGGCGCCGACAGCTGCCATCCCATAGAAACTTGTCAAACTTTCCATACATTCAGATTTTAACGAACACCGCTTACGATTACAGGCGGTTTGGTGCAACCTAGCCTAATTTTTCACATACCGGTTATGGTTCTTGAATATATGAGTGTTTTACCTTAGCGTACTCAAACATTACATGTATTATGTAAGGACACAATCATGGAATGATGACATCTTACCTCATTAAAAATTACATTGGAGGATATATAAACATAATTTCACAAAAATAGGTATATGTTTCGATTTTGTCCAAAAAAAGCAATTCTCGAAGAGTGTTACACCTCGTATTCTAGTGGGCGGAAGACAAACGTGTCTCTTACATGGGGGCGTGGGTTACACGGAACGAGGCACCCCATTAAGTCTCGACGCTGCTTTCTCGACGCATCATGCAAACAAGGAGTCACTTGAGGTCTGTTTATGTCGCAGAGATAGTACTGCACACGACACGACGCGCGTAATGATGGTCGGCGAATTAGTGGTGGCGTATGCGACCCCACGGCCCGACACACTGGTGCCACGCCCGCTTGTTATTTTAATTATTGTGTCTTAATTAAAGTTGGGCCCGGGCCCGTACGCTTAAACCACTTGCCCACGTTGTTTTCAATACACAATGGGCTTGTTACTGTGTGATTCGTTAGTCGCGCAAATGTTACACAAAGAGGTTTAGATTGGATCACTTTGTGCTCATTTTATTTATTCTAATTATTTCATGTTTGATTGTTTTGGAATCTGCTCTTTAAATCATACACATATTTATTGGCATACTGCTATACTGAAATTTTAAAAACAAACAACAGACAAAATTAATATTAAGGGTTCAATAAACATAACTTAGGACTATAAATATAAATTAAATAAACAAAATTGAATTAAAATTACTGTTCCCCGAGGTAATGCCCCAAAGATGCTGGCAGCATTTCCCCGCTGAATAGCAATACTGATGAGTTGAGTAAGGAAACCGCCAGCTCTACGGTCTCCAGTTGTGTGGGCCAGCATCGGTTTAAAAAGTTCTTTGCAAAGGTCGTGGGAGCTAGGACCCTACCGACCGAGGGTCTCGACGCAGTACCTACGGTACAAAGGAGTATTCAGTGCCGAGACCCTTATATTTGTTACATTAAAGTACAGCCGCACCTGCTCTGTTGGATGTTCCGGAGAGATGGAAAGGGGGCAACTTGTCGATGCGACACTTGACCCCATCACACCTTACCCATCTTTCATGGAACGAACGACATTCCAGCCGGTCTCTTGTCATCGTTCCTGGAAATCCAGGGTGGCTGTAGAAAAGCCGGCACATTGTGACGCTGGCAAAAAGCGGCGTAAGATTAAGTCGACTATGGGAGTTAACACATTTTGTACATTTATTTATTTATTACAAACAAACGTTTACATGACATTACAGTAAACCCAATGCGCCATGAAACTAAGCTTATAAATATCTATTTAGGCGACGAAACGGCGTGGCCCCGTTGTATTGTCGTCTCCGGTGTAAGATTCGGTAGGTTGCCTCGAAACCGTCGAAACACGACACCCTTCGGCCAGAAGTCAGCACATGCGATGGTCTCCTGCAGCGGCCGCGGCACGCGCACCACAAATGAGCTGAAGTGCACGTAGTGACGCGAACGCAGCTGGAATGGAACACCCTCAGCGGGAAGTCGGTCTTTTGGCGAACCAAATTAGTATATGAAATTGTATTTTTTTGTTTCAAAACCGAAATTATAATTAAAAGTACCTATTAAAATAAGTCTATTGTTACATAATAAAATGAATGCTTATTTAAGTACCCTGTACTTACCTGTTTATAATTAATAGGCAATGCTTAAAAAACGATTTATTGAATCATTCATCATAGCCTTAAACAATAACTACGTATACTTAATGGTTAATATGCAGTAATGAATACAATGAATGAATTAATTCTACTATCTATTAAACATGCGGTAAAAAATTCAAGACATGGTTTTTGTTGATGCGATTCTTGATATCTACGCGTACCATAAAAGACGACTTGCTAGTAGATGGTACAGTTACGATATCTGCTCAACAAAAACATGCCGTGTATTATTCTCACGTGCTAACTAATAAATACACTATTTATTGCTTCCTATTGAATAAGCATTCATTCATAGGAATTGAACAATACTCTTATAAATTATTCGCTTTCATCTACTTGTTTCACATGGAAAGTTTCAGAAAAAAATTACGACTTTCTTGTTGATCAAGCTCTCAAAAAGATTACACTGATAAAAAAACTGATTAAAACTGCTGTGATCGCAATATTTGTACAAACAGTTGTGTTGTGTCGCATGCAAGAGGTATGCAGGAAAACGGGAGTAAAAGCCTAAGTGTATATTATCTCCGTACATTTTAATACCTTTCACTTTAGGGTGTCTGTGTAACTCGGTAGCGCGTCGCAGAGCGTCGTTTAAGAGTATTATTACAGAGTTGCTCATTAGAGGTCCCATAATGATCCTAGCGGCCCACGCGACAGCCTTTACAAGTTTACACCATCGACGCCGTAATGAACACCACAAACGACTATTATTATACTACCGAATTATAACATCTAATTAGGGATGCCCGTTTTCACGGCAATACAAAGTATTGTACAAGTAGTTTACTTGCAACGTTATGTAGAGGTACGAGTAAGTTGCAATGCAAGCCCCTTTTAAAATGTTGCAATTATAAGTTGTAATCGGTCTTATTTTATGTGTAGATAATGTTTTATAACAATTTCAAATGTTCAGATTAATAATAAGACGTTAAATAATAACGGAAGGTACGGACCCCGGGCATTTTTCAAAACGCAAACTGTATTAGGATCCTTAATAAATAATTTATAAAAAAAAAAACTGAATTACTCGTTGGCGCATTTAATAGCTTTATCGTTTCATAAACGATCATCTGGCGTTATTATTCACTCCTCTTAAGTTTAGCTACAAACTATTAAACACTTGGGCCCGCGCCCAGGCAATCGGGCTCCAAGTGTTCCACTGAGTATTATGGAGGTTCGGCTTATACACGCGCGGTACCCAATTAGAGTAACAACAATTAATTAATTAACGCATTGTAAAATTGATTGTCGGAATGCGAATAGGCTTCACATCGTGTCTCAATTATAATTGATTCCATTAACAAAGCTTCGCCCATAATTGAAAGTAGACAGTTTCAGCAAAAGGGAGGGTAAGGTAATTACAAGATCCAATTTAGAATTGCCAACTCTACACTTTGCTGTTAGTTTCAAACAAAAGCTTAATTAATTAAGTCGAGAACAATTAAGCTCACTGCCGTAATATTCTCAGCAATTACGTGGAATTCGACGTATTTTGTAGTCGTCGGTAATTGCCAACAGTCTCGAATCAGATTGTATCTGACGCTAATAACGCACACGCCCATTAATTATACGCGAATACTTAATTGGAAAATCTACGAGCAAAAGCTAATTATTTAGGTAAGCAGATACGTAACCGCCGTGAGATCTCTACATAAATAAACATGCCTTCCAAACGTATTAAGTCGAACATTCTGCATTTAATTGGATATAATAAGTATTTATTAACTTTTTTAATAAAGATCTATCGTCCATTGTTTTTACTGTGGAACATTCAAGTGTGTGTGTTCGCTCGCGCTTGATCGGAGGGTGGTGATGGGAGCAATTGGTGTTCGTTGGACGCGTGTAGTTTAGGTTTCGGCTGTCAATTTGAATGTATGGGGTCTAATAAATCAGCGGCGTCGTTAGGCGAGCGCGGCCCGCTAACTGGCAGGTATAGGCGCGCATGTAACGAGACACATTTCCGAGCGTATCCTTTCAATTAGCGCCGGGCGGGCGCGGAAGCGGGCGCGGGCGCGGAGGCGGGCGCGGGCCGCCCGCCAGCCGACACCGGCTGGACACAGCCAGGCTTGCTCGTTACGCGCCCGCCTCGTTAGGGGAATTGTTTGTTCGAGTATGTAAAAATGTGTTTATTTGCACATACGCTCTGGGGTAAAAATATATGAAAAGACCCTTTTAAGACTTTTAATGATTTCCCGGCAAAGGGAAATTGGGTTAGTTATTTTCCCCGGGGTTGCCCCTCGTTAAGTTTTAATGGGGTAGCTACGACGTAATCAAATGTACTTATTTAAGTTAACGACGTTTACTCCCTAAACGTCCGTGTACTTTGTCGTCAATAGAAGTTATTAAACGAGGAGAGGTACGTGTGGTCATGTGGTTTCTTTGTTCTGCGCGCGTAAAAAACCCTGACTAATTAAGGGGAACGACGTTGTTTAATGACGTCCGAGTTATAGTTAATTAGGAAAATGCGTGGATTTCTGTGTATACTTTCTAAGCAGCATGGTAACAACATAACGAGTTAGGAGCCGGCTTCCGCCTCGCTCGGGGCGCAGTCGTCGTATACCTGTTAGAACGCCTAATTAATCTCTAGTAAAATGTCGACGTCTCGCTTGTTTTTGCCAGGAACTCGGCTCATTAGACCGACGAGGCATGTTGATTACATTCTGCAGCGCTTATTAGTGCAAACTCTCATTAGGGGATACTATTGTTGTAATTAAACAAGAAGCAACATCGAGACCGACCGCGGAGCCCAGCGCGCGCGAAATCCGCCCTTGTGCCGCTGCGATACGGACGCGAGCGCATCTCTGCTGCGGTATTGTGCGAATTTAATTAACAACTCAATAGTTACACAGTCGAAGAATGGAGCGAAGGGGGAGTTCTTACGGCGTCTGACACGAATCCATTGTTAGCGAGTGCAAAAAACCGGAGGTTTATTTAGAAGTGGTTTACGCAATTACGGAGGTACTCTGTTCCGGTGGGTGTAGAAGGCGAGGTGCGGCGGGAGGCAGTTTAATTGGACAGCCGCGAGGCTGCGCGGGCGGCCTGCAGCCGCGGCACGGGTGCTCCAGCCTAACACTTCTAATTGACTCGCCGGCTCGTATGCGAGCTTTTGTCTCAAATACCCGTCGTCGCTACTTGTGTTTCCATGACTTATTACTGCGCTGTAAGGCTAAGCACTCAAAACTCTCAACTGAAATACGAGTACGTCCGGACACCACCACCCTCATTTTCCATCTATTTCCGTTAAAAGTGTGCGTACCAACATCATTTCCAAAGTCCATTTCCGGATAGGGTGTTTCCAGCGAAAAATAAGCCAGTGAACGTAGTTCCGGACTAACTATAGTTCTTTTTTTATTGATTTGAATCCCTGAATAACTTTTGACTAACGAGTTGCCGTTCCGAGCAAAATTAGTTGTATTGTTGTGGGAACAGATTGGAGTAGCCAAATAATAAGTACTTATTTATAATTCCGTATTGTAAAAGTTAACGGTTACAAAAACATTGAAACCCACAGGCTTACGACTCATTTAAATCCATATAATGGCACGTTAACGATGTCTAGGGAAGAAATTGCTCTAGTGAAATAATCGTATTTTCCCACACAAGGAGGAGGGATTTTAATTAATAAATAACTAAATTTTAATACTAAACTGAACCGAGGTAAACCGAGTTTAGCAGGTACATATAGCCCCAGCTAAAAAACAATAAGTGTTTTAAAAATGTTAATTAATCGTTAAAATATTTTTGCTGCACGGCTATAAGGCATGGCATACACAGTGCTCTATAATGAGAGAACACGAACATTAAATAGCATCACGAACATTCAGCAATTTTGTTGTATTGTGCTGTTGCCTGACTATTCAAAATAAAACCTGGCAAGTGCCATCGTAATGAGATGCTGATCTCCTATAATTTCATACAATGTAAAATTAAGAGAACACTAGGATTGACAACATTTTTGTTTCACAGTACGAAAGAGAGCATTATAAAGGGTTTTTAAAAATCTTTATAGTCTACCTATATGAAGATTCAATATTTTTTGCAAAGATTGCTCACCAGGAATTTTGAGTATCATTCGTAATCAGATAATAATGAAAATGGGCATTAAATGTTAAATTAAGTGTAATTTTAAGTATAAATGAGCTCCATGGCAGGAAGCCCGAGTTTAGCAGAAGAAGACTAATTATGATGATCATGCAGGTTACTATAATGAGAGGTGTGGTGGTGCGAGGTGGCAGTTTTTGTCGATGTCGATTCTTATCAAAACTTTTCTATACATTAGCTTTTAATAATGATAACCCTCGACTACACCGTGACAGCCTATTTGTAACCGTTTCGTTTTATTGAACGGACACAAAATCATCCATTTATAACCCATCTCGTGCCAAATTGATTTTTCTACCTGAAACACTTTTAGACAAAATCGCTTCTGACAAGCAGCCGAATACAGTCGCGATCTTTCAGACTTGGTTTCTTTCAGGTTTTATTTTTGTTTCCAGTGCCGTATTTACGTTACATTACCTTAATTAGCTTGACCCTGCATTAATGGCTATAATAGTATAAAAAAATATCTAGCTAATTATACCTTTTCGTAATTGTACTAATTAAGAAATTTTAATTAATTTAATTATGTTGACAGCAATTGTGCACATTTATCAGTCGTAACGTAAATGTGCCTCGTCCCGGGCGGTTTGCATGCTATGTATATTGTTAGCACGTGCTCAAATTCACACTCTGTGTGGAACGATTTTTCTATGTACCTAATGGATAAAAGATAAGGTTTTTTCTTATAGAATAGATTAGGTGATGGTCTAATTAGGTACGAATTGTATACGATACGCACATGCGTTTGCCATGCAATCGTCGTCAAAAATATGAGTTACTGGAAAATAATAAAGGATATGATTTAATGCCGATCATAGTTACTTCGCTATGCAGGTTCTTTAGGTAAGTATGTGACTTTGTCGTATTTGCGAAAATATTTGTTATGTTTGCGAACAACAAACATGCCCATCCACACTTTGTGCCGTGCCAGTATGCCTATTCGACTTATTCGTATCCTTTGATGTGTGCCAAAAACCGTCTAGTCGACGGATACCTACGTGTATTTGCCATTCACGCTTAAAAGCGTAAAATGCGTGCGAATAAAGCAAACATCGACGAATATAGACGCATAAGCCGAATAACGCATAACGCACAGCGAAGTGTGGTGCCGGCATAAGGGTCACAGGGAAATAAACCAAAGCATCGTTTGTAATTTAAAGAGTATTTCCGGCAAAAGTGAACAATGAATTTTTAGACTCATGTGTTATGGGTTGTGTTTAATTCTTTTCCCGGGGAATTGCTCTAAATATTACTTATACAGTACAGAAGTAGTAGTAAATTATATAGTTGGAAACAACCTTATTTATTTGTATTTATTTGACATACGAGTAGTATAGATATTTATACTTTCATAAAATTTCCAAGATTTGAATCTTCTAAATATCAATGGTTAACATAGTTTTACTCGTATTTATTTACTATTTGTACGTAGACTAACGGCAGTAGGATTTTCGAAGGATGAAAGGAAGATTGAGTCGAGGGACATTCGGTTCCGGAAGACTTGATAATAAAATAATAAAAAATAAAAAACGTTTATTTCAGATCTAGTGATTGATCCATAGTGGGTTAGTAACAATATTACCTTATCTCCCTATTGTGACCTAAATATAATAAAGCTGCCTGCAATTAGAAAGGTAAAAAATAGTTCCCGATAGATTTAATAGCAATCCTAACTTGAGTATGCTGTCAAAATCAGAACAAGGTAGTGTTAGAATTTGGTATTTTTTAATTCTAGGGGATTAGTCGCCCCCTGGGATCAAGAGCCCCTCCGCAGTCTCTATATTATGTCAATGTCTTATGACTCTGCGTCCTACAGGGTAATCGCGTAGCTCTTCGAACGTACGATGAATCTACCTTACGCACGCTCGAAAACGTTACATTACACAGCGGCGGTACAGAGCCTGTCGTTTGTATTCACAATACGTTTTAGTTAATGTTAAAAAGTAGCAATTACGTAGTAATTTAAACCTTTTTGTTTGTCACGTTGACGCCGCGTGCGCTTGCGCCACAATGTATTCAAGTCGTTCGTAAACAATAGCCGTTTAACCGCTTATTAAAACAACCGCTAATTAAAACCCTTTTGTTGATCAATGAAGTATTGACACGAAAATATTAGTTTCTCGTGAATAATACTGACTTGACGTCATGCGTGCCATGGAGTAGAGAAAAAAGACCGGAAAAGCGGGTCCCGGGCTGCCAAGCATCAACTCAGAATGCAGCCGGGATTAACGTTCAGATGAGAATGAGACAACTTGTAAAAACTCAAAGGAAGTTGTAGTAAGACAAAGATTAAGCTTATTTATAAAACTTACATTAAAGGTACTCGCAAACCGTTCCCAATTTCGGCCCGGTTTAAGAATACGTACAAATTTTGATACGACAAGACGAGGAGAGCTCGCGCTCGCGGTAGCGGGAGCGGAGGAGGAGGCGGAGGCGGGGGCGGGGCAACACTTCGACACACTCCTCACCGGGCGGATATGAGCGGCTATTTAATTTCCGCGCCTTCAGTGATCATTCTGTATTCAACGAAATATATCTATCAATTCTGACGCTCTGTTAACAAACGTTTGGCATAAGAAATTGAAATATGAACGTTTATTATGTTCGGTTTAAATATGCATTATTATTTTAATTTATATGTTCAATAGTAATTTCATATTTATTTAGTGTTTAATTGAATCAGGTTTTAGGATGTCGTTTAAAATATTACTGCGTGTCAGGACAATCAAGGTCCCAGAATATGTAAAGTAATCTGAGCACAAAGCATTAGTTGGTAGCACGGCTGTTTATCTACGTAGAACGAAACGTGTATGATAGCGTCCATATTGTGTCAAAAGATTTTGACGACATACTGAGCTTTGATTGGCTACTGCCTACGTCAAACGTCAAAATAAAGTGACAAATAAAAATAAAATGGCGTCTCCTCGGAATTTCGAGTCGTCTCTGAACATTTTTTTAATTTTTTTCTGATGTTATTTAAATTGTAGTATTTATAGTTTACTATGCAGTAAACAAACGAAACAGTGTGTAGCTAATCGAAAAATCATCTGGAAGCGCGTATTAATCATTCTTTGGACAACAAATTGAAGATAGTGAAGTGCATCGTATGTGGCAAGGCATGCAAGTTCTCATTTTGCAAAATGTACGAGTGTTGTGGTTGTAAAACGTAGAACTCTGTGATAGGACGAAGATATATCGTTTTCCCGGATATGATATGAGATACATTAAAAAATAATTCTGCTGATAAGTAAAATGTTTGTTTAATTTCATTTAACTAAGATATAACTCAACATAGTTCACGGTATTTCAATTGAACACCAGTGGTGTTCAATTGGAAATGCCGTGAGCTTCTACACAAAGTGAAATTTAAATGAGCTATATATATATATTTATTGTTGGATGTTCACAGTAAGTTTCAT
The DNA here is from genome assembly GCA_905163555.1 of Notocelia uddmanniana. Classification (NCBI taxonomy): domain Eukaryota; kingdom Metazoa; phylum Arthropoda; class Insecta; order Lepidoptera; family Tortricidae; genus Notocelia; species Notocelia uddmanniana. Next base: position 29,019,833 of record LR991055.1, read on the forward strand.
TGCCACAGTGCCATTAAATAATAAAAAAAAATAAACGTCAAAAATCTACCAGCGGGTACAGATTAAATATAGTTGCTTACGGTCTATATATTTTCTTCGTGAGTTGGCGGTCTGAACCCTTACTAGTCTGTGGTTGGTAGATATTCCCATTTAGGTTTAGCGGCACCGCGTTCACTGTTGTATCAATCACCGGACAGTGAAGAGCCACGGCACAGTTAATTATGGATGTGGCATTTTCCACCCTTACCAGGAAGTTATTAGTTACTTTTTTTGTTTGACTGGGATTATTTCCTAATGAACAAAAATACCTCAGTAATTACGATCAATTAATCCTATACTAGAACTAGAAAGTATATGTCCACGTATGTAACTGGGTTTTTCTTGGTGATTTTTACTATGCGGTTGATTGTGGTTAGCCCCGAACTGTGCGCTCACGATGCATCTGTGAGCTCATCATGGTGCAATCGATGTGATGAATTAGTCCAGCGTTATCTAGTGGTGTTTTGGCACGTTTTGAAATATTATACAACCTCTTATATCTCGGCAACCCTTTGTCCAAATTGGCTCAAGTTTGCACTCTTCTGTCACATTGCGACTACCTATACCTACTACATTTCACGACGTTTCGTCGAACGCCACTTGAATTTATCCTCAAAGAACATACCAAGGTCATATTTTTTCTCGCTTCAATCGCTCGTTCAGTTAGTTAACATTTATTTTAATATATTAAATTAAGACCAAGTAAAAAACCTTGGGATTATCCTGGATCGCACTCTCTCTTGGGTTCCGCAGTTGAATGAAGTTAGCAGGAAAATGTTTGCTGCCGTAGGCTCTTTAAGAAGGCTTCGTAATTTTCTACCCATCGCCACAAAAACTGCGCTCGCTCAAACGTTACTGCTCCCAATCTTAGACTACGCTGACGTGTCCTATATCGATCTTTCACAGGAGCAACTGAACAAGCTTGAGAGAATCCAAAACGTTTGCATCAGGTTCATATTCGGGTTACGTAAATATGACCACGTATCTCATTTTCGTTCTGAACTCAAGTGGCTTCCAATTCGACTAAAACGTAACTTTCATATACTATGTCTTCTTTATGGAATACTTTTTAATCCTGCAACTCCCCGCTATCTAAAGGAGCGTTTCAACTATCTTTCTTCTATAAGGTGCGCTAAAAATTTTCTTCTATCTGTTCCATCCTCCAGCTCCAAATTTTACAATAATTCCTTTACATTTCAGGCGGCTCGTCTGTGGAATTCTCTGCCTGTAGATATAAGATGTGCTAAATCCCTTTTAATCTTCAAAAATAAGTTAAAACTATACTACTTGTCACTGCGGTAGTTTCGCATTTCTCCCTCTTAGTGTGTGTTGTTTGAACAATTTTAGAGCTTCTATCTAGTTTGACTGTGTTGTTAGCATAAATTTCTATTTATTTTTGCGTATTTTTATGTATGTTTACATATCTGTGTATATATGTATGTGTATGACTCTTTTATCTTTATTTATACCTAAAGACTTATAACATATTACGATGATTATTATTATTTGTTTGCCTACTCAATATTTTTTGCGTCAATTCCACTTCCCAAAGGTTGTCTGGAAGAGATTGCTCTTTAGCAATAAGACCGCCAATTGTCTACCGTTATTTAATTATTTAATTACTGTTTAACTGTTTTTGTTTTTGGTGAACAATAAAGAATAATTGTATTGTATTGTATTGTATTGTAAGACCATTTTTAAAATACATTTATAGGTTCCTAAGTTAGAACTTCTATTTTATTTGATACGAGTACAGCTGCCTCGTCGGTTCGTCAATGGCTGAGAGTAGGTAGTAACCACCAGGGAGAAGTTAATATTATACCTATACATACGGTTGGTACTCGTATAAATGGCTACACCATTATTAAACAAAATGTAGTACAATTTATCCTTCGTTTTAACGACCCATTTTTCCACTTCTTTTAAGCGCCCAGCAGTTATATGCTATTAAATTAATATCAAATAAAGGTACTACTAAGAATTGTTTTTTGCGTAAAACGCTGATCACTGCGTTAACTGCACGCGTGTAACGCTGCGATTGCCGCATACAATGAAATATAAAAATAATCGCATTATGGTCGCCCGTCTGTAGGTATGCTATAGCAATATCAAAGAACAGAAAATCCGCAACGTGCTAACAAAACGAAATGGAACTGTTATGTTCACGGCATAAGACCACTGACCGAGCATAGCCTGCATTTTATTTTCATAACAAAGAAAATATTATTTCGAATAAACACATTTCACACCTTCAATACGGTCTACTAAGAACTGTAACATCTGGATATTATCTATGTATATTTTTCTAAAATTATATTAAATAAAAAAAAAACAATGAGTAAAGAAAAAAATATTTTCCATATCAATACGATCTTTCTTTCGAAGTTTGATTGTTATTTAAAAGATACTTGTACTTTAAGTAGGACACGTGGTTAGGAGATTGTTGACATGCCTCCTCCATATTACTACATATTAGGTTGTTAGCGAGCTCCGTGGCAACGTGATGGTGCAGGCTTTAATTAGAGTTGCGTCAACATGCGGTGGATTCACGATTTTTGCCCCGGCCTATTATACAATTTTACGCTACGTATGATGAACGGTTTGTGACTAGGGTGAAGTGCTCTTAAGGCCCTCTAGTCCTGCGAGAGTAGGTATTTAGCGCTGTCCTGGCGGTGCGTGAACAAGCCCGCGCGGACGAAGCGACTGTGAACTCGGATGACCCCGCTAGCTTCATACTGGTCACAGTATAGAAATATAACTGTATTTTTACTTAAGAAATGCATTAATTATGATTAAACTTTAGTATGTAATTGATATCATTTTTTAATAAATAGGTAGTAAATAAATAATTGAAAGTCGAACTTACGGTAGGATCCATTATAATGAAAAAAAAAACAATATTCATAGTACGACCCTGAAATTCGTTATTTAATCTATGAAACCTAAGAACCTAAGAAATATGTCTTATACCTCTCTACTCGATTTGTTTAATAGGTCATGCAATTTTTTATCTATTTGTGTTATATTTATACAGGGTGTTATATTTATTTGTCGTGTGCGTGTCATCGTCATCATCATCATATCAGCTGATGGACGACCACTGCTGGACATAGGCCTCCCCTAAAGAGTGCCACATAAAATACAGACAGAATATTTTTTGGTGGTTTAATTTATTCATCAAAAGTTATTAGCTCTCAAAGCATAAAAAAACATTGCGAATATTTTACTATTTATGCGAAAGGTTACCGTATTTTTAAAAAATAAATACCAGAAATGATTTTTACATAAAGATGACAAAAGAATCAATATGGTATATAAAATGATACCAAACTTGCCACGGTAGCTACCTGGAAATGGGTAGATCTTATAAAAGAAGATTAGCTAGAAAGATAGAAAGTGTATAAATTTTAAAAGGGTCGGCAACGCGCATGTGACACCTCTGGAGTTGCAGGCGTCCATAGGCTGCGGTGACCGCTTACCATCAGGCGGGCCGTACGCTTGTTTGCCACTGACGTGGTATTAAAAAAAAGACGGCCGGAATTAATGTGTTGAAGCTCACAGCTTAAAAAAATATTCAAGTGCAAAGCAGTACTCGTAGATCTCTTACTATATCTACAATTACTGGTAATAAACATTTCATTTATAATTTTACCAACTTTGGTTCCATTTCTGGAGGGGTTCAGTTCAGTTGTTATACTGTCATTTTTATACTGTGGCACTATGACCATAATTTATTTGTTAACAATTACGCCTTTTTTCATTCGGGTTTTTATTGCCCTTCTTACATAATTTGCAACCATTATATAAATACGTCAAAAACTGCTGGTTTGGTGCACGAAACTGTCGCGGATAAAACTGACACAGGTCCGTTGTCTGTAAGCGCCAGCGCGCGACTGATCGGGCCTGCCGAGCCTCCGCGCTCGCGCATTTCGTAGGTATTTAAACATATTAATTCATACAATCATTTTATCTTTTTAAATTCTGCAAAAATGTCTAGAAATACTGAATGGCTTTAGTTTAGTTCAAAAACTTTATTTAAAACATCAATAGTTTAGTCGTCAGATTGTAAATGCTTTACAAAAAGGAGTAACTTTGGGGTCTCTTTCTATCGAGCGAAGTTCATTAGATCGTGTATCTGAGTGCAACTTTGACTAGACTAGATCCTTAAGTAAAACATAGAATTTTTTCAAATTTTTAAAACCCTTTTTCTACGTTTCAGGTTGTTTTTAGAAAACTCGAAAACGCTAACTCGCTTGACGACCTCCCCTTAATAAACTTGACAAGCAATATAGGTACCATTTTTAAATACACACCAAAAAGCCATAGTCAACATATCTTGATTAGTATGCCTATTGTCCTATACGTGATTATTAAATACATACAATAAAAATACTCCTTATCTCTCCAGGAAAGCAACAGCACAAAATTAAATTTAACTAAATTTGGATATAAACTACAGTCGACAACAGGCGGTCTCATCACTAACGATCGAGAACCGAATAAATAATATATATAATATTGTATAATAAAATTAAACAATTATATTCACATCAAATAAAAATAGTCTCACGCGCACTCGGGCACGATGGGACGTACCCTACGCTGCATGAGTTGGCCCGTAGGGGCATTAGGGCAGGTCGGAAAATTGTGTGGCGTACCGCTTACGCACTTATAGACATACAGTTATAATGTATACTCTCGAATTCCAATATTGCATTACTTGAAGGTCTTTTAAAAGGTTATTTTATTGGAGTGTGAATATTACGTTATTCTTTTATCAACATTTTAAATGCTATTTTAAGTGGGAAATCGGATAATCATGCGGTGTTGTTAGTACGCTACACCACATTATCTGCTACTTAGGCATAAACATACGAGTACGAGTACTACGCACCACGTTCTGCTACGGTTTATCTATTTTGTATTTTGCTGGAAAATAAGCATTTTTCAGCTAAACGAAAGTTTTTGTATCTCAAACAAATTGCCCGAATGTTATTTTCCCCGGACTCCAAAGGTAAAACTACTCGTACAGCTTCTTAATCAGTTGAAGCACTCATAACTCACCAATCTACGAGGTTGATGGCCACATCCAACTTGTTTGCTTTAGCGCTGGCGGGTCTTTTCAGTGCATCGCAGAATGATTTGAAAGCTTCCGTAATACAATAAGCAAATCACTTAAGTATTTAGCATATTCTCCTAGCTTCCGTAGGTATTTGTGATTGACTAAATTAGTGAAATTATCTTGATATCTGACATGTATTATATTTGTAATATTATCAATGAATGAGTATGAGTCCCCGGCTATGTCCTACCATGCTATGTCAGACCACCGTGGGATGGGCAGCAGCATCCCTTGACTGCTGTGGATATTCTGCGATCGCCAACCCGCATGCCAAGCGTGGCGATTATAGCATTTACTCCCCATGCAATTGAGAGAGGCATATGTCCAGCAGTGGATGTCCTTGGGCTGATATGGTGGAGTATGAGTATGAGTATTGAAATAGTATGTTTTTATTGAAATTCATACCGGCAGGCAAACTGTTGATACAGTTTTGCAGGTAAATGCATTCGGTTACGTGTTTTGTACTTCGATAAGTAAATAAATAAATAATAATAATAATAAACGCATAAATTTTAGTATGTAACATATTTGACGTTGTGTACAAGCAAAATTTTACAATAAATAATTTCTGATTTCTAACTTGTCCGGCCACGTTACGGTCATCCGGATTTCTAAGTTAACGTTAATCTAAATGAGATTTAGTTTGAAAGGCCACAACACAATAGCCTCCGCAAAGGCTAGTGCCTACACTTATTATTAGGATTCGATAGCAACAAGCGTGTCCCGGACTCCAAGGCCGCTCCGAGGCGGTGGCTCAGGATTCAAAAGGACAGCACTAAGATGAGGAGTCGTATGTACGAGTACCTACATTTGATTTTGTTGATTAAACTACACCCTATCTAGGTACCTTCGTCACGTCCCATTAGTGTCGCTGCCACAGGCATCAGTTAAGATAACGCACCCTAAACCCGCAATGATATTTACATTCAATTTAAATGTCGGTATGACGTGTGGCAGGGTCGTGTTAGGCGTACTACTATTCCAAACTGACGTAAGTGCATTCATGATTACATTGCACTTATGTCATATTTCACTGCCGCAGCCAAAACGCAGGGGGACAAGCGAAAGTTATTAACGCGGGGGCTACACTAACGGATCTCGCGAATTCGTTCTCTCTCACGAATGTTCGTTGATTTCCGTCTACTTTGTCGTGTGATATTTTAGATTGGAAATATGTTTTAGTGGTGTAATGGATACCAAACCCAATTGTGGGTTATATCATATTCAATTATATTAAAATAGGTAGATGTATAAATATAGATATTAGGGTGGTTCATTTGCGGTGGTCACGTGAGTAGTTAAGACGACGTTATAATCGTTGTGACTCCAGCGTTAAGCACCTCCTCTTTCTTGGCAGTGTGATGTGAAGGATAACAAATTGTGTGGAGTGTTTGTGGCGGGGATGCGGTCTGCTCGCTCGCGATAGCAGTGTCATTACCGCTATCGGAGATCGGCTCCGGCGCAGCAAACATGACTGCCGACAGTTTAACCCCTCGACGCTGCCATTTCAAAAGGGGGTCAAGAAAATTTTGCATCAGTACACTTTATAAAAAAATAGGTACGTTGGCGACTGACTGTTGAGCCTTTTGTAGTACCTAGTCTTTTTAAGTTTAATATGAGCCAGATTATAAAGCTCCTTTCTGTACGTCAAAGGTTTACTGCTACTAGTCATGTTGAATCAACAAGCCTACCAGTAGTAGTTCAATGTCAAAGAAAAAATCTTTCGGCAGCGGCCGGCGCCTTGCTATGTTTATCATGCCGAATTGATTCGCAATCTTATATAGAAAACTCCCGTGAGTTACAGACATATTAAAATATAATGACTATTAGTGCTACACGAGCCTCCACCGCGATAAGTACTCATAATTAAGGACCGCGAAACGGTCCGAAACATGTCGAGCGTTATTCGACCATTTGATACCTTTCCTTAGTATTTCTCCCGAATTGAACTAACTTAACTAAAGTTTTACGAAAGTATTATAAAATACCAAGGATCAAGGTGTGATATCTAAGGAGCATATCGCGCGTCGCTGTGGCATCCTTTCGAAACATTCTCCCGGTTAGGCAAACTACGCCAGATAGCGCACCTTGCACCTTGGAAACCTTAGATAACAGTATTCCACCAGCAAATCTGTTCACAGAATCAAACTTAATATATGGCAAAATTTAGCATAAAGCTTTCCAAGCTTTTGAATAACTTGTTTCTTACCCTAGTCCAAACGTTGTGTTAGTTTTAAACGCCCATTGAAAATAAACACGGCCAGTTTAAGTTAAGGTATTTCTTTTTATAAGCTAGCTTACCTTTCCGCTGTAAACTAATCTTTATTTGAGTGGAAGTTATTTTGCTGTGCAAATTAATATGTAACGTTTTTGGAACAGGTGTTATAAAAGAATTCTTTGAAAAAAGTGATAAAAGTGCATGCATTTCCACTTTCTTATTAAAGTTAAGGCAGCCTTATGTTTTGAGTGACAAATCCAATTTCATTCTCGACTGCCCCTCTTGGCCCGCGCCCCGCGGACCGATCAGACCTTATCCAAATTGGATCTTGAATAATAAAGAATCGGGGCGATTGGATTTTATTCCTTAAATTCAATTAGCACACGAGGGTCGTGTGTGACTGCAGACGAAAGATAGAGGCATATTATCGTATTAAAAGGGATCGTATGGGTTTATTTGGTCGGAAAGCGTACTTTAAACGCTTATATAACTAAATGAAAACATCCTTTATTTAGCGGCTTAACGTTTTTATACTCAACAATGTTGATGCTGAACTTGAAAAATAAACATAAAATGTAGAAAAGTGTTAAAGATACTAAAATTAAACATAGAACCTAAAAAATACAACAAACACATGTATTGGTATAAAAAATATGAGTAAATTTAATTGTATGGACGATTTTATAGAGGTAATATGCCATCTCACCTTTTATACAATCTAACCCCCTTATTCATAAAACTTAAGAAACCTCTGTTAACTAAAAGTTGTTTTGTCCCTTTCTCACAAACATAAATGTCAAAGTGACAGATAAGGGCAAACCATATCAACTATAAATTACTATCATATCAAAATATTAATAAAAAACATCACATGTATACGCTACTATTGTATGTTCATTAGTAATCAACAACCAACTTAATGTAGTGATTAATTTGTACTATCTGTTATTTATCAGTCTGTGCACACATGTATAAAAATTATAGTCCAGATCTAGATTTTAAGCCATATATATAATTGTCTAAATGACTGTAATTTGTTATGTGAGCCAAATAAATAAATAAATAAACCAACTTTAGCGGCTTGTTAACTAATAGAGGCTTGATGGACGTTTATGAATAAGGGGGTAAATGTATAAAAGACGAGCAGACATATGACGAGTAGATTAACGTCAAACTTAATTACCCGGAATGCTAACCAAAAACACTAATTAAATATTTTAATACTAGTTTTATTTTTGTGCTAATCGATTTCTTAATGTTTGTTAACTAAGTTTGTGTGTAGGAAATGTATAAGTAATAAGTTATAACAGACTGCTTATTAGTCGTTGGTTATCTTTTTGAGCTCCGATGCAGTGAGGCGATGACTTGGATTGAGACTTAAGTTTGTCGTTTTCGATATACTGTTGTACTTATTCACTGCTTCATATCCTTGATCTTGTCCTCGGTAATTAATAACAAGTAGAAATTTCTTCCAGCTCCTGTTTCCGGAAACACACAACCTTAATGTCTTCAAGGTAAGAGGGAACAGGTATCTTCTGGGTGAGCGTGTTCCATCTTAGACCTTATCGTAACTTTTCATCAGGTTGAGCCAGAGTCATACCCAAACCCATTTTAATTAAAAAAAGAAGTATCGTTTCAATAATTATGTTATACAGTCACTAATTGAAAAACAACAATTTATCTTTGGGATTAATAAACATGAGAAAAAAGTAACTAATTTGACTTAGAGTGACATGACATGAATTTAGTAGAAACGATAGAATTGAAAGCATTACCTTGTCTCGTGGTTATTCTTATTGCTTCATTTGTTCATTTGACAGCTATGCCTAAGAGCTGTCAAAAGAACAAATGAAGCAATAAGAATAAAACTTGTATATGAATAATTGTAAACCACTTTAGAAATGTGATTTTTCCGTGCCGTACCTAGATGATTTCTAGTTGATATTTATTGCAACCATTATACTTATGCAAACAAGGATATTTTTATTTGAAAGGACATAAATTTTAAGGGTTCTATAGTTCACAAGGAACTCAGTTTCGCCATGTCCGTCCGTCCGTTCGTCCATCTGTCCGCGCTCAGTAACCGTTACTATTAGAAACCTTTAAATTGGCATGGGTATACATATTTATTTATCGTAATTTTACCATTCTTGCTTAAATGATGGATAGTAATTAAGATCCCTCCATTAAACTGGATGAATAACGGAATTGTGATATTATCGTACCCGTGTGTGACATAAACATCGAAATCTACTCAAAGTAATGGAAGCGATTTAAGGTAACTGAATCGGACCGATAAAAGTGTTTTTATAAAAGGGCCCGTTGAGATTAGAACCGCTGTATTTATAACGCAATTAAAATATTATTAATGTGTATTAAGCTTTTCACGTCATTGCTGGTTTAATTGCCGGCTGAAGTTTTAAGCGGCTTATCTTAGTGCCGCTTGCACGAACGCCATTTAACTTTCGTTCCGTTGACGATTTGAAATGTTCGAAGAAAATGTGATTAAGACCTAAGTCTGGAATAGTCTGGTTATCTTGTGTGTTAACCAAATGTACATTTTTTTTAAATACCAAGTCGGTGGCTAACAAGCGTACAGCCCGCCCGATGGTAAGCGGTCACCGCAGTCTATGGACGTCTGCAACTCCAAGGGTGTCACATGCGCGTTGCTGACCCTTTAAAAATGTATACACTCCTTTCTTGAAGAACCCCATACTGTAGTCCGTCGGAAAAACCCCGGCATTCGTTCCACAACCGGAGCGTCAGACATTATATTGAATTGGTATTTTATTGGTCAATTAGTTTAATTTTATCATCAGTTAGCAAAAGATGTACAGGTGCATACAGATGCAGTGTATAATGATTTCCATCGGCTAACTCGGAACACGACTACACCCGAAGTGGCTATCAATTCATCATCCTCCTAGCGTTATTCCCAGTACAGTTGCATCCTGAAGGATGCCTGGGGTCCGCTACCTAATCCCAAGAATTGGCGTAGGCACTAGTTTTTACGGAAGCGACTGTCATCTGACCTTCCAACCCGAGGGGGAAACTAGACCTTATTGGGATTAAGCTTGTCAAGTGAGTGGGCAACTTGACTCTTAGAAGTTCTCAAGCCGCCCGGAGGCCTCTAACTTGACTTAACGACTGCTATCATAGACAGCAACCGGGATCAACGGCTAAACGTGCCTTCCAAAGCACGGGAGCGCTCAGTTAGTAACCACTCAAAGCGGTCACCCATCCAAGGACTGACATCGTCCGACATTGCTTAACCTCGCATACCGCACGCGGTACGCGGGCGCCGCTGGGCCACGAACGCTGGCTATCAATTATAGTATTAAAAAATTGGATTAGTGGACGTTTAGGAATAAGGAAATAATAAGTATCTTCTGTTGGCACAGGAAGGTGTTCAGGAAAGAGTGTATACTTTATTGGCCAACAAACTGCTCCGCAGTTTGGCGAAATTTTGTAATAGTTTTAAGTCTTTTAATGTATGAGCAAATAAAAAAAAAGTTCATGTCTGTTAATGTGAAACTTTATTAGTCAATGAGAAATGTCAGAATGAGAATTGGTAGTATTTTGCCATTTGACGTGACAGAAGTTAAATACTGTAATTGATTGACACTTGAGGATTGTCGTTTCAAAAGGGCTTATTTTTATCTTAGCGGCACTTCTAAAGATAACCTTGCCTAAGAAAACTTAAAGTCCAATTTAGAAGTAGAGTTACAGAAAAAATAAACCCTTTTGAAATTACACTCCTCACTTATTCGGGTCTAGTCGTATTCCGAGTTTAGCCGATGGAAAAGCATTATTCACTACATCTCTATAATTAATAGTACATTACTACAGAGGCCGGGACGAAAGGGGTTGCCGGCCGAAGACATATATAGGTCTAAGGCTGGCAACCCCAAATTTCCCGCCGAGGTATGTATAGTGCTTTTCTCAAACATGAAATGAAATAAACAACAAAAAAAAACAAAATTTTATTTTTAATACGCATAGTGGCAGAATGTCATGATGCCTGTGCCACAAATTTATGTGGAATGGAATTAAAAAAGAGGACTTTGCCGGCCTAGGCCTGCAAGATTTGTATGAAATTCCATTAACGACCTCTTGTCATAGCCGCGCCTGAAACGTCATACTTCGCAGCCTATTATAAGGAACATAACATGAATATTTCATTGCATGTTTGAGAAAAATACTTTTTCACCTCAGCGGCTCGAAAATGGCGGTTTTGTTGCGTGAAACCAGTGAGCAAAATGCAATTTTGCTGCGAGCGTGAAAAAAACTAACTTTTTAATTTATCATATCGTAGGTTAGTTTAAGTAACTTCATTCTCTCTATCACTATTCCTTTGCGTTATAAGTTCTCGCCGCTGAGGTGAAAAGTGGTATGTATCACACGAGAGCAAAGATATTTGCATCTCGTGTCTTTGAGTCCCTCGCTACGCTCAATAATCTAATTTTGTATTATAGAATCTTTCGCTTGCTCGGGACTCAACATCAATACTCGCAGCAAAAAATTACTTTGCTCTCTTGTTGAACAAATAACTATTGAGGTACTCAAAGCAATACAATATTTATACGTTTACACCGAATAACATTTGTTACAACAGTTTTTTCCAAGATCCCGCCATCAGATCCAGAGTGACATTGGGACCAACTAGAAAACATACCTACCCTTTCAAACAAAAAAACAATTTTTGAAATCGGTCCACTAGTCACCGAGTAATCGGTGAACATGGTACATGGGTGAATTGCAAAAAAAATTACATAGTTAAAGGCTTTAGTTAAGAAAACTTTTTTTTTAAAGTCAGTTATAATAGAAATTATATAACATTTCGGCCCTTTCAGATGATTCGGTATATCAATACGAAGTTAGATGTTGACTTTAAAAATTAACTACGATTTTCACACGTAGACATACGTGTAACGTATATTTCTGGTCATGTATGGGAAACGACTCGTTATTATACGATATAAAACCTTAATTACATTAAAGTTGCATAACGTAGGCGCTAATTGATACCGCATGCTCGCCGGCTTTACACACCGTAAAATAAAGGATCATTATAACATGGACCTTATGCCAATCCACTGAAAGCTATATTTGAATGACGGTTATAATCATGTTAATGCTAAAAAATAAATATTATACCCGACAGCCCCAGCGTTTTTTGCCCATTAGTATTATGCTATAAATAATCAAACATATGTTCAACATATAACACGCATAATGCATTAGAGTTGTTTTGCGACATCAGCTTCTTGAAATAATAGTCAGCTCAATGTTAATTAATTATTGAATGTGTCTTCTGACTTGGCGTGGAGAATCTGTTTGTGGGTATACTATTCTACCGAGATATTACTATGGATTTAGTAACATATTCGTACCTCCCCGCTTCCGCGCATCTCGCTAACTCGGCGTTAACTCGGCAGTTAACACCTTTGGCCTTTGGTTTAGGACCTTTACTTTACTAACGTTATTAATGTTGTACTTGTTAACGTTCTATGGCGACTATAATCGAATAAATATGGTGAATAGCTTATTTAGATAGCGGTGTGCCGGCACCACGAAGTTCGAGTATCGACTCAGATGTCGATGACACTTGAATATTTAGGGAAATGACCAAAGCTGAGATATGATCAAATCGCTAAGGGATATGATCAATTCAAGCGCGATGTTATAGTGGCTACTCCATTTCATCATTTTCCTAGGAAAATCCAGTGTTGATCAAATCCATGAGTCGGTTCGGTATTTCATTAATAGATTAGTTTACAGATTGTACAAAATCCCTATACCTAAACATAGTGAAATTATAATGAAGTCGACCACTGTAACTACCTATGTTCACAAATATTCACTCACTAACTTCAATTTCCATAGACAAGTTTCGTACAATGATAAAATCTCAACTCGCGATTGTAAGTTAGTGATTTGATTAGGTCCCCAGTACCGGGACCAGTGAATTATTTTCCTATATATATATATGTGTATGTCGCAGGAATATATAATATGAATATGAATGAATATGAATATATACTAATTTCTATTTTAGTCGTTTATGGCAAGATAACAACACACATGACGGTTATTAAGGTTTGAATATTGAAAGTGTGATAGAAATATATTCGAAAATGTAACTTGCTGGTGAACGCTCAGGCTCCGCTCAGCCCCAACACTGGTCACTATGCACTCGCGTGATGGTAGTTAATTAAACTTTAAGCTTAAGGGAAAATTTAATTTCCGGAGCCGCACCAAGGGATCGTATTTCTCTTATTTTATTTGTTGCCACTGATGCAACTTTTCTGTTTGGCTTCTTTTGTTTTATTTTAGTATTTAATTCGTTTTGTACTTCGTTACATAGGTTTTCAGTAAACCATCGGTCACCGTTCAAAGGATGAAATTATGTCAGAAAGAAGCAAACAGTATTGTCATGGTTTATTGTAACATAAATAAAGTAAAACTAGGGATGGGTTAAATTAGTGTTGCTTATTTGTCATGCATGACGGTTATAAACCAAATTGCCAGGGTTAGCACATAGTCAGAACACACAAAATGTACCACACAGGCACACGGTAGGGTTGTAAATTGGATTTGGTGTGATCAGGGCTGGCGGAGTGGCGTGCGGCTGACGAATGATGCGAGTATAGCAGGCGGTGGCGTGCAGCACAACCTTAAAAGCAATATCCGGCGCCGGGCGCGCCGCGCGGAAATGAACCGGAAACGGCGGTGTATTAAGCCGCAGGTACCAGCCCTTCAATTTATAAACGCTTGCGGCTCCAGCCTTCTCTGTAGCTGAGCTCAGATATCCGGCGCAGTTAATTTGTAACTTGCACTGCGATACTATCATTAGCGCTTCTTGTAATACTTAAGAGTGCGCAGTACGCTCGGTTCTCCATACAAACGTATTTATGCTCTCATTTTAAAACGCCATGCTAGAATAACATGAAACTTTGTATACGCAATGGGATCCGGCATATCTAGGTCGGCACATAGTCTCTGTTGCTTGAAATTATAATGGAGAAAAAATACAGCGATTATTAAGGTTTTCATACAAGCCGTAAAAAACTCAAAAAACCGCTGTATTTTTTTTCTTTTACAATTTCTAGCAACAAAAACTAATTTCCGACCTAGATATGCCAGATCCCTTTGTGTATACAAATTTGCATGTTATTCTAGCATGGCGTTTTAAAATGAGAGGGTAAATACGTTTGTACGGACTGTATGTACTGCGCCCTCTTAAGTATGCCACAGAATTTTTCTTAAATAGCTACAAGTTAGAGCTTTAAGAGAATCAACAGTCACCTATAAAGCTAGTTATAATACTTGACCGGATAGAATGTTATAAAGTAATTTAGATAAGCGCAGCTGATAGTACAATAACCAAAATTGCATTTCCCCGGCCTGAGCTAACAGCGAAATGAAATAAAGTCCGCAAACAAAAGTTTGCAAATCCAACATGATTTGGTGCGACGGTAAACATCGGCAGCATCCCGGTGATATCGCGAACGAATAACATTAAACTTTGTATGGATTGAATGTAGAAAACCAATTTCGGTGTTCGGCGAGTGCGAGCCGACGGGATGAGGGTGTCAGAACGCTTTGACAGGTCTCTGATTGAAAAATACGGAAGCCTGTTTATGGAGCAAGTGAGCGAGTAGTCAGTCTGCAGCGGCGCGGGCGACGGTCGACACCCGGCTCTAGTCTTCGAGATTGCCGGCTGAAAGGCAATATAAACCACAGTTACAGTTGTAAAATAGGGACGGTAACAAAGACCTACTTAAGGCGATTAGTTAAATTTATAAAAAATTTAAGAACATTCGCCCGAGAGTAACTGCGGCGACATTGTGGTAAAGCGACAAAAAAGATAGTTATGAAAAAAACTTGACTGTCAAGGAATAGTTATTTGTACTTCTGCTTACTAGGCTGCGAAATTGTTATTTGGCGCGAGTGCTTGTATTAGCGAGACTTTCAAGGCTCGAGACGCCAAACATTGCTGTCGAGCGAAACGCACAACTTTTCATCGCACCAGCACCACCACAAGGAAAATAATTCATGTATTAATGAAATTATACATAATTATTATTTATCAAAGCAGCAATACTTAAGGTACTAGACTGTACCATTACATCATATATTTTTCACTTCTTATGCTCCAAAAGTGTGTCATATTACTTGTCAAACGGAGCTAAAGTAGTACACTAAACCCTAGGTAAACCCTATACTAAAATCGATCAATCAGGAAACAGAATTAATTGGTCAAAACTGAACGTTTTTTAGTTTCCATTTTACAATAATTAAGAAAGTGATTTAATTGTTTGAGCAATGCTTCGCAGCGCTCAATGGCAGGTCGAAGTGAAAAGTAGAGTGTAGAACTTTGGTCTAAAAGTCATTTTACCCCTCGAACTATTTACTATCTCGAGGTAGTGTGGCTTATATTAGACCCTTGTCATACAATCTACTATCTAAATGCCTAGTAATGTCCTTACCTGTCGTTATACCTATTAAAGAAAAACGTTGGAACTCATGATAGTGAGCCACATTCGAATTTTAAAATCACTTTATCCGCTAGTGCATGAAATTGAATTTTGTGCGCTGATTTTGAATGATGGGGTAAGACTTTCCGAGCTGGTGAAAATAATAAAACTAAATTAAAAGCTCAGACACGTTCATCTGTTATTTTGTTAAATATTATTTGATTCGTGTTAATTTAACGAGGAAGTGCTTGTTCAAGTTCAAAATAAGGGTATATTCTGAGTCAGAATTATTGATATAGGGCATATAGGTTGTGTAAAAAAAATATGTCCCCTATTTTTTTATACTATACTTATAGGTAGGTACACTAATCAGATGGTCAATTAAGCATAATAAGATTATTATTTTGTAAAGGATTTAAAGGACATGGTTCATTATTATGAAAGAAATAATAAAGCAAATGAATGGGGTGTATTAGTAACGGCTTAAACCTCGAAGGCATTGCCGTGCCATGCATGGTCACGACACGAAATCACAGGCATGTTTACCATGAATGCTGCAAAATGACGGTTAATAATATATGTATACACAATACGGACGCCACTCTAAGCAAATTTTCACGTATCTGTCAAAAATCATAACAATTTCAACTTGAAGCAAAAATGTATTCATTAGCGCGACTTCGTTTTGGTATGAACCATTAGCATGTAGCTAAAAAATGTGTTTCGATGTCGACACGGCCATCTATGGACATTGTGACTTTAAATTGCAACTGTTGGCGTTTTTGTATCCATAATTTACTCCTGTTTTAAATCACTGTGGGAATGACTACGCCTGATTCTATTGTAGACACTATGGTATGGGAGAGACTATTGGGAAAAGCATAGCTTGATTTCATAAATGTTTAATATTATTAGGTACGTATGGCATTGCCTTATAAAATGAAGTGATTCTGGGCGTCAATATCGCGTCAAGTGATAAATGGTGTGCAAATTATGCAAGTTATGAAATATCTCATAAACAGCAGCGCACACGGCGATCACGCTCCGATATATCACGATTTTGGACACCGACGCCCGGCTATTGGAATTCTGCCGATGATATTCCTTCGGAATTTATACGAGTAGGGTCCAATCGAATGGGGATGTAAGGTAAGACTGATTCTACACATAAGACAAATTCAGGTATGCGGATGTAATGTACGAAAAAATACTGTAATGTTTTGATAAATGTAGACATAAGAAGTTGAACTTGGACGTAAACGTCCCACTTGCGATAAAAGTAGGCTGTCAGTGTTAACTGTCAACCGAGTCGGTACAGATTAATTACTGATCGTCTACATTTTGCCGACTTCCTGATTTGTCGATGCGGAGGCGGTACGATATGATAAAACTGTCAGTTGACAGTGACAGTGTCAACCGATACGAATGCAGTACTGCCCCACTTCTGCGCATGGTATTACAACTGCGCAAACGTAATACTGATAGTATTTCATCAAGTGAGGAAACCTCACATCAGTAAGCTCCCGTCAAATAACAAAATAAGTACCTACCACATATCGATCCCGCCCTGCCAAGTCAGGAATTAACGTTAAATGAGTTCTTTATTGATACGAGGGTGGTTTGAGAAGTAACTTGGTTTGATATGAAAAAAAAAATTTTGAGCGATTGTATATATTTTATTTTTCGACATAGTCCCCTCGAAGCTCGACGCACTTGCCCCAACGTTTCTGCAACTTCTCGATGCCTTCACGAAAATGCGTTTCTTCGAGGTCCTCGAAATACGCGTTTACCTCCTGTATCACATCTTCGTTGGAGTTAAACTTTTTCCCCGATAAAAAGATTTTGAGTTTGGGGAATAGGTGATAGTCCGACGGGGCCAAATCCGGGGAATAAGCGGGGTGAGGAAGGAGTTCAAACCGTAATTCCGACAATTTTTGTGCAGCGACACGACTTGAATGCACCGGTGCGTTGTCATGGTGAAACATTACTTTCTTTCTTGCCAAACCTGGCCGTTTCTCGGCTATCGCCGCATGCAATTGGTCCAACAGTGATGCATAGTATGCCCCAGTAATGGTTTTTCCCTTCGCAAGGTAATCAATTAAGAGAATCCCCTTTGCATCCCAAAAAACGGATGCCATCACTTTTCCAGCTGATGGAATGACCTTGGCTTTCTTTGGAGTTGGCTCACCACGACCAACCCATTGTCTGGACTGTTGTTTCGTCTCCGGAATATAGTGATGAATCCAGGTTTCATCCATTGTCACAAAACGGCGAATAAAGTCTGTTGGATTTCTTTCAAAGACCTGGAGATTATCCGCAGATGTTCGCATACGAACACGCATTTGTTCTGGAGTGAGCAGCCGCGGCACCCACCTTGCACACAGCTTTTTCATGTGCAGTTCGTTGTGCAAAATAAAATGCACCCGCTCAGAAAAGATGTTTGTGGCTTCAGCTAATTCGCGTACCTTCAATCTTCTGTCGGTTAAAACCAAATCATGGATTTTATCGACTATTTCGGGTACAACCGCCGTTTTTGGGGCTCCAGGACGAGGTGCATCATCAATGCTTGTCCTGCCTCGCTTGAACTCATTCACCCAAAGTCGAACTGTCTCATAGGAAGGACACGAGCTACCCAATGTAGGTAAAATCCTTTCATGGATTTCTTTTGCAGTTTTACCTTCCAAAAAAAAGAACTGAATTACACCACGAATTCCTATTTTCTCCATTTTGCCGCGCTACTCCGATCACTTTTGTTTAAACTACTGTCAAATCTAAAATTCCCGCCAAAAATGACATTTGGCCACAGATAAATTATCGTGATTAAATAATCTTTGTGAATAGTTACATAGATTACACTAACGCCATCTATCGGTATCCGAAACAAGTTACTTATCTAACCACCCTCGTACTATGCAATTGTAATACTGATTAGCTACGTCATATAGTATATCGATAAGTATGGAAATCTATAGGTAGGCGACGTCAGTATGCTGTCGGGAAAGTAGAAAATACCGCATACAGGTTTCGCCCCGCCAAGTCGCCAAGTAGATGATTACATATTACCCGCATAGCATGGATAACAATGCGTCTAGAATAACGTTGGTAAAATATCAAAAGAACTACTTACTACAAGTAAATCTGACGATCTGTCAATTATTAAAAAAAGCATGAAATGAAGATATAGAAATACCATAAGAACTAGTAGACCTAGTGGGTATGGTACCAACATTTTTTGCGAAGTAAAATTTCATTGGTAAATAAACATTTTTATTACGGCAAATTTAGTTATTTCGCCGACCATGAGTACGCAAGTAATGTGTATGCATTTAAATGACGCTCAAATGCGGCATATGTGGCTCCAGCGCGCCTGATGTGCACCGAAGATAAATTAGCTTTTACAGACGTGTAAAGTATTACACCACTTCAAACATGTTATTTTCTTTCTAATAGATTTGAATTTTGAGCAGTATCTATCGATAACAAGGCTAGGCCCGGGTCTACTGAACTTGCAGGGCTAAATAAATGTAGGTAGCGTGTACCGACGGTTTTGTGTTTGAAAGTCGACGCATCGATGCTGATTAGTACCTAGTAAATTAGTTACCCTACAAAGCTTTGCGATCGTCTATTATTGTTTTAAAATCATTAATGCATTTCACTGAGCACATATTAATAATAAGTTTCTTGGAAAATAAACCTAATTTGTACAGCGATTTTACCTATTTCCAGCGTGATCAAGATCAATATTGTTTGCGAGCTTATTCAAAAAATATAATTAGCGTGTATCACCCGTCCGATCCCCATTGTCGTTAAGGTTATTGAAAACGTTAAAGCTGTCTCCGATTTCTTTCAAAGGCGCTTCACGAAACTCTATTGTACTCAGTTGAATCGCGTCTTAATTACAAAACGGGTGAATATTTAATTAAAAACTTTCCGCACGCGAGTAATTCCTTATTCCATGTATACGAGATTGAGTCAGCGGCGATTCCGCTTTTCTGCGAAGCCGTCGACATTCGACAAGGGTTTTTAATTGAACGCCGACCCATTGTGCTCGTTAAAGCGATTCAGAGTTAATCACCACGTTTTTCGTTCGGCGTAATGGAAGAAAGTAATTATCAATTAACTGCTCGATAATGGATCGCGGCCGCTTATCCGAGCTTATCGCGACGTATCTATCTAGCTGTATAACGACCGATCCCTCTCGGTTTATCTTTTTAATAATGAATTTTAATTTGTCATCGATCATTACCGCGGCTTATGTCAACATCCGGAGTCGAGGTCTGTCGCCTGCCTACACTAGATGCTTCTTCGAGATTGGTTAGGCTAGTTTATTTCATAATATTTATGCATTAGTGTCGGATTATTACGAAGCTTTGTGTAAAACGGCATTTTTATTTAAATTTTTGTATTAATCGGTACATAAAGGTGGAAAATGTTGATAGGGCATTAGTAGATGTTTGGATGCGTGACATCGGGTGGGTGCGAAAACGAGAAGCACGGCGGCGAATTAGCATTGTAAATGCAATCACAGGTGTCAGCCTGCCACTCGCTCATCGAATTTATACGCCTTCCGCTCACCCGCCATCCATACCACAATTTATTGTCTTTAAATGAATGCCAATGGCACTGCACCTTGACAACAATGAAGATATAAGTTTCACTCAGGATGCGAGTACCTTAAGGCCGGATACGGAGATCTCTTTAGACTACATGTCAATTCGCTTAAATGATTTCTTAAGCGTAAATAATGTCGATTGACAATAAAAGCGTATAAAATCTCCCATCAATCAGCATTGATGTCGAAACCGGATTCTTTATTGTGTGATGCCTGATAAAAACAACCATTAAGCGGATTAAACATGTTGGAAACCAATTAAGGTCTTAAGAGCCGACAATGTTGCTCGTGGGACGGGTTGAGCCGTTCGAGACGCACCGCTATTAAATCTCATTAAAATAGCTAGTCGAGGACGATCACGAATGCTTATTTACAGCGTCAGGCTAAAGTTATTGCAGTTTAAGTGAACGTTTAATCAGCGTTGCATCTAAGCGTTAATTAAGCTGCATTATCGCGAAATCTGACGCAGCGCTTGCAATAACAAAACAGCCGTGCTTCTATTAGAACAAAACCCGCCATGTGAGGTGCCTGTCCCGCTGCTAGTCTATGCCCGTCACACATGACAAAAACTTTAAATTATTTCCTTACTAACAACTAAATACGGACGTCTATGCGTTTGCGTTTATTCATAGTGACGTTTATCTTATGCATGCTGTAAGAGCGATGAAGCAACTTTACCCTAATAATTTAAATATGACAGTTACGTGTTTAAAAACACGATGCGAATAAAAATTATACCAGATATTTATTTATTTATTTACAAAAGGCACAGTTACAAGCTATAAACTTAAACATTAGGATATAGCGGCAATCATTGCGCCTTTCTAAAATTAATGAAGCAATTACCTGAATAACCCACATTATATGTATATTTTAACCGCAAATTTTAATTGGTGTAGTGTCGGGGTGTATTTATACAACGTTTAATTTAGTGATTCATTACACGTTAGCCATTAGCGGCTGGCTGCGATTTCATTTCGCGATCGTATCCAGTCGGTACGAGTACACTATTTTGAAACCTACATATCAAAAACGACTGAATAATATAAATAACCGATATGCACATCGGGCGTTTTGGAAATCAGTGATTCATTTATAATTACAGCAGCTGCTTGTAAACATACGTACTGCGCTGCCAACTTGTTTATGTAAATAGGCTCTTATCGTACTCACAAAGGGTCTATTACGGCTTGCGGGGTATGTCTGGCAAGTCGGCTGGAATAATGCACAGATATTTTAAGATGATTCGACGGATGTTATTTTGCATGACCATTACAGTTTTTCTTAAAGTGTGCAATTGTACAGTTAATTAAACATATAACAATAATTGATTACTCGTTAAAAGTTTTTGTCCCTACCTCTCGTGTTTTTTCGGCTAACCTTTGCACCAGGGGCCTTTATAGTTTAAAGTACCTGTATGCACCCGTTTATGATATTTCCTCAGTTATCTTTGATCATTAAATGGGTACAGTGAAGACCAAAAATAGGTCAGTTCACACTTTTGCACATTATTCAATTGTGATATGGTGAAATACTGTTACCTAACTTACTCCTGCTCTTGACTGTACCTAATGCTTGACCAAGTAAGTAACTAGCAAAGTACTAAGCTCATAATTACAGGAGGTACCACGTCCTTCTGTGAAAACGCAAAAGCTTAATTAAAAGAAATTACGACTTTGGCTTAATGATGTTATCTACATTCGAGCGAATAAACTTTCTATTTCATTAGAAACGTCCACTTCATTTGCATAAAATTATTTGCTATAAATAACATGGAATTATGTACTAGAGTAGAGAAGCTTTTAGTTTTTTTTAAACAAAAACCGGCCATCTGCGATTTAAACTCGCGTGGAGAGGGTTCCATGCCTGTTACTTTAAGAGGAGACATTATTAGCTGCGCTGCACCCTTTTTCAGATTTGATATTTCTAAGCCAATATTTGTGTCGCGCTGACGTACGATAGGCGCATAAAATTAGCAAAACCTGGACATAATTCGATAACTATAATTTTCTTTTTGTATGATTTAAAGTATCGTTAGTTATACTTAAAATTAAAAGAATTAAACATTTTAAGGCTCCGCGTCAATGTTAACACTTCAGACGTAGTTATGTGCATAGAGAAGCCGTTTAATTTTTAATAATGTATCACCATATTGCAGATCTCTAAAGTCACAAATATGGGTAATTATTAGAAAACCAAATACTACGTCAAAAGTGTTTAATTGATGCCGTCAACATTTTATTAGTACTATAAGAAACGTATTAAACATAAAATATCCACGATAATTGACTAAATGATATTTTTTCTTATCATAATACAGGTACTTTTACAAAGTTATTTATTATGGCTTACTTACAAAATCAAAATGTGTTAAAAATATAGTTTTTTGTTCTTTTAACATTGACGCGGAGCTTTAAAATGTTTAATTCTTTTTATTTTAGCCATAACTAACAATACTTTAAATCATAGAAAAAGAAAATTACAGTTATCGAATTATGTCCAGGTTTTGCTAATTTTATGCGCCTACGAGGGGTTTCTTTGGTTTAATCGGACCTAGGTGATCGAGCTGTGCTCGGCATCTTTCGTATTTTCCCGGAGAATACTAGTTTTCCGGAAGATTCACATCTTCACATCATCTACGCGCTATATTCATCGATCTAGCCACTACACCCCTAGCTAGATCGATTTTTCGCTCCCGTAAGCCCCGGATTGTAAATTGCATCGAAATTGTTAGAGCCGTTTCCGAGATGGCCGAAATAAACAAAATTACAAGAATTGCTCGTTTACCTAAAGAAAATATCAGATTAGTAATTTTACTTTTATACTCATTATTATTATTTTATTTAAGACTTAAATAAAACAGTTTTTTGTTCGTAAGTGCAGGTGTGTTTTTATAAAAAAATTGTGGACCTCTGATAATGGCATTAAGCAAAAATCGAGGGAAGTCCTCAAACCTGATAGGCACACAAACTAAGGAATTCGATATTTTCTCGGAAAGCAGTATATTGGTGAAGAGGGACTGATGATGATGATGATGATGATGGCCCACCACCACCATATCAGCCGAAGGACATCCACTGCTGGACATAGGCCCCCCCAATTTCATGGGGGGTATATGCCATAATCGCCACACTTGGCATGTGGGTTGGCAATCGCAGTATCTCCACTGCACTCCAGGGAGACTGCTACCCATGCCCCGGTGGTCTTGGGCGTAGTTTTAGGACATAGCCGTGTCCCCGAATGATGATAGCCACAGATGACATAATATGGAACTCGTCAATTATGTAGGAACTTCATAGATTCCGATGAGATTTCGACGAACTAGCAACTAATGCTAGTATAAATGAAGATGAGGTACGAAAGGTAAAGTAGGCATGGTAGCTTTGAGGAATCGACGGAACTCTTCAAATAGCATTAGCCCATATACAGCGACTTAGTTACTTTCTATACTGACTAAGTTGCCGTATTTGCTATCAGAAAGCAGCAGTTCATGTTTGAAATGGAAAATGTGTGTGGCATGGCTAAGTACCAAATTTGACCCCGTTTTTCTTGGGCAGGTATAATATTGTAATCCAGCATTCGGTGGTCTAAGACTGAACAGTCATAATTCATTAATCCTGGGGGGTGATTACGCAAATTAAGGTAATTTTTCCTTTATCTGTGCTATAAGACGTTGCTTCGTACCAAATTTCAAGATTCTGAGTACCCTGTAGGTATTGATTCCCTTGCGAGTGTCGAATATTTGCGGAAATTTGCGGCATAAACGGCTGTATCTTTTGCTGCGATTGCGTTAGCTTAGAAGTTTGATTTTTTCACAGCTCCAAGGGACAGTAGGCCTGAGTATTTGATATAAATTCCAGTTTGATACCTCCACGCGTTCCTGTGAAAAAGGGTCTTGACAGACAGACAGACGGACAACAAAGTGATCCTATATGTTCATGTTCTTATATTTTAAGTAAAATAATTGTTTTGAAATAAATCCAATCACAATTTGATATCATATAACAAGTTGTCCTTCCATTGATTATTACCTTACCAATGTTACCAACAACGATCTTATTTAACCATGAAATATTATCCTTATTGGATAAGTGCTTTGGAAGCAAACTTATCTGTTAACGGCAAATTTTACTACCGCTTATCACTTTTTCATCTATGTACATACGTATTTAGCAGGGGCCCCTAACCTTTATAATAAGTGCTAAAAGGAACCATAACCCAACCATTACAAAATGTTGGAAACAGAATGGGAGAAAAAATATTCTGTGTCGGACTGTTTTGATATCTAGGTATACTAAGGTATATTGGTGACTGAATCATTTTTGAACTCAATCGGTCGAGTAGATTCGGAGAAAATTGGCTGTGCTGTGACATACGGAGATTTCAAAATTGAGCCTTATATATTTAATATGACATGTCTTTGGTGTCCCCATTATACTCATGTAGGTACTTAATAAAAAGTTCGGACCTCATGAATACGAGTTATTACCTCGTTTGTTATTATTTCCCACATTAGGTACTAATAAATAGCGTCGATATATGATATCTAGCACAGTATAATAATGGCGTATTTATGCATCATAGAAATGCAAATGTTATTTGAAAGCAACCAGTTACAGTTATAACTCGTATATAATAGCCGTTTCAAGAACTAGTCTCAACTAAAGTTTTATAGGCGTGATTATAGTACACATATCACTTTAGCTTGCGGTACATGTCAAATTAATGATAATTGCTAATTATCCTGAGTGTGTTTATGGGCAAGCCCGGACTGGCTACACGGGCGCGCCGCGCCACGCCGTAGGCGGCTGCGGTTCCCGTGAGCCTGCTTTATGGACCAACCAATTATCGCCAAGGATCTCAATCCTACTAAAAATACAGCCAAGCCGTTAAAGTGTTCTTAATAGCTTTTAGCAGATAATGACATGAGGCCATTTACACCATTCAGCTTAGGATTACACAGCGTGACCCTAATGTCTGTCCGCCATTTCAAATTGCATAATTTAATTAGCATAATTTATAATAAACATTTTATATGTAAATCTCTTAACATTATGTTGATTAATAGGCACGAACGGCAACATCCACGTTTGAAACATCGCGATCGGCAGGTAGATGGGCCGCAAATAGCAAGTTCCCATCGAATTATTTACCTATATTGTGAGCATTTAATAACTCCCGAGTAATCGCAGATAGAATCAGACCAAGCACGCGATGTCGCGAAGCAATAAAGGTAATGTAGGCAAGGTATTTGCCAATATCCTCGTGGAGTGGCCCTCCGAAATATCTTGAGATTGTATTCCCCCTACATAAAAATTGTTCCCGAATAGAGATACTACCCGGATAAATATTCAATTTCACTACGGACGAAAAAGATTTGATACCTTTGTACCTACCGGGTAGGTTTATTGGATGATAGCCATTGGAATGGTGTGGATAATCATATTCATAGATTCTCTCCGTAAACATTGTAAATAAATGATGAGATTTGGAAATAATCCCAAGATTTCCATCCATCGTAGAAATGTTTTAAACAAAAAGTTGTTTATGTTTTTTAATAAAGTGGTTCTTGATTTAATAATCGATTTGTCAATATTCGATAGTGTGTCGGTGTATCTCATTTGTTCGTGTACATAATTGGGTGGATGATATACAGGGTGATTATTGCGGTGTCCGGACAGTGAGTGATGAGAAAATAATCGGACGGCGTATCCACGAGTCGCGGCGCGCCGCGCGACTAGCGACGGTAAGAAGAGAACGACATGTAGATGAAAAGGGCAGCTGAATCTAATACAATCGGGGAAAGCGATACTCCGTTCTCTGCTAGGGTTGTCAACAACGTTGCATTTTTTAATAAAGTCTTGTAAATGAATACCGAAAGGCTCTTTCTGCCCGGAAGTACAAATAGAAGCAAAACATTTCTGGGATTTTAATTAACGTACTGTTTTCCCATTCGTTGGCTTGTTTCATTTCTTACTTAATTAAAAAGTTATAATAATGCCACAGAGACATTTAATTTGGTATGCTGAGCGGTACAGCTTCCGTATTTCATTTAATATCCAATTCATCGGTTTCCATAATAAAACACCAGCGGTATTGTTATACGGTGACTATAAAATGAAACAACGAGCAATTCTATATTTATGCCCCATTTCCTATCACACGCTGATAACTATGGGGAAGTAGTTAAAGAGTAATGTAAAGTTTTATTGCGTTCCGTTCCGTGATACTGGGCGCACAAAGTATGGCATTGTTAGCAACCCTGAGCGGGGCGCGGGACGCCCGGGTATTGAATGAGATTGCTTCTTACTTCGGCAAATGGATCACGTAGTGGATGAGATGTCACAGTGTTTTAACTTATCCCAATTCGGCTGATCTCCAGCCCGATAGGTAGACCTTTTAGATACGATAGTAGTCTTATTATATTCGATAAAATCAAATGGGTGACTGTTCTATCTACTCAAATTTAATGTTTTGGGGCTTAGTAAAGCTGACTAATAATAGGGTTATACTCCAGCGATATAAAGAGGCCCTAAAAAAGATGATGGGGTGTTATAGCTACGCACCTACTTAACCAATCACATGTAATATACTTTTTTTTAACTTAATTGGATTTAAGTAATAAAAATGATCATAATAGCTCCGTGTTGAGCGATACGTTGTATAATCAAATACGTTCACACCCTGTAATTGGGAAATTCCCGAGCCGGGCCCGCCCGCCGTAGCCGCGCCGGCGGCGGGTGGGCGCTGAAAAACAATTTCACGCCAAATCTTAGCTTGTGTTTTCCTATTTCCTTTTTATTTATCTTTTCGTCTTTCTTTTCTGGAGAATCAATTTCACGGATGAGTGTGGCGATGATCGCAGTTCAAAAAGCGAGGGTGTGAGGCGGCGTGCACGTATGCATTGGAGTCGTGTAAAGTGAGTCCGGCGGAGTGCGGCTGGCCGGGCCCGGGACGTTCGCCGTTCTCATTACCGGCCGTCGGAGAACGCGTCCCGATAATAAGCTTTCTGCTCGCTGCTCCTTGTGATTGGATGGGCGATGCGTGTGTTATCAGCGTATGCGGCTTGTGATATACACGAGCCAATTTTCTTTAGGACGACTCGGTAAACGCGTCTACTTAATTTACTGTGTAATGTAAGTATGGAAATATAATTAAATACGATGCGAGGCAAGTGTAATGCGTTGTGGGGGTTAAGTAGTGAATAACAGTGATTGTTTTGGCGCCCGCCCAGATGGCATCGGTTCTGCTGACACGCAATAGAGAGTTCGTATTCGTATTGTTGTAGTGTGTATGCAGTTATTGGTATCAAATCATTTTCTATATCTGTTTAACTTTGACCAGATTTTTTTATAACTTTTTAATGATTAAGCAAGGAGGCCTATTGAGACGAGTTTTAATTCAATAAAAATAGAAAGTCATAAAATCACATTGATGCAATTTTGGTATAAAATAAATGATGAATATAATTTTAAACAACGACGCGGTAGGCAGAGCTTCGCGAAGTTCGAGTCCAGCTCGCAATCGTCGGGCCCAGGCGCCGGCGTGCCCTCGGAATTGACAATTTTACGGACGGTTTATTTCCGGACACCGAACTTCCTTGGTCAGGCCTCCCCCTCCTCCCACCGGCCGCCCGTTATGCCTTTGACTGTCGACGGTAAACCCATTTGTGACGAATATTGACACTTTTCCACTCCTTAATCAAGTGCGTGATAAAAAAAACATGAAGCAAGTACATTAGCGAGCCAAACTAGGCTTCAGTAGCACGGATTCGCAGCAGCTCTCAACTGCGTAGCATTTGTTTCATAATTGATACCCACTACGCCATTACTCCAGGCTACATAAAATTTACATTGTATGTAAGTGTCTTAAGCGAAAGCTTCCCACTTAAAAGCTCTACAAATGCACTGAAAGCTCTTTCGCGCACTAATCCCAAACCTTTTAGCTGCAATCAAAAGCCCCGAGCGCTGGCGCGGGCCGACGCGACGACGTGATGCTTGTGGAAGCGTCTAGGAATTTAATTTACATTTTTAATTAAGTTAAATTTTGTTCGGAGAGCTTTCACGGAATAGGAGTTTTCTTGATTAGAGTTCAGCTCTGGCTGAAGTTTGAGATTGATTAGTGGAGCTTTAATTGCTCTCTGCCGGTGAATAATGAATACGATCAGTGCGGAGTCAGAAGGGAGTGTTTAACAGATTACGACGTTAATGGATCAAATTGTTCAACTTCACTTTGCAAGTGTATGTTATTAGCTGCATTAAATAATATATTTGTTAACAACAACGCAATAATTATTTTCCATTTTAGCTAAACTAAATAAATTCCTGTGAGGCATATCCATGATTTTGCTCGCGGAGCATTTACTTAGCTCGGGCCAGCCGGTAACCAGCGGTCGGGGTGAATTTTACGTAATGCCGCTTAATTGACGGCGGTGATAACGCAATCATAATGGAGATACAGATAGTCGCCACTGCCGCCCCGCCTCAATAATACCCAAATGGGTTTCCGCCGCGCGCCCCAAATTACTGGAAGTGCCTGTAATCGCTTCTTCTCGCTCTCCACTGCCCGTTGGGAGGTTCAGGCTGTAACATCGATAACGCTGCCCGTACACGAGATCAATCCCATCACAACATTCAATTTTAATCACATTTCATTTTAATGCTAATTCACAATAAAATAAACCCAAAAAAGTCTTGTTTTAAGCACGTCACTCAAAAGACATTATATTGTTCATGAAATACTCTAATGGTGCCCTGTAAATCTGGTAGGGCACAAAAGAGCCGTACTGAGGTAAAAGCGAATAAATAAGAGACTTGTGCGGAGCACTTTCTTCGAGTCGAGTCGAGAGCCAGTGACGTACGGTTTGACGTAGAATATTTTATCCGGGCCTGCGACTCAGCCATCCATTCCACTTATCCCGGCTCTCTGTTGAATTTTTGACACGTCGACAGAGGATGCCCTTTTCTGTGGCTGGTTTAGTGTGACAGTGCCCTTTAAATTTGTATTATACGGGCGTGAAGCGAGCGACAATTACTCCTTTGTCGGCGTCGCAGACTCGCGGCGGATTATTGTAGGGACTTGCGCTCTCTGACTGATTGTTCCTCAACGGAGATGACATCACGTAAGTATTGTGTGGATACGCTCTTTGACTTCTTTTATGACCGCACAATAGGAGTTAAGTATCTCGACTGCGCTCTTTTTATTGTCATCAATTTTGGATTACTCGGAGCAGGCTCGTGTGCGGTTCTTGAGCCGTCCTCTTTTGTGCGCGATTAAATTTGTATTCTGAAATGAGATGAAGCGTGGAGTGGATCACAGAGCCCATTACCGTGATCCGCGGCGGGCGGCGCAGATGGCCGCCCCCACCCGCCAATCGGACCGAATCCGGCGCACAGCAATCCATATTAGATTTGCCCGCTCTCTCATATCCATTCTGAGATGTTCATATTTTATTGGGGCCAATAAAACGGATTCATGAATATGAGAAATGCATAACGAATACCGTATTTATGGATGGAGGCGCGCTCGCTCCGCGGATATGTCGCGGGTAATTTGATAGCCGCCTTTGTAACAGGTGCTGATGGGAATTTCGATGCGGTTATAAAAGTTTTTTTTTTTCATTCACCCGATTCGTTTGAGTGTGATAGCAGAGGCGTTGGATTTTTATAGCACATATAGCTTCCTTTATTTTCGATTTACGGTCTTGTAATGTTTTATGAAACACAATTTGAAGACATGTGTGGTATGTTTATTTTAATAAGAACAATGTGACCTATAAATAAATCATCGCTTATTTTTAACTGTCTTTATTAATGCAATGACCAGTGTGACCTATGTATAAATAAAATTTCGTTTATTTAGCTAGCGGATTAAACTAAGAATTGTTAGTGTCTAAAGTTTCAATTTCCCGTATTGTATGGGCGTCTAAACCTTCACGAAGAAATACCGCCAGAATGTGTGTCTATTAACCTACTAACTTTAAGAATAAACTCTATGTCCTGCACATAGAATAGAAAATTATAAGGAGGCGGGCCCATTCTGTGAGACATCGGAAAAGCGATCGTGTTGTGTGGGGCATAAAGTAGATTTTAGAGAATAGGTGGTGGGCTTGGTGGCTGCCGTTTGACAGCAGTTTGTCGGAGTAATAAGGTCTCGCGCGGAGTGGACGTAAGGAGAGAATATCGTTTATTCTAATGAGGTTTCACTGAGACGCGTGCGCCGTCCGCCACTCTTGGCGATCCCTGCATGTATTGCCTTCTAGCGAAAATTCTTTGTACATAAGAGCCCAAGCAGCTAATTTGAAAAGACGCATGCACTATTTATTACACAAATAGTAGGCATATAAATGGTTTAAAAATAGAGAAGCTTAGTACGACATATATTTTATTTATAGATAAAACAGAACAATTTCGCTGCCAACAGTTTTGTTTCTAAATCATGTGTCTACTTGTTTCTAAGTATTGTTGTATTTGTTTCAGATCCAATTAAGTTGTGTGATGCAGAAGTGACGGCCGCCATGATTCGCGACCCGCTGGCCATGCACAAGCCTGACAGTGCAACTAGTGAGTCACGATACTTTTGTTTAGTATAGAAAACCTGAGAGATAGTGCCCTAGATTTTGGAGAAATATGGAATAGGTACGTGGTATTTCTAAGATTTGCCCGGTAAAAATTCCACGGTGTCGCTTATCTGAGAATCAAGGATCTCACACCGAATGCACCGAATGCACTGAACGCACCGAATGCACCGAACGCACCGAATGCACAGAGCTCCTCTAGCGACTTGCCACAGGGTCGTTCCCTGGTTTAGTTGTCATCGCTAAGAGCACCGGTGATCCTTTAAAGATGTCCAGGTTAGGTTGGCACTTGTTTGGCATCTCTGTGGAACAAACATGTACTTGTAAAGACGTATCTAAGATCCTATAGTATCTTAGTTGTTACCTATTTAGTATCACAAAGGATAAATTGACTCGCTTAGATGTTGAAATAAAGCTGTAACTTATACCTTCATGGATAAAATATACATGATATTATTCTTTAAAATATATAAGCAGAGCAACATTTTCGTTTTGCTGACGTCAATTTTTCATATTAGGACAAACAGGTCGCGAATAAAACGCGGGAAGGGTTGTGCCATAAACCGCCCGGCAGCGTCCGTCGCGATATTAAAAAGGGGACGAATGATATTGCAATATCACATTTATGCGAAATGTATGTCGGACACATACAGATTGTATTGATAAAAATAAGCGTTTTTTTATTATGCCTCACAATGTAATCGTAGCGCACGTTTTACTATTGCTCCCGGGCTAATATCGCATTTCGCTTTATTAGAGACTCTGTGTTCTAGGGTGCGTTGAATTTACTCGCGGCGTCTAAACAACTAGAGCACGGTGCCGCGAGTCCTTATCGTAATCAAATCGTATTTTACGCTGCTGGCGCTACATGGTAAACCAATATTCTACGATATTGAGCTTGAGAGTGAATTACGGCATCATAGATAGTGAAAAAAGTATAACGGTTTCCTGAAAATGTTAAATCTAAAGATTTTCGTTATTCTATCTGTATACAGCACCTGTAGTATTTAAGTTGGTCTTTTAGCAAATCGCTATCGGTAATATCCGGATGGTCGATTTCACAAAATTTCCAGCGGCATGCCATTTAGAATTCACATGGGCACGCCGCAGCATAAGCAGTGGCGGAAAATTGTTTAGACAAAGCGCAGACTGCTTGGCGTGGCGCGGCGCGGCGGAAGTGTGGCGGAAGAGTGGCGCGGAACGGAGGCGGCCGCGCGCTCCGCGCTGCTCTGGGCGGCCCTGATAAAATTTATGGCCACTTCCCCTTTAAAACAATATTGAGGGCTCAGTTGGGATTTATGTCTCGCCGCCGCTGCAGCGACTCAATTTATTCTTCAATTTTTCATACAATAACTCACACACGTATTACAAGTGATGGATGAAAAGGACTAACTTTCGGGCTTTAATAAGAGCCTCCAGATGCGAATCTCCAAATTGGATGAAGTTTATTGCCCACTTATGTCAGGCTTAAGTTTCTCTTGAGTCTTCGGAGAGAAAATAATTTATAGCGCAGATTGTCTCGACTTTCTACAAGTTTGACAGCCGTTAAGGAACAATGAAGTGCTTTACTGCCGTAGTAATAATTCTAAAGGTGAAATGACACTCAGTGATTTAAGCTGAAACCTTACCAGCAGTTGCGAGAAATTCAGCGTCAAAGTAGGCATTAAGTAACTCAAGCAGTTTTCCTCTCAACAAATAATTATATTTTTAAAGTGCGTGAATCCTACTATATTCTTAATACGTAACAGAAATGGAGGTTAATACACGAAGCAGTATACTATGCTCAAAATCCGAAAGCATTAACTTTTACGTTTAGTACTGTATGCCGAATAACAATATCGCAATTTGGAAAGCTAGACGAATCAATTGACTCAGGATCATAAAATCCAGGCAGTTACGAGTTATGACTACTCCATAATAATCCAATTTTTGGTTCGCAGAATAGCGATATTAGGGTTCCGTATCGAAAAGGTACAAAAGGAACGCTGTCCGTTTGTCACATCGATGAATAAGTATGCCAGGAACTAAGTACTTAAGTATGCTACCGATTTCAAAACTTGGAAAAGACGAATCTAATAGGTGGTATGGAAAATTAAAAATGAATACATATGACAGTCATGTGTGTTTCTATAGCAAATCAACGAAACATTTTTTTGTATTAAAACATTCCAATCAAACCTAAATTTAGCAAACAGGCATGAGTCGCCCAAATATCCGAACATGCATTATGAATGAGTTGAAATAATCGTGTCTAGATATTTGTGAGCAGATTATTTGCCGAGATATATCTAAGAGTCGACTATGGGAACCAGGTTGAAGTGTGCTGTGGGCGATGGGCTAGCAACCTGTCACTGCAATAACACAACGATGGCAATGCAAAGAGGCGATAGTGCGGAGTTAATCTGCCACGGTTGCACGCAGGATCTCGGAGTTGGTGAGGAGTACCTACAATGCATGGTGAAGACGTGTGGTAAGCTTTATCATTTATTATGCACGAATAAAAGTAGTCTACCGTTAGAACAAAGGGATACGTGGGTTTGCCCTGAGTGCTGTATCACCTTCAAAAAGAGTGGGCGTAATTGTGATACCCCAGTTGGAACGCCGCTCTCGGTCAAAAATATCGCCCTTCGGAGCAGGAATGATACTCCCATAACAGTAACGCAATGCACAGATAATGCTGCATCTACAGTCTTCGAATTGAGTATGATTCGGGAGCAAATGAGCATGTTGAGCGAGCAATTAGCAGACGCCCTCTCTCTTGTAGCCCAATACCATGCCGCGCTCACTGATTATTCTAAAAAGCTTGACATGGTCAACGAGCGACTAACTCAATTAGAGTTTACTTCAGCAAGCAACAGCCAGTGCGGACAATCGGGAGCTCCGGAGCCAAGCGGCGACACAATGACAAGTAAGTCCAAAGTGAAGCGAAAACGCAAGACGCGGAAGGCTCCAAAACCTGCAGCAGTAGCCGAAGAAAGTGCGGACGGTGGCAAAGAAGATACCCTACCTGATGGTGCTGATGTTGCGGATCCGCTCCCTGCGCAGGTTAGGCAAGATAGTGTACTACTGACGGATACTCCTCCCACTGATGGCGAAACTCCTTCATCAGGGAAATGGAAGGAGCCTCGTACTCGAAAAAAACGTTTCTCTTCGGTGCGGGGCACCGCTGGGCCAGAAATAACGTCTCTAAAGGCCGTCGAGCAAAACAAATTCATACACCTCTGGAATATGGTTTCAGGCGCGGATGACATACGTGAATATTTGAAAGTGATATGTCCTGATAATACTTTCACAGTTGAAGAGCTTAGACCTAAAGGGGACTATAAATCCTATAAAATTGGCGTTCCCCAAGGGCTGTACGAAAGGTGTTTGTCTGCGGAAGTATGGCCGAAAAACGCTCGTGTTAAAGCCTGGTTTTTTCGAAGAGCACATAATAACGGCGCGTCCTCAAAAAGCTCTGATCGTCAAGCGGGGGGAGGAGTCGACTATAGACATCGTCTATCAAAATGTCAGGGGTCTCAACACGAAGCTTAGTTACTTCCGACAAAACCTTCTGTCTCTGGAATGCGATATTGTTGCAGTAACGGAGTCTT
Source organism: Notocelia uddmanniana (assembly GCA_905163555.1). Classification (NCBI taxonomy): domain Eukaryota; kingdom Metazoa; phylum Arthropoda; class Insecta; order Lepidoptera; family Tortricidae; genus Notocelia; species Notocelia uddmanniana. Next base: position 29,054,473 of record LR991055.1, read on the forward strand.
TCCTAACTGATGCCGTAAACGACGCTGAGCTTGCATGCGGTGGATGGAGTGTGCTGCGCCGGGACCGCGCCACTGGCGCGCGAGGCGGCGGCGTGCTGCTCGCGGCCCGCCCGGGTGTTGTCCTGCGGCGTTGTCAAGAATTGGAAACTGCTAACGGCGAAGACTTATGGGCTTCATTTGTCGTGGATCGAGTCATCTGCTATATATGCGTAGTTTACATCCCTCCGAATGCTACAGACGAAATCTATATGAGATGGTTCCAGAAAGTGGAGTCAGTAATTGACACGTTAAAGGCTGTAGTGCTTGTGGTCGGTGATCTAAATTTGAATCCGGTTTATACATCCCAAAGTATTCTATGTTATTATTGTTATTTTTGTACTGTATGTGGTTTAAAAGAGATGAATGAGGTGACGAATGCACATGGAGGAAAATTAGATGTTGTGCTGGTGTCGGAGCGCATTCCTAACACTGCAGTATTAGAGATGGCGGGCGGGGGATTGGTTCCGAGATCAGACGCCTTTCATCCTCCTTTGGCGGTTGCAGTTCCTGTCGGATGTTTAGCGCGTCGACCTCCAGCACAGGTATTGGATCCTAGTAATATAGACATGCGACGGGACTGGAATTTTTCTAAAGGCAATTACGAACTTTTGTATAATTTAATTTCGGATGTAAGCTGGCAGGAAGTTCTTGGTGCTGTGGATGTAGACAATGCCGTAAACGTCTTCTATAAAATACTGTATGAAATTTTTGACCAGTGTATACCGAAACGCACTCGATCAGGGAAGGCTAGCAGATGTTATCCCGTTTGGTTCACAGCAGACCTGATAAGTATCTTGAAGCTAAAAGGTGAACTGCATTGGGAATGGAAATCCACAAAAAATAAAGATGCATATCACAAATTTGCGAAACTGAGGTCTGACGTGAAGCAGCGTATAGCGTCTGCATACAACGCTTACCTTGATCAAATCCAGACTAGGGTAAAAGACAATCCTCGCGCCTTCTGGCAGCACTTAGACAGCCTGAAGTCAAAAGGAGGTTTTGTCTCTAGTATTAAATTTAATGGAAAACAGTTTGCAGGAGGTGAGATGGCTGGCGCGTTCGCCAGTTATTTCTCAAGTGTATTCTTGTCCAATATTCCGATCCTAGACCCGAACGTGCTGGAAACAACTGATCGGAATTCTAGTGCCAACATTCACGTTGATTCAATATCAATAGAAGATGTTGAGAAAGGCATAAAACGACTCAAATCCAATTGTTCTATAGGGCCAGATAACTTGCCATCTTATGTTGTAAAGGGTTGTAAGGATCATATTAAACTCCCGATACAGTATATTTTCAATTTAGCTCTCAACGCTGGATCATATCCTCAACTTTGGAAGATTTCGAGGGTGAGACCAATTCCAAAGGGGGGCGACGCCACAATGGTGGAGAATTATAGGCCTATAGCTGTTCTTCCGACGTTGGCAAAGCTGTTTGAATCCATACTCCACCAAACCTTATCTGTACAAATTAAACCTTATTTAAGTGATGCACAACATGGTTTCAGACCTAATCGCTCTGTGAACACTAACCTTTTGCTCTTGGTTGACAATATTTCTGAGCATCTTGACAGAGGTATCCAGGTTGATGCCCTCTATTTTGACTTCCGGAAGGCTTTCGATCGCGTGGATAACGATGTGTTGCTGAGTAAACTAAACCGAATTGGTTTCTCTCCAAAGTTGATGTGTTTCTTCGCTAGTTATTTACGTGATCGGCAGCAATATGTTCGACATGGATGCTTTGTTTCGGCCCCATATCATACTCGATCTGGTGTCAGTCAGGGATCCATATTAGGACCGTTTCTGTTCGGAATAATGATAAATGATCTCGCAACAGTTCTTAAGTCATCCCAATGTCTCCTATATGCTGATGATTTAAAGTTAGTTTGCGGAGTGGAGAAGTTAACTGATTGCGAGTCATTGCAAGAGGACATCAATCTGGTCTACCGGTGGAGTATGGATAATAAACTTCTTTTCAACTTTGAAAAGTGTTGTGTCTGCACTTTCTGCCGTACGCGTACCCCGATACATGCTCAATACATGCTCGGAGTAGAACCTATCAACCGTGTGTCCAGCGTTAAGGACCTCGGCGTAGTCTTCGATACCCGGCTTACTTTTCATGAGCACGTAGTATCACTTGCTGTAAGCTGCTATCGAAGATTAGGCTTTATAATTCGCAACCTTCGTGAGTTTCAAGATCCTGGGGCAATCGGGTTAGTTTATAATTCCCTCGTTAGAAGCAAGCTCGAGGCTTCGTCGATCGTTTGGCACCCTTACGAATCAACGTACGCCCTTTTACTAGAGAAGGTTCAGAAAACGTTCCTACGGTATCTGTATAAGAGGACTTTAGGGTACTACCCGTTCCTATATCCTACCAAATACCTATTAGGAACTTTAGGCTACAATTCGTTGGAGGTGAGGCGTAGCTACAACTTGTTGGTTAATGCGTGTCGAATCATACGTGGAGAGTCGGACTGTCCGGAGCTGGTCAGTCGCCTCGTGCGACTGTATGTTCCGGATATCCCCAGGATAACGCTCAGGCCTCGGCGGCGCGATTTGTTGGCGGTGCCGGCAGCCCGCACTGTATCACGCAGGAACTCGCCACTGCTACGTGCTCTCTCCCAACTCAATGCGCTTTTGGCATCAGCACCGGAGTGTGACTTATTTGAATGGCGATGTATGAATGTGTACTATGAATGTCTGAGATTCTGTGAGGGGATGGATACTCGGCAATCAACTGTACCTGTGTAATTTAAATGTGTATGTATTTAGTTAAGTTTTGTTTCATGACGCATTGGTCAAACTGTAATGTCATGTTAACCTGTTTAAAATAAATAAATAAATAAAAATAAATAAATATTATTATTGTATATGGAAAATTACCGATATGTGGGGCGCCAAAGTCAAGTTACTAGGTAAAATGGGCTATGAAAGGGATTGAAATGCACATCCTGAATCAATTTTTATCTTTTTTTACTGCTGAAGAATAATGTTGTAAAAATCGCTGAAAGTGCAACGCCTACGTACATTACATATTACATACTAAGTTATTTCTTAGGCGCGCAAATTAGTAATAAAATGCACCAATTGATGGCGCTGTGTTAAGATTTTTCCAGAATTTTTTGGGGCGATAATGTGTGTGTTAATATGAAAATTTGTACGAAACCCTCGGTGCGCGAATTCGACTCGAGATGACATAACAGTGAGTTATGTAATAAATAAATAAACTTATAGTTTAGGAAGTCGGAAACTTAGAGTTCAGGAATTCCGCATTATGAGTAATAATAAAAACAAGTTAATAGATAATATCTACAGGTAAAATTAGATTACAAAACTATGTATGGTACCTGTACTTACTGAGAATAGGGAATGTTTGAAATATTTAAAAGTCCTTGATTATTTTTTATGGTAGGAATAACCGTCGCCATTAACAGAAAAAAGTTTCAGATTTTTCGGTTGCGCCATATATTTTATAAAAATACAAACATTTTATTTCACCTCGCGTCTGCCCCATATCGGACTACTTAGATATTTCTAAGTTGGTCAAATATTTAAAAAAAAAAACGCTGCTAATGCTTGAATCTGTGTTACGCATTGAGATTGACATTCATCTTAGGTTGGTCGTATGACTTGAACTGTCAATGTCATTGCGTACCACAAATTCAAGCAGGCGTTTTTTTTTTAATATTTGACGGACTTAGAAATCTTTTAGTAGTCCGATATGGGGCAGACGCGAGGTGATATAAAATATTTTTATTTTTATGAAATATATGGCGCAACCGAAAAATCAGTTTTCTTTTCAGTTAATGATGACGGTTATTCCTACCATTAGTAAAATAATCAAGGACTTTTAAAAAATTTAGACATTCCCTATTATTAATTATTCCATTATTTTCTTTTTTCTCACTTTTCCTTCAATGTCAGTATCAAACATTTATTACTGTTGACGTAATTAGTTCTTTGTGAACGACGCCCCAGCTCGCGCGCAACATCCCGGCGATAATCTTATTAAATCTTATTAATAGCCGCAATTAATAATGATCGTCGTCATTTCGGATATCAAAAGCAATTACAGTACGGTTTGCGCCATCAGATAAATTAAATTTTATATTTGCTCAAACAGAAAACTCTTTCCTTGGAAATCGTTTACCACTGCTATTAGGCTTAATTCAAAAATTAATTTAAACTTTTACAAGGTTGGCAAGCGAGCTCCGCCGTAAAGGCAATATCAATTTCATAATTTTAATTAAAAAAACTAACTTCTCTGATGACAAAGTCTCGTACTTTTTTAATAACGGAAATGTTTTAACGGTGGGTGACGCAGGCCCCGGGCATCGGAAATTCGGTGCAGCGATTGGGGAACACGTCTGCATTTGTTAGTGTGTCTGAAGCGAAAAAATACGCGTACGATGATGTGGGGCATTCTTTATATTTTCAGTCCCATGGTAGATATTGTGAAACCTTTTAAATTAGGGAATATTACCTAATTTAAAAGATATAATTCAATAATACAACAAAATATCTTTGTTGTATTATTGAAGGTCAAGCGAAAAATTACTTATCAATACACATGTCGGCCTCTTTAGCCTAGTTGGTAGTGTCATTGCCTCCGAAGCTAGAGGTCCCGGGTTCGATTCCCGGTAAGGGCATTTGTTTCTGTGGCGAGCAGAGACATTTGTTCCTGAGACTTGGATGTTTTCTATGTATTTAAATATATATGTATTAAATATATCGTCGTCTAGTACCCATAACACAAGCCTTATTGAGCTTACTGTGGGACTAGTTCGATTTGTGTAAAAAAATGTCCCCTAATATTTATTATTATATGCTCGTAAGGTGGCTCTTATTACGTCGCTTTTAGGCTTATAATCTAGTGTATTAAACATGCGTGTTTTATGACATTACGGCACTTGTATATATAACTAAACGCCAAGGATTGATATATATGTATATATCAACACCACCATTAACGCCAATGACGGACATATCCGAAAATAATCACCTAATATAAAAATATACATGCCAAATAAATACATATGATTTTGAATAGGGAGGGGAGGGGTAGTCAAAACTAAAAAAATCATCACGTTATTAATGTGCGATCCCACTCAGCAACAGCAGCGCCTGCAGTTCCAAACATTTGACACTCAACACTTTGTAGGGTGTAGAACGTTTAGCGACTGAAAATCATCGGTTGCTGTGTATCTTGTAAATTCAAAAACGAAGTATAGAGTGATACCAACAACGAACGCAGTCATTCATTCACTATTATTATAATTTGGCAAGAACACACTAGTTACAAAAACATTAGTAAAATTTAGTTATAGCAAATGTTTTGTGCGAGCATCCAATTAAATTACAACATTAGCGAAGCAGGCATTCTGCTCGTTAAGTTTTTACATGCGATTATTAATGCAAAACCCGCATTTGGTTAAATCTAATTACTGCCCGCATAATGGAATATCGCAACGCAATCAGCCCCGTTGTTTAATGAGTGACCGACGACTAAAACTAAATAAATTATATGTACATTTAGAACAGCTGCAACCGCAATCATTATACGAATCCATTAGTATCGCACTTTAGATACTCGCTGCGATATTACGTTTCCGTAACGAATTTGAACGCGGATTCCGTTTTTAATTTGCTTCAGTTTTCGTGTGACTCGTATTTATATAAATTATTATAACAATAGAAAAACACGAAGATGCGTTGTCTTAATTAAGACACTATAATTATAATTATTGCTTTCAAGCAATGGCAGTCATAAAATATGAGATAAATATTTAAATTAACACAGTAAAAAATATCGAACAAGATTCATGTACGTACTTGGTTGTATGTGCTCAATTGTCTAGTTAACGCATATTATAACAATGAATAGGTAAACAGGTTATATGACAAATGTCTATTTCTTATTTTTAAAGGCATAGTTATTTTAAAGAAGGACAGATATCAGATCAGACCGTAGGTACGTGGGTATCATATCGGCACGAATAACTCTTTTAGTCTAGTGTCAAGCATGACTATAAATGCTGATGAAAAACATTTAACTTTAAAAGGCATATTTAACACGCCTTCTGCGGTAATAACTCGAGACAAGTTGTAATTGGCGTGACATTTACAAGAATAGGAGATACAGGTACGGAGATACAGAGTTAATTGCAGTATGCAATGAACGATTGTAAATTGCACGGAATGATTGCGGCCGTGATGCCGGTTCATTACAATTACCTGCTATTTAATTGAATACGAGGAATGTTTGCACACGCATAGCTTCATGCTAATGCGACCACGCATATAGATAGAGGCGTCCTTTGATTGTAAGGGTATTGAGTATGAACTAGTTTGGTAATGTAACGATGGCGCGCACTGACTTCACGTTCTCAGAAACATAACGCGTGACTTATACTAACAATACAATACAATATCGCACATATCGCAATTCAACACGCTCAGTCAAATAGACAGTATGTTATATTTCAATTTATTAAGACGCGATAGAAAAAAACAGGTGGTTATTTTTCGAAGCGCAGTGCGACAATAGTTCAAGGGGTAATACCTATGGCTTTTAGACCACAGTTATCTAACCTACTTTTCACTTCAATTGCAAAAAAAAATAACAATGATTATCTACCCGAAATGAATATTAAATTTCACTGCATATGTATAATTTGGCGGCATGTTTTATTTTTATAGACTGCTTTGATGTTCATACTCAATTCATGCTACCTGAAACCTCGTTTTCATATTTACATCTCGTATTTGTCCGCGTGGACCAAAACTAGGGTTCTTTTTCTGTTGTCAACTATACCAGACAGCATCTGAAACTATTACCGTATAGAATGTACTAGCCGTCAGATATAATTACTATCACATTTTATAAATTATAGGACGTGATATATTATAAAGTATATGATATGAATTGAGTAAGCCAGATGAGTAAAGACATAGCGGGTTATCTGAAAGGGCGAAGGTCCAAAGCTTACTATCCTCCGCAATGTTACGCCATCCAGAAAGGACTTTCGGAACAAAAGGCCATTACAGATTCCATTTAGATCTCATGTTTAGAAGCAAATTCGCCGGGAAATTAGAAAATTAATTTAAAGTTGGTAGTAGTGCGCCAAAGCGCGGGGCATACCCCATTCAACGAAGAATCTTTTTATACGGTAGGACATCATGTATTGTCACTGATATTTAGAAGTTTAAATAACAATGACCATTCAAAATCTTGATATGTATCTGCTCGAAAAGAGTGCTTTTCTAGTAGCCAAACTGTGTGAAAAGTACTAGTTTTCCGCACTAGTGCTTTTTACTTTTCTTTTTAAAACCGGTCCCAGCCTGACGCAGAGTTTTTATCGTTTGAAAAACTAGTTAGTCAATTATAAATTTTAGTTATTTTACAAGATACATTAAGAGTTCCCAGTACGCTCGGCTGAACTCGATTACCCATACAAACGTATTTCATTCTCATAAACGCCTTGCTGTAATAACATGAAACTTTGTATACACAATGGGAGCCGCTATAGGTCGGAAATTAGTTTCTGATGCTATAGAAACTAAAAATACAGCGAGTTTTTGACGTCTTGTATGAAAACCTTAATAATCGCTGTATTTTTTCTCCATTATAATTTCAAGCTACAGAATAGTACATTTCGATACTAGTGCGGAAAGTATGTCATTTCTTCACGAGTACCGAGGGATGCCACGAGCCGCAGGCGAAAGGCAAGACTCGGGACGAGTGAAGAATGACATTTCCGCACGTGTATTGAACGACGTTTTTTAATACAGTTGCAAAAAAATAAGAAAAACAACAAGTAATATTTATAAAAACAATATCGAATGTTGCCTTTAGAAACTTAAAACATGCTTGCAGTAAGTAAAAACGCCTCTTCTTTGACAGGCGTTTCGGCAGCTATTCCGTTCCACTCAGACAACTTATTAAGAACGGTTTTTCAATATTCAATATTAAAAAATAAACGTGTTATAATTATGAAGAGGTAAGTAATAAAATATGAAATTTGTATATTTTTCGTATTCTGATATTAACAGTAGGTTTTTATGTTGATTACGACGTTTAAAGGAAACTAATATTTAACACCCAGCAATAAGGAGTCATGCATTGGAACAAGCATAAATTTAAAAAAATTGGAAAAGTGAAAAGCACTAGTGCGCGAAAACCAACTTTCCGCACGCTAAACAGCTACGTAAAGTAGCACTTTTTGAGCAACTGTATTAAAAACTAATTTCCGACCTAGATATGCCGGATCCCATTGTGTATACAAAGTGTAATGTTTTTTTTTAAAGAAGGTAGAAGTATCTTTATTTTGCTTACAATACAATACAATACAATTACGAATTCATAATAATATAGTATAGTATCTAAAGCTATGACTGATAACAAAATAATCATCATGTTATTTTAGCATGGCGTTACAAAATGAGAGCGAAACTACGTTTGTATGGAAAACCGAGCTTACTGCGGACTCTTTAAACGTGTTAATATAGATAATTATAAGATTTGAATGGATAAAATATCTTCATTAAACAATGTTTAGCTGAATGCAGTTCTTACCTGTGTGTACAGTTTGCACATGCTAAGTACATACTACTTTAGTTTTCAGCGCATATATTTAAAAAAAACATGATATTCACAAATTTCTTGTTTAGTTCGTAGACTTGTCTTCTCAATTTCTTGTTTAGTTCAACGAATCATCGCCAGTTTCAGTCAGTAACGAGTCAGTTGATTTAAATCCAGATAATGTTATTGAATAAGCTCAAAATGCCAACAAAGCCCTTTCCCCTTTGCCGGCAAAATCAAGATAATAAAGTGATAACTACTGCCTGCTGCTCATGACTTGATGATGCTGTGGAATCTAAAAAAACTGAAAATCTTGCGTTTCTAAAACGGCATAATTAATAGCAAACTTACATATTTAGTAGGTAGTTATATATTCTTATACACTTAGTCTAACTTTCTAGTTGTATTTTTTTATATCCCCGCACAATAATGATTTTTAACTCGTGTCGAATTATAAACTCGCTCGCTTCGCTCACTCATACGTTACGAACGATAAACGATTACCGGTCTCGTTACTAAAATGTAAGTATACATTCAGAAATTGCCTCTACTCTAAAATATCTTTAAGTAAATAATCTACGCTACTATGCTTCGACTGGCGTACCAGCGCGGCGAAATAGCAATATTATGCTTGCGCCATTGTCGCTCCTCTCACGCCAAAATAAATTACATTTCATCCATTTTCCGGTTTCTTTTCATTTCACCGCCTTAATATGGCGCCGCCGGCCGGCTGTGTTGGCGGAATTAATACCGCGCGGGCAGTTCGGTAGCCAAGTCTCTATCAAATTCTCGGCCCCGCGGTAATAAAACGAAAATAATACGAAGCGCCTTCCAGCGGATATTTATGTGCCGTTCACATATTAACTCACCTTTTATTGGTTTACCGTATGAAGGTAGGTAATTGGTTCCTCGATATTGCGAATAAAATTACAAGGTAGTCTTTATCCGACCGATAATCAATATTCCTCCTTAGCTAATAATCCTTTAGGTACATGATAAATCAACAACATGTACCCGTAATGAAATTTTCTTGGAAGAGAATACCTTCTTTATAGGACAGCATTGATCATGTAATACGTTACTCATCATAGAGTTTATATTAACTCCCAAACTTGACTTTAATCTTTATTTAACAATTCATAATGAGTTCAGGTGCACAGTTAGCGGATATGCGGTCTTGGCCGCAAGGCCATGTAGAACTTTTAACAGTTAAGTTGCCCACTCACTAGACATGGGGAGTCGAAGTTGCACCACGTCCGAAGTACCTACACACCGTTACTCTACACGTGACCCCTGGGTGGTGCTAAAAGTGTTATACAACGGCAACCGTACTTGTCTTCTCGAAGATCTCACGATTCCAAAATAAATGCCATACGATTATTATTATTATTATATTCTTATAGAAGTACACATTATCACGCTTAAAACAACCGTTTAATAAAGTTTATGGTTATAGACAACATGTAACGCAGTAATCGATGTGAGCTCAGTATTTATTTACCGCGCCTTTTCCAGTAAACAAAAAAAAACACTTGCATAAACGCAAACGGGCATCACACGCGCGCGCGCAAGCTAAATGCGCGATTGATAATATCGATCCAATCATTAGAACACGGCTCCATAATTACACCATTACACCTGGAATGGGCATAACACTCCGTAAGCCGTCGCCGGCATTCTTCGGCGAACAGTGCTTCTTCAACTCCGGGTAAACGAACACACCTTGCTTGGTATTGTACGAGTACGTGTAGGTATTGCATGATCTCGACATCCTTATGGCGTGTAAACATTCTTCAAGCCTACAACGGTTGACAGAGCCATGGTTTTAATTTGATTATCGAAATATTAACTATCGAATTTGCCTGATGACCAATGTAAACAAGTATTCATATAACGCAGATTTGACGCAGCCGCAATACGTAACCATTCATATTACGAGTTATTGGGCATTTTCCTCGATTCAGGCAGAGTGCAATTCGTGACCACGTGACAGTTGGCATGGCTGTTGATTGAGATACTTAAGCTTACACGATTGACGTACAACACACCCTTTCCACAAAGATGACCTTGGTGTTAACCTGTCAAGTCCGCAATGGAAAAAATCCGTGTAAAGGCTTGGGTCACACAACGTACCCCACTCAGACAATGTCGCGCTAGCTCTGCGCACACTATGTGACCAAGCCTTAATGCGATAATAGTTATTATTATGATTATAGCTACTAATTGATACTCCTTAATATTATAACCACTCTTTATTTAGGAGGTCCTTATTGAAGGATACGTCAAATTAAGCCAACCAGTATATTATTTCAAAGCCGAAGTCTGACGAAGCCTGTTGCGGATTGCTTTATTGTTGTGTGTGACGATGCCTGTTGCTGATTTATAGGTGTACCCACCTGACGAAGCCTGCGTTGCGGACTAAAATTACATTTAAATATAGTATATTTATCAATAAATATTCGATACTTTTCAAAGAACCATACAAATACTTAGTCAAATTACTGTTAGAAACGGGATATTTACCATGTATATTATGATCATAATATACAATCATGTCAATGATCGTGTTAGCTTAAAATCTTATACTTAGTCAAATCACCAATTTCAATTCAATTTGCAATGAAATCTCATCAACCTCACTTGGGGTTAATGTGTTCCAGATTTCTTTGTAAATTGTCAGTTATCTACCCAATAAATGATCGTTTGTTTACGCTATGCCTGATGTCCCAGTTGTCGAAATGCGTGGGTGTGACTGGACCCTGGAGCTACTGAAATGGTTATAATGTATAGCTTGATATGTATCACATCTCACATCACAGACAGTTCGTTATCCGATAGGTTAGCGATCTATGCTTATGTATTTACACATTTTTCCTCAAACACATTAGCGTTGCTTGGGTGGCAATCAACCGTCCGATGTTTTCTTTTTATCGACAGAGCAGGTTTTTGTCGCTAGTATTTCCCAAGTAGGCAGGAAGGGCTATTATTGATTTGCTTAAGGCATGGCATTCAAATGCCTCACCGTCTTGGGAAAATAAGAGAGCTCTTAATTGGATAATGGCCTATGAAGAGAATTGTCCAAGTGGAGAAAATTTGTTTTCATGCGTCATTGCAAGTACCGAGTAATGTTATAAAAATCTACCTGTGTCTTTAACCTCTTCACGCTTAAGCCGCTGAATCCATTTAGGTAAAAGGTATGGAGATAGATTGTGATCCCGCAAAGGCCATAGGATAGTTTTTATCCTGGAAATCATCCCATAAAGTGTAAAAAGGGATTGAAATTTCTATGGGAATGCGATAAATAATGCTGCACTTGCGGCAAATCTAACTATACTTTACTTAAAGTAACAAATTAAGTATACTTTGCTCAAAGTAACAAATCTAAGTATACTTTGCTCAAAGTAACAAATCTAAGTATACTTTTCTCAAAGTAATTGTATATTTGCCTTTCTAAAATCGAAAGTAATCCTTTAAGGCGATAACGAGTTCTAGTTCTCCTATTACAGGCCACAACCTGTATGTACTTTGCTCAAAGTAATAAATCTAAGTATACTTTGCTCAAAGTAACAAATCTAAGTATGTATACTTTGCTCAAAGTAACAAATCTAAGTATACTTTGATCAGAGTAACAAATCTAAGTATACTTTGCTTAAAGTAATTGTATATTTACCTTTCTAAAATCGAAAGTAATCCTATAAGGCTATAACGAGCTCTACGCGAACGAAGTTGCCTAGTAGAATATAGTCTGACACCTGTTAAACCTAGGTTGGTATAATAAATGTGATATAAAAATCTTAAAAGCAATCAAAACGTTTATTAACAATATTCTTAATACTGTTTTACTGTTTATTTTTATATCACAACTTCCATCCAATCAATTAGAGGATGTTTTCATTGCCAGTGACAGGTACAATATACTTAATTCCATGGATGATTAACATGGATTGATGGATGGCTGACATCAATTAAAGATTATAGGCATAGCCATCACCGATATCACAAGAACTCCTATATGTGTCGTGCATGATTCCCTAACAAGTCTGTTTCTTTCGCTTTGAATATTTTCTTATATTCTGGCCCGCCAAATAAATGTTAGTTAAAACGAAAGGGGGAAAGTTAAAGCGAAAGATGTTAAAGTGATTAACATCACCAACTAACTCATCTCATTATGACAAGCTACAATAATTACGATTCGAATATTCAGAGTGCCCTTCAAAAGTCGTGACACTTATTAAATCGCTACTTGCGAATTTTTATAACAGGACAAGACATAAAATGCTAAATTACTAACATATAATATTGTTTATTACTCCTTTTTTTGAAGATTTTTCATTTGTAGCGCGTAAAGGCATTAGCTATAACAAAACAGTGTCTGAGATCGGCAGCGTAACTGGAAACTCCAGTAACAGCATCCTCGCCCTACGGGCTCCCGCCGCTAATTACGGCTCCCGGGGCCGTACGTCATCTTTATTATTTTATTATTAACGACGTCATTAATATACTCCAATTAACTTTATTGTCGCAACGTCGGCTTCAATAAACGAGACGTATCGGCCCGGCGGGCGGGCGCGTGATAGATTGAGATGAGTAATGTCCACCTAGTTACCCCTTCAATTGGGTCCTTGATTGGTTTGACGTACGCACTATTATGTGGACAGCGTGCCGATAAATTGGACCTGATTGTTTGCTAAAGGCGACATATTGATTTATTTATTATAGACGCTAGCATCAGCGTTTTCAGCCTTACCATGCGACCAGTCCGTAACTAGTTGTGCAATACTTAATTAAACAATGAATTAGTAAACACATACGTAGTTTAGTATATACTTAGTGACCATTGATGATGATTGACTTAGTCAATCCCTACCTACCTACTTACAAAAAATAAAAGTAAAAGTATCGGTATCAATAAATAAATATAAAAAAAAAAACATAGGAATTAGTTGAATTGTTGGAGGAACGTCGATCATGTAATCCTAAGCTATTAATGTTCGCTACCAACCTATCTTGCAAGTCTGGGTATTGCAATACGAACTCCAATACATTTTGATACTCTACAATTCTACATCAAATGTTTACCTGTTATGTGAATATCAGTGCCATGGACTGATAGAGAATGCCTTATAAGGTAATAAATTCGAAATTTGTACTTTTTTGTATTGTACTATCATTATCAGTGCTTTGCGATCACACACATTTGACGACTTACGCCTTCGTACGCGAATAAGGTATTTTGGAATTGAGGCTCTGATTCTGCATTACTATCTAGATATCTTTCTGGCACCAACGTTATGTGGTTAGAAGAAGAAGAAAAACATTTAATCGTGACAATTATGTAAACGACAAAAAATCGTGTACAAAAATATATAATATACGAGTATTACGACACGAAAAAGTCAAGGTTAGTGCTTGACAAAATAATAACATCGACAATCGTGTTATAGATAATTACCACTTCAACATTAAATAGGAATAGAATACATAATGTATGTATGTATTAAGAAAGTATTCTCAATATGTACTACCTACGTGCGTTTCATATTTTGTATACGAATGACCCTCTACTTAATACCATCGTAAAGTAATCAAAACATTTCACATTCCTTATCCCTATGCATTTAAGAATTATGGTAGGTACTCAATTATCTTGAAATTGCTAATTTTGGTAAAATTGTTCATTTATTTTCTATTCCATTAAAAAAACGGGACAATCGCATTTCGAACTACGTTCAATGAAGGGTTCCGTAACCTATCGATAAACTAAAAGAAGCACTCGCATTGCCTCGTTCATCTCAGAAAACTACGTATGTAGGTATAAGTAATTACCAAACTCCACCTCAGTTCCTGCTAACCTACTTTTAATTTGTACAGTCGGCCTCATAAGTAGTTGGACACTTTGGGACTTTGTCGCTTTCACCCGTTAGACATTTAATGACGTTAAAGCGACAAGGTACACAGGCCCCTTGTGAGACCGACCGTACCATTCTCTATAAGTATAGTCCTTTACCTATGAATATGTCAGAAGATTGTCAGTGCAGTCAGTAATAAATTCGTATTTTAAAAAAACGTCACATCTAATAAGCGTCTCTCCAATTATTGTAGCATGCAGCCCTCTTATTTAAAGCCCCTGAGCCCTCCATCAGTCTGGCTTGTAAGGATAACAATATAATTAAGGCCAAAGACGATTGAAATTAAAGCTTGGACGTAATGAATTCTCTTTCGCTGCACACGAGTGGGTAATTATGCGTAATATGGTACTCATTACACACACACACAAATACACAGTGCAAATACTACTAAGTACAATCAGTATATGACTTTTTTTATTGATTTAGTACTATTAAGTTTAAAAGTTGTCTATAAAGAGATTTCAGGTTTTATCCCTAAAATAATCACTTTTTGTTTATTTCCATAATGTTAAATTTATTCCATAATTTTAAATTATCAATTAAACATTTTGATTATAAACATATAATCATTGATTTTATTTAAAAAAAACATAAATTTATAACATAGTACTGAATGTAAACTTTTAAACGAATTAAATTAATACGCCTAACCTCACCTTCAATCTCATGTCAATGTCATAAATACTCTGTCATGAAAAATATTTTCAAAGATTCAAATTGTTTATTTGTAAACAAGATTCAAAGATTCAAATTGGTTATTTGTAAACATAGGTTTTTGTCTCTTTATCTCTACGCTCGTTTATATCTATTGCGCATTTGTGGAAAGTCATGGTCCTGCTAATAAAGTTTAACTGTGCCAGTAAGCTGGTCTTGATTGTTTTCTACTGTCTAATTGGTCCAATTAATTCAGGCAGAGCCGCGCCGCGTGACACGCAGCTTGACGTCATTACGCGCAAACGCACAAAAAACTACAATTAATGCACATTGTAACTTTATGACAGTGTAGAGGCACAGACGGTCTCATGTGGCGGACTGCAATGTTGTAAAATAGAGCGAGACGGGGATGGATACCAGGATTATTCATATTTAAGTTAATTGCAATTTGCAGTCTGCCACGCAGAACGATTTGGATGCGCTCTTTAGAAGTCTTTAAATAACTACACTGTGAAAAAGCTCATGTGCTCTGCTCAAGTACACATCGCTTCGACTTACACGCCGTAATTAAGAAAAAAACTAAAATAAATGAGAAAGCACCCATAGCGCACATTGTATAATGACATATTAATAACAATATAATTAAGGCTCGAAGCTGATTTAGATATCTATAACGACCAAATCCAAACTCAAGTAAAAAAGCTCAACTAAAATCTCAACCGCACTACTTAATTGCCCAAATTAAAATTGTAATTGTAATTAAATCTAATGTAATTTACTTACTTTGCAGTACATATGTAAATTCTAATTATGTAATTAAATTTAATCATTATTCTACTCATAAATTATTCTCTTACGTAATCAAACTAATCAGATACAGAAATTAACCTGATCAAATATACATATTTATTTTTGTTATCGAAATTTATAATGATGTCTTCACCTATAATTGGGTTACATACTCGTAAGTGACCAATTAGATTGTATAACTATTAATATTGTAATTATATCATCCGTACTCTGTTGGTGTCCCGTATATTATAAATAAATAAAATAAAAATTAATTTTTATAAAGATGATGTACCTACTGCCCATAATAAAACCTTTATAAACAAATAAACGTAGCTTTTTATGTTTTAGTTGGGGTTTTGTGGTCAATTTATAGACGTGCTATTGATTACGATGAATTAGTAACATAGAGTTCAATTGCAAAGTAATATATAAACCTTTGAGTCCTATAATACTTCCAAGTTTAATTTTAGTGACATAGAAGTTCTGTACAGTTGGAATTTACCAACAATTTTACAACCTAGGATAAACCGAAACACCGAGTTCGATTCTTAGTCTGGTATGAGAGGGGGGACTGGAGTCAATTGAAACGCCGGTCATTTGAAACAAGCTTAGTAACTGTTAGACTATAATCGGTGGTAGTACAATGGCCGACAATCTAGGAAGGAACTTATCGGCGCTATTATTGGTACTTATCTAACCATGCGTTATGGGGCATCGCGATCCCATTAGATTTATTAACAGGAGACTCATATTTTTTTTATTTTCACCAGAGAGAATAAAAGCATTTAAGTATGTTGTTATTTTGTTTATTATTAACGAACCGGTATACTAAGATTTAAATTTAGAATTACCCTTGTATTTTTTATACGTAGATATTTCAAAAATGGCTTGCTTATCAAAACGGAACCTTTGAAAAAAGAAAACTGCTAATGCAATAAATAAATAATACGTGAAAAAATAGGAAAAACAATGTACAGGACCAAACATTATCTTGATCACATTTGTAAGTGCATTTCGATATCAGAATAAGTCCTAAATGATAGGTATGATACAGACGCAAATACCTCCTTATAGTTACATAACATAACATGCAGTACTGTTATGTTATGTAACTAAAAGGAGGTAATGTAACTTGATCATTTAACGACGAACGAACCATTCCGACCAAAATATAAATCACGTGATATCCGGAGCTGCATATTTAATTTTTCACAGTAAATTACTCTTCAACCCGTTCTGACCGAAAGCGAAAGGAAATTAACTATTCCATAGAACTGACCGATAATTTGACTGTAACTTAATTGCATAAAGTACTTAATCATTTTCTTGTTATTTGCATCGAGTTTAAATATACATTGCGTGCTACTTAAAACACGAAATTTTAAACGTAGACTGGAAGTAATAATTAGTTATCTGTTTTTAATAATTCTACCAGTAAAGGATGATTCACAGTAGGCCGTTCTGTGTCTGAACCGGCCCGTTTTCTATGACAGAGGTAAAATAAGTATCGTATAATAGGATAGTACAAATACAACATAAGTTAAACGCTTGTTAAGCTAATTGTGTTTTAGAGTATTTTTTGTCAGTCGTATCTACTCGTCTAACACTTTGAACTTCAAAATAGTACTACAGAGGCCTGGACGAAAGGGGTTGCCGGCCGAAGACATATAGACGGATAGGTCTGAGGCGGGCAACCCCATAGTTCCCGCCGAGGTATGTACGAGTAAAGTGCTTTTCTCAAACATGCAATGAAATGAACAACAACAAAATCAAAGTTTTATTTTTAATACGCATAGTGGCAGAATGTCATGAAGTCTGTGTCACAAATTTATGTGAAATGGAAATTAAAAAAGAGGACTTTGCCGGCCTAGGCCTGCAAGATTTGTATGAAGTTCCATTAACGACCTCTTGTCCTAGCCGCACCTGAAATGTCATACTTCACAGCCTATTATAACGAACATAACATCAATATTTCATTGCATGTTTGAGAAAAACTATTTTTTTTCTGCTTCTAATGAAGAACCTCGCCCGCAGGTCAGCAGGATGACAGCAAGTTCGCGCTCAGTAGCAGCGTGGCGAACACCGGCGGCGCGCGGTTGTGCGCGCAGTGTGGCAAGGTCATCACGGAGCGCTTCCTCCTCAAGGCCATGGAGCGCTTCTGGCACGAGGACTGTCTCAAGTGCGGCTGCTGCGACTGCCGCCTGGGGGAAGTCGGCTCCAAACTCTACTACAAAGCCGACCTCATGCTGTGCAAAAGGGATTATCTTAGGTACATTCACAACAGTGTACTGCCTGTTTCTGCAGAATAATGATGATTCACAGTTGGCCGTTCCGTGACCGGTCCGGCCCGTTTTCTATGACAGTAAGACCGGCCGTTGCGTGTCGGAAGCGGCCCGGCCCGGCCGCGTTTGGTAAAAACAAACATATGACGGCCGATCTAGCTACGACCGAGGTTCTGATGCAGCCCCGTCTCGGCACGGAACGGAACGGTCCAGTGGGAATCATCCTTAAAGGAACGATCACACCGGAACTTGACATCGCATATCGCGTCTCAATCGTCTCATAAGGCCGGTTTACGTTTGTTAGAACGCGCTTGCAATATTCATAAGGTACAAGTACATTGCAGGATTTCATCGTATTCGTCTTACCTCAGTAGCCCGCAGCCCCGCAATGTAATGAAAATTACATGCAAGTTTTTGCAAGTGTAAATCGGCCTATAGACGACACGACTTTTTTTCTGCGCTTACACAAGATCAGCATATTTTATAATTCACAATGGTCGATCCTTTACTTTTATTCGTGACAAGTCGAATGTAGCACGTCATTGCCAATCACGTCTTAACCTTTGAAATATTATTGCGTGCGCAGTAAGTGGTCTTAATCATTATAGTCGTATTTTAAAGTTTATAACCAATTATTACTCTTTTTATAGGTTATTTGGAGCCACAGGCAACTGTGTAGCGTGCAACAAAGTCATTCCGGCCTTCGAAATGGTAATGCGAGCCAAGAGTTTCGTTTACCACTTAGAATGTTTCGCATGTCAACAGTGCAATCACAGGTGAGGATTTAGGGTATGAGCGTTAACTAGATTCTTGATTCAAAATGATAAAATAGCGTTTTTAAAAAGTTTACAAAAGTAGCGGATAACTAATATTGATACATGATTTGTCCAGGTTCTGCGTAGGTGACAGATTCTATCTGTGCGACAATAAAATCCTGTGCGAGTACGACTACGAGGAGAGGCTGGTGTTCGCCAGCATGGCGGCCAACCCCAGCGGGCTCGCGCACATCCGCCGGCAAGTCAGCGGCTTACAGGTAAATATTTATAACCCGCTCATATTTAGCCTAGACTGAACTACATTGCCGTCTGAATCTGGACATCTATGAATAACATCGATTGTCCTCTTTATGATTGCTTTATTTTCGTACCTGTCTGGCTTTCTTTGATTATTTATTCAGGGCAGTCGAGATTTTAAATGATAGCGATGGGTGTAATTATAGTCTTATAGTCAAGCTGTGTGTTCCCACGTCACGTGCGCCGGATACGGAAGGAACACGTCGTGTTCAGCGCGCTGACGTGGGCCAATGAGGCTTGTGGGACCGCGAACCTGTTCCAGCCAGCCTTGCGTCTTTGTATCAAATTATGGTTAACTTAATAGCTCCAAACCGGCGTTATTACCATCACAGAACCGACTACCCCCGTCGTTATCGATTTAATACGGACTCGACCATTATGCACGCTTGTTTGCAGTTTATAAAACACCGCATTAATTTTGTGAGAACGTCCCCTACGGTAATTATGGAAATTCGTAATTGCATGCACCCACCTACTTACGATTTTCATCTCGTTATAAGGAAAAGGTTTGTTTTTCAAATGGCCCCATCACGAATAAAGGGCACGTGAAAAACTCGGCCCGGCGAAGTAAATAACTCCCACAAGGACACTGTTAGTGGGAGATTCTATCTCTACTTTATTATGTTTCTTTTGTATAAGATCATTAATCTTTCTCGTACGAACGCTTGTCGGAATGCGAATGTGGGGGAATCTATTTCATTTTATGAGTCGCGTGAGTAGAGGGCCCGTTCAGTTGCGCGACACTTCTAATCGACTTTTTGATTGCGCGCACGGTCTGTCGAAATCTTGACAAGTAAATGGTGCAACGGGGATTTAAATCTAGGTTATTCAAATAAAATACAGTTTGAAAGAATTTCTCCAGTACGGTAAAAGGTCGTAATGTTGGGCACCTTAATTCCAAATTGTTGACACCTAGTTGCTCACCTCTATAAATATGTCATAAGATTGAAAGTGCCGAGTGTAATATAAAACTAGCTGTGTCTAGTGTCTGGTGTAGCTAGTTTTATATCAGATTGGGCACTTCGCACTTCCGTAGATTCCAGTCCCAAAATCTAATCTACCTTATCCACTTGTTAAAATTAACACCTTTCATTGTTATTTTATTTGACGAAGTTTTTACCAAACCAGCAAGACAAAGAAAAAATATAGAGCTATAGCATTCTCGCACACTTTTTATAAAAAAAAAACTTTATATTTAAGGAAGACAGCGATAAAAAGGTCAAACAGCGATGTTAACTTCTCTAATGCCACAAATATACAAATACATATACACAATTACACATCGCTTTATACCCAGTAATTTTCAAAAAATACACCGTATCACAGAACTATAAGACTGTAAGTCTCATGCACTAAAATTTCAGGTACGGCGTAATATAAACAATAAAGCTGCGTCAGAGAATGTGTAAAACTCAGTTCGGGCTATAAAACCCAATAAACGAATAATCTGCAGGCTCTGCTCTGTCTAGGGAATATGCCTTTTAAATTACGGGATTTACAGGTTACCAAAGAATGGTTATTTCCAAAGACTTGGCGGCCTGTTTAACCTAGTTGGTAGTGACACTGGCTCCGAAGGTAGTGGTCCCGGATTCGAATACCGGCCAGGGCATTATTTTTGCATTTAGCACGGATAAAAAACAGAAGTTAAGACAGTTTGTAAAATAATATATATATAAATAATAATATTAAAACAATGTATAAAAAATAGAAGTCAGGACAGTTTCTAGAATAAAATAAAAATATTACAAACTTTTAAGTAAAAAAAATATCGGGGACACAATATTACACAAATCGATCTAGTCCCAAGTTAAGCAAACCTTATACTATGGGTACTAGACGACGATATACATAATTATATAGATTAATACATAGAAAACATCCAAGACCCAGGAAAAAAAATTATTTAATGTATTTAATACCTTTCCATCCCCCCCCCCATACCTTCCCTTTCCATTCCCTTCCCTTCCTATTATTTAATGTATTTAAATACATACTTAAATACATTAAATAACATTTTTTTCCTGGGTCTTGGATGATTTCTATGTATTTATCTATATAATTATGTATATCGATGTATTTATCTATATAATTACGTATATCGTCGTCTAGTACCCATAGTATAAGGTTTGCTTAGCTTTGGGACTAGGTCGATTTGTGTAATATTGTGTCCCCGATATTTTTTTCACTTAAAATTTTGTAATATTTTTATTTTATTCTAGAAACTGTCCTGACTTCTATTTTTTATACATTGATTTATTATTATTATTTATATTTTGACGATCCTATTGTGAATTTAGCTTCATAATATTTTTTAAATTTTGACATGATGTCTACTGCAATAATTCAATATTTATTTTAAAGAATAATAATAGCATCAATAAATTGCTCTAAATAATTAACTTAAGTTAAGTGTTCTAAGTGACGATTTGAAAGTGCTTGTTGCTTGGCCTATTTAAATAAAGAATATTTTGACTTTTGTTTATCTTTTTAATTAAGGTATTTAGAGTTCATGAGCTTTAAAACCCAAAATTAGTTGCTATCTTATTACCTCTTTCCGCTACAGCTACAAATATTTTTGCAGTCGCCCAGCGCAGGCTACATCGGCGGCGCAGGCTGCGGCGGAGCGGGCGCGGCGGGCGCGCTAGACAAGGACGGCGGCAACTGCGCGGGCGCCGACGACGCGTCCAGTGGCTACGGCAGCCCGCCCGACCCCGACGTCTGCGACGCCGCGCGATGACCGACGATGCCGCGCCGACTTCTCGCCTCGGTTAGTAACCCAGCGATCTTGGCATCAATTAAAACATTGGTTCATTCAGTCAGAATTTACCCAGAATCGGATTTAGATAATAGTTAAATAGCAATAAAAATTACGGATACAGTTTACTATTAACAAAGGTATGTATTACAGGGGGCATGTTCTACTTTTACTGAAACTCAATCCTTAGAAGGACGACACTGCTTACTTTACATTGCATATCAAGCCTACGAGTACGCGTCCTCTATCTTTATGCATGGTCCAATACTTTGGGGAAATTCAGTAGATGTAGACAGAATTTTTAAGATGTTTCACGGCCATGGAACGTCACAATTTGCCTTACATAGAATTATTTATCTTCATTTGTGTACAATACTAAGTAGAAACGTTGTATTGTTCAGGTGAAACCCCACTAGTTGCGGCGGGACGCATTAACCGCTGCAGCTTCGTCCCTCCGGCGGGACGTTGTCGACTGCTGCGGCACCCGGCAAGTCTCCAGAACTTTGCAAATAGATTTAGCGAGACGATCCGATTCTTCTACTTCATTATAAACTAACCATCACCAGGCTAATGAAATACATAAATGCATTGTATTATTTTATTTCTTAAAATTATAAACATACCTAAAACTGTTTAAATTGGGAGCCACCGGTAAGTACTGGTGTGTAGATTTTGTTCGTGGCTGCAGCATATTTTATGAATGCACCAGTACGTACATTAATCTAGGAGGCGACTATAGAAATGTAGCCACTTTACAAAATGTCCGGAATGAGTCGCGATAGCGTTGTCAGAACACGATATTTCCATTATGTATACGATTTGAGCACTTGTTTACATGTTAAGATAGCAGAGCGCGGCTCCTAGCTGCGTGGGTAGTACCACTCTCGCCTATACTCGGTTACAGTCAAAGCCAATAACAAGGGTACACTTACTTTTAAAAATATCTAATCACAGCCAGGGTTGTGAATATCACTGACGTGCTCATAAATACCGTCATAATTAATACTTATTATTGCTCATGACATGATCTACTCATCTATAAATGATACGTGAGTGCCGGTGTCATATTGTGTTCTAAATTAAACTGTTCTGTATCATACAATAGTTATAAATTAATGCCAACATTTTGAACACACCTAAACATAGGTACTTGAATGTCGCATACTTATTATTAATAAAATAATGTTAAACCGTCATAGTTGTAACAATCGCATCATACAACGATTCAGGTCCAGGCACTTAAATAAAATAATACCTAATTGTTAAAATCGATCTCATTGTTATGGAAATGTTTGTATCTACTTTAGTGAACCTAAATATTGTTATCATACAAGGTATGAACTTTTATTGAAGATAATTAATTTGATTATGTTTTATTTTTCCCTGATTTGGTTAAGTAGGTATATTGATGTTATTTTACCAAAGACAAGTTTCCGTTCATAGAATTTAATTAGCGAGTGTCCAGAACGATTACGAGCTGTTTATAGATTGAATAATAGTGATATAAATTATACTCTGAAGTGGTGCAATGGTTAGTTAAGTACCTACTGTATAAATATTATAAAAATAACTGTTTAAGGCATTTCATCCTTTGCGTTTAATAACTACCATGGCTTCAGTGACTGTTCGCGCATCAAATGTTTCAATTTCAATGTTCATTCTTAAAGCTAAACTTTTGTTAAATACGGCGCATATTTAAAAGATAATTATTAAAAAGTCTAAAGTTTTCTAAGATTGAAGTATCGTAACAAAGATTTTTACGATGAAAGATGTATTTATGTAAAAAAGGAACTGTCATTAGTTAGCAAATATTGGCTAAAATAGATGTTTCGAACTTTCGAAACCATCGACAGAATGATTGCTTCATTTTACAGTTGTATGTAAATACGTAAATATATTTATTTAATGATTCAACGAACGTGTTTTATTGGCTTTTAAATTATCCATGCAAATATCCTACTCTAGTTACGCAAATCATATCTTTTTTTTCTCAATTTAAGTACAGGAATTCGAGAATATGTCAAATAGAATAACAAATTCAGCAGAAACTAAATTAATCCAGATATATCACTGCATATTGTACCTATACCTACAGACTGTGTAAGGTTTAAATCGCTAAAATCTAATGTAAAATTTATTAATAGAACAACAGGCAGGTTTCACTTTCTAATCTTAGTTTAGTATTGTGTGTTTCATTTGATTTGTCCATTAATAATTTTCCTTAAAATTCAATCAAAAATATTTTGGTTTTCGGAGTAGGTAAGTCATTCGTACTTTAATTGACATCTCAATACTTAAGTATAATCTGTCTAGAGCGGGACATATTTTTAAATCGCTTAAAAATACATTAAGCACGACAATAAATCGTGCAACAATCATTGAATGGATATCAGCAATCTATGGACATTACCGATATTTGGATAACTGTTATTGGTATTTTTTTTCAAACTTCTGTAAAATGTACCTATATTGATGGCTGTTGTTGTCCTGAATAAGTTAAATAAATAAATATGATGTTTTGGACTAGGAAAAAGGAATCATTTTTATGTTTATTATTATTGTTTATCATTTCAGGACAAAAATAATAAAAACACAGTGAACGTCATAGCCCCAGCAAACGTAACAGCAAATTTAGTTACCTACGAGTATATAGCGCGCAAGTTGGTTAATGTTTTTTTACGAGTTGTTTTAATGCCTAATTGCTACGAGTAGGTATATCCATAAAATGTCAGTGGGCAACGCATTAACAAGCGCCCGTTTAGTTGTTTGCTGTTTAAATAAGAGCTGTAATTTAATTTTAATGAGTTCACAAAACGTATGCGCAGTCTGAGTATCAACCGTCGCCGTGCCATGCTGTTTAGCACCTTTTCGATTTTACATTTTTAACGATTTTTGTTCTACCGTCCACACACAATAAATAATAGTACTACGTCGAGTCCAACGGTCACTACCTACGCGTCTCACAATATGATGATAGGTATCGCTTAAAATATACAGTCAGCAACATTATTAAGGCCAAACATGCATTTATGTATACATTTTTGACGCATGTAAATAATCATTTATGCAACAAATGCAGAAATTGGGAAAATTATTTTTAATCAAAATCACGTATATTTATCAACCTTGGAATTAATACTGTAAATTTATGTGTATTATATCAATTTGAATCTGAATTGATCGTTTTAGTTACTATGCGTTTTTCGAGGAAATAAAAGAAAAAAAACTAAGTTTTTTTATTAAAAATGGGATTGCTCTCGGCCAGCATCTAGCCAGGGGGCAAAAATGAGGCCGACGATGAAGCGAGCTTACCCAGAAGATGCCTATTCACTCGTGCCTTGAAAAGGTCTAGGTTATATGAACTTGGAAATACAGAAGCCGGCAGAGAATTCCAAACCTTAGAACTGCGCATTATGAAAGATGAGGCAAAGCGCTTGGTTCGAAGTAGAGGAATTTCGACCAGGCAAGGATGGTAGCCAGCCGTAAGTCTGAATGTCCGATGGAAAAAGGGGGAAGGCGGTATGAGCTCATGGAGCTCCTGACCTGAGCACACTCCCCGAAGTACAGTTTTAATTTACCTTACTTGTTACGTAGGTATTTATTGTCTGAAGCTTCATTTAAAAACTTCTCGAGATAGTTTTCTAACAAGACTTTTGCCTTTCCATCAACCCATCGGTTGACCGTTTCAGAAACGCAAATTATTTTCAATACCTTCCACCGCAAAAAGTCATTGTAAGTATTTAGGGACTCGTAAAAGAAATTATAATTTGTTTATTTTTTATAAATGTAGTACAAATAAGCATACCTGTGCCTGTGATAACTCGGGGCACATTCCGGGGATTTGATATCGATAAAAAAGATATGCATATATAATAATAGATGTGCTCATTGATAATTCTCGATTACTACAAAAATTTTCGATATCATCCCAGATAAGTTATTTTGTAATCTCACGTCTACACCGTTATATTTTTGATCATTAAAATCACTTTAATCATCAGGTGTTGGTCTAACTTAAATATAGTGCCCTAGACAGCCCAAACGTTACTCGTAATTTGTTTATTGTTTTTATTTTAAAGTGAAGAGAGAGAAAAAATATTTATTTTGTAGAACATTTAGATGTTGACAGTAACACCTATAATATATTTAATTGTCGATAAAATATTTTGCTACGTCACTTATGCCCCGAGTTATTCCAGGTATGCAAATAAGGTGTTACTTATTCTTAATCTAACTAGGTAGGTATTTCTATCTTGGTCCATTTTTTTTTCTATTCATCATCTATGAGAAGAACTCTGGCCTGTGCCCAGCAGTGGAACTGATGATGATGACAATGGTGGTCTTGATTTAGCGGGCATGAAGCTATTGTTGGCATTTTATTCTTCCCGAGTAACATTTTCTGGGGTTATATTATCTGATTCGTAACTTTCAATGGCGGACTTTTTTTAACAGGTGCGCTCAACTGCTCATGTGCAAAATGCTAACGCGCTAAAGCGCAGGTAAAACATTCATTAAACCAAGCATGCTTAGTAAATAGGTACTTACAATTTATTTATAGGTAAAAATCAAAATGTATAATGGTATAAAACACGTTTAAAGAAACGTTTTTGTGCTAAGCAATGACTTAAAACTATATCACTGAGACGGTTAAAACTCACGTACCTATAAACGGTCATTCCGGGCGATATGTTTCGAACTCTTCTGGAGCTTCTGTAATTGCCAAGAAGGTGAGTGCGCTTCGAGTACCGAGTACAAGTACTCGGTAGTACTCGTCAGTTTTTGAATAGTTTTAAACGTGACTCACGGATGTTTTAGTTCAAACAAGTATTTGTTTGGAGTTAGTTGCTTTGTATAAGATTGCAAGTTGTGGTTATAATTTTACACTTAAATGAGAATTTATATTGGTGATCATTTACTATTTTTAGGGAGTATAAAATAATATTTTTAGCGTTATATTTTACCGGATTAGGTATCCCTTAAACATATGCCCAACTGAGGAAGTACCTCCTCCTTACAGAAGACTGCAGACATAACAACACCACTACTTGTTCCTTAGGTATGTGGTGTTGTGTTCCTGGTGGTGAGTAAGGTTGCCAGAGCTTCCGAGGATGCGCTGTGTTGAGAGTGAGGGGCCTACATATGTCTCTAGCTGTCTACACACCGAGTCCTCAAGTTAATATAGGATCGGCAACGCCCTTGTGATTCTTCTGGAGTCGCAAGCATTCATAGGCGACGGTGTCTGCTTACCTTAAGGCTGGCCTTAAGCTTGATTGCCACCGTCGTTTTAAAATATATATATATATAAAATTATAACCACAACTTGCAATCTTATACAAAGCAACTAACTTAATCTACTCGTAATCTTTTTGTAGAAGCGTTTTATATATATATATATATATATATAAAACGCTTCTACAAAAAGATTACGAGTAGATTAAGTACAGAATGTGATACAAGGTTACTGAACGAATAGTACTAAGTACGTAATGCCGTGTTAACACAGATGCACTCAAATAGCATTATTGACCAATCAGATCACTTGCAAATCTTGCAATTTAGTGCTAAATAACACTAGTCATTGATTGTGACGTAGGTATCCAAGTTATCGCTTTAAGATTACTGCGCGTGCCCCGAATTTAATGAATTAAAAGTTATCAGAATTATGTAGACATGGATAATTATGTTGCATGAGTGCCCCCAAAAGAATTTGGTTACATTAAGTTAAAGAAAGAAATTAGCCTGAGTTATTGGAAGACACGGAGCGGCGCACGCTCGTCCGTGAAAACTCACTTAAACTTTTTTAATTAAATTTCTGATTTTTCTTGCGTTGTGAGCTTTATTCAAAATGTTGTATTAATTAGTCTGGTACTGGAAACTAATGACCACCGTAATCGGATTTCACGCTGTCACGCTCGCAACTCACAATTAAACTTTTAATGCGTTAGGTATAAACCAGTTGCAGCAGTGAATTTTAATGCTGTAATTAATCTACATTATTTAGACCAATAGCACTACGTATTTTAATACCAGGGGGTCTACTCCGAAATTCGAAATACGGACTTGGTATGGTGCTATCCCTTTCACTCATATAGTGTATGACAAGACAGTGAAAGGGATGGCACCATACGAAGTTCGTATTTCGAATTTCGGAGTAGACCCCCTGTAATCTATACGGGAAGCAGTAAATTTATACGCATTACATTAAGGCTGGGTTGCACCAAACCGTCTGTAATCGCAAGCTGAGTTCGTTAAATTTTCAATGTATGGAAAGTTTGACAAGTTTCTATGGGATGACAGCTGCCGGCGCCATATTTAACGTTGATCAGTCTGTGATCGTAAGTCGGTGCAACCCAGCCTTAGTCGGAGCGTGGTTACGTAGCTTAAGAATAAAAACTGTCAAATAATATCAAATTGATGTACACTTATAGGGTTTATGTTCAACTAGGTATAATGTAAATTATTTATATTATGGGACAATTTTTACACAAATCGAACTAGTCCCATAGTAAGCTTGCGTTATGGGTACTAGACGACGACATATTTAATAGATATATACTTAAATACATAGAAAACATCCAAGTCTCAGGAACAAATGTCTCTGCTCACCACAGAAACAAATGCCCTTACCGGGATTCGAACCCGGGACCTCTAGCTTCGGAGGCAGTGGCACAACCAACTAGGCTAAACAGGCCGACAAATATTTAAGAACTTTAAATGCCTACAATGTACTACCCTACTTGAGAATGAGGGATATAATCAACAAGGGGAACAAAATTAGATCTGTTTTCTGTATAACTAAAATTCACAAAAAAGGAATCTAGGAGTCTTAGATTACAGGTATTAAAATTCAAGCAGGATGACATTAAAAACAGCCAAGTGCGTGTCGGACTACGCGCAATGTAGGGTCCGTAGTTGCATTTTAATCAACATTATCTAACAAATCAGTGAAATTCATTAAATTTAACGGTATCGAAAGTCGCGTCCTGTCGCTCTTTTTTTGATATCTGCGAGATATTTTTTCTCACTTAACGTTAATGAGTATCAAGACTGACAAGACGTATTACACAAACACCATTCCACGAATCCGGGCCGGTAAATGCTTGCAAGATCAGTGCTGCTGCAAATAGCAGTAAGTGGTAGCGAATCTCCGCTAATGTGTTTGATCATAACGAAGTGGAGGCTTTGTTTGCGTTTAATTAACGAAAACGACGTCGCAGTCGGTCATTAAGACGACCGATGGGGTTACCACTATGATTCGTAAGGGTTGGCGCCTTATCCAGGTGGTTATTAATCTAGAATTTTTGTGTTTACTTATCCCTAAATCCTGTAGCATACCTTGTGTTCTTAAGAGCAACTGCTCGCCATCGGATGCAGGTTGCGGCAATGCGCTTTTTCTCGTTCGTTACCTTGTTTCATTCGCTAAACATTTCACTTGAATCACTGTAACGATAGGAAAATAATGTTTCTATGATTACTTTCGAAAATGTCAATGTTTCCGGCACTGCCTATGTTATGGGACACACTAAACACGCCAGAAACTTACCTTGCCTGATATAGCTTTATATTGTCAATTATTTTGTTGTTTTCATACGAAAACAAACATAATTATCCTAGAATTTAATACTTTTGACATGTTTACTTATCGATCTTAACTTAGAACAAAAAACAACTTGTATGAAATGATAGAATTAGTAATACCAATCTAACCGGACTAACGTAAGGAGTATTATATTCTCTTTGGAGCGCCTGTCATGCCAACCTACAGGATAATGGGTTGTCATGGCAATCTGACAAACTTGACAAAGTCAAATATGTACATTAAAATATTTTTCTCACTTGAAAATCTTGAAATACCGATTAATGATAATTATTTTATTCGCTATACTTTTGAAACTTTAAGTAGTGGCGTAGAGTTGAGCAAATTTGCTCCTGCGCTTATTTCGCGTGTGCGCGCGGTTTTTAGAGACAGGGACTCGTATTGTTTTGTGTGTGTGTGTTATTTTATTTAAGAGACGTGAACTCGTGATATTTCTGAGATAGATACTCGAAATAGTGATAAGTGACTCATAATGGGCGGTAATAGACGTAAAAATAGACGCTGTGAAGTATGTGGCGTCAGGGAAAGCCTCAGGGGAGAATTCTTTGCTAATTTTTCCAAAGATGAGCTAATAACAAGATAATGTAAATATCTTTAAGATTTAATGGAAGGAAAAGGGTTTTTTATAACTCCTTTGTGTGTAAATAAATAATATTGTATAAGCTTGACGTGGTTTATTTACTATTTACAACAACAGTTGAAAACAAGTCGATTGTTTTCGCATTAAGTATTAACGCTGGTTACTTCTTAATGCAAACTTAGTTAAAAAAGGCAAAATGTAAATCGCAATACCTACGTAAGCAATTTTTATCGAATATCGATAAGACATGCACATCACTAGTACATTTACTATTAAATACTATCGATAACTCCACAGCACTACAGTGACAGTTAGTTTTATAGCGATGAACATCAAAGATATTGGCTATGTGCACGTCTGAAACGTCAAACGTCAAAGGTCCCGAGACAATGTCAAGATTCAGAGATGTTTCAGATATTTTATTTACTTTAGTAAACGAGAAAGACCCCGTATTGGAAATTTTACTGAAATAAATAAGAGAATAAATAAATACATACAAACGAAACGAATCGTAGGAAACCGTTAAGAAACCAATAGAAAACATGAAAGTAAATTTGACAGTGGTCCCCAGTAAGTACACATTTCTGCCATGGTGTGAGCTACGATCGCCTAGCTTACCCCCACCACCTACTTCGCACATAGCCAATACAGAAACTTACAAATTACTGTGGATGACAGTATTTAGGCAGTTACGTCTCTTCTCCGTAAGGAGTATTATATTCTCTTTGGTCATAGCAACGGACATTGTCAAAACTCATTTTTAGCTAAGGTTGTAATCATTTTACGTCTAAATTGTATACTGGTATCCTGTAAATTTGAAATTGTAAATTTAGAACTATGGATTCTCGAACAACGGCAAGAAATAGTATAAAAGCCGAACATTACCTAGGACAATTCAGTTTCTCGCCGACTTTTCATCAGACAAGTCGTAATTGGTCAGTGCAGGGCCAAGCCAGGTCCTGCACTTCAAGAAGACCTCGTGCTCACGTACTTACTTCGACGTCTCTTCTCTTTCTCGATACGCCGAGCCATTCTTCCCGAGCCACGGTGCTCGAGTCTCCGTACCTACTTACTCGAGTCTCCGTACCTACTTACTCGAGTCTCCGTACCTACTTACTCGAGTGCCTACTTACTGGAGCCGTCGTGCCAACAAACTCGAGTCGTCGTGCCAACTAACTTGAGCCGACGCGGCAACTTACTCAAGCCGACGCGCCAACTTACTCAAGCCGACGCGCCAACTTACTCAAGCCGACGCGCCATCTTACTCAAGCCGACGCGCCAACTTACTCAAGCCGACGCGCCAACCTACTCGAGTCGCCGTACCACTACTCGAGGCGCCGAGTCTTCTGTCTCGAGGCTCCAAATTTTTGGGTTACCTACTTAAAATTTATAGTGATTGACCTTTTAATCTTCCATAGTTATGTTTTTATATATCTAAAATCTGTGAGTGCCTTAATAACAAACATTGTCCAAATAAAAGCTTACCCCAACCTTGAGCATTTTCTTTTATTTTTTTTACTTTTACTTTCAACTTCTTTTAAAAAAAAGTCTGCTTACCTCGCCTTTCAATTTCACTTGGAAGGCGACGTAACGTGACAGTTTTGGCGCCCAATAGCAATTTTATTTGGTACAATTTTTCTAAATTCTAAAATAAGACAACACAACGGTCTATAAATATTTTATTGTTTCGGCTTCTCTCTCACTTAACTAAATAACTTTTACTTTACAATCTAATTTGTTATCATGGCACGTTCTATTAAATATGTTTATCTTAACAAACCTGAGTTAGAATACGAGGTACGTATTAGGTTAGAAGATCCTAAAGAAAACTTAATAGCTTATTAAAAAACAAGCTGTATCCCTAGGCCATTCTCAACCTGCAACCGAGGTGCTGCAATCCATAATCAGTCCAGAGGAAGACCTGGAACAGTCGGAGACCTGCTTGATTTTCGTAGAATCGAAAATCAACCAACTTCAATCCAAATCATCTTCATACGCATATAGAAGGTTAGAAACATTTTTAAATCATATATTTCATAGACTTAATCGTATCGACTTAGATTCAACTTCCCCTCTTGATGATAGACTGAATCGAGCTTCAGAGAAACTCAAATCTCTGGACAAAAGATTTGAAAGCCTGCTTTTTGAGTCAGCAGAAACCACCCCTTTAGCTTCTCCCCACTCCCCTATTCCTCAAACATCAACTATTTCCCAAGTCCATGTACCATGTTCCACTGAACCAAGCCAACATTTAGACTCTTCAACTATTCAAGTAACTTCCTCCCCTAACATAATTTCAGAACTGAGGAAACTTTCTTACAGCGGTAACTCTTACCCTAAGTCTTTTCTTCAAAAAATAGAAGAATTTAGCGTTTCACGTAACCTGAAGAAGGAACGTCTGGCCGACTTAATCTTTGAAATCTTTACAGACAAAGCCCTTCATTGGATTCGCTTTCAAAAAAGTTGCCACCCTAACCTGTCCTGGGACGAAATTTCTAACCTATTAATAAGACATTTCGGTAACACTGACTATGATTACAAACTTCTAGATGCCATCAATGCTGGAACTCAAGGTGCCAACGAAGCTATCATTATTTACGTTTCAATTATGCACGGCATGTTTTCCCGTCTTAACAAAAAGTTGTCTGAACCTCAACAATTATCAATCCTCCTTAGAAATATACGACCTCGCTATTCAGTTCGCTCTCAATAAAATCACTTCTATTGATTGTCTTATATCAGCATGTCAGAGCTACGAGCAGATTTTGGACAGAGACCGTAACTTCAGGGAACCAAAACCAGCTTTAGACCAATTGGCATCTGAATTTAACTACACTCCTACTCCTTCAATTTCAAAACCCTCTTTCAACCCTAACTCTAAACCTGTTTTCCATTCAGATTCAAGACCTCCTTATAAAAATTATTTTCCCAAGCAAGTCAATGTTATTTCTAATAAATTTACTTGAAACCTCTTCTGTGTTCGATGCCGTAGCAACGGACACTCCCTTCGAACTTGCCAACAACCTCATTATCCCATTTGCTTTAAATGTGGCCTACGTGACTACAAGACTCCTGACTGCCCTAAATGCAATGCCACTCCAAAAAACTAGATTCGCACGACTTTGATAGAATCAATGCCTCTGACGCAAATGAATGGCAAAGCTGGCTCTCTTATCTTCATAACTTCTTTAATATCTATAAAATTTCTTCAGTTCTCTATGAGGATGAGAGAGATCATAATAGACCATTTTTAAAATTTACTATCGATGATATTCCATTCTCAGGACTCCTGGATAGTGGAAGTTCATTGACCATACTGGGTAACAATTCTCATATCCAACTTTTAAAAATGGGTTACTCCTTATCAAAGTCGTGTCAAGTTTCAGTCGCCACAGCTAACAATCACAAAATGCAATCATTAGGACATATTGACTTACTTTTGACTTTTAATGACCAAACTCACGCTATTAGAGCTCATGTGTTTCCTAAAATACACCCATCAATTATACTAGGTGTCGATTTTTGGAAGGCTTTTAATCTTATACCAAATTTACTAAACCCAATTTTTTTCAACCAACTTCAATGTGACTCTATCTCAAATGAACAAGCTAAAATTCTTACTTACGAAACTTTAACTACTGAGCAGAAAAACATCGCATATCATCAATCGTTTCAAGCAAATCTCCTTAGAAGAAAAGGGTGAACTTGGAAGAACACACCTGATCTGTCACAAAATTGATACAGGTGACTCTCCACCAATTAAACAACGCTGTTATCGTCTTTCCCCTGAAAAACAAAAGGCACTCATCAATGAAGTAGACAAGATGCTTGCCTGGAAGGTGATCGAACCCTGCGAGAGCCCATGGCTATCCCCGGTAATCATAACCCCAAAGAAGAACGGTGAATGGCGTTTCTGTGTGGACAGCAGAAAGTTGAACTCCGTCACTCGTCGCGACGCCTACAGCCTCCCATTAATGAATGAAATTTTAGATAACCTAAGCGACGCTAAATACTTATCTAGCATCGATATTGCGAAAGCGTTCTGGGAAGTCCCTTTTCCCCCTCCAGACAGAGATAAAACGGCATTTTATGTTCCAGGAAGAAAAATGTACCGCTTTGTCGTTATGCCTTTTGGTCTTCCTAACGCACCTGCTACACAGCAAAGATTGATGGATTCACTATTTACTCCAGAATTTGAACATAAAGTATTTTGCTACTTAGACGACATCGTCATTGTCAGCAAAACCTTCGAAGAACATATTTCTCTTCTAATTAAAGTGCTCGAGAAACTAACTTACGCAGGATTGACGATTAACTTTGAAAAAAGTCAATTTTTCAAAAAAGAACTAAAGTACTTGGGTTATATTGTTGACGAACGAGGTTTAAGAGCTGATCCAGACTGAGACTGAGAAGTTCGTGCAATTTTAGATTTTCCAACGCCAACAACAAAGAAGGGAATCAGAAGATTTCATGGCACCTGCAGCTGGTTCAGAAGATTTATCCCAATCTTTAGCACAATAGCAGCACCACTCAACAAACTAGCAGCCAATGGGAAGTCCTCTCCAAAATTCCACTGGACTCCTGAAGCTAATACCCCTTTTCTAAAGCTAAAGAAACTTTTAGTGACAACTCCAATCCTGGCCTGCCCTAACTTCGAAGAACCCTTCGCTGTCCACTGCGACGCATCTAACTACGGCATCGCGGCGATGCTCACACAAAAACATGAGGATAAAGAAGCCGTCATAGCATATATGAGCAAATCCTTGAATAAGCATGAAAAAAACTACTCAACCACGGAAAGAGAGACGTTAGCTGTTATCTCAGCCTTAGAACATTGGAGATGCTATCTAGACAACGGTAAACAGTTCACAGTATATACGGATCATGCTGCCTTAAAATGGTTTCTCAACTTGTCCAATCCTTCAGGAAGGCTGGCTAGATGGGCCCTCAGACTCTCAACATTCAACTTCGTCTACATTATAATGTAGCATACCTTGTGTTCTTAAGAGCAACTGCTCGCCATCGGATGCAGGTTGCGGCAATGCGATTTTTCTCGTTCGTTACCTTGTTTCATTCGCTAAACATTTCACTTGAATCACTGTAACGATAGGAAAATATTGTTTCTTTGATTACTTTCGAAAATTTCAATGTTTCCGGCACTGCCTATGTTATGGGACACACTAAACACGCCAGAAACTTACCTTGTCTGATATAGCTTTATATTTTCAATTATTTTGTTGTTTTCATACGAAAACAAACATAATTATCCTAGAATTTAATACTTTTGACATGTTTACTTATCGACCGTCATAGCAACGGACATTGTCAAAACTCATTTTTAGCTAAGGTTGTAATCATTTTACGTCTAAATTGTATACTGGTATGGCGACTGGCGACGTAACGTGACAATCCGTAAGTATTATTAGTTCCAGACCAGATTAACCCTTTGAACGCCATCATATTTGAATGAAGTGACCACTCAGCCGCCAAGGTATCGAAAATTGATGTAACGTTTAAACCAATAGAAACAAATAAAAATAAAGATTTTTTTTTCATGATCAACGTACACCTTTACTCCGACCTTTTAGTGGTTGTTGGCGTGGTGGGCACGACGACACATGACCACTTTATAGGCTCTTGGCGTTCAAAGGGTTAATCGCCAAAGTCATTTATTTTACGAGCCTAACGAAACCTAGCACGACGAGCTGTCATGTGTAATGACAGCCTAATTTATGAGTCCCTGTGCCTGTGTCCACACACCATCATATCAGCTCAGCTCAATGTAATAGATAAGAGCAGTGGGGTAACTATACAAGCTTTTGGACCCTGCATAAGGTAGATCTGAATGTAATTTTCCATTAAAAGTAAAAATGACAGTTAGATTTACTGTCGTAAGTTCGAAAAGTTACGAGATTATCCACCACCGCCACCACAACCACCATATCAGCTGAGAGACCAGCATCCCTGTAGTGCGGTGGAGATACTGCGGTCGCCAAACCGCATGCCAAGCGTGGCGATTATGGCATTTACCCCCATGAAATTGGGGGAGGCCTATGTCCAGCAGTGGATGTGATTATCATCATAATGGAATAAGCTGTAAAAGTGTTAACTTACATTTGCTCTTGTGCATTGCATCTGTACCATGATGCTGCATTGTCACCGCGTACAAAACTTCGCCTCGATTCGATTCAGGAGTGAACGAGTCCTTTTTCAACGAGCCTTGGAACATCGACATTGTCCGATGAGGCGTAGATACGTGTGATGTATCAGTATGACTAAATGAACATTTCATCGAACAAGTAATCGATCATTGAAAATAATTGCCTCCAAGCCATCAAGCGAAACGTAAATTTGAACTTATGTCAACACAATTTACATGATGTAAACAAGTTACCGAATTTAATTACGTACCTATATTCATTATTAAGAATAAATATTCAACGGTTTGGACGTGATATTTACCTTAAAAAGCCATTAGCCTTGTTTAAAAACGAAATTTCAATGTGTAAAATGCTTTCAGCCTTCGTTTGTGGGTCGTAAATGCTATTAACCCTTGATTTATTTGTAAAGAGCGTTGCACGGCGAGGCGCAAGACGTTTCCGTCGAATCATTTAAATAAACGAACTCGCATCATTATATCAGATCTAAGGATCGAACAAATTGGCAATTAGCGGCGCCAGCGCCGGGCGCCCCAGCCGGCTGGGGCGCGCACGACCCTTATATCATTTCCAGTACAGCAACTTAATAAACGAAATTTATGATTGTGAATCCTAGGATACCGGTAGTAAATAACCAAGAATCCTGGGAAAACTCCATATCCGTATGCTATCACAGGTAGCGTAGTGATTTTGCGAAGTGTTTTAGGATTTATTAATTTAGTATCAAGTACAAGTGTTTATGTGTGTTAGGGTGGTCCAAAAAATTTGCTCCATACATTTTGTATGGAAAAAAAATTTTTTTAAGAAAGCGTCGCCCCACCCCTTCATTTTTTTTGTTCATGTACATGCCATTACTTGTACAAAGTTTGGTTGACCTAGCTCTGTAGGAAGGGTATGCTCAACAGCTTCGAAAACACGATTTTTTTCGATTTTCTGCTCTACGTCATAAAATGGGACGATTAATTGGACGCATTTTTTGCTACTTTTAGGTTCTGATGATAATGTTGTAGGTTTTGTCTAGACATATATTGACAGTTGATAATTGAAAAATCTCTAGATTCTGAAATCCAACAGGAAGAAAGCAATACTTTTCCGCCTCAAAGACCTCTTTTCAAAGGACTGATAGAGCATTTTTCGGTCAACTAAATAACTTTCCATCAACTGCACCTGAAAAGATACCTCACCAATTTTATTTCTATGAGACAATTATCACTATAAGACCAGTTGTTTGTGAATAACAGAGACACCAAATCACACAGTTCTTGTATTTGACAACCTATTATCACCATGTTGTACTACGATTAGTGAGACAATATTTTAGGACGTTAAATCACTAGACATAAGCAACTGATTGAATGAGTTTTCAAACCGGAAATCGAAAAAAAAATTTTTTTGGGCCACCATAGTGTGTGTACAGTACATACAACGTTTGCAATAAATCCTATGCGGCTCTTGGGAAATAATGGTTTTACAGGGATTTTTACATAAATATGTTATCGATGAATTTTAGTTAAACAAAAAAGCAAGTTCATGCAAAGAGTAGGCAAACATTATCAAGTTTCGTTGTATTGATAAATATAAATTACACTTGACCACAGATGAAATACAAGTTACTTAAGCCACACTTGACCCCAATAAAAATTAACACTTTGAAATTTAATATTACGCAAAAGGATTCCTAAAAAAAATCGGCCAAGAGCATGTCGGGCCATGCTCAGTAGTGTAGTGTCAGTAGTGTGTGTCCTTAGTTGCTATGATACACGATGGATTTCGCAATAAATATGGGGTATTTACGTGCTGGGGGTACTCAAAAAAAAATTTTCAAGATTTTATTCGTCCGTTATGGCGGCGTGACTGATATGATATGTATGCCTATGCCTAGCTTTCTAATAGTAATGGTTACAGAGCTAGGCCGCACACAGACGGACGAACGGACATGGCGAAACTATAAGGTTTCCTTGTTTACCACGGAAAACAAAAAAGATGAGATTTTTAGAGTTCAATGTAAAGTCAAAGTACTGTTTGGAACCTGCATTACGACGGCGCCCCATCGGCAAGTAACGAGACTAGTCGCACCACTAGTGCTCTAAGCGACAAAAGACTATTCTCTAAATAAAAAGAACAATACTTACCTATTTGTTTTTTTCATTTGAACATGATGTTGGTAACAGCATAACGTATAGTTAAAATATCTATACGTACATATCATAATCATAACGTCAAGTCACCTTGGAAACATAACTACATATATTTTCTCAAACATGCTGGAAAAAGTAGGAGTTACGTTCGTGATAATGATAATTTACTGCGAAACCCATGCCGCCGCTGCACCTACCACGCGCGTTGGCCGGGCCGCGCGGAGCGGACATGTCGGCTGCTGCAGCGCGTGTTTTCAGTACTGAATCCTTAGAATTGCATTCAGGTTAGGGATCCTTTTGTCTCTGTGCGTCCGTTGGGTCTTAATTAATTTACACCCAATGCTATGGACAGCTTCCCCAAACCCGTCATTGAATTCGTCCACATCGCCGCCTATACAATCGAGACGGTTTTGGAGTTCCAGCTGAAAGCTCTCGGAGATTTGGATTTGGACTGCTGCTGGACGGAGCGTAGACTTCATCAGTCGAGAGCGCTCTAGCTTAACGCATATATTCAAAGTGCCTCTTACCAGACGGTGATCGATCACTTCCGGTTTTAACCGTATTGATCACAGAGACAACATTGAATATATGCCTCTTTGTCGACATGATGAAGTCAATCTCGTTTTTTGTTGCACCGTCGGTACTCATCCAGGTCTACTTCCTATGCTCGCGTTTCTTGAAGAACGAGTTCATCATATAGAGTCCCTTCTTCTCCAAGAAACCAGCCAATAGTCGGCCCCAGTGGTTCCGACTTCCAACTGCAAATTTTTCCTGTTTATAGTATAATTGAGATCTAAATGGGTGCCAAGTTCCTTAGATTATCTGTAAAGGTGCCAATGGCACTAGATTGTACTGATTGTGTAGATTGTAATGGAACTAATTTACTGCGCCTTAATGCATTTTGAGCTTTAACTTGGCACCTTTACAGATAATCTAAGGAACTTGGCACCCATTTAGATCTCAATTCTTTTGTCCGTGAAGATGACAACCAATCATCGTATATTGAACTTGGCTGCCATTTTCACATTTATGTTTTTGATAGGATATTCTTTACATCACGTGCGCTGCGAAAACTATTGATGATAAAATAATCTATACTAATACTCGTATTATAAAGAGCAAAAATTTGATTGTTTGCATTTATTGAATAGGCTTCGAAACTACTTAACCGATTGGAAAAATTCTTTGACTGTTGGGAAGCTACACTATCCCTGGGTGACTAGGCCGACTTCAATGGGGGAGGCCGGTGAAAGATTATTATACTTAGATGGTGCACTCTTAGATTCCATACAATAAAATAAAAATGGCTATAAGTATGTTTATAATGGTAGAAGACTAAGTACACTCAATTCCTCATGGAATCATGGAAAAACCTTGCTTGCTTGACAAACAAAACGAAGAGAACAAATCGCCAAACGTGAACTACGCGTCGTTGAAGAGTTCAGTTCTGATCATCATCAGCAGTTCCACTTCATCAAATGTCACTTTTATGAATGAAAATGCTTGATTAGTTCATGAAAATACTAAAACCACTATTTGTGTGCCTTTCACATTTCAGGAGTTCCCTCGATTCCTAATGGATCCCATC
Organism: Notocelia uddmanniana; assembly: GCA_905163555.1. NCBI lineage: Eukaryota > Metazoa > Arthropoda > Insecta > Lepidoptera > Tortricidae > Notocelia > Notocelia uddmanniana. The sequence goes on from LR991055.1 coordinate 29,094,618, forward strand.
ATCAGAACTCGAGCATGACAAAAATCAATCGTGAAAATAGAACTTGCTTAACAAACACAGCTAGGAGGACAAATCGCCAAACGTGAACTTTTCGTCGTTGAAGAGTTCTGTTTTGATCATCATCAGCAGTTCCACTTCATCAAATGTCACATTTTTGTATGAAAATGCTTGATTTGTTGATAAAAACACAAAAATCACTATATGTTTGCCTTTAAGATTTGAGGATTTCCCTCAATTCCTCATGGATCCCATCATCAGAAATCAAGCATGACAAAAATTAATCGTGAAAATAGAACTTGCTTAACAAACACAGCTAGGAGGACAAATCGCCAAACGTGAACTTTTTGTCGTTGAAGAGTTCTGTTCTGATCGTCATCAGCAGTTCCACTTCATCCAATGTCACATTTTTGGATGCAAATGCTTGATTTGTTGATAAAAACACAAAAATCACTGTATGTTTGCTAAATATCTACTCGTACAAAGCCGGGCCGGGCCGCTAGTAACTTTTTAACCGACTTCAAGATTTCGAAGGAGGAGGTTATCAATTTATTTAAATTATTTATTATTAATATTATTAATTTATTAATATTATTATGTTTTTTTTTTTTGTTTTTTTTTTTTAATGTTTGTTAGTCCATAACTCCGTCATTTCTTAACCGATTTGGAAAATTCTTTTTTTGATTGTAAGTATATATATATCCAAATTGGTCCCGTTTTTGTCAAAATGCAGTTCTGATGATGGGATCCATGAGGAATTGAGAGAACTCCTCAAATCTTTAAGGCAAACATATAGTGATTTTTGTGTTTTTATCAACAAGTCAAGCATTTGCATCTAAAAATGTGACATTGGATGAAGTGGAACTGCTGATGATGATCAGAACAGAACTCTTCAACGACGAAAAGTTCACGTTTGGCGATTTGTCCTCCTAGCTGTGTTTGTTAAGCAAGTTCTATTTTCACGATTAATTTTTGTCATGCTTGATTTCTGATGGTGGGATCCATGAGGAATTGAGGGAACTCCTCAAATTTTAAAGGCAAACATATAATGATGTTTTTGTTTTTATCAACAAATCGAGCATTATCATACAAAAATGTGACATTTGATGAAGTGGAACTGCTGATGATGATCAGAACAGAACTCTTCAACGACGAAAAGTTCACGTTTGGCGATTTGGCCTTCTAGCTGTGTTTGTTAAGCAAGTTCTATTTTCACGATTGATTTTTGTCATGCTCGAGTTCTGATGATGGGATCCATTAGGAATCGAGGGAACTCCTCAAATGTGAAAGGCACACAAATAGTGATTTTAGTATTTTCATGAACTAATCAAGCATTTTCATTCATAAAAGTGACATTTGATGAAGTGGAACTGCTGATGATGATCAGAACGAAACTCTTCAACGACGCGTAGTTCACGTTTGGCGATTAGTTCTCTTCGGTTTGTTTGTCAAGCAAGCAAGGTTTTTCCATGATTCCATGAGGAATTGAGGGTACTTAGTCTTCTACCATTATAAACATACTTATAGCCATTTTTATTTTATTGTATGGAATCTAAGAGTGCACCATCTAAGTATAATAATCTTTCACCGGCCTCCCCCATTGAAGTCGGTTTTTTTTTCTTAAAAATTATATAATGCGCACTTCTAAGGTTTGGAATTCTCTGCGGGCGTCTGTATTTCCGAGTTCATACAACCTTGACCTTATATTATCAAAACTTGATACTACCTCAAAAACTGCATCGACGGGCGCGCTATAATCCCGTGGTCAATTTTTCTCCGAATCGACCAAACTATATACACATTTCGACACAGATGTAGATGCTCTAAGAAAGCATCCCTTTCAATATTTGCTCCAATTACAGTGCCGACCCTTTTATTATTATTCACCTTATTTATTTTGATCAACAAGTTAGGTGTTTAACAATAAATTTATCAAATGTAAAATATATAAATACACGAAAAAAATAAATAAAAACATTATAAAAAACCTAACCTAGAGTGCCGCCGGCAGCGAGGCGGGGCCTAAGCTACCGGTGGTTAGGCCGACAGAGAGAGGAACCTCCTGACTATCCGTGCCGTGTCCAGGAGTACCGCCTTCTGTATCTGACCCTTGACCCAACCATCTATGGAGAGTCTCTTAAGGTGTTGGTCGAGACTCTTCGCAATTAGACTGTTCGCAGAGACGACCATCGGGACAATGATCGTTGAATCAACATCCCACATGGCGGTTACCTCGTGTGCCAGGTTTAGGTACTTTCTAGCCTTGTCCTTCTCGGCCTTCACGAGGTTCTCATCATGGGGGGTGGTGATGTCGACGAGCACTGCCTGGCGCTTCAATCGATCTATCAACACGATATCAGGTTTGTTGGCTATAATAGTCCTGTCTGTGATGACAGATCGATCCCAATAGAGCGTGGCACGACCATTTTCGAGAACTGGCGCAGGTGTGTACTTATAGTACGGCACTTCGAAGTCCACAAGACCGTATAGAAGAGCAAGCTGCTGGTGAATAATCCTGGCGACCAAGTTATGTCTGTGCAAGTACTCGCCTCTTTTATTATTATTATTATTATTTACTATTTTTGGTAGCCAAATTTTGCCGAATATGACTTTTAATCTGTTCATAATGTTATTTTCATTTTTTAACCGACTTCAAGATTTCAAAAGAGGAGGTTATCAATTCCGTTGTTTTTTTTTTATGTTTGTTACTCCATAACTCCGTCATTTCTTAACCGATTTGGAAAATTCTTTTTTTGATTGTAAGTATATATATCCAAGTTGGTCCCGTTTTTGTCAAAACGCAGTGCTGATGATGGGATCCATGAGGAGTTGAGGGAACTCCTCAAATCTTAAAGGCAAACATATAATAATAATAATAATAAATATTCTTTATTGCATATAGTGTTTTTTTTTATCGACAAATTGAGCATTATCATACAAAAATGTGACATTTGATGAAGTGGAACTGCTGATGATGATCAGAACAGAACTCTTCAACGACGAAAAGTTCACGTTTGGCGATTTGTCCTTCTAGCTGTGTTTTTTAAGCAAGTTCTATTTTCACGATTGATTTTTGTCATGCTCGAGTTCTGATGATGGGATCCATTAGGAATCGAGGGAACTGCTCAAATGTGATAGGCACACAAATAGTAATTTTAGTATTTTCATGAACTAATCAAGCATTTTCATTCATAAAAGTGACCTTTGATGAAGTGGAACTGCTGATGATGATCAGAACGGAACTCTTCAACGACGCGTAGTTCACGTTTGGCGATTTGTTCTCTTCGTTTTGTTTGTCAAGCAAGCAAGGTTTTTCCATGATTCCATGAGGAATTGAGTGTACTTAGTCTTCTACCATTATAAACATACTTAAAGCCATTTTTATTTTATTGTATGGAATCTAAGAGTGCACCATCTAAGTATAATAATCTTTCACCGGCCTCCCCCATTGAATTCGGTTTTTTTTTCTTAAAAATTATTGACATACTGGACACATATATGTAGCATTAATATTGTTTTGAACTCTTTGCATTGATGAGTTTCATATATTAATACAAATTTTTAATTGTTTCTACGTCACTGTCATTCTGGTTTTTGTGGACTACGCTGCAAAAACCCTACCTCATTTTCAAGTTGTAAAGACTGCTTATCGTAATATTTCTTCTTGGCCATTTAGAGGCTTCCTTTACCTACAAACTTATTGTGTAGACATAGCAGAACTTTTATTCCCCTGGTTTAATTTTATTTGTATTATTCTGTCATAAGAGGCTGTACATCATTGTACACTTTTTTTTTTCTTTTGTAGATATTATCTTGACAATGGAGACTCTTTACATCTCTATCTGTAGCTATTTATTCCGTTGGCTGTCACAACTAGATGACTGGGCGGCAAAAAGGTTAAAGTACCGACGTCAAGGTTACTAATCTGTGTTGGTACCTGTCATAGTCGCTTATGTGTGTGTGTGTGTGTGGTTTTATTGACGTGCGTGTGTCATGCGAATTTCGAATACTGTCATACTTGACATTAGCTTTTGCTTAACTCCACGTTAACTCTTTCTCTTCTCTTCTTTATGAAAATAAACTAAAACTTTCTTGACTTTTGAAGAATAAATATGCTGCGTAGTTTCATGGGGGAAGGAACGAAAATAAATAAAACCAACCTGTATAATTGATACTAACGTAAGTCATTTGTAAAAATAAGGCAATGTAAGCATTTTATGGAATTTACGATTCCATTTTCTATCGAAAGAAGTTTTACATGTAATATATAGTACCTAATTTATTTAAAGTACCTAATCAGTAGTTTAACTGTACTGTTGTTTCACTAATGTTCGAACTAGTGCGTATAACCATTTAGTAGTTTCTCTCTAGTTGACGTTCTGAAGTAGAAAAACTACTACATATAGAAACACTGGCCTGGCCTGGGCCGATTTTGCTTAACAGCAGGAGCTTCGCTCCCGCGGCTGTGGATTCGCCACCGACGATCACTCTTAGACGCAGCAGCCATTAATGCTTTAATTTTCTTGAAAGCAGTTTTAAAAGACTTTTCCGTTCTAAAACTTGCACATGAAAGACTGTGACAAAAGAACATTGCTGTGTGTAGAGACGGTCAAATTCAAAAGTTAGGGTAGTGTACTTAATTATGCAACTGTTTTACCTACGTATAAGTATAAATATAACTAGTGGCTGCGTGAGTTATATAGACCACGCGAAAAAAATGTTTTTATTTTATTTTATTTTTTCAAATTATCAAAACATTAATTTTTGGGTGACAAATAATAATATATATCTATACAGTTTTTTTTTTAATAATTTTATTTTTACGGGTAAAGGAATAATTTAAGATAATGTTTTTTTAATTTTATTTTTTAATAATTATATTTGTTAGTCATTATCAGACGTTAAAACAGGGAAAAACTTAAATATAAAACGTAGGTCACTATGAAATAAAAATATAGGTAAATCGATCCTTCTGTCTGATCATCCGTAAACCAAGTAAACAAATTGAACAAAATATCTAATGGAATGTTATTTTAGGATGTAAAGCACCTATGTAATTAAGATCAATACAGTAATAAGTAATTATAGAAACCTATCTCAATCATTTAAAATCCATTAACAATTCCAAACACACTTAATCTAAAATGATAGAAGAGTTTTACACATTAAAAGACATTAATGTTTCCACGAAATCAAAGCGCAAACACGACTCCACCGCGAGCCGTGTGCCGGGCGGGGGGGCCGCCCGCTCAGTATTCAGAGTATCGCAAATGTAACTTTCGGTTCTTTTCATGGCTAAAGTATGTTGGCGGCAATCCATAATGGGATCGCCATTATTCTTGCCATTAATTCGCGTGGCCCGGCTTCCGTGCATTAGCGGGCAGCGGCGACGCTGCCAATCCACGAGAAAGGGTCGCCATCCGAACAATATACTCGTACCTAACCCACACCACCGCCTCCTCACACGCACACACGCTCTCCTAAGTGGAACGCCGTTTAATTGAATTACAAAGGAACTAAATATAGACGACCACGCTACTATTTTGAAACGTTTGTGGGATTTCATAATTAAAAACTTAAGTGTTAGACTAAGTAAACATGTCAAACATAAGCAAAGGTAAGCCCGCCCCTGTAAATTTAATTAACACCGGCGATGCAGTAAATAAATCCTTCATTTTCCTGCGCAGATTGCATAAAAATAATCAAATAAGTGGCATGGACATTATTCAAAGCGCGCAGCTGCATGTAGGAACAGGATGCAGGGATGACCTCTCACTCGCGCCCCCACTCTCCCTCTTCCTGAAAGAAAAACTCTCGAAAAACTAATTACAAGTTGTAATTGAAATTTTGCGTGTTATATAATCGGATACTTGAGCCGTGAGTAATGTATAAATGCGCGGGGAGATGAATGGACGCCGCCGTGGGTGGCCGGCCGGACGAGATAGCGCGCTCCTCAATTTCTGGATTAACTAACTTTTATACAATAATTGTTAACAAACGGGAAAAGTTTGAGCTAAGTAGTTGGTGTTAAAACATACCATTTAATTAACTGACGTTTTATTTATTGTATAATTTACGACCAAAACCAACGAGAATGCCAAAGCTAAAAGGCATTGAAAATTACGGATTCACTTTCGGTACTTTTTGCCAATTAATCATACCGCAAATAAAGTCACATATTTCGTAAAGTGCCAACGATCTTTTACAACTTTATAGCAGCAGCACGTTAATTTATAAGGTATATACACGCTTACGTGAAAAGTCGTTCCGTCTCCCGCCGACGTCAACACAGACGTACAGGGTAAGGGTAGTATCAAAATGCCACTGTTAAAGCAAGTGCCAGACTAAAGCCTTAACAACACCAACAAAGCGCATGACGAAGGCATTCAGCGCAAAGCGCTCTAAACAAGCATTTTTAATTAAAGCTCCCTTCCATCGAATAACACTATCACAATAGCAACAATCTAGGAAGCGATCTAACTGTATAAAAGCGAATAATGCGCAATCAAAAGGGCAGCGGGCAACCACTCGAGGGCTGCAATGAGGGAACCACCCCCAACCCCACTCCGTTAGCTTTTTTGCGAATTACTGTTTTGATTGCTTCGCTATACAACCTGCCTTTCGTTTAGCCTTAATTAAAGGCGCTTGTTGAGTGCATCGCACGTGAGGAACTAAACTAATCCGTTTTCACTTCGGCTTTTCTATTTTTCTTCAAAGATGTCTTGTCCGCGCATCCTCTAGCGACCCTTTATTATTTTGCTAGCTGTTGCCCGCGACTTCATCCGCGTCTTCGCTCCTATTGGTCGCAGCGTGATGTTATATAGCCTAAAGCCTTCCGCGATAAATGGACTATCCAAGACAAAAATAACTTTTCAATTCGAACCAGTAGTTCCTGAGATTAGCGCGTTCAAACAAACAAACAAACTCTTCAGCTTTATAATATAGGTATTATTAGTACAGATTTGAGCCCCCAATCACTGAGCATACACCTTGGGGTGTTTTGAAGGTTAACATAAGACCACTGCGTTAATATCGTTTAAAATGAAATCTGAAAAACTACAAAACGATTTACTCTACCCAATTGAATCATATGAATTTTTAAAATTAATGACTTATCATTATCTTCTTAAGCGGTCTTCATTAGCGGTTTAATCTCATCAAATAGTGGCATATAAAATCATTCACAGCCTGTTTAGGCCCGGTTTTACAAAGACCTGTTAAACCAAAATGACATAAATAAAAATTTATGTCATTAAAATGTGTTTTATTGTTAATATAAATTTTGTCAACTCAGTACAGTTTTGACATAACTTACCGACATAAGGTCTAACGAACCTTTTTATAAATTGAATAAAAGTTACAAATAATGATCCCGCAAGCATTTCGGTCAAGCTAAGTGGGGATAGGACAGAGCCTGTAGTGGCAGGGAAATGGAAAAAGCATTAACGGATATGTCAGTGCCGCATCAACAGAGAGTGCCTGCTTTGTAATGCTGAATAAATACCATCTACCTCCCTACTTAGGGCCGGTGGCATAGCGGGCGGTTAACGGTTAGTTTTATGTATTTTTACTAAGGACTTGGACGTTTTATATACAGGATGTTATTATTGATTTCCGTTCCTTCAGGTATATAGCTGTATATAACTATATACCAATAAACACAACGCAGAAAATTTTATTTTTCTAAAAATAATTATATTACCAAGGATGAATGCAAAAAGGCTTTAAGCTAATGTCAAGTATGACCGTATTCGAAATTGTAATAACATACGCATGTCAATAAGACCACACACACACATATGCGGCTATGGGAGGTATTCCACTCATCCAATATCTTTGTCCAATATACATTTGGTCATAGAAATTGGATGATTTCATCCAACTTGGATGGGACCCCGACATTTGATCAAAGATTCTGATGACAGTTAAATCAATATGGCTACGCATGAAACAGAATAAAACTTGGACAAAGATATTGGATGAGCGGAATGGGCCTCCGTCAAAGAACTTTGATCAAAGATTTGACAAAGAAATTGGACAAAGATATTAGATATGTTTAATACGGGGTGGTATACTACTCATATCTCTATCTTTGATCAAAGAAATTGGATGATTTCATCAAACTTAGATGAGACCCCGACATTTGATCAAAGATTCCGATGACAGTTAAATCAATATGGCTACGCATGAAAACAAATAAAAGCTGGACAAAGATATTGGATGAGTGGAATGGGCCTACGTCAAAGAACTTTGATCAAAGATTTGACTAAGATATTGGACGAGAGGAATACCACCCTATGACAGGTACGCAGATTTGTCACCTTGACGTAGGTATAACTAAGGTTTTTAATGATATGTCAAGCAAATGTGTTAGAAATGTTTTGTGTAAGAAGGTACAATTAATAAAAGCTTAAGACCGACACTGAACCTTTTTTAATGTAGCTCGCCACTTAGGAAATTAGACGTTTATGCCATTAGAGGATTTAAAAAATCAACATTGTTTAATTGTTAAGGATCTTTTATATTATAATAGGGTTGTTAATTAACGAAAATAAATTCTTCAATATCTTCAAAATGTAATTTAAAAAAACAGCATTTAGGTATAATTTATTATTATTTGGGCGTTTACAAAGCGTAATTCACAAGCACAGATTACTCGTACGAGTACCTACATATATTTAGAAAACTCATATTGATATTTTGATATCGTTATGCATTTTTTCCCTGGAATAGTTACGACTTCAATTAGTAATCGACGTGAAAAAACGTGTCCATATGTTAGGGTATACAATATTCAAAGGATGACAAACACACATTTACTTTATTTCAGTTTTTCCTAGGAGAGTACATTTTTTTATGATTGACTGACAAGTGATTGGCCCAATCACTGGTCAGTCAATCATAAAAAAATACAGCTTTCCAGTAATAACAGTTAATATTGAGCTAAACTATTTTTATTAATGTTTATGTTTGATCTATGTTGGCTCCAAGATATTGTTAATTATATTAGTACCAAATTTTCATAGTTTCACTTACCTAGTTTTTTTTGTTGCTTTATATTTAAATTCTGTAGAATAGTTATAAATGTTCTCGTAATACATATTTACATAGAAATAACAAATAAACACTAGCAATTAGCACCTACTATGTCAGTTATTAATTAAGGAAACTGTAGGTCTATTATTTTAAGAATAATTATAAGTGCATGTTCTGTACATGACTGTTTGTTTCTTCCTCAATTGAAAAATTCACAGATCTCGTGCACTACACGACCATCAAGGTACATTGAAAATGAACTCAACAAAATAAAAAATGCATTACATTTGCTAACGTTATGCCAATTTGGTTGATATATAAACATAGCTCACGTACAAAATTCCTATTAAATTGGCAATTTTTTAAAGCGCAGCCAAGTTACGGTAACCACATAAAAAGGCATTTGCCACTTTACTAATATTCACGCAAGATAACGGCGACTTCAAATTAACTCGACCTCCAAACTCCGACTATAACTATAACAAGAATTTTCAAAGTCGAATTCAACATGACACCCTAGGCCCCAGGAGAAGGATAAATTATATGATATCATAACCTTGATTATTTGTTTAATTTTCTCGCAATCGAAGTGAAAAGCAGATGTATAACTCATGTATAAAACTCATTTTATCCTCTACTTTATATCGACCCTTGCCTGCGGCTCCGGTCGATAAATTGTCTCGGATAAAATGGCTTGTTTTATGCAATCTCAATCAACTATTTTATTTGCCAAGGTTTTGGAAGATATTGGTCTTCCAAAACATCATTGACTTATCCACGAATTGCTATTTCCTGGGCACTGCAATAATGTGCTATTGTTGTCTCAAACTATAATTAATAATAATTTATTATAGAAACAATACATGTTTAATTTAAACAATTTGAAATATAAAACTAAAACTAACTACAATTGTACAATTGTGTTGATTTAAAAAATATATATTACCTACTAATAGTCGTTCTGACTTTTTGACTTCTTTCAAAAAGGTTAGGCTACAGCGCAAGCCCTTGACCCGATCGTCTTTGTTTTAGGCTCAAATTGTAGCCGACTACATTGTCCAGAGGAGTTTTGATCAAAATTTTGATATCATTCTTCGTTTCCAAAATATCGAGTGCCAAAATGAAAAAATCGGAGGAAATTGAACTTTTTTTCACTATTTCGGCCAAAAATTTTTTCGTTCTGGACTTTCTCAAATAATTCTCTTTGCATCTTACACATCTCGTAAATACGCGTCTTTTGAGCCTAGTTTGAATATCATACCTTCACAACTCTCTGAAATATAAGGGGATCGCACTATTTCGTGAAATGGGACCCTATATTGGAGCGAACGAAAAGACATTTTCAATGTCAAAAACTCCGGACAGACGGACGGACGGACGATGGCGAAACTATAAAAGCACAGATGAAATATAAGTGATAAAGGTACCTTGTTTTCTACGCAACCCTAATAGAAAAAAATACTCTTATTTGTTTTTAAATGATGGAATGCAGTAATAGGTTTAAAAATAAAACACTTACTTTTAAAAATAACATATATTTAATATTAAAAGTAAACCCCCATCATGTTGCATAGACGTGGGACACATACAGTAAATGCACAATTAAACTAAAGTTAAACACAGAACGAACACCGTGCCACCGGGCTCATCATAAGTGGGCGAGACGTCCCATTTCCGCGCGGGCATGGATCGGGAATGTTTTAGCTAAATCGACTCTGAGATTAGATGGATATTTTTAATGTAGCAAAAGCATCGCCTCGCCTCATCCATTAGCAAGATTTCACGAGCTACCATAGCACTGGGAGGGTTTTACGTTAATGTTGAGTTGAGATCATAAAGTTGATGATGAATACGTACTATAAAAACTTTGATATAGAATTAGGACTACGTAAGTACTATCTGCTAAAGCGGAAAGTATTAGCATTTAGAAATTTGTTATTTCATTTTGGGAGTGGCTTTAGTTGATATATTTTATGAAAAGTCATTTTATTTATGTAAGTACTAGTAGACCGGTGGTAAATAGTAAAATTTGGATTCAGGCGTCATAATTTCTTTTTTAGGGTTTCAAAGAAAAAGGTGAAATGTGTAACAGCTTTGTCTGTGTGTCTATAATTGAAAACGCTGTAAATAGCTCCCTACTGAGATCCAAAGCGAATCTCAAATCTTATATCAAATCAAATGCTATAATAGTTGTTTTTGCCATAAACATAATTGTTTACACTAACAGAAATTACCGTAATAGTACAGGGCTGATGCCTACCGCACCTATATGCTTTTACAAAGTGCATATCGTCGGTATTTGGTTTAATTATTCCGCGCGTCCGTTGGAATTTTAACTCGTACCCCTCACGGCAAACTTGTGTTATTAAGCCACTAGTTTCGTGCCTATCCTGCCATCTCCTACTACACACTAATACGAATACTTTGGATAACACAATGTCAACGCCAAAGATTTTAAAAGTTTGTAATTATACACGTTACAAAGATAACGTTTACGCTGGTGGTGGTTGGTGAGGTGGCTGAGGCAACACTAGCCATCTCCTCATTTACCCCTTTGAGCCTGAAATGTATTGCCTTAGAATACGTATTAAATACAATATAAAAAATAAAAAAAAAAACGTGAAAGATGCCGTTGAAGGCACGAACTCACATGCAATTGGGAAAGGTCGGGAGGAAACGCGACTTGTGGTGTAGTGAGTGCAGTTTTGTTCATACAAAAACTTCGATTTTGTATGTATGTATGTATTCCTTTTTTGTACATAAAATACTACAGAATGAGAAACAAACAAACAGTAGACGTACAAAGACGAGCTTATCCCTTATTATAAAGCTTATTTTAAAAAAGCTTAGCTGAGCTAAGCTTTTTTGATCTTATTTAGAATTCTGGCTCTCAACTTTAATTATGCTAGCTGTCAGTAAAATTATAATTACTTAACAGTTATGTCAATTTTTTTTTATGATATACTGACCAGCGATTGGGTTTAGTCCCACCTGATGGAAAGCGATGACAAGGCCTAAGATGTTGCTCACTGCAATTGCAAATAAGAGAGTGCTATCATCTTATCTATTTTGTAAGTACGAGTATCTTCAGTATACAAACAACTATTCACGTATAACTAGTTTACCGTTTTGAAAAATGATGCCTATTCCAGACGCTTGATGTAGTTATTGCTCACTAGACGGATGCGGCCCGAGGAGGCTAGTCGCAACGATTTGTGCGCGCGCGCGGTGACACATGCTCCGGCGCACGTCATTATCAACACGACGGCGCTGCCTGCTCGACTTAGTCCGGACCCAACCGACAACTTTGTAAATTAAATTGGCTCTGCGCTTCGTCAACTCCGCAGAATTACACTTCTTATGGCCCGCGGTAATCACCTACTCCGTATAAAAGCTCCATTAAAACTGGTGTCAATTACATTAATTCCTTATACGTATCCAGTTAAATATATAATGTACAGTGAGGTTCTCTAATTAAATGTCATGTGCATAACGTTCCCCGTATAAATAATCTAGTAGAATGCGAGCGATGGCGACAAGAACAATAATGACAGTCGCTGTTAGAAATACGCGGGAAAATGCATTATTTGCAATCGACATAGATCAAAATACCACTTCGGACGTTAATTACACATAATAGGTTTTCTCTAACATTATAGAATTTACCGGAGGTGTTAATTATAGTTCAACAAGAACTGCCCATAACTTCCACTCTACCATTCTTGGTATTTTTAATTACAGAAACAAGCACAGCGTGCGGGAACCATGAAAGTTATATTAACGACCTCTACTCGTATATATAAACATATAAGCTTTTCTCAGTACACGTAGTATTACGAGTAATTGCATTTAAATAGTTGGGCTGTACTTATTAATTACATGAAATAAAAAAAACTGCATAGTAATACATTGATGCGTTGTAATAGAAGGTCTTATATTAATAAAAAAAAGTATTGTTTTTTTTTTAACGCAACCGAGAAAAAAGAAATAATAGTTTCTTGCACCATCCAGGTCTCTCTTGCGCGTCAGTGTAGTGGTAAAACGTGCCCGGTAATAAAGACCAAGTTATTCATTAGTGTTTTGAGAAAAAGTTATTAGTGCCGACAAGTCATGCGAAGCGGTGCGCGCATGCCGCGCATGCATTCGCATTTTGCAAACACATTTTCTGGGTCACAGCGAAGACAATACCAGTTTCAAGAGCTTTTAAGTTCTCTTTATTTTCTCTAGTTCACGAAATATAACTATGAAATCATGTTCTGCGTCTGTGACGGAAGATTTAAGGATGCTTTAACATGCCCACTAGCGCCACTCTTAAATAATTAAAAAGTTAAAATGGCCGTTTTATTTTTGAACTCATATAATCGACGAATCCAGCAAGGTAAAAACTAGTTTGATGTATTCAAAAGGTATTTAAATACCAAATGCCTTACATAGTGACTTCCTGTTTTCAGTATCTATCGTACAATTTAAATAATCACAATTATTTACGAGTGGCGCTAATGGTAAAGGCCTTTTAAATAACTTACGTAGCTGTTTGTTAGCAGTAAACTGATGTGTAGAACACAATTCTTAGTAAAGCTGACAAGTATTGCCAGATTATCCCGCGGGGTCTGAGGGCCTACTCCGAACTTCGAAAATCGAATTTCGTGTCGTGCCGTCCCTTTCACTTTCGTGTCATACACTATATGACGGAAAGGGACGGCACGATACGAAGTTCGATTTTCGAAGTTCGGAGTAGGCCCTCTGGTCTGCGTAAGGTAGATCTACTCGTACCTATCGTACGTTCAAAAAGTAACGTGGTTACCCTGCGGGCCTATGATGGTTGCCATTTTATCACTTATCGTCGTGGGTAAGACATTCGTCACATTCTGACAAGTATGCGAGTTCGAGAGTGACGGGCGTCTTATCCACGACGATAAGTGATATAATAATTTATACCACAAAAAAACCGACTTCAATTTTCTACTTGCTATGCCACAATTTGCGGTTTCCGCGAGCCAATGCTTGGTTACCTACAGAAAACACCGAAATCGACATATGCGTGCCTATCAAATTCGAGGAGTTCCTTCGATTCCTCCTAAATCCCATCACCAGACCTTCACCAAATTTATATGGGACCAATGTCGGGGAACCTACTTTGAAACAAAAAAAGAATTATCAAAATCTATATATATATCGGCCAACGTGGTCAAGAGTTATCGGGGAACATACATACATAAAAAAAAGAACAAGCAAACTTGCAGATGAACTGTCTACTTCCTTCTATTGAAGTCGGCAAAAATGGCAACCATCATACGTCCCCTGGTCTGTACCACCTGTGTACCTCCCCTAAATCCGACGCCCGTCCGCCGCGCGCGGAGCAGCGTCGTTGCGGGGCGGACGCGGTTTTGCGAAGCGAACGCGGTCCGGGACAAGTTGCATCAAAAAACCACGCGGTATTCGGTGGAGCGCTAGAGCGGAGGCGGCGTGTTGTTGACAGTTTCGGAAAGATCATAAATGCTAAACCGCCTCCGCCCCGCACCGCGCTGTGAAGTGGCCGTAATTTTGAGAGTTGTGACCGCGTGTGTGGTAGCGAGGAAATAATAGACATTTTTACTGACATCATTCTGTCTGTCAGAAGAAGAACATCTTGAACGAAGAACGAAGAGACTGGTTGGAGGCTGAAAGCACGGAAAAACGAATTCGCATGACTACACATGAATATTGTACCTGAGTCTTGGATGTTTCATATGTATTTAAGTATACGTATTTATTTGTCTACATATCCATCTCCACCTTATCAGCCCAAGGACGTCCACTGCTGGACATAGGCCTCCCCCAGTTCCATGGGGAGGGTAAATGCCATAATTGCAACGCTTGGCATGCGGATTTGGCGATCGCAGTATCGGCACCGCACTCCAGGGATGCTGCTGCTTATCATTCCACGGTGGTCTTGATCGTAATAGTCTTAGGACATACCCGGGTCATGGGTCCCGGGTCTACATATATGAGTCTGAATATCGTCGCAGGCAAATGGTCGCCGACCTCCGGGTTGGAGATGGCACATGAAAAATAAAAATTCATCATTACGTGGCATTATTAATGCTTAACCTCTTCGCCGTTACAAAAACTACGCTAGAATGTAATGAAATATCCATTTTAAAGTAATAAAGCACCATTAACGAGTATGACTGTGGAAATAAACGGACGAAGTTTATGAACGTACGGCCTCATCATTCCCATACGTTAAGAATGAATTTACAATGTTCACTAATGAGAGAAATTGCACGCCTAGGGACTGTACTATGAGCTATTTAATGAGTTTCAGTTTAACGCGAGTGAAAGGAACACTTTAACAATGCTTATATAGCTCCATCTCGTTCATTCGAAATATTTCAAGCTACGAGTATATAAGGCGTGGTAGAATCTGCTGTGCTACCGCGAACTTCGAAAATCGAACTTCGTGTCGTGCCGTCCCTTTCACTCTCGTGTTATACTCTATATGACGGAAAGGGACGGTACGATACGAAGTTCGATTTTCGAAGTTCGCGGTAGCACCCCTGTGATGGTGATGGTTATTATAGTAAGAGATGCAATAATAGTACTATTTCGTGCAGTACTGCAGACTGCAGTGAATAGCGCAGTTACTGGACAATGTAGGTTTAATTTATTTGTTAGTTTGTTAGTTAGTTTTAATTTTATTTATATTATTTTGGTCAAGTACTCTTGTATATATTTTCATTGTACATAAATAAAGCTTTTACTATCTATGAAATTTATTTAATTGTTAAAAGCATTTGCTTGAAACTTCAAGAATGTATTCATTGCTAATAACATACTTACGAGTAATCATATTAAATATCTTTTTCACACCTGCTATTCAGAAAAGAGTCTATGTTGCCCTAAAATGTGGGAGCAAAGTCGTACTTTTCTTTTGCGGACAACAACGACTATTTTCCTCATAGAAGTTGTGAGATGTAAGATTCGATATACCGTCTTCTACATAAATGTGTGATAGAAGTTTGTCTCGAAGACATCGCTCTTTAGCGATAAGACCGTCTGTTATTTACCTTTGCTTGTATTTTATTATGCTGTTTCGATTATGTAATTATTTTTTGAGGTGTTCAATAAAGTGTATTGTATTTTATGATTTTGCACCCTTGAGACACTATCTAATATTAGTACCTGGGTGACCGAGCTTTGCTCGATTTCTTATTCTTATTCTTATTTGTCGCTCTCGTAAACCCCTATATTGTAAATTTTCTTAAA
Source organism: Notocelia uddmanniana (assembly GCA_905163555.1). Taxonomy (NCBI): domain Eukaryota; kingdom Metazoa; phylum Arthropoda; class Insecta; order Lepidoptera; family Tortricidae; genus Notocelia; species Notocelia uddmanniana. Next base: position 29,110,899 of record LR991055.1, read on the forward strand.
ACCGTAAGGGCAGTTTTCTAGATTTCAATTAAGTACAAAGAAATAAATAAGTATACAAGATTTGCTCGTTTAATAACATAGGATATGTAGATGGCATAATCTTGATGGCCAAATATAGCAAGTGAGCTACCACCCTGACGTCATGGACCCTGAAGTCAGTCGCTCTAATACAGAACATCTAGGTATTATGCCGTTTTGAAAATTTCAGCAGCCCAAGTGCGATCTGCTCCCCTGTTAATAAGCAAATTCCAAAAGCGACACAATTTAAATATGTTATTATTCTAAAGTGAGTGAGAGCAACCTGTCCAGCAAAACAGGCAGCCATAACAAGGTAAATTCGGTTCGGCGCCACCTGATCCTATCCGTGTAACGAAGCCAAAGGAATCCCTTGATTATTAAAACTAGCCTGGAACCACCCACGTACCTCCCGGGTGTTAATTGGGCCCCCGTAGACAATACTAATAAGGCGCGGACGGGCTCTATCTGTCTAATTAAACGCGAAACTCGAGAGTAGCACCCTCGCGACGAGAGCTGTTTGCCGAGCCTCCTGAATACACTGTAATAATACCGGCTAAGCGTGTTTGAGTGGCTCTTTTTCGGATCTCTGTAAACCCCCGTTTAATTAGCAGTATTATGCGTCTGAGTGTCGACTCGGGCTTGTTTAATTAAGCTAAGTCAGTAACAACAATCCATTAGCGCTATTTCTTGTTACAGCCGCTGTTTGCTATCATTATGAAATGGCTTCTGAGTACTCCTTATACGTACGTACACGTTGTACAAGGATAGAGCTGGAACATGCTGTTTAATTAACGCGTTAATTAACTCTACTTCTAGAACTAGTAATTGACGTTCAGAGATTTTGTGACAACGTTAACATTGCCCAGCATATTACAGTAATGTACGTCCTATCTATTAAAAAACACTGTACCTGCACTCAACTTTCTAATCAGGAGATGCAAATCCGAATCCAATTCAATACATTTAGTTGAATAGACCCTTCATTCCAGGACTCGCACAATTTGACTTCTAATCATAATTCATATTATGCATTACTTCAGTTATATTATACTAATCAACCATTCTGCACACATTCTACATTTTTCTGGTTATGGACTTCACAGATCAAATTATGACATTCATATAAACGTGCGTTATGATTATGAATTCAGAATGGGACACTTTAAGTTTTTCAATTCCAAATGCACCTTTTATAACTATAAGTACATTTTCTATGAGAGAGCACACACTTTTCGGAACCAGATTTATTTGTTGGTTAAAATTGTGAATAGCCAAAGTAACTCTTAAAATGGTGCTACTGATATTGTGAGGTGCTGGTGAGGTGCCATAAGTCTAAAGACAATGACCTATTTTTCGTTCTTTTAGACGGTACATAAATTAGTCCCCTTAATATATTGCTGTGCTCTTGCAGGCCGTCACAAACATGTAGATCTATTCTTAATTCCATTTTTAGGGTTCCGTACCCAAAGGGTAAAAACGGGACCGTATTACTGAGACTTCGCTGTCCGTCCGTCCGTCCGTCTGTCACCAGGCTGTATCTCAAGAACCGTAATAGATTATTTTCATTTTATTATTAGAATATTTTCACAGATTGTGTATTTCTGTTGCCACTATAACAACAAATACTAAAAACAAAATAATAATAATAATTAAGGGGGCTCCCCTACAAAAAACGTGATATTTTAGCCCTTTTTCATGGCTACCACTCGCCGAGCTAGATCTCAAGAACCGTAATAGTTACCGTATTTTTTATTGTGGTTACAACAACAAATAATAAAATCAAAATAATAATGATAATTAAGGGGGGCTCCCATACAACAGAGTAGTTGCTGGCGTTTTTTTTTGATATGGAACCCTTCGTGCGCGAGTCCGACTCGCACTTGGCCGGTTTTTTAACTGTAGTGTGACTTGCAATAAATGATTTTAATTTTGACTTTACTCGCATAGCATCACTTTGTTTAATATAAACAGCGTAAATTCGTATTTAATCTCAAATCTTTGCATAAAATTTGTTTAGTTCATATTTTGAATTGCTTTCTCTTCCTTGAGGTGATATAGGTAAAGACGTTCGTGCGGCGATCATCACCAGACTACTCATCAATCTAAATTTTTACACATAATGTGAGATAATACACCGGAATTCAGATTATGAATTAAAATTAGAACTCAGACTGTGTGTGCCCAAGCCTAGCTCTACATATTTTTACAATTTTACGCACGACATAGCAAAGTATACAAAAGTTAATTAAAAGTGTATGCGATGTTATTGTTATTAGACGGTGTCGCGGGAAGCTTCCGCACTCGATCCTAATTACAGATAGCGTCTCCGATTTACCGTCCCGATCTCCCGTCTTGTCTCATTCTGAGGGTCTATATGGGACAACCATTTTATTTTCACATTCCAATTTGATTTTAATGTTGTTAGCTCTCGCTTCCACACGTACCGAGCTAATATCTCAGAATGAGCGCAAGAACACACTACAAAAACACACAAATTAGGATGCGCGATTTATCTCTGAGATTGATCTCCAAGGCGCGTGGTATTCGCAACGTACCGACAACTCATCCCATTCTAACCTCTAAGAAACGAGTAAATAAACTGAACAGATCCGAGAACCGACTTATAAAACGACTGCGTTTTATACTATTCTGGTAAGACTGTCACAGGAAGCATGAGGTAACTATTAATACAACAAAATTAATCTGTTACAGATTTCACTTACACTACCTAAATACAATTTTGATGCTATTTTTACTTTTTCTGTTTTCGGATTTTATTATATCTTACTTTTTTGGTGTGGTCGCGCTCTTTAATTTGGGATCCATTCTTTAAATTTCTATAAGTATTACAGTTTGACAGGACTGGCAACCTTAAGAGAGTCACTAAAAGTACACTAAAAATAGTACTTAAAGTACTTGACTGTACTTGGACATAATCAATTAATCATAATCAATTTTGGTTTTGAATAATTTACATTTTATTTACAGTTTTTAATATTTTTAACTAATAGAACGTCTTTTTCGTTTTACAAGTTTTTAGTTCATTTTTTTTAAATATCAATTCAGAATCTGACGTAAAGCTTTTTATTACTTTGAAACGCAATAAGACCAGTAAATAAAATGTTCCATTTAATCTTAGAGGGTATTTTTTTCGAGTTGTTTATGCCTCGTACTTGTTACATCTTCTCTGTAACAATTTTGGTAAACTTTTGTAATTTAAAATTTATTTTGATAGTTAACTATCCATGTAGTCGCATCTGTACAAAACAAAAAATGTGAAAATACGGCTTTTAATGAACAAAAGATTTCCTCTGGCAGGATTGATATTTGTGGTCCAAAGATAGATTTACGAAGTAGAGCCCTCCGGATTTTTTATGTAGTTGGTAGTGGGGGGGGTTCAAAGATAGCTGCCGACCTGTACATTTTAAAATAAGCTGACTCCTTTCCTATATCTACTAGGGCAAGTTTGGTATCATTTTCGGATAAAATTAGTACGCCGAAATCATTTCTGATCATAAATGTTACTATTTTGGAACAATTTTCTGAAAAAATCGCAAATATATTAATTTTTCGTTTGGCTATTTTTGATTCAGCGCCCTAATATTGAAGGTATAAAGTTAATTTAAGTAATGAAATAAATATTGTAAGAAAGTTGGTTTTGTGTAGATTCTAAATATATAAATTTCAATATGGCTCTGCCTACAAAATTATGGCAGAAAAAATATCATGTGTCGCAAGACGGCTGCGCGGGCGTCACTTTCTAACTCCACACTAGTCGAAAAGTGATAAATCTTCCCTGACTATACCCTACGTGTATGACTAGCAACTATGGTTGTTCCTCAAAGTATTTTTAAAAAGATATCCGGCATTAAAACAGTTACTGTGATAAAATTTACAAAACAAGTTCGTGACAATAGAGGTCAGGGAGTGCATGAAAACTACAAATTGCCAGGCAATTGGTCCAACTTCCTGAAGGATGGTAAGAATAAGGAAGAACTGTTCAAGCTACTTGGGTGTTACACGCTTGAATGTAACATTGGTGTTCATATAGTGACCAACATTGGTACAACAATTAGATCATCAAAACCAACGGGAACCCTCTTAGCAGGACTTAATGTGACTTGTGAAGAAGCTGATAGTCGCATTATTTTACATGCGAAGTATATGGTTGTCAATGGAGCAACAACAATTGTAATACATACAGTTGATTCCGACGTCCTGATTATTGCCATATCCTACTACTTCTCCCTTCAGCAGATGGGTCTCAAAGAACTTTGGATAGCTTTTGGTACGGGAAAACACCACACCTTTATACCTGCGCATGACTTGGCACATCATCTAGGTGAAGAGAAAGCTGAGGCTCTCAGAGGGTACCACGCCTTCACAGGTTGTGACACTGTTTCTGCTTTCTATTCCAAAGGGAACTGACCTGGAAGGCGTGGCAGCAGTGTCCCGATACGTCATCTGCTTTTAGGGCACTTTCCAAGTCGCTTATTGAACTGACAGACGATGCCTTTACGAAATTGGAAAAGTATGTGATCAGGCTGTACTGCGGAGCAACGGAATTAGTTTCTGTAAATGAGGCGCGCAAAATATTATTAACGCAATATAAGTCGCTCCAAAATATCCCTCCTACAAGAAATAGTCTCAGGATGCATGCGCTTAGGGCAGCCTATCATGCAGGTCACTTGTGGGGACAAGCTTTAAATGACCGACAGGATATACCCTCCCCAACAGACTGGGGGTGGATTGAAAAGGAAGGGCAGTGGCAGCCCGTATGGACAACCCAAACCAGTATCTGGAATGCGGCGCGAGAACTTGTTTAATGTAGCTGCAAGAACAGTTGCAGAGGCCGCTGTTCTTGCAAGCGAGAAGGAATGCCATGCACACTGCTGTGCAAGACCTGTAGTGGCAACTGCAACCATTCCAGGTAATAAAAATAAAGCTTAAAATAAAACTGATTGTGATTTGTTTCAAAATTATTGATTGTTTTATATGTTGTTCCAGTGCAATAGACCGTGAGGCTTTCATCGAGGATGAGGTCGAGGAGGCCGAAGACGAGAACACAACATGTTAATCACTGTCTAGACTAGTCGTGGTTTCTTAAAAAAATTACCGACTTCATAAAAGGAGCTTTATTTTTAATATAATGTTCAGTTGTTCACCGGTATCTTTGTTAGTTGTTGACCGATTTAGATTTTTTGTTTTACCACCTAGACCAATATCGATGATTCTTTTTTTATTTAATAGGTTATACTTTAAGGGAGATCCCATATAATTTTGATCACGATCGGTTGAAGTAAGTTCTAATAAATTTTTAATTTAGTAGATATCCATACTAAGAAATGGAGGTAGAGCGTATACTGTTTTTTGTAGCGAATTATCTCGAGAACTAATGAAGGGATTTTAAAAATTCTTTCTGCTATAGAAATTTATATTAGTCCTTAACAACATAGGCCAAGTCTTTTGTAAATAATTTACCCCTACGAAGCAGTACGGCTCGCTAATATATAATAAATTCATATGTGAAATTTTATGGCGTAATTTATTTATTTCATCTTTCTTTTAATATTCTATAGCGTGAATTGGCATGAAATATATTTTTATTGTGTTTACGAACCTATTCCTACCATTCCAAGATCACAAACTAGTTGTGTTTTTTTTTTTTTTAGTTTTCGATATTGACGAATATAAATTATTTTTTAATATATCTAAAGTAGGTATATTTTTCGAATATTTTTTTAAATATATAAGAATAACAGAGTTTTCTATATATCTAATTTTTTTTTAAATATTTCGGGTAGTTTTAAAGTTATGGTAATTTTTCTATTTTTAATAAGAGCGCAAAATATCCTTTTTTTTGTATTTTTTCAAGTTTTTGCTATTGAATGGTTCAAAAATAATTCTATAAATGAATTCGGCACCCTTGATTTACACGAAAATGATACCAAACTTGACCTAGTAGCTTAACTGGCGCAGATATCAAGATTAGGCTGAACCCTCCCCCCCCTCAAAAATCTTGCATCAAAAATGTCGAGGGCTCCACTTCGCAAATCCATCCTTGGGTGCTTAGGACCTATCCTGCCAAAGGAAATCTTTTGTTCACAAAACGTCGTATAATTGTTGGTACTCGTACAGAGGCCACTAATGTATTGACACCACGTTATAAATTTTACAAAGTGGAAAATTCTAGTCGCTATTAATACTCTCATGCGTTTTATAGCCTGTTTAATTAATAAAACCAATATGAACGGAACTGTAAACCTGTCGGGTCGTGTCGAGAACACGCCTCGGGCGTGACTGTCCGATTGCAACCGACTGCACTACTCGTATAATTCCAATCAGTATTCAAATCGATGCAAATCCAAAGATTAATCGGCGTTTGCGACCCAGGGCGCTACGTAACTGCGTTAATTAGGGGAATATTTTATATACTGTTTAAGGTTCGTCATGTCAATAATTAGCTTATTTTCACTCTCAATTTTAGAGAGAACTTATAGTAAAATTAAGATCAACCGTGCAGCGATCGTATTGCAGAGCCGGAGAAGTACTTACCTGAAGAAAATCTAAGTCATCTACGTGGCGAATGCCCATTCCAAGCATTTCGTGACACGCTTGAGTCTGTGTCATCTTTTTATATCATATGTCTATGTCATATATTTGCTACGAATAAATGTTAGATTCTGAATGATTTGCTGGAATAAATAATAGAAGAGTTTGCCCTCCTGAATTGGAAATCAGCCGAGCAGAGGATGTATGAGTCTGTAGATTTAGATAACAATCGTCTATAGGACTAATAGTTTAAAACGCAAAATAAAGGCCTCGCCATGTCCATCCAATCCTATCTCAATATCAGTGCATCACACTGACGCGCACTTGACTACGCGTCTACATAAAAAGAGCGAGTGCTTAAATCACATATCGATGGAAAAAGTTTGAATTTATAAAAGTATTTTGCTGCAATAGCGAGCATCATATTGACGAGCCTATTTCGCATTTAAAAATAAATCTGACAGTGAAGTGAACAAGTAATTTATCACTTCAGTCTCGTTAGCAGACATTTGACATCCGAATGTGTCAGATTTCAATAATGACTTGTGACGATAGGTGTTCGCGCGATATTGCCAACCAAATTCCTGTTCAAATAAATGAAACGGGTCACTCACTTCTGTGAGGTCGAATCTAGCTCGACATGTTTCGAATCGATCCACAATTCTTAATCATGGATCATAATAATTTTTGTCGGCCTGTTTAGCCTAGTTGGTAGTGACACTGTCTCCGAAGCTAGAGGTCCTGGGTTCGAATCCTGATAAGGGCATTTTGTTTCTGTGGTGAACAGAAACATTTATTTTGTTCCTGAGACTTAGATGTTTTCTGTGTATTTAAGTATGTATACACACATATATATATATATATGTATATATCTATTAAATATATCGTCGCCTAGTACCCATAACATAACACAAGCCTTATTGAGCGTACTCTGGGACTAGTTCGATTTGTCTAAAAAATTGTCCCATAATATTTATATTTTTATTTTTATTCTATGGGCCTCCGAGATTCCGGTGCGTCGTATTCCTGTTTGCTTGCAGTTACCTTCGTACGAGTATCACTTCGTTTCACAATTGGATTTCAATGTTACGCTCGGAGAAACGCCTTCTTTCGCTTGACTTCATAATCATGGGATGCCATCATCATATCAGCCGAAAGACGTCCACTGCTGAACGGGGTGTCTTGTTTTTGGTCTTCCAGGAAACATTTTTCTGTTGTCACCCATGTCACTTTAATTTCAAACTTTTCTTTAACTTGCCCGTGGGTATTTTTCTCTGTCTGTATTTCTTTAGGTGTGGGTGTGGGTGTACACTACCGTCAGAAAGTTTAAAACCAAACACAAAATATGCAAATAATCAACATTGATTGATTATCCACTCAATTTTGATTCATCTGTCCGTAGTACTCTCAACCAGTTTGCAAAAGTCCAATCCTTGTAAGAAATAGCCCATTGCAATATTTTTGCCTTGTTTGGTTTGCGTACTAATAATTTATGAAAACTAAACAAACATTTTTGTTTGGTCCCACACTTTTTGACGGTAGTGTAGGTCAAATCGTGCAACTGAATTTCACACCAGTTACCCTCAGCCGATTCAGCTGAAATTTTGGCATACATGGAATTTTATGGTACCACCGAGCTGATCTGACAGAAGGTGGTAACCTTCAACTTCTTTTTAAACTACACAATAATAACTAAATCCATGTTAGTCCTCATTTTAACCATCTCAGCGAGTAGTACTCGTAGATGACTGTGGGAACAAGGTGCAGTCAGCAAGAAGATGTATTAAATCTGTTTTTGCTTACGTGAAACTTACATTACAATGTTACGTATTTAATTTTGTGTGTCACAAGGTTGTCATCGAGTTATAGGTGAAAAACTTAAGAAAATGACCTGTTGTATAGGCGGTTGTTTCGTTTGTGTTGCACATCTTAAATATGTAATATCTATTCGAACACGCTGCAACTACATACAACAGGTCATCTTAAGTTTTTTACCTATAACACTATCAATAAAGCTCGAAACTCACAGAGCGGGTGCGGCGCGGCCGAATACCGTTTGCTTTTTTATGCGACGTGCTCCGGACCGCATTTGCTCCGCAAAACCGCCTCCGCCCCGTAATGACGCTGCGCTGCGATCTGTGTGTTTCAAGCTTCAGACATGTACATATACAGGGTGATTCAGGAGACGTGAGCAGGACCAACACTGCATACATAGTAAATGGCAATGAATCGTTCACCATTGTATTTAAGTGAAACACCCATACCTTTTTCCTGTATTTTTTTTAAGTTAAAGTTTAATTCTCTACAATCATGGTCACCCTACAACAACTGGTTTATAAAAATTAAACCTCTAACTGTTATGACAGCACTTTGACTACGACGAAAGTAAATTGTCACATTGAGTGAGATACGATATTTCAAAAGTAATCGGACTCGGATGACATTCAATTTGACACGTATCACTTGACTGAAGTGTTCTCATTGTAGGGTGACCATCCATTTCGTAAACAATTTAAAACATTTTGTTATCAAGACCAAAGATAAATAAACGTTAATTTCACTAATAGCGGTACGAAGCAGTAGTTAGTTTATGATCTACTGAATCCGTAGTGTTGATCTTGCTCACGTCTCCCGAATCACCATGTATAAAACCCTAACTATTAACTGCTTGTATAAGGATTACTTAGTCAGTAAAACACCCTCTTTAGGAACTAATCAAACATTTTATTAATCCAATATTTTTTGCAACGCTATACCAGGCATTCCTAGGTGCAAGTTAAAAAAAACCAGCCAAGTGCGGGCCGGGCTCGCACCCCGTGGTTTCCATAATAACAAATGTGATTTTTCAATATATTGGTATTTGTTGGTAAAATGTACGTCATGATAAATATTATTACCAAATTTGAAGTACACAGGTCAAAGGGAAGTAAAATAATTCTTCGGCACAGGATTTTGAAAAATGACCTGACTTTGGTGGCTCTCATTCCTTCGTCTTCCAATATTTTTTTAAACAAAAAATACAATATTTATTTACATAACGAGTTCTAAACAACCATATCCTACTCGATGTGGTAGGTTACAATTTTTTTTTCTCGCCCCCTTTAGCTGTATGAGCCCCTTAAAAACATGTAAAATATTTTTTAATCATTTGTATGGATTTGGGTCAACAAGATGCTTAATTATACTGTGTAAATTTGAGGACTATGACTCAAACCAATTGGCTGTAAAACCTTTGTGAGAGACGACAGACAGACACGCGAGTGACAGCAATAGGGCTCCATTTCGACCCTTCGGGTACGGAATCCCAAAAAATTAACAGTCAGACACATACCTAACTAAGACAAGCACGTGTTGTGCAAACGGGACACGATTAGTGTAATTTAGTAATTTCCAACCGAAATGAAAAATTTAGCACCCTGGGTGGGGGCGCTAAGCGGACGATTCCGCTTGTAAAAATATTAACAGTTGTAATTTAGTAATTATTATTCAAATTTCCGTCTTTCAATATTAATACAACATCAAATAAAAGTGATATCTTAAGGATGTCCCCATTGGTCAATTAAGTGGAATCGAATTGCGGCTCTGTGTGGAAAGAAGCAAAAGGAAATAATAATATGCGCCGAATCTGTGTCCCGTCGCGTGTGCGTGTATCGTATCACATTTTTTTTTATTTTATTGCAATTAAATTGAAAGGCGCTGCTTCCCATCACCTCTGTGTGTTTGCGTCAAAGTTTTTCCCATTTTTACGCAATTTCGTTGATGGGGTGCGTTCGCGAACAGTCCCCGTCTTACATCGTCCCTACTAGCCGGTTTCACTACCCACGCGGCAACTGATTCCAACAGTCTCGACGCAATCCCACGATTGAATATAATTACTGATACCACTATTTATTGGAGCAGTTTGCAAACGAACCTAATTGATTTCGCTGTGAGTTGGCGCTAGTAAATAGAGCTCGTTAATTAATGTTATTTGTATGACATTGTTGAATGACTTGCGTTTATATTTAACTAGCTTTTGCCCGTGACTCCGTCCGCGTTCAACTGGATATATCGTCGGCTAATAGTGTAAACCTACTAACGTCACATTATGGAAGTTAACAGGAGAAACAAAAAATATGATTTAAATTAAAATATTAAACCCCGAAATACGGGGAAAATATCTTTGAGTTTTTCCCCTAACTCCAAAATAAAAGACAGGTAAAGCGTTTTGGTTATCAATTTGTTACGATGACTGTTGTACGTAACTTAACTGTATTTTGCAATCAAATAACGTTTTAAATTATGGATTTAGCAGTTTGGCGAGAAAAAGAAAGTATAAGATTTTTATGTAAATCAAAAGGTACTTATTATACAAAAAAAACTTCTTGAAAGAAACTAAATGAAATCTACACACACCCCAATACATACATATATTGGGTGTTGTGCGAAAATATCCATCATCATCATATCAGCTGAAGGAATCTATCCACTACTGGATGTAGGCCTCCCCCAAAGAGTGTCACAATGCCCGGTCCTGCGCCACCCGCATCCAGCGGACTACAGCGACTTTCACCAGGTCATCAGTCCATCTTGTGTGGGGCCTACCTACGCTGCGCCTTCTGGTAAGTGGTCGCCACTCGAGAACCTTTCCGCCCTAACGGCCATCGGTTCTACGTGCAATGTGCCCCGCCCACTGCCACGGAAGTTCAACGATTCGAAAAGCTATGTCTGATCATCATCATCATCATGTCAGCCGAAAGAAGTCCACTACTGGACATAAGCCTCTCCCAAAGACTTCCACCTCTTTGTGTCTCTCAATAGGGGGTAGCCCATAATGGCCACGCTTGGCATGCGTGTTGGCGATTGCAGTATCTCCACCGCACTGCAGTGATGCTGCTGCCCATCCCGCGGTGGTCGTGGTCGTAGTTTTAGGACATACTCGAGTGAAAATATACCCGATAATTATACTTACCCTATGTCAGATACTTGGGTTCTATTCCGGATGGCCTCATTTCTGATGCGTTCATGCTGAGATACTCGCCCTCTCCATTGCTCTTTTGGTCACTTTATGCCCTTGGACTCTGATATGTCCTAAAACTGCGACCAAGACCACCGGGGGATGGGCAGCAGCATCCCAGGAGTGCGGTGGAGATACTGCGATCGCCAATCCGCATGCCAAGCGTGGCGATTATGGCATTTACCCCATGAAATTGGGGGAGGTAGGCCAGCAGTGGACGTCCTTCGACTGATGTGGTGGTGGTGGATGCACTTTTATGAGGCCCATAGTAAGCGACCACGTTTCAGTGGCAATTATGTTATTACTGGCAACACACACTGGTCAAAGACTCTCGTCTTGAGACACGGTAAGAAAATTCTTTTGAGGAAATGAAAAATACCAGCTAAGTACCTTTATCGCGATAGTAAGAATGAAAACTCCCATTAATTTTGATAGGAGGATAACCCAACCCTAAAACAGTGATTGTAATGGATTTACAGCTCAAAAGCCACGAAATTATTAGTAAAACACAATAATAGTACATACCTTTGGCATGTTATACTTCTTCGTACACCAAAAACACGAAACAAAGTTATCTTATGCGAGAACACACATCTAGGCGATCGAAATTCTTGGAATATTGGAGTCAACCGATAACTAAAAAAAACGCGTGGAGTTGACTGTTTTACTCAATATGCGTTTTAAGCAATTTGTTAAAATAACTGGCATTAGCTGTTTTTCTCAGGCGATGTATCTTTTTTTGCTACATAATGGTGGGTAAAACGAAAAAATGTTAAGCAATGGATTTAGCGGGCTTACCCTCTTAGCAAACGATATTTTAGGAACAATTGCTATTTTTTTGTTGTAGGCGCCCATACAAACTGTTACCCCCCTTGTCACCCCTTAAGGAACGCTTTCCGAAATAAAAACTATTCTATGTCCTTTCCCGGGACTCAAACTATCTCTATACCAAATTTCATCTAAATCGGTTTAGCGGTTTAAGCGTGAAGAGGTAACAGACAGACAGACAGACGGGTGACTTTCGTATTTATAATATTAGTAGTAAAGTAGTAATAGTAATTAGTAGTATAGTATGGATAGTATGGATTAGTATATTAGTATTAGTATATTAGTATTAGTATTAGTATGGATTATGCTTTTTTAACGTTTGTTTTGATAAAGTAGACATAGATAAATGAGCTACGTTGACATTAAATCTATTTAGATTTCATAGATTAATTGGTTCTCGATGCTAAAAATCTATGATTTCCATTATAAAACATTTCTTAAATCAATTTTCGGTAAACTAGGCCTAAACTAGATCCTAAATATCTGTAGTACATTACTTAAAAAAAACTGACACATCATCACACAATGGCTCTCGCCCGCCAAGGTTCTGCTCTATCGATGCTCGGATATCTGTATCTCTGCCCGTACTGAATAGGTGCTAGCGATATTCGAACTTTCAAGCTCTATTATTAATTGGCATTGGAATCAATTATTTTGCCCCAATTGTTGTCATGAATGTCGGGATCCAGTTACACGAGACGAGTGACCCTTGTCGAGTATTGAGACGAGGCGAAGCAGGTTGTGAATAGCCTCATGATGGTACTATGTAATTGGAGGTTAGTCCATGCTGCCTAATTAGCGCATGGGTTCTCATTACGGACGCTCCCTAATTACCCGCACGAACAAACTTTACGTTTGCCTTTCATTCAACGTATAAATGCCGTTGCGATATCTTATAAAATACTACATATGCAAATTCTCCTCGTCATCTAGTGTTATTAATTATTAACCCTTTATAGGGCACAGGTTTCAAAAAAGACCACCATATAACAACATCTTTTTGTATTTTATTCTAGTACAGATTTTTTAGAACCACAGATTGGTGATGATTGAGGATTTGTTTCAGTCTTGCCTGTTAAAGGGTTAAAGGAGGTCTTACACTATAGGTATACATGGTGGAAAGTTAAAACGGGGCAGTAAGGGCAACAGCTAGATCCCTTGCCGCCACGCAAAAATGGCATTAGGATTTCATTCCTAACTTTTTAAGTGATGAAAATCTATATTCACAGGTTTTTGAAAAAAGTACAGTCTGCGAGAAAATCATCGACCCTGACGATTTTTTTTAATGCCATTCGATCCCATTCCTATTAAGGATCAAAATACTCTGTGGGACCGACTAAGGTTTGACTACTAGAACGCCCAGAAATCAAAGAAAACTTTTTCATACAGTTAGTATGGGAATCCCAAAGCTAATTTTGCTCATGTTGTTTTTATGCATATCACAGTCCTTAAATACCCAATAAAACAACTTCAAAATAATTTCAATACTAATTTATTGTAACTAAAATAATTCTTCAACTAAAATAAAAGATATCAATTTTGATGATCGTCTTACTAAAGGACTACTTGCACTCTGGGATTCCCATACTAACTGTATGGAAAAAAAAAACTTTGATTTCTGGGCGTTCTAGTAGTCAAACCTTAGTCGGTCTCACAGAGTATTTTGATCCTTAATAGGAATGGGATCGAATGGCATTAAAAAATTCGTCAAAATTGATGATTTTCTCGCTGACTGTACTTTTTTCAATAATCTGTGAATGTAGATTGTCATCACTTAAAAAGTTAGGAATGAAATCCTAATGCCATTTTTACGTGGCGGCAAGGGATCTAGTAGCTGTCCATACGCCCCGTTGTAACTTTCCACCCTGTATATAGGTCGCAAGGAAGGAGATAATCTTTCCTCTATCCAATTGAACTTGGTGCTAGAGTATGTCATTGAAATATAAAAAAAAATGGTATTTTCCTATGACGTCAATTTACGTAGAACGGTCGTTTACTGCTTTTAAATTGATTTTATCTGACAAAGATTAATTTTTGTTGTAGAAAATTTCGTAACCTACCTAATTACTTGAAACAGTTAAAGAGGTCATAAAGAGTGGTTATGAGGCACACGACTGATAACTCCTTCTTCCGTTAGGTTTCAAAGGTGCGAGGATGAATGTCTCGCCGATGGTGAGTGGTGCAATACTGGAGAGCAACTGTGAACACACGAGGTGGCGAATGCTCTCTCAGCGTCATTATTAAATTTGGTGTTTCTTGACTATTACTATTTTTAGATACAGGAATCCGTTTGCGTGATATTTAACTTTAAAGTGCAAATTTTTGTTCGACTCAAGTGCCCCCCCTCTGCCAGGTACTGAGTGGGTATGTGGAAAAATTCATAATAGTAATATAACGAATTTAAAACGAATACTATCACGACTAAGTAGATATTACGTGGTTAAGGAGTATATAACAGCCAAACTTAAGAAAATTACTTGGAAAAGCAAACTTTCGTACGATTTCCATTGATTGCTTAGATAATGTTGTTAATTGTAAATATAAGTTTGTGAACTTTCAAGTCCGCATAATATAATGTAACAGGTGGACAACTACGGAACCCTAAATTGCGCGTGGTCTGACACGCACGTGGCTGGTTTTATAAAGTATTAAATATAATAATAGGAGGAATATAAATATCAACTACTGACGTATTCTGCCTAAACGACGTGTGTGTGTTCAGGATATGTAAAACTCAAATGATTCTTATAACACCAATTGTACCATATTCATAGAAATAAATAAATTCTATTCTATTCTATTCTATTCTAAAATTGATATTGTTACTTTTCATTATTTTCAGGTAGTATACATAAATAATTCTAGCCTAGCTCCAGCTTCATATTTTCGTATGCATAACATTAATCAAAGTAAAAAAAATATATTTCTCCTTTTAGGGCTCCGTATCAAAAAGGTACTTGTACTAGAGGAACCCTTACGATGTGACTCTGTCCGTGTCCGTCTGTCTGTCTTGGGAACTACAACACTTATGAAATGACAAATTTTAATATATTTTTATTAATTATTTGATACAAATAAATGATCTCGGTTTGATAAAAAATCAAAGTCTAGACTAGTTTTTAAGCCATTGATACTGGATTGACTGCATGTTTCAGCCGTTTGGGGTTTAAACGCTTGGGCCATGGGGGCCCGGAGCACATACTTTTTTCAGGGACCTCGCAAAGCGGCTCGTGGAGGCAACTGGTGACCAGAGGGCGGGCGCCTATCTCGCGTAATGGACCTCTATTGCCATCCAGCGTGGCAATGCCGCCAGCCTTCTGGGCACCTTGCCACACGGCACGGGACCTGGGCCGGTTTTTTGTTTGTAATTATTTAGTTCTGTTTTATTTTAGTTTATAGTTAGGTTAGGTTAGGTTAGGTAATACCTACATTATGTTAATTGAATAAATATCATGTCAACAGTTAATCTATTTCAAATTGTTATGTTAATTAAAACATGTAATACTCAAGACCTGTAACTTTACTGCCAGTAAATTTATCATTTCATTTCGTTTTACAGTGTTATACGTATATATATTGTGAAAGGGCTTGAGTCGCAAGTTCAGATTTGTTTCCCATGCTTAAATTTCGATTTATGAAGGAACATGTTGAAAAAAAGAAAAAAAGAAAGTTTACCACGCAAAAATGTTAAAATTATTGCCCATAAGTAAATAAGATTAACCTAAATATTACATGATAAATATAACGAATATCCCTATCAATATTACTTTTTTAATCAACAACAAACCTGTATTAAACAAATTTTGTATGTCAGACTCGCACTTGACCGGTTTTTTCCATTGATTTCGTGTCAAAATCCCGCTAACGATTTTTAAAGCCATAGCGCAATCGATGATACGTTTTGTACAAAATAATTGGCAGATCAATTTTTCGCTTCGATGAAGTCCATTCAAATCTTGAATATCACGTAGCCACGTGATTTGTATACACAGAATGATTCGGGGAACGTGAGCAGGATCAACACTACGAATTCAAGAGATCATAGCAATTGCTGCGTACCACTATCGTAGAGAATTAAACTTTTACTTAAAAACAAAGGAAAAAGGTCACTCAAACACAATGGTAATTGGTGAACGATTCATTATGATAATATGTAGGTATGTAGTAGTTGGTCCTGCTGACGTCTCCTGAATCATCCTGTATGTATTTATAGGTACTACTTTTGAAACAAATAGACTGCGCTGTAATGTAGACAATCCTGTACCAAACGAACTTGGGGACCTAAGGTATGTAACAAAACTCAAGTGGATATCTCATTTAAGTATAATTCAAGTTTATATCTCATTTGAGTATTATCAGGGGTGGTTTACTACCGTGACGTCATCGCGCCGCGCAAAGTACATGCGGCCGCCGGCTCACACGTCGTGTGACTATTCAATGGTTGCGGCGCAGCGTTACGGATCGCACGCGCACGCGCTGCTGTACGATCATAAAATATTCCGTTTTGTGTTAAATAATAATCTCAAAACTACAGCATTATTGTATTGCAGCAGGTACATTTACATTTATAATGGATTTTAGAGAAAAAAAACGCGACCGGTCGCTTTTAGGCCATTTAAACATACCTACACGAGTCCTAGCTCCTAGACTAGCCGCTATGGACCTTAATAAATCGCCTTCGCGGTGCTGCAGTATAATGTATAGATATAGATATAAAATTATCTTTATACAATATTTACCCAATTTCTGTGTCTTTATCTTAAAATTTTGAAAAAACTGACAGTTATTTCAAAATTTTAAGATAAAGACACAGACACACTCAAAAAACTCACAGTCATTGAATTTGGTATTCACCAACGGCTGACATAACAGAAAACAAAAATGATGGACATATACATGTATGGAGTGCCCCCCTACCCCCCCCCCCCCCACCCCCTACTTTAATATTTTTTCGTCATTTTACATTATTTTTACGTAGCGGTTCATACGAGTAGAATGCACCTTCCTGCTAAATGTTGTCCTGCTTATAGTCTCCGAGTACATCGGCTGTCACTAACAGGCGAAAAGACGGACGGACCTCGAAAAAGAGCGCGTTGCGTGCGACAGAAAGAGATGGCCACGTTTAGGCACGTTTGGCATACCTAAACGGGGGATTTGTTAACAGAGAAACTTCTGTACTTGTACTATTACTTATTCTGTGGTATTATTTACAAAAGAAGCGGTACACCTAGGAAGGTATCCACTTTTTGAAAAGAATTTGAAGGCAATAATTAATAATATATTAATAAGGTTGACGACCTGTTTAGCCTAGTTGGTAGTGACTCTGCCTCCGAAGCTAGAGGTCCCGGGTTCGAATCCCGGCCAGGGCATTCATCATCATCATCATCATGTCAGCCGAAAGACGTCCACTGCTGGACATAGGCCTCCCGCAAAGACTTCCACAATGACCGGTCCTGCGCCACCCGCATCCAGCGGACACCCGCGACCTTCACCAGGTCATCGGTCCACCGTGTGGGGGGCCTGCCCACGCTACGCCTTCCGGTACGTGGTCGCCACTCGAGAACCTTTCCGCCCCAACGGCCATCGGTTCTACGTGCTATGTGCCCCGCCCACTGCCACTTAAGTTTAGCAATTCGGAGGGCTATATCGGTCACTTTGGTTCTGCTGCGGATGGCCTCATTCCTGATGCGATCACGCAGAGAAACTCCTAACATAGATCTCTCCATTGCTCTTTCGGTGACTTTGAGCCTTTTTATGAGGCCCATAGTAAGCGACCACGTTTCAGTACCATATGTCATCACTGGCAACACACACTGGTCAAAGACTTTCGTCTTGAGACACTGCGGAATATTGGACGAAAAGATGTGCCGTAGCTTCCCGAACGCTGGGACCCGGGTATGTCCTAAAACTACGACCAAGACCACCGGGGGATGGGCAGCAGCATCCCTGGAGTGCGGTGGAGACACTGCAATCGCCAACCCGCATGCCAAGCGTGGCGATTATGGCAATTACCCCCTATGACAGATACAAACAGGCCACGGCCCCGAGGTTCCGGCGACCCCCAGTGCCCTGGCTTTGGTAGCGGCCAGGGTACTAGCAGGGTCAGGGGTGCGAAGAATCTCCGGCAAAGATCCGGCTACCACCACCGACGACTCCTGGCCCTGGCAACATATAACACACGAACACTGCGGATCGACGAAAAGGTAGCGGAACTGGAGGAAGGATTGAGCAAGTTGCGTTGGGATATCGTAGGGTTATCTGAAGTCCGAAGAGAGGGGGAGGAAACGATAACCCTGAAGTCCGGCAACTTGCTCTATTTCCGGGAGGGCGACCAACAGTCCCAGGGAGGTGCCGGGTTTATCGTCCACAAATCCCTCGTGAACAACGTGGTGAAGATTGAGAGTGTGTCGGCCAGGGTGGCGTACCTTATACTCAGAGTATCCAAGAGGTACTCGTAGACGGTCATACAGGTGTACGCGCTGACCTCGGCACACTCCGACGACGAGGTGGAGGCTATGTATGAGGATATATCAAAAGTCATGCATAGTTCCAAAACCTACTTCACCGTTGTTATAGGGGATTTCAACGCGAAACTGCGCAAGAGAGATGGTGAAGAACTGAGAGTGGGGCAATTTGGAATTGGAAGTCGGAACCACCAGGGCCAACTACTGGCTGGTTTCTTGGAGAAGGAGGGACTCTACATGATGAACTCCTTCTTCAAGAAACGCGAGCACAGGAAGTGGACCTGGATGAGTCCCGACGGTGTAACAAAAAACGAGATTCACTTCATCATGTCGACGAAGAGGCGTATATTCAATGATGTCTCTGTGATCAGTACGGTTAAAACCGGAAGTGATCATCGTCTGGTAAGAGGCACATTGAATATATGCGTCAAGCTAGAGCGCTCTCGACTGATGAAGTCCACGCTCCGTCCAGCAGCAGTCCAAATCCAAAACCCCGAGAGCTTTCAGCTGGAACTCTAAAACCGTTTCGATTGTCTAGGCGGCGATGTGGACGAATTCAACGACGGGTTTGTGGAAGCTGTCCATAGCATTGGGTCAAAGTTCTTTAAGGCCCAACGAACTCAAAGAGCCAAAAGGATCTCTATCTCCACTCAGAGGCTCATCGAGGAAAGGAATGAGATGATTCTGCAGTCTTCAGCCGATGTGAGATTATACAGGCAGCTCAATAAACAGATCTCCAAGTCCCTTACCCACGATCTGCGCCAATTCAATACAAATCGTATTGAGGAGGCCATCGAGCAGAATAAGGGCTCTAAAGTTTTTTCAAGAGATCTGTCTATTGGGCAGAGCCAGCTCGCCAGATTAAAAACTGAAGAGAAGATGGTAGAATCGTTTCGTCCAAACCTGAGCTTCTGAGTGAGATAGAGTGCTTTTATGGACAGCTATACACGTCAACTAGCAGACCCGAAGTTGGTCTGGCGGAAGACCGAAGAGCTAGATTAACCCGGCACTATACCGAAGATATCCCGGACATCAGCCTGTACGAGATTAGAATGGCTCTTAAACAGCTTAAGAACAATAAGGCACCCGGTGAAGACGGAATTACAGCGGAACTCCTGAAGGCGGGTGGAAAACCGGTCCTTAGGGCCCTTCAGAAGTTGTTCAATTCCGTCTTACTGGAAGGGAAAACTCCAAAGGCATGGAACAGAGGTGTTGTGGTCCTGTTCTTCAAAAAGGGTGACAAGTCCTTACTGAAGAACTACCGACCCATCTCACTTCTGAGCCATGTCTATAAGCTGTTTTCAAGAGTCATTACGAACCGTCTCGCACGCAGGCTAGATGACTTCCAGCCTCCCGAACAAGCCGGATTCCGAAGAGGCTTTAGCACCGTAGACCACATCCATACGCTTCGTCAGGTTATACAGAAGACTGAGGAGTATAACCTGCCCCTCTGTTTAGCGTTCGTGGACTACGAGAAAGCCTTCGATTCGATCGAAACCTGGGCTGTACTACAATCTCTCCAGCGGTGCCAAGTGGACTACCGCTATATCGAAGTGCTGAAGTGTTTGTACGAGAACGCCACTATGTCAGTCCGACTCCAGGGCCAGAGCTCGAAGCCTATCCCATTGGAGCGGGGAGTCAGGCAAGGAGATGTTATTTCTCCTAAACTGTTCTCCGCTGCACTGGAGGATGTTTTCAAGACTCTGGACTGGAGAAGGCTAGGCATCAACATAAATGGCGAGTACCTCACTCACCTTCGGTTTGCTGACGATATAGTAGTCTTGGCTGAGACCATGGAAGATTTAAGTACAATGCTCAATGACCTCAGTAAAGCCTCCGAGCGAGTTGGTCTAAGGATGAACATGGACAAGACGAAGATCATGTCAAATGTTCATGTCGCACCAACTCCCTTAACAATCGGACACTTTACGCTCGAAGTTGTAGACGATTACATATACCTAGGACAGACTGTCCAGTTAGGTAGGTCCAACTTCGAGAAAGAGGTTAATCGTCGAATCCGACTCGGCTGGGCAGCCAGGGCATTTATTTGTGCATTTTTCACGGATATTTGTTCTTGGGTCTTGGATGTTTTCTATGTATTTATCTATATAAGTATGTATATCGTCGTCTAGTACCCATAGTACAAGCTTTGCTTAGTTTGGGACTAGGTCGATTTGTGTAAGATTGTCCCCCAATATTATTATTATTATATTAATGTTTTTAAAGCTAGGATACCTACTTGTATTGGTAGAGAAGTGTATGCATGCATATCAATTGCAAATTTATTTACGTGTAAGGCGATCGATCCAATGTAGTAATTTGGTCTACATGTTCAATCTAAATGCGAACCACAAGTTTTGAATAAACATAGGTAGTTACACTCAACGATAATATCGAGTAAAATTAGTTCCCCTAACCATCTCCTCCATAAATATAATTGCATCCCACTTATTGCCCATAAAAGAAGGGATCGCGCGAACCTCTCTGTTGCAAAATTGTAGGTACAAAAGGAAAGTAATATTAGGTGGAAGCTACTACCCCAGGCGTGTTTCGGTGACTGGGCGGGCTTTCAGATAAATTATTTATCAACTGTATGGCAATTTTCTTTATGACTCCTCCGACGGAGCGGAGCAATTTACTCGTGAAAGAGATGCGTAAACTTGCAAGGTCGCCCAAATTGAGAATGGAACAATGAGGCCAGTAAAGATTTCAATAAGGATACTGCCGGCTATAAAACATTGTGTATGTAATCTGCTTGGAAATTGGAAGCGACTTAAAGCGTGATAAATAAAGTATAAGCTACTATAGATATCTATACAACATGCATTATGATGCGAGTATGAAGAGTAGGTACGTGCCTAATCTAAACTTTTAACTACAGACAGATTGTTTTAATCCATCGGATATAATAGGTACCAAAACATCAATTGGATGAGGTTTTCAATCTACAATAGATGCCGATAAATAAAATACTTTTTACTAAAACTTTATTCTGATTTTTATTTTAAGGTGTACCTTACCTGTTTGGATGAAAGCATCTGTCAAGAGTCGTTCATTTACCTGTGTATGCATTTCAAAACTAATATATTTGACTAGAAACAATGACTATGATGTATTAATGTCATTATTAAAGTGGAGAATGCTTTGAGCCTGGAATTCGTGAGTTTCGTGGAAGTTAGTCAGTGCGTTGAAAAGCCAAGTGTGCGCCGCCGGCAAGTCCAATTTCCGTAATTGTGAGTTCATCAAGGAAATTGAGTGGCAGACAACTCACAACGGGGGTGGCCGCATCATGACTACCCCACTATATATTACTTTATTTTCTATTTTCTCTAATATCTGTGATAAAACCACGTAGGTATCTATTACTTTGAGTTCGGGATTTTTGTGTTACTATATTGAAATGCAGAATTCATTCCGGTAACTCTTAATAATTGTTTATACCACTTCTGTGGCAAACAAGCGTACGGCCCGCCTGATGGTAAGCGGTCACCGCAGCCTATGGACGCTTGCAACTCCAGGGGTGTCACATGCGCGTTGCCGAACCTAATTAATAGTATTTTTCCGTTAATTTATTGATCGAGAATATTATATTTACGCATAATAATTGTAAGGTCCCAATGTTTTATTTATTTGTAACGGGTCAGTGTTGAGGACTGGGACGTTTACTTTACAATTTAGAATGCTGGGAATGGATGGGCTGGTTTTAATTTCACGAGAATTAGTGGTGGGCTTTTTTAAAACTATATTCATGACTACGGGAAACATATATTTAGTAACTACAACATCAAGTACTTAATCAACTTGCATAATTAAAACGTTAAAATCGCTAACGCCACATCGCGAGACTAGGGTTCATTGTTGGACAGGCTTTAATGACTGCGACTGCCGAACAATGAGCAATCAGAGAAGAACAATGCTAATAAAGCCGTCGGCAATAAATCGCAGTTTAATAAATAAGCGAAAGGTCGCAGGGAGATCGCGCGAAAGCGGAGTAAATAAAAAGCTGCGGTGGTCGAGGTAATTGATGGCAGCGGCAATCAAATTAGGCTCCGCGTCGCGGGTAATCGGCTGAAAGCTGCCCGACACCGAGCTTTTGTGCTCTTTATTTTACACTCGCAGGTGATTTCCGTACAAATTGACGAACATATTACGATTATTTACATTACTGATTTATATTGCACTATATAATTTTCATAAATTATTATTAGTCAACGGGACCTAATCGCGTATTATTTGGTATATGCGGAAGCCAACCATGGTTTAATTTCTACGTTTATAGGTGACAAACTATAAAGGTTTCGATAGCTTACTGGTTCTAATCCAACTTGGAGCAATGTTTTTTTTTCCTTCACTTAAAACATTTATAACAATGAGCTATGATAAAAAAAAAACAAGTCCAATTGACTAGAACAATCAGTAAACTAGTCTAAAAGTGTACAAAACCATTGCATCGCCATGTCCCATACTGATTGCGGTAATTAAAGTGAGAGAAGTAGCCTGGTCTATCCGTTGCCTAAGGGCCCAGCCACGCGTTTGCTTTAAAACAAAATACAAAATATTATGCAAATGATCAACATTGATTGATTATTCATTCAACCTTGATTCATCTGTACGTAGTACTCTCGACCAGTTTGCAAAAGTCCAATCCTTTTGAGAAACAGCCCATTGCAATCTTTTTCCCTTGTTTGGTTTGTGTAATAATTTATGAAAATGAAACAAAAAATTGTGTTTGGTCCTAAACTTTTTGACGGTAGTGTATACAAACTTATCTGGATGTTAGGATCTTTGCTGGCTTTGTGTATAAGATCTATTGTATATCATATGTTCCTGTGAATAAACTTTCATTTCATTTCATTTTACGGTCTAAGTCACCGAGTAGCAGAGGTCGGAATTCTTGTAACACTTTTGAGGTGCATAGGGACTTCTCATTTATCGACTTTTGATATACATATTATATCAATACATTATAGAACACAACATATTTATTGAAGAAGATTAACAGTAGAGGTAAACAACAGGCTGTTTTATCGCTAAAGAATGACTTTCAGATAACTTTTGAGTAGTTGAAAATGTGAAAAGATATACTCGTACAATGAAAAGTTAATAGTTAACAATTTCACATTTAATTAGTTCAGTTCAGTGTTAATTTGTGTTTGTTTGTGAGCATACATATGTCTATAAAACTACTAATCAAAAGTTATCTGATTAATGGCCAGTACCTACATAACATGATATCATTAGGCTCGATAACAATTCTTGTTGCAATTTCTTTCGAAAAATCTTCCTCTTAATAAGAAAGCTACAAACTATTTTTAGGGAACAATAAAATATTATTATAATAATTTATATTTTAAATTTCCAAAAATATGGTATGAAAAGGTTATCTCGATCAGATCGCTAATTCGCACAATAAGACTGCCTGTTGTTTACTCTATTCTCTTAATAATATTTTAAATACTGTTTTTATCGATATATATTTGTATATCGGAAGTCGATAAATGAGAAGTCCCTGTGACAGCTCAAAAGTGCTACGAGAATTCCGGCCTCTGCCGAGTAGGTACAGTGAAGAACTTTAATTCATGCCCCCGTTAAGCTTGACAGTCCTGTCAAACTGCATATAGAAAAACAAAGGAAAATTATGCGAAATGAGGCCCTACTTATAGTTATAATACTTTCTCGACTTCTTTTTCTGCGGTCTTGAGGCAGAAAAGTCTTCGTCGTGCTCTACCTCCTCCTTTGGACTCACGTTTTGTTTGCGATCGATGTGGCAAGAAATGTCGCGCTGCTATACGACTTTATAGCCATCAACGACGATGCGGGAATCTGTAAACCCACGAACGCCGCAACGAACATCTACGATAGATGCTGTGGCCAATGATGATGATGATGATGACCGTACTTTATATTTTTAAATATCATAATTATAAATAGAACAATATATTTTAATAATAACAGAAACAAAACAAGGAACACAAAAAGAAGTCCCCACGCCGGCGAAGGCGCGCCGCGCCGGGTATGAATACCAGCGCATCGCTGAGTATTTGACCTTTGACCCAACCATCTACTCCATCTAGCGAGAGTCAAGAGACTTAAGACAGTTGTTAGTCGAGACTCATCGCTATTAGACTTTTCGTAGAGATGATCATCGACACAATGATTACAATGTACAAGTGCGTGAAGCGTAATAATACAAGGGCCTCGGAAGAGAGCACACTTTTGTACCTTTTGGCGTCGAACTACAGGTTCATGTGGTCCCAGCGCACACAACCTATTAACAGAAATTGCGAAGCATCTGGTTGACGTAACTGGTGACCAAAAAGGTGGTGAATTCCTCGCATGAAGTAACAGCATTGCCATACAGCGAGGAAATGCAGCCAGCATCCTAGATAATAAAATAGCTCCTTAATCAACCAAGTTCTTAATTTCTTACTGAAAGCCGCGGTAGTAGCTGCATTACGAGTACATATAGTGTCAGGCAGGCGGTTATAAATAGAGGGCCCCAAATAATATACCGACCGCTCTGACTTGGCAAGTTTGTGTGCCTCGGTGGTCAGCCTGTTTTGGTGTTTATTGCTCCGGAGTTGGTAGTGTGTATTTACACCTCTGCACTTGAATATATCTATATTTTCTTTAGTGAACAATGCCCCTTGTTGTATAAATAAACAAGGCAGGGGTAGGATCCAAAGGTCACGGAAAAGTTCACGTGCCGGGGCATCCTCCGCCTTGCCAGCCATCGCGCGCACGGCACGCTTTTGTTGGGAAAAAGGATGTTTCCAGTCAAAGGCTCGGGCCCATAGCTCCACGCCGTAGGTCAGGAGGGAGTGCACCGTCGCGAAGCTCAGCGCGAAGCACGCACTGCTCCTGCCACGTCAGTGCGTTATCAAGCTGGAAGCCCAGTAGGCGTGTGCTGGTCGTGTGCTGTATAGGGGCACCACCCGCACACACCCTCAGGGCCGGGCTTGCGTGGCCGTTTAGTCGAAATTTCATGTAACATGTTTTCTCCTTATTTAGCGCCAGGCCGTTTGTCCTAAACCATTCGTGCAGTTGATTCATAACCTGATTTAGAGCGTCTTCAACCTCCCGCTCAGCAGTTGCACTGACGACTGCCGTTACGTCATCGGCGTACATAAAAATCTCAGCGCCTTTTACCGCGTTTGGCAAGTCGTTGAGCAGAATGCTGAATAGAGTGTTCGAGAGGCATGACCCTTGTGGGACGCCCATCAGGTTTTGCACTTCTGAGGACGCGACGTTTCCCCTGTCGCCGACTACGATCTGTGCTCTGTCTGTCATAAATGAGAGTATTAACTCAGTTGCCGGGCCTCTTATGCCGTAGTGGGCGAGTTTGTCGGCGACGAGTGCATGGTCCGCTGTGTCGAAGGCGCGAGACAGATCGCAGCAGATGACCGCAACGTGACCGGACATTGGTAACAACTACGTAATCGGAGGTTAAACTACATTGGTTCA
This sequence comes from Notocelia uddmanniana, assembly GCA_905163555.1. Taxonomy (NCBI): domain Eukaryota; kingdom Metazoa; phylum Arthropoda; class Insecta; order Lepidoptera; family Tortricidae; genus Notocelia; species Notocelia uddmanniana. The sequence goes on from LR991055.1 coordinate 29,137,221, forward strand.
CCTGGTAAATTCGTTGTGAATGTGTCCAGCTTCGGCACGCGGCATGAGGCGCGTCGTTTAGCTTTTATCATAATTTAAGTTTTCCATTAGCAGTAATTGACGCGAACACCATTCGACGCTTACGGCGGCAAGGCTCGCCGCTATGATTGCCACTTTTTGATAAACATTTCCTATTTCCAGAAGGTCTTTCAAACGTTATTCCGTCTTAATTGACAATCCAATTAATAATTAATCAGAATAAATGGCATACAGCTTTTATCTTAATGTGGCTTTTAACGGTGCATTTGTATTCGAGAGTCCGTTTCGGTGTAATTTTCAACGACACAACTGTCTCGCTAATGGAGAAATATCATCTTATTTATGAATAATTCAATTGATATAGTCGCTCTAATATATTACTTGGGTTATGAGGATCGTTTTAATCCGAGTAATGATGAAATCTTGTATCTATGTGCGGGGCTTACCTAGTTTGGTTGTGAATGAATTAGAGATTACGTTTACGGCAGTCAAATGGAAGCTTCGTGAGAAGCAGGACTTGGTCTGGAGCGTTTCCACTAAAACGGCTACAACTACACAATACAAATTATTAAGAGTGCTCGGCATCACGGGAACGCTTTCAGAAGTAATGAATTAGAAAAGTTGCGCAGCACTCACGCGGATTGAGACGCCCGGCGTCGGCGCGGCACCCGCTACAACATTACTTTAATTAAATCTATTTGAACAACAAACTTTAATTAAATTTCATCCAGCAGTTAGGCGTCGCAGAGGAATAATCGCGCAATTAGAGCGGCCGTGAGCGTCGTCTTACACGCTCCCAGTTAATTAACTCACTTCGGCCGACCTATCCGCTCCCTGGCGCGCTGTGGGGCGCGCTGATGCGACTTCTACAAGCAGGAGAAAAGGACGTGGACATTTTGCTCAAAACGTTATATAGGTATGTGAATCGTCTTGGTAAATGTCTCCCCTTTTCATAAGCGCATAAAATATAATAGTTGGCATAACCAAGTTTGTGTGAGTGCGGTAGGCCCCCTGGTTCCTTATCGTAATAAAATGTTATGCCAAAAATGCAAAAAGCCGTCTAGCCGAGCCTATGAAACTGGCATCCTGTAGAACATCTAAACATATTATGTTAAAACATTGGCTACCAGAAAGTAGATGTTGATTCCAACAAAAAGTATCCGTGTACATCAATTAGAGACTGGAGGATAAATTAACCGTAACAACATCGTCAATAACGACCGTAAGAGTAATTTTACTGAGAGTGGCTGCCATCCGATTCGACCAATCAACCGACCGTTTGGATTTGAAACCCAAAAAATTCTATCAAAACTGAACTGGAGAACTAAGGCTAAACCTGTCTTTTCAGTTGGTAACTGCTTAAACATGCAAGAAGTGTACTCGTATCGTGTGCCAGAGTTCAAATCATGTCTTGAAGTCAGCTTGTAACTAGCCTACTTCGCTAAACTAGCAGATCGTTTCTTACGTACTTAAGTTATGGAGATCTAAATGTTGTCTTCTCTCTCATCTATGACCTGATCTGCTCGAGGGCCTGTGTCCAGAAGTGGGGCGTATATACGCTGATGATGATGAAATGCCATTAATTGCAAGGGAACTAACGCTCGTTCAATAAGTTATGCAATCACCCCCTGGGATCAATCTGACTTAGTGACGAGCCATTTTGCGTAATAATAATATGAATATTTCCACACACGTAAGTTTCGAATCATTGGCTTCCCGCTCTTTGCAGTGGCAATCGCAGTAATATGCGGCTGGTATAACGCGGTATCCACAGCGCACCTTTACTGGTCCGACTTTATTCCATTAATACTCTCAGAAACATAATGGTTTGGCGCTTAGCACTACGTATTACCGTGGCTACTCGTATTGTGGAACTTTAATTGTTTTCACAAGCACGTTTGTATTGATTTTTTATGTCACGCGAATTTTGAATGATAGTAATTGTTTAAACAATACAATACATATGGTATTACAGCGTATAAGATGTGTCAAGGAGATTTAAATACAAGAATAAAACAGGGAATACAGAATACAACTCTTCTATTGTTGTGTTGTTTCAAGATTTTTTAATACTTGACCTTAAACTTTCGTGGGACATATTTAAAACTATATATATCAGTCAATCAAGCTCACATATAAACTGTCACTCCGGTCCGGGCGACGTTTCGAACTCTGTCGCATACGCTGCATGTTTCGAGGCTGGGTGTTAAAGAACATTGAGCAGAAAATGTGTGGTGATAATCGCGTGGGCACAGTGAGTTCGGTGTGCTCGCCATTGATCGGGGTGGACGATCTCTCACAGGGTCCTCGGAAGACACCGTTAGCGCAGAACTGCCCCTTTGCCCCCGCCCTGTTAGCGCGGCGCGGGCGTCGCGAGCTTTGCGGCGAGCGGAGAGGAGGTACCCATTTGCCGCGAAGGTGCACCGTACACTGCCGACGGTGCACCTTCGTGGTAATTGGGTACTTGCCACATGTTAAAATGTATATGGCTCTGCATGGTGTTACTATACGGATACTAAACCATCATAATATATCTATAAACATCATAAAAATATATGACTTAAAAAAATCGAAATTCTACATTTTTTTATCCGGCAATAGTAAATTAAAACATACTAAAAAAATCTGTTTATTTCACTCAATGATACATAAGATACATTACAGAGGGTCCATTAGATCTCTGAATCTAAATTTAGAAAGATTGATTCTAAACTGTAACTGTCATTTTGCCTGCCAATAATGACAGTGAGAGTACGCTTGATACGTTACTTTATCACCGTTATCACAAATTAGATGAAAAACTTAAGTAAGTCACCTGTTGTACGTAGTTGTGACGTGTTCGAATAGGCGTTTGTTTTGTTTGTATTGCACATTTTAAATATGTAATGTCTATTCGAACGCGTCACAACTACATACAACAGGTCCTTTACTTAAGTTTTTTACTTATACCCTACTGGTACCGGTAAATCCATCCGCGATATTTGACAGAAGCTGGCACGGTGCGGCCACATTTATGTATTTGTCTATTGAAATAAAAATGGCAGAAACGTCAAAGCGTGACATAATGTGACGTGCCCCTTTCCTGTTTAAAATTTCTGTCATCTTCATTTTGAAAGACAGAGACATGAAGATGCCACATTGACATTCCTGTGGCATGCTGGGGACATGAAAGTCAAATCACGCCCTAGGTGGATAACTAGTTTACTCTACGAGTATATTCAATTACAGAATTGCTCACTATGACATGAAACATTAAGTTGAAGTTGACGCATTTAATGTTGTCATTATTTTTGTAATGTTATGTGCAGAAGTTACTTTGTTGTTTATCGCCCATTCTGGACACCTAAGGGGCCGGATGGAAGGAATTTTCAAGAGTTTTGTGTGATTTCATTTTAATTTTATGATGCTCTAGTAAAATGATACTACAAAAATGTATTTTCGTTAGGTACCTATTACTCGGACGCTTTGGTGAATTGGTAAATTATGTATCTAATCTAAATTAGCTATTAATAATAAATTAGAAAATTAAAGGAAACATACGAACGATTTACAGTCGGCTGCAGAGAATAATGACTCCCTGTATAGATCTTTGTATACACTACACAGTACATTATAACCTCAATCTTAATTAATTGAAATAAATCGAACCACAGCGAGGTAATTGCAACATTTTCGAGTGTGCGTGCATGAGTTTAGTAAATGTCAATTTCCGTAGTAAAGTGAGTTAGATTTACTTGTCGTACGTTCGAAAAATTAACTGATTTCCCTGCAGGGTGTCAATTATTGCAATCAAGTTGTCAAACAATAGAACATTTGCCTTGTATCCCTTTTAATTTCACTATATTATTATTTTGTCATCTTCATTCGCAAAACTAAAGAGTTACTGGTCAAAACGGGGTATTTAACATATATGTTATTATTGTTAAGTTTTGAACAGTAATTTTAAGATTAATGACCATGTTAGCTGGAAATCTTATATTAAAACTAAAGAGGTTTTCCTAATAAACCACCATGTTTTACCCGAGTAAAACCTAACAAAACATTTTTTTTGTTTGTTTACTTAACCGAACTTGTTTCTGGAATCGATAAGGGTGCTAATATATGAGGATCGTATATATCTACTAAGTGATCCTGCTGATCCATTATGCGCACATCGTAACGTATAAATAAAGGCAAAAACTCACAAGATCCATTAAAAGAATTGCTGCAAGATGTTCGCAACGTATGGACAAGCTTTCGAGAAACGACTTTTTATATTTACACTTCAATAAAACGTTTCTTGTTTACTAATAAATAAGGTAAGTTTTATAATAGACTACATCAAAGCGCAGCATCAGTAATGGATATACCTAAACAAAAGCTATCTGACATAAATTATGAAAATTGGAATTAGATCAAATCCCTAAGGGATATGATCCCCGGGGAAAGGTCATTTTGATTAACCATTTCACTAGACTAGTTAAGTGATTTGATAAAATTCCTAAACCATGTTAGTTTATTCACTACGGTATATATTTGACATTTTGTTAACACTTTACCTACGAAACCGTACTATTACCTATCCTTAGGGTATTATATTTCCTGTTTTGCTATTCAATGCTTACCCAGACTCACTTCACCTCTTACCTCTATTTAATTAGATAAAATCGCCCCCCCCCCCCCCCAACCCGTTTTTAGTAAAAATTGTACCTTTTACTTTTTTTCAGAGACTACGGAATTTTTTTTTAGAGACCACGATGAAATTTTTGTTTAAATTATACATTTTTTGGATTTCCGCTATGTAGGTGTGAAAATACATCATATAGTAGAATACAAAACTGGGTAATAGCAATTTATTTCAAATTCTTTTGTATTGTTTTTCACATTCACGCGCTTATCGAATAATGTGGTCTCTATTAACCAGAAGTCATACGCTTCAAAATTATTACTGACTATCAAAAATGTGAATTTGACTATTTTCATGGGGTCATTCGAACCAATTACCAGTTAGTTAGTCACAGACGATCAAATTTCTAATTAGAAAACAATAAAGAGCAAAAAATAGGGGCAAAGCTAGCTCGACGCTACTTGACGCTACTCATACAATTCATGCTTTATTTTTACATTTGAGGGATTATATTGGTATCTTTTAAGTATTTGATTTTTTGGCGAAAAAGAAGAAAGTAAGTTTCGAAAAGTTATGTCATACCTTTTATTTATTTTGGTAATTTTTTTTAAATTATAATTTATTGTGACAATTTCATGGTTTATTATTCATAGAGTAACACCATATTATAAATTTTAACAAGTGGCAAATACCCAATTACATGATAGAAGTATAATATATGTGGAAAGGATTAAAGGTATATCCATTAGATTCGTTCCCGGCAAAGCACTTCCGTAAGAGACCGAGCGCTATAAAGGATGCCGAGTGGAGGCAGCCTTGATTCGGCCCGCACTAACCACTAACAAACAGAATATAGAGCTCTCACCTACTATCATTACATGTTCAAGTTGTCATATTGCGTAAAGGCCTTTCTCTAGGTAAATTTAGCAACCGGGTTCCCACCACCACCATATCAGCCGAAGGCCTCCCCCGATTTCATGGGGGGTAAATGCAATAATCGCCACGTTTGACAGGCGGTTCCCTCGATCCCCCGGTGGTCTTGGTCGTCGTTTTAGGACATACCCGGGTCCCGGGTCCCGGGTTTCCGTTTGCATATAACAATTTCATTTTAATCCCTTTAAATCCACATATCCACGTCCCACGCACCTGCACACTTCCTACATATGGCATACACCTTGCATATGGGAGCAAAAATTAAAGCCATTTATTTATATGTTGTTATTATTTTGTCATAATATGTATCTCATACAATAACCTAACCATTCCGGATTCTTTTTCAATGCAAAAATACCTAGGTACCTAACTTTTCTCCTTCGCTCTTGCAGTTAAAAAAATCTGTTACCGGTTAGCCATACGCCAGATAATTATCATATTTGCATTGTCTGCAGTGGAAAGCTTGTTGATATAAAAACAGTATTGCGTATGAGTTTTATTACTACGAAAATAGCCCAACATTTGAGATGAAAGTTTCTTTTAAAAATAATATGAGGAACGTATTTTGCAATAAAGTTTAAACGATTACAAAAAAACGTCCAATACAAAATCGTAAATTATCTAAGCACTAACTAACAAATGTATTACAATTTTATTGGACTGCTAAAGGAAACCTGTATATATATTTTTGTTTTATCGCTAATTAAATCGGGTAGCAATAATAAGCTGCAAGCACGTTTGCAAAAATAAACCTCGAAAGGAATGGGTCCAGAGAATGTCCTCATAACTTTTTACTTTAATACCAAAATTTATTGGTCATAAAAGAGCGCGTCTTGTATGTGTTTTTAATAGTAGAACTCATTTGCGAATTCGCAGCAAGATTGCAGCTAACTCTCCGAGAGGGTATTCACACTTTGTTGGGTATGTGTCGAAGGAATGTCATAATGAAATATGTTTGATTTAAGTGTCCGCTGGTCTGCTTCTACCGCCAGTATGGTAATAATGGCCGTACCGACGCATGCGAGTCCAATGAGGACAGACAATTTTAAACGTCTGTAGACTTGTCATAAATTGAAATAGCCACGTGGCGCGTGACACACGCAGGCTTAATGTGTAAATATATTTGACGAATTTAACACATTTTTGTATATCCTCAATAGGTTTATTGACAAGGATGATGTTATGATTTGATGTAGGCAAAATGTAGAGTACAATTGGGTATTTGCCACATGTTAAAATTTATAACATGGTGTCACTCTGCGGATAATAATTCATCAAATATCAAAATAAATTCAAATTACAAAATTTTACTACAGTCTATAAAAGCTAGTATGTTTTTCTTTATCGTCTAAAAGTCAAACAAAATACTAATAGATTCCTTATGTAAAAATAATAATAAATTGTATGATAACTTGTTATGTACCTTAACGTAGTATTTCACGACTAAAAACCAGCAACGTACTTATTTTCCTATACAACGGTTGGTTCGATACCTTGCGCGTAACGTCATAGACAATTGTCAATTTGTAGGAGCCTTTACGGGGGCGCTAGCGCCGAACTATAGTTTTGTCTCTGACCTTTTATTCTGCTTAATTGTGGTTGGTCCCATACAGACATTTGATCGTCTCTGCAAACTAGTTCGAATGGCACCATAAAAAAATGTCAAATACCAATTTACTTTATCTAATTAGTTGAGGGTTATTTAAAAAAGGGCAAATTGTGAATGTCCTGATGCTTACATATTAATATTTCATTATTTAGTAGGCTTGAAGCTGTCAGAGGAATGATTCTGATGAACCTCCTCTTTTGAAATCTTGAAGTCGGTTACAAAATGACAAACATTCAACTTCCTTGACTGTACATATATGAAGACACATTCACTGACGTAAAGTATCTTCATTCCAACAACTAACTACATAAAGATAAAGTAAGGCCAATCGCGTAAATAAGACTTGCTGTGTCGTTTTTATTGAAACATTAACGGTAGCCACGGCCCATCCGCCATCGGTGAAAAAACTTCTTTACTTACTTATAGAATTGTTAAGCCCACTTAAAGATCCGCATTAGGGTAAAGAGGATTTACAACGCTACCTCGCAGTTATAAAACCAGTCAGATGAACTTCGCGCGTCGCACACGCAGAAGGGAGTGGATGGAAAAAAGCTGCACACAGATTAAGTGAGGGGCTTCAGTAAAATGCTTCCCGAGTATTCCTAACATTTTACTTACGATTGTAAACATTCATGGAAGAGGGCACTTCTGCAAGTTTCCAAAGTTTGTGTGAGCAAAAAATGGACGTCATGATAAAGTATCTGATAACAATATTGGTTTTTAAGTCCTGAATATTATTCTTTGTATTTACATATTCATATCTATTAAATATATCATCGTCTAATATCCCATAACACAACCTAATGGGCTTACTATAGGACTAATCCGATTTGTGTAAGATTGTTCCCCTAATGTTTATTTATTTAAAGTATCTAAATTATAAAAATGCATTTTAACGCCAACACTACTAATTGCATATTCAAGAGATAATTTACTTTGGGCTTTTGACCTTGGCACTGAAGATAAATTGGAGATGTCCATTTACTGATATTATGCATAAACGATTCAGTTTTTTATAACTTTCTAGCACTGTGCTATATGTATAGACCGAGCTGACAGAGGATTGAAAGATTGACAGTCATGAAAACTGATACTTTTGCAAACACAATTCATATTTTAAACATAATTTTTAGGGTTCCGTAGTAAACAAGAACGCTTTTAGTAGGTATGTATGATTGGAAATAATTTATCGTAAATAAAAGTTAAAAAAAAACACAGACATCAGAACAGATTATACGTGTACAAAGGCGAGCTAATCCCTGCAAGGGATCTCTTCCAGTTAACCTTTGAGCAATTGAGTGTAGAACAGGAACCAAACAATAGAGAAACCAACACGTGTACAAAGATGTTTACCTATTCATAATCAATATTCTTAATATATAACTATAACTACACATGAATAAACACATATACTTATTAACACTAAAAACACACATTATTTATACATATAAAAGGCATTTATTAGCAAAACACTTAAAAACAGCATTAAGAAAAACAAGATGATAGAAATTAATAATAATTATGACTAGAATTCAAATGAGATAACTAAAACTAACTTAAAAATAACCTAACAAAAACTCAAAAATACCTTATTAAAAATAGGCATTGTAGGGTGCCCATTACGCAGGCAGCATTCCCGCGTCGAATGGCGATAGCCAGTCTTTGTGCAAGAAAGTTGCGCACGACGGTCGCCTGTTGCCTCCTGAGCACCTTATTGAGCGCTCCATGGAGCCCAATTGCGCCTTTGACCCACGGGCCAAGTGCCTCGACGCCAATAGCTACGTAATCGTACTGGGCGCCGAGACAACCCTATATTGGACGGCATTTAGTCTTTCCCGGGTATCCGCTGACGCCCCGGCGTGTCTGCTGTCTGCTCATCAAAGGGAGGTAAGACGCCGCCATGGTTTCGGTGCAGATGGCGTCCCATACCTGCGCATGGCCCATCTTCCAGAGGATCAACGAAATCCCGACAGGGCGCTTACCATCGCTCCGTTCAATCTCTCAATCTGGGGCTCCAGAGCAGCCGAAACGTTGGCGCTGACGAGCGTCTTTCTGAGGATATCATTAAGGGTGGCATGGCGGAATAGGCGGCCGGCGCCCGAGAGGCAAGAAAAACCATGGTGGACGAGGGGGTGTCTACGTGGACCCCGCAAGAGGCACAGCTATGGTCCACACAAACCTCAGTGCCGACCTCCGTAGGCCGACGGCTGTACGGAGTGTGGATGGGTCTATGAATGTGCCGGTGTTAGGTGAGGGATAGGCATTATGCCAGTGGCCTGATTTTGGTCTTGATGCAGCCAATAGCCTGGCCCGATACATGCTTATTGCGTTGTCAATTAGTGATTTTAATATTGTAACGGAAGTTACGGAGTCATGCTTTGTTTATATTTTTGGTCGAGAAGGGAATTTTTGGTTTGGTACAGCCAGCCAGGCATTCGAGGCTTCAACCAGGCACGCAATCTCGCAGTTGGTAGCCAGAGAGACTTTATGGACTTTACATGCAAGATTGGAGGTGTATATTAGTGCGTACAGAGCAATATTAGAGATTTTACGTGTTCCCAAACCACCTATAAATATAGTATCCAACCGATTCATAAGACATTGGATAGCCATAATTCCGGGACTGTCATAACTCATAAGGACAACGGTTACTCGCTCCACAATTGTAAAGCAGCGCACTGTAAAAGATTTGGAATAGACACGGGATTTATGTGGCGAAAAAGCCAGAGTGAGGTTCGCACTGGACAGCATACGGTGACCACAACCATCAGCCATGCAATTAAATCTTTCTTAAAGGTAACGAGGGGAAACCGGATGCACATGCTGCGTCAATGTATCTGTAACCAACCGAGCTGAGAGCGAAAATCAGAGTTGTGGTTGTACAGTCAACAGCAAAAGTAAACGATAATTTTATTAGTACTTTGCTGCACTAACGTAACGATACTTCGACAGTTGGCATACGTCAAGTTGTGAAAGTGAGAAGGTACTAAAATTATCATCTACTTTTGCTGTTGACTGTACTTGCGCAGACCAAATATAAATCTAATGCAAACATTCTGTCATCGTTCAATCTTATCCAATAGCTCCTCGTTGAGATCTATGAAAGCAATGTCTCCTTTTGGACTAATATAAAAAATATAAAAAGTGTTGCCAGATAAAGCAGGTTGTTACTACATAGTGGATTTATGAAAAAAAATCACAGATCTCGTGCACTACACGACCATCAAGGTACATTGAAAATGAACTCAACAAAATAAAAAAATGCATTACATTTGCTAACGTTATGCCAATTTGGTTGATATATCCCACTAATCCCACTAATATTATAAATGCGAAAGTTTAGATGTTTGGATGTTTGGATATTTGGATGTTTGTTGCTCAATCACGCAAAAACGGCTGAACAGATCAAGATGATTTTTTGTATACTAACAGTATATAATCTGGATTCACTTATAGAATACTTTTTATCCCCGATAATCACCCTCAAAGGGATGAAATCGGGGGTGCAAATATGGTCTATGAAACGCGGTGATTTAAATCCTCATACGCCATTCTAAGCTTTAAGTTTCAGCCAATTGGGAATATAACGGCGTGTCAATAAATTTAACTTAACCATAGCAGAATTTGACGTATTGTAAACAAGCTGACGTTTCAATACGTCAAAGCCGAAGTATCATAATTCCTTCTGATTGATGACGCAATTTTTTAGCATAACCTCTAAGCAATTAAGTATATTATTGCGTGTAAATCAAAATAAATTTGCGATACTTTGGAATTGGTGGCCTTCATATGCTTAAATACAAAAAAACATTCTCGAGTGGTTCTCGAGTGGCGACTACGTACCGGAAGGCGCGGCGTGGGTAGGCCCCCCACAAGGTGGCCTGATGACCTGGTAAAGGTCGCAGGTGTCCGCTGGATGCGGATGGCAAAGGAACGGCCATTGTTTCACTCTTTGGGGGAGGCTTATGTCCAGCAGTGGACGTCTTTCGGCTGATATGTTGATTCGTTTTGAAAAAAGGATCCCTATTAAAAAGCATGTCATATTGAATGTAATCATTTCTTAAGGGGGTGTAAAGAAGAGTGAAAGATGTATGGGAAAACAAATAATTCTAAAGCGAGAATGATTTCTACGCAGACGAAGTCGCGGGCAAAAGCTAGTAATATATAAACATAGCTCACATACAAAATTCCTATTAATAGCCCGAGAGCTATACGGTTTCATTGTATGAAAAAACAACAATATATCGGTATCAGCAAATTTTGTGCATCAAAAATTAGGTTAAGTAATTATACTAAGTATTCTTTAATAATACACCTACATTTATTAACGCGACGGTAGAAAATATTAAAAACAAATCTATAAAAAATCCGTAAAAATCTAGCGAAAACACTATAAGAATTATTTTCTTTACGATATACTACTTCTATTTATGTTCTTTGTAATATATGAAAATCAACTTATTTTTGTTACGGTAACTTAATAATACAATCAATTATTAATATCGTAAACCATAAAAATGCATTACGCTAATGGCATATAAGATATCATTACAGTTAGGGTTTTTATATGCCTTTATTATATTTCTTGATACTTTTTATACTGAATCAACCCAAAATACCTAAAGCTGTAATAACTTTTGGAATTAATGTGGCAGCCAAATGCACTCTGTAGACTATTCATGAAGGTCAAATTGACTTCTACTACTACCTATTAGATATTTTTTTTCTCATTTCCCGTTGCACATATTGTTCGATTCTGGTCGTAAGTATAAAAATAGACATAAACATAGAAGTACTCATCATAAAAATACTGATACCCTGTTTGCTGCAAAAATTCACCAGTTTTCGGGCACATCATTTTTTTTCCAACTTCCGGTCTTCAGATTCGGAAATTTTAAAAATATAGGTTCTTAAAATCACATAATAGGACCGTATAACAAAAATTGGCCAGTTATTGAATTATTTCCAAAAAAACCGTATCTTTCTCGGGCTATAAATTGGCAATTTTTTAAAGCGCAGCTAAGTTACGGTAACCACATAAAAACGCATTTGCCACTTTACTAATATTCACGCAAGATAACGGCGACTTCAAATTAACTCGACCTCCAAACTCCGACTATAACTATAACAAGAATTTTCAAAGTCGAATTCAACATGACACCCTAGGCCCCAGGAGAAGGATAAATTATATGATATCATAACCTTGATTATTTGTTTAATTTTCTCGCAATCGAAGTGAAAAGCAGATGTATAACTCATGTATAAAACTCATTTTATCCTCTACTTTATATCGACCCTTGCCTGCGGCTCGGGTCGATAAATTGTCTCGGATAAAATGGCTTGTTTTATGCAATCTCAATCAACTATTTTATTTGCCAAGGTTTTGGAAGATATTGGTCTTCCAAAACATCATTGACTTATCCACGAATTGCTATTTCCCGGGCACTGCAATAATGTGCTATTGTTGTCTCGAACTATAATTAATAATAATTTATTATAGAAACAATACATGTTTAATTTAAACAATTTGAAATATAAAACTAAAACTAACTACAATTGTACAATTATGTTGATTTAAAAAAAAAAATTACCTACTAATAGTCGTTCTGACTTTTTGACTTCTTTCAAAAAGGTTAGGCTACAGCGCAAACCCTTTACCCGATCGTCTTTGTTTTAGGCTCAAATTGTAGCCGACTAAATTGTCCAGAGGAGTTTAGATCAAAATTTTGATATCATTCTTCGTTTCCAAAATATCGAGTGCCAAAATGAAAAAATCGGAGGAAATTGAATTTTTTTTCACTATTTCGGCCAAAACTTTTTTCGTTCTGGACTTTCTCAAATAATTCTCTTTGCATATTACACATCTCGTAAGTACGCGTCTTTTGAGCCTAGTTTGAATATCATACCTTCACAACTCTCTGAAATATAAGGGGATCGCACTATTTCGTGAAATGGGACCCTATACTGGAGCGAACGAAAAGACATTTTCAATGTCAAAATCATGTTAGTCGTATATTATGTAATTTTATTCATTAAAAATCAAAACTATCACTATGTGGACATTAAGTACTAGTTAATGAGTAATAGTTGTTAGTTGTGTAACACACATAGTTTTAAATTTGCGATTGTGATTAAGTGCGTGTTAAAAGGGCGGGCAACTACCGGAAGCGAACATTGCGCGTGGCCTGATACGCACTTGGCCGCTTTTTATTATGAACAGTAAATAAATAAGAATTAATTTTTTTAGTTCAATCACAAGACAATACACAATAATACACAAAGCTTTGTGTATTATTTGATAACTAAGTATGTTGCTATTATGATATTATTACCATCTCCAAAAAGTTATTTATCCAAATAAACTATACTCGTATATAGCCGTTATAATTAGAAATCGATGTCATACATCTTCGTCGATGTCCACAAGTCAACTTTATTTCATTCCTGGCGCTAATTAAATTCCATGTTCAAAGGCGAATGGTTATTTCAATCCGCTTAGACTCAGTGGCTCGCAAAAACTCGAAATCCGCGCGACGTGCGCGCACGCATAAGACTATTGCGACGACAGGTCTGATACTTACAAGTCTTACCTATAGAAAAATCGCCTCACGGGAACCAGTATTAGTCTAACCTCCACTTACGGGTAGTTCTCACGAATCTCAGGGTAAAATTATGTGAGGAAAGAGTGGTGAAGTGTGTAGAGACATGTTTTGAATCGCATAACAGCTCGCGATCCGGGCCCGCCCCCTGTCGCTTCAAACAAATAGCTCTCTCTTTTAACATCACATGAGGTTTGAAAGGGAACGAACAAGGAACCAGATATTGTTGGCTACCGACTTCAAACACAGCGACATTCTTGAAGTTTCTATAGATCATCTAGAAAAAAACTTATCCTCTCTTGCACTTAAATAACTGTCATCGTTTAAGTTTTTTGCGAATTGCACCGGGTCTGCTTAAGATTAATGTGTTTTGCTATTGGTACAAATAACCAAATTTTCGAATATAAAAATAAGGTTCATTGCCCAAAAATACTACTTCATTTTTCAATTTCGGGTCACCAAAAACTCATACATACATATTTTTGTAATAGTTGCAGCCATTTTACTTATTTTGTTCACTTAAAATTATATTGGCACCAAAAAAATTATCAACTACATAGGTACCACCAACCACCAACAAACTATCACCAAATCTCATGCATCTTTTTTCATTACTATTTTATTCAAACTTTATACATATACTTATCGCATGCTATACAGGGTTGGGCAGATTAAGTGTCTGTGTTTAAAATTGACATAAAATTAAAACAATACTTCTAATTTCAACATTGGACATGTTTTTCTTTAAGCATACTCTATCTACAAAATTAATACATTAGCTCAAATCGCTCTAATGTAGACTATAACTTTACGCGTTCTACCATAAGATGAGTTGCACACGGCAGCCCTAGAGCATGGAATACCGGAGCGTTCTTGAATATCAGTTTTCGTATCGATAATGAAAATTCAAATACCGGTTTTCCGGTATTTCGATATTTTTCGATATTATCATAAGCACGTATGTAAGTGGTAGTAGCTGGGCACATACCTCCTTCGGCTGATATGATAATGATGATGTACGTAAACAATTAAAAGTTTCCACGAATCATTGAATAAATAAGCTGAAACTTGTTTTCAACGAACTGACATCATTATCCCACTTGGAATCACTGGTTGGTCTTTTTGTAATTCAATTTGGTACCTCGATAAATACCATCCTTTCTCTATGACATTACTTGCTCTTGTTAAATGTTCAGTAAATGTTTTTTTTTTTATATCGTAGGGTTTTCTTCCAACTAGTAATTTGATATTAATATTTTTGTTCAGATCGTAGTAAAGCGAGCCACAAACCAATATGGCTCTTTCGTCGAATAATACCTACTCGTAAAACTGTTGCAAGCTCTCTAATAAACTTCGGATGATAATAGTAGCAAGGCTGTAATTGGAATACTGTATAATAGGGCCAAGTGAGCTGCGCCGTATCTCAAATGCCAGTTACGCACGGATAGTTAAATATTAATCATCAGTATCTTAGCTTCATTATCTAGCTTGATATAAATCTTTGCGCCGTTTTCTGCTGTGTACTCGTATCAGGATTTTTTTCTCATCCATAGGCACACAATAGTTTGAACTTGTGAGGGTCCTACGCAAAACAGGGTAACTGCAAAGTAGTCTATATGGTAGTTTGGAGTCGCCATCATCCGCGAGGTCTCGAATGACCAATGGGAACGACATCCTTGCATGGAAGACCGTCTCCTCCTATTACAATATTAATTATCATGAATATTCATCTCTGGCTTCAGTGTCAGAGTACTGAATATATGGCTTTAACTGTAGCTGTCAGTTAACGCATTCGAAGTAGCGCGCCAATTAAACGTACTCCGAGAACGGAAAGTGTTCGTTTTTGCGTCCCGGCGCGCTTTGTCCGTGCCGAATGTTTTGGGCAATGACAAACATTCGACGGCGAGCATTAGCCATTCACTTGCAATCTTTTTGATCTCCAGGATTCTCCGTATAACTTAGCTACATTGCATGCCCGGCATTCAGCTCATTATTTCTTTGATG
This sequence comes from Notocelia uddmanniana, assembly GCA_905163555.1. Taxonomy (NCBI): domain Eukaryota; kingdom Metazoa; phylum Arthropoda; class Insecta; order Lepidoptera; family Tortricidae; genus Notocelia; species Notocelia uddmanniana. Next base: position 29,152,990 of record LR991055.1, read on the forward strand.
CATAAAGAAGGAAGAAATATTTAGATTAAATTCTGAAAATAAATTAGTTTGAGTTCGCAAAATATTTACTATGTGCATAACTTTCAAGGTTCCTTTACTTTAAGCCTCGCGTATAGAGATTGTTACAGTGTTGACTCTAATACTAGAAAACAATATCCTGGAACGTTTTCTGGATCTGGTGTACTTATACGTATTGAATTGAAACCAGCTTTGTATTAAAATTAAATAAATAATTATAAAAATTAAAATCATTTACTTCGTGTAACGGAGACACATACAATACATTAATTGAAAAAAAATAATTGAACATCCAGTGTATACACAGTCCTACCATTTAATCACACTGGTGGAAGTATGCAGCCCCGCACAGTGTAACATGATAGGACAGTCAGGCTTATCCGCCATCATTCTCAGAATGGTATTGGGACTGTCCCGCACCAGGCGCACCAGGGATGCAGCGCGTCCGCGCATGGTCGCATAAAAACAGGCAACGCGCTCCTCCGCAAACATCCCTGATGCGCTACAGAAACGAGGCAGTCCCACTATCACCCGGAACGCGTTATTATATTGAACACGGAGGGCCCTATAGGCCCGTTGCGAATACTGCACCCGGAGGCTGCAGGTATATAGGGATGTACAGAAAGCTCTAAACAGGGTAATTTTGACCTCCCTGGAGCAACCGGCAAACCTCCGAGCTATCATATTCGCCCGCACCGACATGGCCCTCCGTTCCCGTTCTATATCTAGGTCGTCCTTGAGATCGGCCGCAACTACATGACCTAAATATTTAAAATGGTTGACTCGGTCCATGGTACTGCCATTAAGGTATATTGCCGGAAGCTCCGATACCTTCTTGCGGTCGCTCTCAAATATCATGTACTGGTTCTTTTTTTCATTATATTTAAGGCCGTGATTCAAGGCATAGGATTCGCACACGTTGAGCAGCCTACGGATACCACAGACCGACGCGCTCAGCAGCACCATATCGTCAGCATAACTTATGTTGTTAATACAAACACCATCCCCGTGACAACCGACATGGAAGCTACTAAGCGCCTCGATCAGTTCATTTACGTACAGGTTGAAAAGGGTAGGTGAGCTCAACCCCCCCTGTCTCACTCCACATTCCAACCTGTACTCATCGAACAGTGCGTTAGCCCATCTAACACTGTTGACCTGGTTTCCATACCAGTACGTAAGCGTACGAACCGTTTCCGATGGTACACTGGTTTTCTCAAGCTTCTTCCGTAATACACCATTAAGTAGGTACTTATACATACTTTCTACGCCCTGTAGCTCGGGCATATAATACAGCTACGGTATACGGCAGAGAGCCTGTACAAAGCGACTAAAAGGGGGTCCTTGGGGTTGAAGACGGTCGCAGTTGAGGGCTGCGATCGTCCATGAAAATGGATGGTGGGACCCACAGAGGTGTGACTGCACTGGTGCGTTCCGAAGGAGATTCCAGAGCCGTCCGAAATGGGCCGAGGAGGACCATCGGGGGGTTTTTAGTCGGTGCAGGTCCGACATAACCTGCGCACTGTCCCTGCGGTGTGGTGGTATCCATAACAGGTTTTTTCCCCCGAAGGAAAAAAAATCAGTAAGAGCATGTAGGGTTCCGTAGTTTCCCAATGAACTTAATTTAAAAAATCAATAAGAAGCAAAAGGGAATACCTACGCAGTTTCATACGTTTTTTACTAAGAAGGTAACTACTTCATACGTTTTTTTTTCTTTTGGAGTGATTATTTCTAAAAATATTCACTTTATCAAAAAATATTTAATGCAGACCTCTATTTATTTTGATACCATCATCATTTCATTTAGAGTTGATGCAAAAAAATCATCCCCACTTTACGTGTAGGGGAGGTACCCTTAAAGAATAAAACCACTTTGTCACATTTTTTGATTTACATATCCATGCCACATTGCAGCTTTCTAGCACTAACAATTACAGATCAATGCCTCGCCTCGGACAGACAGATGGACATGGCTTAACTATAAGGGTTCCTAGTTGACTGCGGAACCCTAAAAAGGTCACATCAGCCAGTGCGCGCAAAAAATGCAAAACCGTTTCTATTCAGTACGTTCGAATTGAATCCCATTTAACAGGTTGTCTCATAATAATTGATATCTAATCATGGAATAGTGATTTAAAAGATAAGACATACACAACTTGTGTTTTTCTAGAACACTAATCGTTTTGGTTCCTAAATTTTAATGTTGTGTGCGTTCTCATCGGCGCTTGTGCATAGTCAAATATTTGAAAGCGAGACGTGTCAGTACATCCGATCTATTGATTTGGTGCTCGTGAACCGGCGACAGAACCGAAAGACCTGTGACAAAGTAACGATATCTGATATTCTAGTTTCAGATCATTACCCTGAACTAAAAACATTCAAGATATTCTCCAGAAAATTAAATTAAATATATCCTCACATTTTAGAGAAAAGCTGTGAGATCTCAAGTTTTTTGAAAATAAAGGTCTAAAAACAGAGTTTCAGTTTTCGTTACTCCGTTACTATGCTTAGATTTGTAAAAGAATCATTCGCGTCCAAATTATAACGAACATTATGTATATTGAACACTCAAAATCGTGCCGCTGTGAACCGCACATCTTTGAACATTTTTTAAAATATTAAAATTACAGGTACGTTCACAAACTTTTTTAAATTTCAGGTTTAACCACTCAACCTTCAAGATTTACTAAAACAGCTTAAAAAAATTACATAAAAATTTGAGTGGGCCCAAGAATTTTTTTTGGGGCCGTAGCAAATGACCCCACCTATCCGCCATTCAAATTGGCAAACGATGGACCAAACATCCTGTATATTTTTTTTTCAACAAAAACTTTTATAGTACCCAAACGATCGTTGTACGATACCCTCGTTGCGCGAGTCGGACTCACACTTGACTTTTTTTAGTTGCCTCAAACTATTTATATGATGAAATTGATGACGATTTAATTACTTAGGTATACCTATGTACGTAAATAAACTACCACATTTCCTAGTTTTTTGTTTATTGATCCGTGCCTCTCCAAATTAGTATGATCTGTATATTTAACACACAAAAAGGTTCGGCTGTGCAATAAGCGGCAGCATGATTAGCGGTGGACGACGGGCTGATTGCCGGCCCAATTGGGCCTTATCCGCCCGCACATGGGAAATATTTTTAATCAACACCTCCATTGAACTTACGAGCGGTCGTACGTGAGCTTTTTGCACAGGGCTGTATTTGGGGCAAAACAAACACAGGGCGAAATTTTCCTTTATTCAGTTTACATTAAGGAAACAGGCAGATGGGATTTATTTTTATTGAATAAAAACAATAAAATATCAAATTACGAGCTACGAGAGGTCTTGAAAAACATTAATATTTATTTTTTCAACTCTAGCATTGTAATCTGTCAAATGACTGACAGCAGTATTAAAACAATAAATTTTATATAGCAATGCAAGTCTATACCATAGACAAATCATTATATGACTGGTGGAAGAATAATAATGGATTTCAATACATTATTTTACAACTGTTATTTTGTTTCATTTTTAAAAGAGGCACGCGTGCCCGTATTCTGCCACAATTACGATTTTTAATTTAAATCAAATTATATTGCTTCCGTAGAATTTATTTAATTAGTCGTTTGTCCTAATTATATGATGTAAGTACCTATGACGCGTCAAAATGCATAATTTATTGAGTAGCATAGTTTTGTGTTTTAATGTTGGTTGAAAACGCCCGTTTGAATAACGCTTCAAGATAAACGTCAAAACTGGCAACACCGATCGCAAAAGTTACCGCACGTTTGGTGGTATCGGTAGATACACTTCTTATCAAGTAATAAGTCGATTCGGTATGATAAGGATTAGTTAGGTCGCGACTTTGATACTGGTGCAATCTTGGTAGCTATACAATACCAGGCAATATAAAGTAACCGAGTATCAACAAGAACACAATGGCGAAATAGTAAGTTTTATTAAGTACTCAAATATCCAACCATATAAGCCTATATTGATGGGTTTTCGGCCATGATATAATAAGATATTATTTAAAATCATGGGTATTTTATTTTTGTTTCTATCACTTTATCACTCAGAACATTTTCAGTATTGAAATTGCAGTGTGATGTCAATAACTATGTCGAGTAAAAAGATAATAGATGATTTTTCTTTGACAATTTGATGAAAGTTAGCGTGCGTGTTCGGGTGCACCTCGGAGGTGTGCTAATGCAGGGTTTAGCTGAACCAGCAAGATGCACAGATCAGCCGTTATGAGGTACCTATGGGTGGAAAAGTACAAAATTATATATTGCAATATTTTTGTACTAATTTAAAAGTTAAATCTGTTACGAAGGACCATAATTACATATGTCTGTAAATTAATAGTTGTTTAGTATCTGGTGTATGTCAAGAAGATAATAAGATAACAGTGTTTTTCAACCATTATTTAATGGGTTAAAGGTTTTGTCTTTCGTTGTATTCGTTTAATTATTCATTATTGACTTAATGTATTTAAAAATATCTGTAACCTGACGATGTATGATTGATACGATTAAATGAATATGAACATTATTACACACTATAATTAATTCATACAATATATCATCATCATCATATCAGCCGATAGACGTCCACTGCTGGACATAGGCCTCCCCTAACAAGTGCCACAATGACCGGTCCTGCGCCACCCGCATCCAGCAGACTCAGCATCATACAATGTATTCAATCAAGTTTGTTTGCGTACATTATAATAATAATAATAAATCCTTTATTTCAGATGTTTTCATGTGATTACATTCATATTTTGTTAGTAAGGGCTTATATATCTATGTTAGTAAAAATCAAATTGGGCCACACTTTTTATTTGCCCTACCCAAAACTTTTTTATTAGGCAATCACAGCTATCTGCTAACGCATTTAGGATACTGTTGTAGCTATGCCTGACTCTTCCCAGCAGTGAGGCGATCTTTTTACGGATAATAGCCTGGAACCCATCTATGAGGGCATCCGCAAACATTCCAGAAGCACTACACCATCTAGGCAGCCCCATCAGCATCCAAGCATTATACATACTTCTTTTTACTTTACTTACTCTCTCTATTTTCTAATAATTATTTTAATTTGATACTTCATAATGTTTAATTATATATTACGAAAAAAATCTTTTATCTAGTTTTAAGCTTTAAGATACTATACTAACTTACTATTTTTTTTCTTGTAGCGTTATGAAGAAACAACAGCGAGGCCCGACTTTGAAGCTAAATTTTTCATTTATAAGACAAGGATCTGACTACAACGAAAAAGTCACAGAATCTATTAACATTGATAATTTAGCTCTAGTTATGATAACTTTCAAAGGTATTAATAACACTACTGATCTTCGAATTGGAATAAAAATGAAAAAAAAAGAAGCGGAAGAAAATAAAATTGTTCCACTGACTATAGTCTGTGAAGAAAATGAAGAACAGTTCATTTGCCCTAATGAATGGGTTGAAAGGCAAATTAAAGTAAAATCAGTCGATACATATATATCATATTTAACGACCATGGTAACACAGGGATACTACCAAAATAATAAACAAGAATCCACTCTTTTATACAGTTTTGAAGTGAACATCACAATGAATGCTACAGTCGGCATAACCTCGGTATCCATACCTTCAGTGGTAATGAAACACCTTTATGAGAACACAGAGTTCACGGATTTTCAATTGAAGGCAGCCGACGGTGCTGCTATTCCAGTTCACAAAGCAGTCCTGACGGTTCACAGCGACATGTTCAAGACTATGCTACAACGCGAGGACTGGACAGAAACAAAAGAAGGCTGTATCAACGTAAAAGATGTTACTGTGAAGACCCTGCAGCACCTAAAGGACTATATGTACTTGGGAATCCTGCCGGATGAAGACCTAGATTCGCTGCTAATTATTGCTTCATATTACTTGATGGACAGACTGAAAGAGGAGTGCATCGCAAAGATGGTTAAGTCGGTGACGTCAGACGATTTGGAAAATCTCGTTGAATTCGCTTGTCAGAACAATATGCCGGATTTGATGAAAGCCATACTATTTCAAACTCCAGATCACACTGTAACTAGTGCTTATCAAATGACCATCGAGAACTAAATACCAAAATATAAATTATATCATAATCTTTCCTAATCTTTATAGTGCTAGCATATAGCATTAATGAGGTAACTAACGGCCAAATTGAATATTGTGGTGCAAAATGAAGGAGGCCGACGTTCGGCAGTGGACGGACAATGGCTGATGATGATGATAACGTCGGAAGAACACCATTCTCCACCACATTCCGTTCACTGTCACCACAGGATTAAAGGAACAGAGTGCTCACGAATTCACGATGCACGATGAGAAACGCGTTAAAGGAAATACATTATTTACCCTAACATCTGCGCTTAACATCTTGGGGTGGTCCCCAAGATGCGACACCGTGCAAGTTCCGTAATGACGTCACGCGGCAAGGTGCCCAGATATTATGCCAGGGTACCGGGACCGGCATTTTCCATACTAAAAATGACAATTAGATCTACCTTTAGTACACATTCACACTATCACTTATACTATTTATAGCCACATTAGAGTCAATAATAAATATAATAATGCATGCGGTGTTTACCTTTAAGTGATTGTTACACTTATTACGATTATTGTATACTTTAGTGTAAACAATTGTTGGTGAACCATAATAAAAAATGAAATAAAATAAATAATAAGCAAGCTTAACTGGAAAGAGCGTGGCATAAAAGTAAAAAAAAAACGGCTAAGTGCTAGTCGGACTCGCCCACGAGGATTCCGCACAAAAAATAAAAGCGGCAAAGAGATACTCGCATTTGGCCGGTTTTTAATATTTGTCGTTATAGCGGCAACAGAAATACATCTGTGAAAATTTCAACTGTCTAGCTATCACGGTTCATGAGATACAGCCTGATGACAGACGGACGGACGGACGGACAGCGGAGTCTTAGTAATAAGGTCCCGTTTTACCCTTTGGGTACGGAACCCTAAAAACGAAGTACTTAAGCCACCTGCGTTTACGTACAGTACATCCCTTGCAAGCGTTTCTTGTTATAAAAGAAGGCGAGCTAATTGACCGAGGACCAAGGCACCTTGCTCACCCAAGTAAAACGAAATTTGTAATTTTACTTGACAATGTTGCATTACAGCACATCTTTTGAGTAACTGTTCAAAAACAAGCTTTTATTTTTATCAGTAGGCTGTCAGCTAGGTAACCTCCAGGGATCAGCACTTTTGAGTCTCGCCATCCATCCCACAAATAATACAAAATCTAAATTCAAAATTTAATATATTCTGGTAACTTGATGATGGAACCCCAGGTGCTAAGGCCAACAAAGTGCTCGAACATCTACGAGTCTTCATAGAAAAGTTATACAAATAAGTTTAACACAAAATTTCTCGAAGTGTACATTTTTGGACCACCGCATACAAAAGTAAGTATAAAATCCATCAAAATTTCGTACTCTAGCTCCGGATATTAGGACAGTCCCCTTCTTCTTCATCTAAGTGCCCTTGACCGTTAAGGCTCACCAATATTTATTTTTATAGGAGGGTAAAATGCATTAGGTACCACTCGGGCGCAGGGGGTGACCCGAATCGTCATGTGGGACTATGAGATCTGCCGCCTCGTCGGTACTAGTGAGGTCACGGGAACGCTTGCGTGCACATTCCACGACCCTGCCGGCGGCAGCCGCTTCCAAGCGGCTCCTTCAAGAATGCCCGGAGGCCCTCCACGATAGGCACGCCAGATGTTTTGGCACGCCTTCCTCCTCGACCTTCATCTTGTATTGTAGCGGACCCCCCTGAGTCCGCTACAAGGGGGTTATGGGTGCCGAAAAACTTCCGGCACTCGGTGGCAGAGCAGGTCGGTGGTTCCGCCACGAACCACAGCTCGGCTGCAAATGATAGGGAAAGCATTTCTCTTCCTCTGCGGTCCCACCAACGCCGTTGCCGCGGAACGGCCCCGCCAAGTTCGCAGGGGGTAGGGAAAGTGGCACACCGTAACCAACACGCCTCTCCCGCTGCGATCCCGCCTCGGCCACAGAAAATAGGGAGAACGTCGCACCGTAATACCGGCACTCCTCTTCTTCTGCGGCCCCACGTTATGGCATCCTCAGTGGGCTAGCTAAGCCCGCTGGGAGCGCCCTCCTCGGGCAGCCAGCCTAAACTGGCCGGCCCTGGGTGCCTCTTAGCTTCACCGTGGATGACCCGGTCTACGGTTACGAAGTATCCAACATGTGAATAGACTGGATGTTGGGCACAGGCCTCATCTCATGGAAAGAGGCAGGCCCGGTGCGGGTTACGGCCTTCACATATGTACGACCGTTATATATCATTCTACGTAGGCATATGTAGTACGTTTGTACCTATAAATTATAATAGAAGCAATTTCGTGGAATTCGTAGCATATGAGTTGTGTGAATAAAATCTGAATAATATTTAGCAAGCAAAGTGCTAACAAGATCCAATAGGGTAAAGAGTTTTAATAGACGAGAGTCATTAGTATCGGTCGTATCTAACGAGACTCAACTTTGCTTGTTAGGCTTGAAGCCAAAATATATTTATTGATCTAGCTTACCAACGTTATACTTAGGTAACTTTAAAACCTTGTATGCTTCTGTTGGTTGCACATAATATTGCAATTTTCATTACTTAGTAACTAAACAACTTGAAGTAAGCCAAATATTTTTTCAGGGCACCATATTACTTTACTTTTCGGTTGGATAAGAACATAATATGTTCATAATCGTAAAGCTTCGATATAACGTAAAATAAGTACGAGTACGTGCATGTTAAACTGCCGCATTCTAAATTGGCGCTTGTACAGTCAGCAAAAGTAGATGACCATTTTAATACCTTCTCACTTTCACTACTTTGACGCATTCCAACTGTAGTAGTATTGTTACGTTAGGGCGACTAAGTACTAAAATGATCATCTACATTTGCTGTTGACTGTACTAACGTTAAAAGGATGAACAAGATTAGCACTGTTGTCATATGTCCAATTAAAAACAAAAAGTATACTGCATCTGTGAAACTTGCGTCAGTAACTGACATTTTTCAGGGGGACTACCCTGAACTCCTGGAGATCGAAGTTTGTATATCTCTATCTCTATCACTGGAATAAGCAAGTGCGGTAGAGATAGTTGAAAGATATTGAGATATCAACCTAGTAACTTCACTCGACAAGATAGACCCCACAACTGTCAAGAGTCGATGTCAATCATAGAGATAGGAGATACTACGTAGCCTATGTGCGAAGTAGGTGGTGGGGGTAAGCTAAGCGATCGCAGCGCACACCATGGCAGAAATGTGTAACTTCCGGGGACATTTGTGTCAAATTTACTTTGACTTTTCCTATTGGTTTCCCACGATTCATTTCGTTTGTATATATTTATTTATTTTCTTATTTATTTTAATAAAATATCCAGTAAAGGTTCTTCTACTCGCTTACTAAAATAAATTAAATAATCATGTGTCATTATTTGACACCTCTGAGTTTGACATTGCCCCGGGACCCATGACGTTTGACGTTTCTGACGTGCAAATAGCCCATAAGAAGATTACCGCAACGTATACAAAAGAAGATGCCTTGGTATTTGAATTCGTCTTAAAGAATATGATTGCAAAGGTACGACGTACTACGCAAAATTGAATTGGCCATTCAATAAAAATCGTTCTTCATTATATATTTTAATTTTATTACATACAATATTGTATGCAAACAACGTCGCAGGCATGAAGCTAGAGATTAAATATGTATAGCTGTCATTTTGCCCTACAAATCAATTACTCATAACCTATAGGAATTTAATCAATCAAATCCCTTGATATAAAGATATTAAAAAGATACGAGATAAAATTGTTATTATCAATATTTAGACCGTAAACAAATGTAGTCAAAATTCGTCTCTGTCCATGGAGGCGCGGCGTTCGGGTGGCGATGGCGGGCGGGTTGGTGCTTGATTGGCCCTATGAATGTGAGCAGATTGCATCGCCGCTAGCCGTCCACTACCCGCTACCTGCGCCGCCAACCGCTGCCCTATGGGCACAATCTTAACCCTCCTCTCCACCTATGTTTCATCCCCGCAAAACAATTTACAGAATCTAAAACACACGAAAGCTGAAGATTTCTTTTGTCTATAACATCCCACGCTGGCCCATGGAAATGTAAGTCACGTTTTCAATAACCTTCGGTTTTACTTCAAAATTTAAGCCCCAACCAATATTAGACTACATTCTTCATTTTGTTACAAAATACAGTATTATATGAAAAGTTAGCGTTCCGAGCTTAGAGAAACGAGTCGGTAGCGGGAAAATGTGACGGCGGATTTGTGTAGGTAAATTTCATATTAAGGAAGATTTCAATTTGATCTCGTGGGAGTCGTGGGCATTAGGGAGGCGTAAGAGTTCTGACACGCGGCGGAGCTTGAGGTCCGACTTGTCACGTCACAATGGGGCTAAGTCGGCAGCCAGCTGAGCGCGAGCCCGCCGCAGCCACGCTCAGCTCGTATTATTAACGGCATGTATTGTAATCACGCGGCGGGCGATCGCCTCCGCCGAAGGTAGGGCGGTATTAAATTCCGACAGCTACGTGATAAATCGAAATTGGAAAAGTTTAATAATGTTCGGTTGCTCCGAAAGCAATAAAACCGTTTATAAACGGGCACGAGCGAACGAGACGGGCAGGGACGCCCGCCTTTCGGGACTTTTAGGGACTCTTAGGTGAGTCCGCCCGGCCTTACCGAGTCTAAATTGATTTTACTGGTATCTTGATGAAGTGATAAAATAGGAGGATGTCACTTGGGACAGTGACAGAAGTGGGCAGTCCTTTCGCATCTCGCTTATATAATTCTGGACATTTCAGATACAATGAACATAAGACAAAATTTACTTTCTTTCGAATATAGATAAATCTGTTCGCATTGTTTTAGAGAATATAATAATAATAGTGTCTAGTGATAATAGTGACAACCCTAAGACCAGCCTTTCAGTCTTCAGGAAATTTAATTGAACCGCCCGTCAATAACCATGACGCATGAAAAATATTAGTACCGCATCCATATCGCTTACAAGCTACAGATACATGCCAGCGAAAACAAATTCGATTATTGAGACGCTATACTACCAATCCATGTGTCAGATTTGAAAGCATTCCCTTACGAGGGGGAAGATAAATGCGAAGTCTTATGAAGGAAATTAATAATTATTGCAATATCTTGGGCAAATATTTTTCGGCTTTCATTATTACTTTTTTATTGTTTTAGTTCTTGGTGACGTACAATACGTTCATAGATAACATATCTCGACGATTCTTCTTCATACGAAAGCTTCTAGCTACTTAACACTTTACCAGGCCGCGAAGAACCAGCGTGTCTTAAAACGTACTCTATATATTGTTGCAACCGTATTGAATGCCTTGTAAAAAATGTATTTACGAAAGTCGGAGATGTTCCTTTAAACCAGAAATAAAAATGTGGGCTACGGTGATCCCATCGCCTGTCTAAGTAATGACCTGTTATACTCGATTTTGTGTTATTATATTATTGATCAGGCGAAGGGATATTCCTCCCACGTCTTATATCGGTTATCATAGTCAAGTTTTAATTTACCGGGCCATGGGAATAATAGTTCCCACACAGTCAAACTCTGATAAGACCACGGGATAGTGTCTACCCACATCCTAATTCTGGTCATACACAATAAATATTTAAATATTATTCTAAAATCTACAAAATATCAAAAAAATGTTCGGCCTATGTACTTCTGTTTCATAGAAATTAAGGAAAGTGTTCGGGTTTCTCCGTAGTTTACTGAAATTAGAGTACAAGTGAATTTAAATGGCTGCGAAAGATATATTGCGATTTAGAAGCGTGGTGTGAATGATGATCATAAAACAATATTTTCAGGGATTGACATAATACTTTGTAGGATTTGAAGTTAAAACCTGACTACTGTATCCGGTGTAAGATGTGGGAGGAATATCTGCCTTTGTTTGGTAAAGGTTTAACTGCAAGCTGTAATCATGGAAGAAGTAAATATCTACCTAATGACGTAATGCTAGTAATGACCTACGTGGCAGCATTATGTCAAGCATGTCATTACTATAATGTCGAACTTATAAAATTTTCAAAAAACGTAATTAACAGTCGATCGATGGATGGATGTGTAAAAGATACGATCATAATATTTAAGTTAGTGTCGCCACATACTTCAGTATTTAAATTCGTTTTCAGCAACAAAGACTACAGTAATAAACTTCGTTAGTACTATGCCGGTGCAAAGTATGAAATGCATATGCCATTTGTCGAAAATATGTTCTAAGTACGATACCAGTGCATAATAACATTAATAACAGTTAAATTATTTATTTCGTGCTTTTTTAAATCGTGACTGCCGAATATTAATTACTCCATCTATCACTTTTAGTATAAATAACACTGCGGGGCAATTGTAACAAAAGTAGATTTTAAGTGTTACTATTGTTCAGAAGCATTATTATAATAAAACAAGGTATTCATCTAGGGTATTGAACGAGACCACGACTAACTGTTAATCAACGGGTTTATCATTATTTGCTCAGCTAATGGAATAATTACGGGCCGGGAAGAAGATAATTACCTACGTAGGTGGAACGTGCTTCACCACAAATTCCATAATGAACCCTAACTATTGCCACACGACTCACCTTTCGTTATTATTATACTAACATATTACAAATTACAAAGATGTCAGTAACTCCATAATAATAGCGATTTTTTAATTAACCTTAGGTTAATTAAAAAAAAAGTTTGGCAGAAAATATCGTTTTTAGGGTTTTATAACCAACAATTTAAAAAGATTGGTTATTTGATTTCAGAGATACGCATTCAAATTGCTTCTATTCAAAACTCTTGTTTTTAATTATAAACTTAATTTGCTTATGATAAATCTATGGAAATTTTTACCTCGAGCCGCAACCCTCTAGAGCGCTAAGGGTAGAGTAATTACTTCTTTTCTTTGTAATAAAAACGGATTAAACTTTGCTTAGGGAAGCCCATTCATTTTGTTTACTATTCAGAACGACTTCTATTAAGAAAAAACTAATTTACATTCGGTGTTTGGGATGTGAGTATCTCATCCAACTTTTTAATGAAATCACCTTGTTAATTATTTTCAATAGCAGACTGAATGAAATTATTATATTACTTAGTCATTTTACGAAATAAGGCAAATAACCACTTGATATATTTTTTAACCGTATGGCATTTATTTACGAACCGTGAGATCTTCGAGAAGACAAGTACGGTTGCTAGTTTCTGTTGCACTTTTAGCAACACCCAGGGGTCACGTGTAGGGTACGGACGTGGTGCAACTTCGACCGCCCTTTGTCAAGTGAGTGGGCAACTTGACTGTTACAATTTTCAAGCCGCCCGAAGGCCTCTAACCAAAGCACGGGAGCGCTCAGTTAGTAACCACTCAAAGCGGTCACCCATCCAAGAACTAACCTGCGCCACCCGCGCTCCTCTCATAAAATGTTTCGACATACATTCATAAAGTGAAATCAATTCAAATAAAAGCTTTTAATCAAGCACACTGTCTTATTAGTGCACAATTGTAAATTGTAATTACAAGGGAGCAAAGTGCAATATTTCATCGAGGGTGGAATCCCGAACGAAACAGATTTTAACGTGGAATCCTGAGCGTAGTGAGGGATTCAACGTGGCACGTCCGAGTTAGTAATAATTTTGATCATGCACACTCTTCTTTTCACTTTTTCACCTAGAGAAAAAATATTCAATCAATAAGCAAATAAAATACCACACATTGCCAAATTAAAATAAACATACATACATACCTACAGCTACACGTATGTATATAGGTATGTGTAGGTACGTGTGGTGTGTAATCTATATACATATAGGTATTACACATATTAGAAAGGGACACAATTTGTCTTTGTAGTATGTGTCTCTTTCTTTTGTGGTGTTCCTAGTGGCGAGTAGGTCGCCAGAACTCCCGAGAATACGTTGTGTTGCATCTCTAGTTGTCAACACAACGAATCCTCAAGTCAATAAAGGATTGGCTTCGCACTTGTGATTTTTCTGGAGACGCAAGTCTCCATAGGCTACGGTGTCTGCTTACCATCAGGTAGGCCGTAAGCATATTTGCCACCATCGTAGTATAAATAAATGAAAAAGTCTTTTCTAGCCCGCTTAGAGGGAGCTCAATTCGTGATTGCTACCAGGGGAGCAAAATACTATTTTGCGGCATTTTTTTAATAAAAATCACAGGGAGCAAAATCGAGTTTTGCTCCGTCTAAATGGGCAAGAAAATACTTTTTTTCGAATAGGAGAAGTGAAAAGATTTTTAAACAAATGGAAGTAAGTACCTTCTCACATTTCAAAAGGCGAACTAAGGCTGAGTTGCACCAACTTACGATCACAGACCGATCAACGTTAAATATGGCGCCGACAGCTCACATCCCATAGAAACTTGTCAAACTTTCCATACATTCAGATTTTAACGAATACAGCTTACGATTACAGACGGTTTGGTGCAACCCCCTAAGAGAATGTACGTATTTCTATTAAAGCCTGTTCATAACGTAAGTCGATCTTATATCACCAATATAAGATAGTCGTAATGATTTTTGTTTGGCGTCGAGACCTTTGTGTCATAGTGTCATAACGCCCACGACCATTAAGTACAAAGACTGGACGGCATCAACGGAGTCCTTACTAATGCCAGCATCTTCGGGAGCATGTCTCGGAGATCTGTAGAACAATAGAACTAAAATAAATTATTTTAGTTGAATTCTATTTATTTTTTATATATGTTTGTTTAGTTCTTTTATTTTCATATAACTTTTGTTTGTTTTTTATCTACTTTTACGTTACAACATAATGTAAGTATTGCTTAAGTACATGCTGTGCAATGCATATTAAGAGAGTACCAAAATTTAATTAAATGAAATGTTTACGGCTCACAAACTACATAGGTACTTGCTCATACTCATATCCAGTCAAAGAGCCGAATTGTTGCATTGACAATGACTGTAGCCGTAAAAATAAATAACGTGGATTTAATTTCCGCTGTATTTACTCGCATTCGTCCCTGTTCTGAAATCAGAAGTCATGCTGGGAGCTAATAAAGGGAACACAGACAAATGTTCGCTTAATTTCTGTCGCCGCTGGACGTTGCGCATTGATATCAATTATCAGAAAGCTGCTGCTGTGGGCGAATGTTCCTTTAGATCTAAGATTGTTCCATAAAGCCGCTAATCCCGACCGGAGCGAGCAACAATTTGTCCAAACGGTTATGTTATTGCGGTCGGTAAGCCGCCGGCCGGTCGCTGGAAACGCGCCATGATTTTTCCCGTAATAGTTGTTTATAAACTATAATTCTGTAACTAGTTAGTGTATTGAGACTTTATTTCAATACAATAATATACAAATGGTGGATTTGACGCCTCATGGCATTTTAGTCAGTCTAGACTGACTGAAACATCAAGAAATTATCGACTTGTTTTTCACAAATTTTAAAATGCATTTCAAATTTCATCTCAAAACTACACGTTAAAATTAAGATGTACAGTCAACTGCAAATGTAGGTGATCATTTTTGTACTTTGTAGCACTAACGTAACAATACTGCGACAGTTGGGATGTATCAATGTAGTGAAAGTGACCAGGTACTAAAATGATCATCTACTTTTACTCTTGACTGTACGTAATTTGACTAATCAACTTCGTTTTAGTAATCAGAGTAAACAGACGAAACCCAACGAAAACCAAAGTACCGTCATCATAATGTAATGAAAT
Organism: Notocelia uddmanniana; assembly: GCA_905163555.1. Taxonomy (NCBI): domain Eukaryota; kingdom Metazoa; phylum Arthropoda; class Insecta; order Lepidoptera; family Tortricidae; genus Notocelia; species Notocelia uddmanniana. The sequence goes on from LR991055.1 coordinate 29,168,830, forward strand.
CCATTGCTGAAATTCATGTCAAAAGTGTATGCATGGAATTGACAGATCTATATCTTATTCCCAAAAAATCGCGATCGAATAATACCTATATAAAGCTGATTAATTCGTAGCAAATGTTTTAATTTAATTGAACCGGTCAACCTTATCATCCTCAATAACAGTGGACTCAATTTGTCGAAACTGTTATTGCATGGGACGACAACCTTCGCCGGTACTTTTATACAGAATCGGCCATAACTGACAGCCCAGGCGCTTCTAACTCCCCGGAATGGACGCTTGATTAAGACACTGGTGTCACTTTACTCCGCAATTACATTTGACAAGAGGCCACAGCAATCTCTTTTATTGTTAATAAGATATAAATCTATTTGATTGGGGACATGTGTCTACCCTTACAGCTTCAGGATTAGAAAAGATCGCGAAATATTGATACTTACTTTTTATTTGCGTTTGCAGCGTACCGAATAAAATAAAAATAAATAGAATAAAAATTGGGAGACAATCTTACACAAATCGACCTAATCCCAAACTAAGCAATTTTTTTAATATGGGTACTATTAGACGACGATATGCATACATATACATATATTTAGATAAATACATAGGAAACATCCAAGACTCAGGAATAATATTCATGATAAATGTACAAATAATGCCCTGACCAGGATTCGAACCCGGGACCTCCAGCTTCGTAGGCAGGGTACCAACTAAGCCAAAGTGGTCGTCAACAATAAATATTTATATTTTCCACCAGGTCCTTTTCAATTCGAAATAAATTGGACTAGAAAGGAAACGGACTCTCAGCTTTGTTTCGCGCATACTACGGAGGATCTGCGAAGGCTGTCATCTAATCTAATGCGAAGTTAACATTGGATAGATGTATGGGTTTTTCGCAATTGGATCGAAGATTGTGAGAGGGATTGAAGGACGCGGGCCGGGCGGCCGGGCGGGCGTCGCGCGAGGCGGCCCACGCACCACGTCCGAACCGTAATGAGTTGAAAGCGGATACTTGTAGCGCACTCAGCGCGCGCGTGTCCGGTTACCCGCCTAATGTTGCCCGGATAAACAATGACGTCCAGCCTTTTAGCGACATTTGTGGACCCACTCAACGCTGGACATAAGCCTAAAAACATCTCGCATTTTTACTATTTGAGATTCTTTCGGTAAGTAACGTTCACACGTGGCGATCCTTTCAATATATAAAATAATACATTGTGCATTAGGGTTGTAAGGCTCCTTGCCCTTGCACGCATCACACACGCATTGAATTTCATCAATTTTGAGGGGGATTAAATACGTACAAAAGGCAAAAAATGCGTTTAAAAACTCGAAAGGCGAAAGCCCATTCAGCAGTTTTTATCGATTTTCAAAAGAAAATTCACTGAAATAATTGCAAAGTATTTAAACTGAATCAGTTTAAAAATAAAAAAAATGCAGGTAGTTATAAAAAACATGTTTGTTTGACTACAAAGCATTTCTCCTACGGGATTAATTTAGGCCATTGCCCTCAGAATGCCTGCGTACAATAAAAGGCCCTTTACGAACAAGTGTGATGAAAAATAAACCTATCCTTATACTATAAATTGAAATCGCGAAAACCGATCTAACGATTTTAATGAAATTTACAATGTAGGGGTTTACGAGGGTGAAAAATCGATCTAGCTTGGTATCGTCTTTGAGAAAACTCGTATTCTCCGGGAAAACGCGAGCAAAGCTCGGTCGCCCAGGTACTTTCTTTATAATTAAACTTTAAAACCCACGTCTGTTCAATATTATTTCTTCTATTCATACATTTTCTAAGCTTCTATAATAGCCGTTAAAAGTTCATTCTGTAATATCTTAAAGGTAACCTAAGATTAAATTTGCGCAGGAAATTTTCTGTGATGAACGGTGTGAAGAAAACAATTAAGAGAGGAATTAATTCTAATACAGTGACATCGCAAACACCAACGCATCGCCAGCGAAATGCTCCAACTTTATTCGTGTAATTATTTCTACTTCAACCTTCATACAATTGTTTTACACTCACACACGTATACGTAGATGTAATGAAGAAAGGATAATATGTGGCACGTTTGTGTAGTCTGTAAGATCACAAGCATTAGGTAAGTGGCGATGTAAAAGCCCCCTAGCCCTAGTCAAATGTAGAGTGACGGACCATCAACACCGCTCCATTAACGGAGAGCTGCGCGGGCAGCGGGGGCGGGCAAGGAGGGCTCTCCGAAGATTTGATATGCCATTAGTTCATTAGCAGAGTCTACGTGCCTGTCATGAGCTAACGTACCTGGCTATTAGATTAGCGAGAGTAAAGCTTAGGTGGATTAGGTATAACTCTAGCTAAGGTTCTACGTTGTATCTCTACCATACCCATGAATACGGAGTAATTGGAGTGATGGAAAGTCCGACGACAAATCACACACAGAGTGCACAACAAACCGGTCGGGGCCGGGGGTGGCTGGGGGCGCGTCCATTATCCCGAGGTGAGGGCATCGCAACAGCAAAGACGTTAGTCCGGCTCTCTGCATCGGCGACTTTATGACGTTATCTCTAACAGGTTCCGTCGAGATGGGGCTGCTCCAAAGCGACGAAAGCACGGGATCCGTTGTGCCTGATAATTGCCCCTAATGGAAAAGTCTAGTCTTCGTGCGAAGTGCATTCCAAGTTTCGCTTCTGCCAGATATAAGTTATTACTTAAGCCTTTATGCGGACAACTAACTTAATGGGAATCCACTTAGATAAATGCACTCTATTTGCGTTCCGTTTCCTATAGCTTCTACGGCGAGTAATATCTATTCAAGGTAATGAATCGTTTTTACTCAAAGTTCATATGTTCAATTCAAAACTTTTAAAATATATATCCTACGCAACGTTGCCAAAAATATTTCAACATATTGACACGTAGAAAATATTTCTCACTTCTATTCGAAAAAAAGTCTTTTCTAGCCCATTTAGAGGGAGCAAAAGTCGATTTTGCTCCCTGTTTTTTTATTTTTCACATCTGCCCTGCCGACAGGGAGCAAAATACAATTTTGACCTAAGAAGCGATTTTGATCTAAGTATAGGTAAAAAAAACTTAAGAAAAGGACCCGTTGTATGTAGTTGTGACGTGTTTGAATAGAGGTTTGTTTTGTTCGTGTTACACATTTTAAATATGTAATTTCTATTCGAACACGTCACAACTACATACTCGTACAACAGGTCCTCTTCATAAGTTTTTTACCTGTAAATCAATAAGTAGGTAGAGTAAGAACAAATGAGGTCCGCCTGTAATCTACCACCCCGTTTAACCTATCTGCAGAAGCAACATGAGCCATTGACACCACCGAAAAGCTAGCTACGTCTATAAGCTAGCTCGGTGCTTGAATCATATGCTTAAGAGCGTCATACATATTTAAATACGCATATTTACCGATTGGCGTGGATCAGTGAGGCGGCGGGTGGGAGGTGAAGACGGTCATTCAATGAGATTGCTTCTTGCCACCACTCTCGAGGTAATGGATCCCGCCGAAATGGACTGGATCAAGAAAACGCGAATAGCTATTGCGTTAGTGCATGGTGAGCTTTATTTACTTACTATTACTGAAATAAAGTGCTCATCAAAATTTATTTTTTACTTTCAGACGACGTGCCCCTTAATAAAATGTTATCTACTCATTAACCTACTCGGTAGGTGTAGGTACTACTCGTATAGAGTATGTAACTGTAACGGCTTATAAAGTACACCATTTTCACACACGGCGGACATACCAGACAGACAGACGTGAGAAAACTCAAAGGGTTCCGTTTTTGCATTTTAGTTACGAAACCCTAAAAACAGTACCCTCTTTTCTGCGACTCACGGATAAAAAATGTGAACAAAATCCATTCAGTTAATTCATTCATTCACTAATGAGCGCGTTTTATGCCGATCACGAAAAAACCAAAGTTATTCTTTTTCCATTCTACATTGAATTCTAGCTTTACCTATACATTTTAACATAGTAGTGCGCAACGTGTATCACACAATGGATTCGGTATGGATTGAATTATGGAAGAGGCGGATCTGGGCCGGTAAGGACAAGGGGGGAAATGGAAAATGTGTGTCGTCAACTTGCGGGGCTAACTGGACAGAGCTCGCCGGTAATGGACTGATCAGATACCACTTTGCCTACATGGACCTACATGAATGTACGAAGCGTTTACGAGATATACATACAAGATATACGTATTATATATACAAGATATATTTCAAACATTTTGTTTCAAGGCTTAACTACAAATGTGGGTAATTCATTGAATCATTCAGATTTATACTTTTTATTCATTTCAATATATTTTGCCATTTTAAGCGGATTTTGTAGCGTATATTATTGCGTACTTAAATAAAATATATACTATGATATGATATAATAGTATCTGTTTTATTTAAATGAGTCATTTAGCTAAGGTAACGCAAGTTAAGGTAGCTAACGTAAAGGAGCGTTCGTGGCCCAGCGGCGCCCGCATACCGCACGCCGCAGGCTAAGTAATGTCGGGCGAGGTCAGTTCTTGGATGGGTGACCGCTTTGAGTGGTTACTAACTAAGCGCTCCCGTGCTTTGGAAGGCACGTTAAGCCGTTGATCCCGGTTGCTGTCTATGATAGCAGTCGTTAAGCCAAGTTAGAGGCCTCCGGGCGGCTTGAGAACTTCTAACAGTCATGTTGCCCACTCACTTGACAAGCCTAATCCCAATAAGGTCTATTTTCCCCTCGGGTTGGAAGGTCAGATGGCAGTCGCTTCCGTAAAAACTAGTGCCTACGCCAACTCTTGGGATTAGGTAGCGGACCCCAGGCATCCTTCAGGATGCAACTGTACTGGGAATAACGCTAGGAGGATGATGATTTAGCTAAGGTAACTAAAAAAATATAGAAGCTTATTCCATCTTGTATAGTTTGCTGTTTCAAGTACTTTCAAGTTGCTATCGGTACCGTAAAATGGGGTGAGCAGGGTCAAAACTGAAATTCAAACCTCGATAACATTTTATTTTTACATATGAAAACTGAATGGTGTATATAATAAGTGTTCCGGACGTTTGTATTTTAGTTTTTATTTTGGGTAGTTCCATTTCATAACTTTGACGATAAAGAGGAAAACCCACCTCACCCCGTAGTGTCTCGTATTTGGGGTGAGAGGGGTTTTCATTAAAAGGTGATTTTGGAAGATTGTTGGATCGATTTTATTTATTACTAGCTTTTGCCCGCGACTTCGTCCGCGTGTAATTCGTTCTCGCCTTAGAATGATTTGTTTCCCATACAATCTTTCTCAAGCTCAGGTGGACACCAGGAACTTAGGGGTGACATGTTGGAGAAGGAAAGTCACGAATAGATCGACTGGAGATATTTGCTTGACCAGGCTAGCCTAGGGCCCACCCGTGGCTATAACGCCTCAGATGATGATGATGATACAATCTATCACCCTTCTTTACACCCCCTTAAGAAATGATTCCATTCAATATGACATTCCCTAGAAATCCTATTGTCAAAACGAATCATTAAGTGCTTATTTTGGAATATCAAATGTACCGATTCTAGACGAATGAATCTCGTCAAAAACATTACATGTACATTGTACAATGATAAAAGTCTCGCTACGCAGTTCTGCCGTAAACGTTATCCCAACAGAGCGAGTTCTTCATGTATGTATGATGACCGAAGGCCGAAAGCAGAGCGGCAAGGCATGCGAGAATAATCACACAGAGCGGGCTTCTCATGTAAGGATGAGGGCCGAAGGCATGAAGCGGAGAGGGGAGACGCGCGAGGCTGAAGGCCGAGCCTCCCAACAGAGTAGATTCTTCATGTAAGGTTGATGACTGGAAAGCCGAAGGAGAGTGGCAAGGCATGCGAGGCCGAAGGCCGAGCTATGTCGTCGCCGAAGATCCAGTTGCCATATTAATGAGGGTAAATTGTACTCCATTCGTTCGTTTTCACGTGATGCCTAGACATATAAACAGACAGAGAACAGACACAAATTCTTAAAACTGTTGAAACGATTTCTGTTATCGATTCTAAGTATCCGCAGCCAACGTTTTTTCGAATATCTTCCATGTACAGACTTTCGACCCTCTTCTAAGTGTACATCTAAGATGCTCCAACTGTCTATGCTGACGATTGGGCTGCCCAGCTCAAGTAATCTCTTATATCAAACAGTTTTTATTGTGTGAAGGGTCAACAATTACGTAAAAAATAACGCACGATAAAACTAAATGGTACACCGACGATACAAAGTGTGCATTGAAACAGCTGTTTTGTATTTAAGCATATGAATAAAAACAATGCCAAAGTATCGCAAATGCATTTTGATGTACACGCAAAGTAGAACTTATTGCGAAAAGGTTGTGCTCAAAAATAGCGTCAACCATCAGAAGGAATTATGATACTTCGGTTTTGACATAATGAATCGTCAACTTGTTTACAATTCTGCTATGCTTTAAGTTAAATTTCTTGACACGCTGTTATACTCCCAATTGGCTGAAACTTAAATCGTAGAATGGCGTATGAGGATTAAACCACCCCGTTTCATAGACCTTACTTGCATCCCCGATCCCACTCGGCCAACAGTTCTACGTGCGATATGCCCCGTCCACTGCCACTTAAGTTTAGCGGTTCGGAGGGCTATGTCAGTTACTTTGGTTCTACTGCGGATGGCCTCATTTCTGATACGATCACGCAAAGATACTCCCAGCACAGCCATCTCCATTGCTCTTTGGGTGAATTTGAGCCTTCTTATGAGGCCCATAGTAAGCGACCACGTTTCAGTGCCATATGTCATCACTGGCAACACACACTGGTCAAAGACCCTCTTCTTGAGACACCGCAGAATTTTGTACGAAAAGATGAGCCGTAGCTTCCCGAACGCAGCCCAGCCGAGTTGGATTCGACGATTAACCCCTTTCTCGAAGTTGGACCTACCTAACTGGACAGTCTGTCCTAGGTATAATATATAATCATCTACAACTTCAATTAAAAGTGTCCGATTGTAACGGGAGTTGGTGCTACGTGCTCGTGCTTTCAAAACGAATGATTAAGCTTATTTCAGAATATCAAATGTACCGATTCTAGACGAATAAAGCCCGTAAAATATTACATGTACAATGATAAAAGTCTCGCAGTTCTTCCGTAAAACGTCCTAACAGAGCGGGTTCTTCATGTAGCGGGGTCATATGAGGGCCGAAAGGAGGAAGCAGAGTGGCAAAACATGCAAGGCGGAAGGCCGAGAATTCACACAGAGCGGGCTTCTTATGTAAGGTTGAGGGTCGAAGACTCGAAACAGGGAGGCGAGACACGTGAGGCCGAAGGCCGAGCTTCCCAACAGAGTAGATTCTTCATGTAAATTTGATGACTAACGGGCCGAAATGGAGTGGCAAGGCATGCGAGGCCCAAGGCCGAGTATTCAAATAGAGCGGGATCCTTATATAAGGCTGAAGGCCCGGAGCCGTGTGACACGCACGCGAGGCCCAAGGCCGAGCATCCCAACAGAGCGGGCTCCTTATGTAGGGCCGAAGGCCTGAAGCAGAGTGGCAATGCAAGCGAGGCCTAAGGCCGAGAGTCCCAACAGAGCGGGCTCCTTATGTATGGCCGAAGGCCTGATGCAAAGGGGCAAGGCATGCGAGTCTAAAGGCAGATCATTCACACAGAGTGGGCTCCTCATGCCGATCATTCACACATAGTGGCAAGATAGCCAACAGAGCGGGCCCCTCATGTAAGGCTGACGACCGAAGGCCCAAAGCGGCAATGCACGTGAGGCTGAAGGCCGAGAGTCACACTGCCTAGATATATAAACCAATAGACAAACAGACACGAATTCTTAAAACTTTTGAAATGTGTTCTGTTTCGATGCCAAGGGCCCTCCAATCGCTCCATTGATTTATCCAATATCTTCAATGTACAGATTTTCGACCCTCTACAGCTGTCTTATATGTATACGGATAAGCATAGATCCAGGGGCCTTTCAACTCGAAGTACAATTTTTTCTATGGAAATGTTATTTTAACTTGTTTGTACCAGATGTCACTTGGTGCTATCTCTATCGCACTTGCATATTGAAGTGACAGGGATGCAGCGGTCGTGCGGTTAGTTCTTACTAAATACACCGTACTTGTCTTCTCGAAGATCTCACGGTTCGTAAATAAATGCCATAAGATAAAAAAAAAAAAAAAACTAAATACACAACGGCGCTACGATCTATGTGGAGTATTTCACTGGTATCTCCATCTCAGTATATATATTGTACTTTGTGCATAGATCTAAGGTGCTTCAACCGTCAATGTTGACGATTGGGCTGCCCAGCCCAAGTGATCTCTTATATCAAACAGTTATTGTAGTCTGAAGGGTCACCAATTACGTAAAAAATAATACACGACAAAATTAAATTGTACACCGACGATACAAAGACTGCATTGAAGCAGCTGTTTTTGTATTTAAGCATATGAAGACAAACAATTCCAAAGTATCGCAAATGTATTATGATTTACTCGCAATAATAGACCTAATTGCTAAAAGGTTATGCTCAAAAATAGCGTCATCAATCAGAAGGAATTATGATATTTCGGCTTTGACATATCGAAACGTCAGCTTGTTTACAATACGTCAAATTCTGCTATGGCTTAAGTTAAGTTTATTGACACGCCGTTATACTACCAATGGGCTGAAACTTAAAGCTTAGAATGTCGTATGAGGTTTTAAATCACCAGTTTCATAGACCATATTTGCACCCCCGATTTCATCCCTTTGAGGGTGATTATCGGGACAAAAAGTATACTATAAGTGAATCCAGATTATATACTGTTTAGTATATAAAAAATCACCTTGATCTGTTCAGCCGTTTTCGCGTGAATGAGTAACAAACATCTAAACTTTCGCATTTATAATATTATAGTGGGATTACAAAGTTATATATGTAGTTTTTGAATCTAGAAAACGGTACTGAAATTAGGGTTTAGAGTCACAGTTAATTAATGGAATAAATCATAATTGTGTTCAAAATTTGAAGAGACCGTGGTGGCTGGCACGCACACAGGGCAGCGCCGCGGCAGAGCGTTTGCGTTTACTTTTTTTCAGTTTCTATCTTAAGATTTCACAAATTTTGATTGAGGATGTTTTTCCTTTGTTGTCAAGTATATGCTTACCAATTTTCATTCCTGTAACTCATGGATTATAGGAGTTCCCATACAAAATTCAACCCCTCTTTTTACCCCCTTTAAATCCAAATTTGCACAATTTTTATAGCCTAAAACCTGACCGGGTATTTACTCGACAGATTAGTAAAGTTTTCATCAAAATCCGTTCAGCCGTTTTCACGTGATGCGCGTTCATATAAACAGACAAACAGATAAACAGACAAAAATTCTAAAAACTGTTGAAACGTGTTCTGTTATCAATTCTAAGTATCCCCAGCCAATTTTTTTTCGAATATCTTCCATGTACAGACTTTCGACCCTCTTCAGCTTTATTATATGTATATGTATAGATGCATATTACTATAGCTCTATTTTAAATTGGAATACATTATTTTTGTAGCAGTAGACTTAAAATCCCTTCTCACCCCCCTCTCAAACCTTCTCTCCCCATTCATAACCCACCTCTCCCCGCGCAACCTACTCACCCCGTTTTACAGTACCGAAAAAGAAAACTTATTTCAAAATCCCGCTGTAATTACATGACATGTTATTGTGTACGTGACCTCAACTCTGGCGATACGTGTACCAGAGGTTTGTGCAAAATTAAGCTTCTAGAACATAACTACTTATATTATAGGTTCCGAGAAAAAACTAACTTTCCCCAATATTTCACAAGATCTTGGGACATTCAAAAATTGGGAAATGAAAAGAGCTCCAAAAAAAGATTTTAAGGATAAAATAATTAAATCATGTTTTCATTATCATAGATAACGTCTAGAGTATACCTACACCCAGTAAATTTGAAACGAATTGATAATAACATCAGAGTGTGTAACACGGTACGATGAGAGCATGCGACAAGGATCTGCTTTCAACTCATTACTTTGGTATGCTACGAACCTTGCTGTATGTTTCCGAACGGAACCCCCCTTTGAAAGGGTTCCGTAGCAGCAAAGTAAATGCCATTTTTATATGATCAATCAATTACAAAACTCTTAAAAACGCGTTAATAAACGTAGGGTTAAGTTAATGTGCATAGATATATGGATATGGATTACATTTGGAAAACCTGGAGTTAACCCTTTGAACGCCTTCATATTTGAATGAAGTGATCACTCAGACGCCAAGATATCAAAAAATTATGTAACGTTTAAACCAATAAAAACAATTCTTTATAGCCTTTTTTGGTGATCAAAGTACACCTTCTCTCCGACCTTTTTAGTGGTTGTTGGCGTGGTGGGCACGACGACACACGACCACTTTATAGGTTCTTGGCGTTCAAAGGGTTAAGTTGATTAACCAATCCAAAGGTGATAATTTACTATCCTGGCATAATACATTTTAGAGATTAATTTTCATATACGTACGCAATAGATACCTTATATGTTTGCTTCCATATTTTGACTTTTGAAAATTACCTTTTATATAAGTACTTATGTAGATTATACTGTTGTAATAAAATGGCGTGGATTCGTTTAAGGCGTTTATTGGTATCGCAATCTGCCTAGAAATAAGTACAACAAACATTTCTTCGAATTGACTTTTTTTCGAGCTTCGCCAAAATTTCCCCATAGGTACAATAAAATAAAAAGCTTGAAGTAAAAAAAAATACCCACATAACTCTAGTCAGAATACAGAACCATTTTTTACAACATGTATAATAAGTATAAAATAAGTAATACCTATCAATTTTAATTATTCTTGAATGCACCTAAATCTGTAGAAAATATTGTAAGAACAATCGAGAGAGTTACGAGGTAGACTTATGGCTTCAATTCAGTAGAGGAGAGATAATGCTTGCAGGCAATCACATAAGTGGATCAAATAGCTGTAGTCCATTTGGATAATGAACTAGCGACTATGTAGCCTCCCTGAGTTCTTTTTATTGTATTAGACTTCGATATTTTCTTATAAATATGTAAGGGCGTAACAGCTAAACGTCCTGATTAACGTCAGTTCTTTGTATAACGTTTTTTGGTAGAAAAAATTACTTAACCGATAAGTATATAAAAACTATCGTGAAGCCAAAGTTCATGAATAATAAAAATAAATATTTGACAGCAATATTATAGATATCGACGTATTATGTCGGATACAGTCCCATTTTAAGCGTGGCTTAGGTATACTATTGAAACTATATAAGTCATATCCACCACCACCATATCAGCCCTAGGACGTCCACTGCTGGACATAGGCCTCCCCCAATTTCATGGGGGGTAAATGCCATAATCGCCACGCTTGGCATGCGGGTTGGCGATCGCAGTATCTCCACCGCACTCAAGAAATGCTGCTGCCCATTCCCCGGTGGTCTTGGTCGTAGTTTTAGGACATACCCGGGATAAGTCATATAACGTTTATTAATTTACATAAAATTGTATTGAAATACATAGAAATCAGTGAATCCTTAGCCAAGACATTTAACCCTTTGAACGCCATTCTTCATGAACGCCAGTTACACGTACACGGCAAATTATTTTCCATAAGAGATGAATATGAATCTTAGTGTAAAGCACGAAGGTGACTTTGAGAACAAACGCTCTTAAAAAACGTAGTCGTCATTGGCGCCGTCGTAGGCACGACAAGATGAAACACCTTTAAGTGGTCTTGGCGTTCAAAGGGTTAAACAGTCGGTTGATCAATAATTTAACATATAAAATTGTTGTTTTTGCAAAACGTAAAGAAAACTACACGAGCCTTTAGGATCCCGCATCCAAAAGGTCGACACTAAGGAATCCTATTTCTAAGGCTGAGTTTCACTGACTTACGATTACAGACCGATCAACGTTAAATATGGCGCCGACAGCTGTCCTCCCATAGAAACTTGTCAAATTTTCCATGCTACCGGATTTTAACGAACACCGCTTACGATTACAGACGGTTTGGTGCAACCCAGCCTGTCTCTGATGTCCGTCCGTCTGTCAGCGCGACGTATATCTTGAAACTTTATAGATAGGTAGACAGTAGAAATTTTTACAGAATACGTAATGTAGCCGCTATAACAGGAAATAATAAAAGTATAATAAAAATTAAGGCAGTTTCCAACAAGAAACATGTTTTTTTCGATATCTACTTGAATAATAGAAATGGAAATCGTCGTGTGCGAAGCCGACTGGCACTTAACCGGTTTTATTGCATCGTCTTCGATTCTGCTTAATGCTTACTTCGTGAATTCTATTCCAAAACCTCATTAAACGACTTTTTTTGCATAACTATAGTGTTTTGCAAGTAGAGTAAGGTAAAGTAACACTGCATTTAATGGCATTCATATAAACGCCTATCAGCAATATTAGATTAGATCTGAGTATGGCTGTCATATTTCACCAAACAAATGATGCCCTACTTCATCCGCAGAACTAACAATCAGCCTCCCAAGTCACCATAGTCACCACTAACGCATTTACATTCATTACGCTGAGTGATTCAAGGAGTTACAAAGCCCGCTTGGAATCGGCTGATACAAGATAATGGACCAATCTCTTAGCGAGAGCGTCCACCTCGATAACTTATACAAAGAGCGCTGGCTTAGTTATTTAGACGCCCTCCGATTTGCTGGATGTGTTACGTCCTTCATGAATTTAAGTTATATATAGTAAACAGGCAAACAACATGCATTTGTAGATCCGCTCATGTCCTGATGATTATCGTGAGCCCGAAGTTGTCCTCAAAGTTATGGGAATGCGTTAGAAAATATTAAATTTTACAAGCTTTTATTTACTTTCACCTGTCCCGTTATCTGTCTGTAATAAAATCTTGCAAGTTAAATTTGATCCACTTCTCGGTTTCCGATTGAGATAAAATTTTGCATGCATGTATAAATCGGATGGCAATGCAATATTACTATGACATAGAGCTGATCTGATGATGGAGACTGAAGGTGGTCATAGCAATTCCTAAACTACACAAGGTAAACCCATCGTGTTTGGGCTCATTCGAACCGAATCAACAAGTAATTTATGATTGTGGAAAAAAGTACAGTCGGCAATAAAAATTTGTACCAAAAATGAAATTTTTGACCACAAGCTTATTTCAAAGATAAATAACTACTTTTTTTTATAGTTAAGGCAGTTTATGACTGAACTAAGTATCGTGAATAAATCATTTTCGGATATTTTTATCATGAATTAAAGCAAAATCACAATTTATTTTATCAGATAGAAAAAAAACAAAAGCTTGCTTATTTTCCTTTTTTTTTCCTTAATTCATGCCGTCGTATCACTTGTCCATAAACATAGTTTGACAGATTCATAAACAATAACTTTACAACGCCTCTCAATTCGAAACAGCGCGATTTTTTCCATTACAAATAAGAGGCGAGTTCTATTTCCTACAATTAATAGACGGAAATGAGATTTCGGATTAGACCGACCACCGACAACGAGACGTCGAGGCGGCCAAGACGAAAAAACAATTAACTACGATATTAATATACGATGGTGGTTTCGCTAATACTTAGATAATCTTTGGATCTATATTTTAGTAGATAAATAGCTTTTCGAGATTAAGTTATATAATTATTTATCTTATGGCAATTATTTCGAACCGTGAGATTGACTGGATCGGCGCCGCCGCTGGGCTACGAGCGCAAATAGACTACTGGCTCTGTGATCTGTTGTAAGCCTCGCCAAAAAATTGCTTTTCAAATTTCAAAATTGCCAAATAAAATTATAAAATAATCAAACCTTGTCACCAAATTTCACGGAAAATCCACCGGCCAGACATATTAAAACATTTTTGCCGAAGCTGAAACGGAGACCTTCGTTCTCGGTCGTTTAGTGTGTGAATTGTGGAAATCGATATGGATTGTCCCTTTATAATTTTGAAATTTGTAATATGTCATTTAATTTTTATTTTAACAGATGACCTATAAATTTTTATGCACCAAATAAAATATTTCTAGTACTTTAGAGAGTTTAGTTTTGTTTCGTTCGATAGCTATCCATTTTACTGCCTCGGCTATTATACATAAGACGCAACCGCATAAACCACTTTCGATATTCAGTTTGTGTACCTCGTGTATTCATAAGTTTTGAGACGAATATTGTTTAAATAAATCAATTACAGAACATACCTATTTCTGTCAAGGTTATTTATTATTTTCATTGAATCACTGTACTGTAGCTGATAAAAGTAAATAGAGTTTATTTAAATTGGCTTTAATTTTTTTTGATTTAAGCCGTTTAATGCGGTGGTCTGTCTTAGGTGCCGGCACGAAACGAAAAACGCCTTTTTCACTGACAAGTTAATGTCTATGGTAGAAAGAAAGTTAAGGCAGCGGAACGACAAATTGTAGATGTTCCAACTACTGCACAGAACGTACTACAACCTTATCACCCTGCAAGGTTCACGATATGATCGATTATTACATACGAGGTAGGCTTTTCCTTCAATTTTGAATACTAGATGATCAAATTATGCCTTAAAATTATCCATTTACCAGAAGGACTATTGGAATTACTTGTTAAAGTTTATTTGACACGTTTATTTGTCAAAATAATTGGTTTTTTGACAAAGTTTTTAGAGAACACCGTAACAAAATTAAATTTCATACGAAAACTGCTAAAAGAGAAATGTATGTCTTTTACCAGTCAATAAATAAATAAATATTAGGGACATTTTTTACACAAATCGAACTAGTCCCACGGTAAGCTCAATAGGGCTTGTGTTATGGGTACTAGACGACGATATATTTAATAGATATATACTTAAATACATAGAAAACATCCAAGACTCAGGAGCAAATGTCTCTGCTCACCACAGAAACAAATGCCCTTACCGGGAATCGAACCCGGATCCTCTAGCTTCGGAGACAATGGCACTACCAACTAGGCTAAACAGGCCGACAAAATTAGTACTTTCTTCGAGCCTGGCTTTAAATACTCCTGATTAGTCTTTTTGAACAAAATTACCTTTGACGAACACACAATTTAGATCTTAAAACCTGCCGTAAATACAACTCAAAAATAATTACTCACAAATGAGCCACGGGAAGAGAAGCAAGAGAAACCCCTGATGACAAATGTCGTGTCTCGCGGGGTCATTATCTAGGTGTATATAGCCGACGCAATAAATGGCATCTAACATAAAATATTGGAACGTTTACATAATACCTATGTATGTTTATTAATGAAATTATCGTCAAGTAAAATTAACATAATATTTATAGGTATATAAGTAAAATAAAATAAAAATCGAGTATTTAGCCGTTTCAAAACTTATAAACACATAAGGTAGATGACTTCAGCAGCCAAAAGGTTAAAAGGGCGTGCGTATTCCATATTGGTAATGATGCATTATTGCTTTTAGCTAATGGTGATCCGTGCATCTTGAACAAAAGCCAATCAAATGACCCATTTCCTTCAATGGTTTCGACTTCTAAATCCAATTCGTATTGTATACTCGTAGCTACAAAACGTCTCCTACACACTCGTGGGTTTCTGACGGCTATTACTTACAACGCAATATCAAATTGCTTTCAATTTATTTCGCAATTGCCGTCTTTGAGTTTCGCTTTGTAGGGGCCTCTGACGTCGGTCCGAGGCAACAATAAAATGTATTCGTCTCCGGAATGTTTAATATGGGGAAAAGTTTAATAACGCGTCCGGCCCGGGCAGCGGGCAGCGAGCGGGTGGTCAGCGCGCATTCGACCCGCTCCTGCGATAAATCAAATCCACCTCTAAGAAAACACTTACCTATTGCGTTCAGTTCAAAACTCCGTTTAAAAAAATATCAATTATAGCGAATTCTTATAGCATGTTTTAGCGCATCGCGACTCGCACTTGGCCGGTTTTTTCATAAGTAAGGCGAGACTTACATATTCCATATTAAACTAACTATACAAGTTTGTCATTTGATTGTATTACTGAGGACAATTTTTCAGCACCATACTTATTAGTCCGCGTGCTACCGCGGCGCGTTGCCCGCGGCGCGTCTCCTCGCGACTACGACACAATGCCCGGCATTCACAACGCTACCGTCTCACCTGTAAAGAACCAGCACAAGACTGACCTCCGATTACGCATATTGCTATAAATCTCGGAGTCAAGTTACACTAGACAGGTGAAGATGAGTCGAGGCAAATTGTGAATCGCATACAATAGCTCCGCGACGTTAATTAAATGTTAACAAACGCCCTCCTCGACTAATTGGGACTGTTGCCTATTATCCTTACGTTCCGGAGAATGACTTCCCAGCTCGAGTACTCACTTCACACTTTTTATTCTAGATTGTCGGAACTGCCTTTGTTTTGATTTTTAAGGTTCCGTTCATCAGGTTTTTTCGCAGGGCAACAAACTGACCCCATGGCCTCAGCCACGACGCCAAGGCCTGTCAGCACTCACCGTCAAATCAATAGATTTTGTATTACCTTAGGTACCTCAAAAAATGTTTTATGGATTACAAAACGTACTTACAGTAATGAATAATGAAACGTGACTTTTTGTAACAAGGCTTAAATTACTTTGTATTTATTGATAGAAATTAACTTCATGCGTAACGAAGTATGGATATGACTAATTGACTATACAGTGTGTCCGGTGGTCACTACTTACGGGACACTCTGTATGTATTATGTACGTAACAATATAATCAAATCTTGCAAAGTGAATTTTCACCCACTGCCTTCTTACATTATACGTCGTCATCATCATAAACTCAAACCTATATTCCCAAAACGGGTAGGCAGAGTAAACGAAAATAAAATTTCAGTGCCACTTTTAGCTATCGTAGGTTTATAGATGGAGCAAATGTGATATTGCAGTGACAGGTGGCTAGTCCATCGCCGAAAACCCACTTCAACCTGGTTCCCAAAGTCGACTCTTACGAGTACGACACCCAAGGGGTGGTGCTATTCTAAACCGGCACCACACGGGAGACACTGCCACTGGCAGCTGCACTGCACTGGCTGCTGCTGCAGCGGGGGGGCACCGCCTTCTTAATATTTGTTAATATAGATTGAAACCACCATATCAGCCGAAAGACGTCCACTGCTGGACATAAGCCTCCCCCAATTCCATGGGGGGTAAATGCCATAATCGCCACGCTTGGCATGCGGGTTGGCGATCGCAGTATCTCCACCGCACTTCAGGGATGCTGCTGCCCATCCCCCGGTGGTCTTGGCCGTAGTTTTAGGACATACCCGGGTCCTAGATTGAAACCAAAATCGGAATAATAATCATAAATGACATTACAATAATTAGGTACTATCAAGTTTACGAAGGTATAATGATGAATTTATTTTATTTATTTTGCGTATGGCAAGTGCACAGTTTTGCTACAGAGTAAAAGGCAGTCGGTCCAACCACTTTGAAACCTCTGAGTCAGCTTGGTGGATCTTGGCGATACCACCCTCGATGGCAAGCTGTGGGCAGTTCTCGGTAATATGGGACATCGACTGGATCTGGCCGCAGGCACAATTTGGGTCCGATCTGAACCCCCACTTGTGCATGAGTTCGGCACACCTACCCTGAGAAGCTCGGAACCTATAGGTATTAATTTGAACCCAGTACCTACGAGGCAGATGAAAGCCAGGCACGCGGGCAGCAGCATGATGACTGATAATGAGGTAAAAGGAGCCATTGAATAGAAAAATAGTAGGTAAAATAGTACATTACTACAGAGGCCGGGACGAAAGGGGTTGCCGGCCGAAGACATATATACGGCCGAGCGAAGCGAGGCCGGATAGGTCTAAGGCTGGCAACCCCAAATTTCCCGCCGAGGTATGTATAGTGCTTTTCTCATACATGAAATGAAATAAACAATAAAAAAAAAAACAAAATTTTATTTTTAATACGCATAGTGGCAGAATGTCATGAAGCCTGTGCCACAAATTTATGTGGAATGGAATTAAAAAAGAGGACTTTGCCGGCCTAGGCCTGCAAGATTTGTATGAAATTCCATTAACGACCTCTTGTCCTAGCCGCGCCTGAAACGTCATACTTCGCAGCCTATTATAAGGAACATAACATCAATATTTCATTGCATGTTTGAGAAAATATTTTTTCACTCTCATACCAAAAAAGTGTGTCTAATTATCATCAAGCGGGGCTAAACTAAATAGTACATTTAGCCCCCAGGGAAAATATTTATATACAATTATGATTTACAAACACATTTACAAAACATTTTAATTTGACGCATTTATTTTCTCGCAGTTGAAGTGCAAATTAGAAGTAACTCTGGTCTAAAATCCATAATTATTACCCCTCGAAAATATCCATGTCGTGGTAATATGACTTTATGTTGAACCTAGTCAATACGAATTCTATTGTATAAATAAAAATAAAAATCGGCCATGAGCATGTCGGGCCATGCTCAGTGTAGGGTTCCGTAGTTGCCCAATTAACGCAATTAATAAAATCAATAACAAGCAAAAGGGAATACCTTCGCAACGGTTAATACGTCTTTTACTAATACCTACGGAAAGACTTTTTACGATAACTCAAAAACATATTTACTTAGCATGTCCGCTATAGTTTTCGTTGAGTCTTTATTAAGTTTTACCTTCATTACTTTTTTTGGCCCATAATTCTAAAGTTAGAGGGGTGGGGGGTACAATTTTTTTTCTTTTGGATTGATTATTTCTGAAAATATTCACTTTATCAAAAAATGTTTGATGAAGACCTCTATTCGTTTTCAAAGACCTGTCCAACAACACCCCACACCATATGGTTAAGGCAAAAAAAATCATCCCCACTTTAAGCCTCCTCTCACTCTAAACCATCCCCGCGTGTAACGGAGGAACCATGAAAAAAAAAATTTTTAATTTACGACTTTCGTATTTATTGATCCCACTAAAAACATTTCATGTTAAATGTTGCCAAGACGACCACATAAGGTTTGCCCTGTGAAAAAGATATCAGATCTCATGTAGAGCCAAGCTTCTGAAGTCTCATATAAACTTCCACCACCCCCCCCCCCCCCCCCCCATTTTAGGGGAGGGCTGCTGTTTCTTGTTCCATTATCTTGAGTTTTGTATTACTAAATAACACATGGTCTATACACATACAAATATTATTAATTTATTATTATCTTACCTGACACAAATTCACATAAAGCAATATAGCAAAAATAGGTCGCTGTTGTTTTGTTTTTAGATTTGTTTCTTTTCTACCGCGAGCTTCTGCGGCCGGGCGCTCGTGTCTCGCAGCTAGCCAGTGCGGTGCGTGCAGCTTTCCCGCATCCCGCGTCAATTCGATTTAACAAAGTTATTGTAATCGATTAAGCGTTTCAGCTTGAACCACAGGCTTTTGCACCGTTTGGAGACAATTATGAGGCCTCTGCCTCACTAGGACGCCATAGGACCGCCGCGCCGTCGCCAGCATGGTAGCCAAACAATTCATACTGAGCTGTATGGTAGCTCACTACGGCTACGACCTGGCGACGCTTTTGCGACGCCAAAATGAATAGGCGACGTCGCCATGGCCTCTCCTAAGATTAAGTATAAGTAGTAGGGATCGGATGGCTCTTTTTCCGTGGAGACAACCTTTATTGTGGCCACCATTTACGCCCTCCCTAATACGTGTACCCTGCTCATATCGAAAACGCACGGAAGTGACTGAGTCTCGCTTGTCCTACGGAGACATGGTTTTCTTCGCTTTCCCTAGGATCTTTGGGAGAGTCGTAATTTGATCAGATCGTCGTAGTTTTATATCGGTTCGCATGAGGAGAAATATTTTTACTGTGTGGATAGTTGGATACCAGCCTTGGTCGTGGAGGGGAAAGTATGATGGTGATTGCCATTTTATCACTTGTCGTCGTGTCATGGATAAAATATTGGTCAGCACGCTCTCACGTATGCGAGTGCGAGAGTGACGGGTGTCTTCTTACCCACGACGATAAGTGATAAAATGGCAACCATCATACCCCCAGCAGGCAGGGCAGGGTATGTAAAAGCTCCGGTAGGCGTCATGGTAAAATGCTCGCAATCCCATTGCGCCCCCTTTGACGGCAGAGCGGGTGACGCCGGTGTGTTTTTAGTGGATATGCTCCTCCTGTCACCACCAATCACTCGGCGGGGGGAGAGAGTCCCACATGACCTTCTCCGGGCTGGGGGTATGCATAAAGCATTTTCACACCGTCAAAAAAAGGGTATGGAAAAGCTGTCTGTATTATGTATGTAGTTTTATTTCCTGGGACTAACGGGACTTTTTTATTTAAAATTATTAATAGCACCAAAACGAGGTTGCCTGCTTCATGCATACTCGTAAGTGGTACCTTTACAATTTATGAAAATTTTCGTTAACGTTGTACCGGTAGCGGTACTATCGCAGTCACAACTGTCAACTTCCGCAGAACCTCGCTTAGCGCTAATTAAAAAGAGGCATTAATTCAAGTAGCCCATTACGAGGAAAGCAATTTCATTTTCTTAATGAATTACGGCTAGGCTACCAACAGGAAAAAAATGGCGTGTTGCTCTAAGGGCCCAAAGTGATACTTAAAGAAGTTTAATCGGCAAATTATGCATAAAGACAATTAACTGTCAATCTCGTTCACGAACATGGCACTTATAAATGCCTTAGGTAAGTACATTTCACGTTTATTTAAATTTCTGTTAAAAACATAGATAGAAAACTGAAATTATTACAACGTTGCCCACTCCAAGACCTTCTCCTCAAGTCCACATTTTAGCGTTATCTTGTTCCGGTTGCATCCTGAAAAAGCACGTATCCGTTCGGCTCCGTCTTTAAAGTTAAAATTGAGTGGTCTCTTTCCATCTTATACTCGTAGCTTGCCCTAGCCGCTGCCTTTGTTAGTGACCGATTGATAAGTGTGTAGAACAAAAATTGGAGTGTTCCTCTCACATGGCCCACTACTTAGTGTTTGCTTCTAAATAATTAGGCCGTGTCAAGTGAGTGAGCAACAGACTGACAGAAGTTTACAAGTCGCCCGTACTCCATTTACTTATTGGATTTACTTAGGTTGTCATGGACAACAAACAGCCAGGATCGACAGGGACTCATTGGGGCCTGTTACATGGTTATTATTATCATGCGATATACTGATATCACGATCCGTATCACCTGCTGTTTAATGAATATTGAAGAACAATCCATACGATTTTGATAACCACGATAATATTGACACACCAGTATTGTGATAATATTAAGCGTGTAACAGACCCCATTGATCGTCACCGGGCCTCGTAAGGCGCATTCTCACGAGTGAGCGTTGCGGTTCTAAAAGCTATTTGAAAGCGGTAAGGATATAAAACTACCTAAATAGTTCGTGCATGTAGGTTACGGGACACAAAAGGTTAGGAACCACTGCTGTATAGAATTTAGCAAGACAAGGCGATGAATTACCTTGATTTTCTCGCTCTCGGTCTTACACAATGATTATTATCACGCGATCACTCATATCCCGATACATTTCATGTGAGTATTCATGAATATAGCAGCAAAATCCTAACAATTATGAAAACCGCGATAATATTGATATCGCAGTATCGGTGTAAAATTAATCGTGTAAATAGCCCCAACAACCCAAATGTCAATGGCGATTGATAATGCTCGCAAACACGATCATCACAACCGTCAATAATCACCTTCAATCACGTAAATTCCGTTGGGGTCCTTCACACGGTTATTATTATCACTAATATTACGATCCGTATCACGTGAATATTGATGAATTTATTTACAATTTTGAATACCGCGATATTTATGATAACCCAGTATTATGATAATATTAACCGTGTAGTCCGTGTAAAGGGACCCATTGAAAATCTTTGATTGCTTTGATGATCATCCACGGCTGTTTATCTACGTAGAATGAAACATGTATGATAGCCGCCATATTGTGTCAAAAAGATTTTGACGACTTACCGAGCTGTGATTGGCTACTGCCGTGACTGATATTTTGCTCATTGGACGTCAAAACAAAGTAACAAATCAAAATGGCGTCTCCTCGGAATTTCGTCTGGTAGTCTTAGACCATTTTTTAATTTTTGCAACTGTTGTTATTCAATTTGTAGTATTGACTTCTTTATTATGAAGTTAACAAACGAAACAGTGTGTAGCTAATCGAAAATTCATGTGGAAACGCGTAATAACCATTGTTTGGACAACAAATGGAAGATACTGAAGTGCGTCGTATGTGGCATGCCATGCAAGTTCTCATTTTGCAAAATGTACGAGTGTTGTGGTTGTTAAACGTAGAACTCTGTGAAAGGACGAAGATGTATCGTTTTCTCGGATATGAGATGAGATACATTAAAAAATAAATCTGCTGATAAGTAAAATGTTTGTTTAATTTCATTTAACTAAGATACGGCTCAACATACTTCACGGTATTTCAATTGAACACCAGTTTCATTTTACATCATGAGTGAGCTTCTACACAAAGTTAAATTTAAATGAGCTATATATATTTATGTTGGATGTTCACAGTTAGTTCCATTGCCACAGTGTCATTAAATGATAAAAAAATAAACGTCAAAAATCTACCAGCGGGTACAGATTAAATATGGTTGCTTACGGTCTATATTTTTGGTTCGTGAGTTGGCGGTCTGAACCCTTACTAGTCCTGTGTGATCATCCCAATATTGGTATAATATTAATCGTGTAAAGGGTCCCAATTGCATCACGTTAGAAGAATTGACAATTATTACAGTTTTATTACATACACTTATTTGTAAAAATATGTAGGATGCCGTTCGAAAGTAGTCGTATAGTCGTATTATAATGAATGATGAACGCACCTCAACTCAACTGTCAATGTCAAGTTAAATCAGTTAAATGTCAAAATTGTCAAAAACTAATTGGTCCTTGCCTGCTCCGTGAATTTGTTGTGCACAAATGAATGGAGATAAATTTATATTAATTTGTTGAAATTTTACAGGTACCGCCTGACTGACAGTTTAATGTTAAATTGACCGCCGTTATTACAAAAACCTCCACATTCGTTACAGGATGCCTACGTACCGACCAGCAGGTCTCTCCGACGAGGATTCCGATAGCGATGATTACGGTTTCGAAAAACCGGTGAGTTTGTTTATTACTTAAATAATAAAGAGATCCTAAAAAAGCCCACGCAGTACATTCCTTATTAATATCATGTTTGATACAACCACACGTATCTTAAATTCACGGTTTTATTGGATAGTTTATAGTTTATTATATACGCGAGAAGAAATCTCGTAAAGTATAGCCTAAACATTCCATTCTGTAACTACCGTGAGGCCATTAACCACTAATTATATAGACTCTGGGATCCCACAGTCAGGTCAAACTACGCAAACAGTTTTACGGGACATTGTAGTTATTTTTTAATTCTAGTCAATTGTTTGAAAATCAATAAACAACACTCAATTTAACTTGAAATTGAAAAGGAAAAATGTCATACCTTAATAAATTTTATGAAATTTAGAATGTTATTATACAGGGTGATTTTGGGGTCGTGATCCGGAATGATTGTACATGGTCAAGAATTCAAAGTAGACAACATCACAGTTGGTATGACGGTTTATAACACAAATAATTCTCTTTTTCTTCAAATTCTAATGGGACATAATACTTTTTCATACAACTTGGTCACCCTACCCCACTGTCAACTCTCCATACTATCCGTCAAAGAGAGAAGGGTAACCAGGTATTTTTGTCATCAAAATAAATTAAAAAAGAAATACATTTGTTTCGTGTCACTACAACTTTTTTGAAAAGGCTAACTGATACCAACTCGTAAAACTTATTCTTGATCCACAACCCCGAAATCAGCCTGTATGTTGCAAACATATACGAGAGAGGACAGTGCAGCATAATAAAAGTTACAATATACATTTGCTTAGTGTCAAAGTTATGGGAATTTACATCATGATCATCAAATATGGAATGAAAATAAGTGGACAACATGTCAAAAAAAGAATATCGGATTGTATCTCCCAATAAGGATTGTCACATTAAAATTACACAATGAAAAATCAAAAGCGAGTATGATGTGATACTTAAAGTAAATAACTTAATGTTTCATGTCCTAGGGATTTTAGAAGGTACCCAGGAGTTAATTTTCCTCAATAAAACAGCACTGTTGAAAGTAATGATTAATCTCAAGTCATATTTTCCATACATTATGTTTCAGGCTAGAAGATATTGTAATCCAGTCCAACATCAAAATGCTTTGCGAAAAACTGAAAACAGCTTACAGGATGCCATCATTAATGGCAATCTTGCAGAGGTTGAGACAATCATCTGTGAAGGTAACATTTGAAATTGTCATCCATTTTTATAAGATTTTCATACTAAAATTGCCCCAGTGTATATATAATAAGGTGGCCTGAACGGCACCGCGGCGTTTAACACACCACTTTAGCCTACTTGGTGCCAACGAAGCTAGTGGTCCCGGTTTGAATCCCGGTCAGGGTATTTATTTGTATGTTGAGCACGAATAATTGTTCCTGAGTCTTGGATGTTTTCTGTGTATTTAAGCATCCATTTATCTATCTATATAGGTATGTATGTCGCCTAGTGCCCATCATACAAGCTTTGCTTTGTTTGAGACTAGGTCGATTTGTGTAACATTGTCCACAAACATTATATTTATTTATCTAGGCAGTAGGTAAATGTGACTGCTCCCATCAGGCCGGATGTACATATGTTTGATTGCCACTGTCATAAAGAAAATGTTTTCCAAATAACTGATACTGCTTCCACTTAGGTCTCGGGCAGTAAATTTGAGTTAGTAATCTCAATCTTCCCTAATTCTTTATGCTCTACATCATATAATTTAAGGGGTTGGCTCTTGTCTGTAGAGTAATTTCCGGCTTATTCTACATTCAGCTTCGTCCTTTACTTCTCTGTATGATGAAGCATTTATTTTTTCTTTTATTTGCTCCTTATACGTTATTCTAGGTCTTCCCCTTTTTCTTTATGCTATTTGTTCTATTTTTCATTTTTCAGATTTGAAGAATGATCCAAATGTGAAACTGGACAGTGACTGGACGCCGCTGATGCATGCTTGCTTTCATGCTCAGGATAAAATTGTGGAGTTCTTGCTGAATCATGGAGCTGACCCTAATTTACACTCAGGTAAGAATGATATTTAAAATTTTTGTATTTTTACATGTCGTATCAGTGGCAATATGCCAATACAATGCCATGTTATAATCAATCCATCTTCACATACGCCAGACCCATTGCACATTTCATACTTATTCTATGGTCATAAATAGAGAAGTGGACAAAGGATGTAACAGAATGGTATCCAAGGCTAGGGAAAAGAAATCGAGGAAGACAAACTATGAGATGGGAAGATGAAACAGATGGAGAAGAGATGCAAAAGACAGAATAAAATGTAAAGCTTGGGAAGAGGCCTATGTCCAAGAGACAAGCGGAATTTGAGAAAGAAATAAGTAGGATAACAGATACATAGGAGGAAATAATAAGTATTAAAATTAATAACAAAAAAAATGCCTATTAAATTATATGCATGCAAATGAAGTGTACAAACTTAACTAATAATTACTCCGAATGATGATGAATAATTACTCATTTGGGTGCCATATTTGATTATTCTATAGTGGCTTTGAACTTCTTGAAAATACTTGTCAGGAACCACTCAGGAAGTAATAATTTTTCAAGCAAAGTATAAGTCATTCTTTTATACATCTTATGCATTTTACTTGCTCTAGTCCTGTATTGGTGTTGGCTCTGACACTGATATTTTGTCGGGCGGGAAACGGCTATTGTAAGACCTAAAATTAGAATTTCCATTACAAATACAAATATCTTTATTTTTGCTTAAAATGTGGCTCATAGCAGGTGTTTACATAATAGTCTTAGGGGTATCAGGGTTTTCACTCATTTTACTAACATCTGTGATGCTAATTAATTATAAATGTAGTGTGATGGCATTGTTGTTGTTGTTGTCCTAAGGCACTTTGGAGGTGCAAAGGAACTTCGATAAATCGCGCCACGCCTTCCTGTCTTCATAGCATTAACAATAACTACACATACTTTAAGTCATTTGAATTGAACGAAATATATCAAATTATATTACGCAAACGGTTAGAACTCACGTATAAATTGTCACTCCGGGCGACATGTTTCGAACTCTTCGGGAGTTCTTCCTCAGGACGAGTGCACCTGCGACGAGCGCGCCTCGCACACAGAGCACACAGAGTTCGAAACATGTCGCCCGGAGTGACAATTTATACGTGAGTTCTAACCGTTTGCGTAATATAATTTTGAAATGACTCACGAAAGTTTAAATTCAAGTATATCAAATTAGTCCTTTCAAACAGCTTTACTGTCCAAACAAGAGGGTTTAAAACCCACCACCATATCAGCCCTAGGACGTCCACTGCTGGACATAATCGTAAATGCCATAATCGCCACGCTTGACATGCGGGTTGGCGATCGCAGTATGTCCACCGCACTCTAGGAATGGTGCTGCCCATTACCCGGTGGTCTTGGTCGTAGTTTAAGGACATACCCGGATCCAGGGTTTTTTTAAAAGTGACATTTTTAATAATTCCAACTATGTATTACTTCTTTTTCTTTCACTAAACATGTACCTTATATATTTCCAGACTCAGTTACTCCAGTGATGGTAGCATGCTCAAACTCGAGTGCCAACAATGAGGCAATTCTCAACATCTTTTCTATTCTAGTAGAAAAAGGTTGCATATTGAATATTGGTGACAAGTATGGTCAGACACCGCTAATGCGAGCCATCAGCAGCGGCCGGCTTGAGCTTGTACAAAAGCTGATAGAGTGCCAGGTTAATATAGAGATGAGAGATCAACAGGGTTGGACCGTAAGTATCTTGTGCTGTTACCTAGTAAAGGGTACTTTTTCTTGCCTGGGGAAATGCATTTACGCATCCCGCCTAGCCGGGGATCTATCGGGTATGACGGACTTCTGGGAACCTCCCGGACTACCGCCTAAAGCCACCAGGGTGTGCCCGTTAGGCAGCTTAGGTGTCGAAGCGGAATCGCCAAGGCACACAACACGAACACCGCCAGCTGCAACAGCCGAAGCTGTCCCACTCTTAAGGCGACACCACACACTTGCCGGCTTTAGGACCTCCACTCCGGGAGAGACTGAAAAACCCCAGATTCACCCCCTCAGGTTCCCTTGGAACTTTTCATAGAGGTTTTCTTTTCTAGAGGGAAGAGCCCAGATAATCGTGGAGGTTACCCGGCCTAGAGCCACTAGCATAAGGTACCTATTGCTTTGTCAATTGAATGCAACTAGGCCGATATTTAACTCACCAATCCAGAAGGCTGTACAAAACAAAAAACAAAATACGTTTTGATGATTAATTTCAAAACAAGTCACTATTACGAATATGCTATCTAACTTGGACCTTAAATCGTAGTACCAAGATTGAAATTCTATTGACACGTATGTGGTCGCTAAATCGCCCCACAATTTTGGGTTAATTTGCCAATTATTATTGGTAAACGGGACTTAATCGCGTACAAAAATTAATCACCTGAGGTGTGCCCGACGGTTCGAATGTATCGCAACATCCGTGGTCACGAGCTGACTGGCTTCAGCGGGTATCAACATCTTCTAGCCGCACGGGTTTTCCGTACTACCCGCACTTGGTCTTTATTATTCACACTTACACAAGGGTTGTCACTCGCCCGACACACACCACTAACAACATCCGTTAATGTAATGGAAGAAGTATTTTGACGCTTGCACTTACTTAATAACTGGATTCCACGAAGATGAAATCTTTAAACCCTCATCCCGGTTGAAATTACGATGTTTTTTGATTTCAACGGCTTCACGTACCATTCTACTGTAAAAATGACGTTCTGTAGAAAGGACTTCCGGTTTATGAAGCTCAATCCAGTGGTTTGGTCCTGACTCCAGTAAATGCTCGGCTATGGCAGACTTATTAACCTGACGATTTCTGACAGCTGTGATGTGCTCCTTGACCCTTTCTGCAATGGTTCGCTTAGTCTCACCAATGTAGGAACTCCCACAACTGCAGTCGATCTTGTAAACGCCAGGTGATTGATAGGGGATAACCAATACCAATAATAATGTGTAAAAATCGTGCAAGTTTAAATCAATATATATATATATTTTTTTATTTACTATTAATCAAAGTACAGTACACTTAATCTAATACATTTTCCTGCAAAACTGTATTAACAGTTTGCCTGCAGGTACGACGGCATTTGCCTATTAGCAATTGTCACTCAAGTGTCTGCAGTAGGTACTTTTTCAGCGCTTTCTTAAATTTAACCTTATTTGGCTCGTGTCGAATGTTTTCGGGCAGAGTATTTAGGAAGTACGGAAGTCGTTTGCCAATGTCTGTTAAATAACACTTTTATATGAAGATCTTAATTTAAAAGCAATTTAATGCTACCCAGAGGTCTGAACTTCATACGAAATGGTATTGGTTGGGTTGGACAAAGCGAACCTAAAGTGATGCTGTCTACGAAAGGCTTTTTTCGGAGTAATGCAACATATGCATTTCTCTAGAATTATTCATCCATTTTTGAAACTGACACTGGCAGTGCTTCATTTGGTTACCGGTAAAATACCGGTTACCTTTGCCTGGATATGATATGTTCGGCTGTGACTAAGGAAATAGTTACCCTAGTTGTCAATAGTTGGTAGTGACCCTGCTTGTGAAACTAGCGAAGGTGGGTTCGAATCCCGGTAAGGCCAATTTTTCTCCCAAATAGCCAATACGTAGCCCTTTCGAACCCGGCAACACAATTGTGCTGGTTGATAAGATGACAATTAATTGTCAAATCAAAAGCATAGCTAGCATAGATTATATTAGTACAGTCCGGTTCTTCCAATCTGAAATTAAGTAATAATTTTGAGGCTTCATATGTTTTTATCAGTTCCAAATGGGCATTACCCCATTTACTCGTATATCCATATTGCTGTAATAGATTAGTAAATAAAATACAGGGTGTAAGTAATATCGTTCCGAAAACTTAGAAACCCTAGATAACTTTAGAAATGTAATACTGATAACAACTACGCGGATATCCATTCGGGAAGTTTTCATGAGCTACGATGAACCGTGGTTATACTTGCGGATAAGCGAGCCAATAAGCAACATAAGTGTGTCACGTACGCCTGGGACAAATTAACACTTGCCAGGCTTGAGGTCGCCTACACTTGACACTGCTTTTATTACTTCCATTCTCCAATTTTCACTCCTTCGGGTTTAAAAGCATCCAATGCCCTTCCAAACTATCTGCATACCCAAATGCATCACCGTTGGTTTTGTGGTTTAAGCATGAAAAGATGACAGTGTTACCTTCGCATTTGTAGTATTAGTATTGACTGGTATGGATTATCTGCAACCTACTGTCCCATAGTCCCTGTATATGTAGCTATACCTCAAGATATTTTCCTGATTACAGGCACTTTTCTGGGCAGTCCACCACAATCAACCAGAAATATTGGAAGTACTCATTGAAAATGGTGCAAGACTGACTGAAGTAGACAGATCTAGCCGCACCCCCTTAGATATCGCCCACTCACATGAACACCAGTCTATTATAGCTATTCTAAATAAACAATTGAAAATAGATGACAACAATGATGCTACTATTAATAGTATGAATGTGCTTAGTTCTTGGCATGACTTCTATCCTGGTATAGAGAAAGGTTACAAGTAAGTTCCATTGCATGCAAGCTATTTTATTATTTGGAACACCAGATAGCTTAGTTTGTAGTGCCCCCCTGTCTGTGTTATATGAGTTCAAATCTCAGTATGGTCAAGTATTTTTGTGGTGAGCATGAATTCTGTCTCTAGTAGTATCAATTTATCGAGACATATTCATTAAGTTTCATAACGATATACTAGCCTAGCTTAGGGGGGGTAGAACATTTCGTATAAGGTTGTCCCCTCGTTATGTCATAAAGCAAAGAATTCAGCCGCGACTGTGTTAATGCTTTCGTATTATCATGTGGCTTTATTGTTGGACCTGGGTATGTTCTAAAATTACGACCAAGACCACCGTTGGATGAGCAGCAGCGTCCTTGGAGTGCGGTGGAGATACTGCGATCGTCAACCCGCATGCCAAGCGTAGCGATTATGGCATTTACCCCATTAAAATCGGGGGAGGCCTATGTCCAGCAGTGGACGTCCTTGGGCTGATATGGTGGTGGTGGCTTTATTTAATAGGTGGGTGATGTGCCCTATTATCGATGAATGAAATTTGATGTGTTACTAGTGAATAATTTTATTGAAATAAACTTACAACAAAACTATTCATAAGTAGTATTCATAGTAATGTCTAAAGTTTACGAAGATGTATATGGAATTTAGTTTGAAATCCACTTGGCACTCGCGGATTGTGTGAAGCATTTCTAATGATTGGTTACTAAAACAAACTTGTTTTTATTTCAGACCCAACTATATCAGTGAAATTCACCATCTTCTTTACGGTATGAACTGCGATAGGTTAGGTCCTTTAATATACGAAAGTGGGATTGATTTAAGGACTTTTCTGCTACTCGAAGCAGACGATATGATCAAACTAGGAATTAATATGCCATTCGAGAGGCAGAGATTACTAAATGGTATTCGGAATTTCCATTGTAAAGGTTGGAATCTTAATTCCGTCGCAGGATTATATGCGCAGAAACATAAGAATTATAGGTGAGTACTTTAACTGGATTGTCCAAATGTTCCTGTTTCAGAATCACACGAAATATTGTTTATGAGCGTCTAATTAGAAACCCACCACGTCAATTAGACAATCCGTGCAGAAGTAACTTTATTCTGTACTTTTAATTTGTCTGATTTGCTAGATGGGGATGTATACTGAAATAGATATGGCAGTTGTTAGACAGATTGACAGTTGTTTGCAAGATTTGAAATACACCCATCCAACCCACATTGGGTTGGAAATGAATGGGTTGCTTATAAAATGTCTACTAAGCATAGAGGAGTGTTGGTATCGACACTAATGTATGGTAGTGAAAGTTGGGTGTGGCAGAAGAAAGACCAAAGTCGAGTGAATGCAGTGGAAATGAGAGCGGTGAGAAGTATGTGTGGCGTTACTTCGAGAGATAGAGTGAGAAACACCGTCATAAGACGGAGGTGTGGAGTGAATGAAGATATAGTGACGAAAATTGAGAAAGTATGTTGAGATGGTTTGAACATGTAGAGATGGATGGATGAAAATCTGCGCGCATGCACGAAGAATGTTATGAGAGTTCATGAATTAAAAGTTGCATGTCAGGATCGTAGCAAATGGAAATCTGTGGTCTCTGCCTACTCCCCTGGGAAACAGGCGTGATTAAATTATATATATGTATGTATGTAAGTACGACAAGGAGCTAGCTCCGCCATTTTCGTTATCCAATAAATTTACTAAATGTATTCTTTTTCAGCGTATTAGATTGCTTAACGACACTGGGAACTCATCTACAACAGATTTACATTTTGGAATGCACGCTGCGGTATGCTTTACGCGAGTATAAGAGAATCCAAGATCAAATAAAGTTCGAACCACCTGACTCGCCCATACTCTCCAAGTTCAAGAGCACGGCAAAGAAAATGCTTGCAAACATTAACAATATTAGGGGCGAAATGAAAATTATGAAAGGTATTCTTGTAAAGGTAAGTTATTTGGTTTTTTGTGAATATTTCAGCGAACCACCGCCATCATGGCTTCCGCCATTCACAAAAAAACAATTTGCTGTTTGTGGAAAGCACTTAATATTTGCATTAATAGAAATTTACGGTGGCAATAGAATAGAATATGGCTAGAATCATTTTGCCAACTATTCATGTTGACTGTGCGCGATTTGCGCAAATATTGACCCTTCTGAAAAATACAAGTAACATAATAGTACATTACGATACAAGTGCAGAGAACAGGAAATTCGCAACGAGTGGTGATAAATTAACACACGACCGAAGGAAGTGTTTTAAATCGACACGAGTTGCGAATTACCTGTTCGCACGTGTATCGTACAACGTTCGACAGTACATATGGCTCTTTAAAGTTTCGACGTATGCACGTAATCTGCTGGTTACCGCACTCGTGCGGTAAAGTAGCACCATATGTACTGTAAAAACTATAAATAACTAACAACAAATATTTAAAAATATAGCTTAAAAACTATGGCTGCGTTAAAGCGTAACTTTTTGTAAAAGGCGATTATGATTAATGGTTGATATTCTAGCTGATGACAAACCTAATCCCAATAAGGTCTTGTTTCTTCTTCAATTGGATGGTCAGATGGCAGTCGGTTCCACAAACACTAGCCCTACGCCAATTCTAGGGATTAGGGTCCCTGTTCATCCTTCAGGCTGCAACTGTATTGAGTCTGCAATAAAAACAAGTCTTATAGTTATTTACATTAAGTTCTTCGTTGCAGGTAAACAAGAATAACCCTCAACCCGCAGACTTGATAAAGGAGAAAACGTTGCAGGAAGTAGTCTTATGTTATACCAAACAAGCGATTGTATTGTGTTCACTCGGCTTGGCGATCAGGTACTTGCTTCCTAATTTTGTTAAGAAATGATCCTAATGTTGTTAATAAAGTGTTCAAGTTTATCGATTTGTTTCAAACATTAACTGTTGGTTATGGTATAAGCACACCTGCGTCCATCCAAAACACTCCTGTCCTGTCGCGTACTACATAATCAAGGTATTTATATAAGTAAAGAACTTAAGTAACGAACATTCTGTATATAATTGTGGTATGTTTGAATGGGCATTAGTTTAGTTTGTGTTACACATTTTAAATATGTAATGTCTATTCTAACACGCTACTACATACAACAAGTACTTTAATTAAGTTTTCTACCTATAATTATAGTAGGTAATAACAAAATTGTGAGAGTAAATCTCTTAATAAAAAAAACACGCAAAAATCTGCTCAGATATTATGATAATAAGTACAACGATAAATCTGCGGGATTACCTTGTACGTCCATTATACAAAGAGTACAATCAGCAAGCTGCGCGCTGAATCACTTAAAGGCGCATTTTGTCTGCAGCGAGTAACTTTTGCCAGAGTCATGTCAGCTTCCGTCCACCAATGGAATTTGGAGACAGACCACAAGAATTTCTTTTGAAGGTTCTTTTTTTGTATGTAGGTAAACAGTAGGTACTCTAAGAATAGCAGCAAAATTTTATGCATATATGAATGCGTATTACAAATCTAAATAGGTTACTAAATTCCATCAAACCTATCATCGATTGATAGGTATGTAACATATTATAATAGTATGATGTTACCATGATTTCGAGGGTCAGTCAGTAGGGTCACCCTAAGAATCTGTGTAGAGATAAATCCATCGCGGTTCAAAGGTTCGAACGAGAAATGTACTTTACCTGTTTTTAGGGTTCCGTACCTCGAAAGGAAAAAATGGAACCCTTATAGAATCACTTTGTTGTCCGTCCGTCCGTCCGTCTGTCTGTCTTTCTGTGTCTGTGGAGGTATCAAGCTGGAATTTATATTTAATACTAAGGTCTACTGTCCCTTGGAGCTGTGAATAAAAAACAAGCTTCTAAGCCAGCGCAATCATAAGATACAGCCGTTTATGCCGCAAATTTTCGACACTCGCAAGGGAATCAAAACCTACAGGGTACTTACCGTGAACTCAGAATCTTGAAATTTGGTACGAAGCAATGTCTTATAGCACAGATAAAAAGAAAAAATGCGAAAACTGTAAATTTTTAGTTACATCATAATATAAAAATATTTTTACGGAACCCTCGGTGCACGAGTACGACTCGCACATGGTCGGTTTTTTTTTAATAATATAAAACTAAAAACTTACTTATAATTATAATATAAAACTAAACTTATTCTTGCGCCTATTCTTAAAAGTAATCCCGCAGATGCAAAATATTCTCCTGCATACGAAATTGCCCTCAGGGACCTTTTATTATCGTTATCGTCATTAATCAACTTAAACGTCTTCGTGGCTTGTTCCCATGAATGACAGCGAAATGGTTTATTTGGCCCTATTCGCCTTGGACACTTTGCAAGGACATAGTATTATCAAACGACTATTTCTAAATCGGTAAAATTATGACTAAATCCGTCCTAGTTCTTAAAATATCTTACCTACTGACTGACATGCACAAGTTTAAATCATAAATCCCACACAGTGATGACATAACTAACCTAAACATTTAACATTAGTGCCAAACAATTTCATAACAACCGTAATTCTGACCGCGGACGTTTGCCGTATATATATGTCGAGCATAATTCAGCGCAGTATGGCACTCGTCACGACTTCAAGGAACTACGCCTATATGTGTTGCATCCGCTTGGCTAGCTGGAAAATTTATAGGCAAAGTTTATGCGTTCTTCGGTGTAATAAAGACATCAAAAAGTAGATAAGCGAAGGGTTCCTTCCTTACTATTATCTATACAACATTGGACACTTTATTATAACCTTTTTTAATTTAATTTAAATAAATATATTGTTTAATTTTTGGTAAAATTATTATTTTGAAAATGAAGGTCTTTAAGTACTTACTTTCATAGTCAAATATGCAAAAGTTCTTCAATATACGCGAAATCAGTATATCTGGTCATTCTAATACAGATTATGAAACAGCAAAAGTGTTTTTTATTTCAGCTGGATTTTTCAGAACTTGGCGGTATTGTTCTACTATAAAATCATATTCACTGTTAAAACGATAGATTTAACTGTATTATTACGCCTATTGCTGTGAAATAACTTGTTTGTAGTTAGTCGCCAGAACGTTCACATCTTCATACAAAATCATCAAATTCACTATATTTTAATATCTAATGTATCGTCAGACAAATATAAAACTTAGCCAATACGTCAAAATATCGCAAAATCAATGATTAAAATAAATAAAAATCAGTAAATATATAAATTAAAAAATTACATCCCATTTTCAGTTTTCGTACAAAAGGTAAACCCACTATACTTTTCAAAGAGCTATTGGGTCGATGTATTGTATGTTTTATGATTTTGTATTTATTTCGTCAATTAAAAGATTGAATGTGCTTTATATTTATGTAACAACAAAACAGACTTGGAGGGACATATTTTCTGAGAGATAGAGAAACTGAATGTTAACTGTTTTCTAAAATAAAGCCTCATTGAGAACCGGCGTAGACTTTTTCTAGAGCTATAATTTTAAGAGGATAATATAGTGGGTACATGTAACAAATTTAAGGGGTACCAAAATATATATATATAAAAAAAAACATTATTTTTGAACCACCCTAACCGAATTGGCTACCAATATTAACACACATTTACACAGACATGTGGTGTAAGGGGGAGGCGGATTCAGCCAACCCAAATGTCAACCTTACCTGCCAGCTGTGCACCCTGCTAGAAAACAGACAAGGCTCTGACGACCGATCGATGGCGGGATATCCATCCAAAAAGGCTAGGTTAAATTCGAGACCGGTGGCGGGCAGCAGCGTCACCGGTGCAAAAGACCTAGCCCTGCGATCACTAACACGCCTGCCCAGCGCGGTGATTATGGGCATAACCTATCATGGAAGTCGCCATAAAAAACGGACCCCAGTTCCCGGCACCCTTGTTTCCCGGCTACGGTAGCGGCTGTGGAAATAGTAGGGTAGGGGTGCGAAGAATCACCGGATTACGGATAACGGCTACCATAAACGACTATACCTGGCAACGTGCAACGGACGCACCCTACGGCTTTCCGAGCATCTCCAAGAACTCGAAGTAGAACTTAGGAAGATCAACTGGCACATTATTGGGCTATCCGAGGTCCGAAGACAGGGAGAGGATACGGTAACCCTGGAATCAGGCGATCTTTTCTACTATCGAGAGGGAGATGTACCATCCAGAGGTGGTATTGGCTTTCTCGTCAACAAGTGTCTTTCTAACAACGTCCTGGAAATTAATAGTGTGTCGACCAGGGTAGCATACCTAGTACTGCGACTAACCCCGAGATACTCTTTGAAGGTTGTACAGGTATACGCACCGACCTTGACACACTCTGATAATGATGTGGAGGCCCTTTATGAGGATATTTCGAAGGCCCTTAACTCAACCACTCGTACTCATTTCACTGTTGTTATGGGAGATTTTAATGCCAAAGTGGGAGTACAAGAAACCGACGAATCAAGGATTGGACCCTACGGTTATGGAAGATGAAATCACAGGAGTCAAATGCTGGTTAACTTCCTAGAACACCAGAGGTTATTTTTGATGAACTCATTCTTCAAAATGAAGCCTCAAAGGAAATGGACCTGGCGGAGCCCCGACAATGTGACACTGAACGAGATAGATTTCATCATGACGGATAAGCGGCACATATTTAGAGATGTCTCCGTGATCAATAGGTTTAATACCGGTAGCGATCACCGACTTGTACGAGGCACTCTAGATATCGTATATAAGCTGGAAAGAAGACGTCTGGTGAAGTCTACTCTTCGACCAACTCCATTCCAAACCGCTCTTGGGTCCGAAAACTTCCAAAACGAGTTGAAGAACCGGTTCGGCTCGCTAGAAACCACGACAGCAGTTGATGAGAGAGCCAAAAACATGGCAAACACTCTCCGAGAGGTGGGTCGCAGGTACTTTCCAAGGCAAAAGAATGACAAGAAGTCGAAGCTGTCCACAGATGCTTTGGATCACATGGCGAGGAGACGAGAGATGATGATAACGCAGTCTAATTCCTCGGAATATAAAACTTTAAACTCTCGTACCAAGCAGCTAATCAGACGCGACCTCCGTCGCTTTAATGCTACCACCATAATGGAAGCAATTGAGCGCAACAAGGGGTCGAAAGTGTTTGATCAGCGGCTTGGGAGAAGTCACCTGACAAAACTCAAGACTGCGGATGGCCGACTCATCACCTCAAAGCCAGAGATTCTTGCAGAAGTGGAGAAATTCTATGGTAACCTCTATTCTTCACATGCCTTTAAACCTGCGCACCCAGAGAGTTGCGATGAAAGAGCCATTCTGACTCGCCACTACACGGATGACCTTCCAGAAATTGACGTTGGCGAGATTAGAATAGCTCTCGATCAACTTAAAAGCAACAGAGCTGCAGGAGAGGATGGTATCACAACAGAATTGCTGCGAGCAGGTGGGACACCGTTTCTAGAAGAGCTCCAAAACCTGTTTGATGCTGTTCTCCAGGATGGGATAACCCCGCAGGTATGGAACAAGAGCGTGGTCGTACTGTTCCATAATAATTTTTAAGAAAAAAAAAACCGACTTCAATGGGGGATGCCGGTAAAAGATTATTATACTTAGATGGTGCACTCTTAGATAGATATACAATAAAATAAAATTGGCTATAATGTATGTTTATAATGGTAGAAGACTAAGTACCCTCAATTCCTCATGGAATCTTGAAAAGACCTTGCTTGCTTGACAAACAAAACGAAGAGAACAAATCGCCAAACGTGAACTACGCGTCGTTGAAGAGTTCCTTTCTGATCATCATCAGCAGTTCCACTTCATCAAATGTCACTTTTATGAATAAAAATGCTTGATTAGTTCATGAAAATACTAAAATCACTATTTGTGTGCCTTTCACATTTGAGGAGTTCCCTCAATTCCTCATGGATCCCATCATAAAAAATCGAGCATGACAAAAATTAATCGTGAAAATAGAACTTGCTTAACAAACGCAGCTAGGAGGACAAATCGCCAAACGTAAACTTTTCGTCGTTGAAGAGTTCTGTTCTGATCATCATCAGCAGTTCCACTTCTTAAAATGTCACATTTTTGTATGAAAATGCTCGATTTGTTGATAAAAACACGAAAATCACTATATGTTTGCCTTTAATATTTGAGGATTTCCCTCAATTCCTCATGGATCCCATCATCAGAAATCAAGCATGACAAAAATTAATCGTGAAAATAGAACTTGCTTAACAAACACAGCTAGGAGGACAAATCGCCAAACGTGAACTTTTTGTCGTTGAAGAGTTTTGTTCTGATCATCATCAGCAGTTCCACTTCATCCAATGTCACATTTTTGGATGAAAATGCTTGACTTGTTGATAAAAACACAAAAATTACTATATGTTTGCCTTGAAGATTTGAGGAGTTCCCTCAATTTCTCATGGATCCCATCATCAGAACTGCGTTTTGACAAAAACGGGACCAACTTGGATATATATACTTACAATCAAAAAAAGAATTTTCCAAATCGGTTAAGAAATTACGGAGTTATGGACTAACAAACATTTAAAAAAAAAAAAAAAAAACATACAACCGAATTGATAATCTCCTCTTTTGAAATTTTGAAGTCGGTTAAAAAAGGAGACCGGTCGCTCCTCAAGAACTATCGTCCGATTTCGCTCTTGAGCCATATATACAAGTTATTCTCGAGAGCTATTACGAATCGTCTCTCCCAAAGATTCGATGACTTCCAGCCACCAGAACAAGCCGGGTTTCGGAAAGGCTATAGCACTGTAGACCACATACACATAGTACGGCAGATTATACAGAAGACTGAGAGGAGTATAATCAGCCTCTGTGCCTAGCATTTGTGGACTACGAGAAGGCCTTTGACCCAATCGAGACCTGGGCGGTTCTAGAATCCTTGCAGCGTAACCAAGTTGACTGGCGTTACATTAAGGTGTTGAGATGTCTGTATGAAGCCGCGACAATGACCGTCCAAATACAGGACCAGGAAACCAGACCTATCCAGCTGCGTCGGGGTGTGAGACAGGGAGATGTTATTTCCCCCAAGCTCTTCACAAACGCACTAGAGGATGTGTTTAAAACCCTGGATTGGTAAGGACGTGGCATAAATATAAACGGCGAATACATCTCCCACCTCCGTTTCGCCGATGACATAGTCATTATGGCAGAATCGTTGCGGGATCTGGCGGAAATGCTGATAAGCCTTAATAATGCCTCTCGACGTGTGAGGCTTGGGATGAATTTGGACAAGACGAAGGTTATGTTCAATGCACATATCATCCCAGAGCCTCTTTTTGTCGGAGATTCGGCCCTCGAAGTTGTTCAGGAGTATGTCTACCTGGGGCAGATAATCCAGCTTGACAGAAACAACTTCGAGAAAGAAGCCGATAGGAGGATTCAATTGGGCTGGGCAGCATTTGGGAAGCTTCGCCAAGTTTTTGCGTCATCCGTGCCACAATCCCTTAAAACTAGAGTATTCAACCAATGCGTCCTACCAGTTATGACCTATGCTGCGGAAACGTGGACACTTACCAGGGGGCTAGTCCACAAGTTCAAAGTAGCTCAGCGTGCTATGGAGAGAGCCATGCTCGGTATCTCCTTAAGAGACAGGATACGTAACGAGCATATACGTCAAAGGACGAAAGTTGTCGACATAGCTCGGAAAATTAGCACGCTGAAGTGGCAGTGGGCTGGTCACGTTTGCCGTAGAACCGACAACCGTTGGAGCAGACGAGTTCTGGAGTGGAGACCACGGTTGAGCAAGCGTAGTGTGGGACGTCCTCTAACTCGTTGGACTGGTGACCTTAAAAGGATTGCTGGCAGTGGTTGGATGGGGAAAGCCCAAAATCGATTATTGTGGCGCAAAATGATGGAGGCCTACGTTCAGCAGTGGACGGACTATGGCTGATGATGATGATGACACAGACATGGAATGTGAAATTTTATTATTCAATGTCAAATGTCAGAATGAAAACTGGTAGTATTTTGTCATTTGGCATGACAGATGTTCTTAGATTAATAATATACCAACAGATCCGTAGTGATAAGCAAGTGTTTTTTTATATAGTTGTCTCTTTCAATCCTTATGGTTAACCAAGATGAGTTAGAACGAGACAGATAGTACGATTATTTTCGGCTGTTAACGAATTGCCTCGATTTAAAAGCACACCAAAATGTCATATCACATATAATCCAAAACGTCACACACGTCAGTTCAGGGTACCTACCGCGAACTTCGAAAATCGAACTTCGTATCGTACCGTCCCTTTCCGTCATATAGAGTATAACATGAGAGTGAAAGGGACGGCACGACACGAAGTTCGATTTTCGAAGTTCGCGGTAGCACAGCAGCACGATTTGCAGTTATGAAAGCGGAGACACTGACAGTTGAAGACCTGTCAGATAGCACTTATCTGTCTCTCTCAAACTTACTGATTTGTGCATTAGTGAGAATAGATCATATGTACAGAAATCGTTCAACTTAAATGAGCGGATCTGCTTTTTTTCCATTTATTCTGCTTTTTTTTGCTTTTGGTATCTGATATTTGTGCAGATGTTAAATAATGTTTTGGCACATGACAGCCAAGAATTAGGTAAGTGACTTCGCATGTTATAGACCGTAGTCGCATTATGTGTACACTAAGACCTGTTTCATTACTATGTTTTGACAATAATCAATCACTTTGAATCATGTTTTTATTACCTACTTTGGTATCCACTGCCTTAGGTAATGCTTTAACACACTGAAAGTTGTGTCATGATTCATGATCTTGGAATTTCAGACGTAAATCTAGTCAAGTGATCTAAATTGGAACTCCCGGCTTGGCCATGTCATATCTTAGTCATACCTAGTCATCTATGTAATAGACTAGCTCTGTAACGAGCATGCACAAATCGGGTTACAGTTGTTACCTCATTGCATTGTAACTAGGCAAATAATTGACTTGATATAATGGATTGATTTTGATTATGGACGACAGACGGCCACGCGAGTGATAGCAATAGAGCTCCGTTTGGACACTTCGGGTAAGGAATCCAAAAAATTGTGGCTAAAGATGATTGACACACCTCCCGGTATAATAGTCAATAGATACAGAGTTTATAGCGTGTACGTACTCGTATACATTACTAGTTAAAACCAGTGTAGACGCTTGGCAATGAACCAAATAGTTTTCAGCGTTAATTAGGGTTAGTCTAATGAATTGACTGACATCTTCGCGCATTAGATGCGGCCATTATTCTCGTGTCCTGCGCTCAAAGTAGCGCGCGCTGGCGGTTGTATACATGTAGTATCTTCTATTAACAAATAATACCTAATTTGAAGACACCCTACATCTCCCTCTGACCACTAAATTCTTTAACATCCGCAGTCCACTTATCCCTGTCGATTGCGTCGTGGAGATTGACACTCACATGTCGAATTTATTTAATTTCTTCCGAAGCGCCGCTTACGCGTACCACCACCATTACGAGTAAGTACGCTGGAAGGATATTGAAGGAAAATCTCACATGTGAATGCGGTTTTCTGCACATTTGCGCTTAAATATTGCCCACATTTTCAGAGTAGGAATGGAATATATAAGGTGCTTCCAAATTAGATGCCGATACTTTAAGATATGTTAACTTACATCAAAACAATTTATTTTAAATAGGAATTATTAAAACCTTTTATATGAAAATTTTCTTTTTATTTTCCGAACAAAATAATTCTGCCCAAACATAATCATCCTGTGAATTAAACTGAGAAGGCGGTTATCACTTTCTGTCAAGTGAGCTACACATGGGATGCTAGTTGTAGTGGCCAGTTAAGTGTCACTCAAGAGGTTTCATGCGATAATCAAAGAAGTCTCAATCACTGAATACTGTTTATCTCATTAACAGGATGTTACTACGTGGCACAGGATTTTAAATCGACACGGGTTGCGAATTACCTATTCGCAAGTGTATCGTACAACGTTTTACAGTACATATGGCTCTTTAAAGTTTCGACATATGCACGTAATCTGCTGATTACCACACTCGTGCGGTAAAGTAGCATCATATGTACTGTAAATTCGTTTTATACTTAGTAAGTCTACTTCTAATATTGGCATCTAATTTAGAAGCACCTTATATTTTACTAGATGGTAATCATTCTACTTCTACTTTCCTGGTATTTATTTATCTATTGTATGGCAATCATTTCGAACCGTAAGATCTTCGAGAAGACAGTACAGTACGGTTGCCAGTTTGTTACACTTTTAGCACGTGTGTGTGCAGTGAACGTGTGTGACCGATGGTGGCAAGGAGCCGATATACTTACTGCAGTTAATTAATTAATTCTATAATTGTAACCAGTGATCTAGGTAAATAGTCACATTTTCCCACTAACCGTAATGTCATTTACAGTACATATGGTGCTATATTACCGCACGCGTGCCGTAAGCAGCAGATTACGTGCATATGTCGAAACTTCAAAGAGCCATATGTACTGTAAAACGTTGTACGTTACACGTGCGAACAGGTAATTCGCAATTCGTGTCGATTTAAAACACTCCCTTCGGTCGTGTTTCAATTTATCACCACTCGTTGCGAATTTCCTGTTATCTGCACTTGTATCGTAATGTACTATTATTCCATGAATGAAAAAGTCGACCAAAATGTTAATAACAACGATAATTATAATAGGTACGTTAAAAATAATTGAAACTCGTACCTTTTTATCCCTTATCGCCTTATGGCCATTGTAACAAGGGCGAAAAGGTAAGTGTTTCAAATTTACTGCACCGTACACCAGATATATTTATAATGCTGTCTTTATCGCTCGTGACGTAAGCGCTCGCAGCCGTCCCCCCCCCCCCCCCCCATACCCTTCCGCGACCCGAACGTCCGTATTCTGATGTAGCACCCATATTCTAGGTGAAACGATTACAACCTCTTTTTAATACGTTATACTTTTGAAGTAAACAAAAAATTTCTTACTTACATAAATTTATAAATGCTTTTAGGAAATATTACAAACACCCACACAATAAACTGACCACTCGTAACCCTTATTACAATAAGCATAAAGTGCACGAATGGTCAGTTAACTGTGTTGGCGATGGTACGTGAAGACTAAAATCGTTTTTACTAGCAACCTTCCCTGGGATCTCGCGGATTATGCTTATATATATATGTACAGTCGAGTTCATAAATATTTGTACGATCCCAGAGCTTCAAATATATAGATGTACTATTTATTAGCCAAAAATATCCGTGCGCCAAATCGATAAGAAATATGTGCACATTCAACCACCATATCAGCCAAAGGACGTCCACTGCTGGACATAGGCCTCCCAAAAATTCACGGGGGGTATATGGTATATGCCATAATCGCCACACTTGGCATGCGGGTTAGCGATCGCAGTATCTCCACGGCACTCCAGGGATGCTGCTGCCCATCCCCCGGTGGTCTTGGTCGTAGTTTTAGGAGATACCTGGGTCTTGATATTGAGTAAAAAGTTTGAAATTAAGGAAATAAACAACATTATAAAATAACATAACCCCTAGAATTTAATTCTCTACTCTAGTTGATACCTTCAAACCTATAGTATCGGTGCAATGTGATGTGAGATGGTGGCTGATTTTTACATCTGTCTGGTTTAGTTTACCTCTGGTTTACCTACATTAAAACTTTTTGCTGAAATGATTCTATCACAGCTTATAACAGAGCAGTCAGATAAATAATAAATACATATTTTAGTTTATCTGCAAGTTATGATAAATTGTAGAATGTGTATTTCTTTGGATATCTCAATACACAAAGATAATTTAAACAAGTCCATCTGAAAAGTAGGTCTTTCTTTAATATCCGAAGTTCTGTAGCAACCTTCGGGCTGCCGCTTTAAACACATACTCACTACTTTAACTCCATACTAGTTTTTTTTTGCATATGAGCAAAGGAACTGAACTACGGTACGCTACGACGCTCATTTCATGGTCATCATGTCACATAACATTCAGTGATTTTTTTTTTGGTACCTACTTTGAATTATCTGTCACGACTTACTCTACACGTGTTCTTGTAAGGTCTAAATATATAAAAATGTTTAATAAGCAATTTCCAAATGAACAAATGAAGACTCCATGACATCGGAGCCGACATGAAAGGGACGAATGTATCGCATGACATTACTGATCTCTTCTCGATGAACGTCAAATTTCAAAAGTCATGTGATGATGAAGAGAGAGATGGCGTGGTACGGCGCTGCACCTCCCCTCCCGCTCCTCTACTCCCGCTAATGTGTATCGAGATAGCTGTAGGCTTTCCAAGATTTGGGCGGTAGAATTTTGCATTTCGTTGTCCTCATAATATACGAAATGTATAGCACAGAAAGCAATGATATTTTGCAATCAAGATATTCATTATATTTTCTATGTCTGTAGTTTTTTCGATTTTTGTAAAAATGCTTTATTAGTCTGTAATTCTCGTGCGAAGTTGACTACTTTTTTTGTCAACTTTTGAGCTCCTCTAATTCTGATATTACACATTTATATGAAAATTCGAAAAACCACAGGCATAGATAATTACGTCTAGTCCATACTTACTAAATTTCATCTACTTCTGTTGCCTACTTTTCTAATGAGACTGGGACTACGTTTGTATGGAGAATGGATCGAAGAGACTCCTCTTAAACGTCTTTATGCATGATGTGTTGACATGCTTATGCAACTTAGTTACTTAAGTATCTTCTTGCTTTCTAATCCAGGGGTTGTATTAGGACAGATACAGAAAGTTACAAGTAATTATTAAAAATAATATCTATCGATATTTATAAGTCGATTAAATATTTCCCTAACATCTGTCAAGTTCATGCCCCGAGTTAGCTAGCACACGTATATCAATCCTGAAGGTATAGATATCGTAGAAAAAATAATATTCAGATTAGTAGTTTCAGAGATCAGGTACCCCTTAAAAAGTCAGACTTTACCTTCTTAGGGCTCCGTAGTCAACTAGGAACCCTTATAGTTTCGCCATGTCTGTCTGTCCGTCTGCGGCTAAGCTCAGAGCCCGGTAGTACTAGAAAGCTGCAATTTGGCATGAATATACCAATCACGCCGTCA
Source organism: Notocelia uddmanniana (assembly GCA_905163555.1). Classification (NCBI taxonomy): domain Eukaryota; kingdom Metazoa; phylum Arthropoda; class Insecta; order Lepidoptera; family Tortricidae; genus Notocelia; species Notocelia uddmanniana. Next base: position 29,213,627 of record LR991055.1, read on the forward strand.
GTGTTAAAAAAAAAACCAAAAGTTTTTTTAATGGATAGGTAAAGTGGGGATGGATTTTTTTCGTTTCCTCCCTATTTTGTGTTGTATCGTTGGATAGGTCTTTAAAAATAATAGGGGTTTGCTAAAACCATTTTTTGATAAAGTGAATATTTTCCGAAAATATTCAATCCGAAAGTTTAAAAAAATTTGTCCCCCCGCCCTTTTACTTTTGAACCGCGCGTCCTAAAAATATGAAAACTAATCGTGAAAGTAAAGCTTTATAAAGACTTAAGGAAAATTGTTTTGAACTTAATCGGTAAATTTAGTTTGTAATTTAATCGTCATTCCGTGCATTTTTGCTTTAAGTTCTTATGAGCAAAATACGCAAGTGGATACATTAACACTAATAGACCTACCTACACGTTTTTAGCGGAATAGCAAAGAAATATTGTTCAAGAAGCTTCCTACTTATGAGATCACCCTGAAAGTATTTTCGTTGAAATAAAAAAAATTGAAATCGGTTCATATAATAGAGAATTACCCCTGAAAAACCATCAACATACATCCCCGGATTCCCCGGTCTAGTTCGTGCAAATTATAGTAACCGATTTGCCGATAGATGGCGCTGTAATGTACCCCGAACGTTAAAATTGTACTTCGCGTTGTTAACATATTAATTTGGACCATAGTTGGGATCTAAGACCACATACCTATGTGACGGTCGGGAACTACGGAACCTGAGCCCGACATACTTTTGACCGGTTTTTTTCTTCATTTTATTTGGACGAAAGAGTTGCGTCAATATATCATAGCTTTGTATGTACGCAGGTAGGTGTGAGTACTGAGTAGGTAAATGATTGCGTAACGCCGTGCAAAACTCATTGTTTGGAGGTATGTCGAAAGTGGGCTGACGAATTGTTTAGGGCGATATTGGCAACATCCGTTTCCGTCGGCTTACGTCACGGCTGCCAGTGCTTACTGTTCACTGAAAACGAACAATGCGTTGATGACGCTCTTAACATAGACTGTTAAACACATTACCCTCCTTTGCGTCGCGCAGTCGGGTAAAAAAAGTAGCAGCGACAAGTGATTACGACTTCTGCTTTCTCTTTTACACGACAACAATAGAAACCACAAGTAATACAATAGATAAGACTACTATTTTGTCTATCTCACACAATACGTGAACTGGCGTAATATATAAAACAATAATGTTATATTTTTACTAAACTAGTAAAACTTGTATTGTTGTTGGTACTACTGACTTTTAAATACCTTTGGGACAAAACAATGTTTTTATTTTTATTTTACAGACTTTTAAATCCTGAAAAAAATGTTATCGCAAGGAAGTCTCCACTTCATGACTTTGTTCTGCTAAGTTTAGTTATTTATACTCTGCCTATTCCTATCACTGATAATGAGCAAAAATGAACACCACACGAAAACCCCTTGATAATGCCAGCATATCGGATAATACAGTATTTCACGATAGTCAAATCATCAACTTTTTACGAAACGTCTAAGACGCTCGTTTAGTACCATATACGTCACCATTTTCTATGTTTAAACTGCTTCCTTTTTTTCATGTCTATGAATTTAAAAATCTTTAAAATTGCATCAACAAGCTGAAGTTTGATTTTTCCGAGTATTTTCGTGTGATATGTTGGTTGGTAACGTAAAAAAATATCATTTTGTGTTGTGAAATACCCTATATGTAATCGTGGACCCGGGTACGTCCTAAAACTACGACCAAGACCACCGGGGAATGGGCAGCAGCATCCCTGGAATGCGGTGGAGATACTGCAATCGTCAACCCGCATGCCAAGCGTGGCGATTATGGCATTTACCCCCCATGAAAGTGGGGGAGGCCTATGTCCTGCAGTGGATGTCTATGGGCTGATATGGTGGTGGTCTGGTGGTGGTGGCGGCGACGCAACACAACACGCATAATGACGATTTATGGAAAATCAGATGCATGTAACGTATATACACTCCCAGTCAACAGTAGTTTGTTCCGACCGGGCTTGTCCGACGCGCCTATAGCTACGCCATAAGAGTATGTGCAACTGCAACGCTATCTGTGCGATATCTGCCCATTAAGGGGATGCCTCGATCCGGTAAAGTACGCCCCTTGTGTACGAGACACACCTATGTCTTCTGAGCATGAGTCATAAGAGAACGAGATGCACTACTCTTCAGGAATGGCTTTTATGGACAAATGCCGATAAATATCTTTGTGAAGTTTTGTTCATGTTTCCTCTAGCGAGATTTTAGATGAGGTAAGATATCATCATTTTTACTAAAACAATTAATTGTTTGGGTAGGCTGAGATCAAAAGGAAAATTATTTTGATGAGCAAGATTCACCTTTGTTTTTTTTTTCAAATTTTAGTCAGCAATCAATTGTCGGCCTGTTTAGCCTAGTTGGTAGTGCCATTGCCTCCGAAGCTAGAGGTTCCGGGTTCGAATCCCGGTAAGGGCATTTGTTTCTGTGGTGAGCAGAGACATTTGTTCCTGAGACTTGGATGTTCTCTATGTATTTAAGTATTTATCTATTAAATATATCGTCGTCTAGTACCCATAACACAAGCCTTATTGAGCTTACCGTGGGACTAGTTCGATTTGTGTAAAAAATATCCCCAAATATTTATTTATTTATCATGTTTCGGCTCTCCTATAGTTATGAATCATATATCCGAAAAATCAGTCCATATATTTTACCACTCTCATCAGGACGGCGTTTCAAAATACGCGATAGTTTTGGTTGTACGCCCAAAGTACTTTTTTTATTCTGACACGTTGTCAAACATTTTTTTTAAATAATCATTTCATGATGAAAATTTATGGCCATGTTGTATGTGACGTCTTAGGCCAGGCCGTAAAACGAGACCATAAAACCTATCGTGCTGGTTGGGCTCATCGAATAATAAGTGAACAACTCTATTTTAACTGTTTTATTGACATCTAAAACGTTCATAATCATAACAACTGTTTGTACTAAATTATAAACGTGTACTTCTTAAGCTTTTGAATTGGTGTATTCAAAACATGCTTGTTATGGCTTTTCTTATCACTAATGTTAAGAAAATGGACTTTATGTTTTTGTATAAGACACTTTATATCCTTTGTCGTTGGTTTATAATGTTATCAGATAGTTGTTTGACCAAGAAGGCCAGAAATATATTGTTGGTAAAATAGCAATGTAAAATGAACACTTCTAAGCTCTTTACATCAATTAAAACAATTTCTGGTTTCATAGATAGTGCTTAATTTAAATTACACAATCACTCATAAGAATATTCAATAGAACAATTCAAAATGCATTGCATGAATGCGAGACTCCTATAAATCACAGTGAAAGCAATGTCGATGAGAACAGTGCTCCCGAGCTTGCACACACACTGCCGGATAAGCGCGAGATAAAGTGACCCATTACAGTGTTAAGTGTTAACAGAGATTCTCTAAAGATTCATAAAAACTAAGAATTTCGCGCGTCGATATCCTTAAATAATTTGTATTACGTAAATTATAATAAATTATTAACAGTATGTATGGAATAGCTGCTTTCAAGCTGAACCGCTAGGCCAGGCTCTCAGTGCTTCTGGATGGGGATGCTCCGGTCGGTGATGGCCAGCTGCGGGAGAGGAGCCTCCACGGTAAGCACGCCGTCCCGCGACAACGACGACTTGATCGCCTCGGGGTTCGTGCCCTTTGGCAGCAGGAACTCCCTGTTGTACTCTCTGTACACCGACTTCGTGTCTGACTTCTCCTCGTGTTTCGCGTGCACCTGAAATTCAATTCGTGTGACGTCAGATTCTTAAAACAGAAATGACAACGGTTCGATTTGTCCCCGACCGTTCGTCAACCCCAATAAAAAACGAAACTAAATGTTCTGTCGCGTGCATAAAAGTGATAGCCGTCGCTGGCAATTTGCCGTGAGGTTTCAGCCAAATATTAAACCGGGAACGTAAATAAAAGTGTTTTCTAGACAATTTATCTTCATTAGAGTGTGAAGAAGTATAAAGGAATATGATATACACTTTACAGTGTTACGAAAATTTACCGCGAAAATGAATTACGGCTGTCTAGTAGTAAAATTTTTAAAGGGTCGGCAACGCGCATGTGACACCCCTGGAGTTGCAGGCGTCCATAGGCTGCGGTGACCGCTTACCATCAGGCGGGCCGTACGCTTGTTTGCCACCGACGTGGTATAAAAAAAAAAAAAAAAAAACTTTCGGTAAATAAGTATCCTGAATATACTCACAAGCAATTTGTTGTCGACTGTTTTAACGACGATTTCCTCTGGAGTGTACTGGCTGACGTCGAAGCGGAGCTTGAGGGATTTGCCGTCGCCTTCATCTTGGATGAGGGGAGAGTTCAGACTGTCCCAGTGGCTGGGCTCGGCCAGCTGTCTGCTGTCACTGTGCTGTGAGGATGTGGTCGAGCTGTGGACAGTTAAAACTGGAAGTTAAAACCAGGACTTTGCAGGGTACGTGTGGATTTTATTACGATTTGTGAAATAAGTTGTGCTACAGGTAATGAGAACCGTGCGTTATTGACAACTTAATAGAAACTACACAAATCGCTACGATGATTAATTGATTATGAATGGAAAGACATAATCGTGATTTAGACGATTAGCACGAAAGTTGCTTGGTATTTCTGTAGACATTTAAATCGTGCATGATAATTGACACATGTATTGGCGATGAGATGAGTTCAAATATACCAATGTAAATGTATGAGTCATCGCTGAAATGTTTGCGTACCAACAACAGTTTTAAAATGCCTGTTGTAATCGTATAACCGTGACATCGATAATATTTATGCTCTTGCTGACTTTACGATGCCCGAAGAAGTTAAAACAATAAAATTGCGATATACAATTAGGTCCTTATTTCATATGGTAATAAACGACTTAAAAATATCATTCCAGTAATGGAATAGTTTCAATGCATGCAATTGTAGACTACGAATAGAATTACTTATAAAAAAATAATCGACCTAACTCATTCAAGCTTGCACATGCAGACATTTTATCACGACAACCATTTGACGTACTAACGGTCAATTAAAATTTAATTGAATAACTTGAACAGAACGTGACCTGGTTTTCTATGCTTATATTTATTTGACTGTGATATAAATTAACTAATATATTTACTATGGCCCTATACATATGTGTGCTCATCATCGTCATTCGCCTGAACAGAGGTTTAATAGTAAAATGTCGACAACAACATCCCACATTTGGTTACATAGTTGCGGTGATATCTTAGTATGTTTAAACGTAAACGTCTGTGGGGATTCCTTGTGTGTTATTCTTTCCCGCAAAAATTACGAAATACTCCATATTTTTTTCAATTTTAACCGCATCGGGAGCAGGATACAGGATATATTACCTATGCGCGCGCAGTTACATTTTATCGGTTTTCTTAGTTTAATATTTCATCCTTCCTTAAAGAATATGCAATACAAAATTGTAAGTAGTGTAAGTTATTTTTTATGTTTGATTTAGCACAAATGGTGATGTCATGCGCACGACTGCAGATCCAAGGCCAGTGTCAACGTGAGCTCATCGGCGTTAGCGCACTATTCAATCTAATTTGCTACCAATAAGTTTACTTATTGATTCCATTGTGGCGTTTTAATGCCCTCGCATGGATTCACACGATGTTCGCAAAGAATTCCACTGGTCATCAATTTTTCAATTCAGTTTTCAAGCTAATAGAATTTACAACTTGCAACTCTAGTTCCATTACCTACAATCAAAAGCGATAGGCATATCGAATGTAAGAAAATAATATGATCAACCTACCTACATTGCAAGTTCAGTTAACGCGGTCTAACATGCAGGACAAAACTCAAAATAGATGAATGCATTTAGGTATTGTCAGACTTAGGTCCTAAGCTCTAATATTCCTATAATTTTAATTGTGTAACACACTATCTTTGTATTTTTATTGTGAAAGGAAGCCATGTGTTTTTATTATTCAAATATATTATTATTATACATATTATCTTATTCTCATCTCTAGATCCGTCAGTTGTGGAATGTTTCAGCGACTTAATGCAATTTAAAGGACGTCTGGCATGACTTTAATCATTGTAAACAAACGTTCTTAACTTAAGACGATCAAGGCTACGTACGTCCAAGGGCGTTGTGTTACGATTATCCGCATTAATTAATTAAATTAGCCACTACGAGGAATGATACATTCATAAAAGTCATACGTTTTGATAAACTAGTAGGTACCCAACTTTTCACGTTAGGAATTTCCGTTCCTGTCGCTTACTAATCAATCTAATCATATACAATTATCGCTTCGGAAGGAACTAAAATATCTAAATTGTATGATTTGTATAATAGGTGCATGTAATATGCCTAATTTGAAGAATAAACTACTTTTACTTTTTACTTTACTTTTACTTTTGTATGTTTATAACATGTAGCATTTTTTTATATTATTATAACTTTAATGAATATACTACTCCACTTAAGAAACTGGTGGAGGTACATTTGTGACAATATTTTCATCCAATAGGATCTTAGTTTTGTGCCTGCCACTGACCATATGTACCTTAAAGGACGGCAGGTGGGCCCTATCCAGACTACTACGCTACGCTATGGTAGACATATTTAGGAGACTAAAATTTAATTTCAAAATGTACTTTTAGACACCATGCAACTTTGACCGATATGAATCTTAAGTCTGCCACCAATGGATGCTAACATAACACAAATCTTTAAATACAAATTAAGCTCACCGAGCTGTGGGTTGCAGTATCAAACAAATTAATTGTGTGCAACAATCGCGTGCCAAGAATTCGGAGAGAAACAATTCGAACAACAGACAACGTAAAATGCAAATTCAGGCAAACTACCAACTAACAGTCTCGCTACCGGCACACACATAGGTACGTCACTTATATAGGTCTTTAAATACAGTCAATAAGCTGTTATGGCCTGCCTGATGGGAAGCAGATATTTAGGAGCTCTGATGGTGACTCTTACTCAGCAGTCATCACCACGGACTCTACACCAACATAAGCAGAAAGTAGTGACGTTGTTATGTCTACGAGTCCATAGTCAACAATAACACAACGCAATGTTTACTTTTCGGTCAAGAAAAATAACGAACGGAAATATTTTTGATTTTTTTCGCAGTTGTATGTAGAACTGCATTGTAGGTTACTACGTAGTCTACGTACCTACATCTGCCAAGAAATTCAGAGGCGTCCATGAAGTCTCTAATCTGCACTGGGCCAGCCAGAGGGAACTTTCACCTATGTGAAGAGGTGGATATGTCCTCAGAAGTGCGACGTATATAGGCTGATGGTGAATGTTAACGCCATCTATATGGTCTTGATGACATGATGACGAGCCAACGTAACATTATTAGCGTAGATAGACTTACATTTAATTGATTTACATGACAACCACCATTCTATCTATTGACCTTTTAAGGATGAAGCCAAACGAGCGTAATTTTGTGTTGTTAACTACGTACTCGTAATTTCTGTCGTCGCCATACTTGTGATTTACCGAAAATTAATTAATAGACACAAGTATGGGACGGTAGACATTGCGCAGTTCACAACTCACAAATTGACTCTCTTGGCTTCAGCCTAAAAAGCAAACTGACAGTCTTGTTTGTTTGAATATATTTGTATGCAGCTTTTGTATATCGATTTTCTACTTCATTAAGTTAATCTTGAAGGTCTCTTCCGTAGCATGTTAGTGACAGTTTTCCGCAGCAGATATGATGTCTTAAGAAGTGAAACTGTTAAGTTAATCTAACCAATGCCAAAAGATTATAAATAAAATCATACTACATATTACATACATAGGTATATAGACTATGATTCATGCGTGATAGAAAGTGCATTATTTATATATGAATAGGATTAATTTTACCAAAGTTTACGGTTACCCAACCTATACCGATCCTTCGTCAATGTTTACCTCTCTGAAGACTTGGTTACTCCTCCGGAGGAAACAGATTCAAAGTTGTAAGACATGCAAAAATCAACATTACTTATTAGTTACTTAATAAGTACCTACTGTAAATATATTTACGAAACAAATATAGAAGAATGATCTAGATGACCTGGCCAATTTATATAATATTATGATTTGTTTATTTGAAGAAATATTAAATTAAATCATTCCTCTAAATTTGCATGTTATTCCTCGTTGTCTTTTTAATATGTAAATAAGTTACATGAAAAATAAATATGCAATGCTTTTAAAGATTTTGATCCGCGTGATTGTTATAAAAAAATGTTACCTATATCGTATAAAGCAGTTAGGTAGGTAACGGTATAAATAAAAACGGACAGCGAAATTATAAAGCATACAGTGGGTACATAATAAATTGCTTGTGAATATAATATTTGTTCAATTGTGGACTGATTTATGAGTGCGTTGGCTCAGCATTCCTTTCGCTAGTTGCATTAGAAAAACGAGTCCTGCCTACGCCGGTACACAGTCGACTTGGGCGGATCGGATCGGCCGTCAACCGTCAAGCCCACGCGTTGTGTACACAGAAACCCAAAGTCATCGCTGACGACATTCTTTAACTTCTTAGTGCCTCATTACTTATTGATGTTTATGCGGTTACTTCATGTAAGGTACAATAAATCGTCAAGTACTGTACATTGGAATTTGTTCGGCCTAGTGAAGGAAATCGACCTTTTGGCGAATTGGCGTGCAGGTGCTACTGTTATTCGCGTATTCGTGTCTCTTGTGTAAATATTGGGTTGCGTCAGATGCCAGATTGTCTGAAATGACGCGGGCTCGATCCAAGTAGGTCATGTAACTCATGTACAAGTACAATACTTCAGCTATTAAACCTGAGCTAAGTCATTTAAATATCCGCCTACCTTCACCGTAAATTATGCGCCGCCACCAATCGCAATTCGATAACATTACCATAAACCGGTTTTCATGAAGCTGGTCGTTCCGCTAGTTTTTTGCGGACCGTATGGCGTATTGCATGTAGTCTTTACTGTTGTCAACAAGTCGTGTCGTCATCACATGACATGTGACCATTAAATTCTTAACAACTTTGATGCTCTACCCTACCTGATAACCTGGACTTGAAGCAGTAGTATTATATAAGGATAAAATCTACGTTTGTTATACTATATTCCGATTTACATAATGTTTACAATTTCGCGCGGTACGGTGTTTTAGCAACAATGTTCTCGGTGGAAGTCTGCGCCGGCTATTTCTATTTATGACATCATCCCGCGTCGGCCTTACGTATCGTTGCACGCTTTAAATGGAGGCGGCTGAGATGTCTGCAGTAGATGCCGTTCCGCGGAGCGATCCCGAATAATGCCTTTTGAAATACTTTCGCCGAGGCCAGCCCGAGGCGGGCGTTGCGAAACCCCCAAACCATTAATTCGAGATTCCCTTAAAGGAAAGCTGGGCCGCGGGCCGGTCGCTATCAGAATAATAAAATACGCGGCCTGCTTTCAAGGAAAATACTGTGATAACCTCTGTAGATATTAACGCCGAATAATTCTTCAATCTTAATTTTCAATCTTTTAAGTCTTATAATAGGAAATATATTTCGGACTTATTAATTTTATATATTCTAATTGGAATCTCATACGGTAATATTAGTTCGAAATATTTAATGTTGCAAAATGTTCGTTAGTATATAATTGATTGATAGGTACCTAGTTAATTATTAAAAACTACAGTAATAAATACCTTGTTGTGCTCTTGAAGAAATTGTTGCTCTCTCTGTTCATAAGTTCCGATCTGAATTTGCTCATTTCTTCCTCCATCTTCCTCATTTCGGCGTCGAACCTCTCCCGGATGCTCGAGAATTCTGTGTCGATGACTGAAAAGTCACCAAGCTTGATGGGGATATTTCTCTTAAGACCACTATCAGCCATCTTCAAGGTTTATACTGTCGGAACTAAACAAACACTGTTGTACAAACACAATTCGCGCTATGCACTGGCGGCAGACAAGGCAGCACTGATCATTAGTTCTCGACTCGGCGCCACGGGCCTGCGCACAGTTTTAAATAGCCTCACGTTCGAACGCCCGCGGTCCCGCTCAACGCTCAACGTCACTTGCTCGACCCACACTTTGCTTCTCGCTCATTCCACGACCGTAGTCGCGCGCTTGTGGCTCGTTTGCCGCCTAGAATATAAATGTTGTAAGTTCTTACTAGTTTCAAATGTTTTCATTGCCTTTTTCTTTCGGGTTACTGTTGAAGACAGACAGTCATACCCCGAAGTTCTTTCATGATGCGAGGCGCCACATCAAGGTGTTAGTAGTTGCCACTACGTAATTATCTGAACGGTGAATCATTTCAATTAGTTTTGCCACTTCTGCTTATGGTATTCTTCTCGAGGATTATTCATTGAGATATTTTTGTTGTCAGTCGTCGTTTCAATTAAGTACTCGTCATTTGATGAGTTGGTCTGCCTACTTAATTTATTACGAAGATGACCGAATTACATGTGCCTTTGTTAGAGTTGCAAAAATATTGCTTTAGCTGAAAGTGGAGTAGGTACGTTTTGTATGAAGGGGCTAAGTATTTAAGGAACAGCTTTGGAATGGTCACCAGTATTTTAAGTAAGGATGTACATATGCTTCGGTAAGACCTAAAATAATTTTATAGCATTAATAAAAAGGCTACTGGAAATGTGAAAAATATCATGGTAGTAGTACATATGATGAATTTAAAACGAAAACTATCACAATATCACTATCACGATCTTAAAAAAATAAATGTACTTATACTTTTAAAAAGCAAACCTACGTACCTACAATTTCCATCGATTACTTAGATATGTTGTTACTTACCTATCTACACTAATATCATAAAGCTGCAGAGTTTGTTTGTTTGAATGCGCTGATCTCAGGAACTACTGGTTCGAATTGAAAAAATATTTTTGTGTTAGATAGTCCATTTATCGAGGAAGGCTTTAGTTTAGGGTGGTTTAGGCTATATAACATCACGCTGCGACTAATAGGAGCGAAGACGCGGACACAGTCGCAGGCAACAGCTAGGGCCAAATATAGAGTAAGTAAATAAGTTTTATTAAATCCGCATATATGTCACAGGTGGACAGCTACAGAACCCTACATAGCGCGTGGCCCGACACGCAATTGACCGCTTTTTCAAAGGCCGTTAAAAACACACTGGATGTGATTGGAAATTAGTTAATTGCCTAATGGTTTCTTTTCAGATGACATAAATAAAAACTACCTTTTTTCTGTTTCGTGGGTAGGTTCGGACGCGGTCTTTCATTTGAGACCCATTTTGCATTTTTTTTCTTTGAATCTCTTTTTTTAAGCTATAAATTATGAAATTAATATATTTAGTCCAGTCATTTTTTAGACTCACCCTCTATTACCTACATAGTTTAAAGTCATTTCTTACAAGTTTCGATCATATTCTTTTACATTTTATTGATTTATATCTATTTAATAGGTATCTGTACACTTTATTTTTAAAATTAAAATTATAATAACTTTATAAAAAAACTTTAACTTTATTTATTAAATATAGGTAAGTACTTAATAGATTAAGACTGTCCTGTCGAGATAGAATAGATCTCGACAGGACAGTCAACCTTAAGCGGGTCCGAAATTAAAGTTCTTGACTGTACTTTAAAAACCGGCCAAGTGCGAGTCGGACTCGCGCACGAAGGGTTCCGTACGATTATCTATCTATAAAACATTAGACTTTTTTTTACAACCTTTTTAAATTTTATTTAAATTATAATATTTTTTTATCAGTAATAAAATAAGAACCTTAAATAATATCAAGTAGAATTTTGGTCAAGTGCGAGTCGGATTTTAGTTTTCCCATACATTTTGAGAACCAGCGCCTGATGAACACAACGAGGAACTTATTAAAAGTATTTTTGTATGGGAGCTCCCATAAATATTTATTTAGTTTTGTTTTTAGTATTTGTTGTTATAGCGGCAACAGAAATACATCATCTGTGAAAATTTCAACTGTCTAACTTTATGAGATGCCTGGTGACAGACAGACAGACGGACGGACAGCGGAGTCTTAACAATAAGGTCCCGTTTTACCCTTGGGGTACGGAACCCTAAAAACCGTTTCGATGGACAATCTCGTACGTAATCATTTTGTGGGGATCGTTCGTCATTGTATTCATAACAATGTCGAACGGTTCCATTCAAGTCCCCTAAGACTGGACTAACTGAACCTTGAATATATGAGTCACGCTTTAAGTTGAAAAGAGAACAAAAACATCCAAATATGTGTTGAAATATTTTATTTACATATTGTGTGTAGGTCGATATTGCTCATTCATACTCTAGATACGTAAATAACGTGAGACATTTCCACCAAATTTTACTAGAAGTCCCTCGAAGCTCCTAGTTGCAATCTTTTGCAAGGCCACGTCCAGTGTCGCGTGGGGTAAGTACTTTGGTACAGGCAACATCAAATGCAGATGATCATTTTACTGCTTTGTCGCAGTAACGTAACAATACTGCGACGGTTGGGATATGTGAAATTAGTGAAAGTGACAAGGTACTTAAATGATCAGCTACTTTTGCTGTTGACTATACTAGTTATTATGTTCCTCATTCGATCATTTTAGACTTGTTTTGACTCACTCTTACTTTGAAATGGCTAGATGTGTTTTAGTTATAGTGCACTTGAGTTTTATTTAGGTATAGATTGCCTAAACACCCAGATATAACACGTATATGTTTAAATATTTTAGGCTCACTTCTGTACATGTATGTGAGTTTCTGAGAATTAGGTAGTGGGCAGGGCGGGGTATATTGCATGTACAACCGATGGCCGTTGGGGCGGAAGGGTTCTCGAGTGGCGACCACGTACCGGAAGGCGCAGCGTGGGTAGACCCCACACAAGGTGGACTGATGACCTGGTAAAGGTCGCGGGACTCTGCTGATGCATGATACAATAATATTAGGTATGACACTAAGGAGAAATTCAGTAGTGTAGGTGACACAAGCCTACGTCATCACTTGTATCGAATACTAGGTATGATACTCAGGGGAAATTCAGTAGTGTAGATGACACAAGCCTACATCATCACTTGTATCGAATACTAGGTATGACACTCAGGGCAAATTCAGTAGGTAGTGTAGGTGACACAAGCCTACATCATCACTTGTATCGAGTACTAGGTATGACACTCAGGGGACATTCAGTAGTGTACGTGACACAAGCCTACATCATCACTTGTATCGAATACCAGGTATGACACTCGGGGGAAATTCAGTAGTGTAGGTGACACAAGCCTACATCATCACTTGTATCGAATACTAGGTATGACACTCAGGGCAAATTCAGTAGGTAGTGTAGGTGACACAAGCCTACATCATCACTTGTATCGAATACTAGGTATGACACTCAGGGGACATTCAGTAGTGTAGGTGACACAAGCCTACATCATCACTTGTATCGAATACTAGGTATGACACTCAGGGCAAATTCAGTAGGTAGTGTAGGTGACACAAGCCTACATCATCACTTGTATCGAATACTTGGTATGACACTCAGGGGACATTCAGTAGTGTAGGTGACACAAGCCTACATCATCACTTGTATCGAATACTAGGTATGACACTCAGGGGAAATTCAGTAGTGTAGGTGACACAAGCCTACGTCATCACCTGTATCGAATACTAGGTATGACACTCAGGGAAAATTCAGTAGTGTAGGTGACACAAGCCTACATCACTTGTATCGAATACTAGGTATGACACTCGGGGGAAATTCAGTAGTGTAGGTGACACAAGCCTACGTCATCACCTGTATCGAATACTAGGTATGACACTCAGGGAAAATTCAGTAGTGTAGGTGACACAAGCCTACATCACTTGTATCGATGGTTATACGGGCGTAAGTGTGAGTTGCTGTATTGAATAGGCCTGCCTGGCTAGTATGACAACTTATTACGTCACGTTTTATGTGACGTTTCAGTCCATTTTGGCCATATAACGTGACGGTATAAGCTATCATAATAGCCGGCCTGGAATGAATGCAGCCATCAATGCCCGCTGAGCAGCGTATCTGTACAAAGGTACCGATCTGTGTTAGAGTCGGAGTTATGAGTTTCTTTTGATTTGGTTTTGGGTTTTGGTTTCTTTGTAAATATTAAGATGTCCTGTTAGTATTATATTACTATGTTGTTCTAAGTTATGTATGTTGTCAAAATTCCTACACAATATATTTTTTTGTTGTTTTATATTCGTCACTGTCTGACAAGTATGCGAGTGCGAGAGTGGCGGGCGATCCACGACGATAAGTGATAAAATGGCAACCATTTTTATAATTACGGCCTGCTATTTTATAATTACGCCTGAAACTTCCAACCGTTTTAGAACTACGAATGGGTGGAGGCAGATTGTTCCAACACTTAGTGACAGCGTATCTGAAACTACCACGAAAGGCAGCAGTACCGTTACGCGCCACTGTAAGACGATATGAAGGGCCTCTCATCTTTCATATTTACAAGTATCTTCGAGCCAAGTCACTTATTTTTTATAAAGATGTATGTTGCCAATGTTGTATTAAATTATTACGTTAATTAATGTTTAACTTGAGCTAATTGGGTCGCTTACTGTAGAAATGTCAATTTAATGCGAAAATAACATATTTTGCATGATTACAGCAGAAAAAAATCCATCGTTACTTAGTTGTTTCGTTAGGTACTATAAAGTGGCAACTCGACAGTGACGTAGGTTTGTGTTTCCTTAGACCATGCGCTGATGGATGCGAGTGGCGCAGTTCCGGTCATTGCGGCGCTCTTTGGGGGCCTATGTCCGCAGAGGACGTCCTTCGGCAGATATGATGATATTGATGATGATGATGTAGTATAAAGAGATAGTTGTAAGATTCGGAAATAAGTAATCAATTAATCATAGTATCGAGACAGAGTAGCGCTGATGGATGCGAGTGGCGCAGTTCCGGTCATTGCGGCGCTCTTTGGGGGCCTATGTCCGCAGAGGACGTCCTTCGGCAGATATGATGATATTGATGATGATGATGTAGTATAAAGAGATAGTTGTAAGATTCGGAAATAAGTAATCAATTAATCATAGTATCGAGACAGAGTAAGATACGGCTTAATTTTTCCTGCCACAATGTATTCATGGGTGGAGGCAGATTGTTCCAACACTTAGTGACAGCGTATCTGAAACTACCACGAAAGCAGCAGTACCGTGACGCGCCACTGTAAGACGATATGAATTTAAGGGCCTCTCATCTTTCATATTTACAAGTATCTTCGAGCCAAGTCAGTTATTTTTGTATAAAGATGTATGTTGCCAGTGTTGTATTAAATTATTACGTTAATTAATGTTTAACTTGAGCTAATTGGGTCGCTTACTGTAGAAATGTCAATTTAATGCGAAAATAACATATTTTGCATGATTACAGCAGAAAAAAATCCATCGTTACTTAGTTGTTTCGTTAGGTACTATAAAGTGGCAACTCGACAGTGACGTAGGCTTGTGTTTCCTTAGACCATGCGCTGATGGATGCGAGTGGCGCAGGTCCGGTCATTGTGGCGCTCTTTGGGGGCCTATGTCCGCAGAGGACGTCCTTCGGCAGATATGATGATATTGATGATGATGATGTAGCATAAAGAGATAGTTGTAAGATTCGGAAATAAGTGATCAATTAATCATAGTATCGAGACAGAGTAAGATACGGCTTAATTTTTCCTGCCACAATGTATTCATAGTATAACACAAGGTTGTAAGTATAAATTGTTTGACTTCATGGGTAAGGCCGTAAATAATCGAAAATATTAACAAAAAAAAACCGACTTCAACCGAGTTATTCGTCCATTTGTCGTGCACATATTTAATGAAAATTTATGACATGTTTGGATTTCTTAGGGATGCCATTGTCAGAATTGGACCAAATTGAAATGGAAGCACCAGCTTTCATATAAAAAAGTATCATCAAATCTGTTCATCCAATCGAAAGTTCTGAGGTAACAAACATTAAAAAACCGGCCAAGTGCGAGTCGGACTCGCGCACGAAGGGTTCCGTACACCTCATAATCTACATTTAAAACCACTATACAATACATGTAATCAAAAAAAGTCGTATCTTACTGCACTTAGGCCCTTTTGTTTGGGATAGACAGTTTTTCAGCAATAACTCAAAAACCGTTAAACCTATCTTGTTCAAACCAACCCACCAACGGTTGACTTAAATGCAATAGTTTTGTAGGAACCTCTGTGTCCTTTTTGAAGGCCGACCCATAGATACCCCACACGCCTATGTGCATTAAAAAAAATTTGAGGCCCCTGTTACATGTATGGGGTGCCCCCCCCCCCTCCCCCCCGCCAGCTTAATATTTTTTCAAAATTTCACATCATATTTCTATAGCGGTTCAAAGCATACACCTTCCTACCAATAAGGGTTCCGTTTTTTGCCATTTAGCTACGGAATCCTAAAAATACAGTCGAATTGAGAACCTCCTCCTTTTTTGAAGTTGGTTAAAAGGTATGATTTTTGCCACGCTATTTGCACAGAAAGTATTTAAACAACTGTAAATCTCTGGGGTTGTATTTTGTTTCCCAAATATTTCTTTTAATGGTTTTAATTTTATGCAACTTTTAAGTTACTTCCTCGTTAACGACGTTAACATATACTTTTAGGTTGCTTTTATGTTACATAAGGCCAAGGGGGCCAATTTTACGATCTTATTTACCCTTAAATACAGGTAAATTACTTTCGAGACGTTTTTACATCTGTAATAGTATTTGTATATTTACAGGGACACTCGTACACCTTGACGTATGTCTGTATACGTCAACGTGTGTGAGGCTGGCTACAGAGGTCACAACTGCAAATGCAAAAACGTATCGAAAGTAATTTACCTATAAAATATAAGTTACTAGGTACATTGTTTAAGAAATTATATAGGACCATAATGTAAGTAATAAATCCATCCATATCCATAGGCCAAACAGCATTGGAGAGGGCTATGCTGGGAGTTTCTCTGCGTGATCGCATCACAAATGAGGCCATCCGCAGCAGAACCAAAGTGACCGAGCCCTTCGAATCGCTAAACTTAAGTGGCAGTGGGCGGGGCACATAGCACGCAGAACCGATGGCCGTTGGGGCGGAAAGGTTCTCGAGTGGCGACCACGTACCGGAAGGCGTAGCGTGGGCAGGCCCCCCACGGTGAACTGATGACCTGGTAAGGGTCGCGGGTGTCCGCTGGATGCGGGTGGCGCAGGACCGGTCATTGTGGAAGTCTTTGGGGGAGGCCTATGTCCAGCAGTGGACGTCATTCGGCTGAATGATGATGATGATATCCATGGGCACAGTTGCAGTACCTTTAGGGAGTATACAAAGGTATACCTATTTACATAGTCTTTATTTATTATGTTATACTTCTAGTAGTTTAGAGTTCCATCTAACATGAAATATCTATATCGTAAGAATTAATAAGTAACTTACCTACGATGATTCTAGTAAACTTAGTTGATTAAGGCGTGTTGAAAGTCTCTCTTCCCTCCTGCAATAATGTAAACAGCGGATATCATTCCCGCAAGAAAGCTTTTATGCTTTTACCCTTCACTTTACCATCCATTTGTTAACGTCAACTCATGGCCGCAGGAAGCTATACGATGGAAAGGGAACGAACTCATTGGCACTATTTTTAGATATGATTCCCTGTGCACGCCTGCTCACTTTTAAATTCTTCCTTGCACATGTCATTTGGTTAAATTAAGTTGGTCATTATAAACGTGGCGGTGTATGAATGAATGAATTTTATTTATTTCAGATATGTATGCCTGTAATCTTGAAATATGGTAGGTAAAGGAAATAATTTGAATAATCATCAGCCTAGGTTGACTGACGGTCCTAGGTTGAAATCCCGGTAAGGGAGAAATATTTGTGCGATGAGCATGAATATTTGTTTGTGAGTCTTCATGTTTTTTATGTTAGATATAAATCCTTAAATGCAAACAAACTTTCAACCCCCTTTGCACTCCTTCAGAGGGCGAATTTAGAATAATAACGCTGAAAGTTTTTCTTCAACTTTAATGAAACATCCATATCTAAACGAAGTCTTGAGTTTCTCGTTAAAAAGAATCTCCTTAATAAACTTTCATCCCCGTTTTCACCCCTTCGGAGGGTGAATATTCAAAAACTCTAAAATTGGTTTTTCTTATTACTTTTATGTTAGGTGACCATAAACGAAGTTTCAAATTTTTGAGATTAAGAGGAACTACGTCTACCCATAGGTACTTTGGTACAAACTTTCACATTTATAATATACTCAGCGACAGAAAATTTGACCCAAAGGTCAATTTTCATACATTTTGCGGTTTTGGGGCACATTTTCTGCCGCTGGGTTTAGAACATCGGTTTAAGTTAGTATAATATCTTCTTTAATATCGTCGTCTAAGTCACAAACCTTAGTGATTACTAGGACGAGTAGGCAAATTATTTTTCATTTCTCATACTCTGAAAGTGGGTAATTTATTGTTCATCAAAGTGGCGTGCTGAAAGTGGTACATTTCTGCTCTAGAGCAGAAAAGTATTTTTCATTCCCCATACTCTGAAAGTGGGTCATTGTTCATCTATGTGGCGTACTGAAAGCATGCATGCATTTCTGCTCTAAAGCACAAAATTATCGAAAAACAATGTGTTTGTATATTTGTTGTTTTTTTTATTTCCTCATATTCGAAATGAAAATCAGTGTTCAATTAGGGTGAAAACACCAATTTCAGCCTCGAACTATTGGCGCTCTCTCTTCGTTCGAGCGCCAAAATATCTCGTCAGAAATGGGTGCCTTTCAGCCCTCGGTTAACAATTTACAATTATCTGTCAATACAGTAGTTACTTACAAATGGTCTAAAAGCAATAGAAACACGGTTTTAACTTCAGTGACAGGGGAGAGTCGAGTAAATCTGTCTCTATCGATAGTTCGGTTGAACGTTTACCTTCGAAAGTAGCCCTACATCGGGATCTGAGCTGTGCGGGCCGTGGCAGTGGATGAAGTACTACCTATATTTTGCCTAAGAAACACATCTAGATTGCGAGTTGCCTCTAGTGTCTAGTTCATACAGGTATGTGCAGCATAAGCCCGCCAGACACTTTCAGTAATAATGACAGTATTTTGTACCTATCTTACTCTCATTTCATATGATAGAAAGGGATGGGTAGCGAAATACTGACTGATAGTGTCTAACGGGCTATAAGTGGTAGAACTGAAGGTGACGCTTATCTATAGATCTAGCACATGGGTTAGCCTGGAACTCCCTTCTCCAGCTACAGAGCTTCGCCTAGACGATCTCCAGGTAAGCCAATACGAAATCTCATCCAAAAACTGTAGTAACATACGTAAGTATCGTATAAAGTCTCGGGAAGTGCACGGGAAACTATTGTAAATACAGCAAGTTCACTTTGAAATTTTCGCTGTCTCATTATCCTTCAATATTGTCAAATGGCGGATACTGTATTTATAGTTTAATTTGTTGTCAGCCTAAGGGCATGTTAACATTTTCTAATTAGTGAGTAGTTAGTGCAACTCCATATATTAGTTGGTACAGATAGACAAACATATAAGCTTGAAGAGACTTATTGGTTCAAGCCGTAATTGATTCCACAAGCCGTACTCATGACATGAAAGTCACAATAACAAGTTAAAGCAATTGGTTGCCACCTAAGTCTACTGAAGGAACAAGTCACGGATACATATTAGGTACCTATACGATCCTTACTTCAGTATCCTTAGATTACTAGGCAAATATTCTTACAGCTCAACAGAGTTATATGGTGGTACGAAGACACCCAGAACCTACCTACTTCGAAAGTAGTGTTAATAAATCTCTTTGCAGTCACGATTCCGCCTAACTTTCTTATCTTTTATCTAATGCAGCACTACAAATCACGGGTCTCTTGTTCGCACCGGCATCGGGACAGTATCATTGCTATAGAACTGTACAGAATAGGATAGTATTCACGCTATAACCTCATGAGCATCACGATCCGTAGAGTACCGTTATTCAAAAGACGAGTTTTGTTTACTTTAGTTTTAAGTAGGTTCCTAAAACTTGTAAAACTCATTAATGTGCTTCAGTCCAGTTGAACGTCGATGCAGTAATTAGTTGCTATAAATGTTATATACCTAACTGGTTGTTATAAATAAATGTTATATAACATAGTCTAACAAGGATAAGGCTATGAAACACTATGTATGATGTTGAAGAAAGATAGTTGTTGTTAATAACATTTACAACTGCAGCCAGTGTGGGGGAGCACAGTACTATAGTCAATTAGTCACTTTTCAACTTTTCTGTTGATAAATGTTAAACTTTGCACAAATAAGTATGATAAATAATAGGGTTCCTTTTTACTGCTGTTCTGTTAGCTACGAGTACCACCTAGAGTTTCAACTTAGTTTATCTTTGTGCCTGATGTAGCCGTAAATTAAATTGAGCGTTTCAAACGTAGCATGGATGTTAATTTAAATTGGCACGTATTTTTCTATATGGTAACACTCCCACGCTAGGAATTAAATTTTATATGTAGACTGTGAGAATGCTTTACAATAATACCACCCACTCGATGAGAGTGCAGAAAGTTTAAGTTCTCATATACCATGCGTACCTATTCTTTATTTGCTTTAAAATATGGTACAATGGTGGTAGGTATTTCTTACATCTTCCTGACAGGAAGTTTCTGTACCATCTACATAGGTATTTTTCTAAAATACTACAGCATGCAAAAGTGCACTTACAAGTAAAACTATTCTTTATACATATACCTATATATATGTATAAATAAGGTAATAAATATAAGTCGTCTAATGAATAGAATATTTGCTCTTTCAGCCATCGATATAGTCGAGTTTTAAGTGATTGAAAGGTAGAAGTTTTATATACATTGTGTCGTGGAATGGTATTGAATATTTTCATACAAATTATAGTGACTGTTTTCTATAAAGAGGGTACCATTGGAATTGAAATCTAGCACAAATTTGAAGTCTCGTATTTCTGGAGTATTGCAGTTTCCTAGCACTTGTAAATTGGTTCGAGTGTTTCTTTACAAATATAGCGGCTTAAAATATATACAATCAGGGTAGTGTTTAAGTAAATGTCATGCTTTATCAATGATGGTTTACGTTTATTCCAGCGGAGATATGCCACACATTGCCCTTAAACATTTTTGCTACTTATATATATATATATACTTAGGTATATCACAGGAATTTCCCCATACAAGGAGGTCATATCCCAATATCGATACAACGTATCCATGATACGCCATCAAGAAAATTCCAAGCAGAGATATTGCGAAGTAGCCTTAAAACATAGAACATTTTCGAGTTTTTTACAATTATTACAACTTTATCTATTTGGTTTTTCCAATTACAATTTTTTTCTACTATGTGATTCCCAAATTATTTGCCGCATCGGTTTCCATAATTTGAGTATCTAGGTATTGTATTGATTGTGACGCACATGTAAAGCCAAGCCAGACCTCTGTTCCTTATATTGTATGTACATATTGAGTTTTATTAAGATTAACAGAAATGTACAATAAGCCATTCCTTTAATTAGTTACCAATGCGTTACGGGGAACGGTTCCCTGGGACCCTATTTTAAGTGCCCAACATCTCATCTCCGCACCCATTGTCTATTATCTATATAATGTACACCTACGTTCCGTTCCTGTCGTAAGTATTAACGTCTAATTAGCATACCTAATATCTGCAGCAATCAACTGCACCGTAAAACGGTTCTGTTTTGAATACTGATGAAAGCGATAAACAGAGGTCGTTCACACCATCACACCCCATCTTGATAGGAAGCGGGATTGCTGCTAAAAAGAGAATTAGATAAGGAACAGAACTTACTTTCTGCATGGCCACTTGAGAATTAAAAAAACCGTTCAAGTGCGAATCTGACTCGCACACCGAGGGTTCCGTACAAAATAACGTTCATAACGGTTATTTGGTGATTAAAAAAATAACTAACCTAGATAAGTTTATACTTATATTATTATGTTAATCTTATAAATCATATAAGTGGCGGGGGGGACGGGGAGTTTTTTCAACGTTTTTCTTCATAAATCCAAAATCTCACTTGACCATAAGTAGACTGATTTTTCGCGCCCCCTCATATCCGTCATTTTTCATAGAAAATATAAATGGAAAACGGAAAAAATGTTTATTTTCATACACGTTGTAGCCTTGGTTACAAATTGTTAGAATGAGTAGGTACTAGGTACTTACTTCCTAGGATATTTAACATTGTGACAGACACACAGAGTCGCACCATAAGGGTTCCTTTTTACCTTTTTTGGTATGGAACCCTAAAAATGGGATTGCTGACAGATAAAACTGTTGATAAAGTATGTATGTAGGTAGGTACGGGTTAACGACCATTCCTAATTAGGAGCAAGATCGAGAACGTGACGTAATGGTCGAGCTTTACTAATAAGGAATTTGAAACGCGTTCTGCCTACGTAACGTAACTCGGAACACAAACACGTCGGTAGACTCGCTAGGTATCAAGCAGCCTACAAGCTCAGCCCCAAATAAAGGTTCTAATAAATATATATGGTAATTAGTTACTAGTTACTACCAAAGTACCCTAATGAAGGGAAAGAAAACGAGGACTTGTATCTGATCTTTGATGTGAGAATCTTGTAGATATGTATATGTATTGTAAGTTACACATTAGAAGAATAGACTCAAGTGTGAATGCCATACACGTGTCAAACATTAGGGGTACGTTAGCCCAACATCCTAAATGTTTAATTGAGACCCTTATTTTCCAATAATTAACACCCGACATGCCATCTTTATTGTCATCTAAATTAGAGAGCAGCCATTGCAGTCTAATAGATATATACTTTCAACGCAGCTCCTCTCGCGTATGCGCGACAGCCCCAACCGCATTCTGAGCGCGTTGGCGTGCCGCTGGGATAGCCCGATGCTGGCCCGCTGGATTAGTGTGCATGCGCACTACTAATAGCAGAGGGCAAACCTTTTTGTATATGTTTTTTACTAACACTTAGTTTCATAAGCAATCAATTGTATTTATTACTAACACGATATGGGTTCTATGCCTGAAATAAATTATTGAATTGAATTTGCTATCTATAAGTATATCTACTGCTGCTGTTAATTAAATACTACTGCACTCGAGCACGATTGATCGTCAGTCCATCGCATTGGATGACCTTCGAGGCGATGTGGATCCAAAAGCAATGTACGGGGTTATTGTTCCTTGAGATGAGGCGTACGTCTGAAGAACTTGGAAATTGCTATTAGCAATGACGAGACTAAAGCGTACTAAACTGTCTATGGAAATTACGAGGGCGATGCTTAGAAGGAGCATCGCTACAAGGTTAGCTTTAATGTCAGTTGTGTCACCGTCTGAGAAGCAGAGCGGAACGCGTCGTCAGTTATTTACTGACAAGTCACAACGCTTACCGACAACTCGTCTCAGAGGAGCCAGTGTAGCCCCTTATAACGTTTTATGGGTAGTTGTTACAAACTTAGAGGTCAAATTACATTAGGGGCAAGCTCACGGTCGTAGAAAAATGTTTTGAGAATGGATAGGCTGGGCGCCTTCCACACTCGACTCACAGCCTATAAAGTTTCCATGAAATCTAATATGCGTGATGTCTGATGTCTTCTACTAATTTCTAAGGCTATTGATATTTTATATGGTAGGTGCCTAATATTACCACTTTCAAAAGTTAACTGGTTCTGGTAGACCCCCTACACCACATTTCTACCATATTCCCAAAACCCCCATTTTTTTGTCACGCTAACGTAGACCCCCGTCAAGACTCCTGTGGACCCCTGGGGGTCCACCTGGACCACTTTGGGAACCCCTGACCTAACCTGTGTAGCATTTTTTTATACTACGGAGCAGGCAAACCTATACATCCACCACCACTACCACCATATCAGCCGAAAGACGTTTACTGCTGGACATAGGCCTCCCCCAATTTCATGGTGGGTAAATGCCATAATCGCCACGCTTGGCATGCGGGTTGGCGATCGCAGTATCTCCACCGCACTTCAGGGATGCTGCTGCCCATCCCCCGGTGGACTTGGCCGTAGTTTTAGGACCTACCCGGGTCCACCTAACCTACATCAGTACAGGCATACTTACCGACAACCTGCTTTTAGGATTTTAAGTATAATCTGTAATTAAGGTTCGAAGAATCTGTGCTTAAGGCAGAAGAGTCACAAGCGTGTTGCCGACCCTTTATTGATTTGTGGACTCGTTGTTGACAGCTATCTGGAGAGAATGCAGGTCCCTCACTGCGCTATCGGGAGCTCTGGCGACGTTACTCACCACCAGAAACAACACCATATAGGTACTTAACTACTATCGGCCAACGCTATTACAGGTTCGCACCTCTAGGATTAAGTATTTTAGAATACATTCACAACGAACGTTCTCTATTTTAATTATCTACCAATAGAAACGGCCAGCCTGCAAACGATTTTGTTGAGAAAGTGTGAACCCGTATAGCGTTGGTCGATATTAAGTACTTATAGATCGGTTCACAAGAGCTCAGCGCGAAATGTCTATGAAATTAAATAGTTGTGTTGTTATGGCTGCGGTGGTCTGTAGGGTCAGGTCATGTTATCATGTCGGGTGTAATTCTTAAACGAAATGTAAAATTCTCCGTGTATATTAAGAATCCATTTACCTCCTATTTCGTGTTTACATGAGTCAGACTTTCGTTGAGTGCATGTTGCCTTGACGATGGATATTTTTAGAAATTAACTCCACGCTGACGACAGCAAACCAAGACCTTCACGCAGCCCGATATATCTACCTAATAACGTAAATTAGCCATGACTTCACCAGTACCTAATTATAATTAAACAGCACTACTCCGTCAGTGTTTTTAATTAGGGTTCCGTAGTCAACTAGGAACCCTTATAGTTTCGCCATGTCTGTCCGTCCGTCTGTCCGTCCGTCCGCGGATAATCTCAGTGACCGTTAGCACTAGAAAGCTGAAATTTGGTACTAATATGTATATCAATTACGCCGACAAAGTGGTAAAATAAAAAGTGGAAAAAAATATTTTATTAGGGTACCTCCCCTATACGTAAAGTGGGGTGATTTTTTTTTCATTTTAACCCTAACGTGTGATATATTGTTAGATAGGTATTTAAAAATAAATAGGGGTTTACTAAAATCATTTTTTGATAATGTTAATATTTTCGGAAATAATCGCTCCAGAAGTAAAAAAAAATGTGTTCCCCCCCTCTAACTTTTGAACCATAAGTTTTAAAAATATGAAAAAAATCTCAAAAGTAGAACTTTATAAAAACTTTGTAGAAAAATTATTTTGAACTTGATAGGTTGAATAGTTTTTGAAAAAAATACAAAAATAATTTCTGAACTAAGTTTGTAATTTAACCGTATAAACAGGTGTTTATTGTACCTGTCATTTCTACAAAATCACAATGAAATGACGTGCTTTCAAATAAAGTAAAACCGGTGAAAATCGGTTCACGCAATAAAGAATTATTCCATAAAAATCATCTTCCATACTTTAAGCTCGCGCGCAATAGTTTACTTAATTT
Organism: Notocelia uddmanniana; assembly: GCA_905163555.1. Classification (NCBI taxonomy): domain Eukaryota; kingdom Metazoa; phylum Arthropoda; class Insecta; order Lepidoptera; family Tortricidae; genus Notocelia; species Notocelia uddmanniana. The sequence continues at coordinate 29,239,192 of LR991055.1, forward strand.
GCCGATAGATGTCGCTGTACGTGGAACGCTCATTTCTACATGGCGGTGTTAAGATTTTTCCTGATTTATTAGGGTTTTGTGTTTCTGTACTTAATATGTCAACTTAATGTGACGGACGGAAAACTACGGAACCCTACACTGAGCGTGGCCCGACACGCTCTTGGCCGGTTTTAATTATTCTACTTTAGCGCCCGGCTTTATCGCTGGTCAACCGATCATACAAAAATAACCTGTTAAGTGATTAATGAAAAAAAAACCGAATTTGGGACTACATGGTCTCCCATCGAGGGTGCCCGCCGTGTCAGGGCAGCGGGCTTAGTAACCGTGGACTGGTCATTCATGGTGAAGCTAAGAGGCACCCAGGACCAGGGGCCGACCTGTTTGAGCTGCCGGCTAGCCTGAGGAGGGTGCTCCCAGCGGAATAAGCTAGCCTGGTTTTTAGGTGCTGTACAGTCGCGGAATGGAAAGGTTCGTCACTTTTCAACTGTATTTTAATACCGTTAAGGTCGAAGAATGACGAACATTCTCATTCCGCGACTATACCCACAACAAACACACCGAAGCTTGTACTATTACAAAGGGCCTGGTTACACTTTTATTAGTGATTAGTGCGAGTTCATACATTTCTTTCTCGCACTTGCAGCAAATGTACCTATGACTATGAACTCGCACTTAAACACTAATCAAAGTGTAACCAGGCCCTTATTCTGTGCCGAAGCAAGCACGTCGTCCGCACCACTATGTATCTTACCCGCAGCAGTTAAAAATTAAGCACCAGTTGAAAACGAAAAAAAATTAAACGAACAATGTACACATTGTTTGTTTACTTTTTTTCGTTTTCAACTGGTGCTTACTTTACGAACATAGTACCTGACAATCGGGTTTTTGGCGCTGAATCTGTTAAATGATTAAGTACGTTTAAAGCCCCTTTTTTGTTTAGGGGGGAAAATGCATTACGCATACCACCCGGGTGCAGGGGGTGACCCGAGTGGCTATGTGGGACTCCCGTAAAGGCTGAAGAGACCCACGGTGTACCCACTAAAAACCCGCCCATGTGCCGCCTCGCCGCCTTGTGGCGAGGTCACGGGAACGCTTGCGCACACATCCGCGACCCCGCCGGCGGCAGCCGCTCTCAAACGGCTCCTTCGCGGACGCCCGGAGGCCCTCCACGATAGGCACGCCAGATGTTTTGGCGTGCCTTCCTCCTCGACCTCCACTTTGTGCAGTAGCGGACCCCCCTAAGTCCGCTACTAGGAGGTCATGGGTGCCAACAAACTTCCGGCACCCGGTGGCGGAGCAGGTCGGTGGTTCCGCCACAAACCACACCTCGGCCGCAGAGGATAGGGAAAACATTTCTCTTCCTCTGCGGCCCCACCAACACCGTTTCTGCGGAACGGCCCCGCCAAGTTCGCAGGGGGTAGGAAGAGTGGCGCACCGAAATACCAACACGCCTCTCCCCCTGCGATCCCGCCTCGGCCACAGAAGATAGGGAGAACGGCTCACCGCATTATCGGCACTCCTCTTCTTCTGCGGCCCCTCCTCAACGCATCCTCAGCGGGCTACCCAGCCCTCCTCGGGCCAGCCGGCAGCCCAAACAGGCCGGCCCTGGGTGCCTCTTAGCTTTACCGTGGATGACCAGTCCACGGTTACTATGCCCCCCCGCCCCGACAAAGCGGGCACCCTCGAGGGGGACGTTCAAAGCCCCTACCGCAACAACCACACCGCTGGTGGCCTGGAGCACCCGAAGTATCTAAAAGACCTAAAAGTATGATCTGTATGTCGCCGACTGTAGGTACCACACTGCATTCTAACGGAAGTTAGCCAATGATAATTATACTTAAAATATCATTGAAGTTAGCTCGCAAGCTTAACATTAATTATGTAAGCTATTTAACGTTATTACACTTTATGAACAGTTCACATAGCTATGGCTACCCGGCCGTATATAGTTAAATACCTACATGTCATAAATTAACAATGAGCTGGTCGATTGTGCAATAAGTCGTTTCCTGAGGCGAGAGTTCCTTTTATGGCCGAATCGATATACTTAGGCACGTGGGCAGACGCCCACCTGCCAAGTGCCCGCAGTTAAAGGGTTGACATTAAAAACTACACGGATAGGCAACTCGCCTCTGTCAGGTGAACTGGTATCATACTGGTAATATAAATCTGACCTTCCATTGCGCGTAGTTGTTTTGTTAAGCATTATGGAGGTCACATTACAGGTACTACTACTATACTAGGGGCGAGTGGAGAGGTGTCAGTGTTATGAATACCCATCCAGTGTTATACGGACCATGTTTATAAGGTTGCCGTTATTGTCATAATATTATATACATCCCCTGATCTCACCAGTAATTCACGTGACGTGTATATACATATACATATAATAATAGTTTCCAGAGTAGCAGACCATGTTTCCTTTAGACCATGATATATTATATTAGTTTAGAATTTAATTTCATTTCATTTCTTTTCGTGCATCTCTGCCAGTGTTTTGCATAGAAAAATCAATGTTTTGTGTAGCTCAAAAGCTACTTCACTAATTTTGACGACATTTAATAATAGTCCCAAGTTCATAAATAAAAAAAAGAAATGTAAGTACATAAACAGTATACATTTATTATAATTATAGCCTAACAATAATTATAGGCACTAGCTATTCTTAGTAAATAAAAAAATACTTCTGAATATGAGTAGTTACAACAATAGTTAGTTAACCAACTTACTCATAATCAGTGTTAACAATTCAGCGACAACTGATTTTGTTTTATATTTGTGTGATATCAATGTAGATTTAGTTTAGTTTTAGGTGACCTTTATTTTGTTATAGTTTAGTTTTAGTTTACTATAAGTCTTTTTAAATATTAAATAATTTATATAACATTAAATAAAAATGTAGATTATGTGATTTTCATATAATGATTCAAGTTAAGGCACTGTACCTTAGTAAAAAACTCTTGGTCCCAAATACATTAAAATAATGATCAGAAGTGTTAGATTATAACAATTTGCTGCCATTGTTATACACATAGATATGGTCTTAGCCTATTATTATGTCACTGTAGAATAGATACAAGGGTTACAACAAATTGTATATAATAAGATTAATAAGTCAAGTTTTGTGCTAAGCATTGTATGAAATTGTGCTTAATCCAGAGACTAATATAACACAAACGGCCACACAAAAATACACCATATCCAGTCAGTGGCACTGTAATACTGTCATTACAACTCGCTAGCTAAATCTTTACAAAGGCCACATTATTTGCTGTGCATAGCTACAAAAATGTTAGCAGTGAGTGAGAAAAGAATTTGTTGTGACTGATTTATAAATAATTATTAACAACTACTATATTGTGAAGCCTACACAACAGTTTTAGATAAATAGTAGGTACATATAATGACTCCATAATCTCCAATATATATCTTCATATAATATACCTTTCTGTATACAACTTCTGTTTTTAACATTTTAGTAAAACCACATCAAAAATATACTCATTACAATTGTAACATTTACACTTTACATCTCTATACTCATAAATATGTACCTAATCAGTTTCAGTCAAATATTGTAGTCTGTTACATTGTCTTTTACACAATACATAGGAATGGAAACCTGTAATAGGCTACTTAGTTAATTCACATTTAAGTTACACATTCTGTATTGATCTTAGTTTTTCTGAATTAATAAATAAATCTCCATACTCATATACTGTCGGTTGACAACCAAAACTCACTAAGCAACAAATACCTACTTAAAGCTTGTGTCTCAGCATTGTTTCAGTACTAAAATGCAATGTTTCTAAGAGAGATGACAGAGTTTATAGTGACTTTTGGTTGTCAATTGGCAAGTTCCTTAGATTAATAATACCAACAGATCCATAGTGTTAAGAAAGATGATTTTTTGTATCAGTTGTCTCTTTGAATCCTTATAGTTCACCAAGATGGGTTAGAACGGGATGGATAGTACAATAAGTTTTGGCTGTTAATAAATTGTCTCCATCTAAAAGCACACCCATATGTCAGATCCCATATAATCCAAAACATCACAAATGTCAGGTCAGTACAATTTGCAGTTATGAAAGCCAATACACGGTCAAGTAAAGACCTGGCAGATATAACTTATCTTTCTTTCTCAAACTTACTGATTTGTCCATTAGTGGGAATAGATCAGATGTACAGAAATTCTTCAACTTAAATGAGTGGATCTGATGTACTCTGATATCAGTGGCAAGTTCACATTGTGTGGAATTGAATTTGAATAAAAGGACTGGGATTCACAAGGCTATATTATTAGTTTTTATTTCTTCATGTTGTTATTCCCAGTTTAGTATAAGTAATAATATTTCAAAGTTAGGGAATTAAATCAGTGTTTCCCATTTCTCATGCAATGTTTCAAGTAATTTAAAGCATAAAAGATTATTTAGCACCAATCAAATAATTTAATCAAGTTCTATTCTTAAAATCTTAACCATAGTTATCAATGGAGGATAGAAAACATAGGCTTTCACAGAATTCAGCCTTATTATGAACTGAAGAGGTCTTGTTTCTTATACTATTACTCATGTCTTTTTATATAAGTACTAATTACTGACTCATATTTTGCTTATCCAAGTGTGCTGTGGCCAGAATCTAATTATTGCCATTGTTACCCCCAGCAGTTAGCGATATAATTATGATGATTAGTACAAGTGCAGCAATACCACCAATTATCATCATCATTTTCATGTTCTTCCACCAATATTTCTTCTTCAGTTTCACAGCTTGTTGTTGAAATTGCGCTGCCCCGTGTTGCAATGCATCAGCACGATCGTCCAGTTCCGATAACTTCTCATCCCTGTTCATAACACTCTCGATGTTGTCACGCATAATATCGACGACTTCATCAACTTTAGCCTGGGTTTCTGCCAGCTTGTTGTTTGCTCTAGGAGCATCGCTGCTTTGATCGCCCATTTTTACGAAGTGTAAAACGTAATTTACTCACAGTGAAACAAGTATATAAAGTTTCTAATCAGATGTACCGCTATTCATATTCCTGTTCATGTACTGATTAGTCAAACAAAACAAAACAGGTGTAACCACATTCATGAATCGAATTACAAAATTTCACTTCGGTCACGTTAGATCAGATGTGTCAGATTGTCAATGTCACTTTTGATTGTCAGCAAAAGTGTCTTCGTGAGCTGTCAAGTTTGGCATAGGGGCCTTTTACACGGTTATAATCATCACGCCATACACTCATTCTAAACCTAAAGGGAGGCCCCCGAAACCACAGAATAAATAATAGTACAAATAGCCGAAACTGTAAATCTTACATGGTCACTATTATCACGCGATCCAGGCATATCATGATACGTATCACGTGAATATCGACGAGTATCGCAGTATCGTGATAATATCGGAGCAAATCCGGATATTTTGAAATCCGCGATATAAAAGGGGCGGGCCTTCAATAATATTGTTCATCCAAAGGCATCATGATAATATCCTGATATTATCTGTCACATTTTGCCAAATCTTGTGGGATTCCCGCGTCACTGGCTCAGGCATGAGCATGAGTAAATTATTAAATACTTAACTATAAACCAAAGGAAAATAATTCATAATTTATTGACTTTAAATAAACTGAGATTAGTGATAAATGAAAAGCGAAACGATTCTAACTTCCAACCAACAACAAACAAACAAACTGAACCGGGGAAATAAAGCATTAATTCAACTATCTAAGATCGTTCTTGACCATAGAAGAAGATAGTCTGCTGGATAATTCGCGGTCGAGGTCTGCTTCCCCGACGTCCCTGGCACAGGACTACCTTAAACAATTTATCATTGCTTACGAAATATCTCCTTCACTGTGGGACCCAAGGAACCAGAATTACTTAAATAAAACTCGAAAAAATGAAGACCTCGACAAATTAGCCAGTATATTAAAAAAAATTAAACCAAATGCAACGAGGGAAGATGCTAGGAAGAAAGTTAACAGTCTTCGCAGTAACTATAGGTATGCTTTAATGTTATTCGTAATTGGCCTGAAATTGTATTTATGTTATAATGTATGTCGGTTTTGAGACTAAGTATGTTATAAATTGGACTCTTGTTATGTTGTACGAGATTATTACAAGAGTAAATATAATAACAAAGATACATGGTCATAGAATATAAGTGACAATGATTAGCATACTGTAGCCTATATTAACATCCAGTCCATGCTTCCGCTAGTCTTATCCTCTTGTCTTTACTAAAATCGGATCAATGTTGTAATAGTTCTATAATACTTTTGTTTTATAGTGGTGTGTACTCACTACGCCGTAATAATAACGTACCGAGCACTAAAAGTAACTCCGACGCTTTAATAAAACGTAGTGATTATAACAACTTAGTACTGACGCGTGATCGGCGTGATAATACTCACTGTGTAAATGGCCTTTTCAATACAACTTCAATAATGAATATTGCTGATAATACTGACACACCAGTGCTTTGTTAATGGTAATAAAGATATTTTGATTTTTGATTTTGATACCACAGAATAAGTAATAGTACATCTATATTAAACTTACAATTTTAACTTGTGGCTACAACATGCAACATTTCTGTGGGGTCTGTTATACGCTTAATATTATCACAATACTGATGTGTCAATAATATCGCGGTTTTCAAAATTGTTTGGATTTTGCGTCAATATTCATTAAACAGCGCGTGATACGGACCGTGATATGAGTGTATCGCGTGATAATAATAGCTACGTAAGAACGGCTCCATTGGCGCCCTTTACACGGTTAATATTATCACAATACTAGGATGTCAATATTACCGCGCTTTTCAAAAAATCTTCAAAATTCATAAATATAAACGTGATACGCATTGTGATATGAGCGCTTCACGTGATAATCCACACCGTGTAAAAGGCGCCATTGAGATAGGGATATGAATGTCAAGGCCATCTTAGGAAACGCTGCCATAATCCCAAAAAAAAAGAAGTAAACCACTTTGTTTAAGCTTGTTTAGCTCTGCTTCTGCTTATGGCCGACAGTAGCACCTTGCCACATACGGTCTCGTCACTTAAGCATGGTATACAGTAGTAAATAGTGCATCCAGAATCCCTGCTCTCTCTACTTTCAAAAGATTAATATTACAAATGTAAAAAAATCATAATGCTTCATAATAACAGACTGTTTACATTTCAAGTCATCTGAATCTGAAAACCTACTTCATATTTAAACAACTATATCTTATCGGTCAACATAGTGACTAAGAATAATGTTATCAAATCTGACTAATCCAATCCTTATTTTATACAAGTTAACAAAATAATAAATAAGGGTTTTACGGGAATAAATCAGAACCACAGAAACTTGAAGAATACATACATTTAATATATCTTAGTTATAATAGGTAATAATAAAGTAGGTAGCATTACAATAGGAATATGACATCAGTGTTTATTGTTAATACCATCCATTTCATTTAGGCACTGTAATAACAAGAATATTTGTTGGTCCCACCCCATATTAAAATCTCAATCAGAAAATGCATTCTAAACATTTGAAATATCAACAAGTCGTCACAAAAATCTTCATGACCCAAACCCACTACAGTAAATCCCAGTAAAGTAATGATTATGTAGCATCAGTTACAATAAGTATAAAAGCTTAATATTCTACAACACTTTGTGCTTTTGTTATTTTATGCAAATTGTGCTTAATCCACAGACTATATGAACAATATAAAAACTAGACTATTTAGTTAAACTTTGGATCCATATAAAAATGTTTATGATATATTTATAAATATCAGTTCTTTGCTTGGCCATATAAGTTTTGTATGACATACATAAAAACTTTGGATTAATACTAGTTTACTTATGACAAATCTGTACAAAACTTGGCCATGTAATAGTAACATTTTATACAAAGAGAATGTAAAGTCACATGACATCAAAATACATTTTTTTACAACAACACTAATATTTGTTTCTCATATTTAATTCTTTTTTACATAATAAATAATAATAGCAAATGTCTTTCATAGTAGAACAGTTGCTCCAGCATTTTACAGATTGGTGTACAATTCACAAATAGTGACAAAACAAGGAAGAACTATCAAGCCTTTAGTAAAAAAAGAATCAAAACATTTCTGATTTGAAACACATTATTAAAACTTCTTAATCTGGTTTATGTACACTTTCTATATATAAAGAAATTACAGAGAACATTTCCTTAACTGCTTTTCCTGCATTAGAAGAACAATGATTGTTTAGCACATTTAACAATTTTGACCTTACAATTACTGTTTATAATATATTCAGAAGGTAAATGTAATAAAAAATATAGGCTTCTACGGAATTCCGTCTAATTTTGGACAGAAATATTATCGTTTCATTATATCCTTGGTACAATAATTGTTGGTACACCTGTTGATTATCGGCCGGCATTGGCATCGGCAGAAGCGGCTGTAACCGGGGCAGGGGTAGCGGCAGGAGCAGAGTTGTTGTTGGTACTCGAGCCTCCGGACGACAATGAAACTATTATAATGATAAGTAGAACTGCACCAATAGCACCAATTATCAACATCATCTTCAGGTTTTGCCACCAATACTTTCTTTTCAGCTTACCGGCCTGCTGCTCAAACTGCGCTGCTCCATGTTGCAAGGCATCAGCGCGATTGTCCAGCTCTGATAACTTTTGATCTCTTTCCAAAACTTTCTCGACGTTGACACGCATAATGCCGACAACTTCATCAACTTTGGCCTGTGTCTGCGCCAACTTCTTATCACTTACTCTAGGAGCAGAACTGCCGCCTTGGTCTTCCATTTTTACGTTGTTCAGAACTTAACGCGTAAGATCCAAATAAAAACAAGATGTGGTGTTAAATTTATAATCACACACAATAAAAAATATGGCGACAACTGGCGCAGCATAGACAATTGAGGTTTTTTTGAATAGTATGACAAGTATATGACGTCATGAGAACATGACCAACCCAAAGTCATTTGAGACATTTAAAAAACACGTTGAGCTTAAGCCCTCAATATTGGCTTTGGATCACGGATCTATACCTAAACCGGATTGAGTACTGTGACGAAAAAGTGTGACCGACAGAGAAGCCAAACTCGAGGATTGCATCTCGTTTTAATTAGGGTGACCAAGTACATCTGTGGATATGAGGATTATTTCTAATTAGGTTCTATGTACAATGAAATTTAAACTAAATTAGGTAGTAAATAAAATAAGAATATTTTTCAAAGAAATATTTATTTTGGCTAATCACAAGTTTGTGTATCCAATTTTTAATTGTTAAACAATATAGTCTTGTGTAATTTTTGCCTAAGCCCTACTTTATTTTCCAAATCTCTTAACAAATGTGTTCTCCCGTGATGGGCCATGCGTAAATTAAAAAAAGACGAGGACGAGTTTTAATTCACCATCAACAGATCAGCACGGTGGTGCCATGATACACGAGTTCGGTAGGTAACAATACAATATAACTGTTACCGAACTTGCCGGTATCCAATTGAGCTGAAATGTAGCATACTTATGTACAGTATGCGTCAAAAATTAGCATACTGTACATAAGTATGCAAAATTTCAACTCAATTGGATACCGGAAAGTAGCTGTAAAATGGTTAAGAAATTGGAACGACAACTTAAGTACTTGCACAGTTTAATCACATACAGTCCAAGTTAAACAAAAGCTCATAATGATAACAAAATTGTTAAAAGATTGAATTTCAACTGACCTTTAGAAAAGGTTTTCTCACTAAACACTTAATAACGAATATTTCTGCAAAACCAGCCCAAGTCATAGTCACCCTAATCAGTTTGACATTTGTCTTGTCGTTTTATCGTAAAATATAACAAATTGTTCCTTACCTGTGAAATGATATTCCACAATTAATAAAACTTTCACTTTTACAACCCTTTACACAACATGTTTTCACTTTTTCAACTAATTTCATCAGCCGCTTATTTTCATAATTTCAAATTTGACACCATTAAGGTTGGGGATACCAATTAATATTTGAACAATATTACTATATTTATTGCAATACTAGGTTTTAGTCAGTTAATAATGTTGATATTTTATACAATTACGAATGAGGTCAAATGTAAATTATGCCTGATAAATATGCAGTACTAGTTAGTACAAGCAAGTAATTGTTTTCAGTATTCTAAAATACCACAACATATATTTTTTTTACACTGGCAAGTTGTGCGAGTGGGACACCGCCCTCCGGTTGGTTGCTCTCGCTCGGACCGCTTTCTCTAGTCTGTCTGTCATAACAGGATATTAACTGTATTACGCGAGAATAAGGTTCAAGTTTGACTGGCTCATAAAAGTTTGTACTCAATCCGGTTTAGGTATAGATCCGTGCTTTGGATACATACCATAGACAATTTTTATTTTTAGTCATTTCATTCATGAACTTCATTCATTCACTTGCTTCAATTGTTTCATTCCATTTATTAATCCGGTCATTTGGTTGGTGGAGCGAGTGAATGAATTGATTGAAAATCACGAGCAAATTGTACAAAGCCGGCTATTTTGCGTTTTTCACCCGAAACACAAAGGATTTTCCAAAATGGTAAGTTAGCAAAGTAATTTTTAATGACATTCCCTTATTTTACGTAAAGTTTTACTGATTCGACTTAACCATTCGGTAAAAACAATCCAAAGTTGTAACCGCTGTCGATTCGCACGTGTGTCATGGTTTAAAGTTATTGTCACTGTTTCTTTCAGGTTTCCCTAAATCCCATCAGGATATTGAAAAATGAAGCTGAAGAAGAAAAAGCCGAGGTGGCTCGTATGTCTAGTTTCATCGGAGCTATTGCAATTGGGGATTTGGTGAAAAGTACACTGGGCCCCAAAGGGATGGACAAAATATTGGTTTCTATGGGCCGAAATTCCGGACAGGTATTAATTATTTTCTCTTGTTATTCTGAACCCTTATTAGCTATTTGCATTCCTATTATAAAATGTAAATGATATAACCTATATTTTAACAATGAAATGCTTATTGTTTTTATAGGTCGAAGTCACAAATGATGGTGCTACTATTTTGAAGTCTATTGGAGTTGATAATCCAGCAGCAAAGATTCTGGTTGATATGTCAAAGGTCCAAGATGAAGAAGTGGGTGATGGTACTACATCTGTCACCGTCTTAGGTAAGTTCTGCTAGTATTATGGATTTATAATGCAAAATTTATCATTTGAAAAAAAAGTTATGTTACTAAACAAATATAATTTAATAGGATGGTTTATCAGCTACATAAGATTTACTGAAATTCTCATGTTGTGTAAGTAAGCAGTTTCAAGTTGTGAGACTGAAAGTAATTTTATACTTTACTAAACTGTGAAATTGTATGGTTGTTGTGGCATTAAAGAAGATTCCCGAAAACGTGTCACGTGAAACGTGTCATGGTGGTTGTGTCGTGGTTGGTTATATCTTTCAACCCTCTGCCAAACAAGGGAGTTTTGAGACATACTCAAGGTTAGTAAAAGAAAATATAATTTACAGCTGCGGAGTTGCTCCGCGAAGCTGAGAAGCTGGTGGAGCAGAAACTGCACCCACAGACAATTATCGCTGGGTGGCGCATTGCTGTGGAAGCTGCCAAACAAGCACTTGCGAACTCCAGCTTTGACCATGAAAAGAACTTCAATGATGCAGCTCTCCGCGCTGACCTAGAGAACATTGCTCGTACAACATTAAGTTCAAAGATTCTTTCTAATCATAAAGAGTAAGTCAATACTTTCCTTATTTTAAGAGGTAAGCTTGAATTTTCCGTTACAAAAGATTGGGTTCCTTCAGAATAAGCCTGTTTTAATAATATGCTTAAATTTGCACTGTAAAGATGCAATTGAAAATGTATGTATAGAAATAGAAACCAAAATCAAGATAATTTTTCTAGAGAGCCCTATACCAATTTCTGATTTCCATACATATGTAACTTATCCTTGGTCTTCCCCTGCCTTACTTGCCTTCAATCTTACTTTCTGTGATTAACATCATAAATTTCTCTCCTATTTTCTATAACTAAACAATTTCCTTTTCACCCCCACTCTCCTCAGCACTTCTTTGTTTGTGATTTTTCTCTCCATCAATTTGGTTTCCATTCTTTCCCAACTGGTGTAGTTGGGAAAGAATGGAAACCAAATTCAAAATCTTCCAAATATTCTGTATCTCTATAATCATAGTCCACAACACACCCATATATCTATAGCTACATTAAACAAATAAAAGAAACAAGACTTATTAATTAAAAAACTATAAAAACCCGACTGTGTTTCTATGTAATTTGGAATCTGGCGCCAAAAATCCGCCATTTTGTTTATTTATTTATTTTGATATACCCAGTGTCACTCTCACAGTAAATACGAATCTAACGACACCTCTCAAGCTAAAATCTATTGAGCCGTTCGGGCTGCAGAGTGTGCCAAACAATTATACATACATACTCTCGAAAAACATAACCCTCGTTCTGGTGCAGTCGGGTAAAAATAGCAGTCATGTTGTATAAGGAAATCAAGGAGAGGAAGATGGAGAGTGCTATACCAACAAGTGTAACTTTTAAATTTGTGTTGACCATCAATAATAATAAATACAGTTTTCTGTAGCTTTTTTTACAGTAAGATAAAATATCCTCTATTAACTAACAATGCAGTGTAAATAATAAAAATTTTAATTTTTAATAATATTCATTCCTCTTTATAGACATTTCACAAAACTGGCTGTGGATGCAGTGCTCCGCCTCAAAGGTTCAGGAAATCTCAAGGCTATACAGATCATCAAGATCTCTGGAGGAGTGCTTGAGGAGTCATTCCTTGATGAAGGATTCCTTTTAAATAAAAAGGTATGCTATAGGTTGCATTACAATATTATTTTAACTTAGTGGCAGTTGCCCAGCAGGCCACACCATTAGGCAAAAAAAATAAAATAAAATGTATGATGAGGTGAACTTTCATTCCACATTTAAAATTAATAAAAAATTTACAAAATAGACATTGTTCATTTGTTACTGTTATTTATAGGTAGGAGTGCATCAACCAAAACGCATTGAAAACGCCAACATCTTGATCGCTAACACACCTATGGACACAGATAAGATCAAAGTGTTTGGTTCCACAATCAAAGTAGACTCGATGGCCAAGATTGCGGAACTGGAAGTTGCTGAGAAAGAGAAGATGAAGGACAAAGTAAACAAGATCCTGGCTCACAAATGCAATGTGTTCATTAACAGGTAAGGCATAGTGTAAATTAATAAGGACTGAAAGCTATATTAATTTTATGCAGGGTTATAGTGTTTTATTTAAAAAAAGTCCGATTCATCTATGCGTCCAAAGTAAAAACGGTTCTTTTATTTTTGAACTCATAGATTGACGAATCCAGTAACGTAAAAACTAGTTTGATGTATTCAAATGGTACTTAAATACAAAATACATTACATAGTAGCCTCCTTTTTTTTTCAATATCTATCGTTAAAGTCCGTAGCAGGATAAGGGAAGAAAAAATGCCCTTTTGTGATTAAGAGCTGATTTTGGTTTTCTACAGTTACTTACATTTAGTAGTACTATTGTGCCAAGTTTTGTTGAAAAATTCCCAGTGTTTCAGCCAGGAAAAAAATAAATTCCGAATTCATGAAATATGACTTTTCTCAAAAACTATTAAACTTTATCATACTATCTTTTTTTCATTTTATTTAGTTAAATAGTATATATGTCCTGTAAGAAAATTGCCTATCTATCTTTAACATTTCTGTAAAAAAACGTAAGTGAAAATTTAAAAAAAAAAATTTTTACATTTCTGAGGGAGTGACCACTCTAAATGTCATGTCTAAAAAGCCTTATTTAACGTTCTATCAGTCATATTAGTTTGATATTTAAAAACAAAAAGCAACAGTATCAAATTTTAAAAATATTTTGGTTGTGTTTTGTTACTTTTTTTTATCACACCATTCTAACACCGCCAAAGAACCTAAGCATAAATCCTCTTTGTAAAAAGAAAAAAATATTACAATTTTTCACATTTTTACTAGCCTAAAAATATATTTATGTCAGTTGTCGCCATTCCAACTTGTAAACCAAAAACTGTCTTCTTCTAATCATCATCACCATTTCTAAATATAGGTAAACCTTACTAAATATTTTATCAGATATACTAATCTGTAGGCTTAAACGGACTGTAACTTTGTCATAATTAAAAGAATACCCAATTGAGTTCCATTTTATTAGACTCTCTTTAAATAATATCTCACTCTGCTACAGAACCTAAGAATAAATTATCTTTAAAACGGAATAAAAAAAAGGTTTTGACAGTAAAGCGGTACCACATGTTTTTTTCGAATAATATGAATTCAAATCTGTGACACCAAATAAAAAGGTTATCTAATAACTACTACTCAGAAAAGTTGAAAAACCCCGACATTTTCATTTAAAAACCTCAATATCTCAAAAACGGCTGAACAGATTTTCATGAAGCATGGCTAAGAACACACGGGATAAAATTATCTATGACACAAAAAAAACTAAACGAAAATAGGTTCATCCGTTTGGGAGCTATGATACCACAGACAGATACACAGACATACTGGTACACAGACAGATACGTTAAACTTATAACACGCCTCTTTTTGAGTCGGGGATCCGAAATGTTTGTACCAAACCGCAATGGAGAAGTGATTGTCGATTGGTATTATAGGAGGGATATACGATTTTTTTTTCTTGGAACACGGAATTAGTGTTACCGTGACTTACTCGTAAGATAGCGATGATGATTAGAATAAGGATCTTTTTGTTTCAAATGTAAAAAATAATGTATCCCTTTGTGAGGCTAAATAAAGATATTATTTTTATTATTTCATGACGACAACTGACATAAGTATATTTTCAAGCTAATATTGACGTAAATGTAAAAATAGTTTTTTTTTCTTTTTACAAAGAGGCTTAAGTTCCTGGCGGTGTTAGAATGGTGTAAGATAAAAAAGTAACAAAACACAACCAAAATACTTTTTTAAATTTGACACTGTTGCTTTTCGTTTTTAAATATCAAACTAATATGACTGATAGAACGTTAAATAAGGCTTTTTTAGACTGGTCACTCCTTCAGAAATGTAAAAAATTTTTTTTTGAATTTTTCACTTATTTTTTTTTTACAGAAATGTTAAAGATAGATAGTCAATTTTCTTACAGGACATATATACTATTTAATTAACCAAAATGAAAAAAGATAGTATGATAAAGTTTAATAGTTTTAGAGAAAAGTCATATTTCATGAATTCGGATTTTGTTTTTCCCGTCTGAACCACTCGGAATTTTTCAACAAAACTTGGCACAATAGTACTACTAAATGTAAGTAACTGTAGAAAAAAAAAACAGCTCTTAATCACAAAAGGGCATTTTTTCTTCTCTTATCCTGCTACGGCCTTTAAATAATCACAATTAAGAGTGGCGCTATCGGACACATTAAAGCACCCTTCAGTGATACCTTTATTACCTCTGCAGACAACTGATCTATAACTACCCAGAGCAACTGTTCGCCGATGCCGGAGTGATGGCCATTGAACATGCGGACTTTGACGGCATCGAGCGGTTGGCGCTCGTGACAGGTGGCGAGATCGTGTCCACATTTGACTCGCCTGACAAAGTCAAGCTGGGACACTGCAAAGTCATCGAACAGGTTGGTGCAGAACTAGCGTTAGGTACTCGAAGTAAGGATTTCAATAGAGATCCTATACGCGTTCCATCAAGAGGGACTATTATTATTATTATTTATACACTAGCAGCTACAAGCTGATGCGTGTATATCACTGCACTTGTTATTTAAAATAATGTTTTTTGTTTTGTTTTAAATATTTGTCCAGTCTATTTTTGAAGCTATTTACTGAAGGGGCACTTATCACTGTCTCTGGTAATTTATTCCACTCACGTACTACTCGATTTGGTAAAAAATGCTTCCTAGGATTGCTTGTATAATTACATTCATACATTGAATAAATAGTACATTATTGTCGAGGCCTGGAAGGAGGCACATGCAGGCTGAGTATTAGTTTTAAACAAACGACCTTGGGAGTACATTTAATTAATACGAAGCCTGCAATCTCTAGACAAGTGTTACTTTTCACATCATATACATAAGTTTAAGTCATATACATCAGTAGATAATATATGACTTAAACTTATGTATATCATAAAAACCAAAAAACACGAAATGAAATCGCGACTCACGTAATGGAAATGACCCTGGCGACAGTGGTTAGAAATTTAGAATTGCTATGGGCTGGCTCCACGCACTCGTGTTTCCCGTTCAAAAATCAAATATTTATTCTGCAAATAGGCCATAAGGGCACTTTTACATGTCAAAGCGTGAAATTAGATAATTTAAAAAACTCACAATCTTACTTAATAATAATGATTAAAAAACATACTGATTTACAGTTCAATGAAAATAAATTTACAAATATTAAGGACGTATATTGAATACGATCTGTGTCCGAATAAACAAAAATTATATAAAATTAATTTAACCTTTTCCACGCTCTGTCAAATACAAAAGCTGGCACTCACACGCCATGATGTCGAAATGTCAAACACGAAGTTGAACCCTATAGAAATGCATGTAGGTTGATATCTCACTGCACGCCGTGACCTATATATCCGTCGTTGGCCTTGAATCCATGGTGCGGATATATGCGTCGTTGGCGTATCAGAGATGTATATGGTATTTGAGCGTCCAAATAGCGTAGAGCGTGCAAAGAGCGTACGTGGTCACATGGTGTTGTACCTCCAGGTGCTGATCGGCGACGAGTGCCTGATCCGGTTCTCGGGCGTGGAGCTGGGCGCGGCGTGCACGGTGGTGGTGCGCGGCGCCACGCAGCAGGTCATCGACGAGGCGGAGCGCTCGCTGCACGACGCGCTGTGCGTGCTGGCCGCGACCGTGCGCGAGCCCAAGGTCATCTACGGGGGAGGTCAGTACCGTGGTGTATGCTCGGTTGTAGTATTATGGGCTGATCACTCTCAGCTTTTGTTTTACTCTGGATAGGTTTGCGCTTGACCACAAATCACCTGATGGTAAGCGATGTTGTGGTCTAGGATGGACCGTAAGGTTGTAGTTCACAGGGAACAAGGATTCCGGCAAGGAGTTTCACAGCATGGCGGTTCTCACAATAAAAGTGGAAGCGAAACGCTTCGAGGGCGCTAAAAAAAAATCTGTTTATTTCACTATACAGGGTGGCCCATTCAAATCGGTCAGTATGGGAAAGTCTAAAACTATAAGACATACGAAGATTTGTTCTTAGGAACCATGTCACCGATTTTACAAGTAGAGAGGTACAAACAACCATAGAGACAATTTTACATGCCTGAACTTGTTGAATATTGTAACGGTGGTCACTTTGAACACCTACTATGATAAATTAAAGTATGTGAAAAAAATGCATTTTATTCATTTTAGACATTATGTTTCTTAGAGACATTTACTGCTTAAGACCTACACAAACGATATCTGAATAGAAATACTGTAAGTTTATTTTTTCAAAACAACCGGGTTCGATTCCCTAGCTGGGTACAGTGTTTTTTTTCAAATGTATGAATGCAGTTTTTCTTTTTATCAAAATCGGTGACATGGTTCCTAAGAACAAATCTTCGTATGTCTTATAGTTTCAGACTTTCCCATACTGACCGATTTGAATGGGCCACCTTGTATAATTATTTAGATGTGAGATTAGACAAGCATTTTATTTTTTTATACTACGACGGTGGCAAACAAGCTTTTCTAAAATTTATATAATTTAACAGGAACATTATCATATTAAAGAGTTTAAAATATCTGCCAAACTGCACAACAATTTGTCGGCAGAAAACCCAGTTACCCTCCACCACTTATGATAATTATTATAGTTACTACTTACTAGTGTAGGTAATTAAGCAACGCAAAGTCGAAATCACTACATATACACAAAATGTATATATATCGATCGATCCGACCGTTTTCGGCCACGGCGACCACTCCGACTCCTATCCAGCGTTTTGACGCTCATGCGCTCGAAGGTGGCTTATGTAGCCTATCCTTGCGGCGAAATTCCGTGCACATTGCGGGCACGAAAGTACGCCGTTCCGGTAATTATATATATATATATATACATACATACAGTACACACACGTAGTATACTATCTATGTTTTAATTTAACGAAGTTTCGTTGTTATAAAGCATTTTAAATTTAAATTGTACCTACATAGTGCTACCGTTTGCTGAACAGTTTCGATCAGGTATTCTGTTCGAATCTATTCAGAATCGCTTTTTTTAACCTTAAGGCCTGCCTGATGGTAAGCAGACACCGTAGTCTATGGACACTATGCGAATCCAGAGGAATCACAAGTGTGATGCCAAAATTCTTTTATATAGTTTTATTAATGGCATTTTTATTGTTTATAGGATGTTATTATAATATATGATGATATGGGAGTCTATTCAAAGCGTCCATGTCGCTATGTACCAAAGTGTAAGTCGGTGTATGTTCCAGGCGCGGCGGAGATGCTGATGGCGGAGGCGGTGTCGGCGGCGGCGGCGCGCACGGCGGGCAAGGAGGCGGCGGCGGTGGAGGCGTTCGCCGTGGCGCTGCGCCGCCTGCCCGCCGCCGTGGCCGACAACGCGGGCTACGACAGCGCCGACCTCATCGCGCGCCTGCGCGCCCGACACGCGCAGGGCGACTCCACCAGCGGCCTCGGTCGGTACCTTACATTCATAATACCGACAGATCCCTACTGTTAAGTGAGAAGATTTTTTCACCTCAGCGGCTCGAAAATGGCGGTTTTGCTGCTTGAAACCACTGAGCAAAATGCAATTTTGCTGCGACCGAGTTTTTTTTTTATTTTTTCATATCGTAAGTTAGTTTAAGTAACTTCATTCTTTCTATCACTATTCCTTTGTGTTATATGTTCTCGCCACTGAGGTGAAAAGTTGTGAGTCCCTCGCTACGCTCAAGATTCTAATTTTGAACCACGAGCATAGCGAGTTATAGAATCTTTCGCTTGCTCGGGACTCAACATCAACACTCACAGCAAAAATCTACTTTGCTCTCTTGTTAAACAAATAACTATTGTGGACATGGGAAGGATATGTAAAAATGTCTTGTGTGTGGCATAGCGAAGTTCAAAATTGGAGTTTTTTTTTTCGGTATAAATTATATACAAATTGTTAACAAAATAAGATAAAAAAAGAGAAAAGGAAACTAAAAGTTAAGAGACGAACTATTAAAAACCAAAATAAAAATTGTACCGGTCCTCGACGCGGTACCAGTGCTTGACACAAGCACTCATCTAAATATATAAAAGAAGAAACTGACTGACTGACTGACTGCCTGACTGACTGACTGCCTGACTGACTGACTGACTGACTGACATATCAACGCACA
Source organism: Notocelia uddmanniana (assembly GCA_905163555.1). Classification (NCBI taxonomy): domain Eukaryota; kingdom Metazoa; phylum Arthropoda; class Insecta; order Lepidoptera; family Tortricidae; genus Notocelia; species Notocelia uddmanniana. The sequence goes on from LR991055.1 coordinate 29,258,605, forward strand.
GCCCAAACCGCTGGTCCTAGAGATTCCAAATTTGGCACGTAGGTTCCTTCTAAGGTCTAGGGGTGCACTAAGAAAGGATTTTTCAAAATTCAACCCCTAAGGGGGTGAAATGGGGGTCCGAAGTTTGTATGGGGAAATAAGATTAGTTGGACTATTTTATTCGAAACTTCACAGGAGTATTTCTAACGATAAATGAGTAAATACGTGTTTCAGGTTTTTTGAGAAATCAACCCCTAAAAGGGGGAAAGGTGGTGACAAATTCTGAAAATCCGGCCTGAATCTGAAAATTAGCCGTATTTCTGTACTTCAAAGGACCAGAGTTTATGACCGCTGCGCGCTGCTTGGTCGTTTACAGACCTATTGGTGTTACTGTAGTACACAGATACTTTTACTAAGGGCCATTTAAGTCATGCTTTTATTTCATCGGCCCTTTCCCCTTCGTCCTCTCGGAAATGTATGATAATAGTTTTCGATCCTTATTTTTGCCAAAGTCAAAAGAAATTCAAAAGTTTGCCGGTTCTCAGAATGTATACTGACTTTTCATCTGTTCATCTGTTAATGAATCACAATCACCAAACTTCGTATACCGAAACCCCCAGAATGTAACAACTACTTTTCTGGAGACCGCATCTAAATCGGTTCAGCCAAACGCGAGATAATCGTGGACAAACATACGAACCTGTTTTTTGTAGACGGTTATAAATTTCGTTAAGTACGCGGGCGAAGCCGCGGGCAAATGCTAGTGAGAAAAAAAAAGTGTTAACAGTTGACATATAACAAGTGTCAATCATGGCAGGTAAAAGAGTCGAAGACTGGCACACATACTTAACTCTAAAAATCTGTTGAAGCAAATGCTTACATTATTTTAGAAAACACAAAACGCAAACAAAAAGAAAGTGAATTACACACATTCTAGAAAAAAAGACCTGAAAATTTACATTTACCTTAATTATTATTTTAATGGATAAACATAAATAATTTAACTTTAACTAACCTTTTGAAGACCACCGGGGAATGGGCAGCAGCATTCCTAGAGTGCGGTGGAGATACTGCGATCGCCAACCCGCATGCCAAGCGTGGCGATTATGGCATTTACCCCCCATGAAATTGGGGGAGGCCTATGTCAAGCAGTGGACGTCCTAGGGCTGATATGGTGGAGGTGGTGGTAACCTTTTGAAAAGATTGGAAAACTGAACTTTGGAAAAGATTAATATCGATCTTAAAATAATGCTTATTATAAAATAATGATAATAAAATAAATGCATACTAATTATAATATTGTCCCGTTTGTCGTATAGACATGAACAACGGCATAGTGGGCGACATGAAACAGCTGGGCGTGACGGAGTCGTACGTGGTGAAGCGGCAGGTGCTGCTGTCGGCGGCCGAGGCGGCGGAGATGATCCTGCGCGTCGACAACATCCTCAAGTCGGCGCCGCGCCGTCGCGGGCCCGACCACCGCCCCTGCTAGGCTACTGTCTACCCTACCCTACCCGGCCGATACACCCGACAGCCGCATTCTCACAGATATACATCTAGGCGATAGTAGTGTACAGTGGAACCACAAATATAAGTTACATCGGCAATCTTCGTTCACGCCGACGACTGCAGACAAGTTCCGAATGAAATCGAATGTATGCCCAATTCAATATCAACCTTATTACATTATACGTAAGGTAGAATATGCAATGATAGGTGAACTCGTGCTCTCTCGCTACGCGCAGCCAGACAAAATGGCGGGCGCCGGAGTTGACGGCGTTCACGCGCAAGATGTTGGCCAATGGCCGTTGAGGATTTTACCCGCGCAAACGCACTGCCTTATGATTGACTAAAATATTTTCAAAAAATGCTTTCTGCGCAGGTACGTCGATGTAGCTTATATTCGTGGTACTCTATACTACTATATGTAACTGTTAATAATGAGAGGCATTAAAACACGAGTGTGGTTTTTTTTATTAAACGAGCCGCGGACGAGTTACATAATAAGATCACACGAGTGTTTTAAGGCCTGTTTGTGATTATGTACAGTGCCACTAGTTTACTGAAAAGCTGGTCTTTACGGATGGGCTTTGAACACATTACAGAGGATTTACTGTATGGATGTAGATAAATCAACTAACCTAAAAGCACTTTTGCGGCGAGCCGATGCTTTATGCAGTGTTTACGTGTCGGTCGCGATTTCCGACCTCCGGTAACAACCACGTTCTCCTACTCATTCAGGCTCGTTCGTTCGGGTTCTGCCGCGTTCGAGTTTTATATAAGTCGCGGAATGTCTAGATATATGTCTGTGAAAATTTTGAGCTTAAACTGTATCTTAAAATAAGAATGCGCATATGTATTACTATGGCCCGGTTAACCTATGAGATGTTCTACGGAAGTATTTGCGGTTTAACTTGTGATAAAAACAGAGACACAGTACGAATATTGGCGATAACACCCTAACCGGAAGGATTGTCTAATATCTCATGGAGAGTGCAGTTGCAGTAGTATCTTATTATCTGTGGAAGTCCAGTGACAATGGTTACATATTAGTATCATAATCATAAAGTATTTTATCCAGATTGTTTATGATATACGAGTAGACTGACGATTAGTCCAATGTGAAATCATTGTCATCGGAATTGTCCAGGCAATCGCAATGTACCGGTGAACTGGTGTGAAGTGAGCTATCTGATATGAACTGTCATTATACGAATGATTTATTTCTTCTTTAACATCACATAAACTTCAGTATTTTTAGTATAAAGTAGTGGCGGGTCGTTGACGGTTTTCGCTTCAACGAAACGAAACGTTAACTTGGAAAACGTCAACTAGTTGATTTCGTCAACTAGCTTTTTGCTTTAACAGATCAGAAAAAGGCATTGAGTTGATACGTTTAGTTTGAGTAAGGGCGAAAATGTTAAGGGCTTTAGCTTAGCGTTAGAGTCGTCAACTAGTTGAGTCTGTTAAACATAACGTTTCGTTCGTTGACAAACGAAAAACGTTTTATCAACTAGTTCGTTGAATCAACGACCACCACTAGTATAAAGTCGCATTTAGATGTTAGTCGGTTTCTTATCATTTCGATTTGTGGGCGACTGTATGACCAAATTTGTGTTTTACAACCGTAAATCTTTAACACTAATTTTGGTTGTCCACTTCACACCAGTGGTTTGCCGATACGAGAGTAAAACCATGTTTCACTAATCAGGCGAATAAAGCATTTTATCATCTTTTTATAAATACCTTGATATATAATTAATGCGCTGACCGCATATACGGTTGGCGGATAGCAATGCGAACAATGTGTGGATGTTAGAATATGATGAATTTTCTCATTATTTTTCAGATGTCCATATTTATTTTTATTTATACTTGTAAAGCTTGGTCTACGCTGATGCTAGTATTTTCAAAGCTTACCAATTTATTTCATGACTACGTAGCATTAGAATTTTACACAGAGGGAGTAACTAATTCAGTTTTTTGTAGAGAAATCGTTTCTTACAAATTATGTGAAGTCGTGGAATTAAATTGTCCTCTTATATTTTTTTGTGTCGTGTATGGTCACAGATGTTATTTTACTAAATATCCTCTTAGCATTGCTAGCGGAACTATTCATAAGATTCTTAATACAATGTTGCACTAACTTTTGTTTTAGTTTTTTCGGCCGCAGATGCCTTGATTTAATGATGTATGAATAAATATTTAATACCAATTCATGCGTTTACTATTCAAATTCCTTAAGTATACAATACGCAAGATGTTTTTCAATAGCGAAGACTTGCACATAAATCCTACTTAAAAGTATGTTTGCGCAGTCAATATTTAAATGACAGCTGCCGGTGCCATATGTAACGTTGATCAGTCTGTGATCGTAAGTCGTTGCAACCCAGCCTTAGGCTTACAAACTTAGGCCTTGGGATTAGAAACTTGTCAAACTTTACATACATTGAAAGAATTGTTAGGCTGGGTTGCACCAAACCATCTGTAATCGTAAGCTGTGTTCGTTAAAATTTGAATGTATGGAAAGTTTGACAAGTTTCTATGGGATGACAGCTGCCGGCGCCATATTTAACTTTGATCAGTCTGTGATTGTAAGTCGGTGCAACCCAGCCTTAGGCTTACAAACTTAGGCCTTGGAATTAGAAACTTGTCAAACTTTACATACATTGAAATTTCAACGAACACAGGTTACGATTACAGACGGCTTGGTGCAACCCAGCCGTCTGCAGTGATATAATTTGGCTAAACCGCCATAACCGTCACAAATGTGTGATACAATTACCAGATTATTCTATGTAGACTTAGCGTGGACGTACATTCATTGTATTGCGATCCCTTTCTATTACCAAGTAAAGGTACATCACGACCACAAATATAAGTTACATCAGGCAATCTTGCGAAGACGAAGATTGCCGATTGCAACAAACGAAGATTCCAGATGTAACTTATTTGTGGGCGTACTGTACGCTCGATGTTGTGGACGAATACCTGGGTAATGATACAATTATATAAATAATTTCCCATCTAAGTGAAGTCGTAATGTCTTTTGAGAAATAGATTCTTCAACCGGATATACTGCGCCAGGTATGACCCGCTCCGCTAAAAAAACCCGCTCCGGTAAAAATTCAGTAGAGTGGGTGACACGAGGCTACGTCATCACTGCCGTCGAGTCCATAGACGGTTGGTAGTGTGTCATAATCCGGAGTATGAGACCTTGTTTCCTTAGACCAGGAGCTGGGTTTGGCATTCCAGTTGGGTAGGTCCGAATCGGCTGGGCGGCGTGCGGGAAACTAGGCATTGCAAAATCCTTCAATATGATCATAATCTTTCATCATCATCCTAGCGTTATTCCCAGTACAGTTGCATCCTGAAGGATGTCTGGAGTCCGCTACCTAATCCCAAGAATTGGCGTAGGCACTAGCTTTTACTGAAGCGACTGCCATCTGACCTTCCAACCCAAGGGGGAAACTGGGCCTTATTGGGATTAGGCTTGTCAAGTAAGTGGGCAAATTGACTGTTAGAAGTTTTCAAGCCGCCCGAAGGCCTCTAACTTGGCTTAACATATTCATAATCTATTCGGAAGAAAACTTAATTCTAAATACACTTGTTATTGTGCAAGTGTAGGTTACAATATTCAATCGTAAGCGACATGCAAATATTACACTTATTTTTTTACCCACGACGGATCGGAGAATGTATATGCGTTTATGGTGAGAGGTTGTTTGTTTGTTTCTTTGTGTGTGCACCTCAATATCTCCAAAACGGCTTGACCGATTTGAACACGGTTTTCTGCAATGGGTTTGTGGTTCATTCGGGACGAACCCCCAATAAAAGTTACGTCTATAACTCGCCCGGGGGCGCTGCAGTCAGCATTTTTCTCTTGGAAGTGCGTTTGAGCGCATTTTCTCCGGAACTCTGCTATCTGAGGATCACGATGTAGCAGAAAAACATAGGTAATAGGGAACTGTAAAGGATGATTCACAGTAGGCCGTTCCGGGTCCGGGCCGGCCCGTTTTCTTCTAGACAAATACGCCGGCCGTTGCGTTTGCTGTCATAGAAAACGGGCCGGCCCGGACACGGAACGGTCTACTGTGAATCATCCTTAAAGCGGTTAGATATATTTGTGTCTGTTTTTGAGCGCTTTTGTTTATGTTTGCGTAGCAGCCGTTATAAACGAACTTCTGAGGGTCTAATGCTGGAGTAATACAACATCACACAGAACCTTTCGAAGGCATATAGCTACTTGACAGTGTTTGGGCTCTTTTCATCGTGTTTGCTGAGTAGCTTCTGTACATGATTTGCTGAGGGTCTGATGATGGATCAGAACAATATTGCAGGGAATCTTGTTCAGGAAATTATTGAGTGAACCGTGTTTTGACTCTTTTGATAGTATATACTTATTGAGAAGCTTCTTCACCTGAACTGCTGAAGGCCTGATGATGGAACAGAACAGCACCCTAGGGAGCTTTGCGAAGGCACAAATATGTATTACCGTGTTGTGATTATTTTGATAGTGTTTTCTCGGTATCTTCTGTGCATGAACTGCTCAGGGCTTTAGGTATGATGAAACAGAATAACATATCAAGGAACTTTGTGAAGGCTCATAGATATAATTCTGTAATACGGCTCTTCTAAAGGTGTTTAATGAGTAGTTCCTCTACAAGAACTGCTAAAGGCAGAATTTTTGCTTTTTATAAGCAGGTGTAAGCGATATGTCCCCCAAACGGGTCTGCCGATAAAAAAATATGATTTAAGTATTATTATGGGGTTTATGATTTATTGGCGATACATGACTTAAATATGCCACGGGGCACTATAAAAACCATCGTGTTATATTGTATATATTGTACAGGATTATAACGGCTTCACCAATTTAGATGTACGGCAGAGCGAAATTAAAGGATGATTCACAGTAGGCCGTTCCGTGTCCGGGCCGGCCCGTTTTCTTCTAGACAAATACGCCGGACGTTGCGTTTGCTGTCATAGAAAACGGGCCGGCCCGGACACGGAACGGTCTACTGTGAATCATCCTAAATATGGTAGTTACCCACGACGGAACGAAGAGGACATAAATGCATTGAGCACAGAAAAGTTATAAGTACTCGTAGGCGCAGATTCTCCAAATCGGCTAAACCGATTGACATACGGTTTTCTCCAATGGAATTGCGGTTTATTATATTTACGAAAAAAAACGGCGTGATTAAAAAAATACACTTTTTTAATAGTTTAGAATTTGTAATTTTGAAAACGAATAAGGTTTTCATCAAATTTCGTCATCCATCTTAACGAGATATATTGCGATGTAGAGTAGGATAGGTAGTAGCTACTTATTTCCACTTTGCCCTAGTTGAAGCTTAAAATGATTAGTCCAATTAACTGATATTAAATTCCTTGTTCTTGTGAAAGAGGACGTAGGATGTGAGTGACTATACTGGGCTCGCATGTACATAGGTACTCGTAGTGTGCTTTCTGCGGGCTTATGATGGTTGCCGTTTTATCACTTATCGACATGGATACTTGTGAATGACACCCGCATACTTGTCAGAACGTGACGGATGTCTTATCCACGACGATAAGTGATAAAATGCCAACCATCATAGGCCCGCTGAAGGGAAGCTTCGTGCCTTCAGTTTTACGCAGAACTCGGTCTCTGCATTCGTGTGTGCCACACACCTTCGGGCCTTCGGTCCTCAGGTTCCCTTTAAAGACAGTTTGGGATAGAAAGTCTCCATATATAATGTAAATAAATAAATAAATATGGGCACGACCTTCGGGCCTTTGCTCTTATAGCTACCTAGTAGTAAGTAGTAGTAGGTATGGCTAGCGTAGTAAGCGCGTACTGAAGGGATACTGCGATACTTTGTGCCTCGTGGTGCACGCCCTTATACCTCGCGTGCCTCGCTGCTCACGCGTGGGCTCGCCCTTACAACCTTCAGCTCGCAAGCTAGCGTTGAGAGCGTTCTGGTGAGACACTTCGAGCCTTCAGACCTACGTAGAGTTCGCCTTTCAGTCGCAACTAGCCTTGACGCTCCCCTTTGAACACTCAGCGATAGTTAGAGTCCGCGTAGGCTCGCGCAGAGAGCGTGAACCGTCACGTTGGGACTTTTAGGTATTTCGGGCCTACTGACCTCTGTCTTTGGTTTCGCGTGCCTCGCCACTTACCTTTAGGCTTCCGGAACTATGGCAGCCCTCGACGGATTTTTCGGGGTTTCTAACTATACCTCGCAATCTTACAACCGTTTTTGAAATCTACTTTTATCTTTTATGTACTTACTTCGTGTATGGTCGGGGGGCTTTAATTTTTTGTTTTATTATTTTACAATTAGAAACGTCGTGGGTTTTCCAAATTTTTTAATTTTGTTTTATATTAATAATAGGTACGTAATTACAGGAAACTAGTTAGTTTCTTCTTGTTAACCGACTTCAAGATTTCAAAAGAGGAGGTTATCAATTCGGTTGTATGTTTTTTCTGCTGATGATGATCAGAATGGAACTCTTCAACGACGCATAGTTCACGTTTGGCGATTTGTTCTCTTCTTCGTTATGTTTGTCAAGCAAGCTAGGTTTTCAAGACACATTTTTGTCAAGCTTGAGTTCTGATGGAGGATTCCATGAGGAATTGAGGGTACTTAGTCTTCTACCATTATTAACATACTTATAGCCATTTTTATTTCATTGTATGGAATCTAAGAGTGCACCATCTAAGCATAATAATCTTTCACCGGCCTCCCCCGTTGAAGTCGGTTTTTTTTCTTTAAAATTATATTCCGTATCATTTAGTAATATTATGCTGTTGTGTAATAGTAAACTACATACCTTGTTTTGTGTTTACCTACAAGTACTGAAACGTGGTTACTCAATCAATATGGGCCTCGGAAAGGCTTAACCACTAAAAGGGCGCTCGTTTCCTGTGAGATCGAGGAATGTTCTATTTCCAGTTGTCCACACTGCGAACAGATGGCCCAAATAAAATGTACCTGTATCGAATGCTACTTCCCGACTTGGCGAGGCGGAACCAGTATGCGGTAGGTATTTTGAGTTTTTATCATAACTGCTGACGTCGCGTAGATTTTCTTACTTACCGGTAAAAGACTGTAGTCTTTAAAAGTTTTATAACATAAGCCTGTGACAATCAGGAAGCACTTATTAGAGAAGCGGCGTAATATCGGTCGTCGTTTGTCGTTTGTTCATACAGTCCTTAAGGCTCGTCACAAAACTGCCAAAAAGTTTACGGAGAATCTGTGTTTTTCTTTTGAATCTTAATCAATTCGTAATTCTGTGAAAGATAAAGTCAAAATAACCTAATTCTGAAACAAGAGTCACAGGAACACTGGAAAAGTGACAATGCATATTTATTCCAATTATTTCAACCTTTTAATGCCTGTAGCGTATGAAGTAGCGCAGCAGTACACTTTAATCGTTAATTTTAATAAAGCCCCCTCGAAACACGACGTTCAGTTGTAATGCTAACTGTTGGTAATTATGAATGGCGTCTAATACTGTGGCTGCATAGTTAATAATCCTGCATGAATTCACTACTCTGACGTCTAATTCATTAGTTACCTACCTGTGACAGGCGGCATTCCAATGCCGTAGGTGGTAATTTATTTAATTGTATCCCCGATTAGCTTTGGAATCACGGGAGTGTAAACTAAGCAAGCTTTGCTGTACCCAATGAAATAACGGCGGTGGATGTCTATTGCAGCTGCTCTTTTCGTTAAACTGTCAAGTTAGCCTCCAAAATCCATTTTGTTTCAGTTTGAATTTCAACAATTAACCACTCAAGTGCTCGCGTTAAAAAAAAAGGTGGTCTAAAGTGCTCAAGATTCACCGAGCATTAGCAGCGCATTGTCTTGTGTTGTTAATAAATCGGTTGCCTGGCTTCGTCTTAACTTTATGCTATGATTCTTTTTATGTTATAAAGCTAAAGGAACAGGCAATTTGTTTATATAATTAATTACATAGGTCACCATAGTAAAATATTTTTTTAAAAAGTCACAATCTTTACATAGCGTTTCAAATGAGATCTTTTGCAATAAATATATTTTTATTTTATAATCTAAATCGATAACATATGTAAATCTTATTTTTATTTAAAACTGTAATAGTTTACGCTTCGATTGATACCAAATAAAGTATATGATCCCGGGGAAATATTTTGCATAAAACCTTTTTCATTTGCAATGTTTACATTGTCAGTTTTTCAATTCGCCGCAAAACAGTGTAGTTTGTTTATGATTTTTGTATGAATAATTTAGGCAAACGAGTACAAAAATATTGTCAGACGTAGATAGAGACACTATTAATCTTCAAATAACAAGTGCCAATTTTGTCAAAATCGCAACAATTTCTGTCACAAATTATCAATAACAAAAAATAGCCTTACATACCTAACGTAATGAGTGCCGCTTTTGACGCCCGATTAAAAATAATTCCATACACTTCAAACCACATAAAACTCTTAACACATATACTACACATGTTACACTTCACAACTTAATAGATATTCGACCGATTACAACTCGATTTATATTTTTGTTCTCATTTCAAAAGTATACAAAAACCCACGCAAAGGTCCCGTCTCAAACTAACGGACATACTCCGGCGGACCTGCGCTGTCAAAATTTAATCATGGCGGCGATATAGGACGGGATACACTGGTGCGCAACGAAACCACAGTTCACGCAGTGATCGTCAATATTGAAATTACGAAATTTACATTTCTTATTAAATCAATTACGAATAGTTACAGATCCTTAACTTATGACTTAAACAATGCTAATACGAAATTAACAGCGGTACACTCATGGTGACTTTAATTATATATTCTTGAAGTAATAATAACGTTTGGCATTTTATTTTAAATATCATTGGCTGTCGTGATATAGAATAACTGACAAAGTAGAAAAGTTGGGTAACCCGCCGATATTTTCATTTCAAAGTTATATATCTCAACAATGGCTGAACCGATTTTGATAAAACATGTTTTACTAATATTATCGTTTCCCGAGACAAAAGTTATGTTATTAACTTATTATAAATTCGAGGAGTTAAAAATGCAGTATTTTTTACATACACACCATAATAGTTGCAACTTTTTGGCTCGACATATCAGATCTCAATGACCTCGTGTTTACGTGTCTAGGCATTTATAGTTGCTTCAGTCATATTGATCCACGGCTATAAGATACTACTAAATTTCTCTTGGAAATCCTGCTCTGAAAAAAAGACAACCAAATAGGTTCACCAGTTTAAATAAAAGCTACGATGCCACAGACAGATATACACATTAAACTTATAACCCCCCTCTTTTGCGTTGCGTAGTATAGTAGTAGTAGGTACGGTACCAGAACTGACTATATTGTAATTTCATCATGTCAGCCGAAGGACATCCACTGCTGGACATAGGACATATATTTATTTGGCACCCCAACAAGTTTTTGACGTGATAACGTCTTTAAAATCGTTTTAGTCGGGTGACATGTTCAGAAACTTGTGTCACACCAAAACCTCACGAGCGCGATCGCAGGTATAAGTGAAGTGCAAGTGAAGTAAGACGTTATCACGTAAACATCTCGATCGTAAACCTACTTTACAAACAACCAATTTTTTTTTTTAACTCTAACAGGTTCTCATTGCTGAGGTGGTAAGTTTTATGTGATGTGGTATGTGTGTGGTACACGAGAGCAAAGTTACCTATATGCATATCGTGTATTCGAATCCCTTGATACGCTATAAAATCTATCATAGAATCACTTGCCCCGCTCCCTAATAGTGATTCGACTAAGGCATACTTCGCTACCTCGGGATTCGAAATTATTACTCGTCGTAAAAAAAACGACTGCTCTCTTATTGCACAAATAATTATTGAATCCTTGCCTGACACATCCCATAACCACTAACGAGTAAAATTACAATGAAAATTTAAGAAATTAAATTAAATTAATATTTGAAAAAAATACATCACATGTAACAACAAAATTACACACTTATTTTGTGAGGTAAGTATTTTTTATTGGTACGTGGTTTTCACTGCAAATTTTTGGGTGTTAAGTTAAGACGACTATACAATAGTTTATATGCGAGCTACAAATAACTGAGATAACGGTCAATACGAGTCAAAATCAGAGGGCCTACTCCGAACTTCGAAAATCGAACTTCGTGTCGTGCCGTCCCTTTCACTCTTGTGTTATACACTATATGACGGAAAGGGACGGCACGATACGAAGTTCGATTTTCGAAGTTCGGAGTAGGCCCTCAGAACTGGTTTTTTGAAAAAAGAAAACCATACATTCTTATTTGAACCATTACATGGAATATGTGAATTTTATAAATTTATATGATCAGTTGAACAAGTAAAAGTGAACCCTACCTCTACTTCATACATTCATAAATAAAAGGTAAGCAGTTACATTGGTAATGGGCCGCCACTTAGTATGCGTAAAAGAACCTATCAAAAATGAATAAACTAAATTAAACCATTCTGCGACAATAGCCCAGTGTGCACCACGCCTTATGACATAATACGTGGATCCGACGCGAATCGGCGGAAGTGCCTTGTGCAACCACAGTTGCGTACAATAGTATTTATAGACGTCACAAGTTCATTCACCTAATCCTGCATAGAACATACCTAATTGTTCATTAAAAGTGGATTTATGTTGATTTTAATAGACGCATTTATTGATTTTAATAGCCTAGTACAGAAATATGGCATAATCACATAATTATGTACGATTTAAAATTAACCTCGCAAAATTTTCATCACTCAACGTACTTTGTTGGAAGAATTTATTACATTCCATTTTAATTAGTATCGAAATATATGCTTCGTCTTATGAAGCAGTAAACCAGGATTAATTTGGTATATAATACCAATTAAAAAATGCACAATTGATTGCTCACAGCATTTTTTAATCGCGAGCTCTCTCGCTGACGTACCGAACTTCGATGGTCATGAAAACAACTTTTATATTTTATAAAAATTGTTCCGTAGACTGCGGTTTTAATTTTTTTTCATGTTGCCACATTCATACTCTACCTATATAACTCAATTAAAAAGCGTTCTTTGCATGTTCCGCATAGCAACAATTTAAAAACCGTTGGAACTCCAACTCGCAACTAGTGTTGCGAGAGCACTGTACGTTTTCCCAAGTCGCAACCCTAGTTGCGGAGAGCACGTGAGTGGTTAATTTCTGAATAATTAGTTACAGCAATTAAATACCTTTAGTCACCAACATATATTCCACTAATTAAATTAATACACAAGCAAATAACAAGTGTGTTAATAAGGATATTTAAATACAGGTTAAATGGGTAAATTGCAAAAAAAATACATGAGTAGTTGATGCTTTCGTTAAGAACACTTAATTGATCCCTTTGTGTTACGAAAGTTAGTCATACAAACTATATGGGTCACTTTAGTAACACAAAGGAATCAATTAAGTTTTCTTAAATAAAAAAGAAGAGTCCGCAGTAAGCTCGGTTCTCCATACAAACGTAGTTTCGCTCTCATTATAAAACGCCATGCTAGAATAACTCGACACTTTGTATACACAATGGGATCCCGGCATATCTAGGTGGCAAATTAGTTTCTGTTGCTTGAAATTATAATGGAGAAAAAATACAGCGATTACTAAGGTTTTCATACAAGACGTAAAAAAGTCAAAAACTCGCTGTATTTTTTTTCTATATTACCTACAATTTCTAGCAACAGAAACTAATTTCCGAACTAGATATGGCGGCTCCCATTTGTTAACGCATCGACCGATGTAGACTGATCTCGTTTGGTAACACGATGTAACACCATCACTAGTTTTGCGGTTTGATTTGAACAAAGCATTTTGCGCAGCCGGCATTGCATCTTCGCGTACCGCCGTTTCTACAAATTCCCCTTCATTCCTCTAAAATTCCTAACGAACAAAATGGAATTCTCTCCGAGAAATCTTCGGCTACCTAAACTGGGACCATAATGAAATTTTCCTTTATTATTTGATTTACCTGCTCCTACAGTTTTATGTTCCTGCAATAGTGTTATCCGCTGTATAGAATTGGGACCATTCTATTAAGAGGGTACAATTTTCGCGCTTCAGTCATAAAAGGTTGTTCAGGTGAGGCATGGCAGCGTTAAATTTACTTGTCAGGTATGTTCCATCGGAAACCGTACCACTTGTAGCTAACACGAAAGGAATTGGATTTTTTGTTCTCGCAAATAACTGTCAGTTTTGGAGGTCGGTATGTCATTTGTAAACCTTTGTTATAAATTAAGAAGCGAGTTTAACTGACGTTTGGTTTATCAAAGCCGAACGCACGCGTCAATGCTGCAACGCGCAAAAAGTACCCTGCGCTTGTTCTTGATGCTGCTCTTAGTAACAAAAAAAATATAATTGCTTGCTTGGGGCTTTTGAAAACTCGAACAGAAGGGAGCTAAACAAGTCAACTTTAACAGAGAGTTGGTGAAGTACGAGTAGACGGACGACGTAATACTACAGACCCGGTTGGAGTCGGGCACGCAACTGATGAAGTTTTTCGGGAGAGGGCCATGATGTATCCCCACCTCGTGATGGTTACAAATAGTGGCCAGCTGCTGGTGGAGACGCGGAATTGTGCGTAAGCGTTGCCGAGGCTCCACCATAAACAGAGCGAACAACACCGTGGGGATTTAGACGGTAGTCCGGGCGGTTCCCGGAAGCCCGTCATTCCCGTCCTGGCTCCCCCGGACAGGCGGGATCGTAAAGGCATTTCCCCATTCAAAAAATGGTCGCTTTAGGGAACGGTTAATCTACCAATGAAAACCACTTTTTCTTTGTTGACACCATCATTTTGAAATATAATTACCGTAAATTTATTACACCCATTTACTACTCCACATGCTTTACGTGAAATAAATGTAGAAATAGACACCATAATAATCATTTTGCCGCATTCAAATAGTCTGTGAGCATGCGATTGTAGGTGGTTTGTGGGAAAAGGCAATTCAAATATTGCTATAATTATGAGCCATTTCGTTTCCACTGAGGCTAATAAAGCTCGGGTAGTGAAGGTTTCAAGAAAACATTATTGTCCCGAGCTAGTTAACCACTTATGTGCAAACTAGTTCAACCCGATAAGTTAATGAAATAGCTGTTCGTAGTGACACAAATGGCTCATTTTTACAGGTCATTAGATCCCCACATTCCGCATACCATAAGGGGAAGGTCATGCTATCCGTTTCTTGCTAAAGGGGAAAACAAGACAAGGCAACACGAGCTCTCAGTATGGGGGGCATGGGACCTAGTTATATAAGTAAATTAGGCTCAAACAAACTACCATATATTTAATCGGCAATGTGTCGCATTCTCACACACTGCGTTATGCGCTTATGAAACAGAGAGTGCATGAACCAAGACTACAATTCAAACATGATTTTATTATTTCAGTCATTCCGGAACTCCCTCCCTACTCTAGCCTGGGCAAGATTTATCAGTGGTAGGATAATGATACGTATCTAATAAATAAAACCGGCTAAGCGCGAGTCGAGTCACTATGATTTTAGGAGAAGAGAAGGAACGTAAACTCATATCACGGTTACTTACATAGGGTACGTGTTATTTTATAACAACTCAATTTGTAGGGTTCCGTACCCGAATCAAAATTTCTCAGTATAAGGATATTGTTGACCCAAAGCCATACAAATTGTCAAATAATATTTTTAAATGTTTTTAAAGGCGTCTCCCATAGGTACAGGTAAAAGGGGTAAAAGGGGGGTGAAAAAAAGACAATTGAGCGGGGTATTGTTGTTTAGAGCTCATTGAGTAGGTAAATGGGTACTGAATTTTTTGTTCAAAAAATATTGGAATACAAAGGAATGTGAAGTCACCAAAGTCAGCATTATACAAGACTTTTAACTTCCTAAAGATTTTACTAACAAGTTTTGTATACATATATAAAATCTGATTCATTTTTTGTACCCTCCTAGTAGAAGATACGATCAAATTGATTTAGAGGTCAAATGTGTAGCACAAATTAAGGCGACTTCCTGATTTGGCGGGGCGGGAGCGATATGTGTTAGGTATTTTGCTCTTCGACGTGAATTTACCAATGTGAGATTTCCTCACTTGACGAAATACTGTCAGTAATACGTTTGCGCAGTAGTAATACCATGCGCAAAAGTGGGACAGTACTGCATTAGTATCGGTTGACACTGACAGCTCACAGTTTTATCATATCGTACCGCCCCCGCATCGACAAGTCAGGAAGGCGCCTAAGGTATGCCGGCGGCGACACGACACTGCTACGGGTCTACGCACGCTACGAGTGTTACGAGCGGAGCCGCGTAGCGATAAGTAAATAATTCTGCCATTCGGATGGCTTATATTCTACATCTGGTACGGAACCCTATATATACGAAGTCTGAAATGCACTTAAAATATATAAACCTCACCACCACGAATATCATTGATAGTACTCGACTAAACAAACTGACCATTTTAGGGTTCCTTACCAACATAGTAGAAAAGGAACCCTTATAAATGGTGCCTGTTTGTCTGTCTGTCTCTCGCATTGCTAAATATCTCAAGAAATACTTATATTATCGATTTGAAATTTGGAATACTTATAAATATGGCTAACATACATGCATATAGAACACGTTTTTTAAATATATATTTTTTTCTGTGAAAATTTATTAATACAAGATGGCGCTGTATCCATGACGTTCAATTTCACCTTAATCAATGCGGTCAGGACGAGTAGGTACACGATCGTTGTACGGAACCCTTTTGTCCGGTTTTTTTGTTTAGAGATTACCTGCGTGTCAGGTACCCAGATTTCGGGGGAAATCCTTCCATGTCAGCTGCCATTTGCGCTATGTAATTCAGAGGACTCTAGGACTTCAGCATCTCGGGTCGTTCTACAGTACTACAAAGATCGCTTGTCCATAAACACTGTCTTATACTATACGTATATAATCTTTGAATATCAATGTACACGGTGTTTTCACGCGATTCACCGGTAAGTGACGAGGAAGGACTCGTCCATTTTTAACTCTGCTTTTGTTCCATCGGAGGCGACAATTTAGATAAATGGCACATCCGCTGCCGACCCACTAAATTATTCACACTCGCCTAGTAGCTTCGCTTTCTCACATGACAAGAAAAGTATTGCACAATAAAGTGAAATATTTAGAGAGTAATCTAATCACGTAAAGAATGTACGGTAGAAGTAGAAGTGGCATGCCTATTTTAAATGTTACATTTTGTGAAGTACGTAATATACTGAATTTTGATAGGTATGGTATAGACAAAAATTACCGTCGTCTAAACATGATTTAAAGTTTTTGTACAATTTCTGGTTAAAATGTATTATTAGTACTTGTTGTTATCAAACTTTTTTCCGTCCCGACATCGCCAAAAGTTAAATACGAAACGGCATTATCGTGAATATTTTGCAGTGTACCGTAGAAAGTATTGCGGAGAAGCTAATAACTTCATTCCAGCTCGCAATTGCACTGCGGTTGCGTGGCATTGGGGCAGGATTAAAAAACTACAAACATTCGTCATTAGTTAACATTATTCACTTAGTTGCCAGGTTTTTCATCGTCTGCCTTTTAATGAAATTCCAAAGGTCCTATTACTCTCTTATTTACATTGCAGTGTTCGTTCAGGCATCGTTCTCTATTTACATTTACGGTTTGTACATTCCCCTTGTGTGTTTCGTTGCGGCTTGAAGTATCATTTCACCTATAACCTAAGATATGTAGAATTTATAGAAACAGTCGTTTTTAGTTAACGAACATCCTTCGTTTGTATATCACGATTATTCTAAGCGCCGTCGTCATCGTTTTCAAGACTCAATGAAAGGAACATCCTAAGGGCTGGGTCATCATTTGCGTTTTTCGAATTGGGAGCTCGGTGGTGAACTGATGGCGGCGCAACGTGAAAGAAGTTCTGGTGCAATAAGCGATATTGATCCGTACAGTTTAAGGAGAAACTTTTCCTCCTTGTGCGGTTTCTATCGCTTGTATAATTGGATTGTGCTCCAAAGACTGTTCGACATGCTGATGCCCACGGCCGCTTTCTACCATCGCATCGATTGCCGTCAGCAGGGAATCCATCACCTTAGAACCTAAATGGTCGCGTACGGTACGGTTTCAGAGATATTTCCTCTCTCGTACGGTCCGGTTCGTCGGTTCTTCAAGAAAGAAGTGTATAATTTTGCATGAGACTCCTTTGGAGTTGCAGGCGCCTGCGGTGACCGCTTACCATCAGGTGGGTCGTGCGCTTGTTTGCCACCAACGTAGTATTAAAAAAAACTGTCCTAGGCTCGCAATTTTGCAACTACATATACAATAATAATCTACGAGTTATTCTAATACAACTGCTTACCTATCAGTGCGTCGCGCTGGTCGCGCTTACAGACACAAATACATTGCACAAAAATTTTGCTTGACTTGACCGATCGCATTGGAATCAAAACCATTCGTACGAGTATATCATATCAATACGTCAAAACTCGTTCCCGAATCTGACCCCCTCGCTGTAATGGCTAACATGCTGAAGATTCCCGCCGTCGCTGGGAAGATCCCCGCCACGCGAATTTCGACACGCCGCGTACGGGATCTTAATTGAAATTAATTTAATATCTTTGTCGCCCTATATGTATCTAGACACGCGGCAGCGTGCCCAGCCAAGTTCACCGCAGGAACTGGCGGACAGCAGCTGTGTGTTAAAATGTAGTGGAGATAATAAATAGATTTCAAAAACGGTTGTATGGTCGCGAGGTACAGTTACAAAGCCAGAAGAATCCGTCGGGGGCTGCCATTGCCTGCCCTGAAATGAAGTAAGATTACGAAGTCCGTGTTATAGGTACTTCAATTTAAGTTGCTGTATGTAATGTACCTCGAGCTTTACTATTATTAATATTTTAATGAAATTAGGAACAGACATGGCAATGGCAGCCCCCGACGGATTCTTCTGGCTTTGTAACTGTACCTCGCGACCATACAACCGTTTTTGAAATCTATTTATTATCTCCATGTACTTACTTCGTAAATACCCAGTCGGGGGATTCACATTTACTTTATTTTATCATTTTTGAATTAGGTTAATCGGTCGTGGGTTTTTAAAATTTTTAATTTTGTTTTATTTTATTATTTTTAGAGAGCAATGTCTATACGTTCCTCACTCAAACGTTCCAGTTGTAGAATGAGCTCCCTCCTGAGGTTTTCCCAAGGGATTATATTATAGTATAGGGCTATTCAAGAAAGGAGTGTATACATGTTTAAAGAGTCAGCAACGCGCATTGAAACCCCTGGAGTTGCAAACATCCATAGGCTGCGGTAACCGCTAACCATCAAGCGGACTGTATGCTTGTATGCCATCGACGTGGTAGAAAAACAATGGTTGTTTCTCACTTAACGCTATATTTTCCGGAAACAAGCACGGTAGGCCGAAGGCAGAGCTCAGCGTAGGGACATATGCCCAAAGCGTCCCATTAGAAAGCACACTCGACGCCAGCCCGAGACCTGAAGGGCAAGCCCAAGTAGATCCTTCCTATCGAGTGTTTTACAAGAGAACCTGGAAGACGAAGGCTCGGAGCGTCCTTTGAGAGAGTTCTCTCCGCAAGCCAGAGGGCCGAAGACCCAAAGGGCGAGCCACCACTATCCACCTGTGTCTTTACAATTAAATTTGAGGGCCAAAAGCGCAAAGGTGAGTGGCAAGGCACGCAAGACCAAAAGCTGAGCTCCGCGCAGGTGAGAAGGCCCGAAGTGCCTAAAAGCCTCAGCGCGAAGGGTCACGCTCTGTACGCGAGCCTAGACGGGACTCTCGTGCACTATCCTATCGCTAAATGTTCAAAGTAGAGCCGATCCGAGTTCTGCGTGGGGCCGAAGGTCCTAAGCTTCTCTTCAGACCGCGCACTACGAGTATATGCGAGCCCACGTAGACACTCACATCCTCCTTCCTCTATCACAAGCACATCAAATTTAATATCACTAACTTGGATCATTCATTCTAAATTTCGACAAACTTTTACTTTTTTACGAATATATAGCAAAAAATCTTATTCGGTTTACCCGATTTGGAGAATCTGCGCCTATTGCCCTTAATTTATCCTTTTTTTACCTGGGGAAATGCATTTAGGCATCCCGCCTAGCCGGGGAACTAGGACGGGTATGACGGACTCCCGGGAACCGCCCGGACTACCGTCTAAAACCACCAGGGTATGCCCATCACGCAGCATTAGTGGCGGTGACACGGGATCGCCAAGGCACACAACTGCGAACACCGCCTGCTGCAACAGCCGAAGCTGTTCCCTCACTGCTGAAGCAAGCGTCTCCCACCCGTCGGCAAGCGTGCAGGGCGACACCACACACTTGCCGACCAAAGGACCTCCACGCTGGGAGAGAGTGAAAAACCCCGGATTCACCCCCTCAGGTCCCGTCACTTTTTAAAGAGGTTTTCTCCCTCGCAGTCACCACCCGGCCCCGGCCTGACGGTGTCAGCCCCCGCTCCCGACCATAGCGGCCCTCTGTCGAAGCTAGGGTTACGAGTCCGTAGTTATTTTTACAGGCATACGGCATGGCCTGTCCCTCTCGCCGTACCTGGGGAGTCTTGCGAATGCGGAACCCCCCAACCCCCCATTGGTCGCATCTGGAGTGTCCTCCGCTAAACAGAGGAAAACCCAGAGCGACCCCGTCTCCGGGTTATTGGTAGCACCGGTAAACGATCCCTCCGAAAATGAATCACTTACCGTTGCCTCCAGGGCGCACCGGCCAGAACCCTTCCCCTTCCCCCAGACCCGCGAGGGAAGAGCCCAGACACTCGTGGAGGTTACCCGACTAGCGCCCCCCCCTTAATTTACCCTAAATTTTTATACCTTATCCTTTCCGTCGTGGGTAACCAACCACCATATTAATTGCGCTCTGCTCTGCATATAATTTAGTGAACCCGTTTTGGAATAAATGTGCTTTTCAGAGTTCTGTAGCCCCGAAACAACGTAATCGGGTCCCGTCGGGTCGTTTAGTAATAGGGTCCCGTTTTTACAACGTGTAAAAGCGAGACCCTATTACTAAGACTTCGCTGTCTGTCACCAGGCTGTATCTCAAGAACCGCGATAGTTAGACAGTTGAAATTTTCACAGATTATGTATTTCTGTTGCCGCTATAACAACAAATATTAAAAACATATGGATAATGGTACGGAACCCTTCGTGCGCGACGGTCCCACTCGCACTAAGCCAGTTTTATAACATAACACGATAGTTTTATCCATGCGCTGTGTGTCCCATGGCATATTCACGTCGTGTATCGCCGATAAGTCCTAACTACACAATAATACCTACTTTAACCGAAACCATAATATTTAGATAAGCAGACCTGTTTGGGGGACATATGACTTAAGCCTACTCTTCCGTGGCGGGTATAAAGAGCAAAAATTCTACTCTTAGCAGTTCATGAGTAGTTATAGGTAGATAAGTTACTATCACTTACTCAGTCATCACTTTTTAAAGAGCTATATCACGGTATTCTATCCATGAGGATTCACAAAGTTCCTTACTATGTTATTCTGTTATCATACCTACAGCTCTCAGCAGTTCATACACAGAAGCTACTCAGAAAACACTATCAAAAGAAACACGACACGTTAATGCATATATATGTGCTCTCGCAAACTTCCCTATGGTGCTGATTTGCTCCATAATCAGGCCTTCAGCAGTTCATGTGAAGAGGTTTCTCAATTCATACCAGCCAAACAATCGAAACACGGTTCACTAAATGATCACCTTAATAAGATTCCCTGCAATATTGTTCTGATCCATCATCAGACCCTTAACATACCATGTGCAGAAACTACTCAGCAAACTCAATGAAAAATAAATAAATAAATAAAATAAATAATATTGGGGGACAATCTTACACAAATCGACCTAGTCCCAAACTAAGCAAAGCTTGTACTATGGGTACTAGACGACGATATACATACTTATATAGATAAATACATACTTAAATAAATAGAAACATCCAAGACCCAAGAACAAATATCCGTGAAAAATGCACAAATAAACTCCCTGGCCGGGATTCGAACTCGGGACCTCTAGCTTTGGAGGCAGAGTCACTACCAACTAGGCTAAACAGGTCGTCAATGAAAAGAGCCCAAACACGGCCAAATACCTATATGCCTTCGAAAGGTTCTGTGTGATGTTATTTTACTCCATCATCAGACCCTCAGAAGTTCATTTACAATCGCTGCTAAGCAAACAAACAAAAGGGCCCAAAAACGAACAGTAAGTAATCGAACCCCTGTACAGTTCCCTACTATGTTTTTTGCTCCATCATCTGATCCTCAGAGTTCAAGTACATGTGCTCTTTACCCAGCACTATCGAAATCATCCACGGTGGTGAAGTTGTTCCGGAGAAAATGCGCTCAAACCAGCACAAACGCACTTTCAAGCAAAAAATGTTTACTGCAGCGCCCCCTGGCGAGTTATGGTCGTAACAATTATTATGGGGTTCGTCCCGAATGAACCACGAACCCATTGCAGAAAACCGTATCCAATTCGGTCAAGCCGTTTTGGAGATATTGAGGTGCACACACAAACAAACAAACAAACAAACAAACAAACAACCTCTCACCCTAAACGCATATACCTTCTCCGTTCCGTCGTGGGTAAAAACAAAAACGAAAATATTTAAATTTATTGTAATTATTTTTAGACGTAAAAAAGAATGATTTTATTAGAATTATAAACATATTTATCTCAAAAAAATTTAACAATGAATTTTTAACGGCAGCTTCGACTCCAGCTTCTTCACCAGAAGAATCACTTCGGTTAGACAAAATGTAATCGTTTTCATCTGCCGAAGAATCGTCTGACTCGTTGAGCCACGATTCTATGGCCTGATCTGCATTTTTTTCACTACTTTCAACTTTTTGTCTTTTTCGTGGGGTGTTCATACTCGCGCCGTTGATTTTATCGACAAAACTATAATTGTTAATCGTGTTAAAAAAGTTACGCTAACACTGACATACGAAGCACATACGTCAAGAACATAAATATAACTATTTAGAAATATCGTACACGCTCCTTCTTATTTGTTTTGGCCGCGTCACTGCATGCTAGGAAAGTACTAAAACCGGCATTAAAGACTACCCACCAGAAAAAATATATATGAGCGAGTAACAGTTTCCGCGACGTACCTCATTCGTAAGTCAGTGGTTAAGGGCTAAAGGGCTAAACGCTAATAGCTTTCAAATTTTGAAGAGACCATGGTGGCTGGCGCGCACGCTGGGCAACGCCGCGGCGCAGCGCTTGCGTTTACTTTTTTTTTCAGTTTCTATCTTAATATTTCACAAATTTTGAATGAGGATGTTTTTCCTTTGTCGTCAAGTATATGCTTACCAATTTCCATACCTGTAACTCATGGATTATAGGAGTTCCCATACAAAATTCAACCCCTCTTTTTACCCCCTTTTAACTCAAATCTGCACAATTTTTATAGCCTAAAACCTGACCGGGTATTTACTCGACAGATTAGTAAAATTTTCATCAAAATCCGTTCAGCCGTTTTCACGTGATGCGCGTTCATATAAACAGACAAACAGATAAACAGACAAACAGACAAAAATTCTAAAAACTGTTGGAACGTGTTCTTTTAACGATTCTAAGTATCCCCAGCCAACTTTTTTTCGAATATCTTCCATGTACAGACTTTCGACCCTCTTCAGCTTTATTATTTGTACGAGTATAGATATAGATGCTAGTTACCTCAGAACTCCGTCATTTATTAACCGATTTGGAAGATTCTTTTTTTGTTTGAATCTGTATACTTTAGGGGTGGTCCCATAGTTATCAAGTATGAATCTGATCATACAGGCCTGGAGAAATCGAGGGAACTCTTCAAATATTTGAGGTGCACGCATAGCGATTTGGGTATTTTGTATAGTAACTCATGCATTTGCTCTTAAAAAGCACCATTTGGTGAAGATTGGCAAAAAGTTATGATATCCCATCAAAAACATAAATGTGAAAATGGGAGCCAAGTTCAATATTAAGAATATACCATGCTTAGTTGTCGTCTTCACCGACAAAAGAATTGAGATCTAAATGGGTGCCAAGTTCCGTAGATTCTCTGAAATGGTGCCAAGTCCGGCACTACATTGTTTACAGTAAAACTAATTTACTGCGGCTTAATGCATTTTCAAAAGCAACGACGTATTGATATGATATACACAATCAAAAGCCTTGGAAAGGTCACAGAACACTGCGATGGCGTCGTGCGACTCTTCCCAAGACTTCAAAATAAATTTTAATAAACTTGCACCTGCATCAGTAGTTGACCTACCCTTCGTGAAGCCGAACTGCTGTGCGTGCAAAATATTGTGAGAATTAAAGTGAGAAACCAATTGCGTAAGCATTATTTTTTCGAATATCGCAGCCTTAATAACATCACTACTTGCTCCTTCGATATGTGGTGTCGTGTCCCTAGTGGCGAGTAAGGTCGCCAGAACTCCCGATGATACGCTGTGTTAAGAGTGAGGGACCTGCATATGTTTCTAGCTGTCAGCACAAAATCCTCAACTTAATAAAGGGTCGGCAATGCGCTTGTGATTCTTTTGAACTGGCTTCTAGTGGCTGCTTACTGTCAGGCAGGCCGTAAGCTTATTTGCACTGTCGTAGTGTAAGAAAACTTATTGTTTTACTACTTGCCTTTGTAGCGGCTACTGTATACACATTCTATAAAAATTCAACTGTCTACCAGTTACAGTTCATGAGATACAGCCCACTGGCAGACAGTAGGACGGACAGCGGAGGCTTAGTAATAGATATCAATTGAACCCTAAAAATATTAGAAAATGACAATGAAAGGTGGCGAAAATTACAATTGTTGCCATAACATTCAAATTGTGCCCTATAAGGAGTTAATTAATTACAGCTAAAGTCTGGAATTTACTGCCGCCGTCTGTATTTCCTGATACATACAATCTGGGTCTCTTCAAGGCAAGAGTGAATAGGCTATTACTGAATCAGTGAGCAACATCTTAGGCCTTGTCATCGCTTTCCATCAGGTGAGACTAAGGCCAATCGCTGGTCAGTCTATCATAAAAAAAAAAAATTAGGTGTTATAATACTTATAAGTAGATAAAGTAGTTTTAATTGATTTCGATGTCTTCGACTTTCAATGTAGGTCGATTGACCAACAGATTACAGTCGCGTATCCCGAATCCCACAGTATACCCTTGTGTATCTAATTTATAGTTTCATCCAATAATCCCCGCTTACTCAGATAGTAATTACCAGAGTATTGTATCGGAGGAAAGTTACAAGCTGCGCGGGAATAGTTTTCTTTTCCTCTCGTTTATCTTTCTTAAACACTGGAATTGGCCTGGGATTCAGGAGATAATTACGTGGCCTATTTGGCGGCACACTCACATATTTCCTTTTCTTTGCTCAGGTAAGGTATTGTCTTCTTTAAATAAAAGGCATTTCTAGGCTGATTATCTCGTTTCGTAGCCTCTCTATTAACATTGTAGCTTTGTCTTGCTTATCTAAAATTGCTAAGTCTTTCTAGGTAGGTAAAGAGGAAATTTCGGTTAGAAACATAATTAACCGGCACCATGTAAAAATTGTTTTGTTTTGGTGATCATTTCAAATTACGATTATTTTACTATTCCAGTCAGCCAGTCATCCTAGCGTTATTCCCAGTACAGTTGCATCCTGAAGGATGCCCGGGGTCCGCTACCTTATCCCAAGAATTGGCGTAGGCGTAGTTTTTACGAAAGCGACTGCCAATCTGACTTTCCAACCCAAGGGGGAAACTAGACCTTATTGGGATTAGGCTTGTCAAGTGAGTGGGCAACTTGACTGTTAGAAGTTCTCAAGCCGCCCGAAGGCCTCTAGCTTGGCTTAACGACATCATAGACAGCAGCTAGAATCAACGGCTTAACGTACCTTTCAAAGCGCACAGCTATTTGACAGAAAGAGAAAATACAATAGACAATAGCTACCACTATTTAGGTACTGACGTATCGAACAATGTGATGAATGGCTATTATTCAATTGATAGCGACCGCAGCGATATGTGAATAGACCGTTACTTT
The DNA here is from genome assembly GCA_905163555.1 of Notocelia uddmanniana. Lineage (NCBI taxonomy): Eukaryota > Metazoa > Arthropoda > Insecta > Lepidoptera > Tortricidae > Notocelia > Notocelia uddmanniana. Next base: position 29,284,164 of record LR991055.1, read on the forward strand.
AGATGGTAGTATCGGTATTCAGATTAGTGTGCATAAGCCCTAATTGGCCCAGTTTGCTCCGGCAGAGATCGCGCCACTAAATAGAGATTTGTGCTGTAATCCTTGTCGATACCACGGAATCCCATTCGGTTATACCTTTACACGAGCGGGTAAATTAACGCTGGCTGACATTGTAATGGCTCTATACGTTTCTGTTGAACTGTAGTTTCATATATTACAGTTTACGGTTGCGCGCTTTGTCACTACTTGGATATGTAATATCTGTAACAATTTATCTGCTTTTAAATGACAACTGACATAATACGGTCATCATCATATCAGCCGAAGGACATCCACTGCTGGACATAGGCCTCCCCCAAAGAGTGCCACAATTACCGATTAGTGATTGATTTATTATATGTTTAAATCATACAATATAATTTTCAACGGTGCCGGGCGATGTACTCTATTTTTATCTACTTCTTCTTATTAAGATCAATCAAATCATTGGAACATATCTAGGTCGTCTCGACATCTTTTCTTGCTCTGTCCCTGCCAGAACTGACATAATACGGTCATCATCATACCAGCCGAAGGACATCCACTGCTGGACATAGGCCTCCCCCAAAGAGTGCCACAATTACCGATTAGTGATTGATTTATTATATGTTTAAATCATACAATATAATTTTCAACGGTGCCGGGCGATGTACTCTATTTTTATCTACTTCTTCTTATTAAGATCAATCAAATCATTGGAACATATCTAGGTCGTCTCGACATCTTTTCTTGCTCTGTCCCTGCCAGAGTGATCATCTGGTTAATAGCCAGTATATAACTTCTTTTCATCCATCCATCAGCCTGCACTGAAATTGATTATTGGCAAAACTATAGTCCAAGGAATCATTTAAGTTATAGTTCATTTTCTGGAGTGTCAAATCGAATAACGACGATAATATACATACTATATTACAAGCTACGTCGCGAGATCAAGCAATCCTAGTACTCCAGGACGGGACAACTTCCTAAGTTGGTAATATTGCTTTAGTTAGTAAAATAGTGCTCGACGGGTGTCTGCCAACCGGTTTTGGCGGCTGCTCCGCGTATGATGTACGTTAATGTCACGTAGGAGATTATTTCTTGGCACTGAAACATGGCGCCCGCTTATACAATTGTTTCCTTAGCTATTTGCATCCGAGTCGTGTATGCATTAGGCACTCGGCTCGTGCCAGGGCAGGTTTTATCGACCAATATCCAACAATCGACACTTAAACCTAGTGAGGTTTTATTGACTGTAAAATTGGAAAATAACTGAAACAATGTGAACCACTACGTGCGGTTGCAAAAGAGTGGCCGACCTGAATAAAATAAGTACTATATACATTGGGATAAAAACTATTTTATTTACTCCGTAAAGCCAGAAGGTAGGTATGCTCCGCGAACTCTTCTAAGTGCTACACTTAGAAAAAGAAAACAATTGTGTAAAGTTAAGTTCACGTCTTCCAGCGATTGAATTCGCTAACTTCAAAGTGTGTTATTTCTTTCAGGGGCAACTTTGTTGTTTCGAGGAACTGACTCTTACATAGACTTTATAAAGGACTCGTGTCGCGCGTGACGTTTGCCAGCTCCACCCACCTAAGGAAAATCTGTTATTTGCAAAGGTCTGAAGTATGGACTGGATAACGTTATTCGAAAACGCGCCGGATGTAAGAACAAAAGTAGGTACGGCTTGGGAACTTTTAGTATTGACTGCGGGAGCATTTTCGTGAGTAATGATATTAGACAGAAAGCCGGTTTGCTACTTGGAACAAAGATTCAGATCGTAAGGGAGTATCGAAAGTTTCCTTCATTTTGGAACTTTCTTTAGCCCGAGCGGCGACCGCAGCGTCATAAACCAAAAACACAAAGGTTTTATGTGCTACATTAAGTTAATGGAAGCGATCAGACGCGCGGCAGCAGTGTTTCACAAAGCTTTATTAGTGATACACCTCGGTTAACGCCAGGAATATGCGATGGTTGAGAATAATTTATTACTACACGTGTCTGTGTTTAGTTTTGTCTGGAGGTTGAGTAAATTATGCACCTAAATCTTAGTCTATTGTGACTCCGAGCCGACTTCCGTGGAACCGTATGTCAGTAGTTTTCACGATGCTGGGCCTCATTGTTTCGCCAAACAAATTTCATCACTCGTGCTGTATCGCGAATACTCGTAAGTTTTTTTCTTGTATTAGTTGCCAAGTAGGTATGTTATTCCGATTATAAATTAGGGATTTGTGACTCTCGGAATGTCCAATACTGACATCACTGACATGGGCCAGAATAAAAGAAACTTTTGCCTAAATGTATTAAGTATTTGATTCGAATTCTTATAAATATATGAAAATACGTTGAACCATAGTTGTTGAATTTAGAATACCCTGAGTAGGTAGTTAGGTGTATTCAAGGTGCAACAACAGCGTGAAATTTTCGAACTTTTTAGGGTTCCGTACCTGAAGGGTCCAAACGGGGCTCCGTTTGGACCCTTCAGGTACGGAACCCTAAAAGGTTTATTGCTGTCACTCGCGTGGCCGTCTGTCGTCTGTCACACAGATTTTATAGCTAAACGGTTGCAGCTATAGTCCAAATTTACACAGTATAAGCATCTTGTTGACCTAATGCCATACATGACACAATGACATACAAATTGTCAAAAAATATTTTTAAATGTTTTGAGGGGGGATTCCATACAGCTAAAGGGGGTTGCAAACATTTTTTCTAGAGTACATATGGTGTTACTTTACCGCACGAGTGCGGTAATCAGCAGATTACATGCATATGTCGAAACTTTAAAGAGCCATATGTACTGTAAAACGTTGTACGATATACGTGCGAATTTAATTTATCACCACTCGTTGCGAATTTCCTGTTCTCTGCACTTGTATCGTAATGTACCCCACCGAGTTATGTATCGCTGTTTAGAACTCGTTATGGAGATAAATATTATATTTTTTGTTTAAAAAGACTGAAGTACAAAGGAATGAGAAGCCACCAAAGTCAGTTTTTTTTTGTTTCTAATTAAGTAATAGGCCCGATAATATTTGTACGGAAAGTTCATGCTATCGTTGCATCTTAATAATAGTAGATTGTATAACCAGGGTCTAAAATATTACTATTTCAAAAAAACTGACTCGATAAAAAAATCTATATAATTATTGAACCTGCTCACAAAATTTCACGAGAATCAGTTGATAAATGTGACCTGTAGAGGAGAACAAAGTAAACAAATTATTGACAAAAAATTGTTTTTGAAATTTTGTAAATACTGACTTGAAAAAAAAAACTATATAATTATTAAACCTGCTCACAAAAAATTACGAGAATCGGTTGAGAAATGCGATCTGTAGAGGAGAACAAACGGAAATCCGACATACGAAAGTTTTTTTGTTGTAGCTGAAGCAGATACCTTCGTTTCACTAGGTCAATAATCGAAATGAATAATAAATTCCACGGTAAACATATGTATACATAATTTAGCACAAGAAATATAAAAAAAAACTACATTAACAAAATATAGCCGCCACGAATAAACGCCACTGACCAAAGAAACTTTAAAATTTGAAAAATGAATTCTGTTTCCGTATTAATATACTGAGAAAAGGCGGCTTTTAAATGCAATTGTGTCCCGACAGTCCTTGTTTATTTCCCTATTCTTAATTAGATAAATTAACATACTTAAACCGACAGAGAGAGAGCAAAAGTGAATGTAATTCGGTATCAACCCTATCATCCGACGCGACAGAAAGCGCTTTTAACCGCTTTATAACGTATCTACATACGTACACGTGTTAGACACGTATGCAGAGGGTGGCTCCGCCGTTTTATTGGCGTCACTAATGACTTGCTAATTCAATTTCACGGACGCAGGCTGTGACGGCCGCCGCACGCGCTGCCGCAGGCCTGGCGGCTGGTTCTGCAAATCCATGACTGTACTGCTCAAAGCAAATGGTAACGTAGTCAGCATCCTGTTATGTCTATCGGTAATCTAGATACGAAGTCGCTGTTTACAATTTATAGCTGAACTGTATTATGTCGGTATCGGTATTCATGTCACAAAGGCTCACGCATAATGTAGGTAAATAGTTTAGGAAGCGCTATGAATTTCGACTTAAATCACAGTGATAGGGCTAAAATCCTTCATCCAACTGCAAGGCAGAGTTGTGATCCCAATTAAAAGTAGATAAGGTGTGAGCAGTAGATAGAAGTATGTTTGTGAAAATATTCGGCGCGCGGAGGTCCCGAGGGGCCGCGAGGGTAAACTCCTGCGAATTATAGGCACTTAGTTTAAACGATAGCCCGCCGAGAATCGTGTTTCGTTACACTCTCTACACTCGACAAATTGCACTATTTTAATTAATTATTACCCGCAGCGAAGTTATTTTGCTTAGTTGTAAAACTGAATTATTGTTAAAGATGCGACTTTTAGGAGATTCTCATTGACCTCATTGTAGTCAATAATATGTTACACTATTAGTTACCTGCTTGATTAAACTGCTACACTGCTACTTATACTACTGCTACTGCTGCTGCTGCAGAATACAGTGTTAGCTCTAGCATAAAACACCATCAAACGACACCTGTAGTATAAGGTAGAGAATAAAAAAACAAAAGCATTTGTGCCCCAACCTTGTACTATTACTTATTCTGTACCCCAAGTCTTTATCTATCTTTCGAAATAGACCTCATGAATCATTTGACAATGTTCCTCTCAATCCCAATACATCTCCAAGAAACTCACACAAATCACAAATCACAAATTTTTGCGTGAGAGAGCACAAGCCGGGAACTTTGCTCGTTAGCCTGAACTCAAAAATTAGGTACTGAACAGCTGGAGCCGGCATCCGAATCTACATTCTCAGCAGGTACAAAATCAATGAGATATTTCAACTCCATTTATATATCTAAACATTTCAAATCTTACATATAACGTAAGTACATGTTTCAGCGTATTAATCAAAATTTTTGCTCAGGTGTTGAAACAAGTCCAATCAAGGAATATCCGTGCAAAAGAGAACCGAGTCAAGCGTTAATTTTCTTAATGTATCTTGTTAAGGTCGAGCCGGGATCCCGTTCAGCTTCTGAATAAATTAAGACAACATTAACTGCAAAGACACGATCGCTCTCATAGCTCCCTTTAACGAATTTATCTGCACGTACATACAGATTTTATGCTTAACGAATTAAGTTAAGCAAGCGTAGGTACGCAGGATGCGCATAATTGAGCAGGGCGACGAATGTATTGGGGTTAATATGAGGATTAAATATATCCGACGAAGTGTATTAAGCACTGTTAATTTCACCTCTCTTACTGAAAATATTAAAACTAGGTCAAATCAAAACAAAACAGTAATAATTACATTTTTAACTTAAGCAATCAAGAAACGCAATTTACAGTATTATACTCCCTTTATGTCATTAGTATTTGGTTGAGTTGGCAAAAGCAAACACTGACCAAGGAATCATGAATCATCCCAAGCCACCAATTCACCCAATGGCCAGTAAAAAGCGAAATGAACGAGATTATTTATGGTCGGACGTTACTCAGCGATTCTGCACAAGTTCCGAGATTATGCCTCGAAGTTGGTAGTTCCTAAATCTCTGCACGGAGTCACGTATGCGTAGAGTAAACAGACGTGACAATTATGATGTTGGAACAGACAGGCGACGTATGGAGAAATAAATTGGGTGCCACCAGTCCTCTACTTGTACATTAAGAAGCTAAAGGAATCAGGGCATAAGAGCGCAGAAATAAAATTTCATCTGATATATGTAGTACCTATATTAGTTTCCTTTTGAAATTGCTGCTATTCCTAAAAATAATACTGTTCGGTTTTTTCTATAGATCTCTAATGTATTTTGGAGCGCTCGTGGCCCAGTGGCACCCGCGTACTGCGTGCGGTATGCGAGGTTAAGCAATGTCAGGCGTGGTCAGTCCTTGGATCGGTGACCGCTTTGAGTGGTTACTAACTGAGCGCTCCCTTTGGAAGGCACGTTAAGCGTTGATCCCGGTTGCTGTCTATGATAGCAATCGTTAAGCCAAGTTAGAGGCCTCAGGGCGGCTTGAGAACTTCTAACAGTCAAGTTGCCCACTCACTTGACAAGCCTATTATTCCCAATAAGGTCAGATGGCAGTCACTTTCGTAAAAACTAGTGCCTACGCCAATTCTTGGGATCAGGTAGCGGACCCCAGGCATTCTTCAGGATGAAACTGTACTGGGAATAACGCTAGGAGGATGATGATCTAATGTATTTTTTATAGTTTTATTTTAAATATATCGAAAATTTTACAAATAACACAAAGGAAGAGGCCAATGCAAACTCTCTGATATATTACCCTCCACCCTTCTAGAAGCAAATATGACAAGAATTCTAAGTCGTTTCTAGAAAAATAATGTTTCCGCGACGTTGCTGCGTCCCAAGTTAATGTTGCGTGTAAAGTTACGGCCCAGTTCCACAACTGCATGCGCTAACTCCGCGGCGGCGGTATGAGGTCCTGCTGAAATTCATGACACGCGGCGTTAATCCTGACCCGCAGCGGCAGTGGTCTACTTCCCTTCTTGTAGACAAGTGCGAAACAAAAGCGATGTATCCATTAGTGTGGACTGAACAATTACTTTGCGCTACTCTTTTGCCCATTTATTCTCCCCAACTTATTACTGTCACAATTAAAGAACAGTAAAACGTCTGGGACATTTCGCAGGAAAGTTTGTTTTTAATTTAGTCCATAAAGGGGTTAATAACGAAGCAAAAGGAGCTTCGCGGCTGGCTGAAGACGATAAACCTTAATAAAATGAATAAATCATTATCTTATCTTGTTCTTTCAAGATTTATTTATTTGAATTCGTGACAAAACTTTCCATGGATCGAGGGGCCGTTTGAAAAAGTTGCAATTTATCGTAAGTATTAAGTTAACACCATAAGAACGAGAATGATAATGACTGTTTGTGGGAATGTTTTCTAAGTTCCGGACTTCCGCGAAAAAAGGCATTTGCACCAACAAAAATAATGGGAAACACATTACTCCTTTTCTTTGGTTCTTTTGAGGTTCAAGAGTAACCCTTCAGGCTTCTAGCGTTAATTGCCGCGTGAGAATGTTTCCACCTGCAACTTATAAAGACAGCGGAACAACAATTGAAATCTGTAAATATCGTTCAACAATCATGTACCCATACGTAATATCCGATACGGGAATATTTTCAGAGTACATCTTTTCTTAAACCACACACGTATTATACAATACATATAATCTAGGTAAACACTTTCAGGGGTACATATATAATAAAACAACCCATAATATAATTATACGTGGTGTTATAAGTAAGAGGATTTGTAACTTATATCAGGTATTAAGAATTGGCTTCACGAAAACATAAATTATCAAAAATAGAATATTTATGATACACAATCAACGCGAGCCCATCTTGCAACATTGTGGCGCGCAAGAAACTCATCATTGAAACAGGTTTTAGTCGGAGGTCCTCCGGGACCACAACTTGTGCGGTGAGCTTGGAGTCGACATTTTTACGTGAACATCGTCGCCGTTATAAATACTGTAGTAGGCTTCCCGCCCTCACCCACCCGCTTTTTGTAGATTGCGAAATTTAAAGATCAAACCCTTTTGTGACCCATAACTTGACTTTGAAGTTAAAAATAAATTGGCGTTCCAAAATAATATTCTATTTTCAGTTAATTAATACAGCTCATCCCAAGCGGGCTAAACCATGCCGATAGCAGTTGTGAAAAATGTGAAACATTCAATCATGAATTCATTGAACAATTCTTTTAGATTATGCCGGTTATCGTTCGAATATTTTTAATGCTACCTAAGGGACGCATAAAGTGAAATATTTAAAGTGGATGACAATATTTTAGGAAGAATAGCTTTATTTTTAAAATGAGAGGTGTCATAAATCGCACCCTGCAGCAATAACGCAGGGCGGCGGAATGCGGACTGAATTTAAAACGCGCCGTGTTACAGCGGCTCACTTACGGTTTTTTTAAATAACTTATTAATACTGCTGTCAAACGACGTCGATGTGCCGAGTGACATGTTTCAAATTACCTTTTTTTATAGCTGCCCAAAAAAAGTGCAATTATTTGCCGAAGTAGTTACGAGTAAAAAAGCACCGCAATTTGACTTTGGTAGTGTAACTTTGTAACTATAACAACCCTCTTTTACGTCGCGTTGTAGGTTAAAAATATTCGACAGCACTTAAGGACATATCAACTGTAATTTTAACCTTCAAAAATGACAGTAGATTTAGCCTAACGCTCGTTGGATTGGAAAAGAAACATAATATGGAACTGTAACTTAACGCTCGAAAACTAGCAATTACCGTACCGATTAGTCTGGCATCAAAGTACCTAACACTAGCCCGACTGAATGTTCTACGCTGCATATAATATTGGAGGTTTATTGCTAAAAGCAACTCCAGGTTTACGGACCCTGTCGACACCCTTAACCTCTGTTTCGCGGAGTTACACTTATCGCTTCGTTACCGCTGACCTTAAGGACACTCGCCACAAATGTCACTCGACCTTCCAACAGGCCGAGACGGATACCTCAATTTCCCGTGCACAAGTCTAGACGCTCTATCAGTAGGTAAGGCAATTAAACCCCATGAGATACAAAATCCCATCGTAAAAAGCACAAGATTTGTGGCAGGTAGATATAAAGACAGATTTATGTTCTAATTAGTCGCTCTACGAGTGGTGCAGACCTGCGTAAAACGAATTTATGCGACCGCGCCTGTGTTTGTTCAAATTGTTTCACATGATTTAGACGCGACAGGTAACTGCAGATTTCGTATGTAAATACCTATCTATCTGAAAATTAAAAATCGTCATATATTTTTTCCGTAATAAAATTCTCTTTTCACTGGCACGATTTTCACTCGGATTCCCGTCCATACACGTGCCTGTAGGTATGGAGGGAGTACCTAAATTCCTTTCAAGCACGTAACGATTCGTAATGAAATGTGCGGGATGAAAATGATGTCCTTTATATAATGATATTATGTGGACGATGTAATTAGTAAGCTCCACTACATCCTAGGATAACCCTGTCAGGTTACCGCGTGATACACAATCGTTTTTAGACTCAGGTGCGGGCTCCAGGCCGCAAGCGCTCCGTTCGTAGCCACCGGCTAAAAAACGTAACAAATACATACAACCATTATCAATTCACACTCGGTGGTTTATAACAAAAGACGCGGCCATGGAAGCGTTTTTACTATCTCCTTTGCGAGCTCCCAAACAAAGGCCTTCTGTAGTCACTGACAGCAGACCGTTAACTCTACACGTACAGAAGAAAATAAACGATATGTATTATAAAAATCTGCACAGAGTCGTTTTGTCATGACTGTACTTTTAAGGCAAAGGGGTGGGCAAGCTCTTTCCATACAAACTTTGTGCAAGTTTTTCTTCGTTTGTGTTTGCACTCCTGTTACTATTTTTGGTCTATATGCTTATTTTTTTGTTAGCTATGTCTTGATATTTTTCTTTTTTAAAATTTAATTATATATATTTTTTTTTATAATGCAAAATTTCAACATCAAGTTCTGCGTATATCCAATATGTCGCAACAAAAAATTAAATTAAATGCCGTAGTGCCAAAACTAACGCAAAAAACTTGCACAACCTTTGTATGGAGAATGGCTTGCCCTACCCTGCGCCTTAACGCAAAATTACCGCACCCGACTTTGGATGGAAGCATAAACTTTAAGTTATGACACTACTAACATTTCGTTATTATTTTCTACTGCTAGGATAAAATAATGCGCACTTGAGTAGTTAATGCGTTAAAATAAGATTAAAATTAAAATAAGAATTATACTTACACAAGTTAAAATAAAATACGATAATATTATCACATACTTATTTCAAAGATCCTAAAGTTTTTTTATTATCTACAGCACGTTTAACTCTGAGTATAGAGTAATTATGTCCGGTGTGACTCAAATGTGACGCCACATAAAGCGTCATGGTTCCCGTTTAAAGGGCAATTAAAAATAGATTCGGTTGGGTAAGGTCAGTCAGGCGTGTTCATCCTTACGGTAAATTAATATACATTAAACAGTCTTTATAAACAAAAATACCTACATTTTATTTTCATTCAACCTTTTGTTTTGATACACAAAGAGAAAAATAAATAATTAAAACATGATAGAAAGTTTTAAGGATGTTGTGTTGTTGTTTGCAAAATAATTTGTAATTACTTTCCGCGTAGTTTTTACCCGACTGCGCGATGCAAAGTGTAGGTATGTATTTTATGTATGTCTGTTCATTTGTGGCACTCTAAAGACCAAACGCGTGGGAGGATTTCAATGACCACTTTGGCTTAGTTGGTAGTGACCTTGCCTATCAGTAATCACTAATCTTTATTGCTTTTCATGGCTTTATGTATTTCAGACTTATAACAGCCGCTATCGGTAAGTAGCTCCTAGACCTGTCTAATATTTAAATATTAAATCGAGGGACTGAATGGAAAAAAATGTTTTTTCGTATTTACGGGCTGCCTGTTTGCTGTTCAAATTCGGATAAAACATGAAGGCAATAAAATTTGAGGGGTTGAACGGTTTCCAGAATTAATTAAGAAGCGAAATTTCAAAAAACTAATAGTGAACTTCACTTGCTGATCCAGCTACATCGTTAATCATATTAGTTAAGTCAACAGTTAGTGTCATAACATGTTTGTCATAGGAGTTCATTCCAGATGTGGTTGAATAAATGTTCCCTCATACAACCAGGAACCTGTTTTGAAGTTAAATTACCAAAGTTTGACAAGCGGTCGGCCCCGAACTAGTACCTTCGCCCGCAATAATTCTGCAGCGGGAAGACAATCAGCCAGAGGTAAGTAATGACTTGCAGTGCAAGCCTTTTTGTTGCGACAGAGCACATGGCCGGTAAACGTTCAGTGTTTTCAATTACCTGCGGCTGCAAACCGACTTACTTTGCAATTAAAAGTCATTTTGTCTCCACCGAGAACGTGTAGCGTTGGCGAAGTTGGTGTGACTCGCAAGTAGATGAAATAATAACGATTTATATTGTTATAATAACTTACATAGCTGTTTTTTTTTATAAATTAAGCTTAAAAACCTTATTTAATTAAGATTAGTGCATTCAGCATAACTATTTTACGTAGGTACGTATAATCTGTGATTAAGCTAAATCGTAGGTAGAATCTGAATTTAGTACCTACCTAATTTTATTCTCAAATTAGTTGAGGGTAAATCGCGCTTCAATATGACGCATTAAGGGAGTGCAATGAAAGATATCGCGTTTTATGAGACGCCGTTCTGACCAGACGAGCTAATAATAAAGATTGGTATCAGATATATGATTCTTGATCATCGTAATTGTTTCTCTGTTTGTACTACCTCAAATTACCTATAACTCAATAGGAAAAAGCCGGCCAAGTGTGAGTCGGACTCGCGCACCGAAGATTCCGTACAACTAAAAAACAAATGTGATTTATCAATATGTTGGTAAAATATAAGAATAAGAATAAGAATTTCTTTATTTGCCATTAAGGAACACATACAAGAATGAGACAAATAAAGTTAAGAAAACAAATAAAATATCAATGTGAAAGAAAAAAGAAATTAACTTAACTAGACTAGGTATTATACAAATATTATAATGCAAGAAGTGTGGCAAATGGGTCCCAGTTTCAGCATGTGCCAAGCTTAGCAGCCCAGCCCTGGTTTTCAAACTGGTCCCTTAGAGAGTGGTCGCTATTCTACTTTTACAACATGAAGCAGTTTCCGTGCTCAAGAGATAATAGTTTTACGTGTATGGTCGATCTGTGTGCAAAATTGTGTGTTTGTGTTTGCGTGCGTGTGTAGTTCGTGTTATTGTTTAGTTAATACGGTTTATTTTCTTTATTTATTTTGTTGCGAGGTAGGTATTTTCCCTGCGTATCTAGGAGGTGTGCTTGCGTTAATCTTTTAAATTTGAACAACGGCATAGGCTCTCGCAAGGGTGGCGGTAAGTCGTTCCAAATTTTGGAAGCAGCAAATTTGAAACCTCCTCTGAAAAATGCAGTCTTGTGTTGAGGAATGCTTAATTTGGTACATCTTCTTAGTAGTTTCAAACGCGTATCCTGAACCCATTTCAGTTTCTAAAATAAATAACAGGGTTTCTGAAATTCTATTATTTTTCGTACTGAAGTTGCCAGGTGAAGACGTCTTCGGTTTTCCATATTAAGCATTTTTTTCTGTCATTACATAATATACGTAATAATACTAATAATAAACATTATCATGGCGTAGGGATGTGACGACCCCATCGCCCACTGGATTTCCAGTGCAGTCAGTCAACGTAGGGCAGCTTGTGGCGAGCTGTTAGGGAGCAGCGACCCTGTGTACCTGAGTGGTCCTGGGAATGTCCTGTGGGTTGGTTGTATGAACAGGCCCCCCGCCTCTGGCTTGCCTTAACCGGCTGTCCAGAGTGGAGTCGCTGGAGCTGTTGCTCGGGGGTGGATGTGGTCACCTAAGTGGCGAGTTGGCTATATGTTTAAAGTCCAGTGCCACCTCTCTACCCCCAGCCCCCTGCACCGGTGTTGCCATTAGGCCATTTTTTAATGTCGCTATTTATAGGGGCCTATCTAGCAGAGGGCGAGTCACTGTCTGCCTGAGATAAAAATGTGAGACAGTTTTATTAGGCACACGTCAGTTGTCTCACTCAATAGCCTAGCCATTATTCCATCATATTCACTCAATAGTCCGGTTCATTTAGATTCCATCAACCAGCAATAGTCCTTGTACACCCTGGCGGGTGCTGTCCCTGTCTGCGTCCCACGACACGGGCAGGGACAGCATCAGCTCGGTGTACCCCGCGCATTTCATTAAATTTTTAAAAGGGCCTCTGTGTTGGCTATGTGGTACTCGGTTGGTACTTCAGTACCTCGATACTTCGGCTCCGCGTACGTCTTCCAAAGGTCCGGGACACCATTGTCCCGTGAGCGGAAAAAACATTATCACAAAATTTCAAGTTCATAGGTCAATGGGAAATAAAAATATCTTCGGAACAAAATGTGTGACAGACGACAGACGGACACGCGACTGACAGCAATAGGGCTCCGTCTGGACCCTTCGGGCATGGGACCCTAAAAAACTGATTTCCTTTTTCGTCAGACTATTAAAAGGTGAAGGTGTTATTTTATTGCATTATTTTTATTTTATTGCATCCATTATTTTATTTTATTTATTTATTTTATTGTAATGGATTTATTGCTTGAAATAAATATTAATTCATTAATTATAACAATATATTATGTAAAATTCCACGACTTTATGATGTATCAATACATCATAAAGTCATGGAATTTCACCTCAAATAAACTCTCATAAGAGGAAATATGAATAAAACTTAACAAAGTCAATGTGCGAGATTAGTCTACACAAGCCATTGCAGAAGATTATTGCATCTCGTTTTCTCGAGCGCGCGGAAGACGAAAGCGTGTCTTACACAAGGGGCGTGGTTTACAGAATCGATGCATCCCCTTAACTAGTCCTCTTGTTAAGCTGTATTGTATAAATAAGTATCAAAATAATTATTCCATATTAATTTTACGTTACGCGCTAAAAATTCGCTGTGACGTGTAGTATGTATGTCTGTGTAGTTCATGGGGTCTAGTCATCTATAGTGGCAAAGGCGTCGTCGCGAACAGACGGGCACAGACGCAAGTTCAAATCTCGCCTTGGAATACTAATTATACTATTCTGTACTTGGGCTACTTTCGATCACGGCTCATTACCCACGACGGAACGGAGAAGGTATATGCGTTTAGGGTGAGAGGTTGTTTGTTTTTTTGTTTGTTTGTTTGTGTGTGCACCTCAATATCTCCAAAACGGCTTGACCGAATTGGATACGGTTTTCTGCAATGGGTTCGTGGTTCATTCGGGACGAACCCCATAATAATTGTTACGACCATAACTCGCCAGGGGGCGCTGCAGTAATCATTTTTTGCTTGAAAGTGCGTTTGTGCTGGTTTGAGCGCATTTTCTCCGGAAAAACTTCACCACCGTGGATGATTTCGATAGTGCTGGGTAAAGAGCACATGTACTTGAACTCTGAGGATCAGATGATGGAGCAAAAAACATAGTAGGGAACTGTACAGGGGTTCGATTACTTACTGTTCGTTTTTGGGCCCTTTTGTTTATGTTTGCTTAGCAGCGATTGTAAATGAACTTCTGAGGGTCTGATGATGGAGTAAAATAACATCACACAGAACCTTTCGAAGGCATATAGGTATTTGGCCGTGTTTGGGCTCTTTTCATTGACGACCTGTTTAGCCTAGTTGGTAGTGACTCTGCCTCCAAAGCTAGAGGTCCCGGGTTCGAATCCCGGCCAGGGCGTTTATTTGTGCATTTTTCACGGATATTTGTTCTTGGGTCTTGGATGTTTTCTATTTATTTAAGTATGTATTTATCTATATAAGTATGTATATCGTCGTCTAGTACCCATAGTACAAGCTTTGCTTAGTTTGGGACTAGGTCGATTTGTGTAAGATTGTCCCCCAATATTATTTATTTTATTTATTTTTCATTGAGTTTGCTGAGTAGTTTCTGCACATGGTATGTTAAGGGTCTGATGATGGATCAGAACAATATTGCAGGGAATCTTATTAAGGTGATCATTTAGTGAACCGTGTTTCGATTGTTTGGCTGGTATGAATTGAGAAACCTCTTCACATGAACTGCTGAAGGCCTGATTATGGAGCAAATCAGCACCATAGGGAAGTTTGCGAGAGCACATATAATAATAATAATAATAATAATATTTATTGTATTGATCATACATTGTCAAGGTCATATCTATTATTTATAATAACATTAAGTAATAACTTAGAGCAAAATTATCGTAGAAGTTAATTATTGTATCATTGTAGAGTTACCATTTTACAAATTACGTAGGTTAATGACAAATAATAGTAATTAATTAATATAGTAAGTTTTTCATTGTTTTAATATTTATTTATTTATTATAGTGTTTCGATACATTCGTTCAGCAATCGTTATTCGTCCAGGAAATCTTTAACTGAGTAATAGGCTCTTTAACTGAGTACTAAACGACCCGACGGGACCCGATTACGTTGTTTCGGGGCTACAGAACTCTGAAAAGCACATTTATTCCAAAACGGGTTCACTAAATTATATGCAGAGCAGAGCGCAATTAATATGGTGGTTGGTTACCCACGACGGAAAGGATAATGTATAAAAATTTAGGGTAAATTAAGGGGGGGGCGCTAGTCGGGTAACCTCCACGAGTGTCTGGGCTCTTCCCTCGCGGGTCTGGGGGAAGGGGAAGGGTTCTGGCCGGTGCGCCCTGGAGGCAACGGTAAGTGATTCATTTTCGGAGGGATCGTTTACCGGTGCTACCAATAACCCGGAGACGGGGGTCGCTCTGGGTTTTCCTCTGTTTAGCGGAGGACACTCCAGATGCGACCAATGGGGGGATGGGGGGTTCCGCATTCGCAAGACTCCCCAGGTACGGCGAGAGGGACAGGCCATGCCGTATGCCTGTAAAAATAACTACGGACTCGTAACCCTAGCTTCGGCAGAGGGCCGCTATGGTCGGGAGCGGGGGCTGACACCGTCAGGCCGGGGCCGGGTGGTGACTGCGAGGGAGAAAACCTCTTTAAAAAGTCACGGGACCTGAGGGGGTGAATCCGGGGTTTTTCACTCTCTCCCAGCGTGGAGGTCCTTTGGTCGGCAAGTGTGTGGTGTCGCCCTGCACGCTTGCCGACGGGTGGGAGACGCTTGCTTCAGCAGTGAGGGAACAGCTTCGGCTGTTGCAGCAGGCGGTGTTCGCAGTTGTGTGCCTTGGCGATCCCGTGTCACCGCCACTAATGCTGCGTGATGGGCATACCCTGGTGGTTTTAGACGGTAGTCCGGGCGGTTCCCGGGAGTCCGTCATACCCGTCCTAGTTTCCCGACTAGGCGGGATGCCTAAATGCATTTCCCCAGGTAAAAAAAGGATAAATTAAGGGCAATAGGCGCAGATTCTCCAAATCGGGTAAACCGAATAAGATTTTTTGCTATATATTCGTAAAAAAGTAAAAGTTTGTCGAAATTTAGAATGAATGATCCAAGTTAGTGATATTAAATTTGATGTGCTTGTGATAGAGGAAGGAGGATGTGAGTGTCTACGTGGGCTCGCATATACTCGTAGTGCGCGGTCTGAAGAGAAGCTTAGGACCTTCGGCCCCACGCAGAACTCGGATCGGCTCTACTTTGAACATTTAGCGATAGGATAGTGCACGAGAGTCCCGTCTAGGCTCGCGTACAGAGCGTGACCCTTCGCGCTGAGGCTTTTAGGCACTTCGGGCCTTCTCACCTGCGCGGAGCTCAGCTTTTGGTCTTGCGTGCCTTGCCACTCACCTTTGCGCTTTTGGCCCTCAAATTTAATTGTAAAGACACAGGTGGATAGTGGTGGCTCGCCCTTTGGGTCTTCGGCCCTCTGGCTTGCGGAGAGAACTCTCTCAAAGGACGCTCCGAGCCTTCGTCTTCCAGGTTCTCTTGTAAAACACTCGATAGGAAGGATCTACTTGGGCTTGCCCTTCAGGTCTCGGGCTGGCGTCGAGTGTGCTTTCTAATGGGACGCTTTGGGCATATGTCCCTACGCTGAGCTCTGCCTTCGGCCTACCGTGCTTGTTTCCGGAATATATAGCGTTAAGTGAGAAACAACCATTGTTTTTCTACCACGTCGATGGCATACAAGCATACAGTCCGCTTGATGGTTAGCGGTTACCGCAGCCTATGGATGTTTGCAACTCCAGGGGTTTCAATGCGCGTTGCTGACTCTTTAAACATGTATACACTCCTTTCTTGAATAGCCCTATACTATAATATAATCCCTTGGGAAAACCTCAGGAGGGAGCTCATTCTACAACTGGAACGTTTGAGTGAGGAACGTATAGACATTGCTCTCTAAAAATAATAAAATAAAACAAAATTAAAATTTTTAAAAACCCACGACGGATTAACCTAATTCAAAAATGATAAAATAAAGTAAATGTGAATCCCCCGACTGGGTATTTACGAAGTAAGTACATGGAGATAATAAATAGATTTCAAAAACGGTTGTATGGTCGCGAGGTACAGTTACAAAGCCAGAAGAATCCGTCGGGGGCTGCCATTGCCATGTCTGTTCCTAATTTCATTAAAATATTAATAATAGTAAAGCTCGAGGTACATTACATACAGCAACTTAAATTGAAGTACCTATAACACGGACTTCGTAATCTTACTTCATTTCAGGGCAGGCAATGGCAGCCCCCGACGGATTCTTCTGGCTTTGTAACTGTACCTCGCGACCATACAACCGTTTTTGAAATCTATTTATTATCTCCATGTACTTACTTCGTAAATACCCAGTCGGGGGATTCACATTTACTTTATTTTATCATTTTTGAATTAGGTTAATCCGTCGTGGGTTTTTAAAATTTTTAATTTTGTTTTATTTTATCTTTGTATTTAATCTCTGTGTGACATCATAATAATTCTAATCATTTAAATGATATATACTTTTTAGATTGTAACCTGCCGCATAAATCAGGCAACCTAATCACGCTCTCGGTAAGAATACTTTATGAAGTACCTTTAATCCCCTGCCGTCTTACCGAATTATAATACAGCCTTAATTTCCATTTTAGTCCTAGTCTAATTTGCTTCAAATTACTAATCCGATTGCTCAGCCGACGTTCACTTGAATTAAT
Organism: Notocelia uddmanniana; assembly: GCA_905163555.1. Classification (NCBI taxonomy): domain Eukaryota; kingdom Metazoa; phylum Arthropoda; class Insecta; order Lepidoptera; family Tortricidae; genus Notocelia; species Notocelia uddmanniana. The sequence goes on from LR991055.1 coordinate 29,301,901, forward strand.
TATATTTGAATGAGAAAAATATCTATGTTTTTGTTTTGAAAATTGGTAGCCGACATTGTAAAGTGCAGTCTTTGCAGGCCAGTCACGGCAAGCCACCGGACGCGGTGGGATATTTTGCGGCGGTAACGAGCTGCGGATCGCCAGGCACCGCCGGCACAGGTGCCCGTTCGAGTCGCCGATTGCTTCCTACCTTTAATGAAATACTTTTCCCAAGACGCTCCACCACGTTGCTCCTCAAATTGATACTGGAGATTATCCTCCAACCGGCGATTCGGTAAACCTACTCTTCATTTAATTGAACGTCGCGTATTATCTCTACAACGTCTGAGCCGCCAGGTGCGGCGTTCGACTCTCGAGTGTCGACCCGCGACGCGAGCCGCCGTCGCAAGCATTAAGGAGTGTTGCGAATGTGTTACACCCTACATCCCACCGCGGACCGGGACGCAGTATTAATTTCTACCCAAGTTCTCAGGACACCGACAGGCTTATAAGATTAGAATAATTTTCTCATTCCGAGGAGTCCCCGAGAGCGCAACCAGCGGTTTAATTAAAACTAACAGTTGTCTCACACAGTCTTATCCGGCAATTTGCGAGGCATTACTCGCCGAACTTTGTCCACAAATTATCTTGACTCCATTTAACAGAACGGTTACGTTAATAAGACCCTGCCAAATTTAGAAGAATGTGTAAGGCAGTACGACGTCGAGCTCAGACATTAAGCTCTAGTGCTCAAAGGGTTATTAACTTAAGTTTTCGATAATCCAGTATCTGCTTTTATTACACGCATTTTCATTACGTGCTGGAGAGGCCATCATTAAACTTGGGCGCAAATGAGGTTTTTATGGCCATAATAACACTTATAAATGTTGGAACGAACTTACACTCGCTTTACAGCTGTTTAGATGGCGTCCCTAAAATTAATGCATCCATCAAATATTTAATTTGCTCCAATGACGGAGCACAAACCGACCATCCACCCGTACGTAACTCGGAAAAAATATTTTGCTCAATTTTACCTGGTAGGTAAAATATGCGAATATGCTCTCAATACCTTGATTGTATGTTACAATTGTTACACTAGCTTTTCACCGCGACTTAGTCCGCGGCAAATATTTATTTGTTTAAACTTTATTGCACAAAATAGAAATGTATAAATGGCGGACTTAATGCCATGTCTATCTATGCTAGTCAACCACTGGGCTAAACAGAGATTTGTAAAAGGTGACAAAGGGCTAAACACACACACACACATACATACTCACACACACATATACACACACACTACATATAAACACACATAAATAAAACTGCATAAGTTGCGTACTATAAATGTAAGAAAATATCATCCATTAGGAATATATTAATATTCAACTGTTTTTGCATGATTGAGTTACTTGAGCAACGAAAATCTAAACATACAAACTATCATAGGTTAAATATTAATATGATGAAACGAAGTATGCCTATATATTTTATAACAACTCTTTTTACCAAACCGGCTGGTCTTATATTAAAGACGAATGTCCGAATAAAATCTGGCTGTCTCCATGCATATAAAATTCACTCGGCGCCGTGTGAAATATTATGTGACGCAAATAGCAGCGAATGAATCCAACGTCTCAACATCACCCGCTATCCCCCTTGTATCGGCTGCGCCCTTTATCTTTACTATGAAATAAAGGAAAAAGTACCACTTTCCCTACAATATCTTATGCGTATGAGTGCTTATGAAATATGAATTCTATCTCGCAAAACATATTATTTCGTTATAACAGAATATATTGCTACACGTTTCAGAGTAATATGGGATATGACTTTCTTTATAAGCAAAAATAAAAAAGTGAGGATCACGGCCGACGTAGGTACCGATAGCACGGTATCTGCTGTTTATTGAACCGTGAAACGAAAAATTTGAAAAGGGAATTAATTTTGCCGCGTCACATTGAACTGTTTATAATTTTAGGATCATAATATTCTTAACAATTACACTGCCAACGATTTCGTAGCGCTACGCGACTAACGACTAACATGCGAAAAACCGTATGTAGCGAAAATCGCCTAAGAAACATGCTCCCACCTGGCGTGTTGTAAGTGAAGTATTTTTATTTATTTATTCTGCTATTTAAGCATATTATATGCACCTATAAATGTCAATTAACTACATTTATTATTACAACATAGACCTTTCATTCTCGGTTCGGAACCGGTATTGAAAGACCGTTTTAATATTGACAGTAAACCGTTATTATTCCGGTTTGTTATATACTGGTTAAACAAACAATTAATAAAAGAGCGAAATTATTTCGGTCATCGGTATAGAAGTTATAGTTATATCCGATAACTCAAACGTTTCGAATTTCGATAAACATTATTAAGAGGGCGCAGTACGCTCGGTCTGGCTCGGTTCTCCATACAAACGTATTTACCCTCTCATTTTAAAACGCCAGGCTAGAAAACATGAAAATTTGTATACACAATGGGATCCGGCATATCTAGGTCGGACCATAGTTTCTGTTGCTAGAAATTGTAAAAGAAAAAAAATACAGCGGCTTTTTGAGTTTTTTACGGCTTGTATGAAAACCTTAATAATCGCTGTATTTTTTCTCCATTATAATTTCAAGCAACAGAAACTATGGTCCGACCTAGATATGCCGGATCCCATTGTGTATACAAAGTTTCATGTTATTCTAGCATGGCGTTTTAAAATGAGAGCATAAATACGTTTGTATGGAGAACCGAACGTACTGCGCACTCTTAAACCGGTAATGACGGAATATTGTAACACTTATTGTAACATCGATTGTAATATAAATCTGTAACGTTGTTTGTTATCTCTAAAATAAATAAATAAATATGGCCGATGCCAAGCAGTCAAAGTCGAGTAAAATTACTTATCTAGCCATCCATTTCGAAAAAGGAAGTTCATTTTCTAAATCCACTACATACGATTTTTGTAATAAACCGGTATAAATACCGATATCCGAAACCAAAAATGCCATTCAATTCGGTTTGGGGTCAACGGCCAAAATCGGTTCGAAAAGAATACCGGTACCCAACAGCTGGTATCATTTCACCTGCAATTTGACTTAGATTCTATGCTATGCCCGTAGTGCTAGTAGCGCTACGCCGTAGCGGCATATGTAGCGAAAATCGTCCGTACACGCGTGTGACAAGTTTCGTTATAGTTAAGTTTCTTATTTGGGCTACTGAGGGTAGTCAAAACAGACCTAATTTGTTGGTAGCTCGGAAATTTCCGAGAAATTACATGAAAGCAACATAGAAAGTTCTCTGTGAGAATATCCCCATGAGAACTTTAACATTTTGTGTAATATATAATATTACACGCCACATATTAGTAAACCAGGCAGGCATAATATTTAAAATGGCGTGTGTCTACGTCGGTCCTGACACGATAAGATTGTTTATTAAATTTAAGTACCAGAGAATATTCTCCATAGAAGTTTCGCAACTTACGAAACTTCTCCTCGGTGCATTCCTATTTGTAGGTGTACAATGACAATGATGATGTGATTATTACTAGACAATCTCTAGTAGACGACATAATAAACAACACATTTGGCAACATTTAAATTTTTCAAGTAGTATGAAATCTTAACTCATTTCTATAATTGGTTAATAAGAAACCCCAAAATATTTATTTTTATTTTTTATAGCTATTAGTTTTCTAAACATTCACGAAAATGAAAGAAAGCTTACCATCGTAGTAATGACGTCACTACTACTACTTGTCACTTACTCTCTTTTGGAATGAGGAACTTTTGAAATTGATTTATTTATATGAAATTGGGATATTTACGAGAATTAAAAAATGTGGTTTTACTTAACCTTAAAAAAATGAAATGTTGTCAGTTACAAAGATTAATAAATGCAGTTGATACATACAGTAAAGTTTTTCTAATTATTCATTATCATCATAATATCAGCCGAAGGACGTCGACTGCTGACTGGCTATTAGCACAGATTTTATGCTATTAGGTACAACAAATCATCAAATTAATTTTTGATTACACATATATTATCCTTATTACAATCAACGTGAAATCAAATTAGGATCAATTTGGAATGCGTAACGTATGTCCCAAACCAGCCCTGTAGTTCCGAGTTGGTTTGGCTCCTCTCCGGTGGCAAGCGGTCCGTGGCGGCGACGCCGCGGCGCGGGCCCGACTCCCGACTCCTCCGAACCCGCAATAACTATTTACTTACACTAACTTGGAAGAGCTTAGGGCTGCTCGACGAAAGCGATAGTCGTATTGAAATTGTCACTTAAGTTAACTTTGTATAATGCAGTCGAGGTTGATTTTGTTTCTTTGTAAATGTTGATTTGCATTGTGATCTCATGGAGTAAATAATATTAGAATAAATAAGAGACGACCACTTTTGCATAGTTGGTGGTGACCCTGCCCACAAAACTGGTAGTCTCAGGTTCGAATCCCGTTCAGGGCATTTATTTGTGAGCTGAGTACGAGTAATTGTTTCTGACTCTTGGATATTTTCAATGTGTTTAAGTATTTATTCATCTAGTTAAGTATGTATATCATCGCTTAGTACCCATAGTACAAGCTGCGCCTAGTTTGGGACTAGGTCAATTTGTGGTTGTCCACAACCTGACCTACGTCGGAAAGTTGCTTCGAAGTGAGAAGTCCTAGCTTCTGTCTTACGTACATCTAGCTCAATTAAATATAGTATAGCTCTTCAAAATTTAATCTCCTTAATCTGCGCTTATTTCGCATTTTCTAAACAATCCAATTTCCTTACACCCTAGAACCTAAAGGGTCGCGTACGGTACCCTACGCCCTACGCGTACGGGGTTCAGTGTATAATTTTTTTAAGGGTCGTCAACGCACATGCACATGCAGATGGGCGGTACGCTTGTTTGCCACCGACGTGGTATAAAAAAAGTTAATTTTTGTGAAAACCTAAAATGGACTGCGTTTTTTCAACTAACTAAGTAACCTAAACGCAATGTATCACAGAATGACTGTAGCGAGCCAGACAGTGAGCCATACTCGTAAGCAGAAATCATACACATGTTTTATGTCTAACTAGAAAATTGAAATGGTCGCGATGCTCCTCAGCAATATGTCGCGAACAATAAGTCGCGCCAACAAAAGCCGGCCATTTGAACCAGTCGGGAACTTTTGTAAGTTTAGCTCTTTCCCCCGAGCTCTTGGCAGAGCCCGCCAACTCACAATGGGTGGAATAATCGTTAGGGCCAGTCATAAGAAAACCCATTACAAAAACAACGACGCACTTCTTACCCGTATTACTCAACATTTAGCCGGCGACGACTAATTTTCGGCTCGAGGTTTCAGCGTTACGTTATAATTACGAGGTTTATACCATTGTTTACAATGTGGCTTATTGTTGTAATCAGATGTCTGCCTCGAGAGTTCGCAGGGCTTGTAGTATACATGTTATTCGTTTTAATCTCGCTTGCGTAGCGTTAACACGCTAGGCAAGGGTAGCGAACGCAATAACTTAGAGAAATAACGCGACGCGTGGGAATAAATAAAGTAAGAAAGTAATTCGTAGTTCGAAATGATTTAACGGTAAAAAGGTAACGTGGGTGCCTGAGAGAATTCTCGATTTACCTACTCTAATGCGGTGGGGATAAAAGGCTCGAAGGGTGATAGATAGTAAAGAGACATAACGAAGGAACGCGATCTTGGCGTCACTTCCGGCGGCCGTCACGTAGGGACGACTTCCGGCGCGGCGCCGCCAGTCCGCTCGCTCCTCCACTTACATTCACTTAGCTCGCGAAACCTCAAATACGAGTACAGTAAATACAACACATCTCACTTCTATTAATCAAGCGCAAAATCACAACAAATTAGATTACAATAGCGCATAAATAAAGCCAACACCGAGATACAATATCAAGCGTTATTAAATGTTTTTTGTAACATTCATTGAAAAATACGGGGTGGGCCGTGTAACAGTAGCAAAAAAATTTAACCGTCCAATCTTGATCGAGCCAGCAATTATTTCCAAGCGGTCCCAGATTTATAAAAAAGTTTAGTTCTTTATTTTTTTTCTTCAAGGATAGATTACATGTATTTTTTACTCTTCAGAAGTGATCATCATCCTCCTAGCGTTATTCCCAGTACATTTGCATCCTGAAGGATGCCTGGGGTTCGCTACTTAATCCCAAGAATTGGCGTAGGCACTAGTTTTTATGGAAGCGACTGCCATCTGACCTTCTAACCCGAGGGGGAAACCAGACCTTATTGGGATTAGGCTTGTCAAGTGAGTGGGCAACTTGACTGTTAGAAGTTCTCAAGCCGCCCGGAGGCCTCTAACTTGGCTTAACGACTGCTATCATAGACGGCAACCGGGATCAACGGCTTAGCGTGCCTTCCAAAGCACGGGAGCGCTCAGTTAGTAACCACTAAAAGCGGTCACCCATCCAAGGACTGACCTCGCCCGACATTGCTTAACCTCGCATACCGCACGCGGTACGCGGGCGCCGCTGGGCCACGAGCGCTCCAGGAGTGATATTACTATTTAAAAAAAAAACACTAAAAATACCCATATAATAAATATATAACAAAAAATCAACAACTATTATGACTCCTAACTTCATACTTATTCAAAAACTGCATTGACTGGCACCCTTACTTGGAGATCATAACTTTAGAAAAAAAAAACAAATTGAAAAAAAAAGTGCAGATTCTTTAAGGAAGCGTCCTTTTTGACCGAGCGAGCGAAGCGAGCAAAGCATCTCCGTTTCAGTTTTCGACAAAAATTCTTCCGTATGTCTCTCTGTCTGTCTGTCCGGATGTTCTTCTCTACCAGTCGAATTTCTCAACCGATTGTCGTGAAATTTTGTGAGCAGGTTCTACAATTATATAGATTTTTTTGTCGAGTCAGTTTTAGGAAATCATAAAATTTGAAATATATTTTTTTTCTAGGTCTTCAGCTCACGGAGCCACTAGTAAATATTTGGTTCTGTTACAGAGCCCACCCTGTATTATGTCCGTAGCTATATGCAAACCACTCTTTGGCAATATCTCAGTTATTTTCACATGTCGGTTTAATTTCCGCTACGGCAATGTTTTGAGAGGGAAATTCGATTGGAACAAGAGACGCGTCCATGTGAGCCTATGTAATTTCCTTTCATATTCAATTTAATTCTTTGGGGGATGCATGTGTCTGACCCTACATTTTACAACGACAATGAAAAGGAAAATTGTACTTATGTTACAATGGTATTTTTCAATTTATTTGATTAACATATGTATTCTCCATTAATTAACACAGCGGGATGATGTTTTTAATCTAATGTCGAAATACTTTACTTCCATTGAAACATAAAACTAAGCTTATTTAATAATTCTATTAAAGCATCTTCTGAAATGAATCCAAACATTTTTAAATTTGGATTTATATTTTAAAACCGACTTCAAAAAAAAAGGAGGAGGTTCTCAAATCGTCGCCATATTTTTTTAATGTATGGATTACTCGGAGACTATAGGACCGATTTCAAAAATTGTAAGCGTATGTTTTCTAGTTGGTCCCATTGTCATCAATTCTGGATCTGATGACGGGATCTTGGAGAAATCGAGGGAAATCATAAATTATATAGTAAGAGTGGAAAAGTATGGAGTCGGTTCTTTTTTGTTTAAAAATTATTGTTAGTTAGGTAATACATGAGTATTTTAATTTGGAATGTTAGGTAGACCTTGGGCACTGATTGGGCATGTTATGCAGACGATGTAAGTGATGTGATGTCTAAATCGGCGGGTGCGTGCGCGGTGCGACCCGCGCGGCACGCGACCTCGCCTGTCGCGCTATCGACTTACACCCTGTTAAATCTGGCCCAATATTTGTACAGCCTATTCATTACCATCGTGCCGCTTTATTTTATTGTTTCTTCTTGTTACGACGTTCATTTTCTTTGAGGGCCCATTAAAATTTGTTAAATGAGAATTTATTACCCCTAGCGTTCACGGAAATCTTAACTCCAGTGTAACGGTTAATTGGTGGCTATACGATCCGTTTCCGTGAAAAATTTAAAAGTAGCGATTGCAGCGCAAGGGTGGAATCGTGTACTTTTTCAATTAGAGGAAGCTGTAGTATGGATTGAGGATGAGCCAGGATCGGCGTCGAGCCGCATGGCGGGGCCCGGAAACCCGTGAATAGTGGGAGGCACTGAAAGAAAATCTAATTTGGATTTAAGGGATTACATCGGGACTTGTTTCGGCCTACTGTAGAGAGACAAGTTGCCGCCGTCTTGCTGTTCAGATGGAATTAGAGCCGGCTTCAACGCGAGGCCATTTTATTACTCGCAATCCCTATGTTCGTCTTGAAGTTAATTTGTCTGAGTCTTGACTAAATTGTCACCTTTAAAGTATTCCGGGTAATTATTTATTCGAAGTCAAATAGGAATTTATTTGAGGATGTCGATCTTATGCAGCTACGTACTAAAATGTATGTAGGTATGTATGTCTATGTAAGCACTTTATCGTACGCAATAACAGGTTAATCATGTACATACATGTCACACAAGATCGAAGTACAAAGGCCAACTAAAATAATTGCAACACTAAAAAAATTGAATTTGAGTCAATTACCTTCCTAAAATGTAAAAGATACGATCTAATCTATGAAATGTATCAGCTTCCATTTATTAGTTAGGTATTGAGCGGGCATCGGGCTGGGAGGATACGCAAGTAATTACAAACATGACTGGGAAGATTGAATTTTACGCATCATGGACATTGTCTCCGGTACAATGTGACCCTGCTGGGCGCGCGGCCATGCGACGTGACTGAGCTACGTGTGCGGTGAAGCGTGAACGGAACTAGCGAAAACACCACCTTGACGTAACATTTACAGCGATAACTTATACCGTCGCCGAAATGTACTAGAACGTCACATAAAACGTTACGGTATAAGCTACCCTGCTGGCTAGGCAGATTATTTAGGAGACTAGCAAGCTAATCGCGCAACTTTTGGAACGTGTGATAGGACATAAATAACGGCTATTATTTTTGAAGGTGAAAATGACAATTTGTATGCGCTAGTGCTCGTTTGAAAAATTATAAAATCTCACTTTACTGCTTGCTTGCGTTGCTTTAGTCCTGTCACATGATTTTGGTACGGGTTTATGTTATTTATAAATATTGAATTAATTTACTCACTTATCTCTTTTGCTTTGAGGCCAATTAACCAATACAAAGACCGATTTAATATTATGTGAAAAGTGTGGTGAAACAAGACAGTGTCTTATGCCGTTATAAACGTACGTTCCATCACGGTCCCAAAAAGTCATCATCATCATCATCATGTCAGTCGAATGACGTCCACTGCTGGACATAGGCCTCCCCCAAAGACTTGCACAATGACCGGTCCTGCGCCACCCGCATCCATGTAATAAAGTTAATTTGTAATCTCACGTCTGCACTGTTGTAATTTTATTATTTAAAAGCACTTCGAATATTAAGTTTCAGCTTATACTCCCCTAGACGGCCCTAGCGTTTATCACTATACAGGGTGATTTTGGGGTCGTGATCCAAAATAATTGTACATAGTCAAAAATTCAAAGTAGACAACATCACAGTCCGTATGAAGGTTTATAGCTCAAATAATTTTCTTTTTTTACAAATTTTAATGGAAAATAATACTTTTTCATACAACTTGGTCACCCTACCCCACTGTCAACTCTCCATACCATCCGTCAAAGAGAGTAGGATAACCATGTTTTTTAGTGATTTTGTATTTTTTTCATCAAAATAAATTAAAAATGCGTTTGTTTCGTGTCACTACATTTTTTTTTAAATGGCTAACAGATACCAAGTCTAAAACTGGTTCTTGATCCACGACCCCGAAATCACCCTGTATACAGAATAGTTACATTGAAACATAGATCCTAAAAGACCTTTTTTCAGAGTATACCTGTTAGATATGGCAGATCTCAATATACAGTTCATAACTTCCAAAAGAATTTACGTAATTTTCAGGTTTTGGCCCGCTCATATTCTGTTATTAATTTAATAGTTAAATAATAGTTTTATAATTTTGTTAAGTAATAGTTAAATAATTTTGTAGTACTATATCACTTCGAGTTTATTCAGAAAAACATGTGAAATAACAAAAAATTAATTACTCTAACTTAAAAATAATTAAAACTAACCTATAAAATATTTAAATTTGCCCCCTTAGGCAGGGTGCCCATCATGCAGGCAGCATTCCCGCGCTGAATTGCAATAGCGATTCTTTGTGCGAGAAAGCTGCCCGCACGAGGATCGCCTGTTGCCTCCCGCAAACGTTTGCTGAGCATCCTGTGAAGTCCACGCGCGCCTTTGCCCCACGAGCCGAGAGTCTCGACACCGAATGCAGCGAACTCGTATTGGGTGCCGAGACACTCGTATTTGGTGGCCTTAAGGCGAAGGGTACGGCAAGGCATTCTCCATACAAAGGTTGTGCAAGTTTTATTCGTTAGTTTTGGCACTACAGCATTTAATTTTAATTTTTGCTTTTACATATTGGATATACGCAGAACTTGAAGTTGAAATTTTATTTAATTTCAAAGAAAGTAAAAATAAAGAAATACAAAAAAAAAAATTAAAATAAGAAAAATAACTAGAAGAAATAGCTAACAGAAAAATAAGCATATTGACCAAAAATAATAACCGTAGTGCAAACACAAACAAAGAAAAACGTACACAAAGTTTGTATGGAAAGAGCTTGCCTACCCCTTCGCCTTAAGGCGTTCCCGAGCGTCTGTCGCGACCCCGGCACGCCTGCTGGTCGATGGGAGGTAGGACGCAGAGAAAGTGTCGGCAGATGTGGCGTCCTACACTAGAGCGCGACCCATCCTCCAAGGAATTAAAGACATCCCGTCAGGGCGCTTGCCATCGCCCCGCACGATCTGGGGCTCCAGAGCAGCGGGAACGTTGGCGCTGATGAGCGCCCTTCTTAGGATGTCGTTGAGTGCGGCGTGGCGGGACAGGCGGCCGGCGCCGAATGAACAGGCAAGCCCATGATGGCCCAGACGATCGACGGGGGCCCCACAGGATGCACAGTTGTGGTCCACACAAACATCAACCCCGAGACGGAGACCAACGGCTAGGCGAAGTGTATCCGGGTCGATGAAAGTACCGGTGTTAGCTGATGGATAGGCATGGAGCCAGTGACCCGACTCTGGGCTTGAAACAGCCAAGAGTCTGGCCCGGTCCCTGCCTATCCCTGCAAGGAGGCAGTACTTGTACCTTCGTAAAGATTCCATTTTCGCAATTTGACAAAATTCAAAGTCTACTGACCATGTCAAGGAGGCTTGAATTGCATTTTCTAAAACAGTTTTCTTTTTTTTACGTATGTGTCCAAAATTTAGATTTATGGAGGATAATATAAAAATTAATACCGTCCCTTACCTTAACTCAGAAGTTGACCAAGAAAAAAAATACCACACGAAAAATATAATTCTATATTACTTATTACGAACAACAGCTGAACACGTAGTATTAAGATACGAGTAAGAAATGCTTCAGTTAAAAATAAGGTTGATCGAGAGAGTTCAGTTTACTATTGATCTGGCGCGTGATTAACACAATATGTCCAGGAAATTATTCATTCTCGTTGCGTTAATTGTTGCCCCGGGCCATGGTCTACACCTATTTAATTTGTGGGCGGAATCAGCCATGAATACAGGTACGTCCAGCCAAGACATCGCCAAATACCAGTTTTCGACCCACGGCGCCAATGGCGTACAATTTGTACATGGCGCTGCTAAGATTTTTCCTGAATTAACATGGGGTCGGGATGGGTACACGATCGTTATACGGAACCGGTGCGCCAGTCGGAGTCCCACTAGATAAAATTAATATTTATTGTCTGGTAATTCCAATTGGCGTATCAACAGTTTCAGCCATAGGTATTTAGGTAGTCAACAAATCAATAACCTGATGTACCGGTGTAATTAAGAATGACAGCATTGTAGCCCCAATAAATAATAGACGAGCAACTTCTGCACAAGACAAACACAATTTGGAACTTCAACTGTTTACAATAAAGAGGCTACAGGCCTAAGACCTATGTGACACACACTTTTCGAAATCCAAATTGTTTCGAATGGGCATTTTATAAAAAACTGTACGTACTCAGACTGTACTTCTAAGAATTTGGAAAATTGTTTTTTGTTTTGGTTTGGTGGAAATGTTTGGTCCATCGGTTGGACGGCGCAAATACCGATGGAGAGACGAATTGGAGAAGGACCTGTGCGTCCTGAATGTAGAAAACTGTGAGGATATTGCTCAAGCCAGGGCGCGATGGCGTCAACTCGTATCGAAGGCCACTTGACTTCGGGTCGTTGACTCAGTAAATAAGTAAACCACCTGATGGTCCCATCGGAAGATCAGCGCTGGCCACCATGTAACTGTTCCGTGGCACATAAGATTTTTTTATGAAATATGAGGCAAACGAGCAGACGAATCGCCTGATGGTTAGCGATTAGCGCCGCCCAGGGACACCCGCAACATCAGAGGGGTTGTAAGTGCGTTGTCGGCCTTTAAAAGAGGAAACGTATGCGTCAGATTGAACCCCTAGCAAGGATTTTAAATGTTCATTTGTTTAATAAATAATTATACGTGTACCAAAAGTAACAGAGGGGTGATTACCATAACGTTTTCGAGCTGCGTAAGGTAAATCTAAATGTCATTATGTCAATTACCATGGACAGTACAAATCACAGATAGATTACCTATCGTACGTTCGAAAACATACGTGATTACCGTGATCACGTAGATCTGCCTAAAACCTATTATCATTGCTGAACTCGGAGGAAAGTCTAGTTATATTAAGAAATAATTATTACAGAAAACGTATTGTAGTGCAGATGACGAGGGGAGCCGAGATAGAATTAACTTATCGACGGAAGGAAAGGTTATTTATGGGAAAAGTAGCTGCGCCGCTATCTCCTAACTATTAATTTCGGTAATAATTAAACCTGACTAGCTCATTTATATCTGCCTCTATATCTTTTAGTGGAAATAGTATCGCTCGGATTACCTTTTCCTGATAAAAATAAATTTGAATTACATATATGATAAAATGTTACTATTACCTAGTTAAAATACTGAACGATTAAATTGATTTGGTTCCATATTATTAATTAAATTATGTCGGTAATTATATTGAATAATATTAAGTTCATGTGATTGAAACATAACCAATGGACCCCGTTACCATAAGTGAGGGTATGAAAAGACTGGCATGGTGGATGATTTTATGTAGCAGTAGTTGCAGGATGTCACATGAATACCTAATTATAAGTTCCAACTGTAAAATGTTAATGTGATCTGCAATAAATATTAGACTTAATGGTCAAACATTAGAATTTGTTACTTCTACTGTATTCTTAGGTATTACATTGGACTCAAAATTGCAGTGGGGTTCCCATATAACAGCGATAGGAAGTAGGTTGAGCTCTGCTGCATTTGCAGTCAGGAGAATAAGGCAGCTTACCAATGTGGCAACGGCACGGTTAGTTTACTTTGCTTATTTTAATAGTATAATTACTTATGATCTTATCTTATGGGGATCAGCTGCAGATATTGAAACTGTTTTTATTCCCTTCGGCCGCGTACGCAACCAGAGGTCCGTAACCAGATGCGATCGAATACTTTTTCGGTCTTGTACGAAACCGGTTGCGATCAAAAACTAATTCCGTCTTACCCGTAACCAGTTACGATCGAAGACTTCTCGTTCTTATACGAAACCAATGTCTGGGCCATCTAGCTAGTCTAGCTATAGGTTTTTTCAAAACTCAATATAACATATTTAGATTTTATATGAAACCTTTACAGTAGGTAATATAACAAATCACTGGCCACTTAAACAGTACTTCAGGTGAGTTCTAATCTGATTACTCTAGACAATGTCATTATACGAGGCTTGCACTGAAAGTGGCGGGAATCGAATACTTATTAATTTATTTTTAACATGTATTATACCTTTTTATAATCTCTGAAGTTTCCTTATCTCAACACACTGGCCACTTAGAAAAAAAAAAGTATGGTTCGGTTTCAATTGTTTATTGAAGTCGTCGAGTCACTGCTTAAAATGGAATTGTGCCGTGAAAATTTCAGAGCTATGATTTATTATGACTTTAAAAGTGGACTAACACAAAAACAATGTGAAGAGCGGATGGTTGCTGCTTTTAATATTGAAGCTCCTTCAAAGACTACAATATACAGGTGGTATTCAGAATTTCAACGTGGCCGTGTATCCCTCACCGACGAAGTGCGTGAAGGTCGACCAAAATCGGCAGTCACGCAAGAAAACGTCGATGTTGTGCGTCGTCTGATAAATGAAGACCGACATGTGACATATCGGGAAATTCAAGAGCACCTGGGTATTGGAATGAGTCAAATACAAATTATTTTAAAAGAAGAATTAGGCGTGAAAAAGTTATTTTCCCGTTGGATACCTCACCTATTGTCTGACGAGCAGAAAATAGTCCGTGTCAATTGGTGCCGCAAAACTTTGAAAAGATTTAACAAGGGACGCTCAAATGCTGTTTTTAGCATAGTATCAGGTGACGAGTCGTGGATATACGCTTATGAGCCTGAAACTAAAAACCAATCCCGAGTATGGGTCTTCGAAGACGAGCTCAAACCCACAAAAGTTGTTCGTTCTCGCAGTACGGCTAAGAAGATGGTGGCTACGTTTATCTCTAAATCTGGTCACGTAGCTACTGTGGCTCTTGAGGATCGTAGAACAGTCAATGCTGATTGGTACACTATTTGTTTGCCGAACGTCTTTGCTGAACTCCGAAAAACAAACCCTAGTCGTCGCATCATCCTTCACCACGACAACGCCAGCCCACACACCGCTCGGACAACAACTGAGTACCTGGACGGTGAAAAAGTCGAAATATTGGACCACCCTCCATATAGCCCTGACTTAAGTCCCAACGACTTTTTTACATTCCCCAGAATCAAGGACAAACTGCGTGGTCAGCGGTTTCAGACGCCAGAAGAAGCAGTGGAGGCCTATAAAATAGCCATTTTGTCGACCCCTACTTCAGAGTTCAAAAAGTGCTTTATGGACTGGTTTGAACGCATGCATAAGTGCATGAAATACAAAGGAGAATATTTTGAAAAACAATAAAAATAAATAAACTCACTTATACTGCATATTTTCTTCTATTCCCGAAACTTTCAGTTTTACCCTCGTATTGTTAGCTGTCATTAGTTATTATTCGCATATCTGCAAATAATGTATGTACGTAATAAAAATGAATGATATAAACGCTGCAATTGATTTTATTACGACAAGAAGTGGAGGGCGTTCGATGTTGTTAGCAGGACGAAGATATCATCGCAAGAAATTTTATCGTAAAGGTTCGTTCTGGTTGTGCTACTACAACAATGAAAATGGATGCAAGGGAAGTGTAACATTAAACGATAGAAATGAAATAGTAAAAGAGAGAGAACATCATAGTGAATGTAAGCCTAATTTTGTTCAAAACAGAATTTGGAAGGAATCTTAAGGAAAGGTCAAGCACAAATTTTGATTCGATTCAGAAACAGTACGAGGCTATGGTTTTTAATCTTGAAAATGAAGGGTTGGATTTGATAGAAAATATGCCAACATACGAGGGAGTTGAAACAGGACTGAATAATGCAAGAAACAAAGTCCTGGGTGTCAAAAAAATTAGATTTTCTGCAGGAAGTGAAGTGATAATACCGAAAAAATTCTTAAACTTTCTATTAAGAGATTATGATAATGTGGAAGAGAATAAAAGAATTATTTTATTTTGTGGGGCAAAAGTTAGAACATCGATCGAAGAAGGAGGTTTTAAGCATATTTTAGCTGATGGAACATTTAAGTCGTGCCCGGTGGGGTTTAAGCAACTGTACACCATACATGGTCTAGACGAAGAAACCCGTTCTATAAAACCTTTAATTTTTTGTTTCCTTCCTGACAAAAAGGTAGAAACATATGAAACTATGTTGTATCTGATTAAATCAAGCTTTCCTGACTGGAAGCCGACAAAGGTTACAGTGGATTTTGAGATAGCAGCTATGCATGCATTGAGAAAAGTTTATCCAAAGATAGAGATCAAGGGATGCTTTTTCCATTTCAATAGATGCTTATTCCGAAAAGCCAAAAAGTTGAATATCTCATCACGAGTTAAAAAAAGACATGTGTCTAGATGTGCTGGACTGGCACGGCTGCCAAAGCACTTCATACAAACCGGTATGCAGTATGTAATGCGTAAGAGCCCTAAGGGCGAAGATATTAAGAAATTTAATAATTATTTTAAAAAACAGTGGTTCACAAAAACAGCCTTTTCTAAAATTTGCTGTTGTGAACAGGAGGAAATAAGAACCACCAACAATATAGAAGGGTGGCATAGCCGCATCAACAGGTTTATTGGCAAGAAATATCCGACGATGGCTCACTTATTGGACGTATTATTAAAAGAGAGCAAATCTACACGGACATTCAAATGCAACAACAAAAAGGCAAAAACTTATTTAGAAATTGATGAAGAAATTGCTAACGCTGTTAAAGATTTGAAGGCCGGATGTATGTGTGTGGGCCACTGTTTAGAAATTATATGTCCGTATGCTTTTACGTTTTAATAAGGAACAATGTACAGTCAGCATCAAAATATGTACTTATACATTTCATAACTTATGTCTGTCATATTTGACAGTCAAAATTGTAAATGTACATATTTTTGGTGCTGACCGTACCTACATATTAGAAGAAAATATAAGCGATTTTGATTTTTACTGTGTGATGAAAAGCTGTTTAGTTTATTTCAAACAAAATTACTACAAACTTTTTTATTTTTAAATAAATATTTTTTTGAACTTTAAATAGTTTTTCTTTAGCAACCTTCTATTTTGATGCTGTCGATATCGTTGTATTGTTCCATTGTTGATCATAAATTAACTACAGCAAAAGAAACGCTTAATAAATATATATGTAATTTAATTATAACAGGGTGCACCTAGTACATTAGATACTGTCGAATGAATTACAATTAATGCTTGTCGCATAACATTCACAATTTCTTGCGTATGAGCTGGACTAAACTCATCGCAAAGAGGTGCCTCCATCAAGTCCTCCCAGTTATCAGCTGATAAATGGTCGGCACATACACGAGTGTTACCTGGTATAAAAAAGTTTAAGTCACACAACATCCGTACCCTTACCATGTCGGGTATCAATAATAAATCAGTATTTGGACATCCAATAAATATGCAACTATTTATGTTCTCGTATGCTCGTACCAGACTCATGGCTAATTAATACTTTGTTTATATTGACGAGTAACAACTGTAAATGTCAAGCAAATTAAGTCATAGTAGTTACTGTCAAGGAATGTCAGTGCTTCATGTCTCTTAAGCCAGTGTCTTTTAAGGAACAAGGTTATAATATTGTATTTGCCAACAAAGTATTTGAATATTATCAGATGGTACAGTCGAGTTCGTTAATATCGACGCGACCAATTGAACAAAAATATGTGTACACGACCCTATACCCATACAAATAAGGTTGTGTTCACATATTTTTGTACAATTGGACGCGTCGATATTAGAGAACTCGACTGTACAAATTTTGTGTTCTGATTTTTGACTGGATATATAACGTGTACAGTACTTATACTGTATAACAAGGTGTATAAAATATAATCTTAGCTGACTTTATCAAGTTTATAGTTTATCAACGGTCGAAAGGTTTCGTACAACAATGAAAAGTGTTCGTTCGTAACTGGTTACGAAAAAGAACAAAATAGTTTTTGATCGCAACCGGTTTCGTACAAGACCGAAAAAGTATTCGATCGCATCTGGTTACGAACCTCTGGTTGCGTACGCGGCCGAAGGGTTTTTATTTTGCAAAAAAGGGCTATCCGAGCAATTTATAACTTGGGGTCACGTGAGTCATTAAGAGAATTTTTCAAAGAAATAGATATTCTAACCCTGCCGTCCCTATATATATTTGAAATAATAATGTATGTTAGGAAGAATTTGGGCAATTTTCCAACGAACGCTGATAAACCAATAGCCACGAGAAATACTGGGAAACTGAAAGTAACCTTCTATAGACTAGTAAAGGTGAAAAAGTCGTTCTTGGGAAATTGTATCAAATTCTACAATAAAATTCCTAAACACATTACTGAACTTAGTAATTCTAAATTCAAATCTGTAGTAAAACAAACACTTATTTCAAAAGCATATTATAAGATAAACGATTACATCATGGATAGGGATGTTTGGCAGTGATAGCGTCCTGCACGGGTAATCTATCGCGAAAATATGTTTTCTACTGTAGCATTGTTATTTCAGTTATTTTGTAGTAGCTGACACTGTAATTTATATTTAACTATACAATGTATATTGTTTTGAAAAAATGACACCTCGCCGAGTTTCTTACGCCGGTTCTTCTCGTGGCAGAGGTTTATTTTTCCGAACCGGTGGTAGTTTATTGACGTTCATAGGTGCATGTAATATGCCTAATTTGAAGAATAAACTACTTTTACTTTTACTTTTACTTTTTTTAATAAATAAATGATGAGGCCGTCAAGCGGAAAATTGTTAGTGATGATATGATTATATGATTATGTGAAAGTGACGGAGATTGTGAAGTGGAGACAAATATAATATTATCACGTAAGAAGGAGTTTTTTTTTATGATAGACTGACCTGCAATTGGCCTTAGTCTCACCAGATGGAAAGCGATGACAAGGCCTAAGATGTTGCTCGTTGGTTCAGTAACAGCCTATTCACTCTTGTTTTGAAGAGGCCCAGATTGTATGTATCAGGAAATACAGACGGCGGCAGCAAATTCCAGTCCTTAGCTGTTCGCATTAGGAAAGATGAAGCAAATCGCTTCGTGCGAATAAATTGTAGACTGACAACGCAAGGATGCAACCGCTCACCACGTCTTGACGTCCAGTGATGGAACGGGGAAGGCAGAACTGAGTCATGTACACACTCTCTAAAATGTATCCGATAGAACACAGACAAACTTACTATACGTCGGTTATTAAAACTTAGATTATTATTACTACGTCGGTTATTTTTGGTGAAAATACCTGTACATACACGAATATCACTGTGCATGAAACAGAAAAGTTAACAATATTAAGTAGGCACCAGGGGACAGATAGAGAGGGCATTAAGGCTTTTTTGCGCTAAAACTCCAACCCCAATTATTGCCTAATGGAGAATTAATGAGGTCGGTAATTTGCGAAATGTCAGTCGCGATAAATACGACTGGCAGTCTAGACGCCTGTTGATTTTTGATTCATTTCACTTTGAAAAGATAATGGCAATTAGTATGATTTTTTTAGTCGAGTGATGATTATTTTTATAGCATCTATTAATTTGTACTTTAATTACGTAATTAGATTTGCTAAACATAATATTTAATGCGACACGGGAAACAGATCTCTGATCGTTTCGTCGTGGGTTAAGAGAGAACACGAATTTTGTCGCATATAATATGAAAACTAGCTAGGACGATTTTTACTTAGTAAAAAACTCTTTCATTGTAAGTGTCATCTAAATCGTTAGAGGGGTAATTACGTAACAACGAGTGTTCAGACAAATCAACCGTCATTTTTACCCACGACGGAACGGAGAAGGTACGAGTATATGCGTTTAGGGTGAGAGGTTGTTTGTTTGTTTGTGTGTGCACCTCAATATTTCCTTACAAACATTACGTTTAGATCATCTCAACGTACGAAACGCGACACAATCGACTGACAGAACAATTTTTTTTAAAACCACGTCGGTGGCAAACAAGCGCACGTCCCGACTGATGGTAAGCGGTCACCGTAGTCTATGGACGCCTGCAACTCCAGGGATGTCACATGGGCGTTGCCAACCCTTTAAAAATGTATACACTCCTTTCTTGCATCACATTTACAAACAAACAGATAAAATCGACTTATTAATCGTAACAAAATACTTTCTTTAATCTATCATATCTACTTCACATAACGTATGTAGCTAAATGGTTTGAAAATTTTGGAATTTTTAATTCCAAAATTTTCAAACGATGAATATATGATAAAACCAATTACAATAAAGAACAAATAAAATTAAAACTTAAGGAAAATATTGCCCCAGTTCGCTGCCAGGCTGTAGTGTGCCCAGAAAGCTGGCAGCATTGCCACGTTGTATGGCAATGCTGATCCTCTAGGGTTATCATTTGAATCAAAATGTTATGTGTGTAATGTAATAATAATAATAATCTTTATTTTGCTAAACACACAAGTTAAATACAATAATGAAAGTGACTGGCGGACCCCAAACTAGGCTGAGCCTGTATCTTGGGGCCCTGAGTGAATGTAATAAAATAATTATGTATTTAATTGCCTAATAAGATTTTTCATCCTAGTAAATAAATATTAGGGAACAATGTTACATGCTGAATCTGCAGTCAGTGCATGTACGGTCGATACTATATTTAATATTTAATTATGAGATGCGAGAACCTGCTATGATTCGATAGACTTACCTATAAGTATTATTTAGAGGATGTAGTAAAAAGGCCTACTAAAATACTAGTCATTGCGTTACTACAAAAAGCAAAAGTCCTAGCGTTGCACCATTTAACATTTTTATTCCGTGTAATACATTCTTGTGCACATGCCCGCCTTCCGGTCCCATTCGGCTGCGAAGATAGATAACTTCCCGATGATTTAGTTTTATTGTTATCCGCATTCGACTGTCGCTCGATCCACCGCTCCGCGATTATTGCCAGCTTCTTTCGACCTCGCCTTTCGCCTTATAGCCGTATTGTTTCGGGCGTTTTGCTGCTTGGCATGTTTATGGGTTTGCATATCAATTACTAAAAGGGATTGATTTTTGGGGGTTGTTTATTATTTGGTTTTAAATGCCGTTCTGGTGTTTCAATTTTATTTACGGCATAAAAAATGGATTTTGTAGACACTTAGTTAAGGCACGGCCTGATGTGTGCACGCTCGACACTGAGCGGGCGGTAGAGCGTACACTCACAAAATACACTAAGGCATACATATACCTACTCACGCTCGAAAATATCCCATTTTCATATAAATAAATCAATTTAAAAAGTTCCTCATTCTAAAAGGGAGTAAGTGACAAGTAAGGCGTCACAGCGTAACAAATCATACAGAAGCACTGTTACTAAGACAAATTTTGTAAAGAAAGTGAACTGCTGTTCTTGTTGTGCGCTGTGACTGTCACAATTTCATAGTAGTGACGTCATTACTACGATGTAGGCTTTCTTCACATTTTCGTGAATATTTAGAAAACTAATAGCTATAAAAATAAAAAATAAAATATTTTTGGGTTTCTTGTTAACAAATTAACGAAAAGGGGTTAAGATTTCAACTACTGAAAAAATTCAAATGTTGTCAATTAGTTGTATCTCCTCTGGTCGCATAATGTACCTCCCTGGTTAAATACATCTCTCACGCATTAATAGTCCACAGGACATCAAAAGGTGCAAACGATTGGCTTGTAATAAAATACATATTTCGTTTTGTATGTACGTAAACCTAACTTTATACTAAATCTTGTAATATCCCTCCTGTCCCTTGTAGTGTGTTGTCCCTGTGGAGCCGCGTACGGGGCAGCGCCTACACTCTCCTGAAGGTGATCGCGGAAAGGATGGACAGCCCTATCATTACTCATTGGATGACTATGCATGTGCAATCCAATGAGCAGTTCGTATTTTATTAACACAATTTAAATGATTCCCTAATTACTAACATAATTTTGTGATATGTAGTGAATATGGATGCCCGACGATGTCTGTGAAGTCGGCATATCAAGTACCAGCAGATCATGAAATAATTGGAGTTCTATTCGCATGCAACATAGTTCTATAGTTCCTGATAGGTTTTAGCAATAGTTTTGCTAACTTCACGTAGAATACAATTTTTCTCCGAATGGACTAGAAGTCGATATTAGACCTTACTACAGCGTCCGCTATAGTTCCTGACACTTTTAAATCATAGTCCTACCAAAATAACCAATAAAAAAATCATTGATTATCTCAATGATATGCTAACTTCATACGTGATATGCTGATAGTTTTTGAGCAGTTCTGGCTTGCTTTTGATCTTAAAAGATATCTTTGGCTCTGTTATGTATAGAACTCCGGAGTTCTAGGGCCTAGTGCCATTTAAAAAATAAAATTTATTTTTAAGTTCAAGCAGATGATATGCTAACTTCATATGTGATATGCTGATAGTTTTTGAGCAGTTCTGGGCTTGCTTTTGGTCTTAAAGGATAGCTTTGGCTCTGTTGTGTACAGAACACTGGAGTTCTAGGGTCTAGTGCCATTTAAAAATTAATATTTATTTATAAGTTCAAGCAGATGATATACGTCCGAAAAAACGATTTCATTTCATTTAAATATTGTTTATATTGACGGATGTATTTCGGGCAGTACTTATGTCACATTTGCGGCGACAGAGGTCCGCGCGGGCGCGTCCTCGTCACGTCCCACAATTTTTACAGTTTGACAGTAGCCAGCGTTTGGAAAAGATTTTATTGGCTCGTTCGGTCACGTCGCGCTGAAGATCGCGTCTCGGGGCGCGACCGTTTCACACGATATGGGTTAACAGCGGCGATTCATCCCCGGAACAGATCGTTTTATGATTTCAACGGTACAATTTTTATTGACGTCCGATACACGAGTGCCGCTTGCGTAGACAATTTAAGTACGGTATGCCAGTTTGTTCGCTTTAAAAGGTATATATTAGCTATTCAGTAGGATTCCATTTTCGTTTCTGGCGAATTGTTGTTCTCGAATAAAATTATTATTGACTCGCCGTTATGAAGGTAAAATTGTACAAAAGAAGCAGTGAAAAGAAATAGAAAACCGCAATTAGTTGATCATAAACCACCACAGCGGTCGCGAGGCATGCATTACTCAGTTCTCGTCTGTTTAACCCGCTGACGCCGACTGGTCGTCGGGCTTATACTGCCCCTAATAACGGGGTGGCCTCTATGAAATTACTAGGTATTCGGAGGAGTTAGCCGACATGGGCACTATACTGCAAGGTAAACCGACGGTACTCACGAGAAGGTTGTGTTACGACCCTTTTACCATCCCTCGTTACGGACGATCGCCAGGGACCATTAAAAGGTTATCGAAATTCAAATATAATATCAGCAGATACTGCGTGGCAATTTCGACAAACATGCCCTTTATTTGACAGGGTTTTATGATGCTCCGGCAACTGTTACAGTAATATTGTAAAGCTATAAAGTTTATCGATGATATTCTACACGTATTATTTTACATACCATACCTTCACACAAACAGGAGTTTATCACGCATGCCACTAGTTGTAACATGAATAAGTATTAGAAGTTCTATTTGCAATTTCATGAATAATCCTGGAGGAGTGGATAGAGGGTGCATGACAATAAAAGTATATCACGGAGGCCTGACTATTGTACCTTCGGCGCCGGCGGAAAGCGGGCATATGTGGGGACAACAGCTCACCCCGGAAATAAAATAAACTTGCAAGTTAGGTTAAAATATGTAGCTTAAAATACAAGTAAGTAAAGGGTTGAAATGCGGTTGGCTTTCACTCGATTACTTTCCTATAAGGTTATAATCACAATAACCTTAAGTAGGTACGTACATTCATAACTATTGTATATTTATTTTGAGCAATTAAAAATACTATATAAACATATTCTATAAGTGGTTATTTTATACTGAATTAATGAATATAAAAGTATGGTCCACAATATATTGGGTTATTGGGTCACCCTTTTCGTATGTCTATTTGTATTCTATTAATAAACAAAAATGAAAGTTGGTTATTGTGCGATCTGATCAAGCCAAATATTCCGCAACACGATTGCTTATATCTAACTCACATAAAGACATTGAAACAAATAAAGGAAAACCAAGTGAAATCGTCCTTCTAAATATACACACATTAGTACATACAATAGTGTTACAAATATAGTTATCTAATTATTACTTTATGAAAGTCGAATAGAAACGAAAGAATTCCTGTATTAAAACTAACGTTTTACATAAGTCTTTTTTAGTTGAACGCAGCCTAACCACAATTTTTAAGCTGTGCCCGGTAAATTGTAGTATCCAGGTAATCCTAGGAAGTTGTTTGTGCAAGCCAGCGGCGAGCTGCGGCGAGTTCGATTGCCGGCGCCGATAAAAGAGTGCCCGGAAGACCTCCCTCTGACTTGAATACACTAAGGTCTATTTTGCTCCGTCGTCTCCAATCCCAATCACAACACACAAAAATATTTCACGCGTGTCAAGTTAACGTAAAACAAGTTAAAATAAAAACTTCAAGTAAATAAATAACGTGTTGTCTCTCTAAAAGGAGATTATGCTTCTATATCTTGTAATCTGCACTTCAACCATTTGACACATCACAACACCCATACAACGTAAACACGCAAGACTTATCGGAATTATAAATAAAATCACGTAATAGTATTAGGGCTTTTCAAGTAAATGAAAATTATATTTTGCTTTTCTTAAATATAATTTCAGTTATGTTACATTTTTTTAGTTCATTGTTGTTGAGTATTTTACGATAATAATTCACCACCCAAACAGTTACGTGTTATGTCGTTTTCTTTTTAAAACTAGTGTTGTGACCAAGTCTGTCGTTTCGATTCAGGAGATAATTCCATAAATTGATAGAAATCTATTAGGTATGCATATATTTATAACGATAAATTTACAACCAAATAAAATATGTGTAGACACTGTAAACCTAAATATGAGTAAAACTAAAAACGTAAAGTTGGAAAATAGGCGCAATCTAATTTGTCGGCCTGTTTAGCCTAGTTGGTAGTGCCACTGCCTCCGAAGCTAGACGTCTCGAGTTCGAATCCCGGTAAGGGCATTTATTTCTGTGGTGAGCAGAGACATTTGTTCCTGAGACTTGGATGTTTTCTATGTATCTATTAAATATATCGTCGTCTAGTACCCATAACACAAGCCTTATTGAGCTTACTATGGGACTAGTTCGATTTGTGTAAAAATTGTCCCTTCTATTTATTTATTATTTTATTATTGACTAGCTTTTGCCCGCGACTTCGTCTGCGTAGTACTCATTCTCGCTTTAGAATTATTTGTTTTCCCATAAATCTTTCACTCTTCTTTACACCCCATTAAGAAATGATTACATTCAATATGACATGCTCTTTACCGCGCACGGCAAATTTTAATATGACATCCTTTTTTCAAAAAGAATCATCATCATCATATCAGCCGAAAGACGTCCACTGCTGGACATAAGCCTCCTCCAAAGAGTGACACAATGACCGTTCCTTTGCCATCCAGCGGACACCTGCGACCTTTACCAGGTCATCTGTCCACCTTGTGGGGGGGCCTACCCACGCCGCACCTTCCGGTACGTAGTCGCCACTCGAGAACCTTTCCTCCCCAACGGCCAACGGTTCTACGTGCAATATGCCCCACCCACTGCCACTTAAGTTTAGCGGTTCGGAGGGCTATGTCGGTTACTTTGGTTCTACTGCGGATGGCCTCATTTCTGATGCGATCACGCAGAGATACTCCTAGATTAGCCCTCTCCATTGCTCTTTGGGAGGCTTTGACCCTTCTTATGAGGCCTATAGTAAGCGACCACGTTTCAGTGCCATATGTCATCACTGGCAACACAAACTGGTCAAAGAGCCTCGTCTTGAGACACTGCGGAATATTGGACGAAAAGATGTGCCGTAGCTTCCCGAACGCTGCCCAGCCGAGTTGGATTCGACGATGAACCCCTTTCTCGAAGTTGGACCTAACTAACTGGACAGTCTGTCCTAGGTATATATAATCGTCTACAACTTCGAGTAAAAGTGTCCAATTATAACGGGAGTTGCTGCTACGTGCTCGTGCTTTCAAAACGAATGATTAAGTTTATTTCAGAATATCAAATGTACCGATTCTAGACGAATGAAGCCCGTAAAAATATTACATGTACAATGATAAAAGTTTCGCTACGCAGTTCTTCCGTAAAACTACCCAACAGAGTGGGTTCTTCATGTAAGTATGATGGCCGAAGGCCGAGTATTCACACAGAGCGGGCTTCTTATGTAAGGTTGAGGGCCGAAGGCCTGAAGCAGGGAGGCGAGACAGGCGAAGCCAAAGGCCGAGCTTCCCAACAGAGTGGTTTTTTTATGTAAAGTTGATGACTGACGGGCCGAAACGGAGTGGCAAGGCATGCGAGGCCGAAGGCCGAGCATTCACATAAAGCGGGATCCTTATATATATAAAGCTGAGGGCTGAAGGCCCGTAGCCGTGTGGCACGCACGCGAGGCCGAAGGCCGAGCGACCCAACAGAGCGGGCTCCTTATGTAGAGCCGAAGGCCTGAAGCAGAGTGGCAATGCACGCGAGGCCGAAGGCCGAGAGTCCCAACAGAGCGGGCTCCTTATGTGGGGCCGAAGGCTTGATGCAGAGGGGGAAAGCATGCGAGTCCAAAGGCAGACACAGAGCGGGCTCTTCATGCCGATCATTCACACAGAGGGGCAAGGTAGCCAACAGAGAGCGGTCCGCTCATGTAAGGCTGAGGGCCGCAGGCCCGAAGCAGAGCGGCAATGCACGGAAGGCCGACAGTCACAATGCTTAGACATTAGACAGATAGACAAACAGACACGAATTCTTAAAACTGTTGAAATGTGTTCTGTTTTGATGCCAAGGGCTCTCCAATCGCTCAATCGCAATCAATGGATTTATCCAATATCTTCAATGTACAGATTCTCGACCCTCTACAGCTTTATTATATGTATGTACGGATGAGCATAGATCCAGGGGCCTTTTAGCTCGAAGTACGAATTTTTCTATGGCAATGTTAGTTTAACTTGTTTGTACCAGATGCCACAAGGTGCTATCTCTGTCGCACTTGCATATTGAAGCGACAGAGATGCAGCGGTCGTGCGGTTAGTTCTTACTAAATACACAACGGCGCTACGATCTATGTGGAATACTTCACTGGTCTTTAAGTCTATCTCAGTGTCAGTCATGTACTTTGTGCATAAATCTAAGGTGCTTCAACTCTCAATGTTGACGATTGGGCTGCCCAGCCCAAGTGATCTCTTATATCAAACGGTTATTATGGTGTGAAGGGTCAGCATTACTTAAAAAATAATACACGACAAAATTAAATTGTACACCGACGATACAAAGACTGCATTGAAGCAGCTGTTTTTGTATTTAAGCATATGTAGGCCACCAATTCCAAAGTATCGCAAATTTATTTTGATTTACACTTAATAATATACCTAATTGCTAAGAGGTTATGCTCAAAAATAGCGTCATCAATCAGAAGGAATTGTGATACTTCGTCTTTGACATATCGAAACGTCAGCTTGTTTACAATACGTCAAAGTCTGCTACGGTTAAGTTAAATTTATTGACACGCCGTTATATTCTCAATTGGCTGAAACTTAAAGCTTAGAATGGCGTATGAGGATTTAAATCACCCCGTTTCATAGACCATATTTGCACCCCCGATTTCATCCCTTTGAGAGTGATTATCGGGGACAAAAAGTATACTATAAGTGAATCCAGATTATATACTGTTAGTATACAAAAAATCATCTTGATCTGTTCAGCCGTTTTTGCGTGATTGAGCAACAAACATCCAAACATCTAAACTTTCGCATTTATAATATTAGTGGGATTAACATAAAAGACAGAGAAAAATCTGTGACAGCTGTAAAAACATATACAACATAAGAGTCACTGATACAATGGGCCTTTCAGCTCGAAGTACGAATTTTTCTAAGGAGATGTTAGTTCACTTATTTGTACCAGATGTCACTCTCTATCGCACTGAAGTTCAATCAACGCCTTTCGTTGTTTGGCCTTTACTTCCAGCCCCTTCTTTCGTGCTGACATGGATGTGGATGCGGACGGTACCTTATTATGCGGTGACAGCGGGTGCGGCACACACCTTCGTCCCTTAACGATGGTGCCTTATTTGACATAACATACGGCTGCTGCCTGCCACGAACTTCGTGTCTGCGGCATGACATGTCAGCGATACTGGTAAAGAGCCTGGTGCCTTCGCAGGCGTCGAAACATTTGCTTCTGCCTTGCGTTCAGCGCGAGTAGCACTACAGGTTTTGTATTCCACTCAGCGTGCAAAACACATAACATAACATATTTCACGGTGTACACATGTGTGGTTCAAATTTACACTAGAAACGGTTCGAAGACCACTTTGTTGACGCTGTACACCTAAATATTAGTAAAACTCTGTAAAGTTGGAAAATATGTGCAAAATTTATTGATTTACATAAATGACAGTCAGACCGACCAGCTACGGCATCAGCATAGCGATGACGTGATTAAGAGAATATATCTGTCTTTCTTATTTCTTCTGAAAAAAATTCTTATTGTATGGAATATAGAACGCCATACATAATAAGTAACATTTTTTTTGTTTGAGGAGACTGATACAATCATGTGATATAAAATAAATAAAAATATTTCAAAAATTGGCTGTAAAATCGATTCCATCAACCATTCGTTAATAATCGCTTAATTTGACAAACGATATGTCTTAGCCTCATCACTACAAACGTCAATTCATAAATATCAATTGGTTGAAGTAACAGATTACAAGGTATAAGTAAAGTAGTATCTAACTAAAATAGTCAAGAGCCGTCTTCACCCGAAACCAACCAATTTGCAACAACGGATTGTGGAAACTGGATAGTGGAAACAATTCTATACATATATACGGATAGTTTACTTATAACTAATGACAAATTATTTAATACTAGCTGTTACCCACGACTACGTCCGCGTATCGGCTCCTATTGGTCGCAGCGTGATATTATATAGCCTAATAAAGGCTTCCTCGATAAATGGACTATCCAACACAAAAAGATTTTTTCAATTCGAACCAGTAGTTCCTGAGATTAGCGCGTTCAAACAAACAAACAAACTCTTCAGCTTTATAATATTAGTATAGATATTGCCTGCTGTTTGCAATACATTGCTTTTTGTTATTTATTTTGATTTGTCTCGGCGCCGGCGCTCGGGGTCGGGGCATGAATGGCGGGGTGGGGGGGGACCCGACTTCCCTCGCACACCGCGCGCAGCGCGAGAGTCAGTTGTTAGATAGTTCTCGACCAAGCGCGTATGTCGCTTTGAGTTGCTGTGGAGGACTTACGGTTGCCCACCAAGTGATAGTGCTCGTGGTAGTTACGGTGCATATTCAAGGACAACAGTTCAGTATAATATAGACGGTTACGGACCTTTCCTGGCGGAAGAACAACGTTCTGACGGGGCCGCCGTGGACGGCGACGGAGGCTGGTCTCCTGGCATCAGCAGTGCAGCCGGCAAGAGACACACACACATACATTTCACACAAACACAGTTACACACATTCTTGCAAGACTCCGGGAAGCGGCATTCGATACCGTGAGCACCTAATTTAAGTTTTTTAATGTGTATCGCATTAGGGTTCGAATCCCAGCTGAGGCAGGATTGTTAGAGGTATTCCTATGGGCCCGAATACACCTCTGCCCACCAGTCGAGATTCGAAACAAATGGTAGCAGAGCGCGATTGCGCCACAAGTGGGTTATAATTTCACAGACGTAATTTCTTGTTCATAAAAATACAATCTTTTGTAGTTACGAGTTAACCGTTTTCTTGTTGGTTATTAACATTTAATTTACCCCATTTACGGTCGGCAAAGAACGAGAATACGTTTGTGAAATTGGTTAGTTTAAAGGTTAAACACGAAAAACAACATTATAATTCTAACTTGTAAGGTACATTCACCAGGGCGTTGGTCGCCTCACGCGTGAACATAAGATAAGATAAGGTTTATAAGAAAAGAAAGGCTTTTGTTTAGTTTAATATAACGGTTGGGTGAACAAGTTGGTAAACCGCATTTGATCGCGGAAAGTTGCATTGCGTAATTTTAAAGTTGCATTTTGTTAGGGTTCCGCATGCAGAAAAACCTGTTCACTTAAAATAAAAAAAAATTAAAAAATAGAATAAATTAGTTTAGCATAAAGCCAATTGTGATTGTTCTTGTTCTATATTCGCATCCATTGGTATCATTATCGGGCCTTACGGGAATTCGATTGTTTACGGAATTTATAGGAAACAATATACGATAACTTACAGTACAGAACCCGCGTTAAATACATAAATAAATAAAACGCGTGACGGGAATTGGTTCGATTGCGATTGTTGACGTTGTTGGTGTATACAAGCCCGTTTGTTATTGTATGTTGATTTTGTGTCTTGAGTAACCAAGTGATACGGAACCGCATAAAAATATTGTTACTGAAGTAGGTACAATGGCCCCATCTCAGCTGAAAATGCTCGCGTCGAGAATCGAGGCTGAGTTAAGATGGTTCACGTTGGTGAACTCTTTAATCGGTCGCTCGGATCGTGAAGATGTATTGCTACTGCGTGCTACACAGGCTGATGATAGATATGACACGGTGATGAAGGTGCACACGGAATACATGGCGCTTTTGCCTGACGACGAGTCAAAGGGAGATGACGCGGCCCATGATGTGGTACGGGGCAATGTCCAGCAATGTGGTGACATGCTTATGAGCATCACTCAGAGGGCACTCGAGATCGAGCGGGTGCGAAAGGGGGAGGCGCGCGCCTCATGCGGGTTGGCGACCGCGGCAATTATGGCACCGCTGCCGCCCGTAAATGTCCCAGAATTTAGCGGGGACTATGCGGACTGGCCGCGCTTTAGGGACATATTCAGCAGTGTGGTACACTCGAGAACGGATTTGGCACCTGCGTACAAGTTGGCGCAATTGATGGGCCGACTTAAGGGCGAGCCCCTCGATATCTTGACGCATCTCGAAATTGTGGATGTCAATTATGACACGGCATGGGGCCTATTGATCGACCGGTATGATAACCGGCGATTAATTATTGACGGGCTCATAAATAAAATATTTGAGATCCCGACGATTTCTAGTCACTTCGAAATAAGGTCCAGAATACTGAATCCGATCACAGTGGCGGTAAACACGTTAGACCGGCTTAAGCTCTCGTTAGGGGATGGTCGATATATTGTCGTCAATAGAGTCTTGCGCAAGCTGCCGAGCGACGTGGTCGCGCGATTTGAGCAGGCTCATGGGGGCAAGAGGGGGGATCAGCTGCCCTCTTTTGACCAGCTGAGAGCATTTTTGGAGGGAGAGTGTAGGCGGGCGGATTGCCAAGGGGCAACCGCCGCGCAGCCACCCACAGCGCCCCGACGTGCTAGCGGGCCCAGACCGGAGGAGCCCCGCCGGCGGGAACGAAGGTATAATGCCCTTCAATCCCAGGTGTGCCCCTTCTGTAAGATTGGGGGACACACAATTACCGCCTGCGCTGAATTCGAGGAGCAAAACGTACATAGGCGCAGAGGGGTGGTCAAGCAGCGCAATCTGTGCTACCGCTGTTTAGACGCACACTATGTGCGTGACTGTGGCAGGACCACTAATTGTCGGAAGTGCGGGGGGGCACATCATGCGCTCCTCTGCCTGGACAGGAGTGGGGAGACATACGGAGCCTCGACGGGAGGTTGTCCCCCCCCTCGTAGCCCAACATCGGGTGGACGGTCGCCCCCCCCTCGGGGCGGGGGCTCACCAAGGAGTCAACGGTCACCCTCCCCTCTGGGAGGGGGGGCACCGAACAACCAGGGTCAACGCCGGGTGTCACCCCCCCCTCGGGGAGGGAGGGGATCCCGAGATACGGGCGGGTGCCCGGAGGAAACAAATGGGGAGGCCGGTTATGCGGCCTACTCGGCCGCGCTGGGGGGCGCGCTGCCCCCCCCGAGTAGTCGTTTCTCCCCTCCCCTCGCAGAGCGCCCACGCCTTGTTGCGCGCCCGCCGGCGGTAGGACGGCTGCCATTGGGCTACTTCCGGCCCGCACGCATGGCCCCAGTGGGTCGTGGAGTATACTACCCAGGTTGGGACCCCTACATGGGTCAGGGACCCCCATCACCTCCTGCAAGGGGGGGTGATGCGGGCACCCGCTAGGAATTCGCAGCCTGTTCATCCATTGCGGCCCCCCAACCAGTCGCGGTATTATTACCAACGGCGAGGGTTACGGTCTGGGACACAGATGGCCGGTCAGTGCAAGTGAGGGCACTGTTGGATTCTGGGGCACAAGGTTGTATTGTGTCTAATCGACTGGTGAACAGGCTAGGTCTTAGATTAGGGCCATCACGGGATGGCGCAATAGGTGTAGGGGGCAGGCGGGTGCCTCACCTCAGGGGTCAGACTAATCTCATACTGGAGATGGGCGACTCCGCATCGATCACGCGGGTCAGTGCCACCGCGATTGTATTGGACGTAGTGGTAGGGATCTTACCTCAGACACGGTTGCCGCCGGCGGTAAAGCGGTTGACTGAGGGGTTGGAGCTGGCCGATCCACGCTTTGAGATTCCCGGACAGGTGGACGTCTTAATCGGTACTGACGTGCTCGGGAAGCTGTTGCGGAGCGGCAAGCGGGAGTTGCAGCCGAATGGACTGGTGGCCATACATACTGCAGGAGGGTACGCGTTAATGGGACCAGTACGGGAACCACAGGACACGCTGGACTATAGTCCCATATATTACGGCAGCGTTTTATCGGAGGTACTGCAAAGGTTCTGGGCAACAGAAGAGCCACCCATGGCTCATAGAATCAGCCCGCTGGATGAGGAGTGCGAAACATTTTATAGATACAACACGGTTCGCTTTCCGACGGGCAAATTTATGACAAGGCTGCCGTTTCTATCGACACGACCCCCGCTGGGGAGCTCCCGAAATCTTGCGGAGAAACGGATGGTGTCAATGGAGAGGCGCATGAAACGGGACTCCAACTTTCGACGAAAGTACGTAGAGTTCATGCGTGAGTACTTGGCTTTGGGTCACATGTCGGTGTCCAGGTTGGACTGGCGTCATGAGGAGCACTACTTTCTTCCTCACCACGCAGTTTTGAAGACACCTGACTCGAAGATTCGTATTGTCTTTGACGGGTCAGCGGTGACCTCCACCGGAGTGTCTTTGAATCAATGTCTGCACGCCGGTCCTAAGTTGAACAGAGACATATCCGACATTTTGACGGATTTCAGGAGACACCAGGTAGTGTTTGTTACAGATGTGAGGATGATGTTTCGACAAACGGAGATCCATCCAGATGACCGGCGGTTCCAATTGATCTTATGGCGAGAGAGCCCAGACGAACCGATGATCACATATGAACTCAACACAAATACATACGGAATAAAGCCTAGTGCCTACGTGGCAATACGCACGTTACGGGAATTGGCCGAGCAGGAACGGTTGCGCTTTCCCCGCGCAGCTACGGTTATCGATAGGGATGTCTATGTGGACGATATTTGTACGGGCGCAGATAGCGTCGAGCAGGCGCTCGTCTTGCGGGATGAGCTGGTAGCCCTTATGGCCTCCGGTGGATACGAGCTCCGGAAATGGTTGTCGAACTGCCCCGAGGTCCTAGCGGGACTGCCAGCCGATCACCAACAAGACCCGCATTTGTTTGAGGACCAGGACAATCCTCACGCCTTAGCGATCTTGGGGGTCCAGTATCGACCAAGCCAGGACGTCTTCACGTACGGATGTGAGGCCGAGTTGCTGTCGAAAACCTGGACCAAGCGGTCGGTCCTTTCGACCATCGCGCGAACGTTCGACCCAAACGGTTGGATCGCACCAGTGACATTCATGGCAAAATGCTTCATGCAGAAACTCTGGCTGGCCCAGCTAGACTGGGACGATCAGCTCACAGAGGAGCTGTTGCAGGAGTGGACCGCCTTCGTAGGCACGTTGCCACATATTACGGATATCGAGATTCCGCGCGGGTTGGTCCCGCAACCAGGGGCTAGGGCAACCCTGCACGGATTCTCTGATGCGTCGGAGAAGGGGTACGCAGCGGCAGTCTACCTGAGAACAGGGGAGACTGCTGGTGACGGCAGTGTACGCTTGGTCATGGCCAAGAGCAAGGTCGCGCCTGTTCGGACCCGCTGGACGATTCCGAAGATGGAATTGGCGGGTGCCACACTTCTGACGCGCCTCTTGAACCATGTGGCGCAGAATTTGCGCGGTACGGTTAACCTCGATGAAACGGTCTACGCGTGGACTGACAGCCGCATAGTTCTCTGCTGGCTGCAGACTTCGGTCCATACGCTCGAGGTATTTGTCGCCAATCGGGTATCGCAAATAAATAGCTCAGAAACGCCTCTGGTCTGGAGACATGTTCCGGGCGAGTTTAATCCCGCTGACTGCGCCTCTCGCGGCTGCTCGGCGCCTGATTTGGTTGAGCATTCTCTTTGGTGGGGTCCATGCTGGTTGGAACGGCCGCATTCGGAGTGGCCGTTTAATGAATGCGGCAGACATTTGTTACCTCCGGAGCAGGGCTTGAGGGTCAATGTCACCACAATGGAGCCTGCCCCCGCAGACAACTCCCTCCTAGATCGATATAGCTCACTGGGGAAGCTCCTTCGGGTAACTGGGTGGATAAGGCGGTTTATCCACAACTGTCGGACCTCTGTCGTGCAGCGAAACATGTCGCTTATCATGGGACCGGATGAGCAGCAACGGGCGCTCTTACATTGGGTGAAGGTCGTCCAGGCAACTGATTTCGAGACCGAACTTAGGATCTTGCGAACGGGCGCCGCCAGGTTGAAGGGAGGCATTGTCCGCCTCAGCCCGTTCATAGATGAGGACGGGATGCTCCGGGTTGGAGGCCGACTACGGAACGCTGACTTACCTTACTCGGCACGACATCCATTGATTCTACCCAAGAAGGGGGCCTTGGTCGAATTGTTGATTAGGGATCGCCACACCAGAAATTCACATGTAGGCTGCAACGCCCTTCTGGCCATTTTGCAGCGTGAATTCTGGATATTATCCGCACGGAGAGCAATAAGGAGCGTTGTGTTTCGTTGCCTGCCTTGTTACCGGCTCAAGGCAGCCACAATGCAGCCACAGATGGGGGATCTCCCGCCCGACCGGGTTTCGGAGGCTCGGCCGTTTGCCGGAGTGGGAACGGACTTCGCGGGCCCGTTCATGGTTAAGACATCACGACTTCGCAATGCGAAATCGGTTAAGGCATACTTGTGCGTCTTCGTGTGTCTGGCAACCAAGGCAGTTCACTTGGAGCTGGTGGCCGATCTATCTACGGAAGCCTTTTTGGCAGCGCTGGATCGGTTCGTTTCTCGACGGGGCCTACCATCACTGATTCGATCGGACTGTGGTACCAACTTCAAGGGTGCCGACCGCTGTTTGCGGGAGATTGTTTCGTTTTTATCTCAAAATGAGCGAGAGGTTGGAACGGGCCTCGCCAGTCGGGGCATTTCGTGGTATTTCAGCCCACCCGGATGCCCCCACTGGGGAGGTATCTTTGAGGCAGTAGTTAAGTCTGCTAAGACTCATTTGTATCGGGTCATCGGTTCAACGATCCTCACGTATGAGGAAATGACTACGGTGTTCTGCAAAATTGAGGCAGTATTAAATTCGCGGCCTTTATGCCCGTTGAGCGCTGACCCGAATGATTTGGAAACTATTACCCCAGGACATTATTTGATTTGCCAGCCACTTAACGCCTTGCCGGAGTATCCATATACGGAAGTCAAAATGAATCGGTTGTCGCGGTATCAGATGCTGCAGCAAATGACTCAGAATTTCTGGAAACGGTGGTCACTTGAATACCTGCACATTCTGCAGCAACGCGTTAAGTGGACGGACAGGACGGTCCCCCCCTGCGTCGGAGACCTCGTACTGGTTAAGGATGCCAACCTGTCGCCGTTATGTTGGCGGCGGGGGCGCATAGTTAATCTGATCGCGGGCAAGGATGGGTCTCCACGGATCGCAGATGTGCAGGTGAGGGACTCGATCCTTAGACGCGCGGTTTCAACCTTGTCACGCCTGCCTGGTGTTTGAGCGGACCGACGACGGGTCGGTCCGAGGCGGGTGTTTTGTTTGCAATACATTGCTTTTTGTTATTTATTTTGATTTGTCTCGGCGCCGGCGCTCGGGGTCGGGGCATGAATGGCGGGGTGGGGGGGGACCCGACTTCCCTCGCACACCGCGCGCAGCGCGAGAGTCAGTTGTTAGATAGTTCTCGACCAAGCGCGTATGTCGCTTTGAGTTGCTGTGGAGGACTTACGGTTGCCCACCAAGTGATAGTGCTCGTGGTAGTTACGGTGCATATTCAAGGACAACAGTTCAGTATAATATAGACGGTTACGGACCTTTCCTGGCGGAAGAACAACGTTCTGACGGGGCCGCCGTGGACGGCGACGGAGGCTGGTCTCCTGGCATCAGCAGTGCAGCCGGCAAGAGACACACACACATACATTTCACACAAACACAGTTACACACATTCTTGCAAGACTCCGGGAAGCGGCATTCGATACCGTGAGCACCTAATTTAAGTTTTTTAATGTGTATCGCATTAGGGTTCGAATCCCAGCTGAGGCAGGATTGTTAGAGGTATTCCTATGGGCCCGAATACACCTCTGCCCACCAGTCGAGATTCGAAACACCTGCATTTGTTTACCTCGACCTTTCAATTGAGATGCAATGATGCACAGTTTTGCACACCCCTGATGGGCCTCTATTTAATTAGGCCTATTTTCAAAGGATGCCGTGCCCTAGGTGGATAGACTTAAAGACCATGCCCGGTTACACGTAGATGCGCACACGATCAGATTGTTAGGACCGCAAAATACCAGTTTTTCAAAAAACCAGGAATAAAAACAACGCAAAATGCCGGAAGAAAATTAGAGACGAGTTAGTTTGTGGTACAGTCGACGTCAAAGATACCTATTATGATTAAGCACAATGGGATTTCGTCGAAACTATCGAATTAAAAAAATATACTACGTCAGAAATGATTGGGAGTAAAAGTTCCTGTACTGCCTAACACTCCTACTCGCTTCGCTCGTCGTCGTACCTAACGGCTGGCTTTTCCATTTCTGTTGTTCTGCGTAGGAACACCAGGAACGCCAGGAGGCTTTCTACATTTCTGACTTTCAGCCATTTTGCGTTTCTGGCTTTATGTCTAACGGGCATTTTGCGTTCCTGGCCAAGTGCGTGTGCACGCTTCCAAAGGGTGATCCTGTTCTGTTGTACTTTACGATAGAACAATCATAAATTTTATGGTAATAGACAGAAGTATTAGGTAATACAATTAAATATTCTTCACCGTAGAAATGTAAGATTTGGTTGCCTAACACTCACAAGAATTATAATTTGAAGACGTTGATATAATTTTGTCCCATGGTAATCAAAGATTCCGTTATCCATGAAACACGTTAGTATTGTAAGCCCAAAAACGTTTTGCAGCTAACTACAAAGCTATAAGAGTGTCCGTTTGTGACCGGAATATCGAAACAATCAATGGAGTTTGTCGCGGGCCGGACCAAATTGAATCGGGTCCGGAAACCGGACGCGCCTTCGCCCGGTCTATCTCCACATTAAGGTGCTTTGCAGGTGTTTTGGGTGGCAAATATAAATGAACTACCGCTAAAACTTACTCGATGACCCGTTTACCTACGTATACTTCCGTTTACGATATCACGTACAAGTACATACAAAATCAACATTTTGTACAATAATAGTACTAGTAGTACAAATCGTTATTTTACAAACTAAACAGTACAAAATTTACAAAAAGAGGTGATCTTAGGTATCCATTTGAAGGATCGCTAATAATAATGCTATGGCTATGCTATGCTATCGCTTATAATTTGTATGTCTTTTCAGCTAAGGGGCCAATGGTGTCCCGGACCTTTGGAAGGCGTGCGCGGAGCCGAAGTACCAAACGAGTACCACATAGCCAACACGTAGAGGCCCCTTTGACAATTGAATAAAATGCAAGGGGTACACCGAGCGGATACTGTCCCTGTCCGTGTCATGGGACGCACACAGAGACAGCACCCGCCAAGGTGCACAGGGACTATTGTTGGTTGATGGAATTTAAATGAACAGAAACATTTTTATTTGTATTATTATTATAATTACATATTATACTTACGTTTGATCTAAATCTAATTCGACTAAGAGTAACGTGAATTGCCCTTATAAATATTGCATGTGTTGCAAATAAATTGAAATTGAATTCCTGATTTGTCGGTGTGGAAGCGGTACAATATGAGAAAACTTTCAGCTGTCAGTGTCAACTGCTAATCGAGTCAGTACCGCTTTTTACTGCACCTCTAGATTTGAATGGTACGGATGCAGTGCTGCCCCGCTTCTGCGTATGATATTACTACTGCGCAAACGTAATACTGACGGTATCTCGCCAACTTAAGAAATCTCTGCACCAACAGTAAGCTCAAGTCAAAAAACTATATCGATCCCGCTCCGCCAAGTCAGGAAGTCGCCTTAAAGAGCATTAGGTATGTACGGTTAACCAATTTGTTTTCTTGGCCACTACGCTACGTACCTTGTCACAGTGAAAATCTATATGAAAGTTGCTTAGATATATCAAGTTATTGTCACTGTGACAAGGTACGAAGTGGCCCAGAAATCAAATTGGTTAATTGATTGTAGGTACATCTAAACTAAAGCGATTTGGGTCGGTAGTTTCCAACGGGCCTATGATGGTTGGCATTTTATCACTTATCATCGTGGATAAGACATCCGTCACGTTCTGACAAGTATGCGAGTGCAAGAGTGACGGGCGTCTTATCCATGACGATAAGTGATAAAACGGCAACCATCATACGCCCGCAGGTAGTTCGTGGTTGTTAAAAAAAAAACAATACTTGCTGCACCTAAAAAGACCAACATCGTAAAGCGTTATTTGAAATGACCAACTTGCATCCGCACTATATGTACCTATACAAACAAGTATATATTTCTTGAGCATTGTAGGAGATACGAATCAATTTCTGGGGAAATCAGTAGAAATCCATGCAGATAATTAACGTGTAGATAAGCAACACTGTCCATCCGCCTTTGGCACTTGATTAATCATACCGTCCGGTCTACTGGGTGCTACGCTGGCCATGTGCTGTCTTATAAAAAAGGGTCAGGCCCAGTTGTGGGAAACCAGTTCTGTCAAGCTGGTCTAAGTTGACAGTCGTTCAGATTTACTCTTTGAGTAATAAGAAAGGTGCGCGCAAATAATATACACAAAATACATGTCAAAGGTAATAATATAACCCAAATTTGGATGCTAACAGTTTGGCACATATGATCGCTAGCATTGAGATAATATTTGATGTAATAAGTGACCCCAGAGAATGAGAAATGTCTTTACTAAATGAACCAAGGATAATAGCAAATTGCATAATACCCAAGCCGATCCACCCACCTATTTTAAGCATCAAGCTTTACGCAAAAAAATGTACATGTGATGTGTTACTGGTTTTGTTTTGTTTTTTTTTAAACCGAAATTTATTTTTCCTATTACATCCGCCTAATTATGCCTATTATACCTCTTTATGAGAGCCTTCGTTCGTGATAAAGTTAGTATGCGCCTTTATTTATTACATTTCTCTACCTACATGTTTTCTACCTGAGTAAACCTGTGCTCATTTACCGATTCCCTAGGTTACCTCTGCGTTTTATTGCGTCTCTGTACCCTGACCGTTTAACTATGAATTGGTATCTAAATACGAAAGCCTAAATGTTTTGTGTTTAGTTTCCCTCGGGTACCTATCCCTATTTCAGACCCTTCGTTAGTCGTTTTCGAAATATAATCGTAAATATGTAGTGTGCTTAGCAAAAAGACTCAATACTCAAATGCAATTCTGCAAGTAGGCCTCAAAGGCTCTCTTACATGTCGGAGGTTACAATATAATTACAATTATATTATTAGGTGACATGGATACATAGAAACCATCAACCGACAGATAAATACCAAAAATAAATGGAGATGTAAAGAGCCTCGTAATCTAACTGCCGGATCAATTATGTCTAGCGATTGTTTTTATGTAACATACATATTTAGATGCAAATGTAATTAGTACCTGTAAATGTAAAACAAAATAATTTAGTTTTGGTCTTTTACATACAATAATTATTTATTCATGGCCAATGATATAAGAAATGAAATCAACTCTTGCAAGAGTTTATTTTTTACTTGAGTTCACACATCAAAGTAGTTTTCCATAATATGTACCTACGTTCTTTAAATTTTAGCTATATTATGCATATAATATACACAAAAATTATACACAAAAACAAGTAAGTACTCGTTTAATACAGTTATTGAGACAATAAGTAAATAGCTGTGCTTTTAGTACAAATAAACCGTCACTCGTCATATACATATTTTAGAATTATGCCCGTTGAAATAAGATTTAATGACATTATAAGATTGTAGGATACTAAAATTTTCAAACGTAATTACCATTTTACGAGTTTTATTTCTCAGAACATGAACATTCGTCACAACTGGAAGCGTCTTCAAACCGCTTGTGAAGGTTAAAGTGTTTTTTTATTACCCAATGAAAATGAAAACTCTAAGAGTTCGGGATTAGGTGCGACCTCGTGGTCGGAGGCCGGGGACCCAATCGTAAAGCACATTTTACACCACTGTAAATTGACACCTAGACATACAAACAAAAAAACCTTCAATGACAGTCGTTACCTAAGGAGCATTTTGTTTCTGGTTTAATCATTGAACGACATTAAAAGGGACTAAACAATTTCCGTCTCAGCAAGATTGGCTCAGTGTCTAAACGAATTAAGCAGGACCTTCTATAGCGCATGTAAATAGGTTTTGTCTTCTGTGCTACAATATATAATTTCCGATTTGGCGCGTCTTATCGTCTACTTTTCCTTAATTGACACTGACGAAGGTGTGCGGTAAGAACAGCTAATAAAGCCTTGTTTTTTCCGCCAAGGAAGAGAAATCTAAAGGTGAAAGGCTGCCTCGAGGATTTCATGCGTTAAGGAAGGAAAGGGGAATACGTTTTCGCTCTCAAGTATTACAATACGTAATAAAAGCTTTTAGTCTTTATTGCGAATACTAGATGAGATTCTCGACATTAGGGCGTGGGTTGTGTTTAATCTCGAATGGGATTCTGAATTTCGGTTTATTTCGCGTGTATTTAATTCGTGCATACCGCTTTCTAATTTTAGGCGTTATACTATAAACAAGTTACGACCGACATCACGGGGTTACGACTTCGGATAGCCTTAATGACAAGCAGCACCCGAAAATAAAGCAAGTTTATCGCGCACGCATGCTTTTATGACGTCCTTTAATTTTTTCAGAATTGAATTTTCTCCTTTATTCCTTATTCTGCGATACTGGTTGAAACAGTTAGTTCTCCAACTAAACTTTGTATAGCAAAAGTTCACGTAATTAATACGTAGAATTCCGTGATTCATTGTGATTTAATTGTCGCTTCCCAGCGTAACAGGGGGCGGGCGGTATAAGTCGCCCTGCTCGAATTTATTGCCTCAATTATAAGCGGTCTGCTCTCGTAGACTACACCTGCACTACTATTCACAACGCTTACCGGCAAGTCACCTCAGAACAACCAGTGTAAGCTTATCAACAAAGTTCTTTGTTACTTTTTGCGAATTTCGAGGTCTGATTATGCTGGAGACAAGCGGTACGGTCAGCCTAGACAGGTCGTGAATCGCCTTGCTGGAAGAGCCATCTTTTGCACTAGAACTGATTAGTATGTTCAACTACATGTGACGTCTACTTATTTATCTCAAGCAACAATCCAATAAAAATACTATAAGTAACATAAGCAGGTATGTGTGTCTGAGTAATTAATCATAGTCATGATCATAATCGTTTGGTAGCCATGATAAATACATTTTGTTATAATATAATGTATGCCCCTCATGGATCACGTTCGGGTGAAGCAATTGTAAATATACACAGTATATCTAAATCAAAGTACATAAAGATTAAATATTATTTATTACAAAATAAAAATACATGTTTAATATTAACAATTTAGAATATAAAACTAAAACTAACTATAAACTACCTAATAAATAAAAGCTACTTATAAATTAAAAATACCTATCAAAATGTAGTGCCCTTAGTACCCTACCGGTGCCTATCATGCAGCGAGCGTTCCCGCGTTGGGTTGGGTTGAGATTGCTATTCTTTGCGCGAGAAAGCTGATTGAGCGTACATAAATAAACCTATATATACAATGAATGAACTCCTAAATAAAATATGCCACACAATTATACCTGTACACTAATTCAAAGGTATATACAAAGATATATATGTGAACTCTAATCCAGGGTGTCTAAATGCTAAAGCATTTCAATTACCACTGAGGGTTCGATCGATTACGCACGTTTGGGAGTTAATTCGCAAACGTTCAGTACCGTTACGCGCAAATACTTAGTCAGGGAGGAGCGCTTGTCAATTTAATAATCTGAGTGGTTGCTGGTTGGCATGGTGTAACCTATTTAGTAGGTTAGATGTACGTGCCGTGGGAGCTGCAATTTAATGTGTCCTTGATTTGATTGTCCTGGCGGGAAGTAGCTGCAATAACTTGAGATTCGCACGACTCCTTTGGGATTTATTGCTTTAATTGTTCACGCGTTGCTAAATCGTATCTGGCTAATACTTAGATCGGTCATGTCAATGTCAAGTGAATAATTATGCACCTGGTAGTTCATTATTTTACACGTCAAACTTTTTTTAGGTAGGTATATCTAGGTGCCATTTTTATTTCTATGGAAAATGTTAATTAGATCTACCTACCTCACGCAGGCTCAAAAACGTAATTGTCCCTCTACAATCTTTATCATGTTTTAAACTAATATCTTAACTTTATGACGTTTAGATATAATAGTTTATTTATCAATCATTTCGAACCGTGAGATCTACGAGAAGACAGTAAGGTTGCCAGTTTGTTGTAAAAGTGCAACAGATGCAGTGAATAATGCTTTCCAATCAAATTAAAATTGAAATTGAGAGTAAAACCAATGTAAGTCGTCTACGGTAGATGTCGCTGTACGCCTCCCTAAGGCGTTGTAGGAGGGAACTAGTGAAGGATTTCGTGCACGAGCTTGGTTGTTCCGATAGCTAAGAGGCTAGAGCGATTGGCCGCATATGCCAGATGTCGCAGGTTCGAATCCTGCTCGGAGCATTAAATTTTTCATTTTTTTCCCTTTAATTTGGAATTTTCGTTAGCAGCGTTACTGCTTAATACAAAATTATTTTGTAAATCCAATCTTAAACTGAACACCACTCCAGTTTGTTTCCATTCACATCTGGCGTTACCTATAGGCCGACTAGTAGAGAGACGTACATAAAATAGATATTTTATTAAATATTTTCATACCCAAGTATCAAATTTAATGGACGTCAGTTTAACGACTTTCTAGAATTGGCGTTGAACATAAAACGATAAAATAGTCACACGTCCAATGTCCTCGTAATATAACCGGATCCATCTGCAGTTAGAATAAAATGACATCGTGAAACACTCGAGTTTATCCTTGCCATGTAACCGGGATTGCGCCACTTCGCGGCGTCCTGGAACTTCGACCTTCAGCGAAAATGAAGAATAATACCGTCAGCAAAGTGACAGCGCTCGACGGAAAAATGGCTACGTTTAACAAGGTTTTTTGTTCTTGCAATGAGTTTTCATTATATTTTTTTATTTTAATATAATTTAGTCGCAATAAGATACTCTGGAACTAGAAATAATGAGTATTAATTCCAATCATACTACGAGTATACAGTTACACTTCAAATACTCTGACGTCTAACTGTACTCTCATTTATTTATAATATTAACAATTACATGTCACGTTATGAAAAAAATGTACAAT
Source organism: Notocelia uddmanniana (assembly GCA_905163555.1). NCBI lineage: Eukaryota > Metazoa > Arthropoda > Insecta > Lepidoptera > Tortricidae > Notocelia > Notocelia uddmanniana. Next base: position 29,345,636 of record LR991055.1, read on the forward strand.
ACAAATATGATAAAATGCCCAGAGTAGATCCTTCATAGCAAACTCTAGACTGGTATATTAATCGGTAGCGGAAAATAGAAGCAAATATGCAGTCGGGACACACAGGGACCGAATTTAGAGCACACCTAATGGGCCAATGGTTTGACTATTTGATAGTTTTATACTTAGCTTAACTTACTTACTTAGCTTAGGTTTTGCCCGCGACTTCGTAAGCGTATCCATATCAACTTCTACTCCGTGTTTCATTCCTTTGGGGACGATTTCTGCAATTAAATGTTTCCATTGCGTATAGTATTGTGACTAAAATTCGCACTAAAACTCAGAATTTCAGCTAGTACATATTTTACTACTCATGCTCCGTCACATAAACATGCTCTAGACCTTGCATTTCATTGCGTCTACACGTACGTTGATGCTATATGATTTTGCTCAATTGCCGGGCCTTAATTCTTTATAGATATGTAACTACTGAAACGTTCAATATACACGTGTAAAAGTGCCGATTCCAATAAATATTTAATGTGAAAGTGATGTTACGCATAACTGCCTCTAATTCGGTTGCAACAAACGCTGGGATTTTGACAGATTTTCCCGTTTATTTTAACTGATACCTATTACATCGTGATAACAACCCCCAAGTTTATTTATCAGCATCATGAACATTTATGTATATACTTTTCGACCTTATCTCTTAAACAACAAATTGCTAGATTGTAATGATATCATCATCATCTGAGGCGTTATAGCCGCGGGTGGGCCCTAGGCTAGCCTGGTCAAGCAAATATCTCCAGGCCGATCTTATCGTGGCTTTCCTTCTCCAACATGTCACCCCTAAGTTCCTGGTGTCCAACTGAGCTTGATAAAGATTGTATGGGAAAACAAATCATTCTAAGGCGAGAACGAATTATACGCGGACGAGGTCGCGGGCAAAAGTAGTATCTTTATAAAAACTGAGCCTTAATCTAGAAACATCTTAAGTATAATCCGGACCCAGAGTATCACTAAGCAAGAAGCATACAGAATATAAAGCTCATTATTTCTGTATGGTTATCCTTTGATCTGCTGAATAAACTAGTTCCACGTATATTCTAGCATTTGCATAATACACACATCGCGTCATAATAATATTAAATCAAAAGAGCTTTTCACTCTTAGTGGATCAGACAGTGAAGCAGACGAATAAAAGTTATTATTGTTTATTTTGGCTATCTAATATCAATGGAATTAGAATCAAGAGAAATTATGTTAACGATCGTATAATTAAACAGTTATTAAAATTAATTTCAAATCAAAGGGAAAAATTGACAAAATTCAGCGCTCTGAACAGGATTTGAACCTGCGACATCTGGCATACGCGGCCAATCGCTCCAGCCACTGAGCTATCGGGCCAGGCTCTGGCACGAAATCCTTCACTAATTCCCACTTTACAACGCCTTAGGGAGGCGTACAGCGACATCTACCTGGAAGACTTAGTCTTCTTTTAACGGTACCAACGTTTCAAGTTACATTGAGAAATCGTCAGTAAACTATAATGTAGTAAAAAAAATATAATGAAACTGGTCACTCGCGTCTTTAAGATCGACATGTTTCAGACTTCGCGGTCCTTAATCTTGAGTAGGTACTTGTCGCAACGGCGACAGGTTTAGCAACGAGAGTGCCCCGTTTCATTATATTTTGATGTCTAAAACTCCCGGAAGTTTCCTAAACGAGTATTCTTCCATACACAATAGGTTAAATAACTATACGTACTATATAATTCAATCATAATTGGGTCACCCTCGTTAGGTCACCCTACTTTACCACAAAGAACATACAATTAATAGTTTTTATATATACACAGTTTTTATATTAAGCTGAAAGTCAAAGAAATGAATCCATTTCGTCTTGAGTCTTTTGGCCGGCCCGTCTGTTGGCAGGGCGACCTCGCTACAGATAATGTCACCATAACAGATTATATCTTGGCACCAAGTGAGCTCTGCACTATTCAAAACTCTTTTGAGAATACGGGCAGATGTACTTTACATGACTATTGTGTTCACAAGAATGGAATATTTATATTTATGAAACACTAGCTGTTTCCCGCGAGTACGTCCGCGTCTTTGCTCCTATTGATCGCAGCGTGATGTTATATAGCCTAAAGCCTTCCTCGATAATTTGACTATCCAACACAAAAATATTTTTTCAATTCGAACCAGTATTTCCTGAGATTAGCGCGTTCAAACAAACAAACAGTTTAGCTTTATAATATTACAATATTAGTATAGTATAGATTATTTGAATCAGTGTTCTTTAGTAGTAGAAGTAGCTGTACCTATAGATCAACTATACCTATTTCGCAGTACGCTTACGCCGCCTTATGATTTGTGATATCACAGAAACTTCTACTTTGACGTTACGCACCTTGCTATTTTGATGTAGCTCTATTTAAGCTGCTTGAGCGCATGCGTTTAAATCGCGACGCCTCGCAATAGACGCGTAACTGGGTTATTTAAAAAAAATGTGGCGTTCCAATAATTTCTCAGAATATGAACTTTTTGGGCTTATTTGACTTAGAAACTCAGACGCTATCGATCCTAGAAGATAAAAAGTTTCCTCATTTGCATACTAAATGTCGATGTCCGTTTTGTTACCGGTAAACATTAATGTATGGATGTTCTGGAGACACTTTTTTTTCTTCAGGATCAATAACGTCATTTGTTCTGAGTCTAATGAGCCCAAAAATTAAAAAAAAAATACTTTTCTCAAACATGCGCCTAAATGTATGCATTAATGTCGCGAAAAGAGGACATGAAGTTACCTGTTTATGGCTCCCTACATTACTTCTTGGCCGGCGGCCAGAGAGAGCCTGTATGGAGAATGTATGAAACTAACATTATTGTCCGCTGCTCTAACTTTTTAAATTTGCTTACTAAAATCAACTGATAAAGGATATATTACATAGAGCCAACCGCCACGATTTGGTATATATATATATTTAATTTGTTATGTAAATTGGTATTTTTTTAGGTTTTTTATCGTTTTTGTATTTTGTTGTTTTTTTTTTTTCGAATTTTTCAAGTATTTATGTTTTTTTTTAGTTTTTTCGTGTTATTTTGTAGCGTGTTTTGTGTTTTTTCGTATTTTTTTTGTACTTTTCGAATTTTTTTTTGTTTTTCCATTTTTTTGATATATTTTTTTTTAGTTTTTACGTGGTATTTGATATTATTTAGTTCTTTCGTGTTTTTTAAATGGTGCTTGTATTTTGTGGAATTTTTCGTGTTTTTAATTAATTTCCGTTATTTATCGTGATGCTATGCTATTTTTGGACGTTTTGTATTTTTTAGTTTTTTTTTAAATTGTAGTTTTATTATTGTTTTTTTTTTCTAACATGTTTGAGAAAAGTACTATACAATCCTCAGCCGGAAGAGGGATTGCAGGACTCGTTTTATCCGGCCTCGTCTACGACTCGGCCGTTTATCCCAAACTCGTAACCAGCAATCCCTTACTTCACGGCCTCTGCAGTAATGTACTATAAAAGCAGCGCCAGTGTATTAGAATACACTGGCGCTGCTTTATTTTTTGTTTCGGTGTAGTCAACCTTAATGCCTGAGTAAATTTCTTTTTCAAAATTGACTTCAAAGGAACTTTGGATGATAGAGACAAACGTCGACGCCAGTTCATTAAATATAGTAGCCGATAGAAAACTGTTCAGGAAATTGTAAACGTGCCCAGAATTGATTTATTGGGGCGGATTTACGTTTTCTGTGAATTGAAATGTTTAGGTCACCCACAAAAATCCACCCGGAAAGGTTTTTGATACAACTAGTTTTGTATCAAAAAACTTACCGGGTGGATTTCTGATACAAAACTAACGTAGTCTTTCATGTAAGAATCAATATTAATTATTAGAAAAAACGAAATGGTATTTCTAATAAAAAGTCTCATAAAAATCCCGCCAAGTGCGTGTCGGATCATGCACAAAGAATGGTCCTGTACCGATATCTACTAATCCACATTTAAAACCACTATACAATACATTGAATCAAATAAGGTCTTATCTTCATAACTTCCTATATGAAAATCCTAAAAGGAATATGTGTGGCATATCAGTTCTGTTTTCTATGCTCAGTATAATATGTAAATTTCCAGATGTTCACTAAAAATATGAAAGCATTTAGCCCTTCGTAGATATAGGATATGAAATGAGGTTGATTTATTTTACGATATCAATTACTAAGTAAAATACGACAAAACCTGGCTTTATCAGTGTCAAAAGAAGAATCTCAGATTATGTCCATATTGTGGGACTTTTATATTGAGCAAACTTTCCTTTTTGTCTACTTGAGTTTCATTTAGTTGTTTATGATTAATCATCTGATGAGTCCCGACCCGTGTTCCCTCTTTCAATCTTTTTAAAACCAAATCCAACTGAATGTGCTTTAATTTAAACCAGTTACTCACAAAAAGTACTAACATTTGATTTATTATTGATTAAAACATTTCGCTTGCATCATTTATTACTAATTCACATTGACACGGACGACCGAATTAAAATTTGAAAAATTGTTGTCCGCGCATCCTAATTTATTTATGTAATTTGGTGCACAGTATCAGCTAATGGATAGGTTGTTTCGGCGACGCTGCGACGGTATTTCCCTGGAGTGGTATCACGGGCTACTTAATGAAGATGTGTGGGTAGGGTCGCGCAGGTCTTGTACTTTTCAACGATGACCCCATGGCTCAAATGCGAAGAATCCCCGTTAACTGGAGTGCGACGGACGGGGATGTCATTTTAGCCCGCGGTATGTTCTCATTTTCGTTTTGGTATTATAAACAATAATGTGAAATAATTAATTTTGATTTGGCCTTTCGTGCATAGACCGTGCTATATAGTTTTCACGGGCCTGACTGCCATTTGACCTTTCAACGCACGGAGAAAGACGTTATTCGGAATCAGGCTTGTCAAGTGAGTGGGCAACTTGACTGTTAGAAGTTCTCAAGCGGCATACATGTATGGGGTGCCCTCCTTAATTTAATATTTTTTTAATTTCACATCTTACATCACTTTCCTATAGCAGTTTATAGAATACACCTTCCTAACAAATTATGAATTAAATTATTGTAGTGATTAAGTCTCCGAGTAAATCCGCTGCAATATACGGACGGACGGACAGACGAAACTATAATGTTCCGTTTTCGCCATTTTGGCTACGGAACCCTAAAAAGCCTATCCCTTGTTATTAGCAGAAATAAGTCAAAAATAAAGCATCATTTCATAAATAAAATACGCAAAGGGTTGATGCGTACGGTTTTAAATAATTATCCAAAGTATATTTTTACAATTCCATCCATGTCCCGTAAAAAGTTTGTTTAGCCGGTTGTCGGGTTACAATGGCTCGACCCGCGTGAGGCTGACAGTTTGAGTTACAGTTGTCCGAGCCTCTCGAACGGCGGTGCGAACGCACCCACATTGCAGACCCTACAGCTTCAATGGCCTCTCGTGCGTGATATATTTCCAAGCAAATAATATAACGGCATTTTGAGCTACGCGTTTAAAGTAATAGTAGTAGTATTTCAGTTACTAATTTTATAATCGACGTACAACATTGTTCGATGACCACTTTAACCTAGTTAGTAGTGACTCTGCCTACGAAGGTGGCGGTCCCGGGTTCGAATCCCGGTTAAGACTTTTATTTGTGTGATGAGCACGAACCATTGTTCCTGAGTTTTGAATCTTTTCTATGTATGTATTTACCTATCCATATAAGTATCTATATCGTCGCCTAGTTCCCATAGTACAGCTTTGTTTAGTTTGGGACTGGGTCAATTTGTGTAACATTGTCCACAAATATTTATTTATTAACCCCCGACGCAAAAAGAGAGGGGTGTTATAATTTTAACGTGTCTGTCTGTCTGTGTATCTGTCTGTGGTTTCGAAGCTCCCAAACGGATGAACCGATTTTCGTTTAGTTTTTTTGTCTCATAGATAATTTTATCCCGAGTGTTCTTAGCCATGTTTCGTGAAAATATGTTCAGCCGTTTTTGAGATATTGAGCTTTGAAATGAAAATGTCGGGGGCTATTCAACTTTTCTAAGTTGTAGTTTATTTATGTTTAGAACTAGATATGTACCATGATAGTGGAGCGAGCTCTAAAGCGCGGACCGCCACAGCTGCGGAAAGTCCCGAAGCAACCTTATGAGCAACTCCTGCACTGGTATTGGGTAGCATTTCGAGTCTAGTATGTGGATCGTGTTAACGTCCGATTCGACACAAAGCATATCTGCCTATAGCTAGGACGATGGTGTTCTCATGTTTCGCAGACAGAACTCTCATAAATGCATTAATTCGCAGAATTATTCATTTCATAGAAAGCTTTTTTTTCTAGGTAGGCTTTTTAGGTCATTGTATAGAACTCATTTAGGTCTACCAGAAAAGTTACTGCAACCCGTTGTGGAAAAAAAATCTTTCTATGAACTGAAAATTATGGGAAACATACATTCTATGAAACTTCTGTCTGCGAAACAAGGTACAACCCTAGGACGATAGTTCAAATCGTCACATTTTATGTGACGTTGTAGTCCATTTTGGCCATATTACGTGACGGTATAGTTTATATATATCGTGCTAGCTAGTTAAGGGACGAATGCTAAACGAACTCTTTTGCCTAGCTAGGCAAAATAGTTCAAAATATGTTCCTGTAGTGTAAATTAATACAACAGTTTAACTTAATAATAGTCGTAGAATAATTATCGTGAACAAGACTAATTAATTAAAAAACTAAAAAACCCGACTGCGTTTCTGTGTAATTTGGCGCCAATTTTTATTTTGATATACCCAGCAGTGTCACTCTCATAGTAAATACGAATCTAACGACAACTCTCAAGCTAAATTCCATCGAGCCGTTGAGGCTGCTGATCGTGCCAAACAATTATACATACGAGTACATACATACTACATAGTCTCGAAAAACATAACCCTCTTTCGCAGTCGGGTAAATATTAAAACAGCATTTCATCCGTTAAGGTGAGAGGCACCATGACAAAAAAGTTATCGCTTTATTTGTAACTATTTAATTTCATAGTAAGACAAAAAACGTAAATCACATCAAGCCGAGTGGGCCTCCCCACTTGTCTGAAAACAGGGGATTCTCGTGATTCATATGAGTAACATAATATGCGATACATTTGTAGCAGTAATAACTTGTCGCGAGAATTACCTTTGTGATTTTTTTATTAAAGCACGCACTCGGCGGCGCCGTATAAATCTAGTGTTGGCGCACCCACTTTACTGCTGCATCAATTGGACGGAATTATTTGGGCTTTGCGCGTTTTATGATTTCTTTTATAGGGGAATTAGATAAGGTTTAGGGTGTTTTACGTTTAATTAAACATCGACTCGCAATTTTTTTAGTATGAAGTTATTTTACACATTTCTTTCATAATTATAAACAGCATTCCAGCGAAAAAGGATTCACTTTTCTTTAAGTTACTATTTGGAGTTAAGTTTAGCTATGGTAGGTATATTGGCCTTTTTAAAGTTGGAACATTCTGAAGTTGTGTCCGAAACGTCGCTGACGTAAGTAGGAGGTACGTAAATATCAATTTACTCTAGCCGACTATTATAGTAGCTATGAATACCTTCATTCTTGGAAATCAGATGAGAACGATATTAATAAAATAAATACTAAAAGCGAAAAACGTAAAAATAAATAAAACTAAACTTAGATAAAAACTGTATTCAATTTTCGTCCGTATTTTAAGAGTAGAATACACATTTAAATTTCATCATCATTTCTTTTCTACATAATTTAATTAAACTACTTCATTATCTTCACGACCAATACAAAACTCAAAGTTAGGTACTAACTTGGAAGCACCAGCAAGGGCAGCAAGCATCTAGCCTCAGGCAATTATTTTTCTACATTTATACGTTCTTAGCATTAATTATTAAGTCATATTGATGTAAATGTTACTGCCAAATCATCACAACAAATTCATAAGCCTAGTTATTTTTCAATCCACGTAAAGTAATGCTCCCACTAAAACGACACGAAGACCGCTGTGCGCATACTTAATGCAAAGTTTTTCTCCTTATAGTGACGCAGGTACCCGCCACATATGTACGCCCGAGCCTGACACGCCCCTGGGGTGCTCTAGGGTGACATCTTTCTACTGTCTCATCTAAGACACACGCCATCTATTACAAAATTTTACGTGATAATATCAGTCGCATGGTGAAACCACTTTTCTTGCAGGAGTTAGCGATACATACCCGCCACCCGAAGTGTGTTGGCTAGTTTAGACAGGATGGAGCAGTTATATTAAAGACAATCAGCTGACGAGTTCTTTGAAGTTTCTTCGGGTTCAGTGATAATTGGATTAGAACTATAAAGTTATTTTTCGATGTGGTCTTAGATTGTTATTTTATAGTTTATCGAATCAGTGGCTAGTTTGCTCTTTTCCTATTAGAGGTGATGTAGATTGTAACGCAAAAAGATTACGTACTTAGTTGGGGAGGCCTAGGACTTCTAGGAGGTCCTGGGATTAAATTCTGATCAGAGCATTTACTCCATATCAAAAGAGTCTCAATCTTAACTTAAAAAATACAAAGGATTAAAGACAGGGACACACTTATCCCACACTACGCAACGTATGCAATGCATTAAGACAACTGGCCCCTGAAATTTGTATACTTAAAAACATATCTGTCATGCTCAAAGTTGCGTATGACAAGTATGTTTCTAAGCATACAAATGTCTGGTTCCAGATGTCATAATGCATTGCATACGTTGCGTGCGTGGGATAAGTGTGTCCCTGCCTTTAGGAGGTTATGTGTATAAGTATGTTTAGCAGCGCCTTTTACTCATAGTACAAGATTTGCTTAGTTTTGGCACACAATAGTATTATAGTATTACAGTTTCAGACGAGCTCGATTTGTGTTAAATCATCCAATATTTATATACAGTATATTTACATTTTAAGTTTTAATTAATTATTAAATTATTATGTAATCATTTATTTATGTACAACGAAAATATATACAAGAATACTTAACCAAAATAATATAAAGAAAATTAAAACTAACTTAAATCTAAAACGGGCCCTTGAGGCATTGTACCGAGGATGCTGGCGGCATTTCCTCGCTGTATCGCAATGCTGATACGTTGAGCGAGGAAACCGCCAGCTCTTCGGTCACCAGTTACGTCAACCAGACGCTTCGCAATTTCTGCAAATTTTTTTTCCTTATAGTGACGCAGGTACCCATTTTAAGTAGTTGCCTAGGTTAAATTAAATGCTAAGTGCAATTATTTAAAAAGTCTTCAATTTGCCACATATTACAAAACGTATAATATACATTTTAAGTAGATGTGTGCATATTCTATGTTATGTATATATATGAAACATATATTGACAACATTTACTTTCTATAGGAAACTCAAACAGGTTAACATTATTATTTAAACCCACCCGAGCAGAACATAAATCCCATTGTTTGAAAGGGTTTATTTGCCCCCTATGTAATCTGACCCTAATTTATGTATAGATACAATTCACTAATCTGATTGTCAATATCGTAGTTTAAGGATCAGCTTCTAATTCACGGCTTACACTCTCCTATTCCAGTAAGCTCCGTATCGTAATCCGCACGGGAATATATTTTATATTTGTGAGTAAAGGCGCAATAGATTTATTATTAAAATCTCAAGCGGTACGAGTATATATAATTAGTCGGTGATATAATTAGTTAACAAAGGTAATGGACAAAATTAAACACTGTAGACACATCCGTGATTGTAGATGTCATAGGGTATATGAGTGTGGACATCCGTTTGCTTGTAAGAGTATAAAGTAAAAAAAAAACCGGCCAAGTGCGAGTCGGACTCGCGCAACGAGGGATCTGTAAAAAATATTTTTATTATATGATGTAACAAAAAAATTACGGTTTTCGCAAATATTCCTTTATCTGTGCTATAAGACGTTGCTTCGTACCAAATTTCAAGATTCTGAGTTCACGGGAAGTACCCTGTAGATTTTGATTCCCTTGCGAGTGGCAAATATTTGCGGAAATATGCGACATAAACGGCTGTATATCTTTTGATTGCGTTGGCTTAGAAGTTTGATTTTTTCACAGCTCCAAGGGACAGTAGACCTGAGTATTTGACATGTCCCATCGGGTGATTTACAATTACACAATTTCATTTCAATGTGTTTCAATAAGTCATGCTTACATACATTTTGTCATGCGATATCGCAAGAGCGCATCAAACGCTTGAACCGTTTTAGAACCACCTAGCCGCTTTACGTATATTTGTAAAATGAAATTGGAAAAATCGTTTAATAAACACAGTTAACAATCGGCTTCAAGCAAATCTCGTGTTATTAGACCTGTCTATGTTTGCAAAAGCGTACATATTCAATTAACACTTTTTCGAGGCGGAAGTTCCCAGGCCGCCGGAAATTAAAACTCTCCCATAGATAGAGTTGGCTACCGTACCTTGTATTCGCAATTCTACATCTATTCCGTTTTGGGATTTATGAGGCTTTTGTTGAATATTCACGGGTTTGTTAGTTGTCAGCCGGGGTAGGTAGCAATTGTTACATCGATTTAGATGATACATATATCTCTGTTTAGGTGTATTGAGTATAAAAGAATTATGACTATCGGCAAAAAGTACCTAATCAGTAGCGTATCGCAATGACCCATAAAATTTCTCACGCTAAAAACTTTGCTGTCATCAGAAAAATTACATAAATATTACCTGGAATTTTCTACGAATCGTCATTTAAAAGCACTAAGTGGATTGGCATTGAGCATCGGAGTTATAAATAAAACAATTAACTATTATTAGTTTAAACTAAGAAGTATGTGCATTGTGCACATAATAAATGTGATAATGTTACCATCTAGGTCTGTGATGTTATCTTACTCCATTTACCACTAATACTTACAATAAATATTTCAAGCATATTTTTAGCGATAATATTTTATTTCGGAATACAAAAGCGTTTCCATTTTTTTGTTTTTAAATAGCGAATTATTTATTTAGGCTAATAATATGCTTTGGAATCAGTTGTAATTTGAATTGATCTATATAAATGAGCGTGGTCAATCAATTCGATGACTCACATCCTTAAAAACGTCAATGAGGAATAAACCTACCGTGAGGAATAAACGTACCGTGACACGAAATAAAATAGACGTTTTTTAACTTTTTACCTAATAATCATTTTCCTCTAATACCTCAAAAATAAACAAACACGGGGAATACCGACATAGCCAAACGTAAAAAGGCTAGCATGTTAACAAAAGGGACGGAATGAAGGGTCTGCTTGGCGTTGTTATCATTACATAAATAAGAAGGTAGTTAATGTGCGGCCCGCTGAGGATCCAATTCGGGTTACATTGTTACCTCTGAGATTAGATAGGCGTGATGATTGCCAAAGTTTGATTGAGCTTCGTCTGAACCCTTTCGCAAATTTCCTTGATTACGGATACGTAATTGGCATCCACGGATCGGCAGTTCACGAATCCGTATCGCACACACTTAACAATGATTAATGTTAATGCAGTTCACTTAACTGATTAACAACCTATATTCGCTCTCAGAAAAAGGGCCAGTCTATTGGGAAAGTATTGTTCGGCTGGAAAAGAAGTGCAGGCAAGACGGTTCCGAGAGCTGAACTGTAGACAATTACGTATCTAACCTGCTTGAGGTTTACATGTTATTGCATTTTTAATGAGATCAAATAAAAAAACGCCTTAAAAACAACAAAAAAAAACACAGAGATTTCCAATCCAATCACGAGATAAAACAAGATGAAATTCCTTTTTTGTGTGCCTTGGCGATCCCGTGTCACCGCCACTAATGCTGCGTGATGGGCATACCCTGCCGGCGATTATGGCATACACCCCTCGTGAATTTGGGGGAGGCCTATGTCCTGCAGTGGACGACCTTTGGCTGATATGGTGGTGGTGGGCACACCCTGGTGGTTTTAGACGGTAGTCCGGGCGGTTCCCTGGAGTCCGTCATACCTGTCCTAGTTCCCCGGCTAGGCGGGATGCGTAAATGCATTTCCCCAGGTAAAAAAAGGGTATTTTTATAACCTTCTGCAGTGAGTGCCTAATGTTTTCGAATTTGCCTAGGCGTTTGTATTCCTACTGTTACTGCATAGTGCAGGCACATTAGTAAGTTTCTTTACTTATGTGGTGCACGTGCTAATTTGTGTTAATTTTTACTTACCAAAATTGTTTGGCACCGACTTCAAGAGGTGATAAAAATTTAAGAAATCGTCTACTACTATCAGTACTTACTACTATCAGCCGAAGGACGTCCACTGCTGGGCCTAGGCCTCCCGCAATTTCATGGGGCGTAAATGCCATAATCGCCACGGTTGGTATGTGGGTTGGCGATCGCAGTATCCTCACCGCACTGAAGAGATGCTGCTGCCCATCCCCCGGTCGTACCGTTCACGGTGGTATCGTTTGTTTGTTAGTTATTAAAAACGTATTTCGTCTTGTTTCATCTCGTGATTAGATTGTAAATCTCTCTTTATTTTTAGATTTTTTGTTTTTTTTTTTTATGAAGGCGCGCTATTTGTTAAATTTTTTTTTTCACACCTTTCAGTGAATAATTTACAGAGTGCAAGATCATGACAATTTCAGTTAGCATAAATATGGTTAAGTTACGCTCTTTATTACTGAGTTCCATTAGCTACCTTCCGGCTTCAATCATCAGGTCAGATTGATCGTAACATTATATCAGGTCAGGATTATTTAAATTGACTTCGTCATAGACGCTTCACTATCTTCATCAAAATATCTTAGCGCCTTGGAGTTTCGGATGACCATCCGTGGTTTAAATTCATTAGTTCGAGTTCACCAAATGCTTATAGGTACTAAGAGTATCTGAATATAAATGCTTGCTTTGATACTGATATTACTAAAATTGCTAATTGCTCCCTTGAGTTTTTGAGGAGTTCCCGTAATTTCTCATGGATCCCATCATCAGAACTAGATTCTGGTAACAACGGGACCAACCTCGAAGTAGAGCTTTCTTAAATAAAAACAATTTCCCATATCGGTTCATAAGTGCTTCGGTGCTCGGAGTTCTGAGGTACACATTAAAAAGTCATCACTCTGGAGTCGCAAGTGTCCATAGGCTACGGTATCTGCTTACCATCAGGCAGGCCGTAAGCTCGTTTGCCACCGTCGTAGTATAAAAAAAGAACATACAACCGAATTTAGAACCTCCTCCATTTTTGTGAAGCCGGTTAAAAATGAAAATTATATTGACTACGGTACAAATGTACGAGTATTATTCCATATTATATACTAACAGTATGTAACCTTTACATTGACCGTATTATTCATAACATAATATATATATATTTTTATAAAGGGTCGGCAACGCGCATGTGACACCCTGGTGTTGAAAAAAATATATAATTTACTAGTCGTGTCCATATAACCTCCTTCGTACTGTACTGCTTACCGCACCTCTCCATAGACATAGATATATTTTATTCCAAGAGGAAAAAAAAATCTTTATAGCGTACTTTCGCTATGCAATGTCGACGTTGCTCAACGGTAAGTAGGTACGCGGGCGTAGTTGCCGCCGCTAGGCTACGAACGCTCCTAGACGAATCGGAGCTTTACATTTTGCTGGCTAAATTCAAATCCGTACTCGGAGCTAAGTTACGTACGGGAGCTCAGGTGCAAAGTGTCCTAAAATACGGGACTGCACACCGCCATAGACGACTTCGATAATAATTTGAATAAAATATAAGAATGTTCCACGATAACCGTGAAACTCGGTTCGCACATGCAAATCGGCAAGAATAGAAGTGATTTGGACCATTAAGCACGAGAAGCAATGCTCGTGTGGACTTGAGAGCAGTGGCGTAGTGTTAGTTATTCAGGGCTGTTTATTTTGGTTGCATTGCCAGCAAGACCGAATGGAAACTTCCAGATTTAAAAGTGCATTGGTATTTCAGTCCACGTTGTCCAAGTAAAGTACATTTATTTTCTAGAACAGTTTGATTGTACGAGTATTAGCTTCCGAAGGACTCGAATTTGTCTCTGTTAATACAAAGAACCCACAAATAAAAAAAGGGAAGGAAGCACGCTTGTGATTGTTTCGGAGTCGCGAGCGTTAAAAGGCAGGCCGGGTGTTTGTTTATCACCGTCATCGCATAAATAACTAGCTGTTGCCTGCGACTTCGTGCGCGTCTTCGCTCCTATTGGCCGCAGCGTGATGTTATATAGCCTAAAGCTTTCCTCGATAAATGGACTATCCAACACAAAAATAATTTTTCAACCCGAACCAGTAGTTCCTGAGATTAGCGCGTTCAAACAAACAAACAAACAAACTCTTCAGCTTTATAATATTGGTATAGATTAAAACCGGCCAAGTGCGAGTCGGACTCGCGTACGAAGGGTCCCGTACCATCTATAAAAACAGCAAAAATCACGTTTGTTGTATGGAAGCCCCCTTAAATATTTATTTTATTGTTTTTTTAGTATTTGTTGTTATAGCGGCAACTGGAAGACGTCATCTGTAAAAATTTCAAATCTCTAACTATCACGGTTCATGAGATACAGCCGTACAGTGACAGACGAACAGACAGACGGACGGACAAATTAAAGGGAAAAATTGAAATCCTGCTTGGAGCTTTTTTTTCAATTTTTCTTTTTAATTTGTTATTTGGTATTTTCGTTAGCAGCATTGCTGCTTGATACAAAATTAAACACTCATTTGTTTAAACCGCAATGCACTCCTTTGTGTTTAATGTTGAAGTCTGGATATTTTCGGTCAAATTTACATATACCGAGAATACTTATACAGTACCGGCCTATATCCGTCTGAAATCTCGTGAGAATTTTCTGAAATAATCGTTTCATGTAACCAAATCTTTTTTAATAGAAGAATAGAAAAATATTTTTAGCCTCAACTCGAAAATGGCTGTTTTGCTGCTTGAAACCAGTGAGCAAAGAAGTTTCTGCGAGCGTGAAAAAAACTTACTTTTCAATTTTTCATATCGTCGGTTAGTTGAAGTATCTTCATTCTCTCTATCACTATTTCCTTTTTCTCACCGCTGAGGTGAAAAGTTGTATGTATTACACGAGAGCAAAGATATTTGCATTTCGTGTCTTTGAGCCCCTCGCTACGCTCAAGATTCTAAATTTGAAACACTCGGGATTCAATTATAGAATCTTTCGCTTGCTCAGAACTCAATATCAACACTCGCAGCAAAAATCTACTTTGCTCTCTTGTTGAACAAATAACTATATTAGGTATATAAAAAAAATAGATGATTACAAGCATTCATGTCTTGTCGGCCTTAAAATAGTCTATAGGCAAATTTGCAAAAAGTCGTCTCCTTCACGATTTTCGTCGACATCTCTTCTATATACCTAAAACTAGTATGGATGTGTTCCTTGTTGTCTCTAGAACACGAATCTACCTGTTTTAGTTCATGGAGGGGGAACACACATAGCTGTGACGTCATAAAGATGGCGGCCGCCCGTCGTCGATTTATGTCCAAATCTCGGGTTCTATTTTACCAATCGGTTCGTGTGAGGCGTCGTTTGAAAGCTTATTAAACTTACTATAATTGCTTCTTTGACACTTATGCCATAACTAAAGTCATTTTTAAAACATTTTATAAAATGTGTTTTTTTTACCCTGCATGATTGCATAAGTACTGATAAAAAATGCTTATAACTCAATAAATAATAACTTTAGAGCAATGTATGTTATTACAAAATAAGTAGATCATTTTATAAGCTTTCCAAAAATATAAGTTTTATTGGTGTACAATAATAAGTAATCAAGTCTTGACTAATTTTGCTCAACATGGGTCATTACGCGTCGACTGACAATAACGACGCTCGACTGCGCTGCGAGCGCTGGCGTCGCGCCTTGGTGTAAATATTAGTAGGAAGTTTGTATGTTTTCTCAGTAAATATATTGCAGACGGTCATTATTTAGTTTGCTTTATGCATAAAAGGTGATAAAATAGAAACCGTCACAGATCGCGGGCATTTGCAGCCCAAGCCTCTAGGACCCTAAGGCGAGGATTTTAAACATGGGATCTGAGGCTCTTCTATCACTGACCGAGCTGCGTACAAAATTTTACGTCTTGCCTTGGCTGTCCCTCTTAATTATGTTTAAGCTGTGATGCCCTCAAGTACCTATATAGATCGATTAGGAAGTGTTAATAAACGTTTGATCAGGTAGTTGAATCGTTATGATCTGATTATAACTCGAATTTAATTATTCTTTAATTTTTTTGTTAGTAATATTTATTTGAACGCCTGCAAGTTACCTATCAAGATCGATTAAGTAGTGTTATAGGTGTTTGTGTAGGAAGTTAAATCGTTAGGAGGATCCTATTCCAATTCTGCTTTTGACCCCTGTGACTTAAAAGGACAGTTGACTAGTAAAATTATTGTTAAAAAAATTATTGGTCAAACTTATTAGAACACCTGCAAGTTACCTATTTAGATTGATAAGGTAGAGTTAATTAGTGTTGCGCAGGCAATTAAAATGTTAGGATTCAACTCCAACTCTACTTTTGAACCCTCTGACTTAGATACTCCACTTGAATAATTTATATTTACTTTAGATTTTTTTACTTGTTAAACTTATTTGAACACCCGCAAGTTGCCTATCTAGATCGATTAGGTAGTGTTAACAAATATTTGTTCAGGTAGTTAAATTGTTAGGATCCGATTCCAACTCGACTTTTGGCCCCTCCGACTTAGATACTCCACTTGAATAATTTATTTATTATTTAGATTTTTCACTTGTCAAACTTATTTGAATACCCGCAAGTTGCCTATCTAGATCGATAAGGTAGTATTCATAGACGTTTGTTGAGGTAGTCAAATCGTTAGGATCCGATTCCAACTCGACTTTTGACCCCTCCGACTTAAATACTTCACTTGAATAATTTATTTTTTCTTTAGATTTTTTTACTTGTCAAACTTATTTGAACTGCCGCAAGTTGCCTATCTAGATCGATTAGGTAGTGTTAACAGACATTAGTCCAGGTAGTTAAATTGTTAGGATCCGATTCCAACTCGAGTTTTGACCCCTCCGACTTATATACTCCACTTGAATAACTGTTAGTTTCTTCAGTTTCTTTTTTACTTCTCAATCTTATTTAAATGCCCATAAGTTACCTATCTAGATCGATTAGGTAGTGTTGATAGATGTTTGTTCAGGTAGTCAAATCGTTAGGATCCGATTGAAACTCGAATTTCCCCCCCTTCAACTTAGATCCTCCACTTGAATAATTATTTATTTATTCAGATTTTTTTTTCTTGTCAAAATTATTTGAACGCCCTCCAGTTACCTATCTAGGTCATTTAGGTTGTGTTGATAGACATTTGTTCAGCTAGTTTAATCGTTAGGATCCAATTCCAACTCGACTTTTGACCCCTGCGACTTAGATATTCCTTTTGAGTAATTTATTTTTTCTTTAGATTTTTTTACTTGTCAAACTTATATGTACGTCCGCCAGTTACGTATCTAGGTCGATTAGGTAGTGTTTATTAACGTTTGTTCAGGTACTTAGTTAAATCTTTAGCATCCTATTCCAAATTCCTACTCGACTTTTGACCCTTCCGACTTAGATACCCAGCAATGGAAATTATTTATTTCTTCAGAATTTGTTTCGGGCCAAACTTATTAGAACGCACGTAAGTTACCTATTAATATCGATAAAGTTGTATTAAGGTAGTGGCTGTAGTCATTTGTGAAGGTAGTTCAATCGTTAGAATCAGATTCCGAGTCGGGTTTAGACCTCTCCGACATGGATACTCCGAAATATGTCGCTTCTAGGTAAAAAGTATCAATTTGTTGGTTGTATATATTAATTTTTGAGTACAACGATGCAATTAAACATTATTTTTATAGATATTTGTCAAAAACACCTTTTATTTGGGAACGTAACAAATGCACTTTCAAAGATTAACATCATGCCAATTTAGCCGATTTACCGCGTCGCTCTGTACAACGTTGGTACTCGCGTTACGGAATTGGCCCTAACATAAGTATTTATTACTATACAACGATAAAATCTATATTTTTAGGAAGCTAATAAAATATTTTATCTTTTTTTTAATAACATTATTCACGCTAAAGTACCATTTTCTTGAATTATTTTGGTAAGTAAGCAAACGTAAAAAGTAAAAAAAACACACTTTCATAAATATTTTTAAAACCGTTCATTATACGTTTTAAGCATCAATAATACAATTATAGTACGTTTAATAAGCTTTCAAACGACACCTCTCACAAACCGATTGGTACAATAGAACCCGAGATTTGTACAAAAATCAACGACGGTCGGCCGCCATCTTTATGACGTCACAGCTATGTGTGTTCCCCCCTCCATGAACTAAAACAGGTAGATTCGTGTTCTAGAGACAACAAGGAACACATCCATACCAGTTTTAGGTATATAGAAGAGATGTCGACGACTTTTCTAAAACTGGCCGATTGCCTCCAGACTAAAAGGACTCTATCTACATTATTCGCTCTAACTGACGTTACAATATGAAAATAATTAAGTATTTAAAATAGTGAGTTAAAAGTTATATATTAGTGTCCAGTACTGTACTTTAATACATGAGAGGGTAAGTATTTTAGTTAGAGGGGCAGAGGGTACGAGTGGTCAGTCTTTTTAATATAAAAAGTCTTCAAATTTTGTCATGCATGGGCCAGTTTCAGAAGACGTTATTATCGAGAATAGGGAATTTAAAATGATATCGCTAAGTATCCAATTTATTCTAAGAAAAGTGAAAAAGGGACATTTTCTAGTAGTCAGCCTCCTGCGACCCAAATGTCAGCCTTTCGGTACCCAGTGGTCGGCCGCTGTATTAGCAGCGGACGCGGCGGCTGACTAGACGTTTGTTCTGTGAATGACGATATTAAACCTGCCAGTATTCAGCCGCATTAAAATATAACTAAGGAGGCTGATTATTGGGTTAACTGTGAGATTGGAATTATACCAGTCATTATTTATGGAAAGGTAAAATTAAAATCGAAAAACCCTGTGCTCCGCCGCGGATTTTGTATAAATCATTAATTCCTAATAGTTAGCCTCTTCAAAATAATTTATTCAGTAAGGATATTGTATTACCCTATTTCATTTCCTTTTGCGATGGTACTTCTCCACACATTGCAATTTCCCTAAAATAAACACCACAAAATAAAACATAAGAACGTATTACATTACCCAAAGACTTAGTTAAATTCCAAACTAAACATCCATGAAGCTCTAATTACAACCACGGACGTTGAAACTTCATCACGCTTCTAATACTCAGAAGAAATTTCATTAAGTTGATTATACATATTTTGTTTGTCTTGTTAGACAAATGGAAGAAGCTGAATAACATGTCGGGGGATAAACATCCGTGTTTCCTTACACATCATAATGTTATTCTTATGTTTGCCAGCGCCGACTCCGGGCATCCTGCGTAGCACGCGCAGGGGAAACAGCCAGTTCAATTTTACTTGTCAAAAAATTCGTTTTTAGGGTTCCGTAGCCAAACTGGCTAAAACGGAACCCTTATAGATTCGTCGTGCTATGAGCACTACAATTATGAAATTTGGTAGGAAGGTGTATGCTATGAACCGCTACAGAAATATGATGTGAAATTACGAAAAAAATATTAAATTGGGGGGGCACCCCAAACTTATAACAGGGAAGGTAAACTTTTTTTTCAATGCAAATAGGCGTGTGGGATATCAATGGATAGGCCTTCAAAAATGACATCGAAATTTCTAATTTTTTTTTCCATTTAAGTCAACCGTTAGTGAGATATTAGCTGTCAAAGTCGTAAAAAGTGTGTGTTCCCCCTCTCATCTCATCAAAATGATGTACAATTATAAATACTTTCAACGATTTTTGGTTTGAACAAGATAGGTTTAACGGTTTTTGAGTTATTCCTGAAAAAGAGCGTAAGTGCCGTGACTTTCATATTATGAAGATACGACCTTTTT
This sequence comes from Notocelia uddmanniana, assembly GCA_905163555.1. Classification (NCBI taxonomy): domain Eukaryota; kingdom Metazoa; phylum Arthropoda; class Insecta; order Lepidoptera; family Tortricidae; genus Notocelia; species Notocelia uddmanniana. The sequence continues at coordinate 29,365,633 of LR991055.1, forward strand.
TGATTTACTGTATAGGAGGTATCGGTGCGGAACCCTTCTCTGTGCGTGACCCAGCACGCACTTGGCCGGTTTTTTTAAGTATACAAAATGAAGATGGTTATTTATCTAAACGCAAGGCAGGTTAGCCAAGTTCACAAAGCAATAAAGGCATTTTGGGCCATTTTACACCCCTCCAATAACTTAAAATCTATTTGACCTACACACTTGTAATTTCAAGAATCTAGTAAGACCAATCTTCTTACTCGTATTAACGAATCTCGAATATCAGTATAAAACTGCGCAATACTACGTGATGACAACTTTACGGTTAGCATTATTTTTAATAATGTTACGGGTTCTTATCCATAATATTTACAATAAGACTCGATTTAATTAAAGAATAAGGGCTTTGTTTTAGAATTGTATAAGAATTATGGAATTCTGTTTATAAATCTTAGAATTAACCCTTTTATTAAACCTTACGAGAGTTAACTGCGTTAAGTCAATAAATTTATTTGGTTGATACAATCCGCTTTTGAATGGTCTGAAGTGGTGACTTTTTTACTTACACTCCTATTACGAAATAAGTGTACATGCTGCGCTGCCTGGGCGCCTTTCCGGCAATGACTCCAAATTGCTTTGTTTTGTCGCCGACAGCAGGGCAAGAGGTTGCTTGTGCAAATACGAGTAATATTCCGCTAATGCTCTGCTGTACTGAGCTTCCCAGTTTTCCTAGTACTACTATAATGCTTTTAGCCTCAGAGTATCCCAGAGTACATATTAAATAATAATACCACGCCGGAACGAGATGGCCTGTACTAAATTGCATAAGAGCGACAGAGAGAAATACATCATAGGTTGTCCTTGTCATAGTTCCACTTTTTTATTTTCCTCAAACTATTTGACATGCAGCAAATAAACGATTACCCGCCCAAATTAAAGAGTTTGTTTATGTGTATAAGAGCTTTTCCGTCTTGGGATTTCTATACTTTTCTATAGAAATCCTATACGTGGTCCTTACTCTGAGCTTTTATTATAACGATACGTCGCACTCCAGCGGGCATTTCGCGGGCACGTCACGTATGGGTTACAAAAAACCTCTTAATTTACTAGTATACATAATTATTATTTGTTACAGCCTTGGCCAGAATTATTAAGCACCCCTTATTTTTCTTTGTAACTTATAAATAAACTATGTTTTTTTTAAATTACAAAACTACACATTGACGCAAAATACAATAATGTATATAAACATCTAGAAAACTTTAGCAGATATAATTTCGAAGTAGCTATTTATCCTAGAAAACTGAACCCTAAAAATAATCGTGTTCGTAATAAAAGGACCAAATGCCTTTGTTTAAGTGCAATTATTTTTAACGTCAATGAATAGTAGTGTTATTGAAAAATATTAGAATTTTCTATAATAAAAGATAAAAAATGCTTTATTCAAAGATTTACTTGTATATGAAAAACGCGGGAGTGCTTAATACTTCTGGCCAAGGCTGTATATACCTGTTATCATATCATAATCATCATGGATGACTTCAATAATCGATTAGCTCTGTAATTGCCAATGATTTCGTTTCGCATATAGCCGATAACTTGCGAAAATCGTAAGTAGAGGAAAGCGCTAAAAGTGTTAATGGGTCCATGGGAAAGTTAACACTTTCAGCATCGGGACCCGGCCTGGCACCCGCTCGTCTTGTATTCTCTACACACACGTTATATCACATGGTTATGGGCTACGAGCGAGCGTAGCGCTACGAAATATTCCGTGCTTTCGGCTTATCTTAGCGTCAGATTACTAGAACAGCAACAGTTGGGGAAGAGTGGCTATATACTCGTACAATCAACTAACACTGATGGGACCAACTACAGATACCAACTGACGGTCAAGACCGCTCTTCAGAAGTTAGAGAAGAGTATACGACGAAATGGGGATATTTTTACAATTTTTCAATTCGAAATGTATACCTACATACCTAGGTTATACTTTCCAGCTAAAAAAAGCTGATAATAGGCTGCGTTGAAGGAAAGAGGAGCAGAAGAAGAGCACCCTTAAGATCGACAGATACAGGGGTCGTATACGATTAGTCCAAAATAGAGGGGTCTGAAGAGCGATGGTGAAGAACTACTCCTCTGGTGGTCACCCACCCTCAGTCTTGAGGAACCGACGAAGAAAAGAGGGTTATACTTTAGTGATGCGTAGTAGATACCGAATAGGTATTTACTTCATTCCCACTTCCACACAGTGAGAGCTGTAACAACCCCTAGGGGAGGAAATTAATGAAAACTTATGGAAAATCAAGGAAAGTCTATCCAAAGAAAGCCTAACTAAAATTTCCCTAAAGTTCCTAAAGTATACCTAAAGCTTTATACTTACTTTACCAGAAAATCTGAAAACCAGGATTTTCCTCAAGTTGCTAATACCTACTGAAGCTCTGAAGCTTTTATTAAAGTTTCTCAGATCTAAATGATAGGGTTCCTACTATAGGGAAAGAAAATAAATCAAACAAAAAGTTGAGAGAGAGAAAATAAACAAACAAAACATTTATTTAATAAAATTGAATTTACTCGAAACTCGAATCTAATAAAGTCCGGGGAGAACTTTATTAGACATCCGCTTGATTACTAGGCCAACCTAGACAAGGGAAAACAAGCGGACACACAAAAACCCTTGTTGCCATAAAGCTAATACAATTAACATAATAACAGACAAATTATTTACATACATTATGAGTAATTCTTGTTAATTACAATATCATAAGAAACACTAATAATTGAAAGATTAATGGCATGATCATCTAGTGACATATTTAAGACCTTGTTATAAACGTAGTAACCATAGTTCACTGAGGTGTGAGAAATGTATAAACGATTGAGAATTGGACAATGTTTAAACAATATTACAACATAACCTAAAATTAGGATAAGCTTGCCTAAACGAATAACAACAATATCCTATAATATCCTATGAATAATCAATTACTAACCATGAACACAATATTATGAAACCTATAACAAACATACTAGAGATTAAACATTATCATGAGAATAATAAAAGCAATAAAACAACACTCTTAAGAAGCATTTCTAAATTATCAACAATGCTATATGAACCAGAACAAGTGTAGAATCTAGCCTACTATTTAAATACCGTCGTTGGCTGTGTGATCAGTAAAGGCTTAAATAAATTGCTTGGAATTAAATGAAGGCAAGTATAAATGATCCGAAGTAGTCATGTAGTACCTAGAAGATTAAGTGTTTAGAAAAAATGGTAGAAAATAGTTAATGGAGCAAAATAAGTTATTGGAGCATATATAGTTAAACGTGGTAGCAGATAAACGTAGGTAAATTCATGTGAAACATATAGTAAGAAAAACCTTAAAACTAAATTTGCTATGTCGAAATAGCATTAATGTTTCCTACAAAATAGGATATAACAGGTAAAGTCTGGCTTCTTACCAAATATGGCGTAAATCTCAATCTAAAAGATATGAGAACATTGTAAATATAAAATAGCTGATTGCACGCAACCATAAAGCCACAGTTCCTCATAAAAGTACCATGCATAAGTCATATAAACCACCAAGCCATTTCTGGACATGATGAGGCAACTATGTCGAGGCAGAAGTCTCGCGAAGGAACCTGAGCCTCAAGCTAGCCGCTTGGATATGTCCCTACCTAACACCTAACACGAGCAATCAGGGTATCCTCGCAGGTGGTACAGGCACAAGGCACATGACCGAGACTATGAGAGTTATGTGACAATAGTGCCTGATGAATGAACATGTACATGGTAATAATAAGAGCGTAGCCCATAATATTATGAGACCAGCCATTTTATAATGCATAAAAGCATAGGCAAAGTAAACAACTGTGATCTAAATTAGAAGCCAGTTGGAATAAATGCATAAAGCATAAGTAGTATATACTACTATGATCCACAGATCAGCTGAAATATAAATATATTATAGTGGCACTCTACGAAGGAGGCCTACGTCTAGCAGGGGACGTCAATCAGATCATATGATAATGATCAATCAATGTTACACAACTGTGATCTGAATTAGAAGCCAGTTGGAATAAATGCATAAAGCATTAGTAGTATAAACTACTATGATCCACAGATCAGCTGAAATATAAATATATTAGTATGGCACTCTGCGAGGGAGGCCTACGTCCAGCAGGGGACGTCAATCAGATCATATGATAATGATCAATCAATGTTACACAACTGTGATCTGAATTAGAAGCCAGTTGGAATAAATGCATAAAGCATTAGTAGTATAAACTACTATGATCCACAGATCAGCTGAAATATAAATATATTAGTATGGCACTCTGCGAGGGAGGCCTACGTCCTGCACGGGACGTCAACCAGATCATGTACTACAGTGATCCACTGAGAAATCAGCTGAAATATAAATATATTAGTATGGCACTCTACGAGGGAGGCCTACGTCCAGCAAGGGACGTCAAACAGATCATATGATGATCAATCTATTACCTCGTACCCAAATATTGTGAAAACAAGACAAAGCTGTTACTATTCAGGTTTAGTGTCCAAATCGAATCATACAGTCATCCCATAAGCTAAGTATCACTACTGAGTTATGCAACCGCAAAACCTCAGCATTGACCAGCATTCTCACGACAGCAAGGAGTTTTGCTCGAGTCTTCAATAGACTGTATCGCCGTTGAACTTTCACATCCCATCTCGCCCATATAGTAGAGTATATAAGGGTACATATATATTGGGGTCTTTAATGATCAGTTTCAGCAAACGGCAATACAGGTTTCTCGTCCGGGCGGATCTAAAAGGTCTTGTAAGAATCAAAGATTCCGACAAGCAGTAATAGAATCCGTACCTAACCGGGTCAGCAGCCCTTTTCAAAGCCCGTCCCGTGGATTCAGACCAAAGAAGAAAGCCTGTCGTTAAGAATCTGTAAAGACTGTCCCTAACACCCATTGATGATAGTATTTCATCGATCTGGAGGAAAACCGTTCTTTAGCAAAATAGTTATTATTAGGTATATTTGGGTACTACATGTACAACCAAAACCTCTCGTCATAGACTGGAACAAACCACACATTATCGTATCAAACGATTGTCAGTCCAGGCTGTGACGTTACCTCATTGCTGGAAATAGCCACGGATAAGGTCCATTGCGGCCAGTTCCAACAACTACAATACAACCAAAACCTTTTGTCATAGGCTGGAACAAACCATACTTAATCGTATCAACCGATTGGCAGTCCAGGCTGTGACGTTACCTCATTGTTAGAAATAGCCACGGATAAAGTCCATTGCGACCAGTTCCAACAACAACAATATAACCAAAACCTTTTGTCATAGGCTGGAACACACCATACTTAAATCGTATCAAACGATTGGCAGTCCAGGCTGTGACGTTACCTCATTGTTAGAAATAGTCACGGATAAAGTCCATTGCGACCAGTTCCAACAACTACAATAAATTAGTAGTAAAATATGTCAGTTGGTAGATAGGTATAGAATACTGAAACAGTATCTACTCGTAACACGAGTAAGTATAGATGAAAATATTAACGTAATATGAATTACGTGTGACAGACTATGCTGTAATTAGAAATCAAATTCCATCAAGATAAATAAGTCAAGATCATCACTCAAGACATTTGTCGTACGTGAAATATGGTTGTAAGACAAAATCAGATCACACAGCCAACGATAGCATTTTAGGCCTGTTGTAAAGACAACATTAATTATGATATTTAAATTGCCAGAGAACATAAATAAGTATCATAGATTGAATAATAAAATCAGAATAATGATGGAAATATTGACGTAATATTAATTACGTAGTAGACAGATTTTTAATTGGAAACAAAGTTCAATCAAAATATACATAAACCAAGATCACACAAGATATTGGTTGTAAGTAAATAATAAAATCTGATCACACAACGCAACGACAACATTTTGGCTTGCTATAAAGATCACATCGTTTATGCCATTTAAATCGTAATAGAATATAATCAAGTACCATAGCTCACACAAGAAATACCACACAACGCAACGATATCATTTTGGTTTGCTATAAAGATGTAATTTATGCCATTTAAATCGCAAGAGAATATAAATAAGTACCATAGCTCACACAGTCAGAAAGTTTTGCGAAACTTTGAAAACCATCCAAGGATCTCTTCATCTGTGCGTGTACAGCCGTATTCTTCAAAGCCGTCATGCCGGAACAATTCCCATATGCAGTTATTGAAGCCTTGATCAACCAGCTCGATGTTGCAGCACATCTTCGTGACCGTCTTCTAGCAGTGGTAAGGAAAGCCGTTGACTGCCACTCAGGGTTGTAGGAGATAACCCAGAGATAGAATGGTATGGTGTTCAGGAACTCCTTCACAGGTTGAGCATTGGAGGTATGGCAGATCGTCATGGTACAGGTGTAGTTTGCGATGGTCTTCATTGGTAGTCAGTTGTTCGCAGCGCTGGAAACTTCTGGTAACATATGGTAATGTGCGCAGGAACGCCGTTGGATATAGCGTTTGATGGATGCTTGGCGGATGTCACATTGTCATGGCACAGCAGTAGATTGATGGTGGCCTGGATCTGGTCATAGATTATCCACATGGTATCTTCTGAGTATCACTGATCTGGCTGGCACGCTATCCTTCTCTTAAAAAGGTTTGATTTCGCAAAACCTTCCAAACGCCCGAACTATGGCATAGAAATCTACTAGATGTAATAATCAATTGAATGTTAAACACTAATTGAACCCTAATTATTTAACTACCTACATTAACACAACCAATACCCTTCACTAATAATGCAAAACTAATGTTAACCGCAAATCCTATGAAAATATACAAAACCTATTCAAGAATCCGTTGGATATTAATAGTTATATTTATCGTGTATAATTTATAAATTGTAATAAAGTTCAGGCAAGATTATAAAAACAAAATACGACTAGACACATAAATCACCCAAATATTTTAAAGGAGATATTAATTCAATACGAAACGCATAACCACTGTAAGTATATCACGAAATGTAAATCAAAGAGAACACATCAAAGAATTAATAAATCTCGTAACATTAAAATAACACTGATCCGATACTATAATCAACATGAACATTACACACTCATTAAGACGTACTCCCGTTTGCTACCGTCATTGTATAAAAAGTACGAAGTTATGATCCATGATCAAGGCATAATAATTAAGATAAGATTCGGTAATAACCAGCTTGTATGAGTAGCACCTACGTATATCAATAAAGGAAATAGCACACACAAATCCGCCACCATAATTGGTAAATTATTAGCATGCACAATAAATGTAGGTCGAATAAAAGACAATTTATTTATTAAATCGGGTAATAATCAAACGCCGCCGATGTACCTCTCATATAGCAAATATATGGATAACGCAGTTGTTAAATAAGGCAATACGACACTCGATAGAATAAAATGCATCTCTAATGGAGAAAATGATAAACTTCAATTCTATTATCATCCGTTTACGGGAATGTGATATGCTTTATCGAATCCTCATACATATCTTCCACCAGAGAGTTATCTGGCCAGGTAAATATATATAATTAACCACATATGGTCTCCGGACTCGTCCGTATCGACAAATATGGTTCGATTATTGATAAAGCACGTCAGAAATTAACAATTCAAAATAACGAGGCTATGCTAATCCCGAATCATCATACATATTTCCACCAGAGAGTTATCTGGCCAGGTAAATATGTATAATTAACCGTATTAGTCTCCGGACTGATTTCCGTAACGACAAATACGGTTCGATTCTTGGATAAGCAATACCTAAATAACGTCTCACTTCAGTAAAACAAAATTAAGAAAGGAACACGAACTTACGCTTGCGGTTTATCTAGTCAAATAACGGAACACTAATATTATCACCAACATTTGCTATACGAGGTTTTAAGACATTCGCTGACAAAGAAATCCCTGTGAACAGAAAGGATTATTCACACACATCCTAAATATCCTAACATAATGAAAACCCTACAAGAATCCCTAGCCTAGACACTACACTTTAAACGACTCACAATGATACTCCTGAAGCACCAAGACTACTGTTTCTCGTTGCTCTGGTGAAGGCAAAAGTCCCCTAAAAACGTTGTGAATCTCCTTAATAAATAAAATAAAATAAAATGCATTTATTTCGGACTTCGTGATCCATAGATTGTTAGTATTACAAGAACTTAAATAACTATGTTAGTACCTAAACTTAAATGAAGGGAGGTCCAGTGCCTCAGCAGGCTGCTGTCCCATCTAGTGGCAACTACGTTCAGGAGACCGTGGCGGCTGGCGCGCACCCTGCGCAGCGTCGCGGCACAGCGCTTGCGCAGCGTCGCATGAAAACCGTCCACGTGCGCGTCCGCGAACATGCCGGACGCGCTGCAGTATCGCGGCAGCTGCAACAGTACCCTGAACGCGTTATTGTACTGTACACGCATTGCGTTCATGACTCGCTGCGTGTACCTAGTCCACAGGCTGCAGGTATACAGCGAAGTACAGTACGCTTGAAAGAGTGTTATTTTAACTTGTGCTGTACACCTACTAAACCTGCGGGCTATCATATTGGCCCTGACGGCCAGAGCCCTGCGCTCGCGTTCGATATCAAAATCATCATAAAAGTCGTCGGTGAGAATGTGTCCAAGGTATTTAAAAGAATAAACCCTGTTGAGTTCCTCGCCATTCAGACGAATGGGCGGGACATGAGAAGGACACTTTGTTCCCGCCTTAAAAATCATAAACTCACTCTTTTTTACATTATATTGTAAGTTATGTTCTAGGGCATAAGACTCACACTTCTCAATCAGTATTCTTATACCTCCGATCGATGGGCTCAGCAGTACCATGTCATCAGCAAAGCTTATATTATTAAAACAAACCCTATCTATGTGACAGCCGACATGTGTACTGCTGAGCTCACCGATCAGGGCATCCATGTACAGATTGAACAGTTTGGGGGAGGTCAGGCCCCCCTGCCTCACCCCGCACTCCAAACCATACTCGTCTGACAGCGCATCACCCCAACGGACGCTATTTCGCTGGCCTGCATACCAACACCTAAATATGCGCGTGAGTTCTCTGGGAAATTGCACTTCGTCAAGTTTTTTCCATAGAAGATCGTAATTTACGAGATCGAAGGCTTTGGAAAGATTTAAAAAACACGCATAAATAGGTGTATTTCTGCGGGTATATTAATACCCCCCTCATCCGATCATCCGCGCCACCAATATCACGCGATCACTATGTTTTTCCGTAAATTTGGAGGGAACGATTCTCATTGGTTTTCAACCTAAATCTGAAATACTAATGGTTGACAAAACTCGCAAGTTCTCCTACTCGACACCAGACACCTCCACTCTCGCTATTCCTTTTAAAACCTCACTAAAATAAAAAGTCACCTATGCAGAAACAATTGCTTACTTTATCATAAATTTCATTTTAGTTGGGTAATCATAAAGTCAGGCGCGAGTCTACCCGCTCAAGCCGGCTCGGCAGCTATTGCTATTCGATTAATAACTTCCATCAGCGAGACTCACAGCTCACGCCTAGTATATCTTGACACCGAGATCCGTACTAACAGCTCGTAGTCGGCGGTCAGACCTACACTGGTTCGCCTAAGGTGAGGTAATTTTTACTTCAACTTTAGCGCTGTGAATGATGATGTTCTCACAACTACCCGTATAAATTCAGATGGCTACAGATATCGCTACTGGACCTACCAAATGACGTATCTTTGACACGGCTGGATTATTATCTCTTGTCAGTTAAGCAACTTGTCGCTAGATGGCCCTGCCTGGCCTAAATAAACATTAACAAAACTTTGTTAAAGCTGTTCTAATAATTATATTGATATACTATTCTGGAATACAATAAAAAAACTTGGGAGATATTATGAAGAAATAGTAGATAATCAAACCTATTAAAACTTAATTTAAAGCCCATTAACTTTTACCATGAAAACCTTCATCGATAATGAAAATTCAAGAAAATAAATAAGCTTTCCCGATTTTCCCGAAGCTTAGAAGCGTTTTCACAGGCTGAGGGATGTCGTTCTGTTACAGAGCTAAGTCTAGTAAGTCTGGAGACATGTTCAGTAATAACATTTCTTGATTTCCGCATCAGTATCTCACGCACTCCACTACCTTTAATCAGTTCATCGACTAACTAACCTACTGTATTTTTACGGATATATATTTTGTTTATGTTCAGCTATCACGGACAATTACAGACCCAATTTATTGTACACGCATAATTAGTTACTCACAAATCTAACCCTGGGTCACCCTTTTTTGTATAATTTATTTATTTATTATACTTTATTGCACAAAATATAATTGTACAAATGGCAGGCTAATAATTCTTTAAAATGTACATGATTTAAGAAGAAATTTTGTATGCTTTAAAATGATACTACACATGAACATATGTACGAAAAGAGTATCCTGACCTAATATTAGCTGCTGGAAGGGTGGATAAGCATCTCGACCGAGCCTATATGTACAGTCAATAGCAAATCTAGATGATAATTTTTGTACTTACCTAACAACGTAACAACAAAGTTACGTAACAACGTAACGTAACGTAACAATACTGCGACAGTTGGGAAGCGTCAAAGTAGTGAAAGTAACGAGGTACTAACATAATCATCTACTTTCGCTGTTGACAGTACCAACAAACCCCTATGTATCCATCCGCCAGTCATTTGTATCAACATCCTTAGCCGTAGTGGACGCACTCGTATAAATTTGCATGATGGCCCGCGGCCGACAGCTGCGCTCGTCAACGCTGCGGCCATGGCGCCGCGGGCGATGCAGTTACACTGCACTAATTACACAGGACAATTAATGCGAGTATTTATACATTATTGCGAGTACTGTGATGGCTTTTTGAATGGCAGGCTCAATAGTCACTGATATAATGCGTGTGTCTATTAATATTAATACATATTAAGTGCTCATTGACCTGCAAGTTAATTATGTAATGTGTCAAACGTTACTTAAGCTGGGTAATATTTTTCGTTGAATGCCATATTGAACTAGGCTCGGTTGGTAGTGGTTATGAAAAATGCTCTGCTGCATACCATTCGCGGCAATTGGAACGAGTGCCGGATATTGTTGGTTTATATTTATTTTATAATGCAAAAATCAATCTAAAATAATCATGTATAAATTGATACTACGTCAAATCAAATTGAAACATGATCTGGCAACACTATTATATTTTGTAAATGGCAATTCTCTCGCTACCCTCTTTGATTCAGTACGGACGTATACTTGCTTCCAAGTGGTGTTCAATAAACGTTAATTATTCAATTCTGCTCAAATAATCTTTTCTTTGCTTTCCATTGCGCCAAACCTCTAATAGGTTATGGTGCCCAGTGCAAAATAGTGATCGTTAAACTGTAAATAGTAGTTATCAAAGTGCAAATATTCTAAATATAGAAGCTGTGAAGAAGTGCCATTATAAAAGGATTTGAAATCTGTTACAATGGACAAATTTAAACGAAAACGAAACATTAGAACTTTGATAATGAAAAGTGAAAAATACAGTAATTGTAAATTTCGAATACGATCGGTACACAGCGAATTGGATGTGATTCATGTTGATGATGAAGATATTCTAGATGATAAAATGGGATTTCTATAATCGAGAGCCGAAAGGCTGCTAGCTCAGTAAATTGAATTAACAAATGAGGGCTATGATACAATACAAGCTTAAAAGTGCTAAATGTTGAGAACAATGAAACGTGAACCTACCCAAGCAGAATAATAAATAAAACCAAATGGAAATCTAAATCAAATTCCATCACCGTGGTTGTAAGCGACATATTAAGAGGGATTGTTATTAAGTATTTCAAAAGGACGAATAACGAGAAAATACACCGGACAAGACGAGAACAATCCAAACTGTTAAGATATATCAAGCATCGACTTCCGACGATTTTTCAGGGTTTGCATTTATGACCGGCGACTTACAGCAAGATAAAGATGCTAATAAAGTGTCGTTTTTATTAGATCTGGAAGCATCAGACCACATGATAAACAGGGATGATCTTTTTGTTGTTTACGAAAATCTTAACAAACCTGTAAAAAAAAATTCTATTGCTAAACATGGTATTTTTATTATTTTTCAGCTACAAATGAGGCCGTATTAAAGTCATCAGCAATTCCAGCATCTCTGGTGTCTTGGAGAACGCGCTGTTTAGCCGCAAGATGTAATATAATCTGCTGTCGGTTTCCAAGGCCACCATTTGATGGTTGACGGTACCATTTGATCAGAAAAGGCTACGCATTATAAGGAATGGTCATCATGACAGGCAAATCTTTACGCAAATTGATTGTTCTTAATTTTAATTTAGCTGAAAACATAAATAAAGCTGTTCCCAAGTATGTCAAAGCAGTAGTAATACTTACAAATTATGGCATAAACGTCTAGGCCATATCAGAAAGAATATAATCCTTTAATTAAAAGGGAATAACAGGATTGAAGACATACAACAGTTTCAGAGGGTTATTAGGCCATATCAATAAGAATAAATTCCTTCAATTAAAAGTGAATAACATGATTGAAGACATAAAATAGTTGCAAATGGTTATTCCAAATGATATAACTTGTGCAAGGCTTGTGTAAATGGAAAACAGACACGTCTACTAAATCTAAGAGTCATGTTAAATGACCACTATTTATAGTGCTAGCAACGTCTGTGACTGACAACAAAAAATATTTTGTTTTATTTGTTGATCAGGTTACACATTATTGTGTTGTATATACACGAATGTATAAATCGGATGTATTTTCAACATTCAAGTATTTTTTTACAAAAAAGGTGAAGCCAAATTTAATCTAAAATTAGTCAATTTATATTGTGACAACGGTGGAGAATATTTATCTACCGAAATGAAAAAAACTACTGAAGAACACTATAGATAAGTGTATAACATCAGTAATGGTGGGTCAGGTGGTAAGTGTGTATCAGTTAATATTACCTAGGACTCCACAATTAAATGGTGTACGTCACGTCACGTGTAATCACGTATGGTGATAAAGTTGAATAAATTCTTGTAGGGTGAAGCAGTGCAGACTGCAGTTCACTTAATCAATATAACACCAACAAGGGCTTTAAAAAAGCTAGAACAACATACGAAATGTGAAATAAAATAAAATAAAACTAGTATTGAAACCCCTAAAGTTTTTGGTTCAACTGTGTACCTACATAATAAAACCAGTAAAGTAACATTTGATGATAAATCGTGGAAGCCATATTGATTGGCTACTAACCAAATGATAATAAGGTATGGAGCACAGAATGCGAAAAATATGTATCTGTCAGGGATGTTATACACAATAACGAATAAAAATGAGACGAATTTTCTTGTGTCCAGGCCTTCGCTGAAGCCTGAAGGGAGTAAATATGAATATTCCCAGGATAAAACTGATTGTACACTTGTGCCAGAAATCAGTGTCCTCAAAGTCTCTAGTTTCAGATATCTCTAAATCAACAAATAAAAGTTGATGATGTGATGAAGGCAGTCCAAGTAAAATTCGCAGATTAGGTTGAAAGGAATCACTTGAATCTGAGATTAACTCTGATATGCTATCTGTTAATAATGACGAGTCAACCCTAGGCGAACTTAGGAGGATTGACAGACTTAAGGGCCGTACACATGTGCATAATAAAAAAAAAGGTGACGATACTGATGATTATATGTATAATGTACAGTCAGTAATTAGTAAAGTACCTAAATCGTTTATTGATATTAAAACCCTTGACCATAAGCATCAGTGAGAGAAAGCTGTTCGAGATGAATTAATTTCATTTAAAAATCAACAATACTTGGACACTGAACCAAGACCGTAAAATTATATTATAGTTGATTGTAAATAAATTTTAACGATTGAAGGTGACTGATTAAGAAAACCTTTACGTTACCAGGCACGTCTTGTAGCCAGGGGTTTTAGCGAAGAATACCTTACTAATATGAAACACTTGCGCCAGTTGCTAGTACAGCTAGTGTCTTAAAAGAAGGAATTTATATGAAAGTTCCGGATTAAAATAATGTGTTATATGGGCAAGAGGTTGTTTTGAAGTATTGAAGATATCGCTTAAGAAAAGTTTTTCAAAAAAAAAAACATCCAGTGACCGATGTTTATATACTTTTGATAAAGGGCACATTTGCAAGAATATAATAATTAGTATATGTTTACGATTTGGTAATAGCATGTGCTGGTTAAAACAATAAATGTTATAATAAAAAATACTTACAATATACTAAATACTTAAATGCTAAATATGAAATGATGGATCTAAATGATATTAAATTATTTATCGATATAAAAAGTAACTAGAAATACTGATACGATTACTTTAGATCAAAGTTCCTATATTCAGATAGTATTAAGTAAAAACATGAACGAATGTAATCATGTGTCTACTACTATGAGGCATTAAACACAAAAGCCAATTATGATGGGCTATTTTGCAACATTATAGGATATTTGTGTATCCCTAATTTGAGTGCTTTTGTTAATATTCTGTAGCAATAACCTACAATTATGGCAATGTCTATAAAAAGGTTCTAAGTTATTTGCAGAAATTGCGAAGCGTCTGGTTGACGTAACTGGTGACCGAAGAGCTGGCGGTTTCCTCGCTCAACGTATCAGCATTGCGATACAGCGAGGAAATGCCGCCGGCATCCTCGGTACAATGCCTCAAGGGCCCGTCTTAGATTTAAGTTAGTTTTAATTTTCTTTATATTATTTTGGTTAAGTATTCTTGTATATATTTTCGTTGTACATAAATAAATGAGTTATTCAAAAGGTATTATATAGATTTGAAATTAACCTACAAAAGAGGTTGATATGAAAACCTTTAAGTGGGTATGCTGACTGTGGTTGGCGAGGCAGTGATAGTAGTGAAAAAAAAACTACTGGTTATGTATTTAAATGTTTTGAGCGGTGCACAATTACTTGGTGTCCAAAGATACAAAGGCTAAATACTTATAAGGCTTTATATGAGGCAGTTAAATAAGCCTGGGGCTCATGTCTCTAACTGAAAGTATCAATTTAAACATTACTGACCAAATTGTTATATATAAATACAATAAGACAATAACGGTTGCATTAATTAGCATTGTCAGCCACCCAGCTTACCATAAGAATTCAAAGCATATTGATATCAAATACAATATTTACGAGAACAAGTTAAAAACAATGTAATAAAAATAAAGTATGTTCCTACAAATAAGCAGTTGGCCAATGTGATGAAAAAGCCGTTAACTGAAATATTTTCAAAAAAGAAAACTTATTGAGTTTAAAATAAGTTTTATGATTGTTTAATGATTCATAATACATGAACTTGTATGATTATATCAATCTGTCTAATTATGATACTTAAGTATCTTGCCTAAATGATCTGATTAGGTTTTCTGGGTTTCCCTAATCCTTGCAACAAATGTTGGATCATATTGTATATTCCCCAGCGAGCACTTGGAAGTAATATATTGTCAATTGATGATCTTATTTTAATTGTGTAAATAAGAGGTTAATTTTTGAGGGGGCATGTTGGTTTATATTTATTTTATAATGCAAAAATCAATTTAAAATAATCATGTATAAATTGATACTACGTCAAATCAAATTGAAACATGATCTGGCAACACTATTATATTTTGTAAATGGCAATTCTCTCGCTACCCTCTTTGATTCAGTACGGACGTATACTTGCTTCCAAGTGGTGTTCAATAAACGTTCATTATTCAATTCTGCTCAAATAATCTTTTCTTTGCTTTCCATTGCGCCAAACCTCTAATAGATATTTCATGGAAGAAAGGCGCTATTCAGGCATTTCTTTATACCACGTCGGTGACAAACAAGCATAGAGCCCGCCTGATGGTAAGCGATCACCGCAGCCTATGGGCGCCTGCAACTCCAGGCAACTCCCTGCAAAATGCCCGCTGTCGACCCTTTAATAGTAGATTGTGATTGTGATTGAAAGCCACTACGCTTATATCTAGACACGCGGCAGCGTGTCCAGCCAAGTTCACCCCAGGAACTGGCGGACAGCAGCCGTGTGTTATATTATACGAACCGATTGGAGCCACTTTTGACCCCCCAATAACACCAAATATATTCAACATAAAAAAAATGAAATTTGGTACATGTATTAAGATCCTTTAGAACAACTAGAACCCTAAATTTCAGAAATATAGGTTTAATCATTATTGAGATATTAAATTCCAAAAAACGGCATTTTTACCACTGACTGACTGACTAGTAATCAAAAACCTAACCTACTTCCAGGTGACCTAGAAAGCTCAAATTTGACATGCGGCTTGGTAATTGTGTGTGTACACCAGAAAATACCGAAAACAGTGTTTTTTTATTAGTTTTTATTATTCTCCTTATTTATTCTTTTTCACATGTTAGGTTTTTTACAATAAATTTATCAAATGTAAAATATTAAAATATACATACAAAATATAAAAGCATTATAAAAAACCTAACCTAGAGTGCCGCCGGCAGCGAGGCGGGGCCTAAGCTACCGGTGGTTAGGGCGACAGAGAGAGGAACCTCCTGACTATCCGCGCCGTGTCCAAGAGTACCGCCTTCTGCATCTGACCCTTGACCCAGCCATCTAGCGAGAGTCTCTTAAGATGTTGGTCGAGACTCTTCGCAATTAGACCGTTCGCAGAGACGACTATCGGGACAATGATCGTCGAATCAACATCCCACATAGCGGTTACCTCGTGTGCCAGGTCTAGGTACTTACTAACCTTGTCCTTCTCGGCCTTCACGAGGTTCTCATCATGGGGGATGGTGATGTCGACGAGCACTGCCTGGCGCTTCAATCGATCTGTCAGCACGATATCAGGTTTGTTGGCTATAATAGTCCTGTCCGTGATGACAGATCGATCCCAATAGAGCGTGGCACGACCATTTTCGAGAACTGGCGCAGGTGTGTACTTATAGTACGGCACTTCGAAGTCCACAAGACCGTACAGAAGAGCAAGCTGCTGGTGAATAATCTTGGCTACCAAGTTATGTCTGTGCAAGTACTCGCCGTTAGCAAGATGACCACAACCGGAAATGATATGCCTGAGCGACTCTCCGGGACGGCGGCATGCCCGACAAATGTCGACCGTACCGTCCTTCAGGATATATTTCCGGTAGTTGTTCGTCATGATAACTTCGTCCGCAATTGCACAGACAAAACCTTCGGTTTCCGCAAAGAGATCCCCGAAACGTAACCAGTTCACCGACGCGAGCAGGTCTACGTCGGGCTCCGTAAGAGCCTTGTAGAACCGCCCATGTAGCTCCTTACTCTTCCATACCGCCCTGCGGTCCTCGGTGCTTAGTACTTTAAGTCTGCGCCAGTTCTCGTTTGCCATGGAGAGCGGGGTGAAAGATGCGTCTACTGCCACTACGTCACGATGCATCCCACACTCACTGTTTTGGAAGTAATCCCTGAGACTGCACACTTCGCGGTTGTGGAGGTCTTTGGCATTTAAGAAGCCGCGACCTCCAAACTTCCGCGGGATGTACAATCTCATAACAGAAGATCGTGGGTGTAACATACGGTGCGCAGTGAGCAGTACACGCACTCTTCGATCCAGGAAATCGAGCTCAGTCTGAGTCCACCTTAATATGCCAAAGGAGTATGTGAGCAAGGGCATCACCCAGGCGTTGAAGGCGCGCACCCTATTGCCGCCCAACAAAAAACTGTTGAGTACTTTTGTCAGGCGACAGAAGAAGCGCTCCTTCACCGCCCGCTTGATGTCTCCACCCTCGATACCCAAAGACTGTGACATACCAAGATATTTATAGGTTTCTGATTCGGAGAGTGATCTGAGATCCATTGTCTCAGAAATTTGTAAATTTTTGGAATTTACTACTTTCCCCCGCTGTACATGCATGGCCGCACACTTATCGACACCAAATTATTATTATTATTATTTATGCTAGTTACCTCAGAAATTCGTCATTTACTAACCGATTTGAAAAATTCTTTTTTTGTTTCAAACGGTATACTTCAGGGGTAGTCCCATAGTTATCAGGTAAGAATCTGATCATAGGGTCCTGGAGAAATCGAGGGAACTCTTCAAATATTTGAGGTGCACCTTTAGCGATTTGGGTATTTTGCATTAGTAACTCGTAGATTCGCTCTTAAAAAGCATGCACCATTTGGCGATGATTGACAAAAAGTAATGATATCCCATCAAAAACATAAATGTGAAAATGGGAGCCAAGTTCAATTTTAAGAATATGTGATGCTTGGTTGTCGTCTTCACCGACAAAAGAATTGAGATCTAAATGGGTGCCAAGTTCCATAGATTCTCTGAAATGGTGCCAAGTGCGGCACTACATTGTTTACAGTAAAACTAATTTACTGCGGCTTCATGCATTTTGAGCCTTAACTTGGCAGTTTTCTATGCAGTATGTTATAATATCATAAAAGCTGTTGGATATTTAAGAAAACTGCCAAGTTAATGCTCAAAATGCATTAAGCCGCAGTAAATCAGTTTTTCTCAAACATGCAATGAAATATTGATGTTATGTTCCTTATAATAGGCTGCGAAGTATGACGTTTCAGGTGCGGCTAGAACAAGAGGTCGTTAATGGAATTTCATACACATCTTGCAGGCCTAGGCCGGCAAAGTCCTCTTTTTTAATTTCCATTCTACATAAATTTGTGGCAAAGGCATCATGACATTCTGCCACTATGCGTATTAAAAATAAAACTTAGATTTTTTTGTTGTTTATTTCATTGCATGTTTGAGAAAAGCACTGTACGTACCTCGGCGGGAAATATGGGGTTGCCCGCCTCAGTCTTCGCTTCGCTCGGCCGTCTATATGTCTTCGGCCGGCAACCCCTTTCGTCCCGGCCTCTGTAGTAATGTACTATTACTGTAAACAATGTTGTGCCGGACTTGGCACCATTTCAGAGAATCTACGGAACTTGGCACCCATTTAGATCTCAATTCTTTTGTCGGTGAAGACGACAACCAAGCATCGCATATTCTTAATATTGAACTTGGCTGCCATTTTCAAATTTATGTCTTTGATGGTCTATTTAAAATCAATTGCTTAAAATCTATGAATTCAAATAATAATACTTACCAGTCTTCATTTAGTTTTTTATTACCAGAATTTAAAATAAAATCAATACAATTTTATGGAGATGGCTGCACAGCTTTCTGCCATTGCATAATCTTTTTGACTACTGCTCAAGCCATGGGGCAACATGACTCTCTTTCCACCCGCTTCTTAGGTCAAATACGACGTACTTTTATAGCATGTCAAATGAAAAAATGAATGAAAAACAAAAGGATAACCACTCTGTCACAGAATTTAAAAAAAATAAACATGAAAATAACTACAACCCGGAGGAAGTTAAAGATTATTCAGTACTATTAGCTTGATGAAATGAAGATGTATTGAAACACTAAAATACCGAACCCTACAACCTACCGAATCCTACACCGAAGACGACAATGCAACGGGGCCACGCCGCTTCGTCGCCTAAATAGATATTAATTTGGGATACTCTATGTAGTAATAAGCTTTTCATGGCGCATTGGGTTTCTTTTACGCCATGTAAACGTTTGTAATAAATAAATAAATAATAATAAATGAAATAAAAAATCGACTGGCTATTGGCGGTAAAAAAGAAGAAGTACCCAAGTTTTGTTGCAGTTAAGTGTCCTCCTTCTCTTCCTCTGGCAGCTAAACGGTTGCTACTGACTGGGTATGTTAATACATTCATGTTAGTATTATATTATAATGAATATAAATGGAAAATTAGAATAGCTAATAAGACATTACTAGTTAACGAGTGAAAGCCGAACTATAAAATTATACCTGGATAAAGAAACGTTGGTACAATTTCCATTGAATACTTAGATATCGTTGTTACTTTTTTTTAATGCCACGCCGATGGCAAACAAGTGCACTGCCCGCCTGATGCTTGTGTCGAACACATAGTCAGTAAAAGTTTGTGAACTTTTACGTCTTGATTAGGTAACGGGTAGGTAACGACCTAAGATCATAGAAAGAAAGAGATATGCCCTAACCGCGAAATTAGTCCAGTACTGCTGTCGCCACTTTTAAAGATGTGTGCGTTTCCACTAGTTGCACAATATTGTAAATATTGGGTTTCCGCACACATCCGTCCAGTTGTCTACTAGCATTCTAATCCTCTAATTGGTACTCTCACTACGAAAAGCAACTGTAGGAATACACTCGTACACGTAAACAACAGCGTCGGTGAACTCGTTAGGGATGGGCACATGCATCCATTTTTGCATTTATCGATAAAATCATGAAATGAGAATTTTACATTTAAAACGATAAACTTCGTTTAAGGGTGAATCAAAATACTGTTTATTACAGAAATACAAATTATTAATTTTAATGAAAAATACGAGTCCAACGAACCTATGGTTCGTATTTATTGTATTGGGGGTTTGTCTATTTTGATATTATACAAACCTATGATGTGTAATGTACCTATGTATAACAAAGAAACATCCTAAAAATAGTTCAGCGACTGTTAATCAATTTAATTTAAATATTTCATGGCAACATCATTCATAATCGATCTGTACTTTTTTATATTTTAATGTAATATTCAGTTATGCAAATAACTATCTATATTAATAATTTCGTGCAGGGGTACGGTAGACCCGAACGAGACCTGTCTCAAATTGAAGAACGTATAAAAATAACGATTTTTGAGTTGAACATATGTATCCGCAAAATTCGGATTGTCGCGTATTTTGCATTTAAAAGTGTTAATTTGATGACAAAACGTCGGCCATATTGCCCACAGACTATATTGCTATATTAAATTTGTTGGTTGACAGTGTCGGCTACGTTCGAAAATCGTGAACTATTTTTGCATCCGGTATGTTGGCCAGGTTGCTGGGCTGCGTTCTGGGTGATGGGCCATCATCGCCCATTGTGTGGATTCGGCTAGCCGCGTCTGCAGCGTTTTGTTTTTGTAGTTTTCAAGCGTTATATACACCTATCAGCCTAGCTAGCACGATAACTTATACCGTCAAGTTATATGGGCGAAATGTATTAAAACGTCACATAAAACGTAACGGTATAATCTATCGTGCTAGCTAGACTGATTGTCACAACAACCGCCTTCAAAGCGAATGTATGGGGCCTGTTACATGGATTCATATCACGATAAGTATCACGTGAATATTAAAGCAGAATCCATACAAATTTGAAAACTGCGATAATATTGACACCCCAGTATTGTGATAATATTAATCGTGTAAAGGACACCACTTGAATGTTTGCTGAGTCTGTCCGCCATCTTAAAGCTGCGTCTCTATTTTGTTTGTGACAAACTACTAGGTGACTTATGGCTTTTAAACGTCTAGCAAAATTCTATCCCTATCTCGCTCTATCTTATAACTTAGTGGTACTGGGGGACTACTCCAAAATTCGAAATCCGAACTTCGTATGGTGCCGTCCCTTTCACTCATATAGTCTATGACAGGAGAGTGAAAGGGACGGCACCATACGAAGTTAGGATTTTGAATTTCGGAGTAGACCCTCAGCTCATGCCTTTCGCCGCGCTCGGACGTTAGAGGCGCTACTGCGAACCGAAAACGAAGTATCTGCCTCTCTCGCACATGTATATTCGAACGACAGAGAGGAAGATAGTTCGTTTTTGGTTCGCGGTAGGCCCTCAGGCGTCAACTTTAAAACGAATAGGGTATTTTACTATAAGAGAAATAAAATTCAAAATGTAATAAAAACCAGCCAAGTGCGTCGGAGTCGCACACTGAGGGTTCCGTACAACTAAAAAACAAATGTGATTTATCAATATATTGATATTTTTGGTAAAATATACTTCATAATAAACATTATCACTTAATTTCAAGTTCATAGGTCGATGGGAAGCTAAAAAAATATATGTGTGATGTTGTCTAACACACGGAATGTTCTTTGACTTTCTTCGACCGTCCGCCACGCTCGGACTAAGGTACTACCAACCGAAAACTAAATATATGCCTCTCTGTCGCACTTGCATATTTGAGCGCGGAGAGGGAAATACTTCGTTTTCAGATCGTGGTAGGCCCTCTGGTCTGACGGCTCCTATTCCTGGATGGTGCGCGTATCGGAATGTGAAATACCTTTGGCAAAACGGAACAAGTTGTTAAATAGCTTCCATAAATTGGAGAAAATATTACCAACTGTTATTATTATCACGTGAAACACTGAATATTGAAGCAACATTTATAGGGGCCTGTTACATGGTTATTATTATCACGCGATATACTCATATCACGATCCGTATCACGTGCAATAAATATTGAAGAAAAATCTATACGATTTTGAAAACCACGATAATATTGACACACCAGTATTGTGATAGTATTAAGCGTTTAACAGACCCCATACAATTTTAAAAATCGCGATAACATTGAGTGTAAAGGGCCCCACTGAATAGAATTTGGCGGAGAATAGAGAGCTTCTATCGCGAAACGAAAACGAACGAACATCGTGTATTTCCGTCTGTGTTGCTAGAATTTGCAACTGGCACATCAATATTTTGTTAAATATTGATGTGCCAGTCAGTATTTTTGGTGCGAAGTCAGAGCTGCTAACGCGAAAAACGCACATCTGAATTGAATTTTAATGAACGATTAGTATTTTAGCTATACAAATCAGTACTGATTACGGTGTAAAAATTTTTATGTGCCTTTAAATACTACCCTTATAAAAATGCTTAGGATTAACTTGCAAAGATACTAGCCTTTGCCCGTGACGTCGTTTGCGTAATCTTTTACTCCCAATTCCATATAATTCCATTCCATACTTTTATTCCCAATCCAGACTACAGACTATATTTCTATACGATTCGAAGTTTCATCATAAGTAATCCGTTGTTGTAATGTTTTTATTTTATACATTTTTGTACACTATTTCTTTCGTCGTTTGCATAACTGTCACGAATAAATGTTTTGTTTATTTCTTTCTTATTTATTTCACCCGAGCGAAGCCGGGCTTTCATCTAGTATTTAAATATAGCCATAGCGTGAACAACGATCGCCGCTCAAATGAGTCAGCGCTAAGAGCGGTGCGCGCCGATATGGTTTACTGACCTTATCGAGGCGACACGCGCCACGCCCCCGTGCCATATCTCCTTCTTTCTATGATCTGAGGTAACGACGGAACCTTACATTGCGCGTGGTCCAACACACACTTGGCCAGTTTTTTATTATTAACATAGTTCTATTTCAATATGAAAACCGTTCCAGTTATAAGGCATAATTAAAATAGTCAAGACTGATGTAATGAGATATTACAATATACACGATAATTAAAGCAGGGTAATTACACGAAAAATATTTTTTACCAGCAAAACTGAAATATATTCCACAAAAATAACAGTTGTAAAAGCGTATCCTTTACGCGGTCTGGTAAAAAGGTGAGAGGGCATTTTGAATCTTATTTTCCTGTAAATTTAAAAGTACCAAAAATACAGAAAAGGTACATTCCCATTTGTAATATGTAATTTCATTGCATTGCAGGATTTGATCGTTCTCGTCTTATCTCAGTAAGTAGCCTGCCGCGACTTAATGATCATTTCATGAAAGTTCCTGGTGATGTAAAAACGGCCTACTCGTAAAAAAATATCTGAAATGAAGGTATCTCATTAATAATATCATAGTTAGAATTTTTGTAGAGCTCTCAAAATAAATATTCAAAGGAAGCTAGTATATACTAACTTAAAATTTGCTACTGTATTATGTACACTATGAGCAATATTTAGATCGCTCTTTTGGGACAGTAATTTAAATAAAACAATAACCTAAAACTTATAGTCTTCTTTATTGAAATAATTTTTACAACAAAGATACGCAAACATAATTAATTTAAAGTCATATTGAAATATAAAACTGTATCTAGCCGAAATTTATTATTCTGACTCCTTTATTGTGTTATATTTATTTGTAGAATTGAAATACAAAGTAATACTTAACATGAAGTTTTTAAGATAGAAAGTATGTCTTTTTTAATTTCTATCAGTGCGACTATTAATAATTTCGTAATTTGTTTTTTTAAAAAATGAATACTAAGTCAAAATAAATATTCATATGAGACTGTTTTCTACTGTTTGCTACTGACTGCTAAACTATAAGCAATATCACACACGCCCTATAATTTGTAACAATTGTAACCCATTTCGCAAACTTTTTCTTCGAATTTCTATACAGTATGACGAAACTGCCAACCTTCAGACTGTATTGTTGTGTTTTCTTTTGTTTTCTAAGACACACTAAGTATGTAAGCACTTCTAATCACGAACGTTAGCATTATTTTCGTTATTTCACAATCCAATTCGATAAAAGTGCGTGAAATCGAACAAACAGAATAAAGGAATGTAGTTTTAACGTACGGGTATACAGCAAACAACGCACCAGAAAGTTCTAATCTTGGCGAGACAAAGCTAGAGGGCGTAGCGCTGGCGATACAGCCAAATTCAAAGCTTTATTTAGTTTAGGGTGCTATTACACGGGTCATATAAACTGTCAAAGTTAGAGCACGCGGGGAGCAAGCCCCGTGCAGCGTAAACATAGATCACTTTAAACGTAGATTGTACTTCCACTAGATAGAGCTTTTGCGTTTGCAGTTCGCGTATATGTGCACAGCCTGAGCAATCTAGATTTGCGGCTGGCGCTCGGGTGGTTAGCGCTAATTTAAAATTGACGTAGCTGACACACCGATACAATATGTGTAGGTACATGTCTTAATTAAGGTATCAACACCTGCTTGAAGGCATGAATGCAGGCAAAAAACGAATATATAAATTATTAGTCCTTTGACTACATGCAAAAAAGGAAAAAAGGACGCAAAACAGTTTAAGTCGGACGCCGAATTATTGACGCGTTAAAAGCATCCTTTTGTGTCAGTGTGTGTTGATTAGTTGAACGCATTATAATATCTAAAATTTTATACCTAACTAGCTGTTGCCCGCGACTTCGTCCGCGTCTTCGCTCCTATTGGTCGCAGCGTGATGTTATATAGTCTAAAGCCTTCCTCGATAAATGGACTATCCAACTCAAAAAGATTTTTTCAATTCGAACCAGTAGTTCCTGAGATTAGGGCGTTCAAACAAACGAACAAACTCTTCAGCTTCATAATATTAGTACCTATAGATTATATCATCTGTAGAACTTTCTAGAAAAGCGTGAACGCATGCATGATAAAATTGATTATTTTCAAATATACAGTCTCTTAAAGAGGGAAATATGATACAAAATTAAATGAATTGAGGGTCGTCATATTGCGAAATATCAAACTGCTGTTTCGACTAAGTACTTGAAAGTTTCTATATAAATGCCAAATGCCGGCTCCATTGACAATCAATCGTCACATAACTCTGTCCGGGCTTTGGAAAATTATTAAAAGTGTGGAAAAAGTTGGGTAGTGGAACTAACTTTATAGACAAGAACTGATTGAACCATCTACCCAGCCAGCAGTCTCTGGGCGTCGAGTCGCGCCGCTGCCGCCGGTTTATCTTCCTTTCAACTTACACGATTGAATGGGAGTCTTTTACCCGGTTTTATGTGGCGGTTTACTACTTTCACTTAAAACCACTGTCCATGAGATTAATATTCAAATAGATTTAGATTCACAGTTGTTCCTGAAATTATGTTAATATTTCTAATCTTAGGTTCTAAACAGTTTTCTATCAATCGTTACCTAGGAAGAATTCAAATAAAATTTGTGCAAAATGTAAGTAGGTCATGGCCTATCCTTAACAACGGAGAGACCTATTTACCGTAAATAAGTAGATAATAAAAAAAGTTATCACTGAATCTAAATTGGGTCTCTGGGACCCGATTCATGTGAAAATATGTGTGGGGAGCGGCAGGACTTAAATTGCACCGTCCGGTTACTGAAAATTACTTTCTTCGTAACGACGAATATTCCCGACCACAGAAGTATAAAGTTCTGAATTCAGATAAATGGTCTTAACGCCTGGCGCGTATTAAACTGAGTAGATAAGGTTAGTCTTAGTCTATATATGCTATTATAACTCCTACTATTCCTGTGAATTGATTGTAATACGTTTTTAGTCGAATTATTTCTTTGTTAAGGTAAAGTTATACCTAAGTATCTAAGATATTAAATAGCTATGCATTTTAGTTTGTTTAATAAATTTGATAATGGGACGGACCCGGGTATGTCCTAAAACTACGACCAAGACCACCGGAGGATGGGCAGCAGCATCCCTGGAGTGCGGTGGAGATACTGCGATCGCCAACCCGCATGCCAAGCGTGGCGATTATGGCAATTACCCCTCATGACATACACAAACAGGCCACGGCCCCGAGGTTCCGGCGACCCCCGGTACCCTGGTTCTGGTAGCGGCCAGGGTACTAGCGGGGTCATCGGTGCGAAGAATCTCCGGTTAAGATCCGGCTACCACCACCGACGACTTCTGGCCCTGGCAACATACAACACACGAACACTGCGGACCGACGAAAAGATAGCGGAACTGGAGGAAGGATTGAGCAAGTTGCGTTGGGATATCGTAGGGTTATCTGAAGTCCGAAGAGAGGGGGAGGACACGATAACCCTGAAGTCCGGCAACTTGCTCTATTTCCGGGAGGGCGACCAACAGTCCCAGGGAGGTGTCGGGTTTATCGTCCACAAATCCCTCGTGAACAACGTGGTGAAGATCGAGAGTGTGTCGGCTAGGGTGGCGTACCTTATACTCAGAGTATCCGAGAGGTACTCGTTGACGGTCATACAGGTGTACGCGCCGACCTCGGCACACTCCGACGACGAGGTGGAGGCTATGTATGAGGATATATCAAAGGTCATGCATAGTTCCAAAACCTACTTCACCGTTGTTATGGGGGATTTCAACGCAAAACTGGGCAAGAGAGACGGCGAAGAGCCGAGAGTGGGGCAATTTGGAGTTGGAAGTCGGAACCACCGGGGCCAACTACTAGCTGGTTTCTTGGAGAAGGAGGGACTCTACATGATGAACTACTTCTTCAAGAAACGCGAGCACAGGAAGTGGACCTGGATGAGTCCCGACGGTGCAACAAAAAACGAGATTGACTTCATCATGTCGACGAAGAGGCATATATTCAATGATGTCTCTGTGATCAATGCGGTTAAAACCGGAAATGATCATCGTTTGGTAAGAGGCACATTGAATATATGCGTCAAGCTAGAGCGCTCTCGACTGATGAAGTCCATGCTCCGTCCAGCAGCAGTCCAAATCCAAAACCCCGAGAGCTTTCAGCTGGAACTCCAAAACCCTTTCGATTGTCTAGGCGGCGATGTGGACGAATTCAACGACGGGTTTGTGGAAGCTGTCCATAGCATTGGGTCGAAGTTCTTTAAGGCCCAACGAACTCAAAGAGCCAAAAGGCTCTCTATCTCCACTCAGAGGCTCATCGAGGAAAGGAATGAGATGATTCTGCAGTCTTCAGCCGATGCGAAATTATACAGGCAGCTCAATAAACAGATCTCTAAGTCCCTTACCCGAGATCTGCGCCAATTCAATACAAATCGGATTGAAGAGGCCATCGAGCAGAATAAGGGCTCTAATGTTTTCTCAAGAGATCTGTCTATTGGGCAGAGCCAGCTCGCCAGATTAAAAACTGAGGATGGTAGAATTGTTTCGTCCAAACCTGAGCTTCTGAGTGAGATAGAGTGCTTTTATGGACAGCTATACACGTCAACTAGCAGACCCGAAGTTGGTCTGGCGGAAGACCCTAGAGCTAGATTAACCCGGCACTATACCGAAGATATCCCGGACATCAGCCTGTACGAGATTAGAATGGCTCTTAAGCAGCTGAAGAACAACAGGGCACCCGGTGAAGACGGAATTACAGCTGAACTCCTGAAGGCGGGTGGAAAACCGGTCCTTAGGGCCCTTCAGAAGTTGTTCGACTCCGTCTTACTGGAAGGGAAAACTCCAAAGGCGTGGAACAGAGGTGTGGTGGTGCTGTTCTTCAAAAAGGGTGACAACTCCTTACTGAAGAACTACCGACCCATCTCACTTCTGAGCCATGTCTATAAGCTGTTTTCAAGAGCCATTACGAACCGTCTCGCACGCAGGCTAGATGACTTCCAGCCTCCCGAACAAGCCGGTTTCCGAAGAGGCTTTAGCACCGTAGACCACATCCATACGCTCCGTCAGGTTATACAGAAGACTGAGGAGTATAACCTGCCCCTCTGTTTAGCGTTCGTGGACTACGAGAAAGCCTTCGATTCGATCGAAAGCTGGGCTGTACTACAATCTCTCCAGCGGTGCCAAGTGGACTACCGGTATATCGAAGTGCTGAAAAGTTTGTACAAGAACGCCACTATGTCAGTCCGACTCCAGAACCAGAACTCAAAGCCTATTCCGTTGCAGCGGGGAGTCAGGCAAGGAGATGTTATTTCTCCTAAACTGTTCTCCGCTGCACTGGAGGATGTTTTCAAGACTCTGGACTGGAGATGGCTAGGCATCAACATAAACGGCGACTACCTCACTCACCTTCGGTTTGCTGACGATATAGTAGTCTTGGCTGAGACCATGGAGGATTTAAGTACAATGCTCAATGACCTCAGTAAAGCCTCCGAGCGAGTTGGTCTAAGGATGAACATGGACAAGACGAAGATCATGTCAAATGTCCATGTCGCACCAACTCCCTTAACAATCGGACACTTTACGCTCGAAGTTGTAGACGATTACGTATACCTAGGACAGACTGTCCAGTTAGGTAGGTCCAACTTCGAGAAAGAGGTTAATCGTCGAATCCGACTCGGCTGGGCAGCGTTCGGGAAGCTACGGCACATCTTTTCGTCCAATATTCCGCAGTGTCTCAAGACAAAAGTCTTTGACCAGTGTGTGTTGCCAGTGATGACATATGGCACTGAAACGTGGTCGCTTACTATGGGCCTCATAAGAAGGCTCAAAGTCACCCAAAGGGCAATGGAGAGAGCTATGTTGGGAGTTTCTCTGCGTGATCGCATCAGGAATGAGGCCATCCGCAGCAGAACCAAAGTGACCGATATAGCCCTCCGAATCGCTAAACTTAAGTGGCAGTGGGCGGGGCACATAGCACGTAGAACCGATGGCCGTTGGGGCGGAAAGGTTCTCGAGTGGCGACCACGTACCGGAAGGCGTAGCGTGGGCAGGCCCCCCACACGGTGGACTGATGACCTGGTGAAGGTCGCGGGTGTCCGCTGGATGCGGGTGGCGCAGGACCGGTCATTGTGGAAGTCTTTGGGGGAGGCCTATGTCCAGCAGTGGACGTCTTTCGGCTGACATGATGATGATGATGATGAATAAATATGTAACATGAAATGTTAGAGGATCGAAAACGTCAAAAGTAGCAAATTGTACATTCTCACTTATATATACGTGCTTCTTTAGAGATCACAGTGTAAATACCCGATAATAAATACACATTTAATGTTGGTAGATTATGTTATAAATCTTTATTACGACGCCGAGCAATCCGCAAAAGTACTTCAGCCGCCGTAATGCACTGAAAGTGTTAAAAATGCGACATGACATTATTACGTATTACAGCAGTCATTCCGTACGTGTGCGCTGAAATATGCCGGGGTGCAAAATAAGATGTCACCCGCTAAAAAATGGCAGCGGGAGGAAGACAAAGATTAGTTATTTCTGGCACACGAAGTAGTGTAGCTACAATTACAGTGTCTGTCCACGGCGTCCTGCACTCTCCGCTTGTTTCATCAAACTGTTCCAGTTTTTAAAAAGAGAATAGCCCAATCAGCTTTTTGGGGTCTTTGTGAGCTTGCGTGTTCTCTTTGTCGATATTTTAATTAGCACTGTTTATCCAACATTCATTACACACCTTTATCAAAATGCTGATGCCATTTATGTTAATAGTTATAGGTACTCAGTAAACATCCCGACCAATAAATGTGAATTCTACAATTGTCATAATTGTATAACTTAATAAAAACATCTTTAGCGTGGAAAAATTAAGTTAATTTAAAGTGTCATAATCTTTGTTATTCAGTTGTTTATTTAAAGATTACTTCCGCGTTTGTCGATGCATCAGTAAATTTAAAATTAAATGTGAAACTATTCAAATGTAATTAAAAGGGTCACTCACGTCTTTAAGGTCGAATATCGCGTGCTAAAACAAACGCCGCCGCGATTGGTACTAAGATTAAGGACCGCGAACCGGTCTGAAACATGTCGAGCGATATTAGACCTTAAAGACGTGAGTGACCCGTTTAATTATATTTTAATATGTCGCAAACTTACGGAAGTTTTCTATATAAATGTGAAACTGGCAGGAAACTGCCAAGTAAGAAAATGTGGACGTCAGTAAGATCTTAGGTGAGAAACCGCATATAGGTCGATTCACAAGAGCTGGCGCGGAAAATATATGTAACTGTCATTAAATTCATAGACATTCCGCGCCAGCTCTTGTGAATCGACCTATACAGATTCCGCCCGGCCAAGTCAGGACGTAGCCTAAAGCCGCGTTTATGCCGAGATATGCCGACATGCGGTGCGCACGTGTCGGAGGATATGTTCTGACAGACGTTTAGGCTGAGGTTTGGACACTAGCGGGCAACGGGGCGGCGAGCGAGCGCATATATTGAACCCGCTCAAATGTGCGCCTGTGCGTGAAGGCGGCCTGAATCTTAGCAATCTTGCCATACCTACCTAAAACTAAAGGCACGTGGCACGAAGTGATGTGAATCCTAACCATCATATATTTAACAACAAAAACAAGGTGTAAACAACCGGCCGTCCCTCGAGGATCCGTTTCCGGGATTTGAGAGCAAAGGTACCCGTCAGTGCAAACAGGTTCCCCCCTTGATTTTTCTTCTGTTGTTTATTTTTTCTCTCAATCCACGTAATCAAGTTTGTAGTTTGTTTATACGTGTTAGGTGCTCTGAGAAGCTTCGATGGTGCTTTATAATGAAAGTTAGTAAAACGTAGTGTATTTTCCCCCGCTTTTTACTTGAGCGCAGATTACGTTACCTGTATGGTTTGCAACAGAATCTCTGACCCATTTAAGTACTTACGTAACATACAAGTCGGTATAAATACATATTTATGTTATAGCTGTATGTTTTTATTGTTTACCAAGGAAAAGTTGCTGATGTATTTTTTGTTTTGTTGGTTCAGGAAAGCAACCAATTACCTACATTACTTTTATGGCACGACTATTTTTATAGTGCCTAGGGGTTGTGTTTGATTTGCGTGCTATTTGTCCTCATAAAACAATATAATGATAGGAAGTTACGGAACATATAGCATGTTCAAACATTATGTCACGAAGATTTTTGTGATAGATAACATTTTTTTCAAACCACATGCTCGACAATGCCGAATTATAGGTCATGTAAACCCTACCGAAAGCAAGACATTAAATCCC
The DNA here is from genome assembly GCA_905163555.1 of Notocelia uddmanniana. Lineage (NCBI taxonomy): Eukaryota > Metazoa > Arthropoda > Insecta > Lepidoptera > Tortricidae > Notocelia > Notocelia uddmanniana. The sequence goes on from LR991055.1 coordinate 29,397,071, forward strand.
TTGGTATTAGCCGGGTTATAATGTTGTACTGAATTTCATTATAACCCGCTGGTTAATAATATGATTTCACTTTTCATAATTCTTATTACTATATGCATAAAGTTTAATTTTGCTAAACACAATTTGTCCTAGGCCATGGCCTACTTGATTTGACAAAATAAATGAAGTTTGCCTCCGTGTGAACCCCGGTCCGGAGGAGCGCGGTGTTCGAAATTCGAATTTCGAATCTAGGACCACGGCTTGTGCTTTCGAATTTGGAACGTCGCGCGCCTTCATTTGTTCACGCGTGACGAACAAATCGAGTTCTTGTAGGTGCCTATAGAAGATTTAATTTCAAAAATAATATTGAAAATGTCGAGTGATGAAAGTGTTTTGACTCCTGAGTTTATCAAATTAGATGCCATAGGCATTGTCAACAATCTGCTGCCAGAGAAGTCAAAGGAAAAATACCTTTATCTACTGAGCCTGTTTTTTTGTCCCGCATAAGGTGTGAAAAGTAGAGTATACACCTCGGGGATAAGACTGTTTTAGTCTTGGGCGGTTGAACCCCTCACTGCACTCAGGACTCAGTCTTAATTCCCTCGCTTCACCCAGGAATTAACTTATAACTCCCTCGCTACGCTCAGGAGTTAAATTATGAGTCCTTCGTTACGTTCGGGATTCAATTCGCTCCCGTGACATAAAACAGTGCTTTATCCCCTTAGTGTATAATCTACTATTATTAAGAATAGTACAATAATCAGTTATATATACTACAATTCAGTAAAGTTCAACGTATAGGTTGTGAATTTGTGGCGTTGCTGCGTACTCGTATTTTTGCTTAAATAAAAATCACATATTATCCATATTATGTAATCATCATGTCATTTAAATAGTCATAGTGGATTTTTAAATCAGTCTTCAAATGCTAAAACTGTTGTGTGTGGTCAATTGTGTGGTGGTACTGTCTGAAAACCAGCGATGCAGGTGTCTGACACCTCGGCATAATGCCGAGACAGCAACTGATTCACTGCCGCGAAAACAAACACGTTACCTATGTGTCCTATGCATTTATTCCTTTTGTATCTGTCTTTCGTGCAGTGAATCTTCTTTTATAAATATTTTATTCTAAATGTAAAAATATTGATGCAATCATTAGTTATTTGAACCGCGAGAAAATAATACCTACTTAATTGTATATCCATGAATTAGCCGAGCCTTCCCTCATAACAAAACAAGTGTGTCGAAAAGGTCTTCGTTTAGCATGTCCTTTCCCGCACACAATCAGCAAGGGGGTGGGGATACTTTCGCCTAGTTAGTTTGTCGCGGTCGCGTCACAGTGGGGTGAATAACAATAAGACCCTTTTGTTCCGGCTCGCTTCGGGTGTATTCAATCTGCTTGAGACATAATCAAGACGTTGTTGGGTATCCCGACACGACGGTCACAACCCACTTGCCATAGATATAAAATATAGATATAGTTAATGGAAGAATTTTATGGTTAGGTGACAATGCTTATCGTGAGTATTGTGTAGATCGTAAACCATGCATGTATTACAGAGAGGGTTAGGCTGGACGGTAATGTTACCGACAGTGGCGAATAGTGCTAGGGTTCAAGCAGTGAGGTTGACAAGATGCCTACTGACTTCAAAGTGATTAGAAGTTCCTCTACTTTTAAAAGTAAATTAAAATCATATTTATTAGATTAGAGAAATGCTTATATGACATTTAAGATTTTTAACTGTTGAATTATAGCTATTTTTATGACCCGTGTTTTGTACACAATTTTACGTCACCACTTGGCTAAAAAGTGTGGTGTAATAGTACATTACGATACAAGTGCAGAGAACAGGAAATTCGCAACGAGCGGTGATAAATTAAAACACGACCGAAGGGAGTGTTTTAAATCGATACGAGTTGCGAATTAACTATTCGCACGTGTATCGTACAACGTTTTACAGTTCATATGACTCTTTAAAGTTTCGACATACTCGTAATCTGCTGATTACCGCACTCGCGGTAAAGTAGCTCCATATGTACTGTAAATATTATCTATTTATTTTCTTAAACATGACTGATTTTGTTACGATTTTGATTTATTTTATTTTGTGCGGATTTTTATTTTAAACATATTATGATTTCTTGGATATACTTTTTTTATTGTGATTATATTTTTTTTGTGGATTATTAGATGTAATTAGATTATTAAATGTAGATTTTTCTTATGCTGATTATTTAATATTATTATTCATTATTGTTAATGTATTATAATTGTATTCTATTCAAACACAATTTAATGGAAATTAAATTGAGGAGCGTTCGTGGCCCAGCGGCGCCCGTGTACCGCGTGCGGTAAGCGAGGTTAAGCAATGTCGGGCGAGGTCAGTCCTTGGATGGGTGACCGCTTTGAGTGGTTACTAACTGAGCGCTCCCGTGCTTTTCCCGCACGTTAAGCCGTTGATCCCGGTTGCTGTCTATGATAGCAGTCAAAAGCGCGTGGCGTTAAGCCAAGTTAGAGGCCTCCGGGCGGCTTGAGAACTTCTAACAGTCAAGTTGCCCACTCACTTGACAAGCCTAATCCCAATAAGGTCTTAGTTTCCCCCTCAGGTTGGAAGGTCAGATGGCAGTCGCGTCCGTAAAAACTAGTGCCTACGTCAACTCTTGGGATTAGGTAGCGGACCCCGGGCATCCTTCAGGATGCAACTGTACTGGAAATAACGCTAGGAGGATGCATGATGATGACAATTTAATTTTTGTTAATGATTGAATTGAATTGATTGAATAAACTGAAACTGAAAACCGAAACTGTTTACCAGTCACGCATGGAGACTGATGTTTGTCTCCATCATCAAGATTAGTTTCGCTTGAAGAACTGGCATGCGGGTTTGCGATCGCAGTATCTCCACCGCACTCCAGGGATGCTGCTGCCCAACCCCCGGTGGTCTTGATCGTAGTTTTAGGACATACCCGGGTCCAAAAAAACAGAAATTACTTTAATTGTTTTGTCGTAATCCGTTCCTAGAACAGTACGTTCTATTACGACACAAACGATACTCAATACAATTAAAAACAATTTCCCAACCAATTAATTCATATGATTGGGTAGTAGAATAGCCAATGCAAGCTTTTCTGCATTATACATATTATTAGTGGATTAAATGTTATATCGTGACTCTTGTAGTCTAATAGCATAACAATTCATCATCAGTGCTGGTTCAAAACCGCAGAGCTATCGACTAATTAATAGTCATCTGGCGAAGACCGCGAGCATCCATTTTGAAATGATTGGCATCAGGCGAGAGTGATCCAAATGGGTAGCTTAAACACTCATTTCATATTCATATTGGCTTCGGAACGTACGCAAATTGCTACTCATTTGTCCATATTCAACGTATTCTACGACTCTCTCATTATTCTTATTCTGTTAACATTTCAATAATTTATTGAATTAACATTAAATCTTTGATGTTCAGTAAATTTAAACATAGTATATTATGAGTTCTTGAGTTCGCTATTTATGAAAAATAAGCGTGAGGAGTTCCAAAGGGTATGGGGAGTAAGTAAGAAAACTTGTCGGATTGCACAGATGCACCCCTTTAATTAACATTTTTCAGATTCAGGATTAAACGAGTACATACAGGGCGATTTTGGGGTCGTGGAACAAGAATCAGTTTTCCGAATTGGTTTGGAAAAAAAATTTGTGACCTGAAACAACCGCATTTCTTTTTTAATTTATTGTGAGGGTCACCAAGTTGTATGAAAAAGTATTATTTCCCATTTAAGAGAATTATTTGAGTTAACCTTCTTACCAACCGTGATTGACTACTTTGAATTCTTGACCATGTACAATCATTCCGGATCACGACGCCAAAATCAGCCTGTATAAGAAAGTTGTAGAGGCATAGATTTGTAAGATGTTTTCGTATTATAATTATGCAAGTAGTTTAGAAAAATATTTATGGTTTACCTCGAGGATCTGTTGAGAGACTATGGTCCTTTAAGAGTTGATAACTCTTGAGATCGAGGCCTAATTATATCTATTAACTAAGCATTTGCAGACACCTCAGTCTCAACACAGCGCATTCCCAAGTCAATAAAGGGTCGGCAACGCACTTGTGATTCCTCTGGAGTAGTAAGCGTCCATAGGCTACGGTGTCTGCTTACCATCAGGCAGGCCGTAAGCTTATTTGCCATCGTCGTAGTATAGAAAAAGTTTACATCAAATACGTTCGAGTTTCGGTAAACTTATTTGTTATTCGTATTCTAAAACTTATGCAGTTTCAGTAAACTGAAATATAGTTAGTTATATACAGAAGTAAATAACTACCTACGTACCTAAGAACATTGAAGTACTTAAGTGAAAATATTAATTTACATAAAATTGTCTCTGTATAAATGTCATCAACCTCCTAGCGTTATTCCCAGTACAGTTGCATCCTGAAGAATGCCTGGGGTCCGCTACCTAATCCCAAGAATTGGCGTAGGCACTAGTTTTTACGGAAGCGACTGCCATCTGACCTTCCAACCCGAGGGGGAAACCGACCTTATTGGGAATAGGCTTGTCAAGTGAGTGGGCAACTGTATAAATGTGATCTATGAAAATACTGAATTATCGATACTAGGTTCCTTTTTAGTTGTTGAGTGCAGGAATTACTTATTGTAGTAACGTAGTAAGATTTGGTATAAGTAAGTTAGTACCTGTTGCTATTAATTACTAAGTACCGTGTAAACTGTACAAAGAGTAAGTGTTGACTGTACAAAGAGTATATTGCTTTATTCAATCACTACGTATTTACACGCGATCTTACAAACTTGTTAATTAAAACTCGTTTAAAGCTTAATTTCAACATTGTTGGTAATTAAGAAGATTCACGATCTGCGAAACCTATTATCTTCGCAAATTAAGTACTTTCACGAATTATTAAGATAGAAGGCAGCGATATTAAAATAGCTTTAAAGCGTCTATTGTTTAGTATTTATATATTCGCTGTAACATCCCTAATTAGCGCGCCTAATTCGGATACAAACTGGGAACTTAAGTATTTCAACTGAAACAAGACCTCGAATAGTACGAAACAGTAAATGCTAATACCACCACTCTCCACGCATTATCATCAATAAGCATACGGAGATAACAAACAACCATACAACCTGCCTCATGGTAAGTCGAGACTAGATGCTGTAGAGCAGGGTTTCTTAAACTTTTTGTAGTCACGGACCTTTTTGGATTAAAAAATTCCATGGACCCTTGGCATAGTATATTTTAGGAAAAAAAAACAAGCATTATATTTAAAAAAAACAGCTTTTATCGATAGTTTCATTATATTTGATTTTAATTGAGATACTGCGGACCTCTAATACACATATGCTATGGACCCCTAAGGGGTCCATGGACTCCACTTTAAGAAACCCTGCTGTAGAGTGTAGGCTACAGGCTCTTCCAGCTCCAGAATAAAAAAGTTCTGGGACCTATCTTCACAATAAATATCTGAATACATACACACACATACATAAACTCACGCTTATATATCCAAAAGGGGTAGGCAGAGTACACGAAAATTAATTTCAGTGCCAATTTTAGCAATTGTAGGTTTATATGGAAAAAATGTGGCAGTGACAGGTTGCTAACCTATCGCGCACAACACACTTCAATCTGGTTCCCATAGTCGACTCTTAATACGACACCCAAGGGAAAAAATAGGGTGGTACTATTCTAACCCGGCATCATACGGGGTGAAATATTTGAATCTTGAATCATAATCGACAGTAATTCATTTGTGAATTCGTTATGTTGTGACAGACACGTCCCTCATCCTTAACCGAGCTACATACAGCGCATCGTCGTTTACATAACGTTTTCGGAAAAGCTCTAAACATAAAATAAAATAAAAATTGAAAAAATCAACTTAAACAATTCATGAGGTATAAAATTTGAACAAGAACCATGTTTCAAAGTGTACTAGACAAGTGTCTAGTAATTGTACACACAATATACACAAGATTGAGAGCAAATCGAGCAATTCTTTTTTACGCACTTTCTTTTATCGTTTATTTTATTCTAAAATATCCTATTTGGGAAGCTCCCTCCCGCCGGGCTAACGAGTACAATGTCGCACATCATCCATTGTTGGGAGATTGTCTCAGATATTAGCGTTACGATCAATCACTGGTGTGCCTGTGACATGTACGTAATTAGGAGCGCACGAGACGTACCAGGCCTTTATTTCGGTGAACGATATTATTTTGTGAATTGTATCCCGTATAGAATGAAATGAAATGCTAGCTCACCAAGGAATCCCCAAAATATCGCAAAATGGATACCATTACTCGTTTTTCTTTAATATAATAATTGGACACTATCTATTTCTGGACACATTTTTCAAAGTTAAATAAGAGTCACAATCGTTCTGCTTTGTACTATTACTTATAGTTTTCCTTTTTTGCAATAAAGATCAAATAAATAAATAAGTGGTGTTTCAGATACCTATTGCAAATTCTTATAAACTACAACTTTATTCAGTACAAGTCTATAAAATACATATTTAGGGTTGTTTTTATACGACGGTTAATAATTTATATCTATAAGTATAATATTATAAACGTAAAAGTCCTAACTTACTGACTCACTAACATAAATCAACGCCCAGCTCCAACAGTTTGGGCTGGAAACCTAGAAAGCCGATTTTTTCACAATGGGTAGTTTATATAACGCAATTAACCACTAAGAAGGGATTTTTGAAAATTCATCCCTCAAGTGGGTAAAAAGGGGGTTGGAAGTATGTATGGGGATAGAGTAAGCTTTTCAGACTTGAAACTTTGTGTATTAACTCCTTATTACAATACAAGAAAAGTGATTTCAGGGTTTTGGAAAAACCCACCCCGGATTAAATAGGGGTGCAAATTCCTAACTGACTGACTTAAATCAACGCCCAGCCCTAACCGTTCAACCTAGAAAGCTGAATTTCACAGAAGCCTACTGACAACAAACATCTTGGCAGATAAACGTTAAACAGTCCACCTCTACGTTACTGGCTTTCTTTGAAATGCACCTGAAGGTGGAACCGCTACTAAAATGTATATGGATTTTTGGACTACTGTAGCATATAGAAATTAACCCTGCCTGTAGTTGTAATTTTCTACATAATAACTACGATTTCTTTCGTATTGGCAGAATGGATGTGTGTGTATGTGAGTTGTGTTTAGTTATTGTTAACTTGGTATGTCCTTTTATAGAACAACGACATGGCTACCGTTTATTGTTCTGCGCGTGCGAAACCGCGGGCTATAGCTTATATAATAATGCGATTTATTTTGTTTGTCAGAAGTAAACTAATTTATTCACTTTAATCGGTCGAAATTTATTTTAGGTTAGATTAAGTTAGGGTACCCAGTCTTGGTCCCGAGCTGGAAGGCCCCCATTGTGTTATGGGGTGCCAACAGTGGAGTAAGTAGGACGCCGGCTTTTTGGGGCGCTTGTCGGGTAACCTCCACGAGCGTCTGGGCTCTTCCAGTTCCTGTGGACCTTCGCGGGTCTGGGGGAAAGGGAAGGGTTCTGGCCGGTGCGCCCTGGAGGTAACGGTAAGAGATTCATCTTCGGAGGGATCGCTTACCGGTGCTACTAATAACCCGGAGACGGGGTCGCTCTGGGTGTTCCTCTGTTTTAGCAGAGGACACTCCAGATGCGACCAACGGGGGGGATGGGGGGTTCCGCATCAGGGAGTCGCAAGACTCCCCAGGTGCGGCGAGAGGGACATGCCATGCCGTATGCCTGTAAAAATAACTACGGACCCGTAACTAGGGTTGCCAGGTGTCATGTTTTAGCCGGACATGTTTGGCTTTTTAGGGCCGTATCCGACCAAATATTCACTTGTCCGGCCTGTCCGGCTTTTGTTAGGCTTTTTGCCTGGCGGCCGCGTAACCCGCGCGAGTTAAAACTTGAGCGCTAAGCGCAAGTAAAACAGTTCCGTGCCGTGCCGTGCGTGTGTTGTAATGGTCCGGCTTTTAGAACGTAATGTCCGGCTTTGAAAAAGCTATAATTAGCGTAAAAAAGGTCCGTCCGGTCTTTAGGGTGAAATGTCCGACTTAATTAAGTGCCGAGTCCGTTTTGTGTATTTTTCCACTTGGCAACCCTACCCGTAACCCTGGCTTCGGCAGAGGGCCGCTATGATCGGGAGCGGGGGCTGACACCGTCAGGCGGAGGCCGGGTGGTGGCTGCGAGGGAGAAAGCCTCTATAAAAAGTCACAAGGGGACCTGAGGGGGTGAATCCGGGGTTTTTCACTCTCTTCTGGCGGGGAGGTCCTTTGGTCGGCAAGTGTGTGGTGTCGCCCTGCACGCTTGCCGACGGGTGGGAGGCGCTTGCCTCAGCCGTGAGGGAACAGCTTCGGCTGTTGCAGCAGGCGGTGTTCGCGGTAGTGTGCCTTGGCGATCCCGTGTCACCGCCACTAATTCTGCGTGATGGCCATACCCTGGTAGTCCGGGCGGTTCCCGGGAGTCCGTCATACCCGTCCTAGTTTCCCGGCTAGGCGGGATGCCTAAATGCATTTCCCCAGGTACAAAAAAAGGACGCCGGCTTTCTACCACATTCGTGGGCTCGCGAGGGCAGTGCTGACAAGGTTCCGGATGTGTGCTATCTATAGCATTCCCGGGACCCTCTCCAAATGCGAGCTGTGGAACACCCCAGGGGTTGTACTCCGTGCGAGTCGGTCATACCCACTCGGTTTCTCCCGGGCCAGGTGGAATCCATAACAGATTTCCCCGAAGTTAAAAAAAGGATAGCGAGCGAATCATGTGGATTGTCTATTATTTTGTCGAATGAGGCTCGTCCGACAAGTACCCACGATAATACTTGCACTATACTTGCCACAGCATCCGGCAACTTGAGGGCCGAACGCAAACCAAAAACGAAGTATCTTCCTCTCTGTCGCACTTGCGAATTCTAGCGACAGAGAGGAAGATACTTTTTGGTTCGCGGTAGGCCGTCTAGTCTGACCATCAATTCTTTGGAAGGACGTGAGGTCCTTGCCGGATCATGTGCACCTACAGACCCTACACCGTTCAAATATGTAGTTTGTAATTAAATGTACCGCTTTTTTCAAATTGGTCAAAACCTAATGGTATAGTCGGAACGTTATATTTCATTAGGCTGAATAAGCGACTCTGCAGCAGTTTCATAGGGCAGCAGGCGCGACCACGCGTCAACTGCCGACGATGCGGCGACGGCGAAACACTCAAGCCTCCGCATTTATAGTGACATCATACTCGTACATACAGTATAGTTCGTTTATCACGATTTCGAATACAGGGCCTACTGCTTTTAAAGGTATTCATTAAGACACTTTCATAGTAAAGTAGTCGGTTTTAATACTTTTAATAGTCGACAATCTGTTAGAGCGACAATGGGCGCTTTAATACTTTACTGTGGACGACGTCACGGTTTTTCTATAACCTTCCACGATATGTTGTAGAACTCGACGGCATGGTGCTTCTATGGTTTGCCAATTTTACCGTTTACATAATATTATACTATTCTGTGCCGTAACAGCAAGTATTTTTGTATCCCCGATCATACATAACTGCCGTTTTAAAGTATATTAAACTGTTTAATATTTGCGTTATCCAAGCCAAAACATGAAGTTTTAACTGTAAATGCGGCAAACACTGACATTGATAGTGACAGTGACAGCACACAAATAGAGCTACAATTTCGTATCTTATGCACAACACGCGCATTTGTCGTGACGATATTGTGGGGAAGACAGTGAGCCTACGGCATATAGTGGAAGTCACCGGCATGCCGTTAACGTCCACGGTACAATAAAAGCGTCTGTAAACAATTTCATACATTTTAGGTCCCCTCTTTTATCGTGACGGTAAATCGTACCGTGGATGTCCGCGGTCAAGGTAAGTACATATAGGACTGACTTTGACTGTCCCTGTATCTAAACTCTGACTCTACTGGACTTATAAATAAATAGTTTGTAATATCCCGGATTTAACTCCCACCGGTAACTCAAATTGTCAGTAAAGTAACTTTCCGTTAAAAGTATTATTATTATTATTTTTATTGTATGGCTTCAATCTTGTCTTACAATTTATTTTCAGTTATTACATATTTAAAACAAATATACACGTTAAGAATCACAATTTTAAATGTAAGTTGAGTAGCCAGTCCGTTGCTGCAGGAGTCAGCGCTCGCATACCTCCTGAAAATTTCCTTTCAGGACATTCCTTGACAATGTGAAGGATAGTTTGTGCTGGTGCACCACAGTCACAGTCTGCTGTTTCAGTATATTACACTCTTATTTATGGTCTAAGAAGGTCTAAGAAGGAAGCTAGCCTAGATGGATAATGTTAAAAGCTGGATTCATATTAATGACGCTGCCAACCTGAGCAGAATGCCACAGCATAGGGATAAGTTCCGAGATATGGTAGCCGTTGTCCGATGAGGACATAGCACTACAAGAAGAAGAATATTTATGGTCTGCTGCTGTTGATATCCCCCACCTACAACCTACACAAGGTTGTGGTTGCAGCGCCCAACGCCCATCTGGATGCGGTTTAGAGTAACCCAGGTCTTGCGATGTTCATTGAATTTTTGTTGTTAATAAATTACTTTTTGAAAACTATTTATGTACTAACAACATAAACAAAGTGCTGTTATCAAATAAAAACAGCGCTCTAGGAACAAATTTATGCCGGGTCACGTCCTAGTCTTGCATATTTCGAAATTAAATTAAGACGAGGAAAAACTATGTTCATTACCGGCCTTGGACAGAATAATTCCCTGCTGGAACATGACTGCTATATCAGCTTAATGCTGTTAGTATTTATTACCACTCCCTTCGTATATTTTGCACATGGATAAGAATAAAATTCGTTAAATGGAGACCGATCAAATTAATATCAATCTCCAGCTATTTACAAAACGTAGCACACAATTTTATAAATCTAATTTTATTTTTTATGTTATCCATTATATATTAAGGTAATATCGCATTACAAAGAATTTCAAATACTATTTTATTAACTCAGACGAGTGGCGCTCTGGAATTGCCTAAAAGTTCACTAACTTAATTTTCATTTTAATTGAATAATCTGTTTCTGAAAATTCAGTACTAACACTCCTTAACTTTACCGAAGGACATATTAAAATTGGATATTTATATTTATATATATACCTTATTACTTAAGGTACTTAACATTTTTATTAGAAATCTACTTAACACAGCCGAAAAACAATAAAAGACTAGTTACACCTAGATAAAAAAAACTTCGAAAATATACCAGCCATAACAGAGCACTTTATACTACTACATATATAAACTTATAAGTTCAAGCAAATGTAACTCGTAATGTAGACGTAGTATGAGATGGTTTACGTGTTTTACGTCAGTATTGACTGCCGAAACCGACGGCGATATCGAGCGCCCCTCGTGCATACCATATTCGCCACGTCCCGAAATACGAATGACCAATGCACTGCTGACAAATAGCTCTCCCGTTTATCACGGAGTTACCGTTTAAGCACATCGCTTTCACATTTATAGTCTCCTGGTACCTCTTCGGTTATTTTTAACGGATTTTTAATCTGTGTTTATACAACCGTGTGTGATGTTGATGTATTATGGGAATCATTAGTATCGTTTATTTTTAATGGGATGCAATCAAGTACATATTTGTTTGACAGAGCGATTCATCACTGGCTTCGTATGCCGAGAGTATGGTTCGGATAAATGGTATCAATTTTGGCGGGGCGGGGGCGGCGACCGCAGTCGGCGGTTTGACGTATTATCGTCACGTCGCTCCACTTAGCTTCGCCTGTGTGTTCGGACACTTAAGCCGCTAAACCAGTCGCTATAGCCTAGTCTTAGTTATAAATTCCTTAGCGCCTAATACTTCAGAATTAGCGGCCTAGCATTATAATGAATATTTAAATTTATGTCGTTGATTCATAAATATTAAAATTACTTTCTTGCATGAACTAACTGAATACTTTGAAATCAAAGCCCAAAGGATTTTTTTCATGGGTATATTAAGAGTTCCATGGGGAATCGAAGGGACTTCTGAAACATATAGAATGTTATTTAACCGACTTCAAGATTTGAAAGCAGGAGGTTATCAATTCGGTTGTATGTTTTTTTTTATGTTTGTTACTCCATAACTCCGTAATTTCTTAACCGATTTGGAAAAATCTTTTTTTGATTGTAAGTATTCTTTGATATTTCATATTCAAGTTGGTCTCAATTTTGTCAAAACGCGTAGTTTTGATGCTGGGATTCTTGAGGAATTGAGGGAACTGCTCAAATCTTAAAGGCAAACATATAGTGATTTTTATGTTTTTATCAACAAGTCGAGCATTTTCATCCAAAAATGTGACATTTGATGAAGTGGAACTGCTGATGATGATCAGAACAGAACTCTTCAACGACGAAAAGTTCATGTATGGCGATTTGTCCTTTTAGCTGTGTTTGTTAAGCAATTTTTATTTTCACGATTATTTTTTGTCATGCTCGAGATCTGATGATGGGATCCATTAGGAATCGAGGGAACTCTTCAAATGTGAAAGGCACACAAATAGTGATTTTAGTATTTTCATGAACTAATCAAGCATTTTCATTCAAAAAAGTGACAAATGATGAAGTGGAACTGTTGATGATGATCAGAACGGAACTCTTCAACGACGCGTTCATGTTTGTCGACTTGTTCTCTTCGTTTTGTTTGTCAAGCAAGCTAGGTTTTCAGGACACATTTTCGTCAAGCTTGAGTTCTGATGGAGGATTCCATGAGGAATTGAGGGTACTTAGTCTTCTACCATTTTAAACATACTTAGCCATTTTTATTTTATTGTATGGAATCTAAGAGTGCACCATCTAAGTATAATAATCTTTCACCGGCCTCCGCCATTGAAGTCGGTTTTTATTTCTTAAAAATTCTTTATCATACATACGCTTTCGAAGATGCGTGAAGAACAGCCAATTTTTTTCGATTGCGTGATCGATTCCATAGCAGGTTTTATCAATCTTGCATTTTAGCATATCAATGTATCGTCCCTATATAGGTTTAAATTGTCAGGGCATATCGTGCACGTTCAAAGGTTATTCTAGCAACGCATATCGTTCACCGGCATAGGCATAGTGCAATTAATTTTAAACCCAAAGCCCCTCTAGTATGTTACTGTTGAAATTTGCCGTAAGCATTAAGGCGCAATACATAGAATACACACTAAATAGCTAGCAATATAACAACAACGGTGTCCGCCATTTGTACTTAAAAAGTTCTTAAATTCTTTGGACACATGGTCAGGCGGGGCGCTGATACGCTGGAAAGGCGCATAATGACTGGGTGCGTCGATGGAAGGAGGTGCAGAGGACGTGCACCACGGAGATGGACCGGTGCGGTCCAAGAAGTTGCCGGGTCCACATTACAGGTGACTGTACAAAAGGCTCAAGACCGCGCGGCCTGGAGAGCAGTGGTTGAAAGAGTCATCACCCATAGTAGTCACGTCCCTCAGGCATGAGGTTACGACCATGAAGAACAGGTAACGAATCGGTGGGCTATATCAGTTACTTTATAAATAATAAAAATAATAATAAATATTGGTGGACAATCTTACACAAATCGACCCAGTCCCAAACTAAGCAAAGCTTGTACTATGGGTACTAGACGACGATATACATACTTATATATAAGTAGATAAATACATAGAAAACATCCAAGACCCAAGAACAAATATCCGTGAAAAATGCACAAATGAATGCCCTGGCCGGGATTCGAACCCGGGACCTCTAGCTTCGGAGGCAGAGTCACTACCAACTAGGCTAAACAGGTCGACAAAACTTTTTGACGACAGACTTTGGTTCTGCTGCGGATGGCCTCATTTCTGACGCGCTCACCCAGAAAAACTCCCAAGCAATTGAAGAGGGCAATTCGGGGAGTCCCAGCATAGCCCTCTTCAATTGCTCTTTGAGTGACTTTGAGCCTTCATATGAGGCCCATAGTATGTGACCACGTTTCAGTACCAAATAACATCACTGAGGAGAGAGTGATGCTCATTTAAAAATAGTTTTACTTCACTTATTTCTATAGTCTAGCTAGGTAATGTAACTACCCCTAAATGGAGAAAATTAATGAAAACTTATGGGAAATCAAGGAAAGTCTATCCAAAGAAAGCCTAACTAAAATTTCCCTAAAGTTCCTAAAGTATACCTAAAGCTTTATACTTACTTACCAGAAAATCTGTCACCAGGATTTTCCTCAAGTTGCTAATACCTACTGAAGTTCTGAAGCTTTTATTAAAGTTTCTCAGATCTAAATGATAGGGTTCCTAAAAAGTTGAGAGAGAGAAAATAAACAAACAAAACATTTATTTAATAAAAATGAATTTACTCGAAACTCGAATCTAATAAAGTCCGGGGAGAACTTTATTAGACATCCGCTTGATTACTAGGCCAACCTAGACAAGCGAAAACAAGCGGACACACAAAAACCCTTGTTGCCATAAAGCAAATACAATAAGTAATTTAAATAACTTGTTAAATTACAATATCATAAGAAATCTAAATAATTGAAAGATTAATGGCATGATCATCTAGTGACATATTTAAGACCTTGTTATAAAACGTAGTACTCGTAACCATAGTTCACTGAGGTGTGAGAAATGCATAAACAATTGAGAATCAGACAATGTTTAAACAATATAACAACATAAACTAAAATTAGGATAAGCTTGCCTAAACGAATAGCAACAATATCCTATAATATCCTATTAATACACACAATTACTAACCTTAAACACAATATTATTGAAACATATAACATAACACTAGAAATTCAAACATTCTTCTCATGAGAATAATAACAGTAATAAAACACTAGAACACAATATTTATAAATTATCAACACAATGCTATATGAATTAGATCAAGTTTAGAATCTAGCCTACTATTTAAATACCGTCGTTGGCCGTGTGATCAGTAAAGGCTTAAATAAATTGTTTGGAATTAAATGAAGGCAAGTATAAATGATCCGAAGTAGTCATAGGATATTTCAAAGTAGTACCTAAAAGATTAAGTGTTTAGAAAATAAGGTAGAAGATAGTTAATGTAGTAATAGTTATTGCAGCATATATAGTTAAACGTGGTAGTGGATGAACTTAGGTAAATTCCTGTAAAACACATAGTAAGTAACCTTAAAACTAGATTTGCTATGTCGAGATAGCACCAATGTTTCCTACAAAGTAGGATATGATAGGTAAGGTCTGGCCTTTTACCAAATAAATCTCAATCTAAAAGATATGAGAACATTGTAAGCATAAAATAGCTGATTGCAAGCAATCATAAAGCCACAGGACCTCATAGAAGTACCATAGTGTTTCCTACAAAGTAGGATATGATAGGTAAAATCTGGCTTCTTACAAAATACGATATAAATCTCAATCTAAAAGATATGAGAATATTGTAAACATAAAATAGCTGATTGCACGCAACCATAAAGCCACAGTTCCTCATAAAAGTACCATGCATAAGTCATATAAACCACCAAGCCATTTCTGGACATGATAAGGCAACTATGTCGAGGCAGAAGTCTCGCGAAGGAACCTGATGCTAACCCGCTGGGCACGTCAAGCTAGCCACTTGGGTATGTCCCTACCTAACACCTAACATGAGCAATCAGAGTATCCTCGCAGGTGGTACAGGCACAAGGCACATGACCGAGACTATGAGAGATATGTGACAATAGTGCCTGATGAATGAACATATACATGGTAATAATAAGAGCGTAGCCCATAATATTATGAGACCAGCCATTTTATAATGCATAGAAGCATACGCAAGGTAAACAACTGATCTAATCTATGATCTAAATTAGAAGCCAGTTGGAATAAATGCATAAAGCATTAGTAGTATAAACTACTATGATCCACAGATCAGCTGAAATATAAATATATTATAGTGGCACTCTACGAAGGAGGCCTACGTCCGGCAGGGGACGTCAATCAGATCATATGATGATGATCAATCTATTACCTCGTACCCAAATATTGTGCAAACAAAACAAAGCTGTTACTATTCAGGTTTAGTGTCCAAATCGAATCATACAGTCATCCCATAAGCTAAGTATCACTACTGAGTTATGCAACCGCAAGACCTCAGCATTGACCAGCGTTCTCACGACAGCAAGGAGTTTTGCTCGAGTCTTCAATAACCTGTATCGCCATTGAACTTTCACATCCCATCTCGCCCATATAGTAGAGTATATAAGGGTACATATATATTGGGGTCTTTAATGATCAGTTTCAGCAAACGGCAATACAGATTTCTCGTCCGTACGGATCTATAGTGTCTTGTATGAATCAAAGATTCCGACAAGCAGTAATATAATCCGGCACCTAACCGGGTCAGCAGCCCTTTTCAAAGCCCGTCCCGTGGATTCAGTCCAAAGAAGAAAGCCTGTCGTTAAGAATTTGTAAAGACCGTCCCTAACACCCATTGATGACCGTATTTCATCGATCTGGAGGAAAACCGTTCTTTAGCAAAATAGTTATTATTAGGTATATTTGGGTACTACATGTACAACCAAAACCTCTCGTCATAGGCTGGAACAAACCACACATAATCGTATCAAACGATTGGCAGTCCAGGCTGTGACGTTACCTCATTGCTAGAAATAGCCACAGATAAAATCCATTTCGGCCAGTTCCAACAATACAATAAATTGTTAATAAAATATGTCAGTTGGTAAATAGATGTAGAATACTAGAACAGTATCCACTCGTAACACGAGTAAGTATAATCTTTAATTAAGGAAACTGTAGGTTTAAAATAATTATTATATAGTTATGTTACCTTATATGTATACAACCGTTTGTTTCTTAATAAACAATAAATAAATATGTATATATCGTATAGGGTGACGTCATAACAATGAAAACAACTTGTCGCTAGATGGCCCTGCCTGGCCTAAATAAACATTAACAAACTTTGTTAAAGCTGTTCTAATAATTATATTATAAGTAGATATACTATTCTGAAATACAATAAAAAATACATTAAAACTTGGAAGATATTATGAAGAAATAGTAAATAATCGAACCTATTAAAGCCCATTAACTTTTACCATGAAAACCTTCATCGATAATGAAAATTCAAGAAAATAAATAAGCTTTTCCGATTTTCCCGAAGCTTAGAAGCTTTCATGGGCTGAGGGATGTCGTTCTGTTACAGTAACCTGTTGATATGCTCTTACGCTTGATCGTATAGTTACGAATTGTCCTACTGGGGCTCAATTCGAGATGACGACATATGACATTCGGTTTATCAGTGATATTCTCACTTTCGTAATTTAATTGATTGGTGTTTAGTAATCAGACTGAGTATGAAACAAAGCGATGTCGTAGGCATGTCCCCTTCTGTTAATTATGACAGGTGGAATCGTGACCGTGCCTGAGCTTCAGGTTAGGCGACTTCCTGATTTGTCGGTTCGGAGGCGGTACGATATGAGAAAACTAATTCAGTACTGCCCTATTTCTGCGCAACGGTATTCTACTGTGCAAACGTATTTACACCACACCTTGCCAAAAATTCACAGATCTCGTGCACTACACGACCATCAAGGTACATTGAAAATGAACTCAACAAAATTAAAAAATGCATTACATTTGCAAACGTTATGCCAATTTGTTTGATATATAATATATAAACATAGCTCACATACAAAATTCCTATTAAAGTTTGGCAATTTTTTAAAGCGCAGCCAAGTTACGGTAACCACATAAAAAGGCATTTGCCACTTTACTAATATTCACGCAAGATAACGGCGACTTCAAATTAACTCGACCTCCAAACTCCGACTATAACTATAACAAGAATTTTCAAAGTCGAATTCAACATGACACCCTAGGCCCCAGGAGAAGGATAAATTATATGATATCATAACCTTGATTATTTGTTTAATTTTCTCGCAATCGAAGTGAAAAGCAGATGTATAACTCATGTATAAAACTCATTTTATCCTCTACTTTATATCGACCCTTGCCTGCGGCTTGGGTCGATAAATTGTCTCGGATAAAATGGCTTGTATGTAGTTATGTATGTATGTATGTAAATACTTTATTGTACACAAAACACCGGTAAAAATACAGACAAATTCAGTTATATCGGTACAAAGGCGAACTTATCCCTATAAGGGATCTCTTCCAGTTAACCTTTGAGCAATTGAGTGGAAGACAGGAACCAAAAGATAGACAAACTAACACGTGTACAAATAGGTACGTAATTATTACAGCTACTGCCTATGTACTACAAACTAATTAATACTATAAATACTAGTACATATACTAACTAATAAAATAAATAATGAATACATATATTATACATAATAAGAATGCTTACTTATATAAATCTTCTTTCTTATCTTATTGCTTGTTTTATGCAATCTCAATCAACTATTTTATTTGCCAAGGTTTTGGAAGATATTGGTCTTCCAAAACATCATTGACTTATCCACGAATTGCTATTTCCCGGGCACTGCAATAATGTGCTATTGTTGTCTCGAACTATAATTAATAATAATTTATTATAGAAGCAATACATGTTTAATTTAAACAATTTGAAATATAAAACTAAAACTAACTACAATTGTGTTGATTTAAAAAAATATATATTACCTACTAATAGTCGTTCTGACTTTTTGACTTCTTTCAAAAAGGTTAGGCTACAGCGCAAACCCTTGACCCGATCGTCTTTGTTTTAGGCTCAAATTGTAGCCGACTAAATTGTCCAGAGCAGTTTTGATCAAAATTTTGATATCATTCTTCGTTTCCAAAATATCGAGTGCCAAAATGAAAAAATCGGAGGAAATTGAATTTTATTTTCACTATTTCGGCTAAAACTTTTTTCGTTCAGGACTTTCCCAAATAATTCTCTTTGCATCTTACACATCTCGTAAATACGCGTCTTTTGAGTCTAGTTTGAATATCATACCTTCACAACTCTCTGAAATATAAGGGGATCGCACTATTTCGTGAAATGGGACCCTATACTGGAGCGAAGGAAAAGACATTTTCAATGTCAAAAGCGCGTTTTTCCGCACGCTGCGCGTCCGGGAAAACCCACTTTTTGTCCATGTGGTGACGTAAAATTGTGTACAAAACACGGGTCGTAAAACAGAAAGCCCTCTCTTACATATTTATGACCCTCGCCTGTGGCTCGGGCCTCAAACATCTGCGATATTGGCTTTTCTTTGTTTTACAACCCTTGTATCGTATATAGCTATTCTATCAGTATTTCGTAAAGTGAGCAAATCTCACATCAGTATGCTCACGTCAAAGAACAAAATACCTATACCACATATCGATCCCGTCCCGTTTTGTTAGGAAGTCGCCTAGTTTTCAGTCTACATCAAAAAAGGAATTGGTTCTTAAAGGTTCGTATCAGTTAAGGAGGCTAATTTATGTGTGAATTGACATTGTAGATATCTTGTAATTTGCTCTTCATTACTATCTAGATCAGAACTATTGCGGTATAATATCATAGATTTTTAATGTTTTCGGATTATTCATGAAGAAATAGCATATTTAAACATCACTTCAAATCGATAAATTACAAGCTAAAAACAAGTCATTTTTAAATTAAAAACTAATTAATATTATACTTATATACATTTTTATTTCTTATATTTCGATGCCTTAGTTCACAATCGTACTAATTACGAGGAAAAATTTGCTGAAATTAGAACTATGGTGCACTAATCATAAAGTCTTAATTTCGCTACCTTCTTTTTAGGGTTCCGTACCTAAAGGGTAAAAACGGGACCCTATTACTAAGAATTCGCTGGCCGTCCGTCCGTCCGTCTGTCACCAGGCTGTATCTCAAGAACCGTAATAGCTGGACAGTTGAAATTTTCACAGATTCGAAAGTGCTTGTTGCTAGGCCTATTTGAATAAAGAATATTTTGAATTTGAATTTGATTGTGTATTTCTGTTGCCGCTATAAGAACAAATACTAAAAACAAAATAATAATAATAATCAAGGGGGGCTCCCGTACAAAAAACGTGATATTTTAGCCCTTTTTCGTGGCTACCACTCGCCGAGCTAGATCTCAAGAACCGTAATAGCTAGACAGTTGAAATTTGCAAAGATTATGTATTTTTAATGTGGCTACAACAACAAATAATAATAATAATAATAATTAAGGGGGGCTCCCATACAACAGAGTAGTTGTTGGCGTTTTTTGCTGTATCTAATGAACCGTAATAGCAAGGAGGTTAAAATTTTCACAGATGTTGTATTTTTTCTGGTACGGAATCCTTTGTGCGCGGGTCCGACTAGCACTTGGCCGGTTTTTTGTAATTACTACGATTGTGAACTAAGGTATCTATTTATGCTGTAGTTATTAAATATGTAGCTATATTTACAAATTTGTTACGTATTTCATTATAAACTAGCTCCATAATCGTAATCGAATCCTTAAGTCATATTATTATTTCGTATCGCCGCCTACCAACTTCGGTCTCCCATTTCAAACTTGCGCGCCCCGCTGTCTCTGCAACCGCAACTTTTTGTGCGTAAACAAAAAGTAAGAAACCGATCGGGCCGCGTCGCGTATATATCTCGTACGTTGGGATATAAACGATATACATAAAGCCTGGGATACAAGTGTGGAATCTGGAGGATGCCGGGTGTGTGCTCGTACAATATTCATGAAGCTCCGGACAGGAGCAGCCGGGCTCGGACACTATCTCACGTTCGGCGCTCCATCAATATAACGAGACTGACCTGAATTGTTTTACGACCACCTTTATGTTTCCTGCTGAACGAAAATCGGAATGCGATTGTTATTTGCGGCAAACGAAAATATATAAATTTTCGTAAGCAGTAAGTTGCTGTCAAAACCTTCATTTTTGAGACAAGCTGTTATTGCCGACTGTACTTTTTACATAATCGTCTTTATCTAATTATCAAGGAGATTCTAATCTAAAACGAAAAGTAAGTTAGAAATTCCTCTAACAACCTTTTGCCAGACATCAAACCAGTTCAACAGTATCATAATATGCTACTGTCATATCATTGTCACTTACTAATAGTGTCGTAAGTGCGTATTATTTCCAATAAAAAATGTCGATTTTTAACGTTCTCAGCCCGGTTAGCAAGATACAAAAACATCATAAGTATAATATAACGTGACCGTTTAAGTAACTTTTTTGCAGATGTGAAGACATTCCGAGTAACTCATTGCTATGAGCTACATTTCGAACCAATATGAAAAGTGCATGCTATTTGGCTCATCACATTTTTCTACGTAATGCTGTAATTACATTCGCATATAATTGATACCGCAGCTGGAACAGCGTTGCTGGACGAGTGTAGCCCTGAGTGCGCCAACCCACAAATTTGAAAGTTGGCCAAGTTGTATCGACAGGGGGTGTTGCCACATCCGCCCGCTCCTCGCCACCACTTAGCTTCGTTAAAATATCGACGTGGTGGGTTAAAAATCTGCAACTAATTCAACAGTTCTAATACTTTTGCGGTATAAGAGTACAGAACAACTTGAGCTAAATATATGAAAGTGTTCAATAAACAAAATCTGTAATTAATAAGTGATATAAATTCTGCAATTTGATGTGATTCAAAAATCTCGTGGTTAGAAAAAAAAAACGATTGCATGAAGGTACAATTCATGTGATCCAGAACAATAAACATGCGTCTATAATGTTTAAGCTACTTTTATACAGGCATTGAAAAATATATAACTTTATAATAACACTGGGTACACTTTACCATACCTTATAGGTGTCCTAATTTAAAAATAATCCGTATGACTGAATGAATGGTCACTAACCCTTAATAGGGCAGAGGGTAATCCGATTTTTCATTGGTTTTCCATCTTATCTTCCAGCAATAAGGTTCAAAATCAGGTGGTAACTATTTTACCAGTGCCCTAATAAGGGTTAATAAAAATATTATTTCATATTAAGGAAAAACTGATGAAATTAACTTTGAAAATTTAACGACTCTCTTGCTATATCGCTGACCTAAGTACTACATAAGAAAACACATTATCTTTATCTCATATAAAGTTGGAGTTTACAAAGTCACATCAAAAAAGCTTCTCTTTAATTATTCTAATAACTATTTGTTGACGGCGGCGCTGTCACCGTACAAAGTGGCCGTACTACCTAATTATGCGTATATTCTCTTATGCTTTTTAAAAGCACAATCTTTTCTACACAGTATGCCACATAGGTACCAAAATTTCCTCAAAATTAAATTTTCCACAGGTATAAAAAGCAGAAACGGTGTGCTTGCGATGTGAGCTGAATTTACTTGTCGGCGTCTGCGCGCAAGGAAGCGAAGCGACTCCGAACAGAGCCCGGGTAATTGAACTAATAAATCTAGCCGTGTAACTGCGAGCGAGCGCTAGGATCAAGGCGAAACCATTAAACCTTCCCTCTGATTTTCTGTGACTCCTCTTGCGTTTACTCGCACACGTTAGCGTAACCTAGTGGCAAGGTCTCAGCAACAGTTCGCCGAAAAGGAACAAAGAAACAAACCCAACTGCGCCATTGTCACGGGTGAGGCGTAGGTGCGTTATTGTATTCAATAATGCTAGAAAATGAAAGCAAGAATAACCAATCAGTCAATAGAGTCGGCAAATAAAGACTCTTATCAGCAGAAATTCTAGCAGCTGCACATATTTCTTGTTGCTTTAATCGTATTCTCAATAATAACACTATCCATGAATAGCTCGCGGCGTCAAAACATCGCGTTAATCATTGTAGTTTGTTTGAGATTTGACTTTCATGTTGCTTCTAATATAGTGCGTATTGCATTAAATCAGTCTATAATGATCAATTTCGTAACCAAAATTTATATTTTAAATGTTATAATAATTCCAGGAAAGAAAACATGTTTTACAATTTTCCGATGAATTTGTAGAATTTCTACAAAATATTGGATCGCGCGTTTATAAGTACAAACAAAACAGCCACAACGATATGATGATGGAGCTGGTATCTTTTTATGAGGATAAGTTTAATGTAAACCGCTTTAAATCCAGCACTTCCAGCAGTGACCAAGAGACAGGGGTTGCGAGAGAGCAGTCAACAGAGCGCCATGCCGTCCGTCCGCGCCGCCTGCATGTCCAGGCCAAGCACCGTGCTGTTAAAACGGTGAGAAACCTATGAACTCTCTAAAGTTTTTTTGATACCACAGCGTAGTCAAATAGCACTACAAACTATTTAGATTCCTAAAATTAGTAGTAAACAAGAAACAGCTGTAAGGGCGATTATTCTAAATTGCTTAAAATCTGTAAAATACTTCCAATTAAAATATAACGAAACGGGCCACTCACGTCTTTAAGGTCGAATATCGCTCGAAATGTTTCAGATCGGTACATTAAAAAAATCCGGCCAAGTGGGGAGTCGGACTCGCGCACGAAGGGGTCCGTACTATTATTTTCTATACAACATTAGACACTTTATTATAACCTTTTTTAATTTAATTTACTTAAAACAAATTATTAGTAGTAAAAAAAACTTAAATAATAATATTTTCTTAATTTTTTTTATCAGTTATAAGAACGTTACAAATTATCAAGTATAATTTTGGTCAAGTGCAAGTCATAGTCTTCCCATACATTTTGAGACCCCGCGCTGAACACAACGAGCATGTTGTTATATTGAGCTCCCTTAAATATTCATTTAATTTAGTATTTGTCGTTATAGCGGCAACAGAAATACGCTAGTCAGCTGTAGACCTCGCAGTTTTTTTTATTTATTTCCAAAAACTGACTCGACAAAAAATAGTGTCCCGTTTTAAGGATGATTCATAGTAGACCGTTCCGTGTCCGGGCCGGCCCGTTTTCTATGACAGCAAACGCAACGGCCGGCGTATTTCTCTAGAAGAAAACGGGCCGGCCCGGACACGGAACGGCCTACTGTGAATCATCCTTTACCCTTTGGGTACGGAACCGTATAAATCACTACAAACTAGATTCCTAAAACTACTAGTAAATAAGAAAACAAGAAACAGCTGTAAGGGCGATTAATCCAATTTTTTTTAAATCTGTAAACACTCCCAATTTGTACTTGTTACTCGTAACAATTAATAATCATGACAATCGGGTGCATGTCTCAATAATGGACGATTCCCACCGAACGGCTGGAGTCGGCGCGCAGCCCACTAGAGTCCAAGGAATTCGAACCCTCCATACAGAATTAAAGTTAGATTTCATATTTGAATGGGTTGCGGATAGCCGGTCGGCTCCGGTCGGCTGCCGCCGACTCTGCCGCTGCCGTTATATATACGAAGTCTAGCTTCTGTATGGAGGTTTCGATTCCTTTGACTCTAGTGGGGTGCGCGCCGAATCCGGCAGTTTTTTTTTAATGCCACGTCGTTGGCAAACAAGCGTACGGCCCGCCTGATGGCAAGCGGTCACCACAGCCTATGGACGCCTGCAACTCCTAGGGGTGTCACATGCGCATTGCCAACCCTTTAATAATTTATACACTCCTTTCTTGAAGAACCCCAATATATACTGTACCCGTTTGGTGTGAATCGTCCAATATAGCATAAAAATGGCAGAAGGTCGGTGTCCGCGGTAAGTTTGAAGTACCCCGAGTTTGTAACTACTTTGGAGACCGTACTCTAGCCAAAAAAATCCCGTACTTCTTAAACATTTTACCCGAAGCCATTCGACATGAGCCAAATAAATGTAAATTAAAAAAATAAAAATACCTACTGGAAACACTGTAGTACACTCATAAATCTCATCATATTATATTTGTAACTTAACACTAAGAGATTACGATTGCACTTAGATTAGCTATGTATATAGTAGAGTCTCGTACCTGCAGACAAACTATTAAAACAGTTATGCAGGAAACTGTTCTAGTATACATTTTTTTTTTGTATTCCAATTAATAAATAAATGGTCATGTTTCATCATGTCATCAGTTTGTGTGTATTGCGCCTATTATAACAATATATGCTTACGTCAAGTGTGAGTGGAAACACACTAGAGGGGTATTCAGTTTAAGATTAGTTTCATTCTACCTAAATCGAAACCAACGCGCTACCCAACTGACCTTTTTTTTTCTTTTTTTCTTGATTCCTTCTTAAGGGTCCCTGTCCGACTGAACTCGATTCTTCATACAAACGTAGTTTTGTTCTCATTTTAAAATGCCGTGCTAGAATAACATATAGCTTTGTATATACACAATGGGATCTACCACATCTAGTCCTGAAATTAGTTACTGTTGCTAGAAATTGTAATATAATTAAAATGCAGCGAGTTTTTGTCTTTTTTAGGTCTTGTATGAAATCCTTAATAATCGCTGTATTTTTTCTCCATTGAAATTTCAAGCAACAAAAACTAATTTCCGGCCTAGATATGCCTGATCCCATTGTGTATACAAAGTTTCATGTTATTCCAGCATGCCGTTTTAAAATGAGAGCGAAACTACGTTTGTAAGGAGAACCGAGCTTCCTGCGAACTCTTATTTATTTATTTAATCTTTATTGCACAATAATAAATCTTAACGTACAAAAGGCGGACTTAATGCCATGAGGCATTCTCTACCAGTCAACCTTTAGGCAAAACAGAAAGACTGTAGGCGGTGCAACTATAAAATACCAGAGGACAAAAAAAACATGATAAAAAAAATACTTGATTATGCTTTCTTTTATTTCCAGAGACACGAGTGTGTTCCACTTATCTGAGGCTCGAGACGCAATTTAATATTTTTGACAACATGTATATTAATCATGTAATTAAGAATAAAACAATATAAAAGCATGAGTACAAAGTGTAAGTGTTTTCTTTATGAGGAACCAGTAAAAAGGCTTAAAAAATAACTGCTCTTCCACTAGGGAATTTAAGCCTGTTTTCAACTTCATTCATTTTATAACAAATCTGGCGAGGATCGGCCCTCATTGGCACATGTTCAACGGCGCGCAGCGAAAGGCACTCCCGGGGACAACTCCATCTGCACTAAGTGCCATCTATCAGCGGTATGGCCATTTTTTACATAGATTCCTACTCCAAATGCACCTCCAGGGATATCCGATGATACAAAAATTAGTCCAAATGCAAGTATAAAATTTACCTAAAAAAATGCATGGGATCAGGGAAAATGTAATCTCCTTGCCAAGGAACTCTTATTGGTTTGAATCCTTATGTGACGTCTTAACATAAACGACCGCGCTTCCCTGATTATGGTAAGTGGCGAGAATAATTTCCCCATTTCTGGATGACGTAAGAGATCTGGCAACACCGACCGTTTAATTAAATCCAGCAGTTGTTTCGGCAACATCCCGCTAACCGTTACACGTACTACAACTTTGTCCACAAATTATGTTTACACCATTCAAATAGACGTTCTTGCGTAAATACTTTTGTAACTTAGTCCATTAAAGAAACTCTACGCGAGTTATTACCATAACACAAGAATGGTTTCGTCTTAATGTTTCCTTTATATAAATCAGAAATTATCTATTCAAGTATTGGAGTTAAACGATGCGTAAATATTTATGTAGTAGGTGCCTATTGCCTCTTTATTATATGACATTGCACAGCTTTTGTTTTTAGTTGAAGTTGTAAACCCTGGGTACTCTTACACCTAAAAGTCGCGTGTTTGACCAAGAGGCTATCGTAAAAAAAAAAATATTCCGACGAATTGAGAACCTCCTCCTTTTTTTGAAGTCGGTTAAAAATGCATCGTAAACTTTGTAAAATCGACGCTAAGAATTGGATTATTTGTCGTGATGATATTATATTACTTATTTAATAAAAAAATATGTAAGGTTACACGAAGTTTTGATGATACGATTGTTTTATTGAGATTAATATGTAGCACACCCACATAGAGGTTAATTTTGGCAAATGTTATTTTTTATTTTTTTTATAAGTTTGACATTGAATCTGTATTAATCATGTAGAATAGCTCTCTATTCTAGTTAAGTAATTGAAATTTTGGAACATTGAACCTTGATTGTATTGTACACCGTTTACATTCTAATTATTTAAAATTGTTGACATCGTTATATGTACTTACTAGCTTTTGCCCCCGACTTCGTCCGCGTATAATTCGTTCTCGCCTTAGAATGATTTGTTTTCCCGTACAATCTTTCTCAAGCTCAGGTGGACACCAGGAACTTAGGGGTGACATGTTGGAGAAGGAAAGTCACGAATAGATCGGACTGGAGATCTGGCTATAACGCCTCAGATGGTGCTGATGATACAATCTTACACCCCCTTAAGAAATGATTACAGTCAATATGACATTCCCTAGAAATCCTATTGTCAAAACGAATGATTAAGTGCTTACTCATATTTTGGAATATCAAATGTACCGATTCTAGACGAATGAATCTCGTTAAAACACTACATGAACTTTGTACAATGGTAAAAGTCTCGCTACGCAGTTCTGCCGTACAACGTTATCCCAACAGAGCGAGTTCTTCATGTAAGTATGATGACCGAAGGCCGGAAGCAGAGCGGCAAGGCATGCGAGAATAATCACACAGAGCGGGCTTCTCATGTAAGGCTGAGGGCCGAAGGCCTCAAGCAGAGAGGCGAGACACGCGAGGCTGAAGGCCGAGCCTCCCAACAGAGTAGATTCTTCATGTAAGGTTGATGACTGAAAAGCCCAAGGAGAATGGCAAGGCATGCGAGGCCGAAGGCCGAGCTATGTCATCGCCGAAGATCTAGTTGCCATATGAATGAGGGTAAATTTTACTCCATTCGTTCGTTTTCACGTGATGCCTAGACATATAAACAGACAGACAAACAGACACAAATTCTTAAAACTGTTGAAACGATTTCTGTTATCGATTCTAAGTATCCCCAGCCAACTTTTTTCGAATATCTTCCATGTACAGACTTTGGACCCTCTTCTAAGTGTACATCTAAGATGCTCCAACTGTCCATGCTGACGATTGGGCTGCCCAGCTCAAGTGATCTCTTATATCAAACAGTTTTTATTGTGTGAAGGGTCAACAATTACGTAAAAAATAACGCACGTTAAAATTTAATGGTACACCGACGATACGAAGTGTGCATTGAAACAGTTGTTGTATTTAAGCATATGTATAAAAACAATTCCAAAGTATCGCAAATTCATTTTGATGTACACGCAAAGTAGAACTAATTGCGAAAAGGTTGTGCTCAAAAATAGCGTCAACAATCAGAAGGAATTATGATACTTTACGGTTTTGACATAATGAATCGTCAACTTGTTTACAATTCTGCTATGCTTTAAGTTCTTGACACGCTGTTATACTCCCAATTGGCTGAGACTTAAATCGTAGAATTGCGTATGAGGATTAAACTACCCCGTTTCATAGACCTTACTTTCATCCCCGATTTAATATCCCTTTGATGGAAGATCATCGGGACAAAAAGAACACTTATAATATATATAAGTGAATCCTTCTCATCATCATAATCATTATCATCTTAATCTGTTCAGCCGTTTTTGCGTGATTCAGTGACAAACATCCAAACATCTAAACTTTCGCATTTATAGTATTAAGTAGTGGGATTATGGTATAAAGTGAGTGCACATGAAGTGAACGGCAAAAGGAACATTGTAATTGCATGTTTTTATATAGGATTACAATACAAAGTTATATATGTAGTTTTTGAATCTAGAAAACGGGACTGAAATTTGGGTTTAGAGTCACAGTTACGAAATTTGGTTAACATTTGTAAGTTGGTTACACAAATACGGACGTGTAAAGTAAATAAATGAATTTTAAACAAAATTGGGGGATCAAAAATTAAAAAAAAGCCTAGCAAACCATATCATGTGCGACATGAAATAAACGAGCTCGTTTTGAAATATATATTCATTAAATATAAATGGTTTTGGGGTTATTTCATAAAATAGGCAATAGTTGACTATTTTTAATTATTCAACTGAGCATTTTACTTAGTTAAACTAGCTATGACTTTTAAATTAACCCTTTCAGAGATAAATGGTCGTAAAATGAAATATCTGGCTGACCCTCCCGGTACTTTGTTCCAATCGCATTTCCCTTTGGAACGATCTCACGGCGGAAATTAATCCATCCGGCAAATGAATGGACTGCACTTGTGCGTAGGGCTCCGATGCATTTTGTTTTCAGCTTTTATTTTTCGATAAAATCAAATGGGTGTCGTGTCTGCCCATTGTCACGTTTATGCGTAGGTGTATGAGTTTTAACTATTCGGCCTGTTTAGCCTAGTTGGCAGTGTCACTGTCTCCGAAGCTAGAGGTCCCGGGTTCGAATCCCGGTAAGGGCATTTGTTTCTGTGGTGAGCAGAGACATTTGTTCCTGAGACTTGGATGTTTTCTATGTATATAACTATATATCTATTAAATATATCGTCGTCTAGTACCCGCAATCCAAGCCTTATTGAGCTTACTATGAGACTAGTTCGATTTGAGTAAAAAATGTCCCCTAATATTTATTTTATTTATTTATTTATTTTATTGCTTTTGCTGTCCTTTGCTATGTATGGCTAAATTCTAGATTTGTATGCACTAGCTTTTGCCCGCGCTTTCGCTTGGATTATCATCTATTCCTTGTCCCCATATGTTAATCCAATCTACAGACTGTTGGTATACGAAGTTTCGTCATATTCCGTTCAACCGTTTTTGCGTGATTGAGCAACAAACATCCAAACGCACACATCTAAAATTTCGCATTTATGATATTAGTAGGATACCTAAACAGTTGTTAATGCAGCAGATTTTCCGGTAAGCGTCGTTTTTACTAGAAGATGATCTCCGCATAAATAGATCATACTTTGTATGGCGCCTTTTGTACTGACAAAAGTAAGAATAAGTACCTATCTATTATTAATAAAGGTTAATGATTTTTTATAGTTATGCGTCCAAATTTCCTAGTTAGTCAGCCGTTAAACTAAAAAAGTTTTAGCCTCATTGAATTCTTAATTACGTCTGCATGAAGGACCCGTTAACGGCGACTTTACTCCTGCTTATTTTTCTTTTCCTTATCCCATATACGACGCTCGGTCGGTCGATGGATGGTCAGGTTTCCATGATCGTGTGCGCCAGCCATTTCTGCTCTAGGTTGTCATTTCTTGAATTGCTGCGGGTTCCTAAGTCTTTTTTGGTATTTGACCACCACGCGGCTTTCGGTCGTCCTCTCCCTCGGTGGTTCTCGATCCCTCCTCATGGTAAGGCCATACTAGCGCAGTTTACGTGCAACCAGTTTTTCCGTGACAGGAGCCACTTTGAAGCTTCCGCAGATATGTTCATTGCGTATTCTGTTCAATCTAGTAACACCACCAGACCACCGGAGCATCTTCATTACATGGAATCGTTGCTCGTGGGATTTCTTCGTGGTCCAACACTCAGTGGCATACAGCACTGGTCTTACCACTGTCTTATACACTTCACCCTTTACTGGAATGGGCATTGTATAATCTGTTGCATACTGCAAATATAAGAAGATTTGTTTTTCTATTATCCGGGAGATGTCGCTGTTACGGTGAAGCAAATTCTACAACGCGCGAACGTTTGTTTCCCGTGGTTTCTACAAAGGATTTCAGATATGTTTTGTTATTCGAGGATTTAGAACAGTGTGGTTAAAGTGAGAATTACATACGTCGTTTTGTTATCAAACCGATGTTTTTCTTACTCCTCCCTTGAGACCTTGGTGCAGTATTGTACATGGTCCTTCGAGCCGGATAGCCAGTGGAGTGGCTTTTTTGGTAGTTCAGTGGTGGACTACACTTCGTCCCGAGCTCGGCAGTGGTTCGCTGCCTAAAGAGCCGGAAGGATTGCAGCTGGCTGGGGCAGCCAACGCCATCTAGCGACCGAAAGTTGGACGACGAGTTGAGGTAGCCTAAGCTATCTAGCGACGAAAAGTTGAAAGAGAGCAGTTCATCGTCGATAGTGGTGCTATCTGGAGAAAGCAGCTGCACTACGGAAGTTCAACGAAGTGTGACGTCACATATCAGTGAAGTGAGTGTGTCAAGTGTGAACCGTGAGTACTTTATAATTTATAAAACAAGCGAGTTTCAACCTAAAGATCAAGATTTAAATTTACGAAATTGTTACGGAATTTTGAACTCTATTAACAAGAAGAAATTTACTTATGCAAAAATAGTGATTTAATGGACTTAGAATATTTTCTCTTGTAATTAGTATAGAATATTAACTTAGAATAATTTGCTGTAGTTAGTGACTTAGAATTATAAGCGAAATCCAGTTGGAACGGGGAATCCATGCCCGATTTCGCCCAGAGTGTATTAAAGTTCAAACACTTGTAATTTTTTCGAGCTTTCAATAATGATTATGAAGTGTTTCCTTATGTCAGATCATTGTTAGTTAATTGAAGTTAAAGTTTGTCCTGTTGGAAATTGTTAGTTATTTGAAAATATGGATGCCCTACTAAATTATCAGGATGACTTGTGTAGTCGGATACTTAAGGCGCGCGTTAATTTCAAAAAGTCAGCCAAACAACGAATAACTAAGAATTACCTAGAAAGCAGATTAGAAGCATTAAATCAACTTTGGTCTGAATTTAGAGAAGGACACAAAGAATTGTTGCGAACCTCTGATATCAAACTTTTAAAGTCAAATGCCTATGTTACTGAAGAGATATATGATAAGACAGAGGAAGAGTACACAGAGTATAGGTGTGAGTTAAAGGATGGTTTAACTGAACTTGACAGTTTTCATTCGTGCCAATCAAGGGCCAATGACGAAGATGGTGCGTCATTTAGGACAAGTTTAGTTAAGCTTCCCAAATTATGCATCCCTAGCTTTTCTGGGAAATATCTTGAGTGGATAACGTTTAGGGATTTATTTTTATCAATGATCCACAATAATGACTCCTTAGATAGTGTGCAAAAAATGCAATATCTAAAGAGTTACCTAACAGGAGAGGCAGAGCAATTGCTACGCAATATACCCGTGTCAGAGGCAAATTACACTCGGTGTTGGAGCCTATTAGAACAAAGGTACAATAATAAAAAGTATTTGTCACATTGTATTCTAAAGAGGTTTTTGAGTCAAAAGAATGCAACTACCGAGTCTCTAGGGTTTCTTAAGGATCTGATGGACACGTCAACAGATTGTTTGAGTGCACTGTCTAATTTAGGCATTGACGTTTCTACATGGGACATCATAGTTATCCATCTGTTGACGCTGAAATTAGATCCCGAGACGCGTAAACAATGGGAGCTTACTGTAGCAACTAACTCGGCTTCAGATGCTTTGCCAACGTTCAATCAATTCAAAGAATTTCTAACAAGTCGATACAGAGCATTAGAATTTATTGAGCCAAGTGTCAATAAGGTCCCAATTGCTGTCGAGAAATCGTCTAATAGTAACTACAGCAGGCCAAATGTCTTACATGTTGCTAGTGCACCCGCTATGTCGTGCGAGTTTTGTAATGAGACTCACAAACTGTGTTTTTGCAAAAGGTTTGCCAGCGAAAATTACACCAAGAGGCACGAGTTTGTATCTAATAATAGAATGTGCTATAACTGTTTAGGGAGCAACCACTCTGTTAGATTTTGCCAAAAAGCCACCAGTTGCAGAATTTGCAACAGGAAACATCATTCCTTGCTCCACCCAAGGAATGTCTCAACTTCAGTAGCCAATTTGGAGAACGTAGATCAGGCAGCTGAAGGTGTTTCGAGGGAAGCCACACATAACGAGACAGAGACCATACAAACAGAAACCACACCGATAGTCAGCTGTTTTACGAAAGGTATAGTTAGTAATGAGATATTGTTACCCAC
Organism: Notocelia uddmanniana; assembly: GCA_905163555.1. Lineage (NCBI taxonomy): Eukaryota > Metazoa > Arthropoda > Insecta > Lepidoptera > Tortricidae > Notocelia > Notocelia uddmanniana. Next base: position 29,429,811 of record LR991055.1, read on the forward strand.
AGCTCTTGTAAAGGCTGAGTCGCAAACAGAAGACAATCAGGTGATTCGAGCGTTAATAGATCAAGGCTCACAAACTTCATTTGTCACTGAGGATGTTGTGCAAGCTTTAGGGTTAAATAAAGTTCCTATCAATAGATCAATTTCAGGATTAGGCGGCGATCAGACTTCTTTGGGGTCTCAATACATAGTAGAGTTAAAAGTTCAATCGCTCACTGATCCGTCCTTCAATACAATATTGAAGGCACATGTATTAAAAAAGATTACCACTTATATTCCTGGTAAGAAAATAGCAGCTTCTGAATGGTTGAAGCATCAGCAGCTCAAGTTGGCCGACCCAACTTATAGTTCCCCCAACAAAATAGATGTCCTGTTGGGAGCCGAAGTATACTGTCAAATACTTAGGGATGGAGTGCAGAGGGGTCCACAGGGATTCCCGGTAGCACAGTGCACCACTCTCGGGTGGATTCTGTCTGGTCCTGTACGTTCAACGACTAATAAGGAAAATGTAACAGCCTTACACTCGCATGTGATTAAAGACAAGGTATTAAAACGTCCAGTTCAAACTAAGCTGTATATTAAAGAAGACAGAAAGTACAAAGACATGTTCGTATCTTCAGCAGCGAGAGACGAGACGCACAGTCACGAAGTGAAGTTGCCGGTACGTGTAAACGATCCAACCTGCAAAGCACATTTAGGTCAGATCGCAGGTAAAAGATTGCACATGTTTGATAATAAATGTGGAAAGAACATAACATTTACAGCTAAATACACAGAAGCACCCGGAACTGAACATGAAGAAAATAGAAAAAAGGCTATGCGTTTACCTCATCTTGTAAAAGCAGAAAGACCATCGAATAACTTAACGAAAAATAGTTCATCACAAGTTTTACATGAAGGATTTGATAACCGGCTTTCAAACAGCAGAAAACCGGTAAGAACTACACAAAGAAAAGAAGGATCTATTTACTCAAAGAAGTTTTGTGTTTCAGAAATGGATTATTAATGAAAAACTGTAAATATAAAAAGTCTAAAGGTTAAGAGAGAACAAAAAGCATAATAAACTTGAGAAGGACAACCTATAATGTAAATTGAATAACATAGTTAATACGTTGTGCTTACCTTATGTAGAGAGACGAATATAGATTTAGTACTCGGTGAAACGACCGCCGCTATCGCCATCTGAAACAAAAAAGGAAATTATTATTGAATGTTTTGCGTCGAATTAGTATATTCAGACGTTGAGCTGAGCTGAGATAATAGCAATAGTAGATAGTAGGAATTCAGGTAAATAAGGAATCATTAGCTAATGTTTTAAATCAATGTCTTACTTACCTTGAAAAGACGGCTTGCCTTGTAGAGTTACAGATAGAATGCACCAATTTAGATTACACATAGGGTTTAGTTTTGCCATAAACACTGTTTATCAAATAGAAGAACAAGTAAGTAAACTAATTCATTTCCAAAGGTCTAATAATAAAAATTATTGAATATAAAATAACTGATTTTTCGTGAAAATGTTGTTGGCTTATAGTTACATAATCATTCTGTTAACTATAATTATTACGTTACTATTATTACAAAGATTTGAGATCATACTTAAATCATTTGAAATAGGGCTCCGAATCTGAGGTTGGGACATTGTTTTGGTGATGGAGAATAACCTGCCTCCAATTAAGTGACTTTTCGGCAGAATTATAAAATTGGCTCAGATTTGTAACCAGAATTGTAAATACTATAAGGTCAAAATGCATAAGTAAGAGTCCTAATTATTGTTTGTTGAGACTGACTATTTAACTAGGTATTGTATATTTTAACGATTGTATTGTTCAAAACGTTTATTTTTAGCTTATGTGAATCTTGTATTGCATTGCACTGCTCCACCGATTTGACTTTGTATTTATCTAGATTGTAGTTCCTTAGTCATTTCATGGTGGGCGGTTGTAATGAAGGACATGTTGTCCTTGGTGGGCGGTATGTATAATCTGTTGCATACTGCAAATATAAGAAGATTTGTTTTTCTATTATCCGGGAGATGTCGCTGTTACGGTGAAGCAAATTCTACAACGCGCGAACGTTTGTTTCCCGTGGTTTCTACAAAGGATTTCAGATATGTTTTGTTATTCGAGGATTTAGAACAGTGTGGTTAAAGTGAGAATTACATACGTCGTTTTGTTATCAAACCGATGTTTTTCTTACTCCTCCCTCGAGACCTTGGTGCAGTATTGTACAGGCATACTGCATCGAAAGAACTCCCGACAGACTTCACCAAGTTCCACAATGCAGTGTTAGCTCTGTGGACTACATCGTTATCAACATTTGCATCAGGTGTGAGTAGTGAACTAAGGTATCTGAATTTAAAAGTTTTGGGAACTGGAAATCCATGTATTGATATTATCACAAGTTTTGAGTGTATTTCGTTTTGTAGTTGCAGTACATGTATTCCCTTTTGGTTTTATTCACGAGCAATCCAGTTCGTTACTTGAATATGGGAATCCATGAGCTTGTCTTTCTAAATCAGGACTATCATACTATACGTAATTGTCAACAACAACTAACCCTTAAAACTTTTGATTCCTTAGAGTCCTTAGTGGTCTTTTGGTACAGACACAAGCTGAGCCACCTACCATTTCAATTGTTGTTTTTGTACCTATACTTTCTGTTGTGCCATCATTGTATTAAGTTCATGGAAATACTATGTAATAGGTATACTAGCTAACTTTGAATAAATGTCTTATTATTATTATTATTAATTGCCTTCAGTGCTCGCCCAACAGAGGCCTACCAAAATCATATGCAGCATGGCAATCATGAAAGAATGTGGTAACCATGAATGGTCTCCAACTCGCGCATCGGCGGGTGCACGCGAGCTCGTCTGTTATTTAACTAAAACAGACGCATTCTGGACCTAGCTTTTTCTGCACGGTAAATATTTTATTTTATTGATAGTATTGATATTGCGTGTCGTGCAGGGTTCAGTAGCTGTCCATTCTTGCCAATACGAGTATGCGTATTTAACTGTGGGTACTAAAAACATATCTAAGTAATCAATGCAAATTGTTCAAAAAGTTTGCTCTTCTACGTTCGGCTATTACTCGTAAACTAGTGATCTCTACTTAGCTGTGGTAGTTTTCCTTTTAATTTTATTATACATGGCAATGCTATTACATGATATCTATACTTATGGCAAATTACAGCTTTCTATTAGTAACGGTTACTTAGCTAAGGCGCGGGCAGACGGATGGACGAACATGGCGAAACTATTAGATAGGAAAGCAGTTTGATTGCTTATGTAAATCGACGAGTTTATTTTTTATATGTTATTTATCAAATTTCGAAAATGGTTTTTTGTTACACTTATGACTGTTATGAGATGTAGATGCGACCTTTATTATACGAGAGTAAATTACTCGATAGTGCTTTCTACTGGAGTAGCTGCGTAGCGAAAAGTTTCGCAAAATGATCCAAATGCCCTCTCTGGTGCACTGAAAACTTGCAATATTTGTGCGGTGCATTAGTGGAATTAGCAATCTCGTGTCCGGGTCCTAATGCTTCTGTTCGTTCGGTGACGGAAAATTAATCAGTTGGTCGAGGCCCGAGGGGCGGTCCGGCGGGAGGGAAATCGCTAATTACTCAGGTTAAAGGATTAAATAAAAGTTTGGCAGTGCTGCGCTTCATCTAATCTGAAAGGAACGCCGGACCCGGATCTGGAGAGGTATTCATCACAGATAGAGTAAAGCAGTTCCACTTATTTAAGTTGAACTATTTCTGTACATCTGATCTATTCTCACTAATGAACAAATCAGTAAGTATGAGTTTTACAGTTAAGTGATATTCGTCTCCGTTTTTGCAGCCAATTGTACTGAACCGACGTTTGGGACTGGAACGCTTTGGTTTATATGGGAGTTAACAGTTTGGTGTGTTTTTTAATGGAGACAATACGTGAACAGCCGAAAATGATCGTACTATCTTTCCATTCTAACTCATCTTGGTTTACCATAAGGATTCAAAGAGACAACTATGCGCGCGTGTACAAGCGTGCGCGTTTTCACAGTCTCCTGACAGCACGAGTGTCGTGCCGTCGTAAAATTCATCGGCTGTCAATAAACCCTTTTCCCTGAAAAAGTAAACTTTTTAGCTGGTTTAAAATTATTATTAAGTTGATGCCATGATATACAGGATGTATCCAGTAATAGGAGCAATAAATTTAAAGGACGCTTCCTTACAGCATCTGCAGTAACCTCTTGTGTACAAAAAAATGAATTCCTCATATAGCATTCATTATACAAAAATATTTGGGATACTTTAACACCTTGACAATCTTTCTAGATTTTGTCAAGCACCCTGTTTGTTCGTTTTATGTGACGGCGACTGTACATACACAAGCCTAAAAGATAGTTGGACTCACGTGGCAGTTATATAGAATGTTGGCAGGCAGCCTTGGCAGGGCAAAGCTCCTGGACCAATTCCATCCGTCACACTTGCGCAGCAAACAACTTTCAGCCAACCGTAGGTAAACAAAAGCCGGATACCTTAAGCTCCAGTGTATCAGTGTCTTTACTTGGTACTATTTTTTTTAAAGTAATATGTCAATGCATACTAATATTATATTACAATTGAAAAAATCATCCATGATATAATAATATAAATTCGGATTGTAGATACGGTTTCACACCTACGTCTGGTTTTGAACTATTATTTTTACAATCATCATCTTTGTGTAGCAGCGTTGAGCTGTAATTTTTTTTTAAATATTTTTTGAATACGCTGCATGTAAATATTATAACTGAAAGCTCGACTAACTATGAAATAATAATACATTTGACCAGCTTGTAAGCTAATAGGACAACAGAGAGATAACAGTGACAGTCCGTGATTAAAGCATATTATTTCACACAAACAATCCGAAATGGAATGATAGCTCGACGTAGTTACTGATGCGTAAGTTAAACAAGCGCGGCGCGGTCCGATGTGGTATCGATAGGTACCCCAGTGAATGGAGCAGTTGTCTTCTGAATTAATCTCCCCATTCCTATTTCCGCCTATTAGTTGCATTACTGGCATTTTTATAATAAAGCCAAAAGTGAACTAAAACATCTTATAGCTCTAAATTTAAACTACAAACTATAAATAAGATACATAAGATAAGATGCAAACGCATGTTTTCTTGTGTTATTGCACTTAATATGTTATAAGTACTTATACGTTTGAGATTTATTTCAGTAGGGTTTAGGTAAAATTGAATTAATAAATCGATAATTTCGTTTCAAAACCCAGTACTTATTACATTTAAGTATTATGTTATAGTTATACACTAAGCCTAATGAAGCTATATAACTATATACAGTAACTTAAGAACTAAAATTGATGTGTCTTTTTTGCGTATACTACATGTTTACACTATAAACTGCACTAACACCGGAATGAGTTTCTTTGTCAAGCTACCCACGTGCACGGTTAATAGTTAGCTTAAATTAAGTAATATGTATAATATACTATTCTTATTGTTGTTTTTGCCATAAGTATTATCGAATTCTGAGGACAGTGAATCCTGTTTCCACCGTGATACAGTTTAATACTCGGATTGGCTACCTACGGGACAGGCTGTGCCTAGTGTAGGGGCCAGTGTTTCTCTTTTGAAAGCTTGCATGTATATACACAATGTTAATTTAGTCCTAAGCCTGATATTAGTTAAGCTAGTTTGTATATCCAAAGTAGGAACTGATTGTATATTTGTGTGTAATAATAATAATAAATAATAATACTAGCACGGGGAATAGAGGAAGCTTACTCACATTCATCCCAATATACCTGTACCAATGCAGCGGACTGGCCATTATACATTGTATCATATCCCAACGACTTACGGTCTACAGGAGGCTAGCTTACTGTACTGTAACTACCTGCCAATTGTGTTAGTTGTTGCTAATCCTTTCCTAGCAACTGTTCATTTATTTTTGGCTGTTGCTAGGAAATTTAGTTGTATATACGTAACTATAAGCAAGTTCATGTTCTTCCTTTAATGAATTAAGTTATTTTTATTTATATATTTATTATAAGAAAGAAAGAAGACACACACTGCAAAAACAAAAGACACACATATAAAAAAAGGAAGAAACGCACATAACATAAACACGACACATAACTGTCATATATAACACAAACATAACACCCTGCATTACTGGCATCTTAGTAAAGGGTGGCTCACCTTACACCGTCCCGAGTCCAGTACGAGTGCCGGTACTTGGTCACTATGGTCACCAAGTTCTCCATATCCACCTGTACTGCCTACTTCCGGCAGAACACCCATCAATATTGCATCGGACTCAGAATATAATTGTATCGTGTGACTGACACGAACAGTTCATTTCGTTGAGGCGCGCTTTTAGACGAATCCAGTTGCTGGCTCTAATAGGTAGTGAATGCCAGCGCTGGACTAGCACTTCCATTCATATAGATCCAGTCTGGCTGGACTAGCACGAATATATATTTACATAGTGCCGGTACCCTGCCAGCCGCCTATTATAAAATGTTAGGTTACACGTCACGGCGATATCGACCCGGGCACGGCTTTGTGAATGGCCCGGGCTCGGCACGTTGATGTACTGTGAGTCGAAGTTACATGGCATCACTCTGCCCGTGGGTGTCGTAAGAGTCAATCGTGGGAATAGATCTGAAGTGTTTGGCTAGCTCCTCGCCGGCATCGCAACGCAGCCTCTATCATTACCTACTTATATAATTTCTCAATCTAACTACAATTCTTTCAAGTGGCACTAAACATTAGGTATATGAGCTGTGTTTAATCCTATGACGAAATACAGGCTTGACTTTATGGATGATAAACTTGCCGCAGTGTTGTATAAGTATGAAGCATGGTACACGGCCATCTACTAGCTTTTCAAACAGCCAAAAAACGTGTCATCCACAAGCGCTCTAATAGGCCTCATCGATCGAGGTACAATACATCGGTACTAAATCATGGACTCATTTGTTCCCATTCAGTTAACGAGCAATCCTCATGATGTCGCATTGCATGAGCGATGGATACAAACTGCTAACTGGAATTTTAATCCATGTTATTGCCGGTTTAGCGCGCGCGTTAAGCCCTATATGGGACGTTTAGTTTATCGTTTAATCGCATAGCATGACCGTGTTTATGTCCGACGTAAGTTATTCGTCGTACACTAAGGCGACTTCCTGATTTGTCGGTGCGGTGATGATACGATATGAGAAAACTAAAAGAAGAAGAAAAGCCTACGCCCATCTTTAAAGGCCGGCAACACACCGCACTTACAACCCTCTGGCTTGGGATGCGCGGAAGAGGGGTTATACGAATGAGGCACTGCACCGCCAAGTCAGTAAGTAGCCTATGTTAATGTCTATGGAAAGTAAATTCGAGACAGACGAAGCACGCATTAAACACTGACATACTACTTACCAGTATAAAATGAGTATGGTTGCAATTTTACTTAGGTTCTGACAAGCTGGACCGGCAAATACCGACAACATATTTATCATCATCCTCCTAACGTTATTCCCAGTACAGTTGCATCCTGATCCTGAAGGATGCCTGGGGTCCGCTACCTAATCCCATGAATTGGCGTAGGCACTAGTTTTTACGGAAGCGACTGCCATCGGACCTTCCAACCCGAGGGGGAAAACAGACCTTATTGGGGATTAGGCTTGTCAAGTGAGTGGGCAACTTGACTGTTAGAAGTTCTCAAGCCGCCCGGAGGCCTCTAACTTGGCTTAACGACTGCTATCATAGACAGCAACCGGGATCAACGGCTTAGCGTGCCTTCCAAAGCACTGGAGCGCTCAGTTAGTAACCACTCAAAGCGGTCACCCATCCAAGGACTGACCTCACCCGACATTGCTTAACCTCGCATTCCGCACGCTGTATACGCGGGCGCCGCTGGGCCACGAACGCTCCTAACCGAATACTGAACGAAATACCGACACCATATAACTAAAATATTTTTGAATGGCAACTTTGTTCGTTCAATAAGTAATGCTCCTTGGTGCGGGCCATTGTCTTAAGGAGGCGTATTCGATAACCTTCTTGAGTTGGAATTCATTACGCAGGTACCTATGTGTTACGTCACAAAGTATGCGTGCGACAAATATAAAACCGATCCCAATTCAATGCACTTTATAAATAATACGTAGCTGGTAAATATAGGCGCTCCCAACTACAGGGTAATCACTTTATCGTACCGTTTCAGGGTCTTGTTGCAGAATTATTTGTTTATTATGCAAATAAAAGCTTTATTAGCTCACAGTAGGAACCAATTAGAACAACAGTAAAACGGTAATAACAGTTAAGAACAAGGTCAGCGTGCTGTCGGTACCAGGGCAACATGGATACGTAGCAGTATGGAGACGCCAGCAGTCCCTTAGTTTTTAATTACCACGAAATCCTTCATAAGTCGGCAGTAAAGTCCGGTCATAATCCACAAGTCCCCAATTATTTCTGTGGCAGCAGTAATTAAACTGTATAAAGTGCTTGGCGTCCGTAATCCAACCACTTTTGTGATATTTAAACGAGTTTCATTACGCTTCGGTTATAAAAGCAGCGCTATTAGGAGAAATGGACTGGAAGCATCACGCTCGGCTTCGGATGACCTTAATTGTGTTGCTGAAAATAAACATTAGTCGTGTGCTTATGTTTGACTGTTCTATGATGTCTGCAAACTCAAACTGATAAAAAAACTTTTTCTCAAACATGCAATGAAATACTGCTGTTATGTTCCTTATAATAGGCTGCGAAGTACTACCTTTCAGGTGCGGCTAGTACAAGAGGTCGTTAATGGAATCTCATACAAATATTGCAGGCCTAGGCCGGCAAAGTCCTCTTTTTTAATTTAAATTCCACGTAAATTTGTGGCACAGGCATTATGACATTCTGCCACTATGCGTATTAAAAAAAAAACACTGTGATTTTTTTGCTGTTTATTTCATTGCATGTTTGAGAAAAGCACTATACATACCTCGGCGGGAAATATGGGGTTGCCCGCCACAGACCTATCCGGCTCTATCTATATGTCTTCGGCCGGCAACCCCATTCGTGCCGGCCTCTGTAGTAATGTACTATTTTTAGAGAAACGTGTGAAGTGCGAAAATGACATAATTATGTACATTCAGCAGCAGTAGTAGCTAAGCAGTATATGTTCACAATGATCTACACAGAGCCTTACTCTCTTGACATTCGACACTGTCTGCTCATTTTGAGGACTAGGCTCGCGTAGCTACTTCTGCTGCTGAATATATGATGTAAGTTATCTCTGAAAATTGGTATTATATTCTTATTGGTTTAGTACTATACTCTTTGGTACTACCTCGTGTGGTCATAAGTTTTGAGACGAATATTGTTTTGAATAAATCAATTACAGAAAATATTTCTATCAAGGTTATTATTTTCATTGAATCACTGTAGTTGATATAAGTAAATAGAGTTTATTTAAATTGGCTTTCAATATTTTTGATTTAAGCCTTTAAATGCGGTGGTCTCTTTTAAGTGCCGGCACGAATCGAAAAATGCCTTTTTCACTGACAAGTTAATGTCTATGGTACAAAGAAAGTTAAGGCAGGGGAACGACAAATTGTACACCAAAATGTCGATAGATGTTCCAACTACTGCACAGACAGTACTGCAACCTTATCACCCTACGATGTTCACGATACGGGCGCTTATTAAGTATGAGGTAGCCTTTTCTTTCGATTTTGAATACTAGATGCTCAAACTATGCCTAAAAATTATCCATTTACCAGATGGACTATTGGAATCAGTTGTTAAAGTTTATTTGACACGTTTATTCATCAAAACAATTGGTTTATTGACAAAGTTTTAGAGAACACCGTAACAACATTAAATTTTCATTTGAAAACTGCTAAAAGAGAAATGTATGTCTTTTATCAGTCAATAGAAGTAACTTTCTTCGAGCCTGGCTCTAAATACTCCTGATTAGTCTTTTTGGACAAAATTACCTTTTATGAACACACAATTAAGAGCTAAAAACCTGCCGTAAATACTACTCAAAAATAGTTACTCACAAATGAGCCACTGGAAGAGAAGCAAGAAAATCCCTGATGAAAACTTTCGTGACTCGCGGGGTCATTATCTAGGTGTAGCCGACGCAATAAATAGCATCTAACATAAAATATTGGAACGCAGTTTAAATAATACCTATGTATGTTTATTAATGAAACTATTGTCAAGTAAAATTTACAATATGTTTGTTTATAGGTATATGTAAAAAAAATATTATGAAAACATCGAGTATTTAGCCGTCTCAAAACTTATGAACACACGAGGTATATTCGACGCCATCAAAATTGGCGAGAAGGTATTATTGGCTATGTGCGAACTAGGTGGTGGGGTTAAGCTAAGCGATCACAGCGCACACCATGGCAGAAATGTGTAGCTTCCGGGGACATATATGTCAAATTTACTTAGACTTTTCCTATTGGTTTCCTGCGATTCGTTTCAATTGTATTTATTTATTTATTTTCTTATTTATTCCAGTAAAATTTCCAGTAAGTGGTCTTCCTCGCTTACTAAAATAAATAAAATATTGATGTGTTATTATTTGACATCTCTGAGTTTGACTTTGCCCCTGGACCCATGACGTTTGACGTTTCTGACGTGCACATAGCCAAAAACGTGCACAAAACATAGACGCAAAGTAGCATGTCTGTGCGTCTTCTACAAACTGTACTTCGGTGAGTGCGCTCAGGAGCTCCATGAGCTCATACCGCCTTCCCCCTTCTTCCATCGGACATCCAGACGTACGGCTGGCTACCATCCTTTCCTGGTCGAAATTCCTCTAATTCGAACCAAGCGCTTTGCATCTTCTTTTATAATGCGCACTTCTAAGGTTTGGAATTCTCTGCCGGCGTCTGTATTTCCGAGTTCATATAACCTAGCCCTTTATAAGGCACGAGTGAATAGGCATCTTCTGGGTGAGCTCGCTTCATCGTCGGCCTCATCTTTGCCCCCCAGCTAGATATATAGATGCTGACCAAGAGCAATCCCATTTTTAATAAATAAAAAGCATCTTACTTAGTTATATCAGGTAAGTTTTAAAAAAAACCTACTCCTCTCCCGGGTATTGGATTAATCTGATATCTAACTAATGATTTTACACCACACCTTGCCAAAAAACCACTTTTTGGCCAAGTGGTGACGTAAAATTGTGTACAAAACACGGGTCGTAAAACAGAAAGCCCTCTCTCGCATATTTATGACCCTCGCCTGCAGCTCGGGCCTCAAACATCTGCGATATCGGCCTTTCTTTGTTTAACAACCCTTGTATCGTAATGTACTATTAAACGTATACCTACTGCCAAGGATAATAATTTTTGGTACTGTCATTATAAAGACGTCAAAAGTATTCTAATGATTGTTGGGAGTGAATAACAAGCTTATTATTACCTTATTCGCTTATTATGAAATAAAATTTCGGAGTTCCATCTACTAAATGGACTTTTACAATCACAGTCAATCACAACTAACAGGATCAAAATATCTGCTCATTCCTATGTAAATTTAAAGGAATATTGCATTATTTCGATACTTACAATAAGTAACATTGCCAATAAAACGATTGTTTATAAACAATTACAGGTAGGTACCTATAAATAGTTTATATAGTAGTAGAACAGTAAAATAGTTTTCTCAAACATGCAATGAAATATTGATGTTATGTTCCTTATAATAGGCTGCGAAGTATGACGTTTTAGGTGCGGCTAGGACAAGAGGTAGTTAATGGAATTTCATACAAATCTTGCAGGCCTAGGCCTGCAAAGTCCTCTTTTTTAATTTCCATTCCACTTAAATTTGTGGCACAGGCATCATGACATTCTGCCACTATGCGTATTAAAAAAAAAACACTGTGATTTTTTTGCTGTTTATTTCATTGCATGTTTGAGAAAAGCACTATACATACCTCGGCGGGAAATATGGGGTTGCCGGCCTTAGACCTATCCGGCCTCGCTTCGCTCAGCCGTCTATATGTCTTCGGCCGGCAACCCCTTTTGTCCCGGCCTCTGTAGTAATGTACTATTATTAGTAGGTACTAATTAGTGAATTCGTATTAAAATGAACTTATGGAACCATATCGTTATGAAATTTTATTAGTTTGAAAATGACTAGTGTACCTATCAATGATATTTTAAGTAATTTTTAACATGAATGACATACAGATAATTCATAAATGAAAACAGGTCAAGAGTCCGACTCGCGCACCGAGGGTTCCGTAAAACGATCGTGTATCCGTCCCGACCCCATTAATTCAAGAGCAATTGAACGGCATAGGTACAGTGCCATCTATTGGAGCATTATACAAACCTAGTTTAGAAATATTTCTATGGTATTTTTTGAAATCTTGATTGAGATATTATATTTTTTCTGTAATATCTATCCCATCAAAAACATAAATGTGAAAATGGGAGCCAAGTTCAATATTAAGAATAAGCGATGCTTGGTTGTCGTCTTCACCGACAAAATAATTGAGATCTAAATGGGTGCCAAGTTCCGTAGATTATCTGAAATGGTGGCAAGTCCGGCACTATATTGTTTACAGTAAAACTAATTCACTGCGGCTTATTGCATTTTGAGCTTTAACTTGGCAGTTTTCTTAAATATCCAATAACATTTATGGTATTATAACATACTGCATAGAAAACTGCCAAGTTAAGGCTCAAAATGCATTAAGCCGCAATAAATTACTGGTTTAATTAAAATGTAAGCTCGCATTAAAAGACAACATGTACCAACTCGGCTGACAATTGAAACTGAGAGCTTACTGATATCGCACTTTAATAGCTATTTACGGTACAAGGGTTGTAAAACACAGAAAGGCCGATATCGCAGATATTTGAGGCCCGAGCCGCAGGCGAGTGACATAAATATGCGAGAGAGGGCTTTCTGTTTTACGACCCGTGTTTTGTACACAATTTTACGTCACCACTTGGCCAAAAAGTGGGTTTTTGGCAAGGTGTGGTGTAAAATAATAATACCAACAGATCCATAGTGTTAAGCAAGATGATTTTTCATGTAGTTGTCTCGTTGAATCCTTATGGTTAACCAAGATAAGTTAGAACGAGTCAGATAGAATGATCATTTTCGGCTGTTAACGAATTGTCGCAATTTAAAAGCACACAAAAATGTTAAATCCTGTACAAACTAACACACCACAAACGTCAATTCAGTAAAATTTACAGTAATTAAAGCGGAGACACTGACATGTGAAGACCTGTCAGATATCACTTATCTGTCGCTCTCAAACTTACTGATTTGTGCATTAGTGAGAAATGAGAATAGATCAGAACAGTACAGAAATCGTTCAAAATTAACATTGTTTTGTCCTTGACCATCTCCACTTTGGTACTTGTATTGTCCGTTATTTAAATAAATTACAATACCTAAAAATATTTTAGAAGGGTACTAAAGCCTGGTTGACGCGGTAGGTCCACGTGCGGTTGCAAGGAGGCATTAGCTCTACAATAAACATAAATATTTTTGCGTCGCCCGCTGCCCTGCTCACCGAGTAATTAAATTCCATCGGGGCGCACAAATCTTCGCCCTACGCCCTACACCCGAGGTAATTCAAAACAATGTACAAATTGTAACATTCACGCCCATTATAATTAGTGCTTTGTAATATGAGTTGAATAGTTCTATGTCATGTCGCATGAACATTACGAACTCTTCGACATTTTTCAAATGCGTTCCAAAAAGTAACAAATGGCAATCAATTTGTTACCGTATTTATCTAATGCAGAAATAGAAAATTGTAACATTTTTGTTTAAAAATAATCCTATGAATAATATAAATGATATAATAATAATATATAAATACCTATAGGGAATTTCATAAAGTATAGGTTATAGGTACTACTAGACGAGGGGTAAAACACTTGTCATATATACGAAGTAAGAAAGTAAACATCAAAAATTACGGTTACCCCTAACCGTGGCACATAGCCTCTACACGTTTTTTTCTGAAAGCTGCTATCCCTATCTCGTTAGCGCGGTCCTCCTTATTATTTCCGCCGCGACTGTAATCTGGCCTTCAGCTACTTGAAACGACTTGTTCTTTTTCTTATGTGTAATTGAAATATATTGCCGTAATATCCGCCGGACGGGCGCTACCTCTCGAGCGCATCAGCCTGAGTTTTCATTACTCGGCGAAGTGATTTTTTCATGGGACGGAATAATAACTCATTTTGGTACCCTCGGCGATGAGAACACTCAGGAAATGTTTAGCTAAGAACGAAAGTTGAGGATCTGATTAGTTAAAAGTTCAAGTGCGCTCGGTACGTGATGCCGTCTTTCGACGGGGGGATGTTCCGTGGTGTTTTTATAGCGAACGATGTTTGAACGTATTTCACCGAATGTTATTTATTTAAATGTATAAGTTGTGGGCAAGCGTATCGGCGAGGCCCACTCGCGGGCCGCATCTTCCGCTTTAACTCTTTTCCCACACTCTCGGGCTGATTTATTGCGGAAAGCGGTACCAACGACTAACATTCGCCTCCACCACTCGAAATGCTGCCTTCTTTACGAGCAACCCTATATTTTATTGCAGATCAATATCGTTAACTCTAACTTTTGTATAGATGGTCACATCATTTTACTTTAGTCGCCTGAAATTAAGAGTGCGCAGTAAACTCGGTTCTCCATACAAATGTAGTTTCGCTCTCATTTTAAAATGACATGATGGAATAATTTCAAACTTTGTATACAAAAGGGGATCCGGTATATCTAGGTCGGAAATTAGTTTCTGTTGCTTGAAATTATAATGGAGAAAAAATACAGCGATTATTAAGGTATTCATACAAGACCTAAAACAATTTAAAATCCACTGTATTTATTTCCATTCCTATTTCTAGCAACAGAAACTAACTTCCGACCTAGATATGGTGGATCCCATTGTGTATATAAAGTTTCATGTTATTTCAACATGGCGTTTTAAAATGAGAACGTAACTACGTTTGAATGGAGAATCGAGTTCGGTCGAGCGTATGGGGGACTCTTAAACGAGCCCCGATTTCCTTATACCAACTTATTGATTTGTAAATTACCCATAGAACCACGTAACTATTGTCAATCAACGTCTGTATTTATGTATCGTGATGAGAATAGACACTG
The DNA here is from genome assembly GCA_905163555.1 of Notocelia uddmanniana. Taxonomy (NCBI): domain Eukaryota; kingdom Metazoa; phylum Arthropoda; class Insecta; order Lepidoptera; family Tortricidae; genus Notocelia; species Notocelia uddmanniana. The sequence continues at coordinate 29,444,962 of LR991055.1, forward strand.
TTAAAGTACCAGAATAACAGTAATTGTGGTGGAAAATTCCGGGTATTCGCTGTTTCGTGAGTCCGTGTGTGGCATTAGGTAAGTAATTACAGTAAAAACTGTTTTAAATTAAAGCAATTTCTGAGGTTGTGTGCTGATAGAAACAGTAGAGGTAGTGCTATAGTTAATGGCAGGGTAAAACATACTGTAGGCTGGTTATTGGCAGTTATCCGCAGCACGGAACATCACGTGACCATGTCGCTGCCGCACCGACCGCTCGCATTACTTATTGCACGGTTTCCAAACCAACGAGCAAATTGAAATATAGGCATGGAGAAATTAAATATTCTATTTGAGATTGCTCTGCAACATAAATTAAAATAGTTAAGATGTATGAGATAATACAATTGAATTTATACAATACAATACAATATATCTTTATTGCACACCTCACATAATAAAGAATAGACAATGTAATATAGAGATAATGCAATGTTTTCTAAAAGTTTACCTGTACTTTAAGATTATGCATTTCCTGCATATTCACTAAGTATTCAGGCAGCTCTGAATTTTTTTTGTGCGGACCTTCTTAAGTCAATTATTTAGATGTATCACTTGATAGTGGCTGCTTCGCTGGTCGATGTATTAGCTATAGTTATTTATAATTTTAAGTATTGTTTGTACCGTTGTTTGCCCAACTAAACATTAAATATCCCCATTGACTATAATGACTATATTGTGCGCAAACCAAATTATGACAACTCCGGCCGGGTTTAATCAAACTAGAATAAGGATAAGATCATAATCTGAGGTAAAACGTCAAATATACGGGATCCTGTCACTTTACTTGACGTACTAACTTTTGCCCCGATGTTTCACTAGACCTAATTATTTTGTCTTCAAAACGGTGAAGTTCTCGGGTTTTCTTTGAATATCATCAAATAGGATTCATTGGGTTCGGTTTGTTTTGCAATTAAAAGTTTACAATTTAAGAAAAACTTGGCCAAGTGCGATTAGGACTCGCGCACGAAGGGTTCCGTACCATTATCTATAAAAACTGCAAAGAGTCCGACTCGCACTTGGCCAGTTTTTAATATTTGTTGTTATAGCGGCAAAAGAAATACATCATCTGTTAAAATTTAAACTGTCTAACTATCGCGGATCTTGAGATACAGCCTGGTGACAGACAGAAGGCTTAGTAATAGGGTCCCGTTTTTACCCTTTGGGTACGGAACCCTAAAAATTAATTAAATAGGTCAAATTAATTAAGGGTTAAATTAGTTAGGTCTAACAAGGGAGAACCCAAATATACACGGTGATTTTAACTGATGTCGGCGATGTCGCCGTTTAGTTATTTCATAATCGTGTTAACACTAATATCCACTAAATGTATGGTCATATGATGGTCATCCTACATTTCTTCAAGTGTGTGCGTGTTTACATTAAATTTTAGAGCTTTGGCGGAAAATTTGATAAGACTTACGTCAACAAACTCATCCATCGACTTGTCATACATGTGCTAATTGACAACTCCCCTCATAAATTAATTAAATGATGCGAGAGTTTTTCGTTTGGTCTCAAAAACGTATCATAGAAGGAATTATGAGACTCATACAGAGATTTGATTTATTAAATATATTAAATACAATGAAATGGGTCACCCACGTCTTTAAGGTCGAATATCGCTCGACATGTTTCAGACTGGTTCGCGATCCTTAATCATGAGCACCTATCGCGGCGGCGGTTTTCTTAGCACTGCGTGCCCGTGCCCTGTCCGCTCGGTTGCTCGGCGCGGGTGGATGTGGCGGCAGCGAGAATCTACCCTCGTTTTCTTCACAATTTACTTGATTGATATTCGACCTTAAAGACGTGAGTGACCCGTTTCATTATATTTAACTAGCATTTGCCCGCGGCTTCGCCCGCGTACTAAGCGTAATTTTTAACCGTCTACAAAAAAGAGGTTCACTGTTTGACCCGTATATATGTATGTAAGTATATATGTATGTTTGTCCAAGATTATCTCGCGTTTGGCTGAACCGATTTAGATGCGGTTTCCAGAATAGTAGTTGTTACATTCTGGGAGTTTCGGTATACGAAGTTTGGTGATAGTGATTTATTAAAAGGAGCATCCAAAAAGAAAATTTGGCTTCACTTTCATTCGCACTCCTTACTGTTAGTCCGTCTGTTACAACCGAGTTGCTTTTACTGGACCGATTGAATTGAAATTTGGCACAAACTATCAAGAATTCAGAGCGCTCGTGGCCCAGCAGCACCCGCCTACCGCGTGCGGTATGCGAGGTTAAGCAATGTGGGTGCAGGTCAGGTCTTGGATGGGTGACCGCTTTGAGTAATTACTAACTGAGTGCTCTCGTGCTTTGGAAGGCACGTTAAGCCGTTGATCCCGGCTGCTGTTTACGACAGCAGTCGTTAAGCCAAGTTAGAGGCCTTCAGGTGGCTTGAGAACTTCTAACAGTCAAGTTGCCCACTCACTTTGACAAAGGGGGATCGAAGTTGCACTACGTCCGTAGGGAGTACCCACCGTTACCCTACACGTGACCCCTGGATGGTGCTAAAAGTGCAACAAAAACTGGCAACCGTACTTGTCTTCCCGAAGATTTCACGGTTCGTAAATAAATGCCATACGATTAAAAAAAAAATTAAAGGTTGATTTAAATGGAAAAAATATCGAAACCTCTATGTCGTTTTTAAAAGCCAATCCTTTTTTTTACAATCCCTTGCATGCATGGAGTGCCAAAATTTACCTTAGATTCGAATTAAGAGACCTCTCGGACGCTCAGATCTCGATTTTGAACGAAATCGGGACGAAAAAAAAATCAATATGGCCACCTCTTACACAAATTTTACCTGGGATTCGTATTAAGAGACCTCTCGGACAATCAGATATCGATTTTGAACGAAATCAGGACGGAAATGAAGAAAATCAATATGGCCGCCACTTTTTCCAAATTTTACCTAGGATACGTATTAGGGGACCTCTCGGACGCTCGGATATTGATTTTCAACGAAATCGGGTTGGAAGCAAAGAATATCAATATGGCTGCCACTTTTTCCAAATTTTACCTCGGATTTGTATTAAGAATTCTCTCGGACGCTCCGATATCGATTTTGAACGAAATCGTAACGGAAATGATAAAAATGAATATGGCTGCCACTTTTTCTAAATTTTACCTCGGATTCGTATTACGAGACCTCTCGGACGCTCAGATATCGATTATGAACGAAATAGGGAAGGGAATGAAGAAAATCAATATGGCTGCGACTTTTTCAAAATTTTACCTCTAAGTCGTATTAAGAAACCTCTCGGATGCTCAGATATCGATTTTTAACGAAATTGTTAAAGAAAAGAAGAAAATCAATATGGCCGCCACTTTTTTAAAATTTTACCTCGGAGTCATATTAGGGGACCTCTCGGACGCTCAGATATCGATTTTGAACGAAATCGGGACGGAAATGAAGAAAAGCAATATGGCCGCCACTTTTTCCAAATTTTACTTCAGAGTTGTATTAGGATACGTATTAGGGGACCTCTCGGACGCTCGGATATTGATTTTCAACGAAATCGGGTTGGAAGCAAAGAATATCAATATGGCTGCCACTTTTTCCAAATTTTACCTCGGATTTGTATTAAGAATTCTCTCGGACGCTCCGATATCGATTTTGAACGAAATCGTAACGGAAATGATAAAAATGAATATGGCTGCCACTTTTTCTAAATTTTACCTCGGATTCGTATTACGAGACCTCTCGGACGCTCAGATATCGATTATGAACGAAATAGGGAAGGGAATGAAGAAAATCAATATGGCTGCGACTTTTTCAAAATTTTACCTCTAAGTCGTATTAAGAAACCTCTCGGATGCTCAGATATCGATTTTTAACGAAATTGTTAAAGAAAAGAAGAAAATCAATATGGCCGCCACTTTTTTCAAATTTTACCTCGGAGTCATATTAGGGGACCTCTCGGACGCTCAGATATCGATTTTGAACGAAATCGGGACGGAAATGAAGAAAAGCAATATGGCCGCCACTTTTTCCAAATTTTACTTCAGAGTTGTATTAGGGGACCTCTCGGACGCTCAGATATCGATTTTGAACGAAATCGAAACGGAAATGAAGAAAAGCAATATGGCTGCGACTTTTTCAAAATTTTACCTCTAAGTCGTATTAAGAAACCTCTCGGATGCTCAGATATCGATTTTTAACGAAATTGTTAAAGAAAAGAAGAAAATCAATATGGCCGCCACTTTTTCCAAATTTTACTTCAGAGTCGTATTAGGGGACCTCTCGGACGCTCAGATATCGATTTTGAACGAAATCGGGACGGAAATGAAGAAAAGCAATATGGCCGCCACTTTTTTCCAAATTTTACCTCGGATTCGTATTACGTGGCCTCTCAGACGCTCAGATATCGATTTTGAACGAAATCGGTTTGGAAATGGAGAAAATCAATATGGCCGCCACTTTTTCCAAATTTTACCTCGGATTCGTATTACGTGGCCTCTCAGACGCTCAGATATCGATTTTGAACGAAATCGGTTTGGAAATGAAGAAAGTCAATATGGCTGCCACTTTTTCCAAATTTTACCTCGGATTTGTATTAAGAGACCTTGTGGACGCTAAGATATCTATTTTGAACGAAATTGGGACGGAAATTAAGAAAATCAATATGGCTGCCACTTATCCCAATTTTACCTCGGCGGAGTCGTATTACTCTCGGACGCTCAGATATCAATTTTGAACGAAATCGCAACGGAAATGAAGAAAATTAATATAGCCGTTACTTTATTCAAAGTTTACCTCGGATTCCTATTAAGAGTCCTCTCGGACGCTCAAATATCGATTTTTATCGAAAAAGTATCGGACGGCACTGATTAATACAACCACTTACTTACAATACATTGAATCAAAAAAGGTCGTCTCTTCATAGGGAATTCACGGCATTTCATGCAACTTAAGATCTTATAAGGAACCTACATGCCAAATTTGGTATCTCTCCAACCAGTAGTGTGGGCTGTGCGTTGATATGTCACTCACTCAGTCAGTCAGTTTCTTCTTGCAATTTGGCAAAAACTTTTAAAAGTTTTCATGTCCGCAATATAAAATTTCGAAATCAATGCCATTTTCAAAATTAACGACCCAAAAAACCATAAAAACGACGCCCATATTAATATTTAGACATTCATTCAACCCCCTTGGAACCCAACAGAGGGAATGGTATTTCACGTCCTCCACGTGGGATTTTAAAATCATTGTTGTTTTCGTAATCAGCGACCCGATAAACCATAGAAACAAAACCTACCCATATCGATTTTCAGAATTTGTCACCACATTTCCCCCTTTTAGATGTTGATTTCTCATAAAACCTGAAACACATGTTTACTCATTTAACATTACAAATACTCCTGTCAAGTTACGAATAAAATAGTCCAACTAATCTTGATTCCCCACACACAATTCGAACCCCCATTTTACCCCCTTATGGAGTGAATTTTGAAAAATCCTTTTTTAATGCACCTCTAGACCTTATATGGAACCTGTATACTAAATTTAGAATCTCTAGAACCAGCAGTTTGGGCTGTGCGATGATATTTCACTCACTCAGTCAGTCAGTTATTTCTTGCAATTTGGCACAAACTTTCAAAAGTTTTCATGTCCACAACATTAAATTTCAAAATCGATGCCATTTTCGTAATGAACGTCCCAAAAAACCATAAAAACGACACCCATATTAATATTTAGACATTTCATCCCCCTCGCACCCCAACAGGGGGGATGGTATTTCACGACCTCCATGTGGGATTGTAAAATCATTGTTGTTTTCGTTATCAGCGACCCGGTATATCATAAAAACAATACCCATGTCGATTTTCAGAATTTGTCACCACCTTTCCCCCTTTTAGGGGTTGAGTTCTCAAAAACCTGCAATACGTGTTTACTCATTTATCGTTAGAAATATTCCTGTGAAGTTTCGAATAAAATAGTCCGACTAATCTTGATTCCCCACACACACTTCGGACCCCCATTTAACCCCCTTAGGGGTTGAATTTTGAAAAGTACTTTCTTAATGCACCTCCAGACCTTATATGGAACCTACATACTAAATTTAGAATCTCTAGAACCAGCAGTTTGGGCTGTGCGATGATATGTCACTCGCTCAGTCAGTCAGTTATTTCTTGCAATTTGGCACAAACTTTCAAAAGTTTTCATGTCCACTACATTAAATTTCAAAATCGATGCCATTTTCGTAATGAACGTTCCAAAAAACCATAAAAACGACACCCATATTAATATTTAGACATTTCATCCCCCTCGCACCCCAACAGGGGGGATGGTATTTCACGTCCTCCACGTGGGATTTCAAAATCATTGTTGTTTTCGTTATCAGCGACCCGATAAACCATAAAAACAATACCCATGTCGATTTTCAGAATTTGTCACCACATTTCCCCCTTTTAGGGGTTGATTTTTCAGAAAACCTGAAACACGTGTTTACTCATTTATCATTAGAAATACTTTTGTGAAGTTTCGAATAAAATAGTCCAGCCAATCTTGTTTCCCCATACAAACTTCGGAGCCCCATTTCACCCCCTTAGGGGTTGAATTTTGAAAAATCCTTTCTTAGTGCACCCCTAGACCTTTTAAGGAACCTACGTGCCAAATTTGGAATCTCTAGGATCAGCGGGTTGGGCTGTGCGTTGATATGTCAGTCAGTCAGTCAGTCAGTCAGTCAGTCAGTCAGTCAGTCAGTCAGTCAGTCAGTTTCTTCTTTTATATATTTAGATATGTCTCAGTTTGAGACTCTCAAACTCACGGGAGTTTTCTATATAAAATTGAGATTTAATTTGTTTGTGTCACACTTAAATATTTAATGTTTATTCGAACACGTCACAACTACATACAACAGGTCCTTTTCTTAAGTTTTTTACCTGTAACTGAATTCGTTGCTGGTTCCTAACAAAGAGTACAAGATATAATACTGAGATTGCTAAGAACGTTCGAAACACGAAACTAATGCTTGCACTGTCATTTGGACCTAGGGAAATGAGAGGCATTGGATATTATTAGTGTTCCCAAAATCACAAAAAAATTGAATTTGCACAAATTACACGATAAAAATACATATGTACTAAATCTCACTTCATCAGTACAAAAATGTCACACACACAGCTGGTTACCAACATCTTCGATTTTTTTAACGTATAAACTTTCAATGCTTTTTCGTTTTCAATAATTTCTGATCATTTCACCGTTATCACCCATATAGGGTATCTTGTGAAGTAACGAAAACTCTTGTCATTCGCCGTGTGGATCGTCACTAACTGAGGTTACTAATTGTTCGTGTCAATTAAAACCCAAACAATATATATAGAATATTTAAATCATTAAATGGAATCACACTTCCAATTAAAGTGTTTGCCGGGTACACATTCAAGACATACCAAAATCTATTACAAAAGTAAAAAATAAATTTCTAAATTCCGCACATAAAAATACAGCAGCGCGTCATTAAAAAAGTTATTTAATATTATTCAACAAAACAATAGAGAAAAACAAATAATTATAAATTATTTTGTCTGGTTCTTCAAGGTTACGCGCATAATACAGGTTGTTAAAAACATGTACAGCATTTTAGGGTTCATTACACCACTGCCCAAAAAGGAGTGTAATATTTTCAGGGTTCATTATGTGAGATTTTTTATTCCATTATGTTCTAAATCGAGCTAACATAGTTTTCCCTTGCAACTATGTATTGAAACCGTTATCTCAAAAGCGGCGCGGATACTATTAAAAGGACTACGGTACTGGAGTAAATAAGTAATAACAAAATTTTTGATAGGAAAAGGCTTTTGTTAAGAAAACCTAAACGTCGCGTATATTAACTACTAGTGGCTCTGAGAGATGTAGACCTCGCATTTTATTATTTCAAATTTTTTAAAGACTGAATCGACAAAAAAAATCTGTATAATTACCGATTACGAACCTGCTCACAAAATTTCACGAGAACCGGTTGAGAAATGCGACCTGTACGTATAGAGGAGAACATCTGGACAGACAGACAGACAATAATATAATGTTTGTTATATTATTGTCTGTCTGCTTAATGTTTATTGTTGTAATAATGTTTTTGATACACATACATATTTCACAAATAGCAGGCTACATCTGCTATTCTTGCGACAAAATACTTAACCAACGCGTTGCATTTCTCCCGCTGCCACTGTATATTAGGCGGGATTTTTTTAGGGTAGTGACCGGTTTGGGATGAAGTATCGTGGATGCCAGTGTGCGGCTAACGTGACGGACTCGGCGCTGAAACCCTTGCTTCAGTGGGCTCTTTCAGCCTTTTAGTTATGGTTCTGTGGGCGGCGAGGGATGGATGATGTCGTACAACATTTTTTCAATCTTTATGAATCTGGGATTGTAACCTGCGAGACTAAGGCTGGGTTGCACCAAACCGTCTGTAATCGTAAGCTGTGTTCGTTAAAATTTCAATGTATGGAAAGTTTGACAAGTTTCTATGGGACGACAGCTGCCGACGCCATTTTGAACGTTGATCAATCTGTGATCGTAAGTCGGTGCAACCCAGCCTAAATAGTCAGTGGCTATAATTGATGAATCACGGTGTGGATCATTATCTTTTCGATGTACACGCACGTGTCCCCAAAGGATTCGTTGACTCTAGACGAATCACAAGTGCATTGCCTTCAGGAATGTAGCCCTATCCCCACTCCCTTATCTACGAAGTTTACCAAGAAAATGTTTAAGCCAGGGATATACTGAGGGGACAAATGTCCTGCGACACGTGTCGCCAGCGACGTAGAGTGAAGTAGCGCGACGTTGCTGGACTTCGCTCGACAAAGCTGGCAACATCGCACGACACGGTCGTGTCGCCAGTGACGTCAGGTGAAGTGGCGCGATGTTGCCGGACTTTGCTCGACATATCTGGCACCATATGAGAATGGTCACATATGTCAGGCGAAGTTTCACGAAGTCGCACGACTTCGTCTGACGTCGCTACGGGCATAAATCGCGCGATGTCGTCAGATATAGTCTGACATTAAAGAGTAGAAATTAAATAAAATAGAACTAACATAGAACGTTACATGGCAGGCACCAGGTGTCATGTGAAAGATGTCAAATATTGGCCCGTAAATAAACATTGAACTGCTGCTGGTGAGTATTACCGTTGTTTAACCAGTTTTTGTTCGACGAATATATCTAAATAAAGTGAAAATGAAAAAAACAATTCGCAGTGAAGCACGGGAAGTAAAACTTCAGGTGTTTTTAACGTGATTTTCCGAAGCTTGAGGGTGGAAAGTGATTGCTGGATTTAGAAGAAGTTTACAAACGAACTGCTAATTTAACGGGTATGTACTGCTAAAAAGATATTGACTTAATAATCATTATTTGGATGTAATTTCGCTATTGTAAATAATTTGAGATTAGGTAAATAATGTTCGATATTGAAATGTCATAGAGCGTAAATGCCACTTCTTGATATTTAACTACTCGATCACATAAAGAATGCAAATGAGACGAACAAAATAATCTTTATATTATTTGCATAGGTTGCAACTAGCCTGTAAAGATTAAATATTACTAAATAAATGTAGTAGGACCTAAAATACTAAAAAGTTACACTTGTACAGTCAGCTGCAGAGAAGCGTGACCCCCCCTTCATAGAAGTTTTGTATACAGGGCGTCCCACGGCGATGCCACATGGAGGGAAAGTACCTTAAATATCACAGATAGCATATTTTGCTGAAAGAAGACTTCATTTTATTTTTAAAACTTAGTAAAGTCGCATTCATACTTTTTTAATTTTTTTTGAAAAAAAAAATGTATGGAAAAAAAATTTCGCGTCATTGGAGGAAAAGTACCTTAATTATTGTAAATAAACATCTTACTGAAAGAAGGCATTATTTCGATTTAAAAAAACAAGTTGAATTGCATTTTAAATAATTTCATGGCTAAACCGGGAATCGAACCCGCTACACGAGAAAAAAAATACCCTGTAGCTTTGACATATCGATCGAAAGACTACACATCAAATGAAAAAAGTAATGGCCTTCCTTTTGTTTCCAACACTATGTTATTTGGCAAAAAAAAATCTCACATTGACGCCTTTCGATCGGTATGACAATACTACTTAAGATATTTTTTTTCTCGTGTAGCGGGTTCGATTACCGGTTTAACCATGAAATTATTTAAAATGCAATTCAACTTGTTTTTTTAAATCGAAATAATGCCTTCTTTCAGTAAGATGTTCATTTACAATAATTAAGGTACTTTTCCTCCAATGACGCGATTTTTTTTTCCATACATTTCTTTTCTAAAAAAATTAAAAAAGTATGAATGCAACTTTACTAAGTTTTAAAAATAAAATGAAGTCTTCTTTCAGCAAAATATGCTATCTGTGATATTTAAGGTACTTTCCCTCCATGTGGCATCGCCGTGGGACGCCCTGTATAGGGGGGTCACGCTTCTCTGCAGCTGACTGTACATAGATACTAATCCACTTGTCATCTGATACCCAAATAACTTTGAGTACTACTTATTGATATGATCATAAATATGTATAAAACTTTAAAATGTACATTGTTTCAGGGAAGTCAGTACTGTAAAGAAAGTAGTGAATGAAAGAATTACGTAAGAATAAGGGAAAATTTGGAATGCCTACAAAGCACAGAAAAGGGCGTCCTAAAAACAATGACTTTGATATATGATTTTTTTAATCAATAAATTGGACGAAACTAATAAAAGATCATTTATTATCATTTTCGTATTAATTTTTATAACAAACATGTATAGAATATTACTATAAAATATTGAATATATTGTATTATATTTATTATAAGCAAGTATCAATATCGATCGAGTCCTAGTATAAATATTGCCCGTTAAAGCACAGTGGCGACCTCAATTAATTTCCACTCTTTATTGTCAGACTATATGTCAGGCGAAGTTTGCGAACTCGCACGACTTCGCCTGACGTCGCTACGGACATAAATCGCGCGATGTCGTCAGATATGTCAGGCGATGTTTCCGAAGTCGCACGACTTCGCCTGACGTCGCTACGGACATAAATCGCGCGATGTCGTCAGATATGACAGGCGACGTTTGCGAAGTCGCACGTCTCCGCTTGACGTCGCTACGGGCACCCCGAATTAATGGATTCGGAACGGGTAGACGATAGTTGCACGGAACACTCTGTGTGCGAATCGGACTCGCACTTGACCTCTTTTCTTTAATATGCCCTGACAACAATACAATAGGTATTAAGTTAGAGCTTATACTAAATTAATTAGCGGGGGCTGTATTTTTGGTGCTGATGAGATACTAGACGTGACGCTGCTGTATATAGGATGATTCCATTGACAACTATTGTACCTTCGGCGTCGGGCTTTGATAACTCGAGTTTGCTATTTTCTAACGTCCGAGGTAATCACAATGTTTTCATCACCACCACCACCACCATATCAGCCCTAGGACGTCCACTGCTGGACATAGGCCTCCCCCAATTTCATGGGGGGTAAATGCCATCAGTCAGTATCAGTGCATGGTCACCGAGATGAGCGCGCAGCTTCAATATTGCAACCAATCACAAAGCAGTATTCTTGCGGCGCACGGCCTACTAGATTTGTCGGCTTCATAATTTCAAACAATCACAGAACAGTATTCTTGTGCAGCGCGGCCAGCTAGATTTTATTAAACCAATCAGTCAATTATGAAAATCCATAACTCCCGTGGGAGGTAAATCGGCTATAACTTCTCTATACGCCTGCGTACAAAAGGACCGTTTATGAGCAATTGTGATGAAAATAATGTAGGGTCCAACGCGAGTTACCGCTGCGCAGCAATGAGCACGCAGACCAGACCGCCTGTCGTGGACAAGCATAAACTCGCTAAGATAGGACGTTGTGCGTACTACTCGGGCGGGACCTGGCGTTTTTAACCGATCGCCCAAAGACATAATAAATGCAGTTTCCACCCCAGTGTTCGATGGAAGACTGAAAAAATGGCTCCGCGAACCGATATGTTTTACGATTACAGTGAATTTTATAACCTACCAAGCATAGTGTAACCGTTAATAATACTACGTAATTCTTTATATTATTATATTCTGACTAAATATTTATTCAAGTTTAACAAGTTATTGCCATAATTGTTATTATTTATAAATATCTGGGGGCACGGCAGTGCCCCCGCCAAGTCGAGCGCGAAGCAAACACTGCCGTACCATCCTTTACTGGAACCATTTCGCCACATTTTCAGGCCCCTACTCGGGCGGGACCTGGCGTTTTTAACCGATCGCCCAAAGACATAATAAATGCAGTTTCCACCCCGGTGTTCGATGGAAGACTGGAAAAATGGCTCCGCGAACCGATATGTTTTACGATTACAGTGAATTTTATAACCTACCAAGCATAGTGTAACCGTTAATAATACTACGTAATTCTTTATCTAAATATATAAAAGAAGAAACTGACTGACTGACTGACTGACTGACTGACTGACTGACTGACTGACATATCAAGGCACAGCCCAAACCGCTGGTCCTAGAGATTCCAAATTTGGCACGTAGGTTCCTTATAAGGTCTAGGGGTGCACTAAGAAAGGATTTTTCAAAATTCAACCCCTAAGGGGGTGAAATGGCGGTCCGAAGTTTGTATGGGGAAACAAGATTAGTTGGACTATTTTATTCGAAACTTCACAGGAGTATTTCTAACGATAAATGAGTAAATACGTGTTTCAGGTTTTTTGAGAAATCAACCCCTAAAAGGGGGAAATCTGGTGACAAATTCTGAAAATCGACATGGGTATTGTTTTTATGATATACCGGGTCGCTGATAACGAAAACAACAATGATTTTAAAATCTCACGCGGAGGACGTGAAATACCATCCCCTCTGTTGGGGTGCGAGGGGGGATGAAATTTCTAAATATTAATATGGGTGTCGTTTTTATGGTTTTTTGGGACGTTAATTACGAAAATGGCATCGGTTTTGTAATTTAATATTGTGGACATTAAAAATTTTGAAAAATTGTGCCAAATTTCAAGAAATAACTGACTGACTGAGAGACTGACATATCACCGCACAGCGCAAACTGGTGGTTCTAGAGATTCCAAATTTAGTATGTAGGTTCCATATAAGGTCTTGAGGTGCATTAAGAAAGGATTTTTCAAAATTCAACGCCTAAGGGGGTGAAATGGGGGTCCGAAGATTGTATGGGGAATCAAGATTAGCTGGATTATTTTATTCGAAACTTCACAGGAGTATTTCTAACGATAAATGAGTAAACATGTGTTTCAGGTTTTTTGAGAAATCAACCCCTAAAAGGGGGAAATCTGGTGACAAATTCTGAAAATCGATATGGGTGTTGTTTCTATGGTTTATCGGGTCGCTGATTACGAAAACAACAATGATTTTGAAATTCCACGTGGAGGACATGAAATACCATCCCCTCTGTTGGGGTGCGAGGGGGATGAAATGTCTAAATATTAATATGGGTGTCGTTTTTATGGTTTTTTGGGACTTTAATTACGAAAATGGCATCGGTTTTGTAATTTAATATTGCGAACATGAACATTTTTGAAAATTGTGCCAAATTTCAAGAAATAACTGACTGACTGAGAGACTGACATATCACCGCACAGCGCAAACTGGTGGTTCTAGAGATTCCAAATTTAGTATGTAGGTTCCATATAAGGTCTTGAGGTGCATTAAGAAAGGATTTTTCAAAATTCAACGCCTAAGGGGGTGAAATGGGGGCCGAAGATTGTATTGGGAATCAAGATTAGCTGGATTATTTTATTCGAAACTTCACAGGAGTATTTCTAACGATAAATGAGTAAACAGGTGTTTCAGGTTTTTTGAGAAATCAACCCCTAAAAGGGGGAAATCTGGTGACAAATTCTGAAAATCGATATGGGTGTTGTTTCCATGGTTTATTGGGTCGCTGATTACGAAAACAATAATGATTTTAAAATCCCACGTGGAGGACGTGAAATACCATCCCCTCTATTGGGGTCCGAGGGGGATGAAATGTCTAAATATTAATATGGGTGTCGTTTTTATGTTTTTTTGGGACGTTAATTACGAAAATAGCATCGGTTTTGAAATTTAATATAGTGGTCATGAAAACTTTTGAAAAATTGTGCCAAATATCAAGAAATAACTGACTGACTGAGAGACTGACATATCACCGCACAGCGCAAACTGGTGGTTCGAGAGATACCAAATTTGGCATGTAAGTTCCTTATAAGGTCTAAAGGTGCATGAAGTGCCGTGAGTTCCCTATGAAGATACGACCTTTTTTGATTCAATGTATTGTAGATGGTTTTATTGATCAGTGCCGTCCGATACGATTTCGACATAAATCGATATTTGAGCGTCCGAGAGGACTCTTAATAGGAATCCGAGGTACCTAAACTTTGAATAAAGTAACGGCCATATTGATTTTCTTAATTTCCGTCCCGATTTCGTTCAAAATCGATATCTGAGCGTCCGAGAGGTCCCTAATACGACTCCGAGGTAAAATGTGGAAAAAGTCGCAGTCATTGATTTTCTTTTTTTTTTCGCCCCGATTTCGATCAAAATCGATATCTGAGCGTCCGAGAGGTCTTTTAATACGAATCCGAGGTAAAATTTGTGAAAGTGGCGGCCATATTGATTTTCTTCATTTTCGTCCCGATTTCGTTCAAAATCGATATCTGAGTATCCGAGAGCTCTCTTAATACGAATCCGAGGTAAAATTTGTGAAAGTGGCGGCCATATTGATTTTCTTTTTTTTCGTCCCGATTTCGTTCAAAATCGATATCTGAGCGTCCGAGAGGTCCCTAATACGACTCCGAGGTAAAATGTGGAAAAAGTCGCAGTCATTGATTTTCTTTTTTTTTCGTCCCGATTTCGATCAAAATCGATATCTGAGCGTCCGAGAGGTCTCTTAATACGAATCCGAGGTAAAATTTGTGACGGTGGCGGCCATATTGATTTTCTTCATTTTCGTCCCGATTTCGTTCAAAATCGATATCTGAGTGT
Source organism: Notocelia uddmanniana (assembly GCA_905163555.1). NCBI lineage: Eukaryota > Metazoa > Arthropoda > Insecta > Lepidoptera > Tortricidae > Notocelia > Notocelia uddmanniana. The sequence goes on from LR991055.1 coordinate 29,460,005, forward strand.
CCGAGAGGTCTCTTAATACGAATCCGAGGTAAAATTTGTGAAAGTGGCGGCCATATTGATTTTCTTTTTTTTCGTCCCGATTTCGTTCAAAATCGATATCTGAGCGTCCGAGAGGTCTCGTAATACGAATCCGAGGTATAATTTAGAAAAAGTGGTGGCCATATCATTTTTATCATTTCCGTCCAGATTTCGTTCAAAATCGATATCTGAGCGTCCGAGAGAATTCTTAATACGAATCCGAGGTAAAATTTGAAAAAAGTGGCGGCCATATTGATTTTCTTTATTTTCGTCCCGATTTCGTTCAAAATCGATATCTGAGTGTCCGAGAGGTCTCTTAATACGAATTCGAGGTAAAATTTGTGAAAGTGGCGGCCATATTGATTTTCTTTTTTTTTCGTCCCGATTTCGTTCAAAATCGATATCTGAGCATCCGAGAGGTCTCTTAATGCGAATCTGAGGTAAAATTTGGCACTCCATTCATACCTATATGCAAAAAAGTTTAATGTTACTATATAGGCGTGTGGGGTATCTATGGATTTGCTTTTAAAAACGACATAGAGGTTTCGATATTTTTTCCATTTAAATCAACCTTCAATTCTTTTTTAATCGTATGGCATTTATTTACGATCCACGAGATTTTCGAGAAGACTAGTACGGTTGCCAGTTTTTGTTGCACTTTTAGCATCACCCAGGGGTTCTGTGTATGGTAACGGTTGGTACTCCCTACGGACGCGGTGCAACTTCGACCCCCCTTTGTCAACTGAGTGGGCAACTTGACTGTTAGGAGTTCGCAAGCCGCTCGAAGGCCTCTAACTTGGCTTAACGATTGCAGCCGGGATCAACGGCTTAGCGTGCCTTTTAAAGCACGAGAGTCAGTAAGTAACCACTCAAAGCGGTCACCCATCCAAGAACTGACCTGCGCCCACATTGCTTAACCTCGCACACCGCACGCGGTAGGCGTGTGCCGTTGGGCCACGAGCGCTCTAAATTCTTGATAGTTTGTGCCAAATTGCAATTCAATAGGTCCAGTAAAAGCAACTTGGTTGTAACAGATGGACTGACAGTAAGGAGTGCGAATGGAAGTGAGGCCAAATTTTCTTTTTGGATGCTCCAATGGTAAGTGGCAAAACCAACCTAATAAATTTAATTGTAGGAAAAATAAATGTTACACATGATATTGATTTAGCCGTATTTCTGTACTTCAAAGGACCAGAGTATATGGCCGCTGCGCGCTGTTAGGTCGTTTACAGACCTATTGGTGTTACTGTAGTACACAGATTCTTTTACTAAGAGCCATTTAAGACATGCTTTTATTTCATCGGCCCTTTCCCCTTCGGCCGCTCGGAAATGTATGATAATAGTTTTCGATCCTTATTTTTGCCAAAATCAAATGAAATTCAACAGTTTGCCGGTTCTCAGAATGTATACTGACTTTTTATCTGTTGTTAATGAATCACAATCACCAAACTTCGTATAGCGAAAAACCCCAGAATGTAACAACTACTTTTCTGTTTGTAAAAGTGCCCTGTGCTTCTGTTCTTTGTAAAAGTGCCCTTGTGGCCTATTTGCAGAATAAATATTTGATTTTGATGATTTTTGATTCTGGAGACCGCATCTAAATCGGTTCAGCCAAACGCGAGATAATCGTGGACAAACATACGAACCTGTTTTTTGTAGAAGGTTAAAAATTTCGCTTAGTACGCGGGCGAAGCCGCGGGCAAATGCTAGTATTATTATATTCTGACTAAATATTTATTCAAGTTTAACAAGTTATTGCCATAATTGTTATTATTTATAAATATCTGGGGGCACGGCAGTGCCCCCGCCAAGTCGAGCGCGAAGCAAACACTGCCGTACCATCCTTTACTGGAACCATTTCGCCGCATTTTCAGGCCCCTATTTGAGAACCTTTGGATAAGACCAGAACGCAGAAATTTTCGTCATCCAGTAAGCTATAATCACATACTTAAAATCCAAAATTTCAAGTCTGTAGGTCATTTAGTTCCGAAGTTAAGCGAAAGCAAAATTTCGCATTTATGACACTCACTCACTCATGATCATAAAATAGAACTAGTACTTCCCATAAACTCAGAGAGCTGAAATTTGGTACAGAGTTAGGGTTTAATGGCCACATAAAGGGAAAACTATAAAAACAAGGATAATCGAAGATCTAGAGTAAATAATAAAATAATAATAACAATAAGAGTCTAAAAAATGCCCTCATGGACATTGGCACATCCATATTATTATTCTCTTGTGGCCAAGTCTACGTGACGCTTTCACGAGTAACCAATCTTCATGGGGTGCACCTCATAAATGATGACTTCAAGAGAAAGCTCAAGTTTCAGCGATCACCGAATACAACCGGCTTAGGCGTAAATACCGCTCCGATCTTTCAGAAATTAAACCGTCTAAACCGTCTAAAAGAATAAATAATTAACGTGAATAGGCAATACGAAAAACTGTTGCTACTGTACTAGAATCAGAAGCGGGAAAAAAAGAAAGATTTGTAATAATAAAAAAACTACTCCTAAAAAGAAAAAAACTGTATCAAAAAGAAAATCTAATAAAGTAAATCAATAAGCCCAAAGCCCACGTTTCTACAAAAAGAAGTGAAATCCCATCAAAAACATTCTGTAAAAAACTAGCCAAGTCGCGATGGAGCAGCTTGTTTATCTCTAAAAAGTAATGAAATCTAGACAAGGTCATGCCAAGTCTAAGGTTCCTTACTGCGATTTATTTATTATTTATAGTTAATGTTGTGTGACTTGGCCGTTGACTTGTACCCACTAACGTATAAAGAATGTTCAAATTATATTCTCAACGAACATTCATACTACGTAATCCTCTGTGCACAAATGTGTTGAACATTCACCTTTATATTTGTGAGATATTTTGCAGTACCAAGTCTCAGGCATTCTTATTATTCTTTATTTGCTAACTAAATAAAATTTTGTGACTTGGCAATTTTCTTATACTTGAATCCTCGAGGTTATATTTTCTATTAAACAAATTTTTTAATCACTTTACACCTCATCGGAGGGCAAAATTACAAAAAAAAATCTTATACTTAAATGCTAGATCAATAACAGGTTTCAAGTTTATTGTTTAAACAGTGACTGTTTGTGCCGATGTTTAAATATACTTTCCTCCTAAACTTAAGAAAAATACTGGACTGATTTCGAAATACTGAACGAAACTTTCCAGTCTTATCGATTAAACATCAGAATAACAAAGAGGCTATAATTTATATCAAAAGAATCTCTTTAAGGGTTTAAAAGAAAGTGAATATTATGTATGGGGATCTAAACATTTATTAAGAAACTTGAAACTTCCCCAATAGATTTTAAAATGCGATTTCGGAAGAGGTGAAATCAGCGTTGAAAGTATGTTGTTTGAAAAATATTTGCTCCACAAACAAACTTTCAAACCCCTTCTTACCTCTCCAGAGGGCGAAATTACAAATACGCTAAATTCAGTTTTCAGGTATTTATTTCAATGCTAAGTTTATAAATGAAGTTTAAAGTTATATGTTTAAAATATTTGCTATCTAAACCAAATTATTCCCCTTTTTACCCCTTCAGAGGACCAAATTTCTAATTGGCTGGAATCAGTTTTCTAATACATTAATAATGGTCTTTAAACGAAGTTTCAAGTTTCAGGATAAATAAATTTTTGCTCTCCAAACAAACTAATCCCCTTTTCACCCTTTTAAATGCCGTATGTTTATAAACGCTGAAAACCGTTTTCTTCCATTCTTATTAGTCTATTAGAAAATTTTATGTTTCGTGGATAACAATATTATTTATCGCTATACAAACTTTCCACCCCATTTTACCCCCTTAGATTGATAAAGTTTGAGATAAACGAAACGATACCCCTTTAAAAATGTAAACACCCCTTTCTTGAAGAACCCGATACTGTAGACCTGGGAAAAACCTCGGCAGGGAGATCATTCAACAACCGCAGTGTCCGAGGAAGGGAGCAGGGGTGTCTGGAAGTATTACTGTCCCCTCTGGGCTGGAGCACCTGGATACCAGTTTGGACCTTTTGATTCGCTTTATAGACGTGATGTGCGAATCGTAGACGATCCCAAACGTACTAGCGATATTGAACCGTTAAGTTTAAGGACAAACTTTGCCTCCTTGTGCATGTTCTATATGGCTTGTATAATGAGTTGTACTCCGAATGATACCGCTCGCCGTTGGCAGAGCATTCAACCTCACACCTTCGAACCAATTAGGTTGCGTACGGTACGGTTTCGAAGGAATTTCCACCTTCGGGCGCTCTGATTGCGGAATGAGCTCCATGTCGAGGTTTTCCCGAGGGACTTCAGTATGGGGATCTTCAAGAAAGGAGTGTATACATTTATAAAAGGTCAACAACGCGAATGTGACTCCCCTGGAGTTGCAGACATCCACGGGCGGCGGTGACCGCTTACCACCAGGCTTACGATTGGTTTTACGTTTGTTTGTCACAAACAAGCGTAAAGCAATAATCAATTAAAATCATCCTGTATGCTGCGTGACGTCAATTCAGATCATCAGATTCTGTTCAGTTCATCACTAAAAATCACACCATCCACGTTAGCACACAGTTGCTCTTGGTAAAAATCAAATCGTAAAGAATGTTCTGGCAGCTAGCGCTAGTGGCGGCTGCGTGCGCTGCGTACTACAGATGGTCGCGCCAGCGGCTGTACCGCCTCGCCGAAGAGATATCTTCCGGTGTTAAATGTTATCCGATAGTTGGACACGCTTATAAATTTATTGGAAGCGGCCAAGGTAATCTGTTTTTGTTTATTTATTACTAGCTGTCCCGGCAAAGTCGTTCCGCTTCCGACCCGCCCCATTCAAAATGTGTGAGAATTATTTTACATTTTAATAGTTATTCTGCAATTCGGAGCGAAGACAAATCCAAATCTCAGAGAATTTGAAAATCGGCCCAGCCGTTCTTTTGTTATAAATGGTGTTAGTAGGTAATACGACATTGTTATACAAGGTGAAATCTTATTGGTGATACAAAATAGAAAATAATTTTTAACAACTTTTACTATGGGACCAACTTCGTCAGAGTAAACAAAAAAACAACTATTTCATACAGTTTGCTCTGTTGATTGAAGTACTAAATCCTATGAAACATCGATTTTGTTTAACACGGTCAAAGTTGGTCCCATAGTAAAAGTTGTTTAAAATCATGGCCATTTTCATATTTTTATATTTTGTATCACCAATAAAATTTCACCTAGTATGTATAGTATAGGCAACAAAAGTCCATATTGAAATATACCTTACGGAATAACATACATACCTATCAGCCGTAGGACGTCCACTGTTGGACATAGGCCTCCCCCAATTTCATGGTGGGTAGCATGCGGGTTGGCGATCACAATATCTCCACCGCACTCCAGGGATGCTGCTGCCCATCCAACGGTGGTCTTGGTCGCAGTTTTAGAACATACCCGGATATCTCATATATTAACAAAAGGCTAGTATTTAAAGGCACATAAAAAAAAGAAATAACTACCTAACAAACGATGATTTGCAAAAATGCTGATTTTGCTCGGTTTTGATGTGAGTTTGTTTTTTGATGTGCAATTTAGATTGCAAGTGAGTATTTTTGAAAAAAAAAATATATGTATCCTTTATCAAAATAATCGTCTTATAAGACAGTGTGCAATCGCTAAGTGTATTACACTGTATTCAAAGGTTTGTGATGACGCTTTTTTGCAGATAGACTGAAAGCAATTCAAGAATTTGGCCGTATAGCTAATCGCCAGGGTGGCTTATCGAGTGTTTGGTTAGGCAATACGCTATTTATTTGTAAGTATAATTATCATCTACGTTAATATTGTACTAAAGCAGTAACCTGAAAATTTTAAATTAAAGGGAAAGATTAAAAAATAAGGCGTTGTAAGAGGGAACTAGTGAAGGATTTCGTGGACGAGCTTGGTTGTTCCGATAGCTCAGAGGCTAGAGCGATTGGCCGCGTATGCCAGATGTCGCAGGTTTGAATCCTGCTCGGAGCATCAAATTTTTCAATTTTTCCCTTTAATTTGAAATTATCATCTACGATACAAACAAATACTAATATGACGAAAACTGTACCATAAACGACAGGTTATTATGGAAAAACGTGGTTACATTTAAATCATACCGTAAATATCGGGGGTGCTAGTCTTTCCTAATATGGTGACTTCCTGACCTGGCGGTGCGGGATCGGTATGCGGTAGTTAGTTCTTTGACGTAAGCTGACTGATGTCGCAGTGACTTCCTCACTTGATGCTGGCAGTATTACGTGTGCGCAGTAGTAATATCATGCGCAGAAGCAGGGCAGTACTGTAGAAGTAAAAGTAATTTATTCTTCAAATTAGGCATAAGTACATACACCTATGAACGTCAATAAACTACCAACGGTTCGGAAAAATAAACCTCTGCCACGAGAAGACCTGGCGTAAGAAACTCGGCGAGGTCATTTTTTCAAAACAATATACATTGTATAGTTAAATATAAAATTACAGTTTTCGCTACCACAAAATTACAATGCTACAGTAGAACACCTATTTTCGCGATAGATTACCCGTGCAGGACGCTATCACTGCCAAACAACCTATCCATGATGTAATCGTTAACCTTATAATATGCTTTGAAATAAGTGTTCGTTTTACTACAGAATTGAATTTTGAATTGCTAAGTTCAGTAATTTGTTTAGGAATTTTATTGTAGAACTTTATACAATATCCTAAAAACGACTTTTTCATCTTTACTTAGTCTATAGTAGGTTATTTTGAGTTTCCCAGTGTTTCTGGTGGCTATTGGTTTATCAGCGTTCGTTGGGAAATAGCACAATTTCTCGAAACCCTCCATACAGAGCACGAAACCCTCCATACAGAAGTTATATTTTATATTTGAATGGGTTGCAGGCAGCCGGTCGGGGTCGCTGCCGTTTGGATTCGAAGTCATGCTTCTGTATGAAGGGCTCGAATTCCTTTGACTCTAGTCGGGTGCGCACCGACTTCGGCCATTTGATGTGAATCGTACATAAATGTAGAGGCGCGCAGTAAAAAGTGCGCAGGTTATTACTGCTGCGCAAACGTAATACTGAGAGTATATCGTCAAGAGAGGAAATCTCACATCAGTAAGTTCAAATCAAAGAACAAAATACCACACATCGATCCCGCCCATAGAAATTTGTTAAACTTGACACACATAATAAACAGATACGATTATTAACGGAGATCGCTTACGATTATTGATAGTTTGAAACAACCGATTCTATTTCAAATTAAAGGGAAAAATTGAAAAAAAAATATGCTCCGAGCAGGATTCGAACCAGCATTTTCGTTAGCAGCGCTACTGCTAATAAAAAGTTAATTTAGTATGGGATGGCGCGTCGTTACTGACGATTTCTCAATGTAATTTATTAAAGACGTTAGTGCCGTTAATAGAAGCCTAAGTCTTCTTGGTAGATGTCGCTGTACGTCTCCCTAAGGCGTTGTAAGAGGGAACTAGTGAAGGATTTCGTGCCCGAGCTTGGTTGTTCGGATAGCTCAGAGGCTAGAGTGATTGGCCGTGCCAGATTTCGCACGTTCGAATCCTGCTCAGAGCATAATTTTTTTTATTTTTGGTCCTTTAATTTGGAATTTGTAATTTTTGTTAGCAGCGTTATTGCTTAATACAAAATTAACCGATCCTATCCTTTAAACTTAAATATATCCTCCTCCTACCTTGGAATTAAATAGCTCCTCGACTAGATATTGATAACTTCGTGGAATGAACACAAGAAGTCTTCTAGCGAATCTTAAAGAAATTTCAATAGTTGTTATTCTATGATACAGGTATGACGGACCCCGAGGCCATAGCTGCGGTGACTAAGGCATGTCTGGATAAAGATGCGTTCACAATGAAGTTCATGAGTATGGTATTTGCCAATGGCACAATATTTGCTCCAGGTAGGAAAAAAAGCATTTTGTTTTCATATTTTTAAAAAGATACTAGGCTAAAGGCTTACGATCGATCTTTCTTATAACCGAGTGAGATAAAAAGAACAATTGTTAAAGAGCTTCTTTGTTTGCCAACTCATGTATATGTACAAAGAGTTCAAAAAATGGGTACGTCACTGCCGGTAATCTTTTTTCACCAAGGCTAATAGACTTCTAACAATAGGTAGTATATTAAATATAATAAAGAAATATCATATTATTGATAATATTTGTGTAATAAATTTACATCAATTATATAATAAAATAATATAGTCTCGTAAAAAAAAAACTCTCAGCCCATTTAAATACTACAGGTGAAAAACTTAAAGCCCCTGTCGCGTGTAGTTGTGGACTGATAGGCTTTTGTTGTGTTTGTGTTTCAATTTTTAAATAATTAATTCCTAATCGAACACGTCTCAAGTACGTACAACTCATACAAGACGGGCCTTAGTACAATAACAACTAGATTAACGCCCCGTTTTAGATTCCGTTATACCTTCTCTGGATGAGTTATGTTATTGACGTTACCAAAATTTCATGTGGTATTTGCCTAACTTGTCCTTATAAAACGTTCTTAATCGATCTGATGCTAGAGGTTTTCAAGAAAACCTAACTCTTCTTCGCTATTTAAATCTGGACTGATCGTGATCATTGCAGTAAACATCTGGCACTCGCGACGCAAAATTATGGCTCCTTTCTTCAGACTACAGAATCTGAAACAGGCAGTTACGGTGTTCGAGGAGCAGAGCCGTGTCATGGCTGACCTGATGCAGTCCGAGGTCGGAAGAGGCGATTTTTCGATGTGGAAATACATGACGTCATACATTTTAGATACAAAACTTGGTGAATATTCATTGTTAGATCGTCTTAGCTTTCTCCCTGGTTGTGCCTTAAGGAGCCCAGAGTCCGCTTTCATACTTAAGTTCAAGATTTGAAGCACTAGTTTAACCAAAGATACTGTAATCTGACCTTCCAACCCAGAGTAAAAACTAGATTTTTTGGGATTAGACCGGTTCCCTCACAATCTCTCACCGAAATATAAAATGATATTTCATGCATATTTTTTTATGAAAAACACTCAATGCTTACAAGCAAAATATTCATGCTCATTATAACAACATAGAAATACCGGAATTTGAACCCAGGTTACATTCTGAATTTAAATGAGTTATTTTAAAGAAACTACATAATTTGATTTGCAAAAAAACTTCGTAGGCAGGGTCACTGCGTTAAGTTAAACCGGTCGTTAAGTGCAAACTTAAACTTGGTGGCTCTGCTTCGAAACTTCGGATAAACTAGGTGTTTACATTCCATTGATTTTTAGAAACTGTTCTCGGCATTAAATTAAAGAGCCAAGAAAACCCGGACAACTTCATGCTCCGCGCAGTATACGAGATGATGGAAATGGTGTTGGCGCGCATCTTGAAGCCATGGTACCACCCCGACTGCGTATATGAGCGGACGCCTGTTTGCAAACAGTTTTTAGACCACAAGAAACGCGCATTCGATTTTATTGACAAGGTAGGTCCGGCTTGTTTGTTCTCCACCTTCAGATAAAATTGTTTGGAGTATTTGTTGCACTTAACCTTCTTCCCAGTATAGGATATGTCCATGAGTTTATTTTCTGCTAATAACTACTCATAATTACAGAATATACAAATAAAAAGAAAAAAAGATGTAACATTTCAACCAAATGGCAAATGTAAGTAGATACCATCGTATTAGTATTAGAGCCTCCAGATTGTTTCATGAGCTAATTTAGCACATTCCAGAGAGTAAGATTATACAACACACAACATTAGCTGCCTTCACCTTGTCAAATAATATTCTGGGATATATGAACATGAGCATGCCTGTAACTACCATTTTTTTCGACATGAGCCGTGCTTTTGATTTTTTTAGCCATGACACACTTTTAGCCAAATGTGAATTGTATGGTATAAGAGGTATAGCTAATAAATGGCTCAAGACCTACTTGCATGAGAGGACGCAATATGTTGAAGTAACCCAAATTGACTCCACCAATACCATAATAGCGCATAAGTAATCTACCAAAATTAACAATTTTGGCGTTCCACAGGGAAGTATCTTGGGCCCTCTGCAATTTTTGTTATACGTGAACGACTTACCAAATGTAACGAATTTTGACTGCACGCTTTTCGCTGACGATCTATCAATAGTCATACCATGACATGATTCTAGTACATATAATAGTGACATAAGTAATACCATTGCTGACATTATTACATGGTTAAGTAAAAATAATTTAAAGGCTAATATTGAAAACACTACATTTATACAATTCGTGAATAAAAATGGCAATAAACATTCACTGACCGTAACTTTTGCAAACCAGAGCTTAACAGAATTTCATCATATGATATTTCTGGGTATATGGATGGACGATGAATTTTCTTGGAGAGAGCATATTAATAATTTATGTAGTAAGATGAACTCATTTTCGTACACTCTATGGAAACTTACAAAAGTTAGCACAAGAGAAACTGCAATCCAGGCCCATCATGGATACATTTGTTCTTTGCTCAGGTATGGCATACTTCTCTGGGGTAATTCGAGCCATGTAAGACGCGTACTCGTGTCGCAGAAACAGTGCGTAAGAGCAATATGTAATCTGGATATTCAGACATTTTGTGAGCCATTTTTTAGAGATTTAAAACTATTGACTGTACCTAGCCTATATATATATGAAGTTTGTTTATTTGTTAAATTTCACCCGGAGTTAAAAAAGTAAAAAAAGAGACATATGTAAGTTTAATACGAGATACCCTGATTGACTCGCTATTCCGCCTAAGAGAACAAAATTGTATAGCAAGGACGCATTTTGTATGTCAGTTAGTATTTACAATATATTGCATGATGACATTAAAGAATTGTCACTTAATTTATTTAATAATAATAATAATAATGTTCAAAACAAATTTTAGTAATCACACACTTCTGCCAAACCACAATGCGGTTTGTTGGCAGTCGAGGCTCCAATTAATAACAAATACGTTTCACAATTAGGTACATTGGTATTCTACTATCAAAAAAAAAACAAATTAAAAGATAGGCTAAGATTCTATGTAGGCACAACAATACAGCGGAACTAATACAGTAAAAACCCACAATACTAAGGGGTTGTTTGAAGAATTTATGTATTAAAATTATTGCATTGCATTTTTAATTTTACTTAATAAGACATTACTAACTTTCTTTTTAAACTGATGCTTTGTGATGCACTTGTTTTTTAAATTTGTAGGTAAACCGTTATACATTTTCGGAATAAGGTACTTTCTACATCTTTGTCCATAGTAATTATTAAAACTAGGTATCAGTAACATATTAGCATCTCTGTTTCTGGTTAATCTTTGATTACTTGCTACATTTTTATATTCATCATTACAGAATTGCTCCAAAGCTAGCGTTAACACTACTTTCTCATGCACTGGCAACATTTTACATTCTAGGAAAAGCTGTTCGTAGTTACTTTCTTTACATCTTATTTTTGTTTTTTTGTCAACCATTAACTTAATAAATCGAATCTGTAGTGTTTTTATTTTGTCTAAATAAGTTTTTAAATTTAAATCTAGATTTAAAAAATGGGTGATACATGAAAGTTTTTACAGCGTCAATGATTATTTTGAATATTATTGATCTTGAAATATTTTATATAGGCTTAAGTAATGACATTTTATCTTGATATAGTAATTTTCAAATGTGTTGTGATTATTAATTTTATGCTCTTTGACTTGTGTTCATTTTGCATGCCAGCTACTGGTGAAATGTGTATTCCATTGCTTATGTAAACCATATTTTCTGTACTATGTTTTAAGCAAAATAAATTACTTAGGACTTATTGATATTACTCTGAAAAAATAAATTTAAATAATGTACCTGGAGCACATACCTACTATTTATGAGGAGGATTGACTCTGGTCAAGACCCTCTGGCTGGCGTATTTATCTCGCCCACAGACCACATCTCGCCCAACGGATCGCTATTACCATCCAGCGCGGCAATGCAGCCATGAGCCAGCCTTATGGGCACCTTGCCACACGGTACAGATCTAGGGCTGGTATTTTATATGTAATCATATAATTTTGTTTAATATTAGTTTATAGTTAAGTTCCTTATATTTTTATGTTTTTCTTTAATATAAACTATTGTCATAAAGACAGCCATAATTTTAACCAATTCAAATACTTAAAAATACTCATTCGATAAATGTCTAAAAGACTACCTCATATTTTTGTGACTTAAACGATACACAAGAAACGACACATGAAATAAACGATATTATATTTTTTTCTGCTTATAAGCGACTATTTCAACAGCTAATTCATAATGATCCTTTGGCACTTGAATATATTGACAATGTTACCGATTTCTATACTGATAATTTTAGATAGCAGCGAGGATGGTTTTAGCAAATTTATGGACGTAATAGTAGAATCTTCTGAAAGAGAAGCGAAAGGCTACTCTGACTTGGAACTGCGCGAAGAGTTGATTGGCATTATTGTGGCGGGTAATGACACCTATTCGGTGAGCTCTTGTTTCACTGCCGTATTGCTATCACGGTACCCTGAAGTGCAAGATAAAGTATTCCAAGAGTAAGTTGCATGTACAGTTTCGAGACCCTAGGTCCGTGGAGCCCCAGCGCACTAAGCCTCTTCAAAGACATCTCGAAGAGGCTTACTGATGTTACTGGCGACCAGAGAGGTGGCGGTTTTCTCGCTCAAAGAATCAGTTTGGCAATTCAGCGAGGAAACGTCGCCGGCATTTTCGGCACAATGCCGCAGAGGCCATTTTTAGATTTAGTTTAGTTTTAGTTTAACTTTACTTTGTTATAGTTTAGTTTTGTTTTCAAGGTTAGTTTTACTATAATACAAAACAATACAAACACGAAATTTATTTATTTGCCAGATAGCATATATAGTTGCAGTTAGTTAGCATACATTGTGAAATTAAACCATAACCTTAATTTATACATTTCTTTAGGGGAAAACAGTGGTCCTCACATTTGGCCAAGCCTGTGTCGTGAAGGCCGTATGATGTATGATATTAACAGTAGATTTAAACAGTAAGATGATATAGATGGATCTCAGGATAAATAAATCTTTTTATTCAAATTGTGTTTCGACAAAAAATATTTACTTCCGTGCATTTAATGTTTCCTGAGACATTGAATTGTAGCTGGTGTTATGTAAATAACTGACAACGTAGAAAAGTTGAAAAACCTCAGGTATTTTCAATTCAAAGTTCAATATCTCAAAAACTGCAGAACCGATTTTGATAAAACATTTTAAATAAATATCGCAAGAAAACCTTACTTATTTAATTTTCTAGTAGTCCACTTTAAATTAAGACTTTGTAGACCAAACTATGATCACACACTTTTTCTCTATAGAACTCCATGTAAAACAATACTTTAGCGAACAATAATGAGATTGACTAATAATAGGTAACGTGTCGCCGAGGCAAGCGTAAGCGCACTAAAACATGTCAGCGAACGCTGGCATTTGGCCTCTATTTCGTTTCCGCAAGATTAGTTTGTTTAATTATTACGATTTATTTAGTCAATCAGTTAAATCGTACAAACATAAATAAATAATAAATAATAGGGGGACAATTTTATACACAAATCGAACTAGTCTAAGAAAGTAAGCTCAAGCAGGCTTGTGTTATGGGTACTAGACGACGATATATTTAATAGATATATACTTAAATACATAGAAAACATCCAAGTCTCAGGAACAAATGTTTCTGCTCACCACAGAAACAAATGCCCTTACCGAGATTCGAACCCGGAACCCCTAGCTTCGGAAGCGGTGTCACTACCAACAAGGCTAAACAGGCCGAGAATTATATACGATACCTTTAAAATGTGAGATTATGTACGATACCTTTAAAAAGCACATTATATGCGAGAATAACAATTACATAAAATACTATTATAATATTGGCGGTTTAAAGAAAAATCATTCCGGACTGTGTTGAATATTTTTAGACTGCAAGAGGTGTTCGGAGACTCAGACCGTGCCATCACCGCGGAAGACCTGCCACGGCTCAAATATCTGGAAGCGGTTATCAAGGAAAGCCTACGCCTTTATCCACCGGCAGCTATTATCATGAGGGAAGTGCACAGCGACGTGGTTTTACGTAAGAAAATCATATCTAAATACATGCTTACTTTAGAAAAAAAACATCATACCAGCAGAGGACTACACCTGAGAGCGCTAGTTCACCCATGTTTTATTTCATATTAATACAAATACGAAAATCAACTCACGGGAGAGATCGATGTTTGATCCTGGTACCTCTAGCTGGATTAACGCCATGTAACGCTATCTCAATATTTCTAAGAGTACAGTATGAGTGGACCACTGAAACGGAGAGAGTGGCGGAACGTGCATACACGCATAAGGGTGCGAAGTTATTCCTTAAAGTTAACGGTTCAATATCGTTTGCGAGTTTGGAATAGCTTTTTCATGCCGGCTTGGCTTTGCCTTCTAAGTGGCTTCGAAACTGGACGTCGCTGGAAATGTCGACACTCATCATCAGTCGTTCTTTCAATGCTGAGGATCGTGACATCATGTCCTTTTATTGCTGACCAGACTTCTCCATAGGCTCCTATCACTACCTACCTTCAAAACTGGACATCGCTGGAAATGTCGACATTCAGTTCACCAATTCTTTCGTATATGTCTTAGAACCGCGGGGCCACAGTAAGTGGTTTTCTTTAGCGGTGAACGCGCATACTTGTATTTTAGTTCATTATTGCAAATGCATATATGCGTGTCGCACTGTTCATTTTAATTGTTTGCAGCATCGGGCACGACTCTGGTGCCTGGGACATCTGTCGTGATCAACATCTGGGCCGCGCACCGTAATCCCATATACTGGGGCAAGGATGCAGAACTCTTCCGCCCGGAGCGCTTCCTGCAGGGCGCGCTGCGCCACTCAGCCACGTACCTCCCCTTTAGCTACTCTCTCAGAGGCTGCGTTGGTAAGTTTCGTTGCTCTCCGTAGAGCCCACTAGTTAGTTTTATTGATATAATAATTAGAAGTATTAGAAGGATGTGATTTTTTTTTTTTTGTATCCTGATTTATTACGTTCAACTATTGCCATATAAGGCTGACAGTCACAGACCACTTTTCCAATTAAAAACAATCAAAAGTCAGAAATTACACGGTCCTCAAACATTAATAATAAAACGAAAAAAGTCAATACAGGTGATGAAAATAACATTAGCATCTACTTTTTAACCGACTTAAAAATTTCAAAAGAGGAGGTTATCAATTCGTTTGTATGTTTTTTTTTTAATGTTTGTTAGTCCATAACTCCGTCATTTCTTAACCGATTTGGAAAATTCTTTTTTTGATTGTTAGTATATATGTCCAAGTTGGTCCCGTTTTTGTCAAAACGCAGTTCTGATGATGGGATCCATAAGGAATTGAGGGAACTCCTCAAATCTTTAAGGCAAACATATAGTGATTTTTTTGTTTTTATCAACAAGTCAAGCATTTTCATCCAAAAATGTGACATTGGATGAAGTGGAACTGCTCATGATGATCAGAACAGAACTCTTCAACGACGAAAAGTTCACGTTTGGCGATTTGTCCTCCTAGCTGTGTTTGTTAAGCAATTTCTATTTTCACGATTAATTTTTGTCATGCTTGATTTCTGATGATGGGATCCATGAGGAATTGAGGGAACTCCTCAAATCTTAAAGGCAAACTTATAGTGATTTTTATGTTTTTATCAACAAATCGAGCATTATCATACAAAAATGTGACATTTGATGAAGATGAACTGCTGATGATGATCAGAACAGAACTCTTCAACGACGAAAAGTTCACGTTTGGCGATTTGTCCTTCTAGCTGTGTTTGTTAAGCAAGTTCTATTTTCACGATAGATTTTTGTTATGCTCGAGTTCTGATGACGGGATCCATTAGGAATCGAGGGAACTCCTCAAATGTGAAAGGCACACAAATAGTGATTTTATTATTTTCATGAACTAATCAAGCATTTTCATTCATAAAAGTGACATTTGATGAAGTGGAACTGCTGATGATGATCAGAATGGAACTCTTCAACGACGCGTAGTTCACTTTTGGCGATTTGTTTTCTTCGTTTTGTTTGTCAAGCAAGCAAGGTTTTTTCATGATTCCATGAGGAATTGAGGTTACTTAGTCTTCTACCATTATAAACATACATTATAGCCATTTTTATTTTATTGTATATCTATCTAAGAGTGCACCATCTAAGTAATAATAATCTTTTACCGGCCTCCCCCATTGAAGTCGGTATTTTTTTCTTAAAAATTATTTGAGATAGTACCTAGACCAGAGTGACATCGATATCACAATGAGAGTCAATGAGAGTGTGTGAGTGAAGATATAGGTTTACCAAGAATTTATTCGTAACCATTATTACAAAATGAAAAACAAATAAAAATGATGAAATATTGAGGCTTTTCTCTTTAAGAGATCTCTTCCAGCTAAACTATGAGCAAACGAGTTGATTCTTATACCCACCAGCACATATACGTCCCTCAGCTGAGCACAAGCCTCCTCTCCTGATGAAAGGAATATAGTATTCTCCACGCTTGCCTAGTGCGGATTGGGGACTTGGCATATAACCTAATAATATCTTCTCAGATTTATGTAGGTTTTTTTAATACCACGTCGGTGGCAAACAAGCGTACGCCCGCCTGTTACTTCTAGGTTTAACACATGCGCGTTGCCGACCCTTTAGGAAATTATACACTCCTTTCTTAAGAACCCCATACTGTACTCCATCGGGAAATGCTCGGCAGGGCACTCATTCCACAATTGGAGCGTCCGAGGGAGGAACCATTTAGGTTCTAAAGTGTGAGGATGAATGCCCTGCCGACGGCGAGCGGTGCGATGGTAGAAAGCCGTCGTGGGCATCGTGTCGAACAGTTGCCTCGTAATGATGCCTTTTAACGAAAAGCCAGCGGTAGAAAAAATTAAATGAGGATTCTTTTCTTTATTTTTGTCCAAGGTCCTACTTATGCGATGCTCTCGATGAAGACTGCGCTGGCCAACCTGGTCCGGCGGTACCGGCTGCTGCCGCCGACCGGCGCGCGTGCCGCTGACCCGACGCAGCCACTGCCGCTGCCATTGAAGCTTGACATCATGATGAAAGCCGTGGATAACTTCGTAGTGAGAGTTGAAAAGAGGAATTGACGAACAATCATAAATAAAATAACACTCTGTCGACTTGCAACTAAATGTACTCTCTTTTATATTTCATATTGGTCTCCGACGACAGAACCGCAACGAAATCTATTCGCACCGTTTGGCTAGAACGTCTATTTTGCACCAGTCATAAGTCCATAGTGAATAAGCACAGTAGAGCCTATAGCAGTAAAACAAATCCACACAAACGTTCGATTTGACGCACCCACACACTCACACGTCATTACAGTACACTTAAGAAGGTCTCGGGGGGTTTCGATCACGTGTGCCGCGCACTTATCGCGTAGAATAGTTGAAGAAGTTTTTAATAAACTAGCGCTAGCTGGCCACTATTTTGATTAACGTGACGAATGATTTGATGAAAATGCGATTAAACATAAGAAATAAAAATGACCCATATATAATATTGCGTGGTTTATGTTTTATGAATAGGTTATATAAAATATAGAAACAAGATACTTTTATGTATACCTAAACTTTAATTTGTTGTATGACTCGATATGAACTTTATATGCACCTGCGTAATGCTAACCCATCAAAAACATAAATGTGAAAATGGGAGCCAAGTTCACTATTAAGAATATGCGATGCTTGGTTGTCGTCTTCACCGGCAAAAGAATTGAGATCGAAATGGGTGCTAAGTACTGTAGATTCTCTGAAATGGTGCCAAGTCCGGCACTACATTGTTTACAGTAAAACTAATTTACTGCGGCTTTTTGAGCTTTAACTTGGCAGTTTTCTTAAATATCCAACAACTTTTATGGTATTATAACATAATGCATAGAAAACTGTCAAGTTAAGGCTCAAAATGCATTAAGCCACAGTAAATTAGTTTTACTGTAAACCATGTAGTGCCGGACTTGGCACCATTTCAGAGAATCTACGGAACTTGGCACCCATTTAGATCTCAATTCTTTTGCCGGCGAAGACGACAACCAAGCATCGCATATTCTTAATATTGAACTTGGCTCCCATTTTCACATTTATGTTTTTGATGGGTTAGCATTCTAGGTCACCTGGAAGTGGGTTAGGTTTTTGATTACTAGTCAGTCAGTCAGTCAGTGAGTTTTAAAAATGCCGTTTTTTGGAATTTAATATCTCAATAATGATTAAACCTATATTTATGAAATTTGGGGTTCTAATTGTTCTAAAGGATCTTAATACATGTACCAATTTTTTTTTATGTTAGATAGATTTGGAGTTATTGGGGGGTCAAAAATGGCTCCAAACGGTTCGTGTAATATAACACACGGCTTCTGTCCGCCAGTTCCAGCGGTGAACTTGGCTGGACACGCTGCCGCGTGTCTAGATTGCTTTATTGTGTTTTATGTGCCGATGTGTGCTGATGTGATATGTGCTGATGAATAGAATGAATACACTTTGAGCTACTTATTATGATTGTTTATAATTGTTTCTAGCTATTATAAAGCATGATTCACAATAGGCCATTCCGTGTCCAAGCCGGACCGTTTTCTATGTCTATGACAGCCAGACGCCGGCCGTTGCCTTTTTAGTCAACACGTTGTAATCAGACCGGTCTCAGTCCGGCTCGGAAACGGAACGGTCTAGTGGGAATTATCCTTAATTATGCAATGCGATGTACGTGTAATGTAGTAATGGTTATAATAATAATTGCATGATGATGAATTATGTATGACTGTGTATACAGTAAATAATATTGGGGGACAATCTTACACAAATCGACCTAACCAAACTAATCAAAGCTTGTACTATGGGTACTAGACGACGATATACATACTTATATAGATAAATACATACTTAAATACATAGAAAACATCCAAGACCCAGGAACAAATATCCGTGAAAAATGCACAAATAAATGCCCTGGCCGGGATTCGAACCCGGGACCTCTAGCTTCGGAGGCAGAGTCACTACCAACTACGCTAAACAGGTCGTCAAATGATTAAAATGATACTGTAATTTAATAATTATCCAGATAATTATGACGTCATTGATTAAAATTGTTTGTAAATGAAGTAATTGATTTTAAAATGAGTATTATAAGATTTGTAAACATGATATAAATAATGAATAGAGTACCTATGTTAATTCTTCGTTAGTAAATATGTATTTAATAATGAAGCGATCTAAAATACAAGTAAATTGTTATTTTATTACAATTCCGCAAGTAACTAATTGTGACAATATACCGGCGTTGTCGCTAGCAATATTCAAGTCTTGGGAACAATTATTGGGCTCATCGCACAAATAAATGACCTGACCGTGATTTGAACCCGGGACCACTAGCTTCGATGCAGCGCAGGGTCCCTACTAACGAAATCACGAAATGTTAAAAGGACAAGAAATATTACACTCCTTTTTTCGCCAGTACTGAAAATAATAAAAAACATTTCTTTTACAAAGAAAGGACATTTAAAACAAGTCGCCGCTGCTAAGCGAAACTGTTTTTGAATAAGACTAAAAGGGATAATAGAGTCATCTTTCAGTATTATATATCCCACCGTACCCATATTTTGTTGAACAGCGTTTTCTGATAATCTTTAATTTCTGATAATTTTCCAGCTACAATAAAATTGTATATTTATATTTTCACAAGTTGTTTTACGCTCATTAGAATGTCATCTTACCAAAAAAATATTTGTATGAACACTTTTCTACATGAGGCAGTCAGGAAGACTTTCTACTCCCAAGCATTGAAAGTTGTTTTATACAGGATGATTCAGGAGACGTGAGCAGGACCAACACTACATACATAGTAAATGGCAATGAATCGTTAACCATTGTATTTAAGTGAAACACCCATACCTTTTTGCTGTATTTTAATTTTTGTTAAGTTAAAGTTTTATTCTCTACAATCATCACCCTAAAACAACTGGTTTATAAAGATTAAACCTCTAACTGCTATGACAGCACTTTGATTACGAAGAAAGTAAATTGTCACATTGAGTGAGATACGATATTTCAAAAGTAATAGGACTCAGATGACATTCAATTTGACACGTATCACTTGACTGAAGTATTCTGATTGTGGAGTGACCATGAATTTCATAAATAATTTAAAACATTTTCAACACTAAAGTTAAATGAACGTTAATTTCACTAATAGTGGCACGAAGCAGTAGCTTATGATCTACTGAATCTGTAGTGTTGATCTTGCTCACGTCTCCCAAATCACCCATATGGGAGGCATTTTTTCTGTAAAAAAGGCATAATATACACCAAAATTAAAAAAAAAACCTTCGATCTACCTCAATCTGAAGTCAACTAGAAAAATGTTAGCTATTGTGAAAGGACCCGGGTATGTCCTAAAACTACGACCAAGACCACCGGGGAATGGGCAGCAGCATTCCTAGAGTGCAGTGGAGATACTGCGATCGCCAACCCGCTTGCCAAGCGTGGCGATTATGGCATTTACCCCCCATGAAATTGGGGGAGGCCTATGTCCAGCAGTGGACGTTCTAGGGCTGATATGGTGGTGGTGGTGGATTGTGAAAGGGAAATTGAAATAAGAAAATTGCTAATGCCAATCTCTCTCTTAGCGTTCCGTTTAATAGGTCGCGAGCTTATAAAAGATCGTTCACTGTGCGGGCTGTTAAATTATGGAATGGGTTACCGGTGTCCGTGAGGCAATCCCAAACTATAGCATCCTTCAAGGCTGCATTAAAAAGAATATGGCTGTCCGACTCCTGACTATTTTATTATTATTAAGTATAGTATCGTATTATATATTTATTGTTTATATAAACATAATTATTTCACACACACAACTTTTTTTTTTTTTCTTTCGGCTGTAAGTATTTTATTTTATAATACCCAAAATATTTTGTCGTATTTTCTATTGAAATATATACTGATTCGCGTTTTTTATATTCTTATTTAGTATTAAGGTAATGTGTATTCAAAATGAATTTGTTTTGTTTTCAATTTCTGTTTCAGTGCATAATTCACAGGTGGTTTATCTTCATCCTCCATTGTTTTCTTTCAACTCATTTGCTCAAAGGTTAGCTGGAAGAGATCCCTTAAAGGGATAAGCTCGCCTTTGTACTTCCACTTTTTGTTTGTTTGTCATTTTACCGTGTTTTATGTACAATAAAGCAATACATACATACATACATACATAAGATATAATTTGAAATATCCATTAAAAAATACAGGAAACCTTGGTAAAGACTGTCCGAAGACGCTGTTAAACAAAATAAGGGTATTGTGGATTATATAATGGTGAAAGTCACAGACAATTTAATGTTACATTATGATTGTATTTTTATTATGTAGTTTGATATCCACATTCATTTAAAAGATTTTAAACACATTTCATATCACAATCATATGGATAAAACAAAAAACGTAACTAAGAACTAAAACTAATCAAAATAAATTAAAGCTATAATAAGGGGTCGCCCCGAGGCATGGTTCCCAAGATGCTGGCAGCATTTCCTCGCTGGATTGCAATACTGATGCGTTGAGCGAGGAAGCTGCCAGCTCTAAGGTCTCCGGTGGTGTCAGCCAGCCTTTTAGATAACTCTTTGAAGAGTTCTTGGGCACTGGGACCCCAAGGACCGAGGGTCTCGACGCCGAACGGTACAAAACAGTATTCGGCGCCTAGACCCCTATATACTTGTTAGTTTTTGACTTTTTGACCGCCGCCGCAGCTGAACCAGCTCTGATGGATGTTCCGTGAAGATGGGAAGGGGCCAATGACACAGGTGGCGTCCCACACAAGCACCCTACGCATCTTCCACGGAACTAATGACATCCCATCCGGTCTCCTGCCATCGTCCCTAAAAATGCCGGGTGGCTCCAAGAGAACCGGCACATTGTCGCTGGCAAGAGAGCGGCGTAGGATGTCAATGAGAGCGGCGTGTCTGGAGAAAAAGAAAGATTTACTATATCATGCATGACCAGATTTTTTCGTGTCCACACTTTATTAAAAACATATGAACGATGTGGCTAGCCATTTATGCGAAGCTGTTATCTAGCGATATTTTTAGGCTTCCATAGCCAAAATGCCAAAATCGAACAGATTTTTTTGCCCCATCCTCGGGCATTTTGTTACGCGCTAACGCAAGCGGCAGTGCCCTATCTTATACAGACAGCAGGCCAGGGGTAAGTCTTCCCTGCTGTCCGTGGATATAGCTGGATGGACTCCTGACCCTGTGCTCATGTCAATTTATAAGTGTCAAGATATTTGGTTAAAATAAAATACTTAGGACGTGGGTAATGCTAATATTGGTTAGGGTGATTAATTAAAAGAACAGTTCAATTATAAAGTCTGTATATTAGTATTGTTTATCAAGAGAGTCGTGCGCGTTAACTAAACGATGTGATCGATACAAGGCAACAAGGCAACTAACGTGAACAAAAAGCTTCACAATAATACCTAAAGAAAAACATAACACTTAAGAGTGCATTAGTATTCACGAGGGTGAAAGAGAAAGTTATACAAACTCCGAGATAGAGCAGGACGTAGGATTCGTTTTTGTGAATTCCAACAGCTAAAGCCACTTAAACTACACAATATTCTATTACTAATAGTAATAAATGTATTTATGTAATAACTTTGCAAGGGTGACAATAATAAATGAAGATAACCCATCATCAAAATAAAGTATAAACCCATTTGAGTTGTACAGAGCTCTACTACATTTCTTTGTTCTACTTCTTTTTATTTTAATAGAACCGATCCGTGCAGCATTTATGCAAAAACCGTAGTAATCTATCAATCTTGCAAAATTTTGGGGGAATGTCGGAAAACCAATCATCAAACCATGAATTAAAAAGAAAGGGTTTCAGTTTTAATCTGAAAACAATGATGTAGCAATTATTTGCCGAAAATTAAATAAAAAAAATCTTCGCTTTGAGCTTGCGATGTTCCTCCGAATATGGGGGGAAACATTTTTGTGAACTTGCAAATTTGTAAGGCTGTTTGTTGTTCACCAATAAATTCCCGTATTCAATTCACAGACGACGACTCGTCAGCAGCGGGAGCAAAGTGCTGCGTCAAAAACTATTCGAGCCAAATATTTGATGGATTCTCTAGATCTGTAGCAATAAACACGTAGGTCTTGTGTCAAGAAACATATCTTGTTTGAAAATGTAACTCATACAAAATATCTGCAAAACCGAGAACCCTCTCTTATTAACCCGCATCGAGATAGCTATTATGATCCTTAAAATATTCGTATACGGGTCTAAAACGAAATTTATTTATTTACCTTAAATACCGACGTTCCGACACGGGTTGCACCGGTCATGGTCGCGGCAGACTGACGTCTCAGCGGAGATATGGATACACAACATTTAACTACCTCACAATTGTTTATAAAAATGTGAAGGGTAGATCTGAAAAAAGTTTTCTAACCGCTTTTGTGAATCGGACTCGCACATTGCCCATGTACTAACAAAAAGAAACTTTTACGAACCCCTGTTATTTTTATAATAAGAAATGAATTGAAAATGAATTGAAAATCATTTATTCCTGGCAAACACAAAGTATTAAACAAAAAATAAAAATATTTAAACTTAAAAACTTACTTATCACTAATCAAACTTAGGGGGTCAGGGGCCAGTTCTCTGGCGAGACCATTTTGGCCCATAGTGGGACATCATGGAATGCTGCGACAAAAATGCTTTCGAATGCCCGGCCGGCGGTTTTCCAGATTTCCCACTGTTACATTTCTCAACCAATACCCGTGAAGTTTAATGAGCAAATTTGATAACAAAATAAATATTTTGCTATAGACAGACAGGCGGACAGCGGATGCTTATACTAGAACTCCATTGGCACCTTGTTTGGGTACGGAATTACGGAACCCTGAAAACTGAAAATCTACAGTTAATTATTTCAAGGTACATCCTGAGAGTCCGAAAATGTTAACCATGTTTAACGTATTATAAATTTCTGACTTAAAAGAAGATAGCAACAAACAATGGGTAATTTAACAGTACAAATAAAACCACTCCCTGGGCCTTTTGTCTTAATTGTGTAAACATTCTATTTATTCGAGGCATTTTTATTTGGTCACACTTTTTCTAAAATAGCATGGCTTCCGAGAAATTTCTGAGTGGCCAAAGAGAAAATATATTATCTTCACATTAGGCAGTCCCAAAAAAATCTGTCTTATTATATGCATCTCTTATAATATGTATCTCTCAACAGCCACATACTTGACGACTAAGTAAAAAACTTCACATGCCATAAAATAACTAGTAACTAGTGTAGTAGTATTAGGTACTTAGTATATTTTTTTCGCTTAATATGATACTGAATATTTATTAATTACTTGCATTGATATATGTTATTATTTCCTTTACGAATTGTGAGCGATATGACAAACTATAAAAACCCGTTATCAATGGAGTCTAGATGTTTTTACACGTAGCCGGTCGGTCGGAAAGGGGTTGATGGATGAGCTTGGTGGTGACAGCCCCAAACTGGCCGTGACACGCATCCTTAATGTTGACGTAGACATATAGTTCGGAGCCCGTCGAGAACCCGATACCTCCGTCTGTCTCAATCCCTCGATGTTGTGTCAGATTTCTTATTAACAGATGTTGCCTTTTTCGCGGATACTTTCCTCTATACCTATCAACGTAATATGTGACATATTTAATCTGTAAGTCTGTAGGTTGTGTTGAATCGATGCATAATGTAGTAAAATAGGTAATATTACCTGCTTGCCAGGTTTCAAAGTGCATCCCCTCTAGAGAATTAATAAGTAAGTTCGATTCGTATCTAATCAAAAAATATTAAATTATTTCGTATGAAAAAATGTGGCGTCAACAGGGGTGAAGCATTAAAGCTGCATGTTTCAAAATAGATGATAAAAATAAATAAATATTAGAGGGATAATCTTTTACACAAATTGAACTATGAGTATGTTAGATTCTACTCGGGCTCATTGAATGTAAACGCCATGCAAATACGTCGAAAGAACCTTTTATTACTTACTCCTTAGTACAGACGCATAATGACTGACATGACCGCGATAGGGAGGAAAGGGAGGAATACAGATAAGATATCTTAGACCACTGTGTTGCTATCTGACAAAGCAGTCCCATAATAAGGCTCAAGGCTTCTGTTTTGGTTATTAGACAACGTGTTTTTGCTCGTTACATAAACAAATGCCCTAGATGATATAGGTAGTATAATTTTTATGTATGTCATCGTAAAATTGAAAATACTGTTAGATTATAATCTGTCTGGCGAGATTTTAAACTGTCGATAGATTGTAATCTACCGAAAAATATAATTCTAAATATCGTCGATAACTAGATCAAACTGTTAAAAGATTGTAAACTGTCCAAAGACTGTAATCTACCGAAAACTAATACGTTAAATTGTAAGAAGTATGTTATGGATGGTCGTTGGAGCGGAAAGGTTCTCGAGTGGCGACCACGTACCGGAAGGCGTAGCGTGGGCAGGCTCCCCACACGGTGGACCGATGACCTGGTAAAGGTCGCGGGTGACCGATGGATGCGGGTGGCGCAGGACCGGTCATTTTGGAAGCCTTTGGGGGTGACATGATGACGATGATGATAATGTTATGGTCCCCAATCTTTCAACGTGAAGCTTGCAACTTATGTAGGTTCTTTCTTTACCTTGCGTCCCTCGGATCGGAATTAGCGGGGCTTCGTCAACTCGCTGGAGAAAATAATAAAAAATCGGTTCACAATATTTTGACAGGTTACAATCGCGCTAGGTAGATTATAACATAAGCTAAAGGTATTTGCAATTTTACTATATTATATACATTTTGAAAAAAAAACGTATAATAATACAATAATGGACGACTCACACCAAACGGCCGGAGTCGGCGCGCACGCCACCAGGAGTCAAAGGAATTCGAACCCTCCGCACAGAAGCTAGACTTCGTATCCAAACGGCAGCGGCAGAGCCGGCGGCAGCCGACCACCTGCCCGCAACCCATTCAAATTTTAAATCTAACTTCAGCGGACGTATGATGGTTGCCATTTTATCACTTATCGTTGTGGATAAGACGCCCGTCACTCTCGCACTCGCATACTTGTCAGAACGTGACGTACGAGGGCTGCCTTTTAAGTTCTGTCGTTTGCAAACCTACCGCGATTGCATAAAAAAGAACTAGTGCCATCTTAAAATATTTGAATTTAGAATTCGAAAACAAAAGAATGACTCGATATCGGCCCAACCATTTTAGTACAGCGTTCGTTCAAAGTTGAGAAGTCAGTTGTGAAAATGGAAATTTTGAAGAAAATTTACGTGCGATAATTTTTTACAACTTCAAAGGGGGCTTAACGCGACTTCAGTGCTTCGAATAGTTGACTATGGTTTTCAATGATAAATCACCATGCCTCCGGACTGTGGAACGCTGGTATTTAGAATGTCAACGTGGTTTCTCTAGTCTTGGTGATAGACATCGTGAAGGTCGACCAAAAACAGCCGTAACCCAGGAGAACATTGATGCTGTACGGCAACTGATCGTCGAAGATCGCCATGCGACATACCGTGAGATAGAAGCTTCCTTAAGTATTTCAGGGACCAGTGTTCACAGTATTTTGCATGATCACTTAGGCGTAAAAAAAGTTGACCTCACGCTGGATACCACATTTACTCAGTGAAGACCAAAAAAAGGCTCGCGTTCGATGGTGTCGCAAAACTCTGCGGCAATTCAACCGAGGAAACTCGAAACATGTTTACGACATTATCAGTGGTGACGAATTTTGGATATATGCCTACGATCCCGATTCTAAACAGCAGTCCACTGTTTGGGTGTTCTAAGATGAGCCAAAACCGACCAAAGCAATACGCTCACGAAGCACTTCGAAAAAAATGGTCGCCACGTTTGTGGCGAAAAGTGGCCACGTTGCCACCATCATGCTCGAGGATCGTAAAACGGTTAATGCTGACTGGTATACCACTGTCTGTTTACCAGAAGTCATCGGCGAGTTTCGAAAAAATAACCCAAGACGTCGTATAAGACTGCACCACGATAATGCGAGCTCGCACACCGCTCAGCAAACAAATGCGTTTTTAAAAGAGCAAAACGTCGAAATTCTGTAACACCTGCCGTAGATTCCAGACTTAAGCCCTAACGATTTTTATACTTTTCCAAAAATCAAGCAACGTCTTCGTGGTCAACGGTACCACACGCCTAAAGAAGCGGTTGAGGCATACAAAACGGCCATTTTGGAGACCCCGACTTCGGACTGGAATAAGTGTTTCGAAAATTGGTTCGATCGAATGAAAAAGTGTATTACATATCACGGTGATTACTTTGAAAAATAATAAATACCATTTAACACTTACATTGTCTTTAGTTTTTCCAAACGACACAACTTTAAAGGCAGCCCTCGTATGTCTTATCCACGGCGATAAGTGATAAAATGGCAACTATCATAGGCCGAATTCCTTTGACTCTAGTGGGGTGTGCGCCAACTCCAGCCGTTCGGTGAGAATCGTCCATTACTTCTTTCCTGAGTGCAGTTGATAAGTAGGTTACTTACCTAATTCAAAAGATTTTCCATTGTTCAATCTTCACGACGCTGTGAAGGACCAAAATGATATCTGAATACTTTATCTCAATGTATAGAATAGAATAAGAATTTTATTTGTGAAAATAAAAAGCAAACACATGGGGCAGATAGATATCAGCATATAAAAAAAAACATAAATTTATGTGCCACGAAACGATATAAATAATTAAATAGGAACTTAACTGTCATAGTTTAGATATTCACCATTTAAATAAATAAATAAATATTAGGGGACATTTTTTACACAACTCGAACTAGTCCCAAGGTAAGCTCAATAAGGCTTGTGTTATGGGTACTAGACGACGATATATTTAATAGATATATACTTAAATACATAGAAAACATCCAGTCTCAGGAACAAATGTCTCTGCTCACCACAGAAACAAATGCCCTTACCGGGAATCGAACCCGGAACCTCTAGCTTCGGAGGCAATGGCATTACCAACTAGGCTAAACAGACCGAGAATTATATACGATACCTTTAAAATGTGAGATTATGTACGATACCTTTAAAAAGCACATTATATGCGAGTATAACAATTACATAAAATACTATTATAATATTGGCGGTTTAAATAAAAATAATTCCGGACTGTGTTGAATATTTTTAGACTGCAAGAGGTGTTCGGAGACTTAGACCGTGCCATCACCGCGGAAGACCTGCCAACAATTATAATTAGCACCATAATAACTGTTGAAGTATCCAATTTACCGGATTCAATAATAAAGTTGATCACGCAAAATACTAATCTTTTATTTCTACCTATGTTTCTTACTCAATCACGCAAAAAAGGCAATTTTTTTTAAATTCGCAATACTATACACTATACTTTTTTATCCCAAATATCACTATCCAAAGTGATTAAATTTAGGATGAAAAATGAAATATTAATGAAAAATATTAATAAAACTAACTTACAAACCCCAACCTAGGATGAAACTTAAATACGGAAATTCAAACAGACGAAGTTGCGGAGAAATGCCAGCAACTAACATTATTATTATACAATGCAATGCCACAAAAAATAAGTCAAAGCTGTATTGGGATGACTAGTATTGTATATTGATTTAGATTTTCAGGATATCACTCATTTTTTACTACAAGGGATCTAATCGCGTAGTACGTACCTAATTAAATTAATTTATGTTTTTATGGTGTGTCAACGTCCCGGATGCGTCACAACATGGTCGTGTACAGACCCTCGTACGCGACAAAAGATGTTTGCTTAAAAATAATAAATTAAATTATACGCTCAAGTTTCGTTTAGTAAAATTAATGAATATGTATAGTATAATAATATAACCCTGCCTCAATACCACCCGAACATCCTCTTGTTAGTCTGATAATTTAATTACTAAAACTAATTATGAGTTATTACCCGTATTTGCTACCACCTTTCATTATTAGAATAGCTGCGATTCTAAGCCCTCGAGTTCAGAGACAATTCATGGTTGGCGTGCAGGTATTTAATTAGATATGATTTACGGAGTCCTACTGCAGCTTGGTCTGTCCAGTTTCAATTTATTTCTGACTACCTAAAACATACATTGAACAGGAATTGCTAATACTATTTACTTTTAGGTACTAAAAATCTTGTTAGAGCTCGAACGGGAGCTATTTTAAAACGTCAAAGCGCCAGAAAGTTGGCTTGAAAGCATTGGAATGTCATTTTTAAATCTTAAGTGAACTGATATTAAGTTTTTGAGGTTAGAGTCAGTCTGTTTATAAAATATTGTTGGAAGTTACGCGAGCGGGTTCGAACTGATGAATCGAGAATAGTTGGTCTCGTTTTATGAATAAAGTAACGTGTAGGATAGTGCCATTGTTGTTCACGCGACCGGGGCTGTGCAATACTTGTCAGAGAATCGGTCTCTAGATTGGTTAATATTGACAGCAAAGTATGTGGTGGTTGGAGCTTAATCTTTTATCAGCAGGCGTGAAGACTCCGGGAAGCTTTCCTTGCGCTGACGTGAGTGAAGAGTGAATATCTGTTAAGTTATTTTATAAGTCTCTATGACTCACGAATCGCGAAGCAAGCTCGATTCCCTCGCATAAGAGCGGAATCGAACAAATCTTAAAATGAACACCCCCGCCATTGTGTTTCCGCTCACATCTGACATAAAGATCTACCATACAGTATTCTACATTGTCATCTGACATACAGAAAATTTGTGACAATGTCTAATAGTGAAGGGAATTCATTTTATTTTAACTGTGTTTACGCTTGATTGTAAAGGAAAAACAAAACAGAATCGCGTACTAAAAATCGATCCAGAGTTTTCGCAACTCGAAAAGTAAATTACCCGAACAAATTCGCTCCTCACTAAATCTGAGGCTTATCAGGGGGCTAGATAGAGGTCCTTTAGTTGAGAAGCTATCATGATGGGGCAGGGGTGATTGCGTCGACACCTTGCTCCGAAGCTCCGCTTTAAAAGCCGGCCAAGTGCTAGTGCCGATCGCTGGATTACGAATGTTCCACTTTTCTATTGCTAGCCTGACTTGTGGACTTGATTCGAACTACTCCAGTGTTCTGACTTATTTAATTGACTTGTTGCGAAAGGATTTTAACTTATAAATAGCTACATTTCATTGTTATCTTCTTTGTTCTTTTCTACTAAGTTTATTGGCAATAACCATGGTGCGTGTTTGTCTATATCGTTTTACCTAGCTTCCACTTAATTGCTCATAAGTATTAGATAAAATCGTCTTTGTACGATTTTATTACGAATACAGATTTTAGTACGATTCTTTGTGGATGTTTGGCAGTGATAGTGTCCTGCACGGCTAATTTAATTAAAAGGTTTTCTACTGTAGCATCGTTATTTTGCAGTAGCTGACACTGTAATTTTATATTTTACTATAAAATGTATATTGTTTTGAAAAAATGACACCTCGTCGAGTTTTTACGCCGGTTCTTCTCGTGGCAGAGGTTTATTATTCCGAACCGGCGCATGTAATATGCCTAATTTGAAGAAAAACTACTTTTACTTTTTTTTGTACCTTATTGTTTATGATATTGTAGTTTACAAGAAAGTACACATATATCTATACGAACCCATGGGTATTTCAAGGGGTTTACCTAACAAAATAAGAACTTTTTTAAAACCTTTGAATTAATACGGATTAGAAACGACAACATTAATTAATGCTAGAAAGGGAACACCGGGGAACAGTAGGTTGGGCCGAACGCATTTCCCCAGATTATTAACAGTTATTGGGTTTAGCGGTTTAATACCGGATTAAATCTGTGCTAATTTGCATTTTATTATGATGACATAGCCCTTGAGCGCTACTAATAGTGCGGGTTACGTAGTTCGCTCGGGATGATGTCATTCTCGCTCAAAATAAACCCTGAAATAACTGCAGAGGAATCCCTCTACTTTTACATTTCACTGCCATAAATTAAGCTGGCGGTCTTAGCATAAAAAAGCAAACAAACTTTCAACGAATGTAATCGGTAATTTATGCGGCTCGTTGGACAGCGAACAAGGCGAAATAAGAACATTTAAATGGAAACACATGTGCCGATGCTGTTGTTCTAGGTGATATAAAAGGGATATAATGTTGTTGTGGCTTCATAGACCAGACTTTTTAAAAGTTGTATTGTTTTATCGTTTTAGTAGTGATATCGTTTTCTGTTTGAAGGAGCGTTCGTGGCCCAGCGGCGCCCGCGTACCGCGTGCGGTATGCGAGGTTAAGCAATGTCGGCCGAGGTCAGTCCTTGGATGGGTGACCGCTTTGAGTGGTTACTAACTGAGCGCTCCCGTGCTTTGGAAGGCACGTTAAGCCGTTGATCCCGGTTGCTGTCTATGATAGCAGTCGTTAAGCCAAGTTAGAGGCCTCCGGGCGGCTTGAGAACCTCTAACAGTCAAGTTGCCCACTCACTTGACAAGCCTAATCCCAATAAGGTCTAGTTTCCCCCTCGGGTTGGCAGGTCAGATGGCAGTCGCTTCCGTAAAAACTAGTGCCTACGCCAATTCTTGGGATTAAGTAGCGGACCCCAGGCATCCTTCAGGATGCAACTGTACTGGGAATAACGCTAGGAGGATGATCGTTTTCTGTTTGAGGACAATGAGGACCCACAAAAAAGCCAAGAAGCGCCCCACTTCTAAACACAAATAGTGTGTGTAGAAGTGGGGCGCTTCTTGTCAGGTCTACCGATGTACTGTTTTTATTTGGCATGTCTCACGGTCCGCGGTCCTTTGAAGATTATTGTTTCAAATGTAAGCGTAATACGCGTAAACGTGGCGCTTGTGATCGATCATGCGCTCCGCGTAGCCGTGCCGTTTAAAAGACCCTTCGCTCGCTCCATCGCTCAACTAAGTCGTACTCTATTGGCCCTTTCCTTAATTCGATTACTTGCAACGAAATCGAGAGCTCGCGGGTGTATTCGAGCACTAGGAACGGAGCTCGGGTGGAAAATCAAAGGATAATCGAAATATCGTCTCGGAGGCCGCGACCGGGTGAAATGAAATTATAAGCTTTCATTTTACTTATCCATAACATAACTACAGATGTATCTAACCTAACTCCTGACTTTTCGTAAAAAATAATATTAGTTTAGTAAAAATCTAAGGACGTTTCTATGTGGGTACATTTTGTAAAGACCTTACGAACAGTCTGGGGGGGATCATGTTAAGACATTACAGCAATACTAATCTGCTACATGGTGCGTTGCGTACGATGGCGTAATAATTTTGACACTACGTTGTCAAAATCTAGACAACGTAGAACTAGAAAAAAAATCGCTTGTTTGACATAGTTTATGTATGCTTGAGTTTAATGAAGAAACAAGTGACCGTCATCGTAATCGTTTTACAACTTCACCAATTAAATTCAAACCTAACGTTCGTTACTTCCGTTTTATATACAAGCAGATATCTAAAAATCTCCAATCTGAAGATTGTACTCGTAGGTATATGTTCAAAAAGGGGTATTTACCATGTATGTTACATTTATTAAGTTCCATTCCAAGGATTAACTGACGTGCTGCGAGTTTTATTTGTGGTCTACCCACACTCCATAGCGATCTACCCTCTTCTTGGTTCGCTTTTTTCGCACAGTGTCACAGCTACTACCATCGTCCGCACTCTCACTCGAAACTGGAACACGATCACGACACACGGCACTTACAGTACACAATACTTACAGTATCAACTCACTAACCGGGAACTTAACTTCATAAATAATAATATACATGGTAAATACTCCGTTTTGAATAAGTAAAAAAAAGTAAAAGTAGTTTATTCTTCAAATGAGGCATATTACATGCACCTATGAACGTCAATAAACTACTCAGCGTAAGAAACTCGGTGAGGTGTCATTTCTTCAAAACAATATACATTGTATAGTTAAATATAAAATTACAGTGTCAGCTACTACAATAGCTATTTACGATACAAGGGTTGTAAAGCAAAGAAAGGCCGATATCGTAGATGTTTGAGTTAAATATGCGAGAGGGCTTTCTGTTTTACGACCCGTGTTTTGTAGACAATTTTACGTCACCACTTGGCCAAAAAGTGGGTTTTTCCGGACGCGCAGCGTGCGGAAAAACGCGCTTTTTGGTAAGGTGTGGTGTAAAATAATTTAAATAACAATGCTACAGTAGAAAACATATTTTCGTGATAGATTACCCGTGCAGGACGCTATCACTGCCAAACATCCCTATCCATGATGTAATCGTTTATCTTATAATATGCTCTTGAAATAAGTGTTTGTTTTACTACAGATTTGATTTGTTTTTGATTACTAGTCAGTCAGTCAGTCAGTCAGTCTGTGGTAAAAATGCCGTTTTTTGGAATTTAATATCTCAATAATTAATAAACCTATATTTATAAAATTTGGGGTGCTAGTTGTTCTAAAGGATCATAATACATGTACTAAATTTCATTTTTTATGCTAGATAGATTTGGATTTGTAGGGAGGTCAAAAGTGGCTTCAAACGGTTCGTAACACACGGCTGCTGTTAGCCAGTTCTTGAAGTAAACTTGGCTGAACACGCTGCCACGTGTCTAGAAACGATCGGTTAGTGCGAAGTTTGTAAGGAAATATGCTTAATGAGGTCACAATTTTCTATGGTCAAACCGCGTCCTGTTTTTCATGTACCTAAATGTATTTAAAATTGCATCAATAAGCTGAAGTTAGATTTTTTTCGAGTATCTATTTTCTTAGCAATTTCAAGGTAACATGTTCATTACATTTAATTACGCTGATAAACCAATAGCCACGAGAAATACTGGGAAACTCAAAATAACCTTCTATAGACTAGTAAAGGCGAAAAAGTCGTTCTTGGGAAATTGTATCAAATTCTACTATAAAATTCCTAAACACATTACTGAACTTAGCAATTCTAAATTCAAATCTGTAGTAAAACAAACACTTATTTCAAGAGCATATTATAAGATAAACGATTACATCATGGATAGGGATGTTTGGCAGTGATAGCGTCCTGCACGGGTAATCTATCACGAAAATATGTTTTCTACTGTAGCATTGTTATTTAAATTATTTTACACCACACCTTACCAAAAAGTGGGTTTTTCCGGACGCGCAGCGTAATTTACTGCGGCTTAATGCATTTTGAGCCTTAACTTGGCAGTTTTCTATGCAGTATGTTATAATACCATAAAAGCTGTTGGATATTTAAGAAAATCTCAATCTTTTGTCGGTGAAGACGACAACCAAGCATCGCATATATTCTTAATATTGAACTTGGCTCCCATTTTCACATTTATCCTTTTGATGGGATTTGAAGTTTCCTATAAAGTTGTTGGTTTGACTATTAGTAAAATACGGTTTTATCTCCGATCGAGGTACCATCAATGTCATGAGAATTATCGGCACCCACCCAGTCGGACAGTATAGCTTGGATTACTGCCACAGTCACTCGATTTCCGAATTGAAATCACTGCTATTCGCTTTGACATAATTGATAAGCGATAGCGGTCGCCTGCCAATGACGGCGGCAGTATGACATCTTCACAGCGCAGTAATTCCGGTGGCTCACTGATCTCTTCAATCACTGCGAATTTGGTACCTAGTCGCGTATTAACGATGTCAGACTGGGCGCACTCCGCATTTTGCACGAATCTATTTACCTACTGCGGTTTCCTCTTTAATTAATTAAATTTATTTTGAGGGAGTGTTATTCTTTTCCGGCGTCTGTATTTTCGGAAACATATAACCTAGATGTCTTCAAGGTAAGAGTGAACAGGTATCTTATGTGTGAGCGGCTTCCGTCTTAGACCTTGTCTTAAATTTCCATCAGGTTAGACTAGAGTCAAACGCAATACCATTTACAATTTAAAAAAATCTCGGTGAACTTTTTACGTCCAAATTCTAAGGAGGTAAGGTTAGGCCTCCCCTAAACCGACGAGCATCTGCAAAGATGTCAGGAAAATGTATCAAGAAAGCGAGGTTTGTCAAAGATCTCTGGAAATACTTAGGTATAGAAGTGATAGGTGTATAGTAATAGCGTGTCGTCAGTAAACTTTTTGACTAACACTATAGCGAAACTGAAAACGCACTTGTTCTATGATAAGGAGAGAAACTCATGATTCGGTATATTTTTGTGTTGTGACTGCATTGGGTTTCATATCAACTTCTAGTCAAAGATAATGTGATAGGAACTTCAGTAGTGTTATCAGATGATTTAAGTACTTAATGAGGTTACTAATAAGAAATTTTATTAACAGAGTAAATTAAGATACAATAAATACAACATAAAAAGAAATGTACAACACGAATAATGAAAATGTATGCATGAATTATGTCCGGCTCGTACATGGTCCAAACCGTGGGTCAAATCGTGGTTACTAATTACATATGTATCTATATTACGAGAGAATAAGAACGTTCCTTGTAGGTAAAAATAATGCTAGGTATATTACCTATTATAACGGAATTACTAAATCTAGGCAGATATTTTGGTTGGTTAGACGTTTAATTTTACAAGTCAAGATATCTTAAATCCAGCAATCACAGCTGCAGCCTGATTGCGTAACTTATTGTTCTAACGTTAGGCATATTTTAATGTCATTTTTTGACCCGACGGCAGCTTGTCAAAAATTCGCACCGCGTAACTCCGTCCGTACGGTTTGAGATGAGTACCGTTCACAAGGTGAATGAGACTCGCCGTTTCGTTATTGCCAAGGTGATAAAATGAACGAATGGTTTATTCTTACAATGTGTTGCACAAATTTGCTATAGTAATACACCAAATCAAAGCATTTTGTTTCATTTCTGGGAAAAATGATGTTGATAAATAAACACACGCTAGTATGTTTAAAGAAATAAATTAACCATGCAACCAAAAATCACAAAACGCACTATTAAAAGCAGCATATGAATCAAAGACAATCGTAAATTTTGGTGAAAGTAATTTATATAGTACTTATCATTTTAAATTATATTCATTTAGTGATAGTATATAAATAATATAAAATTAAATTTACCAGTTATATTGCATCAATAATAATATATCATTTAATGATTAAATGCCATCTAGTATGGAATAGCAGAACTTTATGAAAATTAATGCGCTTGAATCTCATAATATCGACATCTAGTATGCAGTAGGAAAACTTTTTGACAAAAAATAATGTTGGCTCTACACTGAAGGCTAAACCCTCGCAGAATTACAATTTGAGAACTGTAATTTTAAAATACAGCGTATAATTGGATATTGTAAATTAATGCTGAAATTGTACATTCATCAATATATTATGATTGAACTGTTCTTATATCAGCGTATAACCTGGCAAGTATTTCATGTCAGCCCAAAAAGGGGAGAAATTAATTAATTGTATGTATGGTAATCCTTGTTTTACCGTTCTTGTTTCCGTTTATTCCCGAAGTCTCGTGGAAGAAGTACCGTGGTGGAACTAGTGAGACTTATTGCAAACAGTTCCGTCGTTCCGAATGTTTGGTTCTGACGCTGTATAGTCGCAGTTCTACTAACATTCCTCCTAGATTTCTCCTTGATGTCGTACTAGCTACCCCTTTGTATCGTTGACGGAACTATTGGGAAAATAAGTCTCACCACGGAACTTCTTCGACGGGAGTTAGTATAGCTCACCACTCTGCACTACAAACTGAGACAATCTTTGATGACGGCAAAGCCAAAATAAAAGGATTAGATATAAGTTTAGCAGTCTGACAAAAGTCTTGAAATTAAAAAGTGGCAACACTGTAGTGTCTTCCCTTTCAGATCAATCTAAGAAAAAAGGGACGATACTACAGTGTTGCCACTTTTTAATATCAAAACTTTTTTGCCAAACTACAAAGGGTGTGGCCTTTAACAGGAGCAAAAAATGTATAGCATCTGCAGTAACCTCTTGTGCAAAAAAAAAATATCTTTTTCACTTGGTAGAAACGTTGAGCTAAAGTTATGACCTCCAAGTAATGGATCTTGGCACCATGAGATTATAGCGCGGCAGTCACTGCTGATATTGAGGTCGCATCTAGTTATGACTCATACTCGTGTCATTTTTGGTTTAAAACGATATTTTTGGCATTTTTTTTCAGAATCAGAATCAGAATCAAAGTAAATATAGGATACATTTCCGAAAAAAAAACTTTTTTTTTCAATTAAAACCATTTGGAAATAATTGCAGTAGGTATCTCCACCGCACTCCAGGGATGCTGCTGCCCATCCCCCGGTGGTCTTGGTCGTAGTTTTAGGACATGCCCGGGTCCACCCCGGGTCCTACTGCGATCGCCAACCCGCATGCCAAGCGTGGCGATTATGGCATTTACCCCCCATGGAATTGGGGGAGGCCTATGTCCAGCAGTGGACGTCCTTCGGCTGATATAGTGGTGGGTGGTGGTGATGGAAATAATTGCTGGGGAGCTCAATAGTGTACCGTTTATTTTTTTGTTCCTATTACAGGCCACACCTTGTATATGGACACTGTGAAGTGGATAGTTGTCCGACCTATTATTCTTACAGCGGCTTATAGGAATTACCACTATTACCTCGTCTTGGAAGAGAAATTGGATTGACAAATATTTGTCGATCCAAATTCTCTTCGTTTCGGGGAAAATAATATAAAAATGTCCTAAACTTTCCCCCAAAAAAATAAAACAAGCATCTTATTTTTGAATAATTTAATCAAAAAGTATCCACACAGTTTTGAATGTTCTCTATAGTTCAGTCAGATCAGATATTATTATACGTCACATACGTACAACTGTATCTATATTATTGGCAAGGATCTGACAAACTTCCGAAGAATCGAAGTTCAAATTGTGTGTAACTGTGCCCAGTTATTGTTTGCCGGCTCTTCTTCATTGGTCTGTAAAATCATTTTCGGCGCGATCATGGTTTGCGTTCCTATACATTTGCATCATCTGAAAATGGATGTAGAAGTGATAGCAGCTGCTGCTTTGTAGCGCAATAGATATAAACTATTTTGGTGCTGCTCACCGCGGCGTTGTGCGTAAATGGATTTCGAATATTTGCTATGCATATTGCAATGTATCCATATAAAACGGCGCCGCTCAAACGCATGTAGTTGTAGAAAAGTTAGTCTAAATACAGATATGTTGCGTGCCACGCGTAAGCTCGGAGTAGAAAAACATGCTACCTTAAAATAAATCCCATCAAAAACATAACAGTGAAAATGGCAGCCAAGATCAATATGCGATGCGTGGTTGTCGTCTTCACTGGTAAAAACATTGATATCTAAATGAATGACAGAATAAATGAATGAGGCATTTTTTCGAAACACAGACACAATAACATTAACATATACTACAAAATATGGCAACAAAGGTTAAAATGCTGCAAGTGTTTCAGAATAGGATAACACGCAGCACAAAGTGTTACGACACTGATTTTTAGTGTACCCATTCACACGAAAATACAAACACAAAACAAAACAAAACATAAATGGGTGCCAAGTTCCGTAGATTATCTGAAAAGGTGCCAAATCTGGCACTAAACTGTTTACCATAGAGCTAATTTACTGCGGCGTAATGCATTTTGAGCTTTAACTTGCCAGTTTTCTTAAATTTCCAACAGCTTTCATGGTATTATAATATACAGCATAGAAAACTGCCGCCGCTTCAGCGCGTGTAGTAGTCGCAAACGCGTAGTTAGCATATCTATAGATGTTGCGTGCCACGCGTACGCTCGGAGTAGAACCACAAGCTACCTTAAAATAAATAAAAAGATAAAGCGTTTATTTCAGACCTAATCGATCCATAGTGGGTTAGTTAACAATATTATCTTATTTACTATGTTAATTTATATTTAAATTTTAATTATAATGGACAGCAACATAAGTCTATCGGCATTAACAATTATATTGCTCTCCCTATTGTAACCTCTATCCAGTATTTAGCGAATGGACAGTCAAGTCGCTCTGCCAACTCCCTGATGAGGCTTTTGCTGCTACATCGTACTCTCCTTAATAATGAGGCTATTATCTTCCTCCCTATCGCATAGAAGTCGTTTGTTTGCGCCTCCGCGACCATATCCGACGCGCTACAGTGCTTCGGCAACCTCAAAAGCATCCTCATAGTGTTATTATTCTGGACACGAAATTGTATGATAAGCCTTGTGTGTAAAACTACGTCTATCCCACTAGTTCCATTAAGTTGTCCCATCATGGGACAACTGAGACGATTACATGCCAGCAGTCCCACGGGACAAGGGGAACTAATATTTTTATCATATTGTTGTCCCAAAATACCCATTACCGTCATCAGATAAAGCAGGTTAGGTTCGTTAGGTATTATCAGATGCCCGAAAGGCAAACTGCGCAGAAATAGGACCTCCGCGGGGCTGCGTCAATTTTAAGGCAGAGTGAAGTTAATCATTTCAATACTTCGACTAAATTCTATTTCGACATTTTTATTCCTCCGAGCGCTCGTGGCTCAGCGGCGCCCGCGAATCGCGTGCGGTATGCGAGGTTAAGCAATGTGGGCGCAGGTCAGTTCTTGGATGGGTGACCGCTTTGAGAGGTTACTAACTGAGCGTTCCCGTGCTTTGGAAGGCACGTTAAGCCGTTGATCCCGGCTGTTGTCTATGACAATTGTCGTTAAGCCAAGTTAGAGGCCTTCGGGCGGCTTGAGAACTTCTAACAGTCAATTTTCCCACTCACTTGACATAGGGGAGTCGAAGTTGCACCACGTCCGCCCTCCGTTACCCTACACGTGACCCCTGGGTGGTGCTAAAAGTGCAACAAAAACTGGCAACCGTACTTATCTTCTCGAAGATCTCACGCTTCAAAAATAAATGTCATACGATTATTACCCTTGTTCTTCGTACATAACTGAGTTACATTACTAGCTATGTATAAAGAAAAAATATTCTTCGTACAAAGCCGGGTAATGTACCAAGAAACCTTCGTTCCTTGCACATTACCACTCACATTGGCAGTTATGTACAAAGAAGTAAATATTCTTCCTACATGACCCGGTTTTGTACAAAGAAATTGCTGTTCCTACTACAAAACCAAGGAGGTTCTCCGAATTAGCAATAAATAAAAACCTGCTGAGCCACAGCTGCGGGTCAGGAGAGGAGCATCTACTCACTTAACTAAATGCTCAGCTTTCAATATGAGACTATGAACGTACGTACATTGACTAAGCTCGTAGACTAATAAACTATGTAATAGTATACTTACATTTTGTGTCAAGTATTTAAAAAACCGGCCAAGTGCGAGTCGGACTCGCGCACGAAGGGTTCCGTACCGACACCTCCTTATCTACATTTAAAACCACTATACATCATCATCATCATCATCATGTCAGCCGAAAGACGTCCACTGCTGGACATAGGCCTCCCCCAAAGACTTCCACAATGACCGGTCCTGCGCCACCCGCACCCAGCGGACACCCGTGACCTTCACCAGGTCATCAGTCCACCGTGTGGGGGGCCTGCCCACGCTACGCCTTCCGGTACGTGGTCGCCACTCGAGAACCTTTCCGCCCCAACGGCCATCGGTTCTACGTGCTATGTGCCCCGCCCACTGCCACTTAAGTTTAGCGATTCGGAGGGCTATATCGGTCACTTTGGTTCTGCTGCGGATGGCCTCATTCCTGATGCGATCACGCAGAGAAACTACCAACATAGCTCTCTCCATTGCCCTTTGGGTGACTTTCAGCCTTCTTATGAGGCCCATAGTAAGCGACCACGTTTCAGTGCCATATGTCATCACTGGCAACACACACTGGTCAAAGACTTTTGTCTTGAGACACTGCGGAATATTGGACGAAAAGATGTGCCGTAGCTTCCCGAACGCTGCCCAGCCGAGTCGGATTCGACGATTAACCTCTTTCTCGAAGTTGGACCTACCTAACTGGACAGTCTGTCCTAGGTATATATAATCGTCTACAACTTCGAGCGTAAAGTTCCCGATTGTTAAGGGAGTTGGTGCGACTTAGACCAACTCGCTCGGAGGCTTTACTGAGGTCATTGAGCATTGTACTTAAATCGTCCATGGTCTCAGCCAAGACTACTATATCGTCAGCAAACCGAAGGTGAGTGAGGTAGTCGCCGTTTATGTTGATGCCTAGCCTTCTCCAGTCCAGAGTCTTGAAAACATCCTCCAGTGCAGCGGAGAACAGTTTAGCAGAAATAACATCTCCTTGCCTGACTCCCCGCTGCAACGGAATAGGCTTTGAGTTCTGGTCCTGGAGTCGGACTGACATAGTGGCGTTCTTGTACAAACTTTTCAGCACTTCGATATACCGGCAGTCCACTTGGCACCGTTGGAGACATTGTAGTACAGCCCACGTTTCAATCGAATCGAAGGCTTTCTCGTAGTCCACGAACGCTAAACAGAGGGGCAGGTTATACTCCTCAGTCTTCTGTATAACCTGACGGAGCGTATGGATGTGGTCTACGGTGCTAAAGCCTCTTCGGAAACCGGCTTGTTCGGGAGGCTGGAAGTCATCTAGCCTGCGTGTGAGACGGTTCGTAATGACTCTTGAAAACAGCTTATAGACATGGCTCAGAAGTGAGATGGATCGGTAGTTCTTCAATAAGGAGTTGTCACTCTTTTTGAAGAACAGCACCACCACACTTGTTCCATGCCTTTGGAGTTTTCCCTTCCAGTAAGACGGAGTCGAACAACTTCTGAACGGCCCGAAGGACCGGTTTTCCACCCGCCTTCAGGAGTTCAGCTGTAATTCCGTCTTCACCGGGTGCCCTGTTGTTCTTCAGCTGCTTAAGAGCCATTCTAATCTCGTACAGGCTGATGTCCGGGATATCTTCGGTATAGTGCCGGGTTAATCTAGCTCTAGGGTCTTTCGCCAGACCAACTTCGGGTCTGCTAGTTGACGTGTATAGCTGTCCATAAAAGCACTCTATCTCACTCAGAAGCTCAGGTTTGGACGAAACGATTCTACCATCCTCAGTTTTTAATCTGACGAGCTGACTCTGCCCAATAGACAGATCTCTTGAGAAAACTTTAGAGCCCTTATTCTGCTCAATGGCCTCTTCAATACGATTTGTATTGAATTGGCGCAGATCGCGGGTAAGGGACTTAGACATCTGTTTATTGAGCTGCCTGTATAATTTCGCATCGGCTGAAGACTGCAGAATCATCTCATTCCTTTCCTCGATGAGCCTCTGCGTGGAGACAAAGAGCCTTTTGGCTCTTTGAGTTCGTTGGGCCTTAAAGAACTTAGACCCAATGCTATGGACAGCTTCCACAAACCCGTCGTTGAATTCGTCCACATCGCCGCCTAGACAATCGAAACGGTTTTGGAGTTCAAGCTGAAAGCTCTCGGGGTTTTGGATTTGGACTGCTGCTGGACGGAGCGTTGACTTCATCAGTCGATAGCGCTCTAGCTTGACGCATATATTCAATGTGCCTCTTACCAAACGATGATCACTTCCGGTCTTAACCGTATTGATCACAGAGACATCATTGAATATATGCCTCTTCGTCGACATGATGAAGTCAATCTCGTTTTTTGTTGCACCGTCGGGACTCATCCAGGTCCACTTCCTGTGCTCGCGTTTCTTGAAGAAGGAGTTCATCATGTAGAGTCCCTCCTTCTCCATGAAATCAGCCAGTAGTTGGCCCCGGTGGTTCCGACTTCCAACTCCAAATTGCCCCACTCTCGGCTCTTTGCCGTCTCTCTTGCCCAGTTTCGCGTTGAAATCCCCCATAACAACGGTGAAGTAGGTTTTGGAACTGTGCATGACCTTTGATGTATCCTCATACATAGCCTCCACCTCGTCGTCGGAGTGTGCCGAGGTCCGCGCGTACACCTGTATGATCGTCAACGAGTACCTCTCGGATACTCTGAGTATAAGGTACGCCACTCTAGCCGACACACTCTCGATCTTCACCACGTTGTTCACGAGGGATTTGTGGACGATAAACCCGACACCTCCCTGGGACTGTTGGTCGCCCTCCCGGAAATAGAGCAAGTTGCCGGACTTCAGGGTTATCGTGTCCTCTCTTCAGACTTCAGATAACCCTACGATCCCAACGCAACTTGCTCAATCCTT
Source organism: Notocelia uddmanniana (assembly GCA_905163555.1). Lineage (NCBI taxonomy): Eukaryota > Metazoa > Arthropoda > Insecta > Lepidoptera > Tortricidae > Notocelia > Notocelia uddmanniana. Next base: position 29,503,182 of record LR991055.1, read on the forward strand.
CCTCCAGTTCCGCTATCTTTTCGTCGGTCCGCAGTGTTCGTGTGTTGTATGTTGCCAGGGCCAGAAGTCGTCGGTGGTGGATCTTAACCGGAGATTCTTCGCACCCCTGACCTCGCTAGTACCCTGGCCGCTACCAGAACCAGGGTACCGGGGGTCGCCGGAACCTCGGGGCCGTGGCCTGTTTGTGTATGTCATGAGGGGTAATTGCCATAATCGCCACGCTTGGCATGCGGGTTGGCGATCACAGTATCTCCACTGCACTCCAGGGATGCTGCTGCCCATCCTCCGGTGGTCTTGGTCGTAGTTTTAGGACATACCCGGGTCCTATTCAATACATTTAATCACAAAAGGTCGTATCTTTATAGGAAACTTACGACACTTACGCTCTTTTGTTTTGGCAAGACAGTTTTTCAGTAATAACTCAAAAACCGTTACACCTATCTTGTTCAAACCAAAAATTATCAAAAGGATTTATTAATATATTTTGGAAATTAGAGGGGTGGGGGCACACTTTTTACGACTTCGACAGCTAATTATCTCACCAACCGTTGACTTAAATAAAAAAAGAAGAAACCTCTATGTCATTTTTGAAGGCCTATCCATAAATACCCCACACGCCTAAGTGCATTGAAAATAGTACATTACTACAGAGGCCGGGAAGAAAGGGGTTGCCGGCCGAAGACATATATACGGCCGAGCGAAGCGAGGCCGGATAGGTCTAAGGCGGGCAACCCCAAATTTCCCGCCGAGGTATGTATAGTGCTTTTCTCAAACATGCAATGAAATAAACAACAAAAAAAAAACAAAATTTTATTTTTAATACGCATAGTGGCATAATGTCATGATGCCTGTGCCACAAATTTATGTGGAATGGAATTAAAAAAGAGGACTTTGCCGGCCTAGGCCTGCAAGTATTGTATGAAATTCCATTAACGACCTCTTGTCCTAGCCGCACCTGAAACGTCATACTTCGCAGCCTATTATAAGGAACATAACAACAATATTTCATTGCATGTTTGAGAAAAAAAAATTTAACCTCCCTGTTACATGTATGGGGTGACCCCCTCCCCCACCCCTAGTTTACTATCGTAATTTCACATCATATTTTTATAGCGGTTTGTAGCATACACCTTACTACCAAATTTCATAATTGTAGTGCTGCACTTGGCCGGTTATTTTTTTCTTGTTACTCAGGATCGTCGATATACGATACTTAAAAAAAGGTATGGGTTGATTAGGTACCTGAAAAACAAAATGCAATTAAATATTGAACTTAGTAATCTGTTTCACCGTTTCACGCTAGGTATGAAACAACCAATTCGTTCATGGCATGACCGTATGTGTCGTTCGGTCGGTAAATCAGCATTCGAGCGAGTGTCAACATTAGTTTTGGCATCTCTGTGAGTTTGATCTGCTCGTATTCTACATAATTATAGAAACAAAAAATTCTTTAATGCAGTGTCTGGTGAAACGATAGGTATCTCAATCATTAAAATGTAGATATATATTTACTTCTTGGAGAGGTAGAACACAGCAAATTGTAGTCTTACTCATATTTGGAACAACGCAACTGAGGATAGCAGAACTTATTCAACTCTGTAAGTACGTGGTGTTATATTCCTGAAGATACCCTCAAAGCATAAAGACACCAGAGCTCCCGAGTATGCGCGCTGCGATGAGTTGAGAGACACCAACGGGTACCATTGGCAAAGTTAACGTGGTTAGTAATAAAACTAATAACTATTATTAGTCCAGTCAGCGATATTAATACAACGCTCCACCCTCCTGCTAAATGGCGAAGAAAACCGCGTGTTAGTGAAAAGAGGATTCTCAAATCCACCATTTCGCGCCATTGAGAGGAATCTAATGACGTATCATTCATCAAAATCGGTTAAGCTGTTAAGTAGTTACGAGTGGACATAGGAACAGACATACATACATACAGACCAAACACAAACCCTCTACTCCTTTTGGGCTTTGCCGTAGTCGGATAAAAAGTGGTCGTGGGTTCCAATCCCGACTCGTACCAGCGGGATATCATTTTATACCGTTAGCTTTTTAGTGAAGGAAAACATCTTGGGGAAAACTACATACATCTGCCAATAAATTCCAAGGAGTATGTGAAGTCTCCAACCCGCAATGGGCCAGCGTGGGGATTATTGCTCTATCCCTCTCATTAGTGAGAAAGCCCGTGCCCAGCAGTGGGACGTATTGTCCGTCCGCCTGCCAGCTACGGTGTCTGCTTACCATCAGGTAGGCTGTAAATGTTCCGTAGTTGCTCAATGAACTTACTCTAAAAAAATCCATAAGCAAAAGAGAATACTTTCGCAGCATTTCATACGTCTTTTACTACGAAGGGAAGACTTCTTACGATAACTCAGAAACAGCTTCACTGATCATGGCCGCTACAGTTTTCGTTGAAATTATTTATTAAGCTTTACTTTCGTGTTTTTTTTTTTATATTTTTTAGACCCATATAGTTCAAAAGTTAGAGGGACACATTTTTTTTGTATTTTTGACTGAATATTTCCGAAAATATTAAATTTATCAAAATTGTTTGATAAAGACTTCTATTCATTTTGAAAACCTTACCAACAGCACTCCACACAATACAAGGGTTACAGCAAAAATTATTGATTTATATATCCATACCAAATTGCAGCTTTCTAGCACTAACAGTCCCAGAGCAAAGCCTGGGACAGACAGAGGGACAGACAGGCAGACAGACATGGCGAAACTATAAGGGTTCCTAGTTGACTACGGAACCCTAAAAACGGAATGTTTAAGTTATCGTTTCAACGAAAAAAAGAAACTACTTAAATAAAAATCTTAAGCAGTTCAATAAATATAAGGGTACTTAACTAAGTGCGCCATTTTCAATTGAAACTCCGTCAAAAGATAGTGTACTTGTAGAACGTGCCTCCGTCAAAAAATATTGTAGTAGCACGTGATTAGCACTTAAACAATGTAGCCAAAGCTGTGGGGCAGAAAATAATTTTATGTAGAAATCCTTATAGCTCACCACTATAGTGGCATGATTATGATTGCGCCCCGTACACAGTAGCTCTGCTACCTGCGTTGGTGTAAAATATCATCAGACATGGAAGGTTTGATATTGGAAGATTAGCTAAGGCCGTCGGGATGACTGTAGACTACCGAAACCCGTTCATCAGCCAGCAAACGGATTCGAGGTGAGCACTATCTTCTTTCGTTACAAGGGTGTGTTTTACCGCATGCGTCACCTAACTGCCTGCAAAATGGTACAAACGCATAAGTGGGAGGGCCTAATTGGGCTCAAAATGGCGTTGTGGTATTAAAATGAGCTTCAAGCTTTCAAAGATGCTCGTCTCATCAAGTTTGATATGCGACGTTAGGTATATACGAAATCGCCCTAAGCCTTCATACAACTAATACATTTAACAGCTCCATCAGTTTGACTGTGCTTCATGCTCATGCGACTGAGTATTCCGAGTAAGTTCAGCTGCGCACGTCTGCAACTAACTAGGATGGCCGTCGCCGATCACGGCGTGAAAGATCAGAAGCACAACATGAAAGCCAATATGAGTACAACTTGAAATTTTAAAAACATTACACACCTTGTTTGCATATTTGTGTATATAAATCCTTTATAACATACCAAAATACCTTCCTTGTTAATGTTTTACTCGTCTCATATTCTTGCGATTATAATTTCCCAATAACAATTACTTTTAATTCTTTGACAACACGACATTAATTTCAAAATGACACCTACATGCGACCTACATTTTGATTGTTATGACGTGTCAGAATTTTATGTTTCAAGGAGGTTTTAAGTCATCAGCCTCTTTGTGTTAGAGGAAGACTGCCGGATTTTAGCTGACTGTTGTTAATAAATTGGAATCAAGAGTGATAATGTACACTGTTGTTTACAGCAATAGACATCTAGTGTCAAGTAGAATAAGTTGTTACAATTAACGTATTATTACAAGTACCTTGTCACTTTCACTACATTGATGCATCCCAACTGTCGCAGTATTGTTGCGTTAGTGCGATAAAGTACTAAAATGATCATCTACGTTTGCTGTTGACTTTAGTCCTTTTATTTTATATCGGTACATTTGGCAGGAGACATAGAAATATGGTAAATAAGTAAAATCAAAATGTACTTACTTTACATGTAGGTAAAGAGAATTATTTCTCTTGTTAGAAACCCCTTATTGGATTCGCATCAACCCAGTGGGATACTTTAAAACGTTCAATAATAATATTTTCGTATCACAACACGCTAAACCACACATGAGAAAATTGGTAGATATGTGTACCCTTGAAAACATAAGACCAGAATGCTGTCCTTATTCCCTCAGCTGCCATTTGTTGTATTTAGACCAACCTGGGTCGACACATTCTATATAATGTACCTATGAAAAGTTAACTATGGTTTTCATCATAAATGGATTACATTACTACACACCACCAATATAATTCTAGGTATAAAATCTTGATTCATGTATGATTCATTATACTCAACTATATGATCGTTATTAACGAGCAGCATGGTTGCACCTTTTTGTTCTAACTAAGATTTTTCAAAGCTTAAACGTAGGTATAGGTATATAGTAAAGTTATGCTTGTAGCGTAGAGTCCGCTTTGGGCGCGATATATATGCGCATTGAGTCTTCGTATCTATATCTTCATGGTTCATAGATCTGTCCGTACTTTGCTACTGTTTTATTATATTCAAAGAGATAAAATAAAAGTATAGTATAATTCATAATTTGATTTTTTGTAATTTTACGACTTAAACCGGTCGATACTGCATAAAATCTTGACAAGAGCCTCATCACGCACAGAGCGGGCACGGCGCGGTGCGGGGCGGAGGCAGTTTAACATGGTCGTTTCGAAACTGTCGGCTGTTGGTAGACTTGGTAATGTCAATTACTGCTTCATATATCACATACGCTGCCTCCGCGCGGTTTTTGTGGTGCGACATACCCCGGATTGCGTTCGCTTTACCGCAAAACCGCCTCCGCCCCGCTGCGCCGCGCTCTGTGCGTTTCAAGCTTTAATGACTGTTGTAGATAATGTAGATCAACAAGGCGACCATTGCCCGTAGTGTGTGATCTCGGCGCCGTACAAAGATGACTCCTTTCTTGCCAGAAAATCCATGCGGCACCACCCACGTCTCCGCAATCTCCTTTGTATCACCTAAAACATTTTACATTAGTATATAACTGTTGTATGCAGTTTTGTGTATTTACTAGCTGTCTGCGCGACTCTGCCCAAGTATTATTACTTAGTAATAAAGGTAAAACCGCGAGATAAAATATAGCTCATGTCCATTATCCATACCACAGGTTTATTTTAAGAGACTAGTAAAAAGAAAGGATTCAGACCCACCAGTAAGTGGAATCAATAAATTCACGGTTACTGAAAATGAATGTAGACACTAGTGTCAATCATTCAGAATGATATGATATTATGATATTTATTCATCACGTCATTTCATCAATTCTTAGTACCTACCATAAATCGACAAGCAGCATTGGCATCAACGTGTGGGGCGCGTGTATGAAAAAATACATGCTTATAGGAGAACACTTCTATATTTCATCATATATTGATTAATAATATGGCACGTATACCACAGAAGAGATCTCTTTTGCTGGGTACATGTTTTTTACATTCCTTCATTTCATTTTGCTACTCAATCTCATCATATTAATAGAGCATGGCATCATCATCACAGAGATGGATATTCCGGTTTACATCCTGAAACGAAGCACACAATACTAAAAATTAAATGAATTATCAATGACGAATGTGAATAAAGAAGTAAATACCACATGACATAACATAACATTTATTGTTACCTACTTACTTTTCGATTTTTTACAAAGTGATATTGATATTTTGTACTCTATCGTGTGTTCTAGCGACTTGACAATGAAATAGTTGGAAAATTTTCCCATTTTAATGAATAAACAACAACTATAATCTTTGTTCAATTCATGTTTTGGCATGACAGACATTATGACTTTGTCACACAGTAATTGACATTTTGTACCGTCCAATCTAACCGTCAAAAAGTTACGCGTTTCCAATAATTTCATCATTTTCTGATTTTAGTATGGGATTTCCATTCAGTCGTTCATTCAGTTCGGCTCAAATATTACCTAACGTTAGGTAGAAAAAATATGACATAAGCTAATAGATTTTTACTTCAAAAGTGACATTAAAATATGCCTAACGTTAGAACAATAAGTTACGCAATCAGGCTGCTGCTTTGACAACGGCTGACGTTGTTAGCAGCTTATTTATGAAAGGCTAGAATTTTGCGTAATTTTTTAAGCATTCAAGGAATTGATTTGACGTTCCCAATTAATATGAAAGCAGGGTTCTCGGGGTTGCGGCGTGAATCTATTAATTTACCCGTAAATTGTGGCCATTACCGGCGAATCGCCAATTACTCCTCTCCCCTGATAATTAAATTCCATGATGCTCGCCAATCTAAGACAGGCGGCGTTTACGATAGTCTTACAACGGTTTCATTGCCCCATGAACTCATAAAACGGTTAATTTAAAAACGCGCATAATCCTGTAAAGTTAATTCGCCAAGGACTTGTAAAGCAGCAAACTCGTGAAATATCGTAATTTCCTATGCAAGACGATAAAATATTATTACCCGTTGGAAGACCAGGCGGTCTGTTGGCATATTTTTGAGACTCAGTAACCATAAGGATTCCAACTGCCTACTATCTGTTGTCTGCTTATGACACCTTCCACCCTGTCATATAATTTTCTATAGAATCCTAGTAAAAAATACTTTACCGCTCTAGATATATAAACCTAGATTTAAAAAAAACTTTTTTGATATAATTTTACAGTCAACTGTAGCAACTCTTACTACCCTTATTCCCACTGGAAAATCTCGGCGTTCCACAGCTGGAGCATTCGTACCGTACGAGACCATTTTGCGTGCCTTATGGGTAAAACACAGACTATACTGCTATGCAATTAGAAGGGGTGGGGCGCTCCCTTTTGAATTGAACGATCTATATTTGTTAACAATCATTGTAAGACGTATGTGGATATGGTAGCGCTTACGGCCGTACTTTTATTGCAAATCAAATAAATTGTGCACGGCGCCGCGACTTAGGGACAATTCACACCGAACGGCCGGAATCGGTGCGCACCCTACCAGAGTCAATGGAATTCAGACCTTCCTTACAGAATATTCAAGAATATTTAACCAAAATAACTTAAATAATATAAAACAGGCCCTTGAGGCATTGTACCGAGGATGCTGGTGGCATTTCCTCGCTCTATCGCAATACAGGTACGTTGTGTGAGGAGGTCTCCAGTTCTTTGGTCACCAGTTATAACTTATGCGCGCTTAGAGAAGTTAAATTTTATATTTGAATGGGTCGCGTGCAGCCGGTTGGCTGCCGCCGGCTCTGCTGTGTTGCCTTTTAGATGCGCAGCGTGTCTTCTGGATGGAAGATACATACATGCCTTTGAGTCTGGGGGAGTGCGCGCAGGCTCCGACCATCCAGTGTGAATCATCCGTAAACGTTGAAATGAACTGAAAATAAGTTTATATGAGGGCATTTACATTAATATTGCTAGTTGCAAGCTTTAAGAGTGGTTGCAAATTCCGCGTGCATGGCGTATAAAATTACTCATAAATGTCTTATTCAGAGTGTGTTTTCCATCTCAACGTATACCTATGTATTTTAAGAACTGAAACTTGAAGCCCTTATGATCAATATGTGATATTGTGAGTTAAATAAAAACATATTATTCCCTTAAGATGGGTTTAACGTGTCCGCTAACCTACTAATAATTAATTGTGATTATTTAAATATAACGATAGATATTTAAAAAAGGGGACGGCTATGTACTATGTGATGTGAGTACCTTTGGAATACATCAAACTAGTTATTAAGTTGCTAAATTCGTCGAACTAGGAGTTCAAAAATAAAACGGTCGTTTTTACTTTGAAAACCTAAAGCGCTGCAAATATGCCGCCCTAGGAAGTGGCTACATGTTTGCGGCGTTTGGCGTTGAAACTTTGGGGCCGTGGGGACCAGGCGCGCGTCGACTATTCATAGATCTCTCGAAGCGCTTAATAGAGGCTTCAGGTGACCAGAGGGCTGGCCTCTATTTCGCTCAGCGAATTAGTATTGCCGTGCAGCGAGGTAATATAGTCAGCCTTCTGGGCACCCTTCACATTGACAGCGATTTGGGCCAAATTTTTTATTTGTAATTTTTTAATTAAGTAGTTTATTTTATTTATTATGCTTTTGGTACTAAGATTTGTAATTATTAACACAACTTTGGAGCATAGATTAACGAATCCAGCAACGTAATAACTAGTTTGATGTATTTAAAAGTTACTTTTATACATGCCCCTTTTCTAAATATTTATCGTTAAATTTAAATAATTACAATTATTTACGAGTGGTAGTACACATTACAACCCTCATAAGTACCTAAAATAATTCAGCAAGTTATAATACGCAACAACATTGTACTTATCATTAAACTTACTGCTGTAACAGAATTTTGGGAAGCGTTATTCCTTACCTTCACCAACCTAAAATATTTACTAAGTACTATCGCACTTGCATATTGAAAGGACAGAAATGCAGCGGTCGTGCGGTTAGTTCTTACTAAATACACAACGGCGCTATGATCTATGCGGAGTATGTCACTGGCATCTCTATCTCAGTAAATAATATATATTGTACTTTGTGGTGATTACCCTGCGGGTAGAAAATAATTGTGAGTCCAAAAGAAGTTCAAGTTCTGGGCCTTTAAACACGGCTGTTTTTGAGTTTATAAAAAAGTTATACATTACGCGTCTTTTAACACGTTCTGTGTGTAAGATAATTAAAAAATAGCATTAATATGACAATACTGATCGTTATTTTTTTTTATGTCGGGACCTTTTGAAAAACCGATCTTTAAGTTACCTTTGAGTTTTGAGTTCTACTTTTCCCTAGGCAGCCTAACACCGCTGGTTAGGGTAAAAAATATTCTTTCATTTCGTACAACAATTTATCAAACAATAGTTGTTAGTATAATGTCAATTCCACTCGCTCCCCTTGTTAAACCTGGCAACCTCATAGTAATCGGCTGAAAGTATAGGCAACCCCATTTTTCCAATTCCAATTAGTATCGTGTTCTTTCAACTTAATACTCGATTTTTCTGAATTAACATATAGGGAAACACAAAAAAGTTAATTAGAAGTTAACTATTATTATTTTTTTCGCTTCATCCCCACCGATGAGCGATTTATCCATCTAAATTACCTATTTATTACACAGCTCTACAAAAAACACTTTTGTTTTGTAGCCCTGGATATAATTTTAACGTTTTTAAGTGCCCGGATTACGAATATATTCATGAAAGTTCTCAATGTGCTTCAGGGTCGATGGGATTGTCACAGGATGGCACATTACTGATAGTCTTTGAAAAGAGATTGTCCCCTGAAAAATTATAAAAGAAAAGCTCATAAAAGGCGTTTTATGGAAATATAAAATATATGTTTCCTCTTTATTTACTTCGATGTATCCTTATTTCTCAAAACATAACTGACATTATGAATATATGTGTTATTTTTTTACTCGTTTTCTAATTTTTGTAATGTAAAATGAAAATAAAGATTTTAAAAAAATCAGAGCAAATCTTACAAAATCATTATTAGTTTCATGAATTGTGTGCATAAATCGACCCGAAATCACTTTCATATCTAGGGCAACAAAACCACTGTACACCAGTGTTATCTAACCTGTTGTTACAACGTGTGTGTTTATAACACAGATCAGTAAAAAATTGAGATGGGTACTTACCGAATTTTACTCTGTCGGAATGATATGAGGGCCGTTTGAGAAATCTTTAAAAAAACTTTTTTGGTAAATGGCATGAACACTGGCTAGGACAATCTTTCAAATGAAAAAAACTACAAATTGTCACTTTAACCACTGTGATTTTAATTTTTTTTACAAATGAGGGCCGTATCGCAGGCGTGAACGGCTAATTTTTAGACCTCTACAAATCGTACTTTTCGGAGGAGATAAAATAATTGCAAACTCGCTGAAACAAGCGTTTAGCCCTTCAAGGAGACTGTTGATAAATAAATGTAATTAGTATAAAAAATATATGTTTTTGACTTTTTTTTAAACTTATCAAACGGCCCTCGTAGTGGTATCGACTGTAATTTTACAAATCCATCGACGTGTGCTGATATCTATATAATGATTTAAAAAAACAACATATTAGCTCTAAAATAATTTATTTTTGTTCCTTTTATAAAACAATCACATGTTATATTACTTACCTTATTTTTTTACAATAACCGTATGGCATTACAACGATTTCCTACCAAATTTCACAATTTATGTACAACGCCAACGTAGATACAATTTATAAAGACAAAAGTTTTATTTTTAATTTCATAGGAGCAGGTATGGCAAACGTTTGCGACAATTGTCTAACTAGATATTACTTGTGCTCTTTTGCTTAAATTTACAATTACCCTTTTATTTTAAGTACAATCAATACATATAATAACTCTGCAAATGATATTCAAAAATTTAATACTGGCAAACCTTATATCATACATGTATTGCTTTTGAGAACGAACGTACTAACTATCTAACTTGAACAATAAGGTAATAATAAATTCTAGTTATTCAAGTTTTCATAAAAACTACACAAAAATATTAATAAATAATTTTTATTACTTATACTTTATTCTGTAGGTAAGCATGCTTCACAAGGCACTATTCTAGCGAGATTACTCTTGAAAGAAACGGAATTAAAATAATCTCTATTAAATTCGATTCAACCTCCAAGTTCGAGTCTAAAATAATTACAATCCGACAACAAGCCAATCTGGGTCCGCGGACGGCAAAGTAAACAATACAACATTTGTTTGTAACGTAAATCAACACGGACCTGCCCTAGACACGCAACCTCATTATCGCCATTTTAACAAAAAACATGTTAAAATTAAATACTTCAACAACTCTATGCATTAACATCTGGTTCATAAGCCATTAATTTATATCTACATGCTTAGAGCTATGTTGGCGATCATACCTATTGCTTAGTTTTTTTAACGTATATTATTCTCTTACAAATTACATACAAATTATGTTAATTCAACTATAATTATCTGTGAATTACAAATTTAAAAACGTAATACTAAATCCGACTTCGTCTTTTTAAATGCAAAGTATTTTAATAAAGTAAAACAAGACGTTTACAATAAAATGTACAATAACGTAGTGTAACATACTTATTGTATTTGTCGCGCGTCCTAAAGCCACAATCCACAACAGTGCATATTGAAGTGCAACTGCATGGAGAGTAACGGTTGATAAAACCTAGTACGGTAGCTATATAGTTCATAGTCATAGGAGCCAAACATCCTCTTCGTCTGATACAGCTGATGACCTGCAGTAATCACTGCTTATCTCAATCTTTAAAACCCACTTCCGCGTCATTAAATTGTCATAAAACAGACAACGGCGTATGTGGCTCGAGGAGGCGAGATAGACCACGAGATAAACAAATAAGTGATATTTATCAGTAGCATCGAGTTTCGAGACCACCCAGAGACGCAAGTTCACGGGATAAGGAACGTATGTAAACGTATTTAAACTCTTCCAACTGACCGCACAATAATAAAGAACTGATATCACAGCATTTTATATTGGTGGAACCACACCCTCATTTTTTGTTATTCATCTTTTGACTTAGACTATAATTTCATTTTTTAGTCGAATAGGTTACGAACCCAAAACTACATTTTAGTGTAATTGGATTCCTATAAATTGCAATTTATTAGATAAGTCAGTAGGTACATCACTTGGTTCTAGCGAGCAATGAATCGGATAGTTATCTGAAAGTGAATAAGTACATAGATAGCAGTTCCGGTTAGGTCAAATTTTAGTCGACTGAACATTATTTTACCTCTACAATTTCATTTGCGCCGATTCAGTTCTAAGGCATGGCATTAAACGAAATGAATAGATGCGCCACATAACAAAAATGTGCTTCCGATTGCGTGTAATAAAATTCAAACCAGCAATAAACTTAATAAATTCATTCCGTTTAATACTATTTCATTGATTACATTTAGATACTCAGTCGCTTTTGACAACAAATAACACTATAATTGATGTCTAACCCGCCCATAAACATTTCGACATTTGCTCGCACAAGTTAACTTTAGTAACAAAGAAAAGAAAAAACAACATTAACTTTGTTGAACAAGTCAGTCATCCATCAAGGACGAAACGGAACAAGCGAGGGATCTATTTCAACAGATATCTTTCCTCGCTTGTATTTCTTATTTTATCTGATTCTTTCACATTCTGATTCGTAGTTTAAATCATGATATTCAGTTTTTACTTTTATAAATACATGGAAATAATGTGGTACGTGATGCAGATATAGTGAAAAAACTGTTTCTCCAGGTCAGGCGAAGGTGAAATTCAATGTCATAAAATCATTCACAGGGAAAATTTTATTCTCGCTTTACCTGAAGTAATTAAATTTTACACGCATTCGGTGAATTCATTTTTTTTTAAATGACGCTTATCTGAGATCCAAATATTATGGCATTCGGTCATTTATGTCAAAGAGTCAGTATGCGCTATTGGGAAATGAAATGAGGAGTGCACGCATTGCACTAAGTTTATAATATATTTTAAACGAGTTTTACCAATCACCAATGAATCAGAACAGATGACGCATCAAAATGAGGTTAGGGCGGTGATTGCGAGTGCTGTCAGCGAATATCGGATAGTTTATGCGGGGCTGTAATCGCTCATTAATCACTCTGTGCTCTATCACCGCTGCGACGCCGCGATCTCGTTGCCCAGGCTGTTCTGACTCGACGCATTCACGTTTTTGGAGCATTGCTGGAAATTTAACACATTTTAGACGCTAGGTTTTGCATCTTGGCAACTTGGCAATCATTAATATTTACCTACTATGAAGTGAAAAAATAATAACAAAATAAAGCCAATTCCAGATTTAGGGGATCCATCCATGCGGAGGAGGAGTTCAATTTATTTTCCTAGCGCTTACATTTCAGTGAGTGTCTATTGGCGCGGGGTTCGCGGAGCAGTACTGCAAACGTACCGTCCCGCATTGTTGAAATTTGGAGAAAATTAAATGTGGAAGTGACCTAACACCAAAATTTATGAAAATAATTGTCCGAGAACGCTGTTTTAAAATACAGTTGTTACATACCATTTGCCGCGATTCCCAGGCCTTCATCGCGTTTTTATATTTCTCGAATTCGTGACACCAGTCAGAATAGACTTGCTTGTACTCCGTAGTCTTGCTGGGCTGAGTGCACCTACGACAAATGCTTTATGTTAAATACTCACAGATCGCTTGTCAGTTTCCGAACTAAAATATCATGGAGACAAATACAGACAAACCCATAGAAATGTGTAGTGATTCAGTATAATTGAATTGATGAATTGTTCAATTACCAAGGAAGATTTAAATATAATAAAAATACGTTTATTTCAGAAGTAAAGCTATTCGTGAGTAAATTAGCAATCGTGTGTAAAATAGTTTTTCTTCCTTGGGTTTTTTATGCATTTATATTTAATTTGTGATCAAACTTTACTTAAACAAACGATGCAGGTACAGTAGAGGAAATGTGAATACGTACCTTGTTAACCCATAATAATATTGTCATTGTGACAAGAGCGAAAAAAGTACGTGTGTCAATTTCCTTGACTGTACCTACCCCGCTTGTAATTCTTAGTTGATGCTTCGTCGTCGTTCCCGGGGTACAAAATATTTTTTAAACAGAAGAGTATAGACGACATGACAAAATTATAAGAGTTCCGTAGCCAAAATGGCGAAATTAAACCACCAATAATAATAAAGAGTAAAAATCGTAACCGTTTAGATTATGAGTTTAAATCAATATAAAATGGCGAACCCTTATAATTTGGATATTTTCACTACATGTTTGTGGTAGAAATACAAAATTCTATGAATCTCAAGTGTTTCGTGAAAGGCCTCTTAATAAATAATTATGAATGTAACCTAGAAGGTGACCAATACTTACTGTGACAATTTATATGAAAAATGGAACGAGTACATTATGTCACAGTTGGGTTGGGATTACACAGTAAATGTACAACGTGTTATTACCGCCCACTTAAAGCGAATTAGTAACGGATGTCCAAAAAATTGGATGTCAGTAATAATAGTACATTACATTCCTATTATTGAGAAAAATATCTTGAGACCCAATTCGATGTTCAGAATGTAGCACGTCTCCGGTGAAACAAAAATGACAGACATGTTTGATATCGTAGAAACATCCCCTAGGTGCTGTTAATTAAGAATCTCAGCCCTGTGCCACTTCAAATGTTTGCGATATCCTGGGATATTTCTGTGGTAGAAGGTTATCACGCACGGAAGTCGCGGACGGCCAACAACTCATTGAGAGGATTCTAACATCCCCAAAAACGAAAGTTTATCTTGTGTAAGAGTGTAAAAGTTGCTATAATAATAATAATAACCATTTATTTCGAGTAACACGGACTCGTACAATAATTGTTGCACCTTCTGTCTCCATCATCGGTTCGGCAACTTGGCGCTGCTGTAGTTAAAGTTGTCCAATGTGTCCATAGGCTACGGGGACTACTTATTATCAGGTGGGTCGTACGCATGTTTGCCATCACTAAAAAAATGGTTGGGACAGCTGTGTTTTGTTCAGTTGCTTTGACTCATTACTTACAAGGCAAGCTTGTAAAATGAAATCACGACTTAGAGTCGTCATCATCATATCAGCCGAAAGACGTCCACTGCTAGACAAAGACCTTCACCAAGGATTTCCACAATGACCGGTCCTGCGCTGCCCTCGTCCAACGGCTTACCGCGATCTTAACCAGATCGTCAATTCACCTTGTTGGGGGCCTACCCACGCTGCGTCTTCCGGTGCGGGGTCACCACTCAAGAACCTTTCTGTTCTACGAGCAATGTGCCCCGCCCACTGTCAACTTGAGTTTTGCAACTCGCTGAGCTACGACTTGGAGTAGCTAATTCAAAATCTTACCTGTGTAATCAGCATAAGAAACCAAGTTGTACGAGGCTACGAGCAAAGGCCCGTTGCTCCGATACAGGGCCTTTAACCTTACCTGTGTATGTCTATGTCCAAGTTATATGAGGCCACGAGCGTGGGCCCGTAGTAGCACTCGTACCGGCCTCGGTCTGCCTCTCCCACGGACAGCAGCACCAAACCCCGCTCTGACGTCTGAAGGACGCGTTCCCAACTGAGTGAAATAAATACATTTTAGTTTCGCAAAATGTTAGGGGTGCGAATGGTGTCAAGTTCGAAAAGAGATCTAATAACTGTGCTTACCGCCCCACATAAAATCTCCACCGTATGTAATACGTAAGTAATATTTGAGTAGCTACAACTGATTCAATTGCCTACCTACTAATGGGAACTGTGCTAAGTTACCGTTAACAGGACAGAAAAAGCTACACAAATGAAGTTAACATGACCAGCTTGCTTGTCCCTTCAACATTGAGTTAGTCACGTACAAAAGGATTACTGTCTCAACTTACTTGAAACTTATCTTATATCTCCCCTTCTCTCTGGAATGATGGTACCACACGACATTCTGGTCCACCAGAGCCTCAGGCGTCTTGGCGAAGGCCGCAAGATGAACGCTCTGACCGTAACCAGCCCTGACCGTCTTCAGAGGCGCGCTGGCTTCGCATATCGAGGGTGTGGAGTTGGTAGCGTCGTGGAGCAGCCCGGGGGTGTACGGGCGACACGCGCCGATCTCCTTGTCCCAGCCACAGTACGGGTCCAGGACGCATCGGACGCAGCTGTCGTAGCTGTGCAAAGAAAGTCGTGTTCTTAAAATTATATGCAATATTAAATGAATCTTCATGAGATCACTCTCATGCAGGCCCGTTCTCAGTCGAATCTTGGTTATGCACTTTACAATATTTCTAAATAACAAGCCTACCTAGATAAATATAAAATAAATTTGGTGTGTCACACATGTGGTGATGTAATTACATTGGAGGAAGCAGAAGAAGCAAGTACGCAAGTTTCATAATTCATCTATTTATTGCAACTACGAGCATGTTCATTTCAGAGGTAAGCTATTCTTAAGTTTATACATAGTAGCCTTTTGGTAATTGGGGTAAAGCATTTGCAATGCAACAGACAAAGTTATATATTTTACTTTAGTAATTACTTAACAATTAACAGTTCTTTAATAATTAATTTACATCGATTTAATAATAAGTCGTCGGCTGATTTAGCAGGCGAAACTAAGGAAAGCAAATAAAACGTGCCATATATCACTCACGCGTGAACCACAATCTTGTATACCGGACCCCTCATCTGTATAAACTTGTACCAGCCGATGCGCATACGCCCGCAACCGGTTGTCCGTAGCCAGGTACAGAGAATGTAGCCGCGACGACAGCGCTAGCGCGCATCGTTTTGTCCTCGACCACGTGCCACATGTCCGCTACGCTCCACTCGCCCACTGCACGATCTTGTACACCGACTCCTCGTCTGTATAAACTTATACCAACCGATGCGCACACGCCCGCAGTAGCAGCTGTCGCAGCCAGTTGTCCGTAGCCAGGTACAGAGAATGTAGCCGCGACGACAGCGCTAGTGCGCGCACTGGCTCGTCGCCGGCCGCACGCCACACGTCCGCTACGCGCGAACCACCGCCCGCTACGCTCCACTCGCCCACTGCACGATCTTGTACACCGACCCCTCGTCTGTATAAACTTATACCAACCGATGCGCACACGCCCGCAGTGGCAGCTGTCGCAGGTGGTTGTCTGTAGCCAGGTACAGAGAATATAGCCACGACGACAGCGCTAGCGCGCATCGTTTTGTCCTCGACCACGTGCCACATGTCCGCTACGCTCCACTCGCCCACTGCACGATCTTGTACACCGACCCTTCGTCTGTATAAACTTATACCAACCGATGCGCACACGCCCGCAGTGGCAGCTGTCGCAGCCGGTTGTCCGTAGCCAGGTACAGAGAATGTAGCCGCGACGACAGCGCTAGCGCGCGCACTGGCTCGTCGCCGGCCGCACGCCACACGTCCGCTACGCGCGAACCACCGCCTGCCCACTGCACGATCTTATACACCGACCCCTCATCTGGATAAATATATTATAGGTTTACCTGCTTTTGCTACACATAATTTCAATTAATAAGCCGATCGAAAATCCATAACGGTAAATTGGTTATACGAATTGGTACAGGAATGATTTACGACATAAGAGAAAAAGGTTCTAAGGAAATGAATATTCTGCGAGATCAAAAGTAAACATTTTAGCTTTTACAACCCGTACCCCATTTTTACTCTTATTTAATCAATATTCAATGCCAATAATACCTATGAACTGACGTAGAACTTTCCAATACATTTTTTTTCAGATTACCCGTCCCTATAGGAATGAATGTGAAGTGACTACTAGTATCATCAAACTGTGTCACTATCCACGAGCCGTTGTGCTGAAAGCATTCATAATTTGGGGCAACAAAACTACTTTTTAAATGAACCTGGCTTTATGCAAATGACATCCAATTCCCACTACGCAGGAAAAGCAAAATATCAGATATCCCATCAACTTAAATATTTATTTAACTATACTTTTGTTGATGATGTACCTTTTAATAAAAGTATAAGTTAAGGACGAGGTACATATAGGTAATCGCAAGCGATTTACTGCAAATTAATTGAATATATCCACATAGGTATGATATAGTAGGTAGGTAATTAGGTATTGCATTTTTTGTTCTCAAGAAACACATCGTTGCACTAACCATAAGCGTGTAGTTGGAATGAGCTAGGTATTCCTTCAAATAACAAATGTGAAATTTTATAAAACTTGAAATACATTACAGTAATAAAGCAGTACTATTTTAGTATTGTCAGTTGTCACTTACTGGTCCCGGCATAGAAAACAGTGTATGTGATGTCGTCGCCCAACATATCGACGAACTGGCTGTCCACCACTAGCGTGGTGAGAACCAAGTCCCGTTTGTAGAAGGCCGGCGCGTCGCCCTCTTGTCGTACCGCTAAGTCCATTAAAGGATGTGACCTGTCAGATAAAAACTATTAAAATAAGAGTAAAATTATTGCAGGTTCGACAATGTTTACCCTTTGAGTTTCATGGGCGCTTTCGCAATTTTTGGGAACTAGCTAGCATGGGCAATACATCCGAGAAGATGAGAAGAAGGACTACTTATGTCGACAAGTTGGCTGGGTATTTTAATCAACTATATGATGATTCTTTAAGTAATCCTAATAATGTAAATCAATAGACAACGCCGTATTAACCTCTCAACATCTTCATGAAGTGAGCCCTTCGTCTTGTCTCCCGAGGGTAATCCCAGGCCGCCCCGCATTAGTTTCGCGAGGCGCGTTCTAATTGGGTCACGTGCTTTAATTGATGGCGTGGTGTGAAATCGCACTGATTCTAGCTCCGCGTAAAGGAGAACACAATTTATATGGCGCGTACCTACGCCCTTAAGTGGTTGACCGAGGGGCTGTTATTGCTTAATCCGCGCGCGTTATTACTTGGGTCTTGCTGTAATCTATTATACCACTAGCTACAGTTACGGGAAGGATTCATATCAATCGAGTGCTATAGCCGAGTTCTTGGTGTTTTTGCAATGAGGCAGTTAGGGTGTCGTGAAACAATAGGTAATCCGCTCTGAATATGACCTTACTGACATCAAATTGCAACAAACAAGGTCTCAAGTGTATCAATTGTAGCAAATTTGCTTTCTTGTGCTTATCAAACTCATCACGATGGTGATTTGGAATCGCCGCCCAGCTGGGTAAATGCGCAACTTATTGAACGAGTTAACACTCGTTCCATGCCACCATGCCATGCATGCATGGCCATGTTGGGGCATACTTAGGTATAAACTGTTACGTTAAAGATGCTAACTAACATGTTATTATGTGTTTGTCACTCAATACCAGCTCAATACACAAAAACGGCTAAATGGATTTTAATGAAATATGTTTATAAGGTAGCTGGGATTAGAAAAAGTATACTCTTTATCCCTATGGGGTGGAAGTTGATAAACGAGTTCATCTAACGAAGTCTTTATTAAAAGCCAAAACAATGAGATGTTTATTATTTTTTGGTTAGTCAGTTCAGGTCAGGAGTATGTACCTTTTTAAACTGATAAAGAACGTTTTTAGCCTAAATGAAACGAAAGAAGTTTGTCAGGGGTAGATACAGCAAATGGTAGTCCGTGATCCGTGATAATCTGCATACTCCTCTGAGTAATAGACGTGATATACATACAATACATAGTTTAGGTTAGGAATACTTGTCAATTCATATGATTACGGGTGGTGCAGGACGGTCGTTGTAGCACTCTTTGGGGTCTATGTAGACAGTAGACGTCCTTCGTTTGTGATGATGATGACTTTGACGTAATTATATGGAAAAACTGCCACCTCTAATCCCATCAATCTAATCGCGGCTAGGTAAGATAAAGTAAAAAAGTAAAAAATATATATTTAAAAGTAGAAAAAAAGTTACTATGTATGTACGGTTACCTAATGGTTATAGTTATTGACTCCTTAGGCTGGGTTGCACCAAACCGTCTGTAATCGTAAGCTGCGTTCGTTAAAATTTGAATGTATGGAAACTTTGACAACTTTCTAAGGGATGACAGCTGCCGGCGCCATATTTATCGTTGATCAGTTTGTGATCGTAAGTCGGTGTAACCCAGCCTTATTCCGCACTTGGTCCGTGAAAGTCAGACCATTGTGTGTGCCGTGAATGCCAGCTAGGGATCTAGGCCGCCTAACTCCGACCAGAAGCGCAGGATCCTCCTGGTGTCACTAGCGGCTCCGCGGCGTGATCTCGGTGCGTTGAGGGTTTGAGTCCCTTGTGCAGCTACCTTCGTACGGTTACCTTATAAAGTTGAGCACGTTGTCTGGCAAGGCCTCGGTGTTGTTGACGCAGGTGCCAGGGCGCGGCTCAGGGACGCGCGCGCGCAGCACGGGCAACCACGCTGAACTCGACGTGGCCTGCAACAAACCACTCGCATTATAAACAAGTCGATATTTTTGTCCAATAGGGATCATCCTAGCGTTATCCTAGTAAAGTTGCATCCTGAAAGAAATTCCCGGGTTCCGCTACCTAATCGCTTTTGTGCAAAAGGGATGTTATCACAAAGTGAAATAAAAACAATAATTTCGAATTTTCTCGAAAAATTATTTAAACTAGTAGCTCTGTGACCTTGTGATATTTTTTTTTCAATTCAGTTCTAAATTAAAGGGATAATTTTTCAATTTTCCCTTTTTTGGAATTTTCGTTAGCAGCGTTACTGCTTAGTACAAAATTAATTCAATTCAGTTCTTGATTTCTTTCTAAAACTGAAACGAAAAAAAAAACATGAGTATTACCGAACCTGTTCACTTCTTTTACGAAAAACGGTTGAGAACTGCGGCCTGTGCGAAAAAAGTAACACAAAAGAATATTTAGTCACATGGTTATAAGTGTTCGAAGTTAGAGGGGATAATTATACTCTGCCCCTTTACCGTAAAGCGTAGTACCTTCATATGGAAAGATCAAGTTACCTATCATAAAAACTAAACTTTTTTGTTAGTCCGAAAGTTTACTTCGAATGTTTACGTTTGACCATTCATGGTTTAGCTTTTTCAATTGTTTTTCAAATCCATTATTCCCACCCCAATTACAGATTTTCAATACTTCCATTGGTCAACTGTTCCTGTTTTCTTTTTAATCGACTCAATAACCCGCAATGTCATAGTTGAGCAATTCTGGTCCACTAGTGAGTCGAAGGATCCCCGCAAAGCAAAACGGGGCAAAGCGCGACTCCTACTTTCCACTCTGATGGACACAAGGTAACGAACGGATCTATCTGGGGTAAGCAACTGTGATGTTAAGCAATTCTGACCTGCCAGTGACACAGGGCAACGAAAGAACCTATCCGCAGTAAACAAGTTTGATGTTGAGCAATTGTGACCCGCCAGCCTAGCGACAGAGCCCCGCTTCGCGGAATTTTAATTCGGAATACAAGAGTTAACCAACGAACCTACCTGCGGTGGAAATTGAACCATTAAGTTGTGTAACATTTTTCAACCAATATGTTCTGGAAATAGGATTGGGTTTAGATTCCTTTTTTTGGCGGTTGTTTTTATACCTATTATATTGCAGATAAAGAAAATATTTGATTATATACACTTAAATTTTTAAAATTTTATAGATTATATAACAACGCACACGGATGACGGCCAAAATATCATGGGCTCAGTTACTGTATGGACTGCGAAATGCATAAGTAAAAATAGGTTGTAAAACAAAAGACGTAAGCAGTGAAAATTCAAATTATTTTAGCGGTAAAAGTTGTTTGGATAACATCAAATGGGAAATGAAAAAGTAACCGACTGCATATTCGGAGAAATTTAACAAAATCTAAAAATGTCGCATAAATAAAATTCAAGGAAAAAAATGTTGCGATACCCATTAAAACGGTTCGGTTCGTTATTTTTTGAGATATTTTTCATCAATTTCATCATCGAGCTTATTTTTATGCTCTACTTTGTTTTGGAGTAATAATAAAATTTTAATCAACTACCCTTATTAGGTGGTGCAACTTTTTTGTTATTAATCATTCGCGTAAGCTAGGAGATAACAGTGCCAAGATTCGTTAAAGAAAAATCACTTTGAATTCTTGAATTGCTGATATATGCTCTAGAGATGCCGCGTAAACAATATACTTATACATCTAATAAGAAAAAAATAACTAAATTGTTGTCACAATAACTTATTCTTAACGATTTACAGCACATGCAGTTGTAAACGTAGGTATTATGGTAATTAGATACCAATTCCAATTCATAAGCAATGCGTGTTTGAATATATTTTGCAAGTAATGTTACAAAATATATCCAAAAATCAAACATGCATATATGTTTGTGTTAGTGTGTTTACTTTACTGCACTCTATAATTACTTAAATATTATTTAACTTAATTAATCCATTAAGATACCAAACACAGCCACATACGTGATTTTGCTTCAAGGTATAAATAGGTAGGTACGAGTATAAATAACCAGTGATCGTAACTTTTGTAGCATTTTCGGTGCAGCGTGGGATAAATGATTTAAATTCTTATGATTCATTAGCGTTAACAACGTTAATATTAACCTTAATCAACCGTTCAAATTGTATTTGTCCATACCAACTTCGTTAACACCACTACGCTGCACCGAAAACGCTACAAAAGTTACGATCACTGTAAACACACTGTAAATAACATAAAATACCATGAACGAGCTTTCGTTAAAAATCGCTCTGAACCGATACAATCGTTTTTTTGTACATTATAAAATAAAATATATTCAGTAATAAATTGTAGATTCCACTATGGAAATCTACCACTATTTCACAATACAAACAGCAACTGGCTCTGTATGTGCAGAATCATGTCAGTGTTAAATTGAGCTTGTAGATTATTAAAACCAACGAGAAAGGCTTGTTCAACGAGTTTATGTCCGCTATATTCCGGCAAATGTCAGTTTTAAATGGTTTCGTAGTTTTAATCGAATACACATGTACATATTGTTTCCTAAATTAAAGGTTTTATTGTTGATAGAATGCTAATAGACTAAAAATCGAATACCCTGACAGTCATAGTTTTAAGTTTCGTTTTTCAACCACCTTGGACAAAGGAATGCTAAGTAAGAGTTTATCGCAATTCCTGAAGTTTTAACTCGCCTTTCAATAATTGGTGCTAAACCTTAATCCCCACTCGAGACATAGGACCCTTGCCGTGATTTCCGTTAGTTTCGAGAGTAATATGACTCAGCAAAAGCCGACAAAGGTTAAGAGCACTCAATTAGCAGTCAGTAAATAGTTGCTGATTAACTTATTATTTCTCACTAATTCAATAAACAGGAGCAGTATTTGCTGAAGTATGACAGGTAATTATTTCGGGGCTTAATAGGATCAACAATGTTAATAATAAGTCATTATGAAACTATTGATTATATTGCTCATTGCTTATTGTGTATACGTCTATTTTGCTCTTAATAAATTAATATATTAGAAAATTTAGTTTGAAGTTGTATATATCCACGTTTTTTTGCTATAACTAAACGATCATTTACTAGTTGCATTGGTGTAAATAAACGCTTTATTTACTATTAAATTGTTATTTGAAAATTTTAAGCGCTAGCGAATTTTTTTACCGGTGTTTCGATAATGATATAATGATAATTCCGGATAAATGTTACTCACAAGCTTTTACAGCTTAAATTAAAATAAAATCCGCAATTTTGAATGTAAGTGTAATATTTGTTTAAAAAAATTATATTCTATAATAATTACTTCGCAACGGATCCTGGATTGAATCTGCGAAGCCGTCCGTGTCAATTATGGCGTGTGGCGTGGCGTACTAATTGTTGGTACAGATGGCTCACAGCAGTCACAGCTCACCTGTTCCTTGAACCGACCCGCAAACGCCTCCTGTATATCGTCCATGGTGTAGGTGCAGATGGCCGAGCCCACGAGGCCGTCGCTGGTGCCCGTCGTGAACACATCGTGTACTGGTAGTGTTCAATTATTGGGAACATCGTTCACAGCAGTCATAGCTCACTTGTTCCTTGAACCGGCCCGCAAACGTCTCCTGTATATATATCGTCCATGGTGTAGGTGCAGACGGCCGAGCCCTCGAGGCCGTCGCTGGCGCCCGTCGTGAACACATCGTGAACTGGTAGTCTTCAATTATTGGGGACATCGCTCACAGCAGTCATAGCTCACCTGTTCCTTGAACCGGCCCGCAAACGCCTTCTGTATATCGTCCATGGTGTAGGTACAGATGGCCGAGCCCACGAGGCGGTCGCTGGCGCCCGTCGTAAACACAACGTGAACTGGTAGTCTTCAATTATTGGGAACATCGTTTACAGCAGTGATAGCTCACTTGTTCTTTGAACCGGCCTGCAAACGCCTCCTGTACATCGTCCATAGTGTAAGTGCCGATGGCGGAGCCCACGAGGCCGTCGCTGGCGCCCGTCGTGAACACATCGTATACTGGTAGTCTTAAATTTTTGGGGACTTCGCTCACAGTAGTCATAGCTCACATGTTCCTTGAACCGGCCCGCAAACGCCTATTGTATATCGTCCATGGTGTAGGTGCAGACGGCCGAGCCCTCGAGGCCGTCGGTGGCGCCCGTCGTAAACACATCGTGAACTGGTAATCTTCAATTATTGGTGATATCACTCACAGCAGTCATACCCCACCCGTTCCTTGAACCGGCCTGCAAGCGCCTCCTGTGTATCGTCCATAGAGTAGGTGCAGATGGCGGAGCCCCCGAGGCCGTCGCTGGCGCCCGTCGTAAACACATCGTGAACTGGTAATCTTCAATTATTGGGGACATAACTCACAGCACTCATAGCTCACCTGTTCCTTGAACCGGCCCGCAAACGCCTCCTGTATATCGTCCATGGTGTAGGTGCAGATGGCAGAACCCACGAGGCCGTCGCTGGCACCCGTCGTGAACACGGCGTGGAACCGGTGCACCTCGCCCGGCATTTGGTATACACTTTCTGTACGCAACAGGATTTCGTTAGTTACACGAAAAAATATATATCTATACTACACGATTTAAGCATTGCGAAATTAAAAGCTACAGTTTAAAAATGTAAAATCAATAAAGTTGTTGTACTGTTATATGTACTGAGGATGGAGAAGGAGGATAAATTTGATGTACTGAGGACATCAATGAGAATGAGATCGAGTTGATGGACCGGGCGTCCATAGGATTTCTCCACTTGTACGCGGTCCCCAGGGGCATGTGTTATAGTATAGGATACGGTGCTCGTGTGAGGTACTGCCAAAAAAGGGCAAATTTGGGATCGAACATTTACTTAGAGTTGTGATGGTGAGCGGACGGACTAACAAACGTACCAAGTGCACTACTAGGTAATTCTGGGCAGTCCGAATTCTCTCGCAAAACTCTAGCTGCTGACTTGCCATAAGTCCATAGTTTCGCCTTACCTCCAGTGAGTTAAATTATGAAGCTTCGAGTAATCGAATATGAAGAGAAATGCAGTCAGTCAGTTTACAAGGAGGATCAGTAAACGACGAAGTTGGTAGCTAGTTATTCGTAACGTAATAATCGTTCTAATTAGACCTCAAAAATTCATGTCATATTGATTATTATGTCATATTGTGTGAACAATGTGCGTGAGTTTATATTTTTATTTGGTTTTTAGTTTCCGTGGTATTAAAATCCAGTGCTAGGATTCTAAGCATTCTCAGATCAGAATGTATTTTAACATCTATGATCAAGAGGATTAAATGCGACATCAAAATAAATCATCATCATTCAATCAAAGTCGTCAATTATTATTTATTTCTGCTTCAAACAACCAAATGACACATAGTTTTAGGACCTTGGTTAATTGAATATAATAATGAACTTGTTTAAAGCACACAAACTACTCACGTATTTCATCAAAATAGAAAGGAAACTCTCCAGGTATGCTGCAGTTGAGTCTGGCCTTCAAATAAGTGACCCAGTTCTGGTTGAGTATGTGCTTGCCACCGGTGTCCTGTTTGCAGACCCTGGCCACCCGTGAGTACACGGCCTTGCCGCAGTTCATGAACTCGACGGCTGTCTCTCTGAAGAAGAATAACACGTACTCGCCCACGTCAAACGATCCCACAAAGTTGGTTTCTAAAACAAAGTTAAACGGGAATTTGATCAGGCATACGATCTAGGTTAGACAGTTTTAAACGTTTCAATTTGAATCATATTGCTCATTCTACTTTTTATTATGAAAATAGATCGTCTACCAAATTTTAGGTAGTAATGGGAATCGGGTAAAATTTAATAGCGGTAAAATTAATTAACCATACTCATATTAAAGTAAAAGTCTATTCGAGTGAGTTTCACGGCCGTAGTGTAAAATTAACAGATACATGTAAAATTTACTCCACAGAATCAATGATTAGGCTAAATGCATGGTTGCTTTTTTTGTTTAATTAAAAAATAG
Organism: Notocelia uddmanniana; assembly: GCA_905163555.1. Classification (NCBI taxonomy): domain Eukaryota; kingdom Metazoa; phylum Arthropoda; class Insecta; order Lepidoptera; family Tortricidae; genus Notocelia; species Notocelia uddmanniana. The sequence continues at coordinate 29,529,262 of LR991055.1, forward strand.
AAATGAATTATATTTACGAAATTGCCATCCACGATTACAGCTGAGCGGAAAATTAATATTTTTTTATTTATACTCGTACAGCCAACTTGGGCTGCGATTTTATTCATCTTAAATGAAAGAAGAGGACATCCCAGGGACAATATTTTTTGTTTCATGTTTTTCCATGACAGTGAAGACATGCTGTTATAATATGGCATCTTGAACTGCCCCTAAGCAGAAACTATAAAATATTAATTTAAGTTTGCACGATTTTTACATATTATTATTGGTAATCACGTACAAATGAAATTTATTCAACCTTTTTGAGGTTTGCCCGACGTTTCGAATGTATAACAACATCCATGGTCACGATAGAGGTGAATAAATTTCAGTTGTACGTGATTAAAAACTATAATAGTTTTAAATGTCACTTACTATCCAGCCATTTTGAGTCGTATTTAAGCGTCCTCTTGAAATTATACTTTTTTTGACCCGTCCGGAAATCGTAGAGGTCGTTCCGGAATATGACAGGGTCCGCCTTGGTGAACTCCGCGTTGGTGCCCGCGTAGAGAGCGGGCAGCCCGCCGGGGTTGCCTCGGGTCACCCACACGGCCGTGCTGTTGTCCGCCGGGTCGTAGGGGCACTTGGCCACGCCGAAACCTACGCCCGGCACGTACTCGTGCCGAGGAAGATGCGTCAAATTTAACTGAAACAAAATGTTCAATGAGTAACTGGTACAAGTCTGTCTCTGTATTTTTATGACTGGACTAAGTAGGTTAGTATAGTTTTTAATTAATTTGTATTTATTTGGTTGATTGTTTTTTGTATGTGATTTACCAAGTTACTTAGATTGTTATATGAATAAAATACTGGCACAATATTTGTTTTTAAGTTTCTAAATAATTCTAAAATTTACGAAAATCTTATCGCAATCGTACAGCTGAATCCTTCAAAATTTTGCAAGTTTTCGATTCGAGAACCGTTTTAGTGTAAGATAATCTAATTCCTGATCCCATGGAATGGATCAAAAGTGTCACATACTTTTGAGCCATTCCTTATTGCAACTAATATTCATTTATAGGGTCGAATCCGAGGTGAGGTTAATCGTCGAATCCGACTCGGCTGGGCAGCGTTTGGGAAGCTACGGCACATCTTTTCGTCCAATATTCCGCAGTGTCTCAAGACGAAAGTCTTTGACCAGTGTGTGTTGCCAGTGATGACATATGGTACTGAAACGTGGTCACTTACTATGGGCCTCATAAGCAGGCTCAAAGACACCCAAAGAGCAATGGAGAGGGCTATGCTGGGAGTTTCTCTGCGTGATCGCATCAGAAATGAGGCCATCCGCAGCAGAACCAAAGTGACCGATATAGCCCTTCGAATCGCTAAACTTAAGTGTCAGTGAGCGGGGCACATAGCTCGCAGAACCGATGGCCGTTGGGGCGGAAAGGTTCTCGAGTGGCGACCACGTACCGGAAGGCGTAGCGTGGGCAGGCCCCCCACACGGTGGACTGATGACCTAGTAAAGGTCGCGGGTATCCGCTGGATGCGGGTGGCGCAGGACCGGTCATTGTGGAAGTCTTTGGGGGAGGCCTATATCCAGCAGTGGACGTCATTCTGCTGAATGATGATCATGATAATTCATTTATACGACCCACGTACCTAACCTAACCTTTACTGCTAGATTACTACTTTATAATTTTACTCTTAAGAATAGATCGATATAACTTTGTGTGTATATTGGTAACTAGCTTTTGCCCGCGACTTCGTCCGCGTATAATTCGTTCTCGCGTTTTAGAATGATTTGTTTTCCCATACAATCTTTCTCAAGCTCAGGTGGACACCAGGAACTTAGGGGTGACATGTTGGAGAAGGAAAGCCACGAATAGATCGGACTGGAGATATTTGCTTGACCAGGCTAGCCTAGGGCCTACCCGTGGCTATAACGCCTCAGATGATGATGATGATACAATCTATCACCCTTCTTTACACCCCCTTAAGAAATGATTTCAGGTAATATGACATTCCCTAGAAATCCTATTGTCAAAACGAATCATTAAGTGCTTATTTATGAATATCAAATGTACCGATTCTAGACGAATGAATCCCGTCAAAAACATAACATGTACATTGTACAATGATAAAAGTTTCGCTACGCAGTTCTGCCGTAAAACGTTATCCCAACAGAGCGAGTTCTTCATGTAAGTATGATGACCGAAGGCCGGAAGCAGAGCGGCAAGGCATGCGAGAATAATCACACAAAGCGGGCTTCTCATGTAAGGATGAGGGCCGAAGGCATGAAGCGGAGAGGAGAGACGCGCGAGGCTGAAGGCCGAGCCTCCCAATAGAGTAGATTCTTCATGTAAGGTTGATGACTGGAAAGCCGAAGGAGAGTGGCAAGGCATGCGAGGCCGAAGGCCGAGCTATGTCGTCGCCGAAGATCGTTGCCTTATTAATGAGGGTAAATTGTGCTCCATTCGTTCGTTTTCACGTGATGCCTAGACATATAAACAGACATAAATTCTTAAAACTGTTGAAACGATTTCTGTTATCGATTCTAAGCATCCCCAACCAACTTTTTTTCGAATATCTTCCATGTACAGACTTTCGACCCTCTTCTAAGTGTACATCTAAGATGCTCCAACTGTCTATGCTGACGATTGGGCTGCCCAGCTCAAGTGATCTCTTATATCAAACAGTTTTTATTGTGTGAAGGGTCAACAATTACGTAAAAAATAACGCACGATAAAACTAAATGGTACACCGACGATACAAAGTGTGCATTGTAACAGCTGTTTTGTATTTAAGCATATGAATAAAAACAATGCAAAAGTATCGCAAATGCATTTTGATGTACACGCAAAGTAGAACTTATTGCGAAAAGGTTGTGCTCAAAAATAGCGTCAACAATCAGAAGGAATTATGATACTCCGGTTTTGACATAATGAATCGTCAACTTGTTTACAATTCTGCTATGCTTTAAGTTAAATTTCTTGACACGCTGTTATCCACTCACGTGCTCTCCGCAACTAGGGTTGCGACTTGGGAAAACGTACAGTGCTCTCGCAACACTAGTTGCGAGTTGGAGTTCCAACGGTTTTTAAATTGTTGCTATGCGGAACATGCAAAGAACGCTTTTTAATTGAGTTATATAGGTAGAGTATGAATGTGGCAACATTAAAAAAAATTAAAACCGCAGTCTACGGAACAATTTTTATAAAATATAAAAGTTGTTTTCATGACCATCGAAGTTCGGTATGTCAGCGAGAGAGCTCGCGATTAAAAAATGCTGTGAGCAATCAATTATGCATTTTTGAATTGGTATTATATACCAAATTAATCCTGGTTTACTGCTTCATAAGACGAAGCATATATTTCGATACTAATTAAAATGGAATGTAATAAATTCTTCCAACAAAATACGTTGAGTGATGAAAATTTTGCGAGGTTAATTTTAAATCGTACATTATTATGTGATTATGCCATATTTCTGTACTAGGCTATTAAAATCAATAAATGCGTCTATTAAAATCAACATAAATCCACTTTTAATGAACAATTAGGTATGTTCTATGCAGGATTAGGTGAATGAACTTGTGACGTCTATAAATACTATTGTACGCAACTGTGGTTGCACAAGGCACTTCCGCCGATTCGCGTCGGATCCACGTATTATGTCATAAGGCGTGGTGCACACTGGGCTATTTTCGCAGAATGGTTTAATTTAGTTTATTCATTTTTGATAGGTTCTTTTACGTATACTAAGTGGCGGCCCATTACCAATGTAACTGCTTACCTTTTATTTATGAATGTATGAAGTAGAGGTAGGGTTCACTTTTACTTGTTCAACTGATTATATTATAAAATTCACATATTCCATGTAATGGTTCAAATAAGAATGTATGGTTTTCTTTTTTCAAAAAACCAGTTCTGATTTTGACTCGTATTGACCGTTATCTCAGTTATTTGTAGCTCGCATATGAACTATTGCATAGTCGTTTTAACTTACCACCCAAAAATTTGCAGTGAAAACCACGTACCAATAAAAAATACTTACCTCACAAAATAAGTGTATGAATTTTGTTGTTACTTGTGATGTATTTTTTTTCAAATATTAATTTAATTTAATTTCTTAAATTTTCATTGTAATTTTACTCGTTAGTGGTTATGGGATGTGTCAGACAAGGATTCAATAATTATTTGTGCAATAAGAGTGGAGTCGTTTTTTTACGACGAGTAATAATTTCGAATCCCGAGGTAGCGAAGGAAGCCTTAGTCGAATCACTAGGGAGCGTGGCAAGTGATTCTATGATAGATTTTATAGCGTATCAAGAGATTCGAATACACGATATGCATATAGGTAACTTTGCTCTCGTGTACCACACACATACCACATCACATAAAACTTATCACCTCAGCAATGCAATGCAATAATTTTAATACATAAATTCTTCAAAAAACCCTTTAGTATTGTGGGTTTTTACTGTATTAGTTCCGCTGTATTGTTGTACCTACACAGAATCTTAGCCTATCTTTTAATTTGTTTTCTTTTTTTTGATAGTAGAATACCAATGTACCTAATTGTGATTCGTATTTGTTATTAATTGGAGCCTCGACTGCCAACAAACCGCATTGTGGTTTGGCAGAAGTGTGTGATTACTAAAATTTGTGTTATTGGCGTGAATAAAGAACATTATTATTATTATTATTATTATGAGAACCTGTTAGAGTTAAAAAAAAACTTGTTGGGGTGCCAAATAAATATATGTCCTATGTCCAGCAGTGGACGTCCTTCGTCTGACATGATGAAATTACAATATAGTCAGTTCTGGTACCGTACCTACCACTACTATACTACGCAACGCAAAAGAGGGGGGTTATAAGTTTAATGTGTATATCTGTCTGTGGCATCGTAGCTTTTATTTAAACTGGTGAACTATTTGGTTGTCTTTTTTTCAGAGCAGGATTTCCAAGACAAATTTAGTAGTATCTTATAGCCGTGGATCAATATGACTAAAGCAACTATAAATGCCCAGACACGTAAACACGAGGTCATTGAGATCTGATATGTCGAGCCAAAAAGTTGCAACTATTATGGTGTGTATGTAAAAAATACTGCATTTTTAACTCCTCGAATTTATAATAAGTTAATAACATAACTTTTCTCTCGGGAAACGATAATATTAGTAAAACATGTTTTATCAAAATCGGTTCAGCCATTGTTGAGATATATAACTTTGAAATGAAAATATCGGCGGTTTTCCAACTTTTCTACTTTGTCAGTTATTCTATATCACGACAGCCAATGATATTTAAAATAAAATGCCAATCGTTATTATTACTTCAAGAATATATCATTAAAGTCACCATGAGTGTACGGCTGTTAATTTCGTATTAGCATTGTATAAGTCATAAGTTAAGGATCTGTAACTATTCGTAATTGATTTAATAAGAAATGTAAATTTCGTAATTTCAATATTGACGATCACTGCGTGAACTGTGGTTTCGTTGCGCACCAGTGTATCCCGTCCTATATCGCCGCCATGATTAAATTTTGACAGCGCAGGTCCGCCGGAGTATGTCCGTTAGTTCATAGAGTAAATTATATATACTGCGTTAGTTTGAGTCGGGACCTTTGCGTGGGTTTTTGTATACTTTTGAAATGAGAACAAAAATATAAATCGAGTTGTAATCGGTCGAATATCTATTAAGTTGTGAAGTGTAACATGTGTAGTATATGTGTTAAGAGTTTTATGTGGTTTGAAGTGTATGGAATTATTTTTAATCGGGCGTCAAAAGCGGCACTCATTACGTTAGGTATGTAAGGCTATTTTTTGTTATTGATAATTTGTGACAGAAATTGTTGCGATTTTGACAAAATTGGCACTTGTTATTTAAAGATTAATAGTGTCTCTATCTACGTCTGACAATATTTTTGTACTCGTTTGCCTAAATTATTCATACAAAAATCATAAACAAACTACACTGTTTTGCGGCGAATTGAAAAACTGACAATGTAAACATTGCAAATGAAAAAGGTTTTATGCAAAATATTTCCCCGGGATCATATACTTTATTTGGTATCAATCGAAGCGTAAACTATTACAGTTTTAAATAAACATAAAATTTACATATGTTATCGATTTAGATTATAAAATAAAAATATATTTATTGCAAAAGATCTCATTCGAAACGGTATGTAAAGTTTGTGACTTTTTTTAAAAATATTTTACTATGGTGACCTATGTAATTAATTATATAAACAAATTGCCTGTTCCTTTAGCTTTATAACATAAAAAGAATCATAGCATAAAGTTTAGACGAAGCCAGGCAACCGATTTATTAACAACACAAGACAATGCGCTGCTAATGCTCGGTGAATCTTGAGCACTTTAGACCACCTTTTTTTTTAACGCGAGCACTTGAGTGGCTAAACTCCCAATTGGCTGAAACTTAAATCATAGAACGGCGTATGAGGATTAAACCACCCCGTTTCATAGACCTTACTTGCATCCCCGATCCCACTCGAAAACCTTTCCTCCCCAACGGCCAATGGTTCTTCGTGCAACATACCCCGCCCACTGCCACTTAAGTTTAGCGGTTCGTAGGGCTATGTCGGTTAAAAAAAGTAAAAGTAAAAGTAGTTTATTCTTCAAATTAGGTTACTTTGGTTCTACTGCGGATGACCTCATTTCTGATACGATCACGCAAAGATACTCCCAGCATAGCCATCTCCATTGCTCTTTGGGTGACTTTGAGCCTTCTTATGAGGCCCATAGTAAGCGACCACGTTTCAGTGCCATATGTCATCACTGGCAACACACACTGGTCAAAGACCCTCGTCTTGAGACACCGCGGAATATTGGACGAAAAGATGTCCCGTAGCTTCCCGAACGCTGCCCAGCCGAGTTGGATTCGACGATTAACCCCTTTCTCGAAATTGGACCTACCTAACTGGACAGTCTGTCCTAGGTATAATACTCGTATATAATCATCTACAACTTCAATTAAAAGTGTCCGATTGTAACGGGAGTTGGTGCTACGTGCTCGTGCTTTCAAGACGAATGATTAAGCTTATTTCAGAATATCAAATGTACCGATTCTAGACGAATAAAGCCCGTAAAATATTACATGTACAATGATAAAAGTCTTGCTACGCAGTTCTTCCGTAAAACGTCCTAACAGAGCGGGTTCTTCATGTAAGTATGAGGGCCGAAAGGAGGAAGCAGAGTGGCAAAACATGCAAGGCGGAAGGCTGAGAATTCAAACAGAGCGGGCTTCTTATGTAAGGTTGAGGGCCGAAGACTTGAAACAGGGAGGCGAGACACGCGAGGCCGAAGGCCGAGCTTCCCAGCAGAGTAGATTCTTCATGTAAAGTTGATGACTAACGGGCCGAAATGGAGTGGCAAGGCATGCGAGGCCGAAGGCCGAGCATTCAAATAGAGCGGGATCCTTATATAAGGCTGAAGGCCCGGAGCCGTGTGACACGCACGCGAAGCCCAAGGCCCAGCGTCCCAACAGAGTGGGCTCCTTATGTAGGGCCGAAGGGCTAAAGCAGAGTGTCAATGCATGCGAGGCCGAAGGCCGAGAGTCCCAACAGAGCGGGCTCCTTATGTAGGGCCAAAGGCCTGATGCAGAGGGGCAAGGCATGCGAGTCTAAAGGCAGATCATTCACACAGAGTGGGCTCCCCCTGCCGATCATTCACACATAGTGGCAAGATAGCCAACAGAGCGGGCCCCTCATGTTAGGCTGAGGGCCGAAGGCCCGAAGCGGCAATGCACGTGAGGCTGAAGGCCGAGAGTCACACTGCCTAGACATATAAACCGATAGACAAACAGACACGAATTCTTAAAACTGTTGAAATAAGTTCTGTTTCGATGCCAAGGGCCCTCCAATCGCTCCATTGATTTATCCAATATCTTCAATGTACAGATTTTCGACCCTCTACAGCTGTATTATATGTATACGGCTAAGCATAGATCCAGAGGCCTTTCAACTCGACGTACGAATTTTTCTAGGGAAATGTTATTTTAACTTGTTTGTACCAGATGTCACTTGGTGCTATCTCTATCGCACTTGCATATTGAAGTGACAGGGATGCAGCGGTCGTGCGGTTAGTTCTTACTAAATACACAACGGCGCTACGATCTATGTGGAGTATTTCACTGGTATCTCCATCTCAGTATAAATATTGTACTTTGCATAGACCTAAGGTGCTTCAACCGTCAATGTTGACGATTGGGCTGCCAAGCCCAAGTGATCTCTTATATCAAACAGTTATTATAGTCTGAAGGGTCACCAATTACGTAAAAAATAATACACGACAAAATTAAATTGTACACCGACGATACAAAGACTGCATTGAAGCAGCTGTTTTTGTATTTAAGCATATGAAGACAAACCATTCCAAAGTATCGCAAATTTATTTAGATTTACACGCTATAATAGACCTAATTGCTAAAAGGTTATGCTCAAAAATAGCGTCATCAATCAGAAGGAATTATGATATTTCGGCTTTGACATATCGAAACGTCAGCTTGTTTACAATACGTCAAATTCTGCTATGGCTTAAGTTAAATTTATTGACACGCCGTTATACTTCCAATGGGCTTAAACTTAAAGCTTAGAATGGCGTATGAGGATTTAAATCATCAGTTTCATAGACCATATTTGCACCCCCGATTTCATCCCCTTGAGGGTGATTATCGGAACAAAAAGTATACTATAAGTGAATCCTGATTATATACTGTTTAGTATACAAAAAATCACCTTGATCTGTTCAGCCGTTTTTGCGTGATTGAGTAACAAACATCCAAACATCTAATCTTTCGCATTTATAATATTAGTTGGATTACAAAATTATATATGTAGTTTTTAAATCTAGAAAACGGTACTGAAAGTGGGGTTTAGAGTCACAGTTATTTAATGGAATAAATCATTATAGTGTTCAAAATTTGAAGAGACCGTGGTGGCTGGCGCGCACACTGGGCAGCGCCGCGGCGCAGCGCTTGCGTTTACTTTTTTTTTCAGTTTCTATCTTAAGATTTCACAAATTTTGAATGAGGATGTTTTTCCTTTGTCGTCAAGTATATGCCTACCAATTTTTATTCCTGTAACTCATGGATTATAGGAGTTCCCATACAAAATTCAACCCCTTTTTTTACCCCCTTTAAACCCAAATCTGCACAATTTCTATAGCCTAAAACCTGACCGGGTATTTACTCGACAGATTAGTAAAGTTTTCATCAAAATCCGTTTAGCCGTTTTCACGTGATGCGCGTTCATATAAACAGACAAACAGACAAACAGACAAAAATTCTAAAAACTGTTGGAACGTATTCTGTTATCAATTCTAAGTATCCCCAGACAACTTTTTTTCGAATATCTTCCATGTACAGACTTTCGACCCTCTTCAGCTTTATTATATGTATAGATTATCTGAGTGCATTGGTAATTCACACAAATAAAGCCAGCCAGTCAGCTTTATCAGTCACCTAGTTTAGTTAGTTTCGACCTCAAACATGAATAGTCGTATAATTTTGGCTCACCACCCGGTCTACTCGTTAGTGCAATAAGAAGCGAAGTTTCGCATTGTTCTACTTTATAGGCAAAACTGTTCAAACTTGTTCTAGAAATAACATGTCCAGTAGGGCTACGTAACCTAAATATCACATTATTGTAATATAACATCTTGAAGGCTGTGAATCGATGAAATCGGAAATTTCTGTGCATAAAAATAGAACGTTTTCGCAAACAATACCACATAATAATTAAAGATAATTATGTACATGTTATGTACGCACGACTCTATCTTGCCCTAGCTTACGCACCAGCCTCGTTGCTGATGGGCTACATTGTTTAGTGTAACTACTCACATAGACTACCCAGTCTTTAAGACTGTGTGCGATGATGCTACATGTATAGAACCTCTCGCCGTGTCCGAGACCCTACAGCACTCACACGACTCTAGCTTACCCTTGCTCACGCACTGGCCTTGTTGCTTCATCATTAACTTTATCCAGTCTACCCACCCCAGTCTACAGACTACCCAGTCTTTAATACTGTGTGCGATGATGCTACATGTATTAGAACCTCTCGTCATACCCGAGACCCTACAGCACGCACACGACTCTAGCTTACCCTTGCTCACACACCAGCCTTGTTACTTCATCGTTAACTGTAGCTATTCACATAGACTACCCAGTCTTTAAGACTGTGTGCGATGATGTTACATGTATAGAACCTCTCGTCGTCCCCGAGAGCCTACAGCATGCGCACGGCTCTAGCTTACCCTTGCTCACGCACCAGCCTCGTTGCCTCATCGTTAACTGTAGCTACTCACATAGACTACCCAGTCTTTGGGACTGTGCGCGTTCGTGCCGCACACATAGAGCCGCTCGTCGTCCCCCAAGGGCTGCAGAACGCGCACGTGGTTGCGGCACTCGAACGGCTCCGACTTGCCCTTGCTGACGCACCGGGCTACGTTGCTCGCTTCCAGTATCAACGCGTCCCGCTGAAACGATACCTCGTTGAGTACAATAAAACTGGCTTTCATTTCAACTCCTTAAAAGTTGTCATCCGACCAACAACGACATAATACAGTTTGTAATTTGTTGCTACTTAGTTAAAAACTTAGTTATATTTATATTTATTTTTCACAGTCAGGTGACAATTATGCAGTTATTGAAACAGTAGTGTCAGATCAAAATTTCGGTTTCGGCCAATATCGGCCAAAATCTCTGGTTTTCGGTTTCGACTGGAACTGATGCAATATCAAAATTCGGTTTCGGCTAAAAATCGTGTTTGGTCGGACACTATGAACTAGGAGCCAGATGATGGAAAGACTGTGGTAAATGACACATCTGTTTACATGTTAATTAGTGATTAATGTGAGTTGGTGTATTTGCTGCGAGTGCGCTTAGAAAATGGTATGCATTCGCATTGATTGATTGATGTAAACGGTAAGCCTCAGCGTGACCAGGCAAACATCTAACAATTTTAGACAGCAGATAGTATACAGTCAGTCTCAGAAGTAGCGTAGCAAGAGATCAAATGCCCTTACACAGTCATACATTTATAGATACCTACATACTCACGCCCATATCCCATTAGGGTAAGCAGAGCCCAGAGATAAGTAGAATTTTTTGAAAATTATGATTTTTTTATTCCCTTGCAATAAAGAATTTTGACCTCTTGATATGCGTAGTTACTTTTGATGCTGCCTAAACAACACAACATAATTACTCAATTTTTAGTTCCCATTATAAGTTAGCCTTTTATAACGCACCATTAATTACTTTTCTCGCGTCTACAAAAAGCAATTAAGCTATGAACGCTCATTAACTAAGTAAAGCGCCATTTAATAAAGTGCTTCTTCAATATGTGAATACGTAACGCTTTGCAGGTAAAGTGTTAATGTAATTATAAAAAGAGAGGCGTTTTAAAAGGCCTCTAGCTTTCACAGTGATGATACTTGAGTGATGCGAATGCAGAGAATTTTGTATGAGGGTAAAATGTGGTAGGACGCTGGCGAGTGCAGTGCCAACGAAGAGGCAGCTTCACATATCAGCGTGCAAGGTATTTGTCTCTTACTGACACTGACAGACAATGTCGTCACGCAGTGTATTCTATTCACCACGGTATATTAACGATTATTATAATAGTAAACAATACTTGTAAATACGTTTGAAATGAAAAGTTACGTCCATAATGTAAATAACTAAGTAAAATACTTTTAAAAAAAAACATCGTTTTGAATATTATTCCGGCTGATATGAAAAAGCATTCAAGGCAAGGAATGTCTCAATAGAAATGCAATCAATTATAAAAGTTCTTAATGAAAATATCTATTTACTTAACTATAAAAATATAACTTAGTTATCAAAACTACAATGCACTTTTCTTTTTCATATTCCTTAGATTAATACATAATTCAAATGCACATACCTCACAATGCGACTGACTAATATCAGTCATGTTTAGTTTGAATACTCGATCCCTGAAAGAAACACAGTCTTTATTATCCTTATAAGATTTAAGTTCCAGAAAATAAAACATCTAAATAGAGCTAGCCAGACGCAACCGAGCGGGGCGAATAGTTTTTGTCGCAAGCATATGTGCAGAATGCGGGCATTTTATTTGTTTTACCCGCTTCATGGAATTGTTCAACGAGCCGCATAAATTAGGTACCGCGGAATATCCCTACTTGCTCTTTTTGTCTGAGTAAGTCATTATAATTGCATACAAGCTTCACGCTGGGTTTTGGCTATTACTTGGTTGTGTCACTTAAATATACTTTACACACAATAATAATAAGACAAGATCTTTTAAGACAAGTACGGTTGCCATTTTTGCTGCACTTTTAGCACCACTCACGGGTCACGTGTAGGGTAAGGGTGGGTACTCCCTACGGACTTGGTGCAACTTCAACCCCCCTTGTCAAGTGAGTGGCCAAATTGACTGTTAGAGGTTCTCAAGCCGCCCGAAAGCCTCTAACTTGGCTTAACGACTTCTGTCATAGACAACAACCGGGATCAACGACTTAACGTGCCTTCCAAAGTACGGGAGCGCTCAGAAAGTAACCACTCAAAGCGGTTACCCATCCAATAACTGACCTGCGCCCGTGTTGCTTAATGCATTGATGGACAGTAGACGCCTATGGGCGTGATTATATTGTTATTTATATTGTGTCTGGAATAGTGTCCATCAAAGTGTTAAGCTCGCATACCGCACGCGTGCTTAGTAACCGTGAAGGCACCCAGGGCCGGCCTGTTTGGGCTGCCGGCTGGCCTGAGGAGGGCGCTCCCAGCGGGCTTGGGTAGCCCGCTGAGGATGCCTTGAGGAGGGACCGCAGAAGAAGAGGAGTGCCGGTATTGCGGTGAGCCGTTCTCCCTATCTTCTGTGGCCGAGGCGGGATCGCAGGGAGAGAGGCGTGTTGGTATTTCGGTGCGCCACTCTCCCTACCCCCTGCGAACTTGGCCGGGCCGTTCCGCGGAAACGGTGTTGGTGGGGCCGCAGAGGAAGAGAAATGCTTTCCATATCCTCTGCGGCCGAGGTGTGGTTCGTGGCGTTTGAATCCACCAATCATATTCATTGTTCCACATAGCAGCATAGCACTGGTGGAAACGGGTTTTCGTAGCGTAGCGTTCACATCTTCGTAGCATAGCTGCATAGCACCCCCCGGTGGAAAGGCACCCTTAGCCTGTATGTAAACGCAGCCTCAATTTAGCGTTGGTTTTAGGGACAGCCTTTACCAGTAAGTTTAATTTATTTTTTGTAATAAAACAGCTGCTGGTAAAAGGGTAGATTACAATAAATTACAAAGTGCTCTTCATCTTTGAATTAATCTAATTTAAAGTCAAGTCGTTGTTCAATAAAGTATTGTTATTTGAACAACTTTATTAATGTTCCGTTCAAATTAAATTGGATTGTATTTTGAGCTGTACGCAGTAATGTGCTAGGGGCAGCGACATAAATTGTGTTTTCATGTACTGGCTGAAGTTAGTCAGTGGGTTTTATAACAGTTCGGTGCACAAATCGGTTTATTGACGCTTTTGTGTCATTTGCCGATAGCAGCTTACTTGTTTCATGAATACAATACAATTCAAACTATACAGACCAAAGATTAACAATGTTACAAATTAGAAAAGTAGCTTGGTAGATTTTTACCACAGTATTTATGTATGTATGTATGTTTTGCTTTATTGTACATAAAACACGGTAAAATGACCAAAAAAAACAAAAAGTGGAAGTATAAGGGCGAGCTTGTCCCTTTAAGGGATCTCTTCCAGCTAACCTTTGAGCAAATGAGTTGAAAGAAAACAATGGAAGATTTATTTTCAGAAATCTCTTTGGGAATGCGTTTATCTATTAAGATATAGACGGCATGGTGGTAACTTAAAGTCTGATAATTTTTATCCAAATCCCACCACTATAGTCCAACCAAACTAGTGCCTTCTAGAGTTTTAGTAAGTAAAAGTACAGGTATGCACTATGTTTTATTTGATGAAATGTGAATTATAAGTACTTACCTAAATGGTTTTTTTTTTTTTTTTTTTATACCACGTTGGTGGCAAACAAGCGTACGGCCCGCCTGATGGTAAGCGGTCACCGCAGCCTATGGACGCCTGCAACTCCAGGGGTGTCACATGCGCGTTGCCGACCCTTTAAAAATTTATACACTCTTTTCTTGAAGTATCCCATACTGTAGTTCCTCGGGAAAACCTCGGCAGGGAGCTCATTCCACAACCGGAGCGTTCGAGGGAGGAAGTTCCTCTGAAACCGTACCGTACGCGACCATTTAGGTTCTAAGGTGTGAGGATGAATGCCCCGCCGACGGCGAGCAGTGCGATGATAGAAAGCGGCCGTGGGCATCATATCGAATAGTTCTTCGGAACACAACCCATTGTACAAGCGATAGAACACGCACAAGGAGGCAAAGTTTCTCCTTAAACTTAAAGGTTCAATATCGCTCGTGAGTTTGGGATCGTCCACGATTCGCACAGCACGTCTCTGAAGCGAGTCAAAAGGCCCAAGCTGGTATCCAGGTGCTCCCGCCCAGAGGTGACAGCAATACTCCATGTGGGGACGAACTTGCGACTTATATAATATAAGTCTCTGTCCCGGGGTGAAGTACCGCTTCGCTCTATTGAGCACACCTAGCTTTTTGAATGGCCTTGCCTTCTAAGTGGCTTCGAAATTGGACGTCGCTGGAAATGTCGACGCCAAGGATCCCAATACTCTCTGAGATGGAGAGGGTTGTGTCCTGGAACTGTGGGGCCACAGTGAACGGGGTTTTCTTAGCGGTGAACGCACATACTTGTGTCTTGGTGGGGTTGAACTGGACCAGATTATCCTGGCCCCACTCAGAGACTCTGACCAGAGTGCTCTCGATTTCGGACACAAGTTGTTCGCGACTCTCTAACACAGAGGCACGAGGAATGTTGGCACGGCCCGTATAGTAAGCGTCCCCGGTGCTGTCATCCGCATAACAATGGATGCTATCAATAGACAGCATGTCATTTATATGCAGCAAAAACAGCGTCGGGGATAGCACGGAACCTTGTGGGACGCCAGCGTTAATGTCCATGCTTTCGGAGCAACTGCCGTCTACTACGGCTTTTATGCGTCTGCCGGACAGAAAGCTGGCGATCCATCTGCACAAACCCTCGGGCAGTCCGTACGATGGTAGCTTCGACAGAAGACCTCGGTGCCAGACCCGATCGAACGCCTTCGCTATGTCTAAGCTGACCGCTAACGCCTCTCCCTGACTCTCAATGGCTGAGGCCCACCGATGTGTAAGATACACTAGGAGGTCACCAGTCGAACGACCGTGACGAAAACCGTACTGACGGTCGCTGATCAGATCGTGTTCCTCTAGGTATCTTAGGAGCTTTGTGTTGATGACACGCTCCATCAGCTTGGAGAGAAGGGAGGTAATAGCAATAGGCCTGTAATTCGATGGGTCTGATCTATCGCCCTTTTTAGGCACCGGGTGTACGAGGGCAGTCTTCCACGAAGACGGAACTTGCCTTTTGCGGTAAGAGAGCGCGAAAAGTCGCGTTAGGACGGGACACAACTCAAGAGCACAACGTTTGAGCACCACCGCTGGTATGCTGTCCGGCCCGCTCGACTTGTGGACGTTTAGAGACAGCAGCTCCCTCCGGACATCCCTCTGTGAAAAGTTAATTTCCGGCATGGAATACCCACATCGAGGGATAGTGGGAGGTACGGCGCTGCCGTCGTCGTCCAAAGTGGAGTTCGAAGCAAAGAGGCTACCCAATAGATCGGCTTTCTCTTTTGCACTGTGGGCCTGACCTCCAGCTGTAGTTCGCAGTGGTGGTAAGGACGACTGACAGAAGTTTCCCTCGGCAGCTTTGGCGAGCGACCAAAAGGCGCGACTTCCAGAGGGATATCCAGAAAGTTTCTCGCCAATTCTGCCGATGAAACTGAATTTAGCTCTGGCAATAACTCTCTTGCTAGACCTCGAGGCAGCGTTCAACTTCCGTTTCACATCAGAAACGTTTGGATCGTTACTAGCTTTGGCCTTGGTCCAAGCCCTGTATGCGGTTTGCTTACATGCTGTAGCATACTTACAGGGCCGGTTAAACCAAGGTCGCTTTTTGGCTCCAGCAGCGACCAGCGAGTTGGGAATAAAACATTCCATACCCGCCAGGATCGTCTCAGCGACAGCGTCTGCACAGGGGTCTGGATCTTCTGATGTGAAACAAAGCTGCCTCCATGGGTACGATGCGTAAAATTCACGCAGTCCATCCCAGTCTGCTGACCTATACTGCCACATGCGCCGTAGGCTAGTTGGTCGCGGCGGATCCGGCCTCACACATGGTGCCTTTGTCCGGACGAGGCAGTGATCGGACGATCCGAGTGGTGCATTCACTGAGACGGAATACCCGTCCGGACGTGAGGTCAGCAGAAGGTCCAGGAGAGAGCTGGTATGGTCCTCGACGTCTGGTATTCTCGTAGGAGAACGTACCAGTTGCGAGAGTCCATAGGCCAGAGAAAATTCGCGAGCAGACCTACCCGCGTAGTCAGTGGACCGAGAACTGAGCCACTCAACATGGTGGGCGTTAAAATCTCCTAAGATCACCAACTCCGCGGAGGGATACTGCTCGAGAACTCTGTCAGATGTCAATTGCAAGTGCTCGAAGAGCCGAGTTGTGTCCATGTCACCGCTATGAGACCTGTAAAGGCACGCGTAGACGCGGGTGTGGCAGCCGCAGTCAACGCGCACCCACAGCACGGACAGATCTTTCTCTTCGTAGGCCTGAAGGCGGCGACAGCAGATACCCTGCCGAGCATACATACATACACCGGCACGTCTCAAGAACTTATGTTCGAGCGTGTATCCGGGATACAGAAGGTATGAAGTATCAGCCGGGCAGGATATCTGTGTCTCCGTAAGGAATAAAAGTGTCGGTTGCGCAGACTCCAGATGCTGATGAACCGCATCTAAATTTGAGTGGAGTCCCCGGATATTACAAAAGTCCACGTGTGTGGAGGATGGTACCGCTGAGAACCTGTTCCTTTTTTTACTTGGCATGGCATATAATTTTAAGAAGTGTATAAAAGAGGATTCGCTGTGATGACGGCTGTAGGGACAAAAGCACGGTAGAAACCTGGCAGAGGATGATGCAGGTAATACGGTTTGTGGGCACGGCGTACGGAAGGGCCCCCGGTCCCCCCCTGTTGTGGCAGCCGGGTCCACTCCGGTCTCCTTCTCCGGCACGACTACCACACCAAGGACTTTTCGCGAGGCTGGCGGTTCAGCCTCCCAGGGTGGAGATTAAGTGACCCCTGGGTTCGGGAACCCAACTAACCTGCGGGCGGCCAGCGGACAACCGTTTCACCGGGTCTCCCTGATCGCCGCACCCACACTCCGGGCCTACACGAAACTAAGGCAGTGTTGTTAGTACCGTAGGTCCCCTGCCGTCAACACAACGAATCCTCAAGGAGCTCTGGAAACCTTACTCACCATCAGGAACACAACACCACATACCTACAAAATAAGCAGTGGTGCTATTATGGCTGCGATCTTCTGTAAGGCGGAGGTACTTCCCCAGTTGGGCTGCTCCAAATTCGAGCGAGATGTCATTTCGCTATGCCCTACCTCTCTAACTTTACTACTAACCGACTTCGTTAAATGTAATGATTTATATTAGAAGGTAATATTAAATTCTCCCTACAAATCATCATTAAGTAAAGTTATCTACAAACTTTTGTTTAGAACCTTGCGGTCATCTAAACTATCCAACAATGACTATAACCGTTGACAGAAGTTGACGGAAATAACGGATAATTCGCTTTTCATGTCTCGGCTCCATTTCCTTGCTCAGCTCATTATATCGCTAGCTGACTTGTTCCAGAACTGACTACTAATAACCAACAATTTCCATTTGTATGAGGTAGGCATAGAAAACTATTTGTAAGCTCAGGCTATTATTGACTTAAGTTAAAAAGGTCAGCACTTTATCACTGGCTGGTTTGCGTACTATCTTCACCTTATAAATGTACTTGATCTCACAGGGAAATCAACAAATATACTATATAAACTTCGTCCTAAACATATACCGCCTGATTATTTAACTTCATGGAGCCTAAATATTTAATTACACCGTAACTTTAATTAAATTTTGATTTAGAATAAAACCTAACATTTTCTCGCTCCAACTAGGAAAGGACTAAAACAATGCGGTTGAATAAGCTTTTTCTCCGTTTTTCTTCGTCGTGAATCCTTTTGTAAACTTTGTTTAATTTTTTATTAATGGTCACGGTTTTACATGAACTATAAAGTTTAATTTAAATGATTATTACATAATACTTACATAGCACCTACATAAAGCGTATTTCTATCTTCATTCATATACATGCTGCGGTAGAAAAGACTGCCGCACGAAAATTCTCGTATATGATCTGTGAACAAAAGAAAATACATATTATTTTAATGATCATTTAAAATATCATACCTATATTATACCTAATCCTCCTAGCGATGTCTCGGTTGTATTCTAGAGGTACTTAGGGTTCGCTATGGCACCTAAGATTTGGCGTAGGCACTAGTTTTACGAAAGAGGTTGCCATCTGACCTAACCCAGGCGGAAAAACTAGAGCTTGTTGGGATGAGGCCGGTTTCCTCACGATGTTTTCCTTCACCGAAAAGCTACTACGTTTACTTTACTACACACACACACACACACACACACACACACACACACACACACACACACACACACACACACACACAGAACAAAACTGTTCGACATGATGCCCACGGCCACTTCCTACCATCGCACCGCTCGCCGTCGGCAGCATTCACACCTTAGTACCTAAATGGACGCTTACGGTACGGTTTCAGACGAATTCCCTCCCTCAGACGCTCCGGTTGTGCAATGAGCTTCCTGCCGAGGTTTTCCCAAGGGACTACGGTATGGGGTTCTTTAAGAAAGGAGTGTATAATTTTTAAAGGGTCGGTAACGCGCATGTGACACTCCTGGAGTTGCAGGCGTCAATAGGCTGCGGTGCCACTGACGTGGTACAAAAAAAAAACAAAAACTTACAAATCAAATGATAGAAGGAAGGAAGGAAGGATAGAAAGAAAGAGCCGGGGTATGTCCAAAAACTACGACCAAGACCACCGGGGGGATGGGCAGCAGTGTCCCTGCAGTGCGGTGGAGATACTGTGATCACCAACCCGCATGCCAAGCGTGGTGATTATGGCATTTTACCCCCCATACAGAAACCGATCATTGAGGCACTCTTTGGGGGAGGCCTATATCCAGCAGTGAACGTAATTCGGCTGATATGATAAAATGATAGAAGAATGAGTTCGAATAATTTTTATCTACATTAAAACCCGGAATTTAATTCACCTTATTGTTTGGCTACACGTATGATTGCTATATTCAAATTATTGGCATTATTTTTTCATAGCTCGTATATGACAACTCGGTTCATTTTATTATTAAGTAGGTAGTTGTGATCAATTTGCCTGCGCACGTAATGATTGTAACCCTACCCATAGATTTAATTTATGACGGGGTGCCATCGCAATCAGACTTTGCGGTAACGGCTTGATGATTTGCGTGACATTGCGGGTTGCAATTTGAGTAAGGGTAAAGTTGGGCTAATTAGTACAGTGCACAATAGCCGTGATTATTGGCAGGTGGTCCGGGCGGCGCGCACGCAATCTCTCGTGACGATAAATAGAACATTCTTCAGCTAGGGGGTCAATCTAAGCTAAAGCATAGACAAATAAGTAAGATAGAATTCTCACTCCATACATCAGTTTTTACTGGTTATTTCGTAGTCGACATCTAGCGTCAAATAGCGGAATTGTCAGTACTGATATAAAGATACTAGATGTCACGTATGTCGCAACTGATGAAAAGTGGATTTCTCAACAATTTACTACGGATATTTAAAGCAGAATGAGTTAAAAACAGAGTTCCAGTTAATCCGGTTATAATATTAGCTAAAAATTGTTGAGCATTTCATTGTTCGTTCGTCACGGCATCTATTGTCGTATAGCAGTACTGATATGACTATCTTATTTATTTTCTCTATGGCTAAAGACATACATTTCCCATTTTAATTCGACTTGTACATATGTAGTGAAAATAAATTTTCCACTGGCCACGTAAACTTCAATATTTTATCAACGTCATAAGGACTGACGGGGAACTCTAGATTTGATATTCACGAGCTCGCTTTGACGTGCCTCACTGGCTGACGTGAGCGTGGCTAGCAGTTAGCCTAACACATTGAGAAGTGAGGGAAAATCATTAGATATTTGCTAGCATTTCGGTGAAGGAAAAGCATCTGGAACCTGGCTGTGAATCTGCATGACAGAAGTAGTAGTTTAACATATCCTATCCTGCAGTAAGCGAAGTCGACTAAGTTTGATGAAAACTCTTAACTTGTGCGAGCCGATGTAACGAAGTTGGGTTTGTAGTTGAGCTAGGTTCGAATTCCTATTTCATGGTTAATTTTAGTTGATGATGTTGAATCAAGTTGATTTTAGTGAAGTATGATTCACAGTACACTGATCACCGAGTTTTCGATATATTCGCCCATGCGCCGCACCGGCCGTAAAACGTCATACCCGTCAAAATCACTATCTATTGCTACTGTACGATATATTGATATCCTACAATAATTATTTTATTATTATTATTATTTTAATTATTGAATTAATGATAATTTAAAGTAAGTGTGACTGTCAAAGTCATATTATTTATTCATATCAAACAGGCCTTGAAACAAGTACTTTCGAATCATCAGTGAAAACATCCACCACCACCACCACCATATCAGCCGAAAGATGTCCACTGCTGGACATAAGCCTCCCCCAATTCCATGGGGGGTAAATGCCATAATCGCCACGCTTGGCATGCGGGTTGGCGATCGCAGTATCTCCACCGCACTTCAGGGATGCTGCTGCCCATCCCCCGGTGGTCTTGGCCGTAGTTTTAGGACATACCCGGGTCCAGGAAAAAACATCATTTAAGCTAATTATTCAGAGCAATTTATTGATGCAATTACGAGTGATATTCTTTAAAAATATCGTGGATTGCTGTAGGTATTAATTAATTAACAATAAGATCGTCATAACATAAAAAAAAAAACAAATATAATAAATAGTAGTCTAGACAGTTTCTAGAGTAAAATCTGAATGTCAAATTAAACATCATCATCATCATCACCATATCAGCAGAAGGACGTCTGATACTGTCCCAAAAATTAATACAAAACAAATGAATAATCATTATTTAATTAGTCTTACATGACTATGGCTATTGCATGACTATTGGTCTTACACGCAATATACCCTCGCGTCGAACCCCCGCAAATCAACTCCTACACATTTAAGTAGAAGATCACGCAAATGGAAAATTCCAACCGTTGTCATGCATGATCACAGGATAGTATGTATTTTGCGGCGTTGCCCGCAATTGGAGGCCGAATACCACAGCGATTACACCGTTAATGAAGTCATTGTTTGGATATCTAACGAACTGTGTACAGCGATTTGTCCTACAATTTACATTTCGTTCAATACGCACTGAGATCTCTAATTAATAAGGATTTATCCATATTTAAATGATAATTTCCATTGTTTGCGTATAAAGATAGTTAACCATAACCAATCACCGATGTCAAATAGCGCAGTAAATTCGTACCTAATAGGTAGGCTTGGGACTTTTAGGTAGCATACCGTGGTTCTAGAATCCGTAGAGTCGCCATGTGTTTAAATATATTTTCGAAGTCAATAGTAGATTGTATGATATGGGTCTCAAATAAGCCACAGCAGCATGAGATGGTTATTTTCCTGAACGAAGTGAGGGAAAATAGTTCTAGGGGTAATATGGCTCTTAGACCAGAGTTATACACTCTACTTTTCACTTATCATGCTCGAAAAGTGTGTCACGTTAGACTTATCAAGTGGGGCTAAAGTTCTGTTCAGGGGGAAGAGTTATATCTATAAGTCTTCTTTATTTGTCAAATATTACTAATTACTTCTAAATTATATGAGGGCCTTTTGGTATAAGTGTGTCATAATCACCACCATTAATTATTTTTATTTCATGTTCATCATTAAAATGGTAATAAGATTAGATCGTTATGGTTTTTTCTAAATTTTTCGGGGTTAAACGGGTTTTACATGGATCAAAAGTCCCAAGTCAATAGGCAATACGGGTAAGTGTGGTTAAAATGTAAATCCATAATAACGAGGTGAAGCATCGCGAGGCAGCGCCGACCGCATTATGCAGCATCGGCAGGTCAAACACCGCAACAAGTAAACTTCCGAAGCTGACTGTTTGTGGAAAAACAGGCGCAGTGATTGCTTTAAAATTATTTTAATACCATTGTTTCGTTTCATAATTAAGCTTTCAAATAGTATAAGTAATGGGTATGAATCAAAATGTAGGTTTATATCAGGTTTATCACAGGAGGATTACAGATAATAATATTACGATAATATCGAACCCTGCAGATAATCGGGGTTAATATGCAACAGATTATTATATACAAGCTGGGGCAAAATTAATCACCCGATGTTGTCTTGCTGTAATTTTTTATTGGAATAATATGTTTATTTAATAAATTGGACTTTATTTTATCAATTCGAGAAAATGATATCGGTCAAGGGGTCGCCTTCCCAATGGATGACCAGAAGGGCTCGTTTTATAGCATTTTTCATCACCTGTGTCAGGACTTCCTGTGATAGGTTCTCGCATTGGACTTCAAGTCACCCCACAAAATAAAGTCTGGAGCGGCCAAATCAGGTGATCTGGCCGGGCAGTGCAAATTGCCTAAGCGAGAGATTAGACGACGCGGAATGGCAAGCGAAGCCGCTATAGGCTATGTCCATCCCAAAACACCTGAGAGATTTTTTTTAATCTGGTGAATCACTTATCCCCAAGTCAATACTCGTAACGGGTCGACAACGCACTTTTGATTCCTCTGGAGCCGCAAGCGTCTATAGGCTACGGTGTCTGCTTACCATCAGGCAGGCCCGTAAGCTTGTTTGCCACCGTCGTAGTATTAAAAAAATAGTATATATAAGCAAACATTTCATTAAATCCGTAAATAACAAACACGTTTTTAAAGTTCAGGTGTTCAGCATGTAGATAAGCAGAAAACGACGCGAGTTCCATTAACGTGCCCTTTAATTTGGGCTAGATTAAAGGAAACAGAATTACGAGAAAAGTGCTTCGCGGCTAACGCTTCGCAAGGGCGCTACCACGAAGATCGAATTTCCAAATTCGTATATCTCGCTCGACTATTATAAGTACGATAAAGATGGAGATATCCGAACTTCGAATATCATAGTGTTTTTTTTTCATTAATAATGAATGTGCGATAAATATATATTACATAGGGCATTTGGACGGTACTTAGGAGTTTTCTTTTTATAAGTAGATAGATCAATTCACTACAACCTACTGTTTGTTACTCGGTTAAAAATCCCAGTACTTTTTATATTATTTAATTCATAGGTTTCTATATTCAAATGAGCCCAAACATGACGGGGAAATCTTGTGATATTTTTCTTCTGTCTTCCTCATCAGACCAGCTAAAATATATTATTACTAGCGTTTGTCCGCGGCTTCGCCCGCGTACTAAGCGTAATTTTTAACCGTCTAACTACAAAAAAGAGGTTCTCTGTTTGACCCGTGTGTATGTATGTATTTATGTACGAATGTAGCTATATATGTTTGTCCATGATTATCTCGCGTTTGGCTGAACCGATTTAGATGCAGTTTCCAGAAAATAGTTGTTACATTCTGGGGGTTTCGGTATTCGAAGTTTGGGAATTGTGAGTCATTAAAAGATGAACAGATGAAAAGTCAGTATACAATCTGAGATCGTGCAAACTGTTGAATTTCATTTGATTTTGGCAAAAATAAGGATCGAAAACTACTATGATACTTTTCCGAGAGGTCCAAGGGTAAAAGGCCGATGAAATAAAAGCATGTCTTAAATGGCCCTTAGTAATAGTATCTGTGCACTACAGTAACACCAATAGAAGGTCTGATAACGACCGAGCAATGGTGATAAACTCTGGTCCTTTGAAGTACAGAAATACGGTGGTAAATACTGACGATGTAAAAGGTAAACCAACCAGTAGAGTTTTTAAACACTTTGAACATAACGCACCTGGTCTTCCATAACACAAACTTTCCACGTTTGGAAACGCTTGTCATATTGCTATTTACCTAAAATCAAACTTTGTTGTGAATTTGTCATTGCAAGTCAGAAAAATTTAAGTATTATGTAGATGCAAACTGTGTTTGTACCGCGTATTCCGTTCGCTTCCAAGTTGGTTTTTTATGAAGTAAATATATCGCAGGGTAAGTTGCGCAATTTCCATTGGAGCATACAAAAATAAAATTTGGCCTTACTTCCATTCGCACTTCTTACTATTTGCTCGTATACTGACTTTTGTTCATTTATTAATGAATCTTAGTTAGTCCTGACTAACCTCTCTAAAGCTATCAAATCATACCTAAAAATCTATTAGGTTACGCTGGGCTCGTTCCGTACCTCAAAAGCAAAAAGAGACCCTTATAGATCACGTGTGGCTGTCTGTCAGTCCTTCTGTTACAACTGATTTGCTTTATAACTACTGGACCGGAGGAATTTCAAATTGGCACAAACTATCAAGAATTTTCAAAACCACAAAATTAAATTAAAAACTGATGCTATTTTCGTAATAAATGACCCAAAAAACCATAAAAATGACACCCATATTGATATTTAGACATTTCAACCCCTTCGCACCCCAAAACGGGGAGATGGTATTTCACGTTCTCCACGTTGGATTTTAAAATCATTGTTGATTTCGTAATTAGCGACCCGATAAACCATCGAAATAATACACATGTTGATTTTCAGAATTTGTCAAGACATTTCCCCCTCTTAGGGGTTGATTTCTCAAAAAACCTGAAACACGTGTTTACTCATGTATTCTTAGAAATACTCCTGTGAAGTTTCGAATAAAATAGTCTATCTAATCTTGTTTCCCCGTACAAACTTTAGACCCCCATTTCACCTCCTCAGGATATAAATTTTGAAAAATCCTTTCTTAATGCATCTATAGACCTTATAAGTAGTATGCAAAGTGTGATCCACATGGTTTATGACCGCACTCTATGGAGACAGAGCATACGTGTTCGCGATCCTTAGTAATGAAATGAGGGACCGAAGAAGAAGAAGAAGACCTTATAAGGAACCTACATGCCAAATTTGGAATCTCTCGAACCAGCAGTATGGGCTGTCCGTTGATATGTCACTCACTCAGTCAATCAGTTTTTTCTTGCAATTTGGCACAAACTTATAAGAAATTTTCATAACTATAATATTAAATTTTAAAATCGATGCTATTTTCGTAATCAATGTCCCAAAAAACTATAAAAACGACACCGATATTAATATTTGGACCCCCATTTCACCTCCTCCGGGATGAATTTTGAAAAATCCTTTCTTAATGCACCTCTATACCTTATAAGAAACCTACATGCCAAATTTGGAATCTCTCGAACCAGCAGTTTGGGCTGTGCGTTGATATGTCACTTACTCAGTCAGTCAGACCGCAATATTAAATTTTAAAATCGATGCCATTTTAGTAATTAACGTCCAAAAAAACCATATAAACGACACCCATATTAATATAAAAACATTTCAACCCCTTCGCACCGCAACAGGGGGGATGGTATTTCACTCCCTCCACGTGGGATTTTAAAATCATTGTTGTTTTGTAATCAGCGACCCGATAAACCATAGAAACGATACCTATGTCGATTTTCAGAATTTGTCACCACATTTCCCCATTTTAGGGGTTGATTTCTCAAAAAACTTGAAATATATGCTTACTCATTTATCGTTAGAAATACTCCTGTGAAGTTTTAAATAGAATAGTCCAACTAATCTTGTTTCCCCATACTAAATTTGGACCCCCATTTCACCCTCTTAGCGGTTGAATTTTGAAAAATTCTTTCTAAATGCACTTCTAGACTTTATAAGGAACCTACATGCCAAATTTGGAATCTCTAGGACCAGCGGTTTAGGCTGTGCGTTGATATTTCAGTCGGTCAGTCAGTTTCTTCTTAAAATTTGGCACGAACTTTCAAAAGTTTTCATGTCTGCAATAATAAATTTCAAAATCGATGCCATTTTCGTAATTAACGTCCCAAAAAACCATAAAAACGACACCCATATTGATATTTAGACATTTCAACCCCCTCGCACCCCAACAGGGGGGATGGTATTGCACGTCCTCCTCGTGGGATTTTAAAATCATTGTTGTTTTCGTAATCAGCGACCCGATAAACCATAGAAATCATACCCAAGTCGATTTTCAGAATTTGTTACCACATTTCCCCCTTTTAGGGGTTGATTTCTCAAACAACCTGAAACAAGTGTTTACTCATTTATCGTTAGAAAAACTCCTGTGATGTTTCGAATAAAATAGTCCAACTAATCTTGTTTCCCCATACAAACTTCGGACCCCCATTTCACCCCCTTAAAGGTTGATTTTTGAAAAATCCTTATTTAGTGCACCTCTACACATTATAAGGTACCTACGTGCAAAATTTGAAAACTCTAGGACCAGCGGTTTGGGCTGTGCGTTGATATGTCAGTCAGTCAGTCAATGAGTCAGTCAGTTTCTTCTTTTATATATTTAGATATTAAATGTCTCTTCTTATTTAGATACCCACTCCTTTCTACAAACTTTGTTGTTTTTTATTTGATCTCCAAAGCTCGATTTAAAAATACTTGTTAGTTTCCACTAAGGTACTATTTTTGTATTAACCTATGTACGTATTAACAAACAAAAATTTGTGAGTTAGCTTTTTTTGTTATTTATTTAAGAAAACGTAATGTACAGTACTATAGTTAAAGTAGAACTTGTAAAATATTTGACAACGTCTTGTTATAAGTTATTTCTCTATAATATTTACAGAGTTTAAGCGCCTGTGTGTCCGACACACATTCATTGTTTCTCTTCAGGCTTCTCTTCTTACAGGCAGCCAAAAGCTATAATTCCCATTGTCGTTGAATCACTTGAATGGGCGCTGGTTAACAATAGTAAAGCGGGAAGCAACCGAGGCCGAGGCTGTCAGTTGAATCGGAATAGCTGAACATTCCAAAGAGACAAATGCGCTGCCCAACGTTTTACTCCGTGTGTGCATAAGCTGCAGCTGTTTTAAAATATACCGTTTCTTTCATTTTATTGCTACGCAACCGGTGCCTTTTGGTCATATCCCGTATAAGGTTGCCAAGCTTTGAACAGTTTGAACATGATATGTATAACTATTATGCGAGTATGTGGATACACTGATGGACCTGTAATATTAATAATACATGTATTCGTTATGAATCATGTCAAGTCAAACGGAACATGTTCCATCAAAGTAGTGTACAAAAGTTTGAGAACCTAAACAATCTAAACATGTGTTGACAGCAAATATCAATCGGTCGCAAAATCGAATACAATAACAGCCAAGAAGAATCAAGACAGGAGTGTTTACGATGAAGAGTATGATTGTGTCAATATGCAAGCATAGGATCTAGAATAGATATAAACAAATCTACTATCTACGAATATCTTCACATGCTGATTTTCTGTGCCGTCGACTTCTAATGTCGACAACGAACCTCATTTCATAAGTATAATAAGTAGTAAACAAGAAATGAAATGAAATGAAATGAAATGAAATGAAATAAAATGAAATGAAATATATTAATAACAACAGCCCACTAAATATCGTATAAATCTGCTTTTGCGAAAGCTTGAATTCCGTGGAACCTTTATAAAAGGGGAAACAAGACACTTTTTAACTCATTACACTAACTATGCACACAAAAGCTGAAGCTAATTAAAGAACTACAAAGCTCAAAAGTTTTTTTTTTCAGAACAATGATTTACGTTATTGTAGGTTAGTAAATACCGGCTTCTTTTATAAAAAAAAAAAGGTAAGCAGAACTGTTTAAATATTTCCTCTTTCATTTATGTAGGTATCAGCATATTTACAAAGAGCTCACTTAAACCAAGCTATCGGCAATATGGCCGACTTGATTCTTGCTCCAAAAACTTTTCATTTGGAAAACGCCTCCAAACATTGTTTGAACTTGGAACGCCAGTTAAATATTTAGTTTTTCTACTCGTCTGCTATTATAATCTCTTAACTTCATAGAATATTTCTCAATGGTACGTATATATTTTGAAGCTGAACCTAAAGTCTATGATGTAATGAAATATTTTAATAATATATATAACTGCAAGCAGACCCGAAGCGTCATTCAAAAATAGAACGCCATTTTATCTTACTGACATTTGTAAGATTGCAAACATTGGCCCTTGCAAACTTAAAAACATCACTGCACTTGTCAAATACATAATTTAAATATGCCGTTGTGAACATAAACTCTCTTCTGCAGGCCATAATTATTAATAATAAAAACCTAAACTCCGTGGTATTGTCTCCGTAGGTACTATGCCCTAGTACCTATCGAGACAATCATGGACACTGATGAATAATGACTTGTTTGCTTAATGGCGAGTTTGTTATGTTAGCTGAGCCATAGAAAAAGTACCCATTATATAGGAACAATAGTTACATTATTGAAAATAAACTCTCATTAAGTAAAGATTGTATAAATAGTACATTGTTTAAGGATACAGGAAGGTAGGTAGGGTCAAAAGCTCTTATTCCTTTATAATAAAGACTTTTGAACTTTTCAAATGCGTAACTACTTTTGATGCTGACTGTACATTGTAAGCGGAAAAATGCGAACGAGTGTCGATGAGTCGAGTTTTTAATATTCTTACGCCCGTGTTATACCCAATGTGTTTCATCGCATTTGAGAGAAAATAATTAACTATGTAAGGCAAAACAATATGTCCAAAAATCAAAAATTGACGAAATAGACAACTTCACCTCCACTCCAGCATCCAGGGATGTCCGTCCTTGCGGAGTGGTTAGATCATTTACCCAAAATCTATAACTCCGCGAAGCAACATTTCCAGTCGCATTTTTCCCCACATGCTGTTTGTTTTCGTTTACGTATTTTTCAATAGATTATTATTCCAATAGCTTTTTTAAGAACAAGGATAAGAGAAAGGAAAGGAAACTAATGCTAGTTGCATTTTTTGTACCCGGGTATGTCCTAATACTACGACCAAGACCACTCCGACCAAGGCCGTCCCTATACGTATTTGAAATAATAATGTATGTTAAGAAGAATTTGTGCAATTTCCCAACAAACGCTGATAAACCAATAGCCACCAGAAACACTGGGAAACTCAAAATAACCTTCTATAGACTAGTAAAGGCGAAAAAGTCGTTCTTGGGAAATTGTATCAAATTCTACAATAAAATTCCAAAACATATTACTGAACTTAGCAATTCTTAATTCAAATCTGTAGTAAAACAAACATTTCAAAAGCATATTATAAGGTAAACGATTACATCATGGACAGGGATGTTTGGCAGTGATAGTGTCCTGCACGGCTAATCTATCGCGAAAATAGGTTTTCTACTGTATCATTGTTATTTTTGTAGTAACTGAGACTGTAATTTTATTTTTAACTATACAATTATATTGTTTTGAAAAAATGACACCTCGCCGAATTTCTTACGCCGGTTCTTCTCGTGGCAGAGGTTTATTTTTCCGAACCGGTGGTAGTTTATTGACGTTCATAGGTGCATGTAATATGCCTAATTTAAAGAACAAAACGAGTGTATGAAGGAAGAGTGGATGGAAAAGTTGGAAGGGGAAGACCTCAGCGAACGTACTCCGACCAAATCGGAGACATTCTGCAGAAAGGCCAGGTCAGGAGTACCCTAAATCGGCGCGCATGCATGAAGAATGTTATGAAAGTTCATGAAGCGAAAGTTGTATGTCAGGATCGTAGCAAGTGGAAATCCGTGATCTCTGCCTACCCCTCTGGGAAACAGGCGTGATTATATGTATGTATGTATGTATGAAGAATAAACTACTTTTACTTTTTTACTGAGGCGGCATACCTGGAGTGCGGTGGAGATACCGATTGATATGCGATCGCTAACCCGCATGTCAAGCGTGGCGATTATAGCATATACCCCCCGTGAATTTGGGGGAGGCCTGTGTCCAGCAGTGGACGTCCTTTGGCTGATATGGTGGTGGGTGGTGTTGGTTTACGGTTCTGGCGCTTCGCCGGCCGCTAAGATCTGATGTGCAGATTCCCTCATTAGGGAATTTTCCTAGACACAAGGTTTGCGTCAGGTACGACGACGATCGAAGCAAGGAGGAGTGTTAGTAGAACTGCGACCCTACGCGCGCGCGCGAGCCAAGCGAACGAAGCGAGCGTGCCGCGGCAGCGGCCAGAGAAGCGCTAGAACCGAAAATTAGAAATAAAATGCAACTAGTATTAATTCCTTTTTCTTAAAAAAGCTAGTGGAATGAAATCTATTGAGAAATACTTGAACGAAAACAAACGCAAGTGGGGAAAAATGCGACTGGGACAACATTCGCAAAAAGAAAGCTAAATCAGCTAGATCAGTTCCCCAGAATCATTAATTCCGCGAAGCAACATCTTCTCGGAATAAAGATTCTGGGGAACTGATCGAGCTACTTTCTTCCTAGAGGAGCGCGCAGCGGCGATATTTCTACCAATCACAAAGCAGTATTCTTGAGGCGCGCGGTCAGCTAGATTTTAAACCCTTAACATTTCAACCAATCACAGAGCAGTATTGTTGTTGCCGCCCAGCCAACTAGATTTTTTAAACCAATCAGATTATAGCCAAACTCATAACGCCCTCGGGAGTTATAAAAAATCATAACTCCTGCGGGAGGTACTCCGGGTACACTCGGGAATAGCTGCTCTATACGCCTGCATGCAATAAGACCCTTTACGAGCAAGTGGAATGATGAAATAGCTATATTATTTTACAGGCAATAAAAACTATTTATAACTCACAGTTCCTTCCTCCTCTTTTCAATAGTTTAGTTTAAGTTATTCTAAATAAAAAAAATCTTTTTCTTTTTCATCACCAATCTTAACATGTTTATTCAATACAAATTATTATCATGTAATTTTAATCCGCAACGCAGCCTTCGTCAGGTAGGTACAACTATAAATCAGCAACAGGCGTCGACACACACATAACATAAATTAGGTAAATTTAAATTAGGGACTCAATTTACTGCCTACATAAACTCAAAATAATCGGGCAAATTGAAGTTCAAACATCCACCTCATTCACTTGTCGCAGCCATCTTCATCTTCAAGCAATAAGGAATCAGCGGTCAGATGTAAATCAACTGTTTATTTCACTGAAACTGTTATTTTTTACGTGGTAATGGAACATAAACGCTAGAATTCACCATGCAAGGTTGTTTTTACAAAAACATTATCGAGCAAGATACGTGCTTGAGGAAGTAGGGATTGGAAATCCTTATTCTATTTCCTAGTTGGAGCCGCGATAGGGACGGTGCACACGCGTAAATCTGTCCGCGGCGCGGTTCCGATATCGCCCAACGAAATCGCTGCTCGAATACACTTGCTTTCTTTTTCACCACTCGACTTCGGACATTGATATATCGTTATGGAGGTGTATCTTAAAATGTCTTGTTTTAGAAAATGTTGAGGAGGGGAAGCATTGCTGCGATCAACGCATTTTATAATACGTGAAAGCCTTTAAGCCTTTTCATCTATAAAGACATGTACGTTAGATGTAAGCATCCACTTTATGTTTTTCATTGATATGATGAACAACCATTATTATTATCCAACATTAAAAACAAGTTACTTAAAGTGTAAAGATGTAACTTTCCCAGCTGTAGACGACAGACCCTACCCTCCCCTGATGTACCTAGCACGTAATTTAGAAACAAATAAAGATAAGCCGTTAGCTAGGTAAATGTAAGAGTAACCCTGTTATTTAAAATGGAATATTTAAGAAATATTGTCATATTTACGTAAATATTAGAACCTTGTCGCACTAAGCGGAAGGAATAACTCTTTAGGGCGAGTTTATTCATTTCAGCAAGTATTATGACACAATTCGAGTGATTGCGCAATGATACTTGGAAATTTCCATACGCAGTAGAATGAAAGATTGCGTAATAATGTAAAATGTATCGATCGTAGATCGAAATTACGTTATGAAAATGGCATGTTTTGTGAGCTAACTCACAAACAGTTGACTCTGAGACAATAAGGTTTATATTATATAAAGTAGGCGCTGAGGCGCATATTATAAGCCCTGTTTGAATCACAGGCACTAAGAAATGGTCGCGCAGCGAATTTCTTAAGATTGAATAAATTCAGAATAGTCGTTTTTACACAACGTTCTTCCCTCTCAGAGCCAATATTAGGAAGACACTGTCCAAGTATAAAGGGTCACGTGTGACCACACCGAACGCCGACTCGATGAGTCCTAGTACAGGCCAGTGAGATAATCACAGCCTCCGCAATCCGCGGAAAACCGCGAGATTTGTAAGATTCCCTATTTATACTCGGATAGCGCCTCGTAGCGTGCGCAACTTCATGGTGCTCACGTTACGGTCAGCCATTACGAAAGAAAGGAGGTGAGTTCGCAACGTACTTCACTTAGTACCGAAGAGACACTCCAAGGAAGAAACTCAGAACAAGAAAGAAAAAGTGCGTTGGGAACTCAGCTCAGGAAAAGTTTAGGAATCTAGACATTGTGTCCTAGATTTAGATAAAATCAGTGTTAAAGTCATCTATACATATAATAAAGCTGAAGAGGGTCGAAAGTCTGTACATGGAAGATATTCGAAAAAAAGTTGGCTGGGGATACTTAGAATTGATAACAGAACACGTTCCAACAGTTTTTAGAATTTTTGTCTGTTTATCTGTTTGTCTGTTTATATGAACGCGCATCACGTGAAAACGGCTAAACGGATTTTGATGAAAACTTTACTAATCTGTCGAATAAATACCCGGTCAGGTTTTAGGCTATAAAAATTGTGCAAATTTGGGTTTAAAGGGGGTAAAAAGAGGGGTTGAATTTTGTATGGGAACTCCTATAATCCATGAGTTACAAAAATGAAAATTGGTAATCATATACTTGACGACAAAGGAAAAACATCCTCAATCAAAATTTGTGAAATCTTAAGATAGAAACTGAAAAAAAAGTAAACGCAAGCGCTGCGCCGCGGCGCTGCCCAGTGTGCGCGCCAGCCACCACGGTCTCTTCAAATTTTGAACACTATAATGATTTATTCCATTAATTAACTGTGACTCTAAACCCCAATTTCAGTACCGTTTTCTAGATTCAAAAACTACATATATAACTTTGTAATCCCACTAATATTATAAATGCGAAAGTTTAGATGTTTGGATGTATTTTACTCAATCACGCAAAAACGGCTGAACAGATTAAGATGATTTTTTATATACTAAACAGTATATAATCTGGATTCACTTATAGTATACTTTTTGTCCCGATAATCACCCTCAAAGGGGTGAAATCGGGGGTGCAAATATGGTCTATGAAACGGGGTGATTTAAATCCTCATACGCCATCCTAAGCTTTAAGTTTCAGCCAATTGGGAGTATAACGGCGTGTCAATTAATTTAACGTAAGCCGTAGCAGAATTTGACGTATTGTAAACAAGCTGACGTTTCGATATGTCAAAACAGAAATATCATAATTCCTTCTGATTGATGACGCTATTTTTGAGCATAACCTTTTAGCAATTAGGTCTATTATAGCGTGTAAATCAAAATAAATTTGCGACACTTTGGAATTGTGTGTCTTCATATGCTGAAATACAAAAACAGCTGCTTCAATGCAGTCTTTGTATCGTCGGTGTACAATTTAATTTTGTCGTGTATTATTGTTTACGTAATTGGTGACCCTTCACACTATAATAACTGTTTGATATAAGAGATAACTTGGACTGGGCAGCCCAATCGTCAACATTGACGGTTGAAGCATCTTAGATCTATGCACAAAGTACAATATATATACTGAGATGGAGATACCAGTGAAATATTCTACATAGATTGTAGCGCCGTTGTGTTATTGGTAAGAACTAACCGCACGACCGCTGCATCCCTGTCACTTCAATATGCAAGTGCGATAGAGATAGCACCCAGTGACATCTGGTACAAACAAATTAAACTAACATTTTCATAGATAAAATCGTACTTCGAGCTGAAAGGCCCCTGGATCTATGCTTATCCGTATACATATATAATACAGCTGTAGAGGGTCGAAAATCTGTACATTGAAGATATTGGATAAATCAATGGAGCGATTGGAGGGCCCTTGGCAACGAAACAGAACTTATTTCAACAGTTTTAAGAATTCGTGTCTGTTTGTCTATCGGTTTATATGTCTAGGCAGTGTGACTCTCGGCCTTCAGTCTCACGTGCATTGCCGCTTCGGGCCTTCGGCCCTCAGCCTTACATGAGGGGCCCGCTCTGTTGGCTATCTTGCCACTATGTGTGAATGATCGGCATGAGGAGCCCACTCTGTGTGAATGATCTGCCTTTAGACTCGCATGCCTTGCCCCTCTGCATCAGGCCTTCGGCCCTACATAAGGAGCCCGCTCTGTTGGGACTCTCGGCCTAAGGCCTCGCTTGCATTGCCACTCTGCTTCAGGCCTTCGGCCCTACATAAGGAGCCCGCTCTGTTGGGACGCTCGGCCTTGGGCCTCGCGTGCGTGTCACACAGCTCCGGGCCTTCAGACTTATATAAGGATCCCGCTCTATTTGAATGCTCGGCCTTCGGCCTCGCATGCCTTGCCACTCCATTTCGGCCCGTTAGTCATCAACTTTACATGAAGAATCTACTCTGTTGGGAAGCTCGGCCTTCGGCCTCGCGTGTCTCGCCTCCCTGTTTCACGTCTCCGGCCCTCAACCTTACATAAGAAGCCCGCTCTGTGTGAATTCTCGGCCTTCCGCCTTGCATGTTTTGCCACTCTGCTTCCTCCTTTCGGCCCTCATACTTACATGAAGAACCCGCTCTGTTAGGACGTTTTACGAAAGAACTGCGTAGCAAGACTTTTATCATTGTACATGTAATATTTTACGGGCTTTATTCGTCTAGAATCGGTTCATTTGATATTCTGAAATAATCTTAATCATTCTTTTTGAAAGCACGAGCACGTAGCACCAACTCCCGTTACAATCGGACACTTTTAATTGAAGTTGTAGATGAATTTATATTATACCTAGGACAGACTGTCCAGTTAGGTAGATCCAACTTCGAGAAAGGGGTTAATCGTCGAATCCAACTCGGCTGGGCAGCGTTCGGGAAGCTACGGCACATCTTTTCGTCCAATATTCCGCGGTGTCTCAAGACGAGGGTCTTTGACCAGTGTGTGTTGCCAGTGATGACATATGGCACTGAAACGTGGTCGCTTACTGTAGAAGGCTCAAAGTCACCAAAAGAGCAATGGAGATGGCTATGCTGGGAGTATCTTTGCGTGATCGTATCAGAAATGAGGCCATCCGCAGTAGAACCAAAGTAACCGACATAGCCCTCCGAACCGCTAAACTTAAGTGGCAGTGGGCGGGGCATATTGCACGTAGAACCGTTGGCCGTTGGGGAGGAAAGGTTCTCGATCGAAAGTGGGATCGGGGATGTAAGTAAGGTCTATGAAACGGGGTGGCTTAATACTCATACGCCATTCTACGATTTAAGTTTCAGCCAATTGGGAGTATAACAGCGTGTCAAGAAATTTAACTTAAAGCATAGCAGAATTGTAAACAACTTGACGATTCATTATGTCAAAACCGAAGTATAATAATTCCTTCTGATTGTTGACGCTATTTTTGAGCACAACCTTTTCGCAATAAGTTCTACTTTGCGTGTACATCAAAATGCATTTGCGATACTTTGACATTGTTTTATGCTTAAATACAAAACAGCTGTTTCAATGCACACTTTGTATCGTCGGTGTACCATTTAGTTTTATCGTGCGTTATTTTTTACGTAATTGTTGACCCTTCACACAATAAAAACTGTTTGATTAAGAGATCACTTGAGCTGGGCAGCCCAATCGTCAGCATAGACAGTTGGAGCATCTTAGATGTACACTTAGAAGAGGGTCGAAAGTCTGTACATGGAAGATATTCGAAAAAAAGTTGGCTGGGGATACTTAGAATCGATAACAGAAATCGTTTCAACAGTTTTAAGAATTTGTGTCTGTTTGTCTGTCTGTTTATATGTCTAGGCATCACGTGAAAACGAACGAATGGAGTATAATTTACCCTCATTAATATGGCAACTGGATCTTCGGTGACGACATAGCTCAGCCTTCGGCCTCGCATGCCTTGCCACTCTCCTTCGGCTTTCCAGTCATCAACCTTACATGAAGAATCTACTCTGTTGGGAGGCTCGGCCTTCAGCCTCGCGCGTCTCTCCTCTCCGCTTCATGCCTTCGGCCCTCATCCTTACATGAGAAGCCCGCTCTGTGTGATTACATGTCACCCCTAAGTTCCTGGTGTCCACATGAGCTTGAGAAAGATTGTATGGGAAAACAAATCATTCTAAGGCGAGAACGAATTATACGCGGACGAAGTCGCGGGCAAAAGCTAGTTATAAATAAGTAACTTTATTATATACAGTGTTAACTTCAAAATACGTTTTATTAAGAACATAATCTGTGATAAACAATATAAGCCATTTACAATCCGTCCGGACTTCTTATTTACTTGTTACGAATCATAAGAAAAAGCAGAACCAAGGTTACCTTGGCACCAATATTAGAGTAGAGTCAGTCACTGTTATTTTACGAGAGGAACTACCAGTCATTTGTATACAGTCCACTTTAAACATTTATATTTTTGGGCCTAATCAATCAGGATTAGTGCATCATTTACACCAGCTTTGTGAATTCTACTCTCAGAATTCCGATGCCAGTATTCGCGTACGGTTCGCAGCCTGGACCAGCGACGTTATTACTCGAGGATTTTACTAAAAGCGCCTGCCTAATACAATTACCTACATTACTTCGTACATGTGTAGGACATTACCATTTCGCCACGTATGTGCATAATAATTGTGAGAAGTTTCTACGTGGTCTGGATACACCACTCATTAAGAATACTCCCGCCGTATTAAAAATCAAGACTACATGAGCTCTATGCGAGTCAACTAGCGACGCGCACTTTATCTATTAAGGAGATGTCTTTGCCTTTCAACTAATAGAATTTTTAATCAAGTTGCTTGCGGCGGCGCCGCCGCGGCACGAGTGCGCCAGATTAATGTAATTGGACGACGCAGTCACAAAGGCAAATTGTAATCCCCCTCTTTCATTATATGTAGATATGTCCGTAACACGGCACTCAGAAATTGCGGCGTATTTTCTACTTAAACCTCGGCGTTGCGACAATCTATGCCATGCAAAATTGTTTTTGGTAACTATCGGCTGACAAAGGTTCATTTGCATAAGGTCATCCACTGCGGTTGCCGTCGGGCCCGCGAAACGAACTGGCGAGATGTGCGGAAGAGTGCCGGTGCGGTGGCGAGGGTTCCGAATCCGAATGCCCCTTTAATCGTCCGATTGCGCCACAGTCGTTAGGAAGCTCTGAGTGTCGGGACAATTAAGTTGAAGCGGCGATTGTGAGCCGTGCCAAAGCGGATGTAGGTCAGTGGAGTGGACCTGCCTCTGCGGTGCCGGGTTCGGTGCCCATTGTGCCACGACCTCTGCCCTCCTGCCGACTTGGCATCGCCTGTCACCACACGCGCCCATTTCTAATCATCGTAATCATTATACGTAATGGTTTAAGCTTAGCACACGTTACTTAGGCACTGACTTTGTCTTAGGTATTGAATATTTAGTCCTACTTCTACCTTATTGCAATACAAACCAATTTAATAGTAGGTAAATGTGTCGAGGCCGCTGAGTATATCTAAGCTGAAAGGTAAACAATACAATACAGATCATCGGAGGAGAATTATCCTGGAATTTTCTCGTAAATCCTGTTTGGATTCGTAATTAATTCCCAGTTATAAAATCACAATGTCCACTGTCCAGTCTGTCGAACCTACCCTGCGAGTATCTCCTATGATCAGATTCGGGCGCTGTTCTTTCCTTTCTGTGGGCATTATGTATGGCGCATTCCACCATAGAAGACTCTCTAAGAAGGAGGTCAAGCTGCGGAAGATCAGAGGCAAGGAGAAGTCCATCTGGGGCGCTAAGAGTGTAGCGGAGAAGGCTGCAGCTGCCGCGGCTGAAATCAAGGGTCTGGAAGAGGTGGTGATTGATCAAGAAGTAGGATAATAATAATAATAATCGTATGGCATTTATTTTCGAACTGTGAGATCTTCGAGAAGACAAGTACGGTTGCCAGTAAGAAGAAGAAGTAGGATAACTAGTGTTCAGTGCCGCAAGTTCATCACCGGTTGCAACAACCAGTCGCCAGAAAACCATACCCTCAATTTGTAAAGTTAGTTTTAAATAAAGTACCTATACATAGGTAATCGTCTACAATTTTTTTTTTCAACATAAATAATAACACAAAGTTAATAAGCTATAGAAATTACGGGACTTGTATATTTTTTTATTAACTTCTATTTATGCGGATTTGTAAATTAGACAACTATTCATTCAAAAAAACTAATCCATTTTTAAACCAATAATTTATGAAAAACAATCGTCAAACACGTTTGAATGAAACCTAAATCGCTACGTCGATAATTGAAATTAATACAGCTGAGTAATTACGTAATTTTACCAACGTGCGATAGGTAGATCTAATTGTAATTTTTAGTATTAAAAATGACATTTAGCTCACAAACGTTGCGTACATTGCCGTTCATGAAATGAGTAAACTGATTGTAGTGATTTTTTGTCGAAAGCAAAGCCACTCAAACTGATAAGTTTTTCAAGTTGTCAAATCATTAATCACTACCATTTCAATAACAACCGAAGTCCGTTAAAGTTACTTGATTCCCTAGTCACTGCTTCGTTCAATACAAAGTAGGTAGATTTTTAAAGAAGGCATCCAAAAAATATGCGTTAATATAATAGAGGTTGATGAAGTGGGTTCCGATAAGTAATAAACATGAATAAAGTACCTACTGCTACCGTATATGCTATCATCAGTAACCAAATACAGTTATTATATTACACCATTCATTAAATACTGTAAATGAGAGTATGGTACCACCTGTGTTACTTGTGTCATCAATCATCATCATTATCAGCATATGCATGTAGAATCCTATTTTAGCTTTTAATTTACTTTTGAACAATAAAGGAACACCATTTTCCGAAACTTTCAAGTCTCATAACTTATTATTTTTTTACCAATTTTTTTAATTTTTGGCGATAATTTGATGGTTTACTATTCATATATCCACACTATGTTATAAATTGTAACATGAGTGCGTACCATACATAGTATGATTCAACTCAGGCCCGTTCCGTATTTACCATTCACATACATACATTTTATTACTTATTTTGTCTTTAAATTTTTTTCATTACTAAAGTAATGCTCTTCAATCTCTGCAGAACGCATGAGTCCCTCATTATTGACCCACCCAGTATTATTAAGAACATAAAATCTTATCAGAAAACTCCTTAAAGATGCATTCTCCGGAAGATGTCGCCATCTATCTTGAAGAATAGGGTAGATAAGGCGGTTTAGTGCACTCTATAGGTTGGTGCACGATTTTCAAAGCTCAAATCCGCCGTTATGTCGGAAGGCACTCCTGCGCGATTCACGACCTGTCGCGACTTACCTCCCTCTCGTGCCTAATGTAACTTGACTCCGAGATTTTCAACAGTAACGTTATCCGTAGTCATATTTATACTGGTTCCATACTGCTAGAGCAGGTTATCGGTTTGTTGTGAATCCCAGTCTTGCACGGGCTGTTTACCCATATTTGGTGTAAGTGGCTACAGGAGACCACGCGTTTACAATCTGCTCTTATTCAAGTCACGTTTAACTGCGAGGATAGTGGATAGATAATTCGAATTTTGCATAGAAAATTACGCGGGTACAGTGATTTTAACTCCCAACAATGGCTTTTATCATGATCGTGCCTTTTTTACATTTACCTTCCATTTTCATGCCCGAGGTTGCAATGTACCTAGTGCATAATATTTTTATCGAAAGATCGGTTCGTTTGACTGTATGGTAGATGTTATCCTAAAACTTACCTATTTCATTAAAGTACAACAGCTAGTCTATTAGTAGTATATAATTAAATAAAAATCATAAGTAACATACTTAAGAATAACACTTATCTCTCTCTTCAATTAAAAACGTATATATTGGCTGTAAAGTATTGGTCTTTTTACTCTCTCCGTTCGCATACATTGTCTCGAGGCATTGCGAATATTATCACAGACAAAAAGATTTACACAAAAATATTTTGCGAAATATGTTCTCAATTATACTTTGTTTCTTTGAAATAAAGCCACGTATAAACATATTTCGGGCGGTATAAAATGGGAAGGCGACCGGCGTGAAATGAGCATGAGGCTTCCTGTCAGCCAGTGTGGCGGTGCATTCTCCAGCTCTATCCTACAATATATTATCCATTACGAAGACTTTATTGCCAAGAATAGGGATTGCATATTTTACTTGGCAAGGCGTTTTGCTGATGTATTTGTTACTTCTTACTACTTAATGCGCGTTAGACATGGATTTTTTTTTTAATTTATCGATAAAAGAAATTACTCGGAGCAGGGGTACTTGCCTTTGTACCGGCGCCGTCGCCCTATTTATTAACCGACTTCAAAAAAGGAGGAGGTTCTCAATTCATCGGAATATTTTTTTTATGTATGTTCACCGATTACTCGGAGACTAGTGGACCGATTTCAAAAATTCCTTTTGTGTTTGAAAGGGTGTGTTTTCTAGTTGGTCCCATAGTCACCAAGTCTGGATCTGATGACGGGATCTTGGAAAAATCGAGGGAAGTCCTCAAATTATATATCAGGAGGATGGGGTCTGGCAAAGTTTGGAGTCGGTGTTTTTTTGTTAAAAATTTACTTGTTTATTTCTACTCCAGGATTGTAATCTGTCAATTATATGACTGATAGCGGTTATTAAAACAATAAATGTTATATACCAATGCAAGTAAAAACTAAAATAAACAGCAAACTTTATATACCATTAGACCATTTATTATGTAACTGGTGGGAGACTCATAATGTATTTCCAAACATTATTATACAACAGAAATTTTATTTTATTTTTAAAAGAGGCACGCGTCAATACCTGTTTACGTCCCTATTTCGATTTTTAATTTAAGGCGAAGGGTAGGGCAAGTCTTTTACCATACAAATGTTGTGCAAGTTTTATTCGTTAGTTTTGGCACTATAGCATTTAATTTATTGTTTTGCTTGTGCATATTGGATATACGCAGAACCTGATGTTAAAATTTTGCTTTATTTAAAAAAAAAGATAAAAAAATAACATTTTTGTAATACAAAGAGGTACACAATTCAGTTTCTAATTTTATTTTAATATTAAATATTCTTTTATTACTTATACTGATTTTACAGCCAAAGCATTTTAAAAATAAATTGACAGTTCTGTTTTAAGGTCAAGTTTTAACAGAGAGTGGTGAAGTGTTACGAGGCAGAGTGTGAATATTATTGTAGAGCAGGGTTGTTATTCTCAATTCTTCATCTTCCCTCAGGGGAGAAGTCAGACCTTCGATTATGCGTTGTTATTACGAATCCCAACGTTAAGATGTACTAGGTGTGAGCAGTGAGGTGAGGTGAAAGAAGTTGTGAATAGCATAGCAGGGGCGTGCGCAGCCACCCGTGACGACGATAGCCTCGGAGCGGCGGTGTCACTGCGCCGCCCCGCAAACACGCCGCATACATTACCGCTGCACCCGCCAGAACCACCAGGCACCCCCACAACTACGCATACCTTAACACTACACTACTTAACTTATGTTGCAATTACACTGAGTACGGGTCTAGGCTGCCTAGAGGGAGCTGAGTTACCCTTCGTTCTTATAATAATATCATACAACTTTGTTGTAAATGTAGAGGCTTAGTTATATAAATTCTGACAGTTATTATATGTCACATTATATAGGTACAATGCACAGACATCACAGAAAAGCAGACTCGCAGTATTAAGAGCCCGATGATTTTTCATATAGTTATCTCGTTAAATCCTTATGGTGCACAAAAATGAGTGCGACAGATAGTACGATCATTGTCGGCTGTTAACGAATTCTCTCCATTTGAAAGCACACCAGGATGTTAAATCACATATAAACTTAACACACCACAACGTCAGTTCAGTTAAAATTTTGTTATGACGAAGGAGACACTGACAGGTGAAGATCTGTCCAGATGTCGCTTGTCTGTCTCTTTCAACCTTTCTGATTTGTGCATTAGTGAGAAATTGAGAATATATCAGATGTATACCTACAGAAATCGTTCAACTTAAACAAGCGGATCTGCTTTGTTCTGATATCTGTAGTACAATGCGACTAATGGTACAGCAGAATAAGTAATTAACGAATAATTACAGTACCATAAATATATTTTATTATATTTTTTATAAATAAGGTATGTAAACAAATTACTGATTCGACAACACAAACCCTGATTTTCTATACATAATTTAGCTATATTTATTTGTAAATTACTATCCAGCAGGCCGGGCAAACCCCAGAGGCACAATTTATTTTAAAGGCCTTCCTGTCTATATGTAAAGACGGCAAACTGAAAAATTCTCCCGAGGATCCGCTTAATAATTTACGACGTCGCAAAAGCCTTCGAATTTTCGTTTCATTTTATTAAATCGGGTCATTATGTTTACGGAGATTAAGAGTGTAGCTTAATTTTGTTTATAATTATTTGCAAGCAATCAAAATTCCAATTGAGTCGCGTCCTATTTGTAGTTGGAAATTGAAAATGATTGATATTTGAGATTGAATTGGAGACCGCTATTGTGGGGAACAACAGCGGCAATTGAAAAGCTATTGACAAATTACGCAGTCCGTCCTATAGACGCAGATTGGCACAAATTACCTCCATAAAGACGCATGATGGAGGACGATGTTCCGCGAAACGGCGAAATACCATCCGCCGCGTGGATGCGCTTCTGAATACAAATTCACATGTACTCCAATTATAGGAAAACGATTTTGTACGAATATTCTTGGCAGACTTGCAAATTTCGTCTCGAATCAGCAAAATATATTTATTTTGTTGGGACTCGGCAATGGTCCCGGGATGAGGTCGTGACTTTCCTTTTCTGGAAGAGGCCAACTGCCCTCTTGAGGGCCACTTCCTCTCAAATATTGTTTAGCGGCGCGTAACGTTGTCAATGAACAGTCTCATTTAAGCTTCATGACTAACTTGAACGAGATTAGGGACGCTTCTACTCAAAATACATTTTTAAATTTCGTTCCTCATTACTCCAGTAGTATTCGTACAGTGGCTTGGCTCCTTCCGTTTGTTATAATGTCAATCATAAGGAGCACTATCATCATACCTGCCTGAGAATACAGTTAATTAAGTATATGCACTCATTCATCACCATCAGCGCTACGGCTTCCGTGACAATAGGCTGAATGAGTGTCCTTTTTAGCACTTAATATGTAAAAGTTGTTTCTCTATTTCTTTGTAATGTGATTCCTTTGCGTCCTAAGTAAATTATTTATCCTTCATCTTCCTTTAAAATCTCTATAACTGGACTTAGTTCCCAGTATTCTCTGAGAGTAATTGTTGCAGTTTAGCGTAACGTTTTTATTGCACATTATCATTTTT
Source organism: Notocelia uddmanniana (assembly GCA_905163555.1). NCBI lineage: Eukaryota > Metazoa > Arthropoda > Insecta > Lepidoptera > Tortricidae > Notocelia > Notocelia uddmanniana. The sequence continues at coordinate 29,572,982 of LR991055.1, forward strand.
TGCGTGGAGAACACCTGCGAACAAGTTAGGTACGAGTACTCAGTCGTCGGGGAATGACTGGGTTATGTGGTGTTTCTATCAACTAAAAACTCGACGGTGACCCCCATCTGCGCTCTAATGCATATTGCCTACATACGCACATAATCGTACTCTTGGTGGGTAGTTTATTGCGTAATGATAACTAATCGGCGAAACATAGAGTTCTTAATTTTCTCTTTGTTCCAACACTCTTTGTTACCTATGTTTACAAATAAATTACTATGACTATGACTATGACTAATATTGTTTACATTAATATTGTACATAAGTATATCACTGGAATTGCGAAAGGAGCGCACTATTTGCCAACAAACTGCTAAGCAGTTTGGCGAAAATTAATGCTACCTACTTACGTCTTAAGTCACTTTTTTCGAATAAAGAAAGATCCTTAATATTTCGTAAATTTTCAAAACCTTAATTTAGTTGCAACTATCATACAATCTTCGTCAGCATCTTCCGAAATATTGCAATTGATGTATATTCCGGTGATTGGTATTTAAAATAGTGGTATATTTATTCTTGCACCCGGTACTCGTTCTACCCTGCTAATTTGAAGAATCGTATGCGCCACAGAGGTTGCAGTGAACTTGCGACGCTTTTCAGCGGCGGTTAGTAATGCTCCCGTTAATCCCGGGTACATTTTTACAGCAATGCGCCAGCGCATTAATTACCTGCCGGACGCATCCGCTAAAAGCTACCGGCAATAACTGAGCCACTTGAATAATGCCCCATTGCCCGCGTATCGCGTTACTTTAAATATGTTTTTGTTTACATTTCCGACGAGGATAAAGTGAGTTCGTAGTGACCCTGCTTACGAAGCTAGTGGTCCCAAGTTTGAATCCCGGTCAGGGCATTTATGTGTGTGCTGAGGATGATTATAAATAATTAATAAATACTCGTGGAAAATCTTACACAATTCGACCCAGTCCCAAACTAAGCAAAGCTTGTTGTACTAAGAAAAGATATACGTGCTTATCTATACGTATAGATAAATACTTAAATACAGAGAACACGTCCAAGACTCAGGAACAAATCATGAGCATAGTGGTTATTAAATACTTTCAACGAAATTTTTTTTGAACACGATAGGTCAGTTTTTTAGCTATCGACTTATCTTATCGATCAGCGATAAGATAAGTCGATAGTTTATCAGAAACTGCCTCGCCAGAACAAAAGGACGTAAGTGCCGTAGGTTTCCTTTGAAGATGCGACTAGTACTAGTAGGTATGAAACCCTTTATTGCGCATGGTCCGACACGCACTTTGTCTGCTTTTTAGGCGCGTCCTCCGCGACCTAAGTCTCCAAACACACATGCAGATTAATATAATGTAACTGGTAGCGATTAATAACACAGAACAATAAATAATATGTATATGTACAAAATAAATATTACAATGAGGCTCTACTGTCCGTTTAAAAAAAAAAAAAATTTCGTGCCAATTTACGCAAGTTTCCGCGCGAAGACGACAACATTCCTGTGGGGCTAGTATGATCGTTTATATGTCGGACATATAGCATTCGTCCCTCTCGCACTTACATACTTGACAGTACGGGACGAATGCTATATGTCCGACATATAAGCGATCATACTAGCCCTGCTGGTGATGATGTAAGTTTTTGATGATGGCTAAGTTTAATTAATGCAAATAAAACTCAATTGTAGAAACTCAAGTCCTAATTACAGAAAAATATGTTCGTTTTGTACGAGTCACACAAAAGTTAGCTACAATACTAAACTTACAATGGATGTCACGTGCGCGAGACACGTACGACGAGCCAACACTCAAACAAGTTGTAATTTTAATTAAAACGTCACAACTTTTGAATCCATAATACGACATGAGTTCGGTGAGGTTTCCGTTGCTCGTAATAATTTAAAAAGGTTCCATGTAACGGTTTAAGCCTCATTTAAAAAGAAGTTGTTGTAGATATGAGTCGGCTTGTAGTCCCCAGAACGCACGTAGTGGAATACAATTTAAAAAAAAGTTATGTAAGCTCGTATATGCTCATACTCATACTCATACTCATTTATTCGTAAAGCCAGTTTACTTGTCAATATTAAATTCAATTTGATTAATTATTAAGTAATAAAATTTAAAAAGAATACATCATTAAAAAATAATAATAATAAAGAAATAAGTAAAAGTCAGTGAAAAAAAAAAGTCATAACACAATAGAATCATCATAAATACTAATACAATTTCTAATACAGTGAAATACTACCGTTACGAGTTTTCAAAAATTCATTATACGTATAGAACGGGCCTCAACAAGCCAGCGTTTCAGACGACACTTAAAACTGGATAGACTGTAATAGACCTCCGTGATAGACTGGGGTAGTTTATTGTACACGGTAGGTCCCATCACATGCGTGAGTTTCGTTGACCTAGCCATCTTGCGGGTAATGCCAACAAGTTTGTCGGGGTTTCTAGGGTTAAACTTCTGACCCATTCCTTTCGTCTTGAAGGTAGTCAAGTTTTCTCTCACGTAAAGGGCTACCTGCATTATTGTGTTGTCCAGGTCTATGATAAGATTAGGTTATTATGTCTATCAAGACGTCCTTTGGCTGATATGATGATGATGTTGTAAACTGTACTTAGAGTGTGGGCTGACTTCTTATGTGCCGTGGATATTTGGTTCTATATAGAGACTATAGAGACTTATTAAGTACTTACTTACCTCTTTTTCATATGAATTTTATGCAGTACGTATTAAATTTCGGTAAGATTTGTACCCATTTTAGCCGACTATCATAATGTTTTACCGGCATTAACTAAATACAATTTTCAAATATCTAAGGAACGTCGTGAATTGAGGAAGATATTTAAATGCCCGCATACCGGAAGCAGGGGAAATACTAGGATATTTAACAACACAAGGTCTGCAAGTCAGTTTAGTAAGTCCAGAAAATACTTAAAGGTAAAGTTTTGTTGCTTACTTCGTAGGTATATACTTAACAATGTATTCCTTTAAATGGTATAGTAGTCCATTATCAGTGAGTACAAGTATATCCCGAAATTCTACCACCACAAAAAGCTACTCATAAAGCCATAACACGAGGCATATTTGTAATGTAAAGTGTGTATGAAGGCATGTGAAGAAGAGTACTGTAGATCGGAGGTGGCGTGTGGCTGCAAAGGGCACCCGGCGAGGACAAACAACGTCTGCGGGCCGCTGGGAAGACCATGCTACAGTAAATATTAGGAATATCACCTCTACAAAAAAACCAAATTACCTGTTACTTAGATGTCCGTTAGCGCCTTCATTGAATAATTCTAGACCATTTACAGATCTGGTTATCGAAATAATTAAGTAGGATTTAGGATATTAGAATTATTCAATGAAGGCGCTAACGGACTTAACTTTGCGTTTCAAGTAGGTACTATGGTGATACGTGTTGCTCGCGAGATGCAAGCTATGCAATTCACACTGGCAAATACGAGTATATAAACTGTTCGTGTATCTGCCCGAATATTCGTGATCACTCGTTTCTAGGTAATCCGACCGGTAATCGTTTATCGTAGAATAATGGCGCCTGCAGTTGTCATTTCGTCGAGAACAGTCAAATTTTCCAAACAAACAGATTAAAATGGGCGTTACTTATTATTATCGATAGACTGAAGAAATTGAGCCTGAAATAAATTCAAATAAGTCATTCGCGAAAATACAACCACGCGTATTGACATTGACAAACCTATTAATTTTTATTTACAGTGTCTCATTTAAACACAGTAGACGTATATAAATATTTATTGTGCACTATAAATATTTATGTATTTCTCTTACACTAACGTCAAAAAGTTTAGACACAATTTTTAGTTTCATTTTCATAAATTATTACGCAAACCAAACAAGGCAAAAATATTCCAATGAGCTATTTCTCACAAGGATTAGACCTTTGCAAACTGGTCGAGAGTAGTACGTATAGATGAATCAATGTTGATTATTTGCATATTTTGTGTTTTGCCTTAAACTTTCTGACCGTAATGTATATCTTGATTACTGCCAAATGACTGCTATTTAATTCAAGTATCCACTTGAAATAATAATTAATTTCAAGTATCAAATCGTTGTCAACAATAATTACGTATGCAGCAGTATTTAGAATTTCCGTGTATAATGTTTACATACTGATATGCAATTTCTCGTACATGCTACTAAGAATCTTGAATGGACAATACTTTTATTTTAGTACCGGAGAAGCTAGCTTTCTAAAAAAGTCCGTATGGTGAGCCTGGCGTGACGTCACGGATCCCACGGTGCATCGCGCCTGGTTTTTAATTAGCCCCGCCGTGTACCGAGCTTTTAATTTTCCAAGACGTACAAAAACTCTACGTTTATGTACAAAGATGTATCGTTTATATACAACTGTATTTATTGCTTCTCATCATGAGGGACTACGTATCTCATCATATGAGTGTAAGAGAAATATGTAATAACATTTTTACGCTTGTTTTATTTAAGCGTTATTAACATGACAGATGATTGATCCCATAATTACCTAATTGCTATCTAATGAACATACATAAGGTTCCCATGCTGTAGGTAATTAGAAACATTACTTTCTCGTTCCTGATTCTTGATCATTAAAGGAACAGTTACCGTAGTTATTGAATTAAGAGTGATTTGACGAAACTAGTTTGGAATAAAGATTCTACCAAGAAACACGGATTCTCATCTCGTTTATTTTGTAACTGATTAGGATTTGAGATCTAAAGTGCGTACTAATGCGGGGCAAAGGGTTAGGTCCCGGAGGGCGGCATTGGGACTCGCGGCACGTCTCGCGCACTTGGCAACTTGGCAGCCACATCCCGCCGCGCCATCACACAACTTTTAACTTTTAATTACACCTTTGTAAATTTCCTTAACTGTTATTTCCGTACTTGAAATTTCCAAGTGTTCCTTGGGTTGCTCGCAGATTTTTAAATACTTACAATCGCAAAGAAATTAACATTTTAACTGTAGCGTCCCAATACATTTATGAGAATATTATTTATGTCATCAAGAACCTAGACTCGTTCTGTAAAAATTCTGATATCCATCATTTTAATACTAGAAGTAAAAATAAAATTGCCATTAAAAAGTTTCGTGTTTGCAAAGTATCAAGTCTTTTTTCCGTCAATGTATCCGTTTCTATAATAAGTTACCTGATGAAATTTCTAATTTACCCTTTCCAGCCCTTAAAAAATACTTGAAAAAATCGTTGATGTCAAAGGCTTATTACAGGGTCGAGGACTATCTAACTGACAGAAATGCATGGCCCAAACCAGAGACCTAAATAGCATTAATATTCTTATTATGTATATTTTCATTGTACCACGTCTAGTAAATTAGTAAACACATGTTGTCTTCTTGGACTATACATTGTAAATATTCTTCCTCTTTTGTTTCCATACTCAGATTTATTTATATTAAGTAGGTTAAGTATTATCATTGTAATAAGCATATTTTTTGGAATAATGACTGACTGTCGAGTTTCTTTCGGCGTTTCTTCTCGGCAGTGGTCTTCTTTTGCAGAAACGCTAGTAGATTTTGACTTGCAAAAGTGCCATTGCGGCCTACATGCAGAACAAAGTTCATTTATTTCATTTAAAGGTTTGCGTTTGAATAGTCTCTGAACGCTTAGCGTGCGTTTCGGTCTTTATTATACACCCTTGTAGATTTTATGTGCAAACAAACATCAATTCCTTGGGCAAACCAGTTTTCCTCCGGCGCGGTAGCACCCAGAAACAAGAGCAAGACAAAACAAATAAAACCGAGCCGGGGTCCAACTGGAGCAATTCCTAAGGCGATAAAACGAGAAAGGAGCAGTATTTAAATTGAATACGCTATAAATAAATGCTAAATGAGACAAAGGACTGTTAGAGAATGTGCAATCGAAACAAGAATAAAAGGATTAAGCAATGTGTCCTTAATGAAAGTGGGCATGGGTCCCGTGCGGCGGCCACACGTCATCGAAATGCAAAAGTGGCGCCAATTCAGAGTATTCAGACCCACTCAGATTACGTTCATTGTAAGAAACGACTCTGATGTCATGTGATTATTTCTAATGGGTTTTAATCTGCATGACACATGCATATTTATGTAAGTATTCAGACTGTACAATAATGACACAATTAAACCTGGAAAACAGAACGCACAGAGAATAGTTAGTATATATAATTATTAGAAAGAATAATACTTGGAGTACGACTAGTTGTTTATTCGTCGAAGTTTAACAAAGGAAAGATAGCGATTTAACGCTCCCGCTACTTTTATAACATTTGTGAACGAGCCATTTGCAGAAAGAACGGTTGATTGATGTCACTAAGGCAGCGTTTGAATTATAGAAGCACAGACAAAAATTTTAGTATAATTTAAATGTTGCAACACTGGCGCCATGTGACATCATTCAAAACAATTGACGAGCATTTAAATAATTGTAATTATAATTTTCTTGTAACTAACACTAAGTATCCTTAGTACACTGCTATATATCGATGTACCGCTCCGAGTTAAAGGTGCGTTTCCACCAGAGAGTGCAATGTAGCATTGCTATGGATACATTTGAATCCACCAATCATATTCATTGGTGCACATAGCATAGCACTGGTGGAAACGGGTTTTCGTAGCGCAGCTTTCACATCCTCGCAGCATAGCTGCATAGCACATCTCTGGTGGAAAGGCACCCTAAATGGGATGATCCCTTATTCCCTAAATCACATTCAATTCTGTTATATCATAAAGAATACACTTGAGCCTTACGCAATTTGCATGTTTAATGTAAAACAGAAGTAAGACAAATTTGCCAAAATAAGTGCAATATAAACGGATCCACCTGTAAAGTATATTGCAAGTATAAGTATATTGCACGCCCCATAAAGGTATCTGTTGAAACTATTAGTATTAAAATTGTAACCACCTTTATGTGTACACAGTTACGCAATAAATCTTTCTTATTCTTTTTCTTAATCTTTTAAATTCTATACAAACTATAGCCGTTTCAATTGCTTTCCACATTGTTTCGAGTTCCATCATACCTAAGTAGTTAAAGCCGTATTTTGATAGCATACTTCCCACAAAACCTGTACCCATCACAAATTCATGACAACAGACGTATTGGTATTCACATCGCTTACCAGTAAAAGTCGAAACTTACAATTGCGCACAGTTGATACTGCTCGGTATCAACTTAGATTAAGAATACCGGTGAGGTGAGTAGAGCCGGATTGTGAACCGTTGCAGGTTAGTTTCCATCCGACCGAGACGAGAGCGATCGTTTATTATTCATTGTAATCCGATACGTTATCTCGTTCTATTCGAATCCGACATCCGGCGGCAAACACAAGTCGATTGTAAGGAATCAACACGGCCGGAATCGACAGGCCAGGGTTCAGTTGCCTCCCGATTATAAATTCATTAGAAGTACGATACAACAAAACCGACAATCGGATTTCATCAAAAGAATATTTCGCAAAGTCATCGATGATGAAATGATTTTTGATTTTACATTATAACCAAACAAATTACAAGGTTAATGTCCTAGGCCCGAAACTGACCCAGGAATACAATGCACATTCAATGATATGTATGTCACCATGACAGACATGATTAACAGGTGTCATTTATTGGACATTAAGGTGTAGAGCATTGGCACGTTTACCTTATATATAAATATAACTGACAACATGGGAAAGTTGTAAAACCCCCGACATTTTCATTTCAAAGTTCAATATCTCAACAACGGCTGAACCGATTTTGATAAAACATGCCTAAGAACCATCGCTGGAAATCCTGCTTTCAAATTTTAAAAAAACCGTATTCAATTCGATTCACCCGTTTAAGTGCTATGTTGCCACAGACAGACACACACACACACACAGATACACACGTTAAACATATAATACCCCTCTTTTGCGTTCCACATCGGGTTCGGTTCCACATAAACTAACACTTCACCATGAAAATTATTAGGAGCGCGAATTATTTGAATAAAAATCCGTTCGCTGCAATCGATTCATGCTTTTAAATTAAAGTGTCGTGCATACCTACTCACGGGACAGATTAATTAACTGAATACTAGACTATAGAATAATCAATGTGAACCATATGTTTATATAATTAAAATATTTGAAGAAAGGTTGACCCTTACCGTTACTGCATGTTTAGCATGAACGTGTTTGTAAAATTGTTTACTGGCTAGTTCCTTTTATTTAATGTTTTTTTCTTTGTATTTTTTTTTTCTTAGAGCACGTTTACGTTGTATACATTCGAGTAGTTATTATAATTGAAGAAACATTTGAATTGTGTTAAATGCTATTTAGATTATAAAAAAGCGGTCGTGTCGTCACCAATTAGAATAATTAGGTTAAGTTTAGTATTATATTATATTTCCGGTTGTCCTGAAAATCAGCGTCACGACACACCAGTTGTGGCATATGCTGAGTGACAACCTTTTTGGTGTATATGTTTCCACTTGTGTATCCTCTTTTTTGTACCATTTTATGCACCAAATAAACTTTATTTCATTTCATTTCATTCAAAAAATCGAAATATTTAGGCAATTAAAGCTTGAAACGCACAGGATGCGGCGCAGCGTCGTTGCGAGGAGGAGGCGGTTTTGCGGTAAAGCAACCGGGGCACGTCGCACCAAAAAAACCACTCGGTATTCGGTAGCGCGGTAGAGCGGAGGCGGCGTGTATGACGTAGTATGAAGCAGTAATCGACAGTAAAAAGGTTCGGATTGATCAAAAATGCAAAACCGCCTCCGCCCCGCACCGCTCCGCGCCCGCTCTGTGCGTTTTGAGCTTTAGTAGGTATAAATACCAAATTACGAATCTGTAGCCGTATTACCTATTCGGAGCTTTGGAGCTGAAAAAACCGGCCAAGTGCGAAGCGGACTCGCGCACGAAGGGTTCCGTACCAGAAAAAACGGTAAAAAAATACTTTTGTTGTATGGAAGCCCCCCTTAAATATTATTTTTATTTTATTTTTAGTATTTGTTATTATTGTGGCAATAAAAATACAACATCTATGAAAATTTTACCCTCCTTGCTATTACGGTTCATGAGATACAGCAAAACACGTCAACAACTACTCTGTTGTATGGGACCCCCCCTTAATTATTATTATTATTTTGATTTTAGTATTTGTTTTTGTAGCCACAATAAAAATACATAAACTGTGTAAATTTCAACTGTCTAGCTATTACGGTTCTTGAGATCTAGCTCTGCGAGAGGTAGCCATGAAAAAAGGTATAAAATATTACGTTTTTTGTATGGGAGTTGGGAGCCCCCCTTAATTATTATTATTATTTTGTTTTTAGTATTTGTTGTTATAGCGGCAACAGAAATACACAATCTGTGAAAATTTCAACTGTCTAGCTATTACGGTTCTGAGAGAGTAGATATAGCCTGGTGACAGACGGACGGACGGACGGACAGCGAAGTCTTAGTAATAAGGTCCCGTTTTTACCCTTTGGGTACGGAACCCTAAAAATGACCTCAGCCTCACTCAGTTGCTGAGTCGTTAAAGAAATACGGTAAAGTAAAACCAATGTTTAAATGAACGCGTCTCCTAAAATTGGTTTACGTCGATTTATAGGTACAGAATTTTCGTATCATACCAAATATAGTTGATATTTTAAAGGACCATGGGCAACATTGTATGGAGTCTGGTCCTAAAACCAACAAAGCGTAGATTAGATGAGTCTATTTCATTTTTTTTCTATGGGCACCAAGTTGAAGTCCATTACAGGATGAGATATTCATTCATTCTTAGGCGACAGATGTATTTCGTTTGAGTTCGTCCTCCTCCTAGACGCTTCAACCAATCACGCTCACATTTTGCATGTCGATAGGTGACATCATGACGATTGATTAGATAAAAAAATAGGACATCCCACGGAGGAATAAACACCGAATAACTGAAATTTCGTATATTGCAATGCTAAGCGAGTAACTGTCAGGGAGTTTGAGACTGGATAGACGCGCGCTGAACATTTGCAACCAGAAAACTGCATTGCATACCTAGTATTTTAGTCAGAGTTTTAGGACCATTTTGACGTATGGTCCTTTACTAAACATCTTCTCCTTGCCCTATTCGGATTGTTTGAGGTCAATTCACCTAGTTATTTTTCGGTCCTGGGTATCCCTGGATATCCCATCTAACTGTGGCCATCTACGTCACGGAGTGTCGGAGTCTTTCTCTACTCTTTGATAGGGGGAGGAGAAGGGTAAATTTACTAAACATAGCCATTGCAAATGGCAAGCCTACTCATTAAAAAGTTATTTTATACCCGTCAAAATACACTGCGGCTATGCGGAACCCCAAAGCGTACACCTACTAAAAGCTTTTTAAAATCGTTCCTACGTTGTTCTCTGTGAATAAAGTCGGATGGCAGACGTTTGTTTGTTTGCTTTGCATTAGGTTTGTATCTCTGTTTACTTGAGCCTGTTTAACCGCAGAGCTGGGAACAACAGTTTATGTGACCACCTTTTACGTATTTTAAGTTGGGTAATGAGGGCTATACCAAAAGTATACAAAGTTTCTATTTAGCTACGCGGTCGTGACTGACTAATTATTTCAACAGACCGCACGTTGTGGATGAATAATAGCGCTTTCATTTATGTATAAGTACTTACAATACAGGTATAGTGGAAAATCCTTTTCAACAGGCCAGATGAAATTTAATCTTATATCAATTTCATAAAGACTATGGCAGAGAAAAACTATTCTTTGTTATTTTTCATTCATGTGGAGTACATCTAGTCGAACGAATATAAGTAATGTCTGAACAAGCAACGTTTTCTTTCCAAATAAGAACTTTAACGTATACCTAGGTTTAATCTGGAAAACAATAGTGATACTAAAAATAATTATGAAGACTTTCTTTACCTTTTCATGTTTTAACCAAAATATGTCATGAAGATTTTTGAGATACTGGAAAGGACATAAGATTTTTTATCCCGAAAATCATCCCTTAACGGGTGAAAATTTTTATGAGAGAGCGATAAATAAGTATGCGCCTGAAATTTTATTTTATTTTAATTTTTTTATTTATTATTACTATTATTTACTATGGTTGCAATAAACGACTATGACTACGACTATGCCTATTATTATTCTTTAAGATTTATTAAAAAAAATGAATAGCAGTCATTCTTTATGGCGATTAACGAGTCCACGCAGACGAGGTCGCTGATAAAAATAATGCGAGTAAGTATAATTAAAATGAGCTAGATTTTTTTTTAAATATAATAGGTCTCCACGTGTTAACACTTGTTTTCGTAAAGATATGTAAGGTATGGATATGTTTATCAGATCGTCTGACCTCAGCAACAAACTTTAGTTAGGTAGTACTCATTTTTCATCTCTCAAACAGATCTCGCTCCATGACGTTTTGATGGGTGTTCAATTACATTTTATGGAAGTCTAATCTAATTCTTTGATTTCTATTGACGTGTATTTTAATGCCATGTTAGAAATATCTCTTACGTCCAGTGTTATTATGGCATCTGGTTGAGATACGTTAGGGCAAGTCATCAATCAACGAGCGCAACAACTGTTCGAAATAGATTCGTTTGTAAGATGTTACTTAAAGTGGCTGCTATTAGGGCACAAGCTACGTATTTACGAGCAAGGTATGCTGGGTACTGGTAAATTTATAGCCTGTCTCATCATGACAGTGGCCGGCGTCTGTCGGTGCGAGGAATCCCGGGAATCCGCAGCGGAACTCCTCTACACTCTAGATTTGTTGTAAACTTTTGACAAGCTTCCAAGCCCGTCATTGTTTAGACTAACAACGACCAACTTCCGAACGTTGCGTTTTATTCCGCCCCGGAAATAACAACTCCATGACGTGTTTATGTTGATCGGTTTTAAGAACCGCCGAACGGTTAAATAATGCGATGCGGGTAGTGAATGTTTCGGTTCGTAGCACTTGATATGAAAACCTATAGTGGTGATAGGTAAGTGAATATATTTTTGAGATACGTGTAGCACCCCTAAATTGTAAGTGAAGTAACATAGTAAATTAAGTATATTTCTAATATTGTGTAGTGTTCGTTACAGTCCATTTTACTAATAAAATTATGTTTTTGAATGAAAACAAAAGAATATTTTAAAATTAATTGGTTCGAACAGGACCTGACAACAGCAGAAGCAGCTAATGTCAGCCATTAAGAACCAACCACCTGCTCGGTTCAACAAAAGCTCGCACTTCGCAGAATCGAACTCAATTCGTAATGACGACTGTGTTTCGGTTTTTCCTTGTACAACATTACTGTTCAATTTTGAAGGTGAAAAACTTATTTATTTGTAATTGTTCATTAACCTTTCTATATTTTAGCGCCTACGAAATATAGAGTAGATTCAATTTGCTTAGTTACAATTTTCTATGATAATCCATAAAACATCCTTCTAGATAGATGAAACTAATCCGTCCATAAAAGTGACGTTTGTTTGTATTCCGCGGTAATCCCGACTTACGCTTGAACATTATTTCAACACAAAACGCAGAGCAAAATGCAGTCGGAGTTTAGAAGGCTTTCAGTGAAGCTGGCCGTTTAGCAAAGTTTAAGTACGAACCACTGGCAGCTCACTGTACTTGCACTATCCTCGCTTCATGTTTAATCCTTCCAAATAAATAAACGCTAGCCAACCGCTTCGCATATCACTGCAAATCCTAAAAGTAAATGCGCGCCCGAAAATATTGCATTATTTTGAGTGCACTTTTTCCGAACTGCGGATTTTGATTCATGGATGAGTTACGTTAAACCATATTGTTCTTCATTGCGTCAAGATTGAGTAGCTACATACGACTTAGAACGAGCAAAGGGGTGTTTACGTAACGGTTTGGAGTGTGCGTTAAGTTGATCTAAATGTCATTTAGAGGTAAGCAACTTACCCGTACGTACGCTGAAAACGTTAAGACTCGGGGAATTGAAAAAATGGGGCATTCCAATATTTTCTTAGAATTGAAAATTTTTGGCTCATTCGACCCAGGATCAATAATGCTATCGCCTTTAGAAGAAAAAAAAAGTGTCCGCATTACATAGTCAATGCCGGTTTAGTTATAAAATGTATGCAAAGTAATAAAACTGTTCTAGGGACACTTTTTTCTTCTTTTAAAATCGATAGCGTTGTTCATTCTGAGTTGAAAGAGCCTAAAAAGTCCATATTCTGAGAAAAAATACAATTGCGTATTTTTTTTTAATTCGCCATCACACCTCAGCAAGACATTATTATCATACTTGTCATTACCCACGACGGAACGGAGAAGGTATATGCGTTTAGGGTGAGAGGTTGTTTGTTTTTACACATAAAGTTGCCATTCTAGACTGAAGGTCACATTTTAGGTTGAATTATAATAATTCTTGCTTTATTTAATTCATTGAGTTTAGAACATCAATCGGCTAAGAAAATCCTTGTAATGTAATGTAATGTAATTTTGGACCTATAAAATCAGTCATGTTTTGAATAAAAATAGGAACTCAACAGCCTAGAAAATTGCTTAGAATCAGAACCTGTATCTTTCGAGCATGTTTCGATTTCCATTATCTATTCTAAGAGGTTCGTATTGATTGCCAGGTAACGGACCTCTTGCATTTCAATGAAGTCCGAAGAAGCACGTACCTTTAGGAGGATCCAGTGTCACGTAAATAATCAGAGCCCTCTCAACATCCAAAAAGAATTCCGCTGTAAATACTTGATTCGAGTACTCATTCGGTTGAGTGCCCAATTTTTACAATGTGTATAAAATATTTGAAAGGAGAGTATTTTTTCATTCGATAGGACTAATTTAGGTTATCTTAACAAGTATCTACATAATTGGTAAGTAGGGCAGGGTAATTTTGTAACCTTTCGAATGAGCGTTAGAATATATTGTTAGTAATTTCTACCTAATAGCAATGACAGTCGATATGTCTCAGTCAAATTTAGTTATTAGTAGTTATTTAGTTGTGTTCCTCCTCTGTGTATTTGTATTTATTTTTTCTTTTAGCGACATTAAAGCATTTTTTTATTATTTCCCCTAGTTGCCAGTATTCAGCGTAATTTGATCTAACTATAAAAGAGTCCTCGTTATGGCCCACGCACTGAAAACAGCAATCTTATGTCGCTTTACTTACCTGTAAGATTTTTTTATTACAATACAAAATTAAAAAGAATTAGAAAGCGATTACATTTGTATTACGACCACGTAATAAATTGGCTTATAAAAATATTTTCTATCAATAAGGAATTCGCCAATAGTATTTCCGATGTGCGATATAACCCAAAAACAATTGCATGAACCAAGACGATTTGCATACAATACGTGTAAGTATGATATCAAATTTGAAAAGCGCTCTCCGAAGTTGGGAAGCCCTCGCACCTTGATAAATCTTTAGATCTTTATCTTTAGATGGATTTATCATGTCAATGTTTTATTTACTAGTTCAACATTGTGTAAATCCTAACTCGTAAACTATTAACACATTAGCACATACTTATAGAGTTCAAATACGAGAAAAACATCTTAGTTTAAAAATCTTTTAATGAAGTAATGTATTTGTACCTAATAGAGATTGCGGCGGGCCGGAACGCCGCGCCCGCGGGCATCATTTTACGTAATGCTATGAAATATATATTACTCTTGGGCATATTGACTGCTTACCTAGTTACTCTTACAAGCTTGTAAATCCTTCAAACGTTGCATTCAAATTTTAAACTTATCCAACACATTTAAAATGTGTTGATTCTTCAACTATAATAATTAGGCCGGATTGGGCCTTGATTAATTTACTCGTAATTTCAATTACGTGCAATCTAGTATATCCTTCTAAAATCTTCATCATCATCACGTCTTCAGGCTATATACGCTCCACGACCGGTCAGAGCCTTGTTGGCTGATATCAAATATGTGACCTACAAAATGGAACCAGAATTTCGCAGAGAATGTTAATTTCAACCAACCTAGGTATAAATAGCGTGTATACACGACGGACTCCAACATTGTTTTATACTCTTGCAACACGCTTTAAATCGATGTCATCGCTAATGAAATAGTGATATCTATTTGTAGACTCATATTTAATGGCTGTAGCCATATTGTTGAACATTATGTTTTAGGAAGGGGTTTATGGTAGATGAAAGAAGTTTAAGTAGGACACTTAAATTGAATTATATTAATAGTTTAGATGTGCTATTTAATTATTTAACTTTAGAGCTTTTTAATTATTTCGTAACAAAGGAATTGTGTATAATAATTAGCTTTTAACTGCTTCATTGATTAACGATAATGTTATTCAATATAATAGCGCACAGTGTTTTATGTTCGAAGCAATTTATGTTAATTTGTATAAACATATTAAGAATGTGTTACCTTGCGGCGCTGTCTTAATAATAATAATTAGTGGCAACATAATAATCGACTGTGCACCAAGCTATAAAGTAAACTTTTACATTAAAGTCCAAATTAATGGTTTTATTTATACCCTTCACCTATAATTTAACAAAGATTCGACTACGTGAAATCGGTTCCTCCCACACTTTATGATTTTACATCTATTTTGGGATTTCTCGTGTTGATATTTGTACAAATATTATTTGTTATTATTTATTACATATTTGACGATAAGGAAAAGACAGTATTACTATTTCATTACAAACATTTTCCTCACGTCATTCCAATATTTTGTAATTGCAAAAGTTTTTAAGAATCGTGTTTCTGTTTGGATCCTGTTTTAAATAGCATGATTGCCTAACATTTTTATACAAATTTAACTTACCATCCGCTTACCATTAGACGGGCTGTACGCTTGTTTGCTACCGACGTAGTATAAAATTTTAATTTAAAACCCACTCTTGTCACAGAATAGCAAAATTTCTTATTTTCCGCATTAATTTTGTATTAATTCCGTTTCGTTCCTTTTTAATTCCGTTACATTGTCGTGTTATATTTACGTCAATATAGTACATTAAATAGTATCTATTCAAATATTGTATTCTCACGAAATATGATTCACTGAATACACGCTGCTTAACACATATTTTGTAGGTTTTTTTTTTGTAGATAATTCATAAGAATCCAACCCAGCAGAATCCACGAGTCTAAATCTGAAGTAGATCTGAGAGGAGAAAACTTTTCAATTTGACCCCTCGTATCTCATTGAAATTCTTAAAAATACTCTCTTGTCGAGTGCTTGTGGACCCCGTGTTTACCTTCGAAATCTGGCAGGAGGACGTTCCCCTTCCCTGTCCCATCCAAATGAAATCTTGATTGACAGATAGGGTGACTACCAAATTACCTGCTAGTTAAATACTAATACTGTTACGCTGTGCTGTGATAACTGCTTAACGAGCTTTAGTCATGTCAACTGTGCTTTTCGCTATATAAAAAAAATGATGTGTCCTAACGCACGTTTGAAACGTTATGTGATTATCGTTACGTGATTATAATGGGGATATTCCTATAACGTACCGGGACATTATATTTTAAATGTCAAATCGGACCATATTTACTCTAAACCGCGATTTCATATTTTTTAGGTGGGATTCGACCAGACATGAATGAAGACTTAACTCGAAGTTAAAGTGGTATGGACTAATCTCGAAATAAATTCTGCCGATGCCGGTTTGGTTAAATTATCACTTAATTGACTTAAACGGATGTGCTTGTGATATATTTTTGTGTCATACATGACAATACATGCTGGGGAATTTGTAATCGGGCCCCCGTTCCTATTTTTAAAAGGGACATTGTCATATTTCTTGAAAATTGACGCGTTAATGCATCCGTGAAGGATCGGTTACAGAATAAAGCTTCGGTTACTGTAAATGGTGTTGGCTTCGACACCGGAAGGATCAGCATACTTGCAGTCTAAAGTAAAATACGTAGGTACAGTCAACCAAGAAAATGGTCTAATACTTTTCGACTCTATTGCTTTTCAATTAATCTTGGTATACGTATTCGTACTACGTATGACTTTGCACTACCTATATTTGACATTGTATAGGTGACTATAGCATACATTTATTCAATCGATTTGAAAGAAAAGGGATCCTGTCACTTGACCTACTAACTTATGGCCTAATGTTTAATTAAATCCAATGTTTCACTAGACCAGATGCATTTTTCTTGGAAACAGTGAAGATTTCGCGTTTTCTTTGAATATCATCAAGTAGAGGTCAATGGTGGTTAGCTGGTTGGGTTTAGGTTTGTTTTACAATACTCCTTTAAAGTTTACTATTTAAGAAAAAATACATTAGGTCTAATGAAACATTAGGTGAAATGCAACAATAGGGCTAAATTAGCTAGGTCTGACGAGGGAAAACCGAAATAAAATGTCAGTAGATGTTAGATGTTTACAAAAAAATTACACACTAAGAGATACGTTGCCAAATAAAGCAAACCTACATACATAAATACTAGCAAAATCTATAGGGTTACTCGAGTATTGTTTAACGACGTATTGTGGAATAACGACGTAAATAAAATCATATTATTCTTCTGGAACAGGGCCTATGGAAAGTCGGAAAGTATGAACGATTCGGCAACAAACAACCTTTGAACTTTTCCAAGTCAATAGTTTTCTTCAATATGATCTGAATAATAATATAATACGAGCTCTTTTCTTTTCCCAGACTCTTAGTGAGGTAGTGAAGACCATATGATTTTTCAGCGCGAGTACCTACCCATATAGACGTACTTCTATAAGCGGTGTTCGAAGTAAGTAGCGCTAATTATAACTAAAGTTTTCGTGATGAAAAAACCTAATAACAAACATTTTTAATTCATTTAGAATCCCGGTTTCCCGGGATTTATCGCAGTGCTACTGCCAAAGCTACTATGAAAGTTCGATGCTAAGACTAAGACATTGTGCACAAATCTTTCTTGAGTAGTAAAATAAGTGTCCACTGTTGCTGAACTTGCTTATAATTATTTAACACGAGTGCATCAAATCAAAATACTTTAATAGCTCACTAGATGACACAAGATATTACCAACTTGAAAGCAAATGCTTGAATAGTCGGTATTCTGAATTAATCGCTCTGAAAAGCAATTTCCCGTCATTGTTCTGAGATTGGTTCGTCTAAAAACACATTTACGTTCTATCGGACATTGGTTTCATTGTTAAACATAGAAAAAGTAGGTTTTAGTTTTCTTGGATTATATTCGATAAGTACAAAAGTTCGAACTGGGGACGCAATCCTTTTATTGCGATATAATAATCCCCTACAAGTTCTAAGGGAGGTTAAACACCGGTTTAGCGAGGGCCGAGCCGATGTTGGAAAAGTCATACTTTTAGGTAGTATTAATTTTTACACACATTCTATGTATTAAAATCTCGGCTCACCATCATTGGAAAAAAAATAGATAAAAATATATGAAAATAATTAAAATCAATACAACTCAGGCAGTAAATAAATTAGTCACAATTATCACTTTTCACGTGAAATGCGTCCTGTTATTGGGAGATTTCATTAATTGGTGGAGTAGACAAAAGCTGATTAAAAAATAATTATTGGAGATTGCACTGATGTTGAATTGTAGCTAAAAAAAGTATTGGCCAAGCAGCATTACGTTATGTTAATGTCAGGTACAAATATTTTAGTACAGTTGGTACGTACTAAGGCCTGATTTAACCGAACTGGAACAGAGATATGAGAACAATAATATCACATAACAATTAAACTCGCAATAAACTGATTTGTTGAAATAAGACTAAGGATAGTTATATAAGTTAGCACAGAGTTTAGTATTCCAGGTCCGAGCACGGTTTTAAAATAGGCACGCCAAACTGTGAACTATGCCCATGCCAACTAATTGACTACCTAGATCGATTCTGTACTTGAGTTCGTCAGCATTGAATGAATATAAATTGTCACCGATCAATGTCGCCGAGAGCCAGTGTGGCGGGATAGGATGAGAGCCTTTTGCTCCGGCCCATGAATACAAGTTACCGCATCGCGCGCTCAGAAATTCCACGAATTATAGCAAGTCCGTTCGTTTCGCCTTGCCACCACCGCCAGCCTAATTTAATTTTGTGCTGTGATCAGCCAAGCGTGAGCCTCACGATAATAATTCCAAGATCGGCCTCGCCTCCGTATCCCCGTCCAACGAATAATGCCTCTATTAATCATAGATATGTTACGGGCTGCTGCAAATATTACAATCGGACCACTTCCTAAGCTACGTATCATTGACAGACATTAATCGTTGCCGCATCGTCTGGTATTCATATTAGTTAATAAGTAGCATTTTGGTTTAGTATAATTAAGAATGGGATGTATACTCGTACCTATTACGAGAGGTAGAGGACAGCTGAGGTACAGGTACTTACTAATGTTGTATTAAGCAGGAACGCCTGCTAACGAAAATTCTAAATGTCAAATTATAGGGAAAATTGGTAAAATTTTGTCCTACGAGCAGGATTTGAATCTGCGTCATCTGGCATACGCGGCCAATCGCTTTAGCCTCTGAGCTATCGGAACACTCAAAAATCAAGCTCAGGCACGAAATCCTTCACTAGTTCGCTCTTACAATGCCTTTATGGCGGCGTACAGCGACATCTACCTAGAAGACTTAGGCTTCTTTTAACTCTGCTCGGACACATTTTTTTTTCTATTTATCCCTACAATTTTTTTTTATGATAGGTTGACCAGCGCTGCGATTGGCCTGTCTCACCTGATGGAAAGCAATGACAAGGCCTAAGATGTTGCTCACTGATTCAGATGCCTATTCACTCTTGTCTTTAAGAGACCTAGATTGTATGTATCAGGAAATACAGACGGCGGCAGTAAATTCCAGTCCTTAAGTTCCAGTCATTAAAAAAGAAGAAGCAAATCGCTTCGTGCGAATAATTTGAATTTAAGGTATGTACTTACTTTTACCTTCAATTTTTCCCTTAAAAAGTGGGCATGGGCAACGGTTGCTGATCACTCTTATCAATGAGAGGAGGCATGTGCTGCATTGGGACGTATAGGCTGATGATGATGAACGGTTGCTGCTTTGACGTTGGCTTATCATTATTTTACTGAGTTCGCATGTCTGCTGATCATAACAAGGTCGGAACGCCAAGTTTAGTGTTAGCAAATTGCGTCACATCCGCATATACATGACATGCCGACACACATTACCTTAGACCTAGTGCCACATTATTAAATTTTGCGCGGCTGCGTCACCGTCATAGTTTGACAGGACAGAGCGCGAAATCCAATTCCCACGACACAACAACGGCGCGCGATACCATCGGAGCCTTCGTCGCCGCGGCACATAAATCTAGCTTTGATACATTTTGGTGAGGAGCCAACTACGGCGTGCCGTGCTACGGTTTATTGTGTAAATCAAATCGCAATCGCTATTCCCTACATTTATACATCGGATGCACCTGTGAAGACGTATGATAATGTCACCTAAAAAAAACCGTCAAGGTGATACTGCGTTCATCGCATATCGTATGAATTGGTAGATTATGCAGAAGGTGATTCTAGTATTGACATATTTTTAAGGTATACGAATGGTTATTGATAAAAACATTTTTGTGAACGGCAGCTAACAGATTAAATAAATGTGACACATTGCTTAATGAACTGTGATTTACAAATAAGTACTTAATATAATAATATTCGTGAAATCAGTGTCAGCAGATCGCAATTTAATGAATGTCGAAGTTAGAGTGGATAGAGTGGGTAAATAATTATTCGCTTGAATCTTGAAGCAGCAATAAAGCCTCGTAACCTCATTGTAACAAACAATATAGTACCGTGTAATCTCGGAGCGAAAATCTCATCAAACTGCTGCTGACTACAATGAATATAAGCTGAATCACCCAATCTTGTTCATTCGATATTCACATTATACAAATCCGATTGTAACAAAGATTTATCTTGTGCAATAAAGGCATTGTGGCTGAAGCTCAACCATTCGTGCGCATTCATATCGAAATAAAGACATTATATTATGATGTCGGGAACTACCAGCTTGGGTTGCATAATGAATCGTGTGGCTGTTCGATACCCATCTGCGACCGGCCGCGGTCGGCGCGTTCCTTATTTCACATATGAGACCGTCCACTCCGAAACTATTAATATAATTCTGTGAAACCGTGACCGTTTCGTGCGACTAACAAAAGCATAACGGAGCGGTACCGGTGTGAAAGATAACTAGACGGTGTTATTTTCTCTCAAGAAATTTCCATTGTACAGTTGTACACCTGCCTATAACACAAGAGTGGCTGAATAAGACAAATCCGATTAGCTAAAAACAAGTATGTATATAGTATGAAGACTTCATTTGAAAACTACCCAAACTACCTACCCAACATAAAATAACTGTTGGAATAACCCAAAATAAAATAAAAACTAAAATACAAACGTCCGGAACACTTATTATATACACCATTCAGTTTTCATATGTAAAAATAAAATGTTATCGAGGTTTGAAAACTAACCTAAAACAGAGACATTAAAGCGAAAACAAACAACACTTAAAAAACCTTGAAGCCCGCTGACATGTCCGAAAGGGCTGGCTGAAAGATCGCATCGCGGTTTAACTCGGCAAGTTGGAATGGGAGATTTTTTCTTAGTTGTGGCCGGGTGTTGAGTTGGTTAAGTAATAGGGTTCATTTTCAAGTCGGTGAGGCTCGGTCGTTAATCACCGCGATCGTTTCCGTCGCGGGCTCGCGGGGCAGCGCGACCGCCGGAACACACAGTTTATTTTAGATTGTTTTTGATAAAACAAACAAAGACAAATGATTAGGACATATCGTTAATCATTTTAGTGGATTATGGCATATTTCCTTAAGCAATATGTTATGTGATAGCAGCCATGGTTTTACAGATACGTGTGGTAATAAATAACATGTTAATCATAAAACTCCAGATTTCTCTTACCAAAAGTATATCACCTTTGAGGTAGCTAATTCATTAAAATTTGAAAACATAAGTGAGAGAGTGATAGGACTAACTAGACTAAGGCGCCTTCCTGACTTGTCGATGCGGGGGCGGTACGATATGAGAAAACTGTCAGCTGTCAGTGTCAACCGATATCAATGCAGTACTGCCCCACTTCTGCGCATGGTATTACTACTGCGCAAACGTAATACCCGCACCCGCCGCCGCCGCCGCACCCGCCGTATGTCACCAACCCGCATGCCAAGCGTGGCGATTATGGCATATACCCCCCGTGAATATGGGGGAGGCCTATGTCCAGCAGTGGACGTTCTTTGGCTGATATGGTGGTGGGAAACGTAATACTGACAATATTACGTCAAGTGAGGAAATCTCACATCAGTAAGCTTACGTCAAACAAAAAAATACCTATGACATATCGATCCCGCGCCGCCAAGTCAGGAAATCGCCTTAAGTGATTCTGTTGGTTCGGGATAACAATTGGTTACCATTGCATACTGGCACCGCTCGTCAGCTGTCTACATACATACAAAAATTAAATAAAGGGTATATTATTAATTCAATGATTCGTATTATTTTATTTTAAATCCGTTCATAAGTTCATTCCTCTCATTCACGTTTCCCATTAAATTTACTTATAGGTATTTTTAGTGATACGCGAACTTTGGTATAACAGTTTATTCCGCACACTAATCAATCTAATAGCAAGCAGTTCAGTCTTATTTGCTTAGTGGGTTATGAAAAAACCAATCACTACGCGTGTTGTGGCGGCTAGTTCAAGTTTTTATACATATAACATTTAAAGCTGAAAAATACACAGACACAGTATAATATCAAAATTTAATTAAATTGCATAATGGCAGCAGTGGGCTTCGCCCTAAGTGATAACATTTCCATTCTCACCACTTTTTTTTAAATTTACTTTCCAAAAAAGTTACATTTTACATAGGTATTCAAAAATACTCGCCAAACTAAAAGTTTGAAGGAGAGAAATGCTCTGTTTTTAGAACAAAGGTAATTACCTGCCTACAAACACATCTATTAGCTAAAAGAGACTTGACAAGTTTCATGGACATAAGTTCTAACTGAGTAGGATAGAATTTATTCGGTAACTGGTCATCCCTGGCAGGAGTCATACTTTGTTTTTAATATACATAACTTTGTTTTAAATATAGATTTACTAATTAGCGGAGTTTGTCTTAATATATTAATTTGGGTTATCAGTTTTAGGTACTATAAATGCTGACACTCTTTGCCCATAATTTGAACAATTTATTATTCTCTAACACTTCTAGTATTATTTGTATAATTTATACTTAATTTATACTCATCGCTGTAGTAATGCTCCAAAGCAATCAAATATTTAATTTTTCTGACTACTGGTGGTAGTATTTCACAAATCGAAAACTGTTTATCCTTTTCGTCTTTACAATTTTGCTTAACTTTCTTACTAACAAGAACTTAATCACTCTTATTTGTAATTGTTTATTTTCTTTGATGTAGGTGAGATAAGACAACAATGAGCCCATAAATGATAAGTATGTCAGACTTAGATGGTTGGCAGTCCTCAACTAATTGTGCGTTTCTCTAGAAACTTCCTGCCTTGCATAGCTAAGCTGTGGATTTAACTATCGCCAGCAGTATTTCCAGACCGATACGACCTTCAAACCTTCAAGAAAAGAGCGTACTAACGCACTTATAACCCCTCTGGTGTTGCGGGTGTCGATATGGGCGGCACAGATCAAGGGCGGCGATAATCGTTTACCAACGGGCGATTCGTCTGCTCGTTTGCCACGTATTTCGTAAAAAAAAGTTGGAAAAAGCGCCTGAACATTGCCTACTAAAGTAAATGACATAATAATATCTCCTTCGTTTAAAATTATGTTCCACATTCGTTTATTTGAGTTCATTGAAGTTATACAGCACGGCGGGTCAAATTCTACTACGCGGCAAGAAAATGCTTTAGAAAATCTAGTTAAAATGTTGCTTTAACATTTTTTAGGTACTTAGTTTAATAAACAATTTATATGAAGATGTCAAGTTATGAAAACTCGATCAGCGCGTCAAGTGCCGCCGGCTCCAAATTAACGTGTCACAAACTGTATCGCGCTATATTGATGTTGAAAAATGACGTGCTCCGGTTTGATTGCAATCGTAAATCTCTCAGAGGTGTAGAAGCCACGGGATTTTAAGTGTACATACATATAACACGGCTGAGTGAAGTTATATCTTGCTATGGCGTGACATACCGTGTAAATCGTATTGCTTCATTCTTGATGTTGTCCCAGTCTGCTGCACAAATTTCTGCAGTACTAACGTACCTATTTCTTTTTTATTTATATTTTATAGTCGGTAGCGTAATAGATACTCATATTTTACTTTTGTAAGTACCTACTTACAGCAATTTCGGGCAAGTTTTAAGTAAGATTTTTTTTCTGTTGTAATAGTCCACGGTCACGTGTATTTTATACTTAAAAAACAGGTCGATTACAAAATATGTCTTAAAGCAAGATTCCAGACTTAATAATCTCTTAATAGCATATGAAATAATCGTAAAAGCTGGTTGTATAGATGTTGGCATTATGTTGCTTTATGGCCATCATCAAGATGCCACCTTTCAACGAACGTTAATTATCGTAACCGTTAAGGTAAACTTTCGCTCCCAGGGCTTATCACTTTGAAGGCGTACTTGATCTGGTTTATTTTATTTTAAAAATATTAATTCTATAATATTTCTAAACCTAGATAACTAACTGGTTAACGCTTTAGATTCCCACTGACTGACAACCTGACAGCTCGAAACGGAGACGTGGCAGACTTCGCCGGTGATAAGCTAGACTCTTAAAAATAGTGGTCAGAGCATGCTTTGGTCTGACAATATTGGAAACATAGGGGGTTTTTAGATAAGATAAGATAATTTATTTGATAAAACATGAGTCACATAGGATGTCATAATTCACAGTTTCAAGTATACATACATGTTTTGCTGTAAGTCCAGCATTCAAATTTTCCATACAATTAAAATTTACTAATGATTAAGAATGACAATAAAATCAATTTAAAAAAACCATATCACTGTATCCATAAATTTATTCACATAAAACAGTGTAATAGTATTAGGAATTCAAATATATTAATTCAATTACAAAAATTCAATTTACCCTAATATCACAGCAATAATAAAATTAATCTTAAATTTAGAAGCTAGTGAGGATTTAATTTACAATGTCGTCTGAAATCATTGATGTCATAGAAACATTGCTGCAATAATATTTCCAGTAACTTTTTCCGGAAGTCCTTTTCTGTTAGTTCTCTTAAATTTACGGGAAGTGTATTGTATAATTTTATAGCCATACAGTAACAATTATTCTGGTAATATTTTAGTCTTTGGTGCGGGATTTCCAGATCATGTTTTCTACGTTTATTAATGTCTTTCCTTTTAAATAGGGCTATATTTTTTTAACAAAATTACAGATTTGGAATACGAGTATGTACAAAGACGGTAAAGGTAAGATCTTTTTTCTTTTAAATAGTGGTTTACAACTGTCCAGATAGTACTTGCTCAACAGTAGGACACTACGGGTTCCCGATAATAATAGTATTTTGTAAACCTACTACAAATAATTACGTCCATAATCTTTACAGTATCATGGATTTGTATGTAAATATTGTTCGCTAATTAGGAGCCAGTTGCATGCATGATTCAATCAAGCTATTTATGTAAACCCTAAAAGCAATCAATTTACCAGCAGACTCACAATAAGTGCACCGTAAACTGTAAACAGCGACCCCTTACATGAACCCATAAATTTATACAACGAATATCTTCACGCTCGTATGACAGACGAAATATATGGATGCACAATTTTTCGTGTTCTGCTGAAGCGTTAAATTATCCGTTTATCATTTAGGGATGTTTACAGAGACTCCCGCGGGATCAAATTGAAACGACTGGAGCTGTGCCAGCGAGACGCAACACGCAGTGGCACCGCCTACAATATCCCTGCAGACATACCTACATGTCTACACGAGGTATACCATCAGTATCCGTACTTATAAATAAAGGTTAGCTGGAAGTGATCCCTTAAAGGAATAAGTTCACTTTTAAACCAATATCTATACTTATTTTATTTTCTTTTATAAATAAAATAAATAAATATAGGCAAAAAATTTACACAAACCGAACTTGTCCCATCGTAAGCTCAATAACTACGCTTAAAGACTACGATATATTTCATAGGTATACTTAATACATAGAAATCATCCGAGTCTCAGGAACAATTAATGTTTTTGCTCTGCACACATAAACAAATCCGGGACCTCCAGCTTCGTAAGCATTGTCACTCACTACCAACTAAGCTAAACAGGCCGGCAAAATGCTATGTACTCGATTTGTGTAATAAAGTGTTTACTAGTCATACTTATTTAGATAATCTGACTACATATACCAAATGCTTTGTGTATGTGCATGAGCAGATCAATGGTATCAGCACTTATCTGATTGAACTAACAATAGAACCCGTATGATTAGAGTCGACCTATATTCGTTTAGGTACCGCGACCAATTGACATAGCTTGATTGGGCACTCAAATGTCCAACTGAATAATGCAATGCACAAAATCAATATCTGATCATAATAGCCATATGATTACATAACAGCTCCCAAAAACTATTTATATATAAGAACATTTTTAACTGTCGGTTGACCTTTAAGCGGAAAAACCATCGCATTCCTCGGCGTCCTTATCACTTCCGTTAGATTAGGGATCGCCTGTGAAGGAATGAAGCGTGTCTTATAGATAGCTTGTATAAAGGTATAATATAAACAACAAACCAAACAGAATGGATTATTGACCAAGAATTTCTCGGAAGATAAGAGTCCTCCCACCCAGAAGTCATTTACGATAAGCACCCGCGGACTCGAGGGGAATCCGAATTTTGTATTCGAAATTATTTGTCGAATTTTTAAGTCCAGTGGCAGTTAATAATTTTAGCAAAAGAACTTCTCACGTTAAACGCCTTTGCCTTAGAGAAGCAGTTTTCATGTGTCTTCATTGTGATTAATTATCGTAAAAGTTCATTTCAATGTACTGAAATGTTAATTTCAAAAACAGTGATGTGTAATGTGACACATCACTGTTTTTCGTCCTATTTTCAATTGAGTGCCCAAGTATTCAAAAGTCCAATGTACTTAATTAATTGAAACCCAATCTGCCAACCTACTTACATGACTCATTCTCAACAATAATATAATTCTTGAGAACATTTTCATCAATCATATTAGTAGGATGGCATTATTGTTACGTATACTCAACTCCTAAGGCAAAGAAAGTATATATATAAAATTGACAAAGCAATTTCCATCGTCATTCCCACAACAGTCTAATCAAGACGGTAGGCGCATTTCCAAAGCTCATAAACCAGTTGATTTCCCTGTGTATACGGCACTGCATCGGGAGTCAGCTAGGTTCACTTATTTGACTTTATTTGTGTCATTTGTTTCTCGCGCCGCGCGCCCGTTGGAGTCCGTCCAACAGTTTTACACAATCATTCCACTCAACTAAGCGTTGCCATAAACACAACCCGGCGGGTATGAATTGCACAAAAATTGGAAAACAATTGTCAATTTATATTTCGAAGGCTTTTTCCGTACCTATTTTTAATTTCATAACCTAAGTTCCACTAATTTACGTATTTTTTTATTCGAAGTTATGAACTCGCCTCGCCAACTCACGGCAACTTAAAGCTTTCTAGGAAAGTTTCTCTAGTTACATAGTTTGCTTCACGCGTCGTGTTAAGCCTTCTTTAGTACCCAATTAAATACACTTCACACTAAATTTTCTGTAGAAACTAACGCATGCATCTTCTTGTCTGACCATAAAACAACCCGTATTTCACCACTTTTACAACCTGTCAACGTCCAACTAAGACAGCTATGCAGCGTCGTTACTGGGTAAAACTAAAACCCGACAAGTTTACCTGTAGATTACGAGCCATTTACGTGTTCACGCAGTTGCCAGAGGGAACAGAAAATGCATTGTAAAACTATCTTTGGAAAAACTACAACTAACAACGTTTTATAAGTAATCAATGGAAATGTGTAAAAATTTTTGCTTTTTCATTTTACATTTCTACAGTTTGGCTTTTACTCGTTAATTAGTAATAAAAATCCTATTAATATAAAATCATTACTTTTTGGACATTTTAATTTTTAGGGTTCCGTACCCAAAGGGTAAAAACGGGACCCTATTACTAAGACTTGGCTATCCGTATGTCTGTTACCGGGCTGTATCTCAAGAACCGCGATATTTAGACAGTTGAAATTATCATGGATGATGTATTTCCTTAACAACAAATATTAAAAATCGGCCAAGTGCGAGTCGGACTCTTTGCCATTTTTATAGATAATGGTACGGAAACCTTCGTGCGCGAGTCCGACTTGCACTTGGCCGGTTTTTACATCACATATTATGACGCATTCTGACGCACTCTTTTGTTTGATGTTGACAAATAAAATCTTTTTGTCAGTATCAAAACGAAGGTTTCCGTACCATTACTGATGATTACAGATGGTCAATTCATATTTCTTGACCGAGCGAGCGAAGCGTCTCCGTTTCAGCTTTTGACAAAAATCTTTCTTATGTCTGTCTGTCTGTCTGGATGTTCTCTTCTACAAGTCACATTTCTCAACCGATTCTCGTGAAATTTTTTGAGCAGGTTCGATAATTATATAGTTTTTTTTTTGCCGACTCATGGTTTTGGAAGTTTTGAAATTTGAAATATTTTTTTGAGAGGTCTACAGGTCACAGATCCAGTTCTGGACAGTTGACTCCTACATTAGCACTTAACAATTTAATATCACGCAAACGGATTCCCTAATCAAAAACTTGTTAAAAACAACCCGCATTAATTTTAAAGAAGCTATTTAACGATATCCCAACAATGGGTATTGCAAAAATAAAAAAATTAATCCACGCTTTACGTTTAGGGGATCACGCAAGCGGATTAGTGAATCAAAAAATGTTTAAAGAAAACCCACATTCCTCATACTTCAACGAGCTTAACAATATCCCACGCAATGGGTTTTGCGTGAATACAAAAATGCTATCCCCGCTTTACGTGTAGGGAGGACACCCTAATTTTTAGGGTTCCGTAGTCAACTGTCTGTTTGTCTGTCTAGGCGCATAAAATTAGCAAAACCTGGACATAATTCGATAACTGTAATTTTCTTTTTCTATGATTTAGAGTATAGTTAGTTATACTTAAAATATAAAGAATTAAACATTTTAAGGCTCCGCGTCAATGTTAAAAAACAAAAAACGAAATTTTTAACATATTTTGTGATCAGACGTGTATAATGATATGAAACAATATCATTTAATCAATTATCGAAAATATTTTTTGTTTAATATAAATAAATAATAAATAAATATTGGGGGACAATTTTACATAAATCGACCTAGTCCCAAACTAAACAAAGATTGTACTATGGGTACTAGACGACGATATACATACTTATATAGATAAATAAATACATAGAAAACATCCAAGACCCAGGAACAATATATTGGCCGGGATTTGAACCCGGGACCTCTAGTTTCGGAGGCACTGTCACTACTAAGTAGGCTAAACAGACCGTCAACATTTTATTAGTACTATAAGAAACAATTTAAACTAAAAATATACATGATAATTGATTAAATTATATTTTTTCTTATCATAATACAGGTACTTATACAAAGTTATTTATTATGGTTTACTTACGTAATCAAAATGTGTTAAAAATTTAGTTTTTTGTTTTTTAACATTGACGCGGAGCCTTAATTCTTTTTATTTTAACTATAACTAACAATACTTTAAATCATAGAAAAAGAAAATTACAGTTATCGAATTATGTCCAGGTTTTGCTAATTTTATGCGCCTAGTCGGCCGAGGCTTGGCTCTGTGATAGTTATTTGGTATGGATATATAAACTCAGACAAAGTGGTAAAATAAAATCTAAAAAATAGATATTTAAGGGTACTTTTTTGTGCTTCAACCCTATGGTGTGGGGTGTTATTGGATAGGTCTTTCAAAATGAATATAGATTCTTCATCAAACATTTTTTGATAAAGGGAATGTTTTCGGAAATATTCATTCCAATAAAATCATGAAAGTAAAGCTTAATAAAAACTTTCAACGAAAACTATAGCGGACATGATCAGTTAAGCCTTTTTGAGTTATCGTAAAAAGATTTCCCTTCTTAGTGAAAGACGCATGAAACGCTGCGAAGGTTTTCCCATTTGCTTGCAATTGATTTTTTTAGAGTAAGTTCATTGGGCAACTACGGAACCCTACACCTGAGCATGGCCCGACATGCTCCTGTCCAATTTTTTTCGACCGTTTTGTCGATGTGATTCATGCGAAATTACAGCTTTCTAGCAGTCACGGTTACTGAGCTAAGCCACGAATAGACGGACCGGCGGTCGGACGGACAGACATAATGAAAGTATAAGGGTTTGTTGTTTACTATATACGAAACCCTAAAAAGGTATTTTTAAACATTACTAACGGTCGGCGTGTCATAGCGACCATTATTCGGAGCGAAGTTTCACAGTTCCTGGTCGTAACCATAGTGCTATTTTTGTATGTCATCATCCTCCTAGCGTTATTCCCAGTACAGTTACATCCTGAAGGATGCCTGGGGTCCGCTACCTGATCCCAAGATTTGGCGTAGGCACTAGTTTTTACAGAAGCGACTGCCATCTGACCTTCTAACCCGACGGGAAAACTAGACCTTATTGGGATTAGGCTTGTCAAGTGAGTGGGCAACTTGACTGTTAGAGGTTATCAAGCCGCCCGGAGGCCTCTAACTTGGCTTAACGACTGCTATCATAGACAACAACCGGGATCAACGGCTTAACGTGCCTTCCAAAGCACGGGAGCGCTCAGTTAGTAACCACTCAAAGCGGTCACCCATCCAAGGACTGACCTCGCCCGACATTGCTTAACCTCGCATACCGCACGGCACGCGGTACGCGGGCGCCGCTGGGCCACGAACGCTCCCCCTGTTATTTTTGTATGTATGGTCGTAATAAGATATCTGTCTATATAAGCCTTCGTTGTCTGAATATAATTTTTATATTTTACTATTTAATTATTATAGCGCAATATGATCGCAATGCTATTTGATGGAACTAAGAGGTAGATTCGAAACAACTGCGTTCCAAATGTACCCACATACTCGTAGAGGCGGTTCAAATTACAGTTCCATGTACGCGGTATTTACCCGATAGATAAAGTGGTTCGACGTTCGACCCAGTCAGCGTCAATCGTAGGCGCAAGACTGTCAGTTCGATTTGCACAGGCTCACTCGAGTCGCACAGCCGACGCTACACGACCAATAAAGCTCGTTTAACACCGAGCAGGAAACCTATACAAGACGCTATGCAATATTGCCGTGTCTTTGGAAGAACTGACACACGATACGGGGGAAACAGGAGACGTTTCACGCCGATGTTTAAGTGGTTATATTAAAAGGAGATGATAATTATCTACAAACAACCTTCGGCGCGATTTAGTTATCATTATATATCTGACAAATGGATCATATAATACATATACTACAACACATTACAATGAAAAACAATACTCTTATATTGCTCCTTTCTCCTTATATATTATTACTCCTTATATTGAAAATTAACGACACTGGAACGAAATTTCGTCTTTAAAGTGAAAGCGGCGGCAGCGGTGAGCATATAATAATATATCTCCAGTCAACTTCAGTCTGACCGATTAACAAAGAAAACCATTATTTTAAGTAACTAATGTATTAGATGTATATTCTATCAAGGCATTCAGATATAATATATATAGTGCACGAATCATAAAGTCTTATTTTCGTCATCGTTTTCCCGTAATTAGTACGACTGTGAACTAGGGTATCGATATTCCAAACGTAATCAAACAAATGACGGGCATTCTTGATAAATTGTTAACAATGAGTAAATTTTAACACCCACGGGCAGTGGTATCTGACGCCGAATCAACCGCTTATTCATAGTTTAGTAGTTTTAGATTAGAGCGATAAGATCGCGCGCCGCTGTCGGAACGATTCCGCGGCCTCTCGTCGGACCACACGCCAGCTTGACGGACCCCGTTGCTACACTTGCTACCAGCGCTGTGGTGAGCAGTTTGGAATGAAACCGGACACGTCGGGTAAAATTATGTATAGCAGTCTGCGAGCATACTCGTACTTAATTCGTTAAATTCACTCTTTTCCAGTGTAGGGTAATTTTTTTATACCACGTCGTAGGCAAACAGGTGACGGCCTAATGGTAAGTGGTCGCCGCAGCCTATCGCTGCACGCCTGCAACTCTAGGGGTGTCACTACGTGGCGTGGACGAGAATAGTGGTAGTGCAAGACTCGACCGCGACATAACAACTACCACTCTGCCAAAAGAGCAAGACTAAGAAGAAGTCGCAGCGAGCAAAGATTTGTCGGCCTGTTTAGCCTAGTTGGTAGTGTCACTGCCTCCGAAGCTAGAGGTTCCGGGTTCAAATCCCGGTAAGGGCATTTGTTTCTGTGGTGAGCAGAGACTTGAATGTTTTCTATGTATTTAAGTATATATCTATTAAATATATCGTCGTCTAGTACCCATAACACAAGCCTTATTGAGCTTACTATGGGACTAGTTCGATTTGTGTACAAATTGTCCCTTAATATTTATTTAAAAAAAAAGTTGTAATTCTTCATTAGAATTTAAAACACGGCAGTTTACAGTCGTTTATTAACAATCAGATTATATTTATATGGTCGACAAAATGCAGTTCATCAAATGAAATCAAATATGATTTATTTCACTCCACAATGTGTAGGTAAGTAAAATTCTTATTGCATATTTAGTTTGACAAATGACAAAAATAACACTCTTCATTCGTCCTGATTGGTGCTTACTCCGACTTGAAACCCGTATCTTAAGAAAATAGTAGTGTTTTCTTAATGTGCGTGACTCCTAACTGTCAGGAACTCCGAAGGTCCGAACCTATATGATGCACGGTCGTCGTAATGAACACAGTACATTATAGTCCAGTTCCAGTGTCGTTGATCCCATGCGAAGATTAATGCGCCATTGTTGACTACCCGCAGAAGCTTTTAAATTCAGCGTGACTTATTTCGAAGATAAATTACAGGACCTGACATTTAAAAATGGCAAGGAATAAGTTATTGAGGGCGCCTTTCTATCTAGCTAGGTATAATTTTCAATAGTTTGCCAAAATATTATTTAGAGTTAAAAATTATATGGTATTTTCTGCATAGTGGTAAGGACCTTATGAAATACATACTACTTATACAAGTCAAATTGTTTGACCAAAAACTTCTATTACATTTTCAGTTAAAAATCTACTTTATAATGCAAAAATTGAGATGACTGTGCTTAACAAAATTAGCTAATATAAGTTAATCAGTCTTTTAGCACTGTTGCCGATATAGTTCTTTGATATAGTTATGTCGATAGCCAAGAGCACCGAATAATCAAACCACAACCCCCCCTCATCTATCGCGAAAATGAATAGAGCGGTGGGCAGAATAGCGTTTTCACTTCTCATGCTCGAAAAGTGTATCGTATTGGACTTATCAATCGGGGCTAAAGTTATCCCCTAGGGAAGATGTACGAGTATGTAACATTTTTATGATTTACTTAATAATTTAATTTGACCAATCAAACCTCTTCACCATAGATAACTCTAACGATCACAATACACTAATATAACTATTTAAAAATAAACTTTGTATTTGGTATCAACCAATCATAACAACTAATCAGGAAACATAATGAATTAACAAAACTAAGCTTTTTTTTATATTACGACGGTGGCAAACAAGCTTACGGCCTGCCTTAAATTTGGTAATCCCTATTTTACAATATTTAAAAAAGTGATCCAATCCTTTGAATAACGCTTTTCTGCGCTTAATGACAGGTCAGTGTGGCATTTATTGGCGGTGTCTTTATCTACTCAAATCGGTGTCTATATATTGTATTGTATCAAAGCAGTGTCAAAGCAGTTTAAAAAAATCATGTCGCCATTGCCGCCAAGTTATATAGGGGAGGATAATCTTTGTTTATTTATTTTCTCGCAATCCTTAGCGAAAAGTAGAATGTATAAGTCTGGTCTAAAAGCCATATAATACCCCTCGACCTATTTTCCCGAACAAAGTGAGACCATCTCGTGGTAGTATGGCTTATTTTAAACCCGTGTCATACAATCTACTATTAAAAGTGGACGTTCTCCGCGATCGCTAGATTTAGCAATTAAGAATTTACTTCGGTTACCACCACCACCACCATATCAGCCCTAGGACGTCCACTGCTGGACATGGGCCTCCCCCAATTTTATGGGGGGTAATAAATGCCATAATCGCCACGCTTGGCATGCGGGTGACTTCGGTTACACATGATACATTTCCTGGAAGCAACCTTATTCGACATGACACACCAAAGTATGAACATTTTAGAGTAATATTAGCGAACTAAAACTAAAAAAACCGGCCAAGTGCGAGTCCGACTCGCGCACCGAGGGTTCCGTAAAAAATATTTTTATTGTACACGTATGATGTAGATACTTAACTAAAAATTGACGGTTTTCGCATTTTTTTTATTAAAAATGGGTTTGCTCTTGGCCAGCATCTAGCCGGGGGGCAAAGATGAGGCCGACGATGAAGCGAGCTCACCCAGAAGATGCCTATTCACTCGTGCCTTAAAAAGGTCGAGGTTTTTCCTTTATCTGTGCTATAAGACGTTGCTTCGTACCAAATTTCAAGAGTCTGATTAATTATTTGGTTATTTTGTAAGTCATAAAAATGTATTCATATTTTCTTTAGGGACTTAATGTCACACTTTAGACTTTAGGGAAAATATTCATGATTATCATTCAATTACCTACATTTAATATTGAATGAACTGTAATAAAATAATTCAACCATAGTAAGAGGTGTTTGTCTATCTAACTAAAGTGACTTGTTTTTAAAAGTTCATAAACCTGCTGTTAATGTTAATTGCTTTCATCAACGTCATTCCTTAAATGTGACATCATTATCCGACTCGAATAATATAAGGATTATATAGCATAAGCTATTCGTATATTTCGTATTAGAATTGTAATTATGGACTTCAAAGGAAACGTTTAACGTGTGTCGATGACTTACGTCCATTTAGCTTTGCCTAGCTTGGTTGGTTTGGTTTATAACTCAATTTAGCCAAGAGGTCATTCTGACTAAACGTGTTGGGTTGAAATCTAATTGGCCCTTGTGCGCGCTTGCTCCCACGCTCGTGTAGTCTGTAACATGCGAATGAGCGCAGCAAAATTTGATTTCAACACGATACGTTTGGTCAGATAGACCCTCAAGTCGGCAAAACGGAGTCAATTACCTGCGCCTGAGCGCAGCCGGTTTGTGCCCCCCGCGCGCCCCGCGCCCCGGCACCCGTATATTCTGTATCCTCATATTTTTTGCTCCACTCCTTGCACGCAAACCTAACGATTCCTTCTACGCAATACACAACTTGTCTCTACTCACCTCATCACGTTCCTAGTATAACATGACTCCAAGATACGTACCAACATGCGTAATCGGAGGTCAGACATACATTGGTGCACTTGAGGCGAGTTGGTAGGCGTTTTGAATACCAGCCCTTGTTATAAGTAACGACATAGGCAATTTAAACCAGTCGAGACGGCCCCAAATTCCAATTAAGAGATGAAATGAATAGATGTAACGCAGGTATTCGCTTCATGTTAATCGTTGTCCACTGTTGTACTCTGCTGGAAACTAAATAACATTGTTATGAATTAGGGCTAATGACAGCTATTCATAGAATGGAGTTTTTGATTTTAAAATTGAGCATTTAAACAAATCCATTATTCAAAATGAAAGGTTAAGAAGATTTCAAAACTTTTATTCCCAGATAAAGAGGTATTTACGAAATAATATTGAGCAAAATAATCGCGCAGATTTTTATTTCAAATGCGCCGGGTTTTTATTAAACTTAACAAGCAATGTGCGACAGAACTTATGAGCATTTAATATAGCGCATTTTTATTGCTTGGCGCCAGTGAGGAATGCTTATTACTTGCTAATGACGGAGACTTGTCCGCGTCGCGCCTATAGACGTCCCGAAAGAATTCTCGGACCACTCGGCCCAAAAATTAAACATCCATCTCGACATGAAAATGCGCTTAATGTAGACGAAATACTCCAAAATATTTATCACTTTAAACTCTCTAGTTACCTACTTAAATATTCACGATTAAACTAATAATACTCATTCGCCTAATTAGCTGAAGCTTTCAACATTAAATATTCAATCGACCTTTAATTAACTACTTTATTAGGTTATTTTTTAGAACTCGCAATGATTTTTTTGGTAGACGGTTTTTCAGAATTACAATTTTACTTCACTGTTTATTGGAGCTACTCGGAGCTAGTTTAGTCTTGATGATATTTTTAACCGACTCCTGCACCGACGTCTGCAAGTTTGCTTTATTATATTTTTTTATGTAAGTATGTATGTTCCCCGATAACTCTTGACCACGTTAGCCGATTTTGATAACTCTTTGTTTGTTTCAAAGCAGGTACCCCGAAATCGGTCCCATATAAATTTGGCGATGGTCTGATGATGGGATCTAGGAGGAATCGAGGGAACTCCTTGAATTTAATAGGCACGCATATGCTGTTTTCGGTATTTTCTGTAGGTAACTAAGCATTGGCTCTCGGAAACCACAAATTTGGTAAAGCGGAACTGGTGATGATGATCACAGTTGTCATGTGGAATTTCTCAATGATGTAGGCACTTCACAGATTCCGATGACATTTCTTTGACATAGCAACCAATGTTCGTAAAAATACACATTTTGAAGTGGAAATTATGATGAGGAACTGAAGATCTGTATGGGTTCCCTGAGGAATCGACGGAACTCCTCAAATATCATCGGCCCATATATAAAGTGACTTAGTCGGGATCTGTAGTAACTACCTCATTTGCTATCGGAAAGCAGTACAGATGGTGAAGTGAGTGAGAAGGATATGTAATAAAAAATTCATGTGTGTGGCATAGCAAAGTATAAATTTGGAGTCGGTTTCTTTTGGTATAAATTATTATTTAATAGCTTTTTTTTTAATATTACATGTAAGTTTGGTTATTTTATTTTTTCATTCCGAAATTCCAATGCACAGAAGATAGACAGTGCGAGAAAGACGCTTTATAAAAAGGAAAACTACTGTCATAAATTATTGCTTTTGATGTTTTTGGAACAAAATGCAAGATAATGTCATATTTAGTCACGAGATTGCTTTAACTCTAGTAACTGAAGTTAAGATATGTATCTTGAGGAATTAATTATAGTATGAGAAGATCAGTAACATAACATAATTACGAGTAATATAGCAAAAATGGGCCATAGAAAAGCAAGTAGTAAATATGTAACATCTATCGGATCCGGACTGGCCACATGAGACAGTTAAATATCATTTAAAAAAATATTTATTTATCTACAGCATATTATCGATAGTTCCTATCTAACAGCTGACAATACACAATAATCCCGTGTTAGTTTTCGGGTAGATCACGGGTAGATGTAGCGAGGCCTCACTTTCCATTCCAGTTAATTTCGCTTGAATAAAGTCACTCGAAACGAAATTAGTAATCATTTATTGTCAAATTGTGGTAATACGGAAGATAGGTATTACAAAATTTGCGTGTGTCACAATGAACCGTTTTACGGTATACAATTATTATTATTTAATCGTATGGCATTTACATTTACAATAGGCAAAGATATCGCATTCTTCGCCTATTTTTTCATTCGCCTTTAAGTTTGGTACGGTATACAATAATTCATACATATGTACAATAAGCAAATAAATAAAAATACTTGTTAAGAACTAAATTATAAAATTGACAATGAAATACACCAGGAACAAATAAGACTATTAATTAAATTAAGTCAATTACAATTCCATTACAACTATCAATGTTAGTTACTTTTGTTTCCAATAAAAAAAATCTTTTTATCAATTATAATAACAATACATAATAATATTCTTTATTGCACAACAAATACAAGAGTACATTGTTAAAAGATTTGGCAATATTAAATGGTAATGGTAGCAACAGGCGTCTTATCGCCTTAAAGCGATCTCTTCCAGACAAGCTTTATTAATCTTATTTTGTAGAAAAAGAAAAACACATTTTAAATTTCCATTCTTAATTAAGTTACCCATCATCATCCTCCTAGCGTTATTCTCAGTACAGTTGCATCCTGAAGGATACCTGGGGTCTGATGATGATGAATATGATGATGTCATTTAATTAAGTTACCAAAAGTAAACAATTATTGAATCAACACAAGCCTTTTTACATCCATATTCTTGCATGTTGGCGTTCCTCTCGCTGAGTGTTTATTTTGGTTTAATAGTTCCGTTGGCAAGACGCAGACATCTGCCTATAGTTATTCACAAACGTACAGTAATAATCTCTGAGCTCGGCTCTAATATAATACTACTCGTAATTATGAAACAACTATGCGTAATCGAAGGTCTGACTGATACTAGTTGCCAGTAGCCTATGTGTTTGTAGAACGTTCGAAATATAAGGGCTGATGGTTTATAATTTGCAGCTAAAGTACAAGCATGGTGTTATTTTTAATCACAGTTTTTAACACATTGCGAGAAATGTGACAATGCTTTAAGGCCCGTGGTCTGCCCAAATTTTTGTCTTGCTTGCTTACTAGTGGTAGCTAGATATGCCGTGCTCTACACCCGCACGCGGGCCAAATTGCGACACTGGAAAAAATCTTATCAAAATAAATGATTATTTTCGAATATCAAACGTTCAGAATTTAGATAATTAAATTACCGATTTGGCGTTGAAACTTTGGGCCCATGAGGTCTCAGCGCGCACAAGTTATTTGCAGAAATTGCGAAGCGTCTGCTTGACGTAAGCGGTGACCGAAGAGCTGTCGACTTCCTCGCTCAACGCAATGCTGATACATTGCGATACAGCGAGGAAATGCCACCAGCATCCCCTGGCCTGTTTTAGATTTAACTTAATTTTTAATTTTATTTATATTATTTTAGATAAGTATTCTTGTATATATCATATATTATTGCATATATTTTCATGGCAGGTACATAAATATATATTTTTCATATTGCCGATGTTTTTATAAAGGACCTTCATCATATCACTTATAGCTTAAAGGTAGTAGTAAATATACGGGCTGACCTCGAAGACATATACAGATGATAGTACGGTCATGAAGAGATATTTGTCCAGCGCGGCGGCTCATCGTGATGAAATTCAATCTGAGAGAGAGACAATGGTAGAGCGAATTAATTCAACCTTAAGTCCTGTCTCCCAATGGGGTGATAACAATGTGGTTAGTTTCAACGCCACCAAAACGCAAGCATGTCTGTTTACCGCAAAAAGGAGCTCATTCAATCTGGCTCCTACTTTCCGGGGTACAACCGTGTCTGTAGCCAACGATCTCGAGCTGCTTGGCATGACGTTAAGCTCAAACCTTAACTTCGGCACTACCATCGAGTCCAAAGTCGGAACGGCGGCCAAAAAGCTGAGCATCTAAATAAGGTCAAGTGATACTTCACCCCTGGGCAGCTTCTATCTTTATATAAAGCCCAAGTCCGGTCTTGCATGGAGATGGCTCGGCTAAGTACCAACTTGTCACACTCGACTCGGTGGACCGCAGAGCCAGGAGGTTCAGTGGCTGCAGTACGGTAGTGAAAAATACGCTGTAGAGCTTAGAACATAGACGCAAAGTAGCATGTCTGTGCGTCTTCTACAAACTGTACTTCGGTGAGTGTGCTCAGGAGCTTCATGAGCTCATACCACCTTCCCCCGTCCTCCATCGGACATCCAGACGTTCGGCTGGCTACCATCCTTACGTGATCGAAATTCCTCTAATTCGAACCAAGGGCTTTGCATCTTCTTTTATAATGCGCACTTCTAAGGTTTGGAACTCTCTGTCGGCGTCTGTATTTCCGAGTTCATATAACCTAGACCCTTTTAAGGCACGAGTGAATAGGCATCTTCTGGGATAGCTCGCTTCATCGTCGGCCTCATCTTTGCCCCCCGGCTAGATGCTGACCACGAGCAATCCCATATTTAATAAAAAAAAGAAGACGTGATCAATAATTATTGAGATAATTAAGAAAGGCTGAAAGACTGCGATAGCAAAGTTTTTAGACGCCCGTCACTCTCGCCCTCGCATACTTGCCAGTACGTGACAAAAGTCTTATCCAAGACGTTAAGTGATAAAATGGCAACCATCATAGGCCCGCTGTTAGTAGATTAAAATCATTTTAAAAATGTACGCCTCTTTTAGGATGGTAAGTGAGTTTCTGAGTATTGCGCCTATATGCTTACGTTTTGAGCAGAAACACGCTGGTGGAGCGTTCAGTTCAAAATTTGTTTCACTCTCCAAAATTCTGATATTTCTGACATGACAAAAGCGCGCAAAATATTTGACACCGCCCTATTTAATTTGTAGAGCCGGTATAACATGACAGATTGCTGGTACCTATCATTATCAATTCATCATCCTAGCGCTCGTGGCCCAGCGGCACCCGCGTACCGCGTAACGTGGGCCTAGCTCAGTTCTTGGATGGGTGACCACTTAGAGTGGTTAGGTACTGAACGCTCCCGTGCTTTGAAAGGCACGTTAAGCCGTTGATCCCGGCCGTTGTCTATGACAGCAGTCGTTAAGCCAAGTTAGAGGTCTTCGGGTGGTTGTAGAACTACTACGTATAACAGTCAAGTTGCCCACTCACTTGACAAGGGGTGTCGAAGTTGCACCACGACCGTAGGGAGTAGGGAATGTGACCCCTGGGTGGTGCTCAAAGTGCAACAAAACTGGCAACCATGCTGTCTTGTCGAAGATCTCACGAGTAGAAAAATAAATGCTATACGAATATTCTTATTATTTATCAACATCCTAGCACTATCCCAGTACACAGTAGTTGCATCCTGAAGAATGCCTGGTGTCTGTTACCTAATCCCAAGTAAGGCCCCTAACTTGGCTTAACAGATTGATTGTATGTCTTTTTTTTATGAATTCATTTCAAACTTGAACAATTAGGCTGGTGGCGTTGTGTTGGTTGTGTTTGCGGCATGTTGTTTGTACTAAGGGCAAAAATTTATTGGTGGAAAGTGTTCTGGCTTATTGACCGAGTGGAATGAAGGTCTCAGTCTAAAAAACAATTTGAAAAAATGCATACGCGTGTCCGGATTTCCAACTCTTATCGCATTTCTCAACCGATTCTCTCGAAATTTTGTGAGCATATTTGATCA
The DNA here is from genome assembly GCA_905163555.1 of Notocelia uddmanniana. Taxonomy (NCBI): domain Eukaryota; kingdom Metazoa; phylum Arthropoda; class Insecta; order Lepidoptera; family Tortricidae; genus Notocelia; species Notocelia uddmanniana. The sequence goes on from LR991055.1 coordinate 29,614,241, forward strand.
TAACAGAGCATTTTTTTCTCGAGTTAATTTTTGGAAATTTCGAAACAAAATCACGAGGTCTACAGCTCAGAAAGCCATTAGTGTAGTTAGGTATGTGTATTTAATGTATGTACGCTGTTTGTTTCCCATCCAAAATAAAATAAATATAGATTTTTAATACGGTTATTCTAGCGTCTTTGCACGCAAATATTCAATTTCACTTTCAGTATAAATATAAGTATACAACAGTAAATCCAGTTTTACCCTTTATAGCAGAAATTGTGAAATGAAAACGGCGGTTATACAAATCACAAGCAGTCGACAGTCGATATTTAGGACCAATTGCGTCCGCCTACCTACGGCGTGTATCCGATTAGTCACAACTCGAGAACAAAGGTAAACCCAGTTATCTGCATAACGCTTAGTTATCTATCGGTCAATGAACCCAATTTAAATGTTTGACTATCCTTAATATTCACAGTATAACGACTCTTCAAACGTAGTTTTGAATAATGTTTTATTTTTAGAACGGAAACTGTGGGTTGCTTAACGCGAATCAACCATCATTTGTGTATTACAAATTGTACTAATCATATTGTAGCTTTTTGTTCAAGCATTTAACCGTAGAGTTTGAGGACACATGCTACTTGCAGTCTTGCATACGCCGACTATTAGAATTAGAGTAACACTCGGCTGCATTGCAAAGGACGAGATCACAACGAGATCGAGGACCGGCGTGCGTTCATATGTGTGGTAGGACATGAGTTTTAAGAAGGATGACTGACCTCTATGGTGCCTGACCCGGTGGTGCGAGACGGGACGGCAACACGGCTGCTCCTGGTAGGCGGTCCACGAGTCCGCCAGAGCGGCCGCCAACACGACCCACAGCACCCCGCAAGTCCACTGCCCACCCATCCTGCAGTCTATCTATCACTCCCAATTCCAACACATTCACTACCAGTACACAGCGCCGCAAACTACCTACATTATCGCTAACAATCCTTCAAACAATGCATCCAGAACTATTGTTAGTAAAGTCAACAGCTTATTCCGGAAAACTTCAACCGTATGTTTACATTACGCGTAAATCGAAACGCAATGAGATTGCGGTTGATTTCGAATCGTTCGACGAGTTGAACGTACTTTGGCGATTAATCACCACCATACAGCGCTTGTTATCTCATATCAAGTTATAATCTGTTCGTGAGCGCTTACTTTGTTGGGTTCGCTTGATTTATTAGTTGGGGAAGAAGTCGTCGCGATCGTGATGGCGTAAAGTCGGCGAGCGGCCGGGCCGGCGTGCGGCTCCCGCATCGCAACAGCGGCAACTGAGTGAGGGCTCGCACTCGCCTGACTCGCCGCCGCCGGCATGGAACCGGTAAACTCGCCACATGAGACAACGGATCTAACCGAAAAGCGCCTCTGCTTCTGGCCTGCACCCTCCCGCTGTGCCGAACAAGGATGGCACGAACCTGAGCACGAACTTTGAAAGCTCCAAACGAATGAGGAAGCTCGCTCCGCTCCACTCGCAAGGACGAGACTTAACGAAAAGTTGTAAGTTAAAAAGTTTTGATAATTTCGCCGATCCGGAGCCGCTTCGGAGTCGTGGGGGAGATCTGACTGCGCGTTGACCCTCGGTCGTTACGAACATATTGTAACGAAGGGGATGGATGCTCTCTATAAAACGTAGTAAATTTACCTAATTTTATTTATGTTTTCGTTAGGATACGCACGAAAAACTTTTATGTCTGTAAGCACGCGAAAGGAAGTTGGTAGTTTATTTTTTCTTTTGTGTATGTTTATTAGCGAGCTAGTGCGTATGAGTCACGGGAGACACGTGCTCGTAAATGACGAGGAATTTAAACAACTCGTCGCTTTGCCGCCGTAAATATCAACGAGTCACATGAAACTAACTCTACGATCGACCTACTTTGCATATAAATACGTGGCGAAGATAACCATAAATTGGTTCATTTTCGTCTACTGATTTTTGCGGAGGATTCTCACACATTTAAATGGTACATAATTTAAGCTGCTCTCAAATTCTTTATTTACAAATTAGACGCGTTTTAATGTCATTTTTATGACTTTCTCGTAACCGCTCCGTTCTAAATCGGTCACTAATCTGAAATCGAGCACTCAATTTATTATAATTGTGAGAGTGTACAACTTTTAATTAAAAGCGTTATACAATGTTAGGTGCTTGAACTACTTATACAACTTAATCTTGATGAATTGGATAAAAAGTGAGGATTGAATAATGAAAAGTATTAGACTCTAATAGAGGAAAATAAGCTCTTGAACACTGAGAGAAGGTATGGGCGTGGGCGAGCATAGTCGCCACTCGCCTGACATGCCGCGCGGCGTATGACGCGGCACGAAGTCTGTACGTGAATTCTGCCACACAGTGACAAATAGAGATTTAAAAACCTTGCCTTGCTTGAATAAGATTGCCTGGTATTGAAAACAGGGTTCAGGACCAGAGCCTTCATTTTCCAAGAAAAACGCCCCATTTGACACCAATCCCATCTCGATATCAGTACGTTGCGCTTACACACAACACACTTGGTTCCAGGGCTCGGAACCGGTTAATCTCAAAAACCTGAAATAGTCAAATATTTTTAATTAGTTTATGCTCTTTATGTAGGACTCAATAATGTATTTGGGTTATTACTTCATATTGTTAGATTGCCTGATTAAACATGAAATAGTAGACGACAGAACAATAAGAACTAAAAAAATACCGGTATTTTTCTATGGACAGAATACCGGTTCCGAGCCCTGCTTGGTTCTGTGATTGCACGAGAAAAATATACACACTATGTTAAGAATATGTGAATATTCTTGGTTTTAGGTATTTCTTTATCTATATAATTATGTATATCGTGGTCTAGTACCCATAGCACAAGATTTGCTTAGTTTGGGACTACGAGTAGGTCGATTTGTGCAAGATTGTCCCCCAAAATTTATTTATTTGTGAGTATTTGTAAAAGCTGTTGGAATTTCTAGAATAAATAAATACCATTACAGTACATCTCTACTCCGTTCATTCGTCGTAGTATTTGTTTAGCCTTGTGTCGGCCTGTTTAGCTTAGTTGGTTGTGACACCGTCTCCGAAGAGGTCCCGGGTTCGAGTCCCGGTAAGGGCATTTGTTTCTGCGGTGAGCAGAAACATTTGTTCCTGAGACTTGAATGTTTTCTATGTATTTAAGTACATATCTATTAAATATATCATCGTCTAGTATCCATAACACAAGCCTTGTTGAGCTTACTACGGGACTAGTTCGATTTGTGTAAACATTGTCCCCAAATATATATTTATATATGTACATCTTAAAATGCATTCATGGCTCCAGCGTAAGTCCGTTTTGATAGAGTAACGTTTCAATAGATAAAGTACAGCTCAGGACAAAGAACATTAAGCTCTTTGGTGGCAAAAGGATAAAGCCAACTCAGGCCGTTGAGCCATTGCAGTAAGTAGCCCTAAAATGCACTGAATGTAATAAATGACGCTTGTTACCTTATTTCTTTGACATATATAAGGTGCTTCCAAATTAGATGCCAATACTTTCAGAGCTGATAGTACTCGTCCTTAGAAGTAGACTTAAGTTTAATACTAATTTAAAGTTTATGTTAGTTTTTGGAGAAAATTAGGAAAACATCTGTGCCATACAATAACACCCTGTTAATGAGATCGCATCAAAAACATAAATGTGAAAATGGGAGCCAAGTTTAACATTAAGAATATGCAATGCTTAGTTGTCGTCTTCACCGACAAAAGAATTAAGATCTAAATGGGTGCCAAGTTCCGTAGATTCTCTGAAATGGAAAAATCCGGCACTACATTGTTTACAGTAAAACTAATTTACTGCGGCTTAATGCATTTTGAGCTTTAACTTGGCAGTTTTCTTAAATATCCAACAACTTTTATGGTATAATAACATGCTGCATAGAGTCTATTAGATTTGGAGTTATTGGGGGATCAAAAGTGGCTCCAAACGGTTCGTGTAATGTAACACGGCTGCTGTCCGCCAGTTCCTGGGGTTGAACTTGGCTGGACACGCTGCCGCGTGTCTGGATAATCAGTATTCAATGATGAAGACTTCATTGACTATCGTATGAAACTTCTTTATTGTCACTTAACTGGCCACTTCAACTAGCATAGAACAGAAAGTGATAACCACGTTGTCAGGTAAATGGACAGAATGATTATATTTGGGGAAAAAAAATGTTCGGAAACTGAAAACAAAAATTTCGTGTAAAAGTTTAATTAATACATATTTAAACAGTAAATTATTTTGATGTAAGTAAACATCTCTCTAGAATAAATAAATAAATAAATAAGTATTGGGGACAATCTTACACAAATCGACTCGGTCCCAAACTAAGCAAAGCTTGTACTATGGGTACTAGACGACGATATAATTATATTATATAGATAAATACATACTTAAATACATAGAGAACATTCAAGACCCAAGAACAAAATCCGTACTCAATGCACAAATAATGCCCTGGCCGGGATTCGAGCCCGGGACCTCTAGCTTCGGAGGCAGTGTCACTACCAACTAGGCTAAACAGGTCGTCAAAATGTTAAACATTACGGAAAAATCTACTTCAAACAAATTAAATCCTTAATATGGTCTTTTAATTCCATTGATGCTTTTAAAATTTGTGATCTCAGTTCCGTGTCTTGGCTATAACTAGAGAAATAATCACATACGACTGCGTTCTCGTACAGTACGTTTCAATAGACCGAGAACACTTAGGTTGTGGAATGAGCTCCCTGCCGAGGTTTTCCCAAAGGGCCACAGCATGGGACTCTTCAAAAAGTCGTGAAAAGGTTTCTTACGGGTCGTCAACGCTCGAGTGACGCCTCTGGTGTTGCAAGCGTCCATAGGCGACGGTGACCACTTAGGTACTCAAGTACGTTGTTCCAATAATTGAGATATATTTTCATTGCACGCCCTTAAAATAAAGTGTTATATGTAAGTACTAAAACTAAACCTCTTACTCGTTTCATATTTGTTCTAACTTTAGTGGATAAGCGCCTCTCCAATAAGCGAGGAGCGCTAATAACTAATCTATTTATTAAGTTGTCTGCAAACTTGTCGATAAGTCCCGCTTTGAGCTGACCGTGATTAAGGGAGTAGGGTTAGCTTTATCAATTACTTAACCTCTCTGCGGCCTGTCCTCCGTCCAAGAGTGCCGAGTGCCCTCCTTTAATCTTAAATAACTTAATTATACCAACAACACCCTTTCGCCATAATTTCACGGAAAGTTACTTAAATTAGCTACGGGCTGGGACGCACTTATACTTGCAGTTAACAGGTAATTCTCGAAGCAAGATTATGATATTAATTAGCAACGAGGTGGGTCCAACGTATACCGTTATAATAACGCGCGAGCACACAAACCAATTTCGAACCTGCCCGAGCACACTCTAATAACAAACTCTACGATAAGTGAACTGGAGTATCACATTTTAAAAGCGGCGGTAGATATCTCGGTAAATATTTCATAAGGGGCACGAAAAGATCTTTAACGTCGCGACCCCATTTTCATCAGTTCTTCAAGTTTTTCAATAAAAACTTTCGACGGAGTCCCATTTACATACGGTATGGATTCATTTATTTTCCAAAAGATTTTTCGCGTAAAAGCGGGGAAGGTTTCGGTATCCATTACAGGAGAAAGGTCGTGACACTTCAGCTTGCGACCCGTGGGTGAGCGAGGCGTCCACCACTCCAATCACAATATCTCATAGTCAATACGTCGACTCGTGATTATCATCACAGTCCGCTCGTTTCATTAATTTGTGTTATGTGCAAATGAAATGATGCATTGACTTCTACATAGGCACGTTGGCTAGGTAAGTAGAGGTAGAAGGTAATAACATTACATGGAAGATCACTTTAATTAATAAAATACTTAAATATCTATCTATAACAAAAGGTGTTGTACAGATAAAAATAAAACGTCAAAGAATTTTCCGCAGAAAACAAGAAGCTTACATGAAAATAAGTCGACCATAAAACAAAAGAACACGCACGTAGTATCGTAAAGTGAGCAGTATAAACTCTGTAGCTATAAAGTTGTTCTTAATACATTCAATTTGTTTTCAGCGTAGCGCGGGTGGCGCAGCCAATCCAGCCATAATTGTGCCACCGTAAACTATGCAACAATGATCATGCTATACCCGGGAAACTAGACCAAACTACCTACTTATTATAAGCATTCCATTGCTTATATCCGACTAGCAATTTGCACCAGAAATAGTTTATCACATGCATTTTTATAACTAGGTATGTGCCTAACAATATAACACTTATCGGTCTATGTAATTAGGTACCTAAGTCGTTAATTCACTAAAATACAATAATAATTATCAATTATACTCGTATGTATAAAAGTCAAATCAGTGTCTAAGCTAACAATTCTTACAAGTAATTTAGAACTCTCTTTCTAAAATGAAAATGAACGAAAATAACAGTTGCTTTTAGAAATTTTCACACATGGTTCGTTAGACATGGTCGTAGCCGTAGCTCGCACACAAAATTGCTTTGTTCTTTATAAAGGCGAGCAGGTTACCACCGCTGCAAATTATCAAAAAAATTGGAAGATGGCTCAATATTAGGAACAAAAAATGGATGTCTTTTCTGCAAACGATTCCATTTCATTGTGTGCCGATAGTATTATACTCGTAACTTACGAGCATAGATAACCCCCTCTAGATGGAGATTATAGGGCGACGTGCGGTCACCTCACCTATGTACCACTAGTACATGTAAGCAAAAACGCCTCGCGCTCTCAGTCAGACTCGTCCAGGTTCGCGATCTATACGCACGTCAAGTAAACGAGCATTAATAATCGATTTGATCCATTAGAAATGGTTTATTGTTGTGTAAAGTTGTATAGGAAAAGCTCTCGAATAGCTAACTACAACAATGACGGAATAACATTTCATATATATTTTATTCTGCCAGGCGGAGTTCATTTTACACTAGCCATTAAGAAGTTCTGAAGTATTCTTGTCCCTTTCCAACCAATTCAAATGTCAATATACTCTCCCTTCTGACGAAAGTACATGCTCGCGCTAGTGATGTACCAGTGACGCTTTCAACATTACTGTATAATTCACGATTTCAATTAATTATGTATTCGTCTGTGTTTTGTTCCACTATTTTAATATTGAATTTCTATTGAAAAAGGTTATTTGTTATTTTACATTTTTGACATTAAATTGTCAGTGTTACCAGTGTTCTTTTAATTAAAGTAGTAATGTAGTAAATTAGTGTCTCGTTCTATTTTATTTATACGGTATAGGTACGATACGGGTAAAAATCGGGTAAAAAAGTGTAGTAGAATGGAATATTTAGTTAAGAAATAGTTATTCCGTAGTTTTTTTATTATAAAGTTTATTAAGCGGTTGTGTCATATTTTTTGCTATGTAATATCGAGTATGTATATTTAATGAAATAACAAATTAGTAAAAGTATTACCACTAGGACATGGATTTCCCTAGCAATTAGGACTAGTGTCACGAGATGGACACTATGCTGGACTTCGAAAAAGTATAAAGGATCTCGGAATCGGTTAGTGAAGGAGCCATTGCATTTGCGTTTTTCTGAATCGTCTTGGTGAGAAATTAGGACTGGTATCACGAGGTGGACCCTATGCTGGCATTCGAAGAAGTATAAAGGATCTCGGAATTGGTTAGAGATGGAGCCATTGCAATTGGGTTTTTTCGAATCGTCTTAGTGAGCAATGAGGACTAGTGTCAACGAAGATTGCCAATGTAACTTATATTTGTGGTTTTACTGTACTTATTGATATAGATAAACAAATATTTAAATAGAAAACTTCCAAGACTGAGGAACAAATATTCGTTTACGTTCATCACACAAATAAATGCTCTCGCCGGGATTCGAGCCCGGGACCTCCGCCTTCGTAGGCAGGGCCACTACCAACTAAGCCAAAGTGGTCGTCAAAATATTCCGCATTTTTTTTAACATTCAGCCGTACTACATTACACTATGTATTATTTTATTAACAGTGATTTGTGTCCCACTGCTGGGCAAAGGCCCCCTTCCACATATCCCTGTCCTGGGCAATCTCCCACCTTGCTCAAAGACGTCGATTTCATCTCGCCATCTCCGGCGAGGTCGGCCACGACGCCGTGTTCGATTTTGTGGGACCCACTTTGTGGTTATTTTAGCCCACAAGTCTTCCGGCATGCGGCAGACGTGCCCGGCCCAGTCCCATTTAAGTTTGGCAGCTGTGTGAGCTACATCAGCAATTTGGGTTTTGGAACGCACTGGGTTTATACATAGTGTTTCAAAACACTATGTATAAAGATGCCTTAAATATTATTCTAGATACCAAGTCAATAGATAAGCATATACGCTATGTAAAATTGTTAACCTAAAATAAATGGCATTACCGGTAAAAGCCGGTAATAAACAACGCGTCCCATCCCTACGCCGCGAGCGCCATTTTGAGTCAAAGCGCGCGCTCTATGAAACAGCCAATGGCAGCGACGTTACCGACCTCCCCGCGACCCGCACATACCGCTTACTTTGGTGACTTTTGAATCGAACTAAATCGTCCATAGGAGCTATCCAGTGGGGGTTATCTATGCTTACGAGTTATCAGTCGTAAGTTGTTACGTCCTTGTTAAAATTTTGCCTGAAAACTGGATATGTCGACAGGAATACTGGATACTAAGTCAAACTGACCCAAATACGACCAGTAATCTTCACTGTAACTATCGAATCCGTATACGTAAGTTTGATCAATCATTGAAGGAACAAAACGCTTCATTTCGAAGCAGATGTTAGGAGGCGTGTCGCCGGGTCCTGGAGGAGTCAGCAGGGCAGTGACGGCGCGGGGCACGGGGCGCGGTAATTGATGAAGTAAGACCTCGCGGTTAATCTCCTCCCGGGCACCTTCGACAACACAAACTTTATCTACCCCGAGACGCAGAGAGGTCACCTTTTTTTTCGTAAATTAAGAACAAAGTTTTAACTCGCATTAAGACCATTTTATAAAGCAGTCTGAGCTAAGTCTGACCGAAACTGTACTCAAGAGGCCTATACTCGTGGAACCCACTGCTTTTATGAAAGATTTTATTTGGACAAAAATGACCGTTAGCCATAATTAGCTATTTGGGTGTTTTGTAATGTGAAGTATCGAGTCAATTCTGCTCTTATATAATAACACTTTAGAGTTTCAAAAAAAGCATGTAACACTACAAATTATATTACGTTATGTAACATTATATTACCTTAATTGAATATTATATTTAAGTCTCATTATCATCGCTTTCAATTGTATGTTGTTGTTTTTTCAACTGTCGATGAATGAAAGATTTAAAGAGACATTATTAATTTAATTTAGTTAATGGAATGGAATCTAATGTCATTTAAAGCGGATACAAAGTTATTAATCAAAATGGCATTAGATACACTGCATAATCATCTTTTAGAACTGAGAATTTTCTGAATAGACAAAATAAATGTATATCCGTGTGATAATTTAGAAGCTCATTAGGTAGTATTGCGCCGAACGGCCGCCATTCATTCGCACATCCACTACAGCCGACGATCCGCCGCAGTCGTTAAACTTCTATTGTGGCATTCAACACGAACAATGAAATGTATTTTTTACCATGTCACGCCAATTAAAAGTCCTTACAAATAGAAGAATAATCATTAAACTCAAAGAATGTCCTAATTGTATTTGAATCGTAACACAAATGAAAGAGCAGCGCAAAAACAGTTTTGTGGTATGGTGCGGCGAGCCCACGTTTAACAATATTTACATGACTAATGGGCCTCAATTTTACATAAAAGTGCAAAAGCGAGTGAACTTAGGCACACCACCGAAGTGGTCCAATTTGCATGTTTTATGCAGGCCGAGTGATGCGGCGCGGCGGCGGCGGCGCGCGGACGGCGGACACTGCACGCGCACACCGTACAGGCTCTTTGAAATTTTTATACGCTATTCCCACAAATCGGACGACGCCGCATTTTATGAGGGATTGTGTCTTTACTGGCTGAGCGCTTTATATTTTACATCGTAGCCGATGTTTATGACTCCTCATTGTAGGATCTTTACAAAACACTTTCCTTCGTCTATACAAAGTCGATCGGTCACATATCAAACAGCCATTTGCTGTCTATATTTGTTTGATTGATAGTTGATTATTCTACAGAATATCACGCATGAAATACGCAGGGAGGAAACCACCATAAAACACTGGACGGCCTAAAAAGAGTAGCGTGGAACATGTGTTTTCGACGCAACGTTTTGTTTTTCAATACATTCGGTTATAACAGCACCTGACCCTAATATGTTGCGGTGTTGATTCCGTTAGTCCAGTTTTATATCTCGCGCTGGTAACCGACGGGCCGCATCGAGTGGTGGAGCAACCAACTTTTACAGAACCCATCGCGTGAATGCAGCACTAGCTAAATTGCATTGTTCGTTTTATTGCAAGTGCGGATGCCGGAGCTCTCGCCAGAATTATTTACTATGTAACAGCACATGCACTTTATTCTGTCCGCCAATTTTAATATTGAAACCTTTCGCTTTATTCATTGTTCAGTTGTACTCCTACTTTCATAGGTATGCACTTAAAAGGCTATATTGAAATATTCATGATGATTGATGACTGAGATAACGAGCCGCTTAAAGCAGTTGGATGAATTGAGTTGTCAATAATACCGAAATTTACTTTTGATCTTAATTTATGATATTGATAGCGTTTAAAATTACATTTAGTATTTGACTACAGAGTTAACATTTATTTGTTATTCAATGTCATAGTCGTTATGGTCGTGGGTTCAAATCCCGTTTGGCACCAATGAGTTTTTCGGAACTTATGTACGGAATCATCATCATCCTCCTAGCGTTATTCCCAGTACAGTTGCATCCTGAAGAATGCCTGGGGTCCGCTACCTGATCCCAAGAATTGGCGTAGGCACTAGGTTTTACGGAAGCGACTGCCATCTGACCTTCCAACCCGAGGGGGAAACCGACCTTATTGGGAATACCTTATTGGGGCTTCTCAAGTGAGTGGGCAACTTGACTGTTAGAAGTTCTCAAGCCGCCCTGAGGCCTCTAACTTGGCTTAACGATTGCTATCATAGGCAGCAACCGGTATCAACGGCTTAACGTGCCTCCCAAAGCACGGGAGCGCTCAGTTAGTAACCACTCAAAGCGGTCACCCATCCAAGGACTGACCTCGCCCGACATTGCTTAACCTCGCATACCGCACGCAGTACGCGGGTGCCACTGGGCCACGAGCGCTCCTTATGTACGGAACATCGTTTAATATTTACCGTTGCCCACAAGGTGGACTGATGACCTGGTAAAGGTCGCGGGAGTCCGCTGGATGCGGGTGGCGCAGGACCAGTCATTGTGGCCTATGTCCAGCAGTGGAAACCTGCATATATCTAAGAAGAATTTCAAAGATGAAGCCCCCAATCCGCACTGGGCCACCGTGGGGGTTAATGCCCGTTCCTTCTCATCTACGAGCGGAAGCCTATGCCCAGCAGTGGGACGTATATAGGCTGATGATGATGATGACTGCATTATAGAGTAAACATTAATTTAGTAAATTTTCCACGTCACAGTCGGTCCAGTCGGATCAACTTAAATTCGCTAGCGCGCACTTACCTACTGACTCCAACGGAGCTTTTCAACAAAATCGAATTTCTTTTGTATCGTATTTAGGTGAGGAGACAATGGTGCAGCGATTGCAGCGGTAGGTCTTGGTTTATTTTGAACCATTACGCCATCGCTGAATCATTGAATCGATACAATACGACGTGAGGAACATCACGGCCTGCAGAACAATGTAACCCGCTTTGTAAAATGCAGTACACCGCAAATTCTTGCGCTCGCATTGTGCCGGCAGCTTTGTTTGGACTAAAGATTTGGAATCTGGGCCTCTGAGGTACTGTTATTGTTCCGTTACAAAAAAGCCTTATGTATGCTGAATAATTTTGCACTCGTACTACATGGTCGGTCTTAATAACATATTATATTGTGCCATATACTAAGAATTAAACACTACGAGTACTTATATTGAGGCTTGGTGTGTGTTACAGCGGTTCTGCTATTTTAGCTTCAAATTTTAAATAAGTGACAACTTACAAAAATGGAAAACCCCCTACATTTTTATTTCCAAGTTCAATATCTCAAAAACGGCAGAACCTATTTTGATAAAAATGTCTAAGAACCATCTCCGCCATTAGTCAAGACTTTCGATTAAAAAAACGGCACTCAAATTAGTTCATCCGTTTAGGAGCGACGTTGGCGCAGACAAACACATACATACACAGATGTTAAACTTATAACACCCCTCTTTTGCGTTCCGCGTCGGGAGTTAAAAAGGTACTTAAATGTCATTTTCATATGCACCAAGCGTCGGTAACATGAAGTAGTATATCACCGTATTACCTTACAAAATATGAATAGTCCTATACGTAAGTGTAGTCACAGAACTCACAGATAAGTATCGACTTACTCGTATCTGTGCATACAAAGTCACAGCTTCTAATTAACATAATCATGCTCCTATTATAGCGTTATCCCGGGTGTACGAGAACCAAATTGATTTCTGGACCACTTCGTACCTAGTCACAGTGACAATAATATGAGATCTCTAGCAGCTTTAACATTCATTTTCATTGTGACAAGGTACGAAGTGGCTCAGAAATCAATTGGTTGACCGTACGTTAAAGCATGGTTAGAGCCCAGGGTCCGCTTTGGCACCTAATCTCAAGATTAAGGCGTACATTTTTTCACGAAAGCAACTACCGTCTCACCCTGCCAGAGTAAAACTAGGTCTCATTGGACTTCGACTGTTTTACTCGCGATGTTTTTCTTTTACCGAAATTCGTACTTAAGTTAATTTTATTAAAAACCCAGTGGTGCGAGCTGGATTTGAAGTTTGAACCCACGACCTCCAGACTGAAAGTCAATGTGAGGTTGAGGTTAAAAAAAAATAGGGTGTTATTATTGATTTCCGTTCCTTCTTGCATACAGCAGTGTATAGCTATAGAAACGACGTAGCATATTTAGTTTAAAAAAAAAACATTTTCATACAAAATAATTAATTATATCACCAAGGGTGAATGCAAAACGGCCTTAAGAGTTAACGTGGAGTTAAACAAAAGTTAATTTCAAGCATGACAATATTCGGAATTCGAATGACACGCACATCAACATTGTTTAACTGTTTAGGATCTAAACTAGGTGTTAATTAACGAAAATGAATTCTTGAATATCTTCCCAATGGTACAAATTGGGATACTAGTGTCTTAGAGAACATTACTTTATTTCATCTCACGAATGTGCCCTTGCAATTAACTGAATTCAATAAAAACATACTGTACAGCCACAATATATACTTATATATATATAGCTTAAGGCAGTAACGCAAATAGAGTCGCTTAAGACCTTTTTGGCCCTGGGCTTTGTTAGAGCGATAGGGTTGCACCTCTCAATTTATGTAAGTTTGAATAAGATAATTATATTTACTAAAAACATTGATTTGTATACTTCTCCGTATAGATACTCGAATGATATTTAGCAGGTAATCTAGGTATACTAATAGTGTTTGTGTGTAGGGGACGTAATCTCCGAAACTATTTAAAATAGGCGTTTTTGAGGTATTGAACTTTGAAATGAAAATGTCGGGGGTTTTTCAAGTTTTCTAAGTTCGTTATATGCCGCGGCTTTGCTTATGTTCTCTGTAATACACGGGCGGAGCAGCGCAACAGACAACATTAAATTAAGTATTCTGTTTTATATTAACATTTATGCATTACCTTCGATACATTTTGTATTATCAGACGAAAATACTTCTAAGGCCACAATTTACGCTTAAACCGCCAAACCGATTGAGGAAATGTTTCGCATGAAGATAGTTTGAGGCGATCCTGGAAATGATCCTTTAAGGAAGTGAAAAGAAGCGTGGAAGTTGGTACGGGAGAGCGATATAGCGATTAAACGAGTTCCACGCGGGCGAAGTCGCGGGAAAAAACTAGTAATTCATAAAAAATAAACCACACAATAGTACATACTAAGTATGCCTCATTTGTATTTCTAATATTTAATCGCATTTTCATTATGTCACGTCAAATCAAAATAGTGGCCAGCACGGGCTAGTTTATTAAAAACTTTTTCAACTATTCTATGCGATATGTTCGTGGCACACGTGATCGACACCCCCCGAGATCTCCTTAAGTTTACTGTAATGACGTGTGTCTGTGTGGGTAGGTGCGTCAAATCGGACATTTGTATGGATTTGTTTTACTGCTATAGGCTATATATCTACTGTGGTACAGCGGCGGTGCTTACCAACAGGCAGGTTGTATAAGCAGACACCGTAGCATATGCACGTATGCGTAATATAACTAAGGCTCGTAAAACGCAGTAATGGGAGCCATACATATAACAACCGCTACCGCTAGTCCCTTACGCCGAGATCGCACGCGCGTGCTGCAAGCATCACATCGCAAAGAAGCAATTTCCTCTATGTCACCTACCATCGCACGCCGTCACCGCGTGCGCTCGAGTTCCCACAGCACTGTCGATGTTCACCTTACACCGACCGACCATGTCAATTTGGAGCGACGTCTTAAATATGGTATCGGTGTGATTTTCAGCGCCAACGCTCGCAGTACGTTTGGTCCTCCATACAAACGTATTTATGCTCTCATTTTAAAACGCCATGCTAGAATAACATGAAACTTTGTATACACAAAGGGATCCAGCTTGTCTAGGGCGTAAATTAGTTTCTGTTGCTTGAAATTATAAAGGAGAAAAAATACACCGATTATTAAGGTTTTCATACAAGCCGTAAAAAACTCAAAAAACCGCTGTATTTTTTTTCTTTTACAATTTCTAGCAACAGAAACTGATTTCCGACCTAGATATGCCGGATCCCATTGTGTATACAAAGTTTCATGTTATTCTAGCATGGCGTTTTAAAATGAGAGCCTAAATACGTTTGTATGGAGAACCGATCCACACCGATCGTACTGCGCCGTCTTAACGTGCCAGAACGAGAGACAAAGAATGTCATACTAATGTAAAATCGATACATTGACTCGGATGGACCTCGATAACTTTGATACTGAGCTTCATTGCAACGTTACTATGTATCAAAGTAATAAGGGGCTCCTAGCCACCCCAATGACCCAACTCTCCGTTTTCTCGTGTTTTTTGGCTTGTCGTAATAACAACAACGAGTTTACCGATATAGTATCCCATATTTACTTCAAAGCTCTGTCTTTCTCTGTGTTGTGTATCATACTACAGGCAAAAGTGGCCCACCAGCAAGTAGGCAAAGCCCCCGCGGGGCTCCTCCTTTACTTTACTACTTACATAAGGTAAATAACTAATCTATCATGAAATGAGTGAAATTGTTAAAAGAAAGCCAGGTATGTTGCTAATTATATTTAAAAAAGAAGACATATGTTAGTAATTTAGTTACTGATTAATTATTTGCGATGCTCTTTATTGACGCTTAATTTTGATTATAAATATTAGTAGAAATATATATCGTAACTCTAAAATCAATAAGTATTAGCTAGCTTACAACATTAAATGCTCATTAATAAATTTAGGAGATTACATCATTATCGGTAGCTGAGTAATGTGAATTATTGTTTGTGAATTGGCGCTCGATAGTTCATAATTTGTTGGTATTATAAAGATGGCGTATTAGTTTAATAAAAGCTGCTCTATTAGGTAATGCTCAAGAAAACTTTAGTAGTGGCACTTATAATATCCCACAATGATTTAAATAAACTGCTTGAAGATTTCGATGATATGATTAAAGTTTAAAATAGTAGCGAAGCCATTTTTAGGGTTCCGTAGTCAAATGGAGAAAATGGAGCCCTTATAGTTTCGTCATATCTGTCCGTTCGTCCGTATGTCACAATGTCACAGACGATTTACGAAGAGACTATATCCACCGCAATTATGAATTTTGGTAGGAAAGTTAAATTAAGGAGGATAAATGTAACCGTGGGATGAAAAAAGAAATCCAGGCATTTATAGGCTTTTAAAAATAATATAGAGGATTTAAAACACTTTTCCATTTAAATCAACCGTTGGAGAGATATTAGCTGTCAAAGTCGTAAAAAGTACCGTGTGTGTCCCACCCTCTAAATTCCAAACTATGAAATTGTAGGTACATTCTGAAATCAATTGAGGTGATGCACATTAATATATACTTATTTTATGTGATTTTTTTGTTTGAGTAAGGTCAGTCGAACGGTTTTTAAGTTATCGATGAATAGCTGGATGGAGATACGACCTATCTTAACCCTTTAATTAGCAGTATTAGGTACGGAACCCTTCAATGTGCGTGATCCGACAAGCATTTGGCCGTTTTTTGCTTTTTTTTGTGTGTGGGAAAATGTTTGCGGAAATTCCGTCTTTAAGCCTGAAATTTTGCGATGATGTGATGTGATGATGACGAT
This sequence comes from Notocelia uddmanniana, assembly GCA_905163555.1. Taxonomy (NCBI): domain Eukaryota; kingdom Metazoa; phylum Arthropoda; class Insecta; order Lepidoptera; family Tortricidae; genus Notocelia; species Notocelia uddmanniana. Next base: position 29,630,722 of record LR991055.1, read on the forward strand.
GTTAGAAACAATATTTATTATTTTTATAGAAAATTCCTGTGGTTAACGATAGTTCTCAATAAGAAGAGTAATCTAAAAATACGCATAAATTATATGCAAATAGGCTTCAATAGTAGGTACAAAAATATAACTAGGAGAAGATGACAATACATGTTTATCTCTATCAAATAAGAATTGAAAGCCAAGCCTTAAGTCTAAAAATAAGTTATAACTTTCTTCTAAACCTTCGGTTCTGAACCTGTTACAATGACCTGGCAGTTAGGATATAGTGTGATATTGCTTCGTTTTTTAAAAAAAATATCACTTTGAACGTAAAGACAAGAGATAGATGTAAATTCCGTCTTTTAAGTTTATAGCTATTCAAATGGAGCCCTGCGGCACAGAATAACCTGCGGGCGGTACGGTTTTTATGCATGATTCATCGATTCCGCCACAATTTTACAAGGAGACACAACGCGGCAGTGAAAAGGCGTCAGGTGAACAAGTCTGCCAACACCAAGACGATTGGATTGAGCGAAACCAGAAATAATCTTTCTGCGCATAATTTCTTATTTGAGAGATTAGAAATAATATTATATTGATTTCAGATCGCTGATTGTGTTCTTCTATATGTATAGTTGAACTCATTTTGCGGGCGGTCGTATGTATTTGTGCGCCTATAACTGAAGCCCAATAGAAAAAAATGCATGGTTTTAGTTTGAGACTCAATTAGTTCCATCAATAATTTCTCTTGTGTACATTTTATAATGAATGTATGGATGTCATACTAATACTATTTTGTCCCGTGAGCAAATTTCAGTAAAACTAATAAATGACACGCAATTACATAGTTTTACCTGCAATGCATAATAAAGCTACGATTCTGCTACGAAGCCATGATTTCTGCTAAACTGGCGATTGATTTCTCGACACTTATAGTTTTTACGTTGATTGATACATACCTTTCGCTATTAATTTCGTTAAATTGACGTTTAGAACGCAGTTGCATTATAATGTACATTTGGCATTAACTTCTGCTGTGTGCGTGCGGCCGTATGTAATAATTAACTTGTGACAATTTCCACATCACTGCCAAACAAATCTGCCATGTGTAGGTATACTTAGCTAATAAATAAATAATTTTTAGTACGAGTATTTATTTTGACACGTATAATTTATTATTTTATTTTATTCGATTATTTGATAATATGATGCATTGCATACTATAAGACGGTTATAATTATGAGGAAACAATATTTTATTTTGTATTATACAATATGAAATAAATTAATCTAAATCTTATCTATCTACATAGTTATCAAGTTATCATAGTTACAATACTTATTTATTTATTACTATAGATCAATACCTTAATGGTGCAAATAAATTGGCCAGATCTATCGGCATGAGCATCGGCAGCTCACTAGCTTTGAATAGGCATTTAACTATGTTTACGATTTACGACCTATCCCAAGTTACATCACCACTGATCTCCAGTTTCATGTGACCCTGAGATTCGCAACACTGATGCTTAATCTGAGGATAGACTTATGCTGGTTCACCTAAAGAAGGACTTATGCTGGTTCGTATAAGCGTTGTGAATACCAGTCATGAACCCAGTTTAGGCAAACATGAGCGCCGCCGGCTAAATTTACCGTCGCCGCTGAGACAACGTTTACCGACAACACTATCCTGAATTTCCAGTAAACTATCAACTTACACTCAGTTTCAATATCCCACGTGCGAGCTCACAAAGTGAGATTTCCATACGATATTTAGTAGTACCTTCCAAGCTTTCAGTTTACGTAAATTTGGGTTTAAATTAACCAATACTATGTATGTAGCCCTATTTCCGTTGCCCAATAAACGAAGCACACGTACGCCAAATTTGCTGAAGATACAAACGTTCTCGTACACACATACATATATTTACTCGTATTTTTAATGTTGGTGTGATGTAGGTATCTCTTTAGTACCCTTTATTAATGTCGCATATAACAACGTCGTGTTCAGGCTCGTCAGAATTGTCATTGACAATTTTTTGTATGTCACACGAGCAGAGTTGTCATTGTGTGTCATGTCAGACGAGCATACGGTCAGACAGAGACTTAGATGCTATACTTATGAAGTTATTCCCAAAATTAATTTGAATTTGCACAGGCCTGATTTATTTTATGTCGATGTTTATATAAATATATTTTCCACAACCAAGCTAATGCTTTAATTTTCTTGAACTTCGGAAACAGGAGACAGAAGTTTTTACTCGTACTTGCCCGTATTTGCAGAACCCGCTTAGCTTAGCATGACTTAACAATAGTTTGTATTAGGAACATATCGATGAAAATGACCCAATTTAAACAGATTTAATAACGTTTATTATATACCACATTGATGTATCTAATATATATCGATGTTTCGAATTTTCATTTCCCCGAATGTCATTTACCAAAGATCCATTTGACCGATGACATTTTTCTGAGACAAATTAATGTTCCAAACTTTTGAAAATACTTAATCTTATATAATTTATTACTAATCAAAATAATATTTAAAATTCAACGGCTTCTGAAAAAAAACTAGTTTGAAACTTTGGCAACGGCTCTTCGGAAAACGATTTTTTCGAGGTTGTGGTAGTACGAGTAACCGTTTATATTATTTACATACGTTATTCTTGGTATAAATAGTCAACTTTTAATCAATTTGCAAGGCCCTGAAACTATCCTCCATTCCGCCAAATATGCGATTCATTGAGAGCGATTTGTCACGCCGCTTAGATTCGTCGACTCGCTTATGAGATTCATCTTCAAAATACTTTGCATTTTCTTTTAATTTGTTCCACAATTGATCTGTAATAAAAATCATACAAACATTATCCGGTCGCGTGACTATAATGAAGGAATTTATGTGAGAAGGACGGCCACCTTTTGATGTTTGATACTGTGATCAGCCGTTTAAAGAGGCCGAGCCGACTGAAGTAGTTTACTGATCAGATAATGACACGCTCTTACGTTTAATAACGGCTCAATTGACATCAATTGCAAAACAGACGTCAAAACAACTGCCGCCTTTCAAATCTTCTATTGGTCGTCTGTACTTCTTCTCCACTTATTCACTGTGTGCTGGCCATTATCAAATTTTACCCTTGTGTTTGAATACGTTTGTAATTATTAACCGTTTGTTATCAAAACATTTGAAATATATACTAATATATCTAATAATACACATGAGAAGTAACACCGATTGCTATCTGTTGACTTTTCATTTTACCCCCCATGAAATTGGGGGAGGCCTATGTCCAACAGTGGACGTCCTAGGGCTGATATGGTGGTGGTGGTGGAGCATGAAAAGTCATGTTGACTTTTAATGCTCACCATTCAACCGATTAAATAGATGTAAGTAATTTAGTATTGTGATAGCAGAAAGAGATTATTAAAAGGTGGTTAGAACATTTTATAAGTGCGATGAAAAATTTCTATACGGACGATGTCGCAGCAAATCCTATAATAAATAACATACAAAAACAGTATCTGAACTCTTTTGAAATACTTAACAGAATAAGGTGCGTAAAAATATTTGGCGTGCCCCTATAAGCAGAGCCGCAAAGCGAGCCAAATACCTATTTTTGGGTCTTTTGTCAATCTTATTTCAAGTGAGTGTAGGTACCTGAAATTTCTAAGATTTTTTGTTGAGCAGCTCCTTCTTGTTGATCGGACACACCTCGCCCATCAGCCAGTCGACAAAGCTGTGCGCGTTCGTGATGTAGAATTCCGCTATTTGCAGGTCACTGTACCTTTCGTTTCAAGGATTTGGGCGACCTCTATCGACAGCTCGTCTCTACTCATGTACTCGTCCAGAGAGCTGAAGCCCGCAGTGTGGATCCGCAGCATGTGGATCAGCTCCTTTGTCATGAAATGACGCAACATGCCCCTCAGCCGGTCGACGAAGCTGGGCGCGTTCGTGATGTGGAACTCCGTTATTTGCAGGTGACTGTACCTTTTGTTGTAAGGATTTGGGCGATCTCCATCGACAACTCGTTTCCACTCATGTACTCGTCCAGAGAGCTGGAGCCCACCATATGAATCCGCAGTATGTGGATCAGCTCCTTCGTCATGAATGAAGCAAAATGCCCATCAGCCGGTAGACGAAATTGGGCGCTTTCGTGATGTGAAACATGAATAATATTTTCAGCTAACTTTACCTTTCGTTTCAAGAATTTGTCCGACCTCCATCGACAACTCATTTCCACTAATGTACTCGTCCAGAGAGCTGGAGCCCATCGTGAGAATCCGCAGCATGTAGATCAGCTCCTTTGTCATGAACGGACGCACTATGACCATCAGCAGGTCGACGAAATTGGGCGTTTTCGTGATGTGAAACATTAATAATATTTTCAGCTAACTTTACCTTTCGTTTCAAGGATTTGTCCGACCTCCATCGATAACTCCTTTCTACTCATGTACTCGTCCAGAGAGCTAGAGCCGACCGTGTGAATTCGCAGCATGTGGATCAGGTCCTTTGTCATGAACGGACGCACCATGCTCATCAGCCGGTCGACGAAACTGGGCGCGTTCATGATGTGGAACTCCTTTAGCCGAATGAACATTGCTTCCTGAAAGGCAAATGGAACAATAAGTTCAAGAACTGGACAAGTGTGATTGTGACAAAATTTTGATTATAAAGGATTTTTAAGATTTATAAAATCTAAATAGAGATATGATTTTTTTTTCTGAAATACCTGTACACTTTAATATAATTTCCAAATATTTGCTTGATAGGCAAAAGTTCCCCCCCGCGTTACTTTATTTATTTCAACACTTTCCTTCATTAATCGAAAATTAACCACGAAAAGTGTTTCATAATCTGCAACTCAAGCCCTTTCCTATGATACCCCCTTGCTTCAGTAACTAGACGTTAAATTTTTGATCTTCACATATCCATATTTTTTATAAAAAATAAAAATAAATGTGTAATAACAATAATTTTCAGTTTCAACACAATTGTGCCCATGCAATTGTATGAGTTAGCCTTATTTACAACTATTCCAAGCGATTGCGATAAGTAGTTCCCGAGATACGTATTTGTGACAGACGGATAAACAGAGCCGCACCCTAAGTGTTCCTTTGTTACCTTTTGATACGGAACCCAACCGATTGTCCGATCAGAATGCAATGTTTTGTATTGATCTACAGTAAGATTAATAATAATGTCGATATTGAACAGTTAACATAGTTTAGAATAAGATTTTTTTTTCGTCAAGACATTGTTCCATATAGAAAGAAGATATCCCAAACTAGACTTAGCTACGCAACAAAATATTATAACTATTATAAGTTTTGAGTTTATAAGTTTGTAGGTATGTAGAGCCAATCTCAGAAACTATTACCTTCGCCTACTAATATAACGTGAAACATACGTACCCCGGTAGTAATAAGCATATAATTGCGATATATTTGGCTACCTACTTCGATTGCTCCAAACTATTTGATACTGACTGTACCTGTAAAAAGTAGAAAAACTGTTGGGCCACGGTGAGATCTATTTTGTACAAGTGCCCCAACAACACCTGGTCCATATTGAGGATCACCACCACGCCTGGCACCGTGCCCTCCTCCAGTTGCCACAGGTCCATTATCATTACAAAAGCTCTGCAGTTAGAAAATTTTGTTACTACAATGCACACGTTTTTATTGAGTATTTTCCTGTGGTAAAACGGCAAATGTAGATGATCATTTTAGTACTTTGTCGTACTAACGTAACAATACTGCGACAGTTGGAATGCGTCAAAGTAGTGAAAGTGAGAAGGTACTAAAATGATCATCTACTTTTGCTGTTGACTATACTAACTATACTCGTAAAATGTACGGTACATTCATTTGTTTCTTGCATAGAACTTGTGTGGCATAGAGGTAGTACTTTAGTACCTACAGATGTAGTGTATAATCCCGGTCCCGGGAAGTGGACCCGGGTATGTCCTAAAACTACGACCGAGACCACCGTGGGATGGGCAGCATCAGCATCCCTAGAGTGCGGTGGAGATACTGCGATCCTCAACCCGCATGCCAAGCGTGGCGATTATTGCATTTACCCCCCATTAAATTGTGAGAGGCCTATGTCCAGCAGTGGACGTCCTTGGGCTCGCGTCAATCAATTACTGTATTATTTAACATCTGTGATGTCAAATGGCGAAATACTACCAGTTTTTTTTTTAGATTTTGACTAATAAATTTTCACATTGACAGACATGAATCAATAATTTAATACGATAACTAAAATCACAAACACACCCTTGCTACACCGCATAGGTACCACAGGAACAGAACCAGGTAAACGTTACTTCTATAAACATCATGCTGTATAAAATATTAAGTATAGCCAGGGCATTATCTGTGCATTTAACACGGATATTTGTTCTTGGGTCTTGGATTATGTATTTAAGTATGTATTTATCTATATAAGTATGTAGGTATATTGTCGTCTAGTACCCATAGTACAAACTTTGCTTAGTTTGGGACTAGGTGTAAGATTGTACCCCAATATATAGGTAAATATAGTTTTATTACTTTCGACCACGACCGCTGTGCAAATACCACCGGCAGTTTGTACCGCGTTGGCGTTGATCATCACTTGTAGTTAGACTATGGCCAAAACGTATAAATAAACATATATAATAATACCTAAACTATTCTGACCTGACAACATCACTGTATACAAATAGACTCGGGTCATTGTTCAACATTTGGCAATATATGGCTCGATGTCCTTTTATCGTCCTTGTTTTTAACGGAGCAATGAACCTTGAAAACAAAGATTACTTAAACCGTAAATGTAATAATAACGTAAACTATATATTATAAATTAAATTCAAAACTCACCAAGTTTTTAAGGCATTTTCCAATGATTTGTTTATTTTCCTCTCTTGGTAAAATGAACACAAATTTCGCAGTGAAAAGTTGAAATCGATTAATTTTTTCGCATCTTCTATATTTTGTTCACAACTATGATATGCCAATATTATATCAAGATCTATAAAAAAGAGGGTTTAGTTACTACTTATACTATACGTACTAATGTTTCTTTAATTAATTAGGTACTCAAATGGTATATTGCCTAAATTGTGCCCTTCAAAACAATAATTACACAATCTCAATCTGAACCCAATGAGACCGCATTGAGAACGTCGTTACCACCTGAATCCTTTCACTGGTGGCATCATTTTAGATAAAGAAATATAAACCTATGTCAATAAGCTGAGTATTTTATTCTAAATCATATACAACCGCCAATTTCAAAGAAAATTTGTTGCTTTAAAAGGTAAGGTCACGAGGGCCCGTAATAGTATTTAGAATAGACAAATAAACTTTCGCATTTCATAATATTGGTATGGATTATTTATCTACTCACCAGTAATATGTTCATTTGGCAAATGTGGCTGGCTCACAATCCACTCTCTTATGTGTTTGACATCTTCAGATTTTATTTCGGGATTTTTTTCGTATTCTTTTTGCACAGAAATCTCAATGACAGCGGGCATCGTGTGTCTTTACGTTCACCTTAAGTATACACGTATTGGCCACGTATTGGCAGGGTTTTGATTGATCGTGAATTTAGTGGTAATTGGACAGACACATGCGTGTCTCGGAGACTATCAGGCGAGTCTGCCGCGCCGCCAGTGAATAGCATTATTGTTGCAAGGTCACACAATACATACACTACTTACTTGCTCTCAAGACTCAAATGAAATAAAACCTAGTTACATCCATTTAGCAGTACAACCAAACGGTAAAACTGTTTTTGTTAACAATAATTAATAATGTCGATCTTTGGTATTTTTTAATATCTCCGTTTCAGCTTGGGCAAAAATGCTTCCGTATGTCCGGACATCCAGATATTCGGCTGTTCTCCACTAATGTAAAGAAGATAATATATAATAACATAAAATGATTAAAGCTCGTATTTCACAATCGATACTCGTTAAATTTTGTGAGCAGGGTTCGATAATTATATAGGCAGTGAACGAAAAAAGAAATAGATAGTTTTTTCTGAGATTTTTTGGAAATTTGGAAAGAAAGTTCGCTAGCTACAGCTCACGGAGTTACTCATTTAGTAACAGCAAATTATTATTATTATTATTAAAGCTTTATTCCTCACACTATAACTAGTTACAACTTATAAATTGACATTTAAATATTATATATGTATATCTTTATTTATTTTGTTAAGTGTGATCCCTTGTGGGTAAAAGCCTCCTCCATCTGTTTCCATTTGCATTTGTCTGTGGCAGTATCAATCCAATTCCTTCCCGCTATCTCTATTATGTCGTCGGGCCATCTTTTCTTTTGCCTTCCCACACTCCTTTTACCTAGCGGGCCTTGCCATTTAGTTGTTAGAAGAGTCCACCGCTTGTCCTTGTATCTCGCAACATGTCCGGCCCATCGCCACTTCTGCCTCAGGCTAAACTGTAGAGCATCGGTTGATTTTGTTTTTTCCGGATGTCTGTATTTCTTGTTTTGTGTATCCTTCTCAATTTTAGGAGGCTTCTTTCCATTGCATGTTGGCAAGACAGGATTTTGTTTTTGACCTTTTCGGAGTATACCCATGTTTGACAGCCATAGGTTAAGCAAGGGAGAATGCAGGAATCCATTGCATTTTTTTTAGTTTTTGGGTCATATTTTCCTTTCAGAATTTCTTTATTCGACCAATATTTTTGCCAAGTAGTTTTTATTCTTCTGTCTACTTCATTTTCGTTATTATTACTGTCGAAAGAAATCATTTTACCCAGGTACACGTAATTGTCCACATACTGTATCGTCGTTCCCCCTATTGTTATGTCTTTTTTATAACTGTTTGTCATGATTTTTGTTTTGGATGCGTTCATGTATAAACCAACTCTTTGACTCTACACGTTCAGGTTTCGTAGCATTGTTGCCAGGTCCTGGGCTGCTTCACTGAATAGCGCGATGTCGTCGGCAAATCTTAAATGTGTCAGTTTTTTATTTGATACCCATATGCCTTTGTTTTCCCATTGTACATTTTTGAAAATTTCGTTCAGCACGGCAATACGTAGCTTTAGAGAAAGGGGGGTCCCCCTGTCTGACTCGCTTCTCAATTTCAAACTCTTCGCCTTGTCTCTCTAATTTCACCCTACTAACGCTCTTCGTGTAGATGTTCTTTAGTATATTAATATACTTTTTGCTTATCTTGTTGCTTTTAAGAGCGTTCCATATGGCTGAATGTGTTAGGCTGTCAAATGCTTTGGAGTAATCCACAAAAACTATGCAGAGTGGTTTACGGAACTCCTTAAACTTTTCCATTATTTGTTCTATGACATGTATGTGGTCAATTGTTGAGTAATGAGGCCTGAAGCCTGCTTGTTCAACAGGTTGGTTTTTATCGATTTCTGGTGCTATTCTACTCAGCTAGTAACAGCAAATATAAATAGCCAAATATGTTGATAAACACCCGTATTGTAGGAATAAGGGTACATTAGGATATTATTTTGACTGATATACCGGATGATCAATCCCAATGGGTCAGTAGGAAAAAATCAGAAACTATAACAGATAGGGAAATCTGTTTTAGGAACCATGGCGTCGATTTTTGTGACAAGAAAAACTACATACAAAGATTTAAAAAAAACTTGTACTCGGTTCGGGAATCGAACCCGCTACTTTTAAAGAAAAGAAATACTTATTTCTATTTCGATATCGATTGTGTAGATCATAAGCAGTAAATGTTACTATGAAACATGATATCTCAAATGACTAAAATGCATAATTAAATAGAAATACTGTAAGTTTATTTCTTCAATACGACGGGATCGATTTCTGAACTGAGTACGACAAGTTCTTTTTTTAATCTATGAATGCAGTTTTACTTATCACTAAAATCGACGCTATGGTTCCTAAGATAAGATTTCGCTATCTCTCATAGTTTCTTCTCCCCACTGACCCATTTGGATTGATCACCGGGTACAGTTGAAAAGTCATACGAAAATTAGGAAATTAAATTGAAATAGTAGCACGAATCCCTCTCTATTGTGAATTGATATTTTTTGCTGTAAACGATGCCAGAACAGTACCTACAGGCCCGAGGCGTCGCGGCTGCGGCCGTGGTCAATGAACAGAACAACGTCGATACCACAGGCCAGTGGGTCCACTCAAAGCGTTCGGTCACAGCACTTCAGGCATCGCCAGACTACATTTTACTGCTTTATTTAAACAAACACATGGACGTATAACGGGCATATGTACAGTCAACAGCAAATGATAATTTTAGTACTTTGTCGTACTAACCACAAAGTACAATATATAGACTGAGATAGAGATATCAGTGAAATACTCCACGTAGATTGTAGCGCCATAGTGTTATTAGTACAAAACTAACCGCACGGCCGCTCGGCGGCAGGTACTAACTACTAAAATACATTTCAAGTTCCTTTCTGAAACTAATGCAAAAATAAGGAAATAAGTAATGAAATAATAGTTACATTACGTATTTGGCTATCCTTGCATCAATTTCAGACCATTTTTAATAAAATGGGCATGATATTCTTCTGACAATAAAACAAAATAGGTAACTTAGTAAATATCGTTTATTACACAATTTTACTTACAAACATTCGATATTAGCAATCGCACCAAAATTTATCAGTATTATAAACAATAACACAAAATTAACACGTAAAACGTGGCATATTATATTTTGTAGGGAGCGGCTTTGTCATTCGAAGATATTCAGTTTTCAATGAATCCATTACACTCTGCTTAGCCGCACGATAACTTTTACCGTCGCGTTGTAGGATCGAAATTATTTACTGAAACTATTACTATTAACAGCAAATCGTAATATATAGTTATTAACTGCACATAATTATATAAATATACAATTAACCTAAAAAAGCCATTAGACATTTGAATTTTTAAATTGACAGAGATGTCAACGTACCGTGCAAACGTTTAGTTTTACGTAAAATATTTAAGCTTTATAAGCTTATATACACACCACATCGATAAAATTTCACTCAACCTTTGTAAGGTATCAGAAGTTGAAAACATACATTCTTCTCTTCCTATGGAGCATTTTATAAGCACTCGAATCTACTATCCATTTGCACAAATAATTGACGAGGCTAAATTAGTACAATGTTGTTGTCACAATTTTGTGTACATTACCTAATTATGTAATTATTTTGCGTACGTTGGAACGCTCGAAATGTAAACATGAAAAAAATATTGAACCATAAATTTAGGTAGTAAACACATCATCTGAATTTTAGGTAAAGTATACATGACAGAAGTACAACCGCGAAAGATGTGCCTCTTTGTCACTCACAATATGCAAGTGCGATAGAGAGGCAGGTGAAACAGTACACACAGTGTCATCTGCTGGCTAAAGTAAAAACTTACATCTCCTTGGAAAAGCTCGTTCTTCGAGCTGAAAGGCTCCTGGTACTAACGTAACAATAGTTCATTACTGCGATAGTTGGGGTGCGTCAAAATACTGAAAGTGACAAGGTACTAAAATGATCATCTACTTTTGCTGTTGATTGTATTACTTTGCTACTATTAGGTACTTAATATTAGAATTCGATTAGAGGTGACAGTTTTTACAGGACTGCCAAAAGAAGGAGTGTAATGTTTTTTCCCTGTACTTACGTCAAAGTGTATATGAAATGACAGGTAATCCTATTGTAAACTAATCCCGGTTTGTCCTTTACCTAAAAGTCTCGTTACCTAAGTCTCTTTGAGGTTATATACTGTATGGAAACGACAGGTGTCAGGATTGACTTCTTAACCGCAGACTACTATACCGTATTATTCACTTATTCACACACATTATTCACTAGATCTATAATCGCCTTAAAGGGTGGTTGCTATTCATTTCTTCCAGGCGTAGGTTTGATGCACTTTTCACTCCCTTAACGGATGATTTCTGGGGGAAAAACGACCATACGGTTTTTAGTCCCATACCAAATTACACAGCACAGAGTAATTAAAGAGTACTGCCTTAGTGATAACCAGGGCTCGAATTTTTCGTGCCGATGACATAAAATTGCTTCCAATTGATGTTATAGTAATTATCAATCTTTAATCATCAATTTTAGCCATAAACAATACTAACGTACGTTGACGTCAGCAAGGGTTATCGTATCGACAGATCAAATCAACATTCAAAGATTGTTTTCGTTCTTTGTGTTAAAAATATCTAGAACTCATCTAAATCATGATTTCGCGCGGGTTTAATATCTACAAGCCAATCAGGGATCGTCGTTACAATGCGTCCATATTTGGGGCCCAAACATTTAGTACGCTTATATTCACATATAAATACTAGGCGACAGAGAAAAGCTCGGTCATCAGAATCAAGTAAGTATAAGTAATACCTACTTGTTTCTGACAAGACGCAAGCTTAATTAAAAAAGCTCTGCTTTTTATTTTATTTTTGATGTGTGAAAGCTATTGGATTACATGTATTTCATTAATCACATGGCCACTTCCATACCCCCAAGTATCTCGTGCTCGAACCATTTACGCTCCATCAATGTCGCTTGAAAGGCGTATTGAAAAGGGTACCTCACATTAAAATCTGACAGGGGATAGGTGACCTAGGTGTTATATTTATTAGTTAGTTAGGTACCCCCTTTTTCCCACAAGCCAGATTTATGCAAACTTACCTTCCAGAGAAATAAATCTATCCGACAATGAAAATATAAATATAAGTAAACCGCGGTAGTTACCGAGATTCATTCCCCAAAAAACAGTATTATTTATCCTTTAATCGACTTGATGCATAGTTCAGTTCTAAAAATAAAATAGGTAGATATATATAAATCATTCATTTGTTCGCTTCGTACACACAAGTTTCAATAAGAAATAAAAGCAAATAAACACAAAACTTAAAAACCACTCACCAATGTTCTCATACACAGAAATTTTTAGCCATGGTTGTGTGACTTGTAGCAAAACAAATAAATAAAGGTTCCAACTCAGCGTATTGCATTGCTCTCAATTGAGCAAAACACTAGTATTCAGTTAATAACCAAAACGACTTTGTGCGTCGAATCGAAACTATACAAAGTATTTTGAGAAAGAATGAGTTATTCACTTGTATAACATTAGTATGGATATACATTTTTTTTTCGTCCATTAGAATTATTAGGACACATATAGGTACCTATTTACAGACCGTAAAAATATTTGGCAGGCTGTACCGTACACCGGCGCGGCGTGAACAATAAACCGGTAGAGAACGCGAAACTGTATGAACTACGAAAAAGTTACTGCTAACTGAATTATCCATGTCAACCCCAGCAGATCAAATTCACCCAGCTTACGGAACTCGACATTCATAGCTGTCAGCGATTACAAATAACTGCAGTTTGTTTTTCAATAAATATGTGTAGGTATTTTCCATAAAAAGACTACATTGCTTCACATGCAAATGGTACTGAATTTACAGATCGATCACAAAAGGTGAAATAGGATCATATTAAGATCGGCTGCAGTCCGGTGACCACTTCATGCTCCAATGTGATTCTCAACCTACCTAGACTCACTTCACCCTTCCCTTGCGTATCATCACCATGACGCGATAAACAGAAATATATTATACTATCGACGTTTCGAATTTCGTTTCCCCGAATATGTCATTCACCAAAGTTTAATTTTACGAATGCATTTTTTTTAAATATAAAATAGGTAAGCATTTGACCACTATCTCACCTGATGGTAAGTGAGGATGAGGTCGAGGGTGTTACACGCGTACATACCTAGATAGTGCCTATTCACTCTAGTCTTGAAAAGATCCAAGTTTATTTTTAAACCAGGAACTGTGACACTTTTGAAACTATACTATTTTGTATAACCTCTGTTCGTATAGAACCCATTATTAGGTTCGGCTATAATATGGTCAGATTTATAAACTGGTTATTTGTGTGAATACTAACGCTGACAGATAGGATGGAAACTCAACCGCTTCATCTCACGACTGTGGAACTTACCAAAGCAACAAGATATCTCAAATCTGCCACTCTGAATAACTTGACCTATATGATCTATAGGAGTAACTGTGCGATTCACTACATGACACCACTTATCAGTATCAATAATCAAACTTGATTCGTAAAAATATGGCTAGTGCGTTGGGTTGTAAATGCCAGCACAGACTTCAGAAATACAAATCGTCTGAATGAGAAATGCTTTCATTTGTCAGTAGCAGGAGAAAGTAGGAGAGCCATGAGAGGTGCGAGTAAAATCACAAACACTGGCGCAAATGACCCGGGACCCGGGTATGTCCTAAAACTACGACCAAGACCACCGGGGATGGGCAGCAGCATCCCTGGAGTGAGGTGGAGATGCTGCGATCGCCAATCCGCATGCCAAGTGTGGCAATTATGGCATTTACCCCCCATAAAATTGGGGAAGGCATATATCCAGCAGTGGATGTCCTTCGGCTGATATGGTGGTGGCGCAAATGAATAAAATGTGTGAACAAAAGTATGTTCTAAACTAAATTAATAATACATACTCGTAGATTCGTTACGGCGGCTACGTGACCAGCTATGCCATAGATACGTGGAAAAAATAACTTGTAATATCTATCTAATCCAAAATACATGAATAAATTGAGTACTAATTCAACGGCTTAAATATTAATTGCTATTTTCTGATCACAAGATTTATAGGCACAAACTAGAAACAAAAATAGACGTTTAACAAAAGATTGAACCCGATGGTAATTAAACTAAGCTCCTTTGGGTCAATTACTTTCTCGTTGCTTTATCCTTTAAGCCTTGTCAAATTTAATTTGATGTACAGTCTTCATGTTTAACAAAACAAAATTCGTCGTCTCAGAGTTTGTCGTGGTAGTTATGACCATGTGTATGGTGGCGTGAATGGATCAAACGAGTGAATAAATATGTAAAGTGATTTTGGCTTATTAGGGCAACTGTGAACAGTGGCATCCACAAAAAAACTCCTTTATTTTTTATCGATATGTATACTCGTATTATACTGTAATAGATTCTCGAATTAATCAGCAGATCGCACCTAATCTAGACGATGCCCAGTATGGTTTTCGTTCTGGCAGATCAACTACAACAAACCATGTGTGTTTTGTCGATTGCGCTGCCGCGGCAATGGATCGTCGTCGGCAGGTCGATGTAGCATACTTTGACTTTAAAAAGGCTTTCGACCTGGTGGACAACGATCTGTTGCTGCAGAAATTCGCGAGTTTAGGCTTGGCGCCTAAACTTTTACACTTCTTTGCTGATTATCTGCGCAATCGCAGTCAGTACGTAAAGCTAGGCGGGTTCCAATCGGAACCATACTTCACGCGATCGGGAGTAAGCCAAGGTAGTACATTAGGCCCAACCCAGTTTTTGATCATGATTGACGATCTGCCCAAGGTTGTAAAATCTGCTGAATGCCTTTTGTGATGTGTGACATTGATGCTGTTGCCGAATGGAGTGTAATGAATAAGCTACACTTTAATGTATTAAAATGCAAAGTCATGACATTTGCGAGAGTCAAGGCTCCCATTCAGGCGTTGTATAATCTGCAGGGCACCCAACTGGGACGTGTTAACGAAATCCGAGATTTAGGGCTGACGTTGGATACGCAACTCAATTTCCGACAGCACGTAATTAACATTTGTAAGGGTGCATCTAAAACCCTAGGCTTTATTATTAGGATGACCTCTCGTCACTAGTGTCAGGGTGGCTGTGATGCTGTATAACGCATACGTACGCAGCAAACGAATTTGGAGCAATAGCATGGGACCCCTATGAATCCAAATATAGTCTCCTAATAGAAAAAATCCAGAGGAAGTTCGCGAGGCACTTATACAGTAGGTCGTTCGGATATTATCCCTATCTGTACCCCTCTCGGTTTGTACTGGGTATGGTAGGGCTTGAAACTCTAGAACTTAGGCGTAAACTGTTGCTCCTGGTACACTACTACGACCTGCTTCACAATAGGGTTAATAATCCATCCGTATTGGCACGAATGGGCCTGCACGCAGCGGAGATCAACCGGCGTACACGCACCCGCCGCGGCGCCCGCGCCGCCTGTTTGCGTGGCTGCGCACACGCACCCGTCAGGCCGACAACGCTCCCACCCCGAGGGCATTAGCTCTCTTAAATCTAGTGGCAGTCGAGGGCCACGACTTAGACATATTCTGCGATAGTGCTGGTGGATTTTGCAGAAAGTGAGTAAAATTTTTAAATATTTTATATAAAGATTAATGTAGTGAAACTGTATATTTTATATAAAGATTAATGTAGTGAAATTGTTATGAGTATGTGATATAGAATTAAGTATTTAGAATTGTATAGGGATAATTATTATATGTATTAATGTATTCAAATTATGATATATTATATAAATTAAAACGAATAATAAGATAATATTAAATTAGTAAATTAAATAAAATAACATTGTACGCGATTTGGTAACTGCACTGTAAGCTGCTATGTAAATGAAATAAAGAAATAAAAATAAATAAAATATACGAATTTTCCCATCATCGGGCTGCTATGTGTAATTGCAACGGTAGAAAAAACCGCGAGCTTTATATTTATATAGCCAAAACCAGGTGTAAAACATAAAATGTAGTTCCATATGGAATTATTGGGATCATTAATTACTTATTTCCATATGTACCGATTGTTCCTTTATTATTTTGATGATTAGAACTATGGAACTTCTGCGGTCTTCTTCTTCTGCCTTGACCATTTTACCATTTACTTGGGGTCGGCCTTTCTTGTCCTTTTCCTCCATAGTACACGATTTTCGGCTAGAACTTCTGCGATATTCCCTCAATTTCTCATACAAATCCCATTATTGATCTGTAAATTCGTGACACTCGTAACGATGGGTTTCGTAGTACTTATTTTACTCATATCGCGAACTCCTACTTTTCTGAGAATGAATGAGAAAATCATTTAACAATAATTTTCGGAAAGAATCGTTAATTCAGCATTTTTGGTTTAGAAACAACCTATTCTCTCCCTTTTTAACCGACTTCAAGATTTCAAAAGAGGAGGTTATCAATTCGGTTGTATGTTTTTTTTTTTTTTTAATGTTTGTTACTCCATAACTCCGTCATTTCTTAACCGATTTGAAAAAATCTTTTTTTGATTGTATGTATATATATCCAAGTTGGTCCCGTTTTTAACAAAAGGCAGTTCTGATGATGGGATCCATGAGGAATTGAAGGAACTCCTCAAATCTTTAAGGCAAACATATAGTGATTTTTGTGTTTTTATCAACAAGTCAAGCATTTTCATCCAAAAATGTGACATTGGATGAAGTGGAACTGCTGATGATGATCAGAACAGAACTCTTCAACGACGAAAAGTTCACGTTTGGCGATTTGTCCTCCTAGCTGTGTTTGTTAAGCAAGTTCTATTTTCACGATTAATTTTTGTCATGCTCGAGTTCTGATGATAGGATCCATGAGGAATTGAGGGAACTCCTCAAATATTAAAGGCAAACATATAGTGATTTTTGTGTTTTTATCAACAAATCGAGCATTATCATACAAAAATGTGACATTTGATGAAGTGGAACTGCTGATGATGATCAGAACAGAACTCTTCAACGACGAAAAGTTCACGTTTGGCGATTTGTCCTTCTAGCTGTGTTTGTTAAGCAAGTTCTATTTTCACGATTGATTTTTGTCATGCTCGAGTTCTGATGATGGGATCCATTAGGAATCGAGGAAACTCCTCAAATATGAAAGGCACACAAATACTGATTTTAGTATTTTCATGAACTAATCAAGCATTTTCATTCATAAAAGTGACATTTGATGAAGTGGAACTGCTGGTGATGATCAGAACGGAACTCTTCAACGACGCGTAGTTCACGTTTTGCGATTTGTTCTCTTCGTTTTGTTTGTCAAGCAAGCAAGGTTTTTCCGTGATTTCATGAGGAATTGAGGGTACTGTCTTCTACCATTATAAACATACTTACCATTACCATTACCACCTTACCATTACCATTTTTGTATTTTATTGTATGGAATCTAAGAGTGCACTATCTAAGATTAATAATCTTTCACCGGACTCCCCCATTGAAGTCGGTTTTTTTTTCTTAAAAATTATTTGACGTTGTATTATTTAATTTACAAAGTATAATATATTAATAACATACATTTTTTTTCAAAATAATGCACTGGCTCATTGATAGCCTTAGATTTTATAAAACAATCAACTGGTACTCCTCCAGTGTAGAGCCTACTTAGATTAAATTGGGTACGATTAGTAATGAGGAGACGGGCATTCAATACTTTTGTCCCGGAAATTATTCCCCAAGGGAGTGAAGTATTTACGGAGCACGATTTACTATTTAAAGGCAGGCGGAGCCAAGGCAATATGACTATACTATCATGAATGGATGATAACATGCCCTATTTAATAATGGAATAGAACGTCAGCGTGCCTTCACTTCTGACGGCCGAGGATACGAACATTCAGCTCCAATTACGCTGTCTACCGTCAATCTAAATTCTTGATTTCTATGAACTACAATTTCTGGGCCATCAGTTTACGTAGTGCTATATACATTAAAATCTTATCCAAACTATAATTAGCTTACATCGATATAAGGTTATATTAATATCGCATTAGTTCTTCATTTTAATTTAGTATCTAAGTGTAAATGTCAATAATTTATAAGTATAAATGCGAATGCGAAATACAGGTTTTTCTATTTCTATAATATAGTAATTATATTTTCTCAAACATGCAAAGAAATTTCACCATTACGTGCGTTTTAACAGGCTTCAAAGTATCACGTTGCAGGCGGATCAACTCGGGAGCACTGTAAAGGAATTTCATACAAAATTGAAGGCATAGGCCGGAAAGTATTTTTTTTTTACAATTTTAATGTCAAACCTGGCGTCTGTTAAATTTGTTTTTTGAGTAGTGTAGTTTTTTATTTCATTTCACATGTTTGAAAAGGCAGTATACAAATCTCGGTGAGAAACGTTGGGCTGCAGGCTGCGTATCCCTATCCAGAGCGTCATCATCCTCCTAGCGTTATTCCCAGTACAGTTGCATCCTGAACGATGCCTGGGGTCCGCTACCTAATCCCAAGAATTGGCGTAGGCACTAGTTTTTACGGAAGCGACTGCCATCTGACCTTCCAACCCGAGGGGGAAACTAGACCTTATTGGGATTAGGCTTGTCAAGTGAGTGGGCAACTTGACTGTTAGAAGTTCTCAAGCCGCCCTGAGGCCTCTAACTTGGCTTCACGACTGCTATCATAGACAGCAACCGGGATCAACGGCTTAACGTGCCTTCCAAAGCACGGGAGTGCTCAGTTAGTAACCACTCAAAGCGGTCACCCATCCAAGGACTGACCTCGCCCGACATTGCTTAACCTCGCATACCGCACGCGGTACGCGGGCGCCGCTGGGCCACGAACGCTCCCTATCCCTATCCAGAGCGTATCCCTGTCTATATCTACTCGGCCTGCAACCCTTCGTTTCCCGGCCTCTATAGTAATGTACTATTATTTTTCAATTCGTTCACGGGTAATGACACAAATGACTTTCGTACATACCTGCTGTTAACATTTTCAAAGTGGATCCTGCTTTGTTGGCAGCTTATGTATGAGTTAGCTGCCCTTCACTCAACGTTTTCAATTTTAGTTTCAGTTACTAACGCTAGATGGCGCTAAAATTGAATTGCTGGTATTGGTGATTACTGATTAATATGTATGTGATTATCAACCAAATCCTTTTACATTGTTGGTTATTCTATTTAGTCAATGTCATCATCAACGGAAGGGGAAGTTATATAATTTACGGTTGTATCCGCGATACAAAACCGCTGCGTTTTTCTTTTATTTTTTTTGTTTATAAATAAAATAAATTTTAATATTTCTTTAATAATAATAATAATAGGCATCGGCTAGACTTCGCCCTGCCAACCACCGCGTCAGGTAACCCCTTACTCTTCGCGCCTCGGCAAGCTTCGCCGTATAGGACCTTCAATGCTTAGTCGAAATTTCGAAAAGCTGCGGAACGTTTTCATTCGACTACCTACATATCGAACTAATCTACGAAGTTTGAAGAGGTTGCCATAATAGGTTTAGCATATAATAAAACCAATAATTATTCGGGTGTAATATATGTATGCAGTTTATGAACGTTTAGCCCCCGAAGTACGTTGTCCATGCCTAAGTCTCTGCAGGCGATTCAACCAGCGGCGGCGCTGGGTTTCGTTGCACGGAATTGGCGGTTCTGGCTCGCTCGGAAAAGCAGCAGGGAAGGCGTCTCTGCGAAACAACATTGCCATAGTAAGTGTGACAGACACCGACTTAGACGCAACAGCCGTTGCCCTAATCCCTTATTGTATTGGTCCGCGGACAGCGAAGGAATAATACTACAAAGGGTGAAATCAAAAACGTAATCAGATCAGAAATCACTTTTTAATAAAAAGGTATTTTTTTTTAATGAATGATCATGATTGTTTCGGTAGCTCAGTTTGGTCGAGCGATCAGCCACGTATGCCAAGATGGCGCAATTTCAAATCCTGCTGCCTCGCCTGCCTGCCCTCACCCTTGCCGGCTTGGAGCACTTGTTTTTTTTTTAAATTTCGTTTGCATACGTTACCGCTTAACACAATCAATGCTAGTGGCACGAATTCGCGTCATTTTTATATGGTTAATCGCTTTGCCCACACACACACACACCACACACACAGAACGCCGACGCCAACTGTGTAAATATAAAATTAGTTCAGAATTCACTTTTTCCGACACTATAGGTAATTCCTCGCCTTTGCAATTGTTGTTACATGGAAGAAGCAGGTTTATTTTATGTAAGTAAAAAATTATAACCGAATACTTAAATCATTTTGACATACGGTGTATATTTAGGGGATGACGAAACGTCTTGTGGTGTATATGCAGTCTAAATTACATTATATAGGAATGTTTTTACCTGTCTATAATTTACTGAACTTTCATTACCTACAACTTATTTTGCTTAATAATTTAGATCTACGAGGGGCGTTCAATAAATTCTCGGTATTAGAATGAAAACAAAAGAATATTATAGATGTTTTATTTTTATTTTTCAATATACTCCTCTCCTATGTTTATGCACTTATAAGACCGGTCAAATAGTTTTTTTAACCCCTCATAAAAAAAAATTGTCTTTGGTGTCAAAATGCTCCTACACTACTGTCTTCAATGCTTCATCGTTAGAAAATTAATTTCCACGTAGATTCTTTTTAACATTGGGAAACAAATATAAGTCACTCGGGGTCAAGTCTTGTAGTGATTTATTCGTACAAAAGCGACCTGCCGCACGGCTGCTTTCACTACTACTGATTTTCTTAAAAACAGACATATTACCGACACTGCAATTATAGGAGATTGTTACAGACTTTATGCCATATCCATCCAATGTCATACAGATAGCCGTGATTGCCTGGGAGCATAAAGCAAATCCATAATATCCCATGGTACATTGGCGATTCCTGGCGACATTGCCACTCACAATTTTCACACTCCGCCTGAACCGAACTAGGCTTAATGCGCATCAATCTAGTCCTTGGGACACCCGGAATCCAATCATAACACTAGTTTATCACAAACAATGAATTTAGATAGGAATATTCGTATTAGATGAAAACATAACCTGGACATTCAGTTGACATAACAAACGGAGGAGCGTTCCGAACCCATACTAGCGAAATTAGTAATGTATTTGTGCAAACTTAGAAAATAAATAAAAAGTATAGAATAACGACTTCCGAATATTTTAGAATCCGCCTTCCCTTACAAAAGTAATTATTGTAGCATTAGTTGTTTTAATACAAGTAGAATTGATTTGTAAAATTATATTTTTGTAGCGCGTCAGTTCATTCGCGTGTGTTTTCGGAACGTATGACAGTGGAGGACAAGGGACTAACAGAGGTCGACAGAAGGACAGAGGACGGCCGCGCGCCGGTATGTTGGCTTTTTAACAAAATCTTAGAGTTTTTGAAGATGAGTGTGTAAACGTCCAGCATGTTCTAGAAGCGAGCCCTCGTCTCGCGTTTTTACCGATAAGTGGTGAAATCGGTCAGTGTGGTGTTTAGCACGGCGCCTCGCGTGCTGTGACCACGCCATGAGCGTGTGATAGAACGTTCGTTCACCCAAGCCGCAGGCCGCGAGTTTCGACCGACGGCTCGTGTTCCAGTCTACGTCTCAGGACGAGAGCGCTGGGCGATTTCGCGCCCTCGTCGTGACAGCGTAGCTGGGAATGCCAAGGCTTCGTCACGTCGGTCCTCTTTGTCTTAGGACTTCACCACCGTAGGTCGCGGGGTACATACCCGTCCCGCCCCGCGGGCCATCGGAGCGCCGGCGTCCCGCCGCGCCATCGTCACTGCGACGGGGCACCGCCGCCCCGGTCGCCATACTATGGTGGCTAACCAAGGGACCACAGAGCCATCGCGACGACCCTTCGAGTCCTTGATCTCCTCGCGGTTGCTTAACCGTTGAGTGACGACTGGGATCTCGACCAGCTCTGGAGCTCATCGTTGCTTAGCCCGTACTGGCGGATTCAGGATGAGCGTAATGTTACATCTCGTCGTGATTGAACTGTTGCCGTAAGTGTTTGACTTTTCACTATTTATTTGGCCAAATAAAATTAGCGTCTCGCGTTCGCGTCCGTATCGTGTTGCGTCAGGAGGCCTCCACCCAACCGTTGTTTAGATATAGTATAACGAATGGTACTGGTGGAATTCACCCATGTAATTAGTTAAGTGTCGACTGATCGCTTTTCCCATGTGTAATAAATGCATGTACTTGACTCTGGCCTTATATATTATTAATTTCCCATGATTGAACCAGCCCATGTTCCGATAGCACCAGACGGTCCTTGAACCAAAGGTTTGATGAGCACTCTTCGCTGACTATCTGTGCAACTTAAGCAACCTGTCACGGGGTAGGTGAGTATACCATCATTATTGGTCTGTAGCATTATAATTACTCACCCGCATACAATTAAATCCCAACTTTCAAACATTTAAAAACACCCCGTTACAATGGCGCCCGAATCCTTTCATACATGTTCATTTTAATAAACCTGTGCTATTTGAAGCTTGGTCTGGTTGAATTGTGTGGATATAATATACTTGTGCATAATTTCTGTTGACTTTGTCCGTTATATGAAGATAACTTTGGCCATAATTATGACTGATTAATATTTCCTTTTGATATAGTGTAATATGTGAGCTTATGTGCAGTCAGAGACGCACAATTATTTGAATTATAATTATTATTAGGCCGTGCTATGAATATTTAGCATAGCAACCGCCACTTATGTGACACAGCACTTTGCTAAAGGCATTTGCTAGTGCGTATTTAATTTATTATACTATTTTATTGAAACTTCTCATCAGAGAAGCAATTTATTTCATCATTGGCTCTCTGATTCGCATAGGTAAACTATACTTGGCAACATGTCGGACGATGAATACCACGATCTTGATAAGAAAGACAATAATACCATGACAACGACACATGACACGACTCCATCAAACCCATCTTACGTTGACACAACACCACGAGACACTACAGGTACTAGCATACCATCTACGTCCGGTGTTCGCGATACAAACTTACAGACAACACATGACATGACTAACTATAACCCGTCTTATGTCAATACACGACCACGGGGTATTAGAGATGTTCGTTTGCCTGTACCACCTACGTCTGGTGTTCACGAGTTTCCACCATTACGACCTTCAGCAGACCTAGCATCTGCTTATTTAGTGTCACAGGCGGACACACAATTACAACGCGAACACAACCGACCAACATATAGTACTGAGCGGGTAGTGCACGTACTACGTGAGGATAACTTGCGGTCATGGAACTTGAAATTTAGTGGTGATTCAGAAGTGGCAGATTTTTTCCTAAGAATAGAGGATTACATGCGTAGTAGGGATACGCCAGAGCATAAGGTATTGAAATGCTTTTCAGATTTGTTGAGCGGAAAAGCACTTGACTATTACAGGCACATACGCCATGGAATAACCTCCTTGTTCGAATTGCAAGAACAATTTAAATCATTCTTTACATCCATTGACAACGACTATGTATTGGAAAAAGCTATTAGAGAGCACAAACAATCAGCAGGCCAGTCACTACATTTCTATATACTAGAAATGCAAACAATGAACGCGCGATTAACATCACAATTGTCAGAGTCAACATTATTGGACATAATAAAACATAATATATTACCATCCTATGGGCATTTGCTGGCTGTCAGTGACTCGAATAGCATACAAAATCTTATAGAGCTCGGTAAACGTTTTGAAGCCTATGCAGGACCATTAGTCAATACAAATAATCAAAAAACGAATAAACAATCAAAGCAGATATTTGCAATAAAACCACATCAGCATAAAAATTTCTTTAATAATAAAAATAAAAATAATTTTAGCAATACAGACACTTGCAAAAAATGTAAAAAGATGGGCCACTCATACAAGCAGTGCCGCACCATTCCGGGTATCATCTGCTTCCAATGTGGACATAGAGGGGTACTTACAAATACTTGCAAAAAATGCTACCCCCAAAATGACAGACCACATGTGGAAGCAAATGATAATCCAAAAAACGAATTACCCCAGGGGCCACCAAGCAGGAAATGAAAATCCCACACTTGGGTGCGGTGACTCCTGGTATAGAAAGTGTACTGGGCGATAACAGATTGTTTATAAGTTTTGAAATAGGACAAACATACTGCAAAGGATTGATGGACACAGGCTCTAATTTAAGCATAGTCGGTAATAATTACCATAAAAAGATATTACAGATGGGATATCACATGGATTATGAAAATTCTAACGCAATTTGTGCAAATGGCTCCGCAGTTAAGGTTATAGGCAAAATACTATTACCAATTAGCTTCGGAAACAAAATATATAACATAACATTCATGGTGATACCATCAATAAAAGATAATTTCATATTAGGTATGGATTTCATACACGACATAGGCATACTTAATAAATTAAATTTAACAAGTGCAGACACACCACAGCACAGTTTACAAAATCAAACAGAAACATCAGTTGATCATATATGCGCAATTATACCTAAACAGGATCTCGCTCCTCTGGAATCAATAGAAATTAATAAAATAATAGATAAATTTAAAGAAATTAGTACAGAGAAGCGAGGACTTGGTAAGACATCCTTGGTCGAGCATCGAATCAAAACAACTGGTCTCCCAATAAAACAAAGGTATTATCCGCTCTCACCAGTCAAACTCAAGGCTCTAAATGAGGAAGTAGACCGAATGCTTCAGTTAGGCGTGATAGCACCTTCAAAATCACCATGGTCGAACCCGGTTGTGATGACACCAAAAAAAGATGGCTCTTTGAGGTTTTGCTTGGATGCAAGGAAACTCAACGAGGTCACGATCAAGGATTCTTATCCATTGCCATATATTAGTTCCATCCTGGACAACTTGCGTGGTTCTCGCTACTTAACATCCATCGACTTATCAGCCGCTTACTGGCAGATCGCCTTATGCGATACGGACGACGCGGATGGCACTGGCACCTCCTGCCAGAAGACAGCCTTTGTCGTGCAAAATAGAGGATTATTCGAGTTCAAACGCGTACCCTATGGGATAAGTAATGGGGGATGCGAATTGCAACGCTTAGTTGACTCATTATTTCGTCACAAATATGGAGAGAAAATTTTCGCATATTGTGATGACCTCTTGATAGCGACTAGTTCATTTCAGGAGCATATTGCTATTCTGAATGACGTGTACGATGCCTTACAAAAAGCAGGTTTGACAATTAATTTCGCCAAGTGCGAATTTTGCAAAGACGAGTTGCGATACCTCGGCTACGTCATTGGATCTCAAGGGTTGCAAACAGACCCACGAAAATTAGATTGCATTGAAAAGTTCCCACGTCCAACGACTGCTAAGCAATTACGCGCATTTATTGGCTTATGTTCATACTACCGTAGATTCGTAGCAAACTTTTCCACAATTATATCACCGATGACTGCACTGTTGGGTAGAAAAAAAGGGAAAGAGACCGTAACCTGGAGTGAGGATGCAGAAAAATCGTTCATACAACTTAAAAACGCACTCACTCAGGCGCCGGTTCTCGCTTGCCCAGACTTCACTAAGGTGTTCGAACTACACACAGACGCATCTAGTGTTGGCCTAGGCAGTGCACTCGTTCAGCTAGTGGACGGAGTAGAACATCCCGTAGCATTTCACTCACGTCTCTTTACAAAGACGGAGCGAAATTACAGCACGACGGAGCGGGAGCTTCTTGCTCTAGTAGACTCAATTAATCATTTTCGCCCTTACATAGATGGAAGCCACTTCATTGTAGTAACAGACCATATGAGTCTGAAATGGCTCAAAACGCTGAACAACCCTTCAGGCCGTTTAGCGCGCTGGGCAATGCAGCTGTCGTGTTTCGACTTCGAGATACGGCATCGAAAAGGCTCTTCACATATAGTCCCAGATGTCTTGTCTCGAGCCGAAATACAGGCAGTCACATTTAACGGCCGTGACAGTTCTAACGATGGGTGGTATAACAAATTATTTAAAAACGTTGAATTAAATCCTATATTCCATAAAAATTACTTAATACAAAATGGAATATTATTCAGATATAATAAACCCACATCACAATTACAAGACACAAATGCTTGGAAAATAGTGTTACCAAAAGAATTAACCGTTGAATGTATTAAAGAAAACCATGAGATACACGCAGTGCATCCAGGTTTCTTCAAAACTTTATCTAAAATTAAAGAAAACTACTTTTGGAAGGGCATGCATGCGGATGTGAAAGATTATGTGTCCAAGTGTGAGAAATGCAAAGCTTACAAGCATTCAAATCAACCACCACATGGCCTCATGACAAATCAGAAACGATTGGACAAGCCCATGCATACCCTATCCATCGATTTGATAGGACCATTTCCAAAATCATATTCCGGTCACGTTTACATACTATCTATTGTTGATGTATTCACAAAATATTGCTGGATACACCCACTTAGAACTGCCACAACCAAAACCGTAACTTCATTTATCGCAACCGAAATATTAGCTAAAGAAGGCATTCCATGTGTACTGATTTGCGACAACGCAACTATATTTCAAAGCAAACATTTTAAAGAATTCTGTACACAATATTCCATACAAAAAATATTTTATAATGCTTATTATGCCCCCCATCCTAACACGGTAGAGAGGTACAACTCTACAATACAAACTTGCTTGTCAATACTAGTAGGCGAAGACCAAAGAAATTGGTCTAAATATTTGCCACAAATTCAGCTATCATTGAATAGCACAATTAACATAGCTACAGGATACACACCATATTTCTTGGCAAGAGGCCGTGAGATGGTAACGGATGGCGCGTTTCACTCTGTACGAGGTGACGCTCCAAATTCCTTAGATAATATCCAACTCACTGACCGCTCCCAAAAGGCAGCAGCCATAACAGAGCTAGCCGATATTTTCCAACGCGTAACCACTGCTTTGACCAAAGCGTACAAACAAAACGCGGTACGATATAACCTACGAAGACGCCAATTACGGTTAAACGTAGGGGATATCGTATGGAGGCGTAACTTCGTACAGTCAAACGCAGCACATTTCTTCTCTGCTAAACTAGCTCCTCGGTTCGTAAAATGCAAAGTTACAAAAAGGCATTCAGATGTAATATACGACCTCCAGGAGTTAGAAACAGGAAAAGTTGGAAAATATCACGCCAAACATATAATAAAAGTGCCATGAGGTGTGTACAAACGTAGAAATCTTGCTTTTATTAATAAACCACATACTTTGTTATGATGGTAAAACAATTTAAAATATTATTTTTTGTGCGCACACAAGTTTTGACAAGAAAGTCAAACTTGAATTGTTTCCATGGAACAAAAATTTCTAGATAACTGTACAACCCTAGGTACCAGGGAATACAGGTGGAACCAATATTGGTCCACAACTTTTTCCAAAATAAGGAAAATTAAGTTTTTTTCTATAGTGTGAGGCATGAGCCAAGAAACACTTAAAAATAAAAACTAAGTTTAAACAAAGTGCATGTCACTCCAACCAGTGGCATCACATAGACAGAATAACGGTCATTACAATGGACGCATTGTGATGAACCACAAAACATACTTAAGGCATGTTAACATTTAACATACATGTAAGAATGTACATATATAGCAACTAGTTAAACTAGGTATTTAATTAGAACTAGGGCAAACATTCATTATGCTTAGCCAGTTTAGTTTAGCATAGACATGTATAACAGTAATTAGTACATGAGCTGGACTTGTAAAATATTAACATATAAAATTTATAGTCTAAGAGCCAGCTCCAAAAATTGTAAGTTAGTATAATATTAAGAACTAAGTAATAAAAACTTAGAATAAAAGTTAACTCATAACAGATAGACTTAGATAGGGCATGTGATAAGAATCATAGTCCGAGAGACAAATGCATAAAACCCTAAGTAGTAATATATGTAGCATACTTAGTGGATACGTGTACTTTAGCATGTCAAGCTGTATCAACAGCACCTTTAAGAATAATATTAGTAAGGATAAGCCTTTACATACGTACGCTAGTACAAATTTCATCCGGCCACCCCGGCCGCTTCGGTTAAGTAGGACTTAACCTCTTTCCTGAGAAAGGGGGTATTGTAGTGATTTATTCGTACAAAAGCGACCTGCCGCACGGCTGCTTTCACTACTACTGATTTTCTTAAAAACAGACATATTACCGACACTGCAATTATAGGAGATTGTTACAGACTTTATGCCATATCCATCCAATGTCATACAGATAGCCGTGATTGCCTGGGAGCATAAAGCAAATCCATAATATCCCATGGTACATTGGCGATTCCTGGCGACATTGCCACTCACAATTTTCACACTCCGCCTGAACCGAACTAGGCTTAATGCGCATCAATCTAGTCCTTGGGACACCCGGAATCCAATCATAACACTAGTTTATCACAAACAATGAATTTAGATAGGAATATTCGTATTAGATGAAAACATAACCTGGACATTCAGTTGACATAACAAACGGAGGAGCGTTCCGAACCCATACTAGCGAAATTAGTAATGTATTTGTGCAAACTTAGAAAATAAATAAAAAGTATAGAATAACGACTTCCGAATATTTTAGAATCCGCCTTCCCTTACAAAAGTAATTATTGTAGCATTAGTTGTTTTAATACAAGTAGAATTGATTTGTAAAATTATATTTTTGTAGCGCGTCAGTTCATTCGCGTGTGTTTTCGGAACGTATGACAGTGGAGGACAAGGGACTAACAGAGGTCGACAGAAGGACAGAGGACGGCCGCGCGCCGGTATGTTGGCTTTTTAACAAAATCTTAGAGTTTTTGAAGATGAGTGTGTAAACGTCCAGCATGTTCTAGAAGCGAGCCCTCGTCTCGCGTTTTTACCGATAAGTGGTGAAATCGGTCAGTGTGGTGTTTAGCACGGCGCCTCGCGTGCTGTGACCACGCCATGAGCGTGTGATAGAACGTTCGTTCACCCAAGCCGCAGGCCGCGAGTTTCGACCGACGGCTCGTGTTCCAGTCTACGTCTCAGGACGAGAGCGCTGGGCGATTTCGCGCCCTCGTCGTGACAGCGTAGCTGGGAATGCCAAGGCTTCGTCACGTCGGTCCTCTTTGTCTTCGGACTTCACCACCGTAGGTCGCGGGGTACATACCCGTCCCGCCCCGCGGGCCATCGGAGCGCCGGCGTCCCGCCGCGCCATCGTCACTGCGACGGGGCACCGCCGCCCCGGTCGCCATACTATGGTGGCTAACCAAGGGACCACAGAGCCATCGCGACGACCCTTCGAGTCCTTGATCTCCTCGCGGTTGCTTAACCGTTGAGTGACGACTGGGATCTCGACCAGCTCTGGAGCTCATCGTTGCTTAGCCCGTACTGGCGGATTCAGGATGAGCGTAATGTTACATCTCGTCGTGATTGAACTGTTGCCGTAAGTGTTTGACTTTTCACTATTTATTTGGCCAAATAAAATTAGCGTCTCGCGTTCGCGTCCGTATCGTGTTGCGTCAGGAGGCCTCCACCCAACCGTTGTTTAGATATAGTATAACGAATGGTACTGGTGGAATTCACCCATGTAATTAGTTAAGTGTCGACTGATCGCTTTTCCCATGTGTAATAAATGCATGTACTTGACTCTGGCCTTATATATTATTAATTTCCCATGATTGAACCAGCCCATGTTCCGATAGCACCAGACGGTCCTTGAACCAAAGGTTTGATGAGCACTCTTCGCTGACTATCTGTGCAACTTAAGCAACCTGTCACGGGGTAGGTGAGTATACCATCATTATTGGTCTGTAGCATTATAATTACTCACCCGCATACAATTAAAACCCTACTTTCAAACCTTAAAAACACCCCGTTACAGTCTCGACTATACGGTGGGTATGTAATAGTTTCGAGTCCAGATTCAAGAGCAGCAGCCTTGGCAATATGAGCACTATGCACAGGGGCGTTGTCGTGTAGAAGCAGAACACCTTTGGCTGATTTTCCCCGTCTGTTATGTTTGATTGCTTCCCTTATTTGGCATATAATATTAGCGTAGCGCTCTCCTTTAATACTTACACCCTTTTCTTTATAATCGATCAGCAACATTCCATCACAATCCCAGAATATTGTGACCATGACCTTGCTAGCTGAAGGCACGACCTTGAACTTCTTGGGGTGAGGAATTCCTTTAATGTACCACTGCATGGACTCTTGTTTGCTCTCAGGGTCATAATGATGAACCCACGTTTCATCTCTACTAACAAAATTTTGCAGTATCTTATCAGGAATTTCACCGCACACCTCAAGAAATTCGGAACAACGAGCAACACGCGTATTCTTCTGAAGCGGTGTCAGGATTCGCGGTACCCATATCGCACTGACTTTTGACATATTAAGATGGTCATGAATTATATCGTGTCTAGTACCAATAGAATGGTTAGTTCTTTGAGCTATTGCTTTCACCTTTACTCAACCATCTTCATATATAATTTTCTCCACTTTTTTAAATTTTCTTATGAAGAAGCTTCGACGGGCCGACCAGCTCTATGGTCGTCTTCAATACTCTCTGCCCCATGCTTAAATTGACTTGACCACTTCTGAATTGTTGATAAAGAAGGAGCAGACTCACGGTAAACATAATCCATTTCTTTTTTATAGCTTATTGATTTTTTACGTGTTTGGTCAAGAATTTTATTACCGCTCGGTGCTTTAATTTAACCAACATTGAAATAACGCTCATAGTGATCACGTTTGTTCGGTACTTACAAAAAAACAAAAGAACATCGCCGTTTTAATTTTACTTTTTTTTAATATTAATGAATGACTTTTACCGGCCAGTATTAAAAAGTTTACCAAAGAGGTTTAAAAGATGTCAATACCGAGAATTTATTGAACGCCCCTCGTAACTACGACCCAGAATGCCCATTTTTTTCACATAAGTTATAACAATCCGGTGGTCTTAATCCGGCACTACTTGTAGCATCGTAAACAGGCCTGCTCATACTTATACTTACTCACGCTTTGACGGCAAAGGAAGGTTGATGTCTGCGTACAACTTTCGCTGGCTGCACGTCATTGTGCTCTTTTTTATGCTGCTGCTGCTTTTTGCACTTCCGCCACTCATTGAACTCCTGAAAAAGCCGTATAAGTGTACGGTCTGAGAGCTCCGCTTGAGCGTGCAATGTGAAACTTTGTGGGGTCATACGGACAGCTCGAAGCTGCCATTAACGACTGCTTCAAGCTGTCCGTCTCAGCCTTCTACGCACAAGAAGACTGAGATGGACAGCTTGAAGCAGTCGATACTGACAGCATTAAGCGGTCCGTGTATGACCGGCCTAATTACGCCGCCACTCCGTCGCCCTTCGTTTCAAGCGGTCATTCAGGCGTCATCAGCCTGGTTCGGGACTTCACTTACACTTTTGAATTTCTTCGCAGTTTTCCGTCACCAAAAAGCTAACTGTCGATTTATATCAAATTATAACTTCAAAAAGCTACTTGACAGCCGCATGCTTGAAGGATCAGGCTGCCGTAGCTCAGGACTACACGAAACGAAATCCCTTTTTAAGAAAAACATGCATTTTTTAGGAATTAATAAATGTTCGAAGATTCGGGCTGTGTTTACACTCCTAATGCTGCTGATATCATGCCCACCGGATCGGGTTGGTCAACATTTTTTTTCGCCAACAAGGTGCTTATACTGTGAAAATTTTAAGACTGTAGCTCCAACCGTTTGGCTGTAAAACCTGTGTGACAGACTACAGACGGACTCGCGAGTGACAGCAATAGGGCTACGTTTGGACCCTTCGGGTAAGAAAACCTAAAAAAGACAACAGGAAGGAATAAAAATGCAATGCCTATTCTATTATTTAACATTAGATTACACACGTCTTACATAGATTTTTTTGACTTCTGATCTTCCACCGTAGGCAAGGGTTTAAGCATGGTGTCAAAATTTGTCCGAGGTAACCCCACAATGCCGAGCGAAACTCCGAAATCCGCGTAGTGCTCCTCCGGGCCAGCTACAATATTATGTAGGTACTTCAGACGAAACGGCATACTGAAACGTAATATTTCATCTATTTCACTCATTTTGAACTCTACATTCCCTGTCCTGTGTAAGTCTCCAGATAAACTGTGAAGGGTATTAAACAACTGGATACATAAACCGTGTAAAGAACATGCCCATTACTCTACTAGTGGCTCTGTGAGCTGTAGACGTAGCAATTTTTTATTTTAACTTCAAAATTTCCAAAATCTGAATCGACAAAATAATTCTATATAATTATCGAACCTGCTCACAAAATTTCACGAGAATCGGTTATAATATAAGTAGTAGTTTTGGGGTTGCTAGCGTGCAGGGTTGAGTCGGAGATGATGGAAACTCAAGATCCAAGTATAGTGAACGCTTTATTTAAAGAAACACCCTATTTTATACACGTTAGGTTATCGCTTATACAAGCAATATGCGTTTATGCTGCAGTAAACTATGAAGTTACTGTTAAACTCTAAAGGTGACTAATGACCATACTTCACCTCCCCCGAAAGTTCTCTCCACTCGGACAGCTGCACAAACTTTTCCGGCTCTGCGAAGATTCTGGCTAAGGAAAACAGGGAGGCTCGTCAACATTATATGAGTACTGAATTCATATCTTCACAGTTTTCTTTCAGTGTTGTTAGCGGCCTAGAGTTAAGACACGCTTCTATTATGACTAGCAGTGTGGTGATCTCCTCAAAGGTATGTTTCTGCTCACCGAGAACCCGTTTAAGATGATGCTTCATCAGACGCACGGCGCTTTCACAAAGGCCATTTGCGTTGGGCCAGGCTGGGGCATTGAAATGCCATTCGATTTCTTCCGTGGCGATGTATTCCATGAATTCAGTACCCATATAATGTTGACGAGCTTCCCTGTTTTCCTTAGCCAGAATCTTGGCAGAGCCGGAAAAGTTTGTGCCGTTGTCCGAGTTCATGTGTTTCGGGGATCCTCTTCTAGCGCACATGCGCTTAAAAGCTGCGATAAATGCGTTTGAAGTGAGATCCGAGACGATGTGTACTGATTTTTCCCCTTGTAATTGTTGTGTTGGAAGGACTTCGATGCAAATTCTAGTTTCATTCCAACAGGTTTATTTAGAGCTGGCGTATACGTTGTAGACTTCTTTGTTTTGTTCATGGGCTCAAGAGCTGCAAACTTGCTTTCCAAGAAAGTCATGAGCTCATTGAAGTCAGGAAGATCGCGCGGGGCTTTCCTCGACTCCATGTATGATGAAAAGGTATCAGGATCCAATTTTTCAGCGATGATGTGTACCAGTATGGGGTCCCAAGTTTAAGTATCGACGCCGAGGTTGTGTATGGCATGCACAGTTTCCACGCTCGTATCGTAGAGGCGTTTCAATTCATAGGACGTTTGTTTATGGATTGTGGGTTGATTCATAAGTAGCTGCACCTGCTTCGTAAATAACAGCTGCACGTTGTTGTAGCGGTAGGTGAGTAGCTCCCAGCATGTGCCATAGTTCTCAGCAGTGATATGAAGATGCTGGGCCCAGGGTGGCACGCTAGCAACCCCAAAACTACTACTTATATCTCATGGCGACCGGCCAGTAAAGGATCAACAGAACTTCTGAAGCAAGAAAAAAAAACCACCAAACGCAGTCAGAAACAAGGAAAACGACCTAAAGAACTTAAACAAGAAAAATGAAGCGGAAACAAAAAAGAAGATGACGAAATTTTATTCAAGACAAAAGAAATATGAAAATTCGTTTTTTTACAATTTGAAAAAAGAAGATATGAAGAACATACTACGAAGGTATCCCGGCTCGCATTTCAAGAGGTGTCCAGGGTTATCCCCGCCCATGTTCGAGGGAGTCCAGGGTTATCCCGGCCCAGCATCAGGAAGCAGCAGCCAACGCAGCCGTCATGGTGGAGCGCCACGGATGAGCTCCCGCCAACCCAGATTCCAAGACGAGAGACAGGATGGCGACGCCAGAACGTAACATATTCGTAATAATGTTTTTTTTTTCTTATTTTAATTATTAGTGAATGAAATTTGGTCCTCACACTTAGAAAATTTCGTAAATACCGAGATGCAATTAATACTTTAGCTAACTATTGGATTGATCACCTGATAATTATTATTTTTATTTATTATCTTTCCTTCTCTGCAGGAAGGCTAAGATTAATTAGACCAGTTAAACATCCTCATGAGAGATAATTTTGTTCCTACTAGTTACTGATTTATTTACAATTTATTTTGTATAAAGATACAGTTAATTTTGTTTTTAATATAGAATCAAGTAAAGTATTATATGGAACGGTACATGAGTTAAGTAGAAGTTTAGTTACTCGTAGAGCACTAGTACTTAGATTTGATCATGGACTACCGTACCCTCCGTGAAAATTTTTGGAGACCATTGTTGTCTTAATGTAGTTGTGACTCTAAGTACAGGCGACCGAGAGTGAGGCCTGATATGCCGATATTGTTGATAAGGGTGACCATGCCTTTGGGTAACAATTCCCATTTTTAGAGATTCCAGGCATGCTCAGAAGCATAGCCAATTTATGTCCTTGATCATAGTCTACCTTCGCAGGTG
The DNA here is from genome assembly GCA_905163555.1 of Notocelia uddmanniana. NCBI lineage: Eukaryota > Metazoa > Arthropoda > Insecta > Lepidoptera > Tortricidae > Notocelia > Notocelia uddmanniana. The sequence continues at coordinate 29,665,875 of LR991055.1, forward strand.
TCCGTGAAAGGCTTAACATTTGAATTTCTATACGAGCCGAGCAGATGACTCCAATGTGATAAGGCATTAGATTATTAAGTACCGATACCATTACCTCAACTTATACCAGTAAGTAAAATGAAAATGATAAGATAAGTTATATAATAAATATTTAGAGGAATAATTTATTAACAGTTGACAAAACAAATGAATACGTGATTTTTTTAAACTTTGTGAATACAGTACATAAAATTACTTAGATACTATTTTAATATTCTAGATAATATGTAAACTCAAAATAAGTAAAGTAAACTAAAAAACAGTTCTCCTAAATCTTTTCTTCTAGAATTTTAGCAATATTGTAAGCAAGTAACATTGTTTCATTTTTTTTGCCACCCTGGGGGTGAACGGGAACTTTCGAGGGAGGTGAAGATGGTCATTAGTCACCTTTAGAGTTTAACAGTAACTTCATAGTTTACTGCAGCATAAACGCATATTGCTTGTATATGCGTAACCCAACGTGTATAAAATAGGGTATTTGTTTAAAGTAAGCGTTCACTATATACTTGCATCTTGAGTTTCCATCATCTCCGACTTATAATATATATTTATTATTGTAATTGACATACCATGAAATGCACATGTACACTTACTTTATGGTGAATAAAATTTGGGCAAACTAACGACCACATACGTGTCAATAGAATTTCATTCTTAGTACTGAGGCATAAGGTTAAAATTAGATTGCGTTTTCGTAAAGTGACTTGTCTTGAAATGAATTACCAAAACTTAACAATTGTGTACATATATTTTGTAAGGTCTCCTAGATTGGTGGTGCCTTTCTTAAGGCATAAATAAGTATCCAACTTGAAACATATTTACTTGCATTTTAAGTGAAGTTGAACAGCTAGATTTTATATTTGTACTTACTAGTTTTTTTTAGTAATAAGAATAAACTATGTTGCGGCCTACGTAATACGCCTACGTTTTAAATTTTATCTTAATTCACCATATTTTTTTTTACTAAAATGGCATACGGACAGACATACAGAGAGACGGACATGACGAAACTAGTAAGAGTTCCGTTTTTGCCATTTTGGCTCCGGAACCCTAAAAAATTCAAATAATACCAATGACGAATTACACAGTTAACTAAATTTACTGTTTTCGTGGGCTCCCTACTTGGCCAGCGCTCTGAGTACTATTTATTTTACACGTACATGAATAAAATTATGACTAATAATGGAATTATAATAATGTAGATGAATGCATAATACTGTACGGATTCATCATACTCTAAGGTAGACAAATTTATCTTACTTATGCATTTTAATAACCCCTAGCCCCATCATGCGATAGTCAATGTCCCGGTAGCAGAACACTTCGTTCATCATCGGAGACCTCGTGGTGAGTTTCTTGTCGGTCCTCACACACTGTCCTAGGAGAACGTTTCTTTCCTCTTTTGTCATTTTTTCTACGTAGTGGGTCTTCAATGTGTGCTCCACGGTGTTGAAAATTTCCGACTTGAACAAGCGATTTACCTCCAACTCTGTGGACCGGTAATATACACAGTTTACAGTCAGTTGCAGAGAAAACTGACCCCCCGGCATACAAACTTCTAAGCAACCAGTCACGTTTCTCTGCAGCTGACTGTACCTAAGTAACATCGTACTGAAAACTTAAGTCCTGGTTTCAGACCATTATCGTGAAGTTGGTCTCAGTCAAGAGGACTTTTTTTCACAAACGCGAGAAAATAACCTTCGTTTCGTAGATTCCACAACAATGATATTTTCCTGTAACGTGCTAAAAGAGTTCAAGATTTTTTAATTTTATTTTTCCTATGTAAAAATTCAGTGTACAAGTATATGCATAGTGCATATGTATGTAAGTTCAACTCAGGAAAATGGTCTTAAACCAGGGCCTTAGGTCTACCATGGTTTACGCGTACTTTAGTTTCGTTGTTGTGACCAATAATGGCAATAATAAATATTTGTATTGTGCAAGTTTTCGGTACGATGTTACTCACGCTCTGGATAGGTTACAACGATACAATATTATTCAGGATCGCATTATTCACAATATGAATGAGGCCTATTAGATCTATTGTGAACGATTTCTAAATAGATCTATTGGCCTCATCCATATAATTGCAGACTCGCTGCGTTATGCCTCACGTGTCCATGACTTTACGAGTATTGCAAGATGAATAACTACTTATAATACTTTTCGAGTTGGGTTTGTGCAAATAATAAAAACACAAAAATATTACGCACTCGGAGGAAAATAGTTCCAAGATCTATTCTATACTACCTATATTACCCTGAGGATTAGAAAAATCATCATTGGTTTAGCGGTTCAAAGATGAAGAGCAATCAATCGTATATCAGATTTATAATATGTATTCGGAAGTTTATGGACGTAAAGATATAAGCTTAAAACGCACAGAGCGCGGCGCAGCATCGTTACGGGGCGTAGGCGGTATTGCGATAAAGCAAACTTTTATTCAACATATAATATTTGTGTGTTCAGGTCAAATCTTGAATTTTAAAGCAGCAGCAATTTTTCCTTATGTCCTAAAACTACGACCAAGACCACAGGAGGATGGGCAGCAGCATCCCTGGAGTGCGGTGGAGTTACTGCGATCGCCAAACCGCATGCCAAGTGTGGCGAATATGGCATTTACCCCCCATGAAATTAGGGGAGGCCTATGTCCAGCAGTGGAGATCCTTCGGCTGATATGGTGGAGGTGCTGGTGGTGGTGGTGGAATTGAGTTAAAATTTGGTACACTTCGGTGACAATGCAGTATTATGGTACGACCGAGCTGATCTGATGATGGAGACAGCAGGTGGTCATAGCAACTCTTAAACTACACAAAATAAACCTGTCGAGTTAGTGTATTGGAACCCCCTCAACGAAGTAGTCGATGACTGTGGAAAAAGGGTAGAGTAGGTAAAAAAATCTTAGGTACAATCGACGTCAAAGATATGTTTACACTTTTTCACCTTGTAAACATATTTTTGACGTCGACTATACATAGACACATACATACATAAACTGACGCCTTTTTCCCAAAAGGGGTAGGCAGAGCAAACAAAAATTAAAATGAACGAGCACATGAAAAATCTTGTATCACAAATGTATGTTTTGAGACAAACATTTTTTATTTATTTTTTTATTACCTAACTGGTTGAAGGCCCTGCGGCCTAAAGCCAGCCAGACGGTCTGCACGCACATGCGCAGCAGCGTCTCGAACAAGCGCGCGTCCTTGTCCGACAGCGACCGCCGCTTCTTCGCCGGCCCCATGTGGTGGTACTTCTTGGTGTCTGCTCCACCTGTGGATGTACAAGGGGCCAAGATATTGGTCTACCGTTTGAACCTTAATGTTCAAGTAATAACTTTATTACTTGAACATTAAGGTGCAAACGCTCTGCTGCGATCTGCTTTCTCTTCAACTTTGAAGAGAAAGCAGATACGAGGTCTGATCGAGTAGAAGTTCTTAAGTGGCGACCACGCACCGGAAGACGCAGCGTGAGAAGGCCCCCTAACAAGGTGGACCAATGATCTGGTCAAGATTGGATGAGAACAGCGAAAGACCGGTCATTGTGGGGATCCTTGGTGGTAAAATATACATTATCATGTTTCAAAGTTCTTTGGAACAAATTTTTTCAAAAAAAAAGCTTACATTGGTGGCTCCTCTTTCCTTTGTTTCATTTTTTTTTTCAACAAAGAATACAGAATTTATTTAATCAACGAGCTACTGATGTCACATTTATTAAAATCCGCTAGAGAATTTACAGACCCGATGGCAGTTGGAGAATTCGCAAAAATGCCGAAATTAAAGATCTTGTCGCGGAACCGAATGTCATCGGGGTAACGAAAGCGTGTCAACTTCGTTGGCTTGGTCATCTAGAGCGAATGGGTGACGATCGTGCCGTCAAAAGAGCCTACCTGGGCAAACCGAGTGGGAAACGCCCGGTCGGCCGCCCTAGATACCGTTGGGCCGATGCTGTGGAGATCGATTTATGCGAGCTTCAAGTTGACTCGTGGAAGGAAATGACGCAGGATCGGGATCGGTGGCGTGCACTCGTATTGGAGGCCAAGACACACTTTGGGTCGCTGCGCCAGAGGAGTAAGTAACTAAGTAGAGAATTTAAGTGCTAGAAGCAAAGTTTGATTTCAGATTTGACATTCTCTCACGCCCGCCATGTTGAATTTTCTTGAACTTGATATGCATTATCACGTAGTCAGAATTAGGAGAACCACCATCCACCACCACCACCAGGTGATACCACCTGAATTGTTGGAATTCGTCAAGCATCTCGACTTGGAGGGGGCAGCGAACTATCAGTACTTAACGATCTATTTAAACCATTACCCTTCTTTTTGGTTTAGCCGTGGTTGGGTAAAATGTTAATAATAGCTCATATCCTATTGTATAAAATCTAGGTAGATTTTAAATTCTTCCAAAATTAAGGGAAAATCTCACATGTGTATGCATTTTGCTCCACGAAGTTCTCAATGCTCCTTGTTTTCTCGTCACAGTACTAACAGTTATGTACTGCAGGTTAGTGCAGAATTTATTAAGCTTCAGTGTTGCCCTTGATCATATTTTAATAGAGTACGCAGATTTCGCACAAAATGCAAATACCTTACGGATGGAGTACGTTTTCCAAGATAGCGGCTGATCTACTGGGTCCTGGCCTGGAGACTCTTGGAAGACAAGAAAACAAAGCCTTCAATGAACATTCGTACCAAATTTCATCAAAGTCCACTGATTTCGAGGTTTGACAATATCGACTGGGTTACTAATAGATAGCGCCAATGTGTTCAGTGTCATATGAGGAGAAAGGTACAGGGACCACTCTATAGTGAAACTAGCTACAGCTGGCTCAACATTTTAAAAGTACACCACAATGTATGGACATTGGCAGTCTATATAATTCACTAATCTCTAGTATCACGCATTATGATATGATACTTATGATATGATACCTACCTATAAGCATCGTGCAATATTCCTTGGCAACTAGCACCCGCAAGTCGTTCAACGTGGTGCCGAACTCCTGCTCAACGACGTCACAGTACGGCGTGCGTACGCGCGTCTCGAGGTCTAACATGCGGTGCGCCATCTCGTCTGAAACCTGGAATGTGGCATCACCTAGCCTTTAAAGGTACCAGCAGAAGCTGAATTTTAAAGAAGTACGGCACAGCATAATGTTTGGGGTCTGTACCTTACCTTAAAGGTAAGGCACGGTACGAGTATGTTATAGGTAAGGCACGGTACGAGTATGTTATAGGTAAGGCATCGATATGAGTATGTTAAAGGTAAGGCACAGCGGAATGTTGGGAGTGGGGCACAGCGGAATTTTATCTCACTCACATTTGGAGCAGCCCAACTGGAAAAGTAAGTCGCGTAAAAGGCTTTTTTGAAAAAAGAGCTATGAGTAACGGATGTAGAGTTTTTATTTCTTTATTTAAAAAGGATTTTTTTTGTGCTATTGGGATTGACCTCGCACCCCTCGCAATATTGCTGTCGATACGAGTATTATATATGATGTTGTGATTCTGGTCCTGGTAGTGAGGTCATTAGAGCTCCTGAGCATGCGCTGTGTTAAGTGACAGATATGCATCTGTCTCTATCTGTCAATGCAACGAACCCTTGTACTAAATGAAGTCGGTAAAAAGCACGCTTGTGATTATTCTGAAGTTGCAAGCGTCTATAGGCTGCTTACCGCCAGGCGAGAGCTTTACTTAGGCCCCTTACGCACTAGCGGTCGGCCGCTAAGGCGGTTCATTTGAGCGGCCAGCCGCCTGATGCGTTTGTTAAGTATAGCGGCTGGCCGCTATGGCACTGCTTAAAGCGGCTGGACCGCTCGGCGACTTTGGTCCATTTACAAAATGGACGCCGTCGAGGTAGCTTGTGTTATATATTTGTACTACCTAAAACAACGAAAGATAAATAAAAAAAGATACTATATTTTGAAATTCATCCTTTACTAGAAACACACAACGAATTTAGCCAGTTCGCAAGTTGTTTTCAAGAACTGAAGAAGCACGAAGATAACATAATCGGGTTCGACTTACGAAACAATTACTGTTATTTTTTGCTTTACTATAAGTAATACCGGCGGCTCGCCGCACACTGAATCGCCAGTGTGCACTGCGTATAAACAAGTTGGCGGCCAGCCTCAAACCGGGTCGCAGCTCTTCATTCAACCGCCGCGGCGGTTGAAATTTTGTGGCGGCCAAGTGCGTACGATCACAAGCGGTTGGATATTTAACTGGAAAAACGGCTGGCCGCGCGGCTAGACACTCCCACGGTTAAACGCTAGTCGTAAGGGCCCTTACTTCTTTACCACAGTAGTATTATAAAGAGACAAAAAAAAACACATTTGTCTTAATACCAAAATTACTACCGAATCAAGTGCTCTCAAACATCTAAACGACTTACATGAGTGAGATTTCATTATGCTGTTGGGTTATTAATGATTGATGAATTATAGATATTAATATACAAGTTTCATTTACCTGTAAGTAATATTGACAGCATAAAATCAACGCCTTGATAAATCTCTCGGTAGTCGGCAGGTGCAGCATGTTTATCAGGGACGGACTCAGTATGGATATCGGCGCTGTGTACAACGCAATGTCCTTGCAATCCTGCGCATACCATAATTTTGTAAGTACAGTCGGTCAAAAAAGCGGTCTTCCATTTTTGAAACCTTAAGACGCCGACAAGACTTAAATTTATTATTTTTTGTCTTGTTCACTCACTCGTTGTAGGTTTATATCATCATCATCATCATGTCAGCCGAAAGACGTCCACTGCTGGACATAGGCCTCCCCCAAAGACTTCCACAATGACCGGTAGGTTTAAACGCACGGTGTTTTTATTGAATTCCGTTAATTTCGAGGGCACAACACAATCCTGAGATGAAATACAGAAATCTTCTCCAAGGCACTAGTATCATACCATTCATTAGTTCGTACCATTTCTAAGATATTCTAGGATTCATTTTCGTTAATTTACACCCCTAGTATAATATAAAAGATCCTTAACAATTAAACAATGTTGACGTGCGTGTCATTAGAATTACGAACTGTCATATATACTTGACATTAACTTTTGCTTAACTTCACACTAACTCTTAAGGCCGTTTTTCATTCACCATTGGTGATGTAATTATTTTGTGTGTAAATGAAAAAAAAAACGGAATTTTTAAAAACTAAATATGCCACGTTGTTTCTATGGCTATACACGGCTATATGATTGAAGGAACGGAAATCAATAAAAACACCCTGTATAAGGTGGAAATTAATTACGGGTCTTGGCTCAATTTGCTGAAAGTAAACATTATTTTATTTCTCCTATGCAACAAAACCAGGGTCCGATTAACCCCACCAAGACAAGTACATGTGTGCTCACCGCTAAAAAACCGGCCAAGAGCGTGTCGGGCCACGCTCAGTGTAGGGTTCCGTAGTTTTCCGTCCGTCACATTTTTTTTTTTTGAAAAAATTACAAAAACTATTCAACCTATCAAGTTCAAAATAATTTTCCTACAAAGTTTTTATAAAGTGTTTTTTTTTTTTTCTTTTTTTTTATTAGAAACAAACAGTCGTAAAAACATATAGGTTCATAGCTAATAGCTTTACAATAAAAATATAAGTAGACCTACAGTTTCCTATATTTTAAAGTTAATTACATATAACAAAATCACTGGAACCGTTCACAGATACTTTGTCAGATTTTAAGTTTACATTTTCATTTATATGGTATCATAACAACCTTTAACAAATAATTAATAATAAATAATAATTAATAAAGTTCTACTTTTGAGATTTTTTTCATATTTTTAAAACTTATGGTTCAAAAGTTAGAGGGGGGTCCCTATTTTTTTTTACTTCTGGAGCGATTATTTCCGAAAATATTAACATTATCAAAAAATGATTTTAGTAAACCCCTATTTATTTTTAAATACCTATCTAACAATATATCACACGTTAGGGTTAAAATGAAATAAAAAAACCACTCCCCACTTTACGTATAGGGGAGGTACCCTAATAAAATATTTTTTTCCACTTTTTATTTTACCACTTTGTCGGCGTAATTGATATACATATTAGTACCAAATTTCAGCTTTCTAGTGCTAACGGTCACTGAGATTATCCGCGGACGGACAGACAGACGGACGGACAGACGGACGGACAGACGGACGGACAGACATGGCGAAACTATAAGGGTTCCTAGTTGACTACGGAACCCTAAAAAGCCCTACTCACTGTGACCGTACGGTTCCAAAACACAACCCTCTCCATCTCAGAGAGTATTGGGATCCTTGGTGTCAACATTTACATAAATAAATACGGATTGTAGTCAGCAGCTGCTTTTCACCTAATAATCTAGTGAAACCAGTTTTAAAATAAACACTAATCCTAGTAGATATTGATTTAATCTGTGAGTTTCTGTATATTGCGCCTATATGCTCAATTGCTTTGGAGGTGGACTGATGACCAAGTAAAGGCCGCGGGAGTCCGCTTGATGCAGGTATAGAATAGAATAGAATAGAATAGAATAACGTTTATTGTTGAACTGTGTACAAAGCTGATATAAAAGATATTACATAATTAGACTCAACAGTTTGTCCGTCACGGACGTACAATATAAAATCTTAAGTGTATGACATGCGGTTACAAGTTATTTAATGTGCGTTTGTATAAAACTCATTCATGCAATAAAAGGTCTTATTGATGAGCCAGCGTTTCAGGGTACTTTTGAACTCTTTACCTTCTATTGCCTTAATTTCAATAGGTAAGTTGTTAAATACTCGCATGGCAGCAATAAAAGCACTTTTGTACATAATTTTATTGTGAACCTTGGGGATACGGTAATTATATTTATACTGAGTGCGCAGATTGTGATTTAGTGAAGACATTTTAGTGAAATACTCTCCATTACGTTTTAGAAAGAGACACAGCTCAAGTATGTAAATACCGGTAAGTGTTAAAAACTCTTTTCCCTTGAATACATTTCTTAGTGAATGCCGGCAATGCAAGTGGTACATGGTGCGTAAGCATCTTTTTTGCATCCTAAATGTAGTCATAATGTCTACGGAATCACCCCAATAGATAATACCATACGTGAGTAGTGAAAATACATTTCCATAATAAGCGCTCTTTAAGACATTCTCAGAACAGGTCTCAGAAAGTACCGATAAGGCATAACAAGCTTTTGCAATTTTTTTGTTGAGTTCGGCGATGTGAGAGGCGGAGGTGGCGGAGGACCAACCACTGTGGCACTCTTTGGGCTCCCCCAGCAGGACCTATGTCCTCCGCCGGCAGTGGACGTCCTTCGGGTGATACGAGTATGATGATGATGATGACATTGTAGGAGCATGCAGTTCAAGATTGGTTTTACTACATATACCTTTTAAAAGAAATACTACTAAGATTTGGAATGACTTGCCACCACCTCTATGAGAACCTATTGGACTACAAAAATACAAGCGGCTAGTTCAAACCCACTTACTGACAATACAAGGCGGATTTAACTCTCCCTCCTAACAATGGCAATACCTAGTACAGCATACACACTCACGCAAATTCATACATATACACACACACATTTACCTACCCACACTCGCATACGCACACACCCGCACTAGCTCACTCACACACACACACACGCACGAGCACACACAAACCACCTGTACCTATGTTTATTATTTTTTATTTTATTATATATTTTTTTTATTTTTACAATTTAAAATGCACAATTTTTTACCCCCCTTCTTTCCTGCATGTAAGCACAGACGTACCAAAACTGAATTATAAGTACTTATAATATTAGTTGCGACCCTTCCTTAGGTCTAAATGTGACTAATGAATGACTAATAAATAAACATTTATTAGTTATTTATTAGTTAGTTAGTTATTTATTATCTATATTGGGACCAGACTGAAAACCAGCGCCGGGCATTCCTGCCCAGCACATGCTGAGCCTGGGACCCTTTGCCTCAGCTTTTTCAAATTACTTTTATATTAGGCTATTCTATTTGTATCCCGTACTATTGTTTTTTGATTTTAATTCTGTTTATGTATGGTTAAGGTTTTTTTTTCTTTCTGGGCAATAAACGTATTCTTATTCTTATTCTTACTTGGTTGTCTTTATAGAGGTAAGTAGCACCGCTCGCACCCAGCGTACTCTCGCAACCTTTACCAGGTCATTAGTCTGGGGTACTAACCTGCACAGTAACAACATCAGGTTGATCAGGTTTCAGCTTCCGTTGGTAACGTCTCCGATATCTTAACTGCAATTATTTTAATAATAATAATAAATTGTTATTTATTAAGGTATATACCCATCAATTTACAAAAGATAAAATTCAAAAATTCAAAGCTAAAAAATATTTATAGTAATACAATGAAAAAAGGTAATACAATAAACAAGCCATCTTTGACAGCTTACTCGTCAGATAGCATGTACACCACATTAACAATGCTGTTCTGTTCGTCGAACACGTGCGTTTATATTATAATGGGATAAAATCTTTCCTATATATTTACTTCAAGTCACAAACCCAGTGTAAGGCTGGAAACAGTGATCGACGGATGGTCAGCGCGTATGCTCGGTCGGCTGTAGTCACAGTTCATGGTCAGAGTCATTTATTTTATAAATAGTACGTATAGATAGTAGAAAGCATACCGTGCGTTCAGATTGATGCTCACTGACTGTTAGTTAAATTAATAATTCTAATGACATGAAGTGGAATTGAATTGAATTTCTTTCAGCTATTGAAGAATTTTCTTTTAGCTTTTACTATATAATAAAATATATAACTGTAATGTGTAAAAGTTAAGTAGTTTAAGTTATTTTGCAGTGCCCTTGCAGGGTTTATGTTGAAAGCATGTTATGTAGTTTTAAGATCGTATTGTACAACAAAATGCAATAAGTATGTATGAATATGAATATTATGTTTTATTTTTTAATAGAGTGTTTTTATGGACAGATATAACGTAAACTAGCAGAGCCGAAGTTGGTCTGACAGTAGACCCTAGAGCTAAACTAACTCGGCACAATACCCAAGATATCCCGGACATCAGCCTGTACGAGATTAGAATGGCTCTTAAACAGCTCAGAAACAACAAGGCACCCGGTGAAGACGGAATTACAGCCGAACTCCTGAAGGCGGGTGGAAAACCGATCCTTACGGCCCTTCAGAAGTTGTTCGACTTCGTCCTACTGGAAGGGAGAACGCCAAAGGCATGGAGCAGAGGTGTGGCGGTGCTGTTCTTCAAAAAGGGCGACAACGCTCTGCTGAAGAACTACCGACCCATCTCACTTCTGAGCCATGTCTATAAGCTGTGTTCTAGAGTCATTACGAACCGTCTCACACGCAGGCTAGATGACTTCCAGCCTCCCGGACAAGCTGGTTTCCGAAGAGGCTTTAGTACCGTAGACCACATCCATACGCTTCGTCAGGTTATACAGAAGACTAAGGAGTATAACCTGCCCCTCTGTTTAGCGTTCGTGGACTACGAGAAGTCCTTCGATTCGATCAAAACCTGGGCTGTACTACAATCTCTCCAGCGGTGCCAAGTTGACTACCGCTATATCGAAGTGCTGAAGTGTTTGTACGAAAACGCCACTATATCAGTCCAACTCCAGGACCAGAACTCGAAACCTTTTCCGTTGCAGCGGGGAGTCAAGCAAGGAGATTTTATTTCTCCTAAGCTGTTCTCCGCTGCACTGGAGGATGTTTTCGAGACTCTGGACTGGAGAAGGCTAGGCATCAACATAAACGGCGAGTACATCACTCACCTTCGGTTTGCTGACGATATAGTAGGCTGAGACCATGGAGGATTTAAGTACAATGCTCAATGACCTCAGTAAACCCTCAGCGCGAGTTGGTCTTAGGATGAACATGGACAAGACAAAGATCATGTCAAATGCCCATGTAGCACCAACTCCCGTAACAATCGGACATTTTACGCTCGAAGTTGTAGACGATTACATATACCTAGGACAGATTGTCCAGTTTGGTAGGTCCAACTTCGAAAAAGGCACACCTTTTTTTCCAATATCCCGCAGTGTCTGAAGAGGGAAGTTTTTGACCAGTGTGTGTTGCCAGTGATGACATATGGCACTGAAACGTAGCCGCTTACTATGGGCCTCATAAGAAGGCTCAAAGTCACCCAAAGAGCAATGGAAAGGGCTATGCTGGGAGTTTCTTTGCGCGATCGCGTCAGAAGTGAGGTTATCCGCAGTAGAACCAAAGTAACCGATGTAGCCCTCTGAATCGTTAACTTAAGTGGCAGTGGGCGGGGCACATTGCTCGTAGAACCGATGGCCGTTGGGGCGGAAAGGTTCTCGAGTGGCGACCACGTACTGGAAGGCGCAGCGTGGGTAGGCCCCCCACAAAGTGGACTGATGACCTGGTAAAGGTCTCGGGAATCCACTGGATTCGGGTGGCGCAGGACCGGTCATTGTGGCACTCTTTAGGGGAGGCCTACGTCCAGCAGTGGACGTCTTTAGCCTGATATAATGATAATGATGTTTTTTATTGTTATTTTTTTTTGTGATCCTTATTTTTAATGTGATTGTATTTAAATAAAGCTCATGTGTTTTTAAACGCAATGTAAGTTTGTATGTTACTTTTTGAATAAATTACTAAACTAAACTATCAAAACCGTCAGCGCTGGTCAGCGCGTATGCGACCGCACAAAAGCACGAACGCACGACAGACCATACGCTTTGACGTCGATCGAGCACTGTTACGAGTATTGACAAATACTAAGTGTGAGGACATTTTGAAAATCTCGCAGTTTGAAATTGATGATAACCATTTAAGCAGTCTACTTGCTAGCACGGACGATACGACACAACTCTTGAAACGTCGATTGCAAATCCATAACGACAATGCCAAACCCTGAAGTTTTCAGTAATGTGCATTACACACCCATCAATTTGTCGTAACAACCCAAAGACGCTACCATAATGGGCGATTCACACCGAACAACCGGAGTCGGCGCGCACGCCACCAGAGTCAAAGAAATTTTAACCTTCTATACAGAAGCTAGACTTCGTATCCAAACGTCAGTGGCAGAACCCATTCAAATATGAAATCTAACATCTGTATGGAGGGTTTGAATTCCTTTGACTCTAGTAGGGTGCGCGCCGACTCCAGCCGTTCGGTGTGAATCGTCCATAAGACGGAAATGGCTTGGTCAGACGTACCGAGTACAGTGGCGATACTGGCGAGAGAGTGCGCTCGGCCGAGCAAATTGCCCGAGCGAGTAAACAAAACAAGATCCAACTGACTCGCTCAGTCATTTTGCTCGGCCGAGTGCAGTCTCTCGCCACAGTACTCGGTACGTGTGCTCAAGGCAAAAGAGATAGCAATCGCACAAATCATTTACTTTCAAGACGGTTCATCATCATCATCATCCTCCTAGCGTTATTCCCAGTACAGTTGCATCCTGAAGAATGCCTGGGGTCCGCTACCTAATCCCAAGAATTGGCGTAGGCACTAGTTAGTTACTTTCAAGACGGTTGTTGTGACAAAACGATAGGTGTGTTGAACGCTTAAGGTCGCGGTCTGGACGCGAGGGCACTCAATTGTATGAGCCCCCGCTCACCGCCCCGCAGCCCGCTGGCGTCCAGTCCAGACCGCCTATGTGTTAGGGTATCATAAACCCAACTATACCCGAAGTGAAAAATGTTACCTGCTCTATCAAATCCACGTCGTCTCTGAACTCGATAGCTCCGGTCGGTATTTTTGTCTGGATTTGAATGGCTTCGACGGTTTCAACTGGACGATCGCTTAATACACATAAACGTAATCAAATTAAATTTTAATATATGGTATTGGTATCGTAACCCCGAGTATATATTTTAATATATTGTGTCGTGTAAAAACCCTGCTACAGGCAGACTGGCGGCACGCGATTTTCCTGGTAGGGTAGTATAGGTCGATTCACAAGAGCTGGCGCGGAATGTCTATGAAATTAATGACAGTTTCATACATTTTACGCGCCAGCTCTTGTGAATCGTCCTATAAATCGTCCTATAATCGAAACCATCGTGAAGAGACCTGTCTAATCCCAACAAGGTCTGTTGCAAGGGTTGGTCGTGGTTAGATGGCAGTCGCTTTTGTAAAACTGGTGCTTACACCAAATCTTGGGATTAGGCATCAAAGCGAACTGGGTTCCAACCTGGAAAACGCTACAAAAAAAACAGGCCAAGTGTGAGTCGAACTGTCAAACTAGCGCACAGAGGGTTCCGTACAACTAAACAAGTAAATTATTAACAAAAAAACACCAAACTTTGCCAGACCCCATCCTCTTGGTAATTTGAGTACCTTATTTTTTGCCTTACCCCATCCTCTTGGTTTATAATTTGAGGAGTTCCTTCGATTTTTCCAAGATCCCGTCATCAGATCCAGACTTGGTGACAATGGGCCCAACTAGAACCACACCCTTTTAAACAAAAAAGGAATTTTTTAAATCGGTCCACTAGTCTCCGAGTAATCGGTGAACATACATAAAAAAAAAAATATTTCGACTAATTGAGAACCTCCTCCTTTTTTGAAGTCGGTTAAAAACATGTGATTTATGAATATATTGGTATTTGTTGGTAAAATATACGTAATACACCAAATTTCAAGTTTATATATAGGTCAATGGGAAGTTAAATATTCTTCGGAACAAAATGTGACAGACGACAGATGGACACGCGAGTGATAGCAATAGGGCTCCGTTTGGACCGTTCAGGTACGGAACGGAACTCTAAAAATTATGATATATGTCGTGTTAAAATCTTAAAACACTACTCAACTACAGAATATGCAGTGAATTGTCTATCTCGAGTCAATACTCCGTTCGGTCTCACTAATGTATTAATAGTCTGGCAAACGCAAGCTGAATCCACTAGATTCATTAACGCGGCAACACTGTTGCCAGCATATATGCGTATGAGTTGTATGGCTTTTAGTCTAGTCGCATGATTGAATCTAGTGGATTCAACTACCGTTTGCTAGACTCCGAAATGTGTAGGTACCAACGTACCAACTAGCAACTATGCGTCTTAGTGGTAACGTGTATAAAGATATATATCCACTAATAAGGTCCTAAAATGTATACATAAATTTGCTGTCGACTGTACATATAATTGCACGCCTGTGAATTTAGAGAAACAACAAACTTACTACGAGTGTACTAGTCCAAATATTGTGTCTTACAATCTTTTTATGATACGGCCAAGATGTACTTTTTTAAAGTTGATTGGGACTGGTAGAGCTGGGTAGTGTGAAGTAGAAGCTCTTTGCTTTACGATTTAATAACTTTTTAGCGCAGGAAACGTATGGGCTAGGTAGTCTTGGCAGTTAAACTTTTCATGAAATGTTTTAGCAGGATTCATTTTTGTATGTTCCAGAGTCAGTGATATTGGTGGCATTTTGGGCTTTCATTTATCGACTTTTAATGTACCTATTGTATAGGCATCGATAAACACGTAAGTTTAGAAAAGACTAAGCATTTGAAGGGTCCACAGAAAAAAACATGTCTAGACCATTTAAATTTCAAAGCAAAAAGCAACCTAACTAATAAAGACAAGGTGCAAACTCCAATGTTCCGGACTCTGGAAGTTCTAAATGTCCAATCCTTGACGATGCTCACTCCTTCTCATCGCGTTTAATTCTGGTGTTTCCATCTATAATCTATATATACTATAAAACTTATTTTAAAATGTCCTCTGCTCTTCTAGAAGGCATTGTTTGTTTCTGTGTATTGCGCACAATTATATGCTTACCTACCTCAGCCTAGCTACTTTGTTACTTCTACTTACCTTACAAAAGTAATTTCATTGGCAATGTCATCCCAAATCCAGTGTCCCTCTTCATACAGTCCCTCTCCTCCTTCATCGTCCTCGTCGGCCATTAGGTAAGTACTTATTTACAAACGTATTCTGGAAAAACTCCCGAATATTGAAATTGAAATGATTAATTATAATTTAACTCTGAAACGTCAATGAGACGTACAACATTTTTTATTGAAGGCTAATTGACATTTATAATATTTAAGGTTGGCTTGACTTGACTTTTATTCACACGGATTGTTCAGAAAATAGTAGATGGGTAGAACATTTTGTGTTTTAGGATTAGTGATCGTTATCAACGTGCAGATTTCATAGCAAAGTATATTCGAGCTCAATCGGGCTCTCTTTTAAAATGTCATTGCGCCTTATTTGCGCCTAGCAGTTGGCTTGAACGTACCCAGCATTGGAATGACATTGTACCTGAGTACCTGACTTAGTTTTGAGGTCAGAGTAAGTTGGTTCCATAATTGGGCTTGAACAAGAATTGCTAAGTTGATTTGGTTGAGTCCGGTTGGTATATTTTCTTGATAAAATTCACGCAGCCGGATGTGTATTAATTGGATCGAGCATATTGAGTCTCGTGTTGGTTTTTGCTGTTAGAAAAATAGCGCGTATTGCCCCTTCGCGGGCCGTGTGATATTTGTGAACATTGAACTAAGAGTGTATGTATGTGGACTACGTAGTGCGCGGGGGGTGGATTGACCTCTCTCTCTCTCTCCACCGACTCGGAAGGTGCTCCGCGGGCCCTCGTCGAGCTCCGAGTCTTCGCCGGATGGAGCAGGAACTACCTCACCCGTGAGTTATTTTGAACTTTAAATGTAGTTAGTTTATAAGTTTGTAAGACCCGCGTATTCGCGTGGCAAACTCGCGAAGCTCGTTTCCTTTACATAAGGGCGGAATCGTTCAAAGTATGGTTGGCAAAAAAATACACAAGACTTTTCAATCAATATGAAAATATTAGGGTAATTCCGGGGTAGATGGCCCATCGAAATAATTCATGGAAGAGTTGACTAGATGTTACTAGTAACAGTTGCAGTTCGCTTTGCATCGTGCGTGGGAGCTATGTTACGACGAGAATTTTAGTGAAAAAACCTTAAGGAAAATTCTTGTAAATTATTTGCATAGTGAAGATAATTTATAGGAAGTTCTTGTTTTAGGTAGGTGTGAAGTTAGATTTCTAAAATACTGTTTATTGTTGTATTTATTGCTAAGTATATTAGCAAAGCATTGTGTATCCTCAAAATTACGCGTGTCTTTTACTTATTTAAATTAGGTGTGGTCAACTCTCCCAGGAAAAAAGGCCAGATGGTCAGTTGGAGTCCGTTTATTAGAAAAAAATACCTAAAAGCCGTGACGTAACCCATTAATAGTATTACTTTTTTTTACCAGTAATTTGTGTTCCACTGCTGAGCAAAGACCTCCCTTCTTTTCTTCCACGTATCCCTGTCCTGGGCTGTCTCCCACCAGTCTTGCTCAAAGACGTCGGTTTTCATCTCGCCATCTCCGTCGAGTTCGGCCGCGACGCCGTGTTCGATTTTGTGGGACCCACTTGGTGGTGATTTTAGTCCACGAGTCTTCCGGCATGTGGTAGACGTGCCCGGCCCAGTCCCATTTAAGTTTGGCGGCTGTGTGAGCCCCAAACCCCGAGGATAGATTTCTGAACTTTTGCCAAAGACCATGTTTGGGCTCCGTAGGTAAGGATTGGAAGAATGCACATGTCCATGAGTTTTCGTTTTAAAGATATTGGAAGGTTTCCCTTGATGTACTCCTTCATAGACCAATAGCTCTTCCAGGCCTTTTCGGTGCTTCTGGCAACCTCTTTGTCTGGTCGGGCCTGGAAAGAGACTATGCGGCCTAGGTATCGAGTATAAAAAATATATAAATGAAAAGACTCTGCTGCAGATACGAAAATTACTACGAAACACTTCCTCTTAAATACAGGCTGGCTTCAGTGTACATTGTGCCAAATTTGGAATCTTGAAAATCATACTCAATTTGTAGACGTATGTTCCCAATGTGGTCTAAAGATACAAAAACCAAACGTATTGGCGCACGTCTACATTTTCGGAATTCTTCAGATTCTCATGTTTACATATTCCCAATTTTACAGATTCTAAGTTTACAGATTCCTAATAATATATACTTATAATATATTATAAAGCTGAAGAGTGTATTCCTTTGTTTGAACGCGCTAATCTCAGGAACTACTGGTTCGAATTGAAAAATCCTTTTTGTGTTGGATAGTCCATTTATCGAGGAAGGCTTTAGGCTATATAACACGCTGCGACCAATAGGAGCGAAGACGCGGACGAAATCGCGGGTAACAGCTAGATAGCAATAAAACAGAAATATGTAAGTGGCCCCTATTTTCTTTTGAGTATTATATTATGTTTGGGTTTATTTTACATTCATATTTATTCTATTTAGTGACGAAAATATGTATAATTTTCGACTGTATCCCCGATACAAACCCAAAATGGCAAAAACGGAACCCTCATAGATTCGTCATGTCTGTCCGTCCGTCCGACCGTCCGTCCGTATGTCACAGCCGATTTATTCGGAGACTATGACTACTACAATTATGAAATTAAGGAAGGTGTATGCTATGAACCGCTATAGAAATATGATATGAAATAATGAAAAAAATATTTAACTTGGGGGGCGCCCCATACACGTAACAGGGGGGTCAACATTTTTTTTTTCAATGCACATACATAGGCGTGTGGGGTATCTATGGATAGGCCTTCAAAAATGGCCCGATTTTTCGCAGTTTTTTTTTTTAAATTAGGTTTTTAGTTTAGGTTTTTGTTTTTATTAGCTTTAAATAGATTGAAATGAGGTTGTATCACAGACCATCCTTGTCTATGACAATTCAATATTAATCTTGAATTTAGGTTCTTTATAAAAAGAATAGGGAACCTTGTCACTTCCAGTGGGTGAAGAATCTGAAGGCTTCATGTCAGCAGATGAAGAGGATATAGAAGAACCTGCGGAACCACGAAGATATCCTTCAAGGAATAGGAAAACCAGGCAGTGAAATGAAATGAAATGAAATGAAAAATGAAATGAAATGAAAAATTTATTGGTAACAATTGTTACATGTCTTTTATAATACAATTTGAATTTATACAATTTTAAATTATATTATCATTGTTAAATTAAAAAAATCGCTGTAATCGTAAAACAGGTTTTTAACAGCCACTTCTTCATTCTATATTTGAATCCAGCGGTGGAAGCTGCATTTCTGATGGTCTCAGGCAAGCGATTATATATAGATGGTCCAAGGCTGTAGACCGACTTTCCTGACTTCGCTAGTCTGTGTCGCTCAGTCACCAGCCTGTCTCCATGCTTGTTGCTCCGTAAGGGATATCTGGAGTTCGTGCCCCTGCATTTGAACTGACCAAGGTTTTCATGAGTGAATATTGCCACTTGGTAAATCAGTATGCATGGTAGGGGCAGAATTTGGAACTCCAGAAAGAGGTCCCGTGCCGGAGCATCGGCCGGTTTGCCGGCCATTCCACGGACCGCTCTCTTTTGCATGGAGAACACTCGGTACCAGTCCGCAGCCCGGGCCCACAACTCCACGCCGTACGTCAGCACCGAGTGGACCGTTGCGAAGTAACAATCCCGCACAGCGGCCCGCCCGGCGGTGCGCGCTAATCGGCGCAGCGCGAAGCATGCGTGACCCAGACGGCCGCACACCTCGTTTATATGCTTCTCCCACTTCAAAGCACTATCGAGGTGAAACCCGAGCAAGCGCGCGCATGACACTTGCTGTAAAGGGGCATTGCCTGCGCACACTCGCAGGCTCTCTCTAGGGTGACCGTTGAGCTTTACCGGCATAACACAGGTTTTTTCCCTGTTTAGCGCCAGTCCATTAGCCCGAAACCACTTATGTAGTTGCTGGACGACGTTGTTTAGGGCTGTTTCGAGCTCACTCCTCGTCGGCGTGTTGACTACTGCCGTGACGTCGTCTGCGTACATGTAAATGGCAGCACCTCTTATCGCTTGGGGCAGGTCATTTAAGAGGATGCTAAACAGGGAGTTAGACAGGCATGAACCCTGCGGCACACCCATCAGGTTCCGGCGCATCACTTCCCGCACGAGGTCTGTGGTCGACCGGCCCTGCCTGTATGCGTATTGGCTCTCTGACAATATATTTCTCGGGGACCAGAACGAGAGCAACCTTCTGTTTAGCCCTACCTCGAAACACTTACTGGGCCCGGGAACTAATGAAATGGGCCGATACGATTTAATGTGCCTCTTATTACCCTTGCCTTTGTATAACGGGCAGATTTTGACCTTTTTTAGGCACTGTGGATATGTACCCATCCGCATACAATTGTTGAATAGCTGTTTCAGTAGGTTAGCGGATAGGCCGTAAATATCTGTGCTATTTTTGGCCGCTATAGAGGATGACAGGATCTTGCTGACTTCTGCCGGAGTGAATGGGCTCAACCTAATGGAGCATTCGCTATGTGGGGTCCTGCCGGTCAGCGTGGTGAGACACCGCGAACGATCGGCGGCGGGTGCGCCGCACGCAGCGCCGGCTGTTATAAATTCTTCGTTCACGGCATCTACCAGCTGTTGCTTGGACGCGACCGAGCTACCCTCATCGTTAACGAGTAAGTCTGTGTAATCCACGCGCAGTTTCAGGACTATATCCTATATCACACAACAAACCATGAAAAGGATCCCACTACTGTTCAAGAAGCTCTGTCGTGTCGAGATGCTGACAAATGGAGAGCAGCAATTCAGGAGGAGTTAGATGCTCTCAAGAAAAACAACACATGGACTCTCGTGAAGCCTCCTAAAAAGATTAACGTCGTTGATTCTAAATGATTATTTAAAATCAAAGAAGAGGCGGGAAATAGACACAGGTACAAAGCCCGGCTGGTGACAAGAGGCTTCAGTCAAAGGTGGGGCATAGATTACAACGAGACGTTTTCGCCGGTCGTACGCCACAGTTCATTGAGGTTGCTAATGGCAATAGCAAGCAAGATTGGACTGAACATAGATCAGATGGACGTTAAGACTGCATTCTTAAACGGAGACCTAAGCGAAACTGTTTACATGAAGCAACCTGAAGGTTTTGAAGACAAGGAGAAGAGAGACCATGTATGTCGGCTCAATCGTTCGCTCTATGGGTTAAAGCAAGCACGTCGAGCGTGGAACAACAAGCTTGACGGAGAATTGAAGAACTCAAAAAAATTAATCATGCATTTATACAAGATCAAAAGAAAACAAGATCATCATAATAGCAGTTTATGTGGATGATTTATTGATTTTTTGGAACAATGAAGATGAGTTTCGTAAGGTCAAGAGTGACCTCATGTCCAAATTCGAAATGAAGGATCTTGGAAAAGCTGAATTCATTTTGGGAATGCAGATAACTCAGACAAAGGATGTGATCAAAGTTGATCAGGAGAGGTACATCGAGAAAATCCTCAAGACCTTTGGAATGGAAGACTGCAAGACAGCAGCAACTCCGGCAATTGCTGGCTGTCACTTAAAGAAGTCAGAACAGAAGCCTGATGACAGGATCCCATATCAGAATCTTATCGGATCTTTGATGTATTTAGCAGTATGTACAAGGCCAGACATAACACATACAGTCAGTACTCTGAGTCAGTTTAACACTTGCTATACAGAAGAACACTGGGTAGCAGCCAAGCGTATGCTCCGCTACCTAAAAGGGACAAAGTCTCTCGGAATAGTGTATTCCAAAAGAAGTAATACAAACAGATTCATCCAAGGATATTCAGATGCAAGTCACGGAGGTGATGAAGACAGAATGTCTTGGACTGGCTATGCCTTTATAGCTCAAGGAGCAGCTGTCAGCTGGCAAAGCATCAAGCAGAGGACAATAGCACTATCGATGGCTGAGGCGGAATACGTAGCCATGTCAGAAGCTGCTAGAGAGGAGATTCCTCAAGAGGCTTATTGCGGAGATCATCAAAAAAGAAGAGGAACTGATTCCAATACTCAGTGATAGCCAATCTGCAATAGCCATAGAAGAAAATCCGGTACATCATCAGAGAACTAAGCACAGACGTACGCTACCACTTTGTGAGAGAAGCCATCATGAATAAACAGATAGCAGTTACGTATGTCGAGACAGATCGTATGTTTGCTGATGTACTCACGTAATCTCTACCAAAAGGGAAGTTTGTATGGTGCAGAAGTAAGTTGATGAGCATGTAAGATTGTTGAATGTCTTAATGCCTGTGTAGTCAAAATTAAGGAGGAGTGTTTGAAATGAGGTTGTATCACAGACCATCCTTGTCTATGACAATTCAATATTAATTTTGAATTTAGGTTCTTTATAAAAAGAATAGGGAACCTTGTCACTTCTTGGTGTGTCAACATATGTGTCAGTATATAAACTATCGTGTATTTTTCTTGTTATTTGCATTTTTTATTATATCATCGTATAATAAATACTTGCTAGAGATTTACTCCGTTGTGCTCATTTTATGTCACTGTGACTCTGCTCCGTCCCACCCCATCATAGATTTTAGATTTGTTTGTGTATGTTTAATTTTATCCATAAATATTCTTTAATATTTTTATAGGTATATGTTTTGAGTTACTAAGATAAAATGAAATATTAGCAATTTTGAAGCATACTCGGCATTCGCGCCCGCCATGCAATCGTATACAAAGGTAGGTAAATACTAGATAGAATAAAATGCAACAGAAATTATTTTACCGAAACCTTCTGCGAAATGAACGAAACTATTGTTATCTTTGCCTATTGTGCTATAGAGCTTTTAAGTTTTAACAAAGCTTGGTTTTTCCCAGCACAAATTATGTCATGTTTTAAGGTTATAAACTTATTGTACTGGGATGACAGGTAAATGACAGGTGTCACCGCCAAGTTATGTTACAAGCACTATAGTGTCATCCCATGGAGATATCAGGTATATCTACTCGTGTCATATCTTGGGCTCAAAGCACACGTTTGGTACCTTGTCATAAGGAGGTTGCTTGTCATAGTTTGGGGGGTTCGGTGCTCATTGCGTTCATTGTCATATTCGCGCGCTTATTTGTCAAGGCCGTTGGCACCGCTCTCGAGTAATATTCGACTCCATTTGCGCTACACGAGCCATCATCCCGCATCGACAACAGCAGGGTACACCGGCAACAGTGCCATAGAACATGAAATGATCCGGAATTGAAGTATGCTGCGAGCCTTAAAAGTTCACGATATGAATAATAATTTCCAACACTATAACTATATTTAGTGGTTTACTCTCGTTGTTTCAAATATATCTCAACTCAGTTTATGTGCGCCTGCATCCGTGAACTGACCAATGTTTTGTGAAAAAGTTTTACATTGTACGTAATCCACGCTCCAGTGTAAATACGGAGATATGAGCACACAAATATAAATTTACTCAATTTTTATTCATAATAGTAGTTCATGGATGGCTATAACTTACGAATTTGAATTTGCATCCTGCGTGTTTGTAAGTTTTGTAAAATTTACGACGTTACCAGTAAGTTAGGTACTCGCGCGATGCCACTGAATATAAAGTTATGCTAATGCTGCAATTCCAAACCTTAAAACTTGTAAAATGAAATGCTCCAAGTTATTCCATGCATGTTGCTCACCGCGGATGCGATTGCGCGAATACAAATTGATCTCGCTAAGCTTAAATAATACGGCCAATACGGCGTGTGCAACTTTGCTTTCACACGAGGAACAGTTTAGTCGATCTAAAAGTAGACTTGGACAGGGAACTGGGTCAATTTACTGAAACAACATTTTGAGTTCTTAGGAGAATTCTCGAAAGCAGAGCTGAATGAATCGAATCGCATAAGAAATACACGCAAGTAAAACGGGTACACTGTGTATTTAAATTAACAACGTATGCTTTTTTTTGCTTTTGTGTTTTCGGTAATTTTATTCACGTATCATTCACGTTGTCCTAAATCATAGAGAAATAAATAAGACAAAGTTCTCACTCCATACATCAGTTTTGTTATCAAAACTACGGGTTATTTTTTAGTCGGCATCTAGCGTCAAATAGCGGAATTATAGCTACTTCTGCTAGTCGACAATAGATGCCGTGACGAACGAACAATCGAATGCTCAACAATTTTTAGCTAATTTTATAACCGGATTAACCGGAACTCTGTTTTGAACTCATTCTGCTTTAAATATTAGTAGTATATTGTTGAGAAATGCACTTAACGTCAGTAGCGACATACGTGATATCTAGTATCTTTATAGCAATACTGATAATTCCGCTATTTGACGCTAAATGTCGACTACGAAATAACCAGTAAAAACTGATGTATGGAGTGAGAAATCTATCTTACTTATTTCTCTATGTTCTAAAGTTACTTGGAAGAGATCGCTCTTTAATGATAAGAATAAGACCGCCGGCTATCTACCTCTATCTACGTGGTTTTATTTCTCTTTGTAACTAGTTCGTTTGGGGGGGTGCATAATACAGAGTACTAAATTTGTTTATATTGTAAAGTTCATGACTAGCTACATCCGCCGATTCTGGCACTTGGTATAAATAGTTTAACATTGGTGTCGCCGACTGGTCTCAGCAAGGTCAGCGGAAGGCTTAGAAAGAGTCTCATTCTCACTACAAAGGGAAATCGCTGCTACAGGCTACGTCGGTCGTAGCATATGGAGACATGCTTGGCTACTGGCGCCGAAAATGCCACATGCCGGGTGAGTTGTTATGTTACAGTAATAAGTTTCTGTCAAAAAAAAAAACATTGGGACAAGCTTTTATTGCTGGCTGTAATTTTTTTGCACAGACATCTCATCAACTAGTTGAGACGGTTACAATGAGCTCACAAACACGAGATAAGGTTTTCGTTGGTGCAATAAAAAATAATTAACCAAGGGCCAACAAATCGTTCCTACTCGTATATGTTTCCAAGGACAGAGTACGAGTATCCGGTCTAGGAGCGCTCGTGGCCCAGCGGCACCCAGTGCGGTATGCGAGGTTAAGCAACGTCGGCCGAGGTGAACTCTTGGATGGGTGACCGCTTTGAGGTCACTAACTGAGCGCTTCCGTGCTTTGGAAGGAACTTTAAGCCGTTGATCCGTTGATCATCAGACAGTTAGCTTCTAACAGACAAGTTGCAACTATTACGAAAACCGTCACTTGAAGTCGTAGCCGGGCCAGGATTATTCGGGTCGCAATGCGATGAAGCGCCAAACGTCATAGACTCCTAAACAGTCACGCAGAATTTAGTACAGCATGTTGTCTGAATGAGGAGATTCGTAGGAAAATCAGGGTCGTCAACATAGCTCAGCAAGTTGCAAAACCCAAGTGGCAGTGGGCGGAGCACATCGCTCGTAGAACCGATGGCAAGTGGGGCAGAAAGGTTCTTGAGTGGCGACCACGCACCGGAAGACGCGGCGTGGGAAGGCCCCTAACAAGGTGGACTGACGTTCTACATGCAGAGCAGCAATGCACGTGAGGCTGAAGTTGAGAGTCACAATGCCTAGACATATAAACCGATAGACAAACAGACACGAATTCTTAAAACTGTTGAAATGTGTTCTGTTTCGATGCCAAGGGCCCTTCAATCGCTCCATTGATTTATCCCATATCTTCAATGTACAGATTTTCGACCCTCTACAGCTGTATTATATGTATACGGATAAGCATAGATCCTGGGGCCTTTCAGCTCTAATCTCTCTCGCTCTAATCAAGATCGCGGGAAGCCGTTGGATGAAGGCGGCGTAGGACCGGTCACTGGGGAAATCCTAGGGGGAGGCCTTTGTCCAGCAGTAGACGTCTTTCGGCTGATGTGATGTTGTCTGAACGTAAATGCTGCTGCGTCCAACACATTAGTAAAAAAAGTAACTGTTATTTATTCTTCATTTTAGGCATATTATAAATATGCATCTATGAATGTCAATAAACTACCACCGGTTCCGAAAAATAAACATCTGCCACGAGAAAAACCGGCGTAAGAAACTCGGCGAGGTGTCATTGTGGGTGGATTGAAATCATATATGATGTCAGAATCAAAGTATTATGCCTAAATTACATAAAGGATAAAAGTTTTCGATATGAACGATTATGACCATAACCTGTGAACTAGAAACCATTTTGAACAAGTGTGTCACATGTGTTAATTCATTGAATTCGAGCACACAGACGATTGCACAGGGGGGGCCGTGCTGCTTTGATCGTGTGCGCTCTCGCATGTGATCAGATGAGGCTGCCAGGTGAGGGCGACTAGTCGCATTTATATGTAGGTACAAGGAAAACTTGAGGAATAAACATTTCGTGACGACTGCAGGGGTTATTTGAGATGCACTAGAAATAAAATACGCACAAGGGCAGAGATGACACTTACGGCTCTCCCTTTTCAATCAGCTACAAACAGCAAGCTACAAGCATCTTCAAAGCGAAACGATGTTATAATCTTCAGTTTCTGGTACTTTAATTACCTGTACTTAAGTGCATATATTCATAAAGATTCATGGTATTTTGAGGTATCTTCGTCATATGAATAATAAAAAATTCATACTGCACCCTCTTCCAGCAAAAACTAAAGCTGCCCATCAACGTTCAATTCAAACGTACCTAGTTCAAAGCGAGGGGCTAATAAAGTGGGCCCGATGAAAGTGAGTCATCTACGCGAGCAGATTTCATTAGACCACTACTAAGATAGATCAACTTTAGGGATCGAGGTCAGAAATAATCCCAGAAGGTTGCTTGAGTATTAAGTAAACTCATCACCAGGCATTTATAATTAAAGCGCGAACACGTAATGAGAACGCCCTACGCAGGGTCACTGGCTGTATGAGTTATGACTCATAGAATTAAAAATGTAAGCCACCTGGCCATCTGCATACCTATGTATAGTACAGGTCAAGTGCTAGCCAGACTCACGTGCCGAGGGTTCCGCACAAATTTAGCTTTTAAAGAATAACTAATATTTTTGCTTCCTACCATATCAGCCCTAGGACGTCCACTGCTGGACATAGGCCTCCCCCAATTACATGAGGGGTAAATGCCATAATCGCCACGCTTGGCATGCGGGTTGGCGATCGCAGTATCTCCACCGCACTCAAGGAATATTTTTGCTTATTTTATATATATTGACGACCTGTTTAGCCTAGTTGATAGTGACTCTGCCTCCGACCTAGAGGTCCCGGGTTCGAATCCCGGCCAGGGCATTTATTTGTGCATTTATCACGGATATTTGTTCTTGGGTCTTGGATGTTTTCTATGTATTTAAGTATGTATTTATCTATATAAGTATATATATCGTCGTCTAGAACCCATAGTACAAGCTTTGCTTAGTTTGGGACTAGGTCGATTTGTGTAAGATTGTCCCCGAATATTTATTTTGGGACTAGGTCGATTTGTTTATGATAGTCCCCCAATATTTATTTAAATAAAAGGTTCTTTTTATGATAACAAAAACTAACCTAGATAGAGAACCAGTTATATGTTTCCTGTACTATTTACATCAATATTATTAAAATAAAATAAAATATATAATTAATTATTAAAAAATATTTCTTCATCAATAATATTATTATTATAAGAAATAATTTCTAAATTTTCCCTTTGCCCCCCTTTCTCTCTTTATCTTCGAATGTTTTTTACATTATCCTATTTATCCTTCATAAGTCGACAAACAACCTACCTCTAAAGGAATGATAAAAAATAGGTAAGTACCTACTTTTTATTTTTACTGACAGAAAAAACTTTTTCTGAGTGCCGAAGCGTGTACTTGTAACACTAAAGACACGAGCTCAGTACTTTATGGAACGCCGACGCAACAAATTTTTGTAAGTACCTACTCACCCGCTGAAAGTGTGTACAAAACAACAACAAACAGTCCGATGCTCTCTGTAGAATTAGATTCCATCTTATTGTAAATTTTGTAGATATTACCTGCACGGAAATGGATTGCCTACTTCAATACCTACTTGATTCCATGTTTGTTAAAGTTATGATTGCTCAGGTTAGAAAAAATTGATAATAAGCATTTTCGCAAAGTGTTCTTTGTTATTACACTGTGATTCACTCAACACTATCCTGGCCAGGGCATTTAGCACGGATTTTGTTCTTGGGTCTTGGATGTTCTTTATGTATTTAAGTATGTATTTATCTATATAAGTATGTACATCGTCGTCAAGTACCCATAGTACAAGCTTTGCTTAGTTTGGGACTAGGTCGATTTGTGTAAGATTGTCCCCCCATATTTATATTTATATATATTTATACTATGCTTACCACGTTGGAATGGTAAAATATCACCTTGCAAGCGAATTAAGTACCCGCACATAAGGTACACAAACAAACCAGCAAAATAACCTACTGCATCTGTGATATCGGAGACAAAAGAACAATTGAGGCGGTCAGTAACAAATTGGCTGTAATAGAATTAGCAAGGCGCGGGCAGAATTTAGAAACGAAACAGTGCCTCCGGGGCACGTAGGAAGCTGATATAATCCTGTGCCGAGGGCGGTGTTCAATCTACTCCGCAGTCATAAACCGGTGTTCCGTGGACGTAAACTGAGATACGTGCCCGCGTCGGCATAGCGCTGATGGATGGGGCCTGCTGCCCTATTAAAGAACTTCGCGTGCTCTTTTATTTATTCTAGTGCAACCAAACTAAGTACATAATAGCAACCAAAGGCCGAAGTCCGGAATGGAACGCGTTGTTGATCCAATAAAATGTTGAATGTTTGAACCACGTTTGCACATTGTTCGTTTAATGGTTAATATATTACTCTTAGTAAGGCATTTATTATTAAATAGTTACAGTGTAGGTACAGGTAATTTAAAGATATACCTCTACACGGTGAATTTCAATAACCCAACAGATTTTAACCATGAATTTCTGATGATATTACGAGTAAATAATGTTATATGTTATATCGGGATAGGATCATGGGGTCTAATTAGCAACTCGTCTATTGGGCAACTCGTCTATGTAGCATTTGGTCTATATAGCTGCTGGTCTAAAAAGCAACTGGTCTACAATTTTTTTGGAGTAGCAACTGGCTTAAGTAGCATCTGGTCTACGTAGCAACTCGCCTAAGTAGCAACTGGCCTAAGTAGCCAGTCGTCTATTTAGCGACCAGACTAGAGGGAAGAAAAGTAAAAAGTCATATTTATTTCAAAAATAAATAATTATTTCTTTTATTCGGCGACACAATACATGTCATTTCATGTGATGTTATTCTTTGACTTTTCTTAATTTTCTATTATGTAATCTACATGTAAAATTTATAATTAGTACCTAATAAAATTAAAGAAAATTTGTTAAAACTTGTTGGGTAATTTTAACAGCATCTTTTTTAAATTTCTTCGTAGTGGCTGTATAAAATAGTATGTATCACTCGGTAGCAAAATTATCTTCGTTTCGGGTGTTAACACTTGAATCCCTCACTACGCTCTGGATTCAATACCGTCAACGAATATTATTCCATATTCATTTCCATATTTTTGTATTGGGGTAAATATACATATACCTCTGTAAATAGTTATTTGTGTAGCAGGGAGCAAAATAGTATATTTACGGTGAGGGTAGTGTATTGAATCCTGAGCGTAGTGAGGGATTCAAGTATTAACACCCGAAACGAAGATAATTTTGATACCGAGTGATACATACTATTTTTACAGCTACTATGAAGAAAATTAAAAAAGATGCTGTTAAAATTACCCAACAAGTATTAACAAATTTTCTTAAATTTTATTACTAATTATTAAATTTTACATGTAGATTACATAATAGAAAATTAAGAAAAGTCAAAGAATAACATCACATGAAATTACATACATTGTGTCGTCGAATAAAAGAAAAAATACATTATTTTTGTAACAAATATGACTTTTTACTTTTCTTCCCTCTAGACTAGTCGCTAAATAGACGACTGGCTACTTAGGCCAGTTGCTACTTAGACGACTGGAGATTTAAGCCAGTTGCTACTTAGGCGAGTTGCTACTTAGGTCAGATAATACTTAGGCCATTTGCTACTCCAAAAAAATTGTAGACCAGTTGCTTTTTAGACACAGATATGTTTTTAGGGTTCCGTACCAAAATGGTCTGTCACAACTTTGTATCTCAAGAACTCTGCTATCGATTTAAAATTTGGAGAACAGAATAGTTGGCACCAAGAATAACCGAAGTTTATTGAACGTTGGGGGGGAGGCGGACGGATGAAATTTTCTCAGATGATGTATTTCTGTTACCGCTATAACAACAAATACTAAAAACAAAATAAAATAAATATTAAAGGGAGCTCCCATACAAAACAACTTTTTAGAAGTTGTTCGTTGCCTTCATCAAACGCTGGGTCAAAATGTATGGGAAAAATAAAATCCGACTCGCACTTGACTAAAATTCTACTTGATATTATTTAACTTTATTATTACTGTTAAAAAAAATATATATTATTATTTAAATTAAATAAATAAAGGTTATAAAATAAAGTGTCTAATTTGCAGGTTTCGAACCTGCAATATCTGGCATAAAAAATCCCCTCAACTCCGAAGTTTACCAAATGAGAAAATTGAACTTATTTCATGTGATTAATAATGATGTAGGTAAATGTTACAGGAAAAGTATAAACATATCTCTATCTAGGTTTTCTTTAAGCATTGAAAACCTATAATAATATCATTTTTATTTACGTTCAGTCAGGCTCGCATTTGATCATTATTTTTAGAGATCTGTCTCCATAGTAATTCTTTATCCTAGGGACCAATAGTTTTCCGATCATCAGTGCCTAGGTACTATGGGTATGATTTTAATTACGTAATACAGTGAGCTTAGTTCCAGACACTATGAATTATGTACAATTCATCTGGATCATGTCTTGATTCATTCCATTATCCATTCTCTTGCGTCAAGCACGCTTGTGCCCAATAGGATTGGAATGAAATCGTTAATCGCAAAATACGAGGGTAAAACTGAAAGTTTCGGGAATAGAAGAAAATATGCAGTATAAGTGAGTTTATTTATTTTTATTGTTTTTCAAAATATTCTCCTTTGTATTTCATGCACTTATGCATGCGTTCAAACCAGTCCATAAAGCACTTTTTGAACTCTGAAGTAGGGGTCGACAAAATGGCTATTTTATAGGCCTCCACTGCTTCTTCTGGCGTCTGAAACCGCTGACCACGCAGTTTGTCCTTGATTCTGGGGAATGTAAAAAAGTCGTTGGGACTTAAGTCAGGGCTATATGGAGGGTGGTCCAATATTTCGACTTTTTCACCGTCCAGGTACTCAGTTGTTGTCCGAGCGGTGTGTGGGCTGGCGTTGTCGTGGTGAAGGATGATGCGACGACTAGGGTTTGTTTTTCGGAGTTCAGCAAAGACGTTCGGCAAACAAATAGTGGTGTACCAATCAGCATTGACTGTTCTACGATCCTCAAGAGCCACAGTAGCTACGTGACCAGATTTAGAGATAAACGTAGCCACCATCTTCTTAGCCGTACTGCGAGAACGAACAACTTTTGTGGGTTTGAGCTCGTCTTCGAAGACCCATACTCGGGATTGGTTTTTAGTTTCAGGCTCATAAGCGTATATCCACGACTCGTCACCTGATACTATGCTAAAAACAGCATTTGAGCGTCCCTTGTTAAATCTTTTCAAAGTTTTGCGGCACCAATTGACACGGACTATTTTCTGCTCGTCAGACAATAGGTGAGGTATCCAACGGGAAAATAACTTTTTCACGCCTAATTCTTCTTTTAAAATAATTTGTATTTGACTCATTCCAATACCCAGGTGCTCTTGAATTTCCCGATATGTCACATGTCGGTCTTCATTTATCAGACGACGCACAACATCGACGTTTTCTTGCGTGACTGCCGATTTTGGTCGACCTTCACGCACTTCGTCGGTGAGGGATACACGGCCACGTTGAAATTCTGAATACCACCTGTATATTGTAGTCTTTGAAGGAGCTTCAATATTAAAAGCAGCAACCATCCGCTCTTCACATTGTTTTTGTGTTAGTCCACTTTTAAAGTCATAATAAATCATAGCTCTGAAATTTTCACGGCACAATTCCATTTTAAGCAGTGACTCGACGACTTCAATAAACAATTGAAACCGAACCATACTTTTTTTTTTCTAAGTGGCCAGTGTGTTGAGATAAGGAAACTTCAGAGATTATAAAAAGGTATAATACATGTTAAAAATAAATTAATAAGTATTCGATTCCCGCCACTTTCAGTGCAAGCCTCGTATTCAGCAACTAAAGCTAATCGATTACAAAACATTACTGTCTTTTTACCTAAGCATTCTGCCCGGTTTTTTTTTATTTTATTAAAAATGGGATTGCTCTTGGCCAGCATCTAGCCAGGGGGCAAAGATGAGGCCGACGATGAAGCGAGCTCACCCAGAAGAAGCCTATTCACTCGTACCTTAAAAAGGTCCAAAGGTTAAAGGTCCGGATAGAAAATATCCTAGTATGTCAATTAAGTTGAAATGAAACTATCTAGACCGGCAGCTCAACCTGTATTTTAAAACTTGGGGCGGAGCCGTGGTGTAAAAATTACCCTAGTTATTTCAGTTTCAGTCCATTCTAAGTGATATATCCAATAAGTGCATTCAGGTACCCTCTTATTGTGTACAAACTTACAACCTCCTTGTAATATCAGAGAGAGGTAGGTATAGATAAATTAATATATAGTAACACCCTCCAGTACATTAAAGGTTGGTGTTCCTAGCATGTACTCGTACACTATTAGCTCATGCAGTAGCGACTTCGATGCATGTGTGCTGTGGGTGCAACATGTTTTATCGGCGACTAACATTGAGCTTGACTGTTATTCACCTAACATCATATCAGACGATACAGTGTAAGTCAGAACTCCGATTGAGTGCTGTTATTATGGATGCCGATGTCAAGATGTAGAGTCTACTACTGCCAAGAGCGGTGCAAAACAAATCTTGGTGGAGTGTTGTGAATAACACTAGAATTGTGACGCACATAATAACGATGACGAACAATATCGACTACTAATAATATCCAAGAGTATGGAACGAAGACTTAATGATTTAATCGTTACAAAAAGTCATAACAAGATAGCATTAAACAACTCTCCACTGCTGAACAAATTGCTAAAATCAATGACCATCAAGAAATTGCAAAGTGAGTTTGTAATCCAGCAAACCGATCCCACAAATGACTTTTAAAAAAAACTGATTTTCAAAACGGAAGATACATTTTTAATCGTATTTTCTTTAAGTCACTGAATGATTTTTTTTTTAATATTGTAGTAAGATTTCACTTAGATTTGATGATGATAGTATCTAGAAATTGTCAGAACTCTTCATAAAATTATAGGCATATGTACAGTCGAAGAAACATTAAATTTTCTCGACTGAAATTATGGCACTAAGGACTTTTTTTTCTTTTTAGGCTTCCATAGCCAAAATGGCTAAAACGGAACCGTCATGGTTTCGTCGTGTCTGTCCGTCCGTCCGTCCGTATGTCACAGTCAATGTACTCGGAGACTATGAGCACTACAATTATGAAATGCTAGAAAAGTGTATGCTATGAACACACACAAGATAGGTTTAACGGTTTTTGATTTATTGCTGAAAAACTGTCTTGCCCAAACCAAACGGCGTAAGTGCAGTGACTTCCCTATGAAGATAGGACCTTTTTTAATATACTGTATTGTATAGTGGTTTTAAATGTAGATTAGGAGGTGTCGGTACGGAACCCTTCTCTGTGCGTGACTCGACGGTTTTTTTTTAAACACTCGTACTGGCACAGCATCAGCATCATGTCCGACCGGCTCGAATCTGATCGACGGTTGTAAGTATTTATTTGTGATACACAGTTACATAAAATAAAATAGTGTTTTGTTTTACTTTCTTAGAATAAGATTCTTATTTAACTATTTGCACAGATTCTTCCACCTTCCTTACGTACCCCTAATAATGATTAAAACCCTAGTTAATAAAATGCTGAATCACGAATCCGAATGAGCAGCTTCTTCCACCCCATTTCACTTTTATTTTCAAAGTTCCAATTCGGTGAGTCGAACGATTGAACCTATTACGAATAACTTTACCTGCCGGTGTGTGAACGGGAACATATTCAGGTTTATCGTGACGATTAAATATTAAAACGTTTTAGATGAATGCTCAGGTAAGTACGGTCTCGCAGAAACATTAAATTTACCTACCGACCGCGTAAAAAAGTTAAGAGTGACATTTCGCCGTCAAACGTGGTTAAACGTAGGTAGTATTGGCAAACGGTAGGGGTAACGATTTGGCTACATCATCACAACCTTGAATTGAATTTAGATAAAACAAAATGTATGCAGTATAAGCCACACCAAGACAGACTTAAATATAAATTTCATTTACAACAATCAAAAACTGGAATGCATCAAAATCAAAAATCAAAATCAAATATTTATTCTGCAAATAGGCCACAAGGGCACTTTTACATGTCAAAGCGTTAATTTTAACAATTTAAATAACTGACAATCTTACTTAATAATAATGATTAAAAAATATACTAATTAAGGATTCAATGAAAATAAATAATATACTGATTAATAATTTACAAATCATCGACTCATCTAACCTCTTAGGACTCGAAATGGACACAGACATGAATTGGAAATGCCATATAATAACTTCAAAACTATCAAGCTTTACCTATGCCCTAATGGAAATAAAAAAACACACCAATCTCAATACAGCTCTATGTGCGTACCATGCATTTGCCCACTCCTGCCCGGCTAGTATGATAGCTTATACCGTCACGTTTTATGTGACGTTTCAGTACATTTTGGCCATATAACGTGACGGTATAAGCTATCATACTAGCCAGGCTGGCTACGGTATGGAATTATTATACGGGGCAACAGTACAGATGTGAATGATCTCTTTGTGTTGAAGAAGAAATGTGTAAGGATTTTAGTTATCATAAACCAAACAGATAGTTGCAGACCGCGTTTTCCTAAACTCAACATCATGACCCTGACCTCTTTATACATACTAGAGCTATGCAAATTTATAAGAAAGTATAAGCAATTTTTTCCATTACCACATAATTCGGCAACCTCAAACCTACGCCCTAGAGATAAAATTCCAATTCCATCATCGAAATTAAAAATGCATGCCTCTAGTCTCCACGTAATGTGCATAAAGGTGTACAATAAACTCCCAAAGACTACTAGGGACGAAGAGAAAAACAATATATTTAATAAAAAAATTACCAAATATCTACTTAGTCGGCTCATAAGTTCTGTCACTGGCCTTTAAAATTTAAATTTGGAACTCCTAAAACAAAAACCGTTGTGCATTTGAATTTCGAATCTTTTTTAAATATTTGAGTAGTATAATTTTGCAATTTTCTGTTTTCTTTAACATGGAGTGGACGGTTAAAGATAGCCGTACCGCAATAATTGCACTATATCGTTGTGGACACTCGCCGACTAAAATTTTTAAGCTACTTGAAAATTTAAAATTCTCTCTAAGATTTGTGTATCGTACCATAGAAAGATACAGTGAGGTATCTAGTTTAAATGACAAGAAAAGAAGCGGTCGTCCGCGTACAGCTAGGACTCCAGCGGTTGTACAAGCAATTAGGGCACACATTGCCAGAAATCCCGCTAGGAAACAAAAAGTTATGGCCCTCCAGATGGGTTTGAGCAGAAACACGGTGAAAAGAGTGCTTAATCAAGACCTGAGACTTCGTGCTTATAAACGAAAAACTGGCCATCTTCTCAATGGTCGGCTTAAAGCTTTAAGCCTTAAAAGATCTAAAGCTTTATTGAAGAAGTACGCTAAAAATAAGCATCGTTGTATACTGTTTTCGGACGAGAAATTTTTTGACATAGAAGTGGCATGACGAGAAGGCAATGCATGCGAGGCCGAAGGCCGAGCATTCAAATAGAGCGGGCTCCTTATATAAGGATGAGGGCTGAAGGCTCGGAGCCGTGTGGCACGCATGTAGGGCCGAAGGCCTGAAGCAGAGTGGCAATTCACGCAAGGCCGAAGGCCGAGAATCCCAACAGAGCGGGCTCCTTATGTAGGGCCGAAGGACTGATGCAGAGGGGCAAGCGTTGCGAGTCCAAAGGCAGATCATTCACACAGAGCGAGCTTCTCATGCCGATCATTCACACAGAGTAAACTGTAAGGCTGAGGGCCGAAGGCCCGAAGCAGAGCGGCAATGCACGTGAGGCTGAAGGCCGAGAGTCACAATGCCTAGACATATAAATCGATAGACAAACAGACACGAATTATTAAAACTGTTGAAATGTGTTCTGTTTCGATGCCAAGGGCCCTCCAATCGCTCCATTGATTTAGCCAATATCTTCAATGTACAGATTTTCGACCTTCTACAGCTGTATTATATGTATACGGATAAGCATAAATCCAGGGGCCTTTCAACTCGAAGTACGAATTTTTCTATGGAAATTTTAGTTCAACTTGTTTGTACCAGATGTCACTGGGTGCTATCTCTATCGCACTTGCATATTGAAGTGACAGGGATGCAGCGGTCGTGCGGTTAGTTCTTACTAAATACACAACGGCGCTACGATCTATGTGGAGTATTTCACTGGTATCTCTATCTCAGTATATAGATTGTAATTTGTGCATAGATCTAAGTGCTTCAACCGTCAATGTCGACGATTGGGCTGCCCAGCCCAAGTGATCTCTTATATCAAACAGTTATTATAGTGTGAAGGGTCACCAATTACGTAAACAATAATACACGACAAAATTAAATTGTACACTAACGATACAAAGACTGCATTGAAGCAGCCGTTTTTGTATTTAAGCATATGAAGACAAACAATTCCAAAGCATCGCAATTTTTTTTTTTATTTACACGCAATAATAGACCTAATTGCTAAAAGGTTATGCTCAAAAATAACGTCATCAATCAGAAGGAATTATGATATTTCGGCTTTGACATATCGAAAAGTCAGCTTGTTTACAATACGTCAAATTCTGCTATGGCTTACGTTAAAATTATTGACACGCCGTTATACTCCCAATTGGCTGAAACTTAAAGCTTATAATGGCTTATGAGGATTTAAATCACCCCGTTTCATAGACCATATTTGCACCCCCGATTTCATCCCTTTGAGGGTGATTATCGGGACAAAAAGTATACTATAAGTGAATCCAGATTACATACTGTTAGTATACAAAAAATCATTTTGATCTGTTCAGCCGTTTTTGCGTGATTGAGCAACAAACATCCAAACATCTAAACTTTCGCATTTATAATATTAGTGGGATTTTAGGTATATTTTTTTAATTTCCTCAACAACTAGCAGCATTTCAGTGTTAATATTTGATGAAATTACATATTATGTTTAGTTGAATAACTCAGGAAAAGGATAACAAATTTCAGGCTTGGGGCCGATTCTCCATAAGTACGTAACCGGCTATACCCTTTTTACTTGCGCCTTGGTTTGTGCCCTACATGTAATTACCGATGCCCTATCTTAAATTCAACTCTGGCTACGGCCCTGCTGTTGTGCGCAACATGCTAATGTAGACTTAAAACAGTACATATACAGGTGTCCCAAGATGTAGTGATATACTGAAGCTGGGAGGTAGAGGACCTAGAGGGCTATCTGAATCACCCCCATGTATGTTCCGCGATTTTTAGTAATTTCGGAGTTATCATATTTTTTTTTTTTTCACCTATCGCCGCGTACGATGAGATTTTTATTTATGGTGACGTGAATTATTGCGGTAGATGCTTGATTTTTTTTGTGTGCTAAGCTGATAGATAGGCCAATTCAGTATGGTAACATTTACTATCGTTAGATCTTTGAATGGCATAAAAAAAATTAAATGCCAAGAAAGATAAAATTACCCAGTATGTTCACAACTTCAAGGGCCCTTAAAAAAATAAAATCACATAAAAAATAATTACCGATTGGCTTTTAAAAACTTGCTCTATCTATCAGGTAGCTACCCTGAAAATTTCATTTTATTATTAATAAGGCTTCAATCAAAAAATTGAAATCTAAAAGTGGTAAGTGCACAATTTTAATTTACATAATGATTAATGCAAGCAAAGCAAAACCTTTCTAAATAAATTTCGTTCTAAATCACGCACTGGCCATCAATAGAAAAAGAACAAAAAACGAAAGACGGTTGACGCATGAGAAAATTTTCACGTTGTTTGGTCATCGTTGTTATTTTTCAATAATTTAAAAATTGTGTTTTAATTAGGGATGTTACGGAGGCGGCTTTACCGGAGCCGGAGCCGGATTCGGAGTTTATTTTTTTTATTTAACGGATTCGGATCCGGAACCGGAGGCGAAAATGGAGCCGTATCCGAAGCCGGATCCGGAGGTTTACCGGAGGCGGAGCCGGAGCCGAGTACCTTTTAAGTGGAAGGTTGATGTATTGAAGGGCAAGTTTAATTTAAACAACACAATACAATGCAATCAAACTATTTGCTTTAATTATGTGTCAACTAAATGTCTATTTTAGATAAACTAGTTTTTGTTCGTTTATTACGAATATAAATCAACGCGAAACTTAAATGAAATGCAAAAATAATGTGATATGGTTTTATGTGTAATGTATGAAAAAGAAATGTTATTTATAAAACTAATCAGTTAAATTAAACCTGGGATGCCACAATGAATCGTAAGTTATGTTATGATATGACTAAGTTGAGTAAATATTGATTACTGAAAAAACCTGAAAGATTGCAACGGGGTAACGATTTTAGGTGGCCCTTTAAAGACGTTGTTGTTCCTCCTTTCCTAGAATACACTTTCTCACATAATTTACACTTTGCCGCGTTTGTACTTTATATTAACAAAGTAATTCCATATGGCACCAGTAAATGACTCCAATTTTAAAGTTTTTAAAGCACGAACTAATATAACGCAACACCTATAAATAAGGAAGTGACTGACAGAACTAACTGATTTATAAGACAAAAAAGCGGGCAGTCGTGAGTGATAGGTAAGTAATTCCCGGACAAGTCAAAACTTGAAGGCGTGCGCCGCGCTGCGCTGCCGCGGCAAATGCCTTCCTTCGCTCCTGCTACCTTCAGCTCCGGTATAACTTCGGTAAAAATATAACGGATGCGGAGGCGGAGGCGGAGGTGTGAAATAAAAAAATAGCGAAGACGGAGGCGGATCCGAAGGTGTAAAACGAAACGGAAGTTCCGCCTTACCGGATGCGGAGGCGAAGCTCCGTAACATCTCTAGTTTTAATACTGCTAATTGTTCGTTTCCCTAATCATTTTGGCTATTCATATATCACTCCATGGTCTCAGCCAAGACTACTATATCGTGACCAAACCGAAGGTGAGTGAGGTACTCGCCGTTTATGTTGATGCCTAGCCTTCTCCAGTCCAGAGTCTTGAAAACATCCTCCAGTGCAGTGCAGCGGAGAACAGTTTAGGAGAAATAACATCTCCTTGCCTGACTCCCCGCTGCAACGGAATAGATCGCATTCGACGATTAACCTCTTTCTCGAAGTTGGACTTACCAAGTTAACACATAATATCAAAGATTAAAGCAACTGTTCGGCAAGAAACAGCATCATCTATCTATATATACATAATATATAATAAAGCTGAAGAGGGTCGAAAGTCTGTACATGGAAGATATTCGAAAAAAAGTTGACTGGGGATACTTAGAATCGATAACAGAACACGTTCCAACAGTTTTTAGAATTTTTGTCTGTTTATATGAACGCGCATCACGTGAAAACGGCTGAACGGATTTTGATGAAAACTTTACTAATCTGTCGAGTAAATACCCGGTCAGGTTTTAGGCTATAAAAATTGTGCAAATTTGGGTTAAAAGGGGGCAAAAAGAGGGGTTGATTTTTGTATGGGGACTCCTGTAATCCATGAGTTACAGGTATGAAAATTGGTAGGCATATACTAGACGACAATGGAAAAACATCCTCATTCAAAATTTGTGAAATCTTAAGATAGAAACTGAAAAAAAGTAAACGCAAGCGCTGCACCGCGGCGCTGCCCAGTGTGCGCGCCAGCCACCACGGTCTCTTCAAATTTTGAACACTATTACGATTCATTCCATTAAGTAACTGTGACTCTAAACCCAAATTTCAGTCCCGTTTTCTAGATTCAAAAACTACATATATAACTTTGTAATCCTACATAAAAAAATGCAATTAGAATGTTGCTTTTGCCATTCACTTCATGTGCACTCACTTAATGGCACGTGATATTTAATAACTAGGTACAGTCAAACAATTTGATTTCTGGGCCACTTCGTACCTTGTCACAGTGACAATAATATTTATTTATTTAACAAAAATACATTAATAGACTAACAGTATGCACCAAAACGTCTACAATGTTTAAATGTACACACATATATGACTTATACTAAACAAAATAAGCTAAGAATACAAATTGCACAAAGTAATTATTTTATTAAGGAGAGTGTGCCAACTATCGGCAAAGACGTCAGCATCCTGCCTCAACACGAGTTCATTGAGTAGCGCCGGCGCTCGGGCGCTGGGCGCGTTACTGGCGCGGCGCGTGCGCGGGCCCGCCGCCGCCGGCGCCGGCGCCGCGAACAGCGGGCGACGACGGCGCCCCGCACGACTATACTGTTCGGGAACAAATAGTCGGATGCCTTCCAGCGCTATCGGATTGTCGATCTGCCCCCTGAGCAGAAGGCTGAAGTGTACTGCGAGATGTAACTTACGCCGAGAATGTAGCGTCTCGAGTCCCACCATACCGGCTACAAAGAGTGATGGATATAGAAAAGGGTAATATCCGTATTACTTCTTGTACAGATGCCGTGCAAACTTCCGGTGGACTCTTTCTAATAAGAGTTTATAATTCTGCTCAACTGGGTCCCAAATTACCGAGCAGTACTCTAGCTTGCTGCGAACCTACAGGCATTATAAAGCGCGATTGGTATCGCTATGCTAGTAAATTGTGGCGCCGTGCGAATTACAAAGCCTAACATTTTATTTGCGCTTTTTACGGTATCCTGAATATGGGATATGGGTATGGAAATCTAACCTAGTATCGAGCTGGAGGCCTAGGTCCCGGATATTTTCAACGCGCTCCAATATGAAGACCTCTAGCCTTTTGAGCGTCAGGTGAACCCAGAGCCATAAAATAAAGAACAATGCTAAAACATCATAAATGGTTCTATATATAGTCCTCTATGTTTATTTAATGAGACGAATAAGCAAGTTTTGGCCAACGTTTTTGACTAGGTATCTCCATCTCGACCATGATGATAAATTAACCCTTTATCAGGCTAAGGGAATACCTCTTCCCACATCAACAAATCTAAATGGTAGGTACTTAAATCTGTTTGAGTAAGACTGACATTGAATTACTGAAAATCTGGCCTGAGAAAAGGGTCAAAACACCCTAAGGCTTAAATTTTCATTGTAAAACTTTAAAACACTTATCACACATATCTACATATGTACACGTTTTTAAGGGAGTTAACATAAATATTATTTAACAAAACCTAGTTTACTTTCTTAGCGTACTGTGTAAGATTACCCGTTCCCAACATAGGCACTCTGCTCACGTTGAAATAAATGAAGTAGTAATAATATGAAATCCAGAAATACAACACTCCAACACCACAATAAACAGAAGTAATCATTAATGGAAAAAATGGTAGAGTTTTGTCTAAGCCCCAGATCGTATGAAGCAAATTCTCGTAAATGCACAGAACCATTAAACCATACACATACAGCGATTCAATCTGACCGAGCATAGGTAGGCGCATAAAGCTTCTTCGTGGCTTTTTCTTTGGTTTCACCGGAGCCTCGTACAAGGTCGGTATATTGCCAAATGCTATTGCACTGTGCGTTAATAATATAAATATTTTGATGGATAGAAGATTCTTTGGATAAAGTAAAGGAAATAAAGAATAGTGTCCAATGGGTGACAGAATAAGAAACAGTCTTCCGTCGACGTCTCCCAGGACCGACAGGAAACTGAAACAAGACATATCATCTAAGCATCCATGGTTTACAAAAAATACCATCGAGTGTATTACACAACACAATAACCCGTTTCTTACCTTAATGGTATCAAAATCAAAAGGATAGCCTTTTCGTGGACGTGCCACCCGAACATAAATGAAGTGGTAGCGCATAATACCAGGCATCTGGAAAAACAGTTCTCTCATATAAAACGTTACAAAATCAGAGAAAATTTAAAGCTATTTATACTTCCTAAACCGCCTTATTGTTGGCCTTAATTTTAGGGACTCTATGTATATTGAATACAAACCTCACAAAGCTGACAGTTCTGTACTTTCTGTCAGCCCCAAGGTGCCAAAGCTTAATGAGAGCTGGCACCATGAAGATAGCAGTCAGCGCCAAAGTGTGAACAGGCTTGATAGAGGGCAGCACAACATGGTTAAACTCCTGCACGAGCCCGCCCGTCATAGAAGCTTCCACCTTTGGCACCTCAATGCCTGCTTTAGGTACTGAAAGTAAGGAAATAAATGTAATATATTTGATTTATACATAATTACATATTACTTATGAGTATTGAAGGGTGAAGGCTAAAATCTTGTTTCAACGAAATTTGCACCGGTTTAAGTCCTGCCAAAATAATTTGATAATAATCGTTCCTTCAGCCATTGCTTAATCTATTCTTTTCTCTCCTGTCCACAGCAGGGATGTAACAGATGTGGTTTTATCGGAACCGAAAGCGGAATCAGATCTTAGAAATTTAGTTTGTCGAAATCAGAAAAGGAATCGGAACCTAGATTTATGTTAATTTTAATATTATTTTCAAATACAATTTAATATTGTTATTGAAATAAATAATGAATTAATTAATGGTAATGCAGTAAGGTAAACGTTCCAATGCTCGACACCTAACCTATTGATAAGGTAAACCTTATTAACTGCAATATTATATTATGATCAGTATGTATATTTTTTAGTTCCGACCATAGACCAGTGAGAGTCAAAATTCAGTTTAATATAAAAATCCACCGCAAACAGCTATTTATAAACAAGATAAAACGCCTTAACAAAGAGTCCCTTATATCAAATCATGACCAATTCAATTTAGAGTTACAAAATAGTTTTGATACATTAAGTAGAGAGAAAACAGATACAGATGTTGAAAGTCAATATAATAAAATTATAAACTGTATAAAAACAGCTAGCAGCAAAATCAAACAAACTAGAAAAAATTGGGGTAAACTTACTAAAGACACAATACAATTAATAGAACACCGCGAAAATAGCAAGACAAACAGAAAACAATACAATATCATTGACAAACAAGTAAAAAGAAGTATCAGACGCGATATAAGGAACTCCAATACTAAACTCATTGAAATAACATTAAAAACAAATACCTCTCTCCGGACTGCCAAACAAGGTATCAACAGAGTAAGACCTTGGATTACCAGTCTTCGAGACCAGAACGGCAAGAAATGCAACAATAGGGACCAAGTCACAGATATTTGCACAACCTATTATAAAAAACTATACTCTTGTGATTCTCAACATTTGTCACCCAACAATAATTACTCCTGCACAGACACCATCTCTCCTATAACTGGTTTTGAAGTTAATGCCGCCCTTAAGAGCATGAAATATCAAAAGAGCCCCGGCGAAGACGGTGTTACAACCGAAGCACTTAAAGCAGGAAAAACCACATTACTGCCTCATTTAACCAACTTGTTTAATTCAATTCTATGTAATGAAAAATTCCTCCTAATTTATGCCATTCGAATATAGTACTTTTGCACAAAAAAGGAGATAAATCCGAAGTTAGTAATTACAGACCCATAAGTTTAGTATCCCACATCTACAAATTGTTCATAAAGGTAATAGAAAATAGGATTTCCCCACTGCTGGACAACCATCAGCCACCCGAACAAGCAGGCTTCCGACCTAGTTTCTCCACAACAGACCATCTCCATACTTTAAACCAAATAATAGAAAAGTCTAACGAGTTTAACAGGCCTCTGTACATTGCTTTTGTCGACTATAGCAAAGCATTCGATAGCGTGAAACACTCTGCTATATTTTCCGCCTTGCAGAATCAAGGTATAGACTCCACATATGTCGAACTCGTTGGAAGGATCTACGACAATAGCACAGCAAGCATCAAATTACATGCAACCGGCCCCGTATTTAAAGTGGAAAAAGGCGTTAAACAGGGCGACCCGCTGTCTCCAAAACTGTTCAACAGTTGCCTCCAAGAAATATTTAAAGAGCTGACGGTCCCGTGGGAGACTATGGGCATTGACGTGGGTGGCAAGAGGTTAACAAACCTACGCTTTGCCGACGACATAGTCCTTTTCTCCCGTACGGCATCTCAACTACAACAAATGCTGCAAGATCTGAGCACGGCAAGCCTCAAGGCAGGACTCACAATGAACAGAGCGAAAACCCAGTTGATGACCAACGGAGCAAAACGTAAAGTTACGGTTGATGGGCATGATATACATTACGTCGACGAGTACGTATACCTGGGCCAGACAGCTTCCTTCGAAAACAGGCAGTCCATAGAAATCGATCGACGCATCGAAAACGCCTGGAAGAGCTTCTGGTCCATGAAGGCGCTACTGAAGGGCGACCTTCCGTTATGTCTCAA
This sequence comes from Notocelia uddmanniana, assembly GCA_905163555.1. Taxonomy (NCBI): domain Eukaryota; kingdom Metazoa; phylum Arthropoda; class Insecta; order Lepidoptera; family Tortricidae; genus Notocelia; species Notocelia uddmanniana. The sequence continues at coordinate 29,710,283 of LR991055.1, forward strand.
GCGCAAACTCGTTGACATGTGCATCTTGCCAATCTTGACTTACGGTGCTCAGACCTGGTCATTAACTGAGGCTCAAAAGACCAAACTCAAGGTTTGCCAGCGGGCGATGGAGCGCAGTATACTTGGTGTTCGCAGAACTGATCGAATCAGAAATACGGTACTGCGCTCCAAAACACAAGTTGTAGATGTCGGTGCCAAGACCGCAAAACTGAAGTGGGACTGGGCTGGACATGTCTGCCGTATGCATCCGGAAAGATGGGCCAAAATAAGTACGGAGTGGACCCCTCGAGACGGCTACCGGAGCAGAGGCAGACCAAAAAGGAGATGGCGGGACGACTTGGACGCATTCTGCTCTGATTGGCGGGAGCATACAAGCAATAGGGCCGAGTGGAGGAAAAGCGGGGAGGCCTTTGCCCAGCAGTGGGACATCTAAATTGGCTATTAAAAAAAAAAAAAAAAAAAAAAAAAAAAAATGTATATTTTTACCGTGCGTTTGCTGCTCTTGCCAGTAGTCAAATTGCTGTTACCAGTAGTCAAATATTGACGCTAACAGAAAATTATTTCTACAATTCGACTTTAAAAAATACTAGTACCTATTAGATTTTGAACCTTCTTGCTAGGACAGTAAAGTCGCTTTTTGAACTGAATAATTTGATACAATTCGATCAACTCAAATGTTTTTAAGGCACAGGACAGGTGGCAAAAACCCGGCGGTAACGTGTTTGAGCTTAGTTGTCGAAATAAGTAGAAACTCATAAAATATTTAATACTCACAAACATGTTGCAGCACTTTATCTGAGAAATTATAGAGAGCCCAAAAATTTGGAGCCCAGTATGCATGGCACAAGCCTCTTTTAAATGGAAACAATCTTGAAAATATCTGAAAACATATGCAAGTTAATAACAATACATTTATTGAGAAAATGACCTTCATTTTTGGTATCAATGTTTCCACAGTCACTCTTTAAAATTATAAAGTTACAGTGTAGGTAGGTATGTATTCAACCGTGTACTCGGGCCAGAATAGGTCTACGGTCTCCCCCGCCTGTCATAATAGGCGACGAAAACCGTAAGGTTTTGTGAGAGCACCACTGACGGGGACCACAGCACCCGACTATCAACCCCAGAGAAGGTGACGTTGATTGATAATATGAGCCTAAAGGAGTAAAGTGCAAGGGGGGGCTCCAGCGCGTTCAGTACTGAGGTCCTGGAGTCCTGGATCGCAGGTTTTCCCCACGCAAAAAAAAGGTAGGTAAGTATTACCCGTTCGCTTGCTTTAACAATGGCAGTTTCCCCCGTCCTTGTTATCAGTTCTTTGGTAAATAGACAGCATTACCAATAACTTCATTAGTAATAACTAATAACATTATTAAAAAATGGTATACAGTTGAGGAACATTATTGATTCTTTGATTTGCGAACAGAATAACAGCTATAAAAGTCGAGAGATTACTCAATCAGTCATTTAATAAATATATGAGCTATATTTTAGCAACCTCACCTGTGGAATGTGGTCCAAAAATGGTCCAAATGATAGTGCAAACACTGAGATAACTGCAATTGCCAATTTAAACAAATTCATGAAGGAAAATGAGCACCATGGGGTGTGGACACCGTCATTTGTTGATATAGTGAAGCAGTATGCCCTGAGTAGGTGTATAGCATACACTGGTGCTACGTAAAGGTATATGTGCTTTAAGTTGAGTAACACTGAAAACCACAGCGCTGCACACACATAATTACCCTGAAACATTAGAAAATGTTACTGATTTTTAAATAAATAAATAAGGATTTATTGTTGGCTAAGAAAAAAACCATGCACAAAATCAAGTAAAAAAAAAAAACTAAATTAAGTGCTACAATAAGCTCGGGCTCAGCGTTTACACAATACATTATAGCAGGACCTACAAAAAAAAAAGATTACAATGACTGAAATATTGATAGTGAAGAATTCCCAAAAGTAATTGTTTTTTTTTTTGTTGCCAGCACTTAAAGACACAAATCGTGGCATATTCAAATCTTGCTTTACTATTGGGATAGCCAGTAAAAGGAAGACATGGTCTAGAATTCTGATACCAGAATACAATCTTTAGCATGGCGAGACACAGAAAAACACTACAGCCCGGCTAGTATGATAGCTTATACTGTCACGTTTTATGTGACGTTTCAGTACATTTTAGCCATATAACGTGTAAAAGTAAAAGTAGTTTATTCTTCAAATTAGGCATATTACATGCACCTATGAACGTCAATAAACTACCACCGGTTCGGAAAAATATACCTCTGCCACGAGAAGAACCGGCGTAAGAAACTCGGCGAGGTGTCATTTTTTCAAAACAATATACATTATATAGTTAAATATAAAATTACATTACTACAAAATAACTTAAATAACAATGCTACAGTAGAAAATATATTTTCGCGATAGATTACCCGTGCAGGACGCTATCACTGCCACACATCCCTATCCATGATGTAATCGTCTATCTTATAATATGCTCTTGAAATAAGTGTTTGTTTTACTACAGATTTGAATTTAGAATTGCTAAGTTCAGTAATGTGTTTAGGAATTTTATTGTAGAATTTGATACAATTTCCCAAGAACGACTTTTTCGCCTTTACTAGTCTATAGAAGGTTATTTTGAGTTTCCCAGTATTTCTCTACCATGACGGTATATCATACTAGCTGGGCAGGAAGCTAATTGGCAACAGGTTGCAATAAATATTACATTGTGCAGTAAATAAATCATTGATTCATTTAGCAAGAATTAAAAATTACTTTTTACTACATACTACAACACACAGGAAAATAGGGCTATACACAATTAGTTCAACAATAGCTGTGGTTCCTAACCTTTTTCCCTGACATATGTGGTAAACAGATTTTACCCTGCATTTATGAATAGCCTTATGTATTCATCCACTTTCAGTACCTAATTTAATTACCCCCAGGTTCGGAACTTGAACTATAGTCTTAATTTGAAACTAACCCTTATCATATTAGACATGGAGTAGAGGAGAAAGCCATACAAAAATCCATTGTATTGAAAATGTATGTGGTCTACCATCAGCAGGCCCGGATTTGACACCAGCAGGATAAACACCAGCAGCTTACCATCACTTATGAGATTTGAACAACTGAAATTTTAAAAATGATTCTTTTTTATGCATTCATATAGAGTTATCTATAAGATTATATTTTTAACAATGAGACCATGTAATATTCTACTGTTGTTTATGTATAATTTACAATTTTATGTATGCCATCACCAGAAAAATTTCACCTTGCATGATTATAAATAAACTAATGATTCTTACAATTTTACAGAGATATTAAGGAAATTAAATGTTACACTCATGTTAAGGTATCATTATTTAGGGTAAGAAATCAAATTAATAATGGATATAATAAAATAAAAAAAATCAGTTTTTGCTTTGTATTTCTAGTAGATTTAGACTAGTAATAGTGCCATTGTAGCCTCCTTGCACTATTGTATTGGAAATGGCTGTTTAATAAATTTTTTGTTTATTTTATTGACTGAACTAGTTAATCATATTAATGGCAATTTCTGCAAACCTTTTAGCACTAGCAATGTAGAGCAGATCTAAAACAATTACAGATAATCTTTGGAACATCACAGTCATGTCTGAAGCATAGTTTAAATTGGCCAAGTGCAACATTTGAGGATCAAATAACTTGGCCACAAATGATAAGGCATACTCCAGCCAAGCAAAGAATGGGGGATAATCCAGGGTCCATTCTGATGTAGTGTCATAGTACCACTGACTGGTCGAGAGGTTGTGTGTTATTGCCAACCAATTCCTATGGACCTCAAAATCCGTGGAGTGACTGAAACATTAACATAATTTTAAAATAACTGTCTCATATTTATTATATGTATCATACAAATCTTGCAGGACACACATTACAAATATATTTTTACAATTAAAACTGAAATACGTAAAAAATGAAGTATTACAACTTACTAAAGAGGAATAAATAAGCACTTGATGGTGCTCACTATCAATACGATTTGTAGTATCATTATTTTATTGAATAGATATTTACAATGAGTATCTCATTGCTGTTAAAATTATTAATATTTAAAATACTTCATTATTTTATTGAATAGATATTTTCAATTAGTATCTCATTGCTGTTAAAATTATTAATATTTAAAATACTTGAGGTTACGTCTGCGAAAGAAATATTGTTCGTAAACGTCATGTATGTGAACGAACTGTCAATGAATGCCATAGACAACTTATGTTATGTTTATACTTATACTCCCAGTCAAAGGCACGTCAAAGGCAATGAAACTCATAGAGCCAATTCGTTTATGGCCTATTTTAAGTATACATTCTACGTGTGAAGATTGGCACTAAGATTGGTAATTTGTTTGTCTAATGCTCGATTTATTTGGCAAAATTTAATATGACCGATACAGCGATTAAAATTACATTATATTTAGGTACAATTGTAGACAGGTAGAAGGTAATATTTTCTAACAAAACTAGCATCGACAAATCGACAGTAGCCCGGCTAGTATGATGATAGCTTATACCGTCACGTTTTATGTGACGTTTCAGTACATTTTTGCCATATTGGCTATGTGCACGTCTGCAGGGCTAGTATGATCGCTTATATGTCGGACATATAGCATTCGTCCCGTACTGTCAAGTATGTAAGTGCGAGAGGGACGAATGCTATATGTCCGACATATAAGCGATCATACTAGCCCCACTGAAACGTCAAAGGTCCCGAGACAATGTCAAACTCAGAGATGTCAAATAATGACACATGAATATTTTATTTACTTTAGCAAACGAGAAAGACCCTGTAGTGGAAATTTTACTGAAATAAATAAGAGAATAAATAAATACATACCAACGAAACGAATAGTAGGAAACCGTTAAGAAACCAATAGAAAACGTAAAAGTAAATTTGACAGTTGTCCCCGGTAAGTGCACATTTCTGCCATGGTGTGCGCTACGATCGCCTAGCTTACCCCCACCACCTACTTCGCACATAGCCAATACCGTGACGGTATAAGCTATCATACTAGCCCAATAGGTATCCACACCCAAGAAACCTTTGCCACCATGATAAGGTAATATTATTGCCACTGCACTGCCACTCAAAAGAGTCGAGCTTAGAGTCCACCAAAGAGAATATCACCACTACGTTTTGAGTTCAGAGTCGAGTAAAGCGCACTTTAAAAAAATATATGTTAAACAGACATGGCAGTACAGTATGACCTATGGTCTTAGCCTGTCCTAATGGGCGAATAAAAAAAAAAACACTGTCACTGTCATCCATGTCATTGTCTAATAATAATGTCTGTCAAAAGTGTCAAAACGTAAAAACGAAGAGGTCTTGTTCGCCACTCGGCAAGCTTATTTAATATCATATTTACCTTACTATTATTAGAAAATCATTCTTAGCATATTTATAGCTAACAGCGAAATGGCTATACTTCATAGAGCCCTGTTTACGTGGTTCATATTTTTAGTGTTCTTGATACTGCTGTGTCTGAGATTGGAGTCGAGAACACACTGGAATTGGTTCATTGTTTTTATACCGATGTGGGTCTACGATAGCATTCTACTGATATATGTTTTGTTTCACATGGTATCGCACTGCCGAAATGGAATTGAAAGATTTAGAGGCACAATCAATAAACATGTATGGTACATAGCAGCAATAGGATTGAAAATGGCAGCTCAAATTATAATTTGCATAAAACTGGAATATACGAAAGTAAGCCTCCCAATTTATGTCGTAATGACTCCAATTTGGATGCTGTTACCTGTATTGAGTGTGGAAGTGTTCATGCATTTAATAAAACATTCTAGTGGGAGTAGTAGATACTAAAAGTTTTCTAAGTGAACTTGAACATTTTTTCTAATAAATTTAGAATCACTATGAAGTACGGAAATAAAGACTCAAATGTGAATAAACTCAACATGCTACCTTCACAAAGTCATGAACATGTGACTTCACATATTGTAGATAATTTTAAACTTGGCACTCATTCAGTGTCACCATAGTATGTTTACACATGTCAAATTTACTCAGTGCGCCAGGAACTTTGATGATATAACAGACCTGAGAAAGGTGTTGAATAAGTAATTCCAAAATGGCTGATTCTGCTGTAATAAAGGGTTCTATAGTTAAAGAGGTCCCGGCTGGTGGCACGGCTGTCTTGAGCTGCAGCAGCAATGATTTCAACCACAATTTTATGTTCTGGCTGTTTGGCAAAGACAAGGTGATTGGCCCTGACAACCATTATGATGAAAGAAAGTATAAATATGAAGTGCTCTCGGGAAAACTTCACATTGATGTAAGTACACTAAATATTTTAATTTTAATTAACCCAGTTTTATTTTAAATCACTTATGTTATAATGTTATCTTACTTATGGTAACTTATGTTGAAAACATGTAAGTTACTATTGTCTATGTATTTAAGTATTTATTTCTGTATTACATACAAGCTTTAGTTTGAGACTATAGGTTGATTCATGTAAGATAGATTAATTTACTTATTGTTTGCACAGCAATTTCAACCTTATTGTTTGTAGGGTAGAAAATAACTTAATTGTTACTATGTACAGTCAGCTGCCAACAAAACCTGACCCCCTAGATACAAACTTCTATGCAGGGGGTCATGTTTCTCTGCAGCTGACTGTCCATACTGGTGACATACTGGTTTTACTAATGTGCAGAGGCCAGAATTCTCGTAGCACTTTTGAGTTGTCATAGGGACTTCTCATTTATCGACTTCCAATATACATATTATATCGATACATTATAGAACACAACATATTGAATAAGATTATTAGTAGAGGTAAACAACAGGTGGTCTTATAGCTAAAGAGTGATCTCAGATAACTTTTGAGTAGTTGAATTGAAATAGAGATATGCAATGAAAAGTTAATAGTAATAATAGTCTACAATTTCACATTTAATTAGTTCTGTTCAGTGTTTTTGTTTATTTCTGTGCATATGTATGTCTATAAAACTAATAATCAAAGGTCATCAAATTAATGGCTAGAACAGTACCTACATAACATGATATCATTAGGTTCAGTGGCAATTCTTGCTGCAATTTCTTTCGAAAAATGTTTGAAACTAAAGCCTTGCAATAAGAAATTATTTATAAGGAACATAAAATATTATTATTATAATAATTCCTATTTAAATTTTTCAAACAGTTGTTATCTAAAGGTTATCTAGAAGAGATCACTCATTCGCGATAATACTGCCTGTTGTTTACTCAATACTTTTAATAATATTTTAAAAATTGTATTATGTTTTATCAATATACATTTGTATATCGGAAGTCGATTAATAAGAAGTCCCTATGACAGCTCAAAAGTGCTACGAGAATTCCGACTGCTGGTAATGTGTTTTATATGGGAAGTACAGTAACACCAGCTTCTTAACAGTAATTGGCTTACTGCCAGTATATTTGACGTCAAAAACGAAGATGGTGCATACATTTTTATGCACCGTAAGATCTTGTCTGTTTTTTTGTGTTTTTTAATTTATCATTATCATCATTACGAGTAATGTTCTGTTGTGCTTAGAAATGGTTGTGTACTTTTTTTGGCACACTCTATTTAACACCCTAGGTAGGTTGATGATAGGAATGGTAACCAGCATTAATATCTGACAAAACCCTATTTTTTGGGTCATCACTATGATATCATCAGCCTGCAGTTTTCTACTGCTGAACATATCCCTTCCCCAATTTCCACCACCACAACCATCAGCTCTCCGCATCCAATCACTTTGATATGGTAGAAATTAATGCTGGTCACTGTACTCATTATTTGATTCAAGTCTAACAACAAAGAAATAACTTCTTTAATTTAATTAGTTGTCTATCAGTTTAAATTATTTAATCATATCAAAAGTGTAATTTAATGCACATAAATATTTACTTATTAGAAATTGAGTGAAATATGTTATATGGAAAAAATAAGAAATTTAAAGATTTTATAAAATAAAATAAGATTTTAAAGTTTAATGTAACATTTTAGCTCGAAACGCACAGAGCGGGCGTGGCGCGGTGCGGGGCGGGGGCGATTTTGCGTTTTTGATCTTTCCGAATCTGTCGACTGTCGACTACTGCTTCATATGTCACACGCCGCCGCCGAGCACTGGGCTACCGAATACAGAGTTTTTTGGTGCGACGCGCCCCGGCCCGCGTTTGCTTTACGCAAAACCGCCTCCATCCCGCAACAAGTACCGCGCACTGTGCATTTCAACCTTTTGTACTATTCATTCATTATTTTCAATATTTTTTTACAGAATGTCACACCTGCTGAGTCAGGTTACTATAAATGTATCTCCAAAAAGCTGGACGGCTCTGGTATTGCAGTTGGGGAGGTGGAGATGATTGTCTCTGGTTCCACATTCTCGGCCATAGATGCTGTGAAGCTGGTTGCTATAGTTGTGTCCATTATTGTGTTGGTTTGCTGTGCTGTCTTATACTGGAGACTGAGGAAGGATTGGAACAAATATGACGGCCGTGGTATTGTGCCAGGTAAACTACTTTCAAGTAGCATATTTTTCAGTGTGTTATTCTTATTAACATACTGAATTTAGTCTTTCACTCCTCAGTTCATTCCCAGTAGTCCCGTGGAAGTAATTCCGTGGTGGAACTAGTGAGACTTTTTTTCCCAATAGTTCCGTCAACGGTACAGAGTGGTAGTTAGGTACGCCGACGAGCGAAGCGAGGAGGAGTGTTAGTAGAACTGTGACCCTACAACGCGCGAGCCGAGCAAGTGACGCGAGCGTGCCGCGGCAGCGGCCGGCGAAGCGCCACAACTGAACATTGGGAACTGAACTATTGGAAAAAAAAGTCTCACTAGTTCCGCCACGCAACTACTTCCACGGGACTACTGGGAATAAACGACCCCTCTTGCACTTATACATATAATCAATAGTGTAATAGACAAGGACCCAATGATGTACTACACTAAACTAAGAGTTTTTCATTTTTTATACAAGTATCAATCTAAAATCGTATGATCTTTGAATTGGGAATGAAGTGTCCATTATTGGTGTTTGTCAGCTTAAAGTGACCAACACTGGTGCCGTTACCCTAGAGCATTTGGCTCTCTCCAAAATGCTACACGATTGCGGAGGCTTGGTAAGCGTCCACAAGCTCCAAGCCTTGACAAACGCTTAGATGCCATTTACACGCTTGGGAGTGCGTTAGTGTGTTCCGGATAGCATGACAGACGTGCATCGAAGTTGTGTTAGCTTATTGGCGTTTGGCTTGACATTATGCGCCAACGAAATACGCCGCAAACGTTGACCGCAAGCTTCCTTGCATCTGTTTTGCAAGAACCCGCATTTCCTCGGATCGGGACAAGGTCACGCACGACAAGATAAATACCCCCGTTTACACGCTAACATTATTTTTTATACATATATTAATATTATTGTAATAAAGGTCACGAATGGTCAGTTAACTGTGTTGGCGTTTGTACAGTCAGCAGCAAAACTAGTTACACGGGCCTAGTGTTCAATATGAGCTACACATAAGACTAATGTCAAGAGAACAAGGCTCTGTGTAGATATTGTGAACGTGTTATACTGCTAACCTTCTTCTGCTGCTGATTGTACCCCAGAGGAGAGGTCAAAATAAATAATAATACCACTACCGAGCGATCGTAGCCACCACCACCATATCAGCCCTAGGACGTCCCCTGCTGGACATAGGCCTCCCCCAATTTCATGAGGGGTAAATGCCATAATCGCCACGCTTGGCATGCGGGTTGGCGATCGCAGTATCTCCACCGTACTCTAGGAATGCTGCTGCCCATTCCCCGGTGGTCTTGGTCGTAGTTTAAGGACATACCCGGGTCCATATATGTCGGGTTGATATGACATTGAGACAAATAAAAGATTTATTTATCGTATGGCAATCATTTCGAACCGTGAGGTCTTCGAGAAGACAGTACGGTTGCCAGTTTGTTGCACTTTTAGCACTACCCAGGGGTCTCATGTAGGGTAATGGTGGGTAACGTGGTGCAACATTGACCCCCATTTGTCAAGTGAGTGGGCAACTTGGCTGTTAGACAGGTCGAAATAAACGATTACCCGCTCAAATTAAAGAGGTTGTTTACGGGCAGTGTAATAGTTATCAGACTGTAATACTGTATAAATAAATAAGTAAATGGTGAACCGCCAGCCGTTCGAAGACGAGTCTTCTCAGTATAGCTGCATAAGAGCTTTTCCGTCCCTGATTTCTATGTCGCGTGAGATCCTATGATCTCTATAGAAATCCTTACTATGAGGTTTACACGCGTGTGCTTGTGGACGCTTGCCAAGCCTTCGCAAACGTGTAAATGTAGTATTACATTCGTCATAAACGCGTTGTTGTTGTAAGAAACAAGAAAAAACTGCCATTAGATTTTGAACTTTCTTCCTTAAACAGTAAAGTCGCTTTTTTATCGGACTAATTTGATAAAATTCGGTCATTCAAATGATTTTAAAGTATAGCTAGCCTTCACTATAGTATTTTCTGTGCGTCAACGATGAGCTGTGTGTAATCTACCCTATCAATCACGTTCAGGGGCGCAATAAACATTTGAGTAAACAATTGTGAATATCGTTAATGGTTATCGTTCGTATATGGGTGTTCGGAATGAAAAATTAAATTTAAAACGAACTATGCAATAAATCAAACTTATTTACTTTTAAAATTGGTTAGTTAATTAATTGCGATGTTAATTAAAAGTAAATAAATTTTATTTAATACATAGTTCGTTTTAGATTTAATTTTTCATGCACATTTTTGGGACGAAATTTATAAACTGCTTTGAATAACGCTATTTAAAAAAAAACTATCACAGATTGGACTATGACATATAGGGTTCAAACTTCCTTATAGACCAGTGTATCACCTCCTGAAGTTCCTACATGAGCACCCTGTATGTTCAATAGTGATAAGACACTGTAGCCGAGCGGTGAGGCACGTGACTTTCAATCTAGGACGTGGGTTCACCCTGTCGTTTAAAAAAAACTAAATATTTGATTCCTTTTAAATTAATGTTTTAAATAATTAAACGTATCGCAGTTTCGTATGTTGCTAACTGCTGAGGCCATCAGTGGATTTAACAGTAGCTTTGCTGCGAAGGAAAACATCGTGAGGAACCCATTCTACTTCCAACAAGGCTGGTTTTCCCTCCGGGTTGGAAGGTCTGGTGGCAGTCGCTTTCGTATAACTAGTGCCTACGCCATATGCCATATCTTGGGATCAGGTGCCAAAGCAAACCCTGGGCTCGTTAGGATGCAGCCGGGAAAAACCCTAGCAGGATGATGATGATCAATAGTGATAACAAAACTGAAAAAAAAAACAACATATACTTAAAATCATTTGAATTGACCGAATGGTATCAAAGTTTCCTAACCTAAACCTTCTTGCTTGGATAATAAAGTCGCTTTATGAACGGACATAAAGCGACTTTATTATCCAAGCAAGAAGGTTCAAATTCTAATGGCAGAATTTTTGAAAGCCGGACATTTTAAATAATTTCAACTATACCTCTTTTATTTTACTTTCATCATCATCATCTCAGCCGAAAGACGTCCACTGCTGGACATAGGCCTCACCCAAAGACTTCCGCAATGACCGGTCCTGCGCCACCCGCATCCAGCGGCGGCAGATTTTACTTTGCTTGCATGTAATCCTGGGTCACTGAGATTTCTTTACCTGGATCTGTTCCAAAAAAATAAACCTACACAATAATTGCAATTCACTTGCCAAGGCTTCAAAGTAAGATTCGCTTTCTTATTCCTGTGTATAGGACTTTAATATATAATATAAACAACTGTATGGATGCCTAAAATTTTATTCATGTGGTTTCTTTTTTGAACCCAGGACCTCCTACTTTGTAGGCAGTGACCCACTACGCTAAATAGGTTGACAAATCAGGCCGTTATAAAATCTAAAATTTCCGATATAGTCTCATTGACAACAGTCGGCGTCATCTAGGAAAACATTATTGTAATTCCTGCTCATAGAAAATGTTCAATGGATGGATACAGAAACGTTCAATTTTTGTTTACAGTGGACGACACAGAAGAAGATGATGGTGATGAGGTGTATAACCCCACAACGGTGACTTCCAAAACCCAACCAGTAGCGGGGCCCAGCAGGGGTCCCAGCAGAAACCAGTCTTCCGAGCATCTCCTCTATGGCATAGATAACCAGGGCTTGGACACGGACTTCAACTCCGTGTTTGAAAATATTCAAATAAAATCTCCACATAGTTTAATATAATTTATTCTAACTACAGCCAACTTTGTACAGATGAAGTGAGAAGAGCTTTTCCCTATCAGTCTTTATGGCAATGAAATAAGATTGAATTTCACCTGGCTTGTGTAAAAGGTTTTTCCACTACACCTGTATTTGCTTTGCTTGACAGTCACAAAACAAATATATTCCATTGAAAATACTGTAGCTTTGTACTGAATTGGCAAATAAGTATTGTACATACTTACTAAAGAACTGTAAATAGTTTTTGTAAACTACTAAGGTAAATTATTAAATAAGTATATTAGCAATATCGTTTGATTTCATTAGTGTATATTAATAGGTAGTAACTAGTAACTCGACCACAATTCTTTACTTGCGAAATAAGGAAGGTGGATTGATTTAACGTTTAACGGACTGATTAGTCTTAAATATGGTGCCAGCACTTATGATCTCTAAAGATCGGACGCCTGCAATGGGCAGGGCACGTGTTGCGAATGGGCAAGACCAGACTACTCAAACGCCTTCAGAAGGTCGACCGGAGGGCCGCAAAAGTAAAGGCAAGCCCAAGCTCAGATGGTTGGAATACGTCGAAAAGGACACCAGGACAAAGGGGTGACAATTTGGAAGTCACGAATAGATCTGACTGGAGAGATTTGCTTGATCAGGCTTGGGCCTACCTGCGGCTGTAACGCCTCAGATTCTCTGTAGCTCGCTTTACATTGCGCGGTCGAACTTGCCGCGCGTTATGTAGCTCAGCTTAAAAAAACTCATACTTACCCATAAAACCAAATCTGTACAAACTTAACTATAATGTATGTTAAATTTGACGCAATTAGCCCGTCGTCGAAGCATTTCCGAGTAATATCATTGGTCACTCCTCAACGAATCGTTTGTCGCCGACAGCGACTGCTGCGTTGAATCAAGAGTATCGTCTTCATCTTCGTCTGCATCCGCCTCCATTTCAAATACTCTCACTTTCCTATGACTCTTCGACAGAACCACAGCAACCCTCCGACCGCCCGAGACTGCTATTCTAAAACCATCCATTTTATCTAGCACTGTGTATATGCCTTGATCTAAGAGTGAAGTGATGTTTCTTCTAGACATTTTCTCATTAAATATACAGGACTTTGCTTTAACATTGAACTCGTTGGCATTATCTAAAGCTATTTTCAGGGGTAATTGCACAAATATCGTACTCTCAGTGTTGCATGGGTGTTGTATTAATACAGATAAGTATTCAGAGGAATAAAACTGCAGGTCTAATACTGCAACATTCTCTTCATCTAACTGTTCTCTATTTGGGTCCTGTATCAGGCCTGATGTGATGTAATATTTAATAGCTGAAGCGTAACAAGATTTTTCTTTGATAGCCACCGACATGAAACATATCCCATCATTTCCATTGGAAGTATTCATAAACGCCATCATGAACCTTTGCTGAGCTGGGTCGAATAGTTGAGATACCCGTAGATTATTTTGAACTGTAGGATTCGTCTTGTCTTCATAACACCTCAGATTGTACAGTACAGAAAAGTGTTTTCCGGTGTCTTTATCACTAACATCAAACACTTTCTTGATAGCTTTTATCAAAAATGTTTGCTGTTGCACTAAGGAAAACGAACGGAATTCGGACATCGAGAAAATAGTATCATTATCTTTCACTAAGCAGGCATTCTCTGAGAGGAACTTATGCCAAGGGTTATCCTCATTATCCGTCAGTATAGTCAGGTCCTGGTCTTGTAGGTACTGGCCCAGCCTTTCCAAGTTGAACTTTACAGGCCTTTCGGGCACATTCTCAGCACCCTCGAGTTGTACATTGTCAAAGTTGTATAAAAACTCCGCGAGTTGCGTCAGTTCCCGTTGAGTTATTTTAACAATTTCGCTAGGTGTTTGTTCGTCTAGCAATCTAGCGATTACGACGAATAGCCACCTGAAGAAGGCTTTATAGTGGCGCATGGATATGTCAATGACTTGCTGCAGCTCTAAACTCTTGTTCAGGAAGGCGCAACAGGCGCGGATGGCTTCACTCACTGTCGCTTCCTCCAAGCCGAGTATCTGAAAACAAGGCCACCATAAATGAAACCAGTTTAATAATTGGATTACTCCTTAACACGTTAACATCCCCATACAAAATGTTTCAATTTCCTCGTAAGTCCAAGCAAATTACTTCAATCACAAGTCCATGCTCCACATATGGGTCACTAAAAAACTCGCAGATACGCATTCGGATTAGACAATATCTTTCTGAATACTGCTGTCTACCTGCTGGACAACTAAAGCTCAAAAGTAAGGCTGATTTAAATCAACAACATCTACGAGGGGCGTTCAATAAATTCTCGGTATTGACATCTTTTAAACCTCTTTGGTAAACTTTTTAATACTGGCCGGTAAAAGTCATTCATTAATATTTAAAAAAAAGTAAAATTAAAACGGCGATGTTGTTTTGTTTTTTTGTAAGTACCGAACAAACGTGATCACTATGAGCGTTATTTCAATGTTGGTTAAATTAAAGCACCGAGCGGTAATATATTCTTGACCAAACACGTAAAAAATCAATAAGCTATAAAAAAGAAATGGATTATGTTTACCGTGAGTCTGCTCCTTCTTTATCGACAATTCAGATGTGGTCAAGTCAATTTAACCATGGGGCAGAGAGTATCGAAGACGACCATAGAGCTGGTCGGCCCGTCGAAGCTCCTTCATAAGAAAATTTAAAAAAGTGGAGAAAATTATATCTGAAGATGGTTGAGTAAAGGTGAAAGCAATAGCTCAAAGAACTAACCATTCTATTGGTACTAGACACGATATAATTCATGACCATCTTAATATGTCAAAAGTCAGTGCGATATGGGTACCGCGAATCCTGACACCGCTTCAGAAGAATACGCGTGTTGCTCGTTGTTCCGAATTTCTTGAGGTGTGCGGTGAAATTCCTGATAAGATACTGCAAAAATTTGTTAGTAGAGATGAAACGTGGGTTCATCATTATGACCCTGAGAGCAAACAAGAGTCCATGCAGTGGCACATTAAAGGAACTCCTCACCCCAAGAAGTTCAAGGTCGTGCCTTCAGCTAGCAAGGTCATGGTCACAATATTCTGGGATTGTGATGAAATGTTGCTGATCGATTATAAAGAAAAGGGTGTAAGTATTAAAGCAGAGCACTACGCTAATATTATATGCCAAATAAGGGAAGCAATCAAACATAACAGACGGGGAAAATCAGCCAAAGGTGTTCTGCTTTTACACGACAACGCCCCTGTGCATAGTGCTCATATTGCCAAGGCTGCTGCTCTTGAATCTGGACTCGAAACTATTACATACCCACCGTATAGTCGAGACTTGACCCCGAGTGACTTATATTTGTTTCCCAATGTCAAAATGAATCTACGTGGAAATTAATTTTCTAACGATGAAGCATTGAAGACAGTAGTGTAGGAGCATTTTGACACCACGGACAAAAAATATTTTTATGAGGGGTTAAAAAAACTATTTGACCGGTCTTATAAGTGCATAAAATAGGAGAGGAGTATATTGAAAAATAAAAATAAAACACCTATAATATTCTTTTGTTTTCATTCTAATACCGAGAATTTATTGAACGCCCCTCGTATTTATTACCTTTGTTTCAAATTTTAACTTCAGCCTTTCTTTTACGCAATTATATTTTACTAATCTGAGTGTGTACCTGGTCGTTTCTTAGTGGTCCATACGTGGGGCAGGAACTTGTGGAGCTAGTTAGTGGTGACCCCTATATGGGGCACTGCACTGGACTGTGAAGGTGTTAAATACTCATAGCAGACATAGGCCAAGAGAAAGCAGACAGAGACGAGGGAGCGCCTATGTGAGAGCTGCACAAAAGCTTGCAACAAATAGATAAGTACCTTATATCTGTCTGGTGTCCTCGCTAATCCTCTCAACTCCGCCAGGTAGTATGTTAGGCTTTGCCCAACTATATTCAGTTGCTTTAGAACCAATTTCTGAATGGTTGAATAGCTCAATTCTACTGAGCTTCCTAGTTTTTTCAATCCTTTTGCTGTCAATTCTTTGAGAAGAAACAATTCCAGCTGATCAGAGGGAACACCTGAAAATCGATATCAACATTGAGGCTCATACATTAAGAATATAATAATTTATTGAAAAATCCTTATACATATAGTTAATGTTACTTTGAGGTAGATAGCCAGCCCGTATGTAAGGAACTCGTGCTAAATTCAATCCTTGTCAAGAAGAAAACAGGGTCGCTAACTTCTGGTACTTAGGGACGTATCGCCTATTAGCGTGATCCCGTGAACGTAGCAGCGAGTGTAATACTAATAATGGGGTCGGCTCTTAGTTTGTGAGCTTATTGCGCTGTGCCTTGTTAAGCAGCGGCACGTTCGACCGTGGCCGCCGCGCGCAGCGCAATGAAGACGTGTTTTGCGCGCGCGGCAGCTGGATCATTGCTGCGCTGGAATGTGCCGCGGACCGAGCAGATATTTGGATGCCGCGCGTAATGTAGCTCCACCTTTACATGTGCTGATAACTAGGCTGAAATGCGCTAAGTTGTGTTATACAAGTGATACCAAACTCCGTACTTTCGTTTGGCCGATTTATATAAAAACACAGACACTTTGATGGACACTATTCCGGACACAATAGAAATACACTTATAGGCGTCTACTGTCCATCAATGCACGATTTCTGGTTAAAATGCAAATAGGTTGAGAAAAACCTTTTTGATTTTTACTGTCGACGTCAAAGATGTCGCAGTCCTTAGACATACATAACTGGAGTGGCCATCAGCGCATCTTACCAAACAAAATATTATGCCACTTTTTGCGGGGGGCGAGATAACACACATAAATAAAACTACACACACTTACAATATATTGTTCCATTGCTACGCACCCACACTAAAACAACCAACTCACGCACATTCAAACTACTAAAGTGGAGCAATAAAAGTCGACCTTATTTTCGTTAACGTTAGATCCATTATTGGGTTACTATCGGATGGCCAAATTGACCAAAGTCGACAAGGACCATGTTTCAAAGAAATTCTCATAAACAGTAGTCCTTATTTCTTTAAATACGGTCGTTATTTCACAGCTAGCCCTAATGGTCAAGTACGAATGTTTATAAATCGATTTTGTAATCGATGCTCGATTTACGATTTGAAATAAAACTTGAATTGGGCATAAAATTATAAATAAAGCAAAAATATGCTTACAGTATATGAAATTATCATCAATCTTTTTGTAAATTTGATAAAGTACAACGTTTTATTACCCTAAACAGCAGATAAAGGAATTTTCACGGAGCTCTTCACACGCCCAACGATTTCGAGACTGATTTATAATAGTTATACGATTATAACATAATCAATATTCATGTTCATTAATCGATATTAATGAAGTAGTTTTTAATATTTTTTTGCACTTTGTGCCTATTTTTTGGCAGAGGGGTAAGTGTACTAATGGCTACTCCAGTTATGTATACTCTAAGTCGCAGGCAAATTGTATAATGCAACGTAATACATAACGGCTAGCCGTTTTGTATTAAGGCGGATCAACGATTAGCCGTATTGTCATAATTATCTATACGTACTACAACATAGCGGCTCAGGTTTAGCCGTTTCGGTTCTCGTAGGGTCGAAGTTTTTCCTAACACTCCTTACTTCGCTTGCCGTGCCTAACAATTCCAAAATAGGACCGACAAACACGGTTCTGTTTTGTAAAACGACAGGGCGTAATACGGCGAAAAAGAGGCGGCTACTAAACTACTGTTTCACATTACGGCTCGCCGAATTGTAGAACAAAAAGCGCCGAATATATTTCTTCATTCAGGCGTATTCAATCCGGCTAATCGTTAACCAACCGTAATACAAAACGGCCCTGTTTTGTAAAACGGCTAGCCATAATGTAATTCGGTGAATTATACAATCCGGCTGCGACATATACATTTTATCCTGTTTACAATGGTTATTCCATTGCAAGAGGTGCAAAACTGTATAGCTACACATTTTAGACGTCGATTAATGAGTTATAGAAGGGTTACCTAACATAAGCAGTTCCAGCAGATCAGCAGACACTCCACCTTCCGGCACCGACGCGGCATAGTAAGACATTTTCGTGTCCATCTCCAACAAAATATGCTCCCAAGCCTCAGTGATAGACGTCATCGTCTGATCAAGATGGGACATCAGCTGAGTGACTTGACTGTGTTTATTTGCCACCACAAAGATCTCCTCGGCATAGGCGGACAGTACACTCGTGTTGATTAGTGCCGCGAATAGATTGTTCGTTGCTCTGTCTAGATAAAACACTTGCATGATACTGAAGTCATCAGATAAATTTATGTCCAATACTTTGTACTCCCCAAATTCGTCTTTTGCGATTTGGGCCAAATGGATGGTACCGAAAGGGTACCTTCCAAACACGCTCATGTAGATGTGCCCGGTGCCATAGCCGACCAGTAGCATGTTGAGTTGTGTCTGTTCCTGCATCTCTTTGACATCCTTGATATTGTCTTCTGACGCCTGATTTTTGTAGCCGGTGCTAAGTGACGGTATTTTTTGAAGAAATATTGACGCGTCATCCTGTAATTGGGTAATAATTACCATTAGAATCGCTGTTATTTTACTTACCTACCTGTCTTGTAGATGGGTTTAGTATTTCCAGCACTGGGCAAACCTGCATCGCTTCTTTGCTACATATATAATATAATCTAACAAAGTTATAAGGTTATGACATGCTTACTAACCCAGTACCTATGCCCAGTATGGATTTTTTATGTGGTCCGAAATAAATGTATTTTTTTTAAACCATGGTGTAAGATTGAAATAAAATTTAGCATATAATAATCACATCACATGAGCAGGTATAAATACAGCCAGAATGTAGTCAAACAATCTCTGCAATAAAACAATAAGTACATCTAATTTGGGCTCATAAGATTGAACATGATAAGTTGTTGATGACTGGGCAAAGAGGCAAAGGGCCGAGGCAATCGGCAACAAAAGCTGAATTCCAGTCCATAATTGTTTTGCATTTTTCTTCAAGATTGACTTTCTACGAAAACATTTCCTAAAACAAGGTAGTGCGTTGGCGTAAATGGCCGAAGTTAAGGTATTCCCTTACTAATAATATGTGCGAGACTAATACTTGGATTGCCAGACATAAATACATTGAGGTTACCAGTTGCAATATTATGTGTATGCCATCAGGCGGGCCGTACGCTTGTTTGCCACCGACGTGGTGTAAAAAAAGTTAAAAATAATACATACATATATATTATACTCCGTTGCACTTTCCAGAGTAGTAGCGCTGACAGCCCAAGTGATGCACGTAATTCCAAAATGCTTGGAATCATCAAACTCTTCCGAAGGCTCCAGCTCCAAATCATACTTATCGAGGACTTCTTTGTCTTCTATATCAACTATATGGACACTGCCTGAACTATAGCCAATTGCTAATGCCTGAATATAATAAAATAATTAATGATGAATAATGTAAGATAATTTTTTTTAATGTCTGCTTAAAATGTTAGTTTTGATATGGGGTCAAACAACGATGTATACATCTATGTTAGATACATATATATCAATGTGTTTTCAAGACATTTACAGTTTGAAAATTGGACTACAACTTTGGTGGTAATTTTTTTTACAAGCAGAACCGTCTGCTTAGCCCCGATATCCGCGGTAGCTGTTGGTAAGAGTCGGAGGTCGTGTGTTCAAATCCCGTCTGGGGTAATCAATTTCTCAGTTTTTCACTCTGGTTGGAAATGATTACCATAAATGTAAATGTTTTACAAGTGGAAACGTCCATTAACGGAATTATAATTTCCAATTGAAAATTAAAAATTGAAAACAAAAAAAAAACAATTGGAAGTATAATTCCGTTAAGTGGACGTTTCCACTTGTAAAACATTTACATTTAGAATGGGGTAGCACATTGTTACTAATTATTCTCAATGTAACTTGAGACATTGGTGCCGTTTCAAAAAGTTGTAGTAACTTTGACGGTAGATGTCGCTACAAGTCTCCCTAAGGCTTAATTAAAGAGTGAACTGATTGAAAGATTCGTCGCCTCGGGATAACCCGCGGTAGCTCAGTTGGTAAGAGCGATGGACGGATTCCAGAGGTCGTGGGTTCAAATCCCGCCCGGGGTGATCAATTTTTCATTTTCAATTGGAAATGATTACCATGTCCTTTATTTTATCTAAATTCGCCATGGTCAATTTCTACAATATGGTATTGTGATTGTGACAATATTTCACAAAGAAATTAGGATCAGCTACTTGTATTCTTTTTTTTAATGATGTCATTCAAACAAATTTTTAGAGAGGACCAATTGTCTGCCTGTATACCACCGAAACCAAACCAAATATATTATGTATGTACACTACAATCGAAGGACAACAGAACACACAAATGAGAATTAAAATCAGACAACAATCAGATTAGCTATAGTTGTCATATTGTGAAAAATTGATGGTTTATTATCTACATAAGGGGGCGCCCATCCATTAATCACGTCATACGTTTTTAGACATGAGCAACGTAGACTAGCTAAGTATAAGTATATAACAAAAACTCATAGAAGTCTAAAAATTAACACTATATAGAATTTGATCCCCACCTTTCCATCAGGTCTCCAGGCCAATGCTTGTACAGTAACATTCTCTTTGGGCGGAGATAAAGTCCACACTTTTTGCCAGCTTATAAGTCTGTGTACTTGGACTTCTCCTGAAACAATATTTACAATATATGGACAATCTTACACAAATCTACATAGTCCCAAACTAAGCAAAGCCTGCACTATACATACTATACATTCCTACTCATATAAAGGTGATAAATACTTAAATACATAAAAAATATCCAAGACTCAGGGACAATTATTTATGCTCATCACATAAATAAATGCCCTGACTGGGTTTCAAACCCAGGACCACCAGCTTCATAGGCAGGGTCACCACCAACTAGGCTAAAGTAGTTATTAACTTATTAACTAGGCAAAATAGGTCAAATGACATAAAAAGATCCATATAGACACAAGCAGCAACCCCCGACAGGTGGACAGATGAAAGTTGTGGAAGTCTGCTGCATAATACTGGTAATTATGGCTGTTTCGGGAAGGCCTATGACCAGCGAGACACAAGCTAAGATTGCAAGCAAGTTTCATCCCATTGTGTGGGATTATCTCAAGGTATAATTAGTTCAGACAATCTGACAACTTTGTCGGTCTGTTTAGCCTAGTTGGTAGTGACTCTGCCTCTGAAGCTAGAAGTCCCGGGTTCGAATTCCGGCCAGGGCATTATTTGTGCAATTAGCATGGATATTTGTTTCTTGGTCATTGATGTTCTCTATGTATTTATCTATATAAGTATGTATATTATCGTTTAGTAACTATAGGACAAGCTTTGCTTCGTTTGGGACGAGATTGATTTGTGTAAGATTGTCCCCCAATATTTATATTTAATATTTGTTTTAAACCCTGCAATGTAAGCAAACTTGCATCTAATGTTAACTTGTGTAAATCGGGCCTTACTTTTAGTATCTACTTCCTACACTCTTACCCTTAAATTGAAAAATTCAAAAAAAAAATTGCCATGGTTGTGTCATAGAACATACAATAATCTTGATAAAATTCAAAGTGTGCAGTAATTTAAACAAACTTACATGGTCGGAAGGGGAACTCTTTAACCTCAGACCAAGAAAAAAAGATAAGAGCATTACAAACCATCTTGTGAAGAAAGTTATTAACCATGTAGATAGTAATAGTAAACCTACCCTAGCCTGGAGTAAATACATCCTCACACACATTAGTGTATGACACAAACTAAACTAAATCATGAACAGGACTTTTCAGTGCTTATTCTCACTTTAACGTTAACATTGATAGCATATAACTCTGAACTTTTGTCAATGAACATTTAAATCATGGTATGAATGCAATGAATCGTTTCATTTCAACCGCATAACATTTTCGCGGTTAAATATTAGAACCATATTATTAATTATTTACCTTTAAAATTACTCAATGCTAACAAATCAAGCCTGTTGCTCCATACCATCAAATCGACTTGGTTGGCAACATGCCTCTCTTCCAATTGCCGCATTCCACAGTGATACATAGTGGCAGGCCTATTAATCAACCTTAAATAAACAGTTCATCTAATTTACTATCAACACAGATGAAAACCTGTCACAATAATTAAATAAACATAACATACAATACAACCGACTCACTAAACTCGCTTACAATTTTAAATTCATATCAGTGACACTGACAGTAGTGACAGTCAGTGTTTTGACAGCAGAAACGAAACGTAAATTCAACGCATACATACGTTCTATAGATCTAGGCTGGGTTGCACCAAACCGTCTGTGATCGTAAGCTGTGTTCGTTAAAATTTGAATATATGGAAAGTTTGTTAAGTTTCTATGGGATGACAGCTGCCGGCGCCATATTTAACGTTAATCGGTCTGTGATCGTAAGTCGGTGCAACCCAGCCCTAATGGCGCAGCGTAATAATGGGCCATGATGGCCCATCGTACAGACGCAGATATGCGTTAAAGGGAGAAAGACATATTTTCATCTCATTCGTGCCTTTAACACGGTCATTATTGTCACGTGATACACTCATATCACTGAATATTGAAGAATCCCAGAATTACTATATTATGTAGCTCTATAAGATATAACGAGATAGGTATATGAAATCAAGGGCACTTGATTCCCTATCTTGTTCTATCTTATATCATCGTAGCGCTCATGCCGTCCACCTCGCTGAGCGTTAGTGTGTTCATGTTATCCAATCCCATATCGGTATCAATCACCTCCCACAAATGGTTCCAAAAAAAATTATGGACTACTGCTCACAGTTCACATTGCTCGATACCATCCAACCAACCAACATCACTGAATTTGTATCGGATAATGTGAACACGGTGTAAAGCGCACAGGGAGAAAGACATTTTCATCAATTTCCTGCGTCTTATACCTTGGGCCAACATGGCCCATTCTATGGATCCGGCACCTCGTATACTGTTTCGGTTACCTTATCCAGACCTTGCCCGGCTAGTATGATAGCTTATACCGTCACGTTATATGTGACGTTTCAGTACATTTTGGTCATATTAACGTGACGGTATAAGCTATCATACTAGCCGGGCTGCTACCGCGAAATCAAAACGAAGCAAGGTCGAATAACTCTCTCTGTCGCTCGTATATGTAAGCTGATTTAAGTGCGACTGAGACATATTCGAACTTCGTTCGGTTTTGTTCTTCAAAGGTCTCTTTCCCCGAAAAAGTATTTCTTACTCATAACGCAGAACAAAGCATGATTTCCCAGGAACTTATTTACAAAGGCTATCAGAAACAAAATAATTAAACAAAACATTGAAAAATATATTTTACACCATATTAACTAAAATATGTACTTACAGTTATTTTGCGGAAGTATTACAAAATATATTTTTTTCTTAAACAAGAGGAATGGTATAGTTGAGCAAATGCATTAATATAAATCAAAATATTAATAGTTTTGAAAGATGATTACATTTAGTAATATATCTAGATTTAATTATAATTTTATAATAAATAGACTTTTTGAAGGCCCCTGTATCCAAGATCGTTGTTTGTATATTATGTATATACATTCTCATTTACAGAGAGTGGCCTCTGTGATAAAAAAAAAAACAAAAACTACCACATTCACTGCCAACTATCATGCATTATGGGAAAAACTGCAGAGTACTAAAACTTTTTGTATTTTATAATATCTTTTTCACACCTGCTATTCTGAAAACTCATTGTTGCCCTCAAATGAGGGATTAAAGTTGTACTTTTCTGAATAGTAGGTATGAAAATCAGTATGTGCTGCCACTCAGTAGCAAAATTATTTCTGTCTTGGACTCTAACATGAATCTCTTGTTATGCTCTAGATTCTATGATTTATATCGTAAATCTTTTGTTTAACCCAGAAATAAATATGCACCCCTTATCATAAATATATCAATTTGCTACTGTAAGACTTTTTAGCTTCACCCAAAATTAAATATACCCCCCCTCATCATAAATATATCAATTTGCTATTGTGACTCTTACTTTTCCCTGAATTAAATATACCCCCCTCCTCATGAAATAATCATAAATAACTACTGTGACTAGAGTAGGTAGTTTTTTAGTGATCATATAATTTATCAGGAGCTGGGGCTAGTCTTACTTATTATTATTAAAAATGACACATGACATTGTTAATATGTTAAAGACATAAATAATTTATGGGCAAGCACCAGTTTTTTTACCATTGTTAAGGCTTTAATTCATCTACAATATAATTGTTTCTGTTGTGACACAAAAAATTTACATAAAATTGTCTTAACTTTTATGTCAGAACAGAATCAATTAAATTGTAGACGACTTAAAAGCCTTAATGACGGTCCAAAAATTTGGTCTTTACCTGTCTGTACATTGGACATTAATTACAATTAGCAATATTGTCCATATTCCTGTAACCATGACTTGTCATTATTATTTTTTTTCAGGATGTTCCTTGTTTGCCATGTCAAACTTCACTTAGACCAAACAAATCTTTAAAAATGTCAGTCAATCCATGTTTTTCCATATATTTAGATAGTCCACTCATATCTGCATGTTTTGTGCGAACTGTTGAAGTTGGAAAATGAATTTCTTCAAACTTATGGAACTTTTGTTCCTTACTCTGTTCTGTAATTTCAAATGTTTCAGTTGTTTTAATAACAATTTTTTTCCATGTCATACTTTTAATAATTGACCACCACTCTTTGCAGTCCCTGTCAGGGCCTTCAACACATATTATTCCGGGTTTGCCAGGCAAACAAAATCCAGTTAAATTAAAATCTTTGGCTCTTGACACAATTTCATCCCTTTTTCTTTTGTTATATATATGATGGGAATAAATCCACAGTCTTATGAACTCATCACTATGGGAATTAGTTGATGCAGGATCAGCAGTAACCATGTTGGCAGTGTGCTCAGTGAACTTTGTTATATTGTCTTGTAACCATGATACAGCAGAATACACACAAACATCTTCAATAAAGTTTTCTTTGATAAAGTTCGACAATTCTGTATTCATTGTTGTCTCTTGATAGCGATTCAGTTGATTACACCTTACATATAGGTCTGGTTCTTCACTAGGATAAAAACTGGGCAGATTAACACATATTTCTAACTTTAAACCTTCTACATTAAGGTTTAAAATAAAGTCCAGGTGAGCAGGAGTATATTCAGTTTCTATATCATTCTCCACAAAATTAATTATGTTATCAAGTACGTTATTATCGGTTAAAATGATCTCATCGTTGTTTGGATACATGGCTTTCAGTAATTCATATTCACTTAATTGTTGTGATAAAAAGTTTTTAAGCTTTTCTCTAAAGGAATCTTCAGTGGCAGCCATGGCTTACCAGAATTCTTCAGGTTAGTCTCTTATAGTATAATGGACGTCCTTTTGTTGTTTATATATCTCATTATATTTAAGTTTACGTGGCGAGAGAATAACCCGGCTTACGTTGATAAAGTAATAATGCACATCGCACTGAACTACGAACTACTTGTGAATTGCTTGTGAGCAACTGTGAGCAACGCAATGCAACGTCAGTCACAATGACAATATTGACAATGACAGAAGTGTATTATATCAAGTGTAGTGAAGTGACATCACCTCGCAAACAAAACGTGCGCGGGTGCTACCGCGATCTTCGAAAATCGAACTTCGTGTCGTGCCGTCCCTTTCACTCTCGTGTTATACACTATATGACGGAAAAGGACGGCACGACACGAAGTTCGATTTTCGAAGTTCCCGGTAGGCACTCTGCTGTCCACACATTCGCGGAGTGAATTCGCACACGAACATGGAGGACGTGAAAATAGTGATGGCATGCGCGCCAAAGAGAATATAATCACTACGCGCTACATCATCCTAATAAGCTCTTTCTTTTAATAAAAAAATCTAAAATTCGCACTTCGCTTCACCCCATTTTGTCTACAAGTTTGCCTAGTTTTTGAACATATTATCATATATATGATTTTTGACATTTATTATTGTCACTAGTGTCACTTGAGTATTTACGCTTTTCTACCTCCGGTCCATATCCGGTCTGAATGCGGAATTGTCTCTTGTTTGCTTTTCCTAAATTGTATTAGGCAAGCATTAGTTTTGTTTATTAACTAGTAACGGTGGTAATTAAGTAACATTCTCAATAGTGCATCAAGGCAATTGTTTTACCTAAAATGGCATCGCCTCTGGAACAATTTGTGAACAATGTGAGAGCCATGTCTGGATCTGGTTAGTACAATTAAACTTCTGCTTAATTCTAAATTAGAAAGATCTTTGATACTTGCAAATAGTAACTATAAATATGGCTTTGGTAAAGCTTTCTAGTTTAAACTAATGGAAGAGCCTTTGTCGTCTTGGTAGAATGCAATTTTTTAATTTGGTTAAAATTGTTTGTTTCGATTCCGCAGGGAACTTTCGCGAGTTGTGCGATATAATTGGAAAATCAGATGAGGTTCTTCAAAGGAACAGTGCTCATCTCGGCACTGTCTTGGAGACTTTAGACATTCAACAGCATTCACTCGGTGTTTTAGCTGTCCTTGTTGCTAAGTTTTCTCTCCCTCAGGTAAACACAATTTTTTTAAACAGGCAGCTGATGCTGATATGCCTAGATTATTATTTAGACATATTATATGTCCTAAAACTACGACCAAGACCACCGGGGAATGGGCAGCAGCATTCCTTGAGTGCGGTGGAGATACTGCGATCGCCAACCCATGCCAAGCGTGGAGATTATGGCATTTACCCCCCATGAAATTGGGGGAGGCCTATGTCCAGCAGCGGACGTCCTAGGGCTGATATGGTGGTGGTGGTGGATATTATATCAGCAACAGCTGCCTAAGCAGTGTGAACCTGTGACAAGTGAAATACCTTTCACTTAACATTGATTCACACTGCTCATGCTCAGATCCTAGATTTTTAAGTTTGTTTTAAAACTGATTTAGAATAGAATAGACTTTATTGTTTTACCATGTTACATTAGTTGTTAAATTATTACAGGTTCCAAGGTAACCCACACTGGGTATACAATATTAACTTAGGGCTAGATATAGATAGAATAATTAAATTTAGGTATTCTTATAGGGATGCATAATCAAAGAATTCTTTCATGGAATAAAATGCTAGTGTGTTTACTACTTGTGAGGGTAATTTGTTCCATGCCTTTATTATTTCATTAGAGATTAAGTTATTAGTTAGAATAAATTAAGATTTGTGTAGAATAACCCTTTTATGCTCATTATGCAAAGTCCAAGACTTATTATCTTAATTTATCAAGCACATCTAATTCATAAAATTAAAGTATCTCTTAAACTTAACCAGATTTGCTAACCAAATCATTGTGTATACAAAGTTTCATGTTATTCTAGCATGGCGTTTTAAAATGAGAGCCTAAACACGTTTGTATGGAGAACCGATCCACACCGATCGTACTGCGCCGTCTTAATAGTACTCTTGATTCAGAGTCAGGCAATCCAAAATTACTTAATCTGAAAAAGAAGTTTAATGCCTGTGCTTAAGCGGCAACAGTTGCACATTTACAAGAGCTTTGTAGCAAGTTTCGTTCTCCCCATTTGTATTAAAACGTGGCTTAACACATCTTCAGGGGATCATCATCATCATATCAGCGGATGGGAGTTAACTGCTGCACACAGGTCTCCCCTAAAGAGTTCCACAATGATCCTGCGCCACACATTTTAGCATCTTCTACCAGGTCTTTATTGACCGAGCGACCAAAGCATCTCCGTTTCAGCTTTCGACAAAATTCTTTCGTATGTCTGTCGGTCTGTCTGTCCGGTTGTTCTCTACAGGTCGCATTTCTCAACCAATTCTTGTGAAATTTTGTGAGCAGATTCGATAATTATATAGTTTTTTTTTGTTATAAGGTACCTTTATTTCAACGTCATGTATGTTATAAAAGAAACTAAATTAAACCTTTATAATCTTATTTTTGTCAAGTCAGTTTTTGGTACTTTTTTAAATTTGAAAAAAAAAAAAATTTTTTTGCTAAGTCTACACACAGCACACAGAGGCACTAGTTTTTCTAGAATATATAATTATCAATTTATCATCGCGAATCTCCGATTATTATTCTGTTACAGGGCAACAACGATGTGGATAGATCTATCATGTTTCAACAAGTTCATGACTTCATCAACAACTGTAATGGGGAGCAAGTCCGCTTCGCACCAGACCTATGTATGTCCAGTTAATATTGCCATGACAATTCTAAATTAGAATATTTATCCTGCACATAGGTTTCACATGAGAGCTGAAGCTGATATGGTGGTGCCTAATATGTCTACTAAAAGTGCCACAATGAGTGATGAGAAGATAAGTGTACAAGATATTTACTGAATGCATTATACTGGGCTTTTTATATCAAAAACTGTTAAATGTCACCATCTTGAAGGCAATATTATGGCCCAGCCACTATCTGTCTACTGTCGGCCGCACAGGGGGCTTAACACCTTTGTACCGTGTCGCCTTAATGTCATGTTTAAACTCTCATACTGAATTTCCGACGGGTGAAAATGACCAAAGTCCTAAAGTGTCCAGCTACTAGTAGCTAGCTAGTGTTATGACGCCAACTGTAACTGGCTGAGTGACATCATTCGGGGGAGGTGAAAAGATAAATTAATGTGATCGGGTAATAGAAGAGGGGAAGTTTTAAGTTGCTTCACAATAATTCCAAAATGTTGATTTATACCGGGAAAAATATTCTATGATATTTTTATTTTATTTATTTATTTATTTAACAAGGACAACTTAGATCCAATCGGTGTTAGTTATGCTTAGCCTATGTTAGTATACAATTGAAAAAGGAGATTTGGTCCTCTGACTGAGATTCCACATCAGAGGACAATCTAACTTATTTACTATCATATTTAGAATGCTGTTGTTACTGCCGCGCACCCTGACCATTAGCGAGGCAGTTTTCTTGCGCCAGACGGCGTCAAAACTATCTGTGCGTGCCTCGGCAAACATGGCTGACGCGCTGCAGAAACGTGGCAGTCTCAACAGCACCCTAAACGCATTATTGTATTGAATGCGAAATATGAATTACCTGTAAAATTAACTTGTTATAATATAAAATTTAGAGTTTAGACAAAACAAAGATTTTTCTTTTAATTTCCAGATGCTGATCTTTGCCACTTACTGACGGATCACCTAGTAGAAGTAAAGCAACCAATTAGGGGAATAGAAATTCTAAAGAAGGCCATTAGGAAAATACAGCTTTTCGACTCACAGCTTACCTCCATACATGCTGACTTGTGTCAACTTTGTCTGCTCTCCAAATGCATGAAGCCGGCGATAGAGTTCCTGGATACTGATGTCACTGGAATTGGTTCTGAGGTAGTTTTTTTACTAACCGACTTAAAAAAGGAGGAGATTCTTAATTTGTCGTTTTTTTTATTACCAGCTATTAGACCTAAGTCTCACCTGGCTCCTACAATATTTAAGGAAGATCTTTACTTGATCTCTAAAAGATTTGTTAATAAGTGTCATGAAATATTTATTTATTTCAATATATCGGCAACATGGGGACCAGTGATTCAGAAACTAAAATTTCGTGTCCTTTGCTCTGTTTGCGGATGCTGTGAGTGTTGTGTGTCCCGCCTATAATCGTTTAGGGCAGGACTCCTTATAAATTTATATCGGCCTTACTATTGCAGGGCCATTAGCAGAAGTAATCGTTTTGTTTTGCCATCGATAGATTTACTTGTGAGTAAAAATTGTTTGTTCAGATGCTTGCCCTTTTATAGTAGCATAATGGACGGGGTAATAAACTTTTCTCGTGTACCTTTCACATTTTTATAGACTTGCGTGGGTTGGTATATTTTGTGTACCCATATTCTGCTACGACTATGACCGGTACAACCCGTGTCGAAAAGTCGGAAATAAAGATAAATAAATAAAAATCTATCACTTGTGTTAACGGATCTTTTAAGTATGTGCAGGAAGCGCGAAAGTTTAAAGTGATATCTTTACTTGATGATGAGATTTGTATGTCGAATTGTCATTGTCAAGTGGGCTAAATTGGGGTTTGATAGGAAGTGATAGCAAACTTTCGGATGCATTACGATCCAATGGGATCTTATGTGCAAACGCCCCCTCCTTTATACCTTACTCTAAGCTGCTCTCTAACCATTAGACAAACCGGATGATGGAGTTCAGCGGGAGTACTATGAATTCCTTTGGTTCAGGGTACCCATTGCCAAAGTAATTTTTCTCTGGCGTGAAATTCACACAGCAAGCTCACTGGTTTATTTCTCTCAACATCATAATCATCATCATGTCAAATGACGTCCACTGCTGGACATAGGCCTCCCCCAAAGACTTCCACAATGACCGGTCCTGCGCCACCCGCATCCAGCGGACACCCGCGACCCTTACCAGGTCATCAGTCCACCGTGTGGGGGGCCTGCCCACGCTACGCCTTCCGGTACGTGGTCGCCACTTGAGAATCTTTCCGCCCCAACGGCCATCGGTTCTACGTGCTATGTGCCCCGCCCACTGCCACTTAAGTTTAGCGATTCGAAGGGCTATATCGGTCAGTTTGGTTCTGCTGCAGATGGCCTCATTCCTGATGCGATTACGCAACATAAATGTTCTCATTTCAGTTGGGTGGCAACCACGACTCCAAACATTTCCTCCTATACTACTACTACGGAGGAATGATATACATCGCAATGAAGAACTTCGAGCGAGCTCTCTACTTCTTCGAAGTGGTCGTGACTGTGCCTGCGATGGTTGTTTCCCATATTATGCTTGAAGCCTACAAAAAGTACATTCTAGTTTCACTCATCTTACATGGAAAGGTAAATATTATATATAAATTATTCTTATATTACCAATAAACAATCGGAAAAAGGTCGTCGCAGAACAACTTGGTGGCGTTCCGTGGATCAAGAGTGCCTCTGGGGACGTAAATGGGAAGAAGTAATGGAGGGAGTTGATTACGCCCAACCAGAGGGTTATTAACGGGATAAAGAAGAAGAAGACCAATAAACACAGCCACAGTTTAACAACATATATTGTAATACTGTGACACAGCTCACGAAACTTATCTTTTCGTAGTGAAAATGTTTTTAATATAAGTACATACCTATAGATAAAAAATGGGACACTGTTTAGAATTATGTTTTTTTAGTCGGGTGATGCATGATAAATAAATGTTACGAAAATTATCCAAACAAAGCAAATGTGATTTAAATTTAGTACTAAATCACACCAAACTTCACGGTTGAACCAAAAGTGACAATGACTGTCGTTTGGATTTTCTGTCTATTGGACGTAGGTCGAATTAGGGGACTACAAAAGTCAGAAAAGCGAGTGGAATTGAACAAAGATTCAGCGTAAAGGACTTATTGCAGGGGTGGTTTACTACCGTGACGTTATCGCGCCGCGCAAAGTACATGCGGCCGCCGGCTCACACGTCGTGTGACTATTCAATGGTTGCGGCGCAGCGTTACGGATCGCATGCGCACGCGCTTCTGTACCGCTGTACGATCATAAAATAATCCGTTTCGTGTTAAATAATAATGTCAAAACCACAGCTATATTGTATAAAAAATATCTTTATATAGTTACCCAAATTCTGTGTCTTTATCTTAAAATGTTGAAAAAACTGACCACTCAAAAAACTGGCAGTCCTTGAGTTTGGTATTCACCAACGGTTGACATAAAAGAAAACGAAAATGAAAACGTTGGTTCTAAGAAACCTCTTTTTATTTTTTAAAGTGATGCCTTTAAAAATTATCTAAAACTTTGTATCTCCTGGTTACTCGTACATGTATGGAGTGCCCCCTTCCCCTACTTTAATATTTTTTCGTCATTTCACATCACTTTTACGCAGCGGTTAATACGAGTAGAACACACCTTCCTGCTAGATATTTTAATTGTACCTATTTGTAGTGCTTATAGTCTCCGAGTAGGTACATCGGCTGTCACATACACGGAAAGACGGACGGACGGGTTCCGTTTTCACCATTTTGGCTACGGAATCTTAAAAGTATTATTCGTAATTGTATTGTAAACAACACTACTAATAATAAAGTACATATATTAAAATAGGTTCTCGCTGGTGGTAACCCTAGTGCTGAGGGCGGGGCCTCGAAAGAGCTCGTTGCGTGCGATAGAAAGAGATGGCCACGTTTAGGCACGTTCGGCATACCTAAACGGGGGATTTGTTAACAGAGAAACTTCTGTACTTGTACTATTACTTATTCTGTGCTAATTGTAAAAAAACTAATTTCAACTTTATTTCTTTGCAATTTCAGATTCTTCCCATGCCCAAATACACGTCGCAAGTAGTGGGAAGGTTCCTAAAGCCCCTATCTGTAGCATACCACGAGCTGGCAACGTCACAGCACGCGGCCATCAAACACCGGGAGAGTTTCGTGAGGGACAAGAATATGGGCTTAGTTAACCAAGTAAGTTAATTGTAAGTTGGGATGGAGAAGTATAAAACAGGAACAAACGGAAATCCCACCTGATATCAATATTTGTAGCATACCATGAGCTTGCAACGGCACAGCACGCAGCCGTCAAACACCGGGAGAGTTTCCTGAGGGACAAGAACAGGGGCTTAGTACAAGTAAGATGGGATGGGGGAAGTATGGAACAAATGGCAAACTCCCACCTGATATGGATCAACAACGGTGTGGTAAACAAGCCCCATTTCTCATTGCGTACTAGTTCTTGTTTAATTGACATGCTTTCGTATGTCCGGTCACCGGAAAATTCACCGGATTCCGGTGGATATCCGGAGTTTGATAATATGGAATTTTTTCGTCGAGTCATTATTGGGAAATAAAGTAAAAAACAGCTCACGTAGCTACTGGTCCATAGCGACGGCATGAGTGGAGTGCCTTCGACATTAAACTATGATTGTGTAGTGTCTATATTATTTATTGTAAAAACTTTTTAAAACCATATTTATACTGTGATATTTATGATTAGTATTTTAGATGAAGATTTAACGCTAACCTGTTTGATTCTCGACCCTACGACTATGGTAGACGGATGAAAACGTGATGATATTCTGCTATTGTACCATCAACAGCTTTTAGTCCACACTAAATAATAATAATAAAAAATAAATAAAAAGTTTAATAAATTTGTACTGTAATAACAAAAAAATATAGGTTTGTCACCCAACTAATAACGTAGTGTTAAGTTCTAATTTTTTAAAGTTTTTGTCTGCTGTGCCTTGACAGGGTGTCATGTAACATTTATATGTAACCTGATAGCATGAATAAATGAATACTGAATACTGAAAAAAATCATTGTTTTTATATATTTCACCGCTCTTTATAGAAGTAGACTACTACACTAGAAGGGGAATAGTTCCAAAAAATAGTGATACAATTAATGGTGATATTTTCTGGTCTCTCAATTAATGGTGAAGGAAACTGTAAAAAAGGGTTTAATTGTTTATATGTCCATTGAGCTTTTTTTTACATTCTTAATTTCAGGTTTTAAACTCAATGTACAAGAAGAATATTCAAAGGCTGACGAAGACATTCTTAACCCTTTCACTGAGTGACGTCGCGTCGAGGGTGCAGCTCGCGGGGCCGGCGCAGGCTGAGAGTTACATTCTCAATATGGTAAACCAAACATTAACTAATATTAAACTACATACATAAACTCCATCGGCCCAAATATATTCCCAAAGCCTGCATTCCCAAAAGGGGTAAACACACGGAAATTAATTTCAGTGCCCCTTTTAGCAATTGTAGGTTTAAAGATGGAGAAAACGTGATATTGCAGTGACAGGTTGCTAGCCCTTTGCCTCAACACACTTCAACCTAGTTCCCGTAGACGACTCTCACGACACCCAAGGGAAGAAAGGGGGTGGTGCTATTCTAAACCGGCACCACACGGGGAATACTAAAGTAACTAAAAGTAAATATTAAAAATGTCTGTTAATATTAGCCCTCCTTTGTATTGTGCCCATCACCACTGCAGCCTTGTTGGATGATTCTTGCAACATTTGGATTATGACGGCTGATACAGCTACGCTTATGGCTGTACAATAGGGATGTTGACTGATAGTCAAATCAGCAACTTTTAATGAAACGTCAAAAACGCTCTGTTGGTATGATGTTTGTAGGGAAATAGCAACAAGTGACGTCACACCTTTTCTATGATCAAATAGCGTTCTTCCTGTATTTAAAAATCTTTAAAATAGCAAAAATAAGTAGAAGCGTGATATTTTCCGAGTATTTTCGTGAGATTTATTTATTGGTAATGTAAGAGTATTTTATTTTTATTGTTGTCAACATCCCAATCCAATAGCGGCAGCGGCACGACATTTTTTGCAGTTTTTTATTTGTTGTGCCCAACACGAAGGTAGCATTCCCGCCCGGATTGCGATAGCAATACGGTATTTCACTGATAGTCAAATCAGCAACTTTTTACGAAACTTCAAAAACGCTCTGTCAGCATGAAGTTTGTAGGCAAATGTGCCCAGTGACGTCACAATTCTCTATGGTCAAACTGCGCCCTTTTTTTAACCGACTTCAAAAAAAGGAGGAGGTTCTCAATTCGTCGGAATATTTTTTTCATGTTTATGTATTTGTAAAACTTTAAAATTGCTTAAATAAGCTGAAGTTAGTTTTTTTTTTCGAGTATATTCGTATGATTTGTTTATGGGTAACGTAAATAAAATATTTTTCTTTGTGCTGTGAAGCTCAGTCAGATTAACAAAAAATATGTGACACGTATTTTTTGTCAGTCAAACTGCGCGGGGGTCGCTTGTTGTTTCCCTTAACTCGCTGAGCGCCTTGTGGAGCCTCTTGCGCCCTTACCCTACCCCACGAGTCAAGTGTCTCCACAGTAAACGATCAAACTCAAATTCAAAAAATTTTTTTTTTTCAGAATATAAATTTTTGGTCTTACTCGGCACAAAATCAATAAGGCTATCGATTCTAGAAAAATTTACTAAGTTTCCCAGAACAGTTGTACTTTGTAATCTTTGTATACTTTATGTATGGCGTCTTAGCGGTAACAAAACAGACATCGAAATTAAATTAGTTAAATGGGGAACACTTTTCTTCTTCTTCTAGACTCAATAGCAGTTGGGATTCTGATTGGAATAAAACGATTTTTGAAGTCTATTTTCCGCCATGTAAAAAAATATAAGTTAACTATCACCCTTGTACGTGCGAAATGGGCAAGCTGTTGAGACTATATCCTTCGTCATCACATCACAATCATAATGTACACAGGTATACAATAAAGTTTATTTCTATTTAATAAGCCCGAAAAGTCCATATTCTGACAAAACATTAAATTGCGCAATTTTTTTTAATTCTCCATTCTCTTCTCCAAGGACATTTGTTTGTATATGCAGATCGAAGAAGGCGAGATCTACGCCATGATAAACCAGAAGGACGGCATGGTGGTGTTCCTGGACAGCCCTGAGAAATACGCGTCTCCGGAGACACTCTGCGCGCTCGAGCAGCAGATGGCCGCCTGTACCAAGCTCCACCAGTACATACAAGAGATGGACGAGCAGATCCAAGTCAACCCTCAGGTGAACGGTGCTCTATACATGGCCCTAATTACTGACACCTTGGAAAAGTTAAAAAACTCCCGACATTTTCATTTCAAAGTTCAATATCTCAAAAACGCTTGAAATGATTTTGATAAATCTCGTCTATGAATCATTGTTCGGCTGGAAAACCTCCTTTAAAATTAAAAAAACCGCATTCAAATCGGTTTTTTGTGCCACAGACAGACACACACATACACAGGTCCGTGATGATTACCATTTGCAACAGGTACCTTGTTTCTTTGATTTTGGACCTTATCATAAATAGCTAAAGTTCAAAATCATGTGGTCCTATATAATACATTGCCTGGTTAACACCCCATTTTGCGTTCCGCGTAGGGGGTTAAAAGGCAGTGTATCAACTAGAGATATGTTTCCTTGGTAGCTGTCATGCAAGCAAGATAAGAGTAGATGTCAATTGTATGGTAACACAACTAGCACATTTCTTGTAGAAGCGTGCTTGTATTGCGCAGTACCGCGTACGGTATGCGAGGTTAAGGTATGTGAGGCCAGGTCAGTTCTTGGATGGGTTACCGTTTTGAGTGGTTACTAACTGAGCGCTCCCGTGCTTCGGAAGGCACGTTAAGCCGTTGATCCCGACTGTTGTATACGATAGCAGTCATTAAGCCAGAGGCCTTTGGGCGGCTTGTGAACTTCTAATAGTCAAGTTGCCCACTCACTTGACAAGGGGGGTCGAAGTTGCACCACATCCCTAGGGAGTTATCCCAGTGCAATTGCATCCTGAAGGATGCCCGGGGTCCGCTACCTAATCCCAAGAATTGGCGTAGGCACTAGTTTTTACGAAAGCGACTGCCACCTGACCTGCCAACCCAAGGGGGAAACTAGACTTTATTGGGATTAGGCTTGTCAAGTGAACATCCGTAGGGAGTACCCACCGTAATCCTACACGTGCCCGGTGGGTGGTGCTAAAAGTACAACAAACTGGCAACCATACTTGTCTTGTCTTGCCGAAGATCTCAGGGTTCAGAAAAAAAAAATATTATTGCAAGAGCCTGCTTTATAAACGTTTTATATTTCTTTCATTTTCAGTACGTGAAAAAGTCAATCGGAAGTCATGATGAAGACATGCCAGGAACAAACACGAAGACAACTTATTCTATGTAATTATTCTAGGACTGTACATATAATATTCATTAATAAAATAACGCTTTTTTAGAAACTTAAACCATTTATTACCAACAACTTGACTATAACGTAAACCCTTTACATTTTTATAAATAAAGTAATTCTATACAGGAAACTCCCGTGAGTTTCACACATCAAAATATAATGAAACCTGTCACTCGCGTGTTTAAGGGTGCTTTACTAAAATGTAACGGGTCCACTAGCGCCACTCGTAAATAATTGTGATTATTTAAATTTACCGATAGATATTGAAAAAAGGAGGCCACTATGTAAGATATTTCGTATTTAAGTGCCTTTTGAATACATCAAACTAGTTTTACTTTGGACACGTAGATCGCCAAATCCAGCTACGCAAAAACTCGTTTGATGTATTCAGAAGGTACTTAAATACGAAATATTTTACATAGTGGCCTCCTTTTTTCAATATATATCGTTAATTTGAAATAATCACAATTGTTTACGAGTGGCGCTGGCGGACCCGTTACATTTTAGTAAAGCGCTCTTAAGGTCGAATATCGCTCGACATGAGTCTGACCGGTTTGCGGTCCTTAATAATGAGTACTTGTCGCGGCGGCGGCACGTTTAACACTCGACCTTGTTATTCAAAGTGCTTCATGGACGGCCTCTGTGAAAGCAGCCATGCTCTCCAGTGGAGTCTGCGGAGTTATCCCGTGGCCCAAATTGGCGATGTATCGGTGTTTGCCGAACTTCTGCACCATGTCTATGGTCATTTTCCTGATTTCTTCCTGCAAAGGAAATTAATTTCGTCAGCAACTTAACGCACCAAAAGCAAATGAAAACCGCGTACAGTCACCATCAATAGTAGCTACGCATATGAAAGTGTCTAAAGCTCTTATTCCCTTGCAATAAAGACTTTTGAACTTTTCAAATGCGTAGTTACTTTTGATGGTGACTGTACCTACACGCATCTGGTCGGGAATTTAAAATTACAGTTAAACTAAGAGCCAAAACGCAGAAAACGAGAAACTCAAAATAACAGCAGTTAGGTACAAGTGGAAAGGGGAGAAGTGTCAGGTAAAACTCTTCAGTTACAGTAAGTTCAGTTCAGTTACGACTACAGTTACAGCGAGCGGCGGTAGCGGCCGGGGAAGAGCCAGTTATTATTTTTCTGGCATTTTTCGTTTCTGGCTTTCTGCGTCTAACTGGCATTTTGCATTCTTTTGTGGATTCCGATATACAAGTTTTTAGAAGCTCGATTTGCAGACAATTTTCTTTGCTCTACAACGCGCAAACGAGGCTTTTAAACTCACGATTTTTATTTAATTTGTCAAATGGTTAACAAGATGACCTTGACCACATACCGGAGTTTTATATAAATCTTGAGGATCGAGATTGCCTTGCAATGTGATGTTTTCTCCAACAATATTTCTAGCTTCCACAGGGTCAACTGTCCAGTCTAGTCCTAGAGTTTCATACCCTAGTTTTGCTTGGACATCTAACGAATGTCCACCTCCCTTTGCAAATACTGTCTGTAAATCAAAAAAACATGTTTATCATTCCCACATTTACTATTAACAAATAGCATGAACATTATTTAACCCTTCGGACGCCAAGAACGCCTAAAAAGGCGTTGCGTATTGTCGTGCCCACGACGCCAATCACGCCTATTAGTGTTCTGGCATACGTGTCAAAGTCGCCTTTGGGGTTTCAATAAGGTTCATAGAATTCATATTCTATCGATTATGGAGAAAAGTTGGTGTGTAGGTGTCAAGAAGCCAAGAATGGCATCCAAAGGATTAAAGTACTATATTTAAAAGTAAATTTTTACCATTGGAACATTTTCTAAATTTCTATCCTTTATATTCTGAAGCACTCCACTTCTGATATCTTTCAAATATGGAGCAGAAAATTCAATGAATTGTTCTCGAGTGAGGTGGTCGGCACTCGATTCAAATACCTGCAGCAGCTGAGCACCGCTTTCAACCTGCAAGTTGTTGAAGTTGATTGAGCTACAGGTAAAATCCTATCTACTATAAATATCCATTACACATAAATAACCATTTGAAAGCCAAGAAGACCTAAAGGTGTTGCATGTTGTCATGCCTACTATGGCGGCAATATTAATAAATAGGTGTTACGACGTATGATGCCAAGGTCACCTTCAGGCCTTACAATAAGGTTCATATTCTAACTCTTATGCAAAATGAGTTAACGTGTAATGAATGAACGAACACACCAAATGGCAGGAGTCGACGCGGCCGCTACCAGAGTCAAAGGAATTCGAACCCTCCATACAGAAGCTAGACTTCGTATCCAAACGGCAGCGGCAGAGCCGGCGGCAGAGCCAGCGGCAGCCGACCGTAACCTATTCAAATATGAAATCTAACTTCTGTATGGAGGGTTCGAATTCCTTTGACACTAGTAGGGTGCGCGCCGACTCCAGCCGTTCGGTGTGAATCGTCCATAAGTGACTAACTGTTGTTCATGTAGAATGGCGTTCTAAGAGTTAAAGTAACTAAATACATAGGTATATGAAGTGACTTAGGTGTCTGGGTTTTCTTGAATGGAATTTACTGTATGTGCAGTTTTCACATCATTACAACAATAGCACATGATGCAGCGTTTATCAAATTAATCATACCATAGAGAAAATAAATAAGATAGAGTTCTCACTCCATACATCAGTTCTGTTATCAAAACTACTTATTATTTTGTAGTCGGCATCAAGCGTCAAATAGCGGAATTATCAGTACTGCTATACGACAATAGATGCCGTGACGAACGAACAATCAAATGCTCAACAATTTTTAGCTAATATAACCGGATTAACCGGAACTCTGTTTTTAACTCATTCTGCTTTAAATATTAGTAGTAAATTGAAATTGTTGAGCGTAGCGAGTAGCGACATACGTACTGATAATTCCCCTATTTGACGCTAGATGTCGACTACGAAATAACCAGTAAAAACTGATGTATGGAGTGAGCATTCTATCTTACTTATTTTTCTATGATCATACTTACAATTAAAAATATGATTAGGGATGATTAAAATATTTGGAGTACCATTGTGATAAATAGTATACCTACCTTCTTTGCTCTGTTCTGGAAAATAACTAATTTATAAATAACTAGCTGTCCCTTTACATATTTTACGAATTTTAATAGGTATTCCGCTATTCAAAGCGATGACAAATCCAGCAAATCAAAGATCATAAAAATCGGCCCAGCCATACTCGAGTTATAAATGGTGTAACTAACACGACTTTTATTTATCGTTTGGTCCGTTTATATATAGATATAGAGTGCAGAATAAAAGAGTGTTATTTACCTGCATTGTTAAGTAGTCAATAATGACTCTTGTCAACAGACTGAGGAGTTTATGAACGTCTTTCGGGTATTTTTCTAACCACTCCTTGGTTTTGGACATAGTCTTGCTGCCTCCTCCTTCAATCATGTATCCCATTAATGTAAACTGCAATAAAAAAATGATTATTGCTTATACAG
Source organism: Notocelia uddmanniana (assembly GCA_905163555.1). Lineage (NCBI taxonomy): Eukaryota > Metazoa > Arthropoda > Insecta > Lepidoptera > Tortricidae > Notocelia > Notocelia uddmanniana. Next base: position 29,750,824 of record LR991055.1, read on the forward strand.
GATGTTTTTATTGAATTCCGTTAATTGCGAGGGCACAATCCTGAGATGAAATAAAGTAATCTTCTCTAAGACACTAGCATCCCAATTCGTAGCATTTCAAAGATATTCAAGAATTCATTTTCGTTAATTAACACCCCTGGTATAGTATAAAGATCCTCAACAATAATACAATGTTGACGTGCGGTGTCATTCGAATTTCGAATCGTCATACTTGACATTAACTTTTGCTTAACTCCACAGTAACTCTTAAGGCCGATTTTTATTCACCCTTGGTGATATAGTTAATTATTTTGTATGAAAATGAAAAAATATTCTTTTCTTGAATTTTGAAAAACTAAATATGCTACGTCATTTTTATGGCTATACACAGCTATATTCTAGAAGGAACGGAAATCAATAAAAACACTGTGTATAGTTGTCAGTGGTAATTAAAAAAATAACTAGGGTCATGTCTGGAGCTGTTGCCTGAAAAAAAAGGAGTATGTAGCTATATGATTGGGACTCTAATATTTCTCTGCCCACCCAACATTTACTTGTGCAGGAACATTCTGTGAAATGCTATTAGTATAAATAATTGATTTTATCTTCAATATTGTATTATTGACCCAATGAAACAAAGGTCACCATTTCAGCTTTTGTATGTCCGGATGACTTCTTACTGTTCTCTACAGATCGCATTTCTAAACCAATTCTTGTGAAATTTTGTGAGCAGGTTTTAAATTGGAAGTTTTTAACTATGAAAAAAAAAACAAATTTTGCACAAGGTCTCCAGCTCACAGGGCCACTAATTTATAATTGATAGGAATAGATTTGGACATATCAAAGTGCAGTGCCTATTTGCAGAATGTTTTGATTTTGAATGTTTACTGACCGGAGCACCTGTGAATCCTATTAAAGGCACTTTCCCTTCTATTTTGTGCCTTGTTAGTGTGATTGCCTTGCCGACATACAACAATCTGGAGACAGCACCCTCTTCTTGTAATTGGTCGATTTCTGATGGACCACCCAAGGGTTTTGGGAAAACAGGACCCTGAAATATATACAGATAATATTGATTATTAAACAAACAATAATAAGCCAACTGAAGTGTTACTTGACAGTAATAATGTGATTAAAAGATACCAACCAATCCTGGATGCATTTCCACTGTCATGCCTAGCGCTTGTGGTATAACAAGTATATCACTGAAGATAATGGACGCGTCAAGATGTTCGTATCTCCTCAGTGGCTGGAGCGTCACCTCACAAGCAAGCTCAGGGGTCCGACAGACTGTGAAGAAGTCGTGTTTCGCGCGGACTTGCTGAAACTCCGGCAAATACCTCCCGGCCTGCCGCATTACCCATACCGGAATTTTATCGACTTCCTTTCCTAACGCTGCTCGCAACAACCTATCGTTCTTGAGTTCAGGAAAATTCTATAATCAAGGAAGAAATAACATAAACATTTACATGTGATAACCGCTAAGTCATTAAAATTTCAGGCCCTTTATTACCTTATTGGTGTACTCCATTGTAACAGCTTAAAAGTAAGGGAATAAAACTGATCAACAGCTTTAATAATCAAATTACTCGGCAAAACTTAGCTTATCGAACTTTTCTTTCTTCGATATCAATTGTCGTTGTCACACATATGTGACATGTGACATATGACACTGACAGTGACATTTTATTACGGATACTGTTTGAGTATACATTTAAAACGTTGGAAGATATTTGATCGGGGGCCAAAAATGTCCTGAAAGGTCCTTAATTATTTTTATTCTTAACATGGTTTTATATTTAAATTTTTATAATAACATGTGAAACGCCTTTTTAAAACTACATTAAACAAGTGAGAGTATAACCAATTTTAAAATGAACCTCCAGCGTGTATTCGCTCAAAATGACACACAACCAAAAAAAAACTGATAAAATTGCAAAAGGCAAAGGCACACAATTCAGTTTAATTATTTTTAACCCCCGACATGGAACGCAAAAGAGGGGTGCTATAAGTTTAACATACTTATGTATGTGTGTGTCTGTCTGTGGTATCGTAGCTCTTAAACGGGTGAACCGATTTTTATTTTAAAGCAGGGTTTCCAGTGATGGTTCAGCACATTCAGAAGGCCTACTGCGAACTGAAAACGAGGTATCTCCCTCTCTGTCAGACGAATATGCAAGTGTGACAGAGGTGGAGATATATCGGTTTATGTCGGCCCTAGTGCTGTGTACGCTACGCTCGGGATTCGATTTTGGAAACCTTTGTTTCGTTCGGGATTCAACGCATTAACCCTCGATGATGTAAGTAATCTAGGTACAGTCATAAGTAAAAGTAAGTTAACACTTTTGCATCTTATTCCATTGTAATAAGGTTAAAAAGTGTTAACTTACTTTTGCTCTTGACTGTACCACTTTTGAACCTTGATGTACATACAAATAATACAGTCGAAAAGTTGTAGACCACTTTCTTAGCCGACTGTGCACTATACATTACACATACATTATTTTAAATTACGCGGGTAGGTAGGTGCAAAATATCCCTGTCATGCCGTTTCAAAACTGCCTGCGAAAACACACGCATATAAAACACATTTATTTATTTAAATGTAATGCCATATTAATTATATACGTTCTCATATGTATATGAAGTGGGTACCTATTACATTCAAAGAGTCGGCATCGGCAAAAAACATTTTGAAAGTTAATGAAAAGAAAATAATACTTAACAGATGAAATATGCTAGCTGATAAAATATACAAAGATTGCGAGATGCGCGTTTACCTGCGCGGCGGCTATCGCACGGAAAAAACACAAATGAGAGGGGTCCGCGATAGTTTTTGTTAGAATGCCGCGACACAGGGCGACCTTTCACAATGTAGTGTGTTCCTACCTTCACATGTAACGTGTCCCTACCTACATACGGTTTTATTAGCGTTGACGGGGCAGTACGATCGGTTCTCCATACAAACGTATTTAGGCTCTCATTTTAAAACGTCATGCTAGAATAACATGAAACTTTGTATACACAATGGGATTTGGCATACCTAGGTCGGAAATTAGTTTCTGTTGCTAGAAATTGAAAAAGAAAAAAATACAGCGGTTTTTTGAGTTTTTTACGGCTTGTATGATAACCTTAATAATCGCTGTATTTTTTCGCCATTATAATTTCAAGCAACAGAAACTAATTTCCGCCCTAGACAAGCTGGATCCCATTGTGTATACAAAGTTTCATGTTATTCTAGCATGGCGTTTTAAAATGAGAGCATAAATACGTTATTATGGAGAACCAAACGTACTGCGCCCTCTTAAACACGTGTTCGTATATTTTTTTCTTTATTTTTGCACAGCTATAAATGTTGCTGACTGTACCTATGTAGCTTAGGTACCCTAAATGAGCAAATGTCTGTCATTCGCATCAGTATACTTTATTTCATGATATTGTGATAGTGAATATGAATATGCGACGTTTGGAGTAATTGGTATTGGCTCGTCCGGCCATAGCACATGCAGGAGCGTCGGCAGCGGCTGGCGAACAATTGCCACTAATGCAGGCTCAATTTATTTACGAGGCAGCTAGGGGCGCGCGAGTTATGGGACAGAGTCGCTTGTCTATGGTAGAGTAGTTATGTAAAAGTATTTGACCATCTCACACTTTGATGTATTTCCAAACAATGATATTTTATATCATTGTTCCCAAATTCGAAATTGAATTTCGAGTTTCGTAGGCACTGTTACTAATACCAATTTTAGGCTAACCGGGTATTTCAAAAATGTATCTCTAGAAGTGAAATCGAATACGTATCATACTTAGGCGTCTTCCTCGTTTGTCGATGTGGAGGCGGTACGATATGAGAAAACTGTCAGCTGTCAGTGTCAACCGATAAGAATGCAGTACTGACCCGATTCTGCGCATAGTATTACTACTGCGCAAACGTAATACTGACAGTATTTCGTCAAATGAGGAAATCTCACATCATTAAACTTACGTTAAAGAACAACCTATCTATCACATATCGCTCCCGCCCCGCCAAGTCAGGAAGTCGCCTTAGTGGTCTGCTGTCTAAATGTGCACCTAAAAAAGTAATAATACCTAAATCTAAAACTAAGTATGTCATAAATGTAACACAATTGTTGTGCGTATTAGGTATAGGTAGTTGATAAACCATGCAGCTTTCACACAAACTGTGGACACCTTAAATTTTAACATTGCAAAAACCTTTTGAAAGGACAGCTTAAGTTTGCTATATCGTAGAAGAATATATATTTGAGAATGATCTTAAACAAAAATTTTCAATTTTCAAAGGCGAGACTGAACTGAGTAGGTAAGTTTGTTTAGTCACCAGGAAAAAACGGCACTGCTCGCAACGCAACTTCAAGGTGCGGCAAGCAATATTACTGTTCTATAATCAACGTACCACGTACCATTACTTAGCTAAGTGCTTTGCGTCCAAATGGTCCACGCATGCCGTGGTCAACAGCCTTAGCAAGGTCTCATGATCCGGAAGACTTGTTAAGGCGCTTCTCCAAGGTTTTCCCTGTCTATGCGCAGGAGGACATTGACTCAAGCAGTGTAAACAGTTCCTTATCTCGAGCTTCGGTGCGACCAAGTCAACCTCGCAGCTTTTATCTAAAACGAAATTGTTTTGGTGGTTATGGGTAGCAACTAGCAAGCAAGTACGTACCTAACATGTTATATAAGTGCGGCTAGTATGTTGTATAAGCGCTATGAGTAGCTACATATACGCATAAATGCGCTTACGTATTTCGTTATAATAATTAGGAATACGAATGAGAATTATTCGTTGTCTGTATTCATGTTATTCGTAGGGTTTACATTTACACATATTAGACGACCAATTTGGCTTAATTGTGTGATTAGTGATCCTGTCTACGAAGCCAGAGATGGCCGGAGAGCCGGCTTTGAATCCCGGTCAGGGCATTATTTGTGTAATGAGGACGAATATTTGTTCCTACGTTTTGGATATTTTCTCTCTACGTTTTGGATATGTATATCGTCATCTAGTACCCATAGTACAAACTTTGCTTAATTTGGGACTAGTTTGATTTGTGTAAGATTCTGCCCCAAATTTTATAGCTTTTATATATCACGTAGCTGGCATAAAACACCGTAATTTGGACTTATTTTTTGTAAAAGGCAGATAAGATAGACAATTGTTGTTACTGCCCCCTAGTTTTTACTGAATTGCACTCTAAGTATTGCATGGATACATTTAACATGCTAATAATTTTATTGGAGAATGCTGAAAAACGGTAGCTTACACTAAAATACACTTACCTATCAAAGCCACGTCAAAGCAAATAGTGAAGACAAATTTAATTCAAAACGTATTAGTGGAATTTTATTTCAAATTAATTTGACGGCCTGTTTAGCCTAGTTGGTAGTGACTCTGCCTCCGAAGCTAGAGGTCCCGGGCTCGAATCCGGGCCAGGGCATTTATTTGTGCATTTATCACGGATATTTGTTCTTGGGTCTTGAATGTTTTCTATGTATTTAAGTATGTATTTATCTATATAAGTATGTATATCGTCGTCTAGTGCCCATAGGACAAGCTTTGCAGTTTGGGACTAGGTCGATTTGTGTAAGATTGTCCCCCAATATTTATTTATTTATTTAAATGTCAATGTCTACAATAATATTCAGGTAAGTACCTACTTAAAGACGGACCTATGGATTCGTTATTTTCTTCTGTCATGTCATAAGCGTTCCGTTCCGTTAATTCTGCAAATCTGATAATTCAAAGAAAGCAGTTAGAACGAGGTCCCGAAAGTAAAGTGTTGACGTAATTTTTATGCGTTGGATGTCGGGGTCCGATTGTGATCTTAATTTTCAAGTAAGACGGGTGTACGTTGGATATCTACGGTTGATAGTAGTAATTTTAGAAAACAGTTTTTTGCTGCCCCGGGCAGCTGCCCACCAATCAAAATGTGCACTGTGCAGGGGCTGCTAGAGTTAATAGACGGGTCATGACTATTAGTTGTTTTGATCAAAACTAAAGGTGAGCGGGGGTTGAGCTTTAAAGTTTGTAATTCGGCCTCGTCACTGCAGTAAATAAAATAAAAAATCGGCCAAGAGCATGTCTGGCCAAGCGAAGTGTAGGGTTCCGTAGTTGCCCAGTGAACCTAATTAAAAAAAAAACAATAACAAGCAAAAGGGAATACTCCTATTCACTTTCAAAGACCTATCCAACAAAATATCACACCATAGGGTTGAAGCAAAAAAAACATTCACTTCACGTGTAGGGGAGGTACCTATCCTTAATTATTGATTATTATTTTACTACGTGGTCAGATTTATTGCTTCATATATCCATGCCAAATTGCAGCTTTCTAGCACTAACAATCACAGAGCAAAACTTCGGACAGACAGACGGACAGACAGAGAGACATACAGACATACACTACATACACAGACAGACGGACATGGCGAAACTATAAGGGTTCCTAGTTGGCTACGGAACCCGAAAAACATTTGAAGCGCATCCTGGTTGAAGTCGAAATGTAGGTACTTAGGTAAGTATTTTCGATATACTTGGATATTTCCTAGCCTAACAATGGAATTAGGCCTATACGTATTATATAAGCATACGCACACATGATAATATAGATAACGTAATGGGAGACGGCCCGCATCTTGCACTAATGAGGACTTATTGACGTACGCACGTGCAACGTTGTGAATTATGGCAATCGTGAATCGCGGCGCCACAGATGAAATACAAGTTACTTCGTAACAGATACTGCACTTACATAGAAAGGGGGCGTGTCGGCGCGGAGATTATGCCGTCTCGCTCTAACGTTAAGAAGGCAGGCGTGACGTCATTCGACGCTGCACTAGGGCTACCTGCACCTTCACGGCGAAATGTAAACAATAGTGTCTCTCGCGGTTTTGCTCGCGTGTTCGTATTTTAGTTATTGAAAAAATAAACAACATTGTGTAAGTTACGGAAGATCTCGGGTCACTTTTAGCGGGCCTTGCCGCGGGACGGAACCCGGGAATGAGAGCCGAGTTATTGTTTGTTCAAATAAGCATTCTAGCGTAACCGCAAAAAGGTTCCGTTTTCTTTGATAAAACTCTTTGTTTTGATGTGGTGCATACTTGTTTACTTCGAATTGGTAATTTTAAAAACAAACAGTTGCTAGCCATAAACGTATGTATTGACAAAGTGACGCGCACTTTGCAATAAGCTTCGAAACTCACGTTCAGATAATATCTCTATACCCTTATCTACACAGAAATCAATCCGGTTCAAGAGAATTCATAACTTTCTTTTCAATACCTATTTAAACTGGGAACCTACTGTTAAGTTAACAATAAATAGGATTTATTAATAAGTTACTTCTTTACCAGTAATTACTTATTTATTGCGATTAAAAATACCTAGATAATTGTTTATACTAAATCATTAAATTATTAGTACCCTGCTAATCAATAACTATCTACAAATGAAATAAAGGGATAATTGTATCTGTTTATATACAACCCGTATATCAGCAGTTTTTTTTTCATTTAATTTAAATCAAGAAATAATATCTAAGTTGATTTCAACATTTTTATAATTAGAATTTATGAGTAAAAAAAACTTACCTTTCTATCTCTTTAGGTAAATGAAAAAACGACAAAGTGGTATTACGCTGATTATTTGTACAACCATACACGTAGCAATAATTCCTTTGAGCAGTCATGGAGCCGATCGAATGCCCGTATTTATGCGGAAATAATTATTAAGTTCGCGGCCGCTCGCAGCAACGTGCGCCAGCCCACTGACTCGTTGCGCCGACTACACACTTGCATGGTACTTACGCGAGCTCGGCAGGCGAACGACCGCGGGCTAAGTGCGGGTAGCCTGGCGGCGCGAACCGCGCAGGGTAATCGCGTAAGTTTTCGAACGCGCGTTCTAAAACTTACGATACTTAGCTGGAGCTCTATTCGACACATGTATTAAACTGAAGTCGGTTTTATATTTGTTGCGCACGTACGCTTCCACTTGCACCTTTTTCACTTCACCTTGCAACCTTCCTGAAACCAGCTTTCTGGTGTCAGAAAGAGTACGCACGAGAATCACCAAACAGATACTAATTAGGAGTGTATAATTTTTTTAAGGGTTGGCAACGCGCATGGGATCCCTCTGGAATTGCAGGCGTCCGTAGGCTGCGGTTACCGCTTACCATGAGGCGGGCCGTACGCTTTTTTGTCACCGACGTGGTATTAAAAAGGAAAAAAACGCCGAATATATGTGAGATCAAGTATTTTAAACGCGCGAAAAGTTACGCTTTTCTGCTGGGGTCTATTCCACAAAATGTATTAATCTGAAGTCAGATTTGTATTTGTTGCACCACAGTCGTTTCTATACTTGCACCAAACCTTAGGGAAACTGGTTTTTGGTGTCAGAAAGAGTGCACACTAAAATCACCCAACGGATTCTAATTAAAAAGCCGAACACAACCCTTTTTTGATTAACTTTAAATATACGTAGGTATGCAATACACACGTACTCAATTTGTGAACCACTATCTCTCACGCGTAATTAAATGTTTTGCGCACAACAATAACCTGCATTATACCTATGTAAATACGAGTTTAATATAAATGTTTTCATGATTCATTCTGGTAAGTGTAGGACGAGGCGCAAAACACTGAAAATCAGCGTCGTAACACTGTGCCACAGAATAAGTAATAGTACAAGTACAGAAGTTTCTCTGTTAACAAATCCCCCGTTTAGGTATGCCAAACGTGCCTAAACGTGGCCATTTCTTTCTATCGCACGCAACGCGCTCTTTCGAGGCCCCGCCCTCAGCGCTAGGGTTACCACCAGCGAGAACCTATTTCAATATATGTACGTGATAACTGTCAGTTTTTCAACATCTTAAGATAAAGACTGTCAGTTTTTTAAAAGAATAAAAGCAGATAAAGAAAGACACAGAATTTGGGTAACTATATAAAGATATTTTTATACAATAATGCTGTGGTTTTGACATTATTACTTAACACGAAACGGATTATTTTAATACCGTACAGCGGTACAGCAGCGCGTGCGCGTGCGATCCGTAACGCTGCGCCGCCGCAACCATTGAATAGTCACACGACGTGTGAGCCGGCGGCCGCAATTACTTTGCGCGGCGCGATGACGTCACGGTAGTAAACCATCCCCTTGTACTATTACTGATTCTGTGGCGAAAGACGCTGAGTGTTATCCTTTTCTGAAACACCCGCAGTATTGTAACCTTTGTTTTCATATTTTAAGCATATCTTGATGTTGTTGTGTCTGTGTTTTGAATAAATGCATCATTGTAGCCTTTGTTTTCATATTTTAAGCATATCTCAATGTTGTTGTGTCTGTGTTTCGAATAAATGCATCATTCATTTTATAGGTTATAAATAAGTGAGTGCAACAAATCCCAAACTGATTCCAATTCAATACTTTAATACACATTGCGTCCATCGCTTTGACGAAACCAATGGGTGACTTGATTGTCTCTGTATAATATAAGGACGAAAAAGTGCCCAATAGTGTTGAATTTTATTAATTTATAGATAAAATGAAAGGGTATATTGTAAAGTTTCTTACCATAACACTCCATACTTATATGGATGAAAAGTAGTCCCTTTCACTGCGCGAGTATTTTTTCGTCAGAACGAAAAATCTACTAATCGATAGTATGTAAAATTTTGCTGCTTCTTTTCAAGGAACTTAAGTAACTAAAACATTGATTAACTGAGGCACTGAGGGAAACAGTTATTTAATAACAAATCGAAAGTCGAGGTCCAACTGTGCGCTCGTACCCACAATAATTGTGACAGAAATTTAAAGTTTTTTGTGATTTTATAAACAAAGCAATTTCAATAATACAAAAAATGTAATAAAGACAATCAAAATGCCGGTGTCGCTCGGCGGGATGCGCGGGCGATGCTCGGAACACAACGTCAAATACAGAGGATTCACTAAACATAAAGTCCCCACAACAGGCTAGTTTATTGCAGAACAAATTAACTAATTCACATTTTAAAGAACATATTTTGTGTAGGGTAACACATTTATTTACACGTTCAACGATTTTAGCAAAAAGTCATATTCGTCATCTCTCACTTCAGAGTCGTTAGACGTGCGTTAGACTTATGAGTTAGACTCTTTGCAAAGCTGTCGTGATCAAAAGCTGCTCTGTATGTTACTGTCAGTGTCAGGCACCGATGTTGCCAGTCGCTGCGTATTATGGGCTTATTGTCGTGGATAAGACACCCGTCACTCTCGCACTAGCATACTTTTTTATTTTTTATTTATACATTGGTTTAACAGAAAAGTGTCGTTAAACCCTATCGGGTTTGTATCGACACCGAAATCGTGAACAATAAAGTTAATAAACTTACTTACGAGATAATTGTATGACACATTGGAAAAATTATACTGTTACAATGTAAGTGATATTAATTGCGTTGGGAGGTAGTGTTAAGTAGATATAAACAACTCCCACCCGGGTACTGCAACCTATCGTGTGTATGCATCGCAAGGTGTGCAATTGGTTACCCATTACGGCTTAACTCTCTTCTGGCACCAGTGCAAATTTCCTTGTCTCACTTATCAGAACGTGACGAATATCTTATCCATGGCGTTAAGTGATAAAATGGCCACAATCATACGCCTCCGCCATCTCTCTCTATTTTCGAAATCCAATGCCCCAACTTCCACCGCCCCGCCGCGCCGCAGATAGCAGCCTCCTACTCAAGAGACCGGATAAGCCATGTACATAGGGATATGAGACTGTATTAGGTTTGATATTTTCGCTGTGCGATCTTGTCCACGGTAAATGTAATTAATTATAATTAACTTGTACATAATTGACTGAGTGAACGAAGGTCTCTGTTTCAGCTCCGGCATAAATACTGTCGTATGTCCCGCCGGTGGATGCCTGATTTCCAGATTTCCTGCTATTCTGCTCTACAGGTCGCATTTCTCAACCGATTCTCGTAAAATTTGTGAGCAGGTGTGATAATTATATGTATAGATTTTTCTGTCGAGATTGACAACAAGAAAGCAAAAGTAGTAGGAAATGTTTTTGATCAAAGTCACAGTAAGTAATATATAGTATAGTCAGCATTAAAAGTAGCTACGCATTTGAAAAGTTCAAAAGTCTTTATTACAAGGGAATAAGAGCTTTTGACCTGTTCATATGCGTAGCTACTTTTGATGCTGACTGTAAATATATATTTCAAACTTGAATGGTAAGTTCGGCTATAGCCGTTATCACCGGCGAATGAGTTACTAATAAATAATTTTAGACCAAGGTTTATGTATATAGAGAGGACTTTCTGCGCGGCGTGTGCTGTGGCGCGTCTTCGCGTAGCCGCGCCCGCGCCGATGCCAGTGCAACGCGTTTGCTTTTACTTTTTTTGCCGTTCCACCCTTCTTCGCCCGCTTGCTTATATACCTTTTTTATTTTTGTTTTGCTCTCTTGCTGCGCTTGCAGGTAAATAAAGCCCTAACCTAATTTTTCGTTTTTCGTTGTGGGAGGAATTTGTGCCCGCCCTTTGTAGCTCGGAGGACTTGAGCTATAATTTGTGTTGAAGTTATATTGTGTAGGTGTTTTAGTGCTTTTAAGAGAAGTTTTGTTCGTGTTGTAAAACTTTACCGGGTAGTAAATTGTTACTGATCTCTACCAATATATTCCTTGGTAAGGTTAAGTTAATAGCCACGAGCAATCTAATTAGATTCCAGTAGGGAATTAAGTAAATAAATTATAAATTTTACAAACTTTTGATTATTTAAGTAGTCACAGAAAAAACCCCATTGTTTTTTGGGTTTAAATGCGGTACTTGTGTTTACCACCATACAAAAGAAATTTGCTTCAATTAAACCAATAAAATAAGTTAGATCTCATATCTCATCCTTAAAATTCCAATGCAAAACAAGTTTCTTATAAAAAAAAACCTATTGGATGGAACACAAAGCATCGTAGAAAAGATTCACAAACAAATCTCAGGCAGGAGCTGCCATCAAGCGAACTCACGACTCGCCTAAAAAACTTCGTAGTCAAATATCCTTCGCCTGGCGCACGTAAATACACCAGACTACACCACGCGATTCATGACACTCTAGTCGGCTTCCTATAAGAAATTCTGAGTCGTCCTGCCAAAAGCGGTAGTGTGGCCCGGGCCTCGGAATTCGGGTTCGGGGTGAATACCCTCGATGACGGTAAAAACTATTTTCAAGGTTGGTTCGACGCAAAGAGGGGAGCGTCGCAGGCATGAAGTGAAGGCGCAGGGCGAATTCGGCGCGGTGCAGCAGTGGCGACAGAGGGGGTGAAGGGGGAGAAGGGGAGGGCAAGTACGTGGACGCGCCGAAATGCTGATAGCTTGCTCACCGCCCCCTCCCGACGCACAGGATACCGCGACAAGGATTTCGCCTGAAAAACGTTTATCTTACTGACACAAACTTGATGAATGGATATATCTAGTAGGTCAGTATTTAATATTTATTATATGAATATATTATCTTATCGAATCGGCGTTGTTGAAACTAACAGAGGTAAATTTATATGCGTAATTTCGGCAACTGTTCCCATTTTTCAGTAGTTGCGAGAAAAGTTGTAATCATAGAATGTAACTCAAGTCTTTGCATCCTGCCAACTAGTCAGATTATTTTTGTTAATCTTCCCGCTTGCTTTTAGGTATTTGCATTTTCTTGATACCTATCCTATAAGTAATTGAAATGGGTTTTATTTGATATATTCCAATAATAATAAGCAGTCAGAATTGGTAACATTAGATAAAAGTAATCGAACAAATGCCTGTTGAGCGTTTGCAAACTTGTTTTACATACCTAACTTTGAAAGTTTTATCTTACTTAGATTTACGAGTACTTTCGAATATAGAGTTCCTCCTGATCTTTCCTTTTTATGCAGCGGCTACAGCTTACATGTAAGTAGGTAACTAATAACTAGGTAACTCTTAAATTCTTTGTCGTATCCTTATAACTGAGGGACGTGACGGCTGAGGGAACTCTTCACCATCGCTCTCCAAGCTGCACGGGCTTGGGCTAGCTGCATGCTAGCCTGTAACGTGGCTCTCGTTTAGGTAGATACAAGATAAGCGTGTAAATATTATGAACAATGTTAATGTTTGACATGTCTCGTCAGAACCGAAGACCATGACAGGTAATGGGCAAATAGGACGCACAGATAAAGACTTTCATTTCCAGACATTGTGGAAGAAGTAGCGAGGAGAGTTGACTTAGTTTTAGAAATGTTGCCCGGTCCTATTGGATTTACTCTGCACTCTTAGACTCCTTCTCAAAGTTGTTAATACTTACACGTTACATGGCTCTACAAATTGAGCTGTGTCAGTTATTTTTGATCGCCTTGCTCTGTCAGATTTAAGTGCAAGAGGTGGGCTCATTTCTAGTAGGATTGTATAGAAAAAAAAGGGTATTAAAAATAGGAAAGCTAGGAAAAGCAACATGTAAACAATGTCGCGGCCGGCGCGGTGGGGTTCGCGCTCCCCTTCGTGTAATTCGCCATTAGTCGCCGTTTGCACTCGGCTTTTTACCTTAATGAGCTTCCCCCATCGCCTCCTTGCGGTACGCACACGGCACACGCAACCAATACGCATTTTTATGCAGCAAACGAAAACTCGAATGTTAAGAAAAATATTTTAACAACATTCACAAATCTTAATAAGGCGAGTCGCGCGAGAACATTATTTACAGGATAAACCAAACGCAATGTTTAATTATAAGTTTTTTTTATTAACTTCGATTAAACCTACCTACTTTTACGCGAACCTTACAGAAATTTCGATATATTTCCTGTTTTTTCAGAAGTAAAGTATAGGTACCCTGCCTAAATATTTTAGTGTCTGTATCTCCAGGTCGTAAAGTAAGTAGCAGCATTACACAAACACATTTTTTATACCAGTTCAACACATCCTTTTTTCACATTTCTTATTTTTACACTAAAAAGCGTTTCTTAGTACCTACCTACGTAGTTAGGTTAGGTTACCTAGGTACTAGGTACAAGAGTACAAGTATATCGATAGTGTTTTTTCATGTAGTATATAGAACTAGATAACAGTAGTCTAGCTTTTTACTAATAAATTAGACACATTGATGGCGACACTTGTGATCGTTGTTTCCGCAGTGTAGCGTTTCGATATCCGGCCTCGCGTCCACCCCTACCGCTGTTGCAGAAATGTGACCACACCACAACGCCACACCTGCTTCGATCATCCGCAATAACTTACATGGAAACGTTATAAGCACATTACATGTCTCGGGCGCTACAACAAATATAACAGTGTATTTTGTGTAAGGTATACGAAATTTGAAAGATTTATGAACATGCACAAAGTTTAACTACACTGATCTGAAACTAGATTTTTTTGCGAATTTATGTAACGTTAATGCAGGAGCAATGAAATTATTTTAACTAATATAAAGTCGTTTGCATGTATTATTTTATACACACTTTGCGAAGAAAACATCGACGAATGTCTACGCAAAGAAATAGGTAAAGTTCATACATTCTTGTGAAATTCTTTTTAAGTATGCAAGGGTCGGATCCTCATTAAAGGGGATCAAAGGGTTAGTGAGAGTTTTTGCTGACATTTCCATGAGAACAGGTTATGTTGTGGCCCACCTGTCGTCTCATGCTGTCTCGTATTTAAATTTACATTGATCGTCATTGCCTCACAGGAAATAAATCGTGCCTACTGCAAGCCTTGGTGGATTCGTGATTGAATTTCGCATCGATTCGATCAAGTTTGCGCAAATCAGATCTTAGTATAGTTTACAATGGTACTTACTTAATTTTAGGCAAGTTAGGTAAGAAATAATGCGTATGTTGGGGTACTTAGGAGCACTTATCGTATCTATGTATTTAGCGTTCAAAACATCCATAGGTAAAAAACTTAAGTAAAGGACCTGTTATATGTAGTTGTGACGTATTCGAATAGAGATTTGTTTTGTTTGTGTTACACATTTTAAACATGTAATGTCTATTCGAATACGCTACAAATACATACAAAGGGTCCTTTACTTAAGTTTTTTACCTATGCATCATTATGATGGCACAGCAGCGGCGTTTGGCAAGGAGGCAATTGTGAACACTGAAAAGCTAATATCAGTTAAAGGGTCAAATTGTAATTGAGAGTTCGCGTCGCGTAACAATTAAGTGGGCAGCCGAAGGATAGTGCGGTGCGTGCCGGAGGTGCGTGCGATAGCGATCGCCCTCACCCGTACCCCTCGTTCCTCAACAACATTCTGAACTGGCATTCAGAACCACAAAAATAATTTCTTACGCGAACCAGTACAAGCCTGGCCCACACCACGCACAATTCTCCCAAATATCCAGGTCAAGTTGCACTAGGACGAGTGAGAGGAGTACAGGCAGGTTGTGAATCGCCTCGCAGTATTTGTGAGGGTTTTTTGCGCGAAGCCCGAGGGTGGCTGGCAACTCGCGCACAAAAAACACTATTAAATAACTCAACAGAACCGCGGGGCGGATTCGTGATCGAGCCGAATTATAATACGCTTTAATTAATGCTAGCGACAAAAGAATAACTTAAGTTGAACTTACAGTTTCCTGTAAATGTGGAAGAAAACGCACGTTTTGTGCTGGTAATCGCGCGTATTAGATATTGCGTTGCGCAATTGGATACCTACTACTCGAAAAAGTATTTTAGTATCGTTTCGCATACTAATTTCAAAATTTTTTATTCATTCGTCCATTCATATTGCTATTTACATATCATGTTTATTACTGCTAGTGTAAATAAGGCATTTATCACTGTTCTAAGCTAGCTTCTAGTTCTGAGAGTTTCAGAGTTCGGCTCTGTCTCATATCAACCTGCTCGCACAGACGCCTAAAAAACGTCGAAAAAAGCGAGCATATTAGAATAGAGGGATTTATCTTACGCATATCGGTTAAATTGTGTGCCCTATAAAGTTTAAGTACATTTAGTTTTTCTTAAAACTGCTAAACTGTGAACCTCCTCGTTTGCAAAAACTTTAAAAACCGGATAGGCCTTTAACCTCATCGCCAGGTCATATAATAAAAGTCAGTTAAGTTAAAAAATATATCAACAGACGATTTAGTAGTTAAGTCGTGCATTGTAGTATGTTATTACAACTTTTATTGGTACCACGTGGCACGTGATAAACCCTTCATAATATCGAGATTAAGGAATATTCGGCTTTAATTTTACTTTACGATGTTTTTACACCTTGGTTTCGACTGCCGTAGAGCATCTTGTATGTACGCGGTAGATTCTATTTCTGAAAGGAGTGGAGTACTGAAGTGGTAACAAGTATGCCCGTCGTTATCGGTTTTGCCTTCGGGTAGGTCCTGGTTCTTGTGTTAGTTTGATGACCCTCTGCTTCTTATACAAATATCTGTTTACTTTACGTACGAATACGTATTGAATTTCCATTTCACTATCTGAAGTGGTTTGATTGGATGGTTAAAAGGTTTAATGAATTGACGGTCGGCAGTTTGTGAATGGATATATATCCTAAAATAATGAAATATCCCCTTATCTTTTATTCTTATTCTTATTATCTTGGCTTATCTCCTTTTAAAAACTGCCGTCCGAATTCTTTAACTAACCTTAACCTGAAAGCTAAGATAAAAAGTGCAACATATCTATGTAATACTATGTTTGATTTATAAAATTAATCTTATTTTTGCGGAATATTTCTTCTAGTTTAAGTATCAGCTTGAATTATGTTGCAGGTCGCTGTACTTTGGCGCCGTCGTCGTCCGAAACAACTTGGCTACTTAAATACGATTATTACAATAAAGTTGGTTTCGATCCATGTCGTGTGCAAAAATACCTTAGTATTTAACGTGTTCTTCCATTCCATCAACAATGTTAACTAACCCACATGACGGAGACGGAGGTATTATGGAAACAAGTTATCTGGCTGCCTAAATATTTCCCATATAAAGTGCTTAAGTATTTTTATTGTTGCACGAGGCAATTGTTTATTTAGATCTGATATTTATAGATATGTTTGATTAAGTATTATCTCGCCTATGTTAGCGGAACTAGCCGTCAAATAAGCTAGATCCACATTTTGGAATCACCCAGGATTGTTCGTAATTTTAGTAAACTATTACGTCCAAAAGAGACATTGGTGACATTGGTATCTTAATTTAGAAGAGTTCGAGACCATATGCGCAAGAGTGCATTTCTATCGACACTTCTGCAACAAGCCGTGTCGAGCGTAATGGTTCGAAGTCCATAAATCACTCAATTTCGTTGGAGACAAAAAATCTTGCAAATCTCGCTTAAATGAGTGTCAGTCATTAATCACGGATTAACTGATAGACAAGCTCATCCATTAGTAGTGATCTAGTGTAGAGCGTTAGTTACCAATTTTAAAATAAGCGTAAACGACAGTATAGTAATACTGCAATATCCTGTTAGATTCACGCACACATGTTCACGCACGACGCATTCATACACACAAACATACACATGCACACACACGCACATACAATTAATACTCTAGCTAGATTAGTATTAATTGAATTTCTGACTATTGATATTTTTAATTATATGTAGTTTAAAATCCTAAAACCGTTCATTACATATCTATAATAAATTATTAATTATATTTATCTCAAGGCGGTGCGATATGAAAGTCAAAATAAAACTGTCAGCTGTCATTGTCAACAGTTAGTCGAGCCAGTACCATTTTTACTTCGCCCCTACATTTCAATGAGTGCTTCCTGATCAGTGCAGGATGTGCGGAAGCGGGGCGATACGAATGCAGTACTGCCTCGCTTTTGCGCATTATATTACTACTGTGTAAACGTAGTACTGACAGTATCTTGTCAAATGAGGAAATCTCTGCGTCATCAGTAAGCTCACCTCAAAGAACAAAATACCACATATCTATCGATCCCGCTCCGCCAAGTCAGGAAGTCGCCTTAAGGGTGCTTTAACGTGTCCACCAGAGCGCCACCAAATAATTTTGATTATTTAAATTTGAGAAATAATAAACCAGTACACAGAAAAACTAAAAGTGCGACTAAAATACTCACTCTCCTAATTATTCGCTCGTGTCATGAGTTTATGTTCGGAGCTTTTATTACGACCCTTTAAATTTAACGATATGTATTAGATGTTAGATATTGAAGAAAGGCGGTCACTATGTACAGTATTTTTTATTTAAGTACCTTTTGAATTCATCAAACTAGTTTTTACGTTGTTGGATTCGTCGATCTGAGCGTCCAAAGTAAAACGGCCGTTTTATTTTTGAACTCATACTTAGATCGATGAATCCAGCAAACCTAGTTTGATGTATTCAAAAGGTACTTGTATACGAAATACTTTACATAGTGACCACCTTTTTTCTATATGTATCGTTTCATTTAAATAATCACAGTTATTTACGAGTGGCGCTAGTGGACACGTTAACATAATGATTCCAGTGACGAGTTCATGTGTTATCGTTGTTATCAATGGGGCTGTTTATACAATTATTATTATCACACGATTCACTCATATCATGATCCGTATCACGTGTCTATTGATGAATATTGAAGCAAAATCCATACAACTTTGAAAACCACGATAATAATGACACCCCAGTATTGTGATAATATTAATTGTCTAAAGGGCCCCTATTGCTATCCGATTGCAATAACATAGGAAGGTAAATGAACTAAAACGCGTGCATTTGGAGCCGAAAACATCAAGGCAATCATTGCGCCCGGCAAAATGATTGATTTGGGGGCATCCTTTTTGACGCGAGTCTGAAATGTGAGACATTTGTCACCAGTCAGGCGCCTCAGTCAATTATCGGTCATACGACCATTACAATTTGCTAAGCACAGGGCCGTATTTGAATTCGAGCTTTACATTTTTTTAATTACGGCAGTGACAAACGAGCTTACGGCCTTAATGGTAAGTGGTCACCGGAGATGGATACTTGCAACTTTACACACGATTTTTATTTTCACCGAGGCTTCTGTTCAGTACTGTTGTGAACGTAATATATTATTGTTACTTACCTGTAGGTAACAAGTCTCGCTGAAAATGCATTTAAGTAATCGTTTAGATTTAGAGGTAGGTAAGCTGGTTTAAAAATTTACCTCCTTATTCGTAAAACTTAACAAACCTCTGTTAGCTGAAACTTGTTTTGACCCTTCCAGACATAGGTACATAATTGTCACAGTTGCAGATAAGGACAAACAAATTTTAGCGCCATTTTAGCTAATGTAGGTTTGATTGACGTTTATTAATAAGGGATTTAGGCGCGGAATACTCGTATAAACTTCACGGAACAAGAACAATAGAACTCACATATTTCCAATGGGTTGCCCCGTCCACACACGTACTCGTAACATTTGTTTAATGTAAGTTCATAATAAAGTACCTAACTTAAAAGTTGCTATTTACAAGTATAAACCTACCAAGCTCGAATGAATATGCGTGGGCCTCCCCAAGCCCCCACGCTTCGTATTTCGGTGCCTGGTCGCCACTCAAAAATGTTTTTTACCACAACGGCCATCGATTCTACGAGAGGTTTTGAAATAAAATTATATGAAAATAATTTATTTTTGACTAGCTGGTGCCCGCGACTTCGTCTGCGCAGGAATAGTATTTGGACAATTCACACAATTTGCCAAGTACATCCCAGGAACTGGCGGACAGCAGCCGTGTGTTATATAACACGAACCGTTTGGAGCCACTTTTGACCCCCCAATAACTCCAAATCTATCTAACATAAAAACATGAAATTTGGTACATATATTAAGATCCTTTAGAACAACTAGAACAACAAATTTCATAAATATAGGTTTATTAGTTATTGAGATATTAAATTCCAAAAAACGGCATTTTTACCACTGACTGACTGACTGACTAGTAATCAAAAACCTAACCCACTACTAGATGACCTAGAAAGCTGAAATTTGGCATGCAGCTTGGTAATTATGTGTATACACCAGAAAAAATCAGAAAACATTGATTTTATTATTATTATTATTTATGCTAGTTACCTCAGAACTCCGTGATTTATTAACCGATTTGGAAAATTCTTTTTTTATTTGAAACGGTATACTTCCGGGGTGGTCCCATTGTCATAGAGTCAGAATCTGATCATAGGGTCCTGGAGAAATCGAGGGAACTCTTCAAATATTTTAGGTGCACCTATAGCGGTTTGGGTATTTTGTATAGTAACTCGTGCATTCGCTCTGAGAAAGCACCATTGGATGAAGTTTGACAAAAAGTAATGATATCCCATCAAAAACATAAATGTGAATCTGAAAAACAACTTTTCAGATACTCTACGGAACTTGGCACCCATTTAAATCTCAATTCTTTTGTCGGTGAACTTGGCTGCCATTTTCACATTTATGTTTTTGATGAGATATGTGTTATTCTGATGTATAAGCTATATTATTGTAAAGTTTCATTAAAATCCATTCAGTAGTTTTTACGTGAAAGATTAACAAACATCCATCCATACTCACAAACTTTCGCATTTATAATATTAATAGGATACTGGTAATCCGTGCATTGAAAGGAATTAATTTGTCGTATCTGGGCTTACAAGCTCTCAGTACGGGTCTGGTTAGGCGTATGTGGTTGTGCATGCAACGTGCAGCGAAATGCACGCCATGTCCATTATTTAACAAATGTCAATGCCATCGCAAATACGCTATACAGTGGGGACAATGTTAAACATTTTGCAACACTATATGAAAATAAGTCGTATTAAATTGTTACAAAAGTAATGCATTTTGAACACATATATGTGTTGATTTAATTAAATATCGATATTTTAGTTTCTAAATAAACTAAATTAAAACCTTACAAATCTAAAAACCTAAGTCTAAAATTGTCCCCTGTGGCATGGTGCCGAGGATGCTGGCAGCATTTCCTCTCTGGATCGCAATACTTATGCGTTGGGCGAGGAAGCTGCCAGCTCTTTTGTCCCCGGTTACATCGACCAGCCGTTTAGCGAACTCATGTTTATATGTACATTAATTAGTAAGGTATCAATTTAACGCGATATGGGAGAATCGATGTAAGCTCTTTCAAAATTATTATAATGATTAGGTGCTGCCATCCGATGCAATGAAAAATATCGATTTAGTATTATTTATATCTCAAGATGAAGTGCAGAGATAAGAGTGGACACGCCAATGCCAGTGAGTAGAAATCCTGTTGGAGCAGCACACGTGTAGGCATAAATGTATCCTAAAGTGAGAGATATAAACACTTAAAGAACGAAAAACGGTCGAAAACCACTTGTAAAGTCACTATTTGCGACATTGGAGTTAACAACTGGAGTTCTTCATCAGAAGACGCTACTGTTGCCGACCACGCTGAACAGGTAGGTAGGTACTGCGCGGTCGGTAATTGTGATAACACTCAACCTGAGGAAGGAATAGTGAATTTACAATCGAGTTCAACTATTTTTTTTTACAGCACACGTGTATGAAACAGGCCGCGATGTCGGAGGCCGCGGCGCGATGCGCGTGCGACCCGACGCTGGTGATGCGCGTGCGGCTGTTGTGCGGGCTGTACAGCAGCCGCGCTGTTCCGCCGCGCTGGCGCCGTCTCGCGCAAACCTACTGTCTCACTGTAGCTGCTGCTTGCTGTTTTGTTATATATAGCTTTTGCTCAGTGACAATTTCACGTGTGCTATATACTATCATTTTGGCATGGCAACACCTTTTCGCCATCCTTGTTTCACTCTGGACTGGAGACCAATATATCTACTCATATTGTACTCAAAATGAATTGACCGATGTTACGCTGGATTCACGGATAATTTTCGATGGATTTCAGAAACAAATGAAGAGAGCGTACATTATAGCCTTGTTATACGTCATCGCATTTTTTGGGATAAGTGTTACAGCTTGGCACGAATGCGATTTCAGGGTTTTTATTAGATTTGTCTTGCCGTCTCTGGTTCTTGATGCGTGTGAAGTACCTGTGAACATAGCGAAGCTGTTGGTTATGGGGTTGTTCAGCGCGCGTATGCTGGTGCTGAAGAGAAGGCTCCAGAGGTACGGCTTCCGAGCTGCGGGGCGCGTGCCGCCGCAGCCCTACTGCCAGCACTATGACGCAATCTTAAAAGGGCTCGAAGCAACGGATTGCCCGCTTAAAGTCATGGTAAGGCCACTTATACCCCTGCCACCCACTCGTCGAGTGGCATGGTTGAGGCAGAGACGTGGTGTGGCAATGTTACTCGTAATGCAGCACATCATGCTCCTCGTCATGCATGCCCACCACTCCCTGTTTTGTTGGTTTTAGGGCGCGAGTCAAAGCACCTAGTGCGGAGTGTCGCGATTAATTGCACGAGTAGAGCAGTGTGGGCGGAGCGATGAGCAGTCCGAGGAGCATTGTGTGGTGAACCATTTAAGTCTCAGACGCTCGTTGGATTAGAACGTCACACTTTCAGTGTCAGGAGCCTCGACGGTCGTCTCCGAAGCGCTTTCCTCTAACTACCTACGGGTTTTCGCATGTTTTCAGCTACGAAATCGCTGGCAGTGAAAGTGTTTCATTCTACTGTAATAAACAAATGCGTGTGAATACGATAACAACCGTTTTAATTGATTTCAGTTATTCTTCGATCTGATATTCAGTTGCAGCAAGATAATAAGCAATGTTACATATGCTGTGTATAATTTACAAGGGCAGGTTAGATATTTTTAATATTTACAAAAAAGTTGTTTTTATAATTACCATATACGAATCTTCACGCGTATAAATTAAATTATGGCCTATGCCCTATATTCTGATGTCTAAAGCCGGGTCCACAGCGCCATGTTTTTCACGTTTACAAACATCTAACATATTTTTCGAACAGAAAATAGGCGTGGCCTCGATGTTTTTTGTTTACGAACACTCAAACATGTTTTCCGCTCCAGATGGATAACATTCCCCGCGTTGGTCTGTGGGGGTAGGGGGAGACGTTCATTTCGTGTTGATATCTGTGGTTTTGAATATCTGATTCCTTTGACACCTATCATCCCATACAATTAATAGACGTCAAAGATGACATAAATAGTACTGGAATGACAGCTGTCAAATGAAGATATGACAAACCTCGTAGACCGCAAAATGTTTGGCAAACAAAAACATTATTCACTCAAAAGTCGCATTGGACGGGCAGTTGTAACGAACATGTTTTCCTAACATGTTTGGCAAACATGTTTTGTTAGAATTTTGGTGCTGTGGACTCGCCTTTATCTACATTATCGGAAAGTTTAGTCATAATGGATTTAGTAGTTTTTCAGATTAAGAGGAACAAACGTCGGCGCAAACTTCACGTTTATAATACATACACATATACCTACACATATGTACTTACGAGTATTTTGTTGTGAGATTGTGAGTAGTTAACCTTTTTAACCGACTTCAAAAAAGGAGGAGGTTTAAAATTCGACTGTATTTTTTTTGTACCTTGGAACTTTCGACGGGGTGAAACGATTTTGATGATTATTTTTTATTTGAAAGCTGGTACTTCCCGTGTGGTCCTATTTCAATTTGGTCCAGTTATGACAATGGCAACCATGATAAAACCATATAAGTCTTAAATTTGCATTAAATATGTGCACGACAAACGGACGAATAACTCGGTTGAAGTCGGTTTTTAGGGTTCCGCACCCAAAGGGTAAGAACGGGACCCTATTACTAAGACTTTTGCTGTCCGTCCGTCCGTCCGTCTGTCACCAGGCTGTATCTCAAGAACCGTAATAGCTAGACAGTTGAAATTTTCACAGATTGTGTATTTCTGTTGCCGCTATAACAACATTAACAACAAATAATTAAGGGGGGCTCCCATACAACAGAGTAGTTGTTGGCGTTTTTTTTCTGGTACGGAACCCTTCGTGCGCGAGTCCTACTCGCACTTGGCCGGTTTTTTGTATATTTTTTATTAATGTTCCATTCTTGAATATATGCTGCTAACTTTTCCGAAAATATGTTTATTATAGGCCTCCGGAGGAAACCACTTCAATGTGTCGAATCTACTGTACTACATTCTGTCGGTTGCAAAAATCTTAGTGTTCTTGTTTGGGCACGTCGCGTTGTTGGAGTCTGCCGCCACGCATTGCGAAGACATGGCTACCTTTACCGTCACACAGCTAATCAAGAACCCGAGTAAGTTATAAATTTCATTTCATACTTGTTACATACACAATTGGCGCACGGATTAGGTAGCGGAACCCAGGCATCCTTCAGGATGCAACTGTACTGGGAATAAGTCTAGGACGATGGTGATGATAATGACCACCCGGGGGATGGGCAGCAGCATCCCTGAAGTGCGGTGGAGATACTGCGATCGCCAACCCGCATGCCAAGCGTGGCGATTATGGCATTTACCCCCCATGGAATTGGGGGAACACCACAAACAACACAAACACCACAAACAAAAAATAAAAAAAAAAAAAACAACAACCACACAAACAACACAAAAAAAAACATACATCAGTGTCATAGTGACGTTGAACTTTTGCTTCCACGTTGTAGTGGTAAATTTTCTCAGAAAAAAAAAAAATGTTCAATGCATTTTTGATAGCCTTCTTTATAACTATTCTAAATTTCAAATCAATAGCATAAGTACTTGACAGACAGTATGACAGATAGAGTGGCCCATAAGGGTTCCTTTTTACCATTTTGGTACGGAACCCTAAAAACTTAGGGCGCAATGAGCCCCTTGATGAGTTTAGGTAAGCGTGATAGGTATAGTATATCTACGCCCCTTATTAGCATAGCAAATATGAGTGCGAGAGTGATAAATACATGTCCGCGCGACCAAAACGCCATCTAGTTGGCTAGGCAGTAAGCTCTCGGTAAAACTTTACCGAGAGCTTACTGCCTTATAACATTCAGCCTTGATGAGAGAAGGCGACCTCCCGATTTGTCAGTTCGGAGGTGGCACGATATGAGAAAACTATCAGCTGTCGGTGTCAGTCAGTCGAGTCAAAACAGCTTTTTACTGCGCCCCTACATTTCAATTAGCGCTTCCTGACTGGCGCGAGATGCACGGAAGCGGGGCGATACGACTGCAGTACAAACGCCAACACAGTTGTCTGTCTGTCTGTCCATTCGTGACCCTTAAAGTGTACAAAATGGTCATCAATGGCGATGGTACTGCCCCGCTTCTGAGCATGATAATACTGCCTCAAAAACGTAACACTGACAGTATCTCGTCAAGTGGTAGTGACACCGACACTGCCTCCGAAGCTAGAGGTCCCAGGTTCGAATTCCGGCTAGGGCATTTTATTTGTGCATTTAGCACGGATATTTGTTCTTGGGTCTTAGATGTTTTCTATGTATTTTAAGTATGTATTTATTTATACATATAAGTATGTATATCGTCGTCTAGTACCCATGGTACAAGTTTTGCTTAGTTTGGGACTAGGTCGATTTGTGGAAGATTGTCCCCCACTATTTTTATTTATTTATTATTATTATTTAAGTAAGCTCTCGCCAAATAACAAAATAACGCTCCGCCAAGTCAGGAAGTCGCTACCTAAGTCAGGCGCACATTTAATGTTGGTTCGTGGTTGCAGCGGAGGCGGAGCGGCAGCGCATGCACTTGTTTTTGCGCGCACTGGAGCGGCGCGGCGCGCTGTACCGCGTGGTGCGCGCGTTAACACTCGACGCGCGTCTCGCAGTGCGCGCGCTTTACTTCTGCTGCGCACAAGTCATAGTATTCGTTAACACGATCAAGGATCACTAACACACGCACATTTTGAAGTTAGTTCGCGGTTGCAGCGAGGACGGAGCGGCGGCGCATGCACTTGTTTTTGCGCGCACTGGAGCGGCGCGGCGCGCAGTACCGCGTGGTGCGCGCGTTAACACTCGACGCGCGTCTTGCAGTGCGCGCGCTTCACTTCTGCTGCGCACAAGTCATAGTCTTCGTTAACACGATCAAGGATCACTAACACACGCACATTTTGAAGTTAGTTCGCGATTGCAGCGAGGACGGAGCGGCGGCGCATGCACTTGTCTTTGCGCGCACTGGAGCGGCGCGGCGCGCAGTACCGCGTGGTGCGCGCGTTAACACTCGACGCGCGTCTTGCAGTGCGCGCGCTTCACTTCTGCTGCGCACAAGTCATAGTCTTCGTTAACACGATCAAGGATCACTAACACACGCACATTTTGAAGTTAGTTCGCGGTTGCAGCGAGGACGGAGCGGCGGCGCATGCACTTGTTTTTGCGCGCACTGGTGCGGCGCGGCGCGCAGTACCGCGTGGTGCGCGCGTTAACACTCGACGCGCGTCTTGCAGTGCGCGCCCTTCACTTCTGCTGCGCACAAGTCAGAGTCTTCGTTAACACGATCAAGGATCACTAACACACGCAAATTTCAATTTAATTAGTAAACACTGGATGGAGAGGGCTCCGAGTATGTTGGGAGATTCTTTACGTGATCGCATCAAGAATGAGGCCATCCGCAGCAGAACCAAAGTGACCGATTTAGCCCTTCGAATCGCTAAACTTAAGTGGCAGTGGGCGGGGCACATAGCACGTAGAACCGATGGCCGTTGGGCGGAAAGGTTCTCGAGTGGCGACCGCGTACCGGAAGGCGTAGCGTTGGCAAGCCACGGTGGACTGATGATCTGGTAAGGGTCGCGGGTGTCCGCTGGATGCGGGTGGCGCAGAACCGGTCATCGTGGAAGTCTTTGGGGGAGGCATATGTCCAGCAATGGACGTCATTCGGCTGACATGATGATGATGATGATCAGTAAACACTACCCAATATTTATATATTGTACAGATGTATATATTTGAGTCAATATTTTGTATGCAAGCTTAACAAATTTATTCTTTGGTATTATATAGTTGCATCACCTACAGTATTTCGGTTTCGCCTGAAGGTTGACTGGCAGAGAATGAATGCCTCATGGCATTAAGTCCGCCTTTTGTACGTTAAGATTTTTTATTGTGCTGTGCAATAAAGATTAAATAAATAAATATAAAATATTTTTAGTTTGGTGCCTAAAGGACTAAATGACTTTTCAATATGCAAAACAAAAATCACAAAGCTTTAGTCGTCTATTCTCCGTTTGTATAGTGCCTTTACCTTTCGTGTCCCGTATCCAGTGTTCTTGTAGCATTTTTAATATTATTAGTCAAAAGCTTTCATTCCTGTGTAATAAAGACTTAAAAACATTCAAATGCGTAGCTACTTTTGATGCTGACTGTACCAATAAAGTTAAAAATGTTACAAGAACACCGGGTACGGTACTCGAAAGGTAAAGGTAAAAGCACTCTTCAATCGGAGAATAGACGAATGACTGTACTAGTTTTTCCTTTCTCGTGTAATTTGATAGGTTTTGATAAAGAGATAGGAACAACTATTTCATAGAACATACAACGATCATTAGAAGTAGGTATGCGTTTTGGACTTAAACCAATTTATCATCAAAAACTCACACTTAGGTACACAAGAAGCTGGGAGCGATCACTACTATCACTAGTATAGAGAAAAGCATCGATGAATAAGTCTTTCGATATATAGAAACTCCCTATTTTATCATTCAATTTCGCTCTCAATATTCCGTGGATGTAGTCCGATTTGTCCTACGATTTTGTTCACATCGTAGGACAAACCGGACAAAAAAATCCGTTTTGTTCTACGATGTGAACAAATCGGACATGAAAATCCGTTTTGTCCTACGATGTGAACAAAACGGACGGAAATAATAAGAAGTTCGTTTTGTCCTACGATTTGTTCAACGAGTAGAACAAAACGAACTGCTAATAGGTATTCTGGTTATGGAATGAGCTCCTTTTCCCGAGGGGCTAGATTATGGGGTTCTTCTAGATAGGATTGATATATTTTTTTAGGGTCGGCAACGCGCATGTGATACACCTGGAACTCCATGTGTCCATAGGCTGTGGTGACCGCTTACCATTAGGCGGGCCATACGCTTGTTTGCCACCAACGTGGTAGTAAAAAAAAAATAGAACTAGACGAAAAAAAAAGAACTGCTATTAAAATGTGATATGTAATTGTAGAAATGAACTTTGGCCCCGACGGGAATAATTCTATTCTGAGTAAATTGTTACATCAATGCATGTAGTTTCTCAAAATCAGATGCTAACATTTAGGCTGTGCAAACTATGTAGCTGAGTTGGATATGAGGTGCAGCACCTCTATCGATGGTCCTGAGGGCCTGAGGGCCCTGAGGGCCCTGTGGGTGAGGGCGGTATAGGTTGCATCAGCCGTGTCTATAATCTAATGTTATCTTTAAACGAGTAATTATTATATATACATTTTAGGGGTCTTGGAAACGGCTACTCTAACGATTTTAATGAATGCTATGTGGGGGCTTTGAAAGCTGCACGATCCCACCATAGCAAAGCATCCACTCCTTGGAATATGACCTAACTAGATGATACGCCGAGCAAAGCGCGGTCTCCCATGTACTTTTGTATTCATTGCTCAACGTTTTTCTATTCGACACTAGATTTCGCTACGTTGACAATAAGAGTTGTTAAGTTAACGTTATGAAACATAAAATATTTAAGTTGAAGTACGTGCACAATCGGTTTGCTACTCCACACTAGATGTCGCTGTGGTAATATTCTCATTGCAGTTTGAAACGACGGTGTTACTCTTGCATGAACGAGTCCTTCATCATTGTCCGACAAAGGCGTCGGTGCACTGATTTTTAAAGAAAAAAATACTTACGTCGTAAACTATTGACAAGCTGTCATAATTACAAATTCATGAAAAAATATTTGTTGTGTCAGTGTTGTGTACGTTTATTTCAGGAATTCCACTAATTGCAAAGATGTAAGTTATCAACTAGATGAAGTGATGACTACAGCTAAGAGCTCAATGTGAGTAGTTGTCCCTGAAAAGTACCCAATAAGTAAGGTAGCACGACCAAGACAGTAAGCTTATACGGCTGGAGAAATTAGTGGTTTCGAATTAGAAGTCGGTAGAGGAAGTACGAGTAAACTACTTTGGATAGCAAATATGTAAATTCGTCACTGTTCAACAAACATGAGACCAACCAGTTTCATCATCATCATTTTATCAGCCGAAGGACGTCCACTGCTGGACAAAGGCCTATCGAAAAGAGTGCCAGTGACCGGTGGACTCCCATGACGTTTATCAGGTCATCATTACACCTTGGGTTGGGGGGCCGGTCTACTACACGCTGTGCCTTCCGGTAAGTGGTCGCCACTCAAGAACCTTTCGGTCAGCGCTGCCATTTATGAACAAGTAAATAAACAATACCTCATAATGTTGGAGCTATTATTTTTACAAAACATTTTTCATTGAATATATTTAAGGTAATGCCTCTATTTGGTAAACTGCGTCCCCCTTGTAAGAGACGGTTACGTCTTCTGTGCACGAAAAAATGACCAGATACGCCACTCTTCGGGATTGTCTTTTTTGGACATATTTCGTTGAGTTTTATTCATATTTCTGTATTATTTGAAGATAAACGCTTTAAAATTCAGTTGCTAGATTTGCCCGTAAACAACGTTGCAAATTAATAAAAATCCAAATGTAAAAATTCAGTTTTTAGATTTATCCCTTTGTATACACACAACTACCTAGTTGGATGCCAGATTTAACCATTCTAGGTCACCCGGAAGTCACCATCATGTCAGCCGAAGGACGTCCACTTCTGGACATAGGCCTCCCCCAAAGATTTGCACAATGACCGGTCCTGCGCCACTCTCATCCAGCGGACTTCCGCGACCCTTACCAGGTCATCAGTTCATCGTGTGGGGGAAGTAGTCAAACATTTCAATGTGACAGAGTGAGTCAGTCAATCAGCCATTCGGTATAAATATAGTAATTTTTGGAAGTCATAATCTCCTGGACGATAAGAGTTTTTACTGAAATTCAGGATTTGGTAATAGGAAGAAGGTCTTATAAGTATAAGTCGTGGGAAGTTGTGTGTAGGTCAAGTAGCATTTTAAATTATAGAGAGGTCGAAAAGTGGCCCGATATGGTCCGTGTGATGTGGTCACACTAACGGCTACCCTGTCTGGCTTTGCAAACTTGAAGTACTTAGTCTGTTTTCTTTTTGTGACCTGCGGCACATAATAGTATTACATCCTGCGGCCTCAATTATTAGTATGCTTTATTGTATCGAATTAAATTTGTAAATAGCTCTTATTTACGGAAACCTTATTAACAACAACAGGATTTTTAGGGTTCCAACGCCAAAATGACAAAAGCTGAATCCTTATACTTATAATAGTGGTTTTAAATTAGGACTAGTAGGTACGGAACCCTTTATTGTGCATGAATTATTAATAGCATGCATGGCTTGATGGCCTGTTTAGCATAGTTGGTAGTGACACTGGCTCCGAAGCTAGAGGTCCCGGGTTCGAATCCCGGCCAGGGCATTATTTGTGCATTTAGCATGGATGCTGTACTTGGTTCTTGGATGTTTTCTATGTATTTAAGTATCATCATCATCATCATATCAGCCAAAGGACGTCCTCTGCTGGACATAGGCCTCCCCCAATTTCATGGGGGGTAAATGCCATAAGCTCCATGTATTTAAGTATGTATTTACCTATATAAGTAAGTATATCATCGTCTAGTACCCATAGTACAAGCTTTGCTTAGCTTTGCTTACTTGTCATTAGCTGTCAAATTTACTATTGACCGCTACCGCAGGCCGCGCCAGTGTCATTCAGGCCTTATACGCCTGGCGGCTAACCATAAACAATCTCTTTAATTTGGGCGGGTAGTCGTTTATCTACTATTTGACATGACGTGAATATGACATTGAAGCAAATAATGAAGCAAATATATGACAAGGACAACAACTCTATATCCCGCTCTGTCGCCCTTATTTCATTTAGTATCTGACCATCTCGCTCGGTAGCGGTATTATTATTTGACGTCTTCTCTGGGGTACTTTGAGTTTGAACCTAAAATAGCACTTTCAAAACGTCTTTGCAAGAAGGTTAGTGTTAAACTTACACTAATGACAAGTATATTTTTTTTTGTTTGTTTTTGCTGTTTGGCGTGCAACAGCCACACAGAATGATCGGATTGACTCCAAATCGAACGGAGTCGGTGGTCATCATTTTGGTGGCGAGGGTGCCGGTTGATGTCGCAGCATGTAAAACGCGCCTGAAGAGTTATATGTTGTTTATTCGTCACGTAACTAGATACAACTTAAATATTAAATCTACAGAAATCTTCGGACAGAATATCATGTGCTCTTTTTTGTTACATAAATTAACAGCCAAAGACTGTCAACCATTAAGGAGGCAGCAGTCGGACTTTTTGAATGTTCTAAAAACAAAAACTTGACGGCAGCTAATGACATTCTTTTTCAGGTAAAATCGGCGATGAAAGCTTGCGTCGAAAATATGTAATAAGTAAAAATGTAATGTAAGGTTTTACAAGAATCACAAATAAATAGCGTTGACGCTGATGCCGATGAAGGTACATAATCTCGATGTAGACTAGATTTATTTCCAAAAGGTAAGTACTGAATTACAAGTTAAGTTTGTTTAAAAAGATTTTGGTAGAAATAGTTCTATGCGAGAACAAAGAAACAATTACAACTATTACAATTTGGAATTGACGTATCAGCCCTCATACGTCCCACTGCTGGGGACAGGCCTCCTCTCATAGACGAGAAGGAATGGGTAGTAGTTCCCACACGGCCCCACTGCAGGTTCGGGATTTCACTCACGGTGTTCTTCCACATAAGTATCATCAACTCAAATAACGGTGAATATCAAATGTGATATAAGCAACGGTAGCCCAGGTGTTTGAGCATGCAGCTGTCAAGCGGCGCTCGTGGTAAGAAATGTTCGAATCCCGCCTCGTGCCAATTGGAGTTTTACGAACTTATATTTGGTGAAATGAATGCAATAGGGTCCTTAGGAGGTGTTCAATAGCAGATTTGCTTGTTAATAACGTTAAGGATATACTTTCTTCAAAATAAAAATACATTTGCTATAGTAAACTGATACCATTGGTAGTAGCTACGAACTAAGAATAAAGAAACTATTTGAACAGGAACTTTAATTGTTAATTTATTCTTTCAGGAACTCTGTAAATATAAATGATTAAGATTGACCAGGTGCTAAGTGCCATAATACAAATGCGGCCTCCGCTCAAAAACTCGTCTTTCCCCGCTGTTAAGAGTACATGATCACTAACTGTAGAAGATTTTTTTCATGAGCTGACATCATTACTAAGGTAAGGTAGTCTATTTGCAAGTAACGAAATTAGGCTCAGATAATTTTAGAAGAATTGATCACAAATATATTAGGTAGGTATATGTTACGGGCAACTTCATTACTGTATAATTATTACCAGTCTGTATAGGTACGTTACGACCGTATAAAATGGGAGGGGCTAGTAAAACAGTATGTACTCGTATGTGTGTGTGGGACAAATCTTGCATCTGAATTCTAGAGCTAGAGTTATCTTCAATAGATTCAGCTGAAATTTGGCAAACTCAAGGAAGCATGGAGACAGAAGTTGGCTATCATCATCATCATCATGTCAGCCGAAAGACGTCCACTGCTGGACATAGGCCTCCCCCAAAGACTTCCACAATGAACGGTCCTGCGCCACCCGCATCCAGCGGACACCGGCGACCTTTACCAGGTCATCGGTCCACCGTGTGGGGGGCCTGCCCACGCTACGCCTTCCGGTACGTGGTCGCCACTCGAGAACCTTTCCGCCCCAACGGCCATCGGTTCTACGTGCTATGTGCCCGCCCACTGCCACTTAAGTTTAGCGATTCGGAGGGCTATATCGGTCACTCTGGTTCTGCTGCGGATGGCCTCATTCCTGATGCGATCACGCAGAGAAACTCCTAACACCAGAGAATCTCCATTGCTCTTTGGGTGACTTTGAGCCTTCTTATGAGGCCCATAGTAAGCGACCACGTTTCAGTGCCATATGTCATCACTGGCAACACACACTGGTCAAAGACTTTTGTCTTGAGACACTGCGGAATATTGGACGAAAAGATGTGCCGTAGCTTCCCGAACTCTGCCCAGCCGAGTCGGATTCGACGATTAACCTCTTTCTCGAAGTTGGACTTACCTAACTGTAGACGATTACAAGTTGGCTATATTGACATCTAAAATTCAGAAGATAAACCCTTCGTGTTTGAACTCTCCGCAAGTGATAGGGTTCACTTTTTGACACCAAGAAACAAATGCATACACCCCTCACGATCAACAAAGCGCATCCTCGGGCCTGCCTGATGGTAAGCAGACTGAAGGACGCTTGCGACTTCAAAGTTTACGTTGCTTTCCTTTTATACATTTTAGGATTCGTTGTGTTGACTGCTAGGTATTGACATAGGACTCTTACTCTCAGCACATCGCGTCCTCGAGAGCTCTGGCCGCCTTGCTTACCAACAGGAACACAACACCACATACCCATTTACAGAGCAATAAGTGTGTACGAGTAGTAGGCTAATATATGAAGATGTAGCAAAGGCGATGAACTATCACAGTTCTCTACTATATCTACTGTTTTCATATAGTTCGATAATTATTATAGGGAATAAATACATAAGGAATCTAAGGAACTCTCAGATATTATAGGCAAGTCGATGGCAATTTCGGTGTTTTCTGCAGTCAATAAATACTCAGCTCTCGGAGAGCCTTGGCGTAAAACTAAATTGAAGGCGTTTTTTTAGGGTTCCGTAGTCAACTAGGCACCCTTATAATTTCGCCATGTCCGTCTGTCTGTCTGTCTGTCCGTCTGTCTGTCCGAGGCTTTGCTCTGTGATTGTTAGTGCTAGGATGCTGCAATTTGGCACAGATATATAAATCAATAAAACTGACAAAGTGGTAAAATTAAATCTAAAATAAAATGTTTTAAGGGTATAACTCGCCTACACATGCAGTAGAGAAGATTTTTTTGCTTCAATCCTATGGTGTGGTTTGTTGTTGGTTAATTTTATATATGAACTGTTAAGTTATTTTTGACCCCCCGATAGCCATTTACCAAACCGCTTTGAGCTGAAAGCGATACCCATAAAAGAGGTAAGTGTCTCGAAAGCACGTTTGGGTAATCTGCTTTTAGAAGCTACCAACAACACGAAGATAAATATTATGATATTTGTTTGAACAAAGTTGTTATCATCATCACCCTATTATGTCCCACTGTTGGACAAATGGGACCGTGGGACGGGCAGCAGCATCCCTGGAGTGCGGTGGAGACACTGCGATCGCCAACCCGCATGCCAAACGTGGTGATTATGGCATTTACCCCCCATGAAATTGGGGAAGGCCTATGTCCAGCAGTGGACGTCCTTGGGCTGATATGGTGGTGGGGATGGTGGCCTGGACAAATGCCTGCTTTCACAGTTGAGCAGGAATGAGCAGTAGTCCCTACGCTGACTCGGGTTGCTTGGGATGGGACTTTACATACACCTTTGAATTTCTTCGCTGACTTTTGTAGGTTTCAAAGTACAAATGCCAAAGTAAGTATTGGCACTAAGAATATAAGTAAATGATTAAAAAGTAGTATACGTACAGTTAGCGTCATATAGTACATGTCAGCCAAAGTGGCCAAATAGTTCGATACACCATATATTTTGTATGGTGTTCCGAAGTATTTGGCCCCTTTGGCTGCTACGTACTATATCACGCTGACTGTACCACGCCATGACTGCCCAACAGCATGCCCTGATCATGCAAATAGGAGCTTTTACTTGAACATTGCCACACGCAACACATGGAGCTGACCTGGACTACTGTGAGTAGAATATAAGCAATTATATTACGG
The DNA here is from genome assembly GCA_905163555.1 of Notocelia uddmanniana. Classification (NCBI taxonomy): domain Eukaryota; kingdom Metazoa; phylum Arthropoda; class Insecta; order Lepidoptera; family Tortricidae; genus Notocelia; species Notocelia uddmanniana. Next base: position 29,785,541 of record LR991055.1, read on the forward strand.
ATTCGGGTGAGATTATCGTGCTTGACGATATGTACTAAGGCCAATTACTTTATTTATTTATTTATTCGGGATGGCGGCTCTGAACAGCAGCTCATAATGGTGAATTCGACACTTTCAATCTATATAATTATTTAAATTGGCCAGTGAAATGACATGCGGTAGAGTCGTAAGGCCGGTTATGCGACCCCAGAGGCGGCTTGCGACCACCTGGAAGACGTGGTTTTATCAAAGATATTAATATTTTTACAGGCCCCCATAGAAACAGTGACTTGGTTAATTTTTATATAGAGTAGCTGTCGTCGGAATCTTTTCCGTCCCGTAAATTCCGTCACGGATTTCCACTCCGTCATAATATATGAAAGTTTAACTAATATTTTTGTAACTCAATCAAACAAAAACGGCTAAACGAATTTGCACACAGATAGGGCTGTAACCTGAGATAAATACCGATACTGGTTAGTTGATGAGCCGGACGGAAACTAGTCTTTAAATAATAAATAATTTTATATACCATTAGGCTTCTTTCTGCTGCTGCTGCTTGGACAGACGTCCAGGGCTCGGAAACCGGCATTTTTTTTAAACCCGGGTCATATGTTCGTGTTTTTGTCGTAAGTTTCGTGTTTTAGGAAAAATTCTGGAATTATGTACAATCAAACAAATAAATATACAAATATCAATCATTTAATGGCATAAAATTGAGAACATGTTGGTTTACTTTTTTTTATTAAAAATGGGATTGCTCTTGGCCAGCATCTAGCCAGGGGGCAAATATGAGGCCGACGATGAAGCGAGCTCACCCAGAAGATGCCTATTCACTCGTGCCTTAAAAAGGTCCAGGTTATATGAACTCGGAAATACAGACGCCGGCAGAGAATTCCAAACCTTAGAAGTGCGCATGCGCTTTACGACAGATAAATACATAATTATTTCGTTTTATTTGTTGTAACGTGTAATTTTGTGATATATGTAGTTGCAATAGCTTTTCTCAATATTATCGTGATACTAAAAATATTCACGCATGTGCCTAAGGTAAGCAATTTTAAAATACTTCTATATATTGTAATCTCTATTTGCTAGTAAGCTTCGTGCAGTTTAACACCAGACCTAGCCATTAGTTTAGCTGTGTTTAACCGACTAAAATTTCATTTCGTCTTTGTCTTTAAATAATTTTATTTTATTTATTATAAATTATGTACAAGCTCCCCCTTGACTTGGCCCAGCAGTAGGGCTGCCTGACTGACAACCTTAGAAAAAAAGTAAATATGTTCAGCGATGATTCTTTGCTATATTGTTCGGTTTATAACCGACTTCAAAAAAGGAGGAAGCCCTATGTTTCACTCACTGTATGTATTTTTAACCACGACGGAACGGCTAAGATATATATGCGTTCAGGGTCAGAGGTTGTATGTTTGTTTGTTTGTGCAATATCTCCAAAACGGCTTGACCGCTTTGGATACAGTTTTATGCAATGAATTACTGGTTCATTCGGGACGAACTTCAAATAATAAATGTTACAACGATAACAAATAAATGTTACAAAGATAACTCACCAGGGGCTCTGAAGTTAAATTTTCGCTTGAAAGTTCGTTTGAGCGCATTTTCTCTGGAACTGCCTGACCAGTGTGGACAATTTTGATAGGGCTTAGTGAAGATTACAAGATCTGATGATAGAGCACAAAAAAATAGTTGAGAATGTACAGATGTAAGGTATATTTTTGTCTGTTTTTGGGCCCTTTTGTTTATGTTTGGTTAGGAACCGTTCTTAATGAACTTCTGAAAGTCTGATGATGAAGTAGAACAACATCACAAAATACCGTTCGAAGAAACATAGCTACTTAACCGCTTTTGGGCTCTTTACATTGTGTTTGCTGAGTAGCTTCTGTACAATGGTCTGCTGAAGTTCTGATGGATCAGAATAATATTAAAGGGAATCTTGTTAAGGGGTAATTATTTAGTGAACCATGTTTAAACTTTAGGACTAGTACGATTTGTGTATAAAAATTCCCCAATATAAAAAAAAAACTGTTTTGTTAGAATTTATTAAGAAGCCTCTTCATATGAACTGCTGAAGGCCTAAAGAGCAGAACAGCGTCATAGGGATTTTTGTGAAGGCAGTGTTGGGATTCTTTTTTTGCTAGCTTTTACGGAAACGACTGCCATCTGAATTCCCAACACAAGAGGGAAACTATAAATTATTGGGATTAGGCTTCTAAAGAGATTCGGCAACTTGACTGTTAGAAGTTCTCAAGCCACCCGAAGGCCTCTAACTTAGCTTAACGACTGCTGTCATTAGATCAATGGCTTAACGTGCCTTCTAAAGCAAGCTTAGTTAAACACTCAAAGCGGTCGTTTATCCAAGAGTTGACCTGTGCCGACGTAACCTCGCATACTGCACGCGGTATGCAGGCGATAAATGTGACACTGTATTTCTGTTAACTTTTCAGACTTAAGTCATTGGAGCGGGCAAAATGAAAGTTGGCATCAGTTATTTTGGGTTCATAACTCAAAGTGCCGGCCACCGAATCAAAACACTTCCAAACTGTTGTGTGAACCATTCGAAGCATTTCATACAGTGGAAACGATACGACTGAATAGTATAGTACGATACTGCTACGATGTGCTAAGAATATATAAAATTTCAGCTGAAGGACTAGTTATGTATGTATGCCCTGCATTTCTGGATCCTAGTAACGTGGATTCAAACCGTGACTGGAACTTTACTAAGGGCAACTATAAGCTCCTCTACCAACGATTTTCCGAAGTGTCATGGAGTGAGGTACTAGAGTGCCGTGACATAAATCACGCTGTTGGGCTCTTTTACCAGATAGTCTATGCCATCTTTGATGAATGTGTACCCAGTAAAAAAAGAAATAGCTCTCCCTGTAGACGTTATCCGGTTTGGTTTTCTGCTGACATAATCAAAGATTTGTCAAGGAAAGCCAAAGCTCATCGAGACTGGAAACGGTCTGGAGACCATGCGCTTTACGTTACCTTTGCCAAACTTAGAGCAGATCTGAAAACGCGAATATCGCTTGCCTATGACCACTACATAAATCGTATTCAGGATAATCTCTTACACAATCCTCACTCTTTCTGGAAACATATTAGCTCCTTAAAATCTAAAGGTGGTTTCGAGTCTTACGTTACCTATGAGGGGAGGGAATACGAGGGTAGTGAGGTAGCTCAGGCGTTTGCTGATTTCTTTTCATCCGTATTCTTGCCAAACAAACCACTTTTAGATTACAACAGGGTCATCAGCGAAGATCCTACTAGTAATGCCAGCTATGTTAATATCACGCAAGTATCGTCTCTAGATATTGTAATTGGAATAAACCGGCTGAAACCTCGAAGCTCCCCAGGACCTGACAATTTCCCGGCCTTTATTCTAAAGGGATGTAAAGAATGGCTTATAGCGCCGTTACTTTATATTTACAATTTAGCTTTGTCCACTGGGGAGTATCCTGATCAGTGGAAGATCACCCGAGTGAGGCCTATTCCTAAATCGAATAACGCAGGCAAAGTTGAGGATTATCGGCCAATAGCTATTTTATCTTCGATAGCTAAACTATTCGAGTCCATCATAAATAAAATTGTGGTCCCTCAATTAAAACCGCTACTCTGTGATGCTCAACATGGCTTTAGGCCTCGTCGATCTGTTGAAACTAATCTTTTGACCCTGGTTGATTCCATTTCTGATCATTTGGATAGCGGAATTCAGGTAGACGTGTTGTACTTCGACTTTAAGAAAGCGTTTGATCGCGTAGATAACGATGTTCTCTTGAGCAAGTTGTGCAGTGTTGGTTTTTCACCAAAAATGCTCCGATTCTTTTCTAGCTATCTACGCGACAGGCAGCAGTACGTGCAGCACGGTTGCTTTGTTTCAAAGGCATACCTTACTCGTTCTGGAGTCAGCCAGGGTTCGATATTGGGCCCGTTGCTCTTTGGAATTATGGTCAACGATTTGGCTTCGGTTCCAAAGTGCGCCAGGTGTCTACTTTACGCCGATGACTTAAAGCTAATCTATGGTGTGCAGAATATTTTAGACTGTAAGTCTCTCCAAAATGACGTCGATAGACTGTATCAGTGGAGTATCAACAATAGACTTCTTTTCAACGTTGCAAAGTGCGCGCACGTAACGTTTAGTAGAGCCCGAAATCCGCTCTATTACAATTACCTTTTAGATTCTGAACCAATCGCCCGGGCTGATACCATTCGAGACTTAGGCATTATTTTGGACACGAATCTTAACTTTCATGAGCATATTAACTACTTAGCTCGTAATTGTTACAGAAGACTAGGTTTCGTCATTCGGAATGCAAGGGACTTTGTCGATGCCAGGACCATAAAACTTCTGTACACCGCTCTTGTTAGAAGCAAGCTAGAATCGGCCGCTGTTGTATGGAATCCCCATGAATCATCTTATATCTTGCTTCTGGAAAAAGTACAAAAAACGTTTCTGCGCTTTCTTTATAAAAAAATATATCTATACTACCCATTCTTATATCCCACAAAATTTTTGCTGGGCGTTTTGGGCTATAACTCTCTAGAGGTGAGGCGTAATCTGGGACTTCTTACAGTGGCTAGCAATGTTTTACGTGGTAATTCTGACTGTCCTGAATTAGTAGCACAGTTGGTGCGCTTGTATGTTCCTTCGCCCACTAGATTTAATTTTCGACCGCGTTGTCGCCATTTGCTAGCGACGCCGGCTGCGAGGACAGTGTTTCGCAGAAAATCCCCGCTTGTTCGAGCTTTGCACCTCTTAAACTCGCTGCTTGAATCAGCACCAGACTGCGATATATTTGCTAGTAGATGGATAGATGTGTATGACGTATGCTTGAAGTTCTGTGAGAGGATGGATGCACGACCTTCTTCAGTGTAAATAATTTATTGTTTGGTTACTCCGGTGTTCTTGTTTGTTTAGTTTTTAATTTCACAGTGCATTAGTATTACTGTAATGCTGTGAAATCCAACTGTTATATAAATAAATAAATAAAAATGTACGGATGTAAAATTATTTATTGTTCATGAGTGAAACATAACAATAAAACAATAATTACAAGGATAGTTGACATATGTACAAAGGCGAGCATAAGCATAAGCTTAAGCAATTAAGAGTTTTTGAGTTACAATGGCTATGAACTTATTTAAAGAAAAGTTGCTTTAGTTACCCGCCCAAACTTGATTTAATTTTTAGCTTATCAGTCAGTTATCCATGTGACTTATATCCCACTAGATTACGAAGGGATAGGTACATTTAGTTTTGCATTCATAATAAGCACGAAGCGGATATTGGGATTTTATGAGAAGTAAAGAACAGTGGACTGCCATCTCGCTCATATTTGGAGCACCTCAGCTAGGGAAGCAGCTCCACCTAACAGTAGACCGCAGCCATAATGTTATAACTCCTTGTTTTTAACCAACTAAAAAGAGGTTTTAATTTTCGCGTATGTTTTTTATGTATGATGTTCGCCGGTTTCTTTGCATCTGATGATTAGATCATAGGAAAATCGAGGGCAACTCTCAAACTTTATAGGCATTTACTATCTGTTTCATATGTTTTACTATCTGTTTCATATGTTAATGGGCATTTACTATCTGTTTTATTTGTTTTCTAAAGCTATTCAAGTATTTGCATCTGGTAATCGCCATCTGATGTTCATGAGCTGGTGAAGATACAACTCCTTTACGGTTAGGAGTTGGAGGATAATTCTCGAGTTAAATATTAAAGGTATTACGTATAAATCGATACCTTTATTCTTTCAGGTTATTCAGGAGAGCTGATCATTATGATCATCATCATCCTAGCGTTATCCCAGTACAGTTGCATCCTGAACGATGCCCGCTGTCCGCTACCTAATCCCAAGAATTAGTCTAGGCACTAGGTTTTACGAAAGCGACTGCCATCGGACCTTTCAACCCAAGGGGGAGACTAGACCTTATTGGGATGAGGCTCGTCAAGTGAGTGGGCAACTTGACTGTTGGAAGTTGGCATCTAACTTGGCTTACAAAGAAGGGAGCGCTCAGTTAGTAACCACTCAAAGCGGGCACCTATCCAAGAACTGACCCCAGCCAACCTTAACCTCCGGCATACCGCACGCGGTACGCGGCCGCTGCTGCGGGCGACGAGCGCTCCTCATGTCATTCAGGTGAGCTGATGATGGACGGTAAAACTCCTTAACGGTTAGGAGTAAGAGGATGATTCTTTAAATATCATAAATATGCACATAATAATAGGCCATTAGCCGTATTCGTTCAAGTCATTCAGGTTAGCTGATGATGGAAGGTAACTCTAAAACAGGAGTTAGATGATGCGGAAAGTACGATTTTTGACACTACATGCAAAAAAAAACAAATTAAAACTCCCTACCTATAAATAAGTTAGAATTCGGTGCCTAGGCTTGCGTGTAGATGTATTTTATTTTTTACCGACTTCAATAGAAGGAAGGAGGAGGTACTCAGTTCGTATGCATGTTTGCTTATTTTTTATGTATGTATGTATGTTCCCCGATTACTCTTGACCACGTTGGCCGATTTTGATTGATAATTCTTTTTTTCTTTCATAGCAGGTACCCTGGCATTGAACCTCAGATCATAGAAAGAAATAGATGTGAAATGGGGGCGAGGCGCATGTCGCCGTGACATGGTCAAGAAGAAGTTTAAGTGATAAAATATGAAAAAGCGTGATATTTTCTGCGAGCTGTACATTGAAAGATTTGTACAATAATCACCCCGTACCGCGCTAAGCCACGGCGCAATGTATCATGCCGCTGTAGCTTTGGTCGCTGCGTAAATTATTTAGTGGTGCGCAGTCGCCGGCCCACTGTTAGGCTCCGCCCGACTAGAGTGGTGCCGGTCAAAATTGCAATTCATGCGTCATCGATAAAATAGGAATAGAATGTCGAACTAGTCATTTAATATCAACGGTAAATTCACAAATCAATATTTAATAAACATAACTTTGTTCCAAAAGACTGCAGACCAACTTCCAAATTGATCTTATTACCCAACTTTGATAGAAGAAAGAAGGTTCTCACTGTTCTCAGTTCGTATTAATGTTTTTTTTAATGTATGTACCGCTATAATGCTTTACTATGTAATACAACTTTGGTGATTATATGAACACCATCTAAACTTGTTTTAATGATTTTTTTTATGTATGTACCGCTATAATGCTTTACTATGTTATACAACTTTGGTGATTATATGAACACCATAAAATTTTAATAGTCATCAATATCTTAACATAATAATTTAGAGATCGATGTCGATAAAACATCATTTAACGTTTGTCTCCCTCTAGTGTTCATTGCCTTTTTTTGAGGGGTGCGTAAAGCCAAGCGCAGCGCTTGTTTGCATGATGTCGTAAACTCGGCGGCACCGCCCGAGGTTTTGTTTTTACACGGTTCAATGTGGGTGTGTGTGGACTTGGTGGGAGAAAACTGGGTACATTGGTTTTCGTTGAAAGGAAGCAGTAGGGCACTTCTCTCTTTTTTATGTTCTGAGCATTGAACCCATATATATTTGGTGAAGGTCTAATGATGGGATCTAGGAGGAATCGTGGGAAATCTTCGAATTTGATAGGCACGCATATGCCGATTTCGGTATTTTCTGTAGGTAACCAAGCATGTGATTATTACCAAACTTGTGATTATTTTGGAGTCACAAGTATCCATCCATCCCTCCATAGGTTTCGGCGACCACGTCTTTTTTTTTCAAGATTCAAAGAGTTTATTTGTCCATCTTAGGTAATAACAAGGTGTTAACAATTTATCGTATCACTATGTGGTGCCTGTCGGCATACAAATATAATTGTCAAAATCATACACGTCTTGGAGTTTGAATTTATGGATCAATGTCTGTTGCACTAATGCGAGACGGATAGACTTCAAAGTATGCCAACCCAACGCCAACAAAGATGTACGTCAGTTTGTTTTAGGTCTACCGATTAATTCCGTTTAGGCGGACAGGGACCTGCCGCGTTCCACGTCTGAATTGAACGATAGAGTTCCGTTGTCCCGTCCTTCTTCCGTTAAAATCAAGACTCTTCAAGATGGCACCTTATTTCTAGAACCTACTGTTTGCTATCGTATTGTAGTTTTGTCCTATCAATAATTGGTCCTGCCATTAGTTAATAATCGACTAGTAATGTATTAATGATACTTTTAACATATTCTTAGTACAAATAAAGATTATGATTATAACCCGTAACTTTTTTATATCACTGAATTGTTTAATAATGGTACGCATTATAATTTGTTTAATAAAGTTTTCTGGGAGATTATTCTATATTATAAACGTTTTATTGTAGTAAAGGCTTGTTTCTATACTTTCTGTTATGCGGAGTTTATATGGTGGCGATAACGCGATTATCATTCCCTTTGTTATTACAGATAGTAAACGCGCTGCACACGACTTGCGATTGTTGGCCCCCGAAAACCCAATTTAATTGAAATTTTGAGCAGTTTCCAAAATCCCGATATAAAGAATTGCCCGTTTAAACGTACAAGATACGTTTTGTCTACCACGGAACGTTGTTATATACGGGTATACCTATGTTACTATCCTTGTAACTAGGATACCACCTGGTATTCACGGGCGAGAAAATGCTTTTCTGTTAATACATTACATAATGGTAAAATGTCTACATTTCGCGTATTCCCAGTAGTCCCGTCGAAGAAGTTCCGTGGTGGAACTAATAGAGATTTTTTCCCAATAGTTCTGTAAACGGTAGAAAGGGGTAGTTAGGTATTCTGTATGACGACGAGCGAAGCGGAGTGTTAGTAGAACTGCGACCCTACAACGCGTGAGCCGAGCGAGCGAAGCGACCGTGCCGCTGTAGCGGCCCGCGAAGCGCCACAACCGAACATTGGAACGGAACTATCGGGAAAAAGTCTCTAGTTCCGCCACGTAACTACTTCGATTGGACTAATGAGAATAAATGCGTATAACAACCTCTGTGGCACGGGCAAAATAATAAGTGGAAATCACCTTTGTGAAATAGAATTATGAAATTCCAAACTCCATCATCCCTACCGCACTTACTTTAACTCGAGCGACAGGGATGAATCCATCAAATTGCAATTTTTGCGATAAAACCGCTGACATGTGATTTCCCTGGATTATATTTAGCTTCCTCATGCTTGTCGATGTTAGACTAACGTATAAACCCCGCATTATAGGTTTAGGAAACTACTAGGTCTAAATAAAAATATTGAACCCTTTGAACGCCAAGAGCAACTAAAGAACGAAGATGTTGCATGTTGTCGTGCCTTCGGCTACGCTACCAGTCGCCGTCCTTTACACTAGGGTTCAAATTAAATCTTATGGACAGTTAGTTAGCGTTTAACGCATTCACTGCCAGCAACTACTTTCATCTAGTGCTCTGAACGCGTCTGTGAGTTCATATAATTTAGCTTGATTCGCCCAGTGCCTTCAACGCATATGCAAGTTGTATTCATTTTGCAATGTTACACATGTCTTATCTTATCCTGAACTCATATGTGTGTTTGAGGCACTGGGTATATACTTGATTAAACTCTCATGTGCATTTGAAGAACATTGAAAAGTGCGTATATGCCGCACTAAATGTAAAAATATAACCAGAGGTCCAGAAAAAAGGACTGTCAGCGAATGCGTTAAGTAACACTGCCGTTCATGAAGAATGGTATTCAAAGGGTTACTACAGTACATCCTTAAACCACCGCAGTAGATTCCGTAAGTAGTGTCTCACACGCCAAACACTTTATAGCAAAAGACAGAAAATGAACCTTACTTGAGAGTATGTAGGTTGCCTTTACAATATTTAACATCGAATGATATGAGGTCATGGCGTGTGGGTCGCTTTTACCGACTTGAAATTCAATGGTGGCGAAAAGGTTAAGTTTACCGTTCAAAGCGCAAAAATTATGAAACCCGCGAAGGAGAGCCCAATGTGCATAGACTAGGACATCTAACGGCAAAATGGAGTAGAAAGTGCGCTGTACAGTAATGTCAGTCTAAAGGTGTTCCTACACTGACAATTTTTTGAACAATAATTCTTCTCAATTTAATCTGTAACTGAATGTAAGAAAACTCAATTGTTCAAGGCCAACTATTGCTCAAAATGTTGCCAGTGTAAACGCACCTTAAGCGCTCTCTTTGCCTTGACACTCCAAACCATTGATAGGTATTGGATTTAATTACTAATACTGGAATTTAATTTAATTACTAATACTGGAATTTAATATTTTGACGCTATTTTATGTAAAATAGGATAGATAGGCAAGTTTTATTTTTTAAATATTTACCTTTTATAAAATTTAAGCGTCTAAAACGATTGTGTGGAGTCGGCATTATTACTAAAATATAATACGATTACTCCAAGTGGCAAATAGCCGAACTATTTAGCTACTTGCTTCCTAGAGTGTCTAATAACTTATTCTACTACACCCAAGATGTCACTTTAACAATAATTTGTTTTTTTTTTTAAAGTCTTATAATTATAGTTATTACGCTTTGGTAATTATTAGATACAATCGACGCATTTTAGGTATATTTTATGTTGGGAACATAAATTACATTGCGGATTAATGCAAACTACGAGGCACTCGACAGCTGCAGATGAAATCATCACATCAGCCAAAAGACGTCCACTGCTGGACCAGACCTTCTCCCAAGTATCTCATGGCCACCCACTGCCACTTGAGTCCTGCACCACTCTGAAATATGTCAACGGCCCATAGCTCTCCTACGGATCTTCAATTTCTGATTCGATCTCGTAGGGAAACTCCGAGTTCCATTGCTCCCTGACTGACATTGAGCTTTCTCATTCGGCCCACTGTTAAATACATTATATGTTTTATTAGTCATTATTCGCACTTATGCGGTACTGTGTTTCTCCTCCTCACCACAAATTTTGTACCGTTTAAAAAATCTTCGGGTTAAAGTCGTATCGAGTCGATTAATTCAGGCAATAAACCATCTATGTGCACTAACTTCCGTTTAACCGTTTCTGTTTGATTAAATTTTAAATTCCCAAGAATCTAAACATACAAACTTTCACATTTATACTATGAGTAGGTATGATTACTTTATCCTCCCGAGCACGCCTGTATACGGGAATGCGTTTTAGAGATATAATGAAATAGATTGAGAAAATATATAATTTAATCTTACTTTCACAATTGAATTAATTCGACTAGGACGTTTTAACAACAAAAATATTCCACGTCCGTGGCAAACAAGCATACGGCCGCCTGATGGTAAGCAGACACCGCAGCCTATGGACACCTGCAACTCCATGGGGTTGTCGACCCTTTAGTCTTTCGGGAAAACCTCGGCAGGGAGCTCATTCCACAACCGGAGAGGAAATTCCTCCCTTCCTATTGCTTTCATTTAATTATTTCACATCGTAGGACAAACCGGACAAAAACATCCGTTTTGTCCTACGAAAATTGACATATAATATCGTAGGACAAAACGGATTTTTTTGTCCGGTTTGTCCTACGATGTGAACAAAATCGTAGGACAAATCGGACTACATCACGATGTGATGATTTGCCACGATTTCAATAAATCCTGTCATGTACTTGAGTATTGTTTTATTTAATTCATCGTCCTGTCATAGAATCGCAAACCTGCAGGGTAGCCACGTAACTTTTCGAACGTATGTACGAAAGATAAATCTGTCATTTTTATTATGGAAAATGACATTTAGATTTACCTTACGCATGCACGAAAACATTGCATAATTAATTAATTACTCCGCAGTTTACGAAGATTACCCCCTATGAAATTGGGGGAGGCCTATGTCCAGCAGTGGACGCCTTCGGTTGATATGATGGTGGTTACGAAGATTACCAACAATAGGGTCTCTGTTTGATTCCACTAAGACTAAGAATATATGACTGGGAGGAAGTACGAGCAAGAAAAAGTGTTAACCCTTTTTATTCCTAGTACTAGCAAACATAACCTATAAGTTTTAATAATTCTAATTATTGCCATACTTTTGTGTTTGCCGCCGTTCCATAAACAAAAAAAAACACGTATCGCGCCGCCGCACGCGTCACATCTCGTGCCACGTGCACTGTGCAGCCGTGGGTTCGAATCCCGGCTCGTATTAAATTAGTCTGCTCAAAAAAGCACTTTACCTTCTTAGCAAGAAGACACAAAGTTTAATTAATGACAATTATATAAAAACTCAACATTTTAAATAACTTCAACTATAGGTATCTCTGCCAATGAGTTTTCTGAACGTATGTACGAAATATCATTTGATATTTACCTGCAAGCTGCCCATTCGTACTGGTAAGGGAATAACGTCAAAAACGGACTTTACGTTGTATCTCTAAGTAACAGAAATATTCTAATTTGTTCATAAGCATAATTACTTATTTGCATATAAGTCATCACTCAACAGTTCCTCATTTTTAATCTCTTTGAATACTTTATTTAACTAAACTGAATATTTTATGGTCATATATGTATTAGGTACCTTTGTTTGCACTGTGGCCTTTTTTGTACCATATAATGTTGAATTATTAGTAGTGTGAATCCTACATTAGGTACATTAAAGTTCGTAATAGTATCACAATTCAATATCAAAATGTATATGTATAAATAAACAAACAACCAGTGTTTGTATCGGGGATACAACCGTTAATTATATAAATTATATTAAGGGTTTTCTCCTACGTTTGCCTACAGTCCTATTTATTTTAAACACAAAATAGAATAACCATCAATGTAAAATAAATCCAAACCTAAAAGTATTATTATCTCTAGAGAAATCGCCGATACCAACACTTTCATTTTAGCGCCATCTAGCGTCAGTAACGGAACTAAACATGAAAACTTAGAGTGCCTGCTGCCTCAGCTTACTCCAAAAGGTGTAGGGATATATTCGGCTGCGCGCGAGAAAAATCCGTATCATGAGCTAGCGTGTTTCGTGAAAGCTCTCACATGGTTAGCCACAATGGCATGGCAAAGCATACTAGAAACACCGTCACTTTCCGACCGTGTTCACATTATCCGATCGATGTCGGTGTAGAATCCGACACCGATATAATGTGAACACGCTCTTACTTAGGTCTCGCCGGAAGATCAGCGCCGGCTTCCTGAGTCGGCATTTATGCTGAGGCGAGACCCTTTCGTGACGAATTACGTTTTTTTTTTATTGTTTACTAATTATTTTTGATCACGAATAAATATTTTTCTTCTTCTTCTTCTTCTTCAAATCAGTCACCGAAATGAAAACTACGTAGATAGCGGTATCCCTTCAGTCTTGGGTATTGCGACTCCACCACCATATCAGCCCTAGGACGTCCACTGCTGGACATAGGCCTCCCCCAAATTCATGGGGGGTAAATGCCATAATCGCCACGCTTGGCATGCGGGTTGGCGATCGCAGTATCTCCACCGCACTCAAGGAATGCTGCTGCCCATTCCCCGGTGGTCTTGGTCGTAGTTTTAGGACATACCCGGGTCCAATTGCGACTCGCGAGCAACCAATTTGCCCTATTGCATTCCATTTTCCCCTTTAAAACATTCCAAATACATAGGTACTGTATCGGAAGATAGAGCCAAATTGGAGCGTAGATTTTAAGAAATACGATTCTATGCTTACGTATTGTACAATACCTACACCTACTTGGCAAAAATAGCCAATAATACCTACTTAGAACATTTTCATCAGGATAATTTTCTTAACGTAAAAACATGAAAATTATCCATTAATACAACGTTGTATGAAAATTAGGTGACACATTAAAAACCAATCCCGATAAGTTAGTCCCACCAGGCTGACCACAAACATACCTTATCTTATTGCCATAAGGTTTAAGTTTAGTCAGTTGATTAACATGTCGATGGTACAGTCACCGGCAATAGTATCTTTCTACACGAAGACCGCTTAAATATGTGACATGCTTTTATGACCCCACAAATAAGAGCGTGTCACATATTTTTGCGGCCTTCGTGTAGGAAGATACTATTGCCGGTGACTGTACATGTTGTGTACGAAAAGCCAGCTATTTCGCAACGCGACCTTTCGTGCGGCGAGTGGCCGAATCGCGCGAAATTATCGATTATTCTTATCTTATCGGTATCGGTGGCGTGTCGCACTCACACAAAATGGGAATCAGAAGCACGCATCGCTGGCAACACTGGCAATCTGGCCTTAGTTCGCATTTTGTTACTAATTTGCTATTTGTATTAGAATAGGAGAACATAAAATAAACGCCTGAAATCCGGCGCAGCATCCATCCTAATCCATTTTTAGGGTTCCGTACCCGAGGGGTCCCAACGGAGCCCTATTGCTGTCACTCGCGTGTATAGAAAATATCGAAATCGTCACATATACGTGCCTATAATATTTGACGAGTTCCCTTAATTCCTCAGGATTCCTATCGAGGATATATTAGATCTTCACCAAACTTATATTCAAGACAGTTATTAAACAAATAATTTCTTCAGTTTTATAATTTCTGAGAACTGGAATCAATTTCTGAGAACTGGAATCTAAGTTTAGGAAATAAGTAGGTATACCTGAGTTTCGACTGTGTGAGAGAGCGCAATACTCGCCAACAAACTGTATATACAGTTTGGCGAACAAAAGGTGTATGCTTACTGTAATTTTATATTTTGGGTTTAATAAATAAATAAATAAACATTTGAATATTGCTTGGTTGGATGGTGGTGATGGGAAAACAATAATTGAAATTTGGTTCTCGAAATGTTCATGAATCTGAAATAAATCGTACAGCCAAAATGGGTGCTTTAAAATGATATATAGTTGATACCTAATCTGACTAAAATTTGATAATCCTCATGTAATTTCCCAGTTTAATGTCAAAATAAAAAAAAATATAAAATGGACCCGGGTATGTCCTAAAACTACGACCAAGACCACCGGGGAATGGGCAGCAGCATTCCTAGAGTGCGGTGGAGATACTGCGATCGCCAACTCGCATGCCAAGCGTGGCGATTATGGCATTTACCCCTCATGAAATTGGGGGAGGCCTATGTCCAGCAGTGGACGTCCTAGGGCTGATATGGTGGTGGTGGTGGTGGTGGTGGTATAAAATAAGCTTTGGAAATACATTCAATTAAATTCTGGAATTCCGAAATTCCGAGTGTTCCTATTCCGGAATTGTAAAATCGAAAAAATGGCCGAGATTCCGGCATGCAGAAATTCTGGAATGCATGCCCTATTTCTAATTTCAGGAGGCTACACGGTGATTTAAATAATTAATTATTTTACTTCTGCATTAATAACTGCCAACTGCCATAACAAAGCGCGCTTAAATATCTGACACGACTCTATTTCTTTTTAATTTTGTATTAAGCAATAGGGCTGCTAACGAAAATTTCAAATTAATAAGAAGAATTCCAATCCTGCTCGGAGCACAATTTTTTAAAAAAAGAATCCCTTTTATTTGAAGTCTATTTCTTTTCATTAGCACGTGTCAAATATTATTGCCTTCTGTAGTTAGGCAGATACTATAGTATAGTATATAACTATAGTTGGTGACTGTACAAGTGTGCATACAGATGGGGAATAAAAAAGGGCATTTTAATAGTACCTCAGAATATGGACTTTTTGGGCTCATTCGACTCGGAATCAATAACGCTACAACTACTACTACTACTACAATCCTAGAAGAAGAAAAAAAGTTTCCCCAAAAAATTCGATGTCAGTTTTGTTACCGCTATACATAAATATGGAAAGTAACAAAACTCTTCTGGGACACTTGTTTCGTTAACGTTACTGATTCTGAGTTAAATAAATCCAAAAAGTCCATAATCTGCGAAAAATGGTAATTTATTCCCCAGGTGGGTATATCCCGCATGGGCGCTTTGTAAAACGAGGCAGAACGTATGTCCTCAGGCAGGTGAAATTCAATGATTCTTTTCTGTCCAGCCATGTTAACTTAACTTAACCATGGTACATTGGTGTACACGAGTATGTATAAAGCAGTCAATAGTATAGATAGCGTATTTATTTAGCAAGTATGTTTTATGACTTAGTTCAGCGACAGCAGAGCGGCCTGTGGCAGGGCGCATGCGTGTATTACCCCGCCGCATTGGATATCGCAGACTCCGCCTCTTTGGAATTATTCGCAATTTGCATCCCCGTTTCCCGGTTATTGCTAACGTTCTATGCACTTTGCGCATATGACCACAGGGTTTTATATAAGGAGCTCTCAGAGTAACGGTTTCCTATAGAGATCCTATAAGCGTGCCAACAAGAGCGACGAAAAATCTCTGTTACCTCATATAGGTACATACAGCTAACTTGAGAACTTGTCTTAACCGGCTGATGGCTTACCATAAAACAATCTCTTTAATTTGGGCGGGCTTAGATTCTTGTTATATCTATGGGGCGGGTATCTGTCCAGCGCTCTGCGTGTGCAGTACAATAACGCTTTCAGGATGCTGGTGGGGCTGCCTAGATATTGTAGCGTGTCAGGGATGTTCGCGGAGGCGCGCGTAGACTGCTTCTACACCACTAGGCGCAATCGAGCCACAGAGCAGAGTGCGGGCTAGCTCCAACAGCATCCTGGCCATGTTCGCAGAAAGGTTTGTTGGCCTGTACTTGAGCAACTGCTGCAAGCTTCATGTGCTTATTTAAGAGTTAGTATATAAGTTAAGCATATAAAATATAGTAACAATATAATATGAAAATGAAGTAAGGATGTAAAATTGTTACTAACACTACTATAATTTAACAAATAGTTACTAACACATTGCTCCTCGTTGGTCGTAATTAAAGACATTGTTATTATTATTATTATTGCTGACACTTACGTGTCCATTCTGTCCGTCGTCTCTCACATGCACAGGCTTTAAAGCCATCGGTTAGAGCTACACACTCTTCAAGTTTTAACAGTATAAGCATCTTGTTGATCCAAAGCCTGACTCATGAGCTCCCTGCCGAGGTTTTCCCGAGGAACTACAGTATGGTATTCTTTAAGAAAGGAGTGTATAAATTATTTTATATTATCATTACCTTGAGTAGATTTTTAAACCAATATATTTGTTGGTTTAAAAAAATAAATTAGAAAAGAAAAAATGAGAAGCCACCAAAGTCAGTTTTTTTGTAATTTGGCGATATTGTTTATTATAACGATTTGCGCATATTTACTACTGTTACTATTATGCTAGATAATTTGCTACGGAATCCTAATTGACCGAAGTCCGACACACACTAAGTGTAGGCCGGTTTTTTAATTCTTTGTAACAAAAAAAATTTATAATATTTACCTACTTAATAAAAATGTTTATTAATTTGTTTGTGTAATGAAATGGTCGCCATAGTCGTCCATTTAACTTACTGGAACAACGATAGAACTATATAGTCAATTTTCCTGCTTCTGCGGAATTCCCTTTAAAAAACAATAATAAATCCCGAATCTTAACATATTTGTTGATAAGGAGGGTTTGAATAAACATTACAATGCTCTGTCTGTATGAATGATTATGGTTATTTTAGTTAGCCAGCATTAATAATGGCTAAAATTGCGCACCAATAATTAACATGGTTAATCCGCAGGTATGTGAAAGCTGTTATTTAAACTTGTTTGCCAGAATCCACCTGCTATACCTACTTATACATATAATCCGCGTTGTTTCGCAACTGAACTGGTAGGTATCTATGTCATTGCGTGGGAGCGGGACGGGTGTAGTTATAGCGCGTGAACCGGAGTGAGAGGAGTGTATGCCCGACCGGATTCTGCGAGAGGAGGAGGGGGCTTATACTCCGTTATCTGTTTGCGAATTCTTGCGCAACGTACCATGAGCACAATAAGTTTGGACGCGTCCCTAGTAAAAAACAATTTTCTTTCACATTTTGTACGGAAAGTAATGGTTGTTTTTTACAGAAATTGACTTCTATCCGTGTATTTTCAGGTAAATCATCGGGCCGGGCAGTAACCTGCTTGAAAAGCACTTTTAAAGGAAGCGACTTTAATTATTACATTGCGAATTGGGTCGACTGTAAGCGGCGGGAGAATTTCAGCCGTAATTGAGGTGATTGAGGTTATAGTTTCATTAATATAGATGGATTCTATTTTAAATGTCTCAAGATATGCGTCTAGCAATGTTTGCGATTGCTTTGACTCCCTAATTTCATATGTTAAATACCTAATCTTTTGCGTACAGTAGGTATTTTAGTAGGTATTTCGATATGACCATAAATACTCATGGAAATACTTTTATTGCATAAAGTTTCTATTATTCGAACACCCTACGGGTAAATAGAGGCACTGGGTTCGATTCCCGGTCTTTCCTAGCCAGGTAACCCACTTTGCAGTTACCTATATTATTGCATATTCTTGATCTTCGTATCGACGTATAGGTATTATTAGAAGTTCGCGTAGCACCATTGCCAGGTACTTCCTCATGTTATTGGAAATTGGTCCTATTTCGTGCCTATTGCCTACTTATGTATACTCTAAGCCTAGATGTTTTGAATGACTTTTTAATTGAAAATCTAAGTTCCATAATCACAAATACAACAGCGGCTGTTTTGGGAATGACTGGAGAATTGATCCATAAGACTCGGTCCCTCGGTCAGCGAAATAAAGTGTTGTTCAAAATCAACAAGTTACTTCATGCCTAATTGTGTTGTTGTTTGTTTAAAGGTCCCGTCAGCGGTCGCATTCCGCGCTGGGACGCGGGCGGCCACGACAGTTGCGCCACAACGGGAGCCGCTGGATTCGCGCGCATACGAACATGGCCGCCACACGGCCGACCGAGTCAATGGCCTCCAACTCTTGCGCAAGACCGCGCGCGAATCTCAACAGCAAAACAAACCTGTGAGTGTGCGTTGCGTTGCGTGCACACAAACACATAGGAATGGTTTATTCCAATTTTGCGCCCGTTTATCTAAGTGAAGGGCCGAAAGCGGTCGACCCGCGATAAATTGAATGTTAAATAGCTGTTATGAATTTTCCTCAATTAGCTTTGTGAAGGTTTTCTTGTGCGCAGTGCCCGTCGTTACGAAAATAAACGAGTTAGGTGATGTTTAGAGGAAATTGACTAATTTAATTCAATGCTGGCTTATAAGTAGGTAGTATTTTGAGTAACATATAAGTACTTAATGCTATTATTAGGTATGTAAAATAAACGCAGACTGAAATATTGTTTTCTAATAGATTACACCAGTTGATCTCCTCTGTCATTGTGACATAAGATTGTAAGTGTCATATGTCATAAAGAGTCATAGAGAAAAACGCTACAGTGGCCTAGTGTTAGTGGTGGCACGTGGCACGTGGCTGTCAAGCGGCGGTCGTGGGTTAGAATCCCATTTCGTACCGAGTTTTTCGGAACTTATGTATGTACGGCATATCATTTTAATATTTACCGTTAGCTTTTCGGTGAAGGAAAACAATGTCAGGAAATTTGCATATAATTATATCTGAGAAGAAATTCAAGGTGTATTGTGCAGCAGTGAGACGAATATAGGTAGATTAAATAGGTTGATGATAATGATGATGATTCCGACTGCAATATCTGACAGAGGAGGACATGTCTCTACTTTCGTATATCTCCAAATCAAAATGACAGGCAAAGGCGTAAGCGGTAACTTTTCGAATGAGCGCTAGGATATCAGCTGTCATTGTTCCTTTATAAAAATAACTATGGGAAAGGGTAATCACGTAACGTTTCAAACGTATGTATTGTACGTCCGAAACGTTACGTATGCATAGGTAGATCTGTCATTTTTACTATAGAAAATGCCATTTAGATCTACTTTACTCACGCTCTAAAACGTTGCGTAACTATATACCCTGTTGCTGATCTATTTGTGCTAAGGCAATTGAGGAAAAATGTTATTTTATGATCTTGGGTCAACCGCAGTCATTCCACTAAAAAGTAACAATATCGACCCGAACTCAGTTTAGCTTATGTTTACCTTTTGTAAACAAGCCTTGTTTGCAAGGGCACATCATATTAAACAAATATCTAAGTTTTTTGACCTATTAAGGAAACGCCTATTCTTAAGGTCCACAAGAACGTGTACAGTTGCCCTTCGCTCACAAGAAGTGATTACGTGGATCTACTACTAAAATTTGCATATTAATTATCGTAACTACAATTTGCCTGCAAGTTTGAGTAAAATCAACATACCTAATATTAAAAACTTCTTTATTATACTCGTGTAAAAACAACTGAAAGTAATTCATTTTGAAGCTGTTCCTTATAAAAACTCATGCATAATTAGTCGAACTGGTTAACTAAGTTAATTAATCTTACATCAACAGTTTTTTTGTAAATATCGCTGTCATTCTACGTAATTTTTTCCTCCTGGGTAATTCACATTGGTTCAGCAGTGGACTGCAGTGGGCTGACAATGATGATGATGATGGGGAATTCACAAAGAATTCCTCTAATACCTACGCGCTCAATGAAAACAAGCTTCTGGTAGGTATAGTCAACTAATTTGATTTCTGGGACACTTCGTCCCTTGTAACGTGACGATAATATGAGATCTCTAGCAGCTTTCATATTTATTATCACTGTGACAAGGTAGAAATTGGTCCAAAAATCAAATTGGTTCTAAAAAAACTAATCTTGTTATTTTTTCGTTGCGACATTGAATAAGTTAGGTATCTAACGCGTAAACTTAATAACACTTAAGTTTTATAAATTATTTAATTTTATCACAAAAGAAAAAGTCGGCTGTAACCGTGGAACTATCTGGAAAACTGTTTTCAGGGTTCTTATCGCCGCGTATCTAACAGCTGTTATGTTGGCGGCCGTGCGTATTGTGATGGTTGAAGTTCTTAGTCCAATTAAAGGGCTCTGTGGCCAGCTAGGCAAATGCGTAACATTTCGAACGTGCAACCACAGAATAAGTGATGTGCATCACACACACACATCAACGATAATCTTAGGTTGAAAAAAATGACTGTTGCCTCTTCACAATCTTTAGGGATATAGTTAAAAGTGAGAAAACTTTCTCCAAGTCAAAATTTTGGTAATGTCTTAAGGCAAGCTTGAGATTGAGTGTCACTTGGGCAATGGATAAGATTTTTCACCATTCCTGTACAATGATAGATATAGATACTTAGTAGGTATTGTTCCTTCTATTCTTGTAGCTTGAGATATCAATCGGACCAATAGCATTAAGTAACTTAATTTACTTGACTTAATATCTTATGTCCCCTGACTGGAGCAAAGGACGACCCAATCCACAGTGATTATCCATCCCGTTCGATCTTCAGCTTCGCACTTTATCTCTCTCCATCGCTTGATTAAAGAAATTGAAACAGTGATTCCATTAAGTAGGTAGATATTGGTTAATTTGATGTCATACATCCCCTTACGCCGCTACGTCACTACTAATCTCCTAGCCAGCCCAAGTTCTATATCATAATCAGACTGATAGAAAGACTGAAAGTGCGAGTGTACGTACTTTGTTGACTGGACTACAGTTTCGGCTACTGTCGGCGAATATAGGTCAGACGGAGTTTGCATTCGCAAGTACATAGCGCGCTCATAAGAAGTCAATTATTCAATTTTCCTCACTTCAGACCCTCCTCGCTACTCGCTAGTAGCCTACTTATTCCCCAATGCTGCATTATATGCTAATCTAGATTTGACCGATTTTGAAACTAGGTAATACGAGTAGTTGTTCTATTAGTTAAACAGTACGAAGTTATCTAGTATACCTAATCATCACGTTCACCAGAAGAATCACAAGCATGTTGCCGACACTTTATTAACTTGAGGATTCGGTGTGTTGACATCTACACTCGCTGACAAAGAATACGGGTCTATAAAATACCATCATATATTCCAAAAATTGTACAAGGTTGTACAGTTTTTTAATCCTGTCATAATCTTTATTTAATTTAACATTTAAACTGCAAAAATAACAGTTAAAAAATAAAGTTACCAGGTTTAAACCCGGCTCGTAAAAACCCATGAAAAAAACAACATAAACGGAGCGAGATATCGCAAAAACGTCATTTTTGGATAGTGATATTTTTATGATAGGATCCCGGAAATTACTTATATAGTTGGGTATAGTTGGGTTGGGTGGTGGTTGGTAATAATATATTATGTAACTATTAAAAAAGACCTTATTGCGGTTAATAAATTATTAAAAGGAATGACCCGAAAGTTTTGACCGCGAGGGTAGACACACATGCAGATCCCTCACTCTCAACACGGCAAATCCTTTTTTTGTGTTTAGTAGTTCTGGAGCAGCTCCTCCATTTACCTGGGAACGAACAGCAAATCCTAAAAGTGAGATGCTTCTTTATATACTGAGCGATATTATAATATTCCGTTTCAATTATGCTATCGACTTAAGATAATACGCAAATGTCGTCCTTGCTTTGTTTGAGTGTGAACGTTCTACTAAAGGTTTATTTCCGTATGGACGTCACCTTCGCCTTTCAAAATATTTCGAGTTGTTTGTTGTGCATGCGAATCGGAAGTGCCGAAGAGGTCGCGGCGAGGCTGCGCGCGACACGTGTAATGCTTGCGTAATGCAGCCTTGCGCGAATATACCGCGCCACACTCGCTGGGACGCAGTGTGATACGCCCTAATAGTTTCGTTTAATTCAGTTTAGCGGACTGAGGGCGTTGTGCTACCGTGGGTTCAGCTTAGTCGTCATCGCAAACTTCTTGGTGAAAGCAAATCGCCTTAGCTTTAGCCCGCGATCTGTGCGCGTAAACTCCCATTCCAATAATCTAATGAAACATTCTACTTCCAGATAGGCTATGGAATTTTGCGCACCAATTACATCACAACGAAGTACACCTAACAAATATAAAAAAACCGGCCAAGTGCGAGTCGGACTCGCGCACGAAGGGTTCCGTACCGCATGATCTATAAAAAGAGTCCGACTCGCACTTGGCAGGTTTTTAATATTTTTTGTTATAGCGGCAACAGAAATACATAATCTGTGCAAATTTCAACTCTCTAGCTATTACGGTTCTTGAGATCTAGCTCGGCGAGTGGTAGCCATGAAAAAGGGCTAAAATATCACGTTTTTTGTATGGGAGCCCCCCTTCGTTATTATTATTATTATTATTTTATTTTTAGTATTTGTTGTTATAGCGGCAACAGAAATACACAATCTGTGAAAATTTCAACATACAGCCTGGTGAAGACGGACGGACGGACAGCGAAGTCTTAGTAATAGGGTCCCGTTTTTACCCTTTGGGTACGGAACCCTAAAAAATAACACAGTTATAACAATTATTTTCAGGATACCACGATTCGATATCCCAAGCGATAAGGATCCTTACCTGAGAAATATGTGTACTTTAATCAAGATACCCTCGCCTATTAGCTATTTATTACGTGCTTTAAATTGATTGGTCATTGCATCGCGGCGTGGTAGTAGCGAATAAAAGGGCCTCGTCTGTGAGGCCGATGCTTCACAATACCTTACTTGAGACAACCAGTGTAAGTCGTCCGAGTACATATTACGGAACACCACGTTAAGATAATATTAGGGGTGAGAGGTGAGGTGTGATGTAGTGTAGCATATAATTTGCGTACCTACCTGTGTTTAACTGCATAGCTAGCACGATAGCTTATACCGTCACGTTATATGTGCCGTTTTAGTACAATTCGGCAATAAAACGTAACGGTGATAGCTAGGTTGGGCTGTTATTCATAACGCTTCCCGCCAGTGTCTGCTTATTTTACGCTTCACACTGACACTTTGACAACCTCCCTGCGGTCTAAATTGTCAGGGTTGCTGCCGTACCAATTATCCTACACCGCCATATTAAATTTTACTGAAAAGGCGAAAGAGGTAAAATATATATTTGTTTCAATTTAAAAACCACTTTCAAAAGATGGGAAGATATAAATAATAACTAAAATGGTTACCAAGTATTTTTTATTTTTAGAATTTATCTTACATGTAATTTTTTTTATTCCACGACGATGGACAAACAAGCTTACGGCGGCCTGCCTGACGATAAGCAGATACCGTAGCCTATGGACACTTGGGGCTCCAGATTAATCACTAGCTTAAGTTTATTGGAACTTGGATGTTTATTTGATCTGTTAATTGAGAATCTTCTCTTACGGCACCTCACTCTTATGCTATGACTGCTAACATAGATCTTCTGTACTTTAGTACCTACTTACTATATATGACTTATTCAGTGGCATACTAATTGCGCTGTTTGTGCATAGTTGTTATTACGAATCACACAGCCAAGATATGCCAGGGACTAGAGTTGAGATGAGTCGATGCAGGTTGCGAATATGCTAAGCTGATGATGCAAATCGTCGTGTACCACACTCAAAATTATTAAGATACTTCTTACTTCCTCAATGTATAAAAACTGATTTAAGCTTTAACGATCGTGCTTTATCAAGGGAATTGGAAAATTAGGTATTGCTTCTTAGACTCTGCGCTTTACTTGTAAAGTAAGTATGTAGACGTAGCCAGTCGAGTAAAAATGATGGACGTAAGAAAGTGTAATTTACAGGAATCATTACGTAATACCTAATAGTAAGTAACATGACCGAAAGATCATAGTTCAGAAAGAGCGGGGAAAGAAATGACGTTTTGCGATCCTCTAATGAAGGTAGGTAAGTACCCACATTATTTTTTATTCAATCAACCTCTATTGAAATTGGGTGGGTAGGTAGCCAAATTACTTTTCATTCAATCACTCTTCATTGAAATTTTTATTTAGTAGAAAATTCGGAGTAATGAAACTTAATTATGATGCTTTCAGACAAATCTGTTTTCAGATTTTTTCGGATGCTCATGCGCCTTTGCATGACTTACAGTCAAAAAAAAAATAGGGACCCTTTAAAGTTGACAGCCCTGTCAAATTGTATGGAAATTCAAAGAAATTCTGTGCCAAATAGGTCCCAAATTAAAAAGCACGGCCCTACCTAGTACCTACCTAGAGTAAAAAAAAGAGTGTTATAATAGTCTATCTTATCATTAATTCATTAATTAATTTATTTGCTCAAGATAGGGCATACATATGGCATACATACGATGTTACAATTTTTCATGAGGCCATACTACCTTGTCACACAGTGACATGCAAATTTTGTAACTATAAACAAAAATTATTGATTATAGTTTTCCACCTTAGATACATATATTTGCCAATATCGTTGAAAGGAATACGTGTCAAAGTCGCGGCGTCCCTTACGAGGGCTCGCTGTAAATAGCTGGCCCAGATACCGACGCTCGCGCAGGGCTGATCACAACTCTTGCTACAACTCTACTGATATATCCGGTATAAGTTTGCCCTGCGATTCCACGTAATTGTTACGGATCTCGGTGTCAACATATACTGGTGAGTCAAAGACAGGTGGCGAATAGCATAGGTCCTACCGACCTCGGCAATTTGCTGATGACGCGATCGAGAACGATTTAACAATGCTAGTGCCATTGCGAAACATGCCTCTATTTGACTGAAGCACACATTCCGGTAGGTTTGAATTGTACATAAAATATTCGTCTTTTATTTAGAAGCCTTACAGTAGCATCACAGTGAGCTATTTGCACTTGTCGTTGGTAAATATAGACTATAGGCATATATTATAAGAAATTGTTTATGGTCTGTTTGAATATAAGAACAAATAGAAACTCCACCCGAAGACGGGAATATATCAAGGGGTAACAAATTCGTCGTTTCTGTTGAGGTCACAATTCTAACTTAAGAGGGCGCAGTACGTTTGGTTCTCCATAATAACGTATTTATGCTCTCATTTTAAAATGCCATGCTAGAATAACATGAAACTTTGTATACACAATGGGATCCAGCTCGTCTAGGGCGGAAATTAGTTTCTGTTGCTTGAAATTATAATGGCGAAAAAATACAGCGATTATTAAGGTTTTCATACAAGCCGAAAAAACTCAAAAAACCGCTGTATTTTTTTTCTTTTTCAATTTCTAGCAACAGAAACTAATTTCCGACCTAGGTATGCCAAATCCCATTGTGTATACAAAGTTTCATGTTATTCTAGCATGACGGTTTAAAATGAGAGCCTAAATACGTTTGTATGGAGAACCGATCCACACCGATCGTACTGCGCCGTCTTAAACTCACTTATTTTAGTGGGAAGAGTCTCTCTAATCGAAAGTAGTTTAGGTTAGTGCTGCAATTTCACAGAATCGAATTATCCTTAAATAGAAGAGTGTGCAGAACCACGAACATAAAATAAAGGTATTGCGAGTATGACTCGAAAATGGTGCGAAGTGTAAGGTAACTAGTAACTCCGTGAGCTGTAGATCTCTCGAAGTCGATAATTATATGGATTTTTTTAGAAATTTTCAAAAACTGTCTTGACAGAAATTCCATACATGTAATTGTCGAACCTGCTCACAAAATTTCACGTGAATCGGTTGAGATTTTGTGTAAACTTACCCTTTCCACCCAATTTGAAAACTTTTTATTCACAACAACCTGATGATAAGATACTTGATGTTTCCTCAACATCTTGTGAAGAATCAAGTACTTGATATTTCCACCGAATTTGATTGAAATCCGTTCATAAGTAACGCTGCAGGAAACTTCCCCCCTTTTTGCCACCATTTTCCCCCAATCGAAAAAGCTCTCGATAGTAAAATTCCATTAAAATGAAGAATATGTATGCCAACTTTCGAGAGGATCGGTCCAAAAATGGAGACATCACTCGCTCTGCTTGCTCGGTCGATTAAACAAAAAAAAAGTTCACGTTAAAGTTCAAGTCACGCCAGGCTACATTTTTTAGCACGACGTGACGTCATGACACCACTAACTTCTTAATTTTGACGCGCTTTATTTTTAACACTTTTTGTTTGATTGATAAAAGATATAAAATACTTTTCCAACATTTTTCGATTATCTAAATGACGGACAATTTTTTGATTTGCGTATCAATATGACATATTCTGACTCAAAAATGACAGTTATTTAATCAACCTAACAAAGTAGTCACTATACGTAATCAACTAGCTGTTCATATACAACCAGAATTAAAAGAGGATACAGCTCTATCATAATTCATAAAGTTTCATAGGAAGCTCTACCAGTAATTTTGGCATCTTGTTCTTAAAATAAGCTCTCAGTGTTTTGTATGAGCCCTTTGCAAAGAAGCACGAATCAGTGGAAAATTAAGATCAAATCAGTTTAGCAAAGAAAGCTGCCGACATTGATGAGGCGGTTAGTTCAAGGCGAGCCCTGCGCGGTTCGCGAAGGGCCGCGCCGGCGTCACGCGCCGCCATTGACCTACTTACATATACCTATAGATAACCGCGTTATTTACCAACAAGCACCAACATTGTACTCAATCATGTGCCTTGTCTCGATGGCATTAAGGGCGGTGTTTGGAATCGTCCGCGGCATATAATAGCGGCGGAATGGTGCGCGCACGCTGGTATACTCGCTGCCAAAAGCCCTTCGCGACACCACTCGGTCACGTCCCACAATACACATGTAAAATACCTTGATTTGAACTTGATAAACGGACGACATCTAGATGTTTCCCAATTTGTAAGTAGGCAACTGGCCTTGCGACATGCGGTGTGCGGTTCATCTCATTTTATGGCACAACTGTATTTTTTATTCAATTGGGAAATATATCGTCTCGTTAGTTTTAGATTGCAAATTATTAACAGTGGGTCTGAGCTAAAAAGTCTGGGCTTAAGTCAAAAGTTAGAATTATGTTGTACTAAAAGTTAGAATAGTTAGAATATAGTTAGATGCAGATAAAGTAATAGTAGTTCACTACGTATACCTAATACCTATAGCACATTTGTGGTTATTAGAATAGAAATAACCGCAGATTTAGAATACGTCTCGTTAATAATATGGATGGGGAAAAATGGGTTATCGGTAGTAGTTCTTACAGGAAATTTCATCATCATCATCATCATACCAGCCAAACGACGTTCACTGCTGGACAAAAGCCTCCCCCAAGGATCTCCACAATCACTTGTCTTGCGCCGCCCTCATCCAACGGCTTCCCGCGATCATGACTAGATCGTCGGTCCACATTATTGGAGGCCTTCCCACGTTGCGTCTTTCTGCCCCAGCAGCCATCAGGTCTACGAGCAATGTGCCCCGCCCACTGCCACTTGAGTCTTGCAACTCGCTGAGCTATGTCGACGACCCTGGACCTCCTACGAATCTCCTCATTTCTGATTCGATCTCGTAAGGAAACTCCGAGCATAGCTCGCTCGCGCCATAGCCTCTGAGTGACCTTGAGCTTTCTTATTGGGCCCATCGTGAGCGACCACGTTTCAGTACCGTATGTCACTGCGGATACTGCGGTAATTTGGACGAAAAGATACAACAAAGTTTCCCGAACGCTTCTCGAACGCTGCCCATCCGACTCGGATTCGACGAGTAAAGGATGATACCCACTAGACCGTTCCGTTTCCGGGCCGGGCCGGGAACGAGCTGCATCGGAGCCTCGCCCGTAGCTAGATCGGCCGCTGTACTGACAGGTAAACAAGCGTTGCAAACTGACACATGTACAAATTTATGATTATTTTAACTTTAACCGTAGGCACGACTAGTACGTTAAGTAGCGGGGCTGAAATGCTTGCCCTTATTTTGTCATAAGAAGGGGATGAAGTTGAATTGAGAAGAACTCCAAAGTAGAACTTACTTGAAAAAAAAATCAGAATTTTTTTGGTACTACCTTTGTGTAAGTACCAACTTTTAATATTTATTTTCCTTACAATTAACTCTCTGTCATTTAGGCAGCAATCTGTTTACTTATGCTGAAATTGGCATTTTAATAGGTGTGAGATAGATGTAACCTGTAGCCCGGCCATATAATATGGCTACGGTATCCCCTACCTGTCATACAATTAAGGCGACTAAAAGGGGGTTCTCGGTGTCGAAGAAGGGCGTTGCGATTGCCCACGGAAACTTGTGTTCTTATATTTGTGATGGAAACAGATAGTGAGACCCACAGAGGCGTAACTCTAGGGCGGCACTGGTGCATTCCGTAGAAGATTCCAGAGCTGTTCGAAATTATTTTAGGAGAACCATCGGAGGGTTTATAGTCACAGTTACAAGTCCGACATAACCTCCATGTTGTCCCCGCGGTGCGCGGTATTCATAAAGAACTTTTCCCAAGGACGAAAAAGGTATAAAATACGTAAAATCGTTGTTATTATTATTTTTGATTGTACATAAGAACACTACAGTAAGATCCGACCAAACAGGAATAACTTAACCTGAGGTTAAGTATAGAAGTTATAGGTATTAACTAATCTCGGATATGCTATATCCCTGTATGACTCGATCCGGTACAAATTATTTTTATTAGTATTTCGCGCGCGATTGTCCCCGATACGTTTCAGTGGACCTCGAGCGCTGAAGTTGTTTTCGGCGGAGCATCTCAAGGCGAAGATAACGCGCTCCACAGCGCCAATAATTCTGCTATTGTGAAACCGCCTTATCAACCGCCTTGGTTAGATCATACGAATTACGGTCAAGTTAACCGCTGCATGATATTTTCCGCTGCCTGCTGTTAACGGTGTTGATAGCAATTTTATGTGATTATACTTGGTTTTTTTTTTCTATAAAAATGTAATGGTTGAATAAGCGATATGTTTTCTGGGTCTACCTGAACAATCCGGCAACAGTCTTATCGAGTGCTGTAGTCATAACTCAAGCTTTGGAAAAGACTCCAACCATCGTTTTTAACTTTAGGCGTATGATGAAGACTCACTTCTAAAGTTTCTATCCAGAAATGAAAATAACGGCTATGTGTGTCTCGAGCCAAGCGCAATGTAAGGTTCCGTAGCTGTCCACCCTTGACTTTATGCGGACTTAAAATGTCACAAACTTATAAGTATATACTATATATTTTACATAACTAGCAACATAATCCAAATGATTAATGGCAATTGTACGATAATTTGCTTTTATATGTACAATTTCTTAAGTTCGGCTACTATTCGTTAACTAGTAATGTACGTTACCACGGAACCCTAAAAATGAGTACCTAATGAAAATGTATTCATTGCTACAGTTATCCGTGTTTCCACAAGAATAGTTGAGTTCTAATCAGAATGAGTTCAGTTCAGTTGTTCAAAAAGCCTTAAGTATAAACCAAACACTCAAGTTTCTAGGATCCGAGGCCAAGACTCGAGTCTTATAGGGTATTCAAATCCTTAACAAGTTTAAAAAATCTCCAGCTTGAATTAAACGACTAGAGTTTAAAAACTAAGCCGAGTCTTAGGAATTAAGACTCCAAAGACTCTTTACCAACAAGGTGAAAGTAACCACGTTTTTAAAAAGTCAACGCATATGCGACTCCTCATAGTTAAAAGCATTTATAAGTTATTAGTGTTATTACGATGACTGTTTATGGTTATTATTTATTATTACTGCCTATGACACCACGTTGGAAGTTGCAAGCGCCTACAGTGTGTGCGCGTATGATTTGCCAGGAGACTGATTGGTATAATTTAACGTTTCGTAAAAAGACGAAGATCATATCAAGACGACTAAGTTTATAGGATGGCAACGACAACGATCGATAAATAAAATGTAGGTACATTCAACCGTCTGTCGCATATCGAACTTAGTGTTTTTGACCTCACGTGACATCGATACAGTTCAAAACTATCGGAGACGAAAACAGATGCGTTATTCATCACTAAAGGGCATGTTCAATGCATTTAACGTATCTTCTAGGAGACATGCCAGTGATAAGTGAGGAGGCGACGTCAATGCACTCGCTGCATGCCCCTAGGTCAGTTCCCTGTGACTCAGCCACTAATGCACCGTTACGTGTATGGCGCATCGTGATGGTCATCTTCATTTATACATCAATCGCTTAAACCACCATTCGCAATGAATCAAGTACAATGCCGCCTGAGTTAGCCGTAGCGGCTACCCACCTCATACATAAACGGGAGGGAACGTTGCTCACTAACCAAGTATTGCTTATGTTTTGATAGCATAGTGCACAAACACAAATGCATTGACGAGGCTGCTGCCGCCTCAGCAGAACAATCGTCGTTACCCACTGCTCCAGTGACTTTACAATAATATGTAGGCTCTGCTTTCTATCAAACTTTCGGTTTCGATTTTTGATATGCAAGTTAGATATATTTAAGAAATTCCAATCAGATAAATAGTTACAAGAGTATGAATGAACTTGATCTAATAAGATTTGAAGTGGTTAGTGTAGGTATTATACTTCATACAAGAACCTCTACTCGTAGACGTAGATACAGCAATTGTATGTTGAAATGATTAAAAACTCAAATAAAAATCTCGTGTTTCGTTTGCACTTTAAACTTATTCAGGGTCGTTGCGCCGAGAATCAATCCATTCCCATTTGAATACGATGACTGTTGATTATGTAACTGAACCCATCGCCATCTGCTTGTTTGTCTGTTTCTGGCCCTGAGGGCTAGCCGCAACCCTTCTGCCCTTAGACCGCCGACCACCCTCGGACTTCCTCGTTTTTTACCACGCAAACAAGCTTCAATGAGAAATATCGGTTACGGAAACACTCACTACATTTCAAATATTTGATCGTGTCCTCTAAGTACGATTCGGTTTCGTTAAAAACGGAGCTACGATTGACCCTCGAATATTAAACATACGTTATCTAAAAATGGGGTCCAAAGGCAAAATAGCGGGTGGATAGGCCAGATGTAAAAAGTCAAGTATAAAATAGGCATGATATCGGGCATGATCTGCAACTGCATAATAACCGAATGCAGCTTGAGTGCGCTGACCAATAGCGGGCCGCCGCGCCTCGAATTAATTTACCATCCGCCATCGCTGCCAAGACGGTTAGGGAATGCACATTCGGCTACTAGATAATGCAAGTCAATATATTTATTCTATGAACCCGATTAAAACGAAATACTTCTACATTTCTCGAAGGAACACCTTTCGCATCGCATTAGCTATTTGTTGGTATTGTTGTAGTCATTCTAAAAAAAATAAGTCTTACAGGAAAATTAGCTACCAATACGAAACTCATATTTCTTTAGGAGCATATTGCAGTTATTTTTTGTAAGTCATGATTTTAAATTTACATACTTATTTCTTTAAAAATAAAAGAGTGGCGGTTTACACAACTATAAGGTGGCTATAAGTAATTTCCTCGTGCCAACAGCAGAGCGGAAACATTTTGTGTAGGGTTGCGATTTATTGCGGGTAGACCTTCGACAGCCGGTGACCCTTTTGCTTTTAATTGGCTACAAAACAGCCAGATAACGATAACTTTTTATTAAGTTTCATTTTGACTTTGGTTAATTTTTTTAGGATGCTAAAAAACTAAACTTTATGCACATGACCACTGTTAATGCTCGGCTCGACCAACTGGTTTGTAACATAAAACACCCAACCAACCGTTACGCTGAATAAAAACAGACTTCAGCTTACTAAATTTCGGTCATCATCATCATCATATCAGCCGATGGACGTCCACTGCTGGACATAGGCCTCCCCTAAAGAGTGCCACAATGACCGGTCCGGTCAAAATGTTAAAAATATTTATTGGCTCCGATACAGTTTACAAAGTTGTTACTTAAGAATATATCGAACAGTAAATAAAATAATGTTTATAAATTATGGTTAAGGTAATGAGAACTTGTGTAGATAATTTTGAGCACTTCACACGCGTAGCTTTTTATGCTGCTTTTGCAGAGACCGTTCGAAGAACCGCACCACGGGGACAGTGCGGTGGTTATGTCGGAATTGCACCGACTAAAAACCCCCCGATCGTCCTCCTCAACTCATTTCGGGCGGCTCTGGGATCTTCTTCAGAACGCACCAGAACGATCACAGCCCTCAACTGTAACCGTCTTCGACCCCAAGGACCCCCTTTTAGTCGTTTTCTACGAGAGGCAGAGGATACCGTAGCTATTAGTAGTATTCTATACCCCGGCTAAACAACAAAGACTTTTGATGTATGTAACTATTTTTATTATAAATAATATTTAATTAATAATTATTTTTTATTTTTGATGTAATTGTTTAAAAAGACTTTTGATGTAATGGCAATATATAGTGTATAGTTATAATGCAAATTTGTGTTTAAGGGTGGTCTGTAATGATTGTAAAAAGAAAATTGTCTTAGTTTTCCTGTGAATGCTATCTGACGAATGCTGTCCCACTATCTTCACATTGAGGAAGGCAGGCGGCTCGTTAACCATACAAACAGCACGCATGTTAATGCCTTCCACGATTTAGTCTCTTTCCCGACTCGAAAACAACTAACTCAAGATAAAAACGTAATACGCCTTTACCACTTTAACGGACAATTACATCGTATGACTCGTACCTTTAATGCGTCGTGTCATCAAACTTTTTTCTACGATCAAAATAGCATAAACGCATCAAAATTTCTGTGAGTTTCGAGATGATAGGCAAAAAGTTAGAGAGGATTGCATTATATCCACAATAAATCTAATGACACGACAGCGTCTATAAATACGATTGGAACAGGTAGATTCGGGACTAATGAAGCTTGAACCACAACAACGTAAGTGTCGGCTGTCTTGACATAGGAAAATGAGTCATAATTTCGAGAAGCGAGGGTGTAATTTTGTTAGGATTGGAGAACTGGTTTTGTATGCAGTTTTAAGAGGGTGAGAGGGGCGCGGGAGTCGCTGAAAGGGTTGTGTGGGAACGGAGGGCACCTGCGACTGCACATGGTGCTCGCCCAGTGGGTTTTTATGCGTTTGCGCAGACAGATCAGTCTAATGCAGTTTTTTACTCATCTGCAACTAGAAGCACAGTGCATTGTTTAGAATTTGAATGTACCTTTATAGTTCACATTCAATAAGGAAATATGTGGGAGTTTATACAAGATATAAATTGCACAGAATAATTCTAATAGTACCTGGGCAACAGAGTTAAGCTCGATTTTTTCGTATTTTCCCGTAGAACACGAGTTTTCCGAAGTTGAGTCCTCCGAGCTAGATCGATTTTTCGAAAGTCGACCTATTTTTCGTCGTCGAATTTCACGTTAGGCATGCAAGACCCTTTGTGCCATCTGACCTTCCTACCTAAAGGGAAAACTAGACCTTGTTGGGATTAAACTGGTTTCCTCACGATGTTTTCCTTTACCGAAAATCTACTGTAAAATCATATTTCGATACATAAGTTTGAAAGTGGCGTACCATACCGCACGGCTACAGTTCGTCGTGCATAAATTTTGCTGTAGGCAGAAATTACTAGTAGGTAATTCCCATAAACCGCCATTGGCCATTGCAAATATCCGCAGCAAATGTCAATAGTAACCTGCGATATAGATCCATGTTTGATCGAGGCAATTGAAGAAAGGGGCGTTTGCGAACTGTCGCTAGTAAATATCGTGCATTATCGTGTCCGCGAACAAATTCATTATATATGCAGTGTTTCGCGTCGGCCGACCAGCGTCGCCAGGCCTCATTACCCACGCGGGGCGAGCGGAACAGCGGCTAGAGTTAGAAATAGGCACTTGTGCACTGCATTATTGAGTTGCGAGGCCGTTAGCTATCGAACTGCCCCCATTTCTCGCCGCTATTTATTCATTTTGCAACACATCGCCTGTCAGGCTGACCACCCCTGTCCGCTCACGCTTTCTCGTCGATGAATTCGTAATGAGCTGGCTTCGTTAAAGGCCGCGAATTCACGTAGCCCCTTACTGTAAACGCGTTAACCGCAACGCGGGCACGCCACCGCTGAGTACCTACGTCGAGTTTACCCTTAGAAACCATAAAACTATTGGTAGCCGTACAGCTAACACACGATATTGTCGATGAATATACCTAGTTATACGTGGTGAAATATCACCATGAAATTGAGGGAGGCCTATGTCCAGCAGTGGACGACCTTTGGCTGGATGGATTCAACATAGGCCTTTGATATCTATAAAAGATGATTTAAACAGCGTCCATTAATTAAAAAGCGTCGTTTGCGTACATGGCTTGTAAGGCTGTTACGAGGGCGACAGCTACGTCAGCATATGTGAAAAGTAAATATAATATATGGTGCTGTTGGAGGCGCAATAGCATGCGGGTGTCTCAGTTGTCGTTTGTGGGACAAGAGGTCGAACCAAGCGTTGTAGTACATCATCACGCCTTAGATAATCTGTTCCTCCAAAGGTCTCGGTCTGCAGAATGCTGCTTCTCCCAGTTTGTGGGGTAGCAAAAACCTACCTTGGTACCCAAGTTATTACGTTTATTATTAAGTTTTACTATATTAGAATGTAGTAAAACGTATAACCTGCGAACTGCTCCTCATGTGTCAGTTTCATATAAAGGATTGTTCTTAAAAAAAAGTAACTAAATTATTTACAAGTTACAATATGAAATTCCCTACAAAAAAAACAAAGCGGTAATTTTCGAGGACTTTTCGAGATATGTCTATACTCGCGCACAATAGCTTATATCGTCACGTTTTATGGCCGAAATGTTCTAAAACGTCACATATAACGTGAGGGTATAGGTACCAGTTAGCTCTCGTGCTAGCTAGGCAGATATGTATGTTGGAAAGAACAAGAAGTTCACCAATATAATATGATAAATCCACTTATAATCATGATGGCATTGGCATTGATGACAACGAAACTCTAAAATGTATGATACAAAAAACCCTTGCCTTGAGTTCTACTTGCAGAATAAATATTTGAATTTTAAATGAACTATTTTGTACATGAAAGAGCTTCAATGATATTACAAGTTTATTATAGGTATAGAAAAGACACTTTAATGACTACAGTGTATGCAAATATGCACGCGTCTGGGATGAAGCTGTGGCAGACGTCCCTTCGTTAGCATATAAACTGGTAACTCGTGAGTGTTAATCGGATTTTTTTTGCATAAGCGGATAACCCTTTAAACTACCTGCGGCCGCGTAAAGCAACACCCAAGTAATAACGCGCGTGGGTTAAGCAATAATAGCCTTTCGATGAAGTATATAAGAGTTTTGACGTGCGACTTAATAATTGTGTTTGTCTGTAACAATAGCGGGTATTGTGCGTTTGCGCAAGTAGGGTGCGCATCCACTGTGGTGTGCCAGGACCAAGCCGGGACACATTGTTTGTTTGTTTTCAAAACTTGTTGCGTGATTTGATCGTAATAACGATACAGAGCGAATAAAAGATTGCTTTAGAGATTAATGTGTTTTATTATGGATTTATGCGTGCAGTCTTATTTGTTGTTCGACAGTGTACAGAATTTGTACTTAACTGTGTAATGCGATGACCATGCTGTTTGCGTACCTATCCGGAAAAGGTATTAATGATTGTGATTTTAAAACACAATTATCTTATAGATTACATACCCATTTTTTTAATCATTCACAGCTTTTTTTGCGTTGCGAACTTTTGTCACACACTATCGTGTATACATATTTGTAGATACTTTATTCGGTTGCCTATTTGAAGTAAAATATAGATCGAACTGGGCAAAATGTTAACATTTTCTACCTATACGGTAGTTTTTTTTTAACTTAACTAGAATTTTTGATTGATCAAAATTACCCAAATCATATGTATATCATCCGTCAATCCCAATTTTTTTTCACAAAAGTGAGACACACTACCAAATATCTATTGCAATCTGTACGATCCGCGTCGAGATTGAGAATAATGGTAAAAAACGCAAAAGAAAACATTTTTTACGCATTAGCAATATAGGTCAGGTGCGCGCAACCCTTTCGTAGCGTGGGAGTGTAATTTTTTATGTCAGGTGATG
This sequence comes from Notocelia uddmanniana, assembly GCA_905163555.1. Classification (NCBI taxonomy): domain Eukaryota; kingdom Metazoa; phylum Arthropoda; class Insecta; order Lepidoptera; family Tortricidae; genus Notocelia; species Notocelia uddmanniana. The sequence continues at coordinate 29,822,176 of LR991055.1, forward strand.
TTTTGTGCAAGGATTTTTTGCGTGACATCAAAGTGTTTGCGATAATTTGTTCCCACATTCTAAATGCGAACGGGGAAGCGATGACAGTTATATGGATTAATCGATCGATTTACAACGGTTTTACGTTTTTGCCAGCGTAAGGATCCAGGAAAATATTATTTGTACTCATACAAATACGTTTCATTGCGTCAAAGATTACAGGAAAAAGATATTAAAACCGGGAGCATGGTTGGCTGTCCTAATTTAAAATGTTTCTATTTGCTGTAAGTTTATATATGAAACAATAAGTTATTCATAATATATGTATGTATAACATAATAACAAGCGTATTACGACTATTACGAGAACTCGTATTGAGCTATATAATTGCATTTCAAGTACTAAGAGTTACTACAAGCTTTTATTTAACTGGTCCTGTTAGTGTGTGTGCGAGGTGGAGATACTGCGATCGCCAACCCGCATGTCAAGCGTGGCGATTATGGCATTTACCCCACATGAAATTGGGGGAGGCGTATGTCCAGCAGTGGAAGTCCTTCGGCTGATATGGTGGTTAGTGTGTATGTGTATGTGTGGGTTAAATCTTGCTACTGACTGACCAGATATCCTCAACCGGCGTATTGTGATAAAATTTGGAATACTTATGCACTACCGCTCATAAGCTGGTTCATACAAACACACTACGTTTTTCTATGAACCAGCAATTAGTAGTTATTTAAGTAATTGTAAAAAGAAAACTACCATTTTAAAAGGGGGTCTCTGGCACCGATTAATCGCCTCAATAAGTCAGCTAAATAAAAAATGCTAAATGCACGCAAAACTGTCAAGGGACTCTGACTTGGCAGATGCTTTCATTGGCTTGGAAAAAGGTAAGGGTGCCTAAATACTTATGAGCTGTAATGTATGTAAGTTCAATGACAATGCAATATTATGGTACCACTGATGATAGAGACAGAAGGTGGCCGTCTCTTCTTTCTATTTAAGAGTTTCACTCTTGTCGGTGCAGTTCTCTCGAGTCCGTTCTACTTAATGCCACAGTTCCTTGACTTCTCGATACGACCCGACGACGTCTGCCTTTTTAACCAACTTCAAAATTTCAAAAGAGGAGGTTATCAATTCGGTTGTATGTATTTTTTTTTTTTTGTTTTTTTTTTTAATGTTTGTTAGTCCATAATTCCGTCATTTCTTAACTGATTTGAAAAATTATTTTTTTGAATGTAAGTATATATATCCAAGTTGGTCCCGTTTTTGTCAAAACGCAGTTCTGATGATGGGATCCATAAGGAATTGAGGGAACTCCTCAAATCTTCAAGGCAAACATATAGTAATTTTTGTGTTTTTATCAACAAGTCAAGCATTTTCATCCAAAAATGTGACGTTGGATAAAGTGGAACTGCTGATGATGATCAGAACAGAACTCTTCAACGACAAAAAGTTCACGTTTGGCGATTTGTCCTCCTAGCAGTGTTTGTTAAGCAAGTTCTATTTTCACGATTAATTTTTGTCATGCTTGATTTCTGATGATGGGATCCATGAGGAATTGAGAGAAATGCTCAAATCTTAAAGGCAAACATATAGTGATTTTTGTGTTTTTATCAACAGTTCGAGCATTTTCATACAAAAATGTGACATTTGATGAAGTGGAACTGCTGATGATGATCAGAACAGAACTCTTCAACGACGAAAAGTTTACGTTTGGCGATTGGTCCTCCTAGCTGCGTTTGTTAAGCAAGTTCTATTTTCACGATTAATTTTTGTCATGCTCAATTTTTGATGATGGGATCCATGAGGAATTGAGGGAACTCCTCAAATCTTAAAGGCAAACATATAGTGATTTTTGTGTTTTTATCAACATATCGAGCATTATCATACAAAAAATGTGACATTTGATGAAGTGGAACTGCTGATGATGATCAGAACAGAACTCTTCAACGACGAAAAGTTCACGTTTGGCGATTTGTCCTTCTAGCTGTGTTTGTTAAGCAAGTTCTATTTTCACGATTGATTTTTGTCATGCTCGAGTTCTGATGATGGGATCCATTAGGAATCGAGGGAACTCCTCAAATGTGAAAGGCACACAAATAGTGATTTTAGTATTTTCATGAAGTAATCAAGCATTTTCATTCATAAAAGTGACATTTGATGAAGTGGAACTGCTGATGATGATCAGAACGGAACTCTTCAACGACGCGTAGTTCATGTTTGGCGATTTGTTCTCTTCGTTTTGTTTGTCAAGCAAGCAAGATTTTTTCATGATTCCATGAGGAATTGAGGGTACTTAGTCTTCTACCATTATAAACATACATTATAACAATTTTTATTTTATTGTATATCTATCTAAGAGTGCACCATCTAAGGATAATAATCTTTTACCGGCCTCCCCCATTGAAGTCGGGTTTTTTTTCTTAAAAATTATTCTTGATCTGGTCCAAATAACTAATCCTCGACCTTCCTCTTCCTCTCCTTCCCTCAATTTTTCCCTCCATTATCGTTTGTATTAGATCGTCGTGTCGTATCAAGTGACCTATAATTTTCCCTCTCCGAGTTTCCATTGTATGAAGTATATGTCTTTTCTCCTTTACCCTGTCCAATACTTCCTCAAGGTGGCCATAGCAACTCCTAAATTACACAAGATGAACCCGCCGTGTTTGTAGTAGTTGAAGACTGTGGAAAAAAGGTAAAGTGAACGAATTTGATTTCTAGGCCATTTTGTACCTTGTCACAGTGAAACTCAATATGAAAGCTTTTTTTTTTATCTGATTGCTCTTGGCCAGCATTTAGCCAGGGGGCAAAGATGAGGCCGACGATGAAGCGAGCTCACCCAGAAGATGCCTATTCACTCGTGCCTTAAAAAGGTCTAATCATAATCATAATCTTTATTTGCAAGAATACTTAATTCTAAATACACAGATGTTAACGACATGCAAATATTACACTTAGAAAATAAATAAATTACATTTAACATTATCAACCAGCCACATTATACTATAAAAAAAAAACAAAGTTACATTTAACAAGAATACCTACTTTTGTGCATTTAAAAATGCAGCGTACTCATTGACACTATAGAAGCAGTGCTCTAACAGGAAGCTAGTTAGTTTCTTCTTGAATTCCGTGGCATTCAGTAATTTTATACGGTTTGGTAAGCTGTTGTATAAAACTATACACATATTATATGCATTTTTCTTGTATATGGCTGCGTGACACCGTTGCTGGTATAAAAGATTTTGATACTGCGCTCTCTGAGTTAATGGGAAAAAATCAGACCTCATTTTAAATAAATCTGGTCGGTCTCTTACGAGTAAACATGCTTTTTTAATATACATTATAACACTAGGTTATATGAACTCGGAAATACAGACGCCGGCAGAGAATTCCAAACCTTAGAAGTGCGCATTATAAAAGAAGATGCAAAGCGCTTGGTTCGAATAAGAGGAATTTCGACCAGGTAAGGATGGTAGCCAGCCGTACGTCTGGATGTCCGATGGAAGAAGGGGGAAGGCGGTATGAGCTCATGGAGCTCCTGAGCACACTCACCGAAGTACAGTTTGTAGAAGACGCACAGACATGCTACTTTGGCAAGCTGCTAGAAATCTCATAAAATTTTCACTGTGAGTACTGAGACAAGGTACGAAGTGGCCCAAAAATGAAATTGGTTGGCTGTACAGTCGGCAATAAAGTCTTTTTTTTTATTACAGCTAGGTTCTTAACAAAGGTTACTGAATTTACTGGTATAATTGTTAACTTTGACAAGATGTGTAATCACGATTTCATGAAGGTAACTAGTCTACGTTAGATATTGAAACGGCAAGGTTAATTAACATGGACGCTTGCTTATCTGTATATTTATTTGTATTGACACAGCAGAAGTTAGAAGGTTAGGCACATTTGTGCAACCTATTTATAATATTTATATTAAATTAAATTAATTTACATACCCGCAGTCGAAAGTTTCAGCCGGGATATATTAAATTGTAATTTTAATAATTCCCATTTTCAAAATAATTAGGTATTCTACTAAGATCTCGTTTCCCCTTTAGGATATAATGTCAGATGGCCGAAATTTCTGGCAGAGCAGACCTCTGATTTCAAAGATGTATCGGAAGCTGCCGGGAAACACTAGGTCGAGGAAAAGGACACAGAACATAGGGTTCGAAAGCTGCAGAAAAATGTAAATAACCTCTTGATGATCAACTTTGCCTCCCTACTTGATACTGCTTATATCGTCTATGGACTCAAAGGCTATTGATTGATTGAAAGCTATATATCTACTGTACTTAAGTAAAGGAATCGACAAAATACATAATTACATAGTTACATATTGTGAACTGTGTGTCGTGTGGTAAAAGTAAGTACATATGTAGATGGAGATGATTGGATGACTTGGGCACATACAATAGGAACTCGTGAAGATCCAGAGTAAAGGCCTTTGCCCATCAGTAGGATACCAGATAGGTAATTTAAAAAAATATACGTGAATGTGACACCCACAGAGGTGTGACTCTAGGACGGCACTGAGGCGCTCCGTAGGAGATCCCAGAGCCTTCCGAAATGGGTTGAGGATTGAGGACGACCATCGGGGGGTTTCTGGGCGGTCCAAGGCCGATATAACCTCTGCGCTTTCCTCGCGATGCGGATTGCATTGCAGATTTTTTCCCCTGTACAAAAAATGGTACATAGGTACTTAATTTCAATGCAATTTAGGATATTTTATTTACCAGTTGTTTTTAGGTATTTTGAGTTCGTCGTATCATGAATTTAATGACGGTTAAACCTTAGCCGATCGCGGTAGTAAAGACAGGGTTGTTGCGGCATGTGGCGAAGCGCCTCACCCTTTTAATGATTGATAATGATTCAATCATTATATTAATAACGGTGCGCGGGATCATTTGAGACGCCGGCTCACTGATCGAAAGAGGTAATGGCTTTAGTCAAAACATATTTGCTGAAAGAATAATGTGAGTTCACAGCGGGGGCGTACCGGAAATAACATTCGCAGTGAAACGCGACTTCCGGTGCCGTCGTCATAATGCATGCCTGACATTTTAATATCTACCCCTAATGTGCACAAAAAGTGCATAAAGGATTGTGTAATCTAACTCAATCAGGCACTCATATGTTATGCAAGGTGGTGGCAGGTAAATTCTCGTCACTGACGACGGCGGTGCAATTTGTGCATTGTTGATTTATAGAAATTACTCAAAGTCTTCTCTATTTTACCGTTATTAGAGTCATACACATGATTAAGGCTCGAATTTGGCTTCCCTGTAGCTGTGCTTTGGGTTATCGAATATCCACAGTACGTGCGTTAGGAAGTATTAACTGTATTTTGGCGAAAATAACAACTAAAATAAGATAATCTACGCTCTGCATTAGACTAGTTTAACCAGCGGGATAGTCACGTAACTTTTCAAACGTAAGATAGGTAATTCTAACTGACAATTTTACTACGAAAAGTGTTTTTTTTTTACCTTATGCACGTTCAAAAACGTTGCGTAATTACCCCAATGTGACAAAATTTCAGAAACAGCAGGATAATCATGTAACTTTTCGGACGCACTGTTTTGACGAAAATTGCAGCTGTATGATATATCCTAAACGATCGTTCAAAATTCGAATAATACATGATTATCTTGTTCATTTCAATGCTTATTTTTTCAGGCCGAGTAGAAACCAACAAATAGACTTATTTTTTTATCAATGTGTTAAATTGATTGAAGCTTGCGCGCATTGAAACTTCAATTATTTTGCGGATACTTTTCGTCACAACATGTTGAATTTGTTTAAAGTTGCCTGTACAAAAAGCGTTTTTTTCAGGCGTGTCAGAGATCAGAGCCGGCGTGAGAACGTCTGATAGCGCGGGGGAGTTTTTGTTCAGGTTCAACGACACGCGAATGCTTGCAGCCTGTCGCGTTACACGTTACGCCGCGTCGCGTTACGTTTCAGGAACGATTTTGAAAATAACCGTCATCGTTTTAGTAATATATGTAAGTAATTTGCGAAGACTTAATCTAAGCATTTCATGGCAGACAAATTGTAGTTTATGATTACTGTATTTTTGAATCGTAGTAGGTCCAAAGCCGTCTTGTAATAAATAAATAAAAACCCGTTATTTATGCCCTTTTCCCATCATTTGATCTTTTTGAAGCCTGAAGCCGTATTCGTTTTACGATAATTTGTCTTCTTGTGAATAATGAAAAAATGAATGTTCAAAAATGGACACTGATTATAGTCATACGCACATTGTTTTAGTTAAAATAGATTTATAAAGCGCTTTTTAGACCTTAACCACAGCAAAAAAAGGTAAAATAGAAGCATTTAGAGGTGGAAACGTAAGCCGATTTTGATTCTCTATTTCAAAATAAACTTATCACGTTGCGACCAGCGCTGGAAGAGGCTTAGTGTTTTTATAAGCGGTTTTTGCACGAAATTCCCCTTCGCTATTGTAGGTATACTGCGATACGATTGTTTACTTAGTGACATAGCAAATTTTATATCGAGATAAACACGTTTGACTAAAAAAAGTTTTTTTTATATATTACGTAAGTATGGCAATAAACGAGATCGATACCTACTACCCACATATATTTTTTTACGTGCAAATATAAAGTATATTATAAGAATATTGCAAAGCAATGTTCCTACATCTGTAATACGATAATTTATATTTGCGGTTGAATATTATTCAGTCATGAAATTCATTATTACCTTAATCAATGGCAATTTACCAAAAGACGTTGCTAATTTACTTTAGAGATATTACTAACGTCGAAAACTTTAAGATTTTGATTCAGTACTAGACTAGGTAATAGAAGAATGGAGAAAATTAGCTGGATGAAAAAAAAAACGATAAATAAAGTTTAGAAGTGCGGAGGAGAGTGCGTTAAGGAAACTTAAAAACTAGTGATTTTGTGTTGAGTTGAAACTTTAAACCTCGAAATTTTTATTTTTTATTTTTAATTTCAAAATCTCCAAAAACTGAGTCGGCGAAAAAAAATCTATATATGTAATTATCGAACTTGCTCACATAATTTCATGAGAATTGGTTGAGAAATGCGACCTGTAGAGGAGAACATTCGGACAGACATACAGACAAACATATGAAAGAATTTTTGTCGAAAGCTGAAACGGAGACGCTTCACTCGCTTCGCTCGCTCGGTCAACTATAGAAAATGTAGACCAGGTACAGATTATTTACTAAACGGGACTTTATCACGTATCTGATATCCAGTCAGTCAAGTGTTAAAGATTTATAAAGGTCAACATTATATATGCTATACTGTAAATAAGAAACTCTTTTCTTGCTTGCTACAAATTGACACTAAGTATTCGCTGAAAAAGTTCTCTTCATTAGTTCCTTTTCCTTTGAGCAGATTGTTCGGTACGGCCGGGTGTCCCGCGACTCTCGCGCAGAACAGTTATCCCACGTTCCGTCCCACGCTTTTGCACAATTCTTTTCACACAAAAAACACAAATTTATATAAACTTCTTCTACCTGCTCGTGTGGCTTGCAGAATTTTGATACCTTTTGTGTTGTTTTTTGCTTTAATTTGTGACAATAATTATACCGGTATATGACTTTTTACCTGCGCGATTTTTTGCTCCCAAATCCGAATTCGGCCGTATCTGACGTTTTGCACTGTACGACCGTTTGTTTTGGCGGAGATATCGATGGGTTTACTGTTAGCTTGGTAAAAAATGTTGACGAAGTGGATTCCTGTATCTTCATGTTTTTTTTAATAGGATTTTGTTGGCTTATGGGTTTCTTATAGGTAAGTATTAGGTAGTACCAAAAGTTTTCTTTACTTTATGTATTGTAGTAATGGGTGCCCGGGTGGGGTGGAAATGGGTACCTTTCAGCCCTCTATCGTCAATCTACAACTGCTGCTGCTGTCATCACTGCTTTGCGGGTATATGTAGTAGGACATAAACACCATCAGGCGGTGAGCTCCTGAGGATATGCTCTGACTGCTGGTTGACTATGGAAACCAGGGTAAAGTGTGTTGTGGGCCATAGACTAGCAACTTGTCACTGCAATATCACATTTTCTCTATTCACGTATCATTGCTAAAAGTGGCACTGAAATTCATAGGGGTATATAGGCAGATTATATGCTCTGCCTATATACCCCTTTTGGGAATAAAAGTGTGAGTTTATGTATGTATGTACGATCAGATATAAAAGGATTTCAGACCATAAATTTCTTCATTTTATTCGTGTTAAAAAACCAAACTTTCTACAAAGCGTATAAAATAACTATGCACAAGCAGTAAATCGATTAGGATAGCCTATTAAGAAAATAGCTCCAGTCTCTGTCAGGTATACTGATGATGTTGCGTTTTATCAAATAGGTAGATGAGTATAAAAAAACCTTCTCTGCATGTGCCATTTAAAAAGAAGAGCCACAAAAAATGGTGGGCAAAGAATCCCGCTTTGGCCCCGAGAAGGGTTGAGGGTCGAAGCTACGCGTATGCGATAGTAGGCAAAAACTATGATAAAATGCTATTTTTTAAATGTAATAGGCATGTGAAGGATTGGTTCACTCTACACCGATAAAAGCCACGTTTTTTCCAACGGGCTTATATGCTACAATGTCTATGTTATGCGAATAATGTAGGTTTATCATTCAAAAATTACTTGTATACGAGTAAGTATGTTGGAGATTTTACTAGATATGGATATTAATAGTTGTTTAAGGCAGTGAGTCAGTTCAAACTGGCACGACTATACGATCTTAAGGGTACAAATTGCAGCTAACAATCAGACTTTTTTGTGCGTGAAAACAAAGCGATTTATAAAAGGGGGTATTTTTTGCGTCGCTTTCACAACATGTGCAATGCACAATCGTATTTTTGACCTACTTACCTACACATTTCCTCTGCGGTAAAGGGTTACCTTTCCCTAATGGTACCTACATTACATCTTAGTTGGATTACAGCTATCCGGATTGTATTGTATTTCTGCTTCCTTTGCAGACAAGCGTTGGTTTATTTGTATTTAGGCATCATGTATATCTAATACAGATCTATGTGTAGAGGCTGAATATTATGCAAAAAAATGACTACTCAGATAATATTAAGTTTTATGAAAACTGGCAAACAGCGGATTAAAAAAGCCTTTGGCTTACCCGACTACCAACAGATTTATTGTTCTGTTTGTTTTAAGTTAGACGTGAATACCTAATAGGTACCTATTTGTCAACATCAAGCGAAAGATGTCCACTGCTGGACATAGGCCTCCCCCAGAGAATCGGTTTTGTGCTGCCTACTCATCAGCCTAGGTACGAAGTCATTACAAATACATAAGAAAAACACAAAAAGTGATTACAAATACATAATAAATGCACTTAATTCAACATGAGCTGTAGGTGTAGGTGCAATTCCTTCCATTCATTTCAATTGACATTCATAGGTGATTAAATTGAAAAATGGATAACTTCAACTTTGATATTAGATACCTAGGGTAAATCGCCTATAAGTGACCACTTAAGAAATTGTAATTCAGTTAATAGACACATATTTTTTTCAGACACCTTTAACATAATACATCAAGTCGCTCGAGTAGTCAGTTCTGTATCTACTTATTTTAACTTAATTGTAGAAACAGCAAGAAATTCTTTACTTTCTGTTTACTTTTACGAAGTAGCCAGTTATTAGGAGGAGGCCAGCCATAGGCAATTTACTGTATTTGATGTAGCTACTTAAATATTTATATACCTTATTGTAAAAAGTTGGGTTAGTCATCGATTGTTTGAATAAGCATACACATCGTTAAGAGCATACACATATAAAGCGCTATTTTTACCACATGATTAACTTATCGAAGTTTCGGCGCCTGTAGAGGGTTAAAAAATAGCAGAAGGGTTGACAAAGTGACAGCTAATTGAAATACGCCCATGTGCAGTGTTTTTGCCGGCTTTACTTGTAGGGCTAATCTCGATACTCCCCTGTGACATTTTTTTTAAACTCACAAGGTTAGTAAGGGGTTGTTTTGGATATAATTCTTTAAACTGCTTGCCAAAAATAGATTACCCATTCACTGTAAAGTGTCATGGAGAGCTTTTGGAGATCACTAGCAAGATGATTTTTAATGCGGATATAGTATCTGTCTCTCAAACCTGCTGCAGAGCGTTAAGAACTTTATACCCATAGTATGAATAAAAATCTACACATATAATAATAGAAAGATTTACATGGCGTTTATAGGTACTAGATATGAAATCTGATAGCGATAGCTAATTAAGTCATATTCAGACGAAATATCTAAGCTGGTTTAAGTATTCTGAGCCTCAGTGACAGTATATTTCGTTGCATTTAGCGGTTTGTTAGCATTGATATAAGGTTCAAAATTCGCATTTGGTAAGGAGCCAATTGAGGTGTTTCAGAAGTTTATCAATTGCCTGCCCATATTGACCCCCTCCCCCCGTATCATTCTTAAACTACCTTTGTATTAAATTCTTAGTATGTATTTTCTATTCTTTAAATCACAAATTCCCTCAAAGATACAGTACCTTAAGCTAACAGTTAAGCACGTTCAGATAATGAGGAAGCTATTTTGCTATTTTAAGCAGCATCTTAATGAAGTGCAGTAGCAAGCAGTGAATCATGTCGTGACCTCCTCCGGGATCACTGTTGAGGAGAACACGTGTTCGGAGCGATCAAAAGGAGATATTTTACACGGAAGGGTTACCTTCCGCACACGTCCCTTTGCTAAACATATCGCAACCCTCTCTAATTGACGTCTCGTTGGAAGTAATCCCAGTTTAACAACCATTCTTAATAGAATCCACCCCTTGTTAGTCGTTTTTGTATTTCCGGCGCGCCATTGAGACGCTGGACGTTTTGACAACAACTATTGTTCTAACTAGTACTAGTTAAATAAAGTGCGTTCGGAACCACAGGAAGAACTTTGCATGCGCGTCGAATTACTAAGGACGCAGAAACCCAAGGAGATATATTTAAACGCGAGGATTGCGTCATCTGTACGAGTAACGAGTATATATACAAGTTTCTTATATGCTTTTTTTGTGTATGATAAAAACTTGTTTATATGTATTTTAGATAACCGTCCAATAGCAAGCGTTAAAACAATCTACAGAACAAAAAACATAATATATATATATTTTACATAAGTACAGCGGCCACGGTCATACGGTTTTGCTATATGCCTAACGTTCAGATAAAGTGGATTGGCGGTCTATATTATTCGCGACTCACGCACACAACGGTCGCCTGAGCTTACAGTCTAGACGATTCCTGATTGGCTAGCGCTGCGTGAGGGCGATCCTCCTTCCTCTCGTATGATGCGATTCGCGAACCACGTTCGCATTCCTATGGCGAATCACTCTGGGTCCTCCGTATAACATACACATAATAAATTATTCATAAGCACGAAGGTCTCATTGCGAGTTTCATTAGTAAGTATAAAATGTTGTAAATGCTTACCAGGTAAGCAGGAATAGCTTAATTGAAAGAGTAGATTACATTAGATTTTTATGGTTATGTATGTTACAGTCGAGGAATTTTAATGTTTGTCACTTTTGGACTCTATTTCATTGGAATAGAGTCCAAGTGACAAACATTCATATTCCTTGGCAGTACGTTTTAAAGAGTTGTAAGTTAATTTTTGTCTATTTACAGGCTAATTGTTTTATGTATGATCACCCCTTTCGTTGGACGATCAATGTAGCAACAATGCTTTATTGATAATGCTTTATTGAATGCTTTATTGGTGACAAATTAGAAATATTTTTTCGTAAATATTTTTATGTAAATATTTGTCGAAACATTTTACCTCCAAAAAAGCAGCCAATTTGAGATTAGGCCATCAATCAAGTTCCATAGTTAAAATATGTTTTAAAAAATTTTTATTACCTTCTAAATTATTTTTTATTCAATTAATTTTCTTCCTTAAACAATACGTAGAGCTGACAATTTTTTTGGTAAGTAAATGTATTAACTTAATAATACTCACAAACAACAATAATTCATTAATCATAGACGCCGTAAAACCAACTGAATAACGGCCAAGGGCGTAGTTCTATATCTGTGAGAAAAAACTGCTTTGGAGCGGTCAGTGCGAAAATGCCCACTGTGCTAATGATTGCTTCGACAAAGCGGCGCGGCGAGCAAACCGGCCGACGGACAAAGCTTTGTTGTCAGAAGAACAAAGTGGACGTTTTTGCACAATACCGACCATATTAATTACCCTGGACAATAATTCGACAAAGGGTTTAATAAGCTTAGAGTAAATAAAAGCGTCGTAACTGACCGCTGTCCGGCGCGCCGTTCGAGTGTGAAAGGCGATGTGACGCAAATGGGAACTGAATATTAGGAATCCAAAGTTCACGTGTTTGATGTAAGTATTGAAATCATTTGTAAATCGACTTGGTTTATGCATAAGCGTTGACATTAGCGACGTGCATTTGCCGGGATTACTTTACAGTAGTAAGTTTTGTGATCAAAGTAATTTTGCCGAGATAGTGGTGGACTTTTCGAGTATATTATGCGTGTATTGAAATCGAAACGTGGTAGAGCACTTTCTTGGCTGACTTAACTTGGCCTAGGTACGGCCAAAACATGCAATGTTCCTACAGGGGCCTAGAAGTTTGTCACAGGTACGAAATCACATTTGGCACATTATAATCATACTTAACACGCATATAACGTAAATGCGCGTTACACATCGAAACGTCCGGATGTCCAGATGACCGGATTTCCGTTTGTTCTCCTCTACAGGTCACATTTCTCAACCGATTCTCGTGAAATTTTGTGAGCGGATTCAATAATTATAATTTTTATTAATAAAAAAGCCTTTATTGAAGTAAGAGTGACTAGATTTTACATGAATTTTATATTTTGCGCATTGTAACACAATAACCTACAAAGTAAATAATAAATAAATAAAAATAAACATAAGATAACTTAAAACTAAAAACCCCAACTATAAAAAGAATACGCCTTCTAAAAGGTCCGCCTGCAGCATGGTCCCCATAACGCTGGTTGCGTCACCTCTCGGTATCGCTAAAATTATATTAATTATAATGATTGAATCCGCTAATTAAAAAAAAAGTTGCCAGGTCAACAGCTCAAAAAATACATTTATTACCATAAAAACATAAAAAATACAAGAACAAAAGGTATACAGTACTAACTTATTTCTAGATAGGTAAATATTTAAGTGCAAGGTAATGGGTACCAGTCTCAGCGTATGCTAGGCATGCTACCCAGCGCTGATTTTCAGATTGGTCCGCACTCCGCATAATACACACACAATATTCGTATATATATAACCAATAATGTAATGTAAAAAAATCTTCAGAGTTCCTGGGTAATTTATTTTATAATAGTTATTCACCACGCAAATAGTTACGTAGGCCTAGTGAAATGTTTCGATTCGATTCAGATTACATTTCCGAAAGTTGATAGAATCTGATTAAATTGATGAATTCATAACCAAAATACAATACGATATGTTTTTTAAGGAAGGTACAATAATTTATAAACGCAAAAACGAACAGTTCTTGCCTCTTCATACTTTTACCTCCGACTTTGAATGGAATTATTTAAAAAATCGTCTTTATAATGAAATCGATACGATTAACCTTTCACCAGTCATTGAAATAATGACAAGTGTCAAATGTGATTTCGTACGAATCGCAAAGAATAGGTAATATTACCTACTTGTGGCAGTATTCCTGGGGATGTAAATATCATCAACGGAACACCAGAAGGTAGGAACTACTAGGAATAAACATATACCTATTTACCTATCTTGCATAACAATGGACATCTACTCGTACATGTGTGAACAATACGAACTGAAAATGTTGCTTGCATAATCGAGGTGATGTGTCATATGTACTTACATACTTCTGATACTTCTGAATTATATCAATTCTTATCACTGATTATATTTTGTACTGTCATCTAAGCATACAACATCTCCAGGTTCTTTAGAATGCATTGCATTTATTGCTTTTCTAAACAAAGAAATACACAAGTAGATTATAATATGTCTAATTGTCTATGTCACTGTCCACTTAGAAAATAATCATCCCTAACTTTGGACTGGATATATTCACCTCCTTCTAAAGTACTTATACAGTAGTTACCAACGCCTAAGTATGCCGTTAGATATCTATTATAATAATTAAACTAGTAACGACATCTACATGCTAGTATTCCCTACATTACTTTCGAGATAAGTAGACACAATAATAAAGGTAATTTCTAAAGACGCACGAAATTATTCTTACAATGTTGCTTAATTCAATATCAAGGCTAAGTGTGTGAACTTGCCAAAGTCTTTTATTGGCCGAAGGACTGCTGGTCTAACGTGGGTCAGAGGTGACGAACGGACCAACGTTCCCGGTTTCTATCATATCTAGTTTTTTGGCGGTTCTCCGTAGAGTACAATCATTTATAGTAGATATTATTATGGATGTTTTTTATGCAGTCCTATTTAGTCTATCAAGGATGAAATTAGACAAGGTTTCATGAAAAATCGCTGGATGAGGACCATATAGTCAAGCTTGTAAAAAGTTGCGCGGCAAGTGGCAAAATCATTGACGAACTGTGGAAGTTGGTGTAGGTATGCAGATTTAGACCATTTTTCGTGAGTGTTACAAGATTAGCGAAGTTAATATAATCAGCAAAAAAAAAATTACATCCAAAAATCGCATCTCAGACGTAAGAATGTTTTTGGTAACGTAGTAATAATTTTAATTAAATAAACAATAGAGTTCCCAAAAAAGTATCTCTATTTCATTTGGAAGTTGTCTTGTATAATGTTGTTTAATCGGTTCAATATGTATGAAGAAGAAATAATTCCTACTTATTTATTTAGAACTTTACTTACTTTTGTATCAACTCCCACTACTTTGTTATCTATGCAAATTCTATAACATGCCCATTTGAGTTTATCTTGCACAAAACAATTGCGGAGCGATGAATCATTTCACAGATAAGTTGCATTTTTGCACTAGGCAGGTATTTGTTGGTTAACAATGGGCTTCCAGGTCGACCAGGGGTTGGGTTAGTCACTTGTTTGGCACTGTCCGGTGGATTCGCCGGCCGTTGGTCACCCCTGACCCGCTGACCGCTGACCTCCTGGGACTGAGAACTTGAACTTAATCCCTGTGACATTGAACTTAGCGTTTTTTTTGCATTTTTTTACTCATCGGCCATTCACACGATGTAAACACTAAGGTACTACAAATAAAAGTGCTACAATAATTTTTAGGTAATAATATGCCTACAGGAGCTATTTATATAATAACCATGCAGTTATTAATATAATAAATAACCTGGGTATCGAGACGATTTTAAGAAGCCTAGACTTAATTTGCATTGTCATGCATGTCATTCACAAATTTGTACAAATTATCCTCGTAAAGGTGGTGGTTGGATTGGAAAATTCCTATATATATGTTTATATGTATCTATTTGTATTAGTTATTTTTATTTTCTGTTTTTATTGTAAATGTATTTATATTTTGGCTTTTATTCATATAATTATTTATATAATTTTTGTGGCTTTTATCTATATAATATTATGATGTTATTAAGATCTTGTATCCGTGTATCTTGTCATGTTTAATTCTCGGTTTGCGTATAAATCGTATCTCCACTCAATTGCTCAAAGGTTAGCTGGAAGAAATCCCTTATAGGGATAAGCTCGCCTTTGTACATATGTGTGTCAACTGTTCTTGTAATTACTGTTTTATTGTTGTGTTTCTCTCATGTACAATAAAGAATTTTACATACATACATCCATACAAAGTAACGTATTTTTTTTTACATTTATTTTTAATAGGGTTGTGGTCAATTGAGTTATGTAGAATATATTAATCACGATCGCAACAATCAAATCACTGATTCTAAACACAATGTAGCAGCGTATGGATTAAAATAGTTAGGCATGCAAATGGGTGTTCGTTGACATTTGAACTTAATTAATTCGTTGATTTCGCGGCTCTACGTCGGTTTCCAAAGAGTTTACTGTTAAATATGGAAACGTAATAGTTTTAACTATGTAGATACATATTTACCTATTTTGAGTAGCGTGACAATCCATAAATCATACCTATACAATACGATAAGTACGAGTCTGTAGTAAGATATGCACGTCCCAGTAATCGAAAAAGACCCAATTGGTTTACATTATGTCAACCAACTTCGCTCACTTGTATAACAGCCTAAGGTTGCGTTTCCACTAAATTTTCGATTATTTCCTCCTCTCGCTTCGATATAATGTATTACTTAATTTTATTGGCCAATTCTGCACGTCTCAGTGGAAAGCACCCTGAGAAGAACATCAGCTAAGATAAGTAAGGTACATGCACCACAAACCTTGAAAACTGACTTCAAGATATAGCATATAATGTACTCTTTGGATATAGCTTGATTCCATAAACATTGATGGTTGACGTGATTAGGTATTTCATATTTTTCCATGTCGTCATAAGATCCAGGTGAGATATTTTTTATGGCCACGTATTTAACCTGGCGAGGTAGCTAAAAAAACTAAAAGTCTAACCTAACCTAACCTAGATAAATAATAAATTGGCAGCTAAATTAATAACTCAGCGACTGTTCCCTGAGCGAACAATGCCAAGGTATTATTTTAGCAGCCAATTTATTATATTATGCGTATAATGACCATTTTTTTTATAATATACAAAAAAAATCTCTTTTTATATGATAGTTGATGTTCGTTACTAGGTCAGAGGTGACCAACGGCCGGTCACGGTGCCCACTGTCCACTGCACCCTTTCGCAAGTTGCATTCAAGTGATTCAAGACATCTGCCCGACGGGATTAATGCGTGTTCACTGGACATTAGTGGTATCAAAGACTATGATTTAATTTTGTGTCGGGACATATTGAATTTACTTTACTATATCTATGCGTTCCAATTAGTCTAATTTAACTATCTAGTATCAGAGCGAGCGAGCATCTTTATTGTCTTCACGTAGAATACGAGCTTTTTTTTTCTGAACTTACCTCTCTTATGCGAAAAGTGGGGATACAGTTTTATTTTCTTTCGTTGTGCTGTAGTTAGGATTTCTCTTCCTTTACGTATCCACCACCACCATATCAGCCCTAGGACGTCCACTGCTGGACATAGGCCTCCCCCGATGTCATGGGGGGTAAATGCCATAATCGCCACGCTTGGCATGCGGGTTGGCGATCGCAGTATCTCCACCGCACTCAAGGAATGCTGCTGCCCATTCCCCGGTTGTCTTGGTCGTAGTTTTAGGACATACCCGGGTCCATAACCAACGGGTCTTTCACGTATATAAGTTATGTTTTCCAGAAATAAATGTATGTCCGTATGTTTATTAATTCTCCTGTGCCTTTTGTATGTTGCTGCATTTGTCTGCCTTTATTTCCTACTCTCATCTAATCAAAGGTTAACTAGAAGAGACCCTTAAAGGGATACGTTCGCCTTTATACTTCATTTTTCCCTTTTATAAATCTTATCTGTTGTGTGTTTTTGTACAATAAAGAGTTTTACTACTAATATTCAAGTCGTCGGCGGGTCAGAGGTGGGCAACGGTAGCTGACCAGTGGCCGGTGCACCCTTTCGCGAGTCTTTTTCAATGCATCTGTTCGGGGTATGCATGTCTCATAAAAACCATTGAGATTATAATTTATTCCGTTGGTTAGAGAAATAACGCTTTATAAGACTTTTTATTTTTTTTACCTTTGCGGATGTTTATGATTACAGAAACGATGAAACTACCTAGTTATTAAACGTATTTTAGAAATAGGTGTAAGGATTGGCCGATATTACGTGATATCCTTGAAAAAGGGCGCGAATAATAAACACGCATTTTCAAACGTAAGTGCTTTTACGAGCAGAATATACTTAACTAATAAGATTCTACTAAAGTATCATTTAGACTCTCTTAATATTTTTCTTCCTTGATTAAATTAAATCTATCCGCAAAACATCGCACTTACGGAATGTTTTTCTAAACCCAATAAACACTTGCAAATAAAAATTGTATGCGGAATTCGAATCAGCATTGCACAGCGAAGAAATGCTGCCAGCATCTCTGGCACTGTACCCCTTATTTTAGATTATTTATTTAGCAAGTTTTTTAAATAAGCAAAGGTTATTTTAGTCATTAGGTTTTTGTTTGTGTGTTGAATAAATATCTTAATGCGGAACTGAAAACAAGACCTACCCTCGTCAAGTCCCTTAGGGTCGGCGGTCAGAGGTGAGCAACGGCTGATGGAGATCAGGGGAAGTGGCTTTGGGATAATTAATCTGATTTAATAAGTAACTGAGAACCGGGCTTCTTGGTATTGCATAACCCTCTAAGATGTCTAAGAAATTAACATGGATCCGTTGAAATTGAAACAAAAAGCGGCCAAGTGCATGTCGGGTCACGCGCAACATAGGGTTCCGTAATTGTCAACCCGGTACATTATGCGAAATTAAAAGTATACAAACATTAACGTTTTATGATTGTGTTTGTCACAACTAGCAACATTATCAAAGTAATCAATGAACTTATTCATATTCATTTATTCAATGCCAACCATGGTATTACAAGGTGTTGCACAGTTATAAAGTACAACATGGACCCTGCTAGGGTGTAGCAATAACATAACTTAACCTATGATAAATATCTAACAGATTGGATTATCAATTATCATTCACTAAAGAAACACGTTACAAAAATAAACAATAATTTTTACATGTTTAAATATTTTTGAAGAAAGTATAAAGTTTTTGCTAATAAATGTTTCTTTGATTTACTAACAATAGTCGTCTACCTCTCTCTTCTGCAGATTTGTCAGTTGGTAAACTATTATGTAGGATCTTTTTATTGAATTCCGTAAATTGCGAGGGCACAATCCTGAGATGAAATTGTAATAGGATTTAGTCCTCTATTTACAATGTGATAAATTGAATTGAAAAATAATAATAATAATTAAAATAAGTGAGAGAATAAATAAGTTCGATACAGACATAGGAATTATTAGGTACATTGGCATTAGGTTTATGTAGTAAAGTTTGCTTTTCAAATTACTCGTTAAGATGGTTACTTAGCTGAGATAGTTCTGTTTTAAAGTCATTATGTATACTACCATGTTTTTTTTTCACATAGTCGGTAACAACCGTGTAGCTGGCAAGGGGGGAGGTTAGGTCAGGTATCAAAATTAGCCTTTTAAGAGGCTTTAACACTATCAGTGCCAGGAAGCCGCTGGGTAGGCACTTGTCTCGTAGGCGCTTTCCGCTACATAGGGTTTTTCGCTATCGGCTGCGAGCGTAGCGCAACGTAATCGTTGGCAATGAAAGTGACTGTGGTCCTATGTGTCCACAGGAAAGTCTGACCACAGAAAAAAGATTTATAGGTAAAAAAACTTAAGAAAATGACCTGTTGTATGTAGTGGAGACGTATTTGTTTTTTATGTGTTTAATATTGTAATGTAAGTTTTTCACCTATTCTTGCTGATTTGATACATTAGTGCCCTCTCAGTTTTTAATGGTTCAATGTTAATTGACTTAAGGTCGCTAAGTCACCGATATTGTTGCTGCTAAACAGATAATAAATACAGCCAAGAACTTTAATTTGATAGTCCTGGCAAACTGTATCGTAATTCAAAGAAAAATATCCGAAATGAGTTGTAAATGAAAGAGCGCGACCGTACCATAGAATTAGAGAGAAGTAATAACAAAGACTGCAAATATTCAATACAGCATGGTAACTCGCTAAATAACGAGTTGGTCACTCACTGAATAAACAATAGAGTAGGTATGCCAAAGTACAAAATACGTGTATTGTAATGCAGTTCAAAAGCCAACGGATTAACATACACACCTTGCGATTTCTACTTGTTTCGCAAAACAAAACAATAGGGTTCAACGAATTCTTGATCATGCGTGAAGCCACTACGCGTACGGACACCGAATAATTCGAATAACGTTCAATACCTACTTAAGTCATTAAATAAAGGTAAGCTAAATACATCCGTTCGCCAATAATCAGTCGCATCATAACCCTCGACAGGAGACTAAGTAAGGTCAGGTGGCCAGGTGGAAAGGCAAGGAGAGATCAATCTGAACTAGGCATTGGCGGAAAAAAGAATGGACTGGCAATTATTCCACTGAAAAGAAGACATAGGACAAAAACCCTGTTCGACTTACATTACCTGACATGAAACTGCAACAATCAGTCAGGCATACGGTATGGCGATCTTTATGAAATGAGTATATTTTAATTTTTCTAAGTGTTCGCAATCAGTATGACTCTCCTGGAGTTGCAGGCGTCCATAGCCTTCAGTGACCGCTTATCAGGTGGGCCGTTCACTTGTTTGCAAACAAACTGCAGTGCGGTTTTTCGGATCTTATGATTAACAATGTTTGTAGTTGTACGCGTTTTATGTGCTTAAAATTATAACAAATAATAAAATAAATAAATATTACATTGGGAGATAGATACCCATTTTATTGCATGTATTCGCGTTCTTTGAACGGTTTCGACGGAATGTTTAATATGTGAATTTGGGATCACATTTTTGGCAATCATGCACATTGCACATTGTCAAGAACGTCTTGCACGACTTTGTAACTGTTGTTACTATAGAGTCTTCATTTTATTTTCCCTCTATTATACCTATTCTACTTTGCTTGATTTATTAATGTAATAAAATACGCCACCAATTAATCTGGGAGAGGGATCCTGAAATAAACCAAGTTGTCAGTTGTCGCAGGTTCTGACTCGGCGCATACGGAAGTTAATTCCTCTTTTTATCTATATTAATAATTTCGTGCAGGGGTACGGTAGACCCGAACGAGACCTGTCTCAAATTGAAGAACGTATAAAAATAACGATTTTTGAGTTGTACATATGTATCCGCAAAATTCGGATTGTCGCGTATTTTGCATTAAAAAGTGTTAATTTTATGACGAAAGGTCGGCCATATTAAATTCGTTGGTTGACAGCACAGACTACTAAGAAGATACTGTTGACAGCGTCGGGTTGGGTACGTTCGGAAATTGTAAACTATGTTTGCGTCCGGTGTGTTGGCCAGGTTGCTGGGCGTGGATTCGGCTAGCCGCGTCTGTAGCGTTTTGTTTTTGTAGTTTTCAAGCGTTCTATACACCTATCAGCCTAGCTAGCACGATAACTTATACCGTCACGTTATATGGGCGAAATGTATTAAAACGTCACATAAAACGTAACGGTATAATCTATCGTGCTAGCTAGGCTGATTGTCACAACAACCGCCTTCAAAGCGAATGTATGAGGCCTGTTACATGGTTATTATTATCACGTGATACATTCATATCACGATAAGTATCACGTGAATATTGAAGCAGAATCCATACAAATTTGAAAACTGCGATAATATTGACACCCCAGTATTGTGATAATATTAATCGTGTAAAGGACACCACTTGAATGTTTGCTGAGTCTGTCCGCCATCTTAAAGCTGCGTCTCTATTTTGTTGTGACAAACTACTAGGTGACTTATGGCTTTTAAACGTCTAGCAAAATTCTATCCCTATCTCGCTCTATCTTATAACTTAGTGGTACTGGGGGTCTACTCCGAAATTCGAAATCTGAACTTCGTATGGTGCCGTCCCTTTCACTCATATAGTCTATGACAGGAGAGTGAAAGGGGCGGCACCATACGAAGTTAGGATTTTGAATTTCGGAGTAAACCCCCAGCTCATGCCGTTCGCCGCGCTCGGACGTTAGAGGCGCTACCGCGAACCGACAACGAAGTAGGTATCTGCCTCTCTCTTGCACATGTATATTCGAACGATAGAGAGGAAGATAGTTCGTTTTTGGTTCGCGGTAGGCCCTCAGGCATCAACT
This sequence comes from Notocelia uddmanniana, assembly GCA_905163555.1. Lineage (NCBI taxonomy): Eukaryota > Metazoa > Arthropoda > Insecta > Lepidoptera > Tortricidae > Notocelia > Notocelia uddmanniana. Next base: position 29,844,016 of record LR991055.1, read on the forward strand.
TTAAAACGAATAGGGTATTTTACTATAAGAGAAATAAAATTCAAAATGTAATAAAAACCAGCCAAGTGCGTCGGAGTCGCACACTGAGGGTTCCGTACAACTAAAAAACAAATGTGATTTATCAATATATTGATATTTTTGGTAAAATATACTTCATAATAAACATTATCACCTAATTTCAAGTTATGGTCGATGGGAAGTTAAAAAATTATATGTGTGACAGACAACACACGGAATGTTCTTTGACTTTCTTCGACCGTCCGCCGCGCTCGGACTAAAGTGCTACCAACCGAAAACTAAATATATATGCCTCTCTGTCGCACTTGCATATTCGAGCGCGGAGAGGGAAATACTTCGTTTTCAGATCGCGGTAGGCTCTCTGGTCTGACGGCTCCTATTCCTGGATGGTGCGCGTATCGGTATGTGAAATACCTTTGACAAAACGGAACAAGTTGTTAAATAGCTTCCATTAATTGGAGAAAATATTACCAACTGTTATTATTATCACGCGAAATACTGCATATTGAAGCAACATCCATAGGGGCCTGTTACATGGTTATTATTATCACGCGATATACTCATATCACGATCCGTATCACGTGCAATGAATATTGAAGAAAAATCCATACGATTTTGAAAACCACGATAATATTGACACACCAGTATTGTGATAATATGAAGCGTTTAACAGAGCCATACAATTTTAAAAATCGCGATAATATTGACACATAATATTGAGTGTAAAGGGCCCCACTTAATAGAATTTGGCGGAGAATAGAGAGCTGCTACCGCGAAACGAACGAACATCGTGTATTTCCCTCTGTGTCGCTCGATTTTGCAAGTTCGACAGAGAGGGAGATACACGAACTTCATTTGTTTTCGTTCGCCTTAGCAGCTCTAACTTCGCACCAAAAATACTGACTGGCACATCAATATTAACAATTGCACATCTGAACTGAATTTTAATGAACAATTAGTATTTTAGCTATACAAATCAGTACTGATTACGGTGTCAAATTTTTTATGTGCCTTTAAATACTACCCTTATAAAAATGCTTAGGATTAACTTGCAAAGATACTAGCCTTTGCCCGTGACGTCGTCAGCGTAATCTTTTAGTCCCTATTCCATATTTTAATCCAGACTACAGACTATATTTCTATACGAAGTTTCATCATAATTCGTTGTTGTAATGTTTTTATTTTATACATTTTTGTACACAATTTCTTTTGTCGTTTGCATAACTGTCACGAATAAATGTTTACTTTATTTATTTCACCCGAGCGAAGCCGGGCTTTCATCTAGTAATTTGATAATGCACCTCAGCTTGTGTAGATATGAGAATTTGTGAGAAGAGCCAATGTAGTCAAATACACCAATTATCAATTTAGACGATAAATAACAAATAAGAATTGAAAAAGGGTGAGGTGGAGTAAAATGAACCCTGGACAAAAAAGAAAACTAAAGTGATAAGTCACTAAAGTGACTTACGGGATATACTTTTTCACTGCTCATGCTCGAAAAGCGTGTCATATTAGCTAGGCTTATCAAGCGGGGCTAAAGTAGTACATTTAACCTCTAGGGAAAATATATAATACATATTTATGATTACCAAGACATTTTAATTTGGCCAATCAAAACACTTCACCATATTAAATCCACCCATAACAATACACTTTTCTTTTTTTTTTCCGCTACCCAAAGGTTGTCTGGAAGAAATCGCTCTTTGGCGATAAGACCGCCTGTTGTCTACCTCTACCTACATATTACTGTTTTTTTTTCTGTTTGTAACGTTTCATTTGTGTGAGGTGTGCAATAATGAGTATTCGTATCGTATCGTACACTTATTAAACTCATTAAAAAATATTTGTATTTGATATCAACCAACCAGAATACAGCTACCAATCAGGTAACAGAATTAATTTCTCAAAACGTCCCTATTTCATAATAATTTCAAAAGTGATTAAATTGTCTGAGCAACGCTTCGAAGCTAACTATCTCGTGCTGAGGGCCTACTCCGAACTTCGAAAATCGAACTTCGTATCGTGCCGTCCCTTTGCGTCATATAGTGTATAACACGAGAGTGGTGTGGCTTGTTTTATACCCTAGTCATACAATCTACTATTTCTTTTACCCCCTTAAAAATTGTTCATTTTACCTGACCTTCCCTTGGGTACCTATTTAGTTAAAGTATCAACATAGTGAATTGGATAAAGCTATGAAAGGAAACAAACAGAGTTTGTGAATAACTACTCGTTATATGTACCTAGTACCTACCCACTACTTCGTATACCAAGTTTAATAAATTGATTCTGAGAATTTTACAGTTTTAATTATGCACGAGGAAAACCGAATTGTTTTCGTACAAATCAACGTCACATGTTAGGTATTTATGACATCAAAGTTAATTAGGAATAAAGCTTGGTTAAGTAATGATTATACAGGGTGATTTCGTGGTCGTGAATCAAGAATCAGTTTTCAGATTTGGTATCTGTTAGCCATTTGAAAAAAATGTAGTGACACAAAACAAACACATTTCATTTTTAATATATTTTGATGACAAAAATACTAAATCACAAAAAAATTCATGGTTACCCTACATGTACTATTACTTATTCTGTGACCCTACTCTCTTTGACGGATAGTATGGAGAGTTGACAGTGAGGTAGGGTGACCAAGTTGTATGAAAAAATATTATTTACCATTAAAAATTTGTTACAACAAGAGAATTATTTTAGTTATAAACCTTCATACAGACTGTGATGTTGTCTACTTTGAATTCTTGATCATGTGCAGTCATTCCGGATCAAGACCCCAAAATCAAGACTCCCAAATTTGGAGCAGCCCTACTGGGGAAGTACCTCCGCCTTACAGAAGACTAATATAAATAATTTATTATAATAGTAGTATATTAATGTATTATCAATAACGCCAATTTTTTATATAATTAATTTTTTTAATGTAATGTAGCAATACTATTCTATTCAATGAAATGTGTAATTAATAATGAATGTAAATGAATTATATGTTTACAAAACATAAATTAGCACGTAAGGTTCAACTGTCAGTGTTAATTTGTATCAATAAATAAATAAATAAATAAATAAATAAATAAGACTGCAGCCATAATAGCATCACATCACTACTTGCCCCTTAGGTAGGTATGTGGTGTTGTGTTTCTGGTGGTGAATAAGTTCGCCAGAGCTCCCGAGGATGCGCTGTGTTGGGAGTGAGGGCCGCCATATGTCTCTAGTTTGACAGCTTGAGACATATGTGGGTCCCTCACTCTCAAGACAGCGCATCCCCAAGTCAATAAAGGATCGCCAATGCTTTTGTGATTGCTCTGGAGTCCATAGGCTACGTGTCTGCTTACCATCAGGCAGGCCGTAAGCTTGTATGCCACCGTCGTAGTATATAAAATGGTCAGGATTACCGTGCTAGGTGGGAGGGTACTGTATTTAAGTTGTCGTAAATAACGAATGAGATTAATACAAAGAAACCTTTTCAAGCAAAGCCTAGCATAATTCAATTGAGTACTGGCCCTGTCTTAACCAGCAGAGCTCTATGCAGGTTGGGCATATTTTGATAATGTTTACCCATAATAAGCCGCATCACAGCACATGCCGCGCATGCGTCCGTGGGAAGTCGGAAGCTGCGACCTTTTTATTGGAAGCTCAATTAAGGAACCTCCTGTATAATTACAGGGGTGATTGCTAAATATAATTGAATACTTTTTCTTTTTAATCGTGTCGCCTTTCATCCGTTTTCCCTATTGCGTGGGGAGTCCAAATATAGGTGCCGTATGGCCGAAGCATCAAATATAGTATTGAAATAAATATACATATTATTAATCCTAAAAATGTGTATTTTTCTTTACGAGATCTCTGTATTTTCTCTATTATTACTTAACTTTAAGATTATTATGGAAATTTTTGGTATTTTATATAGTTTTTTCTTATTTATTGCCTTTTTAAAATAAATTGACATTAATGTTCAGAAAAGTAATAAAAATACACGTAAGCCATCTTTGAAGAAAATTTTTTTTTTTTTTACTGGGACTATTTGGAAATAATTACTGGCCCGCTAAATAGTTCACCGTTTAATTTTTCGCTCCTGTTACCTACCCTGTATAAAATAGCGATCTGGTCCTACCTGTCATCTATGTACATGTACAGTGTACACGCCGATCCGTATATTCCGTATAGATATAACATTCTCTACGATCGTACGATATTGGTGAGAATAATGGAAATGTCCGGAGAGTTAACTGTAGGAAGGTAATTATATTAAACTTTATCTAACTATGTAATTCTAACTTATAATAAGTACCTACATTTATATAAGAACTGGGATCCCAATCCCATACGTTTTACTCTGCAGTATTCCAATTTTTAGGGCTCCGTAGCCAAAAAGGCGAAAACGGAACCCTTATAGTTTCGTCACCTATACTTACGAAAAAATATTAAATTAGGTGGGTACCCTATACATGTAACCAGGGGATGAAAAGAAATGCACATAGACGTTTAAAAATGAGGTTTTTGAATATCCTTTCTATTTAAATCAACTCTTGTTGAGATATTAGCTGTCGAAGACGTGAAAAGTGTGTTCCTCCCTCTAATTTTTAACCGACTCCAAAATTTCAAAAGAAGAGGTTATCAATTCGGTTGTATGTTTTTTTTTATGTTTGTTAGTCCATAACTCCGTCATTTCTTAACCGATTTGGAAAATTCTTTTTTTGATTGTAAGTATATATATCCAAGTTGGTCCCGTTTTTGTCAAAACGCAGTTCTGATGATGGGGTCCATGAGAAATTGAGGAAACTCCTCAAATCTTCAAGGCAAACATATAGTAATTTTTGTGTTTTTATCAACAAGTCAAGCATTTTCATCCAAAAATGTGACATTGGATGAAGTGGAACTGTTGATGATGATCAGAACAGAACTCTTCAACGACGAAAAGTTCACGTTTGGCGATTTGTCCTCCTAGCTGCGTTTGTTAAGCAAGTTCTATTTTCACGATTAATTTTTGTCATGCTCGATTTTTGGTGATGGGATCCATGAGGAATTGAGAGAACTCTTCAAATCTTAAAGGCAAACATATAGTGATTTTTGTGTTTTTATCAACAAATCGAGCATTATCATACAAAAATGTGACATTTGATGAAGTGGAACTGCTGATGATGATCAGAACAGAACTCTTCAACGACGAAAAGTTCACGTTTGGCGATTTGTCCTTCTAGCTGTGTTTGTTAAGCAAGTTCTATTTTCACGATTGATTTTTGTCATGCTCGAGTTCTGATGATGGGATCCATTAGGAATCGAGGGAACTCCTCAAATGTGAAAGGCACACAAATAGTGATTTTAGTATTTTCATGAACTAATCAAGCATTTTCATTCATAAAAGTGACATTTGATGATGTGGAACTGCTGATGATGATGAGAACGGAACTCTTCAACGACGCGTAGTTCACGTTTGGCGATTTGTTCTCTTCGTTTTGTTTGTCAAGCAAGCAAGGTTTTTTCATGATTCCATGAGGAATTGAGGGTACTTAGTCTTCTACCATTATAAACATACATTATAGCCATTTTAATTTTATTGTATATCTATCTATCTTATTTTATTTTAGTGCACCATCTAAGTATCTTCTAAGTATCATCTAAGTATCTTTTACCGGCCTCCCCCATTGAAGTCGGTTTTTTTTCTTAAAAATTATTAAATTATGAAGTTTAAAATTCTGAATAAAATTGAAGTAGTGTAGTACATTAATAAATAAATAATTTCAACGATTTTTAGTTTGAACAAGATAAGTGTAACGGTTTTTGAGTTTTTGCTGAAAAACTGTCTTGCCCAAACAAAATGATGTAAGTGCCGTGAGTTCCCTATGAAGATACGACCTATTTAACTCAATTAAATAATAATACATATACCTATATTATTACTATTACATATGTATACCTAGGACAGACTGTCCAGTTAGGTAAGTCCAACTTCGAGAAAGAGGTTAATCGTCGAATCCGACTCAGCTGGGCAGCGTTCGGGAAACGTGGTCGCTTACTATGGGCCTCATAAGAAGGCTCAAAGTCACCCAAAGAGCAATGGAGAGGGCTATGCTGGGAGTTTCTCTGCGTGATCGCATCAGAAATGAGGCCATCCGCAGCAGAACCAAAGTGACCGATATAGCCCTTCGAATCGCTAAACTTAAGTGGCAGTGGGCGGGGCACATAGCACGCGGAACCGATGGCCGTTGGGGCGGAAAGGTTCTCGAGTGGCGACCACGTACCGGAAGGCGTAGCGTGGGCAGGCCCCCCACACGGTGGACTGATGACCTGGTAAGGGTCGCGGGTGTCCGCTGGATGCGGGTGGCGCAGGACCGGTCATTGTGGAAGTCTTTGGGGGAGGCCTATGTCCAGCAGTGGACGTCATTCGGCTGAATGATGATGATGATGATGAAATAATAATAAATAAATAAATAATAAATATTGGGAGACAATCTTACACAAATCGACCTAGTCCCAAACTAAGCAAAGCTTGTACTATGGGTGCTAGACGACGATATACATACTTATATTGATAATTACATACTTAAATACATAGAAAACATCCAAGACCCAAGAACAAATATCCGTGAAAAATGCACAAATAAATACCCCGGCCGGGATTCGAACCCGGGACCTCTAGCTTCGGAGGCAGAGTTACTACCAACTAGGCTAAACAGGCCGTCAATGTATTGTATAGTGGTTTTAAATGTGGACTAGTAGGTGTCGGTACGGAACCATTCTTTGTGCGTGATCGGACACGCACTTTGCCGGTTTTATTCAATTAATATCGCATTCGGGTTGACCAAACATCCTAATTATCCTTTCATTGTTATTCGGGGCACAATGTCGTCATTGAATGCTTATCGTTATTTGTTCGTCTGTCCTGGAGTAAATATGGCAAGCTCAGAAACATAACGTCCCTTACGCATGTAAATTCGTAGTCACTTACGTTATTATTCTACCGAGCTAACTATATTATGTTCAATTAGCGATTTGGCCATTTAAAGGGCAATTTGCATAGTGAGATAGTGGTATCATTGCTCCATAAACATAATTTGTGATATGTTGTCGTAGGTCTGAATAATTAGGCAGAGTAAATAATAATGCGCACTTTTGTGTCTTTAACATATGTATTAAAAGTGATTGTGTATATCTCAATGGACTTAGGTACTTAGATATGTTTAATCAAACGGCATATTTAGGACTATGAAAAAAAATAGAGCAGACTAGAGATGTGCCAAGGTATTTTAGCAAAAATATTGACTTATTTAGTACCTATTTATAGTCTAGGGCTAGGCGCTGACAGTGCACAGTGCTATAAATGATATTTGGGATCGTTAGAACTAAAAACTTATTTTTAGTTAACAATACTCAGAAGCTGACATTTCAAGCCCATTGTCAAAAAATACACACCTAATCAAATCAAATTGTATCCACGTCGTTCGTAATATTGTAACTCTGCCATGTGCTAGTATATCTGCCATATTCACTATAACTTATTTTGAATTTAAAAAATCCATATACCTATATATATTTAATGGCTATTTTAACCAGATGAGTCACCTCATACCGAGCATTCGCAAAATAATCGTTCTTTGTCCACTGATGATTATTATCATTTATTTTACCAGCGACAGTAGAATTCTTGTTCTTATTGTTATAGAGTTTTTAACTGGGTTAATCTTAATATGTGTCGGACTTTTCCGATAACGAATTAAGTTTTGCATATTAAAGCAAAAATTTCACGTAAGAGAAAGTAGATCATGTAAGCACTATACTTAATATATAATAATAGTAATTAACTATAGAATCAAATTCTACTAAGGTAATAAGAGTAATAACTATTTTGGCACTAAGAAAATATATATCCGTTCCTTAATTAGTATCCTACTATTTGAAATAAAAACATATAACTTTGTCATGTTCTGTTTAGTAAAATATGTATCTAAAAAACTGTCATTATTAATTATTAGAAACATTATTCCCATGTTTGGCACCTTATTACGTATTTCGTTGACACCTATTTGTTCACCTCTATTAAAAACATACATACAGACATAAAATTTAAAGTGTATTGGGTCATTGTCAAGCACTGGAATGTAAGTAACGTCAAAAAGACTACCTAAAAATCGTTGCTTCGTCATGTTAGCAAATCTATAGTACGGTCAACCATTTGATTTCTGGGCCACTTCGTACCTTGTCACAGTGAAAATCAATATGAAGGCTGCTAGAGATCCCATATTAATGTCACTGAGACAAAGTACGAAGCGGCCCAGAAATCAAATTGGTTGACTACCTATACAAAAGATATGTAAAGTTATTTTTAGCTATCTGGTGTCTACCAATCTATATGTTGGGAACAAAACCTGTGGTTCATAAAATTGATAACTCTGGAAAAAATAAGTATACTTCACGCCTAAGATGTTTATATTTCGCTCCTTATGTACAAAGTAATAAGGTGGGATAAACATATTATTGAAGTCGACTATAACTACAAACCCGATAAATCGAGATAATCGATCTTTGAAATGAATTCAACATCCTATAGTTCTAATTTCAAAAACCTTATATCCGTCGGGTTTGAATGTTCTGGGGGCCAATTCTCGGTCCGATCGAGATGCATGTCTATCGTGACATTGTATAGAATGGTAGAGTCACTTGTATGTAATCTCGAATAGAGATCATCTCGATCGAACCCGAGAATTGGCCCCCAGCCCTAGATTTATCCGACTTTTGTCTCTAATTCTAAGCGAGTATCCTACTGTTGTCTATAATTGTAAGCGAGTAAAATGTTTATAATAGCGCGCAGCGGCTGTAGAATTTGTAGTGCGCCAGGAAGCGGGCAGCGTGACGTCGGCGTCGCGCGCCTTAGCGGAGAACCCGCCGCGTGTTGAGGCAGGCGCAGCGCACCAGACCACACCGCCAGACACCGACAGCACACAAAATTAACTACCACACCAAATACTTCATATGTAAAGCTATGGAAACACAGACGTTGAAAAACGTTGTATGTTTAAAACATGGTACTTTTATATCCAATGATGTTTTTAAACACCCAGTATCCTCTCGTTGTTTACGGATTTCCTTACATTAGTAATTTTACTGAAAACTGACACAATTTTTTTATAGAATATCCGCATTCAAAATTGGTTAACTTGTGATGCTGCTACAATTACCAGAAGATTATTTATTTGTTTATTAATTACCTTGCGTAGTAGGGTTACGTGGAATAGGTGTTTTCATCCTAGGTATTTTTAATATGGTCTATTTTAAATTTCCCTAAATATTATTTGCACAGATCGAGCTTCTGAAAAGTGATATATACGCATGTCTATCTACACATCAGAACATTATTATTGTTATTAATTCGTTGGGCTACTGCATGCTAGCTAAGCTTATAGATTAGAGCAGATACGGGCCAAGCAACTTTTTTAATCGACGTAATGATATTTAAACAAACTTTAAGTATAGACCAATATTAGCTCTAGTTGACAAAGTAAATGTTTCTTACGCTTGCAGATTTTCGTCCCGTAACATTATCTGACCTGACGACATACCGTCCTGAAGATAAGACTAGGTTATTGCCACAGACGTTAGAGTCATTCACCTTAAAACGATGAGTTGTGGATGAACGTTCCTAAAGAAATCATGAATTTGATGAATGAATCATGATAAACAATATTTTTGGATGATCCACGCATTCGGTAGTATACCTAGGTTAATACATTATGTACTCGCATAGGTATCCAATTAACTATGTCAATTTACATAAAATTTTAAGTTTAAGTACAATCTCTTTATTTCATTTATTACAGAGTGTTTACTTAAATTACTCAATACTGTGACTATAATTTATCAAAAGGTTTTTATATTTTTTACAAATTTATTAGGCACAATATATGCATGTACTTAACTGTTATTGTTAAGACATGTCTTGTGATGTTGAATAAATTATTTCTATGACTTTGTCTGAATTAAAACTTAGCACTGCGAGCAAGCAATTAGACTTAAAATATAGAAATAAAAAAATCAGAAGGGTTAAACTGATTTTTAACGTTTTTGTCTAGAGTCACAATGTGGACACTGGCACAATTCACTAGTCATTTGTATAAACAGACCAATTCTTTCAGGATAGCCTGCATATAAATTCTTAACTTTTTATGCACAAAAATGACGTTTTCTGTAGACGCTACCGTCCGGGTCCCAGTATATAAGTCTATGTACAAAGCAATAACGGGAACCGCTGCGCCGCCGCCGCCGTGACGTGATTGTATCGACATCGCTGCTATCCTTCCATTCAATGTTAAGCATGCTTTATGACGTTGCTTCATTAATTAAGATGTTATATGGGCATTGCAAGACACGGATAAGTGCCTAATTAAAAGCATCCATAGATAATCCGAAGATACTCCGGACTTAATAAGGATTTAATTGCGAAAGCGATAAAATGAGATGATAAGGCTGTCTGGAAGACATCGCTCTTTAGGGATAAGAGCTCCTGTTGTTTGCCTCTGCTAATATCTCACTATGCTGTTTCTGAACTGTTGTATTTTTATTGATGTGTGCAATAATGAGTATTTGTATTGTAAAGTATAATCCGTTCTGTGGCAATTTAACACGATCTTAGAAATTAGATTTGGTTGATAGTATAAACTAAAAATACTATTAAATCATGTAGTCAAGCACTAACTCAATGTCTATCTATACCTTAAACAAACTCGGTAGGATCACGTTAAAACCATCCTTCGTACACAAAACACAAAACGACAACGGGTGGCTAAATAGTTAAATCCGGTCGTAGCAACATTGAAGCGAGTTTCGGCAAGACCATTGGGGGGAAGTAAGGACCCAAGGGCCGGGAGGGGAGGAGTGCAATGTCCTCGCCAACATCGGAGATGCCTCTGCGCGCCCTCCAGAAACTTCTATCCACTTTCAAACGTTAATGCCGAACGCGTTTGTGCCGATGCGTGCTGTGACCAATAGGTACTTTGATACATATTGGAGTTATCTATCATACTTGCACTTAACTATGAAAAAGTAAACTGGAAGAGAATGCTCCAGGGTAATATATCTAGTTTTTCTATTTGCACAATTAAAATAAAAAAATAAAAGGTAAGTAATCCCTTTCCATTTGCTCCTACTTCCTAGCTACTGAATATATCTTGAGTCTGACAAAGAAATTACTTAATTTACACCTTCGTAATTTTTGCCAGGACATGCCTAAGAGAAGCGTTAATAAAGGTAGGTACAAATTAAGTGGGAAAAGTTTTTCAGACATGGTTAATAGTTTTTATGAGATTGACATAAGATTGAATTTTACCCGCTAGTTGTTTGCGTATTAACGTTGCGTACGTACTTGTACGCAACGTACTTGCGAGGTAGATCTGAGTGTTATTTTTGTGAAGGAAAATGACAGTTGATTTGTTCTAACGCTCGTTCGAAAAGTTACGCAGTTACTCCTCTGGCCTGTAGAAAATGTTTTTTCACTATACCTACCTAATCGCATCGACATCGCTAATTTGGCGACTCCTTAAAACATTTCGGTGTCGATGACCAAACCCGAGGGAAGCTGAAACCCTACAAATACCACCGACGTTAGGGGTGACCGTCATGTTATTGTTTTAAAACACATAGGGTTTATAAGAACTTACTTAAAAGTTGTACCCGATGTGAAATAATATAATTATTAATTGAAAGTCTGTTTATTTTTGGTTTGTACTAAAACGTGATGTATTTACAAAAACTCAAATAATCGTTTTAAACCCCGGTGACATTGCGCCCGGTTATCCACCAAGATGATTGATGTCTGGCAAGATATGTCCGTTATCCCAAAGTAAAGGTTGTTAGCTTATTCGTAACTTAGAATAACAATTATACAAAATTGAATTTTAAACAAAAGGTAACTGCAGATATTCGAGGTCATCCTTTTTATTATTAAAAGTTTATGGTGGTAAAAATCGAGCTAACTATAAATTTTTGTAAGATTCATATCATTTGTCTGTGTTGTGAGCACTGAGTAAGCGGGTGCGGGTGCTGAGATACTATACTCACCGATTAATCATGTTAGGTAAACCAACGATTTTACCACCTATGCTTAATAGACATTACGAGTGTACTTGCAATAAATGAACGATTAAGAAACCTTATCAATTTAATAGGTATTACATATATAAGTCGCCTAGGTAGTTTCTACTGATAAAATAAAATGCTTCGGTCCTTATCGCAAATTTCGTGAGCCTAATGATTGTTGCGTACCTATGTCGCGGTTTTATCTCGCGTTTAATGGAGTATTCGCAATTAAGAATCGATTAAACAGTCAGAAGTCACGTTTGCTAACATTGGACCCAATAGATAACACGGCATCGAATAACGAAAGCCTATAATTTATCGAGATCAAATAACAATATTCAAGATCAATACTGATGGAAGATTTTTATAGCGAGACGAAATTTATTTAACTTACGTTAACCGTAGTTGATAGAAAGGGGATCTCATGTTACAGAATAAACTACGCAACTAACGCATCGTGTCTAAGAGTTAGAAACATGTAGGGCTATGGGACATCGCGTAGAATTCGGGGCTTGACCTTGGGGAAGGATCGCAGCGCAGCTCGCGGTCCCTGACCTGACTATTTCGAGTGGCAAGTGGCTCGCTGTGGCGGTACCGCTGCGCTGCAATGTGCTTACCGAAATAACTGCCCGCCCGCGCCCCGCCCCGCAGGATGTACTTGCCATGCACCAGGCGTCGCGGCAACGCACAGAAAGGGGCACGTGTCCTGGCGGTCATACAAACATCCCCTTGTGGCCAGCTTGATAGAAAACATCCGTCGACTCAATCCGTAGAAGTTTGATAAGTGGCAGCGATCCGCTCAATAGTTTAATGCACGGTTGAAAATTTCAACTTGAAATGAGGCGGGAGCTGGGTGATGGACGAGGGAAAGGGTCCGTTCAAGGCTGCAGTCGCTGCACTTTCACGAGAAGTGGCACACAACTAATAGATGCATCCATTATGCGCCGGCGTCGGCCGCGGCCGCCTCTCCTGTCAAAACGCCCACGTAACACACAATTTCTCCAGATACTGGCCACGAGATGGAATTATTATAATAATCATTATAAAGAGTTTTAGTATGCATCGCTTCAGACGTAATTAGGCAAAGGCTTATTCAATATTAATGGCACGTGGTGACTATTTGATGTGAAAATGTGATTTTCATTGTCACTGTCTGGGGAACTAGTTCTGACTAGATTATCGTGACGTTTCGATCGATATTGCAATGTTATTATGGCAAGCAATGCTGTGTTGATAGACCTTTCGTATGTAGCTGCATTAAGATAACTGTTATGACAGCGCGGTGAATATATTTAAGTACTTTACGTCAACATATCAGTGTAGCTATTTTGATGTAAAATTTGAAGTCGTATAGTTAAAATAAATTGTTTATACCCCTGTAGTTTACGTAAGGCCAGTTGTTCCTACTAACAATCGATTACATAGGTACGTTTATCATATGCATTTAGAGGCATATGTTACGTAAAACTATTAGTTAATGCAAACCGCTTATGAGTGGTAAATAAATCTAGTCTTAGCATTCTACTAAAACATTATTTAGGTAATTACAGTCCTACTTAACCTACACTATGTACATACGTACACATAAATGCTTACAGTACGAGTATGCGGCATTATGTACAATCAGCAGAGAAACGTGACCCCCCTGCATAGAAGTTTAGTATGCATATGTCATGTATCTCTGCAGCTGACTGTACTAGGGTGGCATGGTTTTGCCTGAGAGTCTGTTCGACTAAATGCATTGATTTGGAATCCAGTTTGTATTGTCACCCACGTTCGCTTCCGTGCGGGTCAAGCCTATGTCAGAATGCATATCAATTAGTACTTATATTCTTCTCCTTCTTCAATGGTATTAATACCGTGCCACGGAAATAATATTCCAAGACAAGTTTTAAATAAGCAGGCAGGTCTGGAATTATAGTGGTCTTCAGGACAGAAGGGAAAGTCCATAGGATATCGTAACGCTTTTCTTTCATATTCCTTTATTCCTATTCTGATTTTCAAAGACACGAAAGTGGTGCAATCCCTGTGACATGCCGAGGACCACCAGCACTACCACCATATCAGCCTAAGGACGCCCACTGCTGGACATAAGCCTCCAAGTTGGCGATCGCAGTATCTCCACCGCATTTCAGAGATGCTGCTACCCATCCCCCGGTGGTCTTGGTCGTAATTTTAGGACATACCGGGGTCCAAGACATGTCGAGAACGTCTTTATGTAACTCTTCGAACGAGCGTTAGGTGATATCAAATCATTGAGGTATATAATATAGAGCAGACATCCTGATGATTTGCGCATGTCACTGAGGCCAAGTAAGAACAGTCTACGTATTTAGTATGTGGCGTGCACTAATGGCGGGCAAATCAGTGCAATTTAAAACGTTAACTTATAATGCATTCTTGTGCAATGTGCATTTCATTATTGCAACATGCACCCCAGAAAAAATAATAAGAGCACAGGAATTTTTTTTTCCGGTAAGTTTACGGATATTTTAGCATAATTCAAATTATTGAATGTTACTAAAATTTATATGACATACGCGCCATAATGGCGGCCATTATTTCAAAGATTAAAAATGTAGAAGTGACAATTACATAATACGATCATGACTTAGACCAGGTATTAACTAAGTCTCGGCCATCCTAAAGCAACATTAAACTTAATAAACGGTGACAATTTGAAGCAAATTGAAGTGTATGCATTTTATACATCTAATTAGCAGCAACAATTTGAAACAGCTGTTTTATCAATTAATCCTTAATAATTAGCATTGATTACTTTTTAGGAAAGTCGTATTTCGAAATATATTTTGAGGTTTAGCCATTTATCCCGACAAAACAATCAATGAATTTAAGATATTTTTACGAAATTGTGTATGACATTAGTTTGACCTTACCCTCTACCTGTATTGATGACCCTTTGCCATCTTTTCATTTAAAAAAACTAAATAACACCTGTCATCTGTGGTAGTTGACGAAATGTCACTGACAATCGCATATATAGTTAGGTAAGCATTATGGTTCGGGTTTGATACTATAAACTCCATCATGCTTATGTTTTCCAGCTTCGGCGAGATCCTAAAATCTGCTTTAATGAAGTGTACGCTCATACAGGGTGTGTGGTCCATCATCTGCCAAACTGAAATGGCGGATATGTGGGGTCATTTGCTATCTTCTACGGCCCCAAAAAAAAATCTTAGGCCCACGTAATTTTTTATGTAATTATTCTTAAGTTATTTGGAGAATCTTACAGGTTGACTCGTTAAACCTGAATTTTTTTAAAAAGTAAGTGATCGAGTCTGCATTTTTTTATTTATAAAAATGTGCAACGACGTACGGTTCTGTCAAAATCAAATTTACTTTCAAGTAACGTCTAGTTTTTTTTTATTTACCCGCGAAGATTTTTCAAGGTGTAAAAAAATTCAGTCGCAGGTAAACTTTAAAAGGCAATAAAAAAAATATCATGTTCTAAAAATTCTTTTAAAAAGTGCTTTGGTCTATCTTCTTTCTAATGATGTGCAATAATGCTAAAAAAACCTTTCACAAACTTTATTCATTTGTCAACTTTGTGAGGAATTAGCCTAATAATCGATATGCAACTTTGGCAATCTTCAGTCTCAAATTCGGTACGGAGGTTTGTAGTAGGTACACTAAATTAGTAAATAACAATCAAATTTCAATCATTAAATCATAATCATTCTGTCGTTCGGGTGTGAGATGAGAAAGAGATCTCCCTTGTGAGAGGAGTCGGATATTTCTGCTATGGGAAGCGAAGAGTGGGAGAGAAATTGTCAGGCCCTGCACATATACGTCTTCCTTGTGATAGAGGGGCGAGGGGGCGTGTACGCCTGGAGTGCGAGATCTTAGGGGACGCTTCGGGTCTTAGGCTTTTGGCCTCACGTGCCTCGCCGCCAATCTACGGGCCTTCGGCCTCAGATGGTTCGCTTGTAAGACATTCACTCTGGTTAGAGGTTCGCCTGTAAGATCCTCGGGTCGGGGATTGGGAGGGTCCGCGTTTTACATGTTTTATCCTCTCAAAAGGAGAAATCTCTTTCTCCTCACATTTGGAACAACACTCACTCCGAGCGATGACCAGTGAACCTGAGGGCCAAGGGCCCTTGCATAAGCGGCGTCGAAGGCCAAGCTTGGCGTAGGCTCGAAGCGTTCCATAAGAGCGCCCGATGGCCGAAAGACCGACGGGCGAGCCCAGGCGGACACCTCCCCCCCTCTTTCACAAACATGAGGTACAACGCCTGAAAACGAATGAAGAAAACAATTCGTGTTCCCTCTCTGTCGCTAGAATTTGCAAATGCGACAGAAAGGGAGATACACGAACTTCGTTTGTTTTCTTTTCGCGGTAGCGGCTCTGACTCTAAATCTCTCCCGCTCGCTCTCCGCTTCCCATAGCAGATTTTTAAGTCCTGTAACAAGGGAAATCTCTTTCTCCTCTCTCATGTGAAACAACAGAGTGATTGTGATAAAATAAAATGATTGAAATTTGATTATTACCCACAAATTTAGCGTACACAAAAACCTGTTTACTGAAGTTGAGCCCAAAGATTGGGATAGTTGTATATCGAATATTAGCCTAATTTGTGATAAAGTTGTCAAATTAATTAAGTTTCTGAATTTTTTTTGGCATTATTGCGCATCATTAGAAAGAAGGTAGACAGCAGCACTTTTTAAAAGAATTTTTAAAACATGATCTTTTTTAATTATTTTTTTAATTGCATTGCTTAAGTTGACCAGCAACTGAATTTTTACCTCTTGAACAATCTTCGTGGATCAATAAAAAAAAACTAGACGCTATTTGCAAAAAAAATTGATTTTTATAGAACCGTACATCATTGCACATTTTTATAAAAATAAAAAATGCAGACTCGATCACTTGCTTTTTTAAAATTTCAGGTTTAACGAGTCAACCTGTAAGATTCTCCAAAAATATTTTTAAAAAATACATAAAAAATTGCCTGGGCCCAAGAATTTTTTTTGGGGCCGTATAAGATAGCAAATGACCCTACCTATTCGCCATTTCAATTTGGCAAACGATCGACCAAACACCCGTATTTTGCAGCTCGTTTTTACTAAACTTATAAATCATACCGTTAATGGACGTTATAATTGTAGTGTAGTAGGTAGTAGTAGTAAACACTTTATTGCACAAATCAAGTACATAAAAGAAAAATTAACGTAACTTTAAATGTTTGTACAAAGGCTAACTTATCCCTTTAAGGGATCTCTTCCAGCTAGTTAACCTTAATTATTAAAACGATATTATATAAAACTAATATTGACTACGATTACGATTTATTGTATTGATTACGATTGTTTTATAAAACGTGATTTTGACATGACTTATTCATGACAAGATTGACAAATGTATTTTTTAATTCGTCTCATGCTTGGGCTACTGTCTTAAATCAGCCACGGCGCGTAATTATTGAAAAGACATATCTGATTATTTTAATTAAATATTATAATTATTCTCTTTAAAATCCCAAAACAAGGAAATGAGTGTCTTGAAATCGTCTTTATTTTGTGAAAATAATATATAAATGAACAATGCGAAATCACTCCTTTTTAAGTTTCCGTAGTAAACAAGGAATCCCTATAGTGCCGGCATGTTAGTCCGCCTGTCTGTCCATTCGCGGCTTAGCTCAGTAATCGGTGCTACCTACTGGAAAGCTGTAATTCGGCACAGGCATAATATGTATAATATCTAAATATCAATCACGCCGACAAAACGGTAGAATAAAAATTTGATAAATTATTTTTTACTTTAAGGCGCTTTGATAAATAAATAAATATAGGGGTTTTTTATTGATTTCCGCTCCTTCAAGCATATAGCCGTAGCATATTTAGTTATTCAAAATTAAAGAATTTTTGTTTTCAGTTTCATACAAAATAATTAATTATATCACCAAGGGTGAATGAAAAACGGACTTAAGAGTTAACGTGGAGGTAAACAAAAGTTAATGTCAAGTATGACATTCGAATGACACCGTACGTCAACATTGTTTAATTGTTAAGGATCTATTATACTATACTAGGGGTGTTAATGTTAACAAAAATGAATTCTTGAATATCTTCGGAATGGTACGAATTGGGGTACTAGTGTCTTAGAGAAGATTACTTTATTTCATCTCAGAATTGTACATACCCTCGTAATTAACGGAATTCAATAAAAACATCCTGAATAAGTCCTTGTAGTATTAACAATCTTTGGATCCAGAAGACCAAAATAAATGCATTTTTTAATTAAATTAATTAATCGTAATCGCGAACTTTTTCAAACGCGATTTAACGGAAATGATTTAACAAATCACACTATTTTTATTTCTGAATCTTAGTTCCGATAACTGACACATCTACCGCACGTTCGTATTCTTTGACGCAACAGAAGAGGGTAAGGCGGTTGATGGAAACGTCAAGAAAAATATAGCTGGCCAGGTACGTACACGTAAGTACTTAGTAATCGACAATAGTAAGTCAATGTATCAAATCAAATGTCATTTTCACCTCTGAAAATGACAGTTGATCTTGACACCTATGCCCGTTAACGCGCGTTTGGAAAAGTACGCGATTACGATTACCCTGCGGGATCATCTATGTATTCACCCTTCAGACCTTCAGATCAGCCCTTCTAACCGCACACACGTAACCACGTAACAAGCATGGGGTATGTGTGTGTAGGTGAGCAATCTGCTGCGCCTGCGCCTCAAGGCCACTGGCCAGCGCTATGCTGCCCTACACAGCTGAACAATTTGGAAGAACGGCTTAGAGACTAGGTGACATTAATTTAACCTGGAATACTAGTAGCGCGACTGCCTGAATTCCCTGATTGACAAATATCTAGATGTTGGTAGTGTTGGTACTAAACTTTGATAGATTCATAAATAAAAATTGACTAAAACCCGAGGGGTATCAGATTAAGGCGTGGGCAGATTAGTGAATGGATTGACAATTATTCTACGCTCCCAAATATATCATGATGATGGCGATAAAACCTATTTCTAAAATGAGATTTTTTGTCAAAGGTTATTTATTGATGAGAAAAATTACCCTTCCGCCATGAATTTCGATTTCGTTTTTGAACTGGAATATCTTTCCTGGAAAGTTGTAACAAATCTTGGCGGTTAAATCGAGGGCTGGCGGGGCGGGGGTGGCCGACGGGTTCTGCCGAATGACTTAACGTCCGGGAGCGCGGCCAACGACCTGCCCAATCTCCGCTGCATTAGCATAGCAAGCAATATTCGTGTCTAGCCGCGCGCGTGTGTGCGTCCGGTGCATCCGTGTGCTGCGCCCGCGACGATTCACACATGACGCGCCAGTGTAAAGGTCACGCACACCACCAAATCATGTAAACACCACATGCAGATAGATTAAATGTTCACCGTGTGCGTTGTATCTTTCCAGTTCGGTTATGTAAGGGCAGCCTTATAATTTCTATCTAACGATCAATATGACTAATGAAAGCTATTATTTTTTGTATTTTTGTAGGTACCTACACTTTGTAATATAATGCCATGTTTCGTACAATATCAGCTAGATATATATTTAACTACTTTTACAGCTTACTAATTTGTCTAGTATCAGATTTTCCTGAACTCGTGTTTGAATCTATTTTTGCGTGGGTCTACACTCTACAGTGTGTCTACGGCATTAAAGGAAATATATCTATTTAAAATAACTTTGCACTTTCTTCTGTATTCTTCCCCAATAGCTACCCTATGTTGGTGTGCGTGTGTGTAAGTATATTTGTAACACGTTTGCTGCGCTAGTGTGCGTAAGTGGGAGCGCGGAATGCGACGCCGCCGATATAATTTTTAAGTCGAAGCCAACATTTGATAAAAAGATCAAGTTCAAAGGGGCAACTAACTTACTAGATATCGCTTAGAAAAAGTTGTTTTGTGACGCGAGAGTATTACAGCAGTTATTAATTGTTTCATGCAACTTTAATTATATCTGCTGGCGAGCGCCGACATACGCGTGAATTACGATATATGAAAATGTCCGAGTGAGAATTTATTACTAATAAAATAAAATATATCGTCTTCTCATAGCATTTACTTGCAAAAGGGTCACTTGCTTAGAATCAATAATTTGTTTACAACACACATAATCGAATTCAGTAGCTGTAGGCCGCACACAAAGCGCTCATTGTCGAACTGTGAAAAAACGGTTGTAAAAAGATTTGCATTTATTTGCATACAGTGTCATTATAGTGGTGAATGGCACTTGTATTCGCGTTACGGGCTCTTTGTGGAAGTGTCGGGCCCTACCCCATTTCGTACCTGCAAAGTTGTTTTTTTGGCCTGTCTATTGACGCGCTCGTAAAATTGGACGTTGCGTAATTTTTCCGCATTTGTGTAAACCCTTTCCGTTTGTTTTTATTGTACTCCTTTATTTAGCGCCGTTTATACCCGTCGGCGTCTTTGCGGAGTTGTGCAATATTTGAGGTATGTCGTAAAATAATAAAAATTGCGCTATTCATCTGCAGAAAACGTGCGTTGTGCAGTAAAGGGTTTAAGCGTTGCCAGCTTTGGTTTCTCTTTTATTTGCCCCGCCATAATTACTCTAAAAGGACCGTAACGGTACTTACCTATTTCTATTGGAAAGTAATTTCTCTGTCGCATGAGTCTAATGGACGGCGCGGCGTAGGTACCGTATTAGACAGATAAGAGGTATCTAACTCTTCATTCTTCATGCGGCTACTCACTAAAAGGACTTGTCATTTTAAACTAACGGTTAATCAGGACCTCATACACACTTATGTCTATTAGTGTAGCAGAGTGGCTTTCAGATATTTTAAGTAAGATTTTAATAACACACATTGACATTAACATAGTGCCTTTTCTCGGCAGACATCTGAAATGAGCATTGCTGAGTATGATCATATCTAATATCTAAAAAAAGTGCTAACTTGGTATCCAGAAATTTATTTATTCGCATTAAAATGATGCTAAAATTATCAAAACTTGGTAGTAACAAAAATTTCGTCTCCGAGTTTTGTTGAATTCACATTTATAGCGCTGGATGCGGGTGGCGCAGGGCCGGTCATTGTGGAAGTCTTTAGGGGAGGCCTATGTCCAGCAGTGGACGTCTTACGGCTGACATGATGACATTTATAGAGTAGTAGATAGTTAGCCTTAAATGCATGTTTTTCTTTGCCCAAAAAATATATGTGATAAGTACCCAAGTACATAACTGTTTCCTGATACCGGGAAAAATAAATAAAAAAATAAAATTCCGATTTTCACTGAAATACTGGTGTTAAGTTACATAGGTCAAATCGCATTTATGGAAATATATAAATATTCTTCACATATATATGGAAATTCTTATTATAATCAATAAGGTACACTATTGGTGATACATATGTATCTACAATAAATCAATGATATTTAAAATAATAACAAAGCCCAAAAAACTCGTTTAAATCACACACCGAAAATCGACATATTACTACTTTTTGCAAAATTTCCGCCTTTTTGCTTAAAACACGCGTAATTCTTTTTTAATACAAATCTTTACAAATCTGAATGATAAATATGAAAATCAATTATTTTACCTAATGAAATGATATCTAAGAACAGCTAATTATGTTATAATTTTGAATGAAAATTCATGATTTTGTTATGTATGTATTTAAGGGTTAAAATATCTACCTAAGCCTAAACCTATCTAATAGAGAGATATATTATATGAACAAAATTACCACGAGAATGGCAAAGGTCAACATATCGACGTAGGTGGTAAGATTGTGGTTTAATATCCTTTCTTTAACATCCAACTTTTAGTTAATCTAGATAGGCTGCGTGGTTTTTAACTTTTTACCGTAGGTTAGGTAGATCTATTGTTCCTCTGCGGCGAAAAGGGTTTGCGTCCTAATTGCTTTTTAAGGATGTAGCGGCTTTCTTTTCTTATTGCTCAATCTCAAAATACAAAAACCCTAACTGTTTCTGCGAAATAAAAGTTTTTTAGCATCGGAAACAATTTTATCTGCAATTGCGGCGCTTGCGCTCAAAGGAGCCGCCATTTTATATCAGTACAAGCAAAGGAGCCGCTTTATTACCACAACCTTTAACAAACCTTTCTCCGACCACCCACCCCATCTGCAAAACGTTGCGCATTTCTTATCACTAATATTTACTTAACGGTGCAAGTATAAAAAGAAACCTTTTAATCTTTCTGCGCAACAAAGCTACCAACACAAATCAAACAATAGAAGAACGCTAAAAGCTTTCCACCTTAAACATATATAGGAACATCAAATGAATCCCAATATTTGCTGACCGCTCATTAACCTTATCTGCGTACATCACCACCAAATTCGTTTTATAAAACGTAACATCGCTCAAATGATAATCGATTCGTGTAGTAAATGGGTCCCAGGGTATGCGTCAGACAGCTTTCATCCATCACCAGGCCAATCGGCCACCAAATATATAAAAACATAGCTATGACGAATATATATAAATCGCCTTAGACCATTACGATTCGACCCACCATAATTTGAGGCGAGGGCATAGAAAAACATTTCAGTGTTTGACATGGCCGAGGCAAATGACAAAAGTCAATCTACACATCAATCGCCAAACATTGGAAATTCGGGAGGCAACACGCGACTGTTCAATAATGCACGGAATATCGATGTGGGGCATCGCACGGGCCGTGCGTGGCCTCCGCTCATCCTCGCGGCCGGACCGACACTTCCCAGCAAATTATTCATAAACGTAAACCTTCGTATTTACGAATTCCAGTCTTATTCATTAGCTTCCAAGCAGTACTCATAGGTCATGCGATTGGTAGTTGGGTCCGACTGAGTGAGAAGCAAATCATATAATAAATACAAGTGTCGAATCTGAACTTTTTAATTATTATTTTATTTTAATTTCAAAAATCTTCATTTCTGATCATGTGAGCTATTTATAATTTTAATTGAACTTACCTCCTAATTAATTATTACTTGATTGATTACCAACTCGCACTAACGTCTATGTATTATCTACTCCTATAATTAGTAAGGTATAGGATAGGACTGACTACCTATTGCTGCAGGGTCATGATGTGAATCCAAAACTACCAATGTAACGTGCTGGCGCAGCGTTGGGACTCGCCGCTGCTCGCGCGCTGGGTGTGGCTGCACGCGCCAGTTGTACCCGCACCACGTCAATTTTAATTTTAATTTTATTTATTTTCATAAATGTTTGACTAACATAGTCTTGTAAGTTTTTAATTATTACTAACAAATGTATATGGATTATAATCCGAAATAAATAAATTGAATTGAATTGAATTGAATACCTATTTTTTAATACAATGGATGCAATACCTGATGATTAAATGATAGCTCTTAGCGCCAAGTACCTAAAATGCAGATCTTTAGACTACCTTCGATTTCCTGTACTTACTTGTCAGGTTTCAATAGGGTAGGTATGTTGTGCTATAATAGTACATTACTACAGAGGCCGGGACGAAAGGGAACAACAAAAAAATCTAAGTTTTGTTTTCAATACACATAGTGGCAGAATGTCATGATGCCTGTGCCACAAATTTATGTGGAATGGAAATTAAAAAAGAGGACTTTGCCGGCCTAGGCCTGCAAGATTTTATGAAATTCCATTAACGACCTCTTGTCCTAGCCGCACCTGAAACGTCATACTTCGCAGCCTATTATAAGGAACATAACATCAATATTTCATTGCATGTTTGAGAAAATGTTCTTATCTAAGTACGAGTATCAAGACCTCATATGACATGTTGTAGGAACGCCGACACACATTTATGAAAACTGTGAACTTTTAGTGGCACGAAGCGGGTGATAGGCAATGGGTGGAGGGGGTTGCCAAATGACATGTATCAATTATTCACACAAATTTCCCTGCCACATTTGCGTGTAGAAGACAAATAGATGCCTTTTGGACGAGCCGAGGCCGAAACACCTCTCTATAATTACGAGTACAGGCATTACTTCAGTTTCAATCAATTTAAAACACACCACTGTTGTGAAGTGTCATTATTACCTATTGAAAATTTCCCTAGCTATGCTTCAGGAAGTAAGTTCTAAAATAATACAAATATGGCGAGCGCTTGGAGAAATAATGATCCAATCAATTTAAGTTAGGTTACCATGCAGCGTCATTATATGAGAGGAAAATACACAAAAGACTCATTGGATCAGCCGGCAACATTCGATATTCATCTACTTAGCGATTGTTTTCCAAGTTAAAAAGCGTTTGCGTTATAATGAACCGATAAAAATGTCCGTGGGGGGGTGGTGGTGGCGTGAGCTTCAATTATTCACCGCGCGTATTTTGGTCACGAGGACGCTGCCCACGGAGCCTCAACCGACGACCAATAGCCTGCCTCCAAGGGGTTGCTTTACAAATTAATGAACTGTCAATTTTACCTGAAACGTCGCGTTGAAGGCTCCACGTGCAAGACGAGGCTAATTCGGCGGAACGATCCATACGTCGTGAGAATAGACCTTGGAAATGCGTGTGTTAATAATCTCTGCCCATTTTAAAACATCCGATATATATAAAGCTTTTTTTTATAATTGAATTTGTTAAGGATAAAATGACAAAGCAGTCTCTGATGCCGACTAAAACAAAACCTTGTGTTAGCATGGGTGTTTTGAATTTGATGAAATGACATTGCCATCTTCCAATGTCATGGTACCAGTTTTTCTACTTTTCAACGTATTTGTATCTATCTCACATAAAAATAACTATTAGCAGGGAAACCTTGGCCTCAAAATCTCCGAGTAACCTCGACGACTCACGCGTTGAACAAACTGTTTAGGCTACAAATATCGCAACTGAATAGATTACCTACGCGTATACGAGTGTAGGTATGATTGTTTTCTCATGTCATGGATATAAGTCCTTATCTTATCAACTAAATAAAATATAATTAAAAGTATACGTAACCTTAGTTAGGTACTACGCGCACTTTTATTTTCGTAACATGAAATGAGGCATTTATTGAACCGACATATAATATATTATCTTGCTTAAAAATTTCTTAAAAAAAATCTACAACACCTTTATACAGGTACTGATCAGCAGATAATATTACACGCAGTCTTCACTCTTCAGGCAGAAATGAGTATTCGCATCTTACGTATACGTAATCACCATTGATAAGTTTTGAAGTTGGTTCAGTTTAAAATACCAGGCGATAGACAGTGTATAGGTTACCGAGTACTAGGGCGCCAGGAGTTATCTGCCCGAGCCCATGTGTGCGACGATTTGTATCTCGCGAATTAGGCAACGCCCACTCGCGAACCGGTTGCCAAAATGACTCATATCATATCATTTGTGTACCTACAGTTTGCAGACTTTATCGTATATCCTTGTCGTTCATTGGTCAGTGGTTGTACATAGGTTTATGTATGAACATTTGTATATACAATTTTAATTTGTGTCGTTCACCTTTATGCCAAGCCAAATATCAATAATTATAAGTATACATGTATATAGGTATGGTCGTCTAAAAGAATACCTCCTGTGAGTTTCTGCTATCCTAAGAGAAGTTCGCGAAAGTTCGCGAAATTAGTCAACTCACACATTGTTTTGTCATCTCGTCTTTAGTTCTACTAATTAATTACGTGTGACAAAAATAGGTACGATTGAAACATATTTCAATGAAACTTCCAAACTGTTGCTGATTAGGAGTTATTATAAAAAAATTATGAATGCAGGTATTCTTAATTAGACCTTTAAACTTCAATAGCATTGTATCTATTGCGACTGTATTGCATTAATGTAAGTAGTACCAATTACACATTAAGGCAATATTTGGGTATCATCGTATTGTAAAAAGCAATAAAACTAGATTTTTGACACGATTTGAAGTGAAACATTGAAATTATATATTTGTAACAAGTTAACATCATCGTAGATCGTCTTTACGAATATGTAGAGTCAATAACAGAATCAGGAAACAACCTTCAAAGTTTATGAATGAGTTGGCCACGCTGACCACTTTTTTTAATAACACAAACACTTCTTATAATCTCATAAAGTCCTGGTACATTTGTGCGAAATTGGCGTATCTTCCTCGCCCGCCCACAACAAAAACACTTTTTTTGCGCGCCCGGTCTCAAACTCGTCTTTGTAAATGTAATGTCATCATTACGCTGGTTGCACCACAAAGCGGTGCATTTATGCAGTTGTCGCATTTGTTTGTAGGTCGGGGATACCCCGGCTAGACGACGGTTCATTGACATCGGAGTGCGAAAGCGTGCAAATCTGAGGTCAACCACTTTGCTGATCTTTGTTTATGTATGGACCAGTAGTATCTGTGCTAGCAAAAATACACACATATGTTGCTATTTTGTTGTTGTAGATATGAGAATGTTATTGTTACTTTGTGAAATGTTATAGATACTCCTACAAGATTTCTGTTAGTGTATGTTCAGCTCATTAATTAGGTATTACAATAAGTAGGCACTGTATCCATAAGTACTTAAAATATTTTAAAGGTATGTTGGTGAATTCTGAGGTTTTCCATTCATCGACGTTGGATAATAACGGTACACAAGTTATACGTATTGACTTTGATTTCATGAACGTGTCAATGTTATGTAGGTATAACAATAGCCTAAAAGCGTGGATGCGCTATCGCGGCGCGCATGTGCGCGGTTATCGGACGAGCGCATTTTATCTGCGCAATGCGTGCGCGCTCGTTGCGTTTCGCGGCGCGCGACGCGATACGCGCGCCGGCGCTTCGCACGTTTCAATGCGTTGCACAAAACGGCTACGATTCTGTGGAGCAGACACAGTTCTGTATATATAATGGTTTGTTTGTGGGACATATTATTTTACTGCCATTCATGCTATTATGCTAATTTATTCACAAGTATCCACTCTAATCCGAAATTAGACTATATTTTTTTTTGTCTCTTTGTTACCTTTTCACGTTTAAACTACTGAGCCGATTACGATGAAATTTAGGCCAAAAGTGATAGCTATGTATACCGAGGTAGGAATGGTAGTTTTCGTCCCGGACATCATCCCCTTAGAAGAGACTTACTTATATTGGAAACAGAATTTTGAATAAAAAAACAATATTAAAATAATCAATAGGTATGTGAATAGCAAAAGCTAGTATTAGTATCAGAATAATAAATATTAATAAATAATAAATATAAGGGGACAACCTTACACAAATTGGATTAGTCCCATAGTAAGCTCAATGGGTTTTTTAAAAAGGCTTGTGTTGTGGGTACTAGATATGAAATATATATAAATTTAAGTAATTATATACGTACATAGAAAACGTCCAAGTCTCAGGAACAAACATTTATTAGTGCTCACCACATAAACAATTGAGATTCGAACCCGGGACCTCTAGCTTTGAATTGAAGGCAGAGTCACTTACCCACTAGACTAAACATGCCAACAAAGAGTATGCAAAAGTAACTCGGTCTGTCCAGTCTGTTACCATTGCACGCCAAACTACTGAACCAATTGTGATGAATGAATGTGATTCCCGAATTCCAAGCTGACGTAGCTAGTCTTTTTTTGTAAATATCTACTAAATTAGCGAATTGATGAACATTAAGTAGATAGTACAATACCTACATTGATCTCTCAAAACCATACGTCATCGAGTGAAATCAACTTTAGTTAGTTATTTGCATTCGTACAAAAAATCAAACGGGGATCTCTAAAACACTGATAAACACAGATAATTTCGCAAAGACAGTTACTAACGTACGTATATTAATTTATAATTTTGATTCTACAATACGTGAGGTTTATTAAGAAATCGAACATGCGTTACGCACATGTCAAATAAGATATAAAGTTCTTGGAAGTCAAGACGGAGTTGCCTAACGAATTCTTTACCTAAGTATTGCTAATCCATATATTGCAATACTTGGTACAAAACAATGCAACTTACCTGCGTCCACATATCACATGTAGGTAAGCGAAAAAATACCTAATACAAAGCATAGTGGTTTTGTAGAATGGAATTATCTGACCCAAAACCACTTAGAGGTCAAGAAAAGAATGGCCAAGGGAATATTGTTTCTATGCGTGGTCAAATTTGGTGTGCAGTGCAGCGAATTCTAGTTATTGATAACGTTATCGCTTCCATGGAACTAAGGCAACGCGATAATGGCCGACCAAATAGTAATTTGCAATATCTAATAGCACCCACAGGCCGCAAGCGATATCGATATGCCATGAGTTTTTACTGCAGCATTTTATTAGCATCACACGTCATGTTATTAGTGATGTGAGATGTGAAATATAAACAATTTTGATGGAGTACTTTGGAATTCGCAGTTAAATGATCGCATTGTACAATTGTGCATGCAATTTTTATCCCTCCTCCATCACTTTTATCATTTTTAACCGACTTCAAAATTTCAAAAGAGGAGGTTATCAATTCGCTTGTATGTTTTTTTTTTTTTTAATGTTTGTTAGTCCATAACTCCGTCATTTCTTAAAAGTAAAAAAGTAAAAGTAAAAGTAGTTTATTCTTCAAATTAGGCATATTACATGCACCTATGAACGTCAATAAACTACCACCGGTTCGGAAAAATAAACCTCTGCCACGAGAAGAACCGGCGTAAGAAACTCGGCGAGGTGTCATTTTTTCAAAACAATATACATTGTATAGTTAAATATAAATTACAGTGTCAGCTACTACAAAATAACTGAAATAACAATGCTACAGTAGAAAACATATTTTCGCGATAGATTACCCGTGCAGGACGCTATCACTGCCAAACATCCCTATCCATGATGTAATCGTTTATCTTATAATATGCTTTTGAAATAAGTGTTTGTTTTACTACAGATTTGAATTTAGAATTACTAAGTTCAGTAATGTGTTTAGGAATTTTATTGTAGAATTTGATACAATTTCCCAAGAACGACTTTTTCGCCTTTACTAGTCTATAGAAGGTTACTTTCAGTTTCCCAGTATTTCTCGTGGCTATTGGTTTATCAGCGTTCGTTGGAAAATTGCCCAAATTCTTCCTAACATACATTATTATTTCAAATATATATAGGGACGGCAGGGTTAGAATATCTATTTCTTTGAAAAATTCTCTTAATGACTCACGTGACCCCAAGTTATAAATTGCTCGGATAGCCCTTTTTTGCAAAATAAAAACAGTTTCAATATCTGCAGCTGATCCCCATAAGATAAGACCATAAGTAATTATACTTTTTAAATAAGCAAAGTAAACTAACCGCGCCGTTGCCACATTGGTAAGCTGCCTTATTCTCCTGACTGCAAATGCAGCAGAGCTCAACCTACTTCCTATCGCTGTTATATGGGAACCCCACTGCAATTTTGAGTCCAATGTAATACCTAAGAATACAGTAGAAGTAACAAATTCTAATGTTTGACCATTAAGTCTAATATTTGTATATAAGTTTCTGTTTGATGAGTTCGCAAGAGAGAATTTAATACATTTCGTTTTTTTCGGGTTCAATACTAAGTTATTGGCAGCAAACCAGTCAGATATCATGGAGAGGGTATTATTTGGTTCAATGAGTTCAGTATCTCTCCTATTTACCTTGAACAGTAATGAGGTGTCGTCTGCGAACATTACAATGCCTGATCTTCGGCTTACCATATATGGCAGATCATTTACATAAACAAGGAACAGGAACGGACCTAGAATAGACCCCTGAGGTACTCCCATCTCTACCACTGTCTCTGACGAAATGGCTTTATTTATCGCTACCTTTTGATTTCTCTGTGTTAAGTATGACTTCATGAGATCTAATGCGTGCCCTCTGATGCCATAAAACTTAAGTTTACAAATTAAAGTGCCATGATCTACACAATCAAAAGCCTTGGAAAGGTCACAGAACACTCCGATGGCGTCGTGCGACTCTTCCCAAGACTGCAAAATAAATTTTAATAAACTTGCACCTGCATCAGTAGTTGACCTACCCTTCGTGAAGCCGAACTGCTGTGCGTGCAAAATATTGTGAGAATTAAAGTGAGAAACCAATTGCGTAAGCATTATTTTTTCGAATATTTTGCTAAACGCAGGTAGGATAGAAACTGGACGATAATCAGAAGGATTATCTCTATGACCTGATTTGAAAATTGGAACTACTTTACTACATTTCATTAAGTCTGGAAAAATGCCGTAGTCTATACAGTTATTAAAAATGAGAGCTAGAGTTGGTGCAACGACCTCCAGAATAGATTCAAGTACCTTGACTGACACGCCCCATAAGTCCTCAGTGCTCTTTATTTTTAACATTTCAAAGGACTTCAGTACATCTAGAGGAGAAACATGATGAAATTTGAAATTAGTTAGTGATTCTAATTTTACGTTGTCATTCAGAAGGGATTCAGCTTTTGTGGTAGATGATGCTAAACTTTGAGTAGTGACTATAGGAATTTTAGAAAAGAAATTATTAAATTCATCAGCTACTTTTACTGCATCAGTTATTAAATTATCCTTTACTTTCAAAGAAATTGTGAACTCTCTATTATTTCTCTTCCCAGTCTCTGTGTTTATTATTTTCCAGACTGTCTTGGCTTTATTATCTGAGGACTTAATTTTATTATTCAAGTGCATTGCTTTTGCTTTTGTGCACACTGTTTTAAACAATTTGGAATAATCCCTAACATACTGATGGAAACATTCGTCAGTGGTGCAAGATCTCCTTTCATAAAGTTGGTATAAGTTATCTCTACTTTTCCGAATTCCGGTAGTTGCCCACTCATTAAATCTCATTTTATTATTTATCTTAATACGCTTTTTACTACAAGTCTTACTAAATTCGTTGCACACTGTATTCAGAAGCATTTTGAATTGATCATTCGGATCATTTGATTCTACCTGGGTGTTCGGCATGGCGACTAGTAGATTAGACTTTAGTAATTCTAGTCTACTTCTACTCAGCGGTCTTATTTCTATAACGCGATCTGGATGTTTTACTTCGCAAGGTAGCCTGACCATCTGAGCTTTATGATCCGAACGAACTCCATTCACTATGCTACTGTCTATATGAGAACTGTTTAACCAAATATTATCTATACAAGTGGCCGAGGTCGGAGTAACTCTGGTAGGTACTTCAAACAAGTAGTCAAAATTGAAAGATTTCAAAAGAGTAATGTACTTATCTTTTTCAGCTGATTGTGATAAAATATCGATATTAAAGTCGCCGCAGACCACTACTGACTTTTTACCACTTGTTGCTTTCCTGAGTACATCCTCCATAATTTCCATAAAAGATGTTAAATCACCTGATGGTGGTTTATAAATGCAAATTATCAGATACTGATCCATCTCTGCACAAGCAATCTCGCAAACACGATCAACAGAACAGCCTGAGACGTCTCTACGTTCCTTAAAAGTCAAACCATTTTTCACTAAAATAATAGATCCACCACCCTCTGCTGTAGTTCTGTTGAACGCGCTGGCCAATACGTAATTATTTACATTGAATTTCATCATGTGATTCTTTAACCAAGTTTCTGTTAAGCAGACTACATCTACATTAAACTCTTCCGTAAATAATTCTAAATCTAGTATTTTGCCAGTGAAGCGATTAATATTTTGGTGTAATAAAGTTACACTATTGTGCTTCTCTGTTGTCCTAACAGTCAGTTTAAAGACAAATCCGCAGTTGGAGATGTCGTCCTATCCAAGGTGGAGGGGAGCTTTGATTTCCGAAAACGGAATTAATAAAAGATGCTAAAGATTTAGCAAGTCTGTCAGT
Source organism: Notocelia uddmanniana (assembly GCA_905163555.1). Classification (NCBI taxonomy): domain Eukaryota; kingdom Metazoa; phylum Arthropoda; class Insecta; order Lepidoptera; family Tortricidae; genus Notocelia; species Notocelia uddmanniana. The sequence goes on from LR991055.1 coordinate 29,875,839, forward strand.
TGTAATACGGTAATCACTAATAGCATTATTAGTGTCAAAAAATATAACGTCACTATGACGGCACGTCAGCTTATATATAAGCTTATTAAGATTACACGCATGACTGTTAGCACTGCATGGAGAAGCAGAATAGGGTAATGCGCCTATAATAACATTTTTAGCACCTAGCTTAGACAGGCAGTCAAACTCAGCCTTCATCTCAGAGTACCTAATATTTGAACCATCACCCAACATTAATACAATTGTTGTTTGTTCATCTATATGGGTATGTTTGATGTTATCTATAATTTTTAGAAATGAGGCATCGGGCATACAATGATTTATAACACAGCTGTTGAGAATATTATTACATAGAATTTTGCCCAATCCTCGCCCTATCCTATCTGAGAAAACAAGGGTTCTACTCACATTATTAGAGGCTGGAGTTATAGTTTCCGGTGACACCGACAAGCTGCTGTCCGGCACTGATGAGTATACTGCATGTCCGGGCATAGGATGAGCCTGCCGGAGCCCACACTCACATTCATACGAAGACTGCTTGGTAAGCAGTGCTTCCAAACATTCCTCGTTGTGGTGGCACAGCTCCAGAAGTTCATCCGCTGCCAGAATATGTTCACTGATTTGCTTCTGGGATATTACATATTTATTACTTAAATCTCTCAAAGAATTTTCTAATATGTTCAGTTCGGCTTGCAGTTTCTCAGTGTCAGTTTCATAAATGGTTCTACTGTAGCATAATTGCTCATTACAAGAATTTAATTCTTTCAGAACACTGACATGATTTTTTCTCAAAGTAGTAATTTTATGAATATTAATATGCTGTCTGTACAGTCGTTTTGATTTTCTTATAAATCTATTTAGCTTAATATACTTTTTGTATTTCCTGTGACTTAGAAAGTTAACTTGTTTACTACAAAGGGAGTCCTCTGTCAAATCAATCACACTAGAAGGTCCAAAATTGCTATGACACTCTGCATAAGTGTTTGGTGTCACAAGTTCATCAAAGAGCCGCCGGGTGGTGTTGAGTTGCTGGCACTGTGCTTCCTCTTGCAATCTACGGACCACCTTGTGGGCATCGGAAAGCTCATATTCCAGGTCATCCACACGTTGCAGTGTCCGCTCATGGATGTCACAGCACTCCTGAACACTGTTCAATTTGACCAGCAGATGGTCACGCTGTGTCACACTATCCCTATGCAAAGCATCCAGGTTGGCTAGATCACGTTTGAGTTCTGTATTTTTTTGAATAATCTTGTTAACCTCCTCTTCGCTTTCATCGCGTTCCCGCAGTAGCTGGTCACATAGAGTTTTAGACTGCTTTAGTTCTTTGAGTGTTGCATTGAGTTTATGTTCCAGTTCACGTACTGTGGCCTTGCGTGTCATAAATGAGCTAGACATGGTGAACTAGCTTGACACACAGCTCTCCACAGCACCTGAAATGAGACGGCAACGCGACTAAACACCAAGCAGAGAAAGACCAGTAAAGAGAGAGAGAGATAGCAGGAGTGAACAGTTTAGTGTGATGGTAGAATGTAAGTATGAATATGGAATGGAGAAATGAGTCGTTAAAGGATTTATAAAATGACTATTAGGCAGAGTGAAACACAACAAGTACAAAAGTTATGACTCAGCTGACCGGGTGCAATTTCATTTCCGAGTGAGGTTATGCTTGTAAATATTTATTTACTTGGGAAGTATTCAAGTAGACGTTATTTAAATGTAATAAAAGTTACACTACTGACTTATTTATAATTATATTGAACACAATTACTCCCCAGGTTTATCGTTGAAGCTTCAAACGATGTTCCGTTACGATGACGTTTGGCAATTCTAGAGATCTTCTTTCTTCTCTTTTGCACTGTCTCTTTCGATGAATTTTATAACTAACACTATACTTGCTACTAATAAACACTTTTTAACTTAACTAGAATACTAGTTATTCATTATTAACATTTATTTTATTTTATTAATCAGCTGTGTGAAATTTGACGTCTACGCGTATTTGAAAATTAAAATTTTACCGATTTGGAAAATTCTTTTTTTGATTGTAAGTATATATATCCAAGTTGGTCCCGTTTTTGTCAAAACGCAGTTCTGATGATGGGATCCATGAGGAATTGAGGGAATTCCTCAAATCTTTAAGGCAAACATATAGTGATATTTGTGTTTTTATCAACAAATCGAGCATTATCATACAAAAATGTGACATTTGATGAAGTGGAACTGCTGATGATGATCAGAACAGAACTCTTCAACGACGAAAAGTTCACGTTTGGCGATTTGTCCTTCTAGCTGTGTTTGTTAAGCAAGTTCTATTTTCACGATTGATTTTTGTCATGCTCGAGTTCTGATGACGGGATCCATTAGGAATCGAGGGAACTCCTCAAATGTGAAAGGCACACAAATAGTGATTTTAGTATTTTCATGAACTAATCAAGCATTTTCATTCATAAAAGTGACATTTGATGAAGTGGAACTGCTGATGATGATCAGAACGGAACTCTTCAACGACGCGTAGTGCACGTTTGGCGATTTGTTCTCTTCGTTTTGTTTGTCAAGCAAGCAAGGTTTTTTCATGATTCCATGAGGAATTGAGGGTACTTAGTCTTCTACCATTATAAACATACATTATAGCCATTTTTATTTTATCGAATATCTATCTAAGAGTGCACCATCTAAGAAATAATAATCTTTTCCCGGCCTCCCCCATTGAAGTCAGTTTTTTTTTCTTAAAAATTATATTTGTACACTTTCAAATACTAAGTATCATTTTTATTAAGAAATTTTTACGTTAGATTTACTTGAAAATGGTATAACTATATTTATTACTTTATTAGGCGAAACATTAAAATAGCCAACTGTAGAATTTTTATAACGCAATAAATAAATAGACCAAGATAATGGACAATTCATATGAATATTGCTCAATTATTTCAGAAAGCAGATAAAAAGGGTGGCGTAAAACACAAAGTAAAATAAAAAAGGTTCACAGGACATTTGGGATCAACTCGCAATTGGCAACAAAATAGTTATGGGCTTGAAATATAAAAATGAGAAAGGGTTTAGTATAAGCCTTTTGAGGCGGGTCGAATCGGAAATCGACAGCCGGCCATTCCGTACTTTTTAGAGATCCTGGGGAAACTCTGTAATCCATCCTACTAATATTATAAACGCGAAAGTTTGTAAGTATGGATGGATGTTTGTTACTCTTTCACGTAAAAACTACTAAATAGATTTTAATGAAACTTTACAATAATATAGCTTCTACATCAGAATAACACATAGGCTACAATTTATAAAGATATTGTGTGGATTGTAAATATTTTTACAAGCGGAAACGTCCACTTAGCGGAATTATAATTTCCAATCGAAAATGAAAACAATGGTTGAATTGTTCAAATACTAATACTGCGCAGACGAAGTCGCGGGCACCAGCTAGTTACTAATAAATGCGAAAGTTATTTCGTCGCTCTGTTAGGTACCTCCACAATGATTAACTAATACTAAATGTATATGTGGCATGTCGAAAGCTTAGGTTTGCTATGGATGACTAGTTAGTAGACTGTTAGTGCGTAGCATGTTTGTTTTTAGTTTATTTAGAATTAAGTACTTGATAATGTAGCAGTACTATCAAGACATATGGCGTTGTGTTTTTTGCTTGGCTTTTCGCTCACTCATTTTTTGTATAATTAACTATGCTATCAGAGAGGACCTGTTATTAGCTCACTGTCACTACTGCTTTAAGTTATTGTGTATTATTTAAGCTGAAGATCTTCCTAAGTAAATAAATAAGATACATAACCTTTAAAAGGCACCCGAAAATACGAGTAAAATAAGTAATAGGAGCCCAATTTTTTTACTGTTGGCAAATAATCGTGTACACCCCTATTAGTTACTCGTATGTATGTTAATAGTTCCATTTTATATCCGTTATAAATATTAATTTATAACTAGAAACCTAAGATAAAACCTTATCAAATAATAAGTAAGTCTACGGAACTCATGTCTTGAATCAGCAATACTTTCGATTTTTGCCTATCGTAATAAAACTGTCAGTATTTGTCATATGCCTGAGTGATATTTACTGTCTATTTGTTTCTTTTTGGGGTGCCAAAATAGCATTTATGTTATTGGAAATACTTTTCATAATATCACGTTAAGTTTACATATGATCATCATTCTAAGCGTTATCCCAATACAGTTGCATCCTGAAGGATACCTAAGATCCGCTACCTAATCCCAAGAATTGGCGTAGGCACTAGCTTTTATGGAAGCGACTGCCATCTGACTTGCCATGTTAAATTTACACATATTTGTTAAAGATATGTACACAAAAAGTTCTGTTTATTATTTTTTTATAACGACGTCAGTTGCAAAATATCAAAATAACCAAACCAGAATTAACATGAAACCTGTGTTAGATTTCTAGTCGAAAACCAACAATGGGTATGAAACGGCCTCATAATAAAATTCATTATTCAACCAAAACTAATTATATGATACCTACCCCGGCTAGTTGTGGCGAAACCCTACAATGTTTACCCTTGTGGACTGGTTGTAAAAAATGGAGCAATTATAATAAAAATACAATTTTGGCCGCAACCCCTGTTGCTGAAGGGTGGTTGCGAATAAAATGACCGTAAAACTCTAATCGTGTAGGGTTTGTATCGACATATGCTGACCGGCCTTCGGCATGATTCATGCTAGATGTCATATCAATATTTACTCAGCCATGCATAAATAGGAATGGTAAACTTCTAGTGAAATGGAAGCTGATGTTATTTTGTTTTTATAATTTTAACCGCAACACTTTTGACTCTACTTTCTACACTAGTTACCAAGTATACAACGTAACAAACATGACTCTGGTGATGGTAAGTGAACACCGTAGCCTATGGGCGTTAGTAACTCGTGGGGAATGTTGGTATGGGATGACAGCTAATAAGCGATTTAGTTCTTGTCCTCGCTGTAATTATAATAGGACTCTGGCAACAGTGGCAACCTAACTTACCACGGAACCCTAGAATAATAAGTATCTGTAGTGGTTTTACTTTTCCAGTTGGACAGTATTAATTAAAAATCAAAATTTTGAGGTAAGTAGGAATCTTTAGACAAGCTGCAGTGTGGCGGGACTCACGAGTAACGACGCTAGGGGCGTTCTTTCATAAACTGCTTCGACTCGTCTTTGACAATAATCACTAGTCTAATCTGATCCCCATACGTCAGCAATGCTTGCGTATCCGGGTACCATATTTATACTGGTCAGGGTATAAAGCTTTGTGAATGGCCCTCCAGGTGTCATCTACTGTCCGACCAGCTTTGAGCGATACCTATAATTATGGCTCCAATGGACGCTATCATGTCCATCGCTATTATTAAACACGCGCCATATAAATACAACATGACTGTTTATTGATTTTGCTAAAACACTAGTCTATCTTGAAACATTGATTTCGTTGCTAAAGAATTCAACGACAGGCAGTTTTATTTGTTTTAGTTCTAATTCAATCTGATTAACACTATGTTTTACTATTGCACATTTAGCTACGCGCTATCGCGCCGAAAAAATTCAAAACTGGTCTTAATAAATCAGTAGCGACCACAGAAGAATCACAAGTGCGTTACCGACCCTTTATTAACTTGAGGATTTAGAGACATATGCAGGTCCCTAACTATAAACACAACGAATCCTCGGAAGCTCTGGCGACCTTACTCACCATCAGGAACCACCACCATTACAGCCAAAGGACGTCCACTGCTGGACATAGGCCTCCCGCAAATTCACGGGGGGTACATGCCATAATCGCCACGCTTGGCATGCGGGTTGGCGATCGCAGTATCTCCACCGCACTCCAGGGATGCTGCTGCCCATCCCCCGGTGGTCTTGGTCGTAGTTTTAGGACATACCTGGGTCCCATACATCAGGAACCACATACCTACATAAGGACCAAGTATGGTGCTGTTATCGCTGCGGTCTTCTGTAAGGTGGAGGTACTTCTCCAGTTGGGTTGCTCCAAATATGAGCGAGATGACGCTCCGCTGTGAGTGGAAGAGAAGAGACTAGAGGTCTTCTCTTCCTTTCTCATGTTCAGATATTATTATTATTATTTTTATGACATAGGTGGCAAACGAGCAGACGAATCGCCTGATGGTAAGCGATTAGCGCCGCCCATGGACACTCGCAACACCAGAGGGGTTGTAAGTGCGTTGCCGGCCTTTAAGATGGGAGTACGCTCTTTTCTTGAAGGTTTGAAGGTCGAATTGGTCCGGAAATACCGCAGGCGACAGTTCATTCCACAGTTTAGCTGTGCGAGGCAAGAAATTTCTGGAGAAATGCACAGTTGAGGACTGCCAACCATCTAAGTGGTGAGGATGGAAATTTGGTCGCGTTGGGCGATGGCGGAAGGAAGCGGCAGGGATTAATCCGAACAATTCCTCGGAGCACTCCCCGTAATATAGGTACATGCGGTAGAAAATGCAGAGCGAGGCTACATTTCTACGCAGCGCCAAGGAGTCAAGCCATTCCGAAACCCGCTGGCAGCCGCTTATGTAACTACCTAAGTGCTTATAGATATTTCCGATTTTGAATGTACTTATACTTACATAGAAAATAACATACACGATAGAAATAAAATATTCAATCACTTTTCTACGTTAGGTGGAGACATTTGAGTCAAAACACCCTCGCGTCGTGAATTCGCTATTTCCTACAAATTATACTTATTAATATAATTGCGACAGTAAGTTCGTCTATCTCTGTGCTGTTTTACTTTTAACACAAAAACTGGCTGAACTGATAGAGATGAAATTTGGTCTGCAGACAATGAATAAGTTTTTTATCCCGCGGATGATCTCCATAGGGGATGAAATGGGTGTTGGAACGTTGAAAGTGAAATTTATGAGTTTTATATAGATACAGTTGTGGGCTAAAGCTACGAGTATGTACGAGTAAGTACTTATTTATTTATTTATTAGGAGATAAAAACAGAAACATTCAAGAGAATACAGCGTATAGGTATGTTGGTAAAATTACTTAGGTATAGGCGTTTCCTTATACATATCTCACTGTGAACACAAACATTTTAACACGAATAACGCTAAAAATATGTTGACACTACCTACTTTTCGGCGGGTCAATTATGCAGTCTGCTAGATGCACAATTGACGCGCTTCAAATTTCCAGTACAGCTTAAGAAATCAAAGCAAAATTAAAATAAATAATAAATAAATTTTGTTAACTATGGCTTTAAACTGAGAACGGGAGCAACAGAATATGTCAACTTCATTAAGAACCATATTGTGGCGATTACACATTCTATAAATTGGTGCGCGTTTGAACTTATCGAATCTATAGCATTATTAGCACTCTATAGTTATATGGATTTATAGAGCCACTTTTTTTCAAGTTTCTAGCTTGCGTTATGATTATATACGCATAATTAAATTAAATCCATATCCCATATCGATTTATTTCAAACTTTTCTTGGTCTAGGTAATTTAATATTTGTAGAGCTCGAGTACATGCAGGTGGATGGTGGACAGTCAGGATCAAAAGTAGCCACGCATTTGAAAAGTTCAAAAGTCTTTATTACAAGGCAATAAGAGCTTTTGACACCTTCATATGCGTAGCTACTTTTGATGCTGACTGTAGTACCTACCTAATATATATTTTAAAAAACCGGCCACGTGCGAGTCGGACTCGCTCACGAAGGGTTCCGTACCGCATGATCTATAAAAAGAGTCCGACTCGCACTTGGCAGGTTTCTAATATTTGTTGTAATAGTGGCGACAGAAATACATAATCTGTGCAAATTTCAACTGTCTAGCTATTACGGTTCTTGAGATCTAGCTCGGCGAGTGGTAGCCATGAAAAAGGGCTAAAATATCACGTTTTTGTATGGGAGCCTCCCCTTAATTATTATTATCATTTTGTTTTTAGTATTTGTTGTTATAGCGGCAAAAGAAATACACAATCTGCGGAAATTTCAACTGTTAACAGTTAGTAATAGGGTCCCGTTTTTACCCTTTGGGTACGGAACCCTAAAAATCTGACGATATATACAAAAAAAATATTTGCTGCGTTTTACTCGTTGCAACAGCGTGTCTCAATCACTGTTTTAAAACGAACTGAATATATTAATATGTACATTGTATAAGTAGATTCGTTACAGAAACGCAAAATACAAACATTGAGTTAAAATTAATATAATAAAATTAATATAATTGACGACCTGTTTAGCCTAGTTGATAGTGACTCTGCCTCCGAAGCTAGAGGTCCCGGGTTCGAATCACGGCCAGGGCATTCATTTGTGCATTTTTCACGGATATTTGTTCTTGGGTCTTGGATGTTTTCTATGTATTTAAGTATGTATTTATCTATATAAGTATGTATATCGTCGTCTAGTACCTATAGTACAAGCTTTGCTTAGTTTGGGACTAGGTCGATTTGTGTAAGATTGTCCCCCATTATTTATTATTATTATTTATAAAAGTGTCAGTGTCAGAACTTATTAGGTATAGGTACATATTATATTGCGAAACAAAAGCTTCTCAAGTTTACCACTAACACAAGGCACTTAACATTACGCAGCAATGGTAGAAACTCGTAAATTTTACTGCAAAGCATTAGTGATGGGTGTGTCTTAAAAGGCAATATTTTCGTAATTTTATCAAAACAGCTGACTATTATTTCGACATCATCCTTCTGAAAAACCTTGTTTATAGCTATTCATAATATAATATGTTAATACGATTCATTAAGCGAGTGGGTTGTATCAGAAATGTATGAAACTAACCGACGAACGAATACATTTTCTAACTTTCCAATGCATTTTAAAAGTATCGCGTCGGTGCAACGACCAGCATGCGGCGATGCGCGGTGGGACGATCTCTCGCGGGTAGCAGATCGAGTCCGCCCAAGGACGTCCACTCCGCCACAGCCTCCAAATCCACAAAACAACCTTAACGTCTTTAACTCAAGGTTTTAACTCGAACAACAAATTATCACTGATACCCTGGCCGGCAAGAAAAATGATCCTGTATAAAAAAAGTAAAAAAGTAGAGAGCTCGCGGTTGTTTTATTTTCTCGAGTTTCGGGCGAAGCCAACATGGCCGCGAGTGGAGAAGCAAATTATATTAAGACATACTTGATTAAATTATATGATGTTTATCCCACAAGCCCGCCGAACCGACTCCATTTTATTTAACCTTAGGTACTGTTTTATCTCAGTAATTCTATGTATAATAAAATCACGGTAACATTAGTGACATAGAGGTATTAGTATTGCTGAAATAAATGACCTACACGTCAATATAAAAGAAAACCGTGTCGTTGTATGTTTTTTGAAAGGCAAGCGTTTTAATAATGTCAAGATCATCTATGACATAACATATTTTTGTTGACAATGCTCTATTACGTGCTAGGTGAAACGAGGCAGCGCGTAAATGTTGACTTTAGCAGAAGTTCATTACGCGCGCCGGCCTGTCTGCCTGCCATGCGATTCATAACCTACCTCGTCTGACCTCACCAATCGCCTAGAATAACATGAACGTGATATGCGTAAGAGGTATCTGGAATCGAAGGTCCGGTCTATACTGGTTCGCCTGACACGTGAAGTAGATAGCTTTTGTAAATACCATCCTTAGCAGGTGCTGGCCGATATTTTGACAACGATACTTAGCAGAACCGCCCATTTCTGAAATTTATTACTTTTTTTCTTCACCCTCTTGACCCATTTCATAGTAGCCGATACTATCTTTCCAAAATTTTGACGGTTGTGTTATTTTGGAGTGAATTATTGTCGTTTTTTGTATCGACAAGTTCGTTAACGTAATTAAGTTCTTGTGAGCAGCGTTTAGCTTTGCTTACATCTAATCCGATTATACATATAATGTACTTTCTTTATTCCTACTAATAGAATATTTGGTACCTATACTTTTATGTTATTTTTCGTTGTTATCTAGTAATGACATTTCGGCAAGTTGACGGCCTGTTTAGACACTGCCTCCGAAGCTAGAGATCCCGGGTTCGAATCCCGGCCAGGGCAACTACGGATTTTGTTCATGGGTCTTGGATTTTCTCTATGTATTTAATTATGTATTTATCTATATAAGTATGTATATCGTCGTCTAGTACCCATAGTACAAGCTTTTCTTAGTTTGCGAATAGGTCGATTTGTGTAAGATTGTCCCCTAATATAAAAAAAAAATTAAAGCAAAATATTATATTACATCCTTTGTGCCTAAATAGGTACCTTATTTAATTGATTTCAGTTAGAATTCTGTTTCATGCACTTCAATTTTAACATGTTAGGATTGTTAGGTGAGGTACCATCGATTATCAAATAATTAGGTCTACATGAGCGTTCAATCTCGCAATTTACAATCTATGATGTGGCTTTAACGTCCTCCGGGGCAGCTAGACAATGGGAGGAAAGTATAGGCATTGTTTCCTGGCTCGGGGAGTTTCGCTACAATGAGCGCCTTCCGGGCGGCTCGCAGGGCGTGGACTGCCCGATGTGAATAATTATTATTAAATACTTGCTTTTAGGGTGCTCATTTCTTATGTGGAGTAGTAGGTACGAGGGTCTGATAAGATTATAGAATAATGGTTTATCTCTAATAATATGACGTCCGTTTTTGGCGTAAATTAACGAAAAAAGCTGATTTATGAACAGTTTTACTAAAATAAAGAGTTTCTGTGTAATTTGGAATTTGGCGCCAAAAATCCGCCATTTTTTTTAATATACCCAGTGTCACTTTCACAGTAAATACGAATCTAATGACACCTCTCAAGCTAAAATCCATCGAGCCGTTCAGGCTGCAAAGTATGCCAAACAATTATAGATACGTATACATATTAGTTTACAAATATGTACCTATTAGTTTTTTTAAATGACAGCTTGTGACCTTGCGAGCGAATATTCAACAGTTTCTTCACGATATGCGCCTCCGAGTGGCAATACTTGAAGTCCAATCAATAACTTCTCCACTTTTGCCTTATGATCGCCATGAGTCACTAAATAAGTTGGATTTCAATCCTCTCTATTTGTAATTTTAATGAATATTGTAGTGAGTCAGTAACACAGGAGCCCATGTCAGTCGGTCAGTAACAAACTATGAATGGCAATTTAAAAAAGACCCAAACCACCGGGATAACAAGAGTTAAGTACCTAAATGGCGCACCCGAGTGCAAAGTACGTCTATTATTTAATTGTCTCGCAGTTAATATTCGAGATAAGAGGGTAAGGGTTCTGAATAAAATAATAAATTCGGCCAGCGCGTGGCGGATGCTGGTGACAAATGATGGTCGCCGCGCCCCGTGAAATTATGATCATCTCTTTATACTAACCCTTCGCTCATTATGCGAAACGCATTGTAATATTTGCCATTAATATGTATGTTTAATTACCATTACGGCAACATCCTTAACATTACAAGTACCTATATATTTACATAAATGTCTTGATTATTAACAAGTTTCTGTTGAAAAAATAAAACATTTTTGGTACATGTTTTTAATGCCGACTGTACCGTTTTTCTCACCTTTCCTTCATAACTCTTTGAGACGATTCTAATGAGCCCAATCACGACGGGTTTATCCTGTGTAGTTTAGGAGTTGCAATGGCCACTTTTCGTCAGTACCATAATATTGCATTGTCATCGAACTGCCATAAGTAGTTATGCCAAATTTCAGCTCAATCGGGTACCGGAAAGTGGCTGAAAAAAGGATAGGAAGGAATAGGACTGAATAGGCATCTTCTGGGTGAGCTCGCTTCATCGTCGGCCTCATCTTTGCCCCGTGGCTAGATCTATCTAGATTTATAATAAAAAAAGGATTGCAAATTTTGATGACTTGAATGAACTTATTTACATATTTACATACTTAAGAGTACATACTTACATGCGGACAGTGCAAATAAAATAAAAGATTGTAAAAATATCAAAAGTTTGATGATAAAGTTTGAATGCGTAATAATGTCAATTATTCGAATGAAGGTTAAGGTTTCAAATATTAAGATGTTTACTCTACCTTTTTAATATGTTTAAGTAAGTACCAGAGTAAGTCAAGACAAGTAGAAACGGGCTCGTGCTTATGTTCTCAGACTGCAGAATGAAGTGAAGAATGTCAAGCAGGATGTCTCTGCGCATAAAAACTTTGAAGCTGAAATTATTTAGTTCGCTGTTTTTATGATTTAGAAATCGTTTTCACGAGTGATCCTCTCGAATGCAAAGCATTGTGTACGCTCTCAACAGCCTATTATCCCTCGTGCAATAACGTTTATCGGCAGTCGTTATATCCCTTATTTTTGGTTCATCAGTCGCGTCAATTTCAACGAGCCACCATGCGGGATCACATTATTGCTTTTTTATTAGTTTTCTTTAACCCCTCGGTTGCAGTTTTTGCCGCACGCCGTGGGATAGGTCGCGAGGCAACTATGCTGGTATTACCATAATGTTCTTTTATTCCACACTTAGGATCATTGTTCATTAATTGACACTAACTACATTCATAGTAAATACAGTAGCGTGCGAATTTCATCAGTTTTAAGAAATTTAATTAGAAATCACGTTACTGATCTCTCGCTCAGACATCTATAATAGATACCTAATTCTATTTGCATTTTGTTCCAAATTATCATCCATTAACGGTTGTGTGGTTGACCGCTAACATCGACGTCTATATGGTTTACCTTCCAAACCATCTTCCATTATCAATTGCAAATTAATTGCAATCATCGAAGACAACGACATACCTACCGACTCAAGATTATGCAATATTCGCAGTTTTTGTGTAAACAATAAATCTTTTGCATTTCACTCTTTTTTTTTATTAAAAATGGGATTGCTCTTGGCCATCATCCAGTCAGGGGGCAAAGATGAGGCCGACGATGAAGCGAGCTCACCCAGAAGATGCCTATTCACTCGTGCCTTAAAAAGGTCCAGGTTATATGAACTCGGAAATACAGACGCCGGCAGAGAATTGCAAACCTTAGAAGTGCGCATTATAAAAGAAGATGCAAAGCGCTTGGTTCAAAGAACTCTAGCACCAAAAACCAACATCAAGTATTTGGAAACTAAGTAAGTACAAACTGTAAACAATAATTTACTTACTAGAATGCTAGCAATACTTACGTAGAGTCATCATTACTTACTCACGTTACAAAGGTCATTTTAAATTTCGCTTCTTGATAATTCCCACAAAAATTCTTCCGGTTACCGTAGGGGCATTGTAATAAGCAAATATATTAGTCGTCATCGATATGCAAATCCACTAGGCACTAGAGTGAAGAGCCCTTTAACTCGTTGAGGTGACGAGAGCCGGTCCGACATTCGCTGCCATTGTTTTCAATCACAAACTACTCTAAACAAAACAATTGAAGTAAACTTTCGTGAGAACATTTCTGAAATGCATACCAGACATTTTTAATGAATGAGTTGCATAATGCGAAAATTGCTTATTTAGATTCTTATTTAATGAATGTACCTATTTATTGCAGCGCTGTGATGAGTTATTATGTAACTACTCAACTTGCTAAGCAAAGTTTTGTTTTGTCACTTATGCTTCAGCTTTAAACGGGTTACATTTTACTTTCTCTTATAGTTAGTGTGCCCGTTGATAGTAGTGTTCTATTTTTTCCGTCAGAGATGCGATCAATTGATTACAAAGATTACCCCTTTATTTCCATCAATTCAATGACAAACCGCGCGTCCCGTATACGAACTATAATAGTCATTGTCGTAATGAAGATTGACGTCTTACAATTTGATATTGAGTAAATGTACAATTATGCCATGATCAAAATCAATTCGGTGATCGATTAGAATTAGTAAACACCTACTTGCTCTTGTTTGCCGACAAGAATGTACCTAGATGACATTAAAATCGCTAAAAGAATGCATTTTTGCATCTGCATACTTAGGTAGGTACCTAATATATATATATAAAATGGTCTATGCAGCTACTAATTTGCGGCTGAATTTAGCACGTAGGTATGCAGGCTACATGGCATTTTTTTACATATCTTGATATTTAGCACGCCCGAAGAAACCGAAAGTCGACAGGATAAAATTGAATCCCGGATGATCAAATACACTGTGTGGATAATGAAACCAAAATCGTGCCATTCGACGGAAGCTCAAACTGACAAAAAATATTGCACACACCGTGTTCTATTTTTGAGTGCATTTCGCGCTATTTTGGCGTTCCCTCCGTAGGCATGTGTCAATGACCCCGTTTGACGGCGTTGTTCACGCACTTTTGGGGATTTTGGGGCGATCCATGCAGCGGCGTAATAACGTGCGGGCACGTATTTACAGAGTGCATTGTCAAGTCAGGATTTAAAATTAAGAACTTTCACGAAAGTTAAAGTTGCCGAAATCGTGTCGACTTGTCTTTTTAGGGTTCCGTAGTCAACTAGGAACCCTTATAGTTTCGCCATGTCTGTCCGTCCGTCTGTCCGTCCGTCCGCGGATAATCTCAGTGACCGTTAGCACTAGAAAGCTGAAATTTGGTACTAATATGTATATCAATTACGCCGACAAAGTGGTAAAATAAAAAGTGGAAAAAAATATTTTATTAGGGTATCTCCCCTATACGTAAAGTGGGGAGTGATTTTTTTTTTCATTTTAACCCTAACGTGTGATATATTGTTAGATAGGTATTTAAAAATAAATAGGGGTTTACTAAAATCATTTTTTGATAATGTTAATATTTTCGGAAATAATCGCTCCAGAAGTAAAAAAAATGTGTCCCCCCTCTAACTTTTGAACCATAAGTTTTAAAAATATGAAAAAAATCTCAAAAGTAGAACTTTATAAAAACTTTGTAGGAAAATTATTTTGAACTTGATAACTAGGTTGAATAGTTTTTGAAAAAATTACAAAAACTACGGAACCCTACACTGAGCGTGGCCCGACACGCTCTTGGCCGGTTTTTTTTTTATAAGCTTTACAGGTCGTTGTAATATTGTTCAATCAGTTATGTGTTCTAGGTAGGTATTTGTTAGAATTAGAACGTACGTATATTACTTTTAAAATATCACAGCGTCTAAATTAAATTGCATTACACTTTTGAATCATTATATTTTTCTTGACCTAATGTAAAATGCAACACGGCATCCTAATTAGATTTTTATGATAATTAACTGAAGTAACCGAATTTCCATCGGTTGAAATGCTGAGCTCAGCGTTAACATACAAAGGCTAGGCGAGGCAATGATTTTTTATCGGCATATTCTATCGTCTCGGCGCACACACGGAGGGCTGTGCGCGAGCGCACTCACGCACACTCGCGCGCGGCCCTCCTCAGCGCGCTGCAATTCGTCGGCCGCGCCGCCGCCCCGCGTCGCACGCAATTGCACTGCACTCCGGGCTTCGTGCGTAAAAAGCGCACGCAGGAGCAGCGGGGGCCGGGCGGAGGACCGCGGCCCGGCCGCTTGCACTCGAACCAACAGTCTCTGCCAGACGCTCGCAAGAGCACACC
Organism: Notocelia uddmanniana; assembly: GCA_905163555.1. NCBI lineage: Eukaryota > Metazoa > Arthropoda > Insecta > Lepidoptera > Tortricidae > Notocelia > Notocelia uddmanniana. Next base: position 29,891,323 of record LR991055.1, read on the forward strand.
GCCCCCACACAGGGCGTTCCTCGCGCGAAAACAACCCCCGAAGTGATATAAAACTTATAAACTTTTGAGTGCCGGTGCTGTTTCCCATGGTTTACCATCAATAATAATCACAATCGGCCTGTAATTTCGGATTATTAACGAGGGTGAGTTTTTTTTTTTATTTCAGTCGTAGAGGTGCTACGCTTTCGTAGACTTTGTAGATCCGTGAAGTCTGCTGAATTTAGAGGTAAGCCTATTACCATCAGTAGTGCATGCATGAACGTTGATTAATCGAATCTGAGTTTTATTTGTCTGAAAACGAGCAAATGCGGTGCGAATTCGTGACAGGAGGGAGCTACGCCGGTTTTCAGCGGTCCCCTAAGTTACCTGCCGAATGAAAGGTAAAAAGTCAATTTGGCATAGGAAGGGCTTTGGACGTATGTAAATAGGGGAAGGGCGGTGCAGTCGGGCATCGTCGCGCGGTCCGCGGCTACACGTCACTCCGCGCCGGGCCCGCGACCGGACTGCATATCCCGAGTCGGCTCGCATGTGTACCGTGTGTTGATTATCAGTGAGTGCGCCGCAATAACGCAGCGAACATGTATCCCGGCTCTACCTTTGACGGATTTTTGCCAGGTTAGTTGTATTTTTAAGGTTTACATTATTTTGTTATTATTCAATCAAAGTTACTATTATTTATTCTTCAATTTAGGCGTAGGTATGTCAATAAACTACCACCGGTTCGGTAAATTGGAAAATTTTACAGTTGTTGAATTTTACGGTTTTATTGTGCGTTTTTGTTTTTTTTTTTGCATCTACTTAAATTAAGAAAATTATCCAAACTTCATTTGGTAAACAAGATATGCTGGTAATAGCTAGTCTAGTACTGTTTTAAAATAAATACATCGTTGTATAAATACCTTTCTAAAATCTACAGAATATCAGAATAGATTGTATTGTAATGTGCAATCATGCAGATTGTTATAATAAGATAATAACGAGGATTATAATGACTAATGAATCTAATGATGCATGTTTTAAGTTTCGTTTTTGTTTTGCCAACAGAATCGCAATTCCGAAAAATGGGTAGCAGCGAAGGGCAGCAGACTTTTTGTCTAAAATGGAACCACCACAAGACCAACCTGGTGGAAATCCTCGAAGCGTTAATCAAAGTAGAGACGTACGTGGACTGCACGCTGGTGGTCGACGACCAGGTGACCTTCAAGGCGCATCGGGTCGTGCTCGCAGCCAACTCACCTTATTTCCAGTCGATCCTAGCCGACGTGCCAATGGACCATTGCAGCATCCTCTTCCCAGGGGTGAAGGAGTTTGAAATGCGCGCGCTCTTGGAGTACATGTATACGGGCGAGGTGAACGTGACGCAGGCGCACATCCCGCGCATCATGAAAGTCGCGGAGCAGCTCGAGGTTAAAGGTCTGTTCGACATGACGGAGCTGCGGCGGCGGCCCGGCGAGCGCACCCCCGCTGCGTCCCCGCCGCGCGTGGTGCCCGCCGCGCCTTCCAGCGTGTCTCCGCCAGCGCCCGCACCTCCCGCGCGCTGGCCGCCACCGCCCACGCCACCCGTCCTCTCTGCCGCCTACGACTCCGCGGACATGAACCCCCTCAAACGCAAGAAACTCTCCAGCATGCTGGCCACACGCGACACCCCCATTCTAAGGAATGTTCTCGCACAGACCACCCCTCCCGACTCTTCTCAGCCTGTATCTCTTGTCTGCCACCCGGTAAACCAACATGCGCCTCCCCGTCTCCATTCCAACGGCTCTGCTCATGATTCAGAACGCGCTCCTAGTCCACAACGCCCGTTCGATTACCGCCCACGCAGATTGTCATCCCGTGCATCATCCCCGCATTACAATAGATCGGACCGTTCGGAAGATGCTCACTCCCCTTACACCGAACGTTCCTTTGAAGAGGAACACCCGCGCTCATTCCACCCCTCTCCACCGCCTCCAAATTTCCAACAAGACGTCAGGGCCGGTTTAGCGCCGTATGTTCCGCCACAACAGAAACCAGAATGGAAACGATACAAGCAATATACTAGATCTGACATTATGTCCGCAATCGAATGTGTCCGAAATGGAATGAGTGCTCTACAAGCGTCACGAAAATATGGCGTGCCTTCACGTACGTTATATGATAAAGTGAAGAAACTCGGCATAACAACAAGTAGGCCGATGAGCCGCGGCATCAAGCGAGAATCAAATGGCGCCGCATTTCCTTATGGTTTAAGCGGCACTGGAGGTGGTGAAGAAGGGTCAGCCGCTGCACCATTAATCGACCCATCGTTCTTGCAACAAGCATTAGAAGGAGCAACTAGAGACGGTGGGCGTGAGGCTCTCCACGCCATGGCCCTAGCTGCTGCCGCGCACGCCGCCCTAGCCCCGCGCACACCTCCAAAGACCGAGCCGCTTTCTCCGCGATCACCGCTTGCTGATGATGACCACGTGGAGGATCTCTCTGTGTCTCGCCGCCGCGATCCTGACCCGCCGTCGGGTGTCATCATGCCGCCTCGAAACTTCGCACTAGACTGCAGTAGTGAACGAGATTGAGAGTCGGGCGAGACGCGGTAAAATGGAAAAAGACTGACTTAGGCGTACAAGATAGATTAAGGCACTTATTGGTAGGCTACTGGTAGGACGCGCCGCGCGCGCACGCCGCGCTGACCGGGAGTCCGGCCGGGCGATTGCAATGGGCCCCGCGGCCATCTTCATTCTACCTCTGTTCTTCTCTATTTATTTCCTTTGCCACAACCCGATAGCGAAATCAAATTTCCGTTGGTCGGCAGGCGCATCCTTTTGTGATTTTTGTTTATTTCTTCTTTCGTTTTTTATGTTTTATAACATTTATGTCTTTGTTAATCGAGTAGCGAACTAGGTTAGCTTTAAATATAAATTAGTAATGGTTGTTCTTAGTTGGATTGGTAACCGTGTAGGGCCGAAGGGCAGGAAGGCAGCGCGTCGGCCCTGCCGCTGCGCTTCGGGCGGGTCCGCCTAGACGAGTTATTGTGCAATTTGTTGTCCGCGACTGTGATGTTTATAGACTGAAACGCCACCACTACCTCACGCTCGCTACACTCAGCTTCTAGTCCACCGCGCCGCGGTCTCCGCGAGTTCGCCTCGCCTCGCCACCTACCAGGAGACCATAAGAGCGGGGCGTTCATGTCTCGCGCTTTGTGCGGCACGGTGTGTGACGATTGTGTCGATTGTCACTGCGAACAGCGACGTACTACATAATCTATGTGTAAAAAAATCTTGAAATACATAAGTCCTATAATTACGGGTAGATTAATAATAATATTGTTTGTCGATTTGCCATAAATGTTCATTGTTGATACCAAGCAATGTGTGCTCACTGAATCATTAGTAATACTTTACTGCACTAAATATAGCACGGTCGTTCTTCTAGATCTATAGGAAGTCGATTTACTTATAAGAATGCTCAATGTTGTATTTTTAAATAAAATCACTAAAATCTAACTGTTATTACGATTTGCTTGACCTAATTATAATCGGGTTTAAATTCAAAATCGAAGCATCTGAAATTCAGTAGGTAGCGTAGCGTTCTCTTTCATGAAAAAAATCTTATCAGAGTAACATTTATACACACTTAACAATTACGTTATTTCTATAAAATAAAATATAAATTATACGTTAATTTGTCATATAATTAAGTTAAATATTACACATTACTTATTTTAATTGGAAGACTGATTTGTTAATTTAGTCTAGTTTGAAAATGCCATAGATTTGTACTAACTGATCTACCTTAGTATTGCATACGTACCTAATATAAGTTGAATCACGTAGTGTCGAGCCTTCTTCAGGTTCACGGTGTTGTGCCTTTGTTTGTTGTATCTGTAGGTATGTTAGGACATTCCAGTAGGTGCACTTTGTGCTCTATTAAGTTTCGTGGTTGAGCACTAGAACATTTTGTCGAACCGAAACGCTCATTGGGAGTTTAGAACTCAAGTTACAAATTAAACCAAGAACCTTATTTAGAAATTATGCAGCAGACGGTCGTTAACTTTTGCGTACACAGTTTATATATGCCAAATGATTTTGCAATTGTTTTTATACTCAAGAAACTGTTATAAGGAGAGTCAGTTTGTTCTAACTTTATCAGGACGATAATTAACCAACTCAGTTTACTTCACTAGTTTGTTTGTTTAAATCAGATGTTATCCTATTACCAATTTACTATAAAACCAACATTTGTGCCTATATTATCCATATATTACTGTTAAGTTACAATGTTATGTAGAAATAAATACAATTTTAGTTGTGAATGCAAAAAATATCTTGAATGTAGGTGTACCTTACAATGTAGTTGAATGTGTATCTACATTATGTATATTAGATCGAGTTTGTTCTCTCGTACCTTCATATTTAAGTAAGAACTCTATATTTACAAATAATATAATGTTATAAATATAAAATAAACGTTTAATATGTCATCAATAATTTTATTTTTCCTACTTAAATGCAAATCTGCCTATACTATACAGGGTCTTTTTATTGACTTCCGTTCCTTCAAGCATATAGCCGTGTATAGCCATAGAAACGTCGTAGCATATTTAGTTTTTTGAAATTCAATTTTTTTATTTTTATTTTTATACAAAATAATTTGTTATATCACCAAGGGTCAATGAAAACCAGCCTTAAGATTAAACTTGGAGTTAAGCAAAAGTTAGTGTCAAGTATGACAATTCGGAATTCGAATGACACGCACATCGACATTGTTTAATTGTTAAGGATATTTTATACTGTACTAGGGGTGTTTATTAACGTAAATGAATTTTTGAATATCTTTGAAATGCTACGAATTGGGATGCTAGTGTCTTAGAGAAGATTGCTTTATTTCATCTCAGGATTCTGCCCTTGCAATTAACGGAATTCAATAAACAGCCTGTATAGGTATTAGGTTGGGGCGGGAAGGTTCTCGAGTGGCGACCACGTACCGGAAGGCGTAGCGTGGGCAGGCCCCCCACACGGTGGACTGATGACCTGGTAAGGGTCGCGGGTGTCCGCTGGATGCGGGTGGCGCAGGACCGGTCATTGTGAAAGTCTTTGAGGGAGGCCTATGTCCAGCAGTGGACGTCATTCGGCTGAAATGATGATGATGATGATGATAGGTATTAGGTACTAGAACCGATCCGTCTACAAACAAGAGGCACTTTTTAAAGAGTCCAAATTAAACTGGTACTTTAATTACAATCGCTTCGGGTAGCTGCAGAGCTTTAATAAGTACTAATTTGATCAAGATGACTGATTATGTAATTTCATCAACATGACTGAATATTCGGCGAAGTAAACATATCCAATTAAACAAGTATAAATTTACTTTACTTACCTATATAAAAAACTATATGTATAAAAAACGCATTTCTATTCCAAATAAATTTCGTTGAAAAGCAATTAGGGATTTGCCGATTAGGTACCTATTTCTTCTGGTTGAACTTCCTTAATTATTTATCTCTCAGTAGAGTAAAAACCATTGAACGAGTCATTACAGAAAATAAAACGGTCATATCGCCAAAGAGCGATCTTTTCCAGACAACGTTAGGTTACCGGGGATAATTCTACATCTATTTGACTCTACTTAAATTTTTTAATATTAGTTACCTACAAAAGGCACTGACTGTTATGGACCGAGCGAGAGAAGCGAGCGAAGCGTCTCCGTTTAAGCTTTCGACAAAAATTCTTTCGTATGTCTGTCTGTCCGGATGTCCTCCTCTACAGGTCGCCTTTCTCAACCGATTCTCGTAAAATTTTGTGAGCAGATTCCATTTTTTGTCGAGTCAGTTTTTGGAAATTTTGGTCTACAGCTCACAGATCGACTAATTTATAAAAACGTGCCTAAGAACTTATATGGCATGGCGTACCTATTTTCCCGTGAGTTACTTAGTTTATAAACACAAATTTTGTGTTGTGCGCCTTTGAAGTCACTTGATAAATCGCTCTGACAAATTCATCTAGCGAAACTGCTGACTAACTTTACAAACTTTTAGAAACAATGAATAAAGATTGTCAGGATTGTCATGTTTATAAAAATTCAAGAATTCAAATCCACGCGGTAAGCTACTAGCGCCCTCTAGCAGTAATGTCTTAAAACTATAGCTGGACTTATATCGTCAATAGATGGCAATACTATACATAAATAATTGAACACGTAGAAAGAGGATAATATTTATCTTACTTCATGATTCAACATGACAATAATGATTTATAAAAAACCGTGAATGCGTTTATAAATATTTGAAAATATATTTACACCACACCTTGCCAAAAAGCGCGTTTTTCCGCACGCTGCGCGTCGGGAAAACTCCACTTTGTGGCCAAGTGGTGACGTAAAATTGTGTACAAAACACGGGTCGTAAAACAGAAAGCCCTCTCTCGCATATTTATGACCCTCGCCTGCGGCTCGGGTCTCAAACATCTGCGATATCGGCCTTTCTTTGTTTTACAACCCTTGTATCGTAATGTACAGGTCTAAATTCTCCTTGTCTTAATTATTTTTCTTAGTGTTATAGCACGGTTCTAAAAATAAATGTTTTAAAACTTGGCTTGAACAACACGATGACGTAAAATCGCGCGACTACTCTTCTCCCCTCTGATTGGTTGAATGAAATCAGAAGATGTCAAGAATGTAAACATACTATGAACAAATGCAAATCGTATTTTGAGAAATTTTAAATAAAAATATTCAACTATTTGAAATAATAACATAACTATATTTATGCAGTTATGGAACAAGACGAACCTTTTATGAACTCCGACGTATTCAACGTGCACGATATCGCTGAGATAGAAGGTAGATAGTTAAATAACTAGTTAGTACAGTTTTCTGAATCATCAACACTACATACTATTTTATTTATTCCAGACTTTCTAAGTAACTGCGATGAGGTTTTCATGAAAAAATTGGAAGAAGAGTTGGCTCTAGGAGACAACGACACCGGTTTACTAAGTGTAGACACGAAAGTAAAGACAGAAAATGCGCCTCAGCAAGTGTCGCCGTACTTTAATTACAGTGGAAATCCTTTAGTTTCCCAGAATGCACATAAAGTTAAGTCACAACAGGCGCCCCAAGCCGCTCCACTGCAAGTAACGCCACAAGGGTCTCCACAGTTAAAGAGTAGTCCGGTGCGCGGAGTGTATGGGAGAGATGAGGGGTACAAGTTGCGTCGTACGGAAGGCCTGCCGCTACCTGACGTCACGCAGCAGGCGCAGCCGCGCCCTGCCGCTCAACCTATGGTAGTGCAGCAAGTCGTCCAGAGCCCGGTTTACTTAAACATAGCCCCTAACAACTTGCAACAGCTGCCTGACGGTCGAAGCTCTCTTGTACAACTTGATGGAGTAGCTCAAGTCAATCCGCCAAAGAAACCGCCTAATCAGCCTTTGTTAATACAGAACAATGTTAAAGGCATGACTCCTGTTATAATTAAAAGCACAGATGCTAATTTCTCTCCAGTGATTTTTCAGTCAAATATTATTAATCCAGAAACACAAACTCTGTTGTACACCAGTGCTCCAATACAAGGTTTGATTATTTTATTGAATACATAATCACATATCGATTTAAATTCTGTTAATTATGATTTTATACCATTAACAGTTTGTAACTTTTGTTTTCTTTCCATTATCAATATGATCGTTTGATGAGGGTATTTATTTATGATGCATGAGGGAAGTCTAGTTAGATCATTGTTTTTGTGTATTTCATAATAATTAGATTTAATGCCAATACCATTTTGAATCTTGTTTTATCACCATCATCAAATGAGGATATAAGATGTATACATGTTTTGGTTGAAACCTGCCTTGTGGATATAATAATGCGAGTATTCTTGTAAAATTACTTGTTTATTAAACCTTGTTTAATGGGTTTCAGGAACTCCTCAAAACATAATAGCAAATGCAAAAGCCAGTCCTGACAGCAGACCCATCCAGACATTTTTTACAACAGGCAACACTCCCACTCTTCTAACAACTGGTATTCCAGTTGTTTTGGAGGGTGACAAGATAGCCCTTAGCCAAGCTCCGCACTGTGGTCCTCCTAAAGTGAAGGAAGTGAAGAGAAGCGCTCATAACGCTATTGAGAGACGGTATCGAACAAGCATCAATGATAGAATTGTAGAACTGAAAAATATGCTTGTTGGTGAAGAGGCTAAGGTAAGCTATAGAAAAATTATATACTAAAATTAGAAGGTATAAGAGAACAATTAATATGGCGCTCTGTGAGCTGCAGACCTTGTGAGAGTTATATGGATCTTTTTTGTAAGTTCAAGTTGGAAAATTAAAAAAACTGACTTGTAAAAAAATCCATATAATTGTCGAACCTAATCACAATTTTTTTACGAAAGCGGTAGAGAAATGAGACGCAGGGCTCATGGAGCACAACAGCTGGACTTCCGCTGGACATTCAAAAGGATTCATTCAATAAAATCTGTATGTCCAAATCCAAAGCTTCATAGACAAAGCTTCCTAAAAAATCCAAAGCTTCATAGACAAAGCTAATAGGGCAGTAATTTAATTATTTAAAGAAAAGAATTAAATTGACCGTAGACCAAAAAAAAAGTGTCGAAAATTGTGTAGTGTATCAACCTATCAACAGTATCAACTCTTATAACTTAGCAAATGTATCTTCCAGAAAGTTTGAAAACTGCTCTTGACCAATCAAACAACAGCATTATTATAACAGTAAACTGAACATATTTTCATACATTTTTCCAGTTGAACAAATCAGCTATATTAAGAAAAACTATCGACTACATCAAGTACCTTCAGAATCAGAACAACAGATTAAAACAAGAAAATATGGCACTCAAGTTGGCTTGTCATCGCTCAGGTGTCAAAGATCCCATTCCAGAGGGCTCGTACACTCCTCCACACAGCGACATTTCATCGCCATACCATTCTCCACATGGAATTGACAGTGATTCACCATCGTCACCAGAATACAAGGTACAATCAGATCTAAGTAAAAAAAATAAATATGCTTTAGTCTACAAGGCATGTAAGTTATTCAAATGTGCAATTGGGATGTTGACACCAATAAAAATAAATTACTCTTACATTACCAATAAATAAATCTCAAGAAAATATTCAGAATATATCACGCTTCTACTTATTTTTGCTATTTTAAAGATTTTTAAATACATAAAGAACAATAAAGGGACGCTATTTGATCATACAAAAGGCGTGACGTCATTTGTTCTATTTCCTTACAAACTTCATACTAACAGAGCGTTTTTGACGTTTCATTAAAAGTAGCTGATTTGACTATCAGTCAACATCCCTATTATCATACTGCCTCTGATTCCTTTGAAGGCTATACCAAACAAACTGGGCTAGTTTTTGCCAAGCAAAGCGGCTTCAAACTAGATATGAGCGCCGCGTCGGCGCGCCGCCGCCGAGTGATATACGCGGCGCGCCGGCGCAACAAGTTGCGATTTGCTTTTTGCAGTGATAGCGTCCTGCACGGGTCATCAACACAATCTATCGTGAAAATATATTTTCTACTGTAGCATTTTTATTTAAGTTATTTTGTAGTAATGTAATTTTATATTTAACTATATAATGTATATTGTTTTGAAAAAATGACACCTCGCCGAGTTTCTTACGCCGGTTCTTCTCGTGGCAGAGGTATATCTTTCCGAACCGGTGGTAGTTTATTGACGTTCATAGGTGCATGTAATATGCCTAATTTGAAGAATAAACTACTTTTACTTTTTTTACTTTTTTCTCGCTCGCACTCGTTACGTATCACACCCGCGTTCGTTCGCACGATGGCTTCAGTCAATTCAAGTATTTTGCCATGAAGTAAGGATAAATAGTTATCCTCTTTCTACGTATTTTACTGAGTGAACACGTGTCCGCATGTTAATTTTTTTAATTTAAGATTCCGCAGTAGGATCGGTTCTCCACACAAACGTAGTTTCGCTCCCACTCCAAAAAGCTATGCTAGAGCAACATGAAACTGTGCACACACAATGGGATCCAGCACATCCAGACCGGAAACCAGCTTCCCCTGCTTGAAATTACAATGGAGAAAAAACACAGCGATTATTAAGGTTTTCATAAGAGAATTAAAAAAACTCAAAAACTCGCTGCACTCTTTCTCCATTACAATGTCCAGCAACAGAAACCAATTTCCGACCTAGTCATGGCGGCTCCCACCGTGTACACAAAGTTTCATGTCACTCCAGCAAGGCGCTATAAAGCGAGAACGAAACCATGCTTGCGTGGAGGATCGAGTTCAGCCGAGCGTACTGGGGACTCTTAAGTTAGTGTGAAATTAATAAATATGATGGTTTACATACTCCGTTACTTTATTAAAATAAATAAAACTTTCCTTATAGCAACAAAAACGAGGTTTTTTTTTACAAATTGCTCCCGAATAAAAATCGAAACCTCAAGGTCACGCCGCCGTGACGCCGCCGCCGCCGCAGAATTTTGCCTATCACGCCGCCGCCGCGGAATTGGCCATCGGCGCTAATATCTACTTCAAACTGTTAGCTCGGTGTGGATATGCCTTGGTCCTTGTGGCTTGGGCGAGGCATGTCCCCATTTTTATTATTTTGTCAAATTGGCGCTGAATCAGTTTAAAAAATATTCGGACAGATAGATCGGCTAGATAGGCAGACAAACTGTTGCATATGCACTAGAAAATGTTTGATTTTTTTATATATCTCCCGTGTTATTCATCAAGGTTGTCCATCGGACGGTTTTTAGGGTACCATACCCAAAGGGTAAAAACGGGACCCTATTACTAAGACTTCGCTGTCTGTCCGTCCGTCCTTCTGTCACCAGGCTGTATCTCAAGAACCGCGATAGTTAGACAAGTGAAATTTTCACAGATGATGTATTTCTGTTGCCGCTATAACAACAAATATTAAGAACCGGCCAAGTGCGAGTCGGACTGCCGTGTTTATAGATAATGGAACGGAACCCTTCGTGCGCGAGTCCGACTCGTACTTGGCCAGTTTTTAGTGTCCATAAGCATCAATTTGAATAAAAAATTCAATGTTTTTTACAGGTGGAAGAAAAGTACTCCAAAATTGTCATAGGGATGGGAGATCACTCTCGTCTGGCGCTCTGTGCCTTCATGGTGGGGATAATAGCTTTCAATCCCTTCAGCTCCTTCTTTGGTGGTTTGATATCCGAGTCCTCTACTACTGCAGACTTCTCGGCGAGGATTGATCAAAGGAGGATATTGTCCAACGATGAGTTCAGTAAGTTTATATACTCCCTATTACCTAACCTATTGATCATAGCTATAGAAGGCTTTGGCGACTGGTAAATTATTTGTCCCTGGAGGGTGAATAATTAGTATGGGGACAGAACAGATGCGAGAGAAACAGAAATAAATTTAGGTGTCCTCTTAAGAAACACCACATAGACCTACCTATACAGTATTATAATATCAAATTACAAAATACGATAATATAAAATTCAACTCATTGTGCCTTACTAAGAGACTGTTCATAAAAATATTCGTATAACGGGTCTGACGCGAAATTTCTTTATTTACCTAATTTAGTTACGAATATTTTTAAGAATGTATACAAGGCGCGAGAGTTTAATGTGCTATAAGACTTATAAGAGACTGTTGTTGCCGCAGTCAAACTGTTGCATCGGTTTTGTGGGGCAATGCTTTTAATACTAGTGTAGTCAAGATTGTACTTATGAAATTAAATAAATAGACCCAAGTGCAATGAAAACGGGGCTTGAGTGTGGAGGTTAAAATTTGAAAAGTATCTCGAATTTGACAACAACATTCATTTTCTAAGGATTAAGGCGAGTTCTACATATTTTTACTGACTTCAATAGAAGGAAGGAGGTACTCAGCTCGTCTGCATGTTTGCTTGTTCTTTTTTTTATGTATGTATGTTCCCCGATAACTCTTCACCACATTGGCCGATTTTGATAATTCTTTTTTGTGTCAAAGTAGGTACCCCGATATTGTTTCCATATAAATTTGGTGAAGGTCTGATGATGGAATCTAGGTGGAATCGAGCGAACTCCTCGAATTTGATTGGCGCTCATATGCCGATTTCGGTATTTTCTGTAGGTAACCAAGCATTGGCTCACGGTAACCACAAATTGTACAAAATTGGAGTCAGTTATTTTTGGCATAAATTATAGCTTAAATGCTACCCCATAAAGTTATGCTGTCACAGTGGAAATCAGTTTAAAAGCTGCTAGAGTTCTCATATTATTGTCACCGCGATAAGGTACAAAACAGCCCAGACATCAAATTGGTTAACTGTATGTGTAGACAATTGTTCTAAGTACTAATTTTTGATCGGTCTTAAGATCTGTATTTTTTTTGTTCTAGGCTACAGTGGTTTATCTTGGGGCGCTTGGATATTGAACACTTTCCTTATTTACTTCATAAACATAGTGATTCTTGGAGGTTGTCTCGTAAAACTGCTTGTTTATGGCGACTCTGTTCCGAAATCACAATCAAAGGAGGCCGGACTGTTCTACCAACACAAGCGACAAGCGGATAATTTTATTATGAAGGTAAGCGCTTAAATATTCCTTTTTTACTGACTTCGAAAAAGGAGAAGTTTCTGAATTGGGTTGTATTTTTGTATAATTTTTGTTACCCCAGAACTCCTTCAAGCTCATCAAGGCACTAGCCCCTTCAAGCTCTGAACAAGGCACTAGACCCAACAATGACTTGACTGACTTACAAGTTGCATGAATGACGAAAGTCTTTCATGCAACTTGTAAGAGAGAGTAGAAAAAACCTCTAAGAGCATGCGCAGACAGACTGTGTTGCATTGGACTAGATGGAACGTGAACGCAGAACTTCTGTGGCCGCTCTGCTCTCTGTCTAGGCGGGCTTGTTGATCGATAAATATGCTGATTTCAATTTTTTTATATATATTACAGAATGACGTGTCAAACGCACGATTGGAGTTGCACCGGGCGCTGGCCGTGTGCGGTAAAAGCGTACAGGCGGGCGGGCAGGGCCACGCGCGGTACTCGGCGCTCGCGGCGGCCGTGCTGCGCCAGGCGCTGCAGCGGCTGCCCGTCGGCGCCTTCCTCGCGCGCCGCGCCGGGGATCTCTGGAGCGACAGGTGAGCGGACCGGGTAGCAGATGTGTCGGGTCAGACCTCATATACTCGGCTCGCAGGCTGGCGACAGGTGAGCGGACCGGGTAGCAGATGTGTCGGGTCAGACCTCATATACTCGGCTCGCAGGCTGGCGACAGATGAGCGGACCGGGTAGCAGATGTGTCGGGTCAGACCTCATATACTCGGCTCGCAGGCTGGCGACAGATGAGCGGACCGAGTAGCAGATGTGTCGGGTCAGACCTCATATACTCGGCTCGCAGGCTGGCGACAGGTGAGCGGACCGGGTAGCAGATGTGTCGGGTCAGACCTCATATACTCGGCTCGCAGGCTGGCGACAGGTGAGCGGACCGGGTAGCAGATGTGTCGGGTCAGACCTCATATACTCGGCTCGCAGGCTGGCGACAGATGAGCGGACCGGGTAGCAGATGTGTCGGGTCAGACCTCATATACTCGGCTCGCAGGCTGGCGACAGATGAGCAGACTGGGTAGTAGATGTGTCGGGTCAGACCTCCATATACTCGGCTCGCAGGCTGGCGACAGATGAGCGGACCGGGTAGCAGATGTGTCGGGTCAGACCTCCATATACTCGGCTCGCAGGCTGGCGACAGATGAGCAGACTGGGTAGTAGATGTGTCGGGTCAGACCTCCATATACTCGGCTCGCAGGCTGGCGACAGATGAGCGGACCGGGTAGCAGATGTGTCGGGTCAGACCTCCATATACTCGGCTCGCAGGCTGGCGACAGATGAGCAGACTGGGTAGTAGATGTGTCGGGTCAGACCTCCATATACTCGGCTCGCAGGCTGGCGACAGATGAGCAGACTGGGTAGTAGATGTGTCGGGTCAGACCTCCATATACTCGGCTCGCAGGCTGGCGACAGATGAGCGGACCGGGTAGCAGATGTGTCGGGTCAGACCTCCATATACTCGGCTCGCAGGCTGGCGACAGATGAGCAGACTGGGTAGTAGATGTGTCGGGTCAGACCTCCATATACTCGGCTCGCAGGCTGGCGACAGGTGAGCGGACCGGGTAGCAGATGTGTCGGGTAAGACCCATTGGCGGTACGGTCTTAAAAGCCCAAAAGCCTGGCTTGCGTTACTAAAATTAGCAAAAACCAAATATATGTACGACTAAATTATTTTTCCATTTCAAACCAACTTAAAATCCGCGCGGCGGCGCCTGATCTGTATATTATATTCATCTTGGTCGGGGTAGTAGTACAAAATTCGACCGTAGCAAGTAAGTGGCGCTACTGCCGCGCGAAATGAGCGGTTTACGATAGAGTTGAGACACGGGCTAGTCATCTCGCTCGCACGCGCGGGCTTGCAAGCGGGCTTTAATGCTGATATCTTTTTTCTCTTTCTTATCTATGAAAACTGCTACAAAACGAGAGATACGTATATATAGCTAGATTCTAGCAAATAGTTTGTGACTAGAAGCCCGGCTTTCGACGTGAAGTTATCAACAGATGTTAGTCAAATGCGAATTTCGCGCGTGCGTGTTCATGACTGGGTGGATTGTGATGCTAACTTCATTGATTACAATGATGTACATTACTTGAAACTGAACAATTTGTTTGAGCGGATAGTGTTTTGTATTAAAAAGTTTATTGAAGTGGAAAGTGACGATGGATGAAGTCGTTCCGTGTGACGATTTAAAATGTGCACAAGTTATCGGCGCAGAAAAGGTAGGCACGCTAAACTTTGCACAAAAAAGCAACTTATTTTTTCACCGAAACCTACGCCTGACTTGAGTATTTCTCAGATAAGCAAGTCACATAAACGACAATTTCAAAGATCGATGCGATTGCTGATATATCTGTACAATTTTATCTAGTAATAGCATGCCTTCAGTGTGTTTTGTTGGTCTGTCATATCTACGCCACACCAGTAAGTGATAATGAAGAGTGAAGATTTTCTAGTATGGTAATATAATATGGCAAGGTATCAAGGTAGAAGATAGATTTATTGATATTGTGTGTGAAAAAATACAAAAATGTATCCCCCGGCTTGCCCTTCTCAGTAACCCTAGGCACGCCACTGGTAAGACCTCCATATACTCCGCTCGCAGGCTGGAGACAGGTGAGTGGACCGGGTAGCAGATGTGTCGGGTAAGACCTCCATATACTCGGCTCGCAGGCTGGCGACAGGTGAGCGGACCGGGTAGCAGATGTGTCGGGTAAGACCTCCATATACTCGGCTCGCAGGCTGGCGACAGGTGAGCGGACCGGGTAGCAGATGTGTCGGGTAAGACCTCCATATACTCGTCTCGCAGGCTGGCGACAGGTGAGCGGACCGGGTAGCAGATGTGTCGGGTCAGACCTCCATATACTCGGCTCGCGGGCTGGCGACAGGTGAGAGGACCGGGTAGCAGATGTGTCGGGTAAGACCTCCATATACTCCGCTCGCAGGCTGGCGACAGGTGAGAGGACCGGGTAGCAGATGTGTCGGGTAAGACCTCCATATACTCGGCTCGCAGGCTGGCGACAGGTGAGAGGACCGGGTAGCAGATGTATCGGGTAAGACCTCCATATACTCGGCTCGCAGGCTGGCGACAGGTGAGAGGACCGGGTAGCAGATGTATCGGGTAAGACCTCCATATACTCGTCTCGCAGGCTGGCGACAGGTGAGCGGACCGGGTAGCAGAGGGTTGCGTTCGTTCGAGCGCCCATATTTCGAGGCTGAAATGGGTGGTTTCATCCAAGTTAAACACTGCTTTTCATTTCAATTGTGAGAAATCTACAAAAGTGCCAAATATGCAAACCCATTTTTTTAAATACATTTTTTAGAGGAGCATATCATCGTGCAGAAATGTACCACTTTCGGCACGCTACTTAGATGAATAAATGAACAATGGCCAACTTTCAGACACTGACCAATGAAAAAAACACTTTGTCCTTCCGCAGCCCCGCTAGGAGAGCCACCCAGCAGTGGGCCGGCGAGGTGTCCGCCGTATCCCACCGTCTTGCCCAACTGGAACTCCTCTCTAGCCACAGTGGGCGAAGCGAACGCGTGTTACTCGCACTGCAAGCGGTTAACTTAGCCGAGGTGGCTGGGAACAGACAGTTGCTAGCCGACACGTATGTGACAGCCGCGCTCGTGTTTAAGGACTACGTGCCCAGGATCGGAAACTGGTTGTGTGGGTGAGTGTATTTTAGAGTCAGATATCATGGGCGTATGGCCCTCTCCTTGTCTTCTGTCCCACTTTCTTGTCCAACTCGAGACGATATCCTCTAGTCAGTGGGCGAATGGAACGCGTGTTACTCGCACTGCAAGCGGTTAACCTGGCAGAGGTGGTGGAAAACAGACACCTGCTAGCCGACACTAATGTGACGCCGACGGCCGCGCTTGTGTTCAAGGACTACGTGCCCAGAATCGGGAACTGATTGTGCGGGTGAGTATTCTAGAGTTGGATATCATGGGCAGCTGTGTTCTTCTGTCCCACTGCCTTGTGCACTCGAGGTATCTAGCCACAATGGCCGAAGCGAACGCGTTTTACTCGCACTGCAAGCGGTTAGCTTAGCCGAGGTGGGTGAGAACAGACAACTCCTAGCCGACACTAATGTGGGCAATATGTGGGATAGGGACACACTAAGACAAGGTCAGTCTCTTTCGGTATCTGGAACAGTCTTAAGACTTAGAACATCTTTTTTTCTTCTGTCTTTGGTCATTGGTCTGAGCCCGGCTTAACATGTTATTGTTTTCCAGTTACTACCTCCGCCTGTGCAAGTGCGTGTGCACGGACTCGTGCCTGACGGTGCCGGTGCGGCTGCGCTGGGTGGCCACGGCGCGCGGGCAGCGCTTCCTGCGCGGCCGCCGCTGGAGCTACGAGCCGCAGCCCTGCCTGTTCCGCCGCCCGCTCGCCCGCGCCGACCCCCTCGCACCCGCCATGCGGGTGAGTACACCGCAGTACTATACTATGCACTGCATCTTCCGGTACACGCCCAACTCTGTCATAGTTGAAATGTTAGACGCTTACGGCTTTGTAGGTATGTCATGCTGAGGGTTGAAAGTCAAGTGTTGATGCAGAATGTGAGCGTTGTTGTGACGCTGACGGCCGAAAGAGAGGTACTTATAGTTTGGACAATAGTAAGATTCCCCTGTCACTACTTCAACCACATTCAAATGATGTCTAAATTGTATACATAATAACCGCCCTAAATCGCTGTTGCCCAGGCTTACCACCTCGAGCTGCTGCAGAAGAGTCTGCAGATGCTGTTGATAGCGGACGAGCGCAGCAACACCCGCGACGTGCTGGAACTTGTCAAGCTGATCACTGACGACGTCTCCACTGACGCGCCGCAGCACACGGGTATGCTCACGTAGTAGAGGCGGGCGCCGGGTTGTCTCCGTAAATATGCTTCCGCCGGTTCAATGGTTGCATATGAAACACATGAAAAAAGATTTAATATATGGATGTAGATAAACTAGTGTATGCAACTGATATAATCAGGCTTAAAACACTTGTGTGATCTTATTACTTGTGTAAACTATTACGAAACGTTAACAACACTCGAATAGTAGCTTGAAGAGACATATGACTAATGAAGTTATTTCCTGTGGTCAAACTGAGTCCTTTTTTAGGGTTCCGTACCCAAAGGGTAAACCGGGACCCTATTAATAAGACTCCGCTGTCCGTCCGTCCGTCTGTCACCAGGCTGTATCTCATGAACCGTGATGGCTAAACAGTTGAAATTTGAAAAATTTGATGATGATGTATTTCTGTTGCCGCTATAACAACAAATATTAAAGGGAGCTCCCATACTTTTAAAAAATTGCTCGTTGCCTTCATCAGGCGCTGGGTCTCAAAATGTATGGGAAAACTAAAATTCGACTTAATGTTATTATAACTATTAAAAAAATTAAAAAATATTATTATTTAAATTGAATTTAAAAAGGTTACAATAAAGTGTCTAATATTGTATAGATAATAGTACGGAACCCTTCGCGCGCGATTTGGCCGGTTTTTTCTTTTTAAGGTCATGTTTGATGTTTTCCGAGGACTTACGTAAGTACTGTTTATCGGTAACGTATTTTACCGTATTTTGAAAGATGAATTGATGACAGCTTTTAGGCCTGAGGGCGACTAGAGTAGAGAGTACAGGTGTGGTGTGCCCCGTGTTGCAGGCTGCTGGGACCCGGTGATGGAGTGGTGGGCGAACATCGTGGGCGTGGCGGCCACGTGGCTGTTGGCCGACACGGGCAAGGCGGCCGAGATCGGCGACCGGCTGGACTTGCTGCCCGAGCCGCTGGCTCGCTGCGAGGATCCCTTGCCTGGGTTAGTTGTCGCTTATTTAAGTGGATACTTTGCTGGCAGCTAGTATGAGTTAGCTGTTAGCTGCCCTGCGCTCAACGTTTTAAATTTTAGTTCCGTTACTAATTTTTTATTACTATTTTTAGGGTTCCGTATCACGAAAGGAAAAACGAAACCCTTATAGGATCACTTTGTTGTCCGTCCGTCTGTCCATCTGTCTGTCTGTCGAGACCCTTTTTCTCAGGAACACGTGGAGGTATCAAGCTGGAATTTATATCAAATACTCAGATCTACTGTCCCTTGCAGCTGTGAAAAAATCAAACTTTAAAGCCAACGCAATCAGAAGATACAGCTGTTTATCGACACTCGCAAGGGAATAGAAACCTATACGGTACTTCCCGTGAACTATAAGAATATTGAAATTTGGTACGAAGCAACGTCTTATATCACAGATAAAGGAAAAATTGCGAAAACCGTAAATTTTTAGTTACATCATATAGTAAAAATATTTTTACGGAACCCTCGGTGCGCGAGTCCGACTCGCACTTGGCCGGTTTTTTTTAAATATAATTAATACTCGATATCGATATAAAAATATTTCTAACACTAGCTAAATTGCGACAGTCTTTTGTTTTGCCGCGAAAATTCCGGGCTCTGGTGATTATCAAACCAAATCATCATCATGATCATTATATCAGCCGAAGGCTTCCCCCAAAGAGTGCCGTAATGACCGGGCCTGCCCCACCCGCATCCAGCTTTACCAGGTCATCAGTCCACCTTGTGGGGGGTCTACACACGCTGTAAATACCATTTTTTCGTACAAAGTAGTTTTTATGTAGTTTGATATCCACAAATTAGTTTAAAAAAACGGTGCTTGGAAATCCACATTCATTTAAAAGATTTACCATATCGTGCATACCCAGATTTTTTCGTGCCCACACTTTATTTACAGTACTTAGTTGTAATATTTACCAAAACTATCGAAAGGGATACTCCAATTAAACCCCTTTGTCAGTCACAATACAGAAATATGAAAAGGGGGCAAAAGCCTTTTAAAATGAGAAAAAGTGTTGGGCTCTTTAATTTGGGACCCATTTTGCAAACATTTTCTTTGAATTTCCATACATATCGACAGGATTGTCACCTTAAGGGGGTCATCTAAATAAACGTCCTTGACTGTACGGTCAACCAATTTGATTTCTGGGCCAGTTTGTACCTTGTCACAGTGAAAGTCAATATGAAAGCTGCTAGAAATCTCATATTATTGTCACTGTGACAAGGTACGAAGTGACCCAGAAATCAAATTGATTGTGCATGAAAAAGACGATTTGCCCTACATTATTATAAAAATAAATATTTAACTACTCACCAGTCAGTCATCAACGAAGCCCGATCGTCCACTGTTCGCATAACAAACAGTGACACATCAAAGCTGACTAAGAAGATTCACGAGCACAATAGACTTAGATCCCGTGTTTAGTAAACAGCCGTTTAGTTTATAGTTGTATTAATAACCAACGTGTGTAAACAACGCCATTGTCCAGGGCCCTGCACATGGCGTACAAAAGCCGCCGCGGGCTGCTCAGCTTGGTGCATTGCCGCGATGAAGACGCTCTTGAGAGGACCGCTGAAACTATACTTAAGGTATTTTTTTTTCTACTTTTCACTTGACTGCGCGACGTAAAGGAGGGTAGTGTGTTAACAGTCTATGTATGTATGTTACATACATATGTTGTTTGTTGTTGTGTGGCACTGTAGAGACTAAACGCGTCGGCCGATTTTGATGATTCTTACGTCAATCAATTCGTCTTAATTGTCCAAATATCTCTAAAGACATTTTTGACGCAGTCGGGCTTTTTAATTTTGCTTGTTGATCTAAATGTTTGAATTAAGACTTCGTAGACCAAACTATAATCTCATACTTTTTCTCTATGGAACTCGTAAGACGCTTTAGAGAACCATAATGAAATTGGCCAATCATGTGTCGCCGTGGAACGCGAAAAGATGTCAACGAACGTTGACCCATTGCGCCAGCGCTTTGTTTCCGCAGGACTAATTTGTTTAATCATTTCGGTTTGTTTCATTAACTTCGGTTGAAGCGTAGAAAAAGTATTGTATACAATAGTTATATAAGTAGCTTTTTAAGATTCGCACGTTAACTTACTCAGACCACGGTCTAAACGCGGCACTTGACCAAAAAAGCATCCACCATGTCAGCTGAAGAACCTCCACTGCTGGACATAGGCCTCCCCCAATTTCATGGGGGGTAAACGCCATAATCGCCACGCTTGGCAAGCGGATTTGCAATCGCAGTATCTCCACCGCACTCCAGGGATGCTGCTGCCCATCCCCTGGTGGCCTTGGTCGTAGTTTTAGGATTTACCCGGGTCCATACCAAAAAGCATAGCTTATATTATATAATAATTGCTTATGATACTATTATACGTCTACTTATGGGCCAATCAACTATTTTTAACCGACTTCAAAAAAGGAGGAGGTTCTCAATTAGTCAGAATATTTTTTTTTTCGTGTATGTTCACCGATTACTCTGAGACTAGTGGACCGATTTCAAAAATTCTTTTTTTGTTTGAAAGGGTGTGTTTTCTAGTTGGTCCCATTGTCACCAAGTCTGGATCTGATGACGGGATCTTGGAAAAATCGAGGGAACTCCTCAAATTATATAGCAAGAGGATGGGGTCAGTAAGGCTACATCGAAGGAACTCCTCAAATTATATAGCAGGAGGATGGGGTCTGGCAAAGTTCGGAGTAGGTGTTTTTTGTTAAAAATTTACTTGTTTCTTGTTCGTTGTTACATCTCTTCAAAGAAATCTCTGAAATAGCCAATTTTTACAGCGAATGCGCTCCACATTCACTGCAAAAATTGGCTATGTCAGTCACCTAAGAGCGCACCAGCGACAGTCTCAGCAGTAGAAAGCAATCGCTGTGGCCAAATACAGCTAGAGGTGATGATGTTGCAATGTATGTTGCTGACTATTTTACTTAAATGAGGTGTTATCAATAATTGATTGTATTGTATAAATGTGTCAGGTTTGCGACATCGCTGGAGCCAGACTAGCCGACTCGTTGGCCTACTACTGTTGCCGGAAACCAACCCAACTTATGATGGTAAGTTCATAATTTAAATAAAATATAAACAGAATTAAAAATTCGTCCGGAAGAATTTTGTAAACAGAAAACGAAATATATGCCTCTCTGTTGCACTTGCATATTCGAGCGACAGAGCGATTATGGAATAATTTCGTTTTCAGTTCGCGGTGGGCCTTCAGAACGTCACACCGTCATTTACAATAGACTCGGGCTTGCAGCAAACGCTGAGCCCGAGTCTATTGTCGCACTTGTGTTTTCGTTTAGTTTTTTTTGTATACCTACTTGTTTTTTTATGTACTTTATTATTTTGCAATGTTATGGCGACAATTCATCTTTTTTTATTTTTTTTATTTATTAAATCAGTGAGACATTGCCATTTTCTATTACTTACGCGATTACATCCAAGTTTACCTGAAAAACGAATGTGATTCTCAGATTTAACGGACTGTACATAGTTACATACGAACAGTGAAAGTTAAATAAAAGCTTGTAATATCACCGATATCTAAATATAATTAAACGGGTCACTCACGTCTTTAAGGTCGCATATCGCTCGACATGTTTCAGATCGTCCTTAATCATGAGTATCAATTACGGCGGCGTTTCTTTTAGCACCGAAAGCGGTATTCGACCTTAAAGACCTGAATGACCTGTTTAATTATATTTTAATGTTTCAAACTCACGGGAGTTTTCTATATAAAATCACCAATATCATCATGGATCATGCATGAGGCGCATCACTGACTGCTGCGGGGGTGCATTGTAGTTGCATTGCACTTGTCCCATTTGTGCAATATTACTACAAAGCAATTCTCGCGGAAGTAACACTCATCGTTGAAGATTTTGCTGGATTCTGTTATGTTATATTATATTATTATTGTGTTCTGTTGTATTATTGTTTTTGCTATGAGTTTGTACATCTTATATAAGTAGTTTAGTTGTTTATTATTGTGTTTTGGTATTGTGTTCAGAAGTTTTTTTATACTACTAGCCGTGGAAAACAAGTGTATGTACGTCCCGCCCGTAGTTGTTGTAAATGTTGTGTTTGATATTCTTAAATTAATTATTCATTGCATCATTTTGTATACATAAGGTCCTATGAAGGTAAATTAAAATTTCAAGACATTAACCCTGCCAGGGCACAGCAATGTTATTCTTACAGCTAACTTGCAATAATAATCTTTTGTTTGCTTGAGGTTTTTAACATTAATTAAATCTTGCAACATGATACAACAATGACAAAAATGTAATTGTAATGTAGGTAAAACAAAATCTTGAAATAGTACATTACGATACAAGTGCAGCGAATAGGAAATTCGCAACGACTCGTGACGATTTAAAACACTCCCTGTGTTTTAAATCGTCACGAGTTGCGAATTACCTATTCGCACGTGTATCGTACAACGTTTAACAGTACATATGGCTCTTTAAAGTTTCGACATATGCACGTAATCTGCTGATTGCCGCACTCGTGCGGTAATTTAGCACCATATTTATTGTAAATATATTTTTTTTAATGTTATCATCTGCATTAGAACGGCCTGGGTGCTGTAAAGAGCGAATGTTAGTATACTTAAGATTATTTGAGTTGGCCGAATTGTGTCCAAGTAATCCGTACATAAAGAGCCTAACATGCTAGAAGATTTAAACTCCAAGAACAGTATTATAAAATATCGGCCAGTTCAAAATATATGAATTATACCGCGAAGCATTGCGAGTATTGAGCTTTCTTTTATTGAGTGGTAACTTGGTAAGTTTGTTCCGCAAGGATCACAGGCCACTAAAGACTTGGTGCAGAGAGGAAATGGGTGAAGTGGACAAGAATCAGCCAATCACAGCGGATCCTGGCTCAGCTCCAATCGAAATGGTCAATGTCCTTACATTGACAGCTGTTATGTATTGTCACGCGATATTGACATATGAATATGGAAGCAGAACCACGTCAATATGGATGCCAATTGAAGCAAAACCCAAGCTATTTTTAATCTAAATATTCCCGTATAACTAGTAATAATGTTTGTGTAACCCAGTAATTCCTATCGTATTCTCCTCGAGTTAGGGCCCATTATATTATAACCATTAATTTTTTTTCAGAATTTATTCAATTGATGATACATTTTATTTATTTTTGCTTCTTAGTCGCCATTCTTTGTTGTGAATATTTCATTGTGATAACGGCAAATAAGAATTTAGTGAGAAATAGTGATTAGTTAGATTTTAGTTGAGGAAATGGTTAATGGTTATTATTAATGAGAGAAAATGCGTTCTCGAAACTTTCTTTCTCTCTCTCGAAAATTTATTTTCTCGTATAATCTGCATACTCTGTCTAAATAGTCTGTGCACGCCACTGATAATACCGTCCATTCTATACTATAATATAGGGTTTCTGGTTTCTCGACCTTTTTTATTTCTTGACGCACGAGTCGACTAGGATTTCTCGAGGTTGTCGAGAAACCCTTCTTTACACTGTGACGTATGTCGCGTCGACCTAGCGCTGATTTTGCATTGAGAGTAGCGTTACGGCCACATTTTTACGAGGCTTTACAGTTAGACACGAGTAGAGGATGTACTCACCTCTGCTCTGCTTTCGTTCGCTCTATCACCAATCAATCTGAACTTTAGTACAGGTAGTCGGTCAGGAAGGTGCAAAGACCAAAATAATGTAATGGTACGATTCTCATCAAACGGCTAGAGTCGGCGCGTGTTTAGAAAAGGTTCAAACTCCCTTGACTCCAGCAAGGGAGTTTGAACCTTTTCTAAACAGTGTTAGATTTCGTATTTAAACGGCAGCGGCGATGTTCGCCAGCAAGCCGGTCGGCTGTTTGCGAACACTGCTCCTCCATTTAAATATGCAATCTAACTTCTGTATAGAAGGTTCGAGTTCCTTAGACTCCACTGGGGTGTGCGCCGACCGTTTGATGAGAATCGTACATGACGTTCAGTGGCGTAGCTAAGTGGGGCGGTGAGGTGGGGCATTCAGCCCCTGGTAACGCCCTTCTGGGGGCAGACCCACCCAGCTACAGCTACTGCTAACGTCACGTCGGTTGCAGCTGATGCAGGTGCTGTGCTGTGACTGGGTGCTGGAGGTCCGCGCGGGCGTGTGGGAGGCGACGACCGGAGGTGAGCCGGCGCCGGCGGCCCAGCTGCGCAGCTTCCAGCGCGACCTGCACTCGCTGCGGCGACTGGAGCGCGAGCTGCCGGTGAGTGACGTCACCTGCAGCTGATACAAGTGCTGAAGGTGTGGAAGGCGACGAGCGGCGGCCCAGCTGCGCAGCTTCCAGCGCGGCCTGCACTCGCTGCGGCGACTCGAGCGCGAGCTGCCGGTGAGTGACGTCATCTGCAGGTGCTGGAGATGTGGGCGGCGACGAGTGGCGGCCTAGCTGCGCTGCTTCCAGCGCGACCTGCGCTCGCGGGGGTGACTCTAGCGTGAGCTGCCGGTAAGTGCGTCACTTGCAGCTAATGCAGGCGCTTGAGGTGTGGGAGGCGAGATATGCACTCGCTGAGGTGGCTGTGGGTGAGCCACTTGATGACAGCTGATGCAGGTGTTGTGCTGCGACTGGGTGCTGGAGATGCGCGCGGGCGTGTGGGAAGCGACAAGGGGGCATGGAAAATTGACCTCATTGATAATGTGAATCATGTGTGAATCTAACCGTACTAAATGTAGGTGTACCATCGATATCTTTCGCGTCAGACAAATATTTGACGACCACTTTGGCCGAAGCCGGAGGTCCCGGTTCCGAATCAAGCTTTGCTTAGTTTGGGACTATGTCGATTTGTGTAGGATTGTTCAAGAAAAATCGGCTTCTAATGTTAATGTGGTCTGTTTAAGTGGGTGTCGTCGCGCGTGTTTCTGCAGTCGGCCGTGTGCCGCATGATGGCGGGCGCGGCGCCGCGGCGCACGCAGCAGCTGCTCGACGGCAGTCTGCGGCCGCGGCTCAACCGCTCTTCTGTTATCTGCGGCAAAGGTGACCGACCAGTTCACTACTTACTGTACTCAAACTCATCAGCATCACCGTCTCTGATCCAAACAGGTAGCAATTAATGTCACTTTGACGTCGAGCGTAATGACGAACATGGATAAGCCAGTGTTGTCAAAAATAAATCAAAATGCATTTTTCTGTTTCATATTTTTAATCAATTTCGCTTAACATTGACGGTGCACTTATAAAACGAGAGCGCCATCTCTACATCAACTCTCTACACCAACATACGTGCATGCATTTTTAATATATTAATTACTAGCTTTTACCCACGATTTGGTCCCCATAATCTTCTACTCCCTATCCCCAATATGTTAATCCGGGCTACGGACTATTTGTGTACGAAGTTTCATCATAATCCGTTTAGTCGTTTTTGCGTGATTCAGCAACAGACATCCAGGTCGGGACTATAAGGTGGGTGGCGAATTTCCTCGAAGCCACATTTTGCAACAGCAGCCTTGGCAATTGAAGCAGGGGGAACGGGTGTATTGTCATGGAGAAGACGAACACCTCTGCTAAGTTTTCCACGACGCTTCTGCTTGATCGCCTCTCGTAACTGCTCAATAAGGGTGGCGTAGTAGCTACCATTTACCGTGGTATTCCTTTCTTTTATATCGATCAGCAGTATTCCGTGACAATCCCAGAATACTGTAGCCATTGTAGCCATTATCTTTTTGGTGGATTATGTTACCTTGGCCTTCCTAGGCGGCTTTTCAACAGGACGACTTTTCAACAGAATCATAGTACAAAACCATGGTTTTGTACCCCGTAACAATTGACTCCAAAAAAACTCTCCCCGTGTCGTATATACGCGTCTAAATCTTCTTGAGAGCACGCTTTTCGCTCACTTCGCTGCAAGCTCGAAAGAAGTTTGGGCCCCCCTTCGCACTAACTTTGTTCATGTGAAGATGTTCATGATGAATCCTAAGAACTGAAGTTTTCGATAGCTCTGTTCTTGCCGCTATTTCTTTAGTCTTCAGTCTTCGATCACTCAGAACTTCCTATTCCACTAATTTGACGCTGTCCACGGTGAGTGCCTCCACAGGCCGGCTGGAGCGAGATTCGTCGTCAATGGACTCCCGCCCTACACAAAACTGCTTACTCCATTCTTTAATAGTGAAAAATGACGGAGATGTATCCCCGTACACAGCATCTAACCTCTTTTTTATATCGGTCGGGCTGACCCCTTCCTTTGTCAGGAACTTGGTCACGGAACGATATTCCAACTTAAACATTTTGAAAACCTTCAGACTTCTTATTGTTATAAACGCCGTCAAATCAAAACCACAAACAACAGGAGCCTCAAACTTATACACACCTCAAAATAAATGACAATCACAATGACATTTTTTTTCAAGATTCAAACATTTATTTGTAACGAGCACAATATTTTTCATTTTTAAACCGCCGTATTTCTCCAGCCAGAAACTTTTGGACCGCACCTCGTACTCGTTACCTCCCTCGTACATGTTATACTTTTGTCTTACAATTGTTAACTGTCTCCGATCGTTAATCATCATGATATCAGCCAAAAGACGACCACTGCTGGACATAGGCCTCCCCCAAAGAGTGTTGCATATCGGCGCCGCGGGCGGCGGGCAGCGCTGCCGTGGGTGGTGGGTGAAAACGACCAAGGCCTAAACCTCGTGTAAATAATTGGCGACCACGTACCGGAAGGCGTAGTGTGGGTAGGCCCACAAGGTGGACTGATGACCTGGTCGCGGGAGTCCACTAGATGCGGGTGGCGCAGGATCGGTCATTGCGGCACTCTTTGAGGGAGACCTATGTCCAGCAGTGTACGTCCTTCGGCTGACATGATGATTCACGTGATATGAGCGTAACGCGTGATAATACTCACCTTGTAATGTTTAATAATAACCGCGATTCATTCGGTTCCAGAGATAACGCTTAGAAATACCTGTGATTATGTAACGTTGTTCCTTCCTGGCAAGTCACAGTCACTTTGACGGCGGCTGTGACGTTATTTATCACCGGTATGTTCGCAGAGCGCGCGCTGGAGGGCGGCGGCGGGTCGGGGTCGCGCGCGGTGGCGCTGTACATGGCGTGCAAGCACCTGCCCGCGGCCGTGCTGGCGGCGCCGGGCGAGCGCGCCGGCATGCTGGCGCAGGCGGCCGCCACGCTGCAGCGCATCGGCCACCGCAGCCGCCTGCCGCACTGCTACCACCTCATGAAGTCCGTCTCCACGCTGCCCGCGGCGCTCTAGCTGTAGCGCGCCACCTATCTCACTCGTACACAACAGTCCCCGCATGGGTCAGTTGCACCGACTTACGATCACAAAACACGAAAAATGTCATCCAATAGAAACTTGTCAAACTTTCCATACAATCAGATTTTCTATAGGTTACATTTCGGGGAGTGGGCTGAGGAACTAGACAGTTTAAAACTCCTCGCCCCCTTCTACCATCGGACTAGCAGGTATACGGCGAAGCGACATCGTTTTACGGTGGCAGTTCCAAAAACTCACACGAAACGTTTCGCTTCCACTTTTATTGTGAGAACACCCAAGCTGTGGAACTCCTTGCCGGAATCCTTGTTCCCTGAAAACTACAACCTTACGGTCTTCAAGACGAGAGTGAACCGGTTTTTACTAGGTAAGCGCGCTGCATCCTAGACCACAAAGCTTAAACCTATCCAAAGTAAAAAAAAAGATTTTGTGAGAGGTCACCTCAAAGCCGCGAGGTTTCTTGCGTCAGTCATCATCTCCAACCAAAAGCGAGGCTTAAAGAGTGGCATCAGACGCTGCCACCGCCCTCAACTATGTCCAACCTAATGAGCATCTGCCTCTAAGTAACAAACTACCATGGACTACCTGGAAAACGCTCAACGGACTGCGCTCTCAAGTTAGTCGCTGTAAGAAAAACCTTTGCAGATGGGGTATTATCGACACGTTATCTAATCGATGCCTGTGTGGATCGGTGCCGCAAACTATGGAACACCTCACAGTGCCCAGCATGCCCTCCATCCTGCTCTGTTGACGATTTGACAGTCGCAAACCAAAACGCAATAGACGTCGCTGGATTCTGGTCCAAAGCAATCTAACTCGGAGCCATCGACTCGAGAAGACGATTGCAGACGATTTGGTGCAACCCAACCTAAGTCTCAGATAGATGTTTGTGATAGTGAATTCGGAATCTCCGTTAATCCAAAAATGCGACAACGATTATGAGTCATAATCATAACTTGAAGCAACCTCAAAATCAGCATTGACTGCCGCGCTATAATCTCTGGGTGCCAAGATCCATTACTTGGAGGTCATAACTTTAGATAAAAAATTCTCCCAATTGAAAAAAGATTTTTTTTTGACACAAAAGGTTACTGCAGATGCTCTAAGGAAGCGTCCTGTAAATTTATTGCTCCTATTACAGGCCACACACTGTATAAGTAGTTGTGTCTATTTTATTATCAATAGTACAGTGCTTGTTCGCAATAGCAAAGTATATATGACGGTTGTCTTAAGTTGCGTATAAATTGAGCACTGAACTCGTGTCGATAATAGTACTCCCATACTTACTTGTAGTTGTTATATATGTCAAGAGGTTCGCTAACGCGTCACACACCTATCAATTTGACACAACAAACGCCTTAAAAGTTAATGAATTGAAGGATTGCTGGCTCTTTCCATCTTGAGTTGCGTCTCAAGGTTGTAAATGTAAGTGGCAAATTTATATGTGTTATAAATTTATATTGAAGGCGATCGCGATTGACAATGTCGCAAAAGTCAATCGCACTTACATCATGGCGAGATAGATTGAAATTCTTGATGGAGATCGACGGGGTCGATGGATCGTGGCGCCGATTATATCAAGTTATGGTTTTAACATTCGGATCATAAAAATAACTGAAATGAGGTTAGAAACATAGGCGTGCCTACTGAAGCTGCACCAATCGTGTTTTAATCTAGCTATTAATGACGTAGCTACACTGACAATTGCAATTGATCGTTACCGCTCTATTGCTGTCTCGTTTCAACTTCAGAGCGTGTCTGGCAGTTGCAGTGATAAATTGCTACATGTTATAAGACAAAAAAAATTGAGCGTCAAATTGTGGATCGATTAGATTAAGTTAAAAAAAATTAACTTTGAATGGTGTTTTAATTTAACATCTCATAAAATCTGTCGGCCGTGCGTTGTACTTTTTAATAAAATTGTTGTGACCTCTAAATCTGTCATTTTATTGCAACTCGCCTTTAACATGGTGATTATTATCACGTGATACACTCATATCACGATACGTATTACGTAAATATTAATTAATGAAATAATGAATATTGAAGCCAAATCCAAACAATTTTGAAAACTGCAATAGTCCGATAATATTGACATTCCAGTATTGTGATAAAAGTACTCTTTTTTAAAGACGTTAGAATAATAACAAAAACAAAAGTCGGATAATGAGTAAATCTGTCATTTTATTGCAACTCGCCTTTAACATGGTGATTATTATCACGTGATACACTCATATCACGATACGTATTACGTAAATATTAATTAATGAAATAATGAATATTGAAGCCAAATCCAAACAATTTTGAAAACTGCAATAGTCCGATAATATTGACATTCCAGTATTGTGATAAAAGTACTCTTTTTAAAGACGTTAGAATAATAACAAAAACAAAAGTCGGATAATGAGTAATAGTTCAAAAAAGCGCAATACTTGCATTATCACATGATTAGATTCACAATAAAAGAAAATAAGCAACTTTTCCGTTTCAGTACCTACCGGTGCCACCGGTAGTATCACATATAACGTGACCGTCAATACATCTTAAGGTGTTCTTAGCAGATATCAAAATGTTGTAATATTTTTGTTTCAAAATATATTTATTTATTTTATCTTTATTGCACAAAAGAGCCTTATCGTAGAAAAGGCGGACTTAATGCCATATGCTTAAGGCAAAGCAGAAAAATGTTGGTGGTGCATCTAACAACTAAAAACGAAATTAAGAGTCCCCAGTACGCTCGCCTGAACTAGATTCTCCATACAAACGTAGTTTCATTCTCATTTTGAAACGCCTTGCTGAAATAACATGAAACTTTGTATACACAATGGGAGCCGCCATATCTAGGTCGGAAATTAGTTTCTGTTGCTAGACATTGTAATAGAAAAAAAATACAGCGAGTTTTTTAAGTCTTGTATGAAAACCTTAATAATCGCTTTATTTTTCCCCATTATAATTTCAAGCAACAAAAAATAATTTATGACATATTTATTTATGCCGGATCCCATTGGCTATGTGCGAAGTAGGTAGTGGGGGTAAGCTAGGCGATCGTAGCGCACACCATGGCAGAAATGTGCACTTACCGGGGACCACTGTCAAATTTACTTTCACGTTTTCTATTGGTTTCTTAACGGTTTCCTACGATTCGTTTCGTTTGTATGTATTTATTTATTCTCTTATTTATTTCAGTAAAATTTCCAATACGGGGTCTTTCTCGTTTACTAAAGTAAATAAAATATTCATGTGTCATTATTTGACATCTCTGAGTTCAATCAATCAATCAATCTTTGTGTTTTATGGCCCCATCGATATTGTCGATGATTCCGCCAACTTTAAGGTTTAAAAAGGCACGTGTTTATTAAGAATTTGACCGGTGACTTCAGATTGCCAGGTTCACTTAGAAGAAAACAAAGGACAACACAAACATTTATTGTTAATCTAACTACTACAAAAACAAGTTGTTAGTTTTAATAAATTTACATAAGACATACACAAAGGGGGAGTGCACCAGGGTTAAAAGGAATTTAATGTTGATGGGCCGGGGAATTTCCGGGGGTACATCTCTGAGTTGTGACATTGTCTCGGGACCTTTGACGTTTGACGTTTCAGACGTGCACATAGCCAATACAAATTTTTATGTTATTCTAGCATAGCGTTTTCAAATGAGAGAGATACTACGTTTGTATGGAAAACCGAGCTTACTCCGGTCTCTGAAGTCATTACTCACGAGATGCCTATTGCGACTTTTATTTTATGTTGTTATCAAAATTTCCAAACCTTTTTTTTTTCAGCCACTTGCTGGTATCCGATTAACCTAAAATTTGGCATAGGTACTTATGTAAGTCAACTGGCAATATAATATTATGGCACCACCGAGCTGATCTGATGATGGAGACAGATGGTGGCCATAGCAATACTGTTAAACTACACAAGGTAAATCCATCGTGTTTGAGCTCATTCGAATCGTCTTAACGAGTAGTTGATAACTAGAGAAAAAGTACAGTCTACAATAAAAGCTAGTACCAATAATGAAAATCTTGACGGAAACTTATCTTGGTCACCCTACCCTCGTAAGTCCTTTGTTTTTTCAAATGTAGTAGTCGTAACTACCCAGTGTACTACCACAAGTACAAACTAAGTGTAGTGCTTCGGTCCCAGACGCGACTTTTTCGAATTTGTCTAAATTCTTGCCCTTTGTTTTATTCAGTATGTGTATGGTTTTTAGCGCATCCTTAATCTGTACTTGGTAAAGTACATTAGGCAGTTATTTATACTAGGCAGTTAAAATGTCAGGTCTGAAGTACTATCATTATTTTGTACTTGTACAAGTACGCGGGGACTTACGAGGCTACAGCAAGGATAGGCACGACCGAACATTTTGAACTAAAATCAGTCAAGATACATACCTGCTTAGCTAGCACGACAACTTATAACGTCACGTTTTATGTGACGTTGCCGGGTATGGCAAAATTTACTACGCTGTAATACGGAGCGTATAAGATAGACGCTCGAAATTCGAGTCTGATGCCGGATCCGCACGATGGGCCATGATGATCGTAGGACGCAGTTATGCGTGAAAGGGAGAAAGATGTATTTTCATTAGTGTCCGACCGAAACATGTTTTTTTGCCGAAACCGAAGGTTCGGTTTTGGCTATAGTTTCGGCCGAAACCGAAACCGCAACTTTTTTAGACGTGGGGTTAATATCGTTGAATAAAATGTCAGTATAGGCCGTTCTTTTTAGACATATGAATCCTATGATCATTAAAACACCTATAATTCGTGTAGGTGATATAAATTAAACAAGTTTTTTTTTTAAATACTACGTCGGTGGCAAACAAGCATACGGCCCGCCTAAACGGTCACCGCAGCCTATAAACGTCTGCAACTCTAGGGGTGACACATGCACGTTAACGACCCTTTAAAAATTTATACACCCCTTTCTTGAAGAACCTCATACTGTGGTCCCTCGGGAAAACCTCGGCAGGGAGCTCATTCCACAACGGGAGCGTCTGAGGGAGGAAATTCCTCTGAAACCGTAGCGTACGTGACCATTTAGGTTCTAAGGTGTGAGGGTGAATGCCCTGCGGACGGCGAGCGGTGCGATGGTAGAAAGGGGCCGTGGGCATCATATTGAACAGTTCTTAGGAGCACAACCCATTATACAAGCATAGGACATTCACAAGGAGGCAAAGTTTCTCCTTAAACTTAACGGTTCAATATCACTCGTGAGTTTGGGATCGTCCACGATTCGCACAGTACGTCTCTGAAGCAATTCAAAAGGCCCAAGCTGTTATCCAGGTGCTCCCGACCAGCGGTGACAGCAAACTCAGTGGGGACGGACTTGTGACTTAAATCATAGAGAAGTCTCTGTCCAGGGGTGATGTATCGCTTCGCTCTATTGAGCACAGCTTTTTAGATGCCAGCCTGGCTTCTTCTAAGTGGCTCTGAAATTAGACGTCGCTGGAAATGTGGACACCAAGGATCCTAATAACTCTCTGAGATGCAGAGGGTTGTGTCTTGGAATAGGCAACAGTGAATGAGGTTTTTTTCGTAGTGCACGCGTATACCTATACGTGTGTCTTAGTAGGGCTGCACTAGACCAGATTATCCTGGCTCTTATTCCCGCCTTTTTTGAAGAGTCCCATGCTGTAGCTGTTTGTAAATACCTCGGCAGGGTGCTCAATGCTCATTCCACAACCTAAGTATTTTGGGTATAAAGTACCTATTGAATCGTACTGTACGAGAACGCAATGGCTCCAAGGTGTGGGGATGCGCTCGATGGCGAGAGGTGCGATGATGATAGGTAGCGGCGGGCATCATGTCATACATAGGCCTTCCCCAGAGAATGCCAAAACAATCAATTAGGAGCTACTATCATCCAGCGGACCCACGCGACCTTAATCAGGTCGTCAGCCTACCTCAAACCTCAGCAACCGTACGTGGTCGCCACTCGATAACTCGCTTGCCCCACCGACCATCGGTTCTCCGGGCAATATGGCCCGCACCTGCCACTTTAGTCTGGCAAGCCTTGAGGCCATGTCGGATACTTTGATTCCTCTGCGCGTATCGTCATTTTTTAGATCTCGCAGAGTAACTTTGAGCATAGGCCATAGCCCTCTCCATTGCTCTTTGAGTGACTTTGACCCTCCTTTTTCGGAGCCATAGGTCATCAATGGCAACACGCACTGGTCAAACACTTAAAGTATTGACGAGAGGATAATTGATACATGACGAAAAGATATTGCGTCTCCCGAACGCCACCCAGCAAAGTCATTATTGACAATTGATCTCCTTCTGGAAACTGCACCTGCCTAACTGAGCCGTTTATCCTAGGTTTAGGGACAGTACACAAATTTGTTGACAACTTTGAGCGAAGAGTCTCTGATCTTAACTGGAGTACGTACTAGGTGGACGTTAGTTATGATCTTCGTTTGATCCATGTTCATCTTAAGACAAACTTCTTCAGAGCTCAGCTTAGATCATCGAGCATAGTACTTAAGTTCTCCATGGTCTCAGTTTTGAAGAAGAACAACCAAACTCCTCTCCCATGCCTTTGAGAATGACTTAATCGAACAGCTTCTAACTAGATATAAAATTAACTAAAATAATATTTTGATCTTTAATTTTAACAGATTACAATCAGCCAGCCTCGAAAGACTAATTAGATTCGAAAGTAGGTACAAATGTTGTAAGTTTCGGCACGGACGAAAGGTTCGGCACTTTTTTGGCCGAAACATGATTTTTAGGCCGATACCTGCCGAAACTGAAACTTCGGTCGGACACTAATTTTCATCTCGTTCCGCCGCATAACTGCGTCGTGTACGTTGGCCATCATGGCCCATTGTGTGAATCCGGCATCAGACTCAAATATCGAGCGTCAGGATGCGCCTATAATGTGAATTAAAATAAAAAAATGTATCTATGGCACAGATATCATCGCTACCGCGAACTTCGAAAATCGAACTTCGTATCGTACCGTCCCTTTCCGTCATATAGAAAATAACACGAGAGTGAAAGGGCACGACTCGAAGTTCGATTTTCGAAGTTCGCGGTAGCACAGCAGAGAAGCAGCTCGCAGAGGGCCTACTTCGAACTTCGTGTCGTACCATCCCTTTCACTTTCTTTTTAAACACTATATGACGGAAAGGGACGGCAGGATACGAAGTTCGGAGTAGACCCTCTGTATTAAGGGTGGTATTCCACTCGTTCAATATCTTTGTCCAATTTCTTTGTCAAATCTTTGATCAAAGTGCTTTGACGGAGGCCTATTCCACTCATCCAATATCTTTGTCCAATTTTTATTCTTTTTCATGCGTAGCCATATTGATTTAACTGTCATCAGCCGGGCTAGTATGATAGCTTATACCGTCACGTTATATGGCCAAAATGTACTGAAACGTCACATAAAACGTGACGGTATAAGCTATCGTACTAGCCGGGCAAAATCTTTGATCAAATGTCGGGGTCCCATCCAAGTTGGATGAAATCATCCAATTTCTTTGATCAAATGTATATTGGACAAATATATTATTGGGTGAGTGGAATACCTCACTAAGCCAGATGATTTTTCCATTCATATAGTTGTCTCGTTAAATACTTATGGTGCATCAAAATGAGTAAGAAAGCGACAGATAGTACGATCATTTTCGACAGTTAACGAAGTGTCTCCATTTTAAAACACACCAGGATCGTAAATCCCTTATAAATTTAACACACCACAACGTCAGTTCAGTACCATTTTCAGTTATGAAGACGGAGACACTGACAGGCGAAGACCTGTCAGATGTCCAGAAATCGTGCAACTTAAATTAGCGGATCGGGGCCTACTCCGAACTTCGTTCGTGCTGTCCCTTTCACTCTCGTGGTATACAGTATATGACGGAAAGGGACGGCACAATACAAAGTTCGATTTTCGGAGTAGGCCCTCTGTTTTACTCTGATATCTGTTGTCTATGGCTTGATGCCAAACTGTTTGAGTTCTATTTAAAACCGAAACCTGACAAATAGATTCAGTTCAACAAGAAATTGATTTAGAGATTTTTTAGGTATATACGAACAGATAACCCTTACTAGTCTGTGGAACAGATTGAATCAATTTGTTGACTTGACAGATCTGATAATTACGAAATTGTTTTGAATGAGAATAAGTGGAAAATAACATAAACTCAAACTAAAAAACTAATTGTGAATTCACAGTGGCTTTAAGTAATTAATAGCTGTGTTCTTAATCTTAATGGTACAAACAATGGTGAGTATAAATGTATACATAGTGCAATGAATTATTGACCACCAAAGTCGGATATACTTTCTTTAACAAATTATTTACTGCATTTGTTTAGTAGAATGTTACTATTTAAAACACTATTACAACATGTTTTATATTTTACCACTAACATTAATAGGCAATGTATTATCATTTATTGTTTAAGTTTCAACTAAAGTTTCATTGTATAAAATATTGATTCCAGACAACATCCGTGACAACCGCCCAAAAAAAGGTTGGCACTAGCAATGCACCGCCTGGAGGCATACGGAAGAAATCGGGACCGAAGTTTGAACTCACTGAAGAACAAAGAAGGGACATAAAGGAAGCATTTGATTTATTTGACACTGAAAACACTGGGAAAATTGATACAAAAGAGTTAAAGGTTGCGATCAGAGCTCTGGGTTTTGAACCTAGAAAAGAAGAAATCAAAAAGATGATTGCAGAGATAGACAAGTCGGATGGCAAAGTATCTTTTGAAGATTTCTTGGACCTGATGACTGTAAAGATGGCAGAAAAGGATACTAAGGAAGAAATCATGAAAGCTTTTAAACTGTTTGATGATGATGAAACTGGTAGGTACTAATTTCTGTTAAGGCTGCTTTTGATAATCTAGACCTCACCAATGCCATTTGTACAGGATCAGGGTAACGCGATGTGGAGAAATCCAGGGCTAACTCTGTTTTATTATTTGTTTTCTCATGTACATGACTTTAAAAATAAATACTTCAATTTGATGTATATTAGTAAAGACAGATGACTCATGTGGACTAGTTCGGGGAAAAAATGGTCATTTCATTTTATATCATCACATGCATTCTTCAGGTCACATCAAAAATATCCCAATTCATATTATCCTTATGGGAGTTTTAGTATTAATTAAGCCCATTAACATGTCATCTACCAAGCTTGGGAATCACTGTTCAATTTTGGGTTCATCAACATTTCTTTGTTGCTCATTACCATGGTTCCGTCTCCTGAGTCACTCCTTAAAACCGAGATTTTATAGGGTTTAAATCTACCAAGATCTTATTTATTTATTAATTAATATAACAAGAACGGTTTACACCACTTACACCTGTTACTCATACATATACACAACTGAACACAAATATGAACCAAAAAAAAATTTAAAAAAACTAGAAATAATAATAAAAAAAGATCTGCAACAAGAACAACCACATTCAATTATCATTCTCGCAATATGTGAGACACTTGGACGTTAGCCCGGACCAGGAGTCTGCAAACAGGTCGACATCCCCAACAGAGCGCAGGAGTCTGTTGATTGCATTGCGCATGGCGCACAGCGGTGAGTGCCGCCGCGCCACGCATGCGTGCGCCCGCTTCTCGTCGCCAAACTGCAGGCGCGCGCGCCTTCGGGGCTTGTTCGGAGGCACAACAATGCGGTTGACTGTGTTATGGAGATCTATTATAAACCCATTCTGATGTGGGTCACCTCTGGAGCATGCTAGAAGTCCATGTTATAACATTTTTTTCAAAGAAACCTGTTTACCTTCTGTTATCTTGCTAATGGGACAGAATAACAACAAGGAAATGGTGATTGACCCTTTTAAACAAAAAATAACAGAAAAAAAGTTAAAAAAGTTTTAGTTAGTAGGTCAGTTGCTTATTACTTATTGGAACCTTGAGCCTTAAGCATACCACCACCACCACCATATCAGCCCTAGGACGTCCACTGCTGGACATAGGCCTCCCCCAATTTCATGGGGGGTAAATGCCATAATCGCCACGCTTGGCATGCGGGTTGGCATAATAATAAGCATAATAATCATAAAAATGATTACACTTTATAAGGTTCTTATCTTATGTAATTTAAAAAAAAAGGTGTACTTGACTTGCACAATTTCCATGGTCAGATTTAGTATGCTAATTTCCCCTTTAAATTACAGGTAAAATCTCCTTCAAGAATTTAAAGAGAGTGGCAAGAGAACTTGGAGAAACCCTGACTGATGAAGAGCTGCATGAAATGATTGATGAAGCAGACAGGGACGGTGACGGAGAAATCAATCAAGATGAGTTCTTGCGTATCATGAAGAAAACTAGCCTGTATTAGATGACAAATGGAATGTACTGTCCTATTTTTCATACTATATTTTGAAAGCACAAATTATATCCTTGAAAGGGATAATAATAATATTAGCAGCTATGGAAAAAGACACTAGCCATAAATTATTGGGATGGTTATATTTTTGTATAAGTGTTGGAAAGGTATGATACACATTTTAAGCACAGGAGCATAGTGAATCTGATGTCTGGTAGTCTGATGTATGTAGAATTATTAAGGATTTTTAACAACTTCGAACTACCGAAGCATTTTTATGAAACCAAAGATATATGTATTAAGAATAATTAAGTTTTATAATATCAGTCTCAGCCGAATTTTTATAATAATGTTAAATAATAAGGCATCACTTGCATTCTAGGAACTTTATTGATGTCTCAATTAATTAAAAATATATTAAGAAAAAACATAATATTATACACCTTATCATGGTCTAAGGAAACAAGGTCTGCCTGCTACTCCGGATCGTGACACAAGCCTGCATCACTGTACAGCCTGTACACACAATACAACGGCCAATTACCGATAGGTTTGATAGCAGTGATGGTGATGACGAAGGAGTGGAATTGCCATAGCAAAAATCCAACGTCAAGAGGGGTTGACCATTGTAGTTTATCGAATTATCGACTATCGACAAGTGATTCTCACGTAGCACAACAGTTTTTTAGACGTAACAAGCAAAATAAATAAGACTAAATAATAATTTGATTTAATTGAAAAAGTGAAATCGGAAATGAATGACGAAATAGTTCACAATACTCGAAATAATTACGAGAAGATATTGTAATTAGTACACTACTGCACAATGCATAATTACACTACATTTTTCGCCGTAATTAGTACGAGTGCGACACAGCCGGTCTGTGGAGTGCGAACTAGGGTCTCGAATGTAACCATGCTCAGAACAACAGAATCGAAACCTATACCTGTTCTAATTACATTTTTTCGTTTATTTCTAAAAATAGGTTGATACTACAGAAACGATGAATCGCGATAATGATTTATCGATAGTCGATAAAACAATGTTCAATCCCGCTTGACGTTTCATTTTTGCTATGAGAATTCCGCTCCTTAGTGATGACGTAGGCTTGTGTCACTCGCACAACGAATTTTCCCTTGAGTGTCATACCTTTTGTATCATGATTTATGTTTTAAGTACTTAAAACCATTCCATGTTGAACAAGTAATTATTTGTCCATGTACCTGCGCATTTGGGTCAATTAGCATCAATTCAACAGTCAGGCACAAAATTACTGAATAGACAGGCCTAAAAATAGATTTTGAAATGTGCAAAATTTAAATAATCGTGTCCTGATAGATAATTGAACTCAAATTTTCGCTATTCAAATTTCCTGCACTATTTCAAATCCTAGGATTTAAATTAATGAATTAGTACCAGTCAAATATGTTTGTAAACCCACTATGTCAGTATCTGTTTTTAAAGCAGGTAATTTTACATCAAAGTTGATTACCTATTATGGATGTTAAAATTGTTAAATTGATGTTATGCTGTAGATCCAATATTAATTATAAATCAAAACTCTGAGCAAACCTGTTTTGTTTATTTTATAAGTGCTTTGTTGCGTTTTTACATGTCTAGGTAAAAATATGGAATAAACTGCATGGTGCCGGAAATTCAGCATTTTTTAAATGGTAAATAATTTTACAATACATCATGATTATATTACTACAGTCAGTATCAGTCAGTCAGTAGATTTTGAAATGTGCAAAATTTAAATAATCGTGTCCTGATAGATAATTGAACTCAAATTTTCGCTATTCAAATTTCCTGCACTATTTCAAATCCTAGGATTTAAATTAATGAATTAGTACCAGTCAAATATGTTTGTAAACCCACTATGTCAGTATCTGTTTTTAAAGCAGGTAATTTTACATCAAAGTTGATTACCTATTATAGATGTTAAAATTGTTAAATTGATGTTATGCTGTAGATCCAATATTAATTATAAATCAAAACTCTGAGCAAACCTGTTTTGTTTATTTTATAAGTGCTTTGTTGCGTTTTTACATGTCTAGGTAAAAATATGGAATAAACTGCATGGTGCCGGAAATTCAGCATTTTTTAAATGGTAAATAATTTTACAATACATCATGATTATATTACTACAGTCAGTATCACATACTATCAGTCAAAGTAGCCAAATAGGTATATCATAACAATGGAAAAGAAAATGACATGGCATAAAAATATATATACTAAATAATCTATGTACTTTGATAGTATAAAATACAAGAAATAATATAATGAAACAGCTATGGAGAGAGCATATATTTAACTTCTGGTTTGCTTGCTGTACAATTGATATAAACAAAAGATTAGTACAAGAGACTTCTTCAACAGTTCATCGGATTTAATAAGATCCAATTATAAAACATTTTCACCACAATATAAAAAGATATTCATTGATCCTTATCTTATAGATACTATTTATAATTAGTACACAATAAACATTTAGCAAATATGTGGTGTGTTGTTGCCAAAAACAACAGATAATCAAAACTTATCATGCAGCAGATCTTTCAATAACATTCCCCTCTGGCTGTCCGAAGTAAGCTTTTTGGCACATTTTAACAAATAATCCTGTTTCAACAACCCCAGGGATCAATGTGACCATTTTGTTAACATGATCCCAATCCAAATCCTGGTTAGTGAACATCCAGTCTAAAATGAAGTTACCATTGTCTGTCACAACAGGCCCTGCCTTGGCTATTGCGCTACGCAACTTGACTTCTCCTCCAAACAAAGCCACAATTTTATTTTTTATCGGAACATAGGCCATGGGAACAACTTCTATTGGGATGCCCTTCTTATATCTATCTCCAAGCTTGGA
This sequence comes from Notocelia uddmanniana, assembly GCA_905163555.1. Lineage (NCBI taxonomy): Eukaryota > Metazoa > Arthropoda > Insecta > Lepidoptera > Tortricidae > Notocelia > Notocelia uddmanniana. The sequence goes on from LR991055.1 coordinate 29,932,193, forward strand.
AGAATCCTTAGTATAATCAGCTATGACAATCATCTTATTTGAACAGGAGGCGACAATTTTCTCTTGTAGTAAACAACCTCCACCTCCTTTTATCAAGGTCATGTTGGCGTCCACCTCGTCGGCTCCGTCGATAGTGACATCTAAGCGCGGGTTAGTATCGAGTTCTCCGAGAATAAGGTTATGCTTGACGATGAGCTGCTTGGCTTGGAATGAAGTGGGAATACAGGTCACCTTCAAGTGTTCCGTCTCGACTCTCTCAGCGAGCCGCTGTACGGCGTACACGACTGTGGACCCGCTGCCGACGCCGAAAACAGAATTATCCGTTACAAACTCATCTACCGCCCTGTACGCGGCCACTTGCTTCGCTTGTTCTAAGGACATTTTTATTTTACTACTAAATCGAGCGCTAGGTACTGAGCACTGGAACTTTACCAACGTAACCACAATGTTCTTTAGTAACATATATTTTTGGTGTATGTCGAAACGAAATACGTCTCATATACCTAGCCGTAAACAAAAAATACAAAATTGGTACCAGTACCACGTGGTATCCTGCAGACGCATTTGCACTGTATGTACAAAAACATTAGGTTGTGCCAGTTTGAGTGACAGCTGCGGTTGTCCTTGCCGGGTACTTCACTGTCAAAACTCTCATATGTCAGTTCGATGCGTTTGGATAATCCAAATAACACTGCTGCAACCATACAACGGGCCATGATGGCCCAATGTACAAGAGAACTACCGTGAACCGAAAACGAAATATCTGCCTTTCGTAGCTTGAATATGCAAGTGTAACAGAGAGGCAGATATTAAATTGTTGGCTAGTGGTGGGCCCTCAAGACGTTATATGAGCGGCCGTGTCCTGTCCCTTTCCCGCAAAACGTAGATCGGGGCACTATAGACTCCAACAAAAATTTGCACTTTCAAAATTAATATGACGCAAACGAATAGATTAATTAAAAACTGATTTAAGAAAGTTCATATTATTTTTTTACGAGCTATCTAAATCTAACAATACCGTTCACGATTTCGATTAGAGTTAGGGTTTTGCAAGAAAAAAATTGTATGTCCTTTTTACGTTTAGACGAGGAACCATATAAAAAGACTACATAATATTTAAGAAAAAAAAAACCGACTTCAATGGGGTTGGCCGATGAAAGATTATTATTCTTAGATGGTGCACTCTTAGATTCCATACAATGAAATAAAAATGGCTATAAGTATTTTTATAATGGTAGAAGACTACGACCGTACCCTCAATTCCTCATGGAACTCAAGCTTGACAAAAATGTGTCTTGAAAACCTAGCTTGCTTGACAAACACAACGAAGAGAACAAATCGCCAAACGTGAAGTTTTTGTCGTTGAAGAGTTCTGTTCTGACCATTATCAGCAGTTCCACTTCATCAAATGTCACATTTTTGTATGAAAATACTTGATTTGTTGATAAAAACACAAAAATCACTATATATTTGCCTTTAAGATTTTAGAAGTTCCCTCGATTCCTAATGGATTCGTTTTGACAAAAACGAGACCAACTTGTATATATATATATACTTATATACAAAAAAAGAATTTTCAAAATCGGTTGAGAAATGACGGAGTTCTGGAGTAACAAACATTTAAAAAAAACATACAACCGAATTGAGAACCTCCTCTTTTGAAATCTTGAAGTCGGTTATAAAGATAGACGAGTGTTGTGGTTGTAAAACGTAGAACTCTGTGAAAGGACGAAGATATATCGTTTTCCCGGATATGAGATGAGATACTTAAAAAATAAATCTGCTGATAAGTAAAATGTTTGTTTAATTTCATTTAACTAAGATATGGCTCAACATAGTTCACGGTATTTCAATTGAACACCAGTGGTGTTCAATTGGAAATGCCGTGAGCTTCTACACAAAGTTAAATTTAAATGAGCTATATGCATATTTATTGTTGGATGTTCACAGTAAGTTACATTGCCACAGTGCCATTAAATAATTAAAACAAGAAACGTCAAAAATCTACCAGCGGGTACAGATTAAATATACTTATAGTTGCTTACGGTGGTCTATATATTTTCTTCGTGAGTTGGCAGTGTGAACCCTTACTAGTCTGTGGTCTTTTCTAAAGTTCTCTTGAACAAGAAAAGAACCCCACTCAAGGCTCAGAAGAAGTTTTTGAAGCTCGGAGTTTCGTGAATATGAGTGCCAAGAGTTATTGAAACCAACAGTATTTATTACCAATGTAATTCTGGAGGTTTGCGGTAATCTCAACAACTACTTATCCAATTTCAAATTTTTTTTCCAGTATTAGAGAGGAGCGTATCTTCGGAATGGGCAGACATAGGCTATATTTAACCCATGACTCGGTGACCCATGTATCAGATAAAGTTACGCGAGAAACTAAAGTTAAAATATGAACTCAATGTCAAAGAAAAATGGCAAGAACTGAGATTTGATCATATTCTGGGATATATATCAATTTACGAAGGATGTTAAAATAGCCCAATCTAATTAAATGACAAATCGAGTTGACCCTTTTGGATGATTTTATCATTTTGTGACAGACTCAGGGATTTAATCAAATCACTGGAGTTTTCTAGGGAAAGAATGCAAGTAGCCATTTTTATATCCTGCGTGAATTGATCATAATTATATCCTTTAAGGTTTTAGTCAAATCTCAGTTTTGATCATTTCCCTGTGACGTCTATTCTAATGGGCTCTACAAGGCCTTACTATTTTAGCGGGATTGAGTAGAATAGTAATTCGAGGGAACGCGGATACGTTATTGTGGCGAAGAGGGCTTAGTTTGTGGCTGACCCGAGGAGGGCGCTTTCAGTGTGTTTAGAAAACTTGGGCTACGTTGATGTGGGACGGGACTAGAGTCAGACCAGTATATCTCTTCCAAGCAAATGAACTGTCAACCATTTAAAAGTTACGTATGGCAATGTTTTATATTTGACGCAGATGTCAAATGTGAATGTGTCATACGAATTAAATTGAATTAATTTGTTTAAGATTGTTAGCACTAGTTATGGGCAAACCGTATAAAAGTGGCGAGCGAGAATTATTATTCCGAATGCTCAATAATTAGGACACCGTGAGAGAACAACGAGAGGTGATTATCGCAGAAAAGCGGCAATGTTTACATCTCATCATGTCTTTGACCGGTAAGTTTAACAAACAATGTTGGTACTTTTTCAATGTTTGTATGAAATTCCATTAAAAACCTCTCGTCTACCAGAACCCGCAACGAGAATTATGTTGCAGCTAATCTAACAGTTATACAGGATGTAATCCCTTTTTTGTAAAAGTTACTAAAATTGACGATTTTTACAACATACACATAGGTAGGTAGGTAGGCATGTTTGGTAACTAGGTGCAGATACGTTCAGGGTTAATAGAGAAGGTAATTTGAAATATTTTATACACAACATGCATTAGTACAAAGTCTTTTAGTTTCCAAGATATGCACTATTTTATTTTGAAAATTGTACCTATGTTTTCCGTATGCATTTGGAAAATGTTTAGATTTTTTTTAAATGTATATGTTGAACTAACTCACTCAAAGTAAATACTAAGTATTATTTTTGTTGAAATTTCCAGTGTTTTACTGCTTGTTCGTGAATTGACAGATAAGGTCTCGAAGATATTAAGCAAGTACTTACTTCAAACTATCTTCACCCCCTACAGAAAAAAAATCTCAATATCTTTGGTCACTGAAAGACAATTTTCTTCTGGGAAAACCTGGTGTGTATAAAAGTAATAAAATTAATGGTGTGTAAGTTGAGTATATTTATGGTAGTTTTGACATAGGGAAAACAAAACGCACAATAAAATGAAAATTATTTTTAACTAACATCAAAACTACGTAGACCAATCAGTAAAACTGCCATAAAAAAATCCTTTCAATGATGCATGAGAAAAAATGTACGATTCCAGCACACGAACATGCATTTTTTGAGAATGAGCTTGTACGAAACAGTGGGGCGTAGGTATATAGGCTACTACTATTATTTTCACTTGTTTAAATATTAAAGATCATACACAAGTATCAAGACTAATTAGTGCCCTATCTTCAGTGTTATCATATACCGATTTACAGACAATAAATTAAAATTGCTGGTGCAGACTTATGCTAGTCAGACTCTACATAGGTGTGCAGTTCTCGTATCATCTGCGCTGCGGCCGCATGAGGAGAGGCGTAATACAGCGCAGCACACTCTCTACCCCCTGAGAGATATTTTTGTTACGAAAAGGAACAAAACATCAATTATGTCTCCATTAAATAGTGTATTTCGCTAAAATAACTCGAAATTATGGGCCTGTTTTAATAACTTCTAAATACAATGCTTTTAATTCTTTTAGTATGTTATCCTGATCTAAAATAAGATTTCTGACTGTTTCCAAATGAGATGTTACACTTCTTTTAGACATTTCTTGTGTATGTGCACATGGAACAGTGTTTAGTTCAGCCGAATTGATGTAATTACTTCTAATCCCATCGTCTAATAATTTGTCAAACAATTCACTTACGTTCGGCCTTGTCATATATTCCGTCTTTGCTCCTCTGTTTTTATGAATCAGTTCACATTTTCTTCGAAGTTTCGTATTCTGGTTTCTCAGATTTCGCAGCTCCTCTGTGATGGACGCTAAGTTGTTTTCAACAATATTTAGTTTATTTTTTAGGAATCTATTTTTCCGTTCAAGTTGGGAGCAGCGGTCGCGTGCGTTGCAGAAGTCTGCATAGTATTGCCCGCATGCTAGAATGATTGCCTTGAGTTCTTCAATACAAGTAATATATTTAGGAGTCTCATTCCTCATTATTTGCAGTTTTTCATAAGCCAAATGGATGAAGTTACAAAGTAGTAGCACGTCATTATTGATATTGTGGTTTTCTATTCGCAACTTTTGAATTAAACTTACGTTTTGGGCATTGCTTTTCCTTATGTCTAACGACTCGTTTCGCATCTCAGTCAGGTGATTCGTGAGAAGTTCTCTTTCTCTATTTTTGGCTGACATAATTATCTTTGCAACATCTACAAAAACATATTAAAGGGGTTTAGAAAGTAGAACAATACTAGGTATCTAGTTCCAAATGAAGGTAACAATGTTCAGTTCAACAAAAAAATTGTATAATTTCACAACACACGTATATCTTAGTATATGTATAAATACATTTTTGTTTTACTCACTACATACTGTCTTAAGGTTTTCTTTAAGCGTTTTAAGCTGTTTATTTTTCGTGCGAAGTTTCGCCGAATAAGCGTACTCTTCATCCTCATTGCTTTTTTGTGTTTTATTTTTTCCTGTCTCGTAATGTAATCTGAAACTATAAAAAAATTGTTAGCAGAGCAAAAGATGGTAATGAATGACGAACCTGATTAAAATATTCTATCATTATCATCATCATTATCAGCCGAAGGACGTTTACTGATGGTCTTAAGCACCCCCTAAGTGTACCATCAATGACCGGTCCTGCGCCACCCCCATTGAATGGACTCTCGCGACCTTTTACCAGGTCATCAGTCCACCTTGTGGGGTCTACCCACACTGCGCCTTCCGGTACCGTGGTAGCCACGCGAGAAATAATTATTCTATCGGTAAAATCTAATCCAATTAAGGAACTATATCAAAGTCACATTAGGTATTTAGAAAGTACCTAAGTTGATACCTAAATGATATGTCGGTATATGGGTCCGTTCAGTAAAAACATTGAAAGAAAATTATTTGGCTCAACTTTAGAATATGCAACACCGAGTTTAGCGTTCATATTTTTTTTATAAACAGTACTCATGATTTTCATGATTGGACAGTTTCTATACTAAAATCGGTAATAAACACCACGCCATGACAGTCAGATGATTACGTCACTCGCGTCACTGGGGCCTAGGTATATCAAAAACCGAATCAGAGCACCCCACTATCCACGTGGTCTTGTCTGCCCTACCCCTAGAGTGTATATAAAAATTCGGAGGCGCGAAGGGAGAGCAGCCCTCGCCCGCCGTGACAAAGCGCGGGAACCGTGCGAGGTGGAGCGGCTGAACCTGGTCTGGTAGACCAGCAAGGCGAACTGCGGAGCCGAGCATGGACGACCGTGCTTTGTTACGCGAGGGCGGAAGGGCTGCTCGTCCCGCAGCGCCAGAGCTAAGGCGGAGTCGGACTGTCATGGCGTAGTATTATTTGTCGATTTTAGTATAGAAACTTACAACTTTCCTATTTTTTTTCTCTTAAACCGTACGTCTCCGCAACTTGAAATTTTGTGGAAAGCTTTCTAATAGTGAGTACTATTTATAAAAAAAATATGAACGCTAAACTCGGCGTTGCATATTCTAAAGTCCTTCCAATTATTTTGATTCTGTTAAACTGATAAAGTAGGTAGGTACCTTTGTATTTCTTTAGCAATTAATCTGAGAGCTTTTCGCATATCTTCGGCAGCTTCTTCACGCATCGAAGAGTAGAGTTTCATGTCTTTATTCATTTTCACGACTTTGATTTACGGATGGTAATATATTAACACCTTAATTAAAAATCATCATTATATTATTATTATAAAAGACAAATGGTCATTATTATATTATTATAAAAGACAAATGATAGGCTCGAAGACTTATACCAGAGTAAGTGAAAGTATAAATAGGTAAATTAACTATGAAATAACGAATTAAACCACTTAACAAAAATAAACTAAAAATCCAATACTACAACAATATACTGCATTTGACATACAATTTTGAAATTATGTCTGTCAGTTGTCAACAGTTGTCAAAACGGTCTTATAAGTTTAGCGCCCGTTTTAGCCAGGGGCCTTTCAGCTCGAAGTACGATTTTTTCAGGAGATGATGGATAACTTGTTTGTACCAGATGTCACTGGGTGTTATCTCTATCGCTCTTATTGGAGTGACAGAGATGCAACTATCATGCGTTTAGTTCTTACTAAATACCACAGCGGCGCTTCGATCTATGTAGAGTATTTCACTGATATCTCTATCTCGGTATATACAGGGTGTTTGGTAACAGGATGCAAAGACTTTCATCAGGGATGATAGAGGAGGTCATTTTAGACATTTTAGATACAACTTGCTTTAGCACAAAGTCTCTTAGTTTCCAAGATATGCACCATATTTTTTTATTTTTTTTATTTTTTAGGAAATATTTAACCAGTAATATTGACATGAATAATTTTAATTAGTGTTAAATATATTGTGTATATATACATTACGACAATACAACGTAACATTTAATATATTTTTAATATTTTAATATATATTTTAATTATTTTAATTTTAAACACATATTAAAATATATTGTTAAGATTATAAAGAAACGGTTCGTAAAAAATACACATTGACGTAAAAATAATAACTTAAACCTGATTACATAAGTACAGAATGAAGATTATCTAATCAAAAAGCCCGCCCCGAATCATTCCCGGTGCAAAAGTACCAAACACGCTCGCCGCGTTGCCGCGTTGTATCGCGATGGACAGCCTCTGCACCAAGAAAGACTCGGAACGGGTGTCATGTCCCCTCTCCCGCAACTGCACCAAGGTTTTAATAATTGTATGTTTCCCATACTACCATACAATTGGAACTTTAGATTTTTTAAATATTTCCTAAGGAAGTTTTTGAAATCAATTGAATTGGGACTAGCGACTTTTGACTGCCTGTACATGGTATTCAGGTGCGAATTTCTCTCCATACATTTTCATAGTAGGAACGAAAACATTTACCCGTACTTTCGAAGTTCTTGTAGTTCGAAGTAAGAACCTAATCAGTTAGGATAATTTTGGAGTGATTAGGGTTTTAAATTTTTTATTTCTTTTTCCGTTTCCTACAGCTACTGAAAAATTACGATAAACCAGAAAAAAGGGAACATTACAATAAATCTAAACATTTTCCTAATGTATGGTAGTATGGAAAACATACAATTTTCAAAATAAAATGGTGCATATCTTGGAAACTAAGAGACTTTGTACTTAAGCAAGTCGTCTCTAAAATATCTAAAATGACCTCCTCTATTATCCCTGAAAGTCTTTGCATCCTGTTACCAAACACCCTGTATATTGTACTTTGTGGTTTTACCGCTTATTGCCAAAACTGTTGCCTAGTTATAGTTAGGCAGGGACAAACCACAGATATCAGAGTAATAGGCGCATAAAATGAGCAAAACCTGGACATATTTCGATAACTGTAATTTTCTTTTTCTATGATTTAAAGTATTGTTAGTTATACTTAAAATATAAAGAATTAAACATTTTAAGGCTTAGCGTCAATGTTAAAAAACAGAAAAACAATTTTTTTGACACATTTCGATTTCTTAAGTAAGCCATAATAAATAACTTTGTGAAAGTACCTGTCTTATGATATGAAAAAATATCATGTAATCAATTATCGTGAATATAATTTGTTTAATATAAATAAATAATTAATAAATATTGGGAGACAATCTTACACGAATCGCCCTAGTCCCAAACTAAGCAAAGCTTGTACTATGGGTACTAGACAACGATATACATACTTATATAGATAAATACATACTTGAATACATAGAAAACATCCATGACCCAAGAACAAAATCCATGCTAAATACACAAATAATGCCCTGACCGGGATTCGAACCCGGGACCTCTAGCTTCGGAGGCAGTGTCACTACCAACTAGGCTAAACAAGCTGTCAAGATTCTATTAGTACTATAAGAATCATATTAAACAAAAGATATCCACGATAATTGATTAACATTACTACAGAGGCCGGGACGAAAGGGGTTGCCGGCCGAAGACATATATACGGCCGAGCGAAGCGAGGCCGGATAGGTCTAAGGCTGGCAACCCCAAATTTCCCGCCGAGGTATGTATAGTGCTTTTCTCAAACATGAAATGAAATAAACAACAAAAAAAATCAAAATTTTATTTTTAATACGCATAGTGGCAGAATGTCATGATGCCTGTGCCACAAATTTATGTGGAATGGAATTAAAAAAGAGGACTTTGCCGGTCTAGGCCTGCAAGATTTGTATGAAATTCCATTAACGACCTCTTGTCCTAGCCGCGCCTGAAACGTTATACTTCGCAGCATATTATAAGGAATATATAACATCAATATTTCATTGCATGTTTGAGAAAATGATATTTTTTTCTTATCATAATACAGGTACTTTTACAAAGTTATTTATTATGGCTTGCTTACGAAATCAAAATGTGTTAAGAATTTAGTATTTTGTTTTATTTTTTTTAATTTGACGCGGAGCCTTAAAATGTTTAATTCTTTTTATTTTAACTATAACTAACAATACTTTAAATCATAGAAAAAGAAAATTACAGTTCTCGAATTATGTCCAGGTTTCGCTAATTTTATGTGCCTATAAAGGGACAAACAGAGCCCTCGTGACGCAACGTAACAATGCAATTACACTTGGCTTGTGCGCCTGCATTCGACGAAGTGTGGAGGGCTTATTCGTCGATGTTTGCTTAATTCGCACACACACATAAGTGACTTGTCGGTTTTCTGCACACATCAAAGGACACACATAAGTCGAAGAGGCAAACCGAAACGAGGTGTGGATGAGTATGTTTGTTTTTCGCGCACACAACAAATATTTTCGCAATTACGCCGCAGTCACATAACGAATAGCTCATACCGAAGTGTGGTTCCACATAACTTGTCTGATACGAGTACGCAACGATGCATATGACAAGTTTGTATGTTTCCATAGCGCTATTAGTGCTAATAATTAAATATATAACTATAAATATTGGGGACAATCTTACACAAATCAACCTAGTCCCAAACTAAGCAAAGCTTGTACTATGGGTACTAGACGGCGATATACATACATATATAAATAAATAAATACATAGAAAACATCAAAAATCCAAGAACCAATATCCGTGCTAAATGCACAAATAATGCCCTGGCCGGGATTCGAACCCGGGACCTCTAGCTTCGGAGGCAGTGTCACTACCAACAAGGCTAAACAGGCCTTCACTAATTCCAAAACAAAACTGCCACAGAATCAGCCTAGGTTGCGACGTTCTAGTACATTTCAGCCATAAAACATGACGGCATAAGCTATCATGCTAGGTTGGTCTTGCGACGCCCGTGACGGGCGTGTGTTGTTGCGATTAGAACGTAGTGTGTATTCTCTTTGGTTTCGATACGAAAAATAAAAACATTTATATCAAAAACACAAACCTACTCCAATTTTGTACTTCGCTATGCCACAATTTGTGGTTTCCGTGAGCCAATGCTTGGTTACCTACAGAAAATACCGAAATCGGCATATGCGTGCCTATCAAATTCGAGGAGTTCCCTCGATTACTTCTAGATCCCATCATCGGACGTTCACTAAATTTATATGGGACCAACTTGGGGGTACCTGCTTTGAAACAAAAAAAAAAGGGGCTTAGTAACCGTGGACTGGTCATCCACGGTGAAGCTAAGAGGCACCCAGGGCCGGCCTGTTTGGGCTGCCGGCTAGCACGAGGAGGGCGTTACCAGTGGGCTTGGGTAGCCCGCTGAGGATGCGTTGAGGAGGGGCCGCAGAAGAAGAGGAGTGACGTATTGCGGTGAGCCGTTCTCCCTATCTTCTGTGGCCGAGGCGGGATCGCAGGGAGAGAGGCGTATTAGTATTTCGGTGCGCCACTCTCCGTACCCCCTGCAAACTTGGCGGGGCCGTTCCGCGGCAACGGCGTTGGTGGGACCGCAGAGGAAGTGGAATGCTTTCCCTATCCTCTGCGGCCGAGGTGTGGTTCGTGGCGGAACCACCGACCTACTCCGCCACCGAGTGCCGAAAGTTTTTCGGCACCCATGACCTCCTTGTAGCGGACTCAGGGGGGTCCGCTACTGAACAAGATGGAGGTCGAGGAGGAAGGCACGCCAATACATCTGGCGTGCCTAACATGGAGGGCCTCCGGGCACCCGCGCAGGAGTCGCTGAGGAGCGGTTTTTTGCTAGCAATGATCCCAAATAACAGAGAAGCAAGGTGAAGTGTTCTGCGGGCATCCATTTTAAGCAGTCTAAAATTATTTAAATTTGACTGATTTCTTCCCATGCCTTAGTTTTCCGATTTATATCTGAACTTGCTTTTGCCCGCGACTCCGTTCGCGTGCAACTCCTTGTATTTTAGAAATGATTGCTATTAAATTGTTGTAGGCGCAGGCTTAAATATCTCTCGCTCATACAAACTTCTACACCCCCCTTTCACCCCCTAAGGAATGATTTCCGGAATAAACTATTCTATGTCTTTTCCCGGGACTCAAACTATCTCTATACCAAATTTCATCTAAATCGGTTTAGCGGTTTAAGCGTGAAGAGGTAACAGGCAGACAGACAGACGGGTGACTTTTGCATTTATAATTCAACTTTTTATCATGAAGTGCTGGTCTTTTTTCCACTTCATCTATAAGCAGATCATTATTAATATCGCCGTCACGCACGGTCGTATAAATGTTGACGCCATTTTCCATGCGCCACAGTCGACTCTCGTCGAGTCGATAATTATGATTTGCCAATACATACAACCAATGAAACATACAATAAACCGTTTTGATAAAAGCCCGCCGGTAACGCACTGTATGTACATTATTAAATCACGTCAAATGTTAACAACACCTAATGCTTAACACCAAAAAATATTTTTGTTTGCCTTCCAATACTGCTGTATAAACAAAAGAAACGGGTATAGTTTGCGTGGCAGACGTACGGCGTGTCAGCCAATTTTCCGGCAAACGCCGCCGCCCCGAAGAGAGCCATTTCGTTTGTTCGCGAGACAAGCCGCGCGGTTCACAAACCATGTTTAACACGTCTCACCACTCGTCCCAAGTATAAATTGACCCTTATAATCAGTACACATTAAGTGCTGTACAGGCAATCATTTTTTGCATACCACAAGTCGAGGTCGACTCGTCGGGCTCTCTATACACACATCCAGGGTCAATTTTGACTGTATGGGACTAAACGTATTTTTTTGGGATAAGCGTATTTTGCTTCTCGTTCCGATTCGATAACTTGGGTTTCGTGCTTATGTTTAAACGATAATTATTATCACAATAATATAAGGGTGTCAATATTATCACGGTTTTCAAATTTGTTTTGGATTATGTTTCAATATTCACGTGATACTTACCGTTATATAACTGTATCGCGTGATAATATGCACCGTGTAAAAGGCCCCATTCTGTCCGAGACGCACGTCTATTAATCTGTACACACACTTTGCACACGACAAGCCTACAGACGACTATTCATGCACCGATCATAAGCCCGCCAGACATTATCAATAATAATGACAGTATTTCGCTACCTATCCCTTTCTATTATACGGAATGAGAGTAAGACCGGTAGAAAATACTGTCATTATTACTGAAAGGGTCTGGAGGTCTATTGACAATGATGATCTGCACCTAGTTGGATGGTCAGTAGAGGTCTTTGGTAGAGACCTGAAGTAATTCTGTAAGCTGCCAAAAGCGTTGTACAAACCCACCAATTTATCACTAACAACCTAGAGACGCAGCTACGAGATGGAAAGATTGCAAATAAAAAAATTCATAGAAGGCGGTTGTTGCGAAAACTTCGTAGCCCTTAGGTTTGTAGTTTGTAGAACGGTTTATATTGGTTCGCCTGAGACGAGTTGTCGGTAGGTATGCTTTGTGAGCGCATCACAAGCTCGTGTGGTAACCATTTCACGGTCGATTTCTGCCCCACCACTAAAAATAGGACGTATCTTCTGGACAATCTGTTGTAATGGAAAAGGGAACGGTAAAGAATAGTGCTTTACAACATATTCCTGTAAAATGAGTTGGGAAAGTCATTAGAAAAGAGGTCGATTACTATACAATATAACGAAAAAGCTTATTGTAAAGAAAAATGCTTCGGCATTTTAACTGCTTACCATCCTTGGGAGTCTGGACACTCCTTTGGACACCAATGTTTTCGGTTAATTGGGCGAAGGTGAAGGAAAGCCTTCAGAACGTTGTTGTATTATCCTGAGATTCCTCCTAACTTTATTAAATGGGAAGTAAAATAATTCACGCGCGGTTTAAGTTCAGGCGCAGCGTGGGTAGACCCCTCCCCCTACCCCCAAAGTGCACTGATGACCTGGTAAACTGTGGATTCCACTGGATGCGGCTGACGCAGGAGCGGTCATTGTGGCACTTATTGGAGGAGTTCACTCGAAAACCTCGCGAAATTACCTCGCTAGAAATTATTAGATACCCCGGGTACATAATAAAATTCATAACACAGCTACACCCATGTATACAAAAACATCAAAGGCCTAAAAAAGCCTAGGTAGAAATGGCACAATTTATGCATTTGAATTAAGAATTTTATTAATATTTTGTATCAGAATCTTCATTAAACGCAGTGTTCGACCTAGCTAGTAGGAAGTTTTCGCTATAGCTAAGCTGCACAATGGAGTGATGAATGAAAATGATTCACCAATATACCTACTTATTCTAAAAGGATCCCGATCTTCTTACTTAGCCGTTATCCGCACGGTCGGTTTATTTCAATTTCCTTCATAAAGACGCTATTCTCGGATTTGAAGTAGATTTATCATGCTCGGATAAAGCGGGCACTTTTTGTGCTTTTCTTATGCCTGGATCTGACCCGAGATCTGTCCACTTAATGTGAATAATGGTGTGCGATGGAAAACGAATGCGAACCGAACACAAAAGACAACAATGCGAAACGATTCCAAGATTTGATACCTACAAGGACTTTAGCGAAATAATGTGCTACCTATAGACATCCGCCAAACGAAGTAGAAAAATACTGCTGACGCCATTTTACAATTAGGTATCCTTTTTTCCTAATATTAATAATAATAATATTCCTTTTTTGTCCGTTAGTTAATCACATCTGTGTTTTAGTCTTAGGTAGTACTTCGGTAATCAAAATTGAATTTAATCGTATTTTTAAGTATCTATTTAATTTATGAAGGGTTGTATCATGAAATAAAATATAAGGACAGGTCACTGTGATTATTAAATCGGCTTTTCAAGATTTATGAAGTTTGTTTTAAGGTACAAGAATAGTAGCAGTGGACCCCTTTCTTGACTGACTATTCATATTCACGTCTTAAAAGTTCAATGCAATGAAATTGGGTGCATTTTAATGTAGAAATATATCCCCATAGCACTTCTTATGAGTAGGTAGGTAACTTTATAAATTATCAACCTAAACAGTTTTTTTTAATCGGAACCAAAATTACTATTCAAAAGTGAGAATCAGTTGGCATGTCCGTAGCCGTATTATTACTAAAAAATGGTTAAAGTTAAAACATTAATAAAATAATGTTACAGTTACGACAAACCACTCTTGTCTTCATTTAGAATTTAGATAATATATGTATAGGTATAGTAACGTTGGCCGACAACGCAATGTGAAATGCAATACGTCGGAGTGTCCCGTCTTCAGTGGCACAGAACAGTGGTACATAACGCGATAAGATCAAGTCGTCCAACGTACGTACTCCTCGGGAAATGAAGAGCAACTCGAGAGCCAAGGCATTTCTAGGAAGGATAATCGATTCTACGAATGCTAACATTTCCGGAGGACGTATTATAAGACAAGATATGCAAACTGTGTATTGTATATTATGCTCTCAATTCTCGTAATCGTTCAACTCTGTAGCCTTCGCAGATAGCAGACTTAGTACAGCGATCACAGGTTTTGTATCGTGAGTGAATAAAGAAAGTTTCGATTGTCAACAGTACATTATTTATGTCAAAGGACCCGAGCACGAAAGGTAAGATTACAAGTTGTTGGAATGAGAGACCGCATAAATAGTTAAATCTACTACTCTAATACAATTTGTAGTAAACCATGATCCCGACGCTAAGGTCGCATTATCGGATTGGAAAAAACTGTTACAAAACAATGTTGCGAACGCGAATATGCGTCTTAGGCTGTCCGGGTAGAGTTCAGATTGGCTTGGAATGTGTGTCGTAAGTACAAGGGCGAGTTTTACAATGTTCATGTGACGGCAGGACCTTTTTGTTGGGCCTTTTGTGAGGAGAATCCGCGATGCCCTGGGGCCCGCGGGGCACGATTTCCATTACACGGGAGAGTTTTACGAAGATACATTTGTTTTCCTAAAATTTTACACCACATTCAATGACATGATTTTACGTTGAATAATGTTTAATGATTTTGCAATGTTAATATTTGTTTTTTTTACTAAGTGTTATAAACTGCTTCACTAAGGGTTCTAACAACACGACACTTAAGGGGCCACCTATTCATTTATTTTTGGAATATATTATTCAGCATACTGCTAATCTTGTTTCGTTAATATTATTACAGATTTTATAGTACCTACATAGAAGTATACGTAGTTGGTATATATTATGTACATGGTTACTTCTATTAAATTACTTGGATGAAAGTAAAAGTAAGAGCAAGCCCAAGGAGATAATTTAATATAATTTACAAAAATAAAATGAGTTCAATTTCCAGATAGTTTTCACCAAATTTATATGATGCCCACCTATAGGGTGCCAACCTGCATCTAACTTAACAAAAAAGAAATATAAAGAATTATTGGTGAACGTATTAATAGTCAGCTGCAGAGAAAACCTGACCACCCCTACAAAAAACATCGGCGAGTGCGTGTCGGGTCACGCACAATCAAGGGTTTCGTTCCTACTACTCAACATTTAAAACCACTATTCTGTACTTTGAATTAAGAAAACCTCGTGACTTAATTAAGGAAACATGGCACTTTTTCAGCGATATTTCGAAAACCGTCGGATTTATAGACTACTAGGTTTTCCTGTAATCTGTAGGTAAAGGACTATTTTCTGCATTTTTTTCCAGAATTTTACGCCCAATGGCTTCGGAGGTAAAGGGGGAGGAACGGTCAATTTATACCTATTTTCTTAAATTATTTCAAAACTATGTCTCTTAAAATTATAAAAAAATATATTTGAGATTCTTACAACGAGCCCTTTTATGTGATAAATCGCACGATATAGTTTGTTACACTCTTAATTTCCAATTGACCCCCAAAAGTGTCCCCCATTTGTGTCACCGACTTACATATTTGTACCAAATTTTAACTCAATCGATCAAGTAGTTTTGTAGGAAATTTGCTGTGACAGACGAACGGACAAACACACGAGTGATCCTATAAGGGACCGTTTTTTCCTTTTGAGGTACGGAACCCTAAAAAAAACCCTAACTCCCTTCCTTTTGTTGCAGTCGGTTACAAATATCGCCCGAAATATAATAGACGTAACAACAAGTGGTAGCCCTAATTGAATCCAGACTTCAGCTGTGCTACCGCGAACTTCGAAAATCGAACTTCATGTCGTGCCGTCCCTTTCACTCTCGTGTTATATTCTACATAAAGGAAAGCGACGGTACGATACGAAGTTCGATTTTCGAAGTTCGCGGTACGCCCTCAGTCCTAAATTGCTATCGACGAAAGTTACGAAAACTTGGAGGTTTGCGGTGCAGTTGTGGGAGGCGGAACCGTGCAGTGCAGCCGAGCGGTAGTCGGATGTTCCAAAATGAAAATAAACCTATTTAATTACTTACATTGTTCTTTTCTTTTATAACGACGGTGGAAAGCTTGTACGGCCTGCCTGACGGTAAGCAGACACCCAGCCTTTGGACACTTGTAACTCCAGAAGAATCACAAGCGATTTGCCGAGCCCTTTTTAACCGACTTGAAAAAAGGAGGAGGTTCTCAATTCGTCGGTTTTTTTTTTATGTACGAGTATGTTCACCGATTACTCGAAGACTAATGGACCGATCTCAAAAATTCTTTTTTTGTTTGAAAGCGTGTGTTTTCTAGTTGGTCCCATTGTCACCAAGTCTGGATCTGATGACGGGATCTTGGAAAAATCGAAGGAACTCTTCAAATAATGAACCAAGAGGATGGGGTAAGGCAAAAAATAAGGTACCCAAATTACCAAGAGGATGGGGTCTGGCAAAGTTTGGAGTCGGTGATTTTTGTTAAAAATGTACTTGTTGACTTCGGGATTCGTTGTGTTGACAGCTAGAGATATATACAGCTCCCTCACTCTCAACACAGCGCATCCTCGGGAGCTCTGGCGACCTTAACTCACCACCAGGAATACAACACCACCATACCATAAATTTATTTAGAGTGAAAGGGAAAAAAACAGGCGTTGTTTACATTGTGGAGCGTTCGTGGCCCAGCGGGCGAGGTTAGTCTTTGGATGGGTGACCGCTTTGAGTGGATACTAACTGAGCGCTCCCGTGCTTTGGAAGGCACGTTAAGCCGTTGATCCCGGTTGCTGTCTACGATAGCAGTCGTTAAGCCAAGTTAGAGGCCTCCGGGCGGCTTGAGAACTTCTAACAGTCAAGTTGCCCACTCACTTGACAAGCCTAATCCCAATAAGGTCTAGTTTTCCCCTCGGGTTGAAAGGTCAGATGGCAGTCGCTTCCGTAAAAACTAGTGCCTACGCCAATTCTTGGGATTAGGTAGCGGACCCCAGGCATCCTTCAGGATGCATCTGTACTGTGAATAACGCTAGGAGGATGATGATGTTTAGATTTTATAGCTATGGAGTTGGAGTAGCCCCGTGCAGTATTCACAACGTGTTTCGTAAGTCGAGACTCATTAGTCTCACCACTCACGTAAGCTTGACACACAGGGCGCGGCGCAGCGTCGTTGCGGGGCGGAGGCGGTTTTGCGCTAAAGCGAACGCGGTCCGAGGCACGTCGCACCAAAAAACCGCGCGGTACAGCGGAGGCGGTGTGTGTGACATGTGAAGCAGTAATCGTCGTTCAACAGTTTCGGAAAGGACGGAAAGGTCAATAAATAAGGGAAATAGGTTGTAGTTTAAGTTTTGTATTTTTCATATTGTATTGCTGTTGATGCCCCAAATAAAGTAAATAAAATAAATAAAAATAAACCGCCTCCGCCCCGCACCACACCGCGCCCGCTCTACGCGTTTCGAGCTTTATACTTTTAAGGATGATTCACAGTAGACCGTTCCGTGTCCGGCCCGGCCCGTCTTCTATTACAGCAAACGCAACGGTCAGCGTATTTCTCTAGAAGAAAACGGGCCGGCCCGGGCACGGAACGGCCTACTGTGAATCATCCTTTACCCTGTATCAGACTTCTGTGGAAAAAGACGCAACAACAACTCCGCATCAATGTCTGATTTTACACGTGACGGACGCGGTATGTAGCGAAATCGATGGCATGAGGACGACGGTACAACTGAATTTACATTTAGAACTACTGCTTGCATAGCTGATGAACTTTAATTTCAAGAAATTTATTTCGTTACGTATGAAAGTAAAACGTCATGAAATCAGTTATGCAGAGATCATGCCCCCGCGCCGTAAGCATCGAAAGCACCGCGACGGAAAATAACGGGCGCCTTTCGTTTCACATGTTTACGTTACGTGGTGAAAGTAGTTGCATGACATATTATTGATTTGTTTAGTCATAGGATGCACATCCAGATTTAAACCATTGTTTTAAAACAACAATATTAACATATAACATTTTGTGCCCTTTCAGGCACAAATAAAAAAACATATGCAGAAGATTACACGACTCACTTGTAGCAAAACTCGCGCAGAACATCTGTTAAGCAACTTCTAAACTTTTGTGAGAACGAAGTACAATATGTGTCCTTAGGGCTTCGTGACTGAAACTTTCAATATAAAAGTTCACTCAATATACAACTACGCAGCCGACTTATGTGAGACATCGGTGCCTTTGCTTTCGTATTCTCAAACTTCAAAGGTCAAGATTTATGTACCTACTTGTCGTTTTGTTGCTGCCAACGTAAGTAATAATATCTAGTGGCAAGATTCCATTTCTTATCAAGGTTCCGCATGTACCAAAAAACCGGCCAAGTGCTTGTCGGACCACGCATAATAAGGGTTCCGTATCGACTCCTCCTAATTTACATTTTGAAGGCCTATCCATAGCTTGCGGAACGCAAACATTAGAACCATTTCTCCAAGTACCCTGGACACATCTGCATCCAGATGCACTGTCCCGCCGATTGGTTGGGGCAGTAGAATATCTTGCTGATATCGTCACAGGTTTGGTTGGAACAGCCTTGAATGCAGTACTCATTACCAAACACGCCTATGTACATTGAAAAAAGAAATTGACCCCCCCCTATTACATGTATGAGGTGCCCCCCAAGTTTAATATTTTTTTCGTAATTTCACATCATATTTCTATAGCGGTTCATAACATACACCTTCACACCGAATTTCATAATTGTAGTGGTCATATTCTCCGAGTAAATCGGCTGTGACATGCGGACGGACAGACAGACAGACATGACGAATCCATAAGGGTTCCGTTTTTTGCCATTTGGCTACGGAACCCTAAAAATGTTTAAAAAGAATCGTTGTGGTGCGACTCTCGTCTGTAAATCAGGAACTTACTATTACTATTACTTATACTTTGGATTAGTTGTGAACAAGGTTAGTGTAAAGTAACCTAAGAATATGGAAAATTTAAATGTAATAATGTTCTTAAGAACATGAATATTTTAAACACCAAGTGGAAAGATCGAATGCCACATGGATGACAACTACCTTAAATATTGGAATTAGCACATTCTGTGTAAAGGAGACTTTCCTTTATATTTAAAAACAATAAATTTTGCATATATGGATTTATGAAAAATCGCTTGTCTTAATCGGGACTCGAAATCGTATTTTGTGATGCAGAGCGGATGTGTTTGAGACAATAATGAATTATTGTCTCAAACACATTCGAAATAATGGAAGGCCATGAAAACTAACAATTACTTTTTAATTTTTTTCACCCGTACTACGATAAAATACCGATATGAGGGAGAGCAAATTATTATTTTGTTATATAAGTCTTGGGGTATTATAATATGAATGGGCTTGAGTTGCATAGGTATTCTGATACAATTTTATTGAAATAGTTTTTAAGCGTAATTTTTCATCATTCAATAACTATATCCCTCCCTGTCTGTGATATTTTTACAAATTATAGAAAATTCCGTTCATAGTTTGTATCGGTGCACGAGGTTCATTTTTAGCTCTTGACAGGTTTTTAGGTTTCCGTAGTCAAATAGAACCCTCATAGTTTCGCCATGTCCGTCTGTCTGTCTGTCTGTCTGTCCGAGGCTTTGCTCCGTGATTGTTAGTGCTAGAGAGCTGTAATTTGGTATGGATAATTGGAGATATAAATCAATAAAACTGAGAAAGTCGTACAATAAAATCTCATTTTTTTAAAGGGTACCTCCGCTACACCGTTTGTAAAGTGGGGATGAATGATGTGGGGTGTTGTTGGATAGGTCTTTCAAAATTAATAATGTCTTCATGAATATTTTTTTGATAAAATGAATGTTTTCGGAAATATTCACTCCAGAAGAAAAATGTGTCCCCCTCCCTCTAACTTTTGAACTAGGGGTCCAAAAAATATGAAAAACATCATGAAAGTAAAGCTTAATAAAGACTTCCAACGGAAGCTATAGCGGATATGATCAGTTAAGCCGTTTTTGAGTTATCGTAAAAAGTCTTAGTAAAAGACTCATGTAACGCTGGCGCTGCCTCCTTCCTTCCAACTTCCAGCCTTCCGAACAAGCCGGTTTTCGAAGAGGCTTTAGTACCGTAGACGACATCCATACGCTTCCTTAGAAGACTGAGGAGTATAACCTGCCCATCTGTTTAGCGTTCGTGGACTACGAGAGGGCCTTCGATTCCATCGAAACCTGGGCTGTACTACAACCACTCTAGCGGTGCCAAGTGGACTACCGCTATATCGAATTAAGTACTGAAGTGTTTGTGTGAGGACGCCACTATGTCAGTCCGACTACAGGCCCAGAACTTGAAACCTATTCTGTTGCGGGGAGTCAGCCAGGGAGATGTTATTTCTTCCAATCTGTTCCCCGTTGCACTGGAGGATGTTTTCAAAACTCTGCAGGACTGGTTTGCTGACGATATAGTTTTGGCTGACACCATGGAAGATTTAAGTAACAGGCTCAATGACCTTAGTAAAGCCTTCGAGCGAGTTGGTCTTGACAAGACCTTGTCTTGATGGACAAGATGTCAAATGCCCATTTAGCACACCAACTCCGTTACAAACGGACACTTAACACTTGAAGTTGTAGACGGTTATACAGCGTGGAAAGATAAGTCGGGCCCTGGAGGGAAACTACCTTAAAACGTTGAGTAGCTCAATTTGCTGAAAGGAAACATTATTTTATTTCTCCTAAGCATTAAAACTGCATTCACAGATTTTTGAAAAATATACCTAAATTGAGTTATCTCAACTTTTTAAGGTAGTTTCCCCCCAGGGCCCGTAATTTCTTTCCACCCTGTATATACGTTTCGTTATTCACGTTTTCTTTTTCTTTTTGAATATTTTATAAGTAATTTCAAATTTGTTGTAAATCTTGTACTTAATACTTTAAATAGCTTAAGGAAGAGCGGTGTCTCCCAACACAGGCAAATATTTGCTTACCGGGAGGCACTATCCCTCAGAGATCATAACAACTGTACATTTTATGAAATAAAATATTTTGTATTTATTTGTATTTGTATACGCAGGACAGACTGCCCAGTTAGGCACCAACACGTTAGGTTAGGTTCCAACTTCGAGAAAGAGGTTAATCGTCGAATCCAACTCAGCTGGGCAGCGTTTGGAAATCTATGGCACATCTTTTTGTCCAATATTCCGCAGTATCTTAAGACGAGAGTCTAACCAGTCTGTGTTGACATATGGCACTGAAACGTGGTCGCTTACTATGGGCCTCATAAGAAGGCTCAAGTCAACCAAAGAGCAATGTAAAGGGCAATGCTGGAAGTATCTCTGCGCGATCGCATTTGCAATGAGACCATCCGCAGTAGAACCAAAGTAACCTACATAGCCCTCCTAATCGCTAAACTTAAGTGGCAGTGGATGGGGCACTTTGCGCGTAGAACCGATGGCCGTTGGGGCGGAAAGGTTCTCTGAAAGGCTACGTACTGGAAGGTGCAGCGTGGGTAGGCCTCCCACAAGGTGAACTGATGACCTGGTAATAGTCGCGGGAGTCCGCTGGATGAGGGAGGCGCAGGACCAGTCATTGTGGGACTCTTTAGGGGAGGCCTATGTTCAGCAGTGGACGTCCATCGGCTGATATGATGATGATACTGATGCTAATATTAGGAACGAGAAAGCACGTTGTAATGCGGCGAGCGCGTGCATATGCAAAACTTAAGAGGCAGTGGGCATGTTCAACAGTTAACCGGCGTATAATGATGATGTAGTTATGTGCTATACAGATATGTTCCAGACAATCTACTTTCGCTTTATCCTCTCTCATAATATTTCTGATATATGCTCGTCGGTTTAGGGAACTCTAGACATGATCTTTCATCAAAATTTCCTCGATTTGCTCTGAAAAAGTTTGACCAAGTCTTGCCTTTCCAGCTATTAGTTGTAAGTATTTTTGACGTGATAACGTCTTTAAAATCGTTTTAGTCGGGTGACATGTTCAGAAACTTGTGTCACACCATAACCTCACGAGCGCGATCGCAGGTATAAGTGAAGTGCAAGTGAAGTAAAACGTTATCACGTAAACATCTCGATCGTAAACCTACTTTACAAACAACCATTTTTGTTTTTGGTTGTAAGTACAAATTTATTGTGAAACTTGCGTTCGTTCAAGCGAATTGTATGAATAAATTATTAATGCAAAAAGTGTAAACATTAAGCAGACAAAGTAGTGGGCCAAACATTTGCGTGCTGCGGCGGCCAAGATCCCCCTAATAAAGACGAATGGTGTGGCCTAGCTAAGCCGCCCCGCGACTTGTCTTCGCCTTTATAATTTATTTTTATTTCTCCTCTTAAACCTTCCAAACCTTGTTTCAGGGATCCGTGGAAATAAGGAAATAAGTAGTAATAATGTTAGTTTCAGTGTCGACTTATTAGGCTATAAATAATTGAGAGGATTAACTGCCATGTTACAACCTGCACAGGGTAAGTAAATATTCTGAATGCTCAGACCTATCGACTGGAAAACCAGTGGTTCGCTGCTCGTCTATTTTTGTATGGACGGAAATATCTAAGATCTAAGGAGGAATATCTAATGCTCAGCTTTTAAGAAAAGCGAATAGGGCTATGTTTATTTTATCTCAGTAAATCTGATTATACTTTCCTCACCCAAAAATTACGCCGCAGAAAATGTCACGATTTTCGCACATAATTTTTAATAAATGGATAATAATCGCACATGGTTAGGTACTTTTATTATAAGACTTGGTCTTCTGACACCCAAGGATATCGTAACAAATCCGAATCGTTGAGATAAATAAGTATAAAGAAACGCGAAGGTCCGTTTAGTAAAAATAAATCCCTGACAGTGTTAACTCACTACTATCCAAATTAAATTCCAATTGGCTCATCGAAGGACATTATGCGAATGTTCGGTAGGCAATCGTAATTACAAAAGTTATTACAGTAAGTACGTAGCTTGAACAAATGGGCCATTTGTCGGAAATATTTTCGCAACGGTAATGCCAGGTGATTCCGCCGACGAGGGCTGCCGACAATGCAGTAAAAACGGCCATCGTAATTACGATCATTTCACTTCCCATTTCATTAACATTGGACTCGGATCAGCGTTCTCCATTGTGGATGAATTGATACACTTGTATACATATATTACTTTTGCTGCTGTCCCCCTCTGTCAGTGCACTCAGGAAAATGTTGAGTGTCTGTGAGGACTATGCGGAAACTCACGGTCTTATATACAACTCCAAAAAGAGCGAAGTCTTAGTCTTTAGGTCAAACAAAATGAACCCTCAGCAGGTGCCCTCTATAGCATTGAATGGTAAGTACCTGCAGAGGGTTTCACAGTTTAAATACCTTGGCCACTATGTGACGGAGGACCTCAAGGATGATCTCGATGTGGAGAGGGAACGGAGAGCGCTAGCGGTCAGAAGCAATATGTTGGCTCGTAGGTTTTCCCGCTGTTCGAAACAAGTTAAAATTACCCTTTTTAAGGCGTTCTGTCAAGTATTTTACACGGGTAGCCTATGGGTCAACTACACGCTGAAAGCCTATAACGCTCTTCGTATCCAGTATAATGATGCCTTCAGAATCCTGTTGAGGTTGCCACGGTTCTGTAGCGCGTCATTGATGTTTGCCGAGGCACGCACCGATGACTTTTATGCGATCAGGCGAAAGCGGGTCGCATCTGTTCTAAACCGCATCCGACGCAGCGACAACAGGATACTGAAGGTCATCGCTGACAGCACGGATAGTTCCATCCTGGGCACATGGGTTAAAATTATTAATTAACCTCCACCATTGTTATTGTTATTATTATTATTATTATTATTTAATTGTACTTATGGATTCTTAATGATCTGAAATAAAGATATTTTATTATTTATTTTATTTTATTACTAAATATGTAGACATATTCTGCAAAATTACCTACCAGTTAAAAAGTGGTCAAGTGCGTGTCGGATCACGCACTATGAAGGGTTCCATACCTAATATTACAAATCCTTATTAAAACCACTATCTATAAAAGTCGTATCTTCATAGGAAACTCACGGCACTCGGGTTCTTTCGTTTGCGCGAGGCAGTTTTTCAGCGATAGTTTAAAAACAGTTGGAGTTGGACTTTTCTTGTTCAAAACATTTTTCATTGAAAGTATCTAATAAACAATGTTTACGAAGTTTGTTTTTTTTAAACAGAGATGTGAACAACAGAGATTTATAAAAGAAGCAAAGAAAAAAGTATGATCATAACTATTAAGAGTCCACAGTAAGCTCGGTTCTCCATGCAAACGTAGTTTCGCTCTCATTTTAAAACGCCATGCTAGAATAACATGAAACTTTGTTTACACGATGGGATCCGACATATCTAGGTCGGAAATTAGTTTCTGTCGCTTGAAATTATAATGGAGAAAAAATACAGCGATTATTAAGGTCTTCATACAAGACGTAAAAAACTCAAAAACTCGCTGTATTTTTTTATATTACAATTTCTAGCAACAGAAACTAATTTCCGACCTAGATATGGCGGCTCCCATTGTGTATAATAAGTTTCATGTTATTTCAGTAAGGCGTTTTAAAATGAGAACTAAACTACGTTTGTATGGAGAATCGAGTTCAGCCGAGCGTACTGGCGACTCTTAATACAAAAGTACCTAATACAAAAGTATAATACACTACATATATATTATTCAGAGTTATTTTATTTATTATAGCGAAACGAGTTATCAAATAACTCGCGCGCTGTCACTATCAGGCAGTCAGACAATGTTGGAAATTAAGAACGCAACCTTCTTAATAGGCTATTGTCTTAGCAACCATGATGGCCCATCGTACAGGAAGCAGTTAAGCGTTAAAGGGAGAAAGACATATTTTTTATGTCATTCCACAGCATAGCTGCATTTTGATTTTTATGATCGACTGACCAGCGATTGGCCTTAGTCTCACCTGATGGAAAGCGATAACAAGGCCTAAGATGCTACTCACTGATTCAGTAATAGCCATTCACTCTTATCTTGAAGAGACCCAGATTGTATGTATCAGGAAATACAGACGGCGGCAGTAAATTCCAGTCCTCAGCTGTTCGCATTAAGAAAAAAGCAAGCTGTAAGTTGGCCATCATGGCCCATGTGTGGATGCGGCATTAGGATTGTTACTTAAGAGACAGTTGTTAATTATCTGATCCTGATGAATAACGCGCCAGAGATTATCTTCATGATCTACGTCTTAAGTAAAAAACAGTTCAAATATAATTAAATTATTTAGTGACGAGATAAGGTTAGCTGGCGAGGGCATCCACGTGTGGAACGAGGGTAGGAGTGAATTTTCTGCCCCGCCGCGCCGCGAGATGAAGAGACCGGCGGGAAACTAACGCGCTCTGTGAATAAAATAATGTCCACATTTAAACGGAATGTACCGCAAAGATCAATTTAGTGCTAGTTTGCGGCTTGTTCCCATAAAGCGGCGAACCGCGCACCAAGTAACGTTTTAACTCACGATATGTATAAATCGCGATCTCTTTTATCTGTGTTGTTGCGTCTATAATAAAATCGCCCGTGTTGTTTCAATACTTACGGCGATAGACATGGATGATTAATAAAAAAATATTTAAGACAGAATGCCCGCTCCTGCTAAGCACGGGTATAAACGAAGAAAATTAGATCAAACTACTACCTCTCCCGTCTTTTCTCACACTCACACACTTTTATATACTTAATATAGAGATTTTGAACCCAACATTTTCATTTTTTCGCATATTTTTTAAAGGTGTTCTGTCATCCAATCATCAAGAATCGTCTGATGAGAGACATAAAGTACAAGATTGGTTTAAAAAGCCTCACAAAATCTTGAAGTATCTCCTTAGGTTATCATTAAGTATATTTCTCATTATCTATGAAGGGATCTTATAAAATTGCTATAATGCATCAATTGCATTCAGTGTGGAGAGGACCATCACGGCGTCTATAAGAAAACAATGAGTTTCAATAACAAGGTGGTGATAGTGACGGGCGCGAGCATGGGCATTGGTGCGGCTACGGCGCTGCTATTTGCGAAGGAAGGCGCCGACGTGGTCCTTGTGGCGCGCACGCAGACCAAGCTCGCTGCTGTCGCCCAGCAGATCGAGGCGCTCGGTAGGAAGCCGCTCGTCATCCAAGCGGACCTTTCCAAGGAAGCGGACGCTGCCACCGTGATCCCTAAAACAATCGAGCATTACGGAAAACTAGATGTACTGGTCAACAACGCTGGAATATCTCCGGATGGTTCCTTATTAGATGGCACGGTGTTGCAAGCGTATGACAAAGTGATGAAGATTAACGTTCGAGCCGTGATACAACTTACGACCATCGCGGCTCCTTACTTGGCCAAGACTAAGGGAAACGTGGTAAATATTTCAAGTGTAGTAGCTTTGCGGCCGAGCAAAAATCCGAGATTGCTTTCGTATCAAGTGTCAAAAGCAGCTTTGGATCACTTCACGCGTTGCGCGGCGATAGAACTAGCGCCATCTGGAGTCAGGGTTAACTCTGTCAACCCAGGGCCCGTAGATAACGATTTTAACAGCAACAACGCTCTTGGGGATCAAAAGGCAATAAAGCAGGCGCTGATAGAAGCTACTGTCCAAGGTTTCATGTCCACTAATGAGGAAATTGGAGGCTTGATTTTGTTCCTTGCTAGCGACAAGGCCAGGAGCGTCACTGGATCTGTATACGTCATGGACAACGGTAAAACTTTGAAGAACTGATGTTCCGTATTCGAAACTTTTTTGTGTATTGACTAATAAAAGCCTCCTTCTTTCTTTTAAAGTTGTTTAGAAACTTAAAGTAACAGCATATGTTATGTTAATATATATTATTACATTAATCGCCAACACTGACCTTTCATGCACTTTATGTGCATTGTAATAAGCACCACGAATGGTCAGTTAACTGTGCTCGGTACACAGTGTGCTGGAGTTTATATGACATTGTCTCTCTCCCCCACAGGAAAAGCAATGCCTAGTGAAGCTGTCAGCACTAATGTATTTAATAGATTATGTACCTATTTGTGAAATAAACTATTCCTATTCGTTTTATTTCTATATCTGAAATCGCCTCTAATTTCGAAAGTTAACTTCTATGACGGTTTCCGCACTATCACAGTTTTGTTTGGCTTTTAAGGTTGGTGATAAACAAATATTTGTAATTATAACTATAAATTTAACCCTTTGAACGCTTTCATATTTGAATGAAGTGATCACTCAGACGCCAAGGTATCAAAAAATTATGTAACATTTAAACCAATAAAAATATATAATGAGCGCTCGTGGCCCAGCGGCGCCCGCGTACCGCGTGCGGTATGCGAGGTTAAGCAATGTGCCCACATTGCGCCCGCAGGTCAGTTCTTGGATGGGTGACCGCTTTGAGTGGTTACTAACTGAGCGCTCTCGTGCTTTGGAAGGCACGTTAAGCCGTTGATCCCGGCTGCTGTCTACGACAGCAGTCTTTAAGCCAAGTAGGAGGCCTTCGGGCGGCTTGAGAACTTCTAGCAGTCAACGTGCCCACTCACTTGACAAAGGGGGGTCGAAGTTGCACTACGTCCGTAGGGAGTACCCACC
This sequence comes from Notocelia uddmanniana, assembly GCA_905163555.1. Taxonomy (NCBI): domain Eukaryota; kingdom Metazoa; phylum Arthropoda; class Insecta; order Lepidoptera; family Tortricidae; genus Notocelia; species Notocelia uddmanniana. Next base: position 29,960,240 of record LR991055.1, read on the forward strand.
GTTACCCTACACGTGACCCCTGGATGGTGCTAAAAGTGCAACAAAAACTGGCAACCGTACTTGTCTTCTCGAAGATCTCACGGTTCGTAAATAAATGCCATACGATTATATGTATATATATTTATATATATACCAATAAAATCAATTCATATATAATAGATTTTTTCATGATCAGAGTACACCTTAATTCCGACCTTTTTTGGTGGTGGCGTGGTGGGTACGACGAAACCCAAGCACTTCATAGGTGCTTGGCGTTCAAAGTGTTAAATCCAGAACATGCAGATGTACTCCCGTCAGTTGCAAACAGTGCACCCTGACAACTAGGTACACGTATTTGCGTTCGTTCCAAATTCCCAACGCGTTTGGACGCAAAACATTTCACCTGCCGTAGTTTATTACCTATTCAGCGGACTCGCACAAATAAAATTGTATAATGCATAAGCGAACGGCGAGTTTGATTTACGAGGCAGTGGGCGGCCGGCGCAGCCGCGCCGAGGCTCGCTTTGAATAACTAACATAGGGCTATTCAAATGCTCCATCGACGCTGCTAAACTGAAATTTATACGACTGTACACTGCACTTGTACTCGTCAGTTTTTAAGGACCTATTAAACATAGTTTTCCTATTAGGTTGGTCAATTTTTAAGGACCCTTGTCACGTTTACCGTGAATATCTGAATCCTTCAGTAACAGCAAATATAGTACGTTGATTGTTGCTTTAATTTTGCCTTATAGTTATAAAACGAACTACATTATTACTGTGCCTATAGATTAAACCTAAAAAGGCACATATGTAGAAAATGAGACGTAATATAAATACACTTCATTTAATTCAGGACCTGACTACAGTCTTGTAGGGAAGATCGCGTAGGGGAACTTTTTTAGGGAAAGCTTAGTAGGAGTCTTTAATCATAATCGTTTATTTAATATACAGCACCATCACATTTCAACCAGTTGTTCCGTATAAAAAAAATCAAAGCACATCAAGTTTGGGTTCTTCCTGACAGGAAAATGCTGCATGATTTTTTCTTAAGAAGGCGCAGTACGCTCGGTTTGACTCGGTTCTCCATACAAACGTATTTACCCTCTCATTTTAAAACGCCATGCTAGAATAACATGAAAATTTGTATACACAATGGGATCCGGCATATCTAGGTCGGACCTTAGTTTCTGTTGCTAGAAATTGTAAACGAAAAAAAATACAGCGGCTTTTTGAGTTTTTTACGGCTTGTATGAAAACCTTAATAATCGCTGTATTTTTTCTCCATTATAATTTCAAGCAACAGAAACTATGGTCCGACCTAGATATGCCGGATCCCATTGTGTATACAAAGTTTCATGTTATTCTAGCCTGGCCTTTTAAAATGAGAGCATAAATACGTTTGTATGGAGAACCGAACGTACTGCGCAGTCTTAAATATACGCCAAAGGACTTGTTTCTTCATATCTAAACTTAATGAAAGGAGTTCGGAAAATATGAATTCTTACTCTTTTTTTTATTTTATAATAGAGCAAGATAGTTCTTTATTAAAAAGTAGCATTTTATGGACCTGACTGCAGTCCTGTGCAGTTCGCGTAGGGTGATTTTTTTCGGGGACATTTAGGTCTTAGTAAGTATTTTAGACTTAGGTGGATAAACCGTCACCTGGTACATTTTCCAGTTATTGGGTCATCAATGATGGTGGTCGTTCGATCTTTGAACTGCTAATATCTATCTTAATACCTATACGTGATATATTTGCATGAAATTTAAGTCAGTAGGTATGTTAAAATTTCGGCATTCGGCAGCATATTTAACCGGAGCTCCGTAACCAGTTGCGATGGAATATTTTTCGGCCGGGTACGAAACCAGTTGCGAGCGATAAACAAAAATACATGCAAAGGCGATTAAATTTCAAACTTAGTATAAAAATGTTTTTTATAATAAAGAACTAGGTAGAGGGGAATGGGATCTCAGGGCGCACAAGTTATTTAGTGAAATTGCGAAGCGTTTGGTTGACGTAACTGGTGACCGAAGAGCTGGCGACTTCCTCGCTCAACGTATCAGCATTGCGATGCAGCGAGGAAATGCCGCCAGCACCCGCGCGGTACAATGCTTCAAGGGCCTGTTTTATGTTTAAGTTTCTTTTAATTTCATTTATATTTTTCCTGTAATATTTACGTATATTGATATTAACGTTATGAAATAATGTAATATATTTTTCTTGGTAAGTTTTGGAGATAAAGGGGGATTTTTTACATTTTGCTTCATAAATGTAATTTTTAAAGGAAGCGGCTGAGTCTTCATAAGGATTTGCGCCACAACGCTGTCCCTTTTAAGACCTTGTTGGGATGTAAGAATTTTGCTTCAATTAAGACGGCTTTGGTAAATACAGAAAGAAAATACACAAACGAGCAATTTTGATATTTTTTGTTAAGCGACCTTACTAATTACTAAGACAGTAATCGTATTTTCATAACCCATTTAGCACCAAACACGACATACATGTGTGAGAGCGCTTCAAGGGATATTCTCTAAATACGGAGAATAAGCTGCTACGGCCTACGGTGTAGCGCCACGGGCATAGTGTGGCAGGAAGGTATTTAACAAAGGTAAAAACATATGATAACAATAAACAGAACTTACAAAAGTACTCGGAAAACATCAAACATCAACTTAATTAGGATAGATGAAGATGAAAAACCGGCCAAGTGCGAGTCGGCCTCGCGCACGAAGGGTTCCGTACGAGCACGTACGAGAAAAAAGGCTAAAAACTGGTGCCATTAAATACTTGTTTTATTGAGTTTTTATTTGTTGTTTTAGCGGCAACTACTCTGTTGTATGGGAGCCCCCTTAATTATAATTATTATTTTGATTTTTGTATTTGTTGTTGTAGCCACAATAAAAATACATAATCTGTGCAAATTTGAACTGTCTAGCTATTACGGTTCTTGAGATACAGCCTGGTGACAGACGGACGGACGGACGGACAGCGAAGTCTTAGTAATAGGGTCCCGTTTTTACCTTTTGGGTACGGAACCCTAAAAAAGGACTCAGTTAAAATTGTGACGTTGTTAGCCATATTTATCTACAAACTTCATACCGACCGAGCGTTCTTGATGTTTCGTAAAAGTTTCTGATTTGACTATCGGTAAAACACACGCATTATAAGTAATTATAGCGATACTGTAGCATTTATTGCTTTATGGTGCTACGGCGTAGAACGTACTTCGTAGCGGAAGGCAGGCTTTGAGGCTCAACTGAGATTCTAAATACGTTTCGTATACAATTTGATTTCAAACAAAGAAAACGCATGGAAATGTAACTGGGATAATAAATGTACAGTCATCTGCAGAAGTAGCCAACAAACATGTATCACGATGTGATTTTTTACCCGACTGCGGCGAAATCCATAAGAAGGATTATGTGTATGACCTGTTTGTGTCTTTGCATGTATGTAGGTATGTATACATGTTTGTATGCATTTATGCCCGTTCCATAACTACTCTACGGCTCACCCGATAATGATAAATTATTATTTGTCATTAGATTATTCTTGATGACGCAAGTAAATCGTAATGGCGGATTTTGTACACTTTAATATGCAGGCTAAAAAAAATTTCAACAAGAAGAAAAGTGGGGTATCACATGTGTACAATCTATATAGTTAAATACAGCAGTCGGGTTTTTAAAAAGAACTTTTAATTTCACTTGTTTAAAATTGCTTTACCGATTGCTCTGCCTTATTTTGTTTCCACCACAGATATCAGAGTAAAGCAGATCCGCTCATTTACGTATAAGTTGAAAGATTTCTGTACATCTAATCTATTCTCACTAATGCACAAATCAGTAAGATTGAGAGAGACAGATAATTGATATGTGATATGTGACGGGTCTTCACCTGTCAGTGTCTCCGTTTTCATAACTGCAAATTGTACTGAACTGACGTTTGTGACCTTTTGTTTTATATGGGATGTGACATTTCGGTGTGCGTTTAACTGTAGATAATTCGATAACAGCCGAAAATGATCGTACTTTCTGTCCCGTTCTAACTCATCTTGTTTAACCATAAGGATTCAAAGAGATAACTATATGAAAAAACATCTTGCTACGGATCTGGACGCGTATTATTAATCTCAGGTTTCCACGTAAATAGAAACGTGTCAGAGAATTTTGAGGGACTTGTCTTGTCTGCTTATTTTGCAGCTGACCGTATACTTACATATATGCCCTACAGTGCCTGATTTCTAAGGATTCCCTTTTGACAGTTTTCTATTGAAGTTTTTATTGATGTGGCTAAGACGAGTCGTTTGTAATATTTAGCAAATATTTAGATGAATGGTGAATGATCAATCGTGTCGATGTTAATGAAAAACTGCTACTGTATATCCAATTTCCGCGACAAAAGTAAATTCACACATCTGCCTTTTGTAATTTAATCGAATGTTTCAATATTTTATTCGTAACGTATTTTATTTTGGTTATAATTTGATCGATTTCTATCAAATTACGAAATATCACCTGAATCGAAACGAATAGTTCAGTCACTCAACTAGTTTTAAAAAACAAAATAGATTAGCGTAATGATCACAACGTTTTACAACTAGGTACATGACAAATACACACGAGTCACGACAGTTTTATTATAGAGTCTTGCTGGCTGAACCTGTCAGTACAGTAGTACTAGTGTGTAGTATAGGTACGATTAAAAAAAACTTCGTGGGTGATAAATACTAAAATAATAATATTAATAATAGTTTGTCAAAGAATTGATTTTTTCTACGAGCTTTTATTGCCGACTGTACTTTGCATAATTATCAACAACTCATTTAGACAATTCTAACGAGTCCAAGCAAGACGAGTTTATCTAGTGTAGTCGAGGAGATACTATGGCCACCTTCCGGCTCCAGCATCAGATCAGCTCAGTGATACCATAGTATTGTATTTTCACCGAACAGATTTTTACGAAATAATCCCTATACTGGTAGTTCTGGCAGGCAGTATTTCCTACAGCATCAGGATTGAGGAGTTGGAAGTCAATATTAAGTGTGTAAGTCTTTGTTTTATACTAATAATAGTATAGTTAAATTAATTCAAACCTTCAAGAAAAGAGCGTACTCCCATCTTAAAGGCCGGCAACGCACTTACAACCCCTCTGGTGTTGCGAGTGTCCATGGGCGGCGCTAATCGCTTACCATCAGGCGATTCGTCTGCTCGTTTGCCACCTATGTCATAAAAAAAAACATATTCTTAAGCCTCTCGGTTAAGGAGGCTGTACTTCTGCAGCATCAGGATTTGAGGATCGAAGGTTCAAACTATTATAATTTGTCATTGTCACGCGAACTTAACACGCATGCCGAGTATTATCAAAATCGGTTGAATGTTGAATAGAAGTGGTCGAAAAATCGTTCTCAAGATTTGAATAAAATATACAAATATACCGAGTGAAGCTAAATAAAACCGTTTAATGATAATAATAATAAACAAATACGGAATAATCATAAATTACTACTGAACTGGGATAGAAAAAAAGAACATGCATTTGATTGCTCCTCTAAAACGAATAATACCTATATAACTTTGTAGCTACTCATGAAACTCTAATATCATGACTTATTTTTAACAGACTTCAAGATTTCAAAAGAGGAGGTTATCAAAACGTGTTTTTTTTTAAATGTTTGTTACTCCAGAACACCGTCATTTCTGAACCGATTTTGAATATTATTTTTTTTATTATAAGTATATATATTCAAGTTGGTCCCGTTTTTGTCAAAACGCAGTTTTGATGATGGGATCCATGAAGAATCGAGGGAACTTCTCAAATCTTAAAGGCAAACATATAGTGATTTTTGTGTTTTTATAAACAAATTGAGCATTTTTATACAAAAATGTGACATTTGTTGAAGTGGAACTGCTGATGATGATCAGAACAGAACTCTTCAACAACAAAAAAGTTCACGTTTGGCGATTTGTCCTCCTAGCTGTGTTTGTTAATCAAGCTCTATTTTCACGATAAATTTTTGTCATGCTCGAGTTCTGATGATGGGATCCATGAGGAATCCAGGGAACTCCTCAAATGTGAAAGGCACACATATAGTGATTTTAGTATTTTCATGACCTAATCAAGTATTTTCATTCAATAAAGTGACATTTCATAAAGTTGAACTGCTGATGATGATCAGAACGGAACTCTTCAACGACGCATAGTTCACGTTTGGCGAATTGTCCTCTTTGCTGTGTTTGTTAAGCAAGTTAGATTTTCAAGACAATCATTTGTCAAGCTCGAGTTCTGATGATGGGATCCATGAGGAATCGAGGGAACTCCTCAAATGTAAAAGGCATACGTATAGTGATTTTAGTATTTTCATAAACAAATCAAGCATTTACATTTTAAAATAAGTGACATTTGATGAAATGGAACTGTTGATGATGATCAGAATAATGGAACTCTTCAACGACGCATAGTTCAGTTTGGCGATTTGTTCTCTTCGTTATGTTTGTCAAGCAAGCTAGGTTTTCAAGACAAATTTTTGTCAAGCTCGAGTTCTGACGGACGATTCCATGAGGAATTGAGGGTAATTAGTCTTCTACCATTATAAACATACTTATAGCCATTTTTTTCATTGTATGGATTTTAGTAATATTATTTATTACTTCTATGACTCTATGAGTAACGTGCATTTACATTATATGGCTATTAATATGTGTCAAAAGGGAATCCTTAGAACTCACAGAGAATAGTGACCCGCCGTCGTTTATTCATTGAGATCCAATTTGTTCACAGACACTGGAGTGCTTGGGTGGAGACGTCCCCTCTGACAGAACATTAAGTTTAGAATGCTTGTCTATGGTCAAACCTTTCAGTTGACCCTCAGGGTGCGGTTACACTAAATCCCTGAAGGATCACGCAACACGGTTTCGCTTTCAAGAGTAAATTATTAGAAAACTTCAGTTTGGGACTGGAAAGTTCTATGTAAGTATGGTGTGAACGTAAATCCACAACTTTTCGAACAACACATATAGGCTTCGAAGAGTAAGTTTTTTTGTAACACGTGTGTAGACAAAATGTTGACATGGCTTTTGAATACGAAACAGTATACATTTTTGTGTCGTAATCGGCTAAAACAGGATAAGGATCTAGGGTGGGTTATATACATAAAAAATACATAAACACACGCCCATAACCCTTTGGGATTAATTTTCGGGTGCTGTGGCACACGAAAATTAATTTCAGTGCCACTTTCAGCAATTGTAGGTTTATAGATGAAGAAATTGTGACATTGCAGTGACATGTTGCTAGCCCATCGCCCACAACACACTTCGAACTGGTTTCTATAGTCGACTCTTACGACACCCAAGGGAAGAAAGGGGGTGGTGCTCGCTAATCCTCCTCACCAGCTTTAAGTCATCTACAAAAAGTAAGCAACTGGAGTTTTTGACGACTTCGGGAAGGTCATTTACCATCTGAATAAATTCCAAGGTTCCCAAGTTGCTGCCCTGACTTACTCCAGATCTCTTGAAATACGGTTCTGATAGGTGACCGGCACAGTCCACATACTGACGCCTGTCCCGCATATAATTGGCAAAAAAGTTGAGAGTGTGCGGACTGCATCCTGCGTTTGCCAATTTGAGTAAGAGGACATCATTATCTACGGTGTCAAACGTTGTACGTTTTTGTACGTGAAGATATCTTTTTGTGCAATAAAGATTAAAGCAATAAATAAACTTCGTGTCTTGTTTTTTGCCTGTTTGTTTCCCAAATAAATGAATTATGGCTGCAGTCTACTGTACCTCTAGTATATATTTTTTGAAACATGTTTGCGTTAAATCTCAATATGTAAGACAACAAATAGTTACTACCAAAGGCCGCCAGAGGCTAAATGCAAACGCTTTCGTCTGTGTTCATGTTTAGAAACAATATAGGTAGTTAGGTCTGGTCTTGTTAGGTGAAATTGACGCTTAGCTGAGTATATTATTCTGTGATCAAAGTTAAATATGGCGCCGGCAGCTGTCATCCCATAGAAACTTGTCAATCTTTCCATACAATCAGATCTTAACGAACACCGCTTACGATTAACGACGGTTTTTTTGGGGACAATCTTACACAAATTTTGACCTAGTCCCAAATTAAGCAAAGCTTGTACTATGGGTACTAGACGACGATATACGTACGTGGGCTGTTCCGAAAGTTTTTAGCTGCTCTCACTCTATTCATGCGGTATATCTTTAATTTTACACCATTATGTGGGTAATTTCAATAGTTATGAGTTGAGATAAAATCGTTGGTAAGTAGCAAGTATTTTTTTCACAACATTTCTTATACCAAAAGGCCTTTTGTATTGGTTTTTAAAAAATTGCGAAAATAGTACTATTTTTGATACCTAAAAATAGTTTTGGCAACGAAATCCCTAACAGCTGTAGTGGAAACTGCCCCGGATGACTTCCTAACTTAGTTTTGCTGAATTTAATGTAAAATCAGTAAATGATTTTATTTAATTTAAGTTGACACGTCGTACTTAAAATACAATTAAAAAAAAACTCAAGCGACTTTCATCAACAGTTTCACTCCAACACATATGTATTGAAATTAACCGCATAATGGTATCATTAAAACATATATGGCATGAATAGAGTGAGAGCAGCTAAAAACTTTCGGAACAGCCCACGTACTCATATAGATAAATACATACGTAAATAAATAGGAAACAGCCAAGACTCAGACAAATTACACTGACCAAGATTCGATCCCGGAACCTCCGGCTACGTAAGCAGGGTCACTACTAACGAAGCCAAGTGGTCGTCAGTGGTTTGGTGCAACGCACCCTGAAAAATCATCTGTACTAACAATATGTGTTTATTTTCAGTGCATTTTTCCACCATTATTCTCGTGTTTTCGTAATATATGCTGATGCTGTCTAAGGGCTTACTTTCTATAATCGAATAACGTCGATGTGTACGTAATACGAGCTTCAGACGAGCTTAGGTATAGGTGTAAGGGAATCTAATCAGTTAATGGAGTCAGGTGAGGTGCTGTCTATGGAGATCACAATCTGCCTGCACGCGAGGTACCCGAGATTATGTTAGTTCGTATTCTTCCAATTACCAAAATGCGCTTCAATATTTAGGAAGGTTCTAGGTGAATTTTATAGGTATATGTTGAAAATTTTATGTGTTCTATTCTACTAATCATCTTTGCCTCTACGAGTACATTGCGTTTAAATAGGTTCAATTCGTCCTCATTCTTAGGCGGCTTCTTGACTTGGCGGGCGGGGCTAAGGAGATCACTTAAACTAGGTAGTTCCACATATAACTATTTAATTTAATGGTCAAACACAACACAGTAGAGAAACATAGTTCACATAACAGTCACAAGCACAAGAGAAGAAATAACAGTTAAAGCAAGCACAAAGTAGAAAGCTGTCGCCACAAATAATATGGTATTTTTCACACCTGCTATTTAGAAGAGTCATTATTGCCCTCAAATGAGGGCTCAAAGTCGTACATTTCTAACCTGATTTGATGGCGAAATGATTATTTTCCTCATACAAGATGTGAAAATTTGTCACACGGTAGCAAAATTTTTTCCGCCTTGGGAAAACACTTGGCCCGACACGCACTTGGCCGGTTTATATATACCAGGTCGGTGGCAAATAAGCATATGGCTTATCTGATAGTAAGCAGATAGTCAGCACCTGTCATCTGTTGTCTCTGTGCTTACCTAATTTAAACGCAACATTGTCACTCCCCGCCATATTCGAGCAGATTGACTTCACTTTTCGAATTTAAATATAGATTACTACAAGGCAATGAATGTGCTTTGTGATTTCATTATTACTGCCATTCCCTGGAGTGGCGCTTGGGTTCTAAGTACGCATAAAAACGTAAGCAATCAACACGCCCGGTGTTTTTACCGACCTCATAAACGGGCGAAACGTAGACTGTCTATTAAGCTCGAATTTCGATACCTGTAAAGTATGTATGGAAAATTGTACTTAGGGGATTATCTCGTCATAGAATTTCGTATTTGCCACATATTAAAATTTATAACATGATGTCACTCTCAGTAAAACATCAAGGTATCACAAAAAAATTAAATATACAAAACTTTACCATAATCAAAAATATATCTAACTTCAAGAAATCGGAAAAATATGCTTTTTCTTTACCGTCCAAAAGTATAAGTATTTACTAAGTACCTTAATGCAGTATTTCAGAACTAAAACAGCAAAATATTTATTTTTTCTAATACAAAACTTGGTTCGATAACTTGTGTGTGACGTCATAACCAAGTGTCAATTTGTCTGAGCCGTTTCGAGGGCTGCTAGCGTCGAGTTAGGGTTGTCCCTATTTTTACCCGACTGCGCCAGAAGGATGGTTATGTTTTTCGAGAGTATGTATGTATGTATAATTGTTTTTCCCTCTGCAGCCTGTATGCTTAGTATAAGTTTTAAGCAAAACAATCGAATACTATTCGATCACGTTAAACGAGCATACTACTGGCGATCCGTTTTGTGAAAACATGCGAGTATGATTTAGAACGAAACTTTCGATTCGATTTGCGTTTAGTCGCAACGTTTTTAGTTTACTTTTGTTTCGGATGTTGGCTGCCTTGGATCGATACGCGATGAAATTACGAAGTACCATTCATTTAGACGTATTAAGCTCGTGAGAGCACTACATAATTCGTTCGGGTTATATCTGTTATCATGTTGTTTCATGTCTCAGTGCAAGAGTGAAAAGGATGTAAGATTTCAAGCACCTGTCAAGTCAATGTCGCGAAAACGCGCGAGCAGCGTTTACAATTTACTAGTTATTGAAGAAGTAAAATTTAGATTAAAAGACTGAAATGAAAATAATTGAAACAAAATGAGAACATATTCGACCCAGTTCGAAATGTTGATTGTGGAAAAGTAAGTATGCTGTAGTTATTATGACGCTGTCTTAATTTAATTATTGTGTGCAATAAAAACTTATTAAGTCTAAGTATGTACTTGAACTCGTTTTAAACTAAAATGAGTCACTCGGAACACTTGAATTAAATGGTGTTTATTCATTTTCAGACATGATAATACAAATAAACCCACCAAGGACGCTCACGGCAGGATGAAAGGATGAAAGCCCTCTCGAATAGCGGTCCAACCGGTGAAATAAAACGGAAAACGCTAGGAGGATGATGAGGAATAACCATAAGCAACTATCATTTGTCTAAGTTCTTCAGTAATTCAAAATACAGACCTGCTAGGAGTGTGATAAGTGATAAACCTGCTTCTCCAACACTGGGTATATGCCTGTAGCTGCTTGGATGCCCATTATACAGAGGGCTCTCTCTTACAACTCAGTAAGGCTGGAGCTATGTGCCGGGCCTCCAACAGTTCCTCAACCTGACTTATTAATTTTAGCCACTTGGGTAGTGTGTCTCACTCTACACCATTGAATGATATAACAAGCAAACATGCAGACGAACTGAACACCTCCTTCCTTCTATTGAAGTCGGTAAAAATGGGTTCAACATGATGTCACAATTAACTTTAATACTTTATCTGATAGCTAGCTTATAAGGTAAGGAATCAAAGTTTAGCTTCAACTTTGCTTTTTAAGTTATAGGTATGTTGTTTGGTTTCTATTCTCTTGAACAATATTCCTATGCTATTGTGCAAAATAACATACAGGTCTATTATCAATGATAATGATCTCTAGATGACTGATATGTATTGAATAACTTCAGTAAGAAGAGTGTATTCATAAGATATAATTATAAAGAATTAAAATTACATATGTATGTTTCAAAGTTGTTTTATTTAATTTAAGAATAACATATTTTGTTGATATTGAAACCAGTCCTACACCAGTTCTTGGGATGAGGTAGGGGACCCCAGGCATTTAATAATCTGGGGAGCCGGAAAGCCAGGAATCACCACCAAAAAAGGAGTCATTAACCAGGAATGCTGTGGGCTGCGTGTAGCCAGAATGTCCTAAAATTAAAAATCAGTACTTAGTAATATTTAGTACCAAAATTAATCCTAAATCCATTATATCAAATTGCACCTCCAAATTTTGGTTTAACATTCAGAATTCTTTATTCTACTCGTATATACCAAAACTAAAAAAAAATGGTATCATTCATTTTGAGTTGGATCTAAATACAATACCTATAAGTTTGTTAGGCTTCTGTGTATTTTTGTGTGTTGTTTGCCTATGGGTTTTAGTGGATTCATGTAGTTTAGTTTGCATTGTTTAGCTTAATTTAAGTATAGCATAGTTGATGGTGAACATAGCAATTATAAATTTGATTTTATTAAAGAACAGGGACATATAATTAATGATATTCCGTCCTGATTAAAGGACAATTTCATTCTTGGTTTAAAATAAATACAAAATTCTATTGTCTAATAATATGATATGATACATGGATTTGTTCTTCTTTGTAATCCTTACCCTTTGAACATTTAATTAATGGTAATATTTTGTACAGTAAAAAGGTGTTCGATTTCCAGTGATGTTGTAAATATTTTAAAGTGGTTGCCATCCACACATCCTACAATGCCTGGTGTACTATACTATAAAATCTGGAAATTAAAATGTGTATCAACACGCATCACAAAAAATATGCCTTTAACATTTGTATTTTTACAAGTATAATAAAATAACCGGACAGTAAGAGTTTTTGGAAAACTTATATATTTATTTAACATTCTGGATGAATCAGGGGTTGGGTTACTTCCTCTGGTTGTGAGTAGGTACTGCATAATTTTTGACATACATTTTTAACCACACCTACGGACGCTGATATGATCCACATGCATAGAAAAATAGTGCAGTTAAGAAATGCAAAAAATCGATATTATATTCAAGTAACTAGGTAACATTGTGAGCATATGACAGACATTGTATGATCGTAATCACAAACCAATTGCAAGCTTAGGTACTAGCCGAGTTCCTTTGAATTTGCCAATTCTTGACGATAAAGGAATGCTAATAATAATAATTATATGGTTAAGCGGTATTATTACCGAAATCCGACATCACTTAGATCTTTTACAGGATCGGATAGTACCCGTAAAGCTTTACGTTTTCGGCGAAGATGTTTACGTTGATTCTGGGTTTGAGCACTCAAAAACATATTCCAAGCAAAGAAATTACGAGCAAATATGTTTTACGCACAATTCTCGCAATAATCCCTATAAAAAACAAATTCCAACTCTTAAATACACCCTCTCACCGGGCTCTCACTAGCCAAACACCAAGTGAGTAACTTAACTAAAAAGTTCACGTTACTAAACGCTTACGAATGTCAAAATAATAACTTATACTCGCATAAACAAAGAAAATACCATTCGATTTTCAAACGCGCTCACCGAGTTTGAAATACGCGCGTTAATAGTTAGCAATAAAAGTTTATACTCGCTGTTTTAGTTTCTAATAGTTACCACCAGAGGCGCTGTTCAAGTTACCATACAAATTGAGACTAAACGCAAACGCGTTCGTTTGTGTTTATGTTTCGAAAAAACTTATACTAGAGGTACTGAACGGCTCGATGGATTTTAGCTTGAGAGGTGTCGTTAGATTCGTATTTACTGTAAGATGACACTGGGTATATCAAAATAAATAAATAAAACAAAATGGCGGATTTTTGGCGCCAAATTCCAAATTACACAGAAACGCAGTCTGGTTTTTTAGATTTTTAATTAAGTAATTAGTCGTGTGAGCTCTTATTGCAGTTGATCCCATATAGACATTTGATCGTCTCTAAAACTGATTCGAATGGCACCAAAAACAACTAGCATATTGATAATATAAGTAAAGAATATAATTCTCACAAGGAAGATATTAAAATCATGCTACTTGTTAGTGATTTATACTTTTCATAGGAATTTAACTATATGTAAAGATCATCAAGAAGACCGAGAATAAGCTACATGAAACAAATAAAAGAGAAAATAGAAGTCGTGTCGTATAAGGAAACCAAGAAATTGGCTCTGGATAGGATAAGGTGGAGAGAACTGCATACTTCATCGGCTACACCGACAAGAGTTTTACTCTTAAATTCATGATGAGAGATCATTATTTATCTGTAAACAAAGAAAACCACGTGAGTTGTCCAATCAAACTGTGTATTTAGTATTTCGTATCACGCAGCTAATGGCGTAATACCACAGTCTAATGAAAGCTGCGTGAGCAAGTCACTTGTTGTGGTTTGTTTACTTAACTTTAGTTGAATACTTATCCAAATAGACTGTAGGGTAACCACTAATGAGTTCTAGCAGTTACACATACACACACACACACACACAACATTATTAGTTACACATATCCAACAAAAATATGAAGAACCTGTTGTAGCCAGGTCCAGCGAACAGTCAGTTTGGTTGAACATTCGAAGTAAGGTCATAATTAGCCGATGAAGTCAACAGCGAATGTAGATGATCATTATAGTACTTTGTCGCACTAATGTACCAATACTGCGACAGTTGGGATGCGTCAAAGTAGTGAAAGTGACAAGGTACTAAAATAATCATCTCCTTTCGCTGTTGACTGTATCATGTTACGCCCATCTCACTAGAACTGGGGCTCGATTCCATTTGAAGAAGAAGAAGAAGAAAAATATTTATTCGTGACAAAAAATAATTAGTATACAATAAAAAATAAAAATCGTAATTCGTCACGAAATGGTCTCGCCTCAGCATAAATGCCATTTGCCAGCATAAATTTGCTTGTATATCGCCACTTTTTAACCGACTTCAAGATTTCAAAAGAGGAGGTTATCAATTCGGTTGTATGTTTTTTTTTAATGTTTGTTACTCCATAATTCCGTCATTTCTGAACCGATTTGAAAAATTGTTTTTTTGATTGTAATTATACATATCCAAGTTGGTCCCGTTTTTGTCAAAACGCAGTTCTGATGATGGGGTCCATGAGGAATTGAGGGAAGTCCTCAAATCTTTAAGGCAAACATATAGTGATTTTTGTGTTTTTATCAACAAATCAAGCATTTGCATCCAAAAATGTGACATTAGATGAAGTGGAACTGCTGATGATGATCAGAACAAAACTCTTCAACGACGAAAAGTTCATGTTTGGTGATTTGTCCTCCTAGCTGTGTTTGTTAAGCAAGTTCTATTTTCACGATTGATTTTTGTCATGCTCGAGTTCTGATGATGGGATCCATTAGGAATCGAGGGAACTCATCAAATGTGAAAGGCACACATATAGTGATTTTAGTATTTTCATGAACTAATCAAGCATTTTCATTCATAAAAGTGACATTTGATGAAGTGGAACTGCTGATGATGATCAGAACGGAACTCTTTAACGACGCGTAGTTCACGTTTGGCGATTTGTTCTCTTCGTTTTGTTTGTCAAGCAAGCAAGGTTTTTCCATGATTCCATGAGGAATTGAGGGTACTTAGTCTTCTACCATTATAAACATACTTATAGCCATTTTTATTTTATTGTATGGAATCTAAGAGTGCACCGTCTAAGTATAATAATCTTTCACCGGCCTCCCCCATTGAAGTCGGTTTGTTTTTCTTAAAAATTATTTGTCTACGTTTTTCAAGCATGTAAGTGATTTGGTGTGTCAACACTGTAAGCTCACATTGTACTAAATAAACAAAACAATAAAACAAATAAAGTCAGAAATTCAGAATAATAGAGACATGAAACGAAAGCGTTGTTCTAGGGACACTTTTCTATCCGTTAATACAGATGGAATAAGCGGAGATGTCAATGAACTGGCAGAACAGTGCCCCAGCTAATATCAAGTACAAAGGAATACCACCTACATTACGATTTTCAAATATAACCGATGTCACACAAAGCCCGTTATTCGGCTTTCAACGGTTTTATTCGTTTTCACAGAGATCTAAGGCCTGATAGCCGCTACATCTAAATAATATTTCGTGTCCGCTTCATACGTTGCTTTGATTGGTTCGTTTAAAATGATTCCTTTATTTTCTTTCATACCAATTTCGTAATGTTTGTTTTATGAGCTCGAGAACAGTTTGTGTAATCGCTTTTTGATAGCGTCTATTTATTTCGGGCGTCTAAAGTGGCGATAAACTGTAATGAGACTACAAACTAACGTAAACGATTTTTTTGCGGCGTTTTCGCTGAGCTGCGCTACGAAACAGATAATAATTATCTCCTTTCTGGTAATTACGATTGTTCACGTTACGTATGTATGGCAAGTTTTGTTAATAGAACCAAATGTGTAAAGTGATACCTATCTGAAACCAAAAAGGTTGCTACTAAAAGAATAGGATGGTATAATGCGTTCATGTTTTAATTTAAGATTACATTCGAGTCCTTTGTTCCTTTATTGATCTCCTGACCGTTTACTAAAATATTTTTAATGTTAGGTTTTATATTGCACACGTACGAATTTCGTTCTACGAGTATGACTAAACGGATTTTCATGTCCGATTTTGTACTAAGCGTTGAATGAAGTCGTAGGACGGACTACTCCGTAGATTGTCATTTTTAGACTTAACTATATTCTTAGACAAAGGCCTTATTTTTCGATTTCTATAACACCGAACCCCTTCTGCTCCGGGTAACGTTGGTAAATTCTACAAGAACAGGTAGGTAGGGTAGTGGTAGGTCTACCTATTTGTTCAGAACATAATTAAATATATGTATGTTTATATATGATATATGTTGTTTGTTATGTTAAGTGTTCGACTAGTACTAGTTAAATTACATTAGAATAACATTTCTTTGAAAACGTTCTTCAAGTTACAATTTCAAATCAGATATAAATTACATTTAATTTGGATCCACTTTCAGTACATATATATTTTTATTCTAATGAAGTCTAACTAAGAATTATATTAGAACAGAATAGGCTTGCGAGTATTGACTGAAGATAAGCATTATTATTAATTAGGAGAGGGGTCGCATGAAACGGTGATTAAATTATCTGATACGATTCATATTTTACCGACTCTCCTCACTACTCCATCCAAGTATAATGAGACCTCTGAGATTTATAGCGATTATAAGTAATGAAGGAGGATGAAGGGTTACACTTATACCGGTTTTCATGAGGTGAGTAGTCGGTGGTCATTGTTGAATACGCAGTGGTTTGAAACAATCAGATCGCGTGTAATGTGGCCCGCGGCTGTTATCCTCGATTGTACTTTTCAACTAATCTCCGTGATATACACGTATGTACATATATACTTACAAAATCAAGAAACACTGATTACGCACGCATACTTGTCTTGTCAATATCGGGATAAAGATTGTACATTTAGTAGATAGATGTCGTAATTTTATAAGTTCGTATTACCTACCCTTATTAGAAGCGCAAAACGAAGAAAAACCCGTTGAAGTAAATTGTAATGCAAAAATCAAGATACCCAATATGTATCTGTCGATTTTTCAGTCCCTAAAAATCTTTTTCATTGCTACTGCAAGTGCGCGCGGGGTTAGTACTTATAATATTTGGGAGCAGATGCCTGAACCGGGGAAGGAAAAAGGGAATTGTACCGCGAAAGACACAAACAATATAAGAAATATTTATGGGGGTTTTTCCAACGCAATCTCCCAGGATAGCGCGTTGCGACGCCGTGGTCTCTGGATAGGGGAAAACACGTTTCAAGTCCCGCGCTACGCATAACTCTTAATACGGGGATTAAACATTGGCTTACAAAAATCTTGGGTGCCGAAATAAAGATAACAAGCAATTACGATACCACGTCGAAACGTAAGGCCGCTTCAGAATTTGTCGGTGCAGAGTCGGTGCGTTATTAGTAAATTGTCAGCGTCAAGTCAGTATAGATTCTTTATAACTGCGCTCCTGCATTGCTATGAGCGCGACCCCAATGAAGGTGGCGTACCTAGAGCAGCTAGAAATTGTGAGGTACTAGGAAGACTTCAGTGCATTCAGTTCGAGATCCTTGAGCATGGAAGCGCAGATAACGGAGTTTTTAGTGATAGAAATACCGCTTAATCCAGTCAGCAGGTTTTCTTCAACAAAAAAGTAAGAATGCAGTAGTGAATGCGTAGCGCTTCCACGCAATGTAATTCAGTCAGCATAAAAAGTAGCTACGCATTTGAAAAGTTCAAAAGTCTGCTTTTGACTCCTTCATATGTGTAGCTACTTTTGGTGCTGGCTATACGTACTACAAGTTTAGTTAGAGTTCGGATACAGTGACAGTCAAGTGACCGGCGATATACCGTCCCTTGAACAGAATATGGCACTAATCGAACTGATTTATGTTATACCTACATATTTCCTGCTTCGCCAAAAGCGGTGGATCGTTATATGCGATTTACTGGGCTTAGTGGATTCTACTGTACTGCGAAAATTTAATATTGTCAGTTTACCGACGAGTTAAGAAATCTTGTCGACATCAGTAAGCTTTCGGTAAAATACAAAGTACCGCAAACATATTCCGCCCCGCCAAATTCGGAAGTGGCCTATTGGTTGACGCCCCTATTAGCAAACGCGGAAATAAAATTATGATCGAATTCCAGATAGCTGCAGTAATGGTTTTCTGAAATTTTAACGCGACTTTCGAGATTAACTTCCCGACCCGAACGTTCCTTTCGGTTGCTTCCGAAACTTATATATTAAAATCAGCCCCGATGAGGTGCTTACCTTCGTTTTTTGCGTTCACCTGGGCCTCGTAAATATTACTCACGACCATAAAATGCATTAGTAAAGTCTGCTTTGAATAATGCCGAGACCGTGTTCTTTCTGCGACTAGCTAGCTAGCTGTTTTAGCATTCTGACTACATTATCCTTACAAATATTTCTCTTAAAGAGGGCACGGCGCTCGTACTGTTTCAGGTGCCCCAAGTATATAAAATTTACGTTAATTGACAACATTTAAAAGGAGACATTTATTGTTAAAAGTCATAAAAATTTGGAGAGGGAAAATAATTAGTCCACCACCATATCAGACCTAGGACGTCCACTACTGGACATAAGCCTCCCCCAATTTCATGGGGGGGTAAATGCCATAATCGCCACGCTTGGCATGCGGGTTCGCGATCGCAGTATCTCCACCGTACTCTAGGAATGCTGCTGCCCATTCCCCGGTGGTCTTGGTCGTAGTTTAAGGACATACCCGGGTCTATCAATTAGTCATCTTATACGAAATAACGCTTTTATGAATAGGTAACATCATAGAAGGTAAGAAAGATTGAAGGCAAGCGAGGATGACCAATGATCAGTTACATTAAACGAATAAAAGAAAAATAGCACACATTGTTATGTCGTATAATGAAATCATGGAGGTGGCCCTAGATAGAGTCAGATGGAGAGAGCTACACTGACATGAGTAAAAGAGCACATCATACAAAATAATAAAATTAAAAATTTCTAAAAATCCACGACGGTTTTACCTAATCGTAAAATAATAAAATAAAACAATTAAAAGCCCCCGACCATATACGAAGTAAGTACATAAAGATAAAAGTAGATTTCAAAAACGGTTGTATGATTGCGAGGTATAGTTACAAACCCAGAAAAATCCGTCGGGGGCTGCCATTGCCTGCCCTGAAATGAAGTAAGATTATGTGGTCTGTGTAATAGGCACCTCGATTTAAGTTGCTGTATTATGTAATGTATCTTGAGTTTTATGAAATTAAGAACAGACATGGCAATGGCAGCCCCCGACGGATTTTTCTGGGTTTGTAACTATACCTCGCAATCATACAGCCGTTTTTGAAATCTACTTTTATCTTTATGTACTTATTTCGTATATGGTCGGGGGCTTTTAATTGTTTTATTTTATTATTTTGCGATTAGGTAAAACCGTCGTGGGTTTTTCAAAATATTTAATTTAATTTAATTTTATTATTTTTATAGAATAATGTATATACATTCCTCCCTAACACGCTTCAGTTGTGGTATGAGTGTATACATTTTTAAAGAGTCGGCAACGCGCATTAACACCCCTGGACTAACAAGATGGACGCTTACTGCCGAGGTTTTCCCAAGGGACTACTTGGGAAAACCTCGGCAGGAAATTCATTCCACAACTGGCGGTTGCGGTAACCGCTTACCACCAAGCGGACCGTAGGTACACTTGTATATCACCGATGTGGTATAAAAAACTATAATTGTTTCTCACGTAACGCTATATATTCCGGCGAAAAGGTCATAGTAGACCAAAAGTCGAGCTCAGCGTTCCATCGGAGAGCACTCTCTACGTGAGCCCGAGGGCCGGAGGTCCTAAGGGCGAGCCCACGTGTAAAGGATGATTCGAATTAGACCGTTCCGTTTCCGGGCTAGGCCCAGACCGAGCTGCTTCTGAGGACCTACTCCAAACTTCGAAAATCGAATTTCGTATCGTACCGTCGCTTTCCTTCATATACTGTATAAAACGAGAGTGTAAGGGATGGCACGACACGAAGTTCGATTTTCGAAGTTCGGAGTAGGCCCTCTGCGCCTCAGCCGTAGCTGGGTTGGCCGTCAAACGTTTGGGTTGAACAAAGGCGGCCGGGTCGGACCGCTTCCGAGCATCGGCATCGGCCGCGTAACGGCCGTCGTTTTGCTGTCATAGAAAACGGGCCGGCCCTCACACGGAGCGGCCTACTGTGAATCCACTTTAATCTCCCTACCCTTGAGTGACTTACAAAGAGAACCTGGGGCCGAAGGCTCGAAGCTTCCTTTGAGAGAGTTCAATACGCGAGCCCGAGGGCCGAAGGTGAAAAGGGCGAGCCCACATGCATGGACACTCACTATCTATGAGTTCTTATAAATAGAATTTGAGAGCCGAAAGGTAAGTGGCGAGGCACGTCAAACCAAAGGCAGAACCTGACCAAAGGCAGAGGTCAGAAGGCCCGAAGTGCCTAAAAGCCGAATGTCTCCAAGTTCCTGTACCTGCCTCCGGTCACGCTCTCTGCACGAGCCTACGCGGATTCTCACTATCGTTGAGTGTTCAAAGGGGAGCGTCGAGGCTAGTGGGACTGAAAGACCGAAGTGTCTCACCAGGGCGCTTTCTACGCCAGCCGGCGAGCTAAAGGTTTGAAGGTCGAGCCCACGCGTGACCACTAAGGCACGTAAGTACTGCGACTACCGCGAGGCCCAAAGTGTCCCAGTATCCCTTCAGTACGCGCTTACTATGCGAGCCATAGCTATAAGACCGAAGGCCTGAAGGGCGTGCCCACACGGATACTTTCTATCCCAAAATGTCTTAAAAGAAAAACTGAGGACCGCAGGCCCAAAGGTGTGTGAAGAGGCACACGAAGGCGGAGGCCGAGTTCTGCGTAGGGCCGAAGGTCCGAAGATTTTCCCTTCAGAAAGCGCACTACGAGTAAATGCGAGCCCACTATAAATGCGAACCCACTAAAAAAGAAACACTTAGAAATTTTAGGTATATTAGTTAATTGAACCATTCATTTTCAACTTCAACTAGTGGCAAAGTGGAAATAATTAAATATGCCGTACATCTAAATTAGTGAAGCCGTTTTGATCCTGAAATTATTTTATACAGCATAACACGATGGTTTACTACTGCCCCGTGGCATATTTACGACATGTATCGCCGATTAATCACTAACCCCATAATAATACTGAAACTAAAAACATACTATGATTATATATTTAAATCGGCAGATGTGTTTGGAGGACATACAGCTTACACGTAACCTTCCGTTACGGGTATAAAGAGCAAAAATTCTACTTTTAGCAGTCCTTGTAGAGAATCTACTCACTAAACACCTTTAAAAGAGCCGTATTACGGTTTTCTATCTATGAGCCTTCACAAAGTTCCTTACTACATTATTCTGTTTCATCATACCTGAAGCCCTCAGCAGTTCGTGCACAGAAGCTACCAAGAAAACACTATCAAAATAATCACAACACGGTAATACACATATGTGTATTCGCAAAGTTCCCTAGGGTGATGTTCTGCTCCATCATGACCATCAGGCCTTCAGCATTTCAGGAGAAGAGGCTTCTCGATAAATACTATCAAAAGAGTCAAAACACGGTTTACTCAATAATTACCTGATCAACATTCCCTGCAATATTGTTCTGATCCATCATCAGACGCTCAGCAGATCATGTACAGAAGCTACTCAGCAAACACGAATGAGCCCAAACACGGTCAAGTAGCTATATGCCTTTGAAAGATTCTGTGTGATGTTGTACTTCTCCATCATCAGACCCTCAGAAGTTCGTTTACAACGGCTGCTAAGCAAACATAAACAAAAGCGCCCAAAAACAGACATAAAGATATCTAACCCCGTAACAGTTCCCTATCATGTTTTTCTGCTCCATCATGACCATCAGGGTTCAATTACATGTACTCCTCACCAAGCGCTATCGAAATCTTCTATGCTGGTCAAGCAGAGTTCCGGAGAAAATTCGTTCAAACGCACTTTCAAGAGGAAAATGTTAACTGCAGCGCCCCCTGGCGAGTTATGGTCGTAAAACTTTTTGGGGGTTCGTCCGGAATAAGCCACAAACCCATTGCAGAAAACCGTATTCAAATCGGTCAAGCCGTTTTGGAGATATTGAGGTGCACACACAAACAAACAAACAACCTCTCACCCTAAACGCATATACCTTCTCCGTTTCGTCGTGGGTAAAAAGCAATTTCAAAAACTATACATTAAGTTAATACTTAAGCCAAACAGTTTCCACGATTGACTAATAACGAATAACATTTCTGTTGCTCAGACCAAAATAAAAATAAAAACTTCAAATGAACACTAAATCATGCCAAGAATTTAAAACTACTCACATTACAAACTGTGATACGAGGGAAACATACATAGTAATGAATGATTTAAGATACCTGCAGTTTACTAATCAAGACATACATGGATAGATTGGATAGATTGCTAGTTTCTCTTCTTATAATACTTTTATTCTCAGGCCACTTCCTAACTTGGCGGCGCGGGATCGATATGTGGTATTTTGTCCTTTGACTAGCTTACTAATGTCACTTGAAGAGAAACTGTTAGTATTACGTCTGCGCAGTAGTAATATCATGCGCAGAAGTGGGGCAGTGCTGCATTTGTTTCGCTCGCTTCCGCGCATTCCGCGCCAGTCTGGAAGCACTCATTTAAATGGAGGGGCTGTCTCAGAGTACCCAGAGTAGACTTCAAATAATAATACCGCTAAGAGTGAGAAGATCATATACTAAATTGAATAAGAGCGACAGAGAGGGATATATATCTTTTGTGTCCTTGTCATAGTTCCACTTTTCTTTATTTGCCTCAATGTCATGTCCACGTCATGTCAAATAGTTTGAAGCAAATAAACGATTACCCACCCAAATTAAAGAGGTTGTTTATGGTAAGCCGCCAGGCGTTAAAGACCAGTTCTCAATTTAGATGCGTAAGAGCTTTTCTGTCCCTCTCGGTGGAACTCATATAGGATCTCTATAGAAATCCTTACTTCGAGGGCGCAGTGAAAAGCGGTACTGACTGGACTGACCGTTGACACTAACATAGAACAATAGGTGTCAACTATAGGACATCAAGGTGTCATTTTGCCGTTTACCTTACCTAACAGTTCTAATAGAAATTAAATTAGAGGTTGTCATGGGGATTAGAATCAGTTGTCCGTAGTCGGGGCGAGTTGAAGGCGCTCGACGGGTCAACATTGGTAATGCTAATTAAGTAATGGATCCTTGGGGAGACGTCGCTGAGGGCCTTAATTAATTAATGACCACTCATCCCTTCCGATAACTTTGATATGATGAGTTTTAAGTCCACATGAATGTTTCAATGAGGTGTTTGCTTGGAAGGCTTGGACTGTAAAGATAAACTGATAGCTGAGGGTTTATTGAAAGAATGGGGTTACATTACGAGTGAATTGGGGAGGTTATAGTACCCGGGTCAGGCGCAAAAATCGTTACAGATTTCCTCTCGCACTAAAACTTCTTAACTAGTTACTAAGGAACGCTTTTGTAGAGAACTAATATTTTACTGCCAATATTATCTACAAGTGGAGGAGACACTGAGCTACCGAGCGTTAGAGAAGTAACTTCCCTCTCGAAATAGCGATGCATATGAAGCTGAGCAAAGCGAAGACTTACAAGACATCCGTTTTCTTCGTAGCGAAAGAATAAAGCACTATTATTATAGGCGGTGATAATTTCAGCAAATACCATCACATGGGCTCCAAAAAATATTTATCTGCGAGCGCAAGAGACGCAATGTTCCACGAAACATTTTTCCGTCTCATCATTCAGATCGTCTGGGCAGAAAATCAGGGAAGGACATCCAAGTTGAAGTCAATAGGCTATTTAAATCAGACAGGTTTAACTTCGCAGAACACAAATACAAATTCTGAGAGACTAAAAGTGCTGAGGAACAATTACTGATGTCAGGAAGCTGCGTACGAATAGATCGTTTATTAAAAACCGGGTTACCGTTAATACATGTTTTTTTTTTGTCAGCGATCAATCCCGTACCGCATGTCTGGTGTAAGTGTCGTAGAGTACCCACACCTGACCCCTACAGTACCCTACATACTACAGTATATACAGTGGTTAAGAAAGTTGTATTATGAAGGACTTTGGAGTGTAGACGTCTGGCGATCCGTTGTTGGGTTGAACGCCAGCAGCTTCCCAAAAAGGGTTATTTTTTGGATCGGCTGTTTCGACTGAAACTTTTATCAAATGATAGCTAACGGAATACCTTAAGAAAAAAAATATATCAGCTGGTTGTAGAGCGATGGAATACCCGTAAGCAGGTCACATGTAAAAAAAAATTCAGTCATTTCCTCTCACTTGAAATTTTGTCAGATGACAGTTTATATGCTATTGTGAATGAATAAACTCTTCAGCCGGTTGTATCGCGATGGAAAAGCCGGTAGCAGATGCCCTAAAGATTGTAACGCAGGAACCCGACAGGGCCATTTATCGCTTATTTAAATGCGCTAACTGACTAGTTTTCCTCGGAGTATGACCAGCTGAGCTTATAGGGTTCCGTAGTCAAAATGGCGAAAACGGAACTCTTACAGTTCCGCCATGTCTATCCGTGAGTATGTCACAGCCGATGTACTCTATTTAGGTCACTGGTCAAAGCTAATAAAGGCTATTATTAAACTGCAAATCAAATAATCATATTTTTGTATATTAGAAAAATAGCAATTCTAATCTAAATAACATCAAATCCTTTTTGCAGCCACTTGCAAATATCCGATTGAGCTGAAATTTCGTACACTTATGTAAGTTCGTTGACAACAATATTATTTATACAATATTATACAAATACAAATAGTTACGAGTGAATAGGCATCTTCTGGGTGAGCTCGCTTCATCGTCGGCCTCATCTTTGCCCCCTAGCTAGATGCTGGCCAAGAGCAATCCCATTTTTAATAAAAAAAAAAGTTTATTGTCTGAAAGTGAGTGGTAGTAAAGATAACAAAAGTTCAGTGGTTCATATTATGGTACTACGGAGCTTATCTGATGATGGAGATAGAAGGGGGCCTGGCAACTCCTAAACTACACAAGATAAACCCATCGTGGTTAGGATCATTCGAACTGTCTCAACCAGTAGTTGATGATTGTGGAAAAGTACAGCAAAATTTATTAATTTACTTTAATTACCGACGTCGACGTTTTGACACGGGTTGCACGGGTCATGTTCGCGGCAGAAACTGATGTCCCAGCAAGTTGTCAACGGAGATATGGATACACAACATTTAACTACTTACCCCATAAATGTTTATAAAAATGTGAAGGGTAGAACTGAAAAAAAATCTACCCGCTCATTATGCTACTAATTGTCTAGGGCACGACACACAACACTCACAGTATCCGCGCACAGAAGATTTATCCAGAGATTTTAGATTCTATATGACAGGTTCCCAAGTTACCGATAAATTAAAACCTTCATCCCTATTAAAATTTTTTGGGTTCGGGCGTTTTTAAGAATGTGCATGAAGCTTTGAACTTTAGTGTTATATTGAAATTTTTGTCACAAACTTATTATTATTTTAGCTACAATTTAAGTTCGTGACGCAACGCTATTTTTGCTATAAAAACAGCAAACCTGTTCCTATTTGTTTCCTCGTCAATCAGTGCTAACTGGTCACAAGCAGATTAATAAATTAATTCAGCAGTACCGCCTAGAGAGCGCCGTAAGAGGGCACTAGTGCAGGATTTCGTGCCTGAGCTTGATTGTTCCGATAGCTCAGTATGCCAGATGTCGCAGGTTCGAATCCTGCTCGGAGTACTACGGTGTACCCTGGTACTACGTTCGCACGTAAACGTGCGAACGTACGCGCGTTGTGTGGTCGTGGTTTTACTAACACTACCTACTTCTAGCTTCGTAAATTGTACCTAACGGAGATCTTGGATCAGTTAAAACTGTTTGTCGGGATGACGAATAGGAACAGATTTGCGTGACTTAATAGAACTAAATTTACATTACGCTCTGGTTAATTAAATTTAATGTGCGATCAGTATACTTGATATAAAAGTAGTATTTTTGTACATTAGACAACTTTTTGTCGCGAATTTGTGTTTTTTTTAACATAGTATTGATGTATATTTTAAAATATGATGTTACAAGTATACTAGTTTTGCTAAACATTTGTTTATTGCAATAAAATAATTAATGGAGCTCGGTGGAGAGGATTTTGAATTTATATAACTCAATCCAGTCGTTATTCATTTATTTGTTTAGGATCAACAATAGACAATACATCGTACAAAACCTATAAGTATCTTAAGTAATATTTTAGTTTCATGTTAATCTAATTATAGGTACCACAGCTTAAGTTAGTATCCTGGATCATTCTACAACAAAGTTAGAACTATGAGTTATACAATATCCAGAGAAGTAGAAAGGGAACCTAACATTTTGGGTAGGTAACAACAAAAAACAGTAAAACACACATAAACAGGAACGGTATCAAATATTAAATGTAAAAAAAAGAAACACATGCAAGGAGCAATGCAAGGATGCAACTCGTACGACAACTATTAGTAGACTCACCTTACCCAAATCTTTCAAGTCGGTATGTGTACAAGGCGTGACAGTTTAAGAGTTATACGAGTAGTTTAGGAGCCCTTACTAGAAAACTTACAAAGTTATAACCTGACAAACATTTACTATTACATTATTCGTATCGACAAACTGACGAAAAACGAAGTTGTCCTCCGCTCTACTGAATCGTTTGATTCAAACCAACGAAATTAATATGGTTTCAGATAAACGTCTCAAAGTATCGTATAAAACGTGACGATCTTGTTTCTGGGGAGGAGTAATTACTGGGCCCTAAACACTGCAAACAGAGGTGCCACTATTGACAACAATGACGGCATCAGTCGGCGACGTAATCGCTGCCACACTCCCTTTTTACTCAGAGGAAAAACTTTAATGAGTTAGCTAATGATAGTTTTACGCATGATGTTTTTGATCGATAGCGTATCTTCCATATGAACCTAAATAAGGTCTAAAAGGATAAGCTCAGAGGATATAGTGTCAAGAAACATTACGTTCCTTCTTTTGGCAGTCGCGTAATAATGACCACCTCGGCATATCGTAAGCTGTCAACTGTTAGTGTCAATTCGTCAGTCAAGTCAGTACAGATTCTTTAATGCAGTTGTGTCATCATCATCATCATCATGTCAGCCGAAAGACGTCCACTGCTGGACATAGGTCTCCCCCAAAGACTTCTACAATGACCGGTCCTGCGCCACCCGCATCCATAATGCGTGTGTGTGCTACTAGTAAATTCCTATCTGATTTAGCAGGGTCGCGGTATGTGGTATTTTGCGCGTTAAATAGAGTTAACTAATTTGAAGTCGCATGGACGTCGCACAGATTTCCTCATTTTTCAATATGATGCTGACTCAGTAGGAATATCATGTTACACCAAAGCACACACACAAATACAGCACTGCATTAAATATTGCTTCCGTGCATCCCGTGCAAGTCAGAAAGCACACACATAAAATACATTGGGGCTACATTTAAACGTAGGCACGCGGTTAATAATCAGTCCTGCCTCGAATTACAGCTGACAGCTTACTAATAACATCATAATCATCGTCATCCTAGCGTTATCCCAGTACAGTTGCATCCTGAAGGATGCCTAGGCTTCAATATCTAATCCCAAGAATCGGCGTAGGCACTAGTTTTTACGAAAGCGACTGTCATCTGGCCTCCCAAATCAAGGGGGAAACTAGACCTCATTAGGATTAGGCTTGTCAAGTGAGTGGGCAACATGACTGTTAGAAGTTCTCAAGCCGCCCTAACTTGTCTTAACGATTGCTGCCCTATGACAGCAGCTGGGATCAACGGCTTATCGTGCCTTCCAAGGCATGGAAGCGCTCAGTTAGTAACCTCTCAAAGCGGTCCCCAATCGAGGGTTGCTAGGCCCTTAACTTCAAATGCCGGACATTTTGACCAAAAACCCGGATATACCATTTCTACCAGGAGGTAAACTATAAAAGCAGAACTTGACGTTTTTTGTTATTGTCTTGTGCTTTTTATACTCGTATAATAGATATTTTTAGTCGATGGTTAATTTGCATAAGCCGGACAAAAGCCGGACAGGCCGGACACGTAAAAAATTGGATGGCGTAAAAAGCAAGCATCCAAGAGAAAGCGTCGAGTTCATCCCGTCATCCCCAACTGAGTCTACCACGATGTCGAGTCTATGATGGCGAGCTTACTAAGACACACTCTAACCACAACAATAACCATCAAACAACTTGTGTAAGCCAATCCAATATTATTCAAGCTTAAATAATGCAAGACTCAACGAAATCTGTCGCTTAACAATATCCACCGATGAAATTTTATTACGGGTGGGTTCGGAAATATTGAAGAAGTTAAGATTGAGGAAGTGACGACATTGTTATTATCGCCTCGTCTCTATCCTGCAAGAGCCCTGAAACAATCTTTGCCCCTCTCCAATCGGATGTCGGGCAGTAAAATCTTCTGTTATGATTTCCATCGACAATTTTCATTTTTCTTATTATTGACTATTTTCACGGATTTCTTTCCTCCCTTTAATATAACTCAGTTTTATAAAACTCAGGACACTGTGTAAGGCGACGTGAAAAATATTGTAGGATCTTATTGTTGCTCTCATGAAGATAAC
Source organism: Notocelia uddmanniana (assembly GCA_905163555.1). Taxonomy (NCBI): domain Eukaryota; kingdom Metazoa; phylum Arthropoda; class Insecta; order Lepidoptera; family Tortricidae; genus Notocelia; species Notocelia uddmanniana. Next base: position 29,989,251 of record LR991055.1, read on the forward strand.
GGTAGCGTGGGCGTATTATCCTATTAGACGTGTGAAAGTTTTTACAACGTTTTGTGAAGTGTGAGGACAAAAATGTCTAATTATATTACTGTAATAAGTATTATACTTGTACGTTCATTACGTTATATCCGTACTCATATTATAGTAGCTATTCATTCAGCTGCAGTGAAACCTGACCCCTACATACAAACTTCTATGCAGTGGAGCAAATTTCTCTGCAGCTGACTGTAATGTACACTCATCCTGTGTTGAGTTAACTGAACAACGTTACAAAGTAAAATTTTCATTAAAATTGAAAACATTTCATGTTAAAAACAAAACACTCAGAGCAAAAACAATTGGCCGTAGTTTAAATACGGGCTTCTCGCAACTCAAGAGGGCGGAAGCGAAAATTTTTCGCTTTTCACTGTGAATTTTTTGTCGTACTTACTCCTAAAACAAAGCGTAATGACCCGCACGGCACGCATTTGTTCGCGAACAATCCGAATAGGCCATTTTTCATCTCGAACAATTGAGGGCGGCACTCCGACACAATTGGCAGAGTATTTTGTCAAGCATTTGTCGTACGAGCCTCAAGCGCGCGATATAAACAACAAGTGCACTCCCACTCTGAGTGTTTTTGAGAGAAAAATCGAATGTTCCGGGAAACAAAAACGGTTGTGTATTATGTTCTACACTACAGTATTTAAGTTTGGATTAGATAGGTTGCGATTAACGATGTCCCGTTGCTGGTGACTTTGGAAAGTTTCTGGCAGGATTGAATCTGACAGCTGTCACCGCAATTTTTTTTTGAAAACTTCTTGAATTTCGTCACCGAACCTGATAAAGAATTCGCAAAAGGTGAACGCGAACGCACAAACGGCAATAGGCAACGGCACATCCCTAGTTGTGATTGTTGTAGCCGCTGATACCGGGGGTGTATCAAATTGGACGCAAATAAAACTTACAGTATATTTTGATTTAAAGCTGCTGTTTTGGCAAATATGCAGGGTATACGTAGGGGTAGCATATAAGTTCAAAGAAATAATGTGACGAAGAAAATAAAATGTTAAACAAGTTTTTCTATTTCCATTGTCATTTCAGATATAACGGTAGCAATACTGAGTTCTATAGAACAATCGAGTGTAATTTCTATATTGTCATACTTCTGTATGCGAAAGGCTGCGACTGCGTATAAGTGTATGGATAAGCGAATGGGGTTTTACTGCGCAGCAGCGGCACCCAGACAAGATGTAGCAAACATACGTATACAACCACATATCCATTTATAGACATTGTAACCGATAGTAGTTAGGAATGTTTTGTGCTCATCCCAACATGAATATTCAGGGTTCTACAAAACTAGTTTTGCTTGTGCCATTGCCTTGTTAATGGGTCCGATGAATACTATAACCACTTATGTTCTTAGGTCTCATGTTCCTTGATTTCATGTTGAACGTTGTCATGAAATATTAATTGTTTAAATATGAGCAAGAAATAGAAGAATCAATGACACATTTTATAGATATACCCAAGAAACATAAAGAAAGGAGTGCTCGCGGCCCAGCGGCACCTGTGTACCGCGTGCGTTTACGAGGTTAAGCAACGTCGGCCCAGGTCGGCTCATGAATTACTGTGAGAGGGTACCGCTCTAACGCAGACGGGTAAGGCGGTGGCAATTTATTAGCCGCCAAGTCCCTCAGTAGAGCCGGTGGGATGGGGACCCACCATATAAGGCCCTGCAGGTCTGGGGGAAGGGTTGAAGCGTCGCTGACCCTTCCGTCCTTTGGCGCGAAGGTGCCTCCGGTATAATGGCCGGAGCAGCCGGGGCACTTCGTGGTAGAATGCTTGCGATCCCATGACGCCCCCCAATAACGGCAGTGCGGGTGACGCCGGTGTGTTTTTAGTGGGTATGCTCCTCCCCTCCCTCCGACTAACGGAGGGGGCTGTGGACGAGACTGTCCCACATCACCCCCAATGGCCTTCCCGGGCCGGGGTATGCGTAATGCATTTTCACACCGACAAAAAAAAAGGTCGGCTCATGAATGGGTGACCACTTTGAGTGGTTACTAACTGAGCGCTCCCGTACTTTGGAAGGCACGCTTAGTCGTTGATCCCGGCTGCTGTCGATGACAGCAGTCATTAACCCAAGTTAGAGGTCTTCGGGCGGCTTGAGAACTTCTAACGGTCAAGTTGCCCACTCACTTGACAAGCCTAGTACCAATCAGGTCTAGTTTCCCCCTTGGGTTGGGAGATCAGATGGCAGTCGTTTCCCTAAAACTAGTGAGTGTCTAGGCCAATTCTTGAGATTAGATAGCGGACCTCGGGTATCCTTCTGGCCAATTGTACTAGGATAACGCTAGATGATGATGATATTCAGTCGTGCAAATTAGTAACAAAATGAGCAGATAGATGGCGCTGTACCCATGGCGTTCAATTTCTAATCGCGCTGTTAAAATTATTTCTGAATTAATGGGGTCGGGACGGGTACACGATCGTTGTACGGAACCCTCGGTCGGACTCGCACTTGACCGGTTTTTTTGAAGGTGAAAATGACAATTGATGTAAGTTCCATACTGCACATTCGAACACCTACGCACTTACGACGCGGCCATTGAAATTTATTCTTCGCTCCCAGTAATTTCCAAGTTCAAGTTCAAGTCATTCATTTAAGAACAATATAAATTGTGTCTGAAAAATTACAATAATTTTAATATCCCAGAGACCGCTTTTTATTTTTACCTTTGAAATGCAACATTGTTTTTAGCTACGGCTGTGGGCTGTGGGTATGAGTTCTTTTTGACACGTATATGATGTAGTACCTATAGATTAATCAGGCAGTTTCTGGAATAAAGCCGTCACCAATGCCACTAAAAATCTGAGCCCTTATGATTTCATGGCGGCTGCGGCACTGCGTTGGAATTTTTCGTTTTATTTTATGACGGCGCGCTCTGTCGCGGAGAAAATATTGGCTCGGCGGAATAGCTCGTAAAGAAAGCCGTTTCCCTTGCACGGGGCTACGCACCGCCGACCGCATCACACGTTGCCGGCCTGCTTCGTAGATACATGTAGTATGCTAACAATGCAATATAGTTAACTAGATTTTGCCCGCGATTTCGTTCGCGTAGAAAACGTCATCATTTTTGACAAATTATTGGTATTAAATGATTTTAAATCAGCGCCGCTACGTGCTGCATAGAATACGCAAAGGTGCAAACTGCATCAACTGGAAGAAGATGTTCGATGGGATGAGAGAAATACCGAAGCATCTGACCTTTCTCGTACCAAATCTCTATTTGAATGGCAAACGAGGGTAAGAATGATGAGTGGAGGATTGCTTGTCCCACCATATCCAACCAGAGCGTGAAGTGCGTCAAGGATGCATACTTTCGCCGCAATTCGCCTCGCTCGCCTCTCTGGTGTTGCGGGTGTCCATGGACGGCGTTAATCGCTTACCATCAGGCGATTCATCTGCTAGTTTGCCTCCTATTTCATAAAAAAAAAACTCCGGTGATAACATCATCAGAAGGGTCTTAGAGAACTGGCATGGCATGACGGGATTCGCATTGGCGGCTATCTCTTGAGCAACCTGCGGTTTGCAAAAGGCAACGCTATTGTGGCACTGAAGTGGAACAAGCTGAAGTACCGGACCGAATTGGTCACATCAGTGCAAAATGAGCTTTTGATCAACTGGAGAAAAACCAAATTGATGTTCATGGACCAGGGCGGCAGTCCACAGTGGAACCAATGAGCTGTGCAACCTCGATGAAGTGCACAAGTTTGTACATAGTTAGGATCACAAATCAGCGGTAACGGGGCCTGCGAACAGATGACAAAATCAGCATTTAAGAGTAGAGAAGATTTGGATTTGGAAACTCATGCAGAAATCCTGTACGCTTACAAGACCTGGATACTGAAAGCTCCGATTCTAAGAATGAAAGGTGCTTTCGAGATGTAACTTACAGGAGCTCAATTTAACAACAAGGTTGTCCACCATTTGTACTCAAAGAGTTCTCAATTTTTTCCGCCACATGGTTAGGCGCAGCGCGGATACGCTACAAAGGCGCATAATTCTGGGCGTGTCGATGGAAGGAGGTGGCAGAGGACGTGCACCAAAGAGATTGAGAGATGCGGTCCTAAAAGTTACCGGGTCCACATTACAGGAAGATGTACAAAAGGCTCAACACTGAACGGCCTACAGAGCAGTTAAGAGAGTCACCCATAGTCGTAGTAGTAGTAGTAATAAATAAATAAATAGTCGACACGTGCCTCGGATATGAGGATACGATCATGAAGAAGGTATGATTTTACCCATACTAGCATCCACCTCCTTTTTATCCCTTAAGGAAAGATTTTCGGGACTCTATATAGTATACAGGGTGTCCCACGACTATGCGATATGAAGAAAAAGTACAATTTATTTTGAAAATAGGATGGAGACATTATTGTATTTAAAAAAGGAAGTTCTAAATGTAATTCATAAAAACAATAGTGCCTTTATTTACACACGTTCATAAAACAAATTTCAGCTAAAAGCCAAACCAATTTTAGTTAATCTTCCTTTTGTCCCAATCTGTCTCTTTGGCATTTGTATCTGTGCTAATGGAACAAAACACATTTTTGGTAACAGAGACTGAACAAGCATTGAACAACGGGGTAAGTATCTATGTATACACTATTACCTATATAAAAAGCCGAAGAGTAAAATAAATACTTAAAATGCTACCTATGATTTAAAACGAATGAATACTTCAATCGTCTTTAAATGGGCAAAAACACACGACACGATAAGTTTAATTAGTTGTCAAAATATTAGGAGTAAGTTTAGTCTGAACAGTTTAACAGTTTCAGTTGAAAGCCCAATTAATTTGCATTGACACCATCAATCAGGGAGCGTATCACACCGGGCGTCAAAGAGACGCGTGAGAAGCGAGCCCAGGGGAAATGCGATGTGATTGTTGAATTTTCGCAAATGGTCGGCGCTTCGCGTCGGCCTGACGGTTGGGGAGTTAGTATTGGGACTTTACTTAGCACGCTAGTCTACATTAACGTCTAGAAGTTTGTTACTATTACGCTATTAGCTATTAACCTGTTGATACCCCACGCCGGAGATAGGCTAATTTTAGGAAACCAAGTAAATAGTTACAGGTAACATCCTAATAAAATCGCGCGACTGGAATATCACTTACACATATGTAATGCTCAGAAACTTTGTGTGCATTATGAGTAAAAATGAGGCCGCGTCTACGCACAGTCGACAATAAGTAGTTATTGTACATTATGCAGTCTGTCTGTTCATGTGCTTGCAAGGACTCAGTAACTATGTACTTAAATATTATGCTATAATTTTATTGAGAAGTGACGAGAGACACCATCCTGTTCTGAGTTAGCTATAATTTTTATGAACACTTAAATAGCATCTTTATCTGTAACAATATTAAATCCAACATCACACAAACGTCAGGCAAACGAGAAATAGGAATACCTTTAATTCGATGGTCAGACGACGTAATGAAAATTGCAGACACAACTCTGAAGGGGGGTGGCTTTACCCGGGAAGGGGTTCTTGCACATAACAAATATGCCTAACTAGGCATATAATAATTGGGAACGACACAAATAAGAAATTAAATATTACTGACAATAAATCAAAATCAAAATCAATTTTTTATTGCTAGTTATATGTGAGTAAATACAGGTGTTAAAAATAATATAGTTCAGTATAACCTGCCTCTAAGGCGTACAATATTCCCAAAATATTTTGTATTTGAATAATTACATGCAAACCGAATAATTATTTAATTAATACTTAAAATTATAAATATATTGAAATTCATAACAATTATATAGAGAGAATACATTGAAGCACAAAATAAATTTATGGTGGAATGTCAATATTATCATTAAAAAATTCTTTCATGTCATAATAGGCTTTCTGATAAGCAGTTTTTGTAATTGTCGTTTAAATGATGGTATTGGTAGTGACTTTAGGCTATCTGGTAAGTGATTAAATATTTTTGGTCCCATAGCAAAAAATGAGTTGCGATAAAAGCTGGTTTTAGGGACATTGCTAGGCAAGATTGTAACTTCGTTTTTGGTTTTTCTATGGAATTTGCTTTTGTGACTCTTGAATTCATCCGTATGTTAGTGAACAAATACGCAGACATCTAAAATATACATTGAAGTAAGAGTCAATATCTCTAATTTCGGGTTAAAGACATTTATTCCTCAAAAGAAATATTACATTTCACTTGATGAGATAAAATATTTAAAAACATGTTTTTTTTGAGCGTTAACAAGTAGGTAGGTACAAGAGTTAAATCAACTAGCAATAACAAAAACAATTTACAAACAAGTTAACAGCTAAACCAATTTGTAACCAAACAGATAATATAAATCGGTAATCAATCACTTAAACTAAATGTGCAATACTAAAAAATATGCGGCGGGTAGTTTCGCTGTATTATCGGGACGTACAGCGATAACTCGTTGCAGTGGCCAGGGCTGCATTTAGATGACGGGGGTTTTATTTAATATGTGCGCTTTCAATTTATTTTTGAATGACGACAAAGACGGCGCGTCTCTAATATTTAAAGGTAGGTCGTTATATATGCGCGCTCCCTGGTATGTAATATTTTTATTTCCAAAATTCTTGGTTCGCGGAAATGGCAAAAATAATTTATTTGCATTTCGAAGATTTCTTTTGCCCGTCTCTTTGTTTGTTTTAAATGTGGTTCGACAGTGTATGGAATTGTAAACGATTTTTCTTATTAGTATGTTCGTGTTGTAAGTATAAAGTTGATTTAAGCTCATTAGTTTGGTTTTAGCATATATTGTCCTGGTGGGTGTTAAGTAATCGAAATTAAAAAGTAATTTGACTATTTTATTTTGGGTAATTTGTAGGGCTTTTAGGTTAGTTTTTGGGGCGTTACCCCATATTTCAATTAGATAGTTTAGGTGAGATTTGACTAATGAATTGTATATATTATAACGAACCTGCATTGGAAGGCACTTAACGACGCTCCGTAAGGAACCCAGAATAGAAGATAATTTTGATTTAATTTTGTTTATGTGCTCCTTCCACGTCAGACCAGAATTTACTAAAGTGGGGTCAACAGGATTCAGTCTGATTTATGAAACACATCGCTCTTATACATTTTTTTTTGTGCTCGGAATAAGGGTAATATATGTATCCCAGTGGCATTTCCCCAGTGTATAATCCCATATCTTAGGTTTGACGCTACATATGCATGATATGCATTTAGAGCCGTTTCTATCGATACTGTCATGGTTAAATTTCTTAAAACGTAAACATAGCGACTAACTTTCTTACAAAGATATATTAAATGTGTTTTCCAGCTAACATGAGAATCAATCGTAATTCCCAGAAACTTAAATTCGTTTACTTGCTCTATTACATGTTACTGTAATGTCCTTTTTTTGTGACTGAGGCAAATAGAATTGCATTATTTTTAGGAAACCAAGTAAATAGTTACAGGTATATAAATATAAAACCTAATATTGTTGACATTGCACTGAATAGCAAGAAAGAAAAGGCATTTTTGTCCCAAGCTTTTATTTAACTTACACTGTTCATATCATCATCATCCTAGCGTTATTCCCAGTACAGTTGCATCCTGAAGGATGCCCGGGGTCCGCTACCTAATCCCAAGAATTGGCGTTCCAACCAACACACAACGCACTGCATACATAAGTATGAAAGTTGTCATCAAAATTTGGAATCCTTCTTTCACTCGCTTGCAGACATCCGATTGAGCTGAAATTTGGCATACTTATGTAAGTTCGATGACAATACAATATTATGATACCATTGAGCTGTTCTGATGATACAGACAGACGGTGGCTATAACAACTCCTAAACTACAGAAGATAAACCCATTGTGTTTGGGCTCATTCGAAGTGTCTCAGCGAGTAGTTGATGTTTGTGAAAAGTACAATCGGCAATTAAAGATTGTATCAAAAAAATTGTTTTGACACAAACTTATTTTATTTTAATATTTGTGTTTTTCTATATGTATGCTTCATTAATTTGACCCTTAGAGTCCATATACATGTCTTAGTTGACCGTACATCTCTGGGCTAATAAAAATTTCGTACCTAATTTACTCTTTCTTAATTTGGACAGATACTTTATAAATCTCTAAGTTCCTTAATTTGTAATCTACAATTTCTAATCTTGTAATTTAATGATATTTATCTTGTACTATACTTATTGTAAGCCAATAAAAGTAGTAAATAATTACCTCTTGACATGTAAAAGTACCCTCTTTGCGTACCTATACATTTGCAGAATAAATATTTGTTTACACCACACCTTGCCAAAAAGTGACGTAGCCACCACCACCACCACCATATCAGCCCTAGGACGTCCACTGGCCTCCCCCAATTTCATGGGGGGTAAATACCATAATCGCCACGCTTGGCATGCGGGTTGGCGATCGCAGTATCTCCACCGTGCTCAAGGAATGCTGCTGCCCATTCCCCGGTGGTCTTGGTCGTAGTTTTAAGACATACCCGGGTCCACGTAGCATTGTGTACAAAACACGGGTCGTAAAAAAGAAAGCCCTCTCTCGCATATTTATGACCCTCGCCTGCGGCTCGGGCCTCAAACATCTGCGATATGAGCCTTTCTGTGTTTTACAACCCTTGTATCGTAAATACCTATTTTGATTGGATTTCCACACATTCTGAAAGACGCGCGTGTTTACGCCTGTGCGTTGACGCGACCTAAGGGTCAACATAGTCCCTACTCAGATTAAATCTACCACTCAATTCGTAAAGCATACCGCTCTAACATATGTATGGCCGCTGAATTTTTGTTACTCATCCACTAACCTGCCCTGCCTGTCCACTTAACTTGAATAATGACGTGTGAGGAAAAGGTCCGGTGGGGCCGCGGAGCCCTGGCCCACAATCTGCGCTCGACCCAAAACGAACAATTTGAATTACATTAGATCCATATTCACGATTTCAGTTTGTTCTCGTATGTACAGACGGGGTACGGAAAGCTTCCTCACTTATTAAATTTATACCTTTATAAAGTCATACACTCTTAGTACGCTTTGAAACCAAAGTACTAAGTAGACAAGTGCATGTAAAATTATACTTGATATGATAACAAGGGTAAAATAGTATACACATCTGACTTATATCTAGTTTCATATCAACATCAAACCTATTAAATGACATAATCAAATAAATAACTTTGTAAAAATTCCAATATATGTTCAATTTTTTTTTTATTATTATTAATAATGGGATTGCTCTTGGACAGCATCTAGCCGGGGGGCAAAGATGAGGCCGACGATGAAGCGAGCTCACCCAGAAGATGCCTATTCACTAATTGTCAGTGTTTGTGACTGTCACTATTTCCTCTTTTAATTTTTGCGATCAATAATAACTCTGCACTATTATTCACTAGCTTCGTAGGCAGTGTACACTACCCACTAAGCTAAACAGACCGACATGAGATTCTGAAACATATTGTAGCATATCAACGTGTATTTTTACCATGGTGAAATAAATGATTGTTATTATTACTAAAAGTAACAAGTTATTATAAATAAGCCCAAGTGTGTATAATGAGAGTGTCACATTTGTCAGAATACAGAAATCTCAAGTTAAGAAAAGTCAAAGGATTTTGCTGAAAAGAAAATACCCGAATTACATTCTACCAGAAACAATTTGAATTACATGAGATCCATATTCACGATTTCAGTTTGTTCTCGTATGTACAGACGGGGTGGGTACGGAAAGCTTCCTCACTTATTAAATTCATACCTTTATAAAGTCATACACTCTTAGTACGCTTTGAAACCAAAGTACTAAGTAGACAAGTGCATATAAAATTATACTTGATATGATAACAAGGGTAAAATAGTATACACATCTGACCTATATCTAGTTTCATATCAACATCAAACCTATTAAATGACATAATCAAATAAATAACTTTGTAAAAATTCCAATATATTATTATGTTCATTTTTTTTTATATTATTAATAATGGGATTGCTCTTGGACAGCATCTAGCCGGGGGGCAAAAATGAGGCCGACGATGAAGCGAGCTCACCCAGAAGATGCCTATTCACTAATTGTCAGTGTTTGTGACTGTCAATATTTCCTCTTGTAATTTTTGCGATCAATGATAACTCTTCACTATTATTCACTAGCTTCGTAGACAGTGTACACTACCCACTAGGCTAAACAGACCGACATGAGATTCTGAAACATATTGTAGCATATCAACGTGTATTTTTACCATGGTGAAATAAATGATTGTTATTATTACTAAAAGTAACAAGTTATTATAAATAATCCCAAGTGTGTATAATGAGAGTGTCACATTTGTCAGAATACAGAAATCTCAAGTTAAGAAAAGTTAAAGGATTTTGCTGAAAAGAAAATACCCGAATTACATTCTACCAGAAAATTATTATTAGGACGGTACATATACGAACACGGCACAAAATAACATTATTATTTAGTTCGCTAAACGCGGAAGCAACGTGTCTAGAAGGTAAGAGAGGTATTATAGCAAACACAGAAACATTGTCTGTAGAACATTAAGCTAATGTTTCTACTGACCTGAGAAATGACCCACGTGCCTCGCTAGACGCCGTCTCATAATTAACACCTAATGATTATATATTACCTGGCTTATTATCTAGCGGGAGATAGGTGTGATAGGAATATAGAGCACTTATCTATATTTTTTATGAATTAATATTAATGCTATAAAAAGCAAAACTGCGGGTCTATATGTTCGCTTAAAATAACGTTCTAAAAATAAAAGTTTTGATGAGATGACTAGATTTTTATTTATTTCTTAATTATTATTACAGATAGTTTTATATGTGCTGGTTTCCTGTGCTTTCGTTAGGAAATGATTTGTGATTAGGATACATTATTTTTAACCCCCGACACGCAACGCAAAGAGAAGGAACGCACTACCATAGAGGAGTTATATATATATATACAGGGTGTGGCAATAAATTTAAAGGACGCTTCCTTAGAGCATCTGCAGTAACCTCTTGTGTCCAAAAAAAATATCTTTTTTCAATTGGGAGAAATTTTGATCTAAAGTTATGAATGAAAGAATATTTTTGCATTTTTTTTAATTTTTTTGTACATTTTTAGTATAATGTCACAAATAAAAACAGAATAAATCTTTTATTTTTAATTAAAATCATTTGGAAATAATTGTTGGAGAGCTCAATAGTGTACCGTTTAATTTTTTGCTCCTATTACAGGCCTACCCTGTATATATATATATATATATATATGTATATATATACAGGGTAGCCCACGGCTTTGCCACATGGAGGGGTAGTACCTTAAATACTGCAGATAGGAAAGTTTACTGAAAGAAGACTTCATTTGTATTTTTAATACAATACGAACTGCATTTAAAGAATTTAAAAAAATTGGCTGTCTGATCCGGGAATCGAATCACACCGATCGAAAGGTTTCATCATAAGGGTTATTTTTTGCTAAATAACATAGTGTCGGAAATAAAAGGAAGACCATGAATTTTAACATTTGCTGTGAAATTTTGTTCAGTAAAATGAAAAACTGACATTGCCGTAAGGACATACAACTGACATTATCATTTTAAAGTACCTATTACTAATTCATCAGTACCTACTTGAGATGTACGCATCATATCCCTATTATAATTTTCTTTCCTGGATCGGGACAAATGGACAAATAAGACGGCCACCGAGATCGCCAGATCTACCCGTTAGATATTTTAATGGGGTTATGTAAAAAAAATTGTTTACAAATACTAGTATGAAAGTGTCCACGAGCAACAAGCAGAACTTAGGCGTATCATTCTAAATATCCACCACAACATAGTCAAAAAATCGACAGGGAGCGAAATAATCAAAAGAGTGCGACATTGTATTCAACAGAATGGGACTCATTTCGAGCATTTGACAAACTAAATTGATTAATTTTGAATTAAAAATGTTAAAATTCATGGTCTTTTATTTATTTTTCCGACACTATGTTATCTATCAAAAAATAATCCTTATGATGAAGCCTTTCGACCGGCATGATAAAACTACAGGGTAATTTTTGTTCTCGTGTAGCGGGTACGATTCCCGGTTCAGATAGGCAATTTTTTTTAATTCTTTGAATGCAGTTCGTATTGATTAAAAAATAAAAATGAAGTCGTCTTTCAGTAAACTTTCCTATCTGCAGTATTTAAGGTACTTCCCGTCCATGTGGCAAAGCCGTGGGACACCCTGTATATATAATTATACCACGTTGGTGGCAAACAAGCGTACGGCCCGCCTGACGGTCACCGCAGCCTAACGACGCCTGCAACTCCTAGGGGTGTCACATGTGCGTTGCCAACCCTTTAATAATTTAGTCACTCCTTTCTTGAAGAACCCCGTACTGTAGTTCGTCGGGAAAACCTCGGCAGGGAGATCATTCCACAATCGGAGCGTCAGTGGGAGGAAATCCTCTGACACCGTACCGTACGTGACCATTTAGGTAGGCAGGGTATGTTGTCACAATACGTTTTAATAATTATGTTTATATGACAAAGTGAAAAACTTCTGTCATGTAACTAAGAGATAGACACCATGTGTTGCTACGGGTTCCAAAATACAGGCTCATATAATTGGGACTCACAAAATATTTTAATTTTACTGTGTAACAGTGTCTTTGTGCAAATATACTATTCTAAGGTTATAGCTGGGCAGGTATAGTTCGGTGTAATTACACTGCTCATAACTAACGAGTACCGCGAAAGTATACGTTAAACCAATAACATTACGGAGTGAGCGTTAGTGGCCACTACAAGTTTAACCCACGTTTTGCATGAGTACTCGTGTTCCATTTTCTCAGCACTTAACCTGCCTGTTTAAACAACTTGCTCGGGTTTTTTTCATTCGATTAGACACACAAACGTGAATACTGAACATATTTTTTACGTTTAATGTATGTTTAACGAAATGCTAAAGTCTCGTCCATACTCATCACAACCTAGTAGTATCCATAACTGTTTCCCAGCTGGGCGGTACAGTCCAATCACGTTTAAAATTGGGATGACGATTGAATTCGATGTATGTGCACTTTTCATGGCACGAAGAACTTTTCCGTCGCCAGCGCGGTTAAATAACTTGTTGAACGGCTTGTTCACTGGCATCGCATGCGCTCATGATTAAGAACGCGTGTAGTCTAGTTTCTTTACCTTTTTGATAATGCAGGGAGCTACGTATAAGTCAAGCGCGCACGGCCTTTTTTTTTTTGACCCAGAGAAATGCGTTACGTATACCAATACGTAATATGAGGCCTGCGGGGACAAGCCAGATATTACGCATTAGTTATGTGGGACTCTCCGGTCCAAACGAGGACCAGCCTACCCACTAAAACTCTGGGATGCTGCCTCCACCGTGCCCGAGTGGTGATGCCATGGGATCGCGAACATTTCACCACGACATCACCGGCACCATCGCCCTAAGGCGAACCCTCACCAAAAAGGCACACTGTAGCATGACCAGTGTGCCTTCCCGCACCGACCTTCCTACACCCCGGGAAGGTTAGGGACCAGCACCGACACACGGTGATCTGGTCCCACCCGCGCCACGGCACCGGGAGGACAAACGCCCCTACCCCGGCGCCCAGCGGGAGGACAAACGCCCCTACCCCGCAGCCCTCCGCAGCCGAAGCCGCCGGCCCCCCAGTGGCCCGTGTAATTTTTTATAGAGGTTTTCTTCCTCGCGACTGCAAGCCTACCGCAAGCGGGGTCTTCACAGTCCCCGGTCCGGACATCATCGGCCCTCTGCCTAGTCGGGATTACGGGGCAAGCGCGCACGGCCTGACCTGACCGTTATGCCATTTACAAGATTGTTGTTTTTCGCTAGATTTACACAACTCTCCTCAACTCTATTCCATAGTTGAATCTTATGACCCTCACGAGAATAACGAGGGTGAGAGGGTGGTACCATTCTATTGATAAGTCGATACCACACAATCATATATTATTTAGGTTTACAAAATAATAGTGTAGACAATATGAAAATAAAAGTGCATCATCATCATGTTCCTCGCCTGATTGCTTTTCCAAACGGCGCAATTCTGAAGTTCAATTAAATAGTAAAAGACGATTTATAGTTTGAATTGATACCGTTGGATTCAGTTGACGGAGGAGAGGTTTATTCGTTTACGTAAACTTTGAGATTGGCTCTAACAAGGCTGGGAGAGGCGGAGAGCGCGCCGGTGATTTCTACTCTTAAAATCCAATTTAAATGCATTCCTCTGTGCCACAGGAGGCCACGTCGATACGCTCTAGGGGCCAATTAACTTATTCATCCTTAACCTTTCATTGCTCAACTTGGATACTTGTTTTAGGTTTTTGATTTCTGATCATTTAGTTATTTAAATACTGAATGAAGTTTGAATAATCGCCAGTCTGTGTGAGGATTAGATTCTAATAGCAAATAGTTTTTTCAAACATTTGCAGCATGCTTTTGATCGCGTGGCGTTTAGCGCAGCATACATCGATATACTCGTATGTCGATAGGTCGGTTAGCGACCAGCTAATTTGGTATGCCGGTTTGCGACCACTTGAATGAGTTGATCAACTGAAAGGATTATTAATGGTTTTTTCCCATTCAATAGCTTGGCAATAGATCTTGGCAATTAATTTACATGAAATGATTTAGGTGGGATTTAGTTTTTCTTTAAGTTTCGAACTAGTGATTTTTTTAACCCACAAATCGGATCGGCCTAGGGAGATTTCAATACTAAGTTAAGTTATTGTCACTTATGATACATCGATTGGTTGCGTTCCCACTTTAGAACAGGTTGTTACGAAAGCTTTATTTTAATTAAATAAAGTACTTTTTTATTTATTTATATTACTAAAAAACAAAAAAAAAAACTAATTAAACAGACGCGCACAGAAACCTATTTAAAGTTTATGCGTGACACGAGTGTATCGCGACGCTCACAACAATAATATCACAATCCTAATATGACTTGGTAATTACAGTACTTAGGTAGGTATTGGAGATTTACACACTAAAGAAGACAAACTAAATATGTAAGTAAAATCAAGTTGTATGTATGAAGGAATATACTCGTAGGATGACTGTTGTGTACCCTGAAAAAGTAATTTAAATAGTGTTAGGCATTTTAGGTTAAGTTGTGGCGGGGGGTATGGCGGGTGATAGTATAAAAGTATGGCGGGAGGTGTCCGGTGCTCTTTTGCCTGTCATCCGTCGTACGAGGTAGTCGTAAGACGGGGTGCTCTGTATTTATCGCAATTATTTGTCTCTTTATTTCATTTTATTGTATTTCATGAGATCTGATTTGTAATAGTTGTTTTGTTAATTTACTCATACTCATTTATTCATAATATTACAAATATTACATGTCAAAGCTATTATTTTTATTAAATAGCATTAAGTTATCAATAAATGACTCTTGTAAAACCCAACCCTGTTTCTGATTTATAATAATAGCATATTTAGCTGAATTAGTTACTAAGGGTTTATTAGACAAGCAACGTAAAGTTTCTTGGTTTTCTTTGTTACATGATAATAAGCGACCCATGTACGTGAAAAGAAAGTTGTTCCCACCTTTTCGAACTTTCGAGAAAGTCATTTAAAATGCAATTTAAGCGCCCTAATAGAAACGTTCGCACTAAGAATTGTTGCCAAGTGTAATGGGTTCAGGTGAAATTAACGCAGAAAAATAGGAAAAGTTACAACGAGTTTCACGCCAAGGTTTTTTGCCTCGACGAAGTAGCGCTGTGATTGTAAACTGGTGAATTTATAATGCCATTTTCGAACTCGGTTCATCGAGAAGTTTTAAACCAGTTGGTAATTTCACTCGCGGGTAATACGTTTGCACTCATTGGAGGTGAATATCCGTCGGTAAGTTGCTGGGAACGATTATCGTTTGCTTCTAAATTGATAACATTTTTTTTTTCATACTGAGTAAACGCTTAATCATATAAAAAATTTTGACTTATGTCATTTTCCATTTAGATTTACCTTACGCACGCTCGAAAACGTTGCTGTTACTTTCTTCTTAAAAAAAATTATAAGAGGTCATTCTCGAACAATAAAGAAAACTCCATATTAAGTATCTAACTCTAGGTAGGTACATAACATAAATAATAAATGTACTCTTCCTGTAGCCTCTTGAGTTAAATACACTTTCAATCGGTTACAATGTTTTCCGACGTGGAATTAAAAAGAGTTGCAAAATATTTCCACGAGATTCTATCTTGACCCTATTCATTCGAAAAGGATGCGATGACTCAGTCAGATTTGGAGGATATCTGTGCGCTTTCTGTGGATTACTTTGCAAGTCTTTTATAGGAGAAGGCCAGTATCATCACTACTTAAGGATATTAAAATCCCTTCCATTTGTGTAAGGAGCTTGTTTTCTCGCTGACGGCGAGAACGTTTATCGAACGCCTAATCCCGATAAAGGAGAGTGAATCGCTGTGTTTGTATTAATGTAGCTACCTATACGACTGCAGTTTGTTATATTCGATATTTGTTGGTCAGCATAAGCTTTGTGTATATTAAAAGCACCTTTGGTTGAATGTTTGGGGTGATTTAAAAATTGATTTCATAACACGAAGATGAAGCTGTACAAGATAAATCCGAAAACAAAAATGTTTAAAATAACGAGTTCTCCCGTTTACTTTTTAATCTGAGCATTTAGGTAGCATTCGCTACTTACTTCACATAGTTGAAGTCAATTACTCATTAAAATTGTCTTGTTTATTAAATCAAAGCGGCCGGCACGTAGTGATATTGTTTTCTGTGCTCATTTCGTTGTTGATTTCCAATTTTATCAGAATGACCTTATTGGTTCGTCAAAGTTATATAAAGTATTAAGATGTGTTCCAGTTATGCTATCTTATGGGCACTGGAGTCAGTGCAAATATTTGTTTCGGACCACGCGGACATTTTATTTGATCATCTGCATAAGTTGGTGAGTTATCAGCTTATCACAATAACTAAATGTCCTTGAAAGCCAAGTTAAACACGGACGTCATTTTCCGCACTTTTTTTATGAATGTTTTGCAAAATGATAAACAGGGACTGTTTTGCCTAGCGACTTGATGAGTGTAAAGTAAAACATAATTTTAGAATTGTGTTACTATTATTTTTTGTCTTCTTAATGGACAATTAATATAAACACGCAATCAATTATTATTGTTGCATATATCTAATTCACAAGTCAGGGACGTATATAGGGGGGGGGGGTTGTCTGGGGGGTCCGGTAAAAGTACTACATTTTGCGACCGACTAACTTACAGTTTATGAGTTTTAGCTTTTAGAACACGAATAAGTGAAAAAGTTTTTTTTCGCGTGGTGCATAACAAGCCCAAGTTTTACGATGTTGCAAGAATGGATGATCACTGATTTGGATGATCCATATATCATACTAAATAAAAGCGGCCAAGTGCGATTTGGGTGCGCAGAGGGGGGTTCTGTACCTACTGCTACTGGTCCTAGTTTAGAATCACTATCCTGTACTGTGAGTTTTTTCATAGGAAACTCATGGTACTTTTAGGGCGAGCCAGTTTTTCAAACCATTAGACCTATCTTTTCTTTTTTTAATTATAAATGGGATTGCGCTTGGCCAGCATCTAGCCAGGGGGCAAACATGATGCCGACGATTAAGCGAGCTCACCCCGAAGATGCCTATTCACTATTGCCAAAAGGTCTAGGTTATATGAACCGGCAGAGAATTCCAAACCTGAGAAGTGCGCATCATCAAAACAAATAAAAAAAAAAAAAATCTGTGTCAGTATTTAATCAGAAAATAATCATGGACAAGAGTGCCCATGTTTTTTTTTTCATATTGTTTGATTCCACGGTTCGAAAGTTAGGGGAGGAACACAATTATTCTGACTTTTGGAGCGATTATCTCCGATTATATTCACTTAATCAATAAAACTGCTAAGAAACCTCATATTTATTTTTAAAGACCGATCGATTGATGAGCCACATGTTAACCTAGTTTTTTTTTGAGTTTCAGTTACTTGTATGGAGTATTTATTTTATTTTTTGGTTATTTTACTACGTAGCGTCTTACAAAACATCTTTAATCCAAATTTTATTTCTTTGTTAGCTGTGTGTAGTTTTTGATTAAAATGCCTACTTATGAGATACGGACTGACAGACGGACATGACGAAACTAGAACTACACCGTGCTTTAGGATGTAAAACTCTGAGTGTCGATTAGTAGGCCTACTATTGCTCGTGGCAAGATCTCTCAGGACTTATGAAGAACATATTACCTCAGGTCTACCTCATTGTCTTTCAATTTACGTTTTTGCGTTTTTTGGGTTCCGTACCTCAAAAAAAAAAAACGGAACCCTTTATCACGCTTGTTTCTCAAAGGCGTGGTATAAAAAAAAAGGATCACTCGTGGAGCAAATATTTATTTTAGACATGGGGGGCAATTTTGAGGGGTAAATTAGAAAATAAAAACAAATTTTCAAACTAAATCGTGTGATATACCTATCAAATAAAAGGTCTTAATGTGAGAAACTCATTTTTTTTATAACTATCTGATAAATAATTTTGAAGTGATTTCAGAAAATAGACGAAAATTTATCTCCGAAACTACAAGCTAAGGCTTACAATTTTAAAAATGAATACACAAAACAGTCCTTAACTAAAGATTACAGGAAAACCTGTAGGTTTAGTAGTTTTTGATATATCGATATCATGTGAATTTTCTATGAAGATGCGACTGTTTTGATTCGAAGTACGTAAAGGATAGTGGTTTCACATGTGGAGTGGTAGTGGTGGGAATGGAGCCCTTCATTGTGCGTGGTCCGACACGCACTTGGCCGTTTTTTTGCTAAAGAAAAATTATTTACTGTTCGATTTCCTGATGCCCCCCCCCCCCCCCCCTTACTGGCGGACAGCAACCGTGTGTTACTTTACACGAACCGTTTGGAGCCACTTTTGACCCCCCAATAACTCCAAATCTATCTAACAAATGAAATTTTGTACATGTCTTAAGATCCTTTCGAACAACTAGAACCCCAAATATAGGTTTAATAATTATTGAGATATTAAATTCCAAAAAACGGCATTTTTACCACTTACTGACTGACTGACTGACTGACTGACTGACTGACTGACTGACTGACTGACTGACTGACTGACTGACTGACTGACTGACTGACTGACTGACTGACTGACTGACTGACTGACTGACTGACTGACTGACTGACTGACTGACTGACTGACTGACTGACTGACTGACTGACTGACTGACTGACTAGTAATCAAAAACCTAACCCACTTCCAGGTGACCTAGAAAGCTGAAATTTGGCATGCAGCTTGGTAACTGTGTGTGTACACCAGAAAAAAAAAACAGAAAACAGTGATTTTTTTATTAGTTTTTTCCGCTGACGGGACAATGGTGTCCTGGACCTTTGGAAGGCGTGTGCGGAGCCGAAGTACCGAGGTACCGAAGTACCAACCGAGTACCACATAGCCAACACGTAGAGGCCCTTTCGACAATTTAATGAAATGCAAGGGGTAAACCGAGCGGATGCTGTCCCTGCCCGTGTCATGGGACGCACACAGAGATAGCACCCATCAGGGCGTACAGGGACTATTGCTGATTGATGGAATCTAGATGAACCGGACTATTGGGTGAATATGATGGACTAATGGCTGGGCTATTGAGTGAGACAACGGACATCTGCCTAATAAAATAAAACTGTCTCACATTTTTATCTCAGGCAGACGGTGACTCGCCCTCTGCTAGATGGGCCCCTATAAATAGCGACATTCAAAAATGGCCTAAGGGCAACACCGGTGCAGAGGGCTGGGGTAGAGAGGTGGCACTGGCCTTTAACCATATAGCCAACTCACCACTTAGGTGACCACATCCATCCCCGAGCAACAGCTCCAGTGACTCCACTCTGGACAGCCGGTTAAGGCAAGCCAGAGGCGGGGGGTCTGTTCATACAACCAACCTACAGGACACCCCCAGGAGCACTTGGGTACATAGGGTCGCTGCTCCCTAACAGCTCGCCACAAGCTGCACTAGAGATCCAGTGGGCGATGGGGTCGTCACATCCCTACGCCTTATTAGTTTTACTATTATTATTATTTATGCTAGTTACCTCAGAACTCCGTCATTTATTAACCGATTTGGAAAATTCTTTTTTTGTTTGAAACGGTATACTTCAGGGGTAGTCCCATAGTTATCAGGTAAGACTCTGATCATGGGGTCCTGGAGAAATCGAGGGAACTCTTCAAATATTTGAGGTACACCTAAGCGATTTGGGTATTTACTTCTGCATTCGCTCTTGAAAAGCACCATTTGGTGAAGTTTGACAAAAAGTAATGATATCCCATCAAAAACATAAATGTGAAAATGGCAGCCAAGTTCAATATGCGAGGCGTGGTTTTGTTTGCAACCTAATGCTAGACTTGGCACCTTTTCAGATCTACGGAACTTGTCACCCATTAAGATCTCAATTCTTTTGTCGGTGAATACGAAAACCACGCCACGCATAGTATCACTTCTGGACAATTTTGTTATTTCTGTGAGGAACTTTCTGCGGTTGTCAGTTTTGTGACGGCGAGTATATGGAACGGCTGTGATGCAGTGCGTATAAAACTGAGGTTTCATAGATATTTTTAATTGCGGTCAGCCGTGCGGCCGGCTGCGATGCGGCTAGAAAGGGTAGTAGGGCAGATCCCTGATACCCGTAATGGAAAAAAGAAAATGTCTAGATAGGCCCTTACTAAATAAAAGGCCCTACACTCAAGTTATTCGTTTGTATTTTTCAGAAAGGCGCCGTACAACTCTAACAATGAACAAGAGTATTCTAATATTATTGGCCGTTATTGCTGTCGTCGCTATTGCTGATGCTAGAGCAACATGCAAGTGAGTCACTTAGGCATAAGGAGAACTCTTAGAGACTTAAGTATTTGACGGAGAGGCTATTATTACTTAGGCGATTGTCACACTGATGAGGTTTCCAAGCGGGATATCGCTATGGACTTGGACATTATATACTCTTTGTTTATTCGGACACAGATCGTATTCAATACGTCCTTAATATTTGTAAATTTATTTTCATTGAATTGTTAATCAGTATATATTTTCCTTGATGGAATTATATATATATATATTTATTTAAAGGAAAGTATACATTTGTATATTTTTTAATCATTATTATTAAGTAAGATCGACAGTTTTTTTTAAATTGTATAAATTCACGCTTTGACATGTAAAAGTGCCCTTGTGGCCTATTTGCAGAATAACTATTTGATTTTTGATGTTGATCATGCAACGTTGTCTGGAAACCGCACCAGGGGGCTAATTCTCGGGTTCGATCGAGATGTTCTCTATTAGAGTTTCCATACAAGTGACTCTACCATTCTATACAATGTCACGATAGACATGCATCTCGATCGGACCGAGAATTGGCCCCCAGTGTGACAACCGCCTTAGGCTGGGTTACACCAAACCGTCTGTAATCGTAAGCGGTGTTTGTTGAAATCTGATTGTATGGAAAGTTTGGCAAGTTTCTATGGGATGACAGCTGCCGGCGCCATATTTAACGTTGATCGATCTGTGATCGTAAGTCGGTCTGGCCGAGTACGATGACTATGACTATTGGTATTGTTTATGTAGTGACAAGTTCGGCGACAGCTCAGGCGACTACAGGAACAACGTAGTCGCATAAAGTTTCTATTGAAGTTCGAAGAAGATCCGCAAAACTTGTCGCTTGTACTCAGCTTTCATGACTTATTTTTTCGAATGCAACAGAAGTATCTTCATCCCAATACAAATTGACAGTCTGATAGAGAAACGATCTGGTCAACGACAGTCCGTTTTATTTTCACATTAAGGGCGTGGCGCGTGACGTTGCAAACGCCAAATCGAGCAACGGCATCAGAATCGTTTCGCAATTAGACTGAGAGTTGTATGGACGTCTCACTTCATATTTTTATTTTTGCAACAAAATAATATTTCCTGTAAATATGAATAAATTTTCTAGCTATGATCGAAGTAACGACGCAGTTAAGAGTCCTTGTAAGATTTAGAATAAAAATTTCCAAATATTGGTTACAGAGAGCTGGCTTACTAGTACCTAAAGAAGTCTTGTCTTGAGTCAAGCTATATGTAATGAGAAACGTTGGAAAATAAAGATATATTTTTTACTTTGGCATTTAAACATTATTTCATTTGCGTAGAAAATGTTATTAAGATTTTTAAGCGAACATCTAGTTGTATATTTGTTAAAATTTAGGTACTTATGTTATTCCAAAAAAAAAATTGACTTGTAAAGAATGCTCTACTTATTCCTTAGAAAACTATTAATACAATACATACTATTTTTTAACCGACTTCAAAATTTCAAAAGAGGAGGTTATCAATTCGGTTGTATTATTATTATTATTTTTTAATGTTTGTTAGTCTTTTTTTGATTGTAAGTATATATATCCAAGTTAGTCCCGTTTTTGTCAAAACGCAGTTTTGATGATGGGATCTATGAGGAATTGAGGGAACTCCTCAAATCTTAAAGGCAAACATATAATAATTTTTGTGTTTTTATCAACAAGTCAAGCATTTTCATCCAAAAATGTGACATTGGATGAAGTGGAACTGCTGATGATGATCAGAACAGAACTCTTCAACGACGAAAATTTCACGTTTGGCGATTTGTCCTCCTAGCTGCGTTTGTTAAGCAAGTTCTATTTTCACGATTAATTTTTGTCATTCTCGATTTTTGATGATGGGATCCATGAGGAATTGAGGGAACTCCTCAAATCTTAAAGGCAAACATATAGTGATTTTTGTGTTTTTATCAACAAATCGAGCATTATCATACAAAAATGTGACATTTGATGAAGTGGAACTGCTGATGATGATCAGAACAGAACTCTTCAACGACGAAAAGTTCACGTTTGGCGATTTGTCCTTCTAGCTGTGTTTGTTAAGCAAGTTCTATTTTCAAGATTGATTTTTGTCATGCTCGAGTTCTGATGATGGGATCCATTAGGAATCGAGGGAACTCCTCAAATGTGAAAGGCACACAAATAGTGATTTTAGTATTTTCATGAACTAATCAAGCATTTTCATTCATGAAAGTGACATTTGATGAAGTGGAACTGCTGATGATGATCAGAACGGAACTCTTCAACAACGCGTAGTTCACGTTTGGCGATTTGTTCTCTTCGTTTTGTTTGTCAAGCAAGCAAGGTTTTTTCATGATTCCATGAGGAATTGAG
Organism: Notocelia uddmanniana; assembly: GCA_905163555.1. Classification (NCBI taxonomy): domain Eukaryota; kingdom Metazoa; phylum Arthropoda; class Insecta; order Lepidoptera; family Tortricidae; genus Notocelia; species Notocelia uddmanniana. The sequence continues at coordinate 30,012,512 of LR991055.1, forward strand.
GGTACTTAGTCTTCTACCATTATAAACATACATTATAGCCATTTTTATTTTATTGTATGTCTATCTAAGAGTGCACCATCTAAGTATAATAATCTTTTACCGGCCTCCCCCATTGAAGTCGGTTTTTTTTTCTTAATAATTATTGCATACCAGTTTGAAATCAATTCATTTGTTTTTAATTTGAAACAACTTCAAAAAAGGAGGTTCTATGTTCCACTGTATGTTATTTTTGTATGTTCACCGATTTCTTTGTCAATTGTCGAGTGTTTTTTTTTTCTAACAAGTATACTCCTGAGATGGCCCCATTGTTACCAAGTCAGGATGCTAGGAAATTTGAAAACAATTTTACATTTTATAGGCAAGTACTCATATTACGTATTTCATCTATTCAAGTATTTGCGTCTGCGTATCTTTATACTTTCACGTTATTCATTATAAGCTGATGATGAAAGCTAAAATTTCAGAATTGTTAAGAGTTAGATGATACTTTGCTGATATAATACCTGATCTGTATTCAGCAGTGAAGATTTCAGTAAAACTGGAAAAATAAGCAAACAATTAACAATAAAAGAACTGTCTCCAAAAAATATCAAGACTAACTTCCTATGTGAAACCACTAAAAAACAAATATAAACTATTATATGCATGAGATTTCCAATCACAGATTCTTATGAATATAATAAAATTTATACCTACGATCTCAGTACACGAATAAACTAGTAATTCGATAGTTGTTATTTGTAGCTGCTTTTTAAAAACGTATGTCGTCTTTATTAAATTAGTGAAGATTTCGTATACTGTAACGGTAGGTATAAATATAATCTCATGATTGGATTGGAAATCTTACGTAGATGAAATAGTGTTTTTTTTTTTTGTGGTTTTAGCTAGGGAGTTTTTGTTTGATGTTGTATTTTTGGAGGTGTCTTAATATTTTTGTTCAATTTTGCAAAACAGTCATTGGATAGAGAATAGAGAGATTATTCAAAATTGTTTATTTATAAAAACGGCACACTTATTCCCTTTTATCATTATTATTTAAAATGGTACTTACTGTTTTGCTGTAAAAAATAGCGTCAAGAAATTTAGCAAAAACGCTAAATATCGTATACGGACTCTTAACTTGCCTAACTGATTTCAATAAAACAGGTGGTCTATATGACTTCGAGTATATATTATTTTGTATGATATTTGTCGTTTGCATGTTCTATTTCAGAAGCAATCACCATCCCCGATGCGATGACGACGATGACAAACACCAGGTAACAACAACTTAGAATTGGCCTAATGCGCAAGAGACGCTTTAGGTGATTATGGAGACTTCATAGTCGCCGAACTTGCCGACTGTACATAAGTAAGGCTGCATATTATACCTAATTTCATGCTCATCATCAGCCATAGTCCGACCATTGCTGAACGTAGGCCTCCATCATCGAGCCACTGCCAGCAATCCTCTTAAGGTCATCAGTCCAACGAGTTGCAGGACGTCCCTGCACACAACGCTTGCCCAACCGCGGTCTCCACTCCAGAACTCATCTGCTCCCACGGTTCTCGGTTTCACGGCGAACTTGACCAGCCCACTGCCACTTCAGCGTGCTAATTTTTCGAGCTATGTCGACCGCGTTCGTAATGAATGCTACCGGTGACGTATATACCTCGAATAGCAAACTAAGTATAGCGTGGCCACAATATACTGCATTGCGGCTTCGCAACGCAAAATTCGTACATAGAAATTATATCATCGTTTTTGCGGTGTGTCGCCGCAATGTAGTGTTTTGGCCACACTCTTAAAATACAATATCTAAAGTCAATAACTATTGGGTGGGTTGCACCAAGTCGTCTGTACCGTCGTCTGTATAACCGGTGCTCGGGAAAATTTGATTTGACAAGTTTCTATGGGATGACAGCTGCCGGTGCCATATTGAACGTCGATCGGTCAGTAATCGTAAGTTGGTGCAACCCAACTTTAGTGGTGAACAAATAACTAGGTAGTTTTATTACCTAATGTTTTCTTTATCTATTATATTGGGTATAATCTATCGCGAAAATATATTTTCTACTGTAGCATTGTTATTTAAGTTATTTTGTAGTAATGTAATTTTATATATAACTATATAATGTATATTGTTTTGAAAAAATGACACCTCGCCGAGTTTCTTACGCCGGTTCTTCTCGTGGCAGAGGTATATTTTTCCGAACCGGTGGTAGTTTATTGACGTTCATAGGTGCATGTAATATGCCTAATTTGAAGAATAAACTACTTTTACTTTTTTTACTTTTTTTTAATCGATTTGAATAATTTATGACGTCATTTTTAATGTTAGTGATCTTCCTTTGTGAGTATCAAACATGTTATCGGTACTAACAAGATAGGTAATGGCAAGGCTTAAAGGTTATTGTTAATTGTGGCAATCAAAGATAACAAATTTAGACCAGGTCAGAGTTGAAGGAAAAATAAAGGAATAAATAACAAACACGTATTACGTAGACTATCTTACTTACTAGCTGTCTATTTACGAATATTTTTATTATTGGTTCTCAAGTCATTCGGTAATGGATTCATTGTCCCTTAAGTAAATGATTTTATTTTCCCCTAAGCCTCGCCTGACTAACGAAAAATTATTTGTACTTACACTAATACGAGGGAGAGGTTATTATAATAAAGTGTAATTTCTTATTTACTTCAGAGAAACAAATGCGACGATTCGTCTTCTTCTTCGTCTTCGTCCTCGTCTTCTTCGTCATCCTCGTCTGAAGAAGATGAGCATAGATGCAAAAGTGTAAGTTAACCATCTATGGAATTTGACACGTACGTTTCGTATTCCATAATTCGTAAGTAGCTCATCATCATATCAGCCGATGGACGTCCACTGCTGGTCATAGGCCTCCCCTAAAGAGTACCACAATGCCGATCCTGCGCCACCCCTATCCGCAAAAATCCATGCGATAAAAAATTGGTCAAGTGCGAGTCTGGCCACGCACAATAAAAGTTTACGTACTATAAAACCACTATCCTATACCGTGAATTAATGCTCGCATCTTCATAGAAAACTTTGATTATACGTGTATGTAGCGACTCACAAAATACACCAATAATTCCAAATTCTATTCATTACAAAAATACTTTTATACATGCAATATAAACGGATACGATGAAACTATAAGTAGTGTCCAAAACAAAATTTTGACTAAGGAACTCCAAAGATCACAGACTGTCTTTTTTTTCTAAAAAACGTTTAAATTTACTAACTTTAAAGAACTCTTTAAAGAACAAAATGTCTTTCCTATGAATTTTAGAGTTCGTTAGTCAAAATGGCAAAACAGAACCCTTATAGTTTCCTCATTTCCGTATGTCAAATGCCCAGCGCTCAACATTAGTGGTATCACAAAAATACTGGAGGACTGGTTGTTAATCTTTAATTGGCTATAGTGCACGCAGAACACTCCAATTTGTTTGGAAAATGTTCCCTGGCGGATTTCTTCAAGCGAGCTTCAATTGCGGCTTTGCGGCTCTAATGAGCAATGATGATGCAACTGTTCTTCAACATTAGCTGTTATTCGTGTTTTTACTCAACTTCGTTTTAAGAAGCCGTGATTAAAACAAAAATGTAATATACATAATTGTAATGTCAAATTCTTTTTTATGTTCATCTGTCGTTTGTTGTTTAAGTATGTGATATATGGTATTTAACTATGGTTAAATACCAGATCATAACTCATCAGAATACCCCAATTGATCTCCCTTATGTCAATATACGTAATACATATAATATGATCAAAATACCTTTTCATTAAATTCTTAACACTTATTTAACCTATTTTTAACCGACTTCAATAGAAGGAAAGAGGTTCTCAGTTCGTTTGCATGTTTTTTTTAATGTATGAATGTTCCCCGATAACTCTTGACCACGTTGGCCGATTTGGATAATTCTTTTTTCGTTTAATAGAAGGACCTTCAAGTTGGTCCCTTATAAATTTGATGAAAGTCTGCTGATCGGATCTAGAGAGTATTCCTCGAATTTGCTAGACACGCATATGCTGATTTGGTGAAGCGGAACTGGTGATGATACCCACAGATGACATATTATGGAACTCCTCAATGATGTAGATTGTAGGCGCTTCACAGATTCTGATGAAATTTCGTTGACGTAGCAACTAATGCTCGTCAAAATACACATTTTGAAGTGGAACTTATGATGAGGAACTGAAGGTCAGTATGTGTTCCCTAAGGAATCGACGGAACTCCTCAAATATCATCGGCCCGTACATGTGGTGAAGTGGGAAGGATAATTATGTGAAAATCTCATGAATGTGGCATGGCGAAGTACAAAATTGGTGTTGATTTTTTAGGTATAAATTATTTTATAGGTACCTAATGGACGAAATACCTATTGAAAAATTAACCTAAACTTTAAATAACACCGAAATAAATATTTCTTATTTATTTATAAGAGGTAGGCACTGTAAAAATAAAAAAAGTAAGTATTTCGGTTTTAAGTAGTACTTGACATTAGGTAAATCAATTGTGTTTATTCAGAGGTTTAACCTAATATCTAAATAAGTAAGATGTATGTGTACGAAGGGGGTTGACAAGTTTGACAGTATACTTTTCATTCCAGGGACACAGCAAGAAAGATGATTCCTCTTCTTCGTCTTCTTCATCTTCATCTTCTTCGTCTTCCTCGTCTGAAGAAGACGACAAGAACAACGAGGTGGACTGCGATGACTCAAACGAAAAGTCTAGTCATCACGTGAGTACCAAAAATAAAAACTAGTTGCTGGTTTTTATAACAGTCACACAACGAAAAATACATACTCGTATTTTAACCCGTTGAATCTTAAAATGCACAGATTGCGGCGCGGTGCGGGGCGGAAGTGGTTTTGCGGCAAAGCGAACGCAGCCCGGGGCATCACAACAAAAAACCGCACGGTATTCGCGCGGGATAGCGGAGCGGAGGTGGCGTGTGTGACATATGAAGCAGTAACCGACAGTCGACAGTTTCGGAAAGATCAAAAATGCAAAACCGCCTCCGCCCGCACCGCGCCGCGCCCTCTCTGTGTGTTCTGATCTTTTTTTTATTAAAAATGGGATTGCTCTTGGCCAGCATCTAGCCAGGGGGAAAAGATTAGGCCGACGATGAAGCAAGCTCACCCAGAAGATGCCTATTCATTCGTGCCTTAAAAAGGTCCAGGTTATATGAACTCGGAAATACAGACGCAGCCAGAGAATTCCAAGCTTTAGAAGTGCGCATTATGAAGTTGTGGGGAAGAAATAAATGTATTCCGAATCGTATAGTACTATACTGATAACATCAGCCACTAAGCACAGCTTGTGGCTGTCCATATGGCCTCTTGATCCCGATTATATTAGTCAAGTAATAGAGAAAACACGTTTCTGGTATACTACCATAGGTGCCTAATATATATCCATCTAGGTTTTCCATAAATAATTATAATTTAATCGGTTCATTACATCCATAGTTTTTCTCTACGTTAAAGGAAGATGGATTACCAAATTCTAATAGAGATAGGACATTAATCACAATTATCTTGGGATTTCCAATACACAACATTATTATGTGTGTAATTAAGGACTGTGATAAGATAACATTCCTACGTGGATGTAGAATTAAGAGTGTAGGTTTTATTTTTTTCTCAGAAATTGGAAATTTTTGGTTTTTCTTGCTTGCTCAGACTCATGAGCACTCTTGACATTGATAAATCAAAAAATCGATATAATGAGAAACAATTTAAAAGTTGAATTTTTTTATTTTTCTTTAAAGTAATCATAAAGATATTCTGCTATAGTGGGTTCAGGTACAGAGACAGAGTTGCACCACTTATGGTCCTCAGGCTCTTTTTTTGGTTTTACCTTTTTGTCACGAAACCCTAATAAGCTAGGCACTTTTGGCTGTTTATGTACATTTTCAAAACCGATAAAAAAGTTACAAGGCAGTGACAATAACTTATGCTTAATCTTAAAACACTGCAAGTCTATACAAATTCTTCACTACTACAGACATATTTTAAGTTTTTTACAGTACACATGGTGCTACTTTACCGCGCGAGTGCGGTAATCAGCAGATTACGTGCATATGTCGATACTTTAAAGAGCCATATGTACTGTAAAACGTTGTACGATGCACGTGCGAATAGGTAATTCGCAACTAGTGTTGATTTAAAACACTCCCTTCGGTCGTGTTTTAATTTATCATCACTCGTTGCAAATTTCCTATTATTTATTTTAGTACGGAGGTAACTGCATAAAACGTGCATTGTAAATTTAAGAAATTATTCTGTTTTAGCACAAGAAGTCGAGGCACATGAGGAGATGCGGAAAAAACTAATCGAGGACAATTTGAAGATATTTCACATCAGATAGGTACTGATATCATTGTAAACGTGGTTTTGAATAAAACATGTGAATAGCAGATTAGTCTTTAATTTATGTTTGAGGCACAGGGTCTTTTAATTCTAATGTAGCTGCAGGCCGAAAAAGGACATTGGTCTGTAATTTTGCTGTCAAAAGTAAGCGTCCGCTAAAGAAATTATAATTTTCAATCAGTGTTTTTTTGTATACCACGTTGGTGGCAAACAAGCGTACGGCCTGCCTGATGGTAAGCGGTCACCGCAGCCTATGGACGCCTGCAACTCCGGGGATGTCACATGACTAGCAATGTACAAATTGCAGAAATTGCAGAAATATTCTCGGAAATTTCCGAGAAATTACATGAAAGAAACTTAGAAAGTTCTCTGTGAGAATGGTCCCATGAGAACTTTAACATTTTGTGTAATATAAAATATTACACGCCACATATTAGTAAACCAGGCAGGCATAATATTTAAAATGGCGTGTGTCTACGTCGGTCCTGACACGATAAGATTGTTTATTAAATTTAAGTTCCAGAGAATATTCTCCATAGAAGTTTCGCAACTTATGAAACTTCTCCTCGGTGCATTGCTACACATGACTCGCATGCCCGTTGCGTTCCATGCGAACTGAAGAAGTATTTGAAAATTATTTTCTCCACGCGCGGCGAATGGAAATGAAATCCATAATTTCTTACAGCAAACTAAAGAAATGTATTGGAGAGAACACTATGGAATAGGTATGCTCGTTAGGGCACTGAATTCGTTTTTGGAGAGTGAAAATGGCAGTTGTTATAATGTTCGATCAAAATGAGAAAATAGATAGATAGATAGATTTTTTTTATTTCTATGAATATGGTACAATTGGTGTTATAAGAATCATTTAAGTTTCACATATCCTGCCGACAACGACGTAGAAATATTAATATGCATTTACACATTTGTTTGAGAAAAACAATCAATATTTAAATTAAATTAACATTATTTGAAAAATTATAGAAAAATATTTAAACAATACAAGTAATAACCATCACAACATCATGATAATTTAAATTCAGTGGGACATTCAACATTATTATTATTACGATTATTTCATTATAGTGAGTATAGTTAGTAATTTAAAAATTTAAAAATTCGTTTACAGAGTAAAAACACATATCAAGAAGCCAATTGAAAACTTTTTTATCAAATTGAGTATTTGGTAACGTTTTTATGTCATTAGGAATTTTATTATACAATTTAATTGCCATTATATATATGTTTTTACTAAAAATACTTTTTTTTTATTATTGGTAAACGGGACTTAATCGCGTACAAAAAATAGTAATGTTCCCGTTGGTGAATGTCTCGAGGTCGTCAGAGGAAGGCTGGCTGTGAATGGGATGCCGGAGTCCATCATAGTGTTGCTGAGAAACTGCTTGGAGGGTAGCTACTTTTTGTATCGTGGAAAGCATTACCTCCAGATTGATGGCGTTGCTATGGGTAGTCCGGTGGCACCGGTTATGGCAAATATCTGGATGGAACATTTCGAAGCCACTATAGATCTGCAATCATGGGCAGTGAAGTTGTGGAAGCGATATGTGGATGATGTTTTTTGCATAATGAAAGGTGGAAAGCAGGAAGTGGAGGAACTACTCCAACACCTCAATTCCATTCACGCGAATATTAAATTTACGTATGAATTGGAATCAGAACGCAGTTTGCCTTTTCTGGACGTCAAGGTGATTGGTCGAAGTGACGGATCTTTGACGCACACTGTCTACAGAAAGCCGACACACACGGACAGGTATCTAAACGCTCTGTCTCACCATCATCCCCGCCACCTACAGTCTGTGGTTAACTCTCTGCGGAACAGAGCTCAAGACCTTTGTGACCCTGAATTTTTAGAGAGTGAGAAGGCACATATTGAAGAGGTTCTTAGGAGAAATGGGTACAAAGTAGACAGACGGCAACCCAGACGGAAGCCTAGAGGAAAATGTCCTGATGTTCCGAGGCAACCGGCATACATGCCCTATGTTAAAGGGGTAACTGACAAAATCGGTACAGTACTAGAGAAGTACTCGATTAAAACCGTATACGTACCGTTATCCAAGGTTGCGGGGCATTTAAGATCGCCAAAGGATGTTATCCCCTATCAATCACCTGGCGTTTACAAGATCGACTGCAGTTGTGGGAGTTCCTATATTGGTGAGACTAAGCGAACCATTGCAGAAAGGGTCAAGGAGCACATCACAGCTGTCAGAAATCGTCAGGTTAATAAGTCTGCCATAGCCGAGCATTTACTGGAGTCAGGACCAAACCACTGGATTGAGCTTCATAAACCGGAAGTCCTTTCTACAGAACGTCATTTTTACAGTAGAAAGGTACGTGAAGCCGTAGAAATCAAAAAAACATCGTAATTTCAACCGGGATGAGGGTTTTAAGATTTCATCTTCGTGGAATCCAGTTATTAGTAAGTGCAAGCGTCAAAATACTTCTTCCATTACATTAACGGATGTTGTTAGTGTTGTGTGTCGGGCGAGTGACAACCCTTGTGTAAGTGTGAATAATAAAGACCAAGTGCGGGTAGTACGGAAAACCCGTGCGGCTAGAAGATGTTGATACCCGCTGAAGCCAGTCAGCTCGTGACCACGGATGTTGCGATACATTCGAAACGTCGGGCACACCTCAGGTGATTAATTTTTGTACGCGATTAAGTCCCGTTTGCCAATAATAATGTGTAAAAATCGTGCAAGTTTAAATCAATATACTATTTTTTTGTCTAGGTACATATAGTTTGTGCGGAAATCTACCATTTGTTTTATTTAAGACAGTGTCATGCAACGGAAACATTTGAGGATATTTTCTTACAATTTTAGCTACCTCAAAGATATATAAACAGGGTAAAGGGAGAACTTTCAGCTCCTTGAATAGTGGTCGGCAATGGGCAAGGTAATGAGCTCCACAGACAGCTCGAATGCATTTTTTCTGGGCAATAAATGCTCTCTGGACATCGACTGAATTTCCCCACATGATTAGGCCGTAACGTATCACAGACGATACGTATCCGTGATATGCAGAGAGTGCTGCTGCCCCAGATACAACCATCTTAAGCCGTCGTAACGCATACACAAATCTATCTAGTCTAACGCATATGTTGTCAATATGGAATTTCCAATTAAGATGTTTGTCAATTGTAATACCTAGAAAATTAGCTGACTCTACAGGTTCAATCGTGGTGTCATTTAAAGTTATCTTAATGTCTAAATCAGGATTATTATAGTTCTGGAAATTAACTATTTTAGTTTTATCAATATTTTATCAGTAGTTTATCAGTCATGGTACTGGAATCTATTCTCGAGGTCGTTGCACCCACTCTAGCTCTCATTTTTAATAGTTGTGTAGACAATGGCATTTTTCCAGACTTAATGAAGTGTAGTAAAGTAGTTCCTATTTTCAAATCAGGTCATAGAGATAATCCTTCTGATTATCGTCCAGTTTCTATCCTACCTGCGTTTAGCAAAATATTCGAAAAAATAATGCTTACGCAATTGGTTTCTCATTTTAATTCACACAATATTTTGCACGCACAGCAGTTCGGTTTCACGAAAGGTAGATCAACTACTGATGCAGGTGCAAGTTTAATAAAATTTATTTTGCAGTCTTGGGAAGAGTCATATGACGCCATTGGAGTGTTCTGTGACCTTTCCAAGGCTTTTGATTGTGTAGATCATGGAACTTTAATTTGTAAGCTTAATTTCTATGGTATCAGAGGACATGCATTGGATCTTATGAAATCATATTTAACACAGAGAAATCAAAAGGTAGCGATAAATAAAGCCCTTTCGTCAGAGACAGTGGTAGAGATGGGAGTACCTCAGGGGTCTATTCTAGGCCCTTTCCTGTTCCTTGTTTATGTAAATGATCTACCATATATGGTAAGCCGAAGATCAGGCATTGTAATGTTCGCAGACGACACCTCATTACTGTTCAAGGTAAATAGGAAAGATACTGAACTCATTGAACCAAATAATACCCTGTCCATGATATCTGACTGGTTTGCTGCCAATAACTTAGTGTTGAATCCGAAAAAAACTAAATGTATGAAATTCTCTCTAGCGAACTCGTCAAATAGAAACTTAGATACAAATATTAAACTTAATGGCCAAACATTAGAATTTGTTACGTCAACTGTATTCTTAGGTATTACATTGGACTCAAAATTGCAGTGGGGTTCCCATATAACAGCGATAGGAAGTAGGTTGAGCTCTGCTGCATTTGCAGTCAGGAGAATAAGGCAGCTTACCAATGTGGCAACGGCACGGTTAGTTTACTTTGCTTATTTTAATAGTATAATTACTTATGGTCTAATCTTGTGGGGATCAGCTGCAGATATTGAAACTGTTTTTATTTTGCAAAAAAGGGCTATCCGGGCAATTTATAACTTGGGGTCGCGTGACTCATTAAGAGAATTTTTCAAAGAAATAGATATTCTAACCCTGCCGTCCCTATACGTATTTGAAATAATAATGTATGTTAGGAAGAATTTGTGCAATTTCCCAACGAACGCTGATAAACCAATAGCCACCAGAAACACTGGGAAACTGAAAATAACCTTCTATAGACTAGTAAAGGCGAAAAAGTCGTTCTTGGGAAATTGTATTAAATTCTACAATAAAATTCCAAAACACATTACTGAACTTAGCAATTCTAAATTCAAATCTGTAGTAAAACAAACACTTATTTCAAAAGCATATTATAAGGTAAACGATTACATCATGGACAGGGATGTTTGGCAGTGATAGTGTCCTGCACGGCTAATCTATCGCGAAAATAGGTTTTCTACTGTAGCTTGTTATTTTTGTAGTAACTGAGACTGTAATTTTATATTTAACTATACAATGTATATTGTTTTGAAAAAATGACACCTCGCCGAGTTTCTTACGCCGGTTCTTCTCGTGGCAGAGGTTTATTTTTCCGAACCGGTGGTAGTTTATTGACGTTCATAGGTGCATGTAATATGCCTAATTTGAAGAATAAACTACTTTTACTTTTACTTTTTTTTTTTTAGCTCCAGTTTATTTACTTCTAGCCATTTAATAGCATTACGTAAGTCAGTATTTGTCTCCATTTCTAGTTCGTTCCTATCATCACTTTGGATGATAAGAGTGGTATCATCTGCAAACAGGATACAATTATGTTTTAGGGCTGTTGGTAGGTCATTTATATATATATCAAGAATAGCAAGGGTCCCAAGATGCTACCCTGTGGAACGCCACTTTTAATTGTGTTTGGTGTAGATCAAAATCAAAATCAAAATCAAAAATTTTATTCTGCAAATAGGCCACAAGGGCACTTTTACAAGTCAAGACTTATATGTATGCTTTTTATTGCTTATTATTTTTGTTATTTCCGTATATTGTCTTCGATTACATAAATAACTTTGGAACCAACGATGAGCATTTCCTCTAATGCCATATCCTTCTAGTTTATCAAGTAAAGTTTTATTACAGACTAGGTCAAATGCCTTACTCATATCCAAGAAAACGCATAATACCGATTGTTTGTTATTAAGACATTTAGTAATTAATTCGACTAGGGAAAAACATGCAAGTGACGTCGAGCTATTTTTCCGAAAGCCAAATTGGTTGGGATTTAAAGCCTCTGATTTCTTGAGGAAGGTTTCCAGCTTACTGTACATTACCTTTTCAAATACTTTCGAAATTACTGGTATTAAAGTTATGGGTCTGTAATTATTCATAAGTCTTGAGTTGCCTTTTTTAAATAGAGGCTTTACTATGGAAAGCTTTAAACGTTCGGGAAAACATCCTTGTTCCAGTGATAGGTTTATAATGTAGGTTAGAGGTGCTGCTATATGATATGCACATAATTTTATTAATTTAGTTGTTATTCCGTCATGGCCAGTTGATATTGTATTATTTAAGGATTGAATAATCTTAATGACTTCGTATTCATTAATCGCTCCAAGAAATATACTATTAGAAACCGTTTTCATAATAGACGTTGTACTATGAGTACATGAGCAGTCGTGAGATTGGCGTATAAAAAAATGATTAAATAATTCGCAAATTTGTTCGGGTTGGTTGTAAGTAACTTCGTTTTCTTGTATTTCATTAGGTTGCGAATTCTTAGAAGTAGTCTTATTTAAATTGTTTTTTATAATATCCCAGACTGCTCTGCCTTTATTTTTTGACTTATTAATATATTTAATATTATTGTTTTTTTGAGATTGTAATATACATTTCTTTAATAGTCTGGAGTACGTTTTGTATATAATTTTGTTATATTTTTTTATTTTTATGATCTTTATGATATTCAAAATATAACGATCGCTTTTTATAGAATGACCTCTTTAAACCCTTCGTAATCCATTTATTCTTCACTGCTTTATTTGTTAATTTTACTTGTATTAAAGGAAAACACAAATTAAATAAAAGCGTAAATAAGTCGTGAAATGCCTCAAAAGATTTGTTGCAATCGCTTTCCTCGTACACTTCGTTAAAATATAGACACGATATATGCTTGCAGAATTGGTCTATATTTTCTTGACAGAATCACGCCTTTTTTCAGTCCAGTATTCAACTCTCCGATTAGCCATGAGTGAATATTCGCAATGAGTGGTATTTCAACCTACAATCTCTGCATTCCGTGGATCGCGCTTAACCAACTAAGCTACTGTGGGCACCCCTGGTGGGGATTAACTTCACTTCCGTCTTTTAACTAATTATCCTATAACATTCTCTCCCCTTATCATTCGATAGGTTCATAGTAAATTATCATTCAAGTGCAACTTGCGCAAACATCTACCTACGGCTTGAAAACTCTCGAGACTATAAGTAATTTGATTGTATAGAAAGTTTGACAAGTTTCTATAGGATGAGAGCTGATGGCGCCATATTTAACGATTATATGTGTAGTTTATTGTATTTTTGTTTTATTCTACTAAATTACGTAAATTATATTTTATTTCATAACAATTTTACATATGTTTATTATTTACACAATTAGGTACTTGTGTATTTTCTTGAATTTTGTATTGTAGTCATAAATAATGCCGCACGCACCTACCATGATAATAATTTTCTCTGGACAGACGGTTAACTGGTTCAGAATGCCTTATGACACTAAATTGTGACACCGTTTGTGTTTCTAATTTGTGATGCAATACAGTTTAAAAAAAAAAAACAATAATTATGTCTTAGGGAGGCTCGTAGCAAAATCTACCGCAAAGTTATTGCAACTTTTTAATAGGCACCAACGTCTCAATAATGAGAATCGTTTGTAACAAGTGGAAGCGCCCGCTAACGAATTATAATTATATTGTGAAAAATTGATAAACGTCACCACGAGGGATATCTACTATCGTTTAATGCCCACGGTAGCTTAGTTGATTAAGAGCGATGCACGAATTGTAGTCTAATATTGCTGTGGTGATGCATTGGTATTATTATTTGTCATAGGTTCAACATTAGAGTTGCTAACAACTTTTTTCATTTTGATAGAAAATTATAACAACTTTCACCTTCCAAAAATGGATTCAGTGCCCCAATAACCCACGGAGTGTTCTCCCTTAAATCATATTTTTAGTTCGCTGTAAGAAATTATAGGTTAAATTTCCGTTATAGCCGCAACAGCAAAGGCGTATACAAATTTTAAAACGATGCACATGAGTTAATTACCTAAGCCATAAAAATTTCAATTAATATTAATTGTCAGAGTATAACTGAATGATTTTTTCTGCCGTAGTCTGTGCAGAGCACTTTTAATTGATACTTAGCGAATGTAACTTGAGACATTGGGGCCGATTCAGAAGTTGTAGCGACTTTGACGGTAGATGTCGCTACTGGGCTCCCTAAGGCTTAATTAAAAAGAGTGAACTGATTGAAATATTCATTGTCTCGGGATAACCCGCGGTAGCTCAGTTGGAAAGAGCGATGGACAGATTCCAGAGTTCGCGAGTTCAAATCCCGCCCGGGGTGCACAATTATTAAGCTTTTCATTTTCGGTTGGAAAATACTTCGCAAATATCTTTGCTACAACCCATTCATTGGCTAGATTACGGCGAATGAGTTGGCGGGGCGGGATCGGTTTGACGTAATTTGATCTTTGACGTGAGCTAACTGATGTCGCAAAGATTGTATCATTAGACGGGATGCTGTCAGCATTACCTTAGCGCAGAAGTATCATGCACGGATGCGGGGCGATACAAATGCAGTAGTACGAGTACCCACGCGGTATTCGGTAGCGCGGTAGAGCGGAAGCGGCGTGTGTGACATAATATCAAAAATTAGTGTCCGACCGAAACATGTTTTTTGGCCGAAAGCGATACCGAGTGTAGGTGGTATAAAATAAACAAGTTTTTTTAATACCACGTCGGTTCGCCTGATGGTAAACGGTCACCGCAGCCTATGGACGGCTGCAACTCTAGTGGCGACACACGTTGCCGACTCTTTAAAATTTTATACACTCCTTTCTTAAGAGTGTGCAGTACGTTTGGTTCTCCATACAAACGTATTTACGCTCTCATTTTAAAACGCCATGCTAGAATAACATGAAACTTTGTATACACAATGGGATCCGGCATATCTAGGTCGGAAATTAGTTTCTTTTGCTTGAAATTATAATGGAGGAAAACTACAACGATTATTAAGGTTTTCATACAAGCCGTAAAAAACTCAAAAACCCGCTGTATTTTTTTTCTTTTACAATTTCTAGCAACAGAAACTAATGTCCAACCTAGATATGCCGGATCCTATTATGTACCTATATACAAAGCTACGTGTAATTCTAGCACGGCGTTTTAAAATGAGAGCATAAATAGTTACGTTTGTATGGAGAACCGAACGTACCGCGCCCTCTTAAAGAACCCCATACTGTAGGCCCTCGGGAAAACCTCGGCAGGGAGCTCATTCCACAACCGGAGTGTCCGAGGGAGGAAATTCCTCTGAAATCGTACCGTACGTGACCATTTAGGTGCTGGAGTGTGAGGGTGAATGTCCTGCCGACGGCGAGCTGTGCGATGGTAGAAAGGGGCCGTAGGCATCATATTGAACAGTTCTTAGGAGTACAACCCATTATACAAGCCATAGGACACGCACAAGGAGGCAAAGTTTCTCCTTAAACTTAACGGTTCAATATCACTCGTGAGTTTGGGATCGTCCACGATTCGAACAGCACGTCTCTGAAGCAATTCAAAAGGTCCAAGTTGGTATCCAGGTGCTCCCGCCCAGAGGTGACAGCCAACTCAGTGGGGACGGACTTGTGACTTATATTATAGAAGTCTCTGTCCAGGGGTGATGTATCGCTTCACTCTATTGAGCTCAGCTTTTTGGATGCCAACCTGGCTTTGTCTTCTAAGTGGCTCCGAAACTAGACGTCGCTGGAAATTTCGACACCTAGGATCCCAATAACTTTCTAAGATGGAGAGGGCTGTGTCTTGGAATGGGCAACAGTGAATGGGTTTTTTTTCGTAGTGCACGCGTATACTTGTGTCTTGGTGGGGTTGAACTGGACCAGAATATCCTGGCTCTTATGCACGCCTTTTTTGAAGAGTCCCATGCTGTAGCCCTTTGGTAATACCTCAGCAGGGAGCTCATTCCACAACTTAAGTGTTCTGGGTATAAAATACCTATTGAAATGAACAATACGAGACCGCAATGGTTCCAAGGTGTGGGGATGAGCTCGATGGCGAGAGGTGCGATGATCATAGGTAACCGCGGGCATCATGTCATACAAAGGCCTCCGCCAGAGAATGCCAAAACAATCAATTAGGAGCTACCCGCATCCAGCGGACCCACGTGACCTTAATCAGGTCATCAGCCCACCTCAAGCCTCAGCAATCTTGTGGGGGCATTCCTTGTTCCTACGCTACGTCATTCGGTACGTGGTCGCCACTCGAGAACTCGCTTGCCCCATCGACCATCGGTTCTCAGGGCAATATGGCCCGCACCTGGCAATTTAGTTTGGCAAGCCCTTAGGCTATATCAGTTACTGTGATTCGTCTGCGGGTATCGTCATTTTTTAGATCTCGCAGAGTAACTTCGAGCATAGGCCATAGCACTCTCCATCGCTCTTTGAGTGACTTTGACCTTCCTTTTTTGGTGCCACAAGTCATCAATGGCAACATGCACTGGTCAAAGACTTTAACTATTGACGAGAAGATAATCCCAGCCAAGTCATTTTTGAAAATTGATCTCCTTCTCGAAAATACACCTGCCCAACTGAACCGTTTGTTCTAGGCTCAGGGACACAAAGTCGACAACTTTGAGCGAGAGCGAAGAGTCTTAACTGGAGTACGTACTACATAGGTACATGGACGTTAGTTATGATCTTCGTTTAGTCCATGTTCATCTTAAGCCCAACTTCTCAGAAGCCCACCTTAGATCATCGAGCATAGTATTTAAGTTCTCCATGGTCTCAGTTTTGAAGAAGAACAACCAAACTCCTGTCCCATGCCTTTGAGCATAACTAAATCGAACAGTTTCTAAACTAGATTTAAAATTAACTAAAATAATGATTTGATAATTAGAAGACCACCGGGGGATGGGCAGCAGCATCCCTGGAGTGCGGTGGAGACACTGCGATCGCCAACCCGCATGCCAAGCGTGGCGATTATGGCATTTACCCCCTATGAAAGCGACACAAAGGCCACGGCCCCGAGGTTCCGGCGGCCCCCGGTGCCCTGGTTTTGGTAGCGGCCAGGGTACTAGCGGGGCCAGGGGTGCTAAGAATCTCCGGCAAAGATCCAGCTACCACCACCGACGACTCCTGGCCCTGGCAACGTACAACACGCGTACACTGCGGACCGACGAAAAGATAGTGGAACTAGAGGAAGGATTGAGCAAGTTGCGTTGGGATGTCGTGGGGTTATCTGAAGTCCGAAGAGAGGGGGAGGACACGATAACCCTAAAGTCCGGCAACTTGCTCTATTTCCGGGAGGGTGACCAACAGTCCCAGGGAGGTGTCGGGTTCATCGTCCACAAGTCCCTCGTAAACAACGTGGTGAAGATCGAGAGTGTGTCGGCTAGGGTGGCGTACCTTATACTCAGAGTATCCAAGAGATACTCGTTGAAGGTCATACAGGTATACGCGCCGACCTCGGCACACTCCGACGACGAGGTGGAGGCTATGTATGAGGATATAACTAAGGCCATGCATAGTTCCAAAACCTACTTCACCGTTGTTATGGGGGACTTTAACGCGAAACTGGGCAAGAGAGACGGCAATGAGCTGAGAGTGGGGCAATTTGGAGTTGGAAGTCGGAACCACCGGGGCCAACTACTGGCTGGTTTCTTGGAGAAGGAGGGACTCTACATGATGAACTCCTTCTTCAAGAAACGCGAGCACAGGAAGTGGACCTGGATGAGTCCCGACGGTGCAACAAAAAACGAGATTGACTTCATTATGTCGACGAAGAGGCATATATTCAATGATGTCTCTGTGATCAATACGGTTAAAACCGGAAGTGATCATCGTCTGGTAAGAGGCACATTGAATATATGCGTCAAGCTAGAGCGCTCTCGCCTGATGAAGTCTACGCTCCGTCCAGCAGCAGTCCAAATCCAAAACCCCGAGAGCTTTCAGCTGGAACTCCAAAACCGTTTTGATTGTCTAGGCGGCGACGTGGATGATTTCAATGACGGGTTTGTGGAAGCTGTCCATAGCATTGGGTCTAAGTTCTTTAAGGCCCAACGGACTCACAGAGCCAAAGGGCTTTCTATCTCCACTCAGAGGCTCATCGAGGAAAGGAATGAAATGATTCTGCAGTCTTCAGCCGATGCGACATTATACAGGCAGCTCAATAAACGGATCTCCAAGTCCCTTACCCGCGATCTGCGCCAATTCAATACAAATCGTATTGAAGAGGCCATCGAGCAGAATAAGGGCTCTAAAGTGTTCTCAAGAGATCTGTCTATTGGGCAGAGCCAGCTCGCCAAATTAAAAACTGAAGACGGTAGAATCGTTTCATCCAAACCCGAGCTTCTGAAAGAGATAGAATGCTTTTATGGACAGCTATACACGTCAACTAGCAGACCCGAAGTTGGTCTGGCGGAAGACCCTAGAGCCAGATTAACCCGGCACTATACCGAAGATATCCCGGACATCAGCCTGTACGAAATTAGAATGGCTCTTAAACAGCTAAAGAATAATAAGGCACCCGGTGAAGACGGAATAACAGCTGAACTCCTGAAGGCGGGTGGAAAACCGGTCCTTAGGGCCCTTCAGAAGTTGTTCGATTCCGTCTTACTGGAAGGGAAAACTCCAAAGGCATGGAACAGAGGTGTGGTGGTGCTGTTCTTCAAAAAGGGTGACAACGCCTTACTGAAGAACTACCGCCCCATCTCACTTCTGAGCCATGTCTATAAGCTGTTTTCAAGAGTCATTACGAACCGTCTCGCACGCAGGCTAGATGACTTCCAGCCTCCCGAACAAGCCGGATTCCGAAGAGGCTTTAGCACCGTAGACCACATCCATACGCTTCGTCAGGTTATACAGAAGACTGAGGAGTATAACCTGCCCCTCTGTCTAGCGTTCGTGGACTACGAGAAAGCCTTCGATTCGATTGAAACCTGGGCTGTACTACAATCTCTCCAACGGTGCCAAGTGGACTACCGCTATATCGAAGTGCTGAAGTGTTTGTACGAGAACGCCACTATGTCAGTCCGACTCCAGGACCAGAACTCGAAACCTATTCCGCTGCAGCGGGGAGTCAGGCAAGGAGATGTTATTTCTCCTAAACTGTTTTCCGCTGCACTGGAGGACGTGTTCAAGACTCTGGACTGGAGAAGGCTAGGCATCAACATAAACGGCGAGTACATCACTCACCTTCGGTTTGCTGACGATATAGTAGTCTTGGCTGAGACCATGGAGGATTTAAGTACAATGCTCAATGACCTCAGTAAAGTCTCCGAGCGAGTTGGTCTAAGGATGAACATGGACAAGACGAAGATCATGTCAAATGCCCATGTAGCACCAACTCCCGTAACAATCGGACACTTTATGCTCGAAGTTGTAGACGATTACATATACCTAGGACAGACTGTCCAGTTAGGTAAGTCCAACTTCGAGAAAGAGGTTAATCGTCGAATCCGACTCGGCTGGGCAGCGTTCGGGAAGCTACGTCACATCTTTTCGTCCAATATCCCGCAGTGTCTCAAGACGAAAGTCTTTGACCAGTGTGTGTTGCCAGTGATGACATATGGTACTGAAACGTGGTCGCTTACTATGGCCCTCATAAGAAGGCTCAAAGTCACCCAAAGAGCAATGGAGAGGGCTATGCTGGGAGTTTCTCTGCGTGATCGCATCAGAAATGAGGCCATCCGCAGCAGAACCAAAGTGACCGATATAGCCCTTCGAATCGCTAAACTTAAGTGGCAGTGGGCGGGGCACATAGCACGCAGAACCGATGGCCGTTGGGGCGGGAAGGTTCTCGAGTGGCGACCACGTACCGGAAGGCGTAGCGTGGGCAGGCCCCCCACACGGTGGACTGATGACCTGGTAAGGGTCGCGGGTGTCCGCTGGATGCGGGTGGCGCAGGACCGGTCGTTGTGGAAGTCTTTGGGGGAGGCCTATGTCCAGCAGTGGACGTCTTTCGGCTGACATGATGATGATGAATTAGAAGTCACGATCCGAAAGTAGGTACAATTTTGTAAGTTTTTTGGCCGAAACCGAACCTTCGACCTAAACATGATTTTTAGGCCGAAACCGGCCGAAACCGAAACTTCGGTCGGACACTATCAAAAATGCAAAACCCTCCCGCCCCGCACCGCGCCGCGCCCGCTCTGTGCGTTACCAGCTTAAAAGCTTGTTTTCTTGGAATATTTGTATAGGTACGAGTAATAGCTATTTTTAATATTCACCGTTCATATGGTGTCTGAATTTTTACACAGTAGCCAGGAAATTTTTAAAATTGGCTGTATATCAAAATTGTAGCAAGAATTATGTTAATATTTAAAAGTTTTGTGCGGTAAATGATGGTGATTAAAATATTTCCTGACAAAAGAACAGCATTTTAATCACAAAATGCCTTTCACAGCATTTTTGCCCATCGACGCTTGAGTTCAAAGGATGTTTGTCAGAACTAATTATAACACTGTACTTATATTTCGAATGGATGATATTCAGTAGGTATATATCCCATCAAAAACATAAATGTGAAAATGGGAGCAATATTAAGAATATGCGATGCTAGGTTGTTGTCTTCAACGACCAAAGGATTGAGATCTAAATGGGTGCCAAGTTCCGTAGATTCTCTGAAATGGTGCCAAGTCCGGCACTACATTGTTTACAGTAAAACTAATTTACTGCGGCTTAATGTATTTTGAGCTTTAACTTGGCATACGAAATCTAATATCTATTTTAGCTATAAAAAGAGTCCGGTGAGTCCTATGAGTTGAAAGATGTCACCGGAATCTTTATAGCTGAAATAGATAGTACAATATGCAAAGTACCAACAATGCTGGTTGCCAAAGTGACCTTCCGGTCAATTATGACCACTTCCTACTAAGACCATTTCTATTCATCTAATCTCTAGGATCCAATTGGGTGACCGTACAATAAACCCCTACATCTTTACCGGAAAATTTAAGTGTGGTGTGTCATGTGGACTGTATCACGTATGTCGAGTCGCCTTCGTACCTTGTCACAGTGACAAGAATATAAGATCTTTAGCAATTTTTAAATTAAATTAAAATAAAAAAATGTTAATTGACCAAAAAGTTTATATTTACATTATACACGTATCTAGTGGGCCCCAAACTAGGCTCAGCCTGTATCTTGGAGTCCGTGAGTGCAGTCGACGATTTTTTTTCAACAATATGCTACTTATGCATATTGTAGGATTAAAGTTATTAATAGCTAATTATTTAAAACTATTTAAAACTAACTTTGTTATTGTTATTTTATACATTAAAGTGTGTATGAGTGTGTATGTATGTAAGTATGACTGTATGTATGGATGTGTGTTTCAATTTCTAATAAACCTTTCCATCTCTTCATAACTCCATTCTATACATAATCTAGTCACTATTGATTTAACTTTTGGTAAACACATATTGCTTACATCAGTTATTTTACATAATTTATTGTATAAACGAGGTTTCAGGTAATAACTAAAGCGTCTAGCAAAACACGTTTTAGTGGACGGCAAAGTCAGTCTGAACCTTCTGGGACGCAAATGATCACCTGTAGTACATTTAATTTTGATTGTCTTTATTGTTTCCTGGTGAGAGTTTCTTATTGATTTTCACTGTGACAAGGTACCCAGGCCCAGAAATCAAATTCCTCGACATACATTTTCTATGTTAACATAACGAACCCAGTAAAGGTTCAGCGACGGGCTTGCGATGGAGTTGCTGTCCTTTATAGGCTGCGGTGTCTGTTTGATATTAGGCAAGCTTGCATGCCACCCGTTTAAAAAAAGCATATCTAGTCTGTCAAAAACCAAATCAAAATCAAATATTTATCCTGCAAATAGGCCACAAGGGCACTTTTACATGTCAAAGCGTGAATTTATACAATTAAAAAAAACTGACAATCTTACTTAATAATAATGATTAAAAAAATATACTTATTAATAATTAAATGAAAATAAATTTACAAATATTAAGGACGTATTGAATATGATCTGTCCGAATAAACAAAAAGTATATAAAATACCCCCCGTGAATATGGGGGAGGCCTATGTCCAGCAGTGGACGTTCTTTGGCTGATATGGTGGTGGTGGTGGATATAAAATTAATTTAATATCTCAGAGATGTATATGGTCTCTGAGCGTCCAAATACGATTAATAACAATTACTTAAAAGTCCTTAGAGATGTAAATGATCTCTAAGCGTGATCTGTAAATGATCTGTAAAACTTATCTCCAAAAATTTAGAAAACTTAACTCGTATTTAGTGCCCTGTTAATGTTTCTAAGGTACTTGCAGATTCCGTCACAGTACCTAATGGCTTTTCAAACAATTGGTCAGTGAATCTGCAAAGGGTCTCTCCCGGAACGGAGTCAGTCAGGCGAGGTTCTATTGCGGGATCCCGTAACAAGGTTCGTACAATAATGCACTTTACGGGTTTTATTATTCATTATAACAATACCGACTAATCTGGAGGTCTGGTGTGCTAGTGCATATTATCTGCCTTCCTATTTCTAATTAGCTGATACAACAATCACAGAGCGTGACACAATTTCGCCACATATTGTGCTTGACCCCTAGACTGTTTTAACTCGCCAAGTCACCAGGGATGGAAACCGGTTTCAAAAAAACATTTTTTTACTCATATTTACCTACTTACTATGCTGGCTCGATGTCCCAAAGAGGATCTTAGCCTCTGACACATAGAACGCCAATTTTTTTTCTGTTCTGCGCCACCTCATGCACGCCAGTTTTGCACTCCGAGATTGGCTAGATCTTTGAGGGCTTCGATTCGACATTCCAGCGGTATCTAGGACAAGCAATCGGACAATTATTATAGCTTGTTAACCGTTATAATTCTGTTCTTTCATGTACTAGTTTATCATAGTAAGGTTTAATAAAAAAAAAGAATATATTTCAGCTATCGGTATTCAAGAAAACTAATTTTATAAGTCGATTATTCTGTCTAAATAAGAAAACACTTACCCATTGTACTGTCGATTAAAAAAACTCTGTTAATTTCGTTCAACAAGAACGAAATCGCTAAAAAAAGGTTTGCCACTGTTTAAATACTTTTATAATACTCTTTAGAATTGTGAAAGACAGATACATGAAAATGGGAATAAGGCTGTCCATTATCGGGCCAAATCAACGAGACCGTTTATAAACAACCGTTTAGATAATTACGAGTATGTTTAACTCCATATAGTTTGCTTGTTAACTTCGTTACACAATGTTCGTTACAATTTAATTACACATGTTCTTGGAAAAGTTTAAGTAACGATGATATCACATACAGATAAAGAAATGACAATGGTATGCTATAATATAATACTTTAGCAGATTTGGTTCTTATCTGATGAATCACCTAAGTAATTTAAAGAACGTGTAGCATTGACTCGTTACGTCAGTAAGTTCTGCGAATGTATTGAAACTGTTTTAAAGCCATTGATGAGTTGGCGGAAATCCATTTAGTAATTCGAGGATGGAAGCAATAGGAGTCAATTGAAGTAATAAAGGCTACTGTCACGTACAAAACGAATACCTGTTTGATAATAATACTACTATCATATAGAAAATATGTATGTATTATGTACTAAGTCAACACAATGTGGTTTTGTTATTAATTTAATATCCGCCAAAGCCATTCCATGAAACTGTAATTGTATTTCAGTCAAGATCTAGATATTTTATAAAGTAATACTGTACCTACAAGTTTATTAAGATAAATAATCAAAAGTGTTGAATTTTGTCAAGAACTCAAATTTAAATGTAATCACTAATCACGTACACTGACCGCAATAAAATATGTACTTTGTGTTAACTTGTTAGTCAATCTTGGACCTTATATACATACCACAAAGTCGTTCATGTTATTTGACAAGTGACATCAGATAGGTGCGGAGGCCATACTGTAATGTCAATAAGGAAACTTACGTCTTATTGACTTAGATGATTCGCCAGACGCAAAAACAGTTATAAATCGCTGGATAAAATATGACGTGGTTAAAGGATTTTACCACCATACTATCATAATCATACTAAATCTTACGATTGAACGTCGGTAGTTCGAAATTAGTTAATTCGAATATAGGTAAAAACAATATTTCTTGTCGTTTGCCATGTCGTATGCCAGTAGGTACCCATGAGGGTTATGCGTAGAACAAGCTTTAAAAAAATCTCTTTCCCTGTAAATCATTTGCCATTAGATACAAATTCCTGATGTACATCGTGTACTGATAAAATTATTTATATACGCGGTGTAGATAATAGGTGGGATGGTATATGATATGTACGTGCAGCAGACGCCGTTAGTTGATAAAAAATAGTGTCGCGACAGTGGACGGTAGCTTTGTAGAATGACATCGCCGTGCACGCGTATAGTTGTGGTGTTTGGAATTGTTATTTATTTACTGCTCCCTGTGAACTGTGCTCCTGTTTCAACAAAAGATTTTCTAGATGTGTTCGAAAATCCTGTGTCTCATTTTATAAACGCTATATCTCATAAAAGTGCCAAAACTGAACATAATGGTCAAGATCAAACATATGAAAGTATGATAGATGTACCGATAAACACTGATCGTTGTAAGGACGGTAAAGTGAAGGATGTGAATGGTGTTTGCCGAGAACCGTGGTGATTAGATTCCGGTGCACGGCACCATACCCAGTTTGAGTGGCGCAGTGTTTTAATCACGTCGCGATACAATGAACGGAAAAACTGTATTGTTGACATTATTAATAGTAAATTTGGCCTGCGGTTTAAGCTTTGATTTTCGTGAGAAACTTCGTGATATAGCCTCGACTACTGCGGCAACGGGCATAATAAATGGCCAAGTAATACGGGTTCCGCTCTTGGAATGCCCTTCAGGATCTAAGCGTGATCAGTTAGGGCGCTGCAGAACAGTATTTTAAAGGTATGTACCTACATATATATATATATATATATATATATATATATATAAACAAATTTGTTAAACACATTTATAAGATCAGTCATATTTTATATGTATATTACGCTAACGCAAATATAATCGTAAAACTTTAAATAATTCAAATACTGATTTCTAAATTGTTGATGTTACATTACTTGTTTTTCGTTGAATGAAATAGCCTGTGAGGCCAGCCTAGGCTTGCATGCAGTGTGTGTACTTTGAGACCCAGGGCCCTAGGCACTTGCCATTTACAGATTCTACCGTATCTCAACTCTATTTCACTTTGGAATTTTTCCACCACTGGGTTGACTGGGCCTCTAGGCCGGTGCCTTGTAAGTTTACGCGGATATCCGGCGCTACAGAGAGGCCACAAAGTGGTTCGCTGCACCGCAGCTACAAATTATACAATACAATCAATAAATGCTAAAAGTGCATCAAAAACTGGCAACCGTACTGGTCTTCTCGAAGATCTCACGGTTCGTAAATATATGCCATACGATTAAATAAATAAATCAATATATTTTCGTAAATGATAATTATGAATATGATTTTTAAATTAGGTATTTGTTTAGCGTGGGTGCTCCATGTCTGTTAGTAAATTAAATTCTCTGGTTCCCATTCTTATCTAAATAACTCTTATATAAATTCTTATCTAAACTACATTCCCCAAAAGCACTATGTAAAATCTAATTGAAATTTATTTATTTTTTCACAATTTTACAGGCCTTGATTCAAGATGCAAATGGAAGCCGAAGACTACGGTCGTCGAACAATATATAAACTAATAATATTGAAGTTACTTAAGTCACTTTCAAAACGAAGATAACATGCCGGCACAGTACTGATAATTTATAAGGGGTCAAGTTGTTATCTATTTAAACAAGCGTTCACTGCAGATGATACAGTCCAGTTTTTAACTTACTTGAAGTTACAAGTAGAGATCCATTATGAAATTCTCTATACTTATTACGTGTTGTTTAATATTAACAACCCACTATTCAGTGGAAGGAGGACTAGTCAAAGATTTTTTCGGGAAGGTTAAAGACACAGCAGAGGTAATTCATAAAGATGTGAAACAAATTTGGAGACCCGAAAATGATACTACCAACAAGGACACAGATCATGGTGACCATAATGTCACGACTCCAGTAGCTCCTAGTGCGGCCAAGGATGATACACCTGAGAAAAAAGAAGAATCCAAAGTATCTGAAATAATCCCCGGAGCTTCCACTACATCTACTTCAACTACGGTGACTACCGACGTTAAGGAGCATACTCACGAAGAAACAACCACAGTGTCATCTTCAACGACTACTGCAAAAGACGAAAGAGCAAATTTTTCAGGAGGTTGCCAGGCCGGTTATAAACGTACCTCTGATGGCCGATGCATGGCTACTTTTTAAATGTGTATAACTGAAATAAGCGGAGGTCACGTATTTTTTTTTGCAATAAACCTGATATGTAAAGTGATTAATTTTCTTTAGTGTTTCTAACAGGTGCTAGTGATTGAAAAAATACAGATTATTATATAAATGCTAAATAACTTTTAATTTTTAATACTAAATTTAAAATGAGTATAATTTATCGAATTAATTGTTTTGCACAAAGTTGTCCACTACTAGTTGATTGTAAACAATGTACGTTAATAAACTTGCATTAAGCAGTAAAGCCTGTTAACGAAATATCTAAATCCCTAAGGCAAGAAGGAATTAGTGAAGGATTTCGTGCCTGAGTTTGATTGTTCCGATAGCTCAGTTGGCTACAGCGATTAGCGATACCAGGATGTCGCAGGTTTGAATCCTACGTGGATCACAACATTTTTAGATTTTCCCCTTTTATTTGAAACTAGCGACCTGCCCCGACTTCGCACGGGTGCAATGCTGATACTAATTATACTACAGAATGTCTTTATATACAACCCGGCCGGTACCGCCGCAACCGCTATGTCCCTGCATTTTAAATCTGTAATGTCTTATTTATTTAAATTACATGCTGTATAGTGCCATAATGTTGATCTATATTAAATGCACAATGTAATTAAGGTATTTAATTGGATAAGGATTAATGCTGTATTGCTTAAAATCGCTTCGTAAATAAGCCATTATTTCTCGTAAAGAGTAAAGGATAAAAAATGGTTATTGTGGGTTAACCCTAAGAGATACATATATATCATCATGGATTTTTTTGTAGACCTTTTTAAGGTGTACAATATTGTAGTACATTATATTGATCTATCTCGTAGGGTTCAGCCAGAGTTTGCAATGTAAGCACAAAAAATGTGTTTATTTACGACATCACATTAGAAACCTCTAAAATTATCAGTGTTTCTCTACTATATTATGAATGTATTATACATATAAACTTTCCTCTTGAATTACTCTATACACTAGTAAAAACCGCATCAAAATCCGTTTGCGTAGTTTTAAAGATTTAAGCATACATAGGGACAGACGGCGGGAAGCGACTTTGTTTTATACTACGTGTATACATATAGTGATGATAGTGATTTATGTACCTACGTAAGGTAATTTATCTGTCATTATTTGTATGGAAAATGAGATTTTGTGTAAAGTATTTTTTTTTAATTGTCACGATTAGCCACGGAGTCGAAGATAATTGAGTTACGTCATATTATTAAAATATTAGTACATTAGTATAGAGGCCGGGAAACGAAGGGTTGCAGGCCAAGTAGAATAGACGGATAGGGATACGCGGCCTGCAGCCCAACGTTTCTCGCCGAGATTTGTATAGTGCTTTTCTCAAACATATGCAATGAAATAAAAAATACATCACTCAAAAAACAAATTTAACAGACGCCATGTTTGACATTAAAATTAAAAAAGAAATACTTCTCTGCCTAGGCCTTAAATTTTGTATGAAATTCCTTTACAGTCCTCCCGAGTAAAGTTGTTCCGCCTGCAACGTGATGCTTTGAAGCTTGTTATAACGCACGTAATGACGAAATTTCATTGCATGTTTGAGAAAAAGTTTTTCTAAATATATCTTAACTCGGCTATACATTGAATGAAGTGTTTATTACGATCTTTATTTAAGTTGAATTAAAATCATTTTACAGTTGGGTCCATTTTTTTCTCATTTACAGAAAATCAACATTTAAAATCATTCCTTTATTCTGCTACCCACCATGATGCTATGATAGGGGGACACTTTTTTTCACATCATTGTGACCAACTCGATTGCAGTCTAGTCGGCCGCGGTAAGTGGCCAGTGCGAAAAGGTTGGAGTTTGGATAGAGGTAAATTTAATAATTTATATGTAACTATTAATATATATCATATTTATCTTACCTGTGCTGTACATTTATAGAATCGAACGAACGGACACATACAAAAAATGTTTTTTTCACTTGTCATGCTCTAAAAGTGCTTCATATCATATTAGACCTGCAGAGCGGGGCAAAAATCGTATTCTAGTCCCTAGGGAAAATATGATATTTTTGATTAAAAAAAACTCTTCACAACAGCCAATCACAGCACTCAACGGTAGTTAATCGAATAAGTGGTTTTTATTGGTACGTATACCTACTGTGGTAATTATTTAAGTATTTAAGAGAAACCTCGTATTCGGTACCAACCAATTAGAATACAGATATATTAAAAATTCACCAATCAGAAAACGTAATTCATGTCTCAAGACATAAGGTGTTTTATAGTTCCTACTTTACAATTATTAAAAACTAGCATTTGCCCGCGGCTTCGCCCGCGTACTAAGCGTAATTTTTAACCGTCTACAAAACAGAGGTTCACTTTTTGACCCGTATATATGTATGTAGGTATGTATGTATGTTCTTCCACGATTATCTCGCGTTTGGCTGAACCGATTTAGATGTGGTTTCCAGAAAAGTAGTTGTTACATTCTGGGGGTTTCGGTATACGAAGTTTGGTGATTGTGATTCATTAAAAGGAGCATCCAAAAAGAAAATTTGGCTTCACTTTCATTCGCACTCCTTACTGTCAGTCCGTCTGTTACAACCGAGTTGCTTTTACTGGACCGATTGAATTGAAATTTGGCACAAACTATCAAGAATTCAGAGCGCTCGTGGCCCAGCGGCACCCGCCTACCGCGTGCGGTATGCGAGGTTAAGCAATGTGGGTGCAGGTCAGGTCTTGGATGGGTG
Organism: Notocelia uddmanniana; assembly: GCA_905163555.1. Classification (NCBI taxonomy): domain Eukaryota; kingdom Metazoa; phylum Arthropoda; class Insecta; order Lepidoptera; family Tortricidae; genus Notocelia; species Notocelia uddmanniana. The sequence continues at coordinate 30,041,577 of LR991055.1, forward strand.
ACCGCTTTGAGTAGTTACTAACTGAGCGCTCTCGTGCTTTGGAAGGCACGTTAAGCCGTTGATCCCGGCTGCTGTTTACGACAGCAGTCGTTAAGCCAAGTTAGAGGCCTTCGGGCGGCTTGAGAACTACTAACAGTCAAGTTGCCCACTCACTTGACAAAGGGGGGTCGAAGTTGCACTACGTCCGTAAAGAGTACCCACTGTTACCCTACACGTGACCCCTGGGTGGTGCTCAAAGTGCAACAAAAACTGGCAACCGTACTTGTCTTCCCGAAGATCTCACGGTTCGTAAATAAATGCCATACGATTAAAAAAAATCTAATACCTAATCTAAAGGTTGATTTAAATGGAAAAAATATAGAAACCTCTATGTCGTTTTTAAAAGCCAATCCATAGATACCCCACACGCTTATATAGTAACATTAAACTTTTTTTAACAATCCCTGGCATACATGGAGTGCCAAATTTTACCTCAGATTCGTATTTAGAGACCTCTCGGACGCTCAGATCTCGATTTTGAACGAAATCGGGACGAAAAAAAAACAATATGGCCGCCACTTTCACAAATTTTAGCTCGGATTCATATTAAGAGACCTCTCGGACAATCAGATATCGATTTTGAACGAAATCGGGACGGAAATGAAGAAAATCAATAGGGCCGCCACTTTTCCCAAATTTTACCTCAAATTCGTATTACGCGACCTGTCGGACGCTCAGATATCGATTTTGAACGAAATCGGGTTAGAAATGAAGAAAATAAAATTTTACCTCGGATTCGTATTGGGGGACCTCTCGGATGCTCGGATTTTGATTTTCAACGAAATCGGGTTGGATATAAAGAAAATCAATATGGCTGCCACTTTTTCCAAATTTTACCTCGGATTCGTATTAAGAACTCTCTCGGACGCTCAGATATCGATTTTGAATGAAATCGTGACGAAAATGATAAAAATGAATATGGCTGCCACTTTTTCTAAATTTTACCTCGGATTCGTATTACGAGACCTCTCGGACGCTCAGATATCGATTATGAACGAAATTGGGAAGGAAATGAAGAAAATCAATATGGCTGCGACTTTTTCAAAATTTTACCTCGGAGTCGTATTAAGAAACATCTCGGATGCTCAGATATCGATTTTGAAAGAAATCGGGACGGAAATGAAGAAAAGCAATATGGCCGTCACTTTTTCCAAATTTTACCTCGGAGTCGTATTAGGGGACCTCTCAGACGCTCAGATATCGATTATGAACGAAATCGATTTGGAAATGAAGAAAATCAATATGGCTGCCTTTTTTTCCAAATTTTACCTCGGAGTCGTATTAGGGGACCTCTCAGACGCTCAGATATCGATTATGAACGAAATCGATTTGGAAATGAAGAAAATCAATATGGCTGCCTTTTTTTCCAAATTTTACCTCGGATTCGTATTAAGAGACCTTGTGGACGCTAAGATATCGATTTTTAACGAAATCGGGACGGAAATGAAGAAAATTAATATTTCTGCGACTATTTCCAAATTTTACCTCGCATTCGTATTACGAGACCTGTCGGACGCTCAGATATCGATTTTGTTCGAAATCGGGAAGGAAATGTAGAAAATCAATATGGCTGCGACTTTTTCCAAATTTTCCTCGGAGTCGTAATAAGAGACATCTCGGACGCTCAGATATCTATTTTAAACGAAATTGGGACGGAAATTAAGAAAATCAATATGGCTGCCACTTATCCCAATTTTACCTCGGAGTCGTATTAGGGGACCTCTCGGACGCTCAGATATCAATTTTGAACGAAATCGCAACGGAAGTGAAGAAAATTAATATGGCCGTTACTTTATTCAAAGTTTACCTCGGATTCCTATTAAGAGTCCTCTCGGACGCTCAAATATCGATTTTTATCGAAATCGTATCGGACGGCACTGATTAATAAAACCACTTACTTACAATACATTGAATCAAAAAAGGTCGTCTCTTCATAGGGAATTCACGGCATTTCATGCACCTTAAGATCTTATAAGGAACCTACATGCCAAATTTGGTATCTCTCGAACCAGTAGTGTGGGCTGTGCGTTGATATGTCACTCACTCAGTCAGTCAGTTTCTTCTTGCAATTTGGCAAAAACTTTTAAAAGTTTTCATGTCCGCAATATAAAATTTTAAATCAATGCCATTTCCAAAATTAACGACCCAAAAAACCATAAAAACGACACCCATATTAATATTTAGACATTCCAACCCCCTTGGAACCCAACAGAGGGGATGGTATTTCACGTCCTCCACGTAGGATTTTAAAATCATTGTTATTTTCGTAATCAGCTACCCGATAAACCACAGAAACAATACCCATATCGATTTTCAGAATTTGTCACCACATTTCCCCCTTTTAGGGGATGATTTCTCATAAAACCTGAAACACATGTTTACTCATTTATCGTTAGAAATACTCCTGTGAAGTTTCGAATAAAATAGTCCAACTAATGTTGATTCCCCACACACACTTCGAACCCCCATTTTACCCCCTTAGGGGTTGAATTTTGAAAAATCCTTTCTTAATGCACCTCTGGACCTTATATGGAACCTATATACTAAATTTAGAATCTCTAGAACCAGCAGTTTGGGCTGTGCGATGATATGTCACTCACTCAGTCAGTCAGTTATTTCTTGCAATTTGGCACAACCTTTCAAAAGTTTTCATGTCCACAACATTAAATTACAAAATCGATGCCATTTTCGTAATGAACGTCCCAAAAAACCATAAAAACGACACCCATATTAATATTTAGAAATTTCATCCCTCTCGCACCCCAACAGGGGGGATGGTATTTCACGTCCTCCACGTGGGATTTTAAAATCATTGTTGTTTTCGTTATCAGCGACCCGATAAACCATAAAAACAATACCAATGTCGATTTTCAGAATTTGTCACCACATTTCCCCCTTTTAGGGGTTGATTTTTCAGAAAACCTGAAACACGTGTTTACTCATTTATCGTTAGAAATACTGCTGTGAAGTTTCGAATAAAATAGTCCAGCCAATGTTGTTTCCCCATACAAACTTCGGACCCCCATTTCACCCCCTTAGGGGTTGAATTTTGAAAAATCCTTTCTTAGTGCACCCCTAGACCTTATAAGGAACCTACGTGCCAAATTTGGAATCTCTAGGACCAGCGGTTTGGGCTGTGCGTTGATATGTCAGTCAGTCAGTCAGTCAGTCAGTCAGTCAGTCAGTCAGTCAGTTTCTTCTTTTATATATTAAAAATATTATTCAGCCAATGTCATCATACCAGAAACCAAACGCATATTTGAAACTAAATTGCTAAACTTTTTGTTTGCTCATGTAACGTGAAACCATTTTTTATCTCCCTCCTTTTTACACAAAATGAGCCAATGCGATAGAGAGGCAAAACATCTTTTTTATGAATTTCATGGCAAGTATTCGGCTGTCAAATTTGGTATCTGTATTAACTTTATTAAATAAAACAAATAAATACCTGTTGTTTTTTTTATTCAAAGTGAAAAGTAGAGTGTATAACTCGGTAATAAAACCCATCTTTACCTCGCTGTGCCTATCGACCCTCGCCGTTCTGGCTCGGGTAACTATACGCACACCTCGCCTAAAATGGATCGTTTTATTCCCTAGTCATATTATCTACTATTTTATACTTTAACTGATTATTCCTAAAAATACCTGCTCTATAAAATGTGCGTGTAGTATTTTACTTCTCTGACAGTCGAAATGAAAAGTAGAGTGTTTGTTTAACTCGGGTGAAATTACCCATTTAACCCTCGAACTGTTGGCCAGAAACCAGAAATATCTCGGGGAGGTGGGTCACTTTCAACCCTTGGTTAACAATCTACTATTAGATCAACCTTAAGCAGCACGCTCAAAAACGTTAGAAACTCCTCTGTTTTACCTATTACATGAACAACAGCAATTATATTACCTACTAGCTGTTTACCGCGACTTCGTCCGCGTCTTCGCTCCTATATAGAATAAAGCCTTCCTCGATAAATGGACTATCCAACACAAAAATAATTTTTCAATTCGAACCAGTAGTTCCTGAGATTTGCGCGTTCGAACAAACAAACAAACAAACAAACTCTTCAGCTTTATAATATTAGTATAGATTACATGAACAGCAGCAGTCTGCTGTTTATGTACAGACAATATTTAGTTGTAAATTCTGACATGGCTGCCTGATCAAATGTATTTTCTACGAGTAAATTTAAATAACATACGTATATTGACTTGTTTAGTTTATTTTTCACACAAAGTTACATACATATATGCTAAAACAGTAAGTAAGTATTTCTAATCACTTTCAGGAGTAACAGCAATTACCTGAAACATAGTTATTTGTGAAGGCCGCTTAGTTGTACTAGGATTAAGAATAACATTGTTAACCAAAGGTACACCACCGGCACTTTCATTTTTTTCATCACCGTTGTCTGCATATTTATCATCAACACCGTTTTGGTCATCTGATGGATCTTGAATAACCTGAGGTTGTTTATTAGCAGGTCGTTTCTCTTGAGGAATTTCGTCCCATGATCCCATGTCATTGGTAGGCCTTCGATTATAACCTGGTCCATTATCTTGGTCGGGACGGTCCCAGGGTCTGCCTTGACCGGGAGGTGCTCTGCTGTCTGGGTATTCTCTATGATTGTTTGGTCCCATTTGGTCCGGTGGTCCTCGGTTGCTGGGTGGGCCTCTGAAATCAGATGGTCCTCTTTGGTCCGGAGGTCCTCGGTTGCTAGGTGGGCCTCTGTGATCGGATGGTCCTCTTTGGTCCGGAGGTCCTCGGTTGTTAGGTGGGCCTCTGTGATCGGATGGTCCTCTTTGGTCCGGAGGTCCTCGGTTGTTAGGTGGGCCTCTGTGATCCGGCGGCCTTTTGTGATCGGGCGGTCCACCGTAACCTGGCGGTCCGTTGTTTGGTGATTGTTTGTGGTCCGGAGGGGCTCTATGATCTGGAGGTCCACCATGGTAAGGAAAATGTCGTGGATCCCTATCGTCTGGAAACATTTCATATCCTGGGGGTTCACTTTGAGGGGATCGTTTATTTACGTTGGTAAAACGGTGGCTCTGATATCCTAAGATTCCAGTAAATGGTCGTTGTTCTGTAAAAAAAAGCAAATTCATAATAACCAAAAGTTCTACAAAAGTTGTATGGTATATAAGGTAAAAGTCCCAGTACTCGAGACTGACCCCATATGTGGCACTTTTTATCTCATATTATATTGACAGAGGTGATCAATAATAGGTGTCGTCTATTGGGCATTAACGTGTCGAGCATTGGGACATCTACCTTAATTATCACAAAAATTACTTTGTAAAGTATATAATGTGCAGGGATATGTTCAAAACTGAGATTTTATCAAATGGGTATGATCAAATCAAATGAGGTATGGACCCGGGTATGTCCTTAAACTACGACCAAGACCACCGGGGAATGGGCAGCAGCATTCCTAGAGTACGGTGGAGATACTGCGATCGCCAAACCGCATGCCAAGCGTGGCGATTATGGCATTTACCCCCTATGAAATTGGGGGAGGCCTATGTCCAGTAGTGGACGTCCTAGGGCTGATGTGGTGGTATGATCAAATCACACAGGATGTTAAAATGGGTACTCCATTTTATCATTTCCCTAGTAAAATCCAGTGAGTTGGTCAAATCCATGAGTCGGTTAAGCACTAGATTGGCCTAGTGATTTGACAAAACCTCTAAATCATGTCAGTGAGTTGACGAAATGAGCTCTTTAGGTTTAGGTATTAAACCAACCCCGGGGATTTAATCAAATCACTGGATTTTTCTAGGGAAATCATGAATTGGAGTAGGCACAGTGACGCTTGGAAGCGTCATCTCTCATGGTCAACGCAAACGTTTGATGGCTAATATAGCTACTACGGCTGAGGTTCAAAAGCAGCCTGGTCTCGGCCCGGTCCGGACACGGAACGGTCTAGTGGGAACCATTTACAATGCTACAGTAGAAAACCTATTTTTGCGATACATTACCCCTGCAGAGTGCTATCACTGCCAAACACCCATGTAATCGTTTACCTTATAATATGCTTTTGAAAAAAGTGTTTGTTTTACTACAGATTTGAATTTAGAATTGGTAAGTTCAGTAATGTTTAGGATATTTTTTGCTGAATTTGATATAATTTCCCAAGAATGACTTTTTCGTCTTTACTAGGATATAAAACGTTATTTTCAGTTTCCCATAGTTTCTGGTAGCTATTGTTTTATTAGGATTCGTTGGGAATTTGTAGTATTTTTTCCTAATATACATTATTTTCCTATACGTACAATACAGGGACGGCAGGGTTAGAAAATCTATTTCCATGAAGAATTCTCAGTGACTCACGCGACCCCAAGTTATAAATTGCTCGGATACCCCTTTTTTGCAAAATAAAAACAGTTTCAATATCTGCAGCAGATCCCCACAAAATAAGACCATAAGTAATTATACTATTAAAAGATGGTAAGTAGAAACAGTCACTTATGGACCCTTTATTAACTTGAGCTAGAAACATATGCAGGTCCCTCACGCTCAACACAGCGTATCCCTGGGAGCTCAGGCGACCTTACTCACCACCAGAAACACAACACCACGTACCGAAGGAGCAAAAAGTGGTGTTAAGGATGATTCACAGTAGGCCGTTCCGTGTCCGAGCCGGCCCGTTTTCTTCTAGAGAAATACGCCGGCTGTTGCGTTTGCTGTCATAGAAAACGGGCCGGCCCGGACACGGAACGGCCTACTGTGAATCATCCTTAACACCACTTTTTGCTCCTTCGGTACGTGGTGTTGTGTTTCTGGTGGTGAGTAAGGTCGCCTGAGCTCCCAGGGATACGCTGTGTTGAGCGTGAGGGACCTGCATATGTTTCTAGCTCAAGTTAATAAAGGGTCCATAAGTGACTGTTTCTACTTACCATCTTTTAATAGTATAATTACTGTGAATCATCCCTTATTATGATTGCGGTCTTCTGTAAGGTGGAGGTACTTCCTCAGTTAGGCTGCTCCAAATACGAGCGAGATGGCGGTCCGCTGTGCCCTACCTCGCTTTAGGGATGTTTACTGGTTAGGTAGGTAAAATTGACTACTTGTACATAACATTGGTACCAAAACCATACAAGAAAATTTTCCATTGTGAACAGTCACAGGCCAGATCGCGAATCAAATATAATTTAAAATTTTGATCTGCTTGGACCCTTGGATTTTATTTTGAAATCCTAAAAAGAGATGCTTACATAACTTACGTTTGAAGTAGAATTGTTGCGGAAATTAAACACAAGTGAATATGGAATACAATTTATTATTATAGAGTATACAAATTACATCTACCGCTCATAAAATTGGGGGATGCCAATGTCCAGCAGTGGACATGGACGTCCTTCGGCTGATATGGTGGTGGTGGCGGATACAAATTACGAGTATAATCAACTTAATATATTATACTTATAATCAGATTGTTACCACTTGTTATAACATAATTATCATACGGACAAAAATTAACTTTCTGGAGTGACAGGAACTACTTGAAAGAGGTTAGAATGAGGTGGAGTGGTAGCCATTAAGCTATTTGTATTTTCATCTAAACCACTAAGAGCTTCTCCGCCCCTATGGTGCTTGACGGCGTTTGTTACTGAGGGCACGTTCGCGTTGCTGGAGTCATTACTCTGTCCAAAGATAAGCTTCAGGTTTTTGATAAGCTGTGCATTGTCAGCGCTCTGACTGGAAGAACTATCTTGGAGGTTAGGAAATTCACTAGAATATGTGCCACGGTTTTCAGGCTGTATCCCACTATCAAGAGATTGTCTTCGATTGTTAGGAAACTGCCCACGAGTATCAAAAGGCGGTTCTTCTCCATCAGAAGGTCCTTTTCGATTAGGTGATCCATGTTCTCCAGGAGGGCCGTGTGCACCAGGAGGGCCATGTCCACCAGGCGGTCCATGTCCACCAGGAGGGCCATGACCACCAGGAGGGTCATGTCCACCAGGAGGGCCATGACCACCAGGAGGGCCATGTCCACCAGGAGGGCCATGACCACCAGGAGGGCCATGTCCACCGGGAAGGCCATGACCACCAGGAGGGCCATGTCCACCAGGTGGTCCATGCCAACCAGGCGGTCCATGTCCACTAGGCGGACCATGCCAACCAGGCGGTCCATGACCACCAGGAGGGCCATGTCCACCAGGAGGGCCATGTCCACCAGGAGGGCCATGTCCACCAGGTGGTCCATGCCAACCAGGAGGGCCATGCCCACCAGGAGGACCTGGAGATGGACGATGGTGTCCGTGGTCTGGAGGACCATGATCGTAAGATGGTGGCGGTGGAGGGTGACCATGTGGTGGTGGAGGTCCATGATGCGGAGGAGGTGGAGGAGGTGGAGGCCAGTGATGACCTGGAGGTGGAGGTGGTGGACCTGATCTATAATCATGATAAGGTGGAGGTGAGGGAGGACCATGGTGAGGTGGACCGAAATCATTAGGATGTCGGGGATGCCTTCCATCATTTGGGGGAGGCGGATGCCTGTAATAACCATAATATCCGTCCCAAGACCGAGGGGGTGGGGGTGGCGGTCGCGGCGGACGACTATAGTAATCATCATTATACTGCGGCGTACTATGTTGTCTATTATAGTAGAAATATAATGCGCTTGTTTCATCTTGCTTGCTGTATTGGAATTGTTGATTTTGATTGTCTGTATTTTTCATATTGTTATTTGATGATTCAGTGGCTGCAGGCGTAGAGTACCAAACTTGGCGTTTTGCTCTAACTTCACGCGCAGTCTTGCGCCCGTGAAGCGATGATTGATCATCTGAGAAGAAAAAAAACATATTGATGATTAACTTTTAAGTATGTTTGAGCTTAAATAAATTTAATTAGTTACATTAAGCCGACGTACTTTCCACCTAATGAGGGTTTATACGGTCTTGGTTTTTCATATACTTATGACATCATTACTTGGACAATGATTATTACTAAGAATATTCGAAAGATTGCAAAAAATATTATTATGTTACCAACGCCAAGCTAACAAGTAAGGTTAGTCAGTTTTGTTAGTAAGAATTTAGTAAAATGAATATTGAAGTGCGTCAGAAACATTAGCAGGCACAGTCTGATAGCACCTAAAACAGCTAGGTAGATCTGTCATTTCTAGTATGGAAATTAAGATTAAGTTGTGCCTAACGCACGCTCGAAAACGTTACGTAAGCACCCCTCGTGTCTGTACTTATATCCTAATTGCTCGAACAACTTCAAATACAATATACATAATTATGCTTTATTGTGTCCCAATCTGATTGTGTTGGCGATTTTTATTGGCTTACTTAGGAGTCAGGTCGCGCAATTGCCGCTAGATGGCGTTACTGTCGATGGGGAAATTTTATTTCTGTAAGTAATGAATTCGTTATTTTATGTTTTTTTCCAACATAATCACATCGTGGCAATTGCACACCTCACATAATAAAACAGCATATACAGAAAGACAGGCCACATACAAACACATTCTTATGGCAAAATAAACAATTTCACCATTTTCACCCGATCTCGAAAACTGTTTTAAGAGCTTCGATTATAAAATTAGTAAAATGCAAACATAAAAAGCACAGATGCTAGTCGCTTAAAAAATGTTAAAGAAATGAGATAGATGGCGTACTCGTAGGAAAATTGAAGTAGACTTACATGCTTGACGGTGCGAGTTTGTTACTGATGTGCCGTTGCCAATATTCACATGCCCAGCAACGTGATGCCAAAAATTTCACCATTACAAGAAAAATCAAAGTGATGTTTTCTTAATTTTAATCGCAAATTACTGTAAAAAAACGTTTGTGAATTCGCTTACACCATTCGCGAACTTTTCATTAGGTTCGGTAATAAGAATACTAACAGTTTTCAAAATAATATCTGGCCACAGCGCGGTATCTGATCACAATTCCAATATTTCCGCAACATTTCCACTCGTTAAAATGTTACGGAAACATTGGGATTGTGATCAGATACGGATAGAAATTTTAAAATGTACTACAACAGCACATCATCTGGTTTGCCTTGAATCATGCAAATATTTCCCTGTTAGTGCACCAACAGTATCACGAGGATCAAACAGTTTGGCGAGGTTAAAATAAATTGTGTGTACGTATACAAATATTACAAATACATATCACGAAGCAGGAGATCTATTTTTTTCATAATTTCTGACCCCACTCTATTTCACGCGCTCGTTTTGATGCGCGTTCCAAGCTAAAGTATCAGAATCAGAACTAGGAATGTGAAAGGAATGAACCGAATTGAAGCATTATGAATAACTTCCGGTATTTAGCATTTACTACTACGAATAGGTATCTTCTATATATAGTTAGGAAGCAGTCTGAAGTAGAGATATTTCATTGAAAGGTGCATTAAAGGAAAAGTCCAATGCTGATATATAGGGAGTGTGCTCGCCTATTCACTGCGAAGATAGGCTATGTCAGTCACGTGAGAACTCACGAGCGGCGCTATCCCTAGCCAGTTTCTTTTCACTTGCCATGGTCAAAATCGAGCAGGATTATGATGATGGTGATGAAAGGTCTGTACAAACTGTGATGAAAGTTTTCATGATATTAACGGGGTATATAGTGAGAAAAATCATGACGGCGGCATGACAACACATTCTAGGCGACGGCGCAGTGATTGTAAGTACTAGCTGTATAGGAAGAGTGATCCAAATAGGTTACATAAAAGCAGCCAATTGCGTGTCAGGCCACGCGCATTGTAGGGTTTTGTAGTTGCCCACCTGTTACATTTTATGTTAACTTAAAAGTTCACTTTATGTTTACCTACTGTGTTTGGCACAAATAACAACATTATTTAACGAATCGAATGTGACGTTCCACGTACACGTATTTCTTAAGTTTGGCTTACTCGTTAATTAATTTGATGACAAACTTAAATCTTCATTTCTTGACATTTAGTAGACTTAACATTAAAATACACGAATACAAGTTTGTCTTACTCTGCTTACTTCTGTATACGTATTCTTAATCTACAGTCGTTTTTGAGATTAAGATTTTTTCCGTAAAACATTAATCAGTAATATATAATTCATATTTATTTATTTATTTAAGAAGTTCAACAGCCTTTACAGAAAATATATACAGACATGTTTATATGTGTACTATTAGTATAGCCAATGATAGAACTCCCTTGAAATTATACAAAATTAACTCTGAGTTGGAATTGAAACTTGTTTTAAAAGGTAACTTACAGGAAGATAAAATATTTTAAGAAATACATGGGGAGTTCTACAAATTGGGGAATTCTGGTTGGCTCAGGCCGTAGAAAAATATATATTAATAGTTTGTGTTAAGTAACGCTACGAAATCGAAAGTTTATATTTGTTTCTAATTGGACGCTCAAAATCATCTCTCTGAAGCAAATATTTATGCAACAAATTTACCTACAAATGGTCAAATTTGTCACTTCCCTGTGGGGCGACATTCCAAAATCCAATATATAAAACCATATAATTAAGTTTAAAATGCAGTTTTATAGAATCATTTTATTATACAATAATAATCATTTATATGTAGTTTCCGGAAGACCTAAAACGGTATAACGACCTCTTATTTTCTCCGAGATTTTGTCGACTAAACAAAGGCGACGCGTATTAAGTGTCACTTCCCTGTCACCTAAAAGTTAGTTAAAATCACCTTGAAATCGAATAACAAGTAACTTTGCCACTCAACCAATAGATAGAAAGAGGTGACGACAACATAGTAACGGCTGTGTTTTATTTCACTCGCGCGGCGATCGGACGTGCCCGTGTGTTTAGTGGAGACAGTCGCGTTCGGGTCAGACAAATTTTCACTCACATGGTACATATTTACATTTCAATTATTAAATATTATTTCATTTTAATGTAATGAAAGTATTTCTTTAAGTTGTAGGAAAGATTTAAGGAAATTGTTTTTGAAATAAAATAAAGCTATCTTCTAGATTTAGTTAAATAACATTCAAAATATCACTTTCCTGTCTACCACTTCCCTGGAAATACATAGACAGGGAAGAGAGATCACTACAGGGAAGTGAGAAAAGGCATGTTTTGTCGCTGTTAGCCCTAAATGACCTGTGCACTGCTTCATTGCAAGCTTTTATTTAACTTGCCTTATGTGCTAGTTTGTTAGTTAGTATGTATGGGACAAATATTGCAAGTCAAATTTGATCAACTATCCAGGTTCCAATAGAGTTAAAATTTTACACACTTGTTTAAGTCAAGTGACGATGCAATGTCTAATGATGGAGACGGATGGTGACGGACCCGGAGTTATTTTAAAATAATGATTTTGGGGGCCTCCGGCTTCGTAGGGAGGGTCACTACCAACTAAGACATAGTGGTCGTCAAATTCTAATGTAAGTTATCAAATATTACTTATATTTGGCAATCATTTAAAATCCAAAATAATCTCGAAGTTCTTTATAGAGCCGACATGGGTAAACCAAAAGAGAAATCACAGACTATAGAAGAAATATTAAGAACAAAAGAAAAAGTGAGAGAAAACTAACGTTTAAAATTAAAAAAAAAAAACCGGAAAACATGGCCGGCTATAAAGAAAAGGACAAACTAAAATATTTTGGAGAGAGCTACAGGTATAAGAAAGACCGTCTCAGAAATGTCGGATCGAGAAAACGAAAATGTAGAAAAGCATATCGGGAGAGATCCAGTAAACACTATATAAATAAATGTGCCGCAAATAAAGCTACTGTAGATTTTATGATAGCTAATACACCATCAAGCATGTGCGATGAGGTGTCGATTCATGCCTCATCAACGCCACCATCTGTAACACAGTCACCTAGATTGATAAGAGTTCAGCTGTAATTATCAAATGATAATTACTCGACCTTGCCTTTAGAAAATTTATTTTGTTTAAAATTTCGTTTAATAAAGAAAAGTTAATATTCATTATAATTATTATTTCTCTATAACGACAAAATTTCTTAGTCTAAATTATCAGTTCCCTGGTTGGTATATACATTTAGATGTCATATTGCATATAAATAGTTTTATTTATTAAATACATCAAGTTAATTATAAGACCAAAAAATCATCTATAGTCACTTCCCTGTATCTACTCTCATTTCCCTGTCTACTGCAAATTGAGAAATGCCTATAACTTCTAAATTAATAAATAATTTGACTGGCCTTTTTACATTTAGAGTACTCCATCATGTTCTATTATAATAGTTAAATTAAGAATTATTTACGATTAATAAAACGATGGACCAAAAAAAATTCAAATTTATTCCCTTGTCTGTAGAACTAGCCACATATCTACGAACAAAAACGAGCAAAAACTTCTGCAACACTGAAGTTTGTTCAATTATTGTGTGTATGTGTGTGTGTGTGTGTGTGTGTGTGTGTGTGTGTGTGTGTGTGTGTGTGTGTGTGTGTGATTTGAACAGGTATCTGGATGCGAGAAACGGGTCAACATTTTGGAATGATTTGTCGTAGGTACTTGCTATTCTAGTCATAATTGAGTATTGACCATAGTTGGTGCGATGCCAAGGAACGTGAAATAGTTTCGTGTGTCGAGTTCGGCGAGAGGGAGCGCGGAGTCCAAGCTGTGACAATAGTTGCATGCAGTCTAGTTGACCGCTTAGAACGTCATGCAGAAACATCATATCTGACACAGTACGACGTGATTTTAATGGTAATAGATTGTGAAAAGAGCAGCTTTCTTCATATGTTTCAAATCTATTCCTCACACGATAGTTACAGTATTTAATAATTTTTTCCTGGATATGTTCAATCCTATATTTATATGTGATGTATTGAGGCGACCAGACAGGACAGGCATACTCGAGTATGCTGCGAACATACGCGCAGTAGATTGTTTTAATAAAAGAGATATCTGTTATGGGGCGGCACACTCTGAAGACGAAAGCAAGACCTTTGTATGCTTTGTTTACGATAATGTCTATATGTTCTCTCATGGTGAGCTTATAGTCTAAGTGAATTCCTAAGTCATTTCATTTCATTTATTTATTCAATAACAATGTCAATTGTGTTTGAAATACAAAAAAACTTAATCTAACATCATAAAGTAAAATACAATTAATATATGAATTAATAATACAAAAATAGTCTCTAATAGACTGTACCCTTTCAATAGAAGACCCTTGAATGGTATACGGGAAAGTAACAATTGTACGTTTCCGAGTAAACGACACGAGCTGACACTTTTTAACGTTAATATTTATTCTGTTGTTGACATAATATTCAGATAAACGATCTAAGTCAGCCTGAAGATCTTGACAATGTGATGGTGTACGGACTGATAAAAATATTTTAGTGTCATCAGCATACATTAAAAAGTGTGAATGTATAAAGCAAGAGTATATATCGTACAGATAAATATTGTATAACAGGGGGCCCAAATGGGAACCTTGGGGTACCCCAGATGTGATGTCCACCAATTTTAAACTTAAAGTTTCCTATTACTTATGAACCGCAAGAGATATTCGCGGTTCTTAAAAAAAGATCGGTATCATTTATCTAAAATCTGTACGTTTGATATTCCGAAAGAAGTACTTAAACATTCGTTTTTAGAATATGATTATTTCTTATAATTTCGTCCGTGCATATAATTGAATGTAATCATTCCTTAAGGGGATGGAAGAATGTGTAGGAAAGCAATAACTAAGCCTGCAGTTTAAACAATATATTGCAATAATTTCTCTAACACGATAACGAGTTCTACACGGCGCGGACGAAGTTGCGGGCAAAAGCTAGCAAATAAATAATCATACAGAAATCAAAATCTTATATACCTAAATCAATACTTAAACATCCAAATCTCAGGAACAAATATTCGTGTTTATCACACAAATAAAGGCCTTAGCCAGGATTTGAAGCCCGGACCACCAGCTACGTAGGCAGAGTCACTACCAACTAGATTCAAGTGGTCATCACAAATAAGTAATAGTTACATAGGTACGTAGTGTCTACTCGATCGACGGGATGTTACCCATCTACATGGTTAATGAAAATAGCAAATTTGACAATTGTTGCTCTGTGTTTCTTGACTTGGGTGCGTGCGCGCGTGCTTTCGTGCGTGTGTGCTTGCGTGCGTGTGTGTTGATCATAATGACTCTTATTCTTAACCCTTTGAACGCCAAGAGCCTATAAAGTGGTCGTGTGTCGTTGTGTCCACCATGCCAACAACCACTAAAACGTCAGAGTGAAGGTGCACTTGAACGTGAAAAAAAACAATGATGAATTGTTTTTATTTCTTTTTATCGGTTTAAACGTTACGTAAATTTTTGATATCTCGGCGTCTGAGTGATCACTTCATTCAAATATGGTGGCGTTCAAAGGGTTAATTGATACAACTCTACCTACTCTTTTGGCGTGATTTTTAGTAGAATGCTGTGTTTATGTCTATGCCGATTGGCGGCACCTATACCTCTATACGTGGTCGAATTTTTGAATGGAGATAGCAAATTTAATACATAGAAAAGATTCCTTTATTATTTCAAAGAAAAGCAAAACTGCTTTCTGAGATTTTTAAAATTTTCTTGCAACACACGGGAATCAAACCGGCCAAATTTCGAAATTACACAGGTAAGTACAGGACTTTTTGGGCATATATTTTTTTTTATGACATAGGAGGCAAACGAGCAGACGAATCGCCTGATGGTAAGCGATTAGCGCCGCCCATGGACACTCGCAACACCAGAGGGGTTGTAAGTGCGTTGCCGGCCTTTAAGATAGGAGTACGCTCTTTTCTTGAAGGTTTGAAGGTCGAATCGGTCCGGAAATACCGCAGGCGACAGTTCATTCCACAGTTTAGCTGTGCGAGGCATTAATGATAGGGTCAATCATAAGGATCCAATATCTTTAACAAACATAGTAAATTAAATGAAAGGAATACCATGTATAGAGGTATAGGTGGCGTTTTTCGTACAGGTGTAAGCATCTTCACAATTGCCAGACAGCTTGCTTCTTATACTACTGAACACCTTGCCTGAGGGTTTATCACTAATAGACCTGGACGTTCTCCAGTGGAACACCAAACGAATATTGTTCTTAAAACTTGTCAAGGAATTCCACCAATAACGCCTGATTCAATCAATTACGGCTTTAGGGATTATTATTAAAACATCAGTTGATATTTTATAAAATAAACCTTTTACTTTTGAAGACGAGTTCGACACAGTTAAGCGAAAATAGATGGGCACAGTATAATATTTCTAATAAGTACCTTGCTTTAAGAAACATCCGTTTTATTAAACCTTATTGATAGCATTCTATAGCACATTACGTTCTTAATATTTAATATCAAATAATGTTCTTTTAATGGAACAGGAAAATGTTATCTCGGTCTTCACAGTAACATGATCTTTGCCTTACGAAAACTTGGACAGATAAATTTCTTGAAATAAGATATAAGAGAACACCTACTAATGGAATAAACAAATGCTCATTGTACACTCACAGACTTTAATTGTTGAGCCATTTAGAGCTCACTTCATACTGGGATTCATAGTTAGCTATAAAGTGTCCAGTATAAAGTGAGCTCTAAATGGCTCAATAAAGTCCGCGGCCGTACCTAATACTGTTTAAATTATCTACGTGTTAATGCTTAAACTTATGTTTTTATTATATTCAACGGACTTATTTCCGCCAAACATGATACACCAATTTACTGCACAATATTAGAATACGACGCTTCAGACATACCTACACACTTAATATATAATGACCTTGTCTAATAGGTTTTAAACTACGTATGGTTTAAACAGAATATGTTAATGTAAACCAAACTCTACACAAAATACTATGGTATCTGTGTAAAGATAGTATTCACAACAATTAAAAATCAAAAGCTACGATACAAGAGAGGAAAAATTTATATTATAAATTAAACATGTACCTTCTAAACCATAATGTGTTCCGCCAAATACCAGCGCAAATAATGCACTCAACACGAGAGCTGTCCACGGCAACATAGTTGATTAGTGACTGATTTATTAATTTAAAACTCTATCGATCAAACGTTGCGAATCTTCCGTGTGTGGTTCCATCACTGATTCATAGACACAAGAAAAGTAAGTAAACCGGTTTTAGTTTTTAGCGCTCGGACAAAGAAAAAAGCGGTCAAGATCCGCCGCGGTTTGATGTTTACTTGAATTTACACAGCAGTTCGTCTCCATTGCACGATCTGATTAATGGTGTATTACTTACAAGCCTTAAATTAACTTTTCTGAAACAAAGTAACTTCTATGTCATTGTAAGTCTTGCAAGTCGATTTCATCTTTAGATTTTATACTTTCCAAGTAGCCTATTTCCACATTTGTCGGCATGGAGGCTGTCATTAGAGTCAGAACCGATTCCTTACTGCGCGCCAACATTTATTTGCTACAAGGAGAGGCCCGCTGATGTGGGGCGGTACGTATGTAGTATACTGCCCCGCTCAAATGTAATACTGACAGTATAACGACAAGTGAGGAAATCTAGTAGGTAAGCTTACGTCAAAGTACTAAATACCGAATACCGATCCCTTCCCGCCTAGTCTTAATAATGTATTATAGGCTATCCTCATCCTTGCGTTATACCAACACAGTTGGATCCTGAGGGATACCCCAGGTCCACTACCTAATCCGAACCACTGGCGTAGGCACAAAGTTTTTACACAAGCAACTGCCATCTGACCTTTCAACCTGTGACTGGGTAACTTGACTGTTTGAAATGCTCAAGCCGCCTGAAGGCCTCTAACTTGGCTTATCGACTTCTGTCATAGGCGAAGCCGGGATCAACGGCTTAATCTGCCTTACAAAGCACGAGAGCGCTCAGTCAGTAACCACTTAAAGCGGTCACCCATCCAACAGTTGACCTGGGCCTCATACCGTAAGCGGGACGCTGGCGCCGCTGGGCCACGAGCGCTACCCTAATGTGTAATACGAGTAGGTTAAGTATATCTATATTAATTCTCGTATCTACATCAGACAGAACAGTAATTGATAATTTTAAACACCAAGATGCTCTAATGATTTATTTATTTATTTATTCGGAGATCCAACTGTTGCTTAAACTACATTAGTTCCAAACATATGATACAAAAAGCCAATTACAGGTTATAACCAGTAACAACATTTTAACATAAAAACAAATGGTGATTAGCACTAAAAACTTCATCACAAAAGATGAAAAAGATGATTGGATGAAGATGTTACTAAAATGATTATTTTCTTTATAAAAATGTATTTCTTATTAAGGCGACTAAGGCAGGCTTTGACCAAATCAGCCATCAAAAATATCAGCTATAGGGCGTCCACTGCTGGATATACGCCTTCCTCAATTCCACGGGGGGTAAATGCCATAATCCCCACGCATGCTGCTTGGCATGCGGGTTGGCGATCACAGTATCTCCACCGCACTTCAGGGATGTTGCTGCCCATCCCCCGGTGGTCTTGGTCGTTGTTTTAGGACATAGCCGGGTTCGGCTAAGGCGACTGTAACTCCCAAAGTTTTGTCTCTTTCTCTCGAAAGTGGCATACATAACTTGATATGCTGTCGTCTTCGCCCGCTCAAGGACCAACTTACAAAATTTGCAAATAAAATTAATATTGTCAAAACGAATGATTATGTGTAAATCGGCGTAGACTGTACGACAGATGTGGGCGGTTCTCTGATAACATTCTCACATATTGCCAGATAATATTGTGGTTTCGATGCTTAGTAACTTGACGCGAGATAACACAACGCTATTTAACCAATGCAAATGTTTACCTACTTGTTAATATTTAGTAAATTAATGATGTTATTATGAACGTGTTTGGTTTGAATATACGCACAAATAACTAAATCCATTACAGATTTTAGTTTTGACAAAAGTATATAACAAGAAAATTTAATTAAAAACTAAAAAGCCTGAATGCGTTTCTGTGTAATTTGGCGCCAAAATTCCGCCATTTTGTTTTTATTTTTATTTTGATATACCCAATGCCACTCTCACAGTAAATACGAATCTAACGACACCTCTCAAGCAAAAATCCATCAAGTCGTTCAGGCTGCAGAGCGTGCCAAACAATTATACATACATACATGCATACTCTCGAAAAACATAACCCTCCTTCTGGCGCAGTCGCGTAAAGATGTATTTAACATTTATCCCATCAAAAACATAAATGTGAAAATGGCAGCCAAGTTCACCGACAAAAGAATTGAGATCTAAATTGGCGCCAAGTTCCGTAGATTATTTGAAAAGTTGCCAAGTTTGGCACTAGATTGTTTACAGTAAAACTAATTTACTGCGGCTTAATGCATTTTGAGCCTTAACTTGGCAGTTTTCTATGCAGTATGTTATAATAGGTATATTTCTAGAGGTTTAGCATCTCATTTCGAAAAGTATCACGCCATCAATGACATGATGTAATTATGTATATTGAAATCACTCGCCAGTATCGTGGGTATTTAAATGACTGTATATTTGTATGTTAATTAATCAGTTTATATAACTGTTAACTTTAATTACTTATCACGTTATTTGAACGTAAATATATTATTACGGGAACACAACAAGTCACTGTATCTTATGCCGATGTTTTATATTAAGTTATATAAAATTATACATAGATATAGCCTGCACGTAAGTATTAAGGATGATTCACAGTAGGGGTTCCGTGTCCGGGCCGGCCCGTTTTCTTCTAGAGAAATACGCCGGCCGTTGCGTTAGCTGTCATAGAAAACGGGCCGGCCCGGACACGGAACGGTCTACTGTGAATCATCCTTAGCGTGCAGGCTATACCTATGTATAATTATATAGTTTTAGTGTAATTTAATTGCCATGTTGTATTTTTTCTACCTTCAATAGATAACCATGGAGATACACTACTCCAGATGCCGCAGAGCTAGTATATAAAACATCTTTACGTATCGTACCGTCAAGATACAATGTTAACGAGTCCTTGAAAAGTTAAACGCAGAATTAATAATTCTCAGGGAAACCCCAATCGTGACGTGCAAAACATACATATTTATATAGTCTTTACAATCAATTGAAATGACATTTTAATAGCAAAAAGGCCCAGTTAAAGAATTGTCAGTTGCAGCTCGAGCCATCTATTGAAATGATAACCTCAACTAATTAGTGGCAGCCATGTAAGTGAGCATTAGGGAATGCGAATAGGCCATTATGCTGTCGCGGCGGGTGACAGCGGGCTTAGAGGGTGTCGGTCGGGACAGGTGTCGCTGCCGCAACAAATAGCCATTTACCGGTGAGTGCGCCCGCTGCTAGAGCAAGTGTGCATAGGTTTTGATTTGCTTTTTAATTTACACGAACTAGTTGCCCTGCCCTTATTTACAAACGCTTAACCTGTTTTAGCTAAAATGAAAAACCATCAAATGGTCTCAGTGCGGCCATCTATTGCAGAACTTCGACAGGAATACGTTTATATAATTTTTTTTTCTTTGCACCTTTTATAAGTTTAGTTTGGCCCAATGGTTGGCTGGTAGAAAATGCCACTAAACCCGCCATTTGTACATTTATGTTATGTAAAGTTTCAATAAATATATAAACACCTCGTATTTGTCCTTAAAAAAATATTGCGACGAATTGAGAACCTCCTTTTTTTGAAGTCGGTTAAAATAGGTTGTTCCTCTATTTGTTATTTACTATTCGTTGTATTGTCATACATTCATGGTTATCTACAACTTTTGCTAATGTTGCAATTAAAGACTGAAACAAAAAACACGTGATCTGCAGCGCGTGCGTGCGCGCGGGATGCCAAGATTGAAATTTCCTAGCTGGCAAACATCGGGTTTGTGAGACAGCGAACACTCTGTGCGCAAGCACTACTATTTATTCTGTGGTAAAGGTCTACTGTTCTACTGTAATTCTCTCCACGGCCGGCGCGGCCGCGGTCGCCCCGTCTAGTCCGGAAGGTGTTCTCAATTTGTCGTCCGGAATGAGATTGTCGCCACTTTCTGTATTAAATGGCTTTTACATTTCACTTTACGCGGCCTGTGATTGAACTAAAAATAATATCAACAACGGTAAATGTAAAAAAAAATCTAACATGTTCTAATGGAAATACGTATGATGTATTCAAATGCGTAGACGGCATACCGAAAGGGACACTTATAAAACCCAGGTACTTTCTTTAAACTCGTGCTCGTGGCCAATCATTAAAGTAACGAAGTAGTAATGGGCAATCATTAAAGTAAAGGAAAGAAGAAGAAAAGTAGTCCGTGGGATATTTAGCAATGTGACAGATAGATAGAGCGGCACCGTAAGGGTTCCTTTTTAACCATTTTGATACAGGACCCTAAAAGCAAAGACATTTCAAACATTAAACGTCACAACCATTTGCTTATAACGTTAAACTACGACCAGACCACCGGGAGATGGGCAGCAGCATCCCTAGAGTCGATGGAGATACTGCGATCACCAATCCGCATACTAAGCGTGGTGATTATGGCATTTACCCCCCATGAAATTGCGGGAGGCCTGTGTCCAGCAGTGGACGTCCTTCGGCTGATATGGTGGGGGTGGTGGTTAAGCAGCGCATTTAACCAGCTGTTTCCAAAAATGTCTTTTACCTAATAAATAAACAACTGCAGTAATAAAAATACCTACATTCCTGATTAATACACTAAGTTATTAGCCGGTTTTTTTCATGGCGTGCTATTGCTATTTCATTATTCTGTGCACTCTTGCAACTTTCAATTTCAAAGTCATCTACTCGAACAGTTTGAGCCACACAGACGTTTAATTTAGAGCCTGCGCGATCAGAATAGCTCGCTTTGGCTCTCCGTTAATTTGCAACAATCCGAAATCAGGCGGAAAACTATCGAAGTTCCGGCTAAATGAACAAGAAGTTTCTGTTCTGAACGCATCTACTACACTGCAGCAGTCGCGAACACTTCCTTTACTAGTTTCCGTTAGTTGGTCTTCCTGCAAGTCAAATACAAGATATTGCCGTTTATAAGTTGTGACATTTAACTCAGAACTACTACCAACCAGCAAGAGCTATAAAACGAAAGGTTTACTTTACAGGGGATTTTTGTTGATACCGGTCAGATATTCCTATGAAAGCCGGAAATAAATAACAGCTAACTCCCATTGTCAATATTTGTAGCATATTTTTTCTACAACAAATATTCACATTCACAGCATTGAAAAAAAATCTACAAGTAAAAGCGATGAACAAATCCGGCATGTACTAAATAAATTTTGAATAAAAAAATTACGAGTGGTATAATTCTCCGAAACAAACCAATTAATATGGCTTTTTGTGCTTGTGAGTCAGTCATTCAAAATTTCTACGATTTTTTTAAAACATAGGTACAATACGGTAATTCACTGATAGTCAAATGAGCATTTTTTACGAAACGTCAAAGACGCTCGGTTACTTTAGTATGAAATTTGTGGGGAAATGTGCCTAATGACGTCACAATTTTCTTTGGTCAAACTGCGTTCTTTGTTTCATGTTTATGTATTTAAAAATCTTTAAAATTGCATAAATAAGCTGAAGTTTGTTATTTTTCCCAGTATTTTCGTATGATTTGCCTATTAGCAAAAAAAAAAATAGTGTTGTGTAACTCTGATTTTTCGCCTACAGCAACATTAAGAAAAAAGACCATCCATTTACGAAATAACCTATAGATATTCTTGACTGCTTAATAAACTTAAAATATTCAGCGGATTTCTATCAATAAACTTTTATCCAAAATGTTTTGTTTCATTTCATGCTGCAGAGAACCTATTTCGTCGGTATGAAAACTCCAACATATTCCCGGGCAGCCATGTATTCTCCCAGCCGTTTGTTAAGCTCTCGAATTATGTGGCGCCCTGGGGAGCCCCACAGTAAGCAACACTAAGCAAGCAACCCGTTTCGTTTTTCGCTACCCCGCAAAATATATAATTCATTTGACCAGACAGAATTCTTATTGGCAATTTTAGTTCACATGCAGAGTTCTCAATTACAATTCCAATTTTTTCCTTTTATTTAAAAATTTAGAAGTTTCGTTAGCACCGTTACCGTATAATACAAAATTAGTAAACCAATTTTATTACGATTTCTAAACTGCCAGCATTATGTTTACCATGGAACTATCACATCAACACTACTTGTATTATTGTGTATACAGTGCGTTACCGGTGGGCTGTATGTTTCATTAGCAACTTTTTGCATGTATTAACAAATCTTAATTATTTGAATTAACTATACAATCAAACTTCTTAAATCTGCCCCTTCAATGTATTAGGTGCACTTGCTTAAGATGACGTGGTAGTAAACAAAACATTAAGAGCTGTCATTTGTACTGTCTTGACAATTGACTTTGCTTTACATTGCTGGCAATTTAAATTTTGTTCGAAAACAAAGGAAATTGAAAGTTCATGGTTAGGTTTAAGAACTACGTTTCGATACCCTGCTTTAAAAAAGCCGACTGTATAGGGTCCACTATATTAATATTATGACGCTTAGGTTTGACGCTGTGTTTCGTTAACGCAGAATGCCGGAATGATGCACCATTGAGTTAATTTAATGCATATGTCAACGCAGTGTCAATTGAACTGCGTCATAATAGCAAACTGCCGTAAATGGCGAAGCTCAAATTACGCTGTTTCAGTGAATTCATGCGTTTCCACATTCTCGGCAAAACTGCACGAGATTTGCCGAATACGAGAGTGTGGAGAGAGTATTCGTCTATGTTCGTATTGTCTCGCCTATGTTCGTGTTGTCTCCGTTTCGAGTCAGTAAATGACCAAACATCAAAGAGCTGTCGTAAAGTGTCGTGTTATAATAAATTAATATTGGGGGACAATCTTACACAAATCGACCTAGTCCCAAGCTAAGCAAAGCTTGTACTATGGATACTAGGCGACGATATACACTTATATAGATAAATACATACTTAAATACATAGAAAACATCCAAGACCGGAACAAATAGTCATGCTAAATGCACAAATAATGCCCTGGTCGGGATTCGGACCCGGGACCTCTAGCTTCGGTATCCATTCACACTCTCGCTATCCCGACGAAACAGTCTCCTGCCTCTTTCGTACGATAGCTTATACATACCGTCATTTTTTAAATCAAACTAAATATTTCTTTACATACAACTTTGTGAGAAGGGAAAAAAACATGTTCTAGCTAAAAGAGGCTTGACAAGTTTCATGGACATAAGTTCTAACCAAGTAGGATAAAAATATTTAGGTTAGGTTAGGTCATCCAGGAGCCATTCCTTTAATATTGTTTTTAATATAAATTTACTAAATAATGGAGTTTGTCTTAATAGACTTATTTGGTTAAAAGTTTTAGGTACTATAAATGCTGACACTCTTTGCCCATAATAATTGTTAGCCCTAGGTTGGACAAGTTTTTTTTCTCTGACACTTCTAGTATTATATGTATTTTTAATACTTAATTTATACTCATTACTGTACTTAGTTATGCTCCAAAGCGATCAAATATTTGATTTTTCTGTCTACTGGTATTATTTTACAAATCGGAAACAGTTTATCATATTTTCCTTTACAATTTTGCTTAACTTTCGTACTAACTAAGAACTTAATCAGTCTTCTTTGTAATTGTTTAATTTCTTTTATGTAGGTTATTTCGTAGAAGAGTTGACTAACCTCGGATTTACCCTAATGTATTTAAAAATCTTTAAAAAGCAAAAAAAAAAAGCGAAGCGTCACACTTTCCTAGTATTATTGCGAGATTTGTTAATTAGCAAGGTAAAACTAATTTTATGTATAATGTTGTCAACATCCCAATTAACCAGTTCCGAAAACTCTAACGTTTGATACGCGGGCAGTAGTTGGACGTGATGCGATATATAGCGACTTTGCGCAGCTGTCAGGGTGCAACACAAATGGCTCAATTAAACGAAGCCGATGCGACATCGAAGCAACAACAAATGGAGGACTCATCTGTCCACTTGCGCCCGGCCGGACGGCACAATGTCACGTACTAAATTGGTTGCCTGACCATCTATCTAGTGTTATAGTTTAAAAATATACGATACTATCAATTTGTCTGAAAGTGGAACGAGCTGCCGAAAACAAATTACCAATACACCGGCAATCAAAGCGGTGTAAAATATGCGTTTTTATGTTTACATATTTTATTGATCAAGTAAGTACCCAAAAACACCTGAATACGAATTTCATAATTCTTTAGGTACAGTCGAGTAATTTGGTTTCTGGGCCACTTTGTACCTTGTCACAGTGATAAGAATATGAGACCTCTAGAAGCTTTCATATTTATTTTCATTGTGACAAGGTACGAAGTGGCCGAGAAATCAAATTCCTTCGCTGTACCTACTTAAATATGGGGCTGGGTTGGCACGCGGATCAATATGCGCTAGTTATTGCTTTTTGATTTTCGCTACTCATTACTTTGCCCTCCTGTGTTGTCGGTAGGCAGCTTTGGTTTTATTAATGAAAAGGCAATAAGCTCCCGGCTTATTCGCGGAATAAGCATTACCCTCGAGAAAGTTCGAAGCAATACTATAGCCGTTGCTTAATTGGCTAGAGTTTTAGAGCTGAATATTTACAAGTTTTAAGCAAATGCAGTTGAACTTTGTTCGAGAGTTCCTCGTAATTCAGGCATTAACTACGTATGTACGTTGAAACGTTACAGAAATAGTGATCCCATCAAAAACATAAATGTGAAAATGGCAGCCAAGTTCAATATGCGATGCGTGGTTGTCGTCTTCACCGATAAAAGAATTGAGATCTAAATGGGTGCCAAGTTCCGTAGATTCACTGAAAAGGTGCCAAGTCCGGCACTACATTGTTTACAGTAAAACTAATTTACTGCGGCTTAATGCATTTTGAGCTTTAACTTGGCAGTTTTCTTAAATATCCAACAGATTTTATAGTATTATAACATATTGCATAGAAAACTGCCAAGTCAAGGCTCAAAATTCATTAAGCCACAGTAAAAAAATAGTTTTACTGTAAACAATGTACTGCCGGACTTGGCACCTTTTCAGTGAATCTACGGAACTTGGCACCCATTTAGATCTCAATTATTTTGTCAGTGAAGATGACAACCACGCATCGCATATTGAACTTGGCTGCCATTTTCACATTTATGTTTTTGATGGGATAACATTACTTTTTGTCAAACTTCATCATATGGTGCTTTCCAAGAGCGAATGCACGAGTTACTATACAAATTACCCAAATCGCTTTAGGTGCACCTTAAATATTTGAAGAGTTCTCTCGATTTCTTCAGGACCCTATGATCAGATTCTTACATGATAACAATGGGACTACCCCTGAAGTATATCGTTTCAAACAAAAAATATTTTTCCAAATCGGTTAAAAAATGACGGAGTTCTGAGGTAACTAGCATAAATAATAATAATAATAAAACTAATAAAAAAATCACTGTTTCTGATTTTTTCTGGTGTACACACACAATTACCAAGTAGCATGCCAAATTTCAGCTTTCTAGGTCATCTGGAAGTGGGTTAGGTTTTTGATTACTAGTCAGTCAGTCAGTCAGTCATAATTATTAAACCTAAGGGTAAAACTGAAAGTTTCGGGAATAGAAGAAAATATGCAGTATAAGTGAGTTTATTTATTTTTATTGTTTTTCAAAATATTCTCCTTTGTATTTCATGCACTTATGCATGCGTTCAAACCAGTCCATAAAGCACTTTTTGAACTCTGAAGTACGGGTCGACAAAATGGCTATTTTATAGGCCTCCACTGCTTCTTCTGGCGTCTGAAACCGCTGACCACGCAGTTTGTCCTTGATTCTGGGGAATGTAAAAAAGTCGTTGGGACTTAAGTCAGGGCTATATGGAGGGTGGTCCAATATTTCGACTTTTTCACCGTCCAGGTACTCAGTTGTTGTCCGAGCGGTGTGTGGGCTGGCGTTGTCGTGGTGAAGGATGATGCGACGACTAGGGTTTGTTTTTCGGAGTTCAGCAAAGACGTTCGGCAAACAAATAGTGGTGTACCAATCAGCATTGACTGTTCTACGATCCTCAAGAGCCACAGTAGCTACGTGACCAGATTTAGAGATAAACGTAGCCACCATCTTCTTAGCCGTACTGCGAGAACGAACAACTTTTGTGGGTTTGAGCTCGTCTTCGAAGACCCATACTCGGGATTGGTTTTTAGTTTCAGGCTCATAAGCGTATATCCACGACTCGTCACCTGATACTATGCTAAAAACAGCATTTGAGCGTCCCTTGTTAAATCTTTTCAAAGTTTTGCGGCACCAATTGACACGGACTATTTTCTGCTCGTCAGACAATAGGTGAGGTATCCAACGGGAAAATAACTTTTTCACGCCTAATTCTTCTTTTAAAATAATTTGTATTTGACTCATTCCAATACCCAGGTGCTCTTGAATTTCCCGATATGTCACATGTCGGTCTTCATTTATCAGACGACGCACAACATCGACGTTTTCTTGCGTGACTGCCGATTTTGGTCGACCTTCACGCACTTCGTCGGTGAGGGATACACGGCCACGTTGAAATTCTGAATACCACCTGTATATTGTAGTCTTTGAAGGAGCTTCAATATTAAAAGCAGCAACCATCCGCTCTTCACATTGTTTTTGTGTTAGTCCACTTTTAAAGTCATAATAAATCATAGCTCTGAAATTTTCACGGCACAATTCCATTTTAAGCAGTGAGTCGACGACTTCAATAAACAATTGAAACCGAACCATACTTTTTTTTTCTAAGTGGCCAGTGTGTTGAGATAAGGAAACTTCAGAGATTATAAAAAGGTATAATACATGTTAAAAATAAATTAATAAGTATTCGATTCCCGCCACTTTCAGTGCAAGCCTCGTATTTAAGAAATTTGGGGTCCTCGTTGTTCTAAAGGATCTTAATACATGTACCAAATTTCATTTTTTTATGTTAGATAGACTTGGAGTTCTTGGGGGGTCAAAAGTGGCTCCAAACGGTTCGTGTAATATAACACACGGCTGCTGTCTGCCAGTTCCTGGGGTGAACTAGGTTGGACACGCTGCCGCGTGTCTAGATAAATACAATTTATGGATCTTGTTTCGTTTCATAATTATTCAATCATATTGGGGATTTTTTGTGTTTTCCAATTCTGACACCATTTAAAAAAAAACTGATGCTGATAAGAACAGGGATGCTTGTGACTATTTGAAGTGATTTATTAGGTTATACCCTAATATTATAATATTATGCATTTACTTAAGGTGACTCTTTTGACGCAGAGGAAATGCGTTTATGTATCCCCCCGGGACTAGGGAAGGCCCATTGTGGGGGTATGTAGTACTCATATTAAAAATAAAACCGCGATTATGAGAAGCGGAGCGTTTGTTGGCGCGATTTCCGAGAACTTTCGTTCGTATGTGAGGGAGGTGTCTTAACTTAAGACTACAACAACAATATAATATCTGGGAAATGTGTTAATATATTAGCGTGAAATAACTTATATTTATTTCATCTTTGAATTATTCATGTTAGGGACTTCAACATTTTCGTAACTGTCATAGTGACAAGCTAGATGCTTGTAGAATAGGTATACATATATATTGTGTATTAACAGGAGAATAATCGTGATTGTAAATTAATTAGCGCACATACATCACCTCCGGCCAGGACAGAATCAAAGGCGTCTAATGAATAGGAATATCCAAACTGTTACTTGTAATGACACAAACACGCCATGTAATTTTCGAGGGCTCATATCCTGTGAGATATCAAAGTACGTTTTATGTTAAATAATTTAATCTCAGCGCGCCTTGCTGCGTGACATGTCTCAACATAATTTAATCAATATTGTTTAGCGAGAATGAAATTAAGAGGGTGTTCAAATTTATGAACCCGAATATACGTATTCGGGTTCATAAATTTGTGTATCCTACGGCAACGCTTGGTATTCACAACAGGAAAAGAAATGTAACAAAGAGACACCTAAACGCTACGGCTCACGATCACTCATAGAATTTTCAGTAGGGACAATAAAAAAACATTTTGCCCTTCAAGGGGCTTCGAAATGGTAGGGTATATCCGAGAAACAATAATGTGTTCGATGTCTCAGTCTATCAGAGCGGAGTCAATGGCGAGCTCTGCAAAAGTGTCACGTAATATGTAAATCGTTCAGGTCACGATGTGTCCCGACTGTCAAAGGCATCCGGCGGTTCGTGCGGGGGCCCGTCTGTCTCGACACATCGGTTTGATATCGAAGTTATATTTTGGACGAAGTATGTTAGGTTTTATTTCTATTCGTAAATCTTTACGAATGTGCAGTAAAGACCGGATGAGTAACAAATGTGTGTTATTGCTGCGAAAAATTGATTGATTTCTTACTGTAGATACTTCTTACGTTTCCTACATTATTTTCGTCAGTAAATATAATAACTCTCAATAAATATTAAATATACACAAACAAATAGTCCAATACAAGAACACAAACAAAACAAAATCTATTTAAACCTAATAAAAAAGCGCGAGAAAGCTTATTCTCTCAATTAGATTTAAAAAACCCAAACTTAATACAAATACAAAAGTCTTTACTCATAATAAACATGTGGTACATGATCAGAGGGATGGGGCCTCCCTGTAAGCAATAGATTGCCTGTGTTGGGAAACACCGTTCTGCCTTAGGCTTCTTTCCGCTCTTACTTAATAGTATTTATTATGCTTAGGTATTTGGTTGATAATCGCCGAAACCATTACTTATTTCAGCGCCATTTGGCGTTAGTAAAACTTAAATTGAAAACGTTCAGTGTAGGCACCTTTCTGATTGGTCGATGTGGAGGCGGTACGATATGAGAAAACTGTCAGCTGTCAGTGTCAACTGATACTAATGCAGTACTGCCCCACTTCTGCGCATGGTTTTACTACTGTGCAAAAGTAATACTGACAATATAACAAGTGAGGAAATCTCACATCAGTAAGCTCACGTCAAAGAGTAAAATACTTATGACATATCGCTCCCGCCCCGCCAAGTCAGGAAGTCGCCTTAGGGTAGCAGGGTAATCACGTAACTTTTCGAACGTACGATATGTAAATGACGCTCCCACTGAGGAATAAGCTGAGGTTTTCCCGAGGCACTACAGTATGGGGTTCTTCAGGAAAGGACTGTATACATTTTTAAAGGGTCGGCAATGCGCATGAGACATCCCTGGAGTTGCAGGAACCCATAGGCTGCGGTGACCGCTTACCATCAGGCGGGCCGTACGCTTGTTTTTTTTTTTTTTTTTTATTAAAAAATTAAAAATGGGATTGCTCTTGGCCAGCATCTAGCCAGGGGGCAAAGATGAGGCCGACGATGAAGCGAGCTCACCCAGAAGATGCCTATTCACTCGTGCCTTAAAAAGGTCCAGGTTGTATGAACTCGGAAATACAGTAATATTTGCCACCGACGTGGTATAAAAAAAATGTAACTATAATATTTAGCATGGAATATATGACATTTAGATTTACATTATACGCACGCTCGAAAACGTTGTGTAATTAGCCCGCAGCTAACTCATACAAGCTGCCAACACAGAAGTATCCACTTAAAAAAGGACTGTGCTGTGAAAAACAACACTGTGTGTAAACCCTAGCAACATTCTTAGGACAAGAGCGCGCGGTAACATGCGCTCGAGAAATGTAATATTTATTTCAACTTCGAATGTTGAGTTAAATAGACGTCTGGATCTCCGGCCGATTTTCTCAATGATCACTTCACTTTCGAACGTAACAAGGGTAAGAGTTTTCATATAAACAGATTCACTTCTGCTTTGTTTTGTGTTATTTTCCGGACGTTTTTTGGATTTGTGTGATCGAAAACACTATGGCATCCTTCGCAAAGTTACTTTATAAAGTAATTAGTTCTATCAAATTGAGAAGAGAGGATATGATTTGACGAAAGTTTTATATGAAAATATAATAGATAATAAATAAGAAGATAAAGATTAAGAAAGATAAGATTTTGATAATATTTTGAAGTTTAATAAATACTTAATTATTTTATAACATTATTATTTTGAGATTGATATAAATAACAGAAATTAAATAATTTATTTTTAGGTCACTGTTACCTCACTACTCACGCCTTAAATCACTCATCGCATTAAGATGAACTTTGGCATAATATAGTATGAGATCCCGGGATGGTTTTCATCGCTGAAGTAATTCCTTAACGCATTCACTGTCATTCCTTTTTCCTAGACCTTCGCTAGATGTCGCACTTTTCTAGGTGACGGTTTTTATGATGACGCATATGCCTCAGACGAATACGTGAGTTCATACTAATAAGTAAGACATAAGTAGAATATTTCAAAATTAATAGAACTCACATATGCGTTAAAGGCACTTGGCGAAGTTCGCTAATTATATGAACTCGCAGATGCGTTCAAAGCACCATATGAAAGTAACGTAACGACAGAAAGATCGAAAAACACGGGGATATTTACTCTAAAAGTATAAAGAGTTACACTAAAACAACGTTAACAAATGCATTGTTCCCAAAGCGATATAATGACGATGCTCAAAATGCACAGGATTTAAAAATAAATCAGAGATGGGATGCTTAAAATGTCTTGCATCGAGAGCGGTGGGGCCGCATTTTTACCTGGAGTGTCGCTTAATGGTGCAACAATTTTGTGCGAATCTCGCGCGTTGCTTAAATATGCATCATGTCAGTCGTAATAAAATGAACATAGCTGTAGGCGTGCATTATGCCGCCCTAACGAGGCGCGCGCGGGAATCAAATCTGGCGCTCAGGCGAGAACCTATACAAGTCTGTTTTTTACTAAATTGAGCAATACACGTTTTCTATCGCAAATATTTCGGTATTATATGATTGAAGTTTATCAATCAGTTGTGCATAAGACATTTTTATTAATTGAAAATTACTGCTCTTTCTGACCTATTAATTTAAATTATATCTTATTAGTTTTTTTTGTTTTAATTTATTTATTTATTAATGGGGACCGAGCGCGCGTCGACTATTCATAGATCTCTCGAAGCGCCTAATAGAGGCTTCAGGTAACCAGAGGGCTGGCCTCTATTTCGCTCAGCGAATTAGTATTGCCGTGCAGCGAGGTAATACAGCCAGCCTTCTGGGCACCCTTCCCATTGACAGCGATCTGGGCCAAATTTTTTATTTGTAATTTTAATTAGGTTATTTTATTTATTTGTTTATTATGCTCTTGTATAAAGTACTTTATTAAAACAACATGTATATTATTAAAAAAACTAAATTAAACCCTTACTAATCTAAAAACTTAAGTCTAAAATTGGCCCCTGTGGCATGGTGCCGAGGGTACTAGCAGCCACCAGCCGTTTAGCTAACTATTAGTTAAATAACAATATGTGTAATAAGGTCACGGTTGCCAAATCTGGCTGACAGCAAGCAGACAATTTGGTATTCCAACTGAAATGTTCATGTATATTTTAGTAGGTAGTTTGGTTCATTTGTCTGAAATTGAACTATTGTCTCATTTTTAAGTTTGGTTATCACGTCAAACCAATACATAGTTCAGACTCGGACAAAACAACTGAGTTAACCGAACTAGATGGAAATGTTGCGTTTTCGACTTGTACCCGTTTCACAACAGCTACAATAATAATGTATCCTTTCGTATTTACGGTACAGTTCAGAGTGTACATCTCATTCATTGTGTTTTAAGTTAGCCGGTGATTTTAATGTCGGTATATAATAGTTCGAATTCTAGATACCATTACTGTTCAAATACAAAATAAGACGAACGCACACATCTGCTATCAATAAAAAAAAGACACTATTTCATGTCTCGGTCATTAGGATTTTTAAAGACATCAGCAAAAATGCCTTAATCTATGTTGAAAAAATGATTTTATATTTTACAGTACTGGGTCTGACTGTTATTCCAATCTTATACGGTCTCTGTTCAAATTCTCGGTTCCACGTACATAAGATTTTCTGAAGTCCTGAACTCAGTATACGTTACGTCGTTTATTGTTGTTCACCGCTAATAAATCAGGTAGTTTGTTAGTTAATATATAGTTGGTATGGGGTCGGCGTGGCCAGTATTTCCTCATCGCGGGTAAGATTGAGCAGCAGTAAGGCGATCATAACTCATGGTTACGCGGTGGGTGTAATCTCCCGTGTGGACGCTTGCAATAATCCTTCCCGTCGGTCCTCCGTTGTGTACGCGAGCTCGCCATTTTTACATTTTGACTATGACATGATATGACGCCTATGCTTTAAAGTCTGTTGAAAATTTGCAGTACCTGCCTTTCCGCTGACTATAATTTTTAGAACAAGATTTTATTTAACATATTACTCTTATGTTAGTTGTTGTCTAATATTGGAAGTCAAAGACCAACTTCCCGAAGTCCAATCGAAAGGACCATGGAACAAAATGGCTCTAAAACCAACAAAGCTGAGAGCTATTTCATTCTTCAGGTCTTTAAACCTACTATTAACTCGTATTCATTCACTCTGACTAAAATATGAATAACTCAGTTCGGCAATGAAATTAAACTTGGTGCCCATAGAACGAAATGAAGTAGATTTAAATACCTTTTTATCTAATGACCTAGCTCTCAGCTTTGTTGGTTAAAGGACCAGACTGCATACAAAGTTGCCCATAGTCCAAATGATAATCCAGTTAATCGGTACCATCAGACTTGATGAAAACAAGGTGGTTAGCAACTCCTAAACTACACAAAATAAATCCGTCGTTTTAGGAATTAGGATCATCTTATTACAATCCTTTCAGCAAGTAGTTAATGACTACAAAAAAGGACAGTCGACAATAAAATAAAATAATATTGACTGAAGCTTCTTCATATAAATAATAAAGTGCATCGTGAAATGGTGATAATCATCCAGGTAAAGTGGAGAATGGTTGGCTGGTTGAGACTGGCATTTGGCATTAAGCCCGCCATTTGTACATTTCTGTGTTTTGTTACATTTTGTGCAATAAAGTTTAAATACCCAAATAAAGTCGACTACAGGCCTACTTACTTAATAAGGAGCCTAGTTATTTATTAATAAATTCACGGCCGAACTTTGTAGTCAGAATGTTGGAACTCTGTGCCCCTCTATTATGTGACAGCGGTGCCTCAGATTTGGGGTACAATACAGAGGATTACCCTACTAAATTCGAAAAAGAATTAAGATATTTTTTTCTATCAGTTTAAGTGCGTAAATTGAATAGGGCAGAAAAAATTAAATACCTACCAAATAACATTTCACGGGTATTAAATAATAAATACGCCTATCAGACAAAAATACAAAGGCAGAGTTGAAGTTCGCAATTCGTTTGCCGAGCGGGAATAACAGGAGATGTTCTTTGTATATGCTCATATTATTGTCGATTTGTTAAGAACAAAGGTGTCACCAAAACACAATATTGGAATTGTTGGTTTACTAACTTTTATGGAATACTTACCTAGCAAATTTTTTGATATTTTACTTGTTATGAAATGAGTGATGATATAACATGTTCATTCCACACATTGAACAATTTTTACACCAGTGTTTGCAATGATTTTACACAAAACTAGCTGTTGCCCGCGACTTCGTCCGCGTCTTCGCTCCTATTGGTCGCAGCGTGATCTTATATAGCCTAAAGCCTTCCTCGATAAATGGATTATGCAACACAAAAATAGTTTTTCAATTCGAACCAGTAGTTCCTGAGATTAGCGCGTTCAAACAAACAAACAAACTCTTCAGCTTTATAATATTAGTATAGATAGGTATAATTCATCATCATCATCATCATCATGCCTATGATGATGATCATCATCATGTCAGCCGAAAGCCGTCCACTGCTGGACATAGGCCTCCCCCAAAGACTTCCACAATGACCGGTCCTGCGCCACCCGCATCCAGCGGACACCGGCGACCATTACCAGGTCATCGGTCCGCCGTGTGGGGGGCCTGCCCACACTACGCCTTCCGGTACGTGGTCGCCACTCGAGAACCTTTCCGCCCCAATGGCCATCGGTTCTACGTGCAATGTGACCCGGTAGGTATTAAGGTATCACATGGATAAGGTATCTACTCTAGGTCTCACTATCAGGAATAATAATAATAAT
This sequence comes from Notocelia uddmanniana, assembly GCA_905163555.1. Classification (NCBI taxonomy): domain Eukaryota; kingdom Metazoa; phylum Arthropoda; class Insecta; order Lepidoptera; family Tortricidae; genus Notocelia; species Notocelia uddmanniana. The sequence continues at coordinate 30,076,603 of LR991055.1, forward strand.
ATACTACATGAGCAATTCTTGTACATCATCATTAGCCAGCAGTCATCAACTGCTGGACATAGGCCTTAACTAATTCGTGCAACCACGCCCGGCCCCTAATACCATGAAACTTTACAATTCGACAAAGTTGTAGAATTTTCTATAGAAAAAGTTGTCAATCTTGTTATATTGTACGCTTGTAAAGTTTTGTAGTATAGGCCCAAGATCATCAGTTCTGCGCATTCAACCGCTATATATTAATTTATTTAGGGGATCTCAACAACGGATCTAATGATTTGGATGAAATTTACATTACAGGAATTTACGGGGACGAAAATGGATGGAAAACTCGTTTTCTCCATCGAAAGATGGTACCCAGGTACTGAAATTAATTACGTTCAATAAACTCCCAATATTAATGTGTCACAAACACACATCATGCATTAAAAAAAAATGTCTCTCTTGTGGTTAATAGAAGGGCTAACGTCGTGCTTCATCATCCGCCTCTTTATTCTCATAGATGACTTTATTGATTTCTTCGCAAATGTATGCAGTATTCCATACGATGGTTTTTATTCACCGAAAAAATAACGGTATACAGTGGGAATGACGTTTTGTAAAAAAAAACTACTTATGACAAGATAAAAGTTTGCAATGATTGTATTGTTTATAATTTCCAATCGAAAATGATTTTTTTTTAAATTGTTCACCCCGGGTGGGATTTGAACCCGCGGCCTCTGGAATCCGTCCATTGCTCTTTCCAACTGAGCTACCGCGGATTATCCTGAGGCGATGAATCTTTCAATCAGTTCACCCTTTTTAATTAAGCCTTAGGGACCGTCAAAGTTGCTACAACTTTTTGAAACGGTACCAACGTCTCAAGTTACATTGAGAATCATTAGTAACAATGTGCTACCCCATTCTAAATTTAAATATTTTTACAAGCGAAAACGTCCGCTTAGCGGAATTATAATTGTTTATAATGTTTAAGGTTTACGTATGGTAGGTTTGTATGATCTGCTTTGATTACTTTATTCATCTCGATTTTGCATTTGGTCTTTAACATTCATTGTGAGAACGTGTTTCCTTTATTTCTATTAGTATTTTTCTTGTTTTTTAATGAAGATGGCGAAGAAGATAGTAAAGTAAGTTATTTAGTTGTAAGTATGTTTACCTTGATGAATTATTTACTAGTCTCATATATTACCTATGTAAGCATAAGCGAACCATGTAGCTATAATGAAAACTATTTTTAGAGGCGATAGGTTGGTAACGTATCGACTAACAACTTTGTGCCTCAAAGCGGCTCAAACAATGGCTCTGCCAAGAACCTTCTGTAAAAAAGTTGCGTTCAGACACAGGCAAAGAAAATTTACATGTTATTGAATTTTACGTCGTTAAACATATTCTAAATACAGGCACCGTGTGGACGCTTTGTGGGGTCAAATTTTGTGTACCTAATTCTATATTGTTGTAAGAACTACTATTCTGGTTGAGCAAATTCATTGCAGGATAATGAAGTGTATTAAATTTATCTTGACTATGTACATATTTTGTTGTTTGCCAGAACAAATTTCTTTACATTTTCTCGTCAAATCGTTAAAATTACGGTACTTTACCTCATCTATACATTTATAGGAGATGTGAATTCACAAATTTAAGTAGATATTAACCAATCTTGATTTTATCTTAACCGTACTGTCTTCTCGAAGATCTCACGGTTCGAAATAATTGCCATACGATAGATAAATAATGTCTTATCTTGTAGCCGTTCCCGACGAGTGTAGGCTCTCTTTTTTTCGTCCGCGGAAGACTGAAACATGTCAAAGAAGCTAGAATTAAAGAAAATTGACGAAATACCTCCTGCATTAGCGCCTTGGCTATTCAAGAGGCCTAGTATGAAAAAGGTCGCAACGCACTGATAATTGATGAAAATGAAATAAAATAAGTTTTGGTTTGCAAACGGATATCCTGTGATTGCAAGTCTAATTCAAACAATGAAGCAATTCCTATTCAACTCAGAGGACTACACAAACGTAAATCAGGAGTAAAACGCAACGGAATTTTCTTTTTGTAACCCTGAAAAAGTTAAGTGGTATGCGAGGCAAGTGTGTCGAGGTTTAATCCACGCAGTAACTGCACATTCAATTTAGAGCCTTGCATAATGCATGCTGGCAGGCGGGCATGGGTTCTGGGAGCATTTGTAGGATCTAATTACGTATTATGCTTTGCCATGTAGAGGCACGTCTGTCTACGATGAATATTAGATCACGGACCAGCTCGCTCTGTCCGCCCCGATAATTGTAACTGATGCGCGATTCCTAATTGCTCTGTTTCTTTCAATGAAGTAATGCTTATACTCAATCCTCATTAGGTTATAATATTGCATTGATTATAGGATTAAATTGATTTACTGATCAAATAATTAGCAAACAGTTACTGCCCCAGCAATTGACACCTTTAATCCTAATCTTAATTATTAAGTTTAACAAGGGTGACATTTTTAATATACACCCTATTACTAGGACTCCGCTGTCCGTCCGTTTGTCTGTCCGTCTGTCACCAGGCTGCATCTCATGAACCGTGATAGCTAGACAGTTGATATTTTCACAGATGATGTATTTCTGTTGCCGCTATAACAACAAATACTAAAAACACAATAAAATAAACATTGAAGGGAGCTCCTATACCAAAAAAAAGTTGCTCGTTGAATAAGATGAACTTATTATTACTGTTAAAAAAATATTATTATTTAAATTAAATTAATAAAAGTTTTAATAATGTGTTTAATTTTGTATAGATTAATACCGGCACTTGGCCGGCTTTTTTTTTTAATTCTGTATCTTCACAAATTATGAAAATATACGCTTTCTGCTTAGAACTCGCAATGTTGCTCGAAATGAAAAGGTTAATATGTGGGACTTATAAGTTGATGTCGTTGGTTACATTTAGTCCGGGCAATGGTAGCCGACCCTCGACCATCTGTGAGCTAGACATGTCGTATTTCCTCATAAGGGTGAGGAAAATGCCGTCATAACTCATGCTTAGTCGGTTCCCCAGCGTGTTGTAAAGATGCCCTTAACACCAGTCTTCGTTTTCTTGCGGGACCACTGTGTTTGTCTTTACAATTTTAATTCTTTTCTACCCGTAGGATCTGTGCAATGTGTACTGTGTAGGTATGTTTGCTGATAAAATACTGGTCGTCTCACCACGGTGAAGTACAAAGGAATTATTGTTTGCTTCTTGAGATTTTTAAAAATCTTTACAAAGCTAAAACTTTGTTATTCACTTATCTATAGAGTACAAGTAAGTTCCATATATATGATATTTTAGAAATGTTAATATTTTATGTATTTGTCTGTTTAAAAAGGGTCTTGGTGTACATATATGTTCTGTTGCTATTAATGGAATAAACCTCAAGTCAATAAAGGGTCGGCAACGCCTTTGCGATAATTATGGAGTTGCAAGTAATCATAGGCTACTGTCTGCTTACCATCAGGCAGGCCGTAAGCTCGTTTGCCACCTTCGTTGTATAAAAAAATTAACGACAGCATAATTGACGTTTCTTGGGTTTTGAGAGACATGTACCGTAGCCATTATTCAATTATTATTAGAATAAACATATTAAACTCTTGTCAAGTGGGAATTCCGAAAAACGGTTAGGATCACAAATATTGTAGCATCCAAATGATTTGAAAATTTAAGCTGGAAACGCACAGAGCGAGGAGCAGCGTCGTTGCATGGCAGAGGCGGTTTTTTGATGAAGCAAATGCGGTCCGGGTGACGTCGTACCAAAAAATCCGCTCAGTATTCGGTAGCACGGCAGAGCGGAGGCGGCGTGTTTGACATATGATATGAAGCAGTAATGACAGTCGATAGTTTCTGAAAGATCAAAAATGCAAAATCGCCTCCGCGCCGTACCGCGCCGCGCCCGCTCTGTCCAAACCTTTACCCAAAGTCTTTGCCACCGCAGTGACTTAATACATCGTAGGTAACACAACTTTACACCGATAATAGGTACCAATGGACCTGATAAAGATATGTTACGATAATAGCTGCCTTGGCTATTACTGTCTATTCTATGCCAACTGTACAAGCGGAACAAGCTAATGGTAAAACTATGTATTTCATCTAATTCAGTCTACTCCACTCCAGCTGACATTTAAAAGCGTTGGGTTGGTAGATTTGATTTAATAATAGGCCCACAGATATTACTACGAGTTATATTATTGATAGAATCAGTCATCGTCTATTCGTGTTAATGCAATCTATCCACTTGCGTATTTTTGCATGTGGGAACAATAACCGGACACATTGCAATAACTCTAATAGACTTTTTTTTTTACCTGGGGAAATGCATTTACGCATCCCGCCTAGCCGGGGAACTAGGACAGGTATGACGGACTCCCGGGAACCGACCGACTACCGTCTAAAACCACCAGGGTATGCCCATCACACAGCATTAGTGGCGGTGACACGGGATCGCCAACCGCGAACACCGCCTGCTGCGACAGCCGAGGCTTGCGGCCCCCACCCGACGGCAAGCGTCTAGGGCGACACCACACACTTGCCGGCCAAAGGACCTCCACGCCAGGAGAGAGTGAAAAACCCCGGATTCACTCCCTCAGGTCCCCTTGTAACTTTTTATAGAGGTTTTCTCCCTCGCAGCCACCACCCGGCCCCGGCCTGACGGTGACAGCCCCCGCTCCCGACTATAGCGGCCCTCTGCCGAAGTCAGGGTTACGGGTCCGTAATTCTTTAAGCAGGCATACGGCATGGCCTGTCCCTCTCGCCGCACCTGGGGTGTCATGCGACGCCCTGATGCGGAATCCCCCATCCCCCCATTGGTCGCATCTGGAGTGTCCTCCGCTAAGCAGAGGAACACCTAGAGCGACCCCGTCTCCGGGTTATTGGTAGCACCGGTAAGCGATCCGTCCGAAGATGAATCACTTACCGTTGCCTCCAGGGCGCACCGGCCAGAACCCTTCCCCTTCCCCCAGACCCGCGAGGGTCCAGGGGAACTAGGAGAGCCCAGACACTCGTGGAGGTTACCCGACTAGCGCCCCAACTCTAATAGACCTACACATTCTTTAGCGGAATCGCAAAGAAATATTGTTCTGGAAACATTGCATTTTAATGTTGAGAAATAGTTTTGAGAATTAAGAGCCCAGTAGTTGGGACGTATTTAGACTGATGATGATGATAATGATTTTTTGGTCTTTATCATATTGAATGATGTATTACAAACGTTCATGTAATCAATAATCATGATATTAAATCATTCATAGTTATAAAAAGGATCGAAGTTGCACCACGTCCGTAGGGAGTACCCACCGTTACCCTACACGTGACCCCTGGGCGGTGCTAAAAGTGCAACATAAACTGGCAACCGTACTTGTCTTCTCGAAGATCTCACGGTTCGTAAATAAATGCCATACGATTAAATAAATAAAAGGATGCTGTGATTTTTTTTTATTATATAACGATTGTAGTGATTGTTTTACGCACCACCGTATGGGCCACGCCATTTACAGTGACAGTTGACATTTTGTTAGAGTACGACTCGGGTTCGCAGTCACACGAGACCTATCCGTCGCTAATTTTTAGGTCGCATTCAATTTTAGGCGTAGCGTACTACAAGTACCGACACATTTATTTATTTACTTACTTAGGTGTCGCTGGAAGATCAGCAGATGGAGAATGTATGAAACTAACATTATTGCCCCTCCTCTAACTTTTTAAATTTGCTTACTAAAATCAACTGATAAAGGAAATATTACATAGAGCCAACCCCCACGATTTTGTATATATATTTTTAATTTGTTATGTAAATTAGTATTGTTTTAGGTTTTTCCGGTTTTTTTTTATCGTTCTTGTATTTTGTATTTTGTTGTTTTTTTTTCGAAATTTTCGAGTATTTATGTATTTTTTTAGTTTTTCGGGTTATTTTGTAGCGTTTTTTGTGTTTTTTTATACTTTTGGACTTTTTAAAAGTATTTTCGTATTTTTTTTGTACTTTTCAACATTTTTTTTTGCTTTTACATGTTTTTTGGTATTTTTTTAGTTTTTACGTGTTTTTTGGTATTTTCGTGTTTTTTAAATGGTGCTTGTATTTTGTAGCATTTTTCATGTTTTTATTTAATTTCCGTTATTTGACGTGATGCTTTGCTATTTTTGGAAGTTTTGTATTTTTTAGGTTTTTTACATTATACTTAGTTTTTTATTGTTTTTTTTTTTTCTAACATGTTTGAGAAAAGTACTATACAATCCTCGGCCGGAACAGGGATTGCAGGACTCGTTTTATCCGAAACTCGTCCGGCAATCCCTTACTTCACGGCCTCTGCAGTAATGTACTATTTGTGTTGGATAGTCCATTTATCGAGGAAGGCTTTAGGCTATATAACATCGCGCTGCGACCAATAGGAGCGGACGACGTCGCGGGCAATAGCTAGTTAACATAATAAAACGAAAGTTACAAAATCAAATCAGAATAATAATAAACTATGAGATTTGAAAGCTTCTAAAAAATATTTAGGTATTACTTTATCATCTAGTTAAATAAAGGCTACCAATAGAATTTACATTATTCATGAAAAAGCAAATTGTACAACAACTATTTGTACTTCAACGCAGTATTTCACGATTAAAATAGGAATTTCTCGGCTCGTGCGTTGTGACGTCTGATTTTCTGTCATTTAGTATGGCTCGTTTTTAGTGCCCAGGAACAATATTTGCGGCGTTTGTTATGCTTTAATTGTAGTTGGTCCCATACATTTAATCTCCTTTACAAACTGCTTCAATTCGAATGGTATCGTTACTATTTATTTTTGAAACTAGCCTATTACGTATTCATTCTAATAAATGTTATTATGGTGTTGAATTTTTTTAGAATAGTAGTAATTAGATTTATATTATTTTTACGGATTGCCTTGTGTATTTTATGATTTAGTTTGACATACTTATAAATTTTTCATGTTTTTATTTTAATTTAAATTTTACAACATTCAGACACAATGTATTATCGTTAATAAATAAATGATATGATATGATATGATTCTTGGTATATATATTTTTCTAATTTTTTTTCTTTTGTACAATACTTGTCACGAATAAATAAGTCTTTTTCGCTTTAGGTTTTAGTTAAATCGTTTAACTCAATAGCAAAGAAAGTGCAGATTATAGAAGAACTAAATGAAAAAATGCAAAGAAAAACACTAAGTAGCAAGCATCTGAAATGGCGCAAATTCTTACATCGGCTCAGTGCGGACTCTAATAGCCTTCACTATTCACCAGGTGCCAGCTCCCACGCTCGCTAAGGGTTATAAGGTTTCTTTCACGCTTTTTTATTGCCTAAACGCAGTTTGAACTCAATTATTTTTATGGTTGAGCAAATTGCTATTTTGTTGCTTTATCATGATTATTAAGGTAAAATTAGCTCTACGATTGATAGATGTTTTTATTCGTTTTCCCCGTTTGTTTGATTGGCAGCAAATTGTAGTTAATGATGTTGCTCGTTCAGTAGTTTTGTATATATTTCATGTTTTGAAATAGTTAGGTACTTACCTATTGATAATTTCACCGAAATAAGCCGACTTCCTGACTTGGCGGCGCGGGAATGATATGTCATAGGTATTTTGTTGTTTGACGTAAGCTTACTGATGTACATGTATTTGTCTTCAATACACCGATACATAAAATAAAATTCACCACACCTTGCCATAAAGCGCGTTTTTCCGCACGCTACGCATCCGGAAAAACCCACTTTTTGGCCAAGTGGTGACGTAAAATTGTGTACAAAACACGGGTCGTTAAACAGAAAGCCCTCTCTCTCTTGCATATTTATGACCCTCGCCTGCGGCTCGGGCCTCAAACATCTGCGATATCGGTCTTTCTTTGTTTTACAACCCTTGTATCGTAAATAGCTATTACAAAAGAGTATTAAAAAATATATATATAAGTAACACCTGGCAGTATACGAGTATTATCGTTCTAAAGCATAGTAAGCAAGCAAAGGTAAGGATGATTCACAGTAAACCGTTCCGTGTTCGGGCCGGCCCGTTTTCTTCTAGAGAAATACACCGGCCGTTGCGTTTGCTGTCATAGAAAACGGGCCGGCCCGGACACGGAACGGTCTACTGTGAATCATCCTTTATTCGTATTTAGTTTACTTTTACAGGTTAAATTATCCATTTTTTGTCCTGTGCAAATTACTAGGTAAGTGTTAGGCACAAATTTAAGTCACTGTAATTCTCCGAATATCAAAAACAACAAAAAGATTATTTCTTTTTTCAAAATTTAGAATATATGTAGTCAGGAAATTGTATATTCCTTACGTTTTTGAGCTCTAAGCTTTGTACTTCGACAGTTGTACAGCGCAACTTTGTACGTCGACGGTCACCCAGTTTTTTAGGAATTTTTGCTCAATCTGCTCTTTGTACGGGAGACGTGTCAATTCTGAAACTTGTCAAAAACAAGAGCGTAAAATGCGTTCTAGGTAAATGGAGGTGAATTTTAAAAGGACAAGGAAATAGATTCAGCAGATAATAACTAGTGACACAATAGAGTCCCACGGATCATTATTTATTATGTTGACACGATTGATTCTAAAACATCAAATAAAAAAAAACATTTTTTAGGGTTATCAGATAATTTGATCGTACGCGCTACTTTGGTATTGAGTTGGTAGCCATTTAGGTTTTCTCGATTCAGCAGATTCTTTGTAAAAAAATCAATCAATTAATCAATAAAAAATCAATGGTTCTTTGTAAATACGTGTTAAACACCTTTGTCCATTTAAAATATGACTTCTATCACTTATATGATATACGTGTATGAGAGTTTCGTTTATTAACCGTATTGTTCGTGTTCAAGTGGAAAAACGCCAGATAATTTTGAATGCAAGACCCGGCGTGCGTAATCAGCCAATTCAAATCAAGCTTTGAAATTCAGAAATAGTAGATTGTGTCCGAAGGGAGCAAAATGATATATTTTCGGTGAGGGCGGTATATTGAATCCTGAGAGAACAGAAAGATTCTACAATAGTTAATTCTAATTTAGATTCTTGAGCATAGCGAGTGATTCAAGTGTTTACGCCCAAGATGGAAATAATTTTACTACCGAGTGGCTCATACTGCTTTTCACACCTTCTATAAGGAAATAGTCATTATTGCCCTGAAATGAGGGAAGAAAAGTACGACTTTGATCCCTCATTCGAGGGCTACAATTACTCTTTTCTGAAAAGGAGGTGTGAATATACCTTAATTGTGTGTTCAAGGGCAAGTCTTTGGTTTCTAGGGATCGATTTTTCTTAAATAACAATTAATAAAATTAACATCCAGGTCACATAGTCTCCAAAGAGCCTTTGTGATAAAATAATTCATAATTACGTGTACGTATTCATATTCATGAAACAAAAATTAAAATTGTATTCACGGTTGGCACGTGAAACATCAGCACAATGGGTTCGGTAAACTGCACAAAACGTATTTTCACGGACGGTGTGAATTGAATTTCTAGAGACTGAGATAAAAACGAAACAGTTTTATTTAAACGACTGATTTGAGAGCAAACACTTTTCGCGCCAGGAAGCAGCCCGCATCTCAATAATATGGACCTGTCTAAAAGAAGTTATATTGGGAAAGATTCTTAGCTTTAGAGATGACTAGATTAGTTAACTTAGCTTGAATAGTGATGCCCGTGTCATTAATATTCTTATTTATTGGTTTCGAAAGTTAAGTAAGTTGGTTTTTGGAGATTTCGCGGGAGTCCGCTGGATGCGGGTGGCGTAGGGCCGGTCATTGTGGCACTCTTTAAGGGAGGCCTATGTTCAGCAGTGGACGTCCATAGGCTGATGTGATGATGATGTTAATGATTGATTTTGGCGTGCGTGCGTGCGTGCGGGTGTGTGTGTGTGTGTGCGCGCGTATGTGTGTGTGTGATGTGTAGGTAGGTGTGAATGTGTGTGTAAATATTTTGCGATATGCACATACATTTATATCCGAATTGTAAGTCTCGTAAGTTTTTATTTATTTCTTCAGTGTGTAAGTAAATACGCAATAGTGTAAAGAAACATAAAAACATAATTTTTAAGAAAAAAAAACCGACTTCAATGGGGGAGGCCGGTGAAAGATTATTATACTTACTTATAGATGGTGCACTCTTAGATTCCATACAATGAAATAAAAATGGCTATAAGTATGCTTATAATGGTAGAAGACTAAGTACCCTCAATTCCTCATGGAATCCTTTATCAGAACTCAAGCTTGACAAAAATGTGTCTTGAAAAGGTAGCTTGCATGACAAACATAACGAAGAGAACAAATCGTCAAACGTGAACTCTGCGTCGTTGAAGAGTTCCATTCTGATCATCATCAGCAGTTCCACTTCATCAAATGTCACTTATTTAAATGTAATAATATAATAATAATATAATATTGGGGGACAATCTTACACAAATCGACCTAGTCCCAAACTAAGCAAAACTTGTACTATGGGTACTAGACGACGATATACATACTTATATAGATAAATACATACTTAAATACATAGAAAACCTCCAAGACCCAAGAACAAATATCCGTGAAAAATGCGCAAATAAATGCCCTGGCCGGGATTCGAACCCGGGACCTCTAGCTTCGGAGGCAGAGTCACAACCAACTAGGCTAAACAGGTCGTCAGGTGTAAATGCTTGATTTGTTTATGAAAATACTAAAATCACTATATGTATACCTTATACATTTGAGGAGTTCCCCCGATCCCTCATGGATCCCATCATCAGAACTCGAGCTTGACAAAAGATTGTCTTGAAAATCTAACTTGCTTAACAAACACAGCAAAGAGGACTATTCGCCAAATTTGAACTATACGTCGTTGAAGAGTTCTATTCTGATCATCATCAGCAGTACGACTTCATCAAATGTCACTTTTTTGAATGAAAATGCTTGTTTAGTTCTTGAAAATACTAAATTCACTATATGTGTGCCTTTGGAGTTCCCTCGATTCCTCATGGACCCCATCATCAGAACTCGAGCATGACAAAAATTAATCGTGATAATAGAACTTTCTTAACAAACACAGCTAGGAGGACAAATCGCCAAACGAGAACTTTTCGTCTTTGAAGAGTTCTGTTCTGATCTTCATCAGCAGTTCCACTTCATCAAATGTCACATTTTTGTATGACAATGCTTGTTTTGTTGATAAAAACACAAAAATCACTATATGTTTGCCTTTAAGATTTGAGGAGTTCTGTCGATTCCTCATGGATCCCATCATCGGACCTGCGTTTTGCCAAAAACGGGTCCAACTTGGATATGTTTCATCATCATCATCATCATGTTAGCCGAAAGACGTCCACTGCTGGACATAGGCCTCCCCCAAAGACTTCCACAATGACCGGTCCTGTGCCACCCGCATCCAGCGGACACCCGCGACCTTCACCAGATCATCAGTCCACCGTGTGGGGGGCCTGCCCACGTTACGCCTTCCGGTACGTGGTCGCCACTCGAGAACCTTTCCGCCCCAACGGCCATCGGTTCTAGGTGCTATGTGCCCCGCCCACTGCCACTTAAGTTTAGCGATTCGGGGGGCTGTCTCGGTCACTTTGGTTCTGCTGCGGATGGCCTCATTCCTGATGCGATCACGCAGAGAAACTCCCAACATAGCTCTCTCCACTGCCCTTTGGGTGACTTTGAGCCTTCTTATGAGGCCCATAGTAAGCGACCACGTTTCAGTGCCATATGTCATCACTGGCAACACACACTGGTCAAAGAATTTCGTCTTGAGACACTGCGGAATATTTGACGAAAAGATGTGCCGTAGCTTCCCGAACGCTGCCCAGTCGAGTCGGATTCGACGCTTTACCTCTTTCTCGAAGTTGGACCTACCTAACTGGACAGTGTTCTATGTATATGTAATCGTCTACAACTTCGAGCGTAAAGTGTCCGATTGTTAAGGGAGTTCGTGCGACATGGACATTTGACATGATCTTCGTCTTGTCCATGTTCATCCTTAGACCAACTCGCTCGGAGGCTTTACTGAGGTCATTGATAAAAAAAAAAACAAACAACCGAATTGATAACCTCCTCTTTTGAAATTTTGAAGTCGGTTATAACAGGCCATGAGTATCGTGAGTTGAAACCACGTAACGGTAATTCGTAAATTTTAGATTTAATGTATTCCCTTGAGATATATTTTCCGAGGAACGGTTTAAAGCCTTTTTCATTTCAGGATAATGGTCTAAAATGAAGGTATTGATTGGTTTATTTTATCTGATTTTAGAAGGGAAAAAATACACCCATAATAATACCAATTTTAATACTTAAATAACGTCTTATTCGATTGCGATCAATAAGACGTTACGTGACAAGAACTCAAGTAAAAAAAATCCGTCACAACAAGGGCGTGGCGTGGCAGCAAGAAATATTTCGGGCAGAAACTTAATTAGTGTGTTTTCTTTGATTACAGCCATCAGAGCACCGGGTGTCTCGAAGTGCGGTCGTCAGCCAGGTGACTGGGTGTTCTTACTAAATTACAGCATTTTCCTTCCAGATGAAGATTACTGCCATCAGCTAATAGGCAATGCCAAGTTACGCTTATGTTTTTATTTAAGCTATTTTTTATGCCAAATACATACAGTTACATACAATACGTAGCTTTCGATAAGATGTCTGATTTTAAGGAATTAATTGATAGTTCTTTGAATATTAATTTTCCACTTATTCGTATGCAAAAACTAAACGTCATTTTTTAAGGTTCAGAAATACGAAATGATCAAATAGTACATTACGATACAAGGGTTGTAAAACAAAGAAAGGCCGACATCGCAGATGTTTGAGGCCCGAGCCGCAGGCGAGGGTCATAAACATGCGAGAGAGGGCTTTCTGTTTAAGACCCGTGTTTTGTACACAATTTTACGTCACCACTTGGCCAAAAAGTGGATTTTTCCGGACGCGCAGCATGCGGAAAAACGCGCTTTTTGGCAAGGTGTGGTGTGGTGTGGTGTAAATGAATTTATTTATACTGGAATTTCATCTTACAATGTAAAATGTATTGTTCTTTAATAGGTAAACCGATTTTAATAAAACAACACTGTCAAATAAATTGCTGCCTCATCGATCAATGTTATTAGTTACTCTTATTGCATTTCCTTCAACGGTACCTATACTTACTTCATACCAATAAACTCGATATTACAAAGCTGTAGCTTGTGTAATAAACTCAGTGTTAAGTAATGATTTTCATCTCCTGTTGTCTGGCAAAACAAATTACTTCATTTTTGGCTCAGGGGCATTAACAGCGAAATTTATCACCTGTGTATGGGGTGCCTGTTGTTGTCATTTTAAGCACCTTACTTTACGTCTTTTCAGCTTAGGGAAAGTGTTAAAATATTATATTTGAAGCGTAAAATAATTTATAATCTCTAAAAACGATGTTGAAACTTTTGTGATTTTTGGGTTATCCTACAAAAAGGTGTGTTCGCAAGCAATCATGAATTCAATCAAACCTTCAGTCTCAAAGCAGTCGGGATTGACTCAAGTAGTTTTTAAAGATATGTTACGTACGTCTTTATTTCGGTATGTATATGAAGTACCTACTAATAAAAAAAACTTACACGTCCCTATCAACTTAACTCACTGTGCTTCTGTGCTAACTTTTCTCTGAAAATATAAGTGCACAAGTATTTACAGGTGCTAGTTTGACTGTAAACAACGCTGCAGTAATTTTCATCATTATTCTCATCTATAACATTTTCGCCATACATCGAACATTTTATCAGGCCACAATAATATAGAAAGTTATTTATCGGTGTCGATACGAGTAATGTCGATTCATAGGGTTCGTATCGGATATCCAATTGGCCGCGGGGCGTCCCAGAGGTGGCTCGCGGCGCCGGCCACGTGACAGATGCCCACTCCTCCGGGCAGATAATTAACACGTTTCTTTTGCCCGGTTCCGTAACAAAACTTTATTAATACCGGCGAGGGCTTAAGCTTTGAGAGTAACAAACTTTTCTAATGAAGTCGCCACGCGGAATAACTCGCGGGCCACTTTTAATTTGTTTATTTTGCTCAAACGGAATTAATGTCGATGCTATAATTTTACTTTAAAGAACAAAGTGAAGGTTTAAATGAGATTTAGTCTTTTCCTTGTTTTTGAATAAATAATTACTCATTCTTGGACAGTAGTTACTTTGATCTTAATTTAAAAATGAGGTGATATAATTAATGGTTATGCGCCGAGGGAGCGCACCGTTTTCAAGAGCACGTACTTAATTTGTTGGATGGATGAGCGTTTCCCGTCAAGCATTTCAAGTGCTAGTGGGGGTGTCAAAATCTGAGCAAATGTGTTTATGTAAATTAGCAAGTCCATTAACATTGCCTTCTCCTGTGAGACTGACGTGTACGACACTGCTACGCGCGCTGTTTATTGCATAAATATCTTATGATAGGTACCGTCTTAGAGTAGTGCAGAACATTACATTAATATTGCAGCGTTATGCGGAACTTTTGCCTGTTGTAGACGTTGTAGTGCTGTTACGATCCTCTAGAATGTTACATATTTTTTCTTGTTAGAAACTATGCTTTTATCAAAATGTTAGCTTTTCCTAAAAATATGAAACTGTGTACAACAACGTAGTAACGTTAGACGGATAGTTTATACGGAAATATTGGAATAAGACAGGAGTCCCGGAGCATTTGCCGTGGCAGTAAATGTGAGAAATTTGAAGCATGGCCGGAGCAGGCCGGGAGCCGCAAGTATGCCCGTTATGTAAATGTGATGCCCGAAGTGACGCGTCGCGGTGTCGCGGTCGCCGCCCGTCAATCTCAGCTATGTCCTCCATTTACGAGCTATTGTATTCGTAAATAGAGGTAGCATTCTGAGATATGAATATTAAAAATAACGTGGCGCCTGATTGGGCTGTGAAACACAGTGTGTCGGCTAGATAAGTGTTTAAACAAGTTCGTTAGTGTTATAACGTGGGTAGGGATGGGAGGCATTTTCGTCAATTGAACGATATAATAATGAGTACATTGAAAAACAACGTTCATTTAAGTTTATAAGAATGTTTGAGAGGTTGTGATTTGTAGTACTAAACACAATTTCAAGAACACGACTGCTAAACAAGACTTATCAACATCAGCCCGCAGTCGTCCACTGCTGGACATAGACCTTCCCCAATTCGCGCCACTACACCCGATGCTTAGATCTCTGCACCAACCACGTCTCTTCAGGTCGTTGGATCACCTGGCTGGAAGTCGTCGTCGTTCACGGTCTCCACTCCTGAACTTGTCTGCCTCATCGGCTATTTGCTCAACAAATATGCCCTGCAGATTGCCACATCAGCTTGCTCATCTTTAGCGCTATATCGGTGACTTTGGTTCTTCATCCTCCTTCTTCTTCTTCCCAGACCTTGTCTCATCTACTTGGGGTCGGCCTTCCCTGTCCTTTTTTCCATTCTGCATGGTTTAGTGCCATCTTTGGGTCTAAATTTAAAGTTTTTAGGTCTCTTTCAACCGTCGTCCACCAGGTGGTGCGGGGGGCTTCCGCGTCTGCGCGTTGTCGTGGTGGGAATCTAGAGCTACCTCGACTACGTGGTTATCATGGGCGTCTTTGAATATGTCGGAACTATCTTAAACGTCGCTCCACCATTTTATATGCAATGAGTGCTATTTTGTAGCTGCCTCTGATGTATACGTTTCGTATTATATCGAGTAGTGTTACAGCAGCTGACCAGCGGAGCATGCGCATCTCCGTGGTATGAAGTTTATTTATGTGTCTCTTGTTTGCGCCCCAGCATACAGCTTTGGTTCTTCATCCAAACAAACCTATTGATACCTCCGGTGTTAAAATCTATTAAGCGTGGTGTAGATGAAGTAGATGCGAGGTATGTCATACACACGTTTATAAATATGATATACACTGAAAAATTACCCTCATCTACAGCAGGTGGATTTAAATATCACACTCTCTTACAGTTTCGATGTTTTATAACGACACAGCTAGAAAATGTCTTTATCTTTCTCTTAGTCCGCTATATTATGCAAACCTATGTTCTGTACAGTAGTACCTAGACACTTCGTA
Source organism: Notocelia uddmanniana (assembly GCA_905163555.1). Lineage (NCBI taxonomy): Eukaryota > Metazoa > Arthropoda > Insecta > Lepidoptera > Tortricidae > Notocelia > Notocelia uddmanniana. Next base: position 30,092,662 of record LR991055.1, read on the forward strand.
CAATTTTACACGAAATTATTACTGCAGTGCACACGCGAAGCTCCCATGTGGTAGAACCAACGATTTTTATTATTGCGCTATGTTTTTGCTTGTAAGTTGCACAAGGCCCGTTTGGCGAACAAATGGCTAGAGTTGGGCAGTTCTCCCACATTACGGGGCTTTTATGTCTCCGGTTCTACCAAATTGAGTACGTGACTTCAATGTATCAATTACTTTGACCCAGTGATTATGGTGGGGCTAAGATAAATCAAGCCTGTGGGAGGCAAAAATCACGAAGAAAGCGTCCCGCGTAAAATGGCTCGAAAACATTAACTCTCCTCAGTTATGTATGAATGTACTGTAGTACTAGTGGCGCGAGGTCCGTATAATCAGATTTTTACCGGTGGCGACAATTAAACACCATATCATTTCTTTTAATATCACGTCGGTGGCAAACAAGCATACGGCCCGCCTGATGGACGCCTGCAACTCCAAAGGAAAGCAAGCGCGCTGCCGACCTTTTAAAAAATTATACACTCCTTTCTTGAAGAACCCTTTACTGTAGTCCCTCGGGAGAACCTAGGCAGGGAGCTTATACCTACAACAACCGGAGCCAGATTAGCTCTACTTTTATACTTGATACCACACAACTGCAGGGTATACGTAATGTGTATTATCCAATTTCTTAGATCTATGATATATATTTCTTGGAACTAATACGTATTACTTTGGCATCGAAATACATTTATCGCGTGGACCCGTTTTATTTGCGCCACTTTTATAACGTCAGCACGAGTGCTCGCTACAAATGTAAAAATATCAAATGCATATACGGCGAGTCAAACAGACCTCCAGATGTAGGATAACGCACTCAGCAGGTACATTGCTGGGCAAGGACCTCCCTCACCTCAATGAATATGGTATTTTACCGATAGTCAAATCAGAAACTTTTTACGAAACGTCGATAACGCCTGGTTAGTATAGTATGAAGCTTGTGTTAGGGATATGTGTAGAGAAATTAAATTATGTTTTTTTAGCGGAATAGCAAATAAATATTGTTCAAGAAGCTTGTCATGGATTTCCGCAAAGTAACGCCTGATTCTGTAATTTGGTTTTTTCCTAGTATTTTCGTATGATTTGTTAGTTGGTAATGTAAAAAAAATAGTACGATAATTTTATTATGTTTGAAATTCTCAAATTGACATTATTCTTTCTCACTGTGTACGTAGGTTGTATAACTGTACAATACTTCCTTAAAATAAAATGAAATGTCCCATATTCAATTCAGACATGATTGACATATGTCAACACAGACGTATGTAGTTAATTATTAATTTCTGTATACAAATCACAAAAAAGTGAAAGAAAAATGAAATCGATAATAATGGAATGGATGGAAAATAATATTGACCCGAGAAAGTGTGTTGTGTGTGTGAAAAATAGATTTATATTAGTTAGCCATTCCAAATACGGCGAGTGCAAGTTTAGTTGAAAGTTAATCCTAAGTGTATGTTTTGAAAGCGGCGCTCCCTGGAGGCGTGAGGTGAGCAGCCTGACCAAGCGGCCGTTACAGAGGTACGTGATCCTTTTGCCAAGCCCCCTAGACAATGAACCTGTGCTACCCATTCAACTAGCATTCTATTTCTTTAAGGACATTTAAAAAAAAACTTAAAAAAAATAATACATATGTTTTCACAAAAAACAAATGCAATACATATTACATAAAATAACCTTCGGACATAAAACTAGTCTGGCTAGCAATGCACCGAGGACGAGAAGTTTCATAAGTTGCGAAACTTCTACTCGTATGGAGAATATTCTCTGGAACTTAAATTTAATAAACAATCTTATCGTGTCAGGACCGACGTAGACACACGCCATTTTAAATATTATGCCTGCCTGGTTTACTAATATGTGGCGTGTAATATTATATATTACACAAAATGTTAAAGTTCTCATGGGAATATTCTCACAGAGAACTTTCTAAGTTGCTTTCATGTAATTTCTCGGAAATTTCCGAGAACATTTCTGCAATTTGCACATTGCTAGGCTGAGCAGAAGCTCTTACACAATGTAAAAATTGTAAGAATGCGGTTTACGGTGCGTGCTATTCCGTTCTATTTATTAGTCGATGCCCGTTAATATGACGTGAAATATGGGTACAGTACATGACATGACATTTAATGGTGAATATTTAAGCATTCCCATAGAAATTGAAATATGAGACCACTTTGCAGTTGGTCACATTGGCGATAAGGTACGGTCAACCAATTTGATTTCTTGGCCCCTTCGTACCTTGTCACAGTGAAAATCAATATGAACAACAAGGTAACAAGGTATGAAGTGGCCCAGAAATCTTGGTTGACTGTACTACAAACTGGTTTATGTTTTCACCGAATAAATAGTCACGGAGCCAAAGTTTCCAAATCTATATAACACGTTTCTACATTTTCGGGGTCTAAATGTCCAAACTCTCCTACCATCCATCCTCCTAGCGTTATTCCCAGTACAGTTGAGTCCTGAAGGATACCTGGGGTCCGCTACCTAATCCCAAGAATTGGCGTAGGCACTAGTTTTTACGGAAGCGACTGCCATCTGACCTTTCAACCCGAGGGGAAAACCAGACCTTATTGGGATTAGGCTTGTCAAGTGAGTGAGTGGGCAACTTGACTGTTAGAAGTTCTCAAGCCGCCCGGAGGCCTCTAACTTGGCTTAACGACTGCTATCATAGACAGCAACCGGGATCAACGGCTTAACGTGCCAAACTCTCCTACAATAAATCTAAAAATGCATCGCACAGTCTTTTATAACATTCAATCTCGTAACGCACAGAGCGGGCGCGGCGCGGTGCGGCGCGGAGGCGGTTTTGCATTTTTGATCTTTCCGAAACGATCGACTGTCGAGAGTGTCGATTATTGCTTCATATGTCACACGCCGACTCCGCTCCGCCATCCCGCGCGGTTTGTTGGTGCGACGTCCCCAGGACCGCGTTCGCTTCACCGCAAAACCGCTTCCGCCCCGCAACGACGCTCTGTGCGTTTCCAGCTTCAGAGTTAACAATCAGTTATTTTCCTGCAGTGTAATCCTAATCACGTAACTTTTAGAACGTACGATAAGTAAGCTGTCATTTTTATTATGGAAAGTGATATTTGATCTATCTTACACACGCTCGAAAATGTTGCGTTATTACTTATTACCCCGCGGTAACTACCTACTCTCCAATAATCAAAGCAATATACTTACCTTCGCTATACGTAAACACTGCGCTTATCTAATACCGCAAAGAGAATGTAACACAAGGTGCAGGTTGCATTGGCGGAGTGCAATTCGCAAAGCCAGAACGATTGTGAGGATTTATCAATATGGGCAGGGAGATTTGCTCCTGGTACGGAATACGGTAGCACGCCTGGATTTGGTAAAGCATTTCTCCAGCTCTGAATACTTATAATGATAATACGTGTATATATGATGTTTTATTGCAATAGGGGCTTTAAGGGTTAGTTCGATGAGATTAAGAGAGGCATAATAGTAGGTTATGCAGCAAGTGCATAAAACAAGCCATTTTATCCGAGTCAATTTATCGATCCCGAGCCGCAGGCGAGGGTCGATATAGAGTAGAGGATAAAATGGGTTTTATAAACGAGTTATACACACTGCTTTTCACTTCAATTGCGAGAAAATTAAACAAAAATTAATATAATTTACAGTACATATGGTGCTACTTTACCACACGAGTGCGGTAATCAGCAGATTACGTGCATAATATCGAAACTTTAAAGAGCCATATGTACTGTAAAACGTTGTACGATAACCGCGCGAATAGAATCAATCGTGTGAATTCGCAACTCGTGTTGATTTAAAACACTCCCTTCGGTCGTGTTTCAATTTATCACCACTCGATGAATTGAAACACGACCGACGTGAGTGTTTTAAATCGACACGAGTTGCCAATTACCGGTTCGCACGTGTATCGTACAACGTTTTACAGTACATATGGCTCTTTAAAGTTTCGACATATGCACGTAATCTGCTGATTACCGCATTCGTGCGGTAATATAGCACCATATGTACTGTAAAGTTATTTCATCAAATTTATACTTCTGTGCTCGGCGACCGCGGGTTGCGGCGCCGCGCCGGCGCGCGCACGTCTGCACGCGCGCCGCGCGCCGAGAACGGGTTTTACTTTATGCTCTAGAGCATAAAAATCTATTGTATGTCGCCTATGAAGAGCGTAAAGACGAACTTTTAGAGCATGAGAAGTGAAAAAATATATATCATCCGCTTATATTTTACACGATCTAGTGGATACAATACTGCACCGAAGTCTCGAAGAAGGATAAGACAAACACCGGTCTGATAATAAAACGACATATGTTTACCCTTACAGAACTTTTGATTCACGTATACTCTGAACAAATTTCTTTATTCTTCAAGTTAGGTTCAGTTTTGGAAAAGAAACCTGACAAGAGAAGGACCGGCGACGTGCAACGCAAAAGAGGGTTGTTATATTATAAGTTTATCGTGTGTTTATGTGTATGTCTGTGGCACCATAGCTCTTTAATAGATGAAGCGATTTGAGTGCGGTTTTTTATTTGAAAGCAGGTTTTCTAACGATAGTTCTTAAGCATGTTTTATCAAAACCGTTTCAGCCGTTTTTAGATATTGTACTTTGAAGTGAAAATAGGGGGCATTTTTCTACTTTTATAAATTGGTTAATTATTGCGATAGATTACAAATCTTCAGTTATTAACGAAACAAAATAAAATGTAATTAATACTCATTAGGTATGCGCTTCCTACATCGCACAAGCGTTGGTGTCCGAACCAAAGAAACGCTTGCACGATGTAGGAATTGCTCCGCCTGTGACAGCGCCATCTCCCGGGCAATTGGGTACGATGATTTAATTTGTAAGTACAAATGCCGCCGTTGTGGAACTGGGAAAATATAGAGGTATTTTTGTTTATTACCTGATATTAATTTTATTCACACCTCTACGCTTTAACAGGCTTACGCTTTACTTTTTTTATTTTACAGGTTTCAATAGATTTATGTAAGGTATCATTTTCATAAATCAAAAAGCTTCAAAACATTAAGCCTTTATAAGATTCGCTGTTTTCAGTTGCCTCCGTTCCCCGTGTGGCGCCGGGTTAGAATAGCTCCACCCCCTTTCTTCCCTTGGGTGTTCTAAGAGTCAACTATGGGAACCAGGTTAAAGTGTGTTGTGGGTGATGGATTAACAACCTGTCACTGCAATATTACATTTTCTCCATCTCTAAACCTAAAATAACTAAAACTGGCACTGAAAATTAATTTCCGTGTGCTCTGCCTACCCCTTTTTGGAATATAGGCATGAGATTATGTACGTTTGTTAGTTGAGCGGTATACCCTTGAATCGCAAAGACAAGGCGCTTACTATAAGTTGTCTGGCTTTCCGTATTCAAAACCGAACATTCCGGTCGTAAAACTCTGCGTATGTTTATACAAGTCAAGTAAAGGTCTAACGTATGCGGGATTTAAGGCGTGGGCACACCAACCTAGCTAGCACGGTAGCTTATACCGTCACGATGTTTGGCCGAAATGTAATAAAACGTCACATAAAACGTGACGGTATCAAGCTATCGTGATAGCTAGGCTAGGTAGATGCGTAAGCGTAGACGTGCGCGTTCCACAGAGTTGTAAAGTATGAATCCAATAGGATGGAAGGAGTGGCGTCTCCTAACAGAAGTATTATCATACTTACCTGGAGGGGCCGGCACATTCATTTTGTAACAAATGAATGTGCCGGATGACACCAAATAAATAATTTGATATTATTTAAAAGTTGATTATTATAGTACATTACTACAGAGGCCGGGACGAAAGGGGTTGCCGGCTGAAGACATATAGACGGCCGAGTGCAGCGAGGTCGGATAGGTCTGAGGCGGGCAACCCCATATTTCCCGCCGAGGTATGTATAGTGCTTTTCTCAAACATGCAATGAAATAAACAACAAAAAAATTCAAAGATTTATTTTTAATATGCATTGTGGCAGAATGCCATGATGCCTGTGCCACAAATTTATGTGGAATGGAAATTTAAAAAGAGGACTTTGCCGGCCTATGCCTGCAACATTTGTATGAAGTTTCATTAACCACCTCTTGTTCTAGCCGCACCTGAAACGTCATACTTCGCAGCCTATTATAAGGAACATAACATCAATATTTCATTGCATGTTTGAGAAAATTATATTATTACAAAGGATTAATAGTAAATACAACCTTTTTCATAAAAAAATAGAATTAAATACAAAAAAAAATACCTAAAATAACCTAACCTTATAAGAAGAACACCCAGTCGAGCAGGTCTCCCTGCGGCATGGTCCCCATTACGCTGGCAGCATTACCACTCTGTATTGCTAGAGCGATTCGTTGAGAGAGGTAAGCGCCAGCCCTGGGATCGCCTGAGGTGTGGATCAGCCGCTTCGATTAAATGACTTCATGTCATCAGACTAGGGACCCAATGTCTCCACAGCGAGCGCAGCAAACTCGAAATCATTGGCCTACATACCTACGGGCTCTAAAATCGCAGGCACAGAGGCGGTGACAAGCGACCGGCAGATCAAGTCGTTAATGGTACCGTTTCGGAATAGACGACCGGCGCTCCTTGCGCATGATAGGTCGTGTCGACCCAGCTGATCCACTTTTTTGCCGCAGCCACATGTGTGGGCAACACAAATTTTGGAACCGAGCCTCAAGCAAACCGCTATTCTTAGGCAGCTTTGGTCCAAAACCGTGCCTATCTGACGAGATGGAAGAGCCCGAAGCCAGTGGCCTGATTCTGGTGCGAAAACCGCAAGGAGTCGGGCACGATCTGAATCGTCCGGACTACTTCCAATAAGGGAAGTATGGGTTGCCTTGAGGCGAGGGGAGTCCCAGGCCCTCTGAATATGTTTAGTGAATGGAATGTCCGCACCCGGGCACGAATCAGACCAGGCTTCCCTGGCCACCTTCAGGTCCGCTAAATCGTCGTCAGGAATCAGAGGATGTTGTAAAATGACACTGACAAGCGATAGCGAGCCATGGATGGAGGCCAAAAAAGCCGGTAGTGCGACGCTGTGGGCAGAGCGAACACCCAGACCACCAAATCTGATAGGAAGAACCGCTTGGGTCCACTGGCGAATATCAAAAACTACATTAAGAATTTTAGAAAGCGTTACCTGAATTGAATCATCGATAGATGTCAGGATTGATGGAAACTTCCACATCGGACAACTGCGAAGCAAATACATGAATTTTGGTAAAATAAAATATAAATACATTATTTAAAGGAACAGCATTTTGATTGTAATGTGACATTTCCGTATCTAAATTTTGGAAATAAAAAGGCTTATAGTAAAACTAAACCTAAAAATAAAACTATAACAAAGTAAAGTTAAATTAAAACTAAATTAAATCTAAAAATGGCCCCTGCAGCATTGTGCCGAAGATGCTGGCGACGTTTCCTCGCTGAATCTCCAAACTGATTCTTTGAGCGAGGAAAGTGCCAGCTCTCTGGTCGGCAGTAACATCAGTAAGCCTGTTCGAGATGTCTGAAGGATATGTCACACCGCTTGTGTAACGCGTCTACGTTTACATCCTGCAAGCGGTGTGATATGTTGTATTAGGCTCACGGCTGTTTATCTACGTAGAACGAAACGTGTATGATAGTGGCCATATTGTGTCAAAAAGATTCTGACGACATACCGAGCTCTCATTGGCTACTGCCTTGTCTGCCAATGGACGTCAAACGTCAAAATCAAGTGACTAAAAATAAAATGGCGTCTCCTCGGAATTTCGTCTAGTCGTCTCGGAACATTTTTTTCATTTTTGAAAATGTTGTTATTTAATTTGTAGTATTGATAGATTACTATGCAATAAACAAACGAAACAGTGTGTAGCTAATCGAACATTCATCTGGAAACGCGTAATAACCATTGTTTGGACAACAAATGGAAGACAGTGAAGTGCGTCGTATGTGGCATGCCATGCAAGTTCACATTTTGCAAAATGTACGAGTGTTGTGGTTGTAAAACGTAGAACTCTGTGAAAGGACGAAGATATATCGTTTTCCCGGATATGAAATGAGATACAATAAAAAATAAATCTGTCAATAAGTAAATTGTTTGTTTAATTTCATATAATACGGCACAACATAGTTCACGGTATTTCAAATGAACACCAGTTTCATTTTACATCGGACGTTGGTGTTCAATTGGAAATGCCGTGAGATTATACACAAAGTTAAATTTAAATGAGCTATATATATTAATCGTTGGATGTTCACAGTAAGTTCCATTGCCACAGTGTCATTAAATAAATAAAAAAAAAAACGTCAAAAATCTACCAGCTGGTACAGATTAAGTATGGTTGCTTACGGTCTATACTTTTGGTTCGTGAGTTGGCGGTCTGAACCCTTACTAGTTTGTGATTAGGCTTCATACATTACAATGCAGTAGAATGCGCACGTCTACGTGCAGGTTTACCCTAATGCATCTGGTGTGCCCAAGCCTTTATTCGGTACTGTCTCGGGATCGGATTTTTGCGAAACGCTGAATTTACAATCGCCTACGAAGGCACTGTCTTGAACAATCCTTTTGTTTGTTCTATTCAAATCCAATGCTAATACGTAATACGTTCAGCATCAAAGCAGGCGGATGTTGTTCTGTGCGTTATACAAAGAACAATTCGACTTTGTATGGGCCTATTGTTTTAATGTCAAATGATAGAAAAAAACAACATTAGGCACAACAATGTTCTCTTATTGATCAAATTAGACGGTTTGATAATCAACTTGCTTTAATTGATTTTCGGTAGATTTTTGTAAGTCTATTTATATTATGTAGTCTATTTATACGTGATAGCGAAGTAAAATAGGATAATATTGATCGTGGATTCGATTTCAGGCTTGTACCAATGAGTTTTTCGAAATTTATGCACGAAATTTCATTTGATATTTACCGTTAGCTTTTGGGTGAAGGAAAACGTCGTGAGGAAACCTGCATATAAAGGCGAAGAAATTCTATGGTGTATGTGAAGTCCTCAGCCCGCATTGGGCCAGCGTGGGGAGCAATGTCCGTTCCCCATCCATTAGAGCATTCTTGTGCCTAGCAGTAAGGCGTTTATAAGCTGATGATAAGTGAAGTAAAACATAATCTTTTTTTTATACCACGTCGGTGGCAAATAAGCGTACGACCCGCCTGATGGTAAGCGGTCACCGCAGCCTATGGACGCCTGCAACTCCAGGGGTGTCACATGCCCGTTGCCGACCCTTTAAAAATTTATACACTCCTTTTTTGAAGAATCCCAAAGAGACAAGAGTTGATTCTTGTTACATAAGGACAAGAGATTTTTGCTAACTACTAATTGGATAAATGTCATTTAAAATTGTCAACTAATGCAAACAATGTGGTTCGTGTGTTTGCGTGTGGTTTTGTGTGTATGATGTATTTCACATGTGTGTGTGTGAGATTGATTCAGTCAAGTTGCCCACTCACTTGACAAAGGGGGGTCGAAGTTGCACTACATCCGTAGGGAGTACCCACCGTTACCCTATACGTAACCCCTGGGTGGTGCTAAAAGTGCAACAAAAACTGGCAACCGTACTTGTCTTCTCGAAGATCTCACGGTTCGTAAATAAATGCCATACGATTAAATTAAAAAAGTTATATGCCGCATACGCAGTGCCAAACTAAACACGGGAATTCAGGAATAACACGTGTGATTCCTCATCTGGACTCGATTGGAGTCACACGTGTTATTTAACTGTATGTTACTGTAATTGTATTTCAGCACAGTACTCGTAAGGAATACAATAGTGTGTTATGAAGTTCTGATTCTGCGATCGCCAATCCGCATGCCAAGCGTGGCGATTTTTGGCATTTACCCCTCATGAAATTGGGGGAGGCCTATGTCCAGCAGTGGACGTCCTTGGGCTGATATGGTGGTGGTGGTGGTGGTGGTTATGAAGTTGAAAGTATTTAATTACAGCTACCACCCCTAAGATCCCCTACTCGTAACAGTACCTCAGCAGTGCAAGCGGGGCTTTACAGTACACACTTACAAGACTCGCACGCGAGTTTCATTACATTGCGGGTTACCGTCGTGTAATGAGTTCAATCGATCTGTCAAACGCGCAATGTAGTGAGACCAGTCTCGTACGTGTTTACTCGTAAATAAGGCTTTGAATCAACATATATTTTTTTGTACGTTAAGGTTCTGAAGTGGTATCTTTCTAGGCTGCGTACGTTATGATGTTTTTGTGGGTATATACTAACAGCAATACACAACACTGACCATTAATTGACCTTATTTCGTTACAGCAAGCTTCACGAATGATAGTCAAGTGTCAACTGCGTGTCAGCCGTGTGTTATACATGGTACAACTTACTTCGAATACTTGGTAAATATGAACTGGCTTTTAAGTATGTAATATCAAAGGAAAATACATGTAATTAGCGAAGTCGAAAAATATTAATCATCATGCCTATACATATACGTCTCACTGCTCATAGATGAGAGGACAGGGGCATTAGTGCGGATTGGAGATTTAAAGTCTATATAAGAATGTTTATCTTCATCTAGTATCCATTGAAAAAGCTTTGCTTGGTTTGGGACTAGGTCGATTTGTGCAAGATTGTCCGCCAATATTTATTAATTTTATTTTTATTTAAAGTCACTGCCAATGAATACTGTATACAATAACTTCACGTCAATGATGAAGTTGTATGTTCAATTATTTTGAAAAATCGATTTTCAGTGTCATCGTATACTCAGGCATGGATCAAATCTGTGCCTGGCACACATTTTGAACAGTTCTCAAAGCTCTCAGAGAAACGGTTAAACAAACTTGACACACTTAATTCATATAATTTATTTATTTTGATAAACTAAATGAAAACCGTCAATATATTTCCTTATAATGGACATCTTGCGTAAGCCGGTGATAAATACCTAGCGGGAGGGCGTGTGTGTGACCGCATTAGAGCCTCTAATGACGGGGGCACCCAAAAGTTGGCAACTTGCGGAATCTATCGCGTACTTCTTTACGACCGGCCATTACCATCGTTTCCGCGTTTTCGATCGTTCCCCCACTTTTAAACACATGCTATCCGAAAGTTTTAAAGTCCGGTTATTCAATTTTTGGTAGAAAAAGTGGTTGATCCGACTCAACATATAACATACTCATACTAGTGGCTCTGTGAGCTGTAGAACCCGCATTTTTTTTAATTTTAAAATTTCCAAAAACTGACTCGACGAACCTGCTGACAAAATTTCACGAGGATCGGTTGAGAAATGCGACCTGTAGAGGAGAACATCCGAACAGACAGACATACGAAAGAATTTTTGTCGAAAGCTGAAACGGAGACGCTTCGCTCGCTCGGTCAATGATATCGACGTGTTGTACGCGTTCGTTATTTTTTTTTGAAAGTTTGCTGGGCGTGGTACCTTTTTGGAATCAAAAAAACTATTATATTTATAAGGAGCATTGTCAACGAGGACATCAGCTCAAACTAAAATAACTAAACTACCTACGTAAAATATAAGGAAACGTCCCCTTAAAGACGTTAGTGAGCCGTTTCATTATATTTAAAGTGTCTCAAACTCACGGAAGTTTTCTATATAAAATTACCTATGTAAAAATATAAAATCATAATGCTATATGTATTTTATTTTTAGAAAATGATAGAAGAAAATATCTTTATCTCGGAATTATTCCTAAAGTGGTTAAAATGGAGTGAGGATTTGTATGGGAGTGTAAGTTATGAGTTTTTTTCGGGTACCGTTAATAATTTGTCAGGCGCACACTGGTCACTAATATATATACGAGAATTATTAGAAAGAGACATGCTTTGTCCGTGCGGTAGTTAGTTAAAAATAGGACATTGAATCATAATTGTATTGCTTACAAAAATTTATATAAAAAATATAAGAACTTTGTGCTAAATTGCCATTCAGTTATAAGCAGCAGCAGCAAAGTTAAGTGCTAAAGTGAATATTGCACCGCTAAACTGTTAATAACAAAAAACTACATTCTAACTTCTCACTTAACTTCTCTGAAGTGCTGCCTTCCTGTTCTTGAAACTTCATTCCTTTTTGTTTTCGCTGGAGAATGCGCTATAGATTTTAGCTTCAAATCAGCTTTTAATACCTACTCACACTTATGTAAGTTTTGTATATTTTTCGCCGTTCTTACTATACTTTAGCTTTAATCTTCAATTTCTTATCTTTTAATTCTTCCTTCTGGTTTTGGATTTTTTTGGTTATTCTGCTGAGAATCACGTATTTAGAATATCCTCAATGTTCCATATTTTTTTTTCGGTTTCTACAACGCGACAGTCCATACAAAATTTATGAAAAAGCTCACATCAATAATCGAGTCCTTAGTCCCATGAGAATTTTTTTTTGATTGTCGGGCAATCTGCTACGTGAACAGATTTGCATTGTGGCCAATATAAAACTAAGACGTAAATTTACATGTGACGGATTAAAACAAATAATATTTATTTTTTCTGTTATGACCAGTTAGAACACATTTTAAGTTTGACGAGTTGTAGCCTAAACCATTAAATTACCTTTGTAATTTATTTTCAGTAATTTCAGTGGAAAAACACTGGTGACCTACCTGTATAATTAATATTCCCTTGGATGACGTTTGGCACGGATCCCCTGCTAGTTAAACACGGGATGAAAAAAAAAATATAGAATTGAATTGTTTAACGGATATTTCGTATTCTTTGTGTGACGTATGTAACGTTACTCAAATATTTCTTCCATACAAATTAGCATTCAATTATTTCCTTCAACATTTTGAGAATAATCCTATTGCTTTACGCATTTTTTTTGCAATCCACCTACGTGTAACGCGTCAAACACACACTATAGTAGTCGGTGGTTAAGAAATTAATCCTGACACCTGTCATTTCCATACAGTTTATAACCTAAAAGTCACTTTGAAATTATAAACTGTATGGATATGACAGGTTTCAGGATTGACTTCTTAACCGCCGACCACTATAGACAGAGCTAACTGTATAGTAAGATAACATTTAGAATCCCCTTACGTACGCTCGAAAACGTTACGTAATCACTCCTGTGCTTTCATAAACTCGCGGCGTCAAATTTCAAGAGTAATGACCGGGCGTCAAATGTCAACTCGGTCAGTTTGCATGTTGCTGACACTGCGCATGCCGTTCCACAGCCCGCGTGCCCCCTCCGCGCCGGGCCTCCCCCCGTCGCATCCTCTAAATCACGTCATCGCTATGCTGATGCCGTAGCTGGTCGGTCTGTCGCAGCCAACCGGAAGAACGCGCCCTCAAGAGCGCGTGAAGTTCGGGTTCCTCCAAAGGAGCAGCCCCCTCGCACCGTTGTGGATAAAAAGGGTTTTTCAACGGTGTCGAGGAAGCGCAAGCCGCACAAGAGTCAGTGTGGTACTGCAGAACCGGTTGGTTCTGGTTTGCGAGTTGCCACACCGAGCATGGCACTCTATGTATCGCGCCTGCACTACACCGCCACGGCTGATGATGTGGTGGAGTACGTTCGCCAGAAGTTCGACTTCCCGCCTGCGTTCGCGTCACTACGTGCACTTCAGCTCATTTGTGGTGCGCGTGCTGCGGCCGCTGCAGGAGACCATCTCGTGTGCTGACTTCTGGCCGAAGGGTGTCGTGTTTCGACGGTTCCGGGGTAACCTACCGAATCCTACACCAGAGACGACGATGCAACGGGGTCACGCCGTTTCGTTGCCTAAATAGATATTTTATAAGCTTAAGTTTCATGGCGCATTGGGTTAACTGTAATGCCATGTAAACATTTGTAATAAATAAATTAACAGGATTAATCGCCCAATCGTAACTTAGGTCACTAGCCCGCATCCTAGCTGGACGTCATTTAGGTTACGATAACGTATATCGTATATTAGGCAAGATAAAGACTGGATTATTATATTGGCATACTGTGCATTTGCAGGTTACAAAAAACCTTTTCAAAATACATAGAAAACCTCCGACACGGCCAAGCAAACGGTTTTACGCTGGAATACTTTTCGAATCTGGGATGTGCATGGAATCGGTACGCTGAGAGCTCCAGGTTCATAAACTGTACTGACCAAGTGCCCCATTTCTTATATTTCGTCTACTATCGCCACTAAATTGAGATTTTTTTAGGAAATGTTTAAACACTGTTTAAACACTATTTTATTATTGAAATCCTTAACCGCTTTTTAACTCATAAATATTGAAAAAGAAACTCGAATGTCAAGCGTCCCCATTATGATGTTCTTGTCAAATTCACCGCTTTTTAACTCATAAATATTGAAAAAGAAACTCGAATGTCAAGCGTCCCTATAATGATGTTCTTGTCAAATTCAGCATAATACCCAAACTGTTACAAAGTTACAAAGTGCAAACTTAACTACTGTTAAATTACCAACTAATAAAGCAAGATCAATTAATAAGCTAATTACTACTAAATGGCTTAAATCAAAATCATTGTCTCATGGAAATTTCTACAATCATACAACAGAGTAGGTATATCTGTGAGCGGCCCCACGCAACGAGCCGTGAACTCACTGCGCACCGTCTCCAAATGACAGCGAGTTGACATCGGCTCACGGGTTTATTGTCTTCAATCTTGTTTGTGGCAGTTTACGCCCGTGATAATATTTTCATGGGACTGGGGGCAATTTATTAGCGACGTTTGTACGCAATTTTCTTTTTTCTGTTTGAGCAGCATTGGGATGTTTGTGTCCAGATTTTTAAACGCTGTTAATTTTCATTTATGATTGCAGACTATGTAATTACAGAATAATATTAGCCTGGGTCTCTCTGTTAGTGTGTAAGGGATGGTTTTAAGTAACTTTTTAAGATAATGCGGGGTTTATTTTCTAATTGATTTATTTAATAGTTTCTGACTACACATTACTAAAAGGCTAACCCTCTCAAACAAAAGTTCGCCATCCTACCTGATTGACATTTTCTGATTTTTAAGCATTGGCTGAGTACCTATTACCAATACTATCATATGTAATTATATTATATACAAATCCCATCCCATAAATTTTTAACATAAGTAGTTTATACCTGCCATACCATGGTAGGTAGGTAGGATGTACGTGTTATAGATATACCTGAGCCGTTTGCACGTTCAAAATTTTCAATTCTTCCCTTATTGGTGCTCGTGTCTTTAAACGTGACGAATTTATAATACAGTGAGAATAGGAATTAAAATTACGCTAAGATGATCTTGATTAATCTCTAATGAATATTAGGGATTAATCAAGATAATCTTATCTAAAATTCATCCCCCATCCTTCATGTTCGGCGCTTGCAGAAGACCAATTCAATTATGCGCTCACATGGTCAACAATGAGCAAAGCATATCACGTGAATCTGTACGGCACACCTGACGCAGTGACATACCGGGCCTCTTTGTGCTGTCTGTCTCCAGCCATTTACCTAATCTCTATAAGCCATGTACAAGTCCATTGAAGCTTTGCTATGTTTGTAGGTATACAGACGTTGGACTAAGCGATCGTGCATTCTAAATCAAACTTCCACAAATATCTCCAATACCTACCTAAAATTACTTTGATGGGTTAGGTGTGCCAGTGTCCGAAAAAAGAGGTACCTTTTTGAACAGGTCCTGGAGACGCAAACTGTAATCAAAAACGTTGGTTACGACGACAGACGGTTTGATATACTGTAACATTGACATTTTATACGTCATGGAAGAACGACTTAATAAATATATATATTTTTAGGCAGTAAATATACAGAAAAAAAGTAGATTATTGTAACTTTCTAACCTGCAGGATTATTTTAACTTTCTAATCATGTAACTTTATGAACTTACGATAGGTTTAGATGTGTCATTGTTAGTATCGAACATGACAGTTGGATCTACCTTACTCTCAATTGTAAATTTTTCCTAATTTCCCCGCAGTTGACTAAATATAACGTTAGTCTTAAAAAAGTATTTCTAAGTAACTTCATTGGACATTTAAAGCATATGTAGCCACAGGCCAGATTCTGAATGAAAATCTTTTTCAAACCATGTAAACACATTGCTCTTAACTATATATGTATATTGATAAGCCTACGCGTATTTCTTATTTACATTTCACGCTGAAATATAATTGAAACGGCTTGTCTGGCCTTAATATAAATCAACATAAGTCACTTAATGATCGTATTATTACGACAGCGTAAACGACGTTCCGAGTTAAGCATAAAGGATTCACTTTCAGTGGCGCGAATAAGTTTACACTTAGTTAATTAAAAGATTACACACGAACGGGTAATTAGGTAAGGATTTGTTCTCTCATCTGTTACGCGTCTCATCGGCGAGTAAATCCCGGCGGAGGCAATCAAAGAGCTTTAAAGTTGTTTCACGAAAATCTTTATGAATATTTTGTGCTTTTTCTTTTACATTCTTTTTTTTTTAAATATGATGGCATATAATTGCACATCAAAACAATGTGTAATGGATGCTTCCAACACCAGCGAAATCAAATTGACGTTGTCACTTGCTCGTTTGGTTTTTAAGGATTGAAATTGAAAGCAATATTATGCTAAGATTGTAAAGACAGATACAGATCCCTCACTGTACACTTATAGGGAGCTCAAGTGACCTGACCACCAGAGAGCAATAACTAACAACTTAGAAAAGTTGGTAAAACCCCCACATTTTCATTATACCTCGTGTGTTCATAAGTTTTGAGACGAATATTTTTTTGAATAAATCAATTACAGAAAACATTTCTGTCAATGTTATTATTTTTATTGAATCACTGTACTGTAGCTGATAAAAGTAAGTAGAGGTAATTTAAATTGGCTTTCAATATTTTTGATTTAAGCCTTTAAATGCGGTGGTCTCTCTTAGGTGCAGGCACGAAACGAAAAACGCCTTTTTCACTGACAAGTTAATGTCTGTGATAGACAAATTGTACACCAAAATGTCGGTAGATGTTCCAACTACTGCACAGACAGTACTGCAACCTTATCATCCTACGATGTTCATGATACGGGCGATTGTTACGTATGAGGTAGCCATTTCTTTCAATTTTGAATACTAGATGTTCAAACTATGCCTTAAAATTATCCATTTACCAGATGCACTATTGGAATCACTTGTTAAAGTTTATTTGACACGTTTATTTATCAAAATAATTGGTTTTTTGACAAAGTTTTAGACAAAACCGTAACAAAATTAAATTTTCATACGAAAACTGCTAAAATACACGTATGTCTTTTCTCAGGCAATATAAGTAACTTTCTTCGAGCCTGGCTCTAAATACTCCTGATTAGTCTTTTTGGACAAAATTACCTTTTTTGAACTAACCATTTAGAGCTAAAAACCTGCCGTAAATACTACTCAAAAATAGTGACTCACAAATGAGCCACTGGAAGAGAAGCAAGAGAATCCCTGATGAAAACTTTCGTGTCTTGCGGGGTGTAGCCGACGCAATAAATGGCATCTAACATAAAATATTGGAACGCAGTTTAAATAATACCTATGTATGTATGTTAATAAAAGTATTGTCAAGTAAAATTAACAATACGTTTATAGGTATATATAAAAAAAAGTGAAAACATCGAGTATTTAGCCGTCTCAAAACTTATGAACACACGAGGTAAGGTCAATATCTCAAACACGTGTTAACCGATTTTAATAAAACATACCTAAGAACCGTCGTTGGACAACCTACTTTCAAATATAAAAAAACACATTAAAATGGTTTCCCCGTTTAAGAGCTGCGATGCCACAGACAGACACACATACACAGATACCTATAGATGTTAAACTTATAGCGCCCCTCTTTTGCGTTCCGCATCGGGGTTTAAGTTTAAAATAAGTATTATTATGGTTTCAGTCTCCGTTACGATGGATGTTAGTACAGTCGGGGTACTTCAAATGGTACGTATGAACGAGCTGACAATCCGCCGTGCACTCATTATCATCATAACCATCATTGTTCTCCCTTGTTAGACCTAACTACGTTAGCCCTAAATGCTTCATTTGACCTAATGTTTCATTAGACCTAATGCATTTTTTTTCTTAAATAGTAAACTTGACACGATTATTGCAAAACAAACCTAACCTGCCCTAATGACTTCTATTACATGATATTCAAAGGAAACTCGAAAAGTTCGATGTTTTGAAGAAAAATGCATTAGGTCTAGTGAAACATTAGGGAAAAGTTAGTAGGTCAAGTGATAGGATCCCTACTGTGAGGGCCAGGGTTCCCTCAACAGGTTTGTTCGGATGGTGGAAAGAAAGAAACAGGACACCAGGGCAGAAGGGTATTTATTATTAAAAAGATAAGGCACCTGTAACAATACAAATTCGCGTTTAGCCTACGGTCCTAATGAGGTAAGCGTATGAATATAAGAGACATAAAAATATACAGTAACTTACAATAAATGTGCCTTTCCAGAATATGTAAAAAAAGTTTACTGAAAACAATAATTGGGTGTTTAACTGCACAAAAATCATCAGAACGAACTGTAAAACTTTCTAGGTATTAGATAATTATGCTTTTTATAAAATTGTCAAACTGTTTGTAGAAGACGTTCTTGGTAAGAAATCCAAGGTTGAACTGAGCTGTTGGAAAATGGCTGCGCAGTGTCACGTGGAATTTGGAATGATGGTCAAAATTAAAAAAAATTGAATTGTTATCAGCCAGAAAGTTTGTGTGTAACGTTCCGATACACGCATCGTTACACCTACCATCCTATTGTGTAAGTCCCACTACATGGCAGAGAAGCGGGAGTCCGCTGGATGCGGGTGGCGTAGGACCGGTCATTGTGGAACTCTTTGAGGGAGGCCTAATAAAACCAAATCGATTGAAGTGCTCTTATATAATGATTTAAAATGTGACGTGCTCGTATTTACCGAGCACTGGCTCCGAAACAGTGAAATTGTGTCTGTAACACTACATAATTACGATCTTATATCATATTATTGTAGGCCATCAATTTTACACGGAGGAAGCTGCATCTTTGTGCGGTCAGGTGTTAGAGCCGTAAGTAGGCCGGACATTAACAATATGTCCGTGCAACAGATTTTTGATGTGTGTGCAATCCACCTCTTGGACCATGACATATTAGTTGTAGGTATTTATCACTCTAACTGTACTAGTGACTCGCAATTTCTAGTGCAGTTAGATAAACTATTGTCACATATAAATACAGAAAACCTCAGTGCCATAATAATGGGTGACATTAACATCGATTTTCTCACAAACACACCTCGTAAGAAACAAGTCGCAGATATTTTATCATGCCACAATTTCAATCAACACATCAACTTTCCAACTCGAACTTGCAATAATACTAACACTTCGACGTTACTTGATCATGCGTATTCGAATATTTGTACCGACCGTGTGTATTCCGATTGCGTCACCACCCACCTCAGTGATCACTCGGCGCAAAAGATAACGATTGTAAACAAGTCGAGCGCTCAATGCACGCCAATACCTACACGCATTTTCAATAATGCAAACAAAATTTGTTTCTATACTGCTTTAGAATCCATTGATTGGCCTGTGGTTGTTGCAAACAGTCACAATGATTGTGAATTGCAGTCTGTCAATTTGTTAAATATATTAATTAAAAAAATTTGAGACGTGCTTTCCTAAGAAATTTCCTAAGGCAAATATCCTTGGATCGATAGTGAAGTATGGAACACTAAACTTCTCCTTCATGACATTTCGGACCTAAAAGATAAATTTCCTGCAAACAATCAAATTTCTGATTTGTTTCTTAGCGTCGCATCTAAATACAATTATATGTTAAAACGTAAGCGCACTGACTATTACAGCGAGCTGATAGAGAGAACGTCCAATAAATGCAAAAGTATGTGGGGTGTTATAAACAAAGAATTGGGACGAAAGTGTCGCGAGCGCACGGACTATACTGATGTTATTAAGGACGGTCGTGGCTTGGCATTTGTCTCTAAAAAGCACGCGGTCGATTCACTAAATGCTGAATTTATAACTGCTGCTGTAGTATGTGGTGCGCCGAAACCGGACATCCAGCGCTCGTTGGCAGCTATAGCAATCAACATCCCCGAGTGCAACTGTTCTTTGAGATTTAAATGTTTCACACCTGTCGAAGTAGAATCAATATTGCGCACTCACATTGCACCAAAAAACAGCACCGACATCTATGACCTGTCGGCCGGTATCCTTCGATTTGTAGGGCCGGCACTGTCCTTCGTCCTATCTGAGTTGTATAATTACTGCATACGACGAGGGATAGTTCCAGAAAGCCTCAAAAAAGTTAAAGTCACCCCATTGTACAGAGGCAAAGGCTCCAAGGCTGCTTTAAAGTCTTATCGTCCTATATCATTGGTACCGGCTATTAGTAAAATCTTAGAAGTAGGTATTAAT
Source organism: Notocelia uddmanniana (assembly GCA_905163555.1). NCBI lineage: Eukaryota > Metazoa > Arthropoda > Insecta > Lepidoptera > Tortricidae > Notocelia > Notocelia uddmanniana. The sequence continues at coordinate 30,113,047 of LR991055.1, forward strand.
ATTAGACTATTATCCTTCTGGTTCCCACAACAACTTATATCCGATAGACAATACGCATACCGTCAGGGCCGCTCGACTACGGATCTTGTGCGCGAAGTGGTATGGCTAACGTTGAGCGCGCCAGAGGCCGGGATGCAGGTGGCGGTCGTGTGCTGCGACCTCTCGCGCGCTTTCGATACCGCCAATCACGGACTTATCGCGCAAAAACTTAGTCACTACGGCATTCGGGGCCCTACACTGGCACTTTTAATGTCATTTATGTCAAACAGGAGTCAATTTGTTGTGGGCGACAGTGGTCGCATCAGATCTGATGAGTTGAGAAACCGGCTTGGAGTACCGCAAGGATCCTGCCTTTCAAATACTCTGTTTAGCATCCTTCTTATTGATCTCCCGCAAATAATAAAAGGATGCGACATTTTTATGTATGCGGATGACGTGACAGCTGTCGTCACCGGCTCGTCCCTACCACAGCTGGAAACGAAAGTCAATGACACGCTTAAACAGCTGTGTCACTGGTTTCAAACAAATGGCCTGGCCCTCAATAAAGAAAAAACCTTTGTCATGAGATTTAATCTAAATGGTCACACAGCCAGGCCTATGACCACGTATGCCGGGGACGACGCTGTCGAGCAGGTAACGCATATCAAGCTATTAGGTTTCTCACTCGATAGTGGCTTAAAGTGGGACATAGACATTGACCAGCTGTGTGCGAGGCTGGGAAGCGCATGCTACGCACTAAGACGCCTCGCGAGTACTGCGACCAGGGACGTAGTCCGGAGCTGTTATTTCGCGACTGTACACGCGCTCATCTCGTATGGTACTGAGCTCTGGGCCGGAGCCGCGGAATGGCGTCGGGTGTTCACGTTACAAAAACGCGCTGTTCGCGCAATAGCGTCCGTTCCTGATGGCGTGTCTGCTCGTCAGTACTTTACACAATACGGTATACTAACACTACCCTGTGTACTTATCCAACAGGTGGCTATTTTCACCCACTCCAACCACGAGCAGTTTTCTATTAAACACGCTAATCCAAATCACCACCTGCGTAGTAACAAGAACGCTGGCTGCCTCGCACCTGTGCCTCATAAGTTAATTAAAAGCGGACGATCAGTCTATATACTCGGTCCTCGTATATATAATCACCTACTTAAAAGTATAAGAGATGCACCTTCCTCTCGTAATTTTAAAATAAGATTAAATCAATGGCTTTTAAAATCAACGTTTTATGACCTAGATGAATATTTTCCAGTGCGGTCATAAACGTGAAATAAAGTACAATGAATGTTAAAAAGTACCAAATAGAAACGATATACATGTAAAACTATGATGTCACATAATGTTTTTAACAACGACCTGTAACGAATGTTATCAATAAATTTTTCATTTTCATTTTCATTTTCATATGTCCAGTAGTGAACGTCCTTCGGCTGACATGATGATGATACTTATCTTCTCGAAGATAACATGGCTCGTAAATAAATATGCCATACGATAAAAAAAATTATGATGACATGGAAGAGAGGGAATGGACAGCCAATAGTCACTACTCTGGCCAGTGCCAGTTGGGGACTTCTCATACTCCTTTTGTGAAATCTCTTCGCAGATGAATGCGTTTCCCCAGGCAGTCCAATTTTATGAAGTTTTGATGCCAGTGACATGGCCAGTGGACCCAGGTATTTCCTAAAACTACGACCAAGACCCCTGCGGTGGAGATACTGCGATCGCCAATCCGCATGCCAAGTGTGGCGATTATGGCCTTTACTCTCAATGAAATTGGAGAGACCTATGTCCAGCAGTGACGTCCTTCGGCTGATATGATGGTGGTGGTGGTGTATATGACAAATATGAGACTAATTTTGTGATATAGCGTATTACCATTATAATATTTATAATTTAGGTATTCCTGTGTTACCGGCGCGACAGTTTTAACACATGTCATGCATGTCTGAGACCGTGCGGCGTACCGCAAAACCGCAATAACTAGAAGGCCAATTCTCGGCCCGATCGAGATGATAATGTTCGAGTATATCAGTAATGATTTCGATTGACGTAACCTGTATTGTAATTTCGAATGCGGGGACAGGCTCTCTTTGCAACAGGCTTTTTTGGTAAAAATTTCGATAATAATCTGACTTTGTGAAGTTTTTATACATATAAATAAATAAATTATGAATAATTAAGGACAATTTTTTACACAAATCGAACTAGTAAGCTCAGAATAGTAAGCTCAATAAGGCTTCAGTTGTGTTATGGATACATCGATTTTAATAGGCATATGAGATTTTAGATGAGGTAAATTAAAATCATTTAAAGTTTGTATGTCGTTTAATAATGTTTTTTTAGACTAGGCTATTGGAAACAGATAAATATAGACTCATTTTTGGATTTTTTCTATTGGGAATATTCTAATCAATTTCAATTTCAATATTTTTTTTTCTTGAAGTTAAAAATTTTATTCAACAAACAAGAAAAAAGGATAATTAAAACAACGACTATTAAAATTAAACTAAAAATAAATTAATATTAAGAAACTAAATACCTACCAATAAAAATCTCCCAATTATTAAAAGAAAACCCCATCTAACAGGTCCACCTGCGGCATGGACCCCATTATGCTGGCGGCGTTGCCTCTCTGCACCGCTAGGGCGATACGCTTAGAGAAGTACGCACCAGCCCTGGGGTCCCCTGTAGAGTCGACCAGCCAATTATCATTTATTGATAAAACAAAATTTTATACGTCAATATTTCAATTACACATTTACACATATGAACCTGTCATTAAAACTTACATATTAGGTATGTTAATCAATCATGTTTTGGCTCTAAGCGTAAAAACAATCATATAGTCATGACTGTCATGAATATTATTTTATCCTTCTCTGGCAGAACGGGTGTTCCAAAGGATGGGATAGTGTCGCTTATAACAACTGTATACTTTCTAATTTCTTACTATAAATATTTGACAATTATGAATTACGTTCGTAGTTGATGAGGCTAAGACGTATCCTCTGTCAAATCAAGCGATTATTACGAATCGTTGATTGCAACCGGGTTAAACAATATGGAAGGAAACGGAACAAGCGCACAGACCGCACAGTAGTACCGAGAAACTGCGACAAACTGCACACTTGACATGCGATTATTTTTCAACATCATCTTTGTTTCATTCAGAAATCAATAACTATTATATTCGTGCACGGCAAAGGTACGTTCACGGATTGTTCGTTATTGAACTATGTTTCACGTCGTATTTTATGATTTAATTTTATATATATTTTGTTTTTGTTACAATTTATTGGCTAATCGATTTCTACTAACGTATGGAAATGTCACCTGAATCGAAACGACTGACTTGGTCACAATCATGTCACAATACTGGTTTTAAAAAATCGACATAACACGTAACTGTTTGGGTTGTGAATTATTATCGTAAAATATTCAACAAAAAAGATAAAAATATAACATAAGTTAAATTATGCGTGATAAAAGCAAAATATTATATATCGCCGATATTAGCTGTTAAGTTAATTTTGCTAACATTAGATTTAAGTACATACATTGTTACTAACAAATTATGGATTCCGTGTCCGACATAAATGATATTCAATTAAATTTAAAAAAAATGTGTACTTGAGAAGCCTTAAATATTATTACGTGATTTTATTTATAATTTCGATGAGTCATGCGTGTTTACATCCTATGGATGTGTCAAATGTTTGAAATAAGAGATTACAGAGTATAATAGTCCTAACTACTCAGTATACTACACTGAGTACATTCTAAGAGTAGCTGAAGCACTAATCTACTACTGATTGGGCCCAGATGTAACTTTATAACGGTATTTGTTTTTATTCAGTATATCTATTGGTAATTATAGGTAGCGCATCCTTATTTAGTTTCTTAGTGAAGTAGATTCAGTAGTTATTTTTTCAATGCAGTTAAAATGTCAGGTCTAAGGTCTAAAGAACCATTGTTAATTTGTATACTTGTAATAAATATTATTATTAGTACGCGGGGACATCCGAGGATAAGCAAAGTTACGACAAATGGATAATTACAAGAGACCGGAGTTCTTTACCTGTTACGTAAACAAAACTCTTAATGAACCATTTTCTTATTTATTTCATTTCCCAATAGAAAACAAATGGCCGGGCAGCTCAAGTAACATCGTTATTTACGGAGCGCTCCAATACTAGCAATAAATATAATAGGCTAAACAACTACAAGATTCGAGGGGTATAGTAAACGGGCGATTGGATTTGAAACAAAGCTAACGAACCGTTGAATCATGTAAACAGGGGCAAGAAGACCGTCTTGTTTACCTAAAGAGCCTTTGGTTCATTAGGATCCAATTTACTGTCAACAAATTTATCCTTTCAGCGCCATTGTTGTAGGAAACAACTTAGTGTTCAGTTGTTGGTGATACCTGGATGAAAACAAATCCATTTTGCCGATCGGTTTATTCGGGCGTTAGGGAATCTTCAAATTATGATTCAAGTGTGAGTCGAGACAAAACACAAATGTAAAAAAAAATGTTACACTTATCCGCCAATAGTCATAACTAAGGTAAAAGATAATTCGAAAATTTCAAGTGCTTAACCTTTTAACCGCCGTAGTCTGATATATTAGACATAAAATAACTAGCACATTTCGCCGCAGTCTGATTAAAAAGTCAAATGTCTGGTATGTTTTTTACAGGATATTCATCTCTCCCTCGAATTTTAATTTGATTTTATATATAAACAATCTTCGTACCGACAGCGACCCAGGCATGAAGAAAATTAATTTTACATTTTATATTGCATGATTATACTTACTTCATCTGGAGCATTCTGTATTAGGCAAGCGCAACAACCGGTTTCGCCAGTGTGGCCGGCCGGCGCGTCAGTCACACAATAGATAAGGAAATTCAACGCGCAGTGTAATAAATAATTTGTAGTTATTAAAAACCTATTGATACCCCTTTCTGTATAAATTGCAGCGGAATGGAGTATCGAGACAAACCACCATGGTTTAACGATACTGTTTTTAATTGTTACGCAAATAACCTTGTAATTACCTTGATAAATAAATAAATAAATGTTCGATGTAAAATTATTGGCGGTTAAAGGGTTAATAAAAGTATAAGAGACACGAGCAAGAGATGGTTAGTAATAGAACCCTAATGGCATCCAACGAGTATGCACAAAGTTCTTAAACGTTTGTTTTGAAATGGTTAGGTAGAAAAATAATAAACCAAGTTACCTAATTAAGAAGATTCAATTGGGATTTGGTGAAATTTACTTATTGAAATCAGCTTAAGAACAAAAACACAAGACAGAATTCCTTCCGTATTTATTTAATACGGTCTAATAATGGAAATCGTTGAATGAACTGGCTTTAGGGAGCAACCTGTTAAACGGAGCACAATACATCAAAACCAAGAACTTTTGTATTGTGAAGATGAAATTAATTGCTTCGCCGAATAAATAAAGAGAAGAGCAGTACATGGAATAAGCAATGCTAACGTTATAAGACTTATAAATAGCTATACGAAACTATACATAAATTAGTTTTTTTTTATAAATTTGACGGTGACAAACAAGCACCTATTATGGGTAACCGCGATACGATACGTCATTGTCAATTGCAATTGGTCGCGTCGGTCGTGATATATTTATTTATTTAAGCTTTTTTGCACAAAAAGAACAAACGTACAAATGGCGGACTTAATGCGAAAGGGCACTCTATACCAGTCAACCACTAGGCCAAACAGAGACACTTCAAATTAGAAACCACTTGCGATTGAAACTTTTGTAAATAGCTTTCATGTGGTTGAAGTAGAATGACGGCGATTGATGGGTTCCTTTGATCCTGTCGGTCAATCGTATTGATATTTTGGATGATTAAAAATTGCCGCTTGCTACTCTTGCCAATTACAATTGATCGTGTCCAATCGATTGTGTACCCCACCACAAACACGAGGCTTGCAGATCACTACTACTACTCTCTTTGTAGTTAGTGGTAGGTATTATCTTAGTTATGTTCCTCTGTAGGGTGGAGGTAATTTCCTAATTGGGCTGTTCAAAATATGAGCAAGATGACATCCAGCGGTACCCCACGTCTCTAAACAGATACGTTTATGAATTGTATTTTCTTGGAGACTACATTTGACGAAATAATATTGACAACAATGCTTTCTTTACATAGCTGATGAGCACAGACGACGCTTTTGAGTTAGTTTAAACAATCTAATTGCTCGAAATACGTAAATTAATTTAAAATACGTGAGCTTCGAACGGCAGAGACTTGTTTGTAGTACCTGCAATAAATTGCAATTAGGCAAGCTGTTCTGTGTCTTGTTATCGAGTTAGCAGCCTTCAGACTCTCGGCGCAGACACACTCCAACGGAGGTGCTTTGCAGCGAATTATTAACACCGGAGTTAGTTTTATCAATACAAGAAACATCATGTAAGTACTCTCTCTTTCAGTATAAGTATGTTAAGCAAGTAGCTCTTATGGATTATTAAACTAGAGCATTAATGATAAGAGGGTTAACCCGCCAAAGTTAAGGTTAAAACACTTTTCTGTTAAAAAATGCATATCAAGCAACGTATCAGATTAAAACTGTCATTTATTTATTGTTATATACCGTACCTACAAAATAAACTATTTATCTGGGCTGATATTGACGAAAACGAACCTTTTAAAAATACATTATGTAATACTTATCTTTTATTGCCGTCCTCGTGGTTAATATATTCTGCTACGGTTTTTAGCCAACATAGATAACCCCCTCTAGATGGAGATTATAGGGCGACGTGCGGTCACCTCACCTATGTACCACTAGTACATGTAAGCAGCAACGCGTCGCGCTCTCAGTCAGACTCGTCCAGGTTCGCGATCTATACGTACGTCAAATAAACGAGCATTAAAAATCGATTTCATCCATTAGAAATGGTTTTTTGTTGCTTAAAGTTGTGTGGGAAAAGCTCTCGAACAGCAAACCACAAGAATGACGGAATAATATTTCACAGGAAGTTAAATTAATTACAAAAGGCATATTTTAATCTTGCAGGCGGAGTTCATTTTACACTAGCCATTAAGAAGTACTGAAGTATTCTTGTCCCTTTCCAACCAATTCAAATGTCAATATACTCTCCCTTGTGACGAAAGTACATGCTCGGGCTAGTGCTGTGCCAGTGACGCTTTCGACATTACCGTATAAGGCCCGATTTCAATTAATTATGTATTCGTCAGTGTTTTGTCGAACTATTTTAATATTGAAATTCTATTGGAAAAGGTTATTTGTTATTTTCCATTTTTGTCAGTGAAGTTTATTGATATAACAATCTCAGTACGTAGGTATAGCATAATAAAAAAAGTGTTCTTTTAATTAAAGTAGTAAATTAGTGTCTCGTTCTATTTTATTTCTACGCTATAGGTTTGATACGGGTACAAATCAGTGTAGTTGAATGGAATATTTAGTTTAGAAGTAGTTATTCTGTAGTTTTATTTTATTATAAAATTTATTAAGCGATTCTGTCACATTTATTGCTATGTAATATCGAGTATGTATATCTAATGAAATAACAAATTAGTAACAGTATTACCACTAGGACATGGATTTCCCTAGCAATTAGGACTAGTGTCACGAGGTGGACCCTATCCTGGACTTCGATGAAGTATAAAAGATCTCGGAATCGGTTAAAGAAGGAGCCATTGCAATTGGGTTTTTTCGAATCGTCTTGGTGAGCAATTAGGACTGGTATAACGAGGTGGACCCTATGCTGGACTTCGAAGAAGTATAAGGGATCTCGGAATTGGTTAGAGGTGGAGCCATTGCAATTGCGTTTTTTCGAATCGTCTTGGTGAGCAGTTAGGACTAATGTCACGAGGGGGACCCGATGCGTTTATCTGGCTGCCCCGCCATTTTGCCTGGCTGCGCGAAGCGAGAGAGCACTATTTCACCTGTCATTGCATAGGTATTCTACCTTACGTATAATGCAACAAGGTCTTTATTAAATTGGTTATACATTCGATTTCATTTGGTACTTGTCTGCACTCGTCGTAGTGAACGAACATTGCCGATGTAACTTATATTTGTGGTTTTACTGTACTTATGGATATAGATAAACAAATACCTAAATAGAAAACTTCCAAGACTTGGAAACAAATATTCGTGTTCGTTCATCACACAAATAAATGCTCTGGCCGGGATTCAAGCCGGGGACCTCCGCCTTCGTAGACAGGGCCACTACCAACTAAGCCAAAGTGGTCGTCAAAATATTTCGCTTTTTTTAAATTTCACCAGTGCTTTAGCCGTACTACTGTATTACACTATATATAAACATGCCTAAAATATTATTCTAGATACCAAGTCAGTAGATGAGCATATACGCTATGTAAAATTGTTAACCTAAAACAAATGGCATTACCGGTAAAAGCCGGTAATAAACAACGCGTCACATCCCTACGCCGCGAGCGCCATGTTGAAGCAAAGCGCGCGCTTTATGAAATAGCCAATGGCAGCGACGATACCGACCTCCCCGCGACCCGCACATACCGCTTACTTTGGTGAGTTTTGATTCGAACTAAATCGTCCATAGGGGCTATCTAGAGGGGGTTATCTATGTTAGCCAAATAGGTATTCGCTGCTGAGATTAGAGAATTAATGCTTCTGAAGAGCATAGCCGAAAAATCATCCTTCAATAAAAATAAAAAAAGTCATAATCTCTATATAATAATTTTTATAGAGCCTTCGCCTGCGGATTTGTTTGCACGCGACTCCTAGTGGACTCCTTTATCACCTTACACCACCGCTTTCATCCCTTTTAGAATGATATCTTGGATAAAAATCTCCTATGATTTATTTCCGGCCATAGACTATTTTTTTTTTTTTTTTTTTTTTTTTTTTTTTTTTTTTTTTTTTTTACTCTGGATAGGTTTGCTCTTGACCACAAATCACCTGATGGTAAGCGATATTGTGGTCTAGGATGGAGCGCGCTTACCTAGTAAAAACCGGTTCACTCTCGTCTTGAAGACCGTAAGGTTGTAGTTTTCAGGGAACAAGGATTCCGGCAAGGAGTTCCACAGCTTGGCTGTTCTCACAATAAAGGAGGAAGCGAAACGCTTCGTGCGAGTTTTTGGAACTGCCACCGTAAAACGATGTCGCCTTGCCGTATCCCTGGTCGTCCGATGGTAGAAGGGAGCGGGGGGTATTATACTGTGCAGTTCATCAGCACACTCCCCGAAATGCAACCGATAGAAAACCGAAAGACTAGCAACTTTGCGGCGATGTTCTAAACTGTGCAGTTTCGCATTGCAAAGAGAGTCCTTTCCTATGAGCTTCCTGGCACGTTTCTCGATTGTTTCCAACGCCTCAAGCTGGTATTTAGCCGATCCATCCCATAAATGCGAACAGTACTCCATGCACGTTCGTACCTGTGCTTGATATAAAGTAAGCAACTCTTTCGGCTTAAAGTACCGTCGCACTTTTGAGAGGATGCCCAGCTTTTTTGCAGCTAACTGAGCCTTAGACTCAATGAAGGAGCCAAAGTTGAGAGTCGGAGACAATGTTACACCTAGAAGCTCGAGGCGGTCGGTAATCGGCACGGTTACATCTCGGAAAGTAGGGGCCAGGTCAAATGGCCTCTTTTTTGCGGAAAAAAGACACGCCTGGGTTTTTGCGGCATTGAACCCAACCAGATTGGCATCGCCCCAATCGGAAACTGCCTTGAGAGAAAGGTTCAAACGCTCAACCATGGCTTCTCTGTGAGACTGGATTTCGACCGCACTGGCTCGCGCTGTGGATATATAGCTCTCTACGACAGTGCTGTCGTCCGCGTACCCAATGATACCAGGATTTAGCAGGTCGTTGATGTGGAGCAGAAAGAGAGTCGCAGAGAGCACTGACCCCTGGGGGACACCGGCGTTGACAGCCATTAGATCTGACGAGCAGCCATCAATGACCACTCGAATATATCTATCCCTCAGAAAGTCCGATATCCAAGCACAAAAACCAGCCGGCAGACCATAAGAAGAAAGCTTGCTTAAAAGGCCGTCATGCCAGACCCTGTCAAAGGCCTTAGAAATATCAAGAGAAACCGCTAGAGCTTCTCCGTAGTTCTCAATGGCCTCACTCCAGATGTGTGTGGCGTACGCTAGAAGATCCCCAGTGGACCGATTTCGGCGAAAGCCATATTGGCAATCACTAAGGAGGTCATTAGATTCTAGGTACGCCAGGAGTCTATTGTTCAGGACACGTTCCATACTCTTGCAGAGAATGGACGTGACCGAAATGGGCCTATAGTTAGCAGGGTCAGCGCGGCTGCCCTTCTTGGGTACAGGCTGCACATTAGCAAGCTTCCAAGATTTCGGAACTATACCAGACTCAAGGGAAAGTCGAAAGAGGCGTGTCAGCACAGGAGCCAACTCAGGTGCACAAGTCCTCAGTACAATGGCTGGTATACCATCGGGGCCACTGGCTTTATTCACGTCAAGATTGCGTAGCACTCTTCGTACCTCCTTTTGGCGAATGATAATTTCCGGCATGGCTGTCGGGCAGCCAGAAGGTGCAGGAGGTGAGGCGCTACCAGCATCCAGACGCGAATTCTCCGCAAACATAGAAACAAACAAGTTTGCTTTCTCGTCCGCAGTGTGGGCCAGCGACCCATCAGGTTTTAGCAGTGGAGGCAGTGAGGGGCGGCAGAAATTCCCCTCGACCGACTTAGCCAGGGACCAAAAAGCTTTACTACCCGCGGGGTACGAAGCTAATTTACTCCCTACGCGGCTTATGTGGTCGAAGCGGGCCTTCTGAAGGACCTTTTTGCAGGACTTGGCAGCCTTATTAAAGGCTTTCTTCCTCTGGCTAATATCCTTAGCCTTGCGGTATCGAGCATCAACCCAGGCAAGGTATGCCTCGTGCTTCAGCGCCTCTGCGCGTCCACATTGAGGTCCAAACCAAGGGCGAGTTTTGGCGGACAGACATACATCAGAGTATGGAATAAAATATTCCATACCCAGTCGGAGTACATCCGTCACGGCATCCGCACAGGTTGAAGGACTGCCAGAAGAGAAGCAAACTGACTGCCAAGGATAAGATGCAAAGAAGGACCGCATCTCCTCCCAATCAGCTGACCTGTATCGCCACATCCGCCGACTGCCCCTAGGGCTGGGGTCGGATGGGGAATAAACGGATACAGACTTAACCAGACAATGATCGGAATTACCTAAGGGTGACGAGGTCGTCACCGAGTACCGATCCGGATCATTTGTCAGCAGGAGGTCCAAGCAATAAGGTGTATGCGTATCAACGTCAGGTACCCGAGTAGCACCTTGAACCAGCTGGGTGAGATTAAATGCTAGAGCAAGCTTCCGCGTCTCTCTCCCAGCGTGGTTGGTATCTCGGTATGGGAATAACCACTCCTGGTGGTGGGCATTGAAATCCCCCAAGAACACTAATTGTGCTGTTGGGTACTTCCGCTGAGCCGCATCCGCTGCCTCACAGAGGTATTCGGCGAGTCTAGTTGTCTCCTGGTCTCCGCCAGTGTGCGATCGGTAGACACAGGCGTACAGAATTTTCTCAATACCTGTGTCCACAAGCGCCCAAAGTACTGAGAATCTTCGGTCTTCAAGATTCCGGAGACGCCGACAACAGATGTCATCTCGTACATACATGCAAACCCCTGCCCGAGCCTTGAAGTTATGCTCAAGGGTGTAACCGGGGTAAAGCAGGTATGCAACATCCGACGGGCATCTGATCTGCGTCTCCGTCAAGAACATGAGTCCAGGTTTCTCGGTCTCCAGGTGGTGGTGGACCGGCACGAGATTGGAGTGCAACCCCCGTATGTTGGTGAGGTGCACTTTGTGTGAAAGGGCGTGCATCCGCTGTTGACACGTGTTCCTGTTTTTTGTTCTATTCATATTGAGAGTGAGTGTACGGTGGGGGAGAAGGAAGTGGAATGAGGTTTCATGTCACTAACCTACAGACACGTTGAGCAAGTAAGACATTATTGGGGAGCTGGTGCGGAGACTGCGGGGACGCCCGAGCCCCCCCGAGAATGTCCATCGGGCCCTTTCGTCCGGTCGCCAACCGGCACGATGGCGCACCTCGGGATTTTTCGCGTGTTGGCGGGACAGCCTTTCGTGAGTGGCTGGCTCACTAATTGGGTCCCCTACTAACAGCGGTCGGCCAGCGGAGAACCGTGCCTCGGATCCCGCTACCCTCCGCGACCAGATACCCGATGTCTTACAGCCCAAGCGTCGAAAACCGGCCACTGCAACAGTGAAACAACTATTCCGACCCAACTTCCCCGAACGGCGTCACCGGACTACGCGCCGGAACATGGCTGAGCCATTATGGCGGCGTGACTTAGTCCGGAGGGTGGTCACTAGCCACGGCCGAAGCCTACCACCAGTGAAGTGTTACTCGTTTGGCACCACCCAGGGGTCACGTGTAGGGTCTCGAGGGTACACCTACGGACGCGAGTAACTTCGACCCCCAAAACTGACTATTTAAAAGCCAAAGTCCATCAGAACCCATTCAGCCGTTTATGCGTTATGAAGTACAGCAAGTAAACAACCAAATATCCTAACTTCTGAACCTTCATATATTTTAGTTGGATTAAAATAAATGTGGATGAACACTTTTAAGTCGTTTTAACCCTATCAATATATGTTTAACAATCTTACAGTTGGTATTGTAATACTACCGTAACTGTTAAGGTTGTATAAAACGGCTGTTTAGAAAATGCATATAAAAACAGGCATGAAACTTTGCTTGACCGTTTTTACATCTCGCGGTCTCGAATTCCCCTCAAGAGGTCGACTGAACGAATATAAATGAATCTTATATTTATGATACTTTTTTCGCTGCTCTTGTTCTTGGTAGCATTTTATTGCTCGTGAAAGGGTACGAATTGTTTTGCTGACAGATTTACGAGCTAACATTCGGCGTTTATTTATCTCAAAACAGTTCTTTTTTTCAGATTAAAAAAACAACCGAACGTCGTAAAAATATATGCTTTGAATCTTAATGCTCATAAGTCTCATAACTCATAACATCTTGGATACGAAAATTCATTATATATCTGATAATAAGTAATATAATTTTAAAGAAAAAAAAAACCGACTTCAATCGGGGAGGCCGATGAGAGATTATTATACTTAGATGGTGCACTCTTAGATTCCATACAATAAAATAAAAATGGCTATAAGTATGTTTATAATGGTAGAAGACTAAGTACCCTCAATTCCTCATGGAATCCTCCATCATAACTCAAGCTTGACAAAAATGTGTCTTGAAAACCTAGCTTGCTTGACAAACATAACGAAAAGAACAAATCGCCAAACGTAAATTATGCGTCGTTGAAGAGTTCCATTCTGATCATCATCAGCAGTTCCACTTCAACAAATATCACTTATTTAAATGTAAATGCTTGATTTGTTTATGAAAATACTAAAATCACTATATGTGTGCCTTTCACATTTGAGGAGTTCCCTCGTTTCCTAATGGATCCCATCATCAGAACTCGAGCATGAAAAAATTAAACGTGAAAATAGAACTTGCTTAACAAACACAGCTAGAAGGACAAATCGCCAAACGTGAACTTTTCGTCGTTGAAGAGTTCTGTTCTGATCATCATCAGCAGTTCCACTTCATCAAATGTCACATTTTTGTATGATAATGCTCGATTTGTTGATAAAAACACAAAAATCATTATATGTTTGCCTTTAAGATTTGAGGAGTTCCCTCAATTTCTCATGGATCCCATCATCAGAACTGCGTTTTGACAAAAACGGGACCAACTTGGATATACGAGTATATACTTACAATCAAAAAAAGAATTTTCAAAATCGGTTAAGAAATGACGGCGTTATGGAGTAACCAACATTAAAAAAAAAACATATAACCGAATTGATAACCTCCTCTTTTGAAATCTTAAGTCGGTTAAAAAGTAATCTTACTCGAAACAAATACGAAGTATACTTTTCTAAATTTCGGTTAATGTTTGGGTTATGGTTCTTTGATAGCGTTATAGTGTGGTCTTGTAGGATAGTGTTAATTGCGCTCCGACTCCACCGGTAATGATTGCAACCTTCATAATAATTTCAACTTTAGTAGCAATCTCATCATTGTCGTAGATGATGCAGTATTATTGTATTCCCGTTCTGTAAATCGCTGAAGCTGATTAAGGATGTCTCCTTTCAATTGTATTTTTTTTACCCGGGTATGCCTTAAAACTATGACCAAGACCACCGCGATTATGGCATTTACCCCCATGAAATTGCCTTATGTCCAGCAGTGGACGTCCTTCGGTTGGATGAGACTAGCATAGATAATGTATTTATTCTTTAAAAATCTGCACAAATCTTGAACTTATCATCAAAGTTGACCTTTGACAATGAATCGAACGAATTGGTGTTTATCGAACTAACGGATGTAAAAAGAAAACCGTGAAAGTTTTATGTTTTTTAGTTATTTGTTTGTATTTGTAGTTAGTTATACTGGTCATTGCGTATTTCTGTCTTGTCTAGCTCGTGAGCTATTTTGTGGCGTCAAAGATTAACTTTTATTCCATCCATCTGTGACTATAATTGCACGGAATCAATTCAAAAAAAGAATCTGATTAACGTAATCAAATAGAGATAAAATAAACAAATACCTTGAAACTTCACAAAAATACATACGCCGTAGGTACCTATTTGTGTGATTTGCTACATTTGAAGCATTCACAATTGGTATATGTTGATGTTGTTCTCATTTGAAATGATTGTAAAGTTTGAGCTGGAGCAAACTGCCTGAGGCATTTTTACGTGTTTTAAATAAAACGTTTATCAAAAGCCAAAGGGCAGCTTTTAAATTAAATTTGAACAAAACCTCAAACCCTTTTTGGAGCCAGTCAATTGAATATTTCCGCATTCAAATCGTTATTGTTTTTGGGAATTTGAGTACAATTCAAAGAGATTTCTTTAAACATTTGGTTAGTTACAAAATAGAGCAAACAGTTTATTTTTAAAATTAGACCCTGTACTCTGTTACAATTTAAAGTTTGCAAAAAATGAAAACTTTATACCCACTTTCTACCCGACTGCGCCAGAGGGAAGGTTATGTTTTTTGAGACTATGTATAATTGTTTGGCATGCTCTACGGCCTGAACGGCTCGGTGGATTTTAGCTTGAGAAGTGTCGTTAGATTCGTATTTACTATGAGAGTGACACTGGGTATAGTGGGTATATTAAAATATAATAAAAACAAAATGGCAAATTTTTGGCGCCAAATTTAAATATTTGAACGCTCTACAGCCTGAACGGCTCGATGGATTTTAGCTTCAAAGGTGTCGTTATTCATTTCCAAATTACACAGAAACTTAGTCGGGTTTTTTAAATTATTGTTCTTGTTTAAAGATACTTTACTTCACTGATTTTGAATTCTATTGTAGTTTATAAGAAGTTGAGTATACTAAATATAATAAATCAAAATTTCGATAAAATTTAGTGAATTATTAGAGATATTTTTGATTACTTCCTCATATAGCTTAAAGGAATATACTACACAGTATATTAGAATCTAATTCTAATATACTACACAGTATATATTAGAATCCAACATGGTTTCCAATTACAGCGAAAACTACAGCCGAACTACTCTTTCTATATGCGTATTTGGGGTTTTATCAGTTTTGGCGTTAGATCATTTTTGTTTGATGACTATGACGAAACTATATTAAATATGTATGAAGAACATTTTGCAACGAGTTGGTGATATCATTCTATTACTGTTATGTTGTAAGTTAAATAAATATTTTTTTTAGCTTTTATCTCAACGTACGAGTAACTCGTCAGTTTCCCACGCCCTCCTGCCCACTGCTTTTGTCGCATTCGAGCGTTGTGATTCGGCAACCTACGAACCTAAAATTATACTACATTTTAAACCCACATTTGTAAAAAAAGTTGATAAAAGTGTAAACTAACACAAATAACTGTGCAGCTGGTAGAACTCGGAGGCAGATAAATTCCGATTGTGAAATAAACTTGCTCCTATTTCATTTATATTTTCATTCAGAAACACTTTAAAACTATATCCAATACAATTATTAAGTACGTTTCTTCCATATGCTAGCTACTTCTGCTGAAAGAAAAGTTATAAATAAATAACATTATTTAACTTGAGTTTATGTCGGTCTGAGTAAAATCGATTCATGTTAAAAAGAGAAATAAAAAATAACAAATAAAATAACAATAAATAAAAAGCACTTATTTCGGACAAAGTAATCAATATAGTATTAGTATTACACTTAAACGTAAATAACTATGTTAGAACCTACACTTAAGCGCTGAGAGGTCCAGTGCCTGATTAAGGCGCACTGTCCCATCTCCCTGCCACGACGGCCCGGCCTATGATGGTTGCCATTTTATCACTTATCGTCGTGGATAAGATATACGTCACGTTCTGACAAGTATGCGAGTGCGAGAGTGACGGACGTCTTATCCACGACGATAAGTCATAAAACGGCAACCATCATACGCCCGCTGAATACTGTACACAAAGTGTCCCGCACTGTCACAGACTAAGCTTTAGAGAACACATTAATACTCGTACCTACTATATTTACTATTAATGTGCCTTCTAAAAATTTAAAGTTGTGTGGTAACAGTATGTAAAACTTAAAAATAGTAACTGCGTTATACGAAGTGTCACACACTGCGTAATAGTGTCACCACGGTTTGATACGCACGTACGTACGTGGATAATAACCGGGTGGTAATTAACTGAAATTTGATTGCTCTGCGCAAATTAGACTTCTATTGATGCCAGCTACTCTAATAGGCATCGCTTGTGACATAAGCACATTTGCATATAAATCAGAATACCGCTAAACTATGCCTGATTTATGAATATGAGCTAAATATTATACGTGACCTTAGTGGAATGTATGATATTTAAACACTTAAATATGAGGTTTCTATATCGAATGAATTGTAATTAAAATTAGAGATATGATATTTACTCGTATATTATATTGAATAGTATTGAATTATGGAAACATCCTTGTCAAATTTTATTAATAGAGAACCTAATCGTGTATACGAAAATGTAAAACTTTGACGTGTAATGTGACATACATTGCGAATAAATAAGTATGAGTATTTCATAGAACTCAGCAGTAGTTATTGATAGCCAAGGTAGTCAAATATATAACGTAACACATTTTATATACTATAGCAGTAAAGTAATTACGTACTTCGTGCATTTGAAATGTGTGTTTAAAATACCTAGAATGTTTAGGTAATAGTAATGGATGAAATATTATACCTTCCCACGAAGCCGGAGGTCCCAGGTTCAAATCCCGGTCAGGGCATTATTTGTATAATTAGCACAAATATTTGTACCAGAGTCCTGTCCTCAATGTTTTCTCTGTATTTGAGTATGTATTTATCCATATAAGTATGTATATCGTCGTCTAGTACCCAAAGTATAAGCTTCGCTTAGTTTGGGACTAGGTCGATTTGTGTATGATTGTCCCGCAATATTTGTTTATTTATTATTAGGTTTATACTTTGCCCATGATATTAATAGATATAGGTATAATTCGCCTAGCCAACTGGATTGTCTTATTGTTTACAATGCCTAAATTATATAGACTTACATAATGTACACCATGAATCTTTACTAATATTATATAGCTGAAGAGTTTGTTTGTTTGTATGAACGCGCTAATCTTAGTAACTACTGGTTCGAATTGAAAAAATATTTTCGTGTTGGATAGTCCATTAATCGAGGAAGGCTTTAGGCTGTATAACAACACGCTGCGACCAATAGGAGCGAAGACGCGGACGAAGTCGCGGGCAACAGCTTATATATATTATTAGCCTTATGTTCAGACTTTTTTCTTTCTGACTGATTTTTCATTTCATTTTTCAGTCTGATTGCCCCTCGGCAAAGGCCTTCTCCAGCCTTTTCCACTCATGTCTGTCGCGTGCGACTCTGCACCAGGGGGCCAATTCGCGGTCCGATCGAGATGCATGTCTATCGTGACATTGTATAGAATGGTAGAGTCACTTGTATGGAATCTCGAATAGAGATCATCTCGATCGAACCCGAGAATTGGCCCCCAGGTCTTTCCTAGGCAGGCAACAGCTAGTTGTTAATATTTTCCGGGCTTATTTTCACCAAGGCCTGAGTTGTTCGTCTTTCTAACTTAAAGCGGGCAAAACAAGCGAATTCCAAGCACTGTGTTTGCCTTAACGCTCTAACGTAAACGATGACTACAGCTTGCGTTTTACTTGTTTGCTCTCTTATTTCGCTTTGTAAATTTGCGATAACAAAGCTCGCGAAAACTCTCCAAAACGGTTCATGTTGGCCAGAAACGTTAAGTAAATAGCTTAGATTGTTAATTGGGATGGTAACTTAATCATAATGATTGTGTATAAAGATACAAACTGTATACTAATATTATAAATGCGAAAATAACTCTGTCTGTTAATAACATCTATTACCCTTTCACGCTTAAACCGCTGAAATAGTTTTTAAAGAGCTTAAAAAAAGGTTCTTAATTAGTTTTTTTAACGTTTGTTGCCTGCTGAGGCAACTCCGTCATTTATAAATCGATTTGGAAAAATATTGTTTTGTTTGTGACCCAGGTATGTCCTAAAACTACGCCCAAGACCACCGGGGGATGGGCAGCAGCATCCCTGTAGTGCGGTGGAGATACTGCGATCACCAACTTACATGCCAAGCGTGGCGATTATGGCATTTATCCCCCTTAAATTTGGGGGAGGCCTATGTCCAGTAAAATTTGGCCCTTACCTGCGTGTAAAATAGTGTATAGTTTACGTTCGGTGTTCGGTTGGAAAAGCTTTCTTCCTTCTTTTATGTATAAAAGTCATTTATGAGAATGGGGTTGAATCCATCTTTAAACCAATTGCAATACTAATGCATTGGGCGAGGAAGCTGCTAGCTCTTCGGTCACCAGTTGTATCGATTAATCTCTTGCTCACCTCTTTGAAAAGGAAGTGAGCACTGGGACCCATTGGGCCTCGACGCCAAAAGGCATAAAAATAAATAAATAAATAATATTGGGGGACAATCTTACACAAATCGACCTAGTCCCAAACTAAGCAAAGCTTGTACTATGGGTACTAGACGACGATATACATACTTATATAGATAAATACATACTTAAATATATAGAAAACATCCAAGACCCAAGAACAAATATCCGTGAAAAATGCACAAATAAATGCCCTGGCCGGGATTCGAACCCGGGACCTCTAGCTTCGGAGGCAGAGTCACTACCAACTAGGCTAAACAGGTCGTCATAATATATTGTGGTCCGAGATCCCTGTATTTGTGGCTCTTTAGATTTTCAGCCGCCTTAGCCGCCGCGCCACACCGAATGCTGGTACCACTGAGGTGGGAAGGAGCAAGTGTGTCCACGCAAGTGACGTCCCACACCAGAACCTTTCCCAACCTCCACGGAACTAATTACATCCCATCCGGTCTCTTTCCGTCATCTCTTGCTAAGCCGGTTGGCTCGAGAAGGGCTGGCACGTTGACTGAAGCAAGAGACCGGCGGATGATATCATTCAGTGCGGCGTGGCGAGAAAAGCGGCCTGCGCTTTTTGGACAAGAAAGCCCATGTTGTCCCAGTTCATCGACTTCACTGCCGCAGGGGCACCTGTGTGGAGTGCAGACTCTGACGCCTAGCCGGAGGGAGGTTGCCAGGCGGATGGTGTCAGGCTCCAAGAAGGTCCCGGTGTTTGGCGAAGGATATGCATGTAACCATTCACCGGACTCTTTAGCACCTGACGCGAGAAACCTAGTCCGCTCCAGTCCAGTGCTATTGCTTAGTAATGAATTATAAGTCATTTGGCACAATTGGTCGTCCTAGCACACACATCTTTTCCCGGGAAAGCTATTGACCAGGCATTTTTGGCCTCCTCCAAGCCAGCCAACTCAAAGTTTGACGGGAGACCCCGTAAGATTTTACCAATGAGAAAAGCTGAACTGTGGAGGGAGGACAAAAAGGCTGGTAGCGAAACATTTGAAATTTTTCTGATCCCTAGACCACCGTGCCGAATGGAAAGGGATGCTTGGGTCCAGGACTGGTCGCTGAGCTATATAATCAAAATAGACTCTAAAGTTGATTTGATAAGGTCGTCTAAAGGTAATAAAATATTTTGGAATTTCCAAAAATGGCTGCAGCGGACGGACACATGTTAATTTAGGTACGAATAGACAAAATTTAAATATAGACATTGCGTAATGGGGGCTTATTTCGAGGAGACTGGGAGGTTTGCATAGTTTTGGAATTTAGACATTGAATTTTGTACATAAATAGGAAAGGAATTTTCGAAAATTGGGGACCCAAGGAGGTAAAGAGAGTTGTTATTGACTAATGTTAGGTAACAAATTGGCTAAACTTTTTCTGAATTTCAGAAGAATTTAATTGTAAATCCGGAATATAAAGTTCATATTTATTGTAATTTAAATCTAAACCAATGTTATGGAATTCGGTCTTGATGGTAACTAGATCAGAAATAACAGAGTCTACATCACCTTCTAGAGTCCCGTCGTCCAAATACCACACATTAAATTTAGATTTTAATTTTTGTATAATAGGGTTTATCGCTAAACTGAAAATTGCTGGCCCGAGAGGAACACCCTGTTGATAGCCTACTTCGATTGATAGGACGTTTTCACGGTATAATAATTTAGTAGGGTCAGCATAAGAAAGTAGAAGATAATTATAAATTTCAGGAATGTTTTGTTTAGCTTCTGACAGCAGGGTTTCCCTATTAATCGAATTAAAAGCGTTTTTCACATCAATTTTAACCAAAACATCAGAAGGCGAATAAGAGAGGAAGGTGTGGAGGGAGTGTACCGCTGCGTCGCATCCTCCTTTGGTACCAAACCCTAACTGTACTGGTTCGAATTGAGACTTTAATTTTGATATGATGTGCCGGACGGCTATTTTAGAAGCAAGGCGTCGAAAAGTTGTACCGACAGCTATAGGCCTGACTCCACTGTCTTTCTTTGTAAGTGCGATGAGGTTAGCGCCAAACAGAATAGGGACTATGTCAAGATAGATGTTGCGGGAGTACAATTAATAAATTAATTTTGTAATAGAATTTAGGAGTTGTTCACCTGAGTCGCCGGCTGAGACATCAAGATCCTTCAGATGTTGCGGTGAAATACCATCCAAACCTGCGGCAGACCCGGTTTTAAAAGAAAGAATACCCTGAAGAGAGTCTTTGTTGCTGATTTTTAAAATTGCCTGGCTAGGCGTAGGGGGGTCAAGGAATAATGGAGTAGAAGGAGCTAGGGGGTGTTTTGTCTGTAAAGCCAAAAAGGTTTCTGCGGAATCTGGGGCCAGTGTGTCGTTTGAAAAAATGAGACGAGCGGCGCGTTTTAAATCTCCGTCACTAATTTTTTTTTCAATGGCCTTGCGGCGGTTAAAGGAAGAGTTGTTTAATTTAACAGCTACAGTGAGGACGGGTATTTGACTGGAGCAGTTGTTCTTGATTTTTTGTGTAAGTGATGTCGATGAATTGTTGTTAACATGAAGTGTGCGATAAGCAAAAAGAAGAAGGTTGTGCCAGTCATCGATATTATTGGATTCTGTACATTTATCGATGAGTTTATAGAGATGAGTTGCTACGGTGATTCTAGCATCCCGGGGAATTCTTTTAACGACTGGGGTGTTTAGTTTCCTAATGCGGAGGTTTGGAGCTTATATTACACGACATAGGCTGGAAAAACAAAGGCATTAAAATAGGATCACAATATTTAAGCCATCTTAGGTTTGCCGATGACGTCGTGCTATTTTCCAACAGCGTAATAGAAATGACAGACATGCTACAGTGCTTACACAAAAGAAGCGAATCAGTAGGACTGGAAATTAACTACGAAAAAACTAAATTAATGACAAATTTCTCAGGAAAGAAAACTCAAAAACTTGTAAGAGGAAAAAATATTAAGTACGTAAATGAATATGTGTACCCAGGTAAACTTATATCATTCCTAGACTCGGATAAATTAGAAATAGAAAGAAGGATAGCATCAAGTTGGAAACGCTACTGGTCACTAAAGCATCTTTTTAAATCAAAAATGCCGATACCACTAAAAAAAAAGTTGATGGATTCTTGCATTCTACCAACTCTAACATACGCTTGCCAAACATGGAGCTTAACGGATAAGAAGGCACAAAAAAATCAGTTTGTCAAAGAGCGATGGAGCGAAGCCTACTGAACATTAAAATAAAAGATAAAATTAGAAACGAAAACATACGACGAAAAACAAAAATAATTGATGCATTACAACATGTCAGAAGGATGAAGTGGAGATGGGCGGGACATATCGCTCGCTACGACAACTCGAGATGGGCAAAGGTGACAGAGTGGAAAGGCCCAGGAAGTGGAATAAGAGGGCCGGGACGTCCGCTCAGGCGATGGGCAGACGATATCCGAGTCATCGCTGGTATAGGATGGACCTGTATAGCACAAGATCGAGAGACATGGCAAAAGCTGGAGGAGGCCGTTACCCATGAGGGGATCCGAAACTAGTTAACAATAATAATATTAAAAAGAAAAGTAAAAATTAGTAGATCCCACTAACCCACTAATATTATAAATGCGAAAGTTTAGATGTTTGGATGTTTGTTGCTCAATCACGCAAAAACGGCTGAACAGATCAAGATGATTTTTTGTATACTAACAGTATATAATCTGGATTCACTTATAGTATACTTTTTGTCCCCGATAATCACCCTCAAAGGGATGAAATCGGGGGTGCAAATATGGTGTATGAAACGGGGTGATTTAAATCCTCATACGCCATTCTAAGCTTTAAGTTTCAGCCAATTGGGAATATAACGGCGTGTCAATAAATTTAACTTAACCATAGCAGACTTTGACGTATTGTAAACAAGCTGACGTTTCGATATGTCAAAGACGAAGTATCATAATTCCTTCTGATTGATGACGCTATTTTTGAGCTTAACCTCTTAGCAATTAGGTATATTATTAAGTGTAAATCAAAATAAATTTGCGATACTTTGGAATTGGTGGCCTACATATGCTTAAATACCAAAACAGCTGCTTCAATGCAGTCTTTGTATCGTCGGTGTACAATTAAATTTTGTCGTGTATTATTTTTTACGTAATGCTGACCCTTCACACCATAATAACCGTTTGATATAAGAGATCACTTGGGCTGGGCCGCCCAATCGTCAACATTGAGAGGTGAAGCACCTTAGGTCTATGCACAAAGTACAATATATATGACTGACACTGAGAGAGAGTTAAAGACCATGCAGTGAAGTATTCCACATAGATCGTAGCGCCGTTGTGTATTTAGTAAAAACTAACCGCACGACCGCTGCATCTCTGTCGCTTCAATATGCAAGTGCGACGGAGATAGCACCCTGTGACATCTGGTACAAATAAGTTAAACTAACATTGCTATAGAAAAATTCGTACTTCGAGCTAAAAGGCCCCTGGATCTATGCTCATCCGTACATATAATAAAGCTGTAGAGGGTCGAAAATCTGTACATTGAAGATATTGGATAAATCCATTGATTGCGATTGAGCGATTGGAGAGCCCTTGGCATCAAAACAGAACACATTTCAACAGTTTTAAGAATTCGTGTCTGTTTGTCTATCTGTTTATATGTCTAAGCATTGTGACTGTCGGCCTTCCGTGCATTGCCGCTCTGCTTCGGGCCTTCGGCCCTCAGCCTTACATGAGCGGACCGCTCTCTGTTGGCTACCATGCCCCTCTGTGTGAATGATCGGCATGAGGAGCCCGCTCTGTGTCTGCCTTTGGACTCGCATGCCTTCCCTCTCTGCATCAAGCCTTCGGCCCCACATAAGGAGCCCGCTCTGTTGGGACTCTCGGCCTTTGGCCTCGCGTGCATTGCCACTCTGCTTCAGGCCTTCGGCTCTACATAAGGAGCCCGCTCTGTTGGGTCTTCCGGGCCTTCAGCCCTCAGCCCTTAGCCTTTATAAGGATCCCGCTTTATGTGAATGCTCGGCCTTCGGCCTCGCATGCCTTGCCACTCCGTTTCGGCCCGTCAGTCATCAACTTTACCTAAAAAAACCACTCTGTTGGAAAGCTCGGCCTTCGGCTTCGCGTGTCTCGCCTCCCTGCTTCAGGCCTTCGGCCCTCAACCTTACATAAGAAGCCCGCTCTGTGTGAATACTCGGCCTTCGGCCATCATACTTACATGAAGAACCCACTCTGTTGGGAAGTTTTACGGGAGAACTGCGTAGCGAAACTTTTATCATTGTACATGTAATATTTTTACGGGCTTCATTCGTCTAGAATCTCGAAAAGGTTCTCGAGTGGCGACTACGTACCGGAAGGTGCGGCGTGGGTAGGCCCCCCACAAGGTGGACAGATGACCTGGTAAAGGTCGCAGGTGTCCGCTGGGTGGCAAAGGAATGGTCATTGTGTCACTCTTTGGAGGAGGCTTATGTCCAGCAGTGGACGTCTTTCGGCTCATATGATGATGATGATTCTTTTTGAAAAAAGGATTTCATATTAAAATTTGCCGTGCGCGGTAAAGAGCATGTCATATTGAATGTAATCATTTCTTAAGGGGGTGTAAAGAAGAGTGAAAGATGTATGGGAAAACAAATAATTCTAAAGCGAGAATGAGTTCTACGCAGACGAAGTCGCGGGCAAAAGCTAGTAAAATATAATAATAAAGTGTAAAATACTTAGAAGTTAAAGTAGATAATAAGTTTGGAACTCGAATACAAAAGTAGAGTAAGTTTGAAAGTGTTATGCATGCAACACTGCGTCACAATCGCAATGGATCATTAATAAAGGCTTTTATTTTATTTTATTTTATTTATAATGCGGAGGTGGAATGGAGTGGTTGTATGAACAGTGATAGGAGATACAGGCCGTGGTATAGGAGGACTAGATACTGAATTAATGTCATTTTGGCTAAGGTAATGTTTGTGGGTTTTTGTAAAATGTATGTTTAGGCCCCTTACAGATTTAAAACATTTGTTGCACAAGCTACAAGAGTGGTTAGACGAGGTGCTGCCACCAGGCTGGGTTGACGACTGCATCCACACTTACACGTTTCTTGTAAAATTAAAACCATTCACTAGTACTCATAAAGCTAAAAAGTAAACTTATAAAAATAACAATATAAATAAAACAAATGTCAAAGTCACACTGTTGACGTGGGCATTACAAAAACACTGTGCGTGGTGATATGCGCAGAAACAGCACGCTGCGAAAAATTTGCTGTGCGCAAGTGTTGTCTTGATGTAACCGTGGAAACGTGCTCTTGCAAGCCAATAGCGAAAAAAAACTTGGTTGCCCTTGGATACGATGTGAAATGTCCTTTCAATGAGCTTTGTCGTGAAAGGAAAATGAGTTTTTCTTTGATTGTGCGCTTAACACGACTCGCCAACACTTGTACGTGTTAGTCGTAGATATGTATGGCAATTATAAGGAAGATATCGCGCCCATCGTAAACTAAAGCCTTTTAAATGACATAGTACATTTCGATGCTACTGCGGAAAGCATGTCATTTCTTCACGAGTACCGAGGGATGCCACGAGCCGCAGGCGAGTGGCAAGACTCGGGACGAGTGAAGAATGACATTTCCGCACGTGTATTGAACGACGTTTTTTAATACAGTTGCGAAAAAATAAGAAAAACAACAAGTAATATTTATAAAAACAATATCGAATGTTGCCTTTAGAAACTTAAAACATGCTTGCAGTAAGTAAAAACGCCTCTTCTTTGACAGGCGTTTCGGCAGCTATTCCGTTCCACTCAGACAACTTATTAAGAACGGTTTTTCAATATTCAATATTAAAAAATAAACGTGTTATAATGATGAAGAGGTAAGTAATAAAATATGAAATGTGTATATTTTTCGTATTCTGTAGGTTTTTATGTTGATTACGACGTTTAAAGGAAACTAATATTTAACACCCAGCAATAAGGAGTCATGCATTGGAACAAGCATAAATTTAAAAAAAATGGAAAAGTGAAAAGCACTAGTGCGCGAAAACCAACTTTCCGCACGCTAAACAGCTACGTAAAATAGCACTTTTTGAGCAACTGTATTAAAAAATATATTTTAGTCGGATTTCGCCTTGAGAGCTATTGTATTGTATTTTTTAATTTTTAAATTTGTTGAAATAAAGCAACATTTCAACATCAAGTTCTGCGTATATCCAATATGTACAAGCAAAAATAAAATTAAACGCTGTAGTGCCAAAAGTAATGAATAAAACTTGCAAATCGTTTGTATGGAGAATGCCTTGCCCTACCCTTCGCCTTAAGGTGGAGGTATACTTCCAGTTATTCTGCTCATGTATGAGAGAATGACATTCCGTTTTGCCCCACCTCGCTAAAATACTGATTCTGGATCGCGAGAACCTCAATCTTTAAAAGTTATAGCGTAGCCCGGCTTACAAATGTTGGTTAAAAACCATGTCCCCGTTAAAACTTTCCTCATGAATAATTTACAAAATTTCGCCAGAGATATGGTCTTGCCGCAAAAGATAAGAATTAAATTACGCGAAATTAATTTTTATTACAACATTTAAGTAAAATATAGGAGCAAGTCATTTGAATAATTGCATATTAACTAACTTTTTTTATAATTCTAGCTGATTTGGCGTTTCTTTATAAAGTCCTCTTTAGGGTTCCGTAGTAAGCCAGGAACCCTTATAGTTTCGTCATTTCAATCAGTCCGTCCGTCTGTCCGCGACTTAGGTCAGTAACCGTAACTACTAGAAAATTGTATGGTACCTTTTCGCTTTTTAGTTAAACGTTGTTTCTCTCAGAGGAACTGCATTTATATCAGTGTTAATGCATTATTATCATATATTGTTTCAAGTTTGATGGAACAAGTGTGCCATTTTTTTATATTATATTCGGTTTTGAATTATCTATCTCAATGCAACGACTGTGCTGCTAATTTGTACGGAAAGAGGTTTAAAGGGGGCATCTAAAACATATAAATTGACGTCAAACCGGTATGCAAATAAATAATTCGAGTATGTATAGCATTGACAGTCTTCTCGGGAATAAGTAGAGCACTTTTTTCAATTTTTTAACATTTGTTGTTTATAAAGATATACAATTAACGAGGAATAATTTCAGAAGAATCGAACATAGATTGCTAACATTTTTAGCTAAATTAAAAATTACTTTATAAATATAAAAATACAAAAATATAGTATAGAATGTTTTATTCAGATAATTAGAAAATTCTATACGTAATACTAGTAAATTTTACCAAAATCATCATTAATCATATTATTAAAGTTATCCTTAACTAAAGGTTAAGTAAGTTATCCTCAATTAAAGTTATCATTAACCTAAACTCGCAAGATTTACTTGGACGCAAATTAAATCGCTTGTGAGTACGAAATTATAAATATTATAATATATTTCCAACATATCTTATAATAGCTTGACTCAAATACTTAGGTGCTCGTAAGACCAATATTTCAAAATTATCATTTAAAACCGTATACGGACTCTTAACGTGAATCAATCCATTCTAAGAATATTTTTTAAGATAAGTCTCACCCAATCTAATATCAGCTAATCTTTAAATGGTATTTAATATAGAACCTAAGGAATATAATTAACTTAAAAAAAATAAAAAAATATGTTATAGTCCTAAACTAAAAGATCTATAATCATTATTAAAAAGGAAAAAAAAACTAACTAAAACTAAGCATTACAAATCCAGGTCAGGTCCCCTTGGTAAGGTTCCCAACACGCAGGCAGCATTCCCGCGCTGAATTGCGATAGCAATTCTCTGCGCGAGAAAGCTGCCCGCCTGTTGCCTCCTTAACTTAAGCCGCTTGCCGAGCGCCCTGTGGAGCTCCCGCGCGCCTCTGCCCCACGGCCCAAGTGTCGTAAGTCGTATTGGGCGCCGAGACAATTGTATTTTCCCACCTTGGAATTCTCTCTGGCGTCCGCTGCCGCCCCGGCACGTTTGCTGGTCGAAGAGAGGTAGGACGCAGCCAACGTGTCGGCGCAAGTGGCGTCCCATACGAGCGCTCGTCCCTTCTTCCACGGGATCAACGACATCCCGTCGGGGCGCTTACCATCGCTCCGCACGATCTGGGGCTCCAGAGCGGCGGGAACATTGGCACTGACGAGCGCCCTTCTGATGATGTCGTTGAGAGCGGCATGGCGGGACAGGACAATTAACTTAATTTGAAATTTGTTATTTTAAAAATAAACCATACAAAATAATTCGGCCCGCAATGTTTCGAAAAACATTAACTTTAACGCTTGTTGACAGGTAGGTACTCTTCAACTAAAAATCCCAAGTTTCGTCCGTATATTAGATTTTGTACTGATGAAATTCACTTAAAAATAATGATTACTTTGAAAATGCGCGCATTTCTTTGTCTTCAGCCTAGCTAGCGCGATAGCTTATACCGTTACGTTGAATGGCTAAAATGTACTAAAACGTCACATAAAACGTGACGGTATAAGCTACCGTGCTAGCTAAGCGGTAGTAGGAAAGAAATATCTAAAGTGATGCGCTTATTTTTTAGGTATTAACGTTCGGGGTATTTATTTTTGTTTATACTGAGTGATGTCGGAGTCGTGATCCCAAATGAGAAATTGTAATGTAGATGGTCATACTGAACAACTTTTCTCATGGGACCAACCACGAAATCGAATAAAAAACAGCAATCTCATGGTAAATCTCGAGAGTTCATCAGACTAAAAGTATGGGACCATCAGGGAACCTGTTCTCGATTTTCATATTGGTCCCATAGGATAAGTTGTTCAGTATGACCATCTACATCACAGTTTCTCATTCGGGATCACGAGCCCGAAATCACCCAGTATATATTTTTGGCAACTTAACTTATATATACCGGTACTAACGGCATTGAAGAATTATACGTATAAGAACATGTAGGTACTTAGATAATAATTTGACTTGAAATCTTTGCAAGTCCCGGTTGAAGAGGATAAGAACGGCTTCCCGTAATTTTGTCGAGTATGCCCTCCTATTGAGTGATGGCACTTATGCTTGAATTTATAATATTACTGCTGCTGCCCTGGGCTTAAGTGATGCGGAATAACGATTTATTGTCCGGAAAAATCTTTTATAAATGCTTTTTATCCATACTGTAATCCTGCTTTTGTAAATTTGAGAAATGAACTGTAATTGATGGTGATTTTAATGACGTAGTTCACCTCGGCTTCATAATATATTGTTATATGACGAATCTCCAAATATACAATTTTAAAATAAATTTACACTATAATTTCTCTCGAGTAACAAAAATATGCAGCATAGGCATGGTCGCCGAAAACAAAACTCCAAACTCAAGGTTTGCCACCGTGCGATGGAGCGCAGGGTCTTAGCGTCAAGAGGGCTCATTAAATAAAAAATACCACACGATGTGGTCAAGGAAACCGCCTTGCGAAAAATATGCAAGAGCGGATGAGCGAATGTTGACGATAGGACGGATACATGCGGCGAAGCAGGCCCAGGTGGAGATGGCGGGAGCGGGATGACCAGAGGGCCTACCGCGAACTTCGAAAATCGAACTTCGTGTCATGCCATCCCTTTCACTCTCGTGTTATACACTATATGACGGAAAGGGACCATACGATACGAAGTTCGATTTTCGAAATTCGCGGTAGCACCCCTGAAGTCATTCGCAAATGATTAGCCGGGGATTGCGGGGGACAGAGATGAGTGGAAATCCAGGGAGTTGGCCTTTGCCCAGCAGTAGGACACACATTCAGGGTAAAAAAACATTTTCATAGATTTAGTAGGCCTATACTTTTATTGGCATAGCTTACTTGTACTTAAAAATAAGTTCTACTAGCATTAATAAAATGTCATTTTACAACTCATTTGTCTTACATTACCGATTACTACCACTTAACTACCTTTTTAATGTCATTTATAACAATGAAAGCTAGAAATAATTTAGGTTACGTTCTTTTTATTTAGTTTTCTTTTTTAATAATCGTAATTAAACTTTCGACTGACGACTCACGGGTTCGCGTGGGCATTAACAAACTTCGACATCGAACGTAAAATAGGTTTAATAGACTTATTGCTGGAATCAAGCTACATTGTCTAATATAGACAAAGGTGTACGACGGTAGAGTACGAGTCAGCCTGGAATGTTGATTAGCTACTTAAAATACTTGTCGCGGGATTGGGCAGAACGCGGGCGCCAGAGCGGTGCTTCGTTAGCATTATTGTTAACTTTAAATTTAACTCTTTCATTCGACATGCATATTTATGTCGATAGAAATAGTTTACCAACCACTTACCAACAGTTCTAATAAGCTAACGTCATCTTTGGTTTACGCGATTATTACTCATTAAATATATGTAGTATGTAATAGATACCTGCATTGCGCCGTTTAAAGCTCTTTGTGGCGCCCGTGGTAACTGGGTTTATTTCATACGTACAAAATACTTTTACTCTTTGGGTTCATACGTGAAGTTGTCTCGATCGTTCCATTTTTAACATCATTTTAATCAATGGTAATTCATCGTTAATATCCTATTCTACTAACAATTTCCTGGTCAAGGAAGCATATGAAAATCAACATAAAGCAGCTAAATCCCATAAGTTAGGGGGCACGTGGCTCTGCCAAAATTGCTAATGACCTCGGTCACGATGTGGAGCCAAAAACCAATTTGCTGCACTAATAACAACACTGCCAGCTTAAATCATATACAATACATAAATCATATACGATACAACAGGTATCGTCACCGATACATAATTAAAGTTCTAGGACTATATTCTTCAAAGCGATGTGCTTTAGCGGAAGAACGAATAATATTGTTTTTGACATTTATCATGGAATTACGCAAAGCACCGCCGATAAAATAAATATTTGTGGACAACCTTACACAGAACGAGCTACTCGGAGTCCCAAACTTAGCACAGGCTTCTTCTATAGGTGCTAGGCGATGATATACGAGTACATACTTATATAGATAAATAAATATGATACTTATAGACATAGAAAACATCCAAGACTCGGGAAGATAGTAATTTTTATGAACATATTGGAAGCGATCTACTCGTATCATTAAAAACATACATGCTGCTAAAGCGACATTGCAATTTGAAATCTGTATGGGCACGTAACAAGTATCTAGTCATGTTTTGGCTGTCATGTTTCAATGACTGGTAAAATAACATATACGAGTACTATACTGTTTTTCACGTAAGAAGAGTCCGGTGACAGCTGTCAACCCAGTACAAATTATGTCATTATACGTCAAAAATGACATAATTTGTACTGGGTTGACAGCTGTCACCGGACTCTTCTTACGTGAAAAACAGTATAGTAGCTCTGTGAGTTGCAAACCTGGCAACATTTTTTTTTTTGTAATTTCAATATTTTTAAAAACTGGATTGACAAAAAAATGTGTATAATTTATTATCGAACCAGCTCACAAAATTCCACGAGAATCGGTAAAAAAATGCGACCTGTAGAGGAGAACATCCAGACAGATAGACAGACAGACATACGAAAGAATTTTTGTCGAACCAGAAACGGAGACGCTTTGCTGTGTCGTGAATTACAATCCCAGCAGTCAACTTCACGTTTTTGTAAGCAACGTTATTAAGAGTTTCTTTTCATATTTAGAATTTTAATTTATAAGCAGGTGAGGATCTCGTAGTCTTTCAAGTTTTATAACAGGTTATAGAAATGTTGAATCTAAATATGAACTTAAACTCTCTATTATGACGAGGTTTGTTTAATTATTGGTAATAACTGGTATTACACATGAACCAGTCACAAAAACTTACCTAATGTTGTACTTTACAAGTTGTGATGTGACAGGCAAATTGCGTTTGTAATAGGGACATAATTGTAAAAAGTGTATGTACACATGATTATTGATTATTGAATGATGATTGATTGATTACAATAAGACTAATTAAAATCATCCTATATGGAGCGTGACGTCACAGCCACGAAAATTACGACACCTGCTTATTATCATAAAACGAATTGGAGACCAAAAGTTATGGTAAAATGAGGCAAGAGTTTCAGGTTTCCCTTTTACGGGCAGAATTTTCAATTGACACTAATTAAATCGTTTTTCCAAACGACCTGAACAAAAAACTTTTCCGGCTCTCCAAAACAGCGATAGAAATACACCTGGACTTTTGAACGCATATAAAAGTTTTCCAATTTACGGGGGCTGATTGGAAAATTCTCGCCACTTTGGGTGTTAATCGGACCTTGACTTTCTTGAGTTGAAAACGCTTTCATTTATTTTGAAACCATATATTTTAAATGTTTGACACAAAGTAAAAAAAGTGTATGTGTGCATGATATGCACGTACAGGCAAAATACTACGTGGCACGCTGTGCAAGCATTTTTTGACAAGCATGCGCGCATTTACACGTGTGCACGACCTGGCATAGGCACGTGGATCGATTAAATAAGGTATTTTATGTTCCATGATTTGGTAAGATGTTTTCCTTTCGATTTGGTTATGAGTGATCCTTTCAAAATGGCATATTTTCAATAATGATGCGGGTAAATTACTTTAGGCTTACCACTGACACATGCTCTTACTCCATTGGATATTCTACTTTAACACTACTTATAGTGTAGTGTAATACATTTTCTATTACATACACAAGTCTAAAAGTTTTATGTTTGTAATAAATACTTTATTATACTCGTATTAACAACCTTAAGACAGAATACGAGTATCAATTGGATTAACATCAATGTAAGTGGTAAAGTTTCAGTAACCATACTGTATTGATATCCATTAAGTGTATAACAAGAAATTAAAAATGCCACTAATGTAATTCTACTCGGCTACGGTAAAATTGTTCATGATCTTACGAGATCATGAACAATTTTACCAAACTACATATATTACTAAACTACATGATATAACAAATAATTATCACCAACGCGCGCGCGGAGCGCGGACGGGGGGAGAGGGTGTATTGTTAAGCTGGTATTTACGGATGGTTTTTTAACACATTAAAAAGGATTTACTATATGAGTGTAGATAAAAATAAAAATATTTTACTAGATAGCTAGTTATGTATGGCTAGCATAGCTATTCTTAATTCATTACATTGTAAGGACAGAATGAACCACTCTCCCTATCTTATCAAATATTAATAAGCGTGTCACTCTACGTGATTTTTATGAAATTCCACTAGTTAATATTTTACGAAAAAGTGAAATCATGCAGAACAAGTGGATTAGGAACGCCTAATCCACTTGTTCTGCATGATTTCACTTTTTAGATAAGCCTTCTCGCAGGAGGGAGGATCACGGTATATAAACCCATGATCTTCTTCAGGAGCTCATTCTGTTCTGTCCTCTGACTTCCATTCAGTTGTCTAAACTTTAATCTTGAAGTAATACATTCAGTATATTAAAATCCAAGTGTTAATTATTGGAGAAATTCCAAACTACGCCTGTTCCCGACATCACGACGGTACGAAGATCAAACCTCCCCTCGGTCGAGACTTTCACTAGCTAGTATACAAACTTTTATACAATTGTGTATTTAGTCTACGAGACAACAACAGATTTTTGTGTCCAAATTCGTTTCTGGCGATACTTGTAAAAAGCTTCAGAGAGTTGTGTAATCCCGTGAACATCAGCTGCGGTTCCATGGGTGGTTTGACAGGTGAAAAAAAAAGTTATTTTCTCCCGATTAAGAGTTAATCATCCTCGGAGCTTCATGATACAGCTCTCCAAAGCATGACGGATATCCAACACCACCACCATATCAGCCCAAGGACATCCACTGGTGGACATATGCCTCCCCCAATTTCATGGGGGTAAATGCCATAATTGTCACCCTTGGCATGCGGGTTGGCGATCGCAGTATCTCTATAGCACTCCAGGGATGCTACTGCTCATCCCACGGTGGTCTTGGTCGTAGTTTTAGGACATACCCGAACCCGGGCTACCGCTCGGGACGGCTATCGCTCGAGAGGAAATGATTGACGAACTTTTTACCAGCTAGCACTTTAAGTGCCAGGAGCCCGCTGGATTAATAGATAATCCACGAATAAGTTCATTTACTTAAAAATGTTGTATGTAAAAATTTTTTTTTAATTATTTAAAAAAAATTAATAAAGGTCGCTCGTCTCGTAGGCATTTTCCGCTACATACGCTTTTTCGCATGTTATCGGCTACGTGCGTAGCGCTACGAAATCGCTGGCAGTTAAAGTGCTATAGTTGATTACGAAACCCGACAAACTTACGTTATACAGATCTAACTGTAATTTATTGTATGGAAAATGACCTTTAGGTCAACATTACGCACACCCAAAACCGTAACGTAATCACCCCTCTATTGGTGGACTATCGACCAGTATTTTATTTGCTCGTTTTCTTTAATAGTCACTTTTATTGTTTACGAGTTTATTCAGGGCCAGTGTATATAGCTTTTCTCAAACATGCAATGAAATATTGATGTTATGTTCCTTATAATAGGCTGCGATGTATGACGTTTCAGTTGCGGCTAGGACAAGAGGTCGTTAATGGAATTTCATACAAATCTTGCAGGCCTAGGCCGGCAAAGTCCTCTTTTTTAATTTTCATTCCACATAAATTTGTGGCACAGGCATCATGACATTCTGCCACTGCGTATTAAAAATAAAACTGTTTTTTTTTGTTGTTTATTTCATTGCATGTTTGAGAAAAGCACTATACATACCTCGGCGGGAATTATGGGGTTGCCCGCCTCAGACCTATCCGTCTATATATCTTCGGCCGGCAACCCCTTTCGTCCCGGTCTCTGTAGTAATGTACTATTTATTTTAGTCTATGTTATTATCCTATAGTTAATCTATATCTAGACTAATATTATACAGAGAAAAGATTTGATTGTTTGTTTCTTAGTTTGTTTGCACTGAATAGGCTCCGAGAAACTCCGAAACTACTGAATCGATTTGAAAAATTATTTCACAGTTGGGAAGCTACACTATCCCTGGGTGACAAAGGCTACATTATATTTTAAAAAATTTAGGGATCCTTACTAAAAGTGTGCGAGTCATTGTGACTGTGTGTATTATTATTTTAAATTTTGTAAGTTTTGTTAAATACCTGTGTAGCCGGGGCGGGTAGCCTGTCAAAATTATATTAAAATATCAAATTAAAAGGAAAAATTTAAAATTGAAATTTTCGTTAGCAGCGTTACTGCTTTAGTACAAAATTAATTTAGTATGGGATGGCACATCGTTACTGACGATTTCTCAATGTAATTTGAGACGTTGGTGCCGTTAATAGAAGCCTAAGTCTTCTACGGTAGATGTCGCTGTACGCCTCCCTAAGGCGTTGTAAGAGGGAACTATTGAAGGATTTCGTGGACGAGCTTGTTTGTTCCGATAGCTCAGAGGCTAGAGCGATTGGCCGCGTGCCAGATGTCGCAGGTTCGAATCCTGCTCGGAGCATTAAATTTTTCGATTTTTTCCCTTTAATTTGAAATTTTCGTTAGCAGCGTTACTGCTTTAGTACAAAATTAATTTTATATTAAAATACTTACCTACTGCGGTACAGAATACAAATCTCTAGCATGAAAGTAAAAAAAAGTTTCTTCATGAATATTTCAGAGTTACGAGTACGAAGCGGAACATAAAAAAATTGGCAGTGATTTAATTCTTACTGCAGCCCGTAATGTACAAAAGAGGGCTTAATTTTGAATAATAATTAGGTTCATCTGAAATACAGCGGCCATCCAGCCCTTTTAAAGTGAAATTTATTGAATCAAAAAATATGAGTACATGCAAGAAAACTAATTGGTCGATAAAATGTAAAATAATGTATCTGTAATTTTCATTGGCAACATTTCAAATTTATAAGTAGTTTGAAATTTTAACATATTTCGTTAATTTGATAACAATATATTTTTTTATATTTTTATAGCTATTAGTTTTCTAAATATTCACGAAAATGTGAAGAATGTGAAGAAAGCCTACTTCTAGTAATGACGTCATTGGTATGAAATTGTGACAGTCACACCGCACAAAAAGAACAACAGTTCACTTTCTTTACTAAATTTGTCTTAGTAACAGTGCTTCTGTGTGATTTGTTACGCTATGTCGCCTTACTTGTCACTTACTCTCTTTTAGAATGAGGAACTTTTGAAATTGATTTATATAGGTACATGAATTAGGGATATTTTCGAGAATTTAAAAATGTGGTTTTACTTAACTTTTTATCCTCTATTTGATATCATCGTAAAAAAGCCTGATTAAAAAAATTAAATATTTTTAACTAATGGTATGATACTGTAGACACTTTTGCATGCTTTATTGAACCATTTAAGAGATATGCAATCATATCAACAAAGGTCAAAGGCAAACTTGGTATACTTACAGTTTAATCGAAGTCTCTGAAACCAAGAGTTCGTGAATGACGTCCCTACAAATAGCTTTCCTCGCACCTCGCGCCCCTCGCTTTAACGCTCGCGTAATCCAATCACTGTGTTTATCTGCCATTAGGATAATTTTAACGAACTGTATACAATTTAACCACTGGTATTATTGTATCATTTGTTAATTTTGCGTGAGGCGTGTCTTTGTGGACTGAACGATCTATTTGACGTACGTCATTTGTTCATCTAATTGTTTGTTTGAGTAGGTATAGGGTAAATAAGCTTTTAACGATTTTGATTAAATCAACAACATAGTTCGGGAGCCCAAGAGGGAATTTGGAAATTTGCTCGAGCGCGACATATTAACATGGGAGATACCTTGCACTCTGTTGAGAATATCCACCATTTATGAGCCCTCTTTATATTATTTTTACTTATTTACACCATCTTCAAAATTCTATAGGTCCCAACGACGCTCGGGTATATGCACATTTAGCATCGTGGGCTTCCCTATCAATACAGGCCACAGGGATTATCGGGTTCTAATCTAGCTAGAATTCGTTTCAGGGAAAGCTCGTATTTGTTTTAGTCCCTGCCAAAAAATAATCGTGTTCAGCCTAGCCGTTATCGCATTCAAGTCGGACACATATATATGTTTTCTTTCACCTTGTAAGTGCAAGAGGGACGAGTGATTGCATCTGATATGAACGCATTCTTATACGCCCATCAAACCAGTACAAGTTACAAGTACGGACATGAACTCAATACTATAGGTGTAATGTGTCTATTTAATTTATACAGTGTAATTTGTCACATCGTACCAAAAACATATACAGGGTGGAAAGAAAATACGGGCCCTGGAGGGAAACTACATTAAGACGTTGAGATAACTCAATTTACTGAAAGGAAACATTATTTTATTTCTCCTAAGCAATAAAACTGCATTCACAGATTTTTGAAAAAGATCCCATTTCAATACTAATTGTGCAAAATGTCTTTATTTTTTTTTTGGGTCTCTTGTATCCTAGACTAGGCCTGTCTCTAATAAGTTTTTGTTCCTTGATAAAAATAGGATCTATGGGCATCAATCGGCATCAAAAAGTTTTTTGACAAAAATTTAAAAAAAATGCAATTTTTTGCTATCTGTACATTTTACAAAAAAATCTGTGAATGCAGTTTTAATGCTTAGGAGAAATAAAATAATGTTTCCTTTCAGCAAATTGAGCTATCTCAACGTTTTAAGGAGTTTCCCTCCAGGGCCCGACTTATATTTCCACACTGTATATAAACAGCTTGGTCTGAAATTCAGGGAATAGCTTTTTTTTCGCATATCAAGAACAAAAGCTTCGTAGTTCGCGCAACATGGTTATTTTTCTGCAACATGCTAAAATATTTTATATTTATTTGACGAAATAATTTATGGATTTGTTTGCATCTCAGAAAAATGGGCTGAAACCCTGTATAAGTTATCGGTATAATGTTACTTACACTCGGCATTTATTTCACTAATAGATAGGAGTTGCTTGATCTGACACATGTTATTCATACTATTTCATACTACCTACCTAAAACGGTACTCCTCCGATTTTTATATTATCTTCATTATTTTCGCTAAGGCATGCTTTACTCTTAAAAGTTTACTCATGAAAGAAAAATTGTAAAAGATCTTATTAAATATTAGGGAGTAGTTATCACATCTAGCTCCTTTGCAGTACCTAATATACCGACTGGTTAAACTAACATGGCAGTATAATTAAAACCATATGACTAAATCCAATACGTGAATATCCGTAGCACGGGCTTGGTCAAAATATACATACCTACATGGCATGTATTAAAATCTACGTGCAATCAATAATTTATAAAGTTTCTCGGAATCCAGTAAGAAACTTAGTGAAACCCCGAAGATCGCCGAAACTCCTCCGCCCCAAGCTATTTCCTATTAGATTCGGGACCGACGCAATTTTATTTGCACGCTCAAATCAGTATCCGATTAAGTGAGGCGTTAGTAAAGTTAAAATAAAATTAACGAGGGCCCGTTCCGGCGGAAGGCGTCGGGAAGCGGACCACGGCACTGGCGCTTACTTATCTGTATTTACTCTTTAATAAATGTTCTTAAAGTTTTACCATAATTTCTGATTTCAGGATGGAATCTTGTGGCGCCTTACATTGTAAATCCACATCACATCGGACCTTGATATCTCGTTAATGGGTCACTTCATGTCTCTGATGCGTTCACGTATTTTAATTTAAGCTCCGATGTGGTTCATTCTAAAACCGAAACGCCAACTCTGGTCAAATTCCAAAACAAATATTTGAGTAATTGTGAACCCCCGAGGCGGAACGAAAATGGTGGGGTTGTCTGTCAAATTACTATTATGCAAACTACCCCCATAAAATTATTCTAAACAGAAATAAAGATGGGTATTCTAAACCTAAAATTCATAAATAAGTTTTGTATGTCAATATAAAAAATCTATAATCATATAGTCAATATCATGTCAAATAATAAATGTCACGTGGTATTATGTCATGTTGTTCGTTATGGTCTTACAATCTTATGTCGTGATTGTTGATGTGTTGTTGTTGTGTGTGTTGTCTTGCATATTGTGTTTGTCTTGCCTTGTTGTTAATTTGTATTTTTTAATGAATTTAAAATTTAGATGTGTAACTTAACTTAGGAGCCCATCTGGCATATACTCGTACATCATAATTATTTAACTATTATTAACTTAATTTTATTTATTTTATTCATTTTTTGTATAACCATCATTATTTCTGTTAAGAATAATTGTATGTGGGTAGTTGTTTGCATAATAGTAATTTGACAGCGAAATTGTATATTATTCTCAGTCTACTGGCATGATCACGAGTGCTGCAAAGGGCTCAGGTAAGTCGCTAACATAGATGTTAAAGAGCGTTGACGCCAGCACCGAGCCTTGAGGAATGCCATTATTTAGTGATTTTCTTTTGCTGTAAATACCACCACCATACCATTTAGACCATCATGAAATAGGTACTCTATTTGAGAGCAAAGCATCAAAAAGACGGTAGGTGTGTCTGCATTTGTATACAGCAATTTCATGAAGTTTACAAGGAAAACGACCCTATTTGGCGAAAAACAATATTATTTTTCACCAAGACAACGCACGGGTGGACACATGTGCAGTTGCCATGGCCAAAATCCACTAGTTGCGTAACGAACTCGTCGTGTCTCCCCACATCGACAGTCACGGAAAACATAAACCAATTGACGTTTGCGGTACCCACATTCGCTCAAACGTTTTTACACGGCGATTACCGTAATTAATCGTTACTCTGGCAGCCGTGATGAATGACACAAGGAGCGAATTCAAGTTACGTACAAATTGCGAGCATAAATTATTACGCTTTAATAATTTCGCGTACGGCCCGCCCTCTCAATCACTGACTGCGATCCGCCAGGTGTCGCCAACATAAATCCAGCCTAGTTAAAAATTACAAAGATTACGTTACTTGAAGTAATAACGACACAATTAGGACCCGCTAATTTCCTGAGCTTATTTATTTATTTATTTATTTATTTAATAGGCACACAAAACAGACAACATTCATTGACAGAAAAATAGCATAGTTCGCAGGTATTGGTTTGAATGCTATCCAAAATATGTATACACAGCATGATTAAAAGTAACAGCGAGCGTAAAACTAAAACTACACTAAACTAGGTACATACATAAATATGATATAATATATTTGAGCAAGCTACCAACAGATAATTGAGTAGACACATGACTAAAAAAGAAATACAAATTAATCAAAAAAAACCAATTTAAGCTGATTTAAGCGGCTGAGTACTTTGACCAAGAACTGTGACTATCTGCCTCCTGAAAATCGCAAGTCGCGAGCTAAATTCATTAGTAGTGTTCGGAAATTATTTGATAACGAATTTTAAGTCGTATCATTATATAATCTCAGAACAAAAACTAGTGTCTGGCCTAGATACGGCGGATCCCGTTGTGTATACAAAGTTTCAAGTTATTTCAGCACAGCGTTTTAAAATGTGAATACGTTTGTATGGAGAATCGAGTCCAGTCGAGCGTGCGGGGGATCCTTAATATTACGTACAATTAGTTTACTCTGAGGTCATCCGACTGAGACACCACTGTAGCCGAGCGGTAAGGCACGCGGCTTTCAGTCTGCAGGTCGTGGGTTCGAACTCAGACTCCTATCACTGGACTAAAAAACAAAATATCATCTGATATTGAACAGTAGCTTTACAGTAAAGGAAAACATCGCGAGGACACCAGTCTCATTCCAACAAGATCTCGTTTTTTTTTCTGTAGCTTAGAAGGTCGGATGGGAGTCGCTTTCGTAAAAGCAGTGCCTACGCCAAATCTTGGAATTAGGTACCTAAGGGAACCCCGGGTTCCTATAGGGTACAATCGGGAAAACACTAAAATGATGATGATTTGAAGCCACCCGACGATTCGGATGTTTCATAACATCTGTTTAATACAAAACATAAAGTGTAAACATAGCTTAAGTAGTTTTTAGTATGGCAAGTTGGTCTTTCTTAGAATAAGCTGTTTTATGTGGCAACACTCCCTTTTTTTGGATTCGCAACGGCGAGCACGTTCCCGTATTGTATTGTCCATTTAAAAGTGAATATAAATTCATTTCCCCATATTCTACGCATTTTGATTTAAACA
This sequence comes from Notocelia uddmanniana, assembly GCA_905163555.1. Classification (NCBI taxonomy): domain Eukaryota; kingdom Metazoa; phylum Arthropoda; class Insecta; order Lepidoptera; family Tortricidae; genus Notocelia; species Notocelia uddmanniana. The sequence continues at coordinate 30,154,097 of LR991055.1, forward strand.
TGCGTAAGTGGTCCTTCAAGACAAGTAGAATCAGTGCAAATAAATTGTAACTACAACCAAAAGTGCAATGTTTTTATAAATGAACATCAACTTAGTCTCCAAAACATTTTATGGCGTTACTCACCTACAGATCCCATCAGCTGCTTGCAGCTTCAGACTGTAACACAAGGTTTGAAGCCTGCCTCTTTTTTAGCAACCCGATGCTTGAATGAATTAGCTAATAAATATAAGGAAAGTTTTCCATTGGCTTCTCAAGCCATTTTACAAAACACTTATGTAGACGATATTCTAACTGGGGCTGAAGATGTAGAAACACTTCAGGACCTAAAATCTCAAATAGTGGAACTTCTCAAGCTGGGAGGTTTCACATTGCATAAATGGTGTTCCAATCACACCCCAACACTTAGTGACATTCCAGTCGAGCACAGACAGTTTAATGCTATAGATATAAGTAAAAATGAGACTGTTAAAACATTAGGTCTTTTACTTCAGGTTGTTTCTGATAAATTAAGCTTCTCTTGCCCTATGGTTGGTGAGGTGGATCAATTAAACACAAAGAGGAAGATTCTGAGCTTTATAGGGAAAATGTTTGACCCGATCGGTTTAATCGGCCCTATAATTGTTGTTGCCAAGCTTTTTATGCAGGAGCTTTGGTCCTTACGCACTTTGGATTGGGACTCTATTATTCCTAATGAACAGTTTCTATACTGGTGCAAGTTTTTAAATAATTTAAAACAAATGGGTCAAATAAACATAGATAGATGTATAAATGATAAGTTGGTATCTCATGTAGAGCTGGTAGGGTATGCCGATGCATCTCTTAAAGCTTTTGGAAGCTGTCTCTACTTAAGACTTATTATGAGAAATGGTACCGTTAGGGTAAACTTATTGTGTTCCAAGTCTCGTGTAGCATCACTAAATAAATCACATACGATTCCGCAGCTTGAACTCAACAGCGCACTTCTTTTGGCGCAGCTAGCAGATAGAGTCAGTAAAATTTTAAAACATACAGTTCCTCATAAGGTATTTCTGTATAGTGACTCACAAATTGTATTGTCATGGATCAAATCAGAGGCGGTAAGGTGTAATGTATATGTTAAAAATAGAGTCAAGCTAATTGTAGAGCTGACAAAAGAGTCAAAATGGTATTATGTTAGGTCAAATCGCAATCCCGCAGACCTTCTTTCTAGAGGGGTAGAGCCGCAAAGGCTGCAAGAAAATCAACTCTGGTGGCACGGCTCTCCTGATTTAAATGATGTTAATTATATACATACCAACTCTGAGCAATTTAACTTTAACGAATTTGTGACGCAGGGAGAGTCGTCTAGTGAATTGGATGTGCCTACAGATGATATTGATGGCATTTTGTGTAATACCACAAATGTAGAGTGTCAAGATTTATTAAAGAAATATTCAAGTATTCATAAGCTCCAAAAAGTAATTGGCTTTATTTACAGATTTTATAACAACTGCTTGAAAAGACACAATAAAATAACAAGCAGCGAATTGACTCCGAAGGAGCTATGTGACTCTATGCTGAGAATCGTGCGTTGTGATCAAGCTGAGCACTTTGCAAAACAGTTAGTTTCACTCTCTGAAAATAAGCCTGTAACTATAGGTGATCAGCTAGTATTTTTAGATAAATTAGGTATAATTAGAGCTGTGGGGAGGCTAGAAAAGGCTGATAACCTGTCATATGACAAACGGCATCCGGCCATTCTTTCTAAGAACTCCTTTATCACCCAGCTCATTATAGAAAGAGAGCATTTAAGGCTCATGCATGCAGGAGCCAGATTAGTTTTAGGTTCTCTATCTCAAAGATACCATCTTGTGAATGGTATACGAGAAGTAAAAAAGGTGGTACACAAATGTTTAAAATGTGTGCGCATGAAAGCTGAAGCAGCTAAGCAGTTGATGGGGGATCTACCTAAAGAAAGGATCACTCAAAGTAGAGTTTTTCAGCACGTCGGGCTGGACTTCTGTGGCCCGTTTAGCATGAAGATTGCTCGAATTAGAAAGCCTATTATGACTAAAGGATATATTGCACTTTTTGTCTGCTTTGCTGTGAAGGCGATACACTTAGAGGTCGTTTCTGATCTCACGACTGAAACCTTCTTGGCATGTCTAAATCGTTTTATTTCTCGGCGTGGCATGCCCACGAACATATTTTGTGATAATTCTCAAACTTTTAAAGGTGCTTGCAATGTATTAAATGATTTATACAAACTACATTCCTCCAAAAATTGTAGAGACGCTGTAACTAAATTTTGCGCTCATAATTACATAAAATTTAATTGGATTCCAAGTTATTCTCCAACGTTTGGAGGAATTTGGGAGAGTGGTGTTAAAAGTGTTAAACATCACCTTAAGAGAGTAGTAGGAAATCTATGTTTGACCTACGAGGAATTCAATACTGTAATAGTACAAATAGAGGGAATATTGAACAGTAGACCTATACTTTCATCTATATCAAATGACAGTGATTATATTACGCCTGGCCATTTCCTTCTTGGCACAGCTTTGACAAGTTACCCTGAAATTGATCTCACTGAAACTCCAGTTAATAGAGTATCATTTTGGAAAATGTGCACTAAACTCAAACAGGACTTTTGGAAGACATGGTCTAACGATTATTTGACGCAACTTCAAAGTCGTCCCAAATGGAAGTACCAGCAACCTAATTTAAAGGAAGGTGACCTGGTTATTGTAAAGTACATGAACACTTCTCCTTTGAATTGGCCGATGGCACGAATTGTCAAGACCTTTCCAGGCAATGATGGAAATGTAAGGGTAGCTGATGTTATGATGAATAATAAGATATATCGTAGAGCCATAACTAAATTATGTCCTTTACCAGTAATGTAACTATAAAACATTTTAATGTAGAGCTTAATGTACTAATATTTTCTAGTTTTAACTCTTAGGTAGCTGACTCAATATTAACTGTTAAAAATTCATATTATAGCATATAGTATTGCCCGGCCCCAACTATGTTTAATACAAAACATAAAGTGTAAACATAGCTTAAGTAGTTTTTAGTATGGCAAGTTGGTCTTTCTTAGAATAAGCTGTTTTATGTGGCAACACTCCCTTTTTTTGGATTCGCAACGGCGAGCACGTTCCCATATTGTATTGTCCATTTAAAAGTGAATATAAATTCATTTCCCCATATTCTACGCATTTTGATTTAAACAACATCATTGAACCCGAGCTGACCAGAGGGCCTACTCCGAACTTCGAAAATCGAACTTCATATATAACGGCACGACACGAATTTCGATTTTCGAAGTTCTGAGGCCATCAGGGATGTTGTGACAAAAATGTATATTTAATTCTACACGTTAAGTGCTAATTATTTATAACAATAATATTATAGATGTGAAAGTTTAGATGTTTGGTTGCTTGTTAAGTACTCATTTACGCATAAAGTGGAACTAGATTTAAACATAATCATAATTAGGTAGGTTGCACACGGCGACTTCTTGCAGCGATTCATTTGTGGCATGTCGCCCCTTGTTGCATTTGTAACGCGCTTCCTCCCTTAGCTCCGAAAATCCTCCATCAGATGGGATGGAAGTTGATACGGAAGTCCGACAAAGTCCCGCGACTTGTAGCAAAAGCTAGTTTTTGATAGGCACGATAAATAAGAACATATTTGGGTCATTCTTCTTTTTTACCTACAATTGCCTGTCATTATTTTACCATACGTCATAAGCATAAGTTAGAGTATTGATTATTAATGTTTAAGTGTTTGAATATACGTCCATACATTTATTCATCTATTAGTACTAAATAATAGTCTTTCACTTTCTCTATACAGTGCTTTTTTATAACTTTGGTTTTCATAGAATCGCGTGACAGAGTGGTAATCCAAAATGTGGTCTCCTCTGAAAACGGCCACCCTGTCACAGTATTTTCTAAATAACCGCCATAAAAAATATCGCTACGGAAACAATAATTAATTAGTTCTTATAATAAATACTTGCAGGGTATTAAAATCAAACATTAAAACCATAATTATCAATGGTTGAAAAACGCAACCACCAGAAAAATGACGATATATTGTAGGTAAAAAAATAGAACGACCCATTTATTGTCACACCACATATAAATACAAAAATATGAATTATAAAATAAATCAATATATATTATTTATGTAACAGAACAAATCATATTAATTGACTTACCCTTAAATCTTAAAGTGTTCCATTCCATGAATTTCCACTTAAGGCAGTAACTAAATTGACGGATTGGATTCCATCAAGCGGGTCATATTGCATGTTATGACGTTTCCCTATTACAGCGGAAAGTGGTAACTTATTCACTATGTTACAGGACGCAGCCAACTGGTGTCATGTGCTTGTAGGGTAATCGATTATTATACGCGTCTGTGCTCTTGACGAGTAACGAGCTTAAATCTTTTCATCACACTTGCTCGTAAAGGCTCTTATTGTACGCAGGCGTATATAGTAGTTATAGTCGATTTAGCTCCCTCGGGAGTTATGAGTTTCTCTGTGATCTGACTGTTTGAAAAAATCTAGTTGGCCACGCTCCACAAGAATACTGCTCTCTGATTGGTCACAATACTTAAGCTGCGCCCGCTGGGCGAACGCGCGCGCGTTGGCGCTCCTCTCGGCAATCATGTATTAATACTGGAGATGAAGTGGTCAATTTCTTCAAATTTATTAGTTTTGGAGTAATTTATTTCCTCGCAAATGTGATGAAAACATTGTGATTACCTCGGGACGTAAGAAAATTGCAAACTCGAGTCATCGAAAGCCCTACGCCTTCGCCGTCGGGCTTCTGATAGACTCTCGTTCGCAATTTTCCACTTACGCCCCTCGCTAAACAATGTACTATACCTATATCTGTAATGGTACAGTCAGCATTCATATGCTTACGGGACAAAAGTTCTTATTCCCTTATAATAAAGGCTTTTGAACTTTTCAAATGCGTAGCTACTTTTAAAGCTGTCTGTACGAGAACTATGGTCAATCCAAATGGGCAGTATGGAGAAATCAAAAACTATGAAAGAAAGCGAAATCTGTTCTTAGAAGCCATGCTGTAGTTTTTTTTTATTAAATTTAACAAAACGTCATCATCTTAAAAGTTAAATATTTATTACAGATACGTTGGTATAGTCAATAGCAAAAGTAGATGATCATTTTAGTACCTTGTCACTTTCACTACGACGCATCCCAACTGTCGCAGTATTGTTACGTTAGTGCGGCAAAGTACTAAAATGATCATCTACATTTACTGGTTCATCATTCTATATTTTAGAGTGACAGGCAGAAATGTAAACACAGGTTACTAAGTAACCAATTCACGGATATGACACGCCTCCGCTGTAAGTCCCAGGAATCAGAGGCGCCGGGAGCAGCTGGTCCAGACGCCTGCGGCTTACGAGCTCACTGTCAGACTCTATCTCGTAGTACAGGTTCCTGAGACGACGCAATTCTGTTCCAAACTCCCACTTCCCTCCTGAATTGAGTATGTATTTACTTTTTCTTGTTCCTAAAATCAAAGTCACGGTTCCTATAGAAGTAAGAACAGATTTCCCTATCTCTCACATATTTGCTACCTTCTCCTTCCTGGCCCATTTGGATTGATCACCCGGTATATTCAGGATTCGTAGATTTAAGCATGGGCATGTTGTACAAATAACTGATAACTTGTAATATAAGGGGTAAATTCTTTCGAACCAATACATTTTTAAACAAAGTTACAAGTTGTTATGCAATAATTTTTAAGAAAAAAAAAACCGACTTCAATGGGGGAGGCCAGTGAAAGATTATTATACTTAGATGATGCACTCTTAGATTCCATACAATAAAATAAAAATGGCTATAAGTATGTTTATAATGGTAGAAGACTAAGTACCCTCAATTCCTTATGGAATCATGGAAAAACCTTGCTTGCTTGACAAACAAAACGAAGAGAACAAATCGCCAAACGTGAACTACGCGTCGTTGAAGAGTTCCGTTCTGATCATCATCAGCAGTTCCACTTCATCAAATGTCACTTTTATGAATGAAAATGCTTGATTAGTTCATGAATATACTAAAATCACTATTTGTGTGCCTTTCACATTTGAGGAGTTCCCTCGGTTCCTAATGGATCCCATCATCAGAACTCGAGCATGACAAAAGTCAATCGTAAAAATAGAACTTGCTTAACAAACACTAAATTTCCAAATCGGTTAAGAAATGACGGAGTTATGGAGTAACAAACATTAAAAAAAACACACACACACAACCGAATTGATAACCTCCTCTTTTGAAATTTTGAAATCGATTAAAAAACCCCAGGCTGTCGATGTCTTCTTCTTCTGTTTAATTTGAAAAACAATAGTCAATATTGCGACTTCAAACTTTGGTATCATTTTTATTAGCTTTCAATACGTACTCCATCATGTTTAGTTATAAATGCAGCTACCTCGGCCAAATAATTACTTTGGCTATTCAGAGAAGAAATGCTGCCAGTATCTTCGGCACAATGCCGACGAGGCCATTTTTAGAATAAATTTAGTTTTACTTCAGTTTTGTAATTAGTTTCAATGTTATTGTAATTAGTTTTATTTTTGGAAATTAATCTGTTTCTGTATATAACGTTCTAAATAAATAATAAGCTTTTAGTTATAAATGGTCGTGTCTAACAACATGTACACAAACACTCGTCTGTAAAGTAAGAAATAAACTTGCAATTCCTATTCGTCCACTGTAGGGACAACTCTTTTAGTAAATTCATGGCTGTCATAATATTTCAATAAGTAATATTCTCAAATCAATACTGTCCAATCTAAAGCGCCCCAAATCGAAAATAAAGAAAATTTTAATTTAGTGGAAAAAGCAACGAACCGTTTCCTTTTTTATAGCTGGCCAATTGAAACGTTTCCAGCTCTCTGAATAATTCATCTTTCGTTTGAACAAAGACGAAGTGGGCCGCGCGGCGATTCTTTGATCTTTTGTAATTGGAATCGATGCTCATATTAAAAAGAGAAATTCTTTAGAGCAACCGATGGAATGCATCGAAGCCATTTCTTCAAGACGATTAAAGGCGGCGGTGATTCTTACCGCCCCGAGAAACACTTCAACTTCTCCAGCGACTCGGTATGTTTTATTCTAAAATTTTAATATCTACCCTTTTAAATTTTCCCGAAATTCTTACGAAGTTGTTAGTTACTAAGGGATATTACGAAGTGGATATTGCTTAGGATTATCTCTCGAGTAAGGACGACGTGTAAGTATGTTTAACAAGCGATTTATGTGATAATACGTGGGTACGGAAGCGAGTGCCTCGAATTTTGCAAGGCGTGCTCAAATGTTATGAAAGATTGTAATAAATAATAAATAATACATACCTACCCATCTCATGGTGCGACTATAAAATAAATTGCAAATTTTTATTACATTTTCTATTACAATAATGTTACATTATACATGAGTATGTCTAATTACTCGTACATGATAAAATCGATCTGCTTAGTTAGCAGGCTTGTCAATTGCCAGTAAGTAAACTAAAGCAAAAGTTGTTAATACCTGGCGCCCGTTAATATTGCGGACAACGTGGTCGATGTCTATCGCAATAAGTTCGGCAACTGTATCAATAAAGTTACGAACTTAGGCAATATCACTGTGATTCCATACAAATAAAGAGGTTAGATTGGTTCACTAAAATGTAATATACTCGTAGAGGAATACTCAATATCTCAAAAACATATCGCAGTATTCATTTTAATATGAACTCTAGTACTCAATATTTTAAGGCATTAATTTAATTGAATATCAGGAACATTTGGAGCAAGTACTTATTGAAATAAAAAAAAAACTTTTTCAGTACATATGGGGCTACGTTACCGCACGAGTGCGGTAATCATCAGATTACGTGCATATGTCGAAACTTAAAAATGAGCCATATGTACTGTAAAACGTTGTACGATACACGTGCAAACAGGTAATTCGCAACTCGTGTCGATTTAAAACACTCCCTTCGGTCGTGTTTTAATTTATCACCAGTCGTTGCGAATTTTCTGTTCTCTGCACTTGTATCGTAATGTACTATTATTTAACACAAACAAAATATTAAATATATAAAACAACATTTGAATTAAAACAAGTACTTATATAGTTTTATATCTATGTATTTACTCGTACAGTAGTGGTACAGTTAATGAAACATATCCTAGGTTAGGTTCTCATAATTAGGCCCTTCCAATGTTAGTGTTTGTTGGTAACAAATTTATCTTTTGTACTATGAATGGAAGCGGAGACAAAGCAAAGTAATGTCTAGTTTTAGCCATAATTACTCAGTATTTATTTCTTACAATATTTATCTTAAAACAAATGCTCTATCAAATTAAGATACGGGCAGCTATATATTAATTCAATTTCTTTACTTTAATTATTTATTTGCCATCATCTAGACATAAAAAACAATACATTAAGATACGATACGAATCCGAAAAACGGCAAATTGGCATTGTACGTCGGGTGACAGAGCAGTCAGTTCTTCTGGTCAGAGGACTAGTTTATCAATCCAAAGAGGTAACGCTGCAGCCTTCAAGAATACAAGGTATGACACTCCGGGGAAAATTCATTGTGCGAGTGACACAAGCCTACGTAATCACTGCTATCGAGTCTATCAGTGGTTGGCGATCGTAGTGTGAGTTCGTTTGTGTACAGGCTGTACAGTGACGTAGGCTTGTGTCACGATCCGGAGAAGCAGACCTTGTATCCTTACACCATGGTGTTAGCCGTGCTGAGCACCATAGCCGGTGATGGGGACCTGCGGGGTAATTATTATACAACGATTTCGAGCGTGCGTTAGGTAGATTTATTTACATAGTACAAATGACAGATTTACCTATCGTACGTTTGAAAAGGTATATGCATACCCTTTACTTTCTTTTAAGTTTAGTTCATAATAAGATCTGCCTTCATAGACCTCCTAGCGTTATTTCCAGTACAGTTGCATCCTGAAGGATGCCTGGGGTCCGCTACCTAATCCCAAGAATTGGCGTAGGCACTAGTTTTTACGGAAGCGACTGCCATCTGACCTTCCAACCCGAGGGGGAAACTAGACCATATTGGGATTAGGCTTGTCAAGTGAGTGGCCAACTTCGCTGTTAGAGGTTCTCAAGCCGCCCGGAGGCCTCTAACTTGGCTTAACGACTGCTATCATAGACAGCAACCGAGATCAACGGCTTAACGTGCCTTCCAAAGCATGGGAGCGCTCAGTTAGTAACCACTCAAAACGATCACCCATCCAAGGACTGACCTCGCCCGACATTGCTTAACCTCGCATACCGAACGCGGTAATCGGAATAATAAGGTCTGCCTTAGTTCAGTTATATTTAGTTTTATGTTTATCATCATCATTATCATCATACCAGCCAATGGACGTCCACTGCTGGACATAGGCCTATCCTAAAGAGTGCCACAATGACCGGTCCTGCATCATCCGCATCCAGTGGACTCCTCCGACCTTAACAGGTCATTAGTCCACCTTGTGGGGGGCCTATCCATGCTTCGCCTTCCACTGCGGTCGCCACTCGAGAACCTTTCCGCCCCAACGGCCGTCGCTTCTACGTGCAATATGCCCCACCCACTGCCACTTCTATTGCTTTTTACCCACGACGGAACGGAGAAGGTATATGCGTTTAGGGTGAGAGGTTGTTTGTTTGTGACTGGCTTATTCGTACGGTCCCGACATAATCTTAATTAATGTTATACCATATTTCAAAACCAAATTAAAATATATATCTCAGGGCATTTGTTTCTGTGGTGAGCAGAGACATTTTTTCCTAAGACTTGGACGTTTTCTATGTATTTAAGTATGTATCTATTAAATATATCGTCGTCTAGTACCCATAACACAAGCCTTATTGAGCTTACTGTGGGACTAGTTCGATTTGTGTAAAAATGTCCCCTAATATTTATTTATTTATTTATATCTAACTTACAGTTTGAGAAATAAAAATCATAATCTTTTAAAGTAGATACTAGTGTCGATTGCAAGGAAAAGTTGTCTGCTCCTAGCAGAATAAGCGAGGAAACATGTTCATTTAAAGTAGATACTAGTGTCGATTGCAAGGAAAAGTTGTCTGCTCCTAGCAGAATAAGCGAGGAAACATGTTCGTCGATGTTGTGAGCAGAGACATTTTTTCCTAAGACTTGGACGTTTTCTATGTATTTAAGTATGTATCTATTAAATATATCGTCGTCTAGTACCCATAACACAAGCCTTATTGAGCTTACTGTGGGACTAGTTCGATTTGTGTAAAAATGTCCCCTAATATTTATTTATTTATTTATATCTAACTTACAGTTTGAGAAATAAAAATCATAATCTTTTAAAGTAGATACTAGTGTCGATTGCAAGGAAAAGTTGTCTGCTCCTAGCAGAATAAGCGAGGAAACATGTTCGTCGATGTTGTCTGCGCCTTTCGAGATAGATTTACTCCAAATTCTTCGCTACAAAACTTTATCCTTCCTTCTTGCTTCTTAGTCATGTTGTTCAGTAGTTTGTTAGGGTAATCTGACTTACCGTTTAATATTCCGCACCTAGTTTTTTTACTGATATTTAAAAATTGAACCACTGCAATTACTACGCATATTGTAATCATAGAGCGGTAAAATAAACTAAAATAAATTAGATTCTGTAAGTTTTCAATTTTGTGATTTCAATTATTCTTGGTTTTGATTTGAATGGCAAAGTTAACATAGTGTTCCTAATATTGGTTCTGTCTTAAAAATCAACTAAGGTTGTGATATAGAATTGAATTAGGTATTATTATGGTAGTAATTAGGTATTATGTGTGTGCTTATGTAGCTACTAGTATATGAGGGAATTGAGGATGATGAATAAATGTTCAGTTGTGTGAGGTCGTCAGACTGTAGTAAATGTTTATAGTAATTTTGTCTCTCACTAGTGTGAACTTCCATAAGCCCCTCTGGTGTGTAGTCCACACTCTCCCTCTACCTGCTTCGCCATGAACACCCAATATTGCCAGGCAAGTGGTCACTCAACCACCAACCACTGTCTGCCAAAGCCAGCATCTAAAGCTAAAGCGCAAATTTTGAATTGCCTACTTATTAGTCTATTCCATTATATGTATGTTAATCAATCAGCCTTTGAGTCGACTGCAGACTAGACTATGCAGGATGTTTTTATTGAATCCCGTAATTGCGTTAAATGTTAGACCTACCTTACGTACGTTTAAACGTCTCACCCTTCTGCTACACCTCCTAATGACGTGCCGTTAATGGCATGAGCATGCGACTGAACTGTCCCATCTACTTGGGGTCGGCTCTCCTAGTATGGTGTCGCCAGGAGCGTCTGTCCTGGGTCGTCTCTGGTAATAATTGGGCATCTTTAAGGTTCCTTTGAACAAGCCCCATCCATGTTAGTTTGGGCCTTCCGCGTCCTTTAGGCTTCTCACTTATCTCTAAAACCATCCTCGTCATGTGGTCCGGTGGTCGCCTCGTGACATGGCCGTACCATCGTAGACGGCTCTCGGTGAGTTTTTTCTATATTGGTCTGACTCTGAAACTGCTTCTAACGTGTGTGTTTCTAATATGGTCTAGTAGTGATTCTCCACCAGCCCATCGAAGCATTCTCATCTCCGCAGCATGCAACTTATCGACGTGTTGTTTTTTGAGTGGCCAACACTCGGAACCTTAGGTCATGGCTGGGCGTACTGCTGTTTTGTAAACTTTACCTTTAATGTGGACCGGCATTCGTTTGTCGCAGAGAACGCCCGTGAGCTCACGCCATTTTACCCATCCAGTGTTGATACGATTGACGACATCTGCTTCGATGGTTCCATCGTTTTGGATGTCGGAGCCTAGGTATTTGAAACTCGTAACTTCGTTCAAAGGGCTATCGTCTAAGTAAATTGTACTGCGGTCGTTGGCATGCCTGAAGTTGCAGTGCATCACTACGGTCTTCTGTCGGCTGATTCGGAGTCCACCATCCTCTAGAGCTGTTCTCCATGTTTCCAGGACGTTTTGCAGCTCGTTCGTGTCTTCGCTAACTAAAACGATGTCATCCGCGTAGAGCATATTCCACGGTGGTGGACGCTGCATGTGCGACGTGAGGTGATCCATGATCAGATTAAACAGAAGTGGGCTGAGTGCTGACCCTTGGTGAACTCCCACCCCCACATGGAACTCGTCACTAGTGACCTTACGTCGCTGTACATGTCCTGGACTATGAATACATAATATTCTGGGACCTTTTTGGCGCGTAGTGAATGTCAGATTAATTTTCTTGGTACGCGATCGAAAGGTCGATGAATGCCATGTGGAGGCTAGTTTTGTTGTCCCTGCATTTTTTCATCAGTATTCTGAGTGTGTGAAGGTTTCAGTGGTGGATTTACCAGGGACATAGCCGCATTGATTTTCGGTTATGTTGGTCAGCTGTAGGATTCTTTCGCTTATAATGCGTTCCCAAATCTTGAAAGAGTGCGATATAAGCTTTATTGCTCTGTAGTTACCGCAGAGTCTCAAATCGCCTTTGTTTTTGAAGAACGGCACCAGATAGCTTTGTCTCCAGTCATCGGGTATGCCCTCGATCAGAATATCGTTGAAGAGGTCCGTTAGGAAAGAAACACCTTCCACACCAAGCTTTTTCCACAGTTCAGCTGGAATTTCATCGGGCCCTGTAGCTTTATGGTTGGTCATCTTCTTTATCGCCTTTTCTACTTCTTGTGGTGTTACACACGGTATTGAACCTTGTACGTGAGGTTTCGGGTAGGATTTTACTCGGGTACCTTTCATTCAGTAAGAGTAATATAATATTCCTTCCACCTCTCCTGTATGTCCTTATTCGAAGTGAGTAATCGGCCGTGTATGTCTTTAATATAGAAAGAAAGAAAGAAAGAAAATAATTTATTGCAAGCCAAAATTACACCACATCAAAACCTTAACAGAAAATCTTTAATCTTAAATCTACTTAAATAGAACTAAAGCTGTAACAAGAATACAAAAGAAAAAAACACTATCAGATAGTGGTGGTGCTATAGAGGCCGCAAGTGGACACCACTCAGCATAATGCTCTGGCATCAAGCAATGCCACAGCGCTGGTCTTCCGTGGAGCCCAGGGCTGTAAGGTAGTTCAAAACAGCTAAATGTTACGAACGTCGGACTACATAAATACATAATACAAAATAGATCTGACTTATTTTAAGTTATCTTCATGTCCGTGAATAAAACATACAAAACATAAAACAATTATAAATAATAGTTTTGGTGAGGAGTGGCTAACGGATTCTAAGAGATGATATATATGATAAGATGATAGTGTACACATACATAATGTTAACCTTTAGGCTAGTTATTATATAGGTTAGTTAGGTACCTACTATAATTTAATCGCGGCGTTGCGTTTTGTAATAAATACCGGCCGAGATTTCATGAATGCTTGGGAGATTATTCAACCTTAATTTAATTTTATATTTTGTTAATGACAGTTAATGAGACGGATTAAGAGAGCTGCAAATTAAGTAAATGTTGTTTAAGACGTATTTTAAAAATGTTTAAAGTTTTGGAATTTCGGATTGGGGGAGGGACGACATATACTTGATAGTCTTAGTATCTTTCGCGTTGCTGTGTCTCTGTTTAGCGATTTGGAAGATTTCCTTATTACTCACGGCTGCCTTCATTCTGTTGTAGAAATCATTGCGGCTTGATGCTTGGGCTTGTGCGACAGCGCGTTTAGAGTCTTTTTGCTGCTTTGTATAATTCACAATCCTTTTCGTCTTTGCTGTCTTGCCACCTTTTAAAGAGGGATTTCTTGTGTTCGATGCTTTGTATTACATTACCTTGCCACCATTTGGTTTCTTTTTTGTTTTGAATGGGGCCTTTTGACACGCCCAGGTGTTGTGAGGCTTTTTGGGTGCAGAACTTCCTGAAGTTATTCCATTTTAATGCAGTAGAGTCCTGCTTTTGTACCTCCTTCAAATGGTGACTAATATCCTCTATCAAGTCACTGCCCTCCGGACTGTCCAGTTTTTGCCAGCGTATTTTAGTGACTTTCTCTTTCACCACCTTAATCTGTCTAAGCTGAAAAATTCTGCTGCGAGGATTCAATGTTGCATGGTCAGTGGCTCCCCTGGTATCACTTTACAGTCCCTAAATGTTTTTAACCGAGACCGACCTGTTAAGATGTAGTCTATTTGGGTGCTGGACCCCCCACTTTTGTATGTTACAAGATGTTTTAGTGGTTTGGTAAAGAAAGTATTTACGATAGCGAGATCATGTACCACTGCAAATTGCAAAATGCTCTCGCTCTCTGCATTTAGCTGCCCTACACCCGAGTTGCCGTGGACTCTTTGGTAAGTGTTTGAGGAGTTCCCAACGTGGCCATTTAGGTCTGCTCCTATGTATTCAGATTCGTCCCTGGGTATTGATTGTAGTAGATTGTTCATTTGTTCCCAGAATGCCTGTTTGTCTTATCTTGAACATCCAACTTGCGGTGCATATGCGCTTATGGCATTTATACAGGGTTGGTCATCCAGGGCGAACTTAATCGCAATAATACGATCGCTTACACGTGTAACGTCCACTATGTGGTCCTGGAGATCCACGTCGACTACAAATCATCATCAGCCTATAAACGTCCCACTGTTGGGCACAGGCCTCCTCTCATTTATGAGAGGGATGAGGCAGTAATTCCCACGCTGACCCAGTGCGAGTGTGGGACTTCACATACACCAGGTTTCCTCAGGATGTTGTCCTTCACCGAAAAGCTAATGCCATTTCGTTAGGTCATTGATACGAGCCGGGAATCGAACCCACGACCGCCTCATGCTTGAACTACTAGGCCACCGTTGAACACATAGGCTGTGACAATGATAAATCACATGATCTGTAGACCGCTTTAAGCCGCGCCATGTTTACTACTCGACGCTTGCTCCGCGCCGCTGATCGCCTCGCTTGTGCATAAACATGACCTAACTATCACGTAATCACATCTGAGAGCACTTGATTGTACCAGCACCGCCGATACATTATCGCCTCTCATGCGGGCACAATACAAACAGTGTATTTCAATATAGCAAATAGAGTACAAGTTACTTAGGTATTTGCTTAATTTTCTCAGTGTTAGCTTAGTTAAGTAAAGGTTGATGATATCTGGTGTTTGGATAATTAATTAAACACCTAAACTACAATACGGTTCTTAAAATATTCGTACACGGGTCTAACACGAAATTTATTTATTTACCTTAATTACCGACGTTTCGACACGGGTTGCACCGGTGATGGTCGCGGCAGACTGACGATGACGTCTCAGCAAGTTATTAACGGAGATATGGATACACAACATTAAAATTTAACTACATCACAAATGGTTATAAAAATGTGAAGGGTAGATCTGAAAAAACCCTTTCTACCCGCTCGCGTTTTCTACCCGCTCATTATGCTACTAATTGTCTAGGGCACGATACACAACACTCACAGTATCCGTTCACAAATCCGAAGATTTAACCCGAGCTTTTAGTATTTCAATTCAACCGTTAATCACTTTTTTACCATTATCGAGATTCTGAACCTTAAAACTCGTGTCAGCAGTCGTGTTGAAGTACTCGTAACTATAAAATATAACTAACGCCACAGAAACCTCAAGCTTCCCATAGCTTGTATCATAGACACTGTTAATAGCTTAAACCACTATCTACAGGTATTGAACAGAAGATTTCATTACGCGTAGTGGCCGGTATCGTCTTTATGGTGTCATAAAGGGGAAATAACATTAAAGGGGAGTGTAAAAACGACAACCTGCGGCGCTGCGTTCAACTAAATGGCACTGTGTGTTCGTTTATGCTATTGAACACTAGGTACAATAGTGAGATATAGGTCGGTTGTGTCATGCAAACTTCTATATACTCGTATTATTGCAGCACGGGGTAGTAGGTAGAATAGATACTTTGATAGAAGGATAAACTAATAATATATTCTCGATGACAACAACCGCTGAATGAAAAGATTCTTCACTTTTGCACCTTACTGCATTGAAATAAAGTCCAAGATTGTCGTAGCTTTAGATTATACATGACATAAGTATACTTGGTGTATAAACCATATTTAGGCACCTATATCGTTTATTTAATACTTATTATACTATTTCTGTGCCGCAACTGCGATAGTCTACCAAGTTTTAATTATGCATAATTTTATTTATACAGTGGGTCTTCCATATTAAATAAAAATAAAATAAATAAAAATCATTTATTTCAGACCTTAGTTGATTCATACATTTTTGTTAGTTTACATCTTACGAACTATGTTAGTTATAAATAGAAGAAAAAGAAATATGTGTGCTACTGAGAAAGCGAAGAAAGTTAATATTGCCTATTTCGCTCTCCCAATAGCCACCTCAACCCAAGACTTAGTAATAGGGCAGTCCAACCTCTCAGCCACCACCCTGAGAAGACCGTTGCTACTGCCGCGCACTCGCCTCAGCATGGACGCGACTCTTTTACGCCTTATGGCAAAAAAGTCATCCAGTCGCGCTTCTGCGAACATGCTAGAAGCACTGCAGTACTTCGGCAGCCGCAACAGCATCCTCAGGATGTTGTTGTACTGCACGCGTAGCGCATTATATGCCCTCTGTGTAAACCTCACCCACAGGCTGCACGTGTAGAATGTCTGACAGTAGGCTCTAAAGAGCGTCAATTTAACTGATTCACTACAACGTGCAAACCTGCGGGCGAGCATATTACCCCTTATGGCCATCGCCCTTCTCTCCCTCTCCAAGTCCTGGTCGTCATTCAAGTCGCCTGTAAGCATGTGCCCCAGATATTTGAAGCGATCAACAACTTTAAGTGGTTCGCCGCACAGCATGATCTTAGGCTCAGTAGTCGGGTTGTACTTTCGTGCTTTGAAAATAAGCAGCTCACTTTTAGCCGTGTTGTATTTTAGACCATACTGCTCGGCATACCCCTCACAAATCCTGACTAGGGCCCCAGCAGCGCCATGTCGTCCGCGTAACTTATATTATTAAAACACACATTGCCTATATGGCAACCGACGCGTGCGCTGCCGAGCCGCTCGATCAACTCATTCACGTAGAGGTTGAACAGGAGAGGCGACGTCAGCCCTCCCTGTCTCACCCCACACTGCAGCTTGTATTCGTCAGACTCCTCTGCCCCCCATCTCACCCGGTTGACCTGGCTGTTGTACCAATGCTTAAGCAACGCTACGTACTGACTAGGTACTCCTGTTTTCACTAATTTACACCACAGATTATCGTACACAACCAGGTCAAAGGCCTTTGATAAGTCCAGAAAACACGCATAAATGGGCGTGTTTCTGTCCTTATAGTACCTGACAGCTCGCTTAAGGCACAAAATCGCACATTCTGTGGACAGCCCTGGCCTGAAACCAAATTGTGCGTCATGAAGGTTGATGTGTTTGCAAAGTTGCGCGTTAAGCAAGCTGTCAAGCACTTTCGCAAGTATAGTTGCCAGGGAGATGGGCCTGTAATTATTCGGGTCTCACAAATCACCGGTCTTGTTCTTCACAATTGGCACTACCACTGTACGTGTGAGTTGCATGGGCAGATATGTGTGACTAAGGCACAATGTGTAGAACAAGGCCAGTACGCGCGGCAAGTGTTTCCCAGCATGTTTGAGGTGCTCAATGCTGAGAACGTCGTGCCCCGGCGATTTACCCCTTTGCATACTTTTAATTATTTTAGCCACTTCCTTAGAAGTAAACCTACCAGGGCCCACCCCCAAGATCGCCTCAGCACCGCACAGACATCAAAGGCTTGCCTGAAATTGTTGGCAATGACTTTCTGGTCATTCTCTCCGCCCACACTCACAGGGACTCCCGCCTTTACATTCCACTTGTTTGTATTCTTCCAGAAAGCTTTAAAGTCCTTGTTTTTTCTATTTGTGGCCAGAATGTCGCATTTAATTTGCTCTTGCCTGTTTTGGCACGATTTTAGCTTGGACTATTAAAGAACAGCAAAGAGGGTGTAACATGATCTAGCCTAATTGCGATAAGTAGTTAGGAAAAGCAATTAGTTAAAAACCCGAACAAGGCTGTTACGAAACTACAATAGTACAATTTGGAAATATACTTACCCACACAGGTTACAGGCAGCTTGACAAGCCTAGGGATGATCTCTGCTCAGTAATAACTATTTAAAATATTTGGACGAGCAAGCGAAACGAGCGAAATCCTCCGAGTCTACTTAAATAAAAACGCTTGGTGTAGAACAAACACGCATGTGTTTTATTGGCGTTGAACTGTACCAGGTTAGTTTCTCCCCAATTGCACACTGACCTAAGAGACAAGTTCAGATGCTCAATTAACGCCTCTCTATGGAACGTGACGTCCCCCTGCCCTGAGCGCGCCAAAGATACTGTCATCTGCATACCCAAAAATACCAGGACACAAGAGGTCATTTATGTGCAGCAAGAAAAGTGTACCAGACAGAACAGACCACTGAGGTACACCAGCATTGATTGCCAGCAGATCAAAGGAACATCCATCGATGACTACCCTTATTGATCGTTCCCTCAGGAAGTCAGAAATCTGGGCGCACGGAGGCGGGAATCCCAAACTATGTTTGAAATGAAGTTTGGCAATAAGACCATCGTGCAAAACCATGTCAAACGCCTTCCAGATTTTATCAGAGATGGCAATTGCCTCTCCATTTTTCTCTATAGCTTCTCCCTAGAAATGAGTAACATACGCAAGAAGATTACAATTGCAGGCGATCGTCCGCGGCGGAAATCAAATTGCCGGTCACTTAGCAGGCTCTTATCTTAGAGGTATGTCAAGGTCCTGCTGTTGAGTACACGCTCCATACTTTTGTAAAGTATTGAGTTGAGGTGATAGTAATCGGTCGGTAATTGGCAGGGTCAACACGATTACTCTTTAGGTACAGGTTGTACGTTAGCAGTCTTTCATAACTTTGGAATGTGTCCCGTTTCAAGAGAGAGGCGGAAGCCGAACGTTCCAAAAGTTTTTAATGAGTTAATTTTTATGCATTTGTTTATTTTAAATCGTATAAAAGACAAAAAATTGATTTTTGTAATCGCAATTCGATATCGATGGTTACTTTACTCAGTTCACATAGCATTATTGTTACACCCTGTAAATACTATATTTATGTAACAAAAAAAACGATCACGCTGATATTAATTTCTGGGGACATTTAATTGTCCGTCAGAACCCGCGGGCCTTGAAGTTTAATGTAACACTAATATTTCTCATTTGTGACATGTTCTTTCATATGAGCTTAGAGCGCGTACAGGTACCAGTAAAACATGAATTGGTGTGAAGAAATTTGACTCCCTGTAAAACCAAACACACATACACAAAATAAAATGATTTTTAGAGAATCCTCGCGATTTTCGGGTAGGTATACCTGAAGATGACACATTATTGGTAAAAGCAAGGGCGTAAGAGACATTGCCGATAAGCTTCAAGAAAATCAGCTTCGATAGTTTAGACATCTCAAAAGAAGGCTACCAGAATACATCGGCAGCAGAGTTCTTGGTCTTGCTTTGTCTGAAACGCGGCGAAGAGGAAGACACAAGTTACGATGGCTGAATGTCGTAACCAAAGACATGAACGCCTGCGAGTTGAATGCTGAGGAAGTCCAAGACAGAGCCAAGTGGAAGAAAAAGATTAGGGAAGCGGACCCCGTCGTTAGCCGGGACATATACTAGGAGGGTGATGATTTTGACATCAAATTGGAATACAGACGAATATTATAAATGCGAAAGCGTCTGTCTGTCAGTCAGTCTGTTACGTTTTAAACTGCTGATCTAATTTAGATAAAAATTGGTATGGAGATTTTAAGATTGTGGGAAGATAGCTAAGCCTATACCTGATTATTTTAAAATCTAAGGCGATTGACGATATCTACGTGGATGTAGTCGCAAGCAAAAGCTAGTTTAAAATATACATAATATAATGTACTTACCAGATTTATCATGAGATAATTGTAGTATTACTTAAGACAAAGCGTAACTAATACGAGTAACGCTAATGAATATATTGGTCATACGACACTGTTCAAATTAATTTGTATGGCATAATGCGGCCTCCGGCAACGTTATTACTTCCAATTAACTGGTAACCTCAGCACATGTATGCCAATTAAATGGAGTGATACCTTACTTCCATTAGGCGGCGTTGTTTACATCAATTAACTTGTGTGATCATTTTAATGCGTTCACTCCGCTCGGGCGCCGGGACTTCGGACTATGCGGCCGCCATTTTGCTATTAATTTTATTTCAATTTCATTGCTATTGCACCGTATCCGAGAATGTCACTGACGTAACGCGTCTGTGTATGGCCACTTTATTTAGGACCCATTCCTTACCTGTTTCTTGAAGGCGAACCCGTGGCTGGTAGTGGTGGTCTGTCCGCAATGAACCCCGTTTACCGGGGTAAATGGGCTCGCCGCCCCAATACCACATGTCTAACTCGTGCATATTATTTCGGTATTTTTTACGGTGTTTTAAGGTTTACCGAGAGCTTAATAATGTCACCCAGATATTACTCGTGCTTGTCGGTATGCTGTCAGTATTATATTGACGCAGTATTAGGTACTTATATTGCGCGGAAGCGGCGCGGTACGCATACAGCATTGCATCTGTAGCGCCCCACTTCCACGCATCCTATCAGTAATGAATTGGCATGTTTTTGACTAGGCAGCTAAAAAAATTATAGAAGTCTGACCTAACCTAATTTGACAGCATAATTAATATAACTCATCGACAGTTCTCTGGGCGACCAATACCAAGTAATTATTTTTCTCAAAAATATGTAGCTGTAAAAGTGGACGTTACTCAGTACATATTGGAAGGCGAAGTGTACTATTTATGATCAGTCATATATAAAAAAATAAAAAAGATTGCAGACTCGCCCCGCGTTTAGTCTTTTTTCCCTAAAAAATAAGGTTCGCACAATTATAACAATACGTCAATAACACTTTATAAATTGAGCTCTGAAAACAATATTCGTGGTTTAACTTCGTGGTTGACTTTAGTTGAGTTTATTAAGTGTCAATTATAAACATTGTTTAGTAATAATTTAGTAGGCTGTTAACATAACGTTAAAAAGGACGACGATTGAAGTATAGTCTACTAAATACCAATCGGATGTACTGTCTTGTATTAACATAACGTGCGATACTGTTCGGAGGTTCTTGACAGGGTTGGACAAGTCTAAAGGACCAGGTTGTGATGGCGTTCCATCAATTTTTCTATCCTCCTGTGCTAATAGTCTCGCATTGCCTTTGACCATTCTTTTCCAATATTCTCTCAAAAAATGTATCTTTCCTTCAATTTGGAAACAAGCCCATATTATCCCTGTACACAAAAAGGGATCAAAATCCAACATTGATAATTACCGACCTATTTCTATCCTTAACACCATTGGGAAACTTTTTGAGTCAATTGTTTTTAACCATATCTATCCTTTGGTGAGTCGCGGTATCTCAGATAAGCAACACGGTTTTCTTAAAGGGCGCTCCACTGTTACTAACTTGGCTTGCTTCACGAATTTTGTCCTCACTGAAATGGAGGGCGGCGGGCAGGTTGACGTGATATACACGGACTTCGAGAAAGCATTTGATCGAGTTGATCACGCCATCCTGCTCAAGAAGTTGGAGCTGCTGGGAATCCATGGAGATTTGCTGCGGTGGATCAAATCATACCTCACCAATCGCTCCCAAGCCGTTGTTATTGGTGGTTTCAGATCTGACTATGTAGATGTTTCTTCGGGCGTGCCGCAAAGCTCTCACCTTGGCCCTCTTTTCTATAACGCATACATATTCGACATAAACTCATGTTTTGTAAAGACTAGACATCTGTTGTATGCAGACGACAAAAAGGTCTTTATGCGAGTGAAATCTGCTACTGATTGTGAGCTGTTGCAAAATGATCTTAACAATCTATTCGAATATTATTTACAAAACAGGATCACATTAAGTATCAGTAAATGTCAATGTATTAGTTTCACCCGCAAGACTAAGCCACTTAAATATGCGTATAACTTTAATAGTGCTATTGTACAGAGGGTGGACGTTGTGCGTGATTTGGGAGTAATGTTGGACGCCAAAATGACTATGCGAAACCACGTTGACCTTATAGTGAATAAATCGTTTCGCAATCTTGGTTTTGTAATGAGGACCTGTAAACCGTTTCAAAGCTTATTATGTATGAAAATAGTTTATTTTGCGTATGTGAGATGCGTTTTGGAATACGCTTCTCCGGTGTGGTCAGTCAGCTATGCCATTCACAAAGAGCGAATTGAGCGAGTTCAAAGAAAGTTCTTGAAGCATCTGAATTATAAATTTAATCAAAACTTTTCTAGTTATGCTGAAAACTGCCGCAAGTACAACCTTCTATCACTTGAGGATACACGAAAATTAGCCGACATGAACTTGCTTTACGATATTATTCGAAGTCGTGTGGATTGTCCTGAGCTTCTTTCCGGTCTGCAGTTGAGAGTCCCAAAACGTCGTACCAGACACACCACTCTGTTCCAAGTACCTCTTCACTCCACTAATTATGGTTCTAATGGTGTCCTCTCACGTATTCCCTATTTGTATAACCAGGAATTTTATACAACTGATCCATTCATTGGATCTAAAAAACAATTCAAAAGCGAAGTTTTCACAGTGTTGCTAAATAAGAATAAATCAACCTAAAATTTAAAACGGTGGATTGTGGGTTATCATTACCAGTAATGGTGATATTAGGTATTTCTCGCTAGTTGTACAAACACTCAGGTTGTGCCAGAGTGAGCCGTGTCTTAGGATTGTAAGTTGTATTGTGGAATCTATGCATTCATCTTGTGTGTGTGTGTGTGTGTGTGTGTCGCACTACTGGTAATTACTCGTAATTAACCATATTCATTGCGTAACTATGGGTGAGCACTCGTAACACTCCGAGTACCGATAGTTCAAGTGAAATTGTATGGCATGCTGCTTAGTGGTACATAATAAGTTACAAGTGATTGCTGTCTGTTCTGGATTATGTCTACGTATGTCTCATTTCGTATATACTTTGTGTAGCTTGCAATTTACTACTATTCACTTTCACTTATTATAAACAAGCATGTAATTTTGTAATACAATGGATAACTGTTATTGGCCTTCTGCTATGTAACCATTCTGATATAAAATGTATATTTACGACTGTTGTTGTCCTAAATAAATAAAAAAAAAAAAAAATAAGGTAATCGTCCCAATGAGTGGACAGCTATAGTTTACCTCCATCAATATGAAGTAAGATTCAACGTGTCATGTATTGGGTCAGTGTTTTGTGTTGGCCTGTTTAGCCTAATTGGTCTGGTTGGTTGGCGGGTTGGTTGGTTGGGGGTTGATTGGTAGTTCGCCTAGTTGGTTGGTTTGTTGTGGTATTGACACTTAAGCTAGTTAAGAGTCACCTTCATAAACGTGTATTCAAATTTTAGCACTTTATTATTTAAGGTTGGTAATGTCCATGTATTTACGACGCTGACTGTACACAATTTTGCCATTATTGAAAGTCTAAAGCTACTAGCTAGCAAAGTAATTACATTAGTTTAACGAGTTACTATTACGGACTAACAAAGTACAACATTACCAGCTAGATTGAGGCATGAATGTACGAGTTACTTGAACAAAGTGCCTCGTTTGCACCAAGACCAAGTCGGACAATACATTAGCTAGATGGTATGCTCAGCTTCAACAAATTCACTTCACAATCCGGTCACTAACTAAGAAGGAGTGTTTGGATTTCAATTCAAACAATATCTCGTATCTCAGATTTTACGGACAGAAGCGTCAAAACTTAAGAGCTAACAAGAGCGTACTGTGCCTGCATTCTGCAACCAATAGGTACTAAGTACAAGCAGATTTTTTCTGAACCGTTAATAGTTTTTAGGAGTTTCGTACATTCCCCAAGGATCCTCCTTAATTATACCTTCGGCAACTCACCGTCAGTTCACTTCAAGATTAAAAATAAATATTGGGGGACAATCTTACACAAATCGACCTAGTGCCAAACAAAGCAAAGCTTGTACAGTCGAGGAATTTGAACGTTTAGCAGTTTAACCACCTTCTTAATTTGTTCGTATTATTAAGAGAAATATCCAGGCTTGTCATTGTGCAATTTACAAACGGCAAATACCCAACTGTGTGCTTTAATCAAAAGGTAATAATAGACAAGGGAGTGGCGCTAACAAAGCGTGCAACAAAGAGACAAATGGTAAATGCAAAATTCAAAATGCTTCAACTGAAGCAAGGGTAGTGTTGCGATGCTGGGACATGCTCGTTTTGATTGCTCTCTGAACAACACTCCAGGCATATGAATCTGCGATACTAGCTCGGGTTCAACGGCAAAAAGCAGTCGAATTTACATTTTATGTAACAAACTCTAAGTTAATAAAAAATACGAATCTTAACAAAAAAACAAATCATGACTTAGTTAAAATAGCACTTGAGGGTAAATATCACGGTAAATTTTTCATACGAATAATTTTTCGGGCATCAATTAAGTATAAAAAAATCAGGTTCCTTCTTATCATTAACCGCCTGCGTGGAACGCAAAACATGGGTGTTACGTATAAGTTGGACATGTGTTTCTGTAATATGTCTGTCTGTGGCATCGTAGCTCTTAAACGAGTGAACCAATTTGAATACGCTTTTTATTTGAAAGGAGTTTTTCCAGCGATAGTTCCTAGACATGTATTATCAAAATCGATTCAGCTGTTTTTGAGATATTGAACTTGAAATTAAAATTTCGGGGTTTAATTTTTTTAAGTTTTCAGTTATGTTTGCTTCACTTCGGTACTCGGACTGCAAGTCCTGGTTAAATAAAAATATATAAACATGTATGCATTTAGTTAAGTCTACAAAATAAACGTTGGTACCTGAGCGAGATGGTCATATACTAAACTGAATAAGAGCGACTGAGAGTCATACATAGTTCTTGTTATAGTTCCACTTATTTGCCTCAATGTCATGTCCACGTCATGCCAAATAGTTTGAGGCTAATAAACGATTACCTGCCCAAATAAAAGAGGTTGAGGTGGTTTGACGACCTGTTTAGCCTAGTTGGTAGTGACTCTGCCTCCGAAGCTAGAGGTCCCGGGTTCGAATCCCGGCCAGGGCATTTGTTTGTGCATTTTTCACGGATATTTGTTCTTGGGTCTTGGATGTTTTCTATGTATTTAAGTATGTATTTATCTATATAAGTATGTATATCGTCGTCCAGTACCCATAGTACAAGCTTTGCTTAGTTTGGGACTAGGTCGATTTGTGTAAGATTGTCCCCCAATATTATTATTATTATTATTATTGTTGATGGTTAGCCGCCAGCCGTTTAAGACGAGATAAGCTTTTTCATCAGTTTCATCACATTTGCTCTTTAACGGTGCAAATACAAGCAGCCATACTGAGCGTCAATGGCCTCTATTACGCCCACGGGCCCTTTCTTACGGATTTACTTTTCTTATACTGTCTCATTTATATTGCATGTCATTCAGCGCGTCGAATGGTGCCATTATTAATATGTTATTTTTGGCTTTAGTGATTGTTTATTTCCTACAAGAGTGATGAAAAAAATTGTGTGTATAACGCGCGGTAAGAGTGGTTTTAAAAAAATTCGAATTTAAGAGAAAAAAATGATATTTTAGTGCTTCGAGCAGGATTCGAACCTGCGACATTTGCAATACGCGGCCAATTGAACTCAGATACGTAATCCTTCAATAGTTCTGTCTTACAACACCTTAGGGAGTCGTTTGAAATTTAGAGTTTTAGTTAACAGCGTGCTGCTTAGTACAAAATTAGTTTGGTTTTACAAACTCGAGTCATTAAAGCCCTCTCTTCTAACATACCTCTCACTAA
Source organism: Notocelia uddmanniana (assembly GCA_905163555.1). Lineage (NCBI taxonomy): Eukaryota > Metazoa > Arthropoda > Insecta > Lepidoptera > Tortricidae > Notocelia > Notocelia uddmanniana. Next base: position 30,179,964 of record LR991055.1, read on the forward strand.
TACCGCCCTTAATGCACGATGTGCTATTCCGTTCCACGCGGGTATAGGGTCTATATAGTAGTTCTTATTCTGAGGTTGGAAGTGTGTGGGATTGTGATTGCTCTGGACTCGCTAGCTTCTATAGTCAACGGTGTCTGATTACTAAAGACAGGTTTACGTTCGTTTGCCACCGTTGTAGTATAAAAAAAACTTCAATGTTTTTTCTAAAGGCAAACGGTGATTGGCAAAGGTCGTGCTTTGTCAACCGTACATATTTGTTCACACAAGCCGAGGCATGCATGAAATCCTATTTTACGGCTCGTGTCCCACCGTTTAGAGTCTTCTGAATGGCCCGTGTCGAATATTTTTGCTGAGATCTCGCGCGATGCAGTGCTCGCTTAAGAGAATTATACAAGAAAAGCACGGAGCATTTGTTTTATGAAATAATTCACGAGATGAAACAACATCTATAGGTAAAAAACTTAAGAAGATGACATTGTATGTAGTTGTGACGTGTTCGAATAGACATTACATATTTAAAATGTGCAACACAAAAAAACAAACACCTATTCGAACACGCTGTATATTAGATGGCAAAATGTACATGGCTCCTACTATAGAAACTGTTACTATTTAAGTACCTGCATTCTAGCAAATAAGGATGATTCACAGTAGACCGTTCCGTGTCCGGGCCGGCCCGTTTTCTACGTACGCACGTCATCGGCCGTCGTGCGGCCGGGCATCGTTCGGACCCGGCCGTCGCTCGGAAGCGGCCCGGTGACGGATATTTCACGGATGCTGCAGAAAAGCACGGAGCATTTGTTTTATGAAATAATTCACGAGATGAAACAACATCTATAGGTAAAAAACTTAAGAAGATGACATTGTATGTAGTTGTGACGTGTTGAATAGACATTACATATTTAAAATGTGCAACACAAAAAAACAAACACCTATTCGAACACGCTGTATATTAGATGGCAAAATGTACATGGCTCCTACTATAGAAACTGTTACTATTTAAGTACCTGCATTCTAGCAAATAAGGATGATTCACAGTAGACCGTTCCGTGTCCGGGCCGGCCCGTTTTCTACGTACGCACGTCATCGGCCGTCGTGCGGCCGGGCATCGTTCGGACCCGGCCGTCGCTCGGAAGCGGCCCGGTGACGGATATTTCACGGATGCTGCTACCCATCCCACGGTAAGACCACCGTCGTAGTTTTAGGACCACCTGCAACCCGCAATAATCTGTATGCGCCACGTAACTCGATTTAAATGTAAATACCTTAAACCAGGCCAATGTTAAATAAGAGAAAAAAAAAATATAACTAATTGAGCTATTAACACGTACTTTAGTGGAGTCAATACACATATAACTTTATTAATGCCCGCTGCAGGTATCACGGCTTTATCGCTCGATATACACTCGCGGACAAGGAATAAGGGTCGGTAAAATACCATCATATATTCCTAAAATAGTACAAGGTTGTACAGTTTTTTAATCCTGTTATAATCTTTATTTAATTTTACATTTAAACTGCAAAAAAAATTGTTTTAATTTTAAATCGGGCTCGTACAAACCCATGAAAAAAACAACGTTAATCAGATATCGCAAAAAACGTCATTTTTGATATTGATATTTTTATGATGAAATGAAATAAATTATGCGGTAAACACTGTGCAAACACCTAATCCATAAACCGACTAAATGCAAGGTTAAATAGACTCCCATATTTCACATATTGATATATGACAGTTGACAACCTACATGTTTTTAAGGTATATGCCCGAGCCGTCCGTCGGAGCGTTGTTTTAGGTCAACGTGCCGAGTCCGGGCCGGGCTGGGACCGAGCTGCTTCTGAGCCCCGGCGGTAACTAGACCGGTCGTCAATCGTTCGCGTCGACAGATGAGCGACCGGGGCGGCCCGTCACCGGGCCGCCGCTTCCGAGCGACGGCCGGGTCCGAACGATGCCCGGCCGCACGACGGCCGATGACGTGCGTACGTAGAAAACGGGCCGGCCCGGACACGGAACGGTCTGCTGTGAATCATCCTTATTTGCTAGAATGCAGGTACTTAAATAGTAACAGTTTTTATAGTAGGAGCCATGTACATTTTGCCATCTAGTGGCATCCAAAGTCAATATTAGCTTTAATGAATTTAAAAATAAACAAAATAACAATAGTCATCAACAAAGCATCTCTGCACCACCTACTGCATTATTATTTTCTTTTTTTTCCGCTACCCAAAGGTTGTCTGGAAGAAATCGCTCTTTAGCGATAAGACCCGCCTGTTGTCTACCTCTACCTACATATTACTGTTTTTTTTCTGTTTGTAACGTTTCATTTGTGTGAGGTGTGCAATAAAGAGTATTCGTATCGTATTCGTAACAAAAAATAAAATTGTCTATGCAGTATACAAAATATTCTGAGTGTTCCTTAATGTGCTTTGGTCATTTTGATTTTAAAATCAAATTATTATTATTATTAGAGGTTTTTTATGTCAACATTTTAAAATACAGTATGCAATGCCATTTTATGTCACAAGCTACAACTAGTCTATTTCTATATTGTATGAATGATAATAGCAGTTGATAATAATAGAAACAGTTAAATGAAATAATTTGAAATAAAATAATAAATTAGAATAATTATGTCAATAAAAGATGTAAAATGAGTGAATGAATGATGTGTTTATTTTGGTTTAAAATAGGATCCCGAAAAACTTACATAGTTGGGTTGGGTGGTGGTTGGTAAAACTATATTATGTAACTATAAAAAAACCTTACAGCGGTTATTAAATTCCGACCTATTGATGATGACCCGAATTTTTTGACCGCAAGTGTACAAGCTATTCGTTAAAATGCAAAGGTCAATACGCTAGTTCAATGAGTGCGCTCCCGTTGACATGAAATGCTGTTTGCGATTTTTAAAAGCTGGCCGTGTTTTCTGAATGCCACATAAAATTCAAAGGTTGAATGTTAATTGAAAAGGTACGAATAAAAAGTCAGCTCATGAATGTACGAGTGCTCGTCTGTCTTTGTAATAGTGTCTACTTAATGTGTTTGGTTTTTTTGTATATTAGGTAGATGGAAAAGTAGCTGACAGAAGAAGCTGTTAAAAATATCTGTCACACTTTATTGGCTACATAGATGGAGTATCAGTTTCCCAAAATCTTTAATTCTGCGAAGCAACATTCCCAGTCACATTTTTTCCCACTTGAATTTGTTTCACATATTTCTCAATAGATTATTATTCCAATTGCTTTTTTAACAAAAGGGAACTCGCTGCCCGCTGCCGGGGCATGCTAGCTTCGCTCACTCAGCTCGCGCACTTTAGGGTCTCAGTTCTACTAACACTCCTCCTCGCTTCGCTCGTGGTCGTACCCAACGGAGACCTTTTGTCTAGGAAAATTCCCTAACGGGGAAATCTGCACATCAGATCTTGCCAACCAAGCGCCAGAACCGAATATTACAGAAAAATGCAACTAGTGCTAATTCTTTTTGTTAAAAAGGCTATTGGAATGATAATCTATTGAGAAATACGTAAACAAAAACAAATGCAAGTGGGGGGAAATGCGACTGAGAATGTTGCTTCGCGGAATAAAAGATTTTGGGTAAATCATTCTACCATTGCAGAGGCACTTGTATCAGAACCACACCATCATAAATTGTAAGGCCGCGTTCACACACAAGCGTAAACGTTAGCCACGTTAGTGTTTGCTATTGGAATGTATGGAATTCAATGCGTTTGACAAGTGCGTGCGGCGTGCCGCAGCATGTGGCCTGTGTGTGAACGCGGCCTTATTTCTATATAGTTAGTCCGGCTATGAATGATGTCTAACTAAACTGGTGAGATGTCCTCTGCAGTTCGGTTAATGAGGTAGTGTCACAATAATCAACTTTTTCATAGCTTTTAACATAAAATACTAGGTATGCAATGCAGTTTGCTGGTTGCAAATGTTGAGCTGAGCGTGTACGAATGCGAGGACGAATTTTTACATTGAAATATATGCAAATTCAGTTCTTCGGTGATTATTCCTCCGTGGTATGTCCGCTTTTCAATTTTTCCAAACCTAAACAATCGTCATGATGTCATCTATCGGCATGAAAAATGTGAAAGTGATCGGTTAAAACGTCTAGGAGTACAAACTCAAACAAATGCATTTTTAACCGACTTCAAGATTTCAGAAGAGGAGGCTATCAATTCGGTTGTATGTTTTTTTTAATGTTTGTAACTCAATAACTCGGTCATTTCTTAACCGATTTGGAAAATTCTTTTTTTAATTGTAAGTATATATATCCAAATTAGTCCCGTTTTTGTCAAAACGCAGTTCTAATGATGGGATCTATGAGGAATTGAGGGAACTCCTCAAATCTTAAAGGTAAACATACAGGGATTTTTATGTTTTTATCAACAAATCGAGCATTTTTATCCAAAAATGTGACATTTGATGAAGTGGAACTGCTGATGATGATCAGAACGGAACTCTTCAACGACGAAAAGTTCACGTTTGGCGATTTGTCCTTCTAGCTGTGTTTGTTAAGCAAGTTCTATTTTCACAATTGATTTTTGTCATGCTCGAGTTCTGATGATGGGATCCATTAGGAATCGAGGGAACTCCTCAAATGTGAAAGGCACACAAATAGTAATTTTAGTATTTTCATGAACTAATCGAGCATTTCATTCATAAAAGTGACATTTGATGAAGTGGAACTGCTGATGATGATCAGAACGTAACTCTTCAACGGCGCGTAGTTCAAGTTTGGCGATTTGTTCTCTTCGTTTTGTTTGTCGAGCAAGCAAGGTTTTTCCATGATTCCATGAGGAATTGAGGGTACTTAGTCTTCTACCATTATAAACATACTTATAGCCATTTTTATTTTATTGTATGGAATCTAAGAGTGCACCGTCTAAGTATAATAATCTTTCACCGGCCTCCCCAATTGAAGTCAGGTATTTTTTTCTTAAAAATTATTACTAAGTGCCACCTTGCTGTGTGCGTCATATCAATTCAATATGAATCACATTTTGATCTCAGTTCTGTCTCCGCGTTCCGAATTGAGACCAGGTCTGCATCGGTATTCACAGGCCGTGGAAGGGTTCATTAAAATGCGTGAAACAATAAATGCGCCCGCGAGACCTATTGTGGCGAGTTTTAACCGCGTTCCAATCTGCTGTGTATTATCCTGCACATTGTTAACGCTGCCCACGATTTATACTTTTATACGAAATTGAAACGTGTTTCGTGGTAAACATATTATACAACTTGTAATATGAGCCAGTGTTTTTGTACTAGGACGGTAGCAAAGACGCCTTGCTGAATCTAATGCAGACATCGTAACGTATGGACGCTTGAGTTTTGAGTATTCGTTAAGGTTAGAGCTAAATATAGGTTCCTCACTCTCAATAAAGAAGTATTGAATATAATGGTATAAAACTAATAATAATTTAAACGATAGGAATACAATAATATACGTGATTTTTATAGAAAATTAAAATTCTGCCTCGGCCATTTTATGATTTAAATGTATGTATATTTTGGTAAATTGTATAAATAGATATTATGTTTATGTTTTAAATCAGATTTTAGATTTTGCATGCCAAATTATGGCGGAACATGCATGAACATGTAATTTAATTCTTCTGTGTATGTTTTGCAAAATAATCATTTCAAAGCAAATACAAGCGTGCTCGGGAGCGCGCGACTCAATTTTTTTGCGCTTGCTTCATTCCAATGAGCTTCCTATTAGGGAAAAAATATAAAATAACGTTTATCACCTCATCATTTATCGTAAGCATCTAATTTAGCATCTCTCACACCAGCGCGGCAACAATGAAAAATAATTAAAAGTAATAAATCTCTCAGCAGGTAACAAAAAAGGTGAAGTGCTTAATAACCGTCGCATGTCGGCTCCCGTAGCGTGGGAACCGGCAGATGCCGGGCCCGGCGAAATGCCGGACACACTCTCCATTGTTCTATCCTTGTCCATCCTATATCATCTCTGTACGAGTAAACACGACAGCACTATCAGGTAAGCCACAGAGTATCATAGAAATCATTCAGTTCTGCAACGGATTAGAATGGACACCTGAAAGCATTGTCTGCCTTAATTCTATTTTAATTACACTTTTTGAGGTATAAAATTAAATGTGATCTTTTGTCATTTTGTTATTTAATATGGAGATTTATTTTTTAGAAACAGAGTTAAATAGACTTAATATTAAAATACAAGAATACAAATAAAAATAGAAATAAACCGGCCAAGTGCGAGTCGGACTCGCGCACGAAGGGTTCCGTACCAGAAAAAAAACGCCAACAACTACTCTGTTGTATCGGAGCCCCCCTTAATTATTATTATTATTATTTTGATTTTAGTGTTTGCTGTTGTAGCCACAATAAAAATACATAATCTGTGCAAATTTCAACTGTCTAGCTATTACGGTGCTTGAGATCTAGCTCGGCGAGTGGTAGCCATGAAAAAGGGCTAAAATATCACGCTTTTTGTATGGGAGCCTCCCTTAATTATTATTATTTTTTTTTTTTAGTATTTGTTGTTATAGCGGCAACAGAAAGACACAATCCGTGAAAATTTCAACTGTCTAGCTATTACGGTTCTTGAGATACAGCCTGGTGACAGACGGATGGACGGACTGACAGCGAAGTCTTAGTAATAGGGTCCCGTTTTTACCCTTTGGATACGGAACCCTACAAACTGAATTAGATCTCCCAGATCGGAACCTTGGGGGAGCGCACCTATAAGGCTGGCTGTGTACCCACCACCACCACCACCACCATATCAGCCCTAGGACGTCCACTGCTGGACATAGGCCTCCCCCAATTTCATGGGGGGTAAATGCCATAATCGCCACGCTTGGCATGCGGGTTGGCGATCGCAGTATCTCCACCGCACTCAAGGAATGCTGCTGCCCATTCCCCGGTGGTCTTGGTCGTAGTTTTAGGACATACCCACGTTGGATGGCTATGCCAATCCGCTGGGCAAGGTACAGTCAGCATCAAAAGTAGCTACGCATATGAGGTGTCAAAAGCTCTTATTCCCTTGTAATAAAGACTTTTGAACTCTACAAATGCGCAGCTACTTTTGATGCTGAGTGAACAAGCCGGGTCCCCGGAAACTTTGACTAAGGACTAAGGTTGGTTCGTTTATGTAATAAAATTTGGTTCCTCATTTCACAAATTAGTTTTTTTTTTTAATTTTATTCTAATTCTATAAATAAATTTCTACGCATAGTACTTACGCCTGCCAGACGTGAAAACCTGCGTACTGAGTTTAAATTAAATATGATTGTACTGAAAACCGTTTGTTTCCCATATCATAAGAATAACGCACATAAAGCATGTACACAAACACGCACACTCACACACAACACAAAGGAGATATTTTGTGATCTTCCTGCTGTCTTTTTTCTTTCCATTGTTTTTTGCTCCATATTTTTGTGTAACGCTTTGCGAGTGGCGGTAATAATATTGTCTTTAATTAAATCTTAGCCAAAAGGAAGGTAGCTGATCCTTGTAGCACAGGTTACACTTATTACATGCACCAGTGACAAAGGATGTCCAGATGTTCAAATTCCTTTGTGGCAAAAAAAAGGTTATTTTCTAGTAAAATTAACAATAAATAATATGTCAATCAAGGTTTTCTGAGTTAAGGAGTTGCTAAATTATTGTTGGTTAAAGAAATGTATAAACACTTGCCAATGTTTGTAAGAATTAATAATATAATTATAGTTAAAAAATATGTATTACTAACAGTCCTTTTCTTTGTTACTCATAACATGGAAGCAGAGAAACCAAGATGATTCACATTATCATTTAAATTATTACATACGTAATACAAAGACCACCGGAGGATGGACAGCAGCATCCTTGGAGTGCGGTGGAGATACTGCGATCGCCAACCCGCATGCCAAGCGTGGCGATTATGGCATTTACCCCCATGAAATCGGGGGAGGCCTATGTCCAGCAGTGGACGTTCTTCGGCTGATATGGTGGTGGATACGTAAGACAAACTTACTGCGCTGGTTCGATGACCCAAAGAGGGTCTTGGCATCTGACACAATAGAACGCCACTTCGTTCCAATACAAACATTTCCTTAATGAATGAATGAATGAATGATGATTTTCCTCTGCCTCATGCAAATAATTTGTAACCGATATTAATATTATATGATTAATTTAACAACATTGCGGTGACACTGCCGTGCCATTACTCCGGTACCTTATCCAAGTAAGCCGCAGTTTCGTGGAACTCGTGTCGAGGCTCCACACGCTCTCTTAGCAACATTGGGGTTAGGTTCGGTATTTATGACCGAGACTGGATAAAATTATGAACCGCCAAGCTAATATTGCCGAGAACTCAGCATGTGGCGTTTTCCCACGCTCTACGGCGTAGCGGTAGCGTAACCCGTAGCCGTAGCTCGTAGCGCATGCAAAGTATTTGGTAGTCATGTCATGGGCTTGATTCATTGTAATGTCAGTATTTATATGGAGACTCTTTATCATGGGATAAGTTTATTGTAATTTCTTTTTGTGACCTGTCTTTTTTCCCTGTCGCGGGTGTCCGCTGGATGCGGGTGGCGCAGGACCGGTCATTGTGGAAGTCTTTGGGGGAGGCCTATGTCCAGCAGTGGACGTCTTTCGGCTGACATGATGATGATGATGAGATGACCCTGTCTTACGAAGCTGATGGTCCCGGGATGATACACAAGTTTCTGGTAAACGCATAAAATTTCAATATTTTTTTTTATGATAATTTCCCAAGGATAATCCTTAGTAATATTTAGTGTTTCCTCTGTCTAAAGTTAATGTTTGATTAAATAAAGTTTTCTCAAGTTTCTATTGTTATTAACACACCATGTTGACAGTTCTCAGTAAATCATACCGGGAACTACATTCAAGACAATAGTGGCAACAATCGGTCACGACAAGTAACAAGTATTGTTGCGAGGGGGCTTGAATAAATTACGATTGCGCAAACTGTGGTGGCCTGTTGCCTTCAGAGACAGACTAGTCAAATACGAAGACTGCCAATATCTTTACAAATACACAGTCCTTAAAAAGAAAGGACCCGATACCTTAGAACCTAAATGATCGTGTACGGCACGGTTTCAGAGGATTTTCCTCCCTCGGATGCTCCGGTTGTGGAATGAGAGGTTTTCCCAAAGGAATACAGTATAGGGTTCTGCAAGAAAGGAATCTGTCATATTTTAAAGAGTCGGTAAGACGCATGTGACGTGTGAGGTGATGGATGAAACGAGACTGCATGTTACAGAGATGCGAATGCTGAGATGGATGTGTGGTGTGACGAGAATGGACCGGATTCGGAATGAGCATATAAGGGGAAGCCTGAAAGTAGCGCCCATTGCCGAAAAACTAAGAGCCAATCGCCTGGCGTGGTACGGGCATGTAATGAGGAGGGATGAAAGCCATGTAACCAGAAAAGTATTGGATATGAATGTGGATGGATGCAAGAAACGAGGTAGGCCAAAGAAAAGGTGGATGGATTGTGTGAGAGATGATATGAATAGGAAAGATGTGAATGAAGAGATGACGCGTGACAGAGATATTTGGAAGAAAAAGACATGCTGCGCCGACCCCAAATAAATGGGAAAAGGGCAAGAGAATGATGATGGTAAGACGCATGTGACACCCCTGGAGTTGCAGGTGTCCATAGTCTGCGGTGACCGGACGGATGCCACCGACGTGGTATAGAAAAAAAGAAAAACTGGCCAAGTGTGAGTCGGACTCGCGCACGAAGGGTTCCGTACCATTATCAAAACGGCAAAGAGTCCGACTCGCACTTGGCCGATTTTCAATATTTATTGTTATAGCGGCAACAGAAACAAATCATCTGTGAAAATTTCAACAGTCTTACTATCGCGGTTCTTGAGATACAGCCTGGTGACAGACAGACGGACGGACAGACAGTGAAGTCTTAGTAATAGGGCCCCGTTTCTACCCTTTGGGTACGGAACCCTAAAAAGAAAACGAATGGTACGGTGAACTCACTTTAAAAAAACTTACAACAACAGGTACATTACTTTAAAGTACCGCGACATTGTAAATACATTGACAGTCTTTATAATTTACTATTCTCTATTTCAGATAGCAATGACAACTCTTTTGAACCTTACATGTATTCCCTTAAGGTCACAAATGGTAATTTGTTCATACAGGTTTCTGTATATGTATCAAAAATGGTCCAAAAGTTGCAACTTCAATAAAACTTGAGCAAAAGTTAGTCAAACGCGTCGGCCGGTGAAAGCTGTTTTTAACTTCTACCCTCCAGGGATCACCCCTATAAATATAGAGTTAGTCGATGTATAAAAGTGGATAACATTTTAGGGATACATGTTGCTTTTTTGTACATTTAATAAAATACTGTTGAATTTAAACAGGGAGCCCGTTTATACCCAGGAATGTAGTAAGGGTATTAGTCTATTCATTGTGGTTGTAAGACAAACACTATCTGCCTAGAGTTCTCGGAATTCTTACCGAGCCCTTTGGTTGCATGTGAAGCGGTGTGTGACGGGTGCCAGTGCAAAAACACACGCACGTGCGGGATGACCATTGTTTTTTAAATCGTCTGTTATAATAACTTTACACCACACCATGCCAAAAAGCTCGTTTTTCCGCACGCTGCACGTCCGGAAAAAACCCACTTTTTGGCCAAGTGGTAACGTAAAAATTGTGTACAAAACACGGGGCGTAAAACAGAAAGCCCTCTCTCGCATATATATGACCCTCGCCTGCGGCTCGGGCCTCAAACATCTGCGATATCGGCCTTTCTTTGTTTTACAACCCTTGTATCGTAAATAGTTATTTTGACATTGAAATGATCCAAAAACTTTATCCAAAAAAAATTCCGCTTCATGAATCATCTGTCGTTATACCGTCAATTACAAACTTTCAACTACTATGTTTGTAAATCAACCTAAAAGTAATTGCGCGGACCTTAATTACTGCGGATAGATCAGCCCTTTATTTAGAATCTCCTTGAAGAAAAGGGTATCGAACCCCACGTTCAGGGTCGACTATCGAGACCGCCTTTGAAGTATTTAATGCGTTATTCTAAATGCATGAAGGTACATTTTAGCTAAAACACTTTACTTAATTCACCTGAGCGTCTCGTAGGTGAATAAAATTTCAACGTCTATCAACTTCAAAGAGTATAAGTTACTACGGAACCTTGCTCTAAGTAAATTTCTCACTTGACTGGTTTTTTCGAGTTTCACTCTTGGCCGAGCATAAGTATTTCTACCGAAAGTATTGTTGAAGTTTCTTGATATGTATCAATGTTGTGAAAAAAGTGAAATACGACCGGCTCGGAAGTTACCCGCTGTCGATGGTGTTTGGATAACTTTTTCTCGCAGTCGCTAACTTTGTGAATATTCTTGTAACTGCTGTGCTGAATTTTGTATCGAAATCGTTTTTATCTTTGTATATGGAGCGTATTGAGAATGTTTTGTTCGCTTGGCTATCTCACATTTTTCGTTACTTTACACCTTTATGTGTGTGGAATTATGGTGCTCTCAAGTAACCACCAAGTAAGTATTGTGCTTAGTAATGAAGTAGTAATGAATGTCGGGAAGCTTTTTAATAAGTAGCTGTTGCCCGCGACTTCGTCCACGTTTTCGCTCCTATTGGTCGTAGCGTGATGTTATATAGCCTAAAGCCTTCCTCGATAAATGGGCTATCTAACACAAAAAGTTTTTTTTAATCAAACCAGTAGTTCCTGAGATTAGCGCGTTCAAACAAACAAACTCCCAAACTAAACAAAGCTTGTGCTATGGGTACTAGACGACGAAAAAAGCAAGAAATAATGAAGATTTTAATGTATAATACCTATTTGGTTGTGCTTCCGGCGTTTGACATACTATAGTAATCGAATATGTATGTATATATATGTACAATGTGATTAATTGAACGATTGTGATATCTTAAGTACCTAACTATACCGAACATTTTAAATAGTTTGCGCACAGTTTTGCAACGGTAACTTACTTCGTTTATTATATTTTAACTAGTAGCTCGGTGAGCTGTAGATATCTCGTTTTTTTTATTTAAATTTTTTGCATATTTCCAAATTTCCTAAAACCGACACGAAAAATAATAATAATAATGAAACCTACCAATGTTACGAGAATCAATTGAGAAATGCGATCTGTAGAAAACAGCAGGATATCCGTAACCCGCCATCCACCGGCCGCACATAAGAAAGCATTTTTGCCGAAGCTGAAACGGAGACCATCGTTACACTCGGTCAATAAAGTGAATGACAACTAAGTACCTAAACGACCTTACGACCAACACAGCATCCGAATTATTTTCTCTTGGAATGGTTGGTTCGTATGAGTTGTAGGAATCAATCAGTAGGAGCCGCTTTTGCGTTCGCTAGTTACAAGCTAACGTTGACCTTTATTAATGCCTTTTTTCGCTATCTAATTGTTGTTGGTCCCTTCATCATCATGTCAGCCGAAAGACGTCCACTGCTGGACATAGGCCTCTCCCAAAGACTTCCCCTTACAACCATTGAAACCTATCAAAAAACTGGTTCGAATGGTATAGTACAAATAGTCAATTCTTATTTATACCAGTTTTGTAACCAACTTAGAAGTTGATTATAGGTAATGTCACTTCATTCTATTCACATGCACCTACTACTTACCAATGTATACAGAATGATTCAGGAAACGTGAACAGGACCAACACTACATACATAGTAAATGTTAAGGAATCGTTCACCATTGTATTTAAGTGAAAAACCCATACCTTTTCCTGTATTTTATTTTTTGTTAATTTAAAGTTTAATTCTCTACAATCATGGTCACCCTACAACAACTGGTTTATAAGATAAAAACTGTTATGACAGCACTTTGATTACGAAGAAAGTAAATTGTCACATTGAGTATATAGTATATACGATATTTCAAAAGTAATCGGACTCAGATGACATTCAATTTGACACGTATCACTTGACTGAAGTATTCTGATTGTAGAGTGACCATGAATTTCGTAAATAATGTAAAACTTTTTGTTTTCAACACCAAAGATAAATGAACTTTAATTTCACTAATAGTGGCACAAAGCAGTAGCTTATGATCTACTGAATCCGTAGTGTTCAGTTTGCTCACGTCTCCCGAATCACCCTGTATAATGGACCAATTGGCTTCGACGACTTGTAGGTACGAGTATGCAAAGGCTATGAAACTTTTAACTAGTCCCGCTAGAGTGCGCTCGCTTACTTCCTTATTGTCAAATCAGCCCAATTATGATATAGCAAAAGCTGCCTTGTTGCTACAATATAAATATCACATTTAAGGTAACACCGAAGGCATGTTGAGAAAGTTAACTGTCGAGTTGCAATATAGTCATAGCGTGTTTCATTTTGCATCATAACGAATGAACTAGCGATTTCCTGGAATGTCTATGCACGTAAAACTTAACACAACCACGTAATATATGTAGTTACGTAGGTACGAGTACATACATTACCCGCTGCGTGGGGTTGAAGTTATTGGTACAGTCAAGGGCAAAAATATGGGCGTATACATACACCACCATATCAGCCGAAGGACGTCCAGTGCTGGACATAGGTCTCCCCCAATTTCATGGGGGGTAAAAACCATAATCGCCACGCTTGGCATGCGGTTTGGCGATCGCAGTATTTCCCCCGCACTCCAGGCATGATGCTGCCCATACCCCGGTGGTCTTGGTCATAGTTTTAGGACATACCCGGGTTGGGCAAGGATTCTACAATATAATCTTATGCCTGAGCCTGAATTTTAAGCGAAGGATTGTAAAGCAGAATATTGAGCGTTGCCTATGTATTGAAGTGTTTACGAATAATACGGAAACAATTATGCTGCCGTGTGACACATACAACTTTTCACACCGCCTATGAAGCCCACTGCTAAAAACATGAAATGTCTTACAAATAATTTTGCTACTGATTGGCACACACCTATTTTTCACATCTTCTATGAGGATCAAGCACCCATGTCCCTAAAAAAACCCTTACCCAAGACTGTGTTCTATCTTTCTTCATGTAAGGTAAATGTCCCAATGTTTGTCATCGCTTTAATAGTTGACACTCAATTGTCGGTCACCTCTGTTTTTCTTAGGGAATTAAGGTTATAGTGCCGTCTGTTGGTGCGTTGAGGGGCACTGGGACAGTTAGCAAGAGTAGGTAGGTATTAGATTAGATATTAGTTCATAGCATAGTTTAATCGGTTAAATGTAAAAAAGAGTGCTGTCTTCGCCAACAAACTGCTGAGCAGTTTGGCGAAAATATATAATTTTTATGTTAAAATTTCATTTGAATTAATAAAAATAAAAAAAAACAAGTTAAACAACTACTACTAACTAAATCCTATTACACGCTAAATCAATACTTAGAAGATGAATTATAAACGCTCAGTAAGTCTTCCTCTCTCTAACGTTGCAGTGCCCAACAGGGTTCACAATGATCTGTAGCTTTAAATTAATATCTGCACCTACTTTTGTGATTTTGCAATAAATGATTGATTGATTGAGTAAATTAAAGTAGGGAAACAAGAGACGTAAACATCTGAAAATGGATCTTTCCAGGTGGCAAGAAAATTTACCTTCGCACAATCTCCGTCGCTCGTTGATTCCAAAGTAAATAAACTACACGTTGAAGCTCACACTCGTCTTGGAGTGGGCACTCCACTCCCCTCGCGGGTAAACACTCCGCTTGATTCATATGCTACGCGTATCGGTTTGAAAATTATGTTATTCTTCACATCGCGTGATTTATACTCGTTTTACTTTCGTAACTGCATGCCACCATGTCAGCCCAAGGACGTCCACTGCTGGACATAGGCCTCCCCCAATTTAATGGGGGGGGAAATGCCATAATCGCCACGCTTGGCATGCGGGTTGGCGATCGCAGTATCTTCACCGCAATCCAGGGATGCTGCTGCCCATCCCACGGTGGTCTTGGTCGTAGTTTTAAGACATACCCGGGTCCATTACTGCATATGCATTTTACATCTAATAACGGAAAACTTAGAAAAGTTAAAAACTTCCGACATTTTAATTTCAAAATTCAATATCTCAAAAACCACTCAATCGATTTTGATAAAACATGTATAAAAGCCATTGCTTTTAACCAACGACTAACTTAACGATTCACCCGTTTTATAGCTACGATGCCACAGACAGAGAGACACAGGCATACACAGATCTGGATATTGGTTCGAGATTACGGGTCTCGTGTTGGTTTTGCTCTATAATTAGTGCGCCTACCACCCCTTGTGGGCCGTGTGAGGATTGTGACTGAATTGAATGTCCGTGGAGTATTGGTGGTGGTTAATTCTCCTTCCCCAGGTGCGAACGAAACTCCCGAGGGACAAAGAAGAACCATACTCATAACCCACGTAAGTAAAAGACTTATTGGTGATATAGATTTAGTTTAAGTTTTTATGACCCGCGGATTCACGAGGCAAATGCTGATTCCCCCCAATAAGGGCGGAATTGAACAATGCTGGTTTCCTTACGTTGTTTTCCATTACCGAAAAGCTAACGGTAGTTATGAAATGTTATTCCGTACCTGCGTTCCGCAAATCTCTTAGGTACGAGTCGGGATTCGAACCCACGACTGCCGTTTGACAGCCACATGTTTGAACCGCTAGGCTGCCACCGCTCTTTGATACCAAATGGTAAAGAATGCTTTTCATCTATCAAATAGAATATAATCGTGATAACAAATACGACACATTTTTAACATAATAATACAAATTGTACATATATTTATAGTACATTACGATACAAGTGCAGTAAACAGGAAATTCGCAACGAGTGGTGATAAATTAAAACACGACCGAAGGGAGTGTTTTAAATCGACACGAGTTGCGAATTACCTGTTCGCACGTGTATCGTACAACGTTTTACAGTACATATGGCTCTTTAAAGTTTTGACTTATACACGTAATCTGCTGATTACCGCACTCGTGCGGTAATGTAGCACCATATGTATTGTAAAATTTATAATTTGATTATAAGTCTCTTATCAGAATGATTATATTAAATCTGTTGTAATCAAATTATAAGTCTTTTTTTAAAAGCCGACTGCTTTTTAGGTTTACATTCCATACCATTCAACTACCACCATTTACACAGAGTAGGTAAGATATTTTTTCTGTGATTGCTGACTCCAAACTGTTTTTTTTTTATGATAGACTGACCAGCGATTGGCTTTAGTCTCACCTGATGGAAAGCGATGACAAGGCCTAAGATCTTGCTCACTGATTCAGTAGAATAGAATAGAATAGAATACAAAACATTTATTCGTGACAATACAATACAACAAAAAAGAAATAGAAAACAAAAACAAGTCACAATGGGTATTGCACGAAATGGTTCCATCTCAGCGTGTTGCTGGCGCGATTACCAGCGCTGATCTTCCGATGGAACCATCAAGTGATTTCCAAGCAGGTAACACAAAAAACCAAACAACAAAACAACAACAAGGCAGTAATAGCCTATTCACTCTTGTCTTGAAGAGACCCAGATTGTATGTAGCAGGAAATACAGACGACGGCAGTACATTCCAGTCCTTAGCTGTTCGCATAGAATAGAGTGACTTATTATTTATCAAAATCGATTGAGCCGTTGCGTAGTCATGAGTGGACATAGGAAAGAACATACATACAGGTCAAACACATAACTCTCCTTTTGGGGTTGGCCGTAGTCGGGTAAAGAGGATGGGCAGCGAGCTTGTGATGGTTGCCATTTTATCACTTATCGTCGTGGATTGTGATATTGACGGGTGTCTTACCCGAAGAGCGGGGTCTCCTACTACAAGTATATAATACTTACTTGGAGATTCCAGCCACAACATAATTACCTGTACGTTATTGTAACCAAATAAATGTATTTTCAAATGTATTTTCAATCTTGCACTCGCATACTAGTTAGAACATGACGAATGTCTTATCAATGACGATAAGTGATAAAATGGCAACCATCATTACACCTCCTTCCCGGCTAGTATGATAGCAAAATGTCAATTTTACGGTCCCGTTTTATCCTCAAATTCGGGTAAAATTTTACGATAAGAAGTCATTGCTTTCATATCAGCTACCCCCTTATCCTTTCCAAAACCCTTTTCCTGGAAAACGCGGGTAAGACGAGAACATCAACTGACAGCAGCTGACAATCAACCAGTTCAGCTCTAGACACGGTTCGGGTCGGTCAATGTCGAGTACTATCTCCATTACGTCACTCACCAAAAGCTTAGAACTAACCCATTGTGCATATCAGCGTGTTACACCATCAACGCAGAAGTATTCAGAAGAAAAGTGCGTAAGACCGGCAGCCTTAACATCTTGCAGCCAAAGCTACGTTTCGAACCAGGTACGCGTTTTCCACCACTTTCCCCTTTTGCTACTTCACTGTCGTACTTGAAACGGAACCGTTTACTCGTCAAATTTTTAACGTCATATCATCAATAGATTTTACCACTTAACTTTTAGAATTTGGCAACATTTACGTACATTTTGTGTATTGGAGGTAAATATACGTTTAAAAATTAGCATGTTAAGTAATTCAGGTAAAAATCTCCGCCACACGTAAAATTATAACGTGTTATACATATGTCGAAGCATATATGTAAATGGTCGGGATTGCCGTACTAGCCAGGCTGGAGTCGCTAGTCCATAGGATATGTATTTTACAAACTGGCAACCGTAATTGTCTTCTCGAAGATCTCACGGTTCGAAAATAAATGTCATACGATTTAATTAATTAATAGGATATGTCTGCTTACTATCAGGCAGGCTTGTTTGCTACCGTGTTAGTACTTATAAAAACATGTTAACTTGTTTTGTAATAGTTTTTGTATTACAAAAAGTATTTTTTTGCGTCTATGGAGCTTGGCCTAGTTTTAACATTAATATTTTTGATGGAATACTATTTAAATATTGACGTGAGCCGACCTCAATTGTGTTGACTGAATAAAAAGAACATGCAATCTATATTTGAAATACTTAGACGTATTTACTTGTGTACCAGTGTGGCATACTATAAATAAAATTGAAGGGTTAATAATAAAGAAACGGGCTACTATAATCCCAGTTTCTCCCAATCTTTGTTGACAGTTCGTAATGAGAGGAGCCTGATGCTAGGGTTATCTGTTGAGACAGACAGAGCAAAATGCAATAAAATAAGGAATACACGGCTTAGTTGATCCCAACGCTTAAAGTCTGGCCACGAATACGGGCGGCGGCGGTAGCGGCAGCGGTTTTCCTAACCCATTGCGTGTGATCGCAACTAATCGCAGTGCGTTGCACTGCACGTCATCGTGAAATGTGCAGGTAAAACACTTGCCGCACCGTAATTCGCGCAAAGTCAAGGCCGGGCTGATAAGCTTGCAACTCACAGAGGGCGACGCAGTGTCGTTGCGGGGCTGAGACGGTCTTGCGTTAAAGCGAACGTACGGGTCACGTAGCGCCAATAAACCGCGCGGTATTCGGTAGCGCGGTAGAGCGGAGGCGGCGAGTGTGACATATGCAGCAGTAATCGACAGTCGACAGTTTCGGAAAGATCAAAAATGCAAAACTGCCTCCGCCCCGCACCGCGCTGTGCCCGTTCTCTGCGTTACGCGAGCTTTATTGAGAAGTTCGAAGATTTTCCTATACAGTTAGAAAATTAAACCGTATGCCATAATTTTATTTTACAGTACATATGGTGCTACTTTACCGTACGAGTGCGGTAATCAGCAGATTACGGTCATATGTCGAAACTTTAAAGAGCCATATGTACTGTAAAACGTTGTACGATACACGTGCGAACAGGTAATTCGCAACTCGTGTCGATTTAAAACACTCCCTTCGGTCTTGTTTTAATTTATCACCACTCGTTGCGAATTTCCTGTTCTCTGCACTTGTATCGTAATGTACTATTATCATTGTTATAAATGTATTAAGAAACTGATCAAAACTGAAAGATGCGCTTGAATGGTCTCTTTTGTTTTTCGTCAGATGTGGATAAAAGTGGATAGGTTGAGAGACCGCATGTTGCTTGCGCTATGAAACCGCTAAGCCATGGTTTTTAAACTAACGTGGAGGGTTTGTGAAGTGAAGGCTTAGGGGTTTCGCTTTTCCTGGGATCTGATAACTTTTTAACCGACTTCAAGATTTCAAAAGAGGAGGTTACCAATTCGGTTGTATGTTTTTTTTTTTTTATATTTGTTACTCAATAACTCCGTTATTTCTTAACTGATTATGAAAATTCTTCTGTCAAAACGCAGTTCTGATGTTGGGATCCATGAGGAATTGAGGGAACTCGTCAAATCTTAAAGGCAAACATAATTATAGTGATTTTTGTGTTTTTATCAACAACTCGAGCATTATCATACAAAAATGTGACATTTGATGAAGTGGAACTGCTGATGATGATCAGAACAGAACTCTTCAACGACGAAAAGTTCACCTTTGGCGATTTGTCCTTTTAGTTGTGTTTGTTAACCAAGTTCTTTTTCACGATTAATTTTTGTTATGCTCGAGTTCTGATGATGGGATCCATTAGGAATCGAGGGAACTCCTCAAATGTGAAAGGCACACAAATAGTGATTTTAGTATTTTCATGAACTAATCAAGCATTTTCATTCAAAAAAGTGACATTTGATGAAGTGGAACTGCTGATGATGATCAGAACGGAACAAAGTAGTCGTAGTTCACGTTTGGCGATTTTTGTTCTCTTCGTTTTGTTTGTCAAGCAAGCTAGGTTTTCAAGACACATTTTTATCAAGCTTGAGTTCTGATGGAGGATTCCATGAGGAATTGAGGGTACTTAGTCTTCTACCATTATGAACATACTTATAGCCATTTTTATTTTATTGTGTGGAATCTAAGAGTGCACTATCTAAGTACAATAATCTTTCACCGGCCTCCCCCATTGAAGTCGGTTTTTTTCTTAAAAATTACTTACAGGGAAAGCGCTATGAGTATGGTTTTGCCGCCAATTTCACATGAAACGAATTTGTTGGTTATAATATCTGTGTTACAGTAGTGGAATGAGCTGCCGAGGTTTCCTGAGGATTGGGACTCTTCATTTCAAGAAAAAAAAATCATTATTAAAGGGTCGGCAACGCGCAAGTGTCACCCCTGGAGTTGAAGTAGTCCATAGGCTGTGCTGACCGCTCACCATCAGGCGAGCTGTACGCTTGCTTGCCACCGACGTGGTATAAAAAACAATAAAGTTACTTATTATCATTCTCTTGGTAGCGGACCCCAGGCATCCTTCAGGATGATAACACTAGGATGATGATGATGATGATGCAGGCCAGTGTAGTTGGTAGTGATACTGCCTACGATGCTGGAGGTCCGAGGTTGGAATCCCGGTAAGGATCATTTGTGAATGTCGTAGGTAAAAGGATTTGTTCCTGAACTTGGAAGTTTTCTATTAAATATATCGTCGTCTAGTACCCATAACACAAGCCTTATTAAGATTACTATTGACTAGTTGTCATTGTGTAGTTGTTGCTTTTATCTGTGTTG
This sequence comes from Notocelia uddmanniana, assembly GCA_905163555.1. Lineage (NCBI taxonomy): Eukaryota > Metazoa > Arthropoda > Insecta > Lepidoptera > Tortricidae > Notocelia > Notocelia uddmanniana. The sequence continues at coordinate 30,200,486 of LR991055.1, forward strand.
TATCTGTGTGTCTTTTGTGTTAGTGAATAAATGTCTTCCTTCTTCTTCTTCTTCTTGTAGTTGTGTAAAAAAATGGCACCTAATATTTATTTATTTAATGCCGAATGCCGTCTCTATTGTTATTGTGTTAGTGTCTCTACCTTATAATAATTTCAATTTGCCATAGTAAGTATTAAGCCCGTCTGGCATATTGTAGGGCAATTCACTTACGAAATTCATACATTTTACGGCAGATACTCTACTATAATATTATTTTTAATGAACTCAATTCGTGTAAGTCTATTAGGCACCGGAAACTTTTCCAATAAAGTCGACTCGCTTTCCGGGGCAGAAAATCGAGCTATTTATTCCTCGATATCTTAATCGGGGATCCTACCGATAAACATGGAATGTGGAATTGTTAGATTTGTATACTTAAATACGCCGCGTACAAAATTTTGTACAATTTCAAAAAATTTTGTTTGACTTGCTGTACAACCGAGAGTTCTAAATTCAAAGACACATTTTTGATTTATTATCTTTATACTATTATAAAGGGTCTCAAGATGGTATAACGAAAAAATTAAATTGTATAAAAATCTCTGTTCTAGTCCTACTCCTATACAAGATCCTCTCTAAAAATTGCTCCGAATGAAATCATAAAAAATTGCCAGGTAGCTAATTAAGTCACTGTGTGTGTGTTTCTTCTACGTGTAATCGTGTGGATGAAGATTACTCGAATCGTCGAGTCTACATTACGTCCTCGGCATTCAATTTGAAGGTGAAATGGACATTTTGTGATGGGGCTCGATTAAATTAAGTTACTGCAGCGAAAAAGAGAGCAATTTCGATTCTCATAGAATTCAAATGAGCTTTTTATTCAAACTCGAGGGTGGGGGGAGCACTAAAACACAAGGTTTAACTTCATTGATCTGAAATGTAAAGGTTTGTGATAGCAGGGCTTTTGACAGCGGTGCTGGCGGGCGAATTATGTGAATGTGTTACCTAATTTGTTTTTAGTTAGAAGCAGGGCTCGGAACCAGTTAATCTCAAAATGCTGAAATGGCCAAATATTTTTAATTAGTTTATGCTCTTTATGTAGGACTCAATAATGTATTTGGGTTATTACTTCATATTGTTAGATTGCCTGATTAAACATGAAATAGTAGACGAAAGAACGATAAGAACTAAAAAAATACCGGTATTTTTGTATGGACAGAATACCGGTTTCCGAGCCCTGGTTAGAAGCTTTTATTTACTTTTTTCCGCTTTGGTTTTACACGTTGCGATTTTTTCCGAGTATTTAAGTTTTAAAATAACATGCATATTTATTATTGTTATTACTAAGCAAATAATAATTCCATAGCCTAACTAAGCTTTGGTTTGTATTCCATGTTTTTTTGTAATTATTTAGTTATTCAAAGTGTGACAGTATAAGGCGCCTTCCTGACTTGTCGATGCGGGGGCGGTACGATATGAGAAAACTGTCAGCTGTCAGTGTCAACCGATACTAATGCAGTACTGCCCCACTTCTGCGCATGGTATTACTACTGCGCAAACGTATTACTGACAGTATTTCGTCAAGTGAGGAAATCTCACATCGGTAAATTCACGTCAAAGAGCGAAATACCTATGACACATCGCTCCCGCCCCACCAAATCAGGAAGTCGCCTAAGTGTGATTGTGAGCGCAAACTATACAGGGTGGCCCATTCAAATCGGTCAGTATGGGAAAGTCTAAAACTATAAGACATACGAAGATTTGTTCTTAGGAACCATGTCACCGATTTTACAAGTAGAGAGGTACAAACAACCATAGAGACAATTTTACATGCCTGAACTTGTTGAATATTGTAACGGTGGTTACTTTGAACACCTACTATGATAAATTAAAGTATGTGAAAAAAATGCATTTTATTCATATTAGACATTATGTTTCTTAGAGACATTTACTGCTTAAGACCTACACAAACGATATCTGAATAGAAATAGTGTAAGTTTATTTTTTCATAACAACCGGGTTCGATTCCCTAGCTGGATACAGTGTTTTTTTCAAATGTATGAATGCAGTTTTTCTTTTTATCAAAATCGGTGACATGGTTCCTAAGAACAAATCTTCGTATGTCTTATAGTTTCAGACTTTCCCATACTGACCGATTTGAATGGGCCACCTTGTATACTTCAAAGTTTCGCGTTTTGTTTCGCGTTCGCGTTTATTCGCGTACAAATTTGATTAAGGGTCTCATGCGATATTTATTTTTCATACAGAAACTAAAATCTCGGAATAAATCTTCGGGTCTGTGCGAGGATACTAATTGAGTGTTGTGCGTGATGCTCTAGCCAATTAATAGCATAATAGACGGGTAGAATTTTTTAATGGTCTAGCTAGCTAGAACACGTTTTTAAAAACTTTTCAATCAATCAATCAATAGTGTTTATTTTGTAGTGTTCATTTTGTGGGATAGATAAATGTTTTGTACCCATATTTTCGGTGACAACTTGCTGAGACGTCTGTTCTGCCGCGAACGTGACCGGTGCAATCCGTGTCGAAGCGTCGGTGTATTACCTGATACCTGTGTATTACCTAATACACAGATATGTAAATACATAAATAGATGTTGCGTTACACCCTGTTTTTTAAATCAATCACCCTTAATTATATGTTGTAACTATTTTTACAAGCGGAACCGTTCGCTTAGCGTAATTATAATTTCCAACCGAGTGAAAAATTCATCACCCCGGGCGGGATTTGAACCCACGAGCTCCATCGTTCAAGTATATAAGTAATATACCTATATTATAAATATTTTTATTATAAATTATGTTTAACTTGTTTCATATTATCTGTGCACCATCTACTGCATATATTATTTTCTTTTTTTTCCGCTACCCAAAGGTTGTCTGGAAGAAATCGCTCTTTAGCGATAAGACCGCCTGTTGTCTACCTCTACCTACATATTACTGTTTTTTTTTCTGTTTGTAATGTTTCATTTGCGTGAGGTGTGCAATAAAGAGTATTCGTATCGTATCGTTCTTCGGGTTAATAGTACATTACTACAGAGGCCGGGACGAAAGGGGTTGCGGGCCGAAGACAAAGCCCACATACAAACCATATGCAATAAGTTATCCAAGTTCATATATGCTCTTAGCATCCTGAAAGCAAACACAAATTTTGAAGCAGCTCTGTCAGCATATTATGCGTATGCTTAAATGCTTATTCATGGCTTAGATATGGACTAATATTATGGGGCGCCAGCACAGATACACATGATTTGTTTGTCTTGCAAAAAAAATGTATCCGCATATTGGTCAATAGAAAGGGCAGAAATAGCTGCAGGCCACACTTCATTAAACATAATCTCCTCACACTTCCATCCCTATATATTTTAGAGTCTATAATATTTGTCCGGTAAAATATCCACCTTTTCGCGCAAAAAAGAGACCTATGTAACAATTACAACACGAGATCAAAAAACTTACTAGCATTACCAAAATCTAACTTAACTATTTTCAAAAACGGCCTATATAGCAGATGCGTGGGAATATACAACAAAATACCGCCGAACATATTACAAGAACGAAATTACACCAGATTAATAAGAACAATAAAAAAGATATTAATTCGAAAATGTCGTAAATCTCTATTGACGACTTTTTTAAAGATAGCCAATTCGATGTTTAATCAATTATTTATGCTATTATTCCTATAATTATCAGCGCCAACGTTCCCGCTGCTCTGGAGCCCCAGATCGTGCGCGGCGATGGCAAGCGCCCTGACGGGATGTCTTTAATTCCATGGAGGATGGGTCGCGCTCTAGTGTGGGACGCCACATGTGCCGACACTTTGTCTGCGTCCTACTCCCATCGACCAGCAGGCGTGCCGGGGCCGCGGCAGACGCTCGAGAACGGCTTAAGGCGACCAAATACGAGTGTCTCGGCACCCAATACGAGTTCGCTGCATTCGGTGTCGAGACTCTCGGCTCGTGGGGCAAAGGCGCGCGTGGACTTCACAGGATGCTCAGCAAACGTTTGCGGGAGGCAACAGGCGATCCTCGTGCGGGCAGCTTTCTCGCACAAAGAATCGCTATTGCAATTCAGCGCGTGAATGCTGCCTGCATGATGGGCACCCTTCTTTTTTGTTATTTCACATGTTTTTCTGAATAAACAAATGTATGTTGAAAATCAAAGTATCAATTAAAGTAAATTTAATTATTATTCTTATTATAAATCTGACATGCTATAATAGATAATTACTAATAATACTTTAATTCTTTAATTTTATTGTACTGTTTATAATTTAATTTCATTTCAAATGTAATATTATTTAGATAAGATAAAGTTAAATTGCTATACCCTAACAGGGTCCATGCTGTACATACCAACGCTATATTTATAAGTATAGATATAAGAACATCTTATAATACCATGGTTGCTATGAATAAATGAAATAAATGACATATAGACGGCCGAGCGCAGCGAGACCGGATAGGTCTGAGGCGGGCAACCCCATGTTTCCCGCCGAGGTATGAATAGTGCTTTTCTCAAATATGCAATGAAATAAACAACAAAAAAAACAAAGATTTTTTTTTTAATACGCATAGTGGCATAATGTCATGATGCCTGTGCCACAAATTTATGTGGAATGGAAATTAAAAAAGAGGACTTTGCCGGCCTAGGCCTGCAAGATTTGTATGAAATTCTATTAAAGACCTCTTGTCCTAGCCGCACCTGAAACGTCATACTTCGCAGCATATTATAAGGAACATAACATTAATATTTCATTGCATGTTTGAGAAAAGACATTTATCCCTCAAAAGAAATATTACATTTCACTTGATTAGATAAAATATCTTAAACATTGTTTTTGAGCGTTAACAAGTAGGTAGGTACAAAAGTTAAATTTAATAGCAATAACAAAAACAATTCACGGACAAGTTAACAGCTAAACCAATTTGTAATAACCAGCAAACAGACAATATAAATCGGTAATCAATCACTATCTTACCAACTGAGCTACTGCAGGTATCGCTTATGGCAACGAATCTTTTAATCTTTCGTATATACATATGTTTTTATATAATTAATGAAATATGAACAAATATTTTTTATTATTATTATTATTATTTATGTTTTGACGATCCTATTGTGAATTTTACTACATAATTATTTCTTATTTTGACATGTCTACAACAATACAATATTTATTGTAAATAATGGTAATAGCATCAATAAATTGCTCTAAATAATTAATTAATATATATGTTAATACATGTTATAACTGACGATTCGAAAGTGCTTGTTGCTAGGCCTATTTGAATAAAGAATATTTTGAATTGAATTGAATATTTTGAGTACAACCTTTTATTTTGGTTTGGACACTGACAGGATAATGTAAAAAAACAATGAATTATAATGGTAAAGTAATCTTGAAAAACTGGGTTCGAGCATACTGTACAAGTTTGTGCGTTGCAAGTACAGTCGTGGTCATAAAGTTCTGAGTGACAAAAATATATGTATGCCCTTGTCATGGAGATTATGTTTGTATATTTTGTCACTACACTATGTATATCTATATATTTCCTACACGGGATGTGGGGGTCAGCATAAAATGTAAGTAACTGTTTTTTTTCTGGAAATAAACTATTTACTTGTCGATAATTCACCGAGTTTGCTTTATTAAAAAGAAAACAACTCGACAAAAAAGCAGACTTCTATTGCTTAAGGATCCCGTCATCAAATCTTCTCAACCAAAATTATATGGGACCAAATTGAAGGCACGTTTTCTCAACAAAAAATAAAAATTACAAATTGGTTTATTATAGGACGGATAAGCTTAGAAGAATAAAAAGGCTTATATTCTTTGTTAAAACCATTATAATCTTTTCAAAATAAATAAGAACAAAGCCATAGATATACATTTTAGTTGTATTGTAGATTTCGAATGCTACTAGTACAGCTATCTATAATAATCATTTATTAAAGCTATATGACTTATAGCAATGTAAAAATTAACATAAGTAGTTACATTTAAAATAATGATCTCGGTATTACTACGTTCCCTGATTTAAGAAAAGAAAATATTTTTATGTAGTCATGGAATGAAAAACTTCGTCACTTTCCACTTTAAGGGCATACTGCCTGACATGACTCTATTGTAATAAATAGAGTTAAAAAGTGATGGACCATTTCATTCCGCCATCGTACATATTACAGTAAAAAGTAATAAATAAAATACATAGCGGCTATTATAATTGTATTAAATTGATATGCGTAATTGATTAATGTTAATGTTACTTCGATTATGTCAACCACAAAATACTTTTTTACAAAAAAACAAATCGCATTTACTTTTTTTGTGATATCAACTTTGCATAATATACATCACTACTTGCGTCACTTTAGGTCTGTAGTGCTGTGTTCCTGATGATGAGTAAGGTCGCTCGAGTTCAGAAGAACGCACTGTGTTGTGGGAGTTGAGGTGAGTGAGGGACCAAAATTTGTCTCCAGCTATCGGCGCAACAAACCCTTAAATCAAAAGAAGGTCCGCAGTACATATATGTTTGTTCTCGAGTTGCAAGTGTAGATAGGCGGCAGTACACAGAATAATAGGGTAGAGTACTTGTTTGCCACCGTCGTCGTATTAAAAACAATGTTTACGTCACAACTGGCCAATAAAGTGGCCATTACCACTTCCTGGCCAGGGGGACACATAACATTTTGTGCTTACCGTGGGTGGTAATAAAGAAAACCTCAGATCGCATATTTATCGCCCTTGACTTCGGCTCGGGCGTCAAATACCTGCGATCTGAGACATTCTTTGTTCGCGCAACAGAAGCGTATGCAGCGCCTACTCGCATTATATTAGCAATGCACTGCCCGCGCCTCAGCATTGCACATGTTACACCAGGAAACAACACTTATCAAAATTAGCTTGTCATTTTTTACCACTCGTTCCATACCCCTTGTCACGGATTACACGTATTTTTCAAACTCTGGAGTTTTTATCAAGGACCCATCATCTCACCCCTAAACATTCTTTATATTACCTCCCTGCGTAAGTAATGTACTATTCTATTACTTACGTATTACTGAGATTAACTTAAGGACAATAACATAATGGGTTGTTGGTAAACAAGACTTCACAAATTGTCTAAATATTTCTTAAATTTTGCCTCCTATCCAATTCTCTTACAGGTCATGTGATAACTATTACACTCGTTAACGTATTACTTTACATCGCTACTCAATACATAATATTTTTATTAACACCTTACGTATGTCTCTATGTGTAAAGGATACAAAACCGTTCATATTAGATCGATACACTAATAACTCTATACATCAACTATTTTGTAAGGTACGTAAATATAGCAAACCCGATGTTGAGGGCAAATCTATCCGAAAGTATGGATGTAATAAGAGGCCGATAAATTAAAGTATATTTTATCTAAAATTACCTGCTAAACAAACTACCTATCCTATATATTACATTTTTTATTTAATTGCAATCAATCTACATTCTGACAGTTATATGCAAACCTTGATTATGTGTATTGATATGATATTATCAATAAATTTACAATCATAACGAATCTACCTTTGACTTATAAAATACTTAAGCGGGATAATACAACAAGACTGTACAACAGTATATACAAAATGAAACTGAATTTGGTTACAATATTTTCTACGTAGCGTTATGTAAAACTGAATGGCCGCCGGTGAATCTAAGAATCTTCAGTATTGAGTCCAGGTTTTGGCTGAAAAATAAAACAACAAAATTTTTAGAACTTAATAATATGGTCAGGCGTACCGCGACCGGTATGCGAGGTTAAGCAACGTCGGTCAGGGTGGTCTCTTGGATGAGTGACATCTTTAAGTGGTTACTAACTGAGCGCTCCAGTGCGGCACGTGTCGCAAGACAAGTTAAGCCGTTAATCCTGGCTGCTCTCTATGTAAGCAGTCGATAGCCAAGTTAAAGGCCTTCGGGCGGCTTGAGGACTTTTAACAGTCAACTTGCCCACTGACTCGACAAGCCTAATCCCATTAAATTATAGTTTCCCCCTAGGGTCGGAGGGACATATGCAATTCTTGAAATTACGGAGCGGAACTCGGGCATCTTTCAAGATGCAACTGTACTGGAATAACGCTAGGATGATGATGATGATGAATAGGGTAACAAAAAAATAAATAACATCTTATGACTCCGACCTGCTGATTAACCCTTTATCAGGCCAGATCTTCAAAATGACAATTAAATGTCAGTCTTACTCAATTATATTTAAGTACTATTTAGATTGGTTGATGTGGGAAGAGGTATTCTCTTAGCCTGATAAAGGGTACGTAACGACTCAAACGTACGCTAGGTAGATCTGTCATTTTTACTATGGAAAATGCGATTTAAACCCTTCGCACGCTCAAAAACGTGTAAATTATTAGACGCCAGTGGGCAGCGTAGCGGGGCGTTAAGCGGTTGAGTTCATACATACATTTGATCGAGTTTAATCTATGGACATCCACCTGACGCCCCGCTTCTCGCTGGCGTTCAGCCGCAGCTTTATACTACCTATAGTACTTCTGGCTAAAATTACTTCGTTATCATATCAGCCGAAAGACGTCCACTGCTGGACATATGTCTCTCCCAAAGAGTGCCACAAGGACCGATCCTGCGCCACCCGCGTCCAGAGGACTCCTGTGATCTTTGCCACTTAAGTGGCAGTGGGCGGGGCACATTGCACATAGAACCGATGGCCGTTGGGGCGGAAAGGTTCTCGAGTGGCGACCACCTACCAGAAAATTGCTCATTGCGATAAAATATAAGTTAAGAATATATATAAAAGCTTCGGAATTTATTGAATTTTTAAACTAATTCCAAAGTATATATACTACTTTTTTATGACATAGGAGGCAAACGAGCAGACGAATCGCCTGATGGTAAGCGATTAGCGCCGCCCATGGACACCCGCAACACCAGAGGGGTTGTAAGTGCGTTCTCAGCCTTTAAGATGGGAGTACGCTCTTTTCTTGAAGGTTTGAAGGTTGTATCGGTCCGGAAATATCGCAGGCGACAGTAACTACCGAATACTGCTCAGTAGTTACTGTCGCCTGTGGTTTTAGCGGTAAAAGCCTTGTCGAATGAGGATTTTATTTTCATACCTCATATGCATATATGATTTAATTAATATTACCTTTATAGTGCATATCTCGATGCATACTCGGGCAAGTTTTTCCAGGATACTGAAACAATGTAGTCTTTCAATAAAATGGGTTTGTATTGTAATATATGTACATGTTTGATTGTTATACTTTGTTGGAGGGTGTACTGGGTTCTGCATTCTGCTTTATTCGCTATCAGTAGATAGTATTTGTACCAATGACGACCACTTTGGCATAGTTGGTAGTGACCCTGCCTACGAAGCCGGAGGTCCCGGGTTCGAATGCCGGTCAGGGCATTATTTGTGTTATTAGCACAAATATTTGTGCTTGAGTCTTGGATGTTTTCTATGTATTTAAGTATGTATTTATCTATATATAAGTATGTATATCGGCATCTAGTAGTACAAGCTTTGCTTAGAATAGCTGGTGACATGAGATCCGGGCTTTAAATCTGTAAATATTATAAATCACTTGTTAGAAAATAAGGTAGTTCAAATTGATAACAGCGTTGTAAACAAAAGTTGCATAGAGAGCATTACAAAAAACTACAGTTTTTGCCAGTTACATCTGTCGAGGTCGAAAAATCATTTTCATTTTTGAAATGGTTCTTCACGTCATTGCGTCACGAAGTTTGACGTCATGCAATATGGAAAAAATATTGTTAATTTATTATGAAACGTATAATAAATAAAAGTTTTGAATTTCATAACAATTTTTAAAAAACACTATAGCAGAGCTCTGTTATGTATGAATCAGATTTATTTATATGTTATTAAGTGAGTAAATCAACTTAATTTTTTATCGATATTGATTATCGCAACTGCCCCATCACTTGCCCCCAAAATGAGCATTAGATAACGGGGTGTAGTTTGGGACTAGGTCGATTTGTGTAAGACTGTCCCCCAATATTTACTTGAGAGTTATGAAAAATTTAGTACCTATATTTTTATTGTCTGAGTAAATTAGGAACCGCCATCGGGATTCTTATGTTTTAATAAACAATAAAATGTATGACAACTACCTATGTACTTAAACGCCTATTCACGACCAAAATGGCAAATTAGAAATAAAGAAAGAAAGAAGAAACAACCATACAAACCTCTTTAAAAACTGTATCAAACGGCATTTTGAAAACATAGTCTTTAAGCAATAGTTTGAGACATATTAACATAAGTATAATGAAACGGGTCACTCACGTCTTTAAGGTAGGACATCACTCGGCATGTTTCAGACCGGTTCGCGGTCCTTAATCATGAGTACCTATCGCGCCGGCGGTTCTTTTAGCACTGCGTGCCCGTATCCTGCCCGTTCGACTGCTCGGACTCATGTATAAGGACCGCGAACTGGTCCGAAACATGTCGAACAATATTCGACCTTAAAGACGTGAGTGATCCGTTTCATTATATGTTAGTAGTTATCTATCTAAATTGTTCGTCTATAGTACCTTGCTCAGGTTGAAGTCGATGTTGGTGCGAAGTGCGCGGTGATGGAGCGGCTGCGGCGGTCGGAAGTTGTTGCCAAGCGGTGCCTTAGGGTGTCGAGCGTCGCCCTGCATTAGCCGCCGAAGTCCGTGCAGCTGCAGCATTGTACATCATTATATTTATGCATTGGCTTTTTTTTTCACTACAAGTGGGATTGCTCTTGGCCAGCATCTAGCCGGGGGGCAAAGATGAGGCCGACGGTGAAGCGAGCTCACCCAGAAGATGCCTATTCACTCGTGCCTTAAAAAGGTCTAGGTTATATGAACTCGAAAATACAGACGCCGGCAAAGAATTCCAAACCTTAGAAGTGCGCATTATAAAAGAAGATGCAAAGCGCTTGGTTCGAATTAGAGGAATTTCGACCAGGTAAGGATGGTAGCCAGCCGTACGTCTGGAAGTCCGATGGAAGAAGGCTGGCTTATAGGGAATAGGGCCAGTCATATGACTGCCCCTATTCTCATGAAAACAATAAGGTTCAACTGAGCTCTAACTCTCAACACTATCCCATTCAGAACGTGGCTCATGACATGGTAATGTTTATTGATCAAAAACATATTGTACCCACCTTAACAACCAAGAAAAGAGCGGTTGAAATTACACAGCGTTAATGTAAACAATATTGATCACTAAGATTATTCATAAGTCATTATCATCATCATCAGCCAAAGGATGTCCACTTTTGGCCTCTCCCAGAGATTGCCATGATTGGCCATGGGCTGCCCGCATCCAGCGGACTCAGCCCACCTCGTTCGCCTTTCAACACTGCCCCGTTCAATAGTTAATCTGGTATTCGTGAGTGCTTTCAGGCACCTCTCGCTCAACCACTCTCTTACAATATCTCCAGTCGTTCAATCGCACTCTCATAAACATACACCGGATAGGCGGGGGCAAAAATGTACCAGTGCTAGTGATTAATTAAATATCGACTAAGTTTATCGACATCGATAAAGAGCAATTTTTGACCATCATTATCATAACTAAAGTAATGGCTAAGTTTGAATACGTTTAACTATGTGCAAACCTCTTTCATTTATACTTATCGCAACTATAAACAACCGATATCTGACATTGACTGTGTCGAGTCACTTTTGACAACCATTGAAATTACTTTGAATTAATTCATACAGTACAACAATATTATTTTGATTTCCGATCAATTAAGCCTACCTTTTGGTTTCTTAAGGCGACTAAAAATGCTTCGCAAGAAAAAAGATCATTCATCTTCATGGAAAGCTGACCATTAAGATATAGAAGATAAAGGTACGACTTACTTTTGCAAGAAATGTAAAATTCATATGTCTCGAAAAAAGTTTTCCGTACAAAGGCATATAAGAAGCCAAAGGCATAACAGCGTCACTAAAAACCAAAACGTATTTAACCTCAACTTGCTAAATTTTATTTTAGCTTGCAACATACCATGGACCCGAATGGGAAATCCCATTTTCATCAATTTCATATCTGATTGCATATTCGGGAAATATGGTTCAGAAAAATATATTCCCAACTAATCACTTTTGAGAAAAAAGACCTTAGACATCGCTTATAAGCAGACAATGAGACAGATTAAGACTAAACTGGGAAAATCTATAATTTATGTGAGTTTAGACGAAAGTACAGATGCCAATGGGCGTCAGATTGGGAATGTAATGGTTGGAGCACTATTAGAAAATGAAAAAGGTATCCCGCACATAATATCTAGCGTTTGTCTAGAAGAAGTAAATAATGTTAGTATAACAAATGTTATTCAAAATTCCCTGAAGACGTTGTGGGGAAGTAACCACAACAAACATGATAAAGTTTTGTTGCTTCTTACGGATGGCGTAGCCTAAATGCTGAAAGCTGGTAAAAATTTGAAAAAAGTTTTTCCGAATTTAGTACACGTCACATGTTTGGCACATGGAGTAAATAGAGTGGCTGAATAAGTGTGTTTATTGTTTCCTGCTGTAAATAATTTAATTGCTTATACAAAAAAGGTATTTATGAAGTCACCCAAAATAATAAAAATATTTCACCAAATGTTACCGATCGTTCCTTTGCCACTACAGCCGACGATAATACGATGGGAAAACATGACTAAAAGCGGCTATTTACTATCATAAATATTTACCAGCCATCAAGCAAGTCGTATGAATATTTAATAACAAAGATTCAACGTGTATATTAAAAGCAAAACGGGCAATGAATGATATAAACATTCTCAACGATTTGAAATGGATAGCCAACAATCTATCCATCATACCAAGTACCATTGAAAAATTACAAGCACAGAATTTAAGTCTAGAAGCCAGATTGAATATTGTTCATAAGTTAAAATTACATATCTCAAGATTACGTTTGAATCGTTTGGTATCCGGAAAAGAAATAGAACTGAGTCGTACAGAAGAAATACATCAATACCATAAATTGTTTGAATTTGCTCCAATTACTACAGTTGACCTAGAAAGGTCATTTAGTTGGCTAAAATGGATATTGTCACCCAGGCGACGAAGATTAAAGTCTGAAAATGTGGAAAAAATGTTCATTGTTTATTATGAAAATTATATTAATTATTAAAAAAGTTAATTCCTCAAAAAGTTTTTTGGGTATGTAGTTTTCTTCTTTATTCAAATTCTTGAAATTACACAACGGGTTGTACGTCATTTTTATCGATATCAACTAATACAATTAGTTTAATGTGTCCTCGCACTATAAAACGTCAGTGCACATTTGCCCCCGCCTGTCCGGTGTATGCTCATAAAGAAATTTTAAATTATATCACGGATTTTTATATACACAATAAATCTTCAAATCAATAAAAAATGCAATACAACGCCCTTGTGACTTCTCAGCGAGCGTATGATGTTTGCCATTCTATCACTTATAGTCATAGTCGTGGTTAAGACGCCCGTGACGTTCTGGCAAGTATGCGAAAGCGAGAGTGACGGGTGTCTTATCCACGACGATAAGTGATAAAATGGCAACCATAAATACAGGCAACAGTATAAAATTCACAATTGTTAGCTATTTTATCAATTAGAATCCATACAATGAATAAACGCTGATATGTAAAAAATAACGTCGGACTAGAAAGCGCCACGAGTGGCATTATGATACGAGTGCAAGTCTACTAACGGTTTTCAAGAAATAAAGTGACAGACGTCAAGTAAGCTGGGACGAAGAATGGATGGATACTAGAACTGTACTTTGAGAACATGAATAAATAAATATCTACAATAACAAGAATAAGTTATTTATTATTACAATAAAGAGTAGGTAAAAATACTGATACAATATCAAAAATGTAAGTATTCGTTTACCAATCAATACGCGAGCTTGGTATTACTGTGTAGTTTTCAATGTCTGAATTTAAACTTTAACGTGGAATAATTAATCTTGACTACGGGCACCGTATTCAATTGTCACTTGTGTTATTAATATGACAAATGTGGATTAAAGTTGCCAAGCGTAGTGTCGAGTTGGCGCATCGGATGCCTCGGGCCGTTTTGGGACTACAACTTGGAATTTACAATCTGACTTGTACGTTGTACAATAATTTAACTACCACGTTTGTTGTTGTTATAATGAATAAAAAAGCAGTTGTTGTACCAGGGATACAACTGTAAATTATATTAAGTGAAAACTTCTTACTTTCTTAGAACACCTTACGTTGCTTCCCTATTTATTTTCATTACTATATTAACCTTAATAGCGGCCAATATTAACCTTACACGACCTTACGTCGTAAGGTTTTGGAGAATTCCGCTACAATTTTAAACTTATAAGTACCTACATCAGTAGAAATAGTAATATGTTATAAGTTCATTAGCAGTTATATAATATCTGATGCGGTTTACAAATTAATTGTAGATCATTCATTTCGCTACCAAAAACAATAGGAATAAAGTTATGACTTACATTTATTTTAAAAATCAATTTTTTTCTAAACCGATTTAGCCTATAAATTCGTTACTTACGAAATTCAATGCCAATTACCTAGTTAAAAGGCATAGAATTGAAGCCTCTGGAAAGGGTTCGCATTCAGTTGTAACTAAGTATCTTTGGTAGTAGTTGCAGTGATTATACTATAACGTGTTGAATGTGATATATATATATATATATCTTTTATATTTGCCGTTAGTGTAATTAGAATAACCATCAATGGAAAATAAACTCAAAGATTAACCTACCTTTATTATTTGGTGGATAATCACCGATAAAATCACTTTTATTTAAGCGCCATCTAGCGTTAGTAACGGAGCTAAGATAGAAAACGTATCGGTTAATTTAGGGCAACCTACCGAATCCTAGACCGGAGATGGCGACGCAACGGAGTCCCGCTGTTACGTCGTCTAAGTAATGTATTTTAGCTTTTTTTATGTTATGGTCTGTAAGGCGCTTAAATGTTAATATGGGCCTTTGGTTGTTCAGTCAACAACAACAACAAATGAATAAATAAGAAATATTAACATAAATCTACCCACTAGTATACGAGCACTGCGAAGTTCACTACTAATTTCAAAAAATCTCGATATAATTTATTCAAATGGGTATTATTCTACTTCAGCTACATTTGGCCCTCTCTGTAATTAGGTGCACGTATCGAAGAGCAGATATAAATTTAATGTTAACATTAAGTAAATTACTTCCCGTTCACGTACCCATAAAATTCCTTACACCGATTCACCTCTTAATCGAATTACCTCAAATTCAGTGCACTTACTCGGGGACCTTTAGCATTATTGGATACGATAACAGAACGTTCCGCTTTCGTTATTACCTTGTAAACATGTACAAAGGCAGCGAGTGATTTCAGGTAAATTGAAATTTCTTCCTTCTATGCTAGTGTAGTGAGGCCCTGCTGAGTTAACGGGCCGCACGCACGCGACCACTGGGGATCCGACAGGAAAGGCATAAAAGAAAGAAGTTCTAATGTCGAAAATTGTCTTAACGTCACGTGCTATGCGAAAACCCAGACGAACAATTTTCCTATTCAATTCAATTAATTTATTTCAGATTATAATCCATATACACATTTGTTAGTAACAATTAGAAACTTACAAAACTATGTTAGTGAAACATTTATGAAAATAAATTTAAAATAAAACTAAAATTTACGTGGTGCGCGTACAACAGGCGCGTGCAGCCGCACCCAGCGCGCGAGCAACGGCGAGTCCCAACGCAATGTGGCCTATGGGCATGTTTTGCAGACGTACCTACAGTAAGTACGAGTATTAGTTCAGGTTTAGAAGTGCAAGGAATAACTGCCGCTGGATCATTAACACGCTGCCAGGTCACGCTAACCAGGAACGAACTTTTATATACGCATAACGCGTATTTGCATTGCAGGCATTGAAACTTAAGAAAACCCAGAAAAGGAAAATAAAATAACATTAGGTCCCTTGCAAGAGGGTATGAGCTTGTACTACTTCACTGTGGTTTTCAAATATTCGTTTGCGTTAAACGCCATCACTGTACAAGTTAAAACGTGATACAACATAACCACCATTATTATAAGTGTAATTTATATAGACTATAGTTATGAGCAGAGGAATTTAGCATAATTTTGAAATTAAATTGCCATCACGGATGTAGATTTTTCTTAACGATCCTATTTTATTTTAATTTAATTCTTTGTGCAATCGCAGTGGCTAATAATACTCCTGCATAGAAAAAACACCATAGTTAATATTTTTCTGATTTATTTTCCGCTAATTTTTCTATTCGGAACAAGCAACAGACCGACCAATGCAAGAAAGTTTGTGTCGCACGCAAGAAAGACTGAAGTGCCGCATCGAGCTGCGAAATGACATGAGATTGATAAATATGTATATCCCGTTTAGATTCCACATAAGAGAATAATAACTATGTAGTTAATCTGACAATATTTTATAAAAGATTGCCATAATAAATAAGAATGTGTAATAATGTGAATAAAGGAAAGCTGTGTAGTGAAGTAACATATATAAACTGTAATAACAGGTATTTACTTTATAACTGCTGCAGGACATCTGAGTAGTTCAAGAAGGCTTATTAACGTTTTAACAAACTGTTGGTAAAGTCGGGAGTTTGAGAGCCGGCTGCACCAATCTTTACGAAATTATAGAATAGGTCCGTTCAACTTAAATCTTCTTACATTGTTCTTTAGTGATGCAATATGATGATAAGTACAAGAGTGGCAAGAAGATATTACATTATTGAAATAGAAATTAGAGCAAGGATTTCTGTGATTTGATGGTGATTTTAATAATGCCTCATCCGGGTGCGTTGGGTAGGCTGATGGTATTTAGTAGCTTCATAAAAACATGGCCACAACTAAATTAACTACTTAGCTGCAGAACTGTCACTAAGAGTATCAAAAGCTAAACTTGGTTATGGTAATCGCGAAAGTGACATCAACACTTTGGCAATTCATATCGCCTTTAGGCTGATTCTTCAAAAAAATCCAAATAAAATTGAGTTCAAAAATAAGTTTGTCAAGAGAAGGCATAACGTTTTCAGGAACATATCTTTTGAAATGGCAAGGCCTTTAAATTGATAGAGTGAAAGTGAAACGAGGTAATCCCAGCACCAGGAAGCAGAGAGGGGTGCCGGTATTGCTGCATCTAGCCAACGTAGTTTCTATGTATTCAGCCGTGGCCGGGGCAGCGTAATAACATTTTCATTTGTGCTCACGCTACAATAAACAACTCACGTCCCTCGCCTTTAGACAAAGACTCCGTCGTGAATTATGTACGTGTTAAAAGTAAACTGAAAGTGCCGCGTTGTGTGGCTGTTAATATAAATCATTGCTTATGTTTTCCGTTTGCGTTGGGAAAATTAAGTGCTAGTGGGAACTGTTCGCAATCTCGCAGGAGTTGAGTGAGCGCCGTGTGGCTATTTCTTGAAGCGCAATATAACAGCTTACATGGCTATATGTGCATGTCATAAACAAATGCAGCGCGTAATGCAGTATGCTGAAGCCATTCGTATCCACTTATTCGTGTCGTAACTGGGAATGTTTTATGGTGTATTCATAATACTTCATCTAAAATGCGTTGCTTAACACGACATCGTTTTATACTACTCGTAAGCATTGCATCAGACTGATAGATTAAAGTGTTCAGCACCTTCTTACATTATTTTTCATAGAAAGTGACTGAATTTGACAGTGGTTCCCTTTCAATATTGTTAACCCAGTCATGGTTGAATTTTGGAATTGGTAAGTAAGTACTGTGACATAGATATTTTTACGAAGCGACTAATTAGACTGTCGATTGTTTCTCAAGAAAATCTAAAAACGTTCCAAACGCCACCCTTACCGACGCCTATATTAACTACGAAATCTAGTGAACAAGTTGGGTCATTCAAATAAAGTTCTTCACCTAGCTAAATATATTTTTTACCATTGACATAAGATATAGAAATAGACACACAATGCCGAACATAAATAACTAAAAATGTGGCGCAAGATGACACTGACAGTTACATTCCAATAGCTGACAATAACGCTTCTTTATAGTCCGAGTCAAGATAAAAACTTCGTACAAAAAAGAACTTACAGGCATTAGCGTCAAGTGTCAAATTTGCAAACATAAGAACCAACATGGTAAAAACTTTTTAGTAAAATGCCACTATCGTACACTGGCTACCAATGTTTACTTTATAAATGTCAAAAGTGAACAGAGAAAGTAATGGAGTCGCTTTGGTTATTTAAATTATTTTTAAACAAATAATTTAAATATTCCTAAACAAAAACAATATGAATAAAACATTCCATTTCAACATTCACACACATTTTGTGATTGTTACTGTTCTTTTTCTGTGTTAGAGATAAAGATGTTTACTTTCATGAAACTCTTGAGCAAGACTACCTCTATAGGTAGTTATTTCAAAAGTACTGACTTTTGCCATTGGAGCAGCATTTGTAGTTTTACAACTTTTGCTTTGCAAGTCATCGTCATCTATCTCTGACATCTATAAAACAAAGATACCGACTATGAACTTGAAAGATAAATTATTTAAATATATTAACGTTAAATTGATTTTTATTACATCAATTTATAAAGTTTCTGACATGTAATTTTATTATGAATAAATGAATATGAATATAAGTATATGTTTTCCTCTGCATGATCTTTCACGCTAAAAAGATATGTTAAAACAGAATTTGAATAACGTAGTTTGAGTCGGGAACGAACGGACTTACGTTCAAGACAGATTTAACAGTTGCAGTTAGTCGATTTAAGTCTTTATTGGTCCTGTATATGTCGGAAATAGGGAAATAGCCCGAACACTCAACACTCGTGTGGCTTGGTTTATAGAGTGCGTCACGTCTATTTTGCGTTATAATAGCGGTTCATTCTGAACGTCGCTGAAGATGTTGTGGAAATCTTAAATTAAAACATAAATTTATTCCTTACCAATTTCAGGTAAAAAATATTGACCTAATAGAGACTCCTTACATTTTGTTTCTTGATAACCTTTCATTTGAACTAACAAAATTATTTATTCAAAACCACGAAATTACCAAGACTTAACATACATTTTGTAACTTTATCAAAATAACTAACCTAAATAAATATATTCCGTCCTTTTCTTTGTTTTTAGTATCTATTAAAACAATTTTTCACAGCACATTTGGTCATTGTTGGACAATTGTCACTGTCTGCGGTCCAAACACGACTAAACAGGGATGTACCGCCCGAGTCGTGCGGGCGGTACTTTCACGGGGGCCATTTTAGTGGGCTGATTGTGAATCTAGTTCTATAATAGTACATCAATGTTTTTTACTGATAATTTCTGACAAATGTCACCATATTACAGAGCGCACCTTCTCTGCGTCAGCGTGTGAAACGCCCTAAAGCTATCTTGATAATTGACGTCGTCGTGCCTCTATTCTAAATGCTTATTCTATTCTATGTATTCTATTCTCTATCTACTAAAACCTATGTTTGACAGCTATAAAACTCCGAATCATACCATCACGCTCTTCTCCATAGCACGTGCTCTGTTGTCTAGTCAGGGCAGTCTCGTTTGCGCGTCAAAATCGTCACTTAAGTAGTCATTACTACTTAGTTTACACAACTGAGTTAAACAATACTTTTGTTATTTCTTCTTTTTTGTGTACCACTTTACTTCATTTACACCAAGTAAACGTTTATTCGTTCTTTTTCTTGTTCCTTTCTTCTATACTTCTTGTAAATTTGACAAAGGGTGGTCGGAGCATATTGCACGTAAAAACCAAAGCGGAACGTGGGAGACAGATGGCAGTCCTCCTTGCCGGAATCCTTGTTCCCTAAAAACTACAACCTTACGGTGTTCAAGACGAGAGTAAACTGGTTTTTACTGGGAAAGCGCGCTCCATCCTATACCACAATATCGCTTACCATCAGGTGATTTGTGGTCAAGCGCAAACCTATCCAGAGTAAAAAAAAAGAGAAGGTGGGCTGATGTCGCGGGAGTCCGCTGAATGTGGGTGGCGCAGGGCTGATCATTGTAACACTCTGAGGGAGAGGTCGTGGGAATCCAGGTGGTACAGGACCGGTTATTGTGATACTCTTTGAGGGAGGCCTTTGTCTAGAAGTGGACGACCTTCGATTGATATGATGATGAAATTTGACATGGTTGCACAGGGCTTATTATTCGTGTACATGTCTTACCTGTTGCTTAGTGATATAGATGGGCTTGTTGACAATGATCCACGTGACGGTCTCGAAGCAGGCGGGGGCTGTCGTGGAGCCGTCGTACGTCATGTAATAGTCAGTGTCAGGAAGCAGCCCCCTCACCGACAGCTTGTTTATAGGCATCTCGGCTCCTGCCAATAATGATGGAACTATCAAAATCAAAAAATCAAAATCAAAAATTTTATTCTGCAAATAGGCCACAAGGGCACTTTTACAAGTCAACACATGAATTATACAATTAAATAAATTGACAATGATAATTATAATGTTTTCAAAACAGAATTGCAGAACTAAAAAAAAGTAGACAATAATAATAATGATTTTAAAACTATAGTGATAAACAAACTCACAATATTCAATTAAAATTAACTTATAAGACATTATATAAAAAAAAATTTTTAGTGACCTATATATACGGTCTCTGTCCGAATACACAAAAGTATATACAATAAATTTAATATCTCAGAGATGTATATGGTCTCTGAGCGTCCATTATTCCTAAGTCCTTAGAGATGTACATGGTCTCTAAGCGTCTAAATTAAAATAAGTAGTAAATGAAAATAGCACTTAAGTAATTTAATATTCTCAGAGATGTCAGTCTAAGCGTCAATAACAATAAAATTAATCCATCAATCTCGTTGACCACTAAAGTCGAACTAATGTGGCAAAATTGAGCAGGGTCACTGGCGCCCCGTACAGACCCGTTGTTATGAATACGTGAGCCTTACACCCAATCGCATTCGGTGTCGAGACTCTCGGCTCGTGGGGCAAAGGCGCGCGTGGACTTCACAGGATGCTCAGCAAACGTTTGCGGGAGGCAACAGGCGATCCTCGTGCGGGCAGCTTTCTCGCACAAAGAATCGCTATTGCAATTCAGCGCGGGAATGCTGCCTGCATGATGGGCACCCTGCCTAAGGGGCCACATTTAGATTTTTTATAGGTTAGTTTTAATTATTTTTAAGTTAGAGTAATTTCTATTTTGTTATTTCACATGTTTTTTCTGAATAAACGTTAATCGCACTCAGTTTACATTCGAAGAATTAGTTTGCCTGGGAATTGGCTGGGATACCTGCCGTTAATAGTCCCTTCCGAGGTAGCGTTAAGATGAAGGGACTATTTGCCTCTTGAGGTTGCATTTCCAATGAGATGGAGGTGACCGGGGACATGCAGAATTGACCGTATGTGAGAAAACGCGTATTTAACAAAAACTCATTACGAACACGACATCTACTTCATGACTCCGTCTCACTATGCTCCTCGCGCTGCCTCTTTGCCCACACACTGCTTTACTCGCGCAATTAATCGCGATGCTCCGCACTAGGTCCTTTCACTCGTGCCCAAAAACTGACAAAACAGGGAACTGTGGGCATGAAGTCGACGTGCAGCATGACGAGTAACGTGGCCATACTACGTGTCTGCCTCCTTCTTTCGTTACTTCCCATACCACTCGACGAGTGTGTGACTGTGTGTGTTATATAACGAGTACCTCGCACTCAAAGGGTCAAACGCCAACCGTCTATTTTTTTATTTTATTTAAAACTTTTATTTGTATATTTTCTTACCCCCGTATTTAATATTTTCTAGTTCTTCTGTCAAAATCCTTAACTCTGGATTTGAGAGATCTCCAAGCTGAAACAATTATACAGTTAGGTTATTCAATCGTGTTTTCTATGCGAATTTATATTTTAACTAATGTTGATTTTAAACAGTGGCGTTTGCAGTTGCATACGAAATAATATACTTAAGAATTACCCTTGATAATTATTTAATAATGTTTTTCGAGCAGTAATATACGGAATTCCAACACACATCATTTATTTGACAGTTCTTATAAAGAGACAATCAAATCTCCGTGATATTGAGTTATTAACATGTTACCGGTATATTGAGTGCTGAATAAAATATCGAAAAATATTAATGGTGTTCAAATTATGTTACTTTCAGCTCTAAAAATATAAAATTTAACGGAAACTGTATGAAACTTTATAATATACAAGGTGGGCCCTGTAACTAGAGCAAATATTTAAAAGGACGCCTCCTTAGGGCATCTGCAGTAAACAAGGGGACCTGAGGGAGTGAATCCGGGGTTTTTCACTCTCTCCTGGCGTGGAGGTCCTTTGGTCGGCAAGTGTGTGGTGTCGCCCTGCACGCTTGCCGTCGGTCGGGTGGGGGGCGCAAGCCTCTACCGAGAGCGGACAGCTCCGGCTGTCGCAGCAGGTGGTGTTCGCGGTTGTGTGCCTTGGCGATCCCGTGTCACCGCCACTAATGCTGTGTAATGGGCATACCCTGGTGGTTTTAGACGGTAGTCCGGGCGATTCCCGGGAGTCCGTCATACCCGTCCTAGTTCCCCGTAATGCGTAAAAGCATTTCCCCAGGTAAAAAAAGGGCATCTGCAGTAACACCTGATGTGCAATCTTTGTTCACAAATTTTCGTTTTGGAGAAATTTTGATCTAAAGTAATGACCAGGGATCGGAAATTCGGATACTTTTATACCTACACTTCGGCCTCACTACCTACACCGCGTTGTTGTTGAGTAGCATGGAGGCGGACTCAATTTAATTTTACTAATAAATTTGCCGGGATTTCGCGGAATACCGAAAATTAGGATAACATAAACACATATGGCATTAAGTCCGCCATTTGTACATATTTCTTGTATTGTGCAATAAAGTTTAAATAAAAATAAATATAATAATACATATTCCGTAATCAAAACACAATACCTATGACGCCATTAAACGGACCACCACATTTTTTTGTTACAACCTGTATGTCGTTAAAACTGTTAACCAACGTGAATGTTGCTAAAATCTACTGAAAATAGTCATAACCTAAAAAAACCTTTTCGTTATGCTTTATACAATCCCGGAATTCAGGAAATTTATTACTAGAAATATTAATTTTAAGAAGCCGACTCCATACTTGCTTTGCTTTTCCGGGATAATGCTAGTTGTAGGTATAAAAGTATCCAGATTTCCGATGCCTGGTTATGACCTCCGAGTAATGGATCTTGACACCATGAGATTATAGCACATCAGTCAATGCAGTGTTTGAGGTATAGTCAAGTTATCAGTCATAAATGCCTTAATTGTTTTTGCATATTTGTTTATCACGGATATTTTTGGTATTTTGTTTTCAATTGCATTTACTGTTTAAAATAAATTGACATCAATGTCACTTCAGAAAAGTAACAAAAATATCGTTGAAGAAAATATTTTTTTTTTTCAACTGAGACCACTTTGAAATAACTGCTGGCCGCTAAATAGTCCACCGTTTAATTTTTGCTCCTGTTACAGGGCCCATCCTGTATGTATACCAGCATAAAACTACTTAATGGTGAAAACCAGGTAAACAAAGTAGTTACCTATACAACTGCTGAACTTCAATAAAACTATTTTTAATTACAAATAGATTAATTCCAAAAACTTTAACAAAGCTGAGTAATTAAACAGCTCCGAGTGTGGCATTCTGACCCAATGATGACTGGCACTATAGTTTTTACCTTCACTCGGGCAGTTCTTAATTTGAACTAATAGCTTTGGTGGCTAATCCAATGGTGCGCAGAAAATTCCAATTTCCTTAATTAATCGCCCAGTTTGGGTTTAACCTAGGGATAGGTGCGGTCAGACACTTCGCCGATATTTGCAATTACACTAAAAGCGCATTTTGATTCTGAAAAATCATTTTTATCCATTACAACAGCAACTGTCTCACGAAACTCCAAGTTACAATTTTGTAAACCTATTAATTACTATTAAAACTTAAGGATGATTCACAGTAGGCCGTTCCGTGTCCGGGCCGGCCCGTTTTCTTCTAGAGAAATACGCCGCCCGTTGCGTTTGCTGTCATAGAAAACGAGCCGGCCCGGACACGGAACGGTCTACTGTGAATCATCCTTAAGCCTCGCCTTTGTACATATGTCAACTGTTCTTGTAATTACTGTTTTATTATTGTGTTTCACTCGTGTACAATAAAGAATTTTACATACAGACTTACAGACAATTGTATATCATTCATGGATTATCTGACGTGCTACGCGTTTTAAGACGGCGCAGTACGATCGGTGTGGATCGGTTCTCCATACAAATGTATTTAGGCTCTCATTTTAAAACGCCATGCTAGAATAACATGAAACTTTGTATACACAATTGGATCCGGCATACCTAGGTCGGAAATTAGTTTCTGTTGCTAGAAATTGAAAAAGAAAAAAAATACAGCGGTTTTTTTAATTTTTTACGGCTTGTATGAAAACCTTAATAATCGCTGTATTTTTTCGCTTTTATAATTTCAAGCAACAGAAACTGATTTCCGCCCTAGACAAGCAGGATCCCATTGTGTATACAAAGTTTCATGTTATTCTAGCCTGGCGTTTTAAAATGAGAGCATAAATACGTTTGTATGGAGAACCAAACATACTGCGCCCTCTTAAGGATGATTCACAGTAGGCCGTTCCGTGTCCGGGCTGGCCCGTTTTCTTCTAGAGAAATACATCGGCCGTTGCGTTTGCTGTCATAGAAAACGGGCCGGCCCGGACACGGAACGGTCTACTGTGAATCATCCTTTAGTTGTGATATACCCACACATCATACTTAGCGATTCTTGGTTCGCATTTATCGCATAATGTCACCGTTGCTACCACCGGTTCAAGTTCATTTGAAACTCGATCACAACACACAACACAGTATCAACTCGCGAGTTATTTCCAGAAATAGTCTCTTTTTTATGAACTAAGACGTGACTAAGATGATATTGTATATCCCACCTTTTTAATAGTAATTCTAATGATAATGATCATGTTAGCTTAAAATCGTATATTATAACTTGTAGCTCCATGAAATGGGCCACATTATTTATTATGAGTATTTTTAGTAGCGAGAGGTAGGGACACAAATACCTCAACCTCATTATTACAGATAACTGTAGGCATAATTACACTTACTTACTGGCTTTGTAGGTGTATATACGTTATGTTCCTAGTGGGGAATAAGGTCGCCAACCGCCGGGATTCACTTTGTTGAGAATGACGAATCAAAAAAAAATGGTACATTCTATTGTTTATTCCTGTCAGTAAAGCGAATCCCCAATGAAAAGCAACAATGGATCGACAGTGTGCTTCAAACTCATTTGAAGGGTACACGAAAAGAACATGTCCTATCCTTTAGAATTTCAAAGCCAGTTTGTACCTTATGTCTTTATAAGCTAGGTTGCTTTTTGTTTTTAAATTTAAATGGACTAGACATGTTTTTCCGTGGACCCTTCATTTGGAGTCGCAAGCGTCTAGGTATCCTACTGGTGTAGTCAGCATCAAAAATAGCAACGCATTTTAAAAGTTCAAAAGTCTTTATTGTAAAGGAATAAGATCTTTTGACCTCTTCATATGCGTAGCAACTTTTGATGCTGACTGACTATACCACTGGAGAGGCCATGGTACGTGTGCTTAGTTGCTATTGTCCATGTATAACAAGTAGCTGCTTGTTAAGTTTATTTTCAAGAAAACTTTATTGCGCCGTTGCCACTTTGAATATTAATTGAGCACGCAACTTAAAACGAACTTAGTGAATAATTTCAACGCTCTAACTAACACGAATCAAATGCTTTATTCACCTGCAGGAGGAGCGAGATCGAAACAATTCCTTGAGCTTTGTGCAGAGCCTCGGAGAAATTTGAATAAAGCTGAGAATTGAAACCAAATATTTGAATCTGTAACAATGGAAAATTGTAATTAATACTACAACAGCTCTGCATGTTAAGCATAAGTACGATTATGATTTAACAATTTGGGAATGCCACCGCGCTAATATTATTCAATAAGGAAAACTTGAAACTATTAGACTCCTTCGCCTTTAATACTCTAAATTATGATTGAAATTGTCAAGTGTTAAGCCCTGGCACGGTTAGCTTAATGCATGCAGCAAAATAATACAAAAAAATATTTTAAATAAAACACACTTTTTCGATTATTCTATAACAAATTCTTTGTATTTTCCGCCAATTACAAATGAAATAATTATATGCTGAACTTTTTTTTGATCTGTGCAAATTTTATATAAGATTATTTGCAAGAGAACTCAGCGAAAATAAGAGTGAAAATGCACACATGAGTGAATACATGTTTTTGGGATCTAAAGTGGCTGAGTAAGAATTTGTCACATAAATAAACACGAACTCGCTTGAGTTGACTCGCAGTCACAGTAAATGTATAGGTGATTCAGGTTCAGGGAGACAGAAACAGAAATATTACTCTTTCGTGATCGTCGTTTTAATACAATAGTATTTTTGCGAAAACATTTTTTTTATGTACCCAGATTTTTTTATTCATGGTCACCCTATCACTTTTAACACAAACTATAACAGGAATGTCCCTCTCATCAATCAGTGGAGGCCTGTGACGGCTGATGATGATGATACGGGGAATGACATGACGTGTTACAAAAAGGTAAAAATTTTGACGTAACGATGTGCAGTGCCTAATAGGGTAATTTTTTTGTGTTTTTTTTTAAATAATTTTGGAGCTGGAATCTTTACTATTAATTGTATTCAGTTTATTTTCCAATTCCCGAATCGCGCCTTCTGAATCACCCATAGAAATTAAGTAAACCATACAACAAATCTATACAAATGTTCGATTTGACGCACTCACACAAAGACACGTCCTTACAATACAATACCTAAACTGGTGAACTGCTAAAGAAGTTTTCAATAAACTGAAGCGTACTCGCGAATATTAATTAAGAAGGCTCCAATCGAGCGAAACAACAATCATGTAACTTTTCATCATAGGATAGGTAAATCTGTATATTTACTATGGAAAATGACATTTAGACCTACCTTACAGGTCTAAAAGACCCCAAAAGACTCTAGTTGGGATACTACATAATAAACTCACGCCTATATTCCCAAAAGGGGTAGACAGAGCACACGAAAATTA
Organism: Notocelia uddmanniana; assembly: GCA_905163555.1. Taxonomy (NCBI): domain Eukaryota; kingdom Metazoa; phylum Arthropoda; class Insecta; order Lepidoptera; family Tortricidae; genus Notocelia; species Notocelia uddmanniana. Next base: position 30,227,671 of record LR991055.1, read on the forward strand.
ATTTCAGTGCCACTTTTAGCAAATGTAGGTTTATAGATGGAGAAAATGTGATATTGCAGTGACAGGTTGCTAGCCCATCGCCCACAACACACTTCAACCTGGTTCCCACAGTCGACTCTTACGACACCCAAGGGAAGACAGGGGTTGGTATTATTCTAACACGGCACCACACGGGGCTTGTTGTCTAGTTGGGATACTGTTTTAGCTATTATATTTACTGTGTCACAGTCGTCGGGATTACGTTGGGGATTTCTGCGTCTCGGCGTCGGCCGATGCGTGCGAAAACATCTGTTACTTCTTTTGAGACCTCTCGAAAGAATCTCTGATAAAATTTATCGTCGGAATAACGTGTTTATTCGGCGATGTAACTTGCGAAGACTCTTGCGAGGTAAATAAACGTTAACGTTGAAGAATACAATTTACCTACTGAATAAGAAACACATTTCTTACTTCGGGGAAAAATAATAATCAGACCTAGATTTTTTTTGGAACGAACTAGTGCTTGAGAAATCTCGATGTACATACCTATAGTTAACCAAAAATAAAGTAAACCGCTTTGTTTTGCTCCCTTTACGTACATTTACGGTCAACCAATTTGTTTTCTGTGTCACTTCGTACCTTGTCACAGTGAAAATCAATATGAAAGCTGTTAGAGATCTTATGTAGTTGTCACTGTGACAAGGTAAAAAGTGGCCCAGAAATAAAATTGGCTAACTGTACTTATCGTAGCGATTTGAACTATCATATCCTCAATTGTATTCATTCTCAAGCCCTGTCTCAAATACTATAATAAACTATCTTCTTGAAATAAAAATTGCTATGCTCGACAGAGCTCATGTTTTGAACTTTTCTAGATTTAATACCTATTGTACCACAACATGGAAGCAATAAATAATCCTGAATCTTGAAATCGAGAGATTGAGAAATGTCGAAATCATTTTTAATCTTACCATCTATAGAGCGCTAGATCGTGCCAGAAATATTATACACCTTACTTATTGATTTTTGGCTAATCATAAATAATAACGAAACATACGTTAAATATTCATAACAATAGTAACAATGACTGATAGTTTTTTGGTACAAATCAAATAGGATAAATATAAAGATACCTACCAATTTTATTGAAAATTTTTATCTGACGTGTTACAAAAAGGTTAAAATTTGAAGCAACTTGGCTTGTCCTACATCTGCAACAGTTTGAATCTACCCGCTCGGCATTTTCATATTCACGACACAAAATCGTAACCAATTTTCAGCAGCCTTGAGCCTCGCTTATGAGCTCCTGTAGGCTTTAATAACATTGTTAGACGGTCGATGAACGCCAGAAATTAGAATAACAATTTTAAGCCGCTTTCACCTTTATATCCCGATTGAATAAGATCAGCATATAAACAATAATTTTCAATTTCACAATGTGACTCCACATGTACTCGTAAGTACAATTCGTTGCTTTAGTAGCGAAATTGATTGCGATACATGTGAGTTATATTATAGGAATTATTCCGATTTTAGCCGAGAGTTTAATGATAAAAACTCATACATGTGTCTTAGATCCGGTTTTATACAGATCCGTTAGCCATATTATGTCCTGAAATATACTGATTTACTAAAATTTTATCTAACGTTTGGTATAACGGATCTTTATAAAACGTGACCTTAATCTGAATACATAATTATCCTTAAAACACAAGTGCGGTCATCATCCTCCTAGCGTTATTCCTAGTACAGTTGTATATTTTTGCAGAAATTGCGAAGCGTCTGGTTGACGTAACTGGTGACCGAAGCTGGCGGTTTCCTCGCTCAACGTATCAGCATGCCGCCAGCATCCTCGGTACAATGCCTTAAGGGCCCGTTTTAGATTTAAGTTAGTTTTAATTTTCTTTATCTTATTTTGGTTAAGTATTCTTGTATATATTTTCGTTGTAAGATGTATGTATGAGTTTTTATCATTAAAACAGAAGTGCGGTAATGTTATAAAACACGCGTGTTTAATATCCTTGCTTATAAGAGTCACGTTACGAACAAATGTGTTGAAAACAAAGTTTTAACGAAAATAATAATTTTTAGTATTAGCCATTAGCCATTGAATTGAGTTCCGTATCATCATCATCATTCAGCCGAATGACGTTCACTGCTGGACATAGGCCTCCCCCAAAGACTTCCACAATGACCGGTCCTGCGCCACCCGCATCCAGCGGACACCGGAGTTCCGTATATATGAACATAATGACTCTCCACTTTTTAATCAAATTATTGTCTATATATACACTCTCAAGGTTTTATGAATAAATGTCTTATAAAAATGTAGTTCATTGCTTACCTCAGCTGGAAACGAATAACCGTTGATGGCGTGCTCTGAACCAAATTGGTCATGAAGCCCGTAATGTATATGTATTTCGTGAAACTGATACTTATAGGACAGCGGGCCCCCGGTGATGTTGATGTGATGTCGAGTCTCGTTTTCCACCGTGAATATCACGGAGTGACCCGTGTTGCTTATCAGTCCATTTATCTGTGGGCAATAAACGCCTTAGTGTAATAAATTGAGGTTAACAAATTGAATAATTACCTATAATAAATGTTGAATCCGTAATGTGTATAAAATTAATTGGCTCGCTTCAAAAATAAATTATGCGTTGTTCGTTAACGAGGTTCATTGTAACAGCTACAAGAACAGAAAAGTCGGTAAATTCATTATCCAGGTTATGAATTGGGTAGTTCTTGTTTTTTTTTTATTTCACAGGACTCATTTCACTTTTAATTTGGTTTGAGGCACAATTAGTATAGGTTTATGATTTAATGTAAAAAAATATAAGTTTTATATATATTATAGATTTTAAAAATATGTGGAATAAATTCCTTTTTCACTTGGTTTTGCAACATGACTTATGTATAAGTAATAGTTCCGTTACGTCAATAATTATACAAATATTTCAATAAAATATTAGATAACAATCTTACACAAATCGATATAGTCCCAAACTAAATTAAGCTTGTACTAAAGGGTACTAGCGGACTATATACATACATATCTGACGGCCTGTTTAGCCTAGTTGGTAGTGACTCTGCCTCCGAAGCTAGAGGTCTCGGGTTAATCCCGGCCAGGGCATTTATTTGTGCATTTTTCACGGATATTTGTTCTTGGGTCTTGGATGTTTTCTATGTATTTAAGTGTGTATTTATCTATAATAAGTATTTATATCGTCGTCTAGTACCCATAGTACAAGCTTTGCTTAGTTTGGGATTAGGGCGATTTGTGTAAGATTGTCCCCCAATATTATTATTATTATTGTATACGTAAGATAAATAGAAAACTTAGAAAAGATCCAAGACTCAGGAACAAATACACGTGCTCATCACAGAAATAAATGCTCCTACCGGGATTCGAACCTAAAACCACGGCTTCGTAGGCACGGTTACTACCAACTAAGTCAAAGTGGCCATCCTACGGAAATAGCACTTTCGATAATTCACGATTTTTATGGCGATCAAACAGGGCCTCGTAAAAAATAGAAGTGCTCTAGTATACTAGAAACACCTTCACTTTCAGACCGTGTTCACATTATCCGATCGATATCGGTGTAGAATCCGACACCGATATAATGTGAACACGCTCTTACTTAGGTCTCGCCGGAAGATCAGCGCCTGCTCCCTGAGTCGGCATTTATGCTGAGGCGAGACCCTTTCGTGACGAATTACGTTTTTTATTTTATTTTTTACTGTAGGTATACTAATTTTTTTTGGTCACGAATAAATATTTTTCTTCTTCTTCTTTCTTCTATTACTCACCCTATGCTTATCTATATGTAAAAACCGTAGATTGGGATCGAACAGCAATTTGTCCGGTTCCAAGTTGACCGGCGACTGGCGCCGGCCCTTGTTGCAGAGCGACCACTCTGGGTTGATCAGGCCCCAGAACGCTGGGCCTGGGGACAAAAAACCTGTTAAAATCACTTGCAAACGGTCTAATACATGACATTTTGTATGAAGGACCGAGCACCAGCTTGCGTGGGCTTCTAGCTCACACAGATTCGCTTCCACCAAATCCCTCCAGCGGTAAATTAAAGAGAAAAAAAATAACAAGATATTGCTTCGAGCTGGATTTTTGTTTTTGTGATTAATCATAATCATTCATTTATTTGCTTCAAACACATAAAAAATGCATGCAAATACAATTTTTAAAATGGTACACTAAAAATAAAAGTAATTATAATAACAAAAGACAAAACAAATTAAATTAATGTTAACAAAACAAGTCAAAGTAAATGGTAAACTAATAATAATACATTAAAATAAAATAATTATTAAACAAAATTAAAATAAATAAATGTCAATAGCGTATCAGGTGCATTTGTCAAAAAAGTTTACATAATATTTATTGATGGAGTAAAATGGACGGGTTAGAAAATATCCTCTTACTTTCTTGTTAATGGTATTTAAGTTGTCACTATTTTTTTATCATTAACTTTGGATTGGATCATTAACTTCGATAGCTCAGTTGGTTAATAGCGATTGGCGCGGTATCCTGGTATCCATATCCTGGTATCCATATCCATATCCAGCTCAAAAACATAACGTAATGTTTCCCTTTACTTTGTACGTTTGTTTTAATACTACGACGGTGGCAAACAAGCTAACGTCCTGCCTGATGGTAAGCAGACACCGTAGCCTATGGACATTTGCGACTCCAGAGGAATCAAAAGTCCGTTGCTTAGTAAATTTGAAATATGGATTTCTCATCATCATTTATTTCGAATATTTAGCCCATATCCAAATTAAAAATAAAAAACAATTTAAAGATTCCAAATTACAAATCAATTAAAAAATTATCGTTTCTTTGAAATTAGAATAATTTAAATTAGAATAATACATTAAAATTACCACAACTTAAAAAAAAAATAACACAAATTTATGCTTCACCTTGATTCAAAAAATATTAACCGAAACTTGAACAAATTGTGAAAACTCTATAACGTTACAGCTCTGAATAATGCTTTAAAGTATGATATCATAAAGGTAGGATGCATCCACTGTTCATTTAATCGAAAAGGGTCGTCCGGTACGTATCATCATTTTTTGAATTATGGAAAGCGGATAACCGTAGGGAGCGTTCTGGGGAGCCAATAGTGGAAAATTGTGTTTATACTTATACGAACTACTACACAGAGTGTTTCAGGGGACGTATCTAATCAGTAATCACTGTAATGACTTATTCCGACTCAATGACTGATCGTCACTTCACTGCAATACATTTATGCAAAAAAAAATCTTTTCTTTTATAATTTTCTGGATATTTTGTAACTCAATGACCATAGAGACTCACTTAGAGATAAGTTCAAGAACATTAATGTATTGACATTGCATTGTCAATACATCTATGATAATATTGTGTATGTACATAAAAACATTGTAAATTTCAGGAAGAACTGTGACATACATAATATTAATACTCGAAATAAACACAAACTCGCGGTGCCCACCACTCGCCTCCAGAAAATTAGAAAATAATTCATGGGTAATGGTGTGAAGTTTTATAATAAGCTTCCAAGAAACGTAACTGAATTATCTATTAATAAATTTAAAAATTATGTAAAGTGTCAACTCATATCGAAAGCATATTATAGTACACATGACTACATGAATAATAACAATAATAATAATAATATTGGCATTAGATATTAATATGATCTTTTTTTTGATATTTTGATTTTATTCTAGAAACTGTCTAGATTTTTTTAATATATTTTTTATTATTATTATTATTTATGTTTTGACGATCCTATTGTGAATTTTACTACAAAATAATTTCTTACTTTGACAAGTCTACAATAATACAATATTTATTTTAAAGTATAATAATAGCATCAATAAATTGCTCTAAATAATTAATTAATATATATGTTAATACATGTTATAACTGACGATTCGAAAGTGCTTGTTGCTAGGCCTATTTGAATAAAGAATATTTTGACTTTGACTTTGACTTCAAAACTGAACCCATGGTCACCCTATCGCTTTTGAAACCAACTTTATGAGGATTGACATGCGTTGTAAAATGACCAAATTGTGTAAAATCACGCTAGTGACCCAGCGGCACCCGCCTACCGCGTGCGGTATGCGAGGTTAAGCAATGTGGGCGCAGTTCAGTTCTTGGATGGGTGACCGCTTTGAGTGGTTACTAACTGAGCGCTCTCGTGCTTTAGAAGGCATGTCAAGCCGTTGATCCCGGCTGCTGTTTACGACAGCAGTCGTTAAGCCAAGTTAGAGGCCTTCGGGTGGCTTGAGAACTTCTAACAGTCAAGTTTCGCTCGTCGTCTTCGTCTAGTTGCCCACTCACTTGACAAAGGGGGGTCGAAGTTGCACCACGTCCGTAGGGAGTACCCACCGTTACCCTACATGTGACTCCTGGGTGGTGCTAAAAGTGCTACAAAAACTGGCAACCGTACTTGTCTTCTCGAAGATCTCACGGTTCGTAAATAAATGCCATACGATTAAATAAAATGTGTAAAATAATGGTTTTCGTTCAGTCTTCATAGTTATCTTCCTATAAATAAAACAACCAACACCTTGATTTAAAATATTGGATCATTAAATAGAAATGGGATGAGAATATGAAAGGTAGAATGGGTAAATTATTAATATTCTAGTATTAAAAGTAATTTGCTTAAAATAAATTCTAAAATATCGTAGATGCAAGTCGGAATTTTCTGGGAATTTATGAATTCTTAAGTAACTCGATTGGTGATTTGATTTCTTTGAAGTGAACATTTCGTATATGTTACCAATTCTGTAAAGTGTGTAAACAGCTTTACAAACGTAAGGACATAATATGTCCTCCTTTATAATATTATTATAAACAAATTTTTACTTTTTAAAAGTTACAGTTCGATAGTTATGCCGTAACGCGCGTTCAAATAGTTACGCAATCACCCTGCAGTTATGTAGACGATACGATAATTAACATCATAGTATAAACATTCAGTAAATATTAATATGCCTTCGGTGAGGGCTACATGTTTGCGCCGTTCGGGGTTGAAACTCTGGGACAGTGGGGGACCAGCGCGAAATACGTTTTTTAAGGAAATCTCCCAGCGCCATAGATACCTCGGCTGACCAGAGGGCTGGCAGCTACTTCGACTAGAGATTAAGCCTGGCCATGCAAAGGGGTAACGCTGCTAGTCTTCTAAGCACCATAACTCACGAAGGTGACTTGGGGAGCATTTTTTTATTTATAAGTATGTATATTTATAAGTTTATTTGACGTTTTCTTTTTGTTACTTGTTATGACTGTGTTGAATGTGTGTGTTGTGTTGTCTCTGTATTGATTAAATTTACTTTATCATTAGGTATACGTTATATATGAAACATTTCGGTAACAATAGCAGTATAGTACAAAGCTGTTGATATCCAATGTTCCGAAGCAATTAATGTCAATTCAGTGAACATATTATTCGTATTGAGTACGGTGTGGATTTCATTGGATCTGCTCCATAGTGTCAATAGATCTGCAGTATTGTCTTACTTCCCGGAACTAAATCAAAATGCTTTGTAAGGCGACTTCCTGCTTGGCGGGGTGGGAGCGATTTGTGGTCGGTATTTTGTTTTTTGACGTGTGCTTACAGATCTGAGATTTCCTTACTTGATGAAATACTGTCAGTATTACGTTCGCGCAGTAGTAATACCATGCGCAGAAGCGGGGCAGTACTGCATTCGTATAGGTTGACACTGACAGCTGTCAGTTTTCTCATATCATAACCGCCTCCGCATTGACAAATCAATATTTATTTGAGAACACACAAGGCGCTTTTAGGCGAATCCAGTTGCTGGCGCCAGTTCCACTGTATGGCAGCGCTGGCAGGGTACTGGCGTCATATAAATATATTCTAATGCCAGTACAGTCCAGTTAAACGCGATCACTCATGATGGGGCTAATACTCGTAAGAAAGCTCAAGGTCTGCTCTGAGTGACCAAGAGCTTTCTTATTAGCTGGGCTGAGCTGGGCTATGGACCAAGGTATGCTCGAAGTTTCACTGCGAGATTGAATCAGAGATGAGGAGATTCGTAGGAGAACCTCGAGTTTCCTCGAGGGTCCTCGACATAGCTCAGCGAGCTGCTAGACTCAAGTAGCTGGGCGGGGTACATATATCTTGAGAGGCGACCACACACCGGAAGACGCGGCGCGGGAAGGCCCCCAACAAAGTGGACCGACGATCTGGTTAAGATCGAGGGAAGCCGTTGGATGAGGGCGGCGCAAGACCGGTCATGGTGGAGATCCTTGGGGGAAGATTTTGTCTAGTAGTGGATGCCTTTCGGCTGATATGATGACAGTTCATGGACTGGATTGAAAGTTGCAGTGTCAGTTCAGCGCTGGCGCTCAATGTCTATTGGAGCCAGCAACTGGATTCGTCTAAAAGAGCCTTTAGGCTGCTTCCAACGTGTATGCGGTATTTTTCACTTTCCCGACAACATGCTGACGTCCCTTAGATTTCGTTACTTAAAACTTATCATTTTCAAGGCTTTGCCAATTTTTATCATAATTGACTTGAGTAGAGACTTCTCCACTTTGTGCGTGTTCTATCGCTTGTATAATGGGCTCTGCTACGAAGAACTGTTCAACATGATGGCCACGGCCACTTTCTATTGCCACACCGCTCACCATCAGCAGGGCATTACCCTAGAACCTAAACCGTTGTGTACGGTGCGGTTTCAGGAGAACCCAATCCCTCGGACGCTCCGGTTGTGGAATAAGCTCTGGTTTGCTGAGGTTTTATCCGAGGGACTATAGGTACAGTATAAGGTTTTACAATAAATGAGTGTATAAATTCAGGCAACGCCGATGCGTCACCTCTGAAGTTTCAAGCGTCCATACCCTACGGTGACCGCTTACCACCAGGTGGACCGTACGCTTGTTTGTCACCGACGCGTGGTATAAAAACCGGCCAAGTGTGAGTCGGACTCGCGTACCAAGGATTCCGTACAACAAAAAAACACATATGATATATAAATATATTGGTGTTTGTTGGTAAAATATACGTAATAATAAACATTATCACCTAATGTCAAGTTCATAGATCAAGGGGAAGTTACAAAATTCTTCGGAATAAAATGTGCGACTGACGATAGATGGACACTCGAGTGACAGCAATAGGGCTCCCTTAGGACCCTTCGGGTAAGAAACCCCAAAAAATTGGCTCATTAGTTTTGTTGTGAAAATGTAATAGACAGACGGCCATTCGCATTTACAATATTAACCCACTCACCACCACCACCACCACCATATCAGCCCTAGGACGTCCACTGCTGGACATAGGCCTCCCCCAATTTCATGGGGGGTAAATGCCATAATCGCCACGCTTGGCATGCGGGTTGGCGATCGCAGTATCTCCACCGCATTCTAGGAATGCTGCTGCCCATTCCCCGGTGGTCTTGGTCGTAGTTTAAGGACATACCCGGGTCCACTCAAGGCTCACGTATGTATGGGTGATGCCTCTGTACTTACAAGCGATTTCCACTACAAGGGGAAAAAATGCAGGTAGCGCCTTGAATAGGTTGTATTTATGGATGTCACGATGTTTCAAAAGAGCAGCTTTAAAGCACATTTTCCACATGATCAATAAAAACAAATGAAATAATACTATTTTATCACCGACAGTATGCCCCTCTTCGTCTCTTCTCGCCTCCTCAGTGCAGACAAGCACCATTTAGTCTTACCCACAATAGTTTAAACCAAATCTTTCAAGGAGTTTTAAAGGTAAACATGCCGACTCTAGCAGCGCCACTATATTTAGTCAATAAAAATAATCCACCGTTGCATTCACTGCAAATGCCACGCTTGAAATGTAATGTTTGTGTTCAAACATTACAATCTACGTTATTGCGATATCGAAATGGCATATTCGGTTTCCCAAGGTATAATAGGGGTACGAAAGTAGCCAAAGTACTTTGGATCGCGTTCACGATTTTATTATTTACGACCTTGAAAATTGCATGAAAGCCGGCGCAGCGGTTGCGGTCACGCCCACTTTATGGCCACGCGTTAGCGAACTTTCCTTTAAATGCTTTTTGCGTTCAGAACTATATTTACAGGTGATTTACTGATTATGTTGGGGTGCGAGTGGTCTAGAAGAGTGCTGAATGCCAGAGGCCATACAATAAATAATTAGCACTTATACTTTAGTAACAATAATACTACCTACATATTTTGTGGACAATCTTATAATTATAAATCGACCTAGTCCCAAAAAAAGCAGAGCTTGTTCTAGGCGACAATATACATACTTATGAATACATAAATACATACTTAAAATATATAGAAAACATCCAAGACTTAGGAACAAAGAAATAAAGTAAAGAGAAGAAGGGAAAGGGAGAGGGGATCGATGGAGAGGGGAGGAACCCGGGACCATTAGCTGCGTAGGCAGCACTAGTGTCTCTGCCAACTAGGCTAAAGTGGTCGCACTGTCGTATAGAAAGTCGAAATCAAAAGTCAAAGTCGTACGAATAGAAGATCTTCTATCTTACAAAACTAAAACTTTCAAAACGGGGTATTTACCATGTATGTTAATATTGTTGAGTTTCCTATATTTCCCGTTTTGAACAGTATTTCTAGTGTTAGTGACCATGTTAGCTTGAAATCGAATAACTAAGCTCATGGTTAGGTTTAGGAACTACGTTTCGATACTCTGCTTAAAGAAAAGCCCGTATGCCGGAAACACACTGTATATTTCGTATATAATTCGTATATCTCTGTAATCTATGCCTATTGTTTTCAAAATCCTCATCATCTCAATATTTTGTCTAAACCTGTAAAATGTCCCCCTGCAGGGAAAAATCCTTCTCTCTTGACTTCTACCTACTTATATCAGTTTAAAGAAAATTTTGCAAGTTGTTAAGAAATGATCATTTCAAATATTAAATAAAATTACCTAAGTTTATTTCTTGACTTGTAACTTCAGTGGCTAGGACTTGCTATAGTTAAAAATAATTACTGTCCAAATTTTTATAACAAAGTTATTGGATTTTGAATGTTCTAGCTTCGATCATAAAGTCACTTTTTAAACTGGCTACTTTGATAAGATTCAGTAAAATTATGTAATTTTAACTATACCGCGTACAGTGAACCAATTTGATTTCTGGGCCACTTAGTACCTTGTCACAGTGACAAATGAAATCTCTAGCAGCTTTCATATTGATTTTCACTGTGACATAGGTACGAAGTGGCTCAGAAATTAAATTGGTTAACCATATATGTTGCGCATTGCGCGGCTAGCACAAGAACGCGCGCGAACGCGGGATAAACCGTCTCTTTCCAACTACAAAACTTAGAGAGACGGATAGTTTATTTCATGTCTTGTTCTAGCTGTGCTGATTGCGTTAAAGGAGTCACACACAGCTACCAATCTAAAGTTGTTAATACGATTACCGCTAAGCGCAAGCATTGACGGATACTGCGGTCGCCGCTTCTTGCGGAGTTTACCCTACTTCTGCTGACTACAGCAAATTGATGGGCTAACTGCTGAACACTCTAACCACCGACCATTAGAGAACACCTATTTACTTCACATCACTTCACTACCTGCTTCAAAAACGATAAAATTAACAGTACAATACCTCTTTTCTCAAAAATGACCTGTAATTTGTGTGTCAAACCGCGCAATGTAGTGAAAATAATACTCAAATCGCATACATGTAGAAATTGGCCTCTAGCTCTCAAGTTTATAAAGATGAACACGATAAAAGTTAATATCTCTCGTCTATTTACATACAGTCAACTGCAAAAATACGTATCGATTAAATCCTCTCATAAATAACGTACCGCAACCTTAATCCGCCAACATAAGAGCTATAGGACATATTTTTGAGCAAGTTGTATGCACCTATATTTTTGCAGTTGACTGTACATAAACACATTACATAACAATTTGATTTTTCGTGTAGATGCGTAGCGATAAAATGACTGGATAAAAGCTGCTGATTGAGAGGTTTAATAATAATAATCGTATGGCATTTATCTTTCGAATCGTGAGATCTTCGAGAAGACAGTACGGTTGCCAGTTTTTGTTTGCACTTTTAGCACCACCTTTAGTCACGTGTAGGGTGGGTACTCCCTACGGACGTGGTGCAACTAAGCTTCGAACCCCTTGTCAGGTGAGTGGGTAACTTGACTGTTAGAAGTTCTCAAGCCATCCGAAGGCCTCTAACTTGGCTTAACGACTGCCGTCATAGACAAAAGCCGGGATCAACGGCTTTACGTGCCTTACAAAGCACGAGAGCGCTCAGTTAGTAACCACTCAAAGCGGTCACCCATCCAAGAACTTTTACTGACCTGAGCACACCTTGCTTAACATCGCATGTCGTATATCGCACATGCGGTACGTGGGCGTAATACAGTGAATATTTGTCCAGGGCGCTGTGCGGTTGAAATCTCGCCTTAAGGTAAATTTTTAAATGAATTGTAATTGTGAGTATTAACAGAACACCTAGCGACTTTCTCATACGAAGAATCATGGCCGAACGGTATCAAGTTTCGGCGTCTTCGCGGCCGGCTGCCTGACACTGTGAAGTTGCGTAGTTCTTGATCGCAACCATAGTGAGCTAGATTTTAGGGTTCCGTACCCGACAGGTCAAAACTCTCCAAACGGAGCCCTATTGCTGTACTTACGTATCCGTCTGTCACACATCTCATTGACCCAAAGCCATACAAATTGTCAATTGTTTAAAATTTATTTAATGGGTTATTCAGCTAAAAGGAAACGCAAAAAAACTATATCTAGTGCGGTATCGTTGTTTTAAGCTCATTGAGTAAATGAATACTGTATTAATTGTTATAAAAAATATCGAAAATCAAAGTCATGGTAAACCTAGGGCACCTTTTTTAAAAAAAAAAACCGGAGATTGTTTTCCTTCCCGTTTACCTATTAACTTGCAATATGGTAATAATATTTATATTATACTAGCTGTTGCCCGCGACTTCGTCCGTGTCTTTACTGCTATTGGTCACATCGTGATGTTATATAGCCTAAAGCCTTCCTCGATAAATTGACTATCTAACACAAAAAGATTTTTTCAATTCGAACCAGTAGTTTCTGAGATTAGCGCGTTCAAACAAACAAACAAACTCTTCAGCTTTATAATATTAGTATAGATTAGGTATTATTTGCTTAAAAATACCGATATAATGATAAATCAGATTTTTCTTTTAAAATGTCTCGTTTTTTTCTTTTACAACCAACTTGATTTTGTGGTCAAATGCTTAGCACAGACGGAATGCAGGCGGCGTCGCGGCACGCCACTGCTACGGCTCTAGGCGCGCTACAAGTACTACGAGCGGAGCGTAGCGATAAGTGAATAATTCTGGCATTCGGACGGCTTATATTCTAGAAAGAAAGAAAGAAAGAAGACATTTATTCACTACACAAAAACAAAGACACACAGATACAAAAAAAAGGAAAAAACGCACATTAAACACAATAACGTGTGTCTTCGCGGCAGTGAATCGGTTGCTGTCTCAGCATTTTGCTGAGGTTTCAGACACCTGCAGCGCTGGTTTTCAGACAGCACCGTACGTGACCCAAGGAACGCAACACAACATAATATATAAAAGGTACACATAATAAATAAATCATATTAATATAATCATAATAATATACTTAATAACATAATATTCTTAAAATAATTTGAATTGGCAGAGTTCCTTACCGAGCAGGAAGATTCAAAGCGCGATAATGATGAAGACTGTATAAGAATAATAATAATAATAAATAATGTCACACGCTTTAAACAAATAACAGCTTCAGAGCGAAACAATTATAGGAAGCTACAAAAGAAGAAGAACGTAAGGGAAAAAGAGATAAAGTGGGGATATTTTATGGGCTGGATGGGTTAGGAATTGGATCTTTGGAGCGTCAACAAGTAGCCCTTAAGCTTGCGCTTAAAGGTATACTTTCTGGACGCTACTTGGATAGGTGGAGGGAGATCATTCCAACACTTGGACGCCGCAAATCTGAAACTTCCTCGAAACGCCGCGGTTCGATGCTTAGCCAGCTGCTACACTAGCTGTTGCCCGCGACTTCATTCGCGCCTTCGCTCTTATTGGTCACAGCGTGATGTTATTTAGCCTAAAGCCTTCCTCGATAAATGGACTATCCAACACAAAAAGAATTTTTCCGTTCGAACCAGTAGTTTCTGAGATTAGCGCGTTCAAACAAACATACAAACAAACTCTTCAGCTTTATAATATTAGTATAGTTTTAGTACAAAACCCTAAATGTGCGGTTTTAAAGTTATAATTGTTTGTATTTAATGTTAATTATAAGGTACTTATCTATAGACAAATACCTGATAATAAATGATATTACTACTAATAATGTGCATACAGGTTATTAAATACATTTACCTGCTAATTTTGAACCACAGGACGAAATTACAGCAACGCGTGAAAGTACGCTTTCATCCCCTCAGTGTAATAATCAGGAACAGTGTAATATAAGTAGAGGTACAATGCGATAACACTCCTCAAAATTTTACCAGTAACGCGATATGAATGCGAGATAAATCGCCCGTATAAATTTCACGTCACGTAAACTGCTAAAAATGTTTTCGGCACGAGAAATTGATACGGCCCGCAAACGAAATAGTCTGCGAGCCAGCAACATATTTTCATGCGTGAGTTTCTCTCATGCGATAACTTGTAATAATGCGTTAGAGTTGCATCATAATCCAGTGAATGTCAGCTGTGGGTCAATGTGGGTTGAGGAGCATGTCGAGAAAAAAATATTTAAATTATTTTCTCCCGATTTCTTTGTATTTGAGAATTTATAAATTTATAAATAATTAATTTATTGCATTGGGAAACAAACAACTTGATATTATACATAATATAAAATTAATTGACTAATACACCAGCCAAGACAGTTTCCACTAATGGAATAAAAACAAAATTGCTCAAAGGAAGCTACCTATAAATTAAAATATGTATGATGTTAATCAACAAAAGAAAGATGTTCATTGCAAATACTTCAACAGTTAAGACTACCATTCATCACTACAATAGTACATTACGATACAAGTGCAGAGAACAGGAAATTCGCAACGAGCGGTGATAAATTGAAACACGACCTAAGGGAGTGTTTTAAATCGACACGAGTTGCGAATTACCTGTTCGCACGTGTATCGTACAACGTTTTACAGTGCATATGGCTCTTTAAAGTTTCGACATATGCCAGTAATCTGCTGATTACCGCACTCGTATGTACTGTAAATGTACTTAAAACACTATTATTTGTCACTGGGTATTTTCAATAATGAAACGAATTTACCAAATTTCGTACTGAACAAATCTAGCTCTAAGTATTTTGTTTTATATGACGAGCATACTCTCACAAGGTATGAATTTTTGATATATTTTGTGTGACAAAATGGAATAGCGAATTAGTTATAGTAAATTCAATATCTTGAGGAAAAATCGTCAGCCAACTATAAAGTGGTGTTTCGTACGTTAGCTGGGGCCTATTGCATAATAACTTGTAACTAATAGTATGACTGAACGTTTGTTTCTAATGGAACGCGTATGGTTATATCTCGGTGAAAAGATTTTCAGCTGAGGTGCTCTTGCGTGAAAGGCTAACAACACTGCTCATCCTGCCCGTGGAACCGCAGTTGATAAATAAATAAATAAAGGGACAAGTTTTTTACACAAATCGGACTAGTCCCATAGTAAGCTCAATAAGGCTTGTGTTATGGGCACTAGACGACGATGTATTTCATAGGGGGCCCAATTTTTTAAACATATTTTAAGTTTAGATATAGTTTTATTTGATTTTTACATATTAAAATAGCTCTTTACTCAGTGTTATTTCATAGGTATATACTTAAATACACAGAAAACATCCAAGTCTCAGGAACAAATGTTTCTGCTCACCACAGAAACAAATGCCCTTACCGGGATTCGAACCCTAAACAAGGCTAAACAGGCCGGCAGCAGTTGATGTTAATGGAGTTACATGATATAGCTCTTTGTAGCATTTTAAATGTTCTTGCTCGAGAGGAAATGAATGAAGTATTTTATACCTGGCTCGTGCACTAAAACGTTTTGCGCGTCTTGCGGTAGGTCCACGGTAGGTCAATAGATTGAGATCTGACTCATATCACATTCGTAGCTCGGTTCTTTTGAGCGATTTATCGTGTTGAACCACACATATTCGAGAACTAATAAAAGGGAGATGAGTTGGTATTTAGATTGGATCGCGTTTGCGGATTATATCAAATTAAAACCTTTTGTTCCGGCCAAACCATTCGTTACTGATTTAATTACAGTAATGTTATTCTCGCATTTGTGGGAATAGGGTTGTAATTAAATGTTGGAGAGCTACAATTCAGTAGTCACAAAATTTATATTTTTGGTTATAACACAAAAATACAATCTGTTCTATCACTCAATAGCGAGGTAAGTGTACATATGAATATCAAATTTTATAACAGGCAAGGTCGGAGCCTCCTCCAAGTTACATTATTCTTGTGTCAGGAGAGATCACTCGAATGACATATCCACAAGCTCAATTGGAAGAGATCCCTGAAAGGGATAAGATCGCCTTTGTATTTAACTTTTTCCTTTTGTTGATTTTATCTTTTGTGCGTTTTTGTACAATAAAGAGTTTTACTACTACTAAAGTAAGCACCAGTTGAAAACAAAAAAAACAAACAATGTTTAAATTTTTAACAAACATTGTTTGAATTTTTTTCTTTTTCAATTGGTGCTTACTTTAATATCCACTACATGACTAAGCCACAGATTAGTATAAGTAATATTATAAGTAACGGAATGTTAGTATGGCAACGACTATAGGAACATGGACTAAGCGCGAAAAACAACCTCGTTATTCGTTTGTTATTTCAACTGTTTTGTTTTTATCCAGTATGTCTATCGTATTTAGCGCATCCTTAATTTGTACATTCGACGGTTATTTTTGCTATGCAGTTAAAATGTCACGTCTGAATTACTTTTGTTAATTTGTGCGTGCTGTATGCGGAAATTTACGAGAATATATTTCACATACTCTGTCTACCCTTGTGAGATTACATTTCCGAGTTTATGTTAAAGTATGTGTCAATTCTGGTTTACCAAAGATTCTTGATAGTAAATGTACTGTTGTCCAGTGATAAGTCCTTATATCCGTTTGGTCGAACCAGGCTTTAGTAATACAATCAAAACTCACCTGAGATCCCGTCGTAGGTCCACCATTCCTCCCAACTGACGCCCCTCACGGCTGCAATAAAACCGACTCTAATTAAGTCTGCACAATTTTCATTATGAACACTCGACTAGCCGGCTCGAGAACGAAGCGGCAAGGCACGTGCTCTCTGCTTATAAATTCTTCATACTTCATTTGCCATCCTTGGAAGAAGAAGGACGGATGTTGGCACGGAAATACAACTGCAAGCGACATTCTTCCAAGCATGCCAATGAAAGCCCGTGGGATTGTAGCCGTACAATGCAACCGTGCCGATGGAAATGTCGTATAAACATTTGATTTCCAATGTTGTTACGACCTTTTTGAATGGAATAGAATCATGTTTGTTGCAATGGCAGCACAGATGCATTTGTAGATGTGTAGCTAGAGTTTAACCAGTTTTAAAATGAACGCCACTTTTCTTGCATTGTTACAATGTGTGATATTTAACCGAATTAAAAATTATCGAACATATTAACAAAAAAAACCGACTTCAAGCGAGTTATTCGTCTATTTGTCTTTCACAATTGCACATACTTAATGCAAATTTAAGACTTATATGGTTTTCTCATGGAAGCCGTTGTCAGAATAGGATCAAATTGAAATAGAACCACACGGGAAGCACCGGCTTTCAAATAAAAAAATAATCATCATAATCCGTTCACTCAATCGAAAGTCACTCATTTTAAAGTCAGTTAAAAAAGGATGAGATTCTCAATTTGTCTGAACCTTTATTTTTTAGGGTTCCGTACCCAAAGGGTGAAAACGGGACCCTATTACTAAGACTTCGATGTCCGTCCGTGCGTCCGTCTGTCACCAGGCTGTATCTCAAGAACCGTAATAGCTAGACAGTTGAAATTTTCACAGATTGTGTATTTCTGTTGCCGCTATAACAACAAATACTAAAAACAAAATAATAATAATGATTAAGGAGGGCTCCCATACAAAAAACGTGATATTTTAGCCCTTTTTCATGGCTACCACTCGCCGAGCTAGATCTCAAGAACCGTAATAGCTAGCTAGTTACAGTTGAAATTTGCACAGGTTATGTATTTTTATTGTGGCTACAACAACAAATACTAAAATCAAAATAATAATAACAATTATTATTATTTTCTGGTACGGAACCCTTCGTGCGCGAGACCGACTAGCACTTGGTCGGTTTTTTATGTTTGTTCATTGATTACTCGAAAACTATTTACTAGACCGATGTCATTAAATATTTTCGTGTTTGAAAGGGTAAGGTTTCTAGTTGGGCCCATTGTCATAAAGTCAGCATCTTATTGCTGGATCCTGGATAAAACGAGAAAACTCCTCAAATTTTAAATACAGATTTCAGTATTCTTCAAAATATTACGTGCATTTTTTTATAGTTTGTAGTTGGATTATTTAAAAAACAACTGTCGTCTATGATGTAGTAAGGCTTACCTCAGATGTGAGCGGAGATACAAAAGAGGGGCATTTGCTTTAATATTGGTTTACTCTAAGTAAGTTAAATTGGTTTAGTCTAAGTAAGTTTTGACTATGTCGTACAGTCAGCATCAGAATCATCTCTTATTCCCTTAATGATAAAGACTTTTGACTTCTCCAATGCGCAACTTTTAATAGTTGACTAATCAAAATTTGCTAAAATTTTTAATTGTTGACTAATGCCTATGTCTTTGAAAATGAGAATGACATGGACAAGAGCATCAAAACGTATCAAGTGTACATTTTTGAAGATGAAACTGGCTGTTAGGTTTTTTTTTATTAAAGAATCGAAGTTACAAAAGTTAAACATAAATAGAACTTAATAACTAACTTAAAGTATAGGAAGGTAAACTATATGTACAAGGCTCGCCCAAATCACTGCCACTGGGCAGTTTATTATTCATCGTACGGCTAACATAGGTCTCTACTTAAATGTTAGTTAATCTGACTACCCAGATAGCTAAATACAGTTAAGGCGCAGGGTAGGGCAAGTCATTCTCCATACTAAGGTTGTGCATGTTTTTTGCGTTAGTTTTGGCACTACAGCATTTAATTTTATTTTTTGTTGGTGCATATTGGATATACGCAGAACATGATGTTGAAATTTTGCATTATTTAAAAAAAAATACAAAAAAAAATTAAATTTAATAAAGAAAAACATCAAGACATAGCTAACAAAAAAATAAGCATATGGACCAAAAATAGTAACTGGAGTGCAAATATAAACGAAGAAAAACTTGCAAAAAGTTTGTATGGATAGAGCTTGCCCACCCCTTCGCCTTAAGTACAAAATGAAGTCAAGTGTAATAATGTTATATGTCACATGGCTCTTATGTTGTCGAATTAATACAGGGGTAAAATCTAATTCGTGATACAAAATGATAGAATTTAAATCTATCCTAGATATTGACCAATCTTTAATTTGGGACTTAATAAATATCACAACATATCACAGTATTCATTGTACATCTAGCCTAGTGACTTGGTAAATTAATCTCTAGATGTTTGTTCATAATGGATTTTGACAAAAACCACGTTATTTTCTATGTCCTGCAGATTATAAATATAGCTTTTTTGTATTAATACTGACATAGTAGATGCTAATGGTTACAAAATTGCTAAATATTACGATTATTTAGGAAGGACGAGCCTTAATCGATGACATTGTTGTTGTGCGTCAAGTACCCACTTTAATAAGTACTTTGTATAAGGTTGACCGAAAGAAACGAAGTTCTCCGTTTTAACTTCGCCAAAAATATGTATTTCCGGCTGGCGGATGGCGGATATCCAGATTTCCCGCTGTTCTACTACAGATCGCATTTCTCAACCGATTCTCGTGAAATTTTGTGAGCAGGTTTTATAATTATCTTTTTTTTGTTGAGTCAGTTTTTTTATTATTATTATTAAAAATGGGATTGCTCTTGGCTAGCGTCTAGCCAGGGGGCAAAGATGAGGCAAACGATGAAGCGAGCTGACCCAGAAGATGCCTATTCACTCGTGCCTTAAACAAGTCTAGGTTATATGAACTAGGAAATACAGACGCCGGCAGAGAATTCCAAACCTTAGAAGTGCGCATTATGAAAGATGAAGCAAAGCGCTTGGTTCGAATTAGAGAAATTTCAACCAGGTAAGGATGGTAGCCAGCCGTACGTCTTCTGGAATATTTCAAAGTTGGAATAATATCGTGAAGTCTACAGGTCACAGAGCCACTTGTATAAAATGTATAATGTACAAAATGTAATGGCTACTATGAACTAATTAAAAAATAAAATAAAAACAATGGGTGCTAAGCCCAATCCTTATAGCTCATTAAGAGAAAATAGAATAGCATACAAGTACACAAAAAGTTTTGTCTGAATCTTCGTTCTTCACATCAGATTAAATTTAAATAGGTAGTGTATGAAATCTATTCCAAAAGAAAATTATTAAGCTGAATTTTCTTTCTATTATTTCGGCTAAAGAAAATATTTTAAATGGCGCGGCAGAATAATTTTCTTACGCAAATAAAACTCTGCCTCAGTTGGGATCGTTTATAGGCAATGAGAGGAACATTCATTTTATATTATAAAATTACGTATATCGCAGTTATTTTGGTACGTTATCAGAATATATCTATCATTTTAGCAAATAATATCGTATTTTATCTCCCAATTGAGGTCGAAAATAGGATGCGAAATGTATGTGTTCTTCGTATTATGCGGAGCCACCCGGGCGGTTAGAATCTTATAAAACTCTGTAAGCTGAAAATCACTAAACCTATTGCTATGACTAACTCACAAAGCAGCATTGAACAGGTTGACTCGTTAGTTCTGTTGAGTTGAGTACGCCTTGGGTATGCTCTCGCGGGAGAGTTATTTTTGCATAAAATCATTCTCGCGACGATTACGGTCAAAGCCGATTTGGCATCCTTTATGTTTGATTGGTGGTATTCTTTTTGTTGGCGTGAAGCCAGTTTTATTATTATGAATGTCCGAAAGACGGCCACTGCTGCATAGGCCTTCCTCCTTCTGAGACTTCCACAATGACCGGTCCTGCGCCACCTGCATCCAGCGGACACCAGCGACCTTTACCAGGTCATCGGTGCACCGTGTGGGGAGCCTGCCCACGCTACGCCTTCCGGTACGTGGTCGCCACTCGAGAACCTTTCCGCCCCAACGGCCATCGGTTCTACGTGCTATGTGCCCCGCCCACTGCCACTTAAGTTTAGCGATACGGAGGGCTATATCGGGGTTGGGAATTTCTCTGCGTGATCGCATCGGGAATAAGGCCATCCGCAGCAGAACCAACCGATATTATTATTTTTAAATAATAATTATTATTGTTATTTTAAGTTACTAATGGCTTAATTTAACTTGACTTGACGAGTATTATAACTTCATCATCAAAACATAAGAGTCGCTATTATTGTCAACGTGCGGGAACGAGAGGAGTATGGTGTCATATATATGAGGCTGCTGCGAGTGTATACATATTTTTCACAAATTGATCCGTGAATAAAATAATAATAAATTTAGATTCCATCAACCAGCAATCAACATCATCATCATCATCCTAGCGTTATTCCCAGTACAGTTGCATCCTGAAGGATGCCTGGGGTCCGCTACCTACTCCCAAGAATTTGCGTAGGCACCAGTCAACCAGCAATAGTCCCTGTAAACCCTGGCAGGTGTTGTATCTGTGTGCGTCTTATAACACGGGCAGGGACAGCCTCCGCTCGGTGTAACCCTTGCATTTCATTAAATTGTCAAAAGGGCCTTTATTATGTTGGCAATGTGTTACTCGTTTGGCACAATGGCTCCGCGCACACCTCCCAAAGTTTCGGGACACCATTGTCCCGTGAGCGAAATATACATTTTGCTTACGTCAGTGGAGTAACCGCCAGCGCCACTCTTCTCTGTTTATTACCAGTCTTTTGACGTCCCCATACGACTCGACAGCAACTTCCTTCTACACTTTGTTGAAATAAGTATTATAACTTAATCATCATCATCCTAGCGTTATTCCCAGTACAGTTGTATTCTGAAGGATGCCTGGGGTCCGCTACCTAATCCCAATAATTGGCGTACGCAATAGTTTTTACGGAAGAGACTGCTATCTGACCTTCTAACCCAAGGGGGAAACTAAACCTTATTGAGATTAGGCTTGTCAAGCGAGTGGGCAACTTGACAGTTATAAGTTCTCAAGCCGCCCGAAGGCCTCTAACTTGGCTTAACGACTGCTGTCGTAGACATCAGCCGGGATCAACGGCTTAACATGCCTTCCAAAGAACGGATTGTATTATAACTTAATGTAAAAAATAAATGCCTGACTTTAGAATTGTTAAGTATGAAACATTTGTAACGATTTTATTAAAAATACCTAAAAAATCATTGAACTTGCGTCAAAAGGTAAAATGTAGGTACTCGTAACTAATAGGTAACAAATAAATATAAGAGGACAATTTTTTTTACACAAAATGAACTAGTCCTATAGGAAGCTCAATAAGGCTTGTGTTATGGGTACCAGACGACAATATAGTTATGTATTTGCTCACCACAGAAAGAAATGCCCTTACCGGGATTAGAACCCGGGACCTTTAGCTCCGTAGGCAGTGATACTACCAACAAGGCTTAACAGGCTGACAAACTAACTTAGCCTACCAAATTAAGCTAAAAATATCTTAAAAACATTACCTTATGTAATTCAGTAGAAATTAAAGTACGTATTTAATAAAAACCGCAAAATTTCAACGTTACAAACGCTCTTGAGTTACGGAAGACGGATTTGCAGCAGATTAAAATTTCTAATTTCATCTCTCTAGAGTTCTCTTAATTAAGATTATGAGATTATGATACTCATAATATTTAAAAGCAATTTATTCAAAAATTCTTAGTCGAGGCTCTTATTTAATTGTTTTAAGTATCATTAACATCAATTATGTATAAACAGAAAATTATTCAATTATCTTTAGAACTTCCAGTTTGTTAAAACAATAAGCCGGTCGATTACGTAGATTGTTTTGTACGGTGCCAGGATAGTGGTCCCCGACTTTTGAACCTTAAAGTGGTCACCGACTTTTGAAGCTTAAAGTGGTCACCGACTTTTGAAGCTTAAAGTGGTCACTTACTTTTGAACCTTAAAATGGTGACCCACATTTGAAGCTTAAAGTGGTCACCGACTTTTGAACCTTAAAGTTGTCACCCACTTTTGAAGCTTAAAGGGGTCACTCACTATTGAGCCTTAAAGTGGTCACCCACATTTGAAGCTTAAAGTGGTCACCGTCGTTTGAACCTTAAAGTTGTCACCCACTTTTGAAGCTGAAAGGGGTCACTCACTTTTGAACCTTAAAGTGGTCACCCTCTTTTGGAGCTTAAAGGAGTCACTCACTTTGGACCTTAAAGTGGTTACCCAGTTTTGAATCATACTTATACAAATAGGCTGCCTACGGAGTTCAAATCCATTACTAACAGTAAGCTAACACGAGTCAAACAACAACTGTAGGAAAATTCACACTATTACCTAGCTGATTAAAGCTGCTAATTACCTAATAACTTATTGTAGTGACCTTTTCTTATCGCATTAATCTTTTATTAAATGTTTTTTTGCGTGATCGCATCAGGAATGAGGCCATCCGCAGCAGAACCAAAGTAACCGATATCCCCCTTCAAATCGCTAAACTTAAGTGGCAGTGGGCGGGGCACATAACTAGCACTTAGAACCGATGGCCGTTGGGGCGGAAAGGTTCTCGAGTGGCGACCACGTACCGGACGGCGTAGCGTGGGCAGGTTCCCACACGGTGGACTGATGACCTGGTGAAGGTCGCGGGTGTCCGCTAGATGCGGGTGGCACAGGACCGGTCATTGTGGAAGTCTTTGGGGGAGGCCTATGTCCAGCAGTGTACGTCATTCAGCTGACATGATGACGATGATATTTTTTTTTATTTCTGATTTATTTTATATATCTGTTACTAGTATATATTTTCTTTGTTGTCTGTCTGTCTGTCTGTCTGTCTGTCAAGACCCTTTTTCTCAAGAACACGTGGACGAATTGCGAAAAACGTACATTTTTAGTTACATCATATAATAAAAACATTTTTTACGGAACCCTCGATGCGCGAGTCCCACCAGCACTTGGCCGGCTTTTTTTGATGTTAATTTTATTGATCTGAATTATTTAATTTTAATTTTATTTCATTCTTTTTTTTATCGTACAATTCTTTACTGACATTTTAATTGATATTATGGATCTTTAGTGGTAAATGAATTTTGTGAATTATTGTCAATGTTATATTTAGGATTAGTGATATATTTAGACCTCTCCTCTATGCAATTTACCTAATGTTCTACACAATATTTATCGTACTGAATAAATTGGGTCGCATAATGTGTATGGCGCTCTACCATCATCTTTTGGCTCAAGTCAAGTTCACCTTTAAGTGGATGCACCTTCTGTACAACGAGACTCTGGCGAAGGACCCAGACCTTGGGGTCGGGAGGTCAGACGGCACGGCAGTCACTTTCGTAAAAGTCAAAAACTGCCATTTTATATTAAAGATACAAGATAATTTATATGGACCCTCGGCCCGGGAGCAGTAGCTGGCGATGCAACCAGGATAAACGATAAGATGAGAGAGAACAAAATCGAAAAATGGTTGACCACTTTCGTAGTCGACTGTACGTCAAGTACACCGAAATGGCTATATGCCATATATATATGCGGACATAAAATGACGGTTGAAATTTCCTAACGCTCGTTCAAAAAAGTGTGTGATTACGCTGATTACTTCTCTAAAACATATCATTGTCTTATTGCACTGAATATCGTCTTCTAGGCTGATTGGTTGAGCTTCTTAAGGCAATTAGATAGTTTGAGCCAGATTTAGTTGAGGATCTTACCACTATAAAAGCTTGTATGTTTATGTGTGCATATGTACAGTTTCATTTAGTTATAGCTGTATATTATGTTATGATTTATACTATTATATAATATCATATCGTATTGTATATATCCTTCCTGTCTTTGTATGTGCCTATTGTTTTTTTTGTTTAGAATTTTTCTGCTTTGCCTTAAGGCTTACTGGTATAGAATGCTTCATGGCATTAAGTCTCTATCTTTTGTACCATAAGGCTTATTTTGTGCAATATAGATTAAATAAATAATTTAATGGGACCTGTATATTAAAACAATAAAATATATTGTATCTGTGTCAAACTTCAATCAATTTCGTATCAGAAATCACAGGACACATTGTATCAGATAGTTCGCCGCATAACTTACACAACAAACAAAGCACAAACAACCATGAAAATAGAAGCAAAAGCATTCGGAACATACACCGATACCGAAACTTTACTCGATACACGTTTGATTTATGATTTTAATTTAAATTTTTGCATTCGCCAGGCAAAGTTCTCCGCGGACGCGCCGTGCCGCCTGCATCGCAAATATATGTCGCGATTCTTCCATATTCATAACACTTACAAACCATCAATTCCACACGTGAACCAGTATAAGTCTCATCTCCGATCACGCAAAGTTATCAATATCGCCGGGATCAAGATATGTTACGGACAAGTGGTGAGTCGCTTGAGGTCAGGTTGTGAATCACAGCAGGTCCATATCCAGTTTCCATTCGATACAGCTTGAACGAACTGTCGACTTTTAATCTTTTAATGCTACTCAACAAACTCCGACCGGGGAATACGTTTTCACTTATTTGAAATATTTCCCATCGCTGCTTTGTACGTAGGTAAATACTTTTAATGCTGCATTTGGATATCTGCGCTTTAAAGAGGTTGAACTATTTTAGCGAAATTTTTTGAAAGCGTTGTTTAATCGGTATTTCTATAATACAGTATGTAAATATTCCGTTGAGCTTCAAAATAAGTTATATTATTCTGTCGTCCTCAGGGCAACACCACACAAATGCATTTGCAAACTAAAGTGCTTCGTTGTTCTTGAGATAACACTCTCTCAGTAGATACACTTTGTATAGGTATGCAGTATGCACGTACCTATCTTGACACAATCGATATAGCTGGCCCACAACTTTCATAAGTATTTGTTTAGTAAATTTGTAAGTAATAAAAAGGCAGTATTAACTCAACTTCTGAGGAGGTACTTATTCTTATTCAATATTTTCTTTCCATCATCTTTTCATAAACACATAATCTTGTTAGTAACTAACCTAATATTCTTGATATCTTATTTATATGACATGAAACTTAACTTGGTTACTAATTAACTATCTAAACAAAATCCTAACAAACACCAGTAGCTTTATACAACTACTAGCTGTTGCCCGCGACTTCGTCCACGTCTTCGCTGCTATTGGTCGCAGCGTGATGTTATATAGCCTAAAGCCTTCCTCAATAAATGGACTATCCAACACAAAAAGATTTAGCTTTTCGAACCAGTAGTTCCTGAGATTAGTGCGTTCAAACGAAAAAACAAACCCTTCAGCTTTATAATATTAGTATAGATACATACAACCAACTAGGTAATGCAATAAGTAGGTACGTGTACCGTGGATTTTCCTGTATTTACGTTAAACATACGATATACTAATAGGTTGTTATTGGATGCAACGTAGAAATGCATGTTAAATTTTACATCCAGTTTTTAATGAGTAGTCAGGAATTAAATTGCAAAATTCAAACTGAGTATATTATTCTGGATGAAAGAAGATTGACAAAACGAGTCTATGAAGGAAGAGTGGATGGAAAAGTTGGAAGGGGAAGACGTCGGCGAACGTACTCCGACCAAATCGGAGACATTCTGCGTGAAGAATGTTATGAAAGTTCATGAAGCGAAAGTTGTATGTCAGGATCGTAGCAAGTGGAATTCCGTGATCTCTGCCTACCCCTCTGGGAAACAGGCGTGATTATATGTATGTATGTATGTATATTCTGTAACACAGGCATAATTATGCTTATCATCTGCAAATTATCAGCTAATGAAACAGCTAATAAAATCAAAACGTTTGAAAATTAGTCAATACGGAAAATAATACCTTGATATTATTGTTTCTGCAATAAAATTAATAAAGTGTCTTAGTGGACCTCTGTGAATTATGACATATTACTCGTAGTTATTGCCTTTGCAAAATAAATTCATACTTTGACAAGTGTATTTAGGTACATAAATTTTAGATAGATAGATTTATTGCCACAATCTTAGTAAAAAACTATTGCAATTACAAAAAAAAACACTTTTGTTATTTTTTTACGTCTAGGAACTAACCATTTCTTAATTATCACCTATGATAAGCGCACAACCTGTATGACTTGGTCGTACGCATTTTTTATATATATAGATAGCAAGACATTTACAAAAATTATACTGTAAATAGAAACTAAGTAATAACTAGATGCAGTGATAATACTGATAATCACACGCATCGTAGCTAAAAGGTACAAATATATTTTTGAGTAGGAACCTTAGAATTACTGTTAAGAACAGGGTATTTACTATGTATATTACGTTTTTTGAGTTCTCGAAATTTCGGCACTGTGGCAAGAACCATTTTTAAGCATTAAGGTCATCAGTTAATTCTGACCATGTTAGTTTGCAATCTTGTATTTTGAGTACCCCTGGTATTTCCATGTTATGATGTACGTACGTGATGGTGACTGTGCTACACCCATGACAACATTATACCGAAACAGAATGTACCTCCATTTGCAGCCCAGTTTGTATTAATTGTTGTAGGTGCAAGTTTGTCGCGCCTCAGGTGCAAGTTGTTGTAAGCTCCCGGTAGCCACCGACTAATTGTTAGTTACAATATGGAGCCCCATATTATTGTAACTAACAATTCCCTTTCAATTTAATTCCAATCTCATCTCATTACCAGTATGTCTTGCTTACACACACGTGTTTGTGTCTGTTAAGAGAGCGCATGCACTAAGACGGTTCACATATCGTTAAATAAGGTAACATATTTTGAAATAAATCCCTCGCAAACGCATGCATGTACTGTGTTAATTGGTTAGGACTGAAGTACTTTAATACAAACCAATTTCTTGCTAATGATTTGATCAATAAGCCATAACTACTTATTCTAATGTACTATTATAACAAAACCTATGAATTAAAATAATTAACGTTCGTAAGTTGGCCTTCGAAGTTACCGTTTTGGCAATGGATGATGCGACTCGTTTGAGATAGTGACAAAAGCTAAATGCACGACTATTTTCCTTGAATTTTGGCCGTAGACTAGAATAAGTAGCTACTCACGGAAACAACATAAGATTGAAATGTTAATGCATTGTTGCGTTTTGCAAACGCGATGCTACGTGGAGGAGCGGAGTGCTCGCGTGGGAAATGCCAGTCAGCGTCTGTCTTAAATCTGCAGTCTGGCGAAGTGATGTGCCGATTCACTTTCAGTACCTACCAGGAACCGGCTCAGCGAGCGCTCGTTTCGGAAGCGCTTTACAAGCGTAGTACAAAAAAAAATTTGGCAGTAAAAGTTAGCTGGGAACTTTTAGAAATTGCCGGGAATAATCGGAAACGTTGCAATACTAAAACCACTCTTATGGGATTGATGGGACTGATAGCCCTGTACAGATGTAGCGAATAACCCCCTTATTCATAAAACTTAACAAACCTCTGTTAACTAAACGTTGTTTTGTCCCTTTCTCACAAACATAAATGTCAAAGTGACAGATAAAGACAAATCAACTTTAGCGGCTTGTTAACTAATTGAGGCTTGATGGACGTTTATGAATAAGGGGGTTATTCTTTCCCATAGGCTAAACTCGAAAAACCACAAGACCCGAAGTGGCTACGCTTTCATAGCCCCCTAGTGCTACGCGTACGCGCTACGCTCGAAGGCCATAGCTATATATTTTCCCTATGTAGTCCATAGCGACTAAGAACAGAGTTACTCGACAATCGGGTTTTCGGCGCTGAATGAATTAAATGATTGAAAAGTTCATGTCTGTTGGCACAAAGTACAATATATATACTGAGATAGAGATACCAGTGAAATACTCCACATAAATAGATCGTAGCGCCGTTGTGTTTTTAGTAAGAACTAACCGCACGAACGCTGCATCTCTGTCACTTCAATATGCAAGTGCGATAGAGATAGCACCCAGTAATATCTGGTACAAATAGAAAAAATCGTACTTCCAGCTGAAAGGCCCCTGTCTGTTGGTGTGAAACTTTATTAATCAATGTCAAATGTCAGAATGAAAACTGGTTACTACCATTTATTATGACAGATGTTAATACGGTAATTGATTGACAGTTCTATAGTCGTATTCTGAGTTTATATTAGTATTATGTCGATGGGCAAGCATTATTCACTAAAGTTGAGTCCAGAATTAGGCGAACTAACTTGACAGCCGAAAATGTTGCCAGACATAGGAAAAAATAAATAGTGATAGGTTTAAGTCGACACAAATATGTCGTTACGCTTGTACCTTCTATAAATTTGATTCTATTTATATTATATCAAGTAATTGTCGTGTAAGTATTGTCAAAAGCCGAATGGCTTGCTTTGTTTGGCTAATGGTCCAAACTGTCAACAAAACAAAAGGGCGGAGGGATCCTTAACGATGTCCAAAATTATGTTCGATGTATTTTTAATTCCAACCCATTTTTATTATTATTATTTTGCTTAGGAAAATTATTAGTTTGATTCCATACACAATATTAATGATTAACTAGACTTTTTAAACATCGATATTAACAGCACTAGCCAAACTGTGGCAACATTAGTGTACAATGAACTGTCAAGTTAGTTCGCCTAATTCTGGACTCGACTTTACATATTTGCCTTACTATTCAATCGTATTGAATTTTAAAGGTGTGAGTTTTAAGTTACCGATCTCAGGCAATTATTCGCATGCGCAATAGACGTATGCGAAAGCCTAAGCTTGTCCTTAAGATGTTATTCAATTGAAATAAAGAAAATATATAAATTTCATTTTTTTTAACTGAATCGTTGCTGGCAACCGAACAAGTTGGGTATTTTGGCAACAGCACATCACTAGTCTGGATCCAGCGTGCCATAGTGTCTAGTAGGAAAACTGAACTAGTCTATTGATTTAAATAAACTAAGCCAATGCCGTTCGGTTTATTTTGTTCATTAGGTCACATCTCTCGTACGATTGGAATATTAAAGGATCTTTTTCTATTAATATTAGCACTCTAATAATTCTGTGCTAATATTTTGCTACAAAATTCGTAAGTCTATGTAGGTAGTAGGTTTTAAATAAATACAAAATACAAATACAAATGTAATTAACTTGTTTAACTTACCTATTAATTATTCTCAGAATTTGAAGTGTGACAATGTGACTATAATTATCATTAGAGCGCTCGTGGCCCAGCGGCGCCCGCGTACCGCGTGCGGTATGCGAGGTTAAGCAATGTGGGCGCAGGTCAGTTCTTGGATGGGTGACCGCTTTGAGTGGTTACCAACTGAGCGCTCTCGTGCTTTGGAAGGCACGTTAAGCTGTTGATCCCGGCTGCTGTCTACGACAGCAGTCGTTAAGCCAAGTTAGAGGCCTTCGGGCGGCTTGAGAACTTCTAACAGTCAAGTTGCCCACTCACTTGACAAAGGGGGTCGAAGTTGCACCAGCAAGGAGTATATACCCACCGTTACCCTACACGTGATGGTGCTAAAAGTGCAACAAAAACTGGCAACCGTACTGTCTTCTCGAAGATCTCACGGTTCGTAAATAAATGCCATACGATTAAATAAATAAATTATCATTTATCACATATTACTGTATGCGATGGAATCAATTTGAACAATCATGGTGATTTCGAGACTTAAATAAATACGTGTATTGTGAATAAAAGACGAGCTATCTAATCTGATCCGTCATAATTAGTGGATTAAACGAGGTTCCAGCGACGTATAACACCAGGTATCAATATAAATTCCAAACGTATTGATGTCGCAATCAAATGTTGAAAACGTGAGCAATTCAGTGCCGACGATCCCACAAAGAGCTTCAACCGTGCATCGGAAATGAATCAGTTTCCGTTTTGAATGAGCCAAATGATATATGGTATATATCTTTACATGCAACTTCAATCTAAATACGACCCTAACTCGATGGCAAATGGTTCAAAATCTAACGCAAGGTGCGCAAACAAATTTTAACAGGATGCACTGCTTGCGGGACATTGTCCTCTTTGTGAATTTTAAATACTAAGTTCGCTTGTTTTTAAACGTTAGATTAACTATCGGGTTATTTTTTTATGGCAATTTAGAATAAAGTTTAATTGTTCTTAATTTATTGTTTTACTGTGCGTATTTTGTGTGCCGCTTCGACTAATAACTGATCTATCGTGGTAGCTCTGTTAAATTTAAATAATTGGTTCAAATGAAAATAGCAATATTACGTTTCGAATATATTTGGTTCATGGAAGAGATTTTCCGATGCATTGAGCCGTAA
Organism: Notocelia uddmanniana; assembly: GCA_905163555.1. Taxonomy (NCBI): domain Eukaryota; kingdom Metazoa; phylum Arthropoda; class Insecta; order Lepidoptera; family Tortricidae; genus Notocelia; species Notocelia uddmanniana. The sequence continues at coordinate 30,259,265 of LR991055.1, forward strand.
CGGCGCGGCACTGTTATCGGTGTATGACATAAATAAATAAAATTCACGTGGAAAATAGCCAATTTCACGGTGCATTGGAGGTTCTTTGCGTGGCATGTGCAAGCTTGCCGATGTCGTCGCTCGCGCCAACAAAAGCGTCGGTGGTGCGGGTAATTTTAATATCTAGTTTTACAGCCTGCGAGTAGGTGTAGTCAGCCAAGAAATGGTGTACCACTTCTTAACCTTAACACTCTGATAATATCCACCACATGCCACCGCTGTGTTCTTTCAAACTTGGACCACGTTACGAGGCGCGGACACAACGGCCGCTAGAAACTGGTCATAATTGGAAACGTGGAAGGTGGAAACGTGGTTAACATCGAAATGGAGCCTTCTTACCACATTCCAGCAGCATTCTTGCGATGAATTCTTTTTATTTTTTCAATGTTTTTTCTTTTTTAATTCTAAGCTAATGTATCAATAAGTACGATCTTCTCTGTGCCTTAGATAATTAACATCTTATGGAGAGAAGAACGCCGTATCGTCCAAAAATAGAAGAAGAAGAAGACGAAGAAATAGTTTATTAGTACAAACATAATACACAACCTTAATGCAAAATTTACACAGAAGATTTTGTACTAAATAATAAATACATCAGATGATCATGGCCTTCAGTCATGAAGATATGACTACTGAGAAAGAGATAGAGAGGGAGGGAGATGGGAGATGAAGAGAGAGAGAGAGAGAGAGAGATAATTATGTCTAAATGTGGTAAACCACTGATTGACTGTGTAGTTAGCTACAAAAGCAGCTGACAGAACAAGGTGCACACACTCGGTGAGAGACAGAACTTTTATGACCACTGACTGACTGACTATTTGGGCCATTCTAATATCTTTGCACACTGTCACAGCCGTGGATGCAACTACCATGTTGTAATGGTATGTTGTGTTGTGTCTTTATTTAGAATTTTACTGTTTATGAAATACTTATACTTAAAAAAATCATAATTAATTAACATTACGAGTAGGATTGCGTCCATGGCTGTGACAGTGTACACTAAAATGTCAATGATGAATGTATTGATAACTATGTTGCCTAGTACGTACGTATAATCATTAATCATTAATGCATCTCGCACGTTTTGATCTCTAACTTAGGCATTGTAGATTATCTAATCAACTTAGCATTATGTGCCTTGTCAGTCTAAGTCATAGGTAATTAATCGTAACTTTTATAGCATTTTCAGTGTCGCGTAGTGTAAAATTTGTTACTTTGTAGTTTTGAAGTTATTTATTATCATAGTCAGATAGAAAACATATTTTGCCATGTAGGCGTGAGCAAGTTTGCAGAATCATTTTTTTATTTTTGTTTATTGACAGTTTTCTGTTAAGTATATCGACAATTAAATGGATTTAATGGAGCTCTCAAGCAGGCTGAGCGGTGCGGTGTTTGCACTGCGCAAACTAAAGCCGTTGGTTTCTCGTAATGTGCTGAGGCAAACTTATTTTTCTCATTTTCACTCGCTCATGACTTACGGTGTAGTACTTTGGGGTAACTCGACTGATGCTGTGAGGGTAATGCGTATGCAGAAACGAGCACTGCGGACCATGCTTGGCCTCAATCAGAGGCAGTCCTGCAAGACGTTGTTTGCTGAGCACCGAGTTATGACGCACTACTCACAGTATCTTTTCGAAGTAATTATGTTTACACGAGAACACTTGTCACAGTTTAAGCGAGTGGAAGTGACGGGCAAGTGCTTTCGCAGCACGGGAAAACTGCGGACAGTACCGCGTCGCACTGTATTACACGCTAAAAACGCGCGGGTAATAGGGCCGACCTACTACGAGCACCTGCCTGCCGACATAAAAAATGAACCTAGTGAGGAAACGTTTAGGCGCAAACTGAAGAACCTTCTATTGGATAAGTCATTTTACTCTGTAAATGAATATATTGTAATTCTTAAATAGAATTTCGTCAATTTTATTGTAATATTTACTATTGAATTGACACTTATTATGAATTGTAGTCATTACCATTCTTCTTATTGTTAATAATAAGATTTAACATTGTTTTTAGTTATAAGTTCTGACATTAATGAATTGATACTTTTCTGGTATCATTTCCAAATTTAATTATTTTAGTATATTAGTTTTGATATAATTTATTCAACTGACATTGTTATGATTGGTACCTTGACATGGTATAACTTAATTTTTATGTATATTAGTTTAGTGTATCATTTTATTTTTTCTATTATTATTCTTTAAATTGATTATTGGTAAATCATCATCATCATCATCATCATGTCAGCCGAAAGACGTCCACTGCTGGACATAGGCCTCCCCCAGAGACTTCCACAATGACCGGTCCTGCGCCACCCGCATCCAGCGGACACCCGCGATCTTCACCAGGTCATCAGTCCACCGTGTGGGGAGCCTGCCCACGCTACGCCTTCCGGTACGTGGTCGCCACTCGAGAACCTTTCCGCCCCAACGGCCATCGGTTCTACGTGCTATGTGCCCCGCCCACTGCCACTTAAGTTTAGCGATTCGGAGGGCTATATCGGTCACTTTGGTTCTGCTGCGGATGGCCTCATTCCTGATGCGATCACGCAGAGAAACTCCCAACATAGCTCTCTCCATTGCCCTTTGGGTGACTTTGAGCCTTCTTATGAGGCCCATAGTAAGCGACCACGTTTCAGTGCCATATGTCATCACTGGCAACACACACTATTGGTAAATTCAGGTATATATTTTAGTATATACCTTTATGTTACTATTATTATTTTACATTTAATTTTCAATGTACTGACGATCGATATACGACTAGCAATATAAGCGAATATGTTATGGAGATAAATAAACTAAACTAAACTAAACATTAATCTCCACATCCAGGATCATTAAATTTTGTTCAGGAGAGAAGAATATTATACAACTTCATTAAAGCCAACGTTGTTCCTAAAAACAAAACACATGTTTAGTGAAAAAGTGTCTCAATAGGTGATCTGTGGTCTCAAATAAATAACTAAACGGGTATCGAGTTAATTTTTAACAGTTAATTGCATACATTTTCACTCAAGCGTAAGGACAAATCAAAATGTTATATTACCTTCTGAAAATCACAACCTAAACCTAAAAGTAAAGCGCTCTCAAAAAGTTACGCCATTAGCTGGTGCTCTCACCTTGTACAATGTTGTAAAATTACTCAGCGTTGCTCGAAAGTTCCCGCCGGCGCCGGCCATCGGTCTAAATCAATAGACCGGTAGCATCTTGTTAGTCACATTTCAATAACCGAAGGAGCCCCATTAGGACGATCGCCTTTATAGATACTAGCTCCAGTATGCAATAGCGATATTTGCATAGGAGTCCGCGAACGCGATATGGTTTGAATACGTAACGTGGCCGGTCCATTCTACGAGCGAACCGCCATCTTCAATAATATTTGATAGATGTTGAAAGGTTACAGAGAGTTGCTAGACTGAAGTGGCAGTGGGCGTGATTGCTTGTAGAACCGGTAGCTGTTGAGACAGAAAGGTGCTTGAGTGGCGGCCACGTAAGGCCCCAACAAGCTGGACCGTCGATCTCGCCTTTGGATTATGGCGGCGCACTGTGGAGATGCCTACGGAGACTGTGTTCAGCAGTGGACGTCATTCAGCTGATATTATGATGAGATTTTGAAATAAAGAAGACAAACATCAACACTTAATTACGATGTAAACTATACTAAATTATAAAGAATAAACGCAAAAAGAAAAGAAAATAAGTGGTACAATAACGAATTAACGTCCAAATGGAGTCTTCTTTCCTCATTCTAACAGCATTCTTGCGGTGAATTCCTTTTGTTTTTTCAATGTTTTATTTTTATTCTAAGGTATCAAGAAGATTATACCTGTGCCTGAGATAACTAACACATATCTGTCTTATGGAGAGTATTCTAATAGGAATAAATTTGATGAAAATGGAAACGAGTGTATTTATAAAACAAAGACGATATTGATGAACTCAAACGCTCGTGGAATGGCCCGGCAGAATCAACGTGCCGCAGCGAGAATACCGTTTCATAAGCCACAGCCATATTTCGTTGTCTGTGTTATCTCGGGAAAATGAGGAAGGTAACCTAAACTATGTAGTACGTACCCGTTACTTTGCCTAGTAATGCTGCAACGCCAAGCGGTTAGATACACTGTTTTATTTACTCTTTATAGGCGAGAAATTTGGTTCACTGTTTCGTAAATTCCAACTGCGATTCTTAACTTTGATCAATTACGTATTTTAATATATTTCATAGTGGATCTTGAATTGAACTCTTTAGTAACTTGGATTAAATATCATTCTACAGTGCCTTGTAAGTAATGAGGGTAAATTGGATTGTGATTATTGATTACCTAACTGTTAGGCTTCCTGACTTTAGCGAGATCAATAAGTGGTATTTTGTGCTTTGACATTAACTTACTGAAGTCGCATAGAATTTCGCACTCGACGGCATACTGTCTTACATTTGCGGAGTAGTAAAGTCATGCGTGGAAACTGGGCTTAAGTACTGCGTTCCTATCACCCCGCTTCCGCGCGGTACTGTTTCAAATGACAGTTGACACTGACAGCGTATTGATATCGTACCTCCTCCACAAGTCAGGAAGTCGCCAGGGTCAGTTGCACCATCTTACAATTGACAACATTTCATTTTTTAAGCAGGGTTTTTTTTCCGATGGAATCCAATAGAGGGTAAAAAATTTAGTACCTATAAAACCACATTTTTAAATTCTTGAAAATATAGCAATTTCATATTAATAAATCAAATTCAAAAGATCCTTATTCTAAAAGAAAGTAAGTGACAAGAAAGGCGTCACCGCGTAACAAATCATACAGAAGCACTGTTACTAAGACAGATTTACTAAAGAAAGTGAACGGCTGTTTTTTTGTGCGCTGTGATATAGGCTTTCTTCACATTTTCGTAAATATTTAGAAAACTAATAGCTATAAAAATATTAAAAAATATTTGTTTTTTGTTAACAAATTAACGAAATGAGTTAAGATTTCATACTACTTAAAATTTTTAAATGTTGTCAATTACATAACAATCAACGTTAAATATCGGCGCCGATAGCTGTCATTCCATAGAAATTTGTCAAACTTCCCATAAAATCAGATTTTAACGAACACCGCTTACAATTACAGACGATGTGGTGCAACCCAGCCTAATAAGTCTTTCAAAGTCAGAACGACAGTGATACCAAAGTGTGTCGAAGGGTACATCCTTCGGTTCGCCAAACAACAAAAAACAAAAGGAAGGTTAAAATCGTTAGGTAGTTTCAGATGTCCGAAGGGTAAACTGCCGAGAACAAGGAGCCTTAAACCTTAACATTATAAATTCGCAATGTAGGAAGGCTTAGTGTGGGCAGGCCCCCCACAAGGAGGACTGGTGTCCTGGCAAGGGTACGAGGTAATGACTCATGGGTGTCCGCTGGATGCGGGTGGGGCAGGATCGGTCATTGTGGAGCTCTTTGGGGGAGGCCTTTGTTCAGTAGTGGACGTCTTTGATGCTACTGCTGCTGCTGCTGATGATGATGATGACGATGATGATAATTAATTCATGACTACATGAGCGGTTTATGCAGGAGCGTTCGTGGCCCAGCGGCGCCCGCGAACCGCGTGCGCTATGCGAAGTTAGGCGTCAGCGTCGGGCGACGTCAGTCCTTGGATGGGTGACCGCTTTGAGTGGTTACTAACTGAGCGCTCCCGTGCTTTGGAAGGCACGTTAAGCCGTTGATCCCGGTTTCTGTCTATGATAGCAGTCGTTAAGCCAAGTTAGATAGTCAAGTTGCCCACTCAGTTTACAAGCCTAATCCCAATATGGTCTAGTTTCCCCCTCGGGTTGCAAGGTCAGATGGCAGTCGCTTCCGTAAAAACTAGTGCCTATGCCAATTCTTGGGATTAGGTAGCGGACCCCAGGCATCCTTCAGGATGCAATTGTACTGAGAATAACGCAAGGAGGATGATGATGAACGGTTTATGCAAGATACGAAACAACGCAAACGTATGTACGCAAATAATTGATTTAATTTAAGTAATTATATTACATCCACAGTTATTTCTGAGTGAAAAATGAAATGAACCATTTATAAAAGTAAAATTAAACGTTTACTTTGCTTTAAATCATAGTTTAGTGCAATACCCTGGAGCGAACTTAAAGTCGTATGCGGATTTGGTGGTCCAGCAGGCTTAAGGCTTGGCCACCTGCTCCACCCAACCAAGCTTTGAAAACACAATTTGCGGCGCCTTTTGTGCTCGTGTTTACTTTTATGCAATTTGTTCGACTTTGTATCTGCATGTATATCTGTTTACGTTATTACAGCTTTGGATCTGAGCGTTAGGGTAACTCCGAAACTGTCCGTACGGTAGGTATGTCTTAGTGACAATATAAATTTTTTTTGTTGTGAAAAGCAACAGTTGTATCCTAAAGCTCATTTGAAAAGTAACGTAATTGCTTGGTAGCTAAACATTGATTAAACGATATTTAATTTAACGGCTTAACCTTTTAGCAGCTTTGTGAGCTCCGCTGTATCAACACCGCGATTTTATTTCCAAATTTCATAATTTCCTAAAACTGAATCGCCAAAAAATCCATACTACACTATACTAATACTATAAAATATGCTAAATTTATAAATGCGAAAGTAACTCTGTCTGTCTGTTAACTCTTCACGAAACTGCTAAGCCGATCGGGCAAGAAATGTACAGTGAGGTTCAAAAGTGCATGGACATGTTTCAACCCTAAGGGTCTCCCTAAACCTATCGACGTGCAATCGGCAATAGCCGATGGAAAATAAGCTTTATATCTACGCAATAAGAGCGTAAACGACGTTGACGCGTCGACCGGCGTCGGCCGAGGCGATCCGAGCCGAATCATGCATTTGTAGCTCTGTTTGCGTGAACATAAAGCTTCTTTCTATTGGCTTTGGCCGATTCCGCGTCGATAGATGTGGGAAGACCCTAATACTACAGCAATACGGTCGACATCTATCTGTCCATGCAGTTATGAACTCGACTGTACTTAGTCAAGGTTATTTATTTAGTATTCTATCTACATAAATCTTAGTAGCGTCCTCCCTGCGGGAACAAGAATTTTTGTTTTCAATACAATTCTCAATAAATTTCATTACATTTTATTTGCGACTACCTGTTGCATTACTGTACTGTTTACTTTACTGATTCGTAGGTAAATTGTACGATTAAGTACAATTACGCTGTTAGGTTAAAATATTAAATTAGTAAAGCATATTACCCACAGCAAATGATGTGCCACATTATGCTGTAACCTTTTGTGTATAACCCACATTAATCCGTGCGACAATCGATGAGTCATTACATTACGCCCATGCCTTACGTAATACACGATAAACACCATTTCGATCTCGATTTAAAAGGTGTGTAAATAAAGGAGAGACGCGGAGAGCAAACAAAGGTCATAAAGCATGTCAGGGAACGCCTATATATAATCAGCTTAGTGATAAATTGGCAAACAGCACGCGAGCGACACAGCTGCTTCCGGACCGCAACTGACGTCTGTCTTCGCTTCCAACTATTATTATTTTTCATACCTTCAACTGAGGCATTTATGCCTTTTAATACTTATTTTACTTCTCCATTACACTGACTAGCAAACTCATAGTGCAATATTTTTAGGTCTGAATTGTGTAATATATGTTTTTATATTGTAAGTTTTATATTTTAAATATACAATATTGAATTTTGAATCTGGGATGCCATGACAAAGTGACCGAGAAAATCTAGTAAACGCCGATAACGAAAATTATGTATGATTATAATATTTAGTATTCTTTACAACTGTCTACCAATTAAATAACATAAATATACTTATATAGAACGCACAGTCACACCTATAAAATTTAATTTACTACACCAATAATATACTAATTGACCTAATTGTACAATTATCAATTATTAATTGTACAATTTATCGGCCTGTTTAGCCTAGTTGGTAGTGACACTTTCACCGAAGATAGGTTTCACCGAAGATGGAATCCCGGCCAGGGCATTATTTATACATTTAGCACGGATATTTGTTCCTGGGTCTTGGATGTTTTCTATGTATTTAAGTGTGTATTTATCTATATTAGTATGTATATCGTCGTCTAATACCCATAGTACAAGCTATGCTTAGTTTGGGACTAGGTCGATTTGTGTATTGTCCCCCAATATTTATTTTATTATTTATTTATGTTTACCTAGGAACAACATTTTTAAACTGAAATCGAACTGTATTATAAATCCATAACAATCTAATATATGCATTTATTGCTTCCTTTCTATTTTGTCTTTTTCTGATGTATGTGACTATTTGTTTTCAGTTTGTCGTGTTACCCTCTTGCCTTCACCAAATGGACTCTGCGGAAGACTAGTGCTGGTTTAAAGCCAGTAACATGCTGAGCAGGGTACATTTCGTGACACCTACACTCCTACTTTTTGTGTTGTCTCAAATAAATGTTAGAATTTTGAATAAATTATAATAACCGTTGAAATAAAAATCACAAGTATTGCCTTCCAACATTAAAACGATATATTATCTGGACCACAACATTCACCTCAATTTCCAGGAATATTCTGTAAGCTAAAATTTTTATTCTCCTTTTTTTTTTGTCTCATGAAATCCTTTGCCATTCATTTTATGGAGGAATATTTTACTTGGCTTAACCGCATGGCAGGTGGAGGACTAAGCCGCGATAAAAGGCTTATTACCTTCGTTTCTTTGTTTTGGTTTGCTAGTTTACGAATTTGTTGTGACTAATAAGTAAATAAAAATGCTAATGTTTTATGAAAAAAATATAGAGCTGTTTTACTGCATTTCCAGAGCATAGAAGATTGAAAATTAAAGACATTAAAAAAACGAATTCTAGCAGCATTTTTTTAAATACAGCGGTGTAACGGAAAACGAAACTATGTTATTAGGAACGGGGCTCCTACTTTCTGATACTCTGAGAAGCTCACCGAAACACGGTTGCGTTGCTACGGACAGGTAATGAGAAGACCCGAAAGCCACATGACCCTTAAAGTACTGGATATTGAGTCAGGACCGAGACGCCGCGGAAGACCCAGACTCACATGAATATCGATAGTGAATAACGACCTCAAAGCCCTAGAATTAGACCCTATCACGACCCAAAATAGATCTAGCTGGCGAAAGGGGATTAGGCGAGCCGACCCCAACTAGACATGGGCAAAGACCGGAGAAAGAAGAGGGGGCTGCTACTTTCCTGTGATGGTAAGGCTTTTTATTTGCCGCGGAAGACTGGCAATGTTGTTCAGTTCATCAGGATAATGGTCTAAAGGCAGTGTAAATATTTCAGTTACGCTGTGAATGACTGTGTACTTATGTAGTTAGAGAATGTTACAATGTTTTTTTGCGTTGTAATAATTAAATATATGTAATCCCCCCCCCTACCCCCTATTCATATTCATAAATCTAAGCAAGCCTAAATTATGTCTTTGTCCATTTCTCGCAAACATAAATCTTAATTTGCCAGATAAAGACATATGAATTCTAACAGCACATTATATAAATAGGTTTAGTGTACGTTTAGGAATAAGTGTGTTTAATTTATTTGACAACAAACTGTTCCGCAGTTTGGCGAAACTTTGTACTAGTTTAAGATTTTTTTCATATAAATATATTATTGAGCAGTATATAAAACAAAAATAAGGATTATCTAAACAGTTAAAGTGATAGGTACTCGTATTTTAGATCGACCAGAGAGCAGGTTGTAGAGGTATTCTGTGCAATTTGTTCTTATTTTTTCAGACAGTAAATACTCGTATTGATTTCGATATAGGGCAATAAGGCTACACTAACAATAACGACTCGGCTTTGGTCCACTACCCAAATGAAAAAAACATTGCTCTGTGGGTCTAACTATAGTGGACACTTTCATAATTTCATTTCAATCGTGTGATTTGTTGGTCGGTGGAAATGTAGTTTATTGTAACATGGTTTGAAATCGTTTTGATGCAAATTCGCCAATTTGTTTTTTCTATTAATCGCGGTATGTACCAAACTAGTTAACAACTTCAAACCGATCGAGTAGGAAGCGCTAAGGAATAGATATTTGGATGGAATATTTTATTGAAGCATATTTTTTATGATTCAGCTGTGTTTGGCATTTTATGGCATAGGTAAAAATATCCTAAGCTGAAAAGACCCGATTAAAATCTATCCTTCGGCACGCTGTTACTTATCTGTTTAATAATAATAAATCTTGGGGGACAATCTTACACAAATCGACCTAGTCCCAAACTAAGCAAAGCTTGTACTATGGGTACTAGACGATCATATACATACTTATATATCAATAAATACATACTTAAAATACATAGGAAACATCCAAGACTCAGGAACAGTATTTGCGATAAATGTACCAATAATGGCCTGACCGTGATTCGAACTCGGGGCCTCCGGCTACGTAGGCCGGGTCACTATCATGTATAGTCTGATAAGTTAGAAATATAAGTGCATCTTGCTTAAATTAACACAAATTAATAAAAGGACGAAAGACAAACTTTTTAACCTGTTAGAAAATCCGGTTCGAAGGATTACGAGTATTTGCATTACCATTTGTGCACAAGACATTACGTTTTAGCATCACTTTTTTTATTTTCCACCCGTTATGGACGATTCACACCAAACGGCCTGAGTCGGCGCGCACGCCACCAGAGTCAAATTAATTCGAACCCTCCATACAGAAGCTAGACTTCGTATCCAAACGGCAGCGGCAGAGCTGGCGGCATGCAGCCGACCAACTGCCCGCAGTGCCCGCAACCCATTCAAATAATGAAATCTAACTTCTCTATGGAGGGTTTGAATTCCTTTGACTCTAGTGAGGTGCACGCAGACTCCTGCCGTTCGGTGAGAATCGTCCATTAGTACGTTAAGGACGCATGGTATTCAGGTAAATTCTCAGTAATAATAATTCTCAGTCAAATTTAAAGTAGGTAAAGTTTAGATGTGCGATTGAAATTCTCGTAAGTTTGTTCGTATTTTTTTTATGAAATGGTATTGATGACGTAGTCCTTTATGTTATCTAATAACAGAATAAAAAAATAGTATTAACAAAATTATATTAACTCCGTGTTCAACAAAACGACATATTATTTAGATGTTTAGGTACCTACTTGTAGAGTGGATTTGTAAAAATAAAACAATAGGAAATGTATTATCGATTCTCCAATCGATAACACTAGTACATTGTTTCCTTTTTATGGGTCTTTTTTGACCTAGTTTGTGTACTTTTTAGTTCAATTATCTCATATTTGATAAGCAAAGTTTTTATACACATGAATAATAATTAATAATAAAAGCATTAAACTCTAGTTCCATGGTATTAGAAACTGTATGTGACATTATGCTGCTTAGTTGTTCAATAAAATTATACATAAATTCGACCAAACAGGATCAGACAGGAATAAGGCTTATTTATTACAAGATTATTATATATACTATATTGATGTGTAACGCCAGATTAAGTCTTTGTGCCTGCTTAGTCGAATCCGGGCATAAAGAATAGTAGATTGTGTCTCAAGGGAGCAAAATGATATATTTATGGGGAGGACGGTATATTAAATCCTAAGTGAAGCGAAAGATTCTAAAGGAGAATCTTGAGCGTAGTGAGGGATTCAAGTGGGAAAGAGGGAAATAATTTTGCTACCGTGTGACACATACTGCTTTTCACACTGCCTATGAGGCCCGCTGCTAAAAATATGAAATGTCTTATAAATAATTTTCGCACATACTGCTTTTTACACCTATGAGGAAAAGAGTCATTGTTAGCCTCAACTGAGGAAAGAAAAGTATGACTTTAATCCCTTATGCAGGGGCAACAGTAATTATTTTCAGAATAGCAGGTGTGAAAAATTAATTTGTTTTACCTGTAATAGATAATAGTAACTGCAACAATGCCGACGTCGCAGCCACACCAGCGAGACCGTACATGTCTATGACATTTTCTGTCTCCGTCCAGACATTGGAAAAGTCTATAATTTTATATTTTCATCATTGCTTTTTATTTCATGTCGATCCGTTATTGCTGAACTCCGTCTTCCGAAGCGTTGGAAGATTCTTATGTTGGATTTCATTGTATTGTTCACCTGAAACAAGTGAAGTTATCTATTAATGAGTAACATACAATATCGAGCAATTTTCTTTAATGACGTAGTACAAAGAGAAGTTTCTTCATCATTAATTGTAAATCTGGATAGCTTGTTTTATGATATACCGTACGCAGCTCTGGGTATCGTATTATTTGCGGCGTAAAGCAAATCCGTAAAAAGTTAATTTAAAAATTTATAAATTATCTTATCAAAATGTTTTTATGGGAATTCTATACTGGGTCTTGTCTAAGTTTTAGTACAGTCGGCATCATAAGTAGCTGGACACTTTGGGACTTTGTAGCTTTCACCCATTAGACATTTAGTATGACAGTTTAAACATGACGTTAAAGAGACAAGGTACAAAGGTGTTCAGCCCCTTGTGAGGTCGACCGTACCTATTTCGAGTAACAAATGATTTTTTTGTCTACAAGGAAGAAATGCGGCTTGAACTCCTTTTTGTTTTTTTTTTAATTTGCCAAGAAACGGGTTAACATGTTAACACGAAATTTAAATTAAGTCACATACATGTTATGCTTTCGACCCACATTGCTTTATGTTTTGGATCACTATTAATAAACATGATTGTTTAAAAAAATATTTTTTCGTCACTTTTCGACTCTATGTTAATGTTCCTAAGGTCGAAAAGTGCCGAACCTATTCATTCTTCGACTGTACATAACTTTGTTTTTCAATGAGCAACATCTTTGTATAAGTAATTAAGTATAGTACAATTTGCAAAGGCAATATTTTATAAGAAAAAATACACCCATTAGTATAGCTACTCAGATTTGAAATGCTATAAGCGCCAGTCATTACTGAAATGTAAGTGCCCAAATTAACCTCAAAGCTGATTTAGCAAGAGGGTAATAACAAAAGTTTTTCACCCGTAACTCATTTCACGGTAAAATTGTGGCATTATGGTGGCAACTCACGATTGAGAAACGAGTAAAAATTACATTATAGTAGGTATATAGCTATTTTTCCACGACGGTGGTAAAAACATATGAACAGTCAGTAATCAAACACTATAGTGGTCGGCGGTTAAGAACCCTGACACCTGTCATATCCATACATTTTATAACCTAAAAGTGAGATTTAGATTATAAACTATATGGAAATGACAGGTGTCAGGATTGACTTCCTAACCGCCGACTACTATAGCCTTTGTATGTATGTATGTATGTATTACTTTATTGTACATAAAACACAACAAAATGATAAACGAACAAAAAGTAGACGTACAAAGGCGAGCTTATCCCTTCAAGGGATCTCTTCCAGCTAACCTCACTCACTTTGGACTCGTCAAAGTCAAAAACTCGTTGCCTAACCCTTATTGATTTGAGGTATCAATGTAGGTAATACTGTAATCCTGTTTAAACACGGAAATCTTACGTCGGTACGAAACACGCAGACTTAATGCCGAGAGCATTCCAAGTTCCTTCTTACCAAAACTTCATCTTGCCTATTTATATTAATAAGAAATTGAGCGAGATTGTATTTGCTATTACTCAATATGAGTTACTAAACTTCGCTAGACCATAAACTTTACGAGACGTCCAAAACATTGAGGTAGTTTTATCCGCGATAAAAGGTCTCATTGTGGAATTACTTTTGGAATGTAGAATTTGTATTCTAAATTAGTCAAAGGTTTGTTTTTCCCATTAGATCTAATATCTCAAACCTCATGTACTGAGGTGTTATTCAGAAACCGGGTTAGGGTTCCGTAGTCAACTAGGAACCCTTATAGTTTCGCCATGTCCGTCTGTCTGTCTGTCTTTTGTCCAAGGCTTTTCTCTGTGATTGTTAGCGCTAGAAAGCTGCAATGTATGGATATATAAAGCAATAGAACTAACATTCGTAAATTAAAACCAAAAAAATAATTAAGGTTACGCGTACACGTAAAGTGGGGATGTTTTTTTGCTTTAACCCTATGGTGTGGGGTGTTGTTGGATAGGTCTTTCAAAATAAATAGAGCTCTTCATTAATCACTTTTTGATAAAGTGAATATTTTGGGAAATATTCGCACCAAAAGAAAAAAAAAATTATCCCCCTCCCTCTTACTATTAAACTATGGGTCCAAAAATATGACAAAACCATGAAACTAAAGCTTAATAAAGACTTAATAAAACTATAGAGGACATGATCAGTTAAGCCGTTTTTGAGTTATAGTAAAAATGTCTTCTCTTCTTAGTAAAAGACGTATGAAACGCTGCGAAAGTGTTCTCTTTTGCTTTTTATTGATTTTTTTAAGCAAGTTCATTGGGTTACTACGGAACCGTAGGGTTCCGTAGTAACCCAATGAACTTGCTTAAAAAAAAACTGAGCATGGTGTCTTGGCCGATTTTTTTATAATAATGTCATTTGTAAAATTTTCACAGTTTCCATATACAAACGGGTATGGTGTGAGGTGACAGGTGAGGACGAGTTGGTTTGTGAATAAGAGGGCTGGTAACTATGAACCTTATTGACATTAGCTCCTTGCCGATGCACTATACGTGCGTGGCCTGATACGCACTTGGCGGGTTTTTAAAGATATACATAGAGAACAAAGAACCGGCCAAGTGCAAGTCGGATTTTAGTTTTCCAATACATTTTGCGACCCATCGCCTGATGAACAGAACGAGCAACTTTTTGAGCATCAGTCAAAATCCCAATTGCGTTACATTTTGAACGCGTGTGAAAATATGGTACCAGTTATTTTTTGGAAAAAGACGCTCGGTAAGTTGGAAACGTACGCAATTATGCCGGAAGCCTAAATGAACTGAATAGTCATGTAACTAGGTTATTAGTAAGTATTCATCATGCGATTGATTATACTAAAATATCACAATGGATTTCATCAGATAACACGCGTCAATGTAATTATCGTGTCATAATAGAATAATGGAGTTTTTGAAAGCCGCTGTCCAGATTTAGATACAAATTATGGACATTGATATGTCGCGCCCTTTCGGAATTTGAATGTCGAGGGTTTGTTTGAGTATAAATAAGCGTAAAGCAGTTCAGTATCACGCGAAGCCGTCGTTAGTTACTCCAGGAGGTGAGGGCGTCCTTGTGACCGCCAAACACCCGTGAATACCTGAAACGATGTCTCTACTGACGATCGAAAATATTTTATCTGTACCTTCATTCAGCAACGAACTACTTAATTTACATCTCATCTCACGGTTCAACCATTCATCCTGCTAACGCATAAGTTCCAAGGGTACAGAACTAGAAACTGGCCAGGAATTTCAACAAATTATGCAACTATTATTTCCCCCTTAATAGGGCAGAGGGTAATCCGATTTTTAATTGGTTTTCAATCTTATTTTACACCAACAAGTTTCATCAGGTGGTACCTATTTTACCAGTGCCCTATTAAGTGTTAAGTTAATACAGAGATGTCGCTAGTAGTAGCGGCTGAGAATGCCAGGCAAATATCCGCTGTGATCACGTAGTGGTCAATGTAGCCTAGTGGTAGGGCGCTGGTCTAGCAAACCAGAGGGCCGTGTTCGATCCCGCCTTCATCGTTCAGTTATTTTTTTTTGTTAGTTCTCTGTATAAAATAATTAAAATTATACTACAGATTTCAGTACCCAAACACTACCGAAATAAAATAAAATAATTAGGTTTAGAGATGCTTTATTACTCAAAAGAACAATACAGTTCACTTAAATGAGCTAACATAATAAAATAAATTCAAGTAAAATAGATTGAGCATGATTGTTACAGATTCACCGTGTTATAAATGTGTTTTTTTAGTTTAGTTTTAAATATACTGAAAGTTTCGCAATCTTTAACATGATTTGGTAGTTCATTGAACATCCGTGCTCCCTCATACATTATGCTACTTTTACCATAGCCAGTTCTATTTTTGCGCAGTTTTAGTTTGTTTGTATTTCTTAGAGAGTATTTAAATGTGCGTTGTGTAAAGTAAATGTCGGAATGCATTTGACCATTCAAAATCTTTTTCACAAATATGCATGTGGAGTAGGTGTACAATTGTTTTAAATTTAATAATTCTACTTTCTTATAGAGTAGCCGAGTATCCATCCTATGATCATACTTAAATAGGGTTTTAATGGATTTATTTTGTGATCTTTGTAGTGCTTTTAAATTTGATTTCGCGGCGCAGCCCCAAATTTCAATTAAATAATTTATATTTGACTTTATTAATGAATTGTATATCGTCAAGCGAGTTTTATAAGGGACACACGTTTTGATTCTGCGGAGTGCACCAGTTACTGAGGCCAACTTACCTCGTACGTGCTGAATATGATCTCTCCAGGTAAGTTTGTCATCTAGATGAAGCCCGAGATATTTTTCTTGATGAGAAAGATTTATCGGTTCACCATTAATAGTAAGAGAAACTTGCGAAGGAATCATTTTATTCTTTGCTTTAAATATCATATACGAGGTTTTCTTAGTATTAATGGTTAACAGATTACATTGACACCAGCTGTTGAAAAGGTTAAGGTCGTTTTGGGCTTGAATTACAAGATCTTCTAAGTTACGGCCGAAGTAAAAAAGGCAGGTGTCATCTGCATACAAAGTTATATGTCCTGACAGACCAATATTAGTTACATTGTTGACATATATAGAAAAAAGCAACGGACCTAGAATTGATTCCTGAAGAATTCCACATGATGCAACCGTACAAAGTTAATCGACATCATCATCATGATATCAGCCGAAGGACGTCCACTGTTGGACATAGGTCTCCCCTAAGAGTGTGAGTGTTTCCAAGAAAAAAACACTGCCTATTTTAGAGTAGGGCAAGGTCAGGCTGTTATTAGGTTGTGTCTAAAAATCCCGGGGGTCAGAATAAGGGGAAGGCCGAAGTGGAAATGGATGGATTCAGTATTAAAGGATCTATAGTAGGAGGGTTTTACAACGGTGTCGAGGAAGCGCAAGTCGCGCAAGAGTCAGTGTGGTACTGCAGAACCGGTTGGTTCAGGTTTGCGAGTTGCCACACCGAGCATGGCGCTCTATGTATCGCGCCTGCACTACACCGCCACGGCTGATGATGTGGTGGAGTACGTTCGCCAGAAGACCGACTTCCCGCTGAGGGTGTTCCAGCTGCGTTCGCGTCACTACGTGCACTTCAGCTCATTTGTGGTGCGCGTGCCGCGGCCGCTGCAGGAGACCATCGCGTGTGCTGACTTCTGGCCGAAGGGTGTCGTGTTTCGACGGTTCCGGGGCAACCTACCGAATCCTACACCGGAGACGACGATGTAACGGGGCCACGCCGTTTCGTCGCCTAAATAGATATTTTATAAGCTAAGTTTCATGGCGCATTGGGTTAACTGTAAGGCCATGTAAACATTTGTAAGAAATAAATAAATAAATAAATAAATAAATAGTGCTGCAACGTGTCCAACACTGACACGTCAGACAGGTCAAAGTGGAGGGAGAAGACGAGGAAGGCAGACCCCACAATTAGATGGGAATAATAATTGTCAAGGAGAGAGAGAGAGTGAAGTGCGCTGATGTATCTATCTACTTTGTTGTTTGTGTCTATTTATGTTCGATATTTAATTTTAGGTGGCAATTTTTACTGACAGTTCTTAATTACTATTTAAAAATCCAATTTGTTTGCTACTTAGTGGAATAATTACAAGTATTTGTTATAATTATATTTTTGAGCATTGTCTTATTAGGCCTCCGGGCGGCTTGAGAACTGCTAACAGTCACGTTGCCCACTCACTTGACAAGCCTAATCCCAATAAGGTCTGGTTTCCCACTCGGGTTGGAAGGTCAGATGGCAGTCGCTTCCGTAAAAACTAGTGCCTACGCCAAATTCTTGGGATTAGGCATCCTGCAGGATGCAACTGTATATACTGGGAATAACGCTAGGAGGATGATGATAATGTCTTATTAGAATCAGAATTATATGAAAAGTATGAAAACCACACTAAACTTGGGTACTGTACGTCCAATTTTTACGTATTTCTAAGTTTAGCTAATATAGACTGCACCGCAAAAGCAGTTCACCAGTAACCATCAGGAAAATACTTCGCGGATGAATAAAGAATGATGAATACTTATTTTGGCTGTTTCTTAAGAACAACAAAAACAACTTTAGGCTTCTCAGACAAACGTGCAAGGTGACCCATAAGAAATGCCCACCAAAAGATACAAAACACTCACAAATCAAAGAAAAATAAAATATCAATATGCTTTTTTGCACTTCTATATTAATAATTTCGTGCAGGGGTACGGTAGACCCGAACGAGACCTGTCTCAAATTGAAGAACGTATAAAAATAACGATTTTTGAGTTGAACATATGTATCCGCAAAATTCGGATTGTCGCGTATTTTGCATTTAAAAGTGTTAATTTGATGACAAAACGTCGGCCATATTGCCCACAGACTATATTGCTATATTAAATTTGTTGGTTGACAGTGTCGGCTACGTTCGAAAATCGTGAACTATTTTTGCGTCCGGTATGTTGGCCAGGTTGCTGGGCTGCGTTCTGGGTGATGGGCCATCATCGCCCATTGTGTGGATTCGGCTAGCCGCGTCTGCAGCGTTTTGTTTTTGTGGTTTTCAAGCGTTCTAGAGACCTATCGATTGTCACAATAACCGCCATCAAAGCGAATGTATGG
Organism: Notocelia uddmanniana; assembly: GCA_905163555.1. Taxonomy (NCBI): domain Eukaryota; kingdom Metazoa; phylum Arthropoda; class Insecta; order Lepidoptera; family Tortricidae; genus Notocelia; species Notocelia uddmanniana. The sequence goes on from LR991055.1 coordinate 30,278,000, forward strand.
GGCCTGTTACATGGTTATTAGTATCACGTGATACGTTCATATCACGATACGTGTCACGTGAATATTGAAGCAGAAACTATACAAATTTGAAAACTGTGATAATATAGACTCCCCAGTATTGTGATAATATTAATCGTGTAAAGGACACCACTAGAATGTTTGCTGAGTCTGTCCGCCATCTTAAAGCTGCATCTCTATTTTGTTGTGACAAACTACTAGGTGACTTATAGCCTTTAAACGTCTAGCAAAATTCTATCCCTATCTCGCTCTATCTCATAACTTAGTAGTACTGCTCATGCCGTTCGCCGCGCTCGGACGTTAGAGGCGCTATCGCGAACCGAAAATGAAGTAGCTGCCTCTCTATCGCACATGCATATTCGAACGATAGAGAGGGAGATAATTAGTTTTTGGTTCGCGTTAGGTCCTCAGGCGTCCACTTTGAAACGAATAGGGTATTTTATTATATGAGAAATAAAATTCAAAATGTGAGAAAAACCGGCCAAGTGCGTCGGACACCGAGGGTTCCATACAACTAAAATAACAAATGTGATTTATCAATATATTGGTATTTTTGGTAAAATATACGTCATACTAAACATTATCACCTAATTTCAAATACAGTTAAAAAATTATATGTGTGACAGACAACACACGGAATGTTCTTTGACTTTCTTCGACCGACCGCCGCGCTCGGACTGAAGTGCTACTGGGAACCGAAAACGAAATACATGCCTCTCTGTCGCACTTGCATATTCGAGCGCGGAGAGGGAAATACTTCGTTTTCAGATCGCGGTAGGCCCTCTGGTTGGTGCGCGTACGGCTCCTATTCCTGGATGGTGCGCGTATCGGAATGCAAAATACCTTTGGCGAAATTAACGGAACAAGTTGCTAAATAAGTTCCATTAATTGAAGAAAATATTACCAACTGTTATTATTATCACGCGAAATACTCATATAACGATCCGTATCATGTGAATATTGATGAATATTGAAGCAACATCCCTACAATTTGGAAAACCGCGATAATATTGACACATAATCTTGAGTGTAAAGGGTCCCACTGAATAGAATTTGGCGGAGAATAGAGAGCTGGGGGTCTACTCCGAAATTCGAACTTCGTATGGTGCCGTCTCTTTCACTCTCCTGTCATATACCATATGAGTGAAAGGGACGGCACCATACGAAGTTCGGATTTCGAAATTCGTAGTAGACTTTCTGTTACCGCGAAACGAAAACGAACGAACATCGTGTATTTATTTCCCTCAGTGTCGCTCGAATTTTCAAGTGCGACAGAGGGAGATACACGAACTTCATACGTGTTCGTTCGCGGTAGCAGCTCTGACTTCGCACCAAAAATACTGACACTGGCACATCATCATTTAACAATTGCACATCTGAACCGAATTTTAATGAACGATTAGTATTTTAGCTATACAAATCAGTACTGATTACGGTGTCAAATTTTTTACGTGCCTTTAAATACTAGCCTTATAAAAATACTTAGGATTAACTTATAAAGATACTTTGCCCGTGACTTCGTCAGCGTAATCTTTTACTCCCTATTTCATATGTTTATCCACACTACAAAGTATATTTGTATACGAAGTTTCATCATAATCCGTTGTTGTTATGTTTTTATTTTATAAATTTTTGTACACTATTTCTTTCGTCGTTTGCATTACTGTCACGAATAAATGTTTTCTTTATTTCTTTCTTATTTATTTCACCCGAGCGAAGCCGGGCTTTCATCTAGTTTGTTTCATAAAACGCTGCGTATAATTTCTAACATATTTTAGTAAAATAACGTACCGTAATTTGGAGAGGGAGTAAGGGTTAACTGTGTACTCGGATAATCTGCGTAGGTAAGCCACTTGTAACGCATGCGAGGCTATTAATTATTAATTGCTCAGACAACTTACATTGTTAATAAGTGTACAGTCTGTAATACTGCCAAATATTACAATATATTTATTGATATTTTTTTAGAACACTAAGATATTATGCTATCCTTATTTATATTGATCATCGATCAGTTTCCTTTCATCTTATTTACATCATATCATTAGTAGCGTTTGTTAGAGTAAAATCAGTTTAAAGTGAACGCCCTACTCCTATTAGACATTTGCGATCACTTGGTGTACCTATGTATGTCTGTCACGGTGCAGGCTTTTTTCTGGAATTGACACAGAAACCTGAAATTTGGTATATCAATGTGAGTTTCAGTTTATGGAGTATACCTATGAACACGTCAGATGTTAGCGGAAATAAATTAGAGAGGCGTTCATTTTATTTATTTTTTGTACTCTACGTGCTCTTACACACTAAGCTGGCCACTGTTGTCTACGAGAGCAATCGTTAAGCCCGGTTGAAACCCTTTGGGTGGGTGGTTCGAGTTTAAAGTATAAAAAGAAAAGTTAATCATTCGTTTGATAAAGGCCAAAAAAGATTTTGTTTGACCAATAGCATTAGGTCAAATGATGGCCGTTTATGCCTAATTCGTATTAAATATTAGTAGGTAGTAAGGAGACTATAGGATCAAAAAATGTAGGAGTGGATGCCACCAGGAAAATGTTAATATGAAGAGAACTAGGACAATTTCACTCAAATATACCTCACATAGAAATAGTAAAAAACCGGCCAAGTCGTATCGGACCACGCACAAAAAAGGGTTCCGTACCGACGCCTCCTAGAGTTAAAACCTCTATACATTTAATCAAAATAGGTCGTATCTTCATAGGAAACTTACGGCACTTATGCCCTTTTGTTTTGCCAAGACAGTTTTTCAGCAACAACTCAAAAACCGTTACACCTATCTTGTTCAAACCAAAAATCTTTGAAAGGATTTATTAATATACATCATCATGATTTTTTTCACAATTTTTAACTTCATTGTTTGGAAATTAGAGGGGGGGCACACTTTTGACGACTTTGACAGCTAATATCTCACCAACGGTTGACTTAAATGGAAAAGTTTTGTATAAACCTGTCATTTTTGAAGGCCTATCCTATATGGGATATCTATATCCCACACGCCCATGTGAATTGAATAACAAAATTGACCCCACTGTTACATGTATGGGGTGCCCAGTTTAATATTTTTTTCGTTATTTCATATCATATTTCTATAGCGGTTCATAACTTCACACCAAATTTCATAATTGTAGTGGTCATAGTCTCCGAGTAAATCAGTTGTGACATACGGACGGACGGACGGACAGACATGACGAATCTATAAGCGTTTTTATTTTGCAAAAAAGGGCTATTCGTTAAATAAAAAAAAATAAAAAATTATAACTTGGGGTCGCGTGAGTCATTAAGAGATTTTTTCAAGGAAATAGAGATATTGTAACCCTGCCTTCCTTATACGCATTTGAAATAATAATGTATGTTAGCAAGAATTTGTGCTATTTCCCAACGAATGCTGATAAACCAATAGCCACCAGAAACACTGGGAAACTCAAAATAACCTTCTATAGATTAGTAAAGGCGAAAAAGTCGTTCTTGGGAAATTGTGTCAAGTTCTACAATAAAATTCCTAAACACATTAGGTACTGAACTTGGCACTTCAAAATTCAAATCCTGTAGTAAAACGAACACTTATTTCAAAAGCATATTATAAGCTTAACGATTACATCATGGATAGGGATGTTTGGCAGCGATAGCGTCCTGCACTGATAATCTATCGCGAAAATAGGTTTTCTACTCGTAATGTAGCATTGTAGTTTTGTGCTAGCTTACACTGTAATTTTATATTTAACTACATATACAATGTACATATATTGTTTTGAGAAAATGACACCTCGTAGAGTTTCTACGCCGGTTCTACTCGTGGCAGAGGTTTATTTTTCCGAACCGGTGGTAGTTTATTGACGTTCATAGGTGCATGTAATTATGCCTAATTTGAAGAATAAATTACTTTTACTTTTTACTTTTACTTTAAGGGTTCCGTTTTTTTGGTTACGGAATCCTAAAAATGAACTTCATAAAATCGGGTTTTCAGCATTACCGACTATTTAAAGGTACATAAATTGCGGCGATAAAAAAGCCTGACACAAAAACGTAAAAACAGAGCGCGCTGCGAGTGGAATGTCATGGAAATATTATTTGAAAGGGTCCGCTATTTCAAAGCTTCCTCGTCGTCGTATTGAATGCGTTTTAATGAAAAAACATGCGCCGATTCGGAACAGCCAAGGGAATTAAAACCTCCGCGCAACGCCATTTCAAAATGCATCGTTCGGAATTTTCATTTGTCCGAATATTATGCCGGGGGGGGGGGGGGGGGGGAATTCTGTAGTGTAACTTGTTCAAGTTTATGGTCGCGCTGTTGTGTGCTCCGGAATAATAAATTACTGATTGGATTAGTTGCCATGCTGCTTTATTATTCAATTTTAAGTCTGTTATTGCGGCGTTGTTCGTGTATTTGGTCGTTCCGTAATTTTGTTGGCTGTTCCATGATATTATTGTGTATGTATGTAATGTATGTAAGCACTTTATTGTACACAATAACAGTTTAAAACAAATACATGTCACACAGGATCAGAGTACAAAGGCGAACTTATCCCTATGAGGGATCTCTTCGAGCTAACCTTTGAGGGATTGAGAGGAGATTTTTAAAAAGAATGAGATAGACAAACTTACACCGTGTACAACAACGTTACAATGAGTGAATATAATTTGTAGCTAAGCCATAAGTAAATAAATACCCATAAATACATTATGTAATAAATAAATATACATATATAATGAATAAAAAAAAGACATATACCTATAATAAATACATAAATACAGAATAATTATATTCAAAATTACAATATATAAATAAATATAGCACACAACCAAATCACAGGTCGTTGGAGAGCCATATTTTCTTCAAATTTTTCTTGAGTAACGCGACAGACTGGGACTGTCTTATTGACAAAGGTAACGCGTTCCACAGCTTCACAGCGCCCACCATTATACTTGCTATGCGCTATTATACTTGTATGTTTCATAATCCACACTAATATTATAAATGTGAAAGTCACTATGTCTGTCTGTTACCTCTTCACGCTTAAACCGCTAAACCGATTTAGATGAAATTTGGTATAGAGATAGTTTGAGTCCCGGGAAAGGATAGGATAGTTTTTATCCCCGAAATCGTTCCTTTGGGGGTGAAAAATTGGGTAAAAGTTTGTATAGGCGCCTACAACAATTTAATAGCAATTATTTCTTTAATATAACGAGTTGCACGTGGACGGAGTCGCAAAAGCTAGTAATCTATATATTTGTCAATAAAATCGGTTGCCGTAAAAATGCTTATGCAGAGGTGAAAAAAGTAAATCTCTTAGATGTAGTTGTGGATTGTTCGCATTTGTTTTGTTTGTGTTACAAATATCAAATATGTAATATCTAATACTCAAACACGCTACAGCTGATGTAAGCGCATTAGTTCGAAAGCGTTAAGGTATTTCCGGCTAATTGTTTTTTTTTACCCCCAGCAGGGTAATCACGTAACTTTTCGGACGTACGAGAGGTAAATCATCATACAGTCATTTTTACTTTGGAAAATGATATTTTGAACTTACGCCCGCTAATAGAAAACGTTACGTAACTAAAAACGTAAACGGCGATAAAAAAGCCTGGCACAAAAACGTAAAAACATATCACATTTTCACCATATAAACCTACAATAGCCAAAAGTGGCACTGAAATTAATTTCCATGTGCTCTGCCTAACCCCTTTTGGGAATATAGGCCCAAGTTTATGGATGTACGTATGTATGAAAATTTAATTTAAAAAAATGCAGGGTCAAACAGCCACTAGTATTAATTAATATCATACGTTATGCATGAATATGTCAATGTATTTGTCGCAATTAGTAGTGCGACAAGCTCAAATACCCACTAATAACAGACAGCACTAACTTGACATCTCTAGCCAGGGTATTATAACAAGGTGGTAATTTCAGTGCAACCAAACTAATCTGTGCTAATAACCGATTAAGCGCTGCTGCTTGTTTTGAGTTAGATTCCGTGGAAATCCTTAGTGTTCCACTCATCATCAGCTTATAGCCAGTGCGACTGTTTCAAAACACTTTACAACTAGTGGCTCTGTGAGCTGTAGACCTCGCAAAATTAGGTATATTGAGGTAATTACTTGATTTGAAAATACGAGTGTGTTAGGTAAGTATATTATCGATCGAATTGACTCAACAAAAGAATTGTATATAACATTTCTGATAAGAAATATGACCTGGAGAGGAAAACATCTCGATATAAATAAGAAAAAAAAAACTCTTTTTTTTTCAAATTTCAAAAACTTTAAAAACTGGCTCCGACCAAAAAATTTTATCTAATCATCAAACCTGCTTACAAAATTTCACGACAATCGGTTGAGAAATGCGACCTGTAGAGGAGAACATCCGTACATACATACGAAATATTGTTGTTTTTTTTTCAAACCTCAAAATTTTCAAAAATTGACTCGACATAAGAATTTTATATAACATTTCTGATGAGAAATGCGACCTGTAGAGGAAAACATCGGACAGGAGTACGAAAAAAAAAATTTTTTTTTTTAAATTTCTAAAATTCCAAAAACTGGCTCCGACCAAAAAAATTTATCTAATCATAAAAACTGCTCACAAAATCTCACGAGAATCGGTTGAGAAATGCGACCTGTAGAGGAGAACATCCGGATTCCGGACAGACATACGAAAAAAATTTCGTCGAAGCTGAAACTAAGACGCTTCGCTCGCTTCGCTCGCTCGGTCAAATACATGTTTAGAGATTGTTTCATTTAGTCATGGTTTATTTCACAAACTTTCGGACCCCATCATTTCATTATTATGTTAGTAATAATGTCGTTATTAAGACAGTATACAATATTTTGTTGGTATAACAATGTTCGATTTCCTTGAGAAAGCAACTGTGATGTTGAGCAATTCTGACCCACCAGCGAATCGACGGAGCCCCGCTTCGTGGAGCTCCTACTTTCCGCTCTGAGGGATACAAGGTAACGAACGAACCTACCTAGGGAAAACCACTGGGATGGTGGGCAATTCTGACCCGCCAGCGATTCGACGGAGCCCCGGCGGGGCTCCTACTTTCAGTTCTGAGGAACACAAGGCAACGAATGAACCTACCGGGGAAAACAACTGTAATGTTGAGCAATTCTGACTCCCCAGCGAGTCAACGGAGCCCCGCAATACGAACGAGTAATACCTATAAGTTTAAAAAAGTTATGAATATAAATTTTACTATGTGTAAGTATGTGTGTTCGAACGGTTAGGAGATATGAAATTTGGGAAAAGATAAGTTGTGTCAAAATATTGACCAAACGAAGCCTATGGTGAAGATTTATTTGATCTAACATATTTTGATCAATAAGTTATTAGCATTACATTTGTTTCACTAAAAATAGAAATATGGAAAACATTTAACTGGGGCAAAAAAATAGTTGACAAAGTTTAGTTGGGAAATGAGATTCGGTCAAACATATTTCGGTAAAAGAACAGCTCCCACTTTAAGCATCTTTTCAAGACACTTACCTACAACTATACTATGCCAAAATTCACTCATACACGAATTATTTCCCCTATTTGGCAGTTGTTGGTCTTCGTTGGGTCAGCTAATAGAAGTTGAAAATTGAAAAACATAGTCATAATTGTGCGGCGGGAAATATAATTATTCGTAAATTTTTCATGTGCTGTATGTAATTAAACCTTTTCTTATTTTATTGCGATCGAAGTGAGAAGATTATAATATTAAACAACAACTTAAAATCTATTGTACCCTCAACCGGCTGCGTAATATGAACGTCTCTGATGGATGACCTTATAATGTCCTCTCCCGGGACTTGAACTATCTCTATACCAAATTTCATCTTAATTGGTTCAGCGGTTTAAGCGTGAAGAGATAACAGACTGACACACTTTCGCATATATAATTAATATAGAGATGGATTTAAAAGGAAACAATAACAACTAAGTAGACATTACTAGTTAACGAGTACTTAAAGTAAAAGCCAATCTTAAGAAACGCATCTGTAAAAGTAAACTTTCGTACAATTTCCGTTGATTTCTTATACAAGGTGGGCCCTGTAACTGGAGCAAATATTTAAAAGGACGCTTCCTTAGAGCATCTGCAGTAACACCTGGTGTACAATTTTTGTTCAAAAATGTTCGTTTCGGAGAAATTTTTATCTAAAGTTATGACATCCGTGTAATGGATCTTGACACCACGAGATTATAGCACATCAGTCAATGCAGTGTTTGAGGTAGTATCAAGTTATGAGTCATAATTGTTTTTGCATTTTTTTAGTTTTCAAGGATATTTTTTGTATTTTAATTTTTTTTTTTTCAATTTTATTGACTCTTTAAAATTAATTGACATTAATGTCACTTCAGGAAAGTAATAAAAATACACGTAAGCCATCAATGAAGAAAAAAAAAAAACATTTTTTATTTCAACTAAGACCACTTGGAAATAATTGCTGGTCCGCTAAATAGTCCACTGTTTAGTTTTTTACTCCTGTTACAGGGCCCACCCTATAAAACTGTGTTAGTTTTGTCAAACACCTTCATAATGTACATGATGTTTGGCAAAAAAATTAATATTCTATTCTATTCTATTCGAACATATAGTAAATATAAGTTTGTGAGCTTTTAATTCCTCATAATATTACGTAGGGGCAACTATAGAACCTTACATTGCCCGTGGCCCGACATGCACTTCGTCGGTTTTTATTATAAACTTCTTGGTGGTAATGTGTTATCAGGGCTATTTCGAAAAGAAAATTGTTCGAAAAAAAATTTTTCGAATTATAATTGATCGTGATTTTGACTGGTATTGTTCGGTTTACTGTAACTCACCAGGTACCTGTTTTTCGCGGGTGACTGTACGGACCTACACGCCGCAACGACCGCAGATCTGATTAATAGTGGCAAACGGTGGTGATTCGGGTTTCCATACGAAACCTGACCAGATATAATGATTATCTCGCAATAGATTTCATTGTAATCGTATAATGTAATGTACTGGGATAACGCTAGGATGATGATAATGATGATGATACTGGATACAGTATATTATACATTTTAATATCGTATTTGTATTTTTGTACATGGTTTTGTTTTATGGACTAGAATCGAAAGAAAGACTAATACCTATTCGTTTTTTTATTTATCATTTATTTCCAAACAATATGTGTGTAACTTTTATTGATTTTTGTCTACATTTATTCCATAAAAAAATGTTTAAAGTTAATTTACATAATTTAAAAATATTCTACTCGATTAAGTGCGAATTTCTAAAAATGAGTAACAAGAAACAAGGATCTATGATCTTTCTTACTTTTCCCCAAGTTCGTGGTATATAAATATATAGTAGTAGGTAACACACAGACCATTTAGAGGAATCTCACCTAATCGCATTTTGAAAATCTGAGGATTTCAGGGAAAGAGCTGAGCCAAATGTTACGACATCACATCAACGGAAAAAATCGCCAAAATCTCAACAACACATATAACATACCCGTTCAATATTTATAATTTTAATAATAGATTAATTACCAAAACTATTATTTTTGAAAATTTAATCCCGAAACAGGAGCCACGGACTCACAAACTTAGGAGCAGAGCCAAATTTTATCATGAAATGGGGTTAAAACAAGAGATCCAGAAATAAATGAATATAAAATATAAGTTGTACTCAAACTATTTAATCCATGCATTACATTACAGCCGATGTTTCAATATTCATCACACAAAAACAGATTCTACTAGTCTCAGTTTCTTGCGTGACACGGTTGAGACTGATTTTACAGAGTCGTCATCTTACAGAGTATCGTACTTATATACGAATAAATATTGAATTCACTTTGAATCGGATTTTTTTCAATGTTCATGTACCTTGCCACCTACCATGTTAATAATCATGTAAACATATTTTAATACCTATAATAATAAAATAACGCAAAAAACACATGTCTTGTAGTGCATTTTTTATACTTATTTATGTTATTTTCATTTTTATTATTTGTTACTGTACAGGCAATAGTTATTCAATTCAGTAAAAAATACTTCTTTCTATCACGGTTCATAAGATACAGCACCTTGACAGCCGGCTAAACAGAGCTTTGGGCACAGAACTCTGAAAAGCACATAAATTGAATAAAATTTTCTTATTTCGAATTGCCAAGGTTTTCCCGAAAAACTAAAGGCCTTTTATTGAAAGGAATTGTATAAATTTTAAATGGTCGGACACGGCATGTGACCTACTCGTACCTTCCCAACGACGGGCAAGTCGTACGCTTGATTTACATCAATATGGTATTAATAATACAAAGTGTTTATTGATTCCTCGTATACGAAACATTAAGTGTAAAGAAGATTTATTTGTACAAATAAATTATAAATAAGTACGTACTTGATAAAGTCAGGTGTCGTTTCTCAGTTTTCAATCACTTCAAAACAAGTTATTCAACTAATTATAAAATGTGTTCTAATTACGGAACTACACGACATACAAACTGCATTCAAATTTGCTACTATTGAAAAAATCGTTCAACGTAAGAAGTTCGTAGTTTATCGCAAAGTTCCATCCATTTTACGTAAAACCCAAGCTCCGAGCTTGTCCGCACGCCAGCATGTGCGCGGTACGACTGAAGGCTTGTTTCGCTACAGCCGACACGTTCCCGCTTGCCTACCTTTTAAGTTTTCCACTCAACCTATCGATTCCAAACGACCAATTGTGTTACTCGTAGCCAGCCGATAATATACTCTATTCAAACACAGCAAGCTCTGGAGTTGAATGCTACAGGTACATCTTAAGTCTTATGCGTAAGACAAGGCTTACAAAATCTGTTGGTCTTAGTTTCAAAACGAACGATATACGCCAATTTCAGGTGAATATAGTGGACATTGTGATAAAGACGATAAGGTTGAATTTGTAAAAGCGAGTATGCAATCAAAACGATGCGGCGAGTTTGAAAACACTTGAAATTTTTGCGTGGGAGACAGAGATGGGTACAATTTTCCGTGACAACGGGAACGGCCTACGTCGTCGGCTTGGTGGGGATGATCTTAAATTTGTCTGTGACTGTGTGATCTAAAAAATAGTTCATTTATTGTTTGAATCTTGGAGAAGCATTCGAACGCTGGCTCAACGCAGCTGGAAAATGTTAGCTCATAAGAATTTATAAGCTAGCTCATAACCGGTGCATATGAAAAAATTACATTGTACTTTATTCAATGTATTTGCTAATTTTTAACCAACTTCAAAAAAAGGAGGATGTTCTCAATTCGTCGAAATATTTTTTTTTATGTATGTTCACCGATTACTCGGAGACTAGGGACCGATTTAAATATTATTTTTTTGTTAGAAAGGGTGTGTTTTCTAGTTGGTTCAATTGTCACCAAGTCTGGAACTGATGACGGGATCTTGGAAAAATCGAAGGAACTCCCCAAATTATATACCAAGGGGATGGGGTAAGGCAAAAAATAAGGAACTTCTCAAATTATGTACCAAGAGGATGGGGTCTGGCAAAGTTTGGAGTCAGTGTTTTTTTGTTAAAAATCTACTTGTGGTTATTCCCTCCAAATTAAATTTTTACATCAACTAAAACATATTAACAACAAACTTAGCGAAGAATTATTCGGAATCTTTTGCAAGTTTTTGGGGTAGAGTTTGACACATTTAAAAAAAATATATATAAGCGTAATTGTATTTTATACTCAATTTATTTGCTTATTTTGGTTATTCCCTCCATATATTATTTTTATATTTTTACAAAAACAATTTTAGCGAAGAATTTCTTCGAATCTTTTAAATGTTTTTGGGGTAGAGTTTTGCACAGATTAAAATATATATATATACCCAAGCTCGGGGGAGGCCTATGTCCAGCAGTGGACGTTCTCCGGCTGATATGGTGGTGGTGATATATATATATATAAGCGTCAAATCCAAATACATACTTCCTCATATTGCATGGTAACCAGTACCTATGCGACCGAGTCTAGCTCGGGATCTTTCGTATTATCCCGAAGATTAGACCTAGTCAAATCGATTTCTGGTCCCCGCAAACCCCTGAATTATAAATTTAATCGATAGAGCCGTTTCCGATATCACCGTAAAAAAATATATACAAGAATTGCACGTTTAAACATTCAAGAACACCTGGTCGACGAAGCTTTGCTCGGCTTCTTTGATGTTTTTTCGGAGAATACGAGATTTCCTTAGGATAAGACTTAGCTAGATCATATTGTCGCCTTCGTAAACCCTCGAATACGAGTATACGTAGTATATTTAATCGAAATCGTTAAAGCCGTTCTCGAGATTCCCGAAATTAATATATACAAGAATTACTTGTTGAAAGATAATAAATAAACAAATATTGAGGGATGATCTTACACAAATCGACCCAGTCCCAAATCAAGCAAAGCTTGTACTAAGGGTACTAGACGAAGATATACATACTTATGTAGATAAATACATACTTAAATACATAGAAAACATCCAAGACCCAGGAACAAATATCCGTGCTTAATGCACAAATAATGCCCTGACCGGTATTCGAAACCGGTACCTCCAGCTTAGGAGGCAGTATCACTACGTTGGTAGGTAGGCTAAACAGGCCGACATAAGATCTATCTGAGCAACCGAGCTTTGTTTGTGTTTTCCCGGAAATGAGACCAAGTTAGATCTCATAAACCCCTATATTATAAATTTCATTAAAATCGTTAGAGCTGTTCTCGAGATTTCAATTACAACATACAAATAAATATACAAATGTTTCTCGTCCTATAGAATAGTATATAATATACCTATACATATGATCAGATATATTTATGTACCAGGTATAACTTTAGAAAATTAAGTTAAACTGCGCATCAATAAAATAGAAGCTAAGTGCATAGACTCATTCATAAAACATCAAAACAGGGAGCTGCCTCTCAAAGGACTAAACTCGAAGTAAATGTTGTTTATTTTGTTTAAGAAGAAAGCCTGTATACAACGGAGAGCGCCACATGTCAGAAGATGAATAAAACACGAGCTACGCTTCAGACTTTCAAAAGTTCAACTAGTATTTTTCAATGCAATGACTACATTTTTCATCGCGTTATTACACTTATACTTACTTTGACGGCCTGTTTAACCTAGTTGGTAGTGACACTGCCTCCGAAGCTAGAGGTCCCGGGTTCGAATCCCGGCCAGGGCATTATTTGTGCATTTAGCACGGATATTTGTTCTTGGGTCTTGGATGTTTTCTATGTATTTAAGTATGTATTTATCTATATAAGTATGTATATCGTCGTCTAGTACCCATAGTACAAGCTTTGCTTAGTTTGGGCCTACGTCGATTTGTGTAAGATTGTCCCCCAATATTTATTATTATTATTATTATAATTTGTTTCTCTTTCGAGATTCACGGGCCATTACATCCCGGTCTTTTGATAGGCTTGCGTGGGGACACAGATCTAACACGTAGAGGCCCTTTAGAGAGTTTTACTTATAACTGGTGTAGTCACACTATACGCCAATCCTGCACAAATAACTTTAGTTATAAAGTGAATTACCAAAAATAGTGGAGTATTCTCATATTTAACTACATCACATATTGCCTTTATATGTATAGTATAGTACCATCAGTAACACAATAAAATTAAAATAACAAAATAATAATAAAATACGACTTAAAAAAAATACTCTAAAAGTAAAATAAAGGCTACCATTTACAAAATTCAATAAAAAAGAAATTATACAACAACTATGTACTTAAACGCAGTATTTCACGATTAAAATAGCAATTTTGTTGTTTATCCATACAACGTTAATACAGGGCACGTGAGCAAACAAATTTGTTACGTAAAAACATCCTGTTAATGTGATTATTAAATGAGAACTCATTGAACAGATTCTAGTACAGTCACCAGCACAAATATCTGCCACAACAAAGCGCGCATAAATATCTGACACGACTCTATTTCTAGGGTCGTTAGGGCGTGTCAGATATTTTCGCCGCCTTTGTTTTGGTATATATTAATGCTGGTGACTGTACCTCTTTTACGTACCAAACTGTAACTGGCCACTTCACGTGGATAAATCAAATAGTTGATTGTTAATGCCATGTTATTTTCCGTCTGATTGTGTCGTTTGCAAATCAATTTTACTTATTTTGAAATGCTTTCCTTTCTTCATGCTTGCTTTTAAAATTACTTTAACTCACTTATCGAAGGCTAGTATTAGTTAACTATCCTAATGGGTGGATTTTCTTGACTAGTTTTAACACGGCAGCCCCAATTTCCATCCTACTTTACATCCTACATCTGTAGTTTTTCTGCCGAACCATAATGACCAGGGGTCGGACAAAAAGTGCGGATGACGTAAAAATGACGTAATCTTGCACACAGAATGTTTGTATTTAAACTTCCGTGTGACATGTAGTAACGAAGTAGTATTAATGAAGTAACAAAATAATCGTAAATAAGTCAATGGAATTCACTGAATAAAATAAATTTCACGAAACTTGTTACCATAAGGTACGATTATTAGAAATTAATTAGGACAAATCTGTGGGAACCTCAGATAAATAGATTTAATACTCAAAGGTGGGAACAGTAGGTAAGATTAGTAAATATAAATAAACTGATTTTATTATACTTATTATGTAATGAAATTATGCATAGATTTATGACTATTTTTCTAACAAGTCTATTATTTAAAACGGAAAATTGCCATAATATTCGAATAAAGATGACATTTTACAGCGTTTTTTTATACATTAGTAAATATAAATTTAATTTCAATATAATCGTAAAGATACAATAGCCAAACAATAACGAAGTCAATTTATTGTTCATCTGATTGACAATGTGTCTGTCAAAAACGTACTTACTCGTTTCAAGTGGCGATATCGTTTATTAAAGAGGTTGATAAATATTTAATGATAAGTGATATTTTTTTATGAAAATCAAAAATACTATTTGAAATCACCTATAAGTGGTTTGACGTCATCCGCACTTTTTGTCCGACCTCTGATAATGACATTTAAGACAAACAATTGTTGACATGAGTGACATGACAGATAGTGTTAAACGTCTTATCAGGCACATGGTGATTATTTTAAGACGAAATTACAAATTAATTTTTTGTTCGGTAAATGAAAACAAAAAGAATACATGAAAAGGTTTCTTAATTTCTATTTAAAGTGAATTGTTTTAAAGTAAAGTATCATCTGTTAACATATCTGCAACTAATAAATTAACACCTTATTTATATATATATATATATATATATATATATATTTATTGATTATTTAAAAAACTTCACTTTCATAAGTCATAACCCTATGACTTATTAATTTAACATAAGAAACAAATAATATAACACAACTAGTCATCACAGGTTATTAAATAAATACGACGCTTGTTAATAACATTTTAAAGTTGCCTAAAATAAAGGCGGAATATCTAACAATTTATGCCTTTACGTTTGACCCTAAATTTGTGCTATAAATTATGGTTTACTTTGTCGTTTATGAGGCTGCAGACGTAACCCCGGGGAAGCATGTGTCAGGGATTGCGGCAATAAGGGAGATTGTCTTTTTTATGAACGGCACGGCACCGCAAGGTCGCCACCTAAACTACGGCAAGAAGCATCTTAAACATACAGACACAGAGATACACGGTTAAGAGCGTGCCTTGGAAAATTACGGGTACTTTGCAACGCCGCACTAACTAGTTTTTTTTTAAATTAAAAATGGGTTTGCTCTTGGCCAGCATCTGGCCAGGGGGCAAAGATGAGGCCGACGATGAAGCGAGCACACCCAGAAGATGCCTATTCACTCGTGCCTTAAAAAGGTCCACGCTATATGAACTCGGAAATACAAACACTGGCAGAGTAATCCAAACTTTAGAAGTGCGCAACAAAAGCGGCCGCTACATATGGCCATATGTCGGACCACGCACAATGAAGGGTTCCGTACCTAGTACTACTAGTCGTCATTTAAAACCACAATCCTATACTGTGAATTAAAATGCGGTCAAGTGCGTGTCAGGCCACGCGTAATGTAGGGTTCCGTAGCTGTCCCGTGACATCCGGATTCAAAATGTCGAAAACTTACCATACCAAATACAATTGTCTAGCAGTAACAGTTACTGAGTTAAGCCGCGTACGGACGAACGGACATGGCGAAACTATAACAGTTCCTTGTTTACTACGGAACCTTAAAAAGTAATACAAAGGTCAAACGTTATGAAACGGCACCATCAGGTTAAGACGCGCAGTACGTTCGGTTCTCCATACAAACGTATTTATGCTCTCATTTTAAAACGCCAGGCTAGAATAACATGAAACTTTGTATACACAATGGGATCCGGCATATCTAGGTCGGACCATAGTTTCTGTTGCTTGAAATTATAATGGAGAAAAAATACAGCGATTATTAAGGTTTTCATACAAGCCGTGAAAAACTCAAAAAGCCGCTGTATTTTTTTTCTATTACAATTTCTAGCAACAGAAACTATGGTCCGACCTAGATATGCCGGATCCCATTGTGTATACAAATTTTCATGTTATTCTAGCATGGCGATTTAAAATGAGAGGGTAAATACGTTTGTATAGAGAACCGAGCCAGACCGAGCGTACTGCGCCCTCATAAAATGATGTTATTTAGCTTCACCTATCCGTAAACTATTTTAGGAATGAATAAAACTTCATAAATTTCGTTATTTTTTTTTTATGTTGTATAACCCCGCCCCCAAGAAATTTTCATTGAGATTAGTTATAATTATCCCACACAAATGTAAACCTATGACAGCAATATATCTATGCTGATGTACCAGCTACTCTTTACTCTCCATGCGCCATCAATGTCATCACACAATAAATACTAATTTATTAGAATAAATGTGTGAGTAGAGAGTAAATGGGGTGGAAGTTTAATAGTTAATCCGGTTAAATAAATACAGGGTGATTTCGGGGTCGTGGATCAAGAACCAGTTTTTAGACTTGGTATCTGTTAGCCATTTCAAAAAAATTGTAGTGACACGAAACAAACGCATTTCATTTTTAATTTATTTTGATGAAAAAAAATACAAAATCACAAAAAACATGGTTACCCTACTCTCTTTGACGGATGGTATGGAGAGTTGACAGTGGGGTAGGGTGACCAAGTTGTATGAAAAAGTATTATTTTCCATTAAAATTTGTAAAAAAAGAAAATTATTTGAGTTATAAACCTTCATACCGACTGTGATGTTGTCTACTTTGAATTTCTGACTATGTACAATTATTTCGGATCACGACCCCAAAATCACCCTGTATAGTAAAGTTGGTCTAAAATAATGTACTATATCCAATTCAGTTTACGAGCGAATACAGCGGCAGTCAAACCTGTACGGCTTTTGCGGTTGTTGCAATGATTTCTTTCTGTATTTATCTTTGATAGTAAATCTACATTTTAATTTAATAGTATACATTTTCTTCAAATGTTAGCCAAGACGTGCATACTTGCGCTCTTAGCTTCTAAACTATTTATTCCCATTCGTGTGAGTAGCTTCGCCGGCCGTTTGTCTCGCGTACCTGAGAGGTGTCCGGTTGGATGCAGGAGTTAATTTCACGGCGTATTTCTCTCGCTGTAAGAAACAGTATTCCTATCCTTGCACCGTTAAATGGTATGAATACGTCTTCGGCTGTTCCTTGCAAGATATTAATTACAGATTAACCTAAAGTGCATTAAGAATAAAATGCATCGTTGGGTCTCCCTCAGATTCAACCATTTATTTAATTATTTATGTCTAGTAAAGTGTATAATGGCCGTATAGTCCAGTAAAATTACGGTTTATATTTACTTCATTTTGAAACGTTATTCTGAAATGTTATAGGAAATTCATTATGTTTATTATTTATAAATGATTTACCATAGGCAATAACTAGCGGTCTATCTGTGCTGTTTGCGGATGATACAACAGTCATAGTGAGCGCAAGAACATATGACCAGCTGTCTGATAAAATCCATGCGGCATGTGGACAACTACAAAAATGGTTCTTATCAAATGGCCTTCAACTGAACTTGTCAAAATCAAATATTATGGTATTTTTAGGCAGATATACTGCACTGCCTCCATGCATTTCCAACAGTCCCATGCCATTATCCAATGAGTCCAAATTTCTTGGCTTTAAACTCTTGCCTCAACTGGAAGTGCCATGTTAACCATCTGTGCAATAGGCTTAGTAGTGCTGTCTTGGCCATAAAACAATTAAAGCCATTAGTGTCCAATTCATCGTTGAGATCCGTATATTATTCCCAATTTCATTCATTAATGTCATATGGTACGTTATTATGGGGGAATTCTACAGATGCCAAGCGAGTATTTATGCTTCAAAAATGCGCACTTCGGTTATAAGCCGGAGTCAAAACAAAACACTCTTGCAAAGACCTCTTCAAATTTCATAAAATAATGACGCCTATATATATTTGAGGTACTGATGTTTGTGAGAAATAATATACGGATGTTCAGGCGAGTCGAGGTCACAGGAAAAGTGATTCGATCCACAGGTAGACTTAAAACAGTCCAGCGTCGCATAGCACTTTCAGAAAAAAAAACCCGCGCGTTATACTACCGACCTATTACGAGCACCTACCCACCAAATTGAAATGAAACATCTGACGAAGCATTTAAACGCCAACTTAGAGTCTTTTTATTGGAAAATTCATTTTATTCTGTAAATAAATTAATGGATATGAAATTTGTTTGACATTGTATTTTTAAATTATAGTTATATTTCATTATTTATTTTTATGTCCTAATGATTATTTAAGTTATTGACATTGTATTTTATAATTGTATTTTTATTCTTATAATTTATTTGGTTTTAATATGATTATTATTTAAATGTTGTGAGAAATCCGTATAATTGATTATTATTATTTTGACATCGCATTAATGATTTGACGATCATTATATAAAGTCGTATTTTACTTAGGATAATTTATATTTTGTATTTTTTGTATTATGAAATAAATAAATCTATAATATTTTTTCTTATAAGAGAAAATAAAATGATTGAACATTATTTATAAACGATCATGAAACTTAGTTATTTGTTAGATTGAATAGTGCGGCCTTTGCTTTGGAAAACCTCTAATTTCGATTGATTCATGAAAATCGGTTTACTATGCTCATTTCCATTCTTTATTGACAATATAGAGTGGGGTTTTGGGGAAAATCAATCGAGTCTTAATAATGCAAATACGGGGATTTTGACCGCTGGCCGGTGTGAGACTTCAAGATCCGTGTAAGGAACGTCTTCATAACACCATAACGCACAAAATTATGACATTTATGACGCACTACTCCATGTAGGTACTTATTTGAAATTCGAATATTCGTTAGACATATATACCACGACGGTGACAAACAAGCATACGGCCCGCCTGATAGTAAGCTTTGTACGCCTGCAACTCCAGGAGCGCATGCGCATTGCCGACCCTTTAACAATTTTGAACAGTCCCTCGTAGCATGGCACTTGCAGGTTTATTAACGTTCAACTGCTGAAAATCGCACGCAGACATCGAAAACAACTTTTATGTGTCGCCTAGGAAACTTTCTACTCGAAAATCTTGTTAAACGTTATTGACGATCATAATAGAAATTCTTGTAAATTGGCAAATAATTTACAATGTACTCTTATATTGTGAATAATAAAATCTAAATCTATTTAAGCTAAAAGTGGTTGGTCTTTTGAAAGGCTGAAATAAAACGTTAAGTATATCATGGTAATCAAGAAGATCATGGACCTTTGCTGAAATCTGATGTAAAATCTCGAATCGCCTCTATCATAAAATGTGAGCAATCATAAAACGTCAGCATCTATTCTGTCACGGTAGGCGAGGAATTCAACGTTCATCTCCAGACATTATCTCACCAAACAGTCGGATCGTGCGCGCCATTATTTCCTTGACATATTTCACAATGGCGGAGCTTGGCATCGTTTTATTCCTGAAAATTTCACGATGCATCCGTAGAAAGATATTTTTGTATTCTTTCTGCTTGTTAGATTAAACTTATTTGCAGTGGCTACTAAAAACGAGAATCTAGAGGCCTACATACCTACCTATTAATATGGAATTGACATTAATGATTTCAGCATGCATAATTTTTTTTTAAATGATAAACTAAATATTATAAAGTCCATTATTATTCCTTTATTCCATGAGCCCTTTTTTTTCTATTTTTCCCTTATCGATTATATTCCATTTTTCGTCTTCTTCATATAGAAAACTTACTTCAATGAGTAATACAAAAATACCTACGGACTTAAATAAAAATTCAATCCGCAGAATAGAAAAAAGTATAAAAGTCGTTTGGAAGAGATTGCTCTTTAGCGATACTACCGCCAATTTTCACCGTGATTTTATTATTTCATTATCGTCATTTTATTTTCTGTTGGTGAACAATAAAGAATATTACTGTTTTATTGTATAGAATATGTCACCCGCATTAAGAGCTATAATTTCTCAAAAGCTATCAACACACCGTAAATAAATGCATATAATAGAAATCGGTTAACGTTGGAACCTGGAACCCCTCGGTATCGCACAAGTTGCGAACGTGTTACGCTCCACTACGTGACGTAGCGCTTTTACAACTCGCATTTCAATTACGGCGTCGGAGCACACGTCTAAATAAACATGTGTCGCGAAATACATACGTAACAACCTGCTACGAGATATAAATAGCCTCGTGGAATATGTCCATGTTAAGGGCATGAATTAAAAATATGCTGCCATAACTAGGAAAGGAATTACACTTTTATAAATTTATGTAAATATTCAAATTAAAACTAACATGCTATACATTTATACTGTATTAGGTATTTATATTTTGTTGACTATTTATCTTATTTGTCAACCAAAACATGACCGCATAAAAAAAATCTACGGAAAATAGTTGGTTCTTTATTTTTTTTTTAAGTAAAAAGTAAAAGTTGTACCGCCTTCACAAACAAAAATAATGGCATTTTACCTCATATAAAATGGACATAGTTATGGGAAAAGAATCCAACCCACGCGATGTAAAATTTGAAATTTGAACCTTCTGCTTAAAACAAAAGTAATACATTTCATTGGTGATCTCTTGTGGATTGGATCCTTTTCCCATAACTACGTGTACGTCCAATATGAATAAAATTTCACAGACCTGTCCGGTTATCGGAATTTATCCAAAAAAACCACCACCATTCTCAAAGATCTCGTTTATTCGAGCGCGGAAGACATAAACGTTTATCATACACGGGGGCGCGGTTTGCACGAGTCGAGGCATCACCTTAAGATTAAAAATAAACCTATGTTGATATGCCCATTCCCCAAGTCGGTCAAAACATACAGTATGCCGGGCAAAATCCGATTCAAAGCTGGTAAACAAATCTATCGGCGCACCGGTCCTATGATCGAATGGACCACAAAATTCAATTACGAGGCAGACAAAATAAAAACGTCTCGATTCGGATACATGGTGATTTGTTTTCACTGTAACGGCATCGCTTGTGCCTTTCGTGTCATACCTGGACGTTTTTAATAGTAGAGTTCGCATTTTGAACGAATTCTGTGTTTGTTTTAAGTTGTAATAGGTTCTTCAGCTTTTCGGCGACATCGAACCCCGGTACAGTACGATTACTTTAACTTTAAGTTTGACTATGACATATGCTCTTTTCCACTGGATAGTCTACTTTAACGCTTTTGTAATAGAGTTTTTTTTTACAAACACACGATGTTAAGACAGTGTCTATGTAATTGAAATTCTACATTAGTGTTAAAGTAGAATATCTAATGGTATAAGAACATATGTCACTGCCGTACTTAAAGTAATTTACCTGAGAGCACATTCAAAACCTCAACGCCTTTTATCCAAACTGTCCAGTTTATAATCCAATGTAGCGATCTTTGTGGTATTCAGCTTTGAGAGATGCCCCGTACCTATTTCATTTTACCAGCTCGATCGTGTGGCGTAGCCAGCTGTCCGTCCCAATCGAGTAAGCAATACATTATTTAAAATACGAAATACGTAGAGGGTAGATACATGTTTTCTACCAACAAACTGCCATACAGTTTGGCAGATCAGTGAAAAATGTTATTAATTTTAATTTTTTTGTGATATATTACATTTGATATATTATGAAGGGCAATTATAACGGGTTAACTTTGGGTTACGTGGGAAAAAGTTTGAACTGCTGGTGATGGACTAGCAACTTATCACTGCAAGATCACGTTGTGCCTAACTAGATACCCTTTAGGTACCCTTTTAGTGATACAGCCGTGAGTTTATGTTGAAAGTATCCCTTTTAATCCTAATCGAATTAATAGGAGATAAGAGCCAAGCTCATGTGCACAAAGCACGTTAGTCCCCCAAGGATGGAAAAAGTATGAAACAACACCTGCCTTCATTCACACGTTTTTGCTGGATTGCTTTCCTATTCGAGGAGGTAATGGATTTTTTTACGCCAAAATGGCCTGGGTATTAATTGTTTTAAATGGATTTCGCGCAAAAATCTTCCGGAAGTTTGTAAAGGATTGATTAATGATAAAGAAGTTAAGACAAATTTGGCATCTATACAGGAAAATATTTATACAGTTAGTGAGTAAATCATATTGAATAAATGAAATGTCTGGTGAAAAATCCTTTTTTTGGACATCTACTTTAATACTCGTATTTATATTTGGACTAAACCGTAAGTCTATGAAAGTCGCCATCAAATTGCGTATTAAACATAGGCTCTTTTAGTATCAAGTGAAGACTCTGAAGCTTCCTAATGTTACGAATTGTAAGTATATATTATGTATTTCTATATATATTTTGCCTGGTAAATAAATGTATGTATGTAGTTTATGAAATATTTATGTTAATACTTCTTTTTATTTCACTCACTGCACCCACTTTTACAAGTTTCTGTTTGGCTCTATGGTTGACTGGTAGAGAATGCCTTATGGCATTAAGTCCGCCCTTTGTACTCATGTGATTTGTGCAATAAATTTTAAATAAATGTTACACTACTGACACGCCTTGGAACGTAAGCGTCTGGTTAGTACTCGTACTTATGTGTGTACGCGAAGTCGGAATTCGCGTTAATGGGTGCCCCGGGCCCCAGGTCGGATGCATAGGGTTATTCTCACTCGCTGTAGATTGTAGAGTCACTTTATTTTGCCATCGCTAGTCCACGTCAATAAAAGAGAGTATATACAGGGTGTTTTTATTGAATTCCGTTAATTGCGAGGGCACATTCCTGAGATGAAATAAAGTAATCTTCTCTAAGACACTAGTATCCCAATCCGTACCATTTCAAAGATATTCAAAAAATCATTTTCGTTAATTAACACCCCTGGGTATAGTACAAAACATCCTTAACAAATAAATAATGTTGAAGTGCGTCACGTGCGGTAGCGTTCGAATTTCGAACAACTTGTCATTAACGTTTGCATAACTCCACGTTAACTCTTAAGGCCGTTTTTGTATGCACCCTTGGTGGTATAATTAATTATTTTGCATGAAAATTAAAAAAATATTTTTTTCTTGAATTTTGAAAAACTAAAGTCAAAGTCAAAATATTCTTTATTCAAATAGGCCTAGCAACAAGCACTTTCGAATCGTCAGTTGTAACATATATATTAATTACTTATTATTTAGAGCAATTTATTGATGCTATTATTATTCTTTAAAATAAATATTGTATTGTTGTAGACATGTCAAAGTAAGAAATTATTTAGTAGTAAAATTCACAATAGGATCGTCAAAACATAAATAATAATAATAATAAAAAATATATAAAAAATAGAAATCTAGACAGTTTCTAGAATAAAATCAAAATATGCTATGTCGTTTCTATAGCTATGCACGACCATATGCTTGAAGGAATGGAAATCATTAAAAACACCCTGTATAATCGAAATCAAGCATTTATTTTGCAAATAGGCCACAAAGGTACTTTCACATGTCAAAACGTCTATTACAATTTAAGAAAATCTGATAATAATGATGACTATTACAAAACTACGAATTAAAATTACAAGGTATTACAAAATTTGTGAAGTTAGAGATCCGCTATTAGTATACTTACCCCTCTTCCCCTCTAGGAGAAAAGTCTGCCACTATATTAAAAAAATATAATATATTTTTATAATATATTATATTTTATTGTATTTTTTATTTATTTTATTGTATGGAATCTAAGAGTGCACCATCTAAGACTAATAATATTTCACCGGCCTCCCCCATTAAAGTCGTTTTTTTTTTTCTTAAAAAGTATTGTGATTGAGAATGTGAATTTGTGAAGCTTCTGAAAGTTGACGTGAGTAGCCGGAGCCGTTATCGTTCACCGGCGATGGCTTTCAGCATTGTGTAATACGAGAATGTGTTCCTCAAAACCTGAAAAGAAATAATAATCGTCATTAACCTTTGGCTTTCTTTTTAACCGACTTCAAAATTTCAAAAGAGGAGGTTATCAATTCGTTTGTATGTTTTTTTTTTTTTTTAATGTTTGTTACTCCATAAATCCATAAATAACCGTCCTCACTCGACGCGAACGGACGCATTCATATATTCACTTGACATTTATTAAAATTATAAATTAAGTTATTATAGTAAACTGAACCTTATTTTCGGGTGTATACAGACGACAGTTGCTATTATTATCGTCCTAGTGGTTGTGCTCATCGACCGTAACGCTTCACCATAGACCTAACAGCGAACAGACAGACAAGATGTTTGGATCACTCAGTAAAAGAAACCTTGATGGCTCGGCGCCGGATCTTTCTTCAGATTTGCAACAGGAAGAAAGTTTACCTGGCGGCCGCCGCAAGCGCGGCCATGATGATGAATTTTCGGAAGCCTTCGGCCATTTTACTGAAAAAATAACTGCAGTAATAACTGAATGGAGAACCGATTTCTCACGTGAAACATCGCAAATCAATGACAAATTGAATAAACTGACTGACTTCTCCCAAGAAGTGCGATCGGAACTAGCCAGTATTAAAAAAGACTTCACAGAAGTAAGAGGCACCGTTGCTAGATTGGAAAGGACATATAAAGATATACAACAAGAAGCTAGTTCTCTGAAAGAATCAGTACAATTTAACAGCGATCAATACGATAGTGTCACACGAAAGCTGGACGACCACTCTAAGGAAATAAAGGCCATCACCGCCATGAACTCAGAAATTACAGAACTAAAAAAGCAAAATAAAAAACTAATGGCCGACATTAACGCAAATGAACAAAGAGATAGATTGCTCAATATCGAGTTGGTAGGGGTACCCGAAAGCGACAACGAGAACCTATACGAGATTCTCTTTCAACTGGGCAGACACACTAATGTTGGCTTAACTAGAGAGGATATAATTCACGTGAACAGAGTTTCACCGAAATCTAAGATTCAAGGGAGGCCAAAGAATATTATTGCCAAATTGCGTACACGTCAGCTCAGAGATAATATCCTATCCCAAGCTCGGAAATCTCGTTTGACCACCAAAGATCTCGGCATACAGGGCAAGATGACACCGGTTTACGTCAATGAACACCTAACCCTATACAACAAAAATCTTCTGAAAAAAACAAAGGAGACGGCGAATATCAAGCAACATCAGTACGTTTGGTCAAAAAACGGCAGAATATATGTGAGAAAAGCGTCCACTACGCCTGCGATTCTAATTGTAGAAGAGGAAGACCTGAAGAAATTAGTTTAACGTTTATTTCTTACTATTGGGAAATTTTTGATTTCTTAGTGATAATGTGTCTGGTAATATTTCATTTCTTTAAGTTATTCATTCATATTAATAGTTGCTGTACGACCGATATAATTGTCACATGTCTATTTTTGAGCGAAGCTGCTTATTTGGTAATTGCAAATACCAATTCTATGCGTACTATGTTCTTATGTTTCGATTGTACACCTCCTGCAGTGTGGGTAATAAACATGCGACTGAGGGGAGTGCGGCGTTTGGTGAGTGTATCTCATATCATCATACACAGGATATTTCAGAAAATCACAATACGTACATCATGCTTACTGTCAGTTAACAGGTGTAGGTATATGCAACCATATAATTTACGACATATACATGAAGGTATGGCAATATACGTTATGGATGGAATGTATTGCTTTACAACACTTATGAAAATTTCATCAGTTGCTAAGAACACCACATTATATAACTGCATAACTAATTACTATACACTATTTAAGTCACATTGTCTCGGCACGGAGCGATATAAAGATGAACCATATTGGCGCGTATGTGCATTAAGTTGTTTACGACTTCTTCGTCTCAGGCATAATTATTGTTGCGGGTATGTCTTTATCTATTTAACTGCGTACCTGCTAACTATAACCAATATATATGAATTTAATATTCACAATGATGCTGGTGTACCAATTTCTGCATTGGATATATTACTACAAAACGTCATAAACTTATTAAGTCGTCAATATCATTATAAGTTAATAATTGGAGGAGTTTTATGCTATTTATACGTCACGTGTAACTGTTGCTATTTTTCCCTTGTTGTACATTCAACGGGCTTAGTACAGCGTGATTATTATGCGATTTGCAGTGTATTTGGTATCAATAATGTCGTCCAATAACTTAAGCTTGTACTACCAGAACTGCCGAGGGTTACGAACGAAACTATTACAATTTAAACAAAGTTTATTGGAAAATCAATACGACTTGGTAGTAATCTCAGAAACTTGGTTATGTTCTGGTATCTTCGACAGTGAATTCTGCGACGACAGATATGACGTGTTCCGCAACGATCGCGACTTAGATAAAACTGGAAAAAGAACAGGTGGCGGGGTCATGATACTCTCGCGCCGTGAATTGGGGGCTTGGCATGTCGAACGCGATTCTATCTCAGCGACGGAAATGCTGACGGTAGTAGTACCCGCGCAGGCTCTGGCCGCGACCCGCGATCTCTATATTAGTGTTGTTTACATTCCTCCAAATGACCACAAAATACCTTCAGACATTGATAATGTTTTGCACAACGTTACGCGTACCTTTTCCATTGAAAGCAATTCAATGAACTATATTCTGGTGGGAGATTTTAATCTACCGTGTATATCTTGGGAGTCTGGGCGACCCGTGCTACACAAAAAAGGCTCTGTAGATGTACAAAACGCCGGCGTGCGATTATTGAACGAGCTAAGTTTCTTAGGTTTAACACAATACAATACTCTTTTAAATCATAAACGAAATACCTTAGATCTTATCTTTTCCGTCTTACCGTTACAAATATTTCCAGACAGCCCCTTAACAAAAGTCGATGCAGCTCATCCAGTATTCCTAGCTGAAATTCAAGATCTTACCGTCGATCCACTTCCAGAATTGTTAAGCCCTAAACGAAACTACAGGAAAGCGAATTATATAGCGTTAAATGAACATTATGGCAAAATCGACTGGTTATCGCTACATAACATAGATTCGTTGGACGATGCAGTTCAACACTTCTACGTACTTGTTCAAGTAGGTATTAATGAATTTGTCCCCTTAAACCGTAAGATAAGCACGCGTAAATATCCGGCTTGGTATAGTCCCTCTTTAATAAAAATAATAAAAGAAAAAATGAAAGCACACTCGCGGTGGAAACGATACGGAAACTTGTTGGATTATGACGAATTTTCGTTATTACGGTCCAGGCAACGTCACGTACAAAATATATGTCACAAAAAGTACATACAGAATACGGAAAACAACGTAAAACATAATCCAAAAAACTTTTGGGCATACATTAAATCTCTGAAAGGAGGTTCAAATTATCCTAAGATGCTGACATATAATAACAAAAAATTCTCCGATGGTAATGAAATTTGTGAAGCATTCAGCGACTTTTTTCACTCCGTATTCATAGTGGGCTCAATTCCCGACACACGGGTAGCTTACCCTAACTTTGCTGATGACTGTTCTGATTCGATATCTAAATTACAGGTTACAGTCTCCATAGTGAAAGATTCGCTTAGCAGACTAGCCATCGACTGTAACGTTGGAACGTTACGTCACCTAGGTTGTGAATACAATCTTATTATAATATATACAATTTGAGCCTTTTCTGCGACACTTACCTTGTAACAGTTGAAATACTAGATTATGATGTATAGCGTTAACGTCTAGTAGTTTTATACATACATAAAAGCATAACATTAATTATCCGTCACAATATGTAACTCATTTCCGCGGCTCACTGTACTCGGCCCGCCGCGTCTTTGTTCGTGGCGATAACCGGTGTGCCCCTCCGCCGCGCGCCGCGCGACCCGCGCTCCTCTTAGCGTGGCTGTTCCCCCGCCAGACAGAGTTTGCCTCAGACGCAGGCGCACGTTTCGCTCTCTCGCAGCGTCCTCATACGTCGCCGGCGAGTTAACAATATTCGATTTCCGAAAGTGCGCAGAACGCCATAAAATGTACTCCTTCAGTTTTATTTAATGTTAAATTCAGTGTAACCCCGATAAGGGTAAGTGTTGAACAGTTAAAGAACGCTATTCTAGGAGTAGTTGTATTTGAATATGTGCCAACGGTTTTTCCCCGTTACGCTTTGAATTCCTTTGTTCTGTTTTGCCTTGATAAATGTTTATCAACGCTTCTAACACTTTCATGACTTCCATTTAGCATTTGTTTTTTTGTCTTTCCTAGTGATAAAAGATGTAATTAGCAAACATTTAACGTTCCATCTCATTTTGTAAGCTCCGCTCTGACTGTGACATTACATCACCATCACCAAGCCATATCACCATCACGCAGTGCTTCTTCCCGCTTACGCTTCAGGCTTGTCACAGTCAGCGGAATCGCTATGGCACCATATTTATTTACACGGTGGATCATTCCAGGGTGTTACGTTACGGCTCGAGCCGCCGAAGCAAGGCACCAACACCACTGCCGCTGAAGCTGACGTCCCTCAGCTAGACCATTCTCCGCGGCAACTCCAGGAGCGAGGGGAGTATCTGTGTGGTGGAGGAGGCCCCGTTGGAACTGGGAGCAACAATTAGACCGGCAGTTAGACCTACCCCCTACGACTTTTTTTTCGTGTGCTAGCGACGACCGTTGGGAGAATAAAGAATAGCCGTTAATTTTATTCTTGGTTTAATTTAACGACTCCCAACTCCTTAATCCGTAGCACTGGCGCCCTTAACGTGGTTATTTTAAGGTCTAATTTTGCTCCCAGGTGGGTTTTGGTGTGTTGGTTTTTTTTTATTTGTTTTTGTGAAACGTTTTTTTAGTTTTTTTTTGGTTGCCGGCAGCTAAAGTGTACGGAACTCCGGTAGTAGTTTTTTTCAGTTCAATTTAATAGTTACGCAAGTACAGTCGGACACATTATATTAATTTTTTTGTGTAAAAAAAAATTTTTTTGCTTATTATTACTCCGGTAGTAACAATTCATATGTAGGCAAGTTCTCATAGTTAAATAAGTACAGTCGGACGCATTACTGTTATTGTTTTTTGTGTAAAATATTGTTAGCTCATTATTACTCCAGTAGTGTTAATTTATCTTTAGGCAAATTCCACAGTGAAAGCAAGTACAGTTGGATGCATTATTGTTGTTTATTTTTTTGTGGGAAAATATTACTTGATCATTATTACTTTATAATAATATCAGTGTGTTTTTCAAGTGAACAGTTAACACTAGTACAGTTGATCACAATTAAGTTTTTTTTTTTTAATTTTTGGAAGTGTTCTTTAATAATTGTTTAATTGTTGTTCTTGTCATATCTACGTGGTGTAACGGATCCGTACGCATTAGTTGCAATTAATGCTTATTTTGTTGTTGTGATTGTTTTCTTTCCTATTTATGCTTTTCGTGTTTTTATTTGCGAATTTGTGTTATTTTGCTTTCAAAAAAAAAAGCAACCAATGACGTTTAATAGTTAATTATATTTTGTAACAGACGGAGCATTTTATTATATTTGTTGTTTTTTTTTAAAGAAAAACGGCTGTTCAACACATACCTGTTAGGTACTGATATTAAGTTAACGTCGGGTTTAATATTTTTGTCCCGCAATGGCTTTTCCCATTAAATTCATGTCACTTCAGAAGGCCGAATTAGAGTACGAGGTCGCCATACGGGGTGAGACTCCTGGTTCCACGGTCATAGACTTACGCAGGCAGATTGCTAGGTGCGGAACTTTGGTTCCATCAGAGGACATCCTCACGAGTCCATTTGACATCGAGGAGGACATAGATGGTGTAGCTGATGTGCTAGAGAAAATCAACTCTTTCTTAGATTCAAAACCTCTGGACAGGAGCACTTTGCTCAGGGCACAAAATCTGATGCACCACCTATATCATCGGATTAACCGCATTACATGTGAGGACGTGGACCACAAAGAGGCTCACGCCCAGTGCGTCACCAAATTTAAGCTTTGCTCTGATCGCATTAATTTGCTTAAGGATAGCAATATAGACCCTCTGGCTTCCTCCTCTAATGACCCCCAGGCGAGTGCTGCTACCTCTGCGCCCCCACTTAATATCACGGTGACGTGTGAGGGCAATGGCGCGAACCAGTTGTCAAAGTTGCGTTATGATGGCAAAACCTGCGTGAGGGCTTTTATCCAACGCGTGTCAGAATTTTGCCAAGCAAGGAATATTTCGAGTAGCAAGCTACTACATAACGCCACCGAAATGTTCACCGGCGATGCGATTCACTGGTTTAGGAGCGTTCGGGAAAGTGTTACATGTTGGGACGATCTCGTAATACTCTTGAGGCAAGACTTTGGGCAGGCTGATTACGACTACAGGCTGCTTGCTGAGATCAGGGCGCGCACACAAGGGGAGACGGAGAATATCGTGATTTATTTATCCATCATGTCTGGCCTTTTCTCGCGGTTATCAACAGCATTATCGGAGAACGAGAAGCTTGAAATTTTACTCCATAATATCCGGCCTTGTTATGCAAGTAAATTATCTTCCGTTTCTGAGATTAGGACTATTGAGGAACTAAAGGCTTTGTGTCGTAATTATGAAAATGTGCAATCGCGCCTGTCTCAATTTAAAGAACCTCCACGGCCAACTGCTGATACTCTTGCACCTGATTTTGCCTATTCAGGCACGTCTAAGACTAAACCTAGTTTCAACAATAACATTTACCCTAATAGCAATAACAACAGCAAGTACAAGTACAATAGTCATAGTTACAACAAGTCACATTCGCAAGACAGCAGTAACTTTAGTAGCAAAGGTGGTAATCCTAATTATGTGGACGCTATCACCCCTTCTTCATCGAGGGCACGTTTTTGTCCAAGATGCCGGGTGGACACACATAATTTGAGGCAGTGCACGGCCGACAAAGATGTCATCGTTTGTTTTGTTTGCGGTCGTAAGAACGTTAAGACACCTGATTGTCCTGATTGCAATAAAAACAAGAGACACGGTCCAAAAAACTAGTAGGGCAGAATTGTGTCAATGATAATAATACAAATAATTTTGATAATAATGATTGGCAAAAGTGGTTACGTACAATACATTTATTTTTTAATTCATATAAAATTGATACAATTCTGCAAGAACACAATGAAAATGATAACAGACCTTACGTATCTATAAAAATCAATGATATCACTATGTCCGGCTTATTGGATTCTGGCTCGGCAGTAACTATCCTAGGCAATGGTGCTCATTCAGTGCTCATTGACTCCGGGCTGAAAGTAGTTAAGGGTGAATTTATCTCAGTCACAGCCGCAGGAGGCCAAATGTTACAAAGTGAGGGTTACATAGCTATTCCATTGCACTTTGACGGCAAGTTTCACATTTTGAAAGCTTTTATAGTGCCAGGTATACACAATAACCTTATATTAGGAGTGGATTTCTGGCGCGCATTTCAAATCTGTCCAAAATACCTCAGCAGCCTCGTATGTGATCCAATTACTAATAATGACGTTTTGCCTAAACCAAACACCTTCATTCAAGGTTATGATAACTTGGACAATTCACAAAAACAACTGGCTGATAACGTTGTGAAACAATTTGAAGACATCTCTTTTCAACGCAAAGGTCTAGGTGTCACTAATTTAATTACACACCGTATTGACACCGGCGACGTTAGTCCAATCCGCCAACGTTACTACCGCTTGTCACCAGAGAAGCAGCGCATCTTGGTTGAACAAGTGGACGAAATGCTTGCTCTTGGCGTGATCGAGAAATCAGAGAGTAGTTGGTCATCGCCGGTTTTGCTCGTCAACAAAAAGAACGGACAACCACGATTCTGTCTTGATAGCCGTAAATTAAACTCGGTGACGAAACGTGACGCGTATAACCTGCCGTATATATCAGAGATTTTGGACAACCTCAGGGATGCTCGTTACCTGTCCAGCATCGACTTGTCCAAAGCCTTCTGGCAAATTGAAATTGCTCCGGAGGACAGACACAAGACTTCTTTTTACGTGCCAACTAGGGGGACTTTTCACTTTAATCGAACTGCGTTCGGCCTGACCAACGCTCCTGCTACTCAACAAAGATTAGTGGACCTGTTGTTCTCAGAGTTCGACCTTAAGGTTTTCGCCTACCTAGATGACATTATCATCGTCTCCGAGGATTTCAATAGTCATGTTTCTTTACTTTTACGCGTCTTAGACAAACTCAAACATGCCAATCTCACAGTTAACTTGGACAAGTGTCGTTTCTTCAGTAGCCAACTTAAATACCTCGGGTACGTCGTCGATAGCTCAGGTTTACGTACCGACCCCGCAAAAGTCGAGGCTATTCTAAATTACCCCACGCCGACATCTCGTAAGGACGTAAAGCGATTCCTAGGAACTGCGACATGGTATCGACGATTCGTCCCAAATTTTAGCACGATTGCTGCTCCATTAAATAAATTAACTTCGTCAAAAAAAGGTTCACCTTCTTTTAAATGGACCCCCGAAGCTGACGCTGCATTCCGACAACTTAAAGAGCGATTAGTGTCTGCTCCCGTTCTCTGTTGTCCGGACTATACCAAACCGTTCGAGGTACATACCGATGCCAGTAATTATGGAATAGGCGGTATGCTGACCCAGACCATCGATGGCAGGGAGCACCCGATCGCGTACATGTCTAAGAGCTTGTCACCGGCTGAAAAAAATTATAGTATAACGGAACGTGAGGCGCTCGCTGTAGTCACAGCCTTAGAGTATTGGCGTTGCTACATAGAGAACGGACAGCCCTTTACGGTCTACACTGACCACAGTGCGCTCAAGTGGTTCTTGTCCATTAGCAACCCTACAGGTAGATTGGCTCGGTGGGGCGTTCGCTTGTCAGGCTTTAACTTTACCCTAAAACATCGCCGGGGCGTTGATAATGTCATCCCAGATGCCTTATCGCGAGTATCCGTGAGTGCAATTTGCACCTCTAATTGTCATCTGAACTCTGCGGACACCTGGTACACTAATATATACAATGGTTGTCTTAATAACCCAATCGATTTTCCAAATTTCTTAATAAAAAATAAATCCTTGTACCGCTTGTCTAAAAACAAGCACGAACTTACTTCCGAATTTTCTTGGAAATTAGTTGTTCCCGCCGAACTACGCGAAAAGGCTATACGTGAAAACCACTCAGAGCCTACTGCAGGGCACATGGGAATTTTTAAAACCTACCGCAGACTTGCTTTGCGATTCTATTGGCCTGGTATGTACCAGGACGTGGTCAAGTTCATTGGAGCATGCGAGAAGTGTTTGTCGTATAAGGCCCAAAACCATCAAACCTTAGGGGAAATGGGTAGGCCAAAACAATGCTCTCGCCCGTTCCAAATGATCTCGATCGATCTGATGGGTCCTTTGCCAACTTCACGGAAAAGAAACAACTACATTTTAGTCATCACATGTTGCTTTTCCAAATATTGCTTAATTCATCCCATTAAACAGGCTACTGCAGAGGTTATTGTAAGAATTTTAGAAGAATCGGTTTTCCTGATACATGGTGTACCACAAACAGTACTTATGGACAACGGTACTCAGTTTGCTGGGAGGGTCATGAATGATTTCTTAAGGTCGTACAGTGTCCCCAACGTGTATTACACGCCAAAATACACTCCACAAGCGAACCCGGTGGAGCGATTTAATCGTACAATAATTACCTGCATTTCCACCTTTGTTGAGGACGACCACAGGTCCTGGGACGTGTTTATTCCACGTGTACAATTTGCCATAAACAGCTCGGTCAATGAGGCAACTGGATTTACACCTGCGTTTTTAGTGTTCGGCCGTGAGCTGGTGTCTTGTGGAACGCACTATACAGAAACCGACATCGGGAAGGAGGTGTTGTTTTTACCGCGAGACATTTACGCTGAAAACTTGGGTTGTTTGTCTTCAATTTTCGACGATGTGCAAAAGAGACTTTGGCAAGCTCATGTAAAGAACACATCTCATTATAACACCAGGCGTAAACCTGCAGAATTTAATGTTGGTGACATTGTCATGAAGCGCGCCTACTTCCTGAGTGATGCAGGCAAACAGTTTACGAAGAAGTTAGCACCTAAATTTATTAAAGCCAAAATTGTCGCTAAGAAATCGCCATTAGTTTATGTTCTACGTGATTTGAGTGGCAAGGATTTAGGCACCTGGCATATAAAGGACCTCAAACTGGTTGGTCTCAACAGTTAGTTATTTTCCTTCTTTCTTATTTATACGCCGTTGGTCATGCTCAAACTCTTATTTATATGTATATTTTTTTTGCTTTTCGCGCCTTACATCTTTAAGCATGTGTACTTGTAGGGTTCTCAGTTCCTGTAACAGATTACCTTAATAATTTTCTGAGAGTAGGCGTTTTGGGAATTGTATTCAACGCAGTTACTGACGTCATATATAAGCGTGATGTATGTTTGGTGAGGTATGTTAGTTTTTTTTCAATTGCAAGTACTGAGTTATGCGGATTTTACTATATCCAGTATAGTAAAACCCTTCATGGCGCGCCGGGGTAATGTAACGTTGGAACGTTACGTCACCTAGGTTGTGAATACAATCTTATTATAATATATACAATTTGAGCCTTTTCTGCGACACTTACCTTGTAACAGTTGAAATACTAGATTATGATGTATAGCGTTAACGTCTAGTAGTTTTATACATACATAAAAGCATAACATTAATTATCCGTCACAATATGTAACTCATTTCCGCGGCTCACTGTACTCGGCCCGCCGCGTCTTTGTTCGTGGCGATAACCGGTGTGCCCCTCCGCCGCGCGCCGCGCGACCCGCGCTCCTCTTAGCGTGGCTGTTCCCCCGCCAGACAGAGTTTGCCTCAGACGCAGGCGCACGTTTCGCTCTCTCGCAGCGTCCTCATACGTCGCCGGCGAGTTAACAATATTCGATTTCCGAAAGTGCGCAGAACGCCATAAAATGTACTCCTTCAGTTTTATTTAATGTTAAATTCAGTGTAACCCCGATAAGGGTAAGTGTTGAACAGTTAAAGAACGCTATTCTAGGAGTAGTTGTATTTGAATATGTGCCAACGGTTTTTCCCCGTTACGCTTTGAATTCCTTTGTTCTGTTTTGCCTTGATAAATGTTTATCAACGCTTCTAACACTTTCATGACTTCCATTTAGCATTTGTTTTTTTGTCTTTCCTAGTGATAAAAGATGTAATTAGCAAACATTTAACGTTCCATCTCATTTTGTAAGCTCCGCTCTGACTGTGACATTACATCACCATCACCAAGCCATATCACCATCACGCAGTGCTTCTTCCCGCTTACGCTTCAGGCTTGTCACAGTCAGCGGAATCGCTATGGCACCATATTTATTTACACGGTGGATCATTCCAGGGTGTTACGTTACGGCTCGAGCCGCCGAAGCAAGGCACCAACACCACTGCCGCTGAAGCTGACGTCCCTCAGCTAGACCATTCTCCGCGGCAACTCCAGGAGCGAGGGGAGTATCTGTGTGGTGGAGGAGGCCCCGTTGGAACTGGGAGCAACAATTAGACCGGCAGTTAGACCTACCCCCTACGACTTTTTTTTCGTGTGCTAGCGACGACCGTTGGGAGAATAAAGAATAGCCGTTAATTTTATTCTTGGTTTAATTTAACGACTCCCAACTCCTTAATCCGTAGCACGACAAAGGACCTGGATGTGACGGTATCCCACCAGTATTTTGGAAGAACTGTGCTAAAACGCTGGCATTACCTATTAGTATAATATTTAATCGCTCTCTCAGCGCTGGAATTTTCCCTGAGTTATGGAAGAAAGCAAACATAGTTCCCATTCACAAAAAAGGGTCACGTACAAACATAGAAAATTATAGGGGCATCTCAATACTTAACACGGTTGGCAAGGTGTTCGAGAAAATTATTTATAATAGTATTTACCCGTATATTCTCTCAGGTATATCCGATAAGCAACACGGATTTTTAAGGAAACGCTCCACTGTCTCCAACTTGGCATATTTCTCGAACTACGTTCTAACGCATATGGATAGGGGGGGACAGGTAGACGTGATCTACACTGATTTCGAAAAAGCTTTCGATCGTGTAGATCACGTCATATTACTGGACAAGTTATACAGGCTGGGAATCCGTGGAGACCTTTTACGCTGGATCAAATCCTACTTGTCTAATAGGTCACAGGCTGTAGTTCTTGGAGGTTATCGCTCAAACTTTGCTAATATTACTAGCGGTGTGCCACAGGGGTCACATTTAGGCCCTCTGCTTTATAACGCGTACTTATTTGACATCACAGACTCATTTACAAAAGCTAAACATTTAATGTATGCCGACGATAAAAAAATATTTCATGTTATTAGGAGCCTAGACGATTGCCTGGCTCTTCAAACAGATCTGCAAAACTTACAAAACTAC
Source organism: Notocelia uddmanniana (assembly GCA_905163555.1). Classification (NCBI taxonomy): domain Eukaryota; kingdom Metazoa; phylum Arthropoda; class Insecta; order Lepidoptera; family Tortricidae; genus Notocelia; species Notocelia uddmanniana. The sequence continues at coordinate 30,314,788 of LR991055.1, forward strand.
TACACTAAAAATAAAATTACTGTTAATGTCGGAAAATGTCAATGCATCAGCTATACGCGAAAAAAACAGCCACTATATTTCTCGTACAACTTTGAAGGCACGACGATCAACAGAGTTGAATTAGTTCGTGATCTAGGAATTATATTCGACAGTAAATTGACATTTTCAGAACATATAGATTATATTATTAACAAGAGCTACAAAAATCTAGGTTTCATTATAAGATCATGTAAAGTATTCAAAAATATGGAAGTCCTTAAATTGTTATATCTCTCGTACGTGCGTAGTACCCTTGAATATGCCTGTCCAATCTGGTCTCCGCACTACATCACCTATAGTTATCAAATTGAGCGTATTCAAAAGAAATTCATCAAGCATCTCAACTTCCGTCTTCGTATACCTCCGACATCGTATGAAAACAATTGCCACATGCATAACTTGTTACCACTAGCTGACAGACGTAAGGTTCTGGATATGTGCTTGTTATACGATATTCTTAATGGACACCTGGATTGCCCCGAACTAGTTTCGCAGTTGTCACTCAACACTCCTCTGCGTCGCACTCGTCACTCTCCAATGTTTCAAGTGCCCCGATATGGAACTAACTATGCTAAAAATAACGTGCTTGCACGCATTGCTAAATCCTATAACACAGAGTTTTCTAGTATAGACCTTTTTAGACACACCAAAGCATCTTTTAAGCTTGGAATTATTAACACAATTAAAAATAAGCAGGTTCGCTCCACTTAATAGGTATTATTGTTATTCTACCATTCTTGAATGTTGAAGCATACTTAGTATAGTTCTTCAATAGAAGAACTATATTTTATTAGTATTCACATTTAATTAACTATTTATTTCATACTGAAAATGTAATGTACCAATCAGTTTCAGTACAATATTGTAGTCCGTTCGTTTGTCTTTTATACAACACAAGTTAACAAGGGAAACCTGTAATTGGCCGTACTATCATTTAATTAGCATTTAAGTTATACTTCCTGTATCGCTGTTGGTTTTCTAAATAAATAAATAAATAAATAAATAATAAATAACTCCGTCATTTCTTAACCGATTTGAAAAAAAAAATTTTTGATTGTATGTATATATATCCAAGTTGGTCCCGTTTTTGTCAAAAGGCAGTTCTGATGATGCGATCCATGAGGAATTGAGGGAACTCCTTAAATCTTTAAGGCAAACATATAGTGATTTTTGTGTTTTTATCAACAAGTCAAGCATTTGCATCCAAAAATGTGACATTGGATGAAGTGGAACTGCTGATGATGATCAGAACAGAACTCTTCAACGACGAAAAGTTCACGTTTGGCGATTTGTCCTCCTAGCTGTGTTTGTTAAGCTAGTTCTATTTTCACGATTAATTTTTGTCATGCTCGAGTTCTGATGATGGGATCCATGAGGAGTTGAGGGAACTCCTCAAATCTTAAAGGCAAACATATAGTGATTTTTGTGTTTTTATCAACAAATCGAGCATTAGCATACAAAAATGTGACATTTGATGAAGTGGAACTGCTGATGATGATCAGAACAGAACTCTTCAACGACGAAAAGTTCACGTTTGGCGATTTGTCCTTCTAGCGGTGTTTGTTAAGCAAGTTCTATTTTCACGATTGATTTTTGTCATGCTCGAGTTCTGATGATGGGATCCATTAGGAATCGAGGAAACTCCTCAAATGTGAAAAGCACACAAATAGTGATTTTAGTATTTTCATGAACTAATCAAGCATTTTCATTCATAAAAGTGACATTTGATGAAGTGGAACTGCTGATGATGATCAGAACGAAACTCTTCAACGACGCGTAGTTCACGTTTGGCGATTTGTTCTCTTCGTTTTGTTTGTCAAGCAAGCAAGGTTTTTCCATGATTTCATGAGGAATTGAGGGTACTTAGTCTTCTACCATTATAAACATACTTATAGCCATTTTTGTATTTTATTGTATGGAATCTAAGAGTGTACCATCTAAGATTAATAATCTTTCACCGGACTCCCCCATTGAAGTCGGTTTTTTTTTCTTAAAAATTATTATTTATTTATTTGTTTTATAAGTACAATGTTACTTTAATTAGTAAAAAGCATTGCCGCCCAAAACGGTAGCAACAGTTTAAATGTTGGAACGACAGCAACGAAGTATCTTAGGTTAGGCACAATGAGAATAATAAGGCAAGTACTATGGTCTAAATTACAGGCTACATATTTGGGTAACTAATTTGGTATTCTAATAGATACCTCTATACCCATCGGACCGTCTATCCATCACAACATTCAGGACATAAACTTTATTTCTTACCATATTGGCCGGACGGTCCGATGGTCGTCTTTGCGGTAGGAAATTACGTCACAGGTCTTCAATGTTATGTTGTGCAAAATATCTAAGAACCTGCCCATCCATACTTTTAATTCAAGACGTAGGGTTGGTGGCAGGGCTTAGGAGCTTGTTAGTCTTTAATGTTTACTGGTCAGTACTACTTGCTTCTCATCAGGTATGTGGTCATCAACCTCCTAGCGTTATTCCCAGTACAGTTGCATCCTGAAGGACGCCTGGGGTATTGCAGAATAATTTTGTTCTAAGCAGTTAAGTAACGCTGCTACGGAAAATTCTTATTTTCAAATTAAAGGGAAAAATCGAAAGGCAAAAAAAAAACAAGGAAGGGCGGAGGGATTTCGTGCCTGAACTTGATTGGCTCCGATAGCTCAGTGGCTAGAGCGGTTGGCCGCGTATCCTAGATGTCGCAGGTTGGAATCCTGCTCGAAGCACTAAATTTAACAATATTTCCCTTTAATTTGAAATTTATGTTAATTAATTCATTACTTATTATGTTTCTAGGTGGCCAGAGCTCCCGTGGATGCACTCGATTTCGAGTGAGGGACCTGCATTTTATAGTTTTTTTTTTTAAATTGACCTATACACTTTTTTCTTCCTTCCAATATATAGCGAGTAACGTCCACTTTTATGGGTATTTTTGAGAAAAGCATTTTAATACGAGAAAGGGATAGGTACCGTGGACATGGTGGCGACTCCAACTGGTAGCAGCTTAGCGGCCTTCAGACTGACTGGGGTCTGCACGCGGTGCAGGAAAATCAGCACCGTCCGCCTGTTGCTGACGTTCATGCACTCCCACGGCACTGCGTACACCGCTTCAATCAGCTGCTCGCTCTGAAACCGAACATTTCGATTTTTTCCTGCGATTCTGGTTTTTTTTTCTATTTCTCGTATGTTTTTATTTTTTCAGCTGTAGTAGTCCTAACTACACGAAGCACCTACTAAGAGTAGTGCTTCAGACCCAATCGTTACATTTTCAATTTTATATAACTTTTGGCTATTTGTTTTTATTCAGTATGTCTATGGGATTTAGCGCATGCTCCAAATGTACTTGGTGAAGTAAATTCGCCCGTTACTTTTCCTATGTAGTTAAAACGTCAGTACCGCTACCATGAGATGCTATCGAAAATATACATTACGTTACTACAGTCGCTACCGAATAAACGCGTTTCGAGTAGATTTCGATTGTGCTCGTACCATGAGTCAACCGCGCGTTCACTGCGCCCGCCAGAACCTAACGTAATATTCGCTAGCGACTAACGTTTTGTAGCGGTTGCCGTAGATCGGTACCATGAGTCACCAATTTGACAGTCGCTATCGAAAAATACCGTATCGACTGTAGTAAACTATTTCACTAGCAAATTGGAGCGTGAAAGCTTATTAGAGATCTTGTTTCGTAAGTTATTGTAATAATTATTTATCTAAATAATATCGGTAAGGCATTATTTTGTGTGGAAAATGTTAGGGACGGCTGCGTAAGAAGATGAACGACAAATAACAGAGATAAATTGAGGCTGATATGAGAAATAAATAAAAAAAATCCGCTTCAACATACTATAAAATGAGATTAGGTTTATTAATTATATATAATCTATGTACATCTAATCACATGAAACTAAAAAAAATCATCATAAAAACTGGGAAGACTGCATCACTCAGTTTATAGGTATGGCAATAATAACTAAAAATAACCAAAGCAAATACAAGATTCACTAACATTTGACCTTGTGCTACTGTTCTACGACACTTTAAATTAGCAGGTTTAGTTCTATACTTTTGAAAGGAAGCCTTAGGTACTTAGCCTTTTGTCCAATATCGTCCTTGCTCTGTCTTTTCAGTATAGTTAGAAAGAGAGCTTTGTATGCTGTGAAGTTAGGCACGTCACTCCGATCGTAACGTAAACTACTCGATGAATCGAGTTAACGTTAGCGAGTATAGTAAACGTGTAATTGACTCATGGTACGAGTACCAATCTGTTGTTCTATGAGTGACCACCAGAGGCGCTGTACTTATTCTCCATACTGATTGTTTACGCAGTCGCTAGCGAGTACGGTCACTGCAAACTCATGGTAATGCTACAGGACTGTAGTACAATAGTACGCGAGCTAACAATAGTCAGAGCCACGTTTTAGGGTTCCGTACCCAAAGGGTAAAACGGGATCCTATCACTAAGACTCCGCTGTCCGTCCGTCTGTCTGTCTGTCTGTCCGTCTGTCACCAGGCTGTATCTCATGAACCGTGATAGTTAGACAGTTTAAATATTCACAGATGATGTAAGTATTTTTGCTGCCGCTACAACAACAAAATACTAAAAACAAAATAAAATAAATATTTAAGCGAATTTTTCCATACCAAAAAACTTTAAAAAGTTGCTCGTTGTATTCATCAGGCGCTGGGTCTCAAAATGTATGGAAAATTAAAATTCGACTTGCACTTGACCAAAATTCAACTTGATATTATTTAACATTCTTATTACTCATAAAAAAAATAAAGAAAAATATTATTACTTAAATTAAATTAAATAAGGTTATAATGAAGTGTCTAATGGTATATAGATAAATATAGCTATAATAGTACGGAACCCTTCGTGCGCGAGTACGACTCGCACTTGGCCGGTTTCTTTTTTCAAATCTGACCTCTGATTCTTACTCAGAGACCTCCCGGATCAGATATCGGAATAAATCCGTAGGTAAGTAAATATGATCTAGATGACGGCCGCTTTTCCAAATTTGACCTCGGTTCTGTTCTCAGAGTTGAAAAAGTTCTAACAACATGTTAAATAATCATAAAAATCTCAACCTGAGTATTTGAAGGCAATCGCGTCTAGTTTAGAATTAATCTGATGAAATGATTTGATTAAATAATCAATAAGTACCTACCTATGAATATACCAAAATGTTAAAAAGAGTATTAAATTGTTTGCCGCCAAACTATTATATTATAAAGTTTATCAATAAAAAATGAATAAATGCCGTCTTTAAATGAAATAGACTTCAAGATAGTTCAACAGAATATCAATGTTTATACATTAGGTATATCACTTAAAAAATATCGATACACTAAGCGTCAGAAGGAAGCATTGCCTCGTTATAATATTATTATCAAAATTCCTAGGTATAATTCCCAGGTATAATTCCCATGTATATTTATTTATACGACGTCAGTGATAAACCAGCGCCTCAGCTAGAAGCTCTGCCTTCCTAATGGTAAACACGGAAGCTTGCGACTCCAGCAGTGTCTCGTATATCAAATTTTTAAAAATGTATACACTCCTTTCTTGAAGAATCCCGTGACTGTAGTCCGTTGGCAGGGATTCGAGCTTATTACACAACCGGAGCGTTCGAAGGAAGACCTCTGAAACCATAACGAACGCTTATTATCTATGCTGCTAAGCTTACCTTGGTATTCAACATTTCGAATAGTATTGACACTTGTATAAGTTGCTGATGCATAGCCACCGTCAAAGGCCCATATTTAACGATAGCGTCCACAGTGAGCGATGAAACCTCGAGCAACAAGATACACGTGATTAATTGCATCAGCAGGTAGAACATAAACAGGTATTCGCTGAACGCGTCCGAGCATTTGTCCACAAAACTGGTGACAGAAGTAACAGTTCTGAAGATTTCCAAGTACAAACTCAACAATTAACACAGTACACAGTGGTCGAAAGCAGTATGTTCGGAAAAGATCGAAATCAATACATTTTTATCCCGGCGGTACTCGCTAGGTATTCACAACCACGATTACTCGCTACCGGATTAAAAATACCCAGGAATTCGACAGGGAATATTTTTAGAAAGAAAGTCTAATATTCACAATTTAATAATTATAAAGTTTAATAGATCTTTATCTATAAATATAACCAAAAAACATTTTTTTTTAATAATATTAGCAAAGTCGGCAATGATTTTTTTAAAGGATCTTGTTATAAAAAGTTCTGATTTGATCTTTCGTGCTATTGTGTTTTCTACTATGGTTAAAATTAAAAATTACTCACGCTACAATAAGCTTATGATGCTCAATATTTTCCCTTAGAAGCTGTCGAATCCGTAAATTTTCCTCGACCGAGTACATTCCGCCAACACTGTCTACAGGCAATGATATATTAAGCAAATTTTGATTCAGTATCTTTAGATGCCCCCAAATTTGTAAACCTATTAAACAAAGTAGTAGATCGAAAAAACCCATTCCTATAGTAGTCACATAAGCAACGGGAATATTTAACGCAAACAACACCCAATAGCCTTTTGTAGTTGTATAAACGGTGTCTGTGAAGCAGTAAAAATACACAGCGTGCTGGAACGTGATATTTGCTGGCCGATCGTCCCGAAACATGCCACGGCTGTAGTTGTTATACCAGGGCATGAAGGTGAAAAGGATCATTCCGGTGAACATTTGGCACATTACGTAGAATGTTAACATTCCTGATATGATGTGGATTTGTGAGCGTATCTAGAAAAGAAGATTTTGAAATCAACTGATATATAATGATCAACATCCTAAATTGAAATGACATCAGATATGTGATCAGAAATGACAAAAGGTGGGGAAGGAGGTAAATAAGATTAATTCATCACAAAAAATAAAAACAAAAGCATGCGAAATCCTACTTTATAGTTTATCTTAGCCACAATAAGAGTAAAAATTAATCAAATATTTTTTTCTTTATTTAATTATCTTCATTAGCGACTATTTTACCTGATGTCATTTATAGAATCAAATATAGCTACCTTAGTTCCGCTTTGGTATACTCGTAATATATTTTTTTTATACGTCTCCCATAGAACATAGTACAGTCGAGTTCATAAATATATGAGCAAATTCAAGCCTTCAAAAATAAATGTACATAGTAACGTACAAATACATATCATCCGTCATATTCATCTGAGCAAGCCTCTCAATAATATTTAACCAACTGAAAAATAATAGTTATCTGTACTATGGTTTATACATAATTATTTAAATAAGTGGAAGCACATAACTATTGACACAAGGGTTATTTTCAAATATTTGTGAACAGGTAGCAGCACATTAATCCCAATGCTGGAGACCTTATTTATTTATTTGTTTATTAAGTATTTATATCATTATTCCTCTCCTAACTATATTTTTAATCATGATTTTCGCAATAATTCAACGCGCACTGTACATTCTGTTGTATCTCGCTTAGTGTAATTTATGTTTTTTATTGTTTTGTGTTTGTATTTTCGTGTCAATGGGTACACTGAAAATCAGCGTCGTAACACTTTGTGCTGCGACACATGCTGAGTGTTATCCTATTCCGAAACACTTGCAGCATTGTAACCTTTGTTTCCATATTTTGTAGTGTATATTAATGTTGTTGTGTCTGTGTTTGGAATAAATGCTTCATTCATTCATTCATTCATTCATAAATATATGTTATTCACGTTTATCAATTTGTTGTGAACAAGCAGGAGCTCATAAATATCTGTACAGATAAAATATTTTGAATTTTCACAAATGACAATTACCGAAAAGAATACCATACTGTCATATGATACATTTGTCTCTTTCAGTTAGAGTGGCACGTCATAGAAATGTCATTAATCTGCGTACTGCTTCTTTTACTATTTTTTGATTTATACTTGGTTTAAAAAAGGTTTGATATCAACATTCATTACTGGCTTCGTAATATTTTTCTTTATTCTGTCAGTTTTGTTCAGATGTTTGTGAGTTTCTGCACAAGTAACCACAACCAAATTTATGTGGACAACCACATAAATTTGGCAAACTTTATTACAGAATTTGATATTTAAGTGAAATGTTTTATCTGTACAGATATTTATGAGCTCCTACTTGTTCACAATAAATTGGAAAACGTTACAACATATATTTATGTGCCACTACCTTTTCATGAATATTTGAAAATAACCATTGTGTCAATAGCTATGTGCTCGTTTAAATAATTTTGTAAATATCTTAGCAAAGATATTTATTATTTTTCAGTTGCTTAAATATTATTGAAAGGCTTGTCAGAATATGACGGATGATATGTGTATATTTTTTCGAATGATAAATCTGTTTAGATGTATTTGTACGTTACTATGTACATTTATTTTTGAAGGCTTGGGTTTGCTCATATATTTATGAACTCGACTGTACTATGTTATATGGGAGACGAATAAAAATAATATATTATGAGTATACCACAGTGCAGTGAAACTAAGGTAGCTATAATTTCTATAATTATATCAGGTAAAGTTGTCGTTAATAAAGATAATTAAATAAATAAATCAATATTTGATTATTTTTTTACTCTTATTGTATTTTTTATTTAAATGTATTTTTGGTACTGGACTATTCTGTGTAGATACTACTAACTGAACCAAAGGAAATTCGACAAACCTTATGGAATAGTTAACGAATTAGAATCATAAGACAAAAAGTATTTTGGATGAACAAAGCAACATTATAATAAACAATGTACCTATATACATATTTTACGACGGTGACTATGATACATCACACATTTATATAACGGAAACGGTTATACGGATAGGAACATAAAATCAGAAAATAAGGTAGATGTGAATAAACTGGCCAGCCCGAGCCAACGAGAGCCAGGTCGTCAAATTAAAAACTGCAGAGGGTAGAATCGTTTCATCCAGACCTGACCTTCTAGGCGCAGGACCGGTAATTGTGGCACTCTTTAGGGTAGACCTATGTCCAGCAGTGGGCGTCCATAGGCTGATATGATGATGATTATTTATTTATTTATTTCTTACAAATGTTATTATGATTATGACGATGAATAAACTGGGTGCGGATATCTTGAGCGAGAAATTTGATAAAGCTTTACGAAATATCCCGAACCATAAAGCAGCTGGTGATAACGATATAAAAACAAAAATATAACAAAATAAAATTTCTATGAAAACGAAAGTATTGTGTACAAGACAAGGTGTACTACCAATAGATTTTTAAATTAGCAAGACAGTACCACTGCCTAAGAAAATAAATACACTTATGTGGGAAGAGCATATAAAACTAAGCCTCGTATTCCAGCGCCTAAAATTCTACAAAAAGATTTACTAAACAGAACAAGACCGGTAGTGGAAAGCTAGGACTATTTAGGATATGTCTTCCGGCAACATAAAGATAGAAGATAATCTATACGTGCTCTTCAGCTTATTATTGATATAATAATGAACCTAGGACAGGAGTCGCATAACATTTATAGATAAAGCTTTGGACAATATTGATTGGGTAATTACGATGCACATTTTAAGTACAAAAGACGTTGACACCTTACAGAGATAGGCAAATTATTCATTGCACAAAGAACAAGAAACTATAGTGGAAATAGGATAAGTGAAAGATTTGATATTTAACATTTTTATCGATGCGCCATCAAAAAGAAAGTAGATTCAGGACAGGTATCAAAATAAATAGAGAAAAATTCCATTGGTCCTGGTGATATAACAGCCTTAACAGGAAATAAAAAAAAATATCATCATAGATTTTATCATACTAAACTACATCACTAATAAACAAGTCAGCAGTTTTAAATATTTAGAAAGCATTATAACATGGGACTCGAAATGTATGTCAGAAATAATTGTCATCTCTCACATAGCCAAAAAAGCTTTAGATGCCAAAAAATATTTTTTTCAAAGCAAAGATATCTCGAAAGATCCGAAAGAGGTTTATTATGGCGCAAATTTGGAGCATAGAATTGTTTCGAATGGAAGCGAGATGGAAGGTATATTTTTTTTTTTTTTTTTTTTAATTTTTTTTAATTTATTTATCATAAAAGAGAAAAATACAAAAAGTGATCTCGTAACAGCGGCCAAAGCCATACAGGTTTAACTGCCGCTGTATTCGCTCGTAAACTGTATAGGATACATTTCATTATTTGATTAACTTATAATAGCTAAAGTTCTATCCCTATGAACTCACTACTCACACATTTATGTTAGTAAATTAAATATTTTTTTTTATGATGGAGTCGATGACGCATGGAATGTGCGACTGTGCGTGTAGTTAGTACATCAGCATAGATATAGCGCTTTCATAGATCGTTTACATTTATGTGGGTTATCACTAATCTCAATGAAGATATCGGCGGGTAGTTGATTGAGAATGTTTGGTAAAAAATATTCCCATCGTCGTTTGCCGTACACATTGCTACATTTGGGAAGGACAAAACGAGGCAAATACAATAGTTTCCTAAGACGTTCCCGTCTTGTTGTTTTTTTGAGACTTTCTATTTTGTCGATTTCCTCATTAACAATTGAGATTTTGATTTGGTTAAATATGTGAATAATCTTACAATGTTTGAATAATTCCTCTTGACTCAGATGTTTTTTCTTAACTGAGTTTGGTAAAATTGTCTTTAGTAAACTTATTTGTAATTTAAATATCTTATCAATATAAGTTTTGTAGGTTCTGCCATAGCTACTCAGCCCATATTCTATAACGGATTGCGCGAGTGACAAGTACAACATTCTAAGAATATTATATGGGAGTTTATGCTTTAATAAAGAAAGTTTTGCTAAGATTGATCTAAGTTTGTTACATACGTGATTTATGTGCGGTCCCCAATTAAAATGTGTATCTATGATAAGACCGAGGTACTTATTTTCATTAACTATTTCTAAGGGTTCACAAGTACATACCCGCTTTGTTTCGTTATGGTTATAAGCATGTAGGCATTGATGGTTATGGGCGATGATAATGGGATCAGATGAGTTTGCCATGTGTGTGGAATGTATATTCATTATTTTTGTTTTGGAATAGTTGATAATTAATCCCACGTCGTGGGCCCATTTACAAAGAAGGTCAAAATTGTTTTGCATTACATTTTTGGCCTTTTCTATGTCCCTGTCTGCTACCAGGAGACATGTGTCGTCTGCGAATTGATATACCGAGCCTTCTTGATATATGTTGGGCATATCGTTTACATACAATAAGTATTCGGTAGGTGCGAAGATAGAACCTTGGGCTGAGCCTTTATCTGTTGGAATTAGGTCACTTAACGTATCATGTACTTTCACAGCGGTGTAACGATTAGTATGGTAATTTTTAAAGAATTCGAGTAGTGGGCCCTGTATTCCATTTCTCCAAAGTTTCGAAAACAGTGTGTCATATCTTAGGGTATCAAAAGCCTTACTAAAATCAATAAACATGGCAAGTACATACTTTTTATCATTAAGGTGTTGATTGATCTCGTTGGTAAATTTACTTAGTAATTGTGAAGTATTCTTTTTACTTTGGAAACCGTACTGGTTGTCATGTATTATATTGTTTTCAGTAAGGTATTTGTTAATTTCATGTCCAAAATATTTTTCAATAATTTTGTCTATACAGGATAAGATCGTAATGGGGCGGTAGTTATCTACATCGCTATATTTCCCCTTTTTATGAATGGGTCTTATTATGCCTATTTTTAGCTGATCGGGGTAGCTTGAATATTTGATACACGAGTTAATTAAGTGTGTTATAATGGGTGTTATCGCAGTGTTAACAAATTTTAAGTCTACTGGTCTAATGCAGTCAATACCTGGACTTTTTCTGTCGTTGAGATGACTAATTATGGAAAATACTACTTCCTCCGTAGCCTTAGATAACCTCACTGACATATCAGGTTCCCTAACATATAAATTTTCGTCCAGTAGTGAGTTATTACAATAGGTACACATATTATTGACGTTTTCGTGGAAACCCCTGGCGAAATTATTCGCAATGTCACGCGGCAAATGTTTTTTGAAGGCGGATATAATAATATCATCGATTGATTTGGCGATTTTACCACTAATTTTATTAATTATTTCCCACACTTTTCTCGAATTACGGAAGTTTCGAGATACTTCGTTTTTTATGCGATTATTTTTTAGGTTATTTATGTAAGTATTTGTTTTATTTCTATATTTGTTGTATATTAATCTGTTGTTGGCATCACCTTTGTCCTTATACCATATCTTGAACAACTCGTCCCGCCTAGTACACATTTTTATTACTTTTTTATTAACCCAGTTACATGTTTTTCTTTTGCTCTGATTCGTATTTATTTCGTACTGACAGTTATCGTAAATACATCTAAACTTGCTCAATATAAAATTAAGAATCTCTTCTGGGTTATCGTAGGATAAACCTTGGCTCCAGTCAGTAGCTGCTAACTCATTTTGAATCTTACTGTTATCGTGTTTACGTACGGTTTTAACATCGGTGCAATTATTCCGCTTATCTATAAGTGCAAAACAGGTAATGAAGTGGTCGGCAAGCGCATTGTTCACTACAGCTGTTTTTATGGCTCGTTCGGTCCCGGCCGGCACGTTAGCATTCCGTATGAAAATATGATCAATGCACGACTTTGTAATACTGTTATTTTTCATTGCAATTCGCGTATACTGACTGATGCCACTGCTTAAACTTTTTTCACACAGCATATTTAAGTATTGCGATACTATATTATTATTGTAATCTTTTATATTTATATTTATGTCGCCTAGTAGAACGTAATTACTATTTATTCTCGTGTTTGATAACAAATGTTTTAATTCGTTTACGAATAATAATTTATTAAGGTTTGGTGGCCTATACACCACACAAAGTTCTAATTTTAGTTTGTTTTTTTCAATCATACCTACTATGCACTCAAAGTTACGCGTACACGCACTATATCTCGTAAACTTCACGTTATTGTGGACGTAGACTATGATACCTCCTCCTCTTCTATTGCTCCGTAGTTCGTAATACATGTGGTAGTCTTCAAGTTCAAACAGTTTAACACAGTCGTGCGTGATATTTGCTTCGGTAAGTACGACGATATCCACTAGCCGTGAACTATGTGTTACGATGTATTCCAATTGCGCGAAGTTCTTTATTATTGATCTGATGTTTACATGTAATGTAATTAATGAGCTGCACTGTGTTGGTATATTATCTGTGAATTCGTTCCAATTTTCTCTGCATTCTTCGGATATATATGATGTAATAATATCCTCCATCGCTGTGTTTTGAAGTTTGTTAGGTAGTCCGGTTGTGTAGCTTATTTATTCATTGTTTTGGCTTAGCTCTGAGACAAGTTTGTCGATATCACTAGTCGATCGCACTGTATGGATTTTCGCATGTTCGGTTTTTCGCACCTTAACCGTGCCATCTTTACACCATACATATTTACATATATTCGTCTCTTTGAGCGCTGTTTTTGCTTGCCATAAAAGTGTCGACGTGTAGGGTGTTAGAGACTCGCGAATATATATTTTCGTGTCGTCTTCCATGTCTAGGTCTCTGGCACACAACTTGGCCTCCTTGGCGGCGGCAAGCCAGCTGTCACGTCGGCCCTCACACAATGACACTACTATGGGGCACTGTTTGTTAGGCCCCCTTTTTCCATTTTTGGACTTTTTGCGGTATACCTTAATTATATCATCCTTGTTTTGCTTAATTTTTTTGCAGAGTTGGACAACCACTAATTTAGTATCTTCCTGTTCTAATTCCTTTATTCCATCAATTTCGATGTAATTTTTAATTGCGTTTTGTTCTATACCTAGCACCTTCTGTTCAAGGGCATCATTGCGTAGCGAGAGGTTTTTACATAGGTTTCTTAGGTCGCTGCACTGTGTCTCATATTGTTTTATTTTCATTTCGTAGTCGTCTATTTTATCAGAATAGAATTGAAGGACTGACTGGAGCTCCAGGCGCACGACTTCACGAACTTCGCGGCGAATGTCGCTCAGCATTTTGTCGGCTGAGCTGCTGCTGAGTTGCTGCGGTTGCTGCTCGCCGTCGGTGTCCACGTCGTCTTCCGTCTCTGGCATTATAAAGGAAAGCCGCTTTGGCTTGGCACTGCTGCCCAAACAGGTCCGACACTTCCAGTCCGCTGCTTCCGTGGCATACAGAATACTAAGTTGTTCTGTCGTTAACTTTGCACAAGATCCGTGAGTCCACTTCGAGCACTTGTTACACTGCAATCCAGGGCTTTTCTTGTTTATAACTTTGCTACATTTAACACATTTCACCATTTTAACTCGTGTCTAATCGTTATTATTTGTAAAGGAGTGATGAGATGGAAGGAAAGAAAAACTAACGATGAAGTGTTGAAAATTGAAGAGGGAATATCTTGGGACACCTGATATGGCATGACAATTATATAAAAACTATAATTTAAGGGTAGATAGAAGGAAAGACATGAAAGGAAAGATCGAGATGAGAATTTACGGACCAGGCACATGTCACCTTAATAGTATGGTAAACTTAAATATATTTTAAATATTTAGTAAAATTACAGATTTCAGTACCTTAGCGGTGTACTTTGATTGGCTCTTGAAGTAATACAGGTGAAACTCAGTTAGGTAATCTCTGATTGCCTCCCGATATTTGTGGAAACGTGTCAGCAACAACCTTTGCTAAAATTACGTAAAAAAATAAATTTATAAATGAGTAAGTACATTACACAAACGTATAGTCACGGAATGAAAAGGTTTGTCACTTTTCGACCTTAACGGCATTAAAATAGAATTGGAAAGTGACGAATATTTCCATTTCGCGTTTGTACATGTTACCATTAATTTAAACTTATTAGGTTAACCTTCTTATTCATAAAACTTAACAAACCTCTGTTAACTACAATGTTTTGTCTCTTCTGTGCAATTAGAAATATAAAAGTGACACATACAAACAAACGAATTTCAACCGAGTATTAGTAAAATAGGTTTTATTACTCAGGGGGTAAGTTTATTTCGATTAATTATGTCCATCTTGAAAAAAGAACATATTTCATCGTGATGGCGTATTATTGTGAGGTTCTTTTATAGATGCTTTAAATATAGTTTTCTATCGACCATTCTTCAAATTTCTATAATAGTAAAAAAAACTAATCACCTACCTCCTGAAAAAGAAAATATAAATTTTAACTTATTTAAATGCCGTTCTGCCAAATATCTCCGTCCTCTACTTACTTCGTCAGTTACTTACGCTTTCAGGCTTACCTACTTTTGACTAATCGATCAACCCTGTCATTGACTGTAAATTTTTGTTATTCCAGTAGTTCCTGTATAGTTTTTTAAATATATCCCCACATGGCCCTCTGTATGCGGATACGTTTGTTCATCCTAAAATTTATTTAGTTTGGTTTTGGTGTTTATTTCTAGTCAATTTTGACCAAATCATCCCCAGAGGTATGTATTTGATTTTGTTGTGAGTTATGAACCACTCTTATCTGTATTTTTTTAATATTCTGTAATTGTAGCATAACGTGCCGTTTTGGCAAACAGGTTCTCGAGTGGCGACCACGTACCGGAAGGCGTAGCGTGGGCAGGCCCCCCACACGGTGGACTGATGACCTGGTAAGGGTCGCGGGTGTCCGCTGGATACAAGTGGCACAGAACTGGTCATTGTGGAAGTCTTTGGGGGAGGCCTATGTCCAGCAGTAGACGTCATTCGGCTGAAATGCTGATGATGATGGTAGCATAAAGTTAAATTTTGAATTCTGTGAACGAATTTCCGTGGATTCTGTATAAGTTTTGACCATAGAGATCAATAAAACGGCCACTGTTATCGCAGTATGCAATTAAATAGAATATTCCTGATTTTTATACACGCACAGCCGTATTATACTGTGGGAGAGGTGACAAAGCAGAATTTGTTGGCGCTTATTTTCCAAGCTGACATCATTTCATCCACAGTGTCAATAACTTTAAATCTATGACACTAGAAAGGTAGGTTTTACGAAATGCAGACTGGTTCTACGCTTACAAAATATTAAATTCAATCCAATAAATTACAGCTCATGTAAACCGAATCATTAAATACAAAGCCTAATCCCTCTATGCTATGTCTATGACGATTCAATAAGAAGAGAGCCCTGATGCCTGCGAGGTCCTTTTTAGCAACGCCTAATTCTTCCCTCTCTTCTGTTACTAAAACGTCACGAAGAAGTTTGTGTCGTAATCATCTATATGGATGGCGCCTGCGGTGATTCTAGTACATATGGTGTTGATGCTGTACTCGGTTGCCAACAAATTGACAATAGTTTTAAGATTAACAATACTAATTTGAAGCGCTCCACAGGTGATGGTTTGTAAAATGGGCTTATAGCTTTCGTCGCAGACCATATGATTGTGATAGAGGACGAGTCAGCAATCATATTACCCAGAGCCTCTATGTTTTTCGAAATCTCCTCCGATTATTTAAATGGAGCCAGCTGTTTTCTGGTATTTATAGAGTCCTGCAACCGGTAGGATCATGTGGGGTTTAACTTATACCGAGAAGATATAGTCCCTTCCTTATTTTTCTACCAGTTGAACAGTCCAAAGGGTCAGCCCAGGGATTGTGATATAGCTTAGTAGCTGATTGACTGTGGGAAATTGGTATGCAAGAAAGCCAGGAGCTATTTCTTCAGTTCTACTATTGGCAGGGGTAGACAGACTGTGGTGACACTTCGTGACATATTTTCATTTCATATCCTATCCATTTGCACTAGCGCCAGGCCTTGGGCAATTTTTTGAAATCAATACGGTAAAAAATGGTGGAAGTTTTCCAGGTTTCAGATTACGAATATATCAATTCTGTTTCCGCCCCTTAAAGAAGCGATACGTCAGCGAGATTTCGATTTTCCTTTTTCGAGAAATCTTCCGTTTGTCTGTTGGCAGTTATTAAAATAACAGCTATTTAGGCCGTTAAAATCCTTGCCTATAGATGCCAAGACACACATTTTCGTCAAACTCATCGTCATTTATAGCTACATGCTTGTTTTATACATTGGTCTATAAAAAACAAAAAAAAATTATAATTACACTTCACAAATGACATCTTGTCACACGGTCGATTAGTACACACATCTGACATGGACGAAAGCATGCACGCGACTGATCTTTTGATAAATGGCCCGGTCCGCCACTGGATTACCAATTTGCCAACGTCTCTGTGTCCGAAAACTGTGGAACCTGGAAACCGTGGATATGGCACGAGACGACGGCAAGCGTCCCGAGGGAATCAGCTGGTGCTGTGGAAGTTATTTAGGGCCCTGGCGTGTGACGCCACGTGTGTCGATACATTCGTATAGTCCCACATCAAGGCGACCCGCTCCCAGGCTGTGATGAATATCAGATGCGCAGTAGTGTCTAACGTTTTAGACTCGTAAGGATTTTACAAACGTTATAGCAAGTAAAGCACATTAAATATCGATACGTTGTTTTATTCTATCCATTTTTATATTGACAGACATGACAACTACATTTCATATTTATGAAATTAGTTGTGGACAGAGTTTGGATATAGAAACTCCTTTAACACTTTCCCTTATTCAACACTCTACTCCAAGGTCACGACGAAGGGATGAAAATCGTGCCCGTGGCAGTGCTTTTGTCAGAACGTCGGCGAGTTGCTCCGAGGTGCCGACTCTCTTCACCTCCATTGCACCCTCAGAAACTTGTTCTCGCACATAAAACTGTCGGATGCGAATATGTTTCGTGCGCTTGTGGAACTCAGGGTTATGCGCTAATCGTACAGCTGACTCGTTGTCCACATACAGCGTTGGAGTATGCTTGACCTCTGTAAGCTCTTGCATTATTCTGGTAAGCCGAACCAATTCTCTAGCAGCCTCACTTGCTGCAACTAGCTCTGCTTCGGTTGTAGAAATAGCAACCGATGCTTGCCGTTGGCTGAGCCAAGATACCACGCCTCCTACATAGCGACATACCACACCTGTAGTAGATCGACTTGTGTCACGATCTCCTCCGTGGTCGGCATCACTAAAGCCTTCAAGTATTGCAGATTGTTGCGATTCATACTTGATTCCATAGGAGCAAGTGCCTTTGACGTAACGCAGTATCCTCTTTACTCTAACCCAATCTTACTTAGACGGAGACTCCAATTTCCTGGAGGCTACACCCACGGCATAGGCAATATCTGGGCGAGTCCCAACCATTAAATATGCCAAGGCACCGACAGCTTCTCCATATAGGAACTTTTCCATCTTTTCAGTTTCGTCTTTCCCTGAATCAAAAGTTTCCTTTTCAATTGGTGTCGTGACTGGATTGCATTCTGCTATTCCGAAACGTTCCAGGACTTTCTTTGCGTAACATTCTTGGTTTATAAAGATAGAGCCTGCCTCTTTTCTGGTGATTTCTAAACCGAGATAGTACGATGCACGCTTAGTCGTAATAAGCAGTCGTTTACGCAAATCATTCAGAAAAGAATTTGCCAAATCTTCATTTGTTGCGGCGACTAATCCATCATCCTCGTATAATGTGATTAATAGCTTGTTGTCATCTACTTTCTTGGTGTATAGACAACAGTCAGTCTCACACTGCTTGAAGCCCATCTCTAGTAGGATTGCTTCAAAACATGAGTTCCAACATCTGGGAGCTTGCTTTAGGCCATATAAGCTTCTATTAAGCTTCCAGACTTTGGATGTCCCATCGTCAAAACCATCTGGCTGCTGTATATATATATTTCCTCTTCAAGTTTTCCGTTGAGGAATGCTGTAACAACATCAAATTGAACGAGGTACATGTTCTTTTGTGCGCTAACACTTAAGAGTGCTCTGACGGTGGCTAGGCGTGCGACTGGGCTGAAGGTCTGATCGTAATCGATTCCTTTTCTCTGTTTAAAGCCCTTCACGACGAGCCTCGCTTTGTATCTTTCGATGGACCCGTCTGGATTTCTTTTTGTCCGAAGAACCCATTTGCAAAGGAAGCACTTTTCTCCCTTTCGGCAGATCACAGGCCGTCCACACTTTGAGGTCCTTTAGTGACTTCATTTCGTTTTCCATCGCTTTCCGCCATTCTTTATAATCATCGAGATTCATTGCATCAGCAAAATTCGACGGGTAAGTCTCTGTGATGCACACATAGTCATCGTGTCTAGCAGGCTTTCGTATTTCGCTGCGATTTCGCAAATTGTATCGCGGTGGCTCTGCGTCATAGAATTCTTCGACATGGTCATCAATGTCATCATCATGAAGTGGCTCAGGTTCATGAACGTGGTCTTCTTGATCTGGCGCAAGTTCCAAGTTCTCATTAGATTCATGCACGTGGTCTTCTTGAACTGGCTGACGTTCCAAGTTCTGTTCAGATTCGTGAACGTGGTCTTCTTGAACTATTTGAGGTTCCAAGTTCTCTCCCTCAAGGCCACCTTCAAGATCGTCAGAAAGCGTTAGTTGACTTTTGTCGGAATCTCTGTCGGGTTGGATAGGTAATGGCTGACGATGAACGTCTTCATCTTGATGTGAAGCTGGTGCCTCGTTGCTGACAGCGTCGTCCATCGGCAAACGCAATATGTACTCCCTCGTATTTGCGTCATTATTTGCACAAGATGGGTGAACATCGCTGTAAGGTAATGGTTTCTCATCAAACGTTACATCACGCGAACGGACGAGTGTATTCCTTTTTCCATCAGATATCCAGATTCTGTATCCATTTTCATCATAACCGACAAGTCTTTCTTTCATGGCCTTCTTGTTCAGCTTCTTTCGTTTTTGTTTTGGAATGTGGGCGTAGGCATTGCAATCTATGATTCGAAGATGTTTTATAATCGGTTTCTTTCCACTCCAAAGTTCGTACGGTGACTTGTCGTTCTTATTTGTTGGACCGGTTCTATTAAGGATGTATGCGGCAGTGTTTATTAGTTCTGCCCAAAGTTCTTGTGGCATGGATTCGTGCGCATAGATCATAGACCTCGCAGTTTCAACCAAAAAACGATTTTCTCGTTCGCTTACGCCATTCTGTTCCGGTGTGTACGGCGTGACCAGTCTCTGTTTGATTCCATGAGAGTCTAGTAGGTCTCGAATGGACTTGTTGTCAAACTCACCACCGTTGTCGCTTAGTAAGCATTTTACGGTATGTCCTGTAGTTTTGGTCTGAGCTAACATTGAGGCGAGCTTATCCTTAACCTCTGACTTGCGCCTCAGAAAATATACCATACGGTAGCTGGTGTAGTCGTCTTTGAACAACACGTAGTACTGGTATTTCGAATAGCTCGGTTGGAACGGTCCACAAACGTCAGTGTGTATGAGCTCTCCGGGCGCGGTAGCTCGAGTCCTCGTACCAAATTTGAGTCTATGAGCTTTCCCATATATGCAACCTTCACATAGTTCCTTATCAAGAGGGAGATCTAAGTCCAGTTCGCGCTTAACTGTAGCTTTGACTTGTCTCTTGTTTTGATGCGCCAACCTCTCGTGGTATAGTTGCATGATACTCAACGAAGCGCAGACTTCAACAGGGTTTTCTGGAAGTACGACTTTTACATCCAGTTTATACAATCCTCCCTCTTTTTGTCGCTTTCCTATTAGGCCCACTTCTCCGTTGACATAGACAGTGCATTCTTTTGTCGTTGATGAGAATTGGCTGTTCGGAATCTTATCAGCCATTGTGCTTAACTCCTCTTTGCCCAACTTTGAAACAACTAGGTCGAACTTCGCTTCGCTACCTAGTTTCTGTGGTGCCATGATTGACTCAAATTGTGTGAACCACTCCAAAGTTCGTACGGTGACTTGTCGTTCTTATTTGTTGGACCGGTTCTATTAAGGATGTATGCGGCAGTGTTTATTACTTCTGCCCAAAGTTCTTGTGGCATGGATTCGTGCGCATAGATCATAGACCTCGCAGTTTCAACCAAAAAACGATTTTCTCGTTCGCTTACGCCATTCTGTTCCGGTGTGTACGGCGTGACCAGTCTCTGTTTGATTCCATGAGAGTCTAGTAGGTCTCGAATGGACTTGTTGTCAAACTCACCACCGTTGTCGCTTAGTAAGCATTTTACGGTATGTCCTGTAGTTTTGGTCTGAGCTAACATTGGGGCGAGCTTATCCTTAACCTCTGACTTGCGCCTCAGAAAATATACCATACGGTAGCTGGTGTAGTCGTCTTTGAACAACACGTAGTACTGGTATTTCGAATAGCTCGGTTGGAACGGTCCACAAACGTCAGTGTGTATGAGCTCTCCGGGCGCGGTAGCTCGAGTCCTCGTACCAAATTTGAGTCTATGAGCTTTCCCATATATGCAACCTTCACATAGTTCCTTATCAAGATGGAGATCTAAGTCCAGTTCGCGCTTAACTGTAGCTTTGACTTGTCTCTTGTTTTGATGCGCCAACCTCTCGTGGTATAGTTGCATGATACTCAACGAAGCGCAGACTTCAACAGGGTTTTCTGGAAGTACGACTTTTACATCCAGTTTATACAATCCTCCCTCTTTTTGTCGCTTTCCTATTAGGCCCACTTCTCCGTTGACATAGACAGTGCATTCTTTTGTCGTTGATGAGAATTGGCTGTTCGGAATCTTATCAGCCACTGTGCTTAACTCCTCTTTGCCCAACTTTGAAACAACTAGGTCGAACTTCGCTTCGCTACCTAGTTTCTGTGGTGCCATGATTGACTCAAATTGTGTGAACCACAACTTAGCATATCTCTCCAGAACGGAGCTATCCTTGAAGCTACGGTTATCGCTGCCAAATCGCTATTTTGCTCCATTTTTGTGGTATTGGGTCTCTCTTCTTGCACTTTGGCACTTACACCTTGAATTTGCACTGGTATTTGCGATGGAACCGGCACGCCGGTCACTCCTGGCTGCGTTAACGGCGGATTTATCCCGTACATGGAAAAACTGCTTCACTCGCGCACTTTATGTTACTCGCCTGGCCCGTTACCGCACTAAATAATTGTTCGTAAAAAAATGCTCGGGGTCACCACTTTAGGTATGTCGGCGGCCGGTAACTAGGTGGTGACCGTTGATAAATGAAACTTATTAATGTCCTCACTATATTTATTGACAACTGATAACTTCGACTCTACACTGACGCTATACATAATACGTCATCGCATGCCGCCACTGTTGGAACATAGAGTTCCTATATGTACCAATACAAACTCAATCCGTTTTGGAATAGTCTTTTATACTTTTTCTATGACGGATGTCAACGGTTTGTTTACTTTTGCTGTGTCGGCCCAAATGAAATCATTCACAATAAATTACTCGAACTGATAAGGTGGTTTGACTCAAGATCCCGGATCTCCAACATGGTAGCAGACCTTTGGAAGTCACCTAAGTTCCTGATAGTGTGAACGCGTATATTTTCGACAAATTATTTTCCAATTTTTTCTCGTGCAAAACAAAAGATGGCATCTGCCAGTCAGAATGTTTCGGTGGAAAAACTATCGGGAATCAACAATTATAATTCCTGGAAGTTTATAATGAAGATGGTTCTTATCCACGACGAGCTTTGGGATTGTGTCGGAGAAACGGAAAATAAATGTGAAGATGCCAAGAAGCAAGAAAAGGCGCTTGCGAAAATCGCCTTGTCTGTGCAGCCAAAAGTGTTTCCACAAATTAGAAACGCAAAGACGGCTCGTGAAGCATGGACGAATCTGCAGAAGGCATACGAAGATCGAGGTCTGTGTTGACGCTTGGGCTTACTTCGAACGCTTTTCGCAACAAAATTGGGCGAATGTGCGAGTATGGAGGCATATGTAAATAAGATTATGGAGCAACTCTTGAGTGATATTGGATCGGCTCTAGAAGACGACTTCCTGGCCGTTATATTGCTCAGCGGTTTGACAAGCGATTACGATCCGTTGATTAAGGCTCTAGAAAATTCGAACGTGTCACTGTCAAGCGAAGTTGTCAAATTGAAATTGCTGCAAGAAAATTTACGACGCGATGAAAAAGATGATAATGTAACGGCATTTAAAGCTCAAAAAGCACGGAAACCATTTAAGTGCTTCAAGTGCAAGAAGACTGGGCACTGCATGAAGGACTGCCCTGAAAAGTCGGACGGCAACAAGAGCGGCCGGAAGAGTCAGTCGTCTCTTCTTACGGCGTTGGCTGTGGGAGTTCAGCGAGACGTTTGGCACGTGGACAGCGGGTCATCGCTACACCTTTGTAATGATCGCAGTGTGATGTCGGATTTTACAACTGGCAATCCAAAGAAGGTGTACATAGCCAACGGAGAGGCTATGATGACGACTGGAAAAGGCACAGTGCAAGTTGTGTTGAAAGACAATTGTGTAAGAACTATAAGCAATGTGTATTTAGTTCCTAAATTAGCAACTAACTTGTTATCCGTCAGTGTCATGGTTAATAAAGGGTATGATGTTGTGTTTCGTTCTGGTGTGTGCAAAGTCATCGACAATGGGGAGGTCTTGGCTACTGCAACCCTGAGAGATGGTACTTATCAACTCGATGCCATCGAAACGGTTACTGTTTGTAGCGAGCCACCTTCGCAGGCGATGTGTTCGTCTTTGTCCGTAGGTACAGGTGACAGCGAGACGTCAGCGCCTCAACTGAAGGATGAAGGTCGTCCTGTTGAGCACGTCATGCAAGCGCAGTCCCCTGCAGCACCAAGAGGCCAGTCTACGCAACAAGTTTGGCATCGCCGTCTAGCACATCTGAACTCTAGAAGCATGGAGTTATTGAGAAAAGGTATGTTAACTGGTATTTCGTATGACAACAATGACTTTACGTCGTGTGTTTCCTGTATTGTAGGGAAACAAAGTAGGTTGCCATTTCCGAAGAAATCTGAATCCAGAGCAAAAGAAATTCTTGGTTTAGTGCACAGTGACGTGTGCGGACCACTGCCATGCCCGTCCCTTGGTGGGAAGAGATATTTTTTAACATTCATCGACGATTGGTCACGAAAAATATTCGTTTATTTCCTTAAAGCGAAGAGTGAGGTTTTCGAGATTTTCACACAATTTAAAACTCTCGTAGAAAATCAAACTAATAAGAAAATAAAAGTTTTTCGAAGTGACGGAGGTGGTGAATATATTAATTCAATTTTTCAGAGATTCCTGAAGAAGCATGGGATACGACACCAGACCACAGTTCCGAGATCATCGCCTCAGAACGGGGTCGCAGAACGAGCGAACAGATCCATCATGGAAAAGGCCAGGTGCATGCTTCAGGACGCAGGTCTGAAAATGGAATTTTGGGCAGAAGCAGTCAACACTGCTGTTTACCTAAAGAATCGCTCTCCGACTAAGGCTGTGATGGGGTGTACTCCAGAAGAAAGATGGTCAGGTAAAAAGGAGAATATTAGTTACCTACGCATTTTTGGTTGTCAAGCATACGCCCTTCAGCATAAACAGGATAAATTGGATCCCAAAAGTAAGAAATATATCTTTGTTGGATATTGTGACGATACAAAGGGTTATAGATTAATAGACCCGGCGTGTACAAAGAATGTCATAAAAGCAAGAAATGTAACCTTTGTGGAACATGCTTTTTGGAATGACATGTCATCGAATGAGGATGACAGTTCACATTGCAGATTGTTTGAACTAACTAACAACAATGTATCTGCCACTAACAACATTCAAGTGCAACCCGATTTACCCCAAGAATCTGCAGAAACATCTAGCTGTCATAATAATAGTGTAATCACGATAGATGATTCTGAGAGCAGTAGTGAGACCCCAGATGACCCTGCGGATGAGACGTACGTCCCAGGAGATTCGACACTGGAAGACTGCGAGAACTCGTTCGAGTCTGCGAGTGTAGCACGCGCTCTGTGCAGCGACGCGGGGGACCCTCAGACAGTTCGCGAGGCACTGAATGGCCCGGAAGCGGATAAGTGGAAAGCCGCGATGGCGGAAGAGTATAAATCCTTCATTGACAACAAGTGTTGGACTCTGACTGATCGCAATCCGAAGCAACGGCCTGTCAAATGCAAGTGGATATTTAAAAGGAAACTTGGCCTCGACGGGGAAATATTAAGGTACAAAGCGCGCCTTGTTGCAAAGGGTTATACACAGAAGTATGGTATAGATTACCTAGAAACTTTTTCTCCTGTAGTGAGATATTCTACTATACGCACGCTATTGGCTTTAGCTGCAGAATATAACATGAATATCGAACATCTGGATGTCAAAACGACGTTTTTGAATGGAGATCTCAAAGAAACCGTTTATATGGAGCAGCCAGAGGGTTACAAAATAAAAGGACAAGAGGATAAAGTTTATAAGTTGAACAAAGCCATATACGGACTGAAGCAAGCTTCGAAGTCTTGGTATGAAAAGATAAATGGCGTTTTAACGAATAAAATGAAATTTAAACGTTTATCTTCGGAACCCTGTGTTTATGTCAAGTCGAGCGGGAAATCTATGATGATTATTGCGCTCTATGTTGATGATATAATGCTGTTTTCTTCACCAGATTGCCAAGGAACGGCAGAAATCAAAGAAGAGTTGAGAAAAGCCTTTGAAATAAAGGATTTAGGGCCAGCACATCATATTCTG
Source organism: Notocelia uddmanniana (assembly GCA_905163555.1). Lineage (NCBI taxonomy): Eukaryota > Metazoa > Arthropoda > Insecta > Lepidoptera > Tortricidae > Notocelia > Notocelia uddmanniana. Next base: position 30,340,326 of record LR991055.1, read on the forward strand.
GGCATGAGGCTGTGCAGACAGAATGGCGAGATAACTCTAGACCAGTCAAGTTACATTAAGAAGGTACTAGAACGTTTTCAGATGTCAGATTGTAAGCCTGCACGAACACCTATGGAAACAGGACTGAAGCTCGTGAAATCAACTACGCAGGATTGTACTCACGACTACAGAGGCCTGATAGGCTGTCTCATGTACATCGCGATTTGTTCGCGTCCCGACATCGCGTATGCTGTCAGTTCGCTGAGCCAGTTCAACGAAGCATATGACGAGACGCACTGGAAGGCGGCGAAACGAGTTCTTCGGTACTTAAAAGGTACGATTAATTATTGTTTAACTTTCCAGAAGTCAGGGCTAGATATTGTGGCATATGCTGACGCTGATTATGCGGCGAACGAGGTCGATTGTCGATCTTATACCGGTTTCGTTTTCAAACTTGGTAATTCTACCATCTCTTGGGAGAGTAGGAAGCAGAAAACGGTAGCTCTTTCAAGCACGGAGGCGGAATATATGTCTCTGTCGGATGCTTGTAAAGAGGCTCTGTTTTTACGCAAGTTTCTGTTCGAAATTTACGGGGTACAGTACAGCATAACTTTGCATAATGACAATCAGTCAGCTTTGAAGTTATGCACTAATTCTATGTATCACGCCAGAACGAAACACATCGACGTCAGGCATCATTTCATCAGGGAAATTGTTGATGAAGGTACAGTTACCCTCAAATACCTTCCCACGGACCAAATGGTGGCTGACGTGTTAACGAAACCGCTACCAAAAGAAAAACATGATAAGTTTTTATCTCATTTATTTCTTGTGTTAAATGGGTGAAATGTAGGTAACTAAGTGGTGTACTGGTATGGAACTGGTATAAATTTATTTTAGATCCATTTCATATATTGTTTCGAGTGTGTACTGTTTTATATGTAACGGATATATTTATTAATTTATACAGTTTCTACATGTTTAATATTTGTTGTTTTAGTTGTACGGACAGCAGATGTGTCACTACTTTCTTATTTGCTTATTGTGTTATGTGTTAACTTTACCTGTTGACGGTGAGTTTATATTGGTTCAAGGGCCAGTGTTGGAACATAGAGTTCCTATATGTACCAATACAAACTCAATCCGTTTTAGAATAGTCTTTAATACTTTTTCTATGACGGATGTCAACGGTTTGTTTACTTTTGCTGTGTCGGCCCAAATGAAATCATTCACAATAAATTACTCGAACTGATAAGGTGGTTTGACTCAAGATCCCGGATCTCCAACATGGTAGCAGAGCGTGGTTACGATCCACGGACCTCTGCCTCCATATTTATGAAATTAGTTGTGGACAGAGTTTGGATATAGAAACTCCTTTAACAGGCTGATGCTGCAGCTGCCAGGCCCAATTTCTTAAGTGTCGCAAGTACTCGTCTTTATTACAAAGATACTAGTTCAGTTGCAGTAGGGACACTGGGCCGTTGCGCCATCAGAGTCCTGTCATAGCGGCCGGCCTTAGAGCCAGCACTCACGTCTCACAGAGAAATCCTCTTAGCATAAACAGAGAGCTAATACGGCCAGCGTTCTCGGGACCATGCTGCAAGCGTAGCTACTTGAGGGTGTATTCTGTTTATAAATGGATATTTTGTTTTCAGGTAACTTTGTGCATACATACAAAGCCTTCGGTTATTATTTAATTTTTCCTTTTTATAATTTTACGTTCCATAAGTATATTTCATTTTTAATAATGTTATGTATATATACGGCGAATATAAAAGTCACCCAGAGCCTACCTGTTTGGCCTGCCGGCTGGCCCGAGGAAAGCGCTCCCAAAAGCCCACTGAGGATGCATTTAGATGGGACCGCAAAAGAAGAGGTATGGTATTACAATTCAATTCCTTTTATTTAAGGACCAACTTGAACCAATTGTGTAAGTAATTTCAGACTTAAAAGTTACTATTAGTACTTGTAAGAAATACTCGTAAGTTGTACATATCACAAGTAAAAATGAATGAACGTATGATGAATGAATGCACAAGGCACATCTCGGCCGCACCGGCCATGCAGCGGCGAACAATTCGTGGCGGAACTGCAGACGGGATCCGCCACCGGAACTTTTTCAGCACCAATGACCTCCTTGTAGTGGACTTGGGGGGTCCGCTACCGTACAAGGTGGAGGTTGTGGAGGAAAGCGCGCCAAAACATCTGGTTGCTATTGGATTTCCTAATGGCACAGTATTATTTAACACGATCCCATAGAAACTTCCACTCCCCTTTTCACCCCCTTAAGGAATGATTTCCTGGATAAAATCTATCCTATGTCCTTCCCAGGCTCCCAGAATACCAGTGAAAATGTATCAGACTGACAGTTACTTTCTCATTAAAACATTAGTATGGATTTACTCACCAAATACATGCACGTTAACAAGATACACAATAATAAATGTCCCATATCGAAAAACGATATCTCCTCTATGTTAAGCCATAAATAGGCCACGCATGAAGTCTCACAAATGGTTCCCACGGTGATGAGCAGCAGGTTAAACGTCGACAGGACAGCATCGAGCCGACTCCGTCCAAACTGCTTGTGTGGCCAGGAGCCTATCGTGGTCATTACGAAGCGCAGTTGAGCGATGTACTTGCATTCCAGTGGCGAGGTGGCATCGCTAGAAACACAAGTGAAAGGAAGTGTAGGCAGGGAATATAGCCAAGGAGTCAGTACCATAATTAGTTATACACGGTTTTTTTTCGGAGCTGTCACTGTCTGTCACTTTGCACAGCTTTACTTTAGCTAATTTTACAAATTATACATGGCTCTAGATGCCTAAAACTATTTTTATTTTATTGAACAAGGCTAAATTGCTGTGCAAAAGTGTAGGCAGGCCCCATTACCGAACAAATAATAACATATCTTTTTGTTTCAGATTGCGGTCTTCTTTGGCAACGTCGTGTCGTCCTGACGTCCGACGTCAACGCCTTTGAAGGACTATACATATTATATTTTAGTAATATTTATTATTTTGTATTCAAGTGATTTGTGTTTTCTTTATTGGTTTATTATTTAACCACTCAAGTGCTCGCGTTAAAAAAAAAGGTGGTCTAAAGTGCTCAAGATTCACCGGGCATTAGCAGCGCATTGTCTTGTGTTGTTAATAAATCGATTGCCTGGCTTCGTCTAAACTTTTTGCTATGATTCTTTTTATGTTATAAAGCTAAAGAAACAGGCAATTTGTTTATATAATTAATTACATCGGTCACCATAGTAAAATATTTTTTTTAAAAGTCACAAACTTAACATACCGTTTCGAATGAGATCTTTTGCAATAAATATATTTTTATTTTAAAATCTAAATCGATAACATATGTAAATTTTATGTTTATTTAAAACTGTAATAGTTTACGCTTCGATTGATACCAAATAAAGTATATGTTCCCGGGGAAATATTTATCATAAAACCTTTTTCATTTGCAATGTTTACATTGTCAGTTTTGCAATTCGCCGCAAAACAGTGTAGTTTGTTTATGATTTTTTTATGAATAATTTAGGCAAACGAGTACAAAAATATTGTCAGACGTAGATAGAGACACTATTAATCTTAAAATAACAAGTGCCAGTTTTGTCAAAATCGCAGCAATTTCTGTCACAAATTATCAATAACAAAAAATAGCCTTACATACCTAACGTAATGAGGGCCGCTTTTGACGCCCGATTACAAATAGTTCCGTGCACTTCAAACCACATAAAACACTTAACACATATACTACACATGTTACAGTTCACAACTTAATAGATATGCGACCGATTACAACTCGATTTATATTTTTGTTCTCATTTCAAAGGTATACAAAAACCCACGTAAAGGTCCCGACTCAAACTAACGGACATACTCCGGCGGGCCTGCGCTGTCAAAATTTAATCATGGCGGCGATAAAGGACGGGGTACACTGGTGCGCAACGAAACCACAGTTCATGCAGTGATCGTCAATATTGAAATCACGAAATTTACATTTCTTATTATATCAATTACGAATAGTTACAGATCCTTAACTTATTACTTATACAATGCTAATACAAAATTAACAGCTGTACACTCATGGTGACTTTAATTATATATATTCTTGGAGTAATAATAACGTTTGGCATTTTATTTTAAATATCAGTGGCTGTCGTGATATAGAATAACTGACAAAGTAGAAAAGTTGGAAAACCGCCGATTTTTTCACTTCAAAGTTATATATCTCAACAATGGCTGAACCGATTTTGATAAAACATGTTTTACTAATATTATCGTTTCAGAGAGAAAAGTTATGTTATTCTCCTATTATAAATTCGAGGAGTTAAAAATGCAGTGTTTTTTCACCATAATAGTTACAACTTTTTGGCTCGACATATCAGATCTCAAAGACCTCGTGTTTACGTGTCTAGACATTTATAGTTGCTTCAGTCATATTGATCCACGGCTATAAGATACTACTAAATTTCTCTTGGAAATCCTGCTCTGAAAAAAAGACAACCAAATCGGTTCACCAGTTTAAATAAAAGCTACGATGCCACCGACAGATATACACATTAAACTTATAACCCCCCTCTTTTGCGTTGCGTAGTATAGTAGTAGTAGGTACGGTACCAGAACTGACTATATTGTAATTTCATCATGTCAGCCGAAGGACGTCCACTGCTGGACATAGGACATATATTTATTTGGCACCTCAACAAGTTTATTTTAACTCTAACAGGTTCTCATTGCTGAGGTGATAAGTTTTATGTGATGTGGTATGTGTGTGGTACACGAGAGCAAAGTTACCTATATGCATATCGTGTATTTGAATCTCTCGATACGCTATAAAACCTATCATAGAATCACTTGCCACGATCCCTAGTGATTCGATTAAGGCACTAAGGTATCCTTCGCTACCTCGGTATTCGAAATTATCACTCGTCGCAAAAAAACGAATGCTCTCTTATTGCACAAATAATTATTAAATCCTTGCCTGACACATCACGTAACCACTAAAGAGGAAAATTGTAATGAAAATTTAAGAAATTAAATTAAATTAATATTTGAAAAAAATAATCACATGTAACAACAAAATTCATACACTTAATTTGTGAGGTTAAGTATTTTTTTATTGGTACGTGGTTTTCACTGCCGCAATGAAGAAATTTTGGGGTGTTAAGTTAAAACGACTATGACAATATATATGCTAGCTACAAATAACTGAGATAACGGTCAATACGGGTCATAATCAGAACTGGTTTTTTTTTTAAAAAAACCATAGGTACATTCTTATTTGACCCATTACATGGAATATGTGAATTTTATAAATTTATATGATCAGTTAAACACGTTAAAGTGAACCCTACCTCTACTTCATAGATTCATAAATAAAAGGTAAGCAGTTATATTGGTAATGGGCCGCCACTTAGTATGCGTAAAAGAACCTACCAAAAATAAATAAACTAAATTAAACCATTCTGCGACAATAGCCCAGTGTGCACCGCGCCTTACGACATAATACGTGGATCCGACGCGAATCGGCGGAAGTGCCTTGTGCAACCACAGTTGCGTACAATAGTATTTATAGACGTCACAAGTTCATTCACCTAATCCTGCATAGAACATACCTAATTGTTCATTAAAAGTGGATTTATGTTGATTTTAATAGACGCATTTATTGATTTTAATAGCCTAGTACAGAAATATGGAATAATCACATAATAATGTACGATTTAAATTTAACCTCGCAAAATTTTCATCACTCAACGTACTTTGTTGGAAGAATTTATCACATTCCATTTTAATTAGTATCGAAATATATGCTTCGTCTTATGAAGCAGTAAACCAGGATTAATTTGGTATATAATACCAACTAAAAAATGCGAAATTGATTGCTTACAGCATTTTTTAATCGCGAGCTCTTTCGCTGACGTACCGAACTTCGATGGTCATCAAAACAACTTTTATATTTTATAAAAATTGTTCCGTAGACTGCCGTTTTAATTTTTTTTATAGTTGCCACATTCATACGCTACCTATATAACTCAATTAAAAAGCGTTCTTTGCATGTTCCGCATAGCAACAATTTAAAAACCGTTGGAACTCCAACTCGCAACTAGTGTTGCGAGAGCACTGTACGTTTTCCCAAGTCGCAACCCTAGTTGCGGAGAGCACGTGAGTGGTTATGGCAAGTGGATGCATGCTGCAACCCAATCAGGCGATGGCACGTTAAATCTAAATTTTATTTGTGTACAATGCGACAACTCTTTTAAAACCCAGAGAGGCCTCAATATTCATATTTCCAAAAAACGTCGTCTTTGTCTCACCAAAAATGGCCCCGCTCTAAATTTAGACCCATTCTTTATACCCGCCCCTCTTTTCGACAACCCAAATTCTATCCCATTCCATTTGTACCTGAGCAATCTAAAAAATAATGTGCCCGTTGTTAAAAGAGTTCCGCGCGGCGCTAGGATCTCCGTCGCTAACCACCCTTCAGGCCTGATTACAAAATGTGTGGAAAACAACCAAATTGATGATTGGCATAATCTTCTCCTTTTTTAATTCAATACCCTTCATGCCAAAAATGATGCGGCGATTTCATTAACCCAAAAAATCAAAAACAATTGCGTTTCGAATACAACTCCACACTTTTCTCGACCTTCTAAAAGGTGCGCCTCATCCACCTTTAATAAAACTAAATTGATAGAATGTAAAATTAGCGACGGCGATCTTAAAGGTGCCGCTCGTCTCCTTTTCACAAACGACGTGCTGTCACCAGATACTCCAGATACCCTCCTGGCTTTACGTTCGAAACACCCCCCGGCTCCTGTAATATACCTTACGTTATTGACCATCCTACAGCTGACCATGCCTGCCTTCAAATCGAAGGCAAAGACGTTATTGACGCCATAAATTCATTCAAAACCGGTTCAGCGGCCGGCCTGGATGGGATCTCACCCCAGCATTTGAAGGATCTAATTTCTCAATCTGTGGGTGACGCAGGTGAGCAGCTTATCTGTTCCCTTACAAAATTAATAAATTTTATGTTTTCAGGCAAAATTAACAATGAAGTTGTCCCACTATTATATGGTGCAAACCTGATCGCCCTAACCAAAAAGGACGGAGGGGTGAGACCTATCGCTGTGGGGTCAACTTTACGGCGTCTGGCATCCAAAATTGCGGTTAGCCACATTAGATCAAAATTGCAGTCTCTTTTCGAACCAGTGCAGTTAGGTTTTGGCACGAAAGGTGGGTGCGAGTCAGCCGTCCATGCCTTAAGGACTTACCTTCCATACGACGATTGTGAAATCGTTGTCAAAATTGATGTGAAAAATGCCTTCAATTCGGCAATTGCTGACGGAAGTAAAAGATTTCAGAAATTTACAATTATTTTCTCCTCTGCTATGCAGATCCTTCTAAATTAATGTACAAGTCCCATGAATTATCTTCAGAAGTTGGCTGTTAGCAGGGTGATCCTCTAGGGCCAGCAATTATTAGTCTGGCCATAAATCCAATAATTCAAAAATTAAAATCTAAATTTAATGTATGGTACTTAGATGACGGAACTCTGGGAGGCGACGTGGATACTGTGCTCTCTAATTTGGCTTTTATTAAAACTAATTTCGAAAATATTGGTTTAGAACTAAATTTTAGCAAATGTGAACTCTTTATTCAAAATACTTCTTGTAGTTTGGTCGATTTAATACAAAAATTTGTTCATCTGGCTCCTGGTATCAAAATAGTCGAGAAATTTTCACTTTGCCTCCTGGGTTCTCCTATTTTTGAAGAATCCTTTCCCGGTTATATTTCTGACACTATTTCTAAATTCCAAAGCCACGCGAATCGTTTACTCGAAATTAGCCCACATTATGCGCTAATCATTCTTAAGTTTTGTCTTTTTGTACCTAAATTTACATATATGCTCCGTTGCTGTCCTTTCTGGAAACATCAAAATCTTTTGTCACGAATGGATGACTTAATCAAAACTAGTTTAGAAATGATTCTAAATATTCAGCTAACTGAGCCTTCCTGGTCTCAAGCGTCCCTTCCTATTCGATACGATGGCTTAGGAATCCGCAGTGTCCCGTGTGGCATCCCAAGCTTTTTTGGCATCCACCCATAGCACGTCTGGTCTCATAGGAAATATCCTAAGGGCTTTGCCCACATACTGTGAGATTGCGGGCTTGGAGGATGCCAAATTTGCTTTTAAAGTTGCTTGCCCAGGTAAAAAAATTCCAGACAACCCAAAATCACAAAGGAGCTGGGATAATATTTACTGTGATTTAAATTATAATTTTCTTCTGAACAGCAGTGCAGATCCAGATCGTGCGAGACTTTTGGCGGTTGAAACCCGGGAGGCTGGTTACTGGCTATATGCCCATCCCTCGCCAAATACCGGTACCTTCCTGGATCCGACCTCCCTTAGATTGGCGACTGGACTGCGACTCGGGGTCGCGGTATGTACCCCACATATATGCTCTTGTGGCACGGACGTGGACCGACTGAGACACCATGGATTGTGTTGTCAAAAAAGTGCAGGCCGTTTTTACGACGCTTAATGATATAATCCGCCTGTCTATTGCCACCGTCAATGTGCTGATGGGGTGTCTTTAGTTCCTTGGACCGTGGGACGGATGTTGGTGTGGGATGATACCTGTGTAGACACACTGGCACCGTCTCACCTCCAACGGACTACAGTAAAAGCGGGTGCAGCGGCGGAAAACGCCGAAATTCTAAAGCGTAATAATTACAAGGGCCTCGGCAGAGAGTACATGTTTGTACCTTTTGGCATCGAAACTCTAGGTCCATGGGGTCCCAGCGCGCATAAGTTATTTGCAGAAATTGCGAAGCGTCTGGTTGACGTAACTGGTGACCGAAGAGCTGGCGTTTTCCTCGCTCAACGTATCAGCATTGCGATACAGCGAGGAAATGCCGCCAGCATCCTCGGTACAATGCCTCAAGGGCCCGTTTTAGATTTAAGTTAGTTTTAATTTTCTTTATATTATTTTGGTTTAGTATTCTTGTATATATTTACGTTGTACATAAATAAAAGAAATATAGTTATACAGGGTGAAATTTTATTGACTGTTCAAAATTTCACTGTGGATTCCTTAGCGAAAAATAACTTTCAGTACCGTTCAGTACTGAAATATTGAGACAGAGGAGCTGAAAGATATCCTAAAAAACCAAGCGTTCGTGCTGCACGTTGTGCAGGAGGTGGGAATAACGCTCGCCCCGTCCCTACGTTGAGACACCGAGACAAACTTACGCGTCGTAAAACTGTTTTTTTATTTTATTTATTAAAGTTACAATAATATTACAATGTCATTGGAAATTAGTAAAAAAAAAATAAGTTGAAAATTTTCCTTCATTCATGGGTTACTCCCGGTTCGTAAACATTGTTGTAAGTCACGTTCGCGATCGCGCGTCTTTACGAGAGATGGAGCACGGAAGTACACAACCGGTCATGCGGAGATGGGCGTGCGACTAATTTGCAATTTTGATCGAGATCAGATAGGTGAGCGCGCCCCTCCCCCCGCATCGCTAACCCCGAGCGTCATTTAGCTCCCAATTATCCACACGTTACTAATTATTTATTCGGACAGGACATTTTATTGTGAAAATTTTACCTATGTTTTTTTTCAGAAATGTCATCTTTTATTGATACCTAATACCTGGGAAAAAATTTAACAGTCAATAAAATTTCATCCTGTATATAGTAAGTAGTTATCGATAATACCTATATAAAACAGTATCCAAAATTGACAAAACAAAACGTATATTAAAAAAGTGCTATGAGCGAAAAAAACACTGCGGAACTTTACACGTCGGATAATTAAGTCTAACACAAAATTGTGTTAAAAACAAAAGCATAAAAAAGTTGTTAAAATTGTATTTCAAAAATCACAAAAAGAAACAGAAAAAAGCAAAAAGTTATAGCTTCGCCGAGGCCTATACGGGACCTACGTGTGATGGCCAAAAAGTAAATGATCTTCATAACGTTCACAACCGCTGACCACTAAAAGACCACAAAATTAGTATTCTGATATCACCGTCAGTTGTTCTGCAGACTACGCGCAGAAAACAGAAAAATTAATAAAATCCAACTTAATAAAAGTTGAAAAACATAGGACATTTTAATTTCAAAGTTCAATATCTCAAAAACGGCTGGACCTATATTGATAAAACCTATCTAAGAACCATTGCTAGTAAACCTGCTTTCAAATAAAGGTTATGGCTAATAAGTCTGCCATAGCCAAGCATTTACTGGAATCAGGACCAAACCACTGGATAGAGCTTCATAAACCGAAAGTCCTTTCTACAGGTAGAAAAAAAAGTAGTATGTGAAGTCGTTGAAAACAAAAAATATCGTAATTTCAGCCGGTATGAGGGTTTTAAGATATTATCTTCGTGGAATTCAGTTATTAATAAGTGCAAGCATCAAAATACATCGTCCATTAGATCAACGGACATTGATAGTGTCATGTGTCGGGCGGGTGACAACCCTAGTGTAAATGTGGTTAATAAAGACCAAGTTTAGTGCGGGTAGTTCGAAAAACCGAACCAAAACCGTGCGGCTAGAAGATGTTGATATCCGCTCAAGCCACTCATTACGTGACCACGAACGTTGTGATACATTCAAAACGTCGGGCAAACCTCAAAAAGGTGAATAAATCTTAGTTGTACGCGATTAAGTCCCGTTTAATAATGTGTAAAAATCGTGCAGGTTTATATGAATATACTCTACGTGTTTGTTAAAACCGTATAAAATTGGTTAAGTAGTTTCCGACTTTATCAATAATATACATGAAAATGCTAAGATTTACCGTAGTTCGGGATTTTACAGTAACCTATAGGTACATATATATGGATAGATATATGGATAATTGGATATTATAAGCAACTTACCCGTCCTCAAACCACTTCTTCGCAACTTCATATACTCGTGATAGTCCCATGGCGTTGTTAATCTATCTCATCTGGGGAAAAATGTTTAATTGAACTGGATCATACACATAAAAAGATATGCGTCTTTCCTATAGTGAAAAATTAAGGGCATATCTGCAAATGTAAAATATTTTGTCACTCGTCATACTCTAAAAGTTCGTTTTTATGCTGTGCATAGGCATAGAGCACAGGTCTAGCTAGATCATAAAATTAAATCCGCCCCGGCACGGCCACCCTAGATCGACGAGCACATAAGTATAAATTTGATAACATAATTAAGTATATTAATTATTTGTTTAATTTTCTCGCAATCGAAGTGCAAAGCAGAGTGATCACTGTACTGTGTATAAAACCCATTTTATCCTCGACTTTATATAGACCCTCGCCTGCTCCAGTGTCTCGGATAAAACGGTTGTTTTATGCACTTGTTGTACAATGTACAATATACTATTATCGCACAAAATTATATAAGCTGATGCTATTAATGTGTCTTGTAGCCGAATAAAAAAATAGACTTTTGTAGCACTTAACATTGGTAAGCAAGGAAAGACGCGAACCTATAAATCTGTATACGACCCAAGTACTTAAATACTACCACTGTGTTGTTCGTGCAACTTTCAATGTGACGATGCGACCTGCGCTCCAGCTTATTGCGACCACTTATCTGGTTACACGTATTTCTAACCGTAATTTACCGTAATTTTTTTAATGGGCAAGATTACGTGGAAGTACTTAATTGTGAGATCATAAAGGGCATCGGGTAATTAGGTGCATGTTGAGAAATCGATAATTAAATTGGTTCTTTCTACTTTTTCGTAAGCATTTTTATTTTAGAAAATACGAATAATAATGATTTTACGTATTTTATTTTGAATTTATCGATATTCCTTTCTTATAAGTACTTTATTGGATAAGCCGTTTCAGAGACAGAAATAAACCTACTCAAATAAAAAGCGAAAATCAATCGTATGTCAATTTCATAAAGACTTACTGTGACAGTCGAGTTCATAAAAATATGAGCAAATACAAGCCTTCAACAATAAATGTACATAGTAACGTACAAATACTTTTAAACAGATTTATCATTCGAAAATACATACACGTCTCATCCATCATATTCATCTGAGCAAGCATCGCAACTGAAAAATAATAAATATCTGTATTATGATTTTTACAAAATTATTTAAACAAGTGGTGTCCCATAATTATTAACATCAGGGTTATTTTCAAATATTTGTACATACATCCAGACGTACGGCTGGCTACCATCCTTACTTGGTCGAAATTCCTCTAATTCGAACCAAGCGCTTTGCATCTTCTTTTATAATGCGCACTTCTAAGGTTTGGAATTCTCTGCCGGCGTCTGTATTTCCGAGTTCATATAACCTGGACCTTTTTAAGGCACGAGTGAATAGGCATCTTCTGGGTGAGCTCGCTTCATCGTCGGCCTCATCTTTGCCCCCTGGCTAGATGCTGGCCAAGAGCAATCCCATTTTTAATAAAAAAAAAAAAAAAAAAATTGTAAACGGGTAGTGTAACATAAATATATGTACTTACTCAAGTTTTCCAATTTGTTGTGAACAAGTAGGAGCTCGTAAATATCTGTAAAGATATAACATTTTGAATTTTCAAAAATGACAATTACCGAAAAGAGTAACATACTGTCATACTCGTATGATACATTTGTCTCTTTCAGTTTGAGTGGCACGTCATAGAACTGTCTGCGTGCTGCTTCTTTTACTATTTTGCGATTTACACTCGGTTTAAAAGAGGTTTGATATCAACATTAATTTATTACTCGCTTCTTAATTTTTCTTTTTGCTGTCACTTTTGTTCAGATTTTTATGAGTTTCTACTTGTCCACATAATGTTGGCAAACTTTATTGCAGAATTTGGTATTTAAGTGAAATGTTATATCTGTTGAGATATTTATGAGCTGCTACTTGAAACAAATTGGAAAACGTTATGCTTATGTGCTACTTTACTACCTGTTTATAAATATTTGAAAATAACCCTCGTGTCAATAGTCATATGTTTCCACTCGTTTAAATAAATTTGTAAAAATCATAGTACAATTATTTATTATTTTTGAGTTGCTTAAATATTATTGAGAGGCTTGCTCAGATGAATATGACGGATGAGACGTTATATATTTTCGTATGATAAATCTGTTTAGATGTATTTGTACGTTACTATGTACATTTATTTTTGAAGGCTTGGTTTTACTCATATATTTATGAACTCGACTAAACAAGGAATAACTTTTCTCACTTCATCTGTACACCTTTTCGTCGTCGTACATAAATGATCCCGTCAAAACTTCTTAAACGTTACCATTGAACTGGAAAACAGCTTTTCTCTTTAAGTAACAGAATAACTTGGTTTGAGAAATGATGCATTTCTAAAGTACAAAGAGCAGAAGTTGCCACAAAAGAGGTTATCACTCACAAGTCATAAGAATACAGTCAATAGGTGTCAAAACGCTCTCCAGTTTCCATTCAGTTGAATGGGTATAAATAATTCAGTATTGGGCGGAAAAAGTCCTCTTTTGCCTCCTAGGGGTTACCACCAAATTATGCGAAAATTGTCATTGTTGAAGGCACTATTCATATAGTAACTGTATATAACAATAAATGACTAATGTGTGTGGCAAAGAGTATAATAAATGATTAATGTGTGTGAGTATTTTAAATATGTAGTTCTATTGAAACTGCTATATGGCAACCCTCACATCGTCATGTCAGCAGAATGACGTCTACTACCATAGGCCTCCCTCAAAGACTTCCACAATGACCGGTCTTCCACAATTACGATCATTCTTTATATCATCATTATCATCATCATGTCAGCCGAAAGACGTCCACTGCTGGACATAGGCCTCCCCCAAAGACTTCCACAATGACCGGTCCTGCGCCACCCGCATCCAGCGGACACCCGCGACCTTCACCAGGTCATCAGTCCATCATTCCTTTATATCATGTTGTCCCCCAATATTAAAAAAAATCCTTGAAAAAGTAGAAGCAAATCATGTAGCAGTTGGGGTGACAACGATTTCAGAGTGTCTTGACCCTGCTGATTACGGAGCTGCCTGTCGCCATTGCGAAATTTGAACTGGAAGTAAGGTATACCGGAAAAGGTGCCGCCCATAGAAATTAAATCGTAGTTTAAATATAATTTTGTGTTCCCACTATACTGGCCCTTCAGGCCGTGTAGTGAGGTTTTCCATAGCCAAATCTGTGACTGGTCGCTTATGCTGACCAAACAGGGAGAAAAAAAAAAAAAAAAAAAAACGTAGTTTAAAAGTGTGGTACATGGTAGTTTTCTTTATTCCTTTCGCCAGGTGTCAATCATTACAAGAGTTGATGTATCAAACATTGCGTATTTTATCTAATGTCACTCTATATTTTTATTTTAACCTAAATAAGAGCAGTCTTGTTTGTTTTACGTGCGACTGCAAGAGGGCTTCGTGAAGGGCATTATTATCATGAGAGGTGGACTTTTACCCGACTCTAGACCTTTTTAAGAAGCACACTCCTCTATAAGTGGACAACTCAGCGATATTTTGGTTAGTACATTTTAATGAGGGCAACCTTACAATTTTACCTTATTTGAAGTTAAGGACTTTCGAGATATTTTTTTATTTTGACGGTAAGTATTATTATGAAAAGGCGGCCAAGTGGGTGTCGGGCCAAAACATTCTGTGGTTGCCCACCCGTTACATTATGATGAATTAAAAGCTCACAAATTTATATAATTTGATTTATGTTTGACACAACTAACAATGTTATCTATGTGCAACAAAATAGTGCAACATATTCATATATTTATTGGTAAAATAATTTACACGTCCAAGATTTTACATAATAAATGATTACATAAATCAATAACATTTTTAAAACAAAATCAAAACTTAAAACAAAAAATATTCACATCAATCACAATTACAAATTCATTAAAAATATAAAATTAGAAATAAAAATTCAGAATTAACATTATATCATTAACACAAAATATACACATTGCGAGTGTGGGTTAATGACACACTGTCGAAAAAATCGTCGGTGGTGTAGCAGGCCATTGGTAACAAAACTTTTTTTAATTTGTTAACAAATGTAACATTGTTATGTTACATTTGTTAACAAAGGTCGACACCATATATCAACATGGAGTCGAAAAAATCGTCGGTGGTGTAGCAGGCCATTGGTAACAAAACTTTTTTTAATTTGTTAACAAATGTAACATTGTTATGTTACATTTGTTAACAAAGGTCGACACCATATATCAACATGGAGTGAAAACACCCGTAATACGCTTTTTTATATTGTCGTCTGAGAGAGATGGGGCCAGTCTGGAAAGTGCAAACTGCTGCCGCTGCCGACGATAGTTTGTCGCACATGAATTCTATGTGAGCTGACCATATTAGACCAGAGTCTTTTTTTAATTATAAAGCTTAGCCACTACCAGAGTTAGCTTGACTGTAAGGTTTTCAATATTATTAGCACTGACTATCATACAAGTGTCGATGGAAGCGGAGGAGCTTTGAAGGAGAAGCTTGTGATCAACCATCTCGAAGGCGCGCGACAGATTTGCTTTGCAACGGTTTGCTTTTCCAGGTACATATACACATTTTAAAGTTTACTATCACTCAATCAAATTCCTTAATCAAAAAATTGTTACAGAAGACCCACGTTATATTTCAACGAGCTATCTGACGATATCCCACGCGATGAATTTTGCTAAAAAAAATGGCATCTCCACATTACATGTAGGTGAAATACCCCAAAAAAATTTTTTTTAATAAGATTTTATTCTGCCGTTTTGTCGGCGTAATCGATAATATGCCAAATTACAGCTTTCACGTAGTAACGGTTCCTGAGCTAAGCCGAGGTCAGGCGGACGGATAGATGGACGGACGGACGGACGGATAGACAGCCGGATGGACGGATGGACGTATTGTTTAAGTACTACGGAACCCTAAAAAAAGACGGAATGGGAAGAGATTTAATTAAGGGCTCTTCCAAAATATGCCCTTTGTCAGTGATATAAATATTTCAAAAGTCTCGACACTTAAAACAATCTCGGCCGAATCCTTGTAGCTAAGAAAAGAAACAAATTTTTCAATAATCCAGACATGGCAAGCATTCCGGAACACAAACGGGTATTCTTCGCGCAAGATTTACAATGGCGTAAAAAAGCGTCCCGGCAAAAAGAATCTGTTTTTTCTTGGACCGTTGCCATTGTGCAAATGGCGGGAAATTCACACCATATAATAACGAACCCCTAAATCTAAATATAACTGCTAAAGTGCTACTAGTTTCATAATTACATTACGCTTACATACATGTTTTGTAAGTAGTTAGATATTGTTGGTTGCGTTTTTTGCTTGTGTAAGTATCTCTTAATATATAGAGTGTAACATTTAGATCGGTCAGTATGGGAAAGTCTGAAACTATAAGACATACGAAGATCTGTTCTTAGGAACCATGTCATCGATTTTGGTAATAAGGAAATGTGCGTATATTGACTATGTAGTACTAACAAAAAATAAAATTAAATGCTGTGGTGTCAAAACTAACGCAAAAAACTTGCACAACTTTGTATGGAGAATGGCTTGCCCTACCCTGCGTCTTAAGATATCGATTGTGTAGGTCTTAAGCAGTAAATATGACTATGAAAAATTATATCTAAAATAATTTAAAGAAAACAATGTATTTTAATAATTTTAGACATCATATTTCATAGTATAACATTTACTGCTATAGACAACACAATCGATATCTAAATAGAAATAGTGTAAAGTTTATTTTTCAAACTTGCGGGTTGGATTCCCGAGCTGAGTACAAGTTTATTTAAATGTATAAATGTAGTTTTCTTTGTTACTAAAATCAATGACATGGTTCTTAAGAACAGATCTTCGTATGTCTTATAGTTTCAGACTTTCCCATACTGACCGATCTAAATATTACAACCTGCATACACCTTAAGTTAGTGGCAAATAAATTACCAAAGTGTGCACATGCATTTTATTCAGGAAAATCCCTGCATACTACTTTGACCCTTATTGTTCCGCTCTAGAAAGTTTCATTTCCCAAATAAAGAACGTTATCATTTCAGGAGTTATAAAAACGTGTAGAGCTCATTAGAGTAGGTTAGGTTTTGAGTTTTACAACAATCGTGTCAGTTTAAATTTACGGTTAATGTTTCAGGAAAAAACCGGTCAAGTACGTGTCGGGACACGTGCAATGTAGGGTTAAGTAGTTTCCCACCCGTTACTAGGTACAAGACGTCGGAAATAACTGCGTCGGAACAATTTATTCCCAGCCAGGTTCGCAGATATTTCCGACGGGTTGTATATATGAGGACTTAAAAGTTTACAAACAACTAATAATTTTATTTAAGTACTGAATAGAAATTGTACGGAATTTTGCTTTTCCAGACACATTTCTTAAGTTCGGCTATGAAAAACGTGTTATTTAAAAACGAGTACTGGCATTCATTTTTCACATACCCAGTTGCAACCATTTAGCTAGCAGGGGAGGGGGACTCTTTGACTTCAACAAAAATTAACATCATGCAAGTTACAAGCTTAATATCATGCAAACGGATTCCTGAATCAAAAAATAGTAGAAGAAATAATAGTAGTTGTTAAAAAACCCACATTACTTTATAACGACGAACGATAACCCACACAATGGATTTTGCAAGAAAAATGTCCCCACTTTACTTCTACAGGAAGTACCGTAAGTAAAGTAAAGGAAATTGTATCAAATTCTACAATAAAATTCCAAAACACATTACTGGACTTAGCAATTCTAAATTCAAATCTGTAGTAAAACAAACACTTATTTCAAAAGCATATTATAAGGTGGCAGTGATAGTGTCCTGCACGGCTAATCTATCGCGAAAATAGGTTTTCTACTGTAGCATTGTTATTTTTGTAGTAACTGAGACTGTAATTTTGAATTTAACAATACAATTATATTGTTTTGAAAAAATTACACCTCGCCGAGTTTTTTACGCCGGTTCTTCTCGTGGCAGAGGTTTATTTTTCCGAACCGGTGGTAGTTTATTGACGTTCATAGGTGCATGTAATATGCCTAATTTGAAGAATAAACTACTTTTACTTTTACCCTAAAAAAATAGTTTTCGAGATTTTTACTACCTTTTTGCCAGCGGGATTGATATATTATGTATGAAGACATGCCAAATTACAGCTTTTTAGTAGTAACGGATACTGAACTACATAAGCCGTGGAAAGAGAAAGGAATGGGAAATAAAACCTAAGCGGTATAGAAATAAAACTGCTTCTGCATTTTACTAAATAAAACTTAATTTTCTCAAAAATACAATGAAATATTATGTTTCTTATAATAGGCTGCGAAGTATGACGTTTCAGGTGCGGCTAGGACAAGAGTTCGTTAATCGAATTTCATACAAATCTTGCAGGCCTAGGCCGGTAAAGCCCTCTTTTTAAACTCCATTCCACATAAATTTGTGGCACAGGCATCACGACATTCTGCCACTATGCATATTAAAATTAAAAACTTTGATTTTTTCATTGCATGTTTGGGAAAAGCACTACACACACCTTGGCGGGAAATATGGTAAAAATACTTTCGTCTCGGCCTCTGTAGTAATGTACTATTACTTAGTAGTCCAGAATTTAAAACTAATTTTCTTTCTTGCTAACTAACTAATAACTATGTGTTTCCTATTTAGCCGTGTGCTACGCCGTAGCGTCTAGATAAGTTGTCATGTAACTCAGTAAATGTATTCGTACACCTAATGTTTTATTATTATTATTGAGAATTTGTTATTATTTCTATTATATTAGTTTAGTTAGTTATTAAACTAATTGAGAATGTAAATTGCTGTGTCCTTGCAGGGCTCATAGCTGATCTTGTTTCGATATACCACCTTATGTAATGTACCTATGAAAGCAATAAAATACTGAATACTGAATACTAAGTTTTCGCGCTAAGTGGCGAAAATCAAATCTGTAGTAAAACAAACACTTATTTCAAAAGCATATTATAAGGTGGCATTGATAGTGTCCTGCACGGCTAATCTATCGCGAAAATAGGTTTTCTACTGTAGCATTGTTATTTTTGTAGTAACTGAGACTGTAATTTTGAATTTAACAATACAATTATATTGTTTTGAAAAAATTACACCTCGCCGAGTTTCTTATGCCGGTTCTTCTCGTGGCAGAGGTTTATTTTTCCGAACCGGTGGTAGTTTATTGACGTTCACAGGTGCATGTAATATGCCTAATTTGAAGAATAAACTACTTTCACTTTTTTTACTTCTACTTTTACCCTAAAAAAATAGTTTTCGAGATTTTTTCTACCTTTTTGCCAGCGGGATTGATATATTATGTATGAAGACATGCCAAATTACAGACTTTTAGTAGTAACGGATACTGAACTACATAAGCCGTGGAAAGAGAAAGGAATGGGAAATAAAACCTAAGCGGTATAGGAATAAAACTGCTTCTGCATTTTACTAAATAAAACTTACTTTTCTCAAAAATACAATGAAATATTATGTTTCTTATAATAGGCTGCGAAGTATGACGTTTCAGGTGCGGCTAGGACAAGAGTTCGTTAATAGAATTTCATACAAATCTTGCAGGCCTAGGCCGGTAAAGCCCTCTTTTTAAACTCCATTCCACATAAATTTGTGGCACAGGCATCACGACATTCTGCCACTATGCATATTAAAATTAAAACTTTGATTTTTTCATTGCATGTTTGGGAAAAGCACTATACATACCTTGGCGGGAAATATGGTAAAAATACTTTCGTCTCGGCCTCTGTAGTAATGTACTATTACTTAGTAGTCCAGAATTTAAAACTTATTTTCTTTCTTGCTAACTAATTAATAACTATGTGTTTCCTATTTAGCCGTGTGCTACGCCGTAGCGTCTAGATAAGTTGTCATGTAACTCAGTAAATGTATTCGTACACCGAATGTTTTATTATTATTATTGAGAATTTGTTATTATTTCTATTATATTAGTTTAGTTAGTTATTAAGCTAATTAAGAATGTAAATTGCAGTGTCCTTGCAGGGCTCATAGCTGATCTTGTTTCGATATACCACCTTATGTAATGTACCTATGAAAGCAATAAAATACTGAATACTGAATACTAAGTTTTCGCGCTAAGTGGCGAAAATCGTACGCAGAAGCATGCCTTATACGACTATGTACGAGTCATTGGCCTTCAATAAGTTAATGGAGCCCAACTCAGAGAGCATATCCAGTGCATATCAAAATTACAATAACGAAATTCAGGTAATAAAATAATAATTTGGTACAGTTACCAGCAGTGCAGTATATGCCAAACCAAAGGCGGCGGAAATATCTGACACGTCCGAACGACCCTGGAAATAGAGCCGTGTCAGATATTTATGCGCGCTTTGTTATGCTAGTATGGTGGTTTGTGGTGCTAGTAACTATACAGCGGGATAATAACGCGTAAAGCTGCGTGCATCTACATGCCATTTTCCATGATAAAAGTAGGATTTGCCTATCGTATACGCTCAAAAAGTTACTTGATTATCGTGAAATATACAGTATTATTAAAAAACCGGCCGCGTGTCGGACCACGCACAAAGAAGGGTTCCGTACCGACACCTCTTAATCTACATTTAAAACCATTATACAATACATTATAGGAAACTACGGCACAGCAAAAACCGTAAGACCTATCTTGTTCAAACCAAAAATCGTTGAAAGTATTTATTAAGTGCACATCATCTTGATTTTTTTTAGGTATTTTTACTTCATATGTAGTTTGGAAATTAGATGGGGGGGGGGGGGCACACACATTTTACGACTTTGACAGCTAATATCACGCCAATGGTTCACTTAAATGTAAAAGTTTTTTAGAAACCTGTCATTTTTATAGACCTATCCATTGATATCCCATACGCATATATATGTGCATTTAAATAAAAAAAACACCCCCTGTTGCATGTATGGGGTGCCCCCTAGTTTAATATTTTTTCATAATTTAACATCATAGTTCTATAGCGGTTCATTGCATATACCTTCCTACCAAACATAATTGTAATACTCATAGTATCCGAGTAAATCGGCTATGGACGGACGGACTGACATGACGAATCTATAAGGGTTCCGTCTTCGCTAATTTTGCCTATGGAACCCTAAAAAGCAAATCGACTTATATGTTTACATAAAGAAATGAGTGCAAAAATTATTCAATATGGTAGTTTTTTGCTATTTGACTTGTCATAGGTTTAAATTATACGATTATTTATTGACAGTTCTTCGGTTTGTGGAATGGTTGGAGAACAGCTTGGAGAAGGTATAATCCTTTATCGATCGATTGCACAAAAGATCCTATGGTTCGAAGCGCATCCGCAAGGGCCCTCATATAGACTAGATAAAATAAGATAAGACACTTCTTCGGTTCTAATCGTATTCTAGTTGATGTTTGACAGCTAGAAATTCACACGCTTTTATCAAAGAGCAAATCGACTAAAATAAATATGTAAAAATATTATCCAATATGTGCCTCTGCTCGTAGGTCTTTCGTTCATCTTCCCTATTGCGCCCTTTTTCACCCACGTCTAGCCATCGCATCTTAGCCGCCGCATCGAGGCCATTGGGACTATTTATTTCCTCAGGTCAAGGTATTTATTTTAAACGTAGTCAGGTGGCTTACGGACGTCATTAGCCTCCTGACTACGTAGGCAGCCTTGAGCTTTTCCGCTACGCCACGAATAACTAAGCTTTCACTGTTAGTACTCATTATTAATGCAGTCAACATGCGACACGTTCTTTTATAAAAATACAATGTAATTAGACTTCCCAATGTTCCACATAAAATTCTGATGATTAACCTATCCTCTACTGCAGCACAGAATAGTGTACAGTATTCTACCTAAAATCGTGTAAATAAATACCATTCATAATCAATTTCACAAACAAATATTTGATACAAAGGTAAATGAAATGATTTGGCAGCCAGAAGCGCCAGCTTTTGAGAAACATTTAGTTATTCAAAGTAAACATTCGAGTGTCGTCTCGATCGAGTGCAGCGGAAGTCGCTGACGCCCGAAAGGCGACGCTTCGTGTTTATATCAGTTTAAAACTTACTTGACTTCACCGATCGGAATACTTCCTATACAAATTTAAAAGACTCCGCTAAATAACTTTAGGATTCGAACATGGCACATAATATATTGGGTAAAATTAATATCAATTTTGCAGTCCTGCATCCACACCAATATAATATTACTGGGTAAATGTGATCCTGACTGTAAACTGACAAGTGAGTAAATCTGGACGACATCAGTAAGATTTCGGTGAAGTACCTGTAGAAAATACCGCATACAGATTCCGCCCCGCCAAGTCAGGTAAAGACCCTAATTCATAAACGTACATTAAACCTATTTTAGCAAAAATGTCGTTTTAACTCGTTTGTCTTTATCTGTCACATTATCATTTGTATTTGTGGGAAAGGAACAAAATATATTTTAGTTTATGTTCATTTCATTAACCGACTTCAAAATTTCAAAAGAGGAGGTTATCAATTCGGTTGTATGTTTATTTTTTATTTTTTTTTAATGTTTGTTAGTCCATAACTCCGTCATTTCTTAACCGATTTGGAAAATTCTTTTTTTGATTGTAAGTATATATATTCAAGTTGGTCCCGTTTTTGTCAAAACGCAGTTCTCATAATGGGATCTATGAGAAATTGAGGGAACTCCTCAAATCTTCAAGGCAAATATATAGTAATTTTTGTGTTTTTATCAACAAGTCAAGCATTTTCATCCAAAAATGTTACATTGGATGAAGTGGAACTGCTGATGATGATCAGAACAGAACTCTTCAACGACAAAAAGTTCACGTTTGGCGATTTGTCCTCCTAGCTGTGTTTGTTAAGCAAGTTCTATTTTCACGATTAATTTTTGTCATGCTTGATTTCCGATGATGGGATCCATGAGGAATTGAGGGAAATCCTCAAATCTTAAAGGCAAACATATAGTGATTTTTGTGTTTTTATCAACAAATCGAGCATTTTCATACAAAAATGTGACATTTGATGAAGTGGAACTGCTGATGATGATCAGAACAGAACTCTTCAACGACGAAAAGTTTACGTTTGGCGATTTGTCCTCCTAGCTGCGTTTGTTAAGCAAGTTCTATTTTCACGATTAATTTTTGTCATGCTCGATTTTTGATGATGGGATCCATGAGGAATTGAGGGAACTCCTGAAATCTTAAAGGCAAACATATAGTGATTTTTGTGTTTTTATCAACAAATCGAGCATTATCATACAAAAATGTGACATTTGATGAAGTGGAACTGCTGATGATGATCAGAACAGAACTCTTCAACGACGAAAAGTTCACGTTTGGCGATTTGTCCTTCTAGCTGTGTTTGTTAAGCAAATTCTATTTTCACGATTGATTTTTGTCGTGCTCGAGTTCTGATGATGGGATCCATTAGGAATCGAGGGAACTCCTCAAATGTAAAAGGCACACAAATAGTGATTTTAGTATTTTCATGAACTAATCAAGCATTTTCATTCATAAAAGTGACATTTGATGAAGTGGAACTGCTGATGATGATCAGAACGGAACTCTTCAACGACGCGTAGTAGTTCACGTTTGGCGATTTGTTCTCTTCGTTTTGTTTGTCAAGCAAGCAAGGTTTTTTCATGAGTCCATGAGGAATTGAGGGTACTTAGTCTTCTACCATTATAAACATACATTATAGCCATTTTTATTTAATTGTATATCTATCTAAGAGTGCACCATCCAAGTATAATAATCTTTTACCGGCCTCCCCCATTGAAGTCGGTTTTTTTTTCTTAAAAATTATTTACCTATGTATTAATGTTAGTTTGTTAAGTTTTATTATTAAGGGGGTGAGAGTTTGATTTTTATATCAAAACATTAACGTTTCAAAACATTTCATTTCACACTGTCTCGTTAGAAAGTTTGATACAACATCCTCATCCACCCCAAACGGGTTAAAATATAAAAGTAATATATCGTTAGAGCGCGGACAACCTGCTACTACCTCTGATGGCTTCTTGATGCCTTTATGATGTCGTGTCTACGACAAAGGATGCGAATATTCCGTGACATGTGAGTTTTTACATGTCCTTTTTGAACCCCATGTATGTGTTGTGTTAATGTTTGGTTTCGAAGAATTTTATTGAAATAATATGTTGTCTCTAGTCAGTCTCCACGTATCTTTGTCGCCGTATGTACAGTGAAGTGTATTAATATGGGTGCATACTCGTATATATATGATGCATGTGTGCATAAAAAATACGTTACAAGACGAAATCTATTTTTGCACTTCACTGTACCACTAAATAGGTATGTAAATTGTAATGCATTTAACAACATCTGCCATATGGCTTAAAATATGCTTAAGTATTATAGAAATGCACAAGTACAAAAGGCTTTTTAACCTATGACATTTTTTTTATTTATGTTTATGAATAACACTGACTTCTGCCGTACCTATACGGGTCATATATAATAGAAAAACAAAGGTAGTTAGTCTTTCCAATAGATTCTTGTTACATAATGAATTACAGTGAAAAATAATTCTTCTTTCTTAGCCAATTACGAAAACGGACTAAACGCAATAGTTAACGGTTCATGAGCATATAAGTTATGTGTTTATGAAATACCTAGATTTATTGAATCTCCACCGACGTTTATCCGACTATGAGTTCAACCAAAAATATATTTATACAAGAATACTTAACCAATATAATATAAATAAAATTAAAACTAACTTAAATCTAAAACAGGCCCTTGAGGCATTGTACCGAACCAGCATTTCCTCGCCATATCGCAATGCTGATACGTTGAGCGAGGAACTTGTAAAAGTTAAGAGGGCACAGTACATTTGGTTCTCCATACAAACGTATTTATGCTCTCATTTTAAAACGCCATGCTAGAATAACATGAAACTTTGTATACACAATGGGATCCAGCTTGTCTAGGGCGGAAATTAGTTTCTGTTGCTTGAAATTATAATGGCGAAAAAATATAGCGATTATTATGGTTTTTATACAAGCCGTAAAAAACTCAAGAAACCGCTGTATTTTTTTTCTTTTTCAATTTCTAGCAACAGAAACTAATTTCCGACCTAGGTATGCCGGATCCTATTGTGTATACAAAGTTTCATGTTATTCTAGCATGGCGTTTTAAAATGAGAGCCTAAATACGTTTGTATGGAGAACCGATCCACACCGATCGTACTGCGCCGTCTTAAGCTGTCCAGCCATTAAGTTCAGAATACGCACTTTATAGGTCATCCAACATAAGAAGATGCGCCCAATGGTAGGAATGTTGCGCTCCTTCAAGTACTTAACGTCCAGCGTAAGGTACACCGATAATCTAAGGTTAGTTTGCATCACAAGGAAGAAAAAATTAGAAGCTTCAACTACTTTTACTGTAAACAAGTGACAATGCCTTATTGTCAGACAGATTCTCATAAACGCTCTTTGCATGTTATTACGTGTAACCAGCGTACACAGATATATTTTCATAATAACAAATTGTTGTGTGGACAGTAAGAAGTATTAGTGAGATTTATAATTGTTATCTAGCGGGGAACTAGGCGAGGCAGACTTATTGCCGGGTCGCGTGCTCGCACCTAATATATTACAGTGCCTTAGCCAAAACGTCTTTGTTTGCCACTCGCCCACTGTTTACAAACAAATACCGCCTTTTAAAGTCTTGTTCCAACTTCAAATAAATTAAATGATACAGCCAGTGACACCCGCTGAAACAAACATTCAACCTCATTAATTAATTGTGACGAGGGTTTTAAATGTCATTTTTGCCAGGATTCAAGACTGTGAGGAATTAAATAAAACATTACCATTTATAAAATTAAAATTACCAATCGATGTAAATCACAAGCGCACCTGACGTCACGCCACCACCTGGAATCATTGCCTAGCCCCACATTCCCACTGGGTACGTGCCCAGAGCCCCGGGATCGATAGCTCCTGTCTACATATCATGTCTATTCTAAAAAAATAGTGCACCTCTTGTCAGCTTCAATATATTTTGATGTCGACTCTACCAACTGTTCAGTTAATAAAAAATGGAATAATAACAGTTTTCATTCTGACATTTCACATTGACCAATAAAGTTTCTGATTAACAGGCATGAACGTGTCAATCATTTAATACGATAATTGATAGCCACTTCGGGTCTAGTCGTAAGTATTCCGAGTTTTCACGAATACATTATTCGCTACACATGTATTTGGTTGCCACTGCAGTGGGGCATATTCCACTATTTTCCTCGCCGACTTTGAGGTTGCTACAAACCTAGCGATTTTGATAAACATGTATTATTCGGGTCTAGACGTATTCCAAGTTCTTACGATGAGATCGGATTATTAATTACATCTGCATCTGTACATTGGGTCAGTACCAAACACGATGATGACGACCTGTTTAGCCTAGTTGGTAGTGACTCTGCCTCCGAAGCTAGAGGTCCCGGGTTCGAATCCCGGCCAGGGCATTTATTTGTGCATTTATCACGGATATTTGTTCTTGGGTCTTGGATGTTTTCTATGTATTTAAGTATGTATTTATCTATATAAGTATGTATATCATCGTCTAGTATCCATAGTACAAGCTTTGCTTAGTTTGGGACTAGGTCGATTTGTGTAAGATTGTCCCCCATTATTATTATTATTTGTTTCTCCTTCGAGATTCACGGGCCATTACATCCCGGTCTTTTGATAGGCTTGCGTGGGGACACAGATCCAACAAGTAGAGGCCCTTTGGAGAGTTTTACTATGTAATACACCTGCTACAACCCATTCACGGGTACATCAATAGATATCCGTGAACCGGTCCCAGCAGGCGTTGGGACTATTGTAAATAAAATGAAAAGATTACTCGGCTATGGTGTTGAAGTTTGGCTGGTCAAGAGATTGGGCTATTACTAAGGTTCCGGACACCTGCCATAACAATGCTTACACTGTTATCAAGGCAGGTGGTGACTCGCCGCTGCCTAGATGGGCCCCTGAAACTGCCGTCGTAAAGACGGCCAGGAGCAACATCGGTGTGAGCGGCTCAGGGTGTGGAGAGGTGTGCATCGCTTTCTACCCAGTGGCTATTAACAGCCACCGTGCCCACTCGCGACTTATGCAAGTTTCACTTCCACCCTACGAGCATATAGCTCTGACGACTCCTCTCTGGACGGCCAATGAAGGCAAGCCAGAGCCGAGAGTCCTGCGGGTCCCCTTGGGGTTCCACTCCGACCGACGAAGACACGCCGGAGACGGAGACCCTGACCGACTCTCTGGAGCACTCGGGTCCGTGGGGTCGTCACTCCCCAACAGCTCGCCACAAGCTACCCTGCGGGCTTATTATTATTATTAAACTAGGCTCTTTACCTAACATCATCATCCAGCGTTATGCCCAGTAAATTTGCATCCTGAAGGATGCCTGGGACCCATAACCTAATCCCAAGAATTGGCGTAGGCACTAGTTTTTACGGAAGCGACTGCCATATTCGGACCTTCCAACCCAAGGGGGAAACTAGACCTTATTGGGATTAGGTTTGTCAAGTGAATGGGCAACTTGACTGTTAGAGTCTCAAGCCGCCCGAAGGCCTCTAACTTGGCTTAAAGACTGCTATGATAGACAGCAGCCGGGATCAACGGCTTAACGTGCCTGCCAAAGCACGGGAGCGCTCGGTTAGTGACCATTCAAAGTGGCCACCCATCCAAAGACTGAGCCCGCCCGACATTGCTTAACCTTGCATACCGTACGCGGTACGCGGGCGCCGCTGGGCCACGAACGCTCAGCTGGTTATTCACCTAACATGAGAATATATTTGTTAGTGGGTATTGTGCCAACCTTTTTTTACCCTATAACCTTCATTACACCCAAGTTCAGAAGATATAAATCCATGTCATATAATATGCGATAATTTATTTAAGCTCGAGATATACTGTCCCTGTCAAGTTGATACATGCAAGTCGACCCATGTCAAATATAACAAGGTGCAGTATTACGTTCAATTTTTATGAATTTTCATACTCTTGTTACTTGTAAATAATGTAAAATGGACTGAAAATCCTAAAACGTGTGCATGTTTTAGAGACGAGTAACCATATGATTTTAAACTTCAATAATAATAAAAACACTTTGATACCTAGGAATGCTGTATGTGAGGTTAAGCAACGTCAGCCGGGGCACTCTTGGATGGGTGATTTACCAAGAAGTTTATATTTAGCACACTATATATTCTACCGTTTTGTCGGCGTGACTGATTTGGGCATATCAGCCAAAGAAGCTATATACTAACCCAAGCCAAATTACAGCTTTCTTGGTTCTCGGTTACTAAGCTATGCCGCAGACGGACATGGCAAAACTAAAAGAGCTCCTTGTTTTCTACGGAATCCTAAAAACAAAACATACAAAATAATAAAAACAATCCTCTTTATCGCCCTGTGAAGCCCATTGCTTATGCATGGTACGTATCTATGTAGATATATCAATTCCATTGAATCGAAGAATTTTGAAACATTCCTATTATGCAAACTACGAAGATGCTAAGCAGTCGTATGAATTCATCAATCGAGGTACCCAGCCTGCAGCTGGATAGACTACAGATGAGTTGAGAACCTGTTTCATTTAAAAATTACACTCGCATTGAAATCAAAAATATCTACCTACAATTTCCTAATCATCACGTAACGCAAGTCAAGAGTAATTGATAGGTATACTTTGTTACTCGTACCTAATCTGGTGTGCAATAAAACTTAAACGTTATTAGGTACTTATACCTAGGTAGTCTAGGTTAGGTCACGGTTAGGGAATGGAATAGCTGTCGATTAATATATATATACACTTTATTTATTTATTTATTTATTCTAAGCCACATTACAACTATCATTACAGGTAACCAATGCGATAGTGTAGCACAATATAATATACATATTAGGTTATACAATAATTGAGAATTTCCCTTAAAAACTAAATAGGTAATGGAAGTATTTCAATTAAGTTCCCGTGCAATAACATAATTCGAACATAGTAATTTTTGTGAATTCATTAAAAGAGCAACAGAAGATATCAATTTTACAATGTACTCGGTTAAGCGTGCGCAGGGCCCTTGTCCATGGCGCCTCACGCAGCAGGCCGGTGCGCGCGCGCGGCGCGGCCAGCAGCGGCGGCCGGCGCCGGCGCCACACGTACCGCTCCGGCACGCACAGGCCCAGCATCGCCAGAAGCGCCGGGTTACTGGCTTTACCGCGCAGCAATTTAAATATATATGATGCGAGGGCCGATTCCCTCCTGACTGACTTTTATGTAACTATATGGAAAAACTGTTACCTCTTCTTTAACCGGTAATATTCCTAGGAATATTGCCAGTGGTGACATTGCGGGATTTGCTTTTGTTGCAGATGAAAAAAAAAAAGATATTGCTTAATTTTCATTACACAGCATTGTAAGAAAAATCTTAAGCGTTCGAGTACTTTATGTACCTATTGACATTATTTTCTCAAGCTCGGTAGATCAACACGACAGTTAATTCTAATAACGTAAGAACTTTATTGTACACAATTACAGGTTGAAACATAAAGAGGTCACAAAGCGTTAAAGTACAAAAGCGAGCTTATCCTTATAAGGGATCTCTTCCAGCTAACCTTTGAGCAATTGAGTGGAAGGTAGGTAGAATAAGATAGACAAACTTAAACCTTTGGGGTCCCAGCGCGCATAAGTTATTTCCAAAAATTGCGAAGCGTCTGGTTGACGTAACTGGTGACCGAAGAGCTGGCGGTTTCCTCGCTCAACATATCTTCATTGCGATACAGCGAGGAAATGCCGCCAGCATCCTCGGTACAATGCCTCAAGGGCCTGTTTTAGATTTAAGTTAGTTTTAATTTTCTTTATATTATTTTGGTTAAGTATTCTTGACTTCTTGTATACAGGGAGATTCGGCAGACGTGAGCAAGATCAACACTACGGATTCAGTAGATCATAAGCTACTGCTTCGTGCCACTATTAGTGAAATTAACGTTCATTCATCTTTGGTGTTGAAAACAAAATGTTTTAAATTATTTACGAAGTTCATGGTCACTCTACAATCAGAATACTTCAGTCAAGTGATACATTTCAAATTGAATGTCATCCGAGTCCGATTACTTTTGAAACATCGTATCCCACTCAAAGTGACAATTTAGTTTCTTCGTAATTAAAGTGCTGTCATCATAACAGTCAGAGGTTTAATCTTTATAAACCAGTTGTTGTAGAGTGACCATGATTGTGTAGAATTAAACTTTATCTTAACAAAAATCAAAATACAGGAAAAAGGTGGGTGTAGGTGTTTCACTTAAATACAAAGGTGAACGATTCATTGCCATTTACTATGTATGTAGTGTTGGTCCTGCTCACGTCTCCTGAATCACCCTGTGTATTTTCGTTGTACATAAATAAACGATTAAACGATTTCTTCATAACCATGTACAATACAAATAAAACAGGGTTATACTACTTATCGTCGTGGATAAGACACTCGTCACGTTCTGCGGACGTATGCTGGATGCCATTTTATCGCTTATCGTCGTGGACTAGATATTCGTCACTTTCTGACAAGTATAGGAATGCGAGAGTGACGGGCATCTTATCCATAAAATAAGTGATAAAATGGCAACCATTAAATACACGCTGACAAGTATTGTGACTGCGAAAGTAACGTGCGTCTTAGCACAACGACAAGTGATAAAATAGCTACCATCCGCCCGCAGAACATAAGGTATCGACAAACTACTGTCTTTCCTTGCAATATTCAAGAAAAAAACACATCAAAATCAAAATCAAATATTTATTCTGCATATAGACCACAAGGGCACTTTTACATGTCAAAGCGTGAATTTATACAATTTAAAAAACATATATAAATTAACAATAACATACATATTTTCATTGTACATGTCAAGTTTAAAGTTTTTAGTCAAATAGCCCGCCCCGTGTCATTCCGGGTGCAAAGGTGCCCATCACGCTGGCCGCATTACCGCGTTGAATCGCAATAGACAACCTTTGCAACAGGAATGACCCGGAACGGGGGTCATGAATATGTATTTAAAAAACTGTCAATCTTACTTAATAATAATGATTAAAAAATATACTGATTAACAATTCAATGAAAATAAATTTACAAATATTAAGGACGTATTGAATACGATCTGTGTCCGAATAAACAAAAAGTATATAAAATTAATATCATATCTCAGAGATGTATATGGTCCCTGAGCGTCCAAATACGATTAATAACAATTATTTCAATTATATCAACTTTACTACTCTTCTCATTTCACTTTCACCGACAAGTCGAATATTTTCTTAATTCCACATACATATTAATGCTCTTTACTCAACTACTTACGGTTCAACCGGACTATTTGTAACTTCCTATGTACTTTATAAACTACGATATTTTTGCCTTCTTTTCCCATTTAAAAATTCCAAGTTGAAAAGTTAATTAAAGCGTAGACGGGTCAGTCCCTGGGTGATTAAATTTATTGCACCGTCCATTTTTCTCTCAATGCGAAAACTGGAATAGATGGGACGTGCGGAAAGCGGCCCAACCTTTAGCTCCCACCAGTTTCTTGCCGAAGTGTAATTCACGTGATTTGAAATTATACTTAATTTCTAGGACACTCTCTGCAAAAGAAGTCTTTAAATTAGATCAACATACTTTATTCATTGAGTTTAATATCCATAAAAAAGTGAATTTTACATAGTCTTGAACGAGTAAACAAAATTATTTTAATCATGATGTACGAGTATTTGATTGTATATAGGCTTCAATTTATGATAAACCATTACCATTGAAGCCCACACACTACCTATTACTATAATATTATTATTGTGTTTTATTTTACTATTGGTACCGTTAAAACTGTAGGTTACTTCATCATCATCATCATATCATCAGTCGAAGGACGTCCACTGGGAAATTGGACATATGCCTCCCTCAAAGAGTGCCACAATGACCGGACCTGCGCTACTCGAAACCACCGAACTCCGCGAGCTTTACCAAGTCACCAGAGGGCCTACCTCGAACTTCGAAAATCGAACTTCGTGTCGTGTCGTCCCTTTCATTCTCGTGTTATACACTATATGACGGAAAAGGACGGTACGATACGAAGTTCGATTTTCGAAGTTCGCGGTAGGCCCTCTGTCCATGAACGCTGTGCTTTCCGGTACGTGGTCGCCACTAGTGAACCTTTCCGCCCCAACGGCCATCGGTTCTACCTGCAATGACTGTGCCCCGTCCACTGCCACTATTCGTACGGCTATATCGGTTAATTTAGCTACTAGGTTACGTATTTAAGTTTAATTGACTTGTAAGCAGAAGGTTATTTAGTAAGATAAAATTAACACCAATATTTGTTTAACAAAATTATGATTTGAAAGTACCTAGATATATTATTAACATATTTGAAATTTAAAGATTTGAAAGTAGGTATTAACATTTTGAAGAGCGCTCGTGGCCCAGCGGCGCCCGCGTACCGCGTGCGGTATGCGAGGTTAAGCAATGTCGGGCGAGGTCAGTCCTTGGATGGGTGACCGCTTTGAGTAGTTACTAACTGAGCGCTCCCGTGCTTTGGAAGGCACGTTAAGCCTTTGATCCCGGTTGCTGTCTATGTCGTTAAGCCAAGTTAGAGGCCTCCGGGCGGCTTGAGAACTTCTAACAGTCAAGTTGCCCACTCACTTGACAAGCCTAATCCCAATAAGGTCTGGTTTCCCCCTCGGGTTGTAAGGTCAGATGGCAGTCGCTTCTGTACTGTAGTAAAAACTAGTGCCTATGCCAATTCTTGGAATTAGGTAGCGGACCCCAGGCATCCTTCAGGATACAACTGCACTGGGAATAATGCGAGGAGGATGATTAACATATTTGAAAATTAATTTTATATGTGCACCGATACCAATCCCACTTGATTAACACTGTGTCACGCTCATGCATTCTTGGCTATATGGCAAAAGGTGGCAGATAAACCAAGAAGACACATTATCATTTCAAAACGACAAAATTACGAGTACATTCCCGAATTGGTCCTTATTATCCAGCTCATTAATCTCATTATCATAGGCACAATTACCCAACTCATACACGCCATCCGATACCCAATTTCATTGTGTTTTTAGCATCTTTGTCCCCCCTTAACGTTAGTTGTATATAGAAATTCGAAGTATATGGTTTTTTTTATGTCTAGTCAAAGAAAACTTGAAATAATGTTCGGATTACGGGGTGTTTCATTGAACGTAATACAAAATAAAATAAATCTGTTCGATCAATGATACTGAACAACTTTTGCTATGGGACCAAGTTTGTCTGTGCCAAAAGAAAATGTGCTTCTTCATATATCTATTTCGGATATCGATACCTATTCCTACATTTCCTACGAGACAGTTGATGTTTTATTCGCGCGGACAAGGATGGTCCGATACATTACTTGAAGGTCATAACTTTAGACCAAAATGTCTCCAAATAAAAAAATGAGACACAGGGAGTTACTACGGATGCTCTAAGAAGCGTCCTTTTAAATATTTGCTCCTGTTCTGTAACAGCCCTGTGGCCCACCTTGTATATCCATTGTCTAAGAAAGCCGTTCCGGAAGAGGGTCGCATCTCGTTTTCCCTTTTGTGAAAAACATATTGGACTCTCTTACACGGGGCCGTAATGTATTCTCCTATGTAAAGCCTCAAGCGTCCATAGGCTACGGTGCTTGCTTTCCACCCTGCTCCACGCTTTATCTTTGCCCCAATTAACATTAGTTAGCAAAAAGGCATTACACAACAGTAACAGTTAACCCGCGGCTAATACACAGCGCTTTGGATGGGTAAGTGGTGTTTTACACGGCAAACAAATACACTGCGGAATGAAGTGGCGCGCCCGCCCGTTCGG
This sequence comes from Notocelia uddmanniana, assembly GCA_905163555.1. NCBI lineage: Eukaryota > Metazoa > Arthropoda > Insecta > Lepidoptera > Tortricidae > Notocelia > Notocelia uddmanniana. The sequence goes on from LR991055.1 coordinate 30,374,202, forward strand.
ACGCTCGCTAACGTGGGCGGCGACAGTAGGGTTAATGAGCAGTATAGTGTCTTTTTTAAACACCGACGGTAGGAAATACTTTTACGGCCTGCCTAAAGTAAAGCACACACTGAAGTGAAGAATCACAAGCGCGTTGCCGAGCCTTCACTGACTTGATTTGTAATTTTGAGAGCAACAGTACCTCTAGTATTTTTTTTTCGAAACATAAACGCAATCGAACGCGTTTGCGTTTAGATTCAATTTGTATAGCAACGCGAACGGCGCCCCTGGCGGCTTTTGTTGGTAACCATTTGTTGCCATACAAATTGAGACTAAACGCGCAAGCGTACGTTTGTGTTTGTGTTTCAAAAAAAATACTATAGAGGTACACACATACGCAGCTCCCTCACTCTCAAAACAGCGCATCTTCGAGAGCCCTGGCGGTCTTACAAGTACTCGTATGTCTTACTCACCACCTGGAACACAACACCACAAACGAAAAGAGCAAGTTCCTTCCCCATTTGAAGGGTCCACGGAGAAAACATGTCTAGTCCATTTAAATTTCAGAACAAAAAGCAACCTAACCTATAAAGACATTATAGGCGCATAAAATTAGCGAAACCTGGACATAATTCGATAACTGTAATTTTCTTTTTCTATGATTTAAAGTATTGTTAGTTATAGTTAAAATAAAAAGAATTAAACATTTTAAGGCTCCGCGTCAATGTTAAAAAAACAAAAAACAAAATTTTTGACACATTTTGATTTCGAAAGTAAACCATAATAAATAACTTTGTAAAAGTACCTGTATTATGATAAGAAAAAATACAATTCAATCAATTATTGTGGATATTTTTTGTTTAATATGTTTCTTATAGAACTTATAAAATGTTGACGGCCTGTTTAGCCTAGTTAGTAGTGACATTGCATCCGAAGCTAGAGGTCCCGGGTTCGAATCCTGGTCAGGGCATTATTTGTGCATTTAGCATGGATTTTGTTCCTGGGTCTTAGATGTTTTCTATGTATTTATCAATATAGGTATGTATATTGTCATCTAGTACCTATAGGTATAGTACAAGCTTTGCTTAGTTTGGGACTAGGTCGATTTGTGTAAGATTGTCCCCCCATAATTTATTTATTATTTATTTATATTAAACAAAAAATATTCACGATAATTGATTAAATGATATTTTTTCATGTCATAATACACGTACTTTTACAAAGTTATTTATTTTGGCTTACTTAAGAAATCAAAATGTGTTAAAAATATAGTTTTTTGTTTTTTTAACATTGACGCGGAGCCGTAATATGTTTAATTCTTTATATTTTAAGTATAACTAAATATACTTTAAATCATACAAAAAGAAAATTAGGTTTCGCTAATTTTATGCGCCTAATAAGGTGCAAACTGGCTTTGAAATTTTAAATAAATAGACATGTTCTTTCCGTGGACCCTTCATTTGTTTTGAATATTAGGCGACAAGTGAAGTAATCTTACGCAAGTTAGTCAACACAAAAGACACTGCATATGGTGGAGCCACATATTAGATACGTTTTGTACTAATTGCCTGACATTTTACGTTTTACAGTGTTGTATTTTTCCTCAATGGACCGGGACTAACACGTCTATTATTATAGCCTTTTTTTCTTTATTTATAGGGAATACATGATTCATTTGCACAGTATTCAGTAGTTTAAATAGACTAGAATGATATTCTAGGCTAAGTGCAGACAGCTTGGTTAGTACGTCAACGAAAACGTTGAAGGTAGGAACGGAAAGTTAGCTGCAATAAAATTACGCAGTTGTAGTGCGTAATCTTTTGATTTTCGATTCAGTTGAATCTCACTGACTCGCAGTCAACAGCTAATCGTGTCATTAAACAGCTACCGATTAAAAGCGTGTGGATGACACTTAAGTTTCTGTAAGATGAACGCATCTTACAGAAACTTACTTTTACGTAACGTAATTTTAGAATAAGAAAAAGAATAATAAATATCAAGTTATACGTCTGTAAACTACCCAATTTAAATCTATGAACGATGGCTGCTACAATATACCTCTGTACAAATGAGAGCATTGATATCGTAAATAATTAAATAGTAACTAAAATACCTATGCAGTCAATAAACTGATCATTTCTTACTTGTGGTACAGGACTGCTAGGAAATGCTTTTACGGAAACTAATTTACCCTAATGCTCGTGTTTGTTACGAGAAGAATTATGTAATGACTAATGAAGTAATGTTAACGGTTTGTCGAGAGACCAGAGGTTTCGAATACACAAGAAGTCGACTTAAGGATGATTCACAGTAGGCCGTTCTGTGTCCGGGCCGGCCCGGTTTCTTCTAGAGAAATACGCCGGCCGTTGCGTTTTGCTGTCATAGAAAACGGGCCGGCCCGGACACGGAACGGTCTACTGTAATTCTTCCTTTATAGAGTCAATATTTCAATAACTGAAAAAGATGTATATTCCAACGTTTCTCATGTGGATTATGCTCGGCATTCACGAAGTCATTTCTCTAATATTAAGATTTTTAATATAAATATATAACACACACACGCACACACACAAACACACAAACATCAAAGAATACCGGATATAAAGATACCCTGTACGAAGGCATGTTAAAGTTGTAAGTTTGTTATTCTACTGGGTTCTGTAACACACGGACTCCTAGCTCAGGACCCAAAGACTTGTATTTGTGAAATAAATATTTCTATTTCTATTAACCTTGACATGTAATATCGATAATTATGTATAAATGAATATGAATATATGAATATTTCTATTTCCCCCTTGGGTTGGAAGGTCAAATGGCAGTCGCTTCCAAAAACTAGTGCCTACGCCAATTCTTTGGATTAGGTAACGGACCCCAGGCATCCTACAGAATGCAACTGAACTGAGATAACGCTAGGATGAAGATGATGATGACTGTAAATAAATAATTTCTTCTTCTTGAGCTTGCACTTGACCGATTTTATTTTTCTTGTAAAACTTACTAACAACATTGTGTTGGGAGTCCAAGACTCGAGGTTCCTTAGCCGCTGGAATTTATGACTTTATCGAACACCTTTGGAAATTATACCCGGATTGTTTGTATTGCTGCAGTGCGGTTCAGGAAATGGCGTCATTAGTTGTTCTCGTATATCTTAAGAGTAGACATTTACGCGCACCTTGTGCCGGTATTCTTTTCCTTTTTGGGGTTTAAGAGATTACTTAAGCTAAATTATAAAGCTTACATTTTACTCGTACTCGTATTTTATTATACTATCGAACAGAAATTATTATGGCAAGAAATTATTTGTACTTATAGGCGTTAGTTTTTTAAGCATGTGATGAATGAATGAATTATTTACAGTTAAATGAAAGTGTTGTATGTTTTCACCATCCTTATAATTGATTTGCACAATAAAAATGATTATTTTTGAGACTTATAATATAAACATACTAAATTTCATTTAACTTACTTCAAACACGTTACAAACAGACAGACAAAGACACTTGTGCATTCATAATGTTATTATTATTAGTGTACCATTTACTTTGACTTGCTTTGTTTACATTAATTTAATTCGTTATGTCTTTTGTTACTAAAATGACTTTTATCTTTTACTGTACCAATTTTAAATTGTATTTGCATGCCTTTTTATTTGTTTGAATCAAATAAATTAATGATTATGATTCATATTATTATTAATCTCTAGGATTTTTTTCTTTGCTACAAATAAAATAGATAAACGAGCATAAAACTATACAAAAATATCTTCATTCGAATGTAAAAGAAAACAGCTCGCTGGTATGTTGCTTAGAACTCCAGCTTGGGGGGCGTAAGTTGCATTACGTATTTCGTAGAATCACTCCCCGGCGTGTGTCCGTTGCACGCTTTGTGGCTCGCTGAGACAGTCACGTGAGCTGAGATAAGAAAATGGTGGGTTAGAATTTTCATTTCATAATAAAAATACGTAAGAAGGAACTGCACGATTAATTAATTTTAAATAAATAAAAAGCCGCCTTCAAAAAACTCAAAAGCACGAATTAGTCTGAGATTTCACACACACACACACACACACACACACACACATACAGATTTATTTCTATTTGTTTTAATGATAATAGAGGATACCTACCCGAACAAACTTTTAGTACTGTTAATGTTATTCAAACGGTCACCACGATACAGACTACGCCTAGTGTGGGACCACGGGCTAATTTATATTGTGTTCTGTTTCTTTTAAATAATCGAATTGTTTTTTTTTATTTCCAATCTAATCATGAGATGAAATTTATACTTACGATTTCATTACACAAAATGTACGACAGTAAAAAAAAACATACAACCGAATTGAGGACCTCCTCTTTTTTTGTGAAGTCGGTTAAAAATATAGAATCCTGCTTAGTAATTGTTGTTTTTTTTTTTAAAGTAACTTAACACATTGTTCTATCGTGTCTGAATTAAATCATCATCCTATGATGAGCCTATGGTGTACGTCCCGCGGCTGGGCACAGGCTCCCTCTTATGGAACAGAGGGAACGGGCAGTACTAATTGGGGACTTCTAATACATACATCTTTGAATTTTTTCGCGTTTATAGGAATGATGCAGGTTTTCTCGCGATATTTTTGCTTCACTGTAAAGCTAACGGTCAAAACAAATACTCGCTGACATTCAAAATCAAACATTTAGTGTACAAATAGGCCACAAGGCCACTTTTACGGGTCAAAACATGAATTATGCAATTTAAAAAACCAGCCAAGTGCGAGTCGGACTCGCGCACGAAGGGTTCCGTACCAGAAGAAAGGCTAAAAGCTGGTGCCATTAAACACTTGTTTTATTGAGTTTTTTTTTGTATTTTTTGTTTTAGCGGCAACCACTCTGTTGTATGGGCCCCTTAATTATTATAATTATTTTGATTTCAGTATTTATTACTGTAGCCACAATAAAAATACATAATCTGTGCAAATTTCAACCGTCTAGTTATTACGGTTCTTGAGATCTAGCTCGGCGAGTGGTAGCCATGAAAAAGGGCTAAAATATCACGTTTTTTGTATGGGAGCCCCCCTTAATTTTTATTTGTATTTTGTTTTTAGTATTTGTTGTTATAGCGGCAACAGAAATACACAATCTGTGAAAATTTCAACTGTCTAGCTATTACGGTTCTTGAGATACAGCCTGGTGACAGACGGACGGACGGACGGACAGCGAAGTCTTATTAATAGGGTCCCGTTTTTACCCTTTGGGTACGGACCCTATAAACACACAAATTCAATGAAAATAAAAATCCAAGACATCATCAAAATTTGAAGGTAATATATTATTAGGGACGTATACGGTCTCTGTCCGAATGAACAAAAATATAAATGCTCTCTGAGCGTCCAAATACGATTAATAATAATTATTCCAATTCATAAGTTTCAGAAAACTCATTGGTACATTTAAAGGAGAGATTTAAAGCCACGACCGCTGTTTCACAGCTGCATTCTTGAACCTAGTGGCCATTAAAACTTCCTGGATCAAATAAAGAAAATCTGAAGTAATCATATTTTACTTTCATTATAATTATACTTATTGTAATTAATTCTACATATAAATTACACGCTAACGCGTCCCTAATCATAAAACATTTATATCGGCAATTGGAAGCTCGTAGAATATAAAGTGACGCGTAAAGGAATCCGGCGGAGCAGCGTACGTCTTCCTGAGTTCCGGAGTCGAGATAAACCGCTTCCCCTTCCTGGCCCTTTGCCTACCAGCGTGTAGAGCGAAAAAGACAAAATTCTGAATACTCGCTCCTAGATACCGGCCCCGGCGAACTAACCTATTTGTGATGGCTAGACAAAATTTTGAATAATATCTACACGATACTGTGACCTCCGCGGGTTTAATCCGGGACCTTACCTGACTGCTTACATAAGCGGACTAAGTTCAAGAAATGCGGCTACAATGAAGTAGAACTGCTAAAATTAGGGTCTTGTTCCGACCACGATCATGAAAGTTGAAATGCATTAATTAAACGTGAAACACGTCATGTCAAACATCCATATAATCATTACGTTACCTTGGGCACTTCAACTGTTTTTCTGCTGAACAATTGTAAGTACGAGTACTTTATTGAATCATAATCATTTAAACATTTATTACTCTTATTTTTATTAAACGTTTTGTTAGGTTTTAACGTTGTATTTGTTAATTAACTCAATACTCTGTATTTATATTATACTGCTGTTATAAAGCGTGTCTATTTTTAAAACCATGCAGATCTTTGCATCAACTGAACACTTGACGTGACTTGACATGTTGCATTGAAAGTAGGTAACAAACTTCCACTAACTAGCTGGACAACTATTGAACCGTGGCAGGATTTAAATCCCTAAAGTTATAGATTCTATGTACACGGTTTTACACGGTGCGCCACTCAAATTGAACCATACGAATGTAAGGCCGATATCCAGATTTGTTTGACATCCCGCAAACGAATGTAGGAAAAAATAGAATGTTTTTAGACCGGGTATCGGCATCGGCATGGCATTCACGCGTCCGCACGTAATTTAATCATGTGTCACTTTGACGGAGCATTGTGTTACTTTGCTCCTGGCTCAGCTCACTGACAACTTCAACGTGCTACCTCGAATTTGTTCCCCCGCTGAAAACATCAACGACCGAACTATGCGCCAGTTTCCAACCTCGTGGATACTACAAAACCGAGCTTAATTACTGCGCCCGCCTCTACCCTCTTCATTATCAGACCAATGAGTTAAAGCGTCGAACTCGGGGCAATAACTAAAACTAAACACGTTTGTAACAAGTTGTTTGTTGTGTTATCAGCGCCGAGCCAAACGTTCCCACCCGCACACTCGCCGCAAACTTATGCCCGCTCCTAATGAAAACTTTGTCTTGGGAATTTTATACAAATATGATCCGCTGAACACTGTACTTCTGTTGATTTGTACTAATAAATATGTACTGGGGATCGATAAATTTGTGGAAATGTGTGCGAATGTGGGGAGTAAATCAGTTGAAACAAATGTGGAGCATCAGTCAGCGGTAGGGCGCCGGCCGTCGTTAGCGGTCGAGCCAGCGCGATAAATCTCCCAGCGCCTTGAGAACACCTCATATAAAACACTTCACTGATTCTCTATAAATTATTTCACAACAACGTTTGCGTGCTGAATCGTCAGCACCCGTTAATTTATTGCTTCGATGACGGAAGATTTGAACCATCGATTTGAGTATAATTTAACGAGCAGCTCTGCTTTAATGGCTTCATCGTAAATAAAGGCGACTTTTAACATAGACTTCAAACATTTATGCAGTATTAAGTTGAAACGATTGAGTAAATACCCTATTGATTAGCCTTATTCGAGGGTATTCCATTTTACAACCACTGAATGAACGCACGTTTTGTTCAAGAGACCTTTGCTTGTTTTGAACTGCGTCATAAAAAATGTCTTTGTTCCGGATATCCGATAAAAACCAGCGGTATTACGGTAGGAAATTACAGTAAAAAGGCTGCTTTATTTATTTGTAGTTGTGTTGCGAACATTAATCATAACGAACAGGAGGTGGCGTCAGTGTAGCGAGTGCATGTGCATTCAGGTCTCACCGCAACGGCCCGCCGCAAACAACTGCACTCGACTTTTAATCTCGGACGAGCATCGAACCTGGCTGACTTGTGGCTGGGGGAGATGATTACGCTTTTTATTTATGAGTTGGTGAACTAATTTGTGCTGTCTATATCGGATCCAGGGCATATTCTATCAGGGAAGGTTCATGTTCCCGTATTGTTTGGGAAAAGAATAGGTACTCATGGCATTTGTTCAATGTCAGTGAAGCGCAAGATGAACGAAATCACGACAAATTTAATAGGGGCGCAGAATGCTACTATTCCACTCCGACATCTATGTTAAAAACATGTCATGTGGATTTAAGTGGCTAATTAGAAGATTAAGTACCTATTTTCCTACCTATTACATAGATTTTTGATTTCACCTTCAGCCTAAGTCTGACTTGTGTATTTCAAACTATTGTTATAAGCTAAGTACTGCATGTTATGAGCATATATTTTAGCAACTATAATAGAGCAAATAGCAATTCAAACTTCTTTCCAATTCACGGTTGAATATAAACGAACTATTTATGGCGCAATAGTGAATGTTTAAATGTATTTCGTATTAAAATGGCTCCGTATTGCCGTCGGGCGGGTGGGAGGCAGTAAAGCTCGACTATGAGACATATGGCACTCACTAATCATACTTTGCTTTCTGTTTTATTTCGCATTTCCATTACCGTATTTCAAAAGGTATTGACATATGAGGCACTTTTACGAGTTTTACGCCGCGCTTACTTTGCCGTAAATTTAATGCTACTTTGTCCTACGCCTTAGTTTGAGTTTCGTTTCAGAATAAAAATTCGAATTACGGTGATTTCGCTTGCAGTGAGTGAGCGTGTCTTATCTGTCTGTGGCGGGGTCGCCGCCGTTCCAATTCCACTATGACATAGAAAAGTATTTTAAATTAGGTTTGGGAAGATACTTTTACCCGACTGTGGTAGTTGAAGAAGCGTTATGTTTTTAGATTGTACGAGTATTATGTCTGATTTACTTCCGCAGTCTGCTGCTGCAGTCTAAATGGTAACTCTTATAATTTAAATACTTTATTATAATAACTTTTGAAGAACTTCTTGAACGTATCGTAAAGTTTTCTTTTCATATGCAACTTTATTCATTGTTTGCTGGGAAGCAAAATGTGTGGCACTTACATTTATGTATATATTCTTGTACATTTATTTATTTTTTAATCTCCCCATGTAGTGTCGGGTTAGAATAGCACCACCCCCTTTCTTCCCTTGGGTGTCTTAAGAGTTGACTATGGGAACCAGTTTGAAGTGTGTTGTGGGCGATGGGCTAGCAACCTGTCACTGCAATATAACATTTTCTCCATCTATAAACCTACAATTGCTAGAAGTGGCACTGAAATTAATTTCGTGTGCTCTGCCCACTCCTTTTGGGAATATAGGCGTGAGTTTATGTTATGCGGGTACTTTAGGATGGGGCTAATTTGATCATTTACGATGCAACATACGAGCAATACGGTAACATTAATATAAACACCCAGATAATGTACTAATAATTTTACCGCCACAGGATACAGGAAATTATTGTATGAGAAAAACCTGTTTGATCGAAGTCACCCCTGGAATCAAAGTGACCCCAGCTTACGGTACAGAAAACATATCGAATCAAGCTCGGTCACCCAATTGCTGAAATGCAATTCGCACATGAAACAGTCGTAATCTTGTCAACTACCCCGTAGCTACACTACAGTAACAGTTAAACAATGGCGACAACTACACAGAAGTTACATCATCAGCTCGTACTAAATAATTTGGCGGACTCGTTGCGTAGCCGTAACAACATTATAATTCTCCGGAACTCCGCCGACAGTCCGGGAAATGTTACTTTAATCACTTTATACGACGCTCTAGTTTGTATTGGCCCCGTTATTGCCTTTAAAACGCACGAAACACCTGATTTATGGCGCTCGCCTTCCTATCTGTTACCAGATTTACGATTTTACTATGATTGCGTTGCTATTATCAATTAGGCAACGGTTTATTACTTGACGAATCATTGTTTTGAGCTGAATGTAGTCAAGTTTAATTTTAGTTTAATTAAGTTGTCAAAATAGTTTTCATAGGACTTTTCATTGGAACGAATGACGATGGTAGAATATAATGGTGAGAATAGTTATATACTTATATAGAACTCGCGGCTAGCTACTTCTGCATTTGTCGATGTGGTATTATTGTTTACTTGCTATCAGTGTCAACTGACAGTCGAGTCGGTACAGATTCTTTACTGCGTTCCTTCTGCCTAATATTAAAGAGACTTCCTGACCACAAAGTACAATATACATACTGAGATAGAGATACCAATGAAATACCCCACATAGATCGTAGCGCTGTTGTGTATTAAGTAAGAACTAACCGCACGAACGCTGCATCTCTGTCACTTCAATATGCAAGTGCGATAGAGATAGTAGCCAGTGACATCTGGTACAAACAAGTTAAACTAAAATTTCCATAGAGAAAATCGTACTTCGAGCTGAAAGGCCCCTGTTCCTGACTTCGCGGGGCGAGATCGATATTGTAGTATTTTGTTCTTTGACGCGAAAAAAAATCAATAACAAGCAAAACAGAATACCTTCGCAGCTTTTCATACTAAGAAGGGAAGACCTTTTAAGATAACTCAATAATCGTTTAACTGATCATGTCCGCTATGGTTTTCATTGAAAGTCTTTATTAAGCTTTACTTTCACGATTTTTTTCATATATTTTGGACCAAGAAGTAGTTCAAAAGTTAGAGGGGAGGGACGCATTTTTTTTCTTTTTTAGTGAATATTACCGAAAATATTGACTTTGTCAATAAATGTTTGATAGAGACCTATATTCATTTTAAAAGATCTATCCAACAATATCTCACACCATAGGGATAAAGCATAAAAAAATATCATCCCCTTACATGTAGGGTAGGTACCCTTCAAGCTACCCAGCTTTTTAGCACTAACAATCACAGAGCAAAGCCTCGGACAGACAGATATTTAATTGATAGAATCAAGCGTTACTTTGCGGAAATCCTTGACAAGCTTCTTGAACAATATTTCTTTGCTATTCCGCTAAAAAAAGTGTAGGTCTATTAGTTTTAATGTATCCACTTGCGTATACCGCGTGCAAGAATACGCAAGTGGATACATTAACACTAATAGACCTACACGTTTTTTAGCGGAATAGCAAAGAAATATTGTTCAAGAAGACAGATATTTGTCTACTCTCATGTCTCTGTCATTATAATTTTGAATGACAGAGACTTGAAATGACACTTCCCACTTCGCGAATGGAATACGGGGCTTGGAGTATTTGCTTAGGGTTCTTTTTTATGCAGGTTACAACAATTTAACATAAAATATAAATTTTATAAGTGCAGGAATGTACTCGAAAACCTTATAACAGTTACAGCTATCTTCGTATAAAACCATAAACTTGTTAGAGCTGCATATTCAGAAAGATTTCCGTAAAATATGTTATTCCTCGTCTACTTCAAGTGAATATTTTCCTGCATCCGTCTGTGAAATCCTTCTTTCTCCATATGCCACACTTCGCGTGACACCTCTGCGTACAATGGAATAATGTTATTTTAAACGTTGTGACAATGCAAACGACAGTTTGGGTAAAATAGATTTTAATTTGTGGACATTAAAATTTAATTTCCTTTAACCAATGGTTAATACAATGGCTGTCATAGCGCTATTCATTGTTCCGCTTATGACGTATGGTATTACCGATTAAGCCGATGCAGGTTGTTTGGGAGGGGATGAAGTTAAGCACATCAATAGGTAAACAGTGGATGGTGATTAATTTGTCCATATTAGTTGCGGTAGGATGGTTAGTTTGCTCAACAGCCAACGTAAACAACGTACAACTAATGTAATAAATAATGTATGGGGCCCAAACATGGAAGTCGGGTAGCTACATAGCTACGTATAGCATAGCGAGGGTTCCGAGGAACATTTTCATGATCTTGCGGTTTTGATATACCTGTTGATATTAGTCCATCAACCCTCCGCCGCAGGATATTCAAAATTTACGAATTCTCTGCCTGTTTATGGCGTTCTACATTGATAAGATAATGTTAATTTACGCTTTAATAATATTATGATATAATAAAATGGGTCACTCACGTTTTTATAATATTGTACTTTATTTTATAATGTCCAACTTTTTAGAAGTTTATTTATTTATTTTCTATCTATGAGTTCCTTGGCTTTGTGCCATTGCTCGACTGCTTGTGATTATAATATGTTTATGCAGTGGTTGGTACTCCAAGTAGAAATAAATAAAATAAAACACCTTGAATAAATACCCTATAAAGTTTAATATCTCGGTATTACAATACAATTATTATTACAGTTTAAAACATACACACAAACACGAATTGAAAAATTTGACTTAGTACAATTTAAGCCTAGTCAAATAAGCCCCCGCGAGTTGTACCTGGCGCAAAGGTACCCATCACACTTGCCGCGTTACCACGTTGAATGGCGATAGACAACCTTTGCACCAGGTAAGAACCCGCGCGAGCATCGGACCCTCTCTCCTTGTTTCTTCGCCCCACTTCTTTTACAAAGGCGACAGCCTCGGACCCCCAGCACCCTGTCGTCTCAAACACCAGTGGGTACAAAATGGTAGTTAAGAAGTAGGGCTGAATATTTGTCCCGCTTCTTAACCGCCGCAAATTCCGCTGCAGCACCCGCTGTCTGCACCGTTCGGCCGAGGTGCGAGGCAGCGAAAGTGCTGACGCACGTGGCGTCCCAGAGGAGGCACTTCCCCTTCTGCCATGGCACCAAGGTCAGCCCATCCGGCCTCTTGCCGTCGGTGCGACAAAGGCCTGGTAGTTCAAGTACACACGGGATGTTAGCGGAAACTAACGCCCTTCGCACGATGTCATTGAGGGCGTGGTGTATATCTCGGTACCTACTTAGTAACATTTTATTGTGATAAGGATATAATGTTTTCTCAGTATCTCAATCCATCCGTTTGTTTGATTGTTTTATGATAACTGTATCATCATCATTGGCCTATTCATCTTTTCACATGTTTGTTACAGCTGCTGTGTTTCGGAAGCCACATTTTTTCTTGTGGTTAAACAGACCGATAAGGGGTCTACACTGCTTGCCACAGCGGTCGCAAATAAATAAGGCGTTGGGTGGGGGTGCCGCTTGCTTTCTCTCTAGGCGCTTTCTTTTCGGTTTTTTTATCTGTATAGTTTCCTATATGTACGCTGTAAAATGAAATACTATTTATATTTATATAATAAATTCAATTGTACAGATTGGTCTCGTAAAACGCGATAGGATATTGAATCCGCTTCTAATTTTCCAGAGCACATGGAAAGGAAACTAAGAAAACTCCGATATCGGCACGAGCATTTTTGTTCTTTTCGTGTATGGCAACGTTAGCATGTGAATTTGTGCTCCGAGCAATAATCATCGGAGCACGGCGGCAGAGCACCGCAGCCGGCCCGATGCGATATTGTCCCGCCCGCGAAACAATATTGAAAACAGTGAGTCTATTTGACTAACACCATGGTAGCAAAGAAGCATACGGCCTGCGTGTTAGTAGCAGATACATCTACATATATTATATCTATTATATTGCATATGAACGCTTTCTACTCTAAAAAAACCACGAGTTGCGTACCCTTTATTGGTTTGTGGATTCGTTGTAGACAGCTAGGCACAAATGCAGATCTCTCACTCTTAAAACAGCAGTATACCTACGGAGCAAGTAGCATATATTATATAACATTCATCTATTACGCTGCGTAGACGTACGTTTATTCAGCGTAATGGGTACTATGTAGACAGATTAAGGCAACTTTCTGACTAGGCGGAGCGGGCTTACTATTGTCACATAGATTTCCTCACTAGATAGATTACTGTCAGTAATTCATTTGCGCAGGAGTAATATCATGCGCGGTAGCGGGGTAGTAACTACATACAATACATACATTCGTATCACCACACTCCAATCATATCGAACTCAATTACACGTAGGCGCGCAGTAAACAGGCACTGGTTCAACTGCTTGACAGTGGCAACGGCACGGTTAGTTTACTTTGCTTATTTTAATAGTATAATTACTTATGGTCTTATCTTATGGGGATCAGCTGCAGATATTGAAACTGTTTTTATTTTGCAAAAAAGGGCTATCCGAGCAATTTATAACTTGGGGTCACGTGAGTCATTAAGAGAATTTTTCAAAGAAATAGATATTCTAACCCTGCCGTCCCTATATATATTTGAAATAATAATGTATGTTAGGAAGAATTTGGGCAATTTTCCAACGAACGCTGATAAACCAATAGCCACGAGAAATACTGGGAAACTGAAAGTAACCTTCTATAGACTAGTAAAGGCGAAAAAGTCGTTCTTGGGAAATTGTATCAAATTCTACAATAAAATTCCTAAACACATTACTGAACTTAGTAATTCTAAATTCAAATCTGTAGTAAAACAAACACTTATTTCAAAAGCATATTATAAGATAAACGATTACATCATGGATAGGGATGTTTGGCAGTGATAGCGCCCTGCACGGGTAATCTATCGCGAAAATATGTTTTCTACTGTAGCATTGTTATTTCAGTTATTTTGTAGTAGCTGACACTTTAATTTATATTTAACTATACAATGTATATTGTTTTGAAAAAATGACACCTCGCCGAGTTTCTTACGCCGGTTCTTCTCGTGGCAGAGGTTTATTTTTCCGAACCGGTGGTAGTTTATTGACGTTCATAGGTGCATGTAATATGCCTAATTTGAAGAATAAACTACTTTTACTTTTTTACTTTTTTACTTTTACTTTTACAGCTGACAGTTTTCTGATATCGTGTAGTCGCGGACTGAAGAGGTTTGTCACTTTACAACCTTAACGACATTAAAATAAAGTTGGAAAGTGATCACAGATGAACTGACAGGTCAGCAAGTCGGTATACGCTGTGCTTTGCCATACGCAACGAACTTGCATCGTTTGAACCCAGTTTGGTTTGAAGCGCGTGGAGCTGGGAGCACGGCAACAAATATCATATCAATATCATACCAAAGTGTGTAGTAAGTTCCTCCAGGAACTACCTAGGATGTTTATTCAAAAGAGAAAATATACGAGCAGGTCGCCCTGTTATGAAAATATATTTTAATTTTGAAGACATTCTGATATTACAACAGTGGATTCATGAACAACAAAATACAGGATAGGTACCTAACATATACGAAAAAGTTCAAAGCTAGAGAATAAGATATGGTGTGAATACCTATATTTAAAATTGTTCTCGCGATTGTTTGCTTAAGTGTCAAAATAAGGTCACTTTCTGTACGAGTAAGGTGTAAAACAAAAGAAAACAAAAATAAGACTATTTTAACACGTTCGCTGCGGCAGCCCAAAACCTTGTCCTAAATTTCAGTGCGTTGCGAGGCCTAATATACCCCGTAGTGGGTTTCACTATGTTGCGTTACGGGTTTCAATATGCCCCGTACACCTACCTTCATTTAGGATCTTATAAAGTCCCGAAAAAATATTTTTAGTCATTTTTTTAATGCCAATTGAAAGATTACGAATGTTGCTGTGTTACTCTGTCTCCGTATCTTGATCAGATGAAAACTTATGAAGTTATTGAAAAAAGAAAAAAAAAATTTAAACTCCGCGTCGCACTAGAGTTAAAGGAAACAGGGGGTTTATCGAACCCCGTAACGCACACGCCGTATTTGTGTCGATAGATTAATAGTGATGTGAAAGAAAACAAACGATATTTTAATAGAAATATATTTTCTAACATATTTAATTTGATTGTGTAACTGTAAATAAACACTAAAAATAAAATAAACAAAAACCAAACATTCTTTAGGAACTTTAGAAACGTTGTAACACACTGAAATAAAAAATATACAAAAAAACAATCTTAACAAACTTTAGGAACGTTTTTTTCTCTTGACAGTAGTTAGTGCTCCAAGTTATAGCAATTTAAACAAAGTACTTTTTGGCACTTAATGCATGTGGTTTTTACTTTTTTTACTTTATTATCAGCTTCTCGGCTGCTCATAGTTTCTCTTAACTTTTTATAACAACTAACACATTTTTTTTTCTTATTACCCATTTTGAATGTGTGTTTTTCGTTATTCTCTTGATCCTGTTTTGTTTCGGTATTTTCTTCATCGTTTTTGGAATACGACAATTCTAACATGCGTCGTGATCGCTTCATTGCACTTGCATTGGTTGCACTTAATTACTAATTACCGATAACAACGTATTGCACTATTGACTGCACTAGAGGCACTAAGCGTAAACACCCCGTACGGGATAGTGAATCACGATACGGGTACTTTGGACCCCGTACCTAGAAGGTAATTTTTGCTTTGTGGTCGGTACGGGGCTCATAAGACCCCGTTCATTTTTTAAATTCCATCTGATTAGATTTTATAGCCGAATTATAAAGATATATTTGTGTCTATTGTAGGCGTAAAAATACCGAAGTTACAGGTTCCGCACCAGCGGGTAGACGGTAGTTTTCTGCCCCGCACTGAATGACGGCAGCGTACGGGGTTCAAAAGCCCCCGTAACGCAGTGAACGTGTTAAGATTATATTCCCAAAGAGTTTGTCAGCACGCTGTATCACATGAACAGTAATAGATATACACTTGAAATCGTTACAGAATATGTATAGCTATAACAACAAGTAATAAAAATAGAGTAGAGTAGAGAGCGATTTTATTCAGTACTTACGAAACCCATTGTGGGCCAGTCCGACTCGCTCATGACCAGTTTTTTGTAATTAAACTATTTCAATACACTTCTTCAAGTATATTGAAATAGTTTAATGCTTCCTCGGGAGAGGGAGAATTGCACAAATCATGTAAACTTGAATGCCTTATGCTATTCAATAAAATATTCGAGACCAGTGGTGATCAGAGTCAGTGAATACCCCTCATTAGTGAACTGGTATTCACAAAGCATACAACTCGACTGCTGCAGACCAGTGTTAAGCTCTTAAGCCGCGTATGTAACAGCAGGTTCGTTACCGTTCGCGGTCGTTTTTTTTTTCTGCTACGTGCAAAACCTGTTGAATTGCCAATAAGAACTAAAGACTAACTACTAAACAGCCGTTAGACCAGTGTTACTCTATGGTAGACAAACATGGGCTATGAAGAAGCACCACCAACAAAAACTTCACGTCACTGAAATGCGAATGCTGCGGTGGTCGGGTGGGGTGACTCTCAAAGATAAAGTGCGTAACGAATACATAAGGGGTAGTTTTCAAGTGGTGCCTATCGCTGATAAACTGACCGAGTACCGGCTGAGGATTTACGGCCATGTAATGAGAAGACCCGACCATGTAATGGAAAAGCATGACAGTGCATAAAAAAGGCTCAAGTAGACCGGCTACCTGGATGACGAATGTCCTGAGTGACATGAAAAAGCTCGGGTTAACCGAAGACGACGCTTACCAGCGGAGCAAGTGGCGCCTCAAGATTAAGAAAGCCGACCCCACGTAACGGGACGTGGCGAGGATAAAGAAGTAGAAGAGAGTGAAACCTGTTGAAAGGAGTAGAAAACCCGTTGCGACCGCAAAACACTACATATGTTTCGTTTCGTACGTAGCTTCATATGCCCGAAAGGCAAACTGACTAGAAATAGAAGCGCCGCGCCGCGGGGCTCATTCGAATTGATCAAATTATAAAAAAACATCGTTGCAGCTATCCGTAAGAAGGATAAAAAATCGTTTAACGCAATTTATTTCGTACGAGGACAAAAAGTTTTCAGTGATATAATCACATAACCTGACGACGAAATATACTAGGGGTAAATTGTATGCTGAGGTGAAACAAGTTTACATCGTAAAGCTGGGCTGGTATTCACAAAGCATACGTAACTCATCTCATTAGTATAACATCCAATTATGCATACTGGCTTTCTGTATCAATACAACCAACACACAATAGGGAGGGAAATTGGTGAGATCAGTCGACATAATTTGTGAATCGCAGATATACCTAAGCACGTCGCGCCCGCGGCTGTTAGTGACCGCTAACGAATTTAGCTAATGTTTTTCATAAATTAAATCTATGTTTCGCCTTCCTTACGAATTCAAATAGCCCTAGGGTTACTCTTTAACTGTTCGCATATGTATGGCTCTATGAGCGATGTTCCCTACAAGGCGAATAAGTTGCATAGTCTTAGAATAGAATAGAATACCATTTATTGTATATAATAGGTAGATGATACAGATGTTACAGTTAACATAGTTCTCTGTAATATGTCTTATGACGTACAATAATTTTATTTAAAGAAGGATACCAAACAGACACTTCGGTATTTATGTCAAATGCATGCAACGTATCAAACAAAACTTAACCGTATCTATTCTTAGTGGCTATGCGAGCTTGGTTATCTAACCAACACAGCACAGCAGCAGTGTACGGTTTACCTACGCAGCTGATGCACTCGTCCGGAGTCACAATTAATATATAGTATTGTTTTAAAACTACACCTACCACTAAAACGGTAAACTCACTGATTCTTGAATTTAAACTTAATTTATAGATGATCCTGGTCTTTTCATTTTAACTGAATGAATGATTAAACATGACTTGAGAAAGTTTAAATTCAATTATATTGATCAATTGAGCCAACGCCATCATAACATTCAAGGACGATGATCCGCATTTCAGTCTACGACACTCTACGAGCAAAATCCGGTCGGATAAAAGGCGCGGGATACTAGTAGTATTAAAAGTTATAAATTGTTGTGGATTAAAACATGATTCTCGCAAATTATTGTAGATCTTTTTCGTGAACAGCAATGTAATGCAAAATACGTAGCATTTATTTTGACACATCTTAGAGGATAATCAAAATGTCAGTCTTATAAGTTGTTGACTTGTTACCGATACATTGCGTACTGAATTAAGTATCAGGTCTTAATATACAGGATGTGGCCTGTAATAGGAGCAAAAATTTTAAAGGACCCTTAGAGGATCTGCAGTAACCACTTGTGTCCAGAAAAAAAAATCGCTTTTCAATTGGAAGAAATTTCGATCTAAATTTATGACCTTCCAGGATGGATCTTGGTACCACGAAATTATAGCGCAGCATAAATATTTATTAATATCACTCCAGTTAGAGTAAAAATGTACCTACACACGTATGTAAGCTATAATTGCATTAAAAAAACCAAAAAAACTTATTTTTTGAATTGTAACAATTTGGAAATAATTGCGGGAGAGCTCAATAGTGTATCGTTTATTTTTTTTTGCCACACCCTGTATTTAACTATATAGGTCGGTATTTTTCGTAATCTCATGTTTTTTTTTCTAAAATGTTGTATGGTACATTTGTTTACAGTATAATAATAGCACCTACCTAGTATCTCTGCCCGTGAATAGACGGTAATACTCTCCCGTTAATATTATATTAAGCCACGTAGATCTCGCATCCAGAAATTATAGCGAAAGAACGCGGCACGGCCAGGCGCGTGAGTTGATATTGCTCTTACAATATAGACGGATATTTCCGCTTGATGCATTTTTGATGTTTTTCTGATGTGGGTCTATCGCCCTGTACTATCTAAATGTGATGAATATTCAACGCGCTAGTGTTATATGGACACGCTCTGTACATATTTACTTAAAACAATTGTGGGATATTTTTGTGATTTGCAGTTTTTATTTTTATTTTGTAGGTTTTAATATGTCTTATAAAAACGTGCCCCAAAACAATAGTTTTGTATCTTTTTTTTAATTACCAGGTCCCAGGGTAATAAAATTGTATGAGAATGTGACTCTCTGGAATTTTTATGTTTTTTGGAATTTATTTTGGCTAAATAATATATTTTTTATTAACATTTTTGGCATGGCGTTCAAACGGGGTAGTTACGCAATGTTATCAAGCTTGCGTCAGTCATCTAAATGTCATTATCCATTGTAAAAATGACAGTTAGATATAGTTATTGTACGTTCGAAAAGTCACTTGATTACCCTGCAGGTCGTAAGTAAAGTTGTGTGAAGATAATCGGGAATTTAAAATATGTCTTACTATATTAATAAAACTACTATTTTACAGTAATTGCTGACATTTGAAGTCAAACCATTGTCAAACGTATAAGAAATAAGAAAACAAACGTATTAGAAATAATAAAATGTGCATTGTGTGCGCAAGAAAACAAAACTACCTAGTGCAGTTTTGTAAAATATATTTTACACGAACTTTTTTTTAAAGATTGTGAGACGTCCCATCCACTCTATTGCCTTTATTTACCGTATTTCATGACGACAACGGTGCCCAGAGAGCCCATCAAATAAAGAGACCTTCCGTGCATAGATAAAGCCCGTCCGACTGTCCTCGACCAAATTGAATTTTGCTACGTTACGGCGGATTCTATAAACTTCATATTAACGTATTTTGTTTACCTTAAGTAGATACTGGTCCCATTTACGAAGATTGCCTTGGATGTACTTAAAGAGATGCATAATTTTATTTGTTACATTTCGTGACTCGCAATTATTTTCACTTCTTTAGGAAATAATATAATACTTAAATACCATGAAATAATATGATACAAGTATTTTAGTGACAAACCGATCTTATTCTGATTGATTTGCCATAAATATCTCGAGTTTTAATCAATTAATAGTATTTTATAATATATAATAAAAATAAATATTGGGGGACAATCTTACAGAAATCGACATAGTCTCAAATTAAGCTAAGCTTGTACACTATGGGTACTAATGACGATATACATATTAGTATCGCTAGATGCCCTGACCGGTATTTGAACCCGAGACCTCCGGCTTCGTGGGCAGGGTCACTACGAACTAAGCCAATGTGGTCGCTCGATGGTAGTAGTTTTTTATGCAACAGTTACAAAATAATCGTTTATTCTTTATTCTCTTAAAAAACTTAAAAATAAAAAAATTCGGGTTCTTAAATATTAGAGAGTCGGTGTAACAAAACGAACGTATCCAGTTTTAATATTAAAGACTCGACAATTTTAAGTCATACTTAATTATGTAACGTTACATACAAGATTTTTTTCAACGACAGCAGTATAATTTAATTTAAATAAAAAATCAAAACGTTGGTAGAACACGGGCATTGAAGAATAAAAACATTTAGAAGAAAAACATTTATTAATGACAAAGAGAAATACAGATAAATAGTAAATAAAATAAAAAAATATGACCAACATTGTTTGCCAGAAAAGGGCCACAGCTCAGCATGAAGCTGCCAATT
Source organism: Notocelia uddmanniana (assembly GCA_905163555.1). Lineage (NCBI taxonomy): Eukaryota > Metazoa > Arthropoda > Insecta > Lepidoptera > Tortricidae > Notocelia > Notocelia uddmanniana. The sequence goes on from LR991055.1 coordinate 30,395,021, forward strand.
CCAGCGCTGTTATTCCGTTGTGGCCCAGATGCAAGTCACAGCTCGCCGACGAGGTGGCTATACTAGTAGTAGTAATTTAATTTTAAATTCTAACATTTTTTCCTAACAACATTATGTATAGAACAATAAGTAAATGTACATATGTGCATACCAGACTTAAACCTGCTTAAACTATTTTTAATCTATGGTACAAACTTGCAAAAACGAAACACAGGCTACCAAGAAACTAAACGAAAACTTCACTGTCACGCCGACCAGAGAGAAGAAAATATTATCACTTTACACTTTCACGTCACAGATGTCACAGACCACATTAAACTTAAATTCTAATTTTAGAATTTAGATCACTGGGCAAGCAATATTACAACCTAAATTTTATTTTACAAAACAAAAAACAAACAAGACAAGGTACAAAATAGCACACAATGATTGGCTTATGGGACATAAACTACAGGTATGTCAGGGGTTGTTTACAGAAAACTGGTATCATGTCTTAAATCTTCCTGTCTTCGCTGATGTTCGTACAACTCTTTTTTTTTAGCTTAAGCTTGAAACTATGCACACATTTCAGGTTCCTCAGAGGCGGCGAAAGGTTGTTCCAACATTTAGTTGCCAAATACCGGATACAGTGTTTTAGTAATATTAAACTATAACACAATCGTAACCCGCTAACGATATACTTTACCCGATATTGTTATAATAACAAACTAACTTTGCATTTTATCTTTGTAATATTTAATAATTGCCAATTCTGTCGTAGTACTTATATTGTAAAAGTGAAAATTTATTTTGCTACCTACCTTTCTGCATGCTAAGTAAACAAACGTTTTTGTTAACCTATATTTCTCATGTCAAGTGAATTGTATTCTGTTAATGAGAAATAAATGTCTTAAACCGTAAACTTCCACGAAATGCAGCTGAGCTGTGCTTCTGCGTTGACAACTGTAACCCACAGTGCCGAACTCCCCGTAACTTGCGGAAGGAAAGCTTCTTAAGGCGAAGGGGTGGGCAAGCTCTTTCCATACAAACTTTGTGCAAGTTTTTCTTCGTTTGTGTTTGCACTCCAGTTACTATTTTTAGTCCATATGCTTATTTTTTTGTTAGCTATATCTTGATGTTTTTCTTTTTTAATTTTAATTCTGTTTTGTATTTTTTTAATATTTTTTTTTAAATAATGCAAAATTTCAACATCAAGCTCTGCGTATATCCAATATGTACCAACAAAAAATAAAATTAAATACTGTAGTGCCAAAACTAACGCAAAAAACTTGCACAACCTTTGTATGGAGAATGGCTTGTCCTACCCTGCGCCTTAAACAGATGTGCAGGGGACTGCTGGTGTACTACCTCAAAAAGAAGACATGCCAAATGAAGCTTTCGTCGGTGTAGCATTTTAAGCATGTTACATTTGTTTAAAATGGAGTCCCATGTGCCCTTAACGGAATATTGAAGCAAAAACGAGCACAGGTGTTCTGTACTCGTTGCACAAGTCGTTTTGTTTTAGTAAGTAGACGTGGACCATATAATATCCATATAATTTAATTTTGATAAAATGAGAGAGTCCACTAATTGAATGCGTAGTGTTTCACTCAAGAAAAGTCTTATCTTGTACAAGACTTTCAATTCATTGAAGCGTGCCTCTTTTAAAAAATTCACAGATCTCGTGCACTACACGACCATCAAGGTACATTGAAAATGAACTCAACAAAATAAAAAAATGCATTACATTTGCTAACGTTATGCCAATTTGGTTGATATATAATATATAAACATAGCTCACATACAAAATTCCTATTAAATTGGCAATTTTTTAAAGCGCAGCCAAGTTACGTAATAAGTAATTCTCTTTGCATCTTACACATCTCGTAAATACGCGTCTTTTGAGCCTAGTTTGAATATCATACCTTCACAACTCTCTGAAATATAAGGGGATCGCACTATTTCGTGAAATGGGACCCTATACTGAAGCGAACGAAAAGACATTTTCAATGTCAAAATTGTATGGAAATCCATTATGATTCTCCTACCAGTCTTATAAAGAGTTGCCTATGGTTTGCATTTACATACAGGGTGTGGCCTGTAATAGGAGCAATAAATTTAAAGGACGGTTCCTTAGAGCATCTGCAGTAATCCTTTGTGTCCAAAAAAATTGTCTTTTTTCAATTGGCAAAAATTTTGATCTAAAGTTATGATCTCAAAGTAATGGATCTTGGCACCCAGAGATTATAGCGCGGCAGTCAATGCTGATTTTGAAGTTGCTTCAAGTTATGACTCATAATCGTTGTCGCATTTTTTGTTTAAAAGGATATTTTTGGATTTTTTTTTATAATTTTTTAGTATTTTTTGAATAAATAGTTATTAATATCACTCCAGTAGAGTAAATAAGAACATATAAGCTACTTTCGCGAAAAAAAAATCCAGAAAAAACTTTTTTTTTGCAATTATAACCATTTGGAAATAATTGCTGGAGAGCTCAATAGTGTACCGTTTAATTTTTTGCTTCTATTACAGTCCACACCCTGTTTTAAGTTTATTATTTTAATACTGCTGTCAGGATTTCAATTGACAGATTACGATGCTGGAGAAGAAAAAAAAGATATATCGGCTTGTGTATATTCTTGTACAGTGTTTAATATTGTAGCTGAAACTTGTCGATATCCTTCTTTATACTGACTCGACATTTGTTACAGTTCAAAAGTCTTTATTACAAGGGAGCTTTGGACCTGTTCATATGCGTAGCTACTTTTGATGCTGACTGTAAGTGCCTTTAGGATATAACAAATATGAGCAGTCTAGCTGTGGTTTCAGTATTACGTTAAAATTCAAAATTGTATTCGAGTGATTTTAGAACTCGTGGCTGGTTATAGTATAATTATGTTAAAATTATATAGGCCCCTACATTACTATTTAAATAAATTCGTTTTGTTCAAAATTAAACGGGAAATAAATGCTAAGTAGGTTCTTACATTTCATTCCATGACTATTGTTCCTATCCAAAGTGAAAGGTACCTACGTAAACATCGAACAACTTTTCAGTTTTTAAACAATCCCTGCCATTCTTTTCAGCTTCAGTCTGCGGCGGCCAGTATTTTTCTAATTTGTCTGCACAATATTGCCGTTGTAAAACGTCGGATATATAACAACTTGAACGAGACATATGACTTTTCACTTCAGTATGTTGAAATAATGAGTATACGTATCCGGCGTGCAACGGGATGTGACAACAAGGAAAGCTGCATCGCAACACGGCGAATCAAGAGCTGAGTCAACCAACCGGCGCCCACTATTTGCGCGTTGGGAATCTGAAAGGTCAACTTCACAGACAAATATACGACTGATGTTTTAAGGTTTATTTTGTTTTAGGGTGCGACGTAAGATTTGACTTATTAGCGTTAAATATGGCACCGGTACAGGTACCGGTACCGGTAATTGTCATCCAAGGAAAATAATCAAACTTTCTATACAATCAATTTGACGACCAATTTAGCCAAATTGGTAGTGACCGTGTGTACAAAATTAGTAGTACCAGGTTTGAATTCCGGTCAGAGAATTTAGTTGTGTAATGAGCACGATTAATTGTTCCTGAATCGGATGTTTTCTACGTATTTAAGTGTTTATCTATCTATATTTGGGGGCCATTGCTGTTTTTAGTTTTAATAAACGATCGGGAGATCTTCAGGGATGAAGTGGTGAATAAGTCTGCTGTCCTACTTTTTGCTGACGATGTTAAACTGATCATGCCAATTAGATCCCACTCGGACTCTGTAGCGCTACAAGAGGACATTGATGCAGTATACAGATGGAGTTTGGGAAATATACTGTTGTTTAACATCGAAAAGTGTGAAATGATGACATTTTCCCTCTCTCCCTCACACATCCGCCACAACTACTGTATTGGAGGGAAGGCTATGCGCCACGTCGACGAGGTCCGAGATCTTGGAGTGATCTTTGACTCGAGGCTCACGTTTCGGCCGCATATCCAAAGCATCACTCGCAAAGCATTCCAAAGACTAGGATTTGTGTTACGCAACACTTCCTCGCTAACTGTCCCGGCAACGCGAGCTCTGTATGCGGCACTTGTAAGAAGTATTGTGGAGACGAACGCGGTGGTGTGGAGCCCACACGAAAAAAAAAATATACTAATCCTGGAACAGGTGCAAAAAAAATATCTCCGGACTTTGTATAAGAAAATACATCGCTACTATCCTTTTATGTACCCAACACGGTTTCTTCCGGGACATTTAGGCTATGACTCTCTGGAGCTACGTAGAAATCTAGGCCTAGTGAAGTTCATAGTTCATACTCTGAGAGGAAAGGTGGATAGCATTGGACTTCTAGAAAAAAATGTAAAACTGTCGGTACCTGACGAGTACCTCAGCAGGCGGAGGCGGCCGCCCCTGCTAGTCACCGGGCACGCGCGCACACGCTTACGCTTGCACTCTCCAGTTTTGCGCGCAACTGCGCTCATCAACTTCCTACTCGCAGCAGTTCCTGAATGTGACTTGTTTACGACTAGGACAGCAAAACTGATGACGGAATGGAAGGGAGTGCTTGAGAGGAAGCTAGACAGGTTCTCTCTAGCCACAAGTTAGAATTTTAAGTTGAGTATAGATAATATAATTAGCTTAGTTTCGAATCATGTAACGCTTTGGTGTATTACTGTGATGTTACATTCTTGTTGATTCAAATAAATAAATAAATATCAGTATGCATATCGTCGCCTACTACCCCTAGCTATTTGTTTAGTTTGAGACTAGGTCGATTTGTGTAAGATTGCTCTCAATTATTTATTTATTTCTTTAATCAAAACTAACACTGTTTACGCGTACAGGCGCTTGGTTCAATTCACTTCTAAATTAATATTGTCAGTACACAGTTTTAAAATGTTAATGGTTTTTTGATTTATGATTTTACCGTAATCATTTCCCCGTTTCTAAAACTACAAGAAGTTTCGTCAAATTGAGCCTTGACTTAAGGGGTTTGCGAGCGTACAAGTTGGTTGCCTATAAATTTATACGGTGCTATTATTTTATGTGAGTATCTAACTGTGTAATCAGAGGTGCTGTAAACAAATGGAGGTAGTTAGCTTAGCGCCGCAGACGCAGCGGTGCTATCTGCGATTTATGTACGGCCGGAGGTTGGTGCGCTGCCTCTTCGCGGACCACGGTAATTAATGGCCTTAACCAAGGTCTTAACAGCTTTCGCTTATTGGTATGGCCATTTTCCTATATGACTTTGAAGGTGCATCGACTTTTATCACATAACAAGTATATTTACTAAACCTTGCGTAATTTAGAATTTATTAACAAAATATTACGTTATCCCCAAATTGTGTGAAGTGTGAATTTCATCAAATAAAAACGTACTCAACATACATCATTATCTAAATATATAAAAGAAGAAACTGACTGACTGACTGACTGACTGACTGACTGACTGACTGACTGACATATCAACGCACAGCCCAAACCGCTGGTCCTAGAGATTCCAAATTTGGCACGTAGGTTCCTTATAAGGTCTAGGGGTGCACTAAGAAAGGATTTTTCAAAATTCAACCCCTAAGGGGGTGAAATGGAGGTTCAAAGTTTGTATGGGGAAACAAGATTAGTTGGACTATTTTATTCGAAACTTCACAGGAGTATTTCTAACGATAAATGAGGAAATACGTGTTTCAGGTTTTTTGAGAAATCAACCCCTAAAATGGGGAAATCTGGTGACAAATTCTGAAAATCGATATGGGTGTTGTTTCAATGGTTTATCGGGTCGCTGATTACGAAAACAACAATGATTTTAAAATTCCACGTGGAGGACGTGAAGTACCATCCCCTCTGTTGGGATCCGAGGGGGTTGGAATGTCTAAATATTAATATGGGTGTCATTTTTATGATAGTTTGGGTCGTTAATTTCGAAAATGGCATTGATTTTGAAATTTAGTATTGCGGACATTAAAACTTTTAAAAGTAGGTGCCAAATAAATAAATATCAGTATGCATATCGTCGCCTACTACCCCTAGCTATTTGTTTAGTTTGAGACTAGGTCGATTTGTGTAAGATTGCTCTCAATTATTTATTTATTTCTTTAATCAAAACTAACACTGTTTACGCGTACAGGCGCTTGGTTCAATTCACTTCTAAATTAATATTGTCAGTACACAGTTTTAAAATGTGGAAAAAAAAACGTCACGCACGCTAACGACCGTGGTTGCGCTGCTGTACTATTAGGAGTTTTTAAAATAAACAAACCTGTTTTTACATCAGTTTACTATATGTGATTTGTTCGTAACGATATAATTAACACCTGACATTGTTATCTGGAAGAAATAGGTCTTATAAACAAGTGAAATCCGTATAATTAGTCTTGGTGCATAGTGCTTTGCTTATATCTGTGTACCCACCATATTAGACATTAAATTTATAGCTTTGTGTAGTCGTACGCGCAAAGATATTGCCGTTGGATTTATTAAATATATATATATATATAACAGTCACTATGGTCAACTGTTCGGCCTGTGGAAGACTCCTGACGCCTACTGGTGTCGCCAAATGTACGGGATGTACTTCGGTTTACCACAAAGGATGTGTGAACATCGCTCTTACCGGCCGTGTTCCTGCCGCTTGGACGTGCCCGGCGTGCAAAGCCAAGACCCCACGCCGTGACAACACTGAGACGCCGTTGAGGAACAGCGAGCTCGGAGAGGAGGGCCCCTCGTCGCCCGCTCAGCACCTGGACGTCGCCGAGCAGTTGCATCTGCTTTGTACGCAGATCGGCACCGTGGCCGAGGAAGTCGTGAGCCTCCGGCATGAGGTGGGTGAACTGCGCCAGCTTTTCGGGAATTTCTCGGGCCGTATTGAAGCTGTAGAAGAGCGGATTAAGCGCCTGGAAGAGCGGTCGGATGAGCGAACCGTGGCCCCTGCTGACAGCGAGCTGGCAGCGACGGTTGCTGCATTAAAACTGGAGCTCTGTGACCGCGACCAAGACCTTTTCCTAAACGACCTTGAGATTACGGGGATACCGGAGCAGCTTAATGAAAGCCCGACTCATATTGTGAGCCTGGTCGCAAAAAAACTCGGTGTCGAACTCGATGAGCGCGACGTCGTGTTCGCCGAACGGGTGGGGGCGCGCCGGCAACCGTTGGTTCCCGCGGACAGCTCGGTCCCGGCGGGTTCCAATGGCGCTGCTGTTGCGGCAGGCGTGCGTCCGCGCCCGCTGGTCATCCGGCTTGCCCGTCGCGGGCCGCGCGCCGAGTTGCTGCGAGCGGCCCGTGTGCGTCGTGGGGCCGACACGACAGACTTCAACCTGCCGGGTAGACCCAGCAGATTTTACGTCAATGAGCGACTTACCAGACAAAACAGGACGCTCCTTTACCTTGCTCGGCAGGAGTGCAAGCGCCTTGGCTGGCGTTACAGCTGGACGAAGGACGGTCGAGTATATGTTCGTCGAAATAAAGATGCGACTCCTTGCCGTTTGCGCTCCGAAGCGGATGTCTATGAGGTTTTTTCCAGGGCTACTGTTTGATGAACATTTTTAATGTTTGTTTATTTAGTTTACTGCACCCACGGTTGTATATTAATTATAGTCCGAAGAAGAATGTTTTTGGTTATTTTATGTTAGTTACTATCTCGCGACATGTTCCAATTATGTGCTACATTTTTTTACCTAACTTTAATTTGTTTGCTTATATACCTGTATACTTTTACCTAACTGCCAATTTAGGTAATACAATTCATAACGCGTCAATTGATCTATTTTCAACTCAATTTTTACAATGGTAAACAAAAATAATAAGTTTTTAGTTGGCTTATTAAATCCTTGTTCCCTCGGCACCAAACATGAGGAATTCATTGTGGCTATGGAAACTCATTCAGTCGATATTATGGCTATTAATGAAACCTGGATCCGGGACGGGGAGCACCAACGAGCGCCCACCGTGTCCGGGTACAGGTTCCGTCACACGCCTCGTCCAGCGGAGGTACGCTCTAGGGGAGGAGGTGTTGGATTCTTCATTAAACAGGGCCTACATGCCCGAGCCTGTCCGCACCCCACGATCTCCTTTGTTGAGCAAATGTGGCTTAGAACCAATATTAAAGGTACGAGGATAATTATCGGTACGGCGTATCGACCACCTTGGTTGAACGTGGATGTATTTTTTGACGCCTTAAGCGAATCCGTGAGTACGTTCTCAAACTACGATTTTATTATTTTGGTGGGTGATTTTAACATTAATATGTTAGCTAAGCGGGATGCTAACTCAATAAAATTAGCAGAATTTATGCAAAGCTTTAACCTTATTCAGCATGTCCAAGAGCCCACGCACTTTACCGAACACAGTAGTACCCTTATTGACGTCGTATGTACTGATGCGCCTGTATGCTTCACCAAAGTAAGTTACGTGCCCGACCTTAGTTCGCACGCATTTATTTCCTGTCAGCTGAACATGAGGCTGGATAAGCCTGTACCTAAATGTATAATTTATAGGCCGTTAAAAGACATTAATATGGTTGATTTTGAACAAGACTTAAATTATATAGAGTGGGAGAATATCTTACGTCTGTCGAACTGTAATGAAATGGTTGAATCTTTTAATTCTACACTGATCTCCTTATTTGACAGTCACGCCCCATTGAAATCTGCCTACATAGGCTCACCTGGTTGCCCTTGGATAACTTGCACGGTCAAACGGATGATGCGACTGCGTAACGAGGCGTATACCAGGTATCGGCTAACGAAGTTACCTGCGCATAAACAATATTATAAAGAATTGAAACACATTGTTACCAGCGCCATATTTAATGAAAAGCGCGCATACTTTGCGCAGCGCATCAACTGTTATGTTAGAGATCCCGCGCAACTATGGAAGAACCTTAAAAAGGATATAATTTCAGACAATCGCAGCGAAAAAGAACTACCCTTAATTTTTAACGACCCTAATATAATTAACCAGCATTTTTTGAATCTACCTGGCATTGATTACGTCCCAATTAGTAGTTTGACTCATTTCGAATTCGGCCGTTTTAGTTCGTCAACTTTTACTTTAAGGCCGGTGACTGAAACACAAGTTCAAAAAATTATCCAATGTTTAAAATCAAATGCGCAAGGTATAGATAAACTTACTAAAGACATGATTCTACTAACTTTACCTCGTACCCTCGGAGTCATAACAGCAATTATTAACAGGTCTATCACTTCGAAATGCTTTCCTGATTTATGGAAAACCGCCCTAGTGCGGCCTATTCCTAAGGTTTCGAATCCAGTTGATGAGAAGGACCTTCGACCTATTAGTATACTGCCTTGCTTATCGAAAGTACTGGAAAAAGTGGTTTGCCGCCAAATGATCGATTATCTAGAGTCAAATAATATATTACCAGTTGGCCAGTCGGGATTCCGCCAACATCACAGTACTATCACGGCCTTACTCGACGTTACCGACAACATTCTAGCTGCACAGGACAAGGGTCGGGCGACGCTTCTTGCGCTTCTGGATTTTTCCCGCGCATTCGATACCATTAATATTCCGCTGCTATTGTCCAAGTTAACTTATTATGGTTTTGACATTGACACTGTTAAATGGTTTGATAGCTACCTCAGTAGCCGTAAACAGTCGGTGGAACTCCGTAGTATTAATGGTAAAAGTAATTTTTCACACATGTCCCTGGTCTCTAGAGGCGTACCACAGGGGTCAATATTGGGTCCTATTTTATTTATTTTATATAGTGCCGACATAACTGCAGTTATTGAGAATAGCCAGTACCATATGTATGCAGACGACCTTCAGCTGTATATTTCGTGCCGGGCTCAGGATGCGTCCTTAGAAGCCAGTAAATTGAATGAGGATCTTAGGCGCATAAATAACTGGTCACACGCAAACTCCCTGGTATTGCACCCAAACAAGTCGAAATACTTAATATTAGGCACGAAGACTCAAATAGAAACAGTTGAAAGACTTAATGTCAATTTACATATTAATAACGATCATCTTGAACGTGTGCGTGAGACTCGTAATCTTGGAATTATTATGGACGACGAGCTGCGCTTTGAAAAGCACTTGCTCGAGACTGTGCGCAACTGTTTTTTTAGGCTTAAACTCTTATACAAAATTCGCGACTTTCTTCAAGTCGAACTAAGAATACAGTTATGCGATACACTTGTACTGTCAAAATTAAATTACGGTGATATTCTGTACGGGCCGCGTTTGTTATCACGAACGCAGAGGCTGGTCCAACGAGTGCAGAACGCTTGTGCGCGCTTCTGTTTTCACATCCCACCGCGCACACACGTTACGCCGTTCTTGAATCAAAATCGTATTTTGAGAATGTCCACACGTCAAAAACTACACTTAGCCACATTGATGTTTGGCATAGTAAATAAGCAAATTCCCTCGTACCTGTATAATAAGCTGACGTGGTTTCATAACTCTAGATCCTCGTCAGTGAGGTCGTCGAGATTTCTTCAGCTTGTTTGTCCACGACCGCATACAGCAGCATTTAGAGGCAGCTTCCGTTATTCAGCAACAAAGTGCTGGAACAATATCCCCCCTCCTCTCCGTGCCTTAAAATCGACACACGGTTTTAAATTAAAGCTCAGAGCACATCTTTTAAATGTACAAATTGAAGGCTGATTCTCACAACGTTTTTGGTCGTTCTTGAAATGATCTTAATTTTTTATTATTATTATATATAAATATTTATCATTGTACCTACACGTAAAATTATAAACTTATCACTTATCTATTTGTATTGGGTTTAGCTATTTGGACACTATTTTTTGAGATGTTACCCGCTAGTTTTAAGGTTATATGCAGGTCACTTTTGTAACTTTTAGGTAAACTACAATGTCTAAAAGTTATAAAATTGATGTTTGTTTAGTTTTTATGTTTGTTTAGTTTTTAGTTTTGGGGCACTCACTGAAAATCAGCGTCACGGATTCCGTGACAACATGCTGAGTGAGCGTCCTTTTTAGCACTAAGTTTTTAAAATTATGTTTCTCTTTTGTAATGGTTTTTTATGTGCTAAATAAATAACTTCTTCTTCTTCTTCTTCTTCTTCTAAATTGCAAGAAGAAACTGACTGACTGAGTGAGTGACATATCAACGCACAGCCCAAACTGCTGGTTCGAGAGATACCAAATTTGGCATGTAAGTTCCTTATAAGGTCTAAAGGTGCCGTGAGTTCCCTATGAAGATACGACCTTTTTTGATTCAATGTATTGTAAGTGGTTTTATTAATCAGTGTCGTTCGATACGATTTCGACATAAATCGATATTTCAGCGTCCGAGAGGACTCAATAGGAATCCGAGGTACATAAACTTAACGGCCATATTGATTTTCTTCATTTCCGTCCCGATTTTGTTTAAAATCGATATCTGAGCGTCCGAGAGGTCCCCTAATATGACTCCGAGGTAAAATTTGGAAAAGTGGCGGCCATATTGCTTTTCTTCATTTCCGTCCCGATTTCGTTCAAAATCGATATCTGAGCGTCCGAGAGGTCCCTAATACGACTCCGAGGTAAAATTTGGAAAAAGTCGCAGCCATATTGATTTTCTTTTTTTTCGTCCCGATCTCGTTCAAAATCGATATCTGAGCGCCCGAGAGGTCTCTTAATACAAATCCGAGGTAAAATTTGTGAAAGTGGCGGCCATATTCATTTTCTTTTTTATCTTCCCGATTTCGTTCAAAATCGATATTTGAGCGTCCGAGAGGTCTTTTAATACGAATCTGAGGTAAAATTTGGCACTCCATACATGCCTGCATGCAAAAAAGTTTAATGTTACTATATAGGCGTGTGGGGTATCTATGGATTTGCTTTTAAAAACGGCATAGAGGTTTCGATATTCTTTTCCAATTAAATCAACCTTTAGTTTTTTTTTATCGTATGGCATTTATTTACGAACCGTGAGATCTTCGAGAAGACAAGTACGGTTGCCAGTTTTTGTTGCACTTTTAGCACCACCCAGGGGTCACGTGTAGGGTAACGGTGGGTACTCCCTACGGACGTGGTGCAACTTCGACCCCCCTTTGGCAAGTGAGTGGGCAACTTGACTGTTAGAAGTTCGCAAGCCGCCCGAAGGCCTCTAACTTGGCTTAACGATTGCTGTCGTAGACAGCAGCCGGGATCAACGGCTTAACGTACCTTCCAAAGCACGAGAGTCAGTTAGTAACCACTCAAAGCGATCACCCATCCAAGAACTGACCTGCGCCCACATTGCTTAACCTCGCATACCGCACGCGGTAGGCGGGTGCCGCTGGGCCACGAGCGCTCTAAATTCTTGATAGTTTAGATAGATCGGTTGTAACAGACGGACTGACAGTAAGGAGTTTGAATGGAAGTGAGGCCAAATTTTCTTTTTGGATGCTCCAATGGGAACTGGCAAAACCTAGGTACCTAATAAATTTAATTTTAGGAAAAATAATTGTTACACGTGATATTGAATTAGCCGTATTTCTGTACTTCAAAGGACCAGAGTTTATGACCGCTGCTCGCTGCTTGGTCGTTATCAGACCTATTGGTGTTACTGTAGTACACAGATACTTTTACTAAGGGCCATTTAAGACATGCTTTTATTTTATCGGCCCTTTCCCCTTCGGCCTGTCGGAAATGTATGATAATAGTTTTCGATCCTTATTTTTGCCAAAATCCAATGAAATTCAACAGTTTGCCGGTTCTCAGAATTTATACTGACTTTTCATCTGTTCATCTGTTAATAAATCACAATCACCAAACTTCGTATACCGAAACCCCCAGAATGTAACAACTACTTTTCTGGAGACCGCATCTAAATCGGTTCAGCCAAATGCGAGATAATCGTTGACAAACATACGAACGTCTTTTTTGTATACGGTTAAAAATTTCGCTTAGTACGCGGGCGAAGCCGCGGGCAAATGCTAGTTCATTATACAGTAGCAAAGATTAGGTACCTGTTACAACTTCGCAAATTACTGATGAAATAAAAAGAAGAAACACATTTTTCACACAAGTTTTTTGCCCAAGATTAATTTATCCGTATTGACTAAACGATACGATACTATTTTCAAAAGTTTTCAAAAGTCAATAGATACACAAAAAAATCACTGGGACATATGAAATTTTGGCAAATGATTGACGTATTCGGTGAAACGATAATTCAAATATGTTCCCAGCACTTACCAAATTTCAATTGCATACTTTTATATTTCGGGACAGACAACTCAACTAACGAACAAATTCTAGGTTAGCATTATTGAATAGATGTTACATTTCCTAAAAAGCATAATACCAGCTTCGAGCCCAATCGGATCAATTACAAACTCCAATTAGTATTCAGTTACACGTGGCCTTCGCAGAAATATAGGTAGATGAATACCAAAAATATCAGGTGACTGACAACACTAACAAACTGAAATGGACTCGGCCCGATTGAAATTTTATGAATCGTAGACGGCCGAGCGGTGCATTATAAAGATTAAAATTGCAGGCTAATTAATCCGGCAGAGATACAATATACATACCTGCAGCGAATTACTGCAAACTCACTCCAGTTCTCTATTCTCATAGGACTGAGCCGGCCCGATTTACTTCAGTTGCGAGCTTTTTTTAATTTACGTAAAAAGTTCTGTAGTTCTATTTCTCTGCGGGCCTTAAGTCAAAACGTTAGGTTGCCTCAGTTGATTAAAATTCATTATTCTCTTTTAACATGCCTGTAACAAAATCCATTTTGTATCCATTAGGCATCCTCGTGAATAGGGATTCATAAAAGTGGAAGTTTCATTACGCACCCCTATCACCGGGGCATGCTTAGCAAATAATCAATGGAATGGTTTGATTCCCTGCAAATGGGTGCCGCACATTCCGTTCAATTGGCAATCCCTCGACATGAGCCGTGAAGCCTTTGGCAAATAGCGAGTGCACTCTCGCCGGCACCCGGTCAAAAGATGAGAGCTCGGCAAACAAAAGGTCATTCATTTTATGATATTTGGCCATATCGTTGATGAGGGATGTAGTTTTGCTTATGAAACAGTTTAGAATGAACGTGGTATTTTGAAAATAGTTGTGGAAATGTTTCTAAGATACGAATAAGGATGTATTGCATCGAATGTAGCGATTTCAACGTATCGCCACATGGGTAATGTTATTTACGCTGAGTTTTCCCTAAAAATCCTTATGTGATTAGTTTTGATTTGTTGTTGTCATTTATGCCATCTATATTCTTTTCGTAATATCGATATTAAAAGCACTGATTGAACTGTGCCATTATTAAGGATAAGCAACTGTGAAACTAGTTTGTCTACTTACATCGTTTACGTGTAGGCTGCAAACTTCTTCATTGCGTAGGTATACGAAAGTACTTTCACTGTCGCTTGACCGAACGGCACTCGAGAATAAAAAGGATTTAAAACATTCGGTCTGAAATCCGTTCTGCTATAGATCCGGCCAGCAGGTGCGTGCTCCGAGCTCTTCCATTTAGACGTCACATTTTATTTTTAAAATATGTGGAAATTTTATCCATGATTATACGTATAATATACGACGTATACGTTCCCGTAGGTACACTATTTACTAATACTGTAAAAGTATGGCGATTGTAACAAAATCATGAGTAATTTAGATAGCTTTGTTAGCTTTATTTCAATGTTTCTAAAAAATATATCTTTAAAAAACCATCATTCACAAATTATTTTTTAAATACTGACATTAGTTAGGTTAAACATATACTTGGAACTTTTTAAGTGGAAACTGGATGAAAATCATGTGAATTGTAATAAGTAGATATATTTCCCGAGAAAGACTCCTCGGGAAATATATTATCGCCCACACTTGCCATGTAAAACTTCGGCAACCATGTCATTATATGCCCATGTCGTGATGAAGTGCCGATTCCGTGCTCTTAGAAAAAGATCGTCTTAATTTCCGCACATCGATCATACGAGTGACAGGAAAAGGGTCTTCTAATTCTGATAGATCACAGACATATTTCTTTTACTCGACCTGTGACCTCATACGACGCCATCGTGGGGCAATTTAATATACATCAATAAACTGTGATGAATAATAAATCACTTTTAGGTAAAATACTTAAGTCACAACCCTTCTTGTATGTAGACGAGACGTGCTCGAATAGACATTAATATCTAAAATTAGTAACACGAGCAAAACAAATGTCTATTCGGACAGTCCACAACTACATACATCCAAGATGGTTACTTACACGTTTGTACCGATATAACCGAATTTGTCTAAATTATTACCTGTGTTTTGTGTACAATAAAGTACTTACATACACACTTACATACTTAAGCATTTTTATCTATATCGACTATTTTACCTAAATCAAAGAAGATATATACTAACGTAACAAGAAGCGACACCGAAGCATGTGTGCTGTAAACCCGTCTCGCGGCTATGTGTGCGTGTCCGGACGTGAACGGGGGTGCGCGAGGGGCGCGCGGTGTGTGGACAGCTAGCCGCGGCAAGATGAATCGCAGGGGTGCCGCTCGCTTCAACATTCGCTCGCGTGACGTGCGCTCACACAACAGAGATCGATCGGCCGGTAGCGGGCGTGTAGTTTTACTTGAAATTCGTTAGAATTTATCATTTGTAATTCAATGTAATCAACTATGGCTGGAGCTTTTTATTGCTGTGTCTACGGTTGTGACAGTAATACCAAAAGCCACAAAGGGAAAAGCTATTTTAGGCTACCTACCGATCCAGATAAGTTAGTTATAAAATTTTATATGTTGTGTCCTTCCCTACATTTAGAATTAAGACTTCACCTAAAATCCGTTTATTAATTCGAAAGACTAAAGAAAGACGAAAGGTTGGTATGTGTATGGATGCATTTTGACTTGCAATACATTACGAAGTACCTACGTCTGCGGAATAAATTAAACAAAAAAAAAATGAAATGGCGAAATAGATCAAATGTCAATTGAGTCTTTCAAATTATACTTAACGCGGGTGTCGCGGTCGCAGTGAATGACTTCATTTCATGTCACATAATTTCTATGGATTAAAGTTTAAAAAATAATTTTTTATATTATTGTTATTATTTTAGCACACAATTATATTCATGTGAAGCTTAGATTTACACAAGAAAAGTAAGTTTCCATATTATGAGAAGTTTAGGTGTAGGTACCTATTTTACGAGCTTTTAGTAAGTTTTCTCCTGACTCAGTGCATCTGTCTGTCTGTTTGTAATCAAAACTTATAGATTAAATTTGACTAGCTTCCCGGTGTTTGATTGATGAATATCATGATCATTGAATAAACATTATTTCCTCTTGCCAAGGCAGCTACATTGCCAACCCTATGCAACAGACGTGACGTTACAAGGTCACCGGCGCTCGGCTCACACCGATAGGCCGTGTCGCCCCCCTGCCTAAATAGCTAATTGTAGCTAATATAAGTGGTAATAGTACATTACTGTAAAGGCCAAGAAGGAAAGGATTGCCTGCAGAGTGTGTTTATAGAGCGAGTACAAATGAGGCCGTCTAGTAATATGAGGCAGGCAATCCTTCTTCCAGCCGAAAAATGTTTCTCAAAAAATGCGAGGTAATTTGATAATTATAAAATAAATCGAAATGATATTCCAATGATTTAGTAATAAAAATAAACATTTTTTTACACAAATCGAATTAGTCCCATAGTAAGCTCAAAAATTGCTTGTGTAAATAAAATGTTCCCCGGGTAAGTTGACAACATAACACGAGTAGCCGGGAAACAATGATACTGTGTGGGTTTAATGTTTGGAATTGGAAAGTTACTGATTTATATTGTTAAAATTTGTATTCACAATAAGTATAAGTAGTAAGCAGTATTTGTTAAATTTTTAAAGGGTCGGCAACGCGCATGTGACACTCCTTTAGTTGCAGGCGTCCATAGGCTGCGGTGACCGCTTACCATCAGGCGGGCCGTACGCTCGTTTGCCACTGAAGTGGTATAAAAAAAAAACAAAATGCTGAGACAGAGTAATCCGAAATGTGGTCTTTGCAGGAAACGACTGTTAATACACAGTATAATATTTTTTTTGTGGATACATTCATATATATTAAATATGTATCATTTATTTACAGAAAAAAAATATATTTGTCATAATAGGCATAGGTAAATATTGCGACTAAGGCGCCTTCCTGATTTATCGATGCGGAGGCGGTACGATATGAGAAAACTGTCAGCTGTCAGTGTCAACCGATATCAATGCAGTACTGCCCCGCTTATGCGCATGATATTAGTACTGCGCAAACGTAATACTGACAGTACTTCGTCATGTGACGAAATCTCACACCAGTAAACTCACGTCAAATAACAAAATGCATATCATATATCGCACCCACCCCGCCAAGTCAGGAAGTCGCCTAAACGATACAGAAAAAGTATTTTACTGAGAATAGTCAGTATCAAAAGAAGCTACTCATATGAAGGGGTCATAAGCTCTTATTCCTTTGTAATAAAGACTTCAAATGCGTAGCTACTTTTGGTGAAGACTGTACTACGATTATTACGATGATTGGATTGTTCCAGCTGGTTGGCCATTATAAATAAACGATGCTTTCAAATGTATCATTTCATTTTTGAGTCAAACTTTGAGTATAGTTACTTGCAAATCAGTCAAGTCCTTACCTTATTGCCTAACCAATACCTTTCATCAGCAATTGAGAATATAGGTACTGTCATTGTGAAATACGTTTCCCAAAGTACCTTACGATGACTGCCCGGTTTGAAACAACCTTAAGTGTAGTGCAGGCGCCACCTAAAAGTCTAAACGAACGTGAAAGGCGCCACCCAACGAAGCATAAAACCTTAAGGCCTATTTTTGTCTGTCGCTCTGAATTGCAATCGCTTTTCACGTGATCACTTCCAAGCGCCAAGCTAACGAGTCAAAGCGAGCAAGTTAAACACTGAAATGTGATTAGGATGTGAAAGACTGGAACCGAATCGTGAGCTTGCTCTGCAACACTACGCCGAAATTAAAGTTTCAGTAAACTTGAAAGCGTACTTCGATTTCAGAAAATTATTCATGAGGAACTACATTAGACACAGTTGTTCAGTAATTAAAAGGCGATTTGTTACAGCTGGAAATAAAATTGTAAGTTCGTCACTCAATGAGCTTTTTAACTTTTTCTACTAAGTGCCCAGCAGGTTAGAACTACGCCTATAATTTCAGTACATATTTATACCTATCTTCTTCTTCTTAGTCGATCCCTCATGGCTGAGGATCGTGACCGCATGCAATTGCCCTCCATGCAGTTCGGCTCTCCGTCAAATGGACCGCACGGGAAAGGCTGTATTTGGCAGCTCTCTTGACTGCATCGGTCCAGCGTACCGGAATCCTTCCTCTTGGGCGTTTGCCTTCCACGGATCCCAAAAAAATGCGTTTCTCTAGATCATGTCTAGGTGAACGCATATGTCCGAAGAAACCGAGAATCCCTTCCTGGCAGATGTCTGAGAGTCGTCTGGTGATGCCGAGTTCCTCTAAGATAGAGTTATTCGTTCTCATGGCTGTCCACGGAATCCTCAACAGTCTCCACATCACGAAGGCATTGATTCTGCTGTGCTCACGGCTCTTAACGCGCGCGTGTCTTAATTTAGACCTATAGCACAACGATATAACGTTTGGGGTATAACTTACTTACTTACTCCTCTGGCGCAGCGACCCAAAGTGTGTCCTGGCCTCCAATACGAGTGCACGCCACCGATCCCGATCCCGATCCTGATCCTGCGTCATTTCCTAAATAGATGTCAAACGTTAACCCATTTTTATCTTTGGCACAAAAAATGCCAATAGATTTTAAGGGCAGGATTTGGAAAGTATAATATTTTCAGAAGCCTGAACTGAGAATCAAAATACAATCGTTTTTTACCTCAGCGGCACGACCATGGCGGTTTTGCTGCTTGAAACTAGTGAGCAAAATGCAATTTAGCTGCGAGCGTGATAATGGTCATTTGTTCAATAAGAGAGCATAGTAGATTTTTGCTGCGAGTGTTGATGTTGAGTCCGGAGCAAGTGAAACACTCTATAATTAGAATCTTGAGCGTAGCGAGGGACTCAAAGATACGAGATGCAAATATATTTTGCTCTCGCTTGATACATACAACTTTTCATACATAGAACATATAACGCAAAGGAATAGTGACAGAGAGAATGAAGTTTAAATGTTCCAAGTTTGTATTACACCCCGCAGTACGAAAAGGTGACCTGCAACTATGAAAAAAGTTTTTTCCACACTCGCAGAAAAATTGCATTTCGCTGGTTTCAAGCAGCAAAACCGCCATATTCGTGTCGTTGAGGTGTTGAAGACAAATACGGTTGCCAGATGGTTGCACTTTTAGCACCACCCAGGGATCACGTGACTCACGTGTAGGGTACGGATACGGTGGGTACTCACTACGGACGTGATGCAACTTGACCAACCTGAATGCCTCTAACTTGGCTTAATGACTGATATCGTAGACAGCAGCTGGGATCAATGGCTTATCCTGCCTCCCAACCCCCACTCAAGGCGGTCACCCATCCACGAACTGATCTGGGCCCACGTTGCTTAATTAACCTCGCATATCTCACGCGGTACGCGTCTTTTTTTTACCATCAGGCGGGCCGTATGCTTGTTTGTCACCGACGTGGTATAAAAAAAATCAACAAATGAACTAAACCTTTTAACACTTCTCCCATATTTTTCATTAATACCTTCACCCTCATTACCAGTCACAGGCAAACTTGAGGTTATAAATTATGCAGTAAGTTACTAAAATAGATTTAATGTGGGCTAATAACAGCGCGCATGGAAATGACGTGGGCGGGTCTAGAAGGCATAGATATAGAGAACAGGCGCTGGGCGGCACCGACGGAGCACGCTGGCTCTGCGGACA
Source organism: Notocelia uddmanniana (assembly GCA_905163555.1). Classification (NCBI taxonomy): domain Eukaryota; kingdom Metazoa; phylum Arthropoda; class Insecta; order Lepidoptera; family Tortricidae; genus Notocelia; species Notocelia uddmanniana. The sequence continues at coordinate 30,414,858 of LR991055.1, forward strand.
TCCGCGTGGTTCCACCGAGTTTTCACATAATATCCAGTCTTTAAGAATGATTCACGGCACAGCGTACCGAGCCCGTGTCGTACCAGGGCTGATATCATTCTTTATAAGAAAAAAAAACGGATTACTTACCCTTAAACCTTATCGGATCACTCGTGTGTCTGTCCTTCTGTCCTTCTGTCCGTCTGTCTGTCGGTCCGTCGGTCACAGCCAATTAGGGGGCAAATTAGAAAATAAAAACAGGTTTTGCAAGCTACTCGAATATCGCATGAAAGGGCTCATTGTGAGAATCTCAAAAATACATATTTTTATAATTTTAAGTTAAAAAGTTTAAGAAAATAGGTAAAAATTAATGACAATTCCTCTATCTCAGAAACTATAGAGCCTAAAATAAAAAATAAAATATAAGGCCACTCCGTGAATAATTCGGTGTCTTAATGTTAAATTGCAATTTCTTTCTGCATAGGTAAGTGCTTTCAAGGCCGTAAATTGGCAATTACTGTCCGCTACGCTCGCAGACAATACCACACCGTAGCCAGAGCAGACGTAAAAAAATTGGAACGAACACACCAACGGTAATGAAAAAGCCTGCAATATTCGCAAGCAATCCGATATATTTTTTGTTTTACCACACAACATATAAAGGTATGCAAGGTACACTGCACATTCGATATCGTAGCATGTTAGTCATTAAATATCTACGTAGAGTGTATAACCAGCCTGGATACACTGGGACACTAGTAATGGGGAATGTTTGAAATTTTTAAAAGTCCTTGATTATTTTTCTTATGGTAGGAATAACAGTCAAGTTGCCCACTCACTTGACAAGCCTAATCCCAATAAGGTCTAGTTTCCCCCTTGGGTTGGAAGGTCAGATGGCAGTCGCTTCCGTAAAAACTAGTGCCTATGTCAATTCTTGGGATTAGGTAGCGGACCCCAGGCATCCTTCAGGATGCACCTGTACTGGGAATAACGCTAGGAGGACGTCGGTAGGAATAACCGTCGCCATTAACAGAAAAAAGTTTAAGATTTTTCGGTTGCTCCATATATTTTATAAAAATACAAACATTTTATATCACCTCGCGTCTGCCCCGTATCAGACTACTATACTGTTTGTCACGTAAGAAGAGTCCGGTGACAGCTGTCAACCTAGTACAAATTATGTCATTTTTGACGTATAATGACATTATGACAGTATTTTCGACGTATAATGACAGTATTTGCATTAGGTACATATAGTAGGTTATGTATATGTAAATATGTAGTATATTATATATATATATATATATATATATATATATATATATATATATATATATATATATATATTGTCCTCCTTTCGGCCATAGTTGATCAGGCTGAGATCCGCATCAATTGTTGATCCACCTTTACAGGCCCATTGCTAAGAAAGTTATGAGTGTATCGTGCTAATATTACTATATATGAATTCTCCTCATTGAGACGCTGTGCCTAAGTGTGCCGCAAAGCCTCTAGCTCGTCACCGACTGACACGGCCAATGTTGATCTTGTAACCGCCATTTTCTATGCACTTAATGATACTTTGTTGATCGATCTAAACATTGCTTGATCAATATTTACCGCGAAAACTAGCATTTTGAAACCGACGCGGCAGGGTGGCAACGTCGCAAGAATGAGACGGAAGATCGGACTACGCAAGTTTGCTGCGCTCGCTCAGTCAGCCGAGGCGAGTCAGTCAAAATATGATTTTCGTGCGGTGAATATGTGTTACCCACTCAAGTGCTCGCGTTAAAAAAAAAAGGTGGTCTAAAGTGCTCAAGATTCACCGAGCATTAGCAGCGCATTGTCTTGTGTTGTTAATAAATCGGTTGCCTGGCTTCGTCTAAACTTTATGCTATGATTCTTTTTATGTTATAAAGCTAAAGGAACAGGAAATTTGTTTATATAATTAATTACATATGTCACCATAGTAAAATATTTTTAAAAAAAGTCACAAACTTTACATACCGTTTCGAATGAGATCTTTTGCAATAAATATATTTTTATTTTATAATCTAAATCGATAACATATGTAAATGTTATGTTTATTTAAAACTGTAATAGTTTACGCTTCGATTGATACCAAATAAAGTATATGATCCCGGGGAAATATTTTGCATAAAACCTTTTTCATTTGCAATGTTTACATTGTCAGTTTTTCAATTCGCCGCAAAACAGTGTAGTTTGTTTGAATGAATAAATTATTCATACAAAAAAATTATTTTTGTATGAATAATTTAGGCAAACGAGTACAAAAATATTGTCAGACGTAGATAGAGACACTATAAATCTTTAAATAACAAGTGCCAATTTTGTCAAAATCGCAACAATTTCTGTCACAAATTATCAATAACAAAAAATAGCCTTACATACCTAACGTAATGAGTGCCGCTTTTGACGCCCGATTAAAAATAATTCCATACACTTCAAACCACATAAAACTCTTAACACATATACTACACATGTTACACTTCACAACTTAATAGATATTCGACCGATTACAACTCGATTTATATTTTTGTTCTCATTTCAAAAGTATACAAAAACCCACGCAAAGGTCCCGACTCAAACTAACGGACATACTCCGGCGGACCTGCGCTGTCAAAATTTAATCATGGCGGCGATATAGGACGCGATACACTGGTGCGCAACGAAACCACAGTTCACGCAGTGATCGTCAATATTGAAATTACGAAATTTACATTTCTTATTAAATCAATTACGAATAGTTACAGATCCTTAACTTATGACTTATACAATGCTAATACGAAATTAACAGCGGTACACTCATGGTGACTTTAATTATATATTCTTGAAGTAATAATAACGTTTGACATTTTATTTTAAATATCATTGGCTGTCGTGATATGGAATAACTGACAAAGTAGAAAAGTTGGAAAACCGCCGATATTTTCATTTCAAAGTTATATATCTCAACAATGGCTGAACCGATTTTGATAAAACATGTTTTACTAATATTATCGTTTCCCGAGAGAAAAGTTATGTTATTAACTTATTATAAATTCGAGGAGTTAAAAATGCAGTATTTTTTATATACACACCATAATAGTTGCAACTTTTTGGCTCGACATATCAGATCTCAATGACCTCGTGTTTACTTGTCTAGGCATTTATAGTTGCTTCAGTCATATTGATCCACGGCTATAAGATACTACTAAATTTCTCTTGGAAATCCTGCTCTGAAAAAAGACAACCAAATAGTTCACCAGTTTAAATTAAAGCTACGATGCCACAGACAGATATACACATTAAACTTATAACCCCCCTCTTTTGCGTTGCGTAGTATAGTAGTAGTAAGTACGGTACCAGAACTGACTATATTGTAATTTCATCATGTCAGCCGAAGGAAGTCCACTGCTGGACATAGGACATATATTTATTTGGCACCCCAACAAGTTTTTTTTAACTCTAACAGGTTCTCATTGCTGAGGTGATAAGTTTTATGTGATGTGGTATGTGTGTGGTACACGAGAGCAAAGTTACCTATATGCATATCGTGTATTCGAATCCCTTGATACGCTATAAAATCTATCATAGAATCACTTGCCACGCTCCCTAGTGATTCGACTAAGGCATCCTTCGCTACCTCGGGATTCGAAATTATTACTCGTCGTAAAAAAACGACTGCTCTCTTATTGCAGAAATAATTATTGAATCCTTGTCTGACACATCCCATAACCAGTAACGAGTAAAATTACAATGAAAATTTAAGAACTTAAATTAATATTTGAAAAAAAAACATCACAAGTAACAACAAAATTCATACACTTATTTTGTGAGGTAAGTATTTTTTATTGGTACGTGGTTTTCACTGCAAATTTTTGGGTGTTAAGTTAAAACGACTATACAATAGTTTATATGCGAGCTACAAATAACTGAGATAACGGTCAATACGAGTCAAAATCAGAACTGGTTTTTTGAAAAAAGAAAACCATACATTCTTATTTGAACCATTACATGGAATATGTGAATTTTATAAATTTATATGATCAGTTGAACAAGTAAAAGTGAACCCTACCTCTACTTCATACATTCATAAATAAAAGGTAAGCAGTTACATTGGTAATGGGCCTCCACTTAGTATGCGTAAAAGAACCTATCAAAAATGAATAAACTAAATTAAACCATTCTGCGACAATAGCCCAGTGTGCACCACGCCTTATGACATAATACGTGGATCCGACGCGAATCGGCGGAAGTGCATTGTGCAACCACAGTTGCGTACAATAGTATTTATAGACGTCACAAGTTCATTCACCTAATCCTGCATAGAACATACCTAATTGTTCATTAAAAGTGGATTTATGTTGATTTTAATAGACGCATTTATTGATTTTAATAGCCTAGTACAGAAATATGGCATAATCACATAATAATGTACGATTTAAAATTAACCTCGCAAAATTTTCATCACTCAACGTACTTTGTTGGAAGAATTTATTACATTCCATTTTAATTAGTATCGAAATATATGCTTCGTCTTATGAAGCAGTAAACCAGGATTAATTTGGTATATAATAACAATTAAAAAATGCACAATTGATTGCTCACAGCATTTTTTAATCGCGAGCTCTCTCGCTGACGTACCGAACTTCGGTGGTCATGAAAACAACTTTTATATTTTATAAAAATTGTTCCTTAGACTGCGGTTTTAATTTTTTTTAATGTTGCCACATTCATACTCTACCTATATAACTCAATTAAAAAGCGTTCTTTGCATGTTCCGCAGAGCAACAATTTAAAAACCGTTGAAACTCCAACTCGCAACTAGTGTTGCGAGAGCACTGTACGTTTTCCCAAGTCGCAACCCTAGTTGCGGAGAGCACGTGAGTGGTTACGTAGCAGTTGAACGAAGTGTTTTAAGAATAGTGATAATTTTGGTCAGAAAATGGACGACACAAGTAAGTAACTACATAATGTACATTTGTATTAAGGTATATTTGGACCACGTTATGGAATAACAAATCAAGCGACACTAATCGAAAATGAAAAAAACAAGCTTAAGTATTTTTGAAGTTCGCTTTTTCAGTTTCGACTTAGTGTCGCTTGATTTGTTATTCCATGACGTGGTTCATTTGACAAAATGACTCGAGTGTAGCCACTTTATTGAATTATTCGACTGTGTCAAGTTTCAACCGCCATAATAATATAGGTACCTATATGAATTGACGCAGGCCCTACATTTGACAAACATTTTTACAAACCGGGAGTAACATGTTGTTGCGTTTCACTAACAAACGACAAAAATCAATACAACTATCTTATTTAAGTACAATACGATTCAAGAAAAGCTGGAAAGACGTATAACATAAAGTACAGTAGTACTTTTTTCTCACAAGCGCGGGTTAGCCATACTTAGTTGTAGTTATGACACATATTTATACGAACAAATAGACAATGTGAACTCATAGCTCCTACGCTGATGCGCACTTACCTACCTAGACAATTTGCATGTATAGCTCAACACACAACCATAGCTCACCCGCGCTAGTACTGTACCTACTAATTGAGATATTTTTGAATCAAAGTCCCTTGTTCATTTGTAGGAAAATAAATGCATGCCTTATGGGTTTAAGATTTTTAAATTAGCTAGAAATTCCAGCTCGTTGCGTAGATTGCTACCCGGCAAGCTAAACGATCAGCGCTTTTGCCGGCGGCGTATCAATAGTACATTACTACAGAGGCCGGGACGAAAGGGGTTGCCGGCCGAAGACTTCGCTCGGCCGGATAGGTCTAAGGCGGGCAACCCCAAATTTCCCGCCGAGGTATGTATAGTGCTTTTCTCAAACATGCAATGAAATAAACAACAAAAAAAAACAAAATTTTATTTTTAATACGCATAGTGGCAGAATGTCATGATGCCTGTGCCACAAATTTGTGGAATGGAATTAAAAAAGAGGACTTTGCCGGCCTAGGCCTGCAAGATTTGTATGAAATTCCATTAACGACCTCTTGTGCGAGCTGCACCTGAAACGTCATACTTCGCAGCCTATTGTAAGGAACATAACATCAATATTTCATTGCATGTTTGAGAAAAGGACTTTGTCATCTGAGATGGTTCTTGGGCCGCAAACTCGACGCAGTGGTCGTGAGCAGCCGGCCGGCTGGTTGCGATCGCTGCTCCATTTAAATATGAAATCCATGCTTATTTCTGCTTACAATCGCGATTATATTAAAAGGCCGTGGGTTACATTACAAGAACCATTTCGCGCCACTTTTGACCCCCCCCCCCTAATTTTTAGGGTTCCGTAGTAAACAAGGAACTCATAAGTTTCGCTATGTCCGTCCGTCCGTCCGTCTGTCCGCGGCGTAGCTCAGTAACCGTTACTACTAGAAATCTGTCATTTCGTATAGGTATACATATTAATCACGCCGACAAAACTGTAGAATAAAATCTTAAAGTAGAGATGCAATTATTTTTTTTGCAAATCCCATCGTAAGTAGTATCGTTGGATAACTCGTTTACAATGTGGGTTTTCTTTAACCATTTTTTGATTTAGTTATCTATTTGCGTGATATATGAATATAATTAATTTAAAAGGAAAAGTATAACAGCTAAGTAGACATTACTAGTTAACGAGTAATAGCCGATCTTAAGGTGGTACGATTTCCGTTCAAAACGTTTTTTGACATTTGCAGGCCAACGGCGTGATATTCTAAGAAACTTATGTTACAAAGTTTCATTAATAGGCTTTGCTTTTGCGCGAAATTGCCCCTTTCCTAGAATAAACTTGTATAAACTAGAATAAATTCAATTTTAATTTGTCACGTGACAATCTACTTTCTTTAGTTTATACAAGTTTATTGTAGGCAAAAGGTAATTTCGCGCAAATGGAAAGCCAATTTATGAAAGTTTGTTACATAAGTTTCTTAGAATATCACGCCGTTAGCCTGCGAATGTCAAAATACGTTTTGTATGGAAATCGAACCACCTTAAGAAACCTGGAAAAGCAAACTTTCGTACAAAACATCCATTAATTACTTAGAGAACATTGTTAGTTGTGTCAAATATATAGTTAATATACGTGTGTGAGCTTCCTCATAATTTAACGGGTGGGTGGGTAACTAGGGAACCCTACATTGCGTTTGGCCTGACACGCACTTGGCCGGTTTTTTTTACAAGTTTTTTATTAACTGCAATGTTTGTGTTCGGGACAAATCTTGCAAATGAATTTTAAAGAAGTTATCCTGAACCGATTGAGCTGGAAATTGGCATACTTATGTAAGTTCCGTGGCAATGCAATATTATGGTCCCGCTGAGCTGATCTGATGATGGAGATAGAACGTGGTCATAGCAACTCCTAAACTATACTGGATAAACCCGTCGTGTTTGAGCTCATTGGGACCGTCTCAACGAGTAATTTATGACTGTGGAACAAAAGCACAGTCGGCAATAAAAGCTAGTACCAAAAGTTTTTTTTTTTGTCAGAAAACTCGTATTTATTTTCCCGTGGCGGGAGTGGGTATTTGCGCGCCTGTTACATTCCTTGGATACAGTAACCGTTTCTTAAGGCGCGGATATACGCTAAATGATAGACTTTGAAAAGGCTCTGAAACTAGCTGGTAAATAAATCTGAAAAAAATATATGCTAAAATTTGATCTTTCCTTAACAATCTGAACGTTTGACTTTATTGAAAAACTTTAAAATACTATGTCAAAAACAATTTTGAAATAAGGCTGTTTTTAACATATAATCTACTACTCCTTGTAAACTACAAGAGATATTTACACGGTTCTTTCTAAAAAAGATTGGTAATCAATATATCTAAAAACTGAACGTTTGATATTTTCGATAAAATCATTCGTTTTGACGGTATGAATTTTTATTCCAATTTCGCAAGGTTTTCCGAGCGCGAGCCAAGAGCATGGCATATCGAGCTACCACTAGCGAGCAAGCAAGACAAAAATTTGGGGGCACTACGGGCCTTAAGCTGGGTCTGCTGCGCCAAGTTTGTAAACATCTAAAGCTGCGTACGCATTTGAGCGGCTCAGCCCGAGGCATGCTCGCCCTGAGAGCTGCCCGCGAGCAAAACATTTGCACATAAACATGCTCGGGTGAGGCTGCGCGCTCGCGGCGAGCCGACATTGTGTGTCGCACAAAATGGCGTCGGATTCGTTAACAGCTGTTACTGAATTCATTGTAATTCACCGAATTATTAACAAAAAACTGCGTTGGTGGTGGATGAAACAAAGGTACAAAACTCGTAATTCATGTGTTCCTCAAATTCGTACGCGCCTCAAGCACAAACAAGTCAAATCGTACCGTTATTCTGTCCGCGGCACGCTCGCGGCTCGGAACACGTCCAAATTACGCGAGGCACGCACAGGCACACCGAGGCGCCTTTGAGCACGGTCAAAAGACCGACTCTGACCGGCTCGCCGCGAACTGCTCGCTCGCTGCTCGCGCACGGCGCGTGAGGCGCGTACGCATTTGAGCACATATTACATGTTATCCACCAATCGCGGCAAGCAAATTTTGTTACTAACAACGTTACGTTTGCTTGCCGCGATTGGTGGATAACATATTAGATGTTTACAAACCTGGCGCAGCGGACCCGGCTTTAGGCTATCTTCAAAAGGAAATATTTAATTTTCATGACAAAAAGTAATGCTTTCCCATCAAAAATATAAATGTGAAAAAATTACAAGTTCATAAACGGTTTCGCTAATAAAATAAGAGATCTAACTGCTGGAAACAAAGTTCTTTCAAAGCTCCCTAAATCACAGCTACTGTCATGCGTTCTTCAATTGCTCAAATCGATTTTTTATGTTATTATATTAGCTACTTAATAGTGTGACTTGGCAATTTTTACTCACCAATTTTAATCTTTGAGTCTGAGCACATTGTAGTTTAGTATGTCAATGGCAAAGATCTAGTTAAAAGTATTCAAATAACTACCTAAGTTAAGGAAGTGATTAACTTTACATTCAGGTCAATCAAGTATGATGATGAAGAAAAAAATTGCCAAGTTGCACTATTACGTAGCAAATAATATTTAGAAAATAAATTAGGAATTGAAGAACGTTATCTATGACAATAGCTCTGTGATCTAAGGAGCTTTGAAAGAACTTAGTTTCTAGTTAGATCTCACTTCTTTATTAGCAAAACCGTTCACGAACTTGACATTTTTACCATTTATGTTTTTGATGGGATTATTTTGTGATAGTTATAGTCACTAAAGACAATAAACTAAAAATTTCATGCGGCGTTGCTTGCGGCAATCCTACATTCTGCGTGATTTCGCTTATCTTCGCGATTATGATCTATTATATTATTGCACCAAAATAGAGAAATATGTTACAAAAATTTGACAGAGTACATAATAAGCGATCTCTTCCAGACAACCTTTGGGTAGCAGGAAAAATACGACGACGTTTACGTATTCGATAAATAGAACCAATAATAACAAACATGGGTTACCGCGCCTCTCTGTCAGTCTTAGGCGCACATCAAAGGAGCCAAATAGACAAATAGGGGAAAGTTAGTACACATTTTTACTGTAAGAGTTGTAAAAAAAAAGAACCGGTTACTGTATCAGAACAAATTTAGTGCTGCTAAATAGCGTATTTGTCTAGCTCTAATACTAGTAAAGTTTCCTAGAATTGTACAAAAGTAAGGTGGCTATGTACACCGCTCCTTTTATTGCACGAAATATTCGTACCACTTTTCATACAAAAGGCGGTACCTGGGCCATTCTACTTTTACGTAACCAGTTTTCTAATGCGAGTTCAAAGTATGATATGGTATATAAAAAGTATATTTATAGAATCTGCCTTAACCAAATGGTAAGAAAATATGAGTAATAATTCATAAATCAATATATTTTTTTGTAAAATGCTGGTAACGCAGTGCTAAACACCGAATTTTCATACATATCGGGGAGACATCAGGGACCACTGAGTTACTCAATTTATAAATATTTACAATGGTAATATATTTAACATGACTATCGAAATCAATACCCTAATGAAGCCTTTTTCCAAATCACTATACAGTAATTTGAAAAAAAGGCAGAGATCTTCAAAATATGCATTTGAAAAAAAAATGCCAAAAATTTATGGTCATGAAAAAGTAGAATGGCCCACCTAACATTTTCCACCACTTAAATGTTAACCGATTTTGACCAGTTATTGATAATTACGTCGTCAGTAACACGCTATTATTTCACACCATTGTTCATCTTTAATCAATTTAAAAAAAAGTAACGTATAAACCTACAATTTATTATGACTGACAACATATCAAAAATTGGTCAAAATCGGCTAAAGTTAATGTTTTGGGAAACGTTTAGGGACGCCGTTTGTATGAAAAGTCTAATTTTCGCCGTGGCTCAACAAATTAAATGTATCAGCCAGTAGTCAGCCATTACCGCTAGTTAGGTACCTAGTAGTCGCAATTTCCGACTTATTTATAAAACAGTGTACTCGATCGTGTTTTTCAAATCAGTCACGTTACCGCAGTCTCTGTTGTTATTAATTCGTAATCGTGCAAAAAAGTGGATTATTAAAGTGGTGTGTTATATTGTTGTGTAGTCCGTGAACTTGGGAATAAAATGCAAAAAACAGTTTTGAAAAATTCGTTACAGTTGTGAAGTAATAACAAAAAACATTTTAATATCTTTATCCTAACGGCTACTACCCGACGACGCGAAGCGGCTAGCGGTGAGTCATCCGCATGCCGTTCGGGCTTGCGCTGAGCGTGCGGCCACCGACACAGGATTGCAGTGGACAATTTAACATAGGAGCAGCGGACATCAGGTAGAAATGGCTACATGCAAGAAATGTAAACAAAATATTATAGACAAAAGATTTCCCACATGCTGCAAATGCCAAAAACCGTTTCACGTAAAATGCACGAAACTGTCAGAAAAATTATTTAGCCTAATGCGCCTAAAGGAGACTAACAAATGGACATGCGAAGACTGTCAAAAGGCTAAAGATAATTCCAGCCTATCAATGACGATGATAAAAGCATCGACATCATCCACACCGACCACGGGTAATGCACCTAATTTACATACACCTAGCAACTATGTCACGGAACGTGTTAAATATAATATAAATATTTCGACTGAAAATTCCTTCGATTCTCTGCCGTCGGAAGATGACAGCAAAGAAGAAGAGTCGATTTTACTAAATCGAAGCTGTCCTGCCACCGGATACAGCTTAAAAGATGAATTGGAAGAATTCAAACTCAAAAACATCCTACTAGAACAAAAACTAACAGATGCTGAAAACGAAATTGAAAACTTGATCACAGAAAACGGCTCACTTAAACAGCAAATTTTGACGTATGAAAAAAGAAATGAAAATCTTAAACGTATTTGCAAATCAACGCCAGTAAAAAATATAAAAAGACTGAGAGGAATAAATAAGACAAGATTAAATTTCACGGATGTAGAACAGACAAAAACTGAAACCAATAATATTATTTTTTTAGATGAAAGTATCGCAATCTCGGATACGGAAGCACTACAACGTATATCAGAACCTGTGATGCAACCAGAAACGCCGAGACCAGGCAAAATAGATGCCGCTCAGAACACTGAACCTACTGGGAAAACTCTTGTATCCGAGCACGATATTACAAAACGTAGAGTGATTATTTTTAGTGATCAAAGTGGCAAAGGTATACGTAAAGTACTTCAAGATTTGTTAGGTGATAAGTATTTTGTGGCAGCAATAGTCAAATCCGATGCCCCCATCGAACAAATTTTGCTAGCATGTGACAAAGCATGCAAAGACTTCACAAAAACAGACTATGTCGTTATTTTAGGTGGATCTAGTGACCATAACCCAATAAGTTTGCAATCTTCTTTTTATAACTATTTATTATTGCTAGCTAACACAAATGTATTGATTGGTGAAATATGTCATAATAAGTTTCTGAATGTGCACAAGCTAAATAATATATCACGATTCGTTTGTTCTCAGTTCTCACATGCTACATTTGTACCATTAGATTATCATAATAGAGATATTGCATTGCGCAAACATGTTGCAGGACTGTTCCTGAGGGAAATATTACGTATTGACTATAATAAGAAACTATTACATAAAATTTATGAAAAACCAGAAGCACAAACACACCCAAAGAATCTCCTGACAACTTGTAGACAGAAACGAATTACAGACTACTTTAATAGGAAAAATGAAAATCATAGACAAAATCAAACTGCAGTTGCAAAAAACAAAATTAATGGGCAATACACCATACCCTACTTATTTGATCAAATCAAGTTGAATCAAGTTAAAGTGAAGGATAATGCGGAAACCGTTGACGTAGTAATCGAAGAGCAGAACAGAACACCAAATTTTTTTCGTGACTAATGACCAAAGTCTTAACAAAAACAACATCAACAATTTGGTAATAATGCATTTAAACACGCAAAGTATTAAGTCTAAAACAGACCAGTTAGAACTATTGACACACGCAAAGAGCATTGATGTCTGTTGCTTTAGTGAGACATTTTTAAATGCCAGTGAAGTAAACGTTCTGCAATTGGATGGTTATAAAAATGTTGCTTATTTTTGTCGTAAGCGCAAAAAACGAGGAGGTGTTGCTATATATATCAAACAATCAATGGACAACTATCGTGAACTGGAATGGGTAGCTGCAATGTCTGTTGAAAGTATTTTTGAATGCTGTGGGGTGGCATTGTGTGGACTAGGTTGTTTAATTATATGTGTGTACAGATCCCCAAATAGTAAACTTGATATATTTCTCGTGAACATGGAATATCTTCTACAAAAACTAGTAACACGAACAAGGAATAGTTACAAGAATATCTTCATATTAGGCGATTTTAATGTCAATATTCTTGAAAACACAAATAATACTGAGCTATTCTTGAACACATTTAAATTGTATAGATTGGACCATGTAATCAAAGAACCTACTAGGATAACAATGCACTCCCAAACATGCATAGATAACATTTTTACAAATGCAAAGCACTTCAAGGTAGAAGTCTTAGATTTCGGTATATCTGATCATACGTGTCAAATTATTTCGATTCCGACTGACTTAAGCTTTAATGAAAAATATTGGTATGCATACACCAGAAATCCTGATATGTATACGGAAATTTTTGTCCATTATATATCACAAATAAGTTTCTCCGATATTTACTTGTTGAACGATTGCAATGAAGCATATAGAGCTTTTATTGATAAATTTATTCAAATTTTCAACCTTTGCGTGCCGATTAAAAGAATAAAGATAACACACAAAAGAAGATCAAATTGGAGAACCAAGGGAATAGTAATAGCTAGCAAGCGCAAGAGGCAGTTATATGCTCAAACTTTAAAATCAAATTGTAGCAATTTAAAAAACAAGTACAAAAAATACTGCCAAGTCATGAAAGCAGTTACAAAGCAATCAAAGCGGAATTCAAATATAACATTCATACAACAAAGTGTAAATAAGAGCAAAGCGACATGGCAAATAATTAAACGAAATACAACAAAAATAAACAATATCAAGGAAACGGTGGAACTGATTAAGGTGGACAATACTCCTATAAATGATCCTATTAACATAGCTAATACATTTAATAATTACTTTACAAATTTAAATAATGACATAACTAATAATCAACAGTATAAAATGATCACCCAACCCAATTTAAATAGTATTTTTATGACCCCAGTGACAATACCAGAGGTAACAAGCATAATAAAAACGATAAAGAATAAAAAAAGTACTGGACATGACCAAATACCCATGAAGTTAATTAAATCAAGCGTTGATTACATTGCGGCACCGTTGGCTCACATAATAAACTTAACACTTGAAAGCGGAATTTTTCCCGATGAATTAAAAAAGGCATTAATAAAACCCTTATATAAAAAAGGTTCCAAACATGACATTACTAATTATAGGCCTATTGCATTATTGCCGAACTTTTCCAAAATATTTGAAAAAGTCATTCTAAACAGAATACTATCATTCTTTAAAACATATGCTGTATTAAATAAAAATCAGCTTGGATTCCAAAAGGGGAAAAATACAACATTAGCCATATTCAAATTTTTGCAACAAATATGGACAGATATACATAATAAAACAGCTTCTATTGGACTTTTTGTAGACTTGTCAAAGGCATTTGATTGTGTATCACACCAAGTTCTATTAAGTCAACTTGAACATGTTGGAATTCGAGGGCCAGCATTAAAATTAATTCAGAATTATCTGACAGATAGAACTCAAGCCATAATATTGGACGCATATGACAAATCAACAAAAACAATAAGGAAGGTACAGTCTAGTTATGAATACATTTTACGAGGAGTGCCACAGGGCAGTGTCCTAGGCCCCTTATTGTTTTTAGTATATATAAACGAGTTTCCCCTGGTGATTGATCACCTGTGTGTTATGTTCGCAGATGATGCTACTATATTTATATCTAACAACAAGTTGGGTAGATCGGACATTTGCAATGAATTGCGTAGTACTTTAAGAATAGTGATTAATTGGTTAGCATCTTTACATTTAAGAGTTAATTTAGATAAGACAAAAATTATACAATTTCTTAATAATAAACAGGCTAGACAAGACTTGAACATAAATATTGATAGTAAACGAATTGAGCAAGTAAACTCTACAAGTTTCTTAGGGGTAATTATCGATAGCAAACTAAATTGGAAGTCACACATTGAAAAAATAAATAAAAAAATTGCTAGCAGTTGCTACGCGATATCTATATTGATCAATGTAACTTCAATAGAGGTTGCAAAACAAGCATACTATGGAAATGTTTATCCTCAACTATCGTATGGTATAATATTCTGGGGTAACTCAGTGAACGTTCAGTCCACATTTATTTGGCAAAAAAAGTGTTTGAGAATAATATTTAATGTTAAAAATAGAGAATCTCTCAGACCTGTGTTTAAACACCACAGAATATTAACCCTGACGTGTATATATATACTGGAAATTTGTTTATTTATCAGAGAACGCAGGGAATTATTTTCAAAAAAATGTGATTCAAAGACAAATCTAAGATCTCAATATCAATATGACTTGTGTACAGTTAGGCCTACTAGTTATATACTGAAGAAGAGCACATATGTCACTGGAATCAAAATATACAATAAGTTGCCGGAAAGTATTAAGTCGTTAGATGGGACAAAATTCAAGAGAATACTGAAGAACTGGTTAATTTGCAAATGTTTTTATGATCTGAATGAATATTTCTTGTAATGTTAATCTCATATTTCATCTATATTTTAAATGTATTATTTATATTGTACGTCCGAAATGGGCAGACTGTTGAGACTTATTACCTATCTTATGACATTGTATGTACACAGTTTTGACAATAAATGACATCTTATCTTATCTTATCAGGCTAAACCCATTTATTTTTTCTAGTCACAAAACCACCAATGGATAGTTCATCTGATACATCATCCATATTGCCAATGGCAAAAGAAATTAAAATAAGTAATACAGAAATACTACGCGACGAGACAATGATCCGGGATTCCGAATCTGAAACTGATTCTTTAAACTTAAATGATGTCGATATGCAGGTAGACCAGGTAATTAAGTATATACTAAATTTAATTATGTATGCTACCTAGCCTCTTTAAATGGGGCAAATTTCTATGTACAGTCACGGAAAGTAAAAGTTTGTCACCTTTGAACCTTAACACCACCATACGAGTATAGTGCACAAATAAAAAACTTTCCGCGACTGTACACTCACGGACTTTAATTGTTGAGCCATTTTAATTGGTGTCTAATAAATTTTGGTATTTTAATAGTAATTAAGCTATGAAGGGTCCAGTGTAAAGTGAGCTCTAAAAATTAAATATTAAATATTAAAAAAAAAAAAAAAAAAAAAAAAAAAATATGGCTCTTCAATTAAAGTTCGTGAGTGTAGGTACACTCACGTATGGTGCGCATTATTAGGTATTTTTGCCTTTCCTAATATATATTGATCAGTGTTATGGTTCAATGTCTATCAACATCAAACATAACAGTGGAGCACCTTGTTCGACTGTGTTACGAGCGATATTCAAAAAGTCTTTTTTGACTTCCAGTAACATGTATTGTAAAAAAAAAATTTAGATAAAATTTGATTTCAAACTTATTTAGCGGCTTACATTATACATCTATATTTCATTTTTTTTTTATTTCATCCTAAAGTTTTTAAGTAAGTTGCCTGTGACATATGGACAGACAGACAGAGATGACGTAACTATAAGGGTTCCGTTTTTGTCATTTTGGCTACGGAACCCCAAAAAAGAACGCGTCTCGGCACAGAATCAATAATATTACAGACGTACATACCTACAGAAGGATCACTGTCTATCAAAATCGGCGTTTTGGCGCGAAAATAATATGCATAATTATGCCTTTCTGTCGCATTACACGTGCTCTTTCGTGAGCACTACGGAGTGCTCACGCATAATGCGAGCGAGCACGTATGATGACCCTTCATCATCATCATCCTAGCGTTGTCCCAGTCAGTACTGCAGTTGCATCCTAAAGGATGCCCGGGGACGGCTACCTAATCCCAAGAATTGGCGTAGGCACTAGTTTTTACGGAAGCGATTGCCATCTGACCGTCCAACCCAAACCTGAGCGCTAGAGTATTACAGAATAAATAAAATAATGGGGCAATGTTACTTTTATCAATATGATGATCATGATCCCAGTATCGCGATACAGCCTATCGCGACGCGATACGGCCTATTATACTATCAATATTATCACGACAATGTAAGTTCCTAGTCGCTAGAAAAAAAATCTAAATTGGGGACTCGCCTCTAGGGTTATGTATGAATACTGGGTTGTCCAAAAATCTCAGAGCCCATCCAATATTTACCAGTGACCTACCCATGGTTTGGGAAATGCAGCACGGCTGGCACATGACGGCGAGCGAGCTATCTCGCACGCGAGATAGACTATCCGTCCCTTTCTGTGTGTACCAATTATAGAGAGGCGGATAGTCTATCTCGCGTGCGAGATAGCTCGCGCGCTATCTTGTGCTGGCTGTGATATAAAAAACTTAAGTAAAGCCCCTCTTGCATGTAGTAGTGAAGTGTTCGAGCAGATGTTCGATTTTTAAAATGTCTCTTTCCCATACTACTCACAAATACAAATGTAAACTAATACATACACTACTATACATTTAAGAGGGGCACTACTTAAGCTATCTACCTGTACTACGGCTGAGCATAACATAACTAAAGTGCAGTGAGAGCAACAATTTTTAATGTAGATTTTTTTACAGACAAATTCACGAAAAGACAGCAACATAAATATAATTTCTAACACAGAGATTTCGGGAATATCATCATTCCTAAATTTAGGCGAAGTTTCTGACAACGAAGGAGTCTCCATATCAGATTTAAATCTAGTCGACCCTGTACGCTTTAACCAGGTAAAAGATATTTGGAAATTATTATCCTAGGCATAAAATAGAAAAGTAAAAAGTCGAGTCATAAAAAGTGCTAACATAAATTTCATTATGGGATCATATACCTGAAAATAGTAACTTATCTACCTATTATTAAATGACATTTTTTATTTGCAGGTGGCAGAAGATAGTCCGAAATTATTAAACAATAAGATCAAAAAGAAACCACAAAAAAAGCGAATAAGAGCATGTCGCACCTTAACTTCAAGCCTTAACTACTAGCCCCACTGGTCATCACTGGTTAACACGCATTGGTCGAACACTTTTGAGTTCAGTCAGACGAGAAGATACTTTTTAGGGTTCCGTACCAAATATTGAAAATGGAACCCTTATAAGATGACTTTGTTTCCCGTCTGTCCGTTGGTCTGTCAAGGCCTTTTTTTCGGGGATGGCTGAAGCAATCAGACTGAAATTTGGAATAGATGTAGTATTTAGTAATCCGCAAAATGCTTCATTATTAGAATTTATGGAGAAGTTTTATAGAGTAATATTTCAAGCTAACATGGTCATTTTCATTAGAATTACTATTAAAAAGGGTGTAATATTTACCATGTACATATATTTGTTGTTGCGAGTTCCCGATACGGTATTATTGATAGCGCAATTTTCAAGGAATTACTGACATAATTAAAAATGAAAGTTAACTTTCAGAAAATAGGTCTCAATAGCGGCCTTTACACGTAAAGTTCGGAATGCGTTCCGAACCGAGGATAGAACCGTCGGTTCATCCGTCGGTTTTAACCGCGCATAAAACTGTCATGCGCTAATTACGATCAAATGTGGCCACGGTTTGGATCGCGGTTAAATCTGTGATATCTGCCCGCAGTCCGAACTTTATGTTTATGAAAAAAATCAGTAAGCAGTTTGGCGCGCGCGCAAAACTGTAGACAGATGCGTACGCGCCTATCTCACGCATCGAACCGTCCATCGCCGCGCGTCGTGAGTATTTACACGTACGGTTTTAACCGAGGGTTGGCCTGACGCGAGGCGTTTACCGCGGTCAAA
Organism: Notocelia uddmanniana; assembly: GCA_905163555.1. Classification (NCBI taxonomy): domain Eukaryota; kingdom Metazoa; phylum Arthropoda; class Insecta; order Lepidoptera; family Tortricidae; genus Notocelia; species Notocelia uddmanniana. Next base: position 30,433,332 of record LR991055.1, read on the forward strand.
ACTTTACGTGTAAAGGCCGCTAATGGGTTAGTCCTGTCGAATAATGTACTCAAACCGTGGCAAGTGGGTTAATGTAGAAATAAAACCTTTTCACACCTGCTATTCAGAAAAGAGTACTTGTTGCCCTCAAATGAAGGATCAAAATAGTACTTTTCTTTCCTCATTTGAGGGCAACTATTACTCTTTTCCTCATAGAAGTTGTGTAAAGCATTATGTGCAACTCGGTAGCAAAATTATTTCATGTTTTTAGCAGCGGGCCTCATAGGCGATGTGAAAAGCAGTATGTGTCACACGGTAGCAAAGTTATTTACATCTTGGACGTAAACACTTAAATCCCTCGCTACGCTTAAGATTCTACTTTAGAATTCCTCGCTACACTCAGGATTGTAGAATCTTTCGTTTTACTCAGGATTTAATATACCGCCCTCACCATAAAAATATATCATTTAACTCCCTTGAGACACAATCTACTATTATAATTATAAACCCCTTAACTATTTGCTCACCTAATATTAAGTATAAAAACATGTAAGAGTTTGTAATGACACAATTGTAAGCCATAATATTACACTGATCAAGAAATAATATAAGGCGGCTAGCCGCCAAACACTGCTCTAAATTATGAGGAACTAGGCAGATAAGTCGAAGCATTTCTTGTTAAATAAATAATAACTAGTGCCTCCGTGAGCTGTATAGACCTTGCGAAGTCGATAATTATATGGAATTTCTTTTTTGATTTAGTTTTTGGATTTTTTTCGAAATGGCTCCGCCATTCTTCAAAGTGTCCAAACACTGCCTGGACAAAAAAATCCATATAATTATCGAACCTGCTCACAAAATTTCACGGGAATCGGTTGAGAAATGCGACCTGTAGAGGAGAACATCCGGATTCTGGACATACATACGAAAAATTGTTGTTTTTTTTTCAAACCTCAAAATTTCCCAAAACTGACTCGACTAAAGAGTTTTATATAACATTTCTAATGAGAAATGTGACCTGTAGAGGAGAATATCTGGACAGACATGAGAAAAAAAAATTTTTTTTTTCGAATCCAAAATTTCCAAAATCTGGCTCCAACCAAAAAATTTTATTTAATCATCAAACCTGCTCACAAAAATTCACAAAAATCGGTTGAGAAATGCGACCTGTAGAGGAGAACATCTGGACATACATACGAAAGATAGTTGTTTTTTTTTCAAACCTCAAAATTATTAAAAACTGAATCGACAAAAGAATTCCATATAACATTTCTGATGAGAAATGCGACCCGTAGAGGAGAACATCTGGACAGATATTCAATTCAATATTCTTTATTTCGGATAAGTTACATCCATATACAGTTAGTAGTAAATAACTTAAGACTATGTTAGTATTAGGTACATTTAGGTATTTTATTTATTTGAACACTGGACACATATGCGAAAAAAATTTTTTTTTTAATTCAAATTTCAAATTTTTTAAAATCTGGCTCCGTCCATAAAATTTTATTTAATCGTCAAACCTGCTCACAAAATTTCACGAAAATCAGTTGAGAAATGCGATCTGCAGAGGTTCTCCTCATCCGGATTCCGGACCGACATACGAAAGATTTTTTGTCGAAGCTGATACTAAACGCTTCGCTCGCTCGGTCAATTATGATATGATGGGACAACCTCACGGTACTACCTAAGGGTACTAGGCAACGATAAACATACTTAAAAACAAGAAATATGAGAGTTAATGTGTGCAAAACAAAAGTGATGGTGTTTAAAAAAGATGAATGTCTGACTGCGTGCAATAAGTATTATGATTGACGATGAGAAAGTGAACCAAGTGCATGAATTTGTGTACTTGGGTTCTTTATTTACAAGAGATGAAAGATGTGATAGTGATATTGAAAGGAGAGTGAAAGCGGGAAATCAGGTGAATGGAGCATTGCACTCGTTTGTCAGCAGCCAAAATATAACACAAAAAGCTTGACTAGCGGTTCACAGAGGAGTGCTTGTTCCTACACTCATGTATAGAAGCGAGACTTGGGTATGGCAGAAAAAGCATGAGAGTAGACTGAATGAGGTAGAAATGAGAGCGGTAAGAAGTATGTGTGGGGTACTTTTATGTGATTGGATAAAAAATAGTGTGATAAGTGAAAGATGTGGAATAGAAGATGATGTAGTGACTAGGGTTGATAAGGGTATGCTTCGGTGGTTTGGGCATATAGAGAGAATGAGTGAAAGTAGAATGACTAAGAAGATTTACGCAAAGGAGGTGAGTGATAGTGTCGGAAGGGGACGACCAATGCGAGGTTATCTCGATCAAATTTCGGCGATACTGAAAAAGGGCCCGGTCAGAAGTACCCGCAACCGACGAGCATGTATGAGAAGATGTATGGATGTGGCTGAAGCCAAAGAAGTATGTAAGGACCTTAGTATTTGGCGTTCTTTGTCTCTGCCTACCCCATGGGATAACGGCGTGAGTATATGTATGTATGTGTATGTAAATACAAGAAAACATCCATGAATCAGGAACAAATACTTGCGCTCATCATACAAGTATTTGACTATACCGGTATTCGAATCCGGGACCGCGCTAGCTTCGTAGGCAGGCTCACTAGCTCACTATAATTCTTGCATTTCACGAAGGCGAGTAGATTTGACGAAACTGGACTTTAATAACATAACAATACGAACTACTCCACTAGCTTTCGTGAAATACAAGTACTATACCAAGTACCAACACTACCAACTAAGCTAACCGCGTCGTCAGATGATATTTGGTATAGGGTGATATTTAGTACATGTTATTTTAGGGGCATGTTACAGTGACACATTAGTTATTTTTATAATACAGATTATAATTTACCTGTGATAAACAATAAATATATTTCATCACACTTCTGATAGCCTCTCGTTCGCAATTTTCTGCTTACGCCCCTCGTTAAACAATGTACTATTAATTGATTGATAGGGTTGAATTGTGAAAAACCCCAAAACACGTGATTCATCAATTGTGACTTAAGAGCACTATACTAAGTTTCAAGTAAAATCAACCTAATTAGAATGTTAAGCAACAATCCGATTAGTCATAAATATATTCAAAGGCGAACGTTATTAATTTTAACCTAACCTAACCTAACCGGAAAGGGCAGCAATTGTTGATCAGATAAATTAGATCAACAAAAACTGTTCAGATCAACAATTGACTGACGCCGCAACCCGTCTGATCAACATTTGTCGAGTTTAGTGATACTTCTCGGTGAGGTCATTGAACCTAGGTTGGGTGAGTGACCTAGGTTCAATGACCTACCTAGATGGTCAAATTTTCCTAAATATTTTTGAGTAGGTACCTAAACTGAATTTATCTTATTGTTTCACGATTTCAATGGTAGCATTTTTTGGCGAAACATTAAATAAACTCAGTTTAAAACTGACAAATCTAAATGCCTATCCATCAGCTAACACCGGTACTTTCATCGACCCGGATACACTTCGCCTAGCCGTTGGTCTCCGTCTCGGGGTTGATGTTTGTGTGGACCACAACTGTGCATCCTGTGGGGCCCCTGTCGATCGTCTGGGCCATCATGGGCTTGCCTGTTCATTCGGTGCCGGCCGCCTGTCCCGCCACGCCGCACTCAACGACATCCTGAGAAGGGCGCTCATCAGCGCCAACGTTCCCGCTGCTCTGGAGCCCCAGATCGTGCGGGGCGATGGCAAGCGCCCTGACGGGATGTCTTTAATTCCATGGAGGATGGGTCGCGCTCTAGTGTGGGACGCCACATGTGCCGACACTTTGTCTGCTTCCTACCTCCCATCGACCAGCAGGCGTGCCGGGGCCGCGGCAGACGCTCGAGAACGGCTTAAGACCACCAAATACGAGTGTCTCGGCACCCAATACGAGTTCGCTGCATTCGGTGTCGAGACTCTCGGCTCGTGGGGCAAAGGCGCGCGTGGACTTCACAGGATGCTCAGGAAACGTTTGCGGGAGGCAACAGGCGATCCTCGTGCGGGCAGCTTTCTCGCACAAAGAATCGCTATTGCAATTCAGCGCGGGAATGCTGCCTGCATGATGGGCACCCTGCCTAAGGGGCCACATTTAGATTTTTTATAGGTTAGTTTTAATTATTTTTAAGTTAGAGTAATTTCTATTTTGTTATTTCACATGTTTTTTCTGAATAAACATTAATATTTCACAAATCTTATAAATCTGCGAGACATCATTTATCGTCAATATTTTATACGATGATTAAGTAATTGATTACGATGACAAGGTGAAGTTAATACCTATTGTCCCATTATGTCACGTGTTTTTTTGTATAATAAAACCGGACAAGTGCGTGTCGGGCCACGCCCAATGTAGGGTCCCGTAGTTGCCCACCCGTTACATTATGAGGATTTAAAATCCCACATACTTGTATTTACTACATGTTTGAAACAGGTAACAGCGTTATTTAAGTAATCAATGGAAATTGGGGGATCGCCGTTACTCTACGTCCGTATTAGGAGTTACCTTGAATAACCTACACGTGGTCCCCGGGTGGTGCTAACAGAGCAACAACTTTGGCAACTGCACTGTCCTCCAGGACCTCGCAGTGCTCACTGGATACCTACTACACGAAGAACTCGAAAATACAAGAAAAGAATGAGTCCAGTGACCAAGAATGCCATACGATAAATAAATAAAAATAATGGAAATTGTACGAAAGTTTTCTTTTCCATGCACTTTTCTTAAGATCGGCTATTACTCGTTAACTGGTAATGTCTACTTAGCTGTTATTAGTTTTGCTTTTAATAATACTACTACCATGATCTTTTTCACATACCCAGTAGCAACCGTTTAGTTGGCAGGCATCACACTTTCGCACAATACGTAAACCACAAATGCGAAAGTATTAGTCAGAAAGTTCATTTTCGGTCATAAGAAGTTTCATATTGATTGTGAAGCAAAGTGGCAACAGCGCACAACAGAAAACAACCAATCGTGGAGAAAGTGGCTCCTGATTGGTCCATTTGAATCAGATCAACAATTGATGGAGTGGATTTGTATAAAAAATGCTATGAAGAGTTCGTAATTTTGCCACCAGAGGGATAGCAAATGTTGATCCGATCGGAGCCACATTTGTATGCAGAGTCATACATTAGATCAACAAAAACTGTTCGGATCAACATTTGCCAACGGATCAACAATTAACTGATGCCACAACCCATCTGATCAACATTTGCCGAGTGGAGATATCTATATATATATATATATATATTATATATATATATATTTGTGTATGTACGAGGGTGGTTTGAGAAGTAACTTGGTTTGATATGAAAAAAAAAATTTTGAGCGATTGTATATATTTTATTTTTCGACATAGTCCCCTCGAAGCTCGACGCACTTGCCCAACGTTTCTGCACCTTCTCGATGCCTTCACGAAAATGCGTTTCTTCGAGGTCCTCGAAATACGCGTTTACCTCCTGTATCACATCTTCGTTGGAGTTAAACTTTTTCCCCGATAAAAAGATTTTGAGTTTGGGGAATAGGTGATAGTCCGACGGGGCCAAATCCGGGGAATAAGCGGGGTGAGGAAGGAGTTCAAACCGTAATTCCGACAATTTTTGTGCAGCGACACGACTTGAATGCACCGGTGCGTTGTCATGGTGAAACATTACTTTCTTTCTTGCCAAACCTGGCCGTTTCTCGGCTATCGCCGCATGCAATTGGTCCAACAGTGATGCATAGTATGCCCCAGTAATGGTTTTTCCCTTCGCAAGGTAATCAATTAAGAGAATCCCCTTTGCATCCAAAAAAACGGATGCCATCACTTTTCCAGCTGATGGAATGACCTTGGCTTTCTTTGAAGTTGGCTCACCACGACCAACCCATTGTCTGGACTGTTGTTTCGTGTCCGGAATATAGTGATGAATCCAGGTTTCATCCATTGTCACAAAACGGCGAATAAAGTCTGTTGGATTTCTTTCAAAGACCTGGAGATTATCCGCAGATGTTCGCATACGAACACGCATTTGTTCTGGAGTGAGCAGCCGCGGCACCCACCTTGCACACAGCTTTTTCATGTGCAGTTCGTTGTGCAAAATAAAATGCACCCGCTCAGAAGAGATGTTTGTGGCTTCAGCTAATTCGCGTACCTTCAATCTTCTGTCGGTTAAAACCAAATCATGGATTTTATCGACTATTTCGGGTACAACCGCCGTTTTTGGGGCTCCAGGACGAGGTGCATCATCAATGCTTGTCCTGCCTCGCTTGAACTCATTCACCCAAAGTCGAACTGTCTCATAGGAAGGACACGAGCTACCCAATGTAGGTAAAATGCTTTCATGGATTTCTTTTGCAGTTTTACCTTCCAAAAAAAAGAACTGAATTACACCACGAATTCCTATTTTCTCCATTTTGCCGCGCTACTCCGATCACTTTTGTTTAAACTACTGTCAAATCTAAAATTCCCGCCAAAAATGACATTTGGCCACAGATAAATTATCTTGATTAAATAATCTTTGTGAATAGTTACATAGATTACACTAACGCCATCTATCGGTATCCGAAACAAGTTACTTATCTAACCACCCTCGTATATGTCTATATGTATTTTATAAATGTATTTTTAATAAGTTCTCTTGTAAAGTTAAATGCCTGCACCTGATGTTTCTGTTTAGCCCAATGGTTGACTGGTAGAGAATGCCTTATGGCATTAAGTCCGCCATTTGTACATATTTCTTGTATTGTGCAATAAAGTTTAAATAAATAAATAAAAATAAATAAATGATATAATTTGTACTGGGTTGACAGCTGTCACCGGACTCTTCTTACATGAAAAACAGTATAAGACATTTCTAAGTCCGTGGAATATTAAAAAAAAAACGCCTGCTTGGATCTGTGGTCCGCAATGACATTGACAGTTCATCATAGGTTGGTCGTATGACTTGAACCGCTATGTTCCGCCCCTGACCCATAATATATATACGTAGATTTGCTTTTTCATCACTTTATTTGATATCCAACATTCACAAAGTAGGAAAGTATCGATATCTTTTGTAAGTAAAAAAACACGCGCAATTTTACTTGTCACTGTTTTGTCTACCACTTGGAAATAATTACTACTACCTTAAGAAGTATTGTTATTAATTCGCTTCTGTTACAAACCTCACCTTGTATAGTCTGGAAAAAAGTGTTGAAATTAAAAAGTGGCAACACTGTAGTGTCATCCCTTTCTTTCTTTCAATTCAGTTAATCTGTTATTAGTTACAAGTTAGTACGTAAGGTAAAACTGTTAGTACTAATTAAATAAATAAATAGATAAAAATCTAAGAAAAAAGACACGACCCTACAGTGTTGCCACTTTTTAATTTCAACACTTTTGCCAGACTACAAAATACATATGTGCAGGTCAAACATCCACAAGTGAAATTCAATCGTACCAACATAAGCCGAGTGGACCGGGTTAACAATAGCAATAATAACAACAGATTGAAACGCGGTAAAACTCTCTCGGCCACAATGGATCCGGGCCCCGTTTATTGTTCCACGCATTTTAATGAACCCGTCATGCTCAACATGAATACTGATACTCATAATCATTCAGACACATTAATAAACCATTATCTTACAGTTAAACGCTGTAGGATGAATTCAAACTGGTGTTTTATTTAGTTAAATTACGATAATGAATAGGCATTTTTTGTCAGAAGTGGACTTGTTAAACTTACCTTAAAATAAATAAATCAATATGGCGGACAATCTTACACAAACCCAAACTAAGCAAACCTTTAACTATGAGTCCTACATGACGGTATACATACTTATATACAGACTAGCTTTTGCCCGCGACTTCGTCTGCGTAGAACTCATTCTAGCTTTAGAATTATTTGTTTTCCCATAAATCTTTCACCCTTCTTTACACCCCCTTAAGAAATGATTACATTCAATATGAAATGCTCTTTACCGCGCACGGAAAGTTTTAATAGGGATCCTTTTTTCAAAACGAATCATGATATCAGCCGAAAGACGTCCACTGCTGGACATAAGCCTCCCCCAAAGAGTGAAACAATGGCCGCTCCTTTGCCATCCGCATCCAGCGGACACCTGCGACCTTTACCAGGTCATCAGTCCACCTTGTGGGGGGCCTACCCACGCCGCACCTTCCGGTACGTAGTCGCCACTCGAGAACCTTTCCTCCCCAACGGCCAACGGTTCTACGTGCAATATGCCCCACCCACTGCCACTTAAGTTTAGCGGTTCGGTGGGCTATGTCGGTTACTTTGGTTCTACTGCGGATGGCCTCATTTCTGATGCGATCACGCAGAGATACTCCTAGCATAGCCCTCTCCATTGCTCTTTGGGTGACTTTGAGCCTTCTTATGAGGCCCATAGTAACCGACCACGTTTCCGTGCCATATGTCATCACTGGCAACACACACTGGTCAAAGAGTCTCGTCTTGAGACACTGCGGAATATTGGACGAAAAGAGGTGCCGTAGCTTCCCGAACGCTGCCCAGCCGAGTTGGATTCGACGATGAACCCTTCTCGAAGTTGGACCTAACTAACTGGACAGGTCTGTCCTAGGTATATGTAATCGTCTACAACTTCTAGTAAAAGTGTCCGATTGTAACGGGAGTACTACGTGCTCGTGCTTTCAAAACGAATGATTAAGCTTATTTCAGAATATCAAATGTACCGATTCTAGACGAATGAAGCCCGTAAAAATATTACATGTACAATGATAAAAGTCTCGCTACGCAGTTCTTCCGTAAAACTTCCCCACAGAGCGGGTTATTCATGTAAGTATGATGGCCGAAGGCCGAGTATTCACACAGAGCGGGCTTCTTATGTAAGGTTGAGGGCCGAAGGCCTGAAGCAGAGAGGCGAGACACGCGAAGCCAAAGGCCGAGCATCCTAACAGATTGGTTTTTTTATGTAAAGTTGATGACTAACGGGCCGAAACGGAGTGGCAAGGCATGCGAGGCTGAAGGCCGAGCATTCACATAAAGCGGGATCCTTATAATTATAAGGCAGAGGGCTGAAGGCCCGGAGCTGTGCGGCACGCACGCGAGGCCGAAGGCCGAGCGACCCAACAGAGCGGGCTCTTTATGTAGGGCCGAAGGCCTGAAGCAGAGTGGCGATGCACGCGAGGCCGAAGGCCGAGAGTCCTAACAGAGCGGGCTCCTTATGTGGGGCCGAAGGCCTGATGCAGAGGGGCAAAGCATGCGAGTCCAAAGGCAACACAGAGCGGGCTTCTCATGCTGATTATTCACACAGAGTGGCAAGGTAGCCAACAGAGAGCGGTCCGCTCATGTAAGGCTGAGGGCCGAAGGCCCGAAGCAGAGCGGCAATGTACGGGAATGCGGGCAAGGCCGAGAGTCACAATGCTTAGGACATATAAACAGATAGACAAACAGACACGAATTCTCAAAACTGCTGAAATGTGTTCTGTTTTGATGCCAATGGCCCTCCAATTGCTCCATTGATTTATCGAATATCTTCAATGTACAGATTTTCGACCCTCTACAGCTTTATTATATGTACGGATGAGCAGAGATCCAGGGGCCTTTCAGTTCGAAGTAGGAATTTTTCTATGGCAATGTTAGTTTAACTTGTTTGTACCGGATGTCACTGGGTGCTATCTCTATCGCACTTGCATATTGAAGTGACAGAGATGCAGCGGTCGTGCGGTTAGTTCTTACTAAATATACAACGGCGCTACGATCTATGTGGAATACTTCACTGGTCTTACACTCTATTTCAGTGTATATATATATATATTGTAGTTTGTGCATAGATCTAAGGTGCTCCAACTCTCAATGTTGACGATTGGGCTGCCCAGCCCAAGTGATCTCTTATATCAAACGGTTATTATGGTGTGAAGGGTCACCATTACGTAAAAAATAATACACGACAAAATTAAATTGTACACCGACGATACAAAGACTGCATTGAAGCAGCTGTTTTTGTATTTAAGCATATGAAGACAAACAATTCCAAAGTATCGCAAATTTATTTTGATTTACACGCAATAATATACCTAATTGCTAAGAGGTTATGCTCAAAAATAGCTTCATCAATCAGAAGGAATTATAATACTTCGGCTTTGACATATCGAAACGTCAGCTTGTTTACAATACGTCAAATTCTGCTATGGTTAAATTAAATTTATTGACACGCCGTTATATTCTCTATTGGCTGAAACTTAAAGCTGAGAATGGCGTATGAGTGTTTAAATCACACCGTTTCATAGACCGTATTTGCACCCCCGATTTCATCCCTTTGTGGGTGATTATCGGGGACAAAAAGTATACTATAAGTGAATCCAGATTATATACTGTTAGTATACAAAAAATCATCTTGATCTGTTCAGCCGTTTTTGCGTGATTGAGCAACAAACATCCAAACATCTAAACTTTCGCATTTATAATATTAGTGGGATAAACACATACTTAAATACATAGGAAACATCCAAGACTCAGGCACAATGTTCAAGATAAATGCACAAAAAATTCCCTAACCGAAATCCGAATCCGGGACCTCCGGCTTCATATGTAAGGTCAATACCAACTAAGCCAAAGCGGTTGTCAACATGCTTATAGACACCGCAAAACTTTCCACTCTTTTAATGTAGCTAGATTATATACTTGATTATTTACTAGCCCTGGAATAAGCTATATGTATTCTTGGTTGATGGATTTGATTCATTTACAGGTGTATAACTTTAATCCTTGAGTCCATAGCTTTGCGATCATTATTCATCATCCAACCTCCCTATAATCATTAATCAAACTTATTAATAAAAAAAATAAAAAAAAACCTCAACAATGAAGCTTATCAGTAGTAAGTAGTGATGTGCGATTAACGCGAAGATAGAAAAAATGATTGCCAAATTTGAATATGACATCGGGTTGTCACCGCATATTTTTTTGAAAAGTTTTACGTTTTTCATCACCAAGCCTGATGAAAAAACAGGAACGTTTCTTTACATTATTTTCCGACTCATCCTCATCCCCATCCTCCTAGCGTTATTCCCAGTACAGTTGCATCCTGAAGGATGCCTGGGGTCCGCTACCTAATCCCAAGAATTGGCGTAGGCACTAGTTTTTACGGAAGCGACTGCCATCTGACCTTCAAATTCGAGGGGGAAACTAAACCTTATTGGGATTAGGCTCTTGAAGTGAGTGGGCAACTTGACTGTTAGCTGAAGTTCTCAAGCCGCCCGGAGGCCTCTAACTTGGCTTAACGACTGCTATCATAGACAGCAACCGGGATCAACGGCTTACTGTGCCTTCCAAAGCACGGGAGCGCTCAGTTAGTAACCACTCAAAGCGGTCACCCATCCAAGGTCTGACCTCGCCCGACATTGCTTAACCTCGCATACCGCACGTGGTACGCAGGCGCCGCTGGGCCACGAACGCTCCATTATTTTCCGACTAAATCAGGAAAATAACCTTTTTTCTTGTGCTGGTACCGGACGATGTTCCTGGAAATATTGCTGAATATCGGAATGTTGGCAACAGCACATAAATAAATAAATAAATATTTGGGGGACAGTCTTACTTATATCGACCTAGTCCCAAACTAAGCAAAGCTTGTACTATGGGTATTAGACGACGATATACATACTTATATAGATAAATACATACTTACGAGGGGCGTTCAATAAATTCTCGGTATTGACATCTTTTAAACCTCTTTGGTAAACTTTTTAATACTGGCCGGTAAAAGTCATTCATTAATATTTAAAAAAAAGTAAAATTAAAACGGCGATGTTCTTTTGTTTTTTGTAAGTACCGAACAAACGTGATCACTGAGCGTTATTTCAATGTTGGTTAAATTAAAGCACCGAGCGGTAATAAAATTCTTGACCAAACACGTCAAAAATCAATAAGCTGTAAAAAAGAAATGGATTGTGTTTACCGTGAGTCTGCTCCTTCTTTATCAACAATTCAGAAGTGGTCAAGTCAATTTAAGCATGGGGCAGAGAGTATCGAAGACGACCATAGAGCTGGTCGGCCCGTCGAAGCTTCTTCATAAGAAAATTTTAAAAAAGTGGAGAAAATTATATCTGAAGATGGTTGAGTAAAGGTGAAAGCAATAGCTCAAAGAACTAACCATTCTATTGGTACTAGACACGATATAATTCATGACCATCTTAATATGTCAAAAGTCAGTGCGATATGGGTACCGCGAATCCTGACACCGCTTCAGAAGAATACGCGTGTTGCTCGTTGTTCCGAATTTCTTGAGGTGTGCGGTGAAATTCCTGATAAGATACTGCAAAACTTTGTTAGTAGAGATGAAACGTGGGTTCATCATTATGACCCTGAGAGCAAACAAGAGTCCATGCAGTGGCACATTAAAGGAACTCCTCACCCCAAGAAGTTCAAGGTCGTGCCTTCAGCTAGCAAGGTCATGGTCACAATATTCTGGGATTGTGATGCAATGTTGCTGATCGATTATAAAGAAAAGGGTGTAAGTATTAAAGGAGAGCGCTACGCTAATATTATATGCCAAATAAGGGAAGCAATCAAACATAACAGACGGGGAAAATCAGCCAAAGGTGTTCTGCTTCTACACGAAAACGCCCCTGTGCATAGTGCTCATATTGCCAAGGCTGCTGCTCTTGAATCTGGACTCGAAACTATTACATACCCACCGTATAGTCGAGACTTGACCCCGAGTGATTTATATTTGTTTCCCAATGTCAAAAATAATCTACGTGGAAATTAATTATCTAACGATGAAGCATTGAAGACAGTAGTGTAGGAGCATTTTGACACCAAACACAAAAAATATTTTTATGAGGGGTTAATAAAACTATTTGACCGGTCTTATAAGTGCATAAACATAGGAGAGGAGTATATTGAAAAATAAAAATAAAACACCTATAATATTCTTTTGTTTTCATTCTAATACCGAGAATTTATTGAACGCCCCTCGTAAGTACATAGAAAACATCCAAGACCCAAGAACAAATATCCGTGATAAATGCACAAATAAATGCCCTGGCCGGGATTCGAACCCGGGACCTCTAGCTTCGGAGGCAGAGTCACTACCAACTAGGCTAAACAGGTCGTCATCTGCAGTTACAAGTACCTACAAATATTATGACTATAAATAAATAAATAAATATTGGGGGACAATCTTACACAAATCGACCTAGTCCCAAACTAAGCAAAGCTTGTACTATGGGTACTAAACGACGATATAAATACTTATATAGATAAATACATACTTGAATACATAGAAAACATCCAAGACCCAAGAACAAATATTCGATAGTCGATTTGTTGCGCCATGTTTAAAAATGATGTTATACCAACCCGCTACACCTTATTCCAAATAATATGAAAAATCATGGATTGCAAGGAAAATTACTTTGAGATTAATAAAATTAGTATCTAACCAGTGTTATGTTTGAAAGGTAACTAACGACACAAATAAGCTAAGGTGCTTCAAACAGTATTTATCCGTAATATCACATAGATAAACGAAGTTACAGTTTTAATGTTATAGAAACCGAACTATACATATAAAAACACGAAAAAATGGTGCATCAGTCTCTAAAAATGCAATATAAAAGCACTAAGTCGATTAGAATTAAGTGTGCTAACATCAAATTAAAAAGGGATGTATAAACCTGCAAAATCTCTACACAGTATCTGGAAATGACCGGGCTAAAAAGATTCAAAGAGGGCTCGATGTCGCTCGCCCCTGGAATGCATGGTAAAGTCTGTTTCAATTTCACGGGGCGTTTGTTGGGCTGCGAGGACGCCCAAAGGTGTCATTCCACTGAAAGCTGCCCCGACTTATGAGTTGTTTATTTTTTTGGAAGGAAAAGTTTCTTCGGTAACGTAGATTCGGGTATGTCTTTGGTATATTGGTAATGCTATACTTTTGTACATTGAACTAAAAGTATGAACTAAACTTTTTGTTTACTTGAATAAATAGGTAACTGGTACATATATGTACCACATATTTTGATGCTTATTGCTTATAATCTTTTACATACAGTACAATTGTTACGTTAATTATGTGTGCCACGGAAAGTTTCTTCGGTGATGTAAATAAACGAGTATGTCTTTGGTATATTGGTAATGCTATACTTTTGTATATTGAACTAAAATTATGAACTAAACTTTTTGTTTACTTGAATAAATAGGTAACTGGTACATATATCTACCACATATTTTGATGCTTATTGCTTATAATCTTTTACATACAGTACAATTGTTACGTTAATTATGTGTGCCACGGATAGTTTCTTCAGTAATGCAGATAAACGAGTATGTCTTTGGTATATTGGTAATGCTATACTTTTCTACATTGAACTAAAAGTATGAACTAAAATTTTTGTTTACTTGAATAAATAGGTAACTGGTACATATATCTACCACATATTTTGATGCTTATTGCTTATAATCTTTTACATACAGTACAATTGTTACGTTAATTATGTGTGCCACGGATAGTTTCATCAGTAATGCAGATAAACGAGTATGTCTTTGGTATATTGGTAATGCTATACTTTTCTACATTGAACTAAAAGTATGAACTAAACTTTTTGTTTACTTGAATAAATAGGTAACTGGTACATATATCTACCACATATTTTGATGCTTATTGCTTATAATCTTTTACATACAGTGCAATTGTTACATTAATTATGTGTGCCACTGAAAGTTTCTTCAGTAATGCAGATAAACGAGTATGTCTTTGGTATATTGGTAATGCTATACTTTTGTATATTGAACTAAAAGTATGAACTAAACTTTTTGTTTACTTGAATAAATAGGTAAGTGATACATACCAGATATTTTGATGCTTATAGCTTATAATCTTTTACATACAGTGCAATTGTTATGATATTAGATATTATATCAATGGAAAAAATAAAAATATGTCATCTTAAGTATAATATTGCCTCGCTCACTCGCTCTTCTTTTTTGCCTGACAAACAGCCAAGAAACAAATGTCGAACCTTGAAATAGTGGAAATATTGCCAAGTGAGTACACTATTCCACTTCATTGTGCAGCCTGAGTGCAAAGGCGTGTCGAGGAGCGGGCACGGCGAAATCCATTCGGGATGGGGCCCTAATGCTTCCGACTTGGCGCCGTCTGCGGTCAACGCCGATGTGTTACTTAACTTTCGACTAAACGTGCGCCTTTACACAATCTGAGACTAATTGCACAGTGTAATTGTTGTACTTTTCGAACAAGCGTTAGGAAATCAACAGTAAAATCCCGTATGTATGTATTAATAGTTTGTGTGGCTGTTACATAAAAAAGGAATAAAAATACGAGTGTTGGTTTATGAAACGAGCCGAAGGTGAGTTTCATAATAAGATCACACGAGTGTTTTAATGCTTAATTACGTACAGTCGCATACATAACTTTACCTACATAAGTTTTCTACAATATGTATAGATTATGTCCTGCATTTTCAAGTTAGTGGTACTATTAACTTATTCGTAGGCATGGGATTAGGTGCCTGTTGTATTGAATTTAAAATGGCAACATTGTTTCCTGCCGGCGTTTTGTCTATGTGTAGAGTAGGGGATGAGGTTTTGTTCTTGGTGTAAAAAAATCGCTTCGGAACTCGAGAAATAAAGATATCGACTCGTACCGGTGGTGCGGAAGCTGCTGGATTACTCTATAGGGACCCCTCATGCCGGAATCCAACTTGCCCGAACTCTGCGAGCTTTTGCCGACAAACGCGAAGTCGCCCAAAGCATATTCGCGTGGCGGCTTTCGCCCAACATTGGTCAATTGATCTTGTCTGGTCTGGTTCGTGTTCAAGAGTTCTGAAGCATGTTGTCTTCTTAATGTCATCAATGCCTCGCGGTTCGCATGCGAGTTTTCCAATGCTACATCTCTTACTAGCGCTCTCAACACGGGCGTGGTTGCTTCGACCCCAATTAGAAGCTGTAGGGGTGAAGTCTGAGTCGTAGATTGTTTGGTGATATTAAGAGTTAGTTGAATTTTCCAGAGTGTGTCGGACCAACTACTGCTTTTATTATTTACCTCGACACGTAACAGGTTTAAGACAGACCGGCAGTAACGCTCCGCTTGTCCATTTTCTTGGTGCATGCCAGGCGTTATTAAATGTGTGGCACATCCCAAACCAGAGACCCAACTTTGAAATTCTGAACTTTGGAACATTCTACCCCGATCGGTCACAATTAGAGAAGGTGTACCGAATAAGGAAAGGGCGTTTGTGAATACGCGCTTAAGTTCGTCGGTATCCTGTCTGCGTAAAGAATATAGGAGGCAAAATTTTGAAAAGGCATCTACTAGTACTAAAACGTACTTGAATCCATTCGACTCGGGTAATGGACCTAACACATCTATATGGACAGTGGAGAAGGGACAATCAGGTTTAGTCCAAGATTGTATGGGCTGATGGGGACCCCGGGGGATCTTTTTTTGTGACAAGCAAACCACACAATGGCCAATGTATTTTTTTACGAATTGCCTTAGGCTCGGAAACCAGAAATGACGAAGAATTAAGTCAACAGTTTTGTCTATGCCAATATGTTCATGATCGTCGTGAAAGACGCGTAGGAGGCTAAGCCTGTGCCCTTTTGGGATAAAAAATAGGAGACGCGATTCTTCGCCAGAATGACTGTACTTGTAGTACAAAAGGTTGTTCTTAACAACATATCGGGATGGATCCAACTGACCGTCTCTCAATTTCTCCATCAGTTCTTGTGTCTCGGAATCGGCTGTTTGGGCAATTTGAGCCCAGTTATTAGGACGACGAATAAGTGACACATTCAATGGATTTCGACTTAAAAAGTCTGCGTGTTGCATTAGAGCACCCTTTCGATATTCAATGGTGAAACGGAAGTCTTGCATGTAAACCCACCAACGGGCTACTCGTGGAATGAGATCTTTCTTTCGTTCGGTTAGTTTCAGTGAGTTACAATCCGTCACTATCTTAAAGTCAATGCCAATAAGATAGTGGCGAAAATGTTGTAGTGCTTTAACTATGGCTAAAGTCTCGAGCTCATAGCTGTGATATCGAGACTCCGCGCCATGAGTTGCTCTACTGAAATAACCGACAACGCGTTTCCGTTTACCTTCATGCTCTTGTAACAAAATCGCACCATAACCGATCGCACTAGCGTCAGTGTGAAGCTCAGTGGGCAATTTCGGGTCGAATATTGCAAGTACGGGTTCTTCCGTTAAAAAAGACATAATTAAATTACGTGCCGCGTCTTGTTCTTCACCCCAAATAAACGGTTGACCCTTTTTTGTAAGCCTCACAATGCTAGCGGTTTTAACTGCGTAGCTAGGTATATAACGTCTAAAATACCCAGCTAGACCCAAAAATTGCCGCACTTGCTTAACATTCGTTGGTTTCCTTGACTTTAATAAAGCTTCTACCTTCCTAGGACTCGGTCGTACCTGACCTTGGCTAATGAGTCTTCCTAAATACTCGACTTCTGTTTCTAAAAAGGTACATTTTTTCAAATTTATAGAAAACCCAGCGTTCGTAAGGCAAGTGAGCACCTGACGTAGAAGGTCTAGCCCTTCCTCTATCGAGTCTGATAAGACCAGCACATCGTCTATATAGCTAAGGACCTTGCCAGTGTCAATTAACGGTTTTAGAGTTTTGGATATAATCCTCTGATAAACTACCGGTGCATTCGTCAAACCATACGGCATTTTCAAATATTCAAAATGGCCCTCGGGTGTGACGAAGGCAGTTTTTTTAATGGATTCATCGTCCTTAAGGGGCACTTGGTGAAATCCAGTGGCCATATCCAGACTCGTAAAATATTTACTGTTACCTAGTTTGTCTATATGATCATCAATCAAGGGCAAGGGGAATCTCTCTCTAATGGTATTTGCGTTAAGTGCGCGATAGTCAACGCACATCCTATCAGACCCGTCTTTCTTTTTGACGAGTATGATAGGACTCGCGTACTCGGACTGCGACTCTCGGATGATTCCTTTACTTAATAGATCGCTTGTAATGTCGCGAACCCTCAACTTTTCGTCAGCGGAAAGCTTATAGGGACGATAATGCACAGGAACATCACTTTTTAACTTTATTTCCATGCTGCCAGTATTAACAGTTGATGTCGCTGTACCGGTAACGAAAGAACTGGAAAAACCATTAATCAGTGAGAGTAGACGATTTTTGTCCTCCCCCACCAATGGCGTATTTATGAGATCAGACTCTAAGTCACGTATGTGGTGTACCTGAGCTGCACTATCTACCCTTATCAATCGTTGCCCGTTACTAGTACGTATGTAAGTAACCCCTTTACGGTTTAGGACATCTGTACCTAACAATATGGGCGCACTAATACAACTGGAAGGCACAACAAATAGATCCACCTCCATGGATATCTCAGGGAATTCAATCACGGTTGTTACATAGCAAGTAGATTCTATCTCCTGACTACCTATACCACGCATTAATCGATATGATGGAACCCTATTGCAAGTTAGATGTTTAACAACCGCATCAGAAATCAAAGAAATATCAGAACCACTATCAATTAAGACGTCTACCGAAACCTTATCAATTACCGCTGTCATGGCATTACTGCACCGGGCGTCGTTTGACAAAAATTTACATTGTTGCTACCCTGACCTTTGGATTCGACGCGATGTTTAGCAAAACATTTGTCAGCTGTATGCCCTAGCTTGCTGCAATAGGTACATATTATGGGAGTTTTATTTGATGCTACAGGGGCTGTAGTTGAATTATTAGATTCAGTTTTCCGCCTCTTAGAACAATACAATTTAGTATGACCGAAGTCACCACAGTTAAAACATTTCGTACTTGGCTTTGAAGTCTTATGTTTACGCGAGTCGGATAAATTTAGGTTCAACGGACGAACGAAATTGTGGGTACCTCGAGAATTCGTCTTCGGTTTAGTATAAACGGATAAGAATTCTACCAATTCGTTATGTTTTAATTTAGCGTTAGAAGCGGTGGCTTTGATCTGGGGGTCTGTGATACCTCGAATAACAATAGCCGTTTTTAGGTCATCCGATAGTCCTTTCACAATATTTAAACGCAGCAACGATTTTCGTGCGTATTCGGCATATGACGAAAAGCTACTAGAGTCCGTTTTCATCACGTCAAATAAGATATTCGCGACATCAACGATTCGAGGACAGAGTGACCGGAATTCCGCTTTAAAATTGGTCCACGAACGATCACTGGACACCCAATCATCCAGCCACGTACGCGCGTCGCCTTTAAGACAACTCCCTATGCGTGACAAACACTCATGATCATCCCAGCGATTAATCTCGCGACCTTTATCAACTTCTGCACACCAAACATCGAAATCATGAACATTAGGGTCAAAATTCGAGATGTAATAATGACTAGGTTTGGTAATGAGCGATGTTAAGACGGTCACAATCTTATTTGTCGTATCGCAAACAGGCTCAACCGGCGCGGTAGTTGTATTTGTAGCAATAGGCAATGGCGGAAAGTGACGTTCACGCACTGAATGGGTCGTTTCAGATACAGAGGCAGAAAGTCTGTTTTCAATTGCATCTAGTCGAACGAGAATCGTGTCAAGTGCCTGATTGTAAGGACTATCACGTCTAGTGCCTGAATTATCGCGACGCCGCTTATGAGCAATACGATGAGAATGAACATGACCCTCACGAGACCTACTACGATATCTACGTGAACTATCAGATCTCTTACGAGACCGAGAAGAGCGCCCCGTCATTATAAAATTAAAGTGTACTTACGGTTTGTGATGACACAACACAACACTGAAATAGCAAGAATTTTGTTTTAATTAATCAGAGGCAACAACGAGCAAGGCTTCGTGGCCTATCCCACTTTCTGATATTATTAGTCAGAAGAGACGGGGATTTATTAATAAAAGAAAGTAGTGTAACCGAAAATAGACTTTAATTTTATAACAAAAACCCAATGACACTTATTTTAAACGAAACCTATTCAAATCTAGCTCAATCTAATGCCAATCAAATACGTCCGTTCCGTCCGAAAGTCGCCGTTCGAGTGCGGCCGCTCTCCGCTGTGTTGCGGTAAGTCAACCGGTTCCCCACTCTATCGCTCACGCCATGTGACGTCACGATGATGCGCTGTTTGGCCCTGCTTCTCGGTCTGTCATTTATAATAGTATTGATAATCGATACTTTAATGTGAACATTAATGTATGTATGACTGTATCACATTGTATTGCACGTAACAAAATAATTACAAAAGAAGCAAAAGCACAAAATATAAAAGTACAATGGCAAACTTACATTAAGATGCAACCACAGATACAGGTTTCTTAATATAGGCCATTTCCTTATCGTTTATGAACATACTGTAGGAAAGTTATGAAATGGACATATAATTGTTTTTAATGACTGTACCAACCTCATGCATCTGACGCACACATTGACGCGTGTACCGACAGCGAGTGCACACATACTTACCCACAACGTTAAGGTTCCAAGGCGTGTCCGAAGTGTGACTTGAGTACACAATAAACATAATTTTTATATTACTACACGATTGGTCACACGTTATATTATATCCATTCCCGCTTCCTATAAATTTCGGTGACCATCATTGAAGTATTGTTTCTTTTCTGCTGATATATTAATGATTGTGAATTTACATATCGCATGGCAAATAACAATAGAAAAAAAAACCTGTTTAGTTCTCCGGGGTCACCTCATTTTTTCAGTGGAAAAATAATAAGCAGGCTCATTGGCGAGCCAATCTAGATGGTATTTGGAAGTTCGCGAACTCATTAGTGGACGCATGTACAGACTGGCGGACACGTGATTGACACGGCGGAAATGATTCCGCCCGCCGCCGGCGCCGGCGTTATCTCGTTTTGCTACTGGCCCATTTGTTGAGTATATTTGATTTTGTACTTGATACCGTAAACAAAATGGCTTTTGACCAGCCTCCTTGTTTGCGGGTTACAATTTTGTTGGAGGTTTAGTGGAAATTGGATGAAAATGTGGTGAAACGAAACTTGTATTGGTAAGGTAAATAAATGTCCCAGTGGTCGACACTTGTTTTATCGTATGGCATTTATTTACGATTTACGAACCGTGAGATCTTCGATAAGACAAGTACTGTTGCCAGTTTTTGTTGCACTTTTAGCACCACCCAGGGGTCACGTGTAGGGTAACGGTGGGTACTCCCTACGGACGTGGTGCAACTTCGACCCCCCTTTGTCAAGTGAGTGGGCAACTTGACTGTTAGAAGTTCTCAAGCCGCCCGAAGGCCTCTAACTTGGCTTAACGACTGCTGTCGTAGACGGCAGCCGGGATCAACGGCTTATCGTGCCTTCCAAAGCACGAGAGCGCTCAGTTAGTAACCACTCAAAGCGGTCACCCATCCAAGAACTGACCTGCGCCCACATTGCTTAACCTCGCATACCGCACGCGGTAGGCGGGTGCCGCTGGGCCACGAGTGGTCGACACTGACTTGGAGCTTTCAATCTTATGTCCTTATGACAGAGGGGGTAGATAGGTATCATCAATTGGGTATTCAGGATTTTTTCGAGTATGTGGACATTTGCCTAACTTAGTTTTATGTTCGCATTTTCAAATGAGTAGGATGGAAATGAAACTGCTTCCTTCGTTCCTTTCGGAAGTTAGCTGTAATAGCTATATTGTGGTAAGAAGTCGGTTATGAGTTTCTCCATTGAGCTGTTACATTATACTATTTCTATGGGTTTCTCTAATATTTTACAGTTTGTATATTTTTGTAATGATGATACAATACGTAAAACGGTCCATTTTGTACTCGTTGACGTCACAATTCACATTTGCAATGGTGGCTAGTGCTTGGGTTTGTAGCATACTTAGATAAAAAAAGTGTTCAAAAATAATCATAAAAATAATTTTACTTGATTGTTGAAAGTTGATAATAAAAACTTTTATATATATATATATATATATATTATTTTTATTTATTAAAAATGGGATTGCTCTTGGCCAGCATCTAGCCAGAGGGCAAAGATGAGGCCGACGATGAAGCGAGCACTTTTCACCCAGAAGATGCCTATTCACTCGTGCCTAAAAAAGGTCCAGGTTATATGAACTCGGAAATACAGACGCCGGCAGACAATTCCAAACCTTAGAAGTGCGCATTATAAAAGAAGATGCAAAGCGCTTGGTTCGATTTAGAGGAATTTCGACCAGGTAAGGATGGTAGCCAGCCGTACGTCTGGATGTCCGATGGAAGAAGGGGGAAGGCGGTATGAGCTCATGGAGTTCCTGAGCACACTCACCGAAGTACAGTTTGTAGAAGACGCACAGACATGCTACTTTGCGTCGATGTGCTAAGCTCTGCAGCTTATTTCCCACCACCGTACTGCCGCCAATGAGCCTCCTGGCTCTGCGGTCCACCGAGTCGAGTGCGGCAAGTTGGTACTTAGCCGAGCCATCCCAAAGGTGACTTCAATACTCCATGCAAGACCGGACTTGGGCTTTATATAAAGATAGAAGGGGTGAAAGGGTGAAATATCGCTTGACCTTATTTAGGATGCTCAGCTTTTTGGCCGCTGTTCCGGCTTTGGACTCGATGGTAGTGCCGAAGTTAAGGTTTGAGCTTAACGTCATGCCAAGCAGCTCGAGATCGTTGGCTACAGACACGGTTGCACCTCGGAAAGTAGGAGCCAGATTGAATGAGCTCCTTTTTGCGGTAAACAGACACGCTTGCGTTTTGGTGGCGTTGAAATTAACCAGATTGTTATCACCCCATTGGGAGACAAGACTTAATGTTGATATATCGACTATTTGTAAGAAAATCTACCCGTTTCTTACAATTTTGAATTTTATTTCTCATATTTATTAAAGTGAAATACCCTATACTCTAAATTTAGATAAAACATTTAAGATTTTACATACATACATATAATCACGCCTGTTTCCCAGAGGGGTAGGCAGAGATCACGGATTTCCATTTGCTACGATCCTCACATACAACTTTCGCTTCATGAACTCTTATTAATAGGCTTAAGACTTTTGGATGCTCGCCGTGGTTCTAGAATCCAGGGAGTCGCCATTATGTTAAAATATTTTTTCGAAGTCAAAAGTCCTTAGCCTACTCATTACATTCTTCATGCATGCGCCGATTTGTCGATGTCGGCCTGTTTAGCCTAGTTGGTAGTGTCACTGCTTCCGAAGCTAGACGTCCCGGGTTCGAATCCCGGTAAGGGCATTTGATTCTGTGGTGAGCAGAGACATTTGTTCCTGAGATTTGGATGTTTTCTATTTATTTAAGTATATATACATGTTTATCTATTAAATGTATCGTCGCCTAGTACCCATAACACAAGCCTTATTGAGCTTACTATGAGACTAGTACGATTTGTGTAAAAAAAAAATGTCCCTTAAATGTCCCTTAATATTTGGTCAAAGAGTACGTTCGCCGAGGTCTTCCCCTTCCAACTTTTATTAAAGTTTTACTAATGTTTTTTTTAGGGTTCCGTAGTCAACTAGGAACCCTTATAGTTTCGCCATGTCTGTCCGTCCGTCTGTCCGTCCGTCTGTCCGTCCGTCCGCGGATAATCTCAGTGAGCGTTAGCACTAGAAAGCTGAAATTTGGTACTAATATGTATATCAATTACGTCGACAAAGTGGTAAAATAAAAAGTGGAAAAAAATATTTGATTAGGCTACCTCCCCTATACGTAAAGTGGGGAGTGTTTTTGTTTTCATTTTAACCCTAACGTGTGATATATTGTTAGATAGGTATTTAAAAATAAATAGGGGTTTACTACAATCATTTTTTGATAATGTTAATATTTTCGGAAATAATCGCTCCAGAAGTAAAAAAAAATGTGTCCCCCCCCTCTAACTTTTGAACCATAAGTTTTAAAAATATGAAAAAAATCTCAAAAGTAGAACTTTATAAAAACTTTGTAGGAAAATTATTTTGAACTTGATAGGTTGAATAGTTTTTGAAAAAATTACAAAAATAATTTCTGAACTAAGTTTGTAATTTAACCGTATAAACAGGTGTTTATTGTACCTGTCATTTCTACAAAATCACAATGAAATGACGTGCTTTCAAAGGTTTTGTGTTTCTGTACTTAATATGTCAACTTAATGTGACGGACGGAAAACTACGGAACCCTACACTGAGCGTGGCCCGACACGCTCTTGGCCGGTTTTATTTATTTATTGTAGTCTTAATTTTATTGATTAGTTATATTTTTATCCATGTGTTAATGTTATTTTTAAGTGTCTTGCTAGTTAATATCTATTCATATTACATACAATATTACATACCCTAAGTTAAAACTAATGCATATTACTTTTCATTTGCTGCCAATGCTTGATGCGAAAAACAAAGATTTCACGAGTAATAAAAAACAACAGTCAGACAAAATGGCCGAGCAATATTCCTGCGTCTAATTTCGAAGGTTTTTCTTTTTCATAAAACTCGACGCGATACGTAGCAATTTCCTAGAGATGATACCTTTGGGTAAAATAAACTGTTACAACAAGGAGCGCTAACCCGAAAAATCATTTCACGAAAACAACTGGAATCTGGAAAAAAGAATGAATTCGTGTTTTCACTGGAACGGTAACAAACGAAATGAAATAGGATTCAGATCAAATAAGCGTTAAGTATTAATTGCTTTTACCTATATAGGTACAATCGTTTTAAAAACGGTTGGAGTTTAATTTCTTGATTAAGTTGTATAACAACAAGTAAATATTTACACTTTTTACTCTTGTATTTGTGGTGCAATAAAGAATATTAGTATTATTCACCTTATTTATTTCTTTCTTTTAAGTTAGATCTTTTACAATAAATTTTACACAAGTAAAATATAACAATATACATACAAAATATTAAAGCATTATAACAAACCTAACCTAGGGTGCCGCCGGCAGCGAGGCGAGCCTAAGCTTATTATTATTATGCAGGGTGTAACAATTATACTATGGGAACCGACAGGGGACAGTTCTTGGATGGCTGATCGCTTTGGAAGACACATTAAGCCGTTGATCACGGCTGCTGTCTACAACAGCAGTTGTTAAGCCAAGTTAGAGGCCTTCGGGCGGCTTGAGAACTTCTAAAAGTCAAGTTGCCCACTCACTTGACAAGGGGGCTGGAAGTTGCACCACGTCCCACCGTTACCCTGCACATGACCCCTGTGTGGTGCTAAAAGTGGTGGTGTGGTGGCAACGGTACCGTCTTCTCGAAGATCTCACGGTTCGTAAATAAAATGCCATACGATTATTATCTCTTTATTCATTTTTTCTCTTAGATTAGGTTTTTACAATATTTCTATAAAAAGTAAAATACAAAACAATATTTACAAAACATAAAATCATTATAAAAACCTAACCTAGGGTGCCGCCGGCAGCGAAGCAGGGCCTAAGCTACCGGTGGTTAGTTATTATAATTATTATTACCGTTTTTATACCCGAGTGCGCCAGAAGGAGGGTTATGTTTTTCGAGAGTATGTATGTATGTATATGTATAATTGTTTGGCACGCTCTGCAGCCTGAACGGCTCGATGGATTAGCTTAAGAGGTGTCGTTAGAATCGTATTTACTGTGAGAGCGACACTGGTTATATCAAAATAAAATATAATACAAAATGTCGGATTTTTGGCGCCAAATTCCAAATTACACAGAAACGCAGTCAGCTTTTTTAGTTTTTTAATTAATTAGTCTTGTTAGCCCTACATATCTTCGACTGGGCGAATTATACAATAATTGTGTTAGTGGATTAAATAATTCGTATGCAATAGAACCACAAACACTTACGTAGTTATAATGTTCAAAATTCACCCTGAAGTAATACATATAACAACACTTACATAAGTAAATATTAATAAGTTATTTCAATCCAGTCCTCCAAAGACAAATTTCCAAATATTTAACAAGTCCGACTCAATGAGATTGAGGCCGCATCAACACTTATTTAAAGGGGATTAACTCGTTTAAAGTACGATTAAACTTCTTCCCTGCTTTCATAACTCGGCACCGACCGCAAGGAGGACTTTTAGAGTGAGCCTACTAACATTTAATAAAAGATTCCGTCATTTCGTATATTTTTAGGGTTCCGTAGTCAACTAGGAACCCTTATAGTTTCGCCATGTCCGTCTGTCCGAGGGCACCTCCCCAACACGTGAAGTGAGTATTGTTGAATAGGTTAATCAAAATGAATAGCATCAAACATTTTTTGATAAAGAGAATAGGTATTTTCGAAAATAATCAGTCCAAAAGAAAAAAAATGTGGGGGGACACACTAACTTTGACATTTGATTGTCTCTAAGAAGTGTCAATAGTAAATGTTATGTTGTTGCATACATTTCTGGTCGAAAAAACTTTGCAGTTTTTGAGGCAGCAAGTAGTTATGTAAATATAAATAATATGACAATAGTAAGTAGGGTATTAAAAATATTGTTCTAGTGTTTAGGGTACAGTGGACCAATAAATGGGCTATCACTATTCGACTCTATTACTTTAACATTAAGGTTCAAACTTGGCAGACCTATTTCTTGGCTTACTGTACTCAGCAACAAAACATTAGTGTAACTACCCTCAATAAACATCCCATTAGCCGGCATTCGGGCACGTTTCTTTAGAGGGCAACATTAAGGGCTTTGTCAGATCAGGCGCCGAAGCGGGCGGAGAGGTTTATGCGCAAGCCTGTGCGAAATTGAACGCACGGAACGTTATGAGCTATGTCGCACCGAGTGCGGGCGGGCAGATTAACCGCCGCGGCATGGTTCAACATAGCTAAGGCTGGAAACAGTGCTCAACCGACGTCAGCGCGTCGGTCGCGCATGTTTTTGTATGGCTGCATACGCACTGACGGTGAGCATCGGTCTGAACGCACGTATGCTTTCTACAGCGATAGCTACGTCCAGCCGACCATACGCGCTGATCATCGGTCGAGCACTGTTTCCAGCCGAACGTTTCCCAAATTCAGTTTCGCGCGGGCCTACCGAATTTCGCTGCAATCCGCTTCCGCGACCGATCTGACGGGTCCTTTAGTTGGGCCAGTAGCTCGGCACTACTTACGAACACGATATTTCTTTGGTCAAGATAAATTGCGGTTGGGCGTTAGTTTGATTGGAGGGTATTTGTTGCCTTTACAATGAGCATTAGTGCGGACGGGCCTTTTGTACCGTTCCGTGGGTATAGGCGAGGCATCCCACGAGAATAGCGATGTCTGTCTTTGTTTTACTAAGGATAATGATCTAGAATTAAAAGTAAGTGAATCTGTATCGTTAATACTGATATGCTGTATTATTATTTCAGCAATTCTGGATGTCAATACACAATAGAATTCAACAGTTCTGGTTCAAGTTATTACATAAGAATTCTAGAAAGAAGTGACGAGATTGTCGTATCCGAATTGTACCTAATGTGTACACAGCGACTATAGAACTCTACAGTTTAGTAGGAAACTTAAATCGTGAGAAAAGTCGATTTCGTGGTGTTAATGCTTGAACGACTACCCGAAATATTTTTCAAAACATCACTTTCATATCTCTTTTTAAAATAACGTTTTAGGTAATAAATTTACGTTATGAGTATGACCCCTTTTGTTCACTCACAGAGCTCGTTAAAATTGTTAGTTTTGTTTTTAAGAAAAACGAATGACCAAACAAAACAGTGTGATGTTTTGATGAGAATAGTTCCCATTGTTCTGTTAATGTGATAAGGGTGAGGATACAAGCCTAATTGTAGACATTAATGAATTAATGTACACTGTACAATTTGAAGCATAATTGCTTTACCACTCCCCTTTATATTGTATTCAAAATTAAGCTCATTTGACATTAAAATAGAGATGTTTTTACAATGGGCTAATTACTTATGATGACTACGAGGACGATATTGGTTTGGTAGCAAAGGGCGCTCGCAGCAACAAAGTGTTAAAGTAGGGAATGCTTTTAAACTACCTCATACTGCTTTGAAATATACGCCATGGACGCTTTTTACTTTAGTTAGCCTCGTGTACACAATTAATATTTACTCTTACTTCATTTTTTAATAAAAACTCTTGTTGAAACTGTTACAAAAGCGCTTACTTCTCAAATAGGAGTAGTTAGTAAATATTTGGTTTACAGTAAACAATCATTATACAAAATGTCCGCTGGATTTACATAAGTTAAATATAATTAAAGTAGACTAACAATTTGATAAACAGTTTTCAAACCTTCGAAGACAACATAAATAAATCTAAAAGATAAAAAAATGTCCCAGGTCGCCATCGAAACCTACGATCGGGTGGGTAGAGTGCCCAGAAGACTGGGTGCAAATAACAAAATCATTTATTACGATTAAAAGAAAACACACGGTAACATTTTATGATAATCATATTTTTTTAAAGTTGAACACATTGCATACGCACTCTTCAAACCTATGCAAAGTTTTTCGTAAGTGTCCGAGCTGGAAAACACGATTACAATATCTGCAGTCTGCTCTTTGTTTTTTTAACTGAATTATTGAGATTTCTCAATACAAAAAAACCTCACTTGCAGTTGAGATTTTTGGGATGACGATCGCCCGCTACACTAAATAAACAGCAAGGGCCTATAGTAATGAATTTGTCTGAAAGGCATCCCAAAATTAAGGAAATATATATTTTCTCAGCCATCAATTTCTAATTATGAAGATTCCAGTTATTTATTTATTTAATCTTTATAGCAGAACAAGAACTCTTAACGTACAAAAGGCGGACTTAATGCCATGAGGCATTCTCTACCAGTCAACCTTCAGGCAAAAAAGAAAGATTGTAGGCGGTGCAACTATAAAATACCAGAGAACAAATTTGGTAAGCTTACATACAAAATATTGATTCAAATATATACATCTATCATATAGTTACATAAATAATTATATATTTGGATTTTTAATTATTTAGTAATAAATATATATTTGGATTACCGTAGACACAGAAGAACCTTCATTTTTTAAATGCGAAGACAATACATACATATATCAATACCCTAGTTGACACTCGTACTACACACGGGGGAAAAGTAGCGTAACACTCGTATGTACCATTATTTCGATAAACTATTAACATTAACCTGTAACTATGATACTGTTTGTCTTGGTAGTAATTATTGCGGGCCGCGAAAAAGTGAATACAATACACTATACAAACATACATAAGCTCACGCCTATATTCCCAAAATGGGTAGGCAGAGCACATGCAAATTAATTTCCAGTGCCACTTTTACATAAAAAAGTATAAAAAAATGAATAGGTACGAGTAAGATGATTATCACTCTTTAAATTTGTAGTGGAGCCTAGACTATGTACTGCTAAACAATAATGAAAACATGCCTTTGCGATAGTAAGCAATCATTTCCGCGTATAATTTTCATTTGACACCTGTCATTACATTCTACAAAATGCTTATACAATTTCGTCAACTTCGTTCGTGATACAATTGGATTAGTCGTTCCGAAGTTGTCTCCTACATATAAATTGTATCTCTAAGGATGCCATTATGCTTCTAAAAGTGGAATATCAATGTGAGCAACAGTTGCCATCGCCAGCCCGTTGAGATGTAACGTGGCAATTTCCTCACAGCTATATGCGTCGCGATAATAGTACCGTGGGAAATGACTGGAAACTTCCAAGAACCTTTGCAATTTCTTGATCATATTTTCTATCTTACGTGAGAAATGGTCAAATATTTTTACACAACGTTCCCTGGAAATGTATTTAATCAAACACCGAAAACAATAAAAAGAACATTTGCAATAAAAATTAAAAACTAAGAGCCCTATAATAAGCCTATAAGAGCTACCTTAGTAAAGTTGAAAAACCCCCGACATTTTAATCTTTAAGCTCAATATCTCAAAAACGGCAGAACAGATTTTCATTAAACATGGTTAAGAACGCGGGATAAAATTATCTGACACAAAAAAAACTAACACTGAAGGAAGAGTGGATGGAAAAGTTGGAAGGGGAAGACCTCGGCGAACGTACTCCGACCAAATCGGAGACATTCTGCAGAAAGGCCAGGTCAGGAGTACCCTAAATCGGCGCGCATGCATGAAGAATGTTATGAAAGTTCATGAAGCGAAAGTTGTATGTCAGGATCGTAGCAAGTGGAAATCCGTGATCTCTGCCTACCCCTATGGGAAACAGGCGTGATTATATGTATGTATGTATGTATGTAAAAAAAAACTAAACGAAAATCGGTTATTTCGTTTGGGAGCTACGATACCACAGACAGGCACGTTAAACTTATAACACCCCTCTCTTTTTGCATCGGGCGTTAAAGAGACATTACACCCCTTTTGGCAGTCGTGTAATAAAAAATGTCCTCCTAATCAGTGCCGATGGGGGATATAGTGTGCGCAGAAGACCGGCTGGCCACATTGCCACGCTATATAACGACACTTATACGTTGTGCAAAGTATTGGCCAGCCCTCTGCTCACCTGTGGTTACGATTAGGCGCTCCGCTATAGCTATTCATGATAGTAAAACAAAGAAAGGCCGATATCGCAGATGTTTGAGGCCCGAGCCGCAGGCGAGGGTTATTAATATACGAGAGAGGGCTTTCTGTTTTACGACCCGTGTTTTGTAAAATATTTATAACTAGTTACCCGCGCGGCTTCGCCGCGTAGACGTACTACGAAGAACGCAAGCGAAGCCACGGGATAGAATATGCGTATTCCGAAGGTCGATTACAAAGTCGAATTAAAAACATTCGTGCTTGATCATCACGGCTAGTCGTCAAATTTACAGTAACTGTCAGCCTTATTTCAAGAAATGAGATCTACCTACTAACTATGAGAATTTCTATGAAAAATATGCATCTTAGCAACTTCAGTCAATTTGGCCATCTGATAATAATCAGATAATATTAGTGTTTTGAATGTGTGTGCGTTGATTGTTTCAGTGTAATGATGCGTAGTAATAGGAAAATATTTTGTATGTGTGGTTTTTTATGTGTGTGTTACCTCCCCCAATTTACAAAATATTTTGTTTGCGTTAGGTATTTCTTTATTGGTGGTTCACCTAAGGTGTGTCCACATAGGAGTTAGGGTAATTTGTCTAGGTCCCTCTCGGGGACCAACATGAGAAGCCAGGAGAGGAAAAAAAACAAAATATTTTGTTCGGTAATGTGCGCTGATGGCGTCTCTTGTCTAAATAAGGCTCTAATAAGGTACGCAAACTCAGAGTACCCCAGAGAAGACGTCTAATAATAATACCGCTACCGAGCGAGATGATCATATCATATACTTACTAAATTGAATAAGAGTGACTGTGAGGGATATATCATTTGTTGTGTTTGTCATAGTTCCGCAATTAAGAATGTCTGTGATATGAGAATCCTATCCTACCCGCCCTTAGAGTACCCCTGAGAAATTTTCAAATAATAACACCACTACCGAGGTCATGTACTAAATGGAATAAGAGCGACAGAGAGAGATACATAATTTGTAGTCTTTGTCATAGTTCCACTTTTTTATTTGGCTCATTATCATGTCCACGTCATATCCGCCCAAATTAAAGAGGTTGTTTATGATAAGGCGCCAGCCGTTTAAGACAAATTCTCAATTTAGGTGGGTAAGAGCTTTCCCGTCCCCCTTGGTGGAACTCGTACTCGTATAGGATCTCTTTAGAAATACTCTAAGTATCCTCATAACCTATTCTATCTAATCTAGAAAAAAACAATGCATGCGACATTGGCAATATTGGTATTAACATTTGATGCCGGAACCACGCAATGGGCCATTATGGGCCAACGTATAGGTCGCAGTTATGCATTAAAGGCCATCGCTTTCCATCAGGTGAGACTAAGGTCAATCGCCAGTCAGTCAATCATAAAAAAACATATTTTCATCTCGTTCCACCGCATAACTGCGTCTTGTACGTGGCCCATCATGGCCCATCGTGTGGTTTTGGCATGACAGTTGTGAGGTCTATATTGTCAAGTGAAGTAACTGGGTTAAAATCTTTCGTTATCTATCTCTATAACACTTGCTTATTGGTGTGATAGAGAAGGAAATATAATGAACTTCGATCTTCGGGTGTTTCGGGTAGACCCCCTGAAAACCGGCACTGTCACTGTTGCAGGTGACACTGATACAGTATAATTTTAACTTTTAATTGAACATGTGCAATAGTGGTAATCTTATTCGTCCTTTCAATGTACCTACGCCCTTTTAGAACGTGGCAGTTTAACGTGACCATTATCCCCCTTATTTTGGACATTTTTACTGAAACGTAACAAAGACAAATGTACATGTCCTCTAACTTTTCGAGTATTATTAACCTTTTCGACGCTAACAACGTACCTATATTGCGCACCAACGGTCCGAAGCCAACGACGTATATATCCGTCATGGCCTCTAATGAGATATCAACCTACATGCATTTCTATAGGGTTCAACTTTGCGTTTGACATCCTCAGACAAACATTGATGAATAGCAAATTAACCCCTTGAACGCTATACTTAATGAACGGCAGTGACACTTACACGTCAGCTAAAGAACGAAGGTGATTTTGACAACGTACGTTATAACTCCCATGTTGTCGACAATTAAAGGGTTTAATTATTTTTCTGACGTCTTAATTTTGTTAAAGTATTTAACCTTTTTAGCGCACTCTCAATAGAAATGCATCTAGGTTGATATCGCATTGGACGCCGTCACCATGACGGATATATTCGTCGTTTTGTCGAATCAATGGTGCGCATATACGTCGAATACGTTATTGGCGTCGTAAAGGTTAATTAGTGCAACATTGTTTTCTCGTTGGTTTGATCTGAATCCACCAATAAGTAACGTCTACTGATTGAACTTCTTTACTTATGATCACCCTACTGGTATGGCAATAGGTGGAAGAGAGACACACTTAGACAAAGCTAGCCTCTTCTCTTTCAAAATGTTTTGCAGCTTATCTATGATTAACTCAGAAACAGTTCTGTAACTCACAATGTAAAGTTTAATTTGGTTTGTCATTGTTTTGGCAGATATCAATATCAGTCAAGATATACGGAACGTATATTTGAAACGTCATTGGTTTGTATATCAACTTCTTTGAAGTATAAACCATGACAATTTAATATTGACATAATTAGAGCACAATAAAAAAAAAGTTGACACAATACGTCTGTCATTTATGTAAACTGTAAATACTTAGACCGAATATTATACAAATTAGTAATTAGTAGTCTTCTAAACAAATTAGTAATTTTACTTTCGTTTATTGTTAATAATATTGAGTATTTCTCGACTCAAAAGGTTTATATTGTAATGCTGTACCAGATATTTCTTACAGGAACATTTTAGTTCATATTTAATTTTATGTCATCCGGAATCATACCATAGCCAGTTCCCAAGTCACGTGGAGGTCACGTGTTAACCAAGCTAAATTTTGACACCTCGTACAATTCTACCAAGGTAAGCTGACCCGTCGCTTGTATGCGGCGTCATCGAACACGATTTTGAGGTTTATATTTGTCGGGGCATCCAGGATTTTTCGTAAATATCAATTTAATAAATTTTCCAGGATAAAAATCAAAAAACTAAGACCTTATTGCAAATCTGCAGCATGGGACGAATCCTATGGTATATAATTTATCAAAATCGGTCCATAACTGTAGATCTGATGGGCGTTGTAAGGATCGGCTTCGCGTAATATATATATAGAAACGTCATTGGTTTGTATATCAACTTCTTTGAAGTATAAACCATGACAATTTAATATTGACATAATTAGAGCACAATAAAAAAAAAGTTGACACAATACGTCTGTCATTTATGTAAACTGTAAATACTTAGACCGAATATTATACAAATTAGTAATTAGTAGTCTTCTAAACAAATTAGTAATTTTACTTTCGTTTATTGTTAATAATATTGAGTATTTCTCGACTCAAAAGGTTTATATTGTAATGCTGTACCAGATATTTCTTACAGGAACATTTTAGTTCATATTTAATTTTATGTCATCCGGAATCATACCATAGCCAGTTCCCAAGTCACGTGGAGGTCACGTGTTAACCAAGCTAAATTTTGACACCTCGTACAATTCTACCAAGGTAAGCTGACCCGTCGCTTGTATGCGGCGTCATCGAACACGATTTTGAGGTTTATATTTGTCGGGGCATCCAGGATTTTTCGTAAATATCAATTTAATAAATTTTCCAGGATAAAAATCAAAAAACTAAGACCTTATTGCAAATCTGCAGCATGGGACGAATCCTATGGTATATAATTTATCAAAATCGGTCCATAACTGTAGATCTGATGGGCGTTGTAAGGATCGGCTTCGCGTAATATATATATAGATATAGATAATAAATTTTCCAGGATAAAAATCAAAAAACTAAGACCTTATTGCAAATCTGCAGCATGGGACGAATCCTATGGTATATAATTTATCAAAATCGGTCCATAACTGTAGATCTGATGGGCGTTGTAAGGATCGGCTTCGCGTAATATATATATATAGATATATATATAGATATCTTGCTTATAATTGGAGTTCTTCATACTTATTATGCGTACGTACCTAACTCTATATTAAATAAACAATTGTCCTAGCAAAAGCTACTCTAGCCAGGTGTAGGTACCTAGTCTTTTTATATCATCATGATCATCGTTCGATCCCAGCCAATTGCGATCGAGAAAACAAGAAAATAATCATAAATAAATGAAATAAATGAACTTTATTCTGCAAGTAGGCCGTAATGGCACTTTTACAAGTCAAAGCTACTGGCATGTAAGTATGTAGAAATAATGTGTCTATCTAAGATAACACCAGTGACTATCATGTCAGCCGAAAGACGTCCACTGCTGGACATAGGCCTCCCCCAAAGACTTCCACAATGACCGGTCCTGCGCCACCCGCATCCAGCGGACACCCGCGACCTTCACCAGGTCATCAGTCCACCGTGTGGGGGGCCTGCCCACGCTACGCCTTCCGGTACGTGGTCGCCACTCGAGAACCGCCCCAACAGCCATCGGTTCTACGTGCTATGTGCCCAGCCCACTGCCACTTAAGTTTAGCGATTCGGAGGGCTATATCGGTCACTTTGGTTCTGCTGCGGATGGCCTCATTCCTGATGCGATTACGCAGAGAAACTCCCAACATAGCTCTCTCCATTGCCCTTTGGGTGACTTTGAGCCTTCTTATGAGGCCCATAGTAAGCGACCACGTTTCAGTGCCATATGTCATCACTGGCAACACACACTGGTCAAAGACTTTTGTCTTGAGACACTGCGGAATATTGGACGAAAAGATGTGCCGTAGCTTCCCGAACGCTGCCCAGCCGAGTCGGATTCGACGATTAACCTCTTTCTCGAAGTTGGACCTACCTAACTGGACAGTCTGTCCTAGGTATACGTAATCGTCTACAACTTCGAGCGTAAAGTGTCCGATTGTTAAGGGAGTTGGTGCGACATGGACATTTGACATGATCTTCGTCTTGTCCATGTTCATCCTTAGACCAACTCGCTCGGAGGCTTTACTGAGGTCATTGAGCACTTAAATCCTTACACCAGTGACTAAGCCTTATGGAAAACTCATTAATTTTTAAGTAAAATATATAACGAGTTTTGGCATACAATAAGATCAAAACAAAGCTAAGTCTACTCATACAGTTGGGGCAATGAGATGAACGGCGCCGCCATAGCCACCTGATTATGCTCGGGGCACGTAATTCGGATTTGATGAATATAATTTTGAAATTTAATACGTATTGTATGGACTAACTAAACTCCGGTTAACTGGTTTAACCTACACCATCTTGGAATCGAGAGCCAAAGCGGACCCCGGGTTTCTTTTGGAATAACCGGAAAAAGGTTAGGGGATGTTGAAGGTGTATTCTGTGAGTAAGATGATGTTAATGGTGATCTCCCTATGTAATTATGTTCAAGGGAATGCAACTAAGAACCGAGTATGACGTGCGCGACTAAGTTCCCCGCAGGAATAACGGCTCGTAAAAGCTTCCCCTATGTCTACTTTTATTTGCCCCACATCTGGACACTGTACATATAACAAATTGTAATTTTGAGCAAGTTTTTCGCAATTAATTGAATGCTGACATTAAATTTTCGGAGCGTGCACCTTATTTTGTGGGATCTGCACGATCGAGCTAATTTTATTGACTGGCGATATTGTTGCAGTTCCGACGTTTTTTTGTTCAAATCAACGTTTTGTTGTCGGTATACCTATTTCCAGTATACCAACAAAGTGATGAAAACTGTGTGAACGCATACCAAAGATTTACACATTATTTGAATACTAAGTTGTTCTAATGATGGAACATAAAAACGTATTTATGATTCGCCTATAATTCATGTTTAAATACTTATTAAACACCAAACTAGTTTAATATATTTCTTACTACGTGATAATTTTAATGATAGGAGCTCTCCACTAACCACAGCACGGGTGGCGCTAGGATTCAGATCCAGATATAGGTACATTATTATAGATATTACAGGTGCATTAAACGAGTATATCAACATAAAAGCTCCGGTAAAAAGTTATAATTAAAGTCATGTGAAATAAAAGCATCAATACGAGTATTGTAATGAAAACAGGGGCTCTTTCACGGTAGAATGTATCGCGTGGGATTCACGATGTCAGACAACTTTTACACAATAGCTACACTTCAGATCTGCATGGATTCCAACTCACCGTTTTTCAACCATGCCGTACGTCTGATGTTTTGCGTCCCGCTTCATCTAGTTTTGTTGGTGAAGGACAATTGAATAGTGTCGCATTATTTTTGTTGGGAGGGTTCTGAATGAGCGATAGTAGCGATAATCCCACTCTGGTTCATTACAGCGTTCGACCGTTGTTGCTGCAACTTATAATCTTCCCGTCTGCGCCCTTATTTCTCATTAGGGCCTGTTATTTGTTCAAAATGCAGCATTATTTTGAGGATATCGTTGAAGAGTAAAATTCCGTTATCGTTTTAATGTTTAACAGACTGATGATGTTTTTCAATCCTCTGCAGTCAATTCATGGATGCATTCATGTAGCCATATTGCGTCTATATATCCATTTCGTCTGAAGAGCAGCGGTGGTCAAGAAAGGCGTTCGTTGTGGTCACGATCTTAAAGGAACGACGAAAAAGAAGAACTCTTTAACAATGAAAAATGTTTTTACGTTCGCGAGGACGACTGACTGGCAAATCGAAAATACTTATATAACCAGCAAGTAAAAGTCAGTCAAGTTCTTGAGGGCTGCGGCGCTGAATGGTGAGATTAAATTCATGCCCCGAGGTATATCTGCTAAACTATTTACCACTTGCCTCCATTAAACTCACCAATCATCCCAAGGATAAATTGACCCTGGCTGTTGTAACGACTATTCTTATTCGGAGGTCAGACTCAAACGGTTCGCCTGAAGTGAGTTGTTGGTAAGCGATGTAAATACTAACCCTGTCTACAATAGTTCTTCGCGTTTTTCTGCTACGATATTGTAAGACGTGGAAATGCAACGTCCATTAAATATGTAGCAATAAAGAATACTATCATCAATATCCCTCAGTATATCCTCATGTAACAGTGATAGGACAATACTCCTCACTCTAGCCCAGTGCGAGGACTTCACATACATCTAATAAAGAATGAAGGAGTAATCTTTATAAAAAAAAGAATTTACTACAATATTGGTTCTATGTTATGTTCAACATATTTAACATTAGTACTAAGTACGTTATTGCTTACTTTATTTATTAATTTAATCTTTCATCAGGCATTCTCACCTGTTAACCTTCATTATTGAGATTACTATGGGGCTAGATAAGTTCGATTTTTGTAAGAGTGTTCCCCTAATATTATTTATTTTGTAAATATCATGACTGTGATCAACTTTTAGCAAGAGTATACTCATAGTGACCATCGATAAAAAAGAAGTACATACTTAAAAAGTTCTATGAGGCAAAAAATAAAAACGCTTACAAAAACAGGCGTAAGCCTAAGTTTATTAATAAAAAATATGTCAAGGGACAAATTGAGGCGAATGCGGGGACAAAACTTGAGAGTTTAAGAAAAGTTTCGGCCATTTTAATGTGTATTGTGGTATTTGTAACCATTGCGGCGGTCGTTTTATTCGCTCGTCCCCAAAAAAGGTAAAGTACGTTATTAATAAAATCTCCACGAACCGCATACAATTATTTTTGCTTTGTGGAAATAATTTTTTCGTTGTTATTATGACCTAGATCTGATTTGAGTAGATCAGTAGTAGAGGAATTCGCCGATAACGGTGATAATGAAACTCGACGATTTAAATAAAATTTCGATGAAAAGTTGACCGTCGTTATAATTGCCAAAGTACTAAGGTTAACAAAAATAGCTGGCCAAAGAGATATGCAGAAGTGTATGTATTTACGAACAGAGAAGATGAAATGAAAAGGAAAATTTGATGATTCGACGTGTAACGTATTTTCCAATGGTAGGGATAAAGCGTTGCTAATGGTGTCAAATCATAATTGAATTTCTTATTCACTTATATTATAAACGTATTTCATGTAAACTTCACACCTGGTCAATAAAGTGGCAATTACCGCACGCCGTGCGGAAAATCCCACTTCCTAGCCACTGATGGGAGGAGTTAAAATTGTCTACTTACCATGGGCGGTAATATCGAAAGCCTCTGATCGTATATTTATCGCGCTTGCCTTCGGCTCGGGTGTTAAACCTGCAATTTGATACGTTCCTTGTATTCCCTTCCTAGGTGAGTATGAGTACTCTTTTTGTACTTTCAACTATAGTCATTTTCAAAATAAACCTGCAATTTTTGATACGTAAGAAGTAGCGAGCATCTAGCAGAACCCGAAGGTAATCATAATTGTTTAGTAATATTGTAAACAGAAACAAATTAAAATTTCAACAACATATGTTAAATCAGGGCGACGTTCAGCACTATTCGCGAATAAACTCATTCCGTAAGGCGGTACATCGGCGCCGCTTCGTTTAAAGTTTTAATCGCTTTCGAGCCGTGATAAACAAATTTTAATTAAGTTTTAATATCACCGCGTAATAGCTGAGGCGGGCGCGGCCGGGTGGTTATCATAATATCTTTGTTTATGAATATTTAGCTTTGGTGCGCCGCGATTCGATTCCGCGGATTACGCTTGGTGAGTATCCGCTTGTCCAGCTTGAATAAATGGGATTGAGTCAGTCCTATATTTAGTCGTTCATTTATATCAGATGTTACTTTGCAAAAGTGCGATTAAATCTGCTGAATGGCTCAGTTTGAAGATATCTTGATTGACCAATTGGAATTAATTATTCAGTTTTTATTGGTTTTCATTTATAGGTCTTTAGTTTATTATTAAATGAACTCTCGGTTGGTGATTCCTTTAACACTGACTCGTGTTCTTCGCAATGTTTACAGCATTAATGAAGCCATGCACTCCAGTATAATAATATTTTTATTACAGAATGGAGTATTTCAAAGAGTAAAACCACCTATGAAAAAACATTATGTACTCTTTTTTTGCAGGCGTGTGTCAAAGTCAAAGTAGTAATTTATCATGCAGTTTTGTGCACAATTTAGATCCGAGATTATTTTTTTAACTGCTATATTTATGTTAAATATTTAAAGACCTAGCTGCTTATTCTCACTAAGCGCTGTATGAAAATGCATTGCGTTTAGTCCTGTAATTATTAAAGCATTTTCTTGCTCACGCTGTGTCCTACGGGGACGCTAACGCGAGGGCTCTTCAAACGAGCGAGGTTGCGTGCACTCGCATACAGACAATGTTATCCTTTCTAACCTGTCATAAAAGTGCAGCTTAAATAATGATGTGCAGGTTCATTGTTTTAACTGCTTGTCTTTGGTCTCTTTCAACAACTTGACAATTGGCTACTTGCTGATTATATGGATAGTAAATCATAAAAATAATGCAATTTACTGAAAAATACTAAAGTTTATTACTCATAAAACGATATGAGACTTCAAAACTTCGACAAATGGAATCCTTATGTAAAATAGAAAAAATATTGTATTAAACTATGTACTTACCTAAATAGAGTATTTCATGACAAAAACAGCGATTTACTTTTTTGATTTACATCCAATGGTTGTAAATACTTATTATTAATCGTATTTGGACGCTCAGAGACCATATACATCTCTGAGATTTATAATGTCTTGCAAGTTTATTTTCATTCAATGACCATATAAGTTTGGTAATCAGTATAGTTTTAAAATCATTTTTATTATTGTCAGTTTTTTAATTGTATAATTCATGTTTTGAAATCATAATTATTATTATTGACAGTTTTTATAGTTGTATATAATTCATCTTTTGACTTGTAAAAGTGCCCTTGTGGCCTATTTATTTGCAGAATAAGTTTTTGATTTTGATTATAAATATTGTTATGTAACGTCATAATATCATATTAATTTGTAGCTAGGGGCGAGCTAAATTTGTCCCAAATTTCTTTTGCTCTAATTGTTGTTGGCCCCATAGATACAATTTCAATTTGATTCTGTCTTAAAACTGTTTCATAACAACAACTTGGCTACGTGAAAAACAATCGAGAAACTAACCTATTATGCCACCACCACGACGACCACTCTGCCTACGAAGTCGAAAGGAAGTACGAGTAAGTTTGAATTCCGATCAGGGCATTATTTGTGTAATTAACACGAATATTTGTTCCTGAGTCTTGCATTTTTTCTATGTATTTAAGTTTGTATTTATCTATATAAGTAGGTATGTATATCGTCATCTAGTACCCATAGTACAAGTTATTTATTTATTTATGCCTATATTCATATTACTCATATCTTGAAAAACCATAAGGAATCTTGTATTTGCAACTATCTGGCTATTGCAACTAACTTAAATAGCTCCCTCTTAGATCATTGTATTGAACAACGAACACGCGTGATAGTTCTGCTAAAAGTATCAGGAAGATTATCTTATTGATCAATGCAAGGACTTAGAGGGAGATATTTTACTTAGAAATGCAATAACAAGATACTTAGATGCAATTATTATAAGACTCCACCTGACATGTTATTAAAAACAAAGACAAACTTAAGCAAACACACAATCTTAACAACGCGTGCTTTTGCGCTCACAAATGAAAGGTCCAGCGCCGTCATTTTGAAAATCGACATCAAGAATGCTTTCAATAGTGTGGAGTGGGATACAATTCTTAGTGAAGTCTTGAACAAAGTGCCCTCGATCTATGCATTCATTCATCAATGTTACTCCACAGCTAGCCATCTATTATTTAATAACACCCCGATTTCCTCGCGAGTGGGGGCTCAGCAGGGTGATCCGTTAGGGCCTTTGATATTTTGTTTAGCCATCCAAAGTGCAATTTCGTCGTTAGAGTCCCCCTTGAACGTGTGGTACTTGGATGATGGAACAATCGGCGGAGACCCTCGGACTGTCCTGGAGGACCTGGAAAAGTTGGTGCTGGCTTTGAAGGGAATGGGTTTAGAGATAGACCCCACTAAATGCGAGCTTTTAGGCTGTGGGACTGTGGACGTGGGTTTGATGGAGAGTTTTGAGGAGGTGTTAACGGGGGTGCGGCACCTTCAGAAATTGTCTTTTTCCCTGCTGGGTGCTCCTATCTTCCCGGAGGGGATCAGTTCGGCGCTAGAGGAGAAGCGGTTGGCGTTGGTTAGGGTTTCGGAGCACTTCAATAATTTATCCGCGCACGTCTCTCTTGCACTTCTGAGGAACTGTTTCGCGTTGCCGCGGATGATGTACATTTTGAGGACGTCTCCCATCTAGATGTTTGAGGATGATGTGGCGAGGGTGGATGCCTCGCTTAAATTGGCTCTGGAGTCCATTCTGAATGTACATCTGAATGAAACGCAGTGGTGTCAAGCTGCTTTACCGATCCGTCATGGAGGGTTGGGAATATGGGGCGATGTCAGGAGGTCGGCGTAGTGGCATTCCTGGCCTCGGCTCATGGGACTTTGGGCCTTGTCACTCGGATCTTATCGGTTGATGGTGGCAATATTCGGATACCATTTGTCGCGGAGGCGCTCGGTAGGTGGTCGGCCATTTGTCAAGGGGATAAACAGCCTAAAAGTCTTGCCGTGCAGAGAGGTTGGGATGAGCTGTTGTGCAAACGCATTTGTGCGGATCTTCTGGAGGAGGCAGAAGGTTCCGATATAGCGCGCCTCAAGGCCGCCTTTAGCCCTGAGTAAGGGGCTTGGCTGCACGATTTAACTTCCCCCCACCTCGGTACTCTTTTAGATAACGATTCTCTAAGAATCGCTGTTTTGTTACGTTTGGGTTGTAAGGTGTACGAAGTGCACCGTTGCATTTGTGGGGTGATGGTTGAGGAAGACGGGCATCATGGACTTAGTTGTCAGAGGTGTGCGGGTCGGTTTCCGAGGCACCATGCCATTAACGAGGTGGTTCGCCGGGCTTTAGTTTCGGCCAACGTGCCGTGTGTCCTGCACTGATGGAAAAAGGCCAGACGGTCTGACATTGGTTCCTTGGCGGAAAGGTCGGTGTCTCTTATGGGATGCAACGTGCGTGAGCACGTTTGCCCCATCCCATTTGAGTCTGTTGTATCTTCGCGTTTAGGTGTTGGGATTAGTGGATATTAATTAACACGTGACTTTATAACACACCATTTATATTTTTCGTCTTTTCCCTGACGAGGAAGCACACAGATGAGATATCTCTTGTGGTGGAAGAGAGGCAACACTGCTGCCAACTTAATCACTACACTCACTCACTCACTAAAAAGTTAAATAAGTGACCACGCTGGCCACATTCACTGCAAAACTTATTTATTAATCTACACTCACTACGCAGGTGCCCCTCCTTCCCACAACAGAAGCAAATAGATGCTCCCGCCTTCCTTGTGGGTTTTGCCGCTGTCTTGTCCTTACTGCTTGATGGAATACTGTAATTCTTCCTAACAGGTGTTTCATTATATTTTAAGATCTTGGTTTCATATGTTGGTGAGCTATTTTTATATGCTATTTCCATTAGCTTAGCGATATTTATCATGTCACTTAAACATTTGTCACTAATTTTTAATAGCTCGAACCCGAAGGAAGTTGTCAGATACCCCATCTATTAGTCTTTCTTTTATTTGCTCATCCACATCTAAGAAGTTACATTTTTTTGCCAATTCTCTTAATGATAAGATGTATTCTGCAATTGTTTCGCCGGCGTTCTGCTTCCGTTGTCGAAATTGGGCTTTATGAAGCGAAGTGTGTTCGATCGGGTTGTAATGAGCTTTAAGCTTGTTGCATATTTCGTCATATGTGGCATCTACAGGCACTGCCGGGGCACAAAGCGAACTCAAAATATCGTACACATGTGGTTTCAGTTTGGTTATGAGAAGTGGCAATTTTTTATTTTCGCTGATATCATTTAGGTTAATGTAACAGTCCAACTGTTGTTTATAAGCCTGCCAGTTTCCTCCGCCGAACGGTTCCAATTCTCCAACCGTGCCCATCGCTGATTTCGCTGGCTTTGCTTGGTTTTTTACGTGTTCCCGGACTATTTTTCGCAATTCGTCAAG
This sequence comes from Notocelia uddmanniana, assembly GCA_905163555.1. Taxonomy (NCBI): domain Eukaryota; kingdom Metazoa; phylum Arthropoda; class Insecta; order Lepidoptera; family Tortricidae; genus Notocelia; species Notocelia uddmanniana. The sequence continues at coordinate 30,476,746 of LR991055.1, forward strand.
TGTTATGGTGTCCGAATTCACTGCTATATCTAAGGACGCTGCGATTTGTAACAATTGTTCTTTAGATACACACTGAATCCAACCAGTCAATCCCTGGTTGATTGCTTCGATATATTTTTCCATAAATACACAGGTTCTAGTTTGAACACGCGACACACAAATTCCGGAATGTAATTCTTTACACTGTAATGGCGGTCGCCGGTCGGCGTGGGCCGGGCCGAATCAAGTTAACCTTTGTACTTGCACTGTGAGTCCTTTTGTTCGTATTTTTTTTTACGATACTCGTCGCCAGTTGTTGTATCTTCGCGTTTTTAGCGGGATTAGTGGATAGATTAATTAACACGCGACTTTATAACACACCATTTATATTTTTCGTCTTTTCCCTGACGAGGAAGCACACAGATGAGATATCTCTTGTGGTGGAGGAGAGGCAACACTGCTGCCAACTTAATCACTACAGAGTCACACCGTCAGATCCGCGGGGTCAGCAGCAGAGTCGGCGGCTCGAGCGAAACATTTAAAATACTCTGCCTTGGAACCAGTGTACGACTTTGTGCCTGTGGCAGTGGAGACTGCGGGACCCTGGGATGCAGAGGCCAGGGACTTTTTAAAAGATGTGGGTCGCCGGCTGAGAGAGAGGGGTTGCGATCCTCGTTCCGGATTAGGTTAGGTTGACGGTGTTGACGAAGCCTGTTGCGGATTTTATAATAATAAGTAGATAGACTTATTGTAATGTATTGAATAAAGAATATAATAAAATCTTAACAACTAAAAATGTACATTAAATTTGTCATCACTTTTACCCAAAATACAAACAAGAGCAACTAAATATTGTCAGTTTGTATGGAAATCCGAATCTAAGTGTACCCGTTTTACGTGCGCAGCTGTATTACATTTTCCAACGGTTAATTTTAAGGTCACAATTTACCATACCATACGAAACTCCTTCAATAATTTATCCGAGTTCACAAACGAGTCGAGCCACTGGGGACACATTTGAAAGGGCTGTACTTATTTGAACTTGTGCTTGTTTGTCCAAGTTATCTTGAAATTTATGTTGCGGCCACGCGAAGGCCGTACGAACTAGTGAAAATTAATGAGGAGGAGTGGACTCAATAGGGCCTTTAAACTATCCGTGAAAAACGAGGCGAGATACTTGCGATGCGTGCCGAGGAGTCATTACGCAGCCGAGTTGTCGAATCAAATATTTGAAGCGTGAGATAACGGTTTTTGTGTAATTAATTTATTGCCTCGTTCGTATCCGAGACTTTGCTCTAGTTTAATTAAGTAGTTGGTTCTTGTTCATGTGGCATCTGCTATTGGATGTCTGCTAAAATAAAGGCTAAATCATACGGACTTCAGCCACGACCACGCGGAATATAGATCTTGTTCTCAGTTGAAATAACTGCGCAGATTCTTTAGTCATGAGAGTTCATGAAGCGAAAGTTATATGTCAGGATCATAGCAAATGGAAATCCGTGATCTCTGTGCTTACCCCTCTGGGAAACAGGCGTGATTATATGAATGTATTCTTTAGTCACGAGTGGCGCCTTCTTCCGAGTGGTCTCTTTCTTTGGATATTTCCAAGTAGAGATAGTAAAAGTAGTTAATTACCTACTTAAACTAAATTATTTTAGTTTTTTTATGGATATTCAACAATTCCTAAAAATGAAAAGTCGACTTACATTGCTCGGTCAAAATACAGGTGGGTGCTTGACAACATCGTTACTTTTCAATCCAGCAATGTAATTCAATAGGCTTGGTCACCAGATACGGTGAATTTGGAATAGGGGCTATAAGATAGGAGGGCTTAGGCAATACCAAACAGTCAAGCAGCAATGTTCGATGTCTAGTTACAAAGGATCTCTAAGATTACGATTTTCTTTGCCCATTTTTTTTTCTTCATCGGATCCCTAAAACGTAAATTTAACAGCTTTGCAGCAACTAGTCTGCTATTATAGTGTAGTTAACAAAGCAATCAATTAAATTAATATGCAGTACTGGAGTTTGTAACGTGACTTAAGTTAGTTAAGTTGATATAATATGCCTAACATGAAATAATCTCAAAACGCCTAAGGCACGTTTATCTTCTGTTTACTCCCAAAATCTCCTATCTTCATTGACTGCATCATTGAAAGAGCAACCTCGTGACCTAGACATAGAGTTCAAATTTCCATAAGAAAATTAACTAGATTTGACCCTGGTGAGGTTAGTAAGGAATTCTTGCTTACTCGCATTAAGTTAATTTCATTGTTTGGGTGGGTTAAACCAACACTGTGTGAGTTGGTACATCTATTTGTTGATTTTACATCATCGATTAGGTTATGCAAATAAAGTACCTATCCATAACTAAACCACGAAATATATTAACTTCGCTAGGAGAAGCGGTGAAGTGCAGAAGCTGTACTTAAATGAAATGTTACTAAACTCATTATTTACACAAATCGAACAGTCCCATATTAAACTCAATAAAGGATGATTCACAGTAGCCCGTTCCGTGTCCGGGCCGGCCCGTTTTCTTCTAGAGAAATACGCCGGCCGTTGCGTTTGCTTTCATAGAAAACGGGCCGGCCCGGACACGGAACGGTCTACTGTGAATCATCCTTAAGGCTTGTGTTATGTGTACTAGACGACGATATGTTTAATAGATATATACTTAAATACATAGAAAACATCCAAGTCTCAGGAACAAATGTTTCTGCTCACCGCAGAAACAAATGCCCTTACCAGGATTCGAACCCGGGACCTCTAGCATCGAAGGCAGTGTCACTACTAACTAGGCTAAACGGCCGACAAATTTGAGTGATGTGAATAAATAATAAATAAATAATAAATAAATATTAGGGACACAATTTTTACACACATCGAACTAGTTCCATAGTAAGCTCAATAAGGCTTGTGTTATGGGTACTAGACGACGATATATTTAATATATATATACTTAAATACATAAAAAACATCTAAGTCAGGAACAAATGCTTGTGCTCACCACAGAAATAAATGCTCTTACCGGGATTCGAACCCGGGACCTCTAGCTTCGGAGGCAGTGTAACTACCAACTAGGCTAAACAGGCCGACAAATATGAGTGATGTGAATAAGTATGTTAATCAGAATACAGAAATGGAATGAAGTGAAACAGTGAGAAATGTCGGTTCCGTCTGAAGAGCACATGTAACCGACGTGTGTACATTTAAAGATGAGCGATGATGTCGTTCATCTGCTCGCAAATTAACTGCTTCTTTGATGAATAGAACATGGCGTGCGACCACTTGCCCAAGCGCTGTGACGGCTTTCCATCACCTCGAAATAATTCCCGTTTCCCAGGGAAACGAAACACTCGGGAAGGTCATGTCTATTTGGTTACCAATACCCGCGATGAGGTTGATACATTGCTTTCGTGACACCCTCTGTTAATTAGTGTCGAATTACAACACTAATGTTTTTTCAGGGTGAGAGATGAGTTTATTCTACTGACACTACGTCGACACAAATTAGCTTTTAGTATCTTTAGGACGAGCGAAGGTTGCTGTTTAAGCGTTTCCCCTTCGACAGCTGCTAATGATTGTGTCTATCTCTTCGGCCCATCAGCGCACCCGCAATTTTTCACCCCATAAATACGGTCCAACCAACACATTCTAACGTTATTATTCAAGTCTCTTTTTAATGTTTTCCACAAACGGAAAATCGGTGCCGAGCCGAGTCAAAACTGCAATTTTGCTCGACGTCCAAAGTTTTATTGACCTTTTACGCGGCAGACTCCTAAAAGCGTTTACGGTTGCGTCACTAAAGAGTTCTTTAAACTGTGGCTCTCGTAATTCAAGTCAGGATTTAAACCTTAGAAGAAAGTAAGTTTGTCGGGACAACAAAGAGGGCCGCTCCCCTCAGAGTAATTTATACGTGACCGCGGAGTGCGGACTCGGAACTCCTCCGGGACTTGCCCGCTTGCGTGTTGGCTGTCCGACCTGCCACCTGCTGGCTAAAAGAAACCGACTCTGACATTATTTAACTTTAGTTTTTATTAGCTACTTACCTTTTACATTTAGATATTTAAATAGTAAGGTATTTAAATCAACTAACATTGAGTTTTCTGTAATTTTCTGTCTCTCGCGTAATACGCAACCTTGTCAGCCTGCCAGCCATGTACATATAAAACCTCAAAAAACGATATAAACAATCTTCGCGAAACCAGATATCTAAATACGTAATATAATTTGCAAATATATCATATATATTATCATTATGGCAATTAACTACACTTTGAAAATGCTGCTGACCATAGGGCTGGTCACTTCCTCGGTCAACGGATAGGTATCGCTATCCAGCGGGGAAATGTGGCTAGCCTTATGGGCACCCTCCCCAGAGGCAGCGACCTCGGGGAATGTATATAGTAATTATAACCTGTAATTGTGTACAATAAAGTGCTTACATACTTTATACAATTTAATAAATGTACTATTTTTCGTATTCTAAGCTAAAACTCGCTGAATATTTTTGTTTCCAAATGTGCCCCGCTCAAGGAGTCCACTGGATTCGGGTGGCGTAGGACCGGTTCTCTCCGGCGCTCTTTGGGGGAGGCCTATGTGTGGACTCGGCTGATATGATGATCCAGATGATATGATGATCCACATTCAAAGGATCAGTTTGGTTTCGTCAGCACCAAAATGCAATTGTTTCAGCAAAAAGATGTGAGCTGCTTTTAGTGGTCAGCATAACTAACAAAATAGGTCAGCAAATAATGCTATATTAGCAGCTTTAAAATAAAAAGTCATAGGAAATTAAATATATCAGCAGATATATTACTAAAGGAGCAGCAAATCTTTGTAGTATGATTCTTAAGCCCACACACGAAGCCCAGCTGATAGTTAATAAATAAATCATTTTCTATTTTCTATTTCCAATAACATGTAATATGATACCTGACCTTGAGTAAATACAGGCAATGATTTATTATTCCATATATGGGAAAAGTATCAACTATCAATTGTGCCGACACAATCCTATGACGCAAATGGGAATTATTAACACTCCAATGAATCCGCTGTTTACACAGTATAAGTAAGGCGTGCGTTTTACGGAATAAAGGACATTATTGACTCGACGCTTGACGTATCATTTCAACCCTCGAACCCCGTACACTTCATGGCGACCCTGCCAGGATATAATTGATGCGGATTTTATCAAATATTAGCTAGCCGTAAAATGAATTGAGCTGCTTCTAGTGGTCAGCAGATAAAGTAAAATTATCAGCCAGTAATTTTGTCTTTTCAATCACGACCTACAAAATAAAAAGAAAATAAAGAGAAACATAGAAGCCTTACCAAATCTCCCGATCAGGGACGGCGAGTCGACGGAGCCCCACTTCGCGGGGCTTTTATTTCCCCCTGCATTATAAATCGTAACGAACGAACCTGTTTTTTTGCGGCTGGCTAAAACATATAACATATGCTGCTAAAATAACTTATTGCTGAATAAATTTTGTAAATTAATACCATTTAATTATTCCCCATCTAGATTGCAGTTTAAAATGTTAATAGACAAATGCAGCAATTCACAAAGTAGGGTACGTAACATTTGTACAACGCAGGATAAACACATACTCGTACAGTTGATGACGCACCGTGTATGCTGGATTAAACAGTCAAACTCAAATTCCACTATTCAGTTTTCCAACCTCGTATTTAACTTTACTACCCTCACGCAAATTCGACCTTCCTGCGTATAACATAAAGTAACTTTTGAAATGGATAACGCGATGGAAACGATGGCCTGTTTCCCTCCGGACTTCTACATACAGCGTGTTTTTCTAATATTACCTCATAACTAGCCGTAGGCATAAGTGCCATGAACCGATGTTGCATAAAAAACTCTTAACTAATTTCTTTTCTTTACCCTATAAAATAATTCAGCACGCAATGTATTGCTACTTTGTCTTACTGGCGATGGCGTGACGTCACAACTGTCACATCACGAACTCGCTGTAATGCACGAATAATAAGGCGATGAGAGCCTGAGGTGCCCTACGATCTAGAAATTGCTCCATGTATAAAGCTATGGCTCGCCGTCCACTTTTTCCAGTTTCACCATAAATTAAAATCATATCGGCTAGTTCCCGAGAACTAAATTGATGGTCTTGGCATTGTGCAGAAGTTGATGACACCGATTTACAAGACAATCTACGTCAAAACAAATTAGTTTCTTTCAAATTGTAAAATTTACCATAGCATAATTCTTACCAGCCAGTGAACAGTTATGCGTAGTCTGCCTGAGTTTGCTGAAGTTTGTAGGAGTTTCTCCTGATGATGGGGATGAACTGGATAATCTTTACTGAGGGAGCATACGAATATAAATAATGTGAACACTTCTAGGATTGTTGCCGAACTGAATTTTATTCAGACTTCTGTCGTTTATATATTCTTTACAGCCATAGACATGATAATAAATTACAAACTATAAGGGCAGCAACACACTTCATTACAATAAGGCGTTGCACACATGTTCTCCAACATCCTCCACAGCCAAAGGAAAAGTAATACCTTTACTATTTTCGTAGGTACATTTTACGACTGTAAACAGTGACACCTCATAAATCTGGAATAATTAATTTAATTTTAATAATGACTAATGAGACCTTTGGAGAGATATGCTGTGAACATGGTAACCGAATATTACATTATTGGTAATTCAAATCATTAAGCCTTAATCACATAAATTACTTTATCGCTAATAAGTAATAGTTTAATAATATGCCATATGTATACTATCATTCTTTTCAACTCATATCATATATGACATAGTAATAACAATATGAGATTAAAACTAAAATACAGGTAGGTATTCAAGTTTCCTAAAAATATTCGTATTACATATTTAATGTCACGTAAATAAATATGTAATTAATGTAACATTATAAATATTATTTGATGTAAAGTAATCAAATAATACATATTATGCGTAAAAGTCAAGCAGTGAAACGTTACGGCAGACAGGGAGAGCTCTCAGAATTTATTATCGTCAAACATCGTATCTAGCTGGAAGTTTAATTATTCTACCTGTACGTGTCGTTCTTGTCACCGTAGGCTCTTCCGGTGAGGTCTCTGACCTCTGAGTAGTACTGCCAGGGTTGATAACAATTTTAAACTTCTTACCAATTGGATCGTTTGTGTTCGCTTCCTGCTGTCCCTCCACCTCAGAAGAAGAAAGTTACAACCTATACAAACGCTGAATTGGCCGAGTTTTAAAACCCACTGACGTTTTTACTTGAGCTGTTCTAATTATGCCATCATTACAAGTGAATGTTTTGACGACTAATCCTAATGGCCACTTGACTCTTCTTTCGTCACTTCCTAAGAGGACAATATCACCTACTTTTACAGTGTCTTGCTGGGCGAGTCTTCGTTGTAAGACTAGCCTCTTTAAATACAGCTCTATGTGCTAAGTAATGTACTTTATTCTCATCCCTTTCTGTCTCAGGCACCTCTTCTATAATACCGGCTTGCTCCCACTCACTAAATACATTATTATAATCTTTGAACTTACTGCTAGATTTTAACTTCTTTGAAGTAGTCTCTAGCCTGTGCATGGCGAGCTGCCGGTTGCTCTGAAGAGCGTCGTGGCCAGTCTTCCAAGGAAGATGCACCTCGTACCTGCCCTCCGAGTTGATCAGGATGTTTTCTTCAAAGTTTGACATCACTTCTTCCTCCTTCTGCTGTTTAGACTGCACCTGTGTAGTGTCATTAATGCCTAGCAACTCCCCTAGCAAGTCCCAAAAGTTACTAATACTTTGTGAGCAAAATAAAGATGTCACTACATTGTTGTTGGTTATATTTATTTTACCCTGTAAAGTCCAACCTATTTTCGTCTTAATGGCAGTTAAACCATTTTCTAAATTGATGAATAAGTTGGTTAATAATGCCCCTGAATAGTCTGCTCCTATCAGTAGGCCTATGTCAGAGCTCTCACTATCTGACAATTTTATGTTATGTTTATTTAACAGTCTCATTAAAGACTCATGTGATTCGTTCACTTTGGGAACATTTTTACATACGCACACCTGCTCTAAAGCTGACATATTGTATTTAAATTTGCTATCAAGACTTTCAATAGTAAAATCATACACATTATATTTTTTAAAGGATACAGATACTCCTCCAAACAGTGAATGGCTCAACTCTTCATTCCCTGCGACTGGTAGTCCAAGTTTCTCTGCTATCTCACTCTTGATATACGATCGCTGTGAGCCGCTGTCAAATAAAGCGCGAACTGTTGCCGTTTTCTCTCCCCGACGAATCTTCACAGCAACTGTTTGTAGTAGAGTTGTTGTCTTCAAGCTGTTCTGAGAGAGGTTCTGTAGTACAAGTTCAGCTTTATTCTTCTCTGGTTCCGTAGATTTAAATGATAGCTTACTTTCAGAAGGTGAATGTACTCCAGTACACATGACAGTTGAGTGTCGTTGCCCACAAACATAGCACTTGACAAATGATTTGCATATTTTCGCATGATGTCCAATCTTCAAGCATAAGGCGCAAGCTCTCTTCTTCTTCAGATGTTCTCTTCTGTCATCTAAAGACATCTTCGCTATCTTGTAGCATTCAAGGCTTTGATGAGTAGCTTTGTCACACCATACACATCTTGCTGATGATTCATTATGTTTGAAGTCCTTGACATTAACAGAAAGACAGGCTGCAGTTGGTCCATATGCTTTCGAACATTCCGGGGTGAAATTAGACTTGGCCATTGCCACTCGTTGCTCACTCTCTATTTCTTTCTTGAGAAATTTTAATAAGCAGTTCAACATGTCGTCACTGGTATTGGGTCTTAAACGCTCCCATGCTCTTAATGTTTCAGACGGAAGGGCTTTTGTCACTCCTAGAATTTCTAAAGATCTCAGACTGCTATTGAGCTTGTCGTATAATGTTGTCAATTCCCTTTCAGGGCTATTGTCTAAAATGATGGCAAGGAGGGGATCCTGCCGTTTTGCCAAAGTTATTTTAGTAAAATTTCATTACCCAAACAAATTTTGGCAACTGTTACGTTTGGTAATGCAATCTTTGGAATAATTTTAGTAGGCACATTTTCATTTGGACAAATTTTTACTTAACATAATATTATCACGGAAAATAACGTTCAGGCATTTGGTCTTTTACCAAATACTTCATTAAAGCAGAAAATCTTTAGACAATAAATATTTTGTCAAATGAATTTGTCTGAAACAAGTTAAAAGTTTAATACAAATCGTACAATATCTACATACTTATTACTTGAACTTGTAGTATAACAACTATGAATCTAATAGTAATATAGCCACAAAGCCAAGTTCAAGTTTTCACGTAGGCAGTAGGGAACAGGAACTTAGTGGCAAAACCGACTCGGATCGCGGATAGGTTAGAAGCCGAAAGCGGGAGCTTTGCTCCCGCTTTCGTCTTCGAGGTTATTTTTTTTATCAAAGAGCGGGAAAGCTTTGCTTGCTTGCTTGCTTAAGAGTTATTGTGTTATACAGGAACTTAGTGGCAAAACCGACTCGGATCGCGGATAGGTTAGAAGACGAAAGCGGGAGCTTTGCTCCCGCTTTCGTCTTCGAGGGTATTTTTTTTATAAAAGAGCGGGAAAACTTTGCTTGCTTGCTTGCGTAAAATATGTTTTTCCAACTGAAACATTTGACTACTTGAAATTTGGTTAAAGTACTAGTTGGTAAGCGAGTCATTGTCTAACTGTTCACTTACCAGACATTAGGTTTGTATTATAATTATTTGTCAAGAGTTTTTTTTTTTGTGAAAATTTGCGGAAAATTGTTTGCGAAATGATAATTTGTCAATATTTTTTTGATATAACAATAGAGACCCGGCAAGGAGTTCTCTAACATATGCTTGTATTAATAAGTCATCTCTTGCATACCTGTTTTTTAGATCCTGGATACAGGCCGTGTAGCTATCGTTTGTCAACGGGAAGCTGTTGACGAAACGTTGTACTTCTGTGTCCGGTTCCATCATTTGATATAAATACTGCATTTTGTCAATATTATTGAGTGTGTTGTCTGTATCTATTTTGTTGAAGGAGCCCCAGAAATTCAACCAGTTCTTGATATTTCCATTAAATTTCTTGAGTTCTAAAATTGGCAGTTTGACATTTCTTTTGTTTTCGCCTTCATTTGTTTTCCTTGCTGACGCTCGGGAAAATTCCCTTTGTTCCAGATATGTTTGTAGAATTGCGAATTTATTTTTGTATTTTCCTGAGCCCTCGATCTCTTCCTCTAGGTCTTTTTCAACCCAGTCAGGTATCTCGAGTATCTGCTGCTTAATTTTCTTGTTCAGCTCCACTAACTGGACATATTCGTTGCGCAGCAGCTTGAAACAGGCTTTTATCTCGATCTCGCATTCCTTTTCCATGGTTCCTGTGTTACGCGTTAATTTCATTCCTAAATATCTCGTTTGAGACTCACAGCGCCATCTACCGGCGAAGGATGGCGAGCAGTGACATAACGTCAATTTCTGGTTTGCCCTAAAGCTGCGTTCTGTTGTAATGTTGGTACGGTGAATAATCAATGTGTTTTCTAGTACATTATAGGTATTTTAAGCCTACACAGTTTATTAGTTTGTTAAAAGTTATCGTGGTAAAATTGGAGAATAATTTTTTGTCTTCATGCGGTGAGCGCATTTTGGTAAATGGCCCATACTCTCTATGGTCTTCAAATGGAACGCGTCGGAACGCATCCGTTCGGATTTTGACATCTGGAGAAGGAGCGGTGAGGCCTGTCACTCTCTGTCAGGATGCCGTGAGCAGTGCACACGTATCTCTGAGGGCACTCGCTAAGGCTTCGGCCATTTCTTTTATAATTTAGAGATGGGTGCTTAGACCCAAACGCATCTCGTTGAAAATAACTGCAACGACACAGTGAACAAAAGGTGAGTGCGTCGAAGTTTGTCGTGAATCAAGTGATCGTGTTATTTTTGCGGTTACAAGGCCGATCTTAACGAAATCTGTTGTTTTTTTGTCGCAGCCTAACTTTAACATTTTTAACGAAATGAACTGAGGACATCGTGGTCGCGTGTGGACCGTCACCAAGCTTAGACTTGTATTCTTGCCAGGTGAGATGAGCAGGATTTCGTTTACGTAGTGTTCAAAGAGTTTGCGTTGAAAAGACGTGCGCGAGGTTGTAGTTCGAGGATTAAATGTTTTGTGGTTTTCAGTGATTGTTGTGCTGGCCGCTACCGGCGGGCCAACATAGGCAATTGAGCGGTCGAAGGGCGTGGCGCGAGCCTTTGCTGACGTCTCTGTATGCCCCACCGAAGTCACCGCGACGCGGAGTCACTTCTTGAGGCTTCGTGGACCGAGGAGAGACAGGCAGAGGGTCTGCATGCTGGCGCCGCAATCTTTTAAGGTGATATCCATCCGTAACTTTTGTTCCGTTCTCTTGAACATGCCACGTGTCAACGTAGTGTTACGAAATATCTTGCTAGTGTTATTAGTCGTAACGAGCTTCACACAAACACAATTCACATTAGATTAAGGCGCTAAGCCGGCCTCATCTGATATTTTATTTTTAAACTAAAAGTTAATCCTTATCCGTCCTCGGTCAGAGACATAGTGTAAATCTCCAGGTAGAAAGCCCTGCCTAAAACATTGTGACTTGCATGCTAGCATTAAGCCTACATTAAGGTACTTTATTTCTTTGTATAAGCCGAGAATGTGTGTACTGATTATACATACCATTCGGTTTGAACACTAAACTTGTTTACATTTCTCTCACCTGTAAGTAATTCCTATATAAACTCTTTCATAGTTTTGAGTGATAAACTATGTGGCGCCCTCTTCTAGCAGCACTATATGGTGATAGCTGAAAACCTGAAAGTACCTACCTCCTGAGATTCTCTACCTAATCTAGCTAGTGCGGTGCATGACATCAAGTGTGGACGACTCTTACGAGCCCGTCAAGTCGCTCTCACACCCAAGTGACTGACAACCGTCACAGCTCGCTATCATACACGGTTGCACGTTACACCTGGAACTTCCTCGCATTCGAGCAATTTCTCTAAGGCGTTCACTTGTTTTGTGAAGTGTCGTCGTATGACGGATCGTTCCCTCTTGAGATTTTCCATTTTCTTATTATTTCATCCGCTTCTTATGTCACGGTCGCCAGATGTAGGAGTTTCTCCTGATGATGGGGATGAACTGGATAATCTTTACTGAGGGAGCATACGAATATAAATAATGTGAACACTTCTAGGATTGTTGCCGAACTGAATTTTATTCAGACTTCTGTCGTTTATATATTCTTTACAGCCATAGACATGATAATAAATTACAAACTATAAGGGCAGCAACACACTTCATTACAATAAGGCGTTGCACACATGTTCTCCAACAGTTAGTTATCATTAGGTTGGTAGTTTGTATTATACATTAAAATCTATTTTGAATGAAATGAATACTCCTTGAAGAAACTTTTTATTCATGTACGTAGGTATTTCTGTGTACCTACGTGTCGACTATCGGGTTGAAGTGTGTCATTGGCGTTATCTTGTCAATTGATTGTTGATCATTTATTGTAGATGTACTACATTAAAATAATACTAATTTAATAGTAGGATCAGAGTTTCATAAGAATTAAAAAATATGGTAGTATGAAATGAAAAAGTATGTAATTTTTTGGAGCAAGACATTTATTTTGTAATAAAATGGTAAGTGGGTATTATTTTCTAATAAGAATGCTTTGCTTTTAATGTTTGGCTAGTAAACAATGCTTCGACGCAATAACTATTCGGTTTTGGCTGCCAAGTAGTCTCATGAAGGAAATACGTAGCGATAATAACTAAATAGTACTAGACCCTTCTCTTCCATGTGTCAAATAAGTACACGCAATACATTGCTGCTCGAAAAAAAATCTGAAACTAATTACGCTGTAGTGGTTAAGACTAACTTAAAATTACCCTGCAATATCTTTTCATAGTACTTAAACCGACGTTTGGTTACGGTTTGAGGTAATATTAAAAATACACGCTGTACATATACTGTGTTAACGTTCGGCTTTGCACAGATCTGATGACGTGAAACCTCTGGCAGAGGAGTATTGTGTCTCATGACAGCCTTTGTAAAAGTTCAACATTTCACTGATACTCGTATTTCTCAGTCTATAGATGTATGTTTTAAATAAATGGAAACCACAAGCCATTGCTTTTGATTATTGTACGTAAAGGTCAGATGTATTCGAATGTGACGCATGTTATTTCATTTAATATGAAACTGCTTGCTAAAGCGTTGTTCTCCTTCTAGATGAAAGTTTTCTTTGATCACGTTAAGAAATATCTACCTGTAAACGATATAAAAGTTAAAGTCTCCAACATCCAAGTGGTGTGCATGAGCTGCATTCATGAACATGTGCTGCCGCAATTGTAAGTAAGACTACCATAGGCAGGTTGTGATTGTGAAGCAAAAAACTAATTTAATCAGCCATGCATACGCCATATCAGCCATACTAACGGACTACGACTGGAATTGTAATAGCACTTTGGAAGTGTTAACTAACAATAATTTAAATCCCGCTAACAAATCATCTTCAAATAAATTCGCTCAACAAGCATATTATCTGTTCAAACGAATGTAAAGCTAGATATAAACCGGCAGTGATTAGTGTGGCTGATCAATCGTGCGGCGTACTGGCGTGCTGCTAACTTGATACGCTTCAAAGCCAAACCATCCCTTTACCGACTTCATAACTCTGTTCTATCACGCATTCTGAAGTCGACTTTATTCCGTATACTAAACGTGTCATTTGTAATGATACAAACAAGGCAGATTATGAGGTTGGGAGCGTTACTGTACTGAATAGTTCCTATTTGCCTGCTGTCTGTCTCACGTCTCGCTCTAACAGATTCTTAATTTCATGGCCCGTTTGTTCCTCACACGTGGCGTCTAAGCTACGAGTTCTTCTAATTAAATAGCCGTTGCAGTTACCTGTATCTACTGGCTTGATGCTTGATACATAGCACTTGGATTTGAAGGCTTACTTTACTTGGTTTAGATTTGTTAGGGGTTTTTTTCTTATATTTATATCAATTTGACATCAAGCACATGTATGTAATGTGAATCCGAGCAATTTTTAAGTTAAAGTATTACTATTTTGGCCACATTGGTTTTCACAAAATTGGATTCTCAGAGCATTTACCATGATCGTGCCAGGAATGCAAATATCTGCGTTTTTTTGTTGTCAATTCTGGCCATCTTTTTCATTTTCTAGTAATTTTATTGATTTGAAGATTTGTTGCTTGAAGATTGAAGTGTGATATTAGATAGTAAATTATTAGAATATCACGTTTGGGATCGGGTATTAAGCGAAAATAGTAATAGTTGACGTTTCTCGTATTTACCAATCGATTTAGTTTGCCCAGGCATCCGTGATCGCCTTCATGCTTTCTTTTGACTTATTTATGCATCCTGCTGTATACCACTGTATGATATCGATAACTTCTTACAGAACTTTGTTTCCAAACATTTTAACATGCGTACAAAACCTGGATCAAAATAAAACGCTAAGAGCCAGTGGATTAAAATAGTAAACAGTCGATAATTGAGAAACAGTTGTCTCTTCTCAATTTGTGATTGGTTTATTTATTTCAAAAACATAGTTACAAGCTATAATCTGAAGCATTAGTATAGAATTCTATGATGTGACATATATTAGTCTATAGCTCAAATACAACTATGCACAACATCAGGGAGTATCTGCAAAGTACCGTGGCAAACACTTAGGAACTAACATGCGTGAACCAAATGATGTACAAAGTTAGTTGGAAGGAAACTATGACTGAGGATACAATATATGTGTAATTTAGGGACAGCAAATAATTTTACAACATTAGAAAGCAAAGAGAGACTACATTAATTTAAGACTTAAAATTACAGTAATTTAAGATTACTAACAATTAATTATGCATAATCATAATTGTTAAGTGTGAAATCTCTTGTTGGTGGCGCTAAGTAGATTTCCCATCTTATCAGTAAAAATATCCAAATTAGGGTTGCTCCTGGGTAGATCGTCATAGAACCGTTGCATACGCGTAATAGGGTTGTTATAGAAAACGTTATTTGTAGCCCTTTGAACGGAGAATAGTTGCTGATTGCGACTGTTTCTGTAAGTTTGTCCAGCTTATGCGTTCAAATATGATGCATGAGATGTGTCACTGTGTAACCGCAACGTCATTGTATTTTAAGCTTGAGTCTGGACGATCCATTAGGCTTGAAAGACGAGCGAGGGAATCGATGGGACGGGGCCCTCATCCAGCATGACCTCTGATCAGTCTGACCAAATATCGTCCGCAGTGGGGACACATGAGGCTGCCGTGACAAATGTTGAAATAAAAGAAATATTCGCGACGGATGACGGACGACATCCGTTTAATAAAAATCTGCTTTTAATTAGATAACACACAGGCTATTCTGCCATGTAGCTAGACAGTAGATACTTAAACCGGTTAACGCGGCTAAAGAGCCTGACTGTAAAAGTGGAGTCTTCTCGCAGCTTACCCACTCAAAGTAGCAAACAACAACAGTGCTTGACTTGCGACTAAACGCTACATGGGATTATTATCGCAAAGAGTATTAAGTTATTAACTTGGATGTAGAACATGATATGACGGAGTGATGCTTTTGCGCAGAGTGCTGTTTTTAACTTTGCTGTGCTAATCAGGTTCTGATTTTTGAGTAGCGGTAATCAAAGCCGAGGTAGATCAAAACTGAAATAGTGGCAAGGGAAATGTGAAATAACAAAGATTTAGGGAATTCTGGCACTAGATCGATCGCAGCAGTACTTTTCAGAAATCAGTATTTATTTGCCAATTTTTTTTCATTTCAAATTAAACATAAATGCTGTCATATAGTTGTTTTGATAGTGAAAACCCTAAAATGTTTGCATCTTTAGATCGTCGAGAATATAAGATGTCTATTGCAGGCGCTCATTGTCTTCTTAATGCTTATTTGTAATCCCAGTTTTTTTTATAGAAACAACGAAAAGTAGTTGCTGACACATAATGGGAAGCAAGACTAGGTACTTTGTTCTCATTTGCCGACGGCAGTTGGCTTACGAGTTAGCTAATAAATTGCATTGCTCAATCGGCTCCCCTGAGAAGATTAACCAAGCTTACGATATATAGGCAAACATCCCATTTTCTCATTCCTGTTTCGGCACGCATCAACTTGATTTTACCTCGTTCTTTCCCCAGTTCTGCGGAATAACTTCTCCCCGAAGCGTCATATAAATAAATTGTTGCCAGTCTTTATTGCTCCTGGTTTACGGTAGCGTTTTTCTCGCCATGTTATCGTCTCTGGGAATTCCCTTTTCTTATATCCAACCGATCCTATTGTGATTTCGTTCTACCTGTGATTATCATAATGTCTATCGTGCGAGTGAAACGCTCGATTCCGTACATTAGGGCTGATTATTTTGTTAGCGAGTGGGTGTTAGTTACGACGGTGGATCCTCGTAGCGAATGTAAATCGAGTTTCATTACAGCTTCGGAGCGAGCTGAACCCATCAGGAAACTGCAATGCACTATCGACCCTCGTGAAATAAAAAACTAAAAGCTTGCAACAACTTAACGACTTACTCCGCCGAGTTTGGACTCGAAAACCAGCTTTAAACTCGGTATATTTAAAATTGCTTTTCAGATTGATTAGTAATTATTAAAGTTTTTGCAGTTGACTAATGGCAATTCAGGTATTTCATCGATAATGCTAAATATTGTGTACGTCAGAATTTGATCCCCCATAAGGACTGATATTTCGGCGATTCCAAATTAAGACTCGGATCTGCGAAACAGCTACTTTTCAGAAAAAGCCAACGAAGTTTTAAAAAAGGGAATCAAATGTGAGAGCAATTGTTAATTAAGTAGTAGTACCTACATATATCGTTATCAAATTTTGTCAATGTTACATGTCGTGTGCTTCAGGTTCAACATGTTGATTGGGTTTTTTTTCATTTTTAGCCGTTGAATTTATTTCCTTTGTAGTATTTATTTGATAAGAAAAATCTATGTTACTTTTTAAACTAGATAAGTTGAATCAAAATGTGTCTAAAACGTCGCATCCATAATTTTGTCTTAACTTGATTAGTACAATAAAATAAAAAATAGAACATGCAGATCCTCCTCTCTGAATTATAAAACTTATATTAACTCGGGCATCTGGAGCAATCCCATTTTTAATAAAATAAAATAAATCTGTCTATAAGTTATAGCACTTTATATTAACATAGTAAGCTTATGATAATAATTATACCTTCATACTTGGAGTAGGGGCTTCAAAATATAATAGATAATTGGACAAAATTCCGATGATTACAAACTCTCATCTCAGGTATTCCAATTACGCGATGGAGAATTCTAGGGATTTGTTTAGAGGGCGTCTCCTCGAAACTTCAATAAATTACGTCTCTAAATATTTGTCTACGAAGCCCCTTTTACTCAAGCTGCAGTGTGATAGTGTTACGAAGAAATGTGTCTAGGTGTTTTAACTCATCAGGCGAGAATATAAGGTGGTGCAAGAACGGATATTTCAAAGATGGCGGGCTTTTAGCGCTACCGGCTTGCTATCGTTATTTATTTTCCTTGCTAGTTTTAAGGAGATGTTTAGCGTGTGCGAAACAAAAATAATTTTGCTTAAAAATCTACGAGGGAAGTTTCAAAATATCCAAGTGACGGCTATAAAATTTTGCTAATTAAAAGTAAAACAAGCAAGTCTTATGCAAACTAGCTAACAGGGTTTTACATAGGAGAGGATGGAAATTAATTCTGTTAAGATGAGAGCTGCATGCGCCGGCCTAATTGCATAACACAGGCGCGGTATCAAAGCGCCCGAATGTAGGTGAAAAGAATATCATAAATCTAGGAAAGAGCGTTTCCATTAATTCGGGGTATACCTTGACGAGGGTCGAAAGTTTAACGGATTATAACAAGTGGCGGCACTAACTGTCACGGGCAGACCTGGCCGTGCCACGCCTCACGGCTTAATCGCCAAACTTTCCCCTACGATTGGAGTTTTTGCGGAACGGAATTGCGGGCGGTGTGTGCCTGCGCCGCTAATTTATGCGCTGCCGAGTGGATCGGAGAGCAGTTCTCTTGTTCTGCTCCTATTAGGTATTCAAGACGTCGTTTAATCGTGCACCCTTCAGGTCTCGAGATCGACGTTTTAAAGGAAATTTAGCAAAGAAATCGTGGAATCCCGTTTCTGATAACGGTATTCGTTTTCGTACACTTTTGAGTTGGAATACGGCATGTCTCGGGTTTTATCGAAGGAGGGATTAAGTAAGTACCTACTTTATCTGAATCTTCAATTAACTAAATTAAATTGTTGTGTTATCAATATGTTTAGGTACCTAAGTCTTAAATACATGACTGTTTTCCATGGATTGAGGAATTAAATTTATCTTACGTTAATTTTCAAACTAGGTAAATCAGTTTATCGGGTCTGACCTCAATTCCATGATGTGGTTACTTGATCCGATTCCCCGATTAAATTTAGTCTGTCAGTAATATCAGATAGTCAAATTACTGACCGACGAAACAGTGCTTTGTTGTTAATTGGCGTGGTAAGGTGATATCTATGTCTACTAGGTACCTACACATTGATCAAATTAATTAATCTTCTCTCCCTGTGACACTCGTGTGACTTAACTTGGGCACCAACTTGTCATGTCATGATGTCTGATATATTGACTGGTTTTCATTACACATCATTTGAACGCGCAAATATCAGAAAGCTGATCCACTCATTTAAGTAGAGCTATTTCTGTGAGTTCAAAAATAAAACAGCCGTTTTTACTTTGGACGCCTAAGATCGACGAATCCAACAACGCAAAAACTAATTTGATGTATTCAAAAGGTACTTAAATACGAAATACTTTACATAGTGGCCTCCTTTTTTCAATATCTATCGCGTAAAGCAGATCCACTCATTTAAGTAGAGCTATTTCTGTGAGTTCAAAAATAAAACAGCCGTTTTTACTTTGGACGCCTAAGATCGACGAATCCAACAACGCAAAAACTAATTTGATGTATTCAAAAGGTACTTAAATACGAAATACTTTACATAGTGGCCTCCTTTTTTCAATATCTATCCTTAAATTTAAATAATCACAATTATTTACGAGAGGCGCTTATGGACCTGTTACGTTTTAGTAAAGCGCTCTTAAGCAGTTAAATGTTAATATGAAACATGATGTCTATGTAAAATTATTTTTCTCAAACATGCAATGAAATATTGATGTTATGTTCCTTATAATAGGCTGCGAAGTATGACGTTTCAGGTGCGGCTAGGACAAGAGGTCGTTAATGGAATTTCATACAATACTTGCAGGCCTAGGCCGGCAAAGTCCTCTTTTTTAATTCCATTCCACATAAATTTGTGGCACAGGCATCATGACATTATGCCACTGCGTATTAAAAATAAAATTTTGTTTTTTTTCTTTGTTGTTTATTTCATTGCATGTTTGAGAAAAGCACTATACATACCTCGGCGGGAAATTTGGGGTTGCCCGCCTTAGACCTATCCGGCCTCGCTTCGCTCGGCCGTATATATGTCTTCGGCCGGCAACCCCTTTCTTCCCGGCCTCTGTAGTAATGTACTATTGACGACCGGTTCAGCCATTGTCTTTTTAAATAAAAACAAAAATAATTTTCAAAACATACCAACTTTGGGCTCTTTGCTTTGGGACAAATATGAACCGTATCTGCAGTACAGTTCCATAAGTCTCGTAAAATATTTTAGTGGGTACTGAAGTTAGAACTCTGTCACTTTGTAATATTGAAAATTAAGAAAATATACTTAATAAAATTATTTTCAAAATTGTTTTCTGGGGGCTAGATATGACGATATCACGTATCATTTGTTGTATGTTGTACAAAAAATAAATCAGCCATATCGTATCCTGGAGGAGCCCAAACTTGGTATGCTCAGAAAAATATTTTTGTTTTTATTTTAAAAAATGGCTGAAATGTAAATAATGTGGTATATTATTAAAATTGCCTCAAAAAGCCCTTTCATATAATACCACACACGATAGATTTCAGAAAAAAAAAAAACATTTTTTTCCTATACAAAAAAAAATAACTCGGCACTCCCTTCCTAAAGGATTTTTTTTAAGAAACTGCGGGTCAAAAATTTTCTTTTGAGCTACAGTATGCGTGTGCCAAATGGCTAAACTGGACATCGATTTGGGGTTATTTCTTTGGAATTGGGCTGGTACTCCTTGCACTATTCACTATTAGGGTTCCGTACCCAAAGGGTAAACCCTTTTATTAAGACTCCGCTGTCCGTCCGTCTGTCTGTCCGTCTGTCACCAGGCTGTATCTCATGAATCGTGATAGACAGTTGAAATTTTCACAGATGATGTATTTATGTTGCCGCTATAACAACAAATACTAAAAAACAGAGTAAAATAAATATTTTAAGGGGCTCCCATACAACAAACATGATTTATTTGCTCGTTTTTTCGATATTGATAACGGCAACAGGTATATTTACTTTAAAACTAAATAACAATTAATATAAAATAAATATTTAAGGGGGCTCCCATACAACAGACATGATTTTTATGCCGTTTTTACAGATGATGGTACGGAACCCTTCGTGCGCGAGTCCGACTCGCACTTGGCCGGTTTTTTTTAATAATATTAGCACAACATTAGTATGCGTACAAATATTATTACAATAAAATGTAATATCACGCCATCTATATTAATCCAAATTCACTATCTTGGGTAGCTGGCTGGCATGAGCATTCCGAGCTAATATTATACACTTGCGAACAGCGACATCTAACGAAAACCTGCAGTACTTTTGTCTATAGACCGCCACGTACGCCACATTTGCGTTTAATGCCATCTCGCGAATACGCTTGGAACGACTTGACGACATGTATCAACCCGTAACCTCGCTTCGCGTAGCAGTGAGAAAGGGCTCGTAGGAGTTACCAATATAACGCGATAGAGGGCGTTAACAGTACGCAAAATAATATATTTACTCGGTAATTCAAACGACCAATAATGTTGGTATTTCGAAGACACGTAATAAATATTATTGTTTTAATTTTCTTATTTTATTATTTCCCTATTTTGGGATTTTTCCGTATCCATCTGAAAAGTTGGTTTTCTTTTTAGGTAGGCATACAACTCTACAAACAGTAATGCAGTAAACACTACCAAATTCATATTCAGTGTTTTGATGTCTCTTTTTATGGTTTGGACATGTAGAGAGGATAGATGAAAGAAGATTGACAAAACTAGAGACATTCTGCAGAAAGGCCCCCTTTTTAGAGTTCCGTAGTCAATTAGCAACCCTTATAGTTTCGCCATGTCTGTCCGTCTGTTTATCCGGGGCTTTGCTCTGTGATTGTTAGTGCTAGAAAGCTGCAATTTTGCATGAATATATAAAGGAACAAATCTGACAGTGGTAAAATAAAATTTAAAAAAATATATTTTTTAAGGGTACACCTCCCCCTCACGTAAAGTGGGGATGTTTTGTTTTGCTTCAACCCTGTCGTTTGGAGTGTTGTTGGATAGGTTTTCCAAAATGAATCCTCATCAAACATTCAAATCAAATGAGTCTTCATCAAACATTTTTTGATATAAGTGAATATTTACGGAAACAATAACTCCAAAAGAAAATAAAATTGTGTTCCTCCACTCTTACTTTTGAACTATGTGTCCAAAAAATCATGAAAGTAAAACTCAATAAAGACTTCCAACGAAAACTATAGCGGACATGATCAGTTAAGTCGTTTTTGAGTTATCGTAAAAAATCTTCCCTTCTTAGTAAAAGACGTATAAAACGCTGCGAAGGTATGCCATTTTGCTTTTATTGTTTTTTTTTTTAGTAAATTCTTTGGGCAACTACGTAACCCTACTACACTGAGCATGGTCTGACATGCTCTTGGCTGATTTTTTTAAATATCTATGGAATTTAAATAATTACAAATACGAGTATTTACAAGTCGCATGGACACGTTAAAGCCCTCGTAACTTGAATAAATACCAAAAATAGGCCTAAAATAAATGAAAAGTCGGACTTTTTCGATTTATTTTCGTCAACGATGTTCAAAAAGTCATGGATAAAATCAGTAAGTAGTCACGGAGCCGTAATAAAGTATACTTATCAGTAACCTTACACAAATAGGGTGGCATCACTCTCATTATTGAGATGTGTAGCACGTGTGCTTAAAACCGCCCTCGGGAGGCGAATTCATATGTAAAATGCTTTGCTTGACAAATTACGCCATTACTTTAGATTCGAGCAAATGATAGCGATTTTTAACAAAAGGAAGGGTAGTTTAGGAAAAGCATTTTTTCGATCAAATACTGTTTGATATTCAAAGGGCCATAACTAAATGCATTCTCATTTCAAATTGTATCTTTAATTTTAATGAATTATATTTTGTTAGATTTTTCCTGAAAGAAATGAAATAATAACTAGCAAAAACTACTAGCGTTTGTATAAAAGAAGACTACCGCCAAAAAGAAACGCTAAAACAAATGCGACATTCAGTCATTTTCTACCAAAATAAATTACTTAACCTAGTTAAAACTAGTAAATCTGAGTATGAATACAAACAAAGGGTATTTAGTATACATTTTGAAATGTAAAAAAAATATCACAATTTCCCATAAGTTTTTGAGGTTTCCACTATATAAATTCTTACAAAATGTAAGACTATGAAATAATAATTGTTTCAATTTTTTGTTTATAACAAAAGGTAGGGTACGGTCAGCCACTAAAGCCGTCTACCACTTTTGAACCTTATTCGCACCGAACGGAGCGAAGGAGTCGGAGCGCAACCACTAGAGTCAAAGGAATTCGAACCCTCCCTACAGAAGTTAGATTTCATATTTTAATGGGTTACGGGCAGCCGTTCGGAGCCGGTTGGCCGCCGCCGGCTCCGTCGCTGCCGTTTGGATACGAAGTCTAGCTTCTGTATGGGGGTTCGAATTCCTTTGACTCTGTCTATATTCTAATGCACAGCGGGTTTAGTTGAAGCGGTTTCAACTGAATCTGGTGTGAGTGTTTGACCTTCATCCATTGCCATGCCATCTGTAATAGATTAAGGAGTTAAGGACCTATTTTGCTTCCACTCCTCATTGAGATCCGCATCAATTTGAACATCGAGTACCACCTTGTTACGTAAACATTTCTCCGGTCACGTACTATAATATTTTATGCTGCCCCGGTTGTCGCAGGCAAGTAAATTACCACGATACGTAATTGTCTATATCCTACGCCCCAGATACCGGCTGCCGGTAGTCGCGTATTATTTTTCCCGGCTGTTATGATTTTTTTGTATCAAAAGGAAGTTTTATTGGATCGATATCGTTTCGATATTTTGTAAAAGCCCCGGTAAATTATTGGAATTCTTACCTGGCTTTGATTCCTTGAGTACTTAAAATAATTTGGATTTTTCGCTAGAATTTGAACAAAGTTTTTGAACAAAGCTGAATTAAAAGAAAATACTTAGGTACAATATCATTTTAAGCGGTTAAGTACGCTTATCAATATCTAATTAGAAAAATAGGGTTATTTCTCTAATAATTAGAGAGATTGTCAATATCCTCGTGAGGATGAGAGAAGATCGCCAGGTGAAGAGAGCATACTTGCGTCGACCGACCGGACGGCGTCCTGCGGGTTGCCCCAAGTATTGTTGGAAGGTTGGAAATAGCGCAGGACCGAGAAATGTGGAGTGCTCTTGTGTCGGGAGGCCAAGACTCATTTTGGGTCGACGTACCAGCCCCAAAATACACGATTACATACACACAAACGCACACTATTAGCATAAATGCTACTACTTCCAAAAATACCCAAAACAACATCAATTCCTCTTTCCATCCACACACTCCACCAAACACCACCGCACCACCACCTCCATCCACTATCTACTATCGTTCTTTCAATTTACCTTTATATTTGTTTTTTTTTTACCTTTATATTTGGTTTTTTATTATTTTTTAAGTTATTTATTTATAAATAGACACGCACGTTACACGTTATTTTACATTTTTCGGATATATTCGTTCTTTTATTTATGTATGTATGTTTGTCCGTCTGTATATATTCTACACATATATATGTCTTTTGGGTTCTGACAGAATACCAGTGTTTTGCTCAATTGCGAGCAAAGCTACACACTCGAGTTGGAACCTTTTTGTCTTGCTGCAGTGCACACAAACATATTTCACTTAGATAATTAAGATAAGTAACTGTTCATAAATTATGTGTCCTTCCGTTTTCATTTGTTTGTTACGTTTGTGTTATTTTTAAGTTTCACGAATTATTATTTTCGTCTTTATTGTTTTACCTTGTGTGTATGAGCAAATAAATCATTTATCTATCTAAATGAAATGAGACGGGGAATACGTATACGGCTCGTAGCATTATTCATATTTTAAATATCAATATTTGACATAAGACAACCCCTTCATCACTCATAACCCCTAACACCACAACCACCACCATATCTGCCAGAGGACGTCCACAGCTGGACATAGGCCTCCCCCAATTTCATGGAGGGTAAATACCATGTAATACAATCACCACGCTTAGGGTAGGTAACGGTGGGTACTCCCTACGGACGTGGTAGAACTTCAAACCCCCATGTCAAATGAGTGAGCAACTTGACTGTTAGAAGTTCTCAAGCCGCCCGAAGGCCTCTAACCTGGCTTAACGACTGCTGTCGTGTCGTGCCTTCCAAAGCGCGCGAGCCCTCAGTAACCACTCAAAGCGGTCACCCATCCAAGAACTGACCCGGGCTTACGTTGGTTAACCTCGCATACCTCACAGCGCTGAGCCTTGAGCGCTCCAAGTTGCTACTACTACTAAGCAAATACAATAGTTAACTGATCGTTCCTGTACTTTATACGCATAGTAATAAGGGTCAGGAATGCTCAGTTAGCCGTGTAGGAGTTTGTACTACTTCAAAGAACTTTTTAACAGCTAAGCCCCCTGCACACAGAAGGCGGTCACAGGAGTTCTGCGTTCGCGTTCCATTGGAATTGTGTGGAACGCTTTACAAACAGTCATTACGCCGGATAGAGGCCTCTGACCATCTCCAAAAAAAAACAAGGATGAAGACCCCTGACAGTGTCCCACACTAATGTTTTGATACGCTCTAATTGCAGCACGCATCTGCCAGAAAGGCTTACGTATCTACGTAGCATCGCCAGCGTGACGCGCCCTCCCGAACCGTTAAAATGAGTGATGGTGGCGTTAGAAGCGGTCGTCAACATTTTGAGGTGATTATTTTTCGTTCATTTTTTTCATAATTCATTTATTTATTGTAACCATGGTATAATACAGGTTTTGTAAAATTGACATGTTTTTCATTGGCCTGTTAGGGCGAATAACTTATTGTTATAAAATGTTGATCTTCTCAATACTTTACAATTGATAAGTAATAATTTTACATCGAATTACTTAATTGTTGATAATAATACCTAAGCTAACACATAAACATTTTATTTTATTCTAGTAACAATAGGTAAGGTTAAGTCCCCTTATCTCCCTATCTGCAATGTGAAAATACATATACCAAAATATACTGCTGATTTGGCAATAATCGGTTGTATTAGCCTGTTTCTCGGGTAAGTTAATCTCTTAAAATAAGAAATGGAAAAAGTGAGGTACAGTCAAGGAATTTGATTTCTGGGCCACTTCGTACCTTGTCACAGTAACAACAATATCAAATCTCTAGCAGCTGTTGATTTTCACTGTGACAAGGTACGAAGTGGCCCAGAAATCAAATTTGTCCACTGTACATTATACTTTTAAAATGTGAATACAAATACTCTTATAAACATTCAATCTACAATGTAAGAGGTATATATTATGTTTCAAGCAATAGCATTACAGTTGCTAAGACGACGTAGAGGTGTGTGTGAGTGGTTTGCTTGAGTGACGAAGGTGACTATGGCAGACCGATCTTCAGAGGATCCTCACCCTGTCCTCGCATTCAAATGCTGTGATATGTCTTCTCGTGCCTCTCACCCTAATGGAAACAAGTTTTATTACTAAATTTTTGCTTTTTCTTTCAACCAGTAGATTATTTGTAAATATGCTTTTCCTCATTTCTCATTTCAATTTGATGGGTTTTTTAAAGGAACATAGAGTACTTATATACTACTGCTTGTACTAGGTACTTATATAAACATATATACAAAAAATACAGTTGTTCAATGTTTGTCAGTATTTACTCTTAGGTATATTATGGTCTACTTGATACCTACATAATATCGTGTTTATGTGTACTTAATAATTGATTCTCTGATTAGATTAAGATTGATATTAAAAATTAAACTCAAAATAACGTTAAAGTTATTACTTCAATTATGAATATTTATTACGTTATTATTTATATTAAATAAAAGCTTACATCAGCTCATGAGCTTTTTAAATATCAGAGGAGAAGACTTGACTGTGGGATGTGGCAGCTAGTGCTTTCCGCCTATTTTAATTTCCACCCAAAATACAGGATTTTATATTTCAGAATAAAATTCATCTTCAAAGTTGTGCACCCCTGTTTCACAGTCCAAATGTACTTTAAAAACTCTTTATATAAATATAAAAAAAGACGTGATTATCATTTAATTTCATAGTTAGAGGATCATTGATTGTGAGCGACGCGTGCGCTGGCACCTGCTTCCGTCGCTGAGAGGGTTAAATCAATATTTGGACTAACGTATTCGAATCACTTTCTTCTTGTTTTATTGATTTTTGATAGCAATGGGATGGATAGGTTTGGGCCCCGTTTTTATCCAGGTTAGCTTTCAATTTTAGCAAAAATACATTTTGTAGGAAATAAATTAGGAATCATTGTTTTAACTTTAACCTACCCTGATTACATTTTTGTAAAGCCATATTGGCCAATGCTGCTGGTCAAAGATCTTCCTCTTTTTTAAGTGTATTTTCTTTCACCTTTATTAGTGTATTCTACACCGTGTTTTTTTTATTTCCGTTTACTTTAAGGAAAGATTCTTCATTACATATAGATTTAATTTCGCTAAGAAACCAATGTCTTAGTGCTTACTATTCTTCAAATATTCAATAAATTTTAATGGTTGAACCAGTGTGAAATATCCTTTATTACGTCTTAATTGCATTATTTTAATTTTCAGTAAAGAGTTTTCAATTTATAGCTATCAGTACAATGAGGTTATTGAAATGAAATGATATGTCAATAATTTATTCCAGAACAAGTCCATATTTGGCATTACTAATATTGCTCGTATTGTAATATTTAAAAAATTAAATAAATACAAATTGAGGCGAGTACGTTCGGAATTACAACGTCCGTCGTCGTTCGTTATTTGTGTAGTTTTTTTTTTTATATTATCACTTCGATGTCATATTAGTCAACACTAATTTGTGTAACTTTCTTTTTTTTTTATAATAAAAAGTTACATTTTACAAATTCAATATTACTCGCCAAACTAAACGTTTGACTCTGACGACTGAACTCCAAACAACCTTTTCATGTACTTATAAGTATCTATAAAAACAAATCATTATTTTTTTTCAGATTTTATAGGAAGGTAGCAACATAGTAATATTATATTAATGTAGCACCGTGTCAAATTTCACTGAAATAAAAAAACACGGCGTTTAGGAAAGTACCTAGTGCTGGAAATCAGAAAATTTACTACACTCAGCTATTTTCCTTTATTTGAAAAGAAACCTATTTAAAAATATGGACCAAATTTACTCGTGCTTTTACATCCTAATTATCTATTTAAAACTTCATAGTGTCATAATATTTATGACACTAATTCAAGCTTCAGAATACCCACTTAGCAGAGAACTTGTCTACCTACCTTTATCAATTAAAATATTTATAATCTACTACCTAATTGGACCCAACACGCCATATGAAGTAAGCTTAGCAGGCTTTTGTTTTAACAAGCTCTACATCTGTCACCTAAAAACCGTGAGAAAAATGGTTCATTTCATCAAATAAACAAAAAAGGGTTTTAGACATTAAAAATAGTGATACACTTGCACAACGGCACCCTACCTGTCTGTAATCAATCCCGAAGACGCATAACATAGATAACAATCAAAAGTTCAGAGTTACATCTTTCGCAGGCTGTTAAAAATAGGGTAGAAAAAATCAATAAAAAGACATTTTTATCTCAGATTGATTGGTTCAGTCTGACCCTTTACCGAGCAGAAGTTCACAAAAAACCCAAACGTATCAGTGTTTATTTGTGACAATTTGCTTTGTCGGTTTGTGCTGATTTACATTTGAAAGGGCTTTTTTGTGCGGCGGCGATGGTTGTACCGACACGGCGGACGACACAGACGGAACGAAAAAGGATGCTACGTGAACGGGTTTGATCAATTTCTATCATTGACAAGAATCTACGGAACTGTACTTATTGGAGCTAACAGTATGCGTATTAAATAGGTAAGAAAACGTCCCATTTTAGGAGGTAGTGGAGTGTGGAGTATTATGTACGAATAGGCTTCGAACTTTTGGTAGCATACCGTGGTTCTAGAATCGATGGAGTCGCCATATGTTAAAATACATATTAATTTTCGAAGACAAAGTCAAAAATATGACATTACCTAGAAAAAGTATTAGGGTGTGCCCCTAAGTACCCGTAGAATCCGTTTAACCCCGTATAATACAGAAAAAATCATAGCGATCTATTCTTATTACCATTTTAATGATGAACATGAAATAGTAATTGATGATGATTATGACACACATATTCCAAAAATCGTTTCTTCCAAATTCCAAAAATATTTAGAAGTTACTTCGTAAATTATATTTTAACATAATATGGCTACTCCATGGATACCAACCAACCACGGTATGCTACCAAAACTTCCAAGCCTAATTATGAATTATAGAACGTAAGAGAAACACTTCATTCTCCAGTCAGTACTTAAATATTTCACATAGATCATTGATTCATATATCGATTGCGTCTAGCGTAATTAGTGTTTGTTAACATGAATTCAACCACGCGTAATAGTAATAAGACATAAAATTTGATTTGTTTTTAGTTTTAATTTACTTAATTCAATGTGTTTTGCGCTTCCACGTCCTCCGTTCAAATAAGTGCGCAACACATAGTAACAGTATCAAATATAGCCCATTCAATCGTTATATATATTATGTTTACTACTTGTCGTGCCACGGTTTAAGTACATAATTATGATTGTATGATATTTAAAGTTAACGTCAGTCACGACTTCGAGGATTTTCAGCAGTTAACTGCATGTGGATATGACGCAAATAACTCAAACTGTGTTTCATACTAGAATTATGAGTAATAGAAAAACTGGAACTTACATATTTAAAGCCACAGACAGTGCGCTTTCTGGTTAGACTGGGTTAGACTAATAGACTAATACTTTTCTCACGGAAAACTGCTCTAAATATATAATAAAGTTACGACGACACCATGACTTCTAAAATACGGAAGCCTCGTTAGCTTTGCTTTATCCAGATCATTGATTATTAAGATTCAGAGAGCAGTAAGCATAGGCGTAGAACAAGTACCAGTGTTGTTTGAGACCATCGGAATTACTGGCGTGGTCACGCTGAACAGACCGAAGCAGATGAACTGCTTCTGCCAAGACTGAAAGAATGGCAGCGAAACCAGTTGCATCTGATCATCAAAGGAAATGCCTTCAGCGCAGGAGGCGATGTCAAATGGCTCACCAACTTGAAACCTGACCCTACGAAATACGCACATTGTGTCGCATTTCTGAACGGTGTTTACGTCTTATCCAAATATGAAAATCCTTATATAGCACTAATGGATGGCCCAACGATCGGAGCTGGCTGCGTTCTGGTATTACACGGTCGTTTCAGAATTGCTACAGAACGTACCCTGGTCTGTACTCCAGAAACCCGTCTTGGTTGGGTAACAGGTGCTAGCGCTACGTATCTCCTGCCACGTTTGAAATCATTGTCATTTCGGTTTCTATATGGGCTTGACAGGAAAACAATTCAAAGGAAAAACATGCAGTATTGTAAGGATTAGCCACACATTTCGTCTCAAGCTCTTGTTTGCAGGAACTCGAAACTGATTTGTACTGCTCAAATGTAAAGGACATAGAAGATCGTTTGAATGCACTTTTTTACTTTACTTTTTTTTTACTTTTTAATCGCTTGAAGAGTTCTCGCTAGCTCCTATTATGAGGGATATCGACTACAGCTTCTCTACGGATTCTGTAGAAGAAATTATCGAGAGGCTTTTAAAAGTAAACAACTCCTCGTCTACTGAGACAGTGGAAGCGCTTGCTCAGATGTGCCCCACCATGCTTAAAGCGACTCTACGAGCGCTGTAATATGGTAAGGTTAACGATATAAAGCAGTGTCTTTGGACAAAGTATCGTGTGGTAACTCGTGTCATTGACAGTTACAATGCGCACGAGGGCGTGAAAGCGTAGCTGGTAGACAAAAATCGTAAGCCTGAGTGGAAGCCCCCCACACTAGCCGAAGTTTCTGAGGGACAGTTATTTCGACCCGCTGCCGGCGGGAGAAGAACTCTCTTTTTCGATGATTTTACGTCGCTGTGAAGTCATCGTAAATTTACTATTTTAGGTTCGTAAGGAAGATCACACACTTTAGTAACGCATAAAACTGAACCCTCTGTATATTTAAGTTCGTTCCTAAAAGGCTATGTTTCTCAAATTCACAGTTTATTACGTAAAAATTTTTATATCCTCTGATCATACTTATGTCACTTGTGTTAAATCGAAACGTAGATTGTAGATGCATCATTGGGTCGACTTGGCCAAAATAGATTAGGGCAAATCTGTTATAGAATGTTGAACATGTATGAAATTAATCTAAAACCCTGAGTCAGTGTTGGTCCACTTGACACTAGTGTTGTACACATGGCCAATTATGCGCTAATTTACTGATCAAGCTGTGTGCATTTAGCTTTGGATATCATGCTAGGTTATAAGCTACTGAACATGCGCGAGCTATCTGAACCATGTACTCGTATGGTATGATGTCTGTAAAGTGTACCTTCCTAATAAATAAATAAACACAGACTGTACTATGGTTTTGTTTGAAATCAACATGGAATAGCGTAAACTCTCTTAACGTTTGTCTTGTAACTAACCATTGTTAAAAATTTTCGAAAAACATCATAAAAGATTATTTTTGTCATAACGGAAACTTGTTTCAAAATAGTAAGGAATCTAAGTTATTGTAAGTATATTATTACGAAATCAAAATAATAAACATATTCTTCCGATTAAAAATCAGTAGTAAAATCGTTACCAGTGGAAAAATAGGAAAGCTTTGGTAAGTTTTTTTCTATAGTTAACTTTTATTAATATAAGGGGAAATTTTACATAAATCAAACTCAATAAGGCTTGTGTTATGGGTATTAGACGACGATATATTTAATAGATATTTAAATACATAGAAAACATCCAAGTCTCAGTAACAAATGTGTCTGCTCATCACAGAAACAAATGCACTTACCGGGATTCGAACCCGGGACCTCTAGCTTCGGAGGCAGTGTCACTACCAACTAGGCTAAACAGGCTGACAATATGAGAACCACGTTATTCTTTATGCCGTCCCAGATTATGAAATACTGTTTTCTGGTTTTAAAATTATAATAGTTTATGCGTATTATATTTACAATGCTACCCATTTTTACAATAATTTACCGAAGAGGAGCTTTAATTTCCAAACCGTATAAGCGTTAACAATATACTTGTAGATTAATTTTGTACTAAAGCAGTAACGCTGCTAACGAAAATTTGGACGAGGATTTCGTGGACGAGCTTTGTTGTTCCGATAGCTCATAGGCTAGAGCGATTGGCCGCGTATGCCCGATGTCGCAGGTTCGAATCCTGCTCGGAGCATAATTTTTTTCAATTTTTCCCTTTAATTTGAAATACTCGTAGATGCTATGAAAATCGGATTTCAAAATTTGTAATTTGCCTCTGTCACTGAAGTATATGTACAGTCAACTAATTTGATTTCTGAACCACTTTCTACCTTATCACAGTGACAATAATACGAGATCTCTAGCAGCGTTCTTATTGATTTTCACTGTGACAAGTTACGAAGTGGCCCAGAAATAAAACAGATTGACGGTGAAGGTATAAATTTTAGGGTTCCGTAGTAAACAAGGAACTCTTATAGTTTCGCCATATCCGTCCGTCTGTCCACGGCTTAGCTCAGTAACTATTACTACTAGTAAGCTATAATTTGGCATAAGAATACAATATATCGATCACGCCAAAAATACGCTATAAGTAATAAAACAAAGTGGGGATGCTTTTTTTTCACGCAAAACCCATCGTGAGGTATAAGTAGGTAGTTCGTTTAAAAATAATGTGAGCTTCATTTACTAGTTTTTGATTGAGCTATCTGATTGTGTGATGTTAATTTTTAAAGTGTAAGTATTTGCTGAAGTCAAAGAGCTTTACTCTTTATATATATCCTCCAAGTGTGATTAAAACATTGTATTACGCGCGGTAAGAGTGGTTTATCTCTCTTACCGCCCTTAATGCACAATATACTATTTCGATGTGCAGTATAAAAGTTACCAGTGAAACATACGCCAATATCTTAGACTCTTATACAGGGTGTTGCCTGTAATACGAGCAAAAAATTAAACGGTACACTATTGAGCTCTCCAGCAATTAATTCCAAATGATTTTAAATAAAAAAAAAGGCTTTTTTGGATTTTTTTTCTCAATTGTAGCTTAAATTTACTTTTTTACTCTACTAGAGTGATATTAATAACAATTTGTTCAAAAAACACTAAAAAAATATATAAAAAAATTAAATAATCCTAAAAATATTCTTTTAAACCAAAAATGCGACAACGATTATGAGTCATAAGTTGAAGAAACCTCAAAATCAGAACTGACTGCCGCACTATAATCTCTAGGTGCCAAGATCCATTACTTGGAGGTCATAACTTTAGATCAAAATGTCTCCCAATTGAAAAAAGATAAAAAAAATTGGACAGAAGAGGTTACTGCAGTTGCTCTAAGGAAGCGTCCTTTAAATTTATTGCTCCTATTACAGGCCACACCCTGTACATAGTTAGGGGTTGCACAATACTGGCCTTTATACTGTTAGATTTGATATAGGTACTCAGTTGTCATGTGAGTTGTCAAAGGTCTGGAAATGAGATCAAGTTTTTTTATAAGTACTATGACGGTGGCAAACAAGCTTACGGCCTGCCTGATGGTAAGGACACCGTAGCCTGTGGACACTTGCGACTCCAGAGGAATCAGAAGTGCTTTGCCGACCCTTTATTGACTTGGGGATGCGCTGTGTTGAGAGTGAGGGACCCACTAATAAGGAATGTAGATTACGAAACAAGTAAAAATTAATTAGCAAAACATACGAATATCTTTAGAAATAATTAAGATAAAAAATCAGTCCGAGGTTTTTAATGCACCTAAAATAAGAGGGATAGAGATAAAATAAACGATTTTTTTTATTTTCGTGGTTGTGCCATGACGGCTTCATCCCGAAACCATCCCCGTCCCATTATTGTCAGAGCGCTGCGATGGAGCCGTAACCATCGATCAATCAGCGCGGGCGCACGGACCGCACACAGAAACCGTATTCACAATGCCGACTCAGGCTTACCGGTACAGCCACAGAAGAATCACAAGTTGCAACGTAAAGCCACGATCAGACGGTCCAGCTGTGCAGTCCTGCAAGCTAATAAATAAAATGGAGCGATCAACCCATCTCGCTCTAGCTCATAGCTTACTTCTCGCGGCGGACTGTAACTAGCCATGCCATGTCAGGATGCCCCTTAATTGATCTTGTATCTTGGGTCATGTTAGGAGCAGCCCGTTTTGCGAAGTTCCTTTATCTTACAGTAGATCACGCTCTTGATATTATCACAACGTATGGATTAGAATAACGGTCCCAGGTTTACTTGTACGAGATCAGTTGATCTTCCCATACATAATAGCACAGACAGTTTTTACTTACTACCTTCTTTATTAGTCACAGTCACCGTGCCTCTTGTTATGAATGTTTTGTAGACTATAAGCAAGATATAATGGTAACTTAGTTTATAAGCCCTACTGTACTCCTATCCCACGTCGCCAATAGGTCGTATCCTGTCAGTCTGAGCCTGGGAGGGAAATGCGGCCTTTTGGTTTGGGACCGCAGTGCAGTTTTGTAGGTATAGTTATAGTTGTACCTGCTTTATAGTAGTATTTTAGGAAACGCAACGCCAACAAACTGCTTCGTAGTTTGGCGAAACTTTGTTGTTCGGTACTTGCAGTTCTTTTTATATTAATAAATTAAAAAAAAAAAAACTACTTGCTCTGCTGATGGTAAATTTCTCTGATTTCTCTAGCTATTCACACAACGTATTCTTAAATCAATAAAGGTCGCCGCAGGTCGCTCACACTCCTGGTCTGTACGGAGCTGTGAAGCCACTGGCTTTGGTATAATGGTACCTAATTCATGGAGTGCCCCGCAAACGGGACACGCAGTCCTCTTGCTCATACTCTTACGCAAATATTGTGGTACTATAGAGGTTGATAAGATATGAGTCTGGCAATTTAGTACTAAAATCATCTACATATTCTGAATATATTCTGGAATGAACAATATTGCTTTGCTATTCCGCTGCGCGTTTTAGCGGAATAGCAAAGCAATATTGTTCAAGAAGCTTGTCATGGATTTCCGCAAAGTAACGCCTGGTTCTATCCATTATATTCTGGAATGCCTGTAAAACGGCATTCCTGAGGAAACAGTTTCTTTCCATATGCATCTTTATCTGGACTCGGTTGGAGTCACACGTATTATGTATTTCTGTACTTGTATTTCGGATGAAGTATGAAATACAATAGTTCATTCTCTGCGTCAAGTATTGAGAGATATTCAGCTGTAAAAACCCTAAGATTCCCCATCAGTACGTTGGTAGACTAAGCATACATTAAAGCAATCATTAATCATGACTTAGGTTCTGATTTTGCATATCGGCCAGGGATCAAGATATCCGAGAGTACGTAGTGGCGAGGTACGAAGCGTCGTGAATAGCACAGTAGCCTCGGTGGGAACCGTCACGCAAAGGTCACTGTCGAATCGCGAACGACTCAATACGAGAAGTTAAGCTGGATTCAATCACGAGATTTAACTCATTCTAATTATGCCTATATACGTCCCAGCTGTGGGACGTATATGATGATTATTATTATTTAAAATACCTCTTTACGATTAGCAAGGATCGCATCAAGATTTCAATTCATTATACTGTTGGATTATAACACAGAAAACCTGGTCATGCGCCATGTACCGGATAGGCGAATTATTGAAAAATAAAGCAGCTGGTTGTATATAAGTACTTATTTACATACGAACAATAAAAAAATATTTTTAGTAAGTAATTATAAGTAGGCCTACGTAGTTACACGGCCTAAGTATCTGTTTACAAAATCAACAACATTTTAAAATAAACTTTTCGAAGTTGTTTTCATTAATTCGCCTTTTGTTTGGACAACAACCTCATGCAGTTTATGCATACAATGAAATTCATGGTTTTACTAAAAGTACTTATTGACACGTAATAATATATTCACTTGATAATAAAATTACACACAGGTAAGTGGTCGAGTTGATACTCGGACACGCACAAACAGTATAATTGCGGCGTGGGGGATAAATCATAGCGGATATCTGGCGAATAATATACGATTCTTGTATTTCGCTGTTAACACAAAACACACGGCACAGAGCACCGCGGCGTTCAAATTTCGCGCGTTTAGCCCACCAGACACTATCAGTAATAACATAGTGCAATGTTCTTTTTTATACCACGTCGGTGGCTAACAAGCGTACGGCGCTTATGGCAAGCGGTCACCGCAGCCTATGGACGCCTGCAACTCCAGGGGTGTCACATGTGCGTTACCGACCCTTTAAAAATGAATACACTCCTTTCTTGAAGAACCCAACACTGTAGTGCCTCGGGAAAACCTCGGCAGGGAGCTCGTTCCACAGTCAAAGCGTCCGAGGGAGGAAATTCCTCTGAAACCGTACCATACGCGACCATTAAGGTTCTAATGTGTGGACCCGGGTATGTCCTTAAACTACGACCAAGACCACCGGGGAATGGGCAGCAGCATTCCTAGAGTATGGTGGAGATACTGCGATCGCCAACCCGCATGCCAAGCGTGGCGATTATGGCATTTACCTCCCATGAAATTGGGGGAGACTTATGTGAGAATGAATGCCCTGCCTGCTGCCACTGGGGGCGTGGGTAGGCCCCCACAAGGTAGACTGATGACCGGTTAAAGGTCGCAGGAGTCCGATGGTTGCGGCGGCGCAGGGTTGGTCATTGTGGCACTATTTGGCGGAGGCCTGTGTCCAGCAGTGGAGGTCTTTCGGCTGATATGATGATGTTGATGAATGACGATATTTCGCTACCCATCACTTTCTATCATATGAAACGAGAGTAAGATAGATACAAAATCCTGTCATTGTGACTGATAGAAAACGAAATCCGCGAGACTCTGATGGCTCGCGCATGTAGTCCGAATAGGTGACGATCGTGCAGTCCGGAGAGCGTACTCCGACCATCCAACCAGGTCGAAGATCTGATGGGCGTCCTAGATACCGATGGGGCGACGAAGTGCAGAGGGACCTGACTGAGCTCCAAGCCGTCGTCGACTGGATGGAAACAGCCATGGACAGGGAAGCCTGGCGGTCTGTGATGTTGGAGGCCAAGATCCATTTCGGGTCGTTGCGCCACAGCAGTAAGTAATGGACGATTCACACCAAAGGGCCGGAGTCCGCGCGCACACCACCAGAGTCAAAAAAAATCGAACCCACCATACAGAAGCTAGACTTCGTATCCAAATGGCAGCGGCAGAGCCGGCGGCAGCCGACCAAGACTAGTTTGCCACCGTCGTAGTATAAAAAAAAACCGAAATTTAACTTCTGTATGGAGGGTTCGAATTCCTTTGACTCTAGCGGGGTGCGCGCCGACTCCAGCCGTTCGGTGTGAAACCTCCATTAAGCAGATACCGTCGCCTATGGACGCTTGTGATTCTTTACTAGAGTTAAGGAACACAAGCGCGTTGCCGACCCTATGTGCGTGTTATTACTGGTTTTTTTTTATATACATATAAGATAGGTAAGCATTTTACTGTTCATGTTGTTCGCGCAATGCGGCAAAGCGCGATGTTAAAACGCCTCGTGTGTTTCGCTTTTCTACTGCTGGACGCTAGCTGCGTGTTACGTGGCATAAAAGCGCAGTGAAACCGCTCAACAATGTGGCAATCAGCAAAATGATCGCTTGATTTATTAAATCGATTACCTAATACAAATAAAGAGGAGTCATTGAGTATAGGTATGCTACTATTACTATTTATACAGTATCCTTTAGGTGTATGTAGTCTTTATCGAGTGAAAATAATACAAAATTATTGGGCTTCACTTCATATACACTTCTTGTTTTTTTTTTATATACTACGTCGGTGGCAAACAAGCGTACGGCCTGATGGTAAGCGGTCACCGCAGCCTATGGACGCCTGCAACTCCTAGGGGTGTCACATGCGCGTTGCCGATCCTTTAAGAATTTATACACTCCTTTCTTGAAGAACCCCATACTGTAGTCCGTCGGGAAAACCTCGGCAGGGAGCTCATTCCACAATCGGAGCGTCCGAGGGAGGAAATTCCTCTGAAACCATACCGTACGCGACCATTTAGGTTCTAAGGTGTGAGGATGAATGCCCTGCTGACGGCGAGCGGTGCGATGGTAGAAAGCGGCCGTAGGCATCATGTCGAACAGTTCTTCGGAGCACAACCCATTATATAAGCGATAGAACACGCACAAGGAGGCAAAATTTCTCCTTAAACTCAACGGCTCAATATCGCTCGCTGTTCTTCCAACCAAGGTAACTACGGCTTGCGTTTAAATGCGAACGGCGCCTTTTTCCAAATGATCTTCTTCCTTGATTATTCCTTTATGATTACTAGCATAAAGTGGCAAAACAAATAATTTCAATCGCTTGTTTCGCATTATATCTATCTGAGACGTCCTTTAACGCAACGCTCTCATAGAGTATTTTTTGTCTAGGGCAGGAATTGGTATTTCCACACGCATAGCATGGTAAGTATCACTGAAGAGAGTTAGATATCTGTTCCTTAAATTTTGTGTGGCATATGGACCTCTGCTATACACCATTTTCACCAAAAAAAGCTTCTTATATGTAGATGGCGTGGCGGTCAAATTTAGTATTATAGTCACTATCTAGACACGCGGCATTCAGATCTCAATTCTTTTGTCGTTGAACTTGGCTGCCATTTTCACATTTATGTTTTTGATGGGATTGTATTATCTAGATCATCATGTCAGCCGAAAGACGTCCACTGCTGAACATAGGCCTCCCCCCAAAGACTTATTATCTAGATACATTATGAATATCTCAGAAATAAATTTCAAATATGACTCAATATCTATAGGCAGACTCGTAACCGCATCAGGGCCATAATAATCAATCAACGAAGCATTATCTCACGTTGTATCGTCATAATCTAGTCTTAAGTACGTATATTCAAATTGTCCGGTTAGCGTAATAAAAGTGTAATAAGACATAACTCAGTCTTGCATGCGTGTATAAAAGGGCTTATGATGTTGGTAATATTTGTCGGTTAGGTCCTTTTAGTGTTTAAACAGTAGATTTCTCTGGTTGTGCGAGCGCAGGCGCGAAGTGGTCCGCTGGTCCATAAATCTGCGAGGACCGGCGCCCACGCCGCGCATCTCAGGAGCTGCTGATAATAACACGCCTATTACCTATATATATCTTTGTTATTAAATATTCCAAATGTAAGGGTATTTCCATTTAAACATGTACAGTCAACAGCAAAAGTAGATGAACATTTTAGTACCTTGTCACTTTCACTACTTTGACGCAACCCAAATGTCGCAGAGTTGCGTTAGTGCGACAAAGTACTAAAATGATCATCTACCTTTGCTGCTGACTGCACCATTGACGGATGGTTACGAGGTTGTCACCACCACCATATCAGCCAAAGGACGTCCACTGCTGGACATGGGCCTCCCCCAAATTCACGAGGGGTATATGCCATAATCGCCACGCTTGGCATGCGGGTTGGCGATCGCAGTATCTCCAGGTTGTCACATATTTAAAAAAAAATATTGGGGGACATTTTTTACACAAATCGAACTAGTCCCACAGTAAGCTCAATAAGGCTTGTGTTATGGGTACTAGACGACGACATATTTAATAGATATATACTTAAATACATAGAAAACATCCAAGTCTCAGGAACAAAAGTCTCTGCTCACCACAGAAACAAATGCCCTTACCGGGAATCGAACCCGGGACCTCTAGCTTCGGAGGCAATGACACTACCAACTAGGCTAAAGAGGCCGACTTAAATATAACATTTGAAATGATGGTTTAATGTAAAGCGCATATTTCGTCGCACAACTGACACGTTCTAGACTCATTTTTCACACGCAGTTAACTTTAACTTACTTAAATGATAATTTCCCTACTAGGCCTTACATGTGTAGTGATAACCGATTCCACAGTTAATGTGCAATCCAATTTAATTCCAATGTCGTAACTGA
Organism: Notocelia uddmanniana; assembly: GCA_905163555.1. Taxonomy (NCBI): domain Eukaryota; kingdom Metazoa; phylum Arthropoda; class Insecta; order Lepidoptera; family Tortricidae; genus Notocelia; species Notocelia uddmanniana. The sequence goes on from LR991055.1 coordinate 30,516,340, forward strand.
CCTGTCAGAGATTTTTTCTGTCACTTTTTACGAGGCCAAATTGGGTTTAAAATATCATACAACAGTCATACGTTGCAATGGTGCTTTTTCAATGGTTTAAAAGAAGTAAAAAAAAAATTGTGAACTTTAATATTTTCAAAATTGCTTTCTTGAATTTTGAAATAAATTTAATCATTTTCTACATGCTAGAGCCCAAACTTGGTATGTTTCGAAAATTATTTTCATTATTTTTTTCAATTAGGTAGCTGAAATATAGTAGTGTAATATTTTTTTTTAATCAGCGCATAAAGTCCTTTTATTTGAAAAACGCGAATTTTACAAAAACCTGAATAATTCGCTATATGAATGTATACTGACTAATAACATAAATTTACGAATATTTTACATCCGGACAAAACCAAAATCGCTCGGACGAAAACTGTTTATTATTTTATAAAAAAAAAAAAAAACATTAATCTGCCAGCGAACTTTTCCCTCGACCTCAATAAGTACGGTGCAGTTGCTTCGATATGAAAATAATGAAATATAATTTTATTCATTGCTTACTCAAAAATAGAACGAAAGTTTGCGGTGGCCCGTCCATTAAAAAAAAATTAATACAGGATTCATCACAATTACGACCTGAATACAGCTATTAGAAATCAGAAACACACCTGTTACACGCATGAGCCTGGATTTTTTGTCGGTCCTTTCTCGAATTTACATATCTCCCAAGTCTTTGTTGAAACTAACGAGGGCTATTATTTCAACCACCAAATCTGAAGCTAACCGCATGTGATTGACAAAGGTATGGCGTATTATAATAAAGGATTACGTACGTAAAGTGAGTTTTTACGAAAGTAAAAATGTTCGCATAATTATTTTCACCTTGTTAGCGGTTGTTAAAGATTTAACGTCTAATTTTTATCGTAATCTGCTATTGTGAAACTCAACGGAGATTATGGTAATTTGTGAAATTTACGCCTTGCCACTTCTTCTTTAGAAACTAAACTTCGTTTTAAAATACTTAACTGCCGTTTCAGCATATTTTTAGCCGAATAACCGAAACGCCGAACCGAACCAACCGGTTTATATAACCGAATTTGTCTGTATTTTTAACCTTGTTTTGTGTGCAATAAAGTATTTACATACAATACATACATTTTTGTCGTTCTTTTACAATAATACTCATTCAGTGGCAGTCAAATACCGTCCCGTTGTCAGGCACAGGGCTCTTCTCAGACTCTAATTAGAGAGACTCTAATTTTAAGAGAATAATGCTGTGTGTAGATAATTGTAAATGTGTCATACTGCTTAGCTACTTCTGCTCCTGACTGCACTACACTGTCTACACTAACCTATAAGAGTAGGTTTTCTCGTACCTGCGTCCTGGGTACAGTAAAATCATTTATAAAATGAACCTTCTCTATTAAGTTATGGACAGGTTACAATGTGTGAAGTTCTATGGATCTCTATCGCGCCTACATGCTTACATATGTCAGATTTGTTTACAAAAATACCACCATACGAAACCATAATGAACCCATTATGTCTGGATATACTTAACTAAGAAAATCCCACTCCCTTAAAACAGACCATGAAAATGATGACTATCGCAACAGCTCATCGTTTATTAAGGCAATGAAATAGATTTATAACGCCTAAACCGATTTTATGTCAAAGTGCAGTTCATTGCCACTCAACAAAGTCGAGAAGACAATGTAGGTAATTTTATGCTTAAATGAACCTCACCTAAAGTGGAACCCGTTCACTTAATTTTCAATGGCAATTTGGTGGCGCACTGTCTCACACTTTTGTTCATGGCGTGAATTGCAGTTATGCTTTATATAACAACAGAACCGTAACGCTTTCCAATGTTATGTGCTCGTTTGAATAAAAAAAGAAACTGTTTCGAATAGGTATGTTTTGTAATATTTTGCAAATCTTTTCCTTTTAAATGTCTGACAGTTTTTAGGCTAGTTTATCCTATATTAAATTAAACAAGCATAGAATTTCGTGCCAGAAAAGTGTTGGCCGCTTTTCTAGACACGGCACTCTGAACGAAATCATACGCCGGTCCCTTGCCTCCGTTAATGTGCCAGCACTCCTCGACCCTACTGACATGGCCAGGGACGATGGCAAGAGACCGACCGAGATGTCCCTGATTCCGTGGAGGCTGGGTAAGGCTTGGGTGTGGGACACCACTTGCGTAGACACACTGGCCCCTTACCACCTCCACGGAACCAGCAGTCAAGCAGGTGAAGCGGCCGAAAAATTAAAAAGGCACGAATATAGGGGTCTCGGCAGTGAATGCTTTTCACTCCTTTCAAAAGGCAGTCTTTGTCAAAGATATGGCTAAGGGTCTGATCGACTCCACTGCTGACCGAAGATCTCTGGGATCTCCTACGTAACGCACCAGTACTGCCTTAACGTCACATTTTTGTGGGTCCATCCATATTTTCCATGGACATTCGCAACCCCTAGGACCCCCTTTTGAGTCTCCTTCTATGACAGACAATGCTTACCACACACTTCAAATGTATTCCCATGGTCAATCCTTAGGCCTTAGAAAAATTATACGATTATATCATTATTCGCTTTCCCTTTTCCCATTTATCTATGTATCTATTTATTTGTAAATGAGTTCTCTAAAACGGAAACTTGAAACGCTTTAATCTGGAGTAAATGCAGTTTGTTTGCTTTGTGCAAAGTTATACTGGGAGATAATGTTTATAGCATTAAATCCGCCGTTCAAGCAGTATGTTATTTTTTGTTTAATGAAGATTAATTAATTGAATAAATACCATACCATATTATACCACATTAACAATCAACCGAGGAATTTTTATTTTTACACTGTTCCTAATTTTAGTCATCAAAATTAAAATTTACGAATATAAAGTAGTCATTAAAGCTATTTGTCGCGGCCGGCTAAGTACCCTGTTGCTAATTGTGCAAGGAAATTAAATAAAGTGATTCGAAACGTTATCATCTCATTAGCATGCGCTCAAACGCGGCTGCATCACTCTTAGGAGCGATGGACAAAAATCTGTAGAGTGACATTCTTCTTTGATTTTTTTATTATCCAATATCCGTTCCGTTTATTCAACGATCCAGCAGTCCTGCTGCAAGGACGCGGAGATGTTTATCATACCCTTTTTATAAAGCTGAAAAATTCTTCTGCACACCGGTCATTCTTCCTGTAGGCAAGGTGAAGTGGCACTCCTGTACATCCGTCATGGTGTCAGGTTACCCACTAAAAACCAGCGGCTTCCTATCATCGCCTTTGTGAGATACCGCGAGATTCGCGAACGACTGCCACTGCTGATACGTTGGTCATACCCGGGAGGGAGGTGCGGAAAGGCAACACGCTTAACATTCATCAAATGTACGCACTGGGACAGCGCAGGGTGTCGGCCAGAGGATACTATTACTTATTGTGTGCCAGAGGTTTATAGGAACCTTAACAGGCTCTGTCTGGAGCTACCAGTTCCGAGACAGGGTGTGCGAGAACTGGGACGTGTACCTTCTATACTCGTACAGAAGAACGGCCGTATTTTCATTCATATGTTAATGGCAATGATCTATATAAAATTATTCAAGGCAAAGAATTTATGCCATTGTGAAATATTCCTTTAAACTAAAAATGCATTCATCGCTGTTTTGTTCTGAACAATTTGTCTAAATACATTCTGTTTTAATTGTTATGTAGTAATTCCAATGATAATTTGATGCAAAAAATTCTTTGACGCTTCGCAATTGGAGATAAAAATCCGTATAACTTCGTTTACGACGCTACTCTTTGAAATCGCCGACCATAAACACGTTTTTACTAATGTTAGAGTCACCTTTAGGTTACCCTTCCCCAAATAGCTGAAAGCAATATACTATATCTCCGTAGATTTGCCCACTAGTGCTTCTCGACAACAGCTCCTCCCTCAACTAAAACTTTTCTAAACGATATCCTCAACAGCGATAGCAAACTGGATATATTTTGCAACATTGAATCCAGTTTCATAACGCTCAGCACGCGGTACCTGGAGTCTATTTGGACTTCAAGCTCCATTCAAGGAGTTTAAGTCCAGGACCAATCTTTCACGCATGTATGTAGCTTGGAATCGCTCCATTCATATCTAGTTTTGTGCCGTGTAACTATTATTGTAAAATATGTCTCTCCTGCTACACGTTTAGGTAGAGCTGGACTAAGTGTTAGCCTAAGGAATAAATATTTAAATAAGGAATTCAAAAACAAAGAAGCGTCTGCCAAAATTTTCATTTACGTTACATGTTTTCATTACCGACTGTACTTTTTTACATAGTCTTTGACTACTCATTAAGAGGGTTCCAACGATGAGTTCATTTGTGTATGTAGGAGGTCGCTAGGGCCTTTTTCTGTCTCCATCATTAGATCAGCTCGGTGGTATCATGATTACCTAAGTACGTATTAATGCCAACTCAATCGGATATCAGCAAGTAGTAAAGAATGGATTGCAAATTTTGATGACAACTTAAATACGTACAAACAGTGCAAGTTAAATCGACCACCACCACCATATCAGCCCATAGACGTCCACTGCAGGACATAGGCCTCCCCCACTTTCATGGGGGGTAAATGCCATAATCGCCACGCTTGGCATGCGGGTTGGCGATCGCAGTATCTCCACCGCATTCCAGGGATGCTGCTGCCCAACCCCCGGTGGCCTTGGTCGTAGTTTTAGGACATACCCGGGTCCGCAACCCGGACAAGTTAAATAAAACCTTTTAAATATTAGGATCTGCATTATGTCGATTATAAAATGTCGATCGTGGTATGTGTCTCGCAAAATATTAGTTTTGCTTTGTTTTGATAATGCAGTTATACGGGATTATAACAGGCTATATCTCACCATCTAGATATCGGGAAGGCTTCCCTAAATTTTGAGATATAAAAAAAAATGTATACAAATAAATTAGTAAAAAAATTTTGAAACCGCATGAATGGTTTCAGATATTCTAGTAAGGCGCCTTCCTGACTTGTCGATGCGGGGGCGGTACGATATGAGAAAACTGTCAGCTGTCAGTGTCAACCGATACTAATGCAGTACTGGCCCGCTTCTGCGCATGGTATTACTACTGCGCAAACGTATTACTGACAGTATTTTTCAAGTGAGGAAGGCGAATTCCTGATTTGGCGTACCGCCCCCGCATCGACAAGTCAGCAAGGCCTAAATCTCACATCGGTAAATTCACGTCAAAGAGCAAAATACCTATGACATATTGCTCCCGCCCCGCCAAATCAAGAAGTCGCCTTACTTACAATTTGCGTAGTAGTCAACTTTACCACGACATATAATATTAGTTTAGATTAATAATATATGTAGTATCGCTACCACAGTTAGCAAATTTTTGAGGCAAATTTTAGTCTTTAGGAATTTTCAATAGATAAAGGTGACTCAAGTTACTTAATCAGATCAGCAATAATAATATTTATTTTTTCAGAAAAAATAAATGATACCGTTGTGAATCAACGTTATTTAACCATTAAACATATTGATGGTACCTATGAAAATTCTATCAGACGAGAAGGAAATTTGTTACATAATAATCCATTCAAATGTCAACCTTTATTCCACAAAACAAAGTACAAAATCAAATAACATGTTTTGTACATTTTCGTTCATAAAATAATGTCTACTTCTCTCAGTTCGCAATAAAAGTTCTTCTTTGTGATGTCGCCAGATTGGCGCTCAGTATTCTTAATGCTAATGATTCTAATGAATTGCTGCCTAATTGGTGAGAACACCTAACGAAATGCTAACCAAATATTGTTAATTGATCTTGAATTAATTAAAACTATTTCCAGATTAAAGTAATTAATATGGATTTATAGACTTTTTTGAGCTTAGACTGCGTTAAGTGTTGATCAATAATTTAGCTAAACTATTTTTATAAATATTTGTTAATTAACAAGAAATTTTAACAGTTCCGCGTATTAGATATTAATTTACGAGTTCTATTCAATTTAAGCTATATAATTTGGGCCGGTGTGGTATTTGTCGTGTGAGCTTATTCTGTCTCGTTTTACTTCCCGTGCGTGGAAGCGAGTAAGACATATCATACCGTTTGTTAAGTGAACCAGGAAAGAAATGGTCGTGGAATCAAACATCAAAAATACTAATACGTTTTGTAATTATAACGTTATGGTAGACGTCGTTAATGTCAGCGAGGTGTCTCTATTAAAAGTGGCGTTATAAAGTGTCACTGCGCAGCTTATAGACCTATCCGTTATATGTGATCATGTGTAGAATGTTGGAATACACGTTTTGATAAGTGTTAACCTCGAATTGGCAAAAGAAATTAAGGTTATCCTTAGATTAGGTGGTACGATAGTTGTGATAGATGGAGTGAAGTGGTGGTGGATATATGAGCACCTTGCATGTAGCAGCAAGAGCTGGATAATGTGTGGGTGTGTAATTGGAGAGGCTTATGTCCAGCTCTAAAGAAGAGGTCGATCGCCACTTAATCATCATCATCATCATCATGTCAGCCGAAAGACGTCCACTGCTGGACATAGGCCTCCCCCAAAGACTTCCACAATGACCGATCCTGCGCCACCCGCATCCAGCGGACACCCGCGACCTTTACCAGGTCATCGGTCCACCGTGTGGGGGGCCTGCCCACGCTACGCCTTCCGTTATGTGGTCGCCACTCGAGAACCTTTCCGCCCCAACGGCCATCGGTTCTACGTGCTACGCCACTTACGGAAGATAAATATATAAACCCTTTAATCGTTTCCACAACCTACATGGTTTCAAAAGGTAGGTAAGGTAAAGGTGACCAAAAAGCTAACAAAAATGAAGCACTAAAACTAAACTTTAATACGGTGATATTACCTACCATATATATCGACGCCAAGCACCCTTAAGCCAGGCTTTGCTTAGTGTGGGACTAGGTTGATTTGTGTAATATTGTCCATAAAACAGAAAAGAAAAGAAAATGAAGAACAAAAATTCCTCAGCCGAGTTCCTTATATTTCTTAGGCGCCTTCCTGACTTGTCGATGCGGAGGCGGTACGATATGAGAAAACTGTCAGCTGTCAGTGTCAACCGATATCAATGCAGTACTGCCCCAATTCTGCGCATCGTATTAGTACTGCGCAAACGTAATACTGACAGTATTTTGTTAAGTGAGGAAATCTCACATCGATAAACGCACGTCAAAGAGCAAAATTTCTATGACATATCGCTCCCGCCCCGCCAAGTCAGGAAATCGCCTAAAGAGCATGAGAAATAAACGCAAATGCAGACGCTACCAAAAAACTGCTAGTCTGAACCCAGCCGAGTTCGAAGCAATGAATTTTCATTTTTTTGTTTCGACCATTTTGATAGACAAAACGTAAGGCACTGTAGCCAAGGTGTAAGATGCGATTTTGTATCTATAGGTCGTCACTCATGGGTTCGAACCCTGCCACATTATAATAATATATGAATATACTAGTGCAATCTCAATAAGGTCTATTTTCCCCTCTAGGTTAGAAGATGGGATGTGGGTGTCACTTTCGTAAAATTAGTGCTAACACCGTATTCTGAGATTAGGTCCCAAGGCTCACCTTGGGCTCATTTAGGTTAAAAGCGCTAGGAGGGTGATGCTACTGATGATATTGATGATATTGATAGACAAAAGGGGGTATTGGGCAGGACAAACATCATCATTCTATTACAAATAGGAGAAGGCAAATTTGATCACTTGGTTATGAAGACGGAGCCGGAATCCACTGAAAAAGAGAGCGATCCTCAAACAAATATTAATATTAAAAATTATTATTAATTTAGTTCACCTACGCTGATTTTCAAAACCTGCTATTTGTATATTTCTATGTTTTGTATAATGGTTATATCATTCTATTACTGATTAAGCTGTGTGCGCTTAGCTTAGAATATCATGCTAGTCTATAAACTACAGAATACGCGCGAATGAATTGTATCATGTATTGTATGATGCCTGTAAAGTGTACCTTCCTAATAAATAAATCATCGTCAATTCATATTCCAAAAGCAGATCTTTATCAGCATATTTTTTGCGATATCAGAGCTCTTATTGAACTATATTATAAGAATGATAATAACTTTCAATTCATCGACAAATTACAATCAATTAGGTACTAATTAGGCTCAACTTAAACATACATGGTGCATGATGGAATCCGTACAAAAACACAATAAAGTGTTTATGTTCTCTATAAACCCTTCGAGGCTGAACTCATATTTTACGAGGATCGGAGCCCAATTACAAGTGAATGGTTCCTCATGATCAGATTTTGGGGTTCAATAAAAACTTATTAGAAGATTTATGCCTTTCTATCATATGTCTGTTTTTCCAACGAGTAGAGATAGACGTCACTCCAATAAATATTCGCGGTTTACATCAAAATAGGGATGAAATAGTTACACAAATAAAAAATACAATGGTTTCGTAAATAAAATAGGTATAAAATGAAATGTGATTGCTGAATTAGGTTATACCGATGCTATACTCGCATTCTTTTACCAAAATTATAATCTTCAGACAATGTTAAACTTTGAAGAAATTAGACATTTCAGCTTTATTATTTCCACTCCCTACTCAAAAATAGTCCCTCGTTTTGTTTAATTGTTTATTCTATCTACCAATCTGAGACACGTTGCTTAGCTTGGCGTGACGCCAGCCATTATAGCATGGTCGTTTAAATTATTTACCACATTAATGATCCGAAAGAAAATGTACCAAAAGGTATAATTTGAGATATATTAAAGAACCTGTGAAGCTAATGCTTGGATCCAGTCGCGAGAATTTAATCGAAGTCTGCGCTTGTCAATCAATAAAGGCCGAGTGAGTTGGACCACTTTGTGTTGCGGCGAGACTTGCATGGACAAGACCACTTCCTACAATATTTAAATTGATTGTTGTATAAAAAATGTATAACTCTTATTTTCTTTTAAATAAGAGTCAAGGTGCATCATTGGTCCTTGTCCATTACTGGTGCTGTCACCCTACTTGGAGAAAATCATACGGTGAAAAGTGCGATGTCGGGTTAAAATAGTAGTCGGTGCCAACCAAAGAAGACCAAAATTAACGGATTATAAATTGTAAGTTTTTTTTTTAGAAACAAAAATTACAATTGTAATTAGGTACATACATAAGTATCAATAATTAGGTACATACGTAAGTATCAATAATTAGGTACATACGTAAGTATCAATAATTTCGTTCATTGTCCTTTAATGCTCTTTTCTTTGAAGTAATTAAAATATATTATTTTCTACTTTTTTAGTTTAAGTTTGTACATATAGATACAGCCTTGGAAAAGGTAATGTCTTTTTCCCTGAATTGTTTTTCTTGTATAGAAATAATATATATATATGACTAACGAGATTACAAGAGTTTCAGAGTAGAATTGTATTTTTTTTATATCCGTGTATTTTAATCATATCCGAAATAAAAATAAACTTGATTTATAAATTAAAATAATGAGGTAAGTACCTAAATATTTTGTAATTAGATGCTTCATGTTAGTACAAAGAAATGGCACAAATTACTTAATTTACTAGCAGGGGTCGTACTTTTTGTGCCGGTGACGTCACGCTCCATATAGGTGATTTTAATTAGTCTTATTGTAATCAATCAATCATCATTCATTAATCAATAATCATGTATACATACACGTTTTACAATTATGTTCCTATTACAAACGCAATTTGCCTATCACATCACAACTTATAAAGTACAACATTAGGTTATAATGCAAGTTTTTGTGACTGGTTCATGTGTAATACCAGTTATTACCAATAATTAAACTAACCTCGTCATCATAGAGAGTTAACGTTCATATTTAGATTCAACATTTCTATAACCTGTTATAAAACTTGAAAGATTACGTGATTCTCACCTGCTTATAAATTAAAATTATAAATATGAAAAGAAATCCTTAATAATCTTCGGATGCAATAGGTCGTAAAAGAAAAAGTACCATTATAAATCCATGATTAAATGATTGATGATTAAATATTAATAATTACCACAACACCAATTGGAATCATCCTACATGCAGTGTGACGTCAAATTTACGTCACCGGCACGAAAAATACGACCCCTGCTTACTAGTCATGCATACAGACATAGACATGTAAGTGATACTGATAAATAAAATAAATCTAGGAAAAGTCGATCCATGTTATATCTAGACGTTCGATAAATGTTACCATGGCCCCGTGATAAAAGTGACCAAGTTAATAATTTATTGGACATACCAAGCAGAAACTTCGTAAAAATAAACATGAATGGCTGCCTTATTGGGGCTTGATTTAATACGGTCAATAAAACAGTAACTAACCTTATATAAATTACTAAACAAATAAATAACAGCCGTGGTCATCAAACTTTATCTCGGGCAGAGGTTGGCCTGCGTTGAATTTTACATTGTCCTGTTACAGCGTTGATTATAATTTAATGACATTTAATGCAATGACTAAATGTCTGTGATAAAAATAGTTTTAATTACTGCAAAACTGAGGTCCTCAAATGGTCGGGGCCTCAGCTAATCAAGGTCATAAAAATGGGTAATGCTTTAGCTGTGTCCTGGCTATGGTTATCTTTATAATACAAAGTGGTATATATCCCATCAAAAACATAAATGTGAAAATGGCAGCCAAGTTCACCGACAAAAGAATTGAGATCTAAATGGGCGCCAAGTTCCGTAGATTATCTGAAAAGTTGCCAAGTTTGGCACTAGATTGTTTACAGTAAAACTAATTTACTGCGGCTTAATGCATTTTAAGCATTAACTTGGCAGTTTTCCATGCAGTATGTTATAATACCATAAAAGCTGGTGGATATTTAAGAAAACTGCCAAGTTAATGCTTAAAATGCATTAAGCCGCAGTAAATTAGTTTTACTGTAAACAATCTAGTACCAAACTTGGCAATTTTTCAGATAGGTAATCTACGGAACTTGGCGCCCATTTAGATCTCAATTCTTTTGTCGGTGAACTTGGCTGCCATTTTCACATTTATGTTTTTGACGGGATATCATTACGTTTTGTCAAACTTCATCCAATTGTGCTTTCCCAGAGCGAATGCACGAGTTACTATACAAAAAACCGAAACCGCTATAGGTGCACCTAAAATATTTGAAGAGTTCCCTGGATTTCTCCAGGACCCTATGACCAGATTCTGACCCGATGACGATGGAACCACACATGAAGTATACCGTTTCAAACAAAAAAAGAATTTTCCAAATCGGTTAATAAATGACGGAATTCTGAGGTAGCTAGCATAAATAATAAAACTAATATTAAAATCACTGTTTTCTGTTTTTTTTCTGGTGTATACACATAATTACCAAGCTGCATGCCAAATTTCAGCTTTCTAGGTCATCTGGAAGTGAGTTAGGTTTTTGATTACTACCTCTAGTCAGTCTGAACAGCAAGTTTCGGTGACCCCCGTGCCCTGGTTATGGTAGCGGCCGAAGTGCTATAGAAAATTAAAAAAGAAAGACGAATATACAAATCGTTTTTTTATCAATACTTTACTGCTCTCGAGCAGAAATGTACTGGCACTTTCAGTACGCCACGTAGATGAACAATGACCCACTTTCAGAGTATGGGGAATGAAAAATACTTTTCTGCTCTAGAGCAGAAAAAATATGCCATTTTTAGCCGCCCCTTAGATGAACAATAACCCACTTTCAGAGTATGAAAAATGAAAAAGAATTTTATATAAATGCATACATACATCATCATCATCATGTCAGCCGAAAGACGTCCACTGCTGGACATAGGCCTCCCCCAAAGACTTCCACAATGATCGGTCATGCGCCACCCGCATCCAGCGGACACCCGCGGCCTTTACCAGGTCATCGGTCCACCGTGCGGGGGGCCTGCCCAGTTGCCCACGCTACGCCTTCCGGTACGTGGTCGCCACTCGAGAACCTTTCCGCCCCAACAGCCATCGGTTATTTTTTTGTTAGCTATGTCTTGATGTTTTTCTTTTTTTTAATTTTTTTTATTTTTTTATTTTTTTGAAATAATGCAAAATTTCAATATCAAGTTATGCGTATATCCAGTATGTAGCAAGAAAAAATAAAATTAAATGCCGTAGTGCCAAAACTAATGCAAAAAACTTGCACAACCTTTGTATGGAGAATGGCTTGCCCTACCTTGCGCCTTAATTACATCTCTATAGCTTTACTTTCAGTTGCGTTTACGTGCATCGATAACGCCTAGACATTCTTATTGTTATTGCTTCGCCATATCCAGCCGAGATTTATGTATTAAATAAAGCCATAGAAGCGCCGTCTAATCACGTAGAGTCATTAAATGCGAGTAACAAAAACCCTCTACATAGTAGTAAGCATGTATAGAGCCATAACTCTGTCCTGGTCCTTTGTGGTTCGAGATTAATGGAGCTTCTTTGGTGGGCTTAATAAAATTACAGTACTTATTGAATGCGCAAGTATACTTTTAAGGTCTTACTTTAAGCCTTAGCGCATCCGTCACAGAAGCCAATCATGTTATTCCCCAATATGTTCATGATAATTATCCTATACAATGGAACGAGCCACATTTGTATATTTATTTGTTTGTTTGTAATTGAGATGGTTTGGACATGTAGAGAGGATGGATGAAAGAAGATTGACATAACGAGTGTATGTAGGAAGAGTGAATGGAAAAGTTGCAGGAAGAAGAACGTACGTCGCGACCGTCGCGAACGTACTCCGACCAAATCGGAGACATTAAGCAGAAAGGCCAGGTCAAGAGTACCCTAATAATATCATGAAAGTTCATGAAGCGAAAGTTATATGTCAGGATCCTCTGGGAAACAGACGTGATTATATGTATGAATGTTTGTTATTGAAATCTCGAAAACCGCTCGACTCAAAGGATTTTAATTAAATTTACAATATGGGGGTTTACGAGGGCGGAAAATCGATGGATCGATCTTGTATCTTCGGAAAAACTGTTCTCCGGGAATACATGAAACAACGCTCGGTCGCCCAGGTACTCATAATGGTCAGCAACCAGCGGGATATAGGTAAGTAGTAAATATGAAACTTAAGGGCGTGAAATGAATAAAACACCGTTCTGATTTATTGATTGGATTGATTTTCAAATTAATGATTCTTGACTTTCTGTGACAATAGCCGATACATGATTGTTTAAAATTTTGGATGTATAAAATAATGCATAGTTAAGTTATTTTTTCCCAGCCTATTTAAACAATCTACTACACACACAAACATCTACAATCTACATTACTACATTACTAGCGGCCCGCCCCGGCTTCGCAGGGGTATTTAACAAAAAATTCTAAATTAATAATTTTTAAGAAAAAAAAACTGACTTCAATGGGGGAGGCCGGTGAAAGATTATTATACTTAGATGGTGCACTCTTAGATTCCATACAATAAAATAAAAATGGCTATAAGTATGTTTATAAAGGTAGAAGACTGAGTACCCTCAATTCCTCATGGAATCATGGAAAAACCTTGTTTGCTTGACAAACAAAACGAAGAGAACAAATCACCAAACGTGAACTACGCGTCGTTGAAAAGTTCCGTTCTGATCATCATCAGCACTCCCACTTCATCAAATGTCACTTTTATGAATGAAAATGCTTGATTAGTCCATTAAAATACTAAAATCACTATTTGTGTGCCTTTCACATTTGAGGAGTTCCCTCGATTCCTAATGCATCCCATCATCAGAACTCGAGCATGACAAAAATCAATTGTGAAAATAGAACTTGCTTAACAAACACAGCTAGAAGGACAAATCGCCAAACGTGAACTTTTCGCCGTTGAAGAGTTCTGTTCTGATCATCATCAGCAGTTCCACTTCATCAAATGTCATATTTTTGTATGATAATGCTTGATTTGATGATAAAAACACAAAAATCACTATATGTTTGCCTTAAAGATTTGAGGAGTTCCCTCAATTCCTCATGGATCCCATCATCAGAACTGCGTTTTGATAAAAACGAGACCAACTTGGATATATATATACTTACAATCATTAAAAGAATTTTGCAAATAAAACCTCCTATTTTGAAATCTTGAAGTCGGTTAAAAATTATAAAACAAACAAATAGTTTTCGCAGCGCACGTGATGTAAGAAATATTTTGGGTATTTTTTTTACACCTTGGGTTACATTATTGGAGTTTGAGTAAGAGTCCCTAATTTTTTGAAAATGTAATATAGCCCATGTCACGTGTAGCTTCCGAACAGTGAAAGATTTTTTAAATATTATTAGTAGTTTCGGAGCTTATTCAATGCAAACAAACAATCAAATCTTTCCTCTTCATAATATTAGTATAGATTAAACGACACAGTCAGCAGCAAATAATGGTATTTTACCTCATCTAAACTTTAATAAGAGTTTTTTCGTGCGCGGAAGGCATACGCGTGTCTCTTACACGGGGGTGTCATTTATGGAATCAATGGATCCCCTTAAGAAAGGCGCCCATTCTCATATGTAGATGAGTAATGGTCTAATGGTGCTCCCACACAACATGGTGTAACAAGGATAAGGCTATGTAACATTATGATGTTGAAGAAAGATAGTTGCTGTTATATAACATTTATAACAGCCAGTGTGGGACCACCATTAACTTTATAAACACGCGCAAAATAATTACATGCCATTGATAATTATTTATAGTTATTTAGACTGAATTAATCGAAATAATCCTAGCTAATTATTGAGTTTGCAAGCCGAAGTTTTACAAATATTTTATATGGTATATCTAATTGGACACTTTACTATCTCATATAAGAGGGGAAGGTAGGAAGTTTTTTTACACATGCCACAGAAGGTTCACTGGCTTAGTGATGATGTTAGCTGTCAAATTTTAGCCATAAACGATGACGTAAGATAGGGTTATCAACAGATCAAATGAACATTCAATGAAATTATTTTCATAATTTAAAAAAGTTATAAGTAATGTGGTAAGCGGCGTTTGTCACACATATTGTAACCATTAAGATTAATAAGTTAGTATATAAGTAAATAAAAAATAGGCTTATTACAAAAGTAATAGGTAATGAACGTAATGAAGTGAATATAGATATACTTTAATTTATAGTAAATTTCAAATACTTATTGTGGTGTGTGATACGGTATTGTTAGGCTTAGAAATAACTAGTTCTATAACGTAATAGATAAAAGAAGAACAAGGCACTTGTAAGTGTATCCTTAGAGGCACCTCTCAGGCCGTATGTTCAGGAGTCGTGACGAGGTTCCCAATAAATAACGGGCATAACCTTTCGTGACGAGCGGTCAGACTAACGTACCACTTAGCGTTTATCTTGCTTGCTATAGTTGCTATAAACAAATCGGCTTCCATTTTTATAATCATACTGGGAAACGCACTCAGTTTTGTCAATGCACATGAGTAGAATATACATCACCAGTGGAAGAGAGTAAAGTGTTCTAAAGACCGTGTATTTATACCTATTCTGTTAGGGTTGTCAAAAAGAGACGATCTCATTTTATAGATTCAGGTCAGGGGGACGTCTTTCCTCGAAAGGAAAAAACGGAACCCTTATACGATCACTTGTGGTGGTACTTACGTCTGTCGTGCAAGTTTGCAGGGAGTAGGGAGAGTGATGCACCGTAATACCATTATACGTCTCTCCCCTCCTGTGATCACGCCTCAGCCAGAGAAGATAGAGAAAGGCGCACCGCAATACCGGCACTCCTCTTCTTCTGCGCGGTTCAACAATGACGTATCCTTAGCGGGCAAGGTAAGACCGCTGGGAGCGCCCTCCTCGGGCCAGCAGCCGGTACCTTACAGGCCGGCCCTGGGTGCCTCTTGGCTTCACCGTGGGTGATCAGTCCACGGTTACTAAGCCCTGCTCGCCCTGCATAGATACCTACAGGATATGGTAGCCAGTGGTGGTTGTCACAGATTTTTCAGCGCATTGTTGACAGCCGTGGTCCCTGTTACTTTTATTTACTTATGTGCCTACAACAAACGAGTAGGTATATTGTCTCCGTTTGCAGCATAAACTGCTTACCAAACTTAATTGCTTTAAAGAATAAAAGAAAAATTGTTTCACTGATTTTACCACGGACAAAATTAGGAGACACGTTATTTATGAACTACTTTGCAGGTACAGTCAACAGCAAATATAGATGATCATTTTAGTACTTTGTCGCGCTAACGTAACAATACTGCGACAGTTGGGATGCGTCAAAGTAGTGAAAGTGACAAGGTACTAAAATGATCAACTACTTTTGCTGTTAACTATACAAGGCTGTGTTGCGGACGGCAGGCTGGCAACGAAAATGAACGCCCGTCTTACTTGCTTTCCCATGTCTAAAAAACTCTCAAATCTATATAATTTTAAGAATATTATCATCCACTTCAATATGAAAAACTTTAGATAACAAACAGTTTGATTAAATAACTAAATTTGATGAATAAGTCTAATAATAAGTAAAACAACACCGAACAGATAAAATCAGCCGCAATTATCGTTTCCATATCCATTCCATACTAATAATACGGGAAATAAAACGGGATGACAATCTCATGTATAACTCAAAAATGCAACTGTACTGATATAGGTGTATAATAATTTAAAAAACACCTGCGGAAAAGGCGTGGTTTCAATATTGAAGAAAAATCGCGGCCATTCTCTTCCAAGTCTCCCAGCTTGCTAATTATTTCCGACGGACGCGTTTACTGTTGGTAAATTACTAAGATGCATAAATTATCAGTAAGTACTTACATAAATAATTCACGGAAATTTGGTTTTCCGGGCGAAAAATAACGGATACGTGTGCTGTGATTTTATTTATTTGGACCCGGGTATGTCCTAAAACTACGACCAAGACCACCGGGGGATGGGCAGCAGTATCCCTGGAGTGCGGTGGAGATACTGCGATCGCCAACCCGCATGCAAAGCGTGGCGATTATGGCATTTACCCCCCATGAAATTGGGGGAGGCCTATGTCCAGCAGTGGACGTCCTTCGGCTGATGTGGTGGTGGTGGTGTGGTGCTGTGATTTCAAACTAATTAGCAATTGAAATTCCTAAAATTCAGTAATGATGTATGAGGTTTTTAATTTAGATTTTATACTATGAGTGAGTGCAATCAATAGCAAAAGTAGACGATCATTTTATAGTACTTTATCACACTAACATAATAATACTGCGACAGTTGGGACGCGTCAAAGTAGTGAAAGTGACAAGGTACTAAAATGATCATATACTTTTGACCGTATACTCTATAGGGTGCTCAAAATATCTGACAATATATTCAGCGGCAGATTAAATGTCGCACGTTGATTCGGTTTTCATTTTTCTACGATTATGTGCCATTTTTTGCCCTTGAGTGTGACTAGTGACTATATCTTTATCGTCTTGTCTGAAAAGTCGTTTTCAAATAATTATGATCGCCTTAATCGCTCCGATGTAAATCTAATGATGACTGTCCTAAAATAAATGGAGACCGAATTACATACAATTATATTTGCTGTTCAATTATTAAAGATATAAAGACTTAACGATCTATAAGAAATCAGTGGCTCACTCACAATGAGTGGCACAACGCGTTCTCACCAAAGTATTAGTCAAAAAAGAGAGCCCGCTCGTTAATTATGCCTGGTAATTTGACAGATTCTGACAGCTAATATTATCGGGATTGATTTCCAATCATTGTGGAATTAATTGTGACAGAGTCAATAAGCCACCTTTCTCATCCAGTTACTTACGTACTTAAATGGATGAGAATTTACATGATTAGGAATATCTCTTTGTTGAGGCTATCATTATATGATCAATTGATCTTGATAATGCCGTTTATACTGCGTAGTACCGACGTACAACAGTTTAGTTTGGAAGGTAGTAGTTTACTGGTGGTAACTCAGACTAAGGTTTTCTTTAGAGATCCTATACGATTTCCACCAAGGGCTCTTAAACGGAAAAGCTCTTAGGCGGCTAAATTAAGAACTGGTCTTAAACTTCTGGCGGCTTACCATAAACAACCTCCGTAATTTGGGCGGGTAATAGTTTATTTGCCTCAAACTATTTGACATTGAGGCAAATAAAGAAAAGCGGAACTAAGACAAGGACAACTCTCAGTCGCTCTTATTCAATTTAGTATATGACCATCACGCTCGGTATCGGTATTATTATTTGAAGTCTTCTTTGGGTTACTCTGAGGACGGTAAGTTTTATTTGGGAATCGCGATATCATTTCTAACTCACATCTAACTTCATCTAGTTTTGATTTCGCTAAGAGTGCATTAAAAATGAAAATAATTATTAAAGTATAGTAAGTAAAAGTTACATCTTGAGAGTCACACACCTATAAAAACTAATTAACAATTTGTAACAAAACTCATCACTCTTCTACATCAAACCTTGCCTACTGAAGCACAATAGGTGCCAAGGAGATAACGAGCAACGAAGACAGGAACCCATTTCAAGCTCTAATCGAATATGGCTTTTATGGACGAGTTTAACACGATTATTATATTTTTAAGAGGCCGCGTGTGACTTGCACTTTGAGCGCGTAGCGCGTAGGTGTCGAATAATAGCTTCTTGACTAAATGATTGATTAATGACAGGTCGGGCGAAAACAGGCTGGCTACCTAATTAAATACCTATGGATAAAGCAGCCATAATTGTGTACAGTTGACTTCAAAAATTCATTATACTTACACCTTTGAAAGGCGAAAAATGTAAACATATTATCTTAGACGATGATTGTGCACTGTGCAGTCGAGTTCAAAATAATTTTCACAAATTAAGTGATCGAAAATATATGTGAACACAACTTTGAACATTTACAGGGTTGTTAAGGCGAAGGGGTGGGCAAGCTCTTTCCATACAAACTTTGTGCAAGTTTTTCTTCGTTTGTGTTTGCACTCCAGTTACTGTTTTTGGTCCATATGCTTATTTTTTTGTCAGCTATGTCTTGATGTTTTTCTTTTTTAATTTTAATTATTTTTTGTATTTTTTTATTTTTATTTTTTTTAAGTAATGCAAATTTTCAACATCACGTTCTGCGTATATCCAATATGTACCAATAAAAAATAAAATTAAATGCTGTAGTGCCTAAACTAACGCAAAAAACTTGCACAACCTTTGTATGGAGAATAGCTTGCCCTACCCTGCGTCATAAACTATTTTTGAATCTCTGAAAACGGACGTCGATATAAAATATGCTTACATTTTTCGCTTTATGACAATAGAATAAGGTGCTAAAGTGTAAACAAATCATTGACGTCGACTTTACATCCATGTATGAACTCGATTGTACTGCAGTCATCGTAAAATATTTTTTTCGTGTTTGCACCTTGTTTTAATGCATTATTTTAAGATATTTTCTTTATGACATAGGAGGCAAACGAGACGAGAGACGAATCGCCTGATGGTAGGTAAGCGATTAGCGCCGCCCATGGACAATCGCAACACCAGAAGGGTTGTAAGTGCGTTGCTGGCCTTTAAGATGAGAATACGCTCTTTTCTTGAAAGTTTGAAGGTCGTATCGGTCCGGAAATACCGCAGGCGACAGTAAAAATATAATTATATTGCTCAAATATAATTATTTAAGCAATAAAAATATAATTTTGTTTTATTCCTGCTATACTATAAATCTATTTATTAGTGAGTATATTGAATTTTATCAACCCTTAAACAGTGTCCCGCTTTTACTGATTTCCTCAATATTCAGGAAAACTAGACAAGTTGAGGCAACCTTTTATATTGCTCACTCTTTATATTATTATTGACAAAGATCTGTACCTATAATATGATTGTTAAATTCCAGAAAAGACGCCCCTATTCCTAAGTACGCTATCTCACAGTAGAGTAGAATATGTCAAATGACAATAATACTACCGAGCGAGATGGTCAGAGTAGGTACTATATTAAACGAGCGGGGCGAGCACGCCGGCGCTATGCCACAGTATATTATACTGTGGCTATGCGCATCTGCTCCCCCCGCCGTAGCGGACTGGGTGGTGGGGTCGGGGGACCCTATCCATCCATGGAGTCCACGGGATCGAAGCGCCCCGAAATTGTCCCGGGGCGCTCTCTTTGGCCAGCCAAATGGGTGCCAAGTTCCGTAGATTTTCTGAAAAGGTGCCAAGTCGGGCACTACATTGTTTACAGTAAAACTAATTTATTGCGGTTTAATGCATTTTGAGCCTTAACTTGGCAGTTTTCTATGCAGTATGTTATATACCATGAACACTGTTAGATTTTTAAGAAATCCAACTTGGCTGGACACGTTGCCGCGTGTCTAGTTCATTTGGTGTCCTTGTCCTACTCCCTCATTTTTTTAATTGCCTTAAACTATTTGATATGACTTCGAGCTGAGACTTGGCTGAGACTTCGAGGCAAATAAACGATTACTCGCCCAAATTAAAGAGGTTTTTATGGTTAGCCGATCTATCTGCCTAAGAGCTTTTCCGTCCCTCTTTGTGGAATGCGGTTAATATCTCTATAGAATTCTCTACTCTGAGCAGACCTTCTATTTGTACCACATTCGTACCAAGGTACTCATTATCTTCGATAGTACAGTCGCGGAATGAAAATAACCATCAATTTTGGACCTTAATGTAATGTAATTAACGAATGGTGAGTAAGCCTGGTTCTTATGAAATACATTTAGTTGTTACATAATAAAACCTACATACCTTACACATCCAACTGGCCGCCAATTGACAAGCGTCAAGTTTCGGACAGACTGTCAAATAATATTTGTTGTGATTGTACGTGTGTTTTACATGATGAATTCAATTTGCTTCTGAAACTGTATGAAAATAGTAAACCATTGCATAAAATGGTTTACTATCACACATCTGGAAACGTAAAGATGGTAAGGAACATATTAATTGATTATGGCACTGCAACAGAGATTGCACCATACGAATACATGAAGATGTACATCGACAAATGTCCAGTTGACTCAGAAGATTCCAAGCTAGCTTGGATTGCCGAAACCTTTCTCGGCATTCAAAAGCACGACCAATTTTTGAGAGATATAGCCTATCACCTACCCGAAGAACTCTCAGACGAAGATAAAGACTACTTCATGATTTTATTCCACGCCGTTATTTTTCAAATCGAATCCAAAGACATGTATCTTCTGTACAAGTGCCTTTTTAATTTAAGTAAGCATTTGTTGAGCGTTTTTACGTCGTTCTTGAGCAATAACGAAGTGTTGACTTATTTATCGCATGTCGGTCAAGAGTATTATGACACAAATTTTATGACTGAGAAAATTATAGGCCCCTTATTTTCGTGGCAGCCTTATATTAGTGAAATGGCTCATAGTTACGCAGAATATGTCAAAAAAATGGAGAGCCGTCGAGTGAAACCACCAACTGTGCCAATACCACCCAGTTTATTAAACAGACGAGGATTAAATTCGGCAACGCGTGCCACACGCAATAATACACCTTCACCACAAGCATCGCCACAGAATTTGACTAAACCTAAAACCAAAAGAATTGTTTCCAGAACTTTAATTGATGAAAAATTGAAGCAAAGCTATGAAAAAAATAAACAGAAGGCAAATCACTTACTCAATGATGTCAAAAATAAAGAGTGTCATTATGCTTTGGTTAAATCTGATGCATATTACCAAAAAATTGCGAGTATTAAAGATGTAATTGAAAATTCAACAAAACCATTGCCGAAAATTCAAAGTACGTATTCAATTAAAAAAGTATGTCAACCAGTAAAAGAAACTGCAGCAACTATTAAAAGAATTAACAAAAGAATACAGTTGGCTGAACAGGAAGAGGTGCAATGGTTTAATAATGTGATAAACTGTAGAAATACTGCCAAAATAGAAGAATTACAGGAATTTGATCGTCAAGAAAATGAGAGAGAACGATTACTGGACATAGAGAAAAAACATTTGAAGGGCCAAATATCATATGAAGAAGCACTTTTGGCTAAGAAAAGAGTGGTTGCTGAAAATAAAAAGAAATATGAACAGTTTTTGAAAGAGAAAGAGATATGGAATGAAGAAATAGATAGATGGAGAAAAAATGAAATGAAAAAAAATCGCAAACAAATGGAAAAGCTTTCTGAAATAGAATTAAATGTATTAGAAGCTAAACAAAATGTGACTACAAAAAATAAGGAAACGGTTGAAAAACTGAAAAGACAAAATCGGCTTTTGTTAGAAAAAGCCCTAAAAGCTAAGCAAGAGGAGTTAGACCGTAGAGTACAAATGATAAAGGAACTCAAAGTTCTTGCTAGTATAGCTAAAAAAGCGAAAGTCCCAAAAATTATTGACTTGACCGAAACTGCTGGTTTCGGCTTACTCTGTGAGATGTCAGTGGCAGAACTTCAAGAAAGAGTAAATGCGATGAAAATAGAATTAAATGATGAGCTGGAAAGAAAACGAAATATGATTAAAGTAGTCAAAGAAGAGAAAAAAGAAGAGTTAGAAGAAGCTAAAAAATCCATTGAGTCTTACATGAACGAGAAAGCAAAGTTGAGAAAACGAAACAAACTTAACTCCAATGTAAAAAATGCCACTTCCAAAGAAATAGACGATTTGAAGAGGGTTTTAATGGAGAAACGGAATCAGAGAATGAAATTGTCCAAGTAGTATTTGTGTTTGTGTGTACGGGTCAAATATATTTTTTTTTATCATACGCTTATTTCGTTTTACAGATACGAGGTAATGCAAATCATATTAACTACTATTTCTTTAATACATGTCGTAGTTTTGTTGTTCTTACTTAATACATAATTTATTTGTGACGTCATAAAGGATTTTCATATCATGAATTAAAAGTTTATATGTAAATAGTTCGCAATAAATATTTTAATTTGACTATTTTAATATTTGTCCACGTGTACTACCTTCACCCGTGTACCTTTAACACAGAAGTATGTAGTGAATAACTCGTTCTCATCATGAAAACTAGGAATATGTCTAGACCCGAAGTGACTAGAGTTATCGTATTAAATGATTGACACTTTCATGTTTGTTAATGTGAAACTTTATTAGTCAATGTCAAATGGACGTAGTTATGGGAAAAGGATCCAACCCACGCGATGTAAAATTTGAAATTTGAACCTTCTGCTTAAAACAAAAGTCGTACATTTCATTGGTGATCTCTTGTGGATTGGATCCTTTTCCCATAACTATGTCCAAATGTAAGAATGAAAACTGTTACTCGTTTGCCATTTGACATTACAGATGTAGAATAATATGGCAATTGATTGACATTTCTTCGTGTCTACTCGTATTCCCAGTTTTCACGATCGGATGGGATACCTTTCATATACTGGATGTAGCAAAAATGCCGTGGATCCGTTAAAGGAGTTAGTTGGTAGGCTAAAAAATTTTTTTTTATAATATTTTTTTTGCTTTATTAGCCAATTCCCCATACAAAACTACAAGAGTTTTGAGTCAATTTTTTTTACCTACTTCTAGTAATTAATCCAATAGCAAAAAATATTTTTTTTCTTGTTTATTTCATTGCATGTTTGAGAAAAGCACTATACATACCTCGGCGGGAATTATGGGGTTGCCCGCCTCAGACCTATCCGGCCTCGTTGCGCTTGGCCGTCTATATATCTTCGGCCGGCAACCCCTTTCGTCCCGGCCTCTGTAGTAATGTACTATTAAGTAACAATATATCCGCGTTCATATATTAATTAGCACCTTATTTGCATCGACACGTACCCAATGTCTTTTTTAGTCTGACGTCACTGGCGACACGGTTCGAGCGACATTGGTCCTCAACTGTATCGCTCCCCAGCTTTAGGGTGTCGTGTCCACGACGCCTAAAACGACTATCAGACCAGGTATCAAAATAACATTCGTTTCTTTCGTTAGAGACAAGTAAATTATACAAGGTGATTTGGGAGACGTGAGCAAGACCAATCCTACGGATTCAGTAGATGATAACCTATGCACATGCACATTTTTTTTGTTGTAGGGTGGCCATGATTAAAGAGAATTAAACTTAACAAAAAGTAATAAAAATACGATGACGATACGATGGTGTTAACATTTACTTTGTTTGTCTGTCCATACATTGAGGCGTACTTTAATCAGCATGCCGTACCTAGTTTTACTATAAAGATGTGATCTTTACTATTTAATTTTGTATGACACTTAAACCTCTGCTTAAGACATTGGCGCCATCTATTGGGAGCTTTCTTGCTGTGTTCATATATGGTTGTATTTTATAAGGGTGAGGCCACACGAGCGTAATTCTTTGAGTTGAGAGCGGCGTAATTTCGGTCGTCGCCATACTTGTGACATGTACCGAAAAGTTCGGCGAGTGACAAGTATGGTGACGACCGAAATTACGCCGTTCACAACTCACAAAATTACGCTCGTGTGGCCTCACCCTTAAGCAGAGATCTTAGTGTCATAAGAACTGTGCGGTACAGGGACCTGTCTAAAATGAAATTAGCTACAGCAGACTCATTTAAGACGCCACAATACATAGACATACATGCATAGTGAATGCTAACGGACCCTTTACCACTGTATTGATGAGAATAATTTGTACGATTGATTCTAATGAAAAAAAAAAACTACTATCTCATAAATTACACGTATGGAGTGTAATTTATGAGATATTAGTGTAATCAGACCTCTACACATGTCATGATCGCCTTTTCAATGCATTAGTGGTTACATAGAATAAGGAATATTTATTTTATCAAAATTGTATAAATAAAATATTAACTAAAATGCTTAAAACAAAGAGTGCCGGTCGCCTTGCTCGCCATGCCTGTCTGAACGATATCATTCGTCGGGCCCTTGCCAGCGTCAACGTCCCAGACATACTAGAAACGCCTGGCCTCGCGCGTGTCGATGGAAAGAGGCCCGATGGCATGACCCTCGAGCCATGGAGGCTGGGACGGCCCCTCATTTGGGATGCTACTTGCGTAGACACCCTGGCGCCCTCCCATTTGGGAAAAACTTCGTCCATGGCAGGTGGGGCGGCCGCATGGACCGAGACAGCGAAACACCGCAATACGTCTTTTAGACCAATATATATTTGTGCCTTTCGCTGTCGAAACCCTCGGACCCTGGAGCCCAAGCGCCCACAAACTTTTTGGACAAATATCAAAATTATTCGGTGAAGTTTCCGGGGACCGTAGAGCTGGCTCGTTCCTTGCCCGGCATTGGCATAGCCATTCAGCGGGGGAACGCAGCCAGCCTTATGGGTACCTTCCCCCAAGGTCCAAACTGGGGGATCAACTTTTTTTTTTTTTTATTGTATTCTTTTACTTATATTATAAATATAATGTAGTTTAAAATAAAAAAGTGCCAGTTGATAATTATAATAGTATTAATTGTGCATTTTATTGAAAGAAAGAAAAGAATGAAGAGAAAGTAAATACATTTATTTTCCTTAAAACATAGTCACCCTATCACTTTTGACACAACTTGTATATGAAGAAAGGGTGTCCAAGTTGTATAAAACATTATTATTTCTGTTAATTATTTGATAAATAATAGTCAATATTGCAAATGGGAACTGTGCTATCGTCTTTATTAAGTTTGTCTATCAATATTTTCATCAAGTCAAATGATTTCAGATCACGTCTGAGAAGTTACCCTGTATAATAGAATAAAATATTTGTATCAGAATCAGAGTACTCATGTTTCAGACTTTCATAATAAGAAAAACCTTAGTTTCTGAATTCTGTAAAAATAAGATACAGACGTAATGTTTGATTGAAGACGTCAATTAGGCATTAAAAATGTCCATTCATCTTCTATCTTTAAACGAGCGATTCTTTTATATTTCTTTCTTTCTTTCGGAGATCTCGGAAACGGCTCTTACAATTTCGATGAAATTTACGATTTAGGGGGTTTAAGGCATATAATCGATCTAGCTGGGTCCCATTTTCGGAAACTCGTTCTCCTGGAAATCGTAAAAATCTGAGCAAAGCTCGGACGCCCAGGCAATGAGCTTTAAATTACGTGCAGCCTGACTTACTAATAATAAATTAAAGCTATCAAATAACTTAATCAATTATTTAAAGCAGCGGTTGCTAGGTATGGTCGAGTATATGAGCTCTATGCCCCATGTTTGATACTGACTTAAATGAAACGGGGCACCTGAGGGCATCGTCTTAATAAACTTGATTACTCTCTTCGTATTAGCATATAGGTAGTGCTTTGAGATTGAGATGTCTTATAATAAATTTACAATACCCTGTAGACCTTAACACTGTCAGAGTTGACAATACTATCATATATTTTCACAGACATCAGAAAAAAGCAGACTCTCAGTACTAAGCCAGTGATTTTTCATATAGTTGTCTCGTTAAATCCTTATGGTGCACCAAAATGAGTTAGAATGCAACAGATAGTACGATCATTTTCGACTGTTGACGAATTGCCTCCATTTGAAAGCACACCAGGATGTTAAATCCCATATATACTTAACACACCACATCTTTAGAGTCGTTGAAGATTATGTGGGACTCTCTTCCTCCGCAGAGTGATGGTGACAGGGAGAGCATGACCACTAAAAACACACCGGCGTCACCCGCTCTCGCAATAATGGGATCCCGAGCATTTCACCACGACCCCCCCTCCGAACATCATCATCATCCTACTGTTATCCCAGTATCGCACCTGCAAATTTACGGAAACGACTGCCATCAGTGCCATCTGACCTTCCAACCAATGGAGAAACTAGGATTGGGATTAGGCTTGTCAAGGGAATCTTAGACAGCAGCAGTGATCAACAGCTTGACATGCCTTTCAACGCACCATCGCGTTATCTTAGGCTAGTAGTATTATAAATCTGTGCGAATACAGTACCTATGTGATTAGCCATTACCGTACCATAGTCAGACCTTTAAAATCAAGTATGTAGCCTTTTTTGGAGAATCGTGAATAGAAACTTTGGCAAGGAACTCATTCAATATCCGGATCGTGTCTGTAATAATGATAACTCTACACATGTAAAAATGGTAGTAGCAAGAGTAATGGTGTCTCCGGGCGAGCACCGATGGATGCGCAAACGCATGCGAATTGGCTGCGGCGCTTAATTAGCTGGCCGTAATGAAATACCTAATAGTAATCGGAATTTATACCGCGCGCTAACCTGGGGGTACATTTGAGTAAAGATCGGATTTAAACTATATTTACATTTGTTGCAAGTTGACTCCAAAAGTTTAATATATTCTTACTACTGACGTGAAAATTTGTATGTGTCACGGCAAAATAACTACAACTTAGAAAAGTTGAAAAACTTCGTCATTTTCATTTCAAAGCTCAATATCTCAAAAACGGCTGAATAGATTTTCATGAAACATGGCTTAGGACTCTCGGGATAAAATAGAATTATCTATGACACAAAAGCTAAACGAAAATCGGTTCATCCGTTTGGGAGCTACGATACCACAGACAGATACACAGAC
The DNA here is from genome assembly GCA_905163555.1 of Notocelia uddmanniana. Classification (NCBI taxonomy): domain Eukaryota; kingdom Metazoa; phylum Arthropoda; class Insecta; order Lepidoptera; family Tortricidae; genus Notocelia; species Notocelia uddmanniana. Next base: position 30,543,718 of record LR991055.1, read on the forward strand.
ACGTTAAACTTATAACACCCCCTCTCTTTTTGCGTCTGGGGTTAAAAAGGTTCTTCTGAGGTGTAGGGCTCCAGCAGGAAGCGGCTGCAATCTTTTTGTTACTTACTACTTAATTTGGACGTTGACATCTAAGCTATGTTTGCTTTATTCGCATGCATAACGCATAATAAGCGCGAAAGGCGAATACGCGTATCCGTCGACTTGTCAATTTTAGACACCTTTCAAAAGAAATGCATAGGTTCAATAATGGGCATACCGGCACGAAGTGTGGACGGGCATGTTAGTTCGCGTACGATAACAAATAATTTCGCAAATACGGCGCAGTCACATAACGAACAGCGCAAACTGAAGTGTGCTTCCACCATTACCCGTAAATAAATATGATTCTGAGAGATGTGATGTAGATGATCATTTTAGTACTTTGTCGCACTAACGTAATAATCCTGCGTCAGTTGGGATGTGTCAAAGTAGTGAAAGTGACAAGGTCCTAAAATTATCATCTATTTTTGCTGTTGACTGTACCACACATTTATAATATTAGTAAGATTCTAAAATTTACGTGTAGTCAGAAAGAGCCCTGATATATGAGTGCATTGCCACCGTCGCACGCGCTTTATTACATCACAACCATCGTGCATCGTTTCTAGTTCTATAATTTATTTAAATTGTATCAATTTGAATCTAAAACTAAAACCATATGCACGCCCGTTAATGGATACTTAGTAAAAACATACAAAAATATTGCGTGCTTTAACAGTTGGATTTAGCTATTAACTACTTGGCGAAGATATGCATACTTATACTTTTAGATATAAAAATACTTTATTAATGCCCTGACCGGAACCTGGGACCGCCAACTTCATAGGCAGGATCACTACCAACTAGGCTACAGTGGTTGTCAAAATGGCCAATAAAAAACTGCCATTAAATTTTGAACCTTCTCGCTTGGACAGTAAAGTACGAACTAATTTGATACCATTCGGTCAATTTAAATTTAAGAGCGTATGTTTTCATACATTTGACACGTCCCAAGTATGACTAGTAGCTGTATCAATTTAAGGAAAATCGCCTAATAACCTTAGATCGATATCGCCAAAAAAACCCCTACGTGTACACGTATAATGCATCTGGCCACTGGCCAGCTGTGCTTAAAACCAAGTTTGGCTAAGCCAGCCACATCAGAGCTCATAATAGGGCAAATCCATTTTTATTTAATCGTATGGCATTACTTACGAACCGTGAGATCTTCGAGAAGACAAGTGCGGTTGCCAGTTTTTGTTGCACTTTTAGCACCACCCAGGGGTCACGTGTAGGGTAACGGTGGGTACTCCCTACGGACGTGGTGCAACTTCGACCCCCATTTGTCAAGTGAGTGGGCAACTTGACTGTTAGAAGTGCTCAAGCCGTCCGAAGGCCTCTAACTTGGCTTAACGACTGCTGTCGTAGACAGCAGCCGGGATCAACGGCTTAACGTGCCTTCCAAAGCACGAGAGCGCTCAGTTAGTAACCACTCAAAGCGGTCACCCATCCAAGAACTGACCTGCGGCCACATTGCTTAACCTCGCATACCGCACGTGGTAGGCGGGTGCCACTGGGCCACGAGCGCTCTAGGGCAAATCCATGATTTGTGGTGTCACCGTCGTCGAAACCGATCAGGAGGACTATATATACACAACAACTCCAAGCCTTGTACTAAGTACTCATGTTTTTCGGCCATGTCTCAAGGCGAAACACTGACTCCATAGAGCTACATGTCACCCAGGGCAACACATAGACCGCTGCGGCCAGACCTCTGCTAGTGCACTCGAGCCGTGACCGGTTCTGCGCCACCCGCATTCAGCGGACACCCGCGACCTTCACCAGGTCATCAGTCCACCGCGTGGGGGGCCTGCCCACAGTACGCCTTCCGGTACGTGGTGGCCACTCGAGAACCTTTCCGCCCCAACGGCCATCGGTTCTACGTGCTATGTGCCCCGCCCACTGCCACTTAAGTTTAGCGATTCGAAATAAAATGTAATGAGTATTAAATATACGGCTTAGACGCCTTACATTACAATTATTAAAATGCACTGGAGCACTGTCACGCGTATTGTTGAATGTGAATAAACAATAAATCGCCTTTGTAATGTAAATTTTAAACTTGTTGAGCGCCTTCTTGCTCAGAACTATTACATCTACCGGTATTGAAGCGATACACGACTTTCGAATCCCGATCACTATTGTGATCTACAATATTACCCTTGTTACCGCTGAGAAGCCGCTTAGCCGTATAATGACTCTATAAGTTACCAAAATCGATATTATACTACAAAATAACGTGACAATGCGTCCAAGATCTAGTCAATATAATTCGGATTAGAGCAATAAATGGGATGGGCTCGACCGTTCATTTGTATCGGCGTATAATTTAAATTCTTTAACGCCAATGTTCAAGATTACTCGGCAAGATATAGCCGGGCGCCCGTGTCGCCACGACAACCACTGAATAAATTTATATTTCCGACCGACAGCCCGACAGACTCCGAGACTTCTCTCTTTGTAGATAATTCCACCGGTAACGTTGAATGACTCTATTAACAGCTTCCCTTTTTGGGATAAATTTCGACGTTAGGTGCTGTCACAACTTGTTCTATCTATAGTACGGACCTTTGGGCGACCGTCAGTGCGCCTTTGAAATTACAGACACACAGATACACCTTTTTTATATTTTGTTAATAGGCAAGCTAATTGACGCAAGACAGTGTGAAAGACAATGACGTATTTCACGGATAATGCAAATGGTATGCGTTGTATTTTAATACCTACGTAAAGAAACTATTGAAACGCGACACATATTATATCATCTTAGAACCAATTTGATAAGTAAAGTTCAAGTCATCTTGATACCTAGTCATTAAACATTGAAATCGTAATATAAAAAAAAAACCTCTTTAGTGTTTCTTATACCTATATTGGTCCAACGGAACACTTAGGTAATCAACTTATTTTATTAATATTAGAACGCAGAATGCATTCAAAACCTGCAAATATGAGAACATGTTCTTTCTCTAAACATCCATATTATTATTTAGTTCTTAAAACACCCAGTTTTAGGCGAATATAAAATCCCGCAGCTGATAAAACCAGTGAAGCCATCACCGCACTATGAATTGGAGAGGTCCCAAGATTATCCCGATAAAAGTAAAATGTCAATAACCACCTAATTGGGAGACACTCCGCCACAATCAGGCCGGCCGAACGAGAAACAAATAAATATTGTAACACGTACGAGATAATTCAAGCGATAACTTAATGTGCTTACATTTCGAATCTGCTCATGGTTTTATGGGAAACTAAGATAGATTCTTTCCATGTGATTTGTCTGGGTCGGTTAATGGGATGATTTTTATAGAACCGGTTAGTCTTTTAACGGTAACGATGGAGACAAATGTCGTAAATAACACGCTAATGACTCAATTGTTTCATAACCACGGCTTAAACACGCTTAAGTAGGCGCGAAAAGTTATGCTTGTTGATTGGAGATAAAAAATTAAATTAAGTGATTATGGTTGACAAAACTCAGTTAATTTCTGGCTATGCGAATGTGTTTTGTGTTGGTATTTTTAAATTAGGATACAAAGCAGTCAGATAAAGCGAGAGTGTTCACACGTCAATGGCTTTATGATATTGTGTATTGATGTAAGATTTCTTGTAGAAGGTAGGTTGCTGACATGACAATACATAAACATGTATGTAATTAAGAACAGATAAAACGTGACAGATTTATCTGATGATAAAGCAGTTTCCTATTATCAGCTAATATTTTTATGTGAAAGGAGGCCTGACAAAGGCTCAACGGATAATAACGTATCCCAAGCAATTGTAATTAGGCCATTGAAACATACATCTTATTGCATCTTATTGCTTATCTTATTGCATTTGGTCTGTTTGCCATGAATAAAGCTTTTCTATTTTTTTTATTTAAAAAGCCCTTAGCGTCGCACATGCAATGCATATAAGTTTTGCATGTGCCTGTTACGTATATTTTAATCAATTCCTAATTGTAATATTTTTTTGTGTATTGCAAAAATAATCAGCATTGTATCAGGGATACAACCATTATTATAGGTACTGCATGGATACTTCTTAAATAGATTAACCATCAATGTAAAATAAACCCAAATACACAACACCCAAAAACATACATACATAGTTAAATGTTTTACAATTTGGTTGATAACTTTACTGAAACTTCATACATTTATTTGGCATATATTTGTGCAAATAATCATCGATACCTATCACTTTTACTTTAGCGCCATCTAACGTTAGTAAGGGAACTAAAATTTAAAACGTTGAGTGTAGAGCAATTAACTGATAAAAGCTGCCAACAAAGAAACCACTTCTTTGTTATTATCACTTCAATAATAACAATAGTACATTACTACAGAGGCCGGGACAAAAGGGGTTACCGGCCGAAGACATACAGACGGCCGAGCGAAGCGAGGTCTGAGGCAACCCCAGGAAGTCATTTGGGCAACCCCATATTTCCCGCCGAGGTATGTATAGTTCTTTTCTCAAACATGTAATGAAATAAACAGCCAAAAAATCAAAGTTTTTTTTCTAATACGCATAGTGCCACAAATTTATGTGGAATTGAAATTAAAAAAGAGGACTTGGCCTGCAAGATTTGTATGAAATTCCATTAACGACCTCTTGTCCTAGCCGAACCTGAAACGTCATACTTCGCAGCCTATTATAAGGAACATATCATCAATATTTCATTGCATGTTTGAGAAAAGAAATAGGGAGATATTATTGTAACTCTTAACATATGAAACAGCAGTCGCTCCTAATGCAGCCCCAGCCTTAGCTCTCAACACTTGCGGGCGGAAAGGCTAACTTTGAATGTCAGTGGGAACCAATAACCAATACCGATACACTTTTTACACCCCGCAGATAATTTTACTGGCCTCTGTAAGGTTAGCGAGATTATATTAAAGAATTTATGTTATGATTGCTCAGCCAATTTGCATATATATAATTTGTGAATTTTACGCGCGAATGATGTCATTTCCTTTAGTGTTTCGTTAAGAAATGTGTGAAAACATTTACAGTGGTAGCTTATAGTTGTTTTTACTCAATTTATGATGTGCATTTAATATAGGTACCTACTTATTTGAGAGTGTAATGTTTATGCTCTTTTATATTTTTACTGGAAAGTGGCATAATGGTTATTGACGGTGTTTAGTATGATTATTTTATATATTTCCATTCCAAAAAAATAAACCCTGAATATTGTCAACGGTAAAAACTTTTTTTTTTTAATTGATCATGTTATACAGTGCTTGGTAATCAGTTTTCAACAGTGCTAAAACGATTACCAAATAAGTATTTATTAGGTACTAAATTGTCTACCGAGACCGAGAGGCTTATGTCCAGCAGCAGATATGATGATTTTGATGAAATTGTCCTCATTAAACGTCCGACGAACGACCGTCACGATGGACGGATCGGAAATAAGAACCCTCACATAATCACCCCTGAATCTGTGCGTGCGAAATCCCACGGTGAGGGAGAGGTGGCGGGAGACAGTGAAAAAGGCCGCGCTACGACCCCCATTACCACGACAAATCTGCCAAGAGTATACGACCAAGAAGAAGAGACCGTCTGAACAAAATTACTAAATGTACGTTGAAAGGTATCGTATGAATGATACTATATTATTTTATTACTAAAATGGTGACAAACTCGCACACGGCTTCCTGATGGTAAGCGAGGACTACCATAGCATATAAGCTCTGTGACTCCAGAGGAATCATCAGCGCGTTGGATTCGTCATGTTGGCAGTCAAATATAACTTTATTACAATTTGATTTGCCCACACCGCCCTGAGACGTGCCTAGGCTATATGGCTCTTATAATTTATTTTAGCTAAGAACTACTTACAGGTAGTAGTGTGAGCGAATGATCATATTATGTAGATGGGGCCTATCATTAACAAATTGCCGATGGTAAGGAGAGTTTATGGGCTCGTATGTGCAAAATGCAGGCACGGGATTATTCTGATTTGGACAAGCAATTCATCCAGATGAATTAGGATTCTGTAGTTATCAATAATTCTATAAAATCTCTACTTAATTAATTAAATTAGGCTGGACAGGCTTCAATATGGCGCCGGCAGCTGTCATCCCATAACTTTTCAAACTTTCCATACATTCAAATTTTAACGAACACAGCTTACGATTACAGACGGTTTGGTGCAACCCAGCCTTAGTCTTTGAGGTCTGATCCTCGAATATTTATTCTTTTATATTAAGGATCTGAATGTTTTTGTTTTGACCGAACATAATAGGTTTTTTCAGCACTAGGTAGCTCAAGTTTGAAAAAGAAGAAAAATCATTTACAAGCTTTAATTTAACTTGCAACGTTCGTACTTATGTAAGTAAGTAGGTAATTAAGTAGATATAAAAAATTGCAATCCTTTTTCAGCCACTTGCCTGTATCCGATTGAGCTGAAATTTGGCATACTTATGTAAGTTCGGTGACAATGCAATATTATGGTACCACCGAGCTGATCTGATGATGGCGACAGAAGGTGGTTTTAACAACTCCTAAACTACACAAGATGAACCCGTCGTGTTTGGGCTCATTGGAACTGTGCAAAAAAAGCAGACAGAAATAAAAACTGCAAACAAAAATAAAAAAAAAAAAACAGAAATTTATTGTTTTTCGAGAGGTTAGGCACATCACCTACATTTTTCTGTAGTCGTCAAGACATCGATTCTCAAATCAATAAAGAAGTCGATAATACACTTGTGACTCTTCTGGAGTTCCAAGCGTCAGTAGCAGGCTGTAGGGTTGTTTGTCACCATCGTGGTATTAAATAAAACTTTTTCCAGATTTTTGACCGAGCGAACGAAGCGTCTCCGTTTCAGCTTTCAACAAAAAATCTTTGGTGTGTATGTCTGTCTGTCTGGCCGGATGTTCTCCTCTACAGGTCGCATTTCTCAACCAATTCTTGTGAAATTTTGTGTACGGGTTCGATAATTATATAATTTTTTTTGTTGAGTCAGTTTATGGAAATTTTAAAAGATTTTTTTTTTGTTAGGTCTACAACTCACAGAGCCACTAGTTACGTAACTATTATTTTTAATACATATTATTTAAGCGCACCACGTATTTATTAAAAAGGTGACAGTATTGATATGTACAATGTACATTAGTTTGTATTTGATTGTACGTCAACAGCAAATATAGATGATCAGTTTAGTACTTTGTCGCACTAACATAACAATACTGCGACAATTGGGATGATTCTAAGTAGTGAAAATGACAAGGTACTAAAATGATCATCTACATGCTGTTGTTGACTAACAAGTAAATTTTTAACAAAAAAACACCGACTCCAAACTTTGCCAGACCCCATCTTCTTGGTATATAATTTGAGGAGTTCCTTATTTTTTGCCTAACCCCATCCACTTGGTATATAATTTGAGGAGTTCCTTTGATTTTTCCAAGATCCCGTCATCAGATACAGACTTGGTGACAATGGGACCAACCAGAAAACACACCCTTTCAAACAATCGGTGAACATACATAAAAAAAAATATTGCGACGAATTGAGAACCTCCTCCTTTTTTTGAAGTCGGTTAAAAAGCATTCCGTTCCAGAATAGTGGTGCGTCCGATAAAGTTGTTCCGTCGTGATACCCGCGAAGTGTGGATGCATGTCCGCGCGCCGAACCAATAACAATAAATTTCTGCGCCGATTGAAGCGCCGAGAGCCCGGCGTACTGATAAACACTACTAGGTACAATTTCTGCTGTGTGATTCGACTGTAGAAAAGAATTTAGTTATTTTCTGATTTCCGGGTTCTTGGCTGTTTAAAGCTTTTTTTTTATTATTATTTTCTTTTTTTTGTCTTTTTTTTTGTTCGCCAAACTGTATATACAGTTTGTTGGCGAGTATTGCGCTCTCTCACACATTCGAAACTCAGGTATCTATATTAATAATTTCGTGCAGGGGTACGGTAGACCCGAACGAGACCTGTCTCAAATTGAAGAACGTATAAAAATAACGATTTCGAGTTGAACATATGTATGCGCAAAATTCGGATTGTCGCGTATTTTACATTAAAAAGTATTAATTTTATGATAAAAGGTCGGCCATATTAAATTCGTTGGTTGACAGCGTCGGGTTGGGTACGTTCGGAAATTGTAAACTATGTTTGCGTCCGGTGTGTTTGCCAGGTTGCTGGGCTGCGTTCAGGGTGATGGGCCATCATCGCCCATTGTGTGGATTCGGCTAGCCGTGTCTGCAGCGTTTTGGTTTTGTAGTTTTCAAGCGTTCTAAACACCTATCATCCTAGCTAGCACGATAAGTTATACCGTCACGTTATATGGGCGAAATGTATTAAAACGTCACATAAAACGTAACGGTATAATCTATCGTGGTAGCTCGGCTGATTGTCACAACAACCGCCTTCAAAGCGAATGTATGGGGCCTGTTACATGGTTATTATTATCACGTGATACATTCATATCACGATAAGTATCACGTGAATATTGAAGCAGAATCCATACAAATTTGAAAACTGAGATAATATTGACACCCCAGTATTGTGATAATATTAATCGTGTAAAGGACACCACTTGAATGTTTGCCGAGTCTGTCCGCCATCTTAAAGCTGCGTCTCTATTTTGTTGTGACAAACTACTAGGTGACTTATGGCTTTTAAACGTCTAGCAAAATTCTATCCCTATCTCGCTCTATCTTATAACTTAGTGGTACTGGGGGTCTACTCCGAAATTCGAAATCCGAACTTCGTATGGTGCCGTCCCTTTCACTCATATAGTCTATGACAGGAGAGTGAAAGGGACGGCACCATACGAAGTTACGATTTTGAATTTCGGAGTAGACCCCCAGCTCATGCCGTTCGCCGCGCTCGGACGTTAGAGGCGCTACCGCGAACCGAAAACGAAGTATCTGCCCCTCTCTCGCACATGTATATTCGAACGACAGAGAGGAAGATAGTTCGTTTTTGGTTCGCGGTAGGCCCTCAGGCGTCAACTTTAAAACGAATAGGGTATTTTACTATAAGAGAAATAAAATTCAAAATGTAATAAAAACCAGCCAAGTGCGTCGGAGTCGCACACTGAGGGTTCCGTACAACTAAAAAACAAATGTGATTTATCAATATATTGATATTCTTGGTAAAATATACTTCATAATAAACATTATCACCTAATTTCAAGTTCATAGGTCGATGGGAAGTTAAAAAATTATATGTGTGACAGACAACACACGGAATGTTCTTTGACTTTCTTCGACCGTCCGCCGCGCTCGGACTAAAATGCTACCAACCGAAAACTAAATATATATGCCTCTCTGTCGCACTTGCATATTCGAGCGCGGAGAGGGAAATACTTCGTTTTCAGATTGCGGTAGGCCCTCTGGTCTGACGGCTCCTATTCCTGGATGGTGCGCGTATCGGAATGTGAAATACCTTTGGCAAAACGGAACAAGTTGTTAAATAGCTTCCATTCACTGGAGAAAATATTACCAACTGTTATTATTATCACGCGAAATACTGAATATTGAAGCAACATCCATAGAGGCCTGTTACATGGTTATTATTATCACGCGATATACTCATATCACGATCCGTATCACGTGCAATGAATATTGAAGAAAAATCCATACGATTTTGTAAACCACGATAATATTGACACACCAGTATTGTGATAATATTAAGCGTTTAACAGACCCCATACAATTTTAAAAATCGCGATAATATTTACACATAATATTGAGTGTAAAGGGCCCCACTTAATAAAATTAGGCGGAAAATAGAGAGCTGCTACCGCGAAACGAAAACGAACGAACATCGTGTATTTCCCTCTGTGTCGCTCGATTTTGCAAGTTCGACAGAGAGGGAGATACACGAACTTCATTTGTTTTCGTTCGCGTTAGCAGCTCTGACTTCGCACCAAAAATACTGACTGGCACATCAATATTTAACAATTGCACATCTGAACTGAATTTTAATGAACGATTAGTATTTTAGCTATACAAATCAGTACTGATTACGGTGTCAATTTTTTTATGTGCCTTTAAATACTACCCTTATAAAAATGCTTAGGATTAACTTGCAAAGATACTAACTAGCCTTTGCCCGTGACGTCGTCAGCGTAATCTTTTACTCCCTATTCCATATGTTAATCCAGACTACAGACTATATTTTTATACGAAGTTTCATCATAATCCGTTGTTGTAATGTTTTTATTTTATACATTTTTGTACACTATTTCTTTCGTCGTTTGCATAACTGTCACGAATAAATGTTTACTTTATTTCTTTCTTATTTATTTCACCCGAGCGAAGCCGGGCTTTCATCTAGTACCTACTTATTTCCTAAACTTAGACTAACTCAAGGTGTTTTGATATTTTGTGTACCTTGTATGTAGTATAAATTTATTTCTATACTACAAAAATAGTTGACGTAAATTTTACATGACGGTAAAAGAAAAACCAAACAAAAACCGCCAAAAAGTTCACGTAATGGCCGCCGGATTAATGTTTAACGTTTATAAACAAACGTAAATTTAATCGCAAAATAAGGGAAACCCTAGTAAGTACCTTTTCCGTTCTTGACACAATGACAATAAACCATCAAAAGGTAAAATACCATTTCACCACTCCTTTCATTTTTATTTTTTAAGTTTTACTGTACGCTAAAAGGGTGCCTTTGCTCCTGTCATTGCGTAGATAGTAACGATGACATGCTCGCTTTGCCGCACTATATAGACGGTATCAAGACTTTTATGTCGCATAATAATCATAATTTTATTACCTATCATAAAGGTGCACTTTTGTGTTTGAACAGTTATCATCAAAACTCATTAAAAATCTCTCTCTCTCTTTTATTGTTAACAGTCTATTGGTTAACAATAAAATCTTAACTATCAGTTTACTGTATTTACGAATATTGTTTATGTTTTTACAACCAAAATCTGTACTTATATCCAGCAAATCTAGACTAAGAATCATAACTTTAGCCAAATAAATACTTAGACTAAATTTAAATGATGTGCAATATGTCCATTCTCACGAAAGTTTCAAATTCAATAGTACTGCCTTTAGCGTGTACAATCTGCTTCCTGATGACCTGAAAAATATTAAGGACTTAAAATTATTTGATACGAAAGTGAAGGAATAATTTCTGAACCATTCATTTAATTCAATTAATGAATGGAAGGGCGTGATGGGAACCATGCCGCAGGCGGAGCTGTTGAGTGTTGGAGGAGGAATATTCTTTTTATATTTTCTAGCAATAAACTAACTTGTATTAATGCATAATAGACAAGATTGTACAGTATAGGTCGATTCACAAGAGCTGGCGCGGAATGTCTATGATATTAATGACAGTTACATACATTTTCCGCGCCAGCTCTTGTGAATCGACATGCCATTACATTGAATATATTGTTCTTTTATTTAATGCAGATTAAAACAAGGTATAAGAAAACAATACTAGTACATTACGATACAAGTGCAGAAATTAGGAAAGTCGCAACCAGTGGTGATAAATTAAAACACGACTGAAGGGAGTGTTTAAAATCGACACGAGTTGCGAATTACCTATTCGCACGTGTATCGTACAACGTTTTATAGTACATATGGCTCTATAAAGTTTCGACATATGCACGTAATTTGCTGATTACCGCACTCGTGCGGTAAAGTAGCACCATATGTACTGTAAAATATATTTAAGGTGTTGTTTTATCTCAGTTCTAAGCAATAAAAAAAACACTACCATTGACTGAACAGAGAAAGTGTGTTTAAAGTTAGTAAGTAATATACTTTTCTCAAACATGCTATGAAATATTGATGTTATGTTCCTTATGGCTGCGAAGTATGACGTTTCAGGCGCGGCTAGGACAAGAGGTCGTTAATGGAATTTCATACAGATATTGCAGGCCTAGACCGGCAAAGTCCTCTTTTTTAATTTCCATTCCACATAAATTTGTGGCACAGGCATCATGACATTCTGCCACTATGCGTATTAAAAATAAAACTTTGAGTTTTTTGTTGTTTATTTCATTGCATGTTTGAGAAAAGCACTAAACCCTCGCTTCGCTCGACCGTCTATATGTCTTCGGCCGGCAACCCCTTTCGTCCCGGCGTCTGTAGTTATGTGTACTATATTATTTGCATAAAATTGTTAACAATGAAATGGGAACTATAGGTAGGTACCTACATTGGACGTTGGTTCAAATGCATGCAAATATCAATAAAGTTGTGTATGACGACCTGTTTAGCCTAGTTGGTAGTGACACTGCCTCCGAAGCTAGAGGTCCCGGGTTCGAATCCCGGCCAGGGCATTATTTTGAACGGATTTTGTTCTTGGGTCTTGGATGTTATCTATGTATTTAAGTATGTATTTATCTATCCGTATCCGTATCCGTATACCGTCGTCTAGTACCCATAGTACCAGCTTTGCTTAGTTGGAGACTAGGTCGATTCGTGTAAGATTGTTCCCCAATATTTAAAAAAAAGTTATGAAGAGGTATTTAGTAAGGGTGTTATCAAATCGTAATCGAATCATATTCATCGTAATTATTGCATTGTATGCAGTCAAAAATAAGGTTTCGCGTATATCAGCAGTGAGCTCTGCTAATGAGATTGTACCGCGCTCGTGTTTTTGCTCTTTAGCCCGGCTTTCTCGGGTTGAAGTTGATTGCCGATATCCGGGAAGGACCAAATCGGGACTTTTGTTTAATAACAATGGGGAAAAAAGGATAATTGTCGTGCATGATACGACTGTAAAAGAGTTAAAATTACAAGGTGCTCACCTTTTGTTAGCCGCGGCTGAGAATTCGGGTCAATGCGTTTTTATCTTACGGAAAGTAGATTTCGATTCCATTTGAATTAATTGTTTCCGTTTCTAACTTTGATAAAGCGAAGAGTTAAAGTTTTTTTCTGAATCAGTTATCGACGACCTTCCATGATTTTAGTAAGGCACCTTGTCTCTGTTTCTAACCCCCGTCAGTTTTTAACCCCCGATACAAACGAGAGGTGTTATAGGTAAATTTAAGATGCATATATCCGTGCCATCGTAGGTAGCTCCCAAAGTAGAATATTGTGGTAGAATTAGACACACGAAGAATATTAAAAAATACTAATATAATACTAATAAATACGAATATTAGTTCCCGCGTACTTCTCCAAGTACAAAATAACAATAGTACTCGTACTTCAGACCTGACATTTTAACTGCATGGCAAAAATATCTGCCGAATGTAAGGTTCACACACACACACACACACACACATAATTAAGGATGCGCTAAAAACCATTGATATACCAATATTGAATAAAAAAAATGGCAATAAGTACCCTAAATCGGTGCGCATGCATGAAAAATGTTATGAGAGTTCATGAAGCGAAAGTTGTATATCAGGATCGTAGCAAATGGAAATCCGTGATCACTGTCTACCCCTCTGGGAAACAGGCGTGATTAAGTCAACCTAAAAAGTAACGTATGGGTCTGAAACCCTCTTGGTATTCATGTTTTACTTACTTAGGGTAATAGGACTACTATAGTACTATAGTTAAAAAACCGGCCAAGTACGAGACCGACTCGCGCACCGAGGGTTCCGTACAACGATCGTGTACGCGTCCCGACCCCATTAACTCAGAAAAATCTTAATAGCGCGATGTAGAAATTGAACGCTATGGGTACAGCACCGTCTATTGGCGCATATTATTACAAATTTGTGCGATCAATAACTTAGTATGTATGTTGGTTTTTCAAGAATAATTCCTTATCATGTAAACCGATTTCAATAATTCCTTTTTTATTTGAAAGGAGATATGTTTAGCATACTTTCTTACGAATTTACATAAGAATAATTAATCCAAAACTTATTAAATTATAAACGTAGTTTATAAATGTTTTTTGATGATAAAAATATATATAATCTAGAGAGATATGTTTCAATATTATTTCTGTAAAAATAATACGAGTAATGATAGTAACTTAAGGTAATAATTTCATTTTTTTTTCTTGGTTAACTTTGGAGATAAGGGGCGGTATTGTTTTTAGACTAGTATTTAAAGGTACACCAAAAACACGACCTAAGAACCTAAAAAATGCTGATATGCACACCAAAAAAACTAATCGCACATCAAAACTCGGTTTTGACTCGAAACTCGGTTCAATTTAGAATGCAAGTTAGTATTTTTGATAAACAATTAAAATTTTCCCTTTTTTTACATTTTTCTTCATGAATCATAATTGATCCATCGTAAAAAAAGAACGACTTTTTCAGAATATGCAATTCAAGCCTTTGCATATATTATATTATGACATCCCACTTAATATAGTTACTATTTAGACCTTTGAATTTTTGACCCTCCCTTGTATCGGCAATTTTATACAGAAAAATCAATAAATAATAATGTTCAATGCATCTGGGTTAGCCTTGTTTATAAAAAAACCTAATTTCAAATCGATAGCATTGAATAGTTCTTGAAATATTAGAAGTTCTTGAAGTTTAGAGATGTGACAGACAAAAGAGGCACCATAAGGTTCCTTTTTTACCTTTTTGATACGGAGCCCTAAAAACAAAAGTCGTACGAGGTTTTAATCAAATTAAGTGTTAAATTAGATACTTACTTATTTATTAATATGTCAAACGTTTTACTAGTTCTGACCACCGTGGGATGGGCAGCAGCATCCATGGAGTGCGGTGGAGATACTGCGATCGCCAACCCGCATGCCAAGCGTGGCGATTATGGTATTTACCCCCCATAAAATTGGGGAGGCCTATGTCCAGCAGTGGGCGTCCTTGGGCTGATATGATGGTGGTACTCACCTTGCCGTAATGTAATATATTGTTCACCATCTTGATAAAGAACAGCTTTGGAATAAACGACTTCTGAATTTCGTTCGATTAGGTAGGGTAACCAATTTAAATAAAAATAACAATTTTCAATGTCTGAGCTTTTGTGTATTGTACAAGCTTACGCCAAAATTTAGAGGAAACAATGCAAGGGTGTTATTAGACATATTATGTTGTTTAACACCCCTGCATTGATTCCTCTAAATAATAGCATACTATAATTATAACATTCGTATTTCGGCTACGGTTTGTGACGAAAATTCTATAGCAGTATATAATCATGCTACTTTCCTCGGCGGGAAAGCTAATACATGCGCTTTGCTGTAGTAAATAATTGTACCCCTGTATTCACTGTCACATTATCTGCAATCAGGGAATGCTTACTATCACAGAACATGGTTTTCGCACACTAACAAACAATCTTCTATCGTACCGCCTTTAAACGAACGTATTAGATGCAATAGCATTCGTGGTTGTATGCTGGTTGTATGAGAGTTTGTTCAGTCATCCGACGTGTGCGCCGCTGAGTGAACAACAATGACCGGTGAATTTTGCGCGTCGACGCCATTTTGAAGCAGTGTTTCCATCATCGTACGCAACCACAGACCTACGTAGTAGGTAGTAGTGTACGCAACGTTCATTCAATTTATTGAGCTAGATTTTTTTTGTTGTAATAGAGTGGCATATAAAATTTACTAATTGTTTAATGCACTACCACTACATTTTATAGCGGTAATGTTTTGTGAAATAAAACAGGTATGTTCATTTTGGCTTATTATCGTTTGAATCACAAAACTGTTGGCCCTCAAGCTCAACCTGACTGCACATTGACGGGCGTGCGGCTTATCGGTGTGTAAATTATGTTGTCAATTTGGTGTAGACGCTTCCCAAACAGAAGGTGAAGTCTGGTGTAACGTAGCGCTTCGGCTGAGGCCCCGATCTCGCCTGAACCCGACGTGGGGACACCGTACAGACGACGTCGCAGTCTCCGCCATGACCGCCATAACCACTATTGTCGCCCATTCGACGAAAGACCAAAAAATCTAATGCTATAGCATTCCTAGTCAGATAGCGTCCTGTAAAAACGCGTCATATGGACGCTGCTGATATAGCATTCGACACCCATAGCGTACCTACAAATCGTATAGTAATTACTCGAGAGGGCAATTATGACGAAACTGCTATAACAGTTCCAAATATTCCATACAATTTCTTAGTGTCAAACAGATGTCAGTCACTGTCCGCGAACGTGTTAAGATTGGTTTGATGATACATACCTTTTTATGTTTTGTTTTAAAGGGGGGGTTATGGATACCACCATACTTGCACCCACTAAAAAATAAAAGCCCTCAGATGGTCCTCCTAAACTCGTTTTGGACGGCTCTGGGATCACTTACGGAACGTACCAGTGTCGCCCTAGAGTTAACCCTCTGTAGGTCCCATTTCGTTTCCAAGGATGATGGCAGACCCCAATTACTGTTAAGACAGCCTTAAAATAGTTTGTTGGGTTTTTGCATGTTGGGTTAAACAGAGGCAAAAGTTGGCACCGTCCAGTAAGCATAGCAATGCTTGGGTCGGAAGATGCCGCTCTTCCATAACTCGGGAGTTGTTATTTAAAATCCAACCACAAAGTGGTTACTTAATATTGCAATAATATAAAATTATAATTTTGTATACCACAATTTTTATGTGTGTGTGTGTGTGTGTGCGCGCGTGTATGTGTGTGTGTGTCTGTGTGTGTACATTAGCAAATAGGTTTATTTGAAGTATCCCTAATTCCCTATGTGCATTGACTCGGATAGTAGATATATTTATTTTAAGATATACAATGACGATAAGCTATTTCCTAAGCGTCACATGCAGATGTTATTTTCGCGAATTATTTTAGTAATGGCTAGCAGTAGTAATTATTTTAGTGGCTAGTAGTTCACCTTTTTCTAGTAGTTCACCCAGTTGGTCACCTTCTTGTCTTGATAATAGAAATATCGTGATAAAGTCAGTCATATTTAGTCTACCGTTGATCAATTAGCATCAAATAGCAGCGGTGAAAGTGACCAAATACTTGTATCGGAGCACGTCAAAATTACCACAGGAGTAATGATGTGTTACGATATTAAAGGTTAGTACCTATCAACTTATAAGTCATAGGTAATAGTTTTTTTTAATTAAAATATATAGTAATTATTACATCGATAAATCGATGAATTAATATCACACTAGAAGAGTAAAAAATACACGTAAGCTATTTTTGAAGAATAAACTTTCTTTTTCAACTAGGGCCGCTTGGAAATAATTGATGGCTCGCTCAATAGTGGACGGTTTAATTTTTCGGTCACCTTCCAGAGCCCACCTATATATATGGAGGGCCTCCGGGCATCCGCGGTGGAGCCGCTTGGGAGCGGCTGTCGCCGGCGGGGTCACGGGTGTGTGCGCAAGCGTTCCCGTGACCTCGCCACAAGGCGACGAGGCGGCAGATAGGGGGGGGGTTTTAATGGGTATACCGTGGGTCTCATCAGCCTATACGGGAGTACCACATAACCACTCGGGTCACCCCCTGCACCTGGGTGGTATGCGTAAAGCCTTTTCCCCTCCTAAACAAAAAAAAGGGCCCACCTATATAGTCACTTTGGTTGCAATAAATCTAACGCTGACTGTGCCTATGATATAAAGAGGTATGAACATCTCGTGATCATATCTTAGCTCTCTTACCAGGTTGGATGAAAGTATAATGCACTACTTCATGCTGCTCATTTCACTATCTAATACCTGGCTCAGGTTTATCTTCGCCCAGTAGTCGAGTACGCCCACTCATAGATACAATCCTCGCAAATACTTACTCTGACTTGCAAACCTGATAAATATAATATGAGTAAATAATATTTTACCAAGAAGGTCCAGGCAGCGTTAGGCGGCTTGGATACAACGATATTCGCAGAGAACGCGAAAATGATGGGATGTGACCTAAATAAAACCAAATAGTCGGTTCAAAGGTTCAGAAATGAGTTTTCATTGGCAACGAGGGAGGAAGTATGCGATAATAATTATCGTAACTAAAACCAAAGGCTCATGTTAATAAGTATAACTTCCTTTTCTTTTTCGGGTAACATTTTAATTTTATATAATGATTGTTTCATTTTGTTTAATATTTCTCGCAAATACTTTTTCGCTCTCTGTTTTGTGTCGATTCCTCGAATTTTCGGTAAATGTGCAATGTGATGTATGTTTATGAAAACGTTGCCGTTTAAGGGCGGGTTAACCCGCCCTACCAGGACCGCCCGCCTAGAGTGAAAAAGTATTTGCGACTAGTAAGTTTATGTGTACAGGCTGTATAGTGACGTGGGCTCGTGTCACGACCTTGTTTCCTTAGACCATGCTTGTACCCAGCAGTAGCTAGGGTATATAGGTACCTATATTTATTTATTTAAATTTTATTGCACAAATCACATGAGTACAAAGGGCTGACTTAATGCCATAAGACATTCTCTACCAGTCAACCATAGGGACAAACAGAAACTTGTAAAAGTGGGTGCAGTGAGTGAGATAAAAAGAAAACATGAAAAATTAAATAATTTCAGAAGTATTAACATAAATATTTAATAAACTACATACCTACATAGATTAACCAGGAGAAATATATACAATTACACATATACAATTAAGTAAATATAATATATATACATATATATAAATGGATATTGTCATACTATTGCATAAGTGGTAGGGATACCTACTGATTACTTTCCTATTTTTCTAGCAGATATTTGTAGAGCATATGTTTGAATGTCATCTTGCTTGGCATATTGGCTGATGATGACAGATAGGTAACGGCATTTTTTTCGGAAATAGGTTTGATAAACGTTTTGGTTACAGTTTGGACATGATCCATATTTCAAATTCGCAGGTAATGAAAAAGAGGCAATAGGTAAGTTTCATTTTTTTATTTCAATTTATCGTAATAGGTACGTAAGTATGTCATTTGCTACAACTAATATACTATACAAATTGTATTATCTAAGAAATAAATAATTTACATACAGTGCCCGATGTTTACAGTATTTACAAAACAACACATTTAGTGACATATCCATTCAGTATCAGTTTCACTACTAGCTTCAACAGACAACGACTTTGTTAAGATACCCCTGAATAACACATCAACCATTTAGTAGTAATGTACTTATTAGGAACTTTGGTTTACCAAAAACTGTGCTTTTACATTTCAATTAGCTACTTTGGTATAATTAAAATCGGATTTCATCAAAGTAAGTCATCGCCAATACATTACAAACTATATTGCCAAAATGTGTTTTTGTGCACAGTCATTCACTTTATAATAACTACAGGATAACAGTGTTTTTCGAGCTTATTAACTACCTACAACAGATATTTACACCTTAACTAATATGGAATGTACAATTACAAGGAATGTATAAAGATAGGAATATTTTTTACAGGTCAACCTCAGAAAACTAGTGTTATACATTTTTAGAGCTGTCAGTCAGTTTTTGATTTTACAGTCACCTCTAGGTCTTGAGCTACACCAGACAATTACATTTCACAGTCTAATTTTGTATCAATGTGTTTCAGGCGCTCTTTCTAGTGACTGCTCGGCACAAGAAATACATTATTATCAGTTTACATATGTCCCACTGTCGGGCTAAGAGGACACATTAAAATGTGAGATGCAAGTGACAGATTGACCCTGTTATTATAACTGAACCCTGTATTGAATATGAGCCATCAACGGTCATGTTTAGTGAGTTGCAGAGGCAGGTCGCTGGGGGGCTGTGTCCGCGGCCGCGCGGGACTTCTCGACCGCGACCGTGCCCTATTCTGTCTCTCCTCGTCATCACTCTCGTCGTGCACATTGATCTCCTCGTCAGAATCCGAGTGCGACTCGTACCCGCGAGCCAGGTGTATCGACTGCGCCGCCAGCAGCGCAGCCGCCGCCGAGTGTGGAACTAGCGCCTTAAACGCGCTACTCTCCAACCCAGGGTGCGGTTTGAACCCAACGCTCTCGTACGAATGTTGCGACAGCGCTTTCAGTGCATTGCTATCGAACTGAGCCTGGTGGGACAACGCTTTCAGAGCCGAATCTTGATGGGAGAGCGATTTGAAAGCGCTATTTTCGCCGCCCATCTGGGGCGTGTGATAGGCGCGCGCGGGGGACAAAGAACGTGAACGGGAGCGGGAGGGGGAGGGGGAGTGGGGCAAGCGGTGAGCGGGCGAGCCGCCACCGCGCTTCAGGAGGTTCATGCGCTGATGGCGTCTCCACTTGGCTCGTCTGTTGGAAAACCAAACCTGTCAGTAACGGTAAATAAATATGATTAGTATTCTGTTCTCACTGATTTAACAAATATTCATGAATGTAAATTGATGTAAAATGATAGCTCTGATTTGATTAAGATATCTCTCGCTCGACATTATTACTTTAAATTATTAATTGGCTTGGTTTACGATTGTGGAATTTATTAATTTGTGGTTATAGCCGTTACCTGGACTCGCGCCTCCGATAGTGACGTTTTGGAAGCGAGCCGTTCCCTCGTCGAGACGCATGGATAATGAGATTTCTCGAATTCCTTTTCCAGTTCTTCGAGCTGGTCGGGGCTGAAGGTGGTGCGGTTTCTTCTAAACTTTGGTTGTTCTCCGTCGAGCGATCCGGAATCATCGCCATCGACATCTATGATACAAAATAGTAAGTTGATTCGTCGCCAAATTCATCGTCAACGTTCATATCGAAGTATTAAGTAGTTACCTATTAGGCCTCGTCCTGATGAAGATAAGAAGCCCTGCTGCATGTCGGGGGGCACTCCTGAAGGCGGGGGCACTCCGGGCGGTAGCGGCAGCGAGCCGGGGGGCCAGACGCCGCCGCCGCCGCCCCAGGGGAAGGCCCCATACGGCGGGGGCGCTGCGTACAGCCCGTAGCCAGCAGCTCGCGCGAATTCCGCTGCAGCACGCTCCGCGGCGCGGTTCCTCAATATCCTGTTGATGGAGGACACGCTCGGGGCAGTCGCGTTGGTGCAAACGCCTGTGAAAAATAATTGAAATTAATATTTATAGCTCTTTAATCACCTTAAGGTAAGGGATGCTTGATATAATAATAATAATAATACTTTATTTCAGGCTTAGCCCATATCATATCACATATCACAAAAATACATGATATTGTCTATTTAATCATACATTGCCCATTAAATAAATTATACTAAAGGATCATAATAACACCAAATCAAACGGTCAACATTTTGGCATTATAATAAATAATTGAAGTATTAGGTCTTTAAGGCGCAGGGTAGGGCAAGCCATTCTTCATACAAAGGTTGTGCATGTGTTTTGCGTTAGTTTTGGCACTTCAGCATTTAATTTTATTTTTTATTGGTGTATATTGGACCCGGGTATGTCCTTAAACTACGACCAAGACCACCGGGGAATGGGCAGCAGCATTCCTAGAGTGCGGTGGACATACTGCGATCGCCAACCCGCATGCCAAGCGTGGCGATTATGGCATTTACCCCCCATGAAATTGGGGGAGGCCTATGTCCAGCAGTGGACGTCCTAGGGCTGATATGGTGGTATATTGGATATACGCAGAAATTGATGTAGAAGTTTTGCATTATTTAAAATAAATAAAAATAAAAAAATCCAAAAAGTAATTAAAATTAAAAAAAGAAAAACATGAAGACACAGCCAACAAAAACATAAGCATATGGACCAAAAATAGTAACTAGTGCGCAAACACAAAGGAAGAAAAACTTGCAGAAAGTTTGTATGGAAAGAGCTTGCCCCCTTCACCTTAAAGGTAAAATAATTAGGCAAAATAGGTTTGGTTGGAGGTGGGTTAGTTTCATTATAGATAAAATAGTTAAAAAAATAAAATTTTCCACCCCCCATTTTACCCCTCTAGGATAAAAGTATCCTATATCCATAATTCCATAACCGGATCTCAGGCTATCTGCATACCAAAATTCGCCCCAATCGATTTAGTAGTTTAAGCATGAAGAGTTAACAGGCCGACGGAGTCCCTTCACTTCCGTATTATATTAGTATCAATACGTAGTTGAAGGGAAGCGAAAACATACATGGACTAG
Organism: Notocelia uddmanniana; assembly: GCA_905163555.1. Classification (NCBI taxonomy): domain Eukaryota; kingdom Metazoa; phylum Arthropoda; class Insecta; order Lepidoptera; family Tortricidae; genus Notocelia; species Notocelia uddmanniana. The sequence continues at coordinate 30,565,693 of LR991055.1, forward strand.
AGGTGTGATTACGCAATGTTTTTGTGCGTCCGTAAGTTAGATCTTAATGTCATAAAAAATACTTAAAATGACGAAAGATGAAAGAGAGACTAAACGTCGGGTCGCATCACGGGTCTCATCAAATAAAAGGCTTATCAAAGAGATGTATGTAAATATCTCTAGTATACTGATCGACAGCTCAGCTCTAAAGGTTATACCTACAAGAGGTCAATTTGAGTAAAATGAAATGAAATGAAATGATTTATTCATGTATGTTGGAAATGGGTAACGTAAAGAATTGAATCAGTTTGAATTAGAATATCGCACGTACTCGCTTCCACACATCGTAATCCTGCTGTGCTACCGCGAACTTCGAAAATCGAACTTCGTGTCGTGCCGTCCCTTTTACTCTCGTGTTATCTAAATATATAAAAGAAGAAACTGACTGACTGACTGACTGACTGACTGACTGACTGACTGACTGACTGACTGACTGACATATCAACGCACAGCCCAAACCGCTGGTCCTAGAGATTTCAAATTTGGCACGTAGGTTCCTTATAAGGTGTAGGGGTGCACTAAGAAAGGATTTTTCAAAATTCAACCCCTAAGGGGGTGAAATGGGGGTCCGAAGTTTGTATGGGGAAACAAGATTAGTTGGACTATTTTATTCGAAACTTCACAGGAGTATTTCTAACAATAAATGAGTAAATACGTGTTTCAGGTTTTTTGAGAAATCAACCCCTAAAAGGGGAAAAGGTGGTGACAAATTCTAAAAATCGACATGGGTATTGTTTTTATGATATACCGGGTCGCTGATAACGAAAACAACAATTATTTTAAAATCTCACGTGGAGGACGTGAAATACCATCCCCCCTGTTGGGGTGCGAGGGGGATGAAATGTCTAAATATTAATATGGGTGTCGTTTTTATGGTTTTTTGGGACGTTAATTACGAAAATGGCATCGGTTTTGTAATTTAATATTGTTGACATGAAAAATTTTGAAAAATCGTGCCAAATTTCAAGAAATAACTGACTGACTGAGAGACTGTAATATCACCGCACAGCGCAAACTGGTGGTTCTAGAGATTCCAAATTTAGTATGTAGGTTCCATATAAGGTCTTGAGGTGCATTAAGAAAGGATTTTTCAAAATTCAACGCCTAAGGGGGTGAAATGGGGGTCCGAAGATTGTATGGGGACTCAAGATTAGCCGGATTATTTTATTCGAAACTTCACAGGAGTATTTCTAAAGATAAATGAGTAAACATGTGTTTCAGGTTTTTTGAGAAATCAACCCCTAAAAGGGGGAAATCTGGTGACAAATTCTGAAAATCGATATGGGTGTTGTTTCCATGGTTTATTGGGTCGCTGATTACGAAAACAACAATGATTTTAAAATCCCACGTGGAGGAAGTGAAATACCATCCCCTCTGTTGGGGTCCGCGGGGGATGAAATGTCTAAATATTAATATGGGTGTCGTTTTTATGGTTTTTTGGGACGTTAATTACGAAAATGGCATCGGTTTTGAAATTTAATATTGTGGTCATGAAAACTTTTGAAAAATTGTGCCAAATATCAAGAAATAACTGACTGACTGAGAGACTGACATATCACCGCACAGCGCAAACTGGTGGTTCGAGAGATACCAAATTTGGCATGTAAGTTCCTTATAAGGTCTAAAGGTGCATGAAGTGCCGTGAGTTCCCTATGAAGATACGTCCTTTTTTGATTCAATGTATTGTAGATGGTTTTATTAATCAGTGCCGTCCGATACGATTTCGACATAAATCGATATTTGAGCATCCGAGAGGACTCTTAAGAGGAATCCGAGGTACCTAAACTTTGAATAAAGTAACGGCTATATTGATTTTCTTCATTTTCGTACCGATTTCTTTCAAAATCGATATCTGAGTGTCCGAGAGGTTTCTTAATACGAATCCGAGGTAAAATTTGTGAAAGTGGCGGCCATATTGATTTTCTTTTTTTTCGTCCCGATTTCGTTCAAAATCGATATCTGAGCGTCCGAGAGGTCTCGTAATACGAATCCGAGGTATAATTTAGAAAAAGTGGCGGCCATATTCATTTTTATCATTTCCGTCCAGATTTCGTTCAAAATCGATATCTGAGCGTCCGAGAGAATTCTTAATACGAATCCGAGGTAAAATTTGGAAAAAGTGGCGGCATATTGATTTTTTCATTTCCGTCCCAATTTCGTTCAAAATTGATATCTGAGCGTTCGAGAGGTCTCTTAATATGAATCCGAGGTAAAATTTGGAAAAAGTGGCAGCCATATTGATTTTCTTCATTTCCAACCCGATTTCGTTCAAAATCGATATCTGAGCGTCCGAGAGGTCCCCTAATACGAATTTGAGGTAAAATTTGAAAAAAAGTGGCGGCCTTATTGATTTTCTTCATTTTGGTCCCGATTTCGTTCAAAATCGATATCTGAGTGTCCGAGAGGTCTCTTAATACGAATCCGAGGTAAAATTTGTGAAAGTGGCGGCCATATTGTTTTTTTTTTGTCCCGATTTCGTTCAAAATCGATATCTGAGCGTCCGAGAGGTCCCCTAATACGAATTTGAGGTAAAATTTGAAAAAAGTGGCAGCCTTATTGATTTTCTTCATTTTCGTCCCGATTTCGTTCAAAATCGATATCTGAGTGTCCGAGAGGTCTCTTAATACGAATCCGAGGTAAAATTTGTGAAAGTGGCGGCCATATTGATTTCCTTTTTTTTTTCGTCCCGATTTCGTTCAAAATCGATATCTGAGCATCCGAGAGGTCTCTTAATACGAATCTGAGGTAAAATTTGGCACTCCATTCCTACCTGTATGCAAAAAAGTTTAATGTTACTATATAGGCGTGTGGGGTATCTATAAATTTGCTTTTAAAAACGACATAGATGTTTCGATATTTTTTTCCATTTAAATCAACCTTCAATTTTTTTTTAATCGTATGGCATTTATTTACGAACCGTGAGATTTTCGAGAAGACTAGTACGGTTGCCAGTTTTCGTTGCACTTTTAGCACCACCCAGGGGTTCTGTGTATGGTAACGGTGGGTACTCCCTACGGACGCGGTGCAACTTCGACCCCCCTTTGTCAAGTGAGTGGGCAACTTGACTGTTAGAAGTTCGCAAGCCGCTCGAAGGCCTCTAACTTGGCTTAACGATTGCAGCCGGGATCAACGGCTTAGCGTGCCTTTCAAAGCACGAGAGTCAGTTAAGTAACCACTCAAAGCGGTCACCCATCCAAGAACTGACCTGCGCCCACATTGCTTAACCTCGCACACCGCACGCGGTAGGCGGGTGCCGTTGGGCCACGAGCACTCTAAATTCTTGATAGTTTGTGCCAAATTGCAATTCAATAGGTCCAGTAAAAGCAACTTGGTTGTAACAGACGGACTGACAGTAAGGAGTGCGAATGGAAGTGAGGCCAAATTTTCTTTTTGGATGCTCCAATGGTAACTGGCAAAACCTACCTAATAAATTTAATTGTAGGAAAAATAAATGTTACACATGATATTGAATTAGCTGTATTTCTGTACTTCAAAGGACCAGAGTTTATGGCCACTGCGCGCTGTTAGGTCGTTTACAGACCTATTGGTGTTACTGTAGTACACAGATACTTTTACTAAGGGCCATTTAAGACATGCTTTTATTTCATCGGCCCTTTCCCCTTCGGCCTCTCGGAAATGTATGATAATAGTTTTCGATCCTTATTTTTGCCAAAATCAAATGAAATTCAACAGTTTGCCGGTTCTCAGAATGTATACTGACTTTTTATCTGTTCATCTGTTAATGAATCACAATCACCAAACTTCGTATAGCGAAACCCCGGAATGTAACAACTACTTTTCTGGAGACCGCATCTAAATCGGTTCAGCCAAACGCGAGATAATCGTCGCCAAACATACGAACCTGTTTTTTGTAGACAGTTAAAAATTTCGCTTAGTACGCGGGCGAAGCCGCGGGCAAATGCTAGTACACTATATGACGGAAAGGGACGGTACGATACGAAGTTCGATTTTCGAAGTTCGCGGTAGCACCCCTGACGATAACAGTTTTGATGTCTTATCATCGTTAAAATGAAAAAAAGGTCAAGGTTATGAGCTTATTTTTAACTTGTTTCATGTCAAATCATACAAATCGTTTAAGACATACTTCCCAATTAATTAGACACGTCTTGTCAAATCGTTAGAGCGCATGTTGAGATATTTTTAAGTTGAAAAGTACCTACAAATTAAGTTGATTACATACACTCTGTTATAAAAACAAATTGTAATCATACAATAGAAAAATAATTTGCGCACAAAAAATACTACAGAAAACGCACGTGAAAAGGAAATATTGCGCTAATTTAATACCGCCATCGGGTCTTCGTGCCAGGTTCGAACGTCAGTTTGGAACGCTTTGTTAATTACAATTTGTGCAGCTCAAAGAGTGACCGGGAGCGCTCAAACCGATGCGTCATTGGTCGCGTTTAAAATGGCCGGCCGTGCCAATTGAAAATGACGTAAGTATTTCAAATGCCAAGTACTTTTACGGCCTTCCGAATCGTCAACAGTGTAATGCGTGCTCGGATCGCGTGCGCGCGCAGCCTTGCGAGAGCCATCCCATGTAATTTTCAGGAAACACTTCGAATAAGTGCCATAATTTAATCATAGCCTGACCAAGAATAATTGTCGTAGAATTTGTTGTTCAGCTACTGAGCAATTGCGTCGAGTGGTCTTGCTGCCGTCATTTATAACAATTATTGGAAACATACACTATATCGATTTATTTTTATTATTGTTTCACGGCACAAATACGAATAGCATTTAACTTTAACACGGTAAACACTCTCACTGTCACGCAAGAAAATTATAACTACATTAAATTTTGAGTGCAACCTAACTACGATTGATTCATATTAAAGTACTAACTTTCGCATTTTGACGCTTAACAAGTGCATTGCAAACGTCAACTCGTTGTAATTGTTTCCTTAAAGCTAAACTATTCCGCGTACTCATTAATGCAGTCACAAATTGTCCATACTTCGAACAATTACGTTCACGAAGAATAATTGTAAATAATTGTTTAATGGATGCTCTTTACATGTCACAAATGAAACGTTTTCTAGACAACACTCGTTTAAGAAAATAATGCACCTATCAGCCAATGAATATAAACCTACCGGTCTATTGTTTGTCATGGGTTGTGGAGAGCCCAGAAAAAGTTTGATAACTTCTAGACACGAACAATAACAATACACTGATTGGTGGATGATCACAATGCGATGAAACAGATTGATTTAATGCTGTCACTGTCGGTAATGACTGAGCTGCCAGCGGGGCTGGCGGGCGCGGATGATACAAGTGGACTGTTATAATTTACTCAAAACACAAAGCCTTACATAGTAGGTATAATGGTAATGATCAGTTGCGGGGTTCCTCTCATTGTTAACACGTCTAAAGCACAATGAGGTGCCCTCTACACAATTTGTTTGGCCCGTAATCGGCGCGCCGTTCGCCGCGCCGAGCCGTCAAAAGCTTGATGTAGCTGAGAACACATCTAATGGTGACCAGTCATCACTTACCAACCAAGATCTTTAATTATGTTGGGAGCAGCGTTTTATAAAAAGAAAACGAAACGTTGAAAATCTGTTAACGTTTTGTGAGAGCTCAGTGACGCGTCGCCTCTTTTAATCTAGTTCAATTTAGATTTCTTTTAACTTACAAAAAGTGTTTATGAACAAGAACACAAGTAAATTGATTGTGGCCGTAACCATTTGATGCGTCTTACCGATAAATAAAATTACAAATCTAACTATTATGATGATTTGCTAAACCGCAAGAGTGATAAAAGTAATCAATTCGAACAGTAAAGATATGTGAATAAATTTGTTTCGAGTCCTGTCAGTGTCGAAACGAAGATAGAAACCACACTTTCAACAAATTCGAATATAATTGGTAATGTTTATTGAACTGTTAATGGCAATCGCCAATAGAACAATCGTCGAATGGTCAGCTAGTATTTGTTTAAATCGAGATCGTAATCGGAGTCAACAGGTTGCAGGTGGGAATGAATGCGATATCTATAATTGTTCTTTTAATGATTTGAGCTCGAGCCCTGTTGCCTACATGCCTAGTCACGGTCATGCAATTTGTCTAAAGTCGTTTAATCATGATTAGTCACAATGAGCCCCGCTTCTATAAAAGGTTTAGTTATTTTCAATAGAAGGAGCTAGTTATGTTCAGCGTTTAAATTCTTACAACATTAACTTTTTATGGGTATCAGATTTAATAACACGATAATGTTCGTATACATTATCTACTGCTGTATACTTATGGAAGAGAGGAGTATAAATAACATCATCTACGGCAGTGATTAGATGATGCGCTGGTATCAAGCGCGATTGAAGTATCTAGTTCAGTGGCCTAACTTAAATGATTTACTTCGAAATCCTAATAAAAAGCAAATTGTTTTAAAAATGTAAAGGTTTCTGCGGCGCAGTGTTACCTGCTTAAAAGCGTGACGTGTCCCGAGATAAGACGGTCCGGCGCCGTCGACACTGGAGTGTTTAATCGGGTTAATTTATCGATAATTGACGGAAAGCCTTTTTATTTGTATTGCCGGGAAGTAACAGTAATTGTCACGCCTTTAAAGATTTACGCCCGTTTCTAAATTGAGACATTAACAGTCAGATCTCGTGCCTAATGGTTTGGAATGAATTTGTTTGTTTGTTTTACTTATACCGGTTTTCAAATAGATGCCTTGCCCGCGTCCAACTGAACCGTCGAACCGAAAATATGTCGACGGATTAACCCGACAGAGCTAATTAGCCACAAATCGCTTAAAGGCGCTGTGAATTTGACGTTTTATTAGTTTTCTCGTGATTAGTCGTGAAATCGAATACCTATCCACGGTCATCGAGTTGATTATATTATAACACACTAAACTGGCTATTCGAGATCATTAAATTTTGATTTTATGTGTAGATGGTAGCGTTCGATTAATGTGCTTTCTTTACGGTTTGACGCGACTCGATTAGAAATGTAAAGAATAATTAACTGTGAGATATTTCAGTGGGCGATATTTTCCAAGCCGGAACTGTCTCGGTGCCGGGATCACGTCTGCGCCGAACAACGCCGGTTAACGAGTGAGTGGCGTCACGTCGTCTAAATGAATTATTGTTGGCTTTATGGGGAGCATAAAACGATGAGATCGGAGGCAATCAACCGGCACCCGCGGCGTGGCCCAAGTAAAAAGGTGTCCGCGCCAGCAGGGGGGCGCTTGCAGCAACCGCGCTAAACGCCTACAACCGCTTTCCTACAAATTTCAATTAGCAATGACTAGATATCGTTACGATGATAATAAATAGCAGTTTTGGTGAAACTGTGCCATGCTTCGTGGGCGAACGAAATTCTATGCGGTGTCAACGCACGAGCTACCGTGGAAATTGACAATTAAAATGTAATCGATGTCCTATGGAAGACGGTTTTACCTCCTATAAATGTAGAATGTCGTTGAACTTTGAGTTGTCCAGATTATCACCATAATTTGGAAAACCTAAGAGTGAATCAAATAAAGAATTTGTTAAAAACCCAACAAGCCAGAGCGTGAGATGCGCGTCGCTGCGGTGCACTGCTGGGAACCAATTTAAAGCTGTAACAAATCAATAAATGTATCGATTTATTGGAAGCTGTGAGGCGATCGATTTGATTTTTAAACCGCACAATAGAACCGAACGAGGCGAGACCTTGTTAGTAAATGTCAAAAAGCGCGTGAAAAACCACTCCATCCCATTAGACACACTACGAGGAGGCCTGAGTGCCTGAGTCCAATTTAATCGATTTCGTTTATCCTCAAAGTACTTTTTTGTTTGAGAAACTTATCAAACTCGATATGGAAATAAAATTAATCGTAAAAAAACAAAAGCTTTTTTACTGCCGAACAAAAATCCCCAGCATCCGAGTCGTAAAAGTCCCGTCATCGGTTCGCTAATTAATCGGCGCCAAACTCGACCGGAATCGAACCCCTTGGCCGCTCACAAGAATGCAATTAATCAAACCGCGGTCAGTAGCTAGAGCCCCGTAACGCCTCGTAAACCGATATCGATTTATTTAGTCGATAAGTTGCGCAAGCCATTGTCCAAAACTGCCCCGTCACGGTTAACAAAGGCGGTAGTGGCCAACTTATTAAAATTTGGACGGTTGCGATGAGCCGATCTGTTTTGATAACCGTTCGGCGAACGCTGTCTTAAGTGGGTGCCTCGTTTTTAACAAAATACTATTGTATATTGGCATTTATAAATATTAGTTTGGTGGTAAATTAGAATCCTTCGCAACAATGAAGTAGAAATGGGTTTCTAGCGGCATTTCGTTATTTCTTTTTATTATTTTTGTAATGATTGGTCCTCACCAGAGGCACTGTTAATCACAGGATCTCGAAAAAATAGTTGCTACCGTGCCTCTACAGTTATGAAATTAATCAATTTGCTAGTTTCATAAGCACATCAGGTCGGCACGAGCTCTTATCAAAAGCCTGCATTGTGTGTCAGCCCATTATGATATAAATTTGATTGAAATTCTATCTCGAATTTATTTTCAAAGTATTGGACACCATAGAATTATGACAATGTTAGACGCGCTTGAGAGTACTTAACTATTTTTGTCAAATGTATTTATTATACATATTATTATATACGAAGGTAGACATTTTATACGTAAAATGAAGGCAAGATTCCTGGTCTAAATCACCTGTCTTGTAATTAACTCCTCGGTCATTATTTTATATGATTTTTATCTGGGGCGCTACTGCGAACCGAAAACGAAATGTCTGCCTCTCTGTCGCGCTTGCATATTCGTCTGGCAGAGAGGGAAATACTTCGTTTTCATTTCGCGGTAGGTCTTCTACCAATGACTATTAAAATAAGTAAAGCTCAGTTCTTACACTGATCTGCAGGACCTTCGGCGGTTGCATTCCTAACGTGGCAATGACGTTACAAAACATACATCTCTTTTTTTTACACCGCTTGATAAATTGTATCTTGTGTAGTTTAGGAGGATATAACCACATTATGTCCTCATCATCAGATCACGGTAGTACCATAATGTTGCGTTGTCACCGATGTTAACTAAGCCAAATCTCAACTCAAGCGGTTGAGGATAAGTGCTCTAAAATTTAGTTGCAAGATTTCACCCGAACATGGCATTTGTATAAATATTGCAACTCAGTGCAGGGGACATCGAGTAGGTACTTGAAGAGGACCAACACACAGTCTACAGGATCTAGGAGGATCTACAGTTTTTTTCCTACTTACCTTAAATTATATCCTGTGACTGAAATGCCATACGATAAACAAACAAATGACGTGTATACGTTGTTGTACACGGGGTAAGTTTGTCTATCTCATTTCCTAATGAACCCTGGGTGGTGCTAAAAGTGCAACCAAAACAAGCAACCGTACTGTCTTCTCAAAGATCTCATGGTTCGAAATGATTGCCATACGATTAATAATAAAAATATTTTCTAAATCTCCACATAAGGTTAGCTAGAGGAAATTCCACATAAGTAAGGATAAGTTCGCCTTTGTACGTTAATCTAATGTGACATGTATATTGTTTTAAGCTGTTATTGTGCTTACATACCTACATACATAAATAACATTGCAAGTTAAATATAAGCTTATAAAGACAGTTCTATCCCTTACTGATTCCCTTGCTCAATAACAGTTGACGGTGCAGCCGGGAGCAGCAGGTGGCCCGACCGGTCAACACGCTTTGATTCACCGAAACCGTCTCCAATATAATGGAATCAATCATAACTACATCACGGACACGGCCAAGCGCGTTCCTGGCCTGTCATCCACACTCAACTCACTACACTGACTAGTTATCTTGATTCTGATATTAGTAACAACTATCTGTAATCGGAGATCCACGTTATACTGGTTTGTTTGAGGAGAGTTGCCGATAGTTGTTGTGAATATTGTGGATTGTACAATCAAATAATAGGTATCCTAATATGCGACAGACAATCTAATTTTTGTTTAGGTATATCCTTTAGTAAGATGAAAATAAATGGTCTCCCTAGACTTATTTCATTTTTGATTTGAATAAAAAATGTGAACATCATTTGAGAAAACTACGGTAGATTAGTGGTTCAAGCATACGGCTGTCAAGCGGCAGTCGTGGGTTCAAACCTGAGCTCGTCTTTAAATATACTACGAGTATTAGGTCATTAAATATACTATGTATTAGTTTTATGTGTCAAAATGGTCCTAAAACTAAAAATAGGTCTTTAAATCTACTATTACTTAGTTCGTACTCACTCAGACTAAATTATGAATATCTCAGTTCGGCAATGGAATTCAACTTGGTGCCCACAGAACGAAAGGAAGTAGATTTAAATACCTATGTATCTAATGACCTAAATCTCAGATGTGTTGGTTGTACGACCAGACTCCATACAAAGTTGCCAGTGGTCCATTCGCGTTTGTTTGTTGTCCGCAATTATTCAAAACTTAACGGTATACCGTCAAAAACTGGACGTTGTTGACTGACTATTCGGACATTTACAGTAAATATGTGAGCATTCACGCAAAATGCCGCCGAGATCGCGTGAGCTTGCCAGTGCAAGGGCACTGCTCACCGCGCTGACCAATTATTTTAAACACATTTCAACAAATGACGATAATGTCCCTGCCGACCACAAAGATAAGAATAAAAACATGGAAACTAAAAGCACTCGGTGAACAATTGTTCGCCCTTAGTTCACAACAACTTGTTCATTTTTTAAGCGATCATTAAGTATATATTCGTATTTACTGTTTGCTACAAGGATTATGTAATTAACTAATGATTTACTGACGTGATAGACATAGATCTTTTATACATACATACATAAACTCACGCCTATGTCCCCAAAAGGGGTAGGCAGAGCACACAAAATCTAATTTCTGTGCCACTTTTAGCAATTGTAGGTATATAAATAGATGTAGAAAATGTGACATTGCAGTGACAGGTTGCTAGCCCATCGTCCACAACACACTTCAACCCGTTTCCCATAGTCGACTCTTACGACACCCAAGGAAAGAAAGAGGGTGGTGCTATTCTAACCCGACACCACACGGATACATAGATACCTATTTTGTTAAATGTTATTAAAAAGTAGTAAATACTAATGGATCAGTTTCGTTCGTAAAGCGTTATAACATTCCTATCAATTGCTTTATTAAATTGCCAGCTTTTCTGCACTGAATACCTACATTTCGGTGAATAAAGTCGTAAAATCGAATGCGCAAACAGTCCTTTTCGAGGGCTATATTGTAAAACTCTTGTAAATAAAGTTGGTTTTATATCGATGTTTACCCGATCATGGTCTAAAGTTATGGCGCCACCTGTAGATTTAATGACTGTGAACCAATTTAACAAGTCGGTTGAGCACAGTGTTTCCCATCAAGAGCGTTATCGTCGCCTAATCCGGTCCCCAATGATATCGTAAACCAGAAGTGGTCTTGTAAGCGAAACCTGTTTCACAGGCGATCGCACGCACGTCTCGCACTCACTCCTCCTACATTGCTAATTTAAAAGAACACAAGTATCTAACGAACTCAGTTCACTTAAGCCCTTTTGAACTAGAAATCTTGCTTGCACTGCGCTAGAGAAAACACGAACGCTCGAATTGCAAGAGGTACGCTTCAGCGCTTCAGTTAACGAGCTACATTTAACCTTAAGTAGGGTAGTATACGAATGAAAATTGCGTGTCAGGGGTGTGAGCATATACGGCGTTGTGGGTAATCGAAATGCACGTCACGCATGGCACGGAGGTGTCGCGAGAGTAATTATCGCAATTGGCTCGTTGGCCTCGAAGAGACGCCCATCGTGCACTCCAATACCTATCTGCACATCTATTTATGGTAATTGTAATGTCGAGAATATTAAACATAATTATATAATCTTGCGTTTTCCTTTATGCAATTAACTTTATGGCGCAAACGGGACCGTTCATGAGCGCGCAAGTTTTATTTGCGGACTCGTATCGTATTACTGCTTAAGTATTTTGTTTATGTTTAAAATTTTGTGATATCATTTCGTAAAGTAAGTTAATAAGGTACAATCAGCCTTTAAGTTATATCCCGTTTCTTTACAATCGGCTAAGTAATTCCAAGTGAAATTAACAATCAGTTTTTAACAGTAATTTTATAGTCAAAAAGGTCTATAACGATACTTTCAGATTTAAAAATGGTGTTTGCAAACAATTTGAATAACGCTCGCTGGAGGTAAAGGCCGAGCCACACCGAATGCGTGCGCAGCACGTGCGCGTGTGCGTGGCGTGCGCGTTGTATCGTATGAAATGTCATAGCAGATGACACACCGCTTGCGTGGCGTGCACGCGTGCTGCTCACGCAAGCGGTTTGTCATCGACTACGACATTTCATACGATACAACGCGTACGCCACGCACACGCGCACGCGCACGTGCTGCACACGCATTCGGTGTGTCTCGGCTTTAAACTTCGTGAGAAAACTCTATATCTGCGATTAAATTCAATGATGTTTATGTGAAGTCCTCATTCTGCAATTGGCGAACGCAAAGACTACAACACCAATTTACTATTATTTAGTAGGTATGAGCTTAGTATTCATGTTATTTCGGTCCCAGATGGGGTGTGATGGGATAAGAGACCCGGGTATGTCCTAAAACTGCGACCAAGACCACCGGGGGATGGGCAGCAGCATCCCTGGAGTGCGGTGGAGATACTGCGATCGCCAATCCGCATGCCAATCGAGGCGATTATGGCATTTATCCCCTATGAAATTTGGAGAGGGGAGGGCTATGCCCAGCAGTGGTTGTCCTTTGGCTGATATGGTGGTTGGAGGTTATTTTGCTCCTTTCATTCGTAGTCTTTCGTAGTGTTTACGAGTATCTACTTAACCTCACTTATATAACATCAGCCACTGCGTCTATGTGCACATAGACACCTCAAATCCAACCGTATCACGTTACTGAAATGATATCCGTTACCCGTAAGCCATTCACGAAACTGCCCCACAGTTTGGGGGTTGCACTTCAATGGCTTTACTTATTGACCCCCAAAAACGTTGTCACGAACTGACTAAAGTTCATTACTCAAATAAGCAGATCCGTTAATCGGATATAAAGTTACCACGTAAGCAAAAGGCCCGTGTCTTACCTAAAACATGCATTGTATTGACTATTAGTATACCTTATATTGTTAACAATAAGGTCCAAGAGAAGTCATTGTGTAATGGTGGTGTCGACCTTTACGCCAGCTTACTTTTTACTGCTACTAATAGTTTTGTGCGTAATATACCGCTTTATCCAATTTGGTACAAGATTTACAAGGTAGCTCACGAGTTATACGAGAATGTGCTTATATAAACTGCTAATGACTTACTAAATCAATTTGTCTGATTTCAGGCGGCGCGTCTTAGTTTTTGCATGAACAGCAGTAACAGTACTGAGATATAAATATGCTTAAACCTTTTTCAATACAATAAACACACGATTGTGAACACCGTTTTATAATCGCTTCTGTATTTCCTAAGATTAAAAGAAGACTGTGAATCATTTACAAAAATCTACGTTTTGTTCTTGAATGTTTTTACTTTTATGTATAACCACTCAAGTGCTCGCGTTAAAAAAAAAGGTGGTCTAAAGTGCTCAAGATTCACCGAGCATTAGCAGCGCATTGTCTTGTGTTGTTAATAAATCGGTTGCCTGGCTTCGTCTTAACTTTATGCTATGATTCTTTTTATGTTATAAAGTTAAAGGAACAGGCAATTTGTTTATATAATTAATTACATAGGTCACCATAGTAAAATATTTTTTTAAAAAGTCACAAACTTTACATACCGTTTCGAATGAGATCTTTTGCAATAAATATATTTTTATTTTATAATCTAAATCGATAACATATGTAAATCTTATTTTTATTTAAAACTGTAATAGTTTACGCTTCGATTGATACCAAATAAAGTATATGATCCCGGGGAAATATTTTGCATAAAACCTTTTTCATTTGCAATGTTTACATTGTCAGTTTTTCAATTCGCCGCAAAACAGTGTAGTTTGTTTATGATTTTTGTATGAATAATTTAGGCAAACGAGTACAAAAATATTGTCAGACGTAGATAGAGACACTATTAATCTTCAAATAACAAGTGCCAATTTTGTCAAAATCGCAACAATTTCTGTCACACATTATCAATAACAAAAAATAGCCTTACATACCTAACGTAATGAGTGCCGCTTTTGACGCCCGATTAAAAATAATTCCATACACTTCAAACCACATAAAACTCTTAACACATATACTACACATGTTACACTTCACAACTTAATAGATATTCGACCGATTACAACTCGATTTATATTTTTGTTCTCATTTCAAAAGTATACAAAAACCCACGCAAAGGTCCCGACTCAAACTAACGGACATACTCCGGCGGACCTGCGCTGTCAAAATTTAATCATGGCGGCGATATAGGACGGGATACACTGGTGCGCAACGAAACCACAGTTCACGCAGTGATCATCAATATTGAAATTACGAAATTTACATTTCTTATTAAATCAATTACGAATAGTTACAGATCCTTAACTTATGACTTAAACAATGCTAATACGAAATTAACAGCGGTACACTCATGGTGACTTTAATTATATATTCTTGAAGTAATAATAACGTTTGGCATTTTATTTTAAATATCATTGGCTGTCGTGATATAGAATAACTGACAAAGTAGAAAAGTTGGAAAACCGCCGATATTTTCATTTCAAAGTTATATATCTCAAAAATGGCTGAACCGATTTTGATAAAACATGTTTTACTAATATTATCGTTTCCCGAGAGAAAAGTTATGTTATTAACTTATTATAAATTCGAGGAGTTAAAAATGCAGTATTTTTTACATACACACCATAATAGTTGCAACTTTTTGGCTCGACATATCAGATCTCAATGACCTCGTGTTTACGTGTCTAGGCATTTATAGTTGCTTCAGTCATATTGATCCACGGCTATAAGATACTACTAAATTTCTCTTGGAAATCCTGCTCTGAAAAAAAGACAACCAAATAGGTTCACCAGTTTAAATAAAAGCTACGATGCCACAGACAGATATACACATTAAAATTATAACCCCCCTCTTTTGCGTTACGTAGTATAGTAGTAGTAGGTACGGTACCAGAACTGACTATATTGTAATTTCATCATGTCAGCCGAAGGACGTCCACTGCTGGACATAGGACATATATTTATTTGGCACCCCAACAAGTTTTTTTTAACTCTAACAGGTTCTCATTGCTGAGGTGGTAAGTTTTATGTGATGTGGTATGTGTGTGGTACACGAGAGCAAAGTTACCTATATGCATATCGTGTATTCGAATCCCTTGATACGCTATAAAATCTATCATAGAATCACTTGCCCCGCTCCCTAATAGTGATTCGACTAAGGCATACTTCGCTACCTCGGGATTCGAAATTATTACTCGTCGTAAAAAAACGACTGCTCTCTTATTGCACAAATAATTATTGAATCCTTGCCTGACACATCCCATAACCACTAACGAGTAAAATTACAATGAAAATTTAAGAAATTAAATTAAATTAATATTTGAAAAAAATACATCACAAGTAACAACAAAATTCATACACTTATTTTGTGAGGTAAGTATTTTTTATTGGTACGTGGTTTTCTCTGCAAATTTTTGGGTGTTAAGTTAAGACGACTATACAATAGTTTATATGCGAGCTACAAATAACTGAGATAACGGTCAATACGAGTCAAAATCAGAGGGCCTACTCCGAACTTCGAAAATCGAACTTCGTGTCGTGCCGTCCCGTTCACTCTTGTGTTATACACTATATGACGGAAAGGGACGGCACGATACGAAGTTCGATTTTCGAAGTTCGGAGTAGGCCCTCAGAACTGGTTTTTTGAAAAAAGAAAACCATACATTCTTATTTGAACCATTACATGGAATATGTGAATTTTATAAATTTATATGATCAGTTGAACAAGTAAAAGTGAACCCTACCTCTACTTCATACATTCATAAATAAAAGGTAAGCAGTTACATTGGTAATGGGCCGCCACTTAGTATGCGTAAAAGAACCTATCAAAAATGAATAAACTAAATTAAACCATTCTGCGACAATAGCCCAGTGTGCACCACGCCTTATGACATAATACGTGGATCCGACGCGAATCGGCGGAAGTGCCTTGTGCAACCACAGTTGCGTACAATAGTATTTATAGACGTCACAAGTTCATTCACCTAATCCTGCATAGAACATACCTAATTGTTCATTAAAAGTGGATTTATATTGATTTTAATAGACGCATTTATTTATTTTAATAGCCTAGTACAGAAATATGGCATAATCACATAATTATGTACGATTTAAAATTAACCTCGCAAAATTTTCATCACTCAACGTACTTTGTTGGAAGAATTTATTACATTCCATTTTAATTAGTATCGAAATATATGCTTCGTCTTATGAAGCAGTAAACCAGGATTAATTTGGTATATAATACCAATTAAAAAATGCACAATTGATTGCTCACAGCATTTTTTAATCGCGAGCTCTCTCGCTGACGTACCGAACTTCGATGGTCATGAAAACAACTTTTATATTTTATAAAAATTGTTCCGTAGACTGCGGTTTAAATTTTTTTTAATGTTGCCACATTCATACTCTACCTATATAACTCAATTAAAAAGCGTTCTTTGCATGTTCCGCATAGCAACAATTTAAAAACCGTTGGAACTCCAACTCGCAACTCGTGTTGCGAGAGCACTGTACGTTTTCCCAAGTCGCAACCCTAGTTGCGGAGAGCACGTGAGTGGATAAGTACGTTTAGGTGAATAATTCCTAATAAAATTGTTTAAATGTATTTTTATTTCAATGAGCTTTTAATTAGACAGTATTTGGGTTGTAATAATTATATTTTATATTGTAATAAAAATACCTTAATTGGAAATGAAGAAAATTATTGTACGATGTCGTATTATATCGAAGCTAGAACTCCCGGGTTCGAATCCCGGTAAGGGCATTTGTTTCTGTGGTGAGCAGAAATATTTGTTCTTGAGACTTGGATTTGTTCTATGTATTTATTTAAGTATATATCTTTTAAATATATTGTCGTCTATGTGTAAAAAAATTGTCCTACAATATTTATTTATTTACTTTTATGTTTTTAATTGTTTAAATGACAGTACAAACTATGTAATGTTTGACGCTGCTTTAAGGTGAATTGTACTGGGTTGGCGGCTAAATGACAGATGTCATCGTACCCAAGAACAAAAAAACCACAATAATGATTGTAATTAAGATTTGGTTACAAAAATGATTCACATTTGATATATTAGATAGATAGAGATGATATTAGATGAATCTCTAAAAGTGCGCAAACCACCGACGGGATCGGCGCTCGCGCACGCAACGAGCTTTCCGCCTAACCGGTATTACGCAACGAGCGCACGAACGGCAAACGACGCGTTGCGCACTGCACTGCCAAATTACACAAATACGGTATTATTGAACATCCAGAAAAAAATTACGCTACCAATAAACAAATCTTACGAAAATATTCGCAAAAAATCTGACCTATCAACTTTTTTATACCACGTCGGTGGCAAACAGGCATACAGCCCGTCTGATCGTAAGTGGAAGCTTTAGGTAATTAATGCAATTATAAAGATTTTTAAATACATAAACATGAAAAGATTGAGAGATTATTCCGTGACTAGTTCATACATTTTTGACTTTTTAACCGACTTCAAAAAAGGAGGAGGTTCTCAATTCGTCGGAATATTTTTTTTTATTTTTTATTTTTTTATGTATGTTCATATTACTCGGAGACTAGTGGACCGATTTCAAAAATTATTTTTTTGTTTGAAAGGGTGTGTTTTCTAGTTGGTCCCATTGTCACCAAGTCTGGATCTGAAGACGGTATCTTGGAAAAATCGAAGGAACTCCTCAAATTATATACCAAGAGGATGGGGTAAGTAAGGCTACATCGAAGGAACTCCTCAAATTATATAGCAGGAGGATGGGGTCTGGCAAAGTTTAGAGTCGGTTTTTTTTTTTATTTAAGCCCAGAAGTACAGGGGTCTCGGCCCCGAGTATATTTTTATGCCATTCGGGGTCGAGACCCTTGGCCCGTGGGGTCCGAATGCTCTAAAACTTTTTAAAGAACTTTCTAAAAGACTAGTCGACTTCACTGGTGACCGAAAAGCTGGCAGCTTTCTCGCACAACGTATTAGCATCGCAATGCAGAGGGGAAATACTGCCAGCATCCTTGGCACCATGCCAAAGGGGCCAAATTTTTTAAATTTATTTTAATTTTATACTAGTATTAGTTTTAAGTTAGTTTTATTTTAGGTCTAGTTTAAGTTGTTTATGTATTGTTATTAATATAAGTTTCAGGTAAAAGTACTTGTAACATGAAGTTCCTGTTTGGTCGAATAATCAAGCGAATGCTCATCTTCCAGACAGTAATGTAACCTACCTACTTCTTATTTGAGCTGTGAAGTAGGTGTGGACTGAAGCGTTGTACAGCCGACTAGGGTAGCAGGAAACGCTAAACCTGAACCTATTGTCGCACCGATTTTGGTTTAATTTAGTTGTGTTTCGTGTTGTGTGTGTGCTGTTTAGGTATTCATATTTTTTTGTGACAATAAATACAAATATTTTTTTTATTTGACGCATTTTGACCAAAGGAAATTATGAGGTTACTAGGAATATTTCCCTACAAACAGCATAAAGTTTTTTCGTTTCGTAAAAAGTTGCTGATTTGAATGTCAGTAAAATACCGTATTGTTGGAATAAGTTTCTTTAAGAATGAAGCGCTTTTTATTGCCTACCATACTTTCTATATTCAAATTACAATATCGTGGTAATTATGAATTATTGTGTTGACTTGGAATAATTTGTTCCTCTTATAAAAAAAAAATGTGCATAGTATTGAAATTTGCATCACAATAGTACAAATTAGCGCATGTATGTGGTGAACGCAGGCGCAGCGCGGTGCGCGTGATCGCTCTCGGCGTTCGTAATGTGCGCGGGAGTTTCATGCCTGGACCAAATCATCGTCATTTGTTACTAGAACTTGTATCATTGTGTTTGAGTTTACCACAGACTTATATCGACGTAGATATCGCATGTTCGATTTGTATGCAGATCAATACAAATCGTGCCGATTTCAAAGTGACCTTTATTTTTAAACTGCGACGGTGGTCAAAAAGCATACGGCATGATGGTAAGCAGACATCGTAGTCTATGGACGTTTGCGACTTCAGAAGAATTACAAGCGCATGGCTGATTCCTTATTAAATATAGGATTTGACATCTAAACGCAAATTAAGACCCTTCACCCTCAGGAGCATGACATGTATGGTCATCAAAGAATTTTAGTGACAGGCTCGGTAAATAATATGCAATCTTGTTACTTATTTTAATCGAATGTAATTCGCTATCTATCGCAGCATATCGAAAATTCCTTAAAATGTGGGGCACGTATTTGACATCTACTCCATTCTGACTTAACTGGAATTCCTATAGCATATTGTGCGGATATACATCGGCACAATTTAATGTTATAAATACACACAAATTAGAACATAACAAATCACAAAAAATCGTTCATAAATAACTTCATCCAATGTCAAATCTAGATAAAATATAAGTATCCCACCACCACCATATCAGCCCTAGGACGTCCACTGCTGGACATAGGCCTCCCCCAATTTCATGGGGGGTAAATGCTATAATCGCCACGCTTGGCATGCGGGTTGGTGATCGCAGTATCTCCACCGCACTCTAGGAATGCTGCTGCCCATTCCCCGCAACAACATAATTAATATAAGTATATATATTAATTATGTTACAAAACAACATCAAAAATATAAATAACATAGTGTTTTCTCACATTTGTTGATTACTGCAACACATATCTAGGCAGGCTGCATTTAGGTAGTTTGGGTGATCTTTTCTGATATACGTCTGTGAATTTAACAAACGCACTTTGCGTATTTTGTAATCCGTGCAAGTCAGAGATTATCTTGAGATAAATAGATTTAGATTTTTCATCACCCCTGTGTGATAAAATATCTATTTTCAATAGGACAGCAGAACAGTATTCAAATATTAAGCTTGAAAAGTATGAATTTCGATCCAAAACATTGGCAAGCTCTGCGCGTTGATATCTTTTCTTTGAAAATGTCAACGATAAGAAACACAGTGAAAAAAATAATGTAGATATATTAATTCTCAGGCAGTCAAACTTTTATCATAAAGCGCAACAAAATGAAAGTGGTTGAAGAATTCTTCGTATTATACGTAATTAAACTGGTCTAAGCATCGGCACAGTACTCAGTCCGTGAAGATAAAAAAAATATCACGTAAGGTTGATCTGGGGTTCGTTTGAGACTTTAAGTTATCACCCTGCTGGTCTGTAATTAGAAACATATTGGACTCGAAAACAAATTGCCAGCTACGAACATCCAATTTTGAGAGAGTATGATGAGAGAATGATGTTGGAATCTGAGATTCACTTCGGGAAAGCCAAACTAAAGTGGCAAGTAAGTAAGTAAATAAAAATTACCTTCAGAGATGAGCCGCTCCCGAATCTCCCACGCGAAGATGGTGGGGTTTTCCCGTTTGTACTGCTCGATCTTCGAAACGACGGCCGGCGTGGCCACCTTCGGCTTGCTTCCCCCGATGAGACCCGGCGGCCGAAGGGTTCCTGAACGATAAAAAAAACGTCAATTACCTAAGCTTGATAATAAAGCTCCTTTAGGTGAGGTGGGGTAAAATGGAAACTGCTGAGGAAAGACGAACACTTAAGCCCTTTAAAACCCTGTTTACTCTACGTCGCGTCATATTGCTTATTAACAATAGTGAACACGTTTAATAAAAACACAGCATTTCTGTCAAAATTGTATAGCTTCATAACCATAAAAGAACAGAAGAGCTTCCACCATCATTGTGCGAAAGAAAAAGACAGAAAGGCAGACACCTTAATTGTTGCTATAGTGCTTACTTTTATACGACTAAGAGACTAATTACGATTCATTCTCGTTACAATACCAACGGCTCGCATGTATGGCATTCTGATTTCAGACGGAGATTATAATTAAACGCCGCCATTTAATCGATTCATTGAACACCGTCACCTGTACTGGATGGGCGAAAAACCAGCGTTGCAGAAATGAAAATACCGAAAATTACAACACGGATCCGATAGAAGCAATTGCATTGAGAGCCATACGTGAGTCCACGCGACTCACGGCAGCGCAGCCATTTCTACTCAATTACAACACGAACCAGTGCTCCACAACCCACCCATATTGCATCGACATACAGGCTGAAATACAGCTTACCAGTGACAACAATATTTGCACTATTCTGCTCGAAAGGAGGGCTCGCGGGTAGTTAAAAACAGGGATAATCGAGCATTGCTGCGTGTCGTGGAATAACAAATAACCCACAAATTAATTTTAATTGTACAGAATCATTGACATCAGGCGAGTGCACGTGAGTTCTCATTTTATGGTTTGTCGCCAGTCATTTGTTGATCAATTATAAAAATAATCGCTCAGGAGAACGTTTCTCGACAAGAGTAAAAAATTACACTCATTTCTATTGCTCAAGGTTCGTTAATTACATAAACCGTACAGATTTCAATCATTTAATGCTAAACGAACACTTGCTAACAAAAATCGGATACCAAAAGCACCTTAACAAATTGAATACAATGCGATTAATGAATTAATTAAGGCTTTTTAAATGCCTCAGTCGCGGGAGTGAAAAGAAATGTGTTGGTGTGATATTAACACCCGATAATATATAAGCGTTGTACATGAAAAATATTTGATCCCGTTTAGGGGTAGAAAAAACGAGGTTTGTGATATTAAATTTAGAAAATCCAATTGTCTCTCCGTTTCAAAATGCAGGACGCAACGATTGTGATATGATATGGAGGGCTAGGTAAAAAATAACAAGGCCTAAATCAGTTAGATAATGGATGAGTGCGTGCTCCAGAACAATTAGGTAAAAACGCTGGCGAGGCATTCTGGCCGGGCGGGCGTTAGCGCAGCGTTTTTACTCGCCCGCGCCTGCGCCGCCGTCGTCCATACCGATACACGCTGAATAATTCATCGCATTATTTATATTCACATTTTTGTCAACGCCATTCAGGATAAATTCATACGGGTCTTTATGTCTTGATAAAACTAAAGCTTACGACCAAAAATGGGATCGCGCGGCAAAAAGCAACGCGCCAAGTTAACACCATAAGTGCTTGGGCTGACGCAATTACATTTATTTAAACACATAACCATATTGTTTATAGTACGTGGACCTTTTTAACTACTTGTCGATGCGTATAATAAATACAGTACTAATTTAGATCCGCTGTAAGTGGCTTGCGCTGGGGTCATGTTAAGTTAAGGTGCTATTATGAACTAAATAAATTATTAAAATCGCGTGTAATGGGGTAAGGAGAACGTATTTGGGTAATTATTTTAGTAAAACACTAACCTGTAATTTATTCATAACTTCATTACTATGTAAATCACATATGTGAAACAATTTAGTTAATTATTCAACGAAACTTTATATCGGATGTTTGGTAAATAAATAATGTTCATGATTTCGTTTACGTATAGCAAATGTGGGTACATTATTATTTGATGTAGTACTATACATATATGCCGCCCGTGACAAACACATGTCTGACAAAGCTACCTTATATAATGTCAACAAAAAAAAATATTATTTTACAACTCGAAAAATGCTATCAAATTACATATACTCGTAGGTACAGTAAAAGCTTGATAAGCGGAATTTCACCTCTCACCCCAAGTATATTTTGACTCCGGGATATGTAATAACAACTAGCGGCCTGACTTCCACTGATAGTTGAATACCAGGGCAGTTCTGAAAGCCATCGCCACCCGCAGCCAACAACCTCCGTTGATTGATAGGTAAATTGCGGTAGGCCGGCACACTGATCATTTCGCGATAATTAAATCGGCCAGGAACGTAATCGCATGACCGAAGGCAATTACGCGCCGCCTAGACAGAGGCGGATCGTGTGAGGCTCTATTCCAATCATGCGCAGTCGGATGATTGCGATATTGCTGTGAGTATATGCCCGGTAGTTTCTTTTCGTATCACTACAGAAGAAAACAAGTAGCATGCCTGGAAATCAGACACAGTCTACGGTCGCGTACTAGCGTGATAAGCGGGATGTCTACCCCGATTTGAGATTATCTGTGTCGACAGCTCAGACCGGTAGATCCCCGACTCTCGGGGCTCTGGTGACCTCGCCACCAGGAACACAAAATCACATACATACCAAGTGTGCAAAACGTCCGTCTTATTCTAGGTTAGATCTTTTGTAAGTACTATCTCAGTAGAGTAAGAAGTAGGTACCTACTTCTTCTGATAGACTGTTCTAAATAATGAGCGATACTCCGCTGTGCCTATTTTGTAAACAATTTGTAAGAGGATTTTAATGAGCTCAAATAAAATTGGGATTATCTTGTTTTAGAATTTTCTACACTCAACTTCTGTTTCCATCATCAGGGTACCATAATATTGCATTGTCGTCTGAATTACTTTTGATTGGATTGCGAGAAGTTGGTCTAAGTACATTCTATCGTTATAAGTTAAATAAAAGTGTATTTTTAGAGTAATATGCCCTCGTTTCGTAGGCCACGACCCTCTTAGAATTACTGTGCATAAAAGTAACTTAAAAAAAACCAAAGGTGGTAACGGATGGGAACATCCCCCTGTCACAGGTTCTAAAGATGTTCCTAGTCCTAGAACATGCCTGTGTTGAAGAAAGAACTAGTAAATTGTAAGCTTAATTGAGATAGGAATGTTAATGTTTGTAAGCCTAATTGAGATAGGAATGTTAATGTTTGTCGGCCTCTTTAGCCTAGTTGGTAGTGACACTGCCTCCGAAGCTAGAGGTCCCGGGTTCGAATCCCGGTCAGGGCATTATTTGTGCATTTAACACGGGTATTTGCTCTTGAGTCTTGGATGTTTTCTATGTATTTAAGTATGTATTTATCTATATAAGTATGTATATCGTCGTCTAGTACCCATAGTACAAGCTTTGCTTAGTTTGGGACTAGGTCGATTTGTGTAAAATTGTCCCCCAATATTTATTTATTTATTTAATGTCAATATTCGGCTGGATCTTTCTAACTTGGTAAGATCGGGTAAATTTATGTCATTTTACGTGTTTGTTACATGAAATGATAATCGGAGTTGGTTATTCGTAAGAAAAGCAAAATACCAACCTAAGTCTGGCTTGATAAAATTTCTCGTCACTTGTTATCGTTTTTATTATAGTACATTACTATAGAGGCCGGGACATAAGGGGTTGCCGGCCGAAGACATATAGACGGCTGAGCGAAGCGAGGCCGGATAGGTCTAAGGCGGGCAACCCCATATTTCCCGCCGAGGTATGTACTTTATAGTGCTTTTCTCAAACATGCAATGAAATAAACAACAAAAAAAATCAAAGTTAAATTTTTAATACGCATAGTGGCAGAATGTCATGATGCCTGTGCCACAAATTTATGTGGAATGGAAATTAAAAAAGAGGACTTTGCCGGCCTAGGCCTGCAAGATTTGTATGAAATTCCATTAACAACCTCTTGTCCTAACCGCACCTGAAACGTCATACTTCGTTGAAAGCATATTTCGTTGTCGGCGATGATGTAAGTACTTATATATACGAAGTAAACTAACCGCTAAAGCCTGACAGGATCAAGTTAGTTAGAAATAAAATGTTTATTGAAGCGCCACCGCTGCACATCCATCAGTCCAGATAGCATGGTAAACCCGACGCAATATGTCCTTAGACATAAAACCCGACGTAATTTTATGTGCGGCGGGGATTCTCCAAACACAAAATTCAAGTATGTAAAATGTGGCCAAGTTATAACAGTGACATGTTACTAAATATTCATTCATTAACATTGAGGTATCTGTCAATATTTTTCATAGTGTTAAAATATTCACGTATAAGTGGGGTCGCGAGTGACCTAAATAAATTTAAATCCATGACGATGATCATGTTAGCACATGATGTTAAGTTGTTGACATGATATGCACACAAACATACAGTTTATATGTATGTGGATGTGTATCATATTAGATGATCAACGTAAAATTTAAACATAAAACCGTGCTAGCATGACTGATAAGACATTTCCATTGACCCTAATACAGGTGGTATGTTAAGCATGCGAAGTGTCAAATGAGAGATAATCCAGCTACCCTCAGTTCTAAGGGTATATGATAAATATACAAGCTATATCACTTAGCACGTTTCGAATACTGGTCTGAAACGTGCTAAATGTATATTATTTGCTTGAAATGCGTGCGCGTGCAGAGTCTTACGCTTATCATAATTACCTACTGTAATGGACGGTACAACTCGCACCAATAAATAAGCCAGTATTAAGTTATCATGAACAGGAATTTAGAAAGATTATAGAGAAAACATAAGTTTAATGTTTAGGGTTGAACGATAATCAAGTAGGTAAATACTAATGCAATATACGATTCCAAACTAAAATGGTCAATTAGGATTACTATTAAAAACAAGGAATTTTATATACGATGTATATCTGTCCCGAAATATCGAAAAGTAATAAAAAAATATACATGGTTATACAACACCCCATTTTTAATATGCATTTATATTTGTGACAGTTGAGGCAGCGTTTCTCCTACCCTTTAAAGGATGATTATCAGAAGGCGTTCCGTGTCCGGGCCGACTCGTTTTCTATGACTGCAAGACGCCGCCCGTTGCGACTGGCCAGGTGGCGTTCGAAAGCATCCCAGCCCAGAGGGCCTACTCCGAACTTCGAACTTCGTGTCGTGCCGTCCCTTTCACTCTCGTGTTATACACTATATGACGGAAAGGGACGGCACGATACGAAGTTCGATTTTCGACGTTTGGAGTAGGCCCTCAGTCCCTTTTAGCCAACACAAACGTTTGATGGCCGATCTATGTAGCTACGGCCGAGGCTCGGAAGCAGCCCGGACTCGGCTCGGTCCAGTAATGGAACGGTCTAATGGTTATTCTTAATTGGTTATTTGCCATATGTTAAAATGTATAACATGCTATCACTCTATGGATAAGACATCATTAAAATATCGTGTGACGTCACAAGCTAGTGTCAATTTTGCAGAAGCTAGGTTTGTCCCAATTGTTTGCCCTTTATTGTGTTCTAAAAACTGTTTCGAATGGCACTACACAAAATAATCAAATAGCAGAGACCACAACTTACTTTTCGGCGTAGAAACTCTAGGTTCATGGGGTCCCAGCGCGCACAAGTTATTTGCAGAACTTGCGAAGCGTCTGGTTGACGTAAATGGTGACCGAAGAGCTGGAGACTTTCTCGCACAAAGTATCAATATTGCGATACAGCAAGGAAATGCCGACAGCATCTTCGGTACAATGCATTTAGGGCCGCTTTTAGATTTAAGTTAGTCTTAATTTAGTTTAAATTATTTAAGTTATTTTGGTTAAGAATTCTTGCATATAGTCATAGTCATTTATGTATTTTATTTTTATATTTTCTTATTACATTAATAAATGAAATCAAATAGCGTATTGTAGATGTACCTACTCATTCGCTACAGCAATCGAATATTGCATATTTTGTTATGAATATTTTCTTATGTAAGTAATGACCGCTCGCTGACGTAATAATTCATTTAAACTTTACTGCACACTAAACGAAAGTACCTAAACTGAAAGTAGACTAAACGACAGATCACTTTCTGTAAATTATTCCGTATAACAAAAAACATCTAAAATACGCCTTGGGTTCAACACTGTCAATTTTCATAGCATCAACTTTTTAGTCCGATGGTGAGCGAAATGGTGCCTCGACTGAATTCTCACGTTTACTTATACCCCAATATAAACATGTTGTTTTTACTACTCAATAATTAATACACAGCATATTGCTTGCATAATTCAAACCATACCACCGGTTAATGGATATCATTGCGTACTCACAGCCATAAAACAACACATTAACGAGGTGTCAAAACAAAACTCTGTGGTTATTATCGGGCTTTAAAAGCCTTCTTGCTGCCAAACAAAGACGAACAATTAATCATCACCATACCGGTAAGGAAGTGAGAGTCTTAAAGGGCACAATACACTCCAAGACGCTTAATAAATTTCCACACAAGAGTCGTTTATGGGCGCCCCAAGCCATTACACGGCTCCGCCATAAAGGACAAGATCATTGAGTGACAGAAAGGGCTCGAATTGTGGTAATTAAATTTGTATTAAAAAGTGGCTCGAGAACCGGCGCTAGAGGTTTCTGCTGCGTCACACCGCTAATAGACCAAAATATTTCAGGCAAGTGGCTGAGCCCTGGTTTGTCCAACTTAATGCACAGAGCGTTAACGATGCCGATGCCTGATTTGTTGATTGATTGCTTTTTATAGTTAAACCTCAGTGCTTGTAGGCTAAAATGGCCTTTATACGTTTTTATAAGTGTAAAAAAAAAGCTGTTTTTACCTATTCTTCTCATTCTGTAGTCTGCACTCCACTTTTAAGTACGTTATTGCTTGCATAGTAACAAACATTACTTGATAAGTGTAGCATTGATATACCATTATTTGACATGTGTGTGCTAGACATCAATATCAAAATGAAATGAGATACAGCTCGTAAGTATGCCACTACTGATATTATATCAACTTTGGATGGAATCATATTATATCGATCAAAATAATTCGAAATTAAACTTCAACTTCCCAAATTAAACGTTAATTCGTGTATTTTCATATCAGAATACCATGTTAATAAATTTCCTACCATCAAGGAACCATGCAATAGCAGGTTAAACATTTACCCGCCACGTTTACGGAAATCGAGCATTCTGTTCCAATGACGACATCGTGGTTTCGTGTCGAGTTGTTATTATAAACAATCGTCGCAAGTTAGAATAATAGCTCGGCAAGCGCACCAGGGTCATAGTGACGCACTGGGGTACACGGCATGTTCTCGGCAAGTGTACCAGGGTCATACTGGGGTACAAGGGCTGTTTTTGCAACAACTTAGGCGACTTCCTGATTTGTCGATGCGAGGGCGGTACGATATGAGAAAACTGACAGCTGTCAGTGCAGGACTGCCCCATTTCTGCGCATGGTATTACTATTGCGCAAATATAATACTGGCGGTATTTCGGCAAGTGAGGAAATCTCACATCAGTAAACTCACGTCAAAGAGCAAAATACCTATGACATACCGTTCCCGCCCCGCCAAGTCTGGAAGTCGCCCTAGAAGAGCCTTGTCGGTGCAGCACGATGTGATAAAACTGTCAATTGTTAGTACCAACTGTCAGTCGAGTTAGTACCACTTTTTACTGGGCCCCTAACTACATTTAAATGAGTGCTTCCAAACTGGCGCGGGATGCGCGGAATCAGTACCTACTGCTCTGCTTTTGCGTATCATCAGTAATATTCACAAATATTTAAAATTCAATTTATTTTAAGACTAAGTACCTTTATTCGATACGTAAATTACACTGCACACTTTACATACTTAAACAAAATTCGTTTAAGCTAAAATGTAAACACATTGTTCTTAAGAAATATTGTTTATTAGCTCTGTACGATTGCATGTTGGGTTTGTAGTCTCTCGATTTGTATGAAATTTCCCGGGAAATCCCGGGAATTCACGGGAAATTTACATGCCCTAATTGTATGTCTCGGTTTTAATGCTTGTTATTCTACTGGGTCCTGTAATACAGGGAAACCTAGCTCAGGACCCAAAGACTTGTATCTTTGTTGTAAATGTTTTTCCAATAAGATTGCCAATTTTATTTCTATCTCTTCAAATCTCTCCGACATCAGCAAGCTCATGTCAAAGAACAAAATAGATATTGTTGAGCCTGCGCCACCAAGTCAGGAAGTCGCCTGATTGTAATGCAAATCCAATCATAATGATTGTATATAACCTTAAAAGACCTATACCTCATCATTATAATGAGCTACTTCCACATTTTTTAAAGATGATTTTCCGCATTTGTCGGTTCTGTATCAATAAGCTGTTAGCTGTCAGTGTCAAATGTCAGACATTCTCACACACAGTGACAGTCTCTACATTTAAATTAGCCGGGCGGTACAAATGCAGTAGATACTGAATTCATACTGTTCCGTCTCACTGCATTATCTGTATTAAGTACTACTGCGCGAATTTATTTATTTATGTATTTATTTATTTACCTGAAACATACATTTATAGGCTTACAGTAAGTACCAAAGCGCCTACAATGTTAAGATTTACAACATTAGTGGTAACCGTACAAAATTAATATATAAATTATCTAAGTACTATCAATACATATTGCACAATTCATAAATTTTAGTGAGCAGGGTGCGCCAGTTATCGGCGAACACGTCGGCATCCTGCCTCTGCACGAGTTGGTTGAGTAGCGCCGGCGCACGGGCGCCGGGCGCGTTAGCAGCGCGCCGCGTGCACGAATGTAATACTGCTAGTAAACTGACGAGTGAGGAAATCAGGACGTCATCAGTAAAATTGTGGTCATCAGTAAAGTAGAAAATACCACATACAGATTCCGCTCCGCTAACTCAGAATATCTGAGAAAGTAAGTCGCGTCGTCATTCGATATTGATGTTTGTTTACTCGACACATGAAAGATCCAATTTTATGAAAGCGTATGACGAAATTGGTCATACAGTTTTTATAATAAGTATTTCATAGCACTTTGGTTTACAGTCACCCCGTGACATCAGCATTCACCAATAGATTGATTTAAATGTGGCACGGGCTCATTATCCACCACCACCACCACCATATCAGCCAAAGGACGTCCACTGCTGGACATAGGCCTCTCCCAAATTCACGGGGGGTATATGCCATAATCACCACGCTTGGCATGCGGGTTGGCGATCGCAGTATCTCCACCGCACTCCAGGGATGCTGCTGTCCATCCTCCGGTGGTCTTGGTCGTAGTTTTAGGACATACCCGGGTCCCGGTGGCTCATTAATTATCGGTTATCGGTTTTAATATTTGCGGTAAAAAATGTTTCCAATTTTTTGATCATTTTAGCAACATCAAAGTTTTTAACACCGTACGAATATAATTTCATCTTAAGCTATAAATATTAAAGTGCATATATATGGATATTCTTTATGTGACAGTTTTATACGCCAATAGTAAAGGTTAATGCATTTTATCACATTTAACACCTCTTAATGTCCGATATTAATCAGTCGCCAAATCAATGTCTAAAGGGCTATAAGTCTTAATATCGTCTAAGTTCCAGGTAAGTAAAGTCTTATTTATAGCAATCGTAAAATAACACACATGCTAAACAGAAATTAGTCACAAAGTCATTCATTATAGCTCTACTACAATGTCTTGAAAGTGGTGACGCTCTTACGTAGTCAATTTTGAATCGTTACAATACTTACAATACTGCAAATAACCACTGCGACTGTCATATGTGTCAAACGCTAAACGCTTAGTAATGACACCGCCGTATTATTACAGTAATTGATAGATCTGTACCAGTGGAAACGTTTTTATCTAAAAATAATATTCCATGGACAGTAGAGGCCATTAAAAATTCAAATTGACGTCGAGAACTGGAGCAGAAAAAGAAAGGCTTTGTCTACGAAGTAAGAATGTCAACCCCGGTACCTAATTCAATTTTGATTATAGGACCAAAACCTAAATACGGCTTCATTACTGGCCGCAGCGATCCGCGGACAATCTTTCCGAGTAGGTATCATTAGCTTCCTACCAAATTAACTTCAAATAAAATGACTGGTTTAATGTGAAACTTCAATCGTGATTTCGGCGTTCGTCTTCTAATATTTGGACTATTCAACAAAACGGAATCCGACTCATCAAGGCACTTATTAGAGTAGGATAATAATATGTTCGGATATTAACTGCGATACTTATTACTAAACGGAACAAGCTTTTAAGAATCAATTACGTTTGATAATCATCGAGTAGTATACATATGATCGTTTCGTCCGTGTATCGTCAAACTGTAGGTAAACATTGAATAGATACAAACGGCAATTTAATATTCCGAATCGAGCACGCAGCGTAATTTATGCGTGCCCATTTTCATGCCGTCAGCTTGGAAAATCTTTGGGCTAGATAGTTTTGAGCTAAGGCTTCATGTATGTTAAATACTTAAGTGGATGGACATGACAGCCCTCGGCGGAACGTAGGCCAGGCTTCCGTGGGAACGAGACACGTGACGTTACGAAAACCACCACGGGCGAAAATTGATTGACACGACACTTCGAATGTAGGTAATGTAACCATACTTAAGTTAAGTACACTAATATTGCTTCTCTGGAGCGCTCGTGCGGTATGCGGGGTTAAGCAACGTGGGCCCAGTTTAGTTCTTGGATGGGTGACCGCTTTGAGTGATTACTAACTGAGCGCTCCCGTGCTTTGGAAGGCACGCTAAGCCGTTGATCCCGCTTGCTACTTGTTAAGCTAAGTTTATAGGCCTTCGGGTGGCTTGAAAACTTCTAACAGTCAAGTTGCCCAGTTTCTATAAACTTTTCTATAAAGTAACTAAAACAAATGGACGGTAAAGACTATTTCAAGGTGACTAATTTGCGTCCAAGTTCGCCTCAAATAGCCCGTTCACGAGTATTGAGCAAAAACAAAGTGGGCATGTGTTCTAATGACACAGCGCGCAGATCAAATGCATAAAATTAAAACGACAAGTGTCTACACAACGTTGTGGTATCCACGCTTCGTTTGCAGCCAAACGTAGCATTACTCTGCACTAATTGACCTTTCTGCTTTGTTCACGAGCATCGAAATTACTAGCAGTACACAATGTCTCGAGTTTAATTGCACGCTACCCATGCATTCTTTTCCTACAAGGTATAAACAATTAGTCCTCAATTTATAACTAAGTGTACGCGATGGCAAAATACGGTCTGTAAGCGAATTGTCTCGTAGATTTGCTACGTGTAACCATGTATTTTTTAAATTAAAACACGATAGACGACGTCGTTAACCAAATTCTCACAGATTCAATTCAATGCGATAAATATTTTTGTTACAGTCAAAATCGATTGAATAATGAGATACCTCAGCGTAGATAACACGCGAAATGCGAGCGTCGTATTGGATAGGAAATTTTTAAATGACGATTTATTGATAGGTATTAATAATAGCACGGCGGCAGTGATAAACGCAACGATCAAATAAAATGGTAATTGCTACAGAGGATCACCGATAAGATGGTTCTCATTCTCACATCAGTATCGGGATCGCGACGGATTGGGCGGCCGCCCGCGGGCAGACGAGCGGTGGCGGCGCAGCAGCCCAGTGGCTTATAATTAACACGCAGCAAGTTTTATGAATCGATTAGGATCTAAGCTTTCGTCAATGGCAGCTTTCGTCGCGGCAGGCTCCGGCGATGCCTTATCGTTGATTAATAGCGATTGAGATTTTTACCGCAACCGTGTTATTAGAACACGGCAAACTACAGTCCCAGACCGCTCTCCGTCGACAAATTGCGGAGTTGTCATGAGTGTTTTCATATCATTTATATTTATTTAATAATCGGTTGCTGGTTATCGTGCGAACAGCCTTCGGTTTTGTTATTTTTGCAATTTCTGAATGCTTAGGCGTTTGTGAATATGCAAATGTATCGTTTATTTCATTACGCATCGTAAAACAAAGTGTGTCGAAGGCAAACCGAATTTCAAAAGCGTTAACTACGCGCCGCTTTGAATACGAGGAAGATAATATTTGAATGCGTAACGGTATTTGTTAAAGTGCTTATGGGTTACAAGATAATGTCGACGATTATACATGAAGGAATGGCTTCGTCTAGCTTTGTATTAACTCCTATTGCTGAACTGGATACAAGATATGGCAAACGTTTTCGGCAATAAGTTCTCCAAGTGAAACGAACGTTAATTTTCGGATTTCATGATAAGTTACTACAACAACATTCATTTATTAAGGAACGTGCGAGTGCTAACGTTTTTTAGCAGATATGAAAGAGTATTCAATCCTAGTAACGTGTCAGTTACCGTAACCGTTACTAACAAAAGGGGCGCATCATATCGGCCAGTATGATTTTCCGGCTCAAGAGAAATCATGATCGCATTTCGACCCTTTATTGATTAAAGGATTTTTTGTATACATAGGTCACTCCAATAGAATTTCTTAATACTTACTGAACATTTAATTCTCCTGCAATCAGTCGCAACTTGGCGGTTACGTATTGATCATGCTAGGCGGGCGGGGTAATTATTGCAAATAACTTAGTTGCGGGCTATAATGGCCCTAAGGCTCTACGGCACGTTGTATAAATCAATAGGTAGATGGCCGAAGACTGACCACCTCCCTATAAATAATAAATGCTCTAATTGTAGTGGAACTCAAAGCCAGAAGGCAGTAGTTCACTTATCAATTACCGCGCTCTTGCAGGTAGGTGTAGTATGTAGGCTTTTGAGTATCATAGCCGGCAAAAAAGATTTGGTGGAATAATTCATTAAATAATTATAACCTATAATTATTAAATTTAATATGTTATTCACAAGCTACTATCTAAGCACAGTCAGCATCAAAAGTAGCTACGCATTTGAAAAGTGCAAAAGTCTATAATACAAGGGAGTAAAGCCTATTGGCCCCTTTATATGCGTAGCTAACCAGCTACTTTTTTTTTAATGGAGAATAAACAAAAACAAGTCTAAAGGTAACTTATAAGCTAAAAATACAACGACAATAAGCATGCACTTATTTCCTAAATAGCCCTCACTAAGACATATTCGGATATTACATTTTTTTTCTTTGGCTGCACTGAAACTTTTTTGATGGTTACTGTAATACATTTAATAGAGTAAGAAAGAGCGGTGTCTCCCAAGGCTGGCAAATATTTGCTTACCGGGCAACACTATCCTTTAGATCACAAACATTGTACATTTTATTAAATAAAATACACTGTCTTGCAAAAGAAGGCATAACAGTTTTTTCAACAAAACTAAAAGTAAAAAATTGCAGCGTAACAATGGGAGCGTTTTTCTGTTTTGTTTTTTATTTCAGCCATCTTTTAAAAGGAGGTTGACAAAAAGGAGTTTATATAACAAAATTAAATTTTCTACATAATGCTTTTTATTAAAAGTTTCTAATTTAAATGGTGCAGAAGTTATCGTCACGTTTATGAGTGTTATACCTTCGTTTGCAGTGTATTTTATAATTTTGTATTTGTATACCGTTAAACCCAGAAGGTGGCCACCTAAGGCCATTTCACACGAGAAAAGGGCAGTGAGGTGAGTTTTGTTTGAACGCACACGGCCAAAAGTAAACAGTAACCAAGGCTTAGGAGAAGCCGGTAAATTTTTTCGGGGCAGTGTGTTTCTCACCACCACCTTTGTCACTTTGACCGTCTTGTGGCTTAACTCATGTGAACGCGAAGGCAGTTACAGTAAGAGAACCACCAGGCGCTGCTTACCATCAGGCGGGCCGTACTCTTGTTTGCCACCGACGTGATATAAAAAAAACAGAAGGACAGTGCGGGCTTTCGGTGCTTTCTGGCTGGTCTATGTTTGAACGCCAACTGTCTTCCTTTACTGTTCGGTTGGCTCTTCTGCCTCACTGGTCTTCCCCGTGTTAAATCAAAGACTGTTGGAGGAGCGACGTCAAAGACTGGCGGAAGGGGGGTGGGGTAGGTAGACAGCATCGGAAGCTTACCCACATAAAGCCGTCAAGTCTTCTGTGTTTCTTTATTATAAGGGCATAAGAGCTTTTGATCTCTTCTTAGCTACTTTTGACGCCGTATGTACTGTAAAAGTTGTATAACCACCTTTACAGATCTCCTTCCGAGACGGGGACTGGCAGTTAGATCAATTAAATTTAGAATGTCAACTGTCTCTGTCTAGTGGAATAATAGTTGAAGGATTCAGACTAGGCGAGTCCGCCCTGAGGAAAGGTCGATATATTGTATTGTGCATGTTAATAAAAAGCTACATAACAATTAAGACGTATTAATATACCCCGTAGCTCAGTCTCCCTACAGTACCTGCCAGCCATTCTCATTGACGCTTTGCCTCTTGCAACGCACACTGCGCAGGCATCATATGAGTTAGGGATGATCCGGCCCGGACGCGGAACAGCCTACTGTGAATCATCCCTTAAGCGGTAATCATTATCATAATAATAGCCGAAGGACGTCTATTACCGAACGTAGGCCTCCCGCAAAGAGTGCCACAATGATCGGTTCTGTGCCACCCGCATCCAGGCGGCTATAATTTTACTTATGATTGAGGTGTCGTATCGGTAGTGCCTATATTGTGTACTTTAGATGCTTTTAGGGTTCCGTACCCAAAGGGTAAAAACGGGACCCTATTACTAAGACTTCGCTGTCCGTCCGTCCGTCTGTCACCAGGCTGTATCACAAGAACCGTAATGTCTGACCAAGACAGTTGAAATTTGCACAGATTATATATTTATATTGTGGCTACAACAACAAATACTAAAATCAAAATAATAATAATAATGAAGGGGGGCTCCCATACAACAGAGTAGTTGTTGGCGTTTTTTTTTCTGGTACGGAACCATTCGTGCGCGAGTCCGACTCGCACTTGGCCAGTTTTTTATTTTACCTCGACTTGTCGCCTGAATCGATCTGAATTTCTAAACACGACTGTCCTATGTTTGTCCATGTACCTATATTACCGATAGTCATTGCATTGTTTGTATATTCAAAAATGAGTTCTATTCCTTAGATGTAAGTTCCGAAACATATATTTACAAACGTGTGCAGCGACTGCAATAAAATACGAGTAATTATTGTCACCACGCACTTTTGTTTCGCGCAAGTCGCTGAAGCGTGGCAGGTCGTTCGCCCTTTCCGTTAAATATGTCATTTCATTTACTAGAAAACTAGGATGTGTCAAATACGTTATATGCACTTTTTCGTGTCAAATTAAAAAAAAATACTGTGCAGAAGGCATTGAAGCAAGAGCCGATGGCTTAATTAATCGGATCCACAATGTAAAGACACCTCGAAAAAATATATACATATTTACATACATACATACATACATATAATCACGCCTGTTTCCCATAGGGGTAGGCAGAGATCACGGATTTCCACTTGCTACGATCCTGACATACAACTTTCGCTTCATGAACTTTCATAACATTCTTCATGCATGCGCGCCGATTTAGGGTACTCCTGACCTGGCCTTTCTGCAGAATGTCTCCGATTTGGTCGGAGTACGTTCGCCGAGGTCTTCCCCTTCCAACTTTTCCATCCACTCTTCCTTCATACACTCGTTTTGTCAATCTTCTTTCATCCATCCTCTCTACATGTCCAAACCATCTTAGCATACCTTTCTCAATTTTCGTCACTATATCTTCATTCACTCCACACCTCCGTCTTATAACGGTGTTTCTCACTCTATCTCTCAAAGTAACGCTACACATACTTCTCAGCGCTCTCATTTCCACTGCATTCACTCGACTCTGATGTTTCTTCTGCCACAGGCGTGAATTGCCCCATTCACTCGATTCCCAGCTATCACTCTCCTTTCAATATCTCCTTCATGCTTACCGTCTCTCGTGAACAAAGTCCCCAAATACACAAACCCATCCACTTGCTCCAACCTCTCTCCATCTACAGCAATTTCACAAACTGTCATACACTCATCTCTTTCAAATACCATCACTTTCGTCTTGCTTACATTCATTTTCATTCCTTTTCTCGCAAATATACATATTTAAACATAAATTTTACGTTCATAAACAATTTAGCAACTATTATTTAAGTAAGTAACTAACTTTTTTTTTCTGTCTTCAATAGTATTGGAAACTATAGGTCTGCATATTATTAAGATAACTGTTAACAATATCTTTGTATGACTGTTTGTTTCATAATAAATAAATGTATTTAGCCGTAACAATAAAGCAAGCGATCTAAGGCAGACCTCACGCTGCTATCGCACACTGAATAATTTTACTGGCCTGACCAGAAATTCGCAATACTCACTGACAACTCGTCTAAGTAACTGGTATAAATATGACCTACGATTAAAGATAGTTGTTATAGAACAGAATAGAAAATAATTTATTGCATTCCAAAATTACACCACATCAAAACTTTTACAGAAAAATCTACAATCTTAATCTACTAAAAGTAGAGCTAAAGAATATGCATCGCGCAGAATAATTATGCATCGCGGGGGTTTCTAGAGACCGTTAGTTTGAATCCGTCTAAGACATCTTCAGTGTTCATGCTTGACTCTGAAGCAGTATGGTTCGATTTACCAAGTTTAAATAATGTTTTACAGAGTATCGATGATGTTTGTTTATGTGTGCGCCACAATGTGAGATCCACCGTGCCAGTATGATGGTTGCGTATTTATCGTTTATCATTGTGGATAAAACTCGTCTAGTTCTAGATTTTACTTCCAAATGTCTTGATGTGTTACTACGAAGCTAATCCGTTTTAATCAACATACAAAGATCGGAGAAAACACATGGCAAGACGTGTAATTCATTTGGTAGAGCACTCTGCTAACCGCAAAACGTAAAGAGATGTTATCCTTTTTTCTATAGTGAATACGTTTTGACAAGTACGCGATTGCGTGAGTGACGGATGTCTTATCCACAACTATGAATGATAAAATGGCAACTATCATCCCGCTGAGCTAGAGAACTTGCTTACCAAGCAACTTGGTAACAGCACCTTGCTGTGACAGCACATGGTGCGCGATGTCGTAGTGTCGCAGGCCGAAGCGCGACAGCTCCAGCAGCCGCTGCTGCGACAGCAGAGAGGAGAGGGGGTGCGACGGCGGGTAGAGGGGGGTTCCGGACCCGCCGGTACCGCCTGATGATGACGGGGACACAGGCACTGGAAAGAAAAGGTTTATTTATAGTCACCGTGGTGTCACTGAAAGGGTAATGCGTACTCTATAGCTTGCATCAGAAGCTTACGATGTTGAACATAGACTTATACGAGTATTACTAACCTTATAAGAAATTAAGTGGTTCAAAATCCGTACCAAAGTGTGCGTTTCGTAAAGCGTGACTTTTTTTTTGTTATATAACGATTTTAGAACTATTTTTTATGCATATGTATCATATTACTGCTTTTATTTAACTTGCAATGGTTGTATGTATGTACATATGTTCTTGCAACGAAGATTTAAACCAGTTCAGTCAGAAATTTAGTATACGTAACTTCGATGACAGTACAATAATTTGGTACCAGCGAGCTGATCTGATGATGCAGTCGGAAAGTGGTCATAGGACCTCTTAAGATAAACCCATCACATAATTTATCTTATGTACTTTAAAAGGTCCTATGTACTCATTGGAACACGCCTAACGAGTAGTTAAAGACAGTGCAATAAGAGTGCAATAAAAAATACACACGGCAATAAAAGCTTGTACCCAAAATGAAAACTTTGACATAAACTTATTCTTGTTGTTGTTCCAATATTATTGCTCTATTCTAATATATCGGCAAGTCCCGATACCAGCGCGTTGCGATATATGTTAGTATGACGTCATAGCACAATTTAGTGGCCATTTTGCTGGCACTGTAACCGTCGGCGTCAACTCTCGCGCCGCTAAACACAAAAACTAGGGCAGTCCCGGTATCCTCTTGAATGGAAATTTCCGTGAATTCCCTGAATTCCTTGGGAAATTGCATGCTCTAACAGGAACCATATCCATTACACGGTGTGATCTTAGAATAATAGAAATATATTTTAGATAAATTTATTTTGGAACAGCAAAAAGGATAGTGCTTAATAAAAAAACGTGTAATTTATAAAGAAGCACCACTTTTCCCAACGTTGTAAACAACTAAACATGTGAATAGAAGGCGGAAATAACACCACTTAAATTTGCCTAAACTATCGATAACATGTGTTGTGAATACATCAAACGTGAAATATATTGTAGTCATGTTGTCATGATTGAGACCGACGATCATAACTGAACAAAGGTAATCTTGTAAAATAAGTCATACCGAAAATTATACTGATTACCTTGGCTACGAGTCTCGTTGAAAAAGCATTAATTTTTTCCTCAGTTTCCGTGATGAAGGCGCCTCGGGGAAACAATTCTATGATCACGGATTACATTGCTCAGTCATTATCCAAGTCATTATGCGACAATGGAAGGTTTATGAATTGTGGCTAATGCAATGGGCAGGTTAAGCCCCCTGGCGTTTGCATTTTGAAGACAGAAACGGCTTAAATGGCATCATGTTCTAGAGTAAATCCAATCTAAAAGAACCCACCTTAAAAGTATAGCGTAATTTTAAACAAAAATGTATGTTGTTATGATTACTAAAAATTCTTTAAGCATACTCATCATCATATCAGCAGCGGTAGAAGACAACACGACGAAACAATAATAATTCTGTGATAATAAAAAAATATTATGTACCTCAATTTCAAGATTGGTTTTAGGTATTTTTTCCTATTGTTATTATGAATGTGAAAGTATGGATGTTTGTTCCACAATATTAAGAATGTGAGGTAAAAAATACTTCGGGAGTCGTGATACGAGTATAGTTATTGCGTCGTATGAGTAAAAATATTGCACGTTAATGTCGGTTGAGCTATTTTGCAGTTGAAACACCGGCGTGCATTCGTATCATTATAATTTATAAAGCGCCCTGTTATTCACTGATGACAAGTTTCGACACGTTAGCCCTTTAATCTTATTGAAATCGCCTCATAAAATATGATTACAAAGGTAACATTGCATAAAATTACGGATATATACAATTCTTCAGTGGTAATTTAATGTCCTGCATGGTAATCTCGTTAACTCGAACGTGTTAGGAACTATCTACTTTCATGTTTTGAAGGCTAAATTCACAATTGATTATATCCTAAGGCTTGTTTGAAAGGTTACCCAACTTTCTTTGTTGTTCATGTATTAACATTCTCATCATTTGTTGTTCATGTATTCATTCTGACACTAATATTGGTCCTATACCTACTTTATTTTATTTAACGTGATTTAAACAGTCGTAGTTATTTATTTCAATATTTATTCTTAAACCGTTGAATAGTTATTTTAAGTTACACTAACTGTATTTTTATAACACTATACATAAACTTATTTATGTGCAAAATAAAGCGACTGTGCCTTATTAGCGTAATGGATCCACAAAACGAAATTTTGGTGGACCATATGTGACTGAGCAAATGGAAGTATCTTGCCTAATTTGTCTCCTAAAGCCTCAGATAATTATGTTAAACCAGGTGATAACAATGCGCTCAATATATTATACGTTTGCGTCGTAAAATATTCAATTATAAATTAAGCTATTAACTTAATACACTATAATTTGTTTATCAGGTTAAGCATCGAAATTAATGCAAGTGGCATAACTTGTCCATAACTTTACACTTTTTAGTAGCGACTCTACAAGACGATTCTGTCAAATAATGTATTATCAAGCCTTAACACGTAGAAGAAGCGAATTCCGTTCCAAAACAAATGACGTAAGGTCTAGTTTGAGATGGTTCACTCTTTAATCGGGTTGGGAGGACTGGACATCGACGTATAATTTCTCGTGTAATCGCTTTAATAATGGAAGAAAAAAAGTGATATTATCTGCCCACGGTCAATAAATTAACACCGTTTAGAGCGAAATGTAGAATCTTGGTGTCGCTACTATTATAAATAAAGTGAACTCGAACGGGTCGATGTTTTAATGTAGCATCGTGCGTGCGTGTGTGTGTCTTTATTTGGGTGCGTGAGCAGTGAGGTCTTATTAAAATATTTCGAGTGGAAACTGGAAGGACCACTTAGTGGTGCGCGGGAGTTTCACGCCTGAGCTGATACAACATTAAGCCGACAAGATAGCTTATTTGTGCTGAGCTCTGGATTAGTAGCAATAAATCACTGATTAGAATGTATTGACTCGACGTTGACTGCAGTCGCTCCTATTTATTGACCATACTTTTTATGACTTTATTTCACCGGTTTAGTTCGCTTATCTCTTGAGTTGGTTTGTTTAACAAGTTCATACAAATGATTTTACAATGCGGGTTGCTAACTACCATAGATAAGACAAAGGTCATACTCAACCATTATATAAATAAATAAATAAATATTGGGGGACAATCTTACACAAATCGACCTAGTCCCAAACTAAGCAAAGCTTGTACTATGGGTAGTAGACGACGATATACATACTTATATAGATAAATACATACTTAAATACATAGAGAACATCCAAGACCCAAGTACAAAATCCTTGCTAAATGCACAAATAATGCCCTGGCCGGGATTCGAACCCGGGACTTGCTTTGGAGGCAGTGTCACTACTAACTAGGCTAAACAGGCCGTAATTGTAATACATACATACATAAACTCACGCCTATATTCCCAAAAGGGGTAGGCAGAGCACACTAAAACTAATTTCAGTGCCACTATTAGCAATTGTAGGTTTATAGATTGACAATATGTGATATTGCAGTGACAGGATGATTGTAATAACCGTAAAATAAGTTACAATGCAAATAATACAATGGAGAGTACGTTGACCCTGGGGCCCTGGGGTGAGAGTGCCCTTAGAATCTTTTCTGAAGGTAACGCGTGACCAGCTGGTTGGTTCATATCTGGCACAGCGGCTCATCGTTGCCATTCAACGCGGCAACGCTGCCAGCGTTCTAGGCACGCTCCCAGCTGCAGATGAATTAATCAAATCATATTTATAGTTTAAAATTACTTTAGATTTTAACTTTAGTTTTTATTTGTAGATATATTTAAGCACTGTATTAAAACTAATTGTAATTTGGTATCGCATAATAAACTTATAACTACGAGTATGTTAAAAAAATTGAGAGTATCGTTTCAAGTAGGTATGTTTAATGTCACGGATCCCCTCAATATCAATAATATTATTTGAGATAGTGTGTTTGCCATAATCGTCAACTTCCATTATAGTGATTTTATCTAAAGCAGTAAAAAATTGAGGCAAATCTAAATAAACTTTGTGAGGAGCCCTGTATGTTAGGTACTCGTAGGAACCCCCGACATTTTCATTTCAAAGCTCAGTATCTCAAATCAACGGTTAAACAGATTTTCATGAAACAGTCGGGATAAAATTATCTATGACACAAAAAAAACTAAACCAAAATTGGTTCATCCGTTTGGGAGCTACGACACAACAGACAGATACACAGATACAGAAACAGACACGTTAAACTTATAATACCCCTCTCTTTTTGCGTCGGGGGTTAAAATAATCATGTAAACAGGTGTGTTGTGTCTCTCAGATCGTATTGAGCACATAAAACTAAGACACCAATATAGAAATACTCTGAAATTTGCTTGGATACTAGTGACGAATCGTCCGTAGAACTCAATAAGTGGGGTATTTTCCTGATTACTATCAGCATTAAGTTGTTTATTTTACTAAATTAGCAACTTTTTTCAAAACGTGAAAAACGCTCTACTAGTGTGATGTTTTTTTTTATGATATAGGAGGCAATGGAGCAGACGAATCGCCTGATGGTAAGCGATTAGCGCCGCCCATGACACTCTTTTGCAAACATAACTAATGTCGTCACTATCTATTTCATCATCATCATGTCAGCCGAAAGACGTCCACTGCTGGACATAGGCCTCCCCTAAACACTTCCACAATGACCGGTCCAGCGCCACCCGCATCCAGCGGACATCCGCGACCCTTACCAGGTCATCAGTCCACCGTGTGGGGGCCTGTCCACGCTACGTCTTCCGGTACGTGGTCGACACTCGAGAACCTTTCCGCCCCAACGGCCATCGGTTCTACGTGCTATGTATCCCGCCCACTGCCACTTAAGTTTAGCCACTTGTTATACTTTAGTATTTGGTTGATAACCGCCAATACCATTACTTTAATTTTAGCGCCAACTTGCGTTAACTAAAATTTAAAACGTTGTGTGTGCTACTTGCTCATATAAGCTACCAACAAAGTTAGTAACTCAAAGGTAGCTTAGCATATGAAGGGGTCAAAAGCTCTTTTGAACATTTCAAATGCTTAGCTACTTTTGATGCTGACTGTACCTACTTCAAAATAAGACAGGCTAAGAATAACAAGTGACATAAAAAACACAATAATTTATGTTTCACTTTGTCACATTTTCCTTCCAGTCTCTAATGATAAATTTGCAGTCTATTTGAGCGTTTGTTAATTACTAACTTACCTTACTTATCTATTGAACAACTTGACCTATCTTAATAAAAAGATATCGCATCGCAGCTTTGAAATTGATTTGCATTTAATAACGCTTTTAAGACATTTGTTGGAAGCGAACACGATTAGTTTTTGCTATGGACGAACTATATTTATAATAATATACGTCTAAACATAGATGCTTGCGATACGGACACCTGCACATCAAGTTAAACATGCAAAACGACGCAAGGGGAGCTCGGAAGAACTGCCCGTATCCACAACTACAGATAACTCGCCTCAGGGAAACCAGTAACATCTTACATAATTGTCGCATATTTATAATGGGTGTCCAGTTCAAGTTATATAATTTTTAAGAAAAAAAAAACCGACTTCAAAGGGGCAGGTCGGTGAAAGATTATTATACTTAGATGGTGCACTCTTAGATTCCATACAATAAAATAAAAATGGCTATAAGTAAGTTTATAATGGTAGAAGACTATGTACCCTCAATTACTCATGGAATCATGGAAAAACCTTGCTTGCTTGACAAACAAAACGAAGAGAACAAATCGCCAAACGTGAACTACGCGTCGTTGAAGAGTTCCGTTCTGATCATCATCAGCAGTTCCACTTCATCAAATGTCACTTTTATGAATGAAAATGCTTGATTAGTTCATGAAAATACTAAAATCACTATTTGTGTGCCTTTCACATTTGAGGAGTTCCCTCGATTCCTAATGGATCCCATCATCAGAACTCGAGCATGACAAAATCAATCATGAAAATAGAACTTGCTTAACAAACACAGCTAGGAGGACAAATCACCAAACGTGAACTTTTCGTTGTTGAAGAGTTCTGTTCTAATCATCATCAGCAGTTTCACTTCATCCAATGTCACATTTTTGGATGCAAATGCTTGACTTGTTGATAAAAACACAAAAATCACTATATGTTTGCCTTAAAGATTTGAGGAGTTCCCTCAATTCCTCATGAGTCCCTTCATCAGAACTGCGTTTTGTCAAAAACGGGACCAATTTGGATGTATATACTTACAATTAAAAAAAGATTTTTCCAAATCGGTTAAGAAATAACAAAGTTATGGAGTAACAAACATAAAAAAAAATAAAAAAATAAAAAAACATACAACCGAATTGATAACCTCCTCTTTTGAAATCTTGAAGTCGGTTAAAAAGACGCGAGTTCACAGCTAACTGGTGGTTGTGAATAGCAAAGCTGCAAGATCGTCCGAATGTGAAACAGTTTCATACAAAAAATACTGTTTACCGACAAGCCTTGATGCTATTAATGTCATCATGCAGGCGTAAAATTACCACCTTTCGTGTAAATTTCAATACGAGATCGAGAGTGCGCGCGCGCTGCCTTCATGATTGCAAGGAACCTCGATCAACTAAAATACTTTGGTATTATTTCTTTAAAAATTCGCATGTATTATGTTGATGAGCCGAGTTAAAAACCGTATACATGGTACGGCAATAAAATATTTTTCGAGTGATTCGTGTTAAATTGCCCATGAGATTAGCCTTAAGTCTCGCTTTGAAGAAAAATCGAATGATGTTTGGATTTATGTAGCCGTTTATTATAGACATTTGTTTTATGTGGTGTTTTATAAAATTTTACTGAAGCTCCATCCGTGGAAAAAGGCATAATAACTTTGGTAATTATCAATACTTTGTAAATTTAATTTAACTGAAAAAAAACTGAGATTTAAATCATTAAAAGCTCCGAAATTAAAAATTAATATAAGTAAATATAAAGGTACA
The DNA here is from genome assembly GCA_905163555.1 of Notocelia uddmanniana. NCBI lineage: Eukaryota > Metazoa > Arthropoda > Insecta > Lepidoptera > Tortricidae > Notocelia > Notocelia uddmanniana. The sequence goes on from LR991055.1 coordinate 30,610,684, forward strand.
TTGACTATTTATTATTCCCGGAATCAGGTTAAAATCAAAAAGACGAGCTTTAAGGGCCTGGGTCACTAATTAAAGAGACACAAGTAAAGAAAGTGAGAGAGAAAGCACTTCAGGAAAATGACGTCGCACAATCTAAGCGCTATAGTAGTTGAGTGTGCCATTAATTTTGTGTACATGTTACGTAAGAGGGATAGAACATAACACATTCTTTCCCCTAAAAAAGTAAATTTTTAACAAAAAAACACACCGACTCCAAGTTTTGTCAGACCCCTTCCTCCTGCTATATAATTAGAGGAGTTCTTTCGATGTAGCCTTACTTACCCCATCCTCTTGGTATATAATTTGAGGAGTTCCCTCGATTTTTCCAAGATCCCGTCATCAGCTCCAGACTTGGTGACAATGGGACCAACTAGAAAACAAACCCTTTCAAACAAAAAAAGAATTTTTGAAATCGGTCCACTAGTCTCCGAGTAATCGGTGAACATACAATATATATATACATATATATATTCCGACGAATTGAGAACCTCCTCCTTTTTTGAAGTCGGTTAAAAAAGTAAAAATCATAAATTAAAATAATTAAAAACGAAGAAGAAGACCAAGCACAAGCTACATTAAACAAATATGAGGAAAAATTTGCGTGACAGGAGTCATTTCGTATATGGAAATCAAGGAGGCCCCAGTGGAAATCGAAGACGCCCGTCACACTCGCACTCGCATACTTGTCAGAACGTGACGATTGTCTTCACCACGACAATAAGTGATATAATTTTTAAGAAAAAAAACCGACTTCAATGGGGGAGGCCGGTGAGAGAATATTATACTTAGATGATGCACTCTTAGATTCCATACAATAAAATAAAAATAGCTGTAAGTATGTTTATAATGGTAGAAGACTAAGTACCCTCAATTCCTCATGAAATCCTCCATCAGAACTCAAGCTTGACAAAATGTGTCTTAAAAATCTAGCTTGCTTGACAAACAAAACGAAGAGAATAAATCGCCAAACGTGAACTACGCGTCGTTGAAGAGTTCCGTTCTGATTATCATCAGCAGTTCCACTTCATCAAATGTCACTTTTTCGAATGAAAATGCTTGATTAGTTCATGAAAATACTAAAATCACTATTTGTGTGCATGTCACATTTGAGGAGTTCCCTCGATTCCTAATAATTCCCATCATCAGAACTCGAGCATGACACAAATTTATCGTGAAAATAGAACTTGCTTAACAAGCACAGCTAGGAGGACAAATCGCCAAACGTGAACTTTTCGTCGTTGAAGAGTTCTGTTCTGATCATCATCAGCAGTTCCACTTCATGAAAATCACATTTTTGTATGAAAATGATCGATTTGTTGATAAAAACACAGAAATCACTATATGTTTGGCCTTAAGATTTGAGGAGTTCCCACAATTCCCTATGGATCCCATCATCAGAACTGCATTTTGATAAAAACGGGACCAACTTGGATATACATACTTACAATCAAAAATAGTACATTTCGATGCTAGTGCGGAAAGTATGTCATTTCTTCACGAGTACCGAGGGATGCCACGAGCCGCAGGCGAGTGGCAAGACTCGGGACGAGTGAAGAATGACATTTCCGCACGTGTATTGAACGACGTTTTTTAATACAGTTGCGAAAAAATAAGAAAAACAACAAGTAATATTTATAAAAACAATATCGAATGTTGCCTTTAGAAACTTAAAACATGCTTGCAGTAAGTAAAAACGCCTCTTCTTTGACAGGCGTTTCGGCAGCTATTCCGTTCCACTCAGACAACTTATTTTGAACGGTTTTTCAATATTAAATATTAAAAAATAAACGTGTTATAATGATGAAGAGGTAAATAATAAAATATGAAATGTGTATATTTTTCGTATTCTGATATTAACAGTAGGTTTTTATGTTGATTACGACGTTTAAAGGAAACTAATATTTAACACCCAGCAATAAGGAGTCATGCATTGGAACAAGCATAAATTTAAAAAAATTGGAAAAGTGAAAAGCACTAGTGCGCGAAAACCAACTTTCCGCACGCTAAACAGCTACGTAAAGTAGCACTTTTTGAGCAACTGTATTAAAAAAGAATTTTCAAAATCGGTTAAGAAATGACGGAGTTATGGAGTAACAAACATTGAAAAAAAAACGAAAAAAAAAACATACTACCGAATTGATAACCTCCTCTTTTGAAATCTTGAAGTCGGTTAAAAATGGCAACCATCATAGGCCCGCCAGATAGAGTCAGATCGAGATGTACTACGTCGAGAAGAGTATAACTCTAAAGTTGTTATGATGAACAGAAAAAATACATTCGAAATAAATATATTTCTACAAGGTATTTCACAACACTAAATAATATTTTTTACGTTACCAATGAACAAATTATACGAAAAAAGTTAAATTTCACCTTGTTTATGCAATTTTAAAGATTTAAGCAACCATAGAAAATCGTGACGTCATTAGGCATATTTCCCTACGAACTTCATACTAGCCGAGCGTTTTTGACGTTTCGTAAAAAGTTCCTGCCATGCGACACTGGTCATAGAAACACTCGCCTGGAAAAAAATGAGTTTATTGAGTATATCATAATTAGAGGTGAATAGTACCTAATTGTATACATTTTAAGTATGTACTGCTGCAAGCGTGTACTTGTAAACATTTATTTGTGTGCTTTTAGGCACATTTTTTTTTCTTAGTCTTGGATGTTTCCTAACTATTTAATTATTTATTTATCTTTATTAAGTATTTATTTATACCGTCGCCTAGTACCCTAACCATAGCACAAACTTTGCTTCGTTTGGGTCTAGATCGATTTGCGTTAGATTGTCTACATATTATTATTTACTATACCACCGCCATCAAACGTACGCATATTGCTAGTTGAAGTACATACAAAATATACATTTTTTAGTTATCGAACAAAATTGGCGATATCGCGATCTATCATAAAACAACGTTAAATCTTGCCCCAGCTCATTGCATATTCAGTGAGGATGATCGCAAGATTTAGTGGTCGCGGGGAACTGCACTGTGAACGGAAGTGAACTTTTGTATAAATCAGTAGCTACTGCGCTACTTCTTTACTCACTTAATTTAGTTCTTAATATGACCTTTAATCGTCTTTGATAGTATCAAGTTGTTTAAATAGCGTATACGTTTAGCTATGTCTAAATACTTACAGTACCTTGGCAGGGGGTCTACTCCGAAATTCGAAATCCGAACTTCGAATCGTGCCATCCCTTTCACACTTCTGTCATACACCATATGAGCGAAAGGGACGGCACCATACGAAGTTTTGATTTCGAATTTCGGAGTAGACCCCCAGGGTCTGGTACGCGCTTAAAATCGGCTCATATACAGATTTAGGGTTCTCCTCATAATGACCGCAAGACTGACCACAAGACAGATGACTTTTGGTTTTCTACATTTAAGAGGGCGCAGTACGTTTGGTTCTCCATACAAACGTATTTATGCTCTCATTTTAAAACGCCATGCTAGAATAACATGAAACTTTGTATACACAATGAGATCCAGCTTTTCTTGGGCGGAAATTAGGTCTGTTGCTTGAAATCATAATGGCGAAAAAATACAGCGATTATTAAGGTTTTCATACAAGCCGTAAAAAACTCAAAAAACCGCTGTATTTTTTCTTTTTCAATTTCTAGCAACAGAAACTAATTTCCGACCTAGGTATGCCGGATCTCATTGTGTATACAAAGTTTCATGTTATTTTAGCATGGCGTTTTAAAATGAGAGTCTAAATACGTTTGTATGGAGAACCGATCCACACCGATCGTACTGCGCCCTCTTAAGAGTACATTTTGTCGCTAAGCCGATGCTTAAACTATGTTTGTCGGGCCATATCCAGACTAGGTCCTTGATTTCCATTAAGAACGTGACATGACTGCTACCGTCCGTTTATTAGAAAGTATTACCTATGTTGGTTTATGAAGATTTATCAATCGACCCCTTCCTCGCTTGCCTTAACAAGTAAATTTTTAACAAAAAAACACCGACTCCAAACTTTGCCAGACCCCATATTCCTGCTATATAATTTGAGTTCCTTCGATGTAGCCTTACTTACCCCATCCTCTTGGTATATAATTTGAGGAGTTCCCTCAATTTTTCGAAGATCCCGTCATCAGATACAGACTTGGTGACAATGGGACCAACTAGAAAACACACCCTTTCAAACAAAAAAAGAATTTTTGAAATCGGTCCTCTAGTCTTCGAGTAATCGGTGAACATACATAAAAAAAAACCGACGAATTGAGAACCTCCTCCTTTTTTGAAGTCGGTTAAAAATGGAAACATCAATCTTCGATGACATACAGGACCTACTAAATTAAAGATCACACTTTTTTCGTACAAAGTGACCAATCATTTGACTCCAATTTTATTAATTGTTTATAGCAGTTTTCCTTTATCCATACACAAACATTTTCTTTATACATAAACACACGCCTGTATTCACAAAAAGGGCAGGAGGAATACACGAAATATAATTTCACTGCCATTTTTATCCGTTAATTTATTAAGCTATATCAGGCTTATATTTTATATATTTATATATATTTGCCTATATTTATCCGTTATTATAAGTAGGTATTGTTGTTCGATTATTGCGCTTTTGTTTAATAATTCGTAATCATTCGTTTTAAACACTTACATCCTGAGTCATGTCGTGTTTTCATCTTTATTTTGACTGATATAATTGCGACGAATGTGGTTGAGTCACTCGATATATTATTTCAGTATTTACCTCCTTCGCAATTTTACTCAGTGTCTCAAACTGTTACAATTAGCCGAAATCAACCCTAGTTTTTATTCTATTACACACATAGGTTATTGAACAAAATGCCGTCAGAAATGTATTGGGTGGGGATTCACGGAGCGCCGGCATTCTTGCGTCAAACAATGTCACTTAGTATGAACAAGTGTTCACAAAGAACAACGGTAGGTATTCACAACGCTTGACTAACTACTAATCTCAGAAATACCAGTGTAAGTCTCACTTCCAAACACACAAAGTGGCAAAGAATCGTGAGGTCAAGATATACTAGGGGCCAGTGGGGAAATATGTTGAAACTGTGGATTGCACATGATTTTATAACCGACATATCGCCTCATTAATACATAGTTACAATTGTCAACTAATTAAGCTTCAGTTTACCCAGCCAGCTGATTATTATGCGTGATCACCATTTAAATGTTAATTAGATTTATTAGCGCACCTGATCAAACCTGCTTCAACATAAACTTTTTTGTGAAAAACATTAAACTGTAGCCAGCATTCACCTAGCAAACCGTTTGTGACTCCACAAACATATTTAAGCTAATTTAACAACATCGACGCTAATTATTATGTATAAGAATTAGTAATTAAATAATTCTCGACATTTTTAAAAGTTTAATATTCACATTTAGATGTTTATCTGAACTACCAGATTCTACTGCGTTCGCGGCTGTTACAAACACTATCTTAGATCGGAGAAAATTGTCAGCGACGTCTCTCAAACACGGCTATAAATTCCGTCTGATGTCGATTTGTTTGGTATCGTTAATCAAAACGTTTCAAACGTGGTGCATAGGTAATACCGGGTGAATATTGAGCAACCACAGGAAACGCTACCGGGCAATCTAGCGGCCGATCTACCGATTAATTAGTTCGATCACCGGCACAATGCGGACAATGTATCGCGGCAGTGGTTTTCGCTCACTCATCGCGGCAGCTGGGTGCGAGAGCCCACCGAAGACAAATGACGGTCAACCCCTTACGTTTGACTTGACTGACTTATGTGTGTGACCTAGCTCATCTGTAGTGAGTTTGGAAAGTCTAAGGAGATGTAGTAAAACCAAAAACTGGCCGTGCGAGTCGGACTCGCGCACCGAGGGTTCCGTAAAAAATATTTTTATTATATGATGTAACTAAAAATTTCAGCTGAATGACGTCCACTGCTGGACATAGCCTCCCCCAAAGACCTGTCCTGCGCCACCCGCATCCAGCGGACACCCGCGACCCTTACCAGGTCATCAGACCACCGTGTGGGGGGCCTGCCCACGCTACGCCTTCCGGTGCGTGGTCGCCACTCGAGAACCTTAGAGAAATGTAGAAAAAATTACGGTTTACGTAATTTTTCCTTCATCTGTGCTATAAGACGTTGCTTCATGCCAAATTTCAAGATTCTAAGTTCACGGGAAGCATCCTGTAGGTTGTGATTCCCTTGCGAATGTCGAAAATTTGCGGAAATTGCAGCATAAACGGCTGTATCGTTTGTTTGCGTTGGTTTCGAAGTTGATTTTTTCACAGCTCCAAGGGACAGTAGACCTGAGTATTTTATATAAATTCCAGCTTGATACCTCCACGCGTTCCTGAGAAAAAGGGTCTTGACAGACAGACATACGGACGGACAACAAAGTGATCCTATAAGGGTTCCGTTTTTTCCTTTCGAGGTACGGACCCCTAAAAATTAGTTGAACGCCCTTCCAGTGTATTTCTGCTTAGATGTGATGTACGCATACGAGGCTTGCACTGAAAGTGGCGGGAATCGAATACTTATTAATTTATTTTTAACATGTATTATACCTTTTTATAATCTCTGAAGTTTCCTTATCTCAACACACTGGCCACTTAGAAAAAAAAAGTATGGTTCGGTTTCAATTGTTTATTGAAGTCGTCGAGTCACTGCTTAAAATGGAATTGTGCCGTGAAAATTTCAGAGCTATGATTTATTATGACTTTAAAAGTGGACTAACACAAAAACAATGTGAAGAGCGGATGGTTGCTGCTTTTAATATTGAAGCTCCTTCAAAGACTACAATATACAGGTGGTATTCAGAATTTCAACGTGGCCGTGTATCCCTCACCGACGAAGTGCGTGAAGGTCGACCAAAATCGGCAGTCACGCAAGAAAACGTCGATGTTGTGCGTCGTCTGATAAATGAAGACCGACATGTGACATATCGGGAAATTCAAGAGCACCTGGGTATTGGAATGAGTCAAATACAAATTATTTTAAAAGAAGAATTAGGCGTGAAAAAGTTATTTTCCCGTTGGATACCTCACCTATTGTCTGACGAGCAGAAAATAGTCCGTGTCAATTGGTGCCGCAAAACTTTGAAAAGATTTAACAAGGGACGCTCAAATGCTGTTTTTAGCATAGTATCAGGTGACGAGTCGTGGATATACGCTTATGAGCCTGAAACTAAAAACCAATCCCGAGTATGGGTCTTCGAAGACGAGCTCAAACCCACAAAAGTTGTTCGTTCTCGCAGTACGGCTAAGAAGATGGTGGCTACGTTTATCTCTAAATCTGGTCACGTAGCTACTGTGGCTCTTGAGGATCGTAGAACAGTCAATGCTGATTGGTACACCACTATTTGTTTGCCGAACGTCTTTGCTGAACTCCGAAAAACAAACCCTAGTCGTCGCATCATCCTTCACCACGACAACGCCAGCCCACACACCGCTCGGACAACAACTGAGTACCTGGACGGTGAAAAAGTCGAAATATTGGACCACCCTCCATATAGCCCTGACTTAAGTCCCAACGACTTTTTTACATTCCCCAGAATCAAGGACAAACTGCGTGGTCAGCGGTTTCAGACGCCAGAAGAAGCAGTGGAGGCCTATAAAATAGCCATTTTGTCGACCCCTACTTCAGAGTTCAAAAAGTGCTTTATAGACTGGTTTGAACGCATGCATAAGTGCATGAAATACAAAGGAGAATATTTTGAAAAACAATAAAAATAAATAAACTCACTTATACTGCATATTTTCTTCTATTCCCGAAACTTTCAGTTTTACCCTCGTATAGGCGCAATACACAGAAACTCCGAAATTGGTTGACTCTACATAATATGTTTCTAGATAATATTATAAAATCAGTCTCAATCGGTCTAGTGGTTTCGGAGAAAATTGGCTCTCAGACGGACGAACAGACAGACACACGAGTGATCCTATACCTAATGGTTCCATTTTTTTCCTATTGAGGTACGGAACCCTAAACACGAATGCGTGCGGGTGTGCGTGGCGTGCGCGTGTGCCTCGACTTTTATAGAATCACTCGTGTATCTGTATGTCTGTCCGTCCGTCTGCCACAGCCATATGGCTCCAAAACTACTAGACCAATTGTGATGAAATTTGGTACACTATAATATACCAAATTTCATACGGAAGTTTAACGTAAATAACGTAATTAACACTTTTGGAGGATAATTTAGGAAATTGAAAAAAGTTATCCTATTTATGATGAATAGTTTTGAAATTGAATAAAATAGGTGAAAATTGATCATTCCATATTTTAGGAGCGTTCGTGGCCCCACGGCGCCCGCGAACCGCGTGCGGTATGCGAGGTTAAGTAATGTGGGCGCAGGTCAGTTCTTGGATGGGTGACCGCTTTGAGTGGTTACCAACTGAGCGCTCCCGTGCTTTGGAAGGCACGTTAAGCCGTTGATCCCGGCTGTTGGCTATGACAGCAGTCGTTAAGCCAAGTTAGAGGCCTCCGGGCGGCTTGAGAACTTCTGAAAGTCAAGTTGCCCACTCACTTGACAAAGGGGGCTCGAAGTTGCACCACGTCCGTAGGGAGTACCCACCGTTACCTTACACGTGACCCCTCTGTGGTGCTAAAAGTGCAACAAAAAATGGCAACCGTATTTGTCTTCTCGAAGATCTCAGGGTTCGAAAATAAATGCCATACGATTATTATTATTTTTATTCCATATTTTGAAATTCTTAACTTAGATAACCTATTTCGTACCTGGTAGGTATTTAGGTATATTTACAGCCCCTACTTAATTTTTGCTCGCGAAAGTCATCGTGTATTTGATACTCCATAAGAAACATCATCTACTAAAGATAAAAAGTATCATTTGCCCTTCTTTCAGCGATTTAAGCGCGAACAGATATTAAGAGGGCGCAGTACGCTCGGTTCTCCATAAAAACGTATTTACCCTCTCATTTTAAAACGCCATGCTAGAATAACATGAAACTTTGTATACATAATGGGATCTGGCATGTCTAGGTCGAAAATTAGTTTCTGTTGCTAGAAATAGTAAAAGAAAAAAAATACAGCTGTTTTTTTAAGTTTTTTACGGCTTGTATGAAAACCTTAATAATTGCTGTATTTTTTCTCCATTATAATTTCAAGCAACAGAAACTAATATCCGACCTAGATATGCCGGATCCCATTGTGTATACAAAGTTTCATGTTATTCTAGCATGGCGTTTTAAAATGAGAGGGTAAATACGTTCGTATGGAGGACCGAGCGTACTGCGCCCTCTTAAGTCCACGACCCAGGCACAACTTACAAATTCAAATTCAAATTAATTTATGGCCAAAAAATAGTACAAAATCCCTTATACTAAACATAAAAACTTATAATTAAAATATTCAAATTTGTGTTGGGTTGGGCAATGGGTGCTCGTCGCAGCATATGCAGGGCTTGAAGCCTTGCGCTGGTTTTCAGACGAGTCCCTTCGACAGGGTTGGTCGTAACACTACGAGTACGTCTATCGGTTTCAAATAATTTAGAATTAAACACACTTAAGCATTTAATGTACCTAACTCCTATGTGTGTGTCTGTCTTAAGTGTTAGAGGTGTTAAAATACTATAAATACATATATTTGCAGAACATGGTCTCGTCTCCTGCATTGATACTGTGACTCACCATAAAACGTGTCTTGATCATATTTTCGTGTCGAGACACTGTGGGGCAGAATCGATTGTCTGTTCTGCTGACCTGACGGATCATGATGTTACCTTGGCTGGAATCTCGCTTACAATGCAAAAGCAACGCAATGTGCAAAGTCGTTATAAAACCATTGTTGATTACATTTCGCTGAAATCTGAGCTGCAAGCGGTAGATTGGACCCCAATCTTAAATAGCTGTGACCTCGACGACTCTGTAGATATGTTTTCCACGAGAATCTCAGCGGCAGTGGCCAATAACTCCAAAAATGTAAAGCTAAACAGGTCCAAACACATTCTTCAGCCTTGGATGACTCCAGGGTTGCTTAGATGTGCTAAACAGAGAGATAAGCTGCATATGGAACAGCGAAAAGACCCTTCAAATGATATCAAGAGGATTGTTTATACTCGCTACAGGAACTTCTATATAACTCTCCTCAGGAACCTTAAGACTGATCATGACCGCAAGGAACTGGCACAAAATATGGGCGCACCTAAAAAGCTTTGGAGTTCAATTAAAACCATCACACACAGAAACCCTCCTGTCAAACCATCCGATGACCTACTAAACATTAGTTCTGGTGCTCTAGAATCCCTTAACGAATGTAACATGTATTTTTCAACAGTTGGTTCTAAGCTCGCTGAATCAGTAATGTCACGTTTAAAAAACAACCAAGAAGCTTTGGCCATGAAAGTAACTACAGCAAAAAGTAATAAATTCTCAGGTTCCTTCTATATTGAGCCCACGGACCGCCATGAAGTCCTAAGCCTCATAAACAAACTAGATGTCAATAGTGCACCAGGTCATGATGGGGTGAGTAATAGACTTTTAAGGGCTATCGGCGATGTCATTTCAGAGCCACTTGCGGCTATATTTAATCTTAGTTTCGCATCAGGATCCTTTCCAAAGGAATGGACAACCGCTATGATAGTTCCAATACATAAAGGAGGACCTAAAGACGCACCGTGTAACTATCGCCCTATCTCACTCCTAGTCGCTTATTCCAAATTGCTTGAACGCATAGTAAACAAGAGACTCATCCAGTTCTTGGAAAAAAACCGGCTCCTGTCTGATCGTCAATTTGGCTTCCGGCAGGGTAGGTCCACGGAGGAAGCAGTAAAACTTCTGACTGACATCGTCGTATCTCATCTTGATGAAGGTAAAAGTTGTATTGGTGTCTTCCTGGATTTGGCCAAGGCATTTGACACGGTCTCGATTCCCATATTGCTTAAGAAGCTAGAAGCGTTCGGAATTCGAGGAAAAGCACTCGACTGGTTTTCTAGTTATCTCACTGGTAGAAGGCAGCGAACTAAAATCGGTAACTTGATAAGCGCAGCGCAGTCTGTATCATTTGGCGTACCACAAGGAAGTATTCTGGGTCCTACGCTGTTCATTGCATACATAAACGATATTATGTCATTGGAACTAAGTAACAGCGAGGTCTTGTGTTACGCCGATGATACAGCAATCGTTTTTCATGGAGATTCTTGGCAACACGTTCACAATGCGGCTGTTTGGGGGCTTCAAATCCTGTCCAGGTGGTTAGACCAAAACCTTCTGACTCTGAATGCAGACAAAACTAAATTCTTGGGCTTCCATAAAACTGCTGCGTCTTCTCCCCCTACCTCTCTGTCATTCTTAAAAGTGCACAATGACACATGCTTAGTACCGAACTCCCAAATATCAGCCTGCTCCTGTGATGGTATAAAAAGGACTGGTTCTCTAAGATACCTTGGCGTAATAATAGACGAGAACCTTAACTTTAAGAGTCATATCGCAACCACTGCCGGCCGGGTTCGCAAACTTATTTACACAATGAAGCTATTGCGTGAACCTGCCGGAGATAAATTGCTTAAGGTGGTGTATTTAGCTCTATGCCAGTCGATTTTGGGTTATTGTGTACTTGCCTGGGGAGGTTCTGCAAAATCTAATTTGATTGTCCTGGAGAGAGCGCAAAGAGCGGTTTTGAAAGTCTGCTTGGGAAGACCTCGGCGGTATCCGACTTCAGATCTCTTCAAAGAAGCTGCAGTTCTAAGTGTTCGCAGATTATTCCTGTTGCGTGTAACCATGCATGTACACAACAAAACTCTGAGATCGCCCGAACACCGAGACATGGTACAAAAAAGAGTCTTCAAAATCCCCAAACCTCATGTCAACACGGTTTTTGCAAAGAGGTTTTCAAAGTATCTTTTCCCTCACATATACAACAAAATGGTAAAAATCTGCGACATAAGGCACAGTAGTGTTATTGAGGCTCAAGCTCTCATCCGTATTCTCCTCCTAGGATGGAACTACGATACGTCTGAGGACATTGTTAATTAACTAAAACTGTAGTGGACATCAATCTCGGTTATATTCTGAATTGAAAGATGTTATTTATTTATTTATTTATTTTTGTATAGGTTTACTATTCATGCTATGCTCGCGCGCACACAATTATAACTCTCTCACACACAATCACACACACACTCCCACACACATACACAAACATGCACACACACACACACACACACAAACGCACATACAAACACTCACCCAAATAGGATTTAATTAATTAATAAATTAACTGTAAGTTTGAAGATATCAAAAGTCGCATCACTCTGGCAATTCATACTGTGCTTGAAACCCACGACACAGGCTTTGCCTAGTGTGGGTGTCATTGCAAATTCTGTGTATAGTCTTTTTAATTTCTGGTAAATAAATGATTTTGATTTTTTTTTTGATTTTTTGATTTTGATTTACACATATTTACATATATCTTCATAAATATAGACATGTCTGTTTACCTATGTACGATGTACATGTGTTCCCATATAAGAATGTGTGATGTGAGTCAAGTGTTAAATTATGTGTGCTGAGTTTTAAATTTGCCTCTGCAATACGAGATAATGAGTCTTACGTCACTACTTTCCTCTCGGGCGATAACTTTTGAATGCTTCAGAAAACTGTATCAAGGAGCGCCGTGAACCTCAGCTGCGCACACGCAGCGCACAGCTAACAATCTTTCCACCGCTGACAAGTTTATTTATTCACAATAGCACATCAACAGACATCTGATACTTGTACAATTGAAAAGAAATCACTAAATATAAGTATCTATACGGAAGCACAGCTGACGTTTATGGGGCTGCATGATACAACTGTCTGAAGAAGCATTTTAAAAGATGGGCCAGTCAACTTTTATGCCGACACTTTTATTTTACCGGATTTCAACAAACATTATCATTATATCAGTGCTTATTTTCATTTTTGATAATGTATTCAAGTTACTAGACTATCAATTGATCTTTTCCAAGTACTGTGAAAAATATTTTTCTCAAACATGCGCCTAAATGTATGCATTAATGTCACGAAAAGAGGACATGAAGTTACCTGTTTATGGCTTCCTACATTACTTCTTGGCCGGCGGCCAAGAAGTAATGTATGGAGAATGTATGAAACTAACATTATTGGCCGCTGCTCTAACTTTTTAAATTTGCTTACTAAAATGAACTGATAAAGGAAATATTACATAGAGCCAACCGTCACGATTTTGTATATATATTTTTAATTTGTTATGTAAATTGTTTTTTTTTTCTGTTTTTCCGGTTTTTTTTATCATTCTTGTATTTTTGTATTTTGTTGTTCTTTTTTCGAATTTTTCGAGTATTTATGTATTTTTTTTAGTTTTTTCGTGTTATTTTGTAGCGTTTTTTGTATTTTTTGATATTTTTGAACTTTTTAAAAATATTTTCGTTTTTTTTTGTACTTTTCGTTTTTTTTTGTTTTTCCAAGTTTTTGGTAGTTTTTTTAGTTTTTATGTGTTTTGGTATTTTTTAGTTCTTTCGTGTTTTTTGAAATGGTGCTTGTATTTTGTAGCATTTTTCGTGTTTTTATTTAATTTCCGTTATTTGTCGTGATGCTTTGCTATTTTTGAACGTTTTGTATTTTTTAGTTTTTTTTACATAGTATTTTTTTATTGTTTTTTTTTCTAACATGTTTGAGAAAAGTACTATACAATCCTCGGCCGGAACAGGGATCCCTTACTTCACGGCCTCTGCAGTAATGTACTATTAATTTCAGAAACGTGTGGAAGTGGGTTAAAGTGTCGACTGAGTTACTCCCAGTTAGTCCGCGGATTTGCATTTATACTTAAATAGTGAATTGTCCACTGAGTTTTATTATTATTACCTATGTACTGAGTTGTATCGTTCTTGTAATTGGTAAGATGATAAATAAATAATACAGGAGGTTATGGTTATATAAACACAAAATGATTAAATTGTGTTTATTTTCCACCGACGGTAAAAAATCAGGTACCGTTATCGTACTTATGGTCTAAAAATTATGTGGTACGTTTATTTGCCTTACGTTTGTTCTCATACAGGGGTGTTGGTCACAAACAGACTCGTCCTCACCCCTCACCTCACATCTCACCCTTTTTTATATGGAGACTGTCAAACGTAGACCCGGGTATGTCCTTAAACTACGACCAAGACCACCGGGGAATGGGCAGCAGCATTCCTAGAGTGCGGTGGACATACTGCGATCGCCAACCCGCATGCCAAGCGTGGCGATTATGGCATTTACCCCCCATGAAATTGGGGGAGGCCTATGTCCAGCAGTGGACGTCATAGGGCTGATATGGTGTCAAACGTCATTTGTCAAATTTGGCATTATTTATGTCGGTTATCGACCAGTTAATTTAATGTGCAAGTTTGCGATCAATTAGATGAATTAGTCGATTTTTATATGGTTTCTTATTCAATAACTAACAAGAGACGGGCTCGGAACTAACTTAAAAAAGACAAACATCATACTAGTCGATAAGTGACTATTTTCTACAACAAAGTGGTGAGACATTTAATAGTCCAAAGGGTACACACTCGTACAAGTACCAAGGCTGCATTGTAAATGACGAAAGTGCCCACAGTGTCGAAATAAAATGGCATTACATTGTCCTGATTTAGCATCCTGAATAGGGGAGGGGAGTTCAAGCCTCTGGCTCTAACATATAAGTATGTCCCGCTCGAAATGTTCTTAATTCAGGAAGGTGTAATAACCCCATGATGCTTATATGGAGCTTTGCCATCTCCTCTGCAAACGTTCCGTGAAGATCTCTACTAGAGTGCGGTTAGCATGGCGCTATGTTTTTTCGGTTCTTCTGTATGGTGTTCAAACATGGAGTTAACCCAAACTATGATTTATCACTCGTAAGTTCTTGAAATGTGGGTATACAACATAATTCTGAATATATCATGGACGGATAGTTTCTAATGAAAGAGTTCTGCAGTATATTGATAAAGGACGTTAAGGTTATCAAAACTATCATAAAATGCAAACTACAATATTTGGGCCATATGTATACCTTATGCTTAATGAGAAACGGCAACTCATTATACAATGGAAGGTCCAAGGAAAAATACCTCCCGGAAGAAGGCCACTCGTATGAAGTATCCTCGCACTTTTTTTATCCCACGTCAGTGGCAAACAAGCATAAGGCCCTCCTGGTGGTAAGCGGTCACCGCAGCCTATGGACGCCTGCAATTCCAGAGTTGTCACGTGCGCGTTACCGACCCCTTAAAAAGTTATACACTCCTTTCTTGAAGAACCCCAAATGTAGTCCCTCGGGAAAACCTCAGCAGGGAGCTCATTCCGCAACCGGAGCGTCCGAGGGAGGAAAGTCCTCTGAAATCGTACCTTACGCGACCATTTAGGTTTTAAGGTGTGAGGATGAATGCCTTACCGACGACGAGCGGTGCGATGGTAGAAAGCGGCCGTGGGCATCATGTCGTACAGCTCTTCGGAGCACAACTCATTATACAAGCGATACAACACGCACAAGAAGGCAAAGTTTCTCCTCAAAGTTGCACTTGATTCAATCTGAGCATAAGATCTTTATTCCAAGCGGCCGCCTCAGAAGTTCGTATAGTCCATATGATAGCCGAGCTGCAATAGGACATATCACTTGAAGAAGAATTCCATAACTACTAAATAAAATGTATGCAACGCATTTTTTTAATGGATACTTGTTCGTTGGAAGCTTGTAAGAGTTACCTACCATATGCTCAGCGTTTTAAATTTTAAGGTTGTGTTAAAATTTGCAATCCTTTTTTCAGCGACTTGCCGGTATCCGATTGAGCTGAAATTTCGCATACTTATGCAAGTCCGGTGACAATGCTATATTATGGTACCACGGAGTTGATCTGATGATGGAGACGGAAGGTGGCCATAGCAACTCCTAAACTACACAAGATAAACCCATCGTGTTTGGGCTCATTCCAACCGTCTCAACTAATAGTTGATGATTGTGGAAAAAGTACAGTCATCAAAAATGAAAATTTTGACAGAAATCGATTATTATTTAGGGTTTTTAACTGTTAACCCGTCAAGCGGGCTAGTAACACACGTGTGTTCCTAACAAATTTTGAATTTCGAATATATTTGTTATAGTTATAGTTGAAATTACAATACATTTTTAATTGACATTTCGTTTCACGGGTTAACACTTATATTTACCAAATTGAACAAATGTCCTTCAGGTGGTTGCAAACTGACGCTGGTCGTACTGGCGTAAAATGTATTTAATATCAGAAGCTTATTAGAATCGTCTTAGAAATTAAGATAGCTTTTATAACTCGAGATTGCAATGTTCTTAGCTGAGTGATACACAATATTTGTACAAAAGCTAATAGGTATGTATGTATGTAAGCACTTTATTGTACACAATTACAGGTTGAAACATGAAGAGGTCACAAAGCGTTTAAGGATAAAGGCGAGCTTATCCCTATAAGGGATCTCTTCCAGCTAACCTTTGAGCAATTGAGTGGAAGGTAGGTAGAATAAGACTTAAACTTAAACCATGTACAATACAAATAAAACAGAGCAATATATATATGAAAAATTAAACTTATAATGTATGCATAAATGTAATCGGTAAATATATACATTATATAAATATACAAATGTCGCAAATATGAGTAAATTAATAAAATGTATAAAACTCTCACCTCGCACACTCACTCACTCTTATCTTCTAGCAAAAAATACCAATTTAATCACACTAAAAATGACCAGTCCGCCACAATTAGAATTTTGAGGTCCGGTGAGTAAACTAGAAAAGAAAAGATCTTTCGTAATACTGCCGTAAGTGAAAATTACTGTTACATACACCTAAGGACGTCCACTGCTGGACATGGGCCTCCCCCAAATTCACAGGGGGTATATGCCGTAATCGCCACGCTTCGCATGCGGGTTGGCGATCGCAGTATCTCCACCGCACTCCAGGGATGCTGCTGCCCATCCCCCGGTGGTCTTGGTCGTAGTTTTAGGATATACCCGGCTCCTACTGTTGTACTGTACATACACAACCACTAAATTGCTGTTTTAATTTTGGATTACGAAATACTTTCGTAAAATGGTGGTGGTATCTATATTATTTGTACCTCTATCAATTTCAAATCGAAAAGCATACACATTTAATGTAAAGCCCCCTTGCTATAAAACTGGCGTTAGAGTGACATTAGGGTATTACACAACACATTTTTTTTACGTTACCGTAATAAACGCATAATAAATTATTTCATTTTTTATCATTTCAAACAAATCATACGAGAATACACGGAAAAAAACCATACTTCAGCTTATTTATGCAATTTTAAAGATTTTTAAATACATAATCATGAAACAAAGTACGCAGTTTGACTATAGAAAATTCTGACGTCATTAGGCACATTTTAAGAGCTTTTTGACGTTACATAAAAAGTTGCTAATTTGACTATCATTGAAACAGCGTATTAAACACACTTGGTCGGGGAAAGAAAAAAATTTCCTCACATTAAAACCTACAGTTTTGGAAGCTTTTTCTATTCATTAAATAAGGTCTTCAGATTATCATCGTGCGTTTATCCCCAGTGCAGCAATTGAGCATTCAGTAAATTGAAGATAATAATGTCAATCACTGGCACCATGTGTTCACTAATTCCTACACTCGGGATTATTTATCAATTATATATGTTCAAATAAGTTATGTGTAATGATAAAATTATCCCCTGTTTGTCCATCGAGTTTATCAAAATAAACTCAGTTTCCTGTTTTTTTTTCTATTATTGCTATAAATGTATCTTACAAATTCATACAGAATTCGAAAATTTGGTAATTGGCTACAAATATGGGTGAATCTAAACATATTAGTAATTTTTCACCAAGGTGACTTAGTTGGATCTATTTATTACGATGAATTTGGGTTTTTATTTGCTTATACTATATTTGCATTAAAACCTACATTCGAGATTAAAATATTTCTTCAACTGTCTGTTTATTTAACACGCCTACGCCTAACTACCATTTCGCCCATGGGTGTAATATTAGACTTTGCTCAACTGATATATAGGCCTGTGAGTTATGATTATGAAACTTATGAAACTTTTTTTAAGCGAGTGTATTAAATAGCTATTATTTTGTAGTCAATTTAGTTTGTTAAATTATATTTTACCTGTGTTAAATATTAAATCATTTTTTTCTAGACAGCCTGTTATTGATCATAGTAGGAAACGTAAACACAGAGGTATCTTTATGTTTTAGTATATCCCTTCTTGTCATTGTCACAAAAAAAGTACTCCAACGGGATTCCATTTTCTTGACTCTACAAGTCTTTTCAAAGTAGGAATATTGAAGTTATCAATAAAAAATAGATATAACGGGTGGAACAGAACGATGGACTTTCCTGTAAACAGGGAACAGGTTAGCCTTGGTACTATACTTTCGCCAAATAAACTATACTAATATACGTAACCGTTTTCGAGTTTCAGCATTTTAAACATTAATTTAAAAATATATATATTTCAACCCTATCTTATAAGGAAGCTAGTGACATAAGTCACTTCGAAATATAAATATAAGTACTTAAATGGAAATGTTCAAACAATAGGGTTGTTACTAATATTAAAAGACATTATTATATTATAATGATATTTTTTGAAAAGTTTCTATTGATTACAAGTCGATTGTATATCATTTAAATGACAACATACTTTCAGGAAAACCCGTGGATTGTTCCTCCTTGTATATTTTCGTCAACATTGGAATAGCAGATACGGTTAGTATTAAAATAAATATAGAATATTTTTTTTAAAAGAAAAAGATTTAACCACTGAATAGCAACAGTACATACCATTACAAGCTCTACAAATTTCAAAAAAATGTGGGTAGGTACGGTTGCGCATTTTCATTTAAGACCCATTTGGCAAAAAAGATCTTTGAATTTCTATACAGTTTGACAGGGCTTAACCTTGCTTGCAGGGCTTGGGGTTTGGCAGGGGTTGGGGACCTTAAGAGTCCCAACTTAAAGTTCTAAACTGTACTGAAAGTCCTTATCTAGTCCAAAAACGTACTCACCATTGGGAGATATATTGTGGGGTTGCATGACAGCGGGCGCGGGCGGCGCCGGTTCCATTTTCCAGGGCGCACAGCACGACGCAGGCGAGAATTCAGGCGTGGGGCCGCTGCCCGCCGATATCAACATGTCTCCGCGCTAACATGCGACCAGACCACGACACAGACCCGCTCTTATCAGTCCCACACTGGACCTAGACTCGCCACGGACGCACTCGCCAAGCACGCGCACGCTCGAAGCTCAACCAGAACACTGAAGAGCGCGCTTGCTGCCCGGCGCGCCCACTCGCCCACTCCCATTCGCACGCCTCGGAAAAAAAATCACCTCCGCCAAACAATAACAAAAACTGCCTCCACGGGCCCGAGCCTCCGCGCGCCTCTCGCTCTAACGTTCTTAATTCGATTTTCGAACGCGTCAAAAATTACGGCAACGCTCGATTCGAATGTAACCTTCCGTCCCGTTCTTAACTTTTTAAATTCAAACTCTATGCGTTCGCGACCACGAATCGGAACCCCAATCCTGCTTGCATTTAAATTCATTTTCTAAAAGCAACAATACTGCACTTCAGACCTTTTGGAATCGAGTGCAAACGGAACTACTCCTACTCGCACTCGTTGGGTTCAGCTTAAGCTTGAATCGCATGAAAGGGACAGGTGCTCTACCGCCGCCGGTAGAATTACGGTAGTGAGCACAGGTGATCTTTTACCAGTCCTCTCTAGCGGAGGTGTTAATGTATATCTATCTTGTTCTGGCAGGTAAAAGGCGAGTACTTTAATTTGAGACGGGTATAGTGTAGTGTTTTAGTATTTAATTAGAAGTAGTTCTAGTTAATCATGATTAACATCCGTTCTAATAGACGCGGTACGTGGTACGGTTGCTTTCATATTAATTAATTTCAAGAGTAACTTCGTAAACGTACTTAAATCAAACTCCGCTACTATAATTTGACTTCCAAGTTGATGATAATTAATGAGTTGAGTGAGAACTGACTCGTGGCCAGTTATCGATTATTATTATTTATAAAACAAGAATAGTTAACAAGATCTAAAAAAATAGGTGTACGTACCAATTCTACTTATTTACTTCCATAACTATTTTTTGAACTATCTGTAAAACCTTATAATAAACATTATTTTAATACAGTTGCTCAAAAATTGTACTTTTTTTAGCTGTAGAGTACGTGCGGAAAGTTTGATTTATCGCACTTGTGCTTTTAACTTTTCCATTTTTTTTCCTTTCGTCTAAGCCATACGCAGAAGATTTTTATGTGCAAACAGTTTACTTTTTTTATTACAGCATTCGGCATTAAACCGCTGCATCTAATAGATTTTTTTAAATAAGAAAAGATCAAAATTGCATACTTGAAAATATAAAGGGTTATCAAATATTTAAAAATACAAAACTGTTTTCAAAAGGTTGACTGATTGCGAAGACCAATGACCACAAACGAGTGTTAAGTGAGACCGAGAAAGCTCTTTATGTGTCAATGTTTTTATAATACTTAAAAATATTTTACACCACACCTTCCCAAAAAGCGCGTTTTTCCGCACGCTGCGCGTCCAGAAAAACCCTCTTTTTGGCCTGGTGGTGACGTAAAATTGTGTACAAAACACGGGTCGCAAAACAGAAAGCCCTCTCTCGCATATAGATGACCCTCGTCTGCGGCTCGGGCCTCTAACATCAGCGATATCGGCCTTTCTTTGTTTTACAACCCTTGTATCGTAAATAGCTATATTGACAAGAATCGAGCCTGTATGTGTTTTCATTATTAGCTATACTTATATGATATGGTACCGTACCGGAAGGCGTAGCGTGTAGCGTACGGTGGACTGATGACCTGGTAAGGGTCGCGGGTGTACGCTGGATGCGGGTGGCGCAGGACCGGTCATTGTGGAAGTCTTTAGGGGAGGCCTATGTCCAGCAGTGGACGTCTTTCGGCTGACATGATGATGATTATGATATGATTTGGTATATATACGAGTATGTCTTTATTGGTACCAATCATCAATTAAACTAAACAGATGAAGTATTAGGCTAGCATGTCTTGCATGTGTTGGCATGTGTTATGTTAGGTATACTAAAATGTTCCCCCCCGTGGGTGCCCGCCTTGCCGGGGCGGGGGGGGCTTAGTAACCGTGGACTGGGTCTTCCACGGTGAAGCGAAGAGGCACCCAGGGCCGGTCTGTTTGGGTTGCCTGCTGGCCCGAGGAGGGCGCTCCCAATGGGCTTACTTAGCCCGTTGAGGATGCGTTATGGTGGGACCTCAGAAAAAGGGCTCATCCTATCTTCTGTGGCCGAGATGGGATCGCAGGGGGAGAGGCGTGATAGTATTACGGTGCGCCACTCTCCCTACCCCCTGCGAACTTGGCGGGGTCGTTCCGCAGTAACGGCGTTGGTGGGACCGCAGAGGAAGAGGAATGCCGGTATTACGGTGCGCCGCTTTCCCTATCCTCTGCGGCCGAGGTGTGGTTCGTGGCGGAGCTACAGAACTATTCCGGATGTTTTTCCGGTACCCATGACCTCCTTGTAGTGGACTCGGGTCTGCTACTGTAAAATATGGAGGTCGAGGAGGAAGGCACGCTGAAACATCTGGCGTGCCTAACGTGGAGGGCCTCCGGGCATCTACGAAGGAGCCGCTTGGGAGCGGCTGCCGCCGGCGGGGTCGCGGATGTGTGCGCAAGCGTTCACGTGACCTCGCCACAAGGCGGCGAGGTGGCGAATGGGGGGGGTTTTAGTGGGTACGCCGTGGGTCTCATTAGCCTGTACGGGAGTCCCACATAACCACTCGGTATCCGGTATCCTAAAATGTTGCCAATCCAATCGAGAAAAGATTTAACTTTTTACATGAAAAGTATGACGACACTTAAAACTATATATAATATAAAAATTAATAAACAAATGTAAAATTTACATAATTAGGGATATTTATAACACATGACGGCCTGTTTAGCCTAGTTGGTAGTGACTCTGGCTCCGAAAGTCCCAAGCTCGAATCCCGGCTAGGGCATTATTTGTGCATTTATCACGGATATTTGTTCTTGGGTCTTGAATGTTTTCTATGTATTTATCTATATAAGTATGTATTTACCGACCGGACCGGTCGTTGTGGAAGTCTTTAGGGGAGGCCTATGTCCAGCAGTGGACGTCTTTCGGCTGACATGATGATGATGATGAAGTATGTATTTCGTCGTCTAGTAACCATAGTACAAGATTTGCTGAGTTTGGAACTAGGTCGATTTGTGTTAGATTTTCCCCATATCTTTATTAATTTATTTTTATTGAATAATTCAATTCAATTCGAATTTAAATAATTTATTATCAGAACATGATTCCATACACACAATTACGTACAATTAAAATCAAAATGTTAGTAATAATAAGAAACAAATAATTTTATTCAATAATAATTAAAATCGTCATAATTAAGTATATTTATAGTTACGTACCGGAAGACGTAGCGTGGGCAGGCCCCCCACACGGTGGACCGATGACCTGGTAAAGGTCGCTGGTGTCCGCTGGATGCGAGTGGCGCAGGACCGGTCATTGTGGAAGTCTTTGGGGGAGGCCTATGTCCAGCAGTGGACGTCTTTCGGCTGACATGATGATGATGATGATAGTTAAGAACGTTACATCATATGCAAATAAATAGTAGGTGTGCTGCCACAAAAAATCTCCACAGTCAACAAAAGAACAGCAAGGAAACCACAAATCATTACCTTTATTATATCATTTTGTGGTATAAAATCACTTTCTATAAGCAAAGCGTCATGTGGTACCATTGAAAGCAATATGTTGTTCGATTCCCAATGTCGCTCACCTCACAACAGTCACAACTGCTCGTAGTTTACTTGTAACCGGAACCCTAGCTTTGTATCAACTATGCGTAATGGGGGGTCATACTTACGCTGGTTCCCTTGAGGTGAATATCTTCCCTGTTGTCTGATAGGATTTACTTTGAGCTAATTACAGGAAAGTAGCGTGTAGGTAATTATAGTATTGAGACCTTTTGATGCACTGTACTACAAATCGTTATAAAAATACACTCAATTTTGACATCTAAGCAGTTGGAAGAGAGTCTAACGCGTCACTACAATCATCGCGTGATATCAGTGCAAAATGTATACCTTACTAATTAAATTGCATTAATTGCTGTGGCTTGGGGATTCTTTTGATGAGCTCAGTAGCAATTTTTCAGTAATTAATAAAATAATGTCTTTAATAAAATAAAGTCTTTAATAAGTCTTTGATAAAATATTACCAATTAAATATACTTACAATTTAAATTAAGGTAGGTGAGTAATTGACCGAGCGAGCGAAGCGAGCGAAGCGTCTTAGTTTCAGCTTCGACGAAAATTTTTTCGTATGTCTGTCCGGAATCCGGATGTTCTCCTCTACAGGTCGCATTTCTCAACCGATTCTCGTGAGATTTTGTGAGCAGTTTTTATGATTAGATAAAATTTTTTGGTCGGAGCCAGTTTTTGGAATTTTAGAAATTTGAAAAAAAAAATTTTTTTTTTGCGTACTTTTGTCCGGATGTTTTCCTCTACAGGTCGCATTTCTCATCAGAAATGTTATATAAAATTCTTATGTCGAGTCAATTTTTGAAAATTTTGAGGTTTGAAAAAAAAAACAACAATATTTCGTATGTATGTCCGGATGTTCTCCTCTACAGGTCGCATTTCTAAACCGATTCTCGTGAAATTTTGTGAGCAGGTTTAATGATTAGATAAAATTTTTTGGTCGGAGCCCGTTTTTAGAATTTTAGAAATTTGAAAAAAAAAAATTTTTTTTTCGTACTTCTGTCCGAATGTTTTCCTCTACAGGTCGCATTTTTCATCAGAAATGTTATATAAAATTCTTATGTCGAGTCAATTTTTGAAAATTTTGAAGTTTGAAAAAAAAAACAACAATATTTCGTATGTATGTACGGATGTTCTCCTCTACAGGTCGCATTTCTCAACCGATTGTCGTGAAATTTTGTAAGCAGGTTTGATGATTAGATAAAATTTTTTGGTCGGAGCCAGTTTTTAAAGTTTTTGAAATTTGAAAAAAAAAGTTTTTTTTTTCTTATTTATATCGAGATGTTTTCCTCTCCAGGTCATATTTCTTATCAGAAATGTTATATACAATTCTTTTGTTGAGTCAATTCGATCGATAATATACTTACCTAACACACTCGTATTTTCAAATCAAGTAATTACCTCAATATACCTAATTTTGCGAGGTCTACAGCTCACAGAGCCACTAGTTAGTAATTAGTTACCATATCGTTTGCCGTATGTTTTAAGTTTTTTTTTAGATTATATATTATTTAAACCATTTTCATTACGAGTGAACTTGGTACTTTTCCCAAATAGGTTTACCAAATAAAAAAATATATGTCAGAAACGAAGACTGTGGCTGTATTTGAAAATATAAAATACTTACCTAAAAAAATAATTTTCAAAACCGGTCAACAATTGTCGAAGTTATACAGTATCAAACATATAGGTATATACAAAAAAAATACATACAGATGAACATACTAGAACCTCCTCCTTCTTTGAAGTCGGTAAAAAGGATGTGATGTTAAACAACAGAATTATATGATCAAATCTGGAAATCAAACGTTTATTTATTTATTTAATCGTATGGCATTTACTTACGAACCGTGAGATCTTCGAGAAGACAAGTACGGTTGCCAGTTTTTGTTGCACTTTTAGCACCACCCAGAGGTCACGTGTAGGGTACGGTGGGTACTCCCTACGGACGTGGTGCAACCTCGACCCCCCTTTGTCAAGTGAGTGGGCAACTTGACTGTTAGAAGTTCTCAAGCCGCCCGAAGGCCTCTAACTTGGCCTAACGACTGCTGTCGTAGACAGCAGCCGGGATCAACGGCTTAACGTGCCTTCCAAAGCACGAGAGCGCTCAGTTAGTAACCACTCAAAGCGGTCACCTATCCAAGAACTGACCTGCGCCCACATTGCTTAACCTCGCATACCGCACGCGGTAGGCGGGTGCCGCTGGGCCACGAGCGCTCTAAAATGTCGTAGGTAATTTAATGTCTGTAAAAAAAAATCTAACAGAATAATTCTAAATCGTGGCTGTATGTTTTATCAGTGAAGATATTTATGAGCTCCTACTTGTTCACAACAAAGTGGAAAACGTTACTACATATATTTATGTGTCACTACCTGTTTATAAATATTTGAAAATAACCCTTGTCTTAATAGTCATGTGCTTCCACTCGTTTAAATGCTTTCGTAAAAATCGTAGTACAGATATTTATTATGTTTCAGTTGCTTAAATATTATTCAGAGGCTTGCTCAAATGAATATGACGGTTGACACGTGTATATATTTTCGAATGATAAATCTGTTTAGATGTATTTGTACGTTATTATGTACATATCTTTTTGAAGGCTTGGATTTGCACATCTATTTATGAACTCGACTGTACTACATATTTATTGTTTCTTCTCAAATGTGAATACAAGAATTGAGTGTGATTAATTCGAATCGGATCAATTTATTTTTTTTTTATTAGGAAGGTACACTTTACAGACGTCATACAACACATGGTTCAGTTAGCTCGCGCGTGTTCAGTAGCTTATAAACTAGCATGATATCCAAAACTAAGTGCACACAGCTTGATCAGTAAATTAGCGCATATTTGCCCATGTGTACAACACTAGTGTCAAGTCGACCAACACAGATCAGGGTTTTAGATTAAGATCATAAATGTTCAACATTCTATAACAGCTTTGTCCTAATCTATTTCTATTTTTAATTATTTAAAATTACGCTCCCTAAGTTATCCACTCAAGTGCTCGCGTTAAAAAAAAAGGTGGTCTAAAGTGCTCAAGATTCACCGAGCATTAGCAGCGCATTGTCTTGTGTTGTTAATAAATCGGTTGCCTGGCTTCGTCTAAACTTTATGCTATGATTCTTTTTATGTTATAAAGCTAAAGGAACAGGCAATTTGTTTATATAATTAATTACATAGGTCACCATAGTAAAATATTTAAAAAAAAAGTCACAAACTTTACATACCGTTTCGAATGAGATCTTTTGCAATAAATATATTTTTATTTTATAATCTAAATCGATAACATATGTAAATGTGATGTTTATTTAAAACTGTAATAGTTTACGCTTCGATTGATACCAAATAAAGTACATGATCCTGGGGAAATATTTTGCATAAAACCTTTTTCATTTGCAATGTTTACATTGTCAGTTTTTCAATTCGCCGCAAAACAGTGTAGTTTGTTTATGATTTTTGTATGAATAATTTAGGCAAACGAGTACAAAAATATTGTCAGACGTAGATAGAGACACTATTAATCTTTAAATAACAAGTGCCAATTTTGTCAAAATCGCAACAATTTCTGTCACAAATTATCAATAACAAAAAATAGCTTTACATACCTAACGTAATGAGTGCCGCTTTTGACGCCCGATTAAAAATAATTCCATACACTTCAAACCACATAAAACTCTTAACACATATACTACACATGTTACACTTCACAACTTAATAGATATTCGACCGATTACAACTCGATTTATATTTTTGTTCGCATTTCAAAAGTATACAAAAACCCACGCAAAGGTCCCGACTCAAACTAACGGACATACTCCGGCGGACCTGCGCTGTCAAAATTTAATCATGGCGGCGATATAGGACGGGATACACTGGTGCGCAACGAAACCACAGTTCACGCAGTGATCGTCAATATTGAAATTACGAAATTTACATTTCTTATTAAATCAATTACGAATAGTTACAGATCCTTAACTTATGACTTATACAATGCTAATACGAAATTAACAGCCGTACACTCATGGTGACTTTAATTATATATTCTTGAAGTAATAATAACGTTTGGCATTTTATTTTAAATATCATTGGCTGTCGTGATATAGAATAACTGACAAAGTAGAAAAGTTGGAAAACCGCCGATATTTTCATTTCAAAGTTATATATCTCAACAATGGCTGAACCGATTTTGATAAAACATGTTTTACTAATATTATCGTTTCCCGAGAGAAAAGTTATGTTATTAACTTATTATAAATTCGAGGAGTTATAATGCAGTATTTTTTACATACACACCATAATAGTTACAACTTTTTGGCTCGACATATCAGATCTCAATGACCTCGTGTTTACGTGTCTAGGCATTTATAGTTGCTTCAGTCGTATTGATCCACGGCTATAAGATACTACTAAATTTCTCTTGGAAATCCTGCTCTGAAAAAAAGACAACCAAATAGTTCACCAGTTTAAATAAAAGCTACGATGCCACAGACAGATATACACATTAAACTTATAGCCCCCCTCTTTTGCGTTGCGTAGTATAGTAGTAGTAGGTACGGTACCAGAACTGACTATATTGTAATTTCATCATGTCAGACGAAGGACGTCCACTGCTGGACATAGGACATATATTTATTTGGCACCCCAACAAGTTTTTTTAACTCTAACAGGTTCTCATTGCTGAGGTAATAAGTTTTATGTGATGTGGTATGTGTGTGGTACACGAGAGCAAAGTTACCTATATGCATATCGAGTATTCGAATCTCTTGATACGCTATAAAATCTATCATAGAATCACTTGCCACGTCGTAAAAAAACGACTGCTCTCTTATTGCACAAATAATTATTGAATCCTTGCCTGACACATCCCATAACCACTAACGAGTAAAATTACAATGAATATTTAAGAAATTAAATTAAATTAATATTTGAAAAAAATACATCACAAGTAACAACAAAATTCATACACTTATTTTGTGAGGTAAGTATTTTTTATTGGTACGTGGTTTTCACTGCAAATTTTTGGGTGTTAAGTTAAAACGACTATACAATAGTTTATATGCAAGCTACAAATAACTGAGATAACGGTCAATACGAGTCAAAATCAGAACTGGTTTTTTGAAAAAAGAAAACCAGACATTCTTATTTGAACCATTACATGGAATATGTGAATTTTATAAATTTATATGATCAGTTGAACAAGTAAAAGTGAACCCTACCTCTACTTCATACATTCATAAATAAAAGGTAAGCAGTTACATTGGTAATGGGCCGCCACTTAGTATGCGTAAAAGAACCTATCAAAAATGAATAAACTAAATTAAACCATTCTGCGACAATAGCCCAGTGTGCACCACGCCTTATGACATAATACGTGGATCCGACGCGAATCGGCGGAAGTGCCTTGTGCAACCACAGTTGCGTACAATAGTATTTATAGACGTCACAAGTTCATTCACCTAATCCTGCATAGAACATACCTAATTGTTCATTAAAAGTGTATTTATATTGATTTTAATAGACGCATTTATTGATTTCAATAGCCTAGTACAGAAATATGGCATAATCACATAATAATGTACGATTTAAAATTAACCTCGCAAAATTTTCATCACTCAACGTACTTTGTTGGAAGAATTTATTACATTCCATTTTAATTAGTATCGAAATATATGCTTCGTCTTATGAAGCAGTAAACCAGGATTAATTTGGTATATAATACCAATAAAAAAATGCACAATTGATTGCTCACAGCATTTTTTAATCGCGAGCTCTCTCGCTGACGTACCGAACTTCGATGGTCATGAAAACAACTTTTATATTTTATAAAAATTGTTCCGTATACTGCGGTTTTAATTTTTTTTAAAGTTGCCACATTCATACTCTACCTATATAACTCAATTAAAAAGCGTTCTTTGCATGTTCCGCATAGCAACAATTTAAAAACCGTTGGAACTCCAACTCGCAACTAGTGTTGCGAGAGCACTGTACGTTTTCCCAAGTCGCAACCCTAGTTGCCGAGAGCACGTGAGTGGTTATGAACATGGACTTTGATGTCATAATTAATCTCGGTAACATTAATTATCTTGTGATATAGTTTTTCTCTAAATATCTTTCTGCCTTTTTAGTGTGTGTCTAATAAGTTATTATGGGTATTTATAATATCATTTCAATTAAGTTAAAATTACATTTAGCGTTTCCTTGGTTTATTTTTATATTTATTGTTGCATTGTAGCACTTGAAATAATTGATAATTCCAGCTGTACATTAATCATTATTCACCCCATTACTCTTTGATGTTTATTGTTTTGACTAAGACCGGGTTTTCAAAAGATCCTTTAGACCAAAATATCAGATACAATTTTGGTACTTAACATATTTTGATAATTATAACCTACTGGCATGAGGTTCTAAGTTTTTAATGTGTAACCTGATGTACAGGGGTCCTACATCTCCGTGCCTACCCCCATGAAGGCCGGTATACATAAAGCATTTTCCAGCGATAACAAGTAAATTTTTAACAAAAAAACACCGACTCCAAACTTTTCCATACTCACACTCGGTCTTTTCTGCTATACAATTTGAGAAATTCCCTCGTTTTTTTAAGATCCCGTTATCAGATCCCGACTCGGTGACAATAGGACCAACTCGAAAACAAACCTTTTCAAACAAAATAAAATTGAAATCGGTCCTATTACTAATAGTCTTCGAGTAATCGGTGAACATACATAAAAAAAATATTCCGACGAATTGAGAACCTCCTCTTTTTTGAAGTCGGTTTAAAAAATCTTAACCAATCCTTATTAAATTGAGCCTAAATGTTCATGTTATATAACTGTTGTATAATAGTACTATTTTAACACAACAGACGATTTTAAATTTATTTTGAAATATATTTATTTGCTCAACTTCGTACTTATTAAACATCATGTACATTATAAAGTAAACTAAAATGACCCCTATAAATAAATCTAAATACCTAAATCTACAGTTGGCCCATGTGGCATGGTGCCGAGGATGCTGGCAGCATTTCCTCGCTGGATCGCAATGCTTAGGCGTTGAGCGAGGCGTCTTTTATCCCCGGTCACGTCGAAATAAAAATCGTTCATCTAAAATGCGTCAGATCCGTCAATTTCGACTTGAAGTTATTAAAAATACAGTAATAAGTTTATGTTAAAAAAATCTATTTTAGTACTAGCTTTACTTGCCAACTGTATTTTTTTTCAAAGTCATCAACTGATCGTTGAGACGGTACCAATAAGCCCAAACACGACGGGTTTATCTTGTATAGTTTAGGAGTTGCTATGGCCCCCTTCCGTCTCTATCATCAGATCAGCACGGTGGTACCATATTTTTGTATTGTCACCGAAGTTACATCATCATGATCATCATCATAACAGCCTAACAACATTCACTGCTAGATATAGGTAGGCCTCAGAGTGCCACAATTACCAGTTCTGCGCCACCCGCGTCCAGCGAACTTGCATAAGTATGCGTTTCAGGTCCATCGGTTGACGATAACTGGTCCAAAATTCAGTGAAACATAATTAAGTATCATCAATCAAGTTAAATATTCCCGAGCGTCTGTATTTCCGAGTTCATATAACCTGGACCTTTTTAAGGCACTAGTGAATAGGCATATTCTGGGTGAGCTCGCTTCATCGTCAGCCTCATCTTTGCCCCCCGGCTAGATGCTAGCTAAGAGCAATCCTATTTTTAATAAAAAAAAAAAAGTAAAAGCTTTAAAAAATATCCCGTAATTTGAAAATATATCGTAGTCAATCAACCATCTGAAATGACTAATTCGAATTTAGTTTCTTGGGACAGTCGCTAAATTTTAAGGCCCCATATTGGTTTCACAAAATCCAGCGTGCGTACCCGTTCTGAAACCCTTCCCATTCATATTGGTAAAGGATAAGAAGGCAGGTCCAATGTTTTTTTTTCTCGTCCGCTTGGAAGTGGCCGCGGCGCGCTGTAGTGCCAGGACAGGGGCGATACACGTACGATTTAGTACCGAGATACAGCGTGGGTGTCACTTAATGAATATATTTATTTATACGTTGGACACTCGCCGACCTTTATCTGACGCCGCCTTGGTGGACATGTATGTTGTGCCTATCTTGCAACCTAACTGACTATAAAATAGAGCAACGGATTGCAGGTAAAAGCTGCAATATAATTAAGGAGCACAAGTTTGTAGTGTTACGATATTTTTGGCTATCTTGGCTTATTAACTACGATTAGATGATGCTAGCTGTACCTGGTAGAACAATGAATAGAACAAAGAATCCTTACAAAACATAGGATTTTGTGCAATGTACAGTCAACTGCAAAAATATTGGTGCATACAACTTGCTCAAAAATATGTCCTATATGTTATGTCAACTGTTACTTATTCTGTGATCACGTATTGTACGATGTCTGTAAAGTGTAAATCAATTATTATAAGATGGCCCATAAACGATGGGGTTAATATGTATATAAAGCAG
This sequence comes from Notocelia uddmanniana, assembly GCA_905163555.1. NCBI lineage: Eukaryota > Metazoa > Arthropoda > Insecta > Lepidoptera > Tortricidae > Notocelia > Notocelia uddmanniana. The sequence continues at coordinate 30,642,043 of LR991055.1, forward strand.
TACATGCATCCATCCATACATATATAGAATATATGTATATATATATATATATACATACATAAAACCCGATATTTGATCGAATATAACTCACAAGAAATGTGATTCTGGAGTTAAGTAACTATAGCACCTAGGGACAAAATTACACGGAGGTACTGCATGCCATTACAAGTGTGCATATCAAAATTACACGGAGGTACTGCATGCCATTACAAGTGTGCATATCAAAATTACACGGAGGTACTGGATGCCATTACAAGTGTGCATATCAAAATTACACGGAGGTACTGCATGCCATTACAAGTGTGCATATCAAAATTACACGGAGGTACTGCATGCCATTACAAGTGTGCATATCAAAATTACACGGAGGTACTGCATGCCATTACAAGTGTGCATATCAAAATTACACGGAGGTACTGGATGCCATTACAAGTGTGCATATCAAAATTACACGGAGGTACTGGATGCCATTACAAGTGTGCATATCAAAATTACACGGAGGTACTGCATGCCATTACAAGTGTGCATATCAAAATTACACGGAGGTACTGCATGCCATTACAAGTGTGCATATCAAAATTACACGGAGGTACTGCATGCCATTACAAGTGTGCATATCAAAATTACACGGAGGTACTGCATGCCATTACAAGTGTGCATATCAAAATTACACGGAGGTACTGCATGCCATTACAAGTGTGCATATCAAAATTACACGGAGGTACTGCATGCCATTACAAGTGTGCATATCAAAATTACACGGAGGTACTGCATGCCATTACAAGTGTGCATATCAAAATTAAATAAATATAAAAGAAAGATTATATATTATTTTATTATAGGAGTAAGTATTGTAATCGGGTTTTAAATTGTTCTAATGGCGGTTAAATTCAGATGAACTGGGTCATTACTGAAGACAAATTTCAGGCTGGCTGAGACTCTTTCACCTACGTTGCATGCCGATTTTCGCGCGCTCGCTTCTACGCGTGAACATTTATGGCAATTGTATCCATGAAGAGTTGTTTTTTTTTTTATTCCGGATAGGTTTGCGCTTGTCCACAAATCACCTGATGGTAAGCGATATTGTGGTCTAGGATGGAGCGCGCTTACCTAGTAAAAACCGGTTCACTCTCGTCTTGAAGACCGTAAGGTTTTAGTTTTCAGGGAACAAGGATTCCGGCAAGGATTCCTCGCTCGCTTGACAATGTTTTCTCGATATACTTATGCTGTGCTGGTTGGCCACTTGCAGATGATTGCGAAAATCGGTATCCACCATATCAGCCAAAGGACGTCCACTGCTGGACATAAGGCCTCCCCCAAATTCACGGGGGGTATATGCCATAATCGCCACGCTTGGCATGCGGGTTGGCGATCGCAGTATCTCCACCGCACTCCAGGGATGATGCCCATCCCCCGTTGGTCTTGGTATTAGTTTTAGGAAATACCCGGGTCCAAAGAAAAATCGGTATGATAAAAAGTTTTTCAGGTAAAGTAGATAATTATTTCAAACGTATTTTGATTCATTTCCCGCAAGAACGATAAAATGTTTACTTGTAGCTTAGAAGCAGTAGCGAATTTTAAATAGAAAACAGCTGCATTCGAATATTTCAGTTTTATATCGTATTTATTGTTGTAAAAAATCATACTAGGAAAGGAATGTTACGAGTAATGAGATACTACCAAAGTTTAGAATTATATTTTCATTATTTTTAATTGCTTAGTTTCAGAGTTTTCAAGGCCTTACTTAATGAATTAACTGTTACAATTCTAATACCAAAAAACAATAGGTAAATCATAATATAAAGGAAATTAAGAGTAAACGAGCTTTTCCTCTAAATCAATATTATAGAAATTTATTCACCAATTTTCCACTACCCTACCGTATCTTTTATCAAAGAAATAAGATATTTTGCAAATTTCATTTCCAAATAATGTACAATAACTTGGTTTTCTTACTTTTTTGAAATTATTATCCGTTTGACGACCACTTTGGCTTAGTGACCTTGCTACGAAGCCGGAGGTCCCGGGTTCGAATCCTGGTCACGGCATTATTTTGTGCATTTATCGCGAGTATTGTTCCTGAGTCTTGGATGTTTCCTATGTCTTTAAGTATGTATTTATCTATATATAAGTATGTATATCGCCGTCTAAATAGTATCCATAGTACGAGCTTTGCTTAGTTTGGGACTATGTCAATTTGTGTAAGATTGTCACCCAATATTTATTTATTTATTTAACAATAACTTATTTTATGCCAAGTTCACCAGTTTTTTCTGCGCGCGATCAGGCCAAATTTTAGTGACGAACGCAATATCACAGTCGTTTCCCGCAACAACACATTAGGTACAGTCAACGTCCAATTTAAATCAACACTTTTGCACCTACCCATTGACAAGGTGCTAAAATTTTAACTTAATTCTGCTGTACATTACAAATAGCGACAATCTATCGTAATTACAATAAATGGTTTTATCGACTTCACGTAAAACACACCGCCCTTCTAACATATGTTTCTAGTTGAATGTAATTACGTATCGCTATTGATACATTAAATGGCAGACCTTAATTGCGAATAGGTAGTTAGGTACCTATGCCTAGCAGTTAGCTAGCAATACGATGATTGCTATTCGCATATCTCATGTGCTTATTTCATTATGCCCCCCACCAATTACTAGCTGATTGATGTGCTTAGGGTTCCATTACGTTTATTTAGGTATTTAATTATCTTTTCTCATTGTATTGTTGATTACACATATGGGTTAAGAATAACAGTCGCAATACGCGTTGTCCATTTCTTTACTTTATTTTAATCACGTCGGTCGTAAACAAGCGTACGGCCCGCCTGATGGTAAGCGGTCACCGCAGCCTATGGACGCCTGCAACTCCAGGGGTGTCACATGCGGCAGGGAGCACATTCCACAACCGGAGCGTCCGAGGGAGGAAGTTCCTCTCAAACCGTACCGTACGCGACCATTTAGGTTCTAAGGTGTGAAGATGAATGCCCTGTCACAAGCAATTTTAGGTTGCTTTATTTGTTTATTAAGGGATGATTCACAGTAGACCGTTCCGTGTCCGGGCCGGCCCGTTTTCTATGACAGCAAACGCAACGGCCGGCGTATTTCTCTAGAAGAAAACGGGCCGGCCCGGACACGGAACGGCCTACTGTGAATCATCCTTAATGCGTCTAAAATGTGTGTAAGTTTGGTTGTTGCATTGCAATTTGAAATGCTAGAAAACTAATAGGTATGGGGCAGACTAAATCCCATGTCATTTTCTTTAGTCTTTATTTAAACCTTGTATAGACATATCTATACTGTTTCATGAACAATGCAGGTAGCTACTACTAATTGTTTCTTTTAATCTCATTAAAAGGGCTCTAATATAATTTTACCCATGATAAATGATGTATCTATGTACTACCTCCCTACTTACATATTTCATTCACTATCCGATTCTCATAGAATAGTCTAACTAATCACCGGTTCCTAATAATTTATTCAACTTTTATTGTAACATTCATAATGAGATGAGTGAAAAAATACAAAAAAGACAGCGTTCGAAATAAATTGTGAACGAAACGCATTAGTATAGGCTATTCTCATTAACACTCGATTCACAGCGCGCCATTAACAATAGGAAAGTGTCACCCTATGAGCACAATAGCACCTCACCCATTGCCACTGCAATCGGGATTCTACACGTCGCGCGCCAAATGCCAGAAAACCACACTATCCTGACCTGCCGCCTTCCCCGCTTATTGAGGCTCCAAAGCGAGAACGCGTAGTCCGAAAGGCGAGGTTTCCCCGCGGCGGGGTTAGGAAAGAATGGTGTAAGTAAAACAAGTGACACGCGACATTCGACGTGCTTCAAGCTAACAATGCCTTGCCGGCCCGCGCTGTGCCCATTTAAATTATAATGTGCTCAAAATATTTGTGCTATATATCTTGGACCACCCAAGCAGCGATATATGATCTGACACCTACCTGTAGAACAAAGAGAACTATTCCCATTCAGTCCCTCGTTCTACACGATTGACTTCTTCGGGTCGGGGTATCAGTTAGTAAGGTATTTTGTTTTGGTTTGTTATTTTTTTAAGTTTTACGACAGACAATGCCGCTATAATATTATTTTGTTACAGTGAATTAAATTAAATGAAGAAGAATTGTGATCATTCAAAGTGAATGACGCATAAGTTAAAGCGTAGCGAATGAAGTGTTAATTAGTCCCTCAAGACAATAGTCCCATTTTTAAGTGAATATTTCTTTGTTTGGAGCTTGATATGAGTTATCTTCCCTACACACTCAAAGTTTCCAAATTTAGTACTGTTACTAACGCTATTAGATGGCGCTTAAATAAAAATGGCGGTATCATTGATTACTTGCATAAATAAAAATACATAATATTATTATGTTTAAGTTTATTTTACTATAATTTGTCATGAAAATAAATAGAAGATTGATAAAACGTGTGTGTGTATGAAAGAAGAGTGGATGGAAAAGGGGAAGACCTCGGTGACCGTACTCCGACGAAATCGGAGACATTCTGCAGAAAGTCAAGAGTACCCTAAATCGGCGCGCATGCTTGAAGAATGTTATTAGGATCGTAGCAAATGGGAAATCCGTGATCTCTGCCTACCCCTTTGGGAGCAGGCGTGATTATATGTATGTTTGAAAATAAATAGGTAGTAGGAATTATCCACTTATTATAATTTACGGTTGTGTACTCGATACAACCGATGTTTTTTTTTTTTATTTGATTTGACATCGGTTTTGATCAAACAAATATTACATGTAATATTAAACTATGTATAATTTGAAATTTTACTTCAGGTTTCTGTTAGATCGAAACGGCCTAACGCGTCAAAATGCCGTCATTCTAAATTAGTAATGGTCACTTGTAACATTCCGAAAGTTTGAGAACTTTATCGATTACCGGTGTCCCCGAGCGGTGACCGCGCCCAGTGGGCGCGCATCGGGGCGGCGCCGCGCAGGCCCCTCCCGCCGACACCCGCTTACGCAAATTCTAATTATTCATGAAACAACCTTTTAGCGCACCCGCAAGATGAATTACTTAAATGAAAATTAACGTTAAGAGACTAAGGGTGGGTTGCACCAAACCGTCTGTAATCGTAAGCTGTGTTCGTTAAAATTTGAATGTATGGAAAGTTTGACGTGTTTCTATGGGATGACAGCTGCTGGCGCCATATTTAACGTTGATCAGTCTGTGATCGTAAGTCGGTGCAACCCAGCTTAAGTCAGTTTCTTTATGTAATGCCATTATTAAGTTTTATACTACCACGGTTAAGTTTTATAGAACAAAAACATATTTAAACTAAAGCAAAAATATAGTTAAAATTTGTGTGCATTGTTTGTGTGTGTGTTGTTTGTGTGTAAATTTGTGTGTATTATATAATCTGCCACTTTTAGGGTTCACAGACCATTTGTTTAAAAAATAAAAGGTGATTAGTCAACCACTACACAAAGGCCTATTTACAATTTCAATTTCCTACACACAACTTCAAGACGCCCCTAAAAATGCCTGATTGCCAAACAAAATTGAAAAATGATAATAATTCTTTAAATACCCATGAACCCATAAAAATAAAAATAAAATTATATAAAATAAATAACACCTAATACCTACTTACATCAGTCAATCAGTCAAGTTATGGAAACATCCAAAAACTATAAAAAAACTACTTATACTCGACCGTTCTCAGACCGGTGCAGTTTGCGCCAGTATTTATTAAATTCGTCACGTATTTGGCTACTAAAGAGATAATCTCATTTTTGGATGCTAAAAGCCTATCCCTGTAGACTGCAGACCTGGCTCTTAGGATGGCAAAGAAAAGGCAGTTATCTACTCCATAAACACGTGACTTTATAGTGTCTCAGTTTTTGTAAAATGTGCATACACCTAAAAAGCATCAACTGAAAACTCCGACAAAGATTTTCTCCTCCTAAATGTAAGAACCATGTTTAAAATCTTAGAGATTTCACCAAATAATCATAGATTTAGGCCCGATTCGATCAGACACGATGTTAAGCATCATTAGTTCAGCAAATAAGTTTTTTTTTTATCATATGGCATTAGTTTTTAAGTTTTTAAGATTCAGAAAAAGTGTGTAAGGGTTATTAGCAATGCGTGGTTAGATGATAGCTGTGTCCCTATATTTAAGAAATTGCGCATTCTGCCTTTGCCTTGTTTATACCTCAGAGAAGTATGCGTATTTGTAAAAAAACACCAATACTACTTTAATAAACGGGGGGAAAATTCGCAAAGGCAGACTAGACTTAAAGGAAAAAACCTCTTACTGAAGCCGCAATCTTACAAAGATATTTACAAGCGGAATGCATTCAATATGTGTATTGCCATCCACAACCGTCTGCCCGAGGAATTAAGGACGTTGGATGGTAATTTGTTCAGATCAAAGTTAAATAGCTGGCTGTTGGATAAATGTTTTTATAGTGTTAGATGTTTTCTGGAGCAATATAAAATTGTTTAGTTATATACCTAGAACCTAGTATAGAATTAATTATGATTGTATTATTATTATTTTCAATTGACATTAAGCAATGTGTGTAATGTAAATAATTATTTGAATTGAATGTTAGATTTTAATGAATATTTGCACGCCTAGACCGGCTGAATACATGACACTATATTATGTAATACTGTGACATCCCTTTGTACTGTATTCTATGCAAATAAATATTTGATTGATTGATTGATTGATAGCAAATAAGTAGTGCCTACATACGCTAATCTTCGAATAACTCATTTTTGACCAAAAAGAGGGGTGATTATATAACCGTAGTAGATTTAGGTAAATGTAATTTTCCACACTTAACATGACAGCCTTAGATCTATCTTTAAATTAAGAGTAGGTACTACTACATTAAGGTTAGTTTGCCAATAATAAATAAATAAATATTAGGGGACATTAAAAAAATTAAACTAGGCCCATAGTACGCTCACATGCGGGTGACATCGGAGACGTAATCAGAAGCTAATTTTTCAGACTCTACACATGATCGCGTTTTAAATGCAATAGTTGTTACATCGAATAAAACAAGTTTATTTTTTCAAACTATTACTAGAAAAATAATAACGCCATACTTACATCATGGTCACCCTATCACTTTTGACACACGTTGTATGAGGGATGACAAGACGTCGTGTGGTGTAGGGTGACCAAGTTGTAAGAAACATTTTTTTTCTGTTAATAATTTAAGAAATAATAGTCAATATTGCAAGTAGTAACTATGATATCATCTTTATTGAGTTTGTCTTTCAATACTTCATCGAGTCAAATTGTTTCTGATCACGTCTCCGATGTCACCCTGTATTTAATAGTATTAACATCCAAGTTTCAGGATCATTTTTTTTATTCGAACCCGGGACCTCTAACTTCGTAGGCAGTGTTTGTATGACCTAAACTAACGGAAAAACGACAAAAATAAAACCTTAAAACTCTATCTCTCACTATCCAAGTACGTAACTCTTTTAATTTATATGATTAAACTTATGTTAATTTTTTTCTTTATCATAGTCTTGGAATATTTTACAATAATAAATCACCACACCAACAGTTACGTACTACATCTTTTATTTTTTTAAACCAGTGTTGTGACCATATTATTCGTTTCGATTTGCGTGACATTTCGTAAGGTGGAAGAATTCGACCGAATTGGTTAATTTATAAACTGAAAATCTATATACTTTGTTAATGGTAATAAAGATATTTTGATTTTCTTTTGATCCTATCAAAAACAAAAGTGTGAAAATGGGAGCCAAGTTCAATACTAAGAGTATGCGATGAGTGGTTGTCGTGTTCACCGACAAAAGAATGGAGATCTGCCAAGTTCTCTAGATTATCTAAAAAGGTACAGTCTGGCACTAGATTGTTTACAGTAAAATGAATTTATTGCGCCTTAATTCATTACAGCAAACATACTGCAAAGAAAACTGCCAAATTAAGGCCTAATTTGGCAGTTTCCTTAGCAGTATATTATAATACCATGAAAGCTGTTGGATATTTAAGAAAACTGCCAAGTTAAAGCTCAAAATGCATTAAGCCGCAATAAATTAGTTTTACTGTTAACAATCTAGTGCCAAACTTGGCACCTTTTTAGATAATCTAGGGAACTTGGCATCAATTTAGATCTCCATTCCTTTGTGAGTGAAGAAGACAATCACGCATCGCATATTCTTAATATTGAACGTGGCTCCTATTTTCACACTTGTTTTGTTTTTGATGGGATATCATTACTTTATGTCAAACTTCACCAAATGGTGCTTTTAAAGAGCGAATGCACGAGTTACTATACAGAATACCCAAATCGCTATAAGTTGTGTGTGTTACGGGCTGTATAGTGACGTAGGCTTATGTCATGATCCGGAGTAGCAGACCTTGTTTCCTTACACCATGGATTGTAAGAATATAATATACAACAATGTTACTTATTAACACTAGAATTCCATTCACTCCATAATTTAGAGTAGAATAATCAATTAAGTTTACGAGGAAAACAGTAAGGAATCAATCTAAGGAGGAAGAAAGAATCAAACACCATCGAAAATGAATTGTGCGTGATAAGTAGTCCTGTAATATTTACTTAATTTATTATTTACATATTTCCTGAGATCTGAAATCTTCCTTTTCCGATACTGATGACAGATCGGTTTAAATGATTGCTATAAGCTAACGATCTACCGACGTGTCATGGCTACTTCTGAGAATAAGTGCAATTCTCTGATATTGCTTAATCATTAATTTAGATGTATACTAAAAACAATAATGTATAATAAATACGTACGATTAAAAAGTCGGCAGTAAAATCGGTTGATCGAATCGTTTATACAATTCATAATCGCTAGATTTAACAAACAATTATGTCTTAGCCTCATCACTACAAACATCAATAGACGAGTGTCAAATAGGTGATCTAAAAAAAATCCACTATAATTAACTTCTCTTTAGAACTTAACGTGATTTTATATGTAATATAGGTTATAAGTAGACAGAAAATTAATACCTGTTCACGTTACACCTTGTATTCCTAGCCTTGGGGGAATATCAACGAATAACTTATTACGAATTACCTACACAAGATCCCATTTGCATACACGAGAACTAACATACCTATTAAGCATGTTACAACATATTACACCCATACACGCCTAGTACCTGTAGCACAAGCCTTATTGAGCTTACTATGGGAATATAGTTCGATTTGTGTAAAAAATGACCATGTAATAATAATAATATAATATTACCTAAGCATCTTACCGACCTATTCATTCAATAGAGCGAATAAAATAATACTAATAATGAAATGTGTAGGTACATTCTTTCCATCAGGTGAGACTAAGGCCAATCGCTGGTCAGTCTATCATAAAAAAAACTATTTCCGTATAGGTACATAAACTGACACGCTTGCATTATTCTATAGCGATTTTTAGGCAGCCAAAGTTCGAGAATTAATTTCATAATAATTGAAATTACTATTTAGCATTACAAAACTCAAGTCGTTTCTTTTTTTTTCACGTAAGGCGCCTTCCTGATTTGTCGATGCGGAGGCGTGTACGATATGAGAAAACTGTCAGCTGTCAGTGTCCTCCGATACGAATGTAGTAGGTACTGCCCCGCTTCTGCGCATGGTATTACTACTGCGCAAACGAAATACCGACAGTATTTTGTAAAGCGAGGAAATCTCATATCAGTAAACTCGTGTCTAAGAACAAAATACCTATCACATACTCGTATCGCTCCCGTTCCGCCAAATCAGAAAGTCGCCTAAATGTGATAAGCTGACGAGATGACAAGTTGACAACACCGCAAAGCGTCAATACGATCCGAACCGAATATGATTTTCCTGGAGCCAATATATCCCAAAAGTCTATAATACATTTGCCAGGATGTGGTTAGTGGTTCAGGATAGTGGCCACAGGCCTGGCAATATGAGATGTTGATGGGGGAGCAGATGGAAAGGAGTGTGGACTACACCCCAGAGGGGCTTATAGAAGTCCACACTCAGTGAGAGACAGAACTCAGGCTTGACTACAGATACTGAACACTGATCACTGATCATCCATACATCTCGCACGCTTTCCACATTCCATTTCCTTATATACTAGTAGCTACAAAGACATACTTAATCATTAATCATCCATACATCTCGCACGCTCTTATCCCCTTATTCATAAACGTCCATCAAGCCTCTATTAGTTAACAAGCCGCTAAAGTTGGTTTGTCCTTATCAGTCACTTTGACATTTATGTTTGTGAGAAAGGGACAAAACAACTTTTAGCTAACAGAGGTTTGTTAAGTTTTATGAATAAGGGGGTTAATCTCTAACTTATCTAAATCATGTTGTAGAGGCAATCTAATCTAATTAACATTATGTGCCTATTGTGCCTGCCGGCACAATATAAAACAATCAAAATCACATATTTGCAGAAGTTTAGGTAACACCACAAATAACTCTAATTCCGTACCATCTTTTTCGAAGCGTGTTAAAACACTGTACTGCAAGTACGTTCGTGTATTAAATTAACGTGGATATTTTTATCAAGCCGAAACTACCCTTCATAAAAACTGTATGATAACATACCAGCGAGCCCCCGCCCGCCCACCAACATATGGCGTCGGAAGGGACTCGCTCTTGCCAAGACTGCCTACCCCGTGTTTTAACTCGCCTAATTGTTTCCCATTTACATACATTAACAGAAAAAGAGCCCAACAACTGACGCTCGGCTCGGTATGTAAATATAAGTACGCGCTTATGTGGCGCAAACCCCTATTAAGGCGGAACCCGTTCATCGGACACGCCAATTTCGAAATTACAAATTTTACTGACGGAAATCATTTGTTGTTCGTTTTAATTGCCAAGTCGTTACGTTACGTTCATGGGAAAGGGATTGGGACATTTTATATTTATGTGTAGGTAAGCTATCGAATTACTTTTCTAATTTTGTTTTTTTTAAATACCTACAGTCTGCATGAAAAATAGCTACGCGTTTGAAAAGTTCTTCCCCGCACCACCCCCTTCCTTTCCTTTAGTGTCGTAAGAGGCAACTATGGGAACCAGGTTGAAGTGTGTTGTGGGCGATGAGCTAGCAACCTGTCACTGCAATATCACATTTCCTCCACCTATAAACCTACAATAGCTAAAAGTGGCACAGAAATTGATTTTCGTGTTCTCTGCCTACCCCTTTTGGGAATATAGGCGTGAGTTTATGTATATATGTAGAAGTCTTTATTAAAAGGGAACAAGAGCTTTTGACCCCTCCTGATGCTGACTGTATTTACATACATACATCCTACATGAGACACTGCGTGCAATGCCATTTATTATTGATAGGTAGTTCACTTTAATAACCGGCGTTCATTACCCTTTCCCACACAATTAAGAAGCAGCAATTATCAAACCTTTTATAATTAAGTAACGGTGCGAACCGAAAACTAACAATGCCCCGAAGAAATAACAGGCCTGAAAGCTATTTCATCATAAACGAGCGGTGACTGAGATAATATCAGTGACTGCAGAATTTAATTAGATTTACGATCATCTTATGTTTTAAGCTTTTTTTTGGACAATCTTACACAAATCGACCTAGTCCCAAAAGAAGCAAGCTTGTACGATGGGTACTAGACGACGATATATGTACATACTTACATAGATAAATACATAGAAAACATCCTAGAGCCAAGAACAAGTATCCGTGCTAAATGCACAAATAATGCCCTGGCCGGGATTCGAACCCGGGACCTCTACCTTCGGAGGCAGTGTCACTACCAACTAGGCTAAACAGGCCGTCAAGTATTAGATACAAAACTTGTTTGTGATTCTTCAGGAGTCACGGATGTCCAATATCTGGTTACCATTAAGTCTTATTTACACACGTACGAGACTCCAATGCGAGATGCGCGGTTTAACAGATCAATTGAACTCTTTACACCACGGTAACCCGCAATGTAATTAAACTCGCATGCGACTCTCGTATTTGTGTACAGAGTGCTTTCGAGATTTTATGCGTGTATGTCATCGTCGCAGCGTTTAAAAAAAAACTCGGCCATGCTCAGTGAGTGGGGTTCTGTATTTACCCAATGAAATTAATAAAAAAAACAATAACAAGCAAAAGGGAATACTTTCGCAGCGTTTCATACGTCTTTCGGAACACTTTTTACGATAACTCAAAAACAGATTAATTAATCATGTTATATAGTTTTCGTTGCTTTACTTTCATGTTTTTGTTATTTATTTATTTAAACGAACAATGTTTACATGACTTTACAGACAATTCCAATGCGTCATGGAACTTAAATTTAGTATACTACATTTATGTGCAAATCATTAAACAATAATAACAATGTCAATTAAAATTACTTAAACACTAATTACATTATTACAGTATATAGTTATATTTTTGGACACATACATATTACAGTATATAGTTATATTTTTGGACACATACTTAGTGCAAAAGTTAGGGCACATTTTATTTTCTTTTGGAGTGATTATTTCCGAAAATATTCACTTTATCCAAATATATTTAATTAAGACCTCTATTCATTTTGAAAGACCTATCCAACAAAACCTCACATCATAGGGTAGAAGCAAAAAAAAATTACATCCCCACTTTACGTGTAGATAGTATATTTTTAGATTTTATTTTACCACTTTGTCAGATTGATTGCTTTATATCATAATCATCATCATCATATCAGCCAAATGACGTCCACTGTTGGACATAGGCCTCCCCCAGAGAGTGCCACAATATCGCGACCACGTACCAGAAGGGCACAAGCGATCACTGTGGCACTCTTTGTCATTTCACATACGGTTTCTAGATACTGACACACGTTTGTCTCTATATATATTCATGCCAAATTGCAGCTTTCTATCACAGAGCAAAGCCTTGAACAGACAGACGGACAGACAGACAGACGGCCATGGCGAAACTGTAAGGGTTCCTTGTTGACTACAGAACCCTAAAAACACTGCATAACAGCTTCGATAGATGCATGTTTATCACCTGGCTACGTCTATCTGCCAGCACAATAAGCCGGCTTATCAACAGATCAAACAAAGGCTACTTACAACTGTTCTTAATCGTCATTTCACATACGGTTTCTAGATACTGACACACGTTTGTCTTGGCTGAAAGTAGATGCGTTACCACACGATACGGTCCGCAAAAACGCCTTTTGTCTGGTTTAATTAATTTGATGTAATCGATAACGGCGTGGGTTGTAGCTGCAGATAAGGATGCCTTTATCTGATTCTAATGAAATAAAGTGGACATGTAAGTTACTTAAAGGAAGATATAAATAAATATTGGTATTGCAGTCAATAAACCTTTACCGTTTGCATATTGGCGTTAAGGTGTATTAGGGTACCTTATTCCGAAATTGTAAAATTACTGCCAGATAGAGAAGCAGAGCAATATTTGTCCATTAACAAGTTTAGAGGAAATTATATAGTAATTTTTGCGATTTTCCGACATTCGGATCAGAATTAGACATTTATTTATATGTTGGAAATTTATAGAAAATTACACAAATATCTCTGAAATAATAGAGGGAAAAAGTATCCTATGGATAAACGATAGGGAGTACCTATACGGACATATTCGGTTTATCCAGGGTTTATCGGAATAATTATATAGTAACAAGTTTGGAGGCATGGCTAAAATTAGGCAACTCAAAACTTACAAAATTAGGCTCTTTTGGGATAACCCTATGTCCAAAATGTTATCTTCTTTTAACCAAATTATCATCAACCACCACCATATCAGCCAAAGAACGTCCACTGCTGGACTTAGGCCTCCCCCAAATTCACGGGGGGTATTTGCCATAATCGCCACGCTTGGCATGCGGGTTGGCGATCGCAGTATCTCAACCGTACTCCAGGGATGCTGCTGCCCATCCCCCGGTGGTCTTGGTCGTAGTTTTAGGACATACCCGGGTCCAGTTATAATCAACCATCCACCAACCAGTATTATCATCAACATCAGAGTGTTATATACTAGTACTGTTCGAGCCTAAAGGATGCCCGGAGTCCGCTACCTAATAATATAAATAAATAAGAAAATAATATAAATAAAATTAAAACTAACTTAGCACTTGAGGCGTTTTACCGAGGGTGCTGGCGGCATTTCCTCGCTGTATCGCAATGCTGATACGTTGAGCGAGGAAGTCACCAGCTCTTCGGTCACCAGTTACGTCAACCAGACGCTTCGCAATTTATGCAAATAACTTTTGCGTGCTGGGACCTCATGGACCTAGAGTTTCGACGCCAAAAGGTACAAAAATGTACTCTCTGCCAATGACCTTGTATTTATTACGCTTTAGAATTTCAGCGTTTTTCGCCGCTGCACCCGTTTATACATATGAGACGGTGCCACTGGTGCCAGTGTGTCTACACAGGTAGCATCCCACACCAACATCCGTCCCACGCTCCAAGGAATTAAAGACACCCCATCAGGTCTCTTACCATCTTCCTTGACCATGCCAGTCGGCTCAAGAAGAGCAGGCACGTTGACGGTGGCAAGAGACCGGTGAATTATATCATTAAGCGTCGCATGTCTTGAAAAACGGCCTGAACTTTTTTGACAACACAATCCATGGTGTCCCAGTCAGTCCACGTCTGTGCCACAAGAGCATATTATGTGAGGTACCTACCGGGACCCCGAATCGCAGTCCAGTCACCAATCTAAAGGAGGTCGGATCCAGGACGGTACCGGTATTTGGCGAGGGATCGGCATGTAGCCAGTAACCAGTCTCCCCTGTTCCGACCGACCTGTCTGTGTGCCTTGAAAGTCACGCACGATCTGGACCTGCACTGCTGTTCAGAAGAGAATTATAATTTAAATCACAGTAAATATTATCCCAGCTCCTTTATGATATTGGTTTGTCTGAATTTTTTTTTACCTGTGCAAGCCTATTTAAAAGCATTGCGATACAGCGAGACTTAATTGCGTAGGTACAACTGAAATGTATTAACCTTTTTTGAGGTTTGCCCAACGTTTCGAATGTATTACAACATCCGTGGTCACCAGCCAACTGACTTGAGCGGGTATCAGTATCTTCTAGCCGCACGTGTTTTTTGACTGCCATCTGACTTTCTTTTCCAACCCAAGGGGGAACGTCCTCATCAAATATCCATATAAATTAAATTAATATTATTTTAAGCTTTTCCAAAGAGAGTAATCGTAAAGGTTCTGTTTCGAGGAAACCTTTTAGAATAAAGTGTTGCAATTTCATATTCAAATCTATACCTACTTATATTATTTTTTACATATTTAACCAACATTAATGTAAAAATAATATTATTTAAAGAATTCAGATCAATTACATATTAATCACTTGGAGGCAATGTCAAATTTAATTCTAGTTCATTAACAGAACGCCTGACTATACATCCTAATCCCTTGGCGACACAGCTTCTACAGCCTGTTCTCAATGAGAAGAGACTAAAAAGAAAGAATGTTTAGTGAAAGGACAGTAGAGCCGCTGGCCTCTTCGCCTACGAGTCACTAAGCCACTTGCTGCCAACAAATCAGCTTACAGACTGATCGGCGATTAACCAAGAAAAAAAAGGTTAATGTTAAGGCAAAAGGTTTAGTGTTCTATCGGTCCTCCAGTTTGCAAATAATGGAGGCGATTTTGCTCGCTTCGCGGTCTGCACTGGCCACAATGGGTTTGGCGCGATATGCATAGATATGCGTTAAACGATGCAGCCCATGGAAATGCTACTGTTGTTTGTGAATGGCTCTCCCACGCGGCTTTCCAATACTAGGTATAGCTAAGCTTATTTAATTGGCCCGAGTCTTATCAAAGTAACCAGTTATAATTTTTAAGAAAAAAAAAAACGACTTTTATGGGGGAGGCCGGTCAAAGATTATTATACTTAGATAGTGCACTCTTAGATTCCATACAATGAAATAAAAATGGCTATAAGGGAGAGGACTAAATCAAAACAAGTAACAAAAAAACCGGCTTCAATGGAAGAGGCCGGTGAAAGATTATTATACTTAGATAGTGCACTCTTAGATTCTATAAAATGAAATAAAATTGGCTATAAAGTATAAGAATGTTTAAAATGGTAGAAGACTAAGTACCCTCAATTTCTCATGGAATCCTCCATCAGAACTCAAGCTTGACAAAAATGTGTCTTGAAAACCTAGCTTGCTTGACAAACATAACGAAGAGAACAAATCGCTAATCGTGAACTATGCGTCGTTGAAGAGTTCCACTCTGATCATCATCAGCAGCATCAGTTCCACTTCATCAAATGTCACTTATTTAAATGTAAATGCTTGATTTAATTACGATAATACTGAAATCACTATAAATATGTATGCCTTTTACATTTGAGGAGTTCCCTTGATTCCTCATGGATCCCATCATCAGAACTCAAGCTTGACAAATGATTGTCTTGAAAATCTAACTTGCTTAACAAACACAGCAAAGAGGACAATTCGCCAAACGTGAACTATGCGTAGTTGAAGAGTTCCGTCCTGATCATCATCAGCAGTTCCCCTTCATCAAATGTCACTGTTTTTAATGAAAGTTCATGAAAATACTAAAATCACTATATGTGTACCTTTCACATTTGAGGAGTTCCCTCGATTCCTCATGCATCCCATCATCAGAACTCGAGCATGACAAAAATTAATCGTGATAATAGAACTTGCTTAACAAACACAGCTAGGAGGACAAATCGCCAAACGTGAACTTTTCGTCGTTGAAGAGTTCTGTTCTGATCATCATCAGCAGTTCCAATTCATCAAATGTCACATTTTTCTATGAAAATGCTCGATTTGTTGATAAAACACAGAAATCACTATGTTTGCCTTTAAGATTTGAGGAGTTCCCTCAATTCCTTATGGATCCCATCATCAGAACTGCGTTTTGACAAAAACAGGACCAACTTTAATATAAAAAAAAATAGTTTCAGAAATAACGGAGTTCTGGAGTAACAAACATTTAAAAAAAAACATACAACCGAATTGATAACCTCCTCTTTTGAAATCTTGAAGTCGGTTAAAAATGGCAAAGCCCGTGCTTAAAATAATTTCATAGAAATAATTTCTCTAAGGCAATACTGTACAATATAGGTACATTACGAGTTGTACGCGGAAGAAATCGTTATTTTACATACATATATTCTATTTATTAAGGCATAAAATAAGCACGTTCTGTGTTCATGTTTTTGTGTTTGGTGTAAGGGACTTGAATTTAATTTAATTTTAATTTGGTGTTATAAAAAGTTAGCGGCCAGTCGGTATCACTTTGTATCGGAGACCAAATTGTATAATAATAATTATATGGATGAAGCAAACAAAATAATTTTTTTTTAAATAATCGGTACTAAAATTGTTACAAGGGTGACTTTTAAAATGTATGTTTCCTTTTTAGGGTTCCGTAGTCAACTAGGAACCCTTATAGTTTCGCCATGTCTGTCCGTCCGTCTGTCCGTCCGTCCGCGGATAATCTCAGTGACCGTTAGCACTAGAAAGCTGAAATTTGGTACTAATATGTATATCAATTACGCCGACAAAGTGGTAAAATAAAAAGTGGAAAAAAATATTTTATTAGGGTACATCCCCTATACGTAAAGTGGGGAGTGATTTTTTTTTTCATTTTAACCCTAACGTGTGATATATTGTTAGATAGGTATTTAAAAATAAATAGGGGTTTACTAAAATCATTTTTTGATAATGTTAATATTTTCGGAAATAATCGCTCCAGAAGTAAAAAAAAATGTGTCCCCCCCCCTCTAACTTTTGAACCATAAGTTTTAAAAATATGAAAAAAATCTCAAAAGTAGAACTTTATAAAAACTTTGTAGGAAAATTATTTCGAACTTGATAGGTTGAATAGTTTTTGAAAAAAATACAAAAATAATTTCTGAACTAAGTTTGTAATTTAACCGTATAATCCAAACTCTTTCTTTAGTTATCACCGTCCTCTGTGGGCCCGTTTTTAGGGTTTTGTGTTTCTGTACTTAATATGTCAACTTAATGTGACGGACGGAAAACTACGGAACCCTACACTGAGCGTGGCCCGACACGCTCTTGGCCGGTTTATTAATAAGGATTTTGAGATAAACTGAGTTACTTGCAGATTAAGATATATTTTTATGATATTTAAATTCTCCAATACTTTTGTAATAGTTAACGTTTAAAATGATTAGAAAACTACTTGCTTTTTAAGACCATTTACGGAGGACGAGCCATGAGGTATGATGAGGTAATGTATCATATTTTCCGTTGAATGACCTGCATCTTATTTCCCCAGTCGCGTCTATCTATCCGTATGTCTGTTCCTTCGATATGATTTCTAATAACGAAAAGGTTTGTGTCAGGATTATAAAGTCACCTTACCTACTGAAAATACGCGCGGAGCCTATAGCGCGTAAAGTATAGTAAAAGTAGAAGTCTTAGAAAGTACTGTCACAGCACTACCTAAAAATGAATATTAATATTCAGTAAAAACGTATTTATCATTAATTACAACAGAAAGCAAACCAGCAAGTAACGACGCAACGAGAAAAAAAATCACAAAGCATCTTAGGTAGCTTATATTTTAATAAGTGGCTTTTCATAGGCCCGCTCCAATCTTGATAGTGTGTGTTCGTGTGAATGGCCTACGCCGGCTTATTGTTGCCTCACGCATCGGGGACCGCGATTATATGCAAATGAGATGTCATAACACGTGAATAATTACAGCCGCCACGAGTCACCCTTTCGGGCCCGCACAAATTGGATTTACGTGAAATGCAAGTTTTTCTGCCAGGACACGACGTTGATGTATGTATTGACTCGATTATTTGAAATGCTATTTAATGCGAAGACGTTTAAAATCGAGTAAAAGTAAAAATCGAGAACCGGTTATCTTAATAAAAAAAATATTATTTTTCATGGGTGACAATTCAAGCCACTTTCCATATTACCCGTAATATACTCCTAAGAGGTTAATCGTCGAATCCGACTCGGCTGGGCAGCGTTCGGGAAGCTACGGCACATCTTTTCGTCCAATGTTCCGCAGTGTCTCAAGACAAAAGTCTTTGACCAGTGTGTGTTGCCAGTGATGACATATGGCACTGAAACGTGGTCGCTTATAAGAAGGCTCAAAGTCACCCAAAGGGCAATGGAGAGAGCTATGTTGGGAGTTTCTCTGCGTGATCGCATCAGGAATGAGGCCATCCGCAGCAGAACCAAAGTGACCGATATAACCCTCCGAATCGCTAAACTTAAGTGGCAGTGGGCGGGGCACATAGCACGTAGAACCGATGGCCGTTGGGGCGGAAAGGTTCTCGAGTGGCGACCACGTACCGGAAGGCGTAGCGTGGGCAGGCCCCCCACACGGTGGACTGATGACCTGGTGAAGGTCGCGGGTGTCCGCTGGATGCGGGTGGCGCAGGACCGGTCATTGTGGAAGACTTTGGGGGAGGCCTATGTCCAGCAGTGGACGTCTTTCGGCTGACATGATGATGATGATGGTGATACTCCTAATATTGTTTTATTTCGTCGCAATCTAATATAAACCTATTTTATTTCCCAGACCACGAACATGAAACCAGTATTTTCAAAAGTATTTTTCGAATTTCCTAATCGTGAAATTTGTAAATATCCACATAAATCATTTATTTGTACCTATTCCCATAACATAATTTAATTAAAGGCCCTACTATTTTCATTGTGGTTTCTGTCATATCTGCAAACTATACAATACTCTTTCCAAATTGCTTCAACGTATTTAAATATCACGTAATTTTTTACATAGTCGCTACACTTTTCACGAAGGAGGGAAATTGCGAGCAGCGTCGGGGGTCAGCGTGACCAAGCTTGCTGCGTTAAGGGGCGCGTGGGTCGTTATGCTAATACATACCCGTCCGACCCAACCTCATTAACAAACCCCGCATCACACACAAAACTGAACTTAAACACACAAAACTAAAGACTCACATCAGCTTGAAGTAAAATAGTTATTTAAATCTTTTCAAAGTATTAGCTGAAATGGCCTGCGTGTTTGCCCGTAGTCGCGATATCGGGAAAATGAACGGTTGACTACGTTTATGGCTTACCCGCTGGTGCTTAGAGTTAAGGTGAATAGTTGCCCTCGTAAATAGTGACGCTGATAACGCGGGTTATTTTCTTAAAGCCGCAGGTTAAATTTCGCGTAGTAAAAAGTTGGAGCTACTTGTGAACAGTTCACATCAGCGTGATCTATCTCAAAAGATATATGATACTAAGCATTTGTTCTCTTACATTTATCTTCCGCTTAGAGACGAAGAAGCTAGTTGCAAATATGGGGACTCACTAACGATTGCCATTTTATAGTTGGTATTTTGCGTTTTGTAAACCGAATCCAAGATCATCATCATATCAGACGAAGGATGTCCATTGCTGGACATAACAGGCTTCCTCCTAAGAGTGCCACAATGACCGGTCCTGCGCCACCCGCATTCAGTGAACTCCCGCGACATTTACCAGGTCATCAGTCCTCCCTGTAGAAAATCTATCCGCGTTACGCTTTACGGACCTTGGTAGCCACTCGAGAACCTTACATAACTAATGTCAATAGAAACTTGTCTGCCCTTAGTACAATGAGTACCGACCAATGTAGCTCCCAATCCTTCCTTTCTTACTTGGTTACAAAGTTTCTTTCTCAGGCTCAATCTTCGGAAAGCCTCGCTTCATTCAGGACCACTCCCCTTGCATTCAACGCGCTATCCTCGATAACATTTTTTCTTTTGTATAGTCGGCTAGCAGTTTATTCTTGAACTAGTGAATGCTACACAAAGGAGATAAATTACGCGAAAAACATCCTGTAATTATTCATTATTATCATTCTGCTACTGTTATTGTATTAATAAGATAAAAAAAAACATCGTCCTTGCCTCATAATACAAAGCTACTGAAGGGATATTTTCTTTCCATGTAATTTACTCACATTAAAGCAAAAAAACCGCAAACCACACGCACTCGGGACTTCCGCAGGTTTGTTGTGATTTCAATTGTTTTCAACTTTGTGCGGTCTTTCATTACTCAAGGAGATAAAGAGGACTTTATGAAAGAAACAGAATGATTTAACCTTCAAGTAGAGTTGTAAAAAAGTTCCAGATACCTTTCACCGCGATCATGTGAAATATACATCTCCAACTGGACCATTTGGGAGCTATTGTTTATATTGTATTCAATGATGTTATCCATCATCATCTTTCTGCTAGGCACTGGCTACCTCTCATTAATGAGAGGGCAATGGGCTGTAGTTTGCATACTGGCCCAGTGCGGGTCATCCCCTTTATACAAATCTTCGAAATTCTTCTTTGATGTAGTCACATACATAGTAGATTATAGCAACCAAATCCTATGGTAATAAAACTAATAAAGACGTGTTCCAATATTTGATGGGTGGGCTTTTGCACTTTCCGGTGTACCTTTGACTTTTTCTTAATTGGGTTATTTTGGGTTTTCTAAATCCAATATAATATTTAAGTGTCAGTTTTGTGACGAACTATATGAACTGTATGAAAAAAGCGTCACAAAATTTATTATTTTTTTACTAACACCTTTCTTCATTACGGAAATGAATATAGGTCGTGAGTCTGAGTCAGAAAAAGAAATCCTTATTGGAAAAAAAATTAAAAGGTACACCGGTGAGTGATAATGCCTGGGTACGCACAATTCCTTGGGATATCTTCCTTCACAGAAATTTGTTAATAGCCACCAGGGTTGCGAAAAATAGCTTTCGTTTGAAAGCCACATTCCCCAATTTCTTAATTACCATAGATGCGTACATTATTCATTACCCGTCGTAACTTTCCACTCCATCAAATACCACTTACTCGTATTGTGTGTATAGCTAGGCCTAAGTTACTAATTTATTCGAATTTAATCCTAATCTGAAACACGTATCCATTTCTCAAGACAATAGAAGTTTCCTCCATTGTATGCCGAGTGGTGTTATGCGGAACCCCCATGTAATTTAAAAACCGCTAATCAACCGTTCCCATACTACTTTTTTACGACACAAAAGTCGAAAAACGGTGCGAGATGAAGCCTTTGTGGTTACGGAGTTTGATCTGTAATTAGGGTATTTAATAGCGTAATAGCCGCGTTGTAACGGTCCCAATTCGATGCCATTGTGTTTTTATACTACGCTTATACGCCTCGGTTTGGTATTGAAGAGGAATCACTAATGAGCACGTCATTTTATTCGACAATACGGTGTCGTGTTAATTGTAAGACGTCTAGGATTTAATTAAATGGGAACCTATCTTCCTATTACTAACCAAAAAGAGATCCGCCATGAAAATTAGCAAAATAATTTTTAAGAAAAAAAAACCGACTTCAATGGGGGAGTCCGGTGAAAGATTATTAATCGTAGATGGTGCACTCTTAGATTCCATACAATAAAATACAAAAAAGGCTATAAGTATGTTTATAATGGTAGAAGACTGAGTACCGTCAATTCCTCATGAAATCATGGAAAAACCTTGCTTGCTTGACAAACAAAACGAAGAGAACAAATCGCCAAACGTGAACTACGCGTCATTGAAGAGTTCCGTTCTGATCATCATCAGCAGTTCCACTTCATCAAATGTCACTTTTATGAATGAAAATGCTTGATTAGTTCATGAAAATACTAAAATCACTATTTGTGTGCCTTTCACATTTGAGGAGTTCCCTCAACTCCTCATGGATCCCATCATCAGAACTCGAGCATGATAAAAATTAATCGTCAAAATAGAACTTGCTTAACAAACACAGCTAGGAGGACAAATCGCCAAACGTGAACTTTTCGTCGTTGAAGAGTTCTGTTCTGATCATCATCAGCAGTTCCACTTCATCCAATGTCACATTTTTGTATGATAATGCTCGATTTGTTGATAAAAACACAAAAATCACTATATGTTTGCCTTTAAGATTTGAGGAGTTCCCTCAACTCCTCATGGATCCCATCATCAGAACTCGAGCATGACAAAAATTAATCGTGAAAATAGAACTTGCTTAACAAACACAGCTAGGAGGACAAATCGCCAAACGTGAACTTTTCGTCGTTGAAGAGTTCTGTTCTGATCATCATCAGCAGTTCCACTTCATCCAATGTCACATTTTTGGATGCAAATGCTTGACTTGTTGATAAAAACACAAAAATCACTATATGTTTGCCTTAAAGATTTGAGGAGTTCCCTCAATTCCTCATGGATCCCATCATCAGAACTGCCTTTTGACAAAAACGAGACCAACTTGGATATATATACAAACAATAAAAAAAAAATTTTTCAAATCGGTTAAGAAATGACGGAGATATGGAGTAACAAACATTAAAAAAAAAAAAAAAAAAAAAACATACAACCGAATTGATAACCTCCTCTTTTGAAATTTTGAAGTCGGTTAAAAACTACACGTCGATATGAAAAAAAATATCTTATGTGCCTAAAAAAATGAAGTATGATGGAATACCTACATCTACTTACAAATCATTTAAATTGACTACGAGTAAGTTGTATCAAATTAGTCTCATCAAAAAGCGGCTTTATTATCCGAGCAAGAAGATTCAAAGATTCAAAAACCAACTATTTTAAAGATAGACGATTTAAATAATTACGAGTACATTTATTGTATTCTCAATAAAGATAGGCAGAGCACATGAAATTTAATTTCAGTTCCCTATTATCAATTGTAGGATGGATGGCAAAAATGTGATTGATATGGCAGTGATAGGCTCCCAGCCCGTCACTCACAACATACTTCATCCCAGTTCCCATAGTCGACTTTAACGACACCAACTATGGGAAGAAAGTATGTGGTGCTAATCTAACCTGCACCACTCAGGGGACGAATTTAGCTCAAGGCAAGATTCCAACTAGCTCCACTGCAAAAATTTGTACGTTGCAACTTCCTCGTTAAATTAAAACTAATCGAAAAATAGTTCATACAATCATTTGATTCGAAATTCGAATAAAAAGTATATCGTCACATATTTGTCATCACTAAACATCGTACTTATTTTATATGACATCAAAGAGCGCTAGCGCTAAACCAAACCACAAGTACTACCCAAGCGCACCGAAAACCAGGGGCGTTCATTTAGAAGGTTTTTGCGGAATGCCGGACATACTCCGAAGGCAGGTGTGGTCGTACCGCGGCCCGCTCCCGACGCTAATGAACACAATGAAGACATATAGAAGACATCCTACGAGTATATCCGGCGTTGATCGATTGATTTACTCGTTGCCACCGCGTTCGAGCTTTTTGTATTTGAATGTCGCTGCGCATTTGCATAACGGAGTTGCAGTGGGACGAATTTTAAACAAGACGAACGATCGCAGTGCGCTAAAGACTGTGACAGCGCATTCTGGGGAACCGAATCACAACTTTTTTTATACTACGACAATGGCAAACAAGCGTACATAACAGTCTGTCTGATTATAAGCAGACACAGTACCATATAGGCAGTTCCGAATCCCGAGAAACGTATTCGCGATGCCTGGCCCTTTCTTGATTTCCGGATTTTGTTAGAAAAGCAACAGAACTAAAATGATTGTTTTATTTTTAATTTACGAATAATTTGAGATTGAAGATGAGTACTGTGTATTTTAAATTTTACTAAAGTACTAGAGTAATTTAATCGGACATTTATTTGATCACCTTGATTAGTCGACAACCCCGTCACGTCATCTCAGTCTCGTAATAATAAGTTGTAAAATTTACCGCTAACGCCATAACTAAGGGAGTGGACCTTCTGTGCTTTGGTATTGCTATTTATTTTGAGGATAAACACGTGAATTAAACATTTTCGCCCCCTTTGTCTTACCCGTCTTTATACCTAAACTGAGGGGAAATGAATTTGCATATGATGAAACTATTCAGCTATTAATTCAGTTTCGTATACAATGGGCGATAACTGATAGTTGATACAAGATAACGCCCCGATCATGATATCTGTATCTTGGATATAATTAATGGTGTCTGAAGCAGTTTTATGACAAAGGAAAGACTACTGATGTTACACGTGCATGTTTTATGTCATTGATGATGATGACTTCTTTAAAAGAAATATGCATCGAATATTTATTAACAAAGTCACTTTCCGTTGAAAGTGACTTCGTCGCATTTGTATAAGCTTTTTTATTTAGTTTCGTCTAAAGGCAGGCGTTTGGGATGATTTTGATTGATGTGCTCTGACCCTGAGATATCCAATATTAAAAAAAAATAGGTGTGTTCTTATTTTGATTTGTTTAGGGAAATCATCTAAGAGAAAATAATTCTATGACAACATCTAGCTAAATAGTAAAAGTGTTACGCAATTCGCTGATCGATTAATTTTGAATGTTCCGGAAATTCGATCATCAATCCAAAGTCTAGTAGCTAGCTTAAAGGCAGTGCGTGCCGGGCCACGCGCAATACCCATGCCAATTTACAGCTTTTTATTAGTTACAGGTACTGAGTGAAAGTATAAGAGTTCCTTGTTTACTACGGAACCCAGAACAGATATGCGAGAGAGACGAAACGGGAAAATATAACTTTATGAGACTTTTTACCATCTTTGTCCTTCATCCCCTGCTGGGCATAGGACACATTGACAAGAATTACTAAATATAAAATCACATTAGCCCCAAGGCAGTTCACTGTGGAATAAGTAAAATGCAGGATCGGAGAGGGAATCGAAGAGAAAATGGAAGTGAGTTGTTAAAGTAGAGTTAAAGTGGAGTAACAGTGGGGTTAAGAGAAGTGATACAGTGCACAGTATCAGTGAAGTTATTAGTTGTGTCACGTACTATTAGGCGCGGACTCGGTCGACTTGTGAGTGTCAATTGAGTCTTTATTAGTACGCGGAAACTCAGTAAACTTTGTCAGTGTATCTGTCGCTTAATAAACCTATCGTTGTGCTACAGAGGTATTTTAACTCTATCCCGTACCCCACGCTCGTAACATTTTTTTTTGACGTGATAACGTCTTTAAAATCGTTTTAGTCGGGTGACATGTTCAGAAACTTGTGTCACACCAAAACCTCACGAGCGCGATCGCAGGTATAAGTGAAGTGCAAGTGAAGTAAGACGTTATCACGTAAACATCTCGATCGTAAACCTACTTTACAAACAACCAATTTTTTCATTTCATTTTTTTTCGGTTTTAGGGTTCCGTACCCAAATGGTAAAAACAGGACCCTATTACTAAGACTTCGCTGTCCGTCCGTCTGTCACCAGGCTGTATCTCAAGAACCGTAATAGCTAGACAGTTGAAATTTTCACAGATTGTGTATTTATGTTGCCGCTATAACAACAAATACTAAAAACAAAATAATAATAATAATTACGGGGGCTCGCATACAAAAAACCTGTATATTTTAGCCCTTTTTCATGGCTACCACTCGCCGAGCTAGATCTCAAGAACCTAATAGCTAGACAGTTGAAATTTAGACAGACTATGTATTTTTATTGTGGCTACAACAACAAATACTCAAATCAAAATAATAATAATAATTGAGGGGGGCTCCCATACAACAGAGTAGTTGTTGGCGTTTTTTGCTGTATCTCATGAACCGTAATAGCAAGGAGGTTAAAATTTCCACAGATGTTGTATTTTTATTGCCACAATAATAACAAATAATAAAAATAAAATAAAAATAATATTTAAGAGGGGCTTCCATACAACAAAAGTATTTTTTTACCGCTTTTTTTCTGGTTCCTTTCGTGCGCGAGTCTGACTCGCACTTGGCCGGTTTTTTTTACCGATTACTTTTGCTGTTGCTATTTTTTTTTAGGATTTTAGTTATCTTGCCCTGTTAGGTAGTAGGTACGA
Organism: Notocelia uddmanniana; assembly: GCA_905163555.1. NCBI lineage: Eukaryota > Metazoa > Arthropoda > Insecta > Lepidoptera > Tortricidae > Notocelia > Notocelia uddmanniana. The sequence goes on from LR991055.1 coordinate 30,668,869, forward strand.
GTATTTGTATATAATAATACTTTATTTCAGGCTTAGCCCATATTATTATCATATCACATATCACGAAAAGACAGAACATAACAAATTAAAGATACAAATAATACTTAATTAACAACATTAAATCCAAATCACTACAATTTTATATTTATATTTAATTATATTTATTTCATAAGCCGGAAAATATTCTGTCTGGACTCCATATGAATGCAGTTCCAGTGTCTCCATAGTGGGCTGTTGTCATTATTATTATATGTGTGGGACAAATCTTACTTGAATTTTAGATCAGTTATCATCAACCGATTGACCTGAAATTTGGTTTGCTTATCGGCTCATATCGGTTATCGGTATTGTTATTCTTGTTAATAATGCCATAAGGTATCACCGAGCTGACCTGGTGATGGAGACAGAAGGTGGTTATAGCAACTCCTAAACTGCACAAAACATACCCGTCGTGTTGTGAGGACTGTAGAGACATAATAATTAAATAAAGTGATAAGTAAAAAATTACATTGTTGACATAAACTTATTTTATATACAACGAGACGGCGTTAAACAAGATAACAACCTGCCTGATGGTAAGCAGACACCGTAGCCCATGGACGCTTGTGAGTCCAGAAAAATCACAAACGCATTTATTGACTTAAGGATGATTTACGGTAGGCTGTTCCGTGGCCGGGCCGACCCGTTCTCAATGACAGCAAGACACAGACGGAAGCGGCACGGCCCGGCCGCTCTTTAGTCAACGCAAACGTTTGATGGCCTATCTTGACGACCTGTTTAGCCTAGTTGGTAGTGACACTGCCTCCGAAGCTAGAGGTCCCGGGTTCGAATCCCGGCCAGGGCATTTATTTGTGCATTTTTCACGGATATTTGTTCTTGGGTCTTGGATGTTTTCTATGTATTTAAGTATGTATTTATCTATATAAGTATGTATATCGTCGTCTAGTACCCATAGTACAAGCTTTGCTTAGTTTGGGACTAGGTCGATTTGTGTAAGATTGTCCCCCCAATATTATCTAGTCTAGCTACGACCGAGGCTCGGAAGCAGCCCGGTCTCGGCCCGGCCAGGACACGGAACGGTCTAGTGGGAATCATCCTTTATGGATTAATTGCGCGTGACGAGTCGATATGCTCTAAATTTAAAAGTCTATTATCGTTTTTAGGCATTGTACAACTAACTTTGTAATATACGTGTATGTGCATGCATCGTGTAGCAAAACTAATGAATACATTAAGGTACTGACCACCGCTTCTGATTTCACATCATTATTTTTTTTGTATTATCGTTTTTAGGCATTGTAACAAGTGTCATATTCCCTCATGCCGTGTTCCTGTCACAGTAAATTGCGGAGATAGCCTAGTGACAACGAAGTGCACTCCGAACAATTGGTATCGCTATCAGATGCCGACACGAAACATTGTCACCTTCGTCGTACTCATTCATTTTGCCGCCTATTATTTAAATGATGCGTTATTAGTGGTGCTTGGTCGTTTCAATAATAGCAGAAAATATTGTATTAGGGCTAAAGTAGAGAAAGATGTCTTCGGCGATTCTTGATGAAGATAGGTCGAGGCACGCATTTTGTCCATGTCGGCCACACAAGTTTCTAAATACTATTTAATTAAGCTCACTGGAAGTAATTTACTGAGCGAGCAAAGCGAGCGAATCGTCTCCGTTTCAGCTTTCAACAAAAATTATTTCGTATGTCTGTCTGTCTTCAGGATGTTGTTTCGTATGTTGTGAACATTTGTGAGCATATTCGATAATTATATAGTTTTTTTTTGTCGAGTCGGCTTTTGAAAATTTAGAAATTTGAAAAAAAAAATTTTTTTGAGACGTCTACAGCTCACAAAGCCACTAGTATATACAGGCCTTCGGGCGGCTTGAGAACTTCTAACAGACAAGTTGCCCAAGGGGGTCGAAGTAACACCACGTCCGTAGGGAGGACCCACCGAGCAGCATCCATGGAGAGCAGTGGAGATACTGCGATCGCCAACCCGCATGCCAAGCTAGGCGATTATGGCATTTACCCCCCATTAAATTGGGGGAGGCCTTTGTCCAGGAGTGGACGTCCTCGGGCTGATATGGTGGTGGTGGATTTATTGAAGTCTTCTAAAAGTTAGTTGACCATTTTCTACGAAACCTACCTACCACGAAGCCTACACAAATATCTGGAACTAGCTGTTGCCCGCGACTTCGTCCGCATCTTCGCTCCTATTGGTCGCAGCGTGATGCTATATAGCCTAAAGCCTTCCTCGATAAATGGACTATCCAACACAAAATGAATTTTTCAATTCGAACCAGTAGTTCCTGAGATTAGCGCGTTCGAACAAACTCTTCAGCTTTGTAATATTAGTACAGAAAGTGCCATGCCACCAGGCTCGTTTAGGGTGCAAACGAGATAATGCTAAAATGAGGATTATTAATTAACACACTATTTTTGACAAAATATGGTGCCATTCAAATTGTTGTTAGAGACGATAAAATATCTATAGGGCACCAACTACAATTAGAGCTCAATAAAGGGCACAAATTAGGGACAAACCTAGCTCTATGTTACCGCCTCCGAAACGCCTACTGAGAATAGGAAACTAAGTAATACAATACAGGTGTTTTTATTGAATTCCGAAGGCACAGACCTGAGATAAAACACAGTAATCTTCTCTAGTATCTCAATTCGTACCATTTCGAAGATATTCAAGAATTCATTTTCGTTAAGTAACTCCCCCAGTATAGTATAAAAGATCCATAAAAATTAAACAATGTTGACATGCGTGTCATTCGAATTCCGAATATTGTCATTGCTTAACTCCAGATTAATTTTTAAGGCAGTTTTGCATTCACCCGTGGTGATACAATTCATTATTTTGTATGAAAATGAATTTTGAACAACTAAATATGCTACGTTGTTTCTATAGCTATACACAGCTATGCTTCAAGGAACGGAAATCAACAAAAACACCCTGTATAGCTAAATACGGTGAAAAGGTACATAGTTGTGATACAATATTTTTACGTAATCTATTGGTACCTTTTATTTGACTTTTAATGATAAATAATAAAACGAATAACGAAAACGATAAATTTTTTTGTAGGTAAGTAAATATCTTTATATGATTTTGGTAATACTTTGTAATTAACAATTTATATATATGTGATATTTTAATCCAAAAAGTAACACCGTGGTATAAATTTTAACATATGACAATACCCACATTTAATAACGTAAATATAACATTAATATTCGGCTCCAAAATATTTAAATGTCAAAACCGTTAGTAATAATGCCGTTTCATTAAAAGTATTATAGGTAATTTTCTGATTTGTATCAACACTGTTCACCAACTGTACAATGTAACTGAAAGATATTATGTAAATTAATCACCAAGGCGATTAAAAGGGACTCTTCCCCTAGTTAGCGAACGGTTACTAAACCTTTTTTATCTGATCGACGGTGACTATCGGAATTTGTTCGATCGATGATACTGCCAACAAAAAGTCCCCCCGTGCAAAACTGTTCCATAAATTAGCCACTAATTTAATGTACTTAGTGATACTTAACAAGCTTTATCGTAACATTAACAATTGTTTTTGTTTCATCGCATACATACGATCATGTTTAAGGCGATAAATTGAATCCCAGCTTTAATAGATAGCTATCGAAATAATTAAAGGTAGTGTTTTATTTTATACTTATCAATAAGTTTCAGATAAAAAAATCAGTTTTGGTAGTAGCTTTTATCGTCAACTGCCTTTATATTTAACTTGCACCGTCAGTATGTATGTTTGTAAGTTTTTCATCAAAATCTGCAATCCTTTTTTCAGCCACTTGCCGGTATCCGATTGAGCTGAAATTTGGCATACTTATGTAATGTAAGTTCGGTGACAATGCAATATTATGGTACCACCGAGCTCATCTGATGATGGAGACATAGACACTCCTAAACTATACAAGATAAACCCATCGTGTTTGGGCTTATTCGAACCGTTTCAAAGAGTAGTTGATGATTGTAAAAAAAAAGAACTGTCGGCAATAAAAGCTTGTATCAAAATAGTACATTACGATACAAGTGCAGAGAACAGGAGATTCGCAACGAGTGGTGATAAATTAATTTACAGTACATATGGTGCGACTCTACCGCACGAGTGCGGTAATCAGCAGTTTACGTGCATATGTCGATACTTTAAAGAGCCATATGTACTGTAAAACGTTGTACGATACACGTGCGAACAGGTTATTCGCAACTCGTGTCGATTTAAAACACTCACTTCGGTCGTGTTCCAATTTATCACCACTCGTTGCGAATTTCTTGTTCTCTGCACTTATATCGTATTGTACACATGACAAAGGTAAAAACATACAGACAGAACTGATTATACATCTACAAAGGCGGGTTTATCCCTCCACAGATTATATGGACATACAATACACACTATTAGAATAGAATAGAATAGAATATAATTTTATTGTTTAACTATGTAAAAGGACTTTAAATTACATGGCTCAACAGTTACCCTTTACGGGCGTACAATAATTGTATCTTTACGGCATGGCATGGACAAGGCGTGATAAATAGAACCTTGTAAAAATGCCACCTCTAAATAAATTGTGTGTAATAAACACTTGTAACGAATTCCATGGATAGGTACCCTACGCTGGCTAAGCATCGCCAAACGTCAATATTCGGTGATTCGAACGCAACATGGCTGTCATAAAAAATGTACAGATGTACCCCCTTATTCATAAAACTTAACAAACCTCTGTTAACTAAAAGTTGTTTTGTCCCTTTCTCACAAACATAAATGTCAAAGTGACAGATAAGGACAAACCAACTTTAGCGGCTTGTTAACTAATAGATTAATATGTATGTGTACGAGTATGTATATGTATGTATAGAGGACAATGTCATGTCATGTCATTCAGTTCATATGGGACTAAGACCTCTACTTAGCATGTTGGCACTATATGTATAATGGATAAGGGGGGTAGTGAATAATTCTTTCTCATCGTGAAAACTACCCGAAGTGGCTATCAATTATCGTAGTAAATGATATTGACACTTTCATGTCTGTTAATATGAAACTTTATTAGTTCGTGTCAAATGTCAGAATGAAAACTGTTACTATTTTGCCATTTGACATGACAGATGTTAAATAATACGGTAATTGATTGACACTTCTTCGGCTCTAGTCGTATTCCGAGTTTTCACGATGGGAACGGATTATTCGCTACATCTCTACACAATGACGGCCTGTTTAGCCTAGTTGGTAGTGACACTGCCTCCGAAGCTAGAGGTCCCGGTTTCAAATCCCGGCCAGGACATTATTTGTGCATGTAGCACGGATTTTGCTCTTGGGTCTTGGATGTTCTCTATGTATTTAAGTATGTATTTATCTATATAAGTATGTATATCGTCGTCTAGTACCCATACAAGCTTTGCTTAGTTTGGGACTAGGTCGATTTGTGTAAGTTTGTCCCCCCAATATTTATTAAGTATTATTTGTGAGGGTTTTTCCCAATTTTTCAGGGTCCCTTAACCCTTTGAACGCTTTCATATTTGAAGTGATCACTCAGACGCCAAGGTATCAAAAATTGATGTAACGTTTAAACCAATAAAAACAAATAAAAACAATTTATAATTGATTTTTTTCATGATCAAAGTACACCTTCACTCCGACCTTTTTAGTGGTTGTTGGCGTGGTGGGCACGACGTCACACGACCACTTTATAGGTTCTTGGCGTTCAAAGGCCAAGATCTATAATCTGCAAACTTTTTAACTAATCAATTCATCATTTAGTAAAAATAATAATTAGTATTTAAGATAGTTGCACTTACGTATTGTTTTACTGCTTACAATTTCCCTTATTCAAGATTCCCTTACCAAAAATAGAACAAAAGCGTAAAAAGGGCCCATTAATTATGATAAAATTTATAAGTTCAACCCTTTGCCGATTAAATTTGAATACATTGGGACTCTAAGTCGGTTCTGACAAGCTGCTAATCATATTCGGACGCACCTTGCGTCGGTTAGTTAGAATTTTAAATCATCTACTCCCAAGGCACATGATAATTTGAAGGGCCTCGGATTAAAAACAATCCGACTAAAACAATACAGACAGGTGTCGGTGCGTTGCATGGGTAATTGATTACTGGGGTTAAAAGGACAATAATATCAACTTTAGGAATTCCTGCTTTTACCTATGCCTACTTAAATATCCTTAAGTCCAATCGGATCATTAGGCGCATAAAATTAGCAAAACCTGGACATAATTCGATAACTGTAATTTTCTTTTTGTATGATTTAAAGTATCATTAGTTATACTTAAAATTAAAAGAATTAAACATTTTAAGGCTCCGCGTCAATGTTAACACTTTTGACGTAGTTATGTGCATAGAGAAGCGGTTTAATTTTTAATAATTTATCAACATATTGCAGATCTTTAAAGTCACAAATATGGGTAATTATTGGAAAACCAAATACATAACTACGTCAAAAGTGTTTAATTGATGCCGTCAACATTTTATTAGTAGGTACTATAAGAAACGTATTAAACAAAAAATATCCACGATAATTGATTAAATGATATTTTTTCTAATCATAATACAGGTATACTTTTACAAAGTTATTTATTATGGCTTACTTACAAAATCAAAATGATGTTAAAATTTAGTTTTTTGTTTTTTTTTTTTTTTTTTTACATTGACGCGGAGCCTTAAAATGTTTAATTCTTTTTATTTTTACCATAACTAACAATACTTTAAATCATAGAAAAAGAAAATTACAGTTATCGAATTATGTCCAGGTTTTGATAATTTTATGCGCCTATCATGTAGAGATAAAAGCTGAAGGGTCTAATTAATCCGTTATGTACTATAATATAAATGAAATAAAAGCAATTAACAAGTGATTAATAAACTATTAAATCACAATAATAATGAAGCCTCTTTATTTCAAACTTTCTAACAATTTCCTTAGATATTTTTTTTATATCACGTCGGTGGCAAACAAGCGTACGGCCCGCCTGATGGTAAGCGGTCACCGCAACCTATGGATGCCTGTAACTTCATGGGGTGTCACATGCGCGTTGCCGACCCTTTAAGAATTTATACACTCCTTTCTTGGACCCATACTGTAGTCCGTCGGGAAAACCTCGGCAGGGAGCTCATTCCACAATCGGAGCGTCCGAGGGAGGAAATCCCTCTGAAACCGTACCGTACGCGACCATTTAAGGTCTAAGGTGTGAGGATGAATGCCCTGCCAACGGCGAGCGGTGCGATGATAGAAAGCGGCCATAGGCATCATGTCGAACAGTTCTTCGGAGCACAACCCATTATAATTATAAGCGATAGAACACACACAAGGAGGCAAAATCTCTCCTTAGACTCAACGGCTCAATATCGCTTGTGAGCTTGGGATCGTCCACTATTCACACAGCACGTCTCTGAAGCGAGTCAGAAGGCCCAAGCTGGTATCCAGGTGCTCCCGCCCAGAGATGACAGCAATACTCCATATTGGGGACGGACGTTATTGCACGTATGCTGTAGGTTTTCGATGTTAAAATTATTCCATTTCATTGTATTTATTAATTTACTTGTCATAAATTTAATTGTGTACAACAAAACATGCATTTAGAATGTTTACCTAATATATTATAGTAAGTAAATATTAATTACATTTAAAAAGAGTATAAGTATTAATGTTATATTAGTTCAAAATTTAATTAATATCATTATCGTTTTGTTTGGATGCCCATTTCAGGGCGTAGGCCTCCTCCATAGTACACCCTTGACGGTCTTTAGCAATAGTTTGCCAATTTTCGCATGCAACTATGCATTATTTATGCATTATATCGTCGCTCCAGCGTCGCCTCTGCCTCCCTCTCGTCCTTATTCCGTCTATAGGAGTACCTACTACTGCATTATGCGCTCAGCCCAACGACTATCATTTATCCTTGCTATGTGCCCGGCCCATCTCCACTTTATTTTTTTCAGCGAGCTCGCAAAGCGGCTCGTGGAGGCAACTGGTGACCAGCGGGCTGGCGCCTTTCTCGCCCAACGGATCTCCATTGCCATCCAACGTGGCCGTCACTCGAAAACCTTTGCGAACCAAAAACCATCGGTTCTACGTGCTATGATACTCATGATTTATCAATTTTACTACAATCTCCATGACTTTAACAATTACAAAAAGTACCATTACTTACAACTTGTAACAAATTAAAACGAGATATTATGCAGATTATGGAAGGGTGGAGTGTTTGCCCCGACGCAATTAAACGACCATTACTGGCCCGTCCGCGCATGCGCCGCCCCGTGACAATCTCCTTCATCTAATACTTTAACCCACAAACGTTCTACATGCGTTACTTCAAACTTTTACACCACTTCACCCTGACCCCCACTCCCTAAATAACACCTCGATTCAGAAGACCTAATAATTCTGGACGGTTGAACGTAATTAAAATTGTATATAACGTTCTAAAGAAAGGCATTTATTGATGTAAGATAGTAAGCGTGCAACGGCCAGTAGCCATTGTTTTAACATATGATGTGAAAATTCGGTCCCCCGGACACGTTCGTTTGACGGTATGTGTAATTTGATTTTAATTAGTAGCTTACGGTACGTTGAATGAATTTGTAATAACTCTTTCACTGCTGGCTCGACGTTGGATCACGAAATCGAAACCATGAGAATATCACCCGAGTCATTATTGAGCGTGAGGTAATATGATAGCGTTTGGTCTTTATTTATTAAAGCCTCCAATTCCTTCCAACTTACTACGAATATTCGGGCGTAGTGCTCACTAATATTTAGCAATTCGCTACAACAGAGGCCAAGTCGCTTCACTAATAACTTGTAACATTTTATTTATGAAGGGCTTTGACATTCACGTCCTGATACTTTTAAATCTCGCCAAACATCCAAAAAAAACCTCATAGTTATTGTCCGAGTGAGAGAAAATCGTCTCTGTCGTCTTGGCCAAAAAGGTTTTCATATGTCCGGCAGATTTTGCGAATTCCTCAACCGATTGTCGTGATTTTTTCTAAGCAGATTAGAGAATTAAAAGTATGGTTTGTTTTGATCGATTTAGTTTCGGATTTTTTTCAAGTAACCGACTCGCGAGGTCTGTTTATAGCTCACCGAGCTAGTAATTAAAAATGCTCAAAAAATATGAACTCCGAAACTGGGCGCGGCATTGTCTAAGAACCTTTTTGCATGTTTACTATGTATATACTTAGACACAATACATGAGCAATTGTATTGCAATGCTGAATACGCTACCTGCGTTATCCTATTCCTACGCTCGCTATTGTGTGGCACAGCCAATGGGGACGGCTATAAACAGCTAATTGCATCGCGACGGGGCATGCTCACCAATGAGTAAGCATTAGGGGCCGATCACATAACGGTACATAGCAGTGTGTACCGACGACTTGAGGCTTTACGCTGTAAATAAGAGGGAGGAAAATGATTTACTAACGTTTTTGTTGAGCAGTTGCAATTTAAACATTCTTTATAAAAACCAATTAGACTCTAGAAACTCTTGTTATAAAGTATTTAATAAGTTGTTTAGACCTACTTAGGTACTTATAAGTAGAGATAGTAGGTTATAATATTAATTATGTTTAGACAATATTAAAAAACCGGCCAAGAGCGTGTCGGGCCACGCTCAGTGTAGGGTTCCGTAGTTTTCCGTCCGTCACATTAAGTTGACATATTAAGTACAGAAACACAAAACCCTAAAAAGCACGTCATTTCATTGTGATTTTGTAGAAATGACAGGTACAATAAACACCTGTTTATACGGTTAAATTACAAACTTAGTTCAGAAATTATTTTTGTAATTTTTTCAAAAACTATTCAACCTATCAAGTTCAAAATAATTTTCCTACAAAGTTTTTATAAAGTTCTACTTTTGTGATTTATTTCATATTTTTAAAACTTATGGTTCAAAAGTTAGAGGGGGGGGGACACATTTTTTTTTACTTCTGGAGCGATTATTTCCGAAAATATTAACATTATCAAAAAATGATTTTAGTAAACCCCTATTTATTTTTAAATACCTATCTAACAATATATCACACGTTAGGGTTAAAATGAAAAAAAAAAACACTCCCCACTTTACGTATAGGGGAGGTACCCTAATAAAATATTTTTTCCACTTTTTATTTTACCACTTTGTCGGCGTAATTGATATACATATTAGTACCAAATTTCAGCTTTCTAGTGCTAACGGTCACTGAGATTATCCGCGGACGGACGGACAGACGGACGGACAGACATGGCGAAACTATAAGGGTTCCTAGTTGACTACGGAACCCTAAAAAAGCTTTTGTATACATGTAATTGACAATTAACGCGCTTCATGGCTTGCTTCGTGTCCCTCTCTTCAATTATTTGTCATTAACGATGCACGTGGTTCGAAACTAGGTAACATTTAGTACCTACATACATACTTACTAATAATTAGGAATCCTTGTTTCCCCACAAACTGTCCCCACTTTTGCTTGATTATAGGAGCGGCGTATACAATCATCTAGTTATTTGCAATTTCCTGGCCTGTTTGACATTATTTGTGTGACAATTTCTTATTAATTAATGGTTGTGAGACTTGTGTAGTCGCATAAATGTTTTACAGAACCCTATTTGAACATTGTAGGTCATATGAGGAAAAAGTAAAAGTAAGTAGTTTTTCATCAATACATCTACGTAACTGTTACATTATGGTTTTAAATTAGAGTAGAAGATTTAGGCTGGGTTGCACCGACTTACGATCGCAGACTGATCAACGTTAAATATGGCGCCGGCAGCTGTCATTGCATAGAAACTTGTCAAACTTTCCATTCATTCAAATTTTAACGAACACAGCTTACGATTACAGACGGTTTGGTGCAAGCTAGCCTTAGCCTGATTACTATATACATAGTTTTTAGTATCTTTGCCAAAAATATTATAATGGCTCCTGCACTAGGAGTAGCCTTCTCGCAGGTAACCAACTCGAGTATGCATATGCACAGAATTGATTGATTCGATTCTCCATACAAACGTAGTTTCGTTCTCATTTTAAAATGCCTTGCTGAAATAACATGAAACTGTATACACAATGGGAGCCACCATATCTAGGTCGGAATAGTTTCTGTTGCTAGAAATTGTAATAGAAAAAAAATACAGCGAGTTTTTGAGTTTTTTACGTCTTGTATGAAAACCTTAATAATCGATGTTTTTTTTCTCCATTATAATATCAAGCAACAGAAACTAATTTCCGATCTAGATATGCCGGATCCCATTGTGTATACAAAGTTTCATGTTATTCTAGCATGGCGTTTAAAAATGAGGGCGAAATTACGTTTGTATGGAGAACCGAGCTTACTGCAGACTCTTAATATAACTCTCAACTGATCAAAGAATTAAAAACTATACTAAAATAAAATGAAATTATTTTATTCTAGACAATGTCCATAAATAAAGATTACATAGAAGGAAACAAACTATTTACCTCAGCTAGAAATTCAAGTTTTGAAAGAACGAAACGACATTTGGTCCTTCTATTTATAATGAAACTAAATAAAAGACCGCCTGTTGTTTACCTCTAATTACATGTATAATTTATCAAAAGTGGTACATACTTTATTGAAATAATCGCGTTATCACATGATTTGTTAGCGGTAATGCTAGAGATGGCACAAACCAACACGATTCTATTCTAATTCGAATACCGGAATAGATTGAAAAATAATAAAGATTATCCAAATTTAGAAACATATGTTTACGGTATGTATTGTTAGTTTTAATTTAAGTATCCTTTTATTTTATAACTTACTAGCTGTTGCCCGCGACTTCGTCCGCGTCTTCGCTCCTATTGGATGTAGCGTGACGTTATATAGCTTAAAGCCTTCCTCGATAAATGGACTATCCAACACAAAAATATTTTTTCAATTCGAACCAGTAGTTCCTGAGATTAGCGCGTTCAAACAAACAAACAAACTCTTCAGCTTTATAATATTAGTATAGAGTATAGATTTTACTAACTTTGAGGGTATTTCGCCGCCATTACGATTCTGTTAATTACTAACGGGTAATCGAGGGCGTTATGGCGGGGAATTGCAATCAAGAAACGGGTACAACGTGTTTTCAACGACAAGTCTAGACACGTTCAAATAAACCTATCAGTGTATATCAGTGTGTCATTGAATAAATTGTTCAGAAGAGTTTTCCAGTGACTTATTAAGCGAGTCAAAGTGGGGAGAGCGGCGGCGTATGTCAAAGGAAAGCCATTGTAAAGTATTATGTTCATTGTTTACCGTGGCGTTGTGCACGCTGCAACTTATTCTGTTGAAGAGGATTCGAACGCCCATAGACTTAAAAAAATAACTAGGTGGGTATTTTAGTATTTCTTCAATCTATTTTTGAGAGAGTTTCGCCCTTTTTGACAGTTAAGTACATTAATGCCATTATTGATGATTTCTTGTTCTCAATATTGGTAGTAAACCTCAAAAATCACGCGTATACGTATATAATATCTAAAATGGCCTTAAAATGTGCAGAAAATTCCCCAAGGAGGTTACCACAGGCCAGGTGACATGCTTTGGTTAAAAAAAATCGTAGGTAGAGTCTGTGCGGTATTAGAAGACTCGTAGAATGTATGAGCTCCCTTACATTTCACGACTCTTCTCTTTCCTAAATTCTGGTTGCAAGTAGGTATATGTAACAACAGTATAACAAGAAATAAAATTAGTCTACCACTTTTGAATCTTAATGTTTAATTAATACAAAAAAAGGAAATTAGAAAGAAGAAGAAAGGAATCAAAGAAGAAGAACAATCAGAATCAGAGAGGAGAAGAATCAGAGAGTCGAAAATTGGTAGAGCAATTTCTCTGCCCCAAAACGGTGCCGATATTAAAGACATTCCGTCGAATTTTCCCCCGAGAAAATAAATTATTGTCCAACTGTATTCTAATCGCAGGTTCCAAGGCGTGCTGATTATAGACAGCCTTAACGAATAAGTCTGATCAAATCTAGAATATCAGGTTAAAAGTTTGAAACTAGGAATTTGAAAGTAATAATTACGCCTTAAGTTAGGTCTTTATTCGATCAACCAAGAATTGAATTTATTCTAGCTTTCAATCTGAAATTAAGTCCGTATTAAGCGCGCAGCTTGGCGCAGTTAGCAATAATGTCCGCAGAGCCAGGAGGCTCATTGGTGGCAGTACGGTAGTGGGAAATAAGCCGCAGAGCCTAGCACATAGACGCAAAGTAGCATGTATGTGCGTCTTCTACAGGTTGTACTTCGGCGAGTGTGCTCATGTGCTCCATGAGCTCATACCGCCTTCCTCCTTCTTCCATCGGACATCCAGACGTACGGCTGGCTACCATCCTTACCTGGTCGAAATTCCTTTAATTCGAATCAAGCGCTTTGCATCATCCTTCATAATGCGCCCTTCTAAGGTTTGGAATTCTCTGCCGGCGTCTGTATTTCCGAGTTCATATAACCTGGACTTTTTTAAGGCACCAGTAGGCATCTTCTGGGTGAGCTCGCTTCATCGTCGGCCTCATCTTTGCCCCCTGGCTAGATGCTGGCCAAGAGCAATCCCATTTTTAATTAAAAAAATATGTTCGAGTATATATGTACTTGCCAACTCTCACATTTGCTTGATAGGATCTTGATAGTAGATTTGAACACGAAAGATATCTTGATAGGTGTGCATATTTATATAATATATCGAACGACGAGTCAAAGTTTCATCCAATCGGGCCTCATACAATATTAAGTGACCATGTATTTAAACTACTTATTATTCGGTACCTAATTTAAAGCCTTGAAAAGCTTACAAATAGAATTACTTTCGAATTCACAGCATAAATGTGTGTTACATCAGAAACGTAACCCGATAGGGTCCAATTCTGTAACCGTTCGTAATTCTAGTAGGAGAGAGACACGGAAGCCCGCTACTGTGCGAGCGCATTGTGGCGGCGACAGACTTCTCAATCGGTTATCACACTTGTTCGTCGCGGTCACGCCGAAAGCGGCCATTGTCACCTGTCTACACATACACAAGCGAGCCGACACATAGCTGGGGACGGAATAAATGAGAAAGTAATAAACGATAGAGGCACAGACAGTTGGCACAAGTAATTAAGCAGAGTTAATCAGGCCAGCACATTCGTTTCTTCTTTTTTGCTTACAGATGAACCAAGGTAACCGACATAGCCCGAAGAATTGCCAAACTCAAGTGGCAGTGGGCGGGCCACATTGCCCGGCGAACCGATGGCCGGTGGGGCCAGCGAGTTCTAAAGTGGCGACCACGTACCGCACGACGCAGCGTTGGAAGGCCCCCCCACGAGGTGGGCTGATGACCTGGTTAAGGTCGCGGGAGTCCGTTGGATGCGGGCGGCCCAAGACCGGTCGTTGTGGCGGTCTCTAAGTGAAGCCTAAGTTCAGCAGTGGACGTCGATCGGCTGACAATTATGAATAATGAACCTTGGGGCGTTTTCGGAGCCTTTTTTATTCGATTATGAGCAAACGAGTGGCCTCACAGATGTGTAGAGTGCGAGACAGCGCCACCAGCTTCCTAGCGGCCAAAGGGGAGATTTGGGACAACCCGTAGATTGGCCATTGGTTGTCATTGCATGTTCCCAAGTATCATCAAGATTATAAATAAGATAACATGTATAAGGATTAAGATAAACTAACATAAGTACGAGGCTTGCACTGAAAGTGGCGGGAATCGAATACTTATTAATTTATTTTTAACATGTATTATACCTTTTTATAATCTCTGAAGTTTCCTTATCTCAACACACTGGCCACTTAGAAAAAAAAAGTATGGTTCGGTTTCAATTGTTTATTGAAGTCGTCGAGTCACTGCTTAAAATGGAATTGTGCCGTGAAAATTTCAGAGCTATGATTTATTATGACTTTAAAAGTGGACTAACACAAAAACAATGTGAAGAGCGGATGGTTGCTGCTTTTAATATTGAAGCTCCTTCAAAGACTACAATATACAGGTGGTATTCAGAATTTCAACGTGGCCGTGTATCCCTCACCGACGAAGTGCGTGAAGGTCGACCAAAATCGGCAGTCACGCAAGAAAACGTCGATGTTGTGCGTCGTCTGATAAATGAAGACCGACATGTGACATATCGGGAAATTCAAGAGCACCTGGGTATTGGAATGAGTCAAATACAAATTATTTTAAAAGAAGAATTAGGCGTGAAAAAGTTATTTTCCCGTTGGATACCTCACCTATTGTCTGACGAGCAGAAAATAGTCCGTGTCAATTGGTGCCGCAAAACTTTGAAAAGATTTAACAAGGGACGCTCAAATGCTGTTTTTAGCATAGTATCAGGTGACGAGTCGTGGATATACGCTTATGAGCCTGAAACTAAAAACCAATCCCGAGTATGGGTCTTCGAAGACGAGCTCAAACCCACAAAAGTTGTTCGTTCTCGCAGTACGGCTAAGAAGATGGTGGCTACGTTTATCTCTAAATCTGGTCACGTAGCTACTGTGGCTCTTGAGGATCGTAGAACAGTCAATGCTGATTGGTACACCACTATTTGTTTGCCGAACGTCTTTGCTGAACTCCGAAAAACTAACCCTAGTCGTCGCATCATCCTTCACCACGACAACGCCAGCCCACACACCGCTCGGACAACAACTGAGTACCTGGACGGTGAAAAAGTCGAAATATTGGACCACCCTCCATATAGCCCTGACTTAAGTCCCAACGACTTTTTTACATTCCCCAGAATCAAGGACAAACTGCGTGGTCAGCGGTTTCAGACGCCAGAAGAAGCAGTGGAGGCCTATAAAATAGCCATTTTGTCGACCCCTACTTCAGAGTTCAAAAAGTGCTTTATGGACTGGTTTGAACGCATGCATAAGTGCATGAAATACAAAGGAGAATATTTTGAAAAACAATAAAAATAAATAAACTCACTTATACTGCATATTTTCTTCTATTCCCGAAACTTTCAGTTTTACCCTCGTAGCATACCAGAAGTAGTATAAGCATAATTGTAACTAATAGCTATGGACTATGTGTCTACCACCACCACTATTTCAGCCGAAGGACGCCCACTGCTGGACATAGGCCTCCCCCAATTTTTATATTTTATGATAATTAATCGCCACTCTTAGCATGAGGGTTGGCGATCGCAGTATCTCCACCGCACTCCAGGGATGTGTACCATGTGTCTAAAATAAAGTAATTGTATGTAGAGCCGTATGCAGCATCAATTCAACGAAGTAAGAAAAAAAAGATCAGCTAACAATTTCGGCGACCGACCTTCGATTAAGTCCTCATACCACTTTGGTTAATTGGGAAGTAATAGTCTAATATTTACTCAACAGTTTGCGAATAGGTACAAAAACTAGGTAGTAAAGAATAACATCAAGTTGCGTTTAATCCCAACACGCCAATAAATCACCGTCGCTCATCTTCGAACACAATGATACAATGTGAAAAAATAATTTATTAACCCCAAAAAACCCCGCACAATGCAAGGCAATGTGTCAAAATATTCTCACAATAATACGAACACTTTTGAAAGGCCAGTGAGAACGTTTATAATAAGGACCCGCTTCTTAGTGAATGTAACAAAATGCTATGAACTTCTTAAGCAGTTAATAGGGACCCCGCACAAAGGCAAGGAGCGCAGCGGTGGTATAGCTTCAATGAAGTCAACTGACTAATTCATAATTTATGTGGTGTGTCGCGGTCAAAGGGTTCGCTACGAGATTCCTTGTCGCATTTCATAATCTTGTCATCGTCGAAATATTAAAAGGGCGCGACAAAAAAAAAACGTCAAAAGCGCGGATAAAAAGTCATTCATAAAAGGACTATTCCTTTAATTTTATACCCGCCAAGATTTTTACATGTTTAAGAGAGTTCATTTCATCATTTTTAACAATAGACATAACGTTCATCGTACTAAGTTTGATGTGGCTTGCTCTTAGCTTATTTTTGATTATTTATATGCGTATTTATACTCGCTGTCAAAGCTGATAATTTATCCCAACGGTGAATAACTCATTCAATTGATCGTCGCGCCCAAACACACTCACGCGCAAGCCTTGCCGCAACAAAAGCTCATCGTATTTACATTTAGTCATCGCCTATTTATCAATACGAGTACAAGCGAAGCAGGTGTGCCCAGTAGTGGACCTTAATCCGTTGGAACAAGGTTTACAAACATTCTGTTAACTGTGTTGTCGATGGTACATCAATGGCGTTCGAGGCAATCAGTGATAAACTGATAATGAAATGGTGCTAATGTAAATAAATGGTCAGCGATATATTAACGTCGGTGTACGGGTAGGTTTATGTGGAGACTGCTTAAGGCGAAATACCCCCAGGCGAATCTTAATACATTCGTGTCATCATCATCATCTACTTGCCGTATTCGCCCACAGCGACTGCTTTTTACTGCTGAGAGCGTCACTGGTGCGCTCTCAGGTGACAGAAATAGTAAATTTTTGCAGCGAATGAGTTTACATTCCCCTCAGCACCCCTCCGAGGTAGTTGTATCGTATGGCCGCAGGTGGTCTGGCCTTAAGCTCGTCACGCTTAGCGTCAAGTTCAGCGTGTCGCCTAATTTCGTAATCGTTCACCCGATTGAACACAGTTTGTCTCCATTCTGATCGGCCACTTGCTAACGTCTCCCAGGTGGAAAGATCCAAATTGGTTCTTTTCATGTGGTGTTTCAGCACATCTTCGTACCGCAAATATTGGCCACCTTGTTTTCTCTTACCATTCTGCAGTTCGCAGTAAAAGGTGCGCTTCGCCACTCTAGCATCAGACATGCAGGAGACATGTCCGTACCAACGCAGCTGTCGCCTCAATATCAGCGACATTAGCTCGTCTAAGGACTTCCGTATTCCTGACACGGTCAGACCAGTGGATCCCCATAATGTCGTGGAGGCATCTGAGATGGAAACTATCCAATGAGCGTATATGCTTGCGATATATGCTCCTCGTTTCGGACGCATAGAGAAGATTTCGCAGAACGACTTAGTATGGAGCTTTATGTCATGCGACCGGAACACCTTCGAACGAAGACGAAGTTTGCCGAAGGCTACTGCAGCGGCGCCTATTCTGCAGTAGTAACCAACCACTAAATATTTTTTGCTAGTGGAACTCTAACTAGCAAAACCACAAGATTATCAGGATTAGATCAAGTTTGCTCACTGTTCATTGGTATGTGGTGGAACAGCGTCATAATGTTTTCTGAAACGGTACATACTAACATCAGCCGAATTCCACTAATAATAAGATCAAGCGAACAAACTGACATTACACTATGATCGGCCTTATTGTTTTATTCGATGTCCACTAACATAGTTCGTAAAATTTCTCTAACTACATAACAAAAATATGGATCAGTATGGTCTGTTTTTCTTTTAATGTCTCAGCGATAAAATGTGTTCCGTTAATGAAATAATGATCGTAAGTTTATTTACTCTTAATTTAGACTCTGATACTACCACAAACTGGAACAATCCTGTATTACATTATCCTGTATTCTTTTGTCTGCCTTATTGTTATTACGTACTGTACTATGTCCTTTCATTGAGATGTGCAATAAAGAGTTAATGTGTTGTATTGTATTGTACCATTACGAGTGACATGCAGAGTACTTACCTGTACTTACCTATATTTGAGCGCAACGCAACGCAATCGCGAGAACATCTTCATGACATCATTTGAAAAAAAAGACATGAAGGGTTCGTAACATGCGAAACTTAGATTCTACACTCACGATACTTGATATTTCACCACCAAAATATAAGCTTACTCCATACTGCGCGCGTCGATCCAGCGTAATCTGTTAGGTTTGAGCGCGCGCGCAACAAGTGAGCCTAACAAGCGAACAACACCCCGAGATTACGCTAAGCCTAAATTATAACAGCCTCCACTAATCACTCGTTCGTCATACAATGCCGTAAATATTCTCCAACCATTGAAAGCGCATCTATGCCTCTAGGTGTTAAAAGCGAGTACAGCTTTCTATTCATGCGTATTTAACGAGAATAGAATGCCAACTAGTTTAACGAGTTAGTAGTGCAATCAAGACTCGAGAATTAATGCATGCGCGTTGCAGATCCTTTAACCTAAAACCAGTACACTTTCTTGAAGAACCCCTTAGAGATCCTCGGTACTCACTATTAACGCTAATGTACAATGCCTACACATTTTGCACAGCATCTCACATCAATCATACCATATCTACCGGAGGGCACGTTACGCAAGAAAGTGACGGGGGCAGATGGTCACGACACGTTAGTCGTGTAGAAAACTAATTTCTAGAAACATGTTACACGCCGACAAATTCACGAGCCATACATATGTAGTTTCACTATCAAGAGACCCTCGCAATGCGAATTTTCAGTATTGTTAAGTTGATTTTTAGCTGGTCAATTCTATCATATGTCCAACTTTCCGGTTGATGTTGAGCTGTTGTTTTCTACCGAAAACGAAGTAGGAATTTCCGTCTCTGTCGGTCGAACGTGCAAGCGCGGCAGAAAGACCCATATTTCGATTTTGGTTCGCGGCAGCACGCCTGGTCGCATTTCTTAACCGATTTTAGTAAAATTTTATGAGCATTAGGTTTGATAATAAGTAAAATTTTATTTCGATTCAGTATTTGAAAATGTTTCAAATTGGCGGAACCATGGGTGTTGAACACGTAAAAAATATCACTCGCGTGATCTAAATATATCACACAGTGCCACTAGTAATTATTATGTAAGTGTGGATGTGGCTACATTCACTCTTTTTTTCGCAAGCATACAATTATAGGTAAGTATTTGAGCGGGACTCGACATTTGGATACTACCTGCTACCTAAGAGATCCATTGCTTGCGGTATAAAAGAGATTTCCAGGCAAAAAAGATATTTCCCGAAATTGATACTTACCTAGCTACAATTTTCGATTTCCTTAACCCCTGTATCTCATCAAAATAGTTAGTGGCGCTTTCGAGAACCCATTTACAAACAAATAAATAATTGACCGTGCGTAAGGTATCTATCTACCTAGTACATGTCATTGCCCATAGTAAAAATTACAGTTACACGTTCGAAAAGTTACGTCTAATTTGACAGACGAGATGTACTCTTTGAGTAATGATTAATGAATTTGAAAAAGATAACTTGACAAGACACTTTGTATAATGGAATTGTATTAAAATTAGAAATGAAATTTCTAGTTGTAAAATTGTGGCCCAGAGATCGTCAACAGTACTTCCTGGAGATGATGTTTCGTAACGGAGGGTACGAATTAAGTTTGACAGTAAATAGAGGTGTAATTCAGCGATGTTCGTGCGCACGATTCGGAGTATCGACAGGATAATGGGCGAGGCTTAATCGGGCTGGATTTATATCTGCCCTCACCTCGCCTGTGACGTCTGTTTTACAAATGTTAATATCTAGTATCATTTCTAGATAACGTATTTAATTCTCATTTATCAATATCATCGTCATTGGTCTATAACGTTCCAGTGCTGGCCACAGGTCACTTCTGGTGGATCAGGTGGATGACATGAATGGACAGCAGTCACGACGCTATCCCAGTGCGGGTTAAAGACTACATCATCCATCCCCATAGATCCCGGTCAGGGCATTATTTGTGTTAGCACGAATATTTGTTCCTGATTCTTGAATGTTTTCTATGTATTTAAGTATGTATTTATCTATATATGTATGAAGGTATATCGTCGTCTAGTACCCATAGTACAAGCTTTGCTTAGTTTGGGACTAGGTCGATTTGTGTAAGATTGTCCCCTAATATTTATGATATATGTATTATTATCTCTGAATTTTGAAGTAACCAATACATTCATGGTAAACGTCTGATGATAGTCCGAACACAAGTACCGAAAAACTCAATTTTAGACTGAATTTTAACTGGATTGGATTCTAATATTCTAATTACGCAAACTAAGCGTAATATGCTAAAACCTGAATAAAAGTGCTCATGCATATTCCGGGCAGCATGAAACATTCAAACAACTGCTGAATATAATAACGTTTTATCCCTACAATGTTGTGTTAGCAACTTTACTCCTCACCAGGAACGCAGAGAGAGCGCTCGTGGCCCGGCAGCACCCGCCAACCGCGTGCGGTATGCGAGGTTAAGCAATGTGGGCGCAGGTCAGTTCTTGGATGGGTGACCGCTTTGAGTGGTTACTAACTGCTCTAAAGTCGTTGATCCCGGCTGCTGTCTCAACAGCAGTCGTTAAGCCAAGTTAGAGGCCTTCGAGCGGCTTGAGAACTTCTAACAGTCAAGTTGCCCTCTCACTTGACAAAGGGGGGTCGAAGTTGCACCACGTCCGTAGGGAGTACCCACCGTTACTTTACACGTGACCCCTGAGTGGTGCTAAAAGTGCAACAAAAACTGGCAGCCGTACTTGTCTTCTCACGGTTCGTAAATAAATACCATACGATTAAATAAACTAGGAACGCAATACTACCTAAATTCCTGCAGACGAAGCAGTAGTTATTATCGCCGCAACCTTCTGTACCTAATGGTGAAAGTCCCACTATTAGAGAAGTTCTAATTATGGGCGTGATGATAATCCGCTTTACCCTACCTCTCATAAATAAATGATTAATTTCGGTTAGCTAAATCTGTGAGACCTCTGTGAGAAAAACCTGACCGCGCCTTTATAAATTAAACCTTTGAAAACAACTTACTACAGCAACATTCTGTTTTCGTTTAGTTACGATCCACAATATTTCTCATTTCCTCACGAGTGTCCTCAATTGTAGGGTTGTTGTATCGGCATATTGGCAAGTTAAATCGTCTCGCAGAAGGCTCACTCATCGGGTTCAAAAGGCAATTGCACCGATTTGTTAGCTCCGTGCAACCTAATGTCAGCCTTTATATGAACCTACCTGTACTTAGTAAATGTTAGAAACCTTGTAAGGCTCAGTGGAACACAATAGGTGTACGACAGAAGTTGTATCAAGGAATTCTTAAGGGATGATGATATAAATTTTAATATTTTTCAGTACTAGATGTCATTTGAAAATTGGAAGATAGCGCAGTATATCTGGTATTTACCTACCACTCCCCACGTCACAGTTTTTCATGAAGTACTTTATTATGACCATAACGTAGATAAGAATCAAGTGCTGCTTCATAGAATAGAATAGAATAGAATAGAATAGAATAGAATAAAAGAATAGAACAAATTTTATTTGTAAAACACAGGTGGTGGTAATGTTAACATTCAGGTCTTAAATAAAATAGTATTATAGATCTTCGTGTTTTGCCTACTGGCTTACAATTGTTATTTAAAATTAATTATTTGAATTTGTGATGCCAACAAATAAATTATTACAATAAACATACAATTACTAAATTATCAATATCATTAAAATCATCATACATCAAATACTAAAACTAAGTAAATCTAAATTTATAATGTGTCATCGACACTATTCATTCGTCACTAGCAATTAAATACTTAGTTAAATCAATCTTACGAGTATGACACCAAATTGGTCCAAAATAATAGTAAATTGATTTTATAGTTTTAAATGTCATCCAAAAATAATAGTAAATTGATTTTATAGTTTTAAATGTCATCCAAAAATAATAGTAAATTGATTTTATAGTTTTAAACGTCATCCAAAAATTCATTTATGGAATAATAACATTTGTTTATTAAATAAGAATTTAAATCCTTCTTGAATTTGCTAAGTTGAAGTATCTTTATGCATTTTGGTATTTTATTATAAATATTTGGAGCCATTTCTAATATGCTTTTGCGCATGAAGGCTGTTTTATGTTCACTGCTACAGATGTTATTTTGATATTGTAAACGTACAGGAAGTTTACTTTGTTGGCTTATCTGTCTACAATGTTCTGGATTTGCTTTGACAAAAACTGTAACCTCAAATATGTAAAGTGCCGGTAGCGTTAAGATGTTTAACGATTTGAAAAACGGAGCGCAACTTTCCCTCATTTTTAACCCACAGATAGCTCGTAAACATCTTTTCTGGGCTTTAAAAACGGCGTCCCTATGAACACGGTTTCTCCAAAAGATAAGTCCGTATCTTAGTACTGAAGCTACAAGACCATGGTAAGCTGTTATTACTAGGCAGTAAAGCTCGCAAAAATAGTAGACAAGAAGGCTCATCAACCATAAGTCCTAAAATTTTTGTTACACCTACATTCTCTATTTTACAGTTGTTATAGTAGACATTCATGTCAATTACTGCTTTTCGTTGGTGAAAATGCATAATATTAGTTTTATTTAAATTAATTACCAATTTTCGAGACATGTTATCATTTCCTTCAATACCAAATTAATGTCATGTTCATAATCAACGCTATTATCAAATCTTATAACAGATAGATATAAATTAACATATTGCGCTAGAAAGATCTAGAATGAACATTTGAAGGTCACCAATCAATCAATTTGTCATACTTTAGTGCAGGGGTTCCCAAACTTTTTTTTCTCATAGACCACTTTAAAAAATTTGCTGGTTCTGGTGGACCCCTACTCTACAGCCTACACCATATTCCCAAAAAAAAACAAAAATGTGACTATTACCTAACTCTGGTGACGATATAACTATGAAATAGTATAGTATATTATATGTACACCTAGGGAGATAATATAAAGAAAGGCCGAGATCGCAGATATTTACGGCCCGAGCTGCAAGCGAAGGACGCAAATGTGCGATCAAGGCTTTCTTTATTATCTCCCGTGTTGTATACATCATTTTATGTCAACATTTGGCGAAAAAGCGGCTATTTCCGCACATGTATCGGGCGAAAAAATCCACTTTTAGCCAGGTGTGACATAAATGTTCTTTACAGGTTTAGAAAAAAAAGTGAAAAATGATTGGTTAATATGCTGTCAATAATAAATACTTTACTTTTTTGACATCTACTCACAACCTATCTATTCCAGCATCAAATAAAATAAAATCAATCAAATCTAAATCTCGGAGTGGTGAAATAAAATTAAATATAGTATATTTTGCTTGTGTTGTGTTTATTCGAGTACTTTATAATATTTATGATGATAATAACAGTCGTAAAATAATTAAAATTAAACATTGTTACGTATCTTCTAAGTACAATGACACTCAAAATTAATGGGAGGGATGAGCTTGATGAATTGACAACAAATTGTCAATATTTGGGTTCAGTTTTGTCAGGAATAATCGCAAATCTCCTCGTTCTGTGATATTCAGTCTGTTCCTATTTTTCGTTAAAAGGTTTGTAACGGTGCTGAAACTTTTTTCCACAAGATATGACGAGGGAAATGATATCAAAAGCTTTCTCGCAGTTTTCCACAGTCCAGGATATTTTTCGGGTATTTCTGCTTGCAGCCAAAAAGTTTGATACCCTTTTTTATATTTCACCTTCAGCTCCTCATTAGTGCTAAGCTCAAGTAGCTCCTCTTGCAATATCACGTTCTCCACTTCCATTTCATCAAATGGATTTATAATCCACGGTGGTATTTCCATCGTGAGAATGTCTTCAAATCTGGTTTTGAAATCATCATGCAGGGCAATCAAATGTTGAACATATGTCTGAATATCATCATCCTCGCATTCTACCTGTGACAAGCTTGAGAATTGGGAAAATTCGCGTCGACTAATGTTTTGCTTCATTAACTTCAATTTTCCAAGAAAAGCGGAAATCACACTCTTTGTTTTAATTAAATTGAGGTTGTCCCCTTGCAGTTGTAAGTTAATATCATTAAACTTTTTGAACAAATCTGTCAAATACGCTTTGAACTTGATCAGGTTTTCTTTTAAATCTGGAGCTTTACTATCCAGAAACTCCAAGACAGACTCAAAAAGTGAGTAAAATCTTGTTAAACATGCACCTTTCGACAACCAGCGTACTTCAGTGTGTAAGAGCAATCGTCGGAAGTCTTCATCATTTTCATCGCACAATTGGGCAAATAAACGCGTATTCAAAGCATTGCTTTTTATTTTATTAACCGCGTTAATCACAAATTGGAGCGATTGGTGCAGTCTAGCACTCAAATTTTTTGCTACTAAGTGTTGTCGGTGGATGACACAGTGAATTGCAGTTAAATCTGGTATCATTTTTTTTAGATGGCTTATGAACCCACGATATTTCCCGACCATTGCAGGAGCTCCATCTGTTGCCGCCGATGTAACGTTTGTGAACGGAATTGATTTTTCTTTTAAAAAATCGCTCAGGATGTTAAATATCGATTCACCTTTAGTGTCAGTCTTCAAAGTTTTGGCGAATAATAGCTCTTCATGAATTTCTTCGTCCATAACAAATCGCACAAATGCTAATAATAATGCCTCATTATCAGGTAAAGTTGACTCGTCCAGTTGAATAGAAAAATGAGTTGTTTGCAGATAATTACACAAGAAACTTTCAATATCAGAGCTCATTTCGTCAATACGTCTTTGTACAGTGTTGTTACTCAAAGGAATTTTTTTGAGTATGTCAAATGGAGGTTTGTGCAGAACAGTTTTTAAAACTTCTTCAACAGCGGGTAAAATTAACTGTTCACCAATGGTGTGGGGTTTTCCAGATTTCGCTATGAGTAATGAGATGTTGTAAGATGCCCGCAAGCCATCATCGTTACTTTCAGATGTTGAAGCGAACATACCTTGCAGGGTGGGTCTCTTTTCATATTTTTCTTTCAATGATTGAAAATATTTCAAATCTTTACCTGTTTTATCAGGGTGGCACCTTTTTAGATGATCTTCGAGCTTCGATGGTTTCATAGAGTCATTGCTCAAAACTTTATTGCATAAAAGGCACATGGGCAATCGCTTGTCCGCGTTTGATGGAAGAAAGCCAAATTTTAAATATTCCACACTGTACTGTCGACACTTAATTTTCTTCTTTGGCTCCGCCATGTTTCAAATTAGCTACCTGTAAGTATAAAAAAGTTTTTGTGATCTTAACATTCTTACTTAACTTCTTCTTAGTCTTACTTAACAGGATATGGCTATTTTATAGAACAGAATTTATAATTTTTCGCTATGAATCAAAAAAAGAATACTAATAAACTTTTTTCGGCTGTCTGTTGTTTTATGGAAGTAGGTAGGTAATAATCGTAATGTTCATTATTTCATATTTCTACATGTCTATCATACACAAAGAAGACAAATATATTAACTACAAAAAGAGATACCTATAAGTTGTATAGCAAATAAACAAATAATGTACTTACTTTTCCGACACGATTCTGGCAACCAGGAACAGCAATTCACTTTACTTTTGTAGTCGAAATCCGGAAACAAATGAGTAACGTTTGTTCTTAGCATTCGTATTTATTGGTGAAGAATCAAACAAGTGCATACAAGCACAGCACATTACCGTAAGTCATAGGTATTTCGTCCCTTTGCACGTCCGAACAAGCGTTTTGGTCGGCGCCGGCGATAGCGACGCGACGGTGCTTCGCAAGCCTAGACTTGTTCGTTTGTCCAACAGCTCGTTCGCGATATGTTGCAGACTTGCAGTCGACAAGTTTTGGAGCCGAAAGTTGTAATTTTAATAATATAGTATTATAGTATAGGTAGTTTGATTCACCGAAATATTTATCACGGAGGAACGCAATATTTTTATTATATATTTATCAGTCGTCCAGGCTATAAAAATAATACAAAAATCATTATCTGTTTCGTTATTTACCATCGAAACCAGATAAATTTTCGTGGACCCCCACGTACAAACTGTGAACCCCTATTTTTTTGCCACTCCAGCGTAGACCCCTGTCACATCGTTCGTGGACCCCTGGGGGTCCACCTGGACCACTTTGGGAACCCCTGCTTTAGTGCATAGTACATACATTTAGTAATAGCTCTTTCGCTCAGGTACGTAACACTTTTCTTTTAACAATTTTGAAAAGGAAGCTGATTTTTGATTCCATAATATTATAATGCTTGAACACAAATATTGACAGTTCGCGTTCGTGTTTGTATTCGCGAGTTTTATGTATTTTATTAAGGTATATGCCATGATGGTGTACACGAATTCCGTGAAAGATATTCCGTGAAAGGTATCAGAATCACTAAAGCCTAAAATAAGTCCTTATATATCAGGCTACGGCAATTAAGGGCAATCTTGTGCACAATCGCCTCACAAATCACAAAGATAAAGAGCAGTAGGTAAATGGGCGATGGCCGAGGGCCGTACCGCCAAAGAGCCTAATAGTTGCCTGTGGGACAAAATAACAAACACATTTAGGCTCATAATGCTGTGGTTCCTCCACGTCTACTTTTACTTGTGAACTTTTAGAATTGACATGTTGAAAAACCAAATTTCAATTGTCTAATGTGACCATTGAAATAACAGGCACCAGGGCAGAGAGACGTCCAGTAGGTACTGGGCTAACACCGCGAAATTCGAATCAATACATTTTTATTACACACGCTAGCACGATTAAATAAGCACACAATCTAATACTATCTTTAGCAATTTTCTTTCGCTTCCATTTATATTTTATTTTTAGGCAAGGAAACTAAATATAAATTACAGAAATGATTAATTTATTTCAATAATATAACACTAAATTTACATTTTGTTCACTACTTAGCACAATATTAATTCATTAAAGATTTTGTTGTAATATATTTAAAAACAAAGCTTATTTGTATCGAACAAATCGAATCTATTACTATACATCGCGATGGACGCAAAGTCAACTGACAGCATCAAAAAGTCCAGGCTCCCGTCAAAGTGCTTCACGTTCCTGAAAACCCTCCTCGAGTAATTAAGTTTATAGTATCTGGGTGACCGAGCCTTGCTTGGCATCATTCGTGTTTTTCTGGAGAAAACGAGGTTTCCCGAAGATGAGACCTAGTTAGATCAATTTTTGGCCCCCGAAACCCCGGCACTGAAAATTTCATCGACATCGTTAGAGCCGTTTCCGAGATCCCCGATATAAACAAATAAATACAAGAATTTCTCGTTAAAAGACATATACATAGATTCTGTGGTGATCTCCTGTTGCGTCACTCAGGGTATATACTGCATAAAACCACTATTTAGGTTTTGCACAAAAGATCTCATTGGGTCGAAGTGCATCCGTAAGGGCCCTCGTATATGTATACTATTTAGGTTTATAGTTCGGGTGCGCATTCGTGACCTCACTCGCCGGCACTTGACAGCAAGTGCCGCGTACTCCCGGTTCACCACACCACGAGTGCTACCCTCACATCTAGACACGCGGCAGCGTGTCCAGCCAAGTTCACCCCAGGAACTGGCGGACAGCAGCCGTGTGTTATATTACACGAACCGTTTGGAGCCACTTTTGACCTCCCCCAATAACTCCAAACCTATCTAGCATAAAAAAATGAAATTAGGTACATGTATTAAGATCCTTAAGAACAACTAGAACCCCAAATTTCATAAATATAGGTTTAATAGTTATTGAGATATTAAATTCCAAAAAACGGCATTTTTACCACTGACTGACTGACTAGTAATCAAAAACCTAACCCACTTCCAAGGTGACCTAGAAAGCTGAAATTTGGCATGCAGCTTTATAAGTGTGTGTGTACACCAGAAAAAATCAGATAACAGTGATTTTTTTTATTAGTTTTATTATTATTCACCTTATTTATTTCTTTTTCTTGGGTTAGATTTTTTACAATAAATTTATCAAATGTAAAATATAAAAATACACGTACAAAGTATAAAAGCATTATAAAAAACCTAACTTAGAGTGCCGCCGGCAGCGAGGCGGGCCTAAGCTACCGGTGGTTAGGGCGACAGAGAGAGGAACCTCCGGACTATCCGCGCCGTGTCCAGGAGTACCGCCTTCTGTATTTGACCCTTGACCCAGCCATCTAACGAGAGTCTCTTGAGATGTTGGTCGAGACTCTTTGCAATTAGACCGTTCGCAGAGACGACTATCGGGACAATGATCGTCGAATCAACATCCCACATGGCGGTTATCTCGTGTGCCAGGTCTAGGTACTTGCTAGCCTTGTCCTTCTCGGCCTTCACGAGGTTCTCATCATGGGGGATGGTGATGTCGACGAGCACTGCCTGGCGCTTCAATCGATCTGTCAGCACGATATCAGGTTTGTTGGCTATAATAGTCCTGTCCGTGATGACAGATCGATCCCAATAGAGCGTGGCACGACCATTTTCGAGAACTGGCGCAGGTGTGTACTTATAGTACGGCACTTCGAAGTTCACAAGACCGTACAGAAGAGCAAGCTGCTGGTGAATAATCTTGGCTACCAAGTTATGTCTGTGCAAGTACTCGCCGTTAGCAAGATGACCACAACCGGAAATGATATGCCTGAGTGACTCTCCGGGACGGCGGCATGCCCGACAAATGTCGACCGTACCGTCCTTCAGGATATATTTCCGGTAGTTGTTCGTCATGATAACCTCGTCCGCAATTGCACAGACAAAACCTTCAGTTTCCCCAAAACGTAGCCAGTTCACCGATGCGAGCAGGTCTACCTCGGGCCCCGTAAGGGCCTTGTAGAACCGCCCATGTAGCTCCTTACTCTTCCATACCGCCCTGCGGTCCTCGATGCTTAGTACTTTAAATCTGCGCCAGTTCTCGTTTGCCATGGAGAGCGGGGTGAAAGATGCGTCTGCTGCCACTACGTCACGATGCATCCCAAACTCACTGTTTAGAAAGTAATCCCTGAGACTGCACACTTCGCGGTTGTGAAGGTCTTTGGCATTTAAGAAGCCGCGACCTCCAAGCTTCCGCGGGATGTACAGTCTCATAACAGAAGATCGTGGGTGTAGCATACGGTGCGCAGTGAGCAGTACACGATTCAGGAAATCTTCGATCCAGGAAATCGAGCTCAGTCTGAGTCCACCTTAATATGCCAAAGGTTATTATTATTATTTATCTAGTTACCTCAGAACTCCGTCATTTATTAACCGATTTGGAAAATTATTTTTTTGTTTGAAACGGTATACTTCAGGGGTAGTCCCATAGTTATCACGTAAGAATCTGATCATAGGGTCCTGGAGAAATCGAGGGAACTCTTCAAATATTTAAGGTGCACCAGCACCTATAGCGATTTGGGTATTTTGTAAAGTAACTCGTGCATTCGCTCTTAAAAAGCACCATTTGGCGAAAATTGACAAAAAGTAATGATATCCCATCAAAAACATAAATGTGAAAATGGGAGCCAAGTTCAATATTAAGAATATGCGATGCATGGTTGTCGTCTTCACCGACAAAAGAATTGAGATCTAAATGGGTGCCAAGTTCCGTAGATTCTCTGGAATGGTGCCAAGTCCGGCACTACATTGTTTACAGTAAAATTAATTTACTACGGCTTAATGCATTTTGAGCCTTAACTTGGCAGTTTTCTATGCAGTTTGTTATAATACCATAAAAGCTGTTGGATATTTATTTAAGAAAACTGCCAAGTTAAAGCTCAGAATGCATTAAGCGGCAGTAAATTAAATTTACTGTAAACAATATAGTGCCGGACTTGGCACCAATACGTTACAGATTCATTTTTGATGAGTTGTTGTCATTGGATTATTTTTTCGACCCAGTACTTAAAGCGTGTGCTGCTTAAAGCATTGATGTTCTACAAACTTGAATTAGATACCTAAATAATTTGGCAATTCAGCGGACTATAACGTTAGTTTTAGTATACCGTATTGTCAAAAAACAAAGCCATAAATGGAACACCAAACTCAGCATATCTATTCTAGACCGTTGTAAGGCCTAACTACTAACACATAGCTTCTACACCCTAATCACCAGCTCGCGGCGAGTGTTTCAGTCGTGTGCTGATTTCACACTCACCTGAATATCACACCTGAGCAACCCAATAACAACCTTATTCGGATTAACACAAAGATAATTTTTACGTAACGTTGTTTTTGATTAATTACTAATTCAACAGTCAATGCAAAATAGGACGTACCTTGTCTGTGATAAGGTTAGTTTTTCAACGGCGATAAGACGTGTCGTCATATCCTCAGGGTGAGTATTACCCCGAGATCAATCACTAGCACACGCCAAAATGGTTGTTCCGAGGCGCGCTTACAAATCGCATTCTTCAATGTTACGGCGACCGTAATGACTCGCCTTTGTTCCGACTACGATGATTAATAATCATATAATCTGTAGAGAGAAAGGGTCTGTTTAAGATTAACGTAGTTATAGTATACCTCTAGATAAAAAACTTAAGAAAAGGACCTGTTGTATGGTTGTGAAGTGTTCGAATAATATTATCATCATATTACTTATTTATCAAAATCAAAAATCAAAATCAATTAAAATTTAAAATATGTACTTAACAAAATTAAAACAAATGTCTATTCAAACACGTCACAACTACATACAACTGGTGCCTTTCTTAAGTTTTTTACCATAACACTTAAAATAACGATCTTTGCTCAGTGCAGAAGCCAAAAAAATTGGGAAAATCTCGAAAACAAATTCTAGAAGTTTGATCAATCCTGTAAAATACACCACAGCAAAGGCAAATACATACACATTTTCAAACAATTTCACAATTGTTACTCGTTTTAAAAAAAAACAACGAATGTAACACCAAAATAATAAACAATAACTTTTAAATGATTTGCAATAAAAGTTAGGTTTGTAATACATATTTCAGTACGTTATTTGACTGAATACAGTACGCAGTCTGCGGCTTGGTAAAAATAACTGTGTGGATTTAATCAAATCAATAATTCCCTTCTAGTATAAAATATAAAGAAATACAAAATTGTCTCGTAACAATTTACTATGATCAGACCACGTCACACTAAGTGTCTGTTTTTTGTAATTAAAATAGGAAAAATCAGATTTAGATTTTTGTTTTACGAGAGCCCGTTGGATGTAATTTAACTTTTTTATGGGAAATGTAAAAGCATACATATTTTTATTATAATCGAATACCGTTTTCCTGTGACAATCAGTAATGTTATTTTTTTACCACCGCCAGTACTTTTATTACACCATTTTGGAATTACTGCGCCCGTAGCGCATATTATTACACATTCTAGCGCTATCAACCGTTTTGATAATAAGCGCTCGAATATTGTCAATAAACGCTACAAGCACCCTGAGCCAACAAACCGTCTCAGGGAACCTGATCCAGTGACCAGTACCTGACGTGTGCTTGCCTTATACCAGTTCCAACCGTAAATCACCGAGTAACCGCGACAATTGAATTATATTTATATTTATACACCCTAATGGCGGCATTACGCCAATTTACCCGCGTAAGTGAATTACGGGTGCGCCTGGGCATCCTGATTTAATGTGACTTGCCGCTAGTTATCATGTATCACGGGTTATGTTATGTCTGACGTCTCCGCGGCGGTTCCTCTTTTAATAAGAGGTCGTTAGAATATTAGCCACAGAGTATAGCTACTGCATTTTCTGTTTTTATTAGCCGACTGTGGCAGAAGGGTAAAGTTTTCGTCAAAACTCGAAAAAGCTTTTCGAGTGTATATGCCCGTATGTGTTCCTCGCGCTCTGCAGCTTAACGGATTTTAACAAAAAACAATTATAAACTTGACACCCTTCCAGTGCATTTCCGGGTAACACACAAAAACTCACAAATTGAAACAATTGCAATAAGTATGAAGTCCCCTCTCATTATTAGACTAGTTTAACTCTAGGTACCCTATATTTCTCAGTCCTTGCTAGTTTGCGTTTATTTTCCTAACGGAGGAAGAATTTGCGAAGGAGTTTTGGAGGCTTTAGATTGATTTCTTTTCCCTTGTTATCTTTATCTTTTAGGAATAGCTGTAGTGGCGACGTTGTCGATAATGAATAATAAGGCATTAAGGCATGTTACAAAAATAACGCTACATACATCTTATTTAAAATCCACCGTAAAGTCTACAGACAGCAAGAGTAACGTTTTTCAGCCTCTATGTACCTATAATATGACCCAATTATAACTATTAAGATAAATAAAATCTAGAACAATAATATTTGCTATCTCGCTTTAGAACATCCAGGTTCCTACTCTGATAACTTACAACTGATACTCTACTAACTGATAACTTATACATACTTTGCGTGGCTTTTGTTGTGCTTTTTTTGTAGTTGGTCCCATGTAGACTTTATCCTCTCTGAATTAGGTTCACATAGCACCATAAAATTTCGCAAGTAGCCAATAACAGAAATTAAAATCCTCTGTATCGTACGTTACACTGTGAGGAACCTCCAGCGACGTCGCTGCATGATTGATGGGTCCCGAAACCTGCGCCCGCGCCGCCGGCGCTCCGCGGATTTATCGCGAGCTCTGCATCCGCTCACGGGGGTTAACACACTGCCCGTGTACTTACGGTTTGAATCTTCTTCGTCGATAATGTCTTTAATGTTAACTAGGTAGTGCAAGTAATTTTTCGTTTCCAATCCGCAAGTCTCCGGTGGCTCGTAGTCCGAATATAGTGACGAACGTGCAGTCCGGAGAGCGTACTCGGATCCTAGTCCTAGGAACCGATGGGGCGATGAAGTCCAGAGGGACCTGTCTGGGCTCCAGGCCGTCGGCGACTGGACGAAAACAGGTATAGGTATGGACAGGGAAGCGTGGCGGTCTTTGGTGTTGCCAGCGCCCAAGATCCACTTCCGGTTGTTGCGCCACAGCAGTAAGTAATTGTGAGTCATAATTAATAACCACACGCCTGCGTAATTAGGGAGCTGCGCTGTCACTTCCCTAGCACCGCGTAACTACTACGGCAACCGACGTCAACGAATACATCAAAATCAATAAATCAAAAATGTTTATTTACTTAAGTACTTTATACAATTTAATTTATTCTAAATATTGACAAAGGGATCAAAATTCATGTACTAGTATGTAAGTATTATATTATATTGTAAACAGTTGAAACTCAGTTGCAAATAATTTTTCATCACACTTGCTCGCAAAGGGTCTTATTGTACGCAGATGTATAGAGTAGTTATAGCCGATTTAGCTCCCGTTTTAGTTTTTATAACTCCCTAGGGGTTATGAGTTTCTCTGTGATCTGATTGGTTTAAAAAATCTAGTTGGCTGCGCTCCACAAGAATACTGCTCTCTGATTGGTCGCAATATTAAAGGTGCGCTCGCAGCGCGCACGCACGCGCGCGCGCGCTGCGCGCTCCTCTCGGCACCCATGCATTGATACGGGAGATGAAGTGGTCGATTTCTTCAATTTTGATTATTTTGGAGTTATTTATTTCCTCGCAAATGTGATGAAAACATTGTGATTACCTCGGGACGTAAGAAAATTGCAAACTCGAGTCATCAAAAGCCCGACGCCGAAGTCTCGCTCGCAATTTCCCACTTACGCCCCTCGTTAAATAATGTACTATAATAATAAATCAATGGTTTTTAAGACACCCGACCGCCGTTTAACAAATATTATATCATGCCCACTCCCTGGAATATTATTCCATTAAGCCATCATTAAGCATTTTAAGCTGCAGAGTATGCCTATAATCAAAATATCTGAGTTATAATAATCCCTGTAGTATGAAATTATGTACTAAGTAATAACAATTAATATGAAAAATAGTAATGGTATCACTATCAGTAGTAGTAATACTCTTTATTGTACAGTCGCACAATGTAAAGGTTCGTTAGTTTTCAACTCTATTTTAATATCATTAATAAGTTACGAACCTTTTCACTCTGCGACTAAGCAATAACACAAAGTAAACAAAAAGTTACACTGGACGGAGCAAGTACAAAGGCGAATTTATCCCTTTAAGAGATCTCTTCCAGTAACATAATATTAGTTAATATTAGAAGTATAATTTGCTATCTTGTATCATTTTTATTGACTTCCCATATTGATACCGAGCTTATTATTAGGCAGCGTCAAGAGATGCATAAATAAATCACAGAACCCACGAATTAAAGTGATAATCTTACGCTCCGCAAGTGCAGTTATTACCTGTAAAATTTATTGCATTGGCGGTTATTATCTCCGAAAACTGTGATATTTGAACCCTTTTGTTCGCAGCCGCCAGCCAAACACTGAACAGGTGAATGTTAGTGGCGGAACAGGGCCGATCTACCTTTCTTCACGCTTTTTGTAACCATTTTTTGTTAGTAGAACGTAAATGGTGTCCAGATAAAGGTCGAACTAACACCAGCAGTAATTAGCGGCGATTAATAATCGGTTATCTTGATCAGGTGAACGCAATAATCGGTCTGTGCTTCTACGAGTAATTATTACAATTAAATTTTGAAATTATCAACGCCAAATGCCATAGGCGCACGCTTCAAAAATAATGTAATACACTAAACGATGTTTATCGTTAGCATCATACTCTAATCGATCACCACTTGGAAGTTGACGCAACATATACATGTCAATTTCTAAACGATGGCATTACCTCAAACAGAGCTATCAGAGATCCGATCTTTGTTCGAAATCAATTTGTTGGAATAAGAGCATGGTTCATGTCATAAGTGGTCATTATCTACGATCGACGTCGGCGGTGTTTCGCGCATGCACGAGCCAGCTCCGGAATGTGACGTCGGCCGGAGTTCCCCGAAGGCCGAAGTGTTTAAAAGAATCCTTCCACTGTCAGTCAGCGGGCCAAGTGATGGGCGTAAAAGAGCATCGACCACGGCTAAGCCTTCATCGATAATCCTCGTAGTTGCCTCAGCGTATAGCCTCATTCTATGAACAAAACCGACTCGCTGCTAAGCAATCAGCAGGAATTCCCACGTATTCGTGGGTTACGTCATGGATTCGTGAACAAAGATAGAAAGTAAGATAGAATTTTAAAGATATTTTACCTTCAAGGCTATTTGGCTTTGGAACAGCTACAGATTACTATACTAAAGTCGTGCTAAAACTCTTGCTGCTTTTAACTGTAACTCTTTGGCTGATAATAATTGTATTTATGTTAAAGCTCTTAAGTAAATAAATAGCTACATTCTGTATTGGTTTAGCTTACCTTTCCTCCAGGCACTAGGACCGTCACCTAGTTGTACATAAATCCCGGTCACTTATTGTGATGGATGAGCATGATTATTATTTCCGTGTTAGACTCATAACCCAAGCCAGCTTCAGCTTACTATGGGGCTAGTTTGATTTGTGCAAGTCCTGCTTCCTTATTAATTATTTTACCTATACTAATAATAGAAAACATCGATAAGAAGCGTACAGCAGCTCTTCAGGCTTCTGTCTCGCTGTCCGAGAGGCCGGCCCCTCGCGGTGAGCAATTGATGCATCGCCCGCACCTCCGGATTATGTTCAAATAAAAAGATATGGTGAAAGAGGCATATGTATGAATACTGAGGGTCTATTCGATAAACGTTTTACATTGGGATCGTTTTTATATTTGTACGTCTGTTTCCACGCGCGACCAGTGAACGTTACCTAATATTGTTTGAAAAGTCTTCCTGCAGACAAACTGTATAAAACAGTTTCGCAGGACTGGTATTTATCGGTAAATTTGTTGTATGCTTAATAAATAATTAATAAAAAAGAAAAAATAATATAGTTTTTAATATAATTTGTCTGGGCACGCCCAAAGTATTAAAAATGCAATTTTTTTCGTTAAGAGTTATATTTTTCTATCGCTATAAATATCCCCTCTATTCGTATAAATATAACTGAATCGCTGGCTGTATCTTCAACATGTATAATTAATAGGTCGTAACATAACAATGTACCTAATCATAAAATTTGATTATTATTAGAATTTAATAGTGGTCATTGAGGTTAATTATTGTGAAATCTCTTGAACAGAACAGAGAAACAGAAATTTGTTTTTGCTTTACTCCGATTATAATACTACCTGTGATTA
Organism: Notocelia uddmanniana; assembly: GCA_905163555.1. Lineage (NCBI taxonomy): Eukaryota > Metazoa > Arthropoda > Insecta > Lepidoptera > Tortricidae > Notocelia > Notocelia uddmanniana. The sequence goes on from LR991055.1 coordinate 30,705,609, forward strand.
GTTCAAAATGAAGTCTCCTTGAAAGAGGAGGTTGTTTTATATAATTATCATTAAGACTAATTAAACGTATCTACTCATCTTTCGTGTCTGCCATCTATTAAATATAGGTACATTGCACAGCTTTACCACGCTCCCAATCACCCCTACCAACAACACTTTAATAAGTACTCAAAACTATAAATTTGGCCGTTCCGCTAAGCGATCGATCATAATATAAACATCGCTTTACAGCGGCTCTCGCGCAGGATAACATCGCGCAGGTGCACGCGCAACCCCTTGGAATATTAGTGTAAACAAACACTAAAATTATCGACTCTTTTTATTACGTACGAATTAAACGATAAATGCGGAATTAAAGAATTGCTTTACGATTTTATGGATTGTTAACACGTTATGTCAATGGTAGTGCAGATATTTAACTTGTTGTGTATATTATGTTCTTAGCTTGAATTACAATTAAATAGGCTGTAGTAAACATAACTACACACTTTGTAATGAAAAATTTATTAACCTAGGCTCATTATTTAAAATCAACGTCTGTGAATCCGATGAATCTGATGAATAATACTTCTGCTACGATTCAATTTTTTTTAAATACCTGGTAAAAAGTAATAATTTTTCACTACACCTGAAAAATATTATAAACAATTTAATTGCCAGGTAAACCAATCCCAAACATCTTTAGATGTAAATAAACTTAACAACATCACGATAGAAATGTGACTAAAACACGTAATTTGTTGGACTATTATGTTATAAAATTTTACAAAGGTTGATAATGAGCCCTCATTACGGGGTGAAGAGGTGACGAGTTTATGGCCGATATAAATTGGATGCTTGATTTACTACCATTTTGTCGCTCTCTTCTATTTGGTGAAATCCTGCAGTCCATTGGTAACAAACCACACAGTTTACAGATCCTAAACATCAGATTTTTTAACAAATAAACTCTTTTTTAACAATGCCGTATTTAGGAAATATTCAAATCCACTTACACGTCGAAAATGGTGTTTCATGTAAGCGAACTGACCACAATATAACCGCATAAATTAACCAGGTTTCGCGACGCAATTTGGTAAAAGTTCCAAATTACATGCGCCTTTCAAGGCATTGCGGATCACAGATGGCTTCCAGACTATTTCTATAGTGCGGTTTTAATGGCGGTTAGCTTGCTAAAACGCAAAAATTTCGGGCTTTTAACGTCAACTTAAGCAATCTATTAAGGCATTGTCCTGACGTCACCTGCCACGTCCTGGGGGAGTTTGTCACATAAAAAGGAAATGAAAGTTCCAACTCTGTATAATTTAACAGAGGTTTTGAAAAATACACTGTTCTTAGAGTTTAGTTCTGCTAATATCGCTAATGAGGTAAATATCCAATGGTTCGTTCAGTAATGCATGCCGTGATTTTGCAACTCGTTAAAAATATTTAAATGTTCGTGAACGCTAGCCCCTGTGCTCCGCAATCCGCGATACACGCGATGTTTTCACGGAAACCTAGGAGACTATTCGACTAACTTATTGAGTTGTATTCGGTGTTGTACTTCTCACACGGCTTCTTACTGACGCGAAAGACTTAGCGCGCGCGCGGAATAAATACAAAACTGATTTCAATTCAATGTTTTGTTGTATGGACAGCCTAGGTATCAACCGCCGTCGCCCAGGGCGATCCGCTTCTGAACCATAGTTTATCTCAGTGAAATCCAAATTGCTTAAATAGCTGAAGAACCGCTCAAACAAGATACATTAGGTTTTGGCAAATTGTTCCTTAACAGCCACGTCACGAACCCCGTTTCAAAACGAACACCTTGCGTCTTTAGAGTAATTTTGACTTGTTCATATAATCATTTCTAGTTTTAAAAACATAAGCAAGTCCAGCTGCTTGTAGCTAAAGTTTTTGTTCTATAGTCTTAAACCTTCGCAGCATTAAATAAATTGTAACGTGTGATTACATCCACGTATTTGACTCTGTGGAATTCTAATGATTCGAGACGGAGCTATAAGTTTTTTTCCTACCATGCCGCGGTAGGTAGCCCAGCGAACCATCGGTAGCTAACTCCGGCAGATATTTCATGCGCAAGTTAGTTCAAACAAATCGTACGGTGTCTTTACCGATCATGTCAACGCTTTCGCTCCAGTGCCCGTGGCCCGAATCAAACCTCAGAGATGATAGACTCGAATGGCTTCTAACGTCGATTGACACGCTCTGGAACACTCACATTTAATTATAAATTGTCATACCATATACTGGACACATTTACTGGGCACATACTGGATACATTTGGATAATACGGACAATGATATCAGTTTTTTTGTTTATGCAATCAAATACGTCTAGGCAGTCATCGACAAGTTGAAATTGTAAACGAGTACCTACCGCTCATCGTTCAGTTGGTACCTATAGGTGAAACGAGTCTTATGGAGCTTTCAATGGGGTTATAAATAAAATAAAATATAAATATTGGGGGACAGTCTTAGTTTCTCAAATCGACCTAGTCCCAAACTAAGCAAAGCTTGTACTATGGGTACTAGACGACGATAAACATACTTATATAGATAAATATATACTTTAAATACATAGAAAACATCCAAGACCCAAGAACAAATATCCTTGCTAAAATGCACAAATAATGCCCTGGCCGGGGTTCGAACCCGGGACCTCTAGCTTCGAAGGCAGTGGCACTACCAACTAGGCTAAACAGGCCGTCAGTTATATTTGTGTACATACATACATATACAATTTGTAACTATTTAGTAGTTCTATGAGCTGTAGACTTCGCGAGTCCTGTTCACAAAATTTCACGAGAATCGGTTGAGAAATGCGACCTGCAGAGGAGAAATGCAACCTGAACATCCCCATACGAAAGCATTTTTCCTCAAGCTGAAACGTAGACGCTTAGCTCACTTCGCACGCTCCGTCAATTAGTAAACACACACCTAACTACCATCCATCCACCCCATCCACTACCACCACCCACCATACCATCGTAATGATTCATCTTTTAGATGCCCTTTTGAGGCCAGTTCAAGTACTGTGCTGCCTGAATTATTTGACTTAGTGCATATTACTTATACTACCCCTACCTTCGTAAGTTACCAATCCTAAACATCTACCAAATTAATTTAATAAAGAATAATTAAGGTAAACGTGTCAATGGTTGACACCTCCTAATACACATTCTGCAATTAATTTGGAACATATTCAATAGTTACTATCGTCAATAGTTGCCACCTAAAGTTGATCCTTTAGGTACCCTACCTATTTTCTTCTTCTTCTCAGTCATACACTCTTGTCAGAGTGGTTGTGGTTATGGATTGCCGTCTTCCAAATTAATTGTCAGATTTTGCGAGATTTCGCCATAAGATTTAAGATTGAATGTGTCCAGTAATAGGACAGTTTCAACCTATGCAACATTATCTGTATATTACAATCAATCAAAATTCACTTGTTGCGCTTTGTCAAGCGCTGAAAATAGGCCATAACTTACTCGTATGTACCTACAATCCCACAGGCTATTTGTGATATGGGAAGCCATTGCACATCTTTTCCTGCATGTATCTATTAAGCGCGACCAATAAGTACGCTCCTAGCGGGTAATTAACTTGCAAGCTATACACAGCCACTGTATCTATATCTACTTACATAGCTATGTCGTGCGGCTTCCAACGATTAAAACAATTTCGGTCGGGTTTACCTTTATTCTTTTTGTGAGAGGCCAACACGGTATCATGTTTCCATAAAATCACCGAAGCGACTATTATTATGCGTTTAGCCTTTGTTTTAAGTCCCACACTAATTCCAGTTCAATCTGAACCTTGTGTTTTGGAAACAGGATTTGAAGTTGCTTGGCTTCTGAATCGGTTAGAGCGTTTCAGTAATTCCAAGTGAGATGCCCGGTAGCCTAGGTAACTCGATAATGTGGATATCGCTCTGCCTCCGCTCAAGTATTCGGTACGATTAAGATGAAATTGCTTTTGTTTTAGTATTTTTAGCGCTGGCAGTGTGTTTTACTCCGACCCGAACAGTGGGTTCATGCGCTTGAGTTCGGGAGCGTGGCGCCTCGGTATGTGGTTTATTGCGTAATGCTTGCAACACATAATAGCTTCATCAAGTAACATTAAAGGGTACATCTTTCTCATGCGTTATTTTTGAGTTCGTGCTGGCAGGTCTAGACCCCAGACACATTACGTCTGATTCGATCAACGCAATTATTTGACAAAAAAGCTTTTTTAAAAGCGAGCGAAGATCTTCGAGTCGTCTGATACACTCAAAAGCATATAAAATGGATACAATTTGTAAGTGGTATGGTAAGACATAACAATATTAAAGAAAAGTATAGAGAGCAATGAGATATAGATACCTGCGTGACGGGACGGCGACCGCGAGAAAAGCCACAAGCTTGCGTTACTGGCCTTAGTTATTATTTAATCCGGTGCTACTGGGCTTTACTTTCTATATTACGCATACCAGCGTGTCCGTCATCTAGAGACAACTCGTAAAAATATTACGAATGCATCAAACACGGGCTACAATCCAGCAAATTACCATCTTTTTCTTAAAATGTATTAAATAGGACATAATTTTTTGCACTTGCAATACAGGGAGAATCAATACAATGTTTCCCAGTGGGTGTGGCTACATGTTTACATATTTTCTAACTAACAGTTTCTATTATTGGTAATATTTACTTAAGCTGTAGGGGCATAACTCGGTTATTTTTGCAAACGCTGTAATAATATTCGGGTGACCTACTTGTTTCTGAGCATGCGAGTGGTGGTGCCAATAATCCTGGTAACATCCAGGCAATAAAACTGACAACACAGATCAAATGGCCAATCATTATTGGTGCATCTGAGTGTTGCGAGTTTAAATTGTAACAAGAAGTTGTCCAGAAACATGACCAAAAAAGCATGGGCTAATCGTGATGGTTCCTTACGAGTATGTGATTATAATTAACGAGATTAAACTATGCATAAACAAAATGGTTGGATGCTTTGATAAAAAACAACGTAGGGATCGCTTCTATACCACGGGTTGAAATTCAAAACGATTTTCGCATTCGGTTAAAATTCCATCAAAATTCCAACTTTCCACTGAACCATGGATCGAACGTGTCAACTGTAATTATTATGGATGTGTTGAAACAAAAAATAGACCATCTGGCAATTTGTAACGGTCTGTCAGAAAAAAAGTCTTTTTCGTTGAATTCAGTAGCTTTTACGCTTGGTTAATTCGTTTGTCTTAACCACTGTGTTTAGCGAAAAAGGGTTTGAAAAAACCCAGTGTTAAATGCAGTGCTTTCCGACCAACGAGGCGAGGGGGGGTGGAGATTAAGTAAAGTAATCAATTTGACCAATGCGCTAGTATCACTCATAGTATAAACTAAATAAATAATATTATAAGGGGTACACTCCGCCTCGTCTTGCTTTGCTTGTATACCTCAAAAACCTCTATAGGGATAGGTATATTAGTATAATGTACTTAATAATTTTAACAAAAAAACCGATTTCAACGGATTTTTTCGTCCATTTATCGTGCACATACTTAATGCAAATTTAAGACTTATATGGTTTTCTCATGGTTTTCATTGTCAGAACTGAACCAAATTAATATTGGACCACACGGGAAGCACCAGCTTTCAAATAAAAGAAGAATCACAAAAATCGGTTCACCAGTCAAAAGTTCTGAGGTAGCAAACAAAATAAGAACAATCAAATTGAGAACCTGTTCCTTTTTTGAAGTCGGTTAAAAAGGAAAGTATTAATAAATCACACTAATCAATGTAGATTTTAGTCCCACTATAATAAATAAAGCTCATTAAGAAATAAAATTTGAAGAATAAACTACTTTTACTTTAACTTTTTTACTTTAAAACTTCCTTCTTAAAAACTGTACAAACACAAGACAAACTTTAACATTATACACTAAATGTCCGAAATACCAGAAAAAATAAGCCTTATTTAAATCAAAAAATCATGACACGCATCCTTTACTAGGAATGCCAATCAAATGATAATAGCTCTTTTGATTTAACTCCTGGTTATCGAAATTATTATATCTAATCCAAATAAAAAAAGGTTTACCCAATGTTCCCACTGTACAGAATCACGTAACCGAATACAGGAAGGACGTTTTGATGGAGCGTTTATTTTAATTCGATCTGTCAGAAGGACAAAAAAGTTGACGGGGCTACCGGGCGCCCCGTAATGTGATCACGACACTGTCTTGTGTTGGTTCTACGTGTGGCTAGGTTGGAAGCTACCCACGCTTTTCCGAGATCAAGGAAATTCGTATATTCCCTAAGGTCATTTTGGCAACCCTGTCTGTTCCTGTCTGTTTAGCATTGCAGCGGCGCTGACATCCTCAACAGACAGACAACACAACACATGACATGACAGACGCAAGTTTAGCCGCATTCATCTTCAGGCTACGAGTACATGGCGCGCCACACGCCACGCGACCGTTCATGAACTAATACGACAATTAAGTTTAATTTAACTTGAACTTTATTTCCGGATCGATACGACCTTCAAACCTTCAAGAAAAGAGCGTACTCCCATCTTAAAGGCCGGCAACGCACTTATAACCCCTCTGGTGTTGCGAGTGTCCATGGGCGACGCTAATCGCTTACCATCAGGCGATTCGTCTGCTCGTTTGCCTCCTATGTCATAAAATAGCGTAATGATTGTGTTAATACACCACCACCACCATATCAGCCCTAGGACGTCCACTGCTGGACATAGGCCTCCCCCAATTTCATGGAGGGTAAATGCCATAATCGCCATGCTTGGCATGCGGGTTGGCGATCGCAGTATCTCCACCGCACTCAAGGAATGCTGCTGCCCATTCCCCGGTGGTCTTGGTCGTAGTTTTAGGACATACCCGGGTCCAAATACCATACCGGGTGTTAATACACAAAATAGCGAAACTCAAGATCATGCCTGGGTAACACTAAATACGAGTAGTCCATGCGATTGTAGTCAAGAAAATATAAAAAAGATGTTCAAAAGTATGTCTAGCCCTGAGGATATTGTCATAAAATAACTGTGGCACACGTATAGGGATGTTACCCAAAAAAACTCTGTAACGTCACATGAAATTTAACTGAATATGCGGGAAAAAGGGGTTGAACAAAATTACACGGCATTGAAATGGACACCTCAGCTACGTCATTTTCCTTCAAAACTTTATTGTATGAAATTGGAATCAGTTTGGTATTCATGCAGTCTCCCTCCCACGCGAGCTAAGCCATAGACACAGCGGAATGTCATCTTACTCACGTTTGGAGCAGCGTAATTGGGGAGCACACGACGTCACGCTTGTTGAATCTGACGTGTTCTGCATCGCGCTATCGAAGTTTCTAAAGTCAGTTGCATAAGTACAACTTCTAAACAACTCTCATTGGACTTCGGTCCCCAGAGAGATGTCTCTACTGTCGTTTCTTCTTGTGTCTCCTATCTACTGTATACTTGTATACCACCACCACCAATTCAGCCGAAGGACGGCCACTGCTGGACATAGGCCTCCCCCAATTACGACCTACGACTACGACCAAGACCACCAGTATCTCTACCGCGTACCGGTGGTCTTGGTCGTAGCTTTAGGACATATCCGGGTCCAATTTGCAAATTTCTTAATTATCCACAAGCTGTATACATGTTATACAGCTTGTAGATAATTAAGAAATTTGCAGATAACCCTTTTCTGTTCATTATTTTATCCATCAAGTATTGTACATAATCCTAACATGACCACATTTCTTTTCTACACGCCTGTGCTTGTATACCCGGCTTAATTTTAGCTGACAACCCAACCAATCTCAAATCAATATAGGGTGGATAATGGAAATCGGTCACCTCCGGGAGTCAAGAGCATCAACAATACGTTGTTTTATCATTAGATATACACTTGACTAGTTTTTATTCTATTTTGTGTTGTTATAAACTAATTAATATTTTTAAGCTTTAGTGTAAGACTGCTGCGCCCCATCTGGGTATCATGTAACTTTTATATGTACTTGATGGCACGATTAAATGAATATGAATACACTTGTTTGCCACAGTTAAGTGTAAACAAATATGAAACCGAGGCCAATTCAATGCGTCGTGAAATAGACACCCTTGTCAATAATCGTGGGTTTGCGGCGGGAAATCGCGCGCGCGCACCGCGAAACTTGACGCCATTCCTGAGCGCTGCGCTTGCAAACATGACGCAGTGGTATTTTAACTAAACACAAATTAGGCTATATTCACGACATTTTAATGTTATCTCGTGACATGATGATATTGCGTATTTATGTCCGATTGTAATGTTCGACTACTATGATAGATCGCTGGAGACACCAACACCATTGACGCTCTTTGATCAAATGACCGGCCTAATCTAATTACAGAGTTTGGTTATTATACATACATCGTCGTCTAGTACCCATAACACATGCTTTATTGATCTAACTATGGGACTAGTTCGATTTGTGCAAATTTGTCCGCTAATATTTATTAATTAATTTGAGAAGTAAAATTTAGCGTATTTGATATTCATTTTAATGTTCTTACATATTAAATATTGATAAGTTACCAAAATATGTTAATATTTTTTGCATTCGGGTTGAACGTTTTACTGAAATATATTCTAGAAACAATAACATATAACAAGTAACAAAACTTTAAATATACCTATAAGTAAACTAAAAAATTATCTTATAAATAACTTATAAATTAATTTTGTATTTTAGTTTAAATATTGTTCCAAGTATTAAGTGATCCTGCACATTAAAATTCAGAGGATATACAAGAAATAAACTTGTAATTATACAAAAATATATTATTATTATTATGTATGATATTAATCCTGTAATTTTAAAATTCGACCAATTAGAAATATTCAGAATTAGTTTGATTCTAATATAAAACATTTTTTTACTAACCGACTTCAAGATTTCAAAAGAGGAGGTTATTGAAATTTAAGGAGCGCTCGTTGCTCAGCGGCGCCCTGTGCGTGCGGTATGCGAGGTTAAGCAATGCGGCCAGTGGTCAACTCTTGGATAGATAACCGCTCTGAATGGTTACTAACTGAGCGCTCCCATGCTTTGCAAGGCACGTTAAGCCGCTGATTCCGGCTGCTATCTATATGACAGCAGTCGTTAAGCCAGGATAGAGGCCTTCGGCGGCTTGAGAACTTCATACAGTCAAGTTGCCCACTCACTTGATAAGCCTAAACCCAATAAGGTCTAGTTTCACCCTTGGGTTGGGAGGTCAGAATACTAGTGTCTATGCCAATTCTTGGGGTTAGGTAGTGGACCCCGGGCATCCTTTAGGATGCTACTGTATTACCTTGTGGGATTACGCTAGGACGATGAAGTCAGTTTATTTTAATCTACTATATTTTTCTACTCTAAATATTAGTTCGTAATACGTTTTCCGTTCCATACTAAAAATATATAATTTTCAAAACAATTTACTTATTTACCTACAAGTGGTAAAAATTCCCAATCGACCACATCATGCACGGTCGGAACAAATCATCATTGTCTTGGCAACAATAGACACAAACGAAAATATGCCCACGGCTATATATTTTCAAACTCCGTATAATTTATTAAATTATCACGAATTATATTCCGGTAGTCACTGGCCAGTAGTTAGGTGCCTAACAAACGGTTTTTTGTCGAACACCCAAATATCGAAAAAACCGAAAAAAAGACGTCAGACGCACGCGACACGCGATCCGCGGCGTCGCCGACAAAAAATATTACATCAATAATCAAATCCTCAAGATTCTACCGATATTAAACGGCTATAAATTATCCTAATAACTTTAAACTATGATTAACTCGTATGCGCCCGCGCCGCTCTAACAACTAGTTATTTAAAAGCCTTTGTCCAGTCAGCCATGCGATTCACAACTACGACTCGCCTCACGTCACGACTGCTCCCTTAAAGTTTGGAAGAAATAGGCCATTTTTAGGAAAAGCCGTTGACATTTCTTCTTTAAACTGGAATGGGTGTTTCTCGTTGTCTCTGCGATATAAATCTACCGGTTTTAAAAAATGCAGGGAAGGACAGACATAGATGTGACGTCATAAAGATGGCGGCGGATTGTTTTTCACATCTCGGGTTTTAATTTAGCAATCGGTACATATGTGGTGTCGTTTATTGCTTATTACTATAATATTACTATAAAGTAGCTACGCATATGAAGGTGTCAAAAGCTCTTATTCCCTTATAATAAAGGCTTTTGAAGTTCCAAATCCGTAGCTTATTTTGATGCTGACTGTACAACAAACCTTAAAAAATATGAACGTGTGTTTTAGTTGATTACTCGAGCATGAGATCCATTATAACCAGCACGGCTAGCACAAGACGGCGCGCGAGCTATATCGCGCGCGAGATAGACTATCCGTCTCTTTTCGTGTGTATCCATTAGATAGAGACGGATAGTCTATCTCGCGCGCGATATAGCTCGCGCGCCGTCTTGTGCTAGCCGTGCTGTACTCGGGGTCAGAATACGGTATTTTACTGATAGTCAAATCAGCAACTTTTTTCGAAACGTCAAAAACGCTCGGTTTGTAGGGAAATATGACGTCAAAAGTCTATATGGTCAAATTGCGTTCTTTTTCATGTTTATGTGTTTAAAAATCATCAAAATTGCATAAAGAAGCTGAATTTAAATTTTTCGAGTATCTTGCTATGATTTGTTTATTGGTAACCAAAAAGTTTTTTTTGTGTTGTGAAATATCCTAAACTACTGGTTCTCTTGAGGCGAGTTGTCGCCGTGTGTTGTGAATACGCAGAAACGCATCTCTTCGTTGGACTCCGTAGGGTGTCTGTTACTGACCGCGAAATGAACAAAAATGGCGAGGTATATTATGACTGGAACGCAAATTATTACGGTTCCAGAGTAAACTGTAACCATAATTAGGTTAAACACTTAATGGGGATACATTTTAGAAGTATGCCACAGTTTCCTAAAATAGCGGTTTTGCTTAAATGATCGTCCTTGGACTCCTTGGAGATATTTGTGGTGGTGTGGGCGGGGTTACGGTAGCTTCGCTCAGTCCAGCGACGTCCAATTTCAAAGCCACTTAGAAGGCAAAGCCAGCTGGCATCTTAAAAAGCACTAACATAGTTTAATAAGTCTTTTAAATAAAATAAATATGTAAAAATAAAATATCTTTATTTCAGATTATTGGTAATCCATAAAATGTTGTTAGTATCCTTCGTTAAAGCTACATGTTAGTACATTATGATAATTTTTAGAAACATAATACGATGATGTGGCCAAAAATATTTTGTTAACAATGATATCTAAATTGGTTTAAATAATTAATAAATCAGTAAAATGCAATAAAAATAAAAAATATAATAAAATTAGATGTCAAAAAAAACATAAATTACTATTATTAATTCATACAAATAAATGATGATTTCTTTTGTAGTGCAGTCAGCATCTAAGGTAGCCACGCATTTGAAAAAATCAAAAGTCTGGGAAGAAATGCTTTTGACCCCTTCATACGCCAAGCTACTTTTGATGCTGACTACTAACAAAATATGGACCAAAAGTTATCCGAAATAAATGCGTTTTATTTTTTTTATTTATCTATACAGGGTGGGCCCTTGTAACAGGAGTCCAGAATTAAACGGTGGACTATTAAGCGGACCAACAATTATTTCCAAGTTGCCTCAAATAAAAAAAAATAGTTTTTACTTTATTTTTTTCTTCAAAGGTGGCACTTGTGTATGTTTATTACTTTTCTGAAGTGACATTTATTATCAATTTATTTTAAAAAGTCAATAAAATTATTTTCTTTTTAATACCACAAATATCCTTGAAAACAATAAACGCAAAAAGAATTATGACTCATATCTTGATACTACCTCAAACACTGCATTGACTGATGCGCTATAATCTCGTGATGTCAAGATCCATTACTCGCAGGTCATAACTTTGGATCCAAATTTCTGAAGTACAAGTCTGTGGACAGTAGGCTCCACGCTGGTCCAGTACGGGCTGCGGATTTCCCATACACCTTCTTTTCTTCACAGATGTATGTGGCGTTCCTCACAATGTTTTCCATTAAGTACTAAAAATATATTCCCTACTTCCCACCTGCACCATGTTGACCGAAGGACGTCCACTGCTGGACATAGGCCCCAATTTTATGGGGGGTAAATGACATAATCGTTACGCCTGGTATGCGAGTTGGCGATCGCAGTCTCTCGACCGCACTCCAGGGCTGCTGCTGCCTATCCTCGAGTGGTCTTGGATGTAGTTTCAGGACATAGCCGGGTCCAGGACATACGCGGAATCCCTACTTCCATCAGTTTCATCAAATGATATAATATCGTACTTAAGTTTTGAAAAACCTATTGTGGTACGAGCTGATATTCGAACCCACGAACCTAACTACTAAACATACAAAATATAATACCTATGTCTAGCTTTTGACCGCGACTTCGTCAGATTGTTTTTATACGAAGTTTCATCATAATCCTTTCAGCCGTTTTTGCGTGATTGTGCAACAAACATCCAAATATTTAAACTTTCGCATATATTGACCGAACGAGCGAAGCGAACGAAGCATCTCCGTTTCAGCTTTCGACAAAAATTATTTTGTATGTCCGGACGTTCTCCTAGACAAGTCGCATTTCCCAACCGATTCTCGTGATGTGATAATTATACAGGTTTTAGCAGGTTCGATAATTATATAGATTTTTTTTCCAGTCTGTTTGTGGAAATTTTGCAATTAGAAAAAAAATAGCGAGGTCTACAGCTCACAGAGCCACTAGTAATATTAGTAGGATAAAATAAATATTGGAACGTTTACCTCACTTGAATCACTAAAGTCTCACTCAGTTATTTATTACGTACCGGACTAAACTTTTACGCTAGCGCCATCTATGCATAACGAGCGTCAACGCCAAGCACACTGCCATCTCCACAAAACGAAGCTCCTAGCTACCAAGTACAAGTTCGTGCTGCCATCTATAAGATTAAAATAAACTAATGTAAGATTGACAGTTTTTAACAGTATGGTTAGATGGCAGTAGTAGTACCTAGTTCCTTCTACAGCTTGAAAGTTGAGTAGCGAAGTCACCAAGTATTTTCAAGCATCGCCGTTAGAGGGCACTTGCACGTGCGTTCCGTTATTGTATGTTCAATGTAAGGCTGGTCCTTGTGCAGACTGCAGGGTGGGTACAGGTGAGTATGTAAGTATAGGTCTTAAGGAATATAATTAGCTAAAATATGTTGAAATAAACAATTTAAAAACTTACCATACAAAATTTTCCGGCCCGCAATGCATCCCAAAACATTAATTGTTGACAGGTTCTTGCCAACTAAATATCCTCAGTTTACATTAGTAAAAGTTAGTATAGCCTGACCAATATCTATTTCGACCTGAGATAATGTCGCTGCAAACAGCATGTTATATGGCAATAATATACTTATATATACGTCACGTATAGTCGGGACAGTGTGTATTGGCTTTTTAAACATCTACCTTTTTTTAAATATTTTATTGGATGTTTTTAGGGTTTCGTAGTCAACTAAGAACCCTTATAGTTTCGCCATGTCCGTCTGTGTCTCTCCGTCTGTCTGTCCGATCTGTGATTGTTACTGCTAGAAAGCTGCAATTTGGCATGGATATAATAATAAAGCTGACAAAGTCGTAAAATAAAATCTAAAAAACTTATATTTTTGAAGGGTACACGTAAAGTAGGAAGGGATGTTTTGTTTTTTACTTCGCCCCTATGGTGTTGGGTGTTGTTGGATGGGTCTTTCAAAATAAATAAAGGTATTCATCAAACATTTTACGATAAATAGAAAATATTTCCAAAAATGATGACTTCAAAAAAAATGTCTCTTTTTTGGACCCATAGTTCAAAAGGTAGCGGGGGGGTCTAACTTTTGAACTATAGGTCCAAAACTTATGAAAAAAATAAGCATAATAAAGACCTTCAATTAATACTATAGCGGACATGATCAGTTAAGCTTTTTTGAATTATCATAAAGTCTTCTCTTATTAGTAAAACTCGTATGAAACACTGAGAAAGTACTTCCTTTTGCATGTGATTGTTTTTTTTTTATTAAGTTCATTGGGCAACTACGGAGCCCTACACTGAGCATGGCCCGACATGCCAAAAAGGGCCAATAGGCCAACTCTATTTTATTGGCGGCAACGACAGTAACCTTATTTTCTTTTTATATATATTTCTTTGTTATTGTAGACTTACCTATACATTGAATAAGAAAAAAAGTGTACTTGTTAAATGCAACCAATCTTCCCGATTCAATCAATCCTTAATCTTGTCATAATATGTCCGTACTACCGGTTATGTCAACAACCAATTTCAAAACATTGTGTGTTGGAATATTAGTCAATCCTTCGTCCTTTTATTGTTTTAAATAATTAATAATATTCACAATAAGCTTTCTGACTACCTTTTGGATGATTTTCGGCATATTTATTTTTACAATCACGAAATATTTCGTCTTGATGTAAGTTTGTTTACATTGAAAACATTCGACTACTTCTAACGTCTGTTGTCAAAGAGTATATCTTGCCATTAAAATAAATTAGTACCACTAAAAACCCGCAACATGGCCAGGTCAAAAACAAACACTGGTCAGGCTATATTTATTTAGAAAAAGCGCACATTTCGTAATGTTTTAGTAGTAGGTAGGAACGTAATAAGGATGTATACGATGCTTCTTGGCAATTAATGTTGCTGCCTGAGATGTTTTGACTTTATTGTTTACATGTAGATATTAGAAAAATAAAGTAACTAAAAAATAGACACTTTAAATGGTAATTTATGTCCGTACCCGTTAAATTCACAGTCAAAACTTTCAATACATACCTACTTTCGATTTTGCCGGTATTTTGTATAGTTATATTTCTTTCGGCAATTCCTCTCTGCGCCAGATGAATAATAATTAATAACGATGTTTTTTTTGTTTCTTAGTCATCCAGCGTGGAAACGCTGCCAGCGTTTTGGGAACAATGCCGCAGGGGCCCTTTTTAGATTTTTAATTAGGTTTATTTTTATTAATTTGGTTTACTTCTGTGTTAATTTAATTTTAGTGATAACGTTTAATTTTAGATTTCTGATATTTCAAGCGGTCACTCATCCCTCGTAACTGAAACATCTGGTAACTGGATAGCTGGTCTCTTCTCTCCGCACTCCCGGTAGTACTATTAATTATTCTGTGCTCCCGGTCAAGGTGAGGCTTTCTTCCCGAACGCGTTCACAACACTCGAGCATTACTTACGACAACTACGAGTTGAGAATCTCTCACTAACGCAAATTATCTACTACCTATTTTGATGTGTGTGTGTATTTTGTGGTTTTACTTTCTCGGTCTTCAGTTAAAATTGTTTGCACGCGGTATTTTAATGTCATATGTCGTTCATTGACTGCTGCTGTCAAATCAAAGTTGAAATCTCAGAAATAATTTTTAAGAAAAAAAAACCGACTTCAATGGGGGAGGCCGGTAAAAGATTATTATTACTTAGATGGTGCACTCTTAGAGTCCATACAATAAAATACAAAAATGGCTATAAGTATGTTTATAATGGTAGAAGACTAAGTACCCTCAATTCCTCATGGAATCATGAAAAAACCTTGCTTGCTTGACAAACAAAACGAAGAGAACCAATCGCCAAACGTGAACTACGCGTCGTTGAAGAGTTCCGTTCTGATCATCATCAGCAGTTCCACTTCATCAAATGTCACTTTTATGAATGAAAATGCTTGATTAGTTCATGAAAATACTAAAATCACTATTTCTGTGCCTTTCACATTTGAGGAGTTCCCTCGATTCCTAATGGATCCCGTCATCAGAACTCGAGCATGACAAAAATCAATCGTGAAAATATAACTTGCTTAACAAACACAGCTAGAAGGACAAATCGCCAAACGTGAACTTTTCGTCGTTGAAGAGTTCTGTTCTGATCATCATCAGCAGTTCCACTTCATCAAATGTCACATTTTTGTATGATAATGCTCGATTTGTTGATAAAAACACAAAAATCACTATATGTTTGCCTTTAAGATTTGAGGAGTTCCCTCAATTCCTCATGGATCCCATCATCAGAAATCAAGCATGACAAAACTTAATCGTGAAAATAGAAATTGCTTAACAAACACAGGTAGGAGGACAAATCGCCAAACGTGAACTTTTCGTCGTTGAAGAGTTCTGTTCTGATCATCATGAGCAGTTCCACTTCATCCAATGTCACATTTTTGGATGAAAATGCTTGACTTGTTGATAAAAACACAAAAATCACTATATGTTTGCCTTAAAGATTTGAAGAGTTCCCTCAATTACTCATGGATCCCATCATCAGAACTGGGTTTTGACAAAAACGGGACCAACTTGGATATATATACTTACAATCAAAAAAAGAATTTTCCAAATCGGTTAAGAAATGACGGAGTTATGGACTAACAAACACTAAAAAAAAAAAAAAAAAAAAAACATACAACCGAATTGATAACCTCCTCTTTTGAAATTTTGAAGTCGGTTAATAAAATAACATTAGTAACACCGAACTAAAGAGTTTGGTAATATCCATGGCTTTCAAATAAATAGTTAAAGGATGATTCACAGTAGGCCGTTCCGTGTCCGGGCCGGCTCGTTTTCTTCTAAAGAAATACGCCGGCCGTTGCGTTTGCTGTCATAGAAAACGGGCCGGCCCGGACACGGAACGGTCTACTGTGAATCATCCCTAATGCGTTGAATCAAACTACAAACAAAAATTAAAATCTAATGGAATAATTATTAGACCGGTATCTGCCATTTGGTTTGTAAGTGTTAAAATAATTGTGAAAAAATTAATGAAATGTTTAAGGCTGGCCTTATACAGACTACTACATAATGAAATAGATAGCGCCCACCAGAAAGTATGCTTGTCGTATGCTTCCTAGCGAGCGCTGGCAGATTGGTCATTGTTTTCTTTCTAAGTACGTGTAGTACATTTTTTTTAATTAGCGTACAATTTGTTACGTTTATTTGATGTGAGTTAGTATTACGTACGATATACCATGTCACCGCCAGAACGTATAACACGGTCTCGGTCGTAGTTTAAGGTCATGCCCGGGTCCATCTCCAATCCAATCTTATCTAGATTTATTTCTGCCTAGTGCATTGGGACAAAACATCTCAACAGCTATTGCAAAACCAATTTATACCGAGCCGAATAAGGCTGGGTTGCACCGACATACGATCACAGACCGATCAACGTTTAATATGGCGCCGGTAGCTGTCATCCCATGGAACATTGTCAAACTTGCCATACATTCAGATTTTAACGAACACAGCTTACGATTACAGACGGTTTGGTGCAACCCAGCCTAAGTATATCTACGGAATGGTAATCTCTCCTATGTTCTGAGTTCAAGTCGTCTGATTGTCTGCGACCAGAGCACAGCATAATTTCGTTAAAAATTAATAATTCATGTAGTTCATTTGTATGATAGTTTTCCTTTCAACGATTGAAAGCGTCAGCTGGCGGATAACGCTGTATTTAGATGGATTCCGTCCTCCAAACTACAAGAGAGCTAGATAGGAATAGGTATGAATTTGGATATCGGAATTCAAAATCTTGCTCATCTTACGTACAATGTGAAGACCAAACCAAACCACCACGCAGGACCGCCTGGAGTTCTAATTTTAAAAGATAGGTTTTCTTATTCGATTCAGCAGCAGACTTAATTCCCAGACTTATTAATTCCGTGACAAGTTGACAACGATATGTAACAATATTAACTGTACTTAACTATATACAGGATGTGGCCTGTAATAGGAGTAAAAAATTGCACGGTACACTATTGAGCTCTCCAGCAATTATTTCCAAATGGTTTTAATTGAAAAAAAAAAAGTTTTTTTCTGGAATATTTTTTTTCGCAAAATTAGCTTATGTATATGTACTTTTTTACTCTACTGGAGCTATATTAATAACTATTTAATTAAAAAACACAAAAAAATGATTTAAAAGAAATGAAAAATCCCAAAAATATCCATTAAAACAGAAAATGCGACAACGATTATGAGTCATAACTTGAAGCAACCTCAAAATCAGCATTGATTGTCGCGCTATAATCTCTGGGTGCCAAGATCCATTACTTGGAGGTCATAACGTTAGATCAAAATTTCTCCTAATTGAAAAAAGATATTTTTTTTTTGGACACAAGAGGTTACTGTAGATGCTCTAAGGAACCGTCCTTTAAATTTATGGCCCCTATTACAGGCCACACCCTGTGGCCTGTATCTACGAGTAGCAATCAAATGGTTCTCAGCCCGGCTAGTATGATACCTTATACCGTCACGTTATATAGCCAAAATGTACTGAAACGTCACATAAAACGTGACGGTATAAGCTATCATACTAGCCGGGCAGATGACAAGAGACCTCGTATCCTTCCGTGTATGAAGGATTTAAAGGGTAAGCTCCAATTATCTTCCGGCCCTGGCCCACATTACGCACATCAATTGCGCAAGTTACGCAGTACCTAACGGCACGGACACTCCTCGGATGGGTGACCACTTTGAGTGACCACTGAGCTCGTTCGTGATTTGGAAGGCAGGTTAATCCGGCTGTTAATTGTTTTGACAATTGTTTGAGAACTTCTAGCAGTCTGAAATATCTGTAATAGTTAGAGTTGGGATGTTTGGTGCCATTGGGGTGAACAAAGAGCAATGGAGTCGTTTTTATATGTATTTTTTGATCGAATGAATGAATGAATAAATGATTGATAAACCAATAATGTATAATTAAATTTATTGGTTTCATACAAGTAAGATAATATACAAATTTAGAAACTTTATTTCCAGTTGCAACTTGTTCAAGCTCTTGAATACATAAACATTTTAGCAAACAAGTAACATTTATTTTAAAAACATCATTGTAATTTACAGTATTGCATTGCAGTTGACTATAAAAATTTATGTAAAATATGTAACTGTCTCTGTCAGCTGTAGACCTCGCAATTTTATTTATTTCATAATTTTCAAAAATGTCTTTACAAAAAAAATATATAATTAATGAACGTGCTCACAAAATTTCTCGAGAATCGATTGAGAAATGCGAACTGTAGAGGAGAACATCCGGACAGACATACGAAAGATTTTTTGTCGAAAGCTGAAACGGAGACGCTTCGCTCGCTCGGTCAACTAGTAAAATATGTGATGTATCAACAAACCTAAATTGTTTACTCTATACACGTTCATACAATAAAATGCAAATGTAATATATTATTGGCCGGTACTGTAATATAGATTTATCTTCCAGTTATTCATTCATTCAAACAAAAAAACATACGATGGTGACTCCACTGCATTATTTGTGCTAAACTGCCACCAGAATCCTAACCCTAGTAATAGTAATTGCAACAAGTATTGTTGATTGATTGCACATGACTTCACTACTCAAGCCTGATTCTACTAAACAAGAATAAGGTTTATTCAAAGATTAGTTCATAGTAATTAACATTGGTATAGTCCTTATTTTAGATTGGTCGAAGCCGGCCTTAATGGCATTAGCCGTTATCACGCCGTAATAGAATCGCGGGTCGCAAAAGTCAATTTTTACTGCTCATCAGTCAAAATACACTTCCAATGTAATCGACGAAAGTAATATTTTACTCGGCTCTGATTCACTTACGACCTCACTCGCTTGTCCGCAATGGATAATTGTTAATTATAATTATGTTATGGACATACAATTCATTAAAACCATCATCAATCCACGCGTTCGAAATAACGTGATCGTAGCTGTTCTGAGCTACCGTGAAACGACAATGAAGTTTAGTACATCTCAAACTCTATTGCACTTGCATATATTTGAGCAACAGTGGCGATAGAAAGGGAGATACATACACGAACGAACCTCATTCGCGTTTTGCGGTAGCTGCTCAGGAACACCACGATTCAATTGACAACATTTCATTTTTTTAAGCGGGCTTATAAACACTACTTACACATAAATAAACCACTTACATATAAAAAACCCCACCCAATTCACACGCTTGAGGCATGGACCCTAAGACGCTGGCGGCATTGCCTCTTTGCACCGCTAGACTAAGCCACTGGGCAAAGAAAGAACCAGCCCTCCCTGTGGTCGCCTGAGATTCCTATTAAACGTACCGACACCTCTTCTTATTTCCGGTGAAATGTAATAGCGGATGATAAATTAAATGTAACCACATTTTTAGATTCTCAATCTTATTTTCATATTCAAAAATCAATTTCAAAAGTTAAGTTAGTTAGTTGTTATTTGCAGAAATTGCGAAACGTTTGGCGTCAACCGGACGTTTCGCAATAACTGGTGACTGAAGAGCTGGCGGCTTCCTCGCTCAACGTATCAGTATTGCGAAACAGCGAGGAAATGCCGCCAGCATCCTCGGTACAATGCCTCAAGGGCCCTTTTTAGATTTAAGTTAGTTTTAATTTTTTTATTTTGTTTAAGTATTCTTTGTATATATTTTCGTTGTATATTAAAATGTTCCTGTAAGAAATATCTGGTACAGCAATTCAAAAGTTCCTCATTCTAAAAAAGAGTAAGTGACAAGTAAGGCACAGCGTACAAAATCATACAGAAGCACTAAGATTTACTAAAGGAGGTGACCTTGTGACGTCATAGGCGATGGTAGGCTAACTTCATATTTTCGTGAATATCTTGAAAACTAATAGTTATAAAAAATATTTAAAAAAAAAAACGGTTTCTTGTTAACAAATGAATGAATTGAGTCATATTTCATATTACTTATAGGAAATGTTATCAATCGTGTCACTACTTTAATAGTGTCCTGTAGGCGTTTGTTTTTCATACTGACTCTTCATTCGTACGAAACCTAAAACTGTCCAAAAGCAGACTATAAGAAAAACATCGTAGGTACAGGACAGGCGCTTATAGACAACCTCGCTGAGGTTAGATCATTATTAAGACTCGAATGGGGGAGGCTTGTGCCGTTGTTATAGTGCCCACTTTGGCTTAGTTGGTAGTGGCCCTGCCTACAAAGCCGGTGGGTGCCGGTGGCCTCGGATTCGAATCCCGGTCAGGGCGCTTATTTGTGTTTTGCGTTCCTGAGTCTTGGATGTTTTCTAAGTAATTATTGATTTAATACGTCTTTGTATCCATATAATATAAGATACAAAGACGTATTAAAACGCCATCTCAAAGCCTGTGATATCCCTGCTGAGCGTTGGTAGGAGCTTGCGTCGATGAGACCGGAATAGCGTAATAGAGTCCGAAAAGGTGTAGCTTCTTTTGAAGAAGCCCGAGTCGACGCCTGGACCATAAGCGTCATTTGCAGAAGACTCGACGCAAGCCCTCCTATGACTACACTTACGATGGTCAGGATCAGCTGTTGCACACAGTGCGAACGAAGATTAAAGACAAAGTTCGGTTTTGCGAGCCATGTACTGCTCATCAGAGGAAGTTGTAGGGATCGCCGTCGTCGGAGACGAGTGCGACGAGAAGGACTATACCGAGTGGAAAGATCGAATGGCACAGGGATGGCAACTACCTTAAATATTGGAATTAGCACATTCTCTGTAAAGGAGATTTTTCTTTACCCATATCACAAGATATGCTAAGATTGTCCCCCAAAATGTATACTTATAATTGTTAATAATTTGTGATCGTGAGAAAACCAAGACTCCTCCCACACCCATATAAGAAAACTAATACTAATTCGACGGCCTGATTAGCCTAGTTGGTAGTGACACTGCCTCCGAAGCTAGAGGTCCCGGGTTCGAATCCCGGCCAGGGCATTTAGCACGAATTATGTTCTTGGGTCTTGGATGTTCTTTATGTATGTATTTATCTATATAAGTATGTACATCGTCTACTACCCATAGTACAAGCTTTGCTTAGTTTGGTACTAGGTCGATTTGTGTAAGATTGTCCCCCATATTTATATTTTTTTTATATTTACATTCGGACACCCAAAATCTTCCCACGTAATAAATGAACAGCCTCCTTGTTCATAAACACGAATAGTGGTCTTAAGAAACATCGTACAGCTATAGTATCTAACCATCACACGACCTCACTACTTTAGTATTAATTTGCTTTTAAACGTTCCTCCTTTGAGCCGTTTAGTGAGGATATTGCACCGGTTGCCAACATGCATGACCAACAAATTTCTAACGAGCTCAAAGTCTAATTCAATTATTGACCCAGAAAAGCACCAGCGCCCCTCGTTGCGGGAAACGGGGAAGGGACGTCAGAGGGATGCTAATATAAAATTATATTAACTTTTAAAAACAATAGAATTTGTTAACCTGTTTGGTAACCTGTTTAAGAGTCCGCAGAAATCTCGGTTCTCCATACAAAAGTAGTTTCGCTCTCATTTTAAAACGGCATGCTGTAAGAACATGAAACTTTGTATACACGATGGGATCCGGCATATTTAGGCCGGAAATCATTTTCTGTTGCTTGAAATAATAATAGAGAAAAAATACATACAAAAGCTCTTATTTCTTTGTAATAAAGACTTAACCTCTTCTGCGGCCGAGGTGTATTAGAGGAGAGCGAATTGAAGGACGTCAACCTTAAGGATGCCCCTCTGTTAACTTCCGGCCACACCGCCGCTTAAAACGCACTGACGCACCGTAAACGCAGTGACGTGCCTCATGCGTGACGTTTTTAACTCATAGGTTTCTCCCTCTCGTTCACTGCAATTCCGTACTGTCACCACATTTAGAGCACCAGTGTGGACGGACCTTTATGCAGGAAAACTAGAAGAATGAAAGAATATGTTGGAATGCCACCGGGACAGCAACCTTACGCTACGAGTTCAGGGAAATGGGCTGAATGATCCCAACGAGCGTTCGACCGCCCGTCGACAGCCCGCCTGTCCATACACATGATGGCCGGGCGTCCATTCACGTCATCATCATCATAAAGAGTTTGCACGACATTTTCTCATGCGCAAAAGATTTAAGTGTGTCTCAGGGCGGGGCGTGGTATACAAAATCGAAATATGTCCTTCAACTAAACCGGAGACTTAAGAATAGGTTAGGTAGCTAAAGTAATAAAAAAACAATTTAATATCACATTTTAATGGACAATTATTGAAAATTCGGCATAATTGCTACAATTTCGTATATAATGCAAGAATAATCGTTGAAGGAGAATAATTTAAAATAGTATATAGATTTTATATAGAAAACTCCCGTGAGTTTGAGACATTAAATATAATGAAACGGGTCACTCACGTCTTTAAGGTCGAATATCGCTCGACATGTTTCAGACCGGTTCGCGGACTTATCGTGGCGGCGGTTTTTTTAGCACTAAGCGATATTCGACCTTAAAGACGTGAGTGACCCGTTTCATTATATTTAGTACATAGATTAGTGGATATAGTTATTTTACTTAGTCGGGTCATGCGATCTGTCACAAGTTTTTTTCCAAGCAAATAATATAACAAGATTTTTAAAACAAAACTAATATTATACATGACTAGAAATAAATAAATCAAATACTTACTGATAAATTAAGACAATAAATTTCTTTAAAATCGTCTTACTCGTTTACATTATTCCTGGAAAAAGAATTCTTTTGCTATTTAGCTAATATTTATATTGTTCTAGCAGATTATCATGGAATTACGCAAAATTACACCTTCAATGAATTTCTAGTAACCTTAAATGAACCAAAATTGCGAAATTATGCATATATAAATATTTTGGCTCTATCTTTAAATTCATATCGGCATATTGGTGCATTGTTATGTATGGTTTCTATGACTTTCTAAACGTACGTAAGACTTTAATTTGACTTGTAGCTCACTTTTGAGGTACAATATAAATAAAGTGGATCTACATAGATAGATGACACGAACTAGAGGTATTTTTTGATGCATTACCTGGTTTGTATTATGAAAGTTACCCATATTAATTTGCACACTTATTTTCGTAACTTTTTGTTAATTAAAAATGGGATTGCTCTTGGCCAGCATCTAGCCAGGGGGCAAAGATGAGACCGACGATGAAGCGAGCTCACCCAGAAGATGAAGATGGTTTAGTTCTTTACTAAGTATGTAACTATTTTTGCAATTCACCCACTAAGTGAGACCTCTGGAGTAGAGGCCTGTTAGAAAACTAAATGTTGGTTACTTATTGTGTACAGAAGTAGCGGTTTCGGAAAATAAATTAAGTAGTAGGTACCTAATATTTTTCGGTTACTTGAAAAATAGGTTTTTCTACGCATTGATATTTTTATTAATCGCCGCGTATTTCACATTATCAAAGTCTTTATCTAAGGTTACCAGGAATTTTATCTTTACCAATGAAGTATAACATAAATTCTATTCCAATGTTATCAGTGTAAAATGAGTTTTTAAATAATTTAAGTAAGTAAATGGCACAATAAAATTAGTTATTGATTTATACCATCAACATGTTATAAGTAGTCATAGAACTTATGACTCAACTAAGTATCCTACTTTAGATTAGAGAATGAAGATTATTTTAAAGACAATAATAAAAAGAGTTACATTACTACTACAATCTCATACGACTCGTCGAAAGTCGGCCAAGCCGAAGTATAATTCGATAGCCCTCGGCATAATTAGGCTATTTAAAATTGCGACGCGATTATCGGGTAAAGACTACTGCATTGGAATGCTTAATAATTGAATATAGAGATATGTATATGAAAATGTACTATGTACCCACAATTATTCTACTAGTAACACCAAAAATGTCTGACTTTATAAATATACTCTTTATATTCGAATTCTTTATAAATTTCTACGCAAATATAATCTTAATTCAAGTAAATAATTTTCTACAACACCAGAGCGACTGCGCCGGATTTTTGTGTAGTTAAAATTGGAAAAATACTTACGGCGCAGTGTTTAGAATACAATACAAATAATAGTTCTTATAAAAATACAAAGTACCGTTAATTTTGGATAGAGGATTTCATGTCATTGTTCCCATTCGTTAATTAGTTTATCAATATGTTCGTTTTGTTAAACGATGACCAATCAGTTCTGTATTAATTCCAATATCCTACAATTTGTTAATAAATTGGCACCAATTCATAAAATGAAATATAGATTACAAAAGGTTATCAATATTTTACTAATAGTTTAACTCCTTAGGGCTTTAATAAATGTGGAACTTTGATAGCACACGTTTATATTATAAGTAACTCTATTTTAAATAACTTTACATTATACATCAAGCATAGTAAGTAAGAATTTGTGTCTAGCAGGCTGTTAAATACTTAAATAACAGTATGATGGTGTCGGTTAGCGTAAAGTAATAGGCATATACCATTGTGACAATATAAATGTTACAGAATAATGCTTCGCCGGTAACGACAAACGTAACCATCACACGCCCGCTGAAGCACGTTTGCGGTTATCACTAACAGAAAGCACTCGTCTCTGGAATTTACATAGGCACTATGTACTTGCTAAACGGAGATTAATGTTTTGTGTCGTCAACAAACGATGCCGCGCTTTGTAGAAGCTCAAGGACAGTGCAGAATTTTTTATCACTGGTCTTATCAAGCCATGATCAATTTCTATGAACATACGCACACCTATAGAGACAAATATCCAAATAGAAATATCTAAGGAAAATCTGGCATCAGAAATACAATACAACTAATGTCATATCAAAATTCGGTTAAACGTACTGTAGGTAAACAGGCCGTACGGCAGTGGTTCTCCGCTTTATACTTTTTCCCTTACACATGCACGTGGCGGAAAGGAATGGATCTTAATGTCGCCGAGTAATAATTACATTTTAATAAGCATTTTCTCTATGACAAGGATTGGCGCTTCCTTATTACCTTTCTCATGAAATTACTTAGACTATGACGTACTGTACGAACTGTCACGGTGAGTATAAATGCTTGGAAGTATAGTCTTGTCTGGCAGTGTTACATCGCGCTCTCAAGCAGGCCGGGCCGGCGGGGCGGTTCGTCGCAATCTATCAGCTCTATATCGTCTATCTGTTGGGAGACGCTGGGTACGGACTCTCCTAAATGGCGGGCGACGCCGTTCTTGTCAGGCTTGGGATCGTCGAGTTTCAGGACTTCGACGGTGACGCCGGTCTCGTCTCGGTCGACCGCCGTCCGGCTGATGGGGCGGCGGTCGAGCTCCTGTCAGGTGTCGTCGTCCTCGCCCTCAAAGCTCTTCTCGGCGAGCCGGAAGCTCTCTAGGAACTCGTTGAGGTCGACCAGACCGTCCTTATTGATGTCCATGAGCCGGCAGATGTCTACTAGCTGCTCCTGCGTCATCGGGTTTGGCATATACTTACCCAGCAGCTGGCACGCCTCGGAAAACTCCTCAAGAGTTATATAACCTGTCCACGGAAAGATAATTCTGTTAGAGAAATAATAAACCAGTACACAGAATAACTGAACGTACGACTAAAATACTAACTCTCCGAATTATTCGCTCGTGGACTGTTCGCACAGTTAGTATTTCAGTCAGTACGTTTTAGTTTTTTGTAGGTTAGGTTAGTTTAAGTCCGGAGCTTTTATTACTACCCATTCTGTTATTGTACCCCCTTGTTTGGTTATTTGACCCTACAGGACTTTTGTTCATCCGATTGTTTAACGAGGATTTATTAGAAAGGAGAATTATAATACCAGCTGACCGTCATGTGGTCGTCTTTCACACAGCATGTATCAAAAGCTACCAGTTATGTTTGATGATGTTTAAATTGATAGATTTAAAGATTTCAAAATCTTTTAAAACTCTCATTGTTACATATTCTGATATTCCACTAACGATTCAGTCGGTGTCAAAATATATAAGAGGGACTTAGTAAATACAATTTTGTCACTAATTACAATAAGATAACTGTTTTTTTTATTCAAATAACTTTGTGCATGATAGATCAGCCAAGATGACGTGAAAATAAAGAAAGAAAACGGAGTGTGATTATGTGGGCTGACTTTGATTGATGGAAGTGGAATATACATCGTGTTTTTCCTTATTTTCGATAATTTCTACATCCTCACACATTCCAAAATATAATCCGGAAAATACGGATTCCAAAATAATTCCAAATATTCTATTTGGATAATGATAATGCCTTGTATTTAATGTTTCAACGCACTAAATAGAAAAATGTGAGTCTGACCTTGATTTTGAAAAACTTTTACTATGGGACCAACTTTTCCGTGTCAAAACATACCTATCTGCTGTTCTTCAATCGACAGACAAAACTGTATGAAAAAGATTGTCCCCTCCCTCTCCATCTTAGTCTTTTCCCTTTATTTGAAATTTGGTATTTTCGTTAGCAGCGTTACTGCTTAGTACAAAATTAATTTTGTAGTGAAAGTTGTTCAAAATCATGGTCAAATTCATAGTTTTTATTTTATCTTGTATTACCAATTAAATACATTTCACAAGTAGAACATACAAACCTGAATTATCCTTGTCTAAAATTTTAAAAATGGCTTCTAAACTAGTTTTATTCCTGTAAAGAGTGTCCACGACAGTCTGCGTGTCCGCTTTGCGTGCAAGTTTCTGAAACAAAAAATTAAAACAAGTGACATTAAGGATTTAAAAAAATCCGTCTTTTTTTAAGATATTTAGGTTGTCACTTTCACTGGGTACCTACGGTCACGGACTTTAATTGTTGTAATGTAGAGCGCTCGTGGCCCAGCGGCACCCGCCTACCGCGCGCGGTATGCGAGGTTAAACAATGTGGGCGCAGGTCAGTTCTTGGATGGGTGATCGCTTTGAGTGGTTACTAACTGAGCGCTCTCGTGCTTTGGAAGGCACGTTAAGCCGTTGATCCCGGCTGCTGTCTACGACAGCAGTCGCTAAGCCAAGTTAGAGGCCTTCGGGCGGCTTGAGAACTTCTAACAGCCAAGTTGCCCACTCACTTGACAAAGGGGGGTCGAAGTTGCACCACGTCCGTAGGGAGTACCCACCGTTACCCTACACGTGACCCCTGGGTGATGCTAAAAGTGCAACAAAAACTGGCAACCGTACTTGTCTTCTCGAAGATCTCACGGTTCGTAAATAAATGCGATACGATTAAATAAATTGTTGAGCCATTTAGAGCTCACTTTATACTGGACACTTTATAGCTAACTATGATGCCCAGTATGAAGTGAGCTCTCAATGGCTCAACAATTAGTCTGTGAGTATACTAGGAGAAATCTAGACTCACATACATATAATAGTAGTAATAGATGTGCGAACATGTTCGCTCCCAAGCTAATATTAATACGAGTCTCACCGCAACAGACAATTGAACATGGCCCTGCACGCACCAAGGTCGCGGTTCGGAGCAAACATGTTAGTAGGTACCTACTGTTACTACTATTAAAATCGTGAGAGCTGTTGAGGTCGCATACCGTACCAAAGAGATACACAATACCCACATAGATTATAAAGATCGCTCTTTATGGATAAGAACGCATGTTGTTTGCCTCTACTTATTGTAACTATGTACTGTGTTTATGTCCACATTAATTGAATAGAGTATTTGTATTGTACATACACTCAAAAAACATTACCACAGGATAAATAGGTATTAGGCACTAGGCTAGCGCGGGCACAGGGGACTACAGGAAATTCTTAACCAAGAGCAGGCTTGTGCCAGCAATGAGTAGGATCGTGATGATGATGAGGTCGAACGACAACTAAAATAACCCCTTTTTAACCCTTGAGGCAATAATTTTTAAGAAAAAAAAACCGACTTCAATGGGTGGAGGCAGGTAAAAGATTATTATACTTAGATGGTGCACTCTTAGATAGATATACAATAAAATAAAAATGGCTATAATGTATGTTTATAATGGTAGAAGACTAAGTACCCTCAATTCCTCATGGAATCATGAAAAAACCTTGCTTGCTTGACAAACAAAACGAAGAGAACAAATCGCCAAACGTGAACTACGCGTCGTTGAAAAGTTCCGTTCTGATCATCATCAGCAGTTCCACTTCATCAAATGTCACTTTTATGAATGAAAATGCTTGATTAGTTCATGAAAATACTAAAATCACTATTTGTGTGCCTTTCACATTTGAGGAGTTCCCTCGATTCCTAATGGATCCCATCATCAGAACTCGAGCATGACAAAAATCAATCGTGAAAATAGAACTTGCTTAACAAACACAGCTAGAAGGACAAATCGCCAAACGTGAACTTTTCGTCGTTGAAGAGTTCTGTTCTGATCATCATCAGAAGTTCCACTTCATCAAATGACACATTTTTGTATGAAAATGCTCGATTTGTTGATAAAAACACAAAAATCACTATATGTTTGCCTTTAAGATTTGAGGAGTTCCCTCAATTCCTCATGGATCCCATCATCAAAAATCGAGCATGACAAAAATATAATCGTGAAAATAGAACTTGCTTAACAAACACAGCTAGGAGGACAAATCGCCAAACGTGAACTTTTTGTCGTTGAAGAGTTCTGTTCTGATCATCATCAGCAGTTCCACTTCATCCAATGTCACATTTTTGGATGAAAATGCTTGACTTGTTGATAAAAACACAAAAATCACTATATGTTTGCCTTGAAGATTTGAGGAGTTCCCTCAATTTCTCATGGATCCCATCATCAGAACTGCGTTTTGACAAAAACGGGACCAACTTGGATATATATACTTACAATCAAAAAAAAAATTACCAAATCGGTTTAGAAATGACGGAGTTATGGACTAACAAACATTAAAAAAAAAAAAACATACAACCGAATTGATAACCTCCTCTTTTGAAATTTTGAAGTCGGTTAAAAAGAGGGGTGTTATAAGTTTACCGTGTCTGTCTGTGTATCTGTCTGTGGTATCGTAGCTCCCAAACGGATGAACCGATTTTCGTTTTTTTTGTGTCATCGATTATTTATCCCGAGTGTTCTTAGCCATGTTTCATAAAAATTTGTTCAGCCGTTTTTGAGATATTGAGCTTTGAAATGAAAATGTCGGGGGTTTTCTAAGTTGTACTTATAGTTATAGGTACTTACACTGGCAGTTATCTCAAATGTGTCCATATATCGCACCCTGCGGGTATCGGGATCAGTGCGCACGAGTTTATCTTTGAGCATACGCCAAGGCAGTCCCAGGTGCGTCGTATCTTCCATAGCTGTGCACCAGTCGCTGATGGGTATATATCCTGTGCAACGCCAAAATAAATAATTAGTACCACCAAAATATAATACAAATAATAAATTTGGACAATATTTATGCAGTCGACCCCTTTGTTCACGTTTGTCTCATTTTACCGTGTCGAGATCAGTGTATGATATTGGCTATGTGCACGTCTGAAACGTCAAAGGTCACGATACAATGTCAAAACTCAGAGATGTCAAATAATGACACATTAATATTTTATTTACTTTAGTAAACGAGAAAGACCCCGCACTGGAAATTTTACTGAAATAAATAAGAGAATAAATAAATACATACAAACGAAACGAATCGTAGGAAACCGTTAAGAAACCAATAAACGTGAAAGTAAATTTGACAGTGGTCCCCGGTAAGTACATATTTCTGCCATGGTGTGCGCTACGATCGCCTAGCTTACCCCAACCACCTACTTCGCACATAGCCAATAGAACACGCGTAACCTATATATAGACATGTTTTAACGTATCGTATCTCCGTCGCGTAGCACAGACGACGCGTATCATGATCGTTAGTTTGGACGCGAAAAGATACGCGATCATGCAACACTCTTCGCATCCAAACTCGATCATGATGCGCGTCGGTGCTACGCGACGGAGATACAATACGCTAAAACGATACAAATGTGGACAAAACTTTGGATCATGCGATCGAATATCATTTTGCCTCCAAACTAGCGATCACGATACGCGTGGGTGCTACGCAACGGAGTACGATATTAACACATTCGGCGCCGACAAGGCAATTATACATACAAAAATGACACTGTTTCGTGTCACCAGCACCGAATGTGTTAAGAGGTGATTACGCCGTGCTCCGGGTTGGCATTTGAGTTTAATTAAAATTATAGCAGATGTACCAAAGTGAACTTTATCGTAATACAGTGCGAGCATGTGTACAAAGTGATCAAAAATATGTGAACACGATTTTATCAAAGTTGCTCGGGTATTTTTGAAAATTTGGTAAGAAATGTGACTGTCAAAGTATATCATTTATTTTTAGAATGATCTATACCTATGGGTCATTCTAAAAATAAATTATATACCTACAGCAATGTTATTCTCGCATACCATTTAAAATTAGAAAGCATTATCTTTGGCCGTGTTTGTTATTATTTGTGTAACTGTAAACTACAGTGAAAATCTAATGAAATCCAGATTGGCTGTTTTAATTTTCATTAACGTGTGGTTTTTACCCAGGAATCCTTAATCAAGTATAATGGACGATGTATTACCTTACTTTACATAACATTAGATTATACTGAGCTTCAATTTTGATACGAAGCCGTTAATACCTCGTATTCCTTTGTTAATGGGTTCGGGTTACCACCAGTGAATTTACCAGAAACCCTTTCAAAAGCTTTTAGCAGAAACGACTTTTAGTAATTAATTTTCCGTTTTGTTGCTCCTCAAAGACTTGGGAGTTTCCTTAAATTCTATGGAGTTGTTTCTTTGTACAGTTACGAAGTTTGATTTAATAAAACGCCTGTGTTATGCGAACGAGCATGTGTGGTAGAGGAAATTGAAAGGCGACATTTTGTGCCTTATGGACATAGTGACAAGAGCGAAAAAGGTGTTTACGGTCCAGCCGCAGTATGAAAAGGTAAGCAACTTTTGAATCTCATCTCAACGGTTTTGAAATCAAAATATTGCGAGCCCTTTCCATTCCTCGACAATCCACTCGCGAACCGTACTGCAACGAGGTCTACTAATCAGAGGTCAGTGTAACAGTATTTTGCAAAAATGCTATGAAATTTTCCCATTCCCTTTGGTATTAAGTCCGCCATTTGTACGTTAGTTTTTTGTGCAATAAAGCTTAAATAAATAAAACTGAAGTGTCCAGGAAATCGCAACTACTGTCCAGGAAGTATAAATATGAAAACACAATACTTATTCCCTTTACATATCATGTGATTGCAAATGTAAATCGGGCTTAACGCAAAAATGCGATTATGTTAGCAAAATCGAGTGATTCCCATTTGTTCCATAGAACAATGACTTCATAGGACAAAATGATATTTTAACTTCCTAATTATTCCATGGAACAGTTCATTCCGGATTATCATTTATTCTATAGAACTGTTATGCCATGGAACAAAATGATATGGCAGGTTATCACGTTGTTCTATAGAATACATGGCAATATTCATTTTCATTTTTTACTACGGAACTGACATTTACCAGTAAAGAGTGAACACACTCTTTGTACATTTATCTATAGGTACTAATAAACACTTTTTACTTTATCTTGCTGGCCACTTGAAAGCACTGACAAAATCGATGCCCAATCCTCGGAAAGTGTTAAACTATTCCTTGTAACATTACGTCACTCCACGGAATTAAAATCTACTAAAGTTACGTCAGGTGAAATACAAAACAAAGTTTTTTTTGTAATATAGAACAACTAGGAAATATAATTACTATTTTGTTCCATGATGGAACAATGTGGGATAAGAGAAGTCTTATTTTGTTCTATTGCGTCACTGGTAAGTAAGCTGGGGTAAAAAGCTAATATACGTAGGACTATTTGGGAAAATATATTCTATTTTGTCCTATGACGTCATTGTTCCATAGAACAAATGGGAATCACTCGCAAAATCCTTATTTACACACGTAAAAGACTCGTATGCGAGTTCCACTACATTGCGCGGTTTGTCAGATCGATTGAACTCATTATACCACGGTAACCCGCAATGTATTGAAACTCGCATACGAATCTCGTATGTGTGTACAGAGGCCTTAAAGGTCAACCGCTTCATTGACTCCTTGACAGAGCCCTCTTAATTTTTACTAGCCCTTGTCTATAGGTAATCTAGTCCACCACTATATATAAATATCCATAGAAACAGGTAGAGCTTTCACATAGACAAATGGGTTTTTCACGTGCACTATAATATAATGAGGTAATTACAGCTCCATTGGTATAAATGAGCTCAGAATTCATCCTAATGGGCTTTATTTCTACCGCAAAGAACTCAGCAAATAAATGAAACTTTGGTAAGACTGCGAAGTACTTTTGCGCTACTAACAAGAAAAGTTAGCCAAATTAGCGATGACAAATGAGCCGAACACGACATGCCAATGTGACATTCAGTTTTGCTTTCTTTGTGCGACTTTGAACCTTAGATTAATAATACCAACAGATGCGTAGTGTTAAACAAAATGATTTTGCATATAGTTGTCTCTTTGAATCCTTATGGTTACCTAACCAAGATGAGTTAGAAAGAGACAGTACGATCATTTCCGGCTGTTAACGAATTGTCTTCTTTTAAAAGCACACCAAAATGTTAAATCCAATATAATTTAGCACACATCAAACGCCAGTTCAGTATAATTTGCAGTTAATATCTCACATGAACATAATAAAGACGGAGACACTGACAGGTCCTGACCTGTCAGATATCACTTATCTGTCTCTCTCAAACTTACTGATTTGTGCATTAGTAAGAATAGATCAGATGTACAGAAATTGTTCAATTTATAGAGAACAACTTAGAGAATCCAATGAGCTTGGGTTCATGTAACTTCCTATAAAGTCGTACCTTGATAGTGGTGCTCGTGGTGATTAATTCGGTCAGTGGTGTCCGACTACTTGTTGGTTTTGGTCAAAGCATTGAATGTGTTGTGCCCATATCACGGTTAAGGCAATACAAGATTACAAAATAATATACAAAATTCGTTAAAATAAAATATAACAATCACAAAAGTCACAATAATAGTACATTACACAATTAGGCTGGTAAAGCAAAGAAAGGCTGAGACCGCAGATTTTGCGGCCCGAGCTGTAGGCGAGGGACGTCTGTATATGCGATCGAGGGCTTTATTTTATTACGTGCCGTGCTGTGTACATCATTTTATTACTACATTTGGCCAGAAAGCGGCTTTTTTCCGTCCGCGTAGCGTGCGGTGAAAGCCACTTTTTGGCCAAGTATGGCATAAATTGAATTAAATTGACACTTTCTATTTTGTTCGCTATGCACCGTTACCCGGTGTTTAATGATTCTACAGTCCAAATGCTGAGACAGGGTATGTACAGTCAACATCAGAAACACATAATTATAACATTATTAGCATTTTATTGTTTGGAAATTAGATCGAAAAGCCTAAACAAAACCGATCTTTGACAGCTCGTCATCATCCTATCGTTATGATATGAAAAATGAAAGTAGTTTATTGTTCACAAGAAGTAATTACAAGATAGGTCACGACCCTGTGCTTTAGGGCACAGGGCCCAGTTTCGCATCAATGATGAATTAATGAAATTATACATATAAGTATTCCGTAAGTTGTCCCAGAACAGTTGCATCCTGAAGCATGTGCAGGGTCCGCTACCTAATCCCAAGAATTGGCGCAGTCAGTTTTCACGGAAGCAACTGCCATCTGACCTTCCAACCCAAGGGGGAAACTAGACCTTATTGGAATTAGGCTTGTCAAGTGAGTGGGCAATTTGACTGTTAGAAGTTCTCAAGCCGCCCGAAGGCCTCTAGCTTGGCAACAACTGTTGTCATAGACAGCAGCCGAGATCAACGGCTTAGTGTGCCTTCCAAAGCACGGGAGCGCTCAGTTAGTAACGACTCAAAGCGGTCACCCATGCAAGAGTTGAACCCGGCCGACGTTGCTTCACCTCGCATGCCACACTTGGCCGATGAGCCACGAGCGCTGCTGGATTGTTGACGATGTTTGACAGCTAGAAAACTCAAAATCGTGTCATCTCGTTCTACCACATAGCACGAGCTGTTTCGTCTGTCACGTTTACGTCCAACTTTCCGCACAAAATACCAGAAGTACAATCGACTACAAAGAGATGTACACAATATGGACCTTATTCCAACTCAATCAGGTGAACAAGTGTCATCTCTTTGTACTCAACTTTACCACTTAAACTAAAATATGTAAATAGATTCCATCAAAGCTACCACTGTGTTGCCATTAGAATAAAACGTTCAATAAATAGAAAAAAAAAATTAGCGAAATAATGGACGTATATACAACATTTATTGGTAATTTTAATTATTGTGTTTAAATACTCAGTTTAAATAACCAGACTTCATAAAAAAGCTGTCGCACAAATTAATATTTAATAAAAACTATTTTGTGGTACAAATGTTTGTTTAGGAATGGTAAAACTCAGGTGTAAACCACCTTTGGTAATCAATTTTAATATAATTACCATTATTGTCTTAACATTGAGTGCATATCTTTTCACCTCAAAAAGGAAATTCATATATGGGGTTGTTTATGTGTTGTGTAGTACGCCCTTTATGGGGAACGTATGGCGGCCATGACACTTGTCACTTCATTCGGCATCTGACGTCTGTCTTGAGCGCTCGAATGTTTTCTTTCCTCGTTGTGGTATTTTTCATTGTTGAGTTTTTGTTTACTGTTAAGTTTGTTTTGTGTATTTACGTTGACTCTTTGTTAAGTTTGTACCGTGAACGTGAGTTTTCGTTTTACGTAAGTAAAATGGAACCCGTGGCAGGTCCCTCCCAGGACATGAAAGAGAATATTTCTCTTTCCCCACCAAGGAAAAGACCGGCATCTCATATGAGTGTTTCCGAAAAATGTATGGTGATGAACTGCTACAAATATACGTACAATACGTGGCCCCAGGACAAGTATTGGACACAAGTTGAATGTGCTAAAAAAGTGGCGGAAATATTGGGAATATCCGAAAGAACCATCAGAAATATACTAAAAGAACATAATACGACCAACGAATTCGCTTCGCCCAAGAAACCTGGCCCGAAATTGGCAGTAATTGACAAGTTGGACGAGTTTACGTTTGCAGCCATTAGACGGATAGTGCATCAATTTTTCCATCGCAATGAGCCGCCTACTATTCAAAAGGTATTTTTTTAATTGTAATCATGACCATTTATTACTGTTATAATGTAATGCTGTATGATGGCAATATTACCATCTTTTAAAAAGCAGAAAATGTTCTAATTAATGATAACAACCTCCGTAGCCTAGTTGGTAGTGACCCTGCCTACGAAGCCAGAGGCCCCGGGTTTGCATAGGGATTTATTTGTGTTTATCACGAATATTTGTTTCTCAGTCTTGGATGTTTTCTATGTATACAAGCATGTATTTAAAAAAAAACACAAAGCATGAATACTTACTTGACAATGTACTAAAATTTGTATTATGTTCTTAGGTGTTGCAGGTTGTTAATGATGACCCGGACCTACCAAATTTGTCTGCATTTACCTTGCGACTGGTACTTAAGCACCTAAATTTCAAATATGCAAGTCGGAAACGCCATAGCTGCCTCATTGACCGGGCTGATATAATATTGTGGAGAAAACGATATTTGGTAAAAATAAAACAATATCGCAGAGAGGGAAGACCAATATATTACCAAGATGAGACTTGGGTTAATGAAGGTATATATATTATAATTTACATAATTTGTTTGGGCTCATTAGAATTGTCTTAATAAGTAATTGAAAAAAATTCTGGAAAAATAGTTGCAATAAAACATTGTACAATTGACATTAAAAATATGTTTACACTTTTGATCCTTACTCCTGTAAAAATTTGTAAAAGTGTAACAACTAAATATCTTTGATGTTGCCTGTACCAAAAGTATTCATTAAGTGATTGTAAACATTTATTCATCACTATGTTACGAGATTTACGAGTAATTGTAGTAATTTTTATTTTAATCTGATTCTTTCTTGTTAAAGGGCACACGGTAAACAAAGTGTGGCAAGACCCAAAAGTTTTGTCATCTCGACAAGCATTTTTAGAGGGTCTTACAACCGGACTGAAGGCTCCATCAGGAAAAGAAAGGCGGCTCATTATAAGCCACATTGGTAGCGATGAAGGATTTTTAGAAAATGGACTACTATTATTTGAATCGAAGAAAAATACTGATGACTACCATAAAGAAATGAATGCTCAGCATTTCGAAGAGTGGCTGACTGGTATATTGCCAAGGCTTAAGCCCAATTCTGTACTAGTCATAGACAATGCTCCATACCATTCTAGAAAAATGGAAAGTGGCCCTGTAAAGAGGTGGAACAAGGGCCAAATTATTCAATGGCTGCATGAAAGGAATATACCCTGTGACATGTCCATGATAAAAACGGAGTTATGGGCTCTGGTAGAAAGCCAACCCAAGATCAGCAAAATGGCAGTTGATGAATTAGCGGCTGCTCACAATGTAACCATTTTAAGACTCCCCCCATACCATTGTGAACTAAACCCTATTGAATTAGTGTGGGCACAGGTAAAAGGACATGTCGCCAAAAATAATAAAAGTTTTAAAATGGCCGAGGTCAAAACATTCTTCCAGGAAGGTTTGGAGCTTGTTACACCAGAACGCTGGAGATCGTGCATAGATCATGTTATTAAAGTAGAGGATGAAATGTGTCAATTAGATCATTTAATTGATGATGTTGTAGAGCCGTTTATTATAAACACAGGTGAAGATGAATTGAGTGGATCGGAACTTGAAGAATAAATAAACTTATTAAAAATATTGTTGTTTTCATTTGACACAATACACTGTTAGGCCACCCTTTTTAGGCCAGCTGTTAAAAAATAGGGATAATTTTCTACCATGGCAAGTCTTTAATTTTATTACAGATTTGGACTTTCATAGACACATAAAAATTACATAAATTATATGATTTGACAGTCTTTAACAGACAGATCAACCTCACTTAATGCCAAGCTGAGCAAGTTATGTACGTAGTGCCTAGTGACGATATATTTAATAGTAAGTATACTACACCACTAGGGAGATAAAACAGAAAGCCCGAGATCGCAGATGTTTGCGGCCCCAGCTGCAAGCGAGGGCCTCAAATATGCGATCAAGGGCTTTTTCTTTATCTCCCGTGTTGTGTACATCATTTCATGCCTACACGTTTTCGTACGCGTAGCGAGCGTAAAAAGCTACTTTATGGCCAGGTGTGACATAAAATATTTTTCTTTGTATCTTCTACACATAGTATAGAGAAGTCCAGAAAGTTTGTTTGGGCCGCTACTAAAAACATATTTGTTTCATAATGTGTAGGTAGTAGGAGTAGGTATCGCATTATGTAGGCAATTGCAGCATTTCATTAAAGGTATGTATAATAAATTACGTATTTTGATGCAGCAAGTAACTTCCGTATTCCATACATAGACAGGGATTTCAATATATTATTCACCTAGTTAGATAATTGTATTTTTTATTATTAAGAAAGGGTTGGCGACATCTGGTCCCACATATTGAAGTTGACAGATGTCATTGTGACAATGACATTTCTTGGTAGATTTGATGGAATCTAATTACATATTAGAGTTTAGGTATTAAGCAAGTGTTGTGTCCGATTCTGATTATTTATTTCATGATAAGAAATTAATTTACTGTATGAAATTATCAAAATTGTTATCAACATCGTCATAAAAAGTAAAATATTAATAAAAATAGCATAATGTCGACAAATGTAACGTATACGGCAAAAAGTAATAAAAGATGGTTTTTAATAAAGGGGAGTGTGAACGGTTGGTAACAGAAGCTACTAAAACAATTACAGTTTCTAGGAAGGAGAGGTAAGTTTAATTAACACGCAGCACGTGGAACAATTACAGCCATACAATAATATGGATATTTGTGTACCGGCCCTACTATCAGAGACTAGTCTATTTTAAATACCGTCAATGTACTTATAGAGGACAATGTCATGTCATGTCATTCAGTTCATATGGGACTAAGACCTCTACTTAGCATGTTGGCACTATACAGGATGTGGCCTGTAATAGGAGCAATAAATTTAAAGGACGCTTCCTTAGAGTATCTGCAGCTTACCTCTTGTGTCCAAAAAAATATCTTTTTTCAATTGGGAGAAATTTTGATCTAAAGTTATGACCTTCAAGTAATGGATCTTGGCACCCAGAGATTATAGCGCGGCAGTCAATGCTGATTTTGAGGTTGCTTCAAGTTTTGACTCATAATCGTTGTCGCATTTTTGCTTTAAAAGGATATTTTTGGGATTTTTAAAGATTTTTTTTGAAATTTTTCGTATTTTTTGAATAAATAGTTATTGGTATCACTCCAGTAGAGTAAAAAAGTACTTATAATCTGCTTTTGCGAAAAAAAATTCCAAAAAACTTTTTTTTTTAATTAAAACCACTTGGAAATAATTGCTGGAGAGCTTAATAGTGTACCATATAATTTTTTGCTCCTATTACAGGCCACACTCTGTATATTAGGAGATTTTTCATTGACTTCATAAATGGCGCTCTTTTGTTATTCAGAGGACTAAGTGCTATACAAAATGAAAGGTAAAGAGACCTCTCTCTACCTGCTTCATTGTATACAGAGTGGATTCGGGGTCGTGATCACGGATCAGTTTTTCCGACTTGATAGGGATAGGTTAGCCATTCCAAAAAAATTGTAGTGACACGAAACAAACATATTTCATTTTTAATTTATTTTAATGGCAAAAATATATACAATCTAGAAAAATAACATGGTTTACCTATTCTCTTTGACGGATATTATAAAGAGTTGACAGTGAAGTGAAGTAGGGTGACCAAGTTCTATAAAAAGTATTATTTCCCATTACAATTTGAAAAAAAAATATTTGAGTTATAAACCTTAATACCAACTGTGATGTTGTCTTCTTTGAATTTTTGACCATGTACCAATCATTGCGGTCCACCACCACCATATCAGCCCTAGGACGTCCACTGCTGGACATAGGCCTCCCCCAATTTCATGGGGGGTAAATGACATAATCGCCACGCTTGGCATGCGGGTTGGCGATCGCAGTATCTCCACCGCACTCTAGGAATGCTGCTGCCCATTCCCCGGTGGTCTTGGTCGT
Source organism: Notocelia uddmanniana (assembly GCA_905163555.1). NCBI lineage: Eukaryota > Metazoa > Arthropoda > Insecta > Lepidoptera > Tortricidae > Notocelia > Notocelia uddmanniana. Next base: position 30,745,551 of record LR991055.1, read on the forward strand.
AGTTTTAGGACATACCCGGGTCCAAGGACACTTCCGGTCACGACCCCAAAATCAACATGTAGACGTGAGCAGTTTTTATAACTGTCTAGTCTGCCTAGACTACTTATAAAGAATGTTTATATATAGCACCTAATTACTGCTGAGCATCCCTGCTTGCATTCCGGTTCTGAAGCCCACATAATACATACCCTGATGAGCCTAAGCAAGTTCTCATTACGAACAGATTTATGAAAATCCGCCGATCCCTACCGCGCGGGTAAAAAGAGAGCAGTCAACCAAAAACTGAATTTCGTAATTTTGCGGAGGACGGATACAGACACATAATATAAGCCTTGTAATAAGTATCTGGTATTACATTGCTGGAATCGACGATGATGAAACGTATGTATGCATGCATGAAATTGGCCGCCAAGTTCACCGACAAAAGAATTGAGATCTAAATGGGCGCCAAGTTCCGTAGATTATCTGAAAAGTTGCCAAGTTTGGCACTAGACCGAATAAGTTGCTAAAACACTATAGAATTTCGTCGTTGTTAGCAAGGCGTAAGGTATCCAATGCGATAGCCCTGTACAAGATTAGTAACGGGCAGTATAATAGCGCGGAACTTCTACATAAGATTCAGTTACCGTACCACCACGATGTAGAAGACGTTCCAACGCCTTATTCGCCGTCCCAGTATGCTCCAGCAACGCAGGGGTGCGCGCACCTCTGCGCCGCATCTGCAATGGCTTTAACAAATGCCTGGTCTCAGTCGACATATTCAACACTTCTTTGATCCAGTACAAAAGCCAAGTTCTCAAGTTGATCCGAAATGATGATTGGTGATAAAAAAAATCTCAAAAAAAGAATTATAAGTAGGTACAGGCATAAGTGTATTATTATCTTTTGTATATGTTTCGCTCTTGCAAAAAGTTTTTTAATTTTTGGTTATATTAATATTGATTGTTGGTATGTTGGAACTCTCTTCATAATGTCTGAAATATTTTTTGTTTTGTCCTGAATCTCTTTTTTTTCTAAATTGTTTATAATTAGTATCTTTTGTTCTCAATTGTGTTGTGTGATGTAGTACATTTATAAGCAATGTATCTCTTGGTGGGAACTGTTTAGGACTTAGATGCATGTTTAGTAATAATTAATCTGTAAGTTTTTTCCTTCGTACATCTATGTTTGTTTGTTCTCCTAATAAATAAATAAATTAATTAATTAATTATTTTACTATTTTCTTTATTGTAATATTGCAATGCCCTCAAAGGGTTGTGTTGGAACATGCTGTTATTTTTAAGACTTTTAATTGTATACACACAACAAGGAATAAATGAAATGATTGAATAATTTATTTGTTGGTTTTTTCATACTTCTTTTAGATAGAATATAAGTTAGGTACCTAAGTCTACTTACTTAAGCCCTTTGTCCCATAACTTTACAGTAATCTATACTAATATTATAAAGCTGAAGAGTTTGTTTGTTTGAACGCGCTAATCTCAGGAACTACTGGTTCGAATTGAAAGATTATTTTTGTGTTGGATAGTCCATTTATCGAGTAAGGCTTTAGGCTATATAACATCACGCTGCGACCAATATGAGCTAAGACGTGGATGAAGTCGCGGGCAACAGCTGGTTATTAATAAAATGTTGACCGCTCTATGTACTCGTAATTACATAACTTGAATTTATTGTCCTAAACCATACTTGTCCACATAAAATCATGCAAAATATCATGTCACTATATTACAATTATAATTTATTTGCTTTGCCTCTGGTTGACCGATAAATAATGCTTCATGAGCTTCATGGCCTGCCTTTTTGGATATAAACTTAAAATAAGTAGTTTTCTGTATAAAATAAGTAATTATTCATTCAATCATAAGAAGCAACTTTATAACCACGACTCCGCTGCTCTCCGTGTTTAAATTGTCACCAACGGACCGGCCCCAATCATCATCATCCTAGCGCTTTTTCGGTTCTATCTTTAATTTTATTGTTATAAATTGACATGTAATCTCTAATCGCAAAGGCATTGTGCAACGACAGTGTATGATTAATACCAATTGAATGAATATGAATATCCTAAAATCTCCTAGCACTCGTTCTGGTACCTCTCATCCCATCACCTCTCTCTTTAGCACATCGCGAGTGGAAACAAACGCTAAATATGAAAGTTAAATGTCAGTGTCAGATTAACCCCATTATTAATACCAACAGATCCGTAGTGTTATGCAAGATGATTTTTCATGTAGTTGTCTCTTTGAATCCTTATGGTTAAACAAGAAGAGTTAGAACGGGACAGATAGTGCGAATTTTCGGCTGTTAACGAATTGTCATCATTTAAAAGCACGCCACAATGTCAAATCCCAAAGAAACCAAAACGTCGTAAACATCAATCAGTTCAGTACAATTTGCAGTTATGAAAACGGAGACACCGACAGGTGAAGACCTGTCAGATATAACTTATCTGTTTCTCTCAAGCTTATTGATTTGGGCATTAGTGAGAATAGATCAGATGTACAGAAATCGTTCCACTTAAATGAGCGGACCTGCTTTACTCTGATATCTGTGCAATAGCCTCATGTAGTTTAATCAACTTAACATGACAAAGGATTCATAAAGTGAGACACCTACACGTGTTTAGACAGTAACCGCGGCCTAGCTCACGCCTCACTTTAGTCTAGACAGAGGCGGCGTGCCGTTAAATCATGCAAGACTGGGAATTCACAACGCTTCGCATTGAGAACATAAGCTTCACCTCACCTTAGACAAACGGGTGTTGTTCATAAACCGACTCGTGCTCACCTATCACCTCACCCCATTTGACAAATGACATTTGACAGTTTCCATATAAAAAAGGTAAGGTGTGAGGTGACGGGTGAGGACGAGTACGTGAAGAGGGCGATGTAATGACGGTTTTATAAAGATCCGTTATACTAAAGCTCGAAACGCGCAGAGCGGGCGCGGCGCGGTGCGGAGGCGGTTTTGCATTTTTGATCTTTCTGAAACTGTCGACAGTCGATTAATGCTTCATATTCATATGTCACAGACGCCGCCTGCACTCTACCGCGCTACCCAATACCGCACGGTTTTTTGTTGCGACCTGCCGGGGCAAACGTCGCAGCAAACGCGGTCGGACCGCGTTGCTCTACCGCAAAACCAACCGCCTCCCGCAATTACTCTGCGCCGCACTCTGTGCGTTTTATTTAAGCTTAGATGTCAGATCAAAGGCAACCCAGTACATTTTTTACCGACTTCAATAGAAGGAAGGAGGTACTCAATTTGTCTGAATGTTTGCTTGTCCTTTTTTTATGTATATACGAGTATGTTCCCCGATAACTCTTGTTTTATTTCGAAGCAGGTACCCCGACATTGGTCCCATATAAATTTGGTGAAGGTCTAATGGTAGGATCTAAGAGGAATCGAGGGAACTCCTCGAATTTGATAGACACGCATATGCCGATTTCGGTATTTTCTGTAGGTAACCAAGCATTGACTCGCGGAAACCACAAATTGATGTGGCATAGTAAGTACAAAATTGGAGTTTTTTTTGGTATAAATGATTGACATAGCATACCGACGAATGGTCAAACGGATCTTGATACTAGTAAAACCAAACCTGTCAGAAATTGTGGTTACGCGTTATTATTACGAAGCCTGGCTTCCTTAGGGGTACGTTACGTGGTGAGGTGAATTGCGGTGAAAACAGTTGTAAATAGCAATTCGTAGACATCGTGTATTCGCACAGTTCTAATGCTCAATTAATTTGTTGCGCCGCTATATTCAATTAAAGACCCGCTGGGAATTAAATTGAACGAGATAAACAGTAACTAACTAGACAGTAGTAATGGGCTCACAATTATATACATTACATATCTATAGAGTCTACAGTAATAACAGATATACTTGGTTTTTGGGCGTGCGTTTCGCGTTCAAAAGGATCAAAGAGGCAAAATTCATACCCAGGCGCAGTTGTTAACCTCTTGTTCGCCACTGGCATCCAGCCGTGACAGCTAATGATAAGGCTCACACGTCAACGTCTTCAATCCATTAGGTATGTACGCGGTCAAGTGGAGCGCGGATAGGAGCGTTCGTGGTCCAGCAGCGCCCGCGTCGGTACCGCGTGCGGTATGCGAGGTTAAGCAATGTGGGCGCAGGTCAGTTCTTGGCTTTGGAATGCACGTTAAGCCGTTGATCCCGGCTGCTGTTAGTGGCCTTCGGGCGCCTTGAGAACTTCTAACAGTCAAGTTGCCCACTCACTTGACAAGGGGGATCGAAGTTACACAACGTCCGCAGGGAGTACCCACCGTTACCCTACACGTGACCCCTGGGTGGTGCTAAAAGTGCAACAAACATGGCAACCGTACTTGTCTTCTCGAAGATCTCACGGTTCGTAAATAAATGCCATACGATTAATAATAATAATCCTCTCATAAATACGTACCGCAACCTCAATCCGCCGACATAAGAGCAATGGTACATATTTTGGAGCATGTTGTACGCACCCATATTTTTGCAGTTGACTGTACAAGATTGTTTCACTTCACTTCATTCGTAGTTTGGCGGTCAAGGGGTTAAATACAAGTGGACCGTCCCAGCTACACTGCGGCCAAAACTAATATACCATATGCATAAATGCAAGTCTCAATGCTCCTCATACTTACAATATTCAGAGTAAAAGTAAAAATATTAAAAAATATTGCCTCAAATTATTAAAATTCTGAAGCTGTCAAATTACCATTTTAGTTATGATTTATTTTTCTCCTTTTTTGCTTCATAATGTCACGTAGTAAAAAAACAAGTAAAGTTGAAGTAAAAATTCGAATTGGAGGTTACTTTAGGAATTAATTTGTATTGAGCGAAGTGTTATGAATCGTGTATAGAAAGCTGGGTTATTAAAGATAATATAATCAAGAATGATATATATTTCTCCCACGTCTATAAATATCAACGCTTCGTAGAAAAATAGGATAATTCTTGAGGTATTTTTGCATATCTGGCTCAGGGAACGGCCTTAAAACGTTTTCAGGGTGAACGTAACTCCGAAGCAAACAAGGGACCCGCAGAGCGCGGCGCAGCGTCGTTGCGGGGCGGAAGCGGTTTTGTGGTAAAGCGAATGCGGTCCTGGGTACCTACATCGCACCAAAAACAGCGCGGTATTTGATAGCGTGGTAGAGCGAGGACGACGTGAGTGACGTAAAAGACAGTCGACAGTTTCGGAAAGATCAAAAATGCAAAACCAATTCCACCGCCGCACAGGCCGCGCCCGCTCCGTGCGTTTCAATCTTTATAGTTGCGCCATGTCCTTATATCTCTGTCCGTCCGCGGCTTTTCTCAGTAATCGTTACTACTATAAAGCTGTAATATGACATGGGTATATTACCTACTCACGCGCTATTGTTTGAATGAAATTACGCCAGCGTGAAATGCAACATTTCTATTTGTTGTTGCCGTATAGACATAGACATAAAAAATTTGTATTTAACACCACATTGAAAAATTATTACAGACAATGCTACAGAACATTGCAAGCCTTAAAATAAAACTCAAATAGGCACAAATTTATATGTTTACATCAACAATTATGATGTTAAAAGGAGCGAACCTCGGCATGTGTTGCAGCAGGCTTATCCACTACAACGCTGGTTTTCAGGCCGACCCTTCGTACAATACGGATTTGCTTGCTGCTTGACGGAAACTGTATGGCTAAGACTATTATAGTTTGTGTAGAAATCGTATCGTTACGACACGACGGCTTATATACAAATGTATTTTTACACTATTTAATAGACTTCATTAAATAGAAATGGAAACAACGTGATTATTAAAACGCAGGGATTAGTTTAAGCTTAAAGGTACTTTTCAATATATGGTGACAGACCCTTTTGCTCGAAGTGGCAGTAAAAATAAAATAACGCTTGCACTTTTGAAAATACAGGTGTGATTTTATGAATGTGTCTATAAGAACATCGTATTACGCGTAAAATATCCATGATAGTTGTGCTAGCTGGCAGTAAATAAACCTATTCATGAGAATTTGAGCTAGGAAAGCCCTGGCGTTGACCCGACAATAAAACACATCGCTCCGCTCGATCGAGCATCGCGCGGAAGCCTATCACCGCCGAAATTGCCTTATTTCGTAGATCGCTCGCGTGCGACCGCCTGTGTGATAACACTTGCGCACCCAATCTGTTAGACCAATCGCAGATATATGGTGAGTACAGTAAGCATTGTGTGGATAGTAACAGGCAAATAGCACACATCCTTATTCCTATAGTAATAAAAATGTGTAAATATTTGCCTGCCTTGGGATGCCTAAGGATATTTCAAAAGTAAAGGTATGGACGGACGCCCTTGTTCGATACCAACTCATATGTATGGGGATTATGGCATTTACCCCCCATGAAATTGGGGGAGGCCTATGTCCAGCAGTGGACGTCCTTCGGCTGATGCAGTGATAGTGGAGACCTATCGTACTTTCGACAAGTGACATGATTAGGATTACCATGCAGGTAAAAACTTACCACTCTGTTCCAGATCCATGCTGCGGAAGGTGGCCTCAAGCGGCCTCCGCGCGGACATGATGAGGTTATGCAGCTCGCGCATGGCCGAGGTCTCGACGAGTCCGACACGCTGACGGAACGTGAGCCGGCGCGTGCGCGACACAGCTGCGGTGTACTGCACAAACTGTCGCTCCAGCGAGTTGCCGCAGAGCTTCAGGTATGCGCCCTTGTTCGATCCCAGCTCGTAGTAGTTCGAAGCGGAGAAGATTGTGATTACCTGCCGACAAACCGTTTATTTATATATTTGGAGAACCAACAGCCTACAAGCTTAGCAGTTACTGCAAAATATCACTTACTTACAAGTTCCCACCGATGGTGTCATAGTAGTCTTTTGTTAATATTTAATTGCAATCTAGGCTCAAGAGATATCGGTGTCCGAATCAGAATTTCATTATGCGGGATAAGTGGACAAAAAGTTAATATAACATCTGGATCAGATCTGTTCTTCTGGATTGGAAAAATCAGACCAGACAATTAAATACATTGTGTACATTAATAGGTACTTCACTATGTTACTTCATACTTATAAAATGTGAAATCATTTAAAATGCTTGATCCCCTAACTTTATATGTAGTTTCGTAGGTTATCGTAAAACAAAATATTTCAATCCAAAAGTAATAGAAAATTTTGGTATCTACAATATTCCCAAACTACAGTTTACACTAATATACCTACACTAAAATGTAAATATGGGGGGAAAACTGGACAAAGGTAGCAATTTACGACGGTAACTCTTCATGTACGAATCCATATCTTCGTCCCTAGAGGTTAAGGAAAAAATCTTTAAACCCAAAAGTTTTAGAAAATTTTGTATTCTGCAGAACCATGATTAGCCCTAAAATGACTTTTAAAGTAAAAGTAAAAATAATTTATTCTTCAAATTAGGCATAATTACATGCACCTATGAACGTCAATAAACTACCACCGGTTCGGAAAACTAAACCTCTGCCACGAGAAGAACCGGCGTAAGAAACTCGGCAAGACAATAAACGCAGAAAAAATTATAGTTTTTCCAAGATTATAAAATTTGTCCTTTACAACATACCAAAAAACCATAACGATTGAACTTCTTTTACGATATCGAAACAACGATTTACTAAATGTATGAAGATTCTTTTTCTATGGGCGGCACTTTTTCCGTATACTTCCGGTTAAAATTTCGCGATGGCGACATACAGATCCGTAATCAGCAGGGTCATAATACTCTGAAAACGTTGTGACCTCAGCGTGACCCCGACCGACAGTGTCATGAATTGTTTCTTGCATTCTACTTCTTCAAAAACGATCCTACCCTATAATACCTTGTCGACGTACGAAATATGAAAAAACTTTCTCCCAAACCCAATAAAATTTATTTCTACCAATTTCCACTTACGCACACATACCCGCTTCCCTTTAAATTCAATGAAAGTGCCTTCAACGATTACAATGTGAAGTATAATAACGGCTACATTGTAAGGACTCAAAGTAGTAGTTAACGAGACTTATCCTTTATGATCCTGCACCGAGTGCAATTTCTCTTTGACCTATTGTTGGCTGTCCGAAGTTTCGTGGATTGCAGCATTGTGTGAGAATAAAACATATTCGAGGGTTGCGTGGTCAAACCCGATAAATCGAAATAATTGATTTTTAAAATAAAAACTCTATATCCCTAACATAGTTCTATTTTCAAAAAATATTTTACGCGACTTATCGGGGTTGACCACGCAACCCTCGAAGCATCTTACACAGAGAGAAAAAAACAAGTAAAAAATATTAGTCATTAGTAAAATTGTATAAGCCCCAGGACACGGTGATTATATACTAAAGGTTACAAACCAGTTTTACGTATAAGTAGTATTTACTAACAGCAAAAATTCGTACAACCCTGTAACTGTGAGTCTGTCTCTCGGAGTAAAGAATATAAATTTCACGATGAAGCAAAACCGTTTTGCATTCCTATACTAGTAAATTAATAAAATTTCCTTAAAATTATACAATTTTCTACCGACTAGAAAATAAATATTAAAAGTTAATAGAATTTGATATTCACGTTTTTAGATATCAAGTTTTTAATTCGAAAAATATTTTTTTCTCTCAATGTAGTAAAGCAAACACCTACTTATAAAACCTGCTAAAAAGTATACACATATTTGCAATCTTCCATAAACTTTCATCAAAACTATTTCAGCTAAAATGCAATTAAAAATCGCTTTTCTTTATGTATCACATTGACGTTTACGTTTGGCAAAAAGTGACAAATAATTTCAGTTAGAGGCATGTTAAGTTTTATAAACATGGGGATTATCTATGCAAATATTTGATTGTATATACTGTCAACGGCAAAATTTAAGTTACACTTTTATACGCTATACCATTGAAAGACGACGTAAATCTGTAAACTAATTTCTGCTATTGACTATAGTTACCTGTTTATACCGTCAGGTTACATGGACAAAATGTATTACATGTCACATAAAACGTGACGGTATAAGCTACCGCCCCAACGGCCGTCAGTTCTACCTGCTATGTGCCCCGCCCACTGTCACTTAAGTTTAACGATTCGGAGGGCTATATCGGTCACTTTGGTTCTGCTGCGGATGGCGTCATCCCTGATGCGATCATGCAGAGAAACTCCCAACATAGCTCTCTCCATTGCTCCTTGGGTGACTTTGAGCCTGCTTATGAGGCCCATAGTAAGCGACAACGTTTCAGTGCCATATGTCATCATCATCACTGGCAACACACACTGGTCAAAAACTTTCGTCTTGAGACACTGCGGAATATTGGACGAAAAGATGTGCCGTAGCTTCTATTCGCATCCAAATACCATGTGAGTAGATACAGGCAGTAAAAAATCGTTAGTCCCAATTCAATTGATTACAAAAATTTCCTTAGTTCCTACAGCTACTGAAAAATTGCGATAAACCAGAAAAAAGGGACCAAACATTAAAAAAAATCTTAACATTTTCCAAATGTATGCATAGTATGGAAAATATACAATTTTCGAAATAAAATGGTGTCAAGTTGTGTCTGAAATATCTAAAATGACCTCATTTATCATCCCTGAAAGTATTTGCACCCTGTTACCAAACACCACGTATAGAATAATAGATAATTTACATTGGGTTTTTAAATTTTTGTCAAGTTATGTTGCTCACGTTCCTGTGTAATATGTTTTTATTTTTTCCCGGTGCGAATTTGGGTCATTACTAATAATACATGTCACCCAAATGAATTCCTTTTTCATTTGATAAAAACCAGGGGCCTTTCAGCTCGAAGTACGATTTTTTCTATAGCAATGTTAGTTTAAATTGTTTGTACCAGATGTCACTGGATGCTATCTCTATCGCACTTGCATATTGAAGTGACAGAGATGCAGCGGTCGTGCAGTTAGTTCTTACTAAATACACAACGGCGCTACGATCTATGTGGAGTATTTCACTGGTAACTCTATCTCAGTATATATATTGTACTTTGTGATAAAAACGACGTTTATTGTTCGTTTACGAGTAATGGTATTGGCTATGTGCACGTCTGAAACGTCAAACGTCAATGTCAAACTCAGAGATGTCAAATAATGACACATGAATATTTTATTTATTTTAGTAAACGAGAAAGAGCCCTTACTGGAAAATTTATTGAAATAAATAAGAAAATAGATAAATAAATATAAACGAAACTAACCTTAGAAAACCGTTAAGGAACCAATAGGAAACGTGAAAGTAAATTTGACAGATGTCCCCGGTAAGTACACATTTCTGCCGTGGTGTGCGCTGCGATCGCCTAGCTTACCCCCACTACCTACTTCGCACATAGCCAATAAACTAGGTTAATCGAATCTAAATATAAACCTACTTAAATCTCAAACCAAATGTCGGTATACAATAGTAACCGATATCAACTCGTCTATCATTAGTAGATAACCAAATAAAACCCATAATTTATCGTTTAGGGTTGGGTTAGTCCGAAGAAAAAGAGAGTCACATTGACATACGCGTAGACTCTTGAATGGCTTTCCTGTGATTGTACAACCACTTGAATATAACAAGCTTAGTCTAGCGCCCTTTAACTTAGAAAAAATGTTGGTAATATATTACGAGACATATATTTCTAAGTTATATTGGGTTTAATGTTGAATATATTCATCTCGACTTCACTAGATTACTAAGTGAAGGCTACTGAAAAAACTGATCGTTCGTTAAGTTCGAAATCGTTTTTTTTTTTCGATTTTTAAGGATACGATTTTTTTTCTTTTGGTGGAAATAAAACTGAGGTATATAAAATATTTAACTTTTAATTAAATTGTGAATGTTTCGTGCTATGAAGATAACGATAATTTGTTAGTAATGACGATAATTGAAGATTTTTATTTGTAAAAAAAAAATTAACCCACATAATATTTACTTTGTAATTATATAGTCCTGTTCTATAAAATAAACACGTTTAATTAAAGTCTTAGACTCTCATTGTGGTGATGGGTGGGCTACCAATTTGCACCGCCGATACCGGGGTCTATTCATTATGATGACGATATCCTATGTTTTTGCACGTTCGTTTTCGTGTTTGACACTAATAAAAGAAAGAGTTCGATTTATTTCAGGAACCTTACACTTAGGTTTATAATTTACATTTAAATTCTCGATTATTTTCTGATTATAAAGAATTAGGTACTTACGTTGAAAAAAACCGCAGCAGGTTGTATCGAAGATATAACCATAAATTATATTAATGTCTTAGGTACTTATTTTAGTCAATAAATAGAATAATCATCAATGTAAAATTAGTATTATTTATTTGATGATTACCGATAGCATCACTTTTATTTTAGCGCGATCTAGACGTGGTAAGCGATTACATCCTTACGTTGTCAGTCTACCATTTATTCGGACGAAGCGACTTGCTTCTTTCCTAATGCGAACTAAGGACTGGAATTTGCTGCCGCCGTCTGTTATTGTCGTACAATCACAGATACTCGTACAATCACAGATATACTCGTGATATATTCGTACAATCTGGGTCTCTTTAAGACAAGAGTGAATAGGCTATTACTGAACCAGTGAGCAACATCTTAGGCCTTGTCATCGCTTTCCATCAAGTGAAACTTAAGGTCAATCGCTGGTCAATCGTATCATTAAAAAAATCTAGCGTTATTAACGGAGCTAAAATTGAAAATGTTGAGTGTAGGGCTAAGTCTCAGAGTAAGGATTTTTATAGAGATCCTATACGAGTTTCACCAAGGGGGGCAGAAAAGCTCTTATGCAGCTAAATTAAGAACTAGTCTTAAACGTCTGGCGGCTTACAATAAACAACCTCTTTAATTTGGCCGGGTAATCGTTTATTTGCCTCAAACTATTTGACTTGACGTTTAGATGACATTGAAGCACATAAAGATAAGCGGAACTATGACAAGGACCACAAATGATATATCTCTCGCTCTTATTCAATTTAGTATATGATCTTTTCGCCCTTAGCGGTATTATTATTTGACGTCTACTCTAAGTCATACAAGCTGCTAACAAAGAAGTATTCACTTCAATAACATCAATATCGTGTTTATTCGATGGATGGATGTGCGTAGTTGTGTTTCCGTACATTTGACACCAGTTGGGTTAATCGAATTGAAGGTCAAGTTAATTCGCATAGCTCTGGTGGAAATACACCCTTTGCCTGCCCCTGACACTATCAAAGTGTCAGAATTTAAATCTACACTGACTGACTGTCAGCACTTGATTCAAGGTGCCCATTGCAAATGTAAAGCGAATGATATTTACAACCTACACCAAAAAACTCAGTGTATGAACAAGAGTTGTCCTAAAATAATGTTATTAGATTAATATAAGGATTCTACTGGTATCTTTTAATTAACTCTTGGACGTTAAAAAATCTATGTTTTAAGTCTTTTATGATTTTAAGTAAGTTTAATAATCTGCAACTTATTGGAGTATTTTGAAAGCCGGGCCACACTGCTGCGTACGCACGCGTATTCACTGCGCTGCGCAGCAGTGTGGCCGAGCCATAATAGTTTTTTTATAAGTATAGTGACACCGTATTATAACTTTTAACAAGTGGAGTGTATCCAATTCAAGATCAAGTCAAATTTCGTTTCATGATTCACATTGAGGTTTTAAGAGATTTGGCCCCCGGTTGGGCGCCACTGTTCCAACGGGCCAGCTTGGTTTAAAATAATGTTATTTTGCAAGTTACAGTACATGCTGACGCAGATTACGCCATTCTCCACATGAGACGGAAAAATCTACTTTCATGTTTCTAATTTGCACATGGCGAGTGACAGGAGTCAAAGTCATACTCGAGGCTGATTGGCAGCAAGTTGTGATAGACCTACAAAACCATAACACACATATATTTTTTTGATAATAAGACACAAACAAATTTATAGATATACCCAGCCCCGGATCGAGGTAAGAGACGATGATTGGCTTCCGATCTAATAAATACTGCTACTTGATGCTAAGAGCATTAACAAAGCCAATTGGTGACGTATTAAGACCGTGTCTGCTCGCCTAGCAAGCACACTACCGTGTCCCCAATCTTACGTCCGTGCCTGTAACTTGGTGGAGGCACTACTTGTATACGGGCTTATTTATGATAGGCCAATCTGATCGAATAAATCATTTGAATCATTCGTATGTTTACACTCTGTTGTGTAAACGAAGCTTAACGACTTTAGTAATAAAGGACACATCAATTCGTCGGTGCTGTCAAGTATTCTAATACAGAGAGCGCTAACTTCAACACATGAAGAAGCTGTTCTTAAAAAATATATTAATTCACTCTCCAATTTTATGGTTGTGCCTATACATACATAGAGCTTAGACCGCTCAGGTTAATTGCTTGTCACTCATATGTGATGTTAATTATCGTTCAAGAGGAAGTTTTAGAAGGCGTTTAACCTTAAACATTTCTTAGTGTACATCATGGAGATAACAGGAGTATCTCCTCAGAGTTATAAAACACGAAACAGTTACGAGTATAATCGTGGTATGTACGTATTAAATTAACCTGCTGCCTGCCAGTGGTATTTTTTTTGTTATATACTTTTTAAGTTTCGGATTACCATATTTTTTACTCAAATACGAGTATTTACAATAATAATAATTTTTCTGCGTCTTTTACAGAGTATATCGGGGCTTACATATGTTATCCAATGTACATAATAGGCAAATTATCAGTAAATCTAATTAAAAGAAAATTGGGATGTAAATATTTGCAGAAATATTGATAATAATAATATAATAATAATATTGGGGGACAATCTTACACAAATCGACCTAGTCCCAAACTAAGCAAAGCTTGTACTATGGGTACTAGACGACGATATACATACTTATATAGATAAATACATACTTAAATACATAGAAAACATCCAAGACCCAAGAACAAATATCCGTGAAAAATGCACAAATAAATGCCCTGGCCGGGATTCGAACCCGGGACCTCTAACTTCGGAGGCAGAGTCACTACCAACTAGGCTAAACAGGTCGTCAAAATCATCATAATGTGTTAAAATAATCTGAAACTCAATAAAACATAGATTATTCACAGCAATAATAAAATCCAACTTTTATGGAACCTGTTCGTCTGCCGTTGTCCTTCGTGAAGCACATAAGAACTTATATTTACTTGTCTCTTCTAAATTAGGGTCCTATATTTATTTTACCGAATAGCTTTGTGCCACGATTCTGAGGTGTAATGCCTTAGTATTACATATATGATATACGCAAACATGTTTAATTAAAAAAAAAGTTCATCCAAATGAAATATTTTGTTTATTTTTTTCTCATTGTGCCACACCTTTTTTATAATCATTGTATCAAAGTGTGTGTCTTTCCAAACACAGTTCAAAAACGTATTCGATACCTGACTATGCTAACATTTTTATGAAGATTCATGTATCGTCGTAAAGTCATAGAACGTCTAAGGGGTAGCATTTTTCTTTAAATACTGGTGCAATAAAGATTAGTTAGAATAGTTAGTAATCAGAGTATCGCTCAAGAATTATTTAGAAACTCTGCTAAGTTTATGAAAGTTTCTGTTGATAATGGTTCACAAAAATGATAAATATGATCAAATGCGCCCATGTCCCATGGTCAGTACAGATGTAGTACGGTTATATTGTTTAGTTTACGGAAAAAATACATGGTACGTATTAATTAACTTGTATGCCGCAGGACAAAGTACATGTTAATTGCTCTTGAACGAAAAGATTACATATGCTTAATTGGCGTAAACTAAAAAAAAATATTCCATTCGCCATTTTCGAAAAATTAATCACATGTAAAAAATAAGACACGCCTTGTTATGGTAAACGGTGCATGGGCGAGTGACTCTGTCGGTAGAACGGAGCACTCGCGCCGCTGCAGCAGGTTTGTCGTACGCGCGTGTGCGTGTGTGTCGTAGGTGAAGCGCACACATATGCCAGGCGTTAACAGGATGAAAACTGATTTTTATTGCACTATGAAGTTTGACATCTAAATAACAAGTTGTGATGCAAAATGTGATGTTGCTATCGTAAAAAATCGATAGTTTTTTTTTTATTCTTATGTGCTACCCAAAGCACAAATATAGGTTAACTATATCAATATGCAATGGATTAATTAGCCTACCTTAATGCGTGGAAAGCTCTAATAACATTAGCATCATAGCATCATCACGATTTCCTAAACAGTATTATACTCTAATAAAATATGAAGAAAAAGTGGATCATACCTTCATTGTAAATGTCTGAAACACCTGTTTACCACGAGTACCTATAATATTTTGTGCGGACTGAAGAACTACAAACTAATCTGAAACTGTCAGTAGGGACCCCATAACTTTGCATGTGCCTAAATTTCATATTGGTACAATTTCTTCTTTAACACAAAATATCGTGCAATTGAATCTCAACAGATACGAGTCCGTCAGAGTGCGTGGTAAGTGGCGCGCTGGCACTGACGCTGCGCATGTCGAGGTGCGCAGGAGTCGCTCCGCTAAGCATCCGCGCCGTACGCTCTGGCTGGCGCATCGCTGTCTCGCCTTCACTCGCTGTCCTGCAGCGCATTCTCATCACTGTCCTCAGTGAGTTTAGATTGGTGATCTACACACATACATATACATACCGTCTGTCTTCCGAAAAAAGTAGGCAGGGAACATTACATTTGAATTCAGTGCCACTTCTATAAGTGCTATCAATTGTAGGTTTACATATGGAGAAAATGTGGTATAGCAGTGATCGCCCATCACCGACATAACTTCAACAAGGTTCTCATATTCAAGGCCTACGACACATAAGGGATGAAAGGCCATGGTGCTATTTTAACCTGACACTACGCCAAGATCGAACTGAGACTTCGCTTATCTTGGGGGTTGACTTTTGGCGCATTTTTAGAATTTATCCAAAGTATGTATATAGTATTAGTGAATGAATGTGTTACTAAACGCTCGCAAGTGTCGGTTTCGCCTAAACTTCAATCCTATAGTCATCTAACGGAGTCGCCGCCGGTAGCCAGACCACCCTCGCCGGACAGAAGCCGCCCAGGGTGCCAGCCACGCTCGTCCAACCAAATGACAACCTACTCACGACCCCATACTACGTTCTCCTATAGTGTAGCGCGGGTCCAAAAACCGCAGTAAATTGTTTAAATTGACTTTCCTGAATTTTATTTCCAACCCGGTGGGACCAGCCTGACATGACAAACAGGCCGATTCTGACTATTAGGAATGCATGCCAATTCGAAGATTTGGTTCTCCGTCAATTCTGGGGCTCAATTTATGCAAATTGAATATATTCACAGACAACTGACAACAGCCAATGAACCGACAAATTCCTTCCAGATACACTATTAGTAGCAGCTCTGGTTCTGGACATCAACCAGGATCTGGATCGGCGGATCCGTATCGGTGAGACTGCTGTCACCGCGTGTGTGTGGGTTTTCGACCTAGTGTTGGTGATGACCATAGCCAGCCTCGCCATCTACTTCGGATCAGCGCGAATGGAGAACCTCATACAAATACTGAAGCAGATGCAACAGGTACATATACCGGCTTAGCTTCCACCACCACCACCACCACCATATCAGCCCATAGACGTCCACTGCTGGACATAGGCCTCCCCCACTTTCATGGGGGGTAAATGCCATAACGGCTTACCTTATTTATGAATATTCTTAATCTGCATTTTTTGACCGCTGAAATATTTGTGGCAGATCTCTTAAAAGACTGTAGTCTTCTAGACTAAGGTCTGTAGATCTGCTGCTGTACTAAAGCTTCTGTAGCTCTATAAAAAAGCCAGAGCTCACCAGTTTGGAGATATCTTTAATTTTAACTTAAGATTTGAAAGCATTTTATAACTGTCTAGCCTCAGAGTAAAACGAAGAAGAAGAAAGTGCGAAAATAGCATAATAACTTTAGAACGAAATCCGTTGTAAGCTCATATCGCTTAAAATTATTGCGTAGGGCGAAGCTAAAAAACTTAAAGGACATTTATCTTAGACTTCAGAACAATGTCACAAAGGTCAAATACGAGTAAGTATATCATATCAGACAGTTATTTTCTGCTGTTTAATATACTCATATCTCCAAGAAATTAATGGAACCAATTATATATATAAGGGCATAGTAAAATTTACCAAAAATAACGATTAATTCATTTATACGTCAAAATTATCTTCCGCTTTACAAAATTTTATGGGGAATGCCAAATAAAGTGATCGTATGCTACCTTTCTTGAAGTCACATTAAAAAGTGTTAAGATTTTGAGTAAATTGCCTACTATTTTCGAATGAAAATAAAGTATTATGCCTGTTTTTATCTACAGATCAACATTGACCTGAATAACAAGCGGTGCCACAAAACTGAGAGGATCGGCGTCATCGCAGTCGTCTTCTTGTCGATATGTACCATCGCGATACAGGCCGGAGAGAGCTACTTGAAGACTCAACACTTCATAACCAAGGACTTCAACTGTAAGTTATTACAAACTAGCTTTTGCCCGTGACAAATCGAACTAGTCCCATAGTAAGCTCAATAAGGCTTGTGTTATGGGTACAATACTATATATTGAATAGATATATACTTATATACATAGAAAACATCCAAGTGTAGGTGCATACTAGAATAATTAATTCGTTCGCGGTGTGCGCGTCCGATACAAACCGATCCAGCGAGGTGCGAGCGCAGACGGCGGACAGCGGCCGGCAGAGCTACCCAGGCCTGCTACCGCGAACTTCGAAAATCGAACTTCGTATCGTACCGTCCCTTTCCATCATATAGTGTATAACACGAGAGTAAAAGGGACGACACGCTACGAAGTTCGATTTTCGAAGTACGCGGTAGCACCCCAGATCGCATCCGCGCACACACGTATCACTCCGCTCTAGCGCCGCCGAGTCACTTACGCGAACGTTCAATTTATATTGTATCGCTTCCATTTCTCGTCCGGTGTCTATTGTAAAGTTCGTTTCATTTTCGCATTATAGTTTAATTAATTTCTACTATCTACTTGTTTCTTTCCGGCGCCTACAACCTTCTGTTCGAGTCTAAATAGCACTCAGGGAAATGGTAGTTAGACGATAGGCAAATACGTGCTATACAAGTGTCAGAAACAAATGTCTCTCTCTGTTCACCACAGAAACAAATGCCCTTACCAGGATTCGAACCCGGGACCTCTAGTTTCGGAGGCAGTATCACTACCAACTAGGCTAAACAGGCCGACATTACGACATATCAATCACGCCGACAAAACGCTATAGTAAATTCATGAAAAAAACCTTCTTTTAGCCCCCCCTACACACGCGTAAAGTGGGGATGCAATTTATTTTTCTTGCGAAACCCACCGTGTCGTGTGGTGTCATTGGATAGCTCGTTTAAAATATAATGTAAGCTTTCCTGAAACATTTTTTGACTAAGCTATAATGCGCGCTATTATGCGTAATATTTTTATTTTTATTTTTACAATTTTATTTTATTTTTATTATGGTATTGTATTTTATATTTTATACTCTATTAAATTGTATACTTGTGTTTATTGTGTGATATGGGTGCATACCTGAAATAAAAAAAAATATTATTATTATTATTATTATTCAGGTTTCTGCACCTCAAAAGGAAGAAAACTGAACCCATAAAGGTAGGATCACTCGTGCGTCTATCTGTATTACTGTCCGTCTGTCACAGCCAATTTGCTCCGAAACCACTGGACCGATTGAGTTGAAATTTGATACGCACTCGAGTAAATCCCCTGGTTCCCTCTTAGGCTCCCTTCCTACCACGGATAATAAAATTAATTGCGTAGATAAAATATTTAAACTAAATTATAATTACAAAATGTAATGTGGACTTTGACATTTCATTTAATAAGAAAAAAAACAAAATTAATGTTAACTTAAACTACATAATTTAAAAAAAACTAAAGAAGGATCTAACTACGATAACCGCTTTGGGTCGCACCCGGGGAAAATGTTCCCATAACACTGGCAGCGTGGCCTCGTTGAATGGCTATGGAAATGTGGCTGTACCAGGACGGGGACCAGAGCGGAGATCGGCTCCGCGGTCATGCAGCCGGCGGCCTAGCTCCCTCAAGAGAACCTTTGCTTCTTCTCCCCAAGGGCCAGCAGTTTCGACGGCGAAAGGAATAAATTCGTAGTCTTACTTTAGTGCGGCATACTTGGTATGTTTTTGTTTAGCGGCAAATTCTGCTGCGGATCCCGCCGATCTGGTCGTACTTTCAATATGACTTTTTGCAAAAGTACAGACACAGGTGGCGTCGGCATGGCATGACACCAACGTTAGACCATCCGGTCTCTTGCCACCAGTGCGGCTTAGTCCAGGGGGTTCCAGTAGGCAGGGTACATTTACAGAGACCATCGCCCGGTGCAGAATTTGGTTTATGGTTTGATGACGGGAGAATCGTCCGGCAGAGCGTTGGCAACTAAGGCCATGACGTCCATTCTTTTCCTCCATCGAACCACAAATGCACCCGTGTGGCTCACAAATCTTGCAACCCAGTCTCAGGGCAATGGCTACACGCAGCGTATCGTTGTCCAGCATAGTGCCGAGTTGAGGTGATGGAAGGGCGTGTAAGCAGGCTCCTGATTCGAGGGTCGCTGTTGCCTTGAGGCGGGCTAGGTCGGCTCCGGAGGCATTTTGTAATAATGAGGTGCTGATTTGTGCCTGCCGATTGTCACTGCCGTTGGCCGCATGGATTTTCTGGGCGAATGTCATTCGAACAGATTGCCGTCCAAGCTGCGATAGCCTCTGGTACATACGGAATAGGAGGAGCATTGTTGCCGTTAAGGGGTAGGATGCGAGCGACGAGATCTGCGGTACCGTATGTAGATGCCAGAAACGCGGCGAGACCGACATCTCGAACGCGGAGTACACCTGTGACTCGTTTAAATTAACATTAAGGATTCCTTCAAGTGCTAATTTAAGTGAATCATCTAAATGTTTTACTTCTGGCTCATAAAACCAGGTGGGGGATGTTCTCAGAAGGTAGACCGTACGAGGCATAGCAAAACAATTTCTAAGGAGGATTAATGAAATATGTCCAGATAAGTGGGATAAATCATTTCGCACTAAAACAAATGCATGTAATGCTTAGGCTTATCAAGTGAGTGGGCAACTTGACTGTTAGAAGTTCTCAAGCCGAGCCGCCCAAAGGCCTCTAGCTAACACTGTAATTCGGATGATTGTTATTAATTAATTAATTAATTATATATACATATACGCCGCTGTTTACAGGGTCGATAATGGCAATGTACAACGCATACTACGTAGCCTACACGCAGGGAGTGATGGCGCTGATACTGTGGGGCTGCACCGCGGCGGAGGTGGGAAGTGCTGCGGCTGCCCTCAACCATCACTTGCGAGAATTACTACACGGTGACTACTTTATCATCAAATCTAAGAGCCACGCTCTTGTCGGTAGAGTAATTGCCATTCTTCTCTATCTTCCGTCAGTCGCTTCACTTCCCGATACGACGGGACACCGATTCTCCTTTACTTGGTTCAAATAAGTTAATTTAGTCTCCAACCTAGTCTAGTTTTCAATTTTACACTCCGGTTGGAAATTAAGTTAATCTAGGTTTTCCTTACCCGACCGAGAATAAACTACATGAAACAAATAAAAGAGAAAATAGAAGTCGTGTCGGTATAAGGTGGAGAGAACTGCATACTGCATCGGCTACACCGACAAGAGTTTTACTCTTTAATTCATGATGATGATGAGGTTTTCCTTTGCCCCATTTTTCTCTCCTGTTGTGTATCGTTTTCAGTAATGATCTATTTTCCTCAACTATGTTCAAAACTTCTTCATTTGTCTTAACTTACTAGAAATAATACCCCAGCCGCCATGATACTGATATTACTTTCCTATAAAATAAACTATTTAATTGAATTGAAATAAGTTTCATCATAAAAGTCAGTTTTGTGTACAAGCTTTCATTGCCGACAGTACAATTGGCAATAAAAAAGCAGGGTCAGCACTAACTAGGCTAAAGTTAATCTAGTTGGTGATTTACGAAGCTAATGGTCCCAGGTTCGAATCACGATCAAGGCATTTATTTGTATGATGAGCAGAAATAATTGTTCCTTAGTCTTGGACGTTTTCTGTGTATATAAGTACTTATGTATTTAAGTGCGTATATCTCCGCCTAGTACCCCTTAGTTTGGGATTATGTTGATTTGTGTAAGATTGTCCACAATTACTCGTTGAGACGGTTTTAATGAGCCCAAATTGTCCTGTGTTGTTTAGGAGCTGCTATGGCCACCTTCCGTCTCCGTTATCAGATCAACTCCGTGGTACCATAATATTGCACTGTCACCGAACTTACATAAGTATGACAAATTTCAGCTCAATCGGAAAAGGATTGCAATTTTTGAGAACAATTTACATACTTACATACATTCGAACAGTGCAAGTTAAATAAAAGCTTGGAAAGACAACGTTATTAGATAGTTAGGTAGATAAATAATTTGTTTTTTCGCCACATACAAACAAACAACTTACAAAAAAGAAAAAATAACACAACAAACTCAAAACTTAAAATATGTCACAAATTGAAAAATATATATTTTTTTTATTAAAAATGGGACTTGTTTGTTTTTTTTTTTTTCATGATAAGGAATAACAATATAAATTTGCATACATGTCAAAATTATACGAATTACTATCATGAGCGTCATAACAAGGAAAATAATGATAATAAAAATAGCACAATGAAAATAGCACAATGTCATCATAGGTAAAATAATATAAACGATAAAAAGTAAAAAGAAAAACAAATGCATCTTCCATTTGGAATCGTCAAGCCAGTTAAAAATAATTAATGTCCATATAAATACATTTAAAATTAAATTGATTCAAAACAAACATCAGTAATAATTATTTACATGTCCATATCCATATACTCTTTAACAGAGTATAATGGATTTTCCAATAAAAGGTGTTTCAGGCGGCGTCGAAATGCTTCGTCAGATGGTTCAAGTCTTAAGATCAGCGGGCAGTCGCTCGTAGTACGTAAGCCCTATGACACGTGGGTTCTTGCCTGCAAGTGCCATGCGACGGGGAAGTGTTCTCAAACGCCCTGTGCGGCGGAGTGTTTTGCCAATCACATTTACTCTATTAAAACCAGAAAGATTGGTCCTTACGAACATTATAATTTCAAATACATAGAGAGACTAGTGTGTCATAATACCATGTCTTGAAAAGTGGTTCCTACATGAAATTCTGGATTTTGCCCCGATCATCGCACGCATGGCACGTTTCTGCATGAGCAGAACTCTGTTGGCATCCGTTGAGTTTCCCCAGATGAGTGTGCCGTATGACATCCGCGAATAGAAATGGGCAAAATAAACCTGCTTCAAGGCATCATCGGAGATGATTGGCTTTAACTTACGTAAGGCAAAGACTGCACTACTCAATCTATCGCATAATTTGTCCACATGGCACTTTCAGTTAAGATTAAAGTCCAGAGTGAAGCCAAGGAACCTACATTCATCACTTATCGGCATAGGGCTGTTCGCTACACACGGGGGAATTGTAATTTTGCGGCCTGTGGAGACCATGATGCTGGATTTAGCTATGTTCAAGAGTAAACCATTGGTAGAAAACCACCTCTGCAGTTGATCACACCCGTCATGAACCTTTTCCCCAAGCTGTTCAAATGTACGCGCACTAACTACCACCGTGGTATCGTCCGCGAATAAGCTGAGAGGCCAGCCGTGATGGCAGCGGGAAGGTCGTTCATAAACGTTAGGAAGAGGGTATTTCCTAACGCTGAACCTTGAGGAATTCCTATATTCACGCTGCCAGCACTAGATTTTAGTCGTTTTTCGCCCGCGGATAACTTGACAACCTGTCTCCGGTCGGACAAAAATGATGAGATCAATTCGTGGCTCAAATCTCGTATTCCGTAGTGATGTAACTTATCCAAGAGCAGTTCGTGATTAATTACATCAAATGCCTTGGAGAAGTCACAAAATACACCAGCCATCTTGCATTTGTCATCCAGCCCGGAAACAATGCAGTCAAATATTTTGAGCGCAGCTGTGGTTGTGGACATATTTTGCCGATAAGCGAATTTGCGGTCAGTCAGTAAGTCATTGTTCTCTAGGTGGGCCATTATATGCCACGAGAGAATGGACTCCACAATTTTAGAAATTGTGGGAACTATTGTTATTTGCCTATAATTGTTAACGTCGCCCTTGTCACCCTTACCCTTATACACTGGACACACTCTGGTACTCTTTAGCACTTCTGGATACATACCTGTTTTAAAAATAATATTAATAAGAAAAACTAAAATGTCAGAAATAATTGGCCATATAGATAATAAAATATTTAGAGAAATGTCATAAGTATCAATAGTTGCGCGTGTCTTCAACATGTGTTGGATTACCTTATTCAGCTGGTCGATTGTGACGGTCGGCAACGTCATCGTCGGTACGTCAAGGTCATGGAGATAATTATTAAGATAACGCCTGCTCAAAGTGGGATTCGTTTGGATGGCATTTTAGACACCTATATTTAAATAATTTTTAAGAAAAAAAAACCGACTTCCATGGGGGAGGCCGGTGAAAGATTATTAGACTTAGATGGTGCACTCGTAGATTACATACAATAAAATAAAAATAGCTATAAGTATGTTTATAATGGTAGAAGACTAAGTACCCTCATTTCCTCATGGAATCATGGAAAAACCTTGCTTGCTTGACAAACAGAACGAAGAGAACAAATCGCCAAACGCGAACTACGCGTCGTTGAAGAGTTCCGTTTTGATGATCATCAGCAGTTCCACTTCATTAAATGTCACTTTTATGAATGAAAATGTTTGATTAGTTCATGAAAATACTAAAATCACTATTTGTGTGCCTTTCACATTTGAGGAGTTCCCTCGATTCCTAATGGATCCCATCATCAGAACTCGAGCATGACAAAAATCAATCGTGAAAATAGAACTTGCTTAACAAACACAGCTAGGAGGACAAATCACCAAACGTGAACTTTTCGTCGTTGAAGAGTCCTGTTTCATCATCAGCAGTTCCACTTCATCCAATGTCACATTTTTGGATGCAAATGCTTGACTTGTTGATAAAAACACAAAAATCACTATATGTTTGCCTTAAAGATTTGAGGAGTTCCCTCAATCCCTCATACATCTTATCATAAGAACTGCGTTTTGACAAAAACGGGCCTAACTTGGATATATATATACTTACAATCAAAAAAAGAATTTTCCAAATCGGTTAAGAAATGACGGAGTTATGGAGTAACAAACATTAAAAAAAAAACATACAACCGAATTGATAACCTCCTCTTTTGAAATCTTGAAGTCGGTTAAAAATGTGAATTAAACACATCGGGAATTTCGCTAGGCGGTATCGTGGTTTGGTTAGAATCATTAAGGCGGATATCTTGAAGAGACGTTTTGTTGGCGCCTATCTCCTCATTTACCACTTTCCAAATCTCCTTAGAGGGATTTCTGCTCTCATCTAACCTGCGTTCGATGTGGTCTTGCCTAGCACGCAGCGTTGTGGATTTAATTAAATTAAAATAATTTTCAATACATTCAGCAATAATCGGGTTACCAGGATATTGACGTTGGATTTCATGGAGGTCTCTGTGTTTTCTTATGTACTCCATTAATTCTTTTGTAACCCAAGGCAACTTTTTCTTTTTATTATTTAATTTTGTTTTTTTCATTGGAAAATGTATATCAATATAATATGTCAAAATGTTAAATAATTTATAAAATTTAGTATCATTGTCAATGGTATTATGATAAATAAAATTAAAATCATAATTACAAATATCACAATAAAATAAATAAATAGATTCACCACCACCTCAGCCGAAGGACGTCCACTGCAGGACATAGGCCTCCCTCAATTTCTTTGGGGGTAAATGCCATAATCGCCACGCTTGGCATGCGGGTTGGCGATCGCAGTATCTCCACCGCACTTCAGGGATGCTGCTGCCCATCCTCCGGTGGTCTTGGTCGTAGTTTTAGGATCACCCGGGTCCAAATAGATTCGTCATCAAATAATCGACGTTCGATTTCATGCGCGACAGCATTTGAACACATATATTCATTAATAGCGAATTCATATCGCTGGGCGTTATGATCGCTAATAGCAGTATCCACGGGCAACACAGATAGGCAGTCACGAGAGTGGTTTGCTATACCGCAATCGATGGATGACGCTCAGTCGGCTATTACGCGAGTAGGGAAAGAATAGTGTTTATTTTTGATTGCTCTTGGCCAGCATCTAGCCAGGGGGCAAAGATGAGGCCGACAATGAAGCGAGCTCACCCAGATGCCTATTCACTCGTACCTTAAAAAGGTCCAGGTTATATGAACTCGGAAATACAGACGCCGGCAGAGAATTCCAAACCATAGAAGACAAGTAACACAAGTAATTTTTAAAATTAACGAAGGTATCAATGGTTGAGCGCATTGCAGCAAAATAAAAAGGTTCCAACTGGAAGTTTGCTCGCAACCGAGCAAAACACTGGTACATGTACTATTACTTATTCTGTGCTGGTACTATGTTCGAGCCCAAAACATATATGTAGAATAAACACTGACGGACAAACACATAAATAAAAAGACTGCTACTTGCATTTATTATTTCTGCAGAATCTGAAGCAACCCCCGACGGATCGCAAGTGCAAGCCATGATTCGCCGCCTGGCGCTCTCTCACGAGCGCTCCGGCGACGTGATAAAGAAGATGTTCGCTGGCAGCGGCGGCATGTTCATCACGGTGTTCCTCATGTGCATCTTCGTGCATCTTGTAATTACTCCGTATTACCTTTTGCGGGATTTGAGTAAGTGAAAGTCAATTTTTAACTCGTGAAGTTACCTAGTTTTTTATACCACGTTAGTGGCAAAGAAGCGTACGGCCCGCCTGATGGTAAGCGGCCACCGCAGCCTTTGGACGTCTGCAACTCTAGGGGTGACACATGCGCGTTGCTGAGCCTTTAAAAATGTATGATTGGACGCCAGACTCCTTTAGAATACGACCAGTGCAACTGCTCGACAGACATATCAACCGTCATATCAACTACGGATGTGACGACGTCGTCATTCTACTGAAGCAATCCAATGAACTAAACCTTTTTAGATTTAAATAGGCCGCGTACATGTTGCGATCGATTTTTGCTGCTTCGTACGTGGAACCACATGAGAACGAATATTTTTTTCTGCCTTGAAATCTCGAAACATTACGTAGGTAACCCTACCTTCGTACTACCTACCTTCGTTAGATAGCTTCAGATGTCCAACGGGCAAACCGCGTAGGAAACGGAGGGGCACAATGGGGGCTCCGTTGACACGGTCGAATTATGAAAGCACTGGTTGCTACTGGTTTCGTACTAAGAACGAAACCTTTTTTGCAACTAGATTCGTACGACGACAAAGAAATCAATCGATAGGATCTTTGTGCATCGTTAGGTTGACCAGCAGTTAAGTCAGCGGCCGAAGGGGCAATAGGTCAACATTTCCGTTCTTTCTTTCTTTGTTACACGCTGCGGTATTGATACAAACAAGTCCTCAATAAGGCTTGGTTATGATTCTGCAGTTTAAGATTTCTTCTTCCTTTTAGATTCCGACGAAGCTTTGCTGAATGTGTTAGTGCAACTGGGCTGGAGCATACTACACACTGCTACACTATTGCTCGTGGTTGAGCCTTGTCACTGGACGCAGGGGCAGGTACATAATTTAAATCTATAATTTTTACTCTTAATTTCGGGGTACAGTTTCCCCTCATGTCCACCATCCCTTAAAAAAAATTACATCATCATCATGATCATATCAGCTGAAAGATGTCCTCTGCTGGACGAAGGCCACCCCCAAGGATCTCGACAACGACCGGTCTTGCGCCGCCCTCATCCAGCTGCCCATGATCTTGATCAAACCGTCGGTGCACCTTGGTGGAGTCTTCCCACACTGAGTATTCCGGTGCATGGTCGCCACTCACGAACCTTTCTGCCCCAACGCCCATCGGTTCTACGATCAACGTGCCCCGCCCACTGCCACTTGAGTCTTGCAACTCGCTGAGCTACTCGTATGTCGACTACCCTGGTTCGCCTACGAATCTCCACGTTTCTGATTCGATCTCTCCTCATTTCTGATTTATAAATGATGCATCATTTTATTTAGAGGGAGACGACCAAGTACCTCCTGAGTCGGCTGAAGGTGCGGCTGGCACACTCCCCGCTACTGTCGCGGGAACTGGACCAGTTCACCAAGCAGGCCATACTCACCGACATAAAGTTCTCACCGCTCGGCGTCCACACCCTCGGGCGCCCGTTCATGGCTGCGGTATCTTCTTAACTCCTGCTAACCTAGTATCTAGTCTCTGTTGCTATCGCGAAATACCAACTTCGTTCGTTCGTGCCGGACCGCCCCGACACGAACCCCTTTGCTTCAGTTCGCCAAACAGACCGTGCTGACCGATGTCAATCTCGCGATACCCTTGGGCACTTGCACATGGTTGTAGTGTCTTCACTGCCAGCCACGCCCCCCAGTAACAAATTTGTATAGACATGAACGCACATGTGCGTCGGTGCCAGAGAATGCATCAACTTATCTTAACCTAGTACCTACATATTATAACGGACCATTATAGTTATAAGAATAAGAATAATTTATTTCACCAAGACACATTCAATATAAAAAGATGATATCCAGTGAGTCCCAAACTAGGCTGGGCCTGTATCTTGGGACTCGTGCACAACTCGTGGATTTATCAGTTACACATGTTGTCTCTTAGCTACGCGACAAAGTTTATGGTGTTTTGTTCAGCACATTGTTTACAAACGTAGTCAATAAAGTCTTTACTCACATTTCAGATGTTGGGCGGCGTGGCGACCTACCTCGTAATCCTACTGCAGTTCCAATTCCAGTAGCTTGTGGGTCAATAATGCATTTCTTGACCAATTCAACCTCAAAACACTATTTAAAGCTAAATTCACACGCACACTAATTCATTTATACATAATACAAATAAAGTACAATTAGATTAACTATACAAGGATTAACTACAGTTTCAATTGTTACTGTCAATATTGGCAAATTTGTTGGTTTACGATTTAAGTAATTGATATTTATTTAAAACTTTACGTATTTTACCGAAATAAAAATTAAAAGATAGGTAGTGTTTATTTATTTAAATTAAGTATTATTCAAACAATCTAAAGTCTTGCTAACACCAAACATCACGATTGGCTCTCCCCGTCGTTGGGTGCCAAAGTTACGGACGATCAAATGCTTACACAGTACTCCGATTGTAGTTCTACTTAGTCACATTATGTATCTTTTTGATTAAAATCCTGAATAAAATTATGTAACAGGGATACCTATGAGTTCAAAAATTGGGGTTTCCTTTGTTTAAGAAGTTGATAAAAAATTATGTATAGTGTTAGCCTGTCTATAGGTACTATAACGTCATATTACGGGTCTCAACTAAGTGTACCATAATACATATGTAAACCACGAAGTGATTCGCTAGATTGTTAATATATTGGTAATATTCAAGTAAAATCAAATTATTTTTAATATTTTAAGTTTTGTTTAAAACTAAGAAGTGGCGTATGCTCAAATTTAATGTAGTACTTACTAACGACGCGGCACATCATCAGAAAAAAAAACAGCCCGAAATTCTATTGCACAAGATGGTCCCTTATCCTGCCACAGATCAGCCACGATGATCATAACAACTTACATTTCCATTATGCAATATCTCGTAGCCACCCGGCTTGCACTCGTGGCTCCGGATCAGGAAGCTGAGCTTGTGCCTCTGCAAGAACGATGACGTCACATCAGGCCCGAAGTAGGTGCCTGCGCCGCGCAGCGCGTTCGCCACGCAGCCGCCGATGGACTGAGGGTCCGACCAGAGGATGTCGAAAACCTGCACAAACAATCACGGGTTACACACACAGGTTAGGCTAGATAACGTGCTACTCAACGCGCGACCGTTCTGATAAACTATGACGTTTCTTGCCTGTGCCTCCGCCGCGCGCTGACATAGTTGCCTGAACGATCGCGTGGCGTATAGCGCGGATCATGTAGCCTGTACATGAACGCGGCTGTTCATTGTAATACAATAGCAATTAAAAAGTTAATAAGAACGACAAATTAAATTTCATATGTGTTTGTCGTGGCATCCCACGAAAACTTTTCGTGAAATGAAATGATTCTTAGGCTAGGTTGCACCAAACCGGGGCGCTAGTCGGGTAACCTCCACGAGTGTCTGGGCTCTTCCAGTTCCCCTGGACCCTCGTGGGGTAAGGGGAAGGGTTCTGGCCGGTGCGCCCTAGAGGCAACGGTAAGTGATTCATCTTCGGAGGGATCGCTTACCGGTGCTACCAATAACCCGGAGACGGGGTCGCTCTGGGTGTTCCACTGTTTAGCGGAGGACACTCCAGATGCGACCAATGGGGGATGGGGGGTTCCGCATCAGGGAGTCGCATGACACCCCAGGCGCGGCGAGAGGGACAGGCCATGCCGTATGCCTGTATAAAGAATTACGGACCCGTAACCCTGACTTCGGCAGAGGGCCGCTATAGTCGGGAACGGGGGCTGTCACCGTCAGGCCGGCGCCGGGTGGTGGCTGCGAGGGAGAAAACCTCTATTAAAAAGTGTGTGGTGTCGCCCTGCACGCTTGCCGTCGGGTGGGGGGCGCAAGCCTCTACCGAGAGGGGACAGCTTCGGCTGTCGCAGCAGGCGGTGTTCGCGGTTGTGTGCCTTGGCGATCTCGTGTCACCGCCACTAATGCTGTGTGATGGGCATACCCTGGTGGTTTTAGACGGTAGTCCGTCATACTTGTCCTAGTTCCCCGGCTAGGCGGGATGCGTAAATGCATTTCCCCAGGTAAAAAAAAAAAAGTTGCACCAAACCGTCTGTAATCTAATCGCAAGCTGTAAAGTTTGACAAGTTTCTATGGGATGACAGCCGCCGGCGCCATATTTAACGTTGATCATCATCATCAAATTTAGAAACACGTATAAACTTTCATTTTGTTTGGCGTTCTTAAAGTAGACTCAAAAGTTGGCGTTTACAGAAGCGCCCGCCATCTAACCTTCGAAACCAAGTGGAAACTAGACCTTATTGGGATTGGGCTTGTCAAGTAAGTGTAAAACTTAACCGTTAGAAATTCTCACTCAAGCCACTAGTGCGTTGATTGGTGTTCACGAAAGCGCTCAGCTTCAGTAGCTCCAAAGATGTTAAATTTTCGTATAAAAATTGTAGAGCAACTTTGTAGTTAATTCTCAGTAGTCCCGTGGAAGTAGTTCCGCGGCGGAACTAGTGAGACTTTCTGCCTATAGTTCCGTAAACGGTACAAAGGAGCAGTTAGGTACGACGACGAGCGAAGCGAGGAGGAGTGTTAGTAGAACTGCAACCCTACAGCGTGCGAGCCGAGCGAGGGAAGCGAGCATGCCGCGGCAGCAGCGCAGTAGCACAACCGAATATTGGGAACGGAACTATTGAGAAAATAAGCCTCACTATTTCCGCCACGGAACTATTTCCACGGGACTACTGAGAGTAAACGAACTTTGCGACTAATTTTGTTATGAAATAGAGGACGGAGAACACGCATCTCTTAGCCATGGATACAGTTGTTCGAGAGCTTCATTAAACAAATTCACAATTTACGATTTTTATGTTAAGTAATTTGCGATTTTTCTGGCTTATTGCAAAAATATGCAAATTGGGTAACGGAGGGTGCAAACATTTTCGAGCCATCTCTGCCTAAATTTGTGAAAACACACGCCTCAGAGAATCTTAGGGCAGCGCTCACAAACGCTGGGATAGACCCGCCCGATTTGCTGACTACGGTCTGTACGCTGTTTAACGTAAATCATCGTATGCGAATTAAGGAAGGAAAAAGATTCAATCTGACAATTTATCGCTGACTAAGGCTATTCATCAGCTTCTATTTGAAGGAAAATTGTATTTTAGGTAGAGGAGGTGTAGGCAGCAACATAATTAATGGTAGCAAGGGAAATCCGTGCTAGTTAGGGACCCGTGTTCGCAATTGAATCGGTAATTTTATCCGATTCGTGAGGGTTCAATGGGTCGGAGTAAATCACAGCACGATTAGTTTTGGTAAGCTTTATGCCTATTGAAAGCTGTTCGGGAAACATTAAACTGAATCCTGCATAATTGTCAGCCAGTGAACCGCGCCATTTGCAAGCGTTTAAAATCATTCCATAAATTGACATGAATTTCAAACATTAAAAATTGCCGTAACATCTTGGCGGCCTGTTTAGCCTAGTTGGTAGTGACACTGCCTCCGAAGCTTCCCCGGGTTCGAATTCTGGCAAGGGCATTATTTGTGCATTTAGTACGGGTACTTGTTCCTGGGTCTTGGATGTTTTCTATGTATTTAAGTATGTATTTATCTATATAAGTATGTATATCGTCGCCTAGTACCCATAGTTCAAGCTTTGCTTAGTTTGGGACTAGGTCGATTTGTGTAAGATTGTACCCCAATATTTACTATTATTATTAAATCTTCTGTTTACTTAGATAAAGTACTTAATATATTTACTTGGAAATCTAGATCCCAATAAACTTTGTCTACTTTTCCATGCTCATTCAGAATACAATTACCTAATGAACAGAGGAAATATTTTATGCTTTTTTGTATATCTTGTATCGGAAATTGAATGATGATCACATGAAAGCAAGCAAAACTCGGACAGAAGCTCGGATCCTGTGGGAATATGAAATTTTCAATGCAAAGTAATAAGATGTAGCCACCGTAAATATTTTATAGTTAGCTCACTGGACTCACTAATAAATAAAATACACACATTTCATTTCCCGCGGTGACGGTTTCACTGCACTTGGGATGAAAGGCTGGAATTTCCAATTTTCCGGTTTATAAGAAGCAGACATGTGTTGGCGATGACAGGGATTACATTACTTTCGCGTCTTGACATTGTAATATGTCGTTAACTGAAACTACGAGGATTTTTAGGTACTTCAATAATCTTCTACTCTCTATCCCATATTCAGACTACATACTATTCATGTATATATTTAAAGTAAGTAAAGTATATTAAACAATGTAGCAAGGAATTATTTATGATTATAATTATATAATTATTCTCTAATTATTATCGATCATTAGTTATATACTGTGATTTTGAATATTTATATACAATAACAATATTAAATAATTTGTATGTATTAACACAATAACCTACAAAATAAATAAAAATAAACATTAGATAACTTAAAACTAAAAACCCCAACTATAAAAAGAATACGCCTTCTAAAAGGTCCGCCTGCGGCATGGTCCCCATAACGCTGGCCGCGTTACCTCTCTGTATCGCTAGAGAAATTCTCTGTGAGAGGTAAACGCCGGCCTTGGGGTCTCCTGAGATGTTAACCAGCCGCGACGACAAGGCTCTTATAAATGCCTTCATGTCAGACGACCATGGCCCCATTGTCTCCACCGCAAGCGCCGCAAACTCGTAAGTTTTTAATAAAGATGAGTACTTGCGGCGCTTGAGAACTTGGGCCTGGTCGGCTGCAGCACCGGCCTGAGAGCGGGTTGCCTGAATGTGGGACTGCGCGAAAGTGTCGACACACGTAGCGTCCCACACCAGTGCCCTACCCAGCTTCCACGGCACCAAAGTGACTCCATCGGGGCGCTTGCCATCGTCTCTTGCCATACCCACCGGTTCCAAGCTCGCAGGAACAGAGACGGTAACAAGCGAGCGGCGAACCAGGTCATTGATAGTGCCGTGGCGGTAAAAACGGCCGGCGCTTCTGGAGCAAGAGAGACCATGCCGTCCCAGCAGGTCCACATCCTTGCCGCAGGCACATGTATGAGGGACGCAGATTCTAGATCCAAGCCTTAGGCATATTCCGATTCTTAAAGAGTTTGGATCTAGAACCGTTCCTATTTGATGGGACGGAAGGGCGGCCAATGGCCTGATTCTGGTGAAGATACCGCCAGAATACGGGCACGTTCGGAGTCGTCCGGACTATTGGCAAGTAGGGAAGCATGGGTTGCCTGCAAACGAGGGGAGTCCCACGCTCTTTGACTGTGGCGGGTAACTGGGATATCCACTCCTGGGCACGAAACACACCAAGCTTCCTTGGCCTCCTTCAGACACGCTATATCGTCGTCAGCCAACTGAGGACGGTTTAAAATGTTGCTGACTAGAGATAGCGAGCCATAGACGGAGGACAAGAAAGCTGGTAATGCTACACTAGACGAGGAGCGAACACCCAAGCCTCCAAACCTTATAGGAAGAACCGCTTGGGTCCACTGTAGTATGTCAAAATGAATGTTTAGGATTTTGGACAGAGTAGCCTGAAGAGATTCGTCAATGTGTGATAGGATGGAGGGAAATTTCCAAATAGGGCAGCTACGGAGTAAATACATGAATTTTGGAGTGAACAAACAGAAACGAATGATACAGAGGGCCATGTGGGGATTTATTTCAAAAAGTAAATCTGATGTATTATTAAATAACTTTAACTTACAGTCAATAACAGGGTTGATTGATTCTTCAAAAATAGGTGAGCCTAAAAGTGTGAGTGATGAATTTGAAAGGACGGAGATGTTTGGCAGAACTGCGTTAAAGTTAGTTAAAATTTCAATTTTTTTTTCAGACTGAAGATGATTTGGTAAATAGATTTCGCATTTTGTGAAATTTAAAGAAAGGCCGATGTCAGAAAATTTATTTATAATTAACTGTAAGTCGTGTAGAACCGTTAATGCGTCTCCGCCAAGGGAACCGTCGTCCAGGTACCACAGATTGAATTTTGAATTAAGATTTGAGATGATGGGGTGGATGACGAGACTGAAAATTGCAGGCCCAAGCGGATCTCCTTGCTGGCATCCCATGCTCGATAAAATAATTTTGTCACCAAATAATAAATTTGTTGATGCTCCATAGCATTGCCATAAGTAGTGATAAAGTTCTGGAAGTTCTTTTTTCACTGCTGCTAACAGAGCACCGCGGTCTACCGAATTAAAAGCGTTTTTTACGTCCACTTTAACAAAAACTTCATAATCCGGACGACTCAAGAAGGAGCGCGCAGCGTGTACCGCGGCCTCACAACCGCCCTTAACTCCGAAGCCCAGCTGCCGGGGTTTAAAGAAATTGCTCAGCTTCTGGTGAAATTTCCGGCAGCAGAGCTTCGAAGCCAGGCGCCTGAACGTACAGCCAACGGCGATCGGGCGAATTCCGCCATCCTTTTTCGCAAGGGCTACAAGGTTGGCGCCATACAGGAGCGGAACGATTTCGGGATTGGCGCGGCCTGATAGCATCAAATTTATCAATTTCGTTACTTCTCTCAGCAGAGCCGATCTTGCGTCGCCCATAGACAAGGTGGTTAAGTCCTTTAAGTGCTGTGGAGACAGACCATCTAATCCACCCGCAGAACCGTTGGGGAACGAAGATATGGCGAGTAAAACGGCATCTTCGGAGACTTGGATCGTAGGGTCATCAGTGGCCGGTGGATCTGGAAGCGTACTAGCAGCGGAAGGGACCGGATGTTTCTCTCTTAGGGCGGCATACGTCCCGGCTGAATGTGTAGCCAAATCGTCACGGGAGAACAGAAGTTGGGCAGCCCCACTCACATTTCCTTCAGAAATTTTATTTTCTATTGTTTTTAGTCTAGAATTGCGTTGATAAATATTAGAGATATTTTTATGGTAATTGCGGGGTACTACAGGAAGCACAGAGACTTTTGAAGCGTTATTTTTTATTTGTACAGTGAGGGAATTCTTGTTGGATTTATCAGCGTGAAGAACAGTGTAGGGAAATGTGAACAGATGCTCCCAAGCCTGAAGAGAGTTTTCAGTGACGACTTTGGCTACACATGTTGTAAGGCTACTTGCAACCGAGATGCGCGCTCCGCGTGGTATTCTTTTTATAATTGGGGTGTTCGCCTTCAGCAGGCCCAGTTTTTCGGCAAGTGCAACTGGGGTAGTAACTGTATTAGAGCCCCTGGCGGAAAGTGTAGGCGTAGGCTGAGATGCACTGGGCAGCGGGGGATCGACAGCCATACGAGTGCCATGTCGGCGAGCGGTATGGATAGCGAGCCCCCGCCGACCCTTGTATTGCTTATTATCACCGCAAGCAGGGCAATACAGCAACTCTTGAGAGTCTTGACAGGGCTGCGAGTGCGAGTGCATATAGATTAAAACCTAAAATACTAGAAACTTAATAACAATTACTAAAAAAACTGATTACTAAGGAAATACATATAGAAACTAAATAAATATTCAAGACACAAGTCACGAATTGATCGCTGAACGAAACCAACAAGCAGCTTGGATTTTACACTCACTTGCACTAAGAACACTATAAATAAATAATCGGGATAAAATGTATCACTAATTGAAAAATACTCGAACTGGAAAATCTTGTTTATTGTTGTTCTGGTGAGTGATGACAGACGTCACGCCCCAGTCACGCCGGCCTGGCCGGGCGTCTCAACGCGCATACTGGCCCGGCCTGCAGTCTCCGCAGAGAAATGGTGTTTTTCGCGTATTGTCTATAAACGTAAAAAGCTTTCGGTAAAAGCACAGATTAAAAGAAACGTTTAAAAATATTAATTACTATTTGTATTAG
This sequence comes from Notocelia uddmanniana, assembly GCA_905163555.1. Classification (NCBI taxonomy): domain Eukaryota; kingdom Metazoa; phylum Arthropoda; class Insecta; order Lepidoptera; family Tortricidae; genus Notocelia; species Notocelia uddmanniana. The sequence continues at coordinate 30,781,187 of LR991055.1, forward strand.
AAGTTTCATCATAATCCTTTAAGCCGTTTTTGCGTGATTAAGCAACAAACATCCTGACATCTAAACATTCGCATTTTTAATATTAGTAGGATATGTAAATGCTATCCTACATTTTACAGCAAAATGTTTAGTTAAAACTCTCTACAGTTTTATTTCGACTCAGGTACCCTACTACTTCCTTACAGTTTTCTTTCTTCGCCGTTTTGGTATGGATATTGTTATCTATATTAATAATTTCGTGCAGGGGTACGGTAGACCCGAACGAGACCTGTCTCAAATTGAAGAACGTATAAAAATAACGTTTTTTGAGCTGAACATATGTATCCGCAAAATTCGGATTGTCGCGTATTTTGCATTTAAAAGTGTTAATTTGATGACAAAACGTCGGCCATATTGCCCACAGACTATATTGCTATATTAAATTTGTTGGTTGACAGTGTCGGCTACGTTCGAAAATCGTGAACTATTTTTGCGTCCGGTATGTTGGCCAGGTTGCTGGGCTGCGTTCTGGGTGATGGGCCATCATCGCCCATTGTGTGGATTCGGCTAGCCGCGTCTGCAGCGTTTTGTTTTTGTAGTTTTCAAGCGTTCTATACACCTATCAGCCTAGCTAGCAACTTAACTTATACCGTCACGTTATATGGGTGAAATGTATTAAAACGTCACATAAAACGTAACGGTATAATCTATCGTGCTAGCTAAACTGACTGTCACAACAACCGCCTTCAAAGCGAATGTATGGGGCCTGTTATATGGATTCATATCACGATAAGTATCACGTGAATATTAAAGCAGAATCCATACAAATTTGAAAACTGCGATAATATTGACACCCCAGTATTGTGATAATATTAATCGTGTAAAGGACACCACTTGAATGTTTGCTGAGTCTGTCCGCCATCTTAAAGCTGCGTCTCTTAAAACTTAAAACATCTTAAACTACTAGGTGACTTATGGCTTTTAAACGTCTAGCAAAATTCTATCCCTATCTCGCTCTATCTTATAACTTAGTGGTACTGGGGGACTACTCCGAAATTCGAAATCCGAACTTCGTATGGTGCCGTCCCTTTCACTTATATAGTCTATGACAGGAGAGTGAAAGGGACGGCACCATACGAAGTTAGGATTTTGAATTTCGGAGTAGACCCTCAGCTCATCCCGTTCGCCGCGCTCGGACGTTAGAGTCGCTACTGCGAACCGAAAACGAAATATCTGCCTCTCTCGCACATGTATATTCGAACGACAGAGAGGAAGATAGTTTGTTTTTGGTTCGAGGTAGGCCCTCAGGCGTCAACTTTAAAACGAATACGGTATTTTACTGTAAGAGAAATAAAATTCAAAATGTAATAAAAACCAGCCAAGTGCGTCGGAGTCGCACACTGAGGGTTCCGTACAACTAAAAAACAAATGTGATTTATCAATATATTGATATTTTTGGTAAAATATACTTCATAATAAACATTATCACTTAATTTCAAGTTCATAGGTCGATGAGAAGCTAAAAAATTATATGTGTGACAGACAACACACGGAATGTTCTTTGACTTTCTTCGACCGTCCGCCACGCTTGGACTAAGGTGCTACCAACCGAAAACTAAATATATAGGACATGTCAGGATAATTCGCGTCATAATTGATGGAATCTAATTATGACGCGTTCGTAATTAAACAATCTACTTTACATACACTACGCAACATAAAAAAACTGCGAAAATATATTCAATACACTAAAATTGGCATGAGCCACTTCATGAACACAATCAACCCTACCCTGAATAAACGAAGAGAGAAATCGCGCTATAAAAATGTACTTGCATTTCAATAACCAAAAGCTTTCAAGCGTATTACGTAGAGCGCTGGAATCTTATGTTCATTAGCGCAAAATAACCAAATAACAGTTCTAAATGCAAATATGGAGGTGGATCGAAAACCTATTTGTTTGGGAGAGCTCGGCGGGCGGGTTAAGGACTACGGAAACACCGAGCGGAACTCGAATCGATAGCGTTATGAGTGTAACATAAATTATATGGGGACCGAGTAATGTGACCATCGGTATTTGACGTTGTATAACATAATCCCTGTAATCATTACTCAAAGAGTACATCTGATCGTGATTAAACGTTACTATATTTTGTTAATTATTATTGAATTGCTATTCGGAAATTCACTTCCTTTTTATTTAGACAACTTAAAATAAAGTCGCGCATAAAAAATAACACATCTAAAATTTTACGAAAAAGATTGCTGACCCCTGCAGCTTAAACTACAAAACTTTACAAGTCTACAATTCCATAAAAATGTACAGATTTCCATAGAAAAAGTTGTCAATTGTGTCAAATTGTACGCTTGTTATATTTTGTGGTAAAAGCCCCTGTACTTAGTGTAGTGATAGACTTGCGTGCTAATTAATTCACGTTTTGTCTCTATTTGCGTTATCGTCAGCACTAATCACGGCTACCTTGCTAGACCCCGAGATCCGTAACAACTAGGTACGTAATTCGAGGTACGGCCTACGGTATATCTCTTCTGTGGTGTAAGGTAATAAGGGTTCACTATTATCGCGCATTTCGAGCCTAACATTCGCTGCCCTTCGATTGTAGGCCGAGCAACACTTGTCGCGTTGGTTTATGCGTCGTTGGACTAAAAGTAAATATGGCGATGTATAAAAATGTCTACTTGCATAAGTTCGTGCGTATATAATTTCGACGAAGTATAAAAATGTCCACCTGTATATTAGACCAAATATAAATATGTTGCGGCACTAGACTAAAAGTAAATATGACGATGTATAAAAATGTCCACTTACATAAGTTCGGGCGTATATAATTTTGACGAAGTATAAAAATGTGCATCTGTATATTAGATCAAATAGGCAATAGTAAGCAGTTTTCGTAGCGTATGGACGCCTGTAACGCCCGAATTAAGGAAGTTGACAATTGTAGAACCTGTCAACTTGGTGAAATAGGGGCCTGGACCTATGTAAAGAAAGTAGTCATTTTTATATTCAGACTTGATAAGACTTAGACATTTGTATACTTTGAAAGTAGTCATTTTTATATTCCGACTTGATAAGACTTAGACATTTGTATACTTTGAAAGTAGTCATTTTTATATTCCGACTTGATAAGACTTAAACATTTTGAAGTATTGGCTTTCTAATACTCGGACCAATTTTTATTTTATACATACATACATACATACATATAATCACGCCTGTTTCCCATAGGGGTAGGCAGAGATCACGGATTTCCACTTGCTACGATCCTGACATACAACTTTCGCTTCATGAACTTTCATAACTTTATTTTATATGTAGACATTTTTGACGTGATAACGTCTTTAAAATCGTTTTAGTCGGGTGACATGTTCAGAAACTTGTGTCACACCAAAACCTCACGAGCGCGATCGCAGGTATAAGTGAAATGCAAGTGAAGTAAGACGTTATCACGTAAACATCTCGATCGTAAACCTACTTTACAAACAACCAATTTTTTTATACATCGCCATATTTACTTTTAGTCCAACGACGCATAAACCGCCGCGTTCGCGACGGTGTCACGGTATGACTCGAGTCATCCTTTACCGTGACGCGGCGGCAATTCCACGCCGCGGCCACCCCAAACCGCGCTATACCGTGATCCCTTTCTAACGTATACCGCAGAACGCGACAGGCCGTTAGTTTGAACTATTCATCCAGCCAGTAATGTGCGGCGGGACACAATAAGACCTATTATTATCTAGGGTAGTTGTAATGTAATCTACAAAACGACAGCGGTATAATAACGTGACCGACCAAGGGTACCATTGGAGCGTTCAATACTGCTATGTGACGTTGATATAGGTACGCACAAAGATGCTCCGAAAAAACTTGAACCCGTAATAATAAGTTATTCGACGCTGAGTACTGAAAGTGAGTCTATGTAAATTGAACAATACGGCAATTTTATTCTGTGCAGTAATGTTTTCGTCTTTCCAACGATACGCTCAATTTTTCAGATTGTCCAATCTTTCATTCCTTACATATTTCCATTTTAGAATTCTTTTGAAATGGTCCTTGAAGAGAACGACTACTTTACATGTATAATTTTCGTCTAGAGGTCAATTTCTGACAGTAATGTTAAGGATAGAAGAAACTCCCTGAATAATTTACGCTATTGAACTACAGATCTACCCCCTTATTCATAAAACTTAACAAACCTCTGTTAACTAAAAGTTGTTTTGTCCCTTTTTGACAAACATAAATGTCAAAGTGACAGATAAGGACAAATCAACTTTAGCGGCTTGTTAACTAATAGAGGATTGATGGACGTTTATGAATAAGGGGGCTAGTAATTAACAGGTATGAATATGACTAATACCTAATAGTAATAACTATGTATTAGTCATTCATGTCCGAAAAAGAGCATGAAGCTCTGTACAAGTAACTATTTTTGACGAGAGATGTACTATTCTGCTACTTGATTTCATAAATAATAATAAGACAACGAGACATGACATTCAAACACAAAGATTTATATTTTGTCTCCCATAGGTATGTAAGTACGAGGTCTTTGTTACATTTGTTTCGTATCACTATGTGGTGCCTGTCCGCCTACAAATATAAAGGTACATACCTATACTTACAAATACATGGCACGGTCAACGGTCATTCGACATTTATTCAATGTGTAAGACAGCCATTCGCACACAAATTCGGTGTATAAGGTAATAAAGTATTAATATAAAGAACCCCAGTTGTTTTTAATGCTTGTGACTGAACCCTTCGTGCATCTGTGGTGGTCACCCTGGTCGACAGTTTACGTATTACGAACACGCAAACAACCGATCAAAATAAACCGTTTCGTTTCCAATTCTGAGGGCCTACTCCGAACTTCGAAAATCGAACTTCGTATCGTGCCGTCCCTTTCCGTCATATAGTGTATAGTGTATAGCACGAGAGTAAAGGGGACGGCACGACACGAAGTTCTATTTTCGAAGTTCGGAGTAGGCCCACAGAAACCTGGTAACCTGTTTTAGTTGAATGGAACCTGTAAGTTTACTCATCAAATAGTTTTTTGGGGAATTAGAAGCACATTATTTAGAACTTTGGGGGCAGGAAGGTTGTAATGCGGTCGCGTACATATAGTGAGACGATGGCGTGACGACCCGCTCGGGTGTCCAGCCGGGCCTCACACCACACGGGTGGCAGTTGCGCAAATTGCTTTGGCCCCAAAGAAATGAGATAAGCTCGTTTCACCTAACTTGAAACTCAATAACGCTACCCGTCTGAGATAAAATAAAAAGACGGAATATCAAAAAGTAACGATATTATGTAGACTTCGCGTCGCCGTGATTGCGTTGCGCCCTTAGAGATCTTAATACAGAGTTCAACACAAGTTTCGTTCAAGTTATTCTTCTAACGCCTGATTAAAATACAAACCGATGGAGTTGACAATTGAAAGGGTTTACAGAAAAACCTTTTTAGGGGTATAACAACTTTATCCCTAAAAGTCGCTCTGAATTTACTGAAGTGGATACTTAGTAACTTTCATCGAAAGTTCGATACATCATTACTGAATTCAAAGCCCTCCAATATAGCGGTTACGGTACGGCCACATTCTACAAAACGTCCTATTGACGCCTTCTATATATATTCGACATTAGGAATTATGCTAGTTTTTACACAAAACCGTTTCCGCCACCATCCACCATATCAGCCCTAGGACGTCCACTGCTGGACATGGGCCGCCCCCAATTTCATGGGGGGTAAATGCCATAATCGCCACGCTTGGCATGCGGGTTGGCGATCGCAGTATCTCCACCGCATTCTAGGAATGCTGCTGCCCATTCCCCGGTGGTCTTGGTCGTAGTTTAAGGACATACCCGGGTCCAAACCGTTCCGTTTCTTTATAATTAGGTACATTTATTTATTTATATTTAATGTGTGATTTTTACTCAAATCCTTGCATATTGCTTCATCATCATGTCAGTCGAAAGACGTCCACTGCTGGACATAGGCCTCCCCCAAAGACTTCCACAATGACCGGTCCTGCGCCACCCGCATCCAGCGGATACCCGCGACTTTCACCAGGTCATCAGTCCACCGTGTGGGGGGCCTGCCCACGCTACGCCTTCCGGTACGTGGTCGCCACTCGAGAACCTTTCCGCCCCAACGGCCGACGGTTCTACGTGCTATGTGCCCCGCCCACTGCCACTTAAGTTTAGCGATTCGGAGGGCTATATCGGTCACTTTGGTTCTGCTGCAGATGGCCTCATTCCTGATGCGATCACGCAGAGAAACTCCCAACATAGCTCTCTCCGTTGCCCTTTGGGTGACTTTGAGCCTTCTTATGAGGCCCATAGTAAGCGACCACGTTTCAGTGCCATATGTCATCACTGGCAACACACACTGGTCAAAGACTTTTGTCCAGTATATTGCTTGCTTTGGTCTAATCCCGTCTCTCAGGAGGCTACTCCCAAGCGATTGTGTTTCATACGCTATACCCTACGCGTCGCTTGTGAGTCGCCCCCATACATTTTTTTTCACACACTACGAGACGCGAAAACGAAGTGTTTGACATCAACCGCACGCTAATGTCTTGCGACCACCACGCTACCTGAGCAGTATACGCGTGGCTTGCAAAATTATAAGCGTTGAATGTAAGACATCTTATAATACCATGGTAGCTATGAATAAAATAATAAAATAAAATAAACGTATGAAACCGAGACCGTTCTGATGCGTCACAACATAACACGAGAGACAAATGTAAATGCGGCTTAACCGTCGTTGGTCCCATACGGTACTTTGATTCCTTACTTAAAACTGGCTGCGATAACAAAATCATGAAAAAAATACATACTTATGAATATGCCAAATATATTGCAAATAGGAAAAAAGAACATTTTCAACTCAGCGCCTCGAACATGGCGGTTTTGCTGCTTGAAACCAGTGAGCAAAATGCAATTTTGCTGCGAGCGTGAAAAAAGCTTTTTTCATATCGTAGGTTAGTCGCAGCTCATTTTTTCATACTGCGGGGTGTAATACAAACTTTGAACATTTAAACTTAATTCTCTCTGTCACTGTTCCTTTGCGTTATTATGTTCTCGCCGCTGAGGAGAAAAGTTGTACGTACACACGAGAGCAAAGATATTTGCATCTCGTGTCTTTGAGTCCCTCGCTACGCTCAAGATTCTAATTTTTATTATAGAATCTTTCGCTTGCTCGGGCCTCAACATCAACACTCGCAGCAAAAATCTACTTTGCTCTCCTGTTAAACAAATAATTATTTTGTGTAAAGCCTAACACAATTATTTTTATAGCAAATGAAATTCATATTGGCGAAGTTCAATTGTGTACAAACTTTCAGGGTTAGTCTAACTTGTACTAAGTGTGGATTCAGAATCAACGATATAAAGTTGCCGAACCTCGAACCGTGACTGTCAAACTTAAATTATTGTACAGCTGACTATGAGCTGACTCGAACAGTTAGTATCTTTCTTTCATAATTGACAGTTCAAAGTACAAGTACAGCAGAAGTTTGACGGAGTTGAAAAGTCGAAAAGCTTCGCCGATTCCTTACAACTGGTGCATGATCATTACATAAGTTACTCGACTAAATTGTGTTTTGCTACCGGCAAGTAAGATGTCGATACCAACCCGTCATTTCAGTATGATGCAAAGTTTGTGAACTGTAACTTCGAAAGTTATTATCTAAAGGGTAAGTAATATCCTGATCATCCGGCTTGAAACATTTATTTCAGCGCTAGAATAGTAATATATGGCTGAGATCGTCGAGTGGTTCCGGGCATATATACAGGGTGTTTTTATTGAATTCCGTTAATTGCGAGGGTACGGTGAAAAATACGTATCGCTTTAATCCTCTCATAAATACGTACCGCAACCTTAATCCGCCGACATAAGAGCTAGGACATATTTTTGAGCAAGTTGTATGCACCCATATTTTTACAGCTGATGACTGTACAATCCTGAGATGAAACAAAGTAATATTCTCTAAGACACTAGTATTCCAATTCGTACCATTTCGAAGATATTCAAGAATTAATTTTCGTTAACGCCCCTAGTATAGTATAAAAGATCCTTAACAATTAAACAATGTCGACGTGCGTGTCATTCGAATTCCGAATTGTCATACTTGACATTAACTTTTCCTTAACTCCACGTTAACTCTTAAGGCCGTTTTTCATTTACCCTGGGTGATATAATTAATCATGTTGTATGTTAATTATAAAAAAAAACTTGAATTTTGAAAAATAAATATGCTATGTTGTTTCTAAGGCTATAAATAAAATAAATATTGGGGGACAATCTTACACAAATCGACCTAGTCCCATACTAAGCAAAGCTTGTACTATGGGTACTAGACGACGATATACATACTTATATAGATAAATACATACTTAAATACATAGAAAACATCCAAGACTCAAGAACAAATATCCGTGCTAAATGCACAAATAATACCCTGGCCGGGATTCGAAGCCGGGACCCCTAGCTTCTGAGGCAGTGACACTACCAACTAGGCTAAACAGGCCGTCACGTACACGGCTATATGCTTGAAGGAACGGAAATCAATAAAAACACCCTGTATATAGACAGTCTCAGATGAAGCAGTATAAGCCTGACAAAGATTATGCATAGTTGTAACGAATCTCGAGGTGAACATATAATAAGGAAGTATAGAGGCTAGACTAGATAGGATATTAATTTGGCAACTTGACATTACTAGTTCCTTGCAGGGCTCGGAACCGGTTAATCTCAAAATCCTGAAATAGCCAAATATTTTTTATTAGTATGCTCTTTATGTAGGACTCAATAATGTACTCGGGTTATTACTTCATATTGTTAGATTGCCTGATTAAACATGAAATAGTAGACGAAAGAACGATAAGAACTAAAAAATACCGGTATTTTTGTATGGACAGAATACCGGTTTCCGAGCCCTGTGGTTCCTTGCATTAATGTCTTCTCATCGATAGATGCCATCGGGTAAAGGTTGATTCACAGAAGACCGTTCCGTGTCCGGGCCGGCCCGTTTTCTATGACAGCAAACGCAACGGCCGGCGTATTTCTCTAGAAGAAAACGGGCCGGACCGGACACGGAACGGCCTACTGTGAATCAACCTTAAAGTTGTCGCAAGTACCTAATAGGTTTTCTTTCCTACTCGAATTAAACAATGTATTTTGACAGATTTAGTTCGGGTCTGTGACTCTAGGTACACATAAAATGTACTCAGTTACTATTTCACATTTGATTTTACATCAGTTTTAACGGATTTTTATATATTCCTACCTAAGACTCGGCCTGGGAATATTATTTCTAAAAAGAACGTCGGAAATAAAAGCAGTACTTAAGGATCACAAGCGGGTATGATAAATGGAAACTGTTTGTGAATAATTTAGAAGCGTTTGCTTTAACGCTGGTCACGAAAAGGATGTTGCTCCAAATTCCTTTTGCTAAATAAACTTCAGAGCAGGAAGCAAGCGTGTGTAATAAATTAAATTGTAACAAATTTTAGATTTACGCTCAGTTAAAAGCGTGTGCTCTAGCCGTTTAAGGCGACTTCCTGACTTGGCGGGGCGGATGCGATATGTCATAAGTATTTTGCTATTTGACGTGAATTTACCGATGAGAGATTTCGTCACTTGACGAAATACTGTCAGTAAATACGTTTGCGCAGTATTAATACCATGAGCAGAAGTGGGGCAGTACTGCATTAGTATCGGTTGACACTGACAGCTGACAGTTTTCTCATATCGTACCGCCCCCGCATCGACAAGTCAGGAAGGCGCCTAATGCTGATTTTAATTTGTAATTTTCTGCGCTGGCTGGCTTAATCTGTTTAATAAAATTCAATTCAAGGTGAAGTTACTTCTTCTGCACGCGAAAAAGAGATCTATAGGTATGGTTGTGTCAATTTTACCTACGAGTTCTCACAAGTGGTATTCTGTAATGACAGGGTTGCAGACAAAGTAGGTAATAAGTTTGATAGCGATAAGAATGTGGATCATATCAGTAAAATTAGGTACTTTTTCACTTCAAGAGATGTCATAACTACTGAAGTCACTGAGAAATTACAAAAAGCAACATTTTAAACTTTGATTTAATTAGGTACTTTACTCTATATTATCTTAAGGGGAGGTTGTCAAGCGAGTTAGCGTTTTCGAGTTTTCTAAAAACAATCTGAAACGTAGAAAAAGGGTTTTAAAAATTTGAAAAAATTATATGTTTTACTTAAGGACCTAGTCTAGTCAAAGTTGCACTCAGTTACACGATTTAATGAATTTCGCTCGATAGAAAGAGACCCCAAAGTTACTCCTTTTTGTAAAGCATTTACAATCTGACGACTAAACTATTGATGTTTTAAATAAAGTTTTTGAACTAAACTAAAGCCATTCAGTATTTCTAGTCATTTTTGCAGAATTTAAATAGATAAAATGATTGTATTAATTAATATGTTTAAATACCTACAAAATGCGCGACAGCGGAGGCTCGGCAGGCCCGATCAGTCGCGCGCTGGCGCTTACGGACAACGGACCTGTGTCAGTTTTATCTGCGACCGTTTCGTGCACCAAACAAGCAGTTTTTGACGAATTTATATAATTGTTGCAAATTATTTAAGAAGGGCAATAAAAACCCAAATGAAAAAAGTCGTAATTATTAACAAATAAATTATGGTCATAGTGCCGCAATATAAAAATGACAGTATAACAACTGAACTGAACCCCTGCAGAAATGGAACCAAAGTTGGTAAAATTATAAATGAAATGTTTATTACCAGAAATTGTAGATATAGTAAGAGATCTACTGCTTTGCACTTGAATATTTTTTTTAAGCTATGAGCTTCACCACATTAATTCCGACCGTCTTTTTTTAAATACCACGTCAGTGGCAAACTAGCGTACGGTCCGCCTGATGATAAGCGATCACCGCAGCCTATGGACGCCTGCAATTCCAGAGGAGTCACATGCGCGTTGCCGACCCTTTTAAAATTTATACACTATCATTCTAGCTAATCTTCTTTCAAAAAAAGATCTACCCATTTCCAGGTAGCTACCGTGGCAAGTTGGGTATTATATCATATACCATATTGATTATTTTATCATCTTTATGTAAAAATCATTTCTGGTATTTATTTTAAAAGAATACGGTAATCTTTCGCATAAATAGTAAAAAGTAGAAACTTCGCAATGTTTTTTATGCTTTGAGAGCTAAGAACTTTTGACGAATAAATTAAACCACCAAAAATATTCTGTCTGTATTTTATGTTAGCTGTTACAATAAAGCTTAAAACCAGTGCACAGTGGCTCTGTGAGCTGTAGACCACGCAAAAAAAAACCGTCTCGAAAAAAAAAAACATTATAATTATCGAACCTGCTCACGAAATGTCACGAGAATCGTTTAAGAAATGCGACCTGTAGAGGAGAACATTCGAACAGACAGACATATGAAAGAATTTTTGTCGAAAGCTGAAACAAGGATGCTTCGCTCGCTCGGTCAAAAAACTATATTAGTAATAATTTTACGACAGTCGTGGTTCACTACTACTGGGCCTGTGTCTTATCAACTTATATCCATACGCTTCGTCAGGCTTTACACTAGACTGAGGAATATAATCTGTTACCTGTGCCCTCTGTTTGGCGTTTGTGGACAAACCAAAGTAACCGATATAGCCCTCCGAATCGCTTAACTTAAGTGGCAGTGGGCGGGGCACATTGCACGTAAAACCGATGGCCATTGGGGCGGAAAGGTTCTCGAGTGGCGACCACGTACAGGGAGGCGTAGCGTAGATAGGCCCCCACAAAGTGAACTGATGACCGGGTAAAGGTCGCGAGAGTCCGCTGGATGCGGGTGGCGCAGGATCGGTCATTGTGGCACTCTTTAGGGGAGGCCTATGTCCAGCAGTGGACGTCCATCAGCTGATATGATGATGATGATGACACGCACACGACAAATAAATACAACATCCTGTATAAATTCCCGTTTCGTGACAATACTATAATATGTGATGGTGTACTGTAATTCCATGTTGTTGTGTATGTATTTGTATGGTCACGAATAAACGATTCTTATTCTTATTCTTAAATATAACACAAATAGATAAAATTTGCATGACCTAATAAACAAATCGAGTGGAGAGGTATAAGACATATTTCTTAGGTTCTTAGGTTTCATAGATTAAATAACGAATTTCAGGGTTGTACTATGAATTCTGTTTTTTTTTTCATTATAAATGAATCCTATAGTAAGTTCGACTTTCAATTATTTATTTACTACCGATTTATTAAAAAATGATATGAATTACATACTAAAGTTTAATCATAATTAATGCATTTCTTAAGTCAAAATACAGTTATATTTCTATACTGTGACCAGTATGAAGCTAGCGGGGTCATCCGAGTTCACAGTCGCTTCGTCCGCGCGGGCTTGTTCACGCACCGCCAGGACAGCGCTAAATACCTACTCTCGTAGGACTAGAGGGCCTTAAAGCAAGAAAGGCCAAGAAGATAATTTACACCACACCTTGCCAAAAAGCGCGTTTTTCCGCACGCTGAGCGTCTGGGAAAACCCACTTTTTGGCCAAGTGGTGACGTAAAATTGTGTATTTACCTCCCATATTTAAGACCCTCGCCTGCGGCTCGGGCCTCAAACATCTGCGATATCGGCCTTTCTTTGTTTAACAACCCTTGTATCGTGAATAGCTATTTTCTTTTTTCTATTCTGTTTTGCTCGCGTCTTTGGGACCGCGATTTTCACTTTTTAACCTTAAACTGTCCAAGTTAAGGTTAAAATAGCGATGGCCCCGGGGGCCGCCCCACTGACGAAAGAATTAGTATAAAAGTAAGCTAGATTTTTCTCTTAATGTACCCACATTTCCCCAGTACTAAGCAGACCTAAAATTGCTGATCTTACAATTCTATACAACAAATAGTTTGTAGGGTTCCGTACCCAAAGGGTAAAAACGGGACCCTATTTACTAAGACTTCGCTGTCTGTCCGTCCGTCTGTCTGTCACCAGGCTGTATATCAAGAACCGCGACAGCTAGACAGTTGAAATTTTCACAGATGATATATTTTCTGTTGCCGCTATAATAACAAATACTAAAAACCAGAATAAAATAAATATTTAAGGGGGCTCCCATATACAAAAAACGAGATTTTTTTTTAAAAATTATAGAAAATAGTACGGAACCCTTCGTGCGCGAGTCTGACTCGCACTTGGCCGGTTTTTTAAACTACTCCTGTGGCAAACAATATATGGATGCTTGTGACTGCAGAACAATGACAACCGTGCTGCCGACCCTTTTTTGATATGATGATTCGTTGTATTCACGCTGCGCTTCCTTGCAGCTTTGGCGACCTTCCTCATCAACATAAACCCAATACCACAGAGCAAGGAGTGGTCTACCTGGTACCTACACACCATATACATATATATATATATATATATATATATATATATATATATTGTTTAATTTTACTGCCTTAATTTTAATTTTTATGATTTTATAAATTTAAATTAAGTAGGATTACCCTAAGGCGCCTTCCTGACTTGTCGATGCGGAGGCGGTACGATATGAGAAAACTGTCAGCTGTCAGTGTCAACCGATATCTATGCAGTACTGCCCCAATCCTGCGCATGGTATTACTACTGCGCAAACGTAATACTGTCAGTATTTCGTCAAGTGAGGTAATATCACACCAGTAAACTTACGTCAAAGAACAAAATACCTATCAAATATCGCACCCGCCCCGCCAAGTCGGGAGTTCGCATTAATCGGCGCGCATGCATGAAGAATGTTATGAAAGTTCATGAAGCGAAAGTTGTATGTCAGGATCGTAGCAAGTGGAAATCCGTGATCTCTGCCTACCCCTCTGAGAAACAGGCTTGATTATATGTATGTATGTATGTAGAGGGCTATGTAATTAAAATTATAAGTAATTAAATTGCCACGCCCTACCAGAGCCCATATGATATGAATCCAAATATACCTATTGATAAGATCTGTACAAACTATGGTTGCAATAAAATGTTATGACTACGAGTATATCTCAAATGCGTATGTAGGTACTTAATAAGTATAGCATGTTTTTTGAAGCCAATCTTTATCAACTTTGGCTTTACTTCTTACATTTCTTGAAATATATTTTATGATTGATCAGTTAGCAGGGTAAGCATATCAGATCGATACCACCAAAGCCGGCTACTGAATAATAAATACTTAGTGTATCGAATAGTGGAACGAACGTATTTCGGCTGTGTGGTTGGCCCCATCTACCGCTAGAATATCAAAAATAAGATGTTCTTGAAAAGCGCGGAATAGGGATGAGTGATATTCTCTTTGTTTTCAAATACAAATCCTTTATTTTGCAAGAAATAGGGTTGCAATGATATTACAAAATATTCAGCACCTCCTTAACCAGCCATTGCATATGGCACGCATAATATTAACAATTTATGCGACTGGGTATTGAATTAGGTACATAAATTCCATCTTATGTTTAGCTGTCATAGACTCTTTTAAAGTTTTATTTCAGGCCAAGATTTTCCTTAGAGAATCGAGCCGACGCCGTAAGTGGCACAGTTGGACAATATATGCAAGAACAAATAATGTAAACACGACTTTACTATTAAAGGCATATGGTTGCCAAGGTTTTTTGAATCTTTAGGATCCTTCCTTATATATATTTATGTTTAGATTCTTAAAGTACAAACGCGACAAGTAGGCCAGGAAAGACATATGAATTCATTCCGAACGTATTGGTGAGGATTCAGTCTCATGATCCAACTACATATCTGTGGTTCTAGTGAAAAGGGGTACAAGTCCTATACAATTGTACGGCACTTATACCCTTTTTCACTAGGAGCACATTACCGAGACGTCATATAAGCCAAATTAAATTTGACGCAGCTTCTACGTCGCCGCCCCCACTGCTCACCGACAGCGGTGACGGATTCAATTTCAATCAATAGACCACAGTTTTAGAGACAAACGACTGTCATATCGTGCGGGTATGCTGGTTGCTGGGGTGGGTTGGCGCCACACGGTGTACGGAATTGATTAAAAATATTCTCTTTGCTCGACTGTAGCCTGCAAGAGCGGTAACACGTCACATTTTCCCACAACATTATCTGTGTGAACACTCTGGATGGGTGTCGCCATCCGATCTGATGCCGGAACGGACGTCTCAAGCCGGAAGTTTACAAAGATCCAAGATCCATTAGACATCAAGGTAACTAAAGTAGATTCTTTGTCATCATAACTTACCGATAGAATGTCTAACGAATCTATATAAAACCATTGGTTGAAAATAGCACCGTGGCGTGGCGTTTATGATTTTACTGCCGATTCAATTGTTTAATAGAGCGCAGTGCATACTTTTGCAAGACTTCAACGAGCGATTTCACCTTCCAATTTTGTCGATACACAAGCAAGCATTGATGTTAACTTAAGGATTCAATGAAAACGATACCGGGACGTGCCGCCCGAAATAAGTAAGAACTGACGATATCTGGAGAGGAGGCCGCGTTTGGACAATCTTAGTACCTACATGATTGATGTTTTGCAAGTCGTTTGACTGGTGACCTTCAGAGGATTGCTGGCAGTGGCTGGATGGGGAAAGCTCAGAGTCGAAAATCTTGGCGCATCATGAAGGACACCTGGGTGCGGTAACGGATGGACTGGCTAATGAAGTTAAAACTAAAGCCAGGTTTAAACGAAGCCAGTGGTGCCTTGTTATTGTATGTAAAGAAATGACGGGAATAGAGCGCCGGCCTATTGTTCAAGCCAGTGAGGCAGGCACTGGCTTCGTCTAAACCTGGCTTAAGTACAAACAAAAGGCTTACCTGTTTCCACTCCACTTTGTCTATGACTTCGGATCCCGGCGCGCTATTTTCGGATACTGGTGGCCGCAGGAGAGACACGTACTGCAACATAACATAATTTGATTAACCATTAGTAACCCACCACTTTCCTCGATGTACGTATTCTAGAACCATATTGTACCTAACCAAATAAACTTTTTTATTTTTTTAAATTAGTAAACGTTAACATTATTTTTGTAGTTCTAAGGCCGGGTTATATAAAGATTAAACCAAATTAACGGTAGTAAATTATGTCTTAACTAATGGTTGACCATATTTTTGATAATGCTTGATCAGCCCTTGAAATAGCGCTATTTTCGCATATCATTATGATTCATAACGCTACTTTCTCAATAAAACGCTTTACCTAAAACGATATTTGGCGCGCATTTATAGCGACTATCCATTATATCGTTATAAATAAAAAGCAATATACATATAGCGATATTTTGTGAAGCGCTATAATAACGTTATAGGCTATCTCTGTCTCGCACACAGTCTCGCTCTTACGTGCGCTGTGACATTTACGTCAAACTCGAGCACGTCATTGTCGCCACCGCCACCATTTTAAACACACACACAACACATTATAATAACATTATAATATAAGGTTATGATTTTCATTTTGTTATGATATGAAATAACGTTATAAGGAATATCGTTTATGTTTATAACGAAATCTTAAACACTAACGAAATATATCTCTATAATATCGCTAATTTTTATAACGTTTTAAAGGCCTGTGCTTGATACAATGCTCACAGCGGTTACGAAATAGCACTCCCGCAAACGAGACTTGATACTTAGGTGCCTAAAAATAATAGACTGTATGTTTATTAGATAATTGGATTAGATGGAATCAGTTTGTATCATAGATATATGTATTTATATCTACCATGATTTGTATTCTTTGGCCATTAAGTATTTTACGTGCGAGTGTGCGTTACGTGAAAAAGCGCCCTTGCATGGTACGATGTGCTTGGTGACATCTGTACTTACTTAATACACAAGGGCAAATAATGATACAGCTACAAACGGAGGCCACAAAAGTCGTGCATAAGTGACTCAAGGTTCCATTGCGGGTCGTCTTTTGATCAGAAAGCCACAGCGTTTTCGACAACTCGCCTCAGGGGAACCAGTTTAAGTCTACCCTCCGCTTACGTATGATTGTCACAAATCTCTGTGTCATGTTGTAGTAGAGAAAGAGGTAGACAATTCGAGACATTTCGTGAAAATAAAAGCTGATATAGATCTAGAGTTACGTCATTTAACGATTGCTCGAGACAGGGCCTAATGCGTGTACGTGACATGAAATTCCTTATTTTATCTTAATTTGTGATTTATTCTCTGCGGGTTCTATCAAATTAGGCAGTAGTCTGGGTCTTACTTTGGTATTAAGGAACAAAGGATATATTTTTTTAAATATATTTCTTACAAAAATTCTTATATTTAGTCACACTTTTTGTAACTTTGCCAAAATGTTGCTGGCGAAGATTATTGCCGTAACACAAATTGTTGGCATTTGGCATACCACTGACACACAAACATGTTTAGAAACTGACGAGAAAGGGAAATACTTTTATACGTTTATTGTCTAGTCATGAAAGTAGACAATTGCAGGTTGAATATTATTACATTATTAGTTTTAATTTATGATTTCAAACTAACATGGTCATTATGTCATTAATCTTAGAATTACTGTTCAAAACGAGGTATTTACCGTGTATGTTATTATTGTTGAGTTTCCGATATTTCGGCGCTGTTGCGAGCACCATTTCAAGGATTATCTGACGTGCTGCGAGTTTCATTTGTGGTCTACCCACACTCCATAGCGATCTACCCTCTTCTTGCTTCGCTTTTTCCGCACAGTGTCACAGCTAGTATATACGTACCACCGTCGGCACTCTCGCTCAAAACTCGAACTCGATCACGAAACAGCGCTGAAATATCGGAAACTCAACAATAATAACATACACGGTACTCGTAAACATTTACCCCGTTTTGAACAGTAATTATTAATTTTAAATCGACGAGCTTTTAGGAGTCCATTTAATTAATACAAAGCCGCCAATTTCCATTCTAGCCGAGGCTAATATAGTAATTTTCTCAATAATTGAGAAAAATCACTTTGTTGAAGCACAGTATAAGTAATAGTGTTGAAGTTAGGCTTTAGGGTCACACCGGTGCTTAAAATACGGTGACGGTACGGTATCGCAGTGAACGAGAGGAACAAACTTATGAGTTAAAAACGTCACGCATGAGGCACGTCACGGCTTTTACGGTGCGTTATTGCGTTTTAAGCAGCGGTGTGGCCGGGACTTTATTTGTGAGTTGTCTTGCCGAGTACGAGATTTAAAAAGCTAATTTATAACTTTTGTATACAATACTTTTTCTACGAGTCAACTGAAACTAATTAAAAAAACCGAAATAATGAAATAAACTAGTCCAGCGTAAACGAAGTACAGGCCCAACGGGGCAACTTTCGTTGTCTTTTGTTCTGTGTACGTGGTGATGTCCTTTGGTCAAATTCATTATAGTTCAGTAAAGTCGAAACAAGATTAGTCAAATTCAGTATACTTAGTTCACTAAAGTGTTGTCTTTAAGGCCCTCTAGTCCTGCGAGAGTAGGTATTTAGCGCTGTCCTGGCGGTGCGTGAACAAGCCCGCGCGGACGAAGCGACTGTGAACTCGGATGACCCCGCTAGCTTCATACTGGTCACAGTATAGAAATATAACTGTATTTTGACTTAAGAAATGCATTAATTATGATTAAACTTTAGTATGTCATTGATATCATTTTTTAATAAATAGGTAGTAAATAAATAATTGAAAGTCGAACTTACGGTAGGATCCATTATAATGAAAAAAAACAGAATTCATAGTACAACCCTGAAATTCGTTATTTAATCTATGAAACCTAAGAACCTAAGAAATATGTCTTATACCTCTCTACTCGATTTGTTTAATAGGTCATGCAATTTTTTATCTATTTGTTTTATATTTATACAGGGTGTTATATTTATTTGTCGTGTGCGTGTCATCGTCATCATCATCATATCAGCTGATGGACGACCACTGCTGGACATAGGCCTCCCCTAAAGAGTGCCACATAAAATACAGACAGAATATTTTTTGGTGGTTTAATTTATTCATCAAAAGTTATTAGCTCTCAAAGCATAAAAAACATTGCGAAGTTTTTACTTTTTTACTATTTATGCGAAAGGTTACCGTATTTTTAAAAAATAAATACCAGAAATGATTTTTACATAAAGATGACAAAAGAATCAATATGGTATATAAAATGATACCAAACTTGCCACGGTAGCTACCTGGAAATGGGTAGATCTTATAAAAGAAGATTAGCTAGAAAGATAGAAAGTGTATAAATTTTAAAAGGGTCGGCAACGCGCATGTGACACCTCTGGAGTTGCAGGCGTCCATAGGCTGCGGTGACCGCTTACCATCAGGCGGGCCGTACGCTTGTTTGCCACTGACGTGGTATTAAAAAAAAGACGGCCGGAATTAATGTGTTGAAGCTCACAGCTTAAAAAAATATTCAAGTGCAAAGCAGTACTCGTAGATCTCTTACTATATCTACAATTTCTGGTAATAAACATTTCATTTATAATTTTACCAACTTTGCTTACATTTCTGGAGGGGTTCAGTTCAGTTGTTATACTGTCATTTTTATACTGTGGCACTATGACCATAATTTATTTGTTAATAATTACGCCTTTTTTCATTCGGGTTTTTATTGCCCTTCTTAAATAATTTGCAACCATTATATAAATTCGTCAAAAACTGCTTGTTTGGTGCACGAAACTGTCGCGGATAAAACTGACACAGGTCCGTTGTCTGTAAGCGCCAGCGCGCGACTGATCGGGCCTGCCGAGCCTCCGCGCTCGCGCATTTCGTAGGTATTTAAACATATTAATTCATACAATCATTTTATCTTTTTAAATTCTGCAAAAATGTCTAGAAATACTGAATGGCTTTAGTTTAGTTCAAAAACTTTATTTAAAACATCAATAGTTTAGTCGTCAGATTGTAAATGCTTTACAAAAAGGAGTAACTTTGGGGTCTCTTTCTATCGAGCGAAGTTCATTAGATCGTGTATCTGAGTGCAACTTTGACTAGACTAGATCCTTAAGTAAAACATAGAATTTTTTCAAATTTTTAAAACCCTTTTTCTACGTTTCGGGTTGTTTTTAGAAAACTCGAAAACGCTAACTCGCTTGACGACCTCCCCTTAAGTTCTTAAGACGCTGAATAGAGCTAAATTGCCATTTTTAAATGGTGATTCTACAAAAACCATTTGTTTTGGTAAAAAAATACACGTTAATTTTCATTATAATTTTTTTCAAAGGGTGTGGACAATTCCAAAACACGATTTGAGAAAATCGGCTAGATCGAAAAAAATATCAAAACTACGTCAAAAATCATCTTAAAATAATCATAATTATTATTATTCGTTGTTTTTATTTTCTCCTTCTTAGGGGTTTTTTGTCTATTATTATTATTATTATTATATTATTATAATGTCTTTTTTTTCAACTGAAACATGTATAAATAAAAACACAGTTTCAACGTACTCAAACCTAAAGCATAGACGATTTATATTATACATGTGGTGAATATATTTAATTTTATGATTGAATTTCTGATTATCTGCTTGTATAGCAGGTATATAGTTTCTCTTTCACTCCGGCGCAACTAGACGCAGACAAACATAGCCAAGGTCATTGGCGCTTGTCAGCATCTAAATAGTTGAGTCGGAAGCTCCATAGAGAAAATTATTCGATTATCGTTTGGTCTACGAAGTCGCGCGCCGATTATTGGTCGCCATCATCAAAGCCCTGTTATATTCACAAACTGACACGTCTTCACCTGTCACCTCACACCTCACCCGTTTTTATATGGAAACTGTCAAATGGCATGTGTCACTTTTTTCCTCACCCGTTTTTATAGAGAGAAAGAAAAAGTGACAGTTGAAGATTGAAGACGAGTCGGGTTGTGAATAACACCCCTGGGGTGTTTATTTATATAAATAAGTAAATAAATATTGGGGGACAATCTTACACAAATCGACCTAGTCCGGTACTGGATGACGATATACATACTTAAATAGATAAATATATACTTAAATACATGGAAAACATCCAAGACCCAGGAACAAATATCCGTGCTAAATGCACAATAATGCCCTGGCCGGGATTCGAACCCGGGACCTCTAGCTTCGGAGGCAGCGTCACTACCAACTAGGCTAAACAGGCCGTCAAGCTGGAAACTGTTAAAATTTGACACATGTCATTTGACAGTTTCTATATAAAAACGGGTGATATGTAAGGTGACAGGTGAGGACCAGTCGGTTTGCTGGATTCATCTAAAATCGACTCACGTCACATTTTGCAAGTTTAAGTTTTGATTATGAATACCGGCCCTAGGGTTCAATCGACACAACAATGTTGTTTTGATATAATTACCTCTGTAGTAATTATGACAAGTTACTGTAAAAACGAGTGTGAGAAACCCACCCGTCAAATTAGAATCTAAAATGTTAGTTAAACATTGAATCCCAGGCCATAAATAACATACACATTTACCGGGTAATTCGCTTTTTTTTGAATTATCTTCTTGTGAAGGCTGAATAAATCATCACTCGTGAAATGTACGCTTTTATGAAATTCACGGTTTATTGAGGCGTTATTGTGCTGCAAATTAGATTTTATGGATACCTTTGTCTGGAGCGTGGATATTTTTAAACGGATTATTGTATTATTTTAGAAGTACACATGCTGTTTTCTTTATTAAAACTATATACATAAAATTATAGGCATGAGGGTACGACCTGCATGTCGCTTAAGGCATTACGTACTAACCCATTTTTTAGTAGTAGGATTTTTAGTAGGATTGCGAAATTAGTTAGAGCAAAAGGAGCTATACAGTAGTTACATACCGCCATCAACTTTCATGATTTTTCATATGGATTTGATAAGACATCTCAAGACAAATTTCTTTTAAGATCACACTTTATGCATACTTATAATCATTTAAATTAAATAATAATTAAATACATATTATGGGACAATAGTTTACACAAATCGAACTAGTCCCATAATAAGCTCCATAAGGCTTGTGTTATGGGTGCTAGACTACGCTATATTGTATTTCATAGGTATATACTTAAATACATGGATGGATGAAATGGCGACAGGTCTCTGGAACAGCTTGCGATCCGCGAATGCTCCTTAAACTTAAGAGGGCGCAGTACGCTCGGTTCTCCATACAAACGTATTTATGCTCTCATTTTAAAACGCCATGCTAGAATAACATGAATCTTTGTATACGCAATGGGATCCGGCATATCTGGGTCGTAAATAGTTTCTGTTGCTAGAAATTGTAGAAAAAAAAATACAGCGGATTTTTGAGTTTTTTACGGCTTGTATGAAAACCTTAATAATCGTTGTATTTTTTCTCAATTATAATTTCAAGCAACAGAAACTAATTTCCGACCTAGATATGCCGGATCCCATTGTGTATACAAAATATTCATGTTATTCTAGCATGGCGTTTTAAAATGAGAGCATAAATACGTTTGTATGGAGAACCAAACGTACTGCGCACTCTTAAGGGGAAAATTTATAAGACGATCGATAAGACCTGTCGTAATGTATGGATCAGAATGTTGGGCAACGAAAGCGACGGATGAAAGAAGAGTGCACGCAGCTGAGATGAGAATGCTGAGATGGATGTGTGGAGTGGCGAGGAAAGATTGGATTAGAAATGAGTATATAAGGGGAAGTTTGAAAGTGGCACCTGTGACAGAGAAAATAAGGAGCAGTAGGTTAGCATGGTATGGGCATGTAATGAATGTCATATTGATAAAAGAATGTTAGGGTTGAACGTCGAAGGACAAAGAGCGATTGGAAGGCCCAGAAAGCGATTGGTGGATTGTGTGAGAGAGGACATGAGAAAAGAAAGGGGTAAGCGATGAAGTGACGAATGATAGAGAGGAATGGAAGAAGATAACATGTTGCGCCGACCCTGCATAAGCGGGATAAGGGCAGGGAGATGATGATACTTAAATAAATAATAAACATCAAAATCTTAGGAACAAATGTTTCTGGTCACCACAGAAACAAATGCCCTTACCAAGATTCGAACCCGGGACCTCTAGCTACGTGGGCGTGTCACTACCCACTAGGCTAAACAGGCCCACAATTGGCCGAGTTATATTAAAATTACTCTGTTCAAAAAGCGACTTTACCATCCAAGTATAAAGCTTTAAAATCTAATGACAGTTTTTTTTAATAAAAATCTCGATCTTTTTAAATAATTCCAACTATACAAACATGTAACCTACTTATATTGAATCCACGTAATACAGGGGTGCTATTCACAAACCGACTCGTCCCCACCTCTCACCTCACCCGTTTTTTTATGAAAACTGTCAAAATTTGACAAGTGACAATTGAAATATAATTAAACGGGTCACTCACGTCTTTAAGGTTGAATATCGCTCGACATGTTTCAGACCGGTTCGCGGTCCTTAATCATGAGTACCAATCGCGGCGGCGTTTCTTTTAGCACTGCGTGCCCGTGCCCTGCCCGCTCGGCTGCTCGGTGCGGACGGTGGCGGCGGAGGCGAGAATTTACCCTCGTTTTCTTCGCAATTGTTCAATGCCGAGTTACACACAACACTCACAACGTCACATGTCAAAGACCACGAATCGGTCTGACACATGTCGAGCGATATTCGACCTTAAAGACGTGAGTGACCCGTTTAATTATATTTTAATATGTCTCAAACTTACGGGAGTTTTCTATATAAAATGACAATTGACACTTGCCACATAAAAACGGGTGAGGTGTAAGGTACAAAATTTGACAAACGATTGACAGTTTACATATAAAAACGGGTGAGGTGACAAGTAAGAATGAGTCGGTATCTAAACAAGAGAGCTGTGTATAAGTGTAAGGTTCCACCGGGCGCGTGTATGGGGACATACACGTCGTCAGGATGGACGAGTGGGAGAAGGTTTATTCTATTTGACGGTTCATTTATTGAAATTATTTCGGTATTTTATTCCAAAATAAGGGTAGTCGGGTTTTGGTTTAAAAAAAAAGAGAAGTGGGTAGACTGGTTGTAAAAGGCAGTTAATTCGGTGATAGGTGTCGATTGTGACGACGAATAAAAAGTAACTGTGTTCTACTATCCAAAGTGGCTTTTATTTAGAGGATATCTAACATAATATACTTACTTTGTCCCTCTCGAGGCTGCGGATCATGTCCAGGTCGGTGGAGTCGGAGATGCCGCCGTGCACGACGAACACGCGGTTGTTGATGATGGTGCCCAGCGGCAGCCAGCGGTACACGCCCTCGATCAGCTTCAGCAGGCGCTCGGCGTTGTGCTGCACAATACATCCATTATTCAATACTGTGTTATAATAACAAACACCCGAAGATCGAAGTTCATATATTTCCTTCTCTATCTTACCAATAAGTAAGTGTTATAGAGATGGATGTAACGAAATATTTTAACCCAGTTACTTCACTTGACAAAATAGACCTAACAACTGTCATGCCAGCACCACACGATGGGCCATTATGGGCCACGTACAAGACGCAGTTATGCGGTGGATCGAGATGCAAATATGTTTTTTATGATTGACTGTGACACGAATGTTTTTAAATCGACTTTGTAATCGACCTTCCGAATAGATAGAATCCGAATATATTCTATCACGCGGCTTCGCTTGCATTCTTCGTAGTACGTCGACGCGGCGGAGCCGCGCGGGTCACTAGTAATAATAAATATTGATTATATTAACTGAGATCTTCGAGAAGACAGTATGGTTGCCAGTTTTGTTGCACTTTTAGCACCACCCAGAGTTCACGTGTAGGGTAACGAGGGTACTCTCTACGGACGTAGTGCAAATTTGACTTTTCAAGTGAGTTGGCAACTTGACTGCTAGAAGTTCTCAAGCCACCGGAAGGCCTCTACCTTGGCTTAACGACTGCTGTCATAGACGCAGCAACACAAAAAAAACAAAAACCAATCTTATACTAGAGCAGTTTATGCAATCGTTATACAGGATGTTTTATTGATTTCCGTTCCTTCAAGCACATAGCCGTGTATAGCCATAGAAGCGACGTAGCATATTTAATTTTCAAAATTCAAGAACAAAATATTTTTTCCATTTTTTATACAAAATAATTTCTTATATCACCAAAGTTGAATGCAAATCGGTCTTAAGAGTTAACGTGGAGTTAAATAAAAGTTAATGTCAAGTATGACAATATCCGGATTTCGAATGACACGCACATCGACATTGTTTAATTGTTCTATACTCTTTTATACTATACTATATATATGTTAATTAACGAAAATGAATTCTTGGATATCTCGAAATAGTACGAATTGGGATACTAGTGTCTTAGAGAACATTACTTTATTTCACTTTTATTCGAGTACCACGTTTAGACCATGAGGCTTGCCGAGTGGTTTAAGTAAAGTACAAGACTTTAAAAGCGAAAATTTTGACTATTGTATACAATACTTTTTCTACGAGTCAACGAAACTCTCCTGCGGAAATGAAGTGCAGGCCGAACGGGTCAGCGTTCGCTGACATATTTCAATTACGACACGTGATTGGGGTCTTATGATATGAGTATATAGACAAAAAGTAAGTGATCAAAGTTTCGTCTATGAAAGCTTCATTCTAACATTAAAGTCGACGAGTAGAATGTAAATTTGTGTTATTTGTACTATGAGCATAATTATTTTCCCCTCACTAGCTCGGAAAGCCGTCTTTTATCCTTTGAAACAAGCGGGTAAAAACGCATTTTATCCACAAGTGGGGAAAGTAATTTGACCTTGGAGCTTGTTTGAGTAGCTTTTGACAGATAACAAAACGTAAAACGCTCATATTAATGGTTCGTTTGATATCAGTTATCATTAAATAAATGGTTTGAGAATTTAATAAAAAATACCAAATTTAGCTTTATTTAATGATTTAAGTCGTAAACCTTAAAATTCTATAAGTAACATTTTTTTTATAATGACTTTGAGTATAATTGTAAACGCACAAGTTGAGTCGATGCAATTTCAAAACGCATCGTCAGAAATGTCATCATTGTCAATGTCAAAAAAAAATATACACAACTTGTCACCGACTCCGACTCGCGTAAATATTATACACAACTTTCAGAGTTTTCTGTTATAATATCGTAAAAAAATCAGTGATTCCAATGATGAAAATCATGCCTGTGGAACTGTGTTTTTTTGCATGTTGCACTTTCCTCGCTATAGTGAGGAGAAAAGTTTTGTGTTACACACTGGTGCAAAGTTGTATTTTACTTCTCGTGTGTTGAAACACTCGCTACGCTCAGGATTCTATTTTAGAACCACTCGCTTCGCTCGTGGTTCAACTATAGAATCCTTTCGCTGGCTCGTGTTTCAATTCCACACTCGCGGGTAAAATACAACTTTGCACCCTTGTATAACAAATAACTATTGTTTTAGGAGTTTGGGATGGTTTTTACTCGTATGTACCGTGACTGTATACATCGCTAAAGTGGTTTAATTTCTTTTTCGCGGCGTTTCTGTCTATCACTGAGGTCAATTTGGTTATTCTCTGTTGTATGGTTCAGGAGGTAAAGAACTGCAACGAAATACGCGAATCGGGGATTGTGAAGCTTCGCTCCAATAAAAGCCTACAAGCTTAAGTTAGTAAGCTATAGTAAGACTTAAGCTTTAAACTTGTACTTATTATGTGCTTTCGCCTTACTATAGCTTACTATGGGACTAGATTGATCTGTGAAAGTTTGCCCCGCTAATATTATTTGTTTACTTATTTATATGTATATTGTTTATAACCCCCGACGAGCAACTCAAAAGAGGGTGGTTTTTTTTATTTGAAAGCAGGTTTTTCAGCGATGGTTCTTAGCCATGTTTAATCAAAGTCGGTTAAGCCATTTTTGAAATATCGGACTTTGTAATGAAAATGTCGGAGGTTTTTTAAACTTTTCCAAGTTGTAATTTTTTTTTATTTTATATATTGGGATAATTTTTTACACAAATCGAACTAGTCCCACAGTAAGCTCAATAAGGCTTGTGTTATGGGTACCAGACGACGACATATTTAATAGATATATACATAAATACATAGAAAAACATCCAAGTCTCAGGAACAAATGTCTCTGCTCACCACAGAAACAAATGCCCTTACCGGGAATCGACCCCGGGACCTCTAGCTTCGGAGGCAGTGGCACTACCAACTAGGCTAAACAGGCCGACTATATTTGTTATTAAGTAACAGTTAAGCACACTGTGAATATTTCAAGTATTTACCTATTACAGTTCACTTGATGCAGCCGAGCTACAGACGGACAGGCCCTTTGGGTTACGGGAAAATGTTTCACATGTATTTTACATGTACAGGGTGCGGTGCATATATCTATGAGGCCGGTCACAATTATAATATATGTGTGGGACTAATCACTGATATATCATATCTAAGGGACTGATGCAAGATTTCACTAAGTTAGTGCTATCTTAGCCTACACAATCCATTTTTCCTAATAACTGTAAAAAGTTTGTACCAGTAATATGGTTTCCAGTTATATATCCCGAGATAAAGCAGAACAAAATGACACTGTATTGAACTCTTTTGAATATGTCGGATTTCTATTCAAGGGACACATTTAGAGTGAATCTTAAAATAAGCAAGCTAGTGGGAGTCGTATTCCATGAACACATTGCCCCTAATGTCCACCACAAAACCATAATCAGACACTAAAATTTTATAGGCAAAAGCTGCCAACACTGTCCCAGTTATAAAAATAGTATTTTCTTATACATATTTAACTTATTTGTATTGGTCCCTGAATGTGCTTGCCGCTGAAAGACTGCCGCGTCTGTAAAAAAAATATACGTTACGGAAGTTTTGCACCGGGAAATACGAGTAGAAGCGGAGTAAGCAATGTTGTCAACAAAAATCGCCGATAATAAAAACGACCTTTAACTTGTCGCCAACTGTGTACAGTCGGGTACGAAAACTTTCATCAATTATTAAATTCATTCCTTTATAAGCCATAGTGACCGATATACGAGTAGCTCTCCGAATCGCTAAAGTTAAGTGGCAGTGGATGGGGCACATAGCACCGATGGTCGCTGGGGCGAAAAAGTTCTTGAGTGGCGACCACGTACTGGAAGGCGGTAGCGTGGGCAGGCCCCCCACACGGTGGACAGATGACCTGGTTAGGGTCGCAGGTGTCCGCTGGATGCGGGTGGCGCAGGACCGGTCATTGTGGAATTCTTAGGGGAGGCCTATGTCCAACAGTGGCCGTCTTTCGGCTGACATGATGATAAGCCATATACTCTTATAGTACCTTTTCAAACCCAAAGTAACAAAACTCAAAATATTATACACCTCTGACCAATATCTAGTCCTATCTATGTAGTCTGGGTCTGGGTCTGGGTTTCTAGTACCAAACTCACATCATTAAAGTCGAATATCGCTCGACATGATTCAGACCGTTTCGCGGTCCTTACTCATGAGTACTTAACGCGGCGGCGGTTCTTTTAGCACTGAGTGCCCGTGACCTGCCCGCTCGACTGCTCGGTGCGGGCGTTGGAGAAAATCTACCTTCGTTTTCTTCACAATTGATCAATGCCGAGCTACACTCAACACTCACAACGTCACATGAATGCATGTTCTATTTCTTTTGGCAATATCAATATTTTGTGTTGTAATCCTGTCACTATCAGTCGATTAGCCTGTTATTGCAAACAATGCGATATTACTGTTTTGTTTGAAATGAAACGTTGGCAGAACTGATAATTAATTGCCTTGGTGCAAGCAAATGTCGACTTAAAGGTGACGGACCTTTTCTTACCTCGACTGTACAATATCCATTCAATCACCTTTTTAACAGACTTCAAAAAAGGAGGAGGTTCTTAATTTGTCGGAATATTTTTTTATGTATGTTGTTCACCGATTTAACTCGGAGACTATTGAACCGATTTCAAAAAATATTTTTTTTGTTTGAAAGGGTATGTTTTCTAGTTGGTCCCATTGTCATCAAGTCTGGATCTGATGACGTGAACTTGGAGTAATCGAGGGAATTCCTCAAATTATATAGCAGGAGAGGCCGAGTGTGAGTATGGAAATGTTTGGAGCCGGTTTATTTTGTTAAAAATTTTCATGTAACTTTGCCATTTGAAACGCGGCTTTATGTACAAATAAATACATCGTTAATTTTGTAACCAGCCTGGAGCAATGTGTTATTGTAGTGGTGTTGATGTGCTAGTTGCACCAATTTCAGCAGCTGCGAATACTAATATACAAATAGACCGTTTACAGAACTGCTCGCAAATGCAGTTCTATTTTACAAATACGAGTACAGTCAACAGCAAATGTAGATGATCATTTTAGTACTTTAACGCATTAGCGGAACAATACTGCGACAGTTGAGATGCGTCCATTGATGTACTATTATAGAACTAGATTCACAATCAGCCCACTAAAATGTCCCCCGTGAAAGTACCGCCCGCACGACTCGGGTGGTACTTTCCTGTTTAGTCGTGTTTTGACCGCGGACAGTGACAGTTGTCCAACAATGACGAAATCTGCTGTGAAAAACTGCTTTAATAGCTACAAAAAACCAAGGGAAAAGACGGAATATACTTCTTTAGGTTAGTTATTTTGATAACGTTACAAAATTTATGTAAAATCCTGGTAAATTCATGGTTTTGAGTAAATAATTTTGTTAGTTCAAATGAATGTTTATCAAGAAACAAAATGTAAGGAGTCGCTATTAGGTCAATATTTTTTTAAATTAAATTTATAAGGAATAAATTTGTGTTTTTTTTTATGTTTTAATTCAAGATTTCCACAACATCCTCAGCGACGTTCAGAATGGACCGCTATTTTAGCGTAAAATAAACGTGACACACTCTATAAACCAAGCCACACGAGTGTTGTGTGTTCGGCCTATTTCCCTATTTCCGACATATTCAGGACCAATAAAGGCTTAAATCGACTAACTGCAACTGCTAAACCTGTCTTAAACGTAAGTCCGTTCATTCCCGACTCAAACTACATTATTCAAATTCTGTTTTAACATATAATTTTAGCGTGAAAAATCATGCAGAGGAAAACATTTTCATATAGTTATATGAATTGATGTAATAAAAATCAATTTAACGTTAATACATTTAAATAATTTATCTTTCAAGTTCATAGTCGGTATCTTTGTTTTATAGATGTCAGAGATAGATGACGATGACTTGCAAAGCAAGAGTTGTAAAACTACAAATGTTGCTCCAATGGCAGAAGTCAGTACTTTTGAAATAACTACCTATAGTCTTGTTCAAGAGTTTCATGAAGGTAAACATCTTAATGTCTAACACAGAAAAATAACAATCACAGAATATGTGTGAATGTTGTAATGGAATGTTTCATTCATATTTTGTTTTTGTTCAAAAAATTATTAATATAAAAATAATTTAAATAACCAAAGCGACTCCATTAGGTACTTTCACTGTTCACTTTTGACATTTATGTAACTGTCAGTGTCATCTTGCGCCACATTTTTAGTTATTTATGTTCGGCATTGTGTGTCTATTTCTATATCTTATGACAATGGATGCGGCAACGTAGTGAAAATGACAAGGTACTAAAATGATCATCTACTTTTGCTGTTGACTATACAACGCTCTGCAGCCGCAGGCAACACGTGAAATAGTTGTTTAACAAGAGAGCAAAGTAGTTTTTTGCTGCGAGTGTTGATGTTGAGTCCCGAGCAAGCAAAAGATTCTATAATTAATTAGAATCTTGAGCGTAGCGAGGGACTCAAAGACACGAGATGCAAATATCTTTGCTCTCGTGTGATACATTCAACTTTTCACCTCAGCGGCGAGAACATATAACGCAAAGGAATAGTGATAGAGAGAATGAAGTTACTTAAACTAACCTACGATATGAAAAATTAAAAAGTTTATTTTTTTCAAGCTCGCAGCAAAATTGCAGTTTACCTCACTGGTTTCAAGCAGGAAAAGTCGTTTGCACGCTCGCAGGGCAATTGCATTTTGCTCACTGGTTTCAAGCAGCAAAACCGCCATTTTCGAGCCGCTGAGGTGAAAATTGATATAACAGAACGTTAGATAGTTCGTCTTGTTACCAACAGTTGATTCAGTCACGTATTCAATTTACTTGTATGCATAAGTTGTACGGGACTCCTCCAACGTACTCGTAAATCCAAGTTTTCATCTAATCAAATCGCTTTTCGTAATTGTTTCAATCGATTTATGCTCAAATATGCAAATTGTATTGGGCTGTTTATCTATCTCTTACTTTTTGCACAAACCTTAGCTCTACATTCCATTATTAGAATGGAAAATAGAGAACTCGTGGGTGAAAACAATAATATAATTTATTTTAAGAAGAGAGAGAGTTAATTCCTAGTATTTTTATTGATTTCCGTTAGCATATAGCCGTGTATAGTCATAGAAACGACGTAGCATATTTATTTTATTTAAATTTTTAAAATTAAAGTTTTTTTGTTTCATTTTCATACGAAATAATTAATGAATGCGAATGCAAAACGACATTAAGAGTTAACGTGGAGTTAAGCAAAAGTTACTTTCAGGTATGACAATATTCGGAATTCAAATGACACGCACGTCAACATTTTTTTTATTGTTAAGTATCTGTGAGGATCTCTTATATTATACTAGGGGTGTTAATTAACCGACCCGGGTATGTCCTAAAACTACGACCAAGACCACCGGGGGATGGGCAGCAGCATCCCTGGAGTACGGTGGAGATACTGCGATCGCCAACCCGCATGCCAAGCGTGGCGATTATGGCATAAATCCCCAGTGAATTTAGGGGGAGGCCTATGTCCAGCAGTGGACGTGCTTCGGTTAATATGGTGGTGGTGGTGGTCTCAGAGAACATTACTTTATTTTCATCTCAGGAATGTGCCCTCGCAATTAAAGGATTCAATAAAAACACCCTGTATAATTAACTATTTATATTTGTTTGTTTGTTTGTTGAACAGGTTTCGTAAATGGCTTTAAGGATTTTTATGAAACTTACTAGGGTTTCGGGGATCGAGTGTCAGTTTAATTATGCCTAATTTCCGGGAAAATAAGTTTTTGCCGTTTTTCCAAAGAGCAAAGCTCGGTTTTCCAGGTATTTATTTATTACATACAACATACATAAACTCACGCTTATATTCCCAAAAGGGGGAGGTAGAGCACACGAACATTAATTTCAGTGCCACTTTTAGCAATTGTAGGTTTATAGATGGAGAAAATATAATATTGCAGTGACAGGATGCTAACCCATCGCCCACAACACACTTCAACCTGGTTCCCATAGACGACTCTTACGACACCCAAGGGATGAAAGGGGTTGGTGCTATTCTAACCCGGCACCACACGGGGCAATTTATTTATTGCATAAGAATGAAATGCTACCAATTGCTTTCATTGGTGTGTACCTAAGTACAAACTTTTCATGGTACACACCCTACGGATGTCAACTCGACATCATTACCTAAACCTTAACGCCATCGGTCTCGCTATATCAACTTAAAAGGGCATATCTTTGGAACCGTTAAGGGATGATTCCCACTAGAGCGTTCCGTTTCCGGGCCATAATGAGACCGGGCTGCATCAGAGCCTCGGCAGTAGCTAGATCGGCCGACAAACGTTTGTTTTGATGTACACTTACGGTCAGAAAAGTAGTTAGTTGCACAACCGTACATACAAGCTCCCCCGCAACCCGCAACCTCTCTGGTGTTGCGGGTCTCCAATGACGGCGCTAATAGCTTACCATCAGGCGATTCGTCTGCTCATTTGACTGGCCGTACCTCTCCTAAACTTGGCAGATTTGTATAACATATTCATTATCATTAGTAATTACCAAAACTTAGTCTACATGGTATGTAACACGGGGCACCTTGGCTTTGCAACTCCCTAGTCACTTGCTTTATAGATCTCTAGAGCCACTTGACAAGAACTCGGTAAGCAAATACATTGCTATCCCAAAGTTCGCCGAATACCTGTAACTCAAGTAAAACAGCGTTCCTATTTGATACACAATTTTCGCATTTCAGAACAGTATGTGTGAACGCGAAATGTGATTCTCAGATCGACCTTCACTTTCTTGATTCTATTTATCCACTCCTTCACAGCTATATCATCAGTATAACTCTGAACTGTTATGGTGTTATAAAGTGTTGCATAAAGTTATAAAACATTTCCTATAACATTTTATCACAAATTGCAACAAAAGTTACACACTGTTATCGTGTTATTTAAAAATATTTAGCAGTGTCGTATGTTATATTACATATTATACAATGTTATATTATAGAACAGTATGTTATAAAGTATTAGGAAATGTTATTTATGGTATTATATAACGTTATAAAACATTTTATTTCAGTGTGGGCGCACCATTATGAATCTCAAAATCAACAACAATTTAAACGGAATCCCATCGATAGTTCAGTCTACGCACACAACTATATGACATGTAATTGGCATGATATTATCACTATTATAAGTGCAGTTTTAGATTTGGTGTTCTGTATTTTTAAAGAACCATGACTGGTAGTCTCTCGGGAAAACTATGGCATAGCTCATTCCACAACCAGAGCGTTTGAGGGAAGACATCCGTCTGAAACTGTACCGTACGCGACCATTTAGGTTCTAAAGTGTGAGGATGAATGCCCTGCCAACGGCGAGCGATGCGATGTAGAAAGCGGCCGTGGTCGAACAGTTCTTAGGATCACAACCCATTATACAAGCTATAGAACACGCACAAGGAGGGTTTCTTCTTAAATTTATCGGTTCAATATCGCATGTGAGGCTGGGATCGTCTACGAATCGCACAGCACGTCTCTGAAGCGAGGCAAACCTTGTATCCAGGTGCTTCTGTCTAGAGGTGACAGCCATACGCCATGTGGAGAAGGACTTGTGACTATACTTATAGGTATACTCGTGTAATAGAAGTGTCTGTCCTGAAGTGAAGTACCGCTTTGCTCTATTGAGCACACCTATCATTCTGGGTGCCAGCTTGGCTTTGCCAAGTGGCTCCGAAACTGAAAGTTGCTGGAAATGTCGACACCAAGGATCTCAATACTCTTTGTGATGAACAGGGCTGTGTCTTGAAAACGTGGCACAACAGTGAATGGTATTTTTATGCCGTGAACGCGCATACTTGTCTTAATGGCGTTAAACTGGACTCGATTTTCCTGGCCCCACTTAGAGGTGGCGGATGAAAAGAGATTGCATGTTACGGAGATGAGAATGTTGAGATGGATGAGTGGCGTAACAAGAATGGATCACATAAGAAATGAGTATATAA
The DNA here is from genome assembly GCA_905163555.1 of Notocelia uddmanniana. Taxonomy (NCBI): domain Eukaryota; kingdom Metazoa; phylum Arthropoda; class Insecta; order Lepidoptera; family Tortricidae; genus Notocelia; species Notocelia uddmanniana. Next base: position 30,815,438 of record LR991055.1, read on the forward strand.
GAGGAAGCCTGAAAGTGACACCCATAGATGATAAGTTGAGAGCTAATCGTCTACGATGGTATGGGCATGTTATGCGGAGGGATGAAAGTCATGTGACAAAAAAGGTATTAGACATGAATGTGGAGGGATGTAAGAGGAGGGGTAGACCAAGGAAAAGGTGGATGGATTGCGTGAGAGACGATATGAAAAGGAAGGATGTGAGTGACGAGATGACGGGCGATAGAGAGTTATGGAAGAAAAAAACATGCTGCGCCGACCCCAAGTAAATGGGAAAAGGGCCCGCGAATGATGACTTAGAGATTATTTTTGTATTCACATAAATTACTTGGGGTCAGCAACGCACTTGTAATTCCTCTAGGGTCGCAAGTGTCAATAGGCTACGGTGTCTGCTAACCACCAGGCAGGCCGTAAGCTTGTTTGCCACCGTCGTAGTATAAAAAAATTTAAGTAAAAAAAACTCACCCGGTATTTTTGATGGACTTCTTTTATGAACCCGTACCTGCAAAATATATATAGTTAATTCCATCTTACGAGGAAAATTTCTCCACTTACTATGTGTATAACATTTGTATCCATTGGCGGCAATACGAAGGGCGTTTTTTCGATCAAATATTATTGCCGGGGATTATCCTTATAAAATCGCATTTGGGTGCCAGAACTCTGATTTTTATAAAACCGATAGTTACTATCTAATACACCAATATTGTCCAAAAGGTAAGGTGTTTGTGCGTGGGTGTGTGCATGCGAACATGTGTGCGTGCGTGGGTGTGTGTGTGTGTGTGTGTGTGTGTGTGTGCGTGCGTATGTTGCGTGCGTGCGTGAGTTCGTGCATACATTCGTGCGTGTGGGCGTCTGTGCGTGAATGTATGTTTGCTGCAGCCACAGTACCAAAAGTGTTCATAGTGGCCAAAAGGGTGATTATTCTAGTGATCTTTATCAACGTGCTGATTTCATAGCAAAGTATGGTTGGCAAAAAAATACACAAGTTTTTTCATATTATTTTCCATACCTAAAAATTGCAGTAAGTTCTTTCTAACGTAAGTTTAACACATTATACAGGGTGTTTTTATTGATTTCCGTTCCTTCAAGCATATAGCCGTGCATAGCCATAGAAACGACGTAGCATATTTAATTTTTCGAAATTAAAGAAAAAAATATTTTTTTTCATTCTCATACATAATAATTTATTATATCACCAACGGTGAATGCAAAACAGCCTTAAAAATTAACGTGGAATTAAGCAAAAGTTTATGTCAAGTATGACAATATTCGGAATTCGAATGACACCGCACGTGACTCACGTCAACATTGTTTATTTGTTGAGGATGTTTTATACTATACTAGGGGCTAGGGGTGTTAATTAACGAAAATGAATTTTTGAATAACTTTGAAACAGTACGAATTGGGATACTAGTGTCTTAGAGAAAAATACCATATTTCATCTCAGGAATGTAACCTCGCAATTAACGGAATTCAATAAAAACACCCTGTATAATCAACTTGCAGATCTTCGTAACCTAAACACGAGTACCAGTAGATACCTTTGATTCATAATGAGGTCTTCGTGGTTGCCTCGATTGAGGTATACTCCGCCAGGGAACGCCAACATGCAGGACAAAAGCAGCAAGAACACTTCCAAGCCCTTCTTGCCTCGGTCTACGAAGTCTCCATTGAATATGTATGGATTCTCTGTCGACGGCAACCCATTCTAAAACAAAAAATAAAGTAAATAATTTTTAAGAAAAAAAAACCGACTTCAATGGGGGAGGCCGGTAAAGGATTATTATCCTTAGATGGTGCACTCTTAGATAGATATACAATAAAATAAAAATTGTTATAATGTATGTTTATAATGGTAGAAGACTAAGTACCCTCAATTCCTCATGGAATCATGAAAAAATCTTGCTTGCTTGACAAACAAAACGAAGAGAACAAATCGCCAAACGTGAACTACGCGTCGTTGAAGAGTTCCGTTCTGATCATCATCGGCAGTTCCACTTCATCAAATGTCACTTTTATGAATGAAAATGCTTGATTACTTCATGAAAATACTAAAATCACTATTTGTGTGCCTTTCACATTTGAGGAGCTCCCTCGATTCCTAATGGATCCCATCATCAGAACTCGAGCATGACAAAAATCAATCGTGAAAATAGAACTTGCTTAACAAACACAGCTAGAAGGACAAATCGCCAAACGTGAACTTTTCGTCGTTGAAGAGTTCTGTTCTGATCATCATCAGCAGTTCCACTTCATCAAATGTCACATTTTTGTATGATAATGCTCGATATGTTGATAAAAACACAAAAATCACTATATGTTTGCCTTTAAGATTTGAGGAGTTCCCTCAATTCCTCATGGATCCCATCATCAAAAATTGAGCATGACAAAAATTAATCGTGAAAATAGAACTTGCTTAACAAACGCAGCTAGGAGGACCAATCGCCAAACGTGAACTTTTCGTCGTTGAAGAGTTCTGTTCTGATCATCATCAGCAGTTCCACTTCATCAAATGTCACATTTTTGTATGAAAATGCTCGATTTGTTGATAAAAACACAAAAATCACTATATGTTTGCCTTTAAGATTTGAGGATTTCCCTCAATTCCTAATGTATCCCATCATCAGAAATCAAGCATGACAAAAATTAATCGTGAAAATAGAACTTGCTTAACAAACACTGCTAGGAGGACAAATCGCCAAACGTGAACTTTTTGTCGTTGAAGAGTTCTGTTCTGATCATCATCAGCAGTTCCACTTCATCCAATGTCACAGTTTTGGATGAAAATGCTTGACTTGTTGATAAAAACACAAAAATTACTATATGTTTGCCTTGAAGATTTGAGGAGTTCCCTCAATTCCTCATGGATCCCATCATCAGAACTGCGTTTTGACAAAAACGGGACCAACTTGGATATATATACTTACATTCAAAAAAAGAATTTTTCAAATCGGTTAAGAAATGACGGAGTTATGGACTAACACCATTAAAAAAAAAAAAAAAAAAAAAAACATACAACCGAATTGATAACCTCCTCTTTTGAAATTTTGAAGTTGGTTAAAAATATGAAGTTATAATCTTTTACAAATTGAGCTACACTTGTCCCGAGCACTGAATAATACCTTTTTACAAATTTTTATCAACCCTAAAAAGTTTATTCATATTAATAATACTTTTTATATTATTTTATTATTTAATACTTTTTCTCAAACATGCAAGGAAATTTCGTCATTACGTGCGTTATATTATATTATATAACATGCTTCAAAGTATCACGTTGCAGGCGGAACAACTCGGAAGAACTGTAAACGAATTTCATACAAAAATGAAGGCCCTGGCCGGAAAGTATTTTGTTTTTTAATTTTAATGTCATACATGGCTGTTAAATTTGTTTTAAGAGTGGTTTTTTTGTCTATAGTAATAATAATAATAATAATCATTCATTCACACGTAAGTTAACAGTTTGACACCAAAACACTTACGTGGTAACTAATCTAATACATATAGGAACTGTATTTGAGGTACACGTGCTTATACAATAAGATATGTCTACTTGGCTTGCAACCCTTCGTTTCCCGGCCTCTATATAGTAATGTAATATATACTATTTATATTACTATTGCGTAGTAATTAATCAAAGTTGAATAAATAACAAATAAATATGTATTGGGGACAATCTTACACAAATCGACCTAGTCCCAAACTAAGCAAAGCTTGTATTATGGGTACTAGACGACGATATACATACTTATATATGTAAATAAATATATACTTAAATACATAGAAAACATCCAAGACCCAGGGACAACATCCGTGCTAAATGCACAAATAATGCCTTGGCCGGGATTCGATCCGGGACCTCTAGTGTCACTACCAACTAGGCTAAACAGGCCGACTAAATAAAACTGAATATATTTTGCAATATTCTGCAAGTCAAGTTTTAAATATTTATGGAATCTCAGGCTAATGGCAATTCATTTTGTTTAATCAGATTCATAAAGTTTTCCGCACTACGACGTGCCGACAAGTTTATTCTACATTCTGCATTTTAAAATTGATCGATTAATATTAATTGGTAAAAGGAATTAAGAATTTAAGGTTTTTTATTTATGCAATTTATTTTGCCAGTAAGGCTTCGGCAGCAGCCCCTGTCAGACACTTTGGATTTACAGCGTCCATGATAAGACAAGGGACGCGCGGGAAACAGCCGACGGAATCTTACGGCGCGGATACAAAAGTTTCTTATTTACTGATGAAGTTTCAACTTAAGTTTAGTCATCCGTTAATGATGAAGGTGACTTAGGTACAGCTTAATTATTACGAGACGAGTCTACAAACCGTTACCAGTAGGTTAGCATTGTTTTTGTTGACACATAACTGTGCTACAATACCCAAATAGACAGCTTGCAACTCCAGAAAAATCACAAGAGCCTTGTTGACCCTTTGTTAACTTGAGGATTGATTGTGATGACAGCTAGATTCAGGTCCGACACTCTGAATACAGCGCATCCTCGGGAGCTCGACCTCACTCACCGTCAGGAACACGTAACTTATATTAATAATTTTAATAGGTATTCTGCTATTCGGAGCGAAGACGAATGCAACAAATTAAAGATCATAATAATTGACCCAGCCGCACTCGAGCCATAAATTATGTTACTAAGACGACTTTGTTTTATATGGTGTATATAGATTATTGCTCAGCTCGTGACCTCGGATGTTGTGATACATTCGAAACATCGGGCACACCTCAAAAAAGGTGAATAAATTTCAGTTGTACGCAATTAAGTTCTGTTATTCTGATTTTTAAAGACTGAGAAATGAAAATGAGGATTTTTCTGATATGCCTAATGTCGAGGTAGGTTGGTAAGACACATTTTGTAAGTTAGCCCAACAAGAGAAAATCGAAAGTCAAGCTCTTGTAACTGAGCAAACGTGCACGCTTAACAGGTCATTAGGAGGTAATTACTTTATCTCGCAGGCAATTATCCTGTCGCGTTAGTAGGTCGCAGCTAAGAGCAATCAGCGGACGTTTCGCGAATCCTTACATCTGCCGCGGTGTTTGTGGCCAAGGACGCTTACGCAACGTCTCGGCAAATCGATATGTTACGCAATCCCTCCTGTCAGTATGTTATCCTATTGAACGACATGACAACTGTCTCACCTAATTTCAGGGAAAGGTTCAAACTACCCGAACTCAAAGGCTTCTTCCAATAGAACATGTCGGGGTAAATTGACGCAAGTCGCATAGGTCGTGTGCGGCGGTTTAAAGGTCGTCAGTATGTTAACGGTAAAATATGGGGCTAAAGGAAATTTACTGGACACTTTAGCGTCGCATACGTTAGAGAAAATAGACCTAACAATTTTCCAAACAATACGTATCAACTTAGACTAGATAGAGTGAGGAGGGATAAAATGAAAACTGACTGGAGTAAGACGGAATATTGGACCTAAGGGAAACGCACAGAGCGGGCGCGGCGCAGTGCGGCGCGGAGGCGGTTTTACATTTTTGATCTTTCCGAGACTATTGACTGTAATTACTGCTTCATATTTCACACACGCCGTCTCCGCTCTACCGTGCTACCGAATACTGAGCGGATTTTTTGGTACGACGTCCCCCGGACCGCGTTCGCTTCACCAAAAACCCGCCTCCGCCACGCAACGACGCTGCTTCACTTACTCCCGCCCAAAACCTATCTTACCCTTACCCCTAAAATCAACTAATTTGTAATACCCGCTGTTCGTTAGCCAAATTCGATTACAATAAATGATAAGGCTGCACGGGCGAGATAAGAAGTTTGTATTGGTGACCAAAAGTAATCCCAGAGGAAGTCGCTCGGAGCGATACGGCTAGTCGGTCGTCCGTCGTAAAGATTGCCGGGGCCGACATCGAGGGAGTCATCTGTTTGGAAGTTATAGTAATTGCGTGCCCGAGAAAAACAGAAGATATCCCTACATCCTAATCCTATCGGTGTATGACAGGCTTTTACAAGCCCTTGAAAAATGGGTCAAGAAGTTTTGATTGATAGAAATGTAATAGAATATAACCGATTTACGCTAGGCTTATACTAATCAGTGTTAGATTAACGAAATCTAATTTAACTTTTCGGTCGCTAGTTATTAGGAACAAAAAGGTATTATAGGTTTATGTCGATGAACTAGGGAGTTCACAATCCCACTAATTACGGGAAAAAATTGCTGTAATTACAAGGACTCGTAGGACGATTGTGAACTAGGGTATCGATGTTTTGCGAACATTTTTTATTAGTTTTCTTTTGTTTTGTGTGTTGTAAGGACAACCATCAAGCAAATGTACAATCTTATTTTTGCAAAGCCACTTCAATATACTTAGATAGATAAATGTATATCCCGAAAGTTGAGCAGTAATCAAGCGAAAAGGTCAACCGAAAGCACCCTCGACGGATAAGTGAAATGTCAACTTTCATTACCGTTTAGAGAGGGGAATAATAACAGGAAAAACAATAGTAAATAAACGAGGTCATCCGGCGTAACAGGCGGTCAATCAAATAGCGGCTAGCGCAAATTAGATGACGCGTGCGCCGCTCCCTATTTGTTTGCCGTGACCGCTCTCGCCCGCGTTGCCCCCTTGACGTCAAAACTGCCCTTAATGAGCAGCGGTAAACACCGCGAAGGAAACCTCACTAGTACTCCGCACTCCGCATATATAGGTACGAACTCCGCATAGAAGTATAACAATAGAAGTCAATTAGTTAATGTCGCCGCTTCACTGGTTTAAAACATTCCTTGGCCTGCCAACCTTTGCGAAGGGCTCGTAGTTTCCGCTTTGTAGTGAAAACTGCCATTAAACAGAGATTCAGAAACAACATTATGCCGGCAGTTCAGTGTTATGCTTGATGGAAGGTAAAATATATGCCCTTGTTCATAAATGTGTATATATTTGGTTAAGATGCCATTATGTTTGTCACACAACATTTCGGTCGTAGGAAAAGGACAAAACTTATTTTGGTTGAGTTACAGGTATAACGGTATGTTAGAATCTTAATTATTTGTATGAGTAATAATAAAAAACCCCGTTCAACAAATACAAAACAATGTAATGAGCACACTATCATGGGAAGAGAGCCTACGAGTATATTGTTATTGTTAACGTAAGCTGATAGAAGATAATTTTCAAATAAATATAATAATATTGGTTGAAAAGAATCAAAATGAACAAAATAATTAGCGAGTAATAAACATAAACACTCTGCTAACTTATTAAGAATCATTATTTTGTAAAACTATACACGAATTGTCTTGTTCTAATATTATATATGATACTAGAAACGGTATTAAGTTCAAAAGCTATTAAGCTTTTATGAAAATGACTTTGTAAGGGAACGCCGCACAAACAAAGAATATGAGAGACTAAAAGCTTTGTTGTATGAAATCAACGAGTAACTCTATACGATTATTGATTATTTGACTTGATAACGAAAAGGTACCTCGGATATTCTGACGACCAAAAGCTTTAACAGACGCCGATAATTCAGTGATTGTGTCAAAAGAAATCGAGCAATGGATTTTTGCTGGTAACTTAAAGAAACATTAACGACAAGTTGAAAGGCAGGCGTCTGATACCAATATATTATTATCGTAACTTTGTAACACAATAAATGTTCTTAGTTTACTCGTATGTTAACTTCTGACTTTTGTAAAACGTGTTGTTATTATGTGACTAATTTATACTCGATTTAAATTAAGAAACGGCGATGTAAAAATATAACTACCTACATGTATGTACCTACGCGATTCAAGTCCCGTTAACTATAACTTTATTTGTATTAGTAAATATTAATTTTACTCACCCAATATTAGAAATTTCCGAACATGTTTGTAAAATTCTTATAGCTCGGAAATAAGTGTCCGCAAGTGGTCTATTATGCGGAACACAAAATACAAGAGTCAAATTAATTTATATAAATAAAATATGAATTAAATAGTTATTCGGGCACCAATTGCATGGACCCGGGCTTGTACTATGGATACTAGACAGCGAAATATACTTATATGAACAAATAATACTTAAATACATATAAAACATTCAAGACTCAGAAACACAGGAGAAGGAAGGGTATTTGTGTTCATCACACAAATAATGTCCTGAACGGGATTCCAACTGTTACTACACTACCAGCTAAGCCAAAATGGCCGTCGTACCGCTTCCATTACGTTTGACTTTAGTCACAAATTTGGAAATTCCACGTGGTTCCAAAAGGTAGGAAAGCATAATTATCATGTTTACTCATATTATAATTATAGGCGGCAGTTTATTAGAAGGGTAACGGGAAGCCTCCGACCCACATGCAATGTCAGAGCTCTCGCATTTCGCGAGCAGAACAATTTATTACGCGAACATTTTTCATGAACGTACAACAATCCATCAAAAATACTTCAGGTATCCTATTCCCAAATATTCATGATATTAATGACGAGTGAAGTGAAGATTCTCTGAGCTGGAATAACGGCTTATGTAATATGGGCTCTACATTTTGTCTCTAGGTAAATACAATTCCATTCCTGAGTGTAGTGGAGTGAAAGATTAACTGCGACAGGGCCAAGCAACTAAGTCGAGCTTTGTTGTTCTCTTATTTTATGCATATTCATGTTGAGTAGCAGTGATCCAGAATTAACTCAAAGGGACGTCGCCACAGCGCGGGTCGTATATTAATAGACACACTACTTACTCATTCATAAACGTATTTTCAGAAAAGGTAAACAACGTCATAAGTTGTTATACTTCGTGTCAACAGCTATGCAGTCAGCGTCATATAGTACGTAGCAGTGAAGATCATTACGTTTCAGGTGCGGCTAGGACAAGAGGTCGTTAATGGAATTTCATACAAACCTTGCAGGCCTAGGCCGGCAAAGTCCTCTTTTTTAATTTCCATTCCACATAAATTGTGGCACAGGCACCATGACATTCTGCCACTAAAAAATAAAACTTTTTTTTGTTGTTTATTTCATTGCATGTTTGAGAAAAGCACTATACATACCTCGGCGGTAAATATGGGGTTGCCCGCCTCAGACCTATCCGACCTCGCTTCGCTCGGCCGTCTATATATGTCTTCGGCCGGCAACCCCTTACGTCCCGGCCTCTGTAGTAATGTACTATTATAATATCAAAAATAATCATTAACAGCATAGAGAAAATAAATAAGAATAGAGAGCTCACTCCATACATCATTTTTTACTTATTATTTCGTAGTCGACATCTAGCGTCAAGTAGCGGAATTATCAGTACTGCTATAAAGATACTAGTATCTTTTATTATGTCACGTATAGCGGTGCTGACGAAAAGTGTATTTCTCAACAATTTACTACTAATATTTAAAGCAGAATGAGTTCAAAACGAGTTCCGGTTAATCCGGTTGTAATATGAGCTAAAAATGGTTAAGCATTTTATTGTTCGTTAGTCACGGCGTCTATTGTCGAGTAGCAGTACTGATAATACCGCTATTTGACGCTAGATATCGACTACGAAATAATAAGTAAAAAATGATGTATGGAGTCATATGCAGTGAGCTCTCTATTCTTACTTATTTTCTCTATGTTAACAGTGACTTAACCAAAGCTGACAAGTGAGGGTTATCGCGTATGAATTCGCCGCTAGAGGCGTTAGTGTGACGTGGCTCCTCGAAAATGTCAAATGTCACTGTTTGTGGGTGGGCTACAGATTCAGATTTATTTATTTCATGATAATAATTACAATAAGTTTGCATTCATGACAAAAATATAAGAATTAGCATCATGATCGTCAATTAAGATATAAAAATAATAATAATAAATAGAAATATATCCTAAAAATGACCGTCATTCATTAAACAATTCAATTCACATAAAATATAAGTAATTTAACAAATTTTAAATAAAAGCAGCATTAAATCGTATTGAAACACATTTAATATATTCGACTTGAATGTCACTACATTATTTAAAAGATAAAAGAAATAAATATTAAAGAATAATTATAGGCATTTCACAATAAAAGAATAATCATAATAATTTTAGCTAAATGTCCCTATATATTAAAAATGTAATTCCATGTACTCTTTCACAGAGTACAGAGGGCAATCCAACAAAAGGGTTCTTAGTTGATGCTTAAACTTTTCGTCAGAGGGCTCATTCCGTAAACCCGCAGGCAACAGTTCCAAGTAGGTTCGAAGTAGGTACGCGGTTTTATTTCTAGTTAGAATAATATGGAGAATATTTTGCAATACCTGAGACCTTATCGCGTGAGTGAATTACGGATCATTGAATGTCAGTGTTTTTTTTTTTATCTTACGGAAACTTATGTCTTCCTTTTGCCCGAACAATACGGGACTGCGCAACATTGTGGCGTGACCGATATTTTAAGGGTACGCTTTTAAAGTATTGAATATGATTAAAATGTAAACTTTTTCACGCCCGTAATAACTAACAACAAACTTTGACAGCTGGACCTCGCTCGACAGTGGCGCCAACTGGTGAGCACAAAAACGGCTGTCCTCATTGTTCAGGCCATCCAACGTTTAAACAAATATACCGGAGCACTCAAATCGCCATATACCCTATTACATTCGAGCCACCGCTGATATAGTGTAAACAAGCACACCGCGATTGGTAGCTAAGCACCCGAATTATCCAAAAATAAAACACAAAAAAACGGACCTACATTTTAAATGGTATAAGATTAATCTCGGGTCAATGGTCGGGATTGTGGTGAATAGGTTACTTAATAGTAATCTCTTCAAAGAATTTTGACAGTCATCGAGAAAATATCAACTTATCAGAGATCATTTCATTGCTTTCATTTGGAGCACGACGAATTTGCAGGTTTTTTTTATAATACTGCACTTGTACATCAGTTCTTGTAAATAATATAGCTTGTATATAGCTTGAAATCAACCATAAATTATTTTTATTTACTTGAAGATAATCAATGGACATCAAACCTAACCTTTTATCATGGGGGTCGAAGGGTGTAACCACAAAGTACAATATATATACTGAGATAGAGATACCAGTGAAATACTCCACATAGATCGTAGCGTCGTTGTGTATTTAGTAAGAACTAACCGCACGACCGTTGCATCTCTGTCACTTCAATATGCAAGTGCGATAGAAATAGCACCCAGTGACATCTGGTACAAACAAGTTAAACTAACATTTCCATAGAAAAATCCGTAATTTGAGCTGAAAGGCCCCTGGTGTGCACGTGACCCCTGGGTGGTGCTAAAATTGCAACAAACTGTCTTCTCCAAGATCTCACGGTTCGAAAATAAATGCCATACGACTATTATTTTTTCAAAATAAAATTATTGGAAATCAGATCACCGTTCGGATTATATTAAACGACCATTTAACCTTAAAACGCATGTAATATAATATAGTCCATTTTCCTAGTCTGTTGTGTCAGTATTTGGTCATATTGACTGTTACGTAGTATGTGACGCTGGCTGTGTTTTTATCAGTTATCACTTTCTAAACTAAAAGATAAAACACAATTTCAATGACTTAAAAGTTCTTGTATTTGGCTTTCTGAGGTAAACGTCTTTTACGTGAATGTTAAAAGCGGGAGTAAAAAAGAGAATATAAATGTGCATCCATCACCTTTGACTTTAATTAGAGCCTTACCTTGTGAAATATGACGAGCAAGTCATCTAGTTTGCCGTGCAGGTCGCCGCAGACGGTAATCTGACTAGAGATGGAAGTGGTGGCCACGTTGATGTTAGGGAGCCTTTTCAGTATTTGTGTGGCTTCCTTCAGAATTTGAGCCACGTGCTTCGCATGTAGACGGTGCTGGAATGTCGAGTATATTTCAAATCGATTCTAAAACGATAGAAAGAAAACAATGCAAAACATAAAGAATAACAAAAAGTGGAAGAAAGAAATAAAATGTTATTGAAAAACAGTAAGACACTAACTCACAAAATGTTAGAAGTTTACGTTATTTTTTTCAGATTATCCATTTATTTGAAAAGAATTACTGTGTCTTATGTATATTAAATTGTAACAATAACTGAACGTATAATAGCAAGCTTGTTACTTCAAAACAAAAATTGACATGGGATAGCACCCGGAAAGAATGAATACAAATGTAATTATTATAAAACAATCGAAAAGAATAACTTAAAAAGATTTTTCTAAAAATCATTCATCATGCTCCTAGCGTTATTCCCAGTACAGTTGCATCCTGAAGGATGCCTGGGGTCCGCTACTTAATCCCAAGGATTGCCGTAGGCACTAGTTTTTACGGAAGCGACTGCCATCTGACTCCAACCCGAGGGGGAAACTAGACCTTATTAGGATTAGGCTTGTCAAGTGAGTGGGCAATTTGACTGTTAGAAGTTCTCAAGCCGCCCGGAGGCCTACAACTTGGCTTAACGACTGCTATCATGGACAGCAACCGGGATCAACGGCTTAACGTGCCTTTCAAAGCACGGGAGCGCTCAGTTAGTAAGCTCTCAAAGCGGTCGCCCATCCAAGGACTGACCTCGCCCGACATTGCTAACCTCGCATACCGCACGCGGTACGCGGGCGCCGCTGGGCCACGAACGCTCCTTTCATTATGCACAAGATCTTTTAGCTATATCTTTTAAATGCGGTACAGACGCTACCAGTAATAATGATATGAATAATACTGTCATTCCTTCCATCATGATTCCTTGACTCTAACTATACCGCGAACAGTAATGGCATTACACAATGTTAATTAAATTATAACTGATTCTGTCCGGGTCGCAAAAGTCTTGAAAGTTTGATTATTCATGTTTATAAAATAGGAAATGTAAAATCATTGATTTTAAAGCAAAAAAGACTGTACGTGGTACAAAAGTTTGCAACTGTGCCGCGCGCGACAACGTAATCCAATTTTAGATCTACGGAAAAGTTACGGTTCCGGCTAACTTCAAGACTGGAACTACGAGGACAAGAGGACAGTACGTGACGTTCAAATAATTTTCAACTGCGTAATACGTAGTAGTCTTTGGAATTCGGATATTCATCTGGTAGTCAAGAAGACTTCTAAGAGTTACGTTTTGCATTTTATTTTGATGTGTTTCACTGACCGGCCTAACGAGCAAAATGTGCGAAAACATTTCTGAAATCAATTCTACGTGCGAATTATACGTCTCAGAATGACCCATGTTTTTTAAAATCAACCTGCCGGAGTCTAATAGCGTGCATATTTTGAGTAGGTAACTGAAGACAATGCATTGTTGGCACTGGTCTGACGATGGATATAAAAGTTGGCTAAAGGAATGGTCCTGATGAGGAGTTGACGCTAAAGTACCGTTGGCAGTCGGTTTTTCGACATTTTATTTTACAATTACAATTGTCATGTAAAAGAAACTAAACCTTCTCAAAATCTTTTTTTTATACCTGTCGATAAAATCTCGTCAGCGAAATGAAAGTGAAATAAAAGCTATACTAAATATCCAACCAGGAAATTAAAATTCATGAAAAAGCAAGATAAGCTGCATACCCTTTCCCTGAAATATTGAAACGGATTTTCTCCTTAAAATTAATCCTTAACATAAACTTCCTACCATAAAGCTTTTTAAGGAAAATTAAATTCATCCTCAGCATTTTATTGTTCACTTTGCGTTAAACAATATTTTTGAATGAATGCATACGTTTACACGAATAGCAACATAGCGAACATGTTTCATAATGTAATTGTATGAGATAAATAAACTAAACTACCTACATAAAATTCGGCATATATTTCCAAAAGGGGTAGACACACTCCTAGCATTGCCTAGGAATAAGAGTGAAGACTACCTATTCCATATCTACACATAAACCACAAGATGGGTTTATATTCCTGTTACCATATGTTTCGTGAAAAGCGTAAGTAAAGTTAAAGATGTCATAACTCATAACTGAAGATCCCAAGTCCCAGCGGAAGCTTGAACGACGCGAAGGATTCTGATATAATAATGTACCTTTTTTTTCCTAAAAGCCTCGATCAGTAGGTCGATATCCTTCCTCTGCAACGGGAACTCGATGTCAGGGCCGCGCGAGGGCTTCGGAGGCGCCGTTTCGTCCACGCCCCCACCCTCGTCAGATTCCTCCGAGAATACTTGCTCCACTGCAAATTAAAGAAAACCTTTCAACACATTTACTGTGATTCAAATTCCTGGCATAATTCGAGGGATGTTGCAGGGCCCTCTCGTCTAAGCTCGCGATATCTACAGGCGAAATATAACGCGAACAACACGCACTGTTCGTTGATTATGGCACTACGAAATGCCATCGCCATATATACTAATAACAGCAACTTTACGAAGTTTGTGTGTGTGTCACCGAACATTGTGCTAGTTCATGGTCTGTGTTGCTAGTTCCAAATTAGTAAAACCATTAAATAGTTCTCAATCATAGAGTTTGTTTGATAGAAAATGGAATCGCAAATAGTCGTACCTACCTATCACAAAGACGCCTTTAAATATTGTTCGTGTTAATAGTTAATTATACCTAACTGTTACAGTTTAGGACATATTATTTCTCCTTCTATTATCTATTTGCGATCTTTTGTTCTGCGTAAACTATAAACGATCAGTGGGTAGTTGAAAAGGCTTATCTATTGTAAATAGCAGCACAAATGTTTACCTTAGCGACAGATCCAAGTCCGTTTTGTTTTACACAACATAACTGTAGGAACGGTTGCCATTTTACAACTAGCTTTATTGTTTGATACAGACAATATTATCTCAGCGAAGATAACATACAGCCAAATATATAAATGATGTATAAAAGACCGAACACACGCTACCTTCGAGGTACAACTCACAACGGAACGATGACAGTGTTGGTTTTGTATAAAAATCCATGACACCGGCGAACACATTCGAACGGCCGAATTAAGGTTCAATACTTTTTACACTATCTCGAATGTCCATACGAATATTTTAGCGTACATATGTATTTGAAAAGAAGGTCATGCAAGAAACTCCAAACATCAGCAAACTATAACTTACGCCTATGTAGTTACATTCATTAGGTATACCAGCGGAAATAGCTAGTCAATCAAGGTTAGGCTGAAACGGTTAAGCTATTGTTAACCGTATCGATTAAATACTATTTTTACCAGCGACTCATCGGAAATAATTAATACCCATGCCTACAATAGAAGCTGAACAAATTATACGAAGAGTCCGACTGATAGATGTCAATCATTTAATTAATAAAGAACGGGTGGCATTTTAGTCGTGGATTACGTGTGACACCATTTCAGAAATAGCCGGGACCTAGTTGTATCTGCATTACCTAGTAGGAAAGGTCATTGCAGTTCGTACATTTATTGCATAACCTACGACGACGTGAGTACAGAGAGTCTATTTGACTAAAACGCGAAATCAAATTTGTATTGGTCGCGCGCGCTCGCTTCCAATGTACTCGTGCAACCTGCGTTCGTTAGCTTAGGTTGACATCCTGACTTGGCGAGGCGGGAGCGATATGCGATACCTATTTTGTTCTTTGGCGTGAGTTTACTGATGTAAGATTTCCTCCCTTGACGAAATACTGTCAGTATTACATTTGCGCAACAGTAATACCATGTGTAGAAGCGGGCCAGTACTGCATTCGTATCCTTTGGCACTGACAGCTGATAGTTTTCTCATATCGTACCTCTTCCGCATCGACAAATCAGGAAGGCGCCTTAGGGCCTCATCACACTGGCAGTGGCGATTTACGAGCGCTTTGCAAGCGACGCGGTTGTGTGATAAAGCCCTTAATTTTCGCTGCATTATCATTTAGGCGCCTTCGTGACTTGTCGATGCGGGGGCGGTACGATATGAGAAAACTGTCAGCTGTCAGTGTCAACCGATACTAATGCAGTACTGCCCCACTTCTGCGCATGGTATTACTACTGCGCAAACGTATTACTGACAGTATTTCGTCAAGTGAGGAAATCTCACATTAATTGTAAATTCACGTCAAATAGCAAAATACCTATGACATATCGCACCCGCCCCGCCAAGTCAGGAAGTCGCCTTACTGGACGGCGTAAGAGCCAAATTCCAAAGAAAATCTGCAAATCGATGTACAGTTTAGCCGTTTGGCACACGCATACTAGAGGTCAAAACAAAATGTTTGACCCGCAGTTCTTTAAAAAAATCCCTTAGGAGGAGGAGTGCTGAGTAATTTACTTTTGTATCTTTTTTTTTTCAAAAACCTGGCGTGTGTGGGTTAATTTCATTTACTTTGTTATTAATAAATAAAATTAATAAATGAAACAAATGAACTTTATTCTGCAAGTAGGCCGCGATGGCACTTTTACAAGTAAAAATCTACTAGCGTTTCTGCAAAAGAAGACCACTACCGAGAAGAAACGCCGAAAGAAACTCGACAGTCAGGCATTTTTTTCCCTAAAATATGCTTATTACAATGATAACACTTAACCTACTTAATATAAATAAATCAGAGTATGGTAACAAAAGAGCAAGAAGTAGTATAGTTCAAAAAGACAACATGTGTTTACTAATTTACTACACGTGGTACAATGAAAATATACATATATGAATATTAATTAAGAGTGCGCAGTATGCTCGGTTCTCCATACAAACGTATTTATGCTCTCATTTTAAAACGCCATGCTAGAATAACATGAAACTTTGTATACACAATGGGATATATCTAGGTTGGAACACAGTTTCTGTTGCTTGAAATTATAATGGAGAAAAAATACAGCGATTATTAAGGTTTTCATACCAGCCGTAAATAGTTATTTGTTATACAAGGGTGCAAAGTTGTATTTTACCCGCGAGTGTGGAATTGAAACTCGAGCCAGCGAAAGGATTCTATAGTTGAACATAAAATCCCATAAAATAGAATCCTGAGCGTAGCGAGTGTTTCAACACACGAGAAGTAAAATACAACTTTGCACCCGTGTGTAACACAAAACTTTTCTCCTCACTATAGCGAGGAAAGTGCAACCTGCAAAAAAACACAGTTCCACAGGCATGATTTTCATCACTGGAATCACCGATTCTTTTACGATATTATAACAGAAAACTCTGGAAGTTGTGTTTAATATTTACGTGAGTCGGAGTCCGTGACAAGTTGTGTATATTTTAGTTGACATTGACAACAATGACATTTCTGACGATGCGTTTTGAAATTGCATCGACTCAACTTGTGCGTTTACAATTATACTCAATATCATTGTTACTTATAGAGTTTGACTTAAATCATTAAATAAAGCTAAATTTGGTATTTTTTGGTAAATTCTCAAACCATTTATTTAATGATAATTGATATAAAACGAACCATTATTATGAGCGTTTTACGTTTTGTTATCTGTCAAAAGCTACTCAAACACGCTCCAAGGTCAAATTACTTTCCCCACTTGTGGATAAAATGCGTTTTTACCCGCTGGTTTCAAAGGATAAAATACGGCTTTCCGAGCTAGTGAGGGGAAAAAACTCAAAAAGCCGCTGTATTTTTTTTCTTTTACAATTTCTAGCAACAGAAACTATGGTCCGACCTAGATATGCCGGATCCCATTGTGTATACAAATTTTCATGTTATTCTAGCATGGCGTTTTAAAATGAGAGGGTAAATACGTTTGTATGGAGAACCGAGCCAGACCGAGCGTACTGCGCCCTCTTAATGCTATTTAGGTCTCCGGTTTGGGCCATGCATTTCTGTCAGTTAGATAGTCCTCGACCCTGTAATAAGCTTTTGACATCAACGATTTTTTCAAGTAACTTTTAAGGACTGGAAAGGGTACATTAGAAATTTCATCAGGTAACGTATTATAGAAATGGATACATTGACCGAAAAAAGACTATTTAGTGTCAATTTTATTTTTATTTCTAGTATTAAAATAATGGATGTCAGAATTTTTACAGAACGAGTCTAGGTTCTTAATGACATAAATAATATTCTCATAAATGTATTGGGACGCTACAGTTAAAATGTTAATTTCTTTAAAAAAATCTCTTAGAGATTCACTTGAGCCGAGGTTGTATATGGAGCGAATGGCTCTTTTTTGTAACACAAAGATTGTCTGTATCTCAGCTGCTTTACAATAATTTAAATATTTTACTCATAATAATTATGAAAACAGTTTCAAATCAATACAATTTTACGGAGGTGGCTGGCTGTACATACGTATTTGCCACTGCCCACTGCTCTAGATCGAAAACGTACCACTTTCAGTACGCCACTTTCTTATAGATGAACAATAACCCACTTTCCGAGTATGAGAAATGAAAAATGTATTTCAATCCAATACTTTTCAGTCAGATAGACCCACATAAAGTATGATACCGCAACATCGCGTGTTCAACTGTCTAGCAAGCATAATTAAAAAGTTCACAGTTTATGTGTAGCGACTGTGTAATAAACAGCACAGTCGCAACATTTACTCCTTGTCGCAAAAACATGTTTTTCTACTCCAGCATTGTAATCTGTCAATTAAATGACTGATAGCAGTATTAAAACAATTAACTTTTTTATACAAATGCAAGTCTACACCTTATACCAGTCATTATATGACTGGTGGGAGACTCAAAATGAATTTTCATACATTATTATACATCTATTTTTTTAAAGAGGCACACGTCGATGCTCTATTCTACCACCATATTCGACAGTAACTCTCGAATTTTGAGGGGTGATCAATAAGTTTTGATAATCAGTATTAAATATTGGAGATATGTAAATCGGTATATTTTAATTACAATACGAGTATACACACTTTCTTTATTTTGAAATACTTATTAACGTCATTCAATTGTTTTATTTTACCCCAATAAAAACAATTTTACTTTTTGAGGTCAACTTTTATACCTTCACTAGCGTTTGCCCGCGGCTTCGCCCGCGTATTAAGCGTAATTTTTAACCGTCTACAAAAAAAAGGATCTCTGTTTGACCCGTATATATGTATGTACGTATGTAGGTAATTATGTTTGTCCACCATTATCTCGCATTTGGCTGAACCGATTTAGATGCGTTTTCCAGAAAAGTAGTTGTTATATACATTCTGGGGGTTTCAGTATACGACGTTTCGTGATTGTGATTCACTAACAGGTGAACAGATGAAAAGTCAGTATACATTCTAAGAACCCGCAAACTGTTGAATTTCATTTGATTTTGGCAAAAATAAGGATCGAAAACTATTATCATACTTTTCCGAGAGGCCTAAGGGGAAAGGGCCGATGAAATAAAAGCATGTCTTGGCCCTTAGTAAAAGTATCTGTGCACTACAGTAACACCAATAGAAGGTCTGATAACGAATAAGCAGCGGTCGTAAACTCTGGTCCGTTGAAGTACAGAAATACGGTGGTAAATACTGACGATGTTGGAGGTAGACCATCCAGTAGAGTTCATAAACACTTTGAATGTAACGCACTCGGTCTTCCATAACACAAACTTTCCACGTTTGGCTTGTCATGTTGCTATTTACCTAAAATTAAACTTTGTTGTGAATTTGTCATTGCAAGTCAGATACATCTAAGTAATTTGTAGATGCAAACAGTGTTTGTAGCGCGTATTCCGTTCGCTTCCAAGTTTGTTTTTTATGAAGTAAAAATATCGCAGGGCAAAATAACTGGGTAGAGATTGACGAATAACACACACAGGTGGTATGGTAAACTCTTGGGTTTCCGATTCACCGCTTCCCCACTGTTTCATCTTACAATTCATTAGGAAAATGACCATGTGGAGTTTATATCAAACATTGAATTGCAATTTGGCACAAACTATCAAAAATTTTCATGTCTACAATATTAAATTAAAAATCGATGCCTTTTCTTAATTTATGACCCAAAAATCCATAAAAACGACACCCATATTGATATTTAGACATTTCAACCCCTTCGCACCCCAATAGGGGAGATGGTATTTCACGATCTCCAGGTTGGATTTTAAAACCATTGTTGTTCTCGTAATCAGCGACCCGATAAACCATAGAAACCATACCGATGTCGATTTTCAGAATTTGTCACCACATTTCCCCCTTTTAGGGATTGATTTTTTTAAAAACCTGAAACACGTGGTTACTCATTTATCGTTAGAAATACTTCTGTGAAGTTTCTAATAAAATAGTCCAACTAATCTTGTTTCCCCATACTAACTTCGTACTCCCATTTCACCCCCTTAAGGGTGAATTTTGAAAAATACTTTATTAGTGCACCCCTAGACCTTATAAGGAACCTACGTGCCAAATTTGGAATCTCTAGGACCAGCGGTTTGGGCTGTGCGTTGATATGTCAGTCAGTCAGTCAGTTAGTTTCTTCTTTTATATATTTAGACTAAGTCATCACATCACCAGCTCGTGATTTTCATGTAGTTGGTTTTGAACATATGTGAATGAGAAGTAGTAGTCGCAAGTTAGGGCTAAATAATGGGAATGTTTATCAGTTCTGATATTTACTCGAAGAGCACCACCCTTGTCAATTAGAAGGCTCTGAAGTACAATTTCTGCCGATAATTCGTGTTTTTTTTTCTTGAGCATATATATTTTTTGACAACTCTGATACAATAATTTTATACAACTCTCCAATAATATTTGAGCTCAATTGGTGAAAGCTAATCTCGCAATTTTTATTATTAGTCCAGGAAGAAGTCGAAAAATACACCCTAATTTTGGTGACAGATCTGGAGATAAAAAAAAAACCACTGCACAGATAACTTGCTTATTCCTTAAAGCATTATAATAATAAATAAATAATAATAAATAATAAATATTAGGGGACATTTTTACACAAATCGAACTAGTCCCACAGTAAGCTCAACAAGGCTTGTGTTATGGGTACCAGACGACGATATATTTAATAGATATATACTTAAATACATAGAAAACATCCAAGTCTCAGGAACAAATGTCTCTGCTCACCACAGAAACAAATGCCCTTACCGGGAATCGAACCCGGGACCTCTAGCTTCGGAGGCAATGGCACTACCAACTAAGCTAAACAGGCCGACTAAATTTTAAACCGATTAAATTATGATAATCCAAGTTTTTATTTTCAACTACAATATTATTATTCTTTATTAGTGCATCAGGACTTTTTCCACACCACTCCAAATAATTACAAAACCAACTCTTATTTTTGCCATCTTGTTATTAACCGACTTCAAAATTTCAAAAGAGGAGGTTATCAATTCGGTTGTTTTTTTTTTTCTTAACCGATTTGAACAATTTTTTTTTTATTGTATGTATATATATCCAAGTTGGTCCCGTTTTTGTCAAAAGGCAGTTCTGATGATGGGATCCATGAGGAATTGAGGGAACTCCTCAAATCTTTAAGGCAAATATATAGTGATTTTTGTGTTTTTATCAACAAGTCAAGCATTTGCATCCAAAAATGTGACATTGGATGAAGTGGAACTGCTGATGATGATCAGAACAGAACTCTTCAACGACGAAAAGTTCACGTGTGGCGATTTGTCCTCCTAGCTGTGTTTGTTAAGCAAGTTCTATTTTCACGATTAATTTTTGTCATGCTCGAGTTCTGATGATGGGTTCCATGAGGAGTTGAGGGAACTCCTCAATTCTTAAAGGCAAACATATAGTGATTTTTGTGTTTTTATCAACAAATCGAGCATTATCATACAAAAATGTGACATTTGATGAAGTGGAACTGCTGATGATGATCAGAACAGAACTCTTCAACGACGAAAAGTTCACGTTTGGCGATTTGTCCTTCTAGCGGTGTTTGTTAAGCAAGTTCTATTTTCACGATTGATTTTTGTCATGCTCGAGTTCTGATGATGGGATCCATTAGGAATCGAGGAAACTCCTCAAATGTGAAAGGCACACAAATAGTGATTTTTATTTTCATGAACTAATCAAGCATTTTCATTCATAAAAGTGACATTTGATGAAGTGGAACTGCTGATGATGATCAGAACGGAACTCTTCAACGACGCGTAGTTCACGTTTGGCGATTTGTTCTCTTCGTTTTGTTTGTCAAGCAAGCAAGGTTTTTCCATGATTTCATGAGGAATTGAGGGTACTTACTCTTCTACCATTATAAACATACTTATAGCCATTTTCGTATTTTATTGTATGGAATCTAAGAGTGCACCATCTAAGATGAATAATCTTTCACCGGACTCCCCCATTGAAGTCGGTTTTTTTTTCTTAAAAATTATTTTTTCCATTCAGATGTTTTTGTTCAGCAATTACAGAAAAACAAATGAATAATATTTATATAATTTTACTCTAATTTAATGTTGATTAGTGTCATGGTATAGCCCACATTAAAAAAATATCATTAATAGAGTGGTTCATACCGGTTATCAAAACTTATTGATCACCCGTCGTAAGAACCCTTATTATGTAACTGTTGCATAATAGTACATTACTACAGAGGCCGGGACGAAAGGGGTTGCCGGCCGGAGACACATAGACGGCCAAGCGAAGCGAGGCCGGATAGGTCTAAGGCGGGCAACCATACTTTTCCCGCCGCGGTATGTATAGTGCTTTTCTCAAACATGCAATGAAACAAACAACAAAAAATAAAAAGTTTTATTTTTAATACGCATAGTGGCAGCATGTCATGATGCCTGAGCCACAAATTTATGTGGAATGGAAATTAATAAAGAGGACTTTGCCGGCCGAGGCCTGCAAGATTTGTATGAAATTCCATTAACAACATCTTGTCCTAGCCGCTCCTGAAAGGTCATACTTCGCAGCCTATTATAAGGAACATAACATCAATATTTCATTACATGTTAGAGAAAAATACTATTATTGCTGCGCATTTCTCGCGACCCTTATCATATTATTCTGGAGATAGGCCCGTTTGTCAATTTTCCTTTCTCTGAAACGGGATAAAGAAACATGATTTCTGATTTCTTTACGTCACCGACTAACCGTCCAGCGGGATAATCAAGTACCTTTTCGGACGGGCGTTGGAAAATATCAAATGTCACATTTTCTAGGGGAAAATGACAGTTGATATGTTCTAACGGTCGAAAAGTTATCTGTTGTAGGTACTGTCAACCAATTTGATTTCTGTGCCAATTCGTACCTTGTCACATTGCAAATCAATATGAAAGCTGCTTGATATCTCATATTATTGTCACTGTGACAAGGTACGAAGTGGCCCAGAAATGGAATTGGTTGACGTACGTCGTCGGCTAACTTATAGCATAGATATAGTATGTTTTCAAACAAACACATATAGTTGTTATTGTGGTTTGAAATGTATAAGTACTGGAACAATATTCTTTTGCTATTTCAATAAATGACATGCAGGTGTATTAGAAAAAAAATAAGAATTTGTGGCTTAGTTCGGTTTTAAAGATAGGACGGCACGGCAGAATATATGTGCCACTTTTTAAGGTTCCGTAATCAACTAGGAACCCTTATAGTTTCGCCATGTCCGTCTGTCTGTCTGTCTGAGGCTTTGCTCTGTAATAGTTAGTGCTAGAAAGCTGCAATTTTGTATGGTTATACATATAAATCAATAATTCAGACAAAGCCGTAAAATAAAATCTAAAAAATACAGCGATTATTATTTTCATCCACAACCACTATATCTTCCAAAGGACGTCCATTGCTGGACATAGCCTCCCCCAAATTCACGGGGGATGTATGCCATAATCGCCACGCTTGGCATGCGGGTTGACGATCGCAGTATCTCCACCGCACTCCAGGGATGCTGGAGTGCGGTTTTCATACAAGGCCTAAAAACTCAATAACTCGCTGTATTTTTTTTTCTATTGTAATTTTTAATTAAAACCAAATGCGATGTAGCAAAATTGTAAATAATTTCATACTCAAGGACCACAGTACACACACAGTACAGTTAGATATACTCCAATGTATTAAAAAGAAAGATTTCCAAGAAGGTACTATTTACTAAAGAACCCAAAACTAGCTTCACGTACGCTACATAAAATGCGTCGAGAAGGTTCCATAAGTACCTGAATCGGGGGATTTGGCTTAAGATTTGTATTTGTGCGTGAGGAATAATATATCTAGTGAAGATTTACTCAGTTTTTTAGGGTTCCGTAGCCAAAATGGCAAATACGGAACCCTTATAGTTTTGTCATGTCATGTCGGGCCATCCGTCCGTCCGTTCGTATGTCACAGCCGATTTACTCGGTGACTATGACCACTGCAATTATGAAATTTGGTGTGAAGGTTTATGTTATGAACCGCTATAGAAATATGATGACCACTTACATGTAACGGGGGCGTCAAAAAATTGCATGCACATAGGCGTGTGGGGTATCTATGGATAGGCCTTCAAAAATGACATAGAGATTTCTCAAAATTTTTGCATTTCAGTCAACCGTTGTTCAGATATTAGCTGTCAAAGTCGTAAAAAGTTTGCCCCCCCCCCCCCCCTCTAATTTCCAAACTACATTAATAAATTCTTTCAACCATTTTTGGTTTGCACACGATATAGGTTTAACGGTTTTTGAGTTATTGCTAAAAACTGTCTTGCCAAAACAAAAGGAAATACAGTAAGTTTCCTACGAAGATACGACCTTTTTTGATTAAATGTATTCTATAGTGAATTTAAATGTAGATTACGAGGCTGTGTCGGTACGGAACCCTTCTTTGTGCGTGGTCCGACACGCACTTGGTCGGTTTTTGTTTTGTACTACGACGGTGGCAGACACACATTCGGCCAGCCTGATGGTAAACAGACACCGTAGCTTATGGACACTTGTTACTGCAGAACACTCACATCCGCATGAAGATCCTTGTAATGAATTGATGAGAGCAATTAGTGGTGCAATTATGGCTGCTGCGGGTTTCTGTAAGATGGAGGTAACTCCAGTTTAGCTTATTTTTATATACCACGTCGGTGGCAAACGAGGGTGCGGTCCACCTGGTGCTAAGCGGTCACCGCAGCCTTTGGATGGCAGCAACTGCAGGGGCGTTGCGGACCCTTTAAAAGTTATACACTCACTAGCTGTTGCCCGCGACTTCGTCCGCGTCTTCGCTCCTATTGGTCACAGCGTGATGTTATATAGCCTAAAGCCTTCCTCGATAAATGGATTATCCAACACAAAAATAATTTTTCATTTCGAACCAGTAGTTCCTGAGATTAGCGCGTTCAAACAAACAAACAAATTTTTCAGCTTTATAATATTAGTATAGATTTCTTGAAGAACCCCATACTACTTGTAGCCCCTCGGTAAAACCTCTGCAGGGAGCTCATTCCCCAACTGGAGCGTCCTAGGGAAGAAATACCTCTCTGAAACCGCACCGTACACTACCATTTAGGGTTTAAGGTGAGGATGAATGTCATGCTGAAGGCGAGCGGTCCGACGGTAGAAAGCGGCCGTGGACCGTGTCGAACAATATGCTCCAAATATACGAGATAACTTCCCGCAGTGCACAACCTCTGTAAAACATTATGTTTTAGAGAGAAGTACGTATCTCTAAATAATAGCGAAAGAATTGTATAAGAATCGTAGTATTCGAAGTTCTTTGATCTCTGTCCAATCCAATGAATGCGAACGTGACTACCTACTCAATACTTATGTACCTTGGATGTATAAAAATCTGTTGTCTACCTTTCTACTTGTATAAAATCTGCTGCTGCTGTAATTAAAGTCTGGGTTTTTGATTTGGTTTTCATTTGTTTAGGATTAATATATATGAAGAATATTTTTATCGCACTGCAAATAAATACCAATAAGGTGAAGGTTACTGTTTTATCAATTCAGTGCCACCTCGGATCACTGAGATAACACCAATTTTGTAGTATGGATTCTTGATATTCATACCTACCAATAGATTCATTTGGTTACGCAACATGAGTAGGTGTGTTAACCCTATAACCGCCATCGTCCGCTATATCAAACAGTGCAAGGTAAATGACATCTTTATTTATGATAGAGTTTAAAATTACAGGTAACAGTTTTGACATCCAGCAGTTAAAGGGTTAATGTGTGAAGTCCATACCTATACAACATTAGACACTTTATATAATATCAAGTAGAATTTTGGTCAAGTGCAAGTTGAATTTTAGATTTCCCATACATTTTGAGACCTGATGAAGGCAACGAGCAACTATTTAAAAGTTTTTTTCGCGGGATCTCCCTTTAATATTTATTATATTTTATTATGTTTTTATTATTTGTTGTTAGAGCGGTAACAGAAATACATCATCTGTGAAAATTTCAACTGCCTAGCATCGCGGTTCATGAGATACAGCGTAGTGACAGGTGGACAGTCAGACGGACGGACGGACGGACAGGGGAGTCTTAGTAATAGGATCCCGTTTTACCCTTACGGTACGGAACCCTAAAAAGAATTACATTCTGGTCCGATGAGGTGAACTTACATACAGAGGCGGTGCGCGAAGTGCGTTCGGATGACACCCGACCGCTGCTGTCCCTCATGTGGCTCAGAAGCGCGTTGAAGAAGTTGTACAGCTGAAACATATGCTTATATCAGAACATTTTTTTTTATGTACAACAACGTTGGCAAACAAGCTTACGGCCTGCCTGATGGTAAGCAGACATCGTGGCCTATGGACGCTTGCAAATCTAGAAGAATCCCAAGCGCGTTGCCGACCCTTTATTCTTTTTTTTAATCGGTGTGTTGACAGCTAGATACCTTATGCAGTTCCCTCACTCTCAACGCAACGTATCCTCCTCGGGAGCTCTGGCGAGCATGCATGAATGAGCGCACTCCCAAGGCCGGCAACGCACTTACAACCCCTCTGGTGTTGCGAGTGTACATGGGCGGCGCTTATCGCTTACCATCAGGCGATTCGTCTCCCCGTTTGCGTCTTATATCATTAACCTCTATAAATGATGACTATGATGATGATGTGATGATGATGTGTAGTACTAGTGATAAGTCACATTTTCTTTTCTTTTATTATATCTTTGATTTAAAATAAAAATATTAATAAAATTTAAAATGCATGCCTTAGGTAGGAAGACACAGATGTTAGCAGTGGTTGCCTATAATTGGATAAGCATCTATCACGAACTGTGTAAATGATATAAGAACATTGTATGATGTTTATCTGTTGGCGATCCTTAATAAACAAATAAATTAATTAATTAAAAAAACATGCCTAAAGAGCAAGTAGTGGTGTTATGAGTATTCTGTAAGTTGGAGGTACTTCCTCAGTTGGGCTGCTTCTAATATAAGTGAGATGACGTTCCGCTGTGTCCTACCTCTCTTGTTAGTTACAGAAATCATAAACAACTTAATATGAATATAATTTGTAATAAATAAAATTATCACAAAACATACTTAAATACCTTTAATTTATTTTAAGTTCAAATTACCCCGTGCCATTTCAGGTGCAAAGATACCCACCATGCTCGCTGCGTTACCGCATTAAATCACGCTAACTTTTGCAACAGGAATTACCCGAAACGAGGGTCATTACCTAGAAGTATTTATAAAAAAAACATAATAAACATTATGACCGCCTGTGTTAACCTCAACTTTTGAAGTTCTTTGCTATAATAGCTCGTAGATTTATTTATTGATATCTGAGGTGCGCAATAAAGAGTATTGAATTGTTCTATGACAATCCCAAGATTAAGAAGAATCTAACAATATCGCTTATGTGTATACCAGAGTGGATGACTTATATGCAACAATGCGTAAGACACACTGGTCCTTTGTCAGGAGAGTGAGCGAATCGACGAACAACATTGTTAACGTGGTGTACACAACCTGCTACCGTAAAAATAAGGCGCCAATAATGGCATTGTTACAATGAACATTTTTAATTAATATTATATTTTCAATTGTTTGTTTAATATATGTATAATGTTTAGTCTGAAATATTGTTAAACTGTAACAGAAGGGTTCATACCTAAATAAACAACTATTTATTATACCTTTAATTAACGGGTAATCCACAGTTGAAAAAAACTAGTCCTCCCTCCTGTGGCAAATACCTAACGGCATATGAGTATGATATGAGCATGAAAGTTATAATTTTATTGCATAGATTTATAAGAACAGATACTCCGATTATGCTGATTAGGTATCCAACCAAAAATTTGCCTTTATAGCCCATTCACTTTGGCGATGTCCACAAAAAATATCTGTATCACTCCCGACAAGGCCTAGAAACAATGGCACACAATTACTTGTACAGTCAACGGCAAATGTAGATGATCGTTTTTTGTCCTTTGTCGCACTAACGTGACAAGTTTGACAGTTGGGATGCGCCAAAGTAGTGAAAGTGACAAGGTACTAAAATGATCATCTACTTTTTCTGTTGACTGTACCATAATCAGCTGGCTTCATTATAAATCGGAATACCTGAGCCATGTACAGCTAATTTATGATGAAGTATTAATAGACAATACGGGCTAGTCGGGTGTTTTCAAAGATCTAAAAAATTCAGGGTACGCGAGGGCATGTGGGGTGCGGGTGATTGCGCAAACATATGGGGGCGATGTTAGGCTTAAAATATTCGCTCAATGAAACAAAACGTGTGCGATATTGTAGCTTTTGTTCCGTAATCTTTTTCACCGGCGAAACGTACGCAGTATTTATGGCCAAGGTGATACTGTAGGGCTGAAAGGTGATTTATCACCATTACAAAGAGATAATCCTAAAACAAGAGGATTGCGGCTAAATCCTTTTATTTAACCCTCAATAAGGCAGCTGACAAGTTAAACTCGTACAGGAAACTGGATTCTGTTTCAATATTGGTTAGAAATAGTCACAATTTACGTAAAAGGCCCGAGCAAATAGCGAGGGATATTTGTGTAGCTAAGGGATAAAGGATATTATAAAACGGGTCGGGTCGTGTGGGGAAATATTTACAAATGCTTGGACATGAGGCTGACACTATATTACACTAGATACATAGAGGGCTACAACACACAGAACCTTTATTCCCATTTTATTCTTCTTCATAGAATATAGGTGTCGATAGGAGAGTTGAGGCGCATTACACACACAACTACAAGGTGAACTAATTGCAAGGAAGCGGCCAAGTGCGTGTCAGGGCACGAGCAATGTAGGGTTCCGTAGCTGTCCACCCGTGACAATAGACGATCCAAAACTTATATTTACTCTATATTTGAGATAATTAACAACATACCTAAGTAATCAATAAAAAAATTACGAAAGTATGTTTTTCCAAGTACATTTCATTAATTCGGCTATTACTCGTTACCGAGTCATTTTGCTGTTACCTTGTTTACTAAGGAACCCACAGATTTACTACGGGATCTGTGACGGAACCCTAAAAATGATAATGAATGAACGAATGTGTGAATGTGATTGAAGTACACGATTGCATAGGAATTCGCAGCTGGAAAATATATACATACATACATATACAATCACGCCTGTTTCCCAGAGGGGTAGGCAGAGATCACGGATATCCATTTGCTACGATACTGACATAAAATACAACTCTCGCTTCATGAACTCTCATAACATTCTTTATCAATTAGGGTACTCTTGACTTGGCCTTTCTGCAGAATGTCTCCGATTTGGTCGGAGTACGTTCGTCGACCTCTCTCAATTCCAACTTTTCCATACAGCCTTCATACACTCGTTTTGTCAATCGAAAATATATCAAGGAAAATATATCAATACATAATTTATACTTCCACCTACAATATCTTTTATTAATTAAGAAACCAAACCTGTATATAAAGCTATCAGAAACGGATAATGTTGCGTATATTCTCGCGTATGTTAATTATCAGACCGACCGAGTGAACGAAGGGAGTGAACTTTCTCCGTTTCAGCTTGGGTTAGCTTGGCTCTACAGGTCGCATTTTCAACATAATTTTCGTGAAATTTTGTCAGCTGGTTCGATAATTATATACACTACCGTCAGAAAGTTTAAAACCAAACACAAAATATGCAAATAATCAACATTGATTGATTATCCACTCAGTTTTGATTCATCTGTTTAGCCTAGTTGGTAGTGACACTGTCTAGCTTCGGAGGCAGTGTCACTACCAACTAGGCTAAACAGATGAATCAAAACTGAGTGGATAAATGTTGATTATTTGCATATTTTGTGTTTGGTCCCGGGTTCGAATCCCGACCAGGGCATTATTTGTGCATTTAGCACGGATTTTGTTCTTGGGTCTTGGATGTTCTCTATGTATTTAAGTATGTATTTATCTATATAAGTATGTCTATCGTCGCCTAGTACCCATAGTACAAGCTTTGCTTAGTTTGGGACTAGGTCGATTTGTGTAAGAATGTCCGTAGTAATCTCAACCAGTTTGCAAAAGTCCAATCCTTGTGAGAAATAGCCCATTGCAATCTTTTTGCCTTGTTTGGTTTGCGTAGTATGAAAATGAAAATTAAACTAAAAATTGTGTTTGGTCCTAAACTTTTTGACGGTAGTGTAAGTAGATTTTTTCGCCAAGGTATGCTACATTTGGAAATAAATAAATTAGAAAAAAAAACCACAAGATTCTAGAGCCTACTAGTTCTAATAATAAATCTAAACTAAATACCTTGAAAAACCTCTTAGAAGATTATAACACCGATATCAAAATCCCGCTGTCATTTTATGACATATTGTTCTGTGCGTGACCTCAACTCCGGTGCCGATACCCATATTACTTATCAAGTTATCAGTCGATCGGAATGTTCAGTAAGTCGATGTAAAAACATCAGATCAAACTCTTTCAGCATTGCACCTTGGATTTACATACATATTTTCTCATAATTAGATGTCAATTTGACCAAAGAAGAATCGAGTATATTTCCAGATTAGTCTAAACAAATTTGACATTTAACCCTACAGGGCCTCTAGTCGTTATTTCGGGTGGTCGAACCCCGCCTAAATGTAATTATGGAAATATTACATTAGGGAATAGGTATAATGTTAAATTGGTTTGTTTACGTTTTATAATAAACGATTAAACGATGTCTCCCTATTTGACATGATTGTTTGTATAGACTCAAAGTCCATTTGATATCATGTACTACTTAACTCAATTTTAGGTGAAAATCATTCCGCGACTGAAACAACTACGCTACAGAATATGAGGTTAATTATTCCTCGTACGTCTAAAAGTAGCAAAATATGAGCTTGTGAATGAACTGGTGAGGTGTGCTCTTTTTGGCTGTGTGTTTCATGTGGAGAATGTTCACGCGCCTGGCTGGGCAGCGATAAGCAGGGCTGTCATTCACAACGGTTCACCTGACACGTGAACCAATGTAGTCAGACCTCTGATTACGCGTTTTTATTACGAAGCCCGGTGACAAGATGTAGGTATCGGAGAGAGTGGCGAGGTGAAATAAGTTGTGAATAGCACAGCAGGGCGGCGGCCGGTCGCCCCGTAGCGAGAACCCTTGTGCCACGTTCGCCCTTACACACCTTAATTAAAAGATCAGTGAAAGGGTAATAGTAAAACATACAAGTTAACAATAATGACATATTCTCACAACTTCGGTCATGCTCCACGAAAAGCCGTAAAAACTCGACAACTGCAGCTTATCCTGATTCTTAATGAAAATCTAGAATGGCTATAAACATTGGTTGGAAAGGTTTACGACCGAGTAGTTTCAGTCTCTAGCCACATTCACAAAAAATATCCATTTAAAATATTATGTTACTTCACGAGTACATTATTCGACAAACAAGGTTTTTTTTAATTAAATTACTATGTATAAACAAGCTTTTAGAGAAACAAACTGAAGTCGATCGACGATGACAGATAAAGAAGAAGAATTTATCAAAGGTAAAATGAAAAATAAATCCCTCTTGATTTATATTTAATTGAATAATACCTCCTGGTAAAAGATAATTGGTTATTCCAAAACTTTTTTTAAACCAAAATTATTTTAAAAGCAATGTATGGCTGAATATGATTGAAGTTGATCAAATAATAGTAGATTGTATAACCAGGGTCTACAATAATCAACAACGGAGCGAAATAGGTATTATTTTATGTTCGATGGGGTAATATGGCTTTTGAACCAGAGTTATATACTCTAAATGGCCTTAATATGGCACACTTGCCGAGCATGAGAAGTGAAAAATTTTACAGGGTTTTTTTATTCATATCCGTTCCTTCTAGCATATAGCCGTAGAAACGACGTAGCATATTTAGTTTTTGAATATTCAAGATGTTTTTTTTTTCATTTTCATACAAAATAATTAATTATATCACCAAAGCTGAATGAAAACCGGCCTTAAGAGTTAACGTGGAGTTAAGCAAAAGTTAATGTCAAGTATAATAATTCGAAATTCGAATGACACGCACGTCAACATTGTTTAATTGTTAAGGATCTTTTATACTATACTAGGGGCGTTAATTAACGAAAATGAATTCTTGAATATCTTCGAAATGGTACGAATTGGG
Source organism: Notocelia uddmanniana (assembly GCA_905163555.1). NCBI lineage: Eukaryota > Metazoa > Arthropoda > Insecta > Lepidoptera > Tortricidae > Notocelia > Notocelia uddmanniana. Next base: position 30,847,691 of record LR991055.1, read on the forward strand.
ATACTAATACTAGTGTCTTAGAGAAGATTACTTTATTTCATCTCAGGATTGTTCAGTTATCAGCTGTAAAAATATATCCTTAGCTCTTATGTCGGCGGATTAAGGTTGCGGTACGTATTTATGAGAGGATTAAATCGATACGTATTTTTTCAGTTGACCGTACCCTCGCAATTAACGGAATTCAATAAAAACACCCTATAGGTATGCCTACCTATACCTATACAATTTCTCACTTCTATGTACAGTCGTGGACTTTAAATTGGGACCCCCTTAAGGTTGACAGTCCTGTCAAACGGTATACACATTCAAAGCAAAATTTTACGAAATGGGTCACAAATTAAAAAACTCGACTGTGTGTGTATGTACCAAAGGTGTTAAGACATAATTACTATAGTTTATTGATATAAAAGTAACAATTACGATTATGTTTTGTGAACAATTCATATAAATTAAACATTACTAGTTGGTTCCCTACTAACATTAAATACATTGGCCTCTCCATAGACTTTAATATCGAGGTTAAATGGAATTTAAACAAAACTATATTTTAACAACGGCCACGCACAGCATCCTAATTCGCTATCCGAGGTCCATGCACGAGCTGCGTAACGTTTGTACCTCAATTAAATTACGACTGTTTATTTCCCTAAATACAATCATGGGTATGGGTAACGAAATGGAGAAATTACATTTCACCTGCCTCACATGGGCCGTTCGTCGCCGAAATTTTGGAACAGACATACCTATACAGATTTCAAATTCAAGGGAAATTTTTAATGCTCCGAGCAGGATTCGAACCTGCGACATCTGGCATAAGCGGCCAGTCGCTCTAGCCTCTGAGCTATCAGAACAACCAAGCTGGTGCACGAAATCCTTCAATAGTCCCCTCTTACAACGCCTTAAGGAGGCGTACAATTTTCAAATTTTCCCTTTAATTTGAAATTTAGAATTTTCGTTAGCAGCGTTACTGCCTGATAAAAAATTAAGACATATACAGAACCTATTAATTCGAGGATACTTGTTTCATTTGATTAGTATCTAATCATAGAAAACGTTAAATTTGTCTTATAAAGCAGTAGGGTCTGCTAAGGAAATAATATTGAAGTATAAGAGTGAATTTTGGAAACAATATAGCTTCTAGCTGGATTCCAACCCAGTGGCCTTCTGGCAGACTTCTGGTTATTTGTCAAACATCTGCAAGTTACCGCTCCGTCGCGTCAGTGGAAACGCACTTAAGGAGGTGTATGTTCAGCTCGAACCATGTTTGTTTTTCATAAATAAAAAATATTTGGTATGAAATTCTAGTTATGGAAAACAACAACAAAAGTGAAACAATAACTTTTCTTGTATACTACATACACGTCACTATTGTCACAGTATTGAATCTCGGCACGTACGTCGTTGTATTGATAAACGGTCGCACTCTTTACTTTGTGACCCATTTCGCATTTTTTTTTCTTTGAACTGCTATATGGTACAATAGGACTTTCAACCTTAAGGGTGTCACAAATTAAAGTCCTTTTTTTTTAAGTAACTACTCCGGGATTGAAAAGTGTAGGAACCGACTAAAAGGTTACATGTACAACGAAGAAAACTCCTGTACTTCTAGTACCTTTAATTAATGCCGAACCTTAGTTCGGGATTTATTATACGTACTAGAAGTACGACCTTAGTCGGCGATTTATTTATGGCATTGCATCCATGGTTTACATTTCGGTCTTACATTAGTATAGTAGGTTTCTCATGGACTCTGGTAGGGCACAGCAATAATTATAAGTACAATATTTTTATAATCGAAATATTTATGGATAAAATAATTAAAAATGTCAAATAATAATGTTGGATTCGAATAGTCAGATATTATTCAGGATAAAATATTAATTTGATTTACACTTAAATTAAATGTCATGTGATGAAGATTTGGGTTATACAATATTTAATCATTTATTTTTGGAGTTTCAAAACAGCTTTATAAACTTGTTAATATAAAACAATTGTTATAGAAACACTAAAAATTTATACATTTGATCATTAAAAAAGCCCTTGAGGCTATAATTTTTTTATTTACATAATATTACAGTTGTAACTTAACCATTGCACTGGTAAACATAGGTACATAAAGGAAACTAAAATTATATTGGAACACTAGATTGCCTGCTATCCATCATCTCTAACCATCTCTCAAAACTTTATATAATAACATTTATCTACTAAAAAAATATTTAATTGTTTATTGAACTGCTTTTCATTTGTATTATATATTTTCACTGCGACCACGTTTGGACTTGCTATAAGCAGTTTAAGTTTGGAGCTGGTAGGTGGTGCCAGATTGTATTTAAATCTGGTTTCATGTTGCCGAGGTTGGTCTGCTAGTTTAGTAAAGAACTGCGGATGTTGACTTACAAAAATATATATTGAGGTTAGTGTCAAGAGTTTATGATTGATAAATGATAAAGTATGTTCTCTGGTTCTAATACTAACCGAAATCCGTATGCACTTTTTTTGTAAAATAAATAAATCGTCTATGTCCGTACTATTGCCCCAAAGTATTATCCCGTAGGTTAACCAAGAAAAAAGCGTATGCGTAGTATTCAGTTAAGACGCATTGCACATTTGTAGCTCTCTTCAATTCTCTTAGTGCTTAAATAAATTGAGGTAGTTTGTTTTTAATTTTTTTAACGTGTGATTTCCAATTTATATGGGTATTGATGTCCAAACCGAGGAGGGCGAATTCCAGTGCTGTTCTATTGAAGGTGATATTAATGTCCAAATACTTTTTGATAAGGTCCAAATTGCATAATATTTGTTTCCAAATAATTAATTTCCAAGTTGTGATCAGTTAGCAAGTCCGACAGTTTTGTTAGTATGTTATTTATGTACCCGGGTATGTCCTTAAACTACGACCAAGACCACCGGGGAATGGGCAGCAGCATTCCTAGAGTGCGGTGGAGAAACTGCGATCGCCAACCCGCATGCCAAGCGTGGCGATTATGGCATTTACCCCCCATGAAATTGGGGGAGGCCTATGTCTAGCAGTGGACGTCCTAGGGCTGATATGGTGGTGGTGGTGGTTATTTATGTCAAAATGTATGTCTTAGTTATTCCGGCATGATGTTAGAACCGAGATATCGTCTGCAAAAAGTACACATGACTCCTTTATACTTTGAGGGAGATTATTGATATAAATCAAGAATAATATACAACCGATGCGACTTCCTTGGGGTATTGAGTGTTTAACCAATTGTGATGGAATGAGATCAAAAATAACTGTCAATATCGACATGAATTTTATTCTTATAACCTCTTATCACTAGCATCTCTGTAAGTTATAGACATCGTTTTTTTTTTTTAATTTTACAAACTTCCATAAACTGACTCGACAAAAAATCTATATCGTTATCGAAACTGCTCACAAAATTTCACGAGAATCGGTTGAGAAATGCAACCTGTAGAGGAGAACATTTTTTTCGAAGCTAATGCGGAGACCTTCTTTTCACTTGGTCGATTGCCAGCAGCATACATAAATCAAATATCCTCAGATTTAATTTGAACAAAACCAACACGTCACGTCATTAATTCACCTCTGTTTGTTATTGCATAATTATTTTTAAGTTTGGTAGTATTATTTGCTGTTAAGTCGCTTAAATTCTAAACTCTGTAAGCATCTTCGAGCATTTCAATGATTTTGTAATACAGCATACGTCAATTGTTTTGTGGTGGCAACCCACTTTTTTACATTTCATATCTCAAAATCTGTCACCCACTTTAAAGTCCTGCGATTCCGACTACACCCCTACAACTCAACAGTACTATGCAAATCTTGGATCAGGTCGCATATATATAGTTCTCAAATCATATGAAATTCTCTCAGTAAATATCAGTTCTGTAAACTCAAACACGCTCCACCGGTGTGAAGTTAGCGGCCGCCTATAACTCGCCCAAATTAAGATGTCAAGTTTTCCGTAAAATTAAAAATTGCGAAAAATGCAGAAAAAGCTACACTTATCACCAAAAAGTACTCAAATACATCAAAATAAACTTCAATAGCAGTAAGTGACGCAACCCAACAAACACTACACAAGTTTAGGAGTACTTGCAGTGTAACTTGACTTAACTTGATTTTCAGCATGTTAGATGGCAAGCGAGTAGACTCGTGCAGAATGATGAATTAGCTGTGAAATAAGACTAAATCTAGAGTGATACTAGACCGTGTAGGTTAGTAAGTGAAGCGATTGAAATCCAATTTCCAATTTTAAGAATATTTTTAGTAATACTTGATTTTAAGCGGGTAAGACTGCAAGCGAGTATATAGCAGCTATATATTCGTGCAGAACGATAAACGAACTCTCAAAGGAGACTATTTTTAGATTAATACAAGACTGCATTAGCAGATAAGTGAAGCAATCCAGCAAAGAGACGCAGTTTTAGGGGTAAATCCTACGTATTATTCGTATTTTACGAGCCTCTGACAACATTAATATTATGTCACACGTAACCAAAGCATGAGAAACGCAAATACGACGTAATTTCATTATTTTAAAGAAATCTCTTGTCACTAAATAAGCTAACGAAACTCAAACGAAATGCAAATCCCGTCATGCAAAGTGGCGTTTTAAGTAATTTACATTTTAGAATCTTGGTGATAAATTAATTACAACGACGTTGTTAATCGGGTACTGTATAACGTTTATCTCGAGCCACGAGTATTCAATGTTTACTAACAATGTTACCTAAATGAAGACGCAGGGAAGTAGATCATCCCCACCTACTCATCATCTTTAGAGATTTGAGATAAGATTGACACAACGGGTTTGGTTATATAACGGTTTGCTAAATCTCTCTTAATATAATAATTGATACCTAAAGAATGTCGTCTATCTATGCAAACACATATCAGTAGTCTCTGCAATAATATAGACTGGCAGTTTTAAACGAAAATACGACCGTAATTTACACAGGGATACCTGATCGCATTTCAGTCAAATTGTGCATTAATCGCGCGCCCTCTGCACTTTCACTTACGAATTTTCGAATCAAGCGTCATTGACTACAGCGCAATAATTATGAATTTGATTTCAATACAATGTGTTGAGTGAAATGCAACGACAACAACATAGGTACATGTATAGTGTAAAACCTTTTCCGCGAGCCAGAGAAATTAAATCTTACGTCAAAGACAAAAAAGTTCTGATACTTTGTCTGTACCACAGATATCAGAGTAAGGGAGGTATTCCACTCATCCAATATGTTTGTCCAATATAATATACATTTGATCAAAGAAATTGGGTGATTTCATCCAACTTGGATGGGACCCCGACATTTGATCAAAGATTCTGATGACATTTAAATCAATATGGCTACGCATGAAAAACAATAAAACTTGGACAAAGATATTGGATGAGTGGAATGGGCCGCCGTCAAAGAACTTTGATCAAAGATTTGACAAAGAAATTGGACAAAGATATTGGATGAGTAGAATACCACCCCGTATTAAACTCATCCAACATCTTTGTCCAATATCTTTGATCAAAGAAATTGGATGATTTCATCAAGCTTGGATGGGACCCCGACATTTGATCAAAGATTCCGATGACAGTTACATCCATATGGCTACGCATGAAAAAAAAAAACTTGGACAAAGATATTGGATGAGTGGAATGGGCCTCTGTCAAAGAAATTTGATCAAAGATTGGACAAAGATATTGGACGAGTGGAATACCACCCTAAAGCAGATCCGCTCATTTAAGTTGAACGATATCTATACATCTGATCTATTCTTACTAATGCCCAAATCAGTAAGTTTGAGAGAGACAGATAAGTGACATCTGACAGGTCTTCACTTGTCAGTGTCTCCATCTTCATAACTGAAAATTGTACTGAAATAACGTTGGGCTGTGTTAAGTTTCTATGGGATTTAACATCCTGATGCGCTTCCAAATAGAGACATATAGTTAACAGCCGAAAATGATCGTACTATTTGTCGCATTCTAACTCATTTTGGTGCACCATAAGGATTTTCGAGACAACTATATGAAAAATCATCTGGCTTAATACTGCGATTCTGCTTTTCTCTGTTGTCTGTGGTCTGTACTTACTTTAACCTGATCTTGCTCTCCAGCGTACTCGATGCTCTGGAATATGGTCCACGTGTACCGCCTCCGAACCTCCATCCGCGCCAAGTACCTCCGATACCATTGCTGGATCAATATGGCCGCTTTCATGGCTGAAACAAACAAGTGAATTAAAAAAAGTCCAGCTGCTGTTCTTCAAATATTATCTAATATGACTCCCGCTACTAATAGGAATCTAACGACGTGAATTGCCAAGTAAAAATCCAACAATCCCAGTGTAATGGACGATTCTCACCAAACGGCCGGAGTCGGCGCGCACGCCGCCAGAGTCAAAGGAATTCGAACCCTCCATTATAGGTAGAGAACTCTCCATAGATTTTGATGATGATGATGAGATATTTGAATGGGTTGCGGACAACCGGTCGGCTGCCGCCGGCTGTGCCGCTGCCGTTTGGATACGAAGCCTAGCTTCTGTATGGACGGTTCGAATTCCCCTGACTCTGGTGGCGTGCGCGCCGAGTCCGGCCGTTTGGTGATAATCGTCCATAAAGTCGTTAAGTTGCAGAGCGTGATGCCAAAGAATAATATAGGTACATACACCCGAAAAACATAATCCTTCTTCTGTCGCAGTGGTACTAAACTATCGTATCCATTGATTACTAAGATAACGTTATTAGTTGTATCAAACATATAGTAAATACGGCCTGTTTAGCCTAGTTGGTAGTGACACTGCCTCCGAAGCTAGAGGTCCCGGGTTCGAACCCCGGCCAGGGCATTTAGCACTGATATTTGTTCTTGGGTCTTGGATGTTTTCTATGTATTTAAGTATGTATTTATCTATATATGTATGTATAATGTATATCGTTGTCTAGTATCCATAGTACAAGCTTTGCTTAGTTTGGGACTAGGTCGATTTGTGTAAGATTGTCCCCCAATATTTATTTTATTATTTATTATATTTAAAGATAAGTTTATGAGCTTTTAAGTCATCATAACGTAACATGGCCCGGCTGGCACTTGGCCGGTTTTTATCAAACGATAGTGTATATATATTATCAAATTTCGTAATAAAACGAGCATTTGAACAGGTAGTACTTACATAATAAACGTAGCTTCAATACGATAAAGGAGGTTGTCATTTTATACATTGAACATACAAGTATGCGGACCGACCGGGGTTACGGGTATCTTTCCCAGACGGGGCCCGTCCCAGTAAAAGTGCCTAAACAGTGATACATATTCATGTTCCGCTTTTATAACATTCAAAGGATTCCAGTAAAAAGCGCGCATTGACATTATTGTTACGTAGCGAATAAATGTCGGGTATCGAGATATGTCGTTTTTAGGGTTCCGTATTACTAAGACTTCGCTGTCCGTCCGTCCGTCCATCCGTCTGTCATCAGGCTGTACCTCAAGAACCGTAATAGCTAGGCAGTTGAAATTTTCACAGATTGTGTATTTTTGTTGCCGCTATAACAAAAATACTAAAATCAAACTAATAATTAAGGGGGGTTCCCATACAAAAAACGTGATATTTTAGCCCTTTTTCACGGCTACCACTCGCCGAGCTAGATCTCAAGAACCGTAATAGCTAGACAATTGAAATTTGCACAGATTATGTATTTCTGTTGCCGCTATAACAACAAATATTAAAAACCTGCCAGTGCAAGTCGGACTCTTTTTATAGATCATGCGGTACGGAACCCTTCGTGCGCGAGTCCGACTCGCACTTGGTTTTTAATCTCTATTTTGGAGCTTTCGTCAAATTCGCAACTCCAGCTCCAAGAGGTGATAATTTTTATTATTTTTGTAGGCCGAACTCGATTTTTAACAGAAACATGAACACCCTTGGTCTTATCTTGTTGACTTGTTCAAATTAAGTTTGGTTGTTATCTATGATTATTTCACTTTATTACGCCTAAAAAGGAATTTCCCGTACAGACGCATATCTAGAAACACATTTCAGCAATTATTTATTTTGTTTGAATCCAAAAAATAGCATCGAAATCTGTACATTTTCTGCTTTTTTTTTAAATGGGATTGCTCTTGGCCATAATCTAGCCAGGGGGCAGAGATATGTTCAAGATAAACTCAAAAACTACTAATTATAGAAATTTAATCATGGTCTGTACCACTTTGCACCTTTTTAGGGTTCCGTAGTCAACTAGGAACCCTTATAGTTTCGCCATGTCTGTCCGTCCGTCTGTCCGTCCGTCTGTCCGTCCGTCTGTCCGTCCGTCCGCGGATAATCTCAGTGACCGTTAGCACTAGAAAGCTGAAATTTGGTACTAATATGTATATCAATTACGCCGACAAAGTGGTAAAATAAAAAGTGGAAAAAAATATTTTATTAGGGTACCTCCCCTATACGTAAAGTGGGGAGTGATTTTTTTTTTCATTTTAACCCTAACGTGTGATATATTGTTAGATAGGTATTTAAAAATAAATAGGGGTTTACTAAAATCATTTTTGATAATGTTAATATTTTCGGAAATAATCGCTCCAGAAGTAAAAAAAAATGTGTCCCCCCCCCCCTCTAACTTTTGAACCATAAGTTTTAAAAATATGAAAAAAATCTCAAAAGTAGAACTTTATAAAAACTTTGTAGGAAAATTATTTTGAACTTGATAGGTTGAATAGTTTTTGAAAAACTTACAAAAATAATTTCTGAACTAAGTTTGTAATTTAACTTATAATTTATAATGTGTTTATTTTACCTGTCATTTCTACAAAATCACAATGAAATGACGTGCTTTCAAAGGTTTTGTGTTTCTGTACTTAATATGTCAACTTAATGTGACGGACGGAAAACTACGGAACCCTACACTGAGCGTGGCCCGACACGCTCTTGGCCGGTTTTTTTGGTTGGTTTTGTTGTGTTTTCGTGGTTTTTAATATGTAATTAATATACATACATAACATTATATTAGGTAGCGGACCCCAGGCATCTTTCAGGATGCACCTGTACTGGGAATAACGCTAGGATAATAATGATGAATATACACACAAATGTGTATACTTCAAATTGTATTACTCATCTCAAATAATGGTATTTATATATCTTATTTTTGTAATCTAATAAATACTTTCAATTAAAACTATAGCGGACATGATCAGTTGAGCTGTTTTTGAGTTATCGTAAAAAGTCTTCCCTTCTTAGTAAAAGACGTATGAAACGCTGCGAAGGTATTCCCTTTTGCTTGTTATTGTTTTTTTTTTAAGTAAGTTCATTGGGCAACTACGGAACCTTACACTGAGCATGGCCCGAAATACTCTTGGCCGATTTTTCTTAAAAGCAGTCAGCGGCATTGTGCTGGCATCATAATGCCACTCGCGGCGCTTTCTAGTCCGAGGTTATTTTTGTCATATCAGTGTTTACTAATTGAGTTGATTATAAAATTATAATATAATAGTACATTACTACAGAGGCCGGGACGAAAGGGATTGCCGGCCGAAGACATATAGACGGATAGGTCGGCCGAAGACGTATAGGTCTGAGGCGGGCAACCCAATTTCCCGCCAAGGTATGTATAGTGCTTTTCTCAAACATGATGCAATGAAATAAACAACAAATAAATCAAAGTTTTAATACGCATAGTGGCAGAATGTCATGATGCCTGTGCCACAAATTTATATGGAATGGAAATTTAAAAAGAGGACTTTGCCAGCCTGCAAGATATGTATGAAATTCCATTAACGACCTCTTGTCCTAGCCGCACCTGAAACGTCATACTTCGCAGCCTATTATAAGGAACATAACATCAATATTTCATTGCATGTTTGAGAAAAATAGCTAACACTCGTATTGCAGATAATCGGTGCTTTGACGTAAAGGAGGTTGATGCCGAGTTTTCCCGGGACATATCGCGCTTGAAGAAATTAAATCTTGTCTGTATCTGACCCGGTCCTTAATTCGTTTAACCGAGGATTGGGCTCGATCCTATTCACGTTGCCTACCCACGAGGAAACAGCTGTAAGTAATACAAACATTTAGATGACCTTTTGAGCCGCCGAATTTGTTTTTGACTGTAACTGAATTGAATTCGTTTGGTTTTCTCTTCGATTTATTTCATGTAACCGGGAGACTATTTTGTATGCTTTGTGGCTATACCACCAATCCGTGCTAATATTAAAAATGCAACTAAAATAACCGTATACAGGTTGTGGCCTGTAATAGGAGCAAAAAATTATTTTTTCGCAAATGTAGCTTAAATGTACTGTTTTACTCTACTGGAGTGATATTAACAACAATTTATTAAAATACCACTACAAATTTATATAAAAAAAAAAACAATAATATTCTTTTAAACCAAAAATGTGACAACGATTATGAGTCATAATAACTTGAAGCAACCTCAAAATCAGCATTGACTGCCGCACTATAATCTCTGGGTGCCAAGATCCATTACTTGCAGGTCATAACTTTAGATCAAATTTTCTCCCAATTGAAAAAAGAAAAAATTTTTTTGGAGACAAGAGGTTATTGCAGATGTTCTAAGGAAGCGTCCTTTAAATGTATTGCTCCTATTGTAATAGGCCTGGCCAGGCCACACCCTGTATACGTCTGAACATGCCTATGGATATATACAAATTGCATATGTCATGGATGTAAATTTTTAGGCCTATAGGTGATTAAAAAAACACACACTGTAAACTATAGTTAAAAACTAATCGGTTTTCGATAATGATGGCCGATTATAACAAAAAATTATACTTGCTTAATTAGCAGCGGTGATGGTGATGAATCCATGATAATAACCTTATCATCATCAAATTATCATCGTTAAATTTAACGTAGTATAAAAATCTCCCAGATCCGTCAGAACCTATAACTTAGCCAAGTTATACACATGTAATTACTCTTGCAAAAAATCTTTATAAACTAGACCTTACAGTCAAAAAATCTAAAATTCATATTATTTTTTATAATTCTACTATAACTATACTCATGTTGACCTATCTCAATAATAGCCCGCAAAGGTACCTTCAGGTACGATAAAATCAAGTAATACGATTATACCTAAAATATGCCCTTTCCAAGAAAAATATGAAGCCCGTGAAAACGTAAATTTATGGACCAAGTTTTGTAATGCTTCTTTGCAAAACGTGATAAGACTTGAAGACTTAGTAAGTCTCTTCGTAATGATACATCGGTACCTTTACCTTACTGGCAATACCAATTAAGGTATAGATTCAGATTCATTTATTCACAATATACGATTACATTATAAATTAAGTATGTCAATTTACAAGAATCTCTATTGTGATCGTCAATAACATTAAATGAAAATAAAGATATATATTAAATTATATAGTTAATAAAATAAATAATTAATAATAGTAAAAATTAGGATATCCGCTTCATTTAGGACAAATAATTTCACAGTATTAAAATTTCACCTGAAAGGATCGTCATTGAATATGTACAACAATTTCATATTAATATAAATACAAAATACACTCACCGGGGTTGCGAGTGCACCACGTAGCGGGGACCACAGCTCCCGACTATCAACCGCAGGGAAGGTGACGTTGATTAATAATAAGAGGTAAAAGGAGTAAAGTGCAGGGCGGTGGGCTCCAGTGCGTTCAGTACTGAGATCCTGGACCTGGAGTCCTCCGCATTAGAGCGCAAAATGGCGTTCACCGAGAAATACCACATTGTTCGCGCCCCTGCGGATACATCACACGGGCGAGCGAGGTTTCATCTAAATACCTAACTTGTGTGCGTAAATGAAGCCTGAAACATTCACATATTCCTAAAAACTCAAATTTTCCTTGGTTCTATGCTTTTAGTTTTTACTTACTTCTTTCAGCCTTCGTCATACTGGCGTCATCCCTTTTCCAGAATTTCAAGAAGGGCACCAGGGTCTTCATATTGCATTCACCGATGAAGAGCCGTCGTCCCAACTTCTTAGGCACCTCCTGCTCGATCTCAGAACTGCGGCACGACGAGGAGTCTTCCCCAAGAGACCGGTTGCGACGCCCTCCACGGAAATTGACGCACCCACAGCCTTCAGCCAAAGAGAACATGGTGGGGCTCTTGTCTTTCTTGTACTTCTTATCTCTTCGCTTTCGGGCGCATCTCGGCGTTTTCTGTCGGGACTTGGGAATCTTGGCCGGCGTTGTGACGGTGTAGGCGAATAGGGATTACTGACATGGCCCAGTCCCGTAGACTGGTTATCTGTAAAGAAGAAACAATACATTGTAGGTAAGCTAGGTTTAAGGTCTTGCTGACTAAAAGGGAGCTTAAAGTATTTCTTTCTTTCAACCATCTTACATTTTAATCATTGAAACATACATCACCTTAAAGCTTTAAAAAGATACTGAAAGCTCCAGTAATTCGTAAAGCTTTATTCTAATCTTTGTTTTATGTTAATTAGGTTTTAAACAGAAAAGTATTCAAGTTGCCATGATAAATCTTTAAATATTTAAACATACATGGCTCCAAAAATTGAAAATAATACATTTAGGTACAATAATATTGCACGGAGTATTTGTAGCCGTTCGAAGGTTCCTAGTTTCGATTTCCGCCCGGTAATTCAATTATGTACAATTTACAATATGTATATCGTCATCTAGTGTTCATGGTAAAGTCGGCTACAAAATCGATCCACCCAAAGTCAAAATATGTATCCGTGTCTTTATTGACTTAACATTAAGGTAACATTTTTGTATCTTTCGGTGTATCGATCTATTTGTTTTTGTAGAGATTGTATGTACTAATAAGTATCATTCAACACAACGAATCCTCTTCTTATTTATTTGCATAATAGCACACGCTTTCACAGCAGCAGGATTTAAAAAGACTTTAAATGTTAAAGCGCAACTACAAGTAGACGCACTCTGCAAATTAAACATTTGAAGTGATAGCGCCGCGCCAGTAACGCGGCCAGCGGCCGAGCGCCGGCGCTACTCAATGAGCTCGTGTTGAGGCAAGATGCTGAGGGCCTATTCCGAACTTCGAAAATCGAACTTCGTGTCGTGCCGTCCCTTTCACTCTCGTGTTATACACTATATGACGGAAAGGGACGGCACGATACGAAGTTCGGAGTAGACCCTCTGACGTCTTTGCCGATAGTTGGCACACTCTTCTTTCTAAAATAATTACCTGGTGCAATTTGTACTCTTAGCGTATTTTGTTTGGTATAATTCATATCTGTGTGTATATTTAGTTTAGTGTTAGTTATTAGTGTTGTTTCTTTTCCTTTGTTTAAGGCGCGGATATGCCCTAAACTATAGACTTTGAAACGCTAAGGCTCTGAAACTAACCAGTAAAAAAATCTGGAAAAAATGTATATTATTTTTTGATCCTTTGTTAAAAATCTGAATGTTTAAATTTTTAGTATGACTTTAAATACTATGTCAAAATCAATCTTGAAAAAAGGCTGTTTTCAACATAAAATTCACTACTCCTTTTAAACTTCAAGTGATATTTAAACGCATCTTTCGAAAAAAGATTTGTAATTGATTTATCTAAAATGTGAAGGTTTGAAATTTCGATACGATCATTCGTTTGATAGTATGAATTTTACACATATTTACATAAAAAGTTGAAATATCTACAAATATTTGAAATCTCCAGCTATCGACATTAAAGCTCTAGTAATCGACATCCCCAATAATTTACACCCAACTATAGACACTTGGTCAGTGCAAGAATTTGGATAACCTATACGGTTACTTACCATTATTTATAAAACGGCTGAAAATACTTTTGCTGTATAGGAGCCCCCTTAAATATTTATTTTATTCTGTTTTTATTATTTGTTGTTATAGCGGCAATAGAAATATATCATCTGAGAAAATTTCAACTGTCTAACTATCACGGTTCATGAGATACAGCCTGGTGACAGATGGACAGACAGACGGACGGACAGCGGAGTCTTAGTAATAAGTTCCCGTTTTACCCTTTGGATACGGAACCATAAAAAGGCTATGAATGCAGTATTATAGGTACTTATTTGTATAAACAAATTTATGTCTCCATAGATCAAACCTCCTATCTTCAATATATAAGACACTTTCTCTTCATTGAACATAGTCGAGGACACCCTGTATATGCATCGGTGGAAATGGCAATCCGTAGATTCCTATCTATATCTCAATTTAGTTTCGCTACGTCTGACAAATGCTTTTTTTTCGCGAATTACTTTATTTGCGGTCCATTAAAATAATTATTACCAACATATGTCCATTAAAATAATTATTACCTCCAATGCCGTTGGTGTCGACAGCGTTAGCCGTAAAATGATCCTCCCTCTTCTTGACCTCCTTTCTCCTGTTATCACTCATATCCTAAATTGTTCTGTTTCCACTGGTGTCTTTCCCACGCTGTGGAAAGATGCCGATGTTATTCCTCTACCTAAAAAGTCCAAACCTTCCTCTTTCTCTGATTATCGACCCATATCCATTCTTCCTTTTTTATCAAAAGTATTGGAACGGCTTGTTCATCATCAGCTGACTTCCTTTTTGAACAGACATAATTTAATGAATCCTTTGCAGTCCGGCTTTCGTTCTGGTCATAGCACGGCTACCGCTCTCGTAAAGATTACTGATGATATCCGTGCAGGCATGGACAATAGAAAATGCACAGTGTTATCATTACTAGATTTTAGTAATGCCTTTAACACTGTTGATTTTGACATTTTGCTTAGTATACTACGATCTCTTAACATATCTCCTGTTGTGATTGATTGGTTTCGTAGTTATTTATACGGTCGTCGGCAGCGTATTAAGGTGGATTCTTCCCGGTCTTCGTGGTGCAGCATGCTTACTGGCGTTCCCCAGGGTGGCGTGCTGTCTCCTCTACTTTTTACCATTTTCATTAATTCCATTACCAGAAACATTTTCTCATCTTATCACCTTTATGCCGACGATCTTCAAATCTACTCCCAAGGGACTATTAGTGATTTACCTCTGGTTATCAACTCCGTGAATAAAGACTTGGAGAGTATTTCTAACTGGAGCGAACGCTATGGCCTAAAGGTAAACCCTGCTAAAACCCAGGTCATAATTATAGGCAGTCCGAAGCTCATTCCTAGGGTTGATTTCTCTAACTTGCCGAACATTACATTCAACGGTGTTCAAATTCCATTCTCGCACCAGGTAAGAAACCTTGGTGTCATAATGGATCGTATCCTGTCCTGGGTACCTCAAGTGAGCGAGGTCAGCAGGAGGATGTTTGCTTCTGTGGGTTCTCTTCGTAGACTCCGTAACTTTCTACCTCTTGCCACTAAAATTGCGCTAGCTCAATCTCTCCTTCTCCCTATTTTGGACTATGCTGACATTTGCTATCTGGATCTTTCTGAGGACCAGCTGAATAAACTTGAGCGCCTCCAAAATCTTTGTATTAGGTTCATATTTGGCTTGCGCAAATATGACCACGTTTCTGCTTTTCGTTCTCAACTCAAGTGGCTTCCTATTCGCCTCCGTCGCGATTCTCATATTCTTTCCCTACTTTTTAGTGTACTTTTTGTCCACACTACACCCTCTTATCTCAAAGAGCGTTTTAATCGTCTCACTTCCATCAGATCTTCACAAACCCATCTTCTCGCTCCACCACCTTCATCCACCAAATTTTATAACAACTCGTTCACCTTTCGGGCTGTTAGGCTATGGAATGCTTTACCGTCTTATATAAGATGTGCCAAATCTCTTCCTATTTTTAAAAACCAGCTGAAACAATATTACTTGTCGCTCCCTTAAGTTGCCTTTTATTATATATATTTATATAAGTATGTATATTTATATATAAATCTATATATATTATGTTAATATGTATTTATTTAATATTTCTTGTGAGATGTATGTATGACTCTTCTTCCTGTACTCTTGCACTACCTGTTCATAATTTTATTTTGATAACTTTTCCTGCTACCCAAAGGTTGTCTGTAAGAGATCGCTTTAAGCGATAAGACCGCCTGTTGCTACCATTACTAGTTATGTAAGATTTTTTGTGTAACATTGTTCTCTTGTGTGGTGCAATAAAGCATATTTATTATTATTATTATTATTATTATGTCGATAACTGGAGAACAGTAATTTAGGGGGTATAGTATAGTAATCTACACTCTCCATTTCAACAAAAATAAGATAACCTCCGTTCGTTCAATTCCAATAATATTTGAAGAATATTTATAGCAATCCATAAAATAACCTATAATTAAAAATTAAAATATATTTCATAGTGTAAGGGTGGTTACACTTTCGTAGACGAAAACAGCGTATATTAAATAGCGAAGGTTTATTAGAGACACTATACTGCTTAGGGAACAGAAGGCGTTTCGGATAGACATGGGTAGCTCCGGAGTGATTGATACAAAAGATATATATCTCTCCCTTCCCACGAATCACTCTTTATATCCTACCGAATCCGAATGTATCAGTATATCCAACTATATCCGTACAAATATCTAACTCCCGGCGTTGGTCGGTACGGTACGGTTGCATCAACGCGCGGCCTACAGCCGGCGGAAACATCCGACCTACGAGCAATCGGCGTTCGGGAGAGTTCGGGCGGCGCTATAGAGTTATCTCGCTTCCACTCATATCATATCATTCCCGTTCCCGTTATGTTCATTCTCGCTCCCGCATGGTGATTGGCAGGCGGTAGCGTGAATTCGGTGAATTTATTGGCTATATAAGTTTTTCGTAATATAAAAAAATTGTTTGTATGTATTTTGTTTGTTGTTGTGTTATTTTTGTAAATATTTTTGTTTTTGTAATATATGTCACGTTTTGGTATATCTGTAAGTGATATATATAGATTTTGTAAATAAATAAAAAAGTCATAAAATAATACGTCTCTTTAAAATAATATGATAAATAAAAAATAAAAAAATACAACAGCGTGTAAAAGTATAAAGAGAAATCTGATAGGTATATATTTTGTTGTGGTTTGTTATATTTTAAACAATAAATACATCTCACTTTTCCCACGTTATTTAAAAAAAATGTTGAAACCCTTACGCTCAACTCAATCACAACGGACCAATAAATCACCTCTCGGACTATATACATATATCTGAGTGAATTACTGATCTATTAGATTGAGCTGAGCTCCCCAATCAACAACCCGTTCCCATTGCGGGAGCTACTGAAACATACGGATATGGAGATATAAAAGAGTGATTCATATCCCAGTTGATCGAAAGATATATATCAATATTTTCTTTTAACTGATTCATTTGGCCCATGTCTAGTTTCGGACGAGACACCGTACTGCGACCTAAATAGTTCCCTAATGCACAGACGTATTGGAAGGTGTTCAATAGCTTGAATGCAGCCAACCAAGTACATACGTGCGCCTAACAAAAGACAACGACCGTTATTTTACATCTAAGTCCTGATGATTCTCCGTCGACATGTCGTTAGCGCGTTCTAACTCGACGCCAGCGCCATCTCTCGGCGAATTGATGTCTTACAATAGTAATAAAGTAATCGTCAAACGTTTACGCCCACTCTCTTATCGATTTCCTTAAGAATACTGTATTATTCCCAAGAAGCACTGCCACCTCATCATAATTATTTCGCTGGCTTTAAAGAAAACGACCGACGCCTATGATATTGTACTGTATGAAAGTACGACAAACCACGAAGTTTTTATTTATACAATACTTAATGCCCTGGCCGGGATCCTACCCGGGACCTCTAGCTTCGGAGGTAGTGTCACTACCAACTATAGTAGTCGGCGGTTAAGAAGTCAATCATGACACCTGTCATTTGCAAAAAGTTTATAACCTAAAAGTCACTTTGAGGTTATAAACTGTAAGGGAATGACAGGATTGACTTCTTAATCGGCGACCACTATAGGCTAATAAAGACGGAAAATAACAATGAAAAGCTTATTTTATGACATACGTGACAATGTTTGAATACTGAGCCCAAGAGTTTTGCTTAAAAAACTGCATCTTTATTAAAGTCGCCTGTTTCAAAAATATTTTGAATAACTAAAGTCACCGAATAACATGACGGACAATGAAAACAAAAGGCACCTTTTCAAGATTTTAAGTATTTCAAAACGTTACATAAATACCGGAACAGTTGTACTTATTGATTATTCTCGTGAAATGACTAGGAGTATTGACAATTACTTCATAAGAATAATCAAATACATATATTAAGGATGCATCGAATTCATTAGAGCAAATAAACCTATAGAAATTTTCACGTATAATCCTAGAACCAACTAAAGGAAGTAATAATACCTTTTAAATTATTATTGGTAAACTAGTTTAAAATTAATCAAAATTAAATCTCTAAATGGAGGAAGCTAAAAAAAGTAGACGTCGATGTATGAATAAAAAAACCGGCCAAGTGCGAGTCGGACTCGCGCACGAAGGGTTCCGTACCATTATCTAAGTATAAAAACAGCAAAGAGTCCGACTCGCACTTAGCCGGTTTTTAATATTTTTTTGCGGCATCGTCTGTGAAAATTTCAACTATCTAACTATTGCGGTTCTTGAGATACAGCCTGCTGACAGAAAGACGGACGGACAGACAGCGAAGTCTTAATAATTAATAGGGCCCCTTTTTACCCTTTGGGTACGGAACCCTAAAAAGCGTTGAAAGGATCTTGTTTTTTTTTCAGAATTTTAAATTTTACGACACACTTTTTACGACTTTGACAGCTAATATCGCCAACGGTTGACTTAAAAGGAATTGATTGCCGTAGTTCTGTGTGGATGTTCTGAGTTTGGAGTGGGGGACCTGCATACAGCATGCATCTAGCTTGACAGCTGGAGTCATTGCGGTTCCCTCACTCTCAACGCAGCTCATCCCCAAGTCAATAAAGGGTCGGCGACGCACTTGAGATTCCTCTGGAGTCCCAAGTGGCAATAGGCTACGGTGTCTGCTTACCATCAGGCAAGCCATAAGCTTGTTTGCCACCATCGTAGTATAAAAAAAATACCAGTATGTTTCTTCAGAAATGACTAATACGGGTCTTCTTCTTGAAAATGTACAGCTAATAATTGAATAACTATAAGTATATATTTCCCAATTTGTGACAACATAAGGTAGTTAAGTAGGTTCTTTGGAATGAGTATATTGATTTATTCAGTAAGTAGGTACTCTATATTTCATTAATTTACATCCAAGTATCATCACTAATATTACATATAAATAATTATAATGCAAACGTATAATACATACAAAATCAAACTGCGTACCCTACTTGATCTATCAATTTAGTATTTACACTCAAGAGCAAACAAATCGAGTCGATACAATTTGTATGGATATTCGATTCAAACAGAATCCGTTTTATTTGGACTTAGTGTAGTTTCAATTAAATAACACTAATATTATTTATTTATTTCTTACAAATGTTAACATGGCCTTACAGTAAACCCAATGCGCCATGAAACTTAAGCTTATAAAATATCTATTTAGGCGACGAAACGGCGTGGCCCCGTTGCATCGTATATAACATAATACGTAATATGAGAACATCGTTCTCGGCGTTGAGACCTCACGCTGTATCGAAATAAGCAAAATCGTCTAGCGAGCCACCGCGATGTTTACATCAGCGGAAACGGAGCCAGCGGAGAAGTGCGGGTGAAATCTCAAGGTCGGCTGGGGCGTGGAGTCCTCTTAATGTGTTGTGTATGTTTTTGGAATGTATAAGATAAAAAAGGGACGAACTGAAAACCAGCGCTGTGCAGCCACTATGGCTTGCACAGCACATGCTGAGTTCGTTCCTTTTGTCACATTATATTGTTCGCCGTTCCAGCGGCCTCCAGCAATGCCGGAGTTCGCGCTCCCTTACGCCGTATATGCAACACGTTTAATAAACGCTTTGTCTCGCTGGATATATTTAATGTAAATAAAAAGCATTTTCAAAATCAGGTTGCAAAATTGATAAGCTCAGAACTTTAATGGCCATTAAATATGTGGAGCTAAGATAAGTGTTATAGCGTAGTGACCGTAGTGTATACCTATACCTGCTTTAATTCAATGTGTTGAGCTAAGTTACGTGTAATAGCGTAGCGTATACCTGCTTAAACTAAATGTGTGGAGCTAGGTTGAGTTTAATATCGTAGTGTGTACCTATACCTGCTTTAATTCAATGTGTTGAGCTAAGTTACGTGTAATAGCGTAGCGTTAGGGTGTGCTCCCGGGAAATCCCGATCCCGAAAATCCCGGTTTTTCCCGGGAAATGAAACTCACATTTTTTCCCGGGACTGATTTTGTAATTCCCGTTGCTTTCGGGACTTTCGGGATTTCATTATTTGTGGTGAATAACACTCATATACATATATCACTGAACTTCTGTAGTGAAATGGCAAAATGAGTTGTTTTTTCGGGCTCATTTCATCAACTCTGATGTGTTTTTCTCGTGAACGCGTAGAGGTATCATCATATCAGCCGAAGGACGTCCACTACTGGACCTATGCCCCAAAGACTTCCTCAATGACTGGTCCTGCGCTAATCCTGAATCCAGCCTGCACCCGCGATCCTTACCAGGTCATCAGTCCACCGGTACGCTGACGCCACTGGAGAACCTTTCCGCCCCAACGGCTATCGGTTCTACGTGCTATGTGCCCAGCCCACTGCCACTTAAGTTTAGCGATTCAGCGGGCCATATCGGTTACATGGGTTCTGTTGCGGATAACCTCATTCCTGATACGAACACGCAGAGATACTCCCAGCATATCCGTCGCTATTGCTCTTTGGGTGACTTTGAGCCTTCTTATGAGGCCCATAGTAAGCAATCACGTTTCAGTGCCATATGTCATCACTGGCAAGTGGCAACACACACTGGTCAAAGACTCTCGTCTTGAGACCCTGCGGAATATTGGACAAAAAGATGTGCCGTAGCTTCCCGAACGTTACCCACCCGATTCGGGTTTGACAATTAACCTCTTTCTCGAATTTTGACCTACTTTATTGGACGGTCTGTCCTAGGTAAATGTAGTCGTCTTCAACTTCGAGCGTTAAGTGTCCGATTGTTACGGGAGTTGGTGCCGTACGTGGGCATTTGACATGATCTTCGTCTTGTCCATGTTCATCCTAAGACCAACTCGCTCGGAGGCTTTACTGACGTTATTGAGCATTGTACTTATAGCATAGCCTCCATGGTCTCAGCCAAGACTACTATATCGTCAGCAAACTGAAGGTTAGTGATGTACTCGCCATTTATGTTGATGCCTAGCCTTTTTAGTCCAGAGTCTTGAAAACATCCTCCAGTGCAGCGGAGAACAAATTAGGAGAAATAACATCTCCTTGCCGGACTCCCCGCTGCAACTAAGTAGGTTTCGAGTTCTGGTCCCGAAGAAGGACTGACATAGTGGCGTTCTCGTACAAACACTTCAGCACTTCGATATAGCGCTTTTTGAAGTAAAGCACCACTACGCCTCACACCCGCTCCATGCCTTTGGCGTTCTTATTTCCAGTAAGACTGAATTGAACAACTTCTGGAGGGCCGTAAGGACCGGTTTTCCACCCGCCTTCAGGCTTCGGCTGTAATACCATATTCAACGGGTGTATTGTTGTTTTTGAGCTGTTTAAGAGCCATTCTAATCTCTTACAGGCTGATCTCCGTACTTCAAGGTTGATATAAAAATAAAATACTTCGAACCGCAATTCCTTGAAGCTGCGAAAAAATCAAACTTCTAAGTAATCGTAATCGAAATATGCGGCTGTAATACCGCATAATGACACTCTCAAGGGAATCAAAACCTATAGGGTAATTCCCGTTGACCTAGAATCATGATATTTGGTAATATAATAAGCATGGTCTTACATTACAAGTAAGGTAATAAATAACTTTGAACTTGTACATAAAAATACTATTTCAATTTAAGCAACGTAAGGGGACATCCAGATACAGGTTACACTAGACAATATACATGCGCCAAATAGTTTATTATAGCTACAAATCATGAGAGTACGGAACGAAACTATCGGGCGCGAGTTTGACTCATACTTGTCCGGTTTTTTCATACATACTCCCTAAAAACTACAAAGTCCCGAAAGTCACGAAAGTATCCGGGAATTCCCGGGACTGACCCAGTCCCGGTCCCGAAAACTTCGGGACTTCAATAAGTACCGGGACTGTAAACCCTACGTAGCGTATACCTGCTTAAACTAAATGTGTGGAGCTAGGTTGAGTTTAATACCGTAGTGTGTACCTATACCTGCTTAATAGTTATGTCTCAGTGGGAACTCTCAAGGGAGTAAATGCATGATTACCAACGAAGTACTTGCACTGTTATGTTTTCTTTTTGTACATTTACTTCTGTTTGTTAGCCTTAATAAATAAATAAATTACTGAAGAAACCAAATGCATGTAGGTAACTGCCTTTTTTGTATCTGTTGTGTGATAATAAATATTCTTCTATTCTATTCTATTTTTAACATTTTAGACGTTTTGGTAAATACTGTAAGTCTATAAATTATGTAATTTTGATTAATCATCATCCTCCTAGCGTTATTCCCAGTACAGTTGCATCCTGAAGGATGCCTGGCGTCCGCTACCTAATCCCAAGAATTGGCGTGGGCACTATCTAATTTTGTTCAATAAATAATAAATAAATAGCATTTACTGTACGTCTTTCGAGAGAACTTTGACCGCGTTCGTGCACAAGCAATTAAATTAAGGAGTAACACTGTTGATGTTACCGAACAGATAACTAGGACGCGAATGTAACTCGTATAATTCTAATATTTAGATGTAAGTACGTAATTCGACTCTATTATTTGAACATTAAGGTTCAGATATGTTATAACACGATCTTGGCTGATTGTTCTCGTGTCGAAGTACCAACCGACTATATAGTTGGTATAAGGGAGGTATTCCACTCATCCAATATCTTTGTCCAATATACATTTGATCAAAGAAATTGGATGATGTCATTCAACTTGGATGGGACCCCGACATTTGATCAAAGATTCTGATGACAGTTAAATCAATATGGCTACGCATGAAAAAAAAACTTGGACAAAGATATTGGATGAGTGGAATGGGCCTCCGTCAAAGAACTTTGATTAAAGATTTGACAAAGATATTGGATGAGTAGAATACTACCCCGTATTAAATTCATCCAATATCTTTTTCCAATATCTTTGATCAAAGAAATTGGATGATTTCATCAAACTTGGATGGGACCCCGACATTTGATCAAAGATTCCGATGACAGTTAAATCAATATGGCTACGCATGAAAAAAAACTTTGATAAAGATATTGGATGAGTGGAATGGGCCCCTGTTCAAATCAAAGATTGATCAATTGATTGATTGATTGATTGATTTGTCAATTTGATCAAAGATTGGACAAAGATATTGGACGAGTGGAATACCACCCTTATCCAAGTATTTGTGCTGCAATGTAAGCAGAAACAAAACATGAATGAAAATTACTCATGAATAATTTATAAAAATTCTATTTGCAAGCACATTTAAAAACACACGCTATTTTAAATATGCAAACTTCGTCCCATGTGAAATAAGTAATGTTGCTTTTTCATGAATTGTATTTACTGCCAAGGTCAATGAAAACTACGCAGAACTACAGCCTGCCGCTACACATAATTATAATTATATGACAATGAGTAGAAAAGATTGAGCCGAGTGTATGTTCCCAAGCTTGAGTCTGGAGCTAGATTCAGTTTGGCCTAGTTTGTAGTTAAGTAAGTACATATTTTTAATTATGATAATAAATAGTTAATACACATACATTATAACTATTGTAAGCGACACGACAATAGCTATTTACTATACAAGGGTTGTAAAACAAAGAAAGGCCGATATCGCAGATGTTTGAGGCCCGAGCCGCAGGCGAGGGTCATAAATATGCGAGAGAGGGATTTCTGTTTTACGACCCGTGTTTTGTACACAATTTTACGTCACCACTTGGCAAAAAAGCTGGTTTTGTGTAAATATACTTTCAGCTGCCAAAGTGAGATAGATAGCGATAGAAAGGCGATTACTGTTAAGAACTGTACAGTCAACAGCAAAAGTAGATGATAATTTTAGTACCTTGTCACTTTCACTACTTTGACGCATCCCAACTGTCGCAGTATTGTTACGTTAGTGTGATAAAGTACTAAAATGATCATCTACTTTTGCTGTTGACTGTAGTTACATTAACTCACGCCTACATGTTGTTATCAAAGGGGTAGGCAGAGCACATGCAATTTAATTCCAGTGCTACTTTTAGCTATGTAAAAAATGGTTTAAAGATGGCGAAGATGTAATATCGCAGTGATAGGTTGATAGCCCATCGCCCACAACACACTTCAACTCGATCCAGAGTCGACTCTTACGACACTTTTGGAAGTAAGTGATGGGTGGTGCTATTCTAACCCGGTACGGAACCACACGGGGTAAGTAAAAATGGCCGTTTTATTATCGAACTCTCAGCACGGCTAGCACAAGACGGCGCGCGAGCTATATCGCGCGCGAGATAGACTATCCGTCTCTATCTAATGAGTACAAACGGAAAGAGACGTATAGTCTATCTCGCGCGCGATATAGCTCGCGCGCCGTCTTGTGCTAGCCGTGCTGATCGAAGAATCCATCAACCTAAAATCTAGTTGATTTTTCAAAAGATACTTAAATACGAAATACTTTACACACAGTGGCCTCCTTTTTGGACCCGGGTATGTCCTAAAACTACGACCAAGACCACCGGAGGATGGGCAGCAGCATCCCTGGAGTGCGGTGGAGATACTGTGATCGCCAATCCGCATGCCAAGCGTGGCGATTATGGCATTTACCCCCCCATGACATTGCCTATGTCCAGCAGTGGACGTCCTTCGGCTGATATGGTGGTGGTGGTGGTGGGCCTCCTTTTTAACTAACTTCAAAAAAAGGAGGAGGTTCTCAATTCGTCGGAATGATTTTTTTTATGTATGTTCATCGATTACTCGGGGACTACTGGACCTATTTCAAAAACTCTTTTTTTGTTTGAAAGGGTGTGTTTTCTAGTTGGTCCCATTGTCACCAAGTCTGGATCTGATGACGGGATCTTGGAAAAATCTAAGGAACTCTTTAAATTATATACCAAGAGGGTGGGGTAAGGCAAAAAATAAGGAACTCCTCAAATTATACACCAAGAGAAAGACCCCATCCTCTTGGTATATAATTTGAGGAGTTCCTTATAAAGTTTGGAGTCAGTGTTTTTTGTTAAAAATTTACTTGTTTTCAATGTCTATCGTTAAATTTAAATAGGCACAATTATTTACGAGTGACGCTAGTTGACCTGTTACATTTTATTACTTAAAGCGCTCTTAAAGTGTGAAACAATTTCCATAATAAACCGGCACTCTCCGCGCTAAGAGCGGATACTGATATTTATTTGATTACAGGCCGAGATCAAAGAGGTATTGTAATAAAGACCAATTTAATATAACGCCATCCCCATCGGATCAGAGTGTCTCCACTTACGAGGATAGTGCTCTCGTAATTAGATGTAAGACACAATCGGAAACTAAATTGAATCATGTTATTGCTTGGAAGATAATATATTTTTCTCAAAAAACATTCAAATATTACAGGCTCGCCCCGCGCGACTACATATAAATTGCTTTATTCGTGGAGTTCCAAACTTTTTAAAAAGAGCAAATTGATATACAAAATATGGCACAGGCGTATCAGCCAATTCAAGTCGTATTTTTCTATTGGAAACGCTACGTTTCTGTACGTATCTGAAATAATTTACGGTTTTCGGTGGAAAAATACACTTCCGAGCCTGTTTAAAAAAAGAAACGGGGGAAGAGCATGAACAGTTTGAAGTTTTAAGGTTATGTTTATTAAAACTTAATTCCAATTTAGTTTTTTTCCTCATTTTTGAGAAAAGCACTATATTAGTGTCGGCTGAAATGGCAATTGCAGGCTTCTTATTAATTAAACGGACTCCCAAGATCGTCAACAACAACACAAAACAAACACACAAACATTACAAACATTCCACACACAATATGATCCATAATGATGTAATTTTGCTTTTTATTATTTTTTACAAAGATTTTGCATGCCACATTATGGTTAAATATGTAATCGCGACTAAATAATCACATACTTACTACCTTTTATATACCATGTTTAAAGCAAATAAATGATTTCTTTTCATTTCATTTTCGTTTTAAACTATTACTCAGCCGGAAATTGCCTCCTTCCAGAGGGCCTACTCCGAACTTCGAAAATCGAACTTCGTATCGTGCTATCCCTTTCCGTCCTATAGTGTATAACACGAGAGTAAAAGGGATGGAACGACACGAAGTTCGATTTTCGAAGTTCGGAGTAGGCCCTCAGGCCACGACAATAATGTACTATTTTATAAAAGAGTCGCAACGGTCCATAGGCTAAGGTGTCTGCTTGCCATTAAGCAGACCGTAAGCTTGCGTAGCTTAAAGGTTGTCTGGAAGAGATCGCTCTTTAGCGCTAAGACCGCCAATTGTCTACCGTCATTTTATTGTTTAGTTACAGTTTGATTATTTTGTTTTTGTTAACAATAAAGAATACTTTTATTGTATTGTATTGTAAGCTTGTTTGCTACCATTTACGTATAAAAAAGAAGTCTTGATTGGTGAATGAGTAGGTTCTCAACTATTGTCTGGATAGAACATCAGAATTCACAAGATATTGGCTCCAATATTTCAACGATTGCCATCTGAGATATCCTATATTTTACGGTTTATGCCGACCCGCAAGTTTCAGAGGAACTATTATAGGTATAATTTATTTTGTCTGTAGTCCCAGGTGGGTGATATAAGCTATAAAGCTGGCATCGAACTGAGGGAGAATACCCTCTTAGAGGGAATCTATATATAGATGTAAAAACCCAAATCAAAACCCGAAACAATTAAAGCATATTTAAAGAAAAAAAACAGTTGATTCTCATTATTTGCGAAATGTTTTTTTTTTTTTAATTTGCCTGACCAACGATTGGTCTTAGCCCTACCTGATGGAAAGCAATGACAAGGACCAAGATGTTGCTCACTGTTTCAGTAAAAACATTTTTTTTCGAACTACAATGCAATACTGTTAAGTTCCACTCGAAATACTAAACTCGATTATTCCTGTTGTAATATTTTATTCCCTACTAGCTTTTGCCCGCGCCGCGACTTCGTTCGCGTATAATTTGTTCTCGCCTTAGAATGATATGTTTTCCCATACAATCTTTCTCAAGCTCAGGACTTAGGGGTGACATGTTGGAGAAGGAAAGCCACGAATAGATCGGACTGGAGACATTTGCTTGACCAGTCTAGCCTAGGGCCCACCCGCGTCTATAACGCCTCAGATGATGATGATGATACAATCTTTCACCCTTCTTTACACCCCCTTAATAAATGATTACAGTCAATATGACATTGCCTAGAAATCCTATTGTCAAAACGATTGATTAAGTGCTTATTTCGGAATATCAAATGTACCGATTCTAGACGAATGAATCTCGTCAAAAACATTACATGTACATTGTGCAATGGTAAAAGTCTAGCGAGAATAATAACACAGAGCGGGCTTCTCATGTAAGGCTAAGGGCCGAAGGCCTGAAGCAGAGAGGCGAGACACGCGAGGCTGAAGGCCGAGCCTCCCAACAGAGTAGATTCTTCATGTAAGGTTGATGACTGAAAAGCCGAAGGAGAGTGGCAAGGCATGCGAGACCGAAGGCCGAGCTATGTCGTCGCCGAAGATCCAGTTGCCATATTAATGAGGGTAAATTATACTCCATTCGTTCGTTTTCACGTGATGCCTAGACATATAAACAGACAGACAAACAGACACAAATTCTTAAAACTGTTGAAACGATTTCTGTTATCGATTCTAAGTATCCCCAGCGTTGGCTGAATATTTTAGAATATTTTCCATGTACAGACTTTCGACCCTCTTCTAAGTGTACATCTAAGATGCTCCAACTGTCTATGCTGACGATTGGGCTGCCCACTACTGCCCAGCTCAAGTGATCTCTTTATCAAACAGTTTTTATGGTGTGAAGGGTCAACAATTACGTAAAAAATAACGCACGACAAAATTGAATGGTACATCGAAGATACAAAGTGTGCATTGATACAGCTGTTTTTGTATTTAAGCATATGAATAAAAACAATGCCAAAGTATCGCAAATGCATTTTGATGTACACGCAAAGTAGAACTAATTGCGAAAAGGTTGTGCTCAACAATAGCGTCAACAAACAGAAGGAATTATGATACTTCGGTTTTGACATAATGAAGCGTCAACTTGTTTACAATTCTGCTATGCTTTAAGTTAAATTTCTTGACACGCTGTTATACTCCCAATTGGCTAAAACTTAAATCGTAGAATGGCGTATGAGGATTAAACCACCCCGTTTCATAGACGTTACTTGCATCCCCCATTTAATATCCCTTTGATGGAAGATCATCGGGACAAAAAGTACACTTATAATTTATATAAGTGAATCCAGATTATATACTATTAGCATACAAATCATGTGAATCTGTTCAGCCGTTTTTGCGTGATTCAGTGACAAACATCCAAACATCTAAACTTTCGCATTTATAATATTAAGTAGTGGGATTATGGTATAAAGTGAGTGAGTTCATGTTTTTATATAGGATTACAAAGTTATATATAAGTATGTAGTTTTTGAATCTAGAAAACGGGACTGAAATTTGGGTTTAGAGTCACAGTTACTTAATGGAATAAATCATAATAGTGTTCAAAATTTGAAGAGACCATGGTGGCTGCCGCGCACACTGGGCAGCGCCGCGGCGCAGCGTTTGCGTTTACTTTTTTTCAGTTTCTATCTTAAGATTTCTCAAACTTTGAATGAGGATGTTTTTCCTTTGTCGTCAAGTATATGCTTACCAAATTTCATACATGTAACTCATGGATTATAGGAGTTCCCGTACAAAATTCAACCCCTCTTTTTACCTTCTTTTAACCCAAATCTGCACAATTTTTATAGCCCAAAACCTGATCGGGTATTTACTCGACAGATTAGTAAAGTTTTCATCAAAATCTGTTCAGCCGTTTTCACGTGATGCGCGTTCATATAAACAGACAAACAGATAAACAGACAAAAATTATAAAAACTGTTGGAACGTGTTCTGTTATCAATTCTAAGTATCCCCAGCCAACTTTTTTTCGAATATCTTCCATGTACAGACTTTCGACCCTCTTCAGCTTTATTATATGTATAGATTTACCTTTGCCATATCACCGTTTGATATTCCGGTCAGGCACCCGCGTTTCTTTCAGACTACCAAAACGGAATTCCCGGCACACAATATCTTGAAGTCTGTCGAAAAACACAACTGTAAGGGCAAGGTCAACTCCGAAGTGTTCGCGAGCTTTTTAACCCATTCAATGCTCATGACGACACATATTGCGAGTATTGCGACCTGCCTCTACTTTCGATTTCCACTACAAAGCGGAAAATGCTGCTACGTGCTACGGTGCAGCACATGTAGAGTTTGTGGGCCTCGAATGGGTTAAAGGTGGCACATAAGATATCTCCTAACCTAAACTGTTAAATGAGCACCA
Organism: Notocelia uddmanniana; assembly: GCA_905163555.1. NCBI lineage: Eukaryota > Metazoa > Arthropoda > Insecta > Lepidoptera > Tortricidae > Notocelia > Notocelia uddmanniana. Next base: position 30,877,236 of record LR991055.1, read on the forward strand.
TTTGTACTTTTGCTTGTAACTAAATGAGTTTTTCTAATCGTTTTTAGGCCCATATTATTTGAGTTTGGGCCTAAAAACAGTTGACGGCCTGTTTAGCCTAGTTGGTAGTGACACTGCCTCCGAAGCTAGAGGTCCCGGGTTCGAATCCCGGTCAGGGCATTACTTGTGTATTTAGTACGGATTTTTTTCTTGGGTCTTGGATGTTTTGTATGTATTTAAGTATGTATTTATCTATATAAGTATGTAAATCGTAAATTTGTGTAAGATTGTCCCCCAATAATTATTATTTATTATTATTATTGTTTGGTAAGATCTATTGAGTGATGTGGTAGATCTATTGATATTGATTGGTATCATTTCCGGGAAATCCCGTTTTCTCCAAACCTACTGTATACGGTATTATTTCCAGCCGCCCTCAGGTTTTTACCTACGCAATCCTAAATAACCCCGTCTATAGGCGCAGACAGGTCATCAGGCAAGCCATATAAGTTAAGTGTACTGCTTCAAATCGAGCAAGCGTAACAGTCAGTCTTTACCGCACACGCTAAAACTGACCCTTCTTTAAGTACGAGTACGTAGGTACGAAGTAAAGTGAACAAAGTGAAACAACCTGCAATAACACCGCTCCTTCCAGTAATAAAAATAACATAAAAAAGCCGTTTGAAAGCATCGACGGCACTAAAAACCCGGCTAGAATGAAACCGTAGGAGTTTAACATAAATGTTTATACTGTCAGAACTGTTCAGAAAATGCTTACAACAGACATCTAATCATAAATGGAACGTCGTCAAAACTCGAGCAATCAAAGGATGCTCGAATACTGAAGCCGCGGTCTGGCGCCGGCGGGCAGCGGGGCGCAAAGCTTGTAATCAATTATAGATTGAATTCGAGCAAATGCTCTTTATTTTACCTTTTAAGGTTCCGTAGGTACCTCGAAAAAAAAGGAACTCTTATAGGATCTCTTTGTTGTCCGTCCGTCCGTCTGTCTGTCAGGACCCTTTTTCTCAGGACCGCGTGGAGATATCAAGCTGGACTTTGTATCAAATATCAGGTCTACTGTCCCTTGGAGCTGTGAAAAAATCAAACTTTATGCCGCAAATGTTCGACACTCCCAAGGGAATCAAAACCTACAGGGTACTTCCCGTGAACTCAGAATCTTGAAATTTGGTACGAAGCAACCTCTAAAGCACAGATAGAGGAAAAATTGCGAAAACCGTAAATTTTTAAAAACCCTCCGTGCGCGAGCCCGACTCGCACTTGGGCGGTTTTTTTAAAAAGAAAGTAGACTTTTACCGTACGAATACATCATCATAGTCAACAGCCGAACGACGTCCACTGCTGGACATAGGCTTCCCCCACAGAGTGCCACAATGAACGGTCTTGCACCACCTGCATTCAGCGCCCAACCCTTTACCAGGTCATCAGTCCACCTCGTGAGAGTCTATTCACGCTGCGCCTTCCGGTATCTTGCCCCTTTCTGCGTCCACGGCCATCGGTTCTCGTGCATTGTGCCCACATTCGGGGGATCTGTTACTTCGATTCTGCTGTGGATAGCCTCATTCCATCAGGAATCACGTACAAATAATAATAATAATAATCATAATAATAATAATAATAGGCGGAGAGTCACTCAGGCATATCATTTCCGGTTGTGGTCATCTTGCTAACGGCGAGTACTTGCACAGGCATAACTTGGTAGCCAGAATTATTCACCAGCAACTTGCTCTTTCATACGGTCTTGTGAACTTCGAAGTGCCGTACTATAAATACTTACCTGCGCCAGTTCTCGAAAATGGTCGTGCTACGCTCTATTGGGATCGATCTATCATCACGGACAGGACTATTGTAGCCAATAAGCCCGACATCGTGCTGATAGATCGATCGAAGCGCCAGGCAGTGCTCGTCGACATCACCATCCCCCATGACGAGAACCTCGTGAAGGCCGAGAAGGACAAAGTCAGCAAGTACCTAGACTTGGCACACGAGGTAACCGCCATGTGGGATGTTGATTCGACGATCATTGTCCCGATAGTCGTTTCTGCGAACGGTTTAATAGCGAAGAGTCTCGACCAACACCTCAAGAGACTCTCGCTAGATGGCTGGGTCAAGGGTCAGATACAGAAGGCGGTACTCCTGGACACGGCGCGGATAGTCCGGAGGTTCCTCTCTCTGTCGCCCTAACCACCGGTAGCTTAGGCCCTGCCTCGCTGCCGGCGGCACCCTAGGTTAGGTTTTTATAATGATTTTATGTTTAGTATTTATAGTTATATATTTTACTTTTATAGAAATATTGTAAAAACCAACCTAAGACGAGAAATAAATAAAGTGAATAATAATAAATTCTTTATTTCGGAGCACAAGACTCCATAGATGTTAGTAGACAAGACAAGAAAATTACATGAAATTAAAACTAAGTTAGTAAAATACAATTTAAATTTACCTTATATTACATTATTTCAGTTGGAACAGTTGAGTGCTACTCCCTTAATCAGTCCAACCCAATGCTTCAGTATTGGGCTGTCATACCAATTGGCAATCACAATACGGGACAAAGTCAAATTTTGACTATTGGGTTTTTCTGACTCTACTGAGAGTAGAGTCAGAAAAACGTAACTTCATTCATTCAACGTACTGACGTTAAATGAATGAAATAATTTATTTACAAGGATACGGTTACCTGAACACAGGTGTGCAAATTTTTACAAGTTAAGAGTCACTAATCACTATAATTAATATAATAAAAATAATAATGTCATTTTTAAATAGATTTCATGATTTGTCTAGACTTAAATACTAACACATGGTCTGGGTTGCACCAACTTACGATCACAAACTGATCAACGTTAAATATGGCGCCAGCAGCTGTCATCCCATAGAAACTTGTCAAACTTTCCATACATTGAAATTTTAACGAACACAGCTTATGATTACAGACGGTTTGGTGCAACCCAGCCTTATTATTTATAAGGCTGGGTTGCACCAAACCGCTATTGGATTAAATCTATTTCTTTCTTGTTAAATACTCTTTGATACTGTAAAAACATTGTTCGTGTAGCCATTTTGTCAACTTAGTTTTTAAAGAGATCATTATCATCCTCCTAGCGTTATTCCCAGTACAGTTGCATCCTGAAGGATGCCTGGTGTCCGCTACCTAATCCCAAGAGTTGGCGTAGGCACTAATTTTTATGGAAGCGACTGCCATCTGACCTTCCCAACCGAGGGGGAAACTAGACCTTATTGGGATTAGGCTTGTCAAGTGAGTGGGCAACTTGACTGTTAGAAGTTCTCAAGCCGCCCGGAGGCCTCTAACTTGGCTTAACGACTGCTATCATAGACAGCAACCGGGATCAACGGCTTAACGTGCCTTCCAAAGCACGGGAGCGCTCAGTTAGTAACCACTCAAAGCGGTCACCCATCCATGGACTGACCTCGCCCGACATTGCTTAACCTCGCATACCGCACGCGGTACGCGGGCGCCGCTGGGCCACGAACGCGCCGTCAGTTTTGAAAGAGATCATATTTTCTAATTTGATAATGTCAGGTAAATTGTTGTACAGTAGTATACACATATTGTAGCTATTTTTTTGTATATGACCGAACGGCAAAGGGGCGGGTCTAAAAGGTTCATATATTGAGCTCTCACATGTCTCTTACTAGTTTCGCTACGTTGAGTGAAATATTGCGGGTTTTCTTTGACCATACAACACGCGTCCTTTATGTACTGACACGGAAGTGGAAGTATATTGAACTTTTTAAATAAAGGCTTACAGCTGTCAAGAAACCACGCTTTATCTAAGGCACGGACGCACTTCTTTTGGAGTTTGAATGCTCTCTCTATATCTACACAATTTCCCCATAGTAGTAAGCCGTAGCATAGGACAGAAGAGACGTATCCATGATAAGCCGTGAAAGCAGCTTCCGCGAAAATTGTTTGTCTTACTCTCTTTAAAGCAAAAACAAATCTATCTAGTTTTTTTACAAACGTGATCTATGTGAAATTTCCAACTTAAGTTACATTCTTAAACATCTAAGTAAAGTTCTCTATCGTCGTATAATAACAATAGTTTGGCATTTATTTATCGAACCGTGAGATTTTCGATATGACAGTGCGGTTTCCAGTTTGTTGCACTTTTAGCACCAGGGGCCTTTCAGGTCGAAGTACGAATTTTTCTATGGAAATGTTAGTTCAACTTGTTTGTACCAGATGTCACTGGGTGCTATCTCTATCGCACTTGTATATTGAAGTGACAGAGATGCAGCGGTCGTGCGGTTAGTACGTACTAAATACACAACGGCGCTACGATCTATGTGGACTATTTCACTGGTATCTCTATCTCAGTATATATATTGTACTTTGTGTTTAGCACAACGGCGTCGTAGCACAGTCAAGTGTAGGGTAACGGTGGGTACTTCCTACGGACGTGGTGTTACGTCGTCTCCCCTTGTCAAATGAGTGGGCAACTTGACCGTTAGAAGTTCTCAAGCCGCCCGAAGGCTTCCAACTTGGCTTAACGACTGCTGTTAAAGACAACATCGTCGTATAGAATTGTGAGTCTGTCTACTTCCCTGGTGTTTAAACCAGACGCCCTACGGAATCAGACATGTTCAGGTGATTATGATTGTAAGATTCTTGAACAATATTTCTTTGCTATTCCGCACCGACGACGGATTTGCTCGGTGGACGTGGCGCAAGCAACATCTCCTGCCAGCATCTCCTGATGATGCCTCGTAGAGAGGCGAAACACGTGTCGAGGTTTTGTGTTTCTGTGTGGTGGTTTTTTGTATTTATTTGCATGTTTGTGCGAGCGGAGGGAGGGTGGGAGCATTAACCGCATGCAAAAATACGCAAGTGGATACATTGACACTAATAGACCTACACGTTTTTAGCGGAATAGCAAAGAAATATTGTTCAAGAAGCTTGTCATGGATTTCCGCAAAGTAACGCCTGATTCTATCAATTAATGATTGTAAGAGGCAATGTGTTCCTTATAGACCTTACTAACCTAACGTGCGTTTATTTCTACGTGTTTAATTAATGCGATATCAGCAACACAAACACCGGGGCTGCTCAAAACTCGCGCCTCTCGCGTTAATGCAAGTTAGGAAACTCATTTGTTGGCTCTCTGAGCATATATATCTCTATGAGGAATAACTAACTCGGTTAGGAGTTTAGTTTGTCGCAAACAGGAACCTACTATCGGGTACTAGCCACGTGTTAAACTGTATAGCATGGTGTTACTATACCGATAGTAAACCATCGAAATATCGCAATAAATTGCAAATTACAATTTATCAAATTAGTAAAAAGGTATGACTTTAAAAATTGGAAATTCTACGATTTTGTTTTATCCACCAATAGTAAATTAAAAGATACCAATAGAATCCTTAATAAAAAACAAAAAAATAATTATATGACCCGATATACCTAAGGTGAAAGATATAAGACGTTAAAACGGAACAGCAGTATTTCACGACCATAACAGAAATTTTCTTATTTTCCCATACGACGGTGGGTTTTTAATATTACAATGTGACGTCACAATATAATATTCATTTGTAGGAGCCGTTTGCAAGGCCGCTGGCGGCGAACTAAGTTTGTCCCAAGCTTGTGGCCTTTGTTGTGCTCTAATCTTTTTGTCCTCTCTAAAACTGGTTTGAATGGCACCATAAAAAAATTTAGTAAAGTAGCCAATTGAGTTGACGTAAATACTATCTCGTCCTATTGAAATACATAAATAATACTGTATTTCACAAAAAAAATATGGTGCCATTTGAACCAGTTTTAATTGACGATCAAATCTATATATGGTACCAAAAAGGACAAAATTAGGGTCAAACCTAGCTCGTCGCTAACCGCCCCTGAAAAGGCTCCTACACTCACTGTAATAAAAGACAACATAGACATTTTGGCGGGCCCACTTGCTGGCTTTTTGAATCAGTGTTTTGAAAATTGTGTTTTTCCGGACAACTCAAAGTGGCGAAAGTTTTACCACTATACAAAAAGGGTTCTAAATCTGACCCATAAAATGATAGGCCTATCTCACTTCTGCCAACACTTTCAAAATTACTGGAAAGAGTAATGAAGGATAGGCTCACAAAACACCTTAATTTTGTTGTAAGAAGTTGATAATGGAAATACATGTCTTGCAGTCTTCCTTGATTTAAAAAAAGCCTTTGACACGGTAGCTCTTCCTACTCTTGTAAACAAACTGGAAAGAATTGGCATAAGAGGGAAACCGCTTGATTTATTAGGAGACTATTTAAACAATCGGAGTCAAAGAGTCAGGGTTGGTAAATATGTAAGCAGCGACTCACAAGTGTCATTTGGCGTACCACAAGGTAGTGTCCTCGGCCCTACCCTATTCCTAGTTTATATAAACGACCTTACTGCTATAAACATTCCCGGTAAAATTATATCGTATGCCGATGACACTGTGGCCATTTTTAGTGGGAAAACTTGGGATTCCGTATGTACCGACGCTGGAAAAGGACTTCGGAAGGTCTCCTCATGGCTCATATCCAATTTACTGACACTAAACATAGAAAAAACGAATTATATTTGTTTTTCGAAAACAAACAGTGGTCAGCCTTCTACTGAACTAGACCTAAAAATACACAACTGTAGTCCAACAACTATCACAACATGTGGATGTAAACAATTAAAAAAGGTAACTTCTACGAAATACTTAGGCGTCATCATTGACCAGAGACTATCTTGGCACCAACACATTGAAAATATTAACAACAGAGTACGTAAGCTTACTTGGATTTTTAAAATACTTCGACATATCACAAACACATCCTTACTAAAACAGATTTATATAGCTTTGGCACAATCCATCATGACATATTGTATATCGGTATGGGGAGGAGCGACCAAAGTGAAATATCTAGAAGTGGAAAGGGCACAGAGGTGCCTGCTGAAAACGATGTACTTCAAACCATATCGATATCCTACATATGACCTCTATAATGATTGTCAACTCTTTAGTATGCGAAAATTATATGTTGTAGCCGTAATTTTGAGACTTCATAAAAATTTACCTTACAAAACTGTCGCTGTGAATCGAAGAAGAGCTCGTGCTGTTGCTCCTGTACCCCTTACCAAATCTGCATTTGCCGCTAGACAATTTGAAGCACAAGCTGCACACTTGTATAACTTAATAAACAAAAAGATCAATATATACGCATTAAAATACTACGACTGTAAAGAGACTCTTAATGGTTGGTTAGCTGGACTGAAGTATGATGAAGTAGAAGATCTGTTACCTGTAAGAAGATAATGATGGAAACACATGTAAGAAACAAAAATATCTACACTGTTTTCTCAGCTGAACCTGTATAATAAAAATAATAAACTAATTATTATTATGAATATATTACTTATAAACTATAATGTAAGTAGTTATTATACAATAAAAATATTACACACACGCGCACACACAAACACACACACACACACACACACACACTATCACGCGCGCATGCGCACACACACAAACAAATCAGTAATGTAGTCAAGTAGTTAATTTATTTTAAATAATTAAATAAATAATATGATAATTAGTGGAAAAATAAAAACAAACTGTAATTACCACCTCAGGAAGAGCGAGTCCTCCTGACACAGGTGTGTACATACCTACTAGGAGGGCTCAACATTTTGTAATTATTGTTAAGTTGATTCCATGAATAAATTATTATTATTATTATTATTATTATTATTAAATAAAATCATATGTGAGAGGCAATACGGGTATCAAAAAAGCAGGAGTACAAATGAGGCTATTGGAACTTTTATAGGAGACGTAGTTAAGCAACTAAAGGAGAATAAAAAAGTAGCAGGAGTCTTTTTAGACCTAAGTTCTGCTTTTGACACAGTAAATCACGGCATACTGCTTGGAAAGCTAGAAAATTATGGTGTTAGAGAAACATCGCTCGAACTATTTCGCTCATACTTAACAAACCGAAAGCAATTTGTGGAGATAAAATGGAAGCAAGACTTGATAACCCACAAATCCTGTGTAAGAACCATATGCAAAGGAGTCCCTCAAGGTTCGATATTAGGCCCAATTTTCTTCATTCTTTTTACAAATGATCTGATAACCTATATACAGAATAAGGTTCCTGACACGCAATTGGTAGTCTTTGCTGATGATACCAATGCCGTTATATCTGCAGGTAACATTTCACACCTGAACGCCAGTGTGAACTATGCTCTTGATACATTCTTGGTTTGGTTTGAGTTGAATAACCTTAAGTTAAACTGCAATAAAACAGGTGTTGTACTATTTAAATCTACAGCAAGACAAAAAGATTCACTGCAGATTAACCTTCAAGGAGAAGAAATAAAGCAGGTGGAAACGGCAAAGTTTCTTGGAGTCCACGTTGACAGTATGCTCAACTGGAAACAAGAAGTATCGGCGTTAGTAGGCTCAGTTAATTTTGCATGTTACGAAGTCTTCGAGATGAGCTGCAGCTAAACCAACTGAAAATGGTCTACTACGCGTTGGTAGAATCCAAAATACGCTACAGCATACAATTCTGGGGAAACAGCTATAAATATAATATTCAAGCGGTTTTTATTGCCCAGAAGAGAGCAATTAGAACGATAGCTAAAGTGCCCCAGCAGACATCTTGTCGAACTTATTTTAGTACTTAAAAAATACTTACTGTTCCCAGCTTGTACATTTTAGTAGTGCTCACGGACTTAGTAAAACGTATAAATAAAATAGAGACAAAAGAACTAAGGGAAAAACGTCTTGCAACACGACGTAAGGACTTGCCGAATCCTGATATTACCAGGCTCAACGTGGTTAAGCACAGCGCGAGTTACCAGGCCGTTCTGCTATTTAATAAGTTACCGATTCCATTAAAGTCACTAACTAATAGTTTTATTTTTAAAAAGAAATTAAGTGCTTTCTTGCTGGAGAAGTCATATTACTCAATAGAGGAATTTTTTAATCCAAGCGTTTCTTAATGTATACGTTGTTTTATTATTATTATTGTTATATTAATTTATTTGGTTTTGATTCCATTTTTATCGTTAATCCTTTTTTATTTAATTTGACTAGTTACTTCATTTAATAATTATTTGTGAATATTAATCTTAATTTTAAATTTGTTTTGTTAGTACTTAATTATAACTTTTGTATTTCAAACACAATGCATATTGTTCGTGAATAAATGACTAATGACTACAAATTGACAATTGCTTATACTTAACGTCCAGTGCCACTTATTGAACCAACCTTTGTATGGGAAAATAAGTATATTGTGGTTTTAATCGTAAAACATTGCGTTTTAGTACATATTTGTCACACAATGTATCTATTAATACTTCTATTTTTACATAAGCGTTCTGTTGGCACCCTTTATTCAACTTTTGGACGATAAAGAAAAAATCATAATATTTTGAATTCTTGAAGTTGCAATCTTTTGCGGATTTCGGTATAATTATTTTAATTTACAATTTATAGATATATTTTGATGGCTTACTATCTATAGAGTGACACCATGTTATACATTTCAACATGAGACAAATACCCAATTAATAATAACATTATAAGGGGAAAATCTCACATAAAGCGAACTGGACTGACAGTAAGCCTAATGAGGCTCGCGTTAGGTATATGTAGTAGACGACTACCTATAATTACTCATATTACTTATGTTAAATAATCGTATTGCATTTATTTTTCGAACTGTGAGATCTTCGAGAAGACAGTACGGTTGCCAGTTTACTGCACTTTTAGCACCACCCAGGTCACTCGTAGGGTAATGTCAAATAACGTTCAGGCTAGCTAGCAAGTTAGCTTATGTGACGTTTTAGTACATTTCGGCAATAAATCCTGACGGTAGAAGTTCAATCAAATCAAATCAAATATTGATTCTGCAAATAGGCCACAAAAAAATCTTATTTAATAATAATGATTAAAAAAATATAATGATTAACAATTAAATGAAAATAAATTTACAAATATTAAGGACGCATTGAATACGATCTGTCCGAATAAACAAAAAAGTATATAAAATTAATTTAATATCTCAGAAATGTATATGGTCTCTAAGCGTCCAAATATTATGATTAATAACAATTATTTAAAAGTCCTTAGAGTTGTAAATGATCTCTAAGCGCTAAAATTAAAACTTAATATTGTTAGAGATGTATAAGGTCTCTAAGCGTCAATAACAATAGAACTAATCCAGAACAGGTTTATGTCTCTCGTCAATCTACATACAATAAAATAACACTAGTATTAAGGTATTTACTATGCCCTTGCAAGCATGAACAGACCGGGCTCCACAAACAGCAAAAGGGAAAATACTTCAACCTTGATTTCTCACAAACATTTGTCTCGCTCTTACTTTTACACTAGAGTAGGACACTGACTGCAAGTTTTCGTTAAATTCTGTTTTCCGCTTTGCGTTCAAAAAACGTAAACACTTAATTTGTGAAGTTTGGTTCGAAATACATATTAATTTGTATGTTATTTCAGTATGGCTTGCAATTCTCTTATTTCGCTATCGACTTATCACGCTCTGTTGCCTGAAATGCGTACGCAGCTTAAATGCATTCTAGAATAATATTATTTCTTGAATAATATAATATCTAGACTTGCAGTCGGGTAAGAATATTGTTTTATACGTTGATTACTGACGCATACATAACATTTATGTTCTACTAGCTCTACCGGCGAACTTCGTACCACCCCCGGCCCGTTCCGTACGAAATGTGTGAGAAAAATATTTTTTTACACATTATACCGATATTTTGATAGTAGCTCTGCTATTTGGAGCGAAACCGCATACAAAAAATCAAAGATCATAAATTTCATAAAAATCAGTCCAGCCGTTCTCGAGCTATAAGGCAACTTCATGACTTGGCGGGGCGGGAGCGATATGTCATAGGTATTTTGCATTGCTATACAGCGAGGAAATGCTGCCAGCATCTTTGGCACGATGCCGCGGGGTGACCCCATATTTTAAATTAATTATTTTGTAAGTTTTTGATAAGTATAGGTTATTTTATTATCTTTAGTCAGTAAGGAATTATGTAATAACATTATTAAATGTTTTTGCTCTTTGACGTGAGTTAGAGTAGACATTCGTTCTGAATTCTGTCCGTGATATCCCCAACATTTTTTATGTTATTGTATTAGATATATATGTATTACTATCCAGATACATGTCATGAACCAAAATTAGGTTTCAGTGTTTTCTTCCTGGCACATGTATGTCTTTTTACGGCATGACAGTGGCAAACAAGTATACGGCCCTGACTGATAGTAAGCAGACATCGTAAGCTAAAGACGCATGAAACTTCAGCGGTATCACAAGCGCGTGTCCAACCCTTTATTGATTTAAGTATTCATTGTGTTGATCCTCCGGAGCTATGGCGAACTTAGGGCGTCCACAAAACTAGTTCAAACCCAATACAACGATTCCTCTTGTTGAAAACGGGTCGGTAGCGCGCTTGTGATTGTTCTGCAGGTGTTCACCATCAAGCAGGGCACGCTTTAACATGCTGCTACCGACTTCAAACGAAAAATAAATCGTGCGGTTTCATCTTATAGGTATTAGAAAAGAGCAAGGGTCCTTTTTGTGCAATTTCGCAACATTATTTTTTCTTTCTTCCCAGCATTATTTCGTTCCTTTGTTTTAAGTTTTTCTCTAGCGATTTTGTTTGCGGTTGCTTACCTAATAAAAAAATGTATCGATTTTTTTGTGGTAAAGAATTATAAATGGATGTATTTAATAATAGAGACCTCGAAAAGTGTCTTAGTATCATTATAATAAATAAATATTAGGGGACATTTTTACACAAATCGAACTAGTCCCACAGTAAGCTCAACAAGGCTTGTGTTATGGGTACTATACGACGATATATTTAATAGATATATACTTAAATACATAGAAAACATCCAAGTCTCAGGAATAAATGTCTCTGCTCACCACAGAAACAAATGCCCTTACCGGGAATCGAACCCGGGTCCTCTTGCTTCGGAGGCAATGGCACTACTAACTAGGCTAAACAGGCCGACAAATAGTAGGAAGATTCGAAAAACATTGTTCGTTTTATATACTGAACTTATATCGTAACGTATATATATAGTCCACCTCATTGGTTTCGACAACGGCCACCCCAACAAATCATAAATTTTCCCTACCATGAGGCTGGTTAGGCCAAACTTGGTTTTGAACACTCTACTGCATGAGTGACAACACAGCTGGCCAGACGCGTTAGTGTGAAGACATGATGATGAAGCTGATCCAACAGACTAACTCAAAATGGAAACCCTCTAGAGAAAGTCTGTCACTTCAAGTATCGTAACGTATGCCTACATATTAGAACAACCTTGTCGTAAATACGTAGTAAGTAAATAATTTATGTTAGGATCATAGTTCTAGCCTAACCTTAACTGGTTGTTTCAGTTTCGAGTGGCAATATTTTCCAAGAATAATAATAAATAAACAAATAATAAATATTAGGGGACAATCTTACACAAATCGACCTAGTCCCAAACTAAGCAAAGCTTGTACTATGGGTACTAGACGACGATATACATACTTATATAGATAAATACATACATAGAAAACATCCAAGACCCAAAAACAAATATTCGTGATAAATGCATAAATAAATGCCCTGGCCGGGATTCGAACCTGGGACCTCTAGCTTCGGAGGCAGAGTCACTACCAACTAGGCTAAACAGGCCGTCATAATATAAATAAAGCTTGAAAGTCACAGACCGCGGCGCAGCACCGTTGCGGGGCGGAGGTTTTGCGGCAAATCGAACGCGGTCCGGGGCATGTCGCACCAAAAAACCGCGCGGTATTCGGTAACGCGGTAGAGTCAACAGTCGACAGTTTTGGAAAGATCAAAAATGCTAACCCGTCTCCGCCCCGCAACAATAGCTATTTACGATACAAGGGTTGTAAAACTAAGAAAGGCCGATATCGCAGATGTTTGAGGCCTGAGCCGCAGGCGAGGGTCATAAATATGCGCTCATAAATATCCCGTGTTTTGTACACAATTTTACGTCACCACTTGGCAAATAAAGCAAGGCAACCTTGCCAAGGTGTGGTGTAAAAGTGCGTTTCAAACTGGACTTAAGTTTTTCACCTATGGCGATATAACTATATCGCTAGACAAGTCCAGTGAAATACTCTAATATTTATTTATTTAAACTTTAATAGGCTCACAAAACAGACCACATTCATTGACAGAAAAATAGAATAGTTCGAAACTACTGATTTTTTATTTTATCTTTTTACACTAATAAATATTTATTCAAACTTAACTTACTTTTTAAACATTATCGCACAAAATTAATTTGCACGAATGACGGGTTTAATACCAAATGGCATTCTCTACCAAACAACAAACAAATATAAATACCGTACACTCACGTTATCACTACTATACTTACGGCGACATACATCTAACTAAGGGCGAGTTGCACTAACTTACGATTACAGACCAGTCATCGTTAATATGGCGCGAACAGCTGTCATCCCATAGAAATTTGTCAAACTTTTCATACAATCAAATTTTAAAGCACACCGCTTACGATTCCAGACGGTATGGTGCAACCAAGGTAAGTAATGGTAGGTCGACAGACAAATTAAGAATAAGCCTACAAAGCTTTTAAAAGACCGCTTTTACCATCTCATTATCCTGACTGAAACTGATATCCTTTACATTCAATACTGGAAGACGCTCTAACTTTGTAGTTACTGAATATCACGGAGCTAGGCCAACATTACACCGCTATTTTTATTCAGAACACGACGCTACAGACTCTACGGGCGCCCCTGATCTAGCAAACACAACGTATTTTTCCCAAAACGAGAGATATGACATGAAACCTAAGAATGTTAATGTTAATACAAATCCTCTAAAGAGAACAGGTTTCATGGGTAACCTACTCGCAAACATTTTTTCCCTTTTTTCCGAACCTCAAGACTTTTATAGTACGGTAAGCAAAAAATGACTACGTTATAAGCAATCAAGAAATTAGGGCTAACTTGCTTAAATGTGCTTTTGATCTTGCATTATTTTTACGAATGATTCGTCAGCCTATTCAGACCAACACTATATTACCATTAAAAAGATTGGTTTGTGTGGCGTTGAAGCCACCAAAAATACTTAAATTACCTACCTACCTTACGCTTTATAACTAACTGTATCAGTTTTATTGCAGTTACCAATATTCATAAAATACTTCAAAAGTATTTAAAGCAAGTCACAAAAATAAAATATCAATGACTGTAAACAGATTAACATAACTCACAATGTCTGCATATAAATATAAACAAGGTTGTTATCCTTTTATAATTGCTTCATTCCCAGTGGACTCCGGGGATACATAAAGCAGGGACACATTTTACTGCGACCACATTAAATATATGTCAGTCTTATAGTCGTGGTTGGATGGAATGGTATCTCGTAAAGATACGACAATTGGCCCGCGGCGACCATTCGAGAGAGATACTCGTCTTGCAATTCGAATTGAGCGTCAATTTCTTCAAACACAACCATAGATATCTAGATATCTAACTAAATAACTCTTACAGATATCCCAGTCTTGGCTCTTTTTGCCATTAACCTTTTCAACGCTCCGTCATATATAAATGCTTTTTTTTACGTTGGGAAAATACGTATCTCATCCGGTAAAGATCTGGGTGGGTATAACGGACTATCCGGTTAGACCGTACTACCGTCTAAAAACCTAAAGATCACCGGCTCCGCCTTTAGTGGGAAGCGGACGCGCAGGATCGCAGATAGCACTCTACTGCAACGCCACTCCCATGCCATGACATCGAAATGAAAAACACGAAGATGAACCCTATAGAAATGTATATAGGTTGATATCGCAATGCACGCCGTGACCGATACATCCGTCGTTGGCGTTGAACCGATGGTGAGGATATATGTGTCGTTGGCGTCTAAAAATGGGGTTATCGCAGCTTTAAACCTAAGTCGCGTAGCGCGCGACTCACTGACTCCTTTCTCACACGCACTATGCTAATTAGAACCAGGAGGTTAGATTTTTCTCGTCTCGTGTTACATCAGGGTGTCAGCGTCACCTGATTTATTTATTTAATCGGTATCTACGCCAGTAGAGGAAACATGTTCGGATATACCTCTGACGACGACGAATACAAAAACCTCCATAGAAGGAAATGTACATGAAAAGAGGAAGCGAGGGACACCAAGAATACATAAACTAAATGTAAGAAAAGTTAATCCTAACGTACTATACAATATGACTGAGAATGTAGAATACAGATATATGTACATGAAAATTTCTTCACAACACAAACCGAAGTTCAGTTCTCATTTATGAATATGCTGATGATGGCTCTCTTATTGGAACTCGTTTATCTAGTTCCATTCGCCCAGTTATACTGCTACCGCTTCGTTTAATTGTTAAATATGGTCATTCTGTATTTTAAATATTCCTGTGACCTGACGATTTATGATTAATACGATTAAATGAATATGAATATAAGTTATAAGTATACGAGTAACTAGTACTGTAAGTAGTAACTACTCATATTCCTGCATAGCTTTTAAAATACAGTTCGGTATATTGACATACCAATCTAAAACGGATCATCATTCGAATCACCCAATTTCACCGAACAGATTGCTGAAATTTGACTTCGTGCCAAACAATCAAAACGTTCTTATTATAATCATGGAAAATACTTTATTGTAGACCTAACATAAAAAATAGGTAACTATAAACCGACACGCGTTTGTCTAAAATACATCATTCGCTGCTCTCATTTCATCTTTCAAAAACCAAGTGATAGACACGTCACAATATACCAATTAGGTACTTTTGGACCGGTCCTAATTACTTTCTTCACTTATTTGGTACAATATGGTACACATTATACAACTGCAGGAAGATTATTATTCTCGTCCAAATCTGACGTCACCCATTGACAAAATGCTTTAGTGCCAAAAGCATGAGTCACCAACGTATTTCAGACATGCATTTAAATCACTGACGGTTATTTTTAGTACGCGAACTGGGATTACGGGTTAATACCCCTATCTTTCATTTGAATAAGGGCGAGTTCGAGAAACTAGTAACTCTCTCCACAATCACATCAATAGTATTACGCTCTCATAATACTGTAATGCAATAATGTTGCTTTTTCACCTGAATTTAATATGTGCACAAAATTACGAACCGATTAAAAAAGTTAATATTCCTTTGTGAGAAACGTGTTGTGACCTGGCCCGTGCATGCAGGAGGTGATCGTGCATGCAATGTGTTTGCTTGCCTGCTCTGAGTGTATCTGTATCTTGCTGCTGAGTTTGCATATGTATCTACAAAACATATGGAAAGGAGGAAATGATGTCCCCTGTTTCCCGTTTGGCCTCCTCGCGGGTATCATGTGTGGCATAAATCCTTATTGTACACTGTGTCTTCCATTCATTTTAAGTAACAATAGTGCTAATTATTGTATATCAATTACTTTTGACGCGTACGTTGAAACTCCTGACTTTGCCTATAATGATTATATTGTATTATACCTACCACGACCACGAATACCAACGCGATAACATTCATTTCAACACCACTTCAAGTTCAAATGAATAACCTACAGGCGATGTAATAATGGGATTTGAAGGCTTCAATCAGCACGATATAACCTAGCAAATATTTACACCCGATTTGATACGATTGTGAGCTTTTATGAAAATGAAAATTGTTTATTTTCCCTTTTTAACAAGTGCAATGCCTGCAGTGATTGTGACTTCCTGTTAGGTAAGTAAACCTGCGTTAGGATGCCCCGCTCTTCCATAACTTGTATGTAGGTAGGAAATAATACATCTAGAGGATACTTCTTTAATCTTAGTTACATGGAAATGTCAATTTTTAACAAGTGTCATTAAATTTTTACCTCTACATCCATATAGTAAATCCTCTTAAATGTGTTCTCCTACAGCTTCACAATAAAACCTCCCCTCCGCGCGCACGTACACCATAACTATAACTACATGATATATCATACAGTTATAAGATCATGTACAATTTTACAGTACAGGTCCGGGACGCGCATGCCCACGCGAGAGCCGACGACGTCGGGTTTTTTGGTAAATATGCATTCGCCGGTTCAATGGTTGTATGTGAAACACATTAAAGAGGATATGGATGTAGTGTATGCAGCTGTACATAATCAGGCATTAAAACACTTGTGTGGTCTTAGTACGAACTCGCCTGCGGCTCATTTCATACAACCGCACTCGTGTTTTAATGCCGCTCATTATCTAACAGTTGCATACACTACTATTATAGTTTTCTAAAGCAGTAATGTAATGCAATATTACGCATACCCTGTTTCACACTTACACATACATATACTGCAATCAAAAGTTAGTCCTATTTTATTGTTTTGTTGACTTGTTAGATTGTTACCGATAAATTTCGTGGAGAGTAAATTTCTATGCTTAATATAGCAGTAGGTATTATATTTTAGCTCTTAAAATATACGATCGTACTTATCACACGATGTTCCTTTTATTTTTATCATGTGATTTTACATAATAAAAATAAAAGGTTAATATAATTTACAACAAATAAACCTTTTTTTTCCTTCCTTTATGGATACCACCGCACCGCGGGGACAGTGCGGTGGTTATGTCGGACTTGCACCGACTAAAAACCCCCCGATCGTCCTCCTCAACTCATTTCGGGCGGCTCTGGGATCTCCTTCGGAACGCACCAGTGCCGCCCTAGAGCCTGTGGGTCCAACCATCTGCTTTCATAGGCGATCACAGCCCCCAACTGTGACCGTCTTCGACCCCCAAGGACCGCCTTTTAGTCGCCTTCTACGACAGGCAGAGGATACCGTAGCCGTATTCTATACCCGGGCTACAGGGCGCACAGCAAGTAAACCTATATGCATAGTGATAGCAAAAATCAATAGACGTGCCCATAAAGAGAATAGTTAACGTTACTATTCCATCCGAACCGGATCTCAGCTCCATCTTTCCTGTGCTAAGGGGATTTCATTAATGGCTGTCTTTATTTGAAGAAACAGCGTATTTTTAATGAGTCTCATGAAGCAGGAGTTAATTAAGTGAAACGTTTTATTTGTCTTTCGAAGACTTCGAGAACTACTCGTAATTCCCTGACGAACGTTAAGCCTCAACACTAAGAATACAGTAAGTATTTGTGATTGGAACTACTTATCGTTCTACAGGATTTTTTTAATTCTGTTAATTGCGAGGGCACATTCCTGAGATGAAATTAATTAGTCTTCTCTAAGACACTGGTATCCCAATTCTACGTCCGACCCACCTTCACAGTGAACCTTCACCAGTGTTAAGATAGGGAAATTACTTTCCCAGCCTTAACACTAGTATGAAAGAAGGTAATAGTACATTACTACAGAGGCCGGGACGTAAGGGGTTGCCGGCCGAAGACATATATAGACGGCCGAGCGAAGCGAGGTCGGATAGGTCTGAGGCGGGCAACCCCATACTTACCGCCGAGGTATGTATAGTGCTTTTCTCAAACATGCAATGAAATAAACAACAAAAAAATCCAAGTTTTATTTTTAGTGGCAGAATGTCATGGTGCCTGTGCCACAATTTATGTGGAATGGAAATTAAAAAAGAGGACTTTGCCGGCCTAGGCCTGCAAGATTTGTATGAAATTCCATTAACGACCTCTTGTCCTAGCCGCACCTGAAACGTTGTACTTCGCAGCCTGTTATAAGGAACATAACATCAATATTTCATTGCATGTTTGAGAAAATTATATTACCAACCTTCACATTAGTAGTAAAGATGGGAAACCTGACACATTAGTGTGAAGGTTGGGAACCTCTTATGATACAAAAAGTAGGTAGGTTAGGTTCGTTAGGTATCTTCAGATGTCCGAAGGGCAAACGGACCACAATGTATGGGCTCCTGGTATCTCGACAGTTTTGACGGTACTACTGGTAGTACTAGTGACCGGTGTATCATTTGTACTACCAGTTGAACTACGTGGTAGTACTACTGGCTCATAGGTAACAGACAACCTACACATATGTATGATCCACCGTCACACTGATTATTTTAAAATAGGTCAGTATGAAGGCTGGGAAAGTAATTTCCCTACCTTAAAACTGGTGTCAAGGCTCAGTGTGAAGGTGGGTCGGACGTGCCTAATTCGCACCATTTCGATGATATTCAAGAATTCATTTTCGTTAACACCCCTACCTAATTATAAAAGGTTCTTAACAATTAAATAATGTTGACGTGTGCGTGTCATTCGAATTCCGAATATTGTCATACTTGACATTCATCATGTCAGCCGAAAGACGTCCACTGCTGGACATAGGCCTCCCCCAAAGACTTCCACAATGACCAGTCCTGCGCCACCGCATCCACACCCGCGACCTTTACCAGGTCATCAGACCACCGTGTGGGGGGCCTGCCCACGCTACGCCTTCCGGTACGTGGTCGCCACTCGAGAACCTTTCCGCCCCAACGGCCATCGGTTCTACGTGCTATGTGCCCCGCCCACTGCCACTTAAGTTTAGCGATTCGGAGGGCTATATCGGTCCATAGTAAGCGACCACGTTTCAGTGCCATATGTCATCACTGGCAACACACACTGGTCAAAGACTTTCGTCTTGAGACACTGCGGAATATTGGACGAAAAGATGTGCCGTAGCTTCCCGAACGCTGCCCAGCCGAGTCGGATTCGACGATTAACCTCTTTCTCAAAGTTGGACCTACCTAACTGGACAGCCTGTCCTAGGTATATGTAATCGTCTACAACTTCGAGCGTAAAGTGTCCGATTGTTAAGGGAGTTGGTGCGACATGGACATTTGACATGATCTTCGTCTTGTCCATGTTCATCCTTAGACCAACTCGCTCGGAGGCTTTACTGAGGTCATTAAGCATTGTACTTAAATCCTCCATGGTCTCAGCCAAGACTACTATATCGTCAGCAAACCGAAGGTGAGTGAGGTAGTCGCCGTTTATGTTGATGCCTAGCCTTCTCCAGTCCAGAGTCTTGAAAACATCCTCCAGTGCAGTGGAGAACAGTTTAGGAGAAATAACATCTCCTTGCCAGACTCCCCGCTGCAGCGGAATAGGCTTTGAGTTCTGGTCCTGGAGTCGGACTGACATAGTGGCGTTCTCGTACAAACACTTCAGCACTTCGATATAGCGGTAGTCCACTTGGCACCGTTGGAGAGATTGTAGTACAGCCCAGGTTTCAATCGAATCGAAGGTTTTCTCGTAGTCCACGAACGCTAAACAGAGGGGCAGGTTATACTCCTCAGTCTTCTGTATAACCTGACGGAGCGTATGGATGTGGTCTACGGTGCTAAAGCCTCTTCGGAAACCGGCTTGTTCGGGAGGCTGGAAGTCATCTAGCCTGCGTGTGAGACGGTTCGTAATGACTCTTGAAAACAGACTTGACATTGACTTTAACTTAACTCAAAATTCACTCTTAAGGCCGTTTTGCATTCACCCTTGGTGATATAATTAATTATTTTGTATGAAAATAAAAATAAAAATCTTATATTTTGAAAAACTAAATTTGCTGCGTCATTTTACTGTTATACGCTTAAAGGAACGGGAATCAATAAAAACACCTTATATAAAGGAAAGGTCAGCAGCAAAAGTAAATGATAATTTTAGTACCTTATCACTTTCACTACTTTGACGCACACCAACTGTCGCAGTATTCTAACGTTAGTGCGACAATGTACTAAAATGATCATCTACATTTGCTGCTGTTGACTGGACATATAGTTTTATTTTTCCTTGTTAATAAACGTTTATCAAATCAATTCGGGCTATAATGCCATTAAAATTCATACATACATACATAAACTCACGCCCATATTCCCAAAAAGGATAGGCAGAACACACGAAAATTAATTTTAGTGCCACTTATAGCAATTGTAGGTTTATTGATGGAGAAAATGTGATATTGCAGGGACAGTTTGCTAGCCCATAGCCCACAACACACTTCAACTTGGTTACCATTAAAATTCATTTTTCATCATTCATTTGTCTTTAACTGTCACTTTAACGTAAATGTTTGTTAGGAAGGGACAAAACACATTCAAGCTAACAGAAGTCTAAGAGGGTTCACCTTTTTCTTAGGCTTACTATTGGTTATTATGAAGGCTTGTGTTAGGCTATTACTAACCGGCAAGCCCCGTCCAGTAGGTTGGACGTTTAGTTCTTTATTTCTTAGCCAACAACCAGCCTAGTTGGTTGGTTAGTAATATGGACTTTTAGTATTACGCGGACCAACTGCTTTTATTGTATACATATTCATACACTGCCAACCCGCAAAACAATTCCTCCTTAGAGTCGACGGAGCCCCGCTACACGGGGCTCCTATTTCTGGGCGGTTTGCCCTTCGGGCATCTGAAGCTACCTAGCGAACCTAACAACTAATCAACTAGAAAAAAGAATACTAACCGTCCAACCAGGTGGACAGAGTGGTTTGTCGGTTAGTAATAGAAGCAAAAATCTGTCAAAAGATAGAGCACAAGTCATCGGGGCTATTATTTGCTGGTCGCCGTGATTGGCTTGAAATAAATGCCCATAAATGGAGCTGCTGAGAATAGGTAGGTTAACATTGTAGTTGTAGATAATCCAAGAAAATAGGAAATGAGATTAGGAAGCAGTATAAGGAAATACGAGTAAATAAGGTCTTGCTAATTAACACCTAGGACTTCATAGTGTGCCGCTTCCTGATGCCAAAACAAATAAACAGCTGGTAATTAAATAAGAAAACATTTCAACGGAAAAATATTCCACGTAATCCAATGAACGAGACAACATGGCATGATGCCAGAAAATATATTCTCGCACCTATTCAAATTAACTGGGAAGTGAATACCTTGCGCTCGCTCCTGCTCGTGTTGCTGGATACGCATTATATTAGTTGTCGCTAAATGACACTGCCGCTCGTGGTCGTCACGTCACAATTACAGAGACATATCCACCTATGAATACAGACGTTTGCGCACTAACGAAAAAACAAAAGAAACGAAAAACCGACAAAATGTGGTGACACAAAACTATTATTTAATTTACAATTACTATCAAAACAACGGTCTATCAACGCTTTTTTTCTACTGGCTTTCTTTTATACCACGTCGGTGAAAAGCAAGCGTACTTCCCGCCTGATGGTAAGCGATCACCGCAGCCTATGAGCGCCTTCAACTCCACTTTTTCAATCATCAAATAAAACGAATAGGTAAAAAATAAAAACTACATACATATATAATAATAATAATAATAATCCGCCGTCCCGGAGAGTCACTCAGGCATATTATTTCTGGTTGTAGCCATCTTGCTAACGGCGAGTACTTGCACAGACATAACTTGGTGGCCAGGATTATTCACCAGCAGCTTGCTCTTTTATACGGTCTTGTGGACTTCGAAGTGCCGTATTATAAGTGCACACCTGCGCCGGTTCTCGAAAATGGTCGTGCAAGGCTCTATTGGGATCGATCTGTCATCACGGACAGGACTATTGTAGCCAACAAGCCTGATATCGTGCTGACAGATCGATTGAAGCGCCAGGCAGTGCTCGTTGACATCACCATCCCCCATGACGAGAACCTCGTGAAAGCTGAGAAGGACAAAGTCAGCAAGTACCTAGACTTGGCACATGAGGTAACCGCCATGTGGGATGTTGATTCAACGATTATTGTCCCGATAGTCGTCTCTGTGAACGGTCTAATAGCGAAGAGTCTCGACCAACATCTCAAGAGACTCTCGTTAGATGGCTGGGTCAAGGGTCAAATACAGAAGGCGGTACTCCTGGACACGGCGCGGATAGTCCGGAGGTTCCTCTCTCTGTCGCCCTAACCACCGGTAGCTTAGGCCCGCCTCGCTGCCGGCGGCACTCTAGGTTAGGTTTTTTTATAATGCTTTTATACTTTGTACGTGTATTTTTATATTTTACATTTGATAAATTTATTGTAAAAAAATCTAACCCAAGAAGAAGAAATAAATAAGGTGAATAATAATAATAATAATAATAAGGACAAGGTTAGCAAGTACCTAGACCTGGCACACGAGGTAACCGCCATGTGGGATGTTGATTCGACGATCATGGTCCCGATAGTCGTCTCTGGGGACGGTCTAATTGCGAAGAGTCTCGATCAACATCTTAAAGAGACTCTCGCTAGATGGTTAGGTCAAGGGTCAGATACAGAAGACGATAGTTCTGGACACGGCGCGGATAGTCAGGAGGTTCCTCTCTCTGTCGCCCTAACCACCGGTAGCTTAGGCCCCGCCTCGCTGCCAGCGGCACTCTAGGTTAGGTTTTTTATAATGCTTTTATGTTTTGTACGTGTATTTTTCTATTTTACTTTTATAAATGTTTTGTAAAAAACGTAACTTAAGTGGTAAGATAAATAAAGAGAATGGTAATAATCTTTCGTTTATTGCATATCACATTACAAACGTGGATGGAATTACAAATAAGGTATACATGTGACACCCTGCAAGGGCACAGCAATATCAGATATTTTAAGGGACACTAGTCATGAACGTGAGGCCACGCCGTAAACAAGGTAAGCCCCGGGGATTTTAGAACGGTATTAAAATACACATGTTAAGTTAATAAATATAAACAATGAAAACAGAAACATTTTTACACCTCGATTTTCAGACGAATACACAACGTAATTACTACATAAAATGTTAGACACATAACTATATAACGTTCATAATGTTTACATAACATACAACATTAACGTTCATTGTATGCAGATATTCATATTCCTTGAAGAAAGTCGACACACTATAAATTAGATAATTACTTCATTTTGTAACTAGCTGCTCACGTTAATCCTCCCTCATCACGGAGAACACAGACGGAGACGTAGAATAAGGTATATTTGTCGCAGCTGGATTGTGTATGTCGCCATATTACATTACGGCTAGCAGTTTTGTAATAACGTGAGCCGCCATATTGTAGAACATATCGCAATGACAATCCAGCTAATCGTTGACCCGCCGTAATTACTTATTATGTGATTATGTGGTGTCATTTCGTTCTATGTTTGTTTCGTTCGCTGTTTAGCCTGATTCATCATCATCATCATCATCATCATCATGTCAGCCGAAAGTCGTCCACTGTTGGACATAGGCGTCCCCCAAAGATTTCCACAAGGACCGGTCCTGCGCCACCCGCATCCAGTGGACACCCGCGACCCTTACCAGGTCATCGGTCCACCGTGTGGGGGGTCTGCCCACGCTACGCCTTCCGGCACGTGGTCGCCACTCGAGAACCTTTCCGCCCCAACGGCCGTCGGTTCTACGTGCTATGTGCCCCGCCCACTGCCACTTAAGTTTAGCGATTCGGAGGGCTATATCGGTCACTTTGGTTCTGCTGCGGATGGCCTCATTCCTGGTGCGATCACGCAGATAAACTCCTAACATAGCTCTCTCCATTGCTCTTTGGGTGACTTTGAACCTTCTTATGAGGCCCATAGTAAGCGACCACGTTTCAGTGCCATATGTCATCACTGGCAACACACACAGGTCAAAGACTTTCGTTTAAAGACACTGCGTTTAGCCTGATTAGCAGTGAATAAATACATTAATGCTTGATAGAAAAATGAAAGTAAAATTCGGGGAAAACGCCTGCTTTATCGTCCATCAGTTGATGGCGGAGGTGACACCATATCATTTTTACGGCCGTAAAAATAGAGGTCACAGCTTTGCCGCGAGCCGTCAATAACTCACATAAGAGCACATTATGTGTGTATAATAATATACTGTGCTTACGGTCGCCCAAGTGGTTCAAGCACGCGGTTGTCAAGTGACGGTCGTGGGTTAGAATTTATTTCAATGCAAAAATATGGGTGCATAGTGCATAAACTCCTATGGCTCTTATGTCGACGAATTAAGGTAAGGTAAGGTTGCATATTTTTTACACTTGACTGTACCATCGCCAACACATTTAACTGACTATTCGTGGACCGTATGCATATTGTAACAAGGGTCATACTGTCACCATCAGAGATATCAGAGCGGCAAGGGTGATTACAATAGGTGATTGTGTTTCATGGGAGCAAAATGATATATAGATACGGCGAGGGTGGTATATTGAATCCTGAGTGTAGCAAAAGATTCTATAATAGTATCCTGAGCGTAGCAAGGGATTCTAAAGTAGAATCTTGAGCGTAGCGAAGTGTTTACTAACCTAATAAAGGTATAGGGCAAAGTATACTTAAGATATATAATATTTCATACATTACCTCAACGTTTTGGGTATTCTATGCCTTGCCTATCACGCTGACTGTACCTATACGATGAGAAGGAGTGGAGTGAGTCCTCGTGAATTTATAGACTGCTCTTTGACGTTTGTACCTTATTAATTATTTTCAAATTGCATTTGTAATCTATATATATATTACGCGAAGCCGATCCTTACAACGCCCATCAGATCTACAGTTATGGACCGATTTTGATAAATTATATACCATAGGATTCGTCCCATGCTGCAGATTTGCTATAAGGTGTTAGTTTTTTGTTTTTTATCCTAGAATTTTTTTTAAATTGATATTTACGAAAAATCCTGGATGCCCCGACAAATATAAGCCTCAAAATCGTGTTCGATGACGCCGCATACAAGCGACGGGTCAGCTTACCTTGGTAGAATTGTACGAGGTGTCAAAATTTAGCTTGGTTAACACGTGACTTGGGAACTGGCTATTGTATGATTCCGGATGACATAAAATCAAATATGAATTAAAATGTTCCTGTAAGAAATATCTGGTACAGCATTACAAAATAAAATCTTTTGAGTCGAGATATACTCAATATTATTAACTATAAACGAAAGTAAAATTACTAATTTGTTTACAAGACAATACATAATATTCGGTGTATTCGGTATAAGTATTTACAGTTTACATGAATGCCTGACGTTTTGTGTCAACATTTAACTTATTTTTTATGGTGGCCCTTTACACGATTTTTATTTTCACAATACTGAGGTGTCAATATTATTGCGGTCTATAAAGACAATACAAATTTTAGTGATCCGTTAATTTCATGGGGCCTTTTACACGGTGATTATTATCCCGTGACACACTCATATCACCATACGATTTACGTGAATATTGATGCATATTGAACCAAAACACGAACTATTTGGAAAAACGCGATAATATTAACATCTCAGTTTTGTCATTATATTAATCGTGTAAAGGGCCCCATTCATTTCCCAACTTAAGACGCTGTTCACATTATCCGATTTGATGAAGGTTTCGGCTCCGACAAATGTATGGAAATGTGACCAATATCGTGTCGTGCAATGTGAACAGTGACCAGTTTTCGTAATTAATAATACTAACAGATCCGCAGTGTTAAGCAAGACGATTTTTCTTATAGTTGTCTCTTTGGATCCTTATGGTTAAGCAAGATGAATTAGACCGGGACAGATAGAACGATCATTTTCGGCTGCTAACGAATTGTCTCCACTTAAAAGCACACCAAAATTTCAAATCCCATATAATGCAAAACGTCACAAACGTCAGTTCAGTACAATTTGCATATAAACAAATATATTTGAAAGCAGGTGCACTGACAGGTGAACACCTGTCAGATATCACTTATCTGTCTCTCTCAAACTTACTGATTTGTGCATTAGAGAGAAGAGATCAGATGTTCAGAAATTGTTCAACTTAAATGAGCGGATTCGATATCTGTGGCAGTTTTCTATACATATAGGGATAAGCTAGCCTTTTTACTTCCATTTGTTGCCTGTTTGTCATTTTGCCGTGTTTTATGTACAATAAAGCCATACATACATACATACATAACCGTGTCGACTCCAACGCCGATATCGGATCGGATAATGTGAACAGGGCCTGTTCAGTTCTGTCGAATAAAGCAGAAAATAAATGTAATGTTTACATAAATGACATGCGTATTGTGTCACTTTTTTTATTGTGCTCTATTATGTCAATATTATATTGTCATGGTTTAAACAAAGAAGTTGGTATACAAACCAATGACGCTTCAAATATACGTTCCGTATATCTTGACTGATATTGATACCTGCCAAAACAATGACAAACCAAATTAAACTTTACGTTGTGAGTTACAGAACTGTTTCTGAGTTAATCATAGATAAGCTGCAAAACATTTTGAAAGAGAAGAGATTCGCTGTGTCTAAGTGTGTCTCTCTTCCACCTATTGCCATACCAGTAGGGTGATCAAGAGATCATAAGCGAAGAAGTTCTCATTGGAGTAGACGTTACTTATTGGTGGATTTAGATCAAACGAACGAGAAAACAATGTTGCACTAATTAACCTTTACGACGCCAACAACGCATTTGAAGTATATGCGCACCATCGATTCAATACAACGACAAATATATCCGTCATGGCGACGGCATCCAATGCGATATTAACCTACATGCATTTCTATAGATAATGCGCTTAAAAGGTTAAAAATATAATTACAACCTTTAATTGCCGAGAACATAGGTGTTATGATATATGAAAATTACCTTCGTACTTTATACTATGTACTATTACTTATTCTGTGATACTATGGTTTATATTCTATCTCTTATGAAAAATGAGTTGGCGTGTAAGTGTCACTGTGGTTCATAAAGTATGGCGTTCAAAAGGTTAATTTGCTATTTTTTTTTAATGTTTTTCTGAGGATGTCAAACCCTACAAAGTTGAACCCTACAGAAATGCATGTAGGTTGATATCTCATTAGCCCATCATGGCCCACGTACAAGGCCCAGTTATGCGGTGGATCGGGGTACAAATATGTTTGTTTATGATTGACTGTGACACAAATGTTTTTAAATCATCTTTGTAATCGAGAGCGAAGCCACGGGATAGAATATAGATAGGCTATATTCTATCCCGCGGCTCCTCTTGCATTCTTCGTAGTACGTCGACGCGGCGGAGCCGCGCGGGTAACTAGTAAGTTTATAAATCTCGTAATCTAGTGGAGGTATTTGAAACGTTTCTTTGTATTCGACAGCAATTTAGAACAGCGGGAAATCTATATAAATCCCTAATGCCTAGTCATACGATAATGAAATAAAGTATATACAGCTCAAAGTAAATTATGTTATCCACACTGCCAACAGTTTCCCGTGCGAACAGCGTTAGTTAATCTATAACGTATTTAATTTACTGGTACGCAAAACGCACGGGGCGCTTTAGCACCGCGCTCCGCCGCGTTGCGCTGACCGCTTGAACGCGCGTAGGACCAGAGCGGTGCCGTGCGAAGAGGTCGCGCTCGAGCGTATTATATACATTGTCGAAAACTAGTGCGTCCACGCGAACCGCGCATCGCGGCGTTGCGCGGAGCATGTGAACGGCCGTAGTAGCGGTGCCGTGCGAAGAGGTCGCGCTCGTGCGTATTACATACCTTGTCGAAAACTAGGGCGTCCACGCGAACCGCGCATCGCGGCGTTGCGTGGAGCATGTGAACGGCCGTAGGAGCGGTGCCGTGCGAAGAGGTCGCGCTCGTGCGTATTACATACATTGTCGAAAACTAGTGCGTCCACGCGAACCGCGCATCGCGGCATTGCGCGGAGCATTTGAACGGGCGTAGGAGCGGTGCCATGCGAAGAGGTCGCGCTAGTCGCGCTCGCGCGTATTACATACATTGTCGAAAGTGCGTCAACGCGCACCGCGCGTATTACGAGTACATACGTTGTGATAGAACAGACGTTTTGAAAATCATGTTGACGCGGTCCGCGCATTGCGGCGTTGAGCGGACAGCGTAAGGGATGATTCACAGTAGACCGTTCCGTGTCCGGGCCGGCCCGTTTTCTATGACAGCAAACGCAACGGCCGGCGTATTTCTCTAGAAGAAAACGGGCCGGCCCGGACACGGAACGGCCTACTGTGAATCATCCTTAAATGTGCGTAAGAGCGACGTCGTGTGAAGAGGTCGCTTGTACATTGTTATAGAAAATACGTTTCGAATATCGCGTCCACGCGGTGCGCGCATCGCAGCGTTGTGCGATACGCGTGAAGGAACGTCGTGTGAAGAGGTTGCGCGTTTTAGAAACATCGTCATAGTACACACGAAAAGCGCGTCCACTTTTGACGCGCAACGCCAAAATGCACGGACCGCGAGAACGCGCGTAGATGCGCGGCATTTGTGTGAAAAGCTTGTTTTAAGAGTGCATGCATACATCGTCATAGTAGTATCGAAAACTGCAAACGCGCAACGCCGCATTGCATGGGTCCGAAACGCCTCGTGTGTTTTGCGCCTAGAAGATAGCCTTGAGTATGACGTACGTCAATAAAGTAAATCAAAACGTTATTAATTAGCGATATGGTTTAGTCTGGCAGCCGTCAGTCTGGCATCCATCCTCCTCACTGGACACACTGTTGTGCTTCGTATCGTCTATTTCTTTCTACGAACGTAAATAGAAACTTCTGACATCACCGTCGTCGGAGTTTACCGACTATTATTTTTGTGTAACAATTAGGTTTGGGATGAAAAACAATATAATTTTAAGTGGCTTTTTACTTCTTCATTCGCCAGGAAAAAGCGGACTGTAGCCAAAACCATTTCATTGTTCAAAAGCATTTCTTTTTAATTTGATTTAGGCCGCTCTAGCTGCTAGGAATAAATTAATGTTTTAAGAAAAAACTTCGATATGACTAAAACACAATTTAATAAAGTTTAAGTTACATTTCTGAAAAAGGTTCTCCTCAAGATGAGCTGTTTCTCGGCCATGTTGACAAAAAAATAATTGCTCGGTCCTTTTCAAACAATCGACTTGAAGAACGTGATTTTAGGTGATTTAGAAAACACCCCAAAATATGCAAGATCCGTTTCAAGGTATTCAAATTAATGGTTACAAATGAAACACAAATACTTTGTTTTGCAAGAAAAAGGGTTGTAATGCAAAATATTCAGCACCTCCTTAATCAGTCATTACCTATGGCATGCAAAATATTTACAGTTTATGCGACTAGGTATTGAACCATGAAACAGTTATTTTAATAGGATATAACACAACCGTAGGAAGAAATTGTGCTCTACATATACATGTTAACGGAAATGTATGTAATCCGTTCCGTCATTTTCTACAATTCCTAGGAAATGTATGTAATTCTTAAAATAGCCCGGAAATGTGCGAAATAAATTATATTAATAGACACATTTCCTAGGAAATCTACACATTTCCTAAATAGCAATCTGAAATGTAAAACATTTAAGATATCAATTTTGTTGTTATAATAATGTTCGATTTCCTTGGGAAAGCAACTGTGAGGGTCACAAGGTAACGAAAGAACCTACCTGGAGAAAACCACTGTGATGTTGGGCAACTCTGACCCGCCAGCGAGTCAACGAAAATTATTAAGTATTCTCATTTTAACAACCTTGTAGCGACCGTCACTAACGTGTTTTATTATAGAAAACATTCTTTTTATACATTTCCTAATACGATATTGGAATTATATTATTCCTAGGAATATATGAATTTTCCAGGATATGTATGTATTAAATATTTTTAAACAATATTTTATAGATTTCCTAAATAGTTTCGGAATTGTATACATTTCCTAGGAGTTTTATACACGCCCTGTAGCCCGGGTATAGAATACGGCTACGGTATCCTCTGCCTGTCGTAGAAGTCGACTAAAAGGGGTTCTTTGGGGTCGAAGACGGTCACAGTTGGGGGCTGTGATCGCCTATGAAAGCAGATGGTTGGACCCACAGACTCTAGTGCGGCACTGGTCCGTTCCGAAGGAGATCCCAGAGCCGCCCGAAATGAGTTGAGGAGGACGATCGGGGAGTTTTTAGTCGGTGCAAGTCCGACATAACCACCGCACATACATTTCCGCTGACATACATACACATACAGCAATATTGCTATACGGCGTACACACGACTATACTACCTATACTATACCATTAGGCATTTTCTTATATGCTCTTAATATACAATGAAGCCTCTAATTATATTGAAATTTGAAGGGTCCTTTATCTTTCATCTCTTTATTGTTACCCTTTAAGATAATGTTCATAAGACATATTAATTAAGACTAAATGAAACCGTTGCTAATATAAATATTAAACGAACAATAATACCTAAATACGAGTACGCTATTAATATTATCTTTCATATAGTCGTCATCATTTAAATTAATTAGTATTAATTGCAATAACAAAAACAAGGTCAGGTCAGCCGTATACAGTTTGATAATATACTTGTAATTAAAAAGCGAACATGTTGTCCCATGATAAACTAGACTGTATAGATCACACCATTATTCCTACACAACACACAAATACACGTAACACTTAATAAAATTAACGAATATAATCAAATAAGGCGAAGTCTTTTTTTATACTACGACGGTTGCAAACAAGCTCACGGCCTGTCTGATGGTAAGCAGACACCGTAGCATATGGACACTTGCTACTCCTGAGGAATCACAAGCGCGTTGCCGACCCTTTATTGACTTGGGGATGCGCTGTGTATATGATGTAGATGTAGTGTAATATTGAAGACGTAAAATCAGTTTTCCAATTTCGACGTAGCTTTAGGAAATGAAGTTGGTTCGGCATGAATGCGGCGGTAACCTCTACTTAAAGCCAGGCATGACCTATTTGCATATTATTCGTGATTGGGTCAAAACAGGGTTGACTCTCTTTACAAGGTAAAAAGACTGAATAGAGATAATAAAATCAATTTTAAATAACCAGCCAAGTTCGAGTCGGACTCACGCACTGACGCGCACCGAGAGTTCCGTACAATTAATTACACCAATGTGATTTATCAATATATTGGTATTTGTTTGTAAAATATTTGTCATAATACTAATAATAAACATTATCGCCCAATTTCAAGTGCATAGGCCCGCATAGGTCAATGGGAAGTTAAAAAATTCTTCAGAATGGAAAGTTAAATATTATTTGGAACTAAATTTTGAGTAAATAGCATAATCTTTTGGTACCCCATTCCTTTATTTTCTAATATTTTTTAAAACAAAATATACAATATTTATCTACATAACGAGTTGAGCTCTTCAGGAGTTTAGTGACATTATAACATACAATTACTAACAATTATATTTTCAATACAAACTTTAACCCCCCTTTAATTTTCACTCCTTAAAGCAATGATTTCCGGGATAAACTCCATACCAAATTTCACCAAAATTAATGATGATGATGATGATTTAACTACCTACCAAGGAAGTTTATTGATATGAAAAGAAATGTTAATAATAAGACGAATATGATTGATTATGTGGTACTCGTTTGGTACTTCAGTACGTCGGTACTTCGGTTTCGCGCAAGCCTCCCAGAGATCCGGGACACCATTGTCCGGTGAACAGGAAAAAACAATATTATTGTTAGATTATTTACAGCAATTAAGCCAAACTAAAACAACGTATTTACCTACCTATGTGTCAAGTCCTCTTTTGAATCCATTTTGTTGCGGTTTGAAATGTTATTAAGCGCTAATTTATATTATTTACACACTACAAATTAAGGCCGACCTATAAATAAACATTATAGCTATTTTAATGTTGCAGCGACCATTACCGACGGTAAGCTAACAATTGGTTTTCGTCGCACGTACAGCAATAAAACGGACTTGTAATTTACACTTTAGCATTCTGCTCAGTAGCCAGTTATGAAGTCTTACCAACCCTATAACAGGATATAACAATTCAAACTTTACGGTCCAAGAGAAAGAAACCTAATTATCATATTTTTCATGAATAATCGCAATGAAGACAGGGATTAGACTTCTGATAAAGAGATTTATTTGAAGGATATCCTTGTTTTATGTTACTTATTTAAAATAAAAATATATTTTGATAAAATAAAATTAAAGGACGAAACACTTCCTAATGTTTTGTCATGATTAATGACGTGAAATATAAATAGGTATCCTCTTATGATACAAAATATAGTAGAATATTAGTGGTAGTGGTTAGATCTATCGGTTCACGTCACTTTATTAGCGAACCACATGTGAAAATATTTCTCATCATAAGACGTTTTAAATGCCAGCCCATCATAAATATTTACGGTTACTAAACTGAACTATGAAGTAAACTTGAAACGAATTTAGCCGGGAAATTCCTTCCCGGAAAGCGCTTCAGGATGCTCCACCTTCCAAAGTTGTGTTTCATTATTATTAAAGTACCTCATCCGTCTTCTTGAAACGAATAATATATCGTTCGACTCCCTTGTACGATGAATCGCGGCGGTGGCGGGCGAAAAAGAAATATTTTGTGTAAAGGTACATATATCGTGGGAATATTATACCCTAATAATGTAATATATTCTTCTGATACCCACATACCTACACAGCAGCTCTGTATCCGTATTACTTATAACTCTTATGAAACGTACACAGTCTTGCAGTGTTTTGTTATGGCATAAATATTATTTTTGCTTAAAATACTTATTCTTAGATTGCACCGTCGGTACATGTAGTTAGGGACATTTTACTATCGTCATCCTGTCTAAAAATGATACATACTTGGGCAAATCAGCTTTTACGTCGTTTGTTTTTCAAACTTTCAATTTTTATTTGTTTAATAAGTATCCACCATATCAATTAAAAACTTCTCTCAAAACTTCTGGCGTAGACCGTCGTCGTTGTAAACAATTGAATGTCTGGTTTAAAGCTGTTTCTTTAACTTAACAAATATCACAGTTTTTACTGTTTCGTTACCGAATTCAATTTGTAGTTTAAAAAAATAGTAATTATAAAAATTGTAGGAGTCTCGAAAGTTCATTGGCCCATTTCCGCTTTTTGTTAGGAATTACGCTGCATGTCGTAATACTTTTTACAAGTGCGAAACAACATGGCACATTAACTAGTTTTAACAAAATGCTAACAAATAAGTATTCAATTCAAACCAACATCGTACAGTGAAATTTTAAACAACAAACATGCCAATGCCATATAAACAGAGTACCTATACGGTAAAGATTGAGCTCAAAAATCTGCAAAAATGTAATAAAGCATAGCTTGCCCACTGTTACTTTGAAACCTAGGAGGTATAGTCAACAGCAAAAGTAGATGATCATTTTAGTACCTTGCCACTTTTACTACATTGACGCATCCCAACATTCCCAACAGTCGCATTATTATTACGTGACTGTGACAATGTACTAAAATGATCATCTACATTTGCTGTTGACTGTACTACTCAGGGAATACAGAACAAGGAGAGAATACAGAGGTGGAAAACCAAATGGTGTTAAACAATTTGTCAAGCGTCAACTGGAAATAATTTAGGTACGAGTACCCTAGTCCAGTGGCGGCTGCTGACTACGAGAACCGGTGGTGCGCTAGTTTATGGATTTATGAAATACTATAATATATAACTCAAAAATGCAATACAACCACATTTTCCTACTAACAGTTTATTTTTTTATGTATTACCTCCCGTCGATTTTGGTCAAAGGCAAATGGTTTTATATTAAGACATGACCTTGGCGGCCCAATCGATTTTATATCTAATTTATCAATCACTAAAAGTTTTATTATTGTTTTTAATACTCTCGATATTCAAGTTCACACTTATTTTTTCCATTAAACACACAGTTCGTCACTTCATAAAAGATAGTCGCACTCACTTTACAAAAACAAACAATAAACAACAAATACGAATAATGGCGCGATACGAGAAAAGTGCAGGCCATGTTATTATTATTAAGCAACTAAGCTAACTAGACAATTGGCGCGCAAGAAAATCTTTATATTTTGAGCGTTTACTTCGCTTGGTCGGGTAATACCGCCACCAGCCGCCAGTGGGCTGCGTGCGCCGCACGAGATTTACCTATTTCTTCATAGTCTTTGTGCGGAGTATCTTCCGTCTCACGCGCCCGGCGTTCTAACGCGATTCTCATAGAAATGGTACTGGCTAGTGCGTGCGCTCCACGAAGCGCACGGAGAGGTTTTTTGAGACTGAGCGAAAAAGAGTTTTAAAGACGACATAGCGTAGCGGTTTCTTTGCATTTTTTTAAATGTAATTTATGTATGTATACCAGTACAGATAATTGCGATTGTTTTATTGATGACGATTGTATTGATGGTGTTAAATTTTTGGTAGTGCAACGCACGAGCGCACTCAAGGTACAGCCGCCACTGCCCTAGTCATATTTCACCGTACTGGACTGAATATAGAGCGGGCAAACAAGTACGTTTGCGTCCTTCACCGTTGTCTGACTATATTAGATTTGATGACCTGTTTAGCCTAGTTGGTAGTGACTCTGCCTCCGAAGCTAGAGGTCCCGGCTTCGAATCCCGGCCAGGGCATTTATTTGTGCATTTTTCACGGATATTTGTTCTTGGGTCTTGGATGTTTTCTATGTATTTAAGTATGTATTTATCTATATAAGTATGTATATCGTCGTCTAGTACCCATAGTACAAACTTTGCTTAGTTTGGGACTAGGTCGATTTGTGTAAGATTGTCCCCCAATATATTATTATCGTCTAACCTCACCCGTACAGCCAGGTTTTTTCCCCGGCACGCCCACCTCTAGATTCCTTGAAAAACCTTTTAGTGAATGCATGTAAAAGGACTTTATGAGATGAGTTTTTGCGATGCGAATGGGTTTGAATTGTTCATTGGCTGCAGACGTAATTCAATGTTGCTCATATACTAAACCTTTTTTTTTCATATATTCGCGCCACCCCATTAAGTGAACCTTGAACATTAAGAAACCAGGCAAAAGACAAAGACAACTTAAAATCATAACTTTATTTATTAACCTAGAACTGTCGGAGTACGGAGTATTAGTTCATAGTTTAATGAGGGGCGTAAGCGGAAAATTGACAACGAGAATCTATCAGAAGAATGATGATTCGAGTACTTACGCCCGTATTACCCCGTCCCGTCCTCATACATTATTGGAAAACTCCGCATATGGCTTCCCAGAACCAAAGGAATTCAAAGCGGTATCATTGCGCTCCATCGCGACGCATGAGTACTTGAGTAGATCCAATTATTGAGGAAATCAGTAAAATAACAAATTTAACAAATTTCATACTGCCCATCATTACATACAGTGCCGAGCTGCCGAGACACAGACGCTCATAAATGAGGCAGTGTACAAAACACAGGTAGCACGTGAAATGCGACATGGGTGGCATTAAACCAGAAGAAAGAGTAAGTAAGGTCTTTTGTCACACAAAGGTGCGTGACGGTGTAGAAGTTATTACTGAACTTATGTGGAGCTGGGCGGACCACGATGCCTTATCAGGCAGAGTGATCGCAGGTGGATCAACGACCAACTCAAGAAAAAACAGTAGGTCGTCCTGATGGACAACCAGCGTGATGCTCAATAGCTTGATGAGATTAAGAGAATCGCGGTTCACTAAGTACCGGATAAGGTTAGCTCAGGACCGGAATCAGTGAACTTAGAGATATGCTTACTTATAATTTTACAAACCGAAAATTTTAATTATGAGCTAAGGCCTTCTGAATTCAACTGAATTCAAATTGATCCTCAATATAAAGGAATACTAATTATAAAATACGTATATTTTGGCTTAGTTGGTATATACCCTGCCTACGAAGTCAGAGGCCCGGGTTCGAATCCCGATCAGGGCATTATTTGTGTGCTGAACACGAATATTTGTTCCTGAGTCATGAATGTTGTCCATGTATTTAAGTATTTATTTATCTATATAAGTATGTATATCGTCGTCTCAGTGCCCATAGTCCAAGCTTTGCTTAGTTTGGGACTAGGTCGATTTGTGTAAGATTGTTCCCAGTGTTAATTATTACTTATTATTAATATCGCAACGAAATTTTAGGGTCTGTCATCGACAAGCCAGTTTTACTATATAAAATAATAAAGTATAAATTTAATCCCTAAGGCTATCTTATCTAATAACAAAAGTTTCTTAATTTATAAGTTCACCCTTGTGCAACTTCGGTCGTAAACTTTGGCAATTTCTTCTCAATATTTACCCTTAAGTGCAGATCAACGTCAACAGTTATAGCCATAACATAGTTTAAAACTCGAGTCGCAATACTGCGTTGTTCAGCCCGTAGCAATTTCCTTTACGTGTACCGTCAAGGTTAGGCGAGTTTGCCACTAGATGGCACTGAATTGTCCGCATCAATAAGGAACAGTCGAATGATTTTAATATGGGTCATACACAATATTAAACACAATATTGTCAATATTCTATGTCATAGTTAGAATTACAAATATATTTTTGTCATTTAAGTCATACTCATATTTTATAAAAAAAAGATGTGATGACGAAGCACACTTAGGCGGCCATTTGGTGCCGTTTTCAACGACAACGTTAATAATGCTTTTTAAATTGGTGTTATGTGTAATACTAGCATATTGTCATACTAGTGAGGATAGGTTGATCATAACACTAGAGGCGGAATTGCTCGTGCAAGCCGTACGCCGAGCGCGATAAGGGAGCCGAAAGTGGAATGATCATGCCTCACGAGAAACATACAAGGTTTTTAATAATTTCAGCCGTTGATGGCACCAGGTTATTTTATTACTTATAAATGCATGTCAATACATAAATAAAGTATTTCCAGTGATGTCAACTCTACAATTTATTACATTTGTTTTTTTTACGACTTCAACATTTTAATGATAATCAATTAATCAAACACGCATCGACTCCGACAAAGTTTACAAATATTTGTGTATAAATGACGTTGGCGAGAGAGTGCGCACGCAGGGGCAAAGCGGCGCGACGAAATCTCTAAATCCATTTGCATAATCATAATATTATTTGTAATCTACAGTCTGTCTTCTACTTAAATAATTTTACGATAATAAACGTTTATATTTAAAAAGGAATACTTAGCTAATTTATTCACAAAAAGATTTTAATTATTTTTATGCCACACCTGGCCAGATAGCGGCTTTTTCCGTACGCGTAGTAATAACACGGGAGGTAATAAATAAAGCCCTCGATCGCATATATATACGTCCCTCGCCTACAGCTCGGGCCGCAGAACTCAGCCTTTCTTTGCTTTACCACCCTAGTCGTGTAATGTACTATTAGTCATGCTCCATTCGCCGAGATTTAAAAAAGTTATGTCCGTACATACACCTACACCTTGCTACGAGAGGCAAACATATCTTAATCGAAATACATATATTTCCATTATAGCACAGGTGTTGTAATACAATAAAACTCGCATTTGTAATATCCTGGATTATGAGCCTACATGCAAAGTAATAAGAGCCACGTTACGAGCAAAAAAGTTGAAAAAGTTATAAATCTATACTGTTCTAAGACTGTTTCTGCTCGTAATACAGTTAGGCAACAAAGTAACACAATCATGAGTCCGCTAATAAATTAATTTGTCTGCCTACGAACCCAACACCCCGGTGCTAACTTTGCCTAAGTGTGAACAGTTGAACACTGTCGGGCTTCTAACTTCATTTGATTACGAGTGTAATAAAATAATAACCCGTTGGAAACGAACTTGTAAACTGTCTTTACAACAATGTTTCTTTGCTATTCCGCTAAATTCCTATTGTGTAAATCTATGTAGATTCAAGCTTCAATTGCAGAGAATCTCCCCTGGAAGGACATCAAGGGAAAATCTCACATGCGGATACATTTTGCTCCACGAAGACGTGTTTTCTCGTCACAGTTATGTACTACAGGTTAAAGCAGAATTGATTAGATGGAGTAATAAAATTTAATTGAAAGTTATGTATACTCAATGGAAAACATCAACTTAATGACTAAAGATAATAAAGTAACCTAAACTTATCAAAGACTTGTAAAATAAATAATTTAAAATAAGGAGTCACCCCGCGGCTTCGTGCCAAAGATGCTGGCAGCATTTCCTCGCTGTCTAGCAATACTGATGTACTGTTGTACGAGGAAACTGCCAGCCCTTTGGTCACCAGTGGTGTCCACTAGCCTCTTTGCCACTTCTTTAAAGAGGTCATGGGCCCTGGGACCCCACGGACCGAGGGTCTCAACGCCGAACGGAACGAAGTTATATTCGGCGCCGAGACCCCCACCTTTGGAGGAGTGGATGGAAGATAGCGGTGGTTATACCAGGTCTTGGCCTGGGGACTTTTGGGAGACGATAATAAGGCCTTCAATGAAAGTAAGTACCAAATTTCATCAGTTCCCAACAATTCGAGGTTTGACCATATCGATTGGGTTATTAATTATTACACGTCTCAGAATTAGCGACTTCATGTGATGTGTTAAATAAATTCATATTATGTTTCCCAAAGTTGATGACGAGAAGAGCCATCATACTGTACTGTATCTGTGTGTGTAGTACGCGTAATTAAATAAACAGTTGAGTTACGGAGATTGACAAATTTAATTAAAAATTAAATCCTAAACTAATTTAGGTAGACTTAACCGTATTTGACAAATTCATCTGCTTAATTTAACTGTAAACTCGTGGAGTGATGTTGAACAAACACAAGGGCCGTTATTGATTACAAGGGAAGCCTTGGAAATACAGGTGTGCTGTACATCAGTTAATGTATAAAATTATACTATGTAAACACGATTTTACATAGGCGAGCCTAAAATCTATTCAGATTCAGACAGAATCTTTACTATAATATTATAAATGCGAAAGTAACTCTGTCTGTCTGTCTGTCTGTTACCTCTTCAGTCTTCACGCTTAAACCGCTAAACCGATTGAGATGAAATTTGGTATAGAGATAGTTTGGGTCCCGGGAAAGGACATAGGATAATTTTTATTCCGGAAATCATTCCTTAGGGGCTGATAAGGGAGGGGGGTCAAGTTTGTATGGGTGAGCGATATTTAACGCTACTCGATTATACTTATGCCCAAAAGCGTAAACAGAGCACATAAGTAATTTAATTTTCACCTCAAGTCTAGCAATAGTGAATATTCATATTTTTTAACAGACTTCAAGATTTGAAAAGAGGAGGTTGTCAATTCGGTTGTATGTTTTTTTTAAATGATTTTTACTCCATAACTCCGTCATGTCTGAACCGATTTTGTTTTTTTTATTGTATGTATATATATCCAAGTTGGTCCCGTTGATTACAAAACGCAGTTCTGATGATGGGATCTATGAGGAATCGAGGGAACTCCTCAAATCTTAAAGGCAAACATATAGTGATTTTTGTGTTTTTATCAACAAATCAAGCATTTTCATACAAAAATGTGACATTTGATGAAGTGGAACTGCTGATGATGATCAGAAGAACTCTTCAACGACGAAAAGTTCATATTTGGCGATTTGTCCTCCTAGCTGTGTTTGTTAAGCAAGTTCTATTTTCACGATTAATTTTTGTCATGCTCGAGTTCTGATGATGGGATCCATGAGAACTCCTCAAATGTGAAAGGCACACATATAGTGATTTTAGTATTTTCATGAACTAATCAAGCAATTTCATTCAAAAAAGTAACATTTGATAAAGTGTAACTGCTGATGATGATCAGAACGGAACTCTACACCGACGCATAGTTCACGTTTGGCGAATTGTCCTCTTTGCTGTGCTTATTAAGCAAGTTAGATTTTCAAGACAATCATTTGTCAAGCTCGAGTTCTGATGATGGGATCCATGAGGAATCGAGGGAACTCCTCAAATGTAAAAGGCATACATATAGTGATTTTAGTATTTGATTTCATAAACAAATCAAGCATTTACATTTAAATAAGTGACATTTGATGAAGTGGAACTGCTGATAATGATCAGAATGCAACTCTTCAACGACGCATAGTTCACGTTTGGCGATTTGTTTTCTTCGGTATGTCTGTCAAGCGAGCTACGTTTTCAAGACACATTTTTGTCAAACTTGAGTTCTAATGGAGGATTCCATGAGGAATTTAGGGTATTTAGTCTTCTACCATTATAGTTATATAGAAATACTGCCCTGGTTTGGCAAAATTTCTATACAACTTACTATCCTGGCTTGTAAAACTAGCCTCGTGAGTCTCGGACATTAGAGCACTAACGCAATGGTAGCGCATAAACTCGGACGAATCACATCTCCTGTCATTTGAATATAGGTACAGTCTGCAACATAAATATTTATACGATAATAAATGTTGTTGTTGACCTACGTCAAACAAGCGTTTAGAAATTTAGCTATCCCGGCCCGTTCTTGTCAAAGTTTTGTTTTAAAGTATCGCCGCAATTTCCCTTTACAGAGCTCATTCTACTGAGAAATGTTGTTTTTGTCTAATTTAAGGTCGGTAATAAAACCAGCAGAGTAATCTTAATCTGTGTTTCACGCCCGAATATACTTCTGAAGTTTAATGATTTAATCAGAGCGCTAAAGAATGCCATGCTTCAATGTGGGTAAACCCAACCCAGATTGAACCGTTTGGCATCGTTTTACAAGACTAAAGTTGGTTGGATTTTATTAGCAGTTAGGGGATTATACAGAAGTGTCTAATTTGGTGTAGATCGCGCGGAACAATCGGCTGAATCGCTCGAGGCGGCGCGGGCGGACATTTCCCGCAGAATCATTTGGCAACTCGCCCCCGCCTATATTTAAATTGTAATCTCATTGAGTCAACGCTCTCAACGGCTTTAACATTCGAATAACTAAACTTTTATCATGAAACTATTATTTATTTTTAACTAATGTTGGAATGAGGTCATAGATACGGAGATTTAATTGATAACTTTTTTGTTCATTAACAGTTAATTATTATTATTAAACCCACCAATCACAATTACACTAATTTAACTATTTTAATTCATTTGTCAAAACTTTAACGTTTTTAGTCCGTATTTCGAAATATTTAATAAAGTGATTCAATCGTTAGAGCAACGCATTGCAGCGCGTCTTTATCTACAGTTATAGTGTCTATATATTTTGGATGTATGTGCCAAAGCAGTTTATAAAAAAACATGGCGCTATTGCCACCAAATTATACATACGAGTATGTTCGCTGTGGACTTTATTGTTCTTTTTGGGAAGATAATCTTTGTATAGTTATTTTCTCGCAATCAAAGTGAAAAGTAGAGTGTATAACTCAAGTTAAAGTAATTTATTAAAAGCCAATTACCCCTCTAACTATTTTTCCTCACTTCATTCGGGAAAATCGACTCACTTTAGACCCTTGTCATACAATATAACATTTATCGCACGCGTGTTCTAATTAGTTCTCGAACATTTTCCATTACTAATTAACAGGAAAAGAAGATACTCGACAACATTTCATTTTTAAGCCGGCTTTTTTTCGATTTACTCAAATAGAGGATCGGGCCTGTTTTAGATTTAAGTTAGTTTTAATTTTATTTATATTATTAAGTACTTAGTAGTTTTGTGACGACTTCCTACGACGAAGACCTCTAGCTCTAGGTCGCCAATCGATTGACGATTCATTTCAATTGACGCAACGAAATATGTCTCCGATGTAGCTTTAGCCTAAGGTGCACCAAACCGCCTGTAATCGTAAGCGGTGTTCGTTAAAATCTGAATGTATGGTACGTTTGACAACTTTCTATGGGATGACAGCTGTCGGCGCCATATTTAACGTTGATCAGTCTGTGATCGTAAGTCGGTGCAACCCAGCCTTAGTAATATATTTCTGTCAAAACAAGTGAAGACAGACACATGAGACCAGAGAGAGAGAGAATGATCGAGACGCCAAAGTGATATGGTAAGTATGTCACTTATCACATTTTGAATATAAAACTTGACGTCTTTAAACACAACTGCCCGGCTAGTATGATAGCTTATACCGTCGCGGTTTATGTGACGTTTCAGTACATTTTGGCCATATAACGTGACGGTATAATCTATCATATTAGCCGGGCTGATTATCAGTGTTCTCATAAAGCCTATTTTGTGCCGACTTTCGCATCATACTAAAGACATCAGCGAGCGAGCGGGACAAAGTTTTGAGGATACATAGCTTATTTTAGATAATTAATATTAAGCATGGTTCACAGTCGCGGAGGGTAGCCCGTGTTATATTATAACAGGCTTCAGAACTGCTTTTGTTTTACGACCTTTGTTTCAAATAGGGTTATATAAATTTTATTATATACGAGTGCACAAAGTGGCTCTTAACCGTGGCGCGGAAAGTAATAGCAAATATACTGAGCAATTTCACCCGTAATGACTAAGATAATCTAATTTGAGTGCAAATGCAGAAGCACGAGTGGTCGCAATTTATAGTTCACTGTACTGTACAATCAGCAGGGGATTAAACGGCTTGTAACGCATGTTTCATTTACTTTTATGTCATGCAAATAACTTCTTTTGTGGTTTCAGCTTTCGTTTTATTTCGCTTATAAAAGCTTGGGACATAATGCTTGTATGTATAAGTAAACACATAGGTGAGCGTGTTATATTATACTCGTATACTATTTGTAAATGCATTCATTGTCCTCTTTATATCAGACTTAAAACATGTATACCTACATTTTATTTCCAATCATCACCTCGGATATATTTTACTAGCTGTTGCCCGCGACTTCGTCCGCGTCTTCGCTCCTATTTGTGGCAGCGTGATGTTATATGCAGATATTCTAAGGAAGCGTCCCTAAAATTTTTTGCTCCTATTACAGGCCACACTGTGTATACTTAGCTCCTTACATTTTGTACCCAAGCACGACTTCGGCTCGTGGCCTAAACGTATTACTCAACATAAAAGGGGCATCGATAGTATTAAAAACTATTGCGCATTATTAGATGCACGTTAACTTGAAGTAAATCTATATATCAAAGTATTTTTGTCAACAGACATGGCTGCTATTTTTATTCGCGGCTTGCAGCAAACAGCCACAAATTGGGTTAGACCGTGACACCAAAGGTTTCTTGTTATGAAACACAAATAATCCCGTGTTCCTTACGTTTTTACTTATGTCGCTAAATTTATTCTCATCCAATTAGGGTAATTAAGACTTTTTAATTCTATTTATAGTGTACACTTTAGGGTTTTCTTAAATATCTGAACATACAGAATCAGAATCAGAATTAATTTATTTGTTTAACATAGGTACATATAAAGTTCTTAAGTCTAAAGCATTTAGCGAACACTATGTTTTGCCAGCTGGCGTACAAATATTTACGTTTTTATTCCATAGATTGTTTTTTTTTTCCATTCACTGATAATAGATTCCAAAGAAATAAAAATATCGTTCA
Source organism: Notocelia uddmanniana (assembly GCA_905163555.1). Lineage (NCBI taxonomy): Eukaryota > Metazoa > Arthropoda > Insecta > Lepidoptera > Tortricidae > Notocelia > Notocelia uddmanniana. Next base: position 30,921,333 of record LR991055.1, read on the forward strand.
CATAAGAATTAATAATAAATAAAATAATAATAATAATCGACATAAACTCAATAGTTACAATAGTAATGTCAAACAGAATGTAAGTATAAAAAAATCAATATCAAATAAAATTATAAATCAATGTCGTTCAAGAATTGTGGAATATTGTAATAGCATTTATCAATTAAAAATAGCGTTAACTTTTTCTTAAACGATAAGTCCTTTATGGTGCTTGGAATCTTATTATATATTTGCAGTGCCATTCCCAGTATGCTCTTCCTTACAATAGCAGTATTACATTTTTTGTGACGCAACATATTTACATACTGTGATCTTGTGGGGAGCGTTCGTGTGTTGGCAACTGTAGGATATAGGTTGGAATTACATTTTACAAAAATAGCAGTTTCTAAAATGTACAGACAGTACAAGTACAGTCTAATATCTTGGGAATAGAGTGGTGTTCAAATATTTGTGAGCACAGTACCATACCTATGACTTCAATGTAAAGGGAAAAATTAATGAAAATACTGCTCCGAGTAGGATTCGAAACTGCAACATCCTGGCATAGGTACGCAGCTAATCGCTCTAGCTCTATCATGTTCCGTCAAATAATGCATCATATTAAAGGGAACTGTTTTAAAGGTTTTGGTCATCAAGAATGTTTGTATCGATAGCTCAGTTAGCTAGAACGATTGTTCGAAACGTTCGAATCTTGTACGTGTAGGGGTCACGTGTAGGGTAACGGTGGGTACTCCCTACGGACGTGGTGCAACTTCGACCCCCCTTTGTCAAGTGAGTGGGCAACTTGACTGTTAGAAGTAAATATTTAAATTTTTGCCTTTAACTTGAAATTTAAATTTTTGTTCACAGAACTGGGGTGTTTATTGACAAACCAACTCGTCCTCACCTGTCACCTCACACCTCACCCGTTTTGTATGGAAATTGTCAAATGTCATTTGTCAAATTTTTAGTTTCCATATAAAAGGTGAGATGTGAGGGATGCAATATTAATGTACCTACATATGACATCAAATCTATATCGAGCCGTAGGGATACGGAGTGTTATATTTCAAATTATGTGGAAATTGGAACGCTTAACTGGTGGGGATGACAAATCACTTCGAAAGCTTCGACTCGATCGAATCTATCATTCATGTTTCTAAATGTATACAAGGTGTCTCGGGCGGGAGGAATCTTAATAGTTTTATCAGCGTATACCCGACGGGTACATTTATACACACATACTAGCTTTATTGCTGTGTTGCAATGCCATGTTAATATAGATTTTTAACGAAAAATATAATTTATATATACAGGGAAGAACAATACCATGGACTTTCCTGAAAGTCATTGAAATGATGTACAATCGACTTGAAATCATTACATTGGAAACTTGTGTTAGAAACCAAAAAAAAAACATGAGAATAGTGTTTTTTAATATTAGTAACAACCCTATTGTTTTAACATTACCGTTTAAGTATTTATATTATGAAGTGCCACATGACACTAGCTTTCTTATAAGATAGGGTTAAAACATGCTGTTTTTTTAATTGATGTTAATAAAAGCTATAACTCTAAAACGGTTACGAACATTAATAGAGTATATTTGGCAAAAGTATAGTACCAAGGCTAGCCTACTCCCTGTTTACTCGTACAGGGAAGTCTATCGTTCTCTTCCCTAGTATAAAAGATTTTTTGGGCCATGACCCGTCGCGGGCGTCCCCGGAAGACTAGACTATCAAAGTTTCATCGCAATTCGATCAATGGTTTCGGAACGCATAGGAAACAAACATTTAAACATTGCTTTTTTATTTATATAGAAGATAGATAACAAATTAATGTTAGTTACACCATTTATAACTTAAGAACAGCTAAGCCGATTTATTAGATTTTTTGGATTTGCTCCGAATGGCAGAAAGGCAAGCAAAAATAATTCATTTGTTTTGTAACATAAAAAACACCTAATTGGACCTAGGTATTCGTATAACATGTTTTACTCTTCACGACCTCAAAGATGCGCTGGTAAAATCCCTCGGGGTCGTTCCGAGCATCCTGTATACATTAACGTTACATCGGGCGATCAATCCTGGCGGATCATCTAACCCGCGATACGAAACTCTTGTCACGTGTTAAGTATCCGTTTTTTGTTGTTAAAACGTGATCAATCCATAATTTAAAACTGTAGAGTATTCTTCATGTTTTCGATATTTTTTTTATCGTATGGCATTTATTTACGAACCGTGAGATCTTCGAGAAGACAAGTACGGTTGCCAGTTTTTGTTGCACTTTTAGCACCACCCAGGGGTCACGTGTAGGGTAACGGTGGGTACTCCCTACCACGTCCCTACGGACGTGGTGCAACTTCGACCCCCCTTTGTCAAGTGAGTGGGCAACTTTGACTGTTAGAAGTTCGCAAGCCCCTCGAAGGCCTCTAACTCGACTTAACGATTGCAGCCGGGATCAACGGCTTAGCGTGCCTTCCAAAGCAGGAGAGCGCTCAGTTAGTAACCACTCAAAGCGGTCACCCATCCAAGAACTGACCTGCACCCACATTGCTTAACCTCGCATGCCGCACGCGGTTAGGCGGGTGCCGCTGGGCCACGAGCGCTCTGTTTTCGATATAAAACTACAATATTTGTTGCAAGCTTCTTTAAACAAAACGAATAATTTTATATTAATTCGATTCAATCAAATACGGTCTAAAAAGTTTCGTATTTTAATTACAAATTTACAATTCCCACGAAAACGGGGATGGATCGCGCTCCCAAATATTCGAAATTTTATTTACCTAAGCCAGCATGATAATAAAAGTTTATTTATTATCCTTTTGTGTCCTTTCTGGGTTTAAATTCCCTAAGCGTGCTGAAATTAAACTGTGTCACTCTTGTTACAGCTACAAGGTGGCTAAATATACCGTAGACTATATACCGTAGACTTTGCCATAAATTTAGAATCAATATGTATGACTTGTAAATTGATTTTTACTAATAAAGAAATTGAAATTTAGTTTCGCTACATAGAGTCTGAATTCCGCTTCAACTGCGCAGCAACTAGATATAAAATCTATGGCACTATCACACATCTAATGTATTCTGCTCGTATATGGCAGGTCCATCGGAATCAAACGACGGAATCCGGTCACAGAATTCAGCCTGTATCTATATGATGAATCTAAAGCAGTGTTAACGTAGCACAGGGTACATGTTTGCCCTACGAGAATGCGACTGTGACGTTTTCTGGATACGCTGCAACCAGCCGTAGCCACCTGAAAGGGCGATCATACTAGGTAGGCTGGAGTTTAAGGCCAAACGAGCGTAAATTTTGTGAGATGTAAGTTGCGTAATTTCTGTTATCGCCATACTTGTGACATGTGACGAGAATTTCGGTAATAGTCTAAATATTATGGCAACGTCAGAAAACACGCAGCTCACAACTCACAAAATTACACTCATTTGGCATTAATTTGGCTTCAGCCTAAAGAAACGGCATTGACACGTCGCGGGAGCCTGCCGCAGCGTATACGAGTAGGTTCAGTATAGGAACCGTGCGACCGCAGGTTTTCTCCGGCTTTGCAAGAATCGCGGCGCGGTAAGTGTTTTGCCTGTTTATTGCACGGTTGAGACGTACAACGCACGCGGCTAATTGGGATCACACGCAATGTACTAGGAAAACCGCTAGCGCTGCCACCGTAGCGGACCGTTAGCGTTGGCCCTTAGGTCCTCTCGTACGAGTACTCATACACCCACGACGTAAACACGCGCGTCGTTTTGAACTGAAACCGCCGGAGCTTAAGCGTAAGTACCACGGTTGATGTCAAAAATATGGTTACACTTTGCATCGTATGGTGTATGTCCTAAAACTACGACCAAGACCACCCAGGGATGGGCATCAGCATCCCTGGAGTGCGGTGGAGATACTGCATGCGATCGTCAATCCGCATGGCAAACGTGGCGATTATGGAATTTACCCCCCATGAAATTGGGGGAGGCCCATGTCCAGCAATGGACTTCCTTCAGCTGATATGGTGGTGATGGTGGTTGCGCCATGTTTCTTGGTAATAAAGCAAGAAATGTGTACAGTCGACTACACAATGAGATATACTTTTACACATTTTTTCATTGCATTGTAACAAGGTCAAAATTTAAAACATTTCTTTGAAGTTGACTTTACTTATCTTTACTGTCAACTGTAACTACAATACTAAACACACCTAAATTATAGCCACTCTCGAATAGCGTCCTGTTTAACGTTTGAGTAAACAAAAAGTAGATCGTTAATTTTGACGGACTTTATATCTTTTTTATTACATTAAACGATGAATAGTCGTAATTAAAAGATACATGCACGTAAAGTTGTAACGAGAGTTGGCCCGCCCGGCAGACACGACGAGTTAAATTGCGATCAAACAATACAGATAGATTTAATTTAAATAAAATGAGCGTTGCGAGGTATCCCAAAAAGTTGAATGTAAAGCCCGAAACCTTTAGAGAAGTTTTTACAGACAAATAAGCAAGTGGTTGTCCGTTTAATAGTGTAGGTAGGTACCAGGTAGTTACGTACATATATTATAGCTCTCTAACCGAACAAGCTACTGTGAAAACATCGGACTGAAAACCAATTACAGTTAATAAATGGGGCAATTTTCAATTCCCTTGTTCTCTCATTCATGAGTCTATTGGCGCAATGCAGTTAGGAGTAGAGCTATCCACGATGCGACGTCGCGTGGGCGAGACGTCATATCACGAATGTGCGACGGAATGTCAGTCTCGTAGGTAGCACGAAAATCAACACATTTCAGTTCAGAGTCATTCGTCAGTATTAATCGTGACATGTTGTTAAGGCTTATTCTCCATGTGGTCGGTTAAATGATAATTTGTGAGTTTTTGAAGGCACTGTAACAAAGCGACCATAAATTCGAAATCATAATATAATATTTTAAAATTTCTATAATCATCTCACTAACAATTCCGTTGTTTGAATATTTAAGAAAAATAAAAACCGGTCTTGTTCGTGTTTGCCTCGCGCACCAAGGGTTCCGTACTAACTTATTTTATCCCAAAAACGTTAAATAACAGTTGTTGACCATATCTGTCCTGGTTCGACCCCATCAATTCCTCCGGAAAATTATTGACAGCGCGATGTACAAATAAGCGTAATGGGTACAGTGCCATCTATCAGCGCCTTTCATTACTAACTTTCATGACTAAACAACAAAGTATATATGTATGTTGGTTTCTTAAGAATACGCCTCCCTAAGGCGTTGTAAGAGGGAGCTAGTGAAGGATTGCGTGCACGAGCTTGGTTGTTCCGATAGCTCAGAGGCTAGAGCGATTGCCCGCGTATGCCAGATGTCGCAGGTTCGAATCCTGCTCGGAGCATTAAATTTTTAAATTTTTCCCTTTAATTTGAAATTTTCTTGAGAATAATTCTACTTGGCGGACTTAATGCCTTGAGGTATTTATTTCGTGGAATAAAGTTTAAATAAATAATTCTTTAACAAAATTGTCGAAAATAGATTTTATAAAATTTGAAATTGAAGAAATGTACCCACTTTCAACATAATCTCTTAAGAATTTCAAGAAAAAAGTTTATTAAATTACAAATTTAATTTAAATATGATTGTTGATGATTAAAAACCTAAAATGAATTATACAGGGTGTGGCCTGTAATAGGAGCAAAAAATTAAACGGTACACTATTGAGCTCTCCAGCAATTATTTCCAAATGATTTTAATTGAAAAAAAAAGTTTTCTTTTGGAAAATTACAACATTCCTCTATGAAGCCCTCAGTATGTTTGCCCTACAAATCCTACAATGTCGCCATATCCGAGGATTCAACCTTAGGAGTCCGCAGGAAGCTCATTTCTCCATACAAACGTAGTTTCGCTCTCATTTTACAACGGTAAGCTGGAATAACATGAAACTTTGTATACATAATTGGATCTTGGCCGAAAATTAATTTCTGTTGCTTGAAATTATAATGGAGATTGTATTTTTTATACAGCGATATAAGGTTTTCACACAAGACATAAAAATGTCAAAAGCTCGTTGTATTTTTATTTCTTTGACAATTTCTAGCAACAGTAACTAATTTCGGGCCTAGATATGGCGGATCCCGTTGTGTTTACAGTTTCATTTTATTTCAGCATGGAGTTTTAAAATGTGATCGAAATTACGTTTGCATGCATGGAGAATCGAGTCAAGTCGAGCGTGACGAGGACCCTTGGGTTGACTGCTAGTAGAAATGATACCTTGTACATACTACCATGTATTATGTTTGGTGTACCGAACTATTTGGCCACTTTGGCTGCTACGTAGTATGACACTGACTGTACTCACGTGTCATGGCCGGAACTTCAACATAAACTTAAGTAGACACACACTACACTACACTACACTACATCGGTACTTTTTAGGACTCCGTACCAAAATGATTTGCCTTAAGGTTGACTGGTAGAGAATGCTTAATTCAATTCAATTCAATTATTTATTTCAGGCATAGAACCCATATCGTGTTAGTAATAAATACAATTGATTGCTTATGAAACTAAGTGTTAGTAGAATACGTATACAATATTAAAAAGGTTTGCCCTCTGCTATTAGTAGTGCGCATGCACACTAATCCAGCGGGCCAGCATCGGGCTATCCCAGCGGCACGCCAACGCGCTCAGAATGCGGTTGGGGCTGTCGCGCATACGCGAGAGGAGCGACGCACAACTCTTCCTCATGACGGAGCCGTCGGATTCCCCGAAGCCGTCCGCGCGCACCTCCACGAACATCGCAGACGCGCTGCACCAGCGCGGCAGCCCCATTAGCACCCGGAACGCGTTGTTGTACTGCACTCGAAGATCGTTATACGCCCGTCGCGTGTAGTCCACCCACAGGCCGCACGAGTACTTACAAGGAAGCGCAGTAAGCTTTAAATAGCGCGAGTTTGACTTCGCTCGTACACCGCACAAACCTATGGCATTAAGTCTTCCTTTTTAACCGACTCCAATATTTCAAAGGGGGAGGTTATGAATTCGGTTTTGTTTTTTTTTTTTTAATGTTTGTTACTCCATAACTCCGTCATTTCTTAACCGATTTGGAAAATTCTTTTTTTTATTGTAAGTATATATATTCAAGTTGGTCCCGTTTTTGTCAAAACGCAGTTCTGATGATGGGATCCATGAGGAATTGAGGGAACTCCTCAAATCTTAAAGGCAAACATGGAGTGATTTTTGTCTTTTTATCAACAAGTTGAGCATTTTCATCCAAAAATGTGACATTTGATGAAGTGGAACTGCTGATGATGATCAGAACAGAACTCTTCAACGACGAAAAGTTCACGTATGGCGATTTGTCCTTCTAGCTCTGTTTTTTAAGCAAGTTTTATTTTCACGGTTATTTTTTGTCATGCTCGAGTTCTGATGATGGGGTCCATTAGGAATCGAGGGAACTCCTCAAATGTGAAAGGCACACAAATAGTGATTTTAGATTTTCATGAACTAATCAAGCACTTTCATTCAAAAAAGTGACATTTGATGAAGTGGAACTGCTGATGATGATCAGAACGGAATTCTTCAACGACGCGTAGTTCATGTTTGGCGATTTGTTCTCTTCGTTTTGTTTGTCAAGCAAGCTAGGTTTCCAGGACACATTAAGTTAGTCTTCTACCATTATAAACATACTTATAGCCATTTTTATTTTATTCTATGGAATCTAAGAGTGCACCATCTAAGTATAATAATCTTTCACCGGCCTCCCCCATTGAAGTCGGTTTTTTTTTCTTAAAAATTATGTACTATAAGTTTTGCTTATGTGCTATAAAATTTAAATAAATAAATAAAATGGTACAAAAAGAGGCCTTTTGGTACGACTGTCTGTCTGTCACAATCGCTAAATATCTCAGGAACTACTTATGATATCGATTTGTAAACAAGGCTAACATAGCCAAGTGGGGTTGTCATAATACTCATAATGAAAGGCTCGAGTTGCACCTTCTGAAACCTGCTTTTGTTTTACTGCGGTAAAATTTCGACATACGTGTCGAATCAGTATGAAGGACAAAAAAAGGACAAGATAAAAAGTATCTTTCTTTCCCCGCCCCCTTATCTCTTCATGAATTTATTGCATCGCAGCAGTGAATGCTTTAAGGCTCATCCTTGTTAAATTATCGTAAAGAAAAATAGTTTTGTAACTATTTTATGCATTTATTATTGCAATTTTAATGGTAACAGAATTATAATGTATCATAATTTGCAGATAAATATGAAATTATGTCCGATAACTTGATTTCGTTACTTTTTTGTAATAATGAGACGTTAAGATTCCGCGCGCGTGCGACGAGGTCACGCTAATCGAGCTAAGACTAGCGAGCGAGCAACACAAAAATGTGGCGACGGTCAAGCGTTAAGCTGATCTCCCTTTAAAGTTGGTTTCCGCTCAAACGTAACCGTATGTTTCCGTTCTGACGTAAACATATCATCATATCAGCCGACGGACATCCTCTGCTGGATATAGTCCCCACACGCATCCAGCAGACTAAGTACCACAACCTTTACCAGGTCATCAGTCCACCTTGTGGGGGTCCTACCCAAGTTGCGCCGTCCAGTACGTGGCCGACACTTTAGAACCTTACCGCCCCATACACGCCATACATAGAAACCCACACATTATATATATATTGGGGGACAATCTTACACAAATCGACCTAGTCCCAAACTAAGCAAAGCTTGTACTATGGGTACTAGACGACGATATACATACTTATATGGATAAATACATACTTAAATACATAGAAAACATCCAAGACCCAAGAACAAATATCCGTGAAAAATGCACAAATAAATGCCCTGGCCGGGATTCGAACCCGGGACCTCTAGCTTCGGAGGCAGAGTCACTACCAACTAGGCTAAACAGGTCGTCATTTACATTGACTTACATTGACTTGAAACAATGTCTAGACTCTAGCTAAATGAAGAATCTCATCAAATTAAGTGTAGTGTAATCTGAGGTCCTACCTAAACGTTCATGACTTCAGCTAACCAACACTTTTATCTAAATGATTGTGTAGACTCGTTGTACCTAACGAAACGGCCAGACGACCATTGCTTAGACACTTCGCTAATAGGATTTCGATTGAGGACAATTCCAGAGCCCTACACTTCAGAGAAAACCCTTAAGACTTACTTAAAGTCGAGGGCCTGTAATTAAATAAATATAATAGGATATAAAAATTTCAAAAGCTACCAATTACTGAAACGATTTCCTAAATTCAGAGGCTACGATATGGCCTCAGAATTTACTACTCCCTATTATGGAGTAGTAAATAAAATATACCTAATGGAAAACTTGGAAAATTTACATACAAGTAGTGAACTAAACCCAATCAAAATTATCTCCGATGAAGGTACCTACTTTACAGCAGGACTTTTAGGCTGGGTTACACCAAACCGTCTGTAATCGTAAGCTGTGTTCGTTAATTTTAATGTATGGAAAGTTTGACAAGTTTCTATGGGATGACCGCTGCCGGCGCCATATTTAACGTTGATCGGTCTGTGATCGTAAGTCGGTGCAACCCAGCCTAAGTGTAGCCAATAAAATTGTCAGCGATAACAAATATACCCCTTTCAGTTACCAGAAAAGTAGGTCACGTTAGGTTAGAACTGCGACTCTTTCTGAAATAAATGGTTTCTGTGAAATGAAAATTATGGGAAACATACATTCTATTAAACTTCTGTCGAAACAAGGTATAACCACTTCAAATATTTGTTCAAACGGGTCTAATAAAACTGTTTTCGGGCCTACCCTTCACATTTAGTAGTAGAGTAGTTAGATGTTCTGTACAATCCGTATGGAAAAATAAAGAATGGCGCCATAAATTTGTCAAATACCGTATGGGAAACTAAAAAACAAATTAAACTAACTTAAAAATAAATAAAATATTAAGATAAAATTAAATTAAGTTATAAAAAGAATACCGCGTCTAGCTCTCCCTCTTGGGGCATGGATCCCAATCCCATTACCCCTTTGGATCGCGAGAGCGATCCGTTGGCAGAGGTATCCGCCAGCCCTGCGATCCCCCGATGCGTTGATCAGCCGCGACGACAAAGCCTTGATAAAGCTTTTCATGTCGGCTGACCAGGGACCCAAAGTTTCTACCGCAAGCGCCGCAAATTCGTAATCTTTCATTAAAGATGAGTATTTGCGGCGTTTGAGGGTTTGGGCCTGATCAGCCGCAGCGCCGGCTTGAGAGCGGGTACCCTGGATGTGGGACTGAGCGAAAGTATCGACACATGTGGCGCCCCAAACCAGAGCCCTGCCAAGCCGCCACGGCACCAAAGTGACTCCGTCCGGGCGCTTGCCATCGTCTCTCGCCATACCAGTGGGTTCTAGGGTAGATGGCACCGAGGCGGTGGCAAGCGACCGACGTATCAAGTCATTTATCGTGCTATGGCGGTAAATGCGACCAGCGCTCTTGCAGCACGAAAGGCCGTGCCGTCCCAGCTGATCCACAGCTTTACCACACACGCAGCTGTGGGGGGCACATATCCTGGCTCCGAGTCTGAGGCAGATCGATATCCTCAAGCAGTTCGGTTCCAGGACAGTGCCCACATTACGCGAAGGGAGCGCATTTAGTCAGTAGCCGGACTCACTTGTGGAAACAGCGAGAAGTCGGGCGCGTTCCATATCATTCTGGTTTTGCAGGAGAGCAGCGTGGGCTGCCTTAAGTCGGGGGGTATCCCACTCCCTCTGGTTGTGTTTGGCAGCCGGGGCGTCCTCTCCAGGGCAAGACTCGCACCAAGCTTTCTCGGCTTCCGCCAAGCTCGCTATGTCAAAGACGGATATCTGTAAGGATTTTAAAATGATACCGACAAGAGACAGCGAGCTGTAGGCGGAAGACAAGAAAGCCGGCAGCGCCACGCTCGACGAGGAGCGAACACCCAGACCACCAAACCTAATTAACTCTACCTTATCATAATAAACATTACAGAAAATACCGTATTAGCTTCACTTTAACAGTATTTTACAAGCTTATATTTAGTTTCACCTGTCCCGTTGTCTGTAATCAAAATTTAAATTTGATCCACTTCCCGGTTTCCGATTGAGCTGAAATTTTGCATGCATGTATAAATCGGATGACAATGCAATATTATTATGACATAGAGCTGATCTGATAATGGAGACAGAAGGTGGTTATAGCAATTCCTAAACTACGCAAGATAAAACCATCGTGTTTGGGCTCGTTCGAACTGACTCCACAAGTAGTTTATGATTGTGGAAAAAAGTACAGTCGGCAATAAAAGCTTGTACCAAAAATGACATTTTTGACCAAAAACTATTTGATTTGGCAAGGAGATATTATTTCTCCTAAACTGTTCTCCGTTCCGTTCGAATCAATTGTCAGAGACGATCAAATACTACAGTTAGAGCGCAGATAAGGGCCAAAAATTAGGTACAAACTTAGCTCGACGCGGCTAGCGGCCCCAGAAAAGGCTCCTACAAATTGACAATGGCTTATCGAACCAACCGTTGTATGAGAAAAAAGTATATTTCTGTTTTAGTCATGAAATACTGCAACGGTACCATATTTGTTGTACAATTTATTCTTTATATTTCTATTCTGATTCTGTTGGTACCTTTTATTTGACTATCGGACGATAAAATTATAAAACGTAGTTTTTCGAATTTTTGAAGTTTCATATATCTTTTTAGGCTTCTGGTGAAATTTCATAAATTATAATTTATATTTTGATGGTTTACTATCAATAGATGAAACCATGTCAGAAAATTTAACATCTGGCAAATACCCAATTTAGGTTTTGTCAGCGCCTCCGCTGACATAAAGCCATGCCCGGAATTTTTTGAGTAAGTTGTATGTATGCATACATATTTACACTTGACTGTACCTACCTACATATTTTCTACAGAAGCAAACACAAACAGTAGTTTGGTATTGTTCATTTTTATACATACTACCGTATAGGTAGAGGTATATCTAAATAAAGTCTTGAAACTAGTGCTCAGAAATTCAAAAGCACGACTAGACTAGGTAAGTATCATCCAGTTTAAATAATTAACACAGAGCGGCCCGATTCCGCGGCAGAGATATAAAATAACCGAGTATTAAAATAGTCACCGAATTAACGGAGACAATGCCATAAATCAGTGTCGCAATGCAAACTCGTTTAAGTATATCGTGAAGCGGGAAACGGTCGGATCTCGAGATTAATCACGAAAATAAACTTACCGATAACTCCCACGCCAATGTTGATTTAACAGAAACTAAACATTAACCACAAACAATATCCTTCCTGTTCAATGTAACTTCACTTTTATTTAAGTTGGTCTCGGAAAGTTGTCGAGCGTGCGCCGGCGAGAATACGCCCGAAGCCGTCAACCGATCCCGCTGAAAGATAGCGAGCGACTGCTCGCTTGCCGCTAGCTCAAAGCTTTCAGATACACCGACGAAATTAGGTTTCATTGTCTCTTTCAGACCAATGTCACAGCGTATAACAGGGATATTGGTTACGATGTCCGAGCTATTACTGTGTACTCGCGATGTGTGACCGCGATCAAAACGCTATTTATCCCTTGACAAACGGAGACAATCTGCCGAAATGGCAAACGAATGTTTTGGAGCCAATCAGTCTACGGATCGCGACCCCGACGAGCTTAACGACTGCCAATTCGGAAGGTCTGGCGCCACAGTTAAACTGCCTTCCATTTGACGACCCGTTAGGATACGCAATTCGCCATCAGCTTTAGTTATCAATCAAAAAAGAGACTTGTAATATCGTTGCTTGTACGTTTTACAACCCTCTTCGACTCTGAACTTCAAAAATGTTATACAGGATGTAAAAAAATGCCATGGATCCTTTTAAGACGTTTATTGGTATCGGATTTGACTAGAAATGAGTAGGTAATATTTTTTACACCACACCTTGCCAAAACGCGCGTTTTTCCGCACGCTGCGCGTCCGGAAAAACCCACTTTTTGGCCAAGTGGTGACGTAAAATTGTGTACAAAACACGGGTCGTAAAACAGAAAGCCCTCTCTCGCATATTTATGACCCTCGCCTGCGGCTCGGGCCTCAAACATCTGCGATATCGGCCTTTCTTTGTTTTACAACCCTTGTATCGTAATGTACTATTTACTCAATTATTTTTTGTTTCGTATCGGGAGTTCTAACAAGGTTTCTATACAAAACCAAAATAATGCTTGGCCTAAAAAATACCTACTTATTTTTAGTCTGAATGCGATACCAATTAACGCTTTACCGTTAAAGGCATCCACGGCATTTTTGTTGCAACCTGTAATTATAACTAAATCGTACTCGAAAGTAAAATTTATATAATTCAGCGATGGCAAATTGTTGTTCATCATGTCAGCCGAAAGACGTCCACTGCTGGACATAGGCCTCCCGTAAAGACTTCCACAATGACCGGTCCTGCGCAACCCGCATCCAGCGGACACCCGCGACCCTTACCAGGTCATCAGTCCACCGTGTGGGGGGCCTGCCCACGCTACGCCTTCTGGTACGTGGTCGCCACTCGAGAACCTTTCCGCCCCAACGGCCATCGGTTCTACGTGCTATGTGTCCCGCCCACTGTCACTTAAGTTTAGCGATTCGAAGGGCTACATCGGTCACTTTGTTTCTGCTGCGGATAACTTCATTCCTGATGCGATCACGAGGAGATACTCCCAGCATAACCCTCTCCATTACTCTTTGGGTGACTTTGAGCTTTCTTATGAGGCCCATAGTAAGCGACCACGTTTCAGTACCATATGTCATCACTGGCAACACACACTGGTCAAAGACTTTCGTCTTGAGACACTGCGGAATATTGGACGAAAAGATGTGCCGTAGCGTGTGTAAATTGTTGTTACACATTATTAATTCACGTGAAACTGAAGTTAGAAGCCTGTATGGATTTATTATGCGTAAGACACTTCACCAACACTTAAGGCCCCTGGTGCCTTCAAATTTCCATCTTGTTCGCTCGCAAGGGGTAGGTCTATATGCTGTGCTCTTCGCCCGCGCACCGACAAACTTGCTAAATTTGAATAAATATGCATATTGTCAAAACAAAACGAATGATTATTCCGGAACATCATGCGTTCAGCCCTTTTTTTCACAAACCAACTTGTATTCACCTCTCAAATTTTGTTAAAATTTTGTCAATTTTCATATAAAATGCCCAGAGTAGGGATCCGTAGTTGCTCAGTGAACTTACTTTAAAAAATCATTAACTAGCAAAAGGGAAAGATTTTTTTTTACGATAACTCAAAAACGGCTAAACTGATCATGTCCGCTATAGTTTTCGTTGAAACTCTTTATTAAGCTTTACTTTCATGATTTTTTCATATTTTTGGACCCATAGTTCAAAAGTTAGAGGGGCACATTTTTTTTCTTTTGGAGTGAATATTTTCGAAAATATTCACTTTATCAAAAAAAATTGATGAAGACCTCTATTCATTTTGAAAGACCTAGCCAACAACACCCAACACCATAGGATTGAAGCCAATAAAAATTATCATCCCCACTTTACGTGTAGGGGAGGAACCCATTATTTTATTTTACGACTTTCTCAGTATTATTGATTTATATGTATATCCATACCAAATTGCAGCTTTCTAGCACTAACAATCACAGAGCAAAGCCGGCAGACAGACAGACGGACAGACAGACAGACAGACAGACTAACAGACGGACATGGCGAAACTATAAGAGTTCCTAGTTGACTACGGAACCCTAAAAATCGGGTGAAGTGAGAGGTGAGGACGAGTCGGTTTGTAAATAACACCCCAGATTGTAGAATATGAATTACCATTTTTTTTAAAGAAAGTTTGGATGTAGTACCTTAAAATGGGGTGAGTAGGGCCAAAACTGAAATTCAAACCTGGATAACATTTTATTTTTACATGTGAAAACTGAATGGTGTATAAAATAAGTGTTCCGGACGTTTGTATTTTAGTTTTTATTTTATTTTGGATAGTTCCATTTCATAACTTTGACGATAAAGAGGAAAACCCACCTCACACCGTAGTGCCTCGTATTTGGGGTGAGAGGGGTTTTCATGCAAAGGTGATTTTGGAAGATTGTTGGATCGATTTTTTTATTATGCGTATTACTATAGCTCCATTTTAAATTGGAATACATTATTTTTGTAGCAGTAGCCTTAAAATCCCTTCTCACCCCCTCTCAAACCTTCTCTCCATTCATAACCCACCTCTCCCCGCGAAACGTACTCACCCCGTTTTACGGTAGCAAATTTTAAGTTGAGAAGAGAACGGTCTTACTTTAAGTGATTTTTGTTTAGATTATTAAGACATCCCCTTAATAATCTAAAATTCTCTTCGATTCTGAAAACTACGCCCTCCGTGAACAGAGACACGCTCATGTCTTCCGTGCACGAGAAAAGGAAATGCGCTCTTCAGGAATGGCTTTTTTGATCATCATCATCATCATCATATCAGCCGAAAGACGTCCACTGTTGGACATAGGCCTCCCCAAAGATTGCCATAATGACCGATCCTGCGTCACCCGCATCCAGCGGACTCCTGCGATCTTTACCAGGTCATCAGTCCACCTTGTGGAGGACCTACCCACGCTGTGCCTTCCGGTACGTGGTCGCCACTCGAGAACCTTTCCGCCCCAACGGCGATCGGTTCTACATGCAATGTGCCCCGCCCACTGCCACTTAAGTTTAGCGATTCGGAGGGCCATGTCGGTTACTTTAGTTCTACTGCGGATGGCCTCATTTCAGATGCGATCACGCAGAGATACTCCCAGCTTATCCCTCTCCATTGCTCTTTGGGTGACTTTGATCCTTCTTATGAAGCCCATAGTAAGCGACCACGTTTCATTATCATATGTACCTATGTCATCACTGGCAACACACACTGGTCAAAGAGTCTCGTTTTGGGACACTGCGGAATATTGGACGAAAAGATGTGCCGTAGCTTCCCGAAAGCTGCCCAACCGAGTCGGGTTCGACGATTAACCTCTTTCTCGAAGTTGGACCTGCCTAACTAGACAGTCTGTCCTAGGTATATGTAATCGTCTACAACTTCGAGCGTAAAGTGTCCGATTTTTACGGGAGTTGGTGCGACATGGGCATTTGACATGATCTTCGTCTTGTCCATGTTCATCCTTAGACCAACTCGCTCGGAGGCTTTACTGAGGTCATCGCGCATCGTACTTAAATCCTCCATGGTCTCAGCCAAAACTACTATATCGTCAGCAAACCGAAGTTGAGTGATGTACTCTCCGTTTATGTTCATGCCTAGCCTTCTCCAGTCCAGAGTCTTAAAAACATTCTCCAGTGCAGGTGAGAATAGTTTAGGAGAGATAACATCTCCTTACGCTCCAGACCACATCCATACGTTCCGTCAGGTTATACAGAAGACTGAGGAGTATAACCTGCCCCTCTGTTTAGCGTTCGTGCACTACGAGAAAGCCTTCAATTCGATCGAAACCTGGGCTGTACTACAATCTCTCCAGCGGTGTCAAGTGGACTACCGCTATATCGAAGTGCTGAAGTGTTTGTACGAGAACGCCACTATGTCAGTCCAACTCCAGGACCAGAGCTCGAAGCCTATCCCATTGGAGCGGGGAGTCAGGCAAGGAGATGTTATTTCTCCTAAACTGTTCTCCGCTGCACTGGAGGATGTTTTCAAGACTCTGAACTGGAGAAGGCTAGGCATCAATATAAATGGCGAGTACCTCACTCACCTTCGGTTTGCTGACGATATAGTAGTCTTGGCTGAGACCATGGAGGATTTAAGTACAATGCTCAATGACCTCAGTAAAGCCTCCGAGCGAGTTGGTCTAAGGATGAACATGGACAAGACGAAGATCATGTCAAATGCCCATGTCGCACCAACTCCCGTAAAAATCGGACACTTTACGCTCGAAGTTGTAGACGATTACATATACCTAGGACAGACTGTCCAGTTAGGTAGGTCCAACTTCGAGAAAGAGGTTAATCGTCGAATCCGACTCAGCTGGGCAGCGTTCGGGAAGCTACGGCACATCTTTTCGTCCAATATTCCGCCGTGTCTCAAGATGAAAGTCTTTGACCAGTGTGTGTTGCCAGTGATGAGATATGGTACTGAAATGTGGTCGCTTACTATGGGCCTCATAAGAAGGCTCAAAGTCACCCAAAGAGCAATGGAGAGAGCCATGTTATGAGTTTCTCTGCGTGATCGCATCAGGAATGAGGCCATCCGCAGCAGAACCAAAGTGACCGATATAGCCCTCCGAATCGCTAAACTTAAGTGGCAGTGGGCGGGGCACATAGCACGTAGAACCGATGGCCGTTGGGGCGGAAAGGTTCTCGAGTGGCGACCACGTACCGGAAGGCGTAGCGTGGGCAGGCCCCCCACACGGTGGACTGATGACCTGGTGAAGGTCGCGGGTGTCCGCTGGATGCGGGTGGCGCAGGACCGGTCATTGTGGAAGTCTTTGGGGGAGGCCTATGTCCAGCAGTGGACGTCTTTCGGCTGACATGATGATGATGATGATGATGATGATGAACATCTCCTTGCCTGGCTCCCCGCTGCAAAGGAATAGGTTTCGAGTTCTAGTCCTGAAGTCGGACTGACATAGTGGCGTTCTCGTACAAACACTTCAGCACTTCGATATTGCGGTAGTCAACTTGGACCCGCTGGAGAGATTGTAGCACAGGCCAGTTTTTTGATCAAATATCGATAAATACGTATATCTGATATATTTCTCTTTATTTGATTTCAGATGATATATGTAATTACTATCATGTTATGTTAACTTGATTGTGTCGTAATAATAAACGTTTTATTAGAGTAGGAAGAGGAAAAAAAATAAAGACTAATATTTACAATTTCTTCTATCGAGAATATGTTAAGCAATCATGTTTCAGTTATTATCAGCGATACAATTATAATATGGTCAGGAATCAAATATCTGAAAATCAGTCCTAAGTCCTTATTGTTTCCTAATCTGATCAAAACAGGCGTTTTAAAAATGTGTAATTTTTCGTTGCACACCCTTTATAAGACATTAAAGTAGGTACCTACCTTTTTTTTCAGTTTATGAGCGACCGAGCTTAGCTCGGCATTTTTCTTATTTTCCGGAGAATACGAGTTCCTTTTCTCGGAGATAAGACCTGGCTAGATCGAATTTTCGTCCCGTCGATCCCGTAAACCTTCTTTTTTGTAGATCGATTTAATTGTAGATCGAAATCGTTACAGCCGTTTAGAGATCCCCAAAATACATAATTATAAAAGGACTGCTCGTTTTCATATAATTATTATTAGATTTTTTCCATTAACCTGGCTTATTTGAAGGCAAATAATTAATTTGGCAATTTTGGCGTTACTAATCCACTCAAAATAAACACATCAACAGGAAAAAACAAATTACCTCTCCATACAGCTTCGCTTTGTCTTCGGATTTCCGGAATCAAACGGAGGTATAAACCCGGTAAACCAATCAGTCCGGTCACCTACCTACATCAAAAAATAAAAGATGGCATTAGAATTAGCTTAGATACGCAAAATATACAATTTTAATTTTCACTTCGATTTGAACGCAATGTTCTAGAGATCGACCAATCCAAGAAGGCACTATAACTATGTTTAGGCCACGTTCACGCACACGCGTAACTCAACGTAGCGAGCTGTTGGAATGAAAGGAAATAAATACAATGCGGTTGACAAGCGCGCGCGGCGTTTTCTCAAGATTGCGTACCATATAGGTAAGAGGCACGGAGTGCTGATTTTACCAGACAAACTTTTGCATACACAACACAGCTAGCCATGATCATAAATGGCTTCGACGTCATCTACCCTACCATCCCCTTACAGTTCAGATTTAGCCCCCTGTGGCTATTTCTTGTTCAGACTTCTGAAGAAAGATCTCAGTGGGGCGAAGATTTCCCACCGATCGATAATGAGATGATACGTGAACGAGCATTTTGACGACAAACCAAAAGCTTATGCTATTATAAGGAGTTAATGCTATTATTTAACAGACGCAATAAGTGCAGTTTGGTGTTGGTTGGGCGGAACTTACATTAAAAAAAAACTAGCAAGATTTAACTCAACAGCTCAACATTCCCAGTTCGCGACAGTAATAAAATCTGTCTGGTCTGTGATCGATTCTTCGAGGTGAGGCCAGCGGCCGCACCTCGTACGTTTTGTCGTGTTACAAACTAGATTAAGTTAAGCCGTTGATCCCGGCTGCTGTCTACGACAGCAGTCGTTAAGCCAAGTTAGAGGCGTTCGGACGGCTTGAGAACTTCTAACAGTCAAGTTACCCACTCACTTGACAAAGGGGGGTCGAAGTTGCACCACGTCCGTACGGAGTACCCACCGTTACCCTACACGTGGGTGGTGCTAAAAGTGCAACAAAACTGGCAACCGTACTTGTCTTCCCGAAGATCTCACGGTTCGTAAATAAATGCCATACGATAAAATAAAATAAAACTAGATGTCATTCCGTTGTGTCCTTACCTCTCTAAGTAAGCATGTCACTAATGCGTAAATGCGGCCTTAGAGTGTAGCCCATCAATATGTTTATCTATCTTGTAACGTATACTTAATCCCAGAAATTCGATAATCTCCGATCAATCTGTTGATGAATATCGTTCCCGGCATTCAACTTATGTGAGATACCTATTAAGTTCACAGAATTCTAATAAAGATGAGGATCTATGTTTTATATAAAAACTCCAGTGACTTTCAGACATATTAATATAAGTATAATGAAACGGGTCACTCGCGTCTTTAAGATCGAATATTGCTCGACGTGTTTCAGACCGGTCGTCGGTCCTTAATCATGAGTACTTGTAGCGGCGGCGGAACCCTTAGCACTCATGATTAAGAGAGTCTGTATGGAGTCGATCCATAAGCAACGACGGTATCTTTTTACCATTAGGCAGGCCGTAAGCTTGTTTGCCACCTTCGTTGTATAAAACTATCGTTTACCAGCTGATCAATCTGATTCGACATTTCGTATTCCATCAGGTATATTAATCAATATGGTTGCACTGTGTCCAATGCGAATGTCCAGACATTGAGCTGCAGCAATTAGAATTGTAGCAGCATTAAGGATGATTCA
Source organism: Notocelia uddmanniana (assembly GCA_905163555.1). Taxonomy (NCBI): domain Eukaryota; kingdom Metazoa; phylum Arthropoda; class Insecta; order Lepidoptera; family Tortricidae; genus Notocelia; species Notocelia uddmanniana. Next base: position 30,941,397 of record LR991055.1, read on the forward strand.
CAGTAGAACGTTCCGTGACCGGGCCGGCCCGTTTTCTATGACAGCAAGCGCAACGACCGGCGTATTTCTCTAGAAGAAAACGGGCCGGCCCGGACACGGAACAGCCTACTGTGAATCATCCTTTAGTAGCTTGGAAAAATGTCTGACAACATTAAGGGGTGAATAGAGCGTTTCCACCGCCTCCGCGTAAGTTTCGTTGGCATCAGTTTTGTTTCGAATGGTATTACTAATCGCGTAGCCACTTTATCCGAGCGATAAGACACGAGACTTTCAATCTGGAGGTCGTGGGTACGAGCCCCGGCTAATACCACTGGTTTTAAAAAAAAACCTACGAAATAATCATATGAATATGCTTATCAGTGAAGGAAAACATCGTGAGGAAACCGGTCTTACTCGTATCTCAACAAGATCTATTCGCTCTGCGAAAGAAGTACCTATGTAAGGACCGTCGTATTTGGCGTTCTTTTGTCTCATTCTACCCAAACGGGATAGCATGTTTACGTATAGGTACCGATGTCCAATGCGTACAATGTCCATTATGTTGTCTCAAAAGACTCACACCGGATATCAAACACCGGAAAATGGAATTTCAAAGATGATTAACTTCACTCAACAAAATCTAATTTCGTTTCTTCTGCCTTTGTTGGAAACTGTTCAATTTATCCAGTAGGTCCTGACGTAAAGGTTACGGTGCTATAGATTTCCAATAAGTAACAAGATTGAAATGTTGTTCTGGTTTTTTATGAAACAAAAAAATATGTAGAAATCCATCATATTTTTAAACGAGCTGTCCAGTAAAAATCCACTACGTGTGTTTTGCAAAAAAAAATGCTTGTGTATGTACTTATATAATTGTAGTCTTTGCTTGTAATAGAGGTGCCGTAAATAACACAGGATCCAGGATCTGACCATATTCCTGTAGGAAAATTCACGTAGTGAGATTTTTTCTGGAAAGTTTAGTAGTAGTCTTAGTATTTTAGACTTGGGTGGACATCCGTCACCTGGTGCATTTTCCAGCTATGACATCATAAATATTTTTTATGGAAATAAACCTGCCCGGCTAGTATGATAGCTTATACCGTCACATTATATGGCCAAAATGTACTGAAACGTCACATAAAACGTGACGGTATAAGCTATCATACTAGCCGGGCTGGTATGAATATAGATCGTTGCGATCGTGATTGAAGCGATTGTCAATGTTTTAAGGACATGATTGGAAATTTTGATTGCTGGCGATTGATAGGGTGGATTGAACGTTGCGCCGAATCATTGTCAACCGTTTTGACATTTCGATCCCTGAAAATGGCGGCTTTTGAGCTTAGAAACATTGACGACCCCTGTCCCCGGGACCTGAGACCCGGGTAAGTCGTAAAACAACGACCAAGACCACCGGGAGATGGGCAGCAGCATCCCTGGAATGCGGTGGAGATACTGCGATCTCCAATCCGCATGCCAAGCGTGGCGATTATGGCATTTAGCCACCATGAATTGAGGGAGGCCTGTGGCCAGCAGTGGACATCCTTCGACTATATGGTGGTGGTGGTGGACGACCTCTATAACGTGCCGATTGAAGCTCATCAGTCGCACTGCAATGAGTTATCAATAACGTACCAAGACGGCTTTAAAGGTTGTCGCACACGTAACCGCTCGGCACTAGATCGGCGTCGCCTCACCTCATCGGCTCGCCGTCAACAGGACGTCAGTCAACCATACGCTTACGGTTTGGCGACAGCGCGCTTGAAGCGGAGCAGGGGCTAGAGCTGGAGGTCGATGAACGTCGCTGGCCGCGGGGGGAACGATGGCGGTCTGCGCCAGGCCCCATTCCGGAGGCGAGACGCAAGCGCGGCGGCGGCCCGACGTAAGCTCGATGACTGCGAGTCGCCCGCGCGCTGCTTGCGGATTACTAGCTTGTGCCGAGGCGAGGCGATGCTGTTCCAATGCCGATATGTGTGCGTTACAGTATGGACTTTCTTACAAAGAATACTGGACGGCTCGAGTTGAGAGGGCACCGATCCGGTGCCTAGCGGTCCAGGGGGCCTCGCACCCCAAATGATTTGAAACTTGTTAAAACCGTGAAAGCGGTGAAAAATTTGAACGGGCAGAGGGCCTCGGAAAATGTATCTTGGCCACATAAAGTTTAGGTCTTGCTCCGCCACTGATAACGTAGATTGCCGGCTGTATTGATCGTTGCCTAGCTACTTAACTTTCACGGGATATTTCAAGAATTGCAGTTGGAGTTTCTAAATCATGCCACGGTACTGTAACTTAGGCAATAATTCTGTGAAAAGCTTATCACTTTAATCAGATTCAGACAAATTGTCTATCCAACACCCTTCTAAATAAAAGAAAGAACAATAAATCTCCGGTGGATTTAGCAGAGACTTACTTTGGAGCGATGACCTGAGACAATGAAATAAAATACTAAAAGCCGCAATTACAGCAGCTCTCTAAAACTCCAACACTATGTCAGAACGTAAGGAGTATTATATTCTCTTTGGTACAAACATTGAGCTCTTATAATACCAGGGGCCTTTCAGCTCGAAGTACGAATTTTTCTATGGAAATGCTATTTTAACTTGTTTGCACCAGATGTCGCTAGGTGTTATCTCTATCGCACTTGCATATTGGAGTGACAGAGATGCAGCAGTCGTGCGGTTAGTTCTTACTAAATACACAGCGGCGCTACGATATATGTGGAGTATTTCACTGATATCTCTATCTCAGTATATAAATTGTACTTTGTGTATAATACCTAGAGTCACAGTCCCGAACTAAATCTGTCACAATAATAGCTCTATGTTCCATTCGAGTAGAAGCGAAATCACTCAATTCATAACCACGATCGTAAAACTAAAAAGTAAAGCATGCGAAAACTTACTTTATTCAGCCAAGATAAAACTCAAATTAGTATAATGTGAAGAATCATCTTCATTAGCGACATTTGTAACAACTTCATGTCCTTCATATCCAATGTCAGCTGTCACAAATGGGACACCAAAGGGGACACAGTTCGAAATATCGAAATCTTTGACTAAGGAAACTCCACAGATATCAGAGTAAAGCAGATCCGCTCATTTAAGTTGAACGATTTTTGTACGTCTGATCTATTCTCACTAATGTACAAATCAGAAAGTTTGAGACAGACAAGTGACATCTGACACGTCTTCACCTGTCAGTGTCTCCATCTTCATAACTGAAAATTGTACTGAACTGACGTTATGGTGTGTTAAGTTTATATGGGATTTAACATCCTGGTGTGCTCGCAAATCGAGACAACTTGGTAACAGCCGAAAATGATTGTATTATCTGTCGCATTCTAACTCATTTTGGTGCACCATAAGGATTAAAGAGACAACTATATGGAAAATCATCTGGCTTAATACTGCGAGTTTGCTTTTCTCTGATGTCTGTGGGAAACTCTGGACGCGAACTGTCAACATTACGAGCGTGTCCATTTTGCGGCCAGATTGGAACTAAACATGGCGGATTTAGCGCTGTCCCGTTAATCAACATTTTTATCGATATTATAGACAGATCGTGGAAGGTATTGGTTTCCTAGGATATTATTAGATATATATGAATAATAGTGACCTCTTTTGAATTCCATAGTCAAAGTTCGAAATGGAGTTGCATTCAAATTTTTATGAACAATGTTTTTATATAAGGATTTATTATAGTTAGTCGTCGAACTATGTGACGTGGTCGAAATATGTTGATATAATATAAAAAAAAAGTTTTATTCTTACTTTTCAAATTAAGCTTCACAAGAGCTTTTCCGTTCCTCGTAGTCGCACAGGTATAGCGGCTCTACGTCATCGTGTCTTTTTTCTTTACATACCTGTATAATTAAATCATCATCGTATTTCTATGTGTACAAATTATTTTTACTCGTTGATATTTATGAAATGAAACGAATTATGTACAGTTGGTCATTGTGGAACTCTTTGGAGGAAGCCTACATCCAGCAGTTGAGGTCCTCCTTAGACTCACATGATGCTGATTATGTACAGTCGACTGCAACAAGGTAAAGTTATCCACAACTAACATATCTTCTTCGAAAATCCAATAAGGTGCAAAAAGATAAATGGTGGTGGTGACGAGCTCTTGGGCTTATATTGATTTAAACTTGCATGATTTTTACACAATTGGGTGTTATGGTGTTATTGATAAACGAAATACAAAAGTTAAAAGGTGAATACATTTCAGTTGTACGCGATTAAGTCCCGTTTACCAATCACAATGCACTTTAGCTTAGTTGGTTACTACCAACTACGCTATAACAACAAATACTAAAAATAAAATAAAATAAATATATAAGGATGCTCGCACACACCTTTAAAAAAGTTGCTCGCTGTGTTCCTGTTCATTAAGCGCTGGGTCTCAAATGTATGGGAAAACTAAAATCCGACTCGCACTTGTCCAAAATTCTACTTGATATTATTTAACATTCTTATTACTGATAAAATATATTATTATTTGAATTAAAATAAAAAAGGTTATTATAAAGTACGGAACCCTTCGTGCGCGAGTCCGACTCGCACTTGACCTGTTTTTTATTATTATTTTGGTACGGAACCCTAAAAATCGGAACTATGACAAGGACAACATATGTTATAATTCTCTATGCCGCTCTTATTCAATCTAATATGACTATAGTAGTCGGCGGTTAAGAAGTAAATCCTGACACCTGTCATTTCCATACAGTTTATAACCATATAGTCACTTTGAGGTTATAAACTGTATGGAAATGACAGTTGTCAGGATTGACTTCTTAACCGCCGACCACTATAACGCGCTCGATAGCGACATAGTACTCTGACATAAAAGCAAACGGCCTACCGCGGTCCAAAAACAAAGTATCGCCCTCTGTCTTTCGAATATATGCCGTTTTAGGTTCGCGGTAGGCCCTCTGTTTCGGCACAGATCAAAGAATACTAGTATACTAAGTGGTGCAATAAAGAATACCTATTTATTATTATTATTATACTAGGTTTCGGGAACCCGTCGTGGTTGAGGGCATAAAATTTTCGGACAATATAATAAAACGACTAAAATAAGAGAAGAATTTGCAGTACTAAATCCTAGTAAAAAAACGGTGCATGTGCCTGTCCTGTCAATGTCAAATTCGATTGACATATCACTCCGGCAAAGTTATGAATTACCAAATTATTCACTATTAAAATTTAAACAGAAATATTCGTAACAACAGCCTATACTAGTGTTATTGATATAAAATGTATTCGAACTTAATACTGCAAAAGTTTGTGTTATAATACTTATAATCTCATTTATAGGTTATGTTGTACCTACATAATATTTACCATTTTACCTATCTTTTACAGGCAGTGGTCAAAGTTAGCATGTTTATGCCGCTATTCTTCGGTGGTAGAAGGTCAGAGGGTTCCGCAGACTACGTCTAGTGATGGGATATCTCCACCTCCGCGTATTCCTAGGGGCCCGACTGATATTTTGCAAGCTTTAGCAGCAACGGTTGGACCAGACCCTACAGCCGCTCATTACAAGTATGTGGGAACAATATTAATTTATGCAAATAGTTGTGAAAGTACTATTATACCTAAATACCCTTTATACCGAACTAAGTGTAAGTTTATACTTTCTGTTGTGCCATCATTGTATTAAGTTCATGGAAATACTATGTAATAGGTATAATAACTAACTTTGAATAAATGTCTTATTATTATTAAGTGATGATTCTCATTTCAAGTGCTTACCCATACCCATAATTATATTAAAATCCCTAAAATTAAAAATATTGTGCGAATGTTGACCAAAATTTGATGCTAGACTGCATGTGTATCATCATCAGCTTGTAAAAGTGGATTTAATGTTACTGAAACCCTGTAAATAATTATTGATCCGTTGTTTTCAATGTTGTAAACTTTGTGAACCAAATTGTATTATGCTTAGGCTGGGTTGCACCAAACCGTCTGTAATCGTAAGCCGTGTTCGTTAAAATTTCAATGTATTGAAAGTTTGACAAGTTTCTATGGGATGACAGCTGCCGCCGCTGCCGGTGCCATATTTAACGTTGATCAGTCTGTGATCGTAAGTCGGTGCAACCCAGCCTTAGTTTAGTATTTTGTAAGCAATCTCTTAATACATGATTTTACGAAGTAAGTGCACATCTTTATCAAATAAAATGTATCATTTCGTTTGTACCTAATAATTGTTATGCATTTACTTCTATTGTTTCTCCATTAACTAAATATGATTATTTTTAGTAACTTGTTCCTACAATGTTTCAGATACCATGATGACCCCTATCTCATCCCACTATCAAACTACCGTAAGCGGTCTTATGCATTATCGGCGGAAGCAGGCCGCAAAGCAGCTGCTTGGATCAGGGATCAGCATTCAGACCTATTTGCGACTCGCCAGTGGGATCCACCTGGCAAGATGACCACTCCATACTTCAATGCTGACCCGAGAATAGAGGCTTTTGCACCCAAACCTATTTACACTGATGAAAGCAAGGTATCATAATAAAACTTATATAACTACAACTAGAAAAGTTGAAAAACCCTCAACATTTTCATTTCAAAGCTCAATATCTCAAAAATGGCTCAACAGATTTTCATGAAACATGGCTAAGAATACTTGGGATAAAATTATCTATGACACAAAAAAACTAAATGAAAATTGGTTCATCCGTTTGGGAGCTATGATACCACAGACAGACACATCAAAGTTATAACACCCCTCTCTTTTTGCATCAGGGGTTAAAAACAATCAGAATCACTCACATATGATGCAAAAAACTACATATACAAAGAAGAAACTGTTGTTGAAGTTGACTCAACTTCAACAACAGTTTCTTCTTTCCTGAGGATGATGAGGGTTTTCCAAGAGGGATGGAGAAGCAACTATGTCCACAGTCGTCTCGGCCCACGCTAAACGCTCCGCTTTTTACATCCACCCTTTCGTCTATAATGCTGTCTGCAAAGTCTGTGACATAAAACAATGCACCATACACAAGGTTAAGTCCACTCTGAAGAAATGGTTTGCCTCAATGTCGTACAGTGATAAGGAAGATATCTTACGTTCCTACTGTTAATTAGGTTGTCTACTGTTAACCAGTAACTCATACACTCGTAACGTAGTTACCACTCTGACACACGAAATCAATGACTAACACACATTTACACAAATTCACACACACACTTAAATTTCTTCTTCGTCGCATCCTCATGACTGAGGGTCGTGACTACATGAGGCCGTCACTTTGCGCACAATTGCTCTCCAGGCCGCTCGGTTTTCGGCCATCCTGATAGACGTCTGCAAGTTCCCCTTGCAGATTTCCTTTACGGCATCGGTCCAACGGGTCGGCGATCTTCCTCGACTTCTTTTTCCTTCCACGTGCCCCACAACGATGAGTTTCTCTAGGCTATCAGGCTCCCGTCGGGCCACGTGTCCGAAGTACTGGAGTAGTCGTTGCATACATATAGTGGATAACCGAGACTTAATTCTCAATTCTGAGAGAATTGACGCGTTTGTGCGGCGCGCAGTCCAAGGAATACCTAACATTTTACGCCAGCACCACATTTCGAATGCGTCAATTCTGCTCCGAATTCGTGCCTTCAGGGTCCATGTTTCCGAGCCATACAGAAATATTGAGAAGATCAGGGTTCGCATCAGCCTGACTTTTGTCATCTTGCTGATTCCCCTGTTCCTCCAGATCTTCTCCAACCGCTTCACCGCTGTTTTTGCTATCTGGGCTCTTCTAACCACCTCTTTCTCACAGTCGCCATCCGTAGTTATTAGAGATCCAAGATACACAAATTTTTGCACCATATCTAAGTCGGCTAATTCCCACGTTCGTTGTAGCAAACCTGCTCGATCTACGAACATCAGTTTGGTTTTGGCTCGATTGATTTGCAGACCATACTCTATACTCACCAATTGAACTCTTTGCAGAAGGACGGCGAGTTCTGATTCATTAGCGCCTATAATGGTGGTATCATCCGCAAAGCGTAAATTATTGATGAGGTGTCCTCCAACTCGTATGCCTCCACTCCAACCCTCCAAAACTCTCCTCATGATGTGTTCACCTACGAGATTGAACAGTTGCGGCGAGAGGATACATCCCTGTCTGACTCCACGGTTAGGACAAAAATATCCAGACACGGAGTCATCTATTCTAACCAGAGATTTGCCGTCAAGATATAGATTCTGAACAAGGAAGATAAGATGATCCGGTATACCCATCTCACTCAGGACACTAAACATTTTACTCCAGCTGATGCAGTCGAAAGCCTTAGCGTAGTCAATGAAGCATAGAGCCATCGGCACATTGAACTCTCTAGCTCTCTCGATCAGTTGCCTCATGTTTAGTATCTGCTCGCGTGTACCTTTTCCTCTGACGAAACCCGCCTGCTCCTTAGCAATTTGTCCGGAGATGAAACTCTCTAGTCTCCTGTTTATAATATGCAGTAGCACTTTACTTGCATGGGACGTTATGGATATGGTACGGTAATTCTCACACTTCTTGGTAGAGCCTTTTTTGTGCAGCGGGATCACGACCGATTCCATCCAGTCGTCAGGCCATTGACCAGTTCTCCAAACCTTTTGGCATATGTTATGTAGAATTTTGATGCCTTCTGGACCCAACCACTTGAGCATTTGGGCTGATATTCCATCCCTACCGCAAGCTTTGTGCTTGAGATGTGAAACTGCGGCTTCAACTTCGCGTAGGAGTATGTCCGGTTCTCTTTCCGAGAAGTCCACTCTTTCCTCAGACGAGGAGACGCTGTATTCGCTGTAAAGCTGCTAAACTTAAATATACCTACACTCAAACTCCCCTAGTATCTACTTAAATACCACATAGATTCTATCATATTAATCATGTGTTCCTTCTGTTCCTAATTTTAATAGTTAATGATATGCTTATATACCTAACTTAATTTGGCTTTTGTAACGCTCATGTCGTGCTCCTTGTGCAGTATGATGCTCATGTGATTTGTTAACCGACTCAATGGGTCCCAAGATATAGGCTCAGCCTAGTTTGGGGTCCAACGGATAGTGTTTGTATATTTTGTCATCATGTGCTTTTGTGTAATAAATAAAATTATTATTATTATTATATGTAGCTAAATTCTGACAACATGTTTCTTGGCAATTTTACTAAAAAATTGTAAGTTCAAGCCTCATTTGCACTATGTAGAACAAAAAATATTGTCTAGAAAAAAAATGCAAAAAGACCATCCAAATATACATATGTATGTATCTTATAGGTACACTATCAAGAGAAGGGTATGGCTGATGGCATCAATCTTATCATAAACAATCTCCTTAAATTTGGCAGGTACTAGTTTGTTTGCCACAACCTCTTACGGCCATTCAAACCAAAAAATTGTCTTAAAAAAATGTGGCGGATAAAAACATTAACTATGACAAAAACAACAAGTTATACCAATATCTCTAGAGAACATATAAATCATTTATCATTTTTAGGGTTCCGTACCCAAAGGGTAAAAACGGGACCCTATTACTAAGACTTCACTGTCCGTCTGTCCGTCCGTCTGTCACCAGGCTGTATCTCAAGAACCGTAATAGCTAGACAGTTGACATTTTCACAGATTGTGTATTTCTGTTGCCGCTACAACAGCAAATACTAAAAACAAAATAATAATTATAATTAAGGGGGGCTCCCATACAAAAAACGTGATATTTTAGCCCTTTTTCATGGCTACCACTCGCCGAGCTAGATCTCAAGAACCGTAATAGCTAGCCAGTTGAAATTTGCACAGATTATGTATTTCTGTTGCCGCTAAAACAACAAATATTAAAAACCTGCCAAGTGCGAGTCGGACTCTTTTTATAGATCATGCGGTACGGAACCCTTCGTGCGCGAGTCCGACTCGCACTTGCCTTGTTAATTTTTTTCATTTTCATCTCTCTCCAGCAGTCTTATTTGAATTTGTATCCAACCATCTAGTTTTATAGTGGTATTATTATTTTAAGTTAAATATGGTTAGTCAAAAGCTATTAAAAGCATTGCATCTGAAATCACTACCCTAACCTTTGATATCATTTCAGGTTACGGAAGAAGATTTAAGATACACAATACAGAATGCTCTTCTAGAAGATTCTGTGAAGGTGTTCCAACTACTTGGAGGATCTGAGGCAGTAAGTGAGGAGCTGAAACTGGACTTCCTACAGTTGCTCTGCTTCTGTAATGAGAAGGAGCCAGACTCCGCAGAGTGGCTTGAAGAGAGATGGTTCTCGGCCAATACTAGGGAAAGGCAAGCTGCTACTTGGAGGTAAGTAAAGTATACATTATGGTTAATGGTCACAGACAAAAATATATGTATGGTCTGATACCCTTGTTACTAAGTTATGTCAGTGGACATTTTGGTCACTTAAGTCTGTACAAGTCAACTCAATATAACCAAAAACAAAAGACACCGGCAAAAAGGTGCCACTCGTAACTAACGAATTTTTGCACTTGGTTCACACTACACAAGATCTTTTTTCAGTGTGGCCATGTCAAAAGACGTGATTGGTGGCCTCTGGTAGGATATGGTACTAGAAGAGGAAGTCTGTATAGATAGAGCTGCGTCCGCATTTGAGGCAGCTCAGGTTGAGGCATGCACGGCTCGCCTGTTTGCTCAAATGCATACGCGCCTCACGTGCAGGTCGCGGCTCGCGGCCGGAGTCGGTCTACTGGCCATGCTCAAAGGCGCCTCGGTGTGCATGCCTCACGTAATTTGGACGTGCATACCAGCGTGCCGCAGACAGAACGACACGAATGACACGATTTAACTTGTTTGTGCTTGAGACGCGTCCGAATTTGAGCAAAACAGGAATTGCCTTTTTTTCATTTGTTTCGTGCACCACCAAGCAATGCAATGCAATTTTTTAGTTATATAGTTCTGTTGATTACAATAAATTCTGCAACAGCTGTTGTCGAGTCCGACGCCGTTTTGTGTAACGCACAATACCGGCTCGGTCGTGAGCAGGCTGCCTCACTTCGAGCTAAATATGTTCTAATGTTTTGCTCGCGAGCAGGCCTCGGGCCGAGCCGCTTAAATATGTACGCAGCTTAATATATTTAATTTTCTTCCAGATTGGGCGGTCTTGCGGACAAAATATTTACTTCAATGGAACCTAAGCGCCCAGAGGCATATTGTGCCATAATTCAGGGCATGGCGAAATATTACCAGGTAAACCTATAATCCTGTGCAGCTTGCGTCATACATTAGTAAGGTTCTAGCCACACGGTGCTCTAAATACGGTGTCGGTACGGAATCGCAGTGACGAGAGGGAGAAACTTATGAGTTAAAAACTTCACGCATGAAACACGTCACTGCGATAACGGTGCGTCAGTGCGTTTTAAGCAGCGGTGTGGGAGGACCTTTAATCGTACTTTCTCTTCTAAATTTGTGTACCACCACCACCAGCTCCAGCACCAGCAATTACCATCTCTATCAGTTTTACACTTATCACCAGTATCAGTTTGTGTTCCCTCTCATCCAAGAGAGGTCTGTACCCAGCGCCAGCGACTGCCATCTGACCTTTCACACAAGAGGGAAAACTAGACGTCATTAAATTGGTTTCCTCACGATGTTTTCCTTCACCGAAAAACCACTAATAACGTAAATAATCACACAAAAAACAAAATAAACACAAATTATTACACGAAAGGATAGTTATACATGTTTGACTGTCAACAAAAGTTTTAAATGGGTCGATCAACTATTTTTTGTTGCTTGTTAGTCATAATTACAAACCCATTCTGACGTGGGTCATCTCTGAAGCATGCTAGAAGTCTTTGTTATAACGTTTTTTAAAGAAACTCTTATACTATTGTCTCCTAGCTGTGTGAGTGACGGGACATAATAACAACAACAAGGAAAAGTTGATTGGCCCAAATATATTACATTCAATCATTAAAGTCCAAGTCTATTTTGTCCACAGGCTGAGAGGGCCCATATGTTATGCCAAGAGGCGCTCGAGAAAGGCATCCCGCTCTCCACTGACGTCTTCAACTCCTTGCTGGGCTGCATCGGTTTCTTAAGAGAGGGATCATCTCTCCGAATAGATGCTCTGAAAGATCTCCTACGGCAGATGGCTGAAACGGTAATACTTGTAAATATTTTTTCTCAAAATTGCAATGAAATATTGATGTTATGTTCCTTATAATAGGCTGCGAAGTATGACGTTTCAGTTGCGGCTCGGACAAGAGGTCGTTAATGGAATTTCATATAAATCTTGCAGGCCTATGTCGGCAAAGTCCTCTTTTTTAATTTCCATTCCACATAAATTTGTGGCACAGGCATCATGACATTCTGCCACTATGCGTATTAAAAATAAAACATTGATTTTTTTTTGTTGTTTATTTCATTGCATGTTTGAGAAAAGCACTATACATACCTCGGCGGGAAATATGGGGTTGCCCGCCTCAGACCTATCCGTATATCTTCGGCCGGCAACCCCTTTCGTCCCGGCCTCTGTAGTAATGTACTAATATAACACCCGGAATTTTCAGACATAATATAATTTTTTTGAAGCGACTTTTACAGCATGTAAACATACATGAAAGTTACTATATAGTATAGAATTAGTAACAAAATTTAAATTACAATTCAAATGTATGGTACACGGAAAGAACCTTATGTCATTATAAGTTAGGTTGCTTTTTAAAGAAATAAATAAATATTAGGGGACAATTTTTTTACACAAATCGAACTAGTCCCATTGTAAGCTTAATAAGGCTTGTGTTATGGGTACTAGACGACGATATATTTAATAGATATATACTTAAATACAAAGAAAACATCCGCATCTCAGGAACAAATGTCTCTGCTAACCACAGAACGAATGTCCTTACCGGGATTCGAACCCGGGACCTCTAGCTTCCTTTTAGCTTTTTGTTTTGAAATTTGAATGGACTAGACATGTTTTTGTTTTGAAGGGTACACAACCCTTCAAATTCAAACTATCATCACCTTATAAGATTTTAATACATTTTAGTAGAAATTAAGTTTAGATACGCCGTGAATGTAATCTAACGGGTCACTCACATCTGTTAGGTCGAATATCGCTCGACAAGTTGGGTGTTAAACGTGCCGCCGCTGGGACTAGTACTCATGATTAAGGACCGCGTACCGGTTTGGAACAGTCGAACGATATTGGACCTTAGAGTCGTGAGTGACCTGTCAAAGTACTATTATATTATAGCTGGCATTTGACGGCCTGTTTAGCCTAGTTGGTAGTGACTATGCCTCCGAAGCTAGAGGTCCCGGGTTCGAATCCCGGCCAGGGCATTTATTTGTGAATTTTTCACGGATATTTGTTCTTGGGTTTTGGATGTTTTCTATGTATTTAAGTATGTATTTATCTATATAAGTATGAATGTCGTCGTCTAGTACCCATAGTACAAGCTTTGCTTAGTTTGGGACTTGGTCGATTTGTGTAAGATTGTCCCCCAATATTTATTTATTTTATATTTAAATGATAATGACGCTGAAAATCCTATATTTGGGCTGTTTCACGTAAATATATGTCGTCATACCAGTACATCTTCGCCTATAGTACAGCAGCAAGCAACCAATAGGATCGCACGACAGCCAAGTGAAAAAAAAGACAATGGATTTGCTGCTACACGGCCATTGGTGGTGAAAAAAGGTCAAGTCAGAAACACCCGCAACCGACGAGCATGTATGAGGAGTTGTATGAATGTGTTTGAAGCGAAAGAAGTATGTAACGGCCGTAGTTTTTGGCATTCTTGGTCTCTGCCTACCCCTATATTGGATACGGGCATGAGTATATATATGTAGACCATAAACAAAAAAGTTAAATGTAAAAATTTAAGAAAATGAAAGTAAACAATTTTATTAATGACACTACAAATTGTTTGACAACCCTAGAACAGTTACCCTGCGCGGTTTCGGAATTTCGAAAGATGAATGAAGCTTGCATACTGCACGGCTAGTACAAGACGGCCGGCGCGCGGGCTATATGGGCTACTGTTGAGTAATTGATGCTATTAGCTCATATTGTGTCCATAAATCTCAGTGTGGTTGCTCTCTTAATCCAGTAAAATCTAACATTACAACTAGTAAAAGATATTTATATTCATTCACCATACGTTCAAATTACAACAGTAGAGCATCACGTGGCGTGACCATGACCTTAATTTAATATCATTATTATTTTTTGTTAAAATGTGTTGAATTGGTTTGCTGCCAGTACATATTGTACTTTGTGTTTGCTGCAATAATAGTACATTACGATACAAGTGCAGAGAACAGGTAATACGCAACGAGCGGTGATAAATTAAAACACGACCGAAGGGAGTGTTTTAAATCGACACGAGTTGCGAATTACCTATTCGCACGTGTATCGTACAACGTTTTACAGTACATATGGCTCTTTAAAGTTTCGATATATGCACGTAATCTGCTGATTACCGCACTCGTGCGTAGCACCATATGTACCGTAAATTACATTACGTCAGTGTATTTCACGTAGTGTCCGCCGGCGCTAGTTGTCTCTGGCAGGCTGGCAGGCGAAACAAGCACTGACGTTTGTAAATTTTGTAATGTCGCGTTCACGAACCCATGCAGAACTGGTTTCTTTAAAATGTTTGTTTTTGCTTATTTTTTATTTCTTTATTTTAATGCGTGTTAATTAAGAGTTTAGCTTTTATTTTTAAGTGTGTTATACGCCGTGATCTTACCAGTTGGCCCCGACGGAAGACCAGCGTTGGCCGCAAGGTTGGCACTATGCTGAGTTGGGACGAATTCGTGGCGCTTTCTTCTTTTTATTGTTTTATTTTTGTGTTGTCTATGTTTTTATGTGTATCGTATTACTCCGTTTGTATATATTTGTGTGATATGCTACGAATTAATGTATTTCTATTCTATTCTATATCGCGCGCGAGATAGACCATTCTCTATCTAATAGGACACACGGAACGAGACGGATAGTCTAACTCGCGCGCGATATAGCTCGGACTCGCGTAGCGTCTTATGCTAGCCGTGCTGGTTGTCGTTCTTTATACTGTGGAAATATTTTTCAGGGTATATCACCCAACCAGCAAACACTTACATCCTGCCTGCGATCCATATCCGCATGGGGCGCCGGCAAGGCACTGGAGCACCTGGCACTTCAGATCATCGCCGAATTCAGGAGACTCGACATCCAGCCAGGCCTCTCGGCGTACTACTACCTGCTGTGTCTGTTTTGTAAAGAGCGTAAGTGGCAGAGTGTTGACAGCAATAATTAACTGACCAACTTAGAAAAGTTGACACACCCCCGACATTTTTATTTCAAAGTTTGATGTTACAAAAACGGCTGAACTGATTTTTGATAAAAACACGTCTCAGAAACTTGGCTAGAAAACCTGATTTCAAAAAATGAAATTCAGATCAGTTCACCCACTGTCAAACTTATTTTTATTTTTTACCAAAATAGTTTTTTGGTGTAACATTGTTCTCTTGTGTGGTGCAATAAAGCATATTTATTATTATTATTATTATTATAGTCGCGTACGGTACGGTTTCAGAGGAATTTCCTACCTCGGAGGCTTCGACTGTGCAATGAGCTCCCTGCCTAGGTTTTCCCGATACATTTTAAAAGGTCGGCAACGCGCATGTGACACCCCTGGGGTTGCAGGCGTCCATAGACTGCGGTGACCGCTTACCATCAGGCGAGCCGTACGCTTGGTAACCACCGACGTGGTTTAAAAAAATATTATAAAATACCGGCCAAGTGCGAGGCAGAGTCGCGCACGAAGGGTTCCGTATCTTCTCTTTACAACATTAGACACTATATAACCTTTTTTTTTTTATTTAATTTAAATAATAATTATTTTTTATCAGTAATAAGAACGTTTGATAATATAAAGTAGAATTTTGGTCAAGTGCGACTCGGATTTTAGTTTTCCCATACATTTTGAGACCCAGCGCCTGATGAAAACCACGAGCAACTTTAAAAAGTTTTTTTTGTATGAGCCCTAGCCCTTAAATATTTTTTTTTTTGTTTTTGTTATAAATGAAGTACCTATTTGTTGTTATAGCGGCAACAGAAATACGTCATCTGTGAAAATTTCAACTGTCTACCTATCACGGTTCATGAGATACAGCCTGGTGACAGACAGACAGACAGACGGACGGACAGCGGAGTCTTAGTTATAGGGTCCCGTTTTACCCTTTGGGTACGGAACTTTAAAAAAAACATAATACTTACATATTACAAGTACAATAATGTAAAAGTATTATAACACCCTTTTTGTTTACAGGTGGACCTCGTACAGATATTCTATCATTGATACTTAATGACTTGGAGACCAGGGACAGTCTGGATGCGCAAGAAGCCACGGACACGAACTTCTTCATAACGGCCATGGGCATCTGCAACAATCACTTACAGGTACATGAATGCTTTGTACTTAACTTTTTCCGTTTGTAAATTTTATCTACTGTGTGTTTTTGTACAATAATAGTACATTACTACAGAGACCGGGACGAAAGGGGTTGCCGGCCGAAGACATATAGGATAGGTCTAACGAGGGCAACCCCATATTTCCCGCCGAGGTATGTATAGTGCTTTTCTCAAACATGCAATGTAATAAACAAAAAAAAAAAAACAAAGTTTTATTTTTAATACGCATAGTGGCAGAATATCATGATGCCACAAATTTATGTGGAATGGAAATTAAAAAAGAGTACTTTGCCGGCCTAGGCCTGCAAGATTTGTATGAAATCCCATTAACGACCTCTTGTCCTAACCGCACCTGAAATGTCATACTTCGCAGCCTATTTCAAGGAGCACGATAACATGGCCCGCCCCTCCAATATTCAAAACGCGTCAATGTATTTGTGAAAGGATTTACTATGCACCACCAAGACACCCAACGCATGTGTGCGTGCCGAGACAGCCGTCAAACACACTCTTTCGTAAGGATGTGACTTAACACATTGAAATAATAATTTAGAGGGGCGGGGCATGTTATCTTAGTTTGTCTCTACTACTTAAATGCTGAAGCAATGTCTACATTTCTCTCTCGTTTACGAGATCATGAATGTTCAGATCAGTTTTGATGCTCCAATTTACGCACGTACGAGATACGCGTACGAGTTTTGCACTGGGACTTAATAGGCAAAAAAACTTAAGTAAAGTGGTTTGTTGTTAAAGTAGTTTTTTAGTTGTTGCGTATCCGAATAGATCCTTAGGGAGGTATTCCACTCATCCAATATCTTTGTCCAATATACATTTGATCAAAGAAATTGGATGATTTCATCAAACTTGGATGGGACCCCGACATTTGACCAAAGATTCTGATGACAGTTAAATCAATATGACTACGCATGAAAAAAAATAAAACTTGGAAATAGATATTGGATGAGTTGAATGGGCCTCCGTCAAAGATTTGACGAAGAAATTGGACAAAGATATTGGACGACTGGAATACCACCCTTACGAGGCATAGTACCAAATTCGCATTATGCCAACGTACACAGCCACGTTACATTACATATTTAAAATTTGTAACACACGCAAAACAAATGCCTATTTGAACAAGCCACTACTCCATACAAAAGGGGCTTTAAGTTTTTCACCTATACCGAGGTACAAGTATAATGAATTCAATAGATTTATCAAACACCGTAACGTAGTGAAACTCGCATGCGAATCTCGTACATGTGCTAATGGGGCTTTAGTTCAAGTGGAATTTAGTAGCAATTCACATAAACCGTGGACGACAAAAGCGTTTCTGCCTAGGGGCAAACATAATCAATAAGCATGTGTCTGTGGAAAGTAAAACTTGGTTCTGTTTTTATTAGCTATAAAGATAGGTACAGCAGCGTGTAATGTTTCCCTTGTAACTCGAAAAAATGTAACTGAGAGATAGGGTGCAGGCTGAAAACCAGCGCTGCGCAGCTGACCCAGCTCGCAGCATATGCTGAGACCTGAGCCCGTTGTCGCAGAATCAATAACCTGTAAATATGTCTAGATGTGTGGTACTGCTGTGTATTTTTTGATGTGGCAATAAATCCTTTTTTTTTTCTCAAACATGCAATAGAAGTTCGTCACGGCAGGCGGAAGAACTCGGGAGAACTGTTAAGGAATTTAATACAAAATTAAGGCTTAGGCCGGGAACTTTTTTTTTTTTTATTTTACTGTCAAACATGTCGTCTGTTAAATTTGGTTTTTGAGTGGTGTTTTTTTATTTCATTGCATATGTTTGAGACAAGCACTATACAAATATCGGCGAAAAACGTTGTCGTCTATATCTACTTGGCCTGCAACCCTTCGTTTCCCGGCCTCTATAGTAATGTACTATTACTTACTGCTGTGGCACAATGACCCGAAGTGCCGGTCGCCAGGCTTCTCTGTCCCTGACAGTTTCCGTCCAGCCGACGGCGGATTGGAGCTCTATTGGTGCCCCTGCACTTCGTCGCCCCATCGGTTCCTGGGACACCCAACAGGTCTTCAACCCGACGCTCTGACGGCCTGAGTACGCTCTTCGGACTGCACGATCGTTACCCATCTTCATAGATATATATGCCCTGATTTTTGCGTTCAATCTTTTATTCTTATGAGGTTATGACATTTTTTAGAGCATAAACCTGGCAGAAAGAGTGCACGCGCTGCTAATGAAGGGAGACAACTATAAACTTGTCGGTGACGCCTACAAAGAGAGCATATACTACAGACATTTCGTCACAGTTGCCTGCAGGTAAATAGATTTAGTATGTTTTTTTGCATATTTGACCGAGCGAGCGAAGCGTCTCCGTTTCAGCTTTCGACAAAAAATCTTTTTTTATGTCCGGATGTTCTCCTCTGCAGGTAGCATTTCTCAACCGATTCTCGTGAAATTTTGTGAACAGGTTCGGTAATTATATAGAATTTTTCTGTCGAGTCTGGTTTTGTAAATTTTGAATTTTGAAAAAAAATTTCTTGCGAAGTCTACAGCTCACAGAGCCCCTGTTTTACAATTTTTTAGGTAGCCACCCCAAGTCAAGGAAAATACTTTACTTTTCTTACCATGCAATGAGTCATATGAATTTTTGACGACGTTACAATCGATACTACCCACGAATCGACGGATACAGGTTCAAATCCTGATAAAGATAAATAAAATACTTGTGTGATGACCATGAATATTTGTTCATATGTCTTGATTGTTTGCCATTTATTTGAGTATTTAATTATTTATATCAAACACATATATATAGTCACCTAGCACACAAGCCTTATTGAGCTCTCTAAGACGCCATATTTGTGTAAGGCTTGGTTGCACCAAACCGTCTGTAATCGTAAGCGGTGTTCGTAGCGGTGTTTCCAAGCGTGGCGATTATGGCATTTACCCCCCATGAAATTGGGGGAGGCCTATGTCCAGCAGTGGACGTCCTAGGGCTGATATGGTGGTGGTGGTGGTGGTTCGTTAAAATTTGAATGTATGGAAAATTTGACAAGTTTCTACGGCATGACAGCTGCTGGCGCCATATTTAACGTAGTTCGGTCTGTGATCGTAAGTCGGTGCAACCCAGCCTAAGAAGTGTCCCTTAATATTTTTTTATGGAAGTATACCTTTTTTGCAGAAACGCATCGTTCGAGAGAACGACAGCCCTGCTGGATACGTTAGTTCCTAACGTATATGTCCCTGAGCCGTCTGTGATTGAAGAGGTTTGTTGTTTCAATATTAAGGCCAACCACATCACACTGCTTTCTGGAGCGGAGATTGCGTTTAGGCAAGCATAATTTTAGAACGTCGTGAAACTCGCTGGACTGTTGGCCTAAGGACGAAAAGACCATTGGTGGTGGCTGGGTGGAGAAGACGTAGAGTCGAATATTATGGCCCAATATTAGGGTGTTGCTTATTTGGCAAAAAAAAAACGGAAATATCAAAGTCTCACCCCGTCATTTTGTTCTACTACCCCTGTTAACGTTTGCAATTTTTTTTTTTTATACTAAGTTTAGGGGTCGCTACCACCCGTCAAAGTTTTTGGGAAAACCAGTTCAAAGAAACAATTATATATTTCGAAATGTTTTATTAAAATCTACAATATTTGTGACAATTTAGCATAAGTTCAAGTGATTAAATATTTCAGTAGTAGTTTAGGGTTTTTTATGCCACCAAAGTTGATTTTTTCGCATTAGGGTATTTCTTTCTGAACGCGTTCACAACCAACAAAAGGTACTGTTTTTGCTCTTCATTCACAGTAATTAACTTGTTGAATTCTTCCATTAATGCCACGCCTCTTTCTGCTGTATCATTTACGACTCTCATTGAATTGATTACATTTTTAGCAGCTTTATATTCCAGATCATCTGACTAACATTCTACGTCTTTTTGCAAGAAACCAGTCGGGAGATTCATGATTTCAAAAAACCGCATCGTGTTGCTTGTCACAAAGTTGTCTAAATCTTTCTCACTGATTAGGTTTATGTCGCTTGACGATAACGTTACTCTCTTAGGTGTGTATTCTAATCAGATACCATTTTCTGCTTGGTTTCAAGATGCAAGTGGTCATCAAAAAACCCTAATGCCACCAGTTCTTCTGAGAGATACCAAAGATGTCCCAGAATCTTTTTCAATGCCACTTTAGCCACGTTTTTGTTAACTCGCTCGTATTCTTTGATATCTTTCAACAATTGCAAGTCATTTTTAGGTGCTGAACACGCAGACGGAGAGCTGAACCAGTACTTTACGTAGATCGTGACTACAAAAGCACACACTTGCTCAAAATTGGCTTTTTCTTTCTTTGTTAATCTGAATTGACCTGCAAACAACATTATTTTCAAGCAGTAGATGCCTTTCGCCATCCATCGAGCCCGATGAAGACCAGCAGGGGCTTTAAATGATATTCCCTTTGATGGCACGCCTCCTAGGTAGATTATAGTCAGATCTAACAACTCTTTATAGTCATCGCGTGGCTGGTATTTGTTTAGTTCTCTCGAAATCTAATACACCAGAGGCATCTTGTGTATTGGATAATACACGATTAAACTTGGTTTGATCAATCTTAGGCCAAGCTGCTTTGAATCTTTTGAAAAGACTTATTTCTGGTCCACTTGATGGGCCAAGAGCTTGACTTACTACTGCCTCTAACATAATCTCCATAATGTGGTGACGGCAAGCCAGCCAAAGCATATCCTTTTGCATTTTTTGTTCCAACAGAATGCAAGCACCATTCCTTAACCCTGTATTTACCGCAGTAGTGTCAAAGCAAAGGCATTTTATTTTATCTTCTAAGTGCCACGACGTTACAGCTTCGTAAACAGCTGAAGCACACGCCTCCCCAGTTCCTCGATCAAGCTTGGGCACAGCCAAAAGCTGTTCAACTCCTTGACCTGAAACTAAGATTGGTAAACGGTCTACGGTCTCGTGTCCTGCAATATCTTCTATTAATTTCCCATCCCAGTGTACAGTCAGAGGAACGTCAGGCTTAAATTCTTTTCTCAAGTTTGATGCTACAGCTTTACGATGTTCGCAACCGTTGGATCGACGAATAGTTGACACTGTACTCCAAAGGATCTTTTCCCACACTTTTCAGAGTTTTTGTTAACACAATAGCGGCTTTTCTGTGACTCAACTTAGCGGCATCTAGACTCACAGCCAAATCGGTAGAAACTAATTTTTTTCTTCCTCTTTTCGACGGTAGTTTACCAGCTTGTGGCTGCGTTTCCGAACAAGCGATGTTTGAAATGGCTTCAGTAGTCATATCTAAACTCGATGCACTTGTTGAAGCCGACGATGATAAAACACATTTTTCTTTAAGAGCTTGCATCTCATCTGTTCCTTTTTTTTTCATCTGTTGAAGCCTTAATAACCTTTTTTCCTTTCGAATTTCAATCCCAACTCTTGCCTTATCTACTGAACCGATTTGACCCACACGGCTTTCCCGTTGTTTTATCAGGAATTGTCGGTCCTCTTCTTTGGTTATAATTGTCATGGCATCGGCATGGGCGATATCAAAGAGATTAGACAAACTATCTTTCCAACTTCGTTCTCTAGCAATCACAGTCTCCGAACGTTTCGCTTTATTTTCTTTATTTTTTTTTAGCTTTTGCTAATAAAAATTCAACTTTGTTCGGAGCAGAATGACGTTTTATTTTAAATGTTAGACACGTTCAACAAATACTGTGTAGAGGGCGCTAGCGGCCACAGACTAACTATAATTTTGTTACATTATTTTAACACCCTCTCCTAACAAAATAATCTAATAACTTCATAACAAAATACAAGTGTATAAATTCAAACTTCAGAAATGCCCATAGCTTTTAAAAACTTATAATGTTTATTTGCACTGAGACTTTTTGTGAGTAAATCAGCTGGCATGTCAGAAGTTGATACATATTTCAACTGTACTTTGTTTTGGTATACACAGTCTCTTACAAAATGATGCCGTACATCAATATGCTTTGTTCGCTTATGGAACAGTGGGTTAGAGGCTAACTTAAGTGAACTTTGGCTATCACTATATAAGCATATTGTTGCACTCTCACTTGGCTTCAAAATATCACACAGTAAGTTCTGTAAATATATTGCCTCTTTACAAGCTTCGCTTAGGGCCATGTACTCTGCTTCACAGCTTGATAGTGCAATTGTTCTTTGCTTTCTCGATTCAAAGGATATCACACACCCAGACATTATGAAACAATACCCGGTGTAAGACCTCCTATCCATGGTACATGATGCCCAGTCAGCATCTACATAGCCATGCAAACAACAATTGTCCTTTTTGTAAACTAAACCATAGCTCTTAGTTTTCTGTAAATACCTTAACAGTCGCTTTAAATGTTTCCAATGTGATTCATTGTAACTATTGTTATATTGACTAAGATAACTCACACTATAAGAGATATCGGGTCTTGAAAGAACAGATAAGTACATAAGGCTACCCACTAACTGTTGATAGGGATATTTCCTATCACAGTTGTTATTATGACCCTTTTCTAGTTTTAAGTTTACTTCCATCGGAGTATCAGAACTATGACAATCTGACATCTCAAATTTCTTTAAAATTTTATCCACAAATTGTTCCTGATCAACAGTAATGCAGTCTTTTTTTACATTCACTCTCATCCCTAGGCATTGTTTAATCTGACCTAGGTCCTTTATTTTGAATCTGTTGACAAGTTCAGTTCTCAACTTTTCATAGGAATCTTTACAATTATAAAATACAAAGAAATCATCTACAAATAATGCAATATATATTTTTACATCATTCTCATTTTTCATAAAAAGACAAGGTTCATATTTGGATTTGTGATAACCCAATTCCAACAACCATTCTTCTACTCGAGTATACCAGGCCCTGGCAGACTGCTTTAAGCCATAAATTGCTCTTTTAAGCTTTAGGACCTTATTCTCACAGTCAACAAAATTAGAACACTCTGGTATTTCCATGTAAACATTCTCTTTTAGAAATCCGTTGAAAAATGCAGTAGGTACATCTAAGTGATTCATATTCAAATCTAATTGCACACTTAAAGCAAACAATAATCTAAGAGTAGAATACCTCAGTACTGGTGAAAAAGTTTCTGTGAAGTCTATGCCCTGCTTCTGCGTAAAACCTTTAGCAACAAGCCTTGCCCTGTAACGAATGTCACCTTCACTATTGAATTTCTTTTTAAACACCCACTTATTTTTCACTACTGTTCCTTCTTTCGGCCTATCCACTAGTTCCCATGTGTCATTGTCTTTGAAAGATTGTAGTTCCTCTTTCATTGCACTTTGCCACTGCACTTTTTCTGGTCCAGCAACAGCCTCTGCGAGTGAAATGTGCTCACCTGTCACATCTTCTACTCCCATGTTTGAAACACCATAGAAATCTGGTTGACGTCGAACACGCTTTGACAACTCCTGTAGCTTCTGTGACCCATGTGGCTCCTGTGGCTCCCCTTCATTATCCGGGTCATAAAAACTATCATCTTCACTAGGTATTTCACTGGGAACATATGTTTCATCATTAATATCATCATCTTGGACTTCACTGTCATTGGAGCTGCTGCTACTTGACTGACCATTCTCTGATGTTTGTTTAACTGTTACTGTCACACACTCTGGTTGCTGTATATCCTCTACCATTATTGCTTCTAGATTTTCTTCAGCATTTTCCATAATCACCACATCTCTAGCAACAACAATATCCTGAGATACTGGATCATACAAGCGATAACCTTTGATTGTTTCTGAATAACCAACTAGAAACATCTTGGTTGCTTTCTTGTCCCATTTTCTTCTCTTTTGCTTTGGAACATGCACCATCACTGGACTGCCGAAGATCCGTAAATGGCTAACATTTGGCTTTCTGCCAGTCCACATTTCATATGGAGTAATATCTTGGCTGAGACTTGCTGCTGGTGATCTGTTTTTCACATACACTGCAGTGTTGACTGCCTCTGCCCAAAACTTTTTCTCAAATTTACCATCAAATAGGAGACAGCGAGCTTTTTCTACTATCGATCGATTAAATCGCTCCGATAATCCGTTAGATTCCGGTGAATATGCAGTTGTCCTCTGATGCACTATACCACATTGCTTCAGGTAGTTCTCCATTTCAGTAGAGCAATACTCTCCTCCAGAATCTGTTCTCAAAATCTTTATCTTTTTGGATTGCTGGTTCTCAACTAGCTTCTGGAACTCCTTGAAGTACTTGAATGTCTGATGTTTTGACTGAAGGAAATAGACAAAACACATTCGGCTATAGTCATCGACAAAAATTAGGTAATATCTTGCATTTCCCAGGGACTTATTTTCCATTGGCCCACACAAATCACTGTGCACCAATTCCAGGACTTCCTTACTTCTGCTTGCACTCAGAGGAAATGGCAGCCTCATTTGCTTTCCCTCGCAGCATACTGTACAACTGGATTTATCTAAACTACCACTTTTATCTGGAAATGATACACCTTCCACCGCTCCATTTTTCATCTTGGTGAGATCAGTTGAGTTTATATGGCCTAATCGTCTGTGCCATGTTCGACTCGTAGTTGTCACTGCCGCCGCTATAAGTTGTTGAGACTTCACAATGTTTAATCTGTACACTGCATTTTCTAATGTTGCTTCACCAATGCAAACATTTTCGGAGTTGTAAATGAAACATCCTTGCTGGTTGAATGCTACTCTATTTCCGCTAGCAATAATTCTGCTCACCGACAATAAGTTCGTGGTGAGGTTAGGAATGCACAAAACATTGTTTACAACTACCTCATACTGTTTGTTTCCAACTGAAGTAGTAATCTGTAGGTCTCCAGAACAAACAACATCCGCGGTTTGTTGATTTGCCATAATTATCTGTTTAGTTTTTGGTTCGTAATGTTTCACATTTGTCAACATGTTTTTGTCAGATACTAAATGAGTACTAGAGCCTGAATCGATATAAAAATCGTCTTGACTAAATGTATTATTGAAAAATACTGCACTGAATGCATTCATTTTTGCTTTTCGTTCGTCGGGACACTGATTTTTAAAATGCCCAACTTGCTTGCATTTATAACACCGAAATATTTTCGACGATTTGACATTCCCACTGACAGATGGCTGGTGTTGCGTTTCGTTACTACCACCACGATTCCTTGGGAAAGTTTTATTGCTACCGCCATTTTGTCTCTGCGAGTTTTTGGCAATGAATGCACTATCAGATTTTACTTCAAAATCTGTACTCATGTCTAATAACTTAGTTTTTATAGCATCTGCTCTCAAACTCATTCCCGAATGCTCAATAGCCATAATCATCGGGCTAAACTTCTCCGGTAGGCCCGCCAACAGCAAAGAACCGATCCATTCATCGCTTATCTCGAACCCAGTACCTTTTAATTTCTGTGCGGTTTCCACTAACTGTGTCACGTAAGCCGTCATTGACTCGCACGTTTCTAGGCGGATAGAGATTAGATTTCTTAATAGGCTAATCTTGCGCGTGTATCCGGAGTCATCGAACAAGGACTTCAGCTTATTCCAAGTATTCCGTACTGTAGATTCTCCTTTAATGTGAACATAGAGTGATGGGTCCACGGTCAAAATCATCTTCGCTCTGGCTTTCCTGTCGCTTGCTTCATCTAGTACGTTTGTACTAGACAAGTCGACGCCTTCCAGGATGAGAAAGTTTTCGACAGCAAACGCCCAGTCGTCATAATTCTCGCGACCTTTTAACTTAGGCACGTTTACTGCATAATTTGCTGACATTTCTTTAACTTTGCACTACTAAAACACCGAAAAACTAAAAATTTACGAGCTGGGCTACATAACCTAATAAAACTTCAACTTTGTTCGGAGCAGAATGACGTTTTATTTTAAATGTTAGACACGTTCAACAAATACTGTGTAGAGGGCGCTAGCGGCCACAGACTAACTATAATTTTGTTACATTATTTTAACATTTGCCACTCTGTAAAATATTTTTCTATCTTAATGATGACGTGCGGCTTCCACTTGGTTGGAATCCCAGCCTTTTCCCATATACACAAAACGTCTTCAGAAGTACAAGTAGCAGCTACTTTGTTAGATTTTTTCATTTCTAACTTATAGTGCCAAAAAAGACGCAGCACTTCTTGTATGGAAGATAACCTTGACTGATTTAATGATGATGTGGTCTGGCCTATCAGCCACACATCTGTTTTTTTTCTAGTGAGCAATGATGACGCCATGACGTAATTTCTCTGGAAAGAACACGATTTCACAGTCACTCCGCGACAACGCTCAATTACGCACTAAAAGCGGTGATTGCCACGAGTCGCGGGGTAACCGTCGAGGAGCGGGGAGGGGTGTATCGAGTAAAGGGGATTCCCAGGCGATTGTTCGGGACTTTCCCGTACTTGTTATATCGCGTTACAGTCTAAAAGTAAAATAACTATAAAATTGTGACAGTTTTATAAATGCCTAACTTACGTTTATTTTCTAAACTTTACCAAGCGGTAGCGACCCTTAAAATTCATTTAAAAAAAAAATAAAAAAAAATAGCATACGTTAATTGGGGTACTAGAACAAAATGGCGGGGTGAGACAAAGACTTTTCGAAAGTTGATTTTTAAGCAACACCCTACCCAATATATTGAAGTATTATTCATTACATCTGTAGCAGTGGCTATATCGCCGGGTGAGAACCAAAAGTCAGTATAAAATCTATCATTAATTAAACCTCGAAACCTCGTACGCGTAAGCTATGGTGAGATACGATACTTTTAAGTAAGTATTTGTTACTTAATCCTTATTAAGGCAGAGGCGATTTAGCGACCACATACATGTACATGTCAATGGAATTCCAAGCTTCTTGAACAATATTTCTTTGCTATTCCGCTAAAAACGTGTTAAAAAACCGCTCGGTGGCTCGGGTGTCGTTTTGCTCGGTGGACGTGGCGCAAGCAACATCTCCTGCCAGCATCTCCTGATGATGCGTCGTATATAGAGAGGCGAAACACGTGTCGAGGTTTTGTGTTTTCTTGTATTTATTTGCATGTTTATGCGAGCGGAGGGAGGGTGGGCGCATTAACCGCATGCACTTACATGTTACATTCAACCATCAGGTATGTGAATTTTTTTGGTGAGTGTGGATAAATCTGACAATTTACTAATATTTTGCGTAAGTTCGCTTTCTGATAGATACAATATATTATACATGTAATCTAAGGATTAAAACTTATAACTAGATTACTCATTAAGTTGCACCTTGAAGGATGCCCGAGGTCCGCTACCTAATCCCAAAAATTGGCGTAGGCACTGGTTTTTACGTAAGCGACTGCCATCTGAGCTCCCAACCCAAGGGGAATTAGACCTTATTGAGATTAGGCTTGTCAAGTAAGTGGGCTACTTGACTGTTAGAAGTTCCCAAGCCACCCGAAGGCCTCTAACTTAGCTTGACGACTGCTGTCATAAACGGCAGCCGGGATCAACGGCTTAGCGTGCCTTCCAAAGCACGGGGAGCTCAGCTAGTAACAAAGCGGTCACCTATCGAAGAGTTGACCTGCGCCGACGTTGCTTCACCCTGTATACCGCATGCGGCACGCAGACGCTGCTGGGCCACGAGCGGTCGACGATGATGTACGATATGTTTACTGTCATCATCATCATGTCAGCCGAAAGACTTCCACAGTGACCGGTCCTGCGCCACCCGCATCCAGCGGACCCCCGCGGCCAGGTCATCGGTCCACCGTGTGGGGGGCTGGGGGGCCTGCCCACGCTACGCCTTCCGGTACGTGGTCGCCACTCGAGGACCTTTCCGCCCCAACGGCCATCGGTTCTACGTGCTATGTGCCCCGCCCACTGCCACTTAAGTTTAGCGATTCGAAGGGCTATATCGGTCACTTTCCTGTGAACAGATCATAAAGACGCTGGAGGTGGGCGGCGCGGGCGCGCGGCTGGCGGCCGCGTGGTCGCAGCTCGTGGTGTTCGGGCTGGCCAAGCGCGCCCGGCTGGTCGACCGCCTGCTCGATGCCATGGCCAACTGCTACCGGTACCAAGGTAAACAACTTGCCTGCCTATACCACACTGTCATACAGCTGCCATATGTTGGTGGCCATTTTATCGTCGTCGTCGTCGATAAGACACCCGTCACTCTCTGACTCACATACTTGTCAAAACGTGACGAATATCTTATCCACGACGACCAGTTACAGAATGCCAATCATCATACGGGTCCAGGTGATAGTTATATATATACAAATAAACTTTACTTTATTTGTCATGCAAAACTGCAAAGTGGTTGTTTGGCGTAAATAGCCGAGCTAGCGAAGAATTGTAAGTTTGTTTTTGCAACCAGGGCGGTCCCATGCACATGGTGCTTGCTTGCTTCTTGATTTCTTGCATGTACCACGAGAAAACCTCAGAAAGCCCTTACCCCGGTTAAAAGAAAGGGCAAAACGCGTAAAGATGGTAATTTATTTTATTCTAATATAATGTTTGTTCATGTTTAGAAGACGAGGTGAAAGGCCAGATGCGCGCGGCGGCGGCCGACGTCATCAAGTTCGGGAAACTCGCCGAGGAACAACAGCAAGACAAGGAGCTGCGGTCACCTGTACAGAAGTAAGTAGGAGGACTGCCATTGTAACTGGGTTTGTCCCGGGTATTTTTTTTAAATTGTAATTAGTCCGTCGCTTAGATTAGATAATCAATAAATCAAACAAAAAATTATACAACAGATAAAACGCGTCTAAGTTCGCGTGACTAGTGCAGCACGGCGAGACGTCACATGGAAGCAGGGAGGAAGCATAAACATTTTTTTTAAAGTTTCGTGGAAGCAGAGAGGAAACAAAAACTTATTTTTCTCAAACATGCCATGAAATATTTATGTTATGTTCCTTATAATAGGCTGCGAAGTATGACGTTTCAGGTGCGGCTAGGACAAGAGGTCGTTAATGGAATTTCATACAAATCTTGCAGGCCAAGGCCGGCAAAGTCCTCATTTTTAATTTCCATTCTACATAAATTTGTGGCACAGGCATCATGAGATTCTGCCACTATGCGTATTAAAAATAAAACTTTGTTTTTTTTTTTGTTGTTTATTTCATTTCATGTTTGAGAAAAGCACTATACATACCTCGGCGGGAAATATGGGGTTGCCCGCCTGAGACCTAGTCCATATGTCTTCGGCCGGCAGCCCCTTTCGTCCCGGCCTCTGTAGTAATGTACTATTTTAGTCACGTGGAAGCAGAGAGGAAACAAAAACTCTTATTTTTATTACTTTTTTAGCGTAAATGCGTTGGTCACTAAAGACTCAATTAAGTGTGGGCTACTAAGATTTCACAAGTTCCGTAGATTCCACAAGGATCCCATACTTTTCTTCGTAATCAGTTCCACTTCAAAATGTGTATTTTGAAGTGGAACTGATTACAGAGATTACAGATCAGCTGGGATCACTTCACCATACTTATTTGTAGTTTCCGAGAGACGAGTACTTTCAATTCCGGGAACCGTACAGATATCATGTTACTTAGATTCCCTAGGAGATGAAACCTTACTTTGCCTAGCGGTACGCCGGTCAGATGTAAAGATATGTGACACAAAGGAATTTCTCACAGAAAATTGATCCTACTCACGGCTCTGGTGACCTTAGTATCCTCGTCTCCGGCGTCTGGCGTCTTGTAATGCGGTGAAGCCTAATACTCGTATCATAACAGTACATTACTACAGAGGCCGGCACGAAAGGGGTTGCGCGCCGAAGACATATAGACGGCCGAGCGAAGCGAGGTCGGATAGGTCTCAGGCGGGCAACCCCATATTTCCCGCCGAGGTATGTATAGTGCTTTTCTCAAACATGCAATGAAATAAACAACAAAAAAATCAAAGTTTTATTTTTAATACGCATAGTGGCAGAATGTCATGATGCCTGTGCCACAAATTTATGTGGAATGGAAATTAAAAAAGAGGACTTTGCCGGCTTAGGCCTGCAACATTTGTATGAAATTGCATTAACGACCTCTTGTCCTAGCCGCACCTGAAACGTCATACTTCGCAGCCTATTATAAGGAACATAACATCAATATTTCATTGCATGTTTGAGAAAAATAATAACTCTCATGTTAAACACGTTTCAAATATGTTTTTCAAACAGCAAAACCGTTACATAGATGCCAAAGTAATTTACCGTTAATATACGCTAGCCCCGGACCCGGGTCCTCCTAAAACTACGACCAAGACCACCGGGGGATGGGCAGCAGCATCCCTGAAGTGCGGTGGAGATACTGCGATCGCCAACCCGCATGCCAAGCGTGGCGATTATGGCATTTACCCCCCATGAAATTGGGGGAGGCCTATGTCCAGCAGTGGACGTCTTTCGGCTGATATGGTGGTGGATGGTGGATACGCTAGCAAGTATGTTACTTTTCTCAAAAAGGCCGTAACAGTGGACGTTACTTGTTACATATTGAAAGACGAAGTGTACAGTTTATTGTCAGTCGACAATTTTAATAGCTATTTACGATACAAGGGTTGTAAAACAAAGAAAGGCCGATATCACAAATGTTTGAGGCCCGAGCCGCAGGCGAGGGTCATAAATATGCGAGAGAGGGCTTTGTGTTTTGTACACAATTTTACATCAGCACTTGGCCATAAAGTGGGTTTTTCCGGACGCGCAGCGTAGGGAAAAATGCGCTTTTTTTTGTGTGGTGTAAAAAATCCCTTTGGTACCGTTTGGTAACTATAAGTTCGTAACCTACTTCGAAACGGGAAAAAAATCCCATTCGGTAACTGGCTTCAAAACGGGACTTTTTCATTACCGATTCGTAACCGTGGTTACGAACCAGCTTCGAAAGAGGAAAAAAACCCGTATTGAACTGGTTACAATACAGGAATTTTAAATTACCGATTCGTAACCGCAGTTACAAACCAGTCCAAGGTTTTATACACGTTTTGCTACCAAACGGCACTAGACAGGCCCATTACGCAACCGTCTACAAACAGGGAATTTTTAAATTCCCTTTCTGTTGCCAGTTACAAGACTTGGCTACGAAACGGAACTACGCAGGCCCATCCGGTAGCCAGCTACAAAATGGGAATCCGAAAATCCCTGTTCGTAGCCAGTTATATAACTTGGCTACTAAACGGTACCAAAGGAAAAAATCAAATATCGCATGTTCGCTCCGCGCGTCTACAATGTTACATATAAATTGCTTTGTTTGTGAACACACAGCTAGGTCACAGCGAAGACACAGGTCGTATACAGCCAATTCAAGTCGTATTTTTCTGTTGGAAACGTGACGTTTTTGTACGTACTTACGTCTGAAGTAATTCGCGGTTTTTGGTGTGAAAATACACTTCCGATTCTGTTTAAAAAAATAAACGGCGAGAGATGATTGAATGATTCTGCTCATTTTGACGTTTTAAGGTTATGTTTGTTAAAACTTCAATTTAGTTTTTTTTTGCCCCATTTTTAAGAAAAGCACTTAATTAGCCTCGGCTGGAATGTCAATTGCAGACTCAGTATTAACTCCCAAGTTCGTCCGTTTAAAACTAATACTCAGCCTGGAATTACCTTTTTCCAGAGGGCCTACTCCGAACTTCGAAAATCAAACTTCGTATCGTGCCGTCCCTTTCCGTCATATAGTGTATAACATGAGAGTGAAAGGGACGGCACGGCACGAAGTTCGATTTTCGAAGTTCGGAGCGGGCCGTTAGGCCTCCACAAGAATGTACTATAATTCGCCAAATTACAATTATATTCCCTTCAGGCTGTCCGCGACGGCGCTGAGCAACATAATAGAGATGTGCTCGGACGTTACGGACACGTCCGACCCGATGTGGGACGTGGTGATGGACACGCTGGACACGCTCCGGCGCGAGGAGGCTGCGGGCGTGCCGGCGCGCCCGGAGATCTTCGCGGAGCTGGCCAAGCGAGCTGCTACTGTCGGGAAACCGGCCGTCGCTGCTGTGAGTATGCTTACACAGAACTAGTGTGTCGGGTGCGATGTGGGACGTGGTCTTAAACAAACAGCCTGGGGGTCTACTCCGAACTCTCCTGTCATACACTATATGAGTGAAAGGGACGGCATCATACGAAGTTCGAATTTCGGAGTAGACCCCCTGGCTGGACAGTCCGGACACGCTATGGTGCGAAGAGGCAACCAGCGTACCAGCTCGGACAGAGATATTTGCGGAGCCAACCATCAACCAACCCGAGACACCGGCTTTCGCTGTACTTGTTAAAACCGTTTACCACCACCACCACCACCACCACATCAGCCCATAGACGTCCACTGCAGGACATAGGCCTCCCCCACTTTCATGGGTGGTAAATGCCATAATCGCCACGCTTGGCATGCGGGTTGGCGATCGCAGTATCTCCACCGCATTCCAGGGATGCTGCTGCCCAACCCCCGGTGGCCTACCGTTTACCAACCTACTCGTAATTAAAGATGCGCCGAATATTCGGTTATTATTCGGTATTCGGCATATTTTTGTCTAGCCTCTTCGTTGGCCGGCCGACACGACTATGACTGGTTGACTTACTGACAGCCCATTTCGAACGACGAATTCTAAATTCAAAGACCTGACATGACTTGAAAAAAAAACAGACTGCTTGGACAGTACGACTCAGACAGCGGACGAGAACAGCCCACCGACCACATTACGACAGCCGTAGACAACGGCGACATAAAGAGAATCGTACAAGACAAGTCCGTACAGTCCGTACTGTTCAACTACCGAATACTTCCTGATGAAATTTTAAAAGTTTTTGTTTATAATTGCCACAATGGAATATAATCACTGCCTTGTGTTTTTTTTTTGTTATTTGACTTTTTTTTATATTTCACTTTGATAATAAATAGTTTTACCGCTAAATTAGTATGTTTTAGAACAATTGATGAAGGAATTACGTTAAACCGAATAATTCGGGTATGTCCTAAAACTACGACCAAGACCACAGTATTGCGGTGGAGATACTGCGATCGCCAACCCGCGTGCCAAGCGTGGCGATTATGGCATTTGCCCCCCATTCAATTGGGGGGAGGCCTATGTCCAGCAGTGGACGTCCTTGGGCTGATATGGTGGTGGTGGAATAATTCGACCGAATATTTCGGTTCGGCAAAAGCTGGTCCGAATATTCGTATTCGGTGAAACCCGTATTCGGCGCATCACTACTCTTAATAAATGTGTGCTTGAGCGTAGCGAGATACGAGGGGTGTTCAATAAATAATGATAATGACATATAAACTCTTTGGAAAAGTAACAAAAAAGTACTGGCAGGCATAGCCCATTTAACTATTATGAAAAATAAAAATAAATAACTTGACAGTCGTTTGTTTTTTTTAAATAGAGTACATTCATTTCGTTGTGTCGGAACCAAATGGTACAAAATGGAGAAAATTGAAGTTCGTGCGGTGATTAAATACCTTTGCTTGAAAAATTATACTACTGAGCAAGTTAATTTAGATTTGCAAGAAACATTAGGGGTTCACGCTCCTCCTTATTCCACGGTTGCACGGTGGTGTGCCGAGTTTAAAATAGGAAGATCGAACATCAATGACGACCCACGCTCAGGGCGGCCGAACACTACAGTGACCGAACAAATGATAAAAAAAATTGAGAAAATAATTTTAACGGATCGTCGTGTTACTGTTCGTTTTATAGCAGAAGAAGTCAAAATTTCTGTAGGGAGTGTTCATAATATAATACATGACCACTTGGGCATGAAAAAGGTATCAGCACGCTGGGTACCAAGAATGCTTACGGACACTCAGAAACAAACCAGACTGCGGGTTTCAAAGAGATATTTGGACCTGTTACAGCAAGATCCTGAACGATTTTTGGCTCGTTTTCTAACAATGGACGAAACGTGGCTTCACCATTACGACCCAGAAACCAAGCAACAATCTATGACTTGGAAGAGGCCATCATCTCCAACTCCGAAGAAATTTAAGGCAATTCCATCCGCCGGTAAAGTCATGGGCTCCCTTTTCTGGGATAGCCACGGGGTTGTTATGATTGAATATCTCGATCATGGAGCTACGATCACGGGCAATTTATATGCTGAACAAATAAAAAAACTACGTAATGTTATACGCGAGGAACGTCGAGGGAAATTTTCCAAAGGTGTTTTGTTTCACCAGGACAACGCTCCCGCACATAAGTCAAGAGTTGCCATGGCTGCCATCGAAGATGCTGGCTTTGAATTGATGGAACATCCGCCATATTCACCAGACCTCGCTCCTAGTGATTTCTATTTATTTCCGCGGTTAAAAGAGCACCTCAGAGATCAGAAATTTGATGATGATCATGCCGTGGTCGCCGCGGTACAGGACCTTTAGGGGGTCAAGAAGAAGATTTTTATAAAAAGGGAATATTAATGTTAGAAAAGAGGTATAATAAGTGTAAACTCTTGAAAGGTGACTATATTGAAAATTAAAGTAAAATATGTCAAAAGTTATTTGCGTCCTTGTCATTCTCATTATATATTGAACGCCCCTCGTATTTAATGACGAGATTTTGAGGGAGACCATAAGATGTTGGGTTTGCTCTTAGATTGGCGTCGGATGATAGGTCGACGTAGATGTGGACTGTATCTTTTATCTTCAACTAGCTGTTGCCCGCGTCTTCGCTCCTATTCGTCGCAGCGTGATGTTATATAGCCTAAATAATACCTTTCTCGATAAATGGACTATCCAACACAAAAATAATTTTTCAATTCGAGCCAGTAGTTCCTGAGATTAGCGCGTTCAAACAAACAAACTCTTCAACTTTATAATATTAGTATAGATACGTAGCAGCAGGTACCGAATAAAACACCAGGGTATTCTTAAGACATGCGAGAGGTGAGGCCGGAGAGGCTTCTATTCTCGAGGTGTTCCCTGTTTGGAAAAGATTTAATTTTCCTTTACAGAAAAAGCTTCGATTGGACCTTGCATTGCATGTCATGTCCGGAAAGAGCACAGAGAATTTTCTTGAAAAATAAGGGTTCTAACGCAACGTGGCGCCGATAATGTGTATTTTCAGCTTCTCCAGCGAAGTTTCCTTTATTGATGGCCGGTATCATCATCATACCATCCGAAGGATGTCCATTACTGGACACCGGCTCCCCTCAAAAGTGCCACAATGACCGGTCCTGCGTCACCCGCTTTCAGCGTCCAGTATATTTTTATAGAACGAGTTGGCCCTTTATTAAGAGTGCGCAGTACGCTCGGTTCTCCATACAAACGTATTTACGCTCTCATTTTAAAACGCCATGCTAGAATAACATGAAACTTTGTATACACAATGGGATCCGGCATATCTAGGTCGGAACACAGTTTCTGTTGCTTGAAATTATAATGGAGAAAAATCACAGCGATTATTAAGGTTTTCATACAAGCCGTAAAAAACTCAAAAAACCGCTGTATTTTTTTTCTTTTCCAATTTCTAGCAACAAAAACTAATTTCCGACCTAGATATGCCGGATCCCATTGTGTATACAAATTTTCATGTTATTCACGCATGGCGTTTTTAAAATGAGAGGGTAAATACGTTTGTATGGAAAACCGAGCCAGACCGAGCGTACTGCGCCCTCTTAACTTGATTCAGTGCGTTAACATGTAGAGACATATGCAGGACCCTCACTCTCAACACAGCGCAGCCTCGGGAGCTCTGGCGACCTCACACTCACCTCTAGGAACACAACACCACATACCTAAGGAGCGATATAAAAAATAAATAATAAATAAATATTGCGGGACAATCTTACACAAATCGAACAAGTCCCAAACTAAGCAAAGCTCGTACAATGGGCACTAGACGATGATATACATACTTAAATACATAGAAAACATCCAAGACCCAGGAACAAATAT
This sequence comes from Notocelia uddmanniana, assembly GCA_905163555.1. Taxonomy (NCBI): domain Eukaryota; kingdom Metazoa; phylum Arthropoda; class Insecta; order Lepidoptera; family Tortricidae; genus Notocelia; species Notocelia uddmanniana. The sequence continues at coordinate 30,977,627 of LR991055.1, forward strand.
CCGTGCACTAATTGCACAAATAATGCCCTGGCCGGGACCTCTAGCTTCGGAGGCAGTGTCGCCACCAACTAGGCTAAACAGGCCGACATGTGGAACTTACAGACGGCAGTGACGTACCTGGCCGAGTGCGGGTTCGAGGAGGCGGCGAGTGCGGCCGTGGACGCGCTGTCGGTCATGCTGAACCGGCCGCCGGCGGAAGTGCTGGAGCTGCTGCAGCAGCGGGACAACCTGCTCGCCCTGCACCCCTCCGCCGTTGTAGCCGCCGAGGCCTACCACCTGTGAGTCGCCCAACATCTTATTCTTCCAACCGAAATGAAACATTTATTTATTTACAATATTTACAACACACATTACACATACACATTTATTTATTTTTAACATTGATCACGCCGGGCGGCATTTGAACCCGCGACCCCTGGAATCCGTCCATCACACTTTCCAACTGAGCTACCGCGGGTTTGCAAGATTCGTCGCCTCGGGCAAACCCGCGTTGGCTCAGTTTTAAAGAGCGATGGACGGATTCCAGAGGTCGCGGGTTCAAATCCCGCCCGGGGGGAATAGATTTTTCATTTCGGTTGGAAATTATATCACCGCTAAGTTTAATTCCACTTGTAAAAAAATCTTAAATTTCTACTCCAGCAATATAATTTATAATCTGTCAAATAAATGACTGACAACAGCATTAAAACAATAATAGAATGCCAGTGCAAAAAAAAGGAATGCCAATAAACTACCACCGGTTCCGAAAAATAAACCTCTACTACGAGACCGGCGTAAAAAAAATCAGCTACTTCTTTTTATGACTGATAAAACTGATAAATTCTTGTAATTTACAATTTATTGTGATATTTTTACTAGACATATACGTATCACACCATGTTACAAATACCAATTCCGTATTGTTTCTATGAACTAGTTTGATTTGTGTAAAATTCATCATCATATTAGCCGATGGACATCCACTGCTGGACATAGGCCTCCCCAAAAAAGCTGAGAGAGAAGAGAGAGAGGTTTTGTGTAAAATGGGCCCCTATTATTTATTTATTCATCCTAGGGCTAAAACCGGAACTCCGATGCGGAAACGAGGTTCGTCTTCAGGTAGTTCCAGTTCCGACAGCGATTCTTCGTCCGACGAGGAATAGCGGCGGTTAGCTAAGGTATTATTAAGTAGTATTATAATAAAATATATAGATTATATTATGTTTTATTTCACATGTGGCCGAATATAGTCGAATTCCTTCGCCGCACCTCGCGAGGTGCCTCGAAATCGCGATTTAGCCCTTAACTTGGCAAGAAATAGAGAATGTCGCTAATTCTAGGCTCGGTGACGCTGAATAGTCATACTCATACTGGCCAAGAAAAAAATACAAAAAGACGGTCAAAGAGTGTGGAAACCCCAGGGGACGTTGCCAAGTTAAGGGTGAAATCCTTTCTGATTCGCACTGCCTCAATCTTGTATTCTCTTCCGGCGTCTGTATTTCCGGAAACATACAACCTAGTTGTCTTCAAGATAAGAGTGAACAGGCATCTTCTGGGTGTGCGTATATCTTTGTGTTAGATCTTGTCTTAACTTTTCATCAGGTGAGACTAGGGTCAAATTTAATCCAATTCATAAAAAATAAAGTAAAAAACCGGCTAAGTGCGAGTCGGACTCGCGCACGAAGGGTTTCGTACTAGAATCTATACAGCATCCATCCTCCATCCTCCTAGCGTTATTCCCAGTACAGTTGCATCCTAAAGGATGCCCGGGGTCCGCTACCTAATCCACTAGAATCTATACAACAGTAGACACTATTATAACCTTTTTTAATTTAATTTAAATAATTTATTTTTTAATTATTTTAACAGTAATAATAACGTTAAATAATATCAAGTAGAATTTTGACCAAGTGCGAGTCGGATTTTAGTTTTCCCATACATTTTGAGACCCAGCGCCTGATGAAGGCAACGAACAACTTTTTAAAATCTTGTACTGAGTAAGATACAGTCTGGTGACAGACGGACCCGAATCGATCTCTATCAGTCTCATGCGGGCAGGGCTTGTAACCGGTTACAAATTAACCGGTATTGATTTAGGTTAAAGCGGTTAATTATTTAGGTTACGTTCGAACGAATTGACTTGGGAAAATTATTTCGTAGCGTTCCCTAGCCAGTTACAGATGTAGTGAATGATCCGTTCCCATCGTGAAGACTCTGAATACGACTAGACCCGAGTGATAAGATAAGATAATATTTATTTCTGAGAATAAGGTACAATGTTGGTGAGTAGAGTGTCAATCAAATACCGTATTATTTAACATCTGTCAAATGGCAAAATATCAACAGTTTTAATTCTGATATTTGACTTTGAGTAATAAAGTTTCACATTAACAGACATGAAAGTGTCAATCGTATAATTACGATAATATATAGCCACTTCGTATTCCAAGTTTTCACGATAGGAACGGATCTAGATACGCGGCAGCGTGTCCAGCCAAGTTCACCCCAGGAACTGGCAAGCAGCAGCCGTGTGTTATTTTACACGAACCGTTTGGAGCTACTTTTGACGCCTTAATAACTCCAAATCTAAAGGTTGAACACGCCAAAACTGGGGCACACAAAATGTAGTACAAAATTATAATAAAAGTGAAAAAGTATATTATGTTTTACACATTTAATAGCATATTTAACGCTGTTTAAAATAACATTCCATATTTTAGATTTGGTCTACACAGTAAGCCATTTTTCTAACTTTCCTACGTACACGGCTCATAAGACTTTGCACCATGTTAATAGAACACTGTCTTGACGCCCATGTCCACATCTTTTGTAGTTCAGGGACCGATTTTACTCCGCCGCCTTTCTTTTTTAAAATTCCCTTCATAATACTCCAGTACTCTTCAACGGGCCGCAGTTCCGGACTATTTGGGGGGTTGCACACTTTTGGTACCACCACGATCCCATTTGCAGCATACCATTCCATCACTGGTTTTGAGTAGTGGCAACTGGCTAAATCTGGCCAAAACAAAGGTGGTGAGTCATGCTTTCTTATGAAAGGTAGCAAACGTTTCTGCAAACACTCTTTTCTATAAATATCGCCGTTTATTGTCCCGGTAGTAATAAACGGCCGACTTCTTTTCCCACAGCTACATATTGCTTGCCAAAGCAGGTACTTTTTTGGAAATTTCGAACGTTTTTTTAATTTACACTCTTCAGGGGCGTCTACTCTACTTAGGCTGGTATAGAACTCTTGCCCAGGAATTTGTTTAAAGTCACCTTTTATGTATGTTTCGTCGTCCATGACGACGCATGCAAATTTGGTTATGAAATTCTCATAAAGTTTTCGAGACCGTTTCTTCGCGGATGAGTTCTGTTTCGAGTCTCGATCTGGTGCTGCCTGGGCCTTATAACTCCTTAGGCCAGCCCTACGTTTCACTTTTTGAACATAGGACTGAGACATTTTAATTTTTTTAGCAACATCGCGAGACGATATCTTAGGATTTGAGGCAAACATGTTCACCACCTTCTCGTCCTTTTTTTTTATTCTTGACACCCTGCAAGCCTCCACTTCCTGGCTTCCGATCTATTGTTAGGTGCTCACGGAACTTTTTTAATACGCGACAAACCGTAGATTGAGGACATTTCAGTCGTTTCGCGATATCTCTGTAGCTCAGTAATGAATTTTCTACGTATTCGTGCAAAATTCGCTCGCGTTGTTGATGTTGTTTGCTCGACATTTTGACAACGAATAAACATAATTAAAAAAAACTTGATAACATTATAGGCCAGTGTCTTGTGACCAAGTAGGTGCCATAAAAGTTTGTATATCTCTATTATTTGCATAGCAATAGTCGATTGTACATGCCCCAGTTTTGGCGTGTTCAACCTTTATTTAACATAAAAAATGAGATTTGGTACATGTATTAAGATCCTTTAGAACAATTAGAACCCCAAATTTCATAAATATAAGTGAAATAGTTATTGAGATATTAAAGTACAATAAACGGCATTTTTACCACTAACTGACTGACTGACTCACTACCTATAGTAATCAAAAATCTAACCCACTTCCAAGTGATCTAGAAAGGTGAAATTTGGCATCCAGCTTAGTAATGGTGTGTGTACACAGGAAAAAGTAAAAAAACAGTTTCTTTTTAGTTTCATTATTATTTATGCTTGTTACCTCAGAACTCCGTCATTTATTAACCGATATGGAAAACTCTTTTTTTGTTTGAAACGGTATACTTCCGGTATACTTTAATTTCCATTCCACATAAATTTGGGGCACAGGCATCATGCCATTCTGCCACTATGCGTATTAAAAATAAAACTTTGATTTTTTTTGTTGTTTATTTCATTACATGTTTGAGAAAAGCAATATACATACCTCGGCAGGAAATATGGGGTTGCCCGCCTCAGAGCTATCCAGGCTCGCTGCGCTCCGCCGTCTATATGTCTTCGGCCGGCAACCCCTTTCGTCCCGGCCTCTGTAGTAATGTACTATTGTAAACAGAAGAACACTGAATATAATAAATACCTTTAGCAGCAACATGGCTTGCTGCATGATCTAGAGGCTTTTTAAGTTTAGGGCCATCTATACTTTTTTCGTCGAACTAATCACACAAGCGTGCTTGCGGTTGCACTTGGTTCCACCACATACATACATAACCACCCACAACAAACCCATTTTTCATTCGATGCTTGTAATTGTCACTGCGTTGCGAATCGGAATGAGCGGTTCCCACGGCTGACCTAAACGGCGCGCAGGGACGAGGTAACTGACGCCGGTGAGGGGCGGTTAGGCGGTAGTGTCCGTTCTGTATGTAATACTATTATATTACTATTCTGTACCTTTATTAATGGTTAGGCTCTGTGACTTAACCGGTAAGTGAAATTAACCGGGTTACTAGCCACTAGAGTGGTTCAAAACAATGATGTTTTTTTTTTTATATTTTTGTGGAACCCCTTAAATTTGTACATGTAACAAACCTACTGATTTATCCTCTTACAATTGTAGCTCTCTAAAAAAATTCTAAACTCTTTACATGATATCAATATTCATTGATATCATAGTTACAAGTCAATCACAGAACAATACAACATTTCACGAAGGTACACGTAATCTTACATTATACAATGGTTTGTTTTCCCCTATATGGTTTCCTCATTTCTCAACAGATTCTCGTGAAATTCAGGTTCGATAATTATGTATATTTTTTTGTAGAGTCAGTTGTCGAAAATATTGAAAGTAGTTCTTTTTTCTTTAGCTATGTCTACAGCTCATAGATAATGCCGCTAGTAGTTAATAATGGGCCTGTAGGAAGACTGAGCTACGGGGTAGAATTAAGAGGGCGCAGTACGCTTGGTCTGGCTCGGTTCTCCAAACAAACTTGCTATATTGCTAGAAATTGTAAAAGAAAAAAAATACAGCGGCTTTTTGAGTTTTTTACGGCTTGTATGAAAACCTTAATAATAATCGTTGTATTTTTTCTCCATTACAATTTCAAGCAACAGAAACTATGGTCCGACCTAGATATGCCGGATCCCATTGTGTATAAAAAATTTCATGTTATTCTAGCCTGGCGTTTTAAAATAAGAGCATAAATACGTTTGTATGGAGAACCGAACGTACTGCGCAGTCTTAAAACGACATAATCGTTATGTAGCTTCTACATTAACATGCAAAATCAATAAATCGACCTTTCTTCAGGGCGGACTCGCCTAGTCTGACGCCTTCAACTATTATTCCACTAGACAGAGACAGTTGATATTCTAAATTTAATTTAAACTAACTGCCAGTCCCCGTCTCGGGAGGAGATCTGTAAAGGTGGTTATACAACCTTTACATATCCTAAAAAACGGAACTACCCTAGCTAGCACAATAGCGATAGCTTATATAGGTCGATTCACAAGAGCTGGCGCGGAAAATGTATGAAACTGTCAATAATTTCATAGTTATTCCGCGCCAGCTCTTGGGAATCGACCTATACCGTCACGTTATATGGCCGAAATGTACTAAAACGTCACAATAAAACGTGACAGTATAAGCTATCCTGCTAGCGAGATTGGCGTAAGCAGAAAATCACATTCCATCGTTCCTTCTTCATCATCTAGCAGCCAGTACCTTACACAACTACCAAAATTTACCAATCCCACATAATTATCGCAAGAATTTTAAATGGTTTCCTTGCACATAGGTACATTCTCAGTAAGATAAGCAACTTGTAATTCTAAATATCAAATTAAAGGAAAATTTTAAAATGCCCCCTAAAATCAAGCTCCCTAAGGCGTTGTAAGAGGGAACTAGTGAAGAAGTTCGTGCCTGGGCTTGATTGGTTCCGATAGCTCAGTGGCTAGAGTGATTTGGCCGCGTACGCCAAATGTCACGGGTTCGAATCCTGCTCGGAGCACTAAATTTTTAAATTTAAAAACAATATATATTTAGCATCTCTGCCCAAGATAGGTTTTTGATGAATTGCTTCAAAAAAAGAGTCAAATTGTTTTACTATAACAGTTACACAACCTAGTACCCATGGAGACGAAAACACTGTGATGAAACATTGAGGATAAGGTAAATAAATTGGCTACATATCTCTAAAAGTGATATGGTACCCTTGACAAATTGGTATAAGATAGCATAGATATAACAACTTTAAAAACAAACATGTTTGGTAATTTTTCCGTTAAGGCCCCTTTCACGGGCTTTCACGCTGAATTATTTCATAGAGGAATTTTCACACAGAAGAGATCCACCTTTTTTATGACTGAATATTTGAATAAGATATATATTTTTCATGAAGAATTTTTACTGAATTGTGTTACCACAGTACAGATATGAACTTTAATGTAGGTACAGTCGGCCTCATAAGTAGCTGGACACTGGGACTGTGTCGCTTTCACCCGTTAGATAAATGTCTAACGGGTGAAAGGTACACAGTTAAACATGACGTTATAGCGACATGGTACAAAGGTGTTCAGATCCTTGTGCGGCCGACCGTACCTTATGTTCGTACATAAGAATCAGAATCAGAATCAGAAAATTATTTATTGCCACAAAAAAAAGAACCTTAAATGTATACAGAAATCATCAAATAACAAAGAATCATAATTAAAAAGATAAAAAACTAGAACAAATTGTACAATAATAATAATAAAAACCAACTTAAGGAACTATAGTGGGCAATGGGTCCCAGTCTCAGCATTTGCTGGGCAAAGCGGCCCGGCGCTGGTTTTCAGACTGCATCGCATAAGCAACGTTGCATAACAACAATAATGAGAAAATCGTTCCCTTCTTAGTAAAGTTTTGATGAAAAATATGGTGAAAATAAGAACAATTTACAAAACATACGTGAATAAAATAACGACAATTTGAGGCCGTTGTGGGCAAAAAGGATATAATATTGCGAGTGCGAAATAGTACATTGATGATTGGGATTCAGGCCGGGTATCCCTATCCGTCTATCTATATCTACTTGACGTGCAACCCAACGTTTTTCGACGAGATTTGTATAGTGCTTAGTTAGGCAAACTTAGTTCTGCGGCCTATGCAGTAAGACGTATTAGACAGTTAACTGACGTTGAGACGGCCAGGCTGGTATATTACAGTTACTTTCATAGTGTTATGTCCTATGGAATCCTGTTGTGGGGAAAAGCGGCTGACATCCAGACCGTCTTCGTGCTACAGAAACGAGCTGTACGCTCCATCTATAAACTTAAGGCCAGAGAATCTCTCAGGGAAAAATTTAAGGAGGCAAATATTCTTACTGTGGCATGTCAATACATTCTTGAAAATATTATGTATGTTCGAAAAAATATTCAAGAATTCAAACTTAACAGTGATATCCACGACTACAACACTAGAAGTAAACACAAGATTGCAGTGAAGGCCAGTCGTCTCCGGAAGATTAGCACGTCGTTTGTGGGGAACTGTATACGATTTTATAATAAAATACCCATCGATATAGTTAATTTTCCATTCAGTAAATTTAAGTCTCATATTAAACGTTATTTGTTAAGCCAGGCCTATTATACTGTCAACGATTTCTTAAATGACAAAAATGCTTTAAAGCCAGTGATAGTTAAATCCTGTTAGTTTTAATATACATATGCTTCACTTAGCATATTTCCTTGTATAAATAGCTCTGTCGTTTTATTTTATGAAACATGATGCTGTTTCTCGCCGAAGAGTCATTTTAATCTTTCACATTATTAATGTCCGGCAGCCTGAATATGTCATGCTCGCTTAAAGGGCTTTGCTTACGGCGGCGTCGTTGATCGGGTCGCCACCTTCCCTAACAGATGGTCGAGGGAGGCGATGGCTGAGATACGCGTCATACTCGTGATCGGGTGCTGTTTGTGGAGTCCGGTCTGTTCATGCTTGCAAGGGCAAAGTAAATACCTTAATACTAGTGTTATTTTATTGTATGTAGATTGACGAGAGACATAATCCTGTTCTGGATTAGTTTTATTGTTATTGACGCTTAGAGACCTTATACATCTCTAACAATATTAAGTTTACTTATTTTAATTTTACCGCTTAGAGATCATTTACATCTCTAAGGACTTTGAAATAATTGTTTTTAATCGTATTTGGACGCTCAGAGACCATATACATCTCTGAGATATTAAATTAATTTTATGTACTTTTTGTTTATTCGGACAGATCGTATTCAATACGTCCTTAATATTTGTAAATTTATTTTTATTTAATTGTTAATCAGTATATTTTTTTTATCATTATTATTAAGTAAGATTGTCAGTTTTTTTTAATTGTATAAATTCACGCTTTGACTTGTAAAAGTGCCCTTGTGGCCTATTTGCAGAATAAATATTTGATTGATTTGATTTGATTTTGATTTTGCTTTTCTCAAACATATGCAATGAAATAAAATAAAAAATACAACACTCAAAAAACAAATTTAACAGGCGCCATGTTTGACATTAAAAGTTAAAAATAATTTACTTCCCGGCCTGGGCCTTACATTTTCTATGAAATTCCTTTACAGTTCTCCCGAGTTGTTCCGCCTGAAATGTCATACTTTGAAGCCTGTTATAACGCACGTCATGACGAAATTTCAAAACTATTCAGTGACACTCAAATTTGGGGCCACTAAGCACAAGTTAAGTAACGGACTTTATGATGATGAAGAAGTTATTTATTTAGCACACAAACCATTACAAAAAGAACAGATAAATAAATTTTCAAATCTTAGTGTATTTGGCACTTACTCAGAATGTTGTCGCGGGTTTTCAGTGAGTGCCCCAAAACTAAAAACTAGACAAACATCAATTTTATAACTTTTAGATAAAGTCGTTTACCTAAAAGTTACAAAAGGACCTGCTTATGACCTTAAAACTAGTGGGTAACATAATAAAATATATTGTTTACTAGCTTTTGCCCGCGACTTCGTCCGCGTATAATTCGTTCTCGCCTTAGAATGAATTGTTTTCCCATACAATCTTTCTCAAGCTCAGGTGGACACCAGGAACTTAGGGGTGACATGTTGGAGAAGGAAAGCCACGAATAGATCGGACTGGAGATATTTGCTTGACCAGGCTAGCCTAGGGCCCACCCGTGGCTATAACGCCTCAGATGATGATGATACAATCTATCACCCTTCTTTACACCCCCTTAAGAAATGATTTCAGTCAATATGACATTCCCTAGAAATCCTATTGTCAAAACGAATCATTAAGTGCTTATTTCGGAATATCAAATGTACCGATTCTAGACGAATGAATCCCGTCAAAAATATTACATGTACATTGTACAATGATAAAAGTCTCGCTACGCAGTTCTGCCGTAAAACGTTATCCCAACAGAGAGAGTTCTTCATGTAAGTATGATGACCGAAGGCCGGAAGCAGAGCGGCAAGGCATGCGAGAATAATCACACAGAGCGGGCTTCTCATGTATAAGGATGAGAGCCGAAGGCATGAAGCGGAGAGGAGAGCGCGAGGCTGAAGACCGAGCCTCCCAACAGAGTAGATTCTTCATGTAAGGTTGATGACTGGAAAGCCGAAGTAGAGTGGCAAGGCATGCGAGGCCGAAGGCCGAGCTATGTCGTCGCCGGAGATCCAGTTGCCATATTAATGAGGGTAAATTGTACTCCATTCGTTCGTTTTCACGTGATGCCTAGACATATAAACAGACAGACAAACAAACACAAATTCTTAAAACTGTTGAAACGATTTCTGTTATCGATTCTAAGTATCCCCAGCCAACTTTTTTTCGAATATCTTCCATGTACTGACTTTCGACCCTCTTCGAAGTGTACATCTAAGATGCTCCAACTGTCTATGCTGACGATTTGGCTGCCCAGCTCAAGTGATCTCTTATATCAAACAGTTTTTATTGTGTGAAGGGTCAACAATTACGTAAAAAATAACGCACGATAAAACTAAATGGTACACCGACGATACAAAGTGTGCATTGAAACAGCTGTTTTGTATTTAAGCATATGAATAAAAACAATGCCAAAGTATCTCAAATGCATTTTGATGTACACGCAAAGTAGAACTTATAGTGAAAAGGTTGTGCTCAAAAATAGCGTCAACAATTAGAAGGAATTATGATACTTCGGTTTTGACATAATGAATCGTCAACTTGTTTACAATTCTGCTATGCTTTAAGTTAAATTTCTTGACACGCTGTTATACTCCCAATTGGCTGAAACTTAAATCGTAGAATGGCGTATGAGGATTAAACCACCCCGTTTCATAGACCTTACTTGCATCCCCGATCCCACTCGAGAACCTTTCCTCCCCAACGGCCAACGGTTCTACGTGCAATATGCCCCGCCCACTGCCACTTAAGTTTAGCGGTTCGGAGGGCTATGTCGGTTACTTTAGTTCTACTGCGGATGGCCTCATTTCTGATACGATCACGCAAAGATACTCCCAGCATAGCCATCTCCATTGCTATTTGGGTGACTTTGAGCCTTCTTATGAGGCCCATAGTAAGCGACCACGTTTCAGTGCCATATGTCATCACTGGCAACACACACTGGTCAAAGACCCTCGTCTTGAGACACCGCGGAATATTGGACGAAAAGATGTGCCGTAGCTTCCCGAACGCTGCCCAGCCGAGTTGGATTCGACGATTAACCCCTTTCTCGAAGTTGGACCTACCAACTGGACAGTCTGTCCTAGGTATAATATATAATCATCTATAACTTCAATTAAAAGTGTCCGATTGTAACGGGAGTTGGTGCTACGTGCTCGTGCTTTCAAAACGAATGATTAAGCTTATTTCAGAATATCAAATGTACCGATTCTAGACGAATAAAGCCCGTAAAGTATTACATGTACAATGTCAAAAGTCTTGCTACGCAGTTCTTCCGTAAAACGTCCTAACAGAGCGGGTTCTTCATGTAAGTAGTAGGGCCGAAAGGAGGAAGCAGAGTGGCAAAACATGCAAGGCGGAAGTACGAGAATTCACACAGAGCGGGCTTCTTATGTAAGGTTGAGGGCCGAAGACTTGAAACAGGGAGGCGAGACACGCGAGGCCGAAGGCCGAGCTTCCCAACAGAGTAGATTCTTCATGTAAAGTTGATGACTAACGGGCCGGAATGGAGTGGCAAGGCATGCGAGGCCGCAGGGCCAAGCATTCAAATAGAGCGGGATCCTTATATAAGGCTGAAGGCCCGGAGCCGTGTGACACACACGCGAGGCCCAAGGCCGAGCGTCCCAACAGAGCGGGCTCCTTATGTAGGGCCGAAGGCCTGAAACAGAGTGGCAATGCAAGCGAGGCCGAAGGCCGAGAGTCCCAACAGAGCGGGCTCCTTATGTAGGGCCGAAGGCCTGATGCAGAAGGGCAAGGCATGCGAGTCTAAAGGCAGATCATTCACACAGAGTGGGCTCCTCATGCCGATCATTCACACATAGTGGCAAGATAGCCAACAGAGCAGGCCCCTCATGTAAGGCTGAGGGCCGAAGGCCCGAAGCGGCAATGCACGTGAGGCTGAAGGCCGAGAGTCACACTGCTTAGACATATAAACCGATAGACAAACAGACACAATTTCTTAAAACTGTTGAAATAAGTTCTGTTTCGATGCCAAGGCCATTCTCCAATCTCTTCCAATCGCTCCATTGATTTATCCAATATCTTCAATGTACAGATTTTCGACCCTCTACAGCTGTATTATATGTATACGGATAAGCATAGATCCAGGGGCCTTTCAACTCGAAGTACGAATTTTTTTATGGAAATTTTATTTTAACTTGTTTGTACCAGATGTCACTTGGTGCTATCTCTATCGCACTTGCATATTGAAGTGACAGGGATGCAGCGGTCGTGCGGTTAGTTCTTACTAAATACGCAACGGCGCTACGATCTATGTGGAGTATTTCACTGGTACCTCCATCTCAGTATATATATTGTACTTTGTGCATAGATCTAAGGTGCTTCAACCGTCAATGTTGACGATTGAGCTGCCCAGCCCAAGTGATCTCTTATATCAAACAGTTATTATAGTCTGAAGAGTCACCAATTACGTAAAAAATAATACACGATAAAATTAAATTGTACACCGACGATACAATTGAAGCAGCTGTATTTGTATTTAAGCATATGAAGACAAACAATTCCAAAGTATCGCAAAATTATTTTGATTTACACGCAATAATAGACCTAATTGCTAAAAGGTTATGCTCAAAAATAGCGTCATCAATCAGAAGGAATTATGATATTTCGGCTTTAACATGTCGAAACGTCAGCTTGTTTACAATACGTCAAATTCTGCTATGGCTTAAGTTAAATTTATTGACACGCCGTTATACTTCCAATGGGCTGAAACTTAAAGCTTAGAATGGCGTATGAGGATTTAAATCACCAGTTTCATAGACCATATCTGCACCCCCGATTTCATCCCTTTGAGGATGATCATCGGGACAAAAAGTATACTATAAGTGAATCCAGATTATATAATGTTCAGTATACAAAAAATCAATTTGATCTGTTCAGCTGTTTTTGCGTGATTGAGTAACAAACGTCCAAAAATCTAAACTTTCGCATTTATAATATTAGTGGGATTACAAAGTTATATATGTAGTTTTTGAATCTAGAAAACGGTACTGAAATTGGGGTTTAGAGTCACAGTTATAAATCATTATAGTGTTCATGAAGAGACCGTGGTGGCTGGCGCGCACACTGGGCAGCGCCGCGGCGCAGCGCTTGCTTTTACTTTTTTTTCAGTTTCTATCTTAAGATTTCACAAATTTTGAATGAGGATGTTTTTCCTTTGTCGTCAAGTATATGCTTACCAATTTTCATTCCTGTAACTCATGGATTATAGGAGTTCCCATACAAAATTTAACCCCTCTTTTTACCCCCTTTAAACCCAAATTTGCACAATTTTTGTAGCCTAAAACCTGACGGGGTATTTACTCGACAGATTAGTAAAGTTTTCATCAAAATCCGTTGAGCCGTTTTCACGTGATGCGCGTTCATATAAACAGACAAACAGACAAACAGACAAAAATTCTAAAAACTGTTGGAACGTGTTCTGTTATCAATTCTAAGTATCCCCAGCCAACTTTTTTTCGAATATCTTCCATGTACAGACTTTCGACCCTCTTCAGCTTTATTATATGTATAGATTATGCACATGAGTAATCAGGTTTCCGGATAACTTTTATGTTTCTTCACAGCATCAAAAATTCGTTGCTCACGCTTTTTCCTTACCAAAAACACGAAAGGGGCCTTAAGACTTTCGATACATTAACCCACAGTTACATGAAAGTGTATTTGTCAAGTTGCATTGTTTGCAATGAGCCGGTGGCTCCGTACCACTGACACGAGCCCATTTCTCCGCATTGTGCTAACAATAAAGTGCTAATTGTCCTCGAACTGAAAGTTTTGACGAAAGTAACCACTTCGTTTCCGTTAGTTGCTATTTGGTCGCGAGGAAGTAACATTTACTTCAACCGGCTGTTTTTATTTGTTTCGAAATGTTTAATTTCAACGTGTGCGTGAAATTGGCGCTGGTTATGGTAAGTTATGTTTCACATTATACTATTTTCCTGGTGTATTAACTTTTACCCGCGACTTATGTGATCCAAATTCCGTATCAACTTTCATCCCAGTACTTACTTAAGGGATGATTTCTGAGATAGATATTATCGTAAGTTTTGATTATCTGTTGTATAAAACAAAGTCGTTTTAGTTACACCATTTATAATATAATTAATTAATTACATAAGTAACTCATCAAACGGCTGGGCCGATTTTTATTGTCTTTGATTTGTTGGATTTGCCTTCGCTCTAGCAGAATAACTGTTCTATCGCCTTCATCAGACGAGATAAGCACTCACTTAACTTTAGGGTCGTCTCTGTTACATAACTGTTGCAAAATGTATAAAAAGTGTATGATTCAACATAATATCTTCTTAGCATTTACAAGTAGAATACCCGCATGTTAAAAAGTTAAAATATTTCTTGCCATTTTAAATAATGTTTTTGAGTGAGATTTTTAATAGGTTCTATAATGTTTCTAACATAGATAGCTAAGGTAAAGATAAAGAGTGTTGCTTTCTCCAACAAACTATGCTACAGTTTGGCAAAGTTATTAAATGTAACTAAATGTATTTTTTGTAAGAAATAAATAAAAAAATAAACTATTAAAATATTGGTAAAATACACGAAAAAATATTTTTTTCATACATTTTGTACGGAATGGGTCGGGGGCGGAACGAAGTTCGCCGGGACAGCAGCTATTAAATTGTTTGCCATTTCATCCAAATCCATTGCGTATTTTTTGTGTGAATAAATAAACTGAATTCTAATTATACGATCAACTGCAAAAATACGTATCGATTTAATCTCTCATAAATACGTACCGCAACCTTAAGCCGCCGACATAAGAGCTATCGGACATATTTTTGAGCAAGTTGTATACACCTATATTTTTGCAGTTGAATGTACAAACGTTCACTTTACAAATATGATGTATCTATAGGTTACGCTATTTTTATGAAACAACTACCGCTGTGTTATCTATAAAAGTAAATCTGTAAGTCCATATTTTCCATTCTCGTTATTATCAACAACTTGTCCTACTTTTGAGGGCGGAAAATCCCCACGAGAGTAACCAGGTCACCTTATAACATTACACACGTCCTTCATGTTGTTGTGTTCGACATCTAGTTCAAGGTTATGATTGTTTTCAGATTTTCGGCGCCGCAACTGATTCTAGCAGAGTAAGTTACCAGTTTTTGAATAACAGAAACTTCGACTGCGGCCCTTACGGATTTACATGTGAGAGCCAATCGAGACTGAGACTCTGCGAAGGCCCTAATCTGTTCGGACCATCGTTCGTTTGCCCCCCAGACACAGTATGCAACGAGGATTCAAGCGACGTCTGCGAAAGCACTAGTAACTACATCGAACCGTCCTTCGGCAGAACGATCCGCTGCCACCGACACGAAAGAATAGCCGACCCTAGCGTCCCTGACTGCAAAGGCTACATCTTATGTATTCCAAACAAGAATCGTTTCCAAGGCATCAAATTCAAATGTTCAGGGACCACGGTCTTCAACGGATACACGCGAGCGTGCTCGGCGCCGGACAAATACAAGTGTCCGCTAGCGAACACGACTCAAGCCAACGCGTACTCCGAAAGCAACAGGAGGATCGATACGCGTGATGATAGTGACTTCGAGAATAGGCTAATACCGCATCGTACGAGAACTATTGATTGTAAAAACTACAAATTGACGGTTACCCAGGATCGAAGCCCCACGAAGGCAGCATACTTCTGTCCGTCGCGGCCGGCGGGGAGCGACCGCGCGGTCCGCTGCACCGTATTCTCTAATCAGTTCTGCATCACTTTGGATAGATATGATGAGGATCAGTTCATTGTAAGCTCGCGTAGTGCCTATCGGAGACCGCGGGAAGATAACGTGTTGGCTGTTACGTCGTATTAAATATTGATAAACATATGCAATGTTAAAATTATTTTTCCCCTCACTAGCTCGGAAAGCCGTATTTTATCCTTTAAAACAAGCGGGTAAAAACGCATTTTATCCACAAGTGGGGAAAGTAATTTGACCTTGGAGCATGTTTGAGTAGCTTTTGACAGATAACAAAACGTAAAACGCTCATTCGTTTGATATCAATTATCATTAAATAAATGGTTTGAGAATTTAACAAAAAATACCAAATTTAGCTTTATTTAATGATTTAAGTCAAACTCTATGAGTAACATTTGTTTTATAATGATATTGAGTATAATTGTAAACGCACAAGTTGAGTCGATGCAATTTCAAAACGCATCTTCAGAAATGTCATCATTGTCAATGTCAACTAAAATATACACAACTTGTCACGGACTCCGACTCACGTAAATATTATACACAACTTCCAGAGTTTTCTGTTATAATATCGTAAAAAAAACGGTGATTCCAGTGATGAAAATCATGCCTGTGCCATCAATACAACTTTGCACCCGTGTGTAACACAAAACTTTTCTCCTCACTATAGCGAGGAAAGTGCAACCTGCAAAAAAACACAGTTCCACAGGCATGATTTTCATCACTGGAATCACCGATTTTTTTACGATATTATAACAGAAAACTCTGGAAGTTGTGTATAATATTTACGTGAGTCGGAGTCCGTGACAAGTTGTGTATATTTTAGTTGACATTGACAATGATGACATTTCTGAAGATGCGTTTTGAAATTGCATCGACTCAACTTGTGCGTTTACAATTATACTCAATATCATTATAAAACAAATGTTACTTATAGAGTTTGACTTAAATCATTAAATAAAGCTAAATTTGGTATTTTTTGTTAAATTCTCAAACCATTTATTTAATGATAATTGATATCAAACGAACCATTATTATGAGCGTTTTACGTTTTGTTATCTGTCAAAAGCTACTCAAACATGCTCCAAGGTCAAATTACTTTCCCCACTTGTGGATAAAATGCGTTTTTACCCGCTTGTTTCAAAGGATAAAATACAGCTTTCCGAGCTAGTGAGGGGAAAAACACTTTTTGTTCAAGCGGTGACGTAAAATTGTGTACAAAACACGGGTCGTAAAACCGAAAGCCCTCTCTCGCATGTTTATGACGCTCGCTTGCAGCTCGGGCCTCAAAAATCTGCGACATCGGCCTTTCTTTGTTTTACAACCCTTGTATCGTAAATAGCTATTTTAAACTCCATATTATGGAGAAATTATGTGTGTGTTATGTATGAACAGAGTTCGGAATTTTATAAATCTGTCGCATTCTGGTTATAGAAAATAGAAGAGGGAAAATTTTTGGTCACCTTGTATGACTCGATTCCTTTATAGCAACATTACGAAGGGCAAATAGGAAATAAAATTAAAAAAAGAACGTTATGTCTATAGCTTACAGAGCTACTAGTAATAATAGAATAATTTAAAATATAAATAATAACGTTATCCTGTAACTTATCACGTCTTACGCATAAATGAATTGACACAAATGATGATATTGAAATGTATTGCCACGAATTTCTTGTCATATAATAATTATCGATGTCGTTGAAAAAAATAATCTCGCGTTAGGATATTTGCGATATTGTTATGTTTTGTCGCGAAAATTCAGATTTTCAGTTATGAAAGGAGCAAATTGTATAAATATGCCGTTCGTAATAACTACAATCATTGGAAAAGAGAAACTGACATGGCACGTCTTTATATTGCTATTGTCGAACAAGTATGACCTATACTTATAGATCCATTAATAAAATCGGGTTCGATTACATTATGCATTTTATTAATGGTTGTAAGCCATATAGGCGCATAAAATTAGCGAAACCTGGACATAATTCGATAACTGTAATTTTGTTTTTCTATAATTTAAAGTATTGTTAGTTATAGTTAAAATAAAAAGAATTAAGCATTTTAAGGGTCCGCGTCAATGTTAAAAAAAAAAAAAATACTAAATTCTTAACACATTTTGATTTCGTAAGCAAGCCATAATAAATAACTTTGTGAAAGTACCTGTATTATGATAAGAAAAAATATCATTTCATCAATTATCGTGGATATTTTTTGTTTAATATGATTCTTATAGTACTAATAAAATGTTGACGGCCTTTTTAGCCTAGTTGGTAGTGACACTGCCTCCGAAGCTATAGAGGTCCTGGGTTCGAATCCCGGTCAGGGCATTATTTGTGCATTAAGCATGGATTTTTTCTTGGGTCATGGATGTTTTCTATGTATTTAAGTATGTATTTATCTATATAAGTATGTATATCGTCGTCTAGTACCCATAGTACAAGCTTTGCTTAGTTTGGGACTAGGGCGATTTGTGTAAGATTGTCCCCCAATATTTATTTATTATTTATTTATATTAAACAAAAAATAAATATTCACGATAATTGATTAAATGATATTACAAAGTTATTTATTATGGCTAACTTAAGAAATCAAAATGTGTTAAAAATTTAGTTTTAATGTTTTTGGAACATTGACGCGGAGCCTTAAAATGTTTAATTCTTTATATTTTAAGTATAACTAACAATACTTTAATTCATAGAAAAAGAAAATTACAGTTATCGAATTATGTCCAGGTTTTGCTAATTTTATGCGCCTAATAGCCTTCAACTATCTTTTATTGTTTCAATTATGATACTAGTGTTTTAGCTGGTTAAATTGTAAGTATGCCTTTCGTTGTGTTACATACTAAGGCTTCTAATTAAGATTCGATTATTATGTTAGTCCACCAGAACACATGTTAAGTTTGAATAAAAACCGAAACCCTTGTTCATTTGTTTTAATATGTACAGTTTGTTTTATATTTTATAATGTAATGGTAACAGTGTAAAATAACATTAATAACAATAACATAATAATAATTTACATTCAATGTTTTGTCCGTATCAACAGAACTATTTATCTAAATTATCACGATTATCAATGTTCTCACTCTTAGTTTTGCTTATCATATTATATTATACAGTACAGTCCGTGAGCACTTAATATTCGGATTTGTCTCTCTTGCTTGTGTTTACATATTCTTATGGCCAAAATCAACGATTTGACCCGAACATGGACCCTGTTCTAAGAGGTGATCCGTGTTTATTTACACGATGATTAGCATTCGTAACTATCATCATCCACACACTTCTTTCTATCCTTGTGGAATACCTTGCCCGAATTACATTTCTTTATCTTCCGCCGATACTCCGATTTCCTATTCTTCTTACACAAGTAATAACGCCTGCATTCGTTATGAATTGGGAATTTGCCTTCTTTTTTACATTGAAACACTTCTTCATCGTCGTCATCATCGTTTCCTTCAGATTTTTCAGACGTCTCTACAGCCTCGTTGCTTATTTTAGATTTCAAGGAGTTATCGTTCTTAATATTGCCACTAGCAGGTCTACTACTGCTGTTACTCTTACTACTGGTACTGGTACTTTTACTGCTGGTATTGCTACTAATAGCAATGCTACTAGTTTGGCTACTATTATCACTAGAAGAAATTGAAACTGATTCATTCGACTCTATCTCCTTTGTTTCTATACAATGTACTTTAGTCTTGTCGAGAATATAGCCTTTCTGGCATTGGAATTTGAATCTATATAATTTGGTATTATGGTTAACACAAATGTAATAAACGTTGTCTTTGATAAAGTCACTGAATCTGCCAGCCGATGGGCATTTGAATTGGTTCTCTCGTATGCAATGAGACATGTTTTTAGTACATAACTTTTTAAGGTCGCTAAATACAGTATTTTCTGGACAGTATCCAACAATGGGTAC
This sequence comes from Notocelia uddmanniana, assembly GCA_905163555.1. Taxonomy (NCBI): domain Eukaryota; kingdom Metazoa; phylum Arthropoda; class Insecta; order Lepidoptera; family Tortricidae; genus Notocelia; species Notocelia uddmanniana. The sequence continues at coordinate 30,997,345 of LR991055.1, forward strand.
ATTGTTGCCTATGCAGATGTAAAATTTTCTACAATCATCTTTGTCCGAATATCTGCCCCTAACTCCATTGATACAGGCAAATGTTTGTGCTGCGTCAGTTGAAACTTGTTTATTAAGGTTATTGTTAGAGATTGGATTTGGGGTTGCCATTTGGGACGGTGTTTGAACTGTACTTGTGGATATCTTCTGATCTTTTGTAGATATTGATGATGTAATGTTTGTAGAATTGTTTTGCTGTGCTACTTCACTTTGCCTGTTGTCGCTCTCTATAGATTGCTGTGTGTGTGATGCTTTTTCGGTATTGAAGCTTATATTTTGTGAAGCAGGTTTTAAGTCTGTAACATTTGTTGGATTGCTTTTCTGGTATACCTTACTGGATACAGGTTCTTGTAGTAGATTCACAGACTTATGTGATTCACAATTTGATACGGATTCTGGAGTCACTATTTCTGTATTCTGATTATTTGAGGTAGTCGGACTATGGATATTGTGAGGATTGCCTGCATTAGTACCACTTCCACTGAGTTCTAAGTCAGGTATAACATATGCATCTTTAGGCGCACTAGTCTTTATGTTAGGTGTTTCTTCGACATATGAAGTCTGTGCTAAACCAATTGCTTCATCAATAGACTTCGTCTGCGAATTGAAAGTGGCATCTCCATTTCTCGCAACCGTATTAACCAAAATACTAGTTTTCGGATTAGATGTTGAACTTCCAACTTTAGGAACTGTTATAGTACCGCTGGTTCTATCGGTGACTCCTGTTTGGTAATTGAAAGCTGGTTCTTCAATTCTTGAAAGAGTAGGGAAGTCTCCAACTTTGACACTATCTTGTATTTTAGTTACAATCAAACTGGGTCTTGTCGTTGCAGGTTTGTATGATTCAGTAATTATGACAGTATTCTTGGCTTGAGTATTGGATATAAAATCCGTCAATGCAGGTATATGCTTAGTAGGAGCATTAAACTGAATATTATTAATCGGTAATGGTAAAACGTCCAACATGACAGACTTACGTAAGGTTTCGTCTTCTTCGTTAATTTTATTTACTTCTATAGGTGTTCTAACGCTAGTTGCTTCAGAGAAACCTTGGGAAGTGGTTGGCAATTTAGGTTCGTTGGTTTGTAAAACGGTTGGAGAATCAATGTTACCACCAATTACAACGGACGATTTCACTTCCGATATGTTACCATTGGTGACTGAAAAACTATTAATAGATGGATCTTGGTTAACTTTAGCGTTAATATTATATTCTTTTTGATCTAAAAATGCTTCAGCGTTGCTTCCAGATTTCCTTGGGGTATTATTTGTTTCGACTATTGATCCTGTCGAAGGGCTGAAGGAATCGTCAGTTGGACCGTGTTTAGCTTTTAAACTATCGGGTATTGTAGTATCAGCAACAGATATCATTGCGGGCAACGTCGTTGACACAGATAAAACATCTACTTCAACAGTTTCAAGTTTATCTGTTTTCTGATTAAATGAAATGGTTACCGGGATTTCGGACTGAGTGCTTGATCGATAATCGGTTTCGTGTTCACTGTTAACTTTGGCAATTTTTTCCAAATGTCCTTTTGTTGCCAAAATGTCTTTTGCATCTGTAATTCCAATAGAACTCTGGGTTGGAATAGATTCAATACTTTGTCCGTGGTCAATGAGAGCGTAAATTGGACTTACGGTAATTACTGATGATGTAGCTTGCTGTAAAATATTTTCAGTATTATGCTTCTCACCATCTCTATCGTTGCGTTCCACGTTTATAGTTCCTATAGATTCTGAATTTTGGTTAGGATTATTGAACACTTGATTAGCTAAAGGGTTCCAAATAATATTGTCTACCTGATCATTGTGTTCTACAGTATCTGGTTGCAGATTAATAGTTACTTGTGATGTCGATAAACTTTTTGCACTTTCGACTTGTGGATTTATCACGTTTTGATTAGAAGTATCAAAAGCTGGATCAAAACCCAGAGCAGGTATAGATTGTGTTGTTGAGGCCTTTATTATATTATCAGTGACAAATTGTGCTTCCTTTTGTGAAGTAGCGTCAGTGTATACCGGTGTTTGCTCATTTACATTTTCGATTGGTAAAACATGAGAAGTCGATTGGTTTACATCTAAACCTGCGGCGGGTGTATTTTTTGATGATGGGAAGTCGGGCGAGTATTCTTTTCTAATATCGGCGGTTTCAAATATATTATTTGTTGCCATTGTGGTCATATAGTTATCTTCAAAAAAAGTGTTTACGTTTGACTCCATTGCAGTATTTACCGAACTAGAAATTATTTTTTCAGTGTTCTGAATAGCGGTGTTTGGGCTTACTTTGATAATGTCTGGAGCTGTTGTTCCAGTCTCCGCTGTAATTATGTCTTTCTTGTTATTAAGGCTAAGCTCGATAACCTTTGATGATGGGACAGTATACGTCTCTGTCGTCAATTGCACATCCGTCTCAAGTCCAGCTTTCCGAGTTATTTGCTCCAAAATGATAGGTCTTGTGGTCGTTAAAACATTTTTACTAACTCCATTTTTAATTGCAGTTACGATGTTATTAGTTGTGGATAGTGAAATTTCTGTTATCGTACTGTTATCAAAATCGGGTGCTATTGTTGAAGCATTATTAATTGTAACATTATTTATTATATCTATATTTACTGCTGGTGTTGTCACGAACCCATTTGCACTGGCTCCGTTATTTACTGAAGATAAGATGTTCTCAGTTGAGGGTGGGACATCTGTCATTATATTATCTTCTATAGTTAGTGACTTTGGTGGAGCATTACTTATTGTAGTGGGTTTATGCGTAGTCTCCTTAATTACTACATCTACATTTACAGATTTTGATGTCGTGAGATCATTTGTACTGACTCCATAATTTACTGAAGATGCGATGTTGTCAGTTGCGGCTAATGGGGTATCTTTCGTGATATTATCTTCAAAAGTAGGTCTCATTGGTTGAACATTACTAATTATACCCGCCGTATTTATGATGTCTATTTTTACTGGTCGTGCTGTCATCAAATCATCCCCATTATTTACTGGAAATACTATGTTTTCAGTTGCGGGTAATGGGGCTTCAGTCTTTATAATATCAACAAAAGTGTTTGCTTGATCGTTAGTAACTGTAGTAAGCTTATAAATAGCATCCGTGGCAATTGTGTCGAAGTTTGAAGCTTGTGCACTCATGAAATCATTTGTATCAGCTTTTTTATTTGCTGTTGATAAAATGTTCTCAGTTGCGGCTATATTATCCTCAAAAGTGGCTTGTATTGATTGGGTGTTACTGTTTGCACTGGGTATACCTATAGCCTCTGTAGTGATTGTATCTATGTTTACTGCTTGTGTTACCGTGAAACCATTTGAACTGAGTTGGTTAGTCACTGTTGGTATATTTTTTTCAGTTACGGGCGGGGTGAAGATTAAAATCTTCATATTATTTTCAAAAGCAGGTGTCGTCATATGGGCGTCTATGATTGTAGTGGGCAAATCCACAACGTCAGTAGTTATTGTATTCATATGTACTGATTCTACTGTCATAAAACCATTTGTACTGGCTCCATTATTTACTGTTGATACGGTGTTCTCAGTTATGGGCACTTGGGGTTCATTATTCATATAACCTTCAAAATCAGGTAGCACTGATTGAACGTCACTACCTGTAGTAGGCACAACATCCGTAGTAGTAACGTCTAAATTCACTGTTTGGCTTTTAGGAACGATAGTGTACTCTGACACAAAGTTTTGGGTAGAATCCGTAGTTATGCTTCCTTGATTTACTGTCGTAGGTTGTTCAGTACTGGCGCCATTATCTATTGTCTCAGTCCATGTCCCATCTAGAACCGTTGTTTCAGCAGGATTTGGTGTGTTTGTTGTAATTATTAATTTATTTTCAGTTGGGACATTGGTATCCGCTGTATATTTGTTTTCGCGTATACTTATGTTTGTTGTTGTATATACATTATTTTCTTTTCCATCGTGGTCATACACATGTGGTACATCTGTTATAACGATATTGTTGTCTGGCAATGTTGTCGTATTTATGTTAGATACAATAACCCGTTCGCCGGTTGTGTTTGCTTGTTTTTCAGTATGATTTTTAGCAGCAGTACTGTTATATAGAGTCACGGGATCGATACTTGTAGGCATTTCTGGTTCTTTATTTTCTATTTCTTTGGCAGTTGATTGTTTATTACCCTTAATACTCGCGTTCGGCCGATCAATTCCATCGAAAGAGCTTAAACGTTTTGATGTTTCTAATACATTTACACTCTCTGATTCTTTAATTTTACTATCTAATGGCGGCGCCGTCGTAAAATCATCAGTAATACTATCTACTGGTATCGTTGTTAAATGTTCTATACTACCAGTAGCAGTTTGTACAACAGTATCTACCGTAGCCGTTGTTTGAATCGGCAAAATATTTTGCACAACACTGTCAGTTTTTGATGCATTCTTTGTCTCCGAAATTAATGCTTTATCTAAGTTGCTCTCATTAATATTATTATCTGTACTAGAGATTGGCTTCTCTATATTCAGGGGATTTTTATGTCCAATGGAGGGATCTTTTAATAAACTCACTATGTCATTCTGGAGCAAAATTGTTACTTGGGGTTGTTCTGTTTTTGATTGAGCGGTCTCCAACTCAAGAAGATTGTCAGTTGTAGTTGGTTCAGTATATTCTAGATTTGTTCCGAAGGAGTCTGTTATAATTATAGTATCGGTTGTACTTTCTGTAGTCGTTGCTGTAATTTCATCGACAACTACGTGTTCATTTTCTGTTGAATTTCGGCTTTCAGTCGTGTATTGCGTTACAGTTTCAATAATAGTGGTAGTAATATCTTTTGTTACACCGGTTATTTCAGTTTCCGTTATGTTCAGATTTTCATGTATAGTTTGTGGTACTTGTTCTGTAGCACTAGGTGCAGTATATCCGGTTTCTGCGGCTATAGTGTCTGTCATAATTATATTCTCGGTTATGGTTCCTGCAGCCGTTGCTGTAATTTCGTCAACAATGATGGGTCCAGTTTCTGTTAAATTCTTACTTTCATCCGTACTTTGTGTTAAAGTTTCTATAACAGCGGTAGTAATGTCTACAGCTCCTTCTGTTGGTACATACTGTATTATGTTCAGATTTTCATTCAGAGTTGTTGTCATTTCAATAGCAGAGGTTGCAATTTCTGCTCCTAATGTTGGTACAATATCGGGTATATTCAATGTATTATTCACATTCCACTCCGATGCAGTTGCTGTAGTCAAATCCACAGTTGTATCTGTAGTGACACTGTAGTCTGCTGTAGTTGTTATCCTTTCTGTGTTCATATAATTTTCTGAGAACTCTTTAGTAGAGTTTCCTGATGAAGAGACAGTCACAACCTCCTCCCATGGCTGCGTAGTCTCGCTAAAGAAGTTGCTTAGGGTAGTAGACGGAGTAACAGGTGCGGGATACTCACATTCGAAGTGGTTGGTACCCTGGCAAACGGTGGGTGGTGGGCAGGCCACTAAGAAATTATCTATAGCCTGTGATATTCCTCCGCCTAGGTCCACGCATATCATGAAGTGGGTTGAGTTCACGCAGTGGAAAGATTTCCCATTACAGTCGACAGCCGTCACCGTTGATAGCAATGCGGACAGTACCTGAGTAACGAGATTTAATAAGAATCAATATTTGCTGTTCTCTGCATGCATGCAACAGTCTCGGAATTAACAAAGCGCAGTCACTTTATTTTTATTATATTTCAAGGCATCTAATTTGCTGATTCTATTCAAATCACTTAAAAGAGCTTAATGGTAACATTTGTAGTAATTAGTAATCATTAATGTTAAAACCTAACTTAATCAACCATTTTATCAATATTTAAACATCCTGCTGCTAGGTACAGGTCTCCTCTAATCTACGAAAGGGAATCGACAGTAGATCTCATGCTGTTCCGGTACGAGACGGGGCGTCTCACACACAAATCTTTGAATTTCTTCGCAGATATGCATGTTACTCACGATGCTTCCCGTCATCCAAAAGCCAGCGGCGGATTTGCAACCTCGGCCTCCCTAGGGGGCCATGTAGTAAGTACAAGCACAGAATAAGTAATAGTACAGTACAAGCTGGCCCTTTCTCAGCATCGATTGGCCACTTGGCTGCCTCTAATATCTGACCACTCTAAGCTTAGGCCTACCGGGCCTTAGGACAAATCCGCCACTGCCAAAAAGCTAATGACGGCATGCTCGATCCACTGCGCTACACAAGATAGACAAATATCAATAAGTACATACCAGCACTGTCCCAAACATTTCGTTTAAATATTTTTTCGTAATTGCCATCGCCACATCCGTGCTATATTCTGGCTGTGCTTGGCATTAAATCGTTTAGTACTTTTCGTTTGGTCGTTTCTATTCGAATGAACGTAGTACCTTCCTCCATGATAATTTGAAAGCTGAAATATTTACTTAGCCCGAATCATTTACATTCAGATTACGATGACGCCGAACAAATAAACTGTGACACTGTGTTTCCTGCGGTGAAATTGTTTTGCACTGCGGTGTGAGCTAGATAAGTCTGACGTCAAATAGCAAAACGCTACAAGTCAAAAAATCTTTTTAGTTGTTGTTGTTATTTAAAGCTTTATGGACTCAAATTGATATATGATACATACATATTTCATACAGCTGAGGATTTATTTATTCCTTGGCTCCTTAATTCTTCTTCTTTACGTGCCTCTTCCCATTATTTGGGATCGGCCCTCCTCGTTCTCGTGCGCCAGTTCAGTCGATCCTGGGTTGTCTCTACGTTCAACTGGGCCTGTTTCAAGTCCTTTGATACTGTGGACCACAGCGTAGCAAGCGGGTGACCTCTACCTCTTTAATGTCCGGTAGTGCGAGGGCTTTCTTCACGACATGGTCTTCGTCGCGTCTCGTGATATGCCCGTACCATCTCATGCGGGATTCTTTGACTTTGTCGGGGATGGGAGCGACCTTGTAAACTCCTCTGATATGTTCGTTAGTCGTTACGCACTTTATCGAGTCTCGTGTCCTTAATACCATCAAAAACATAAATGTGAAAATGGGAGCGAAGTTCAATATTAAGAATATGCGATGTTTGGTTGTCGTCTTCACCAACAAAAGAATTGAGATCTAAATGGGTGCCAAGTTCCGTAGATTCTCTGAAATGGTGCCAAGTTCGGCATCCTCGGGAGCTCTGGAGAGTACTCACCACCAGATGCCACCAGAAACAACATCACGTACAGAAGCAGGAGTGGTCTTCTGGAAGGTGGAGGTACTTGCCAATTGGGCTGCTCCCTATAGGAGCAAGATAACATTGCGCATCACTCTAGTAACGGAAGTTATATTGTTTTGCCATTTAACGCAGCTATAAAGTTCATTCATGAACAGGGAATTCCGGAGATTACATATACCTACCTTGTACTTACCTACGTACCTACACCTAAGTCTTTAAGTTTTGGCAAACTATTATATTAATCTGTGGTTTTAGGTTTTGAGGTCAGTTTTGATTGAGTAACTGAATACATATAATTGAAATTATTTATAATGTCAGACTTTTGTCAGACAACTGTTATTTCAATTTTTACCTTATTGCTTGGATAGGAAGGTCGGTTTTTTACCGGTATGATTTGATTCAATTCGAACCTTTATATAATTTCAACTATACTTGGTCTAATCTTTTACACGCGTTTAATTTTAACATCAGGGCCGATATTGGTATTGGTAGTAGGGTAGGCCTACCCTCGTCATGTCCCCTGATTCATGTATCTGTCATTTTTAACCGACTTAAAAAAAAGGAGGAGGTTCTCAATTCGTCGGAATATAATATATACCTATATTTTTTTATGTTGGTTCACCGATTACTTAGAGACTAGGGGACCGATTTCAAAAAATCTTTTTTTGTTTGAAAGGGTATGTTTTCTAGTTAATCCCATTGTCACGAAGTCTGGATCTGATGACGGGGTCTTGGAAAAATCGAGGGATCTCCTCAAATTATTATTGGTACTTAAACGGGACTTAATCGCGTACAAAAATTAATCACCTGAGGTGTGCCCGACGTTTCGAATGTATCGCAACATCCGTGGTCACGAGCTGACTGGCTTCAGCGGGTATCAACATCTTCTAGCCGCACGGGTTTTCCGCACTACCCGCACTTGGTCTTTATTATTCACTTTTACACAAGGGTTGTCACTCGCCCGACACACAACACTAACAACATCCGTTAATGTAATGGAAGAAGTATTTTGACGCTTGCACTTACTAATAACTGGAATCCACGAAGATGAAATCTTAAAACCCTCATCCCCAAATTCATCCTCAAATTATATAGCAGGAAGGGCCAAGTGCGAGTGTGGAAATATTTGGAGTCAGTTACATCACTACTCAATACTACTGCGCCAAATTGATGATTGATAATTTTGGTCAAAGGCAAAATTTTACCTCGTAGCTCCGCCTACATTTTTTATGCAAATAAGCTGACGGCCTGTCTGATGCTAAGCAACACTTGCGGCTCCAGAAGAATACAAACGCGTTGCCGACCTTTTATTTACTTGAGAATTCGTTGTATTAACAGCTAGAGACGTATGTATACAAGTCTCTCTTTCTCGACACAGCCCTTGCAAGTTCTAGCGACCTTACTCACCAACAGGAACACAACTCCATATACTGAAGGAGTAGGATGTAGCGGTTTATTAAGGTCACGGTTTTCTGTGAGGTGGAGATACTGTCCCAATTGGGCTGCTGCAAATATAAGGGAGGCGTTCCGCTATGCCCTACCTCTCACATTCGAATGATACGACAAAACGAGCAAACGGATTCCACAAAAAACATGTTGTGAATAATTAATAATAATTAATGTTTTACTACTGACAAATGGAACCCTAAGTATTACGGGTGCAAACAAGAGTTGACACTTTATCTTTGGTATGCATAACACCTTATCTCGTGGATGCTTATTAGTTATTACGTATCTACTTTATCCTCATTTCCTCTGGGAAATATTGCCGGTATTAGCAGATATAAAACTAGATTTGGATCACTTCTGTTACTATCGCCGTTTTCCTTCTGATATACTTATACTGTTTTTCACGTAAGAAGAGTCCGGTGACAGCTGTCAACCCAGTACAAATTATGTCATTATACGTATAATGACATAATTTGTACTGGGTTGACAGCTGTCACCGGACTCTTCTTACGTGAAAAACAGTATAAACGTCTTTGATGGCACAATTCTTTGAATATGTAACGTTTACCTATTTCAGTTACCTACTTACTTATACATAATCTTAGCAATGTGTAGTTAAGTTATTATATATAGTGCCACTGTACGAGGTATCATTTGATATTTACCGCTAGCTTTCAATAACACATGGGGGCCTTTAGCACGAACACGTGCGAGTTAAGAAATGTCGGCTCAGAGTGGTTAGGTTAGGTTAGTAGGTTCGGGTGTTGTCTGGGTGTTACCGTACTATGGAAGGCACGTTAAGCCGTTGTTCCCGGTTGCTGCCTATGACAGCAGTCGTTAAGCCACGCTAGAAGCTTTCTGTGCACGAGTGCACCTATGACTGGTTACTTGCAGTGGACTGGCAGGCCTGAGGCGAGTGGGAGAGGAGAGAGCCTTCCCGATTAACCTGCAGTGTCTGTTTTCCAGTGACTAACTCTCAGTTACGAGTGTTCGTCTACCAGTGTGGAGTGTTCGACTACCAGAGTCCCAGTGTGGAGTTTTCGACTACCAGAGTCCCAGTGACCGTGCGGCGTATGTGCCGCCTATATTATACTGTCTGACTCTCCGCCCCTCTCTTCAGACCTGCCTCGTCCGCTGACCCTTATTTGGTAAAATCCCTAAATTACAATTTTACAGACGCTATTCATGGGTTTCGAGAAAGGTATAGTTATTACCCTAAGTAATAAACCATTAGGCATTATTGCCGGCCCGTTGTCTGTTCGGCCCGTCGGCACGTTGCAACTCACAGGTACAATACAGAACAAATGGTGTTTTAGTGCACACCCTAATAAAATAGAAATCAATTCCAAAAATATGAATTGCAAACAATTGGCAGTTATATCCCTAAAGGGCGGCAACGTACAATTAAACCATTAAAACTATTGCTAATTTCTTCTCACGGTTTGTGAGGTTTCGACACATCTGGCAGTCCTTTCTTTATAGATCTACCTAAGACTAACAATGAACTTAACAGATGAATAATCTAAGGGAACTTAACTAAGGCACTCTTATCGAAAATGACACTAATATTAATTCGCCGTCCTGCACATCTCTCCCGCCGTGCATCGCTCGGGTGAGCGTTGCATTCCTATTTCGCGTGCAGGTCTGCAGCAGGCTCCGTCGGCAGGATCACCAGCTTCTTGGTCGGCCGGCGCAGCACTCCGCCCTTCGTCTCGACGTCCACTACCCTCATCGCTCCGTCTGGGCCTGGGTATTTGGCGATCACTCTACCCATTGGCCATGTGTTGCGAGGGAGAGTACCGTCGGCGATGAGTACTAAATCGCCGATCTCTATGGGACGGCCGCGCCCGTACGGCTCCCGCCGGTCTTGGAGTGTGGGCAGGTACTCGCGGACCCATCGGTTCCAGAAATGGTCCGCGAGGCGTTGGCTGGTTCTCCATGTTGCTCGGCCAGCTAAGTCCTGGTCGTTGAAGGTGCCGGGCGACTGTATTCGCCCGGAGCTCCCGAGGAGAAAGTGGTTTGGCGTTATCGCCTCGGGGGCGTCGGGGTCAACGGACACGTGGGTTAGCGGTCGGCTGTTGACGATGTTTTCTGCCTCGGCTAGCGTCGTCACAAAGACTTCTTCTGTTGGGCGGCGCTCCTTCAGAACGGCATATAGTGTGTCTTTCACCGCTCGCACCATACGTTCCCAAGCCCCGCCCATGAACGGGGCGGACGGGGGAATAAACCGCCACCTGATATTGCGCCGCGCCGCCTCTTCTTGCATCGCTGTGTCGGCTGCCTCGCGTAGCATCTTGTTCGCCGCATGAAAGTTCGTCCCATTGTCGGACCAAATTTCTGTCGGTGTCCCTCGTCGCGCGATCATTCGTCGTAATGCCATAACAGCTGATTCACCGCTCAGGCTCGGCACAATTTCCATGTGTACCGCGCGTGTTGTGAGACACGTAAAGAGCGCTACGTATCTTTTTTGTGTGCCACGACCCACAGTGATTGTTACGGGGCCCCATAGGTCAAGCCCCGTGTAGGTATAAGGCCTTTCATGGTGAGCGAGGCGACAGTAGGGTAGGTCCCCCGTTGGTGGTACAGTCGGCTTGGATTTCCTTATGGGGCAGGGCTGACAGCGGTGGATAATCATACGTGCGACAGTACGTAGGCGAAGTATCACGTATTGTTGCTTGCACTCGTTTATCGTGGCTTCGACTCCGCTGTGGTTGAGTTGCCTGTGTACGTAGTCGATGTATAGGCGGGTCGTGGGATGATTGCCATCTAGTACTGGCGGTCGCTTTTGCAGAGTTTCTATGTCGGTCGCGGCGTTGATGCGTGGTTTCAGCGTGATTATCCCGTTGACGAGTTCGACTGCGAATGGGCGTAAGCGACTTTGCGACGCCGGCGGCTTTCCTTGTAACAGCTGTCGGGCCTCTTCGCCGAAACTGTCTTGCTGGCTTTCTCGTACTATTATTCGCTCGGCCTCAATGATGTGGCGCGCGTCGAGGGTTATATACTTATCGGGAACGCGTCCAACTCGTCGAGGTGTTGTGTTCGGCGCAGCACGTCGCTTCGTTTTGTTCCAGCTCGGGTCCTTTTCGTCGTTCTTCGCAGTTCGCTTGTAGTGAGCGCGGGCGCGATGTGGGCGACACAGTTCTCTGAACTGTAGTACGCGGGCTAGCGTGCGTACTAGGCGTTCCCATTTCGAATATCTATCGGCGGCGGGTAACCATGGCTTGTATGTGATCATATTGCATATCTCGGGCGCTTGTTTTTTCTCTTCACCGGTGTGTGTGGCACTTTGTTGCGGCGGCTCGGCGGGCCATGTCGCGGGGTCGTCGTACAAGAATGCAGGGCCGCGGTACCAGCGGTGCTGGCTGTTGAAGTCATGCGGTAGGTCTCTGGTAGGTATGTCTGCGGGGTTGTGGCGCGTGGGTACCCATCTCCATTCATTTACTGCAGTAGTCTCTTCAATGGCTGCAATACGGTGTGCGACAAAGGGTTTGTATGGACGAGCGCCGGTGCGTATCCACGTAAGCACAGTGCGGCTGTCCGACCAATATATTTTTTGATCGGGCTTCAAGTCGTGCTCTTCTATGACGGTGGCTGCCATTCGCGCTCCCATTGTTGCCGCTTGTAATTCTAGGCGTGGTACTGAGATCACCTTGAGAGGCGCGACTTTAGCCTTCGCTGTAATGAGGGACACATAGACTCGTCCGTCTTGTGTTACAGCGCGCCAATATATAGCGCATGTATACGCGGCCAGTGAAGCATCCACGAAGATATGTAGTTCTCGGGTCGTAGCGTCACTGTAGTGTGGATAGCAGCGAGGTATGGTCACGTCACGCAGGGCTTGTAGGTGCTGCGTCCACAGAGACCACTGTTGCGCGAGGTCATCGTCGATTGCCGAGTCCCACTCGGTGCCGCGCCTCCACACCTCTTGAAGTATCTTTTTCGCCTGTATCGTTACGGGTGAGGCAAGACCAAGAGGATCGAAAACTGACATCATCACTTTGAGGACGAGGCGTTTAGTTGGTTTCTTAGTGTCTAGCACGTTCGGCGGCAGGCGGCTGAGATCGAGATTGAAGGTAATTTCGTCGGTGGCTGGGATCCATACTTGACCGAGTACGCGCTCGGACTTCGTTTCGCTTCGATCAAGTGCGACGTGCTCGTGGTCGATGTGCTCGTTCGCTACCGCTCGTAGCACCTCCGCTGAATTAGATGCCCATTTTCGTAGGTTGTAGTGGGCGCGCATTTGTATGTCGCGTACCTCTGTGGCTGTTTTGATCGCCTCTTCTATTGACTGGAAACTTTGTAGGTAATCGTCGACATAGTGGTTGCGTATTATGGCGTCGGCGGCTTCCGCATGCGATTTTCTATATTCCTCTGCGTTTGCGTTCTTTACGTTTATGGCGGCGGCCGGGCTACACGTCGCTCCGAATATAAGAGAGCTCATGCGCCATTCTTCAGGTGGTGCGTCGTCACGGCGGTCACCGCGCCATAGAAAACGAAGTGAGTCGCGATGTTCAGGCTTCACTTTGACGTTCATGAACATTGCTTCGATATCGGCGGACACGGCGATCTTGTGTTGTCTAAATCGCATTAATACACCGGGCAGAGATTGCAGTAGATCGGGGCCCTTTAGTAGCTTATCATTCAGCGATACACCCTTCGTTCGCGCCGCAGCATCATGGACTAGACGTACACGGTCTTTCTTCATAGGATTCATTACGGCGAAATGGGGGAGATACCATGTTTTCCCATTGTCTTGTCTAGGCGGGGCCGGCTCGGCGTAACCGCGCGCGACGAGCTTGTTCATTTCATCGTTGTAGCGCTGTTTAAGTTCTTCATCTCTGTCGAGTTTCTTCTCGATGTTGTGTAGTCGTTTTAGGGCGTTCGCATAGTTATCGGGCAAGCTATCTTGTTCATTTTTCCACAAGAGCGGCACCTGGTAGTGACCGTCACTCGTTATGATTGTTGACCGTGCTAGCTGGGCGAGGGCGCGCTCTTCTGGGTCTGACTTGGGTCGCCTGGGCTCCAGCATTAGGTTTTCAATTGTGAAGTACTCTTTCAGCTGGATATCGACGCTGTCTTCGTTCGACGGTGCCTTCTCGTCGGACCGGTCTATAATGTGGTGAGTGATGGCTGTGCCTATGGATCCTGCGCGCGCGAGGGTATGTGCGCCATGAACTACCCATCCGAGCGGCAAGCGGCTCGCAACGGGTTGATGTTTCCCGCCACGTCGAACCTCTTCTGGGATTAACAGATGCCAATTATCTTGTCCCAACAGGATACCCGGCTCGGCGGCATCGTACGTCAGTACGTGTTCGATGTCCCGCAAGTGTGCGCACGCCTTTACATCCTCATTACTAATTGTTTGCGGCGAGAGGCGGAGATCAGGAATAGTGCGGGCGTGGATTCGCACGGCTTCGCCTTGTCCCATTATGTGTAACGAAACCCGTCGAGACTTCGTGGCGTTAACCTTTTCATTTGTTATCGCCTCTATCTGTAGTGGTTTGGCGGGCCCGTCTAGGCCGGCTCGGCGGGCGATGTCTTCAGATAGAAGCGTGATAGTGCTTCCGTCGTCGAATAGCGCTGATGTCGACACTTGTCCCTTCGGGCCCGCTATAGTTACGGGCATTATTTTCAGGAAGGCGCGGGACTGTCTCGGCGTCCATGTAGAGGCGACGGCTTCACTCACGGCGGGCTCGGTCTTCTTGCTGTGCAACAGCTTGTGGTGAAAGTATTCACAGCCATCTTGTTCGCATTTTATTCGTTTGCAGTGGTGAGTCTTGTTTCTATATCTCAAACACCGGAAACATAATCGCTTTTCCTTTGCTATTTTCCAGCGATTATCGACCTCTTCAGCGGCGAATTTCGGGCACTTCACTATGTTGTGAGCTTCACTTTGACAGTAAGAGCACTTGCTGGCGGGCTTATCGATCGTCGTAAACGTCTTGTGCGCTCTTCTTACGTTGGTAGAGGTTTCGGCGACTTCGGGCTGGGCGTAGGCCGCACAGTATTGCGCTTCGCGTTGCAGGAATGCCGAAATATTAATTAGTTCGGGTTCTGCTTTCGTGATGGTTGTGGCGGCAAAGTCGTACCATCTGTAGCGCTGAGTCGGCGTCAACTTTTCCAGTATAGCCTTCGTGGCTTCTGGGCTGTAAAGGTACTGCGCGCGGTCGAGGGCTCGTAGCGTAGCGATCGTGTTCGCAACGCGGCATGAAAACGCGCATATATCGCGGGGACTGTCCGTAAGGCGAGGGAGAGCGCGAAGTCGTTCTAATTCGGCTAGTGCGATCGAGTCTGGCCGCCCGAATCTAGTTTCTAAAGTTTTCATGATTTCGGCGGCTGGGGCTTGATATATTAATAGATTTTCTACGGCTTCTTTTGCCCTTCCTTTAAGGGCTCTTCGCAGGCGACCGATGTTTTCTATCTCAGTAAATCTTGCGCTCGATTCTTCGTACGTGGCCTTAAATGAAAGCCACTCTTGTTGCGACCCTCCGTAGGCAGGGAGCTCGGTGACGAATCGGGGTGCGCTACCGGCGCGTGCGGCGATGGCGATAGCGGCGGCGAGCTCGGAGATGTCGACTTGTTGCGCTGATTGCTTTACTATGGATGCAACCGTTGCGTCTTCACAGCGGGGCGCGCAGGGCTGCGCGGGGGTGAAGACGGGGGCGGCAGTATTTAACGGTGCATCGGGCGCTCGCGCAGGCGCCGCGACGGTGGCGGCGGCGGCTGCGGTACGGGGCGGCGGGGGGAGCTCGGCCGCGGCGCTCGGCAGCGGCGGCGGGGCTGAGGCTCCTTTTATGACGGGGTGCTCTTCCGGGAAATGGGGCTCCTGGGTGGTCGCGAGAACTTCGCGATGGCTTGACTCCAGCCAGGCGCTGACTCTGGTATCTAGTAGCGTGGAGGAGAGCACTGTGGCGTTGTCATCTTCACTATCATCTTCGGCCTCAATGGCCGCTAGGCGGGCTCGGGCGAGTTCCAACTCGATTTTCAGCATCTCCTCACGTGCTTTGGCGATGCGGCGGGCGCGCCGGCTCGAAGTTGTCTTCACAGATTTCGTCAGCGGCGGTGCAGGCGGGCGAGAGACTAACGGCGTGTCCGTCGACTCTTGAGATAACGGCGGTGTCGTCTCTGAAGTCGCGGGCTGGCTCGCCGTGTTGTCTACTATGGCTGCCGCTGATTGTGATGACGGTGCTCCTTCGGCCGCGGAGCCCTCCGCTTGAGAGGTTAGCTGGGCGAGGGAACGTCCTT
This sequence comes from Notocelia uddmanniana, assembly GCA_905163555.1. Lineage (NCBI taxonomy): Eukaryota > Metazoa > Arthropoda > Insecta > Lepidoptera > Tortricidae > Notocelia > Notocelia uddmanniana. The sequence continues at coordinate 31,013,264 of LR991055.1, forward strand.
TCCCTGTGGATCTCGTTACCGGTGCCATCTTGAATTTTGTATTTTCAGACTTGAGTCTTCTTTCTTCAATTCGTTATTCGGCTCCGAAGGACCAACATGTGCACGAGTGCACCTATGACTGGTTACTTGCAGTGGACTGGCAGGCCTGAGGCGAGTGGGAGAGGAGAGAGCCTTCCCGATTAACCTGCAGTGTCTGTTTTCCAGTGACTAACTCTCAGTTACGAGTGTTCGTCTACCAGTGTGGAGTGTTCGACTACCAGAGTCCCAGTGTGGAGTTTTCGACTACCAGAGTCCCAGTGACCGTGCGGCGTATGTGCCGCCTATATTATACTGTCTGACTCTCCGCCCCTCTCTTCAGACCTGCCTCGTCCGCTGACCCTTATTTGGTAAAATCCCTAAATTACAATTTTACAGACGCTATTCATGGGTTTCGAGAAAGGTATAGTTATTACCCTAAGTAATAAACCATTAGGCATTATTGCCGGCCCGTTGTCTGTTCGGCCAGTCGGCACGTTGCAACTCACAGGTACAATACAGAACAAATGGTGTTTTAGTGCACACCCTAATAAAATAGAAATCAATTCCAAAAATATGAATTGCAAACAATTGGCAGTTATATCCCTAAAGGGCGGCAACGTACAATTAAACCATTAAAACTATTGCTAATTTCTTCTCACGGTTTGTGAGGTTTCGACACATCTGGCAGTCCTTTCTTTATAGATCTACCTAAGACTAACAATGAACTTAACAGATGAATAATCTAAGGGAACTTAACTAAGGCACTCTTATCGAAAATGACACTAATATTAATTCGCCGTCCTGCACACTTTCGGTTGGCTTGAGAACTTTTCAGTCAGGTTGCTCATTGACGAAGCCAAATAATTCTACTCGAGTTTCCCCTGTGTAATGGAATTGGAAGGTCAGATGACAGTCACTTCCGCAAAAATTAGTGCCTAATATAACAAAACTTGGGATAAGGTTGCAAGCGGACCTCTAACTCCTTTGGGATGCAACTGGGATAAAAAGTAGACTTGATGAAGTATTTATATTTACAGTTACATCAATTTACTCTGATTGCGATGTTAACTGCTCCCCAACTGAGTAATCATTGGTATGGAGGTAGAAATTGTATCTACCTAGAGGTACTTAACAGCACATTCATCGTTGCATGAACCAGATGACTTATCTAATGTAACTCAAAATAAAAGCTCTCTCTCATGTAGATAATTTAATATATAACCATATATTTACAAAATATCACAACCATCGCTTCAATATTTCTAATGCTACATACAATTTACGTAGCCAATTCGCATCATGTCAAATTAGAAAGTATTTTTAATAATTTATTGATACTTCTCCACATTGTATCATAAGTAAATTTATCATAACCTGCGTAGCAAGTAAGGTTTGATTGTTAAATTAAAAACCGACACAGCGACAATGATCGTCCAAACCAATGTCACCCCGGAAAGTATGATCCCTAGAATGAATAAACTCAGCTGCAAGTTGCTTTCTACGTCCGTGAATATACATATACACACAAAGAATGTAACCAATAATACGGCCGATAGTGTTTCCATAGTGCTTTGTAGCTTAGACCATTTCCGAACACCGACGAAGTCTTGAACCGCGCTCTCCCAACACGATAAGATCGCTCCGAAACCCAGCCCAGCCACGATGCATCCGATCGAAAACAAGTCGTGATTGTCTGATGCCGCCAACACTGCGGAAAACAAACAGGAAAACTTGTTAATATAAACTTACATAGATAAAATATCATAACATTAAGACAAAGTAAAGGTTCGTACCAAAACATGCGCCAGTGGACGTAAACAGACCGAGCAGTGCGACATATTTGAAATTCCTTTTGGGCGTTTCTGCGAGCCACGGCGTGCACAACAAGAAACACAGCCAAGTGAATCCGTGGAGTGACATCAAAAAGTTCGATTCCGTCGTGGATATCTTCGGTCGAACATAAGAAGCGACCATCGGCAGTAGTACCAAAGATATCGCCATCAAGCTAAGATGCGCAAAGCAAAGAAGCAGGGCTGGATAAAATCTCCACGAGGACAACGATCTCGTCAAAGGTTTTATAAATATATCATTGACACTGTACAGCGTGAATTGTAGCTTCCTTCGTAATGTATACATTCTGTAAGAAGGCATCCACATACTTCTTCTTATTCTAGCATATGCTGATTCACAGCGGAAACTGAACGATTTCATTATCTTTTCTCTTTCAATATCTGTGATTGGTGAGATATTGTCGTACGTAACTTCCAATTCGGAATATTCTCTGCTTTCACTGCCATCGCGATCGCTTTCAGAATCCCTTCTCCCTTGTTTCGTTATATAGTCGTCGAAATTATCGCCTATCGTACTCAGTCTCTTAATAGCTGCACTAAATCTTTTCTTATTCCTACTTTCATCAGTTTCCTTAATATTACGATTATCATGTTCATCCTCGTCCTCTTCACTTTCTTCCGGAATGTCAGGGAGAAGGTCGATCCCAAAGACATTCCTTCTCCGGTCTTCTGGGCTATTAGGCGGCGTTATGGTAGTTGTGGTGTACGATTCACCAGCGTCAATCCTTAGGACTTCCTCTCGGTGCAAATTATCATCAGACGGACTTTTCCAGCACTTCCTGCTCATGTCGTGCAACTGCAGTTCGTTTGAGTAATATTTGCTTTCAACTTCGTTGCTATAGATGGCGTACGTTTTAGATAGGTCACTGTACCTGGAGAATGAGACAGGCCTTGTGATGGTATTGGGATCTACTTTAAGTAGCATGATAAATGGCATGGTTTGGAGCATTATCCCGGCGAGAACTATGTGCGCGTACGAGTATCCATATCCATCTATTAAGGCTGTTATAATGTGAGGGAAGAGGGACTGGCCGACTGCCTGTCCTGTGAGACAGAGCCCTCGAATGATTCCGCGACGGGAGTCATAGGCATCAAAGACGATTGCATCAACTTGAGCTGATATGAGTGATGATCCCAGACCTGAAACATAACCAAACATTGTGTGCTATCAAATTATAATAAAATATTTTTCCTTTAATAAGATCGTACCAGGGCGAATATTCAGCATTTCACAGCGTTTTTTTTCGTCATTGTCGTCTCATCAAATATTGTTAAAAGATAATGATAACCAGAGTTTACCTTCGTTTAAAACGTAAACCAATATCGGTCTGAGTCTAAGCTGATCTAAGTTCTAGCGGTTCGTTCTATGCCTTGTGTAGATAATTCGTGTACCCAATGACTGCGATGACGTTAAAAACTAGTGTTTCAAACGCTGGAAATTAGCCCTCTAGATCTAGAGAAATGCCTCTTATAGTGTGGTAATTCAATTCAATTTTTTTTATTTAATTCAGACAAAGTACATAAATTAAATTATATTAATTAATTAGTTAAATACAATAAGTCTTACCTACTTCCTATGTTATTTAATCTTTTTAGTTAAAATCCTATGTTAGTTAAATCATGTCTTATGTGTAACCTTCATGCCATATTAAAGCCGAGTCGATCTTTTAAGGCACATTGCAAGATAGAACGTAAAGAGTACAACGGAATGTCATTTCGATCATAATTTGAACAGTTCGAATGAAAAATCTCCTTTTCAACCGACTTCAAAAAAAGGAGGAGGTTCTCAATTCGTCGTTCGTCGGAATATTTTTTTATGCATGTTCACCGATTAATTACCTACTCGGATCGGAGACTAGTGGACCGATTTCAAATTTTTTTTTTTTTTTATTGAAAGTGCATATTTTCTGGTTGGTCCCATTGTCACCAAGTCTGGATCTGATGACGGGATCTTGGGAAAATCGAGGGAACTCCTCAAATTATATAGCAGGAAGGGCCGAGTGTGAGTATGGAAAAGCTTGGAGCCTGTGTTTTTTTGTTAAAATTCACTTGTTAGGTACAAAAGACCGCTCTGCCATAACACTGTTACTTGTTCTATTAAGTATGTGTTATATTCCAGAGAATAAGGTTGCCAGAACTCGCGAGAATGCGAGATTGAGATTTGATTCAGGAAGTCGATCTTGGTGACTCCGAAAGAAAAATGTTTAGAAAAATGTAAAATAAATGTACCTCCAACGACGCCGTAGACAACCGGCACGACATGTGGCGACACGAGCCCGCAGACCAGTAACCCGGCCGTGGTCAGCAGGAGCCCCGCCGCCGTCATCACGCGGTGCCCCGTCGGCCCGCCCCACGAGTCCGCCGCCTCGCGGCACCAGCATTCTGCAATTATACGATCCTGACTGTTTAAGGTCGCTCAGCGAGCATAGGCGGCGTTAAGCGTAGGCCTCACGCCCCGGAGGTTTTGTCACGAGTATGTCGGTAACCTTGGTTCTCTGAGTAACTTCTTTCCGGATACGATCCCTAAAAGAAACCCCGAGCATAGCTCTCTCCATGCCTCGCTGACAGAGGCGGAGTAAGATCCTAACTTTATGTGGGCAAGAAAAAATTAAACGGCAGAGGGTCCCGCAAATTGTATCGTCTTGCCCACATAAAGTATTGGTCTTACTCCGCCTCTGTCAGCGAGGCATGGAGAGAGCTATGCTCGGGGTTTCTTTTAGGGATCGTATCCGGAACGAAGTTATTCAGAGGACCAAGGTTACCGACATAGCTCAGCAAATTAGCAACCTGAAGTTGCAGTGGGCACGTTACATATGTCGCAGGCCGGCCGTTGTGGCAGACTAGTTCTCAAGTGGAGACCGCGTGTCGGCAAACGTAGTGTTAGGCACCCTGTAACTAGATGGAGCGATGACATTCATAAGGCAGTGGCCAGGGATAGGAAGAGACGAGGTGAAGATAGAGCTCAGTGGCGTGCAATGGTAGAGCAGCACAGGCTGATGATGATGATGGCGATCCTGAAAACTATTCCACTAGACATCGTCAAATAAGGTAACTCCACGTATGGTAAACTGGAAAACCTGGCCCCTATACAAAAAAACTTTACACGTCATAATTCAACGAAATTATAGGTACAATTTCTCATAGAATAAGTTGATTATTTTGTCAAATTGTACGCACGTAAAGTTTTGTCGAATAGTATAAAGGCCCCTGGGCCCTTTGTTAGAAGCCTTTTTTAGCCAGAAACAGCAACTACACGAGTTACTACCTTACTACCACTACCCCATTTTACTAAAGCTTCACTAGTACTATTTACTTGTTCTGGGACTTCACTTCAAATACGTGCATACTGGTCAAGTAAGTAATTAAGTATGAACCAATTGACAAACTTCTGCCAAAAAGTTCGGAAACTGTTTTCTTCTTTAGTGAAATTAACACTTTAGATGCTTAAGTATGTATGTATGTAAGTATGTTTTACTTTATTGTGCATAAAACACGACAAAATGATAAACGTAAACAAAAAGTAGACAAGTAAGTAATCGTTTAATTTGAATAAACCTTACGGGTCAGGCCGTGAGTGGCTACATGGATGACAGAAGCAGAGAGCCCCAGCCACGTCGGAACGCCATGCTGCACCGCTTGCAGCAGAAACACTCCATATGACAGCACCAGATTCGGCAGACACACCTGCAAACATATAGGTATTTATAAGTAACTGAAAGCGCTGATGTTCGTATCATACCTTGTATTTAGATCAATGCTATACTTTGTCGTAACAACCTCATCTCAACGATATCCTAACTTAACTAATTTAAACTTATTATACTTATTTAATTAGGCAGTATTACATATCGGTAGGTATGTTTCCAACGGCTTAGATGGGAGTAGGAGGTAATAATAATATTTGTTAGTGGTAGGATGGTGCTTAGATGGTGGTGGTGGTGGATGGAAGATAAGCGGTAAAGTACCTAATTGTATCTAAACTCGCTCTATGTACCTACCTACGTTCTATTAATACTTACGTACATATCAATTTAGAATAAGATAACACAGTTAATACGCTTTCTGAATAATTCTATCTGCTTTGCTAGTTAAAGTTAACATGCCTACTTACTTAAAATAACAATTTAGCTAGGTAGGTTATGTCAATAAAATACTGTGTCTTATGTTATGATAGACATATCCTAAGATAGTGATTTGCTATCATGACGCGACGTTAGAGTGGCGTCACGGTCATCCTGATAAAACTACAGTTTGATATCAAAGAAAGCGTTAAGTTAGTGCCATTAAGTAACCCTTCACGGAAAAAAAAACTTAGCTGTAGTAACTACAATTTAGTTGTGATAGCTAAATTCCTTACAAACTATACGGACAGCGAAGTTATTAGCTACTATAGCAAAGTGTTTTTTGCTACTAAAACTTAGCTGTGATAGCAAATATTTTTAGCTGTAATCACTTCGAATCATAGAAAAGTTAGCTGTGGCAGCTAACTATATTGGCTAAATTTAGCTGTGGCTGCTAACTGTATTAGCTGTATTTAGCTGGGACAGCTAAGTATTTTATCGAAATTTAGCTGTGGCTGCTAACTATTTTAGCAGTGGCTGCTAACTATTTTAGCAGTAGCTGCTAACTATTTTAGCAGTGGCAGCTAATTTTATTAGCTATATTTAGCTGTAGCTGCAAAAGAAATTAGCCGCAGCTGCTACTTACTTTGACTGCGACAGCTAAAATTATTCGTTGCCATGAAAGATAATATTAGCTTTAGCAACTATGTCAGTTTGATGCTCTATCGAATTGTCTTAGCGGCATTTGACAATGATCTTAGCTGTAGCTGTGAATTGCATTTGTTACTATAACTATGAGTTTTAGTTGTGAGTTGTAATCTGTTTAGCTGTGACAGCTAAAATGATTTGTAGCCATGGAAAATAATGTTAGCTATAGCAACTAAGTCAGTTTGATACTCTGTCGAATTACCTTGTCAGAATTTGACAATTATCTAAGCTGTAGCTGCGAGTTGAATTTGTTACTGTAACTAAGAGTTTTAGTTACGAGTTGTAATCGGATTAGCTGCGACAGCTATAATAATTTGTAGCCATGGAAAATAGTGTTAGCGATAGCAACTAAGTCAGTTTGATACTTTGACGAATTACCTTATCGACATTTGACAATGACCTTAGCTGTAGCTGCGAGTTAGATTTGTTACTGTAACTAAGAGTTTTAGTTACGAGTTGTAATTGGATTAGCTGCGACTGCTAAAATTATTTGTCACCATGGAAAATAGTGTTAGCTATAGCAACTAAGTGAGTTTGATACTCTATCAAATTACCTTGGCGGTTATCGATAAAAATTTAGCTGTGGCTGCTAATTGGGTTTGTTACTTTAACTAAGGGGTTTAGTTGCGTGGTGTAATTAATTTGTTGACACGACTAAAATGGTTCGTCGCATGGAAGATAGTTTTAGCTGTAGCAGCTAAGTAAATTTGTCACTCTATCGAATTAATTATAGCTGTGGCTGTGAATTGGGTTTGTTACTTTAACTAATCCACTTAGTTAAAGTAACAAACTCCATTCGCAGCCATAGGGAATTAGGTTTAGCTGTGATTGTGAATTGAGTTTGTTACTTTAACTAATTCAGTTAGTTGAAATAACAAACCTTATTCACAGTCACAATTAAAACTCACTCGATAAAGTCTTAAAACGCAGTTGCTGCAGCTCAAATTGTCTTTCATGCGACTCATCGAAATATAATTATCGCCTTAACAGTAGGTTAAGCTGCATGAAAGATGATTCAGCTGCTGCAACAATTTGATACTCTATCGAGTCGTAATGATACGATAAAGTCAAAATAAACTTACTGCTACCGCTGTTGCTAAAAATAACATAGTTACAAATACTTTGGTGTCCTTAATTAAGTCATCACGCAAGTAAGTTTCATGTTATGAAAAAAAAACAAATGCAGAAATCATTGTAATAACATTATATTTATTATGAAAGAGGTGTCATATTGTATCTTAGGACACTCATTCACTGCGAGAATACTCGTGTAATATCATATAACAGTGTTACTTTATTAATAACATTATTTGTATTAGCATTGACTAATATACCGCTGTAAAGTCTAGTATCTAAGCTGTTCAATAACAAAAAGCGAGTGGTGCTTGCGGTGCGTATAGCTGGTTAAAACATTACTTTAAAATACCTTTAACTGGTACCGCAGTCGGTATTTTAAAGTAGTGTTACCAGTCTTAAAAATACTTTCGGTTTCGGGTCGACCAATATCGGATTTTACCTCTATTTTAATTTTACACGTTAGTTTTTAGGTTCATTAATACAGAACACTAGTTCAGACTACTATAGAAAAAGCTGGCTGATAAAATTGTAAAACAAGACAAGAATTGCAATTTAAGACATGATACTCAGAAAAACAAGAAACAAAGCATTTTATTTTATCAAATAGATACTATAACTCTTGGAAGTGGGAGAGGTATAAAAAAAGTCTTTCAATAGTTAAAGAGGGATCGAAAAACTCATCGATGACGAGACAGATATCATCACCAATTTTATGACAAGTTCTAGTTATCTATCATTGATTTTACTTATGAAATTACGATACAACCCCCATACGTACGGGTGGTTACTACTTTGTCTTTCTATAACACATTATTTGTGTATGTTTTTAGAAGAAATAGATTAACTTTGTTGAAAGAATCAATGGAAATCCACTAATACACGGTCAATTTTCCAGCTCTAGAATGTTCTGATGGAATCTATAGAGATTGGTTCTTCATTAACAACTATTTAATACAGTTTATTTATACCTAATTACCTACCTACTCAGGGACAACTTAAGAGGAAAGTTCATAATACATGATGAACGAGTTTTTCAATTAATACAATTACAGGAAGCTTATTGAAAAACTCTCAATGATGTTGTCTTCGTCCGGTACTGCAAACAACTGACGACCAAGCGTAAGGCCCCGTTGGAAACAGTTTTCCTTATTATGCAGGTTGGTTGGCAGGACTCCAGCGATAAACTGAAAAATTAAAACATTTGTAAGACACGTAGATGAGGACCTCACAATTCACATAGATTACGTGTGAAGTTAAAAATAATAATAAATAAATATATATTATAGGTAATTTTTTTACACAAATTGAACTAGTCCCATAGTAAGCTCAATAAGGCTCGTGTGATTAGGCGACGATATATTTAATAGATATATACTCAAATACATAAAAAAAACATGCAAGTCTCAGGAACAAATGTTTTTGCTGACCACAGAGACAAAAGCCCTTACCAGGATTAGAACCCGGGACCTCTAGATTCGGAGGCAGTGTTACTACCAACTAGGCTAAACAGGTCCAACCGTTGGACCTGTTTAGCCTAGTTGGTAGTTCGGGTCCACGTCAGTTAGCCTGAAGTTATTATGATAAACTACTTACTTTTATATATTTAATACAGCCATATTTAGTTTCCAATCTTGATAGCCTCTCTTGCCTTCATAGCCTCCATTCATAGCAATATTTTTAATTGGAAGTAACATTGGAACGGCTCTCAGATGGTTAAATTTGTTTTCCTTCTGCAAACAAAAAGGACAAAATCACCAGATGTATTTATAATATAATAAAATATTATTGATATATTAGGATGATAGCGTCGGCTAATCGTTATAAAGGTGCATTGCAGCGTCAAATCACTTAAATCCATTTCTGCGGAAATAAAATTGAAATATAATGGACATTTAAGCATTAAGTAAAACTACACTACTACTTTGGTAATAACCAAAGGAACAAAATAAAAGTAACACTTATAAAAGTTACAAAACAAAATTCTTTACAAACTTTCTGTAGCTGTGTTAATTGAAACTATGTAACTTTCATCGTTCATCTTGTATTATGAATATTCCTTCAATTTTGTCCCTGAGTATATTATATAAACTGTAAGTAAATAGTTGTTAATTAAGTACCAGTCTATAGCCGTCAGAACATTTTGAGAGCTGGAAAATTGTCCATGTGTTGTGGATACCCATTGACCCTTTCAACATATATAGTCTATTTCGTTTAAAACCTTACATACAAATAATGTCTTATTTAGCAGTTGTAGCAAATAATATAAACTAAAGTTTGAGAATAAGTTAGTCACAGCTAAAATATGTTCTTAGCAGCCTCACATAAGTCTGATTTGCTACTACCACTAATATATTATTGCTGTTCATTGCAAAGGAAATTCGGTGGTGTGACTAAAATATTTAGCTACAACACGACACACATGTTGTAGTCGGGTTGCTTACACGATTGCATTCTTACTTGCAAACTTCCAAGTTTGATTGCTTACTCGCATACTTCTTTGAAAATGCCTATGGTTCACGGGAGCGAAGCCGGAAATAAAAGGTAGTTTTCTATAAAAATGGACTTTAAAATTAAGTAAATAGCTTAAAGAACAAACAAAACTACAAACCTTTTCTGAATGTCAAGTCTCTACTCTTGTTTTACAATTTCGGCGTAGCTTTTGTGTATACTTATGTAAGTATAGTACCTAGTCAGTTAATCTATTTTCCATATTATTTCATCTTGTTTTGCAGTTTTAATTTTCGCATGAATGTTATCCTCTCGCCAATCTGTGGAAAGAGTTATTCGGTCATCACACAGACAAACAGAAAGATTCAATCCTTTCATCTTAAAACACAAGATAAATAGTTTCTAATAATAATAATAAATATAATACCTAAGTGACGAAAAATTCATTGGCAGATGCTCAAGTCAGCCTATGTAAATTCCACTGCTAGGCACGGCAGGCTCTTCTCATTGATGAGGGAACGAGCATTAGTCCCCACGTTCGCCTAGTGTGGATTGGGGACTTCACATGTCACTTCTTTGAATGTCATCAATGGGAGAGGCTTGTGCCCAACAGTGGGACGTATGCTAATTGATAATGATTCCGTACTTACGCTATGCATGATGTGAATGAATTATATACTCAGCGGTAAAAATGGCCCAAAACAAAGTAATCACGCTAACACAAACTTAAGAACCTCACTATTGCAGAATCAGACAAGCACTCGACCAAAAATTGACATTGGCTGGAGCCAATGCCAACTTAATGGCCCAAGCCTGTGTTCGCCATATGAGCAATAGAATATATAGAAAAAATTACATTATACTATTCACTTACCTTTAAATTTCTCAATATTTTTTTGCTCATAGTACCAGCGATGTAGGAGTTAGGAAAAATCCAGGGTTTCGTTCTGGTCCTCCATTTGTGTTTTGACTTTTCACTAGATTCTTATTACATTTAACTTTTTAGTAGATTCACCTTTAAATTTTGAGGTTTACACACTGAACTGCTTTTCTTCTATATTCAATTAAATATAAATACACCTTTGAAGCATCTGAGCGGCAGCGGCTCGAGTAGAGAGCCGAAACGCGTCACTTGAAAGCTAGCAGCGGCAGCGCCAGTGTTGCCAGCGCAGACGTTTAAATTGCCGTGTGCGCTAAGTGAAATTGCCGTTTTCGTATGGAAAATCGCCTATTGCCTGCCGTAGCAACGACATCCAATAAATCCTCAGTGGTACTAGTTACTTCTAAACTTTTTAAAGTGACTAAAATAAAATAACTGACTTGGCTTTTCATGAGATTTCACATATTTTTACGGCGGATGGTTTTCGTATCGTAATACTTGTTGTTTTTTTTAGCTTTTATTTAACTTGCATTGTTCGTATGTCAGTATGTAAATATAGTATGTAAGTTGTCATTAAAATGTGCAATTCTTTATTAAGCCTGTCTATTTCCAATATTGATGGAAAACAAAGTCATGAGAGACCGTCAAAGTACCTAAACTTAATTGGTATGCGAGTTTTTATAAAGTTCTTAGTGACTTAAAAACTAAAAAAATATGTGAAAATGGTACTTATTAAGTATGTTTATTTTACCAGCAAATAATATTATTTTAAAGAACTGGAAAACAGTCGAAAATTTTCATTTTCTATTACCCATCAACTTAGTATTGCATACGGACAAACAAATATTTTTTGCACGAGTACGGTGGTACGGAACCCTCGGTTTGGATGTCCGACTGGCTGTTTTTAGGGTTCCGTAAAACTTTTAAAAAGTTGCTCGTTGTGTTCATCAGGCGCTGGTATTAAAATGTATGGGAATACTGATATCCGACTCGCAATTGACCAAAATTCTACTTGATAATATTTAACGTTCTTATTATTATTACTGACTAGCGGCCCGCCCCGGCTTCGCACGGGTATTTAACGAAAACTTCAAAACTAAAAATTATAATATACACACATTTTAGTGTCTATATTTGTAGACGACAGATTCTACCCGTCCCTAATGTACCTAGCACGTAATTTAGAAACACTAAAGATAAGACGTTAGCTAGGTAAATTTAAGAGTAACCCTGTTATTTAAAATGGAATATTTAAGAAATATTGTCATATTTACGTAAATATTAGAACCTTGTCGCACTAAGCGGAAGGAATAACTCTATAGGGCGAGTTTATTCATTTCAGCAAGTATTATGACACAATTCGAGTGATTGCGCAATAATGCTTGGAAATTTCCATACGCAATAAAATGAAAGATTGCGTAATAGTGTAAAATGTATCGATCGTAGATCGAAATTACGCTATGAAAATGGCATGTTTTGTGAGCTAACTCACAAACAATTGACTCTGAGATAATGAGGTTTTAATTATATAAAGTAGGCGCTGAGTCGCATATTACAAGCCCTGTTTGAATCACAGGCACTAAGAAATGGTCGCGCAGCGAATTTCTTAAGATTGAATCAATTTAGAATAGTCGTTTTTACACAACGTTTTTCCCTCTCAGAGCCAATATTAGGAAGACGCTGCCCAAGTATAAAGGGTCACGTGTGACCACACCGAACGCCGACTCGATGAGTCTTAGTACAGGCCAGTGAGATAATCACAGCCTCCGCAATCCGCGGAAAACCGCGAGATTTGTAAGAATTCCTATTTATACTCGGATAGCGCCTCGTAGCGGGCACTACTTCAGGGTGCTCACGTTACGGTCAGCCATTGCGAAAGATAAGAGGTGAGTGTGCAACGTACTTCACTCAGTACCGAAGAGACACTCCAAGGAAGAAACCCAGAACAAGAAAGAAAAGCGCGTTGGGAACTCAGCTCAGGAAAAGTTTAGGAATCTAGACATTGTGTCCTAGATTTAGATAAAATCAGTGTTAAAGTCATTATAAATAAGTAAATTAATTATAAACAGTGTTAACTTCAAAATACGTTTTAATAAGAACATAATCTGTGATAAACAATATAAACCATTTACAATCCGTCCGGACTCTTTTTTACTTTACGAATCATAAGAAAAAGCAGAACCAAGGTGGCACCAAAATTAGAGTAGAGTCAGTCACTGTTATTTTACGAGAGGAACTACCAGTCATTTGTATACAGTCCACTTTAAACATTTATATTTTTGGGCCTAATCAATCCGCATTAGTGCAACATTTACAATATTATAATTTTTAGTTTTGAAGTTAAGCATCCCTAATTTTTTTGGAAATATAATATAGTCGATGTGACCCGAGGATAGTGTTGCTTTCCAACAGTGAATGTTATTTTTTTAAATCGGTCCAGTAATTTCGGATTCATTGCAAGCAATTTTTTTTACACTTTGGGTTACATTATTGAAATTTTAGTCATGAGCCTATTGAATGCAAACAAACAAACAATCAAATCTTTCCTCTTTATTATTAGTGTAAATTTATTGGAAATATAGCATATGTCACCCGGGGATAGTGTAGCTTCCCGAGAGTGAAATAATTTTTCAAATCGTTTCAGTAGTTTCGAAGCCTATTCAATGCTAACAATTTATTTTTACACCTTGGGTTAGATTATTGGAATTTTAGTAAGGATCCCTAACTTTTTTGGAAATATAATATAACCTATGTCACCCCGGGGCTAGTGTTAGCTTTCCAACAGTGAAAGAATTTTTCAAATTTGTTCAGTAGTTTAGGAGCCTTTTAAGTGCAAAAAAAATTTTTTACACCATTGGTTACATTATTGGAATTTAAGTAAGAGTCCCTTATTTTCTTGGAAAAATATTATAGCCTATGTCACTCGGGGATAGTGTAGCTTTTCAACAGTGAAAGAATTTTTCAAATTGGTTCAGTACTTTCGGAGCCTTTTCAATGCAAACAATTTTTTTATACTTTGGGTTACATTATTGGAATTTAAAAAGGGTCTCTAATTTTCTTGGAAAAATATTATGGCCTATGTCACTCGGGGATAGTGTAGCTTTCCAACAGTGAAAGAATTTTTCAAATCGGTTCAGTAGTTTTGGAGCCTATTCAATGCAAACAAACAAACTAACAAATCTTTCTTCTTTATAATATACGTATAGATAAAAAAATGAAAAAATATTATTTAAATTAAATTAAAAAGGTTATAATAAAGCGTCTAATGTTGTATAGATTGAAACCCTTCTTTCGCGAGTCCGACTCGCACTTGGCCAGTTTTAATAAACTCTCTTTTCTTTGATTCAAATATTTGTAGGCTATGTCACTTCCACAACAAGACTTAAAATTCGTCAAGCCGTTATATGCCCAGCTACATACATACATCATCATCATCATCATCATCATCATCCTAGCGTTATTCCCAGTGCAGTTGTATCTTGAAGGATGACTGGGGTTAGCTACCTAATCCCAAGAATTGGCGTAGGCACTAGTTTTTACGGAAGCGACTGCCATCTGACCTTTCAACCCAAAGGGGAAACTAGACCTTATTGGGATTAGGCTTGTCAAGTGAGTGGGCAACTCTACTGTTAGAAGTTCTTAAGCCGCCCAAAGGTCTCTAACTAGGCTTAACTACTGCTATCATAGACAGCAGCCGGGATCAACAATATAACGTGCCTTCCAAAACACGGGAGCGCTCAATTAGTAACCACTCAAAGCGATTACATATCCAAGGACTGACCCCGCCCGAAATTGCTTAATCTCGCATACCGCACGCGGTACGCGGGCGCCACTGGGCCACGAACGCTCCAATATCAAGCCCTGAATATTCGTTGTACGATTTTGGGAATTTAAGTTAGCTGCTGTGTTTTTGCTATTTAAGCTACAGTTATTAATATTTGGATAATAGTATCAGGATTAGCCAAATTTGATTCTATCCTGTGGATACCCATGACTTCGCGAAATTTAACCCCCCGTGCTTGGCAGGCCTGGAGGTCTCCGGCCACAGACTGGCCTATTTTTTGTGCTGCTCGCGGCGCCCGCTTCCCCGTTACCGCGCGTACCTTGCGACCCCCACGATAATTTGAGTCGACGTGATCATACATACATATATACACTCGAAATATAAAAAACCCTTCTTACGAAGCAGTTGGGTAAAAATGATAATAGGTAAAAGTGATAATGATAGTAGGTAGGTACTTTGCTTTCAGTAGTAGTACTGTTAAACCTGGCATGAATTCGGATAGAAATAAACACATAAAGAGCTTATTTCGTTTAACTTCTTTTAAAGTCGAATATTCCTTTTTATTTTTTTACTAGCATTTGCCCCGCGGCTTCGCCCGCGTACTAAACGAAATTTTTAACCGTTTACAAAAAACACGTATGTTTGTCCACGATTATCTCGCGTTTGGCTGAACCAATTTAGATGCGGTCTCCAGAAATGTAGTTGTTACATTCTGGGGGTTTCGGTATACGAAGTTTGGTGATTGTGATTCATAAACAAATGAACAGATGAAAAATCAGTATACATTCTGAGAACCGGCAAACTGTTGAATTTCATTTGATTTTGGCAAAAATAAGGATCGAAAACTATTATCATACAATTCCGAGAGGCCGAAGGGGAAAGGGCCGATGAAATAAAAGCATGTCTTAAATGGCCATTAGTAAAAAATCTGTGTACTACAGTAACACCAATAGGTCTGTAAACGACCAAGCAGCGCGCAGCGGTCATAAACTCTGGTCCTTTGAAGTACAGAAATATGGCTAATTCAATATCACGTGTAACATTTATTTTTCCTAAAATTTAATTTATTTGGTAGGTTTTGCCAGTTCCCATTGGAGCATCCAAAAAGAAAATTTGGTCTCACTTCCATTCGCACTCCTTACTGTCAGTCCGTCTGTTACAACCAAGTTGCTTTTACTGGACCGATTGAATTGCAATTTGGCACAAACTATCAAGAATTTAGAGCGCTCGTGGCCCAGCGGCACCCGCCTACCGCGTGTGGCGTGCGAGGTTAAGCAATGAGGGCGCAGGTCAGTTCTTGGATGGGTGACGGCTTTGAGTGGTTACTAACGTACTCTCGTGCTTTGGAAGGCACGCTAAGCTGTTGATCGCGGCTACTATCGTTAAGCCAAGTTAGAGGCCTTCGAGCGGCTTGCGAACTTCTAACAGTCAAGTTGCCCACTCACTTGACAAAGGAGGGTCGAAGTTGCACCACGTCCGAAGGGAGTACCCACCGTTACCCTACACGTGACCCCTGAGTGGTGCTAAAAGTGCAACAAAAACTGGCAACCGTACTTGTCTTCTCGAAAATCTCACGGTTCGTAAATAAATGCCATACGATTAAAAAAAACTAAACGTTGATTTAAATGGAAAAACATATCGGAACCTCTATATCGTTTTAGGGTATTTTATTAGGGTATATACCCCACACGCCTATAGTAACATTTAACGTTTTTGCATACAGGCATGTATGTAGTGCCATATTTTACCTCAGATTCGTATTAAGAGATCTCTCGGACGCTCAGATATCGATTTTGAACGAAATCGGGACAAAAAAAAGAAAATCAATATAGTTGCCACTTTCACAAATTTTACCTCGGATTCGTATTAAGAGACCTCTCGGGCGCTTGGATATCGATTTTGAACGAAATCGGGTTGAAATGAAGAAAATCAATATGGTTGCCACTTTTTCCAAATTTTACCTCGGATTCGTATTACGAGACCTCTCGGACGCTCAGATATCGATTTTAACCGAAATTGGGACGAAAACAAGAAAATCAATATGCCTGCGACTTTTTCCAAATTTTACCTCGGATTCGTATTACGAGACCTCTCGGACGCTCAAATATCGATTTTGAACGAAAATAAAGAAAAGCAATATGGCCACCACTTTTTCCAAATTTTACCTCGGAGTCGTATTATTATTATTACCTCTCGGACACTCAGATATCGATTTTGAACGAAATCGGGACGAAAATGAAGAAAATCAATATGGCTGCCACTTTCCAAATTGTACCTCGGATTCGTATTAGGAGACCTATCGGACGCTCAGATATCGATTTTGAACGAAATCGGGACGAAAATGAAGAAAATCAATATGGCTGCCACTTTTTCAAATTTTACCTCAAATTCGTATTAGGCGACCTCTCGGACGCTCGGATATCGATTTTGAACGAAATCGGGTTGAAATGAAGAAAATCAATATGGTTGCCACTTTTTCCAAATTTTACCTCGGATTCGTATTACGAGACCTCTCGGACGCTCAGATATCGATTTTAACCGAAATTGGGACGAAAACAAGAAAATCAATATGCCTGCGACTTTTTCCAAATTTTACCTCGGAGTCGTATTAGGGGAGCTCTCGGACGCTCAGATATCGATTTTGAACGAAATTGGGACGAAAGTGAAGAAAAGCAATATGGCCGCCACTTTTTCCAAATTTTACCTCGGCATCGTATTAGGGGACCTCTCGGACGCTCAGATATCGATTTAGAACGAAATCGGGATGGAAATGAAGAAAATCAATATGCCGTTACTTTATTCAAAGTTTAGGTACCTCGGATTCCTATTAAGAGTCCTCTCGGACGCTCAAATATCGATTTATGTCGAAATCGTATCGGACGGCACTGATTAATAAAAACCACTTACAACACATTGAATCAAAAAAGGTCGTATCTTCATATAACTCACGGCACTTCATGCACCTTTAGACCTTATAAGGAACTTACATGCCAAATTAGGTATCTCTCGAACCAGCAGTTTGGGCTGTGCGTTAATATGTCACTCACTCAGTCAGTCCGTTTCTTCTTGCAATTTGGCACCTAATGCCATTTTTGAATTTAACGACCCAAAAAATCACACCCATATTAATATTTAGACATTCCAACTCCCTCGGACCCCAACAGAGGGGATGGTATTTCACGTCCTCCACGTGGGATTTTACAATCATTGTTGTTTTCGTAATCAGCGACCCGATAAACCATAGAAACAACACCCATATCGATTTTCTGTATTTGTCACCAGATTTCCCCCTTTTAGGGGTTGATTTCTTAAAAAACCTGAAACACATGTTTACTCAGTTATCGTTAGAAATACTCCTGTGAAGTTTCGAATAAAATAATCCAACTAATCTTGATTCCCCATCCAAACTTCGGACCCCTATTTCACCCCTTAGGGGTTGAATTTTGAAAAATCCTTTCTTAATGCACCTTAAGACCTTATATGGAACCTACATACTAAATTTGGAATCTCTAGAACCAGCAGTTTGCGCTGTGCGTTGATATGTCAGTCACTCAGTCAGTCAGTTATTTCTTGAAATTTGGCACAAACTTTCAAAAGTTTTCATGTCCACAATATTAAATTTTAAAACCGATGCCATTTTCGTAATTAACGTCCCAAAAAACCATAAAAACGACACCCATATTAATATTTAGACATTTCATCCCCCTCGCACCCCAACAGTGGGGATGGTATTTCACGTTCTCCACGTGAGATTTTAAAATCATTGTTGTTTTCGTTATCAGCAACCCAGTATATCATAAAAACAATACCCATGTCGATTTTCAGAATTTGTCACTTCCTTTCTGCTTTTTAGGGGTTGATTTCTCAAAAAACCTGAAACACATGTTTACTCAGTTATCGTTAGAAATACTCCTGTGAAGTTTCGAATAAAATAGTCCAACTAATCTTGTTTCCCCATACAAACTTCGGACCCCCATTTCACCCCCTTAGGGGTTGAATTTTGAAAAATCCTTTCTTAGTGCACCCCTAGACCTTATAAGGAACCTACGTGCCAAATTTGGAATCTCTAGGACCAGCGGTTTGGGCTGTGCGTTGATATGTCAGTCAGTCAGTCAGTCAGTCAGTTTCTTCTTTTATATATTTTTTTATAAATCAAGATTTTTTTATACATAGAGAGTTAAATAAAATGTAATTCCCGTCTTTTACTAGAAAATACTGGCGTTTATTAATGGCAACACTTGCTACGTTACTTTTCCCGCGTGAAACTCGAAAACATTCATCGTTTTAGCAAAATGCATCTTAGCTACTGCAACTAATATGACATTCGTTGGCATAACTAAAACATTCGAGCTTATAAACATTTTTTGTGCCGGTGGGCACGGCACGTGTCGCTATAATGCTATACGCTGAGCGGTTACAATGATTTTATTACGAGTTTTAGGATTCCGTGGTGAAAAAGAAACATTGTTTCGCCACGTTCGTCCGTCCCTTCGCGGCTTAGCTTAGTAATCGTAACTACTAGAAAGCTGTAATTCGGCATGAGTATACATATTAATCACGCCGACAAAATGGTAAAATAAAGTCTTGAAAAACATTTTTTTTCCTTTGCAAAATCCATCGTTTCAGGAATATGATTGCGTGATATTAAACTTAAAATATTAATATCAGGCAATCACGAAACGCTTTAAAAAGCTATTTTTGTTAGAGTTATGCATTTTCAATACGCTACAAAATGACACTCGGCCACGCCTACAAATCCCTACACAAGTCCAGTGCGTATAACTACCTACCGCGCGATACTTTCGATTATATGGCAACAGAATCTATGTTATATAGATAGGCACATGGTAATCTGTATATTGAGGACTGTAGAAGCGGTTAGAAAATTTTAAATGTGCATTTCGAGCATGATATAGGTAGTTACATAATTATGTACTGTTGCATCCTGAAGGATGCCTGGGGCTTGCTACCCTATCCCAAGAATTGGCGTAGGCGCTAGTTTTTACAGAAGCTACTGCCATCTGACCTAGGTAGGTACATACTAAACCTACATATTAAAATTATTATATGTATACACTGCTGGATTGGGAACGGAAGGACGTGTTAAGAAATAGGTAGTTACATACTTAGCACTTAGTTTTAAATCTAATAAGTACGTAAACATTTTCATTCTTCATCTTTCATTCTAGTTGATAATTCATTAAGTTTTAATAATTTAATCATTATGATAAAAACCATTTAAAAATACTTTCAATATAGGTAAATATGTGTACATCTTAAATAAGGTGTTACTACTGACACGTCAATAATTAACTAAAAAGAGAAAAACAAGCTCCTTATTCTTTATAATTATGGAATTGTGTTAGAGCAATGTAGGTAGTAATTAATAGGTTGCATGTGTTTATAAACTCTAAATTGCATTAACCAACTTGTTTTTAATGTTCTTATAGCTTAAGATCTGTAACGCTTTGGCGACTAGCTGTTAGTTGCAGACATGTACTCAGAAAAGTGAAATACCTAAATACTCATAAGTTATTTTCAATAAAGTTTTTTTAATTTCATATCCAACTATGTATATTCTTATAAATGAAATAAAACTTGCATTCATAATAAAAAAAAAAGATTTAGGTAGATTGATATTTTACTGATGTTTCGTCGCTAGGTTACTCTCGGATATCATCTATTTATCAGACTGTGCGGAGGATTCTCTTTAAGCTGGTCCATCATTACACGGGTTTTTCTTTCATGGAAAATGCACTTGAATTGGCAGAAATGTATCCTGATGATTTGATAGTTTTAAAATGCATACATTTTAATGCCACATTTTTTCTGTTCTGAAGGGGTTTCTGTTATATTCCTTCTGCCTAAACCAGACTTGGATTGATTGCACAACGATCGACTTTGTACTAGGGTATCGCGTAGTACTCGTAGTAATCAATTGGGAGCAGTTGCAGCAAACAATATTAGCTAAAATTGTGAAAAATTTAGTCTCTGGTACAAAATATCCTTAGCAGCCTCACATAAGTTGGATATTCTAATACTGCTACTATATTATTGCTGTTCATGGCGTAGAAAATTAGGTGGTGTGACTAAGATTTTTAAAGACATTAGCGAAGGATTGCCTCGCAGTTGTAACAAAGAATATTAGCCAATTTTTTTTGCTGTTCATTGCATAAAAATCGTTGTTGTGGATTTTGAGCAAAATCGTATGTTTATTTAGCAGTTGCAGCAAATAATATTTGTTAAAATTTGTGTAAAGTTAGTCACAGCTAGAAAATGTTCTTATCAGCCTCACCTAAGTCTGATTTGCTACTACAGCTAATATATTATTGCTGTTGTTTGCATAGGAAATTCAGTGGTGTGACAAAGATTTTTAGCAACAGCGACGAATTTTTATTTAGCAGTTGCAGCAAATAATATTAGTTAACATTTGTGAAAAATTTACTCACAGCTACAAAATGTTCTTAGCAGCCTCACCTAAGTCTGATTTGCTACTACGGCTAATATATTATTGCTGTTATTTGCATAGGAAATTCGATGGTATGACAAATATTTTTAGCAACAACGACGAAGTTTTACTTAGCTGTTGCAGCAAATAATATTAGTTAAAGTTTGTGAAAAAGTTAGTCACAGCTAGAAAATGTTCTTAGCAACCTCACCTAAGTCTGATTTGCTACTACAGCTAATATATTATTGCTGTTAATTGCATAGGGAATTCGGTAGTTTGACAAAGATATTTAGCAACATCGGCGAGTTTTTATCTAGCAACTGCAGCAATTAATATTTGGTAAAATTTGTAAAAAAGTTAGTTATAGCTACAAAATGTTCTTGGCAGTCTCACATAAACCTGATTTGCTACTACTGCTAATATATTATTGCTCTCCATTGCCTAGGTAATTTATTGATGTGACTACGATTATTAGCAAAACTGGCGAAGGATTTATTAGTAAAGGAGTTCGAAAATAAAATTAGCAGCTGTTGCAAAACTGTTGTTAGTGATTGCAAAATATTTTTATCAAATGCAACAAACATAAGCTTTTGCTGCCTAATACATGTATAATTAGCAATAGTAACAAAGTTCTTATCTACTACAACAAAACATTATTAGCAGTCCCAGCTAACAACAATGACGAATAAAATTTTGTTGATACGGATAAATAAATTAGATACAGTTGTGAATCAATTAGCAGCGGTAGCAAATTATTTAAAATCCTTTTAGCTAAATATCGTTAGCAAGGGTAGCAAACTGGTTTTAGTTGCTATAGACAAGGCTTTGTTACAGTAGATAAGAAATTGTATACAGCAGCAAAGAAAATTTCAGCAAAGCGTGCTTAGCTACCACAGCTAAATCATTTTTTTCCGTGTTATAACGCCGGCAGTTGAATTGTGACAATCGAACTCATTCAAATTCGGATAACCCACCACCACCATATCAGCCAAAGGACGTCCACTGCTGGACATAGGCCTCCCCCAAATTCACGGGGGGCATATGCCATAATCGCCACGCTTGGCATGCGGGTTGGCGATCGCAGTATCTCCACCGCACTCTAGGGATGCTGCTGCCCGTCCCCCGGTGGTCTTGGTCGTAGTTTTAGGACATACCCGGGTCCACAATTCGGATAAAAACCCTTATAATTATAAAACCGGCAGTTGAAAAGTGATACTTGAACTCATTTAAATTGCCTAGGATAAGTTACATGTTTGAGAGCAACTAACTTGATCGATATCGATCGACCACGGATGTCGATAAAACGTCTCTGCCTGGGAAATGGGAAACGTAAATAACGTAGCATTGGATTCGTATTGGGACCCTCACTTTGACCGCCTTAACCGGTAAGATGCGCGAGAACACCAAATTGGCTTCACTTTAACAGTATTCTTATAAAAACTATTTAATTTGACGAAGCGTTGAAAGTATATGTCAATATTCATTTTACACATATTTACAAGTTTTACTATGTCCTGTTTTGCTACCAGGTGCAAAGACTTTCAGGGATGATAATGGAGGTCATTTTAAACCACACACACGAAGTCTTGTAGATTCTAACATAAAAAAAATTCAAAATAAAATGATGGTATGCGAAAAAAATTTACTTTTTCCATACTAGGTACCATACAATGAAAAATGATTTTTTTTCACGGCCTGATATTTTTTGTGGGTTAAGTATAATTTTTCAGTGGCCGTAGTAAGTAAGGATTTTTATTAAATCAATTAAATTGGGACTTCATAACGACTCTTTACTACTTTCATTCACATGATATTCAGATTCTGAAAAATTACGAGAACACAGAAAAAATAAACAGAACGTTAAAAACCTTTTTACTTATTTCTGGTTCTATGAAAATGTATGGAGATAAATTCACATCTGAATATCATGTGAATGAACAAGCAGCAAAACGTCGTTATTCCTAATTTAATTGATTTTAATAACTTCCTTAATTCCTAAGGCTGCTAAAAATTAAGATTACCCAAAAAAATAACATTTTTTCGTTCTAGGGTAGTATGGAAAAAGAACAGATGTTCAAAATAGTCACTAGCGATTATTTAGGTACCTACACTTATCACATGGCACTTGCCGCACATAACGATACGAACGCCATAATCCGTTGCAACGCAGCAAATATATATATATTTTTATTTAATTTATTCATATAAACAATTATAAAACACAGTACAATAAATGCGCCAAATGCAGTAACCAGTTTGTTGGCGCGTCGCGCTCAAGTTATAACACGGCTTCTTTCCTCCGTGCCATTTTTGAAAGTCGTCTGCCACATTTACGACTCTATTATTAGTCGATTAAGGTTCATAAGTGGTAGGCCACTTTCTTCACTGACTGCACCTATGAAGGCACTCCACAGATCACTTTCTGTGAGGCACTCACATCAAGCTATCGGCGCAGAATGTCTGTGCTGCGATTGTGGCGCGGTCAGCGTACGAAAGTGTATTAACTGCTGCATAACTTATACAACAGTATAGTTTTTGTTTGTGTACTTGGACGCAAATAAATAAATCGAATTGAATTGAATAGCCCTTGAGGCCTATATTTACAGAATAAACATTTATTTTTGAAAGTAAAGGTACAGAATCGGTACATACGTTTAACACCACAACGGAAAACAGAAGAGGCCAGCGCCACACTGAACTCTGAGATCTTGATTCAACGTCCATAGCTTATGTTCCTCTTGCATCTTCAGCACATCACAGTCGTCCACGAGTGGTCCACTTTACTAAGTCTCACCGCACTTTGACGTCATAATGGGATACAAGAACTTTTTTATAATGTATTTAATTGTAAGCTGTTACAGAGGGCATGTTGACGTATTGACAGGACCACTAGCCCTGTTATCGTAATACCGAACACGTATGTACGTAGTTTCTTAGCTTTATCTTATCTTGGGGCAGGGACTTGATGATACTTCGACTCGCATCTCCGTTTGTTTTTATTGCTGGACTTGTTTTGCTAAAGAATTACAATAAGATATGATATAAGAAAGTTATAGCTATATATGGATAATTTGATAGGTAATTGACATGAACATGATATATTTTACGGGGCTTGGTTTTCATACCTATTATATACGGTAACATTTTTATCTTCAGATTGCGCCCATTTCGATAAGAGTCGTGATAAAAAGTATTAGTCTTTTGGCAATAGGCCATTGCACTTAAAAGTATTTAAGTAAATACATGAATAGACAGATAAAAATGTGAGCTAACTGTAAAATAGGCATGTACTGTCTAACGAGTTAGGCTGCATAAGCACACCACATTCACTAATTGTGATAACGCTCAGGCCGTACTGTGAGCAGTCAGACATACCTAATATAAAGTATTCGCCACTTTAAAGATTTAGAAACGCTATAAAATTACATTTGTTAAAAAAAACTTTTAGTTAGAATTTATAATACATAATTTAAGAGATAACTGTATGATTAGAATACTTTCATAGTTAAGTTTTCGTCATAAAATTTATTGTATTTTTTTTGCTGAAATAAACAGCTTAATTTTTTTTTACTTAATAGCAAGAATACCTATGTAAAGCTTGTAACGCACAGAGCGCGGCGCAGCTTCGTTGCGGGGCGGAGGCGGTTTTGCGCGAATGGCGTCCGGGGCACATCGCACCAAAAAACCGCGCGGTAGAGCGGAGGCGGCATGTGTGACATATGAACTCCATATGAAGCAGTAATCGACAGTCAACAGTTTCGATTACTGCTTCATATGCAAAACCGCCCTAGCCCCGCGCCGCGCCCTCTCTGTGCGTCTCGAGCTTAAGCGCGATAGGGATTAATGCTATATCTCCGACCATAAGTAAACGCAATAAAAATAACGCGATGTCTATAATCGACCTAGCGAAGCGTCTCCGTTTCAGCTTGAGCACAAACCCTTTCGTATGTCCGGCTGTTCCTCTATTAGGTACACGTTGCATTTCTCAACCGATTCTCATGAATTTTTGTGAGCGGGTTGATCATCATATGGAATTCTTTTGGCTCCATCATTTAAAAAAAAATCCGAAAACTGAGTCGACCGAGAAATTCCACATAACTATCGACTTGTTTTTAAAGGATCGACAATGCACATGACACACGCCCCTGGAAATACAAGCGTCCATAGGCTACGGTGACCGCTTACCATCCGGTACGTTTGTTTGCGAGGCAGAAACTTCTGGAGTGAAACCAATTTTATAATTTACGCCTCTCTCCTAGCTAGTAGACACTGTTTCAATATGTGAGTTACAGATGTAGTGCAAAAATGTTTCACTTTGACATTTGACACTAAACAATAAAGTTCCATATTAATGGATATGAAACGTCACTCATTTAATACAATCATTGATTGACAGTTCGGGTGCCATCGTATTCCGATTGAGATCCGAGTTTTCCCCAAAAGAAAATCATTTTGCACTATATCTCTACTGTGTACTCATTGCGCCTACTCGTAAAATGTTGCCTGTATATAATTTAATTATATAAACAAAATTCCATTAGTTACCTACTTTAAATTCGTTTCGTGGCTAAAATCAAGACAAAGTGACCAATACGGAAGTATGGAACTCTTGTAGTTTCGCCAAAGTCAAACTATGAGCGCTTCACATAGACCTCCTCATAAAGTTCAAGAGTTAAATTTTTGTCTAGCCTCGTAGGTACAAGTACCCCCCTTGTAAAAGTACCTACAAATTAACAATAGTACCTTAGTACTAGAGGTATGTCATTTTAACCGCATAGCAAGAATAACTGCCGAATGCACCTCTCCAAGCTTGGAGAGGTACATATGGCAGTTATTCTCCAAGCTTGGAGAGGTACATTCGGCAGTTATTCTTGCTATGCGGTTAAAATAACAGATCTCTAGTAATAAGGTACTACTTATATTGTTAATTTGTGTACAAATTGAGGATGCACTAAATACCATAGACATACTAAACAATATATAGTACACTGGGTCACACTTACTAAGTAGTTCGTGTTGACTACAACAGTTGAAAAAACAAAGGAGTTACGAGGCTATCTATTAAACTATGCAACCCACGGATCTATACCTAAACTATAGATCCGTGGTGCAACCACACGGTAGAGCCAAGGGGCTTGCAATGGGTGGAGCGCGCCGCTTTAATAACCTAACGCTCGAAAACCCTGACTCTAGCTGTCAGTCGCGGGCCGCCACCGTCCGAGCATGTACGTACGTGTCGTTTTGTGATCCGCTGCCGCGCGCCGCCGACTTGATCGCGACGAACCGCGCGTTACTACGTAATTTTTTGTGTGATTTAAAAAACCCACGATGAAACCGATAACCGGCCACACATGCTCTGTGTATATGGGCTATGTTCCGAATCACGCTCACAGCGCTCACAACGCTTACAGTGCTGGCGGCCGGTCCGAATCAGTTAGCGCGCTCAAGGCCGCGTGAGCGGTGTTTTGTTTCGGACCGGTCATGAGCGTGTTTACTGTCAACGTCAACTGAATTTGAATTTTGAGTTCGTCAATTAATCGTAGTATGAAATTCTGGGCTGGGTTTTTGATCTGTAAAAAATTTAAATTAATCGCAATCTGCAACTAACTAATATAAAACTGACGACATGTTCCAGGACCAAATTGTAGAGCATAGGGAATACTCGTAGTTCATCTTCACACCTTAGAACCTGAATGGTTGCGTACTGTACGGTTTCAGAGGAATTTTCTCCATTGGACGCTCTGACTGTGGAATGAACTCCCTGCCGAGGTTTTCCCGAAGGACTACAGTATCGGGTTCTTCAAGAAAGGAGTATATAAAATTTTAAAGAGTTGGTTATGCGCATGTGACACCCCTGGAGTTGCAGGCGTCCATAGGCTGCGATGACCACTTACCATCAGGCGGACCGTACGCTTGTTTGCTACCGACAAAGTACAAAAAAACTAATAAATAAACTAATATAACTGTAAAGTTTATTTTTCGCGCCTAAAATGAAATGTCAAACGTCAACTTGACGTTTGCGCTCACGGTGCTTACGGCTGGGAGTGTGAGCACCGTGAGCGCCGTCCATGACGTCATCAATGACGTCACGACATCTCGTGTAAACGCTGTGAGCGTGAATCGGTCCGACCGTGAGCGCGCTCACAGCGCTGTGAGCGTGATTCGGAACACAGCCATGGTTGTTTGAATACCCGAAGGAACGTTGGTGTATCTTTTTTTCAGTTGCCTATAAATTTTGAACGGTAAGTTTTTTTTATTTTAGTTTGGTATATGTAATAATAAGTAGTTATTTAGTGTTGGTTGATGTTTAAAATTATCAAGTTGTAAGTTACAATACAAATAAATACGATACGAACCACCTGGCTACTTGTTAGGTACTTATAGCTTAAACTCACCATTTCCGACGATTTACTTATTAAGTAACTAACTGTAATTTTATTCAAAATGAAACGCGTTATTAATTTTATTTTACTTGATTAGCTACATAATAGTTGTCCTATTTAGGTAGTTGTACTTTATTGTGGCCATAGCATTTGAAACACGGACAAAGTGTAGGTATAAATAGCTGAAAAACATAAGAAGATGACCTGTCCTGTTGTATGCAGTTGTGACGTGTTTGTTGTTGATTTGTATGTCCGACAAAACCGGTTGGTTGATGATTTGAAATGTATTTTTTTATATTTTAGACTACTGGGTTTCGAGATGAGGGGGGATTGGTAATTTTTTGGCTATTATCTTAAATAATTTCTAAAATAATTATTTTAAAATTACAAAAAATATCTTTAAGATGTACACAATGAGCTCTTTCATTTTAAATGTAACACGATATATGTAGTTTGAAGGTAGGTACTTCCCCTACACGTAAAATGAGGATGCATTTTCTTTCTTGCAAAACCCACCATGTCGTTAAAAAAATTGGTTGTTTGTAAAGTAGGTTTACGATCGAGATGTTTACGTGATAACGTCTTATTGGTGATATAAGTTTTTGGGAAGTAAGGAATTAATGAAGATAACAATGGCTATTTTATTTTATTCACCTTTTTTTGTTGCAATTGTTGTAACACTTCACTTGCACTTCACATTTTGTTTCACTGTTAAACATTCAACGAAAACTTAACCGCACGAGAAAATCTCCATTCGTTTGTATGCCGCTAGAGTGAGAGAGACGGAAGATCGGTCCACTCACTCGAACGCTATGCCAGCCTCCGCTCGTGAGGATTCCGCGTGACAAGTTTCACGGAATGACTGGCAGCGCTCGAGATGAGACGGGAGATCGGTCCGTCTCTCTCTCGTTATACCTGCGATCGCGCTCGTGAGGTTTTGGTGTGACACAAGTTTCTGAACATGTCACCCGACTAAAACGATTTTAAAGACGTTATCACGTCAAAAACATATGAGATTTATTATTCTTGTGAAGTAACATGTACTTAATTAATATCGGTTCACTGTACTTAAGCGACATCTCGTGAGGTAGAACATTTTTTTGCATCATTGAAGTATTTTTGGCGTGACAACCCTAGGGCTACACGTGCCACGCGTGACTGAATACAAGTTATGCGATAGACAGAGATGCAGAGAGTAGGCACGTTTCTTATGCCTAAACGCCGTTTTTGTGTTGAAATTTCTGTACTTGTACTATTCCTTATTCTGTGGTAGAGCATGGAAGTCTGTCACTTGATTTCAATTCAAATGAAGATGCAAGCATAAAAGATAAACCCGAGATAGAAATTACATATTCAGCCCCACATTAACAAATGGCAATATACATATATTTTCACTATTTCAAAATGTCCCATCATTTGATTTATGTATTTGTTTTAGAGTTCGTTGTGCTTGGTTTCTATTTCTATACAGAAAAATACAACTTAAATTATGTCAGTGTCACGTTGACATTGACAAATTGCATAGAAGTTAAAATAATTTAATTTACTGTTTCCAATGGAATTTTGTAATTAAATTACGGTTTTTCGTGTTTTATTTTTCAGCAAAGTATTTCACAGTCAATTATGGCCAACGATGAATTGTTACAAGAATACTCCAGCTCAGTTATAAGACTAAAAAAGCAATGTGAAGACGCTGGCATGAGTGAAAACGAATTTCGACGATTGTATTTTGAATCTCTTGACTCTTTTGAAAACCGGAGTCCGAGAACATTGGTAAATCGCCGACGCTTCAGGACGAAATACCGTATCGTCCTACTTGGATTGTTTATGACACTGTGCATCGCCTACAATTTTAAGACCATTTACAGCAATGTTATCTGTAGTCTACAAGAGTATATATATCCTGGCTTTAGACTGCTAAGGCGGATATCTATACCGTTTATATCATTGTTCCCTCGACTTACTGGTGAGTTTACGGTCGACGACTGTTTAGACAAATTATGAACCTTATTGCATGGACATTAATATGAGGAATGGTCAGTTTAACAAGTCTCTGCCCGGCTAGTATGATAGCTTATACCGTCACGTTATATGGCCAAAATGTACTGAAACGTCACATAAAACGTGACGGTATAAGCTATCATACTAGCCGGGCTGATGTAACTCAAATTAATGTATTCATTTTTCGCCATGTTAGAAAAAAATAAAGTGTAAAATTGTATACATATTTGTGACACCATTCCTATATGAACTTGTTATAACATTGAAAAATTGTTGTTATAGATTTATACCATGAGACTTGTTTGATACAAAACCCATTCTTCACTGTTGTGGACATGGACTGCTGGCCATGCAGTAGCGTCTCCAATGTTAGAGAAATATATGATCCTAATATAATTACAAATCAACAGAATACAGTTCCATTTATTTATGAGGTACAGTTACATTTCTAAAATTATTTATTTGATATAAAAAGTATTTGTGCAATTTATATTAGGAATACTACCCTTTTTCAGACTGACCAGAAAGTTATCAGTATTGAAGGACTCAAAGAATTATATTTTAAGAATGAAGAAGTATTTAACAAGGAGGCACCAAAAATATTAGTTAATGACAAATATTATTTAAAACTTGATGAAGTATTCCATAAACCAAATGTAATTGGGGATAAAAATCTCTTTATTTGGTAAGTTTCAACACACTCTTGGAACAATATCTAGTTTTTGAATGGCTGCAGGTGTATGATGGTTGCCATTTTATCACTTATAGTCGTGGGTAAGACATTCGTCACATCCTGACAAGTATGCAAGTGACGGGCGTCTTACCCACAATGATAACTGATAAGTAATAAAATGGCAACCACCATATGCCTGCTGTGGTGACTAACTGCACCAAATGAATTATGGATTGTGTATGATTCTCTTGGTGTCGGGTCCATCCAACTTGCTTTAAATCAATAAGCGTACACACTGCCATTCTTTCACAGATTAGCTTTGATTGATCAGAAGCTTGCCAGATTAAGATTATGTGATTTATCACAGGTGATTTAGTGAAGGACAAACTAAGGCAAATTGGGCTACTGCAACCTTGACCACAATTTAGACCATTAAAGTTTAGTTCAGCATAAAAAAAAAACATCCTGTAACATTGTTTACAGGAAATTCAATACCATGAATATTGCTAGGATACTACGTCATGTTATCCCCAGACCTAAGGTGGTGCCTAAGTTTGGGCAGAGCACTGAGAGATTTCTGATCATGGACACTACACAAGAACTGTTCCAAGTGCCCGATACAGAGTGCAATTACTCATTTCTGCTAGTGCTGAGTGGTAGCAGGGCTGTTGACTTGAAGCCGGCTGAAGAGTGCAAACATCAATGCCGGTCACTGAGAGTGGAGTTGAAAGAAACCTATTTACGTAAGTGATCATGCAAACTTGCTTCTTTTTAGCAGTAACTTGCCAGACTTTTTTTGAGTGAGTAAAGTTCTAAACACAATCATAAAATCCCAAGCAAACAAGAGGTTGTAGGTGCTTTTCTCTCAATTTCAAAAGAAAATGGAAGCACCCATACTGGTCTTTCATTTCACAAAAACTAATCCTGGCATAACATCTATGACATGAAAATTTCTCAAACAATTACTTTGACTAAGGACTCTGAATTCCATAGACAAAGAACAATTATCAAATATTTATTCACTATTGCAATGCCAAATGGAATTGAAGCATTGACAGCCTTTTCATTGATCATTCATTTTTTTCTTTACAGTGTGGTACAATTGGTGGTATTGGAGACCAGTAGTACTGCCATCTCTATCAAACAACACTTTAATAGCCCATGTGGGATCATACTGTTAAATAAACAAATATTACAAGAAAAGTCCATTTATTAACATCCATTTTAAATTAAACCAACACTTAAAAATAAATTAATTTAAAAATAAACTTGCTTAACAGCAATAATAATTAGAAAAGTACACATTTTCAAGTAACCAATGCAAGTATTTGTAGTATTCAATCAAACTTTTCTCTAAGTCGGTTCTTGAGCAGTACTGGAATGAGTGAGAATAGAGCAAACACCGTGAGCACTGTGACAGAGGTCCAGGACCAGGCGTCACTGGTTGATGTCAGCGTGTGCAGTGTCTGACCCGCTTGGATGGCCACAAATGATGGTGGGGCTACACCTATAAAACGAAAAAAAACAACTTGAACCTAAAGTTCCATTAACGATGGTGCGTGCGGCGGACAGTCACAGGGGAGACCGCAAAATGGTACCAGGAAGGTACTTTCCACTCCATACACAGAAAGTTCATAGAAAAAGTATAACTGGATGCATATTAATTGGAGTCTTCTTGATCAATGAAAAATGCATAATTTAGAAAGAAAACAGATTTCTATAAGAAACATTAGTTAAATAAATATTGGGGGAGTGTTACACAAATCGACCTAGTCTCAAAGTGCCCAAACTACAGTACTGTACAGACAGATGTAGTGCAAAATGATTTTCTTTCGGGAAAACTCGGATCTCAATCGGCATACGATGGCACCCGAACTGTCGATCAATGGTTGTATTAAATGAGTGACGTTTTCATATCCATTATGACGACCTGTTTAGCCTAGTTGGTAGTGACACTGCCTCTGGAGCTAGAACCCGGGCTCGAATCCCGACCAGGGCATTATTTGTGCATTTAGCACGGATTTAGTTCTTGGGTCTTGGATGTTCTCTATGTATTTATCTATATAAGTATGTATATCGTCGCCTAGTACCTATAGTACAAGCTTTGCTTAGTTTTGGACTAGGTCGATTTGTGTAAGATTGTCCCCCAATTTTTATTTTTATTATGGAACTTTATTGTTTAGTGTCAAATGACAATGTGAAAAATGTTCCGAAAACAACCATTTTGCACTACATCTGTACTATGGATACTAGACGAGGATATAGGCACAGTCAACAGCAAATGTAGATAATCATTTTAGTACTTTATCGTACTAACGTAACAATACTGCGACAGTTGGAATGCGTCAAAGGTCAAAGTAGTGAAAGTGACAAGGTACTAAAATTATCATCTACTTTTGCTGTCGACTATACATACTTATATAAATTGATAGGAAACATCCAAGACTCAGGAACAAATATTCGTGCCCACTACACAATTAATGCCCTGACCGGGATTCGAACCCGGGACCTCCGGCTTCGTAGGCAGGGTCACTACGAACTAAGCCAAAGTTAGGGTAATTGTGACACCCAATAACGCTTGTATAAGTCATTAGAACAAGACAGAAATTTAATTTATTTTTTATTTATAGGATAACCAACAGCAATAAAAAGTGACATTGTGAATGTAAGACTAAATCTAAATAAATGATATGCAATTGAATAACAATACTCACCAATAAAAGTTCCTAAAGCGAATGGCACTAGCGGCACACCTAAAACGGGTGCTGTCATATTGATGAACCAGTTTGGTAAAAAGGGTGTAACCCTCAAAAATATTATGTAGTTCAACAAATTATTCTGGTGTTTTGTGACCGCTTTTGACCATTGAGCGGCTCTTTCTGGGAAGTACTTCCTCACCAGCTTCTTTCCAAAAAGATTAGAGAGGAAGAAACACAGGCTGGCTCCGATGGCAGAACAGCAGCACACCAGGAGCAGGGCAAGGTAGAATGGGAATAGGAACCCGGACAGAATACTGAGGAATATAGATCCTGGTATTGCAAAGGTTTGCAAGCTGTAATTCATCATTAAGGATTTTACTGGAAAACATAGCCTGAATGAAGTAAAGTACCTGGGCAACAAGCTTTGCTCTTGTGCCCAGAGAGAACGAGTTAATACTGTGAAACAATACACACACACAGTTCATACAACAAGACACACAGCTCATTACCTAATTGAAATCTTGACCTGTGACCTGTGAAAACCATTTCTTTTAAAGGATACAATATGTAAACTAAAAAAACTCCGCTCAGTACTTCATAGAAGTACTTTTCTTTGTAGCGATCTAGCACTAACCCCAGCTGCTTTGCATCTTCAAGGTTAAATGGCAACCTCAAATGCTGTTTTTCATGCCTGAAATGAAATGAATTCGTTATGGGCATTTCTCAGAGCATTTTACAGCTGTGATTTCAGTGGTTGCATTATTGAAGACATCTACAGAGTAGGAGACAATTTCAGGCTGTAGGACCTATAGCAGGCAGGGAATGCTATCAATATTTTCTAAATCTACCACTGAAACCCACCACCGCCACCATATCAGCCAATGGACGTCCACTGCTGAACTTAGGCCTCCCCCAAATTCGCGGGGGGGAGGGTATATGCCATACAACCCGGACCACTACCCGGACCCGTGTTACCACTGAAACCCAAGTCATCAATAATATGACCATCAAAATAACAGCAGTTGAAACTCTCAAGAGAAATGCCCTTCTAACAAGTTCCTAAATATTATGACGTGTTATTCCCACCTAATTAGTGGGAACGGAGGGCCTACTCCGAACTTCGTGTCGTGCCGTCCCTTTCACTCTCGTGTTATACACTATATGACGGAAAGGGACGGCACGATACGAAATTCGATTTTCGAAGTTCGTAGTAGGCCCTCCGGTTTCCACCTTAAGGATACATAACCCATCCTTTAGGTTAGAATACAGAATTACATGATTAACACTTAGAATGCTGGTGAAAGATATTACCAACTTTGGCACTAGCTGTTGCACCTACTTCATTAAAGTGTTTTTGTGACATACCATACAATGTTCATGCATGCATTCAAGAATGGAGTAAATCGACTGGGCCAGCAATAGGTACTAGATGACTGAGGCCTAAATGCTGAATGAGAAAAAGAAACTAGAAGCATTTGCAGGTTATAGGTAACAGAACCTCCATCCTTCAGTGAAAAAAAAACTAGTTTGTAGTGTAAACTTTTTGGTAATCCCTTTGAATCTTACACAAGGTACAGTTAGCAAAAGTCATCATGCATAGTTATATAATTTATCTTTAAAAAAAAAGATGCCGGTGCACTTTCAAAACTGCTATTCAATCTTTGCGTTGATCTCTTCATATATTTTGGATTGGAGCAGTTCGAGTACACATATTCACATCAGATTTGAACGAAAAAAAAAACCTACCTGAATGAAATCAACTGGAATAAAGCTTTTTCCTTTTTTTCGTTTCATAGCATTTTCAACTGCAATTTAAGAAATCCCATTCTTTCTGTAATTGGTCCAGTAACCTTTGTTGGACAGAACCCAAGGGTTTAGCAAGAGTTTCTAAGCTAAATTTGTTGGCTTACCGACACATTTTTAATGGTTTCCACTTAAACGGGTCTTTACCCAGGTTTACACAAGAAATGCAATTACAGTTTCATGTGTATCTGATAAAATTCACGTATAACAACTTAAATTTCCACCAAGACCTATTCATTTAACTATTTTCTAGTCATTTAAACCACTAAACGTCTAAAAGTCAAAATATATATTTAAAAATAATTTAATAGAAAATCAAAGTCGCATAAAGTAAATTTAAACCTTTGATCAGTACTGTAAATTTTAGAGAAAGATGGTGTAAATGTAAACTCACTCTTCTAAATCTGGAAATTGTTTATATATAAGTCCCAAAGCCAACAGTGAAGAGGTAAATATAACTAAGACTAGTATTAGTGCTTTGGATGTTGACTCAGGAACTGGATCTGCAAAAAATGTCAAATTTGACTCTCAGGGGTTTCAACAAGGCCATTCATTTAGTAATTTAAAAGAAACAATCGATAATGGGAATTATAGGATTAGGTACTTGGAAGGTGCAGCTGCTGGCAGGCATGAAACTGGAAGGGTGGGATCTCGTTCATTTCTCGTACTCGAGGTTTCGCATAGGAGTAATAGGACGAGGAGGAAACATAATTAACTTGCACTAAACCTCGGCATCCGTCTTTCCTGGGCCGGTGGTCTGTTTCCATGTTTTCTAGCCTATACAGGTTACCACACTACAACCAGAAAAACTGATATTAAGCTAACTCTTGGTGGCCTCTCCAGATAAACTTCACTAACCCACCAAATTATGTTAACACATCAAATGGACAGGTTTAGAGAAAAACACCCAAACCACAAAGTCTCTGCTGAAATTTGCAACTCTAGTTTTAGACAAGATTAAAATTTTACAGTTTGTAATGCATGGTTTGGATAGTTTTAGTTAAAATTCATCCAAATCTCCAAAAGAAATGAATGATCGAATTTGAATGACAATGACTTGAGGTTGACAGTGACATTATTTGTCACTACTTTTTTTTAATATGGCGCCAATATCTTCCAATGTCGACATCATCGCGGTATTCGGTGTTTGGACTTTGCTTCAATATTTACGTGATACGTACGTGTTATGAGTGTATCGCGTGATAATAATTTCCGTGTATAAGCCCCAATAGTGTTCAAGACCACACATTAAGACTAACTAGGTAGTTAGTTCTAGACTGGCGGATCCGACTATAATAATAATGATTCTTTATTAAACAGGCAAGAACCCATAAAAATAAAATTAATAAGACATAAAATAAATAACGCCTATACTTACATCAGTCAAGTTATGGAAACACTATTAAATTGATTTCCTATTTATGATGTTGGCACCCTTGATGATATCCATTTGAATGAATTCCCGCCAAATTTTAACGTATTTCCATTATGCTTATGTGAATTCAAATTATAAAAATACGCTATGTTTTATAGTACAGATTTAAGTCACTTTTTAAGCGATTTCGGCCGTAAAACGTGACGGACGTGACGTGCTAGCTGGGCAGATGTTGAGTTATTTTTACTTATTAATCTAGTCTAGAAACCAGATTTACACTTTGGTCCTACTCTCAGTCTTAGGTACGAACACAGTATAACGAGTAGGTACCTAAAACTGATAAACTCCATCTCAATAAAAAACAATTGGCATTGGAAATACTCATCAGAGTGCAACTATAAATTCATTTGCGTTTGTACGGTCATTGTCATTGGTCAGTAAGTATACTAATTTGAGTTTTGTTCCCCGGTCGTAAAATCCAAAATGTACTAAGTATAACACAGATAGTACGAGTCGGTTGGGGTCCCTCGTTATGGCGGCGGGCGCAGCGGGGTCGCATTCGTCGTGCATGCAATTCACATCTCAGTCCCTTGTCCAGTATAACTTGGCCTCATGATTCGTTCCAGCTACGCGCTTAGAGGTCAGAGTTATAGTGGACGATGAGGAGAGTATTCGGGGTGTTGCGAGTACGGCGCTAAGAGGAGGGATTTCGAACAGTTATGCTTATGAATGAGAGTCGGAGTCGCGTCGCTCCCCGGCCGCCGCCGCCGCAGACCGTAGATCGTACCCGGCAGCCGACCGTGCCATGCGTGCTCCTTCCCACACAAATTTAAACTAAAAAAACTCACAACAAACATTCTCGAAATGCGAAATTAATGGATAACAATAACGAACTATGCTGCAGAGTGCGTAACATGAACAAAGGTGAAGTTGCTGAAAGTGAACTTTCTAATTTCTACTCGTTAATTTATTGAAATGTGGTCCTTCGTGTACACTTAGGCGGTATACATGAGTTTAAGCGGAAAGGTAAATATTTTGAGTGATTTTGAAACACCTTACCTACACATGTAGGTACTATTTAAAAGTAAGATGAAAGAGCAATGATTGATGATGATTGATTTGATTGATGCAAGACCAAAATGCCGTTTTTGATTTTCTTTGATGCTAGAGTGTGATGTTCTTTTTTTTGTATTGTTTTGCTTACCTATGTTGCAATATAAGTAAATCTCTTAGTGAGAGCGTTTAAGGAAGTAGGTTCACACCTCATGTTTAACATACTTTTATTGTACCATATATTGTACTTATATCTGTTGCTTCTCCAATAAATAAAATAAAAAATATAAAAAAACAGGACGTCACGACTGACTTAACTTTATTCCACTTTTTTTTTAAATGGATAGGATATTTTCGCAGATAGCGCTTTCGTAAAACTAGTGCCTACGACAAGTATTTAGGTTCTAAACCGGATTCCCGGGTTCTTTAGATTACAAGATACAACCATAAAATACCTTGGAGGTTGAGTTTATTCAATAAATAAACAAAAACTTCCCTAAATTAATATACATAACTCTGTATTATATTCCGAACTACCTCATAGGGTGGCCAACTTTTCCAATAAATTATTAAATTAAATTTTATTAGGAAACTATCAGATTGAATACATAATCACGCCTATATTTCCAAAACAGGTAGGCACGCACGCGAAAATTAATTTTTAGTGCCACTTTTAACTATTGTAGGTTTATAAATGGAGAAAATGTGACATTGCAATGACAGGTTGCTAGCCGATCAGAGATTGAATTGGGTAATTCAAATAAATGAATGACTAACATGAAATTAAAAAAAAATAGTTTGTAGTGTAAACTTTTTGGTAATCCCTTTGAATCTTACACAAGGTACAGTTAGCAAAAGTCATTACGAATTGCTCAAAATTGTCAAAAGAATAAGGCTGAGTTTACCAACTTACGATCACAGACCGATCAACATTAAATATGGCACCCGCAGCTGTCACCTCATAGAAACTTGATTTTTTTTTCCATACAATCAGATTTTAACGAACACCGCTTACGATTACAGACAGTTTGGTGTAACTCAGCCTTAGTCTTGATCAGATCATTTTGAGTAGGTACATTATCCGCCGCTGACTCTACCCATGGTCAATAAGTACTACAGTTTTGTAGACTCGTACTTGTTTTACACACAGAAAGCGATCACCGGAGTTCCATCAAATTCCAATGGAGCGCGGAACGCAGATCTCCGTTGGCCACCTTCTGTGTGTCTGGGCTCATACACTTCTCCCTTCGTCAAGGTAATGCAAGGAGAGCTGACAGTGTTGCTAGTTGCGACGCTAGCCCTCGGCGTGTCGAGCGAGACCGCGTGCGAGCACCGCAGCACCTGGTGGGACCGCAGCCGGCAGGCGTGCGTGCCCTGCTCGCCGTGCGACCGCACCGACGACCTTATCGTGCGCTATCCGTGCGAGGTGTACCGCGACACCGTCTGCCAGTCCCTGACCGACGCCATCCCCAATGATAACCAGGACAGTGATAGTGAATACGAATATTATGAGGAGTCTAATTCGGACTACGCGGAAGTGAGTGAGAGTGAGCCATGGGACCTGCAGACGTCGACGCTGGCGCTGGCTGCCAGCGGGTGTGTCGTGTTCTTTGTGGTGGTGCTGTCGTTGTGGCTGTACCACGCGCGGCAGATGAGGATCATCAAGAAGGCGCTCCAGTCAGGTGAGGATATACTTGAACTAAACAAAGATTAAAATAAGAAGTGTACATACGTACCTAAGGATATATGTTTTATCAATTGGTAGAGTCGTTTACACACACATATTTCATTTCTTTGTATCTTCCACTGTAAGTAAACGCTTTTTTAATTCTTCTACATGTTTCAACGTACCTGCCTACACCTTTCGGTGGACAAGAAATTATAGTACCTACCCGTATTATGTAATGAACTTTTTTGTTTGGCCGGAAATTAAGACAAATTGTGAATGTCAATGTTAAGCACCTACAATATTAAGTCACTGTAAAATGAACCGTGGTTACCATTGTCACTCTTTCAAAATATTCTTGAATACATACCTTCTTATTGGTACAGATTTTTTTGTGTGTACCTATAGGCTTGTGTATATGCAACGACGTGTCAGGAGATATCATCATTATTATCAGCCTGTATACTTTCCACTCGAGTGGCGACCAAGTACTGGAAGGCGCAGCGTGGTAGACCTCCACAAGGAGGAGTGATGACCCGGTAAAGGTCGCGTCATTCCGCTGGATGCGGGTGGCGCGGGACCGGTCATTGTGACACTCTTTAGGGGAGGCCTATGTGTATGGCCAATAGTCCATCGGCTGATATGATGTTGACGATGATGCTGATGATGATGATACGTTCCACTGCTGGGCACAGGCTTCTTCTCTTAGATGAGAGGAAACTGGCATTAGTCGGAAGATATTTGTGTTAATATAAGTGATAGGTATCATTGTGGCGAATTGAGTGGCGACTTTCAGCGTTAGCTCTCCTATTGGAGATGTAGGTAGACCTAGGTATGTTTATTTATTTATTTACTTAAACGTTATTGCAAAAATCATATGAGTACAAAGGGCGGCCGGACTTAATGCCATGAGACCTTCTCTGCCAGTCAACCATAGGGCCAAAGAGAAACTTGTAAAAGTGGGTGCAGTGAGTAAAATAAAAACATTAAACTTTACAGCAATCGTTTTAACTTTAGCGGATTTCCTTTACTCTGATATCTATGCATATGTTATATTAGTATGCTACTGCGAATACTGCTGCCGCTATTAGGGTCGGCAACGCGCATGTGAAACCCCTGGAGTTGCAGGCGTCCATCCATAGGCTGCGGTGACCGCTTACCATCAGGCGGGC
Organism: Notocelia uddmanniana; assembly: GCA_905163555.1. NCBI lineage: Eukaryota > Metazoa > Arthropoda > Insecta > Lepidoptera > Tortricidae > Notocelia > Notocelia uddmanniana. Next base: position 31,053,363 of record LR991055.1, read on the forward strand.
CGTACGGTTGTTTGCCAACTTTGCCACCGAGGTGGTATAATAATTTAAAAAACCGGCCAAGAGCGTGTCGGGCCACGCTCAGTGTAGGGTTCCGTAGTTTTCCGTCCGTCACATTAAGTTGACATATTAAGTACAGAAACACAAAACCCTAAAAAGCACGTCATTTCATTGTGATTTTGTAGAAATGACAGGTACAATAAACACCTGTTTATACGGTTAAATTACAAACTTAGTTCAGAAATTATTTTTGTAATTTTTTCAAAAACTATTCAACCTATCAAGTTCAAAATAATTTTCCTACAAAGTTTTTATAAAGTTCTACTTTTGAGATTTTTTTCATATTTTTAAATCTTATGGTTCAAAAGTTAGAGGGGGGGGACACATTTTTTTTTACTTCTGGAGCGATTATTTCCGAAAATATTAACATTATCAAAAAATGATTTTAGTAAACCCCTATTTATTTTTAAATACCTATCTAACAATATATCACACGCAAGGGTTAAAATGAAAAAAAAATCACTCCCCACTTTACGTATAGGGGAGGTACCCTAATAAAATATTTTTTTCCACTTTTTATTTTACCACTTTGTCGGCGTAATTGATATACATATTAGTACCAAATTTCAGCTTTCTAGTGCTAACGGTCACTGAGATTATCCGCGGACGGACGGACAGACGGACGGACAGACATGGCGAAACTATAAGGGTTCCTAGTTGACTACGGAACCCTAAAAAGAGGTGGTATAATAATTGAAATTGAAAACGGGGACGGAATGAAAGTCGCTACCACAGAATAAGTAATATAGTACAAGTACAGAAATGTCACTTGTTAACAAAAACGGCGTGCAGGCATAAAAAACGTGCCTACTCTGTGCACGTGCATCTCTGTCTATCGCATAACTTGTCGCTACAGTGATCGATATTGCCATGACTCCTGGCACGTATTTTATAAATATAGTCTAGCGTTTATTCTGAGAAGTAGTATAATTACGATTTAGAATAAATTGTTTCACGACACGAGCCTTCTCAGCACGAATTAAGCCAATCAGGTGATTAAAATCAAACAGCTTCTCTTGTTCAATTTACCTAATGTGAGATCAGCATGCAACGAAAATTTATTGATACAAAAAACTACTTCAAATATAAACTTAATAACTAAAGATAATAATATAAATTCCGTCCTATCTAGACACGCGGTAGCGTGTCCAGCCAAGTTCACCCCAGGAACTAGCGGACAGCAGCCAGCACTTCCAGCTGACCTAGAAAGCTGAAATTGGCATGTAGCTTGGTAATTACACCAGAAAAAATCAGAAAACACTAATTTTGTGATGTTTATTTACGCTAGTTACCTCTGAACTCCGTCATTTATTAACCGATTTGGAATTTTTTTTTTTGTTTGAAACGGTATACTTCAGGGGTTGTGCCATAGTTATCAAGTAAAAATCTGATCACAGGGTTCTGGAGAAATCGAGGGAACTCTTCAAATATTTGAGGTCCACCTACAGCGATTTGGGTATTTTGTATAGTAACTCGTGCATTCGCTCTTAAAATGCACCATTTGGCGAATATTGACAAAAAGTAATGATACACTATCCCATCAAAAACATAAATGTGAAAAAGGGTGCCAAATTCAATATTAAGAATATGCGATGCTTAGTTGTTGTCTTCACCGACAAAAGAATTGAGATCTGAATGGGTGCCAAGTTCCGTAAATTCAATGAAATGTTGCCAAATAGCCGCAGTAAATTAGTTTTACTGTAAACAATGTAGTGCCGGACTTTGCACCATTTCAGGGAATCTACGGAACTTGGCACCCATTTAGATCTCAATTCTTTTGTCGGCGAAGACGACAACCAAGCATCGCATATTCTTAATATTGAACTTGGCTCCCTTTTTCACATTTATGTTTTTGATGGGATAGTGTATAAACACGAGAGTGAAAGGGACGGCACGGCACGAAGTTCGATTTTCGAAGTTCGGAGTAGGCCCTCAGCACCAATATATGCCGTACCGTAACCAGTGATCGTGACTTTTGTAGTATTTTCGGTGCAGGATCATTAGCCTTAATTAACCGTTCAGGTAAATGAAGTGTCAACGGGCGAAGACTAATACAACAAGTAAATTCTTAACAAAAAAAACACTGACTCCAAACTTTGCCAGAATGAGATCTGGCAAATTTTGGAGTCAGTGTTTTTTTCCTCCTCCTGCTATATAATTTGAGGAGTTCCATCGATCCAAGATCCCGTCACCGTTTAAATTGTATTTGTCTTTTGTATGCTACTATAGTTACGATCACTGACCATAACAAAGCGCGAACAAATATCTGTCGCGATTCTACCTATTTGTAGGGCCGTTAGGTCAAGTCAGATATTTTTTCCGCCTTTATTTTGGCAGAATTTTAATGCTGGTGACTCTACCTACAAAACAAGGACAGGACTGTACAATAAACAACCTACACACACACAACAAGGTAAACGAAGCTTTTTCCGAGACGTCACGGATCACACCAAACTTCTCAAGTTTTATTTATTCAGGACGGTGAACACACGACCTCCTAGTACCTTATTATTATCCAAACTGAGGACGGCTGTGGAATACCGACCAACTGTGTACAAAACGATGTTGTCTTTTCATAAGTACACACAAGGCATTCTAAACTAACTTCGAGTCTGAGAATTATACAGGTTGTGACAAAAATTGCGAAGATCGTAGTAGCGTAGTATTGCCTTATGACTAGAAATAGGTAGATCAAAACTTTTTTGACTCAATTTTTTGTCTTTGTTTTGTATAGGGAGCTTCGTCAAAGTTTGGCAATTCCCGGTACAAAATAAAAACACCGGCCATGTGCGTGTCGGTTCACGCACAAAGAAGGGTTTCGTACCGATATCTACTAATCCACATTTAAAACCACTATACAATCAAAAAAGGTCATATCTTCGGAACTCACGTAAGCGTCTTTTAGTTTGGGCAAGACAGTTTTTCAGCAATAACTCAAAAACCATTAGACCTATCTTGTTTTAACCAAAAATCGTTGAAAGCATTTATTTATGTACACCACCTCAATTTTTTCCAGAATTTTAAACTTCATAGTTTGGAAATTAGAGGGGGGGGGACACTTTTTACGACTATGTCAGCTAATATCTCACCAATTGTTGATTTAAAAGGAAAATCTCTACATCATTTTTAAAGGCATATTTATTGAATTGATACCCCGTCTATGTGGTCTATGTATTACTGTTCAAAAGCGAACCAAGAAGAGGGTAGTTCGCTATGGAGTGTGGGTAGACCACAAATAAAACTCGCATGACGTCAGTTAATCCTTGAAAATGGTGCTTGCAACAGCGCCGAAATATCGGAAACTCAACAATATTAACATAGGTACATGGTAAATATCTCGTTTTGAACAGTAATTCTAGTGTTATCATCCCCCGGTTTCATATACGAGGATGGGGTGCCCCCCTAATTTAATATTTTTTCGTACTAAATTTCATGATTGTAATAATATAGTAGTTATAGTCTGCGAGTGAATCGGCTGTGACATATTAAGAGTTCCGTTTTCGCCATTTTGGCTACGGAACCCTAAAAACGTGATAAGTATGTCCAAAACATGGCCTACATATTTCTAGTTAGACTGCGATACCAATTAAGAGTCCGCAGTAAGCTCAGTTCTCCAAAATTCAAAAACTCTCTGTATTATTATTTTTTCAATACAATTTCTAGCAACAGATACTTATTTGTAAAGTGCAAGAGAGGTAAGTACATACCTAGTATCTACAGTAGTATATATATATCTATCTTATGTCAAATTACAGTTTTCTAGTGTTAACGCTTACTAAGCTAACAGACATGGCGACACTATAAAGGTTGTTGGTTGGTACGAAACCATAAAAAAGAAACCCTTAAGAGTCCGCTGTACGCTTGACCGAACTCGATTCTCTATACAAACGTAGTTTCGTTCTCATTTTAATTTGACGCGGCATGTATCGGAGTATGTGCTCGAGGATATGCGTCATAACCACACTGTTAGAGCTCAACCACCGAACCCTATTAGTTTCTCTTCTAAAGAAGTCGCGAAAGTGGTTAGGAGCATGAAACGTGGCAAATCGCCCGGTCACGATGACCTGAGCCTTGAGCATATACCGTAAAACCTTACAACTTTGCCTTTTCAACATAGCTTTACCAACCGCGTCACATTTCAGTAGAAGCGAAATATCACAAAAATAGTTGAATATACACTTAATTTTTAATCTGTGGCTGAAAGCTAATCGTATTGCTGGCAACACTGGCATATTCATTAGCGTGTGTGTGACTTAAATGTCACACGCGAGCCAGTGTGAGTGCGGGTGTGTTTTTGGTGGGCCAAAACGGACCTAAAAACTTCAGTGGTATATCGGTGTGGACAAGTCCTACAGGAATGTACTTTTAACTGTAACTTTTATGTAGTTTATAAACGATGTAGACGAAGTCTCAAAGCCTTAACTTTATTACTTTCGTAATTATGGTGATGGGCAATGTCATAAACGTATTTGCGTGTCAGTTTTTAAGACTTTGCCCAGCACAATTGTACCCTTAGGGTTGTCACATTCCATACAAAGTTGGGTATATAGAGTTATTTAGCACATTTTTTTTAATATTTAGTTTTATTAGGTTTAAGGTTTTATTTCCTTCTTGCATACAAAAGTATAAGTAAGTATAAATACAGGTAACTGAAATACGTACTACATACTTACATATGTAGTACGTATTTCATTGTCCCTCAATATTTATTATTTATTTATTTATTTATTTATTTATTTATTTATTTATTAAAGTTATATATCAATAAAGGCTTTTATTTATCAACGGGTATGTTGATAAATAAAAGTGCTTAATAGTTAGTTAACAAGTTTAGGCACAATTCAATTACCAAGTAATTAATTTCCTACGTTTTTAAATAATAACCAAAAATATTTCATACAAAACTCATATCTCTACCTTCTTCTTTAGTCTTAGTCGGATACAAGCAAAAGTTGACAACCCTAGCGTCGTTAGGTTTTTGTATGAAGGATTCACAATTTTTTTTTACGACTTTGCCCACATAAATTATTAATAGAAATATTATATTTACAGGAGTTATAATACGCTAAAACTACGCGATGTCTATTCTAGAACATTTGTTCTCTAAAAGTCATTTCCGTAAAGTTAGAAATGCCAAAGATAAAATAAAATATGCAAAAGTGGGCAATCTCGAAATTTTTTAATTTTTTTGGCCCGCTTGTTTGACAGCCATTTTCATCGACAATGGAACTTATTCTTGCAGTAGTGTGTTCACTCACACAAAAAAAAGTACGCGAAGTTGTAAATGCCACAGATAAGTAAGCCACTATGAAGTAATAAACTCGAAAAAAATATGAATAATTGCAAAAAGCGGGCAAAGTTGTAAGGTTTTACGGTACTCTTCGCCGGTGACGCAATATATAATAGGCTTAGTGCTCTATTTAATTTATGTACGCGATACGCATATCTCCCTCCGGACATGATCCGAACCATTGTCGTCCCGATAGTCAAGAATAGGACAGGAGATCTTTCATCGTCATCCAATTATCGAGCTATTTCATTAGGTACGGTAATAGGCAAGATATTTGAGCGACTGCTGCAGCCCGAGCTGCTTAAGGCCATCAGCATAGACGACGCGCAGTTTGGTTTCCGACCCGGTCTCTCGACCGATTCGGCTATACTTAGTCTCAAGCATTGTGTTAACCACTATGTGACTAACGGCACTTCGGTTTACGCATGTTTTCTCGACTTGAGTCGAGCATTTGACCTTGTGAATTATGAAATTCTGTGGGGTAAAATGCGCGGCTCGGGAGTTCCGGAAGGCCTGATACGGATCTTCGAGTATTGGTACGGAAACCAAACAAACTGTGTGAAATGGGGCGACACGACTTCTAATAATTATATATTAGAATGCGGGGTACGCCAGGGCGGGCTTACTTCTCCGGACCTCTTTAACCTCTACGTGAACGACTTGATGGGGAGGCTCAGGGGCACTGGAGTCGGTTGTCACGTGGGTGACGTCTGTGTGAACAGCCTCAGCTACGCTGACGACATGGTACTGCTGAGCCCCTCCATTAAGGGTCTACGGAAGTTGGTATCAGTTTGTGAAGGTTATGTAAACTCACACGGGCTGATATACAATGTAGCAAAGACCGAACTTATGGTTTTCAAGGCGGGAAGGGGTCCGGATAATGTGCCGGAGGTAAGGCTGAATGGCGAAGTAGTGCGTGTTGTGCAGCGGTTCAAATATCTAGGCCATATATTGACGGAAGACCTAAGGGACGACCAAGATATGGAGCGCGAGAGAAGGGCGCTGGCGGTTCGAGGGAACATGATTGCCCGAAGATTTGCTAGGTGTAGTAGGCAAGTCAAGTGCACGTTATTCAACGCATACTGCCTTTCCTTCTACACTTGTCAACTTTGGGTGAGGCACAGCAGGAAAGCGTACGGCTCCATCAGGGTTCAGTATAATAATATATTTCGGGCACTGATGGGGCTACCGCGCTCGTGTAGCGCTTCTGCCATGTTCGCAGAAGCCAGAATCCCCGACTTCTTCGCCGTTGTGCGCGCTCGCATTGCCTCCTTCTGGGAGGGCATGCGCCGCTCACGGAACACTATCGTGGAGAACGTGTATCGCGATATGAACAACCCTGTTTTTGGGTACTGGCTGTCTGTGCACCACAGCGAAAACAAGAAATAGTAGTTTTACTATTTTAAACGAACTGCATTTTAGTATATATTTCTTTTAATTTTAATTTTTTTACGTGTTTTTAATGCAAATTATGTGTTTTTGTGTGTTTTTGATATGGGTGATATGCCTGAAAATAAAAATTATTATTATTATTTGTTTCTCCTTCGAGATTCACGGGCCATTACATCCCGGTCTTTTGATAGGCTTGCGTGGGGACACAGATCCAACACGTAGAGGCCCTTTGGAGAGTTTTACTATGTAATACACCTGCTACCACCCATTCACGGGTACATCAATATATAGATACCCGTGAACCGGTCCCAGCAGGCGTTGGGACTATTGTAAATAAAATGAAAAGATTACTGGGCTATGGTGTTGAAGTTTGGCTGGTCAAGAGATTGGGCTATTACTCAGGTTCCGGACACCTGCCATAACAATGCTTACACCGTTATCGAGGCAGGTGGTGACTCGCCGCTGCCTAGATGGGCCCCTGAAACTGCCGTCGTAAAGACGGCCAGGAGCAACATCGGTGTGAGCGGCTCAGGGTGTGGAGAGGTGTGCACCGCTTTCTACCCAGTGGCTGTTAACAGCCACCGTGCCCACTCGCGACTTATGCAAGTTTCACTTCCACCCTGCGAGCATATAGCTCTGACGACTCCTCTCTGGACGGCCAATGAAGGCAAGCCAGAGCCGAGAGTCCTGCGGGTCCCCTTGGGGTTCCACTCCGACCGACGAAGGCACGCCGGAGACGGAGACCCTGACCGACTCTCTGGAGCACTCGGGTCCGTGGGGTCGTCACTCCCCAACAGCTCGCCACAAGCTGCCCTGCGGGCTTATTATTATTATTATTATTATTATTATTTAAAACGCCATGCTGAAATTACATGAGACTTTGTATACAACAATGGGACCCACCAAATCTAGGTCGGAAATTAGTTTCTGTTGCTAGAATGAGAAAGAAAAGAAAAAAAGACGAGTTTTTGAATTTTTTAGGTCTTCATTATAATTTTAAGCACCAGAAACTAATTTCCGACCTAGATATACCGGATCCCACTGTGTATACAAAGTTTCAAATTATTCCAGCATGAAATTTTAAAATGACAGCGAAACTACGTTTGAATGGAGAACCTAGCTTACTGCGGACTCTTAAGCGTGTCGCACACTGGAGTGACCTGCGGTGGCGGCCAGTTGTACACTATGACAATCCTAACAATCATTCAGAGTATTCAGACACACGCGGCCTTAATTGCCATAGTTTACAACTGGCCGCCACAACGGCCGCCACCGCAGGCCGCGCCTGTGTGTGAGACGCTTCATGGTCATAACTCTCTATCTCAGGAACTACTTATGCTATCGATTTCAAATTTAAAAGAACAAGGCCAACCTATGTTTTTTTATTTTTCATTTTTTACTTCTCATGTCCCGGTCTGTCCGCCTGTATCTATAAGTAAGTAGGTAATCTAAATCTTCTAAGTAAAATTTTACTAATTTCCCGATGTCCAATTGGCTTGAGTTTTGTATTTACACTTCTACCATCTAAACAGAAGGTTGCCGTAGCAATATCTAAACTACACCAGATTAACCTCCTAATTAACTAGCGTGTACCCAATCCACCTATAGAAACACAAACTTTTTATAAGAACTGCTTAAAAAATTACTGACAATAGCGTTGAAGGATAATAGCAACACGACGTGAAACTTTCGTCTGAAACATTAATTTCATCGCGTTCCGAAAGTGAATCCATAAATCTACCTTCCTCGCAGTTGCCATGGTGCGGTGCGGGCGCGGCTAGTTCACAACGCTCCTGACTTTAACCAGCAAAGTCTGGTCTCTGATTACAAATACTGCTACGCATGTTGAAGTCATAACATACTAGGTACGGTTACTGACGCGGGTCGGGGTAGGTTGTGAAGCGCATGCGCAGCGAAAGCCACGTAAACAATGCGCGTTTGTTTGAACATGTGCGCTACTAATTTTGACCCGGCTGCGACCGCCCGCGTAACAATAGCTAACGGTTTTTTGGTTGCATTCTCCTATGCGCGCTAAACCCAAAATTAGAACATTGGATTTAGTATTGACATTCATTAGTGAGCGGTCTTTTAATAAAGTTCCCTTTTATTGAAGTTCCATTGCAGCCGAAGAATGCCTTTGAAAAAACATGAGGCAGTTTCAAGAAGTAGTTTTATCTATTTGCTTTTTTCTACTCTTACTTACTTAATTAGACTATGGGCTAATCTAATTAAGTAAGTAAGAGTATATTCGTTATTGAATAAATATGGACCTTGCTAATGCTTACATACATTTTAAGATATTTTAATTCCATCTCGTAGAAATTTTATTTTGAGTATGCTAACCCAGCTGTTTTGAAGGACTTATTAATACAAAAATTGAGTTTCACTTTCACTTTTCAAACATTTCTGTCTCTAATAGGCATAGTACGTACCTTTATGATAAACTTGAACCCAAACAGCATCCATAGATGAATGATTGATTTTCTATTGGTATCGCCCACCATTTTGTTTTTTTTTTGTTACCTACTTGACATGACCGACGACGTAACTTATTTTTACAGATATGCAAGAGTTTTCCGCAAAACTGAGGCTTATGGAGGCAGGAGACGCACCGATCGAACCTGTCACGCCCACGGACCACCACATCTATTGCAACATTCACGTCGGGAAGGACGCTTTACTTGGTAATATAATATTTCATTCTATCTAAACCTCTGGCATTTTCAGTTATGGCCGCCGAAGTGCGTTGACTCCGTGGTACTACAAGGGTTAGGTTCTTGCCATAATTGGCCGTTCTAGGCTCGGGCCAACTTATGGCCTTAGGGCACGGCACAGGGCCCGGTCCTAGGTTAGAGCGGATGGAGCAGAGGCCCCTAAAAGCTAAAGTGAAAAAAACAACGAAAAAAAATTTTGGAGGCGCCTCAAAGTGCGCTCCATCCTGACCGTGGCCAAGGCTCTACCTAAGGCCGGTGCTGTTAGGGCCAATGCGCCCCCAATCTAAACTTACGTTTTCTTTCATAGAGTACTTAGGTAAAATAAGTTAGGTGTGTTTACGTTCAAAACTGACGAACCTAAGTAATTAATATACGAAACTTACACATTGAAACCATATGTGAGAGTGACATGTTAGCTGTAGTTATCATTCAGTTCACTCATTACATGTTTCATATACTTTAAATTAATTGAATTGACCGAATTGTATCTAGTTAGTCCGTTAAAAAGCAACTTTACAGTCCATGCAAGAAAGTTAAAATCTAATGGCAGTTTTTTTATATAGTCGAACATTTTTATTAAATTTGACTATACATACTTACTTCTCAGATTAGATTAGAATAAGTAGTCTTTAACCCGACCTTTTACCATTTCTCTTTGGTCGGAGAAATTTCACCAAATTTAGTTTTCCAACTGACCCATCCAAATTCTTTCTACAATTCGCCGATGTAAAGCAATCATATTTTGAGCTCCAAAAGAGGAATGTTTATATTTTACACGGTCATAACTCTCGTAAACAGGCAAGGGATCCTCGCTGGCGTCGTGCCAGTCATGTTTAAAATACTGTCTTGCGTGGGCTGCCCGCTCGTCTGGCGCCGCTTCAGTTTTTATTTATTTTGAGCCGTTTCAGAACAGAGGTCACGTCTCACATATGCACGATTGCAACCACAACGCCAGGGCTCCCGAGTATGCGCTGTATTGAGACTTGAGAGTAATGATCTGAATTTGACTCTAACTATCGACACAACAAATCTTAAATCAATAAAGGGTAGGCAGTACGTTTGGGCGCTCTGGAGTCGAAAGCGTGCGTATGTGCATGTCTGCTGTGCTTGCCATCTGGCAAACCGTATGCTCGTTAGCCACCTTCAGTTCCCGCAATTCCTCATGGACCCCAACATAGGAACTGGATTTTGGTAACAACGGGACCAACCTCAAAGCAGATGCTTTCTAAAAAAGAAAGAATTTCTAAATCGGTTCGTAAATGCCAGAGTTCTTGAAGTAACACAAAAACATAAAACCGCATTGAGAACCTCCTCTATCTTTTTATGAAGTCAGTTTAAAATATTTTCAAGCTTCGATCTAGATCCTACCTAGGTAAATAGCGGTCAGAAAGCGTCGGTAAAAAATACAACATGGAGATTTACAACGAGAGTACGACTGAATTAAGTCCACAGACATCAGAGAAAAGCAGACTCGTAATATTAAGCCAGATGATTTTTCATATAGTAGTCTCGTTAAATCATTATGTTGCACCAAAATGAGTTAGAATGCGACAGATAGTACGATCGTTTTCGGCTGTTTACTAATTGTCTCCATTTGAAAGCACACCAGGATGTTATATCCATATAAACTTAACACACCACAACGTTAGTTCCGTACAATTTTCAGTTATGAAGACGGAGACACTGACAGGTGAAGACCTGTCAGATGTTACTTGTCTGTCTCTCTCAAACTTTCCGCTGATTTGTGCATTAGTGAGAATAGATCAGATGTACAGAAATCGTGATATGAGCGGATCTGCTTTACTCTGATATCTGTGATTAAGTCCTACTTCAATCTAGACACGCGGCAGCGTGTCCAGCCAAGTTCACCCCAGGAACTGGCGGACAGCAGCCGTGTCACACGGCTGCTGTCGCCGTGTGTTATTTTACACGAATCGTTTGGAGCCACTTTTGACCCCCCAATAACTTCAAATCTATCTAAAATAAAAAAAATGAAATTTGGTACATGTATTAAGATCCTGTAGAACAACTAGAACCCCAAATTTCATAAATATAGGTTTATTGAGATATAAAATTCCAAAAAACGGCATTTTTACCACTGACTGACTAGTAATCAAAAACCTAACCCACTTCCAGGTGACCTAGAAAGCTGAAATTTGGCATGCAGCTTGGTAATTGTGTGTGTACATCAGAAAAATAAGAACACCGTGATTTTTTTATTAGTTTTGTTATTATTTATGCTAGTTACCTCAGAACTCCGTCATTTATTAACTGATTTGGAAAATTCTTTTTTTGTTTGAAACGGTATACTACAGGGGTCCCATATAGTTATCAGGTAAGAATCTGATCATAGGGTCCTGGAGAAATCGAGGGAACTCTTCAAATATGAGGTGCACCTATAGCGATTTTGGGTATTTTGTATAGTAACTCGTGCATTCGCTCTTAAAAATCACCATTTGGCGAAGATTGACAAAAAGTAATGGCAGTTTTCTATGCAATATGTTATAATACCATACAATCTGTTAGATATTTAAGAAAACTAAAGTTAAGTTTCAAGAAAAGTTAAAGCTCAAAATGCATTAAGCCGCAGTAAATAAGTTTTATATGTTATATATATAGTTTTATTGTATACAATTGCCGGACTTCGCACCATTTCAGAAAATCTACGGAACTTGGCACTCATTTAGATCTCAATTCTTTTAACGGTGAAGACGACAACCAAGCATCGCATATTTTTAATATTGAACTTGGCTCCCATTTTCACATTTATGTTTTTGATGGGTCACCTTCATCCTATGACATTTGATAGAGGGCTTCAATTAAGTAGGTGTTGTCTCATTGTAATTCCGATCTCAAATGATTACCCGAGGCCGGCTGGATGCATTGGGTGCGCCTTAACCGGCGAGCCCGTAGAATACCAACACGCCAGTATTACGACGATTAAATTTTAATGGTGTTGTCGAAACATTGGTATTGCGTCGTAGCGACCGCTTTCCAAGTGACACTAGGTACAATATGGGCATCAAAAGTAATACGCAGGAGCATACAAGTATTATAAAAAACTATATAATAGTTTAGATCGTTCAAGCAACGAGGTGGGGCACAGCGGAATATCATTCGCTCATAATTGGGGCAGGCCAACCGGGGAAGCACTTATTTACCATACATGAACATAGGTACCACACCTAGCCAGGAAGCAAAGCCTGACCCGGACGCGCCGGATATACCAGGGGGCACAAATTTGTAATTTGTAATAAGAAGAGACACGCTCAGGGATGGGAAGGGAAGATCGACCAGCCGCAACCAGTCGGTCACAATCAGACCCAGCCAGGAAGCAAGCCTGACCCGGACGAGTCGGATATACCAGGAGGCATAATTTGTAAGAAGTGACACGCTCTGGGATGGGAAGGGAAGACCGACCAGCCGCAACCAGTCGGTCACAATCAGCCTCCGGGGAAGCACTTATTTACATACCTCACAGAAAACCACAGCCAATAATACTTGTTCTGTTATATATGTGGTGTTGTATTCCTTGTGGTGACTGGTGTGCAAGGTCGCCGAGAATGCGCTGTGTTGAGAATGGAGTGTCTACCTATTAGCTGCCAATACAACTAATTCATATCAAAGAAGGGTCCGCACCGCGCTTGTGATTGTTCTGCAGTCGCAAAGCGTCCATAGGCTACGGTCTTTCTGCTTAATATCAGGCAGGCCGTGTGCTTGTTTGCCACCATCGTAGTACTGCAAAAAAAACGAAAACAATCCCTACTTCTACTTAAGTAGCAACGTAAAAAACAAACTGTACCTCGTAACTGTGTTGTGAATTGATATGAACTGATTATACGATTTGGCAACAATATTGTTAGGTAGCTAAATATAGATATGTAATTGATATATTCATTGGAAATAACACATCTAAGCTTCGTAAGAGCTATGTTGTGGGCGATGGGCTAGCAACCTGTCACTGTAATATCACATTTTCTTCATCTATAAACCTGCGATGGCTAAAAGTGGCACTGAAAAGTAATTTTCATATGCTCTGCCTACCCCTTCTGGAAATATAGACGTGAGTTTATTTAAGCCAGATCGCTGTCCAGGTGTACAGTTTATCTGCACAGGGTACGCAGAAGCCTAACGGTGTCAAACTCTTGCCCTGGAATCCGTTTGCTACCAGTATGTATGTTAGCTTCGTAAATCATAATATTTGACGCTGTTAGCAGCGGCAGGTAACCGACCCTACGGGCCCTAGCCCATCACACGTGCCTCGTAAGAGGGTCATTTGTAATGCAGGCCCGTCCGCGACCGTCTCTGCTTCCGGCCCTCAGGGCTTCACTCGCGCCGCCGGGAACTCACTTCCTGGTCACACCGATTTTTGATAACGAATTAACAATAACTCCAAATAAAGATACAACAAACAACTATATAAGCTCCTGAACTACGTATTGAACTGCTGCTTTTTCCTCGGAACTACCGCCAATGCATTACAAACTAAGCTTAGGTATCAGGGCGGCTTGAATATAAATATTACGTACCTACTTTTATGCTTTGATACTTTTAACCTCATTCACGAATTGTATCTAAACGGTCGGGATGTTACGTATGGTATATACCTACATATATAGTTTGGATGTCCAACTACCTATGTTTACAAGTCTGAAAGTAGCACGATTAAAATATTTGATGTCCCCGTTAGAACTTTTACAAGGAGTACTCCTAAAATGCAAATGAGTAGGTAACGTATTCAAAGCAGGACCGCGTGGCACTTTACTCTCTCACACGATATTTTTCTTGCGCAAACGCAAAATGAACGTTGAACTTAAAATGCATTATTCAGCGCACACAACTCTTGAGATAAAGTATGCACGGTGGTCCGGAGAGAATAGTTTTATAGCTTTCCCAGTACTGTCCTAGTCTGTTTCCATTTTGACAAATATAACGGACTTGTTTCACTAAATATGTTACGAAAATAGTCGTATACAGTTTGAAGGTACCATGTCATCTGTCTAATGCACAAAACGGTAATCGGTAAACAAGGCTGATCGGTCAGATTTTATAACCCGTCATGGCTTATTTACGTAATACATATGTGATGCTACTACTAAATAATTAATAGTACTTCCACCAGAAAAGAAAGCCTTCTTGTCTATAAAAACCGATAGTCTATGCACCTGGCTGCTGCCCTAGGGAATTAAGTTCGCGTATGCAGAATTTTATTTCGTGAAAGGTGAGCAGGAGTCTTAGCAAGTATTTTAGACTCTGGTAGACATCTGTCACCTGGTACATTTTCCAGCAATGATGGCATATGATAATAATATTCACCGTGTAAAAGGACCCCTATCTCTTTCGTTCCTAGCGCGAATATATCGGCTCGAAATATTTCTGCGGTAAATAATATTATAGCCCCGATCTGATATTTTTAACGCACGCTCTAACTTTATACTTAGTATATACAAAATTCCAGCGAAGCCCAAATTTCGATAACCTTTCCGTAACTAATTAGCTATGCATCCTACGGCCTTTACAATGGAGACGCGCTCCTTACTTGGCAGCTCTGGTAACCAACCCAGTCACGTTTAGTCGTGATAACGATTACGACCGTAGCTCTTTGGATCATGCCCATTGTTCTTTATCCTCTACAATGCTACTTTCTTATTTGTTTTGTAAGTAGTGTTTACGACGGTGTCTAATAAGCATACGGTCAGCCTGATGGTAAGCAGACTGTATAGCCTATAGCCGCGAGAGGAATCGTAAACGTGCTGCGGCCCTTCGTTCGGGTTGAAGATTTGTTGTGTTGATAGCTCTCTAAGGCTTCTAATCTAAGGCAAATTTTCACAAGCTGCGCATTCTCGCCTTCTGTACCATCTTATTTACCCACCATGAAACTTAAAACGCACAGAGCGCGGCGCAGAGTCGTTGCGGGCCGGAGGCGGTATTGCGGTAAAGCAAACGCGGTCCGGGGCACGTCGCACCAAAAAACCGCGCGGTGTTCGGTAGCGCGGTAGTGTGGAGGCGGCGTGTGTGACATATGAAGGAGTAATCGACAGTTTAGGAAATCTCAAAATTTTCGATCTTTAGGAACATAACACAAGTACCCACATATAATATAAAGTATACATATGTATGGTGTGGTGTTATTTATTAGTTTAACCATGTAAACCTCATTGAGAATCGGTAACATCGAATAGGTAACAATAGTCCTGATCTTTTAATAGTCAAAGCTCTATTTAGTAAACATGGCGGGTATAATTCAAGCCGCTAATTAGCTTTCAGTTAAATGAGTTGCTTGTTGCTCTAAATTTAGAAGTGCACGTTACAGCCGTGCAGGATGGACATTAACAACAAAGTTAAGCACGTAACGTTTTCATGCATTAAAATAACTATACAGAAATGACAATTTACGAGGAAGCGCTCTAGCGGCGCCCGCGTACCGCGCGCAGTATGCAAGGTTCAGCAACGTCGGCGGAGGTCAAATCTTGGATAGGTGACCTCTTTGTGTGGTTACTGACTGAGCGCTCCCGTGCTTTAGAAGGCACGTACATCCCTTGATTTCGACTGCTGTCTATGACAGACAGGCCTTCGCTTCGGGCGGCTTGAGAACTTCTAATATTTAGTCAAGTTGCCCACTCACTTGACAAGTCTAATCCCAATAAGATCTAGAACCCTTTGGGTTGGAAGGTCAGATGGCAGTCGCATAAAAACTAGTGCCTACGTCAGTTCTTGGGATAAGCTAGCGGAACTCGAGGATGCCCAGCATGCAACTGTACTGAGATAACGCTATTTATTAAATTAATTTATTTATTTAGAAATAAAATTTAACAGCATTACAGCATACTGCCAAGGCGCTGATAAACTTAAAACAAAAATCTAATCTAATATCTAAATCTAAGAATCTAAGGAAACAATACAAAACAGCAAAATAATAACTAAAAAATACTTTCACAAAATTGCTTAAAGATAAGTAGAAGTTTGCTCCACTTGTAGGCAAACAGATCGCAATCTGGTGCATATAAGGTTACTTTGTTCAGTAGCCCTTGCGCGTTGACAATTGGTGAGTGCTCATGCGCCACCGTGCGAGCCGCCTCGTTCGCCAAGGGCGATGATGACAGAAATGACAATTTTCGCACTTTACCCAAAGCGGTCGACAGGACAGTGCACATTTCAGTGTTAATATACTTACTATAAAACTAGTGGCTCTGTGAGTAAAAACTGACTCGATAACAAAATTCTATATAATTATTGAACCTTTTCACAAAATTTCACGAGAATCGGGTGAGAAATGCGACCTGTAGACGACAACATCCGGACAGACAGACATACGAAAGAATTTTTGTCGAAAGCTGAAACGCAGACGCTTCGCTAGCTCGGTCAATTAGGGGACAATTTTGTACACAATGGAATTATTTAGTCTCATAGTGTTATGGATATTGGATACTAGACGACGATATATTTAAAAGATATACTTAAATGCATAGAAAACATCCAAGTCTCACGAACAAATGTCTCTGCTCACCACAGAAACAAGTGCCCTTACCGGGATTCGAACCCGGGACCTCTAGCTTCGGAGGCAGCGACACTATTACCAACTAGCCTAAACAGACCGACAAACTACTATAATTTAGGTAATCTGTAATTATACGTACTAATATTTGATGTATGTATACTAATATGAAAATCGAAAGTAACTCTATGTTACCTCTTCACGCTGAACTGATTTGGGTGAAATTTTGTTATGGTAATTTGAGCCCCGGGGAAGGAAATAAGATAGTTTTTATCCCGGAAATCATCTCTTAAGGGCGTTAAGAGTCGCCAGTACGCTAGGCTGAACTCGATCCTTCATACAAACGTAGTTTCGTTCTCATTTTAAAACGCCTTGCTGAAATAACATGAAACGCCTTGCTGAAGTGATACACAATGGAAGCCGCCATATCTAGGTCGGAAATTAGTTTCTGTTGCCAGACATTGTAATAGAAAAAAAATACAGCGCGTTTTTGAGTTTTTTACGTCTTGTATGAAAACCTTAATAATCGCTGTATTTTTTCTCCATTATAATTTCAAGCAACAGAAACTAATTTCCGACCTACATATTCCGGATTCCATTGTGTATACAAAGTTTCATGTTATTCTAGAATGGCGTTTTAAAATGAGAGCGAAACTACATTTGTATGGAGAACCGAGCTTACTGCGGACTCTTAAAGCGTGGAAGTTTATAACTGAGGTACGAGTCCCACGCCGACGAAGTCGCGGGCAAAAGTTGAGCAACTTGAATGACAAAATCCTGACAATTACTTCGATGTATTCTGTGTCGCATACACGTCTAAAATAAAACTATACGAATGAGTATCGCATTGCTGCAGAAATACATAATTTTAATTTTAAAAATGTAGAAAGAAAATATATACAGGAATACTTAACTACTTTTTTAATAAATTAACGCTATAAATCTAACTTTGTCCATTTTAAAAATATCGCAGTTATAATATTTAACTAATTAAGTAATGACATTTTACTTTATAAAAAGATTAGAGTATTTAATTTAATTAAAAGGCCGTTTTATACAATCAAAGATTTTTATGATAGTTTTTCTGTTTTTTTAGTAGGCACTGTACTTTACTTACCTACAATAAAATACAATATTCATATATATGTAGGTATATGTATATTGTATCCCATCAAAAACATAATGTGAAAATGGGAGCCAAGTTCAATATTAAGAATATGCCATGCTTGGTTGTCGTCTCCACCGACAAAAGAATTGAGATCTAAATGGGTGCCAAGTTCCGTAGATCACATTTTTAAAATTAAAATTCACATATTTATCACATTATGTTTTTGATGGGATATCATTACTTTTTGTCTGTATTTGCCAAACGGGGCTTTTTAAGAGCGAATGCACGAGTTACTATACAAAATACCCATATCGATATAGGTGCACCTCAAATATTTGAAGAGTTCCCTCGATTTGTCAAGGACCCTATGATCAGATTCTTACCTGATAACTATGGGACTACCACTGAAGTATACCGTTTCAAACAAAAAAAGAATCTTCCAAATCGGTTAATAAATGACGGAGTTATGAGGTAACTAACTAGCATAAATAATAATAATAATAAAATCACTGTTTTCAGATTTTTTCTGGTGTACACACACAATTATCAAGCTACATGCCAAATATCAGCTTTCTAGGTCACCTAGAAGTGGGTTAGGTTTTTGATTACTAGTCAGTCAGTCAGTCAGTGGTAAAAATGCCGTTTTTTGGAATTTAATATATCAATAACTATTAAACCTATACTTATGAAATTTGGGGTACTAGTTTTTTTTAAAGGATCTGTAATCTGTATACATGTACCAAATTATTATTTTTTATGTCAGATAGATTTGGAGTTATTGGGGGGTCAATAGTGGCTCCAAACGGTTCGTGTAATATAACAGACGGCTGCTATCCGCCAGTTCCTGGGGTAAACTTGGCTGGACACGCTGCCGCGTGTCTAGATTTTATTTTATGGATGCATACTTTGCATGTATCAATCATCTGAATCTAAATATGAAATGCAGAAGGAATTTAATTTCCAACTCGTACTAATTCGAAACAGATTTAATTGAAAGGATGCATAAAAAAAATCTTCACGCTATTGGCATAACGAGCGGATGCTGAGGTAAAAACGTGCGTCACGCCGGCCCCATTTCTCTCCGAGCCAGGAAATGGTCCAAAAACTTCCTCTCCGCGATGTTAGCGAGTCAATAATAGATCCCATCAATTCGACTGAAATCCGATTTGTTATATCCCTCGTGTAAACCGGCGCATGACGTACGAAACGATAGAGTAATAGAGAATCATCGACGGACGCTCAACAACAAGGTCAATTATGTTTACCTGTACTGTTGCCGAAGGGGATTTAAATTGGGAGGAAAATTTGCTGAATAATTCTCCCTAAAATAATAATTTGCCTATCAGGGCTAAGTACCCTATTTATTCCTACGAAAATGTTAATGTTTCCACTATTCTGACTTGATTTACCATATTGGTGGCAATCAGGCGTTTGGTTTGCTTGATGATAAGCAGTTACTGAGCTTTTTGACGGCTGCAATAGTCTGCATAATCTCCAGAAAACCGCACCGACCGACCGTTATTCAATATTTATTTATTTATTCATTGATAAAAATTAACACTAACAGTTCACGTAATTCATGTATACAGGATGATTTCGGGGTCGTGGATCAAGAATCAGTTTCCAGACTTGGTATCTGTTAGCCATTTCAAAAAATATGTAGTGACACGAAACAAACGCATTTTGTTTTTAATTTATTTTGATGGCAAAAATACAAAATCACAAAAAAACATGGTTACCCTACTCTCTGTGACGGATAGTATGGAGAGTTGACAGTGGGGTAGGATTACCAAGCTGTATGAAAGTGTTATTTCGCATTAAAATTTGAAAAAGAAGAGAATTATTTGAGTTATAAACCTTCATACCGACTGTGATGTTGTCTACTTTGAATTATCGACCATGTACGATCATTCCGGATCACGACCCCAAAATCACCCTGTATAAGTATGTTGAACAGAACGAAGTATGGGTTCTTGATGTGAGTTATTCTGTTGCTATGATGATTTCAATGTCTCGTGCCGGGAGTTATTGACATCGAGGAGGGAGCGCCCCGCATGCTAAAGAACGACTCCTTAAGGAGTTACGAGTTTGTGGCCACTTCCGTGCCCCTAAAGGAAGTTCACTTGGCATTCAGGATTCAGCACACGCCCGCGAAATTGTCAACTCCCCTGTTCTCATGATATTCTATTGTTTATTATGAAATGCAAATGCCGATTGCCAAATGGAGTTTTTATTCAAAGTGCATTTTATAACCTCGTCTCTACTATAATATAACATACACTCAGTAAGTATAGGTATTTATTAATAATAATATAATTTTATTTATTGAAAACCATTAGACCACTTAAAACAAAGAAAAGACCATGAAAAACGTTTCCATCTGGCAGGAGAGCATCTTCCACAAAAAACAAAGTTAAGGACTGCAATTAGTGATTTTTAAATCGTTCCACTATGTCACGTAATTTTAATTTCACTGAGTTTTTTTTCGGTTAATCATCAGGATCAAAATGATACATAATAGGGTACCTACCTACATTTAGAGAACGTACCCATACTACGTGACTCGTTCTAAAAATCGTACAAAATGGATCACGTAGTATGGGTACGTTCCCTTAATAACTTACCATCAGGCTTGTTTGCCACTTATGTGGTATTAAATAAAAATAAAATAAATGTACTTAGGTATAGATTTGTGTGGCTGATTCCACTAGCTGCGCTCACGTAAGCAAGAGTAGAGCTTGAATAAACAACATCACAGTAAATTTATAATTTTGTAGGTATGAAGCGTAAATCGAGATGAAACATAAAATCAGATGGTAAACAATTCGAACATTAATCGAAGAGTAGGCAGGTATAAGTACATATTCGTATTGGTTCACCGGGCACGAATGTTTGTGACGATCAAATCAGCAACGCTTAGTGACAGAAGGAAGCCATGATGGGACCAATAAAATACCACGGTTGGTGAGCGTGGATCATGAGATCATGACTAAGTAGGTATGGTACTCATTATCATTATGGTATACCTACATCGAGATCTGAAACGCAGCCAGACAAGTTCGATAAGAAATATACCTTAGATATACCTATATATTTCATTTTTATTCTCATTCGAAATCGCCAACCATCATAATATGTCGAAGACACATCAGAATATAACAAGAGATAGTCTAGTACAAAAATCTGAACTCACTTGGGTGGTAGCAAATTAAATAAGTTAAGTATAGGCATATGCCCAATTTTATTATCTCAGTAAAGTCGCCAAGATGTTTCGAATAAGCGCTCAGGACTTTTAAACCGGTAAGAGGGTTTTAACTTTAAGCGTGTCCACTAGCGCCACCGGTAAATAATTGTGATTATTGAAATTTAACGATAAATATTGAAAAAAGGGGGGCCACTAGCCACTACATACTCCATTTAAGTACCTTTTGAATGCCTGCATTAATCTAGTTTTTATTGTTACGTTGCTGGATTCGTCGATCTATGAGTTCAAAAATAAAACGGCTGTTTGCAGCGACGTATATAGGGGGGGGGGGGTCTGGGGGGTCCGGACAAGGGCTAAAAAGCTTAGCTGCATTGATGGGCTTGAATAGATGTAAATTTAATGAACTTATAAAAAAGTACTACATTTTGCGATAGACAAACTTACAGTTTATGACTTTTAGCTTTTAGAACACGAATAAGTGAAAAAGTTTCACAGTTTTTCGCGTGGTGCACAACAAGTTCAAGTTTTACGATGTTGCAAGAATGGATGATCACTGATTTGGATGATCCATCCATATATCATACTAAATAAAAGCGGCCAAGTGCGGTTTGGCGGCGCCCAGTGGGGGGTTCTGTACCTACTGCTACTAGTCCTAGTTTAGAACCACTATCCTGTACTGTGAGTTAGGAGTAGGGGTCGTATTTTTATAGGAAACTCATGGTACTTTTAGGGCGAGCCAGTTTTTCAGCGATACCTGACTTAGAAACTATTAGACCTATCTTTTTTTTATTATAAATGGGATTGCTCTTGGCCAGCATCTAGCCAGGGGGCAAAGATGATGCCGACGATTAAGCTAGCTCACCCCGAAGATGCCTATTCACTCGTGCCTTAAAAAGGTCTAGGTTATATGAACTCGGAAATACAGACGCCGGCAGAGAATTCCAAACCGTAGGTAGAAGTGCGCATTAACACAAAAAAAAAAACATTTTTCGGTGTCAGTATTTAATAAGAAAAAAATCATGGATTTTTCTTTCATATTTTTTGATTCCACGGTTCGAAAGTTAGGGGAGGAACACAATTATTGTGACTTTTGGAGCGATTATCTCCGATTATATTCACTTAATCAATGAAACTGCTAAGAAACCTCATATTTATTTTTAAAGACCGATCAATTGATGTACCACATGTTAACCTAGAATTTTTTTGATTTTCAGTTACTTGTATGGAGTGCCCCCATTTATTTTATTTTTTGGTTATTTTACTACGTAGCGTCTTACAAAACATCTTTAATCCAAATTTTATTTCTTTGTTTGCTGTGTGTAGCTTTTGATTAAAATGCCTACTTATGAGATACGGACTGACAGACGGACAGTGCTTTAGGATGTAAAACTCTGAGTGTCGATTAGTAAGGCTAATACTATTGCTCGTGGAAAGATCTCTCAGGACTTATGAAGAACATATTTTCCGCATTTCTATCAAAATGTATGGAGGTACCTCATTGTCTTTCAATTTACGTTTTTGCGTTTTTTGGGTGCCGTACCTCAAAAAGAAAAAAATATATTCATCCATATCACGCTATTCCTTATCACGCTTCTTGTTTCTCACAGGCGTGGTATAAAAAAAAGGATCAATCGTGGAGCAAATATTTATTTTAGACATGGGGGGCAATTATGAGGGGTAAATTAGAAAATAAAAACAAGTTTTCTAACTATATCGTGTGATATACCTATCAAATAAAAGGTGTTTTATATGTATTTGAAAAAAAAAATTGAAGTGATTTGAGAAAATAGACGAAAATTGATCTCTGAAACTACAAGCCTTAACTACAATTTTGAAAATAAATACACAAAACAGTCCTGTCAGTTTTTGAGATATCTTTATCATGTGAATTTCCTTTGAAGATGCGACTGTTTTGATTCGAAGTAAAGGATAGTGGTTTCACATGTGGAGTGGTAGTGGTGGGAATGGAGCCATTCATTGTGCGTAGTCCGACACGCACGTGGCCGATTTTTTTGCTAAAGAAAAATTTCGAGCTCGCTACGCTCGCGCATTCATTTATTGTGTGATTAGATATCCTGATGGGCCCCCCCCCCCCCCCCCCCCCCCCCTTAGAACTTCTATATCTACGTGCTTGGCTGTTTGAACTTTGGACGCATATTAAATCGACGCCCTTTTTGTGTTAGTCATTATTACTTCCGCTTTTTTTTTTCAATATTTAACGTTAAATTTAAATAATCACAATTAAAAAGTAACGTATGAAATGGATCACTCACGTCTTTAAGGTCGAATATCGCAATATTCATTAATCACAATTATTTACGAGTGGCGTTTTTTTATTTACGATTGACCTCTTAACCGGACCGTTAAATACGTACCTATCACAAATTCGAAAAACCAACACAGTTTTGTGATTTCTATAATAATCACTGTGTGAACGGCCATTCTACACTATGTCATACATTATACAGTTAACAATTACGCGAAACGTCTCTCATCCTTATGGTGGCCGCGGCAGTCTCACTCATCGCAGACTGGTGATTTATTATGTTTATGCATCGCATCATCTCAAGCTGCGGCCTCCAGCCGTTCTTTAAATAAGATTTAAATTGTTTGTCTCGCGCTCCAGACGGACAGATCGAATAATTGGCGAGCATTGAAGGTTCAACCGAAAAGAAATGCGAGGTTTTGCGTGAAACTAAATTCTAGGAAGCATACTTTCCTAAATACCGATGAGCGCTTATTGCAAACACAAAAGTAGTTAATGTAGAGTTCATGTTTTATATAAACTGTCAGTTTGAGGAAACGTAGGTAGTTAAAACAGTTTTGCAATATAAGTACCTAACGTGATTTATAGACACGGCTGGACTACGGAAGCTGGCGTGAGTTCTTAGAAAATTGAGAATTTTGTTCAACCGTCGTCGTCTCAAACATCTCAGACTGTGTGTCGGCTGTTACATACAATGTTATGTTATGACTAAATAAACTCGTCTATGACTTAACTTGATATTTTGAACTACAAAGCATTCTGAGAATGCATAGAATTCGAAAAAGCGTCGTTTTAAAATTAGATCCTGCATTTCCAGAGACCGGGAATAAACAGAAGGGGTAATTTTAATTTCCGCATATTGGCGTGTTCGGCGCGGGCGCAGCGAATAGTCTGCAGCTGAGCCGCGGCCGTTTAGAATTCCGCGGCACGCGCGGAGCCATAAATTCAAATAAGACTACAAATAATTTTTAAGAAAAAAAACCGACTTCAATGGGGGAGTCCGGTGAAAGATTATTAATCTTAGATGGTGCACTCTTAGATTCCATACAATAAAATACAAAAATGGCTATAAGTATGTTTATAATGGTAGAAGACTAAGTACCCTCAATTCCTCATGAAATCATGGAAAAACCTTGCTTGCTTGACAAACAAAACGAAGAGAACAAATCGCCAAACGTGAACTACGCGTCGTTGAAGAGTTCCGTTCTGATCATCATCAGCAGTTCCACTTCATCAAAGGTCACTTTTATGAATGAAAATGCTTGATTAGTTCATGAAAATACTAAAATCACTATTTGTGTGCCTTTCACATTTGAGGAGTTTCCTCGATTCCTAATGGATCCCATCATCAGAACTCGAGCATGACAAAAATCAATCGTGAAAATAGAACTTGCTTAACAAACACAGCTAGAAGGACAAATCGCCGAACGTGAACTTTTAGTCGTTGAAGAGTTCTGTTCTGATCATCATCAGCAGTTCCACTTCATCAAATGTCACATTTTTGTATGAAACTGCTCGATTTGTTGATAAAAACACAATAATCACTATATGTTTTCCTTTAAGATTTGAGGAGTTCCCTCAATTCCTCATGGATCCCATCATCAGAACTCGAGCATGACAAAAATTAATCGTGAAAATAGAACTTGCTTAACAAACACAGCTAGGAGGACAAATCGCCAAAAGTGAACTTTTCGTCGTTGAAGAGTTCTGTTCTGATCATCATCAGCAGTTCCACTTCATCCAATGTCACATTTTTGGATGCAAATGCTTGACTTGTTGATAAAAACACAAAAATCACTATATGTTTGCCTTAAAGATTTGAGGAGTTCCTTCAATTCCTCATGGATCCCATCATCAGAACTGCCTTTTGACAAAAACGGGACCAACTTGGATATATATACATACAATCAAAAAAAGAATTTTTCAAATCGGTTAAGAAATGACGGAGTTATGGAGTAACAAACATTAAAAAAAAAAAAACATACAACCGAATTGATAACCTCCTCTTTTGAAATCTTGAAGTCGGTTAAAAATAATTGTTGAGTCCGAGGGTAAGACGATGAGAATCCCTTTTAATTGAGGGTTAAAAACTAACCTTATTCCAATATCCCTAAAGTATAAAATTACTCTGAAAATTTAAAGACTTTAGAGTCCGCAGTAAGCTCGGTTATCCATACAAACGTAGTTTCGCTCTCATTTTAAAATGGCATGTTGGAATTATTTGAAACTTTGTATACACAAGGGGATCGGAAATTACAAATTAGTTTCTGTTGCTTGAAATTATAATGGAGAAAAAATACAGCGATTATTAAGGTTTTCATACAAGACCTAAAAAGTTCATAAACTCGCTGTATTTTTTCTCCATTACAATTTCTAGCAACAGAAACTCATTTCCGACCTAGATATGGCGGATCCCATTGTGTATACTCACTGCAAAAGTTTCATGTTATTTCAGCATGGAGTTTTAAAATGTGAACGAAACTACATTTGTATAGTGAATCGAGTTCGGTCGAGCGTAGGTACGTAGTTTTATTAATTAACGAAAACTTGCTGTTCTAATCTCGCTCCTGGTTTTAACCAACTTTTTTTTATTTGCAGGTCGGACATCGTCGAAAAAAAGCAACGTGTACACGCAAGAGAAGCACTGAAGTATACACCTGTGAATACCACCGATTATGTACAATTGTACAACAATACAGTACAAATAATATGTTCAATGTGACGTACAACCTCGCAATTAGAGGATAAGAAAATCTGGATAGGACTAAAATGGTTAAATAAAATGAGTATAGATTTTTAAAACATCGTTTTATTTATTGACCGGCTGTCACCGGTATGCCTGCGCAAGTCATTATACTGCGATGCAATATGCAATCAATTAACTAAACTCTTAACCCTTTCTCAGGCAGGCAGTTGAAAAATTACAATCGAATGTTAAAATATATGTATATTTGACTGGTAAGATAGCACGATAGCTTATATACGTCACGTTATATTATGGCCGAAATGTACTAAAACGTACCCGGACCCGGGTATGTCCTAAAACTACGACCAAGACTACCGGGGAATGGGCAGCAGCATTCCTAGAGTGCGGTGGAGATACTGCGATCGCCAACCCGCATGCCAAGCGTGGCGATTATGGCATTTACCCCCCATGAAATTGGGGGAGGCCTATGTCCAGCAGTGGACGTCCTAGGGCTGATATGATGGTACTAAAACGTCCCATAAAACGTGACGGTATAAGTACTTATGTATACGCTACCGTGCTAGTAGCTAGGCTGAATCACTAGTTTGCAAAGAAGGTAAATAAGCACTTAATTTTTTTATCACATTCGCAACCGTATCGCCCAACTGATTTTGGAGTAAAATACGGGTACAGCGAGTAATTTTATATCGAGCTTTACATTCTAGGGCGCGTAACCCGCGCGGCTCGCTCTCCAAATAGATTTGACCGTAGCTTGTCTAGCACATCATTACGCGCCGCGGCGGTATAAACAACTCTATTGCGCGCTGATAAAGTTTACATTTTATTATCTATAAAATACCCGCTAAATAGCTGCGGAAGGAAATGATTCCTCCACGTCGTCGTCGCAGCTGGCCCGCACCAACCGTAACATTCATTTTCGACTATTATGGAATTCATTCGAATATTAACTGATATCTTCAGTATGATAAATTAATTCTCTTAACCCTTTCATATTTGAATGAATTGATTACTCAGACGCCAAGGTATCAAAAATTGATGTAACGTTTAAACCGGGCACGACGACACACGACCACTTTGTAGGTTCTTGGCGTTCAAAGGGTTAACGCTTTTCCGGGCCGCACCAATGTAGGCTTTACAAAACATTAACCCCTTCATTCCCTCAGTTAGCTAAAATGTTTGGTTCCTTTCTCACAAACATAAATGTCAAAGTGGCTGATAAGGACAAATGAACTTTAGCGGCATTTTAACTAATATAGGTTTGATGAACGTTTATGAATAAAGGGGTAAATGTATATTCATAATGGTTACGTTTTGGTGACTCATGAAGAGCCACTTTTTACGAAAATGAAATCTAATTTGAACCTTAAACAGGAGCACTAAGATTAAAATTCTTTTGACATGCGTGGAAAAGGATTAACACATACATATATTGTCTTCATACTCTGCTTCAAACTAAGTGTAGTTTTTCGACTTGGGAAAGTAATTTTCTATTAGTAAATAAAACATGGATTATTTCAAAATATCAATATATATTATCAATATACTCGTAGGTACTTACCTCCACAGTGTAAAACTCAAGCAAAATTGCGATTATATTATATTAAATTACATTATAAACTAATTACCAATATTTAAACATACCTCAAGTCTCAAAAATAATAATTTACTATCAAACCTTTAGTTTTGAACTGTATCGCGCGTTCCTATGGATCGTATTTAATTTAGATAGCAAGTGTTTCACTCAACTTGAAACATTATGAAATATAAACTAATAAATATTAGTAGTAATTCATGGCAAATTTTTAATTTGATAGTGGATATAGAAGTTTGTGTGATTTTTGTTTTAATTACGAAATAATCACTACTACCGAATAATGCTTGTAAAAATAATAACCTCGAGGGTAACTGTAGAATTTAAGTGTAAATGTAAATGGAATTTATTCTAATTCAGATGGAATGTAGACGCAAGAGTGAAACACGCGAGAAGGTGACGGAAACTGTAAAATAAATGAACACAAAAGTATTACAAAATAAAAATTATAACACTTAAAATTAAAACTGTACAATGTGATCTTAGCTATTTCGTGCATTATAGGGCATACATTGATGCGTAGCGGGTAGTACGTCTCACCCTCACATATTGTTCACTGTTATAGCACAAACTAACAGTAGTCTTCATTTGAGTTTCCATAGGAAACCGTTAATACTAAAACTATCATAACAACTCACACAGTACCCATTATCTAAAAATGCGAAACCTAAGTCTCAACGAGTTTAGCAAATATTAATAAATGCAAGTTTACTGGGACACTCTGAAGTCAGTCATATTTTAAAACTATCGCTCGACACTGAATCTTAGTATAGTTATTTGCCAGGTACTGAAGAATTATGAAATACTTTGTAATTTGACACCTCATTGGAAATTGGTCCCGGACCTCTAACAACTAGTTTTCCTTTTCTCAGGAACTCAGGCGCACCCAACATGTGCCCCATTCAAAATCTTGATAAGCTTTTCTATTTGTTAAATTGTTTTGTTTGCTTCTTGCAAAATGTCGAGGTGACAGACAAATGAATATTAACTAAAAATAAGCTCGACTCTTATGAATAAAGGCATCTCTCCGGGATCGACAATATTGAACTACAACTTATGAGTCAATTAAATTCACACAAAGTCGGCGCACGCAAACCATGACATCCATTACAAAAATTCGAGATTCACATGATGGGAATAGATATTATTATTGATAACTTGTTATAAATATATTGCGACGCCGAGTTTGTATGAAATGGAATTTGCTCCTGTAATAGGGTTACGTTAAAAACTTTCGACTCGTTGAGAATTTACCAACAAATATTGAAATGCTCTGTTGGAAGTAGCGAATTCTGTTATTACTTTTCTCTTCTCTTTGACTGGGTTTTAGTCAAAGGCTAATCTTTCGTATGGTATGACACTAAGTGCTGAACGAATTTGAATTAATTCACATTCCTTCAGCATTTACAGTGGCATTGATTCTTATCAAACACAGACGAAAGGTTAAGGTACCACGAGTCAGAAGTGGCTAACGCTAACTTTATTGCCGCGCACTAAACTCAGATATTTTTATTGAAGTAAATTGACGTTTACTATTATTTTGCACCCTGATACAGCAAGTAAACTCAGGGTAAATGGGCACGGCACCGACGGTCTGATGCGGAACGAAAGAATATCTTACACACGGCAACTTTTTACAGCGATGCAGTCGCGATAGCGTAGCGTGACATTTTCGATTTGCACGGCTAGCACAAGCAACGCGCGCGAGATAAGACTATCCGTCTCTATCTAATGGGTACACACAGAAAGAGACTGTTAGTCTATCTCGCGCGCCGTCTTGTGGCATGCGGATGTAATGCAGTCGCGCGAGAGTGCAATGTGAGTTTGAATCGCTGCAAAAGGTTGCTACATGTAACCGTTCTATGCCGCAAGCCAGCGCCGTCCTAAAAGATGACTATAGTTTTAGAATTGGAACTAATCGTCAAGTCACTCCAGGTAGGCATGTTCGTAGTTCCGGCGCAGCACTAGCTGGCGCGCGCGGGCCGCGGCTCGTCGGCGGGCGCCGCGTACTCGGCCACCGCGTACAGCGGCCGCGCCGGGATCGACGACACGGCGTCGTACCTGCGACAGTACATTTTATAATTACTTTCCTGCTACTCCTTTCCAGCGCCGGATTTCCGCGTAGGTCTACAAGGCCCCGGGCTAGAGGCCTCAGTGGCGGAAAATTACTAACTTTTTTATTATCATTTAGTGATGGAGGGGGGCTCAAATGCCAAGTGCCTACTGGAGCCCCTGGGTCTCTAGTTCGGGTCTGGTCCTTTCGAGAGTGTACAAAACTAGTCATTATTCATATTGGTATTGATTGACATCCTTATTGTGAATCTGTAATTCAGTATTTGGGCATGAACGCCTCGCTCAAGTATTTGTATTGCATCTCTTTTCTCAGCGACGTCCTAGGCGCGAATGTTTCCATATTCACACGTCTCGCGCTCACGCACTGCTTGTCTATAAACAAAGCTTACCAAGACTATAAAGAAAAAAATAATGTACCTTGGGTATTGGAAATGGTTTATAAGCACAAAACATCAAAGATAACATAAATATTACAAGAGTGTTGTCGCCGTAACAAAGTAATCTTAAACCTCACAATAACCAGAGCTAGTGTCGATATCAAATAATAAAAATCATTACTAAGACAGATGGTTGTATTCAAATTTAAATAAGAGTAACAATAGATGATTTATCATTGTTATACATTAAACTACTTTGTGGCAAAGAAGCATTCATTTGCTCAAGTTAAAATTTATGGTAAGCCATCAGGCATTTTAAACAAGTTCTTAATTTAGCCGCACAAGAGCTCATTGTCATTCTTCCGCTACCGTTGGCTCGAGTGGGCCACAACACTAATACATATTTTGCCGGAAGTTTCAAAAAAAACTCTCGAGAGCCGGGACCCGGAAGGTTGTGTTAACCAGTTTATATAAAAGCCGAGACACACCGAATGCGCACCCCACGCACAAGCGCACGCGCACGTGTTGCGCACGCATTCGGTGTGGCTCGGCCTTTAGAGTAGGGGGAGCACTGACTTGTTGGAGCGGTACTTGTCGACGATGGCCTGGTAGCGCTGGCGCGGCGCGTGCGCGTGCGAGCGCGCCAGCTCGCGCAGGCACGGCGCCAGCTCGCGCAGCGCGTAGCCCGCGTGCGCCGCCAGCGCCGCCGGCCACGCCGCCGCCGCGCACTCCTGCCCAAACACAGCGCATTAACAATAGGCTACGTCCCAATGGTACATTACTACAGACGCCGGGACAAAAGGGGTCGCTCGCTTCCCTCGGCCGTCTTTATGTCTTCGGCCGGCAGCCCCATATTTCCCGCCGAGGTATGTATAGTGCTTTTCACATACACGCAATGAAATAAACAACAAAAAAATCAAAGTTTTATTTTTAATACGCATAGTGGCAGAATGTCATGACGCCTGTGCCACAAATTTATGTGAAATGGCATAGAGAAAATAAGTAATAATAGAGAGCTAAATCCATATGACTTCATACATCATTTTTTACTTATTATTTCGTAGTCGATATCTAGCGTCAAATAGCGGAATTATCAGTACTGCTTGCTACTCGACAATAGACGCCGTGACGAACGAACAATCGAATGCTCAACCATTTTTAGCTAATATTACTTAGTCGGCTCATAAGTTCTGTCATATACATAGTATCAAATAAAAACAAAAGTTTAAGTTTATTCCGTATAATTTGTACAGCGTTTGAAAGCTTATAAACTAGAGAATCTAAATGTATAACATTTATTCAAAATGACCGCCATAATTATCTACACAGGCTTGAAGTCTGCGTGGCCAGTCGTCAATGGATTCACGCACCACTTTCATGTCGATATTGGCCACTGCCGTAGCAAGGGATTTTTTCAGCGAGTCTAGATTTGCATGAGGTTTTGAGCACACCTTTTCCTCTAAATACTGCCATATTGTATAGTCTAACGCAGGGGTTCCCAAAGTGGTCCAGGTGGACCCCCAGGGGTCCACGAACGATGTGACAGGGGTCTACGCTGGAGTGGCAAAAAAATAGGGGTTCACAGTTTGTACGTGGGGGTCCACGAAAATTTATCTGGTTTCGATGGTAAATAACGAAACAGATAATGATTTTTGTATTATTTTTATAGCCTGGACGACTGATAAATATATAATAAAAATATTGCGTTCCTCCGTGATAAATATTTCGGTGAATCAAACTACCTATACTATATTATTAAAATTACAACTTTCGGCTCCAAAACTTGTCGACTGCAAGTCTGCAACATATCGCGAACGAGCTGTTGGACAAACGAACAAGTCTAGGCTTGCGAAGCACCGTCGCGTCGCTATCGCCGGCGCCGACCAAAACGCTTGTTCGGACGTGCAAAGGGACGAAATACCTATGACTTACGGTAATGTGCTGTGCTTGTATGCACTTGTTTGATTCTTCACCAATAAATACGAATGCTAAGAACAAACGTTACTCATTTGTTTCCGGATTTCGACTACAAAAGTAAAGTGAATTGCTGTTCCTGGTTGCCAGAATCGTGTCGGAAAAGTAAGTACATTATTTGTTTATTTGCTATACAACTTATAGGTATCTCTTTTTGTAGTTAATATATTTGTCTTCTTTGTGTATGATAGACATGTATGAAATATGAAATAATGAACATTACGATTATTACCTACCTACTTCCATAAAACAACAGACAGCCGAAAAAAGTTTATTAGTATTCTTTTTTTGATTCATAGCGAAAAATTATAAATTCTGTTCTATAAAATAGCCATATCCTGTTAAGTAAGACTAAGAAGAAGTTAAGTAAGAATGTTAAGATCACAAAAACTTTTTTATACTTACAGGTAGCTAATTTGAAACATGGCGGAGCCAAAGAAGAAAATTAAGTGTCGACAGTACAGTGTGGAATATTTAAAATTTGGCTTTCTTCCATCAAACGCGGACAAGCGATTGCCCATGTGCCTTTTATGCAATAAAGTTTTGAGCAATGACTCTATGAAACCATCGAAGCTCGAAGATCATCTAAAAAGGTGCCACCCTGATAAAACAGGTAAAGATTTGAAATATTTTCAATCATTGAAAGAAAAATATGAAAAGAGACCCACCCTGCAAGGTATGTTCGCTTCAACATCTGAAAGTAACGATGATGGCTTGCGGGCATCTTACAACATCTCATTACTCATAGCGAAATCTGGAAAACCCCACACCATTGGTGAACAGTTAATTTTACCCGCTGTTGAAGAAGTTTTAAAAACTGTTCTGCACAAACCTCCATTTGACATACTCAAAAAAATTCCTTTGAGTAACAACACTGTACAAAGACGTATTGACGAAATGAGCTCTGATATTGAAAGTTTCTTGTGTAATTATCTGCAAACAACTCATTTTTCTATTCAACTGGACGAGTCAACTTTACCTGATAATGAGGCATTATTATTAGCATTTGTGCGATTTGTTATGGACGAAGAAATTCATGAAGAGCTATTATTCGCCAAAACTTTGAAGACTGACACTAAAGGTGAATCGATATTTAACATCCTGAGCGATTTTTTAAAAGAAAAATCAATTCCGTTCACAAACGTTACATCGGCGGCAACAGATGGAGCTCCTGCAATGGTCGGGAAATATCGTGGGTTCATAAGCCATCTAAAAAAAATGATACCAGATTTAACTGCAATTCACTGTGTCATCCACCGACAACACTTAGTAGCAAAAAATTTGAGTGCTAGACTGCACCAATCGCTCCAATTTGTGATTAACGCGGTTAATAAAATAAAAAGCAATGCTTTGAATACGCGTTTATTTGCCCAATTGTGCGATGAAAATGATGAATACTTCCGACGATTGCTCTTACACACTGAAGTACGCTGGTTGTCGAAAGGTGCATGTTTAACAAGATTTTACTCACTTTTTGAGTCTGTCTTGGAGTTTCTGGATAGTAAAGCTCGAGATTTAAAAGAAAACCTGATCAAGTTCAAAGCAGATATCGCGTATTTGACAGATTTGTTCAAAAAGTTTAATGATATTAACATACAACTGCAAGGGGACAAACTCAATTTAATTAAAACAAAGAGTGTGATTTCCACTTTTCTTGGAAAATTGAAGTTAATGAAGCAAAACATTAGTCGACGCGAATTTTCCCAATTCTCAAGCTTGTCACAGGTAGAATGCGAGGATGATGATATTCAGACATATGTTCAACATTTGATTGCCCTGCATGATGATTTCAAAACCAGATTTGAAGACATTCTCACGATGGAAATACCACCATGGATTATAAATCCATTTGATGAAATGGAAGCGGAGAACGTGATATTGCAAGAGGAGCTACTTGAGCTTAGCACTAATGAGGAGCTGAAGGTGAAATATAAAAAAGGGTATCAAACTTTTTGGCTGCAAGCAGAAATACCCGAAAAATATCCTGGACTGTGGAAAATTGCGAGAAAGCTTTTGATATCATTTCCCTCGTCATATCTTGTGGAAAAAAGTTTCAGCACCGTTACAAACCTTTTAACGAAAAATAGGAACAGACTGAATATCACAGAACGAGGAGATTTGCGATTATTCCTGACAAAACTGAACCCAAATATTGACAATTTGTTGTCAATTCATCAAGGTCATCCCTCCCATTAATTTTGAGTGTCATTGTACTTAGAAGTTACGTAACAATGTTTAATTTTAATTATTTTACGACTGTTATTATCATCATAAATATTATAAAGTACTCGAATAAACACAACACAAGCAAAATATACTATATTTAATTTTATTTCACCACTCCGAGATTTAGATTTGATTGATTTTATTTTATTTGATGCTGGAATAGATAGGTTGTGAGTAGATGTCAAAAAAGTAAAGTATTTATTATTGACAGCATATTAACTAATCATTTTTCACTTTTTTTTCTAAACCTGTAAAGAACATTTATGTCACACCTGGCTAAAAGTGGATTTTTTCGCCCGATACATGTGCGGAAATAGCCGCTTTTTCGCCAAATGTTGACATAAAATGATGTATACAACACGGGAGATAATAAAGAAAGCCTTGATCGCACATTTGCGTCCTTCGCTTGCAGCTCGGGCCGTAAATATCTGCGATCTCGGCCTTTCTTTATATTATCTCCCTAGGTGTACATATAATATACTATACTATTTCATAGTTATATCGTCACCAGAGTTAGGTAATAGTCACATTTATGTAATTTTTTGGGAATATGGTGTAGGCTGTAGAGTAGGGGGTCCACCAGAACCAGCAAATTTTTTAAAGTGGTCTATGAGAAAAAAAAGTTTGGGAACCCCTGGTCTAACGGATTAAGATCTGGGCTAGAGGAGGGCCAATCTTCATGCCGTATAAAGTCGATTTTATTGGAGGCGAGCCTGGCTTGTGTAGACTTTGCCTTATGGGCTGGAGCAGAGTCCTGCTGGAAAACCCAATGCTGGTTTAGAAACATCGTATGGGATAGTGGTTTCACAATATTAGTCAACACCGTGTCTTGGTACACTTTGGCACTAGTTTTTACTCCTTTCTCACAAAAATGCATACTAGTGACGCCCGCATAAGAAACTCCCAGCCAAACCATCACAGATAAAGGGTGATGACCTCTTTGAATACGGAGAATGCTATTAGACGCTTCTTTACTATTGCGAGCGTACACTCTATCATTTTGTTTATTACAGTTTTCTTCTATGTCAAAAATTTTCTCGTCCGAAAACAGTATACAACGATGCTTATTTTTAGCGTACTTCTTCAATAAAGCTTTAGATCTTTTAAGCCTTAAAGCTTTAAGCCGACCATTGAGAAGATGGCCAGTTTTTCGTTTATAAGCACGAAGTCTCAGGTCTTGATTAAGCACTTTTTTCACCGTGTTTCTGCTCAAACCCATCTGGAGGGCCATAACTTTTTGTTTCCTAGCGGGATTTCTGGCAATGCGTGCCCTAATTGCTAGTACAACAGCTGGAGTCCTAGCTGTACGCGGACGACCGCTTCTTTTCTTGTCATTTAAACTAGAGACCTCACTGTATCTTTCTATGGTACGATACACAAATCTTAGAGAGAATTTTAAATTTTCAAGTAGCTTAAAAATTTTAGTCGGCGAGTGTCCACAACGATATAGTGCAATTATTGCGGTACGGCTATCTTTAAGCGTCCACTCCATGTTAAATAAAACAGAAAATTGCAAAATTATACTATTCAAATATTTAAAAAAGATTCGAAATTCAAATGCACAACGGTTTTTGTTTTAGGAGTTCCAAATTTAAATTTTAAAGGCCAGTGACAGAACTTATGAGCCGACTAAGTATAACCGGATTAACCGGAACTCTGTTTTGAACTCATTCTGCTTTAAATATTAGTAGTTAATTGTTGAGAAATACACTTTTCGTCAGTAGCGACATACGTGACATCTAGTATCTTTATAGCAGTACTGATAATTCCGCTATTTGACGCTAGATGTCGACTACGAAATAATAAGTAAAAAATGATGTATGGAATTAGCTCTCTATTCTTACTTATTTTCTCTATGGAAATGGAAATTAAAAAAAGAGCACTTTGCCGGCCTAGCCCTAGGGCTGCAAGATTTGTATGAAATTCCATTAACGACCTCTTGTCCTAGCCGAACCTGAAACGTCATACTTCGCAGCCTATTATAAGGAACATAACATCAATATTTCATTACATGTTTGAGAAAAAAATATTAACGTAGTAGCGCCTGTGTGCTAACATTACCCTAGCACCCCATTCCCCCTAGTAAGTGGGGCTCCGTAACGAGCGGCGTTCGGCGCCCCCTAGGACCGCTGCGCCCGTGTGCAACGTACACCCTGCACCATAAGGTAAAGACGCCTCTGATGCCATTCGAACCACTTTTTAAAGGGGATTAAATGTTTGTATGGGACCGAATACGATTAAAACACAACAAAAGCCGCAAATGAGGGTCGAAGGTGGATATTGTTCTCGGGTACCAAAAACACTCGATACTAATTGACAACATTTAATTTTTTTATGCAGGCTTTTTTCCGATGAAATCAAATAGAGGATAAAAAATCAAGTACAACTACATTCTTAAATTATCGAAAATGTTCCAATTTCATATAAATAAATATTTTTCAAAAGTTCCTCATTCTAAAAGAGAATAAGTGACAAGTAAGGCGTCACAGCGTAACAAATCATACAGAAGCACTGTTAATAAGGCAGATTTACTCAAGAAAGTGAACGGCTGTTCTTTTTTTGCGCTGTGACTGTCACAATTAATAGTAGTGACGTCATTACGACGATGGTAGGCTTTCTTTACATTTTCGTGAATATTTAGAAAACTAATAGCTATAAAAATTGTGTGTAGCTATAAAAACCAGTGCATTTACTCCTTTTTTTATATATATACAAATATTGTGTGTGTATTATTCCCGTAGGGTTGCGATCAATCCTGTCATAGGGACCAAGCTGAAAATCAGCGCTGGGAAGCACGCCTAGCTTACGCTGAGACTGGTACCCATTACCTTGCACTTAAATATGTACCTATCTAGAAATAACTTACTGTATACCTTTTGTTTTGTATTTTTTGTGTTTGCGGTAATAAATGTATTTTGATTTGATTTTGAAAAATAAAAAAAAATATTTTGGGGTTTCTTGTTAACAAAGTAACGAAATGTGTTAAGTCAAAGTCAAAATATTCTTTATTCAAATAGGCCTAGCAACAAGCACTTTCGAATCGTCAGTTATAACATGTATTAACATATACGAGGGTGGTTTGAGAAGTAACTTGGTTTGATATGAAAAAAAAAATTTTGATCGATTGTATATATTTTATTTTTCGACATAGTCCCCTCGAAGCTCGACGCACTTGCCCAACGTTTCTGCAACTTCTCGATGCCTTCACGAAAATGCGTTTCTTCGAGGTCCTCGAAATACGCGTTTACCTCCTGTATCACATCTTCGTTGGAGTTAAACTTTTTCCCCGATAAAAAGATTTGGGTGAGGAAGGAGTTCAAACCGTAATTCCGACAATTTTTGTGCAGCGACACGACTTGAATGCACCGGTGCGTTGTCATGGTGAAACATTACTTTCTTTCTTGCCAAACCTGGCCGTTTCTCGGCTATCGCCGCATGCAATTGGTCCAACAGTGATGCATAGTATGCCCCAGTAATGGTTTTTCCCTTCGCAAGGTAATCAATTAAGAGAATCCCCTTTGCATCCCAAAAAACGGATGCCATCACTTTTCCAGCTGATGGAATGACCTTGGCTTTCTTTGGAGTTGGCTCACCACGACCAACCCATTGTCTGGACTGTTGTTTCGTCTCCGGAATATAGTGATGAATCCAGGTTTCATCCATTGTCACAAAACGGCGAATAAAGTCTGTTGGATTTCTTTCAAAGACCTGGAGATTATCCGCAGATGTTCGCATACGAACACGCATTTGTTCTGGAGTGAGCAGCCGCGGCACCCACCTTGCACACAGCTTTTTCATGTGCAGTTCGTTGTGCAAAATAAAATGCACCCGCTCAGAAGAGATGTTTGTGGCTTCAGCTAATTCGCGTACCTTCAATCTTCTGTCGGTTAAAACCAAATCATGGATTTTATCGACTATTTCGGGTACAACCGCCGTTTTTGGGGCTCCAGGACGAGGTGCATCATCAATGCTTGTCCTGCCTCGCTTGAACTCATTCACCCAAAGTCGAACTGTCTCATAGGAAGGACACGAGCTACCCAATGTAGGTAAAATCCTTTCATGGATTTCTTTTGCAGTTTTACCTTCCAAAAAAAAGAACTGAATTACACCACGAATTCCTATTTTCTCCATTTTGCCGCGCTACTCCGATCACTTTTGTTTAAACTACTGTCAAATCTAAAATTCCCGCCAAAAATGACATTTGGCCACAGATAAATTATCTTGATTAAATAATCTTTGTGAATAGTTACATAGATTACACTAACGCCATCTATCGGTATCCGAAACAAGTTACTTATCTAACCACCCTCGTATATTAATTAATTATTTAGAGCAATTTATTGATGCTATTATTATTCTTTAAAATAAATATTGTATTGTTGTAGACATGTCAAAGTAAGAAATTATTTTGTAGTAAAATTCACAATAGGATCGTCAAAACATAAATAATAATAATAATAAAAAATATATAAAAAATAGAAATCTAGACAGTTTCTAGAATAAAATCAAAATATAAAAAAAAAAGATCATATTAATATCTAATGCCATAATGATTAATTCATTAAGATTTCATACTACTTAAAACTTTGAAATGTTGTCAATTGACAGGAAATTATGACGTCATTACGCACGAGCCCCGTACTAACTTTGTATGGGAAAACAAGAAAATTGCTATTTTAATCGTGAAATAGTGCGTTTAAGTACATAGTTGTTATACAATTACTTTTTTACTGATTTTTTTTAATTAAAAATGGGATTGCTCTTGGCCAGCATCTAGCCAGGGGGTAAAGAGGAAAATTCATCTAAATTATATTGGTAGCCTTTATTTAACTTTTAGATGATAAAAAATACATATTTTTTATAAACTTTCAACTTCGTAGTTTATTATTTTTATAATTTTCATTTTGGGATGACAGACTACAATATGGCAGTTTCTCTTCTCTCTACACAATCGATACCTAAATAGAAATAGTCTTAGTTTTATTTTTCAAAACGTCCGGGTTCAATTCGCGAGCTGACTAAAAGTTTTTTTTAATGTATGAATGCAGTTTTCTTTGTTACTTAATTCGATGACGTGGTTCCTAATAACAGATCTTCGCATGTCTTATAGTTTCAGACTTTCCCATACTGACCGATATAAATGTTGCTCCCTGTATACTTTAACTTATGTTATATATGGATAATGAAAGCAGTGTAGTATTTGAGATCTATGTACAAAGTAGCAGTATTGTCACCTGGATTTCAGCCAGGTCATGTGCCTCAGATGCTAACTGCGAGTAAGTGAAAGTGACGAGGACAAACATGTGAATTACTGTGAATAGTGAGTTAAAAACAGTGTACAAATAGTTTTTACCAAAGTTACTGTTACTGCAGTTACACTCACGCTGAGAACACACATGTTACTGCAGTTACACTCACGCTGAGAACAGTCTTGGCTTAATCCTTCTCCGCGTTGCATCCTTTGCTGCCCTATGGTTCTTTAACAGATGGGGGTTTTGGTTGTGACAGCTCCTCCTCAAGCACATGCTATTGCTACACTCACGCTGGGAATAGTGTCGGTGTGCTCCTTCTCCGCGTCGCAGTGACAGTACAGGCAGTGGCGGGCGGTCGCGAGGGACGCGGCTGCGATCACAGACGGCTTGTACTGCAAGTACGGGTCCGCCTCCAGCAGGGACAGCTCGGCGATGTACTACAAAATACATTTAACAATAGTACTGTAATACGCAAACAAACGCTTGATCAATATTAAAGGCACTTCCACTACATGTGTCAAAGTTGTGGGACACCCTGTATAATAATCTGTACAGAAAACTATTATCAGGCTTTTGGGCAATTGGGTAATGTACTGGGTAAAAAAACCGGCCTGTGTCAAAGTTGTGGGACACCCTGTATAAAAATCTGTACAGAAAACTATTATCAGGCTTTTGGGCAATTGGGTAGTGTACTGGGTAAAAAACCGGCCGAGTGCGAGCCGGACTCGCGTACGAAGGGTTCCGTAGCATTATCTATAAAAATGGCAAAAAAATCACGTATTTTTCATGTGAGCCACCTTAAATATATATTTTATTCTGTTATTTAGTATTTGTTGTTATAGCGGCAACAGAAATACATCATCTTTGAAAATTTCAACTGTCTAACTATCACGGTTCATGAGATACAGCCTGGTGACAGACGGACGAACAGCAGAGTCTTAGTAATAGGGTCCCGTTTTTACCCTTTGAGTGCGGAACCCTAATTAGTCCGACATTTAGGTTATCAAATAAAAATTGACACATTTGTTTAGGTCGTGGCCTTATTATTTGAGTCTGCTCTGACGGTTATAAGGTTAACAATTTGTAAAGTTGGATGAAAAAGAACTCACAGCGGCTAGATGGAAGGTCTTCTTGGGCAGCTGGTTGGAGATGCAGTAGTGCGAGAGGAAGGCGAGCGAGGTGGGCGTGGAGAGGTCGAAGGAGAGCACCTTGAGGATAAGATGCTCCATGCGCAGCACCTCGCGCTTCGTGTACGTGTCGTCCGTGATGTAGACAAACTCTGAGACCTCTGGCGGGTACACCTCCTCGTATTTCCTGGCGGATGTTGACATCACATGAGGATATTATTCAATATTAATGTCTAGTTTTTATTTTTATTTCTTATTCTTAGAATATTAAGGAGCGTTCGTGGCCCAGCGGCGCCCGCGTGCGGTATGCGAGGTTAAGCAATGTCGGACGAGGTCAGTTTTCGGATGGGTGACCGCTTTGAGTGGTTACTAACTGAGCGCTCCCGTGCTTTGGAAGGCACGTTAAGCCGTTGATCCCGGTTGCTGTCTAAGATAGCAGTCGTTAAGCCAAGTTAGAGGCCTCCGGGCGGCTTGAGAACTTCTAATCAGTCAAGTTGCCCACTCACTTGACAAGCCTAATCCCAATAAATAAGGTCTAATTTCCCCCTCGGGTTGGAAGATCAAATGGCAGTCGCTTCCGAAGAAACTAGTGCGTACGCC
This sequence comes from Notocelia uddmanniana, assembly GCA_905163555.1. Classification (NCBI taxonomy): domain Eukaryota; kingdom Metazoa; phylum Arthropoda; class Insecta; order Lepidoptera; family Tortricidae; genus Notocelia; species Notocelia uddmanniana. The sequence continues at coordinate 31,094,817 of LR991055.1, forward strand.
AACTCTTGGGATTAGGTAGCGGACCTCAGGCATCCTTCAGGATGCAACTGTACTGGGAACAACGCTAGAATCAAATCAAAATCAAAATCAAAAATTTTATTCTGCAAATAGGCCACAAGGGCACTTTTACAAGTCAACACATGAATTATACAATTACATAAATTGACAATGATAATTATAATGTTTTCAAAACAGAATTGCAGAACTAAAAAAAAGTAGACAATAATAATAATGATTTTAAAACTATAGTGATAAACAAACTCACAATATTCAATTAAAATTAACTTATAAGACATTATATAAAAAAAAATTTTTAGTGACCTATATATACGGTCTCTGTCCGAATACACAAAAGTATATACAATAAATTTAATATCTCAGAGATGTATATGGTCTCTGAGCGTCCAGCTAGGAGGATGATAATTCTTAGAATATTATTATATTTTCATAAACTTGTGTTTTCAAACACAATATTGTATTGTTGATGATACTATGACTATAATCAATAAGTTGGAATTTTCTCGAATAAGGATCAGAATTATGGATGCGCCGAATATTCGGTTATTATACGGTATTCGGAATATTAGGCGTATTACTAAATGTTCGGTATTCAGCCGAATAGTTCGGTTCAACTAACGAATATTTACCGAACAATTTTACAGGTTTACAAGTTGCCACAATGGAACATAATCACTGTCTCGTGTTTTTTTTTAAATTGTTATTATGCTTTCTTTATTATACACATTTCACTTTATTATATTACTAGCTTTTGCCCGCGACTTCGTCCGCGTATAATTCGTTCTCGCCTTAGAATGATTTGTTTTCCCATACAATCTTTCTCAAGCTCAGGTGGACACCAGGAACTTAGGGGTGACATGTTGGAGAAGGAAAGCCACGAATAGATCGGACTCGAGATATTTGCTTGACCAGGCTAGCCTAGGGCCCACCCGTGGCTATAACGCCTCAGATGATGATGATGATACAATCTATCACCCTTCTTTACACCCCCTTAAGAAATGATTTCAGTCAATATGACATTCCCTAGAAATCCTATTGTCAAAACGAATCATTAAGTGCTTATTTCGGAATATTAAATGTACCGATTCTAGCTTAAATGGACAATTCAGCCCGCAGGACACTAAGCCCGCGGGCTCATTTGACTACTTTGATTTCTTGGCAGGCAACTTGACCCACTTAAATGGACAATTCAGCCCGCGGGCTAACTTCACCACTATCTACATACACTTATGGGTTGGCTGAGCCCGTTGGCTGAGTCACCCACTTCGGACCCCTTCATGGTCAACTTAGCCTGCAGGAAACTTTTTTCTTACTTGCGGCAAGTTCCGCCCTGGCAGACTATTAAATTCGGATTCAGCGTCACTTTTATGAGAAACTATTATGCCTCTCATCGTAGTATCAAGTCGGTTCGAAAATTCGGAGTCCGCTCTTCTAATATAAATGCCACAGAAAAATACAGAGGTAACATAAAAGATGGTGGTATTCTAACCCGACACCACACGGGTGCCAATACAAATAAACAACTATTAAGTACATAATATTCTCTTTCGTTTCCATATTTGTCATGTTATGGTGGTCGGAGTATTTATGAAACAAATTACGGCAACTAGGTATTGAAAACATCGTATATTGTTGACGAAAAAAAAAATTCGTCAACTGAACCCGCGGGCTAAGCGGTCTGTGGGCTCAGTTCACCATGAAGAGACAATCTTACACAAATCGACCTAGTCCCAAACTAAGCAAAGCTTGTACTATAGGTACTAGACGAAGATATAAATACATACTTAAATACATAGAAAACATCCAAGACCCAAGAACAAATATCACAAATAATGCCCTTTGTCCGGGATTCGGACCCGGTACCGCTAGCTTCGTAGGTACCAACTAGGCAAAAGTGGTTTATTATATAAAAAATTTAAGACAATCGTTTTCTCAATAAAATTTAATAAATTTCATGATTCCTAGGCAGAAAAGCTAAATTTACCTAAATTTGTAAAAAAAAAACATACTCCGGAATGTGAAACTAAACCCATCACTAATTTTGATATCTGTCACAAGCGTCAAACACAGATCTGTTACGCCGGATGTACACAATGGGTTACGATGGCCCAACGATCCAGTTATGCGTTAAATGAAGGGGAGAGACTCTTCATGGTGAACTGAGCCCACAGACCGCTTAGCCCGCGGGTTCAGTTGACTTTTTTTTTTGTAAGGGCGACTCGGCCCCACTGATCGGATAACCCAGCCCGCGGGCTTAGTCCACCACTATCTACCGCTAAAAGGTCAACTCAGACCACGGGCTAAAACACCCACTATCTACCGCTTAAGGGTCTACTCAGCACGTGAGTACTATCGCCCACTTTCTACATGCTCCCGTCAACAATATACGATGTTTTCAATACCTAGTTGCCGTAATTTGTTTCATAAATACTCCGACCACCATAACATGACAAATATGTACTTAATAGTTGTTTATTTGTATTGGTACCCGTGTGGTGTCGGGTTAGAATACCACCATCTTTTATATTATCTCTGTATTTTTCTGTGGCCTTTATGGTAGAAGAGCGGGCTCCGAATTTTCGAACCGACTTGATACTACGATGAGAGGCATAATGGTTTTTCATAAAAGTGACGCTGAATCCGAATGTAATAGTCTGCCAGGGCAGAACTTGCCGTAAGTAAGAAAAAGAGTGTCCTGCAGGCTAAGTTGACCATGAAGGGGTCCGAAGTGGGTGCCTCAGCCAACGGGCTCAGCCAACCCATAAGTGTATGTAGATAGTGGTGAAGTTAGCCCGCGGGCTGAATCGTCCATTTAAGCGGGTCAAGTTGCCTGCCAAGAAATCACAGTGGTCAACTGAGCCCGCGGGCTCAGTGTCCTGCGGGCTAAGTTGACCATGAAGGGCGATTCTAGACGAATGAATCCCGTCAAAAACATTACATGTACATTGTACAATGATAAAAGTCTCGCTACGCAGTTCTGCCGTAAAACGTTATCCAACAGAGCGAGTTCTTGATGTAAGTATGATGACCGAAGGCCGGAAGCAGAGCGGCAAGGCATGCGAGTATAATCACACAGAGCGGGCTTCTCGTGTAAGGGTGAGGGCCGAAGGCATGAAGCGGAGAGGAGAGGCGCGCGAGGCTGAAGGCCGAGCCTCCCAACAGAGTCGATTCTTCATGGAAGGTTTATGACTGGAAAGCCGAAGGAGAGTGGCAAGGCATGCGAGGCCGAAGGCCGAGCTATGTCGTCGCCGAAGATCCAGTTGCCATATTCATAAGGGTAAATTGCACTCCATTCATTCATTTTCACATGATGCCTAGACATATAAACAGACAGATAAACAGACACAAATTCTTAAAACTGTTGAAACGATTTCTGTTATCAATTCTAAGTATCCCCAGCCAACTTTTTTTCGAATATCTTCCATGTACAGACTTTCGATCCTCTTCTAAGTGTACATCTAAGATGCTCCAACTGTCTATGCTGACGATTGGGCTGCCCAGCTCAAGTGATCTCTTATATCAAACAGTTTCTATTGTGTGAAGGGTCAAAAATTACGTAAAAAATAACGCACGATAAAACTAAATGGTACACCGACGATACAAAGTGTGCATTGAAACAGCTGTTTTGTATTTAAGCATATGAATAAAAACAATGCCAAAGTATCGCAAATGCATTTTGATGTACACGCAAAGTAGAACTTATTGCGAAAAGGTTGTGCTCAAAAATAGCGTCAACAATCAGAAGGAATTATGATACTTCGGTTTTGACATAATGAATCGTCAACTTGTTTACAATTCTGCAATGCTTTAAGTTAAATTTCTTGACACGCTGTTATACTCCCAATTGGCTGAAACTTAAATCGTAGAATGGCTATGAGGATTAAACCACCCCTTTTCATAGACCTTACTTGCATCCCCGATCCCACTCGAGAACCTTTCCTCCCCAACGGCCAACGGTTCTACGTGCAATATGCCCCGCTTACTGCCACTTAAGTTTAGCGGTTCGGAGGTCTATGTCGGTTACTTTGGTTCTACTGCGGATGGCCTCATTTCTGATACGATCACGCAAAGATACTCCCAGCATAGCCATCTCCATTGCTCTTGGGGTGACTTTGAGCCTTCTTATGAGGCCCATAGTAAGCGACCACGTTTCAGTGCCATATGTCATCACTGGCAACACACACTGGTCAAAGACCCTCGTCTTGAGACACCTGGAATATTGGACGAAAAGATATGCCGTAGCTTCCCGAACGCTGCCCAGCCGAGTTGGATTCGACGATTAACCCCTTTCTCGAAGTTGGACCTACCTAACTGGACAGTCTGTCCTAGGTATAATGTATAATCATCTACAACTTCAATTAAAAGTGTCCGATTGTAACGGGAGTTGGTGCTACTTGCTCGTGATTTCAAAACGAATGATTAAGCTTATTTCAGAATATCAAATGTACCGATTCTAGACGAATAAAGCCCGTAAAATATTACATGTACAATGATAAAAGTCTTGCTACGCAGTTCTTCCATAAAACGTCCTAACAGAGCAGGTTCTTCATGTAAGTATGAGGGCCGAAAGGAGGAAGCAGAGTGGCAAAACATGCAAGGCGGAAGGCCGAGAATTCACACAGAGCGGACTTCTTATGTAAGGTTGAGGGCCGAAGACTTGAAACAGGGAGGCGACACACGCGAGGCCGAAGGCCGAGCTTCCCAACAGAGTAGATTCTTCATGTAAAGTTGATGACTAACGGGCCGAAATGGAGTGGCAAGGCATGCGAGACCGAAGGCCGAGCATTTAAATAGAGCGGGATCCTTATATAAGGCTGAAGACCCGGAGCCGAGTGACACGCACGCGAGGCCCAAGGCCGAGCGTCCCAACAGAGCGGGCTCCTTATGTAGGGCCGAAGGCCTGAAGCAGAGTGGCAATGCAAGCGAGGCCGAAGGCCGAGAGTCCCAACAGAGCGGGATCCTTATGTAGGGCCGAAGGCCTGATGGAGAGGCGCAAGGCATGCGCGTCTAAAGGCAGATCATTCACACATAGTGGGCTCCTCATGCCGATCATTCACACATAGTGGCAAGATAGTCAACAGAGCGGGCCCCTCATGTAAGGCTGAGGGCCGAAGGCCCGAAGCGGCAATGCACGTGAGGCTGAAGGCCGAGCCGAGGCACGAATTCTTAAAACTGTTGAAATAAGTTCTGTTTCGATGCCAAGGGCCCTCCAATCGCTCCATTGATTTATCCAATATCTTCAATGTACAGATTTTCGACCCTCTACAGCTGTATTATATGTATACGGATAAGCATAGATCCAGGGGCCTTTCAACTCGAAGTACGAATTTTTCTATGGAAATGTTATTTTAGCTTGTTTGTACCAGATGTCACTTGGTTCTATCTCTATTGCACTTGCAGATTGAAGTGACAGGGATGCAGCGGTCGTGCGGTTAGTACTTACTAAATACAATCTCAGTATATATATATTGTACCTTGTGCATAGATCTAAGGTGCTTCAACCGTCAATGTTAACGATTGGGCTGCCCAGCCCAAGTGATCTCTTATATCAAACAGTTATTATACTCTGAAGGGTCACCAATTACGTAAAAAATAATACAGGACAAAATTAAATTGTACACCGACGATACAAAGACTGCATTGAAGCAGCTGTTTTTATATTTAAGCATATGAAGACAAACAATTCCAAAGTATCGCAAATTTATTTTGATTTTCACGCAATAATAGACCTAATTGCTAAAAGGTTATGCTCAAAAATAGCGTCATCAATCAGAAGGAATTATGATATTTCGGCTTTGACATATCGAAACGTCAGCTTGTTTACAATACGTCAAATTCTGCTATGGCTTAAGTTAAATTTATTGACACACCGTTATACTACCAATGGGCTAAAACTTAAAGCTTAGAATGGCGTATGAGGATTTAAATCACCAGTTTCATAGACCATATTTGCACCCCCGATTTCATCCCTTTGAGGGTGATTATTGGGACAAAAAGTATACTATAAGTGAATCCAGATTACATACTGTTTAGTATACAAAAAATCATCTTGATCTGTTCAGCCGTTTTTGCATGATTGAGTAACAAACATCCAAACATCTAAACTTTGGCATTTATAATATTAGTGGGATTACAAAGTTATATATGTAGTTTTTGAATCTAGAAAACGGTACTGAAATTGGGGTTTAGAGTCACAGTTAATTAATGGAATAAATCATTATAAGTGTTCAAAATTTTAAGAGACTGTGGTGGCTGGCGCGCACACTGGGCAGCGCCGCGGCGCAGCGCTTCCGTTTACTTTTTTTTTCAGTTTCTATCTTAGGATTTCACAAACTTTGAATGAGGATGTTTTTCCTTTGTCGTCAAGTATATGCTTACTAATTTTCATTCCTGTAACTCATGGAATATAGGAGTTCCCATACAAAATTCAACCCCTCTTTTTACCCCCTTTAAACCCAAATTTGCACAATTTTTATAGCCTAAAACCTGACCGGGTATTTACTCGACAGATTAGTAAAGTTTTCATCAAAATCCGTTTAGCCGTTTTCACGTGATGCGCGTTCATATAAACAGACAAACAGATAAACAGACAAAAATTCTACAAACTGTTGGAACGTGTTCTGTTATCAATTCTAAGTATCCCCAGCCAATTTTTTTTCGAATATCTTCCATGTACAGACTTTCGACCCTCTTCAGCTTTATTATATGTATAGATATAGATAGATAATTGATGAAGGAATTACGTTGAACCGAACAATTCGGTAAAAAGTAAAAAAGACAACAACTACTAAATACGAGTAGACATACATATTAATCGTTTTTAAAAAGCTAATTGGCATTAAATTCTGTAAATTACAAATTTATCTGCAAAATAAAAACCCAAAAAAAAATTTAGATAAATACAAGTCATTTCTTTTACGTGGCGTTTTTGGTAGTAAATTTAATTAGCTACAACTATTTAGTAAACCGTTTTTGATGTTTTATACTGTTAATTAATTTCTAACATTTTACTATTTAATTAATACTCAATTAATAGTTTAAAATTGTAGCGGAATTCTCCGGAACACCGCGTAAGATAATATATTATTGACTGGTACTGTATTATGTTCATTAACTTTACTGTAAATTAATATCGCAATATCGGATAAAGAACACAGGGCATCACAGATAAATGCTTACCCAATTAGAATTAAATTAATATTAGAGATAACCTTTGATACCTACGCTCTAAATTCTAACAAGAACACTTAAACATTAAAAATTCTAGGTGACCCAGAATAAAATACTTACGCCGCAATGTACGTAGCCGCGGTGCCGACAAGTTGCAGTTTCGTGCGCACCACGCTCATGTAGGACAGGAACCGGTCGACGTACGACACGGCCAGGTGCAGCGTCTCGCTCTGCTGCCCGTACTCGTCGCACACTTCCACCAGCCAGTCCACCAACACTGAGCGCATGACGTACGTGATGTCTGGCTGTTTTCGCATGTATCCGGGTTTAGCTCTGTGCTTTACCTGGATGAAAAGGTGATAGTAACTTTTCTAATTTGTCCCAGCTAGGAGCATTCGCTCGTCAATCCTTGAATCATACTAAGAACTTAAATCAAATATTAAACACAAACACGTGTGCCTTTTTTACCTGACTTGCAATGGCTACTTCATTGTATTGTATTTTAATTACATATGTATTTACGACTTTTTTTCGGAAAATAATAGGCGCTTTCAAATCAGGGTCACAGTGACTCAAAAGGTTTGGTGGCACTAAGTACATGATGTTTTTTAGAGTTCAGTAGTAAACAAGGAACCATTATAGTTTCACCATGTCCATCCGTCTTGTCTGTCTGTGGCCTAGCTCAGTAACCGTTACTACTACTACTAGAAAGCTGTAATTTGTTGTTTAACTTCCTCAATATGTTAAGTGGGTATGCATTTTTTTCTTGCAAACCCCATAGTGTAGGGTATCTTTGGATAACTCATTTAAAATTAACATGTGTTTTTTTTATTCAGGGGTCTGTTTGCGTGATATTACTTGTTTTAAGTGCAGATTTTTGTATGGACATAGATTATTTTAGGTGGGTTTGAACCTCTTTACTTTTCTCTCATTTTCCAGAGTGAATTTTTTCTTCGTCATCTGTGCTAAGGAAGGAATGCAATTTGTCATGTCATGTATTCATTACATAAACATTCTAACAAAATTCACAACAAGTGAACATCATCTTGTAAGAGAATAAAATTGTTAAAATAAAAAACTAAAAGACACACTGCATCTTCTTAGCATACTAATAGTTTGTGTGTTGTCAAAAGCATATATGTACAGTCACAAATTGAAAATGGTCATCACTTTAAAATTCTATTTTCCTACTAATTTTTTCATTGTGCGACTTTCTATCAGCATCACATTTAACTGACCGATGGTAGAGCTTATCTTGTTGCAATAAGGTTCACGAATGGTAGTTAACTGACCAATGGTAGACCTTCTTTTTGCAATAAGGTTCACAATGGTCAGTTAACTGACTAATGGTAGACCTTCTTTTTGCAATAATGTTCACAAATTGTCAGTTAACTGGCCAATGGTAGAGCTTATCTTGTTGCAATAATCAACCAATCAATGAATTGACTATTTAATAAAAATAGGATAAAGTAGTATACAGAAGAAAATGGCTCAAATTTTATTCCAATTTTTTACAGAAAACCCCTATGTGTAGATAATTATGATATAAAACAACAAGCAAATATGAAGCTTACAGGAACCCAATATACAATCAAAAACAAAGTTGGACCAACATGGAAAAGATAATATGTAATTAAGAATGGAGTTGGCAGTAGTAATGCTTAAGATTATCAAGACAAACCCTTTATTTTCTTATAAAATTAAAAGCATACTTACTGCAAATCACACCAAATAAACTTACCTCAATTTCCCTCATGTATTCATAGATATCCTGGCGATACTCCACAACATGGAAGAACATTTCCCGATCTGTCTGCGCAGTAGTTGTGTCCTCGTCATCTTCAAGAGTGACTTCCAGAATCTCACTCTCATTATTAGAGACTGACATCGATGAGAGGATACTAACATCTCCAACTGACATGGGAGATTCAACAACATCTTTCTTCTCTTGCAACGGCAGTCTGACAACATGAAGGACCAGATTCATTATTAAAACCTTCCAATTTTTGTTAAAGATAAAAACATTACAGAATTATGACTAATTTTAAATAAGTACACATAAGTCAGGAGAAAATGTCACAATGAAAAGATATATTTATTATTTACCTTGGGTCAGCAGTTATCTAAATAATGCTGATTATCTAATTTATTTGTGACATACTTACATTATACAGGCATGCCTACTAACTAAAGAAGTAATATAGCTTCACATTGGTATTTATTTCAGTTTTCAAAATACATTTAATTACAATTCTAGTCATAAAGTAAAATAAATAAATTAGTTAGGGAGTGAGGTTATGTTAATAATTCCTACCTCTTAGGAGGTGCTTCAGTGGGCCGATCTGGCTGCTTCTCGACCTGGGCGCAGAGGGCGCGCACGTTTTCTGCCGCGCTGATGAAGAAGTTCTCTTTTTTGGTGTCCTTAGCGACGAAGGGCTTAAACGTCGGCTCGCGTTTCTTGACTTCCACCTCCGAGGGTTTGTCTTCGTACACGCTGAAGGCGCGAAATTGAGCCACGGGGGGCACAATATTCTTTTCGTTCTTAATTTGACGCACGGTTCTTGTCTCATCTGGTGCTTTGCGTGATCCATTTGTCAATCCGGCCTGAAACGGCAAAAAATTAGCAAAAAACAGAGACGGTCTGTTTATAACGACCAATAACCGCACTTACCAGCTTGATATTCTGATTGCAGGCGAAGTGGCTGAGGTCTCCGAGAGCACGCCGCTGTGCAGCCGAAAATACATCGGCATTTTCTTTTCTGAGCGCCAGAGAAGCATTCTCTTGATCTTCGTGAATTCTGAATGATGCCATTGTCCCCGCTTCTTCCGTAAACATCTAATAACGAATATTCAGATCGGCCTAAACGCGAGCCGTTAACGGAAATAATGGCAAGTGAAACGGAAACACGTAATTCTTCTTTCTAAGGGCACATTTTTATCAAAATATTGCGTGTAGACTAGACAACGAGCCGGATAAATTCAAAATCACCCTCGATATTGCTATCCAGCGTCAACGGACAACAGACATTTTGGTAGTTTCAGCTGTTGCGTTTACGACGTTCTATTGTCTATGTTATTTCAAATTTCAACCAATCGGAAAGCCTAGCTAGTCTATGGGTGTCACCTTCTATTTAAGATGCATATACACGCTAAATGATGAATTTTCTAGTAGGCCATGAAACTCGACCCTAGAAAGGACAAGAATAGAAGCTATACTAAAATGGTGTGTTTAGTGCGATCTGCCTGTCTAGTATGATAGCTTATACCGTCACGTCATATGGCCAAAATGTACTGAAACGTCACATAAAACGTGACGGTATAAGCTATCATACTAGCCGGGCTGTGAGTGCCATAAATAAGAGTTGGGCAAACATGTCCGATTGTTTGATTGTAGCTTAAATCGGTCGTGATCTTGTCATGTATTATCCCACGTCAGTGTCACTACTGTTACTGTCACTGTCAACGTCAATCGCGTGATCGCAATATTTCTGTTGTAGTGAGCTGACGTGTTTACAAATAGTTTTTTCAGTATTTCAGACGGTAAAATGATTATAAAAATGTGATTAAACAATAAACATCAACTGTCCTCTAGCTCTCTTCAAAATGGGCGATGGACTATTCCTAATTTGCCTGGTATGCCTTTGTGGCATCCAGTCCAGTTCGGCACTACGAGAATACACGAAGGAAGATATTTTAAGGCTCAGGTAAAGCTCATTCAAGCCTTTATATGAAGACTGCAGTCTTAAATGCGTTGATACAATGTCTCATTATCATATTTTCAGAGAAGAGACGAGAGAGATGTTCCAGCATGCGTACGATAGTTATTTGAGGTACGCCTATCCTTACGATGAGTTGCGGCCGCTGTCGTGCGACGGCGTGGATACGTGGGGCAGCTACTCACTGACGCTCATCGACGCGCTTGACACACTCGCGATCATGGGCAACCACACAGAGTTCAACAGGGTTGTTGAGATACTGCTTCAGAAACAAAACTTTGACACAGATATCAATGTGTCTGTTTTTGAAACCAATATTAGGATTATTGGTGGACTGCTTAGTGCTCATCTATTGTCTTACAAGTAAGCTTCACCAAACATCATTATTCCCAGTACAATTGCATAAGTAAGTAAGCTTCACCAAACATGAACACTTATTTTTTTATTTTACTGTATGTAGTAACCAAATAGTTATTCCATACCTCGAAAACTTGACTCACACCAGTAAAAACATCCATATTCAGTTTGGTCCTTACTTACACTAAATTACACTAGAATAAATGTAGTGTACATTTTTCAAACTTATGATACTTCATTCTGAAATTTAACATAATCAAATCTAAAATAGTTTATATATAATTTTATTAAAATCAGAACAGGCATGAAGCTTGAGCCCGGATGGCCCTGTAACGGCCCCCTGCTGCGGCTAGCTGAGGACGTTGCCCAGAGGCTGATTGTGGCATTTGACACCACTACTGGCATGCCATATGGCACTGTAAACCTGAGGAAAGGCGTCCCGCCAGGAGAAACCACTGTCACATGCACGGCCGGAGTGGGGACATTTATAGTTGAGTTTGGAACACTGAGTAGGTTGACTGGAGATCCTTTGTATGAGGAGGTAAGAGTTATTAAAAATAGCAACTAATGGCAATACAATATACCATGCAGGACATTTCTCAAAGTTGTTATAAGAAATTCAACATTCGCATCTTCTGATTCCATAAAGGATATGTTGACTACAGGTTGTTAAGGTTGTGTATTTCACATTTTTCCATCTGTCCATACGGACAGACAGAACTGCAAAACATTGTCGGGAAATTTTACTTACAACAGGCCACACACTGACAAAAAATAAAAGAAAAATAAATAATATTAAAGAGTGTGAAAATGTAAAATATAAATAAATCTTCACTTGTGTAGGTAAACAAATACACAACAAAATTGTTTAGATTATGCAGACAAGTAAGAATTAAGAAGCTAAACAGAAGAACAGTCAAAACAGATAGGCTTTGTAGATAACTGTTTTGCACTAAAATTGATGCAACATCTGTTTATTTATTTATTAAAATGTAAGTTCACAGCATACAATCACACCAAAGCACTTACACGATAAATTATGAGTATTATTACATATAAAGGAAAAAAAAAACATGTCAAAAGAATAAATTGTCAAACAGAGAACATTAAAATATACAAAATACATTAAAAGTTAAAGGATTTCCAAATAAAATAAACAATCATTAATTAAAATTGTCAAGGAACTGCTTGGCAATACGGCATAATTGGGTGAAGCGATCAGCAAATATATCAGCCTCCTCCTGCTGAGTAAGCATTAGGTACAACAAAGATATTGCGCGCGCGGTAGGAGCGTGTCGAGCGTGGCACGTGCGAGCGGACACACGCTGCAGCAGGCCCGGCCGCCGGCGCGGCGCCACCGCCACGCAATCCAAATCCTGGGGAACCCTTGTCGGTACCATCAACCCTATCCTTTCCAGTACAGCCGGGCTGTCAACCCTGTGATGGACAACAGACAGATAGTGGACTAACAACAACAACTTCCTCCTCATCCGAAGAGTGTCCAGCCCAACCATCCCGGAGACAATTAATGAAGGGTACAGGTATGGATAATACCCGTAGGCTTTGCAGTACAACCAGCGGGCGAATTAGCGTTGTACTCTTTCTAGAGTATTTATCCTCGTAAGGATCCCAAATAACTGCCCCATACTCCAACCTACTACGGACATAGGCACTGTACAGAACCATAACGACTCCGACATGAAACTGCTTCGACGCCCTCATGACAAAACCTAAGGTTGTGCTAGCCTGTTTGCAAATATTCGATACGTGTTTATGAAAATCAAGTTTACTATCTAAAACTAAACCTAGGTCACGGATTGCATTGACTCTTTCCAAACAAGCGACCCCCAGACCGTAATCGGTTAAAAGGTGGCGAGCGCGCTTCCGTGAGAAGGTTATGACCTTACATTTTGCTGCATTGAAAGGCAGACGATTTGCAATACTCCACTCAGCCGCCCCATTTATGTCGGTCTGCAACGCATCGCTGTCCGCCGCACTACCGACGCCGATCAACAACTTTAGGTCGTCGGCAAAAAGCCAGCTGAGCGAATTGTATTAGGCAAGTCGTTTATCATTAAAAGAAATAGTGTAGGCCCCAGAGTTTGACTCGAAGCCGCCTACCCTGACGTACTGCTGCCGTTCACACAAGTAACTGGCAAAGAAACTTAAAAGCTTTGGCGTTAAGCCCAGTAATGCAAGCTTTTCTAGCAAGATGTCGTTGTCAACCAGGTCGAACGCTTTCTTACAGTCGAAATACGCAACGTCGACCTGGCCTCCCGCGTCCATCTCTCTGCAGACGTAGTCGGTGAGTGCAACTAAATTTGTGGTGGTAGTTCGGGCTTTACGAAAACCATGCTGACTGTGGTGCAAAAGATCCGATACCTGTCGACTTATGTGCCGGTCATCTCAAACACTTTACCAAATACTGATAAAATTGCTATGGGTCTAAAAGAGGTAACGTCCATATTGGACCCTCCTTTGGGAACTGGCGTCACTGGATTTTTTCCAACGACTAGGATAGATGGATTGTTTGAGCGAGAGGTTAAAAACGTGCAACAAGGGAGTCATCAAGGCGGAAGCACAATCTTTGGCCAAAAACACCGGGATACCATCAGGCCCTCCAGAAGACCGCGGTTTGAGTTTCTGAATTGTCGCTCTAAAGTCAGTCTCAGTGATGGAGGGGATCGAGACCGACCGAGAGTCACCCGAGAAGTGGGCTACGGGCGCCGCAACTTCAGCGTCCAAGCGCGGCCTGTCCTGTTGGAACACCGAGCTGAAGTATTTAGCGAAGGCGTCAGCCGCGTCTTGCCCGCTCACATTACGGCCCTCAAAAGTAAAAGTTTTATTCTGATACCGTCTTTCGCTTTTATTACCTTTAACATAGTCCCAAAATTTTACCGGACCACTAATAATATAATTTTGCACAGACTGTAGGTACATTTTATAAGCTTTACTAATTAAGTTTTTTACATGTGTTCTGTAATACTTAAACATGTGTCTGTTGTACTCCTTTCCCTCTTGTCTAAACCGTTTCAAATGAAAATATTTTAATTTTATATTACGAATTATTTCTGCTGTGAACCATTTCGGATAAACGTATTTGGAATCACCTCTACCCCGGTTTCTTAAGGGGACAAAATGGCTAATACTGAAGTAAAGTTTCTCATAAAGGATCCAAGTAGCACTGTCAACTTCATTGGCAACCAGGAGATCAGCCCAATCAATGGCAGCCAGGGCCGAATAGAGCGCCTTATAGTCAGCCTTACGCCAGTCCCAGTCCGGACAACACGCATCGCGCGGGCGCGGAGCCGGCGGCGGCGGCAGCGGCGGGCCGCACGGCCACGATGCCGACACCACAAGACGCGGGTGATACGCATCCATTGGCACTAGCAGCTCAGCACTTCTAAATACGGTTACTTTGTCACCGTCAATGTCACTCAGCACGAGGTCTAAAATACCCCCATGGCTATTTTTAATACAATTATATTGACCTAACCTACAAAAATTACAAAAAATGTCAAAGTTAGCTTTTACATTGGAATTACACGAGTTAAGATTGAAATCACCAAGCAGTAAAAAAATTAGGTCAGGATATTTACACACAGCATTCTCAATACAAGACAATACACTCATATACTGCACCTCATTACAGCATATCTACCTAGATATAGATACACAACACAACATAGAAATTTCAAATTCTTATAAGTAATTATGGCAAATAACAATTCCTTATCCGGCGTAAGGCCGTCAATGTCATCAAGAACACGTATCGAGTAGCACTCGCGTGCGGCCAGCAGCAGCGCTGTTATGAAACTAATGTGGAGTAGATAGGTAGTTGAAATTATTTAAAATTTCCTACTTAAATAACTGCTATTAGATTTTGAACCTTCTTGCTTGGACAGTAAAGTTGCTTTTGGAACGGAGTAATTTAAATTATTATGCATTAATGCAATTAAGTGTAGTTACATTCACAAATTTGGTTTTTTCAACCTGAAAGCTTTGTTATATTTCCATTTTCAATTGATTAGGCTAACTTTTATACAAGGTTTGTTGTTGCAGCTCGCCTACAACGCGCTAAAGGCGCTGTACCACCACCGGTCGCCGATCGGGCTGGTCGGCAACCACGTGGACGTGGAGAGTGGGCGCTGGACCGCGCAGGACGCCGGCATCGGCGGCGGCGTTGACTCCTACTTCGAGTACTTAGTCAAAGGTATTACTTGCACAGTGTTGTTGCAGCTAGCGTACAACGCGCTAAAGACGCTGTACCACCACCGGTCGCCGATCGGGTTGGTCGGCAACCACGTGGACGTGGAGAGCGGGCGCTGGACCGCGCAGGACGCCGGCATCGGCGGCGGCGTCGACTCCTACTTCGAGTACTTGGTCAAAGGTATTTTTTATTTATTTTATTTCGACAAAAATCACACAGCATTACAGAAAAAAACTAAGGCACTGTGAAGTTTATAAATTCCTATATTAACAAAAAATAATAATAACAGCTAGGCACAACAATTAAAACAACATCAGTATACACAGGTTTAAAAATAATTGGCAAACAGATAAGGACATATTATTGTCGGCCTGTTTAGCCTAGTTGGTAGTGACACTGCCTCCGAAGCTTGAGGTCCCGGGTTCGAATCCTGGTAAGGGCATTTGTTTCTGTGGTGAGCAGAAACATTTGTTCCTGAGACTTGGATGTTTTCTAATATGTATTTAAGTATATATCTATTAAATATATCGTCGTCTAGTACCCATAACACAAGCCTTATTGAGCTTACTATAGGACTAGATCGATTTGTGTAAAAAAAATGTCCTCTAATATTTATTTATTATTCTTAAGATTAACTATAGATAGATGATTGTCGTTTATCCATCGCCTCGCATAACTTCATACACTCGTCACATATGGTCATCCAGCTACTATTAAAAACATCACATTCTGGTGCTGATGCGAGCAGCATATTGATGCAATGGAGTACGCGAACAAGAGGTGATTTGCCGTGAGACACGGTGCGGGTTTTCGGCACTGCTAGAAATTGACGAGTGCGTGGCCGGAGATTAAAGTTTGCCCTCGCCACTGAGGGAACAAACAGACGTACCAGTTGTGTGACTAACTCCGGACAGTCAGAATTTCCTCTCAAGATATTACAAGCAGTTGTCAGTAGCCTATAGTTGCGCCTTACCTCCAGAGAGTTGAAGCCCAGAACGCCAAGCAAGAATTTAGACGGGTACAAAAAGGATAGTAACCGTATGACTTCTTATATAGAAAACGCAAAAACGCTTTTTGGATCTTCTCTAGAAGTACTACTTTCACGATGTACTGTATAGTACTCCAGGGAAAATCGTGCGAGTGACACAAGCCTACGTCATCAGTGTAATCCAGCCTATCGGTGGTAGGTAATCGTAGTGTGAGTGCGTGTGTGTACAGGCTGTACAGTGACGCACGCTTGTGTCACGATCCGGAGTAGCAGACCTTGTTTCCTTAGACCAGACGCGTATTCATTTGAGCAGCCTCAGGCCGAGCAGCCTCGGCTGTAGGCAAACTGAGGCTGCTCACTTTGAGACTGAGGGCCTACGGCGAACCGAACGATCTGTCTATTCTGTCTCTCTGTCACACTTGCATATTCGAGCGACAGGGAGATATTTCGTTTTCCGTTTGCTGTACTCCCTCAGTTTAAAGCAAAAACGCGATGGCACCATCTGCCGCTTTAAAAAATCATTTACACTATAAAAAAAAGTGACCATCCATTACGACCTGAGGCGACATCCGTCTCCACTAAGTGCACGGCTCGGAACTGAGGCTCTTTTGAGCGTCACAAAAAACCGACAAATTATAGCTAGGCACGCGGCTTATTTTATACATTATACAAATTTACGTGTCCGCTTAAATGTTCAAGCATTTTGAACCGTGAGATCTTCGAGAAGACACTACGGTTGCCAGTTTTCGCACTTTTAGCACAACCCTACGGACGTGCTGCAACTTCGACTCCCCTTGTCGGGTGGGCAACTTGTCTGTTAGAAGTTTTCAAGCCTCTAACTTGCCTTAACGACTGCTGTCGTAGCCAACAGCCGGGATCAACGGCTTAACGTGCCTTCCAAAGCACGGGAGCGTTCAGTTAGTAACCACTCAAAGAGGTCACCCATCCAAGAACTGACCTGGGCCCACGTTGCTTAACGTCGCATACCCACGCGGTATGCAGGCGCCGCTGGACCACAAGCGTTCCAATATCTAAAACTTTGGTAATATACGAAAAAAAAAAAATGTTGACTTAGGCTTGTTTTAACGGCACCAATCTCAAATTACATTGTGAAATGAAATCGTTAGTAACGATGCGATATGTATTTCGCCTTTAATTTGAAATTTGGTTTCGATCTTTTCAGGAGCTATTCTACTAGAGCGTCCCGAGTTGATGTCGATGTTCAAAGAGGCGCGGCAAGTGATAGACCGGTACCTGAAGAAGGACGACTGGTACGTGTGGGCGACCATGCTTCGCGGCCACGTCACGCTGCCCGTGTTCCAGAGCCTCGAGTCCTACTGGCCGGGGCTGCTCGGCCTCATCGGTGAGTGTACACCAGACCTCCGAGAGCGTCCCGAGTTGGTGTCGATGTTCAAAGAGGCGCGGCAAGTGATAGACCGGTACCTGAAGAAGGACGACTGGTACGTGTGGGCGACCATGCTTCGCGGCCACGTCACGCTGTCCGTGTTCCAGAGCCTCGAGTCCTACTGGCCGGGGCTGCTCGGCCTCATCGGTGAGTGTACACCAGACCTCCGAGATAGCCAGGAAATTTGCGGGCTGCAAGGAGAGGGCTCACTGACCGCATGCGGCCCGCGGTCTGCCTGTTCCCGACCGCTGTATGCTACACTATAAATGACAAATACTCTTTATTGCACACCTTATTAAAGGGCACAGTTCTATACATAAATTGTCACAAGAGGCAAACAACAGGTGGATTATCGCTAAAGATCCATCTATACCAGACAACCTCATAATTATTTATGCATTAGAAGTTAAAAACGGGGTATATACAATATACCATATATATATATTTGTTTTTTATGAGTTTACTGTTGCAATCGCCATTTTCTAGAATTAATTATTAAGGTTTTTTAAGGAAAAAATATCATATATTTCTTATAAGTGCCTATGCCCAGCAGGAGACGTTCTTCGGCTGATATGATGAAGATATTCCTCATGCAATTGAACGTAAGCATTTATATTACCTACGTCACAGTGTTATACCTATTGCAATATTGACAGGCGACAGCGACACAGCGATGCGCATCATCCACAACTACCACAGCGTGTGGCGGCAGTACGGGTTCACGCCTGAAGTGTACAACCTGGGCACGGGCGAGGCCTCCTCCAGCAGGGAGAGCTACCCGCTGCGGCCCGAGCTCATAGAGTCCATCATGTACCTGTACCGGGAGACCAGGGACCCCATACTGTTGCAGATGGGAGAGGACATCATCAGGAGCATACAGCACAGCGCTAGGACGCCCTGCGGCTATGCCACGGTAGGTGAACTAGCTTTAACCCTTTTCTTGGCAAATGAAAAAAGATGTGAGTTCAAGCCTGACCTTGAGATTATGATGATGATGTTTCCCTGTGGTCCCTCATTACGGACATAGGGCTCGCAGAAGAGTTTTCCATTTGTCTCGATCTTGCGCGGCTTCTTCTAACACTTTCCAGCCGAGACCAGTTGAGCCAGCCTCCTTCTCAACTGATCGCCTCCATGTGTTCTGCCGGTAGATTGCCAGCGTAGACACGGCTTGGACAGGTGGTCGTCTGATCTTCGAAGTGCGTGTCCAATCCAACGCCACTTCCGTTCCCGGATCCTGAGACCCAGACCTCGGACCTTGAGATTATAACACTTGAAACTCGCGCTTTATACAAATACTTAGAGCATACATAACTGGAGTAGCCATTAGTATACTTACCCCTCTGCCAAAAAATAGGCACAATGTGCAAAAATTATTAAAAACTACTTCATTTATCGATTATAAGTCAGTCATATATTGTACTTTGTGAAGTCAGTCTCGAAATCGTTTTCGGCGTGTGAAGAGCTCCGTGAAAATACCTTTATCTGCTGTTTAGGGTAATAAAACGTTAGTACTTTATCAAGTTTACAAAAAGAATGATGATAATTTCACATACTTGAAGCATATTTTTGCTTTATTTGTAATTATATGCGCAATTCAAATTTTATCGTAAATCGAGCATCGATTACAAAATCGATTTAAAAACATTCGTGCTTGACCATTAGGGCTAGCTGTGAAATGTCACCTTGACGTCACCGTATTTAAAGAAATAAGGACTACTGTTTATGAGAATTTCTTTGAAACATGGTCCTTATCGACTTTGGTCAATTTGGCCATCCGATAGTAACCCAATAATGGATCTAACGTAAACGAAAATAAGGTCGACTTTTATTGCACAACTTTAGTAGTTTAAATGTGCGTGAGATGTTTTAGTGTGGGTGCGTAGTAATGGAACAATATATTGTAAGTGTGCGTAGTTTTTTATATGTGTGTTACCTCGTCCCCCGCAAATGGGATAATATTTTGTTTGGTAAGATTCGCTGATGGCCGCTTCAGTTATGTATGCTCTAAGTACAAATACTTAATGGATTTGTTTACGCGGGTCTAATGCAATATTTATTTACACGGGTTGCACCGGCAATGTTCGCGACAGAAACTAACGTCTCAGTTGCCCACCAAAAGTTTGAGGGTTAGACCCGAAAAACAGTTTTCTACCCTTGAAATTCTACAGTTAATTCTCATATTCAGATAAAAGACGTCCGCGACCACCGCAAAGAGGACCGCATGGAGTCTTTCTTCCTCGCGGAAACCACCAAGTACCTGTACCTGCTGTTCGACCCGGACAACTTCATCCACAACCCTGGCAAACACGGCACCGTGATCGAGACGCCGAACGGCGAGTGTATAGTCGACGTCGGCGGATACATCTTCAACACTGAGGCCCATCCCATTGACCCGACCATGCTGTATTGCTGTCACGAGGCTCGGCAAGGGTGAGACTATCAAAACTTAATTTATTTATTGATTGGCATTGAGAAAAGACATTCTTAAACCATTCTACGTGTACACGTCTGGCCAAATCTATTGTCATTTATCCAGTAGAGAAGTTAAAATCAAGTTTGGCCTAGCCAGCCACATCTGAGCTCATATAGTAGACCAAATAATAAAGAACACAATACAGCTACAACACTAAAAATAATACCATTTTATTATCAGGCATCCCCGATAATACATCATCTCACAATATGTAATTCGAAATCTCTTGACAGACTACACGTCATCACGACGTCACGACTACACCCTTGTAATATAAAAAACATCAACACACACACAACAACAACAACAACACGACACAAGCTGTCGAGTCGAGTTGAGTTGATTTTCACCCAATTTTCATTAGTTATTCAATTTGAAACTTTACAAGGTTGTTCTCCGTTTTCAAGTGTAACTTTCCAATGTTGCATAGTGAGATGAGCACTATTTTTTCAGAATAAACATCAGCGAAGTTCATAGGGTATATCAAATGTTGGAAGAAGAGGACAACATACATTTCATGACCATTATCGATGGTACAACAGAAAAAAACTCTCCAAGTGCGATTAATGTAGACGACAGTAAGAAGACTGAAGAAGACTCCTCAACCAAAACTAGCAATGAAGCAAAAGATAGCATATTAGAGCAAGTTCTAATCAAAACTGAAACAAGAACTGGATACGTCAATATGGACGGCACTGAAAGAGAGAAAGTTAAAAACGAATCTAGTTTACGAGACGTAGTCAAAGATCGCATAGTCAACTACTACAATAACAATACCAGCGCATCTCAAGACTCCACTGGAAATATTATAGAGAACACTACTGAAGCGAATGAACCTCCGAAAATTGAGCCAGTAGGAAAAGTTGACGTGGATGATATCATAGTTCCCGGTAAACCACAAGAAGCTGAAAATCTACAGCCTCCAAGCACCACCAAGGCAAAGGAAGCTTTCAAAATGTTACCAACAGTAATTCAAGACTTTCTGAATAGCGATTGGAAATCGAAACCTAAGTGTGAGCCCCAGCACATTTTGGAGAGAATCCGTAGAGAGAATAAATATCCAGATCATCCAGATGTGGATAAATATGAGCTGCTGCTAACTCCAGCGCAATCCTTTTTGCAGAGGATATCCTTAGCTGGTGAATTCTTAAACAAGAAGCAGTTGGAATTATGATCATTTAGCTCACGGTCCAAATCCCACATTCTTATACCCATATACTTATAATTAAACAAATACCCACGACAGGTAGCAGTGTTTTAAATTCTGGTACTTTGATGTAAAAAGTAAAAGTAAAAGTAGTTTATTCTTCAAATTAGGCATATTACATGCACCTATGATAACATTATGTGCGAACGAATGTAAGCAAGAGTCAGGTTATCCTAAGATGTACATAGGAATCAAGAGTCATCCTCCTGAGTTCCCAACCGGAGTGTTGACCATACCGCGAAGTTGCTACAACTTCTAAAACGGCACCAAAGTCTCAAATTACATTGAGAATCGTTAGTAACAATGTGCTACCCTATTTTAACTGTAAATATTTACGTGCTCTAGTGAATTATGTTTATGTTAGTAAAACAAAACATTTAATTTATGAATATTGTTAAGTTTTATATAATAAAAGACTGTTTCCTAAAATAAAATGCATTTCATCTATACCTTCCTTATAATCGACTTTCGTCCTTCACTAACAAGTATGTAAGTAAATTAATCACATTATTCAATTGGATATTCTACTTTAACTCTTCCCTGTTCGGGTGCCCCCAATGTGGGGTCATGATCGTTTTTTCAGGAGTCCATGCTTCTTTTGGTGGGGTAATTTCTCCATACTAAGATGAATAACCTTAAGTTAAACTGCAATAAAACAGGTGTTGTCCTATTTAAATCTACAGCAAGACAAAAAGACTCACTGCAGATTAACCTTCAAGGAGAAGAAATAAAGCAGGTGGAAACGGCAAAGTTTCTTGGAGTCCACGTTGACAGTATGCTCAACTGGAAACAAGAAGTATCGGCATTAGTAGGCTCAGTTAGTTCTGCATGTTACGCGCTCAGAAGTCTTCGAGATGAGCTGCAGCTAAACCAACTGAAAATGGTCTACTACGCGTTGGTAGAATCCAAAATACGCTACAGCATACAATTCTGGGGAAACAGCTATAAATATAATGTTCAATCGGTTTTTATTGCCCAGAAGAGAGCAATTAGAACGATAGCTAAAGTGCCCCAGCAGACATCTTGTCGAAATTATTTTAGTACTTACAAAATACTTACTGTTCCCGGCTTGTATATTTTAGTAGTGCTCACGGACTTAGTAAAACGTATAAATGAAATAGAGACAAAAGAACTAAGAGAAAAACGTCTTGCAACACGACGTAAGGACTTGCCGAATCCTGATATTACCAGGCTCAACGTGGTTAAGCACTGCGCGAGTTACCAGGCCGTTCTGCTATTTAATAAATTGCCGATTCCATTAAAGTCACTAACTAATAGTTATATTTTTAAAAAGAAATTAAGTGCTTTCTTGCTGGAGAAGTGCTATTACTCAATAGAGGAATTTTGTAATCCAAGCGTTTCTTAATGTATACATTGTTTTATTATTATTCACTTTATTTATTTTTCGTCTTAGGTTGGTTTTTACAATATTTCTATAAAAGTAAAATATATAAGTAAAGTAAATTATTATTATTATTGTTATATTAATTTATTTGAAATTTGTTTTGATTCCATTTTTATCGTTTATCCTTTTTAATTTAATTTGACTTGTTACTTCATTTAATAATTATTTGTTAATATTAATCCCAATTTGAAATTTGTTATGTTAGTATTTAATTAACTTTTGTATGTATTTCAAACACAATGCATATTGTTCGTGAATAAATGACTAATGACTAAATGCAAAGTTGGACTTGTGACATTGTCAGATCGTTTTGTATGGGGACAGTGAACGTTTTAAGTTTTAACACTAATGTAATAGTTTCTATTACATATACACTGTCTATTCGTATGTTTGTAATAAAAACTCTATTACATTAATGTTAAAATACAATATGCAATAGAATAACAGCATGAGTTACTCTTGTTCAATTTAGTGTATGACAATCGCGCTTAGTCGTGGTATTTTATTTGACGTCTAATCTGGAGTACTCTGAAGACCAGTGCTATCTGATCTGCCCGGCTAGCACAAATTGGCGCGCGAGCTATCTCACGCGCGAGATAGACAATCCGTCTCTTTCTGTGTGTACCAATTAGAAAGAGGCGGATAGTCTATCTCGCGCGCCAAGTTATGCTAGCCGTCCTGAGTGCGATATTGATTTGCTACATCATTCTAACAGATAACTGCGTCCCTATTAATTTGAGTTCGTCGACTGTGTGTACACAGCTGAATAAAATATATATGTTTTAGAATTGGGGTTAGTCAAGAAGTAGGTCTGAAAGAAAAAAACACATCTCTGTTGAAAAGTGTCACGGGCGTCATGACACTTCTGTCAGTTATGTAATCAAAATGTAGTCTAAATTAAAATGTAAATAATAAAATAATTTAAAACAAAATGTCTGATTTTGCTCTGGGTATGAAGAGACATCCATCACGCCGACTGAGCACTGATGTTGGCTGCCCCGTGTACGTCCGACGCCATGTGTATAGTTTACCATGACCGAACTGAAAACAACACAATCAGAAGAAAATACTTTGCTGAATAAAGGATACAAGTTGACTAAATTTCTAGGTGAAGGAGCCTACGCCAAGGTGCCCGCTACTACTACTAGTTCTAAAAACGTATTTGTTTAACAAATTCTGCTTCTATATACACTCATCGTAACCTTAATTATTCACAGGTGTTTTTAACAGAATACTTACCAAAAGACAGTTCTAACAAATGTACACTCGCTTGCAAGATAATTGAGACTTCCAAAGCGCCTAAGGAATTCGTTGTGAAGTTTCTGCCGCGCGAAATTGACGTATTGATACGTTTAAACCATCCTCACCTCATACACGTTCACAGTATTTTTCAGAGGAAAACTAAATATTACATTTTTATGCGCTTCAGTGAAAATGGGGATCTTTTAGGGCACATTTTGAAGAACGGATGCGTGTCGGAGAATCAGTCTCGAGTGTGGATGCGGCAATTGTCGCTCGGTCTCCAGTATTTGCATGAACTACAGATCGCACATCGAGATATCAAATGTGAGAACATCCTGTTGACGGCGAACTTTAACGTGAAGCTGTCCGACTTTGGGTTCTCGAGGTTTTGTGTGGATCTGGACGACCAGCCGATTTTGAGCGAAACTTATTGCGGGTCTATGTCGTACGCGGCGCCGGAAATTCTGCGCGGGAAGCCGTACGCGCCGAAGCAGACGGATCTGTGGTCGCTGGGGGTGGTGATGTTCGTAATGCTGAACAAGGCCATGCCCTTCGACGACACGCGCATGCGTAAGCTCTACGAGCAGCAGATGAGCAAGAAGTACCGGTTCCGGTCGCGCATCGCGCCCTTGCTATCTGTTGAGTGCAAGACGGTGATGAAGTATTTGTTGGAGCCAGACCCGGGACTGCGGTACACCGCCGTGCAGCTGTTGAACTCCGAGTGGATCTCCATGGATAGCAGGCTTACAAGTAAGTTATTTGGTGATTGAATGAGTTTTGAGACCACACACAACATATTTTCTTCGGTCGAAAATCTTGAATTGAAACAGATGATTTGTAAATAAATATCACATGAGATCCCGTAAATCCGTAACTCATTAGTACCTACGAGTCAAGGTCAGCCACTTCGCGCCAGTTGAGTACCCCAAAGGATCATAGATCCTTATTAAAGAGCTTTGTCACTTCAGTATTTCTACCGGGTAGTCAACCAGACGTTTTCCACTGAGCCGGGCCTCTTTACACGTTACTGAACCTATTAATTAATTACCTAAAATATTATGAAAATTTTTGAAAAGGAGAAATATGTTTTAGCCATGAATGCAGTAGAAGCAGCAGCTTTAAAACGAGCTAAAGAGCAACATCGACGAATGTCGGACCCGCGCAGAAGCCTCGCCAAGAGACAGGGTGACATATTGAACAACGCTAACAGAGATTCACAATATAGAGTGAGTGCCTGCTTTCAGTACACCTAAGGAAATTGAAGCAATGACGAACCCCACTGTGCTTTTAGTCAATGTAACAAGATACAAACTGGTTTCTATCAGAGCAACACGCAAGATGTGTCGGATAGTATGGGCGTACAAAGATATAAGATACTTGTAAGCGAGATGGCGCATATGAAACCAAGGTCTACCTATTTCAGTATATCTTATACCTACGTACTCTCATGCTCGTGGCGATGAAGGGCCGTCTACTGCACATGTTGTTTCACTTTCCTTGACGTTAGCACGTGAAATAACAAGTTCATTATAGTTAAGTCATTTCATTCACAAAAGTTATAACGTATTTTCATTTGCAGGCCAGTGAAATGATAAAGTCTCTTGCTAATATAACGGCGAAACAGAAGCCATTCTGATAATCCGATGGAGGGTCAATCAAAGGTGTGTTCATATCGATGCCTTTGTCCTTGATAAATTAATTTAATATCTATTCTAATGATGTTATGTTGATAGGGTCAATCAGAAGAGGAAATAAAGTTGAGCGGTTCCGAGCAATTGACACTCGTTAATCGTGGTTACAAGATCATCAAAAAAGTCAACGAAGGATCATATGCTAAGGTTTTATAACTACATGCGTAACTCCAAAAAGTACTCAGGTATAACGAGGTACATAGATAGTTCTACTTAATACTGGTCAATAACATTTCAGGTTTATCTCGCGGAGTACAGAAATCCCAACAAACATGATACCGTTACCGTTTTGGCCTGCAAGGTCATCGACACAAGCGTGGCGCCGAAAGATTTTGTCAAGAAGTTTTTACCAAGAGAAATAGAAATGTTGATAAAACTGAATCATCCGCATCTAGTGCACACACACAGCATATTTCAGCGAAGAGACAAGTATTTTATTTTTATGCGTTACATGGAGAATGGAGATTTGTTAGAGTTCGTACTGCAGAAGGGTGCTATCCTAGAGGACCAAGCGAGGATATGGACGCGGCAGCTCGCGCTGGCCATTCAGTATATGCACGAGCTCGGGATCGCCCACAGAGACATTAAATGCGAGAACGTTCTGTTGACGGCCAATCAGAACGCCAAGCTGACCGATTTTGGCTTCTCCCGCGTATGCATCGATAAAAAACTAAGAGATATTCAGAGCGAGACTTTCTGTGGGTCGCTCTCTTATACGGCTCCGGAAATCCTCCAGGGATCACCTTATTTCCCCAAACCTACGGACGTGTGGTCGCTAGGAGTTGTTGTCTACGTAATGCTGAACAGGGCCATGCCTTTCGAAGATAAAAACATGAAACAGTTGTATCAGGCGCAGATCAATAACAACTGGAAGTTTCGTGCGCGCTGCCTCAACACTTTGTCAGATAACTGCAAGAGACTAGTTACCCGAATGTTAGACCCAAATTACCAACAGAGAATTAAAATTGACGAGATCATAAACGGAGAATGGATTGCGATGGACTCGAGGCTTCTAGGTTAAATTTGTTTTTATTGACATTCATTAGTAGCAAGGTTCGGTCGCATATATGCAAGCAGTTTACTTAAGCGTTTGACTAATTTGTCACGCCATCAGCCTTAAAAGTGAATGAATCGAATGACTGTTGTTTCTTTCCACTTATAGTTGCGTCTCTAGGTTGTTGCGACAAATTGGTAGGTTCGTAGAATGTACGTAGCTTTAACAGTCGTACTAGTAGCAAGGGGTACATTTTTTCCGTGTCTTGTGGAAGTTGTGGAACTGCCAAACTTAAGTTGATTGAATTCGGCATGGTATACATAGATAAATTCTAGTCCGTAGCTGCGTGGTAGAGCTAATCCTGATTAGAGTGATTAGTTAAATAGATTTAGACTGGCGCAACTGTACTAGTAAGAGTAATAAGACTTTAGATTATTCATAAATGTAATATTACTTGATATACAGAATGGACAGCCCAGGAGAGCCAAGCCTATAAAAAGGCCCGCGCAGAAAAAAGTGAGCTACTGAAAAGGACGGCAACCAGCGCAAACAAGAACCAAAACCAGAACCAGGTGGACAACACCATCATGAAAGTCAACTACGACCTCTAAAACAATGTCGTTAAGGTTGGTTTCAGGATAAATAAATACAACCATAAAGCTTGAAACGCATAGAGCGCGGCGCAGTCGTTGCGGGGCGTTGGCGGTTTTGCGGTAAAGCGAACGCGGTCTGGCGGATGCCGCACGTGAGGCGGCGTGTGCGAAATATGAAGCAGTAATCGACACTACCGCGACAGTCGACAATTTCGAAAAGATCAAGAATGTAAAACCGCCATCGCTCCCCACTGCGCCGCGCCCGCTCTGTGCGTTTGACTAGTACCTTGTCAAGTTGTCGCTATTACTAATTTGCAATATTAAATATTAGATTTTTTTATACCACGTCGGTGGCAAACAAGCGCACGACCCACCTGATATGCGGTCACTACAGTCTATGGACGCCTGCAAGTCCACGGGTGTCGCATGGTCGTGTCGACCCTAAAACTATACACTCATTTCTTGAAGAAGGCAGTAAAAAGTCGTTAGTCCCAATTCAATTGATTTCAAAAACTTTCTTAGTTCCTACAGCTACTGAAAAATTACGATAAGTCAGAAAAAAAAGAACATTAAAAAAATTGGTTGTTTGTAAAGTAGGTTTACGATCGAGATGTTTACGTGATAACGTCTTACTTCACTGGCACTTCACTTATACCTGCGATCGCGCTCGTGAGGTTTTGGTGTGACACAAGTTTCTGAACATGTCACCCGACTAAAACGATTTTAAAGACGTTATCACGTCAAAAAATCTTAACATTTCCCAAATGTATGGTAGTATGGAAAACATACAATTTTCAAAATAAAATGGTGCATATCTTGGAAACTAAGAGACTTTGTAATAAAGCATTTGCATCCTGTTACCAAACACCCTGTATATCCGTACGTAGTTATAAGTGTATACGCCTAACCCAGTGCTTCCTCAATCTCTTGTTAGGGAGTTTATGGACCCAGATCCGGGAATCTGACGTGCGCTGCGGGCTTACCTGAATGACAGCGTTTTTAATTACTGGCACATTTATTACCTTGACAGATGCTTATGTCATGTGTCAAATTTGTCAGCAAGTACGTTATCATTATCAATCTATTTACTTCTACAATAAAAAATGTATAAACGCTAGTATGCAACCATGCTAGCTAGTTACGTCTAGCTAGCAAGCAAACACCACTATGCATCTCAAGAAAGAGAAAACTTCACTAAATGTTTGCAAGAAGAAATATAAATGGGAACCCAACCGGATACCGCTGATATATCAAACTCGCCGTCGGACATGGCCATGTTGCAAGAGAAAGGGTTCATACTTGGCAAGATTATTGGTGAAGGCTCCTATGCTAAAGTAGGTCAGGTAAACGCGGATCTAATTTGGTTTGTCGCTTCGGATCCTAATCTCATTTTGATGTGCGCGCGTTACGTTCGCTTCCATGCGGACCGAGCTGGCTTGTCAGATAGAACGTGTAAAACATTGTCATGAGGTTGGGATGCGAGAGATGAATCGAATTAAGGCTCAGATGGCGGCAGGCTATTCTGCAGGCGTGGCAAACTGCATCTCTGTTAAAATTGAAAGGTAGTGTACCATCGTAGTCTTTCATATAGCGGCGTTACGTTTAAGTTTGTCATGTTGCTATGCCCTAGTAGCGTCCATGTTCGTACTGGCTAGATTTTAAGAATATCTTGTAAGTAACATGATTGCAACAAATAAATGATTATGATTACGCCCGGCAGCATACACGTATTTGACAAAAGTTCAAAACGAGCGCACATCAAGGCACACATATCCATTTTATAAACGGCAAGATGTGTTGATGAACTTTTTAAAATCGATACCCTATTGTCACTGATCACCAAGTTTGGCCGTGATGCGTTATGTTAACGAATATTTTCAGGTGTTCAAAGCCACTCATTTGGTAGACGAGACTCGCAACACGATACTGGCGTGCAAAGTGATTGACACGTCTTCAGCGCCCCGCGACTACCTCTCGAAGTTCCTGCCTCGCGAGCTGGACATACTCATCCGCGTCAACCACCCCCACATCATGAGCGTCTCCGATATCTTCCAGCGCCGCGCCAGATACTACATATTCCTACGTTACGCTGAAAACGGGGATCTATTGAACTTCCTTTCACACAACGGCGCCGTGCCTGAGAACCAGAGCAGGCTCTGGATGCGACAACTCATCTCCGGACTCCACTACATTCACACTTTGAACATCGCTCACAGGGATCTCAAGTGTGAGAACGTCCTGATCACGTCGAATTACAACGTGAAGATAACGGACTTCGGTTTCGCTCGCACGATCCGCTGCCGGGACCGAGACATCCTCTCGGAGACTTTCTGCGGGTCGCTTTCGTATGCCGCGCCTGAAATTCTAAAGGGCGTCCCGTATCTGCCCAAGCTGGCTGATATATGGTCCATAGGGATCATTCTATATACCATGCTTAACAAAGCCTTGCCGTTTAACGAGACTTCTGCGAAAAAGTTGTACGAGAAACAGGTAAACAGTATCCTTCATGTGCTTTATATTTTATGTAACTAATGGCATAATATTTGAACATCTTACGTACTCATTAAGACAACGTGTTCCTCATCATCTTGACGTTATCCCAGTTGCATCCGGTAGGAGCCTGGGGACTGCTTGCTACCTAATCCTAGTATTGGTGTACGCACCTACTTCAATTCTCGATCAAGTCCTGCTATTTCGAAGAACCATAGGCTACGGTGTCTGCTTACCATCAGGCAGGCCTTTGCCACCGTCGTAGTATTAAAAAAAACTAGGTTTTTGCTGGAGTCGGGAAACTTGTATCTCTTCAGGGCACATGACGTGTTTGCCCATGATAAACTACGGCTGCGCATTAGGAGTTTACCGACGTCGCGTGACCTAGCGTATTATGACCAGTTCGCAGGCGTCACTTAGTCTCGAAGGCTCAAAGAATTTTGAACTACAATGTTATGTGTATGTTGTAGGTGACGAAAAAATGGCGGTTCCGCTCAAACGTGGTGAACCAGCTGTCAGCGGAGTGCAAGCAGCAGGTGTCGCAGCTGATGGAGCCGGACGCCAGGGCGCGCCCCACCGCCAGCGGCGTCTTCAACGGGCCCTGGATCAGCATGGACCCTCGCCTCGTCAGTCAGTAACGTATTCATATTCATATATTTTCATTGTAATAATAGTATTATCATTGTAATAAGCATATTTTTGGGAAAAAAATGACTGACTGTCGAATTTCTTTCGGTGTTTTTTCTCGGTAGTGGTCTTCTTTTGCAGAAACGCTAGTAAATTTTTACTTGTAAAAGTGCCATTGCGGCCTAACTTGCAGAATAAAGTTCATTTATTTCATGGCATCCGAGATGATCATAATAGTAGTGTTTTTTCTTCTTGATACATGCAGACTACAGCGACAGTTTTCCTTTGCAGAGTTAACATTTGTGGAGGAGACGCTACTGAAGCAAGCCGAAGCGGCGGCCGACAAGCAGGGGGGGCTCGAGGAGGAGTCGGAGCCCGAGCGAATCGCGGAGATCCGCCGCAAGAGCCGGGCGAAAGGTCCGTCTGCGTCTTAGGGAGGTATTCCACTCATCTTTGTCCAATATACATTTGATCAAAGAAATTGACTTCATCCAACTTGGATGGGACCCCAACATTTGATCAGATTCTGATGACATTTAAATCAATATGGCTACGCATGAAAAAAAAAGAAACTTGGACAAAGATATTGGATGAGTGGAATGGGCCTCCGTCAAAGTACTTTGATCAAAGATTTGACAAAAAAATTGGACAAAGATATTGGATGAGTAGAATACCACTCTTGGCATACACTCATCCAATATCTTTGTCCAAAATACATTTGATCAAAGAAATTGGATGATTTCATCAAACTTGGATGGGACTCCGACATTTGATCAAAGATTCTGATGACAGTTAAATCAATATGGCTACGCATGAAAAATAATAAAACTTGTACAAAGATATTGGATGAGTGGAATGGGCCTCCGTCAAAGAACTTTGATCAGAGATTGGCAAAGATATTGGACGATTGGAATTGGATTGAAATGGACCCTTACACCCTGACACACACTCATGCTTGAAACGCACAGAGCGCGGCGCAGCGTCGTTGCGTGGCGGAGGCGGTTTTTCGGTTAATCGAACGCGTTTTTGGGGGACGTCGCTCCAAAAAAACCGCGCGGGATAGCGGAACGGAAGCGGCGTGTGTGACACATGAAGCAGTAATCGACATTATCGACAGTTTAGAAAAGACCAAAAATTCAAAACCCCCTCCGCCCCGCACCGCGCCGCGCCCGCTCTGCGCGTTGCGAGCTTCAGAGTGTCGTGGGAAGCAGCGAGGAAAGGTGGCAGAGACGTAGTGTGGCCACGTTACTCGTCATGCCGCACGACATGCTCCTCGTCATGCCCGCCGCTCCATTTGTCGGTTTTTTGGCGCGAGTCAAAGAGCCTAGTGCGGAGCATAGAGATGAAGGCTCCCCTGCACTCTCGACTGAACTAGTTTCGTTCTCATTTTAAAACGCCTTGCTGAAATAACGCGAAAGTTTGTGTAAACTATGAGACTGATCCCATTCTAGGCCGGAAATTAGGTGCTGTTGCTAGGAATTGTAATAGAAAAAAATACAGCGAGGTTTTGAGTTTTTTAGGTCTTGTATAGGTGCTTTCAGGTCTAGTTCGATTTGTGTAAAAAAAATGTCGTATAATATTTATTTTATTTGAATGAAAACCTTAATAATCGCTGTTGAAACTGATTTCCGGCCTCGATATGCCGGACCCCATTGTGTATACAAAGCTTCACGTTATTCCAGCATATCTGAACATAGGCTAAAGGACATTCTAATGCGAAGCAGCGCTCTAGCGGAATACCAAAGAATATTATTCTACAAATGTATAATAATAATAATAATAATATTGGGGGACAATCTTACAAATCGACCTAGTCCCAAACTAAGCAAAGCTTGTACTATGGGTACTAGACGACGATATACATACTTATATAGATAAATACATACTTAAATACATAGAAAACATCCAAGACCCAAGAACAAATATCCGTGAAAAATGCACAAATAAATGCCCTGGCCGGGATTCGAACCCGGGACCTCTAGCTTCGGAGGCAGAGTCACTACCAACTAGGCTAAACAGGTCGTCAATCAATAATGAATTCCGCAAAGTAAAGCCGGACTCTCGAAGCCGGATGTAGCTACGCGTGCCTAGTGCTCAAAATGAGCTACACACAGACTCTATAATGTCAAGAGAATAAGGCTCTGATTGTGAACGTGTTAGTGCTTAGGTACTTCTGCTGCTGACTGTAGTACAAAGTTGGTACGGTCAACAAATTTGATCTCTGGGCCACTTCGTACCTTGTCACAATTAAAATCAATATGAAAAGTGCTTGAGATCTCATGTTATTGTCACTATTCATCATCATCATCATCATGTCAGCCGAAAGACGTCCACTGCTGGACATAGGCCTCCCCCAAAGACTTCCACAATGACCGGTCCTGCGCCACCCGCATCCAGCGGACACCCGCGACCTTCACCAGGTCATCAGTCCACCGTGTGGGGGGCCTGCCCACGCTACGCCTTCCGGTACGTGGTCGCCACTCGAGAACCTTTCCGCCCCAACGGCCATCGGTTCTACGTGCTATGTGCCCCGCCCACTGCCACTTAAGTTTAGCGATTCGGAGGGCTATATCGGTCACTTTGGTTCTGCTGCGGATGGCCTCATTCCTGATGCGATCACGCAGAGAAACTCCCAACATAGCTCTCTCCATTGCCCTTTGGGTGACTTTAAGCCTTCTTATGAGGCCCATAGTAAGCGACCACGTTTCAGTGCCATATGTCATTGTCACTATTACAAGGTACGAAGTGGCCCAGAAATCAAATTACTTATTTGTACCTATACTTGAATATGACAGTTTTAAGAAATATATACTCGTTTTTTTTTCAGAGGGATTAAAAATATGGAAAACCACCGACGCAGCACAAATGGTGCAATCGAAGCAAGTGTTTGATGAATTCATATAAAAAACAACATCTTCATTCAATATTTATTCAATCATACATTTTATATTTTATGACTTCAAGTTATATTAAAATTTATTTAATACGTAATTGTATAAATGTTTTTTGTCGTTATCCGGTGATACAACTCACCTTCCAATAACCTACACTTGTATTACAAAGTCATGGAAGACAGGGTTGTAAGGGCGTATATTTATTAACACTTGGCACAACGTGGTAGGAACGGGGTCTTGGATCACTACGTACTAGTGTACATATATGACAATCATAAACAATAGTGTCTTCAGAATATAACATTCAACTTAATAGTCTACAACACTGGTAGGACAGATAAACTCGATACAGCCGTTTTTCAATAACTTAATAGATAACCAAAGTTAAGATAAGTGCATTGAAAAAGGGCAGAATCAGTGAAATATACTAGTTAGTAGCAGAGTACAGTTAATGGGTCCCCTTCATTTCAAGGAAGGCATCGTATCTTCTATTTGTGCAAAAGGACTGTGCCGAGAGTACTTACTTAGGTAAGGAGTGTTATTCTAAATACTGACGTAAACATGTATAAGATAAAGCTGCATTGAATGGCAATAATGAATAGTGACACCTCGCAGACAAACGTGTATTTACTCGTCCTATGCTCAGACTTCAAAATACAGTTTGTCATTTCGTAAAACTACTGTATGATTCCCATCGAACGAGTAGGGCCGGAACGCGAAGGAATTTGCACCATCTATACAGAAGACAAGGTTTATATTTGAATGGACCTGCTGCTCTTCCGCCGCCTCGCAATGAATGAGCGATTCCGTTCAAATATGAAATGTAAGGACTGTATACACGGCTCAAATTCCTCTACATCTAGGCTGTGTTCCGAATCACGCTCACAGCGCTGTGAGCGCGCTCACGGTCGGACCGATTCACGCTCACAGCGTTTACACGAGATGTCGTGACGTCATTGATGACGTCATGGACGGCGCTCACGGTGCTCACACTCCCAGCCGTAAGCACCGTGAGCGCAAACGTCAAAATAAACTTTACAGTTATATTAGTTCATTTATTAGTTTTTTTGTACTTTGTCGGTAGCAAACAAGCGTACGGCCCGCCTGATGGTAAGTGGTCATCGCAGCCTATGGACGCCTGCAACTCCAGGGGTGTCACATGCGCATAACCAACTCTTTAAAATTTTATATACTCCTTTCTTGAAGAACCCGATACTGTAGTCCTTCGGGAAAACCTCGGCAGGGAGTTCATTCCACAGTCAGAGCGTCCAATGGAGAAAATTCCTCTGAAACCGTACCGTACGCAACCATTCAGGTTCTAAGGTGTGAAGATGAACTATTCCCTATGCTCTACAATTTGGTCCTGGAACATGTCGTCAGTTTTATATTAGTTAGTTGCAGATTGCGATTAATTTAAATTTTTTACAGATTAAAAACCCAGCCCAGAATTTCATACTACGATTAACTCAAAATTCAAATTCAGTTGACGTTGACAGTAAACACGCTCATGACCGGTCCGAAACAAAACACCGCTCACGCGGCCTTGAGCGTGCTAACTGATTCGGACCGGCCGCCAGCACTGTAAGCGTTGTGAGCGCTGTGAGCGTGATTCGGAACATAGCCTAGTAGAATCCGGTCCGGCCAGACCCACGATTCCCACTTACGGAATCGTACTGAAATATGTAGGTACTTTATTTTCTGTCCATATTAATATTTGTATACAGGTTGCATGCGAGAACAATGTATGGAGGGACTTTTAACCCTTTGGACGCCAAGAGCGCCTAAATA
Organism: Notocelia uddmanniana; assembly: GCA_905163555.1. Lineage (NCBI taxonomy): Eukaryota > Metazoa > Arthropoda > Insecta > Lepidoptera > Tortricidae > Notocelia > Notocelia uddmanniana. The sequence goes on from LR991055.1 coordinate 31,130,085, forward strand.
TGTTGCGTGTTATCGTGCCCACGGCGACAAGAACGACTATAGGTGTCGTGGCATACGATGACAAAGTGACCTTCGTGCTATCAACTAAGGTTCACGTTCAATCTCATATGGGAAAAAGTTGGCCTCTACGCGTAGTTACACGTGCAGAATGACGTCCAAAGGGTAAAAGAATTTAATACGTAATAAGAAATTCTGTATATTTACAGTAATAGGATGCGTTTTGGCATATAATGGTCCTTCGTGGTTACAATACATGTATAATATTAACCCATGCCAATGTCCATAACATCTATGCGTTATGCCAAGGGTAAGGACCAAATTTATGGACCATCGTTAAGGCATTTAATTCGAGTAAAATTTGTTTCCATTGTGACACGAAAATTGTCCTACAATTTATATGGGTAACTTTCGTGTCACAACGGAATCAATTAGATTGTAGACAATAGTTATTTGTTCATCAAGAGAGGAAAGTAGATTTTTGCTGCGAGTGTTGATGTTGAGTCCCGAGCAACCGAAAGATTCTATAATTATAATCTTGAGCGTAGCGAGGAACTCAAAGACACGAGATGCAAATATCTTTGTTCTCGTGTGATACATACAACGTTTCACCTCAGCGGCGAAAATATATAAGGCAAAGGAATAGTGACAGAGAGAATGAAGTTTAAATGTTTCAAGTTTGTATTACACCCCGCGGTATGAAAAGATGACCTGCGACTAACCTACGATATGAAAAAAAATTTTTCACGCTCGCAGCAAAATTGCATTTTGCTCACTGGTTTCAAGCAGCTAAACCGCCATGTTCGTGCCGCTGAGGTGAAAATTAAATGCCTTAACCAAAAATGTGGTCCTAACTCGCTTCGGTTTAGCCTCGCAGCGATGGTGGACCGAGCATGGGTTGAATCGCCGTTATTTTTAAAAGTTACAGTTATGATTCATTGCAATAGAAATGAGACCCGAGTTATATTGTCACGTTTCAGTCGTTTTATAATAAGCTACTCGTACTTAATAATATACAATAAAACGCACAAAGTACTGCATCCAAAATTTGTAACAAATCTTACAGTAGAGTTACACTTGTGTGAATCGCTCATATTGTACTAGTTACGGTAAATACTATTGGTTTCAAAACTTTCAAATCGGTCTTAAAACACGCATGCCAACTGTCCAATACTTTCAGTTTACATCATTACAGCACATTATATTCATAAAATGGAATGTCTATTGCTTTTTGTGATATTTTATTGGTCTCAAAGCGCGAATTCCATGTGATGAGATATAAAGCCTCAGGCGCGGAACCAGGATTTTGTTCAGACGGTTTTTATCTTTAAAAATTGCATTTTCTCAAAGTGGGCCGTAAAAGTGGACGTTCCCCGCTACATATTGAAAGGCGAAGTGCACAGTCTATGGTCAGTCAAAAATAAATTTAAAAAAATTGGAGGCTCGCCCCGCGCCACTACAATGTTACATATAAACTCCATTATTTGTTGAGTCCCAAACTTTTTAAAAGGAAAAAACGGCCACACAAATGATGGCACAGGTCATATACAACCAATTCAAGTGGTATTTTTGTGTTGGAAACGTGACCTTTTTGGGAATCTGAAATAATACGCGGTTACCGGTGGAAAAATACATTTGCGATTTTGTAAAAAAAAAAACGGCGCGAGAGCATGAACATTTTAGTGTTAAGTTTATGAAAACTTAATTCCAATTGGGACTTTTACCCAATTTTTGAGAAAAGCACTATATCAACCTCGGCTGGAATGTCAATTGCAGGCTCCGTATTAATTAACCCGTGGAACGACATGTCAATAAAAAATGTAGTGTAATTTCAACTATAAATATAAGAAATCTAAGTTCGAAATTCAAAATTCGTTAGGAACACACGTGTGATACTAGCGCGCTTGACGGGTTAAGCGGACTCCCAAGGTCGGTCAGTTAAAACGAATACTGAGCCTGAAATGGCCTCATTCCATGCCTCGACTAATGTACTAATTAAATTGCCTCTTTGCCCCCATTGTATCCGCACCTGCCTACTAGTGATGTTTATGGCCAGCTTATACTGTTTTTCGTGCGAGCAGTACGCGACGCGACGCTTGTAAATCACCGACGCGTCGAAGATATCGTTACAAACTACATAAGTTAAATATATCTCTTTAAATAAACCGTACTTTAGACCTCTTATTATCTACAACAAACCAATATAATTCAAGACATGATTTTTGGCAGTTAGACTCGATTAAATACTTTAATAATTACTCAACAAACAATCACCTCGCCGAGGGCTTTAGACACCGTGTCGCATAATTTTAATTTTAGCACCATCGTTTGAAGCCAATCAAAATTATTTTTCTCAAAGCCCTCGTTCAACTTAATCCTATATAATTAGAACACGAAATATCGACTTTATAAATTAGAACACATGCGATACGCCTTATTAGTATGAGTCTATGGTTGGTGAGGCCATTACACACTGAACAATTTGTCACCACAACTTAGAACGAATATTTATTGCGGTCTCATTGCAACCACAGCTGCGGTGTTACATGTGTAACGGGCAGAGCTTGGAAAAGGCGTGCTGTTTTCAGAGAATATATAACATGGACATACTCTGTCATTTAATGGTAGTTATCCCATGTGTGTTAATTACTAATGAAATTATTTGTTTGGTCTTCTGCTATGAGCAATGAGTTCTACTTTTTTGTTTCTGGATCAGTAGCCCTATCATTTCTGTCATTTGCAGATAAAAATGTGATAAAGGCCGACACTCTTTTGTTAATATATTTAAATGCACGCCGGCAAATATCTTGAGGATATTATATCCATTAAAGGGTTAGTTTTCGCAATGAATAAAGTTTTGTTTTAATATTTATTTTCAGTGTGTAGCCATATTAACACTTTTACCGTCCGTGAATTACATGTAATGCATCGTCAAACTAGCTCGTCACGGTCTACGTGACGTCAGAAACGGATGGCTCTGTACATATGTGCATTACATGTAATGTACGGATGTATCGACCCATGCCAGTAGTGAAAGCGAGGGACATAGAAAGTGTTAATAACTAGGTATAGCAAGACCCAAGTAATAAGGCGCGCGGATTAAGCAATAATGGTCTCTCGGTCAACTGCTTAAGAGCTTTGACGCGCGCCATATTAAGTGGGTTCTCCTATTCATACACGGTGAATTTCAGTAACTAAGATTTTAACCATCGCTGCTAAAGCCTAAATGGAGTAAAAAAATGGTATAACTAATAGTCCAAAACGGCTTAATTTTCGAGATATTCATTATTTTAAGAAATTATAAGTTAAAACATCTCAACTATAACGTCCATAACACACCCTAAGGACGTGTCGTAGCTAGATCCACCTGACATATGTGACAAGTGTGAAGTTTTCTCTTTCACTCCTTTGACAAAGGATTTGTTCACAAGAAAGTAGTATCGTTGCTTGATATTTTTGTTCCAGAAATTAATTAATTTGATATGGCAGTTTTTGACCTTTTGGTGACTGAAATTCACCGTGTATAGTACATATGACATTAATGACATAAGAAAAGCGCCCCCTTTCCGAGCTTAGGCAATGTAGTTATTCGCGTGTGTGTCTGTGTGTGTGCGCTGTCAGTGTGTGTGTCTGTGGGCGGCGCTAGTGTGCGCGCGCGGCGTCACGCGGGGGAGAGACAGCCGACGCGACGCGGGCCGCTGATTTTACTTTCATCGTCTGTAAACATTTCCACTTTACATTTCTGCGTATAGTAAATATACAAACCCGACTCGCAGCAACCAAACGTGAAGCATAAAATAAAATAGACCTTACCAAAACCATACAGAAATATGAAGAAAACCATATGAATCACCACACCCTTGGTTAAACTATCGTGTTATTTTATTAAATTTGTAATAAAACCCAAAACAAAGTGCACCCGGTTTTTTGACATATTGAAAAGAAAAAGTGCAAATACCCACAGCCAATACAATAAAACGTTTTTTTAATTAGCACGCAATACCGAACAAACTGAATCAAAATCGCACACAACTTGTACACGTTCACCAAAGTAAATTGTCATACTAAAAAGATAAACTGAGCGAAAACATGTTGTACGGACGAGATTTGTTTGTATACATAAACTAAATTAATATTTTTAGCAAAACCATGATATTGAAGTATTTTGAGTTAAATAGAATGTTAAGAGATACGTAGAGTGAGTATCAAGCTTTGTTTATAAAAATCTCATCCCACAGCAAAATTAATCAACAACAGTACGCATACCCCAACTCCAATCATTCCAAATTCCAACTGAATATTACAGCCACCATCAAATATATTTAGTCAAATGGATTGGAGTTAGTGTAGTGATTAGGGTTTTATAAAGATCCGTTACACCTTATATCGGTAATTTTCCTCTAAAACTGAATGAATTAATGATGTGATGACGTGTCCGTCGACGGCGACATCTGACCTAACTTAACCAACCTAGAAAAGTTGAATAACTCCCGACATATTCATTTTAAAGTTCAATATCTTAAAAACGGCTGCACCGATTTTGATAAAACATGTCTAAGAGCCGTCGCTAAAAACCTGCGTTTCAATAAAAAAAAAGCCGTAATCAAATCTGTTCATCCGTTGAAGACCTACGGTGCCACAGACAGACACACGTATACACAGAAACATAGATACTATTACGATCTACGAGTAAAGTCGGGAGATTTTACGAGCATGGGCACAAACGTGACTTGCAAAACCAAATTTGGTTTTGAAAGTGCGGCGCAAGAAGCATAGTGAAGCTTGAGTTAAAAGTGTAGTGATCGGAGCGCCTAGGCCAAGTTTTACGGAACTGGCTTTTGGCGTTAAGACCTTCGAGACGGACACGTTCGTAGTCATTAATGGGTCAATCCACTTTTCCTTGTTGCTCGTTACCATCGTACTCCTGAGTCACTCTTGAATACTAGTCATTAATAGTTCAATCAACTTTTCTTTGTTGCTCGTTATTATGGCTACTAGTCTCTTGAGTCACTTTTTAAAACCGATATTTTATTGGGTTTAAATCTACCAAAACTGGAGTTTTGCGATGATTATAAACCGAGTCTGACGTGGGTCAGCTCTAGAGCATGCTAGTCCATGTTATAATATTTTTTTAAGGGAGGTATTCCACTCGTCCAATATACATTTGATCAAAGAAATTGGATGATTTTATCCAACTTGAATGGGACCCCGACATTTGATCAAAGATTCTGATGACATTTAAATGAATATGGCTACGCATGAAAAAAATTAAATCTTCGGCAAAGATATCGAATGAGTGGAATGGGCCTCCGTCAAAGAACTTTGATCAAAGATTTGACAAAGATATTGGATAAGTAGAATACCAACCCGTGTTAAACTCATCCAATATCTTTGATCAAAGAAATTAGATGATTTCATCGAACTTGGATGGGACCCCGACATTTGATCAAAGATTCCGATGACAGTTAAATCAATATGGCTACGCATGAAAAAGAATAAAACTTGGGACAGAATAACAACAAGAAAAAGTTGATTGACCCTGATACAAGCACTGAAAGTAGTTCGCGAAAATGTCACCAAAACTCGATCTGACATTTGGTGAAACGGATTTTTAGAAAACTCGGACCCGGCCACAACTTCGAGCGGCAGTAGCGGTTTTCCTGATACATCGCGTGTCATACCAACTAACCGCAGTGCGCTGCGCGTCTCGACCGCGCAATGAACAGATAATAATAATAATCGTATGGCATTTATTTTCGAACCGTGAGGTCTTCGAGAAAACAAGTACGGTTGCCAGTTTTTGTTGCACTTTTAGCACCACCCAGGGGTCACGGGGGGTACTCCCTACGGATGTAGTGCAACTTCGACCCCCCTTGTCAAGTAAGTGGGCAACTTGACTGTTATAAGTTCTCAAACCGCCGGAAGGCCTCTAACCTGGCTTAACGACAGCTGTCGTAGACAGCAACCGGGATCAACGGCTTAACTTGCCTTCCAAAGTGCGGGGGTCCTCAGTTAGTAACCACTCAAAAGCGGTCACCCATCCAAGAACTGACCTGCTTGACATTGCTTAACCTCGCATACCGCACGCGGTACGCGGGCGCCGCTGGGCCACGAGCGCTCCAGAATGAACACATGACAGGAGCGCTCGTGGCTCAGCGGCGCCCGCGTACAAACGCCAGCACAATTAAGTGATCATTCATGACCCTTATTACAATGACAATAAAGTGCACGTATGGTCAGCTAACTGGTACTGACTTCTCGGAAGATCTCACGGTTCAAAAAATAAAAGCCATACGATTATTATTATTAATGAACAGATAAAACCCGACCCGGGCTTGGACCCGATTATGTCCTAAAACTACGACCAAGACCATCACCGGGGGGTGGGCATTAACATCCCTGGCGTGCGGTGGAGATACTGCGATCGCCAACCCGAAAGCAGCGTGGCGATTTTGGCTTTTACTCCCCATGAAATTGGTGGAGGCCTATGTCCTGTAGTGGACGTCCTTCGGCTGATGTGGAACAGATAAGCCGCTTTGCGCGCGAAGTGTTGGGCGGGCGGTTAGTGTATTAGTGCGGTTAGTAACTCACGGGCGACGACGTGCTAGCGTCACCTGAGTCGTCGTGCAGCGGGCACACGAGGTCCCCGAGCTCGAGCTCGTCCTTGCTCTTCTTGCGCTTCAGGGAGAACTGGCTCTTCTTTGGTACCTGGCAAAGTACAAAATCGTATGCAATCATGTTATAGTTAACTGGTAAACAAGTCGCGGTACCTATGAGTCACGTTAAGAGGTCGCAGTACGCTCGGTCTGGCTCGGTTCTCCATACAAACGTTTTTACCCTGTCATTTTAAAACGCCATGCTAGAATAACATGAAAATTTGTATACACAATGGGATCCGGCATATCTAGGTCGGACCATAGTTTCTGTTGCCAGAAATTGTAAAAGAAAAAAAATACAGTGGCTTTATGAGTTTTTTACGGCTTGTATGAAAACCTTAATAATCGCTGTATTTTTTCTCCATTATAATTTCAAGCAACAGAAACTATGGTCCGACCTAGATATGCCGGATCCCATTGTGTATACAAAGTTTCATGTTATTCTAGCCTGGCGTTTTAAAATGAGAGCATAAATACGTTTGTATGGAGAACCGAACGTACTGCGCAGTCTTAACTCCGGCAATCAACAGTGCAGGCTACCACTCCGACCCTGTTTCGAGCGATCAATGTGAGCGAGCGAAAATTAAAAAAAAAACATACAACCGAATTGATAACCTCTTTTGAAATCTTGAAGTCGGTTAAAAAAACCGACTTCAACCGAGTTATTCGTCAATATATAGTGCACATACTTAACCCCTTTCCAGGCCGCGCCAATCTAGAAGGCTTTACAAAAAACAAAATAGATACTTAAAATAGTTACGTTAATGTGAATAATTTCAAGACGAGTCCCTTTTTACGATAATGCAATGTAATTTGAGCCTTACATCAGAAAACTAGGATTGAAATTCTATTGACACGTATGTGGTCGATGAAACGTACTACGCCTGGAAAAGGGTTAGTGCAAATTTAAGTCTTATATAGTTTTCTCATGGATGCCATTGTCAGAACTGGACCAAATTGAAATGGGACTACACGGGAAGCACCAGCTTTCAAATAAAAATAGAATCATTAAAATCGGTTCAAACCATCGAAAGTTCTGAGGTATTAATTTATTTTGCGTATGGCAAGTGCAAGCGGCAGTCGGTCCAACCACTTTGAAACCTCTGACTTTCTGAGGTAACAAAAAAAATTGGTTGTTTGTAAAGTAGGTTTACGATCGAGATGTTTACGTGATAACGTCTTACTTCACTTGCACTTCACTTATACCTGCGATCGCGCTCGTGAGGTTTTGGTGTGACACAAGTTTCTGAACATGTCACCCGACTAAAACGATTTTAAAGACGTTATCACGTCAAAAAAATTGTCCAATTGAGAACCTCCTTCTTTTTTGAAGTCGGTTAAAAATATAAAAGTTGATTGGCCCACGTATGGCTGATGGTGATGACTGTTACCTTATACTTAGTGGTTGCCGTTAGGGGTTGGTAGCCGAGCGTCTGTTCCGCGTTCCGCTTTTCCTGAATGACGTCACGCCCGAGCAAATCATTGAACCTGCAATGGGATGACGATGGACTTTGAATTTTGGTATAGTAGTTGTATACAGGTTGGATATAAAATAACAAAAAAAAAATACCCAAAAAAATACGGACTTTATTTACTCATGGATCTTATCATCAGATGTTCACAAATTAAATGGGATGCAATATTGAAGTACCTCCTCTCACACAGTCTCGAAATCGTTCTAATCGCGCCAGTTATCGAACCAACCGTTGGATGGGAAAATAAGTACGTATATTGCTGTTTAGTCCTGAAATACTGCGTTTAGTACATAGTTGGCATACAATTTATTCTTTAATTTTACATAAGGGTTCTATTGGTACCGTTTTTTTTTACTTTTCATGTATGAAAACCCGGACCCGGGTATGTCCTAAAACTACGACCAAGACCACCGGGGAATGGGCAGCAGCATTCCTTAAATGCGGTGGAGATACTGCGATCGCCAACCCGCATGCCAAGCGTGGCGATTATGGCATTTACCCCCCATGAAATTGGGGGAGGCCTATGTCCAGCAGTGGACGTCCTAGGGCTGATATGGTGGTGGTAGTGGATGTATGAAAACATATTTCTTCTAATTTTTGACATTACATCTTCTCTTCATCATCATCATGTCAGCCGAATGACGTCCACTGCTGGACATAGGCCTCCCCCAAAGACTTCCACGATGACCGGTCCTGCGCCACCCGCCTCCAGCGGAAAGAAATTACATATCTTTTTATAATTTATTAAATTTTGTAATTTAGAATTTATTGTGATATTTTGATGGTTTACTATCCATAGAGTGATTAATTGTCAATTTGTAGGAGCCATTTCGGGGGCTGCTAGCGTCGAGCTAGGTTTGTTTCTAATTTTTGCCCTTTATTGTGCTCTAATTGTAGTTGGTCCCATATAGACATTTGATCGTCTCTAAAACTGGTTCGAATGGCACCATAAAAAATGGACAAGTACTGTATTATGGAGGCGTTAGCAAGGCTACTGGAACAGTTATGGAATAACAAGTAAATTTTTAACAAAAAAACACCGATTCCTAACTTTGCCAGACCCCATTCTCCTGCTATATAATTTGAGGAGTTCCCTCGATTTTTCCAAGATCCCGTCATCAGATCCAGACTTGGTGACAATGGGTCCAACTAGAAAACACACCTTTTCAAAAAAAAAAGAATTTTTGAAATCGGTCCACTAGTCTCCAAGTAATCAGTGAACATACATAAAAAAAAAATATATTCCGACGAATTGAAAACCTCCTCCCTGTTTTTGAAGTCGGTTAAAAAAAAGAGTTTATTTATTTATTTATTAGGAGAACGAACAAACATAGATGTACGAAGGAAAAAACTTACAGATTAATTATTACTAGACATACATCTAAGTCCTAAACAGTTCCCACCAAGAGATACATCGCTTGTAAATGTACTACATCATACAACACAAACAACAACAAAAGATACTAAAATTAAAACAATTTAGAAAAAAAAAAGAGATTCAGGACAAAGTTGTACATCCACCACCATATCAGCCCTAGGACGTCCACTGCTGGACATAGGCCTCCCACAATTTCATGGGGGGTAAATGCCATAATCGCCACGCTTGGCATGCGGGTTGGCGATCGCAGTATCTCCACCGCACTCAAGGAATGCTGCTGCCCATTCCCCGGTGGTCTTGGTCGTAGTTTTAGGACATACCCGGGTCCCGGGTCCGGGGCCCGGGTTATAAGTTGTACATACTTAAAGTCAAATCATTCGAATTGGCCGTGTTGTATCAAATTAGTCCGTTCAAAAAGCGACTTTAACTACCAAGCAAGAAGATTCAAAAAGCAATGGCAGTTTTTTTTAATGCCGGACAGTAGAAATAAATGCAAGTGTACCTCTGCGTGAGGTGCCGCCGCAGCAGCGTCTTGTTGGCGGGGATGTTGAGCAGCGCGGCCAGCAGCTCCGCCGTGAAGCGCGGCTCCAGCAGCATCAGCCCGCCGTGCACGCCTGCCACCATCATGTACTACTTATTTATTTATTTATTTGCCGGAGAGGGCTCAGGATTGGCCTTACCATTGGGCATAGTTGGGGCGGTATGGGTGAGATCGAGTATTGAGAGCACAAAGTAAATCAAGAAGTACTTTATTGGAATACACTGGTCACAATTACACTTTAACAACACTTTTATAACACTGTAGTAACAATGTAGCGTGGACAGTTCCGAAGTAGAACCAAGACGTCCGGTCACTAGCGTGGTCAGCGAGAGAGTGCCGGAGCTCGGCCCACTCGGCTCCATCCTAGCGCAGTGGGGATAGATGGTTCGATGTGACGTCAGCCACAAAATCAACCAATCGTAGCCAACCACACGCTGCGCTACAATTTAGTGTCCGTACTCATGACATCCTGTCTCCGACATATTTATTTATTAAAGGAGTTTCAACAGCTTTTTAAACATGTTGACATTTTAAATAGAAATATGGAGCCAATTACAGAAACTCACCAATAGAAACAAGATATGAACTAAGGTTACACACTATGTTACAGTATCTTAAAATTAAAAATCAAAGGCTATAAGAGAACACAAGAGATGTCCATCGCTCACCGCAACTTTATGCAACTGTTACATAATGAGAGACATTAAGAGGTTGACAAGCGCCAATGACCTTGGCTATGTCTGTCTGCGTCTAATTGCGCCGGAGTGAAAGAGAAACTATATACCTGCTCTACAAGTAGATAATCAGAAATTTAATCATAAAATTAAATATATTGACCACATGTGAATATAATATAAATCGTCTATGCTTTAGGTTTCAGTATGTTGGAACTGTGTTTTTAATTATACATGTTTCAGTTGAAAAAGAAGGCATTATGATTATTTAAACATGATTTTAAGACATAGCTTTGCGTTTTTTTTTCGATCGAGCCGATTTACTTAAATCGTGTTTTGGAATCGTCCACGCCCTTTGAAATATAATGAGTATTAACTTGTATGTAAGAGTAGCGAGGTAATACTTCCTGTAAGTTCCTATAACTGGCTTTCTATTTTATTTGTAATATCACAGCTGTTGGATCTCCAAATAAAATAAATAAATAAATAATGCTGCCATTGTCTTTGTTACGATGACGCGGGTCTTAGTTTTAATAGTTTCTATTTTGTACTATTATTTCATATTTTATAAAATTAAGGTTTCTAAACGTAATTGATATTGTTTACGTGAAATAAATTAACTATAGCATTAAATACACCTATCACACAAATAATAAAAGCACTTAGAAGAAAAATAAAAACACAAAAAGATGATGGTTCCCAAGGATCGAACGCGAGTATGACTCTAGCGTTACACTGAGATAAAAGTGAAAGAGAGTTCCACAAGACCACCGTATGTCATCTTACAGGCTCGAAAACATCGTTCTATTTATTCCGGTTTTTTTACATATGTCGTAGTTCTCTTGTTTCGCACTAGAAGCTACTTCCTTGATTTATTATTGCGCCCTCTATTTTCAACTTTGTATAATGTTTGACAGTAAGTGACTTTCCCACTGACATTAGGTACGCATGTGTGCGTGAATTCAAGAAATTGCAATATTTTGCATTCGTTCACAATACACGTTTAAAATAAACACGGTTTAGTGCAGATAGATTGCGATTCATACGTAGGATTTTTTGCTTCTTCCGCAGTTTGCCATTAAGAGGTTGACAAGCGCCAATGACCTTGGCTATGTCTGTCTGCGTCTAATTGCGCCGGAGTGAAAGAGAAACTATATACCTGCTCTACAAGTAGATAATCAGAAATTTAATCATAAAATTAAATATATTGACCACATGTGAATATAATATAAATCGTCTATGCTTTAGATTTCAGTATGTTGGAACTGTGTTTTTAATTATACATGTTTCAGTTGAAAAAGAAGGCATTATGATTATTTAAACATGATTTTAAGACATAGCTTTGCGTTTTTTTTTCGATCGAGCCGATTTACTTAAATCGTGTTTTGGAATCGTCCACGCCCTTTGAAATATAATGAGTATTAACTTGTATTTTTATTTTTTTACCAAAACAAATGGTTTTTATGAATCACAATTTAATAATGGCAATTTAGCTCTGTTCAGCGTCTTAAACACGAGCACAGAATAAGGAATAGTACAAGTACAGAAATTTCACTTCCTAACAAAAACGGCGTTTAGGCATAAGAAACGTGCCTACTCTCTGCATCTCTGTCTATCCCATAACTTGTATTCATTCACGCGCGGCACGTGTAGCCCTAGGGTTGTGACGCCAAAAATATTTCAATGAGGCAAAACATGTTCTACCTCACCAGATGTCGCTTAAGTACAGTGAACCGAAATTAATTAAGTACATGTTACTTCACATGAATAAAGCGTTCATGGCCCAGCGGCGCCCGCGTACCGCGTGCGGTATGCGAGGTTAAGCAATTTCGGGCGGGGTCAGTCCTTGGGTGACCGCTTTGAGTGGTTACTAACTGAGCGCTCCCGTGCTTTGGAAGGCACGTTAAGCCGTTGATCCCGGTTGCTGTCTATGATAGCAGTCGTTAAGCCAAGTTGGAGGCCTCCGGGCGGCTTGAGAACCTCTAACAGTCAAGTTGCCCACTCACTTGACAAGCCTAATCCCAATAAGGTCTAGTTTCCCCGTCGAGTTAGAAGGCCAGATGGCAGTCGCTTCCGTAAAAACTAGTGCCTACGCCAATTCTTGGGATTAGGTAGCGGCCCCAGGCATCCTTCAGGATGCAACTGTACTGGGAATAACGCTAGGATGATGATGATGATGTCAGTTATAATAGGCTGCGAAGTATGACGTTTCAGGTGCGGCTAGGACAAGAGGAATGGAATTTCATACAAATCAAGTCCTCTTTTTTAATTTCCATTCCACATAAATTTGTGTCACGGGCATCATGACATTCTGCCACAAAAAAATAACTTTGATTATTTTGTTGTTTATTTCATTGCATGTTTGAGAAAAGCACTACACATACCTCGGCGGGAAATATGTGTTTGCTGGCCTTAGACCTATCCGGCCTCGCTTCGCTGAGCCGTCTATATGTCTTCGGCCGGCAACCCCTTTTGTCCCGGCCTCTATAGTAATGCACTATTACGAGTGGCGCTAGTGGACCTGTTACATGTTAGTAAAGCGCTCTTAACGAACACCGCTTACGATTACAGACGATTTGGTGCAACCCACCCTAATACCCATAACACAAGCCTTATTGAGCTTACCATGGGACTAGTTCAATGTGTGTAAAAGATTGTGCCCGTAATATTTATTTAAGACTCCAACCTAAATCTGAATTTCGTGGAAAATAAAATGTGTGCCTAAATAATTATGAGCGGCAGTGTATACCCGTAGGTCTGCTAGCGAACCAGCCTAAATAATAATAATTTATTAGAGCAGTTCCTCGTGTAGAGATAAACTACGGTAACACGGGCCGCCCCTCCAAATTACCATTTCAATGTGTTTAGTCACATCCTTAAGAAAGAGTGTGTTTGTTTGTTTGAAGACTGTCTCAGGACGCACACATGCGTTAGGGTGGTATTCCACTCGTCCAATATACATTTGATCAAAGAAATTGGATGATTTCATCAAACTTGGATGGGACCCCGACGTTTGATCAAAGATTCTGATGACATTTAAATCAATATGGCTACGGATGAAAAAAAAAACACTTGGACAAAGATATTGGATGAGTGGAATGGGCCTCCGTCAAAGAACTTTGATCAAAGATTTGACAAAGATATTGGATGAGTTGACTACCACCCCGTATTAAACTCATACAATATCTTTGATCAAAGAAATTGGATGATTTCATCAAACTTGGATGTCGGGGGACATTTGATCAAAGATTCCGATGACAGTTAAATCAATATATAAGATATTGGATGAGTGGAATGGGCCTCTGTTAAAGAAATTTGATCAAAGATTGGACAAAGATATTGGATGAGTAGAATACCACCCTTGGGAGTCTTGGTGGTGCTTTATTAATACTTTCACAAATACATTGAAACGTTTTGAATTTTGGAAGGGCGGGCTATGTTATCGTTATCTCTACAGTTAAGCCGGGTTTACATTACGCGCGGCATAGAAGGCGGCCGCGGTCGATGGTGCCGCGCCCGCGACTAGCGAGCGACTGACCTGCGCCGCGCAGGTTGGGCGCGTACTCGGCGAGGTCGATCTGCTTGAGCCACTGCATGACGCGGTGCGACGACCAGCGCGCCACGTCCTCCTCGCGCCCGTCGTCCGCCGCGCGCCGGATCATCGTGTCCGGGCTGAACTTGTTGTCCCGCAACACTTGGATGCCTGCGAGGGGAAAGATACTTCATTAGCGCAAAGTTGAGGTCCGGTTACACCGCTGCTAAATCTTTTAACGGCTAAACGTCAAAAGTGATACTCGCGATTTTGAACTTTTGTCATATCTTAAGAAGGTGTCACTACTGATATATGACAGTTAAAGGGTTAAAATATACTGACGCAACGTAACCGCAGTGACGTGCTTCATGTGTGGCGTTTTTAACCCATAAGTTTCTCCCTCTCGTTCACTGCGATCCCGTCACCGTCACCGTATTTTGTTTGCGAACCGGTGTGGCCGGAGTCTAAGCGGGGTTTCCACTGTGAGCAGAGCTGACTAAGTACTAAGCCCGTTAAAATCGCAACAATGAACTGCATATACATATAAGCGCTTCTACCAACAAAGAGCACCGCTTGTATGTTGTAGTGTTTAGTGTGAGTTCATACATTAGGAGCGTGTTCTATTTTTATAAATTGAAACCTCTTTTTTTAAGTCCGTTAAAAATGATGCACTTTGAACATAGAAGAATTTATCGATGTAAAATAGAAGATATAATGGGTTTTATATACGAGTTAATCATTCTGCTTTTCAATTCGATTGCGAGAAAAATCAGTTTGAGCATAGAAGATGTCCCGCCTGTACCTCTGCGCACGGCGAGCGCGTGCAGCTTGTGCGCGACGCGGAGGTGCGCGTGCAGCTCGGCGTGCGTGAGGCGGTGCAGCGCGCGCCCGTCCAGCGCCGCCTCGCCCGCCGCGCCGCGCGCGCCGCACACGCCCACGTCCTCCAGCCAGCGCAGCGCCCACGCCGTGTCCAGCGCGCCCGCCAGCGTCAGCAGCGGGTCGCCGTGCCCGCCCTGCACACCACACCACACATCGACTGATATACTTTATTTCATTCGACCAAGACAGAGTCTTCATTCTCTTAAGACAGATTTACAATACGCGCGGCACGTCCGACCGCATCAAATCCGCAGACGAGCCGATTTCAGGCACGGTTCTGAGTAAAATGTGGCAACCGCGCGCGGCAAACGATCCGTCTCGAACACAGTTTGTTCCCACTGCTAATGTTCTTGCATGCATGTTTTCGTAAAATTTTGTTATGATATTGGAGCGTAGCGACCCGAAGGCGAGTGAAACTTCATTATTCGCAATTCAAGTATTTCGTTGAAGTTTCACACCTCCTTGATCGGCTCAACTCAACCTGACAATCTTCAACATATTCAAGCTGCCGCGCGCGCTAAACACGAATGTGGTCGTGCCGCGGGCGGCCGAGGTCGAATATGCCGCGCGATACGAAGTGTTTTCTATTTCTGGGTGTCTACTCACCAGTAGATCAGTAAGCGCGAGCACGATCTTCTTCCTGTGCATGGGATGCTTTATCGCGAGCTCCTTCTCGATGAGGGCGGGCGAGGCGGCGGCCAGCGCGCCGCGCGAGTCGGCGAGCCAGGCGCGCGCGGCCGGCACGTACACCTCCAGCCCGAGGTGCTCCAGCCAGCCGCACGTCGTGTCGCAGTCCCATTGCCGCACGTCCGTCGTTTGCCTGGACACGATTAACAATACCGTGTTTATTAACGGTACAAAGATACGTTACCAATAAACATACTTACGAAAATACACATAATTTTTAAAATAGTAGATTGTACAACAAGTGCATAAAATAAGCCATTTTATCCGAGACAATTTATAGATCCGAGCCGCAGGCGAGGGTTGATATATAATAGAGGATATAATGAGTATTATACACGAGTTTAAACGCTCTGCTTTTCACTTCGATTGCAAGAAAGTCAAACAAATAATTAATATAATTAGTTAGTTTTTAATTAGTTTCGGGTGGCGGCGCTGGGATGGCTATAAAAAGCGACTTTATATTGACGAACTTTTAGAGCATGAGTATAATTTTTTTTAAATACATAATTTTAAAGAAAAAAAAAAACGACTTCAATGGGGGAGGCCGGTGAAAGATCATTATACTTAGATGGCGCACTCTTAGATTCCATAAAATGAAATAAAAATGGCTATAAGTATGTTTATAATGGTAGAAAACCAAGTACCCTCAATTCGTCATGGAATCCATCAGAACTCAAGCTTGACAAAAATGTGTCTTGAAAACCTAGTTTGCTTGACAAATATGACGAAGAAAACAAATCGCGAACTATGCGTCGTTGAAGAGTTCCATTCTGATCAGCATCAGCAGTTCCATTTCATCTTTCATCAAATATCACTTATATAAATGTGAATGCTTGATTTGTTTATGAAAATACTAAAATCACTATATGTATGCCTTTTACATTTGAGGAGTTCCCTCGATTCCTAATGGATCACATCATCAGAACTCGAGCTTTACAAATGATTATCTTGAAAATCAAATTGCTTAACAAACACAGCAAAGAGGACAATTGGCCAAACGTGAACTATGCGCCGTTGAAGAGTTCCGTTCTGATCATCATCAGCAGTTTCACTTTATCAAATGTCACTGTTTTGAATGAAAATGCTTGATTGGTTCATGAAAATACTATAATCACTATATGTGTGCTTTTCACATTTGAGGAGTTCCCTCAATTCCACATGAATCCCATCATCAGAACTGGAGCATGACAAAAATTAATCGTGAAAATAGAACTTGCTTAACAAACACAGCTAGGAGGACAAATCGCCAAACGTGAACTTTTGGTCGTTGAAGAGTTCTGTTCTGATCATCATCAGCAGTTCCACTTCATCAAATGTCACGTTTTTGAATGAAAATGATTGGTTTGTTGATAAAAACATAAAAATCACAAACAAAACATTTGCCTTTAAGATTTGAGGATTTCCCTCAATTCCTCATGGATCCCATCATCAGAACTGCGTTTTGATAAAAACGGGACCAATTTGGATATATATACTTACAATAAAAAAAAAAGAATTTTCAGAATCGGTTCAGAAATGACGGAGTTCTGGACTAACAAACATTAAAAAAAAAAAAAAAAAAACAAAAAAAAACATACAACCGAATCCTTTGAAATCATGAAGTCGGTTAATAATAAAGATGAAAAACAGGACTCAGTTTGTCAAACTTCATACTAACCGAGCGTTTTAGATGTTTAGTAAAAAGTTGCTGATTTGACTATAAGTAATATTTTGTTAAATAAAGGCGCGCGCGCATCTCGCGCAGCGACGGCGACGGCCTGCCGCGCGGTATAGTCTCCACTGCTAGTCACTCACCAGGGCATGGCGTGGGCGGCGCGGCGCGGCGGCGTGCTGACGCGCAGCGAGCCGCGCGCGAGGTCGTCGCCCTCGAGCCGCACGCCGCCGCTGCCGAGCCGCGCGCGCATCTCGCGCAGCGACGGCGACGGCCTGCCGCGCGGTATAGTCTCCACTGCTAGTCACTCACCAGGGCATGGCGTGGGCGGCGCGGCGCGGCGGCGTGCTGACGCGCAGCGAGCCGCGCGCGAGGTCGTCGCCCTCGAGCCGCACGCCGCCGCTGCCGAGCCGCGCGCGCATCTCGCGCAGCGACGGCGACGGACTGCCGCGCGGTATGGCCTCCTCTTTCTCCGCTGCAAACACCAGCGACGTTTCACTTCGACAATTTACAACATTTCAAATTTCCAAGTAGTATGAAATCGTAACTCATTACATTCATTGAGCCGAGTAAGTTCACGACTTTTAAATTCACGATTTTATAGCTTCTACGTCTGTCACCCACTTTAGTAATAGTGCTTCTGTGTGAGTTTGTACGCTGTGACGCCTTACCTCATGTGTTCATAAGTTTTGAGACGAACATTGTTTTGAATAAATCAAATCGTTTTGTGTTTTTTATTTTATTTTATTAGTTAGTATATACATGAATGGGTATTACTTTAATTAAAAATGGGTGAGTTAAGTATTTACTACCAAAATGCTAGAAGTATTAGTGGTAAACTTCATGAATTGTATTTGTCATCTTTAAGGGTTGATTATGACGTCATAATTATAACTGAAACTTGGCTTAATGATAGCGTCTTTGATAATGAAATACTTAATAGTAATTATAGAATATATCGTAGAGATAGAAGTAGCGCACCGGGATCTAAATCTGATGGAGGCGGCGTGTTGATAGCAGTTCCAAAGAAATTAAATTCAGCAAGGTCACCTGCCCTCGAAAGTAACCACGAAGATATTTGGGTTCAAGTCTGTAGCAGTTCCAACGCGTCTTTCGTGTTATATATTTGCGCAGTTTACGTACCCCCTCCTGTATCTTGTGACCGACTTAATAACCACCTTGATTGTATAAGTAATAGTATTTCATCCATTAGCGATAGCGCCATGTTATTAGTAGTTGGAGATTTTAATATTGGGAGCATTGTTTGGATTGACGATCCTCATAATAATAATTCGAATACATCATCACTCGCACTTATGAACTCCTGCTCCTCAGGTATGGAAGTCGCTATTTCAGATTTTATGTCTCTTCACGACCTAAATCAGTTTAACCTTACCAAAAACAAGGATGATAGAATTTTAGACTTAGTACTTTGTTCCAGTAAAATTGTTAAAACCATTCCTGCCGATTCACTCTCTAAAACTGACTCATTTCATCCACCATTGCTTATTACAATTGATTTTCCAAGAAAAATTTTTTTAAAGTATACTAGTGTAAATAAATTAGATTTTTTTGCAGCTGACTACACAAACATTAATAATCAACTTAATAATGTTAACTGGGAATCTATTCTCAAGTCTTTGAATTGTGTCAACGAAATGGTTAAAGTTTTTTATCGTGTAGTTGGTGACATAATTACCAAAAATGTTCCAACAAAAATTATTATTAAGGTAAATATCCTGTCTGGTACACAAAACCCCTAATTAAGTTAATTAAATATAAAGAAAAACTTCGTCAGAAAGTGAAAAAATTCAGGAATCCTATTGACGAGTTTAAATTCAAGAATGCGAGAGCTAAATGTCATCAGCTTATCGACGAAACCTACGCAAAATATCTAGAAACTGTAGAGGAATCTATTACCAGTAACAATTTAAAAACGTTTTGGTCTTTTATTAAATCTAAACGACAAAATAGGAGCTCATTTCCTGGAGAAATGTATTTAAAGAGTACAAAATTGTCTACTCCTGCTTCAATATGTAATGCTTTTGCCGATCATTTTTCCTCGGTCTATTTGGATAACCACATGTATAACAACACTCCCTTTTCAATAGCTAATAAGTCCACCACTCCTGGTACTTTAGCCAGCATACGTTTCACCCCTGAAATTGTTGAAAAAGCATTTAAGAAAGTAAATAAAAACAAGAGAGCAGGACCTGATAACATTCCGGCAATCTTTATCTTCAACTGTGCTAGTAGTCTGACTAAACCTCTATGTTTTATTTACAATTTTTCTCTTAGTAGCGGAACTTTCCCTTCAATTTGGAAGGAAGCTAACGTTCTACCTATCCCAAAGACCGGCAGTGCCAACAATATTGAAAATTATAGACCCATATCACTCCTTTCTGTTCTTGGTAAGGTATTTGAATCGCTGGTGAACCCCATTTTAATGAGTCATCTTAAGCCTTTCCTTATTCCTCAACAACACGGGTTTCGCAATAACAAATCGACAGTATCAAACCTAGTACTGGTTACCTCTGAGCTCGCTGAAGCTTTAGACAAAGGAGCGCAAGTTGACGCTATTTACACGGATATTGGGAAGGCTTTTGATCGAGTCAATCACGATATCCTGATAAAGAAGCTTAGTGATTTCGGAATCCATGGTAATCTATTGAATTGGTTTTCATGTTACCTTTGTTCAAGATCACAGAAGGTTTTAGTGTGTGGTCAAGAGTCGAGAAGTTTCGGTGCTCCCTCTGGCGTACCACAGGGGTCTCATCTAGGCCCGACATTATTTTTGGCTTTTATAAACGACATGTCTGAACTAATACGCTCATCAAGATTTTCCCTATTTGCCGACGATTTGAAAATATTTAAAGTAATTAATACACCTTACGATTCATTACAATTGCAAGACGACCTAACTCGTATTTCCAAATGGTCTGAACAAAATAAATTACCTTTGAACACTAGCAAATGTAAGCACATAAAATTCACGAGAAAGAGACTTTCCTTAGCAACGTCATATGTTATAAACAGTGTTAGTTTAGAAGAGGTTTCCGTAATAAAAGATTTAGGTGTTCTATTGGACAGCCAGCTCTCTTTCATCGCCCATATAGACGTGATTATCAAAAAGGCTTATAAAATGCTAGGTTTTGTATGGCGGAATTGCAAAATCTTCAAAGGTAGGACGGCTCTAGTAACTGCATATTCTGCCATAGTTAGAAATCTTCTGGAATACTGTTCCAGTGTCTGGAACCCTCAATATAGATGCCATCAAGACAGAATTGAACGGATCCAAAAAAGATTTCTTTTCTTTTTATCAATCCACCAAAAGAAACTCTGTTCCCTTCCAACCTACAATGATAGACTAAAATTTTTCAAATTAGCGTCATTAAACAAACGCCGATGGATTTCTGATCAGGTCTTGCTCCACAAAATCTTGGCCGGGGTTATTGATTCCCCTGAGCTATTGGGTATGATTAAATTCTCAGTTCCTAGACAAAACTCTCGCATAGTAAATTTCCGGCCTCTTGCCATTAAGAACTATCGCACAAATCTTGGTTCCCAAAGTGTTCTTCCGAGAATTTGTAGGGAACATAATAAGCTGTTCAAAGCCACTGGGGTGGATTTGTTGTCAATGTCTCAAATGAGTTTTAAAAAGTTTTTGTATAAATTTTATAAATTATAGCTTAAATAACTGTTAACTACCTACTTACCTACTTCTAAGGTGTTCTTTTTTTTCCGTATTTGTAAACACTTCACAATGTTTAGCTTTATTTCAACGTACATGTTGTGTTTGCCTGTAATTGGATAAACACTCTGCCTTGTTTTTGTACACATAATTTATTTTGTAAGTCACATAGTGTTATATCTGTTGGCGAACCTAAATAAATAAAAAAATATAAAAAATAAAAAAAAATACAGAAAATATTTCGGTCAAGGTTATTATTTTAATTGAATCACTGTACTGTAGCTCACAAAAGTAAATAGAGTATATTTAAATTGGCTTTCAATATTTTTGATTTAGGCCTTTAAATGCGGTGGTCTCTCTAAGGTGCCGGCACGAAACTAAAAACGCCTTTTTGACTGACAAGTTAATGTCTATGGTAGAAAGAAAGTTAAGGCAGCGGAACGACAATTTGTACACCAAAATGTCGATAGATGTTCCAACTACCTACTGCACAGAATGTACGGCAACCTTATCACTCTGCGAGGTTCACGATACGGTCGATTATTACGTATGAGGTAGCCTTTTCCTACAATTTTGAATACTAGATGCTCAAACTATGCCTTAAAATTATCCATTTACCAGATGGACTAGTGGAATCACTTGTTAAAGTTTATTTGACACGTTTATTTGTCAAAATAAGTGGTTCTTTGACAAAGTTTTAGAGAACACCGTGACAAAATGAAATTTCATACGAAAACTGCTAAAAGGGAAATGTATGTCTTTTATCAGTCAATAAAAATAACTTTCTTCGAGCCTGGCTCTAAATACTCCTGATTAGTCTTTTTGAACAAAATTACCTTTTATGAAGACACAACTTAGAGCTAAAACCCTGCCGTCAATACTACTCAAAAATAGGTACTCAAAAAAGAGCCACTGGAAGGGAAGCAAGAGAATCCCTGATGCAAATTAACGTGTCTCGCCGGGTCATTATCTAGGTGTAACTGACGAAATAAATTGCATCTAACATAAAATATTGGAACGCAGTTTAAATAATACCTATGTATGTTTATTAATGAAACTATTGTCAAGTAAAATTAACAAAATATTGATAAATATATATATATATATAAATAATAATAATAAAAATATATATCGAGCATTTAGCCGTCTCAAAACTTATGAACACACGAGGTACTTGTCAGTTACTCTCTTTTAGAATGAGGAACTTTTGAAATAGATTTTTGTATATGAAATTGTGAGATTTTCGAGGATTAAAAATGTGATTTAATTTAATTTTTCATCCTCTATTAGATATCATCTGAAAATTGAGGAAATTGTTCCAAGCTTACAGATTACCGATAGATTCCACCAGATACCCAATTCTATGCATAAATTTCCATAAGTTTTCTACAGATTCTCATTCGTTGTGACACATGTCTCCGTTATTTAAATATTCTACGTCCGTAAATGATCGGAATGCGTTAAATCTGTTGATAGGTTAATAGGAACCTGTAAAAATACTTACCTATGAAACAGATTGCACACTCGGGAACCTTTAGAAATGGAATCCTTTATTCGATAAAACATAATACTATATACTTACTACGGGTGGAGTTCAAATTTTTGGACCATAAATTGGTTTTTATATTCGTCCATACATAATATTATTAATTTGTTTGTTACACGAAAATTTATCATAGAATTTGTGGGTAACTTTCGTGTCACAACGGAATCAATTAGATTAAAGACGAATAATAACTATGTTACAAAATAAATGTTTAACTATTACTTAAGCAATGTACCATACGTATAGATAAGTAACGTATCCAGACAACATTTAAAGCGATGCTGTGATAATGAAAACAGGCAAGGTAACAACAAACAAGTGCCAGTAAGCATAAGCGAAATACAAAAAATAGTAAAAAAATAAAACTATAATCGTCTTGTGAAATATTTAAAGCCTCCTAAAGGTCAAAATCCACTTGTTACGTTACGCAACGGGAATATCTCAGAAAATGTAGAGCATACAGAGCGAATTCCCTGTTTTGTTGGAAAGCCGGTAAACAAAAACCATAAAAAGAACAACGCGTCTAAGACCGCATTAAAAGACGAACTGGCTCCCTAGTTCGTTCTACATGCTTGAGATGAAATGCTTGGAAGGTGATGTGAAATTCGGCGAGCCGCGAGTCCGTCCTGTTAGTTATTCAGTCAGGGGAGAAAAAGCTTATATAAGGCTTTTGCTGTTATTCATAATCGTTCACAGGGCCGGACTTAAGAGACCCAGAGCCCCTTAGCATTTGTCCCCCCCTCCCCCGTCTCAAAACTTAGAAATTTTCTACCACTGACTGAGGCTGACTGGGCCCCTAGACCGGAGCCTTGTACGCCTAGGTGAAAATCCAGCGCTGGTCGTTTACGAAACGTGTATTACAAATTAAAGGGAAAAATTTAGTGCTCCGAGCAGGATTCGAACCTGCGACATCTGGCATACGCGGCCAATCGCTCAATAGCCTCTGAGCTATCGGAACAAACAAGCTCGGGCACGAAATCCCTCACTAATTCCCTCTTACAACGCCTTAGGGAGTTTTTCCCTTCAATTTGAAATTGGAATTTTTGTTAGCAGCGTTATCTTATCTTATTGCTATGCTTAAGCGTTACTGCTTAATACAAAATTAATTTAAACCTGTATTAGCTAAAATGCCGTTATAATTCGTTCGTCATTATCACTTTGACATTTGTGTTTGTAAGAGGGACAAATCACATTTTAGTTAACAGAGGTTTGTTAAGTTTTATGAACAGGGAGGGATATAGTGTGGGGGTTCAGGCTAGGCACAGGCACACGGCATGCACAGACGTGGGCCGACCTAGGTTGGGCACGGAGTGTCCGCGCCCGCGCGCCACCACCATAGTATGTTGTTGTTGTTGTTGTGGTTGTTTACCGAACGCGCCCGTCGCCAGTACGGACGAGCGTGGCAATGACGAGTACATGTGCGTATTGCGCTCAATCTGCCGCCCGTAGTTCGCTGGCGGAGTCTGGAAATCAAACGGTTGCCGTTACTAATCTAAAATTACCACTTGGGACAATATCAGGTCATACACTGGACATATCCGATCTATAACAATAATATGGGCCTCATAAGTCATAAGTCATCCGCAGCAGAACCAAGGTGACCGCTAAGCCCTTCGAATCGCTAAACTTAAGTGGAAGTGGGCGGGACACATAGCACGTAGAACCGATGGCCGTTGGGGCGGAAAGGTTCTCGAGTGGCGACCACGTACCGGAAGGCGAAGCGTAAGCAGGCCCCCCACACGGTGGACTGATGACCTGGTAAGGGTCGCGGGTGTCCGCTGGAGGTGGGTGGCGCAGGACCGGTCATTGTGAAAGTCTTTAGGGAAGGCCTATGTCCCGCAGTGGACGTCTTTCGGCTGACATGATGAAGTCATAAGGAAGTTACTCAAGCGGCAGCCAGTGTTAAAGAACTTAAGTGGCAATCATGTATCTGAAGACACTGCGTGTGAAGGCCCGGGGGCAAAGTAGACTGACGTTTCAGGATACTCAGGATCGAGAAGCCGTTGGATGATGACGGCACAAAACCAGTCATTGTTTAGCTCTTTGGGCTGATATGGTGATAATGTTGAATAGCATGCAGAGCTGCTGCGATTGCAGCGTCTCAGACATGTTCGCGGAAAAGCGTAAGGACTGTTTTTACACCCACATGTGTCAGTTTTTGATAACATTATTTTTCTGATTATTCCACTATTCCGTGGTCTCCTGCCCACAAACTGAACATTTTTGGTCAGATATTAATCACTTTTTATCACCTGTTTCAATTTCAAAATGACTAAGAAAGTGGCAAAACCATGTGTGACCTAAAGCGCAGCGTAAGCATAAAGCACAGGCGCAATGAACCCTTGAAGACGACGTCCGTCCTCTGGGCATTCTAGGGAACTGGGCGTTGAATAGTGTGAAATGTTGTTCGTTACCCTGGGCGGCGCAGGCCGGGCCACGGGCGTGGAGTCCGGCGGCGGCGGCGACCGCTCGAGCACGCCGCGTGCCGCCGCCTGAAGCCGAACTTCACTCAGCTTCGACAACAGCTCCAACTTCTGCGTCTCTAGCGAGGAGCGCTGCAGCATTTCCTGGAGATAAATTGAGCAAGTGTTAGTAGATCGTGTCAAGGGAGCAAATAGTAGATTGTACAACAAGTGCATAAAACAAGCCACCAATTTAGCTTAAATATTATTCTATCATAGTTATAATCAGGGCTCGAACTTTTCGTGCCGATTACGTAAAATTGACGTCACACCGCATATAGGTGATTCCAATTGGTGTTAAAGTAATTATCAATCTTTAATCATTAATCATTTAATCACGTATTTATGATGGTATTATTTCAGATACAGCTTATTGTATCCGAGGATTATAAAGGATCTCTTTTTCTATTTATAATTTTAATTTATAAGACACGACGAGGTTTTTTTTTAAATTGTTGGTAATATATAGAGCGTGACGTCCATACGGCACTAAAAGTTCGAGCACTGGACTGATCAATAATCGGCTCGAACGTCATAGAGAGTTTACGTTCATATTTAGATTCAACATTCCTATAACCACGGTGGACCGATGACCTGGTGAAGGTCGCGGGTGTCCGCTGGATGCGGGTGGCGCAGGACCGGTCATTGTGGAAGTCTTTGGGGGAGGCCTATGTCCAGCAGTGGACGTCTTTCGGCTGACATGATGATGATGATTCCTATAACCTGTTATAAAACTTGAAAGAATATGAGTTCTTCACCTGCCTATAAATTAAAATTCTAAATAGAAAGAGAAATCCTTTATAATCTTAGGATGCAATAGGCCGTTATTGAAAAAGACCATTATAGTAAATGCATGATGATTAAAGATTGATAATTGCTATAACACCATTTGGATTCACCTATATGCGGTGTGACGTCAATTTTACGTCATCGGCACGAAAAGTTCGAGCCCTGGTTATAATAAAAAGATTATAAGTAAAGTATTTGCAACAAAGAAAGTGTGCACAATCTAACGATTTACAAATCTCCCATTTTTAATACCGATTATCAAAACTTACGGATCACCCGTCGTACATTGGCACAGATCAGGACCGATATGCCATCCGTAATATTTGACTAATGTGGACGACCCACTTTCAAATCTCTGCCTTTCAAAATCATAATTTCAGGATTTTGTCCTCTTCTGTAAAATGTGGATAGGGTTCCGACCCGGGTTCGATTTGTTCAAACTATAAATGAAGAATATTATAATTGTGTAATAACTAATGACAGCGTGGCGATTATGGCATTTATCCCCCAAGAATTTGGGGGAGGCCTATGTCCATCAGTGGACGTCCTTGGGCTGATGTGGTGGTGGTGATGGTGGTATAACTAATCTAAAACTAATGATCTCTGTTATTATTTGGTCGAATTGCCACTATACAATGAGGATTAGTGCAATTGAGCCATCACGCAACAATGATTCCACTAAAGTGGCAGTAATAATTATACTCGATCATTGACTATCATAAACACTATGCGTGAGTAACGTGAAAAGTGAAAAAGTGTCCGTTAGACTGACGCACGCCTATCTTTCGATTAATGGTTAGTTGTGAAATTAATTACTGGTATAGGTTTTTCCATTTTCTCTCGCTACTCGGTCAACACTCGCCATATTTCAACTGAATGACTATTAACAGACAGAGGCGCGCAAAGAAGTCTTCAGGAAGTTCGAGCGTCATTATCGCTATGAGAGCTACCCACTTCTAAAGGACTCGCAAGAGGTAACTTGGGAAAGCTACAATTTCGACAATTTACTGGTGCGAAATTCAAATGGAATATTTAGTATAAAACCTTTTAGTGCTCGCAAGCACCTTTAAAGGCCCTTTTGGGGCTTTAATTGCATTTTGTACGGCTTTGCTCCTCCGAAAATTGTGAATGCGATATTGCTAACGAAATTGTTTAAGCCAGGGTCAACAAGGCTTACATTAGCATTAAATCTACATTGAACATGGAGATGAATACGGATTTGTTAAATTAGTTAATAGAGTTAAATGCATCCTACCTATAAATTATTATTTTTGCCGTATTGCAGATATTCGTTACCGGTAATCGCAAAAACTACTGCTTCTATCATTTTGAAACAATCAAACATTAGGTTACAATTTGTTAACACGCTGAATGGCTCTAAATTGCCATTTTTAAATGGTGATTCAACAAAAACCATTTGTTCTGGTAAAAAAATAAAAATACAGGTTAATATTCATTATATTTCAAAGGGTGTGGACGATTCCAAAACACGATTTAAGAATATTGTCCCGATAAAAAAAAATCGCAAAGCTACGTTTTAAAATTATCTTAAAATAATCATACTGTCTTTTTTTTACTGAATCATTTATAATTAAAAACACAGTTCCAACATACTCAAACCTAAAGCATAGACGATTTATATTATATTACACATGTGGTGAATGTATTTAATATTGTGATTAAATTTCTGATTATCTGCTTGTATAGTAGGTATAGGTACCTATATAGTTTCTCTTTCACTCCGGCGCAACTAGACGCAGACATAGCCAAGGTCATTGACGCTTGTCAGCCTCTTAAGATATTTATTAGGATATTGATACAGCAGCTACAACCGACCGTCTTTTTAACTCAATTCTATGCATTGTTTTAATTGGACGACCACTTTAGCCTACTAGCTGGTGGTCCCCGGTTCGAATCCCGGTCACGGCATCTATTTGTGTGATGAACATGGAGTCTTGGATGTTTTCTATGTATATTTATTAATTTACATAAGTATATCGTCGCTTAGTACCCTTAGTACAAGCTTTACTTAGTTTTAGACACAGACCACTTATCTAAGTTTGGGATTTGGTGATTGTCCGCAGATATACTGGGTGGAACAGAACGATGGACTGTCCTGTAAATAGTGAATAGGTTAGCCTTGGCACTATACTTTTAGCAAATAAACTACAGGTCGATTCCCACAGAATACACACACAACAGATACAGGGATTCGTAACCGTTTTCGAGTTAAGTATAGCTTTTTTAACATCAATTTAAAAAAAAAAGCATATTTCAACCCAATTTTATAATTATAAGAAAGCTAGTGACATGTGGCACTTCAAAGTATAAATGGTAATGTTAAACCAATAGGGTTGTTACTAATATTAAAAGGCATTATTATTTATTTCTAACATAAGTTTCTAATGATTACAAGTCGATTGTTCATCATTTACATGACAACATACTTTCAGGAAAGTCCGTGGTATTGTGTTCAAGTATACAAATGATAGTTATTCTAAAAAAATCCCAACCAGTTAATATCACGTTTAACCTACGTTTTTTTAAGCATAGAATAATTACAACCCAGGAGTCCATGTTCAAAAGTTAGGCAATTCGGTTTATTACAGTGCACCCTCGATGTTCGCGCCGTTTCCCATCCACCAGAGACGAAACGTTTTATGGTAAACGATTGTGTCATTAGTGGCACATTGTAGAACTGCTTATGCCTGACTGCCAGAGTGAAGTGTCTTAGTGCATTTGAAGTTTTTTAGGGACTGAATCGATTTGTTTATCAGATACCGGACGAAGTAAATGTGTACAGTCAACAGCAAATGTAGGTGATTCTATATTTTTTTTTTTGTCGCCCTGTTTAGCCTAGTTGGTAGTACACTGCCTCCGAAGCTAGAGGTCCGGGGTTCGAATCCTGGTAAGGGCATTTGTTTCTGTGGTGAGCAGAAACATTTGTTCCTGAGACTTGGATGTTTTCTATGTATTTAAGTATATATCTGTTAAATATTTCGTCGTCTAGTACCCATAACACAAGCCTTATTGAGCTTACTATGGGACTAACTCGATTTGCGTTAAAAAATGTCCCCTAAATATTTATATATATTTTAGTGCTTTATTGCACTAACGTAACAATACTGCGACAGTTGGGATGTGTCAAAGTAGTGAAAGTGACAAGGTACTAAAATTATCATCTAATTTTGCTGTTGACTATGCATAGGTCAATAAGGGAATTTTAAGAAGGACAACTGCTAGCACCCTAAATTATAATGTTAACAATACCTCTAAATATTGTGGATGCAACAAACAGACAATGGCCAATTAGTACCTACAAACATACGACAAAATGTGACAAATTAATTATATAAAATCTAGGATTGCACAAAAATTAATTAGGACCATACATAATAAACTCCCCCCGAAGCCGAGTGCCCTCCGAATACACCCAAGAGCAAATAAAATGGGTACAATTTGTATTGAATTTCTACACTAAGTGACCAATGTTTTTTGCCCTTGAAGTTAGTAGGTATAAGAGCGTCCTCAATCAAGCGCTTTAATGACAGGGTTTGAACCTAAAAAAAAACGCATTTGCCAATATCCAAAAATGTAAACATATATATGCCCCCGACTGTAGATACACCGGGACATGTAAACACGTCGACCTACTTGTATTCAAACTTTATCAATCACATTTTACAGCATTTATTCAGCCAGTATCTCAGTAGTTGCTGAAATGCGCATCTGGCATAGTTAACGCGATGTATGGGAGGCGTAAATGGATTATAAAAATAGATTAGTTTGTTTTCATTGCCCATACCTTATTCTGAATGTATTCTGTGAGAGTCTAAGCATTCTGGCGTCTGTATTTCCGAGTTCATATAACCTGGACCTTTTTAAGTCACGAGTGAACAGGCATCTTCTGGGTGAGCTCGCTTCATCGTCGGCCTCATCTTTGCCCCCTGGCTAGACGCTGGCTAAGAGCAATCCCATTAAAAAAAAAACATTAATACCTTCGCGTATAGTAGTGGGCAATGGCTGCTTAGTATTTTTAACTCCCGACGCAAAACGCAAAAGAGGTGCTATAAGTTTAACATGCGCATCTGTGTATGTGTGTATCTGTCTGCGCCATCATAGCTAACGCATGCACCGATTTGAGTGCAGTTTTTTTATAGAAAGTCTTGATGGCGGAGATGGTTCTTAGACATGTTTGATCAAAATCAGTCCAGCCGTTTTGTCAGTTATTAATTACGGCTTTGTATAAGTATGTTTGTTTATATTCTGGTACAAACAATAAACATATTCGTCTGAAGTGACGAGTGGTGACGTGACATTAACTGAACGATAACATAATGGTGGGACCACACTTCGGGTTGCTTGTACGCGTTGCGTGATTGCCTCTCTTTCTTTATCGAAATTAAATAAAGAGATGCAATACGAATATTTGCGTAAATATCCGAAGTGTGGTGCCGCCGTACGATTAGATTCATATTCATCTGATGGGCTCTGACGAGACAGGCCATACTGTGTCAGGCGTCAGAGCGGGTCAGAGAACATCACGACAGTTAAGTGTGAACCCGACTTTATTAATTTGAAAGACGCGCTTTCCCTGACTTACATTTAATTTATTTCCTATTTTCATCCAGAATACAAAAGAGAAAAATACTGACAATCCTATGACAGTATTTTTCTTTTTTGTTATCTCTTTGGTTAGATAAAGAGAGAGTGAGAAATAATGATAGGACATCTGCTAAGACATGGGCTTTTCCTCAAGACTATTATAGAAGGGAAGATTGAAGGAAGAGAAGAAACTACTTTGCACATATATAAGCAACTTTAAAAAGTTGAAAAACCCCTGGCATTTTTATTTCAAAGTTCAACATCTCAAAAACATGTCTAAGAACCATCGCTGGAAAACTTGCTGGGGAGCTACAAAGCCGCAGACAAACACATACATACAATTACGTTTCCCGTCTCTGGTTAAAAATAGAAGTTTAAAGTCGTGTCTTATCAGTATGTGAAGGAGATAGCAGAGGATAGAAAATACTGGCGATTGCTCCAGTGCACCGACGAGTCCGCAGGAAGCTCGGTTGTCCATACAAAAGTATTTTCGCTCTCATTTTAAAACGGTATGCTGGAAGAACATGAAGTTTTGTATACACAATGGGATCCGGGATATCTAGGCCGGAAATTAGTTCTTGTTGCTTGAAATTATAATGGAGAAAAAATACAGCGATTAAGGTTTTCATTCAAGCCCATGCCAAAAACCACAAAACCAAAAACTCGCTGTATTTTTTTTTCTATCACAATTTCTAGCAACAGAAGCTAATTTTCGGCCTAGATATGGCGCAACCCATTGTGTATACAAAGTTTAATGGTTATTTCCGCACGGTGTTTTAAAATGAGAACGAATCTGCGTTTGTATGGCGAATCGAGTTAAGTCGAGCGATTTAAGGGAATTTCATCTAGATCCAGATAGAAATCCAGAGTCCCCACAAACTCACCTATCCCACAGGGCATTATAATAAAATAAACTGTGGTATGACGTTAAGTTTATTTCTAACGGCTTCCTTGGTTCATCGGCATTCAAGCCACGCCGCCTTATCGTGGGAGGTGAGCGTATAATTATTTTGTATGGGCTGCCGATTTCATTAGTTTTCCAGGCTCGTGTATGACTCAACATTATTTCGAGTGCGAAGATCGGCTAGCCGTATAAGTATCAATCGATCAATCTAAATAGAAAAAGATAGGGGAGAGCTGATATAAAACAGAGTTTGATGAATAGAAAGAAAACACTCCGATTTACGAATTCACGGTTGGAATATATCGTCGGTTGACAGCCAAAACTCACTAAGTAATAAATACCTTTTCATTACGATTTACTGACCAGCGATTGGCCCTAGTGTCACCTGATAGACAAGGCCTAAGATGTTACTTACTGGTTCAGTAATATATTAACTCTTTTCTTGAAGCGACCCAGATTGTATGTATCAGGAAATACAAATGACGGCAGCAAATTCCAGTACTTAGCTGTTCGCATTAGGACAGAAGAAGCAAAACGCTTCGTGTGAATAAATGGTAGACTGACAACGTAAGGATGTAACCGCTCATCACGTCCGGTGATGTAACGGGGAAGGCGGAATTAAGTCATGTAATTCCTGTGCACACTCTCCAAAATGTATCCGATGAAACACAGATGGACAAGCGTCTCGACAGCGGTGTTCCAAGCTCTGTAACTAAGATTCAACCGCCGGATCACCCTCGAAAAGCCTACGAGCACGGCGCTCTACCGAATCCAAGACCGCTAAGTGATACTACCTACTTAAAATAATAGCTCGTATCCCACCATCTCCACCATCGTTTCACTACTGAGATACGACGTTTCTAAGAATAATGACGAATTTTATAGTGACTTTTAGTTGTCACCCGGCGATATACATGGAACAGGGTGTCCGTTTAGAACCCGACTGAGTTCAATAAAATTGGAAGATTTGAGTAGTATGTGCCTATCTTCGAACAAGCATTTTGCTTGATAGGATCCTATAGCAGTGCTTATTCGGTAGGTAGGCTTGAGGGCCCTATTGAAGCCCGACCCGTTTCAAAGTCATAAAAAATGGTACCTAGTATGCCTCGAGTACTGGCGTGATTCACATACATGATGAGTCCATAATAACCATGACATCCATTTCAAATTAAGATGTCATTGACCTAATTACTACATGTGAAGTGTAAAGTACACATTGATGGAATACTGACTGGACTCTCTCATCTATTCCCCCCTAATCATAAGGTATGAATCAAGGTAGACTTTTAAGAACAGAACACTGCCAAAATATCAAATTGCTATTTTAATTAGCTTTTAAAAAGAAATGAATTATCATTTCCCTTAAGTTTCAACGCCAGTTTGACCCAGTTTAACAGACAGGTACCACAGGCGCTGGCCGCAACGTAATGCGGCTAGGTTAAATTAAATTGCAAGCTGTATGAACCACATTGTTTCTGCTTTGAGACCGTTAGCAAGGCTGTTAGCCATAATAGGTACATTTGGCAAGGCTTTGCACTCGCCTGAGGCCATACTGTGGGTTTTAGTTTCGAAAATTGTGATCTCATCATGCGAATATATTTGAACCAAGATGGAATGGGACATGAGTATGGAATCGGTAATGCCTCACACGGGCCAGCTAAGTAAGCCTTTGATAATTGTAGCGAAAAGAAAATTGATCCTCTTTTAAAATGAATGGCTGAAAGCATATGACGACAATCACAATAAATTTCTCAGTGAAATCTGTGACAAAAGCATTCGCAAAATTGCCTGTTTTGCATCCACCACGCATGCGATTCATACAACTGCTAACTGCATTTGTTTATTTACATATCCAATTAGGTGTAATCTTGAGAGATTTCTCACACGTAAAGTGATATGAAAGCCGTGTTAATGGATATAAGCGGGGTGTTACACGCTCGAGACACGGTCTATCCGGCGAGTATACAAACGATCACCAGTTGGCGCCACTGTAGAATAAGGTGCAGCTGTCAAAGTTTGTTATTAGCCTACGGGCGTGAAAAAGTTTACATTTAAATCATACCGCGATTAATAAAACCGTACCGTAAGAATAACGAGCATGCCGAAGTTGTGTTGCGCAGCCCTGTTTTGTTCGGAAAAAGATACGACATAAGTTTCCGAAAGATAAAACTGTCTCAAAGCGCTGACATTCATTGACCCGTAAGTCATATTTGCCATAATTATTCTCCACCATATCAGCCCTAGGACGTCCACTGCTGGACATAGGCCTCCCCCAATTTCATGGGGGGTAAATGCCATAATCGCCACGCTTGGCATGCGGGTTGGCGATCGCAGTATCTCCACCGCACTCTAGGAATGCTGCTGCCCATTCCCCGGTGGTCTTGGTCGTAGTTTTAGGACATACCCGGGTAATTATTCTCAGGTATCGCAAAATATTCAGTATTCGAATTAGAAATAAACCCGCGATCAGGCCAACCCACAAACAGTGACATTTGACATTTCGGAGACCTCACGCTACACTAGTGCCTCTAGCGGCGAATTGATATATTAAATAATCCGAAGGCAACGTCATGTGTGTTTGTGCGTGTTCCGACGCGGGTCCCTCTCTCCCCGCTTGTATGTCATCACTGTCTGCGGCCTTATGATAAACCTGAACCAGTCACTTCATACGAGAACAAAATAATACATATTCAAAACGAAGAGATAAGCAATCTAAAGTTTTAATGCTAACGTCCACAGCGCATAACAAGCAACCCGAACTCAAACGCAATAGACTGACAATGTATGTTAGCTCACAGGAATCAGCTACTAAATTATTTCACTATACTGAGTTTCGACACAGAGAGAATAGTCTGATCATTGTCATCGAAATGTTGTTGTGGTGGTCCAGCTTATATTCCCGCTGATTTTTTGGGGTATAATACCGTTTGGGGTAAAAAGTACTGACTTTCAGGAATCCTCCCTGAAAGTCAGTACTTTTTACTGCATGGAAATGTGCATTCTAGCGCACTTTCGGTAAAGTCAGTGACAAGAATTTAGCTCCAACGGGCTGTATCGTCGGTCGTTTTAATACATCTGTGCACGCACGCGTATATATAACGAACGATGCTCGCAAAAAGAGTAGAGTAAGAGAACTCGCTATTTAATGTAATTGGCATCATTAGTTCTGTATGCTTTAACGTAATTTGTGAAATAATGAGGAGACACCGTAAAACATGATTAAATTCACTTGTACTACTTGAATATTTCTAATAAAGCTTTGTAACAGTTGCACTAATAGCTCTTAGCTCAGATTCAATTAATAGCTGGCATAGTAACTACGCAATTTAAGGCGTAAAAAGTTCTTATTCCCTTACAATAAAGGCTTTTGAACTTTTCAAATGCGCAGCTACTTTTGATGGTGACTGTACCCTACCAATTAATGTAAAGATATAACATTTGTAAGTTTTAGTGTTGACCGAGCGAGAGAAGCGTCTCCGTTTCAGCTTTCGACATAAAATATGTGTATCTGTCTGTCTGTCCGGACGTTCTCCTCTACAGGTCGCATTTCTCAACCGATTCTCGTGAAATTTTGTGAGCAGGTTCGATAATTATACAGATTTTTTTTGTCGAGACAGTTACTGGAAAATTTGAAATTTATAAAAAAAAATATGTTTTTGCTAGTTCTACAGCTCACAGAGCCACTAGTTAATATTTATTCAGAATTTATCCGTCACTGCCAATGCCTATAATATCTGATCAATTTTTAAATCTACGATATTTAAAATAATGCGATTTGGTCTGTGTACAGCCGCGTCTTCGGGGACTAATTTTAAGTCCTTTTTAACATTAACGAATTTAAAACCCAGCAGAGCGAATATGTTAATGCGCACACCGAGACTGCATCTTAAGTTCCCGGAATTCAAATAAATATATTATGAAACAGTCAGCTAAGTGGTGGGTAATCAGAATTCACGAGTGAGGTGTCTACGCTAGGAATGACGGCCCACGCTGTCATGATTATTCAATAGCTGGGATCTAGGCCGTGTTGAATGTTAAAGAGTTTACCGTAATAATCCTTTTCTCAAACATGCAATGAAATATTGATGTTATGTTCCTTATAATAGGCTGCGAAGTATGACGTTTCAGGTGCGGCTAAGACAAGAGGTCGTTAATGGAATTTCATACAAATCTTGCAGGCAAAGACCTCTTTTTTAATTTCAATTTCATATAAATTTGAGGCACAGGCATCATGACATTCTGCCACTATGCGTATTAAAAATAAAACTTTGATTTTTTTGTTGTTTATTTCATTGCACGTTTGAGAAAAGCACTATACATACCTCGGCGGGAAATATGGGGTTGCCGGCCGAAGACATATAGACGGCTGAGCGAAGCGAGAAACTTTTGTCCCGGCCTCTGTAGTAATGTACTATTTATTTTTTTACACAAATCGAACTAGTTCCATAGTAAGCTCAATAAGGCTAGTGTTATGGCTACTAGACGACGATATATTTAATAGATATATACTTAAATACATAGAAAACATCCAAGTCTCATCGACAAACAACAAATGTCTCTGCTCACCACAGAAAAAAAAAGCCCTTACCGGGATTCGAACCCGGGACCTCTACCTTCGGAAGCAGTGACATTAGGCTAAACAGGCCACAAAGCTTCAATTCAGCTTTAATTTTGTAAAACTATCATCAGTTGATAATGTAACGTCTTACCAGAGCTTGTTGTTTAAGTTATTTTGACATAAGGACAATCTGTCGAGGGCGATTTGTTATTCGAAGTGAAATTAAGTGAACGCCGATGACTTGTAAAATTGATGCATTTTATGATATCATATACCAATATATCATACAATTGTCCAGTCCAGACTAGTAAGAAACTGCAAAGCACTAGCAGACGGCCTGTTTAGCCTAGTTGGTAGTGACACTGCCTCCGAAGCCAGAGGTCCCGGGTTCGAATCCCGGCCAGGGCATTATTTGTGCATTTAGCACGGATATGTGTTCTTGGGTGTTGGATGTTTTCTATGTATTTAAGTATGTGTTTATTTATATAAGTATGTATATCGTCGTCTAGTACCCATATTACAAGCTTTGCTTAGTTTGGGACTACGTCGATTTGTGTAAGATTGTCCCCCAATATTTAATTTTAGTTTAATTTAAGAAAATAAAATCGTTACTTTCCCGACAGAGCACGTTACCTATACTGTTGACTAATAGTTCTGTTCGAATACAATTCCACAATACAGATTGACTCGCTAAGCGTTCTTACTCCATCCAAAACGATCTGAATTCGTTATCAGAATTATTGTTAACGTCTCATTGGCGCCTACACGCGCTCTCCAGCGAGCTAAACGGCAAAAGTTGCAAGTTGCCAAGCGAGGCAAGTCTATAGTGGGAGTTTACACTTCGGCGTAGCGAACCAAGTTCGAACACCGGCAAATTTATGTGTAAATACATGCTTATAGTTGCCTATTAGGTATAGCTGTAGGTTCAGCCGTTAAAATAATAGTGCATTACTTATAGCTAGCAATAGTAAGGTTCACTCAAAAAAACATTTGAGACCAGTTTCTACCGACTCAACTACGTTATATTATAATCCCAAAATCAGCAACTTTACATGTATATTAATGTAAGCTAAATGAAAGCTTGTAAAACGACATGTCATCGACGCGGTGTGTACAAAATTTCATACCTTGCTCTAGCCAGGAAGTTTGATTTTGAAAAGATTTTCTATAAACGTAAACAGACGAGAATTGCCACTTTACGGCCAGGGCAGGGATGACCTGAAATACAATCTGCTTTACCGAAAGCTTTTAAGGTGTTATATTAAATTTTACACGTATTGTGTCAAGATAAGATGATACATCAAGGAAATAAGTACGCCTAGACACTTTTAACGAACAGCCTGGCGGGGACTTTGGCAATGGACTCACGAGTTGTATATTTTGATTAGTGTGTACAATTGAGTGGCATATTTATACTACATTCGTTTAAACAGTCAAACGAAAAATAAACAGTGAACTGAATGACTGACCTAAAATCATGTAAAGAATACTATACAATTTCATGAGCCTAATACATTTCAGTTAACAATGAGAGCTAAAATTTCAATATTTTAAATCAATTTTAATATTCTAAGTAAATGCTCCTTCGCGCCCGTTTATTTATATAGGTTAGGTTATTTATATAGTATATTACTATACGTATATGTGTTACGCAAAATTTGGCTGCTACTTATAAACATTGCTGACTGTATCGTCTTCTGCAGCAGCTGCCTGGCGTCCAGCTTGTAGTTCTGCTCCGACACCTGCTCCGAGAGCACCAGCACTTGCAGGTGCAGGCTCTCCTCGTCTCTAACCTAACCTTAAGCTTATTTATAGTAGTAATAAACTACCTTTTGCAGCCTCTGCTCAGCGTCGTCCAGCCGCTGCCTCGCGTCCAGCAGCGCCCGCTCCAGGTCAGCCATCTTGTCGCTCTGCGCCGACACCTGCTCCGAGAGCACCTGCACTTGCAGGTTCAGGCTCTCCTTGTCTCTAACCTAACCTTAAGCTTATTTATAGTAGTAATAAACTACCTTTTGCAGCCTCTGCTCAGCGTCGTCCAGCCGCTGCCTCGCGTCCAGCAGCGCCCGCTCCAGGTCAGCCATCTTGTCGCTCTGCGCCGACACCTGCTCCGAGAGCACCTGCACTTGCAGGTGCAGACTCTCCTTGTCTCTAACCTAACCTTAAGCTTATTTATAGTAGTAATAAACTACCTTTTGCAGCCTCTGCTCAGCGTCGTCCAGCCGCTGCCTCGCGTCCAGCAGCGCCCGCTCCAGGTCAGCCATCTTGTCGCTCTGCGCCGACACCTGCTCCGAGAGCACCTGCACTTGCAGGTGCAGACTCTCCTTGTCTCTAACCTAACCTTAAGCTTATTTATAGTAGTAATAAACTACCTTTTGCAGCCTCTGCTCAGCGTCGTCCAGCCGCTGCCTCGCGTCCAGCAGCGCCCGCTCCAGGTCAGCCATCTTGTCGCTCTGCGCCGACACCTGCTCCGAGAGCACCTGCACTTGCAGGTGCAGGCTCTCCTTGTCGGCCTCGAGGCGCCGCACGCGGTCCTCGGCATCATTCTGCAATAGATTTCCACTGATAATACAAGACTATTGATTTGCATATGAGCACAGTAAGAAATTAAAGGAAGAATATAAGCCGTGTGCGAGGAAAAAGGAACAAGCTCAGCATTATGCTACAGCCTGGCGGATTTAGTATCTAGGGCGTGCGACACTAGTCTTAACGATTACTTGATGAGAACAGTAATATAATACTGACACATAATACGGCAGGATTATCACGTAGGTAACTGTTAAAACGTTGCGTAATTAACCCGCGGGCGACAAAACATTATACGGATGCAAGTTGTAAATTCATGTGATCTTAATCTGGCCTGTAGATTTATTTAGCCACTAAACTCTACTGCACTGCAAGGTCCTGCCACACACAGACCTGCTTACCTTGACGACCTGCTTAGCCTAGTTGGTAGTGACTCTGCCTCCGAAGCTAGAGGTCCCGGGTTCGAATCCCGGCCAGGGCATTTATTTGTGCATTTATCACGGATATTTGTTCTTGGGTCTTGGATGTTTTCTATGTATTTAAGTATGTATTTATCTATATAAGTATGTATATCGTCGTCTAGTACCCATAGTACAAGCTTTGCTTAGTTTGGGACTAGGTTGATTTGTGTAAGATTGTCCCCCAATATTATTATTATTATATTATTACAGGTGCTAAAAATACGGTAACGGTACGGAATCGCAGTGAACGAGAGCTATGAACAAAAAAAAAATGGGGGGCAATCTTACACAAATCGAATTAGTTCCAAACTAAGCAAAGCTGAGCATGAGGACTAGACGACGATTTACATACTTATATAGATAAGTACATACTTAAATACATAAAAAAAACATCCAAGACTTAGGAACATGTGTTCGTGCTAGATACACAAAAGCCCTGACCGGGATTCGAACCCTGGACCTCCGTCTTTGTAGGCAGGGTCACCACCAACTCAGCCAAAGAGGTCGTTAAAATATGTCACGCATGAGGCACGTCACTGCGTTTACGGTGAGTCAGTGCGTTTTGAGCCGCGGTGTGGCCGGTCCTTAAAGCACAGAAAAGCAATTTTACAGATCGATTGTCACATTGTCGCAATACCGAGTCGAATGCCGAGCCGGTATTCGACAGATAAAATGTGACGTATTCGTATGTCTGTCTTTTCTCATAAACTAAGAGAAACCCGAAACAAGACATATGCGTGACACGCGTAAAATTTAAGTCTAATACTGACCCAGTCTATTAGGAAGAACAGCTTAAAATACAATGCCTGTTATGGGTATTGAAGAGCATAGGTGTTCAAGCAGACTCGATTTTCTACTGAACGGCATTTACATAATCCTGTACCCATAAGTTGTCTTGCTAGTTCATATTCTGAACAAGCAGTGTCGCACGATTGCAAAGCAGCATCGACTAACTTTATAATTACGAGTAAAACTAGAACTGAGAACCACGAGCTTTACGATATCCATATTCTAAAGTCGAAAGATATAATACATATTTTCGTATTTTTATTATATTAAAATTTAACACGCTTATAACCCCAGTTAGAATGTTATAAAACAACAAAAGCGTTCCGTCCAGATGTTTATTAAACACAGCAAAACATCCCACAAAAGTTAGCTAACTTTTTCCATAAATAAACTAACATTACGTTACGCAACGCACTCTCTGTTATTTACACACAATAACCGCACAACTATCTGAATCATATAGAAATTAAGTGTGAGTGTCATGTCAGTACACAAATGAAGCGTGAAACTCATTACCTACTTTTGAAGTCGGCCAGAGATAATAGATAGATATCACTACCAACGACACGACCGATGCAAATATCATTCATTAGGTATGATAATACATTCTGCGTCTACTTCAGTGTACAGATGCAGTGTATGTTTTTCCATCGGTTAAACTTGGAATACTAGATCCGAAGACGTATCAATAAGTTACCGTATTATTTAACTTCTATATCATGTCAAAAGCAAAACA
The DNA here is from genome assembly GCA_905163555.1 of Notocelia uddmanniana. NCBI lineage: Eukaryota > Metazoa > Arthropoda > Insecta > Lepidoptera > Tortricidae > Notocelia > Notocelia uddmanniana. The sequence goes on from LR991055.1 coordinate 31,170,619, forward strand.
CTATCAGTTTTCATTCTGACAATTGACTAATAAATGGACTTGTCAATCACTTAATACGATAATTGATAACCAGTTCGGGTCTAGTCGTATTCTGAGTTTGCCCGATGGAAAAACATTATATTCACTAATTTCACCGCTATACTCCTTTAAATAGGTACCTTATACGGCCTTGAAGGTACTGGTGGAAGCGAAGGGTGTGAGGGCCATGAGCGGTCGTGCATGCAACAGGGCGGCGGGACGGGGGGCCCGTGGCACCAACACACGGGAGGCCACCAGCCATTTTCGGGGCTGGGACCCCAGCGGAAGTGCTCGTACGAGTTCCAACGGCGCTGCAGCTCGGGCGGCGTCTCCTCGACCCTCGAGCGGCGCGGGCGCGGCGACGCGCGGACGCTGGCCGGGTGCTGCGGTGGCTTGCTCGACATGGACGACCTAGTTTTACGGTCGCGGTCACTACGGTCACCGGGCGCTCGCCGGCGCCTGTCCAAGCTACCCGACACCTGCTCTTCCGCTCGCGATTCCATCGATGTAGGTTCGACAACATCCGACATGTTTTCGGGTGGCATCCATTTGAAGCTATCGTCTCGACGCGTCGAGTTGTCCAGACGCCTACTCGGTGTCAGCGTTCGATAATCGGCGTCGGGGCTTCGAGCTTGGTAATCTTGCAAATCAGAATCGTCATCAGCCGTTGAGGTGGATTCGGTGTCGCTGGAGTCGGCGCGCGCGGGGATCGCGCCGTCCGGCCACGGCGTGCATTTCACCGTCGCTTCATCGGGGCTGTCCGATTCACCGCCTGTCACGAGATAGGAGTCAGTAAGAGCTGCCCGAGCGGCCGAGAGCCTCATGAACGATGCACACTAACCCATGGGCGAGTACATGTAGGAGCGCACGGCGGGGTGCACGTAGCCCGCCGCCGCGCGCTCCTCGTCCTCGTCGAAGGGCTCCGTCAAGTACTCGCGGTCGGACATGAGGCTCCGCACAAGCGACACTGCGCGACAATCTCTCTGTACTAGTCACCGGCGTAACTCTATTTTAGAGTTTGGCCGCGTTCCAGTCATACGCTACGTCAGTGCATCGTCCACGCCACGCATAGTAATTACGTACTCTCGTTCGGGGGCGGCTCCTCGCTGGACTGAACAGACGCGGAGTCGCGCTCCGAGGCCTCCGATGCCGTGGACAGAGGTCGCTCGCTGCACCCCGATGCGCGCCGCGAGTCCTCCCTGCCCAAACGCAGGCCGCTCTCGCAACTCTGCACGCCGGAAGCGCGGAGCTTGGAAGCTCTGTGCTTGCCGTCACTCGCGGAACGACTGTGCAAAGCCGCTATGGTGGCCGCCACTACCGAGCCTCCGCGGCCGAGCTCGCGCATGTTTTAGATTAAAATGCGCGGCGCTTAATCGAGTAGGGCCGACGCCCGCGCCCGGAAATAGATCGCACTATGGGCGCCTGAAACATTCCGGACGCACTTCCCCCTTTTATTCAAGGTTTAAAACTCAAAACAAAATTCAAAACACAAATTCCCGCTTAAGGGTGATTTTGTGTGTATTAGGATTAGTTTCACACTAGCATATGTATTGAGCTGCCGAACTGCAAAAACAATTAGGAATAGTAGAGCACAATGTAACGTAAGCGCGGAATAGTATTGCGTGCTGCGCGCAGAGCACAATTCGTCTCACTCACCGGCATGCAGTTGACGCCTTCGTACAGTGAGCGGCGCGGGCGCCCCCACCCGCCGCCGCCGCTCTCCTCATTGCACGAGCTCTGAACATACTGCGAGCACACACCCCATTCATACGCTGAGCTCAATGCCGGTTGGCATTCGGCAACGCCGTATACATATTCAGGGTTGTAAGGCGGCGGTGAGGGCGGATAGTAAAACGGTGCACTGGGCTCAGTCGGGTCAAACTCATGAAGTTCATGTCGAGTATTTAAACAGTTCATGTCACTTCCCGATCTGAATAAGAAAAACATAATATACTTAGGTAGTGGGCGAGAAATAAAGGAAAACATTAACTATGTTGTAGAATGATATGAGGAAACTAAGAGCAACTAGTAGGAAAATCCGACCAAACTCGACCACGAGCAAAACCGCTGGAAACCGGACTGTTTGTAAATGCCCTCAAACAGTTTGAGGGTATTTACTTCATTGAATATTTGCGCCCACAACTATATTAAATGTGTAATATACAGAGTATCCTGTTCATCGCTGTCCGTGACAGCCGGACAGACGTGTTCATCGAGTGCGTTGAAGCAATATAAGAATAATACGCCCCTCGTCTCGGAAATAGATCGACAGCTGTTCCCTGGAGAATATCCGATAAAACCGCGATATCCAACGCATAGGAGAGCAACGAACACGTGCTGTTCCGAGAATCACTAAAAATAGCCCTACACATCTTCCAAACAAAAGAAAACTAGTTGCGTGAAATTTAATTAACACACTTGGGTCAGGACCAAATTTTTGGTTTTAATTTATCTACAATTTAATTGATTCCGCTGCGCACGAAAGTTACTCATATAAATTGTATTATGAAACATGTTTCTTGTCACAACAACAAACAACAGAAATAAATTGTTGACAAATTAAAACCTCCTTACCCACTTAAGTAACTTAGCTCATCATCTCCCTGCCCTTATCCCGCTTACGCAGGGTCGGCGCAACATGTGTTCTTAGATTCCTCTCTACCTTTCCACTCTACCATCGCTTTCTGGGCCATCCAATCGCTCTTCGTCCTTCGACATTCAACGCTAACATTATTTATTCAATATGACGTTCATCCCTCATTAAATGCCCATTCCATACTAACCTACTGCTCCTCATTTTCTGCGTCACGGGTGCCACTTTCGAACTTCCTCTTATATACTTATTTCTAATCCGATCTTTCCTCGTCACTCACACATCCATCTCAGCAGCGTGCACTCTTCTTTCATCCGTCACTTTCGTTGCCCAACACTCTGATCCTTACATTACGATCTTATTAGCTAAACTGGAATAACGATTCAAAACTGAGATTAATCGTCGTACATAATTGTATATAATGCTATCTATTCTCCCTTTTTCGACCAGAGAAGAACATAATTTAATCCAAAGTTTGTATAAACAATTTTACATTTTGATTCTTGTTATTTATTTATAGGTAAGTACATTGTTAATTAATAATTACTGTTGATGGTATGATATTTACTCAACTGGTAGCTATTTGGGTCTTATTAGAGTGACAAAGTAATACTGATCTGTGACGCCGACGAATTGTAAATCTATTGGTAACATTATTTTACAAACATAAACTTGTAATTTGCTTTTAATACTAATGGGCACATACATGAGTATCCAACTATTGCCGTAACCGGACCAGTTTCACATATCAATACAGTTAATTGAACGATTCGATTCGCTAGTGGCTACTGTCAGCCAATAAAAAAAATCGTTATCGCATACAAGCGCCATAAATGGATAGATGCGTACGTCGATAATTGAATTCGCGTGCCACCCGGCATGCGGCATGCTATGAAGCCGCTAGTGCAATCGCTACAACGTAGAATCAAATTCTTAATGATCGCCTACGAACATCAAAATCATGTGCGTAATTAGTAATCACTAATTAAACCACAACACATCGCTGCATTTCACATTAATACATGATTTGAAAGGCGATTTAAGACGTTTAAGAGAAACTCATCACAGAATGTGTACTTATGTAGGTGACAAGTTCAATTTTCATCACTGAATAGCAACTTATTTCTCCCGCGTGTTTTTGATGGTATGGTCCGATATTTCGAAGTTAACGGAAAATACTTATTAACGGCGGTAATATTTTTAAACAAATTTAATTGTTTTCTAATCAGTTTTTAGCGAGCTTTCCAACCATGTATATCAATAAAAACGAAAAAACTATGTTGTTCTTTTATAAACGGAAAACACTTGTGACAGAACTTTGGGACCGACTACGTACGAGTTTGTTATCTCCCGAATGTAGAGGAATTGTGTGGAATGTGATATTTTTTTAGTGTTGCCTTGAAGCCACTCCAGACTAACACTAATGCTGCGACTAACTTGAATGTAATGTCACTATATTGTTTATCATTATCACCAAGACAAACTAGCGATGTTTTTGCTTCTGTTGTTCTTACTAGATGTTGTAGGCATCAGGTAGGTACTTGAAATTAATATACATACATACATACATATAATCACGCCTGTTTCCCAGTGGGGTACGCTGAGATCACGGATTTCCATTTGAAATTAATATCTGATTTTAACCTTTAACCAGCAATAAAAATACGAGATAATATTAGTTAATAATTTTTAATACAAATAAATGTACAATATTTGTATATTACTCCGCTTTCGGTTCTTATCACGCAGCGCGTCGGGGCAGGTATTTCATTTCATCACGACACGCGTCAATAATTGAACCATTATCTGGTATTGTGTGGCTAATATATTGATCAACCGGGTATGTAATTAATGCGAGATATCGCCACAAATATTTACGCGTTCATTTATGCTATGGAGGCGAAATTCTATGAATAATATTACCACTTAAATTTAGACAAAAGGACTAAGTAAATTGAAGTCAACACTAGTATCATAACGCGACGCTCTACTTCTTTGGTAATTTAATTGCATGGAGACGAACCGACATGGTTGAACCTGGGAGGCTACCACGAACTCCCGAAGAACGAAATTGGTTATATCTCCAATTCTCTATCTCTATCGCTCTTACTTATTTTGTCAAGTATTAGGTCGGTCGTGACAAAGAGGGCGTGTTACTTTCACGAATGAACATAACCATGCGATACGGTATATACACAAGCTTTATTTGAAACGGCCTGTCATGAATAAAAATTGCCGAACTGATTTTGGATAAACTTTCTTTTGGATAACATAATAGACTAGTTATACATGTATACATGAACTAATTTGAGGACTAAACCTAGTACAAAGTAGGCATGCCGTTTGGTTTAGCATAATATAGCAATCCTTCCTGCTCTGCCTATAAGGTCCTTGTAGAAATGACTGGCGTAGTTATTTTTATATTCGTATTTCGCTCCCCTCTTAGTTAGCCTTATTGAGTTAGCATGTCCAAATGTATCGGGGTGAAGCGCCGTTGCATTGCAACCAACATTTCGTATGAGGATAATTCCCAACCTGGGAATATTCCCTATGCACAGTTACACACAGCTAGGCAAAACTAAGATAATAGTCAGAACAACCAGTTCAGTTGTTGGAGAATAGCTTAAGTTACCCCAGTTAATGTATGTAAGGAAAGGATTAATACATGTTTTTAATTTCCATGTTAATGACACGAATGGTGGCCAAACACAATATCTCCGATGATGAACGCCTCGGATTAATCAGCCGCCGTTATTTAGTTCCAAATACCGGGTTCGTGTGTTCAGTTAAATTCAATGTATTGTATTGTAACCCGCGGCCAGACCGAAACCAAGATGCAATTTACGTATACTGTACCACATACGATGTACAAAGTACAGCCATAATAGATACGAAGCAGATTCTTGTTTAACTTATACTACACTACTACTTATTTATACTATACTACTGTATATAGATACACAATACTGATTTCTTCTGCATTGACAACATACATTATGCGGCAAGGCACGGAGTAAAACGAGCGCCTGATCGGAATGAACGAGACATAACCGTGGAATACGATTTTAACAACGGATACAATGCATGACCTGCTTTCGTATACTATAGCAGTAAAGCAGCATAGTAAAATATATTTCATCATTTGAATACAGAGAAAAAAACGGACTATGTTATGATAGCACTTAACTATACTCGAACCGAATTATTATTAGAAATCAGGTAAACAAAGGAGCAGTGATCGTTAACCTTCCTTCTTTGTGCTGCACACTTCAGACACATTTGTGAATGTCTAATAGACATTCGTTTTACATTAGAAGTAAAAGGTACAGCTTTCCTTTTTTTTTTCGGCGATGGAAAAACACATGTCGGACTCCGGCGTGACTTTAGTTTCAACACTTGCAACCCACTCAGGCCGACCTCGGATTCAGCCGTTTATTATCAGCCAATTACTCCAATAATCAAAATATAACAAAATCAAATCAACAACAAACAATAAAGTTTGTAAAACAAATAAATGATTCAAAACAATAAAAATACAAGGAATAACAACAACCAACACGCATTGATCTTGCTCGAAAGATCCGAATAAGTGACAAGTTAGTGACTAATAAAAGTAATAAATTACTTTTTAAACCCCGAACCCACTTTTTAGACATACATACAAACATACATACTCACGCTTATATTCTCATGAAAATTAATTTTCAGTGCCACTATTTACAATCTTTGCTTTTTTAGGTTTTTTGATATTGTACAACTTTTATATAAATGAACACGAACGTAATTAAAAATTCTTATCATTTCAATATTTAAATAAGTAAATATACTTAAATCCCACCAAAAACATTTTCATGTTAAATGCTGCGAAGACATATGGCTCGCACTGTCAAAAAGTTATCATATCTCATGCAGAGCCAAGTTTCTAACTCTACAGGCCCTAGGCAACAAATCTAAATAAATGATAAAAGATTTCAAGGTTATAAAGTCTCATTAAATTTCCCAGAGAGTCAATCAAACTATGTATGTACCATATACCAACTTTCGCATAGTTAATATACTAGGCACCTAATTAGTCCACGCAACATGGGTCGTTAGAACACACCAGGTTATGTTATTTATTTTATTTATTAAAATACTCGTAGGTATTGAAAGGAAGAAAACTTTCAGAAAGTTATCTCATCTGAAAACCTTTCCAATTTCCGCATTTTGTTGGAGGATAATTATAAAGGGAATTGTGATAAGAAGCATAAACCACATTAAAAGGAGGCAAAAAGAATTTAGCTACTTGAACGAGCCGTCTCGCCACAAAACACAACAGATTCGTAAAAATAATTCCAAATACAGGCGAAGCGGTCTGAACATGACAACAACCGAGTACCCGCGCGCGGCTAGACTTCCAGACGGGACTAATTTCTAGGGTTCCGCAAACTGCTATTGATTTACTGCAAGCGATCTTTGAAAATGAAATCCAGCGAAGCGTTTAACCATTTGACCGCTTGGCTTCGAAATTGCATCTATAAATTTTTCAATTATAAAACAAAATGTGTGGTATTCTTTAGCGACAATAGACAACGTGGAATTACTAAGCACGATTTTCCGAAGGCGGTCAAAGGGTAAAGCCTTTGTACCTATGGAGATCTATTAAATCCCCACTGGCCGCATGAAAACATGACGCTTTATGTCTCCAACAAACTTCAGGGTTCACAGAACCCTCCCCAGCTGTGCCCAATGATAGCAACTTCAGTTAGCTAGTTGTTTTATACAGTTTTCTAATGGAATCGATTTGTTCCGGTCTCCTCCCGCTCGACAGTTTTATTTTAAAAGTGGTAATTCTTTGACAATCAATTTTATCATCCCATCCCAGCCCAGGGTTTATGGAGCACCATTTCTCATGGAAACCTTTGTAGCTTAAAATTGGGTTAACATCTTTAGGTTATTTTCAGAAGTTTCATAACGCGGAAGTGGGCATAACAGTTTAATTTTAAATGGGGCAATACCAGCAGTACGAGTATAAACGAAATAAACAAATGGTTTTGCAATTAGGTGCAACCGAATTTCAGTTGTGTTTACTGTTTCCCGGTTTGCGCCCGGATAATTGCTTTCCCTGAGAGCAAAAATGTATGTAGGTCACACACACACGCTATACTGCATAAATGTATACCGTAACAGCAAAAACTGACTGAAATATAAACTTGTAAAAAAACAAACCTGCAAAAAATCCTAACTCTTTCTACACAGACCACTGCACAAAAACAACAACGTTTAGCTATCGATGAAAACGCCCGATACACACTGTGCCAAAATGAAAGTGGTGAAATGAACCTTGCCACTGTTTGTTTCCCACTACTCTTAAAATTCGTCACATCACATCGTAAGCAGCGGAGAAATGGCACAGTGGAACGTGACAAAATATAGCTAGGCAAAAATAAACACTTATTTATACAGTGACTGGTATCCTTTACAGATGTTGTAATTAGTTTCGAGTTATAATTGACTGAGAACAAATAAAAAACTAGTCTCTGAGTTATAAATTGATTGAAGACAAAAAAAACTTGCCTCCGATGTTTCACCCATTACGCTGTGTTTACAGATAAGTGGTGATCCGCCGTAAGCCCCGCTATCCAAAAACACAAACACAAACTTGTGGAACTTTTCTTCAGGTCGTATAACCTGTTGGTATCTTTTTTATAGCGATTTATATCGAAATATACATTAAAAAAACTTACACCTAAAATCAATCTATACTAATATTATAAACCTGAAGAGTTTGTTTGTTTAAACGCGCTAATCTCAGGAACTACTGGTTCTAATTGAAAAAATTTTTTTTGTGTTGGATAGTCCGTTAATCGAGGAAGGCTTTAGGCTCTATAACATCACGCTGCGACCAATAGGAGCGTAGACGCGGAAGTAGTCGCGGGCAACAGCTAGTAATATTATAAAGCTGAAGAATTTGTTTGAACGCGCTAATCTCAGGAACTACTGGTTCGAATTGAAAAATTCTTTTCGTATTGGATAGTTCATTTATCGAGGAAGGCTTAAGGCTATATAACATCACGCTGCGATCAATAGGAGCGAAGACGCGGACGAAGTCGCGGGCAACAGCTAGTATTGTATAAATAATAAATAAATGTTTCTTGTTATAAGAGGGTAAAAAAAATGTATATGAATGAGATGATATTATATTTAATTAACAACACTTACTCACAACTCTCCTTAGGCGAACTAACATAAAACTGACCTCCATTTACGCATAGCAATTACTAAGGGCAACATGAGTGCTATGATTAGCGGTAGTAAAATGTTTATTAAAAAAACATACATGTTACACATGTATTTCATTGCATCCACGTATAGAATTCGGTTTGTGACAGCTTCACAGCTATCATACAATTTCAGGTCTATTATATTCTCAAGGATGGAATTTCCGTACCTCGACGCTTATTCCCGCCAATAACGTAATAAGGTTAAATATTTCGTAGGAAAATAACAGCTACACCACCAGAAGCCAGACTTATCTACACGGCCAGTCACATTGTATTAGCCTTAGGAGAGCAGAGTATAAACTTTTTCCACAACAAAAGTAGCGAGTTCACTGTGCAAGCTCGCGGGTCGACACCCGAGCCCAGTGGGCGGCAAATGGACTCTTGGGCGGGCGGCCGTCCTATATATAAACTTATCAACGATAATAATACCCCTTGTTTCAATTAATTAGTCGACGGATCCAATATTCGCTTGTCATATTTTTTTACAAAATTGTCAGTGCTGCGAAGGCAACCCATGTATAAATTACTCATTATACAGTAGCAAAACGCATCGTCGGGCACAGTTAGTATTATTAATTAGGATGATAAAAGATGATCATAAAAGTAAAAGTTATTTATTCTTCAAATTAGGCATATCACATGCACCTATGGACGTCAATAAACTACCACCGGTTCGGAAAAATAAACCACTGCCACGAGAAGAACCGACGTAAGAAACTCGGCGAGGTGTTTTTTTTTTTACGTAGTTATAGTTAAATAAGTTTTATTTCACGCAGATATTAGTAAAATACGATACATATTAAATGTAACATTACAGTAAAATAAAAGAGGGTTTCTGCTGTAACGATACGGGCAAAAAGTTATTACATAATAGAATCGATTCACTGGGTCTAGACATAGTTACTGAGATAGACAACGAGCAAGTTTGCACAATTGAATTTCAAACTGGTTAAGTATTTCCTGTTTCAACTTCAGAAGCCCTTAAATTTAAAGTTAAGTTTCTAAAAGTCGAAACAGTTATTTGGAAAATTAATGAGATTGCTGTTCCGGCGCCTGCGTACCGCATGCGGTATGCGAGGTTAAGCAACTCTTGGATGGCTGAGAGGATTGAGTGGCTATACTAACTGAGCGCACCCGTGCTTTTGAAGGCACATTAAGCCGTTGAATCCGGCTGCTGTCTACGACAGCAATCGTTAGGGCAAGTTAGAGGCCTGCGGGCGGCTTAAGAACTTCTAACAGTCAAGTTGTCTACTCACTTGACAAGCCTTATCCCAATAAGGTCTAGTTTCCCCCATTGGATCGGGAGATCAGATGGCAGTCGCTTTCGTAAAAACTAGTGCCTTCTAAGGATTAGGTATTAGCGGACCCCGGGCATCCTTCGGGATGCAACTTTACTGGGATAACGCTAGGATGATGATGATGAATGAGATTGCTGTTCCATGAAAAAAATATCTATAAGTATTTTAGTAATTATTTTTTAGGTACGTTTATAGTTATTAACAATAGCATTTTAAACACTATGAATAACGAGGAAAATGCTAGACTTGAGTAATGCTTCTAAATCAAAAATAATTTTATCTTCTTTTCTTTCCTCTCCAGCTTAATTTTACCTAAACCACAGATCTGGTAATAAGATTACACCTTGACAAAAAAAAAGTATAGCAACAACAGACCAATAATTATTATTTTGCGCCACTCCATGCAGAATGAATAGCGCCTAATGAGCGCCTCGACTCGACAGTACCAGCGCGAGCTCGCGACCGGGACGTTTTGCATTTTAAATTACTCTTTGCACAGGCGGATCCGCTGAGCCAGCCGGCAAACAGGCGATAGCTACCTCTATATTTGCGAAGCTGACGACGAAAAATTGCCTACGGACTTATTTTACAATGGCGCAAATAACAATTGAGGGATGGTGATCGAAGTCGGCTAAATCCATGTGGATTGTTGAATTTACTTGCATTCGTATGATACCGAAGTATTTATTTCTAAAAGTAAAACGTATAAGTAGATCAAAACAGTTAAATGTGTAATGTGTATATATGCTTATTATGTGCCACAGCCGATACTTAGAATGTTTGTAAAGTGTCCTACATAATACAATAGAAGATTGGGTTTATTATTACGTATATTTTACTATAACTTTTCCTTGGCCTTCCTTTCCCATTTATTTTCCCTTCTATAATGTTCCTGATGAAGTAGTCGTGTCGTAGCAGGTGGCCGATCATTTTTCGTCTTCAGGTTTTAATTGTGGTCAGTAAGCTTCTCTTTTCGGCTTCGAACCAGATAAAGGAGGATGTGGAGGTCGTGTCGTACCAGGACGTCAAGAAACTAGCCTTGGACCGACAGAACTGGCGAAAACTGCATCACGCTGCACCGACAAGAGCCCAGCTCTTAAGTGAATGATGATGATATTTTACTAACAAATACCAACACATTGATAAATCAGATTTATACTGTCATTTTTAACCCCCGACGCAAAAAGACAGGGGTGTTATAATTATAAGTTTAACGTGTCTGTCTATTTTCGTTAAGTTTTTTTGTGTCATAGATACTTGTATTCCGAGTGTTCTTAGACATGTTTCATGAAAATATGTTCAGCCGTTTTTGAGATATTGAGCTTTTAAATGAAAATTTCGGGAGTTTTTCAACTTTTCTAAGTGTTAGTTATTCCTATTACAACCAAATTGATTTTACGGTCAAATGTGTAGCATAGGGTATGCGGGCGGCGGCACGCCACTGTTACGGCTCTACGCACGCTACGAGTGCTACGGCGAGCGGAGCGTAGCGATAAGTAAATAATTCTGCCATTCGGACGGTTTATATTCTACATTTAGTACGGAACCCTAAATATGCGAAGTCCGACTCGTACATGGCCGGTTTTTTTAGTCACCAGCTTTTTTTAATTCTTTAAAAAGGGTCCCCTATTGTTTCGTACTCCTTTTATTTAATGGTATCTCGAGTGTCCGGAAAGCAAATACAGTAAACTTCCATTGTGTTTATATGCAAGTAATTACTTTTTACATTAATTCTAAGCGGTGAGAGCAAACAGGGTAAGCTGGAGTAAACAGAAAGTACGACCTAAAGAAAATTATTAACTACCTATTTAATAAGAACATGAACGGTATTCAATGGTTTGAACTCAAATCACTGAAATCACATAGGACAACAGTATTAATAATTCGAATAAAGCGATTAAAGGATAGGATGCTTTTAGCTTTTATTAAAGTTTTGTATAGTAGACATATCCATTTTTAGGGTTCCGTACCCAAAGGATAAAAACGGGACCCTATTACTAAGACTTCGCTGTCCGTCCGTCTGTCACCAGGCTGTATCTCAATAACCGTAATAGTAACAGTTGAAATTTTCACAGATTGTGTTGTTCTGTTCCGCTATAACAACAAATACTAAAAACAAAATAATAATAATAATTAAGGGGGGCTCCCACACAAAAAACGTGATATTTTAGCCCTTTTTCATGGCTACCACTCGCCGAGCTAGATCTTAAGAACCGTAATAGCTAGACAGTTGAAACTTGCACAGATTATATTATACAACAAATACTAAAAAATAATTAAGGGGGGCTACAACAGAGTAGTTGCAGCTAAAACAACAAATACAAAAAAAACTCAATAAATCAAGTGTTTAATGGCACCAGCTTTTAGCCTTTTTTCCGGTACGGAACCCTTCGTGCGCGAGTCCGACTCGCACTTGGCCGGTATTTGTTTTATTCTGTTTTATTGTGTTTAGTAGAATTTAGGCGGAAAAACCCAGTTTCAGGCTTGAAGATAGTCGATTTCGAGTATGATGTTTGAAACAATATTTAGTAATGAAAAATCCAAAGAATACATGTAGAATTTATGACATTAGGCCATTAATCATGAACTAGAAAATTTGCCAAAAAATCTCGGGCGTAGAGAAAATGCTTCCGACCGATTAGTCAAACTACGCTACGGGTCAATGAACACAGAAAATAACATGCGCGTTTTTTGACAATTTTGGATAACCCTGGGTGGATCATGAGGTACGGTATTCTATAAAGCAGTGCCTTGCGATAGAGTTGTAGTACCTAAACTATTTTTTTTTCTGTATACATACAGAGATTTAGAGACTACTTTTTTTTCTTTAATGTTTTTCCGCAATTAGTTAATTAATAAGGAATTTCCATTTGAAGTCTATTATTGATTGAGTGATTGATTAACTCTTTATTCATATCCACAACATACATGGCATAACACAGTAATAAATTTAAATATTAACACAAGTATTATCATGCAACTACTTAGGAACTAAAACTTAGAAACTAAACTATTTCAACTAAACTATATTTCATAACTGAAAACATTTTTCTAAAATATAAAAATTTAAAACGACTCGTCTCCGTATTTCTTCTGTTAATATTTCAGGCCCTTATTTTTATTTGATGCTTTCTTTTTCCTTGTAATATTTTCCATAACTTTGAATTTATACGCCGCAAATCTTTTGTCACAGACCACAATAACATACTTTTCGGGTAGGTATTTTCTTTTTTTTTTAATAAAGACTTCTTCTCGCGCTACGAAAATAATAAACACGATGGGATTATCTTGTGTAGTTTAGGAGTGTTGCTATGGTCATCTTCTGACTCCATCATCAGATCAGCTCGGTAGTATGGGACCATAATATTGTATTGTCACTGAACATACATAAGTACGCCAAATTTCAGCTTAATCGGAATTCGGATACCGGCAAGTGGCTGAAAAAAGGATTGCAAATTTTGATGACAACTTACATACATATTTACATACGAACAGTGCAAGTTAAAACAAAAGCTTATAAAAAAGCTCTGTCCATTCAATTCTTGTAAATCAATACAACTGAAACGAAATCAGCGTAGCACTCCCATAATCTGTTTATGTTCTGATAACTAAATATACCGAGCTCCTATATAGACGATCGTTGGGTTTGCCAGTCTGTTTATGTTCTATAACTCAATAAACCGAGCTCCTATATAAACCATCCATCGTTGGGTTTGCCAGTTTACTTCTGTAATTACCCGCATAAATTTCACAGGGCGTTTAAGAAGTTATTTTACGTCACAAATTGAAGCCACTTCGAACATTCCTCTTCCAATTCAATTATGCGTAAATGTTACCTACGTAGGACGCGGTATTAATCAAATTGCTGCAAAATATTCGACAGCAAAACTTTTAACGCGTTTTTCATTTTCAGTATTGCTAAAACGAGGTAAGTAAAATAAACATTTTGCCAGTGGGAAGCTAGGAGTTTTATTAATTAGAATCGGTGCAACGACAATTCAGAGGGCTCGCCGATCGCTTTACAATAAGCGATCCAGCCCTCTTATACACAAACGCGACTCGTCCTCACCTGTCACCTCACCCATCACCTCACACCTCACCCGGTTTTATATCGCCAAAGGACGTCCACTGCTGGTATATGCCATAATCGCCACGCTTGGCATGCGGGTTGGCAATCGCAGTACGAGTATCTCCACCGCACTCCAGGGATGCTGCTGCCCATCCTCCGGTGGTCTTGGTCGTAGTTTTAGAACATACCCGGGTCCGGGTTTTATATGGAAACTGTCAAATGTTATTTGTTAAATTTTGACAGTTTCCATATAAATCAAATGTCATTTCTCAAATTTTGACAGTTTCCATATAAAAACAGGTGAGGTGTGAAGTGAGATGTGAGGACTAGTCGGTTTGCGAATAAGAGGGCCATATAAGTTTAACCTCTGCCTACACCTAGTATATAGTTACTAATCTTAGGGATGTAATTTGTACTAAATATCAAGTCACAGACGAGTAAAAAACGTTTTGCCACGGCGAGCAAGACTAGAGTATGTAGCGGCTATACGATTCATCTGTCTCGATTCGTGTCTGCTCATCCCTAGTATATCTTGACATCGAGATGCATAATGATAAAGCATAACCAAAGGTCAGATATAGCGGTGGGGTGGTGTGAGGCGAGTAGGCAAGCGCGGTGAATGTAATGACAGGGTTCGGGATATTGTCGAGCCGTCAGCCTCCGGAAGCTCTCGAAGCCCACTTTCCCGCTGACGAGCCCGACCTCGAGGGGAGACTCAATATAATACGATACTTACTTATTTCAGCCTCTCTCATTCGCCAATACTATTCTTCAAACGGTAGATGTGGTAATCGTGGTAAAATAGGAAGAACTTTGAACAATGTTCGTGGTCCACAGAGCCGCTAATATATGCATGCGCCCTAGACTCCCAAGATGGACGGAAAGAAAGAAAGAAAAAACGTTTATTTGGTGTAATAGTACATTACTACAGAGGCCGGGACGAAAGGGGTTGCCGGCCGAAGACATAAATAGGTCTAAGGCGGGCAACCCCAAATTTCCCGCCGAGGTATGTATAGTGCTTTTCTCAAACATGAAATGAAATAAACAACAAAAAAAAAACGAAATTTTATTTTTAATATGCATAGTGGCAGAATGTCATGATGCCTGTGCCACAAATTTATGTGGAATGGAATTAAAAAAGAGGACTTTGCCGGCCTAGGCCTGCAAGATTTGTATGAAATTCCATTAACGACCTCTTGTCCTAGCCGCGCCTGAAACGTCATACTTCGCAGCCTATTACCTAGTCTAGCCATAAGTTCTGTTACTGGCAGTTAACAATGATTTTAAGAAAAATAATAATTCGAATTTCGAATGTTGTGTTTTGACGTAAGTACTTGGATGTTTTTGCCACCATTTATATACAATATAATATTAAAATAAGTAAATTAATAATGGAGTGGGGTGTCAAAGAAAATAGAATTGCTGTGATTGCTCTGCATAAGGTAGGAATGGAGCCGTCCCACATTTTTGAGACACTAAAAAAGTTAGAGATCAGTCGAATGTTTGTGTATCGTACCATTCAAAGATACACCAAAACGTCCTCTGTCGATGACAGTAAAAGATCTGGCCGACCACGTACTGTTAGAACAAAACAAGCCGTTAATGCTGTAAGGGCCAGAATTCGCCGAAATCCCATAAGAAAACAGAAGATCCTTTCTAAGGAAATGAAAATACCACCTAGGACACTTTCGCGTATAATCAAAGATGACTTGAGTCTTGCAGCTTACCGACGATATACAGGACATATGTTAAATCAGTCACTAAAGGACAAGAGAGTTGAAAGATCAAAAAGCCTTTTATCTCGATACGCACATGGGAAATATAAAAATATTCTTTTCACGGATGAAAAAATTTTTACTATCGAGCAGCACTACAACAAACAAAATGATAAAGTGTACGCACACAACTCTCGAGAAGCTAAAGAGATAGTTGGAAGGATTCAGCGAGGTCATCATCCCGCTTACGTCATGGTTTGGTGGGGTGTGTCGTATCAAGGCGTCTCTGAGATCCATTTTTGCGAAAAAGGAGTGAAAATTTCAGCTAAAGTGTATCAGGATACGATTTTAGAAACAGTAGTTAAACCACTAAACGACACAATGTTCAAAAATGTACACTGGACCTTTCAGCAGGACTCAGCCCCGGGTCATAAAGCTCGCACCACCCAGATTTGGCTGCAAAGGAATGTTCCGGACTTCATCAAGGCAGATGATTGGCCCTCTTCCAGTCCCGACTTAAATCCCCTGGACTATAAATTGTGGTCAGTGTTAGAGGACATGGTCTGCTCTAAACGCCATGCCAATATCGATTCTCTAAAAAAATCTTTTAAGGTAGCAGTGGCAAATTTCCCAATGGATACAGTGCGTGAATCTATAGACGTGTGGCCGGATCGTTTGAGGGCGTGTATTAAAGCTAAAGGCGGGCATTTTGAATAAAAAATATATTGTTTAGAAACCTTATTAACTTTTTTTTTTTTTTTTTTTATACCACGTTGGTGGCAAACAAGCGTACGGCCCGCCTGATGGTAAGCGGTCACCGCAGCCTATGGACGCCTGCAACTCCAGGGGTGTCACATGCGCGTTGCCGACCCTTTAAAAATTTATACACTCTTTTCTTGAAGTATCCCATACTGTAGTTCCTCGGGAAAACCTCGGCAGGGAGCTCATTCCACAACCGGAGCGTTCGTGGGAGGAAGTTCCTCTGAAACCGTACCGTACGCGACCATTTAGGTTCTAAGGTGTGAGGATGAATGCCCCGCCGACGGCGAGCAGTGCGATGATAGAAACTTACCTATAAATAAACATTTACTTATGGTAAATTAATTACATCCTTTTAAAAATATGTTTCATTTCATTTGTAACAGAACTTATGGCTAGACTAGGTATAAGGGGATAATCTAAGAACCTACGAACCACAGATTAATGAAACCTTAAACAAAACCATTGAGTGGCTAGAACTAAACAACCTTAAAGTAAATCTGGCCAAAACTAAGTTCATGCAATTCCATACAAACAAAAGAAAACCAGAAAATCTTAACATTACTCATAATGGCCAAAAGATTGATGAGGTATCTAGCATTAAATTTTTAGGTGTTACCCTTGATCGGTTTTGCAGTTGGAAAGAACATGTTGGAGACCTATGCTCAAGAATTAACCGTTTTGTGTTGTTAAGGAAAATAGGACAAGTTGTTTCCAAAGAAGCGGCTCTCATTGCCTACCATGGGTACATTCACTCAATACTACAGTATGGAATTATAATATGGGGCAGATCCACAGATATATACGATGTTTTCATTGTTCAAAAAAAAAAGGATAAGGGCTGTCTTTGGGCTGAAAAATAGAGATTCATGTAGGCCGTACTTTATAAATCAGAATATTTTATCTCTTCCATGTATTTACATACTCAATGCATGCATATTTGTACATCGACATGGTCATCTTTTTCAGCAAGTTAAAGAGTTATACAGAAATCCTATCCGGTCGCAATATCGCAACAAAATGTATATTCCTCCAACAAAACTGTCACTAGTACAAAAGAACGCTTACGTTATGTGTATTAGGATTTACAATAAACTGCCTGATACGACAAAAGACTTACCTTTCATAAAATTAAAAAAAACCTTAATGAATTGGCTTGCTGAAAAATGTTTTTACAGTATTAAGGAATTTTTAGAGTATAAGTAAATAAAATAATTAGATTTAAGATATGTCCTAAAATTTTGCATGCCTGTAAGGTAGATTTTAGTGATACTTTTAATTGTACCTGTGTCACCCTACTGTACCTAAAATCGAGCATAATAAATTATTTCATTTATTATTTCATTTCATAACATCAATATTTCATGCATGTTGGGAAAAAGAAATAAAATTGTACAGTCAAGTGCAAAAATATGGATGGACAGCTCTTATGTCGACACCAACAGATTAATGAAAGAAACGCCGCAAGTATTTTAGATAGACCAATATATATTTGTGCCTTCGCTGTCGAAGCCCTCGGACCCTGGAGCCCAAGCGCCCGCAAACTTTTTGGACAAATTTCAAAATTATTAGGTGAAGTTTCCGGGGAGTGTAGGGCTGGCTCGTTCCTTGCCCAGCGGATTGGCATAGCCATCCAGCGGGGGGACGCAGCCAACCTTATGGGTACCCTCCCCCAAGGTTCCGAACTGGGGGATCTAATTTAGTTTTTTATTTTAAGTTTATTAATAATATAATGAGTTACCTATTTTATTTATATTATTTTGGTTAAGTATTCTTGTATATTATTTTCTTTGTACAATGTACATAAATAAATGATTTGATTGTTGAGGATTAAATCGATACGTATTTTGACCCCCCATGGAATTGGGGGAGGCCTATGTCCAGCAGTGGACGTCTTTCGGCTGATATGGTGGTGGTGGTGGTGGTATTTTGACTTGACCGTCGTAACAAAAAAAATGTAACTATAACTACTAAGACAAGTTGCAGGCGTCCATATAGGTAGGTTGCGGTGACCGCTTTCCATCAGGCGGGCCGTACGCTTGTTTGCCACCGATGTGGCATAAAAAACTACATGATATATCACTGTCTGTCTGTCGCTCTTACTCAAATTAGTATACATCCATCTCGTTCTGAATTGGTATGATTTGATGTCGAGTCTGGTTAGCCTAAGCATAAAGGTATGTAAGTAGGTATGGTATTTGTGTATGATAACTACGCTATACTATATACCACTACTTGCAATGTAATTAGTATGTCGGCAAGCCAATTAATTGGCTTGCCATTTTGATATTGAATATCGGCGTATATCAACTTTATGACACGGACATTTTCAACATGAATTTATTATTATGAAGCCTGTCTCCTTCCGAGATCCGATATTTTAATTAAGTTCGACCGTCGTCAAAGCTCTCGTTGACGTTAAAGGAAACTAAGTCGAAGCACTTCAATACAGTAGCGGGTCAAACAAAATAATTCAGTTAATTTTATATTTTCTCATTTGGAGCGCCTGGCGCTAGCGAGTCGTGTCGACATCGAATGCAAGAATGCTTGCTATCGAGAAACTTCAGGCGCTTTATAAATCTACATTGCAATTTACATCCATCAACAACATATCGTCAAGATCAAAGAAGATAATTGTTTATGTAGCGATATTCTTGTGTTTACAAGAAATATGTCAATAGTTATTTCCCTTGTTGACCGAGAGAAATGAAGGTCTCCGCTTCAACTTAACAAAAATTAAATAAATAAATAATTAAATAAACATTTTTTGGGACATTTTTTACACAAATCCAACTAGTCCCACAGTAAGCTCAATAAGGCTTGTGTTATGGGTACTAGACGACGATATATTTAATAGATACATACTTAAATACATAGAAAACATCCAAGTCTCAGGAACAAATGTGTCTGCTCACTACAGAAAATTAATTCGTATGTCCGCCGGATTTCCGGTTGTTCTCCTCTACAGGTCGCATTTCTCAACCGATTTTCGTGAAATTTTGTGAGCAGTTTCGATAATTATTTAGAATTTTAGACGCGTCAGTTTTTGTAAATTTTCTAAAACTCTTTTTTTGTCAATGGTTTGTTCTCTTCTACAGAACGCATTTCTCAAACCGACTCTCGTGAAACTTTGTGACCCGATTCGATAAATATGGTTTTTTTTTGTCGAGTCAGTTTCCGGAAAATTTTAAATTAATAAAAATGTTTTTCGCTAGATCCGAGTAATAAGTATATATATTAAAATTTGGATTTGCAATATTTAAAGTAAGTAGGTAATAAAGAACATACATGACATAATTAGACAATTATTCGTTGCTGTTATGTATATGTTGCCTAAGGTGGCTATGCAATGTTCTTTACGTATATGTAATAAGACACAGCCTGGCTGCTTTATAGTATATGATGGTCCTAGTGGAGCGCAGTAAAGGGGGATGTGTGGCTTAGAGAAATTCTAATTAGCACTAATGGAACGCGCGTTCACCTGAAACCTGTCTGTGGGCACACGCCCCACTTTGCTAAAGCGTTATAGCCGAGTGTAGGCTTATTAAGTTGGCGGTTGACGGGAGGGAATAACTGACAACTTGGAAAAGTTGAAAAGCCCGGACATTTTCATTTCAAAATACCTACAATATCTCAAAAACGGCTGAACCGATTTTGATAAAACATGTCTACGAACAATAAGAACCATAGCTAGAAAACCTGCTTCAAATACATAAATAATAATCGCACTCCAATCAATTCATCCGTTAACGAGCTACGGTGCCAGAGACACACATATTAACACCCCTCTTTTGCGTTGCATCGGGGGTTAAAAAGGACACAGCAGAACGTCATCTCACTCATATTTGGAGCAACCCAATTGGGGAAGTAACTCCACTACTGTTTTGTCTTTAGCATTAACTTTGAGTTGACAAGGTAATCGTAACTGTTATACGTCGGGTGCTCTATAAAGAGTAGGTAAAGATTAAAGTTTACAAATAATAAAGTTTTTTTAGAAACATAACAACTTTTTAGGTTATCAGTCCGACTATAAAACAGAACTGCTAAAAATGCCCCCGAGTGCAGTTTAACGTTTTCGTATTTGACATAGGAAAGGAACCATGAATCGTGAGCGCTTCGACCACTGCCGCAAGGAGTCCAGCTCAATATCCCGCCTACAGCGAAAATTCAAACCATCCACCGGTTGAGAATGTCAAAAGGATTTCCAATATTCGTGCTGCGGCAGTGCGGTGAGAGTGGTCATGGTCAGTAGCAAGCGCTTCACAACCTATCTCTACACGCCTCATTATTCGTATTCACTAGTATACCAAGAACCCGAGATTCATAACAACTATGATTAATCAGAGGCCAGACTCATACTGGTTCGCGTTGTGGAGAGTATCGACTAACTGCGATATGCAATGCAGGTCCTGGAGCAATGAATTATTTCAGAATTCATCGTGTACAGGTTAGTTAACCGAGGACGCAATGAATGCCTAAGCGTGGAGGCCCCATTCAGCTCCCTCAATGGAAGGTAAACAAGGAGCATTCAGCGCAAACGTGTCACCCTGGTAGCCTAGTGTGCACTACAATAATTATAATGTTGGTTGCGCTTTAGAAATCACGTGCTTGGAAGGACGAAGCTGGCGATAAAACCTCGAAAGTTCGTCCAATCTTCCTCTCGAGTAATTGCGTGGAAAGTGGGAAAAACGAGTGAGACAAATGTGAAAATTTTATGGGATTCGGGTTTGAAATTGGGCTGCAGCTAAACTTAATTACTCGTACTATACCTACCAGTATCTACTCGACAATTGGGTACTTGCCACATTGTATGTTAAAATGTATAGATAGCATGCTGCTACTATCTATTATGTATATGGATTGTAAACAAATCATAAAAAGATATGAGACCTCGAAATTTCGTAATCCGCCAATAATAAAATCCAAATAATAATTGTACGACACTATGTACCTAAACGCAGTATTTCACGACAATAAGAGCAATTTACTTATTTTCCCACAAAAGGTGGGTTCTAATATTACAATGTGACGTGACAATAATTATAATATTTGTAAGGCCGCTGGCGGCGAACTAAGTTTGTTCCAAAATTTATGACCTTTGTTGTCTTCTAATTGTAGCTGGTCACATATAGACTTTTTATCCTCTCTAAAAACTGGTTCGAAAGGAACCATATACTTTTTTTAAAGTAGCCAATTGTTACCTGACAAAGACAATTCGACGTATGTACGTATGTAATGTACATTACCGGGTCGATGCTGCTCAGCGGCCGCCTTTACTTGACGACCCAGAAATGTACGTCAAATTATCTATGTGTAGTCGGAGATATAGGGGCCAGGTAATACTTCAAAGGCACGTCAAATAACCAAGCTGCTACTCAGTACTCGGTGGTCACTGAACCGGAGTTTTTGGGATGCGCTATTTGAATATTCATTATCCTTTCCGTTCATGTTATCCCGGTGTGTCACGTTGTGGCGCGTAATTATTTGATTTGATTACCGTTTTTTAGCTACATTACCGAATAGTCCCACTAATACATACAGGATGTAACATTTAGATCGGCCAGTTTGGGAAAGTTTTTAGGAACCAAATCATCGATTTTAGTAAAAAAGAAAAAACGGCACTCATACATTTAAAAAAAACTTGTACTCAGCCAGGGAATCGAACCCGGACCTTTTAAAAAATAAAACTAATACTATTTCTATTTAGATATCGATTGAGTAGGTAGGTTTTAACCAGTAAATGTTACTATGAAACATGATGTCTAAAATTAATTAAAGGATATTAAAATTAATATTATACGTCAAAACGTTTTGACGGCCTGTTTATCCTAGTGACACTGCCTCCGAAGCTAGAGGTCCCGGGTTCGAATCCTGGCCAGGGTATTATTTGTGCATTTAGCACGGATTTTCTTCTTGGTTCTTGTATGTATTTATCTATATAAGTATGTATATCGGCGTCTAGTACCCATAGTACAAGCTTTGCTTAGTTTGGGACTAGGTCGATTTGAGTAAAATTGTCCCCCAATATAAAAAAATAAAATAAAAATAAAAAACAATCCGTCCGGGTTCGATTCCCGATCAGAGTATAATTTTTTTTAAATGTATGAATACAGTTTTCCTTGTTACTAAAATCGAAGGCATGGTTTCGAAGAACAGATCTTCGTAGTCTTAAATTAATAGCAGTTATAAGCATAACACAAAAGTTACCTTTCCGCGTTTAAGATACGGGACCGATTTATATGAAAGTACACATATACTACATAAACTAGCATTTGCCCGCGGCTTCGCACGCGTACTAAGCGTAATTTTTAACCGTCTACAAAAAAGAGCTTCTCTGTTTGACCCGTATGTATGTATTTACGTATGTAGGTATGTATGTATGTTTGTCCACGATTATCTCGCGTTTGGCTGAACCGATTTTGATGCGGTTTCCAGAAAATTAGTTGTTACATTCTGGGGGTTTCGGTATATGAAGTTTGGTGATTGTGATTCATTAACAGATGAACAGATGAAAAGTCAGTATACATTCTGAGAATCGGCAAACTGTTGAATTTCATTTGATTTTGGCAAAAATAAGGATCGAAAACTATTATCATACATTTCCGAGAGGCCGAAGGGGAAAGGGCCGATGAAATAAAAGCATGTCTTAAATGGCCCTTAGTAAAAGTATCTGTGTACTACAGTAACACCAATAGGTCTGATAACGACCAAGCAGCGCGCAGCGGTCATAAACTCTGTTTCTTAGAAGTACAGAAATACGGCTAATTCAATATCACGTGTAAAGGATGATTCACAGTAGACCATTCCGTGTCCGGGCTGGCCCGTTTTCTTCTAGAGAAATACGCTGGCCGTTGCGTTTGCTGTCATAGAAAACGGGCCGGCCCGTACACGGAACGGTCTACTGTTAATCACCCTTAACCCTTATTTTTCCTAAGATTAAATTTATTAGGTAGGTTTTGCCAGTTCCCATTGGAGCATCCAAAAAGAAAATTTGGCCTCACTTCCATTCGCACTCCTTACTGTCAGTCCGTCTGTTACAACCGAGTTGCTTTTACTGGACCGATTGAATTGCAATTTGGCACAAACTATCAAAAATTTAGAGCGCTCGTGGCCCAGCGGCACCCGCCTACCGCGTGCGGTATGCGGTGTTAAGCAATGTGGGCGCAGGTCGTTTCTTGGATGGGTGACCGCTTTGAGTGGTTATTAACTGAGCGCTCTCGTGCTTTGAAAGGCACGTTAAGCCGTTGATCACGGCTGCTGTCTACGACAGTAGTCGTTAAGCTAAGTTAGAGGCCTTCGGGCGGCTTGAAAACTTCTAACAGTCAAGTTGCCCACTCTCTTGACAAAGGGGGGTCGAAGTTGCACCACGTCCGTAAGGAGTATCCACCGTTACCCTACACATGACCCCTGGGTGGTGCTAAGAGTGCAACAAAAACTGGCAACCGTACTTGTCTTCTCGAAGATCTCACGGTTCGTAAATAAATGCCATACGATAAAAAAAAATCTAAAGGTTGATTTAAATGGAAAAAAATATCGAAACCTCTGTGTCGCTTTTAAAAGCAATCCAAAGATACCCCACACGCCTATATAGTAACATTAAACTTTTTATGGCATGTATGGAGTGCCAAATTTTACCTCAGAATCGTATTAGGAGACCTCTCGGATGCTCAGATATCGATTTTGACCGAAATCGGGACGAAAAAAAAGAAAATCAATATGGCCGCCACTTTTACAAATTTTACCTCGGATTCGTATTAAGAGACCTCTCGGACACTCAGATGTCGATTTTGAACGAAATCGAGACGGAAATGAAGAAAATCAATATGCCCGCCACTTTTTTCCAAATTTTACCTCGGATTCGTATTAGGGGACCTCTCGGACGCTCGGATATCGATTTTGAACGAAATCGGGATGGAATTGAGGAAAACCAGTATGGCTGCCACTTTTTCCAAATTTTATCTCGGATTCGTATTAAGAATTCTCTCAGACGCTCAGATATTGATTTTGAACGAAATCGGGAAAGAAAAGAAGAAAATCAATATGGCCGCCACTTTTTCCAAATTTTACCTTGGAGTCATATTAGGGGACCTCTCAGACGCTCAGATATCGATTTTGAACGAAATCGGGACGGAAATGAAGAAAAGCAA
Source organism: Notocelia uddmanniana (assembly GCA_905163555.1). Lineage (NCBI taxonomy): Eukaryota > Metazoa > Arthropoda > Insecta > Lepidoptera > Tortricidae > Notocelia > Notocelia uddmanniana. Next base: position 31,195,481 of record LR991055.1, read on the forward strand.
TATGGCCGCCACTTTTTCCAAATTTTACCTTGGAGTCGTATTAGGGGACCTCTTGGACGCTCAGATATCGATTTTGAACGAAATCGGGTCGGAAATGAAGAAAATCAATATGGCCGTTACTTTATTCATAGTTTAGGTACCTCTGATTCTTATTAAGAGTCCTCTCGGACGCTCAAATATCGATTAATGTCGAAATCGTATATAATCAAAAAAGGTCGTATCTTCATAGGGAACTCACGGCACTTCATGCACCTTTAGACCTTATAAGAAACCTACATGCCAAATTTGGTATCTCTCAAACCAGCAGTTTGGGCTGTGCGTTGATATGTCACTCACTCAGTCAGTCAGTTTCTTCTTGCAATTTGGCACTTTTAAAAGTTTTCATGACCGCAATATTAAATTTCAAAATCAATGCCATTTTCGAAATTATCGACCGAAAAAACCATAAAAATGACACCCATATTAATATTTAGACATTCCAACCCCCTCGGACCCCAACAGAGGGGATGACATTTCACGTCCACCACGTGGCAGTTTAAAATCATAGGTGGTTTCGTAATCAGCGACCCGATAAACCATAAAAACAACACACATATCGATTTTCAGAATTTGTCACCACATTTCTCCCTTTTAGGGGTTGATTTCTCAAAAAACCTGAAACACATATTTACTCATAGAAATATTTATAAATAAATCGTTAGAAATACTCCTGTGAAGTTTCGAATAAAATAATCCAACTAATCTTGATTCCCCATACAAACTTCGGACCCCCATTTCACCCCCTTAGGGGTTGAATTTTGAAAAATCCTTTCTTAATGCACCTCAAGACCTTATATGGAACCTACATACTACATTTGGAATCTCTAGAACCAGCCGTTTGGGCTGTGCGGTGATATGTCACTCAATCAGTCAGTCAGTTATTTCTTGAAATTTGGCACAAACTTTCAAAAGTTTTCATGTCTACAATATTAAATTTCAAAATCGATGCCATTTTCGTAATTAACGTCCCGAAAAACCATAAAAACGACACCCATATTAATATTTACACATTTCATCCCCCTCGCACCCCAACAGGGGGGATGGTATTTCACGTCCTCCACGTCAGATTTTAAAATCATTGTTGTTTCCGTTATCAGCGACCCGGTATATCATTAAAACAATACCCATGTCGATTTTCAGAAGTTGTCACTACCTTTCCCCCTTTTAGGGGTTGATTTCTCAAAAAACCTGAAACACGTATTTACTCATTTATGGTCAGAAATACTCCTGTGAAGTTTCGAATAAAATAGTCCAACTAATCATGTTTCCCCATACAAACTTCGGACCCCCATTTCACCCTCTTAGGGGTTGAATTTTGAAAAATCCTTTCTTAGTGCACCCCTACACCTTATAAGGAACCTACGTGCCAAATTTGGAATCTCTAGGACCAGCGGTTTAGGCTGTGCGTTGATATGTCAGTCAGTCAGTCAGTCAGTTTCTTCTTTTATATATTTAAATACTAGCATTTGCCCGCGGCTTCGCCCGCGTACTAAGCGGAATTTTTAACCGTCTACAAAAAAGAGGTTCTCCGTTTGACCCGTATGTATGTATGTATGTACGTATGTAGGTGTGTATGTATGTTTGTCCACGATTATCTCGCGTTTGTCTGAACCGATTTAGATGCGGTTTCCAGAAAAGTATTTGTTACATTCTGGGGGTTTCGGTATACGAAGTTTGGTGATTGTGATTCATTAACAGATGAACAGATGACAGTCAGTATACATTCTGAGAACCGGCAAACTGTTGAATTTCATTTGATTTTGGCAAAAATAAGGATCGAAAACTATTATCATACATTTCCGAGAGCCCGAAGAGGAAAGGGAAGATGAAATAAAAGCATATCTTAAATGGTCCTTAGTAAAAGTATCTGTGTACTACAGTAACACCAATAGAAAGTCTGTAAACGACCAAGCAGCGGTCTTAATCTCTGGTCCTTTGAAGTAAAGAAATACGGATAATTCAATATCACGTGTAACATTTATTTTCCCTAAAATAAAATTTATTAGGTAGGTTTTACAAGATCCCATTGGCGCATCAAAAAATAAAATTTGGCCTCACTTCCATTCGCACTCCTTACTGTCAGTCCGTCTGTTACAACCGAGTTGCTTATACTGGACCGATTGAATTGCAATTTGGCACAAACTATACAGAATTTAGAGCGCTCGTGGCCCAGCGGCACCCGCCTACCGCGTCCGGTATGCGAGTTTAAGCAATGTGGGCGCAGGTCAGTTCTTGGATGGGTGACCGCTTTTAGTGGTTACTAACTGAGCGCTCTCGTGCTTTGGAAAGCATGTTAAGCCGTTGATCCCGGTTGATGTCTACGACAGCAGTCGTTAAGCCAAGTTAGTGGCCTTCGGGCGGCTTGAGAAATTCTAACAGTCATGTTGCCCACTCACTTGACAAAGGGGGGTCGAAGTTGCACCACGTCCGTATGGAGTATCCACCGTTACCCTACACGTGACCCCTGGGTGGTGCTAAAAGTGCAACAAAAACTGGCAACCGTATTTGTCTTCTCTAAGATCTCACTCTATGTCGTTTTTAAAAGCCAATCCATAGATACCCCACACGCCTATATTAGTAACAATAAACTTTTTTTTACAATCCCTGGTATGTATGGAGTGCCAAATTTAACCTCAGATTCTTATTAAGAGACCTCTCGGACGCTCAGATATCGATTTTGAACGAAATCGGGATGAAAACAAAGTAAATCAATATGGCCGCCACTTTCACAAATTTTACCTCGGATTCGTATTAAGAGAAGTTTCGGACACTCAGATATTGATTTTAAACGAAATAGAGACGGAAATAAAGAAAATCAATATGGCCGCCACTTTTTCTAAATTTTACCTCGAATTCGTATTAGGGTACTTCTCGGACGCTCAGATATCGATTTTAAACGAAATCGGGTTGAAAATGAAGAAAGTCAATATGGCTGCCACTTTTTCTAAATTTTACCTCGGATTCGTATTAGGGGACTTCTCGGACGCTCAGATATCGATTTTAAACAAAATCGGGACGGATATGAAAAAAAAACAATATGGCCGCCACTTTTTCCAAATTTTACCTCAAATTCGTATTAGGGGACCTCTCAGACGCTCAGATATCGATTTTAAACGAAATCGGGACGGAAATGATAAAAATGAATATGGCCGCCACTTTTTCTAAATTTTACCTTGGATTCGTATTACGAGACCTCTCGGACGCTCAGATACAGATTTTAAACGATATCGGGACGAAAACAAAGAAAATTAATATGGCCGCCACTTTCACAAATTTTACCTCGGATTCGTATTAAGAGAAGTTTCGGACACTCAGATATCGATTTAAAACGAAATCGAGACGGAAATAAAGAAAATCAATATGGGTGGCACTTTTTCCAAATTTTACCTCGGATTCGTATTAGGGGACCTCTCAGACGCTCAGATATCGATTTTAAACGAAATCGGGACGGAAATGATAAAAATGAATACGGCCGCCACTTTTTTTAAATTTTACCTTGGATTCGTATTACGAGACCTCTCGGACGCTCAGATATCGATTTTAAACGAAATCGGGACGAAAACAAAGAAAATCAATATGGCCGCCACTTTCACAAATTTTACCTCGGATTCGTATTAAGAGAAGTTTCGGACACTCAGATATCGATTTAAAACGAAATCGAGACGGAAATAAAGAAAATCAATATGGCCGCCACTTTTTCCAAATTTTACCTCGAATTCGTATTAGGGGGGACCTCTCGGACGCTCAGATACCGATTTTAAACGAAATCGGGTTGGAAATGAAGAAAATCAATGTGGCTGCCACTTTTTCGAAATTTTACCTCAGATTCTTATTAGGAGACCTCTCGGACGCTCAGATATCGATTTTAAACGAAATCGAGTTGGAAATGAAGAAAATCAATATGGCTGCCACTTTTTTTAAATTTTACCTCAGAGTCGTATTACGAAACCTTTCGGATGTTTAGAAATCGATTTTTAACGAAATCGGGAAAGAAAAGAAGAAAATCAATATGGCCGCCACTTTTTCCAAATTTTACCTCGGAGTCGTATTAGGGGACCTCTCGGACGCTCAGATATCGATTTTGAACGAAATCGAGACGGAAATGAAGAAAATCAATATGGCCGTTACTTTATTCAAAGTTTAGGTATCTCGGATTCCTATTAAGAGGCCTCTCAGACGCTCAAATATCGAATTATGTCGAAATCGTATCGGATGGCACTCATTAATAAAACCATTTACAATACATTGAATCAAAAAAGGTCGTATCTTCATAGAGAACTCACGGCAATTCATGCACCTTTACACCTTATAAGGAACCTACATGTTAAATTTGGTATCTCTCGAACCAGCAGTTTAGGCTGTGCGTTGATATGTCACTCACTCAGTCAGTCAGTTATTTCTTGAAATTTGGCACAAACTTTCAAAAGTTTTCATGTCCACAATTTTAAATTTCATTTTCGTAATTAACGTCCCATAAAACCATAAAAACGACACCCATATTAATATTTAGACATTTCATCCCTCTTGCACCCCAACAGGGGGGATGGTATTTCACGTCCTCCACGTGATATTTTAAGATCATTGTTGTTTTCGTTATCAGCGACCCACGTTTATATCATAAAAACAATACCCATGTCGATTTTTAGAATATGTCACCACCTTTCCCCCTTTTAGGGGTTGATTTCACAAAAAACCTGAAAGACGTATTTATTCATTTATCGTTAGAAATACTCCTGCAAAGTTTCGAATAAAATAGTCCAACTAATCTTGTTTCCCCATACAAACTTCGGACCCCCATTCCTCCCCCTAAGGGGTTGAATTTTGAAAAAACCTGAAGCACATGTTCACTCATTTATCGTTAGAAATACTCCTGTGAAGTTTTGGCTAAAATAGTCCTACTAATCTTATTTCCCCATACAAACTTCGGACCCCCATTTCACCCCCTTAGGGGTTGAATTATGGAAAATCCTTATTAATGCACCTCTAGACCTACTATGGAACCTACGTACTAAATTTGGAATCTCTAGAACCAGCAGTTTGGGCTATGCGTTGATATGTCACTCACTCAGACAGTCGGTTATTTCTTGCAATTTGGCACAAACTTTCTAAAGTTTTCATGTCCACAATATTACATTTCAAAATCGATGCCATTTTCGTAATTAACGTCCCCAAAAACCATAAAAACGACACCCATATTAATATTTAGACATTTCATCCCCCTCGCACCGCAACAGGGGGGATGGTATTTCACGTCTTTCACGTGGGATTTTAAAATCATTGTTTTTTTCGTTATCAGCGACCTAATAAACCAAAAAAACAATACCCAAGTCGATTTTCAGAATTTGCCACCACATTTCCCCCTTTTAGGGGTTGCATTTTCAAAAAACCTGAAACACGTGTTTACTCATTTATCGTTAGAAATACTCCTGTGAAGTTTCGAATAAAATAGTCCAGCTAATCTTGTTTGCCCATACAAACTTCGGACCCCCATTTCACCCCCTTAAGGGTTGAATTTCGAAAAATCCTTTCTTAGTGCACCCCCAGACCTTATAAGGAACCTACGTGCCAAATTTGGAATCTCTAGGACCAGCGGTTTGGGCTGTACGTTGATATGTCAGTCAGTCAGTCAGTCAGTCAGTCAGTCAGTCAGTCAGTCAGTTTCTTCTTTTATATATTTAGATAGTGACAGACAGGTGATGTTAATCCAATTGATATTCTGTCTTAAAATCAATATAATAAAGTATTTATTACAAAGATACGATTTTGAAACTACACCGTATTTAATAGATACTATTACATTAGTGTTAAAGTAGAATATCCAATGCAACATAATCATCATCATCATCATGTTAGCCGAAAGATTTCCACTGCTGGCCTCCCCACATAGGCCTCCCCCAAAGACTTCCACAATGACCGGTCTTGCAACATAATGTCAGCGGTTAACTACGCATGCGATACTTTTCATCCAACAAGAGGATGGAGTGGAAGTTTGTATTGAAGTGGCATTACCGTGAGTTAGTCGAAATTACTGGGAAAAACTAGTAGTTTTTATGCATTTCCATAAATATTTTACAATATTAAATGCACAGTTTTTCTACTTTCGCTATTCCCGGTTGTATTACTTTTATTTGGTTGCTTCTCTCTCTCTTCTCTCCTCTTAATACTGGGTGTGATTTAAGTAGTAACGTTCAATAGCGTGTAAGTGTGATGCTTTCAGTTGCAACGGGCATGAAGTACTGCGCTTGCAAAATCTAACGCCATGGTCAGCCCGTAAGGGCCGTAAGCAGTTGAAGCAAAGACCTCGTGTTTGTACTTCTATAATCGTCAACCAACTGCCATTTTCAACTAACTGACGTATTTATTTTGTTGAATACAAGATGAAAAGAACGTGGTTCTACAAGTACGCTTACATTCTTGCCGCGTGCAGCTTGTTGCGAATGAATGCACGTCAGTGGGCAAAGGTGCACTCGCTAGCAATTAGGTTGTTCACTTCCACACAGAGGCTGCAAAGGCGAACGTAGGAGCGCTTTCTATGCTGTTATAGTTATATGAACATAGGTAAAATACATATGAATTCTTAGCATATTGTCAAGTGCAAAAATATGTATCGAATTAATTCACCATAAATATGTGCCGAAACCTTAATTCGTAGACAAAAGAGCCATGGAATATGTTTTTGAGTAAGTTGTATTTGAAAAATCCGCATAACCATGTCATCGTAGTAGCATCGTTCGTACGAGTATAGCATGCATTTGCAATGCACTGAATGTGAATATCTAACTCTAGATTGGCAACGGCACGCATTAAGTCGTACATAATATGAAGTAGAGGCTCTGTGAGCTGTGCGCAACCGCGCAAAAAATCTGTTTTTTTTTAATATTAAAATTTCCGAAAACCAATCCTACAAAAAAATCTATATAATTATCGAACCTGTTCACATTTCACGAGAATCGGTTGAGAAAATGCGATCTGTAGAGATCAACCGAAAATCTGGACATCTGGACATCCGGCCGGACATATGAAATCATTTTTGTCAAAGCTGAAGCGGTGACCTTCGTTTCACTTGGTCAATTATTTTAAGCGCAGGCTCAATTATCGCTCTCCCATACAAACTTCCACCCTCATTTCAAACCCATAATCCCATAAAGAATAATTTCCGTTATAAAAATCCCATGTCCTTCCTATCCACTGTCCTTCCCGGGGTCAAAACTATCTCTAAAACTCACGCCTATATTCCCAAAAGAGGTAGGCAGCGCAGCACACTAAATAATTAATTATAATTTCAGTGCCACTTTTAGCTGTTGTAGGTTTATATATGGAGAAAATGTGATATTGCAGTGACAAGTTGCTAGCCCCGACGGGCTACCACACACAACACACTTCAACCTGGTTCCCACAGTCAAAGGTTACGACACCCAAGGGAAGAAAGGACGTGGTGTTATTCTAACTCGGCACCACAGGGAAACCCAAACCAAAAACTCCATGCCACATTTCATGTAAATCCCGCCGCTAGATTTAATCGTGAAGAGGTGAGGTGATATAAATATATGTTGACGTAATAATAATCGCAATATCTGACATGTAATATTCCTATAATATTATCAATAAATGATTATATTATAAGTATACGACGTCAGAGTTAACGCCACCCACGAGCGAGTATCGGAATACGAGTACATTCCGTAGTGACATCGGTGTGACAACTGGAGACGTGAGGGCCGACATAAGTCACCCCTCGTTCCAATACATGGCAATATTTCAACAGGACAGGACCACAAAAGCTACGGCAGATATTCGGGCCACAGAGAATATTGTTTTGTAACCTTACGTACTAAAAATGGCCTTTAGGTCAACTTCACGTACGTTTGCCGATTTACGTAATCAACTAGCATAGTAAACAAAACATAGCAGGTCAAAATATCTACAGAAATATTATGTGGACAATTTACCACCACCAACTTCGTAGGCTGTCACTACAAAATACATGGTGTACCGAACTATTTGACCACTTTGGCTGCTACGTACTATATGATGCTGACTGTACCAACATGTGATTGTTGGTCACGTGAAAGCGGAAATATCTATAAAATATGAAACACGAACATTCTTCTTGAGCCAATTTGATTAAAAAATTACACTGGGGTTAAGAAATTGCCAGTTCTATTAACCCACTCTTACAGATTTTAATGAACAGTTTACAATTTGCGAGGGTTTGATGCAGGCCGCCCTTACTTACTCTATATGGATCTATATGGATCAGAAAAGCCACTAATCGGATGAAGAAATGTTTCCGAGATTCTGATATAAATCCCATCCCACTCAAAGGGTTCCAGCTGCTGCATAATCCGACAGAACTAGGACAGGAAAGCAAATGGTTCCACTAAGTATTACCTTAATCGCGTAAAGAACTGCTGAACAAGATCCGCACAAAGGCTTCAGACGAGATATTTTTTGATGGATTAATGTTTGTGGGATTTGTAAAATAAAACCACTGGTAATTTATTCACTTATTTAAACGCTTTATACACGGTGTAAGTGTAAGTTTATCTATCGCACTCTCTCACTTCCAGAGTTACGTGCTTACGTGACATCGTGACATGTAATGTAGGTATATACAGTACAATAAAGTACTTACATACATAGGTTTATACATTTTTAAATGGCAATACTGTGCACGCAGAAATGCGATTGTTTGGTAGCGATACGAACACTCATCATATGAGTAAAAGCATTAATGTGATTGTGCCTTTCGTTTCATTGAGTTTTGGGCAAATTCGGCAGCATTTAATTGTGAATGATATTATTATTGGGATTACGGGTATGCATGTTATGACTTTACCGATTGGCTGAAATTATTAGTGTGTGAAATCCTTGTATAGCGCTATAGTTTTTCGTTTCCATAATAGTTATAGTGACAACGTGACAAGTCACTTTTATCCCAACTGTAAAGGATCGAATCCATCACGCCCACCCAGCGGAATAAACGATCGAATCGTAGTATGTGGCAGCACATTTATGGAATTCTAAGATATGGTTTCGGGCCAGATCCAACCAACCAAAACGAACGAGCTAGTTGTTAACATACTAGCGGAGCATCTGTAGAAAACGATCCCAGCCGGCTTGCCAATTTTCAAAAGCATCTAGAGCTCAAGAAAAACTAAGCCAAATTTGCACCGACTGTCTGAAGACATGATTGCCGACAGAGCGGTCACCGCAGTTCTTCGTTCGCGTACCATCGAGTCCAATGGCTCTTAGGTACAAAGTAGAGTACTCACGAGTGCAAGGGAGTTGTTGTTCTGCTGCAGCCACCGCAGGATGGCGCTGGCGGTGGTGAAGTCCGGGCGCGGGGGCGGAGGGATCGCGTGCTGCAGCGACGAGGCCAGCTGCTGGGCGAGATCGAGCGCGCGCGCGCGCGCCGCTCGCCCCGGTCCTGTGCCGGCGCCGCCTGCCTCTGAAAAAACACCTCACTTCTTTAACATGTCCTTTCAGTGTAGGGTGAGCAATGAGCATGAATGTCTATGGTGATGGAGGAATGTTTAAGTAATACAGACATAAGTTTCCACAGCTCACGCGTATCGCGCCGCCGCCACCGCATGCATCATACAACTATCACAAGCAAACAAGGTCTTATACTGCAATTATACACAAAGGATACTGTTGTGTATAATTGCCCTATATAAAAATTCCAGCTTCCTATGATTGCTTACTTAAGGTTAGAAAAAAAATATAATTGTGATCCAAAGGGCTTCCAAGTACCGGACCTTCTATGATCTCAATAGTACATGTAGGGACTTGCTTACTATTCCGACTATGCATGCGAAATCGCTAGCAAATTCTTGAATCAATTAAAACTGTTGGAAGGAACTGCGAGTGCCAGGGGTAAACGCAACTTGGAGAGCCTAGTTATCAAAGTTTATGTCGAACTGATTTGTATTAATGAAACCAAAGCTCACCAAAGGCAGACCATCGCAGGGACAATGTGTCACAGTATCTTACTAAAACGGTCGAAATATTATGTAATACTAGCTTTTCCCCGCGGCTTCGCACGCGCATAACAATAAATTGTATGTAGCCTTTGTTGTTGTTGTTTAAAATGACATACCAAGTTAACAATAACTAAACACAATTCACATACACACAGTGTGTGTCACACACACATCCATTCTACCAGAATGATTCTGGTAATTCGAAAGAAATCGTAGTTAATATGTACAAAATTACAACTACAGGTAGGGTTATTTTTATTGTAGCACTTCCTTATACACTTTAGTAGCGGTTTCACCTTCAGATGCATTTCAAATTAAGCCAGTAACGTAGTCTGAGGTGGACTGTTTAGTGTTTATCTTTTCTGAGATATTTGTTGGAGGTGAAATATACACGCTGACCATTTTCAAGTTTAACAGTTGAGGTGTACCACAGGAGGGAACCTTTCATGAATGGGAAACTCCAAGATCCTCTAAACAGCTTAGGAGCTGCGGAGCGGATGTATCGGCCGCTTGCATACCATTTTATCTCATCATTCTCATTTTTGAGAGTCAAAGCCGCCCGATTACTACCCTTGTTCACATACCTGCAAATGTATTTGATAGCTTTAACAGAGTTGCATCCACCACCACCACCATATTAGCCGAAGGACGTTCACTGCTGGACATAGGCCTCCCCCAATTTCATGGGGGGTAAATGCCATAATCGGCACGCTTGGCATGCGGGTTGGCGATCGCAGTATCAGAGTTCCATACCTTTACATTACTATGAGCAATGAAACTTTGCGCCCCTATTTTAACCCGCTTTGGGGTAGACTTTCCTAAAACCCTTAAGTTACATTTCTTGTATTGTAATAAGGAGTGCTACTAAACTGCTAAAACTCCGCTTTCTACAGTGAACGGTTTCAGCTGGGCGTTGATTGAAGTCAGTCAGTCAGTCAGGAATTTGCGCCCCTATTTAACCCGCTTAGGGGTGGGTTTTTCCAAAACCATAAAATTACATTTCTTGTATTGTAATAAGGAGTCTTTACACAAAGTTTCTAGTCTCTCACTTAAAATTTTACTCCATCCCCATGCAAGATTTGCACCTCTATTTAACCCGCTTAGGGGTGGGTTTATCCGAAACCCTAAAATTACTTTTCTTGTATTCTAATTAGGAGTCTATACACAAAGTTTCAAGTCTCTCACCTAAAATTTTACTCCATCCCTATACAAACTTTGCACCCCTGTTTAACCCGCTTAGGGGTGGATTTTACCAAAACGCTAAGATTACTTTTCTTATATTATAATAAGGAGTTCATACACAAAGTTTCAAGTCTCTCTCTCTCACCTAAAATTTTACTTCATGCCCATACAAACTTTCAACCCCCATTTCACCTCCTCAGAAGTTGAATTTAAAAAAACCCCTTCTTATTGGTTGTCTACGCCATTAACCTGAATTACAGTGAAAATTTCAACTCTCTAGCCCCAGTAGTTTCGGCTGTGCGTAGATGAGTGAGTGAATGAGTCAGTCAGGACATAGACATTTATACTTAGTTGGCTCATAAGTTCTGTCACTCGCCTTTAAAATTTAAATTTGGAACTCCTAAAACAAAAACCGTTGTGCATTTGAATTTCGAATCTTTTTTAAATATTTGAGTAGTATAATTTTGCAATTTTCTGTTTTCATTAACATGGAGTGGACGCTTAAAGATAGCCGTGCCGCAATAATTGCACTATATCGTTGTGGACACTCGCCGACTAAAATCTTTAAGCTACTTGAAAATTTAAAATTCTCTCTAAGATTTGTGTATCGTACCATAGAAAGATACAGTGAGGTCTCTAGTTTAAATGACAAGAAAAGAAGCGGTCATCCGCGTACAGCTAGGACTCCAGCGGTTGTACAAGCAATTAGGGCACGCATTGCCAGAAATCCCGCTAGGAAACAAAAAGTTATGGCCCTCCAGATGGGTTTGAGCAGAAACACGGTGAAAAGAGTGCTTAATCAAGACCTGAGACTTCGTGCTTATAAACGAAAAACTGGCCATCTTCTCAATGGTCGGCTTAAAGCTTTAAGACTTAAAAGATCTAAAGCTTTATTGAAGAAGTACGCTAAAAATAAGCATCGTTGTATACTGTTTTCGGACGAGAAAATTTTTGACATAGATGAAAACTGTAATAAACAAAATGATAGAGTGTATGCTCGCAATAGTAAAGAAGCGTCTAATAGCATTCTCCGTATTCAAAGAGGTCATCACCCTTCATCTGTGATGGTTTGGCTGGGAGTTTCTTATGCGGGCGTCACTAGTATGCATTTTTGTGAGAAAGGAGTAAAAACTAGTGCCAAAGTGTACCAAGACACGGTGTTGACTAATATTGTGAAACCACTATCCCATACGATGTTTCTAAACCAGCATTGGGTTTTCCAGCAGGACTCTGCTCCAGCCCATAAGGCAAAGTCTACACAAGCCTGGCTCGCCTCCAATAAAATCGACTTTATACGGCATGAAGATTGGCCCTCCTCTAGCCCAGATCTTAATCCGTTAGACTATAAAATATGGCAGTATTTAGAGGAAAAGGTGTGCTCAAAACCTCATGCAAATCTAGACTCGCTGAAAAAATCCCTTGCTACTGCAGTGGCCAATATCGACATGAAAGTGGTGCGTGAATCCATTGACGACTGGCCACGCAGACTTCAAGCCTGTGTAGATAATTATGGCGGTCATTTTGAATAAATGTTATACATTTAGATTCTCTAGTTTATAAGCTTTCAAACGCTGTACAAATTATACGGAATAAACTTAAACTTTTGTTTTTATTTGATACTATGTATATGACAGATCTTATGAGCCGACTAGGTATATATAGATAGATTATTAAAGTAGCAATAAGGGTCTTGGTTATTTGTCTTATTCTTATAGGTACTACGGAATACTAATAAATACCATTAGATCAGGGGTTCCCAAACTTTTTTTTCTCATAGACCACTTTAAAAAAATTGCTGGTTCTGGTGGACCCCCTACTCTACAGCCTACACCATATTCCCAAAAAATTACAAAAATGTGACTATTACCTAACTCTGGTGACGATATAACTATGAAATAGTATAGTATATTATATGTACACCTAGGGAGATAATATAAAGAAAGGCCGAGATCGCAGATATTTACGGCCCGAGCTGCAAGCGAAGGACGCAAATGTGCGATCAAGGCTTTCTTTATTATCTCCCGTGTTGTACACATCATTTTATGTCAACATTTGGCGAAAAAGCGGCTATTTCCGCACATGTATCGGGCGAAAAAATCCACTTTTAGCCAGGTGTGACATAAATGTTCTTTACAGGTAGAAAAAAAAGTGAAAAATGATTGGTTAATATGCTGTCAATAATAAATACTTTACTTTTTTGACATCTACTCACAACCTATCTATTCCAGCATCAAATAAAATAAAATCAATCAAATCTAAATCTCGGAGTGGTGAAATAAAATTAAATATAGTATATTTTGCTTGTGTTGTGTTTATTCGAGTACTTTATAATATTTATGATGATAATAACAGTCGTAAAATAATTAAAATTAAACATTGTTACGTAACTTCTAAGTACAATGACACTCAAAATTAATGGGAGGGATGAGCGTGATGAATTGACAACAAATTGTCAATATTTGGGTTCAGTTTTGTCAGGAATAATCGCAAATCTCCTCGTTCTGTGATATTCAGTCTGTTCCTATTTTTCGTTAAAAGGTTTGTAACGGTGCTGAAACTTTTTTCCACAAGATATGACGAGGGAAATGATATCAAAAGCTTTCTCGCAATTTTCCACAGTCCAGGATATTTTTCGGGTATTTCTGCTTGCAGCCAAAAAGTTTGATACCCTTTTTTATATTTCATCTTCAGCTCCTCATTAGTGCTAAGCTCAAGTAGCTCCTCTTGCAATATCACGTTCTCCACTTCCATTTCATCAAATGGATTTATAATCCATGGTGGTATTTCCATCGTGAGAATGTCTTCAAATCTGGTTTTGAAATCATCATGCCGGGCAATCAAATGTTGAACATATGTCTGAATATCATCATCCTCGCATTCTACCTGTGACAAGCTTGAGAATTGGGAAAATTCGCGTCGACTAATGTTTTGCTTCATTAACTTCAATTTTCCAAGAAAAGCGGAAATCACACTCTTTGTTTTAATTAAATTGAGGTTGTCCCCTTGCAGTTGTAAGTTAATATCATTAAACTTTTTGAACAAATCTGTCAAATACGCGATATCTGCTTTGAACTTGATCAGGTTTTCTTTTAAATCTGGAGCTTTACTATCCAGAAACTCCAAGACAGACTCAAAAAGTGAGTAAAATCTTGTTAAACATGCACCTTTCGACAACCAGCGTACTTCAGTGTGTAAGAGCAATCGTCGGAAGTCTTCATCATTTTCATCGCACAATTGGGCAAATAAACGCGTATTCAAAGCATTGCTTTTTATTTTATTAACCGCGTTAATCACAAATTGGAGCAATTGGTGCAGTCTAGCACTCAAATTTTTTGCTACTAAGTGTTGTCGGTGGATGACACAGTGAATTGCAGTTAAATCTGGTATCATTTTTTTTAGATGGCTTATGAACCCACGATATTTCCCGACCATTGCAGGAGCTCCATCTGTTGCCGCCGATGTAACGTTTGTGAACGGAATTGATTTTTCTTTTAAAAAATCGCTCAGGATGTTAAATATCGATTCACCTTTAGTGTCAGTCTTCAAAGTTTTGGCGAATAATAGCTCTTCATGAATTTCTTCGTCCATAACAAATCGCACAAATGCTAATAATAATGCCTCATTATCAGGTAAAGTTGACTCGTCCAGTTGAATAGAAAAATGAGTTGTTTGCAGATAATTACACAAGAAACTTTCAATATCAGAGCTCATTTCGTCAATACGTCTTTGTACAGTGTTGTTACTCAAAGGAATTTTTTGAGTATGTCAAATGGAGGTTTGTGCAGAACAGTTTTTAAAACTTCTTCAACAGCGGGTAAAATTAACTGTTCACCAATGGTGTGGGGTTTTCCAGATTTCGCTATGAGTAATGAGATGTTGTAAGATGCCCGCAAGCCATCATCGTTACTTTCAGATGTTGAAGCGAACATACCTTGCAGGGTGGGTCTCTTTTCATATTTTTCTTTCAATGATTGAAAATATTTCAAATCTTTACCTGTTTTATCAGGGTGGCACCTTTTTAGATGATCTTCGAGCTTCGATGGTTTCATAGAGTCATTGCTCAAAACTTTATTGCATAAAAGGCACATGGGCAATCGCTTGTCCGCGTTTGATGGAAGAAAGCCAAATTTTAAATATTCCACACTGTACTGTCGACACTTAATTTTCTTCTTTGGCTCCGCCATGTTTCAAATTAGCTACCTGTAAGTATAAAAAAGTTTTTGTGATCTTAACATTCTTACTTAACTTCTTCTTAGTCTTACTTAACAGGATATGGCTATTTTATAGAACAGAATTTATAATTTTTCGCTATGAATCAAAAAAAGAATACTAATAAACTTTTTTCGGCTGTCTGTTGTTTTATGGAAGTAGGTAGGTAATAATCGTAATGTTCATTATTTCATATTTCATACATGTCTATCATACACAAAGAAGACAAATATATTAACTACAAAAAGAGATACCTATAAGTTGTATAGCAAATAAACAAATAATGTACTTACTTTTCCGACACGATTCTGGCAACCAGGAACAGCAATTCACTTTACTTTTGTAGTCGAAATCCGGAAACAAATGAGTAACGTTTGTTCTTAGCATTCGTATTTATTGGTGAAGAATTAAACAAGTGCATACAAGCACATCACATTACCGTAAGTCATAGGTATTTCGTCCCTTTGCACGTCCGAACAAGCGTTTTGGTCGGCGCCGGCGATAGCGACGCGACGGTGCTTCGCAAGCCTAGACTTGTTCGTTTGTCCAACAGTTCGTTCGCGATATGTTGCAGACTTGCAGTCGACAAGTTTTGGAGCCGAAAGTTGTAATTTTAATAATATAGTATTATAGTATAGGTAGTTTGATTCACCGAAATATTCATCACGGAGGAACGCAATATTTTTATTATATATTTATCAGTCGTCCAGGCTATAAAAATAATACAAAAATCATTATCTGTTTCGTTATTTACCATCGAAACCAGATAAATTTTCGTGGACCCCCACGTACAAACTGTGAACCCCTATTTTTTTGCCACTCCAGCGTAGACCCCTGTCACATCGTTCGTGGACCCCTGGGGGTCCACCTGGACCACTTTGGGAACCCCTGCATTAGATTAATATTATGATATTTTTTGTTTTCATGGTAGTTCATACTTATAATATAGATTAGTGGCTGGAATTACAGGCATAAATTCATTTTACACCTTGCCAAAAAGCGCGTTTTTCCGCACACTGCGCGTCCGGAAAAACCTATTTTATGGCCAAGTGGTGACGTAAAATTGTGTACAAAACACGGGTCGTAAAACAGAAAGCCCTCTCTCGCATAGTTATGACCCTCGCCTGCGGCTCGGGCCTCAAACATCTACGAAATCGGCCTTTCTTTGTTTTACAACCCTTGTATCGTAAATAGCTATTAGCCTCATTATCGACATCGGTGTGTTACTAAAATATCCACCACCACCATCCACCATATCAGCCCTAGGACGTCCACTGCTGGACATAGGCCTCCCCCAATTTCATGGGGGGTAAATGCCATAATCGCCACGCTTGGCATGCGGGTTGGCGATCGCAGTATCTCCACCGCACTCTAGGAATGCTGCTGCCCATTACCCGGTGGTCTTGGTCGTAGTCTTAAACTCCGGGTATGTCCTTAAGACATACCCGGGTCCGGGTACTAAAATATCAATTTCTAATAATTATAATACTCAATTTCATACTAAGTAAATAGTTATTTCACATAATTAATTAGAGCAGTTTAGTTAATGGCTGCTGCTAACTATAATGTGCGTGTGATACAACATAGTTAATAACACCTCAGCACACATCACACACGAAAAAACATATTACAGGATTCGTAATCCTCTTTCTCTCCAATTAAAATAAACACACGAGAACGCTATCAGATTTCATATAATATTTCACCAATTTAATCAAGTGAAGAATCCTAACAACAGATATCTAGGTAACAAAGTCAGCGACACTTACTAAGCATTGATCACTGATTATCTCCGCATCCGTTCAGCAAAGACCGTATTCAGTCCCGCGGGAGAACTTAACGATGGAGTGAGTCGGATTGCAAGCATTTCCAACCACCCGGACGGCTTTACCCGGCGAGGCTATCACACTACGTACTCGGAAAATCGTAGTTAACCGTATTTTATTTGTAAGGTTTATCAGATTTATATCACAGTTGCTTCCACTCGCATGCTGACACTCACGCCTCGTGTTTACCCGTAAACACTTATAACTACACGTTCATCACAAATTTGTGACAGAGTACAACACAACAGCTTCAATGCCCATTCAACGACTGATGTGAAACGCAAGTACAAATGTAATAACAATGGCGATGGCGTAACATTGATACTAAGATATCCATATCGATATCTCGTTTTGTGTTACGGAAGACAGTATATGATTGACGGCATTAAGACATACGATCTTATAAGTGACGGGTGAGTGAACACTACGCTCTAGAAGGCATTATTGGTATCTCAAGTGGGATTTTTGTGAGTACATTACAATATATATTCAATTATACAGTTCATGGTATCCCTTTAAAGATTGACGTTAGATACAGATTAACTGGCTGGATGAGTCGCAAGACAGACCGCGTTGATGAACGGAACACGCGTGTGGCGGGGGCTCTGGGTTCTAAGTCGCCCAAACATTAACATTTGGTGTTGTTTAGGAGTGTTTATGTACTACCATCAGAATTACATTGGTGACCATTGGTAGACCTAATCTAGTTGCAATAAGGTTTACAAATGGTCAGTTAACTAGGCCCTATAGGCTTGGCTGAGCTGATGTCAGCACCTCTTGTTCAATTCGTCTACCTATTACTAACCGACAAACGAGATAGTCTGTCCACCTGGTTGGACGGTTAGTAATTCTTTTTCTTAACCAACAATCTAGCTGGTAAGTTGTTAATTTTTTGGTTGTTTGGATGGTATAATTTTCCTCGACTGATTGTAATTTTACTAACCGCCTTAGTAGGTGGACAGAATGGTTTGTCAGATTGTGTTCAATTGGGTACTTTTCTCATATTCAAATGTTTATCATGGTATCATTATACTCACTATACGGATAGTAAAACATCAAAATATCACAATAAATTGCAAATTAATACACTTTATTAAAAATCATACAAAGATACTCGTTTGAGGCTTTCAAAATTCGGTAAACTATGTATGTTTTTAATATCGTTCAGAGCAAATTGAAATTCCAACCATACATACAACAATTGGTTGAAATATATTGTGTGTGACATCAAAATCATAATACTAGTGGTGGTAATTTGTAGGAGCCGTTTCGATGGCAAGCGGCGAGCTACGTTTGTCACAAATTTTGGCGTTTGTTATGCTCTAATTGTAGTTGGTCGCATATACTTTTCTATTCAACTGCTGATAAGAGCCAAATCTAATTTGACGAATGGGTATTGAAATCTACGCATCCCTAAAGCGTCACCATAAAACGAACCAGTATAAAAATTCACTAACCATTCCATCCCTACGAGGCTAAAATCTTTTCGAAATGACTCCACTCGCGCAAATTGCGCGGGGACCGAGTGAATTGCATCCGCCTAGGAACAATGACGCTTCTGGTTCGGCCGAGAAGAAAAAGAAATAAATCTCAGCGCTTTACCTTCGTTATGGTGCTGCGAAGGAAATTTTTCAAATCATATTTCCAGTATAAAACCTGAGCATTTGAGAGCACAAGAGCGTGTGAGAACCGTGTACGGGTAGCTGTTGCATATTTTCTCATCTAGCTTCAACTGTACCTATAATAAAACTCGCGAAAATATTGGAAAACGTCACATTACAAGTTATTTTTGCCTTATTAAAAGTTGCTGATTTGACTACGAGTATCAATCATCATCCGTTTACGTACCTAAAGTTGAAAATATCCATAGGTATTAATACACTAAAAAGCAAATAAAACAGAGAGACGGGAATCGATACAGTGCATCAGATTTATTTGCTCATTGTATGTATTATAGGCACAGTCGCCTCGCCATCAGATAAATCGAAGTAAACAAGAAGATCCCACCAAAAACTTTTATGTAAAACGTTGCCAAGACGACCACATAAGTTTTGCCCTGTGAAAAAGATATCAGATCTCATGTAAAGCCAAGCTTCTGAATCTGCACGGCCTAACTCTACCGACCCTAACTTCAACAAATTCTACATATCAGTAAATATGTAACCTCCATATATCTTTTAAAGTGTCGTTAAACCCTATCGGGTTTGTATCGACACCGAAATCGTGAACAATATTGTTAATAAGCTTACTTACGAGCTAATTGTATGACACATTGGAAAGAAAAAAGAACTATTATAAAATTGTTGTTACAGTGTGAGTGATTTAATTCTAATCTGAACACGTCTCTATTGTCAAGGCGTAGATATATTTGATGGTGACTGAACAAAACTAACCCTGTCATCAGTCTGTTATTGGTGATATTAACACGCTTAAACCGTAGAACCGATTTTGATGTAGAAATATGTAGTCTGTCCTATTCCCTAATGTAAAAGTGATGTCTTTATCTATTCAGAGATTCAGACCGTTTCCACCTACTGTTTAATAGGTATGCTTGTTCTTTACTACGTTTCGATTTCCTGGCTACCATTCAGTAACCCGTCGTCTCTTCGTGCCAAGAGTTTTGCGCCTGCCTAAATACCAACCACCCATCAGGCATTTTCTCGTATTGTGACATCACATACTATGATATAGATATACGGTGTATCTGCGAGTAGACGGCATCCGGCGCGCCGTATATAGAGCCTCTCGCTGCACACACTCCAGCAGCCACCACCGGGTGAAGTGCTCTGGCAAATGCCAACACCCGGGCATCGTCTCGGAATAGTGTCACATCTATACATACGGGATATCTGCGAGTCGACGGCATCCGGCGCGCCGAAGAGCCTCTCGCTGCACACACTCCAGCAGCCACTACCAGGTGAAGTGCTCTGGCAAATGCCAACACCCGGGCATCGTCTCGGAATAGTGTCACATCTATACATACGGGGTATCTGCGAGTCGACGGCATCCGGCGCGCCGAAGAGCCTCTCGCTGCACACATCCAGCAGCCACTACCAGGTGAAGTGCTCTGGCAAATGCCAACACCCGGGCATCGTCTCGGAATAGTGTCACATCTATACATACGGGGTATCTGCGAGTCGACGGCATCCGGCGCGCCGAAGAGCCTCTCGCTGCACACATCCAGCAGCCACCACCGGGTGAAGTGCTCTGGCAAATGCCAACACCCGGGCATCGTCTCGGAATAGTGTCACATCTATACATACGGGGTATCTGCGAGTCGACGGCATCCGGCGCGCCGAAGAGCCTCTCGCTGCACACATCCAGCAGCCACTACCAGGTGAAGTGCTCTGGCAAATGCCAACACCCGGGCATCGTCTCGGAATAGTGTCACATCTATACATACGGGGTATCTGCGAGTCGACGGCATCCGGCGCGCCGAAGAGCCTCTCGCTGCACACATCCAGCAGCCACTACCAGGTGAAGTGCTCTGGCAAATGCCAACACCCGAGCATCGTCTCGGAATAGTGTCACATCTATACATACGGGGTATCTGCGAGTCGACGGCATCCGGCGCGCCGAAGAGCCTCTCGCTGCACACATCCAGCAGCCACCACCGGGTGAAGTGCTCTGGCAAATGCCAACACCCGGGCATCGTCTCGGAATAGTGTCACATCTATACATACGGGGTATCTGCGAGTCGACGGCATCCGGCGCGCCGAAGAGCCTCTCGCTGCACACATCCAGCAGCCACTACCAGGTGAAGTGCTCTGGCAAATGCCAACACCCGGGCATCGTCTCGGAATAGTGTCACATCTATACATACGGGGTATCTGCGAGTCGACGGCATCCGGCGCGCCGAAGAGCCTCTCGCTGCACACATCCAGCAGCCACTACCCGGTGAAGTGCTCTGGCAAATGCCAACACCCGGGCATCGTCTCGGAATAGTGTCACATCTATACATACGGGATATCTGCGAGTCGACGGCATCCGGCGCGCCGAAGAGCCTCTTGCTGCACACATCCAGCAGCCACTACCAGGTGAAGTGCTCTGGCAAATGCCAACACCCGGGCATCGTCTCGGAATAGTGTCACATCTATACATACGGGGTATCTGCGAGTCGACGGCATCCGGCGCGCCGAAGAGCCTCTCGCTGCACACATCCAGCAGCCACCACCGGGTGAAGTGCTCTGGCAAATGCCAACACCCGGGCATCGTCTCGGAATAGTGTCACATCTATACATACGGGGTATCTGCGAGTCGACGGCATCCGGCGCGCCGAAGAGCCTCTCGCTGCACACGTCCAGCAGCCACTACCGGGTGAAGTGCTCTGGCAAATGCCAACACCCGGGAATCGTCTCGGAATAGTGTCACATCTATACATACGGGGTATCTGCGAGTCGACGGCATCCGGCGCGCCGAAGAGCCTCTCGCTGCACACGTCCAGCAGCCACTACCGGGTGAAGTGCTCTGGCAAATGCCAACACCCGGGAATCGTCTCGGAATAGTGTCACATCTATACATACGGGGTATCTGCGAGTCGACGGCATCCGGCGCGCCGAAGAGCCTCTCGCTGCACACGTCCAGCAGCCACTACTGGGTGAAGTGCTCTGGCAAATGACAACACCCGGGCATCGTCTCGGAATAGTATCACATCTATACATACGGGGTATCTGCGAGTCGACGGCATCCGGCGCGCCGAAGAGCCTCTCGCTGCACACGTCCAGCAGCCACCACCGGGTGAAGTGCTCCGGCAAATGCCAACACCCGGGCATCGTCTCGATATTGTCACATCACATACTATATCACACTTGTATCACCACAGAATCGCACTTGAAATCATCATGAGAAAAGAGAAGATAGTAAATAACGACCCGAAATAGTTGATTGAACTTAAGGAAAATAAGGGGTACTCAATACTTATGAGAAAGGTTGTAGGATTCAGGATTATCCCGTATCCCGGCTTGACCGACACTAGGTCATCAGGGAAGGAGATAAAGGTCAGTCATGGACGAACGATGTGAATACCGAGTGAAAAATACCGAGCGCAAAATACGGGAAAACATGATGCGAATGGTAATTACGAAACTTTTCTCTCCGAGTATTTCCCATTCCCTCTGGCAGAAAAATAAATGAAGTTGCGAAACAAATGCCTGGATGTAGATTATTTGCTGAGCACAGAAACGCGTTTTGCACTTTTAAATAACCGGGTTGAAGGAACGAAGGGTTGCCACGAAAATGTCGTGCCACATCGTGCTTAGTACTTGCTACTTCATATTAAATCTATACTATAATATTATAAATCTGAAGAGTTTGTTTGTTTGTTTGAACGCGCTAATCTCCGGAACTACTGCTACGAATTGAAAAATTCTTTTTGTGTTCGATAGTCCATTTATTGAAGAAGGCTTAAGGCTATATAACTTCACGCGACCAATAGGAGCGAAGACGCGGACGAAGTCGCGAGCAACAGCTAGTATTATTATAACCATCGTACAGTCATTAAAATACCTAAGAAATATAAAATTTAACAATAGTAAAAACTTAAATTAATCAAAAATATCTTGATATATAAATCAAAAATATCGAATAATAAATCAAAATTACGCAATGAACGAATATTAGAGGTTTGCATTAGGATCTCCCTGCCGAGGATTTCCCGTCGGACTACAGTATGGGGTTCTTCAAGAAAGGAGAACATAAATTCTTAAAGGGTCGGCAACGCGCATGTGACACCCCTAGGAGTTGCAGGCGTCCATAGGCTGCGGTGACCGCTTACCATCAGGCGGGCCGTACGCTTGTTTGCCACCGAAGCAGTATAAAAAAAAATCAGATAAAACGATATATACAGAAAAAATAATTTTCATAAGGTAAAATTTAACTTAGTGAGATCACTATCCTGTCCTCGGCAATTGTTACGGTTGTGAGGTTGCTTTTCTCATGTAGCTTCAAGGAAAATCTTTCATGCAGAGAAGTTCCTCGTAGAAAACCCGGAATAAACGATTATACGTAGTATTTGTGAACGGGAACTAATCACGTATAATTAAATTAATACTTTTTACCTCTTTGAAGTCACCCGAAGATAGACCTCTTACATACTCGTATGTTAGTATCATCCAAATTCATTTACAAACAAATAATAAATATAGATAATTACTCACTATTGTTAATACTATGGAACTTTCGTTGAAAAAAAGGTACAGTAAAATGCAAAAGTATGTATCGAATTAATCCGCTCATAACTATGTATCGAAACCAAGCCGGATAGATACTTATCTGATGCCATGTTCTGTGACGCGCTCTGACGCAGTACAGGCCATCACGTCATAGCACGCAAGTCATGCAACAGACTCACGCTGCTGTTACGTCGCCTAAATAATGTGTTTTAATTTATAAGAATATTTTGTATTGCTATGTATGTTAAGTCTATAAGGTGTATGTTAATATGGGCCTTTTGTTCGCCTGAAGCAAATAAATAAATAATAATACTAATACCGCATCAGATGAATGTTAATCTATCCGTACTAAAAAGGTACATAAAGCCGATATTCTTCTGTCGCGTCACGACATTCACGTCAGACCAATAAGAATCCCGCTCAATTCATTGACATAAAAGTCATGGGACATATTTTTGTGTAAGTTATGTGCAAGTTTTTTTTGCGGATCATTGTACCAAGGACTTCAAAATGTTAAAAAGGGGCAAGAATACGTCAGCCCGTTTAATAACGAGGAAGCATTAACCGTGGGTACTGGAGAGATGAAAGAAAGTTCGTGATCCGCATCAAAAATATTTCGGCGATAATGGAACTCGTCGAGAACGTTTAAAAGACACAAGAGAGAAGATAAGAAGCGACTCAAAAATTTAATCTTGACGCAACCCGACTGAGATTACATTCTTGGATGGCATTTATTATTCTTGAGAGTCTTGTGACAGACTACGACGCATGTAAAAGAGTATATATTGATACTGTCTTCGAGTCGTTGCAATATTTCTATGAAAAACGGGGACATTGAGTTTGAAGAATATATTGTATTGTGATGATTGATTGGGAGACATGATTATTGTTATGGAAACTTATCAATATATATAATGTTCGAACTCAAAGTCCTTGTTATAAAACTGGGATTGCAGGTGCGTTTGTTTGTAACCCTTTCACACATGAACTGCCGAACCCACAGGCTAGACAGATTTAGTTAGTGTTTAGTATGGAGATACTTTGAGTCCCGCGGAGAAGGACATACCCACCAAGCCTAACTTTTATCCCAAATATGGGATGTAAAAGTTTATAGTGCTATAAACGAACGCTATTAGGCGGACAAAGTTGCAGGCAAATGTGAGCAACATTTGTACATTTACGTCTGTAATTATTTCTATCTGATTTACAATATATATATACTAGGATGTCAATATTATGCTGCCACACGATGCTGGAACAATATTCCACCACCTATAAGGAACTCTAGCTCCCTGGATGCTTTTAAAAACAAGTTTAAAACCCACCTGCTAATGGAACAAACGTCTTCTACCTAGCCGACGACAATATACAATAAGGAATGTTGCTGTATACCAATATATTTATTCATATTATTCTATACCTACTTATTTATTAGTATTATTGTATAAATATATATTTAACACATTATTTATCTATTTATAAGTATTATCTGCTTTGCTTTCCGCAGCTAAACCGTGTCTTCGCTGTAAATATCTGATGTATTTCTGCTTCGTTTGGTGTTTCTTTTGTTATTTGTGTTTTGTGTTGTACTATTTAAATGGATTCACTGAAAATCAGCGTCGTGGCACTTCATGCTGCGACACATGCTGAGTGGACTCCTTTTTGAGACACTGTACTACCCTTATTTTTCTCTAGTTTAAGCAAATTGTAATGTTGTGTTGTGTGTTTCAAATAAATCTTTATTCATTCATTCATTCATTCATATTATCGCGTTTGTCTAAATAGTTCGTGTTTTGGTTCAATATGCATCAATATTCACGTAAATCGTATGGTGATATGAGTGTATCACGGGATAATCATCGTGTAAAAGGCCCCCATGAAATTAACGGATCACTAAAATTTGTATTGCGAATTAATACCACGATAATATTGACACATCAGTATTGTGAAAATAAAAATCGTGTAAAGGGCCACAATAAAAAATAAGTTAAATGTTGACACAAAACGTCTGGCATTCATGTGAACTGTAAATACTTAGACCGAATATTATGTATTGTCTTATAAACAAATTTAACAAATTAGTAATTTTACTTTCGTTATAGTAAATAATATTGAGTATTTCTCGACTCAAAAGGTTTTATTTTGCAATGCTGTACCAGATATTTCTTATAGGAACATTTTATTTCATATTTAATTTTATGTCATCCGGAATCATACAATAGCCAGTTCCTAAGTCACGTGTTAACCAAGCTAAATTTTGACACCTCGTACAAATCTACCAAGGTAAGCTGACCCGTCGCTTGTATGCGGCGTCATCGAACACGATTTTGAGGCTTATATTTGTCGGGGCATCCAGGATTTTTCGTAAATATCAATTTAATAATTTTCCAGGATAAAAAACAAAAAACTAAGACCTTATTGCACATCTGCAGCATGGGACGAATCCTATGGTATATAATTTATCAAAATCGGTCCATAACTGTAGATCTGATAGGCGTTGTAAGGATCGGCTTCGCGTAATATATATAAAGAAGAAGAAGATAGATAGATAGATAAATAGATAGATAGATAGATAGATGTTTACGGGAGAGAAGAATCGATTTCATTTCCGTGAACTCTGAAAAAACGAAAACGTCTCTCAGGTTCTAGGTGTAGAAAACCTACCCGGAACGGATCCCTCATCGGTCAAAAACTCATTAGTTCGCTACACCGCTGCACCGGCAGCTCTTATTTGAAACTGTTCTACAACTATTTATATAATTTTTCCCCTCACTAGCTCGGAAAGCCGTCTTTTATCCTTTGAAACAAGCGGGTAAAAACGCATTTTATCCACAAGTGGGGAAAGTAATTTGACCTTGGAGCGTGTTTGAGTAGCTTTTGACAGATAACAAAACGTATAACGCTCATAATAATGGTTCATTTGAGTTTGAGAATTTAATAAAAAGTACCAAATTTCAAATTCAAAACGCATCGTCAGAAATGTCATCATTGTCAATGTCAATGTCAACTAAAATAAAATTTTCTCACCGACTCCGACTCACGAAAATATACACAACTTCCAGTTTTCTGTTATAATATCGTAAAAAAATCAGTGATTCCAGTGATGTAAATCATGCCTGTGGAACTGTGTTAATTTGCACTTTCCTCGTTATAGTGAGGAGAAAAGTTTTGTGTTACACACGGGTGCAAAGTTGTATTTTACTTCTCGTGTGTTGAAACACTCGCTACGCTCGGGATTCTATTTTAGAACCACTCGCTTTGCTCGTGGTTCAACTATAGAATCCTTTCGCTGACTCGTGTTTCAATTCCACACTCGCGGGTAAAATACAACTTTGCCCCCTTGTATAACAAATAACTATTCCCATTTTCTTCACAGTAAACACGTTCTTCATGAATCAACTGGGCTTGAAATGAAAATAAATGTTCCTCCTTTTCCGAAAACTTAACCATAGAACTTAACTTAATTTAAGTCTTTAAGGTATATCCGCATACAAAAGTCCCCTCTTATTTGAATAAAACAGACTTCAATTCGGTTGTATTTTTTTGTCGTCGTTTGTTCCTCAGTCAGAACTCTGTCATTTATAAACCGATTCGGAATATTATTATTTTTTTGTTTAAGAGGAGATATGTAAGTACGTCCAACTTGTTCTGGTATTATGGGACCAGCAGATCAAGCACGCAAGCATACAAGTTACACATGCGGGATGCGGCCTGTGAAACTGAGCCCTAAGTCACGGAACTATTCCATGCAAACATGCCGATTGAAATTAGATATTTAATTATGCTCCAACCACAACATCAAGAAAAATATGCATGCGAGAGTCATCGTCATAAAGGTGCCCAGAGGGGACTTTTAATGAATGTCGGAAACGTTTGCTACCGGTTATTCCGCAACAGTTAACAAAAATGAGTACAGTAAACCGCAGTAATCGCAAATATCCACGCCAGTGCTTTTCAAACTTTTTCATGACGCAACCCATCCAGGCAAACATAATTTCACGACCCCTTATCCACCCTCAGCGGTTCCTGATTTATCTGTAAATGTTAAAAAACTGACCTATGTATAACTCCAATATTTTATTTTTTCAAGCACGAATCCTGGAATAGACTCACACTAAACAACGCTGAAGATGTGCTCAAAAATCTCGAAATGTTTATATTAGAAATGGTAAGGCGCTCCTTACAAGAATCGTCGATTTTTGTTGATGGAGGACTGTAGGTATTGACATTTCTCCGTCAATACTCAAGATAAAGTTATGGAATGAATGTGAAACGGCTTTTTGATACTTTGCCTTGATTAGCATGCGCCGAAATTAGAAAATGTTTCAATTTTATTTACCTAAGAACATTCTACCGCAGCACAAACTTTTTGATGGTAGGTTTTTATTTGAGTACATACTTATTTATATTAAATCTACATGTAACTGTTCCTCATCGTCGTTTCTATAAAAGTAAGAGATTTTAATCTTAAAGTTATTAGTAAAACAGATCATCATCATCATCCTCCTAGCGTTATTCCCAGTACAGTTGCATCCTGAAGGATGCCTGGGGTCCGCCACCTAATCCCAAGAGTTGGCGTAGGCACTTATTTTTACGGAAGCGACTGCCATCTGACCTTCCAACCCGAGAGGGAAACTAGACCTTATTGGGATTAGGCTTGTCAAGTGAGTGGGCAACTTGACTGTTACAAGTTCTCAAGCCGCCCGGAGGCCTCTAACTTGGCTTAACGACTGCTATCATAGACAGCAACCGGGATCAACGGCTTAACGTGCCTTCCAAAGCACGGGAGCGCTCAGTTAGTAACCACTCAAAGCGGTCACCCATCCAAGGACTGACCTCGCCCGACATTGCTTAACCTCGCATACCGCACGCGGTACGCGGGCGCCGCTGGGCCACGACCGCTCCTCTTATTAGTAAAACAGATATCACTAAAAACTAACTTTCGCGTAGTAAATTAAATATTGAGCGGGTGCATGTTCGGCAAAGGAGAGCTGGGATTCAGTATAAATTCCAGAGCGGTACGAGTATGCCGATCATCATATTTATCATCAATATCATCATTACTTTATTATACTACCTCGGTATTCACTACGGGTACCGACTACACCCTTCAAAGCAACCAGTATAAGTCTGACCTGCAATTATGTACAGTTGTTATGAATTCGGGGTCAAGTTATACTAGCGAATGGGGAATTGAGATAAGTCGTGAATTGAATCTCTTACTTCACACAAATAATAGGACCCCCGTATTGTCAACCTCATTGAAAACATATATGATGAGAAATAAAGTAATGTACGTGAGTAAGCGAGTTCAAAAGCACTTAACAGCCAATAAAAAGTGAAAAACAATGGTTAGGGGTGGCGTAAAACTAAATTGAGATTATAGGTACAGGTTGTATGTCCGTTGTGGATTCGCGTTCACATTAACTCCGCGGCGCGACGCGACTCACGCGACGCGTCCGGCCGGACGGACGGAGGCGGCGGACTGGCGCCGAACCGAACCACCCTCCGTTCAACAGTTTGCACCCTCCCGCATCGCACCCCCATCTCGTGCTACTACAAAGAGAACTACTCGATTTTCAACCTTATTTTATTGTAATAAAGTCAAAAATTAATACACTGCTACGCAGTCAATTGGACCCTGCTATTTATTATAGGCTTTTGCTTCTTCCGTAAAGACTTTACTGCAAGTATGTTTTATACTTATACCTTATACCCAATCTCGACTTCGAAATTTTTGAAGAAAACAGATTCGGTATGATTTCAAGGTGAGTTTGTGTTGTTTTATGTAATATGTTTACGAAGTAACACTACTGTCACGCTATTATTGAAAACTGCACGTGGATTCACACTATATCATCACACTTCCTTTTTTTAAATGTGATAACACAATATTGCAACCAAACATTTAAATCAAAGTTCGGTTTTGCGAGCCTTATACGTGCTCAGCAGAGAAAGTTGTACTTGTCGCCTATCATAGAACTTTATGTATATGTTTAAAGATTGAGGAAAGGTGATATATATATGGATAGAAGTGGCACAACTTAAAATGTAGTTCTCTCTATGTTATTATGTTTATACCATCTTGGTGGCAGCTGCAATGTTAGAATTGCCGCGCGCGCAAACTACACTACATACTTTGCTCGCGGCTGCCGCAGTAAAACATGTCGCGTGCGCCGCCGCGCATA
This sequence comes from Notocelia uddmanniana, assembly GCA_905163555.1. Taxonomy (NCBI): domain Eukaryota; kingdom Metazoa; phylum Arthropoda; class Insecta; order Lepidoptera; family Tortricidae; genus Notocelia; species Notocelia uddmanniana. Next base: position 31,225,081 of record LR991055.1, read on the forward strand.
ATGTGGACCAGACTTTAGACTGCACCCTGTCATCATCATCCTGGACGATTTCAACCATGGTGACGCATATAAAACTTTACAAGAACTGGCTATAAAATATACATATACTATACATATGATATGTAGTGATGTGCACAGGTATTGTGACCAGTTCGTTTGTATACATGCAGTACACACAATCAACTTTAGAAAAGTTTTCTGTAAAATCGCAATGCAGGTTAATACCTGCTTTGCTTTGCAGAACAGAATAGTAACAAGTAAAAAATATATATTTACAAGCTTTTATATAACTTTGGAAATGAATTAACCAATTGCACAGAAATTTGGCCTACTTATTTAAGTTGGGTGACAATGCAATATTATGATACCATCAAGCTGATCTTATGATGGAGACAGAAGGTGGACAAAGCAACTCCTAAACTACACAAGATAACCTGTTGTGTTGCTCAATGGAACCTTCCAACAAGTAGCTGATGACTGTAGAATATAAACAACTTAGAAAAGTTGAAAAACCCACAACATTTTCATTTCAAACCTCAATATCTCAAAAACGGCTGAACAGATTTTCATGAAACATGGCTAAGAATACTTGGGATAAAATTATCTAAGGCACAAAATCTGAATGAAAATCGGTTCATCCGTTTGGGAGCTACGATACCACAGACAGATATGTAAAACTTATAACACCCCTCTCTTTTTGCGTCTGGGGTTAAAAAAAGATACAGCCACAATAAAAGCTTGTGCCAAAAATTAAATTCTGTTCTTTCTTCTTTACCCTTTTGGGTTTATGAGTTTAGTAATGTTATGTCACATAAAATGTATGAGTCACTTACAACACTATCATATCCCACAGAATGGGATTTCGTTACATGGTTACATAATAATAATAATATTATAATTATATTGGGTTATTTTAGTTAATTTTCATACAGATCATGAAACATGCTGTTGCAGAAACAAATTAGTATTGGTGTGGATTACGAAGGTGGGACAACATTCCCACCTTCGTAATCCACACCAATACTTTAAAACTATCTCATCTATCTGTCTCTTTGTTTTACTTAACTTTTCTTATTTTACTACTTAACCAATTGTGATGAAAATGTCTCTAAAGACACTTTGAGTAGGAACAACACATCTTTTGTACAGAAAACTCCCATGAGTTTGAGACACATTAAAATAAAATATATATCACTCAGTACTACTCATGATTAAGGACTGTGAACTGGTCTGACACATGTCGAGCGATATTCGACCTTAAAGATGTGAGTGACCTGTTTCATTATGTTTTAACACTTCTTTTGCTTTTGTCCCAGAAGGTGGGAGGTAACAAGTTGGTTGGATGTTAATTGGAGAACATGATTTACAAGTTCCACCAGAGGCCACAGCCAGCACAGCTAGTGAGATACTAAACTAAACAAAAAAGTAAGCTAAACCAAAAAAGAATATGTAATTAAATTCTGAATAGGATGAAATTTTAAGGTACAAATAAATACTAAGGGAAAAATGTTGTACCAAAAACTCTGGTAACTACATTATGTAAACAATAACTTAAGAACTTCCTCCATCAAGGGAAATTATAAACAAATACTACATTTTGGTCATTTATTGCATAAGAAAGCATGTCAATTCCTTGATATAACTTATTATAAGAATGAAAAGTAATAGTCAACTTTAGACCTCCATAGGCGGTGAAGCATATAGTCTCAGGCATAAAACCTTTCACTCGCGGATTACAATACAAATGGATTAAAGAGGACTTACCCGCTATAATACCGTCCATCTGCAGTAAAGCAGCTTCAAGTAACTTGGCGGGGTCGGGATCAGAATCAACCGACGTCGGATTGTTGTCGCCATCAACCTGTGTTGTTTTGCCCATTCCACGTGTAAACTGATTCACCAATTCAGCACCAAATGTACGCACAATACTTATTATCAACTTCGTTGGTGATTTAAGAAAGTTAACTTATTTCGGCCAAAGTGTCAACAAAACTTCACTGAGTTCACATCACATCACAGATGCGTTCAATTTGATGACAGATAAGTGACGCTGACGCGCTCGGAAATTAACAGCTTTTAAGCGCCACAGTCCGGCCACAATCGTACATTCTAGGATTTCAAGCGTATTTTGTCACAGGATGGCACACGGGTGGCATTTGCACAATGGCAACACTGGAACATACGCCTTTTATGTATGTCAAAGTAAATAGCGAACCCAAAAACGAAGTATCACCCTCTCTGTCGCTTTAATAAGCAAGTGCGACAGAGAGGCATAAGTTTTGGTTTCGGTTCGCAGTAGGGCCTCTACTGAATTATAAACCGATCTATCTCTTTCTTATGCCGGCATCTGAGGGTATTTGTACAGATTTAATATAATAGTCCTTAGAAGTATTTGTACAAATATTCGTATTCTATCTCTTTATTTAATATTGCAACAGAAAATGAGGCAAAAACGCAACCCTGAATGAGGTAACATCATTCATTACTTAGAACTTGCTTAGAATACTCAGAAAGTAAGGTAAGGGTAGGTTACTGAGGGGCTAGCCAAATTGCCCACCACCACCACCATATCAGCCCAAGGACGTCCACTGCTGGACATAGGCCTCCCTCAAAATCACGGGGGGTATATGCCATAATCGCCACGCTTGGCATGCGGGTTGGCGATCGCAGTATGTATCTCCACCACACTCTAGGGGTGCTGCTGCCCATCGCCCGGTGGTCTGGATCGTAGCTTTAGGACATACCCGGGTCCAACCAGCCAAATTGCGGTTGACCGTAACTAAAAAATATGTACAAAACCTTCGTTCACTGACGAAACCGAATTTCATACATATTTCGATGGCTGACCAGCCGTGCCGCTAGCCGATCCGTACGCACCTACCCTAAATTGGATTGTTTTCAGCTTCTCTACTACTGATGGCTTTTTACATATATCCCTTTTAGTTTTAATACGATTAAAACAAAAATTACAAGTAGGGCGCAATTGGAGACTCCGCATACACCTTTGAAGTTCTTCGCAGATGTATTACTGTTACTAGTGTAATTCGTTGGTACCGTTCTTGTAAATAAATAAATGTATGCGGCTTTTCTCACAATGTTTTCCTTCACCGAAAATCTAATGATAAATATCAAATGATATTCCGTATTATGTTACATAAGTGCCGAAAAACTCATTGGTACCGTCAACAGTAAACAGTACATGATCATTTTAGTACCTTGTCACTTTCACTATACTGTTTTTCACGTAAGAAGAGTCCGGTGACAGCTGTCAACCCAGTACAAATTATGTCATTATACTTCAAAAATGACATAATTTGTACTGGGTTGACAGCTGTCACCGGACTCTTCTTACGTGAAAAACAGTATACATTGACGCATCCCAACTGTCGCATTATTGTTACGTTAGTGCGACAAAGTACTAAAATTATCATCTACGTTTGCTGTTGACTGTACGAGCCAGGACTCGAAACCACGACCGCCGCTTGCTTGAACTATTTGGCTATTTTGAAAAAACATGTCTAATAACCATTCGCAGGAAAACCTGCTTTCAAATTAAAAAAACGCATTCAAATCGGTTCACCTGTTTAAGAGCTACGGTGCCACAGGCAGACACACATGTTATACACATGTTAAACTAATATCACCCCTCTTTTGCTTGGCGCGTCGGGGTTAGTAAATGGCAGGCCTAATGATTTTTTAGGTCATGTTATTGTGCCCCATTGGCCAGAAGAGAACATGCCAGACTTTCCTATAAACTATGTTACAACATGGACTTCTAATTAGCTTTGAAGATGACACATAATAAGTTAGAAATTACAAGAAAACCCCACATTTCGTGAACGTAATTAAAACCATAAAATCGCAGGTTAAAAATGAATCTGGCAGACACGTAACTATCTAGTAACTAGCGACAGAAAATACTAGATTGTGTCTCAACTCTCAAGAGAGCAAAATGATATATTTACGGCGAGGGTGTTATATTGAATCTTGAGCGTAGTAAATAGTTATTTGTTCAACAACAGAGCAAATTAGATTTTTGCTGCGAGTGTTGATGTTGAGTCCCGAGCAAGCGAAAGATTCTGTAATTCTCGCTACGCTCGTGATTCAAAATTAGAATCTTGAGCGTAGCAAGGGACTCAAAGACACGAGATGCAAATATATTTGCTCTCGTGTGATACATACAACTTTTCACCTCAGCGGCGAGAACATATAACGCAAAGGAATAGTGATAGAGAGAATGAAATTACTTAAGAGGGCGCAGTACGCTCGGTCTAGCTCGGTTCTCCATACAAACGTATTTACCCTCTCATTTTAAAACGCCATGCTAGAATAACATGAAAATTTGTATACACAATGGGATCCGGCATATCTAGGTCGGATCATAGTTTCTGTTGCTAGAAATTGTAAAAGAAAAAAAATACAGCGGTTTATTGAGTTTTTTACGGCTTGTATGAAAACCTTACACATACTGCTTTTCACACAATCCAAGAGTCATTGTTGCCCTTCTCAAGTGAGGGATCAAAGTTTACTTCCCTCATTTCAGGGCAACAGTTAATCTTTTCCTCCTCCAGCAGGTGTTAAATAGTTAATTCACATTTTTACAGACCTTACAGGCTTGGGTAGGTAAATAATAAGACAACATAATATTTCATAATTTATTAATATTATTAGACCCTTTACCAAATTAATCGTAAATAAATAGAACTACATTATGGTAGGCAATAAGTACCAATCCTTTATAATCTTAATTTACCGCAACAAGACGATAAGAGAAAAATTATATTTCCTAACTGCAAATAAACTTTTCATAAAAACAAGCAACAGCCATTGCATACAATGTCTTATACACCAATAAATAACATGTCATTGATTTCCTAGTTTTTATTTTTTGTGTATAAATATATATAACTCTAATGTGACAATATTTTAAAATACACACATCTAGATATGATATATTAAACAATTTCCAAAAAATGTATCTATATATGTTTTTATATATATTAAAGTATTGATCTAAGGCACAATCTGCTAAAACTTGATATTGTAACTATCACTCATAAGTCATAAATTACAAACTGGTTTTTCATAAAATAGTATCCCTCTTATTAGTAAATATTATTTTTATTTAAATTGACAACACAATAAATTGTAACAGCAAAATATTAACGACGCTTTCAATTTAATATTACACGTAATTGTCTTTAACTGCTTTTATTTAAATTCTATCTATCTTAAATTATACATATAACAACTTATAACAAAATTATAATGTTGGTAAGCTGTGTTTTGGTATTAAGGTGAGGGTCGCTATACTAGATGCTTCTGTTGTCGACTCCGACTAAGCACATATATGATTTGTATTAAACAAGGCTTCACAAACAAACAATTAATTTGTTTTGTGATTAACCTAAGTGTAGTTTTTCAATTTTATACAGTGTTCTAATTTAGAAATTTTAATTAAAATACTGCTCTGTGTTTCACAAATTACGTTAACAATTTATTGTGATTCTAACACAACTTCCAATACTTGTCTCTGTACTTATACCTAGACCACAAAAATAAAGTATATTTATTAAATAGAATTTTAACGATAAATATATATTCTCTCGTGGTGAAAATAAACGCGATTTACAAATCAGCGAGTCAATTAACAATGTCAATATAACAACAGCAATCGACAAACTGTAAATACTCTGAGCAGGTATTTTCGATAGGGCTTATTTCCCTACTTATGCTGTGAACGCAATTTTGTTGACAAATTGATCTAAAATGTATTCAAATTAAAATGATCATCATATGGAGATCACTGGCATAATGTTTAACCTTTTGGACGCCAAGGACGCATATATCCGCACCATCAGTTCAACGCCTACGACGGATATATCGGTCACAGCGTGCAGCGCGATATGAATCTATATGCATTTCTATAGGGTTCAACTTCGCGTGTCTTTTAGAAGTCATTGCGTGAGTGGCAGCTTTTGTATTTGGCAGAACGTTGGAAAGGTTACTTCTGATATACCAGACCATCTCACTTACTCGTTATTATTTAGGTAGCTAACCACTTATAAAAAATAATGCATTATAGATTTCCTTAACCGTTTTTCTGAAACTGGAAATAAGCCATACTACTGATATGTTATATGACCAATATACTATAGTTCTTTATAGATTTCGACAGTCTGTATGTCGGGGTATGGAATGTTTCTATAAAATATATAGTATGGAAATAAAATGTCATTACATTGCAAGTTGACCTTTAAAATAATTACTTATTTTCAGCAATGCAGACTAATTAAACATTAAATAATTATTCCTACATCTTTAAAACTCTGCAATCATTTAACCATTTTACTCTTAAGATCTCTCCTTAGTCACATCTAAAATCTACAAAATATATTACTTTGTATTACATATTAAAGGCAATATCTATCATTAGATATGGACGGATTAAGTAAAGGCGCCCCGTGGGTGACCGGTTAATTATATTAATAGCTCTTACACAGTACCTTAACTAGCGGCGGCGCAGGCGGGACCAATAAAAAGTAAACACTCAAGTTGTAAAAACCAACAATGAAACAGCATAATATAAGAATCTCTATAAATAAATATGTTGCTCGTTTCAGGTAACTCACGGACGGCCCCGGCCGCGCCTCCCTATACACGCGACGACGAAATAACAAAACAAATACATAACTTCGTTGGTAAACATAATTTCAGTTCCATCTAAGTAATTTCGTAAACTTAACAGGCAAGACCACAACCGATAGTAAGTACTTATGAGCTACAGGAATGTAAATCTCAGGTTACTTTAAGAAAAATGGAACGGACTGACCGATTACGTTAGACACGAGGAATGTACTAAAACAAAATTAACAGCTACATTATAAAATTAATTTCATTAACCTATAACATTAATTTTAGATTGTATCAATATACCAATATGTCTCCATTAGCACACAAATATAATATATTTTGATTACCTAATTGATAAATTGAAAGTAAATATATAAATTTAACTCTTCAAAATAAGAGATCAAAATCGTTTCCCATTAGGTTGAGCACTTAGTTTTAGAGGGCTAGCGCACGCCTCCGATCCCAGCCTTGCGCGGAATCAGCGGAGAGAGCGTCTAGACTCGCGGACTCGGATCGGACGGACTTGCTACCACTCTATAGCTGGAAAACGACGGCATTCAGCATTCAGGATGCAAAATTAAACCTTTCCGATAGCACAATTATACGATACAGGTCGTCTCGTCGAAATACAATGGCGATGCCAAATCATATTGATTATAACATAAAAATTGAGTAGTTCGAATCGAACGACACCAGTGCTTATTGTTTACCCAGTTTTTATTAAGAATTTTATAAGCTCACATGAAATTGTTTAGTTGGGCTATACGGTATTCCAATGAGATGAATGTATTTAAAAACGCTTTTGTGCGAGTTGATCACCGAACAATGCCGAGCCCACAGCTGAGCTTTTTTGAGCAAGTGTGCCTTTAATTTTCATCGAATTCAATATATACTACGATTCGATTGACGATGATATACCATACAACTGAGCTCGCGAAAGGAACTTCATATAAAATGGGAATAAAATAAGTACATAGGACCATAATACGAGTAACGCACCAGTTTAAGTAATAAAGAATAAAATATAGCTACAAAATAAACAGACGTATTTTTAGAAAAATAAATAATAACAACAAAATATAACTTGTACATTAAATATTAGTCGTGGACTTGCATTACATGCATTTTAAGAAACAATTAATAACATAAAAAAATGGAATGTAGAATTTATAATTCCTGTCTGTACACAATCACAATAAGTAAATAATCACGGAAATAAAGGCTATGCCCTCTCTACTCAACAGTGAAATGTAAAAATATATTAATTTGTACACTCTTCACCATACTTTAAAACATTTGTAAAATTCACTATCGCACCAAAAAATACTTTTAAATTTAGATTAGATTATAGTACGATTAAGTACTGAAAAGTAGAATGGAAAACAAATAAAGTTGTTGCTGTTTCTTCACTATCCATTTTGCACCGCTCAAGGAATATACTACTTGGCGAAATAATTAATTATACGTCACAAACGTAAATTACTTCGAGAGGCGATTTCTTTGTGATGTAATACATTGCCAAGTCACGATATGTTGATATAAAAATGGATAGAAAAGTTACTTTTAGTTCATACAACAATATTCCCCACCAAAGACTCGAATCTCTCATCATGGAATGCTACGTCACATTTTGGAATGTAATAAATATTAAATCATCGCCGAGTCATAACACTTCCAATTCAGTTAAAGGTTATACCCAAATACTATCTGACCCCGTCACTATTCAAATTTAATATACCCTTTATAAACCCTTTTCATTTATATACTAAAATATCCGCATAAATATCTTCACGCATTTCACCATAACAATTATAACCGCTAAAATTAACCTGACATAATTTGCACTTTTAATGATATCTTCGGGGGGACGTTCGGCGCATAGCGACAGCACTTCAGGGCCCGAGAGCGGAGACAGAATCGCGATCGAAAACGACAGGGAAGCTTCGAAGCGCCCGCACTATGCACGCGTGGCGTGTGAAAGTGCACCGTGAAACACAAAGTCAATAATGGAACGGCCCCCCTGCAAACAGTCATTGGTGACTCTTGCTGAGCAGGTGGGAGTTGAACTCGTAGACGTTGCAGCACTGCTCGCCGCAGATGTTGCACTTCCAGGGGTTGGAGTCGCAGTGGCAGCCCTTGTGCAGGAAGTAGAGCGTGGAGTCGGGGAAGGTGATGGAGCAGAAGGAGCACACGAGCGAGGCGGGCGCCAGCGCGCCGTCCGCGTGCGTCGACGTGATGGCGCCGCCCTCCGACGGGGACGCGCGGGACGTCTGCCGACACGACAACATGCCAGGTTACAACAAACTCCACAATCACAACATGCCTTCAGTTCAGTGGGAGCATGTTCGATAATCAGCGGCAAAAAGATGGCCTAAATTTGGTGTGGTTTTCATACATTTAGCTACGATTTTGGACCAATTTTTTTTCCGCTGAGTATACAGGGTGTTTTGGCAGATAGATGGACGGACATACGTATATTGGGGATATATGAGGGTGGTATTCCACTCGTCCAATATCTTTGTCCTTGGAAGGGACCCCGACATTTGATCAAAGATTCTGATGAAATTTAAATCAATATGGCTACGCATAAGAAAAAAAATAAATCTCGGACAAAGATATTGGATAAGTGGAATGAGCCTCCGTCAAAGAAATTTGATCAAAGATTGGACAAAGATATTGGATGAGTAGAATACCACCCTTAAGGGTCACTCATCCAATATCTTTATCCAATATACATTTGTACAAAGAAATTGGATGATTTCATCAAACTTGGATGGGACCTCGACATTTGATCAAAGATTCTGATGACAGTTAAATGAATAAGGCTACGCATGAAGAAAAATAAAACATGGACAAAGATATTGGATGAGTGGAATAGGCCTCTGCCAAAGAAATTTGATCAAAGATTGCACAAAGATATTGGACGAGTGGAATACCACCCTTAGGTCATCGGCTACGTGGTCAAGTACAAAAAAAACTTATACCCAGTTTTTTTTTAAGAATTTTCTATTTTTCGAATACTCTTCAAGATTTTAAACTCAAACTACTTAAAAAAAAGAAATGTTGTCCGTATTTTCTTTTTTTTTGAGTAACTGAGGTTTAAAATCTTGAAAACAGAGTATTTGAAAAATTAAAATTTCTTAAAAAAAATCTTTGGTCCCATGTCAATTTTTTTGTGCTTTACCATGTAGCAGATGACCTCATCTATCCTGTTTTCTGCCAAGTTTCACACGTAAGTGACATTATGGGACACACCGCGATTTCTTATTTATTTCTTCCATTAAATTACACAATACACAGCATTACAGAAATACCAAAACACTGTGAAATTACAATAAAACAAGAAACAAATGACATACTAAAAGCAAAGACAAAGTTACTGTACACATCAGACTGACAAGACACGCGAATCCATCATCACGCAGAACTTCAAACATTCATCTCAGAGCCCATCTGCTTGCAAACACATTACATTCAGGAGCTGTTGCAACAAGCTCATTTAGGTACAGGGTTCGAAATTGACAAGATAATTATTCCGATAATTGCCGTATAATTTATCACTAATATCACTGTTAAGCCAGTATTAATTACTTTATAATTTTTTCACGTCATCCTTTGAATTTCAAATTGGGTCAACTGTTTCTCTATTATCAAGCTATAATTATCGTCTCATCAACTCCGCTCGCGACCAGACGATGCTTGATATCGTATTCGAGATACACTAAACTGCGCGGTTTGTCAGATCGACTGAACTCATTATACCACAGTAACCAGCAATGTAATGAAACTCGCATACGAGTCTCGTAGAGTCACAGAATAAGTAATAGTACTACGTCACGTACAGAAGGCCCACCGTTAACAAATCCTCTGTTTAGGTACACCAAACGTGCCAAAGCGTGGCCATCTCTTTCTATCGCACGCAACGCGCTCATTCGGAGGCGGGGCCTTAACGCTAGGCCGGGCTATAAGCCCGCAATGCGGGCGGCCGACACGTACCCGCAGCGGCGCGATGAAGTCACGGAGTGAGCCGCGCCTGATACGAGGGTAACCCGCAACGTAGTGAAACACGCCCGCGAGTCTCGTTACATGTGTGTACAGTACAGAGGTGTTTGTGTACTCACGTTGGAGCCGCGCGCGCGGCCTCGGGCGGAGATGCGCCGGCGCAGGTCCTCGCGCAGCAGGCTCTTGAGCGGCGACACCTTGATGAGCGACGACAGGCTCGACGACACGCCGCGCTTGTCGCCGTTCGCCTCGCCCTGCGAATCGCCGCCGCCGGACTCTTCCGCCGCGTTCAGCTCCTATAGGTGTATACATATAATGATCATTTTCTCAAACATGCGCCTAAATGTATGAATTAATGTCACGAAAAGAGGACTTGAAGTTACCTGTTTATAGCTCCCTACAAGTACATTACTTCTTGGCCGGTTTTTAATATTTGTTGTTACTGCGGCAACCGAAATACAACATCTGTGAAAATTTCGACTGTCTAACTATCGCGGTTCTTGAGATACAGCATGGTGACAAGCAGACGGACGGACAGACAGCGAAGTCTTAATAATAGGGTCCCGTTTTTACCCTTTGGGTACGGAACCCTAAAATAGTACATTACTACAGAGGCCGGGACGGAAGGGGTTGTCGGCCGAATGTCATGGTGCCTGTGCCAATTTATGTGGAATGGAAATTAAAAAATAGGACTTTGCCGGCCTTGGCCTGCAAGATTTGTATGAAATTCCATTAACGACCTCTTGTCCTAGCCGCACCTGAAACGTCATACTTCGCAGCCTATTATAAGGAACATAACATCAATATTTCATTGCATGTTTGAGAAAAAGAAATTGTACAACAACTATGTAGTACTTAAACACAGTATTTTACGATAAAAAAAAAACAATTTTCTTGTTTTTCCACACGTTAGCTCGTGCGTTGTGACGTCATAATTTGCTATCAATTAGTACGGAGCGTTTTAGGTGTCCGGGAACAATATCCACCACCATTGACCCTCATTTGGGGCTTTTGTTGTGCTTTAATCGTAGTTGGTCCCATACAAACATTTATCCCCTTTAAAAACTGGTTCGAATGGCATCATTAATATTTTGTTTGTGAAACTAGCATATTGCAAAACCGTATTTACGTACCACACGTTCGTTACCAACCAACCATGTTCAATACATTAAAGATATGATTCTATCCAATTTTTATTGCACAGTTTATGGTCTTAACACCATTCTCGATAACAACCGTGTACATTAATTAACTCAGAGTTAGACCTTCCCAAAATGTAGATCATCTCATCACAGATGATTGCATTAGTTATGCTCGATTTGGAACTTTCTCCTTTAACATGACGACCTAGTGAAATGACATTTGTCTATGATAACCTCCATCAGAGGATTTTTTTCTATCAAAATGGGATCTACTGTGTAGATCGAAATTGTTAAAAATAATATAGTCTACCTAGTTACGTTTTATAATTTTTTCTCTGCTAACCAAAGTTTGTCTGGAAGAGATCACTCTTTAGCGATAACACCGTCTGTTGTTTATCTCTGCTCGTATTAGTAATTTTTTTGAGGTGTGCAATGTATTGTATTGTATAGATGTCTCTATATCACTCTTGATAAGCCTAATTCTAATAAGGTCTAGTTTCCCCCTTGGGTTGGAAGGTCAGATGGCAATCGCTTCCGTAAACAATAGTACGCCAATACAGGCATCCTCCAGGATGCAACTAGGATGCTGAAGATGACGATGGTATAGATAGACAATAGATAGACCTATTCAGATCGAGGTAAGTTTATGCTTCCCCCTTATTCATATAATAACTTAACAAGCTTCTTTTAACTAAAATGTGTTTTGTCACTTTCCCACAAATACAAATGTGTAGCTAAAATGTGACAGATAAATTGTATCCCTTTCCCACAAATACAAATGTCTAACTAAAATGTGACAGATAAACACAAACAAATTTTAACGGCGTATTAACTAAAATAGGTTCGATGAACGTTAATGAATAAGGGCACTAAAATAGAATGGAGCTAGGGCCTGCCTGGAGACTGGTGGACTGAAGAGAAGCAGCGCCTTTCCGCTCTAGTGTGTTATGTTAAAGCAGTAGTGTGACCTTGCAGGAGAACCGATAAGAATCTTTTATAAGGACGCCCAAACTCAGGCAAAGGCCGTGTAAACGCGACGCGTCTGACACCTTAAAGCGTGTCACACACTGGAACTGCCTGCGGTTGCGGCCTCGGTGGCGGCCAGTTGTACACTATAACAATTCTAACAGTCATTCAGAAACACGCGGTCTTGATTCTCATAGATTACAACTGGCCGCCACTGCGGCCGCCACCGCAGGCCGCTCCAGTGTGTGACACGCTTAAGATGGCTAGTGACAGTCACGAACTATAATTTGGGATCCTCTTAAGGTTGAAGGTCCTGTCAAAATGTATATAAATTCAAGCAAAAATCCTGCTGACTTTTATTTGTAATACTATGGATTACTTTGTCCGAAATAAATACTTTCTATTTTTTTTTTAATGGGCCACAAATTAAAGAGCGTGACCATACCAGTATTACCACTAGACAGAGACATGGCTTTACCTGTTTGATGGGTATGAGCGTGATGGAGGGCGTGATGCCGGCAGGCAGCGCCATCGAGGAGCTGGCGGCGGCGCCCGCGCTGTCGCCCGACTGCGGTGAGCTGCCGCCTTCCCCGTTCATGCGCGAGTCTACAAAAATACATTTTAATATTTACTCTAGACTTCTATTCCAACAATGTGGTCTTTGACATTTATCAAGAAGGCTTGTGGGTGTTTTGGGTCCATGCATAAAGCAGCTCACATGGTGACGACACCCTCAGTCATGAGGGAACGACAAAGAAGAAAAAGAATTAGAGGCTTAAAGCCGGCGACTGACTATGTATATTCGCTCGATGCGAACACAGCTCGCTCCATCCAGCTCTCGGTGTTCTGGCGAATCCATTGAAAGTTTGTCCAGTCGCATTCTTTAGTCTTTTTTAGATTAAAAGTAATCGTGCGTTATCCCTCGTGCGATTTCAAGAATAAAAATCTTGAAACGGAAAATACGCGGCTTAGCAACTTTTCTTTGAAACGTAATCGTTCGAAATAAGTGAAATTGATACAATATTATCCTTTGATCCTAGGAAAACGAAGAAACCGAAGAAAGGTAGTCGTGCTAACCCATCGAACTATCGACCCATAGCAATCACCTCCGTACTCTGCAAGATTATGGAACGTGTTTTGAACACCAAGCTCCTGGCGTATCTTGAAGGTAATGAACTCCTTAGTGACCGGCAGTACGGGTTCCGCCGAAACCGGTCCACTGGGGACCTTCTGATACATGCTACTCACCTTTGGGGCGAGGCCATCGAGAAGCATGGTGAAGCCTTAGCCATGTCTCTCGATATCTCCAAGGCCTTCGATAGGGTTTGGCATGACAGCCTTATAAGCAAACTTTCTGCGTATGGGATCCCATCTGGTCTGCGCTCTTGGATTACTGACTTCCTGAGAAACCGATCTATTCGAGTTGTCATTGACGGGTGCTCGTCTGATCTATTGCAAATTACTGCCGGGGTGCCTCAGGGTTCAGTTCTCGACTCTCTTTTTGCTGCACATTAATGATCTGCTAAGCCCGGTATCTTTGGGTACGCCGACGACAGCACAGTCACGGAGAGATATTTGTCCGATTCGCGGGCTGGTAGCGGTGAGATTCAATCCCTCAGGGAAAATATGGTGGAGCGGACAAATGCGATCTTGAGAGCCGTATTCGATAGGGGTGAAACCAATTTGGTCGCGTTCAACACCACCAAAACTCAGGCGTGCCTTTTCACTGCGAAACGGAGTCCTTTCACCGTGACTCCTACTTTCCAGAATGTATCCCTACCACTGACTGATCACCTTGAGCTCCTTGGTTTGAGTCTCAGCTCCAACCTGAACTTTGGGTCCACTATCGAATCCAAGGCTAAAACTGCAGCTAAAATACTTGGTGTCCAGTATAAGGTGAGGCGGTATTTCACACAGAAACAGCTTCTTTCCTTGTACCAAGCGCAGGTTCGGTCGTGCATGGAGTACTGCTGCCACCTTTGGGACGGTTCCGCCAAGTATCAGTTAGCGGCCTTGGATTCGATAGAGCGCCGTGCTCGTAGGCTTTTCGAGGATGATCCAGCGGTTGAATCTAAGTTACAGAGCTTGGAACACCGTCGTCGAGTCGCTTGTCTGTCTGTGTTCTATCGGATACATTTTGGAGAGTGTGCACAGGAATTACATGACTTAGTTCCACCCTCCCCATGCCATCACCGGACGTCCAGACGCGGATTTACTGCCGCCGTCTGTATTTCCTGATACATACAATCTGGGTCTCTTCAAGACAAGAGTGAATAGGCTATTACTGAATCAGTGAGCAACATCTTAGGCCTTGTCATCGCTCTCCATCAGGTGAGACTAAGGCCAATCGCTGGTCAGTCTATTATAAAAATAAATAAAAAACGTGGGCGAAAATTACTGTTAAAATTCTAATTTTAAAAACCAAGGTATAGAGTAAACAAAACCAAAGTCCAAACAATATCTAGCCGTGAAAACACAATTAGCCCTTTATCCGCCAAACGTCAAAAATGTTACTCGCATGTCTGAACCCTATCATAAAACAAGATGTCATTTACGCTGTCACTTTGTCAGATATATCAGACGATGGCGGTTAAAGGGGTAATTGCAAAGTGGGATTATCTTTCATGTCGTGAATAATTTCTTTTAGTATGCAATTATTTAAGTGTTAATTGGCGTTAAATAAATGTAGTGAGTGTCGCTTAAGCCTTTGTCTCTAGTACACTACCGCTCATAAGTATTTAGGCACCCATACCTTTTTCCACACATCTGTATACAAAAATGACTTTCAGAAATACACTGCCAAGTCAGTCCCTTGACAGTTTTGCGTGCATTTTGCATTTTTTATTTAGCTGACTTATTGAGCCTTAAATCGGTGCCAGAGACCCCCCTTTTAAAATGGTAGTTTTCTTTTTGCAATGACTTAAAATAATTAATAATTAATTGCTAGTTCTTAGAAAACTGTGTGTTTGTATGGGTGCCTAAATACTTATGAGCGGTAGTGTAAGTCAGGTTGGGCTTGCCACTGACACTGACATGAGTACAGAGAGCACGGAGCCGAACAAACTCACCGGAATTATTCAAGGAGTTTCCTGGCGAAAAGGTCTCGTTGTTGTCCGCCATGGATATCTCGACGTGCGGGGTCAGGTAGTGCATGGGCGGTGTAGCGTTGTCCACGGAGCGGGCGCCATTGCTGTCCCCACTATCCGAATATGCCGCCGCCACGGACACTGACAGTCCCGAGCCAAGGGCTCCTAATGCGTTTATGGCGCTGGCGTCCATGGAACCGTCCGCGTATGCCGCGTTGGCGATGCCGGCCGCAAGCAGGGAGACTGAGTTGTTTCCAGTGCCCGGGTTGTCTAAGTCGATACCGTGTCTGAAATGTTGAAGGTCTTTAGAGAACTGTCTTTCATATCTTTGATATTTGTTAGTGAAATATTCTGTAATATTAAATTCAGTGATTTTTTTACAAGCTTTTATTTAACTTGTTACCCTGTTAATGTGTATGCGTGGGACAAATCTTGCAATTGAATTTTAGACCAGTCAACTGATTGATCTGAAACATGGCATACTTATGTAAGTTTGGTGACTATGTAACATTATGGTAACACCAAGCTGGTCAAATGATGGAGACAGAAGGTGGCTATCTAAATTTTGAACCCACACACCTTTAAATATTTATTTTATTCTGTTTTTTAGTATTTTTTGTTACAGCGGCAACAAATATACATCTGTGAAAATTTCAACTCCCTAACGATCGCGGTTCATGAGATACAGCCTGGTGATAGACGGATAGACAGACAGACGGACGGACGGACAGCGGAGTCTCAGTAATAGGGTCCCGTTTTACCCTTTGGGTACGGAACCCTAAAAAGTCGGCAATAAAAACTTGTTCCAAATAACTTGTAACTTTTGACAACCTAATTTCATAAAGGAGGCGGCCGAACGTGCTAAAATCGGTAAATACAGCGGCGCTGAATACTTGTTCACCCCTGTCGGCGTCAAGACTGACGTCCGTAGG
Organism: Notocelia uddmanniana; assembly: GCA_905163555.1. Taxonomy (NCBI): domain Eukaryota; kingdom Metazoa; phylum Arthropoda; class Insecta; order Lepidoptera; family Tortricidae; genus Notocelia; species Notocelia uddmanniana. Next base: position 31,241,842 of record LR991055.1, read on the forward strand.
GTCCTGGGGCTCTAAGCCTCTTCAAAGAATTATTGAAGAGGCTTATTGATGCCACAGGTGACGGCTACCTCGGCCAAAGAATTAGCTTGGCTATTCAGAGAGGAAATGCTGCCAGGATCTTCGGCACAATGCCGCGGGGGCCATTTCTAGATTTAATTTAGTTTTATTTAAGTTTTGTAATTAGTTTTATTTTTGGTAATTAATCTGTTTTTATATAACGTTCTAAATAAATTGTATTATTATTTCATATGATATGTACTCTGTTTTATAAAAAATACCTTGATGCAGTGTCTAAATTAATGGAGTTTGGAAAACTGGTTTCTACAGGTCTTAGGGGCAACTGTTTTATTTTATTAATCATATTTAAGTGAATACTGGTATTTGGAAATCTTTTTCTCCTTACAAAGTGTGGAGTTGTAATAAGCCTTTTTGCTTGTGTTGAGCTCTGCTTATGTAACATATAATAAAGAACGTAAAAACCTTCAACTCAAGAGACAATAAGGAAAATGTGAGCATATGCTTAGTATATATTTCCTATAACTTTACGTAAGATAATGTTTTTTCCTCTAAATCTAATCTGCATACCAAGTCTCTGAAGTCAATCTGTCCACTGATAGGGGGTAAAAAAAACTGTAGAACCACAAGCAACAAAATAAGTTCAATAAAAACTTATAATGTGAATTTTCTATTATTATTTTTTCAGTTAAAAAGAAACTCTGTCTAGGAAAGTGTCCTTTGTTAAAGGCATACTTATAGCTTTTTCAATGTAATGGTTCAGTGCATTGTGTTATTTAATTATATAAGAAGTGTGAAACGGAGAAACGATTAGGATGAAGTAGTTACCTATTAAAGAAATGAACTCTGAGGCTTTTCATGGTGGGCGCTCGGTAGCTGCAGAGGGGGCAAGTTTTGACAAGGTCGTGCTGGCCGACATGCTCGTTCTGAAAATGCGCGCGCATCGCTATCTGCCGCTGGAACCCTCGGTTGCATATCGGGCAGTGGTACGGCAAGCTCTTCGTGTGCGTCGTGAAGTGCTCCGCGAGGTGGTCCTTGCGGAAGAACCGCTTCTGGCAGACGCGGCACTCGTACGGTTTGACACCCGTGTGCCGCATTTTGTGGCGGCGCATGTTGGCGCCGTTGGAGAACTTCATGTTGCATACATCGCACTCGAAGAGCTTGCGGTGGGGGCGCGCGTCGGCGGCCGCGCCGGCCACGTTGTTGTTGTCGGGCGAGCACTGCGCCATGTGTGTGGTTAGCGCGCGGCTGCTCAGTGTGCTAAACGTGTTGCATGTCGTGCATTTTAGTAGAGTGCTGCCTCGTTTCGGTGTTTCTTCTTTACTAGCTGTGGTTGCCTGCCAAAAATAGTCACTACTAGATTATGATTGAAAATGTACCAATTAGCTAGTGGTCAAAGTAATTGCTAGTGATTATGGAATGTTTGGGGACGTAGTAGCAAACTGTCGACATGATGCTTATGTTAAACCTCGGCAAATAGTCAACACAACTTCTACACTGGTTTTCTTATTCTTACCTGCCGATTTGCCTAATGTACATTAAGAGGAACTTGCTCAATGTTATCATTATTTGTCATAGTCATTAATTAATTACTTTGTAGGGTCATTAAGTCATTTAATTTGGCATAAATTGGATGTTACTTTATGAAAAAAGTAATCTTTAGTCTTAATTCCACTGACTAGAAATTAAATAAAATGATAATCACCTAATCACATATATGTATATTTAATAATTATCATCCATCACCAAGTTTAGATTGAAATACCTATTTTTCAGCTCTAATACCATGGCATATTTATGAGTATCATTTTTATTGTAAAAATAGTGAGTCATGACTAGTTAGTCATTACTTCACTTACATTGTAATGATAAAATAAAATGTGCCATGTTGTCAGATAGTATGCCCAAATTGCCCAATCAATGATATTGTAAACGTGACAGTTGGAAAAATTTAATTTACAAGATCTTTTGAACTACAAAATCTATGTCATACTACTTATACAAAACATCAGACATGTTAATTTACAACTTTATCAAATAATGAATTGACCATTCTCAACATTTTCGTGTCTCTGTGTCTAACTAGTAATTTTCAAAACCTTTCATTAACATTTTATATTGAGTGGGCCATACTGCAGACACAAATCTGGAGAACGGCCAAACCAAGTATTGTGGACCCCAACTAAACTTAATAAAAGTAATACAAAAAACGCGAAAGGTGCGAGTCGGACTCGGCCGCCGAGGGTTCCGTATAAATTTGTAGGTACATATTATAAATAAGTAAGTTTAAGAATTGAGTCTCTATATTTTTTATAATTTAATTACAGATGTATAGTTTTCAGATTTTTTTTCTAAACTTTTAGTATGATGATGTTTTCTTAATAAGACAATGTTCAGTGCCAAATTTCATAGATCTAGGTTAACGGTAAATACCACATAAATTTAGATTCCCTTAAGAATGTCCCAAAATATACGTTTTTTTTTTTGTTAACATAGATTTGATTTTTCACAGCTGCAAGGGACTGTAGACCTGAGTATATGGTTTTAATTTCAACTCGAAACCCCCCAACGCGTTCCTGAGATAAAGGGTCTTGACAGACATATAGACAACAAAGTGATCCTATAAGGGTTTTGTTTTTTCCTTTTGAAGTATGGGACCCTAAAATTGAGATACCTATATGAATATAACCCGTTGGGGGAGGCCTTTGCCTATAAAAGGCATACAGACAGGATAGTCAAGACATAAAAAAAAAAAAAAAAAACAAAAGAAGAAAAGTGAATTTTATCATTTATTAAATTTCATAATTAAAAGCTATTTATAAAACATGTACTTAAAAACAAATATTGTAACTGTCTGAATAAAGGCTTATTATATTATATTATATTATATTATTATATGAATATATCCTCCAACAAGAGGTATTGTTACCTGATTAGTAATATGCATACACAATGAATTAATATTCATAAGGCTCTATCTTAGCAAAGACTACTAAACTGGAAACAAAAAAGGAGAAATGACCTTTAGTGGTATTTGAATTGGATTCAGTATCCAGCCATTAGACATGAGCATTTCAAGATTAAAGGGCTTCAAATTTAAGTGTTCAGTATACTAGTTACATTGGACATGGAAGTCTTTGATTTGTAACACCCATTTTAAACATCATATAAAAAACCAGATACATGATGTATCATATTCCCAATAGCATTTGATTATCATATCCATATCATAAAACACCTCACTCACATTGCAAACATGTCAATGTCCGTAACATATGTAGTAGTGTGGTGCTGCTACCCGTACTTACCAAACTTTAAGAAATATCTTGAGTGTTATAATATAAGCTATGGCCCATTACATAACAACTGACATGAAGAAAGAAAGAAATTAGTACAGCAATAAAAAAGAGAAGTAGAACTTAGATTTTCTCATAATAAGTTACAAAACCGGTAAAATGTATTGGGAACCCTTAGTGAGTCTAGGGCAGCAATATATACACATTCTTACAAAAAGGTCATAAAATGTATACATATGTATGCCCTCACTGATATTCAGAATGTGTTAAAGTGAGAAATTAAACATTTTGGAAACAACAATAATCATTGTTTTTAGCCGATTCCCTTTCATCCAAGGAATGGTCTGTGTTCAGCAAGTCACCAGTGGAACATACAAAACTGCACAGTATAGTTTGATGATGACTTCATCTTTGCCCACTATTTCAAAGTAAACAGTATAATGATAAAAGTAACCTATTATAAACCATAAAAGAGAAATTTCGCAAATGACACTTGTTAATTGCTAACGTAAATTTGCATGACAATATTTATGATTGCGGTGACCAAAACAACCCTGTTACAAAACTAGAAACACACTTCTACCTACTAATAAAGATAACTACTTTCATAAATTCTTCCTTGGGAATACAGGATCTTGATAGGGACCAGGAAAACTAGTAAACTATACTTAAAAGCAGTGCAAGATGCTGTAACAATGCTAATGTCACCAAATTTATAGTTATTTAACTAAGTTGTATAAATATTATTTAAGGAAGGCGTATCAACAGTGTAATGCCATGGTCTTGTAACAATATCATGTCATAGTAAATCCATGATATCATTTTAAATGCACCTAGAAAATAGTTATAACATCTAATTAGTAACCGGAACGACACATTATCAACCCACTTGGTATTCTATTATTTTGGCCTAAAAATTCAACCAAGCACTTTTTTTACTGGGAAAAATATAGTTAGGTACTAACCGGTTCATTTTTGACTGCAGGCAGGTTTGGCGAGACGGTGCCTGAATCGGCCTCGGTTTCCCCTTTTGATGACATCACATTACCAGCTCGCGGCTTTTCTGGACATCACTCTCCCGCCACACTCACTTTAAAATTGAAACACAAACATTGTAATGAATACATAAACCTCCAATACGTACACAGATGATCGGTGAAACAACAATAAAATGCTACTCAAAGAACTCACAAAACAACTTCGCTCGTAAAAGAATGGCGAGGTGACCCATTTACAAAAACATAAGAATTATCGACTCGAGCTATACTATTTATAAATGTTATCTATCTTATTCATCCCATTCCCACGTCACTTATCCCGTCCGCAAAGATAAATAATGAACACGTTAATAAAATATAAACTCACGTTTAACTTGATACGTCGACAGCCAGCGGTATTTTAGGGAGAGATTGCTATGTGGCCTAATTCGATGCTCAGAACTCGATGCACAAATTCGTGTTACGCGTATAACTGTAAATGCACAAATAAGTCGATCCCCACTATTAACTTGGACTGCTTGTACATCCTTATTTTATATTTACACTGTTAAAAGCTTTGATTTCCTACATTAAATAATTGTGTTTTATCTACAGCAATCCCATTTTGACCATGATTAGTACAGAAAAAAATTATACCTACTCCACCACACAACACACCTGTGATTTGATTTTTTTTTCTAAACCTTTTACTAGCTTGCAACACTGGTAGTATATAATCTTTTTAATTAAAATTACGTTTACCACTAAAATAAGCCCTTTTTTAAATATTTGTTATTACATTACTGAAATATAAATAGATCCATTATCACTATATTTATTAACTCAAGGAGCGATTTTAAATTATTCTTAAACAATCAGGGACAAAGTCAAGTCAGCTCAGCTGCGTCAGCGTGTCTGTCAGTTGCAAAGAGAATATAATCACTACGTTTTGTCAGTTCAGTTGCGTCGATACTAACTACTATTATCTACGTGAAATAAATAAACACAATTCTGATAAACCCAATTATTCTACCACTACCCATGAATTTCTTAGTTGATTATCATTGTGCACTCTTGAATAACGTATATGCCTTAAATCCATTCGTTACACCTTTTCTGTTAACCAAACTGGAATATGTTGTGAAACTGAACTGAACCTATTTACATTATTCTTATTAGTTATTATGTAAAGCAATAGAAGATGTGTTCTTATTCTGTGTTTTCATTCTTTAGTAAGTGGCGGTTATGGATCAGACCGCTGCTGGTAGCGTTGTATGTGATACTTATAATTGTGTTAGTGCCAATATTGATAGCTCACTCAATAAATAATGGCTTCAGTAAATCAGACCAGGGAGCGTTGGTGGGAGGTGGATTCGTGCTCTTGGCGTTGCCCATCTCGATATGGCAGATCACACAACATATTGTGCATTACACTAAACCGTCTTTACAGAAACACATTATAAGGTAATCCTTTTATTTTCAAGCATTAAGTACAGTCACATTTTTTGATTTATGACCCACTTCGCTAAATACTTCTTTGAATTTCTATACAGTATGACAAGTCGGTCACAAATTAAAGACCTTGAAGGGCTTGAAGTGATACCTCTAAGTAAAAAAATCTTTACTAACATGGTGAAATATTTGTATGATAGATAAGAAATGAGTCAATGTACTTGTTAGCCAAATATGTTGTTTATTTTAATATAATCTTATTAGATTAGCATAACTGTAGTATAATACAAAAGTATTGAAGAATGCAATACCTGTTTTTCTCCACAGAGTACTATGGATGGTACCAATTTATGCACTCAATGCATGGCTAGGCTTGCAGTTTCCAGAACAGTCTATTTACATGGACTCTCTGCGAGAATGCTATGAAGCATATGTGATTTACAACTTCATGAAGTATTTATTAAACTACCTCAATGAAGCTCAGGACCTGGAAGCACTTTTGGAAACAAAACCTCAGGTTTATCATATATTTCCTCTGTGCTGCCTCACACCATGGGAGATGGGAAGGTAATTACAATGACAATTAAATGACTAACTACTAATTGGTAGCCTAGATTAATATTTGATTTTAATTAGTTCCATTATACTGTATTGTTTTTTGTACATTCTGTATAAATGATTTTCATTATTTAACCGAATGACAATGAATTTTCAATATTTGGTTTTTAGTGACCTGCCTATGAAATCTGTGGTCCCGTGTTCAAATCTCGATCAGGGCATCTATTTGTGTGATAAGCACAATTTGTTCCGAAGTCTGGGCTGTTTTCTTTATCTTATATTTAACTATATATGTATGTATATTGTCACCTAGTACCCATAACTACAAGCTTTGCTTAGTTCGGGTCTTGGAGTAGATGAAAATGTGAAAAGTTCTCCCAAAAAAAATTGTCCCCAATTATTTTTCGCATTTCTACATGTCTATCCTGGATTTTTATTCATTGCAAACATTACCAAAATAAATCTAAATTGGAGATCTACATTTATTTTGTACAGGTTTGTACAATCAAGGATTTTAATTTGGGACCCCCTTAAGAGTCCGTATCGGCCTGGAAAAAGTTCGATTCTAGGTATTATTACCCTTCTCCAAGCGTGCCAGCGCAGGTGTTTTAGTGGGGGTCGAGCGAGGCGGCTAGGTCGGCGTAGAGTAGTGTTGATACTTTAACCGTTTTATCAGACTTTTTCGTTTCTTAGTATTTGTATGCTTATGTATTTAAATAAAATGTCAGGTAACTTAGAACTGTATCGTTCATTATAATGTATTTATGTAATTACTAAAAATTCAGAATTCATTTAAGGCGAAGGGTAGGGCAAGGCCCATACGAACGTTGTGCAAGTTTTATTCGTTAGTTTCGGTACTACATCATTTTATTTTATTTTTTGCTTATACATATTGGATATACACAGAACCTGATGTTGATATTTTGCTTTATTAAAAAATAATAATAATAATAATAATAATATAGCCATTTATTCCAATACATTATAACAAACGTAATACAGTATTGTTTAACAAACAAAAAAAAGTAAACGTATTAATTAACATGCTTGTTTTTTTTTTTTCACATGTAGTAAAATCATGCATATATGTATTTCATTCTAAACGTTTACGATTACTCAGATATTATAAGATATATATGTATTTTACTACTATTACATTAAGATTCATTTTAATACATATTAATTTATTTATGTAAAACTATTGGATTGTCCATTTCTGGACATAGGCCTCCTCCAGCCTGTGCCACTCGGTTCTATCGACGGCGAGCCTCGTCCAGGCGGCGCCCGCCGTAGCGACGATGTCGTCGCGCCAGCGGCGGCGCGGACGACCGCGTGTCCTTATCCCATTGCGCGGATACCAATGCAGGATTTTTTCACTCCAACGCCCATCTTTAGTTCGCGCTGTGTGCCCAGCCCACTTCCATTTTAATCTAGTTATCAATTCTACGGCATCTAAGATCTTGGTTTTATTTCGGATAAAAATAATTAAAAAATACATAAAAATAATTAAATAAAACTAATAAACATCAAGTCGTAGCTAACAGAAAAATAAACATATTGACCAAAAATAATAACTATAGCGTAAACATAAACGAAGAAAAACAATAGCCCCATCTTTTGACCAGCCAAACTTCAACACCATACCCGATATGGCATGTGTACTGGTCTGTGGTGCCTTTGTCTTTATCGGGTTCGACATATTGATTATACTGCACATCCTAGAAAAATAATTATTTTAATTTGCCTAAAGTATAATAAGCTTCATCAACAGATAAATAAGAATAATTCCTTAACCTTTCCAGATTCCGGCGTTGCGCTGATTTCTATACATATATAGTCTGGGTTTAATCTTTTAGGACCACAAAATATTTTTTCTTCTTTATTTTACCAAATGAACGGTTTGCCTTCCTAGGCGCCATACAGGAATCTAAAATAATAACATAATAAATTCTTTAGCGACATGAATAGTAAGAATCTGAGCAAGAAAAAGATAGGCGATAAGAAGGTATGGAGATAAAACATGTTCCACCGTCCGTCCACAACTAAAGTGAAAGATGAAACAACTTCAGCAAATATTATCACTATTAGGTCATAAATGACTAACAAGACGCAAAACAATATGCTCTTAAAAAGCGTGAGTTCTATACAAGTGGTGAAATAACACAGCATAAATTTATATCAAAGGTGCAGAAGAAGAAGCAGAAATACCTTCATGTTTTTGTGAGGAAAACCGATGTTATCCTGGCAGCCGATTTTAGCTTTAGCCTTTAAAAAGAAAGCTGATACCCATAAAATCAGACTCCCGTTGGAGTAATTTTTCAAATATAACCAATTGTTACTGACGGATATGTGTTGGGACCTGTCATCGAAGCAGATGTTCGGTAAAATTGCATAAGTATGGTTAAAACCAGAAATGACTAAAAAGGCCAGAAAAGTAGCATCAGGACAGCAGGAAGCAATTTATATCACACAGATAAAGGCAATGGGAATAAGATTCTGTAAATCGGAAATATTACAAATGGCTGCCAAAATTAAGAAACAGCAAAATAACAACCTGAACAGTCCAACTAATTCATGAGAGGACGTATCTGCCTAGCAGTGGGACGTATATATAGGTATAGACTGATGATAATGAAAATTCGATGACGTACTTTTAGAATTATTGCTTAGTGTATATAGTGTGTAAATTTTATACGAGCGTATATTGTAATGGAGATTAAGATTGGACCTAGGGAACCTATATACATTAATTTCTTTAAGAAATTAATTTCTTTCTTTTTCATACATAATAATTAAGCACGCATTGTATTGCACCCACAATAATTAACGTACCGATGCATCTTGTCAGTATTTAAATTAGTTTGCTTAATTAATTAAGTCAAGTTGCTAAGTTCTGATTGTTCCTATCAAACAAAAACATCATGGGAAAAAGACAGTTTCTAAAAGTTATAATAGATAAAGTAAACAAACTTGATATGTCAAAATAAGTTGGACTGCGTACATTGCTGCTCGGTCAGATTACAAAAAATCGTTACACCTAATTAATAACACTATTTAACAAAATTATTATTCTATATGAGTCGTATCAATTGATACTATAGATGAAATAATTTTTAAGAAAAAATTACCGACTTCAATGGGCAGGTCGGTGAAAGATTATTATACTTAGATGGTGCACTCTTAGATTCCATACAATAAAATAAAAATGGTTATAAGTATGTTTATAATGGTAGAAGACTTAAGTACCGTCAATTCCTCATGGAATCATGGAAAAACCTTGCTTGCTTGACAAACAAAACGAAGAGAACAAATCGCCAAACTTGGACTACACGTCGTTGAAGAGTTCCGTTCTGATCATCATCAGCAGTTCCATTTCATCAAATGTCACTTTTATGAATGAAAATGCTTGATTAGTTCATGAAAATACTAAAATTACTATTTGTGTGCCTTTCACATTTGAGGAGTTCCCTCGATTCCTAATGGATCCCATCATCAGAACTCGAACGTGACAAAAATCAATCGTGAAAATAGAACTTGCTTAACAAACACAGCTAGGAGGACAAATCGCCAAACGTGAACTTTTCGTCGTTGAAGAGTTCTGTTCTGATCATCATCAGCAGTTCCACTTCATCAAATGTCACATTTTTGTATGATAATGCTCGATTTGTTGATAAAAACACAAACATCACTATATGCTTGCCTTTAAGATTTGAGGAGTTCCCTCAATTCCTCATGGATCCCATCATCAGAAATCGACTATGGCAAAAATTAATCGTGAAGATAGAACTTGCTTAACAAACACAGCTAGGAGGACAAATCGCCAAACGTGAACTTTTTGTCGTTGAAGAGTTCTGTTCTGATCATCATCAGCAGTTCCACTTCATCATTTGTCACATTTTTGGATGAAAATGCTCTATTTGTTGATAAAAACACAAAAATCACTATATGTTTGCCTTTAAGATTTGAGGAGTTTCCTCAATTTCTCATAGATCCTATCATCAGAACTGCGTTTTGACAAAAACGAGACCAACTTGGATATATATACTTACAATCAAAAAAATAATTTTCAAAATCGGTTAAGAAATGTCGGAGTTCAATTCAAAACAAAAAAAAAATACTACCGAATTGATAACCTCCTCTTTTGAAATCTTGAAGTCGGTTGAAAAGTATACGCCCTTGTAGATAAAACCTGAAGACTAATTAAGAAACTCCTATGGATCAGAGGTCAAAAATGTTAATAGTACAATGAAAATATTTCCATCAATTAGTACAAATGCATAATGCAATTTGATATAAAAAGTCAAATGTAACAAAAAGCATTACTTACCCAATGATCAAGACTGTCTCATCGCGCTATAATTCCCGCTAGCCCATGCGCCCGTAGCTATATGACCTTGAAATCGACGAGCGACGTGACCGTTCCCTCGAACCGCTTGGCGGCGACTGCCGAATCGAGCGCCGTGCACGGTGTTTTATTACGAATTTTAGGGTGATTTGAAATATTTTTTATGCCGAAATTTACTTCTACATATACATATGTTTTTATATGAACGAATAGCGCTTGAACTGTAGTTTTTTATTATGGTTTTATATTTTTGAAATAATGTGCTAAATTGCCAAAAATACTGGCGATTCTTCGTGTGTTTTTACTAAAAAGTTGTTGCATGGAAATACGGTTTTACCCAACAATTTAATATGTAACTTATAAAATGTGTTCCACTTATTCCTAAGAAGACTATCAATCCAATATAGATTTAATTGTTTCATGTCGGTTTGAAATCAAATAGTTCTTCAAATCTAACTCGTTTTACACGTCTCCGAGCGAAAATTGAGAAAACAGCTGTTGGACTGAGCCGAAATATAGTAAATTGAGAGCTAAATCTAAACAACTTTTCCACTTATTCAACTTGAATTGAAATGATCTTTCATATTATACAATAAAATCTTTAGGAAAACGAATATTGAATGAGATATGACCTCTAAAACTTAAGCGAATTCAGCAAACGGCTATATACGGACTCTTAAGTCCTGTCAAACTGTATAGAAATCAAAAGAATAATTTCTTGGTCCCAAAGTATAGAGCGCGACTGTATGTACGGTATTCCGGGACATATAGATTTGAAACCTTGTAACCCAGTGATTAAGCAAATTAGTATGGACCTATGCTAGCTAAATAATTAACTGTCCATCAATGTCCCTATATTTATGGCAACCCTAGTGGTGCTGGTGAGTGACAAATAAAAATAAAATAGCCTTTATGGTTTAATTACATTTTTCCTGTTATCTATACTTATATGTATAGTATATCCATTTATTTATTTATTTGGCCAAGATGATTTTTATTACTTTTCTTATTCTCCATTGACAGCTTCTACTTGTCCCTTGACAAAGGCCTCTTCCAGAGCTTTTTCCATTTGCCATGATCCCTAGCTTTATGCAGCCAGATACATCCTCCAAACTTTTTAAGTGTGATATTTCCTTTGGAATATCTACAGGGAGTTCGTCCACAACTGCAAACATGGCATCTTGCAATACACCGTGGTGCGGCCAGTGACTACTGTAATCTCAATGATCTGCGAGCTGTGCGGGGTGTACGGAGAGAGTGACTTCAACCCGAACGTGGCCTTCCCGTACATGATAGCCATCAACAACCTGTCTCAGTTCCTGGCCATGTACTGCTTGGTGCTCTTCTACAGGGCCAACCGGGTCGAGCTGAAGCCGATGAAGCCCATCGGGAAGTTTTTGTGCATAAAAGCTGTTGTTTTCTTCTCGTTCTTGTAAGTAATTGACATATCATAATAATAGATTGATCTAAATACGCTAATAGTTTTCTACAAAAATATAATTAGTCCGTCAGTTAGATTATTAAAAATAATAAAAACGTCACTGCTCGCCTCTTAACAATTATCACAATTGCAGAACCATCATTAACTAAATTACTAATAAATATTTTTTTCTTCCAGCCAAGGCGTAATTATAAATATACTGGTATATTGTGGAGTTATATCAAACCTATTTGATATACCAGAAAAGGACACCAAAATTATGTCCTCAAAACTTCAGGTAAGTCTGAATCTAAACTATTTATATATGCCCAAAAACATGTCAACTATTACTTATTACTAGAGTTTGCGCGCGACTTCGCCTAAGTAGAACTAGTAAATCGCATGCGCATATACTTAAGATCATTTCATTTGACTGAATTGTATCAAATTAGTCCTTTTCCTCATAGCAACAATATTCTTGATCTCTTGATTTTACCTGGTACTTTCCCAACTCATACTGGTTCGTCGAAGCTATTAAACTCGACCAAGCATTATATATTCCTTCAGGATTTCCTGATCTGCATCGAGATGTTCCTGGCGGCGATAGCGCACCACTACAGCTTCTCGTACAAGGCGTTTGCGAGGCACGAGCCGGACTCGCGCTCGTGCCTCGGCTCCTTCCTCGCCATGTGGGACGTGTCCGACGTGAAGCGGGACATCTCCGAGCACCTCGGCGTTGTCGGTATGTCACTGCCCAACAGTGCGCTCGTACGAGCCGTTTGCGAGGCACGAGCCGGACTCGCGCTCGTGCCTCGGCTCCTTCCTCGCCATGTGGGACGTGTCCGACGTGAAGCGGGACATCTCCGAGCACCTCGGCGTTGTCGGTATGTCACTGCCCAACAGTGCGCTCGTACGAGCCGTTTGCGAGGCACGAGCCGGACTCGCGCTCGTGCCTCGGCTCCTTCCTCGCCATGTGGGACGTGTCCGACGTGAAGCGGGACATCTCCGAGCACCTCGGCGTTGTCGGTATGTCACTGCCCTCGCCCTGTAGCTTCACGTACGAGCCGTTTGCGGGGCACGAGCTGTTACATCCATCAAAACATCCTATGAAACTGTTTTGCTATCTGTACTGTAAACCAAGAAAGCGGTCTGTCATTTTGTACCTTAACATACAAATAATAGAGTCGAAAAGTGGTTGACCACTTTCGTGACTGACTTTACATACGTTATACTATATTTAATAGCAAATTTGAAGTACTTACAGTACCGTCAAAAAGTTTTGGACCAAACACAATTTTTAGTTTAATTTTTATAAATTATTACGCAAACCAAACAAGGCAAAAAGATTGGAATGGGCTATTTTTCACAAGGATTGGACTTTTACAAACTGGTCGAGAGTACAGATGAATCAAAATTGAGTGGATAAAGAATCAATGTTCATTATTTGCATATTTTGTGTTTGGTCTTAAACTTTCCGACGGTAGTGTGCGTATAGAAGGGTTTCTGTCGAACACAACCGATATTTCACAGCTAGAAAACACCGAATCATGCTATCCCGCTTTACCGCATTGCACACCCTCCGTTGTCTAAGGGTAGTCTCGTTTGCGCGTTTGGGTGAATCAACACCCCGGGGGTGTGTCAGAACCGAGGTTAGACGAAGTGACGAAAGGAACAGCCCTGCGCTGCTACCGCGAAACCAAAACGAACGAAGTTCGTGTATCTCATCACTCTGTCGCAATTGCATATTCGAGCGACAGAGATGGAGATATTCGAACTTCGTTCGTTTTTATTTCGCAGTACCGCCGCTGGTACGGTCTCTCGTTTTTAGGCTTCCGTACCCAAAGGGTAAAAACGGGACCCTATTACTAAGACTCCGCTGTCTGTCCGTCCGTCTGTCTGTCACCAGGCTGTATCTCAAGAACCGCGATAGTTAGACAGTTGAAATTTTCACAGATGATGTATTTCTGTTGCCGCTATTACAACAAATATAAAAAACCGGCCAAGTGCGAGTCGGACTCTTTGCAGTTTTTATAGATAATGGTACGGAACCCTTCGTGCGCGAGTCCGACTCGTACTTGTTTTTGTATATATAGGTATCATACGTGTGTTGTGCGGACAACAACTTTTACTCCTTATCAATCGACCTTCGCTACAACACACGAAGACGGTTATATTTATCTCTTTTCAATAAGGTGACTAAACTGCAGTGTTTTTCTCAATATAGCAATGTATTGACACAGCTGTTTGTAACAAGGGTACGTTTCATATGTGCAATAAACGATTTCACTATACTCTTTTCCACGAAACAAATTTATATCGTCAGGTTTTTTTTATTTTTTACTATAAAATTTTCAATTATTTGATACAGAAAACAAATATAACAAAGCGACATAGCCTTCGAAGCCTGGAGCGCTCGTGGCCCAGCGGCGCCCGCGTACCGCGTGCGGTATGCGAGGTTAAGCAATTTAGGGCGGGGTCAGTCCTTGGATGGGTGACCGCTTTGAGTGGTTACTAACTGAGCGCTCCCGTGCTTTGGAAGGCACGTTAAACCGTTGATCCAGGCTACTGTCTATGATAGCATAGCAGTATAGTTAGAGGCCTTCGGGCGGCTTGAGAACTTCTAACAGTCAAGTTGCCCACTCACTTGACAAGCCTAATCCCAATAAGATCCAGTCTCCCTTTGGGTTGGAAGGTCAGATGGTAGTCGCTTCCGTAAAAACTAGTGTCTACGCCAATTCTTGGGATAAGGTAGGGGACCCCAGGCATCCTTCAGGATGCAACTGTACTGGGAATAACGTTAGGATGTTGATGATGATGTATGTATGTATGTAAATACTTTATTGTTGTACTTTAGTGTCGTTAAGCCAAGTTAGAGGCCTTCGGGCGGCTTGAGAACTTCTAACAGTCAAGTTGCCCACTCACTTGACAAGCCTAATCCCAATAAGATCTAGTCTCCCTTTGGGTTGGAAGGTCAGATGGCAGTTGCTTCCGTAAAAACTAGTGTCTACGCCAATTCTTGGGGTAGGGGACCTCAGGCATCCTTCAGGATGCAACTGTACTGGGAATAACGGTAGGATGTTGATGATGATGTATGTATGGTACACATAACACAGGTAAAAATACAGGCAAATTCGGTTATATCGGTACAAAGGCGAACTTATCCCTTTAAGGGATCTCTTCCAGTTAACCTTTGAGCAATTGAGTGTAGCACATGATTATGACATGGCCTTCGAATAAAAATACAGAGGGGTCGCTAGTAGCGGCTGAGTAATGAGTATTCAAGGCAAAGATTCGCTGTGATGACGTAGTGGTCTGGGTGGCGTAGTGCCAAGGGCGCTGGTCCGGCAAACCAGAGGCGCGCGTTCGATTGCCGTCATTGCCGTCCTGCCGTCATATGCTGCGTACGAGATCACGGTTTTAGTGGTTTTTTTATTTGTGCCCTGTATCAAATAATTGATTTTTCTCATACATGCAATGAAATAAATATTGACGTTACGTTCGTTATAATAAAAATAAAGCCGCTGCGAAATCTATATATATATTACGCGAAGCCGATCCTTACAACGCCCATCAGATCTACAGTTATGGACCGATTTTGATAAATTATATACCATAGGATTCGTCCCATGCTGCAGATTTGCAATAAGGTCTTAGTTTTTTGATTTTTATCCTGGAAAATTTATTAAATTGATATTTACGAAAAATCCTGGATGCCCCGACAAATATAAACCTCAAAATCGTGTTCGATGACGCCGCATACAAGCGACGGGTCAGCTTACCTTGGTAGAATTGTACGAGGTGTCAAAATTTAGCTTGGTTAACACGTGACCTCCACGTGACTTGGGAACTGGCTATGGTATGATTTCGGATGACATAAAATTAAATATGAACTAAAATGTTCCTGTAAGAAATATCTGGTGCTGTACACAGCATTACAATATAAAACTTTTGAGTCGAGAAATACTCAATATTATTAACAATAAACGAAAGTAAAATTACTAATTTGTTTAGAAGACAATACATAATATTCGGTCTAAGTATTTACAGTTTACATAAATGACAGACGTATTGTGTCAACTTTTTTTTATTGTGCTCTAATTATGTCAATATTAAATTGTCATGGTTTATACTTCAAAGAAGTTGATATACAAACCAATGACGTTTCAAATATACGTTCCGTATATCTTGACTGATATTGATATCTGCCAAAACAATGACAAACCAAATTAAACTTTACGTTGTGAGTTACAGAACTGTTTCTGAGTTAATCATAGATAAGCTGCAAAACATTTTGAAAGAGAAGAAGCTAGCTTTGTCTAAGTGTGTCTCTCTTCCACCTATTGCCATACCAGTAGGGTGATCATAAGTAAAGAAGTTCAATCAGTAGACGTTACTTATTGGTGGATTCAGATCAAACCAACGAGAAAACAATGTTGCACTAATTAACCTTTACGACGCCAATAACGTATTCGACGTATATGCGCACCATTGATTCGACAAAACGACGAATATATCCGTCATGGTGACGGCGTCCAATGCGATATCAACCTAGATGCATTTCTATTGAGAGTGCGCTAAAAAGGTTAAATACTTTAACAAAATTAAGACGTCAGAAAAATAATTAAACCCTTTAATTGTCGACAACATGGGAGTTATACAACGTACGTTGTCAAAATCACCTTCGTTCTTTAGCTGACGTGTAAGTGTCACTGCCGTTCATTAAGTATAGCGTTCAAGGGGTTAATTTGCTATTCATCAATGTTTGTCTGAGGATGTCAAACGCAAAGTTGAACCCTATAGAAATGCATGTAGGTTGATATCTCATTAGAGGCCATGACGGATATATACGTCGTTGGCTTCGGACCGTTGGTGCGCAATATAGGTACGTTGTTAGCGTCGAAAAGGTTAATAATACTCGAAAAGTTAGAGGACATGTACATTTGTCTTTGTTACGTTTCAGTAAAAATGACCAAAATAAGGGGGATAATGGTCACGTTAAACTGCCACGTTCTAAAAGGGCGTAGGTACATTGAAAGGACGAATAAGATTACCACTATTGCACATGTTCAATTAAAAGTTAAAATTATACTGTATCAGTGTCACCTGCAACAGTGACAGTGCCGGTTTTCAGGGGGTCTACCCGAAACACCCGAAGATCGAAGTTCATTATATTTCCTTCTCTATCACACCAATAAGCAAGTGTTATAGAGATAGATAACGAAAGATTTTAACCCAGTTACTTCACTTGACAATATAGACCTCACAACTGTCATGCCAAAACCACACGATGGGCCACGTACAAGACGCAGTTATGCGGTGGAACGAGATGAAAATATGTTTTTTTATGATTGACTGACTGGCGATTGACCTTAGTCTCACCTGATGGAAAGCGATGGCCTTTAATGCATAACTGCGGCCTATACGTTGGCCCATAATGGCCCATTGCGTGGTTCCGGCATCAAATGTTAATACCAATATTGCCAATGTCGCATGCATTGTTTTTTTCTAGATTAGATAGAATAGGTTATGAGGATACTTAGAGTATTTCTAAAGAGATCCTATACGAGTACGAGTTCCACCAAGGGGGACGGGAAAGCTCTTACCCACCTAAATTGAGAATTTGTCTTAAACGGCTGGCGCCTTATCATAAACAACCTCTTTAATTTGGGCGGATATGACGTGGACATGATAATGAGCCAAATAAAAAAGTGGAACTATGACAAAGACTACAAATTATGTATCTCTCTCTGTCGCTCTTATTCCATTTAGTACATGACCTCGGTAGTGGTGTTATTATTTGAAAATTTCTCAGGGGTACTCTAAGGGCGGGTAGGATAGGATTCTCATATCACAGAACATTCTTAATTGCGGAACTATGACAAACACAACAAATGATATATCCCTTACAGTCACTCTTATTCAATTTAGTAAGTATATGATATGATCATCTCGCTCGGTAGCGGTATTATTATTAGACGTCTTCTCTGGGGTACTCTGAGTTTGCGTACCTTATTAGAGCCTTATTTAGACAAGAGACGCCATCAGCGCACATTACCGAACAAAATATTTTGTTTTTTTTTTCCTTTCCTGGCTTCTCATGTTGGTCCCCGAGAGGGACCTCGACAAATTACCCTAACTCCTATGTGGACACAACTTGGGTGAACCACCAATAAAGAAATACCTAACGCAAAAAAATATTTTGTAAATTGGGGGAGGTAACACACACATAAAAAACCACACATACAAAATATTTTACTATTACTACGCATCATTACACTGAAACAATCAACGCACACACATTCAAAACACTAATATTATCTGATTATTATCAGATGGCCAAATTGACTGAAGTTGCTAAGATGCATATTTTTCATAGAAATTCTCATAGTTAGTAGGTAGATCTCATTTCTTGAAATAAGGCTGACAGTTACTGTAAATTTGACGACTAGCCGTGATGATCAAGCACGAATGTTTTTAAATCGACTTTGTAATCGACCTTCGGAATACGCATATTCTATCCCGTGGCTTCGCTTGCGTTCTTCGTAGTACGTCTACGCGGCGAAGCCGCGCGGGTAACTAGTATTACTTATTGGCGTGCGGCTAAACGAGCGGCCTATAATGGAATTTCATACAAAATTGAAAGCCTAGGTCGGCAGAGACCGCGCGTGCCCTGAATAAAACAGAAAGGGGGGTAGTGCCACGCGGGTTTTTATTACTGAATCCTTGTAATTTCATTATTTATCTCTCAAAATCTAAATATATATTTATTCTTCAAAATATAATATAAAGTAATATATATTACACATCTCTTACCCTAAGTGGCCTTAAGATTAGTCAAAGAGCCGTACCATGCCTGCAGGCGCAAAGGGGTCAATAACACTTGCTACATTACCACGCTGGATGGAGATGGACAACCTTTGCGCCAACATAGAGAAATAAGTAAGATAGAGTTCTCTCTCCATACTTACATCAGTTTTTACTGGTTATTTCGTAGTCGACATCGAGCGTCAAATAGCGGAATTATCAGTACTGCCACAGAATAAGTAATAGTAATAATAATAATATTTTTTATTTATTTATAATAATAATAATAATTTTATTCAATCACAATTATTACACATTACAAAAACAGCTGTTGATGCCTCTTTTTAAGTAAGTTATACCTGTGTTAAGAGGCAATAGTACATACAGAAATTTCACTTCCTAACAAAAACGGCGTTTAGGCATAAGAAACGTACCTACTCTCTGTATCTCTGTCTATCGCATAACTTGTATTCATTCACGCGCGGCACGGGCAGCATTGGGGTTGTCACTCCATGAATACATTAATAAATACATATTACTTCACATGTAGGGTATGTCAGTGTTATTAAGTCATTATGAATAACACCAATAATAAAACTGATCTCGTGAAAGAAATTCCATTTAACTCTTGTAACTTTAATTTGTAAGTGAGTAACACAAAAAGTATGTTAATAAAGTATACCTACGGTTCTACTAAGATACTCTTTTTAGGGTTTCGTACCCCCTTTTATAGAAGATTATTTTGAACAGTATAGCCATTGAGTATACTTAGCTCAAAAAGGATAAATTATCACCGGAAGACTCCTCCTTACACAAAATGACGTAAGTGCCGTAGTTTTCTTATGAGGATACGTTCTTTTATATTAGAAAGGTACAAATTATTTGAAAATGTCCTGCATTTACTTACCTAAGAAGGTACAAGAGAGGCTAAAAATAATTCATTAACAATTTAGTCGTGGGTTTATAAACCACAGAATAAATAGGAGTAAAAACATTTTTTTTTTAAATAAATGTAAAAAAGACTTAAATTGGAAATTAATACGATTGCCTTTTACAATAACAAAGTTTATATACAATTAGTGACTTGTTTATATTTGATTCTCTGTAAAGACACCCACATTATGAATAGGAGTTATTTACGCGCGGTTCGTCGTAATTCAAGTCGGCGGCGGAGGCGGATCGCGACACGACGCATGAGCACGCGCGGCGACGGCCCTCGCCTGACTGATCATTACCCCGGGCTTTGCAAGCCGTGGGTATAAAACGCGACGCGCTCCGCCCATTGCAAGCCCCTTGGTACTGCTATAAAGATACTAGATGTCACGTATGTAGCTACTGACGAAAAGTGTATTTCTCAACAATTTACTACTAACATTTAAAGCAGAATGAGTTCAAAACAGAGTTCCGGTTAATCCGGTTATAATATTAGATATACGCTAAAAATTGTTGAGCATTCGATTGTTCGTTCGTCACGGCATCTATTGTCGAGTAGCTGTACTGATAATTTCGCTATTTGGCGCTAGATGCCGACTACAAAATAACCCGTAGTTTTGATAACAAAACTGATGTATGGAGTGAGAACTCTATCTTATTTATTTATCTATGGCACCAACCACGAACTTCATTTTATAATTACATTTGGATTTTTCTTATAATTTTCAAATTTCATTGCATTTTTTGAGAAAAACACTACACATGCCGCTGCGGGGAAAGCAATTCGTGGACGCGTATTCCAAACTTATCCACGAATTGCTTTCTTCCGACCTCTGCAATAATGCACTATTATTTCAACAGGGAGCTCGTTCAGCCGCCGGCTTCGCGGCAAGTCGATGTACCACATGACGAGAGGGTACGACGAGAGTTCTCGTCTCGTCGACCCGACGAGTAGCTCGGCCCCCAACTTGACTGTGGAGGAGCCTCCCGTGGACATCAGGCCCTCCGTCTACGGCTCGGTGGACACCACCGTCACAGCCTCCGCTTCTGACTCGGAGCCTTTACTCGGCTCCGTGAATCACCCTGAAGTATGAAGAGTATAAATAAATATATTGGGACAATTTTTTACACAAATCGAACTAGTCCCACAGTAAGCTCAATAAGGCTGGTGTTATAGGTACCAGACGACGACATATTTAATAGATATATACATAAATACATAGAAAAACATCCAAGTCTCAGGAACAAATGTCTCTGCTCACCACAGAAACATATGCCCTTACCGGGAATCGAACCCGGGACCTCTAGCTTCGGAGGCAGTGGCACTACCAACTAGGCTAAACAGGCCGACAAATATAGTTGGCTAATGTGTTTTTTTCTACTCGTCGACTTTAATGTTTGTATTGAGACTTCGTAGACCAATCACATACTTTTTCACTCAACTCGGACACACAATACGGAACTCTCTTTAGACAACTATGAATTTGACTAATCACGTGTCGTCGCGGATATTGGAAAAAAGAGATCAACGAACGCTGACCCGTTGGGCTTGCCCTTCGTTTCCGCAGGAGTTTGATTAATTATTTCGGTTTATTTTATTAATTTCGGCTGACTCGTAGCAATAGTATTGTATACAATACAAATATGTTTTCCCCTCGCTAGCTCGGAAAGCCGTCTTTTATCGTTTGAAAACAAGCGGGTAAAAACGCATTTTATCCACAAGTTGGGAAAGTAATTTGACCTTGGAGCGTGTTTGAGTAACTTTTGACAGATAACAAAACGTAAAACGCTTATAATAATGGTTCGTTAGATATCAATTATCATTAAATAAATGGTTTGAGAATTTAATAAAAAATACCAAATTTAGCTTTATTTAATGATTTTAAGTCGTAAAGCTTAAAATTCCATAACTAACATTTTTTTAATGATATTCAGTATAATTGTAAACGCACAAGTTGAGTCGATGCAATTTCAAAACGCATCGTCAGAAATGTCATCGTTTTCACACAACTTCTTACCGACTCCGACTTATGTAAATATTATACACAACTTCCAGAGTTTTCTGTTGTAATATCGTAAAAAAATCAGTGATTCCAGCGATGAAAATCATGCCTGTGGAACTGTGTTATTTTGCATGTTGCACTTTCCTCGCTATAGCCTCCTACGACCCCACGTCCAATTTTTTGCACAAATTCCAAAATTGATTTGAACTTAAAATGAATAACAAAAGAATTCCTTATTCAAAAACACAATATTTTTTCTGGGCCTCAGGAGGATAGTGAGGAGAAAAGTTTTGTGTTACACACGGGTGCAAAGTTGTATTTTACTTCTTGTGTTGAAACACTCGTTACGCTCAGGATTATATTTTAGAACCACTCGCTTCGCTCGTCGCTTCAACTATAGAATCCTTTCGCTGGCTCGTGTTTCAATTCCACACTCACGGGTAAAATACAACTTTGCACCCTTGTATAACAAATAACTATTATTGACTTAACCCTTTGAACGCCAAGAACCTATAAAGTGGTCGTGTGCCGTCGTGCCCAAAACGCCAACAACCACTAAAAAGGTCGGAGTGAAGGTGTACTTTGATAATGAAAAAAATCTATTATGAATTGTTTTTAATCGTTTCTGATACCTTGGCGTCTAAGTGATCACTTCATTCAAATATGAAAGCGTTCAAAGGGTTAATAAATTGTACAGAGTTCTACTTACATTATTTTTAGTACAAGGTAAGCGTCCACTGTCCCCCGTACTAGTGTGAACTGTGGTTCTCTCTTGCTAGACTTAACTACGTTAGCCCTATTGCTTTATTTGGCCTATTGTTTCATTAGACCTAACGCATTCTTTTCTTAAATAGTAAACTTTACGACTATTGCAAAATAAACCTTATCTAACCTAATGACATCTGATGATATTCAAAGGAACCACGAAAAGTTCACCGTTATTACGAAAAATGCATTAGCTCTAGTGAATCTTTAATCATTAGGTCTAATGATAATGAAACAGCAGGGCTAAAGTTAGTAGGATAAGTGACAGGATTCCGTGAACTGTATCACGGTGGGCTGTTCACTGTCCTTAACTTTATTTGAACAGTAACATGCATAGTAATAATATTGTACTAGCAATAACTTGTAAAAAGCGGGTGTGTAGATAGTAGGGTATGTTCACAACAAAATGCAAAACAATACTACCAGACAAAGTCTATTAGACACTTAGGCCGGGTTGCACCAACTTACGATCACAGACTGATCAACGTTAAATATGGCGCCGGCAGCTGTCATCCCATATAAACTTGTCAAACTTTCCATACATTGATATTTTAACGAACACAGCTTACGATTACAGACGGTTTGGTGCAACTCAGCCTTAGTGCGGAGGAAATCCATACATTGCAATAGTTATATAATTAGATTAATTAGCTTTTTATATATAACGATTGCATAAAATACTAGGTGGCCTAGCGCGCGGATTTATACCTACTTAAGTATGTTTGTGATGTAATACTGAGCTAGGAAAAATGTAGTCAAGTATGAAGATTAGTACAGTCGGCAACATAGATAAGCAACCAACGCAGCCAAATACATCATGAATAGAAATAGAATAGAATAGAATAGAAATATATTTATTATCACAACACATACAAAAAAAGGCAGTTACATGCATTTGGTTTCATCAGTAATGTGACAAAAGGAACGAACTCAGCATGTGCTGTGCAAGCCATAGTAGCTGCAGAGCGCTGGTTTTCAGTTCGTCCCTCTTTTTTATCTTTTACATTCTAAAAACATACACAACACATTTAACAAAGTAAAAGAAACAACACTAATAACTAACACTAAACTAAATTCTATGAGACACAAGAATATAATACAAAAAAAAAACACTATTTAATTACATTTTATGCCTTCGGCTTCCAATTGTTTGCTTATTAAAAATGTGCTCAATTTCCGCTTAAACACTGGAAGTGACACGACTGTTCGTAATGGCGGTGGTAAGTCGTTCCAGATCTTGGAAGCCGAATATTTAAAGCAACCCCGGAAACCCGCTGTTTTGTGACATGGAACCTTCATTTTGTTTAGATGCTTACTGCGAGTATTCCGGCCATGAACATCTTTCATCCACGTAATTTTACTAAAAAGAATCATTACATATCCTTACTCTTACAGTAATAAAGACTACTTAAGAGGGCTTTAACGTGTCCACTAGCGCCATTCGTGACTGTGATTATTTTAATTTAACGAAAGATATTGAAAAAACGAGGTCACTATGTAATGTATTTGCGTACTTTTTGAATGCATCCAACAAATTTTTACGTTGCTGGACTCGTAGATCTAGGAGTTCAAAATAAAACGGCCGTTTTCACTTTGGACGCATAGTTTCTTGTTTCATCTGTTTTCAATCTTAAAATGCCGTATTGTGCCGTGAAAAGCTGTCGATACAACAGCTATGTACAAAATGTGTCCCATGGAGGGATATTGTATAAAAGTATTTAGAAATAAATACAATGATAATTTCGAAGACAATATTTGCGGCTGTAATCAAGCAAATATATATTATATTCTTCTTTATATTAAAGTTCATAATCATGTATGTTATTTCGCTATCCAGAACGTCAAATATTGCCTCCGAGCCGCTACTCAAATGCTGTGGCTGTGTCGATAATTATTACCAGGCTCGAACTTTTCGTGCCGATGACGTTATATTGCATATAGGATGATTCCAATTGGTGTTATAACAATTATCAATCTTTAATCATCAATCATTTAATCATGCATTTATAATAGTCTGTTTTCAAATACGGCCTATTGCATCCAAAGATTATAAAGGATTTCCCTTTCTATTTAGAATTTCAATTTATAAGCAGGTGAGGAACTCATATTCTTTCAAGTTTTATAACAGGTTATAGGAATGTTGAATCTAAATATGAACGTAAACTCTCTATGACGTTCGAGCCGATTATTGATCAGTCCAGGGCTCGAAATTTGCGTTTCGTGTGAAGTCACGCTCCATATATTACCAACATTTAAACAAACCTCGTCGCCTTAGAGTTTACGTTTATATTTCGATTCAACATACCTATAATCTGTTATAAAACTATTTGAAAAAATACCATCATAAATGCATCATTAAATCATTGATGATTCAAGATTGATAATTACTATAACACCAATTGGAATCACCTATATGCGGTGTGACGTCAATTTTACGTCATCGGCACGAAAAGCTCGAGCCCTGATTATTATCGATAATCATACACGTTTTTCGTCCAAAAAAAAGCCATAGTTTACTCTTACACTAAATGCATGATTAAATGATTGATGATTCAAGATTGATAATTACTATAACACCAATTGGGATCACCTATATGCGGTGTGACGTCAATTTTACGTCCAAAAAAAAGCCATAGTTTTCTCTTACACGGAGGGCATGGCTTTACAAACGAGGCATCCCCTAAAATCTATTCATTAAATGTGTTGCGTTGCGATATATTTGGCTACTTTGGCTATTACTATGTATATGATGTTGACTGTATAGTATATCTCTCGCAAAGTGTGTCTTCCTCGCAGTATTCCTTGATAATGAAGTTTGTCTATACTCGAGAGCAAAAAAACGGGTACACTTGGTCTTGAATTTTAATTCAACGAAATGATTTTTTTGCTTCTGAGCACTTTGGTGACTTCAGTGTTTGATTTTGGAATGACTGCAACTTAGAAGGCGAGAGATCAATAAGTTTATTAGAATTATTCGTTGATCATTGTACACTTTCGCTGCCGGGGTATTCGCTCAGCGACCACTGCCCGTAAGCAGTTTTCGCTACAGAGCGGAAAGTTACGAAAAGTCTGGCAGTGAATGCTTACCAACGATCTTAACTGTATTATTACATTAAGTAATAACTATTTCATCACATTTGAATAGTGTATTTTTCATCACAATTAATTTGTCCCTTATAAAGAAATCGAATGTTTTTTTTTTTTTATTAAAAATGGGATTGCTCTTGGCCAGCATCTAGCCAGGGGGCAAAGATGAGGCCGACGATGAAGCGAGCTCACCCAGAAGATGCCTATTCACTCGTGCCTGAAAAAGGTCCAGGTTATATGAACTCGGAAATACAGACGCCGGCAGAGAATTCCAAACCTTAGAAGTGCGCATTATAAAAGAAGATGCAAAGCGCTTGGTTCGAATTAGAGGAATTTCGACCAGGTAAGGATGTTAGCCAGCCGTACGTCTGGATGTCCGATGGAAGAAGGGGGAAGGCGGTATGAGCTCATGGAGCTCCTGAGCACACTCACCGAAGTACAGTTTGTAGAAGACGCACAGACATGCTACTTTGCGTCGATGTGCTAAGCTCTGCAGCTTATTTCCCACTACCGTACTACCGCCAATGAGCCTCCTGGCTCTGCGGTCCACCGAGTCGAGTGCGGCAAGTTGGTAATTAGCCGAGCCATCCCAAAGGTGACTACAATACTCCATGCAAGACCGGACTTGGGCTTTATATAAAGATAGAAGCTGCCCAGGGGTGAAGTATCGCTTGACCTTATTTAGGATGCTCAGCTTTTTGGCCGCTGTTCCGGCTTTGGACTCGATGGTAGTGCCGAAGTTAAGGTTTGAACTTAACGTCACGCCAAGCAGCTCGAGATCGTTGGCTACAGACACGGTTGCACCTCGGAAAGTAGGAGCCAGATTGAATGAACTCCTTTTTGCGGTAAACAGACACGCTTGCGTTTTGGTGGCGTTGAAACTAACCAGATTGTTATCACCCCATTGGGAGACAAGACTTAAGGTTGAGTTAATTCGCTCTACCATTGTCTCTCTCTCAGACTGAATTTCATCACGCACGACCAGCCGCCGTGCTGGACAAATATCTCTCCATGACCGTACTGTCATCTGCGTATGCGACCACTCCTGGTAGAAGAAGGTCGTTAATATGAAGTAGGAAAAGGGTCGCGGAGAGAACAGATCCCTGAGGAACACCGGCATCAATGGCCATGAGGTCCGACGAGCAGCCATCAATGACTACTCGGATTGACCGCGATGTAAAAACATTCCAATAAATTAGCTTGAAGTACACTGTAAAGCATATTTTTTGTTTATATTATATATCATGTTTATGAAATAGTTAATATTATTATTAATTTAATAAATATATAACAGATATGGTAAGTTTTATAGTAGATAGTAACGTTCCTAATTATATCGAACATTTTTTTCGTTTCTACCAAAGCTGTAAAAGCAAGTATAAATAGCTTTTTTGCACCTAATAATGTATAAAGTTTAACTTAATAATATGTAATGTAATCTTATGATCTGCGATATTTACTTAATATATTATGCTATAATTATAAATTGTGATATTCACCGCGACCGATGGTATAAATGGAGACTCATTAAACTGCCTGTTCTAGATCTTATGCCTTTGCAATAAGGTCTGTGAATGGTCGGTTTCATTTGTCTTTGTGGTGTCTGTTAAGTTTTGAAATTATAATTATTTCTTTATCAATACCAGTGTTTTATTTTTCCATGTGCTTTGTAATCATATTTTTGGGTAATTCACACCTCTTACCTTACCACTGGTAACAGCTGGTATTTTCCCTCATCTGTTCTCATTGGGAAATAAATTTCGCGTTTTACCCGTGGTACCACGGCTTTTGTACCACAGGGGGACCACGGGTATTCTTTTTTACCCGTTGTCCCACCGTTCTAAACAGTGTTCGCCAGTGGGTCTACGGGTAATTTACTTTTTCCCATGGTCCCACGATGCGATGTGTTTAAAAATGTTCGGTTCTGGCGCTTCGCCGGCCGCTGTCGCGGCACGCTCGCTTCGCTCGCTCGGCTCGCGCACTTTAGGATCGCGGTTCTACTAACAGTCCTCCTCGCTCCGCTCGTCGTCGTACCTAACTATTCTGTAGAATAAATTTAGTGAAAACAAACATTTCAGTAATAATTACGAACATAGACGAACCATGGGGAAAAATAAATTACCCGTAGACCCCTGGCGAACACTGTCTAGAACGGTGGGACAACGGGTAAAAAAAATTACCCGTGGTCCCCCTGTGGTACAAAAGCAATGGTACCACGGGTAATACCCTATAAATTTCAGCCTTTACTACTAAAAGGTGGTTACGTTACGCAATCACTTTAATTGACAACATTTCAAAAATTTAAGTAGTATGAAATCTTAACTCATTTCCTTAATTTGGTAACAAGAAACCCCAAAATATTTTTTTTTTGTATTTTTATAGCTATTCGTTTTCTAAATGTTCACGAAAATGTTCAGCCCATATCGTAGTAATGACGTCACTACTATGTGACAGTCACAGCGCACAAAAAGAACAGCAGTTCATTTTCTTTGGTAAATTTGTCTTAGTAACAGTGCTTCTGTATGATTTGTTACGCTGTGACGCCTTACTTGTCACTTACTTTCTTTTAGAAAGAGGAACTTTTGAAATTGATTTATTTATAAGAAATTGGGATATTTTCGAGAATTTAAAAATGTGTTTTTACTTAACTTTTTATCCTCTATTTGATTTCATCGGAAAAAAGCCTGCTTGAAAAAATGAAATGTTGTTAATTGCGTCGCTGGTAACAGAGGAAATTTTACCCCATCCCCATTGGTAACTACTGAGGGAAAGAGGGAACAACTTAGCTGTCACCACTAAAGTAAATAAAGGTAGTTACGGATTCACATTAATGGCGTCACTGGCACAGATTAACCCTTTAACCGCCGCAGTCTGATAAATAAGACAAATGTCTGGTATGTTAATTAACAGGATATTCATCTCTCTCACGGGTTTAAATTTGATTAGTTTATACATAAAAGATTGTGTAACTTCGTACCGGCGGCGGCGGCGACGAAACATTCTCGGCGGTTAAAAGGTTTATATGTCACTGGTAACAGTTAGGGTTTTTTCTCAGTTACCATATCACCATTTTCACAATATCACCGGCAATAAAACATTTATTTCGTATAAGTATTCAATTTATTAATCACTTCATAATAAATACGTATGTCCAGTGGAATGCAATTGAATTAAGCATTAGTTTTAAATTGTCATCGATAATAATTTGTTGTGAGCATATTTGGAATTATAAAGAATAAAATTATCTTAAATACGCATGAACACTGAATAGCTATTTGGTTATTCAAACGTTCCGTAGTGTTACTTAGCTTAGACATACAGATGACGTTAAATATGTCATTTTTCGGAAGTGGAATAAGATGCAAAAATTATAAGACAACTTCAACTGTTGCATTCATGCATAATTAACATCAACAATAATAATTAACTCAAACTTCACGTTTCCTTATGATCGCCGTCGCCCTTTTTCAAGTGGCTTCTACTTTTGAGAAAATTATCAAAAGCGCTAAGACCAGCTTTCAAGCTATTCATCTCAATTCTGTTCCACAACGTTCCCATTATCAAATAATAGAAGCTCAGACCAGTGATGACTATCTTCAGTACATTATAAAACATATAGTCAGGCCAGTATCCGACTGAACCTAATAGGAACATGAAGATTAGTCCTCCAGCCAGAAGATAAAGTTTACTTGTCCTAGATAAGTTGGAGTAGGCCTCATGGCAGACCTTGTAAGCTTC
Organism: Notocelia uddmanniana; assembly: GCA_905163555.1. NCBI lineage: Eukaryota > Metazoa > Arthropoda > Insecta > Lepidoptera > Tortricidae > Notocelia > Notocelia uddmanniana. The sequence goes on from LR991055.1 coordinate 31,271,235, forward strand.
TGCCACCGTATCGTTCAGAGATCCGTCCTTATTCTGCATGTGGCTTCTGTAGGACCCTTCGAAAGGCCGAAGACGAAGCTCAAGAGCCACCGCGTTGTGGTCGGAGTATGAAAATGGCTGACCAGGCACCCTGTCTTCGAGTGGGTTGCCAAAGTTCACTACCTCTGCCTAAAAATAAAAATGTGAACTAGAAAGGGAAAAAAGGTTTCGTTTGTAAGAATAAATAAATGAAGATGGAATGAAAATAAGTTTGGTACAGAAGAATAAATGAAAAATTTGCTAAATAACGGCAATACTGTACGGTCAACCAGTTTAGATTTCTGGGCCACTTCGTACCTTGTCATAGTATAAATCAATATGAAAGCTGCTAGAGATCTCATATTACTGTCACTGTGACAAGGTACGAAGTGGCCCAGAAATCAAATTGGTTGACTGTACAGTCGAGGACTGAAAAGGTTCGTCACTTTTTAACTCTATTTTAATGCTGGGTCGAAAAGGGAGGAATCTTTTCTTTCCTCGACTAATCTAATCCAATGTAGGTAATTTTACCAGATTAATTAGCACCTGATCTGTATCCTGATACCTAAGCATGAACATTTTTAAATAAACAACTGACCAGTGAACGGTCTTTGTTTCATCTGATAGAAAGTGACGACAAGGTCAAAATACATGTACTGGTTCAGTAATGGCCTAATAACTCTAGCGGTGAATAATTTTAAACTGAAAGGGTCCGACAACAGATACATTTACACACTAAAAAACAAATTCCTCTCAAATTAAAATCAGCATTGCTTAATCAAACATTACTATTACCTGTCAAGGAATCTACAGCTTATTGAAACTTTTGGAGAATTAAATGTAAGATGTCAAACGAGGCAAGGCATGCCGATTTTCATTTTCAATGGGGACATAAATAAAAAAGTAAAAACGTAAACTGAGATGACACAGCAGATACCTAACACAAATTACTAACAAAAAGTACATTCTAACATTCTATGAGTACATGAGAGAAGTATTCTTACTGTCCACTGTGAATTAACATGATAGAGGATATGATCAATCCTCTTGCCCTCTGGGCACAGCTTGACCTGTTTCTTGTCAGAATAACTGTTGTTCGCGTTATCAGAAGTTCCGAAAGCCTTTCTAATGGCAGGGTTGGTGCCTTCGCATTCCATGTTGTATGGATCGCTAAGTGATGGCAGTTCTGTAATTAATCTGAAACAAAAAAATCATTATATCAGCCGAAAGACGTCCACTGCTGGATAAAGGCCTCCCCCAAGGATCTGATCAATCTTGCGCCGCCCTCATCCAACGGCTTCCCGAGATCTTGACCATATCGTCAGTTCACCTTTTTGGGGGCCTTTTCACGCTGCGTCTTAATTCATAATTCATTTATTGCATCTAAATCATGTGGTACAAAATAGGTGTTACATTAGGGTTGGATCACACATGAACCCTGTTGGGGCGCGGCAAGTATTTCTTAAAATTAAAGCTAAAACTAGGAGATGAAGTTTAGAGGTTACAATTCTTTACCTAGATATAATTTTTTGATAGTTATTATTGATTTTTCTAATTTACCTACTTAATAAAATATTTAATTCACATGCGTTATCTTCGGATATAATAAGTATTATTTCATTTTGGCAAAGATGCATCATTGAGGTACTCGTCTATGGAATAAAAACATTTTTTGAGGAGCAATTTTTTTAGTTCCCTTTTGAACACTTCGTCTTCTATTTATTTTTTTATTTTTTGTGGTAATTTGTTTGCTATATTTATGCATCGATAGTATGGGCCTTTTTTGAACATCTCTAATTTAGAGGCAGGCAGTTGTAACTGGTCTTTATCATTTTTCCTTCGTTGCGAATTAACCATTTTTTTGGTGAAAAGATGCGAATTGTTCCTAACAAAGACTGACGCTTCCATAATGTATATAGAGGGTAGCGTGAGAATATTTAATTTAGTGAAATGCGGTCGGCAACTATCTGGTATCCGTGTGTTGGTTAGTATGCGAATACACTTCTTCTGCATCACGAATAGTTCATGGACATCAGTGCTGGCCCCCCACAGAATCACACCATCTCTCTTTCGGTGCGTGGTCGCCACTCAAGAACTTTTCTGCCCCAACGGCCATGCCATCGGTTCTACAAGCAATGTGCCCCGCCCACCGTCACTTGAGTCTTGCAACTCGCTAAGCTATGTCGACAACCCTGGTTCTCCTACAAAACTCTTCATTTCTGATTCGATCTCGTAGGAAAATTCCGAGCATGGCGCGTTCTCTGTTACCTCTTCACGCTTAAAACGCTAAACCGATTTAGATAAAATTTGGTATAGTTACTTTGAGTCCCGGGAAAGTACGTAGGCTAGTTTTTATTACAGAAATCAATCCTTGGGGATGAAAAGGGGGGTAGAGGTTTGTATGGACGAGCGATATTAAGCCTGCGCCTACAAAATAATTTTATAGCAATTATTTCTCTAATATAACAAGTTGCACGCGGACGGAGTCGCGGGCAAAAGCTACGTACTGAATACTTTTGGAAAGTTCACACAAAAAATAGAAACCTAAACGGTTCCTGCTCTTGAGCTACTCTCTGCGAGCTCATTTCAAAGCCGAGAAACCACCTACATCCCTCAAGAAAGTAGTGTAAGTATGGAGGTATAGGTCGGCAACGCGTATTTTATTCCCCTGGAGTTGCAGGGTTGCCATTTACCACCAGGGTGACGTACGCATAAGAACAACTCTTCAAATCGCATAAGGAAATAAATAAAATAAATAAATATTTGTGACAAACCAACACCTAGCAAACTAAGCAAAGCTTGTACTATTAGGTACTGGACGGCGGTATACGTACTTATATGTATATAAGTAGATAGATAAATACTTAAAGACAGAAAACATCCAAGACTCAGGGATTGTGCTCATCACACAAATGCCCTGAGCTGCTACCGAGAAATGAAACCCAGTTCAGTTCGTCAGTCTCCCTCTCTGTCGCACTTCTATATCCGAGCGATAACACCTCTGACCGGGATTCGAACCTACAACCGCCAGCTTTGTAAGCAGAGCAACTAACCTAGTGGTCATTGACAACCAAATGGGCAGTGATAGAACTTATATGTATAACGCAAAGGGGATGGAATGATTTTATTTTGCTGAGAATCAGGCATTTAATGTGCAGGAGAGAATACCTGTAAGATAAGTCTCCAGGACACGTGTTCAGGTCTCCTGCAAGAATGCATATATCTGCCGTGGATTTGGTTAGATTTACAAATTCTGCAGTGGTATATGCTTGCAGGACCCTGTGTGCCAGGTAAATGTCATCCTTGTGGTATTCAGCATGCAACTGGGAAACAAGTTTATCAAATGTCAATGGTTATGCTCTAATGCTTGGATACTTGCTAAATACAAAATGCAATTAGTGCAAAAATATAATTAACCCTCTCATAACTATTTATCGCAACCTTAATTTGTTGACAATTCCTGAAAGTGGCACTGAAGTTAGTTAATTATCATGTGCTCTGCATAATCTTATCTTATCTGCTTACCACTTTTGGGAATATATTTAATTTAATTTATGTTATGTACACACATTTATCAGAACTAGGAGTCTGTTAAGAACTCTATAAGAATTTGCATATACATTTTATCTCTTATAATGATGTCGAAACAGTAGTCATACAAAACACTTTCAAAGTAAGTTAGTCCGTTTTGTGCGACATTCTGTTAGTGTGACGCAGTTTCACCAGTCTCTACTGAAATATAAAAAGTACTTATCACATCCAATTAAATCAATTTGATTAAATACTTACATGAGTACAGTAAATGTTTATTAGCCTTTCTTTTATGCGAATTCGGCACAACCCAATACCCTTGCCCCCAAACCAATCCCCATGGTGAATCTTATGGATGTAGCCGTTCAATGGCCACTGATGGAAAAACACATCTTGGATCAGCCACTTTGAGAACACACAAAGACCAGAACCAAGTACTCCACTTAAAAAAAAAAAAATGTTAATAAACATAAACAAAATTCCTTAACTAATTTAAGTATATTCAGTCCCTTGGGCAATAGATTATAATCAACAAACACTGGCAAAGTGGGAAAAAAGTCTACATGATTACATAAAAACATGTAATGTACCTGTGAAAATAATGTGAGTATGGCAAATTTTCTTTCAGCTGCTTTTTAATAAACAAATAGTCATCCTCACTCCACACTTCTTGCAGGCACACAAGTGTATGACAACTATCTCGCAGGTATGTAGATATTGCTTGCATTCGTTCTTTGCGGTTTTTCGACACAATAGGAATACCCCTAGAAGTTAGTAATAGTTTCTTAACACAAAAACTGTTTGCCCTGTTGTTGTGTAACTGTTTTCATAACACAAAAAGAAAACTACTAATATTCTACAACTTACCAGCAGTTTAGCGTAAAAATGTTGAGTGAAAACTCAAACATGGTTCTAATGTTCTATTATAATCTAGTTAAGTATTTAAAGAAAAGACTTGTACTATGTATTTTGATATTGTTTTACGGACACATCTGATAGTCTATGAACACTATTTACTGATCTTTCGTCTCAAAATTTAATTAAACCAAATCAAACTCGCCTGACTTATAAGTAATATTCTCTTTAATAATTGCATTGCATTCCATGACATGACAGTGACAGTGACACAGTCGAAACCAACTTTAGCTTTAGAGTAATTTCAACCTTCATTCAAGTTTATACAGACTAAATTGGATTACTTTACCGTATATTATACATTTGAGCATATATAATGGTGGTAATGGCCAGCAATTTGTCGGTTGCAGGTTGCCTAGCTAGCACGGTAGCTTATACCGTCACGTTTTATGTGACGTTTAGTACATTTTGGGCATACCTATGACGTGACGGTATAAGCTATCTATCGTGCTAGCTCGTTATAGTAACGGTCACTTTGCGAGCGCTAGTGGCCCAGCGGCGCCCGCGTACCGCGTGCGGTATGCGAGGTTGAGGAGTGGTTACTAATTGAGCGCTCCCGTGCTTTGAAAGGCACGTTAAGCCGTTGATCCCGGTTGCTGTCTATGATATGATAGCAGTCGTTTAGCCTAGTTAGAGGCTTCCGAGCGTCTTGAGAACTTCTAACAATCAAGTTGCCCACATTTACTTACTCCATTTCAATTTACAATTTGTTATGTAGTTTGGTACTAGTTACCTACTTTTATGATGCGATAAGGTATCATCAGTCATCATTTAAGAACTCCTCGATTGAGTAATAACATTTATGAATGAAGTTTTAAATTTCTTGTGAAACAGTTTGTCATTTGGTTCCAGTTTGATCTCGTCGGATATTTTGTGAATTCATTCCATTATACGAGCCGAAACATCTTTTCTTATAGGAGAAACCCTCGAGAACCCATTATCTCCTATAATAGGTATGCAAGTTTCCTTACGATGTTTTCCGAAAATATTCCATAGAGAAGTTAACTCATTCGAAGTAGTAGAAATTTATTTAAAATGTTATCTTAAATATATAAAAGAAGAAACTGACTGACTGACTGACTGACTGACTGACATATCAACGCACAGCCCAAACCGCTGGTACTAGAGATTCCAAATTCGGCACGTAGGTTCCTTATAAGGTCTAGGGGTGCACTAAGAAAGGATTTTTCAAAATTCAACCCCTAAGGGGGTGAAATGGGGGTCCGAAGTTTGTATGGGGAAACAAGATTAGCTGGACTATTTTATTCGAAACTTCACACGAGTATTTCTAACGATAAATGAGTAAACATGTGTTTCAGGTTTTTTGAGAAATCAACCCCTAAAAGGGGGAAAGGTGGTGACAAATTCTGAAAATCGACATGGGTATTGTTTCCATGGTTTATTGGGTCGCTGATTACAAAAACAACAATGATTGTAAAATCCCACGGGGAGGACGTGAAATACCATCCCCTCTGTTGGGGTCCGAGGGGGATGAAATGTCTAAATATTAATATGGGTGTCGTTTTTATGGTTTTTTGGGACGTTATTTACGAAAATGGCATCGGTTTTGAAATTAAATATTGTGGACATGAAAACTTTTGAAAGTTTGTGCCAAATTGCAAGAAATAACTGACTGACTGAGTGACCAACATATCAACGCACAGCGCAAACTGCTGGTTCTAGAGATTCCAAATTTAGTATGTAGGTTCTATATAAGGTCTTGAGGTGCATTAAGAAAGGATTTTTCAAAAATTCTACCCTTAGGGGTTCCTTAGGGGAGTGAAATGGGGGTCCGAAGTTTGTATAGGAAATCAAGATTAGTTAGATTATTTTATTCGAAACTTCACAGGAGTATTTCTAATGATAAATCAGTAAACATGTGTTTCAGGTTTTTTGAGAAATCAACCCCTAAAAGGGGGAAAGGTGGTGACAAATTCTGAAAATCGATATGGGTGTGGTTTCTATGGTTTATCGGGTCGCTGATTACGAAAACAACAATAATTTTAAAATCCCACGTGGAGGACGTGAAATACCATCCCCTTTGTTGGGGTCCGAGGAGGTTGGAATGGCTAAATATTAATATGGGTGTGATTTTTATGATTTATTGTGTCGTTAATTTCGAAAATGGCGTTGATTTTGAAATTTAATATTGCGGGCATGGGCCAAATTGCAAGAAGAAACTGACTGACTGAGTGAGTGACATATCAACGCACAGCCCAAACTGCTGGTTCGAGACTCGAGAGATACCAAATTTGGCATGTAGGTTCCTTATAAGGTCTAAAGGCGCATGAAGTGCCGTGAATTCCCTATGAAGATACGACCTTTCTTGAGTCAATGTATTGTAAGTGGTTTTATTAATTAGTGCCGCCCGATACGATTTCGACAAAAATCGATATTTGAGCGTTCGAGAGGACTCTTAATACGACTCCTAGGTAAAATTTGGCAAAAGTGGCGGCCATATTGCTTTTCTTCATTTTCGTCCCGTTTCGTTCAAAATCGATATCTGAGCGTCTGAGAGGTCCCTAAATACGACACTGAGGTAAAATTTGAAAAAAGTGGCGGCAATATTGATTTTCTTCATTTCCGTCCCGATTTCATTCAAAATAGAAATCTGAGCGTCCGAGATGTCTCTTAATAAGAATCCGAGGTAAAATTTAGAAAATGTCACAGGCATATTGATTTTCTTCATTTTCTTCCCGATTTCGTTCAAAATCGATATCTGAGCGTCCGACAGGTCTCGTAATACGAATGCGAGGTAAAATTTGGAAAAAGTGGCGGCCATATTGATTTATTCCCCTTCGGTCTCCGATTTAGTTAAAAATCGATAGCTGAGCGTCCGAGAGGTCTCTTAATACGAATCCGAGGTAAAATTTGGAAAAAGTGGCAGCCATATTGATTTTTTCATCTTCTTCCTCATTTCGTTCAAAATCGATATCTGAGCGTCCGAGAGGTCCCCTAATACGAATCCTTGGGAAAAGTGGTGGCCATATTGATTTCCTTCATTTTCGTCCCGATTTCGTTCAAAATCGATATCTGTGTGTCCGAGAGGTCCCCTAATACGAATCCGAGGTAAAATTTGGAAAAAGTGGTGGCCATATTGATTTCCTTCATTTTCGTCCCGATTTCGTTCAAAATCGATATCTGTGTGTCTGAGAGGTCTCTTAATACGAATCCGAGGTAAAATTTGTGAAAGTGGCGGCCATTTTGATTATCTTTTTTTTCGTCCCGATTTCGTACAAAATCGATATCTGAGCGTCCGAGAGGTCCCCGAATACAAATCCGAGGTAAAATTTGGAAAATGTGGCAGCCATATTGATTTTCTTAATTTCAACCCGATTTCGTTCAAAATCGATATCCGAGCGTCCGAGAGGTCCCCTAATATGAATCCGAGGTAAAACTTGGAAAAAGTGGCAGCCATATTGATTTTCTTCATTTACAACCCGATTTCGTTCAAAATCGATATCTGAGCGTCCGAGAGGTCCCCTAAAACGAATCCGAGGTAAAATTTAGAAAAAGTGGCGGCCATATTGATTTTCTTCATTTTCGTCCCGATTTCGTTCAAAATCGATAAATGTGTGTCCGAGAGGTCTCTTAATACAAATCCGAGGTAAAATTTGTGAAAATGGCGGCCATATTGATTATCTTTTTTTTCGTCCCGATTTCGTACAAAATCAATATCTGAGCGTCCGAGAGGTCCCCGAATACAAATCCGAGGTAAAATTTGGAAAAAGTGGCAGCCATATTGATTTTCTTCATTTCAACCCGATTTCGTTCAAAATCGATATCCGAGCGTCCGAGAGGTCCCCAATACGAATCCGAGGTAAAATTTGGAAAAAGTGGCAGCCACATTGATTTTCTTCATTTCCAACCCGATTTCGTTCAAAATCGATATCTGAGCGTCCGAGAGGTCCCCTAATACGAATCCGAGGTAAAATTTAGGAAAAGTGGTGGCCATATTGATTTCCTTCATTTTCGTCCCGATTTCGTTCAAAATCGATATCTGTGTGTCCGAGAGGTCTCTTAATACGAATCCGAGGTAAAATTTGTGAAAGTGGCGGCCATATTGATTATCTTTTTTTTCGTCCCGATTTCGTACAAAATCGATATCTGAGCGTCCGAGAGGTCCCCGAATACAAATCCGAGGTAAAATTTGGAAAAAGTGGCAGCCATATTGATTTTCTTAATTTCAACCCGATTTCGTTCAAAATCGATATCCGAGCGTCCGAGAGGTCCCCTAATATGAATCCGAGGTAAAATTTGGAAAAAGTGGCAGCCATATTGATTTTCTTCATTTTCAACCCGATTTCGTTCAAAATCGATATCTGAGCGTCCGAGAGGTCCCCTAATACGAATCCGAGGTAAAATTTAGAAAAAGTGGCGGCCATATTGATTTTCTTCATTTTCGTCCCGATTTCGTTCAATATCGATAAATGTGTGTCCGAGAGGTCTCTTAATACGAATCCGAGGTAAAATTTGTGAAAGTGGCGGCCATATTGATTATCTTTTTTTTCGTCCCAATTTCGTTCAAAATCGATATCTGAGCGTCTGAGAGGTCTCTGAATACGAATCAGAGGTAAAATTTAGCATTCCATACATGCCTGTATGCAAAAAAGTTTAATGTTACTATATAGGCGTGTAGGGTATGGACTTGCTTTTAAAAACGACATAGAGGTTTCGATATTTTTTTCCATTTAAATCAACAAGTACGGTTGCCAGTTTTTGTTGCACTTTTAGCACCACCCAGGGGTCACGTGTGTAGTAACGGTGGTTACTCCCTACGGACGTGGTGCAACTTCGACCCCCCTTTGTCAAGTGAGTGGGCAACTTGACTGTTAGAAGTTCGCAAGCCGCTCGAAGGCCTCTAACTTGGCTTAACGATTGCAGCCGGGATCAACGGCTTAGCGTGCCTCCAAAGCACGAGAGTCATTTAGTAACCACTCAAAGCGATCACCCATCCAAGAACTGACCTGCGCCCACATTGCTTAACCTCGCACACCGCACGCGGTAGGCGGGTGCCGCTGGGCCACGAGCGCTCTAAATTCTTGATAGTTTGTGCCAATTTGCAATTCAATCGGTCCAGTAAAAGCAACTTGGTTGTAACAGACGGACTGAAGTAAGGAGTGCAAATGGAAGTGAGGCCAAATTTTCTTTTTGGATGCTCCAATGGGAACTGGCAAAACCTACGTAATAAATTTAATTTTAGGAAAAATAAATGTTACACGTGATATTGAATTAGCCGTATTTCTGTACTTCAAAGGACCAGAGTTTATGACCGCTGCGCGCTGCTTGGTCGTTTACAGACCTATCGGTGTTACTGTAGTACACAGATACTTTTACTAAGGGCCATTTCAGACATGCTTTTATTTCATCGGCCCTTTCCCCTTCGGCCTCTCGGAAATGTATGATAATAGTTTACGATCTTTATTTTTGGCAAAATCAAATGAAATTCAACAGTTTGCCGGTTCTCAGAATGTATACTGACTTTTCATCTGTTCATCTGTTAATGAATCACAATCACCAAACTTCGTATACCGAAACCCCCAGAATGTAACAACTACTTTTCTGGAGACCGCATCTAAATCGGTTCAGCCAAACGCGAGATAATCGTGGACAAACATACGAACCTGTTTTTTGTAGACGGTTAAAAATTTCGCTTAGTACGCGGGCGAAGCCGCGGGCAAATGCTAGTGCTTAATAAAACTGCCACTACAATATGAACCTTTTTGCTTCGATCTTAAAGTCGCTTTTAGAACAGACAAATTTGATACAAATCGGACGTTTTCAATAATTTCGAGTACCTAATCGAGCCGGGATTCGAACCCACGACTGCCGCTTGACAGCCGGACGCTTGAACCATTAGTCTACCGCTTCATTAGACCAGGGGTCGGCAACCTTTTAGCAGCCAAGGGCCGAATAGTAGATAAAAAAATTGACGCGGGTCATACTTCAATAATGTGTGACTTTATCAGACAAAAGGTAGTAGAATTTTCGTTTCATACAATACAGCCAAAAAGCTTGCGGGCCGCTAGGAAACGGCTCACGGGCCGCCAGTTGCACAAAAATACGGGTGTAAAAATGCAGTGGATCCGTTTAAGGGCCAGGCCCCACCGCTGCGTTGTATTGTGTCGCATTGCCATCTGCGACGTTTTCCATATGATATTGATATACCACATTAAATCTGTTGCGACGACGCGACGCAATGCAACGCAATGCAGCAGTGTGGCCTGACTCTAATTGGTATCGCAATTTTTTTGGTTCTGTATTCGGAGTCCTCATAATTTTTGAGTAAAAAAAAACAAGTTTTTTATATACTTATTTCTAGTCAGAATGCGATACCAATTAACGCCTTAAACGGATTAACGGGATTTTTGTTACACCCTGTAGTGTAGTAGTTTTTTTTCGGTTTGTTTAATTAATTTATTCAACAAACATGAAGAACGGGATATTAAAACATAAAAAAGTAAAGTTTCAAACATATATTATCTTCAGTCATAATTCAAGTTACATCAATTATGTTTGGTGTTTCTTCCTTGAGTCCGGCAAGTTTGTGGGCAGTAGACACTTTCAAACGACCTATGTCCTTTCTCTCTCGACGGCCCGTCAGCTTCGATTTTGGCGGCTTAATGTCTTTTTTCGGCTCACTGTGTAACTTCAAATGTAATATCAGCTTAGTCTGAAATGAAGAAGAAAAGTTTTATATAGACCCCCGAGAAGCCAAGCGGGCAGGGCACGGGCGCGCAGTGCTAAAAGAACGCCGCCGCGATAAGTACTCATGATTAAGGACCGTGAACCGGTCTGAAACTTGTCGAGCGATATTAGACCTTAAAGACGTGAGTGACCCGTTTTATTATATTTAAGAAGAAAAGTTACGAAAATTTTAAGAGCTTATTATGATGAATTATATTTCAGTACCTAAACTGATGAGAGGAACACAGTATAATAGGTATGTTGAAATACTTATAAATGGGCCAATAACTATTCTTGTTGTTATTCCGTCCCGTTAGACAAGATAAATATTTACAAGTTTCTTAAAAAAAAGTTACACATTATGGACTTCTAACATGCCTCGCAGACGCCCCATGCAAAATGGGATTAAAAATGTCGTGAACTCCTACATTCTGGTGAATTACTCATAATAAGTGACTCAGGAGACATAACCATACCAACTAGCGAGTCTAGCGACAGAAATAAGTTTATGTAATAAAAAAACATTTTTCAAGCTTTTATTGCAGACTGCAATTTTTTTGCATAGTCTAACTACTCGTCGTCGTCACAACGGGTTTATCTACATCCACACATCCATAAACAGCACCAAAAAAATACCTATACTAGGTTGCGTGGATTGCTTAGGGCATCAATTGTCTTAGGCTGGGTTGCACCGACTTACGATCACAGACTGATCAACGTTAAATATGGCGCCGGCAGCTGTCATCCCAGAGCAACTTGTCAAACTTACCATATATTAAAATTTTAACGAACACAGCTCACGATTACAGACGGTTTGGTGCAACCCAGCCTTAATCCGGTACTGTTTGTGGCAATAGTAGCGGCAGCGCACCGCAGCATGCACAGGCTAAGGAAAATTCAAGCCCCATGGACCTGTGACGTCATGTAATCGAGCTCGAACCGTGCATAGCGTAGTGCGTGCCGCTGTGTGTGAGAGCGATTAGAGAAACATGCGAATTTAGTTACACATGTCGGTTTTGTTGATTCAATTACCTTCGTGCACAGCCCAGCTCCACATATTCCACATTCATGTCTAAGTCTTTCATGTTTCATTAAAATGTGTTGCTTTAAATTGCTGTTACGTGAATAAACCCTGAAATAGAAGTTGGTACAATAAATTGTATGCAAAACATTTTTTTTAACCCATGCCATGGCTCCAAATTTTACTTTCCCCGCATTGCTGGAGGTGGCGAAATTACAGTAGCTACTTATGGCTATATTTTTTTTTTTTAGATAAACTGAAGTAGCTTTTTTTATGCAAAACCTTGACATAACCCTAATCTGTTATAGGCATAGTACAGAAATCGCGTAGAATTTGTTAACTGAATTCATACTGGCATTGCATTGCAGCGACAAATGCTAGTCTATTGTAAGTGCAACATCCCTCCTTCCTTCTTGGAAGGTTCCTTCGTTACTTTCTGTCCCTCAGTGCGGAAATTGTTGCTGCAACACCAGCAAGAATTTAGTCAACAAAGTCTACTAGATTTTAGTCGTTTTCTGTACTATAACAGATTAGGGTTTTATTAAGGTTTTGCCTAGAGACTAAAGTTAATCCAGTTTATTTATTGTATTGTGTACATGTCTAATTTAAATGCATATTAACACATGATGTTACATTGTGATGAAGGAGTGTACATGCTACCTTGTAAGGGTATTACAATGTCATCTTAACTGAGTATAAGTATTATTAATTTATTTAGTTTGATTTTAGAATGATCCCATAATATTCCACTTTACACTTGCTTTATACGGGATTCGTAAGTTTACATGTGAATTTAGATTAGTTCTCACTTGTGCCTTGCAAACGATGACACGAATTCGGGTCGGCGGCATTACTTAACGAACATCTTGACCCGAATTCGCGTCTAGGTCACGAGTGCAAAAAAAAAGTATATTTTAGTCCACTAATTCCGCAAGAAATAATAATTGTGCTACAGAAGTAAACTGTAACTTGAGTACCTCAGTTTCTTTTTTACTATTGTCTATTATTACCAGCCCAAAATCTCGAAACTAATAAGGAGCCGAAATCACGTCTCCAATGCATTAAGTAATGTATTGCTATGCTACGTAAGTATATGTAAGGTTCACACCAAACAGCTGGAGTCGGCGCGCACCTTACCAGAGTTAGACAAATTTGAACCTTCTGTTCTGTGATTTCGTATTTCAACGGCAGCAGCATTCAAATATGCTCCTCCATTTAAATATGAAATCTAACTTATCTATTGCTGATTGGTGTCCGAAAAAAGGATTTGTAACAACAAATAAACGCAACTTACCGTTTACAATGTTCATATGGACACGGAAAAGACTTTATAACTGGTCTCAAATGTGTTTTAATGTGCCGGACGATGTGACTGCGTAGTTTGAAATGTCTGTCACATTCATTACATATAAATGCTGTAATACAAAAAAATTGTAGAAATTAAAATTTAGGCAAATTAAAGTAGTTTTACAAGTATCTATACTTATAGTAAAATCTACTTCATATGATTCTGAAGGAGTTAAGCAAAAAGCGTCTTAAACAAAAACATTCACTCGCGGACAAACTTTTTAAAAGCCTGTCATAGTAATTAGTTAATTTTACATTTAAACTGCAAAAATAACGTTAAAAGGTTAAATCGGGCTCGTCGAACCCATGAAAAAAACAACGTCAACGGAGCGAGATATCGCAAAACACGTAATTTTTGGATATTGATGTTTTTGTGATAGGATCCCGGAAATTACTTAGATAGTTGGGTTGGGTGGTAGTTGGTAGATTATAGAACTATAAAAAAACTTTATTGCGGTTATTAAATTGAGTATAACCCGAAATTTTTGACAAAAAAAAACATGATAAAGACATGACAAGCCTTAGGGTGCGGACTGGACGCCAGCGGGCAGCAACGAGATCACAATAGCCAGAGCAGCAGAAATATTAATTACCTCTCCCCATGTGATTGGACTTTATATGCTTCTGGTATTGGGACCAGAGGTTGAACTTGGCATCACACTGTATGCAGCTGTAAGTCTTATGTTGCCGAGCATGTTTCTTCTTCTCCCGAAGACTCACAAATTCCTTGTGACAATGATCACAACTATAAAATAAAAAATGTGAATAGGTAAAGGTAATATATTAAAATTAATACCTCATCACATCACATCACTTTCAGGAAAATTATTTCAATTAAAAGTGATCAATGTAGGGTTTTATAGGATTGATAACCAAACCAGTTAAATAATACATTCTTGTAATGGTTTGTCACTAAGATAAGCTCTAAGCTTATGAGGCCTTTACTAAAATGTAACAGATCCACTAGCACCACTCGTAAATGAATGAATGTGATTATTCAAATTTAACGATAGATATTGAAAAAATGAGGCCACTATATATAGTATTTCATATGTAAGTTAAGTACCTTTTTAATACATCAAACTAGTTTGCAATCCAGCAACGTAAAAACTAGTTTGATGTATTTAAAAGGTACTTAAATACGAAATACATTACATAGTGGCCTCCTTTTTCAATATCTATCGTTAAATTTAAATAATCACAATTATTTACGAATGGTGCTAGTGGACCTGTTAGATTTTTGTAAAGCACTCTTAAATTTAACTTGGCATCTCTGATGTGTAATAGATAGGCAAGATATATGTTAAAGATAAGCCTTTTGGAAGAGCTTAGGTAGACTGTATCTTTGGTAACAACTAATATAATAAATAAAAAATAGCCCTTTATTCAGACAAATATGTATAACTAAGTTAAGGTAATTGTCTGTTTGCCTTTTGGCAAAGGCCTCCTCCAACATTCTCCATTTGTGTCTGTCCATTGCAAGTCTTGTCCAGGTTTTCCCAGCGACTTACGCAATTTTTTCCACTTCCGTTAGTAACTACTTGGGTAGTTTGAACTTTTTGAGGATATAACACATAACTCTCCAAAAAAAAACATGAATGAAACAGTAGAGTACAATTACCTGAATGACATAATGCCAGTGTGCTGGTACATATGAGCTGTTAACTGGTTCTTCTTCAGAAAACTTGATTTGCAGACATCACATGTAAATTGTATTTTTACTTTGTGACTAATGTTTATATGCCTCTTCAAGTTTTGTCTATTAGCATACCTCTTCATGCATACTGAACAACTGTAAAAAATTAAATTGATATGAAAAATAAAATTTCTTCACCCTATTTAATATCAACTTGCCCCCAAAAAATAATCATAGATTATAAATTAAATAAAGTTCTGTTTCATATTTATTTTCAGGGTGTATCCATACCAATATGATATTAATGACAATAAGAACAGCACACCTTTTCCGATTTCTACTTATGAACGTACCTGTATAATACATCTTTTTGAATATCCTTATGCACATTTTTCATATGTCTATCTAAATGACTCTTGTTTGTATAAGCCTTGTCGCAGCCGCTTTCTGGACACGGAAAACCTTTCTGAAAAGAAAGTTTTAAAATTGTTTTATGTTGTATTGTTATCATCCAATACTTGTGCCCAATGCTTGATTACAGTTAATTTCTATAAAAATTGGTAACAGATACTTATACATTTTTTTTTATCAAATCACATTGGACATAAATATTGGACAAGATATTTAAGTCACTTATCAACGGAAGATTTTCATGGCCCGTCGCTCATGTTGAACACTTACTACATTATTGTGAACTAGCATGTGTTGCGCTAATCTGTATGGTCGATTAAATACGGAATTGCAACTCCCATAAGTACAGCGATGCAAAGTTTTCGGTTGTCTTTCCATGTTTATATTTCCTATAAGTCACAGTTAAGTCATTTAATCTATTCTAAATATATGAAATTGTAATACACGTTTCCAATTTACTTTCGTGGGTTTACACTTGGATTGAACGGTAAACATTTACAAGATAACACATTTTTATTTTCAAACTCAGCAGCCTCCACACTAATTGCACACTAACATAACCTCTAATTAATATGTCAAAAACGTGATGTGTCCACACCATGCTACAATATAAGAATGAAAAATCAAAATTAAAATGTGTATAAGATAAGAGCGTAGCGTGTTCGGATATTATCGGTCCGACGCTATCAGTGTTGCCAGTATATAATTCTTCCGACCAGCCATGTGGCTTGTATAATTGGATGAATGTTTTACTTTCTTTTTCTAGTTTTTGCACTCCTTTAATATCTCACATGTGTTGGAATAAGGTTTTGTCGTGGCATACTGGCCACCATATTCCTTAAACAAAAATTTACAATCAACTGCTCATGTCAACAGGAGTATAAAATGTCATAATGTATTGGCTATGTGCAGTATGTGCACGTCTGGAACGTCAAGGGTCCTGGGACAATGTCAAACTCAGAGATGTCAAATAATGACACATGAACATTTTATTTATTTCAGTAAACGAGAAAGACCCCTTACTGGAAAGTTTACTGAAATAAACAAGAAAATAAATAAACAAATACAAACGAAACGAAACGTAGGAAACCGTTAAGAAACCAATAGGAAACGTAAAAGTAAATTTGACAGATGTCCCCGTTAAGTACGCATTTCTGCTATGGTGTGCGCTGCGATCGCCTAGCTTACCCCCACCACCTACTTCATAGAATATAATTAGGATGTACGTAGCCGTAAGGCGCAATCCGAAGTCTGTGGTCAAAGAGAATATTTGTTTATATAATAAATATATGTTTATAATAATGTTTGTTTATTCCGGTTGACGCTCTCATAAAAGAAGCTTGTATTTTGATATAAATATTATTAAGTGTTGAGTTGCTTCTAAAATATAATATAATTATGACAGAGTCCACCTGATTTTAATCCAAAAACATGCTTACGTTCAAAGCGATGTTTGTGCCTTTACTCGCGCTCGCCGCCAATAGGGACGCTTGTCGGTTTTTTGACAAATATCAAAGGGTAAACGACAATGATGAAAAATGTAGTGTGTGACCGATATCGTGTCGTGCAATTTGAACACGCTCTAATGCCCTGTTCACATTATCAGATCGATATTAGTGGGAATGTGACCGATATCCCGTCGTGCAAAGTGAAGTTTTTAACCAAGTGAGCGAAGCGTCTCCGTTTCAGCTTTCGACAAAAAAAATATTTTCGCATTTCTAAACTAATTCTCGTGAAATTTTGTAATCAGGTTCGATAATTATATACATTTTTTTTTGTCAGTTAAAATATAATTTAAAAAAATACAACTCACAAAGCCACTTGTCTAGATAATTTTCATCAGTGTAGGACCCGACACCGATATTGGATCGGATAATGTGAACAGGGCCCAAGCATCGCATTTAGAAACGTCGCGTTCATCATTAATAGTTACATTTACATTGCCCTGAGGTTACATGATTCATAACGGGAAGTTCTATTTTTTACACTCTGTGGTAAAAGTGACATGACATGATAAATAATGACGTGATTCGAGTGAGATTCACTAGCTCTCACATTTTACTTGTTCTAAATTTTTGTTGTTATTACTGGGCTCTAATGAGACAGTTTTTGAATTAAGTAATTTTAACACTATAAAGATATATACGCCAATGTCTGAAAAACTACGACGTTAGAAGGATCAGCTGACGAACGTAAACAAAGGGCATGTTAATATTCTGTGAAGTGGTGAAATATTTACAAAATACTTTGTGATCCGTGCAGCAACTATGGATATTGATGGTTCTTCGGTGACAAATCCTCAAAACATTGGGGAAATAGATCAAAATTTACTTCTGCAGTTTAGCTGTATGAACACTACGGACCGGGATGAACTTATAGGTCAAATGCAGAGGCTTTTAGGGCCTAGCTTGACCCATAACACGGCCAGTTTCTTTCTCGATATGAGCAATTGGTAATTGTTTTACTCATCTTTAGTTATTTATTTATAATATTATGCTTAGCTGTGGCTTTTGAAAAGATGGTTTAATCTACGTACTTCTTTGTTTGGTTTTATGTTATGAATTTATTTAATGTTTCAGGAACTTGCAAACTGCAATATGTTGTTATTTAGATTATACATTACCACAAAAACTTCCATCAATGTCATTGAAGGCTGCTCAATGTCAAGAAACTGCTGTGGGTCCTGGAGTCTGGTAAATACCTTTATAGCATTACATTTGTCTGATAGAGTGACTCATTCCGCACACTTAAAAGGCGCCTGCACAATGGTATCTTTCCTTTGATATTTTCATCATTTGGTATTAAGCAATGTGGCTGTTTGTTGCCTAAATATATATTGAAAAAAAAAATTGGGCACTCCATCCACTCATAGCTAGGGTCCTTCCTGGTGGCCTGTTCTTGCAATGTACACATCATATGTAGCATCAACCTAGAGATAATAAATATTATCCAGAAAAGAAAATAATTTTTCTTGGTAGGGTGTGCTAATTGGGCGGCTTGAGAACTTCTTAAACAGTGAAGTTGCCCACTCACTTGATAAGCCTAATCCCAATAAGGTCTAGTTTCCCCATTGGGTTGGAAGGTCAGATGGCAGTTGCTTTCGTAAAAACTAGTGCCTATGCCAATTCTTGAGATTAGGTAGCGGACCCTGGACATCCTTCAGGATGCAATTGTACTGGGAATAACGCTAGGACGATGATGATAGGGTGTACTAATTGAATTGTTGAGTCATTTCTGATGTATACATATACATGTATCTGCAATGTTTAAATGAAACACAAAGTTACTAACACTTTAACAAAGCCTTTATTTCGTAGAATGTGTGACTAATAAGTAATAATACAATAACTTTATTCTTTTGTTTTAGTTTTGAACAGAATTGGACTATTGCCAACACAGGGTCTGAGAGTTGGCCCGGCAGTTGTAGACTGATCCAAGCTGGCGGCGAGGCCCTCAGTGCTACGCCTGTCTATGTACCCCCCTTACCCCCAGGGCACTCCACTACTGTAATGTTAAAATTAGTAGCACCTAGCAAGCCTGGTACACATAGAGGATATTTCCACTTAGTGACTGAGAAGGGAGACCAAATAGGAGGTAAGTAATTGTTTCGACCACCCTTATTACGGTGACTCCATGTTTGTTGAAATTTCTGTTTGTTTCATGACATTTTAAGTTATTATATAAGAGTCCAGGAACTGTACAACTTAAATTAACAGAAACTCCCAAGTAATGAGGTTGGTTAAACACCTGTAGAATGACCGACTAATGGTAATCTAAGCACGGGAGATCTAAAATGTTACTATTGTGCCTGATAAAAGTGATAAACTACAATAGCAACATGAATGCTTAGATAACAAACTCCTAAATGACTATGATCAGTAATGTATTGTAATGATTAGAGGTATTTACAATACATTAGTGAAATAACTAATCATTATGGACGATTCTCACCAAACGGCCGGAGTCGGCGCGCACGTCACCAGAGTCAAAGGAATTCGAACCCTCCATGCAGAAGTAGATTTGATAATTGAATGGGTTGCGGGCAGGTCGGCCCCTGTCTGCTGTCGCCGGCTCTGCCACTGCTGTTTGGATACGAAGTCCATTCCATTCCATTAGTGGTCGTCCATTAGTGATAGATGAGAATTTTACCATACAGTAGGTCATAAGATATTTGCAATCATTTGGAAAATTTCGATTCCTTGCTTGCTAGGGCTGTTTATGTTGTTACTAAACCTTACTGTGAGTAATGCATAATAATATGTAAATTCAGCAAACTGGTGCCTTCTAATGAAGGGTGTTGAATATATGGGAGTCATTCTACACCTACTTTATTGGATTTGCTTTGATAAACAGCAGCTAAGTAACTTAGATAATTATGGGAATCAATCTAGGTATGCAGAACAGCACTCACCAATAGTTCAGGTTTACTAAGACACTCACAGACAGTTTGCAAGCTGGATATACAACACATCTCTTATCCTGAAACTCCTACTTTAAGAGTATGACAATGGGGTGGAACTTGGCAAGAGCTAGATTAGGCATCAATTATCATATTTAATTGAATAATTATACTTTCTAGATACATTGTGGGTGGAAATCACAGTGGAATCTGAGATGACTATGGCATTGGTGCAGCAACTGGCTGCACTACCCGTCCCAAGCAGTAGAACGGATGACACTGCATCAAGTGTTACTCAGGTGACTAGCTAGCATTATGTTTAACCTTTCACTGGCATTCTCTCCTCCCTATGCAATTACTTCGAGTATCATGTTGCAAAAGTTAATATGAACTTGGAATCAGGAAGATTAGGTAGCAGATAGCGTACAATATGATATGATATCTGAATAAATGATATGACAATATACTAAGTATATATACATAAATACAAATACATAGAACCCCAACTTAAGAACAATAATTGGTGCTCATCACACAAATAAAGCTATGTCTGCCTGTTTACACTAGTTGGTAGTGACACTGCCTCCGAAGCTAGAGGTATATATGTATTGTAGAAACAAACAAAATCTATAAATGTATTGTAGAAACAAAGAAAATCTATAAATGTATTGTAGAAACAAAGAAAATCTATAAATGTATTGTAGAAACAAAGAAAATCAGTGTAAGTCTTTATAAAGTGCACATATTAAAAAGGAGAAATGTTTCAAGCTAACATGGTCACTAACACTAGAATTACTGTTCAAAACGGGATATTTACCATGTATGTTAATATTGTTGAGTTTCCGATATTTCGGCGCTGTTGCAAGCACCATTTTCAAGGATTGACTGACATGCTGGGAGTTTGTTGTTGTTGTTGTTGATGGTGCTTGCAACAGCGCCGAAATATCGGAAACTCAACAATATTAACATACATAGTAAATATCCCGTTTTGAACAGCATTTTATGTTCTTCTACATCATATTAGCTTTCAAGCAATAAAATTACCACATGTCTGGACAGGAAACAACATTTGCTATCAGCGGTTAAACAAGGGTGTTGTGCAAATTGGCCTTGTCGTTAGTAAAAAAAAACAACCATGTGCGTGTCGGGCCACGCGCAAAGGCTCCTGTATCTACTACTACTGCTCTAGATTTAAAACCACTATCCTGTACTTTTGGAAGTCCTTATGTATCCGGTCATTGTGGAAGTCTTTGGGGGAGGCCTATGTCCAGCAGTGGACGTCTTTCGGCTGACATGATGATGATCCTGTACTTTGAATTAAAAAAGGTCGTTTTTTCAAAAGAAACATGGTGCTTGCGTACTCTTGTTGGGGCAAGGCAGTTTATCAGCGATTATATGGATATATCTATACAATAACTTTGTAATAAATAAATCTATCTTCATCTGGCAGATATATCAACTGACTAATTCATTCAAACATATTTTTATTTTCCTGCTTTTTGTTGTGTCTAATCTTTCGAAAATAAGTATATGCAATCTTGCATTTAAATACCTAGCATTCAGTCATTCGTTAATTCACTACCATTGTTGCCCACCACCACCACCATATCAGCCCTAGGAATCATTTACCTGAACTCTCCTGCCGACGTCTATACCACATCGACTTCATGTAGGAAAGAACAGAGAAAGTGGACTCTATTAGCTTCCAGGCTAATTTTGGTGACTGCAGAACAATCCCTAGAAAGTTCGAAACCATCTATTTGTAGTTGAGCCACCATATATATTCATCACTTCTCTGGAATGGGACACCAAGTGTTGTTACATACATGATTACATATCATAAACCCATGTCTATATTCCCAAAAGCTGTAGGAAGGGCAAATTAAATTAAATTCTCAGTGCCACTTTTAAAAATTGTACATTTAAACAAAAACATGTGTATGTTTATATTATCAATGCAGTGTTAGGATACTATCCCATCGTCAGGGCCTTGCGTCGCCCTCATCCAACGGCTTCCCGCGATCTTGACCAGACCTTGTTGGGGGCCTCCCTACGCTGCTGTTCCGTGGTCGCCCACGTATCACATACCTCAACCCCACCCCATACTCTTACCCCATTAGCTTGCATTTAAATGGTTTAATTTTGTTTACAGATGCCACAAGATGACCAGATGTGTTGATGATGACAATGGATGCAGTGTCACAAATTTTATTTATATGGTTTTACCTTACATCACATGAAACATTGGTTATAATTATTACTCATTACTATATATACACATATATACGTCATTTATTTAAAGAAGATTTTTTGATTAATACATAACTACATTTTGTAGTAAAAACTAAGTTATTTTAATTATTCCTTTTATTCAGTTGACTTAATTTCTGAATCACTTAAACCACAATGTACAAATAAATATGATTGCTTAGGAAATAAGTTAAGTACATTGTACATGCCTCCAATTGTTGAGTAGCTTAGTTAGCTGTAAGGTGACAAGAAATATGAATTTGTTAGATATTAATGAAAATTTTACAAAACATTGTAATGAACTGTTAATTTTAATAGCATCACTTATTTATAAATTGCATTGCCATTTAGTAAAATACAATTGGGGTTTCATTTGTAGTTGTAAAACTTATAAGAGTACAATTTGAAAGCAATAAAGGGTTCAACAATACTTTGACCGTTTTTGTACCTACACAATATCATTTACATAGATAAAGTACTGGCCAATCACAGTCAAGGGGTCAACCGATTTGAATGCGGTATTTTTTAATCTGAAAGCAGGTTATCCAATGATGGTTCTTATATATATATATATATATATATATATATATATATTTCTTATTTCATTGCCCCGGCATATATTTATATCCCCCATATTTTAATTACAAATTTAGAAATATTGAACTATATTTCAAAATTTGAATTGCGATTGAATTCTGTAAATTACGATTCCCTTAACTTGGCAAGAAATAGAGAATGTCCCTAATACAAGCTCGGTACTGAATACTCATACAGGCCAAGAAAAAAATACAAAAAGACGGTCAAAGAGTGTGGGAAGCCCAGGGGACGTTGCCAAGTTAAGGGTAAATCCAGAAAATATTTATAATTTCGTGGGATTTTTGGTAGTAAATTTAATGATCTACAACTTTATTAGATATTTATTACTGTTTATGAATTTTTAACATTTTACTATTTCTAATTTTTAACATTTTTTTATTTAAAATTGTAGCGGAATTGTCCAAAACACCACTAAAGGTGATATATTTTTGGCCAGTATTGTAACATAATCATAATTATTAATACCTCAAGTCATAATACCATCGTAATTTTCATATGACATTGAATGTTATGTTGAATTAGATTCTAATTCATCATAACACTTACCTGCTTTTATACTGCCATTTGCATATCAATCTTGGGATGAGGATTGTAATTTTTAATCATGAAATCTTCATATTTAAAATCATTGATGGACTCGACTTTCCGTGTGAACTCTAATGTTGGGAATGGTCTCGGATCCCTTTCAAGTTGCACTTTAAGAGGCTCTATGTGGTTGAGATAGACATGAGTGTCACCAGTTGTGTGCACAAACTCTCCAGCCTGCGGTAAAAGATAGAGCAAATTTGAGTTTTTTTATAATATGACGACAGTGGTAAACAAAATTATGGACTGCCTGATGGTGAAGACAGAGAAAGGACTCACAAGCGCGTTGCCGACCATTTATTGACTTGAGAATCCATTGTGTAACTAGAGACATCTAAGTCCCCTGCTCTCAACACAGTGCATCCTCAGGAGCTCCAGCGACCTTACCAACAGGTACACAACATCACATAACTAAAGACCAAGTAGTGGTGTTATTATGGCTGCGGTATTCTGTAAGATGGAGGTCCTTCGCCAGTTGGGTTGCTCCAAATATGAGAATGTTTCAAAATAATAAATATGTTATAGAATGCTGCATATCCATTCTTAAAAAAAATAACACTACCGTCAGCAAGTATAAGACCAAACACAATTTTTAGTATAATTTTCATAAATTATTACGCAAACCAAACAAGGGAAAAAGATTGCAATAGGCTGTTTCTCACAAGGATTGGACTTTTGCAAACTGGTCGACAGTACGATGGACAGATGAATCAAGGTTGAATGAATAATCAATCAATGATGATCATTTGCATATTTTGTGTTTGGTCTTAAACTTTCTGACGGTAGTGTATATTGTCATCAACAGTCTTCAACTTCCCGTAAGCCAACAAATCCTACAATTCCAGGGTAAGCAATGAGCTAGTGATTCTTTTGGGACTCACGAGCGTCAATATATTGACTACTGTGTCTGCTGGGGCAAAAATTCAGTGTTCATTTCGTCATTATCATCTTATTAAATATTGTTAAGAGATGATAACCAGAGTAAGTTTTTGTTGAACATGTAAACCAATATATGTCCTGAGTTTTATTTGACCAAAATTCTCGCAGTTTGTCACCCTTTCTTTGTATGTTAGAAAAAAATGTTACAATATTCCCGAGTTTTGTCTGCATATCACCAGGCAGCCAGTATGCTTGTTTACCACTATCATAGTATAGAAAAGTCACCGTCATTATAACACATGCAAGGTGGAGTTTGATATGTTTGAGCTTTTGAGAAAACATTGTTGTGTACATGTATCTTAAAATATTTTATAATTTTTTTTTTCTATAAATAGGTAAGCATTCTCATCTGATGGATGGTAAGTGATGGTGGCTGAGGGTTATGCAGTTGAAGGTTATGGGTTACATGCATACCTAGATCATGCATATTCACTATCATCTTGAAAAGATCAAAGTTATGAGTATCTGGGAAAAGGTTTGAATTTATTCTCACCTCAAGGCCTGTAATGTGTGCAATCATGTGGGTCAAAAAGGCATAGCTGGCAATGTTGAATGGTACTCCTAACCCCATGTCGGCACTTCTCTGGTACAATAGGCAGGATAGCTTGCCACCGGCCACATGGAACTGCGCCAAGCAGTGGCAGGGTGGCAGGGCCATTTTACCCAAATCTGAGGGATTCCAGGCACACATCAGCATTCTCCTATCAGCAGGGTTTTTCCTAAAAAAAAAACAACCATATTATACTCCATGGGTATACAGAGAAATTAAAATTCAAAGAAATAATGGCATACTTTATACTATCTATAATATTTTGTAGCTGGTCAATGCCCTGCCCGCTGTAATCTGTTTTAGCATCTACATATTGAGCACCACTGTGTCTCCATTGAAATCCGTACACAGGCCCAAGGTCACCTGCAAATAATATTTAATTTGATAAATAAAAAACGTAGCATATTATTATAACAACCAGCACACATAGGTCGATTTTGGGAATTTAGCTGGCCAAAATTATTTTTCATTGTATTTGTGTGTCTATTTATGTAATTATACGATTTAGTTATTGTGCTTTATATATGAATACAATTTACTAGCTAAAATTGAAAATAATAATCAATATAAGAGGAAATAATGCTTTATTTACAAAAATCACACAAAATCATATTTAAAATAGCTCTAATAAATTATTATTTTTATACATAGCAAAACATAACCTAACAAACAATAAAATAACAAAGAAATTAGTCTTCATCTTCATTTCGTGATTTTACACTGATAAGGAGGTCATATTTCAAAAATCTCTTAAACCAGTCAACCGCAACATTCTGCAACCAAAATATATGACAACAGCTAGCTAAAGGTCTAGAGCTTGTAAGACTATAAGAAATATGGCATGATTCGGCAGGATTACATAACTAAATTGCATTCAAACAAAAAAAAACAAGTATAAAATTATAGACTCTAACATAATTTTATAAAATGCTACAAATACTATAACATAAAATGAATATACTTAAATTATACGATAATACAATGTCACATACCTGAATTATTTGAATCCATCACAATCGTTGAAATATAATAAACAGAAAACACACAGATTGAATTTCTTTTACTCCTTCAACTGAGAGCGCTGAGAACAAAAACGAGCAACTAGTGCGACGGTCAAGTTTCAACTAGTTGTATTTGCACGTGGTCAATTTAATATTGGTGGTGGGGGTAAATTCTTATCACTGGGGTATCCATCTGCTAATTAAGATAAGATTTGGTAGCTAATTGTGACTTTTGTAAATTTGACTTATGGCCAGCTAAATCTTGCCAATCGACCTATGTGCAGCATATCTTATAATTGGAATTATATAGGGTAAGTAAGTATAAATTGTACCTTCTTCCCGATCTGTAAATCCCAAATTATCTAGAAAGGATCTTGAACCATTAGCATCCCAAATATGGACCCCTTTAGAGGCCAAGACCTTGGCATCAGTGGAGCCAGAGATCATCCACAGTAATTCTTCCAAAATACCTCTAGTGAAGACCCGCTTCGTAGTTAAAAGTGGCAATGTGTTGTTTCTAAGCGAATATCTTTGCATTGCCCCAAAAATGGACAAAGTGCCGACACCTGTTCTGTCGACTCTCTTGTCACCTGTAATGCCCAGGTAAGTAATTTAGTATTAGCATTTATATTATCGTTAACGATATTTTTATATACGAAAATTGCCTTACCTGTGTCTATAATTTGCTTTACAAGCTTCAGATATTGATACTCATCATGATGCTCAGTAAAGCCGTTGGTTGCCATGTTAAGGTTCGCT
Organism: Notocelia uddmanniana; assembly: GCA_905163555.1. Classification (NCBI taxonomy): domain Eukaryota; kingdom Metazoa; phylum Arthropoda; class Insecta; order Lepidoptera; family Tortricidae; genus Notocelia; species Notocelia uddmanniana. Next base: position 31,297,881 of record LR991055.1, read on the forward strand.
AAAACACTATAAAGACTTATAATTCAAATAAAACTTGAGATTGTTACTTCAGTGATTATTTACAAATCCGTAGATTTTTACAATTTTTTACAATATGTCCTCAACAAGTCCTACTCCTTATGCACTTCGCGCCAAATTTTACGTGACAGTGGCATGGCAATGACACTGACAGTGACGCAGTATTACCAGATGCCGTACTACAAAAAGCGGAAGCTGCTCTTTAAAAACGCGGATTTTAAGTAATAACGCGGAACATTATTCCTACACTGCCCAAAAGAAACAACAGAATATTGTCTAAATGAAACGGCATATCACAACAACGCACAAGTGTGAGCAGTATTTCCGATGGCCTGCAAGTGTTCGGCTATTTCGTTTGTTCGATAATTTGAATTTACCGTATTTCTATGGGGTTAGCATATCTCTAACCATTGGCAAAAACGCGGGGGAAAAAGCGGAAATGTGGGGTATTTGGCAACACTAAAGGACAGCATCACATCACATGACAGTTTTTGTTGCGTTTTGTTGCTGATCAAGTATTAAACCCTGATTTCAAAGAATGTAATTGCGCGTTGTTAAATATACTAAATTTAGGCACAGGTCAGACTAGACTTCTGGTATTAGTTTTCTCTTTGATTTTATATTTCAAAACAAAACTGGTTTCCTAATGTCTCAAACATGTCTCTATGGCAACAGATTATTATTGGAAATAATATATTGTAAATAAAATCTATTGATATAAAAGAATTATTTTGCTGTAACTGATCATCAGAACACAACGTATTCGTAATTAGCAAAAGCGGTAAGGACGTTGCACCAACGCAAAACCATTGTTACTCAAAGACGGTAGTATTTTTACAACCTGTCTACGAGCTACGTTAGAAACCTGTCTATGATAAATTACTAAATACTTAAGCATTATCATGATTTCTCTCGACTTGTTTCTAAGGTTTATGGAGTAGTATTGAGCACTTTGGCCAGTGAAGATGCCTGGCCAAGAGGCGCCATGCGTAGAGCTCGGCAGCGCTCCTCAGACGCCAAGTATAGGGCCTTCGCCGTCACCGTCGGAAATATCAAGCACTAGCACTCCTGAGCCGCATAATTTACGACCAACACCTTTGTTTAGGTACCTACCTACTATTTATCTTTTAGGTATTCACTTAAATACCTACATAAAATTAAGTACTCATACTCATACTCATTTATTTGCAATGATTTTACACATTACACGTCAAAATAATACATTTCATCATACTCGTATTTACATTAACGTAAGTACTTAAGTACGGATGGACAGACTAGCTGTAGCTGGCATAATCGATTTTATATCGGGTTATCATTTCATTTGTCCCTTACAAGCAAGTTCGTAAGTGCAAGAGGGATGAAAGCTTTATAATGGATCATCATAATCGAGATCAATCCCTTGCTATATATGCAAATAAGTGAAATAAATTCGAGAAAGGAAAACCGGATTTTCTTATTGAACAGACAACCAATCAATTAGCCATCCCAGCCACTTGCCTTTTGTACCTTTCTCGATTGATGATAATTGATAATCAAAAAATGTGGACATGAACGTCGTCTGTTCTGCCTGTTGCCTTTCTGTCGCACTTACCTTCCATTATAGGGGCGTTTGCCCAGCAAGTAAGACGGCGTCTTAGGCCCACTTTTTATTGCTATACGCGGGGCGAGCTTTAAATACTATATTTATACTTAGACTAGCATAGTTTAAAAATAATGATTAGACTATTGATGTCAGGGCGCTCGCATTACCGCCTCCCGAGCCTGCGCAGCCACCGGGACAGGAAGAGCTGGAGCGTCGACTGCCGGGCTACAGGCGCATCGTGATACCGCGCGACCTCACGCTCATCGAGTTGCTGGTGAGTAATGGCATCAGGGCGCTCGCTGTGCCCAGAGCCCGCGCGGTAGCAGCCCTGGGTGCACAATGTGCAGAGAGCCCGCACAGTCCGGGCAGGTGGAAATCAAACGCTAAGTAATATCTACCTACATCTCGAAAAATAGTTAAAATCTCACCTATATATATGAACGCCACCAAAATACGATAAAAGGCTGCGTCAGATTTGACTTGATACATCAACTTGACCGGTCATTGTGTAGATCCCCGGAGAGCCTTTGTCCAGCAGTGGACGTCTTTCAGATGATATGATGAATATGATGATGATGCTTTGCCTGATGCCTGCTTTGCTTAAAGATAAACGTAATAAATGTATCCATGGCATGATGTTGAATTTCGCACACACATAATAAATTTAGCACCTTCGAAAGCTTTCCAATTTCGTACGAGTAGGATAAGTGAAAGTGTAAGCTAGCTAGTCGGTAGGTATACATATTAGCTATCACGCACATTTTCAAGACCTATAGAAACGATCAAACAATGAAGGTTGAAACGCTGATTGCGGCGGCTGCGGGGTGGAGGCGATTTTGCGGTAAAGCCATGGGTTTTCTGTGGGTACCTAAAGCGAACGCGGTCCGGGGGATGTCGCACCAAAAACCGCGCGGGATGGCGGAGCGGAGGCGGCGTGCCATGTGATGCAGTAAGCGACATTCGACAGTTTCGGAAAGATCAAAAATGAAAAACCACCTCCGCCCCGTACCGCGCCGCGCCCGCTCTGTGCGTTTCGATCTTGAGACTCGACTTTTGTCACGTAAATCGCAGATAAGTTTGAAATCTTTGCACGTCGGAAGTACTATTATTACTTATTCTGTGTCTTAAGTATTGCTGAACTGGCACATTTTGTTTGCTGGTACAGAAACAATCGAGCGGCGCGCAGACCGATGAGGAGGTGCTTCGCATTCGCGAGGCGAAGCTGCGCGTGATCGCGGACCAGGTGGGGCTCCGGCGGCTGCCGGTGCTCGCGCCGCGCCTGCGCGAGCTCACGCTCGACGGCAGCGCGGTCGCCTCGCTGCGCGACCTCGGCGTCGGCTTGGCGCGCTTGAAGGTAGCTTGTTACTTGCACGTGTAGCTGACGAGTCCCGTCAACTAGTACAAATTGATTGACCGTTCTGAAAATAACTCTTAGGAGAAACCCTCAAGAACCCATCATCTCCTAAACACGTAATAGAATTAATGCATTGTCTAAGGAAACAAGCTCTGCTACTCCGGATCGTGACACAAACCTAGGTACGTTACTGTGCAGCCACACACACATGAACTCACACTAAGTACGACCGCCAACCACCGATAGTAGTCCCTCGCACAGCGAATTTTCCCCGGAGTCTCATACCTTGTATTATTGTATCATGGAACGATCGTTGTATTTATCTATGTTCGACAGTGCATTTGGATTTTTATCACTTATATCGTTGATTACGCAAGGACATAAAATCCATCATGCCAGCTAAGCAGACCGAGTCCGAGTTCCGGTATTCCGGTGGCTGTCGATGTTACAACAAAGCGAAAAAACGCCGCTGGATTAGCATTGCACGGTAACGGGGTCAAACCGTGAATTTGAAATCGCGATCCAGTTTAAAACTATTTTGAACACTTGAGTGTTTTTTTTATACAATGATGGTGGCAAACAAGATTATAGCCTGCCTGATGCTGCTAAGCAGATACCGAAGCGTATGGACACTCGCGACTCCAGAAGAAACAAAGGGCGTCGCCAACCCTTTATTGACTTAAGGATACGTTAGTATTGACAGCTAGAGACATGCAGGTCACCCAACTTTTAACACAGCACATCCTCGGGAACTCTGGCAACCGTACTCATGAAAAAAAAGGGTGTGAAATTAAAATGGGGGACGTATACTTATTAACAGGCTTCAAAAAAGGACGCCCCGGTGTTTTCCTCAGTTGTGAAACAAAGGGACCACCGGTACAGATGTCATCCGGGTCGGTGGAAGTCTCTTTCTTTCTATATAGGTACAGTAGTTATAAAGTATTGAGATGTTCCTGATGTTGCCCAGATCCTGAGCATAAACCGCTGCGGGCTGACGAGCCTGGACGGCGTGTGGGGACTCAGCGCCCTGCGGGAGCTACACGCTGCCGGGAACAGGCTACGCGATCTGCAACCATTGGCCGGCCTTCAGAAGCTTCATACGCTAAATTTGGCCAAGTAAGTCGTTTTGTAGACTGCAAATGCTGGTAAACGGGCGTGGAGACAAAGTAAGCATGATCAGAAGTAGATCGCTTCTCCCTTGAGGGATGATAGAGTTAAGTGGTAGTATCTTCCCACTATATAAGAATTCCACGGCCATCATCTCCGCTTCCATGTATATAGATGACTCCGAGGAATCTAGGATCTTAAAATGAACGCTCTGAAGCCCTCCTTGGACCTCGCTATTTATATTCTGGATCGATACTTAGGTAGATAGAAACTTTATTCTACCACAACTTACATAAATACATAGGTGGTAGTTTATTGACGTTCATAGGTGCATGCATGTACGAGTAATACGCCTAATTTGAAGAATAAACTACTTTTACTTTTTACATATTCTTAAAGCTAAGAACAGATATCTCGTTGTCTTTCTTGGGGTTGTCACTCTAGTGTTGAGGGCGTTGTGGCGCAGCGCAATCGTATTCTTGACCAAGATTAAGTACACAGCCGAGCACGATTTCGAATAAAATGGCTTGTTGACCTCGTTGTATATATAGTATCCACCAAATTTTACGTACTCGGTGTATGGTGCTCAAAAATATGACACTATTCACAATGGCAATAGAGCCAAATATTTATGAGCATCTTTTCGCTGCATAGGTATTTTGGTATATCTGACTGATGGCGACTGTCTTGCTGTTTACCTCACAGTAACCCGATAGCGGAATCGAGTCGGTTATGGACTCTGGGGGTGTGCGATGCCCTGCGCAACCTGACGCTGCGCGGGACCCCGCTGGCGGGCGCGGAGGACTACCGCACGCGGGTAGAGGCCGCTTTGCCCATGCTCAGCTATTTGGACGATCGCCCGATGCACGAAGGTAGGCTGTTTTGCTGGTAGGCGATTCTGCCCAATATGTTCTGTCCACCAACTATTTTTTTTCTTTCCATACAAGTGACAATAAGCTCGCTTGACATAGGTATCACTTATACAACCTGAAGCAGTACAACATTAGGTCTGGGGGTCTACTCCAAAATTCGAAATCCGAAGTTCGTATGGTGCCGTCCCTTTCACTCATATGGTGTATACAGGAGAGTGAAAGGGACGGCACCATACGAACTTCGGATTTTGAATTTTGGAGTAGACCCCCTGGTTTGGTCGGCCCAGCCTAATGAAAAATGTGTACGCAATAGGGTGTTTAACAACACAAAAAATATTTTTTACGTGCCTAACCATACGAAAATACTCGAAAAAATTAAACGTCAGCTCATCATCATCATCATGATATCAGCCGAAAGACGTCCACTGCTGGACATAATTTTCCGCTAAAGAGTGCCACGATGACCGGTCCTGCCACACCCGCACCCCGCACCCAGCGGACTCCCGCGACCTTTACCAGGTCATTAGTCCACCTTGTAGGGGGCCTACCCACGCTGCTCCCACAAACACGTCAGCTTATTTAAGCAATTTTAATTTTAAAGATTTTTTAATACAAAAACATGAAAAAACCGGCCAAGTGCGAGTCGGACTCGCGCACAGAGGGTTCCGTACCAGAAAAAGGCTAAAAGCTGTTGTATGGGAGACCCCCTTAATTATTATTATTATTTTGATGTTAGTATTTGTTGTTGTAGCCACAACAAAAATACATAATCTGTGCAAATTTCAACTGTCTAGCTATTACGGTTCTTGAGATCTAGCTCGGCGAGTGGTAGCCATAAAAAAAGGGCTAAAATATCACGTTTTGTGTATGGGAGCCCCCTCAGATCATGAGGGAGCCCCCCTTAATTATTATTATTATTTTGTTTTTAGTCTAGCTATTACGGCTCTTGAAATACAGTCTGGTGACAGACGGACGGAAGGACGGACAGCGAAGTCTTAGTAGGGCCCCGTTTTTACCCTTTGGGTATACGGAACCCTAAAAAGGACGCGGTTTTACCATAGTAAATTATGTCGTCATTAGGCACATTTCCCAACAAACTTCATACTAGGTATACTAACCGAGCGTTTTAAACCATTCGTAAAAAGTTGTTGATTTGAGTTTTGACTCTGAGTGAATACCATATTGGTCTAGACCAGGGGTTCCCAAAGTGGTCCAGGTGGACCCCCAGGGGTCCACAGGAGACTCGACGGGGGTCTACGTTGGCGTGACAAAAAAATGGGGGTTTTGGGAATATGGTAGAAATGTGATGTAGGGGGTCTACCAGAACCAGTTAACTTTTGAAAGTGGTCTATGAGAAAAAAAAGTTTGGGAACTCCTGGTCTAGACGGAGCGAGAGGTCTAGGCTATCTAGTTCAAAACATTTTTCGGTGAAAGTGTTTACTAAGCATTGTGTCTACGTTTATTTTGGATTCCGCGGTTCAAAAGTTAGAGGGTGGAGGGGACACACACAATTAATGTGACTTTCGGATCAATTATGTCAGAATATTTTCGCTTAATCAACTTTCTTTTTGAGAAACTTTATATCCACTACTAAAGATGTCTAGATTCGTGGAGTGACGAGTCTCCTCTTGAAATTACGCAATTTTGACTTTCAGTTACGAGTACATGTAGGGAGTGCCCCTCTAAATATTTTTTTTTATGATTTGAATACATAACTATGTAGCAAGTGTAGCAACCGATATAATACACCTACATTTAAAATTTCATTTAAATACACTACTTATATACTTATTATTAGACCCCGGTATCGGCGGTGCAAATTGGTAGCTGTCAAGTTCTTAGGGATGGATAAAAATATTTATGATGTCGATATCGATTCTCTTGCTTTTTCTGTACCATTAGTTTTATATGTATACCATTTTTTGTATTTAGAATTTTATCTATTTCAGTAACAAAGCTAAAGGATTCAAAACGTTTAAAGGAATCCTTAGATGTAATACTCGAGGTTAAAAAAATCTTTCACTATTACGTTTGCATCAAACAGGAATACTTAATTATTTAAAAATACGGAAAGTGATACATAATAATCCTGGATTCACAACTATACAAATTATACAAAGTTTGTTGGAGGGCAAAAGTGTCGAAATTACAGATGTAAATAAGAATACAGTAAAAAATTACGCCAATTGTAAATTTTTGGCTTTTAAGCAGTATGAAGTAGGAAAGTCATGTTCCTTCTTAAATTGATTTTTAGCAACAGAAGACGAAGTCTAGCGCCCTTTAACTTAGAAAAAATGTTGGTAATATATTACGAGACATATATTTCTAAGTTATATTGGGTTTAATGTTGAATATATTCATCGCGACTTCACTAGATTACTAAGTGAAGGCTACTGAAAAAACTGATCGTTCATTAAGAATACGAAATCGTTTTTTTTTCGATTTTTAAGGATACGATTTTTTTCTTTTGGTGGAAATAAAACTGAGGTATATAAATTATTTAACTTTTAATTAAATTGTGAATGTTTCGTGCTATGAAGATAACGATAATTTGTTAGTAATGATGAATAATTGAAGATTTTTATTTGTAAAAAAATATTTAACCCACATAATATTTACTTTGTAATTATATAGTCCTGTTGTATAAAATAAACACGAATGGGGAATGTCTGAAATTTTTAAAAGTCCTTGATTATTTTTCTAATGGGAGGAATAACCGTCGCCATTAACAGAAAAAAGTTTCAGATTTTTCGGTTGCACCATATATTTTATAAAAATACAAACATTTTATATCACCTCGCGTCTGCCCCGTATCGGACTACTAAGACATTTCTAAGTCCGTCGAATATAAAAAAAAAGCCTGCTTGGATCTGTGGTACGCAATGAAATTGACAGTTTATCATAGGTTGGTCGTATGACTTGAACTGTCAATGTCATTGCGTACCACAGATCCAAGCAGGCGTTTTTTTTTTAAATATTCGACGGACTTAGAAATGTCTCAGTAGTCCGATACGGGGCAGACGCGAGGTGATATAAAATGTTTGTATTTAAAAAAAATATATGGCGCAACCGAAAAATCTGAAACTTTTTTCTGTTCATGGCGAGGGTTATTCCTACCATTAGAAAAATAATCAAGGACTTTTAAAATTTTCAGACATTCCCCATTGAAGTCTTAGACTCTCATTGTGGTGAAGAAAAATTATCGACATATAGCTATAATTATCGACATACCTCTAGTATTTCAAAATAATTTTTACCCATCCCTAAGAACTTGAAAGCTACCAATTTGCACCGCCGATACCGGGGTCTACTTATTATTGTGTAAAATGTCTATGACATACGGACAGACAGACATATAGACGGACATGACGAAACTATAAGGGTTCCGTTATTGCTATTTTGGCTAAAGAACTACGGAAACCTAAATAGACTAAGAGCCGTTGTATAATTTTGGCAGAAGACTCTCTCGAAGCGGAGTTGAATGCGCACTTGAGTTCAGACTCGGAGAGCGAATGCGAGGTGGACACCACGGCGACCTCGGTGACGCCTGACGTGCCGCTGGAGCCGCAACCAGGCCCATCACATACACAGTTTGAGGTACATTAAAGGTTATATTACAGGGTAAACGTATAAACGTACTGGAGGTCTATTCTACTCAACGTCTTAGTCTGAATAACAAATTTATATTCATAACGCGTTATCAAGCGTCTAGTTTGATAATGATAACAAAACACAATGCAACTGAAAATCCAAATTGATTTCGTTAATTTTGGAATAATCACCTACCAAACTGAATCTGTAGCTGTTTTTATGTCAAAACATAGCAATTGCCTTGTAAGTTGAACCTAATTTAGATAGCAATTGAACATCGCGGATGCCACTGAGCTTCCTAGCTAGCATACGATAGCTTATATCGTCACATTTTATGTGACGTTTAAGTGACGGCCATATAACGTGACGGTATAAGCTACCGAGTTAGTTAGGCTGTTGCGTTGCGCTATTGCTCCAAACACAGGAATGACAACTCTATGTCGCAGAGTCTGGAGTCGGAACCCGACGTGGCCAGCCCGGCTCGGACGGCCCGCGCCCGCCGCCGCCCGGCGACCACCGAGTGCGCGGGCGAGCGGGCGCGCGCGCCGCTCCCCGCGCGCCCCGCCACCGCGCGCGCCGCCGCCGAGCGCGCGCCCAGCCGCCTGCACGCGCTCAACACGCTCATGGGTACGTCACACGCGTGTATAGAGACAAAGACCGAGCGCGCGAGCGACAATTTTTTTACGAGTTATTGATATATGAGTTTGTTATGTAATTGTTACATAATATAAGAGGCATTCAAATACGTGTGTTGGTTTCATAATAAGATCACACAACTGTTTTTATAAGTACTATTTAACTATAAGTATGTATTAGATATAATTATATACTCTAAGACGAGCCTGGCAATAATAAACGGACCTTTATAACTAACGCGCGTATCTCTCATTTGTTATACCTTACGTTCTCACCTCATGGCGACCGTGACAGGACCTACTACATCTAAAAATATTTTCACTAAATACCACACCTCACGCTTGTGTGATCTTCTCCTGCGGCTCGTTTCATAAAACCACGCTCGTGTTTTAATGCCTCTTACTTAACAGTAGAATACACTATAACGATAAACACGTCACAGACGTGGAGTGGCGCTGCAGCGGCAGCCGGCTGACGTCGCAGCGGCCGGTGTGCGGGAACATCGCGCGAGCGCTTCGTCGCCCGCTGTCGGCGAGGCGGGCGGTGTTGGGTGAGTCTGCCAGCGTGCCAGCAGGGCTTAGACCGTGTTCACATTATCCAGTACGATATCGGTTGGATATGATTCCAAAAAAAATATATGGAAAACTGCTCACATTGTACGAGAGGAAATCGTTCACATTACCAATCATTTTTATCGATATCGGATGCGATAACGATATCAGGTCGAGCAATGTGCACACATGCTTAGTGTGTAGATTGTAACATTAGTAGTAGTAGACTATTCCACATAGTACGCCTCTTTCTTATAAGAACATTTAGAAAGAAACAAAGAGTTTGTCGCGCGTGCGACACAGTTTACGTTGGGTTTGGGTCAATGTGCTACCCGTGCAGGTATAGATTCTAGTGGTCGGCGGTTAAGAAGTCGATCGTGACACCCGTCATATCCATACAGTTTATAACCTCAAAGTGACTTTTAGGTTATAAACTGTATGGAAACGACAGGTGTCAGGATTGACTTCTTAACCGCCGACTACTATTGGCTATGTGCACGTCTGAAACGTCAAACGTCAAAGGTCCCGAGACAATGTCAAAATTCAAAGATGTCAAATAATGACACATGAATATTTTATTTACTTTAGTAAACGAGAAAGACCCCGTATTGGAAATTTTACTGAAATAAATCTAAATATATAAAAGAAGAAACTGACTGACTGACTGACTGACATATCAACGCACAGCCCAAACCACTGGTCCTAGAGATTCCAAATTTGGCACGTAGGTTCCCTATAAGGTCTAGGGGTGCACTAAGAAAGGATTTTTCAAAATTCAACCCCTAAGGGGGTGAAATGGGGGTCCGAAGTTTGTATGGGGAAACAAGATTAGTTGGACTATTTTATTCGAAACTTCACAGGAGTATTTCTAACGATAAATGAGTAAACACTTGTTTCAGGTTTTCTGAAAAATCAACCCCTAAAAGGGGGAAATGTGGTGAAAACTTCTGAAAATCGACATGGGTATTGTTTTTTGGGTTTATCGGGTCGCTGATTACGAAAACAACAATGATTTTAAAATCCCACGTGGAGGACGTGAAATACCATTCCCTCTGTTGGGTTCTAAGGGGGTTGGAATGTCTAAATATTAATATGGGTGTCGTTTTTATGGTTTTTTGGGTCGTTAATTTTGAAAATCGCATTTATTTCAAAGTTTTATGTTGCGGACATGAAAACTTTTAAAAGTTTTTGCCAAAGTGCAAGAAGAAACTGACTGACTGAGTGAGTGACATATCAACGCACAGCCCAAACTGCTGGTTCGAGAGATAACAAATTTGGCATGTAGGTTCCTTATAAGATCTTAAGGTGCATGAAATGCCGTGAATTCCCTATGAAGAGACGACCTTTTTTGATTCAATGTATTGTAAGTAAGTGGTTTTATTAATCAGTGCCGTCCGATACGATTTCGATAAAAATCGATATTTGAGTGTCCGAGAGGACTCTTAATAGGAATCCGAGGTAAACTTTGAATAAAGTAACGGCCATATTTATTTTCTTCATTTCCGTTGCGATTTCGTTCAAAATTGATATCTGAGCGTCCGAGAGGTCCCCTAATACGACTCCGAGGTAAAATTGGGATAATTGGCAGCCATATTGATTTTCTTAATTTCCGTCCCAATTTCGTTCAAAATAGATATCTGAGCATCCGAGATGTCTCTTATTACGAATCCTAGGTAAAATTTGGAAAAAGTCGCAGCCATATTGATTTTCTTCATTTTCTTCCCGATTTCGTACAAAATCGATATCTGAGCGTCCGACAGGTCTCGTAATACGAATGTGAGGTAAAATTTGGAAATAGTGGCGGCCGTATTCATTTTCTTCATTTACGTCCCGATTTCGTTAAAAATCGATATCTTAGCGTCCACAAGGTCTCTTAATACGAATCCGAGGTAAAATTTGGAAAACGTGGCAGCCATATTGATTTTCTTCATTTCCAAACCGATTTCGTTCAAAATCGATATCTGAGCGTCTGAGAGGCCTCGTAATACGAATCCGAGGTGAAATTTGGAAAAAGGGGCGGCCATATTGATTTTCTTCATTTCCGTCCCGATTTCCTTCACAATCGATATCTGAGCGTCCGAGAGGTCCCCTAATACGACTCTGAGGTAAAATTTGGAAAAAGTGGCGGCCATATTGCTTTTATTCATTTCCGTCACGATTTCGTTCAAAATCGATATCGGAGCGTCCGAGAGAATTTTTAATACGAATCCGAGGTAAAATTTGGAAAAAGTGGCAGCCATATTGATTTTCTTTATTTCCAAACCGATTTCGTTAAAAATCAATATCCGAGCGTCCGAGAGGTCCCCTAATATAAATCCGAGGTAAAATTTAGAAAAAGTGGCAGCCATATTGATTTTCATCATTTCCAAAACGATTTCGTTCATAATCGATATCTAGGCGTCCGACAGGTCTCGTAATACGAATTTTAGGTAAAATTTGGAAAAAATGGCGGCCATATTGATTTTTTTCATTTCCGTCCTGATTTCGTTAAAAATCGATATCTAATTGTCCGAGAGGTCTCTTAATACGAATCCCAGGTAAAATTTGTATAAGTCGTGGCCATATTGATTTTTTTTCGTCCCGATTTCGTTCAAAATCGAGATCTGAGCGTCCGAGAGGTCTTTTAATACGAATCTGAGGTAAAATTTGGCACTCCATGCATGCCAGGGATTGTAAAAAAAAGTTTAATGTTACTATATAGGCATGTGGGGTATCTATGGATTGGCTTTTAAAAACGACATAGAGTTTTCGATATTTTTTTCATTTAAATCAACCTTAAAATTTTTTTTTAATCGTATGGCGTTTATTTACGAACCGTGTACGGTTGCCAGTTTTTGTTGCACTTTTAACACCACCCAGGGGTCACGTGTAGGGTAACGGTGGGTACTCCCTACGGACGTAGTGCAACTTCGACCCCCCTTTATCAAGTGAGTGGGAAACTTGACTGTTAGAAGTTCACAAGCCGCCCGAAGGCCTCTAACTTGGCTTAACGACTGCTGTCGTAAACAGCAGCCGGGATCAACGGCTTAACGTGCCTTCCAAAGCACGTGAGTGCTCAGTTAGTAACTACTCAAAAGCGGTCACCCATCCAAGACCTGACCTGCACCCACATTGCTTAACCTCGCATACCGCACGCGGTAGGCGGGTGCCGCTGGGCCACGAGCGCTCTGAATTCTTGATAGTTTGTGCCAAATTTCAATTCAATTGGTCCAGTAAAAGCAACTCGGTTGTAACAGACGGACTAACAGTAAGGAGTGCGAATTAAAGTGAAGCCAAATTTTCTTTTTGGATGCTCCTTTTAATGAATCACAATCACCAAACTTCGTATACCGAAACCCCCAGAATGTAACAACTACTTTTCTGGAGACCGCATCTAAATCGGTTCAGCCAAACGCGAGATAATCGTGGACAAACATACGAACCTGTTTTTTGTAGACGGTTAAAAATTTCGCTTAGTACGCGGGCGAAGCCGCGGGCAAATGCTAGTAAATACATAAAAACGAAACGAATCGTAGAAAACCGTTAAGAAACCAATAGAAAACGTGAAAGTAAATTTGACAGTGGTCCCCGGTAAGTACACATTTCTGCCATGGTGTGCGCTACGATCGCCTAGCTTACCCCCACCACCTACTTCGCACATAGCCAATAGGTACTTACTCCAACAAAAGGCGAGAAGATTTTGCAACCAAACGTTGCAAAATTATTTAGGGAAGTACGAGTATCTTCTATGCCTAAATTTGAAAGCCTCTAGGCCAAATAACCATGAAGACATGATTCGTGACTCAGCATAATTTTGTTCTCCTCTTAAATATGTTAAGTACATACAGGTATATAATCAAATCAGCGATCCCCGCGACGCAGTGGCGTTTTATAGTAGCCAATTTATTTTGACTAGGTAGGCAATAAGATAAGTATTAAGCATTGTACCAATTCCCATCCTAATGGAGGTTTTCTACCGACGACGTGGAGAGAACAGGTGTGACTAGAAACTATTTACTGTCGACGATAAAACAAATGACTTTCATTGTCACACTGATGCTGATAGTAGGTATGATATATCTCACATCGCTTCGTTTTCTCTTCGCCGGTGGACCAAATTAAAAGCCAATTTTAGAAATTGGTTAAAGTTAATACTTTGGTTTCTTACCTCACGAATTTTAGTATTAGATTTATAAAAAAAATAAAATAATAAAAAGAAATTTATTCAATAACACAAACAAGTTACAAAAGAGATGATACATGCACAAATATAGTATGTCTGCGTATTGAAAGGGTTCGAGACTCAGCGAGACCGCTGATTTTCAGTCTCTACCCATGGCCTTACAACTAAGTCTTAAGCCTAATGATAACTAACGAAGCGAGTTCGCTGTCATGACGAGAAGATATATATGTAACTAAATTTAAACGGAAGTGCGTAGGGCTTTTTCTACATTTTATGGGGCTAAATTCGAAACAAGAGAGTGTATTGTTAATTAGTTAACAAGAGTATAAAAATATTCATACATCAGCTGGTGTATGCTGACAACTGTCATGTTTTGGTTATGTTACTGGTAGCCAGTTACTCGAGGTTTTTTGCTGTGACAGAAGCCAATTTTTGCATCCTTTTTTAAACATGTATAGAGTTTTCGTTTTCTTTATAGGAGGTGGTAAATCGTTCCAGCATTTCGATGCTGCAAAACGAAAACTGCCCCTAAACGACACTAACCTATGAATGCGCGGTACGCCTATTGACCCAGTTCTACTGTCATTTGCTCGCCATAACAATTTGTCATACAGATATGTCGGACGGCCGCTGCATTTAATATTAAACATTAGCGTTGCCAACTTCAGCCTGCGTCTGTTTTTCATATTGAGTATATTATATGTGTTCAAATATGGAGTGATGTGAGACCTTCTGTTAATATTAAAACAGTAGCGAATGCATGAATTCTGCACACGCTGCACCCTTTTCTCCGTTTTTTTGTAAAGACATGGACCATAAACTATGTCGCAATAATCCAGATTAGATAAGACTAGTGATTCCGTTAACTTTACTCTGACGGGTGTGTTTACAAATGGTCGAATTTTGTACAGTGTCTTCAATGCCCCGTAACATTTTGCTGTTTTATTTTTAACATGTTCCTCAAATTTTAGTTTTCCGTCAAAGAGAACTCCTAGATTCCTTGCAATTAAGGTTTCTTTTATTGGCTCTCCGTTGATAATAACAGAAGGTTTGACACGATGTACAGCGTTAATTTGTTGCTTTGTGCCTAGTACAACGTATGTGCATTTTTGCGCGTTAAGTTTAAGTCCGTGGCTTTCTGACCAGATCCTAATTGACTCTAAATCTTCATTGAGTTGCGTGATAGCATGATTTATATCTGTTGTATTCGAATTGGCAGATATGATAATCTGTGTGTCATCTGCGTACATTTGAGCAAGGCCTGATTTTATGGTTTTCAATATATCTGCAGAGTAAAGAGAGTACAAAGTCGGGCCCAACATTGAGCCCTGAACTACACCCTTAAGCACAGGTAAGGGCTCAGATTGGATCCGTATACCCAATTCATTTGTGCATTCTACTAGTTGCATTCTGCTCTCGAAATAACTGCTGAACCAGGAACAAACAGTTTCATCGCAACCATAGTATTTTAACTTTGCCAGAAGAATACCCAGGTCTATACAATCAAAAGCGCGGCTGTAGTCTAACAAGACCAGAATTGATGATTTATTTTCATCTGAGGCTGTTAATATTTCGTCAACAATATGTAAGAGAGCTGTGGTAGTGCTATGGCTCTTTCTAAACCCAGACTGACTTTTCGGTAACATATTGTTTGCCTCTATGTACGACACCAGTTGCTGCTGTACTGCTTTTTCTAAAATTTTGGACAATGCCGGTAATAGCCCGATTGGTCTGAGGTCTTTTAAAGTCTCAATGGGGTCTTTTTTGGGTATTGGTTTTATTAGAGCCGTTCGCCATGATGCAGGAAAATATCCTGTTTTAAGAGACGTATTTATTATATGAGTTATAGCCTGTAAGGAATGAGGTAAAGTAAGTTTTATCATTTTCATTGATATAGCATCAGTACCCATGGCATTGGAAGCAATTGAGTTAATAATTTTACTCACCGTTTCGGGCAATAGTTCATCGAAGGCAAACACGCAATCAGAAAACCTGGAATTAGAGTATGTAGATATTAACGTAAGATTTTCATATGTTTGCGGTACTGTCTCAATAAACGACTTATTAATTTCTGTTGGATTATAATTTATAATATTGCTTGACATAATATTAAGTATATCTTCTTTGCGTATTAGTTTCTTGTATCAGTGAATAAAGTCATACCTACTTAAGAGGGCGCAGTACGCTCGGTCTGGCTCGGTTCTCCATACAAACGTATTTACCCTCTCATTTTAAAACGCCATGCTAGAATAACATGAAAATTTGTATACACAATGGGATTCGGCATATCTAGGTCGGAAATTAGTTTCTGTTGCTAGAAATTGTAAAAGAAAAAAAATTACCGGTTTTTTGAGTTTTTTACGGCTTGTATGAAAACCTTAATAATCGCTGTATTTTTTCTCCATTATAATTTCAAGCAACAGAAACTATGTTCCGACCTAGATATGCCGGATCCCATCGTGTATACAAAGTTTCATGTTATTCTAGCATGGCGTTTTAAAATGAGAGCATTATACCCCGGTACTAGAGCTAGAGCCTTAATCTTGTTTGAAATTCTTGATTAATACAGTTTCGTCACAAAGGGAAACGGCATAGTTTCAGCCGTTGTAATTTGGTTGTAATAGGATGTTGAAAGTTACGCTCCACTAGGTTCGCCCAAGTTCACGACGTCATCATGCTAAGTATTTGCGAGGTAACTGTAGCCAGGGAAGAAATTTTCAACTTAATGTTTTAGTATTTGCACGCCTTACATGGCTGAATACCTGAACTGAAACATACATTTTTTTTAATTCTTATAAGACTGTATTCTCGGCAAATAAAATTGATTGATTGAAGTAATTTAAATGTCACTCAAATCCGCACTCTTGGCTATAAGCGCCATTAGGCGCATCTTGACGCTTTAGCGCCTTCAGCGTAACCAGCCCGGCTAGTATGATAGCTTATACCGTCACGTTTTATGTGACGTCTCAGTACATTTTTGCCATATAACGTGACGGTATAAGCTATCATACTAGCCGGGCAGATAGGGAATCGAATGTCCTTGGTTTCATATACTTAAGTACTTCGTTCTATCTTTTAGCCCAGAATAAGTAATAGGCGGTAATAGTTGGCACAAGCTTATAGCATCGTACCCTCAGTTGTAACGCTCATGCTGTGCATACGCTGGGTCCTGCTGCGCTACCGCGAACTTCGAAAATCGAACTTCGTGTCGTACCGTCCCTTTCACTCTCGTGTTATACTCTATATGACGGAAAGGGACGGTACGATACGAAGTTCGATTTTCGAAGTTCGCGGTAGCACCCCTGGGCACAGTCCTGCCTATAGCTAGCACAATAGCTTATACCATCACGTTTTATGTGTCGATTTTTTGAACATTTCGGCCATATAACGTGACGGTATAAGCGACCGTGCTAGCTATATAAGTATAGGCTGGGGTCTGGCTTGCGTAAAAGAGGGATCCAAAAAAATTCATAAACGCGTACCAATAAGAATTATTGATTGCACTTTCATGCGGTTACTATTACATCAAGATTTATACCACGCAATATCCTTAACACAAGACACGTTGTTGGTATTATCTTACTTAAGAGAAAGCGCTATAAATAAACGTTCGAAGAGAAAATGACAAATAGCTGTGCAAAGACTTGCGCATGACCTACTCGTATGACTATATAGATACCTAATCAAAATAGGCACCATAATGGCGCAGCTATTCACATTACAGAGTGACATCAGACACGCGATCAGAAATGGCAAGACATGATCAAGTCTTGCAAGGGATAATTTATTTGAAATTAAATAATTTGCAGAAAATTATTGGTCAGTGCACTCTACATCCACCACCACCACCACCATATCAGCCCTAGGACGTCCACTGCTGGACATAGGCCTCCCCCAATTTCATGGGGGGTAAATGCCATAATCGCCAGGCTTGGCATGCGGGTTGGCGATCGCAGTATCTCCACCGCACTCTAGGAATGCTGCTGCCCATTCCCCGGTGGTCTTGCCCGGTGGCACTCTGCATCATAACAACGTAACGCTTACGTCACAACCCAGATGCACACAAAAAGTACGGCATACAAAAAAAAACTGATAGGGTGACCATAATTTAAGTATTATTTTTTATTTTGGTCACAAAAAATATTACACGGAGTAATTTTCTCTTATTCGATCAATTAGACAACCATTAGTACTATTAAACTGAATAAGTGATTAATAATGAATTAGGAAAAAGTGATTTTTGATTATGACTTCGATTTCATCCTGTAGTGACGAGTAGGTACGGCCGGGCGCTCTTCACTTTAGGACCCATTTCGCAAAAATCTTTTAATGTCTGTACAGTTTGACAGGGCTGTCAACCGTAAGGGGGTTTCAAATCAAATTCCTTGACTGTACATCAGCATCACAGTCACAGAATAAGGAATAGTACAGTTAACAGACACAGTTAGCAGACCATATCTGAGTAATAGAACTAATAGACCATATCTGAGTAATAGAACTAATAGACCATATCTTATTGTAATAAGGTTCACAGCCCGGCTAGTATAATAGCTTATACCGTCACGTTATATGGCCAAAATGTACTGAAACGTCACATAAAACGTGACGGTATAAGCTATCATACTAGCCGGGCATGTTGCTGACTACCTGTTGGCTACTTGTTGCCCAGAGACTGTGTTTACTTATTTTTAACTGTCATTGGAGACTATAGATATCTGTATTATTGGATTCGGAGACACATATATGTTACATCTCCTGTTACGTGGTGCTCAGGTATATAGCCTGTTGTTCATTACTACTGTTGTCATGTCAAAATTTCATATGGTATTAATTATTAATTGTTGTAAGTATACATTTTCGTGGACTTTTTAAGGCACGAGTGAATAGGCATCTTCTGGGTGAGCTCGCTTCATCGTCGGCCTCATCTTTGCCCCCTGGCTAGATGCTGGCCAAGAGCAATACCATTTTTAATAAATAAAAAAAAAACCCCACTTACGTATTGTGAACCCCCATTTTTTTGTCACGCCAACGTAGACCCCCGTCGAGTCTCCTGTGGACCCCTGGGGGTACACCTGCCCGGCTAGTATGATAGCTTATACCGTCACGTTTTATGTGACGTTTCAGTACATTTTTGCCATATAACGTGACGGTATAAGCTATCATACTAGCCGGGCTGGACCACTTTGGGAACCCCCGAATAGACTAGCCGTCTCTTTCTAATTAGTACATACATAAAGAGACGGATACTCTATGTCGATGTCGCGCATGAGATAGCTCGCGCGCCGTCTAGAGCTAGCCATGCAGTATGTCAGACCGTGGTCAGACCAGTATGTCGTGGTTGTTACGAATCTCAGACTTATGAGTGCTTATTAGGTTGTGAATAGCACAGCAGGTCATAAGACTTATAAGATATCACCTCGTGTAGTTTACATTGTTAGACCAACAAGATTTCGTAGGCAGTCTTACCTAACCTCTCTTGACCCTTTAGATCGCCGTTATGTCATTTTATTTGTATGACGTTTTTTTGAACGTTGACCAGCTATTCATAACCTTCCTTTGTGTGTCTATGAGTTACAGAAATACGTATTTCGTAACCAGCAACCGCGTATCAAACAAGTGCCCATTAACAATGACTATTGTGTGTTTACCCTTTGAACGCCATTCTTCATTAGTTTCATTACCGGCAGTGTAGAGGCGAATTACAAAATTTGGCGCCCCGGGCCAGTTAGCTTTGCTGCCCCATATTAAAGTGATGATAATATATTTTATTTAAAAAAATACCAGCAATGAGTAATGTAGGGCTTTGCCACCCCTCGCAGCCTGCCGCCCCGGGCCATGGCCCCCTTGGCCCTAGGGTAAACGCCCTTGCGGCAGTGGCACTTACACGCCAACTCATTTTCCATATGAATCTTAGTGTACCTACAGGGGTGTTATTTACCGAATCGTAGTCACCTCTCACCTCACCTGATTTTAAATGGAAACTGTCAAAATTTGACAAATGCCATTTGACAGTTTCCATATAAAAACGGGTGAGGTGCAAGGTGACAGGTGAGTTTGTTTGTGAATAAGAGGGCAGCACGAAGGTGACTTTGTCAACGTCCGTCCGTCATAACACCTACCTATGGTTGTTACTGGCGCCGAAGGTACGAAAACATGCAACACCTTTAGTACAAACGCCAACACCATACCATACCATTCGTGACCCTTATTTCACTAAGAATAAAGTGCACAATGGTCAGTTAACCGTGTTGGCGATGGTACCATACTTAAAATTGTTTTCTTAAACTTAACTAACAACAAGGTCGAAACAATAATTGGTCTTTGAATGAGGCATTAGCGAGTAAGTTGGTAATTTAGGTAACTTATGGTCGTTGCCTTAAAACACTCAATTCATGAAGTGTGTTATCTATGAACAGGAGCCCGACCATCGATATTGAGTACCTAATCCTATTGGAGTGTTTTTTTTTGAAAAATACGTAGGCAAATCAATATCATTGAGGCAAATGAGACCGCTTGTTAAGGCCATGGGTAAAACAATTTAAATTTTCAGCGGAAGAAGAAAAGCTATTGGTGGGGCAAAGTGTGGAAGTCGCCAGTCGGAGCATTGCGAAGGAGATACCGCGTGCGCCTTGCCTGGAGGACTGGGCGGCGTTCAGGAAGCTGACCGGGTTAGTGCCTATTACTAGTATTATTATTTATTCTTATTGGTAATATTAGTTGGTATATTCTTCCCTATTCTGCGCCACTTCACGCTAGTTGGGTACGCTGAGGTTGGCTAGATGTGATGATGTGTGATGTGTCATGGTTAGCTTCGTTTTCCAGAATTTCCAGCGGGATTAGGGACGACCAACCGGACTACTATATTCTCACAATCGATTCTAACAATCTTGATGTTGTTTACTGTACGGGCGTGAAATATTGATCTACCTAGCCTAGCCTATAGGCACACCTAGGCAAAGCTCGGGTTCGCGGTCACGAGACCGCACGTTTACAACGGCATCTAAATTAAGCTGCGTCGTCTTTCGCTAATATTTGTTGTTCTCTGGCGGGAAAGCAACTGGACGTCAACATGAGGATCTTTGAAACTGGAACAGATAATTCCATCAAAAACATAAATGTGAAAAATGGCAGCCAAGTTCAATATGCGATGTGGTTGTCGTCTTCACCGACAAAAGAATTGAGATCTAAATGGGTGCAAAGTTCCGTAGATTATCTGAAAAGTTGCCAAATCTGGCACTAGATTGTTTACAGTAAAACTAACTACGTAAGTTTATTGCGGATTAATGCATTTTCAGCTTTAACATGGCAGTTTTCTTAAATATCCAACAGCTTTCTTGGTATTATAACATACTGCAAAGAAACCTGCCAAGTTATATAAGGCTCAAAATGCATTAAGCTGCAATAAATTCATCATCATCATGTCAGCCGAATGACTTCCGCTGCTGGACATAGGCCTCCTCTAAAGACTTCCACAATAAATTAATTTACCTCAAATAATTGAAGATATCCCTCGATTTCTCCAGGACACTATGATCAGATTCTTACCTGGTAACAGTGGTAACTATCGGACCACGCCTAAATAACAAAGAATTTTTCAAATCGGTTTATAAATGACGGAGTTCTGAAGGTAACAAGCATAAATAATAATAAAACTGAAAAAAATCACTGTTTTCTTACTTTTTTGGTGGACACACAAAATTACCAAGCTGGACGCCAAATTTCACCTTTCTCGTTCTAGGTCACCTGGAAAAGGGTTAGGTTTTTGATTTCATTATACTAAGGCTGGGTTGCACTAAACCGTCTGTAATCATAAGCTGTGTTCGTTAAAATTTGAATGTATGGAAAGTTTGGCAAGTTTCTATGGGATGACAGCTGCCGGCGCCATATTTAACGTTGATCGGTCTGTGATCTTAAGTTGGTGCAACCCAGCCTAAGTCAGTCAAGTCAGTCAGTCAGTGCCAGTTTTTTGAACTTTAATATCAGAATAACTATTTCACCTATATTTCTGAAATTTGGGGTTCTAGTTGTTCGAAAGGATCTTAATACATGCACCGAATTTTATTTTTTAGGTTTATTTTCAGTTATTGAGGGGTCAAAAATATTCTGACGAATTGAGAACTTCCTCCTTTTTTTGAAGTCGGTTAAAAAGTGACAGACTATTATTGCCAAACAAATCAGATGCGGCAAAAATATCTGACGCGTTCTAACTATTTTTAAGGAAAATAGAGTCGTGTGAGATTCAATTCAATTTGCACGTACATGAGTTTACAATATTAACACCAAAGTCTTATGTAATTGTTAAATGACATACATACTTATTTAACTTACTATAAGTATAATTACTAGTAAATGACAAATAAAATAGGAAAAAAAAATACGAACAAAGTTGTGTAACAAAATCATGGCACAAACGATATTAATTTTAAGTTTTTTGCAAAATACTCTAATGCTATCGGAAAATAGGTACGTCTACAGGATGTTTTTATTGAATTCAGGGTGTTTTTGTCGGCCTGTTTAGCCTAGTTGGTAGTGTCATTGCCTCCGAAGCTAGAGGTCCGGGTTCGATTCCCGGTAAGGGCATTTGTTTCTGTGGTGAGCAGAGACATTTGTTCCTGAGACTTGGACTTTTTCTATGTATTTAAGTATATATCTATTAAATATATCGTCGTCTAGTACCCATAACACAAGCCTTATTGAGCTTACTGTGGGACAAGTTTGATTTGTGTAAAAAATGTCCCCTAATATATTGTTTTTTAAATTCCGTTAATTGCGAGGGCACAATCCTAAGATGAAATAAAGTAATCTTCTCTAAGACACTAGTATCTCAATTCGTACCATTGCAAAGATATCCAAGAACTCATGTTCGTTAATTAACACCCCTAGTATAGTATGAAAGATTCTTAACAATTAAACAACGTCATAGAGAAAATAAGTAAGATAGAGAGCTCACTCCATATGACTTCATACATCATTTTTTACTTATTATTTCGTAGTCGACATCTAGCGTTAAATAGCGGAATTATTAGTACTGTTACTCTACAAATTCTACAATAGACGCCGTGACGAACGAACAATCGAATGCTCAACCATTTTTAGCTAATATTATAACCGGATTAACCGGAACTCTGTTTTGAACTCATTCTGCTTTAAATATTAGTAGTAAATTGTTGAGAAATACACTTTTCGTCAGTAGCGACATACGTGACATCTAGTATCTTTATAGCAGTACTGATAATTCTGCTATTTGACGCTAGATATCGACTACGAAATAATAAGTAAAAAATGATGTATGGAGTTAGCTCTCTATTCTGACATCCATTTTTCATCATCACAAATTTCAACTAATATCCTATACTTATTAAAAACTTACAAAATAAATAATTTAAAATAAGGGGTCACCCCGCGGCATCGTGCCAAAGATGCTGGCAGCATTTCCTCGCTGTATAGCAACGCTGATGCGTTGTGCGAGGAAGCTGCCAGCCCTTTGGTCACCAGTGGTGTCCACTAGCCTCTTTGCCACTTCTTTAAAGAGGTCATGGGCCCTGGGACCCCACGGACCGAGGGTCTCAACGCCGAACGGAACGAAGTTATATTCGGCGCCGAGACCCCTATATTTGCTTTGCTTAGCCTTTTCGGCCGCCTCTGCCGCCGCACCCGCTCTGACTGAAGTTCCGTGGAGATGGGAAGGAGCCAACGTGTCCACACACGTGGCGTCCCACACTAGCACACGTCCCATCTTCCACGGAATCAAAGACATACCATCCGGCCTCTTGCCATCGTCTCTAAGAATGCCGGGTGGCTCTAGTAGCGCCGGCACGTTAACGGTGGCAAGAGAACGGCGGAGAATGTCGTTGAGTGCGGCGTGTCTAGAGAAGCGGCCTGCGCTCTTTTGGCAAGAAAGTCCGTGATGTCCCAGGGTGTCGACCTCGCTGCCGCAGGGGCACCTGTGTGGAGCACAAACCCGGACACCGAGTCGCAGGCAGGTCGCCACACGCAGAGTATGGGCTTCGAGGAAGGTGCCGGTATGCACTGATGGATAGGCGTGCAACCAGGCACCTGCTTCTCTGGTACCCACTGCTAAAATTCTGGCCCGATCGGAACCGCTGCGACTTAACTCCACGTTAACTCTTAAGGCCGGTTTTCATTCACCCTTGGTGATATTATTAATTATTTTGCATGAAAATGAAAAAAAAAATATTTTTTTTAATTTTGAAAAACTAAATATGCTACGTCGTTTCTATGGCTATACATTGGCTATATATATATGCTAGAAGGAACGGAAATTAAAAAATATATCCTGTATACCATTAGCGTCTTGTAATGTCTTGTAATGAACAAATGTGTAAGAATTCTGAGATACTAGCAATCGCGAATTGAACCCGCTGCGCGTGTAACCAGTTGAACTCCCTGTTTCCACCTTGTGAGGATGTGACATACGGTTGTATGAGAATCGTACTCTTATTGTATGCTAGCATTTGATTTTCAAAGCGTGACTCTGACGTCAAACGTTCCACGGTTTCGTTCCATTATTGCCGATATTGTCAATGTTTTGCAGAAAATTGTAAATTTGTTATGGTCAAGTCAAGCTGTAAGTAGGTAGGTATAGTTACCCTGTATGTCCCCATGTCCCCTTTGTCACCTCAATTTTGCAACGTGACGCACGATTCTTTGTTCTCGTACACGTCTCATTACTAAAGTACAAATGAAGTGAGAAGAGTTTTTAACTGACAAAGTTTTTATGATATGACATAAGATTGAATTTCGTCTGCACTCTGTGAAAAGGGGTTCTCACTAACCTGTTTATTTTCTAACCGTGTAAGCGGTTTCTCTCATTGCTTATTTGAGTCAACATGACGATAGAATGAGTAAAGACGGATAAACAAACAAAGGTTAGGTAAGTTTATTGTTGTAATGTAAGGACCCGGAGATCAAATACCTACCTACCTCTCTGCAAATGTGTGCCCAGCTCTGCTGTGTGAGCTGTGTCAATGTTACTGTACTGAGGTTAGGGTCATTGCGCTGGTTAGCGACCACTTAGTTGAGAAGGCCGGTTAAGGACCACTTAAAAGATGTGAGTTGGTGAACTGAAAATATGTTTTCTCTTTATTGTAATAGTTTCCTATGCCTATTATGCATATATATTATGTACTAATTACAACATTTTTAAGAGTCTATAAAAATGTAAAATATAAATAAAAAACAAAGCAGCGTTCCTTTTTGGGTGCTAAATGGACCCATTTATTTTCATTTTAATGTTAAAGTCACTATAAGTGTCCGTCAAACCGTTGGTGATCAGATCAATGTGATCATAAGTTACTTCCGTTAATTTAATTGCATGGGTAGATTGAAAGTTTTCTGTATGGGTTGACACCGTTGACAGCTGCCGACATTTTTTAGAGCGCGGGTTTCATATTTTCCTCACACATATAATAAAAGAGCCCTTGAAACGTGCTTGCGGACTTTTAAAATATACTTAATTGTAAAAAGAAATCCATTGTGACCTGAAATTGTTTATACAATTCCTATTGGTAACTTTCGTTTCACAACGGAATCAATTAAATTGTAGACGAATTAAAAGCCTTAACCCTTAAATGCATGATATTTTATTTTTGTCCGAAATACTATAATAATATAATATGTGATACCACCACCACCATAACAGCCCAAGGATGTCCACTGCTGGACATAGGCCTCCCCGAATTTCATGGGGGGTAAATGCAAAAATCGCCACGCACGCATACGGGTTGGCGATAGCAGTATCTCTACCGCACTCCAGGGATGCTGTAGACCATCCCACGGTGGTCCTAGTCGTAGTTTTAGGACATACCCGGGTCCATACACATAGTATGTAGTAACATAATAGTTTATTAATACAGGAAAAATAATTCAAAAAATAAAATTTCAAATTTTACTGAAAACATCGATGTTAGAAGTTACATAGGTCAAATATAATTTATGTAAATACATAATTATTCACCACATACATATAAAAAAAAATTTTATCACAAATAGTGTTATTTGTGATATGTGATATACCTATAATGGATTTTATTTTTAAACTGGCGATTTTTTAACCACGTGTTTTTTTTAAACGTACGAACGCCCGACACCTCAATGCCCAATAGATGACACCGATCTGTCACCTCTATTGTAATGGCATTAGATTGAAGGTGCCAAGTATTGGGTCAGCGACGAGCACTGGTACTTTTACCTTGATAATTTTTTAATACAAAACTGTAAAAATCTGAACGATTAATATAAAAATCAATTAGTTTTTCTGACAAAGAACAGTTAATTATGTTTTTTTTTGAATAAAAATTGTCGATTTTGTTAATGTAGGCTGCATGCAACGATGGTCCAAAAATTTAGTACTTACCCTTATAGTTTCCCTGTAGGTAAGGTATAGGTATCCTATATGTCCCCATGTCATCTCATTTTTGCAATATGTATATCTTACTGTTTTATATTTTTAGCATCGACATCGACATCAACTTCGACGCGCGTCCGCACCAGGGGGACGCTGCCACCGCGCTGGATCGTTTGGAAAGAATAGAAAAAGAGACGTTGGAACGGCTCAAAGAAGAAGCTTTAAAGGAGACGTTCGATCCTACGGCATCGACGTCGGCGAGTTTCAACGTGAGAGCTCAGAGCGAGTCCGACGCGTGGAGCGAGGCGGGCTCGGGAGACTCGGGGCCCCGGCCCGACCCGAGGCTCGAAGTCGACGTGTTATTTAAAGACATTGTAGCTATGGGTATTCAATCGCAACTTTAACTGTTGCAGGATTTTAAAATGGCCATTTGTCTGATCAGCGTCGCGTGCTGAGCCAATCAACTTTTAGTGTAAGTAACCAAAATTGGTCCAACACTAATGCAATCACTTCACTGTCCGTCTTTCGTGGATAGTTTTTTTTCTAGGTCGTTGCAATAGTTAGGTTCCTATCTACCTACATATCTTCAAGCCACGTCTACTGTGATTGTATCTATGGATTTATGTAGAGTATAAATCCTTGGGGCACGTTTTGTGACAATTACGAATGAAGCCATATATTGAACAGTGTTCTCTTAAGAGTGATGCTACTTCATATTTATATTATAACATAACCATTTATTCGTGTACACTTTATTGGGACAGGATAACAAAGACAAAAAAATAATCGATCCACGAAGTACCTAATTGAACATGTAAAAACGGTAAAATAAGGTTTGGAATTCTCTGCCGGCGTCTGTATTTCCGAGTTCATATAACCTGGAACTTTTTAAGGCACGAGTGAATAGGCATCTTCTGGGTGAGCTCGCTTTATCGTCGGCCTCATATTTGCCCCCTGGCTAGATGCTGGCCAAAAGCAATCCCATTTTTAATAAAAAAAAAGAAAAAAACCGCAATCAGAGTAGAAGTTTGTTATGCTGTATTAAAGTTGTTCTAGAGGTTCTCGATATTTCAGTCAGTTGAGACAATTGTGGCACCGGGATTAACTGCCTTTTTCGTAAAATATATTGAAATCTACAAATATTACAACATATTCTCTCATATCGTAATCTTTATATTTATTTCGTATCCTCTTTCACTGATTAACAATTAGGAACTCTTACTTACCTCATTCACGCGCGTGAGGTACGTATGACGAAAGCGCAGTTAAACCGACGTTTTGACGCGTTGTTAAGTTCGACGTCTATAGCATCTGTGCACGTGGACGGGTTAGGAAAAACGAACGACGAAATATTTGTACCAGAATACTAGATTGTACCTTTGGGTTAACATGTTAATTACCGAAAATGCCCAAGTGTGACCCGACAATTAATGTTAACCCTTCATGTTCCAGTCTGTTTTTAATAAATAAATTTGTTATGCATAGTCACTTTTATTTCTGATTCATTATTTTATTGTTGGGTGTGTGTATTGTAATGAAACTGATTAATTAAATACTCGTAGTATGAATGTTTAGTTTTATAATTTTTTTCTACTAGATACCTATAACTTTGCATACTTACCTAGATAAACAGATCTTCAATATGTATAAAAAAGTGGACAATCTTACACAAAGCAATCTAGTCCCAAACTAAGCAAGGCTTGAACTGCTCATTGGCAAGACATAGATGATCACATATTAATGTACCTACTTAACAACTCTGTATCTTACAGCCTACCTATGTTAATTTTGTACTAAAGCAGTAACGCTGCTAACGAAAATTTCAAATTAATTTTTAATTTAGTATGGGATGGCGCATCGTTACTGACGATTTCTCAATGTAATTTGAGACGTTGGTGCCGTTAATAGAAGCCTAAGTCTTCTACGGTAGATGTCGCTGTACGCCACCCTAAGGCGTTGTAAGAGGGAACTAGTGAAGGATTTCGTGGACGAGCTTGGTTGTTCCGATAGCTCAGAAGCTAGAGCGATTGGCCGCGTATGCCAGATGTCGCAGGTTCGAATCCTGCTCGGAGCATTGATTTTTTCAAGTTTTCCCTACCTATGTTCTACAATAAATGACTCTGATTCTGAACATTCATAAAATCAGGGAAATTCAGGAACAATATTGTTGAACAATTGCACATCACAGAAACAAATGCCCTAACCGGGATTCGAACCCGGAACCACCATCAGCTTCGTAGGCAGGGCTCTACTAATTGGGCTACAGAGATGGTAGGATCGCGTTTAGGTCCGATATAACACATTCGCGTCCCTGTCACACTCAGCATAGTTTACCCATGTAGTGACAGCATAATATAATCTATATATATAAACGTCTATGTCCTGACTGACTCATTCACTCACTCATCAACGCACAGCCGAAACTACTGGGGCTAGAGAGTTGAAATTTTCACTGTAATTCAGGTTAATGACGTAGATAACCAATAAGAAAGGGTTTTTAAAAATTCAACTTCTAAGGGGGTGAAATGGGGGTTGAAAGTTTGTATGGGGATGGAGTAAAAGAAAAGCAATTTAAGGTTTTGAAAAAACCCACCTCTAAGCGGGTTAAATAGGGGCGCAAATTCCAGCATAGAAGATTTCGATAGCGCTTGGTGAGGAGTACATGTAATTGAACTTTGAGGATCATGATGGAGCAGAAAAACATGATAGGGAACTGTTAAGGGGTTAGATATCCTGTTTTTGGGCGCTTTTGTTTATGTTTGCTTAGCAGCCGTTGTAAACGAACTTCTGAGGGTCTGATGATGGAGTAAAACAACATCACAGAGAACCTTTCGAAGGCATATAGCTACTTGACCGTGTTTGGGCTCATTTCATCGTGTTTGCTGAGTAGCTTCTGTACATGATCTGATGGATCAGAGCAATATTGCAGGGAATCTTGCAATTATTTAGTAAACCGTGTTTTGACTCTTTTGATAGTATTTATTGAGAAGCCTCTTCTCCTGAAATGCTGAAGGCCTGGTGATGGAGCAGAACAGCACCCTAGGGAACTTTGCGAATACACATATGTGTATTACCGTGTTGTGATTATTTTGATAGTGTTTTCTCGGTAGCTTCAGTACACGAACTGCTAAGGGCTTCAGGTTCATACCGAAACAGAATAATGTAGTAAGAAACTTTGTGAAGGCTCATAGATAGAATACCCTAATACAGCTCTTTTAAAGGTGTTTAGTGAGTAGCTTCTCTACAAGGACTGCTAAAAGTAGAATTTTTGCTCATTATACCCGCAACGGAAGGTTACATGTAAGCTGTATGTCCCCCAAACACATCGGCCGATTTAAATGTATAATCATATTGCCGTTTTGGTTTCAGTATTATTATGGGGTTTTGTGATTTATCGGCGATACGTGACGTAAATATGCCACGGGGCTCTAGTAAACCATCCTGTTATGCTGTATAAAATAATTTCAGGATCAAAACGGCTTCACTAATTTAGATGTACGGCATCCTTAATTAATTCCACTTTGCCACTAGTTGAAGTTTAAAATGAATGGTCCAATTAGCTAATATACCTAAAATTTCTTGTTCTTGTGAAAGAGGCATATGAGTACGAGCTTCTAGTGGGTTCGCATTTACTCGTAGTGCGCTTTCTGAAGGGAAAAGCTTCGGACTTTCGGCTCTACGCAGAACTCGGCCTCCGCCTTCGTGTGCCTTCTCACACACCTTTGTAAAAAAAACCGACTTCAATGGGGGAGGCCGGTAAAAGATTATTATACTTAGATGGTGCACTCTTAGATAGATATACAATAAAATAAAAATGGTTATAATGTATAAGACAAAAATAATGGTTGTAATGTGTAATGTAGAAGACTAAGTACCCTCAATTCCTCAAGGAATCATGAAAAAACCTTGCTTGCTTGACAAACAAAACGAAGAGAACAAATCGCCAAACGTGAACTGTCGCGTCGTTGAAGAGTTCCGTTCTGATCATCATCAGCAGTTCCACTTCATCAAATGTCACTTTTATGAATGAAAATGCTTGATTAGTTCATGAAAATAATGGATAATGGATCCCATCATCAGAACTCGAGCATGACAAAAATCAATCGTGAAAATAGAACTTGCTTAACAAACACAGCTAGAAGGACAAATCGCCAAACGTGAACTTTTCGTCGTTGAAGAGTTCTGTTCTGATCATCATCAGCAGTTCCGCTTCATCAAATGTCACATTTTTTTATGATAATGCTCGATTTGTTGATAAAAACGCAAAAATCACTATATTTAAGATTTGAGGAGTTCCCTCAATTCCTCATAGATCCCATCATCAAAAATCGAGCATGACAAAAATTAATCGTGAAAATAGAACTTGCTTAACAAACACAGCTAGGAGGACAAATCGCCAAACGTGAACTTTTTGTCGTTGAAGAGTTCTGTTCTGATCATCATCAGCAGTTCCACTTCATCCAATGTCACATTTTTGGATGAAAATGCTTGACTTGTTGATAAAAACATAAAAATCACTATATATTTGCCTTTAAGATTTGAGGAGTTCCCTCAATTTCTCATGAATCCCATCATCAGAAGTGCGTTTTGACAAAAACGGGACCAACTTGGATATATATACTTACAATCAAAAAAAGATTTTTCATAATCGGTTAAGAAATGACGGAGTTATGGAGTAACAAACATTTAAAAAAAAACACTACCGAATTGATAACCTCCTCCTTTGAAATCTTGAAGTCGGTTAAAAAATAACCCTACCTGTAGTTGTAATTTTCTACATAATAGCTACGATTTCTTTCGCATTACCAGAATGGATGTGTGTGTGAAACACACTGTGTGTATACGAATTGTGTTTAGTTAATGTTAACTTGGTAAGTCCTTTTAAACAACAACAACAAAGGCTACAGTTTATTGTTCTGCGCGTGCGAAGCCGCGGGGAAAGCTAGTATAATATAATTACCTACTGAGTAATGTTGAGTTAAGATATGTATATTTTGGTTGTTTTGGCTGACAATTTGCCACACAAGTTAAATGGGTAACTATCGTGTCACAACACTCACAACGGAATCAATTAAATAGTAGACGAATTAAATGCCTTAACGATGGCCCAAAAATTTGGCCCTAACCCGTAAATGCTGTATTTAGGGACTAGTGGAGGACGAATGTGACGAATGCCTTACACGATCTTGCTAGCTAGCTGTACGTAGTTAGTACCCCTACCAACTATAGTTATCTTCATACTTAGTTTAGTCAGTCTGTGAGCCGCGGTCGTTAAAACCGCACGCACCATGAGCGTCCTCGACGCGATCGCGCGATTTGCACTCAGTAACCTCCTGACGTTGTACTACGGCGTCCTCACGCTAGGATATTTCGCTGTGAGATATGTGAAGAACCCGTTCTCGGACCCTTGGGCTCAGAAGCTGCGGCTGGAGCCGCCGGCCTGCCTGACGGACCCTAAATATGGAGTCCATAAATATATCAAAGTTAATGTAAGTATTTCTGTTGTTAAGTGTTTTAATTTAATTGGTAGGTTGGTGCTGTTAACACGTGGGAGGACCAAATATTTGGACCATAATTAAGGCCATTTTACAATTAAATTGATTCCTTTGTGCCACGAATTTCATACTATTCATTATGTTTAAATGTAAAAGTATATAAGTATAAATTTTACAAATTATTTTGTATGTTTCATATTAATCTCTGCACCACTTACTGCTTAATCTTTGCATATAAATATTATCTTTCTTTTTTTCCGCTACCAAAAGGTTGTCTAGAAGAGATCGCTCTTTAGCGATAAGACCGCTTGTTGTCTACCTCTTACATGTCCTGTTTGTAAGTAATTCATTTGTGTGAGTGTGCAATAAAGAGTATTTGTATTGTAAGTATTGTATTGTATGTGTAACTTTCGTGTAACAACGGAATCAATTAAATTGTAGGCGAAACAAAAACCCTTAACGGTGGTCTTTGGTCCTGTCCCTTGTCTAAAAAAGTACGTATATTATTACTTAAATATATTATGTAGATGTTACTTCTTTGACCAAGAGCGCTGCAAGAGAGCAAAGACTTCTGCATGTATTTATTAGAGTTTTACTCGTAATTATTAATTTCAACGTAGTTTAGGTAAAATTGACCCAAACTATGCAATGGATATTTTGAAATCGGAACCGTGTGGCTAAAATACAAGTTGTAGGTAGGTGTAAGTACCTTCCTATACAAGGTGGGCCCTGTAACTGGAGCAAATATTTAAAAGGACGCTTCCTTAGAGCATCTGCAGTAACACCTGGTATACAAATTTTGTGTTTTCGAGGATATTTTTGCTATTTTTTTTATGTTTTTTTATTTTATTGACTTTGTTAAAACAAATTATCATTAATTTCACTTCAGAAAAGTAATAAAAATACAAGTAAACAATCTTCGAAGAAAAAAAACTTAAAAAAAAAAATTTTTTTTTAACACTTGGAAATAATTATGGAAGGACTTTAGAATATGCAACACCGAGTTTCTCGTTCATATTTTTTTTATAAATAGTACTCACTATTAGAAAGCTTTCCACAAAATTTCAAGTTGCGGAGACATCAACAAGTTTCTGTACTAAAATCGGTAAATAATACTACGCCATGACAGTCCGACTCCGCCTTAGCTCCGGCGCTGCGGGACGAGCACCCCTTCCGCCTTCGCGTAACAAAGCACGGTCGTCCATGCTCGGCTCCGCAGCTTCGCCTGGCGACCAGGCTCAGCCGCTCCACCTCGCACGGTTCCCGCGCTTTGTCACGGCGGGCGAGGGCTGCTCTCCCTTCGCGCCTCCGAATTTTTATATACACTCTAGGGGTAGGGCAGACAAGACCACGTGGATAGTGGGGTGCTCTGATTCGGTTTTTGATATACCTAGGCCCCAGTGACGTGAGTGACGGAATCATCTGACTGTCATGGCGTGGTGTTTATTACCGATTTTAGTATAGAAACTTTTTTTTTAAAAAAATTTTTACGTTTCCGCAACTTGAAATTTTTGTGGAAAGCTTTCTAATCATGAGTACTGTTTATAAAAAAAATATGAACGCTAAACTCGGTTTTGCATATTCTAAAGTTGAGCCATAATTATTGGCCCGCTAAATAGTTTCAACATACCCACATCGCCACGATCGCCTGTGATTATAATTAGTAAGATTATATAGATAAGATTAATTAGTAATATACTTTCCCACTGGAAAAAAAATCGCTCCATATCGCACAAATAGGAATAATAATAATCGTAATGACATTTATTTTCGAACAATGAGATGTTCGAGGGGACAGTACGGTAGCCAGTTTATTGCACTTTTAGCACCACCCACCTACAAATCCATTACGACTATTACCGTAGGTTATAGCGTTATAGGTACTTCATTAAGAGTCCGTATACGGTTTTGAATCAAAATTTCGAAATATTAGTTGTATGTAGATTGTAGAGAGCTGGCTTACGAGCCCGTATGTGTTTGAGTCAATGAGATTTATGAGATACGTTGGAGATATGTACATACATATACAGGGTGTTTGGTTACAGGATGTAAAGACTTCCGGGGATGATAGAGGAGGTCATTTTAGATATTTTAGACGCAACTTGCTTTAGTACAAAGTCTCTTAGTTCCAAGATATTCACTATTTTATTTTGAAAATTGTATGTTTTCCATACTACTACTAAAGTTCTTTTAAAGAATTTTTTAATTTTATTTTTGAATTTCTCTGTTTTCAAATAACTGAATTTGTAAGATTCTGGAATGAGTCTCAAATCCCGGTCAGGGCATTTATTTGTGTGATTAGCACGAATATTTGTTCCTGAGTCTGATGTTTTATATGTATTCAGGTAAGGATTTATTTATCTATATAATTATAGTTTTTTTTTAATTTAATCGTATGGCTTTTATTTACGAACCGTGAGATCTTCGAGAAGACAAGTACGATTGCCAGTTTTTGTTGCGCACTTTTAGCACCACCCAGGGGTCACGTGTAGGGTAACGGTGGTGGGTACTCCCTATGGACGTGGTGCAACTTCGACCCCCCCCCTTTTTTTTTATTAAAAATGGGATGGGACACCCAGAAGATGCCTATTCACTCGTGCCTTAAAAAGGTCCAGGTTATATGAACTCGGAAATACAGACGCCGGCAGAGAATTCCAAACCTTAGAAGTGCGCATTGTCAAGTGAGTGGGCAACTTGACTGTTAGAAGTTCTCAAGCCGCCCGAAGGCCTCTAACTTGGCTTAACGACTGCTGTCGAGACAGCAGCCGGGATCAACGGCTTAACGTGCCTTCCAAAGCACGAGAGCGCTCACAGTTAGTAACCACTCACAGCGGTCACCCATCCAAGAACTGACCTGAGCCCACATTGCTTAACCTCCCATACCGCACGCGGTAGGCGGGTGCCGCTGGGCCACGAGCGCTCTATAGTATATCTAAGTATAGTATATCGTTGCCTAGTACAACTTGTACCTAATAGTATAAGCTTTGCTTAGTTTGGGACCAGGTCGATTTGTGTAAGATTGTCCCCCAATACTTATTTATCTAGTTGTTTACTGTATCCGACACCATGTTGTCGCACTTGTCCCGATTGTCTCGACTGACATTATGTCTAGACTTAATTAGCGCCTTCGAGATAATGATAACTGTCGTTATCAAGTCGGTACCGTAAGTAGAAATTATCAAATAGATAATTACTCTTGTCAACAAAACCAGGGAGGTACTTCAACAATGCTGTAGATACAATATAGTTCAACATCTGGTTATTTTATTTTAATTAATTTACTACTAGTAGTGGCTCTGTGAGTTGTAGATCTCGCGAGTGATATTACGTTCTCAACCCCGCCATTTTGAAAAAAATCTAAAACTAAATAGATCAAGAAAACATACCTAAGTGGGTATTAAATTTTATTTAGGTATTTATTTATTTATTTAATAACTTAAGTCTATCATATAGTATATAGTAATTGGTATTATAATAGTAGAAAATAGCCATAACACATAAAACTTCTCAATAACTAAAGTTCCATCATAAATAATAATATTAACTAACAAACTAAGTAAACACAATACAGACATAGTGGCCTTTGTCTAGTATTCTTTGATCTGTGCCTTTGTGAAATCATTGAGGGAGCATATAAACACGTCCAACTTTAGCGCAACCAGATTGATAGTGCGTATATTTCTCGTCAGCGGTGCCTCTTGCAACAACTTTGTGCGAGCGGCGGGCACGGCCAGCAGCGGCGGCCGGCGGCGGCGCTGCACAAAGCCGTTGGGTACGTTCAGCGCCAAGGAGCACTGAACCCCTGGGTGAATTATTGAACCCGCTCACAAAGTTTCACGAGAATCGGTTCAGAAATGCGACCTGTAGAGGAGAACATCCGAAAATCCGCCGGATATCCGGAGACGTACATTTTCAATCGTATAAAAAAAAAACGAAGCGCCGCTTTGCAGTTGCTCTGCCTATTCTAATGATGGAGATGGTGACAGTTCGAGTCCCGGAAAAGGTCATAAGCATAAGGTGAAGTGGGTTAAGATAAACACTAGAGAAATACCTTTTTCACCTCAGGGGCGCGAACATGGCGGTTTTGAGCAGTGAATGACCAGTGAGCAAAATGCAATTTTGCTGCGAGCGTGTAAATATTTTTTTTCATATCGTAGGTTAGTCGCCGGTCATTTCATACTGCAGGGTGTAATACAAACTTGGAACATTTAAACTTCATTCTTTCTGTCACTATTCTTTTGCGTTATATGTTCTCGCCGCTGAGGTGAAAAGTTGTATGTATCACAGTCACGGGACCATTATATTTGCATCTCGTGTCTTTGAGTTCCTCCCTACGCTCAAGATTCTAATTTTGAACCACTCGCTACGCTCGTGATTCAATTATACCATTTTTCTCTTGCTCGAGACTCGTAGCAAAAATCTACTTTACTCTCTTGTCGAACAAATAACAATTCTCTTATCTCCGCCTTTCGCGGGAAGCTCTTGTTCTTCGAGAAAGAAGTATATAATAATAACATAAACAGGTGTATATTATTCTAAGTATCGCTATAAGCAGCGGCTATATCCGGAACTAGGGTTTGCAGTCCCAGTCCCGATTTGTATGAAATTCCCCGGGGGAATCCCGGGAATTCTCGGGAAATTTACATGCCCTAGCTGAAACGAACAATCCATAATCAAGACCAATCGCAAAACAGTGTCCGATTGAGAAGAATAGTTAAATTATTATACGCAGACTCAACTACCGAAAATAATTTTACATGTCCTTGCTACATAGGTACCATGTTAAATACGCTACAAAAAACCCATGGTCATTCCTTAATTGACCTCGTTTTTCCACTATAATCATCATAACATAATCATAATTAGACTTGATGGTATTCAAATTGCATTTTTATACGCTGTCATCGGGTCTGTGGTTGCCATTTTCCTTTTTTAGGGTTCCGTACCCAAATGGGTAAAAACGGGACCCTATTACTAAGACTCCGCTGTCTGTCCGTCTGTCTGTCACCAGGCTGTATCTCAAGAACCGCGATAGATAGACAGTTGAAATTTTCACAGATGATGTATTTCGGTTGCCGCTATAACAACAAATATTAAAAACCGGCGAAGTGCGAGTCGGACTCTGCCGTTTTTATAGATAATGGTACGGAACCCTTCGTGCGCGAGTCCAACTCTCACTTGGCCAGTTTTTTTCATATGTCATATAAGTAGGTACACAAGTTTCGTAAATATAAGAAATGTTAGGATCTCCCTATTTCTTATTCGAAGGCACTTGGGTAGGCCTAAGTAGGCTGACCAAAAATGGCAACTCGTTATTTTGCCTACCGCAAACAAAGACAAAAAAACTTAAGGTTTGACCCTAATGATCAGTCTCGTTTGGGGCCTAGTTTATGACGTACTACCACTACCTAATAAATACAATAGGTATGTATGTACCTATACAACTATAAAAGATTGCGGATTTCTTTAAAGTTTTGTAATCGAGTGACAATAAGTGTCGAAATGTTATTTTTGGGTAACCTGTCAGGGGGTCAAAAACCTATACATTACGCCGGTCGGGGTGGGGGAGGGGGAGTCAAAAGGCATTCTTAAAAATCTTAAGTACTTGCCTAATATTTTATGAGGCAGTTTATGGACGCCTGCAACTCCAGGGGCGCTACATGCGCGTTTCCGACCCTTTAAAAATGTATACACTCCTTTCTTAAAGAATCTCATCCTCGGGAAAACCTCGGCAGGGAGCTCATTCCACAAACGGAGCGTCCGAGGGAGGGAGCTCATTCTACAAACGGAGTCTCTCGTCATAGGCATTAATATTTAATTTGATAGATACTTACATAATTTATTACACAATAGTAACAGTACTTACTAGTTAGTTGATTTGCTTGACAAAAGTTTACCAACTCGCGTAGAGACATTAGGACATCACACATCACACACACGTCACACATCACAGCGTCCTAACAATAATTGCATAATGAGCACTTGAGCAGTCACTTCGTAGGCAACGTCAGGTACTTACGCAATGAGCGGTCATTCTGAAAGATTGAGTCGATATTTGACGTCATTTCATTATAGTGAGTAGGTATCCGGCCGTAAGTATCGTCTTCTGCAGTAAAATATAATTCATAAAACGCTCATCATCATGTACCCAAATGACGTCCACTGCTGGACAAAGGCCTGGGAGGCCTCGGAACCGGTTAATCTCAAAATCCTGAAATAGCCAAATATTTTTAATTAGTTTATGCTCTTTATGTGGGACTCAATAATGTATTTGGGTTATTACTTCATATTGTTAGATTGCCTGATTAAACATGAAATAGTAGACGAAAGAACGATAAGAACTAAAAAAATACCGGTATTTTTGTATGGACAGAATACCGGTTTCCGAGCCCTGCCTCCCACAACCCCTAAGGATCTCCGTAATGATCGATGACCTGTGACAAATACCAATGACCGTTTTTTAACCGACTTCAAGATTTCAAAAGAGGAGGTTATCAATTCGGTTGTATGTTTTGTACTACAGAACTCCGTCAATTCTGACCCGATTTTGAAAATTCTTTTTTTGACTGTAAGTATATATATCCAAGTTGGTCCCGTTTTTGTTAAAACACAGTTCTGATGATGGGATCCATGAGGAATTGAGGGAACTCCTCAAATCTTAAAGGCAAACATAAAGTGATTTTTGTGTTTTTATCAACAAATTGTGCATTTTCATACAAAAATGTGACATTTGATGAAGTGGAACTGGTGATGATGACCAGAACAGAACTCTTTAACGACGAAAAGTTCACGTTTGGCGATTTGTCCTCCTAGCTGTGTTTGTTAAGCAAGTATTTTCACAATTAATTTTTGTCATGCTCGAGTTCTGATGATGGGACCCATGAGGAATCGAGGGAACTCCTCAAATGTAAAAGGCATATATATAGTGATTTTAGTATTTTCATATACAAATCAAGCATTTACATTTCAATAAGTGACATTTGATGAAGTGGAACTGCTGATGATGATCAGAATGGAACTCTTCAACGACGCATAGTTTGTTAGAGGAAAACCACTTTAGTTAAATAAAAGTAAGTTTAATACCGTGTATACGAGTTGTGAGTACAGACAGCTGTTAGGAACATAGTAACCGTCACTAAAAACAAACTTCGTTACAGCCAGTATAGAACATGTAGTTTATATACGTACTTGCTACGTAGGTTCTAACACCGCCCCTTAAACTATATGTTCATTCCATACTACATAAGTTTTACAAACTACTGTGCACTAAGCACATAAAAATCTTTAACAAAACGCTGATACTTTTCAATAGACAAAGGTTTTGTTAAAGCATCCGCCAACATATCGTTAGTACACATATACTTTACAACTAATATGCCTTTTTCAATTATTTCGCGAATAAAATGATGTCTAACATCAATATGCTTAGTTCTTGCGTGAAACATGTGGTTTTCAGACAATTTTATTGCAGATTGGTTGTCATTGTAAACCACTACTTTGACATCCAACTTTAAACATTCTTTCATGAACGCTTTTATGAACAATGCCTCTTTGCACGCATCGGATAACGCCATATATTCAGATTCCGTGCTAGAAAGAGCCACTGTACGTTGTTTACGACTCTCCCAAGAAACTAGAGAATTGCCCAATTTAAATACGTAACCAGTATAAGACCGACGATCGACTACACTAGCCGCCCAGTCTGCGTCCGCTGACCCTGTCACGTCTAAACCACTCTTCTCGTATGTAATGCTGTAGTCTATTGTACCCTTGAGGTACCGAAGCACGCGCTTCGCCGCCTTCCAATGAGCTTCCGAGTAGCAATCGTTAAACTGACTTAGCATACTCACAGCATGCGCAATATCAGGTCGTGAACAGACTGCTATATATTGGAGGCAACCAATCAAGTGTCTGTATTCGTAGTCTCCATTCTTCTCAGCTTTAGTAAGTTTTAGTCCAACTTCCATCGGCGTTTTAGCCGGTTTGCATTCAGACATTTTGAACCTTTCCAGAACTTTACGAATATAAGCAGACTGATCAAGAATGACTTTTCCATCTTTACGACAGACGTGTATTCCTAATACACATTTTGCTGGCCCAAAATCCTTCATAACGAACTGTTTCATTATCTCCTCTTTTACTGCCTTTTTCTCTGTTTGACTATTGCTAAATATCAAAATGTCATCAACATAAAGGCCGAGGATGACAAGTCCGTCATTGCTTGATCTCACGTAGACACACGGCTCAGACGCTAGTCGTTTGAATTTCAGTTTCTTGACAAGCACGTCGTTTATCTTCTCATTCCATGATCTGCTGGCTTGTTTTAGTCCGTACACAGCTTTAAGCAAGCGGTATGCCTTTCCTTTTCTGTTTTCTACTTCAAAGCCTTCAGGAATTTCCATGTATACAACTTCTTTCAAGTCACCGTTTAGAAACGCTGTCTTTACATCCATATGATCCACTTCCATATCGTGTTCAGCCGCCAGTGCCAAAAGTAATCTTACTGTAGAATATCTCACGACAGGTGAGAACGTTTCAAAGTAATCTACTCCATACTTTTGCGTAAATCCCTTCGCTACAAGTCGAGCCTTATATTGCAAGAGCTCACCATTCAGTCCTCTCTTTTTCTTGAAAATCCACTTGCACTTAACGGGATTCTTGCCCTTCGGTAAGTCCACAAGATCGAGATATTTGTTATCCAAGAAAGACTGATACTCATCCCGCATCGCTTCCTTCCACTGCGCAGATTCAGGACCGTCGAGTGCCTCGCGAACGGTAGTGGGTGTTGCCGTGTCGCTACTCGTGCTGGTCGTGAATGCCGACAAGAACGCATCCTCAAACTCGCTCCGTTCTCTCGATTCTTCTGAATCCCAAGATGACGACCCAGGAACGTAGTCTTCATCCGAAGTATTGGATACTTCATTGTCGGTTGCATCTGTATCGTCATGATGAGTCAGATCTTCATGTATCTCTTGTGCGCTGTCAACAGGTTCTGCCGCCGTCTGCACATTTTCGGATTCATTATTAATGATCATGTACGGTGTTGGCTCGTTGACCACACAGGGCTCAACTGTGTCCTTGTAGAATTTATCCTCTACAAACACGACATTACGCGATATTATATATTTTGTAGGATACGCTGGATCTATGAGTCGATATCCTTTTGTATTTTCACAATAGCCTATGAAGATATACTTCTTGCATTTCGGATCTAACTTCTTTCGACCCTCGACGACAGAGTATGCAACACAACCAAAAATTCGTAAATGGTTCAAGTTTACCTTTGATCCCGACCACTTCTCCTCAGGAGTAACGCCCAACACAGCCTTGGTTGGCGATCTGTTTTTCAAGTAAACCGCAGTGTGCATAGCCTCCGCCCAGTATTTCTGTTCTAAGCCCGCACCCTGTAACATACATCGCGCAGCCTCAACAACAGAGCGGTGTGCGCGTTCAACGACGCCACTTTGTGATGAGCAATAAGGGACAGTCTTCTGGTGCACTATGCCATGTTGCCTCAGAAAAGCGTCAAATACTTTGCT
The DNA here is from genome assembly GCA_905163555.1 of Notocelia uddmanniana. Taxonomy (NCBI): domain Eukaryota; kingdom Metazoa; phylum Arthropoda; class Insecta; order Lepidoptera; family Tortricidae; genus Notocelia; species Notocelia uddmanniana. The sequence goes on from LR991055.1 coordinate 31,339,158, forward strand.
GACAAACTCGCCTCCCCCGTCTGTTCTCAGAGCTTTAATTCTTTTGTTTGTCTGATTCTCAACAAGGGATTTGAATTCTTTAAACTTTTCGAAAACTTCGTTCTTTGATTTAAAAAAAAAAACAAAAAGTTTTTCTCGAAAAATCATCTACAAAAAGCAACATATAACGCGAACCCCCAAACGAGGTTTGTGACATAGGTCCGCACACGTCACTATGCACTAGAGCCAAGACTTCAGTCGCCCTAGTGAATGATTTCTTTGGGAACGGTAATTTCGTTGCCTTCCCTTCAATGCACGAAATACATTGTTTGAATTCAGACTTATTAAAATCAATGCCGTTTGCCATACCTGTTCGTAGCAGATTCATGCTTCTCGAGTTCAAATGACCTAAACGCTGATGCCACACATCTTGAGACATAACTCGCCCAGTCCCAACGTTCGCCGCGACACGATCAACGGACGCAGACTCAGACGATGTCGGCTTACTACTCGTCGAAAAAATTTGTAATTTGTACAAACCATTTTCACGCTTTGCATTAGCAATTAAAACATCTCCAAAATAAATATTACAAAAATCGGAACAAAATACGACTCGAAAACCTTTTGACGTCAATACATTGACAGATATCAAATTACATGATAAGTTGGGAATAAAAACTACACTGCTTAGAGTTTTTATGCCGTCTTTAACATGCAGTTCGGTACTGCCACGACCCGCACTAACAAGTTTTTCGCCGTTCGCCACGGTGACTTCCAAACTTGTATCCACCACGAAATCGTCGAGAATGTCCCTCCTATTGCAGAAATGACACGACGCTCCGCTGTCAATATACCAGGAGTCCTCCTGCACGTCCACCGACAGCGCGCTCAGCATGTTCGCCATTCCTTTAGCAATGGGTTCCTTCGACTTCTTGTTTTCTGGACAATTTTTGGAAATGTGACCCAGCTTCTTACAGCGGAAACATTTGACAGGCTTATCTCGTCGTTTCGCCACCATCACTGAACCACTGCTTATGTCCGTTCCGTTGGTCCGGCGCTGTTGTTCTTGTAACAACTTTTGTTTCACCAGTTCACTCGACATTTTTACGTTGCAGTTCTCTAACGCCATGATCAGTGGGTCATAGTCGGATGTAAGCCCACTTAGCATTACTACAGCTAAAAATTCGTCATCGAGACTAGCTTCGATGTCTGTTAATTGTTGTGATACATCACTTATCTTTGTAAGATACGACTCCATATCGGGATATTCCTGGAGTTTCATCCCAAACAGCTGCCGCATTAGCCCAAGTCTTCGACTAAGACCCCTGTCTTCATACGCAGTCTTCAGACTTTGCCACGCCTCCCATGCGGTAGTTGCGTTCCGCACGTGCGTGATGGCCACAGGGTTTATGCTCAAACAAATGCGAGCCAGAGCCTTCTGCTGCTTCTTCTTGTCGTCGCAATCGGCTTTCATGCCGTCCTTGCTGTCGACGCACTCCCATAAATCCTCTTGGATCAAGATCATTTTCATGATAAATTTCCACGATCCGTAGTTACCCATACCGTTTAATTTTTCTATGGCAGGAACAATAGCCGCCCCAGTGCTGGACGTCGCCATTGCGATTATTGGGATAAATTCGTGCGCACAATTTGGACAATAATAACACAACACACGTAGCTTCGCAGGAACTCAATTCACCAAAGTTCTGCTACCATGTTAGAGGAAAACCACTTTAGTTAAATAAAAGTAAGTTTAATACCGTGTATACGAGTTGTGAGTACAGACAGCTGTTAGGAACATAGTAACCGTCACTAAAAACAAACTTCGTTACAGCCAGTATAGAACATGTAGTTTATATACGTACTTGCTACGTAGGTTCTAACATAGTTCACGTTTGGTGATTTGTTCTCTTTGTTATGTTTGTCAAGCAAGCTAGGTTTTCAAGACACTTTTTGTCAAGCTTGAGTTCTGATGGAGGATTCCATGAGGAATTGAGGGTACTTAGTCTTCTACCATCATTAACATATATAGTCATTTTTATATCATTGTATGGAATCTAAGAGTGCACCATCTAAGTATAATAATCTTTCACTGGCCTCCCACATTGAAGTCGTTTTTTTCTTAAAAAATGTTTGTTGTGCCTTCCATGAGGGGAGATTGCCGTAATCGCCACGCTTGGCATGCGGGTTGGCGATCACAGTAATTTGCAAAGGATGCTGCTGCCCATCTACCGGTGACCCTGGAAGTAGTTTTAGGGCATCAACCATATCAGCCGAAGGACGTCCACTGCTGGACATAGACCTCCCCTAATTTCATGGGGGGTAGGTATTAGGACACACCCGGGTCCAAATATCCTCAGATCATAAAACAAATATCTGATACTAATTCCTTAAAGCTTTTAGGCCGCGTCATATATTGTTAGATAGGTACAGTCAGTCAAGTCAAGAAAGTGGTTTGCCTACCACTTTTGTTCATGTGATGGCCGACTGTACCTATTATTGCACGTGTGTACGGATAAAGTAAATTATAGTAGCCGATGTGATGATGAATGATGATTGAGGCTGATTTTCCACCAGATCGGAGCTAATAACACAGAATAAATAACGCTGATAATGTGTACGGTAATTAACTTTTACAGTATCACAGCGGTAATCAGCAGATTACGTGCATATGTCTAAACTTTAAAGAGCCATATGTACTGTAAAACGTTGTACGATACACGTGCGAATAGGTAATTCGCAACTCGTGTCGATTTAAAACACTCCCTTCGGTCGTGTTTTAATTTATCACCAATCGTTGCGAATTTCCTGTTCTCTGCACTTGTATCGTAATGTACTATTCTACGTCACAGAGTAGTTATAATTCTTACTATAATTGTACTAGTAGCTCTGTGAGCAGTAAACCGTGCGATTATTTTTTTCAAATTACAAAATTTCCAAAAACTGGCTCGACTAAAAATGTCTATATTTTTAAATCATCGAACCTGCTCACAAAATTTCAGGAGAATCCGTTGGGAAATGCGACCTCTAGAGGAGAACAACCGGAAATCCGGATATCTGGATATTTTTAAAGAGCCTAAAGAAACAGTGAGTCCTATCCTCCGTCCTGAGATCCCAGTGTTGGAGACGTTGAGCACCTTATCTTTCAATGCCAAGCTTTTGCATTTGATAGACTCGTCCTTGCAAGTGAATTAAGTGAAGTGTTTAAAAATGATGTCCCCCGCCGCCTAAATGACATTCTCAAAAGTGTTGACAGTTTTGTTCCGTTATACAAGTATATTAAAAACAGAGTGTCAAAAATTTGAAGTGAAGTGGTAAATAAAGTTACTGGCGCGTCTTGTGCCATTTTAACTCCTAAAATGAAGAAACTATAAATAAAGACTTGGCTTAAAGGACTCGCATCCAGGCCATAAACATAAAAAAAAAGTCCTGAGATCCAGAATATAATTTAGTGTTTTTGAATATAGAACTACTGGTTGTTCATGAAACGTTCAAAGTAAGTTTTTGGAAGTCTACAAAGTTTTGTACGCGGGGTCTGAGGAGGATGTAGGTAGGTACATTTTATTTGGTAGATATTGGATGCGAAACCATAAAGAAACCGAAAATATCATTTCAGTTTATCAACTCGTCTGTCTGGTCGCAAACCGGCACATCAAATTAGCTGATCTCTAACCGACCGGTGGCGACCTAGCAACACTACTCTGACTGTGACTCGGTTCTAATACGGCGTGATATGTATGTATGTGTGTTGCACAAGTGCAAACTCTGTTCATGAAATAGGTATAGTAAACCAGGTTCAGAAACGGGTCGGATCGCTTCGCGCTGCAGTTTATTCATCCGTACAGTGCGGCGAGAAAGCGGAACGACTCTCGTGCAGCACTTACAAGTATTTATGCACACCGATAAATACACAGACTATCTGGTAGCATGCAATAAGCCAATAACATATCTATAACTATTATTGACCGAGCGAGCTTCGTTTTAGCTTTCGACAAGAAGTCTTTCGTATATCTGTCTGTCCGGATTTTCTCTTTTACACATTTCTCAACCGATTCTCGAGAAATTTTGTGAGCAGCTTCGATTATTATATAGATTTTTTTGTCGACTCAGTTTTTGGAAATGTGAAAAAAAAATGGTTTTTGCTAGGTTTACAGCTCACAGAGCCACTAGTATTATTCATATTATAAGTACTTATAAACCCACGCCCATGTCCATGAGTTCATCGGCGTGAAATCGCCTTTCAACCTCCTGTGCGGTGGCTGAATTTTTAACCGACTTCAAAATTTCAAAAGAGGAGGTTATCAATTCGGTTGTATTTTTTTTTTTGTTTTTTTTTTTTTTTTTTTTATGTTTCTTAGTCCATAACTCTGTCATTTCTTAACCGATTTGGAAAATTCTTTTTTTGATTGTAAGTATATATATTCAAGTTGGTCCCGTTTTTGTCAAAACGCAGTTTTGATGATGGAATTTATGAGGAATTGAGGGAACTCCTCAAATCTTAAAGGCAAACATATAGTAATTTTTGTGTTTTTATCAACCTGTCAAGCATTTTCATCCAAAAATGTGACATTGGATGAAGTGGAACTGCTGATGATGATCAGAACAGAACTCTTCAACGACGAAAAGTTCACGTTTGGCGATTTGTCCTCCTAGCTGTGTTTGTAAAGCAAGTTCTATTTTCACGATTAATTTTTGTCATGCTTGATTTCTGATGATGGGATCCATGAGGAATTGAGGGAAATCCTCAAATCTTAAAGGCAAACATATAGTGATTTTTGTGTTTTTATCAACAAATCGAGCATTTTCATACAAAAATGTGACATTTGATGAAGTGGAACTGCTGATGATGATCAGAACAGAACTCTTCAACGACGAAAAGTTCACGTTTGGCGATTTGTCCTCCTAGCTGCGTTTGTTAAGCAAGTTCTATTTTCACGATTAATTTTTGTAATGCTTGATTTTTGATGATGGGATCCATGAGGAATTGAGGGAACTCCTCAAATCTTAAAGGCAAACATATAGTGATTTTTGTGTTTTTATCAACAAATCAAGCATTATCATACAAAAATGTGATGTGTGCGTAGTTCACGTTTGGCGATTTGTTCTCTTCGTTTTGTTTGTCAAGGTTTTTTCATGATTCCATGAGGAATTGAGGGTACTTAGTCTTCTACCATTATAAACATACATTATAGCCATTTTTATTTTATTGTATATCTATCTAAGAGTGCACCATCTAAGTATAATAATCTTTTACTGGCCTCCCCTATTGAAGTCGGTTTTTTTTTCTTAAAAATTATGTAATAAAAAAGTAGTAGTACCTACTTATTAGCATAGCATAGGTACTATATTTTAGTTGTAACAGCCTAGATACTATATGTATACATACTGTCACGTTATATGGCTGAAATGTACTAAAAGTCACATAAACCGTTACGATATAAATTATCGTGCTAGCTAGCTTTTTTTCTAGCCTAGGCAGCTAGTTCTTTTTGTCATTTTTGCTGTGGCTGTTTTAGGTACTATGCTAGCACTATATTAGCTTATACCGTCACGTTTTATGGTCGAAATGTTTTAAAATGTGACGGTATAAGCCATCGTGCTAGCTAGGCAGGTGGAAAACTTGTTTCTAGATTAAACTTTTGACCGCCGTAGTCTGATATAATAATATGACACAAAATATCCAGCTCATAAAGCGAAAGTTGTATGTCAGGATCGTAGCAAATGGAAATCCGTGATCTCTGCCTACCCCTTTGGGAAACAGGCGTGTACATAGTATGTATGCATATCCAGCTCATTTCGCCGCAGTCTGATAAATAAGTCAAATGTTTGGTATATTCATTATTAAGAGGCTATTTATCTCTCTCACTGGTTTTAATTTGATAAATTTATACATGAAAGATTGTGTAACTTCGTACCCGCGGGCGGCGACCCAGGCATTTTCGATGATAAATTCTCGGCGGTTAAAAGGTTAATGGCGCTTTGGGCCAATGTAGCATCTCTACTTTTATAAATACTTCAATACCTAATACGTAACAGTAGCCTACCTCTTATGTTCACATTAACCACCTCAGGCGAATTTGTAGACAAATTCGCCACACCACATATATTTTACATGTTCTCATTATGAATCTGTGTCAGAATCACTCAGCGAGATGAGGTGAAATAAGTACCTATGCTACAACAGCAAAGATAGATTTTAGTACCTTGTCACTTTCACTACTTTGACGCATCCCAACTGTTGCAGTATTGTTACGTTAGTGCGTCAAAGGAATAAAATGATCAAGTAATCAAGTAATTTATTGCTTTCATGTTGTTACATTGGTGACATTTGTTACATTAAGTAGCAGTATCAAACGTGAGCCCTGCAAGGGCATCGCAACTGTTGCCTTAGGTAAGTAATTAAAAACTAACTTAACACTAGCAGAATATTAACATATATATTATTAGAGTTAAACAAATAGCAAATTACACTGTATTGCAGTGTGTTTGTTTTGTGTACGAATACCTACGTAGGTTTACTTTAAATGTGACCAGAAAATTGTGTAGGTAGTTGTGATTATTTTCGTTTATTATTATTATTAACTGTACTTACATTTGCTCTTCTACATTTGCTGTTGACTGTACTACTTACCTAGGTAATACAGGTACCTAATTTATTTGGAACACATGCAAGTTTACAGTTCATAACCAAAGCACTTACAGTTTACTACAAATTATACTTCCATTACATTACCTCTATATAATTATAAGGTCATGTCATTTTACAAAACAAATCTGAATAAAAATAAAAATTAAAACATTCATGTCTAATATTAAATAAATCGTGTGAAATAATTACCACCAATATTTATATTGCGCTGCAACTGTCAAGACACAGCCTAACACGCCTCACGAAAACACCCATACTATCGTGGAATATATCTGTATCAGGGATCCGTGCATATAGAATATATATATGCTAATACGAAGTGATACAGGAAAACTAAAAGAAATAATTAGCTTAACATCATTTTAACTTTCACACACAAACTTGGCACACAAAAAACTGGCTCTCAAGGTCTCGGGCACGATGTTACCGAGGATCACGTAATACCTACGCGCGACACGCGAGATACCTACGACCGAATAAAGGGCGCAGCGAAAATACCAACACTAATCGTAACCGTATAAATCTTATAATAATGTAATGTAGTTATAATATAAATGGATAAAGACTTATACGTACTATAACTTATTCTGTGCTTATAGTGGTAGCCGTACAAGCCCGATTTCAGAGAAATACTGCAAATCGATGTACAGTTTAGCCGTTTGGCACACGCATACTAGAAATCAAAAAATTTTTTTTGTCCCGCAGTTCCTAAAAAAATTTTCCTTAGGGGAGTAATGAGACATTTTACTTTTTGTATGGATTTTTTTTTCTGAAACCTATCGTGTGTAGTATCATAAGAAAGGGCTTTTTAAGGCGATTCTAAAAATATACCACATCATTACATTTCAGCCATATTTTTTTTATTAAAACAAAAATAATTTTCGAAACATACCAAGTTTGGGCTCATCCAGACACGATATGGCTGATTTTTTTAAAATACAATATACCAGAAATGATACGTGATATCCTCATATCTAACCTCAAAAAAGCAATTTTGAAAATAGTGCCACTAAGTTTTTTTTTTTTTTCAATATTACAAAGTGACACAGTTCTACTTCAATACCTATTTTACGTGACTTATGGAACTGTAGTGCAGATACGGTACATATTAATCATAAAATGATACGTAGTATCCATATATCCAACGGGAAATACCTCTTTAACCCTTTAACTGCGCCTTTTCATCAGTTGGTATAGTTTGTTAAGTTTTTGACATAAAATATCAAGGTTGGACTCCTTCAGATACGATATACCCAACTAATTAGGTTAGATATCAAGATATGACGTATCAGAAATGATACGTTATATCTTAATATCTAACCCCAAGAAAGCAATTTTGAAAATAATTTCATTTAGTATTTTTATTTTTTATGTGTATAAATTTTCAATATTACAAAGTGGCACAGTTCTACTCGAATTGTATTAAACTGTGCTGTATTGTTTATTATTGGCGTTATCTAAGTGATAATAACGATCAAAAACGATAAATTCTTTGCCTCCCTCACCCCCCCCCCGACCGTCCCTCTTATTCTGAGTTCCGATTGCGAGTTGCATTTAGTCAGCTAGTAAATGTGCTAGGTACTTAAACGTACAACATGAAAAAAACTAAATACTTATACCTAACCCTGTGTTGATACATACAATTTAAAACTTGCTATGTGTATAATACGAAGTTACGAACACGTGATGCACTGCCGACTGTAATATACCTACACGTCAGAAGTAACCGCTGTGATCGACCGAACGCTATAATATATTGAAAATTATACACATAAAAAATAAAAATACTAAATGAAATTATTTTCAAAATTGCTTTCTTGGGGTTAGATATTTAGATATAACGTATCATTTGTGATACGTCATATCTTGATATCTAACCTAATTGGTTGGGTATATCGTATCTGAAGGAGTCCAACCTTGATATTTTATGTCAAAAACTAAATAAACTATACCAACTGATGAAAAGGCGCAGTTAAAGGGTTAAAGAGGTATTTCCCGTTGGATATATGGATACTACGTATCATTTTCTGATTAATATGTACCGTATCTGCACTACAGTTCCATAAGTCACGTAAAATAGGTATTGAAGTAGAACTGTGTCACTTTGTAATATAAAAAAAAAAAAGTAGTAACATTATTTTCAAAATTGCTTTTTTGAGGTTAGATATGAGGATATCACGTGTCATTTGTGGTATATTGTATTTTAAAAAAATCAGCCATATCGTGTCTGGATGAGCCCAAACTTGGTATGTTTCGAAAATTAATTTTGTTTTTATTTAAAAAATATGGCTGAAATGTAATGATGTGGTATATTTTTAGAATCGCCTTAAAAAGCCCTTTCATATGATACTACACACTATAGGTTTCTGAAAAAAATTTTTTCCCATACAAAAAGTAAAATGTCCCCCCCCCCCCCCCCGTAAGGAACATTTTTTTAGCAACTGCGGGTCAAAAATGTTATTTTGACCTCTAGTATGCGTGTGCCAAACGGCTAAACTGTACATCGATTTGCAGTTTTTTTTAAGCGTACAGCTTACACTAAGTATTATACTAAAGGTTACTAATACCAAAGAAGATATATACTAACGTAACAAGAAGCGACACCGAAGCATGTGTGCTGTAAACCCGTCTCGCGGCTATGTGTGCGTGTCCGGACGTGAACGGGGGTGCGCGAGGGGCGCGCGGTGTGTGGACAGCTAGCCGCGGCAAGATGAATCGCAGGGGTGCCGCTCGCTTCAACATTCGCTCGCGTGACGTGCGCTCACACAACAGAGATCGATCGGCCGGTAGCGGGCGTGTAGTTTTACTTGAAATTCGTTAGAATTTATCATTTGTAATTCAATGTAATCAACTATGGCTGGAGCTTTTTATTGCTGTGTCTACGGTTGTGACAGTAATACCAAAAGCCACCAAGGGAAAAGCTACTTTAGGCTACCTACCGATCCAGATAAGTTAGTTATAAAATTTTATATGTTGTATCCTTCCCTACATTTAGAATTATGACTTCACCTAAAATCCGTTTTTCAATTCGAAAGACTAAAAAAAGACGAAAGGTTGGTATGAGTATGGATGCATTTTGCCTTGCAATACATTAAGAAGTACCCACATCTTCGGAATAAATTAAACAAAAAAAAATGAAATGGCGAAATAGATGAAATGTCAATTGAGTCTTTCAAATTATACTTAACGCGGGTGTCGCGGTCGCAGTGAATGACTTCATTTCATGTCACAGTCAAGTCTGCGCGCGCGCACTCCGCGAATGGACGTGTTGTGTGCAATTGCTGAGATTTACTAGTGCTTATTGCTGTGTATAAGATTCGAAATCATGGTTCAGTGTAAAAAGTGCAAACTTTTTTTATCAACTGACAAAGGAGATGTTTTTATGTGCAAGGGTCCATGTGAGGGAGTCTTCCATAAGCGGTGTATCAACATAAAGCAGTTTCAGAGCAGAAATGATATCTGTGACAATTGCTACAAAGCTGACGGAAGTCCGAAGACACAAACCCCAAAATTGAATATACCTGACGTGAGCAAAACAAACGCCGAGACTGTATTAATGGAGGTCAACAATAAACTTGGCATACTTTACGAGCTACAAAAACAAATTCAAGACCTGGCGGACTCTGTCGATTTCTACGCAGAAAAGTACCAGAGCCTGTTAGAATTTAAGACTAGTGCTGAAAAGAAGATAACTGCGCTGGAAAATAAAAATGTGAACCTGCAAAAAATCAACGATGCTTTGGAGGCGAGGGTTTCTCAGCTTGAGGTGAGAGAAGTAGAGAAAAACGTAGAAGTGATTGGCCTAATAGAGAAGAAAGAAGAAAATACACTTAAACTAGCCGAAAAAATAGCTGAAAAACTCAACTTAAACTCCAATGACATAGAAACAGCAATGAGGGTAGGCAGAGAAAAACCAAATGACCCCAAGCCTCGCCCCGTGATAGTGTCGCTACGCACGAAGAGTGCTAGAAATGACTGGGTGTTAAAAAAGAAAACAAGGCTCACTAACGGGGACATAACAGACACCAAAGACACCAGTCGCCTTTATATTAATGAATCTCTTCCAAAGCATATGAGGCAGCTGTTTTGGTACACAAAGACAATGCTTAAAGAAAAATATAAGTATGTGTGGGTCCAGGATTTGCGAATTCTAGTTAAGAAAGACGATACTCTCAAAAAGATTACCCACATTCGTTCCGAGTCAGACGTAAACAAACTCAGCTGTGATAACGCCGAGTAGTCAATATGAAATTGTGCGGTACCACACAACTTGGTTTTTTAGTTAAAATTCAACGATCTCATATTAGATAACAATATAATTTGTAAGAAGTTTACACAAACATATAAATGGATTACTTATATTAAAGATAACACTAAAAGTCTACATATAATTCACTTAAACATCAGATCATTAAGGAAAAACTTTAGCGAGATATTAGTACATATAAAGTCATGTGATGACGGTTTAGATGTCATTGTTTTAAGCGAAATAAATGTAAAACAAGTGGAACTGAGCTTTTACGAAATAGGGGGATATGACATGTTCGCCTACACCAGAGAAACTAGAAGAGGAGGAGGTTTACTGATGTATGTCAAAACGGAATTAAATGCTGATTGTCACACCGTAAAAGCAAAATATTCAGAAATACTACGGTGTCAATTTAACACTCAATCAGAAAAAATACAAATTATCTCGCTATACAGACCACCTGAGACTAACAAGATGCATTTCATAGAAGAACTCCAGCAACTGTTAGAACAAATACCCGATAATCATAATCTTATCTTAATAGGCGATACGAACATAAATATACTAGACTCGAACAACATCGTTGAGAATTATAAAAACACCTTGTGTGAACGCGGCCTGGAATGCGGTATCAACGAGTGCACTCGGGAGGAGATGGTTGCCGGCGCGTTGTCTGCGTCGTGCATTGATCATGTGTGGGTGCGCACTCGCATGCGCGCGGACACACACTTACTTACGTGTAAAATGTCTGATCACTACATAGTGGGCGTGAACTTAAGGATGTGTGAACTCAGTGTGTTGGGAAACAATACTCGTATACCAAAGCAACCTGCAACTCGGTGTGTGTTAGATAATAAATTAGTACGATCAGAATTAGCAAAAGTGGATTGGGACAATTTTCTATTATTGGACTGTCCGCAACTATTATATGATAATATGTGCTGTACTTTTAAAAATATATACGCTAGCTGTGAAAAAAACGTGAGCATTGTAAATAAACGAGAATGTCAGCCTTGGATAAATAGAACTTTATTACATATTATAGATCGCAGGGATGAATTATTTAGAAAATGGAAGGCTTCACCCAAAAATGTAATACTTAGGTTAGAGTACACGAGACATAGGAACAGGACTAATAAATTAATAAACTCGGCTAGGAATCGATTTAGAAAAAATGAAATAATAGATTGCAAAGGGGATTGTAGAAAAATTTGGGCGATAATAAACAAATGGCTTGGGCAGAAAAAAGATAATGTTGATACTGTGATAATGAAATACTTAGGTAAAACTGATTCAGTACTAAATATATGTACAAATTTTGCCAAGACGTTCACAGATGAAATTGATAAAATAAAACACCGTTGCGACCAAACATTTTTAAATCGCTCATTATATGTAAAGCCAACCAATGTTTCGTTTAGGTATCAGAATGTTACATCACAAGAAGTTGAGAAAATAATAGACCACCTAAGTTGGAAAAAGTCTCCGGGCTTGGATGACATAAGAGTGAGGGACCTTAAATATGTGAAGAGCGCCATTAGCCCGGTATTGGCTAAATTCATTAACATGTGCGCTCAAACAGGTGTATACCCGAACAATTTAAAAAAGGCAATTATCCGTCCGATTTTTAAGCAAGGCAGCCATCTTGATTATTCCAATTACAGACCCATAGCCATACTCTCTATAATAAACAAAATAATGGAAAAGGTTGTAGTGGGTAGAATAAGTACTTTCCTAGAGAAAAATAATATTATATCAGATACGCAACATGGATTCAGGAGGTCACGAAGTACATCCACCGCTTTAGCGCAGTTTACAGACGATGTTAATGAGAAGTTAGATAGGAAAATGTTTGTAGCGGTATTATTCATAGATTTTAAAAAAGCTTTCGACACGTTGGACCACAGATTGCTCTTGAAAGCTATGCAAGAATGCGGCATCTGTGGTCCAATTAGTCAGTGGTTCCGTTGTTATTTAGAAAATCGATCGCTTCGCACTAGAATAAATACTGAAACGGGTGATGAAGCTAAAATTAAATATGGGGTACCAACTGGGTCCGTGTATGGTCCGGTCGGGTACATCATGCACGTGAATAGCATCAGCAACGTTGTGGAGCACTGCTCCATGTACATGTATGCGGACGACACGTGTCTGGTGTATGCCGACCGGGACGTCGCGGTCATACAGGACCGGCTGCAGGCGGACTTTAATAACATACTTAAGTGGTCGCACGACAATGGCTTGATACTTAATGTCTCTAAAACCAAGTGTATGCTGATAAGGTCCCCTTACCTGAAAATGTCCGACGCGAACCTCAAAATAGTAGGACATACCTATGAATGCTTACACAATGGTTTAGCGTGGTGTAATTGTGACCCTCTGGAGGTGGTTACGAACTTTAAATATCTTGGTTTAATTATAGACGATAACTTCAATTGGAAACTTCACGTTCAATCTGTGTGTAATAAACTGAGGTCGATTTTATGTAAATTTAAAAACTTAAAACTTATAACAAATAAGTCCGTTTTGTTAACTTTATATCACGCCTTAGCCGACTCTGTACTCGGTTATGGGCTGGTTGCGTACGGCCGCACTTTTCAAACTCAATTAGATAAAATTTTTAATCTACAACTTAGATTATTGAAGGTGTTAGTAGATAAACAGACCAAAGAAAAATGTAATAAGCACTACAATCAGCTCTTCAATAAATGTAATATATTACCTATTTATGAGAAATTAAAATACCAACTAGCTGTTGATCAATACCATTCCGTTAAGTTCAAGACTTTCAAAATCTATAACCGGAGTCTGAGACACTCAGTACGTAAGAAATATGCCGAGCCCAGAGCGTGTAATTACTATGGCCAAAGAACGAGACATTACTTAATACCGCGAATATTTAATAACTTACCCTCAGAAGAGAACTTTTTGTCAAATCAAATATTCAAAGTAAAAATAAAGACTTTTCTAATCAACAATTTCTGTAACAAAAACTGTCAAGAGTAGACAATCTATTTAGAAATGTTAAATGGTAGGTAGTTTGTCAGTTGTAATGTCAACCATCATTTCTTTAGTACTTTGTATGTAAAATAAGCACGGTAGAATAAGCAAAAAATGAGTGTACTAAAGCCATTCGCCAACAAACTGCTCCGCAGTTTGGCGAAATCTTGTAGTAGTTTTTAAGTTTATCTTTCGTGAACAATAAATAAAAAAAAATAAAAAAAAAAACATAATTGCTATGGATTGAGGTTTAAAAAAATATTTTTTATATTATTGTTATTATTTTAGCATACAATAATATTCATGTGAAGCTTAGATTTACACAAGAAAAGTAAGTTTCCATATTATGAGAAGTTTTGTAGGTACCTATTTTACGAGCTTTTAGTAAGTTTTCTCCTGACTCAGTGCATCTGTCTGTCTGTTTGTAATCAAAACTTATAGATTAAATTTGACTAGCTTCCCGGTGTTTGATTGATGAATATGATCATTGAATAAACATTATTTCCTCTTGCCAAGGCAGCTACATTGCCAACCCTATGCAACAGACGTGACGTTACAAGGTCACCGGCGCTCGACTCACACCGATAGGCCGTGTCGCCCCCCTGCTAATACTTATACAAGGTGGGCCCTGTAACAGAAGCGAATATTTAAAAGGACGCTTCCTTAGAGCATCCGCAGTAACTCCCTGGGTCACAATATTTTTTTATATTTTTTCTATTCGGAGAAATTTTGATCTAAACTTATGAACTTCAAGTAATGTATCTTGATTTCACTGGATTATAGTGCACTAGTGCAGTGCGCCAGTCAATGCAGTTTTTGAGGTAGTATCATATCAAGGTATGAGTCATAATCGATTTAATTTTTTGTTTTAAAATGTAGTTTTGGTAAAAAATACTTATGGAAATACTTTTTTTTTACTGGAAATAATTGCTGGCTTGCTGAATCTCAATAGAAACTAATTTCCGACCTAGGTATGCCGGATCCCATTGTGTATACAAAGTTTCATGTTATTCTAGCATGGCGTTTTAAAATGAGAGCCTCTTATAAATACGTTTGTATGGGGAACCGATCCACACCGATCGTACTGCGCCGTCTTAAGTACAACTGAGATTAACATATGTTATAACTGAGTACGTAGACATGTTCGATGTTGACCGTACGCAATAAGTTTCTCTCTTCACCTTTTCCTAATTAATTAAAAAAAATCTATCCTGCCAACAGGGAGCATAATAATATTTGGCAAATTACAGGGAGCAAACACGAGTTTCGCTCCCTCTAAACGGGCTAGAATAGTTATTTGTTCAACAAGAGAGCAAAGTAAATGTTTGCTGCGAGTGTTGAAGTTGAGTCCCGAGCAAGCGAAAGATTCTATAATTCTATAAATTAGAATCTTGAGCGTAGCGAGGGACTCAAAGACCATAGATGCAAATATCTTTGCTCTCGTGTGATACATACAACTTTTCACCTCAGCGGCGAGAACATATAACGCAAAGGAATAGTGATAGAGAGAATTAAAAAGTTAGTTTTTTCGTAGCTCGCAGCAAAATTGCATTTTGCTCACTGGTTTCAAGCCGGAAAAGTCGTTTTCACGCTCGCAGCAAAATTGCATTTTGCTCACTGGTTTCACGCAACAAAACCGTCATTTTCGAGCCGCTGAGGTGAAAAAGACTTTTAATACCACGTAGGTGGCGAAGTAGCGTACGGTCCGCCTGACGGTAAGAAGTCACCGCAGGCTATGGACGCCTGCAACACTAAGTACTGCGAGTCTGTGACTAACCGCCTTAAAAGTGAATGTATTATATAAAGATAGGAGATACTACGGATTCATCTGTAGCCGAGAACGCGAGCTGAAAGTCACTTTCTAATATGGGTAATTATATGTATTATTTCGGAATATTTTGACTCCATAGTTATATTAGTAACAGACTTACAGCTAGGTTGCGGCTAGGTAAAACATACATGTAAAGATTATTGAGCGGAGCTCACTCAATAGCCACAAATGAAAATCGCTTGAGCATCTACTCCTCCGAAATGGTTAAACCGAATCTGCTTCAAATTTGGCAGAATGGCGATAGCCTTGTGTGCATAAATCTGAAATCATAAAAATCGAACTGACCACGAAGGAATAAACACCGAAAACAAATTACGCTCTGCTCAACATTTGCCATGCAACCAGCCCGGCTAGTATGATAGCTTATACCGTCACGTTATATGGCAAAAATGTACTGAGACGTCACATAAAACGTGACGGTATAAGCTATCATACTAGCCGGGCAGCAGAATAAATTGCATACCTACGTAGTTGAACATGTTGCCATTTGTAGTGTAGTATGTGTGTGACTGTGCTCTTATACTTATACCTACTGATTGAATATTTTTTTCTCGTAGGAGAAGTGAAAAGAAGAGTGTATTACACGGTAGCAAAATATTTCTAACACGGTCGCTTTGACGGCCATTCTCAGAGAGCTAAATTTTGCGTGACCGGGACAAGTTTCTCACGTAAATGAAATAATAATTAATCGTTGATTTTTTTGTGAGATAGTTTACTTCCATGCCTATATGTAACACAAACAAAAACAGAACCCTGTGATTAATTGTTTATCAGTAATATTTTTTTAAACCTCTGTTCTCATAATTGCCACGACACGTCCACTCGCTCCCTCGGTTTACAAATTTATCCCAAACTTCTTTAGACCCGGCCCCTAAACCACTAAACTTTACAAGTCTACAATTCGACAAATTTGTACAATTTTTCATAGCAAAAGTTAACAATTTTGTCAAATTGTACGCTTGTAATGTTTTGTGGTATAGGAACCAGATATTTTCATCCTTTTATATCACTTTTTAAATTAAGGAATACATTAGCCACGACATTCGAAAACTACTATGAGATACATCAAACTTTGCTTAAGAAAACAATCATTCAAAGATTTAACCTACCTAAAAGTATAATTGCCTTAACCGGTTACAATCATGAGTGCAGATCCTTATTAAGCGATATTTGACACATCACTACACTGCGGGCCATGAGCCAGCAGCAGTTCTGTCGAAGCGCTCGACGACTGTGGACGTCCGTAGTGTTAGTGAATATAACTGTAATGCATATAGCAGTATCTAATCGCCACGACATTGGTTTTCAAAATTTCTAATTCATGTTGTCTTGCCTAATAAGACACCTGTTATTGTTAGAGTTTTGCTGCTTCTTAAAAGAAAGCATAATTCTAGGCTCTATGGTTTGTGATGTTTACATATAAGCAATCTCTTTATTAAGTTACTTTTTTTTGGAGATAATTTCTCCCTAAGTGCCACGACGCAAATTGCCAGGACTTTTCTAATTGCCGTCGCGTAATATGCTTGTTGTGGCATATTTTAATATATTGATTAATTACTAAATATATGTGTATATGAACCACTTACACACTTATGTGAGGTATATACAGATTGGGACGCTGAATAAATAAATTACCGACCCATCTCACTTTTAAACCATTTCTATAAGTTGTTTTCAAGAGTCATTACGAACCATCTCCCTCGCGGGCTACATGTCTTCTAGCCTCCCCAACAAACCGGTCTCCGAAGAGGCTTCAGTACCATAAACCACTTACATACGCTCCGTCAGGTTTAACAGAAGACTGAGGAGTATAACCTACCCTCTGTTTAGCGTTCGTGGACTTTAAGAAAGCCTTCGATTTGATCGAAAACTGGGCTGTACTACAATCTCTCCAGCGACGATAAGTGGACTTCTGCTATATCGAAATGCTGAAGTGTTTGTACGAGCTTCGGGGTCAGAACTCGAAACCTATTCCGTTGCTGCAGGAAATCAGGCAAGGAGATGTTGTTTCTCTTAAACTGTTGTCCACTGCACTGGAAGATGTTTTTAAGACTCTGCACTGCAGAAGGCTAGGCACTAACATAAACGACAAGTACAACACGGTTTGCTGACGATATAGTAGTTTTGGCTGAGACTATGGAGGATTTGAGTGCGATGATTGATGACCTCAGTAAGGCCTCCGAGCAAGGTGGTCTAATGATAAACATAGAATAGAAGAAGATCATATCTATGCCCATGAAGCACTAACTTCCATTAAAATCGGGCACTTCACGCTCGAAGTTATAGACCATTACATACACCTATGACAGACTGTCCAATATTCCGCAGTCAAGCCGAGAGTCTTTGACCTGTGTGTGTTGCCAGTGATGACATATGAAACGTGGTCGCTTAATATGGGCCTCAAAAGAACGCTCAATGTCAACCAAAGAGCAATGGAGAGGGCTATGCTGGGATATTCTCTGCGTTATCGCATCAGAAATTAGGCCATCCGCAGCAGAACCTAAGTAGCCCTCTGAATTGCTAAACTTAAGTGGCAGTGGGCGGAGCACATAGAACCGATGGCCGTTGGAATGGAAAGGTTCTCAAGTGGCGACCACGTAGCAGAAGGCGCAGCGTAGGTATATCCTCCACAAGGTGGATTGATGACCTGGTAAAGGTCGCGGGAGTCCGCTGGATACGAGTTGATCCAGCAGTGAACGTCCTTGAACTGATATGATGATGATGATAAAACTCTTGATTATTAATTTGCTCTTCACTTTCCGTTGTATTTCCGGGGATTACAAAAACGTTAACAGTTGTCATCTTTTAATATACCTACAGTGATGAAACTGCCTTTATACATTTAGACAATATGTTTAATCAACTGTAGTGGTCAAATGAAACTTTTAATATGTAAACACAGTAGTCAAATTTCATGTATCTAATTGCCTTGTCATGACAAACTTTTGCTTTCTAATTGTCGGAACTATCGAATATTTCAGATCTGAATAACTCAAAAACCGCTTCTGATTTTATATTGCCAAAGTGATTAAATTGATCATTGATGAGTATTAAATTAACCTGTCGTCTCCCATGGGGTGCGAAATTTTTTGCCGCCCTCTAACTACTTCCGACGTATGTGTACGTCCTATTTTTTTGCTGCTCGCGACTACCGCTTCCTCGCCTCGCCGCGCGCCCCGAATCTCCCGGCTGTAATTTGAGTCGACGCGAGCAAGCCATTTGACCTGCTGTTATCGCTCGTACTACTGAAGTGTTTATACTTAGTAATATGAATATTGTTTTAAAGAGCATTGAACACACTTTACGATGTATACATTAGTAATACTATAACTCAGCATATTCACTACTCAATACGTATCTCTTTTACAGAAAGGAAAAAAAATGTTGTACTGTTTGGAGAAACGCTAAAAAAAATAAAAGGTTTCAACTATAATTAGATCTTTGAGTTATTCAGATTCTCTGAGATATAGGCTATCAATAATCATAAATAACTTGAAGGGCTAGCTGTTAAAACATCGTTTTTATGGTACTTGAAAATTGTGAAGTACGGAGCGCTGAACATTTTTTGCACACATCAAGACCGTTTTTTTCAAGATCTTGTTGTGAAGTAATTATTAGATATATCTGGTTTGTTTTTTATTCCTAACGCAAATAAACTAATTGAAATCAAGAATCAAATAGCAAAATTGCATATAAATAGTAAAAACAATATTTAAATATAAAAAATCACTCGATGAAAATTTTGTAACGGATATTCAAGTTTAAAATCCTATTTTTCGTTTGGCAAATTTACTAACGAAACTTATCAAAATAGTACTCAACATTGTATATTTGTCATCTAAATAGTATTAGTTAACCTGTTAATACTATTTTCGGTCATATTATATAGAAATAACCAAGGGATAAAAACAGTCGTGGCAATTAGGCTGTGAATGCCAAATTTGAGAAAGGCCGTTGAATTCCTTACTACCTTCAGGATTCCATGTTATTCTGGAATCCTTCATTTTGTTCGGGAATCAACGCGCTAACCCTTGGTGTAATATTGGATTTTACTCCCTTATAATACAATCTACTGTCCTCTTACAGTGTGTATCATAAATTTATAACTTGTAGAGAATGCCTTGAGGCATTAAGTCCGCCATTTGTACTGATTTATATGTGCAATAAAGTTTAAATAAATAACTTGTGTAACTTGAGTGTTTTAATTTTCCAGAATGTCAAGCTGCACTACTTGGATAGCGGTGATCCCTCCAAGCCGCTCATGATATTCCTGCACGGATACCCGGAATTCTGGTTCTCGTGGAGGCACCAGATTGTCGAATTCAACAGAGATTATTGGTAACATTTTCAATTTTTTTTACAGATATAAATCCTAATTTTTAATTGCATATAACTGTACGGCTAGAAAGCGAAAGTAGTTATTCTTGTTTGGTTGATTTTAATGAAATTTGGCATTGAAGTATTTTGGATCCAGAATATTTTTAGCGTAGAAATCATCTATACACTAAAGGTGAAATCCAATATAGTGTGAGTGGAAATAAGTGTCGTGGCCTCGTGGCGTTGCATACGTATTATATTTTTTCATTATTATATATGTAACTATAATTTCCTGTACCTACTACTTCATTATTAACAACACTATAGGTTGATTACAATACGGTAACTAGATGGCACAAAAAAAAACAATTATTCTAGCATTAGGTACCAATAAACAAACCTCGCGAAAATACTTGTAATTGTATGTAACCCAGTCGATATTGTCAAAAACTGGCAACCGTACTGCCTTCTCGAATATCTCACGGTTCGAAATGAATGCCATACGATAAATAAATTGTCAAACGAAGATCTCACGGTTCGAAATGAATGCCATACGATAAATGAATAGTAAAACGAAGTTCTCACGGTTCGGAATGAATGCCATACGATAAATAAATTGTCAAACGAAGATCTCACGGTTCAAAATGAATGCCATACGCTAAATAAATTTTCAAACAAAGATCTCACGGTTCGAAATGAATGCCATACGATAAATAAATTGTCAAACGAAGATCTCACGGTTCGAAATGAATGCCATACGATAAATAAATTGTCAAACAAAGATCTCACGGTTCGAAATGAATGCCATACGATAAATAAATTGTCAAACGAAGATCTCACGGTTCGAAATGAATTCCATACGATAAATAAATTGTCAAACAAAGATATTACGATTCGAATGGAATGCCATACGATAAATATATTGTCAAACAAAGATCTCACGGTTCGAAATGAACGCCATACGATAAATAAATTGTCAAACGAAGATCTCACGGTTCGAAATGAATGCCATATGATAAATTAATTGTCAAACGAAGATCTCACGGTTCAAAATGAATGCCATACGATAAATACATTTTCAAACAAAGATCTCACGGTTCGAAATGAATGCCATACGATAAATAAATTGTCAAACGAAGATCTCACGGTTCTAAATAAATTGTCAAACGACCTCAAATGTTGGGAACTTTGATGAAATTTAGTACGAATGTTGATTGAAGGCCTTGTTTTCAAAACATCACGCTTCAAACTATTTATGAAAATTTAATGATGTTCCAAATGTTTAAATGCATAAAGATTAAATTAAATAGTAGATTTAGAAAAATGCAATTTTTCAGCAAGGGTTTGACGCGTTGAATCTCGATCGAAACGAAGGATACCAGAACAGAATCCCTCACTACGCTTAGGATTCTATCATGGAATCCTGAGCGTAGTGAGGGATTCATAGCACCACACCCGAGTTAGAAATAATTTTGCTACCGTATAATAACTACACTCTTCTTTTCACTTCTCCTGGAAGAAAAAAATATTCAATCAATAAGTAAGTAAAAGACCACACACGTATGACAACATACTAAACAATATATATATTTTTAAATTCTGAGTTTTTTGATCTAAAGTTATGACCTCCAAGTCATGGATCTTGACATCACAAGATTATGGCATCAATGCAGTTTTTGAGATAGTATCAAGTTATGAGATGAGTCATAATCATAATAGTTTTGGATTTTTTTTAAAGGGTATTATCTGTATTAAAAAAAAATTGGTTGTTTGTAAAGTAGGTTTACGATCGAGATGTTTACGTGATAACGTCTTACTTCACTTGCACTTCACTTATACCTGCGATCGCGCTCGTGAGGTTTTGGTGTGACACAAGTTTCTGAACATGTCACCCGACTAAAACGATTTTAAAGACGTTATCACGTCAAAAAGTGTTTATAATATAAATAGTATTATTAGATATAACACTCCAGAAGAGTAAACAATACACGTAAGCTTACATTTAACAAAAAAAAAAATTTTTTCAACGGGACCGCTTGGAAATTATTGCTGGCTCGCTCAATAGTGGACGGTTTAATTTTTTGCTCCTGTTACAGGGCCCATCCTGCATAAATTATAAGTTGTTATTATAATAATTATAGACATTATAGTACCTGTCATTATTTGGCATGAGACTCTCTTCCGCTCGTACTGGGTTTCAGTGTCGAGTTTGTCGTTGGATTCTAAGTAATCGTGAAATCATGATGTGATTATGAATTATGATAAAGCCGCAGTTGTTTTGTGACCGACTCAGGTTGAATTCCAGAGACGGATTTGCAAACTTGCCATGGCACTGATTTGATAACATTGGCCTTGTTCTGCCCTGATCTCAATTAGTTAGTTTCGAAAAGACAGCCGTTACCTAATCTTCATATGCCGCGGTTTTTGAATGGAAACGTTGGTACTTATATAAAGGTTCAATTTTGTAGACTTTCTAAAAATTTCGGTAAGTCATCAGCTAACAACACTTGGCAACATCAGTACGTACCATAAGTAGGTACTTTTATGTATGTGCTCTGAAATAGTTGAGCGAGCGAGCGCGAAGCGTCTCTATATCCACTTGGGATAAATGCTTTCATATGTCTGTCCGGATGTCCGGCCGTTCTCTTCCATTTCTCTACCGATTCTCGTGAAATTTTGTGAGCAAGTTCGATAAATTATATGTTTTTTTTTGTCTATTCAGTTCTTGGAAGATTTTTATAATGGTGAGGTCTACAGCTCATCAGCCACTAAGTAAATAAGTATATATTTAGCTTGAAACGCACAGTGCGTGGCGGAGGCGGTTTTGCGAGCGAACGCTGTCCCGGACAAAATCATCATCATCATATCAGCCGAAGGACGTCCACTGCTGGACATAGGCCTCTACAAAGAGTGCCACAATGACCGATCTTGCGCTACCCCCATCCAGCAGACTCCTGCGACCTTCACCACGTCATCAGTCTACCTTTTGGGGGGGCCTACCCACGCTGCGCCTTCCGGTACGTGGTCGCCACTCGAGAACCTTTCCGCCCCAACGGCGATCGGTTCTACGTGCAATGTGCCCCGCCCACTGCCACTTAAGTTTAGCGATTCGGAGGGCTATGTCGGTTACTTTGTATGTGACATATGAAGCAGTATTCGACAGTTTCGGAAAGATCAAAAATGCATATCCGCCTCCGGCCAGCGCCCGCTCTCTTCGTTTCAAGCTTTTTTGTTTGGTGTTTCAGGTGTATTGCTGTGGACATGAGGGGCTACGGGGACTCAGAGAGGCCGGAGGACGTGTCGGCGTACCATATCGATTTGCTGGTTGAGGACGTGCGCGACCTTATACGTCAATTAGGTCAGTAGTACAGTTGTCAACTTTATAATTGCGTGTCCGTTATTTGTGTGTATCGTGCCGAAGTAAGTATACAAGGACCCAGGTATCAACTAAATCGGTCCAGAGGTAACAGACAGACCGCCACCACCACCTCATCAGCTTGAGTACGTCCACTGCAGAACAAGGCCACCCCAATTTCATGGGAGGTAAGCCATAATCGCCACGCTCGGCATGCGGGTTGGCGATCGCATCCACCGCACTCCAGGGATGCTGCTGCCCATCCCCTGGTAGTCTTGGTCGTAGTTTTAGGACATACCCGGGTCCCAGACACACTTTTGCAATTATAATATTATATGGATTAGTATGGATTGTCATAGCGACAGAAGCAAACAGCTTACGGGTACCTGTCCACCCCTTTAATAAGCAAAATATGCTATAAATATAAATATTAAGTATTAAAGGACAATTTCTTACTCAAATTGAACTAGCCCCATAGTAAGCAATAAGGCTTTTGTTATGGGTACTAGTACTAGACGACGATATACACAGACCACTTAACCCTAGGGTTAAGTGGTCAGTGACGATATATTAAACTCACTGACCAGTGGTCTGTGATTAATCTAGACACGCGGCAGTTTGGAGCCACTTTTGACCCCCCGATAACTCCAAATCTATCTAACAAAAAAAAATGAAATTTGGTACATATATTAAGATCCTTTAGAACAACTAGAACCCCAAATTTCATAAATATAGGTTTAATAATTATTGAGACACTAAATTCCAAAAAACGGCATTTTTACCACTGACTGACTAGTAATCGAAAACCTAACCCACTTCCAGGTGACCTAGAAAGCTGAAATTTGGCATGCAGCTTGGTAATTGTGTGTGTACACCAGAAAAAAACAGAAAACCGTGATTTTTTTATTAGTATTATTATTATTATTTATGCTAGTTACCTCGGAACTCCGTCATTTAGTAACCGATTTGGAAAATTCTTTTTTTGTTTGAAACTGTATACTTCAAGTGTAGTCCCATAGTTATCAGGTAAGAATCTGATCATAGGGCCCAGGAGAAATCGAGGAAACTCTTCAAATATTTGAGGTGCACCTATAGCGATTTGGGTATTTTGTATAGTAACTCGTGCATTCGCTCTTAAAAAGCACCATTTGGCGAAGATTGACAAAAAGTAATGATATATCCCATCAAAAACATAAATGTAAAAATGGGAGCCAAGTTTAATATTAAGAATATGCGATGCTTGGTTGTCGTCTTCACCGACAAAAGAATTGAAGATCTAAATGGGTGCCAAGTTCCGTAGATTCTCTGAAATGGTGCCTAGTCCGGCACTACATTGTTTACATTAAAACTAATTTACTGCGGCTTAATGCGTTTTGAGCCTTAACTTGGCAATTTTCTATGCAGTATGTTAAAATACCATAAAAGCTGTTGGATATTTAAGAAAACTGCCAAGTTAAAGCTCAAAATGTATTAAGCTGCAGTAAATTAGTTTTACTGTAAACAATGTAGTGCCGGACTTGGCACCATTTCAGAGAATCTACGTAACTTGGCACCCATTTAGATCTCAATTCTTTTGTCGGTGAAGACGACAACCAAGCATCGCATATTCTTAATAATGAACTTGGCTCCCATTTTCACATTTATGTTTTTGATGGGATAGAATACATACTTAAATACATAGAAAACATCCAAGTCTCAGGAACAAATGCAAATGGGAATACTATGATTCCATTTATTTACTTGTGCGTTAAATAATTCAATTTCAGGTCGGGAGAAGTGCACCTTGGTGTCACATGACTGGGGCGGTCTGATCGCGTGCAGATTCCGGGACGTGCACTCGGACGCGTTGGACGCACTTGTCATGCTCGCCAGCACTTCCAGGGAGGCCTGGGTGCACGAGATGTGGAACAACCCGCGGCAGAGGAAAATGAGCTGGTGAGAATAAGAATTAGTTTACTGACTTGAAGAAAACAACGGTTACACAGACCGCACAACGGTAACAGATAGTAGGTACCGGCAGACTACTCGTATTTATTTATCGTATATGGCAATTATTTCGAACCGTGAGATCTTCGAGGAGACTGTACCTGTGCTAGTTTGTTCCAATTTAGCACCACCCAGGGGTCACGTGTAGCGTAACGGTGGGTAGGGTACGGTGAGTTGTCAAGTGAGTCAGGCAAGTTGGCTGTTAGAGTACCTACAGCTCTCAAGGCGCTCGAAAGCCTCCTGACTTAGCTTAACGACTGCTGTCATAGACTTGCCTTCCAAAGCACGGGAGTGCTCATCTAGTAACCTCTCGAAGCGGTCACCCATCCAAGAGTTGACCTGGACCGACATTGCTTAACCTCGCATACCGCACGTGGTACGCGGGCGCAACTACTTTTACTTTTAGAATAAAACAGGAACAATTACGTAATTAATTAAAACTGACTAACTCTAAGGCTGCCTTCACGCACACGCGGTATGCGTAGGTAGAAGTACGCGGCATCACACGATATAGATATTCATCACGTTCTGACAAGAGTGCAAGGGTGACAGGCGTCTTATCCACGACGATTGATAAAATGGCAACCACCATACGCCCGCTGGGTGTTAAAAAAAATCAACATGAACCCTGTTCCGATATAATATGAGATGGCTTGGCGATGGCCGATATATGAGATGACTGTTTGGGGCCGTTCGTCCAGGCCAGTTTATTTGAAGTTCCATGGAGCAATGTGGCCATGTTCCAGGTACGTGTTCATGTACCGGCTGCCGTCGATCCCCGAGCGGCTGTTGACGATGGACGACCTGCGCGCGTTCGACGCCATCGTCCCGACCTCGGACAGCCAGGACGTCGAGTGCTACAAGTACTGGTTCGGGAAACCTTGTGAGTGTTCCAATATCCGTACCATGCCATTTCTTTCTATGAAATATCCTGTACTATTTTTTTCTTGAATGGGATTGCTCTTGGCCAGCATCTAGCCAGGGGGCAAAGATGAGGCAGACGATGAAGCGAGCTCACCCAGAGATGCCTATTCACTCGTGCCTTAAAAAGGTCCAGGTTATATCAATGATATTCATTGGGTTATATGAACTCGGAAATATAGACGCGGGCAGAGAATTCCAAACCTTAGAAGTGCGCATTATGAAGGATATTTAAAGTACTTCCCCGCTATTGTATTTACTTCAGCTGCCCATAAAATCCGAATTTTGTATACAATGTAAAATTTTGACATGTTCAGTACAACATATAAAGTAGACAAAAAATAAATGCCCTTCCACACCTTCTACATGGCAACTTTTACGCTTCAACTCCCCCTCCCCTATTCAGGATGCTAAATTCAGGACAATGTAATATGCCGGCATAGTGGCATGGTAAAATTAGCACATTCTGTGTAAAGTAGACTTTCCTTTATTTAAAAAAAAAAACCTCTCGATTGATAATGATATTATCAAATGATAGCTAACCCAATAACTTGAAGGAAAACAAACGTCCGCTGGCTATGAAGTGATGGGGAATATGTCCGCTGATAACAAGTATGGTTATTTATGCCAGACCTGCTACCGCGAAATGAGATCGAATATCTCTCGCCCGCTGTCGCTCGAATAAGCAAGTGCGACAGAGAGGGAGATATTCGAAGTTCGGTGGAACTACGTTAGTTTGCGTATCGCGGTACAGTGCGAGACAAGAGTAGAAATTAAAAACTGGCAACACTGTCGTGTCACCCCTTTCAAATCAATCTAGGAAAAAAGGGACGACACTACAGTGTTGCCACTTTTAATTTCTACTCTTGTGTCGCACTGTAGCAGTTCTGGGAGGTCAATAAACTGTAATTAGCGCATTTTCTATTGTTAGTTTCAGGCGCTGCTTAAGCTCTTATAAGAATGCCGATTAGGTATAGTTTTATATTTTCAGTGGCCGCGACTCCACCAGTCAACTACTACCGAGCGAACTTCACAGTGAGCTTGCCCAAAAAGCCGCGCTGCGAACGCCCCGTCCCCATGTTGGTCGCCAACGCCGCGAACGACAAGTACCTCGCCCACACCTTACTAGACCACATGAAGACAGAATATGCTCACATTGAAACAACTTTAGTACCCGACTGTGGACATTTTATTATGCAAGAGAAACCGGACGTCGTCAATAAGCTGATGAGAGATTTTCTAGGAAAGCATAAGCGTTAAACTTGTATTACTACGTACAAAACATTGTATTCCTGAAAGAAAAGAGACTCAACTCCGGAAGGCCCTCGTCGGCCCTTAAAGCCATTGTTTAAATAAGTTTTTCAACACATTTCCTCGTAACGTGGCGTGGGTAACAATAGTTATTTGTTATACAAGGGTGCAAAGTTGTATTTTACCCGCGAGTGTGGAATTGAAGCACGAGTCAGCGAAAGGATTCTATAGTTGAACCACGGCGAAGCGAGTGGTTCTAAAATAGAATCCTAAGCGTAGCGAGTGTTTCAACAAACGAGAAGTAAAATACAACTTTGCACCCGTGTGTAACACAAAACTTTTCTCCTCACTATAGCGAGGAAAGTGCAACCTGCAAAAAACACAGTTCCACAGGCATGATTTTCATCACAGGAATCACCGATTTTTTTACGCTATTATAACAGAAAACTCTGGATGTTGTGTATAATATTTACGTGAGTCGGAGTCCGTGACAAGTTGTGTATATTCTAGTTGACATTGACAATGATGATATTTCTTTCTGACGATGCGTTTTGAAATTGCATCGACTCAACTTGTGCGTTTACAATTAAAATCAATATCATTATAAAACAAATGTTATTTATAGAATTTGAAGGTTTACGACTTAAATCATTAAATAAAGCTAAGTTTGGTATTTTGTATTAAATTCTCAAACCATTTATTCAATGATAATTGATATCAAACGAACCATTATTATGAGCGTTTTACATTTTGTTATCTGTCAAAATGCGTTTTTACCCGCTTGTTTCAAAGGATAAAAGACTGCTTTGCGAACTAGTGAGGGGAAAAATAACTAATCCTTATTAAATGTAATGGTTTCATTTTTTTTTACCACAATTTACACGTATTTGTATTGATTACGAAAATATTTATTGTATTATGCGTACAGTCATTGTCTAGTAGCCGTGGAGACTTTGTTTAAGGCTTCTTTTGCGAAACGCTGGAATTTCATAGAATTTTCTGTCCCGTGCGCAGTCGAAAATATCCACTTTTTTCGTGATTGATGAAGACAAAACCTTGCACATGCAATTTTCACTAACTGCCATTGTCACGAACAACTTGGAATAAGAAAAGAGTTAGAAAAAGGCTAAGCCAGGGGTTATATTAAACCGGTTAAGTAGCCTACAATAAATGCCCACGCCACACTTACGTCGTTGGGCACAGCCGGTTCTTATCGACCCGTGACAATGATAACTGTCAAGAAACGTAGTACATTAGTGATTACATTATATTTTCTTTGCCATCAAGCCCCTGTCAAGTTGGTTAGACAAATGCTTTATGCGATTCTTAGTCTCGGCTGCGGGGCTGTGATCCACGACCGTCACTGACGACTTGTCTCAGGCGAACCAGCATAAGGCCGGGATTACGCACAGGCTGCATGCGACGCGTGGAGACTGACGTTTTTCATCTCCGCTGCCACCGGCCATAACATACGTGAACGCGGCCTTAAGGCCATCTACCAATTTGTCACGACAAGTGACTGTACAATCTGAGCTCAGATTACGGAAGTTAGTGTTCAAATCTCGAATTTAAGTTAATACCTCCGTCGGCAGGGCATTCATCCTCACGCCTTAGAACTTTAATGGTCGCGTACGGTACGGTTTCAGAGGAATTTCCTCCCTTTGTGGTTTGACGCTCCGATTGTGGAATGAGCTCCCTGCCGAGGTTTTCCCGACGGACTACAGTGTGGGGTTCTTCAAGAAAGGAGTGTATAAATTCTTAAAGGGTCGGCAACGCGCATGTGACACCCCTAAGAGTTGCAGGCGTCCATAGGCTGCGGTGACCGCTTACCATCAGGCGGGCCGTACGCTTGTTTGCCACCGACGTGGTATAAAATAAAAATAACCGGAGTGGTAAACCGAGTCGAGACGGGTTGTCAATTAAGTACGTAGCTGCTACTGAATTAATATAGGCAACTGTTAATTATATAAAACGTCAGTATCCATGTATTTAGATTAGTAATTTGTACGAAATGTTATAATATACCTTACATAATTAAATCTTTTTTTTTTCGCGAATCGGCAGTATTTATTTCAACCAACAATTTATTTGTATTTAGTGGCGGATTGGCAGTCAGCTATGTAGTAAAGTAGCACCCATCGCTTTCTCGGCAACAGATGAATTACCATAATATTTAACAATACGATACAAATAATTTTTCTACTCCTAGCAGCATTAAAACAATAAACTTTTTATACAAATACAAGTCTATGACAAGTCATTATATGACTGGAGAACACAGACATCAGAAAAAGCAAGACTCGCAGTAATAAGCCAGATGATTTTTCATATAGTCGTCTCGTTAATCCTATGGTGCACCAAAATGAGTTAGAATGCGACATATAGTACAATCATTTTCTCCTCCTGAGACGACCTCCTCCAACTCCTGAGAAGTTCGAAACTTATTGAGTGTGTCCAACGTAAATCAGTTGCGCCTACTGATGTGCCTGCGGAAACTTTCCAAAATTGCGAAATGTTTCGGAAATTACAAAAGTAGGAAAAATTAGGAAACTTTCTTACATTATTGTAAAGGAATTGAACATTTCATTTTTAAATTTAAATGTCCTATATTTCTTGTGAAATTTTCATGAAATTTCCGAGAATTTAATGAACTTTATGAGAACTTTCCGCAATTTGCACATCTGTATACTGTTTTTCACGTAAGAAGAGTCCGGTGACAGCTGTCAACCCAGTACAAATTATGTCATTATACGTCAAAAATGACATAATTTGTACTGGGTTGACAGCTGTCACCGGACTCTTCTTACGTGAAAAACAGTATAGTTGCGCCTCGCACTTACACACCTACTGGTTAGTAAAGGACTACAGTACTGCTTATTAACGACATTTTAATTAGAAATAACAAAACATAAATTGTATAATACTGTTTTTAATTTTGTAATGGCATCAATACATACATTGATTTAAAAGACGATATTTATTATTATAATAAGGCAAAGTATTATTATGTTTACAAAAATAAAAGCAACATTTACTACTAGTAGGTACAACGTACAACATGTACAAGTGTTCCTAATCACTTAAGGAATGTGGTTGCCAATGTGTGGTATTCCATATAAGAAAGTGTAACGCAAATCACGCTCAGTAATGTAGTTTTACAGATGATCCGTCTCGCGAACCGAGGAAGTACACCAATCTGACAGAATGAGATATAAGATTTCGCATTCTAACCGTACCTCTTGGCTTTGGTTTGCTTTTTGTTTGGTTTGGTTGGTGGTAAGCATTACATTATCTTATACTACCCACACATTTACAAACGCATTCCGTAAGTGATTTATGTACGACACCACATGCTTCACTTGCCACATTGCCGCATGCGTCGCACCATTGCCGCAAAATCTAAATGCATTACGCATCGTTTGCGCTTGGCCACACGTATCGCATGCCACAAAGTCAACAAGCGTCGCATTTCGCTTACCGCAAGTGCCACACGAGTCAGCTATAAATATACTTCATTTTAATAATGTACTTATGACGTCATTTGTCAGGTACAGTGCTGTAACACATGCGACACTTGCCAAAAGGCTCGCCGTCAATATCTTAAGAGTATTTTGTGAATAGAACTCTCTTAACTACCGGAACGACTAATATTACGGAGAAAGAGGAATCATTAAAAACGTTAACGTTAATTTACATTATGCACCCGGGAACGAGTCAGTTACAAAAATAATTGGATCGCAAGTGTTTGATATGAGTACAGCACGTTAGATTAGAAGGAAGCTTCGTTTCTTAAGGTAGGTGCTGGCGGCCGCGCCGCCCTAGCTACTAAAGCACACTACAAACCATCCAATTTGTCACAACAACTGACAGGACGCAGCTGTAGTTGGAATGAGCCAGAAATATATCTATATAGCCGCGTCTCTGTCAATTGCCGTGACGTGCATGGTGTAATGGCTACTAAAACACACACACTCGCTCCCAAACCACACACACATCAACATGTCGCATTCAGAAGGTCCGGTATTGAAGTTCTGCAAGCTAGAAAATAAAGTTCATTTACCTCCTAATAAAAGTGATCCTCCTCTCCAATGAAATTTAATTAATTAAATTAATAATAATAGCATCAATAAATTGCTCTAAATAATTAATTAATATATATGTTAATACATGTTATAACTGACGATTCGAAAGTGCTTGTTGCTAGGCCTATTTGAATAAAGAATATTTTGACTTTGACTATACCACACTAAGATTTCCGATACCTCGGGTCACTCGTACAATGGCGATATTTTACGTGACATTAAAAAACCGAATTACCGCAGGATGGCTGAAATGGCGAAACGGCTCAGGAACCATATGCGACGCCCGAATGTCCTTCCGTATGAACGAGAAAATTTACAACACCATTGTAAGACCTGGTGTCATGGTTCGGAATGTTGGGCCGCAAAGATGACGGATGAAAAGAGATTGCATGTTACGGAGATGAGAATGTTGAGGTGGATGAGTGGCGTGACGAACACGGATCGGGTAAGTTTTTAAACAATGAGTATGTAAGAGGAAGCCTGAAAGTAACACCCATAGGTGACAAGTTGAAGAGCTAATCGCCAACGGTGGTATGGGCACGTTATGCGGAGCGTTGGAAGTCATGTGACAAGAAAGGTATTAGGCATGAATGTGGAGGAATGTCCTTACACACCCACAACCATCCACCCTTGGTAGGTCAAGGAAAAGGTGGATGTATTGCGTGAAAGACGTTAAGAAGGATATAAGTGACGAGGTGACAGGCGATAGAGGTGTGGAAGAAAAAAAAAAACATGCTGCGCTGATCTGTAAATGAGAAAAGGACTTGCGAATGATGACGAGTAAATCGGAGAGAGTTGTATTTGTTTTGTTCCAATCTATTTCTAAAACAAAACAACGTCGACTCTTATTTCTATTACAGTTGAATCAAATTTCATTGGCATTCTTTCTTGCACGGAGGACGGCTAGCGGTTAGAGCTTGCAACACGCGGCGAACTGCAATGCTGGACCGTCTGGATGCGTCTATACAGTCTGTTATAAGCAGCCTACGCACAACCTACATCCGGCCAACGGGATGGAGAGAAACAGCAACATGCTGCTATATCACTACCTTCCAGCTAGGTACCACTATATCTGGAACGGCTTAGCTCCAATGACAGCTACCGTTTTTGTGCTCACCAGTTGGCGCCACTGTCTAGTAAGGTCCAGATGTCAAAGTTTGTTATTTACGGGCGTGAGAATAAAGTCTACATTTAAATCATATTTAATACCATAAAACCGTATCGTTAAAATATCGAGCATGCAAATAACCGTATCGTTAAAATGTTCGGAAAAATAGGCTCAAGTTTCCGAAAGATAAAACTGTCTCAAAGCACAGACATTCATTGACCTATAACTCATATTTGCCCTAATTATTCTCAGGTATAGCAAAATATTCACCACATTATTCTAATTAGAAATCAACCCGCGTAGCACACACACAAACAGTGACATTTGACACCTCGGAGACCTCACGCTAAAGTAGTGCCTCTAGCGGGAAATTCATACACGATAGCTCTCATTTCACCATCGAGACGATTTTCATTCGACCTGCTCTCAACAACGTCAGGTCCACACAGCGAATGGCCAGTGCCAGGAGGCAATGACCTCGTCAGAGAAATAGGAACCTGCAGGGTGTGAGTATACTACCTTCTTGATCCCAGAGACCAAAATGGCATGGTACGCGTTATATTTTGTGACGTGCTGTCACAGATATTCATTGAAAAAAATTGTCCAAGTATCCTTGTCCCAAACACAAAGGTCGTGGTTTTACAAGAACTATTGGCGTTTGTAGAAAAAAAAAACATCCATACACTAGGTACTTCAGCAAAACAAATAGTATCATTATAGACATTTGTGATGTTATAATCAATCCTGGTTGAAATCGGCTCATAGGCCGTAGTATTTATCAAGTTTGAAATACCTGCCATTACAATCTCCGGGATTAATAACAGACTTCACATAATTATAATTTGTTCATCAGAAATAACTTTAATTAAACCTAATAAATATTAATTCCATATTGTTCAATAATTATACAAAAATGACGAGCTCGGCGAAGCATTGGAACATTTTTGGTAAACATCACTATTATAATATAGTTTAGAATTATCTCAGCGTGAGCCTTACACATGTATACAAATAACCTAACTTGTACTACAAAAAATATAGTCCATCTGCGGAGATCGATGTTTAACGAAACGCGCACGTTTCACGCACGGTCGGGCCAGGCCGGATCCGGGCGTGAACGGTCCAAGCCGGATCCGGCGAGGGTTGGTCCGGGCCGGATCCGGCTGGAGCCGGGCGCAGGCGCACTAGTGACGAGACGCGCGACCGACGGGTGCGGCACACACAAGAGCCCATATATCAAAAACTTGTCACTTGTAATACAAGCGAAAGCCTGTTTTTAACTCCTTTTTATCTTATTAGATAAACCCTCTACTAGTACTTTCAGTATCACAGTAGACTGACCGTTCATAAACCTTATTGCAATAACATAAGATCTACCAATGATCAATTAAGTGGTGATAGTATTACAAGTTACAGCTTTTGTGTACTGGGCACCATCCGGCAGTTTGCCTGCAATTGCCTAATCGACAAGGACGCAACTGACTGTTAGACTGAGAGGTATAGTGTCTGGGTTTTCAACTGAGCCTTATCTTAATCGTAAAACAAAGGCTTTGTACTTATACAATGGCTTCGTTCACTTATTGTAGCTTCCAAATGTCAAAAGCCTTAGTCACAAGAAAAAAAAAACATATAATTTATTCATTTTTTTTGAGATAGCTTGAGGTTACAAATAAAAAAGTTAGATTGTTTAAGTACAAAGCTATCGTATTATGCTGAATGAATAAGACAGTTTAAAAAGTTATCACTATACATAAAACATTATATCTCACTCTAATTAAAGCTGCGAGTAAGACAGTATCGGTCAGATATTTAGGCGACGAAGGTTTGATTCACATGAACTTTTTCCAACATCCAATAAAAAGCGATAGTGATGCCGATGTATTCTGCTAAAATGAGAAACTTATCTGGCATGGAACGCTCCCTTTCATAGTGTACTTTACTACTTTTTTCAAATTCCAATCAATTTATTTCACGTAGTTTTAGGTACAATAAGATCTTACAAGTAGCATTCGTATCACTAAAACCTACCATACATGGCATGTGAAATTGAAGTGTACACTTACTTATAATCTTAAAACTCCTGTACACTATAAAAGCACTTTTCGGCCAGCCACCTTTTTAGAGCTTTTCATTCCGTCTATCACTATTTCCTTCGCAGAGATAGCCACATCACTCACTTTTCATTCCGTCTATCACTATTTCCTTCGCAGAGATAGCCACATCACTCACTTTTCATTCCGTCTATCACTATTTCCTTCGCAGAGATAGCCACATCACTCACTTTTCATTCCGTCTATCACTATTTCCTTCGCAGAGATAGCCACATCACTCACTTTTCATTCCGTCTATCACTATTTCCTTCGCAGGGAGAGCCACATCACTCACTTTTTTAGCGGATATCGAAAGAGCGTTCAGTAAGGTCGCGTAACTTTCTGAAGCTCGGGAGGATAAATGCATGATACAATAAAACAAAGATGGCCCTCCGGGGAAATTCAGTGTGTGGGTGACACAAGCCCGCGTCATCACTTTTATCGATGGTACCGCCGGCGTAAGTGTGAGTTAATGTATTGCCAGTGTTGTATTCTGATACACCCCCACACCCACATCGACTTGTTGTTTTAATAAATTATTACGTTAATTCATATTTAACTATAACTGGCCTATTTTGTTTGCTTAAACTAACAAATGACAATTGCAATGCGTAAATAATATATTTTGCATGATTGCGGCAGAAAAATTCTTCATTAGTGGTTTATTCCTATAAAGTGGCAACTCGACAGTGACGTAGGCTTGTGTCACAACCCGGAGTAGCAGACCTTGTTTCCTTAGACCATGGATATAGTACCGCATGACACGTCTGTCAAAACATCGGAGCTCTCGTTCATTAAGTTACGCAATCACCCTGCAGGCGAACAGCCCCGGCGGCGGCGCACCCGGCGACAGCTGAAGAGAGCGTCGCCTTCAGGCGTTGCAGGGTTCAAAATTATCAAGATAATTATACTCCTTGACAATTATCGGATAATTATAATTATCCATTCATTATCGCCTAATCCTATACCGGATTCTACATCGGATCACCTAATCCTTACCTTATTAATTTTGCAGGTCATATACGCGATCGCAATCATAAAATCGATATATTGCTCCGTTACTACTATATCCATACATTTCTCCGACATTACCAAATCGACAGTTGAGGTATAATTATCAGGATAACGATGGAACCCCGGGCGCCGGGAGCTACACGGGCTCCCCGTCACTAGCGCGCGGCGCGCCTCACACGAGCTGCTGCAGCATGGGCGCCGAGTCGGCGTCCGAGTCGGCGTCGGCGGCGGCGGCGGCGGCGGCGGCGGCGCCGGCGCGGCGCGGCGCCAGGCCGCAGGCGGCGCACACGCGCAGGTTGAAGAAGTCGATGCAGTTGAGCAGCGGGCCGCGCGAGAAGGGCGAGCGGCCGCCGCGCGCCGCGAAGTGCCGGTAGCGGCCGCGGTTCAGCTGCTCGTTCGTCGTCATGCCGAGGCACACCACCTGCGCGACACTGACACTTACTCCTACGGCCCGACCTCAGCTCATGGATCACTTTCATTTGATAGGGGCCGTCCAAAAATTACTTACATCACGCAAAATTTCGACTACTTGAACAATATCGCCGCAACCATTTAAGAAAATTAAAAATTATGGCTAAGGGAGGTATTCCACTCATCCAATATCTTTGTCCAATATACATTTGATCAAAGAAATTGGATGATTTCATCCAACTTGGATGGGACCCCGACATTTGATCAAAGATTCTGATGACAGTTAAATCAATATGGCTACGCATGAAAAAATATAAAACTTGGACAAAGATATTGGATGAGTGGAATGGGCCTACGTCAAAGAACTTTGATCAACGATTTGACAAAGATATTGGACGAGTGGAATACCACCCTTAAATTTGATAGCTAACGTCTTCACTAAGGCAAGTAGGCTTCTGTACTTTTAGGTAGTATTCATTATTATGTGCCAGAAGGAACAAAAGAAGGAGACTAGTAAGATGAGTACATAATCAGTTCACCACCACCACCACCACCACCACCACCATATCAGCCCTAGGACGTCCACTGCTGGACATAGGCCTCCCCCAATTTCATGGGGGGTAAATGCCATAATCGCCACGCTTGGCATGCGGGTTGGCGATCGCAGTATCTCCACCGCATTCTAGGAATGCTGCTGCCCATTCCCCGGTGGTCTTGGTCGTAGTCATAATCAGTTCATTACTTAAATTTGACATACCTACAGCAATTCAATATTTTTAAAGAATAATAATAGTATTAATAAATTGCTCTGAATAATTAGTGATGAAGAACTTAAGATGATGTTATAAACATTTATTCGAATATGCTCGTTGCTAAGCTTACTGAAATAATAGTACATTAGTTACATTACTATAGAGGCCGGGAAACGAAGGGTTGCAAGCCAAGGAGACGTAGACCACACAACACAACAAGACAACAACAAGTGGATAAGGATACGCGGCCTACAGCCCAACCTTTCTCGCCGAGATTTGTATAAGTATAGTGCTCTCAAACATATGCAGTAAAATAAAAAAATATATACTACTCAAAAACAAATTTAACAGACGCCATGTTTGACATTAAAATAAAAATTACTTCCCAGCCTAGGCCTTCAATTTTGTATGAAATTCCTTCACAGTTCTCCAGAGTTGTTCCGCCTGCAACGTGATACTTTGAAGCCTGTTATAACGCACGTAACGACAAAAATTCATTGCATGTTTAAGGGTGGTATTCCACTCATCCAATATCTTTGTCCAATATACATTTGTTAAAATAAATTGGAGGATTTCATAAAACTTGGAAGGGACCCCGACATTTGATCAAACACTCTGATGACATTTAAATCAATATGGCTACGCAGGAAAAATATATAAAAATTGGACAAAGATATTGGATAAGCGGAATGGGCCTCCGTCAAAGTACTTCGATCAAAGATTGGACAAAGATTTTGGATGAGTAGAATACCACTCTAAGAAAAGAATACTTAGAGTTTGACATACCAGATACATCTGACAGCAGGTGAGCACGGTGACCCAGAAGAGGTGGAAGGTGGCGTGCACGAGCACCCACATGAGCCAGGCGTTGCACTGCGCCCAGCGCGCCACGGTGTCCGCGGCGGGCTCGGGCTCCGGCGCCGGCGCCGGCGCCGGGCACTCCGCGCGGTAGTACTGCACGCCGCCCCACACCATCCAGCAGCACATCGCGATCAGGCTCACCAGGAAACCGATGAAGTGCTGGTGGTTGTTGGCGCCTGCCGACAACATGCTTTTATTGTTTACTACCCGTTCAGCTCTTACTCGTACCTAGACTCATTTAGCAGTTTATGCAACGGTTAAATAATGAGAGGCATTAAAACAAGAGTGTGGTTTTGTAAAACGAGCCGCGGGCGAGTTCATAATAAGATCACACAAGTGTTGTAATGCCTGATTATGTACAGTTGCATACACTAATTTATTTTCATCTATTATATTAAATCCTCTGTCAAGTGTTTCAGCTGGCAGAAGCAAGCTGCGCCGAGACAGTCCGGCGCCGGCCCCGGCTCCCTGCGCGCGCCATAACTGCGTGATATATGATGTAGTTAAGGCGCGCGGGCGGGCGGACGGCGCGGCGAGGTACATTGTTAAGCTGTGTTTACGGATGGTTTTTGAACACATTAAAGAGAATTTACTATATGAGTGTAGATACAACTTGTAAAAATATTTACTTTGTCAAAATAATAGCTTATCTCAATATAGTCAAAGCAAAACCCGCGCCCCGGAGTTATAATAATGGTGCAACAAAACGGAAGCCTGGACTGGTACTGGACCAATGGCTGATGACGATGTAGTATTTACTATCTGCAACTGTAAAGGATTACAATGTTCAGTTATCAACAGAAGTTAGCGGAGACGTAAGAACTCACCGATACAGTTCCCGACCCAGGGGCAGTGGTGGTCGAAGCGCGCCACGCAGCGGTTGCAGACGGAGCAGTGCTTGGAGCGCAGCGGGCGCCGCACCAGGCACGCCGAGCAGAACGACGCCGGGTCGAACCCGCCGCCGCCGTTGCTGCTCTCCGACAGCTCGATTATCGTCTGCCGACAGTGGTCTTTTAATCGACTTCAAAAATGCGTTCGTCTCAGTAGTCCCGTCGCGGAACTAGTGAGACTTTTTTCCCAATGGTTCCGTTCCCAATGTTCAGTTGTGGCGCCTCGCCGGCCGCAGCACGCTCGTTTCGATCGCTCGGCTCGCGCGTTGTAGGGCCACAGTTCTACTAACACTCTTCCTCTCTTCGCTCGTCGTCGTACCTAACTACCCCTTTGGGCCGCCGATGGAACTATTGGGAAAAAAATCTCACTAGTTCCACCACGGAAATTCTTCCACGGGACTACTGGGAATGAACTTAAAAAAGGAGGTGGTTCTCAATTCATCGGAATATATTTTTTATGTATGCTCACCGATTACTCTGACTATTAAACCAATTAGAAAATTATTTATTTTGTTTCAATGGCTATGGGTATGCTATCTTATCTTATCAAGTTGGTCCCATTGTCATCAAGTCAGAACCTGATGATGGAATCCTGGACAAATCAAGGGTACTCCTCAAATTTTAAATGCATAACTAAAGCGATGTCAGTATTTTTTGAAGTAGCAAATGCACGTGTCGAAAAGTACCATGTGGTGAAGTAAAGATGATGAAGACCAGAACTAGCCACCAAAACTCCTCACTGAAGAGTTTTTCATAGATAGAGATAGGATAATTCGATAAAAATAGTTCGAGTATAACCAAATAAATTGATCAGCTTGTTTTACAAGCTTTTATTTAACTCACCACCACCACCACCACCATATCAGCCCAAGGACGTGCACTGCTGGACATAGGCCTTCCCCAATTTAATGGGGGGTAAATGCCATAATCGCCACGCTTGGCATGCGGGTTTGCGATCGCAGTATCTCCACCGCACTCCAGGGATGCAGAGATTCCAATGGTCCTGGTCGTAGTTTTTGGACATACCCGGGTCCAATATAACGTACAATGTTTGTATATTCAGATTAAATTATACATGAATTTTACAGCAGTTATCCTCAAGCGATTGAGCTGAAACTTGGCATACTTATGTAAGTTTGGTGACAATGCAATGTTACGGTACCTACGGTCAGCGTCATATAATACGTAGCAGCCAGAGTGGCCAAATAGTTTTTGTATGGTGTACCAAACTATTTGACCACTTTGGTCGCTACATACTATAAAACGCTGACTGTAGCACCAAGCTGATTAGGGGTTTACGGGGGTGAAATACGATCCAGCTAGATCTCATCTTCGGGTCAACTCGTAATTATCCGAGCAACTAATTGATAGAATCAGGCGTTACTTTGCGGAAATTCATGACAAGCTTCTTGAACAATATTTCTTTGCTATTCCGCTAAAGAACGTGTACTATTGTTAATGTTATGTAATATTATGTATGACTTGGGTAATTTTTGCATACGGTTAATGCAATGCAATGGTGGATCTCCTGCCAGCATCTCCTGAAAATGACCCGTAGAGAGTCGAAACACGTGTTGCGGTTTTGTCATTATTTGTGATGGTTTTTTGTATATATTTTCATGCAAGCGAGCGGAGGGAGGGTGGGAGCATTACCCGCTTGCAAAAATACGCAAGTGTATAAATATCATTATCAATAATAGACCTACACGTTCTTTAACGGAATAGCAAAGAAATGTTGTTCAAGAAACTTTTCCGGGAAAGTAATAAACATGAAAGCATACCCTGAACTTGTCCCGGGTGGAGGCGCGGATGACGCCGGGGTCGGAGCGCCAGGACTTGAGGAAGAAGTGCCACAGCGCCGCCGAGCTCAGCGCGAACAGCAGCGACGCGCGCCAGCCCACCGCGCCCCACACGAACGCCGCCCAAGTGATGTAGAACCACGCCTGCCAGCGACACCAGCCCGTCAGTGCCTCTACTATATTTTTCTTCTTCTTTCGTTCGCGTTTACGCTCACTCTGTATGCCAGCGCGAACAGCGCCTCTTGCGGCCATTGGTAGTAACTACACGACCGTCAGAAAGTTTAAGACCAAACACAAAATATGCAAATGATCAACATTGATTCATTCAACCCTGATTCATCTGTCCGTAGTACTCTCGAACAGTTTGCAAAAGTCCAATCCTTGTGAGAAACAGCCCATTGCAATCTTTTCCCCTTGTTTTGTTTGCGTAATAATTTATGAAAATGAAACTAAAAATTGTGTTTGGTCCTATAATTTTTGACGGTAGTGTATTTGTTGCCATACAAATTGAGACTAAACGCAAACGCATTCGTGTTTATGGTTCGAAGAAAAATATAGTAGAGGTACAGAACGATCAAACCGTCAATACATACATTCCTAACCCTTTAAACGCCATAAGGCGCAGCGTCTATTGCGCGTTCGTGGATTTGGAGAAGGCCTATGACAGAGTGGTGAGGAATGAACTTTGGTCGGTACTGTCCGGATATGGAGTGAGCGACCATCTCATTCAAGCTCTGAAATCTCTCTACGAGGATTCCTCTGCTTGCGTGAGAGTAAACGGGTCCTACACTGAATGGTTTAGCATCGAAAAGGGTGTTAGACAGGGATGTGTAGCGTCACCGTGGCTGTTTAATCTATTTCTGGACAGTTGTTTGCAAGATTTGAAAGACGATGAATGTGGGTTGGAAATGAATGGGTTGCTTATCAAATGTCTACTCTACGCCGATGACCAGGTTTTATTAGCGTCATCGGCTGAGAAGCTACAGAAGATGGTAACTAGCATGCACAGATTATTTGCGAGAAAAGGAATGAAAATGAATGTAAGCAAGACGAAAGTGATGGTATTTGAAAGAGATGAGTGTATGACAGTTTGTGAAATTGCTGTAGATGGAGAGAGGTTGGAGCAAGTGGATGGGTTTGTGTATTTGGGGACTTTGTTCACGAGAGACGGTAAGCATGAAGGAGATATTGAAAGGAGAGTGATAGCTGGGAATCGAGTGAATGGGGCACTTCACGCCTTTATGAGTAGCCAGAAAGTGTCAGAAAAGGCGCGGCTGGCCGTGCATAGAGGAGTGTTGGTGCCGACACTAATGTATGGTA
This sequence comes from Notocelia uddmanniana, assembly GCA_905163555.1. Lineage (NCBI taxonomy): Eukaryota > Metazoa > Arthropoda > Insecta > Lepidoptera > Tortricidae > Notocelia > Notocelia uddmanniana. The sequence continues at coordinate 31,381,023 of LR991055.1, forward strand.
GTGAAAGTTGGGTGTGGCAGAAGAAACATCAGAGTCGAGTGAATGCAGTGGAAATGAGAGCGCTGAGAAGTATGTGTAGCGTTACTTTGAGAGATAGAGTGAGAAACACCGTTATAAGACGGAGGTGTGGAGTGAATGAAGATATAGTGACGAAAATTGAGAAAGGTATGCTAAGATGGTTTGGACATGTAGAGAGGATGGATGAAAGAAGATTGACAAAACGAGTGTATGAAGGAAGAGTGGATGGAAAAGTTGGAAGGGGAAGACCTCGGCGAACGTACTCCGACCAAATCGGAGACATTCTGCAGAAAGGCCAGGTCAGGAGTACCCTAAATCGGCGCGCATGCATGAAGAATGTTATGAAAGTTCATGAAGCGAAAGTTGTATGTCAGGATCGTAGCAAGTGGAAATCCGTGATCTCTGCCTACCCCTATGGGAAACAGGCGTGATTATATGTATGTATGTATGTATGTATGTAGGCGCAGCGTCGTTGCGGGACGGAACCGGTTATTGCGGTAAAGCGAACGCGGTCTGAGGTACGTCGCACTAAAACACCCAGCGGGATAACGGAGCGGAGGTGGCGTGTGTGACATATGAAGCAATCGACACTATCGGCAGTCGACAGAGTCGGAAAGATCAAAAACGCAAAACCGCCTCCGCCCCGCACCGCGCCGCCATCGCTCTGTGCGTTTCGACGGACAGTGTAAATGACGCCTTGTTTTGTGAATGACAGAGTTGAAAATTGCAAGTAATTTTTTTGACTTTCGGCGGTTAAAGGGCTAATGGGTCAGCCCCACTGCTCTTTCTTTATCTATTGTCAAATTTATTTGCTACCATGAAATTTGCAAAGTAAATCATACTATGACGTCACAGCTTATCATATCATAATCGAGCTGATAACATCCACAATTCATGACAAAAAGGCTTTGGCGGTGTCATAATCATAGGGGTAAATACCAAATTATTGGACCATACTAAGGCTTTTAATTCGTCAAGATTTTAATTGATCCCGTTGTGATACGAAAGTCACCTACATAAATTGTATAACAAAAAACTACACTCTTCAAGTGATAGCAAGACTGAAGCGGAAATGGGCCTAACGAGTACTGAACTGGTGTCTCGTTAGACGGCAAGCGAGGCCGGAGACGTCCACTTCGCCGCTGGAATCGTTATATTGTATCAGTGGCCGGTAATCTATGGTCGCGACAGGCCCAAAACAGACATGGCATTAAATGGTCTTCATCCAGAAATTGAAGATCCCCGTGAAATTGGGCATTGATTTTATTTATTTTTTAACTGTAACACTTGACATACACTCAATTTGTAAATATACTTGTAAAGGGGAATAGCCTCCTGACGACTGGGTATCAAAATTTGCTAAAATTTAATTTATCAACAAAGAGTCTAAATTTAATTGGGGGCTATGGACGCCGGTCGTCATATATTTTATTTACTATGGTTCAATAATTAAGTCCTCACCCATAAAGCGTCATTTTAGAGAGGCCATTTATATTCCACCTTATTGACATAAAAAAAATTGAACCTTTCGTTTATGAGTACATGTTGTTGGTTGCTATATTTTTCTGTTTGTGTTTATTTTTGTTTATTGTGTGACTTGTAGCAATCAAACAAATTTTTTATTGACCGAGCGAGCGAAGTGTCTCCGTTTCAGCTTTCGACAAAAAATCTTTCGTATCCTAACCTCCTATCCGTCTGTCCTCCGTGTGTCCGTGTGTATCCTCCTATCCGTCTGTCCGGATGTTCTCAACCGATTCTCGCGTACAGGTCGCATTTCTCAACCGATTCTCAAATTTTGTGAGAAGGTTATTTTTTGACGAGTCGGTTTACGGACATTTTGTAATTGAAAAAAAGGCTTTTTTTCAAGGTGTGCAGCTTACAGAGCCACTAGTCTATGTGTAGCAAATTAACGTGGTTTTAGTTGATGCAATGTCAATTCGCCACTCTGGATCGAATATAAGATATAGTCGCTGGTAAATAGCGGTACAACAAAGACTATCAGTCAATGAGAAGATCATGCAGAAGTACTCACCATAGAATAGGCTACAGCACTGGCTTCCACACGAACGGTTCTTTCTAATTGTCCTTTAGATATCTACGTGCCGGCCGGCTAATAAGATGTACACAGTTCCTTGGTAATGTCACACACACACGATTGTATAGAAATAATGAAGTAATTGAGTGTATACGATGGATTTTGCTCAAGTTGCGCGAGCGTTCGACTTTTCTCCCCAATGGCGCCACTGTTAACGCCGGTTTGTACCACGCATGCGCGACGGGCGTCCCACGCGTTCCCATTGGCTAGATTTTCAATGTTGCACTGCGTTTAAAGAGGAGTTTTGACATTGCATCGTAAAGGTTTGTAAGGCGCGCGGAAGTTTAAAGAGATAAGACGTTAAAAACGGAACACTATCTATGGGACAGGTCGTGCCTTGGTGGCGAGGTAGACGCTGAGCGGGAAGATGTTCTTGAGGTCGTCGTCGAGCAGCGCGGAGCCGAGCGCGTGCAGCGCGGCGGACAGCAGCAGCAGCAGCAGCGCCTTCACCGCGTACCGCGCGCGCGCCTCCAGCACCAGCCCCCACAGGTAGAACGCCACGAACGGCGCCAGCACCGCCACCCACCAGCGCAGCTTCTGCAACCACCCACCGTCCATCTCACATTTGTAACCATTTTTGTATGATAATAAGTTATATTTGTCGGCCTGTTTAGCCTAGTTGGTAGTGTCGTTGCCTCCGAAGCTAGAGGTCCCGGGTTCGATTCCCGGTAAGGGCATTTGTTTCTGTGGTGAGCAGAGGGGACTAGTTCGATTTGTGTAAAAAATGTCCCCTAATATTTATTTATTATTGTTTTTTTTTTAATACCACGTCGGTGGCAAACAAGCGTACGGCCCGCGACGGTAAGTCGTCACCGCAACCTATTGACGCCTGCAACTCCAGATGTGTTTAATGCGCGTAGCCGACCCTTTAAAAATGTATATACACCTTTCTTGAAGAACCCCATACTTTAGTCCCTCGGAAAACCTCCGCAGGGAACTCAGAGACAGGTAATAACCATATATATATATATATATATATATATTTGACGACCTGTTTAGTCTAGTTGGTAGTGACACTGCCTCCGAAGCTAGAGGTCCCGGGTTCGAATCCCAGCCAGGGCATTATTTGTGCATTTAGCACGGATTTTGTTCTTGGGTCTTGGATGTTCTCTATTTTATTTAAGTATATACTTATCTATATAAGTATGTATATCGTCGTCTAATACTCATAGTACAAGCTTTGCTTAGTTTGGGACTAGGTCGATTTGTGTAAAATTGGCCCCCAAAATTAAAAAATATATATATATATGAAGTGGTTGTGGGTATAGATAGGTAATAAATAAATAAATAAATAAATATTGGGGGACAATTTTACACAAATCGACCTAGTCCCAAACTAAGCAAAGCTTGTACTATGGGTACTAGACGACGATATACATACTTATATAGATAAATACATACTAATATGGTAATGGTAAATATTCGTCTGCCGTCGAATCGATCTTTGGCCGCGTGGCAAAGGACTGTCAGCACACGTTATGGTATATGAGTATCTCGCTCGGTCGTGGTATTATGATTTTCTCAAACATGCAATTAAATATTGATGTTATGTTCCATAGTGTTTAGTTCCTGCGAAGTATGACGTTTCAGGTGCGGCTAGGACAAGAGGTCGTTAATGGAATTTCATACAAATCTTGTAGGCCTAGGCCGGCAAAGTCCTCTTTTTAGGGTTCCCTAGCCAAACGGAACCCTTATTGGTTCGTCATGTCTGTCTGTAAGTCCGTCCGTATGTCACAGCCGATTTACTCGGACAATATGACCACTACAATTATGAAATTTGGTGTGAAGGTGTTTGTTATCAACCGCTATAGAAATATGATGTGAAATTACGAAAAAAATACTAAACTGGGGGGCACCCCATACATGTAACAGAGGGGTCAATTTTTTTTTTAATGTACATAGGCGTGTGTAAAGGTCGCTCCAGAGCAACTTGGCGGCGTTCCGTGGATCAAGAGTTGGACTCGCTCGGGATGAAGTGGGAGGAAGTAACCCAAACTGCCCAAGACCGAAACGAATGGAGGGAGCTGATACGAGCCCTACACCCCAGCAGAGGGTAATAGGACGAAGAAGAAGACATAGGCGTGTGGGGTATCTAATCTGGATAGCCCTTCAAAAATGACATACAGGCTTCTAAAAAGAATTTGATGAGAGTATGAGATACTAGCTGTCAAAATCGTTAAGTGTCCCCCCCCCCCTCACCCCTCTAACCTCTAAGCTATGAAGTTTAAAATTCTGAAAAAAATCATGATGATGTACTATAATAAATCCTTTCAACGATTTTTGGTTTGAGCAAGATAGGTTTAACGGTTTTTGAGTTATTGCTGAAAAACTGTCTTGCCAAAACAAAAGGGCGTATGTGTCGTAAGTTTCCTATGAAGATACGACCTTTTGTGATTAAATATATTGTATAGTGGTTTTAAATGTAGATTACGTGTCCGACACGCACTTGACCGGATTTTTTAATTTCCATTCCACATAATTTGTGGCACAGGCATCATGACATTCTGCCACTATGCGTATTAAAAATAAAAATTGGATTTTTTTGTTGTTTATTTCATTGCATGTTTAAGAAAAGCACTACACATACCTCAGTGGGAAATATGGGATTGCCCGCCTCAGACCTCTACTTTGGGGTATTCTGAGTTACTCACCTTGTCGTAGAGCAGCCTGCGCAGCAGGTGCGGCCGCGAGTGCTTGAGCTCGTGCTCGCGCACGCGCTCGAGCACCTTGCCGCCGATCCAGCAGTCGCGCGCCGCGCCCGCCCCCCCCGCCGCCGCCTGCAGCATGGCCGCCGGCGTGGCGCCGCGCAGGTTCGGCACGTCCAGGGGAGCGTTGCCCTGCAACACAAACTGTTGATTAGGGCGGCGACCTACCATTACAGACCATCATCTATAGTATCTATACTAATATTATAAAGCTGAAGAGTTTGTTGGTTTGAACGCGCTAATCTGAAGGTACTACTGGTTCGAATTGAAAAATTATTTTTGTGTTGTATAGTCCATTTATCGAGGAAGGCTTTAGCTTTAGGCTATATAACATCACGCTGCGACCAATAGGAGCGAAGACGCGGCCGAAGTCGCGGGCAACAGCTAAATAAGCATAAATAAGAGATGTATGTGTTTAATTTTCATGAGGACAACTTTAAGAAACGTAGTGAAGTCGTACAGAGGCAGACAACACCACATATTATGTCTTTTTTGTACAAAGACATGTACAAAAGAAATGTTATGAATATGAGTATTATTATTTATAACAATTTACCATTTAAATTACGAACACTGTCAGGACAAATAGTTAAGCGAGAATTGACAAAATGGTTACAAGAAAAATGTTTCTATAGCATCAAGGATTATATAAATTATAAAAATGTTTGACATACTTAAGCAATTATTATAATAATGTATTAATTATACAATTTGAATGTTATTTTAGCCTATTTATTTATACTAAATTATTTGTATGCATGCTTGCATGCTGAATACGAGACCTTTTAATAATACCTTAAGACCATGTATTTTCATTGTATTCTTACAAATAAACAATATTTCATTTGAATATAATTGGATGCATCTGTTAGACTACAAAGAAAATACTATCATTCAAATTAGTTAATGTTCTTTAAGCGGGCGACAAGGGGATACGAATGAAGCCTTTTATTGTGCCATGCCATACTATATAAGTTCCTATAAATTACCATGTGGGTTTACAAAATTTGAATACCTGTCTTATTTTTATCATTATTATTATTATATCAGCCATAGGATGTCAACTGCTGAGCATAGGCCTCCCGCAAAGAGTGCCACAATGACCAGTCCTGCGCCAGGAATTACCAGGTCAGGCAGGCCATGAGTCCACCTTGCGGGGGACCAACTCACTCTGCACCTTCCGTACCAAAGTTTGACAAGCTTATATGAGATAAGGGCTGCTGGCGCTGCCACTGCACCATATTAACCTGATTACTGGATGACAGACCGATCACCATTAAATATGGTGCTGGCAACAGTCATACCATAAAAACTTATCTAATTTTCCATACAATCAGATATTAATGAACACTTCTCACTATTACAGACGGTTTGGTGCAACCCACCCTTAGATTAGTCAAAATTGTGCCTGTGACTTTGTACACATATAAATTGAAGACTGTATGTTATTTTGATGTAAAGTTTTAGCAAATAGCAACAATAATAATAATAAAATCCTTTTTGTACTTGTTATGTGCAATGGCAACAAATATTCAAACATTAGTTGGACCAATAATAAGAATTTTACTTCTATTGATATTTTTAACGCTAGCAGGCCACGTTTCCAAAGGCTTGTGGTTAGCATTCTAGCTGAATCACAAGCTCAAGTCGTATAGTTAGTTTGTCTTAACTGTAACACCACTTTATTAATGTTTTAACTTTAACCCCTTTAATTCTATAACTTTGAACCTTGTTTTTCTCTGACACCAAATTTTTGCAAGTTTTGCTAATCTGTATTACACTTAGTTTAGTTAGTATGTAGTACAGTAAGTATACTAAGTATACTGTTTTTCACGTAAGAAGAGTCCGGTGACAGCTGTCAACCCAGTACAAATTATGTCATTTTTGACGTATAATGACATAATTTGTACTGGGTTGACAGCTGTCACCGGACTCTTCTTACGTGAAAAACAGTTATAGTGTCTCAGTGAGAGCATTTAACCTTTTGAACGCCACGGTCAGCCATAGACGTCAACGTAAAATCGTCACCCCGACGCCAACGACGGTACTGGCCGACAATTTTTTTTTAATGAAAAACTACTGAGTAGCTGGCCAATTTTATATTGGCATTATTTCTTTACACATCATTTTTTACCGTTGTGGCGTCAGGGGCACGGCGAATTACTTTGACGTCTGGCGGCGAAACGGTTAAGGTAGTAAGTGCACATCTATGTTTATAAAACAAAATTGTTTCTACTTATTGTCATGCATTTACTTCTGTTGTTTCTCCAATAAATAAATAAATAAATATTTCTAACAACATCGATTCATATGTCAACCTCATGCTCTAAATTTTACCTTGCAACCATGTCAAACATACTATTAGCCATACAGGTTATTCAAAATCAATGTCAAAACTTCTTCCTCGGTCCCTCATTACTGAGGATCGCGACCACATAAGCTCTGTCTCCATAACTGATTGAATAACAACATAGAAACAGTCAAAATTAGGTCCATTGATGTTCTGTAGAACCCAGGGATCAATTGAGGTAAGTGACATTTTCCGAGTGCAGAGGTATTTACAAAGTCACACTTAAAAACCTCATCAAAGTGGCATATTTCAAAGTCGAAACTCCTTATCGAAAAAGGCAGTTTCTTATTGGTCATGCTTTCTGCCAGCTAGAGAAATTAGCATAGTCGTTCAAAATTCTTGAATATAATTCAGTAAAAGACAGGGAACAAGCATATTCATTATTAACTATTCATCTATTTTTACATAGAGCTAAACATTCTTTATAAAATAATCATCATCATGTCAGCCGAAAGACGTCCACTGCTGGACATAGGCCTCCCCCAAAGACTTCCACAATGACCGGTCCTGCGCCACCCGCGACCTTCACCAGGTCATCAGTCCACCGTGTGGGGGGCCTGCCCACGCTACGCCTTCCGGTACGTGGTCGCCACTCGAGAACCTTTCCGCCCCAACGGCCATCGGTTCTACGTGCTATGTGCCCCGCCCACTGCCACTTAAGTTTAGCGATTCGGAGGGCTATATCGGTCACTTTGGTTCTGCTGCGGATGGCCTCATTCCTGATGCGATCACGCAGAGAAACTCCCAACATAGCTCTCTCCATTGTCCTTTGGGTGACTTTGAGCCTTCTTATGAGACCCATAGCAAGCGACCACGTTTCAGTGCCATATGTCATCACTGGCAACACACACTGGTCAAAGACTTTTGTCTTGAGACACTGCGGAATATTGGACGAAAATATGTGCCGTAGCTTCCCGAACGCTGCCCAGCCGAGTCGGATTCGACGATTAACCTCTCTCTCGAAGTTGGACCTACCTAACTGGACAGTCTGTCCTAGGTATATGTAATCGTCTACAACTTCGAGCGTAAAGTGTCCGATTGTTAAGGGAGTTGGTGCGACATGGACATTTGGAATATATTACTGCAAAGATTAGAGCTGCAACAACAATAACTGGACAGATATAATATTTATCTGTTCCTTATCTTAATCTGTTCTATTTTATTTTGCTGATAGTAAACAGATAGTAATGATTCCTTATCAGGTAATGGTGTTGTTGAAAGATTCCAAAAATAAAGCATAAATAGAAATAGCACTATTTCACAACATGTTCGATTAATATGTATGGGAACACTTTCAATTTGAGTATAACTGAGGAATGCTAGTAGGTGGCTTGAATTCATTCTGGATTTGAGAATAGATGATGTGTCAAAGATGAGTTGAAAAACTAAATAAGAGCTGCTTCAAGTGACATCTAAGCACAAAACTATCAGCATGTCTAACAGCAAGATTTAAAGGCAACACAGTTACTGTCACAAATACTGTGGACACATATGTATATCTGATTAAAAAGGATCCAGTCCTTACATTCATAAAACAATCTTAGATATAAGAGCAAAGCATGCTTACACGTGACAGACTCACATAAAGCACAAGTGTAGAGACAGCAGTGGAGTTCCGGGCGAGGATGGCCCAGTGCAGCGCAGTGTTACCGTGCGCCGCATCGGCCGGGCGCGGCGACGCGCCCAGCGACAGCAGCAGGCGCGCCGGGTCCACGGCCGCCACGCGCCACGCCGCCCACATGAGCGGCGTCATGCCGCCCGCGTCCCCAGCGTCCGCCGCGCCCGCGCCGCCCGCCGCCACCAGGTACGCCGTCACCGCCGTGTGCCCGAACTGCGCCGCCAGGTGCAGTGCCGCGCAGCCCTCGGCGTCGCGCCGCGTCAGGTCGGCGCCCGCGCGCACCAGCAGCACCACCGCCTCCAGGTGCCCCTGCCGCGCCGCCCAGTGCAGCGGCGTCGAGCGCAGCTCCCCGCCCACCGCGTCCACGTGCGCGCCGCGCGCCAGCAGGTACGAGCAGATCTCGCGCCGGTTGTTGATCGCGGCCCAGTGCAGCAGCGTCACGGTCTCGTGATCCGGCTGGTTCACGTCCCAGCCGGCCTCGACGAGCTCGCGTACGCGGTCGAAGGCACCGTACTGCGTCGCCTTGACGATGTCGAAGCCGCTGTAGTCGCGCGCGGCGGGCTCGGCGCGGGCGGGCGCGGCGGAGGCCCCGTCGGCCTCGCGCTGCGCCGCGCCGCACTGCCCGCTGGCCGCGGCTCCGCACGTGCTCTCGTACATGCCGCTCACTCTGCGACCCAGCTTCGCGAACACATCCTCGACCTCTCTTTCAGAATCGGGTGATGCTGGGCGATCACCAGTATCGACGCGCAATTTTACGTTTTCTACTACGATCACAGCAGAAAGGAAACTTCAATTATTGACATATCAATATACGCCACAGATAATGAAAAGGTGAGGCTAGTCGTACATTTATTGTAGCAAATTACATGCTATGAAATAATATTTATTATGAGGTTGACCAACACTACAGTTTGAAATCACTCGATAAAGACGTCTGGCAACACTACATAACGTCAAATAACCGACCGATTATAGTTTATTACAAGCTCAGACTAAAGTGTGACCGACAGAGAAGCCAAACTCGAGGATTGCATCTCGTTTTTATTATGGTGACCAAGTACATCTGTGGATATGAGGATTATTTCTAATTTTTATTTTCGCTAATCACAAGTTTGTGTATCCATACATTGTAAAACAATATAGTCTTGTGTAATTTTTGCCTAAGCCCTACTTTATTTTCCAAATCTCTTAACAAATGTGTTTTCCCGTGATGAGCCATGCGTAAATTAAAAAAAGACGAGGACGAGTTTTAATTCACCATCATCAGATCAACACGGTGGTGCCATGATATACGAGTTCGGTAGGTACATTGTTACCGAAATATACAATATTACATTGTTACCGAACTTGCCGGTATCCAATTGAGCTGAAATTTAGCATACTGTACATAAGTATGCTAAATTTCAGCTCAATTGGATACCGGAAAGTAACTGTAAAATGGTTAAAAATTGGAACGACAACTGACAACTTAAGTACTTGCACAGTTTAATCACATACAGTCCAAGTTAAACAAAAGCTCGTAATGATAACAAAATTGTTATAAGATTGAATTCAAAATTTTGATTTGAATTTCAACTGACCTTTAGAAAAGATTAACGAATATTTCTGCAAAACCAGCCCAAGTCATAGTCACCCTAATCAGTTACCTGTGAAATGATAACCCTTTACACAACAAGTTTTTACTATTTTCAACTAATTTCATCAGCCGCTTATTTTCATAATTTCAAATTTGACACCATTAACGTTGGGGATAGCAATTAATATTTGAAAAATACTACTATATTTATTGCAATACTAGGTTTTAGTCAGTTAATAATGTTGATATTTTATACAATTACGAATGAGGTCAAAATGTAAATTATCCCTGATAAACATGCAGTACTCGTTAGTACAAGCAAGTAATTATTTTCAGTATTCTAAAATACCACAACATTTTTTTTACACTGGCAACTTGTGCGAGTGGGACGCCGCCCTCCGGTTGGTTGCTCTCGCTCGGACCGCTTTCTCTAGTCTGTCTGTCATAACAGGATATTAACTGTATTACGCGGGAATATGGTTCAATTTTGACTGGCTCATAAAAGTTTGTACTCAATCCAGTTTAGGTATAGATCCGTGCTCGGACTACACACACCCGGAAATACGTCCAACTGGTCCAACGTCCAACTGGTCCAACGTCCAACTGGTCCAACGTCCAATAGGGCTCTGACAACTTATGATCCTCCGTTAGTAAATTACACTTAAATAATGCCCCATGTATGTTTAAGGATAAATATACTATACTATGTTGTCTCGACAACAATTGCCACTTTGAATTGTCTAAATAATTTGGTCGCCAATCACCTTCGAGTCCTTCGACACGGCCTTCTTAACCCATATAATTGCTTATGTCGACTTGCGACATGGCTCTACATGTGATTTTCGCCACAAGGCAGAAAAATGTTGCTACGCGCTATGGCGTAGCACACGTAGCGTTCGTGTGCCTTGAATGGGTTAAATAATGTGGTCCAATTAGATCATCATCATCATCCTAGCGTTATCCTAGTACCGTTGCATCTACTTACTTACTTAGAAAAGTTCAAATACCCTCAACATTTTCATGTCAAGGTTTAATATTTTAAAAACGGCTGAACCGATTTTAATAAAACATCTAAGAACTAGCGGCCGCCCGCGACTTAAATAAATAAATAAATTATAGAAAGTTTGGCACACATAATTATTACGTGACATAAAAAAACACTAAGAAAATATTGTTGCCAGTCAACCGTAGGGCGAAATAGGGAATGCAAATCCGTTTGACAAAAGAGAAAAATTTACGTGGACGTTGTCACGGCGCAGAAAACAGGAAAAAAAATAAAAACATAAGCTGGTCACCTTAGCGTAACACCTCTTTATAAACAACATTAGCGGCATTTCCTTTGGGGGCTAAGATGATCAGACTTTTGGCAGAACTCACCCTAGAACATAACACGTTAAATTGGCCGTGAGAGGAATAGTCTTCTCTTAAATCAATCCCTGCCATTTGCAGTGACTGTCCTTGGGATTTATTAATAGTCATTGCGAATTATATTAATAGTCATAGAGGGAATTGTGTTCTTTTGAACTCGAACGGGTAGTCTGATGGAATTATCAGTATTCTAGGAATATACACTATTTCGCCTCGAGCGCTACCTGTGATTACTGCAGCTTCGATAACGTTTTTATGGAGAGCTTTTATTTGTAATCTAGTTCAATTACATAATTTAGGCGGTCTAAGATTCCTTATTAACAAAAATCATTATCATCAAATGCCATTGGTCATTCATTTCTTATATGTATGTACACCAAATTATTTTAAAACGTGAAGTAATTAAGAAAATGACTTGAAAGATAATTAAGTTGGTACTACCAACGCCACCTGTTGACCTATAACCTTACTATTAAATTCTTAAAACATAGAAACTTTATTCTTATGTTAATTAATGACTTAATGATACCATAAACAATTTATATTTTGGTTATTTATCACATCAGACGTACCGTATTTGTTGTATTTAAACGGAGAGTCTATATACGAAGTTTCATATCTCTAACTGTACAGTCACCAGCACCAATATCTGCCACAACAAAGCGCGCATAAATATCTGACACGACTCTATTTGTAGGGCCGTTAGGACGTGTCAGATATTTTTGCCGCCTTTGATTAGGCAGATATTAATGCTGGTGACTGTACAAACTTTTAACCTCCATTTCATTCCTTTACACTTAAATACGTATCTTTTGTATTCAGATAGTGAGTCTGTATACGAAGTTTCCAATCTCTCACTTCAAAAAATATTAGCTCGTCATTCAAAATTTGAAACCCCTTTTTCAGCCCTTTTGAGAAAGAATATCGAAAAACGCTGATATACGCTATTGATATAATTAAACAGAAACCCTATACACGAAATTTCAAGTTTCTAAATCGAAATTTTTTACTTTTCCCATACATCATCCCTTGTTTTATCCCCTTAGGGGATGAATTTCGAAAAATCCTTGCTTATCCCTAGCCTACGCTATAAATGTAACCGACTGTCCAAAAATCAGTTGTCTAGCTTTAATAGTTTCAGCTGTGCGTTGATGAGTCAGTCAGGACTTCTTCTTTTATATGGGTATGTCCTGGACCCGGGTATGTCCTAAAACTACGACAAGACCACCGGGGGATGGGCAGCAGCATCCTTGGAGTGCGGTGGAGATACTGCGATCGCCAACCCGCATGCCAAGCGCGGCGATTATGGCATATACCCCCCGTGAATATGGGGGAGGCCTATGTCCAGCAGTGGACGTTCTTTGGCTGATATGGTGGTGGATATAGATTATCACTAGAAAACCCTTTCACCCGTTTAAGAGCTACGATGCCACAGACAGACACACGTATACAAATGTTAAAGTTATAAAATCCCTTCTTTTCGCTGCGCGTCGGGGGTTAAAAATAGGTAAGCATTTGACAACTATCTCACCTGATAGTGTGATGATGAGGGCGAGGGCGTTACATGCGTACCTAAGATAGTGCCTAATCACTCTCGTCTTGAAAAGATTCAAGTTATAAGTATCTGGGAAAAGGTTTACCGGAAGAAAATGCGTTGCGGTATATTGGCTATGTGCGAAGTAGGTGGTGGGGGTAAACTAAGCGATCGCAGCGCACACCATGGCAGAAATGTGCAATTTCCGGGGACTTATATGTCAAATTTACTTCGACGTTTCCTATTGGTTTCCTACGATTCCTTTCGTTTGTATTTATTTATTTATTTTCTTATTTATTTCAATCAAATTTCCAGTAAGGGGTCTTTCTCGCTTACTAAAATAAATAAAATATTCATGTGTCATTATTTGACATCTCTGAGTTTGACATTGCCCCGGGACCCGTGACGTTTGACGTTTCTGACGTGCACATAGCCAATAGTTATATTGGCCATTACTATCTATTTCATGCTCCAATATTATGTATGTTGCCGAGGAGCGGGCAGGGTGCCAGTAGGGAGAATAAGTATCAGTTCTGAGTCGTGGTATACATAGAATGTGTATTTATAAATATGTCTACCTATTTTTAATCCCCGACGCAAAAGATGGATGTTATAAGTATGTCTGTCTGTGGCATTGTAGCTCCGAAATGGATAAACCGATTAGACACCGGTTTTTTTTTTCAAATCGAAAGTCTTGTTTCTGGTGGTGATGGTTCTTAGCTATGTTGGTACGTCGGGGATTTTATAAATTTTTAAGCTAGGTTATCACTGATGATAACCTCTAACGTATGTATGAAGTATGTCTGGAAAAAAAGTTTTACTAAATTGAGTCGGCACACATGGCCACCTCGTGGGAACGTCTACATCTGTAAATGCCTTAGTACTTACTAGTAAAAAGACTAGGGCTGGGTTGCACCAAACCGTCTGTAATCGTAAGCGGTGTTCGTTAAAATCTGATTGTATGGAAAGTTTGACAAGTTTCTATGACAGCTGCCGGCGCTATATGTCCGTGGAACTCAGTCTATAGGTAGATCGCAGAAAAACTTAATCTCAGAATGGTTCTGTAGCAAAAATACTTGTTATTGAAATGGCATGAAACAATATCAGCAGTAACTAAATTTTTTTGAATATTTTGAGCGGAATAGCAAAGGAATATATGTAATATCTGTAAAGAATATATGTTATATCACAGCTGTTGGATCTCCTAATAAATATAGTTCTAGAAATTTAAAGCGTACCCTCCTGTCACTGTCGTCCTACAGTACCTACTCGTATTTGTCTTTTGCCTATAGCAATCGGGTGCTTCTTGGCGGATGTATGGAGGAACCGGGAGTAAAAAACACCAACATAAGGCTTTCAGTTTATTAGTTAAACAAATATCACTTTTATTTACAACCAAAGCAATCACAAATAATAGTATTAACTAATCGTAATCACCTAAAACTACTTAACAGATTGAAATATTTACAATAGAATTAACAATAGTTTTAACTTAGGTGTAGAGCGGGGCGAGGGGGGGAGGGGAGTCACGCGGCGCCGAGCGGCTGCGTGACGACGGGCGAGCGGCGCGCCGCCGCCGGCTCCGACAGCCGCAGCGCCACCTCCAGGTCGCGCAGCACCTGCGACGTAACTCAATGAGAACAACAACAAAAGGGGGAAAACATATGTTGACACCAAATGTTGCCATTGATAAAAAAACGCAAAGTTAATGAAAATTATAATAAGGTTTTGGTCAAAAATTTAGCTTTTATTGCCGACTGTAGATTTTTCCCACAATCATAAACCACTTGCTGAGTCGGTTCGAATGAGCCCAAACACGATAGGTTTATCTTGTGTAGTTTAGAAATTACTATGACCACCTTCTGTCTCCATCTTCAAGATCAGCTCTACGTGATAATAATATTGCAATGTCATCCGATTTATACATGCATGCAAAATTTCAGCTCAATCGGAAACTGGATCAAATATAACTTGCAAAATTTGCTTGCTTACGGACAGGTGAAACTAAATAAAAGCTTATAAAAAGACATCAAATTTTCATATATAATAGAGGAAAGTCATCATCATTCTAGCATTATTCCAGTACAGTTGCATCTTGAAGAGTGCCCAGGGTCCAAAACTAGTTTCTACTCGAGTAACTGCCATCTTTCGTTGGCAACTGAGTGGGCAACTCGACTGTTAGAAGTTCTCAAGCCGGCCGAAGTTGACCCCGGCTGACTTTGCTTAACCATGATGACACGAACTCGCCAATTATAAAACTGGGGAACTACCGCGACCCGAAAACGAAATATCTACCTCTGTCGCACTTGCGTATTCGACCGACAGCGAGCGCGTTACTTCGTGTTAAGTTAGCGGTAGGCCCTCTGACAACGTGATAATCAACATGAAAACGAAATACACAGATCGAATGTAGCCCATAGAAGGACTCTACAGATCTGTCTGTATCTTATGTGCCTTTCGTTCCATGCAGTCCATGCAGACCACCGCAACATATAACGGCGATTTTTCACACCATCCTCAAGCGAGAGCTTTCTGTACCGGCAGTGTTATCTACTCTGCGATAGTACGAACATAAGGAACAAGCGCACTTTTTCCCATCATTTCTAAAACCAAACTAAACCTACGATAGCAAAACTGTTTCTGTTTAACTCAGTGGTTGGCTGGTAGAGAATGCTGAGCAGATGTTCCGGTGCTGTGTAGAAGATAGTAAGCGGCAGTATAAGTCGCGTTCACGCAGTTTAAGGCTTGGTCAGACAGCGTGCGCGACGCAAGCAGGACGCTGAACAATGCGCGGGAATGTGTGATAACGTCCCACTCGCTTCGCGCAGTCTGCGTGGCGTCGCTAACCAGTTAACGTACGTTCCGGTACGC
The DNA here is from genome assembly GCA_905163555.1 of Notocelia uddmanniana. Taxonomy (NCBI): domain Eukaryota; kingdom Metazoa; phylum Arthropoda; class Insecta; order Lepidoptera; family Tortricidae; genus Notocelia; species Notocelia uddmanniana. The sequence continues at coordinate 31,397,158 of LR991055.1, forward strand.
AGCGGTCGCGCTGCGCAGACGTCGAGCACGCGCCGTGATCAAGCCTTTAGGGGCACTCAATGGAAACTGGTGTGTTCCAGGAGACAGTACCTCGGTCTCCTTGTGCTCCAGCAGCTGGAAGCGCGCGTCCAGCGCCGTGAGGTGCGCGAAGGTGAGGTGCAGGTGCGCGTGCAGGCGCAGCAGCGCGAGCTCGCGGAAGTGCGCCGCGTACAGGTGCGCCACCACGTGGAACAGCAGCCGCACCACGCGCCGCACCACCGACTCGAACATCGCCGGGAACTCGTTCGCTGGAACACGTACATGATCGCACTCAGTCGTGTCACTCTTAGGCCCGGAGACTTAGACGCCTGCGCCACGCAGTATCTCACAAAGGTACATTTAGAGCCCGCACAAATAGAAAGCGGTCACCGGTGACCGCTCTGTCTGCGCGGGCCCTAAAATAGAGACGCGCACACTACGATATCCTACCCGTAAATCTATGTCAGACTAATCTCCGAGACTAGTCGTGTGCGTGTATCGTAATGTAATGGAAACTCTTTACATGTGTATGTAAGTAAAAGTACAATCCGGGAATGAAATGTTCGTTCACTTTTTGGACCTAAATGTCGATAAATTAAAGTCGACTATACATGTTCTAAAAGTCATGCAAGTGTTATATTTTTTATGGTGTGACTACTAGCGTTTGCCTTCGTCCGCGTAAACTTCCACTCCTTATTTCATCTCTTGACTTGATGACTATCGGGATGAAAAGAATTCTATATGTTAATCCAGGCTATAGACTTTTTGTATACCATTTTTTCATAATCCGTTGGGCCGTTTCTATGGAATTGAGTAACAAACATCTAAACTTTCGGATTTGTAATATTAGTAGGATTATAGGATACCGCCCCGACCTCAGCGGCTCAGAATCGATTTAATATTCCTTTCGCGATCACAAATATCAAAATGATTCAAAATGTAAACCGATATTGTTCATCAAATCCAAAATATCGCACGGAAACGCAACTCTTTTAGCGACGTTGATTCGGATCCGGAGTCGCCATCAAATATATATGGAACGAAACGCACAAGGTGCCCACTAATATCTGAACACGACTCTATTGTCTATGCGTAAGCATATTCAGATTTTTTGAGCACCCTGAAGCTGTATACAAAATCATGACACAAAAAATATATCTTTCTCCCAAGCCACCATGTATTTATCCAGAACCCAAATGTAGCACCTATGTTGGACAAATAAATGTTCAAATCATTGAACAGTACAGCAATATTTGATGGTAACATTACAATCGTTAATCACGTCGACATGTCATTGCGGCGGTAGGTACAGATTGTATCACGTCTAAATTTAACTTATTGGTGCTAGCGGTGATTATGTCACTGCGTCGTGATTTTAGGATTTATTGATATGCTCGAAAATAACACGGGTCGTAAGCGTCATTATGTCTTCACGTTTATGTTTTGTTGCCTGTTAACGTAGATTACTACTTTATGAATATTAATTTAATTACTAATAATTCACGTCGTAAATATTATTTCACGACGAGCGCGAGTAAAAAGGGGGTGTGGTATGCAATGGCCAAACAGATGTACCATCATACAATCATAGTTTTCTCACTCCCGCTTTTACAATAAATAACGGGTGAACAAGAATTTCAAGCTTTATCGTGGATTTCTAATTTCTATCTTTATTTATTAATTTACTTAGGAAGATCATCAGCTTAGATAATACACAGTAACTTAAATCAGTAGTGACAGTGAGCTAATAACAGATCCTCACTGATAGCATGGTAAATTATACAAGAAAAGAGTGAGCGAAAAGCCAAGCAAAAAACACAACGCCATGCGTCTTGATAGTACTGCTAGAATATTAAGTACTTAATTCTAAATATAACTAAAAAAAAAAAAACTAAATAAACTAATAACAAACAAAAACATTTCTTAAACTATATCCTACTCTTGCCGAAAAATTGCCGTGACAAGAGTCGTTTTAATAAAGGAACACTTGCATTGAATAGGTCCAAATCACCAAACCTCTGCAACACATCATTGATGCCGCTGCTCGCTCTAATGAGAAAACTGTTTCGCCTATAGTTAAGATGATAGCGCTACGGATAGTGGTGGCTTACGCCGTGCTCTACTGGGTGTACGGATATTCAATTTACTAAGTAACGTGGGGCGGCTATCGATTGAGTTAGTTGTAATTTTAAGTATATAAGAAATATCAGAAGTATACACAAAAATAAAGTATATATTCCGAAGGCAAACTTAAAATTTTATAATAATAATGTTGTTGGGATGGCCGCTAGAATCTATAATCACCTTCCTACGGTTTTGTTGGAATTACCTATTAAGACATTTAAAACGCAACTGTTAAAATGGCTATCACAGAAAAATTTCTATTCACTTAATGATTTTTTTACAATAAACCTAAACAGTAGTATTATAAAACATTTGCATGCCTACTACTTACTATAAGGTAACAAACATTATCGAGACCCACTGTATGTAAAAACACCTTCATAATGTACATGATGTTTGGCAAATAAATTGATATTCTATTCTATTCTATTCTATTCAGGTCCGAGGGAGTGCTTCAGAGGTCTCTTAACGGTTCAAAGGAGCTTCAATATTTTACTTTTAATAGTCTTTGTTTAAAATAGTTTAATTTTAATAGTCTTTGTTTTAATTATCCTTTTTCTTGTTTGTTGTATAAATATTTAACATTAAAAGTAAGGTATGTCAGGCGTATTTGGTGGGGAAGAGGGTCTCATCGTTCACAGTGTTCTGCTACATCACGTAGTCGACGTACCGTAGATACACAGCGTCGAAGTGCGGGCTTTATTTTGCCCTATCCTTTGCCACAGGTGTGGAAGTAGGTATCTAACATGAAAAGATAAGGTAAGATAGTTACCGTATTTGGTGGGGAAAAGGGTCTCGTCGTTGACCGTGTTCTGTGTGAGTGTCATGACGTAGTCGACGTACTGGGGCGCCGCCACGCGAGCCTTCTTGCCGCGCTCGTCCACCCACGCGTACACGCGCCCGCCCGGCCCCGACATGTCCGGGCAGGAGCTCGCCGTGCAGAACTCCGACACGGCGCCGTACACCAGGTTCACGTGCTCGAATAGCGCCAGTGCTGAAACAAACACAAACGAAACATAAGGCTTGGTCGTGAGGCCTGGACGCTAACACTGATAGTACGAGTAGCAATAAGGTCTTACGGAAAATCCTGGGATAGTAACACACATTCTTTATACATGGCGGAACATAAGGCCAGTGGTCGTGAGGCCTGGACGCTAACATCTAAGGACAGCCTGATAGTCCGAGTAGGAGAGCGTCTTAGGAAAAATCCTGGGACCAGTAAAAAGAAATGATGGGAGTTGGAGGTTCCTTAAGAAGAGCAGGCAGCCGAACCAAATATCATACGAGAAGGTGAAACCAAAGGTCATAGTCTTATTTTCACTGACTTGGCCACCTACAAGAAGATCCATAGGTGAAGAGAGCATACTTGGGGCGATCTACAGGACGTCGTCATGTCGGTCGGCTAAGTATGCGGCGTGCTCTTGTGTCGGACTCATGTTGGGTCGTCGTACCAGCCCAGTGTCCGCTTCAGTTTTGGCAAAAATACTTTGCGTTATGTGTTGCGCGCGGTCTTTCTAGAACGTTAGCTGCCGTTTGGAAGCAACCGCACACAACACGATGATATACGTACAATTGTATCATAATGGTAAGCAATGTTTTGAGTTAAATTGGCTCTAGAGCACCAATAAAATAGTTACTCTGAATCTTATCAACGGTTCAAAAAAGAGCTCAGCTATTTCATCTTACTACCCCTATGACATAATATGTCTGTCTAACCTTCTGGTTAACGGTCTATAGGACCCAGAGTATCATGATATTCATGATACCAGCCTGAAAAGTGAATGTCGGGTATAGATATGAATGATGGTATAAAGAGAGGGCGGGAGCATCGGCCGAGCAGATGCGCCGACGCCGTTACCGGAATGTCAGCGTCGCCGTTACAGCAACGACCGATTAGGTACATTGACGCGTGACCAGTGCGACTGATCGGGGCGAGAGGCACACGGGAAACAGGTGCGGCGGCGGAAGCCTGTTGTTCCCATCAGTCATTCCACTACAAAATGTATTCGAGTTTGTTCTACGATATCACTGTTCCTTGGAACAAAAGGGATTGACTCGAAGCGCGGAAGTTGCCGCGCGAGAGCGAGAGTCGAGAACTCGTGTGCTCGCAGATGCAATTAAGGCGGACGGGTCGGGACAGAACCGGAGTTGTTAACTGTGGCGCGTTGCTTCTAAACAGGTTTGCTATTATTAAACATGATAGTACTAGCTACCGACAATATTCGTTAGTGAATATTGCACGCTTTCGTCCGTGTCAGTGAAATTTAACGATCGAAAATTAGTGGAAAGCGATTCGGCGATAACTGGCGCGGCACTGCGCCATCCGCAATCGTGCCGCAGGGCAGGCCCACTGACGCCAGGCCAGCGATGCTATCCCACGATGCATGCTTGGGTCTAGCAGAATTGCCAACCAATGCCCAAATAACCGAGGACGTCTTGATATATCAAATGGAATATTAAAACGATAGAGCTAGTTAATAATGTCGACAAAGTCACTACTAATTATCAAAGTAGATTAGATATGGTCATTATTAAACCGACTGTCATCAAACTCATCAATGTCATGATCATTATAAAGTAAGTAAGTATATGCCACGACAATAGGTCGTTTCTTTACCATAAATATGCTATTATAACCAGTATCGAGACATTGGATCCCTATTGAAAACTCTAGCTAGTGCCAAACACAAAGCACATTTTCTGATATGACTGCTTTTTGGCGTTATAAACTTGACCTGCACATTTACATTCATTAATTAGGTCTTGGTCAAAAATGTGGAAACACTTTTGTTCAAACAATTACCTATTATCCATATCATTTGGATACGTTACGAGCAACACGTTTTGAATGGCTCTCTTGAAGTTCTATGGTCTATAGCTTGTCCTCGAAAAAAGTCTACAATCTACAACTTTTGTGTTTAAACTAAAAATTCCTACAACAAAATGCGATAAAAAAAACAAGTTTTAGTTCTGAATACAACCGGAAACCAGAACCGGAAATCACGTGCGAATCGGCTCGCTCTTGACATTTTTTTAGGCTAACTGGATGCAAATTTGTCCTCGTAAATTTTAACAGAGACTAGATACCCGTGAAGACATTAGTAAGTCTTATTTCATTTACATTCGTATTATTAATAGTTTTTAGATGACCATTAATACGAGGACTCATTCCGAAGTGTCCTCGTTTGTATAACCGGTAGTGTTGAAGTCAAGAAAAAACGTTAAAAGGTAATCTGATCAGACCAATGCGATGTTGAACAGACCTGAGGGCCTACTCCGAACTTCGAAAACCGAAATTCGTGTCGTGCCGTCCCTTTCACTCTCGTGTTATACGGGCCAAAATACTTTTTAATGCCTAATCCGAACATACAAATTTCGATAAAAAATAAAAATAAAATATTAAATTTCTATGTATTTTTAGGTTAATATAGATAAGTTATAGTTTGATTTATAATATACATACCTCTGCAGCGATAATTTTAATGAGTTTATTTAATTTCTGGCAACTAATACGTCAAGGTGTCAAGAAATTAAACAACAGCGTTACTTTTTTACAAAATTAACTTTATTAATTAAAATTGCACAATCAGACTTTTCAATATGTCAGTTTCAAACTGTAACGCATACATTTAGCTCTTAGTAAGTAAAATCACAGAAATAATCAGTTTCATGGAGTATTAATAATAATTAAGATTACTGCGTTACTTAAGTGTCATTTTAAAACTTAAACTTTCCTATTAATAACAAAAAACAACTTATATTTAATACCATCTAATGGCATAACCTTCCACTTTTGATTAATAATACGTACATAAAAGGTTAAGGCATTTAAGATCACTAGAAGCCCATGTGTTACTGAAAAAACTACAATAATCAGAGGGACACAAAAGTAACGCAGTAGTAAACTTAGTAACACAGTAGTATTTTCTTACATACTATACTTTGTACTTTTTATAGAGATCTGTTATAATGATAAAACAAAACAAAATTTGACTTCTTATGACGTGATATAGTATCAAGTAACTCAAATTACTTCAAAATCAACAAACTTAGTAAATTTAATACAAATAATTCACTCTTACTTTTCATATACGTTAATTGCTTCATCGTAATGAAAATATACCCTTTTACCTTTTACGACAACTTTAGGGTTAGGAACAATTTCCAAGATATTATCGTAAGGCTCATAAGAAATATCAGTCTCCACTGCTTTGAATCTTTTGCCAGTTTTATCTACCATCTTGTAAAACATAATTTTTACGTCTCCTTCTTCATCGACTTCACTTTTAGCAACGCCGAGGTAAGTGTAGTGTTTGTCTTTGACAGAAGACACTTTTATTAAAACATGGACACCGTCAGATATCTTAGAAGGATGAACATTTTCCTTTTCAATTAGCTGCATTTCGTTTATATTAGAAACCATGGTCGGCTAATGCTTGCTAAAGGTTCGTCTTCAGAGTTAGAAGATGAGGAATAAACCGTATTATAAAATGATCTTCTAGGTACGGCAACGACATTAGAAATGTCATCTAGGACTGATTCCTCATCCAATTCAAACGAAAGAATATCTTCTCTAAGTGTATCAATGACAGGAACAGGAACAGGCTGATATGTTTTTGGATTCATGCAACGGCAAAAACCCCTTTCGCAAAAGCAACTGAGGTCTCTGTATTGAAGTTCACCGGGAGTGTCAGTAAAAACTTGATGTACTTGCATAGTACCCTGGAGCGGCACTAGGTTTTTAGGTAGTGCTTTTTCAACAATTTGAATGTCACTTTCAGTCAGTAAGTACATTCGAACCTTGCTCAAGTCCTTCAAAGTGTAATAAAAAGCTTCAGCATCAGAAATATCGGAACCAGCAGCTACTTTTTCATCTGCGGTGCGTTTGAGGTAGCCACCAACGCCATCAGCAGCCCCTTCCGTGACCAGCTTCAAAGAAATTCCATGTAACGCGGATAAAATTGTATTCGCTGAATATTCTGTGACTTATGAAATAAAAATTTTGCTTCTGCCGGTATTGAGTAGCTGGTCCATCGGAGAAAAAGTGAATTGTAGTTATATGACGGTTGTTGTGTTGTATTTCGCGAATAATTGGATGTAGGTGTGCCCAAATGGAGGCAGGGTTATGGGAATTATTCGCAGAAATCGTACAAAATGAATTTACAGTTGGCTTGTTATGTCCTTCAGGTTTTGTGTACATAACTCCTGTATGTAAAGTTACTTGCTTTCTTGATCCGCCAAAATGGTGGGACTGCACCTCTTCAAAATGCTTACAGTTATAGTTTTCGCTAAAGTCGACATGCAGAACGACTTCGTTATTATTCAAATTATCTATAGCATTCCGGTAACTCTTGTACTGTATTTTAATGTTGTAAATATGTTTCTTTAACTGTATCAAAGTCCGTTTTAAGTGTCCTATCAATTCTTCAACTGTTCCTTCAGCTATTTCCTTTACATTTTTAGTAACTTTTACTTTTTTGCCTGATTTTTCAATCATTTCTGATTTCCTTATCCAATGAGCCCATTTCACTAATCCGAGATTACCTGTTGTTTCCCTGAAAAGAATTTCTTTTGTCTTACAATCTTTACAAATGCCAGTCATACAAGCTTTGTTATATGTCGAGCATACTGTGCTAGCGATAAGTTCGTTCATGCTTGAGGTGGCAAGGACTCTTGTTTTGTGAAGAGCATCTATAATATACTGCGCATTTGTATGTGTCTTGCATAGGCAAGTCTCTCTTCCAGCAACTGTAGGCGGTTTTACGTAAAAAGGCCTATTTTTTATGAAATATGAATAAGAACATCTCAGTTCTGGGTTTTCTTTTTTGAATGAACGAAATAGGCCTTTCATCGTGTCCAGTAACGTACGCTTCTGCATTTTTATTTTTTTAAAGGTGACAGTTTCCCGTTTACCCGCCGTAGCTCTAGAAACATCGTCACGGTCAAAAAAGCTTTTAATATTATCAACCAGAAGCTTTTTCCCTAAAGGGTTATTCTGTCGTTTCATCACTTTCATCTGATCAATGCCCAAAGTCTCGCGTATAAGACTTATCTTCATTTTAGACTTGGCTATGCCTTCTCCTTGGAAAATTCGTTTTAAGGCTTTCTTCTCTCTCACTGACTTCAAACTTTTGTAATGGTCTTTGTTTGCATTAGATAGCGTTGAATACTTGTTTTGGTTAAGCTTATTTACCTTTTTCGTGTCTTTGATTGTAGTTTTAGCTCGTTGGTATCTCTTTTTGTATTTATTGCACAGCCGTTTCATCTTTTCGAGTTCTTCCTGAATTTTCAAATTTTTTCTGTAAACTGCAGAGCGATCTTTTCGTATTTGTCTTCGGCCTCTATAATCATGGTGAAACTGGAGTTCCTGACCGTGGGCTGGACGCCGGTGTAATGTTCATAATTTGTTGAGCACACTTTTGACGTTCTCGTCGTTTCTTGTTCGCAGTCTTCCATTTACGCTTGATATTTCTGTGTTCACGCTCTGTCATATCTTTTACAAGTTTTTTATTTGCGTGGTACCTTTCAAGATGTTTTTTTTTGGCTTCAGCATTTTTTATAGGGTCTGACTTTAATTTAAGCCTATAACGACGTTGCTTTTCTGCGTTCGTTAACGCCATTTAGTGCAGAAGCTTCTTTCTGTGAAGAAAGAAAGAGTATATTTGCATTTCGGTCTTAATAATGTATTTCTAACATTAAAATTAATAAAAAACACAACTGCGTTACCTTCACAACAACTGCGTTACTTTTTTCTAGTAACGCAGTGTAGCAGTTACGCAGTTGTAAATTTTTGACTGCGTTGTAAATATTCACTAAAAAAGAGTAACAAAATGCAAATATTCTAACACGGACAGAAACTAAACATGACTAACTGCATATTAACATAATAATAATGTAAATATCGTCAGTACATACCTTTCGACAGCGGTAACTCAGCGGCCACGCAATAAACACACGCACCTCTCTCAACGACTGTGACGCGACTGATCCGGCTAGCGGTCTCCCCCCCGCGCAGTTGCTATCATTCGTTCTAATAGTTACAATAAGTCGAACCAAATGAAGTGAAATATAATGTAACACACTCACTTTAAGGTTTGTTTTCATATAGCAACGCAAGGTAGTTACGATGTTGTACTTTGTTGGGGACACAGACTAAATATTTTTTTATTCCATGAAATATTTAATGCATAAAATATCTATTGGCGTTGTTATAAGGCTCAAATGTTACATTTTCATACGGACATTTAAGATTCAACGCCACCTAGGAAATATTGGGAGAAATAGTTAAGTACATCTTGACACAGTGCTCAAGGACAGCAATATTTTGTACTAAGAACGACTGCGTTACCAAAAATTACAACGTTGTTACTGCAATTTTGAGATAAATAACTTATTTTTCCGGTCAAATCTTGTTTTCTGCGTTAGAAAATAATGTTGTATTTCGATATAAGTATACTTTTTGCGCAATTTTGCACTAATATCTCATAAAATTAATTATTCTTTCGGAGGGACCAGTTTTTAGGCATCAAAAAGTATTTTGGCCCACTATATGACGGAAAGGGACGGCACGATACGAAGTTCGATTTTCGAAGTTCGGAGTAGGCCCTCAGGTCTGTTCAACTAAGCTGGCGAGACTAGCATAGAATCAATAATTGTAAATACGCTCAACTCAAAGGGCCGCCACATACAGAATGAATTCGGCGACTGTATTCGGTCGTGCAATAGGGAATGTCTGAATTTTCATTTTTTGAAAACCCTTGATTATTTTTCTAATGATAGGAATAACCATCGCCAATAATAGGAACAATTTTCAGATTTTTCGGTTGCGCCATATGTTTTATAAAAATACAAATATTTAATACCACCTCGCGTCTGATGCCCCATATCGGACTACTAAGACATTTCTAAATCCGTCAAATATTAAAAATAAAACGCCTGCTTGAATCTGTGGTACGCAATGACATTGACAGGGCCGTTACCGTGAACCGAAAATGAAGTATCTCCTTCACCGTCGGCCGAATACGCTAGTGCGACAGAGACGCAGATATTTCGTTTTCGTTTCGCAGTAGTACCCCACTGTCGCCACTTCAAGTCATACGACCAACTTATGATGAACTGTCAATGTCAATGTCATTGCGTACCACAGATTCAAACGGGCGTTTTTTTGTAATATTTGACGGACTTTAGAATGTCTTAGTAGTCCGTTATGGGGCAGACGCGGGATTATATAAAATGTTTGTATTTTTATAAAATATATGGCACAAACGAAAATTCTGAAACTTTTTCCTGTTATTGGCGATGGTTATTCCTATCATTAGAAAACAAATCAAGGACTTTAAAAAAATTCAGGCATTCCCTATTCTCCTGGGGCTGATGCTGATCCCGACCGCAGCTGCTCCATAAACATCTACAAAACCTATGGCTCAAAACAAACAGAAGAAGGAATTTACCGGCGGATTTTGCCTCCTGTGTGGTAGAGCGGCAAAGGATTTTCTACGGAGCAACTGCAGTCGGAATCACCTCAGCGGAATACGGCGACCGAATTCGGTCCCTGAGCGTATAATATGTATAAAATCTTGGATTATATCCACTAGACATACGTTCCATAATTGGTTGACATTGCTGTGCAAACTGTCACAAGTCTACGATCTTACGCAAATAGAGGCGCGAGATTCTAATGATGTTGACCAGTTTCAAATGATGCACTGATGTGTGGAAGACATGTCAAGTGCGCGATATCTAGTTAGGTCACCTTATGTGTGATTAGTTGATTGTAGTGCAGGACTACACCTAGTATAGAAATAAAATTACCTTTATAAACTATATAACAAGCAGAAAACAACCCTGGTGATAGTTTTGGATATAGTATGGGACCTGTGCTACCAGGTTAATCACAGATGACCTTAGTGGATGCCGCGGTAGGACGGTGTGTGTGGAGTGGATACTCACTGTGTGAGGCAAGCCACTCATTGTAGTCGAGGTGACGTGGCAGGTCGACCAGCTGCCGCATGTCTAGTTCAGGCAATTTACGCTCCAACAGCGCCTCCTGGAGGTACAGCTTTGGGTCGCCCGCCGCCTCGCCCTCGCGCTCCTTGCGCCGCGCCTTCCTGCAACCAACATCGTGCTCGTTAGAGCTCGCTCCTACTGCGATTGAGAGTATGAATATTTTTTAAAAATTTAATCCAGATATCACTGGAGTCAAGAGTTGCTTCCTGGAAATCCTGGAATGGAGTATGAGAATAAATAACTAATATAATAGACCTTGTCAACAGGTTTCCACGAGACAACTCTCTGGTTTTTCGATATAGGCACATTGTAACTTCACTAATCAGCATCGCCTAAAGCCATAAAGAAGCATCATACAGGACCAGATAGTATCGCCGCTGAGGAGGATCCTTAAAAGGCTGTCCGGTATCATCAAAGAAAACTTGTATTGCCATGCAGAAGTAAAGCACTGTCACAAGAAACGAAGAGAATAAAAGAGTGCATCTCAATCTCTTTTGGTCAATTACTTGTGTCTTCAATGGTATGACTTAGAGGAGTCTTTCAAAATATGAACACCAGTCGATTTAAGCAAAGCATTTCTGTTTGTGTAATTCGAGTGCCGATTCATTGACCAATACAAAAACCACTGCCCGATTAACATCGCATGCATATCGTCAAATATTACAATGAAACTTATGTGTTTGGTAATCGTAATCGCTCGTACCGTACTTTACACGAAGCAATTAATGAAATACGAGTAGGCTATCTATTTCTTTGGTGATTGCTATCAGTTTCATACTTAAATGTGAAACATGGGAGGTTGAACGAACAAACATGGCCTTGTTACGGCAAAGGACTTAGCGATGAACTTACTATGTCAACCTTGTCAGAATACTAGCCAGACAGTAGACGGACAGAAAACCGCGACGAAAACATACTAATTGCGGACGCTAAAGCAATAAAAATTTAGCAACTAAAAGTCGCCAAACTTTCAACCTGGCCTGGTTCAACATAAAATCTGCCTAACACAAAATAGAACGGAATTAGGAGGAAATTAATAGTAGTAGGTATAGTCGTTTGTTTACATACTAAGTATATATTTTTATAGCATTTTGCATGTACATGTTATTTTGCGTGGACGTGTTATTTTGCGTGGAGATGTTACATTGCGCATCTAATTATTCGGAACGAGGATATGTCGAGTGGCGTCGTATTTTTCAATAGATTTGGTTGATAAATGGCCTGTTTAGCCTAGATGGTGACACTGCCTCCGAAGCTAGAGGGTTCGAATCCCGGCCAGGGCATTATTTGTGCATTTAGTACGGATTTTGTTCATGGGTCTTGGATGTTCTCTATGTGTTGAAGTATGTGTTTATCTATATAAGTATGTATATAGTCGTCTAGTACCCATAGTACAAGCTTTGCTTAGTTTGGGACTAGGTCTACTTGTGTAAGATTGTCCCCCAATATTTATTTGATTATTTATTTAATAAATAATAGATTCATCTTAGACACGACGTATGCACCTAATACTAGATTTTCTATACATTTGTCACATAGACATAATTATATTATGGTATCTACTAACCCCGTTATTCATAATACTTAACAAAACTCGGTTAACTGAAATGTGTGTTGTCCCTTTTTTTACAAAAACAAATGTCAAACAGATAAGACAAACGAATTTTAACTGAAATAGGTTTGATGCATATCAATGAATAAGGGCATAATAATTGAAGCGCTTTCAAACCAAATCTTAATTTGTAGGTATGTAATGCCACCCTTGAGGCCTTGAGTCCATTCATATAAGGTTTGCCCCTCAAATCAATTAGTTAGGGTGTCGCCGTTCACGGATGCCTCTGGGAGTATATAACCATCTTTAGCAATATCATTATTTGTAGAAGACGTACATATGTAGCTTTCTGGTCAGATGTTGACGTATAAGAGTCAATCCATTCCAAGATTATATATATTTGACATGTCGTGGCTATTTACCCATATCTTTTTTGGACGATGCCTAGGTCAATTTATGACTAATTTATTAGGTGAATTTATGATCACCCTTGTAGACTCTGGCAAGAATAAGTCTACGGTGTCCCCCGCCTGTCGTAAAGGGGGTCATATTCATATGGCTTTTCGAACGCTCCATAATGTGGTGGGGGGCCACTGGGGGCCGCACTTGCCTACCAACCCCGGGGAAGGTGAAGATTGTGGTGAAATAGCAAAGCGCGAGGGGGCTCCAGTGAGTTCATTATTTATGAGATCCTGGACTCCTCCGGCATGAGAGAGCAGATATCACCAAAGAATTTTTAGTGGATAAAAATACCATATAACTGTCATAACCCAGTCATTCCCCTATGCTGGTTGGCAGGTTTTCTCCAGGTAAAAAAAGGACAATTTATGATGAGTCGTATGGGTTGAGGGATTTTTGCGAGATTCAATAGTGAAACAAGCTTGTCATAACGTGGCTATCAACTTGACTGGTTAATTAACAGGGTTACAACACTGTTAAATCTTTTAAATCCCATCATAAGTTAATCAAGATAAAGTATCATACAAACAAAGAGTTAAGAAACATTCACGAGCCTAAATGCGGGCAAGTTATTGAGGCGTGAAAGCTGTCGAATGTCGATGGTAGTAAACTTACTTAGAAGGAAAACTCGATTTTTGGGTAAACTCCTTCGAGCGAAAGTGATCACATTGATACAAGCGCGTGCCGTTTTGTTACTTACTACAGTGCTTACTTAACGGGACATTATATTTTTAAGAGGAGCATGAAGTATATCTCATTGACAATTAGGTGCATGGCGATGGCGCCTGCTTTTAGCTTATGTTAGTAGATTTATACGGGTCATAAATACGACTGGCTGGCCGACTAGCCGACTGGCTTAGGGAATCAGTTTGTACCTGCCCAGCTAACATAATCCCATCAATGGCGAACATATATAATTAAGCGATCGTGCTAGCTACGCAAAACTTGACGGTGAAATTATTGCGTTATGTGAGAAAAAAACAAGTTTTATATCTTTTAATTACTGATAACGCGGTTAGTACAAAATACTAAGCCCCTGACAACGTTTAACACATATTGGGTAATAACACTGATACATTAACCATGCCATTTAAGGCAAAAACGTTTCATAAAGTGATTAATTCATAAGTGCCTATCAAAGTGTAAATCGCGCAGTAAAAATATGTAACGAAATCGGTTATCAGCTGACGCACAGTGGCGTGTGTGGGTGCGGAATGGACACGATAACTGTATCGCTACATTATCAAGAGTGGAAGTAAAGGTCCGCGACCGTACCTACCGCGCTGTAGCTGTAGGATTGTGGTTAGGCCGCCGCGCCGATTGTAAACAAGATCGCGCGGGATGACGTCACGCCTCGCCAGGTCGACTCTTTGACTACAGAGGTAGGCTTTTGATGTGGACAAGAGCCATCGAACACTACTCGACTTTTAGCTTTTGACGTACACTGGAAAAACTCGACAATAATGTTATACCTATACTCCAATTTTCTGTTTCTGCCCGGCTAGTATGATAGCTTATACTGTCACGTTTTATGTGACGTTTCAGTACATTTTTGCCATATAACGTGACGGTATAAGCTATCATACTAGCCGGGCTGTTGTTATGAAAGCTACAGTGAAGCGTAGGACGGCACTTGTTTCCTGGTAAAGTTACTCCCAACCCAAATCCCAATATCTGTGCACCTCGTGACGTCAATACACAGCTCTACGTAGGTACGTTTTTTTTAGTTTTCAGTGTTTCATAACGATTTTATTGCACGTGAAAACTAGAACAATATTTACGTACGGTTAGTTTTATTGAGCATTTTTCGCTCGCAAAGACGCTACACGAGAATACCTTACTTCAATAACGACGCAGAATTAGCTGCTACCATGAGCGTTAGCTGTTTTGAGTTGAGGAAAAGGAACCTACATTATTATTTATTAGTATCTGGCAGTTCAAAGCGTAATAATTGCCAATCAGAATTGATAAGACCGTGTCGTATTGCGAATGTGACTACTTTCGGAATACTAAGAACTGAGAAGACTTTAATTAAATCCATATTTGTACTTCTTGCAACAAGTGTCCTGCAAGCCCAACCCACAAAGCATTTGGTCTCGTCGGTGTCGTCCATAGTGTAAGTAGGCCACAAGAGAACTATTGTATTTATCTGTGACACAAGTTGGTATAATAGGTTACACGTACCTATATACTCCGCTTCTAGTGAAGTGCTGCTGGACTGGAACAGCCCTGAACCACAGAATAAGTAATAGTACTACGTACAGTGCCTGAACAGCTTACGGGTAACGAGGAACCTACATGTTGATAAACAGCATTACTTGCAGCTTACATTGTATTAAATAAATAAATAAACCAAAACTAAGGAGCATAGACCAGGAATAAGACTTAGGTGATAGTTTCGACTTGCATACAGCATCAACAAACGGCCTGTCTCGTGTTGACATTTTGCATTAAACCGGTTTGAATGGAACTTTAGATTCGTAATTAGTATTAACAATTGAAGGTCGGTTATAGTAGTCAGCTTACAGCGCAGGTAGTTTTTAGTAGATTGCCCTGAAGGGCTACTAACTTGGCGAGCAGTGCGTCCAGTAGCGCGGCGAGCCAGCGCTCGACCAACTCCAAGCAGTCCATGGCCCGACCTCACTCGCAGCAAGTAATGCGTCCACTCATAATCATTTTGTGATTCATTGGCCGACCATTTACGTCGAGAAAGCGATGTGTTGTGTTAGCGGTTCCCTTCCCTATACTGCAGCTGCGGTTGTTTATAGAGCCCGTTTGACTTCCGGTTCACAAATTTCGATTTACTCATGCCCAATGGTAAAGATCATCCAGGAGACTTAGTAAAGACACAGTGATTTATAAAAGGGCATGTACAAATAGTTTTGCGCAACATGGACACTGACACGAGCACGGAGTGGCTCGCACGAGCCCGAGCTCACCTGAAGGGTACGGCCGAGTACAGGTAGGAGGGCAGCGAGAATAACACGCCGAGCACCACCGCATGGCACATCTCGGCGGCGACTGACTGAGTGGTGTGACTGTCCCCTCCCGCCGCGCTGCTCCGCGCCGTCTCTGTCGCACACTCCAGCGTGCGCGCACATTTTATCGCCCCCGCAATCAATGGTCACCGCGTCAAACCTACTGTCAATACATTTCAATTTTCAAGGCTTCGTCTATTGTGTTATCTTCCATGTCATGTCATTAGGGACGTCGCGTGATTTCTGTAGAACGTCATAATTGGCATATTGATTATGCAAAAAGGGACATTGTCGTGATTGACGCTAGACTTTTTGCGAAATTGCCGACCGTTGAGGTACATAATTTTTTTTTTGTAATTAATTCTATTGACCGTCTATAATCGTAAGCGGTGTTCGTGAAAATCTGATTGTATGAATTCTGTATTTGTGCATTATAAATATTATAATTTATAAAATTTACAATACGAAGCAACGTGCAACATATAATATCACCAACGCTCATCCACCGACGAAGTATCGAGTATCGACCATCTCCTCCATTCCAATATTAGCTAAAGGCTGCACAGCCGGTCGATTGTGACTGAGTGGTTGCGGCTGGTCGGTCTTCATCTCCCATCCCAGAGCGTGTCATTCCTCACTTTGTACGCCTGCTATACCCGGCTTGTCCGGGTGAGGCTTGCTTCCTGGCTGGGTGTGGTAGCTACCTAATGTTCATGTTCAATTGTTCATGTATAAAATGTATAAATAAATGAGTATGAAGTATGTTAAGTTTAACAAGTTTCTATGGGATGTCAGCTGCCGGCGCCATATCTAATGTTAATCGGTCTGTATAAATCGTGAGTTAATTCAACCCGCCCTAAAGGTGGAACTGATGGCTCCTCGTTCATGCAGGTATCGTGAGCCGTAGGTAACATCTAACAGTCGTCCAGCCAGGGCGAATGGCGCAGCGGCTTCACCGGTGATCCCATCAATAAGGTCAAGGCCACATCATCAATCCGTCAACGTCACAGCAAGCGGACACGTTAACTGGCCTCGCGGACGCGGAACCGAAGTTTCTTTAATGATCATGTTTGTGATAAATTCGGTCGCAGCGCGCGAGTGCACTGACTCGCCGAAGTTGGCGCGTGCCGCGGTACGACGCCCACGTCGACCTCGCTTTTATTTTAAGCCATCTTCTGATAAATGATTTGTGAAAGTGATACGTGATTCCGTCATTGTATTCTAACGTAATCTCTGCTGGCGACGCGCGACGTCATAAACCATCTAATATCATGGAACAATCACATAATGGAATTCTTGGAAAGTGTCAAAGAATTTAGACTAAGTAGAAACGATGTGTTATTATTTGTGCTTTGATAGTACATAATAAGTGTAGTTAGCTGAATGAAGTGCTGCGCGGGCGATCCACAAAAACTGCACTTTCTCTCCGGCTGCGTGACGCTACGCGGCTGTTGCAACTGTTGAAGCTAATATCAACTGCTTAGTTGTAGATGGCTTCAACAGTTAAGTTTTCAATAGAGTTTTTTTCATACTTCTAAAATAGCAATAGCTAAAAGAAATAAAGGTTGACCACGCCATTAATACGGCATAGGTACATAAATACTTATATTTTTTATTTACAAAGTATATACACTATTTTGTAAATTGGTACTAAACTCATAAACCCCATAGTATGATAAAAAATGTAATGACATTAATGTCACTTCATTAATTTGTTTCCACGATGGACAACTTTGAACTTTAGCGTCGTAAAATGTTTTTTCACGAATAAGCAGATAAATCTACTTTTAAGCTAAAGAACACTGTCAAAATTGTTAAAATATCCGCAGCCCACCTTCTATTCGGATAATAAATAAATGTTCCGGAAATACATAATAAAAGTTAGAACGGCTCTCGGGTAGTGGAGGAAATCAAGCGGTGAAAGACAAAAAAGAGCCGGTGTCTCGCAGCTTTATACAGAGAATCCAAAGGTATAGATCCAATTGATGTCTCGAAGAAGGCATAAATGTCGCAGTCTTATGTACAGAAAGTTGATTCAAGGGCTGAATTAAGATTCAAGACTGAAGCCTGATCGCGATGTTAAGCAGAATTTGGCAGCCCAAAATGGGGCACAAAACTGTACGATGACGTCTTTACAAAATTTTAATGCGTTATAATGGATGACGAGACGTACATGAAAGCAGACTTCGATCAGATACCGGGGCAAGAATTTTACACGTGTAAGAATCGCAAAGATGCTCCTGTAATGAGAGCGGAAGCTAGTATAGCTCTGCCGGTGCCACGCAGTCATCAGTCAAATTCAAGTGAAGTGACAGTAAGCCTGCTATTAAGCTATCCATTTCCAGGAATGCAATTTTTTGTAAGTGATATTTTGTTTGTCTTTGTCGAATTAAAAAAAAGCCGGTTAATTTAGTTCAACAGAAACGAAATCCGCTAAGAACGGTTATTCCCATAAACCGGTTTGAGAAAAACACCCGATACTCGTCCTAAATCATCACCTTCGTAAGTCAACATCGTCCGTTCCCTATCCCAATATTATATATACTGCAAATATTATTTAGGTACCAAGCACTAATTACCATATTTTGCCAATTGTGTAGGTTAAACTGACGACACACAAAAGAAACAGAATTTCTAAATTGAATATTAAATGTAATCACGACTACGAGTTTACCGCAACGTGACGTCGGAATTTACTTAATGAAAGTTCAGTACATAAGCGCCTGACGCCTGAATAACCATAACGACTGTGCGGAAAGATCGGTAATTTGCCATAAATGCTATTTCCCAGTTTACTCTACCACCATGTAGTAGATGTAGAGACATCAGCTGCAAGACGTCCACAATGACAATTTATTAATTTCCCCTTGTATCGAATAATGCGTCGCAAGGCGTAAGACGGTTCTTTCGCAAAAATCATTCATCATCAAAACATCAAGTTCTTTCGCACAAGCGGCCCTCGCCAAACTGATCTAATCAACTGAACTGGTTCAATAACTTATCGAAAAGTCACATCAGTTATTAGCACTTTTATTGTGTGTCTGTGTAGAACTTGCAAAGTCGTCGAAACAGAATGTAAACAGTCTATTATAGCCTTGCATAAATTACAGCCAAGAATACAGACCGCTTATGTCCATCGGGCAAAGAGAATGCGAGCCGCGAGTGACGCGGTGTATCGCAACTTGCGAGGTAATCGCATCCTTGAGCAAGTGGAGCGGAGAATAATATAAATAAACGTGAGAACGGCGGCCCTCTCCCTCGCGGGGGGAGGAGGCGGCGAAGGTCAAGGCTGCCTCGCGGCCAGCCCACACCGGCAACATGCGTAGTGATTAAAACTTGCAAAAACATCACAATTTTTAAATCCCTCATTACCAGCGCCCCATCACATGCAAAAAAAATCTTCTATTTCGACGGCGGCGACTGGTAATTTTATTCAGTAGTGTCTTTAGCGAGCGTTTCGGAAACATTGAGGCTGCCAAAATCTCGCACAAGGTCTGCTTTCGTCGCATTGCAGCGAAAAGCAAACCGTTAGCGCTAAATTTTCGTGTATGAATACAGAGAAAATTTCAAGATTTGCAGTAGAAAGATGGAGGACGTAAGGTATTGTAATTGTCCATCGATTATGTAAAGTATGACCAGGTAGAGTGGCAACGGAGTGGGACACTCCATTCGTGGCTTGGTGGCGCAGCGGTCCGATCGATACGCCTTACCAGCCGGTGGCTGTAGATAACATAGTCGAGTCACGACGACGACATCACTTGGAAGCTTTACCGTAATATTATAGATTAGCGTTCATACTGAAGTAGGTATTTATTATAACTACACCGTATTCACGAGACAGTAATGCCAGTATTTAGAGAGCCACTAACTGTTATCAACTTGTTTTAAAATCAAGCAGCATCGAATGATTCGCAGACTGACATGAACCTATTTGGAGGATTTACGATTGAAAGATGAGAAAGCCTTAGGCACCTACAAAATTTCAGTACACCGTCAGAAAGCACGCGTAGTCATTAATTCAAACGTATTTTTTAGTAAAATCTAATAAACAAACTGCACTTTCAGACTAAAATTTCTCTAATTAACATGTTCGACAGACAATACTATACATTTATAAAAATAGATGGATGTGTTGTGATTCAGCAAACACATTAGCCGGGCTATAAGAGTATATCAACCCGAAAGTCAAACGGGTCGTATAGCCGAGGTCACGGAGGGAGGGCGATATGGAGCGATGACGTCACGCCCCCCGACACCTGTTGCGCGGCGGGATGGCGGTGACGTCACAGGCTGGCGTAATCCCCGCAATGGGGTCGCGAGGGAATTTTCCCGAAACGGCTATTTGATGTGGTGTGAACTCGAGATCTATTAACTGAATGATGTCTCACTCTGCCGACTCTGCGTACCTATTGAATTGATGAAGCCAATTCATTATTTCCTTGTCATACTTTGAAGGTTATCCCGGCTTCTGATAATCTTTTGGATTTGTATATACAAAGATACGCGTATGGACATCGCAGAATGAAATGCATATACCTCAAATTACTATTATACTATTCCGTGCCTCAAAGTAGAATTACTAATAAGTGAATCTGCGGCGGCACAAGTGTCTTATATCTTCGATGGACCACGAGAGGCTTTGACGAGAACTTGTTGATTTAAAAAATGTGACTCTTAACAGTGTCGAAGGGTCTACATTTTGGAAGAGATATTGCTACGTACGTGTGCTCAAATAAGGGAAATATGTCCGATGGGGAGTTATACCAGAGTTGGCGCCACTCAACTTCTATTAGTCTCTAGTCCTACAATGTGAAGGTAAATTATTGTAACAACTGCGCGGTGGTGCGAGATACGCTGGTCCAGCCACAGCTAGTATACTGTTATGGACATTTCACACCAAACGGCCGGAGTCGGCGCGCACGCCACCAGAGTCAAAGGAATTCGAACCCTCCATACAGAAGCTAGACTTTGTATCCAAACGGCAGCGGCAGAGCCGGCGGCAGCCGACCGGCTGCCCGCAACCCATTCAAATATGAAATCTAACATTTGTATGGATGGTTTGAATTCCTTTGTCTCTAGTGGGGTGCACGCCGACTCCAGCCGTTCGGTGTGAGTCGTTCATTACTTATTCTGTGCCACAGCGCTGCCGTATTTTGGTGAATGAACCCAAGGGTTAATTAGGCCAACGGGGCATGTTGCGCAACCCACCTTACAGAATACACAGTGCATTTTGTATGTACCTGATTCCCCATATTGATATAGTGTTGCGTGCAGTGCAAGTGCGCTAAATTCCTGCGAAGAAAGCGCACAGAATAATGGCGCATTAATGGCGGTCTGCAAATAGAAATGGCGATAGTTCAGTAGAATGTAAAAAAACAGGTCATGCGCAAGTCACACTCGCACACAATAAGTGCCCATACCATCGTACAAGTACGCACCGAATTCAATCATAATCATCTAGCGTTATCCCAGTTCAGTTGCATCCTGAAGGATGTCTGGGGCCCGCTACCAAATACCAAGAATTGGCGTAGGCACTAGTTTTTTTACGAAAGTGACGGCCATCTGACCTTCCAACCCAAGGGGGAAACTAGATTTGGGTAACAGGGTAAGGTTTGCACCCTTTACATACGGAAACATGAAGAGATGAATCCATAATATAATACAGCTAGTTTTTCTCCATATGAATGAATGCGTTTTGACAGCACGTTTTATTAGCAGCTACAAACTGCCACGTGCGACGGGCGGCCTCGCGGGTCCCCGCGGTACTCGCGCGCCGACCAATGTTTGTCAAGGTTCATCATCATTGTTGTGGAGACAAAGGCGCAATCCATGTATTTGCTTTGTGTGCCACGTATTGTACGGCGTGGCGGGGCGCGGGGGCAGACGCGCACCTCCCACACGATCCAAGAACGCTGCGCCAGGTAAAAATTGTAAACAATGCTTTTTTACACTGGATAGGTTTGCGCTTGACAACGTATCACCTGACGGTAAGCGATATTGTGGTGTAGGTAGGATGGAGCGCGCTTACCTAGTAAAAACCGGTTCACTCTCGTCTTGAAGACCGTAAGGTTGTAGTTTTCAGGGAACAAGGATCCCGGCAAGGAGTTCCACAGTTTGCTTCAAAATCATTTTGTGTGCATGCTAGAGTCTCGCATGAACAAGATTCAACTGACACCACAGATTCGGTTGAAACTGCCTAAACAAATCGCACCGGTCACCGGAACCCGCACAGATTACAGTTGACCAATGCCAATTGCCAATGCATGAATGTAGTAAAGTAAGTACCTAACCACTTGCGTGGTCGTGTTGGAGGTTTTCCCTGGATTCTCCTAAGGCTACACTTATTACCCAAGGCTACGATTAACGAAGTAACCGTCATCGTCAGTGTAATAAATGTTTTTTCCCCGGAATTCCCCAAGGCCGATCCGATCCTTATAAAGTGCGAACAGTAGAACATTCATGCTTTAAAAAAGTAGTACGTACCTGTGAGTAACGAATCCATTGAAATTCGTACATTACCTCCATTGGGTTCCCGAGTTTAGTAATACCTAACTGTGCATTGATTGACCATTGAGATGTGTCACCGCCTGGCAAAGTGGAGTGACCCGAGTGTCAGCGACACTGATACGCGGTGACCATACTAATTAGCCGGTCCCTTAATATTCATTAGCGGCGCGTCTGCGGTCTACGAAGCTCTCGGCAACGTAACTAAGACTGATTGGCATTTGTGGCTGCATCTTCAAGGACTACTTCAAGCTATATCACTAGCTACGCTTCCATAAAAACTAGCGTTATTGAAAAGCATCTTATAGTTTAGTTCTCTGGTGAAAAGCCCCAATGTATATTCGACAGCTGCTTAACTCGATCATATTTGCAGTGAGCAAAGTATTGCATAAACATGACCAGTTAACATTTGTAGTAGGTGATAGGGCAGTAGGGCACGTTAAACCCGCAGAGGCAATATTTCGAGCTTCGACCACGTAGATTACCGTTCGACCGAGAGTTGTATGGGATCTGGCACACGAAACAGCACACCTGGTTAAAATGATTAAAGTAACGGCTTGATTTAATGAGATATAAACTAGTTAGCATTATCGAATATTGATTTGTCTTGAGCAATCCTGACATCCCGACACAGAAGAATTCGATGGGAACAAATTCATTGATTCCGATCACATTCCAGTCCTCTAACTTCAGACCAGAGG
Organism: Notocelia uddmanniana; assembly: GCA_905163555.1. Lineage (NCBI taxonomy): Eukaryota > Metazoa > Arthropoda > Insecta > Lepidoptera > Tortricidae > Notocelia > Notocelia uddmanniana. The sequence continues at coordinate 31,420,500 of LR991055.1, forward strand.
AAGTGTATTTTAATTTGAATTATGAAATCTAATGTCCTCAAGCCCAGACTTAATCCAAATGCTTGCTGCAGAACGTGATATTATTCAAAAATTCAACAACACAATCACTGGAACCAAACTATCTCCAAGCTACATATCATATCAATCACTACATTCACTACACAATTCATTTTTCATTCTGGAGGTTGTAAGGAGTTCAGTAATGTCTTCATACTCTTCATATTAATGGATTGAATAGACGCCACGATGACGTCGAAACTAGCATCTATTGAGGTGTGAGTTATTGGAGAAGTTTCTAAACAAAAGACAGGTGTATGAATATGTGGGTATGTAGGCGTAGCGGGCACAGTGACCGCGGGAGGCGAGGCGGTCGGAGCACTTTTACCCTCGCTCAGTATCGGTACGTCGTCCCGGGCAGGTATTCTCAACCTCACCTGCGGCAACTGCTATGATTCTGACCTCCGATTGTGCATAATTCTTATGAATCTCGAAGTCAAGTTATAATGGGTAAAGAGTGGTGCGATGTGAGTTAAGACACGTGTGAATCGCATAGCAGAGCATAATGGAAAATGCACGCGGACTGCAATTTTTCAATTAGATTGCAGTTCAAATGCAGTGTATCTGACTGAATGCACTTCAAGGTAAATGGCTTGCACCAGTATTAGTTGTCTAAATTATCTGAGCGCAGTGATCGCGATTGCATGCAGCCGCTAAACCTAACTGCCGTGAAAGCAAGACAGCAAACAACGAAGCACGATGTAGGATATCGGCTCAGCTCAAATTATACGCACATTGTATATCAAAGTTAACTGAATACAAACAACATGGCTAGTTTAATAATGAAATAGTAACTAGAATACAGTGGCCGAGGCGGGTTCACAACAACGCTTTCAGGGTCAGTATTCGCAAGCTGCAACGCTAGCTGACTTGTCTCGGGCGAACCAGTACAGGTCTGAACTCGGATTAAAACGCTGTAAATCAACATGCGAATCGCATTAGAACAGTACGTCGCGCGTAGCCGGCAGCAATCCGGCATCGTCACATTATCAAGCGGTGCGATCCTACTCCAACTAGTTCACCAATTGAATTATGTCTTGTTGCGAACATTCAATCACACAACGGCACTGTCTAAACACAGTACTAAATTAAGGATATGCAATGCAATGCACATACACATACATACGCGGCCGGTCTTGTGATTCTTGGGATTTGACACATTGTAAAAAAATGCTCATACTACATAGTCACCTAGAAAAAGCTACACATTATATTAGAGAAAACCCAACACATTGGACTCATTGAAAGACAGACACGGTTGTGGACTTTGCACATCAGAGCCCTCTCAAGTTAAGAGTCTCAACTCAATATAGGTACCTGCGGGGTCTTAATCACAAAATCGTGAAAGTACGTCATGTGTGTCACGGCAATTGTTTTTAGGCTGCATGCATGGCGTAGATTGCCGTAGGATTGTGACGCTCGATAGAGAAATTTCTGGTAATAACCATTGACCTATACCCACGTGAAGCACAAGCACGAGTGCGGGCTGCAAACGAGTGCTCTGCGGCGTGTCGCAATGCTCTCGATCCGCACGCAACCGGCAGCACGTACCAGCCCCGACACAGTTAAACAGTTAACCGAACATATTTGTAAACCTTATTGCAATAAGGATAAGGCCTACAAATTGACAGTTACAATAGCGCTTTGCTTGCATGCGTTGGGATTGTTGGGAAACTCACCGCTGTGTGCTTCAAGAGAACGAACTACGGGTAATCTTAATGATAATGAGAGATTAAGCTCGCTCAATATTTTATACCCGAAGCTAACGCTGACCTAGTTGCTTCATAATTGTGTTATTTATAGCGTCGTGGCGAGCTGAATAAACGGTAGATCGCGCAACTAGTACTTGATATAGGATACAAAAAATACTGGGAGAACATGCCTATTCAGAATGCATTGACGATCCGCGTTGGAGGATGCAGCGTGGGCAGCGTCAGCGTCCGCACTCCAGCTGATAATACAATTAGTTCACTCGCGAGTCTCACAGCACAGGCACTTTCACTCGCCTCACCCCGCGCACCGCAGGGCAGGTCACGACACCGCCGCACTGCACCGCGACTGCGACTCAACCAACCTGACTTGGGTAATATTTCCACTACAGAACGCGCTCGATGTTCAGTTGCTAACCTAATAAATCATGCAGAATTACGATATGTATAAGGACACTATCACACTCAAATTTTAAGGATGGACCAACTTGAGAGAGGCATCGGATGTGACGTCTCTTATACTTACAATTTTATTACGAACTACGGGATGTGATACAAACGAATAGGGTCTAACAAGCATGACGCGTCAAGCGTGCTACCACACAAACATTACGTAGGTAATGGAGACTCCCCGACGAAAACACGGCTTGTTGTTATCAGGTGTTGGGTAAGTGTTGTGGAATCGAGGCCAATTTGTGCCAATTAGCAAGCGTTAAGTGGGTCTAGCGCGGCTGGCGACCTTCGTGGCTCCGTCGAGACCATCCCAACTTAACATGGCTACAGCATAAACTTGCCCAATCGCAAGTAGGCAACGCTCCGGCTGTGGGATAAACTGCTTGACGTGGTTTCCTGTGCGACTACGGTATGAGGTTCTTCAAGTAGTGTACAGGCTTTTAAAGGGTCAGCAAGGCAGCATGCGTGTTGCATGCTAGATACCAACAGTTTCCAGCGTCCGGTAACGAACATTAGGCAGGCCGTAAGCTCGTTTGCCACTTGCAACGTGGTATTAAAGAAATGTCGGCTTCAGCACCCGCGCACAGCTCGCTACGCGCTGCTTGTCTCGTTCACGGGACACATAGTTTTAAGAACGCGGATGTCCGGATAATGAGCATGGCGCAATTTACCATTTCTTACAGCATTTGGTCATCAGAGCATGCATTAGATTATCATCAGCGACGGAAGAGAGAGGGAGGTAACACGGTCGCGGCGAAGAGCATACGCGAGGCGAGTGATGCCGCAAGAACTAATGATGTTTGTTGTTCGCAATTTATCTTATTGCCTGGCTTCTACATGGTTGATACCATTAGTCCTTAAAATAAATGATACTCGTAATATATGATCAATCCTGTTTTATTTATACCGGTGGACCGTTCCCTTGAGTATATTGAATAAGGTCTGATTCGTTAACGAAATTTCCAATTATAAAAACCATGTTAAAAATTATCATTTACAAGAATATTCAACATTCACCATTTTCACCGCTCCAGGCGTAATTTTAGACAGTGTATTTTGTCTTCTTCTTGGTGCGAATTCGATCAAGCAAAGTAGGTATGGTCTTTCGATTATTTTTGTCGCAAGTGGTCTCATCTCTCTAAGGAAAGAAAATCTTGGCCAAAGACCCCATACCGATCAACAGGTCAATACTACAGAATACAATAAAGTTTATTTGTAAAACACAGGTGGTAACATTCAGGTCTATCATATAGATCTCCGTGTTTTGCCTATTGCCGTACAAATTTATGTTTATAGGACTTTTGGTGGATCAAGTCTTTAGGCCCGATTTGAAGAGAATTACGTTCAAGCAAGAAATCTCTTTACCATCGCAGACTGTCTCCAAATATGGTCAAAATAATGTTGAATATCGTATTTTGTAACAAAATCTACGAGTCGTTTGCTTTCAATTTTAAGTAATTATTGATGTAGATTTATTTATTTATTGTCTTAAAACCTTGGCTGCGGTCAAGACATCGATAAATTGCCTGCCACACCAAATATTTAGAGCCACTCTACACTCCTTCCTGTCGTCATATCGGAATCTAGAAGAACTTGTCTTACAGAAATAGTGCAATATTGGACACCGCCATTTGCGCAGGTTTCGTCATCAAGAAATACATTTTTGGCAGCCATATATTTGTCGATGATGTATTTTCGGCGTTGACTTTAGTTAATTTTTGCGATTATCTGAGAATTAGGAGAATCAATATTTTTCAACTATAATACTTTTGCGACTCTGGCAATTTCTATGATGATATAAACAAGGAATGGGGAAAAACAGAATGAATTTGGCAAGTCCTTTTCGAATCAGACCTTAAAATAGATTTTTTTCAAAGGTTCAAAATCAAAGACGACATTTCGCAAGGTTGCGCCAGGAAACTAGTCGCAGATTGGAAAGGTTCGTCACTCGCCGGTAAGGTTAAAAAGATAAAAATTATCCTTAGCACGCATTTAACTTGCATTAAAACAGTTTTTATGGAATTTGTTCAACCTTTCGGGGTCTATTTTCTTTATAAAAATTACTAAATGTGATACATGCGTAAAACAATGTGCCAGTCGTATCCCTTGGTGCAGAAACGAACCTGGTAAGTACAGTGGCATGAGTTTCACTCAGGTAACATAACATAAAAGGCATTGTTTACCTAATTTTCCAAATGGTTAATTTTTTACAAAGGACAAGTCCTTCAGCGAGCTGTCCGAAACTAAAACCATGTGCAACGCCATTATGCCACTGGATACGACCTCTCCGTAAAAAGACGACGGTTTATATTGTTCCTGGCCCCTGACTTACCGGGCTTGTAATTATAAGTTTCAGTCACGAGTACACTCACAGACTTTAATTGTTGAGCCATTTACTTATAGAGCTCCCTTCATACTGGGCATCATAGTTAGTTATAAAGTGTCCAGTATAAAGTGAGCTCTAAATGGCTCAACAATTAAAGTCCGTGACCGTACCTATACTGAAACTGAAACCTGGAGTCGTTTTCAAAATAACTTGTAAACGAAAGTCACTTTTTACAAGCTTTTATTTAACTTGATCTGTTCGTATGTGTAACATAAATACTTAAGATGTAAAATTTGTAATTTGGTATAAAAAATTGCAATTCTTTTTACAGCCACTTGAAATTGAGCATACTTATGTAAGTTAGGTGACAAAACAAGATTATGGTACCACGAAGTTGATCTGATGATGGAGACAGAAGGTGGCCATAGCAACTCCAAAACTACAAAAGATAAACCCGTGTTCCTTATTCGAAAAGTATCAACGAGTAGTTGATTATTGTAGAAATAATTTTTAAGAAAAAAAAACCGACTTCAATGAGAGAGGCCGGTGTAAGATTATTATACTTAGATGGTGCACTCTTAGATTCCATACAATAAAATAAAAATGGCTATAAGTATGTTTATAATGGTAGAAGACTAAGTACCCTCAATTCCTCATGGAATCATGGAAAAACCTTGCTTGCTTGACAAACAAAACGAAGAGAACAAATCGCCAAACGTGAACTACGCGTCATTGAGAGTTCCGTTCTGATCATCATCAGCAGTTCCACTTCATCAAATGTCACTTTTATGAAAGAAAATGCTTGATTAGTTCATGAAAATACTAAAATCACTATTTGTGTGCCTTTCACATTTGAGGAGTTCCCTCGATTCCTAATGGATCCCATCATCAGAACTCGAGCATGACAAAAATCAATCGTGAAAATAGAACTTGCTTAACAAACACAGCTAGGAGGACAAATCACCAAACGTGAACTTTTCGTCGTTGAAGAGTTCTGTTCTGATCATCATCAGCAGTTCCACTTCATCCAATGTCACATTTTTGGATGCAAATGCTTGACTTGATGATAAAAACACAAAAATCACTATATGTTTACCTTAAAGATTTGAGGAGTTCCCTCAATTCCTCATGGATCCCATCATCAGAACTGCATTTTGACAAAAACGGGACCAACTTGGATATATATACTTACAATCAAAAAAATAATTCTTCAAATCAGTTAAGAAATGACGGAGTTATGGAGTAACAAACATTAAAAAAAAAAACACAACCGAATTGATAACCTCCTCTTTTGAAATCTTGAAGTCGGTTAAAAAGGAGGTATCATCTGCTTCTGTACCCATTTTTTTTTGTTTTGACAGAAACTTCCTAAGACATTCAGCGCCTATGTGTCATCAAAATGATGACAAAAATAGCAAAAGGGTGTGTTTAAAAGTATGAAAGCTGAGCACAAAATGATGCCAAGTTGCCTCGCATGAGACTCAGGGAGTCCTGTCGCACTTAGCAGCGTCACTCTTGCTAGCCCAGTTGTAGAGCTCCACGTTACCAAATAGAGATTCTCCTAAGTCCTAAAAGCTATGTCCAGGATTGATATTAAAATCTAAGTTTCATATACAGACAGTATCGTAAACCAACCCCAACCCTCAAGTTGTGATTTGTGATCGTTGACAATGGTGCGCGTGCGCCAAGTAGGCGACAGCGACAACGCGGCGCTTGCGGCGGCGTATCGGGGCCGCGCGATCCCGTTACGGCAACAGTACCGCCGCCGCGATACGGGTCACGGATTCAGGCCGCACAATAATCACGCCATTATGTCCAAACACTATTTATATTCTAATCGAAGCGATCATTGGGAACTAACGATATTTTACACGGTCACCGACGTCGCTGTAGCTATTGGAAGTTGGTTCAGTATACTGGACTGTGCTATAGCACAGAATAGTATAATAGTATTACCAGTAGCTTTTCCATAAGTCGTTTCCAGATATTTGTAGCGAGCAGGCTCAGGAATAGGCTAATGTCTAGTATCACACGTTTTGTTCCTACCAAGTACCATTGTACTTTTATTTATTTAATCGTATTATGCCATTTATTTTACGAACCGTGAGATCTTCGGGAAGACAAGTACGGTTGCCAGGTTTTGTTGCACTTTTAGCACCACCCAGGGGTCACGTGTAGGGTGAAGGTGGGTGGGTACTCCCTACGGACGTGGTGCAACTTCGACCCCCCTTTGTCAAGTGAGTGGGCAACTTGACTGTTAGAAGTTCTCAAGCCGCCCGAAGGCCTCTAACTTGGCTTAACGACTGCTGTCGTAGACAGCAGCCGGGATCAACGGCTTAACGTGCCTTCCGAAGCACGAGAGCGCTCAGTTAGTAACCACTCAAAGCGGTCACCCATCATCCAAGAACTGATCTGCGCCCACATTGCTTAACCTCGCATACCGCACGCGGTACGCGGGCGCCGCTGGGCCACGAGCGAATAAAATAAAATATACCGCCTTACTAGCACGTAGCTTTTTTTTCTGCATGTTTGCTAATAATCAGAGAGTCCGCGGCACGTGCGGATGGCGCAGGACAGGACCGCTCATTGTGGCACTCTTTGAGAAAAACCTACATATGTCCACTTGTCCAGCGTCCAGCAGTGAACGTCTTTCGGCTGACATGCTGATTAATTAATTTGATTTCATAATGATTCGTCTATCATATACATTTTACTGGAAACTAGCTTACTCACAATGCAGGGTAAAATACTTAACATTGTTCCTTCCGTTCTGACTTGTTTCTTTTTCACATCAACTTTTGATTTCATTTCAAAACGTAAATGCGTGCTATAAAGAATGAACGAAGGATGGAAAATTGTATAGAATGGAGGTGCGAATTAAGAGTCCTACGCGGACGAAGAAGCGGGTAAAAGCTAGAATGTATAGTAGGTAGTTAATATATAATTGATGCGGTGTCAGTCTTCTACGTTGTATTTGCTAGCGCTATAATGTGACATGTAACAAACGGACAAAAGGTTGGACAGGCAGGCCGGCGCGACACGACACACGACGACGTGGGAAACTTGTGCAAGTTTCTAGCACGTATTACACCTGCCTGCCTCAAGGTCTTCTTATTTATTGTATTTTCACTGTTACTTACAAAACTATGAAAAGTATGTAGTATAACATTAGCTTCTGTCCATGATTCGTACATACCTACTTCGTTTATACGAATCCTAATATATATCAAATAATATAAGTTTCTGTCAAATAAAAAACATATTTGATACCTACTAGCTTTTATTGCCGACTGTACAATATTTTCAGTAATCAACTCCAGTTCCAATGAGCCCCGACACGATGGGCTTGTGTATATTGTGTAGTTTAGGTGTTGCTCTGTGGCTCTTAGGTCAGCTCGGTGGGCACCATAATACTCATACTCGAATAATATAATATTGTAACTATATGCCAAATTACAGCTCAATCGGATATCGGTCAGTGGTTTGCATTGCAAATTTTGAAGGACAAGGAACGCGGTGCTAGTTAATGGATGGAATTTTCAGAAATAAATGTAGCGTGAGTTGTTAAAAAAGTTAATTAATGTCAGTTTTGTGACGATAAAGCATTTAATTTCTTTTAAATCTTATTTATACATATTACTTCATCAATTATATGCGATGTCACAAAACAAAAACGCGAAAATAGTTAATTTTTCTTCAACTTTCATGCTTTATTATCGTCACAACTTGCGCTAATTGGGTACACTAATTTCTAAAAATGCCCTAATACCGACATATATTTTTTTAAATACATATAAGGTTTGTAAAAAGGGTCGGCAGCGTAACTTGTGATTGTTCTGCAGCCTCAAGGCCAAGGACTATCAGGCTTGTTTGCCACCGTCGGGGGTCCTATAAAGAAAAGACCAAAAGTGGTCTTTCCACAGAAGCTAATAGTTTTTGATGGCGGAGTCAGCATAAACCGGTTCCAACTAAGCCTGTTCTTACACGAATGCCCAAAAAAAGGAGTGCATGTTTTTCATTTGTTTTACTGGGAATAAATAGGGAAAACCCATCTGCACACCGTACTTTACTCACAGACTTTTTGAAATGTCTTACTTTACGTTATCGAACTGCGGAATAACCCAGGAGCCGTCAACAACAACCTGACTTCCTGTTTGTTTATCGGGAACGCGTCATGTGCGGCATTGTGCGCAGGCAGCCATCTTCTACAGCCGTGCCGTTGAGTGTTGCGACGCAGCGCTGGCGCATGCTCGAATGCGGCACGGCCAGGGTGGCAGTTTTGGTTCATCAATTTGATAGCACTACGTGGAAGCATTTTAACTTGTTGATATAATAGGACAATGCAAAACGTCGATCTAAATCGATTTCCAGCAAACCTAAAATGATCCAGCGCAGCGTAGGCGGACCAGTATAACATATGAGGTATATTTTTCAGTTCGAAGGTAAACCACATCCTCGCTTACACAATATCGCTGTTTTGATCAGACTTCATTTACATTTGGTGTAGAATCGAGAGGCAACCCTTATAGCAACCGCCGCGTATTTAGCCTTACGTTGTTGAGGTAGAAGTGGTGTGTGCAATATGCTGACGGGTGAAGTTGCTTTATGAATAGCAGCACAGAACGCACACAGGCCATTCACTCATAACAATAAGTACTTGTATCAGCGCATCACGAGTGCATATTATGCCTATTCAGAGTGAAATCCATTCAGTCAGCTACATTTGAGCCTCAAAGGCACTGTTTAGATGCTTTATTGCGCTTGTCTCATGAATCTCATGATGTGCATGCGATGTAGTGAAACACATTTACTTTATTCTTACGTGGAATGCATTTTGTGCGTGGCTACGCCCAAGGAATCTTTCTAGGAAATATATATCTAACCTAGATCTTGGTACGGTAAATTTTTTCTTCCACGCCGCGGATTTTACAAGCTTTTATTTAACTGTTGTATGTATGATGTCCTCAAAATTTACAACCTTTTTTCAACCACTTCTCGTTATTCGATTGAGCTGAAATTTGGCATACTTATGTAAGTTCGGTGAGAATATTGTGACAATGCAATATTATGGTACCGCCAAATCTGATGATGGAGACAGAATCTGGCCATTGTAACTAACCTACACAAGATAAACTCTGCATGTTCGGCCTCATTGGAACCGTCTCAACGAGTAATTGATGCATGTGGAAATAAAGGTAGTCGCCAATAAAAGTTTTTTTTTTTTTTGACAAAAACTTATTAAATTTTGTGAGGGATATGATCCCACATCTCTGATTGATTTTCAGTGGAAGGAACTAGGGGTATTCCGTACATTACATTATTTCCGTCCTATGCTCCATAGAGTGCATCGTAGCGATCAACGTTGATGATTTGGTTAAAGAGGATCAACTAATGCCGGTTTTTTATTTATTTCAGTCTCAGGTCATTTATGTACTGAAATTTCAGCGAAGCGCGCGAATCGTCATGACATGAGTAAGAAACTATTTAAAAGTTGATGAAGTTAGGAATCCTCATCGAGCCCAGCTTATATATAAATTCTATTAGTGCTCAAGGACCTTTTAAAACATTTAAATGAAATTTCATCTGAGGAAAGGGATGGCTACAAGACGGAAAAATCTGCCACAGTGAATTGTTATTAGACTCAAGAGTAGTAAAGCACGCTGAGAGCTACCCGAGCGTTGCGCTCTATAATAAGTCTTAAGTTGCTCTCAGAACAGAAGTTACTAACATGAAGTATTTACTGCTAAACTCATAAAGATGCTACAAAAATATCTTTTTAACCGTTTTTTATATGTAAGTATTTTTAACGATTACTGATGGAGACTATTGGACCGATTTCAAAAATTCTTTATTTCTTTGAAAGGATATGTTTTCTAGTTGATCTCATTGTCATCAAGTCTGGATCTGAGACGGGATCTAGGAGAAATCGAGGGAAATTTTCAAATTACATAGTAGAAGAGGCCGAGTAAGAGTGAAAAAGTATTGAGTCGTTTTTTTTTAATTCACTTTTGAGTTTAGTACTGCTTATATGCAGTGGATGAATTTATGACGCTTGACAGGTGAACACTTTCAGACCATCGCAGAAAATATTATTAGTTTTGTGTACATTTTAATATAGATTTCTTCATACATTGTTGCACCATTGTTGTGAAATTATGTAAATATGTCACAATTAATTACCCAGCATGACTTGAAATTTGAAGTAGGTATTTAATCCTAATATATTTTTAATTGTATTTCATCCTAATCTATTTGTAGTTATTTAATTTATTGTCTATAATTTCAAACACGATTATTGCATTGTTTCTAAGTAAATAAATGAAATGAGGTGGTTGTAAAGATATAATTGACTTGTTAATGATAACTTTAGACTGAGAAGGAAGAACCCTTCTAATCTATATTATAAGCTGTCATTTTACACAGATGAGGAAAAAATTACTCATAATATAGGTCCATACATTCACACTGTACAAATTGTCCTATCATATTATACGATAACAAAACTTCAATTAAAATGACTGGTGACTGCTACGTTTCATCCTCATCTATTGTTTAATACACATCATAGCAAAATGTTTTGGTTTCAGAAACAAACAACTGATAACTTTCGTACCTTGTTTCCTATATAGTGCTTGAGTTGATGAGGCTTAGTGCGAGTATTGCAGTACTGATACTGATTGCTTTTTGCGGCTTTAGGAGAAACAGCACACGTTTGAGGACAAACTGAAACTGAATATGCATTCTAAAGGCGCAATACTCGTGTAATCTTTGAGGAGCATCAGACCTCGTTCAGAAACTATAGGACAAGTCTGCTTTAGGCTTGCCACACACTCGTCGAGAAGCATGGGCAGTAGCGAAGAAAGGAGGCAGAGTCGTAGTGTGGCAACATCAACTCGTCATGCCCACAGTTCCCTGTTTTGTCGGATTTCGCGCGCGAGTCAAGGGTCTGGAGCAGTGTGTTGGCAGAGCAGAGATGGCAGCGCTAGGAGTAGAGCGATGAGCAGCGCAAGAAGCATAGTGTGGTAGATATGTAGGGTGTGTAGGACTAGGCCACTCACGCAACGAGGCCTCCAAGAAAGGCAACTGGACCACCGCCGATCAGCCTGATCTTACGGTGGCAGGAGTCGAAGAGCGAGGGGCGCGCGTGCGGCGGCGGCAGCCCCAGCGTGCCCGCGGCGCCCGCCGCCGCGCCACCGCCTCGCAGCATCACATGCACTCACTGTCACTGCACTACTACCGGCACACCGAACACAGGGCACATCCAAGTAATCCCAACAACAATTGACAGTTGACTTGACACGTTAGCCGGGCGCGAGAGTCGCGCGAGTCTGACAGTGACAGACAACAACAGCTGACGCCGGCGCGCCGTGGAGCATGGCCGCACGTGTGACTCGGGCCGCGGTGAGCGCGGGACTGTTCTGTTGCCCACTTGCCCTGCCCCGCCGCCGCGTTTCCCTCTCTCTTGCATCGTCAGATGTGACTTTGAACAGACGTCCTATTGATTCCAGACTAATTCTATTCAGTCCCCGTCAACATTTATTTGCTTTTTTCCATATCATACGGCCGAATACTGAAAACGGACATAGCACATAACAAACACACCACAAACTATTACAAATGATTCGCACGGACACTACTCTCTCGTCTAGTAGTTTTAAAACGCTTAACTTTGAGCATTTACCTTTATGCGGTTTGGTTGGACGACACGGTTGGACCTTGCGTGTGGAATATAAGAATGAAATTGGTACGGCGCAAATTTGGCTATAGACTGTCATTAATCTGGGTAAGTGTAATAACCTACCGTGTGATTTCTGAAGCAAGTTATTGCATTAAAAATAATGGAAATAAAACTGTCGATTTGAGTTTGGTTAACTTTCATCATAGCTACGTACCTTCGGAACAGTCACCTGTCATTAATATACAATGTTTTCATAGAGCCTACTTGGCCCCATTCTCCTCGATCCCATATCAGCTCGATCGAATTGAAATGAAATTTTAGGCGACTAAATTACATTCTACGACTAAATTGCTAAGATTCGAAAAGTGTATACATGTTTATGATGTAGAAGAGAAATTTGCTACGGCGTGACTGCCAAAATATGTTGGGGACGCGTATCCATGGCAACCATATATAGCGACGGTATCACCAGAATCAGTATTGATAACATTTTTCGAATAGTTTGTGTGGATTAGAGGTCCCCGAGTACAGAGCGCTGAATTTCGAATAAATAATAAGACACAATTTTTCCTGATCTTGTTGCCATAAACGCGATTATTATAAGACCGGAGGTGGGGTGGACTCGCGCGGGGGGCGAACCGTGACGTGATCAGCTGATGCGGTGGCGGTAGCAGGGTGCGAAGGGAGAGGGGGGGACACGTCACGCCGGCCCACGCACCACACTGCTCACTGAACCAAGCAAAATGTCACACACTTTTAACTTATAAAGTGATTTGTTTGCGGCGAATATCAACGATTAATGCACTGGCCTAAAATTGCTTAACTACGGGCAGTAATCAAATCAACCTCGTCACTGATATGGTAATGATGCCCGAGAAGCGTTAGAGATTTAGTAACACAATGCAGTGGCGGCAGCGATTACGGTTGCGTCATAGCGCTGTGCATTTGTGCAATAGGCGAGTGTACGTTCGCTGAGAATCAAGGTATAAGTAAGATGATAGTATACATATATGTAACAATAAGGAAACGTCACGGTCCAACCTAGATCCATTTTGTAAGTTTTTTTTATCTAGGGGACGCTAACAACCGTGAAGGCGATTACAATAAAAAATAAAATGAGTTAAGAGCCGCGGCTACGGTGGAAAATTACGCTATTAGATATTAGGCTCTAGGCTTACAATTTAGGTGCAAACGGGCCAACGGGGCAAGTATAGAAATACCATAAACTTCTGACTTCCTGAACTAAACAGTTCAAATAAGCTTTCAATCTCTAAACCTTTTTTTTTTAATGTTAATATTGTTGCGGAAATTTCCAGACACCGACGTAAAATCTCCCGAAAGAGACATGACCATTGTAGCGTCTTGTCAGGGCATTGTACTGCAGGTACCGATGTATAGCGATATGACTGTGTACCATTCGAAGACATAAATAACTTAACCTCTATCGCAGTGTCATAAGGTCTATGGTCACTTTAGTATGACTTTTTGCACTTGACAAAGCATGACGTTGTAATTCATGGCAGGTAACAAAAAACTATATACTGTAGAGCATAAACGACGGCGGCAGGCCGACTGCGCAATTATCCACAACGCCTGCTGAAATCATTGTCCGAGTGTTCATTCAACAATATATTGCTTCATAGCTCGTATTTGCATAATATGAATGAATATTTAAATCTTGGAATGGCATAATCTGCTCTTATAGGCTTACGGACTTACGGACTATAAAAGTTAAATATGCGTTGTTTTATGACACAAATGAGGCATGAATAATTTTGTTCTCTCGCTCCGTCTGTCACTTAGCCGACCCGCTAATACTCGCCGATATTCCACTAACCAACATTACGAGTGTTGTAGTCAGCCGAAGTAGCTTCAGCTGCCATCGAGTACTCACCAGAGGCAATCCAGCATGGCCCGGCCAGCGGCTCGCCCGCACACTTACCTGCAACAATACAAAACAACAACAACTTAGAGCCAAGTACATACTGGCATTTCAAGCGGGGTTTCACCGGATTTTCTATGCTAAATCGAATAACGCGTGATACAGGTAAATCACCGCCCATTTTCCCAAATAGATGCCGTTTGGCCACGCAAAATTTTCACAGACATACGATCCAGAAATGCCCGTGTCTGTAAGTAAATAAACTTTGATTAATATTTTTAGGACGGCAGAATCGCGTGCCAATAAAAACACCGGGTTTACTTCAACAAGATTCACTTGGCACGTGATCGATATCATAAAAAATATGTAAGAAATAGGACGGATGGAGCGAGCGAGTGCTGGCAGCTGCGGCGCGGCGGAAGGAAGCGGTAGTTTCCGGCCACAGGGTGGCTTGGAAACCTGATCAATCGCCCCCTAGCATCCTGGCAGACTTGTTATTCAATCTACAGGTCCGCAATTGACTTTCGTAATAAACGAGGGCTCGTGTCGCTAATGCATCTTCTTTGGGGGATCGCGGGTCGTGAATCTTTAACCGATCTAGCGCCGACCTCGGACACGCGTTACGGAGCGTCGGCAGAGTAAATACGAGTAGTCTCTCTCCCAAAGGTTTGTTTTAAAAGTTCCGTCCCACGTCCCACTGGAAGTTGTCGAAGAACATGGTAATATGTGAACGCGATTTTACTTATTACGTACGCGCTAAAAGCAATTATTTGGGCGTATCATTATATGTATGGATGGATGCCATGGATGGAAGTGTGCTCCAACCTGGGTCGACCCTCGCACAATTAGATTGCGTCTGCCGAAAGTTTGCACTACCCCAATAACTCGTAACCTAAAGTTTCCCATGCTCTAGAATACATTTGTCTCGAGATACGAGTATGTTACAAATGTACCGTCGAACTTACAAGAGGGTTAACACCTCGCCGTGACGTCATACTACATCGCCAACGGTTGGAAGCCACAAAGTGTTCAGCCACTTGACTTTGACTGTACCACATACGCACTAGGAATAGGAAACGTCTTTCGCAAGATTGTCTGGAGACAAGTGGCTTTAAAGGCGAGATATGTCATTTTAAATGCGCGTTTTATGCATGGACACTTCGGATACCTTTGAGGCCCGAGAACCGCCGGATGTTTTTTTCCACTAGGTACATCCCATCAGTTAGCGGCCACGGCTAAGTGCTACGCTAATTGGTGACGCGTCATCACCTCTCGCACCGACTACATCTTGTGGGCTTATTACACCTTCCTATTATGATTATGAGCCACTGATGAGACGCAACAAAACTTTGGAGTAAGATGAATTCCAGATATCACAAATAAAATAACAGAGCCATAGGGTCGTAGTCGTAGGTCTTTGCGGTATTTAACATTAACTTTTAATGCCCTTATTCATAAACTTTCATGAAACGTAGGTATTCTAGTTAAAACGCCGTTAAAACTTAAAATTCATTCATCTTTATATGTCACTCTGACGTGTGCATTTGTGGGAAAGGGACAAAATACATTTTAGTTAACAGAGGCTTGTTAAGTTTTATGAATAAGGGGACTGAATACAAGTACGTTATAACATCTATCTGTGATAGTATATATGTATCCCATCAAAAGCATAAATGTGAAAATGGGAGCCAAGTTCAATATTAAGAATATGCGATGCTTGGTTGTTGTCTTCACCGACAAAAGAATTGAGATCTAAATGGGTGCCAAGTTTCATAGATTCTCTGAAATAGCGCCAAGTCCGGCACTGCATTGTTTACAGTAAAACTAATTTACTGCGGCTTACTGCATTTTGAGCTTTAACTTGGCAGTTTTCTTAAATATCCAACAGCTTTTATGGTATTGTAACATACTGCATAGAAAACTGCCAAGTTAATGCAAATGCCTTAGGTAGGAAGACACAGATGTTAGTAGTGGTTGCCTATAATTGGATAAGCATCTATCACGAACTGTGTAATTCATATAAGAACATTGTTTGATGTGTTATCTGTTGGCGATCCTTAATAAACAAATAAATAAATGACGGAGTTTTGAGGTAACTAGCATAAATAATAATAATAAAACTAATAAAAAATCACTATTTTCAGATTTTTTCTGGTGTACACACACAATTAACAAGCTGCATGTTTTGAGGTAACTAGCATAAATAATAATAATAAAAAAACTAATAAAAATATCACTATTTTCTGTTTTTTTCTGGTGTACACACACAATTAACAAGCTGCATGCCTTTCAGCTTTCTTTCTAGGTCACCTGGAAGTGGGTTAGGTTTTTGATTACTGGTCAGTCATTGCAGTCAGTGGTAAAAATGCCGTTTTATGGAATTTAATATCTCGATAACTATTAAACCTATATTTGTGAAATTTGGGGTTCTAGTTGTTCTACAGGATCTTAATACATGTACCAAATTTCATTTTTTTTATGTTAAGTAGATTTGGAGTTATTGGGGGGTCAAAAGTGGCTCCAAACGGTTCGTGTAATATAACACACGGCTGCTGTCCGCTAGTTCCTGGGGTGAACTTGGCTGGACACGCTGCCGCGTGTCTAGATACAGAGTGTGGCCTGTAGTAGGAGCAAAAAATTTAAAGAACGCTTCCTTAGAGCATCTGCAGTAACCTCTTGTGTCCAAAAAAATAAGTCTTTTTCAGTTCCGAGAAATTTTAATCCAAAATTATGACTCATAACATAATAGTTGTTGCGGTTTTGATATTTTTGGGATTCTTTAAATTTTATCTGCGAATTTTTTATTTATTTATATGGAGAACCAACAGATTTTATAGCACAATAACACTTTGACATATGTAAACAGATAGCCAATTAGAGGATCTCACTAGTAGTAACAATATACATATGAAATATAAGTAAACTTATACTAGTGTCACGCACGCAACCATCCATGCAAACGACAAATAAAATATAACTACATATAAAAAAGTAAATTGAGGCTTGGGCCCCTAGAGAATTAATTAATGAATAATATTATTGCACAGAGCAGTCATTACGCAATGTGAACATGGATCCAAGAAAAAATATTAACAGCACATAATAATAACAAGAACAAGAGGTTATAGTGTTTTTGAAATAAAGAGTTATTAATATCACTCTAGCGCGTAGCGGACTTAAAAAGTACACATAGGTAAGCTACATTTGCATTAAAAAATAAGAAAAAATACTTATTATCTATCTCAATTGAAACCACTTGGAAATAATTGCTGGAGAGCTCAATAGTGTCCCGTTAAATTTTTTGCTCCTATGCTGCCACCCCCATTATCGCATCCAATGGCAAATTTAGTGTGTAAGTAAGTCGATATGACTGCCATGTCTTGACAACTGACAAGGTTACATTACATCACTATTCAATCACAACGAATGCCCTAAACATAACCCATTCCCAATTGACTACGGTATCGGTATCGTATCAACATATTATTATGTACATACATAAACTCACGCCTATCCTATATTCTCAAAAGGGGTAGCCAGAGCACACGAAAATTAATTTCAGTGCCACTTTTAGCTATTTAGGTTTATAGATGGATAAAATGTGATATTGCAATGACAGGTTGTTAGTCCATCGCCCAATTCGCCCACAACACTCTTCAACCTGGTTCCCCTACGGGAACTTGAGTGTCTATACCATAGATAACCCCCTCTAGATAGAGATTATAGGGCGCGACGTGCGGTCACCTCACCTATGTACCACTAGTACATGTAAGCAGAAACGCCTCGCGCTCTCAGTCAGACTCGTCCAGGTTCGCGATCTATACGTACGTCAAATAAATGAGCATTAATAATCGATTTCATCCATTAGAAATGGTTTTTTGTTGTGTAGGAAAAGCTCTCGAACAGCAAACTACAAGAATGAGGAAATAAAATTTCACAGGAAGTAAAATTAATTACAACAGGCATATTTTATTCTGCCAGGCGGAGAGTTCATTTTACACTAGCCATTAAGAAGTACTGAAGTATTCTTGTCCCTTTCCAACCAATTCAAATGTCAATATACTCTCCCTTCTGACGAAAGTACATGCTCGGGCTAGTGATGTGCCAATGACGCTTTCGACATTACCGTATAAGTCCCGATTTCAATTAATTATGTATTCGTCCGTGTTTTGTTCCACAATTTTAATATTGAATTTCTATTGGAAAAGGTTATTAGTTATTTTACATTTTTGACATTAAATTGTTCGTGTTACCAGTGTTCTTTTAATTAAAGTAGTAATGTAGTAAATTAGTGTCTCGATCTATTTTATTTATACGGTATAGGTACGATACGGGTACAAATCAGTGTAGTTGAATGGAATATTTAGTTAAGAAATAGTTATTCTGTACTTTTATTTTATTATAAAGTTTATTAAGCGGTTGTGTCATATTTATTGCTATGTATCCACCACCACCACCACCATATCAGCCCTAGGACGTCCACTGCTGGACATAGGCCTCCCCCAATTTCATGGGGAGTAAATGCCATAATCGCCACGCTTGGCATGCGGGTTGGCGATCGCAGTATCTCCACCGCACTCAAGGAATGCTGCTGCCCATTCCCCGGTGGTCATTGCTATGTATAATCGAGTATATAATAACAAATTAGTAACAGTATTACCACTAGGACATAGATTTTCCTAGCAATTAGGACTGGATTGCAATAGGGTTTTTTCGAATCGTTTTAGTGAGCAATGAGGGCACTAGCCCTCACACTCACCTCGTTGACACTAGTCAACGAAGATTGCCAATGTAACTTATATTTGTGGTTTTACTGTACTTATTGAAATATTTTAATAGAAAACTTCCAAGACTCAGAAACAAATATTCGTGTTCGTTCATCACACAAATAAATGCTCTGGCCAGGATTCGAGCCCGGGACCTCCGCCTTCGTAGGCAGGGCCACTACCAACTAAGCCAAAGTGGTCGTCAAAATATTCTGCAATTTTTTAACATTCACCAGTGCTTTAGGTACTACATTACACTATGTATTATTTTATGCTGCTATGCTATTACTGCTGGGCAAAGGCCTCCATCCTTTTCTTCCACATATCCCTGTCCTGGTCAGTCCCCCACCAGTCTTGCTCAAAGGCGTCGATTTAATCTCGCCATCTCCGGCGAGGTCGGCCACGACGCCTTGTTCAATTTTGTGGGACCTACTTGGTGGTGATTTTAGCCCATAAGTCTTCCGGCATGCGGCAGACGTGCCCGGCCCAGGGGGTCTACTCTGAAATCCAAACTTCGTATGGTGCCATCCCTTTCACTCTGCTGTCATACACTATATGAGTGAAAGGGACGGCACCATACGAAGTTCGGATTTCGAATTTCGGAGTAGACCACCAGTGACATTTAAGTTTGGCGGTTGTGTGAGCTACATTAGCAATCTGGGTTTTGGAACGCACTGAGTTTATACATAGTGTTCCAAAACACTATGTATAAACATGCCTAAAATATTATTCTAGATTCCAAGTCAATAGATGAGCATATACGCTAGGTAAAATTGTTAACCTAAAATAAATGGCATTACCCGTAAAAGCCGGTAATAAACAACGCGTCCCATCCCTACCCCGCGTGCGCCATGTTGAACTAAAGCGCGCGCTCTATGAAACAGCCAATGGCAGCGACGTTACCGACCTCCCCGCGACCCGCACATACCGCTTACTTTGGTGACTTTTGATTCGAACTAAATCGTCCATAGGGGCTATCTAGAGGGGGTTATCTATGGTCTATACACTCAAGGGAAGAAATGGTGCGGTGCTATTCTAACCCAGCACCACACGGGAATCAAGTATCGTATCCGGTTAGAGTAAAGATTTTTCCTTTTTAATTCCCATTTTCTTCTGTATAAGTATATTTAAAACACTTGTTACATATACTCATAGTAACTGCGAGCTGTGCGTAGAAACTGGGACAAGTAGGAAAAATACAAAAACAAGTTTGAGCACGCAATTGAAAAAGTACGTGGTGTGGTGGTGTGGTGTCACATAACTGCACAGTAAGTAGGCAGGCGTCGCTCCGTCACCCCGCGAGAAACAATGAACCCTTGTCGACTCGCGGGCGACGCGTGCGCGCACGCTCCGGCGCACGCGATGGGAAAAACCTACTATGTTACGTACATAATATACCTACCTACCTGTATTGTATGTAGTGCCTGCAATAATATATGTCAAGGTAAATAGTTTAGTATCTCCAAATTTCAAATTAAGGCGCAGGGTAGGGAAAGCCATTCTCCATACAATATTTGTGCAAGTTTATTGCGTTAGTTTTGGCACTACAGCATTTAATTTTATTTTTTGTTTGTACATATTGGATATACGCAGAACTTGATGTTGAAATTTTGCATTATTCCAAAAAAAAAAAAATTAAAAAATACAAAAAATAATTAAAATTAAAAAAGAAAAACATCAAGACATAGCTAATGAAAAAATGAGCATATGGACCAAAAATAGTAACTGGAGTGCAAGCATAAACGAAGAAAAACTTGCACAAAGTTTGTATGGAAAGAGCTTGCCCACCCCTTCGCCTTAAAGGGAAAAAATAAAAATAAAATGCTCCGAGCAGAATTTGAACCTGCGACATCTGGCATAAGCGGCCAATCGCTCTAGCCTCTGAGCTATCGGAACAACCAAGCTCGGGCACGAAATCCTTTACTAGTTCCCTCTTACAACGCCTCAGGGAGGCGTTTAGTATCTGCTATGCTTTATGGTTATGGCCTGAATAAGAAACGGCAGATAATTTATTACGGAATTAGTTTTGTACTAAAGCAGTAACGCTGCTAACGACAATTTAAAATTAAAAGGAAAAATTGAAAAATTTAATGCTCCGAGCAGGATTCGAACCTGCGACATCTGGCATACGCGGCAATTTTTTCCTTTAATTTGAAATTTATTCCGGGTAAATTGCAAATAAAATACATACTTAAGGACTTAATTATGTCTACATTTTAAATGATTCCTTTGTGTTACGAAAATGAGCCATACAATTTAGATGGGTAGCCTTCGTAACACAAAGGAATCAATTAAAATGTAGGATAATTAAGTCCTTGACAATGTAATTTTTTTTGCAATTTACCCATACCCCGGCTAGCGCAACGTATAGCACATTATTAATGAATTCTAGCGATAATTAATTTAAATGACGAATCAAATTAGAACGCCTATCATATCTTTAATTGCATGTAGGTATACCTAATAACAGTAATAATATTTCAAAGACTTTTTTTTGTCTATGTATTATTAGGATTAACAAAAAGTGTCACAATAAGGGCCTAAAATATATATTGGGAAGTACATTTTATTTATCACATAAAATTATTTTTACATTTAAATAACCTAATAACTAACTGCTTACACACTAAAAAAATCCACCCCTTGCCGTTCCCGGTGCAAAGGTGCCCATAAAGCTAGCGGCATTCCCACGTTGGATAGCTATGGACAACCTTTGCACCAGAAAAGACTCGGAGCGGGCGTCCTCTCCCTTTTGCCTAAGCCGACGGCCTAAATCGCGCACAATTTTTTTTGCGTCCGCTCCCCAGCAACCCGCAGTTTCCACTGCTAAGGGGACGAAGAAGTAATCCTGTTCTAGGGGGGCATCCTTCTGCCGTTTCATTGCCACTTGTGTTTCGGCCGCAGCTCCAGCCGTTCTTCTAGATCGATTGATATGGGAGGCGGTGAAAGTGCTGGCAGTTTTATTTATTGTGCCATCAACAACATTAACCACAGATTAGTTTTAAAGAAATACTTTTTTTTAGATAGACAGTGGTGGTGACGCCAACGACAAGAAAACTTCAGTTGTCGTTGGCGTCCAAAGGGTTAAGGTTCTTTTATACTACACCAGGGGTGTTCATTAACTAAAATGAATTATTGAATATCTTCGAAATGGTACGAATTGGGATGCTAGTGTCTTAGAGAAGACCCATACAAAAAACGTGATATTTTAGCCCTTTTTCATGGCTACCACTCGCCGAGCTAGATCTCAAGAACCGTAATAGCTAGACAGTTGAAATTTGCACAGATTATGTATTTTTATTGTGGCTACAACAACAAATACTAAAATCAAAATAATAATAATAATTAAGGGGGGCTCCCATACAACAGAGTAGTTGCCGCTAAAACAACAAATACAAAAAAAACTCAATAAAACAAGTGTTTAATGGCACCAGCTTTTAGCCTTTTTTCTAGTACGGAACCCTTCGTGCGCGAGTCCGACTCGCACTAGGCCGGTTTTTGCTACATGATTTTATTGCCAACTGGGTGGAATGCAAAAAATGTACAATAGTTGAGGCCTGAATTTAATCTACGCTTTAATTTTCTCACTTTCGTAACGAAAGTTACCCATATAAAATATTACCCCTATATAGTTCACAATCGTACTAATTACGAGGAAAAAATTGCTGTAATTAGGACTGTAGTGCACTAAAGTGAAGTCCAGAATTAGGCGAACTAACTTGACAGCCGAAAATGTTGCCAGACATAGAAAAAAATTAATAGTGATAGGTTTATGTCGACACAAATATGTCGATATTACCTTGTGCCTTCTATAAATCTGATTATATTTATATTTTATCAAGTAATTGTCGTCGAAACTTTCACAGCCATACATACTTACCAAATAGGGACGAACTACACACGGAAAAAAATGATTTAGCTGTGGTAGCTAAGCACGCTTTGCTGAAATTTTCTTTGCTGCTGTATACAATTTCTTATCTACTGTAACAAAGCCTTGTCTATAGCAACTAAAACCAGTTTGCTACCCTTGCTAACGATATTTAGCTAAAAGGATTTTAAATAATTTGCTACCGCTGCTAATTGATTCACAACTGTATCTAATTTATTTATCCGTATCAACAAAATTTTATTCGTCATTGTTGTTAGCTGGGACTGCTAATAATGTTTTGTTGTAGTAGATAAGAACTTTGTTACTATTGCTAATTATACATGTATTAGGCAGCAAAAGCTTATGTTTGTTGCATTTGATAAAAATATTTTGCAATCACTAACAACAGTTTTGCAACAGCTGCTAATTTTATTTTCGAACTCCTTTACTAATAAATCCTTCGCCAGTTTTGCTAATAATCGTAGTCACATCAATAAATTACCTAGGCAATGGAGAGCAATAATATATTAGCAGTAGTAGCAAATCAGGTTTATGTGAGACTGCCAAGAACATTTTGTAGCTATAACTAACTTTTTCGCAAATTTTACCAAATATTAATTGCTGCAGTTGCTAAATAAAAACTCGCCGATGTTGCTAAATATCTTTGTCAAACTACCGAATTCCCTATGCAATTAACAGCAATAATATATTAGCTGTAGTAGCAAATCAGACTTAGGTGAGGTTGCTAAGAACATTTTGTAGCTGTGACTAACTTTTTCACAAACTTTAACTAATATTATTTGCTGCAACAGCTAAGTAAAACTTCGTCGTTGTTGCTAAAAATATTTGTCATACCATCGAATTTCCTATGCAAATAACAGCAATAATATATTAGCCGTAGTAGCAAATCAGACTTAGGTGAGGCTGCTAAGAACATTTTGTAGCTGTGACTAACTTTTTCACAAACTTTAACTAATATTATTTGCTGCAACAGCTAAGTAAAACTTCGTCGTTGTTGCTAAAAATATTTGTCATACCATCGAATTTCCTATGCAAATAACAGCAATAATATATTAGCCGTAGTAGCAAATCAGACTTAGGTGAGGCTGCTAAGAATATTTTGTAGCTGTGAGTAAATTTTTCACAAATGTTAACTAATATTATTTGCTGCAACTGCTAAATAAAAATTCGTCGCTGTTGCTAAAAATCTTTGTCACACCACTGAATTTCCTATGCAAACAACAGCAATAATATATTAGCTGTAGTAGCAAATCAGACTTAGGTGAGGCTGATAAGAACATTTTCTAGCTGTGACTAACTTTTCACAAATTTTAACAAATATTATTTGCTGCAACTGCTAAATAAACATACGATTTTGCTCAAAATCCACAACAACGATTTTTATGCAATGAACAGCAAAAAAATTTGGCTAATATTCTTTGTTACAACTGCAAGGCAATCCTTCGCTAATGTCGTTAAAAATCTTAGTCACACCACCTAATTTTCTACGCCATGAACAGCAATAATATAGTAGCAGTATTAGAATATCCAACTTATGTGAGGCTGCTAAGGATATTTCGAACCAGAGACTAAATTTTTCACAATTTTAGCTAATATTGTTTGCTGCAACTGCTCCTAATTGATTACTACGAGTACTACGCGATACCCTAGTACAAAGTCGATCGTTGTGCAATCAATCCAAGTCTGGTTTAGGCAGAAGGAATATAACAGAAACCCCTTCAGAACAGAAAAAATGTGGCATTAAAATGTATGCATTTTAAAACTATCAAATCATCAGGATACATTTCTGCCAATTCAAGTGCATTTTCCATGAAAGAAAAACCCGTGTAATGATGGACCAGCTTAAAGAGAATCCTCCGCACAGTCTGATAAATAGATGATATCCGAGAGTAACCTAGCGACGAAACATCAGTAAAATATCAATCTACCTAAATCTTTTTTTTTTATTATGAATGCAAGTTTTATTCCATTTATAAGAATATACATAGTTGGATATGAAATTAAAAAAACTTTATTGAAAATAACTTATGATTATTTAGGTATTTCACTTTTCTGAGTACATGTCTGCAACTAACAGCTAGTCGCCAAAGCGTTACAGATCTTAAGCTATAAGAACATTAAAAACAAGTTGGTTAATGCAATTTAGAGTTTATAAACACATGCAACCTATTAATTACTACCTACATTGCTCTAACACAATTCCATAATTATCAAGAATAAGGAGCTTGTTTTTCTCTTTTTAGTTAATTATTGACGTGTCAGTAGTAACACCTTATTTAAGATGTACACATTTACCTATATTGAAAGTATTTTTAAATGGTTTTTATCATAATGATTAAATTATTAAAACTTAATGAATTATCAACTAGAATGAAAGATGAAGAATGAAAATGTTTACGTACTTATTAGATTTAAAACTAAGTGCCCAAGTATGTAACTACCTATTTCTTAACACGTCCTTCCGTTCCCAATCCAGCAGTGTATACATATAATAATTTTAATATGTAGGTTTAGTATGTACCTACCTAGGTCAGATGGCAGTAGGTTCTGTAAAAACTAGTGCCTACGCCAATTCTTGGGATAAGGTAGCAAGCCCCAGGCATCCTCAGGATGCAACAGTACATAATTATGTAACTACCTATATCATGCTCGAAATGCACATTTGAAATTTTCTAACCGCTTCTACAGTCCTCAATATACAGATTACCATGTGCCTATCTATATAACATAGATTCTGTTGCCATATAATCGAAAGTATCGCGCGGTAGGTAGTTATACGCACTGGACTTGTGTAGGGATTTGTAGGCGTGGCCGAGTGTCATTTTGTAGCGTATTGAAAATGCATAACTCTAACAAAAATAGCTTTTTAAAGCGTTTCGTGATTGCCTGATATTAATATTTTAAGTTTAATATCACGCAATCAGATTCCTGAAACGATTTGCAAAGGAAAAAAAATGTTTTTTAAGACTTTATTTTACCATTTTGTCGGCGTGATTAATATGTATACTCATGCCGAATTACAGCTTTCTAGTAGTTACGATTACTAAGCTAAGCCGCGAAGGGACGGACGAACGTGGCGAAACAATGTTTCTTTTTCACCACGGAATCCTAAAACTCGTAATAAAATCATTGTAACCGCTCAGCGTATAGCATTATAGCGACACGTGCCGTGCCCACCGGCACAAAAAATGTTTATAAGCTCGAATGTTTTAGTTATGCCAACGAATGTCATATTAGTTGCAGTAGCTAAGATGCATTTTGCTACAACGATGAATGTTTTCGAGTTTCACGCGGGAAAAGTAACGTAGCAAGTGTTGCCATTAATAAACGCCAGTATTTTCTAGTAAAAGACGGGAATTACATTTTATTTAACTCTCTATGTATAAAAAAATCTTGATTTATAAAAAAATATATAAAAGAAGAAACTGATTGACTAACTGACTGACTGACTGTCTGACTAACATATCAATTCCTAAAAAGCAGAAAGGAAGTGACAAATTCTGAAAATCGACATGGGTATTGTTTTTATGATATACCGGGTCGCTGATAACGAAAACAACAATGATTTTAAAATCTCACGTGGAGAACGTGAAATACCATCCCCACTGTTGGGGTGCGAGGGGGATGAAATGTCTAAATATTAATATGGGTGTCGTTTTTATGGTTTTTTGGGACGTTGATTACGAAAATGGCATCGGTTTTAAAATTTAATATTGTGGACATGAAAACTTTTGAAAGTTTGTGCCAAATTTCAAGAAATAACTGACTGACTGAGTGACTGACATATCAACGCACAGCGCAAACTGCTGGTTCTAGAGATTCCAAATTTAGTATGTAGGTTCCATATAAGGTCTTGAGGTGCATTAAGAAAGGATTTTTTAAAATTCAACCCCTAAGGGGGTGAAATGGGGGTCCGAAGTTTGGATGGGGAATCAAGATTAGTTGGATTATTTTATTCGAAACTTCACAGGAGTATTTCTAACGATAACTGAGTAAACATGTGTTTCAGGTTTTTTGAGAAATCAACCCCTAAAAGGGGGAAATCTGGTGACAAATTCAGAAAATCGATATGGGTGTTGTTTCTATGGTTTATCGGGTCGCTGATTACGAAAACAACAATGATTGTAAAATCCCACGTGGAGGACGTGAAATACCATCCCCTCTGTTGGGGTCCGAGGGAGTTGGAATGTCTAAATATTAATATGGGTGTGATTTTTTGGGTCGTTAAATTCAAAAATGGCATTGATTTTGAAATTTAATATTGCGGGCATGAAAACTTAAAAGTAGGTGCCAAATTGCAAGAAGAAACGGACTGACTGAGTGAGTGACATATTAACTCACAGCCCAAACTGCTGGTTCGAGAGATACCTAATTTGGCATGTAAGTTCCTTATAAGGTCTAAAGGTGCATGAAGTGCCGTGAGTTATATGAAGATACTAGCATTTGCCCGCGGCTTCGCCCGCGTATTAAGCGTAATTTTTAACCGTCTACAAAAAAGAGGTTCACTGTTTGACCCGTATATATGTATGTTTGTCCAAGATTATCTCGCGTTTGGCTGAACCGATTTAGATGCGGTTTCCAGAATAGTAGTTGTTACATTCTGGGAGTTTCGGTATACGAAGTTTGGTGATTGTGATTTATTAAAAGGAGCATCCAAAAAGAAAATTTGGCTTCACTTTCATTCGCACTCCTTACTGTTAGTCCGTCTGTTACAACCGAGTTGCTTTTACTGGACCGATTGAATTGAAATTTGGCACAAACTATCAAGAATTCAGAGCGCTCGTGGCCCAGCGGCACCCGCCTACCGCGTGCGGTATGCGAGGTTAAGCAATGTGGGTACAGGTCAGGTCTTGGATGGGTGACCGCTTTGAGTAATTACTAACTGAGCGCTCTCGTGCTTTGGAAGTCACGTTAAACCGCTGATCCCGGCTGCTGTTTACGACAGCAGTCGTTAAGCCAAGTTAGAGGCCTTCGGGCGACTTGAGAACTTCTAACAGTCAAGTTGCCCACTCACTTGACAAAGGGGGATCGAAGTTGCACTACGTCCGTAGGGAGTACCCACCGTGACCCACGTGACCCCTGGATGGTGCTAAAAGTGCAACAAAAACTGGCAACCGTACTTGTCTTCCCGAAGATTTCACGGTTCGTAAATAAATGCCATACGATTAAAAAAAAATTAAAGGTTGATTTAAATGGAAAAAATATCGATGTCGTTTTTAAAAGCCAATCCTTTTTTTTACAATCCCTGGCATGCATGGAGTGCCAAAATTTACCTCAGATTCGAATTAAGAGACCTCTCGGATGCTCAGATCTCGATTTTGAACGAAATCGGGACGAAAAAAAAAACAATATGGCCACCACTTACACAAATTTTACCTGGAATTCGTATTAAGAGACCTCTCGGACAATCAGATATCGATTTTGAACGAAATCAGGATAAAAATGAAGAAAATCAATATGGCCGCCACTTTTTCCAAAATTTTACCTCGGATTCGTATTAGGGGACCTCTCAGACGCTCAGATATTGATTTTCAACGAAATCGGGTTGAAAATAAAGAAAATCAATACGGCTGCCACTTTTTCCAAATTTTACCTCGGATTTGTATTAAGAATTCTCTCGGACGCTCCGATATCGATTTTGAACGAAATCGTGACGGAAATGATAAAAATGAATATGGCTGCCACTTTTTTAAAATTTTACCTCGGATTCGTATTACGAGACCTCTCGGACGCTCAGATATCGATTATGAAGGAAATTGGGAAGGGAATGAAGAATTTCAATATGGCTGCGACTTTTTAAAAATTTTACCTCGAAGTCGTATTAAGAAACCTCTCGGATGCTCAGATATTGATTTATAACGAAATTGTTAAAGAAAAGAAGAAAATCTATATGGCCGCCAGTTTTTCCAAATTTTACCTCGGAGTCATATTAGGGGACCTCTCGGACGCTCAGATATCGATTTTGAACGAAATCGGGACGGAAATGAAGAAAAGCAATATGGCCGCCACTTTTTCCAAGTTTTACTTCGGAGTCGTATTAGGGAACCTCTCGGACGCTCAGATATCGATTGTGAACGAAATCGGGACGGAAGGACGGAAATGAAGAAAATCAATATGGCCGCCACTTTTTCCAAATTTTACCTCGGATTCGTATTACGTGGCCTCTCAGACGCTCAGATATAGATTTTGATCGAAATCGGTTTGGAAATGAAGAAAATCAATATGGCCGCCACTTCTTTCAAGTTTTACCTCGCATTCGTATTACGAGACCTGTCTGTCGGACGCTCAGATATCGATTTTGTACGAAATCGGGAAGGTAATGAAGAAAATCAATATGGCTCCGACTTTTTCCAAATTTTACCTCGGATTCGTAATAAGAGACATCTCGGACGCTCAGATATCTATTTTGAACGAAATTGGGACGGAAATTAAGAAAATCAATATGGCTGCCACTTATCCCAATTTTACCTTGGAGTCGTATTAGGGGACCTCTCGGACGCTCAGATATCAATTTTGAACGAAATCGCAACGGAATTGAAAAACATTAATATAGCCGTTACTTTATTCAAAGTTTACCTCGGATTCCTATTAAAAGTCCTCTCGGACGCTCAAATATCGATTTTTATCGAAATCGTATCGGACGGCACTGATTAATAAAACCACTTACTTACAATACATTGAATCAAAAAAGGTCGTCTCTTCATAGGGAATTCGCGGCATTTCATGCAACTTAAGATCTTATAAGGAACCTACATGCCAAATTTGGTATCTCTCGAACCAGTAGTGCGGGCTGTGCGTTGATATGTCACTCACTCAGTCAGTCAGTTTCTTCTTGCAATTTGGCAAAAACTTTTAAAAGTTTTCATGTCCGCAATATAAAATTTCGAAATCAATGCCATTTACAAAATTAACGACCCAAAAAACCATAAAAACGACGCCCATATTAATATTTAGACATTCCAACCCCCTTGGAACCCAACAGAGGGAATGGTATTTCACGTCCTCCATGTGGGATTTTAAAATTATTGTTGTTTTCGTAATCAGCGACCCGATAAACCATAGAAACAATACCTATCCATATCGATTTTCAGAATTTGTCACCACATAGTGATGCAGAATCAAAATGTAACACCTTAGATTAGACCTATGTTGGACAAATAAATGTTTTGAATTTTGGATTTTTGAACATTTCCCCCTTTTAGGGGTCGATTTCTCATAAAACCTGAAACACATGTTTACTCATTTATCGTTAGAAATACTCCTGTCAAGTTTCGAATAAAATAGTCCAACTAATCTTGATTCCCCACACACAATTCGAACCCCCATTTTACCCCTTATGGGTTGAATTTTGAAAAATCCTTTTATAATGCACCTCTAGACCTTATATGGAACCTATATACTAAATTTAGAATCTCTAGAACCAACAGTTTGAGCTGTGCGATGATATTTCACTCACTCAGTCAGTCAGTTATTTCTTGCAATTTGGCACAAACTTTCAAAAGTTTTCATGTCCACAACATTAAATTTCAAAATCGATGCCATTTTCGTACCGAACGTCCCAAAAAACCATAAAAACGACACCCATATTAATATTTAGACATTTCATCCCCCTCGCACCCCAACAGGGGGGATGGTATTTCACGTCCTCCACGTGGGATTTCAAAATCATTGTTGTTTTCGTCATCAGCGACCCGATAAACCATAAAAACAATACCCATGTCGATTTTCAGAATTTGTCACCACATTTCCCCCTTTTAGGGGTTGATTTTTCAGAAATCTGAAACACGTGTTTACTCATTTATCGTTAGAAATACTTTTGTGAAGTTTCGAATAAAATAGTCCAGCCAATCTTGTTTCTCCATACAAACTTCGGAGCCCCATTTCACCCCCTTAGGGGTTGAATTTTGAAAAATCCTTTCTTAGTGCACCCCTAGACCTTATAAGGAACCTACGTGCCAAATTTGGAATCTCTAAGACCAGCGGTTTGGGCTGTGCGTTGATATGTCAGTCAGTCAGTCAGTCAGTCAGTCAGTCAGTCAGTCAGTCGGTCAGTCAGTTTCTTCTTTTATATATTTAGACGACCTTTTTTGATTCAATGTGTTGTAAGTGGTTTTATTAATCAGTGCCGTCCGATACGATTTCGACATAAATCGATATTTGAGCGTCCGAGAGGACTCTTAATAGGAATCCGAGGTACCTACACTTTGAATAAAGTAACGGCATATTGATTTTCTTCATTTCCATCCCGATTTCGTTCAAAATCGATATCTGAGCGTCCGAGAGGTCCCCAAATACGATGCCGAGGTAAAATTTGGAAAAAGTGGCGGCCATATTGCTTTTCTTCATTTTCGTCCCAATTTCGTTCAAAATCGATATCTGAGCGTCCGAGAGCTCCCCTAATACGACTCCGAGGTAAAATTTGGAAAAAGTCGCAGGCATATTGATTTTCTTGTTTTCGTCCCAATTTCGGTCAAAATCGATATCTGAGCGTCCGAGAGGTCTCGTAATACGAATCCGAGGTAAAATTTGGAAAAAGTGGCAACCATATTGATTTTCTTCATTTCAACCCGATTTCGTTCAAAATCGATATCCGAGCGTCCGAGAGGTCCCCTAATACGAATTTGAGGTAAAATTTGAAAAAGTGGCAGCCATATTGATTTTCTTCATTTTTGTCCCGATTTCGTTCAAAATCGATATCTGAGTGTCCGAGAGGTCCCCTAATACGACTCCGAGGTAAAATTTGGAAAAAGTGGCGGCCATATTGCTTTTCTTCATTTTCGTCCCAATTTCGTTCAAAATCGATATCTGAGCGAGAGCTCCCCTAATACGACTCCGAGGTGAAATTTGGAAAAAGTCGCAGGCATATTGATTTTCTTTTTTTTTCATCCCAATTTTGTTCAAAATCGATATCTGAGCGTCCGATAGGTCTCCTAATACGAATCCGAGGTACAATTTGGAAAGTGGCAGCCATATTGATTTTCTTCATTTTCGTCCCGATTTCGTTCAAAATCGATATCTGAGTGTCCGAGAGGTCCCCTAATACGACTCCGAGGTAAAATTTGGAAAAAGTGGTGGCCATATTGCTTTTCTTCATTTTCGTTCAAAATCGATATTTGATCGTCCGAGAGGTCTCGTAATACGAATCCGAGGTAAAATTTGGAAAAAGTGGCAACCATATTGATTTTCTTCATTTCAACCCGATTTCGTTCAAAATCGATATCCAAGCGCCCGAGAGGTATCTTAATACGAATCCGAGGTAAAATTTGTGAAAGTGGCAACTATATTGATTTTCTTTTTTTTTGTCCCGATTTCGTTCAAAATCGATATCTGAGCGTCCGAGAGATCTCTTAATACGAATCTGAGGTAAAATATGCAAAAACGTTAAATGTTACTATAGGCGTGTGGGGTATATACCCCACACGCCTATAGATAGATTTGCTTTTAAAAACGATATAGAGGTTCCGATATTTTTTTCCATTTAAATCAACGTTTAGTTTTTTTTAATCGTATGGCATTTATTTACGAACCGTGAGATTTTCGAGAAGACAAGTACGGTTGCCAGTTTTTGTTGCACTTTCAGCACCACTCAGGGGTCACGTGTAGGGTAACGGTGGGTACTTCCTACGGACGTGGTGCAACTTCGACCCTCCTTTGTCAAGTGAGTGGGCAACTTGACTGTTAGAAGTTCGCAAGCCGCTCGAAGGCCTCTAACTTGGCTTAACGATAGCAGCCGCGATCAACGGCTTAGCGTGCCTTCCAAAGCACGAGAGTACGTTAGTAACCACTCAAAGCCGTCACCCATCCAAGAACTGACTTGCGCCCTCATTGCTTAACCTCGCACGCCACACGCGGTAGGCGGGTGCCGCTGGGCCACGAGCGCTCTAAATTCATGATAGTTTGTGCCAAATTGCAATTCAATCGGTCCAGTAAAAGCAACTTGGTTGTAACAGACGGACTGACAGTAAGGAGTGCGAATGGAAGTGAGACCAAATTTTCTTTTTGGATGCTCCAATGGGAACTGGCAAAACCTACCAAATAAATTTAATTTTAGGAAAAATAAATGTTACACGTGATATTGAATTAGCCATATTTCTGTACTTCAAAGGACCAGAGTTTATGACCGCTGCGCGCTGCTTGGTCGTTTACAGACCTATTGGTGTTACTGTAGTACACTGATTTTTTACTAATGGCCATTTAAGACATGCTTTTATTTCATCGGCCCTTTCCCCTTCGGCCTCTCGGAATTGTATGATAATAGTTTTCGATCCTTATTTTTGCCAAAATCAAATGAAATTCAACAGTTTGCCGGTTCTCTGAATGTATACTGATTTTTCATCTGTTCATCTGTTTATGAATCACAATCACCAAACTTCGTATACCGAAACCCCCAGAATGTAACAACTACATTTCTGGAGACCGCATCTAAATTGGTTCAGCCAAACGCGAGATAATCGTGGACAAACATACGTGTTTTTTGTAAACGGTTAAAAATTTCGTTTAGTACGCGGGCGAAGCCGCGGGCAAATGCTAGTAAAAAAATAAAAAGGAATATTCGACTTTAAAAGAAGTTAGACGAAATAAGCTCTTTATGTGTTTATTTCTATCCGAATTCATGCCAGGTTTAACAGTACTACTACTGAAAGCAAAGTACCTACCTACTATCATTATCACTTTTACCTATTATCATTTTTACCCAACTGCTTCGTAAGAAGGGTTTTATATTTCGAGTGTATATATGTATGTATGATCACGTCGACTCAAATTATCGTGGGGGTCGCAAGGTACGCGCGGTAACGGGGAAGCGGGCGCCGCGAGCAGCACAAAAAATAGGCCAGTCTGTGGCCGGAGACCTCCAGGCCTGCCAAGCACGGGGGGTTAAATTTCGCGAAGTCATGGGTATCCACAGGATAGAATCAAATTTGGCTAATCCTGATACTATTATCCAAATATTAATAACTGTAGCTTAAATAGCAAAAACACAGCAGCTAACTTAAATTCCCAAAATCGTACAACGAATATTCAGGGCTTGATATTGGAGCGTTCGTGGCCCAGTGGCGCCCGCGTACCGCGTGCGGTATGCGAGATTAAGCAATTTCGGGCGGGGTCAGTCCTTGGATATGTAATCGCTTTGAGTGGTTACTAATTGAGCGCTCCCGTGTTTTGGAAGGCACGTTATATTGTTGATCCCGGCTGCTGTCTATGATAGCAGTAGTTAAGCCTAGTTAGAGACCTTTGGGCGGCTTGAGAACTTCTAACAGTAGAGTTGCCCACTCACTTGACAAGCCTAATCCCAATAAGGTCTAGTTTCCCCTTTGGGTTGAAAGGTCAGATGGCAGTCGCTTCCGTAAAAACTAGTGCCTACGCCAATTCTTGGGATTAGGTAGCTAACTCCAGTCATCCTTCAAGATACAACTGCACTGGGAATAACGCTAGGATGATGATGATGATGATGATGATGATGATGTATGTATGTAGCTGGGCATATAACGGCTTGACGAATTTTAAGTCTTGTTGTGGAAGTGACATAGCCTACAAATATTTGAATCAAAGAAAAGAGAGTTTATTAAAACTGGCCAAGTGCGAGTCGGACTCGCGAAAGAAGGGTTTCAAACTATTATTTATACAACTTTAGACGCTTTATTATAACCTTTTTAATTTAATTTAAATAATATTTTTTCATTTTTTTATCTATACGTATATTATAAAGAAGAAAGATTTGTTAGTTTGTTTGTTTGCATTGAATAGGCTCCAAAACTACTGAACCGATTTGAAAAAATCTTTCACTGTTGGAAAGCTACACTATCCCCGAGTGACATAGGCTATAATATTTTTCCAAGAAAATTAGAGACCCTTTTTAAATTCCAATAATGTAACCCAAAGTATAAAAAAATTGTTTGCATTGAAAAGGCTCCGAAAGTACTGAACCAATTTGAAAAATTCTTTCACTGTTGAAAAGCTACACTATCCCCGAGTGACATAGGCTATAATATTTTTCCAAGAAAATTAGGGACCCTTACTTAAATTCCAATAATGTAACCAAAGGTGTAAAAAAAATGTTTGCATTTAAAAGGCTCCGAAACTACTGAACAAATTTGAAAAATTAGGTTATATTATATTTCCAAAAAAATAGGGATCCTCACTAAAATTTCAATAAAGTAACCCAAGGTGTAAAAAAAACTATGCAGTGAATTAGGCTCCGAAACTACAGAACCGATTTGAAAAAATATTTCAGTGTTGGAAAGCTAACACTAGCCCCGGGTTACATAGGTTATATTATATTTACAAAAAAGTTAGGGATCCTTACTAAAATTCCAATAATCTAACCCAAGGTGTAAAAATAAATTGTTAGCATTGAATAGGCTTCGAAACTACTGAAACGATTTGAAAAATTATTTCACTGTCGGGAAGCTACACTATCCCCGGGTGACATATGCTATATTTCCAATAAATTTACACTAATAATAAAGAGGAAAGATTTGATTGTTTGTTTGTTTGCATTGAATAGGCTCATGACTAAAATTTCAATAATGTAACCCAAAGTGTAAAAAAATTTGCTTGCAATGAATCCGAAATAACTGGACCGATTTAAAAAAATAACATTCACTGTTGGAAAGCAACACTATCCTCGGGTCACATCGACTATATTATATTTCCAAAAAAATTAGGGATGCTTAACTTCAAAACTAAAAATTATAATATTGTAAATGTTGCACTAATCCGGATTGATTAGGCCCAAAAATATAAATGTTTAAAGTGGACTGTATACAAATGACTGGTAGTTCCTCTCGTAAAATAACAGTGACTGACTCTACTCTAATTTTGGTGCCACCTTGGTTCTGCTTTTTCTTATGATTCGTAAAGTAAAAAAGAGTCCGGACGGATTGTAAATGGTTTATATTGTTTATCACAGATTATGTTCTTATTAAAACGTATTTTGAAGTTAACACTGTTTATAATTAATTTACTTATTTATAATGACTTTAACACTGATTTTATCTAAATCTAGGACACAATGTCTAGATTCCTAAACTTTTCCTGAGCTGAGTTCCCAACGCGCTTTTCTTTCTTGTTCTGGGTTTCTTCCTTGGAGTGTCTCTTCGGTACTGAGTGAAGTACGTTGCGAACTCACCTCTTATCTTTCGCAATGGCTGACCGTAACGTGAGCACCCTGAAGTAGTGCCCGCTACGAGGCGCTATCCGAGTATAAATAGGAATTCTTACAAATCTCGCGGTTTTCCGCGGATTGCGGAGGCTGTGATTATCTCACTGGCCTGTACTAAGACTCATCGAGTCGGCGTTTGGTGTGGTCACACGTGACCCTTTATACTTGGACAGCGTCTTCCTAATATTGGCTCTGAGAGGGAAAAACGTTGTGTAAAAACGACTATTCTAAATTGATTCAATCTTAAGAAATTCGCTGCGCGACCATTTCTTAGTGCCTGTGATTCAAACAGGGCTTGTAATATGCGCCTCAGCGCCTACTTTATATAATTAAAACCTCATTATCTCAGAGTCAATTGTTTGTGAGTTAGCTCACAAAACATGCCATTTTCATAGCGTAATTTCGATCTACGATCGATACATTTTACGCTATTACGCAATCTTTCATTTTATTGCGTATGGAAATTTCCAAGCATTATTGCGCAATCACTCGAATTGTGTCATAATACTTGCTGAAATGAATAAACTCGCCCTAAAGAGTTATTCCTTCCGCTTAGTGCGACAAGGTTCTAATATTTACGTAAATATGACAATATTTCTTAAATATTCCATTTTAAATAACAGGGTTACTCTTAAATTTACCTAGCTAACGTCTTATCTTTATTTGTTTCTAAATTACGTGCTAGGTACATTAGGGGCGGGTAGAATCTGTCGTCTACAAATATAGACACTAAAATGTGTGTATATTATAATTTTTAGTTTTGAAGTTTTCGTTAAATACCCGTGCGAAGCCGGGGCGGGCCGCTAGTCAGTAATAATAATAAGAACGTTAAATAATATCAAGTAGAATTTTGGTCAATTGCGAGTCGGATATCAGTATTCGCATACATTTTAATACCAGCGCCTGATGAACACAACGAGCAACTTTTTAAAAGTTTTACGGAACCCTAAAAACAGCCAGTCGGACATCCAAACCGAGGGTTCCGTACCACCGTACTCGTGCAAAAAATATTTGTTTGTCCGTATGCAATACTAAGTTGGTGGGTAATAGAA
Organism: Notocelia uddmanniana; assembly: GCA_905163555.1. Classification (NCBI taxonomy): domain Eukaryota; kingdom Metazoa; phylum Arthropoda; class Insecta; order Lepidoptera; family Tortricidae; genus Notocelia; species Notocelia uddmanniana. Next base: position 31,457,474 of record LR991055.1, read on the forward strand.
AATGAAAATTTTCGACTGTTTTCCAGTTCTTTAAAATAATATTATTTGCTGGTAAAATAAACATACTTAATAAGTACCATTTTCACATATTTTTTAGTTTTTAAGTCACTAAGAACTTTATAAAAACTTGCATGCCAATAAAGTTTAGGTACTTTGACGGTTTCTCATGACTTTGTTTTCCATCAATATTGGAAATAGACAGGCTGAATAAAGAATTGCACATTTTGATGACAACTTACATACTATATTTACATACTGACATACGAACAATGCAAGTTAAATAAAAGCTAAAAAAAACAAGTATTACGATACGAAAACCATCCGCCGTAAAAATATGTGAAATCTCATGAAAAGCCAAGTCAGTTATTTTATTTTAGTCACTTTAGAAAGTTTAGAAGTAACTAGTACCACTGAGGATATATTGGATGTCGTTGCTACGGCAGGCAATAGGCGATTTTCCATACGAAAACGGCAATTTCACTTAGCGCACACGGCAATTTAAACGTCTGCGCTGGCAACACTGGCGCTGCCGCTGCTAGCTTTCAAGTGACGCGTTTCGGCTCTCTACTCGAGCCGCTGCCGCTCAGATGCTTCAAAGGTGTATTTATATTTAATTGAATATAGAAGAAAAGCAGTTCAGTGTGTAAACCTCAAAATTTAAAGGTGAATCTACTAAAAAGTTAAATGTAATAAGAATCTAGTGAAAAGTCAAAACACAAATGGAGGACCAGAACGAAACCCTGGATTTTTCCTAACTCCTACATTGCTGGTACTATGAGCAAAAAAATATTGAGAAATTTAAAGGTAAGTGAATAGTATAATGTAATTTTTTCTATATATTCTATTGCTCATATGGCGAACACAGGCTTGGGCCATTAAGTTGGCATTGGCTCCAGCCAATGTCAATTTTAGGTCGAGTGCTTGTCTGATTCTGCAATAGTGAGGTTCTTAAGTTTGTGTTAGCGTGATTACTTTGTTTTGGGCCATTTTTACCGCTGAGTATATAATTCATTTACATCATGCATAGCGTAAGTACGGAATCATTATCAATTAGCATACGTCCCACTGTTGGGCACAAGCCTCTCCCATTGATGACATTCAAAGAAGTGACATGTGAAGTCCCCAATCCACACTAGGCGAGCGTGGGGACTAATGCTCGTTCCCTCATCAATGAGATGAGCCTGCCGTGCCTAGCAGTGGAATTTACATAGGCTGACTTGAGCATCTGCCAATGAATTTTTCGTCACTTAGGTATTATATTTATTATTATTATTAGAAACTATTTATCTTGTGTTTTAAGATGAAAGGATTGAATCTTTCTGTTTGTCTGTGTGATGACCGAATAACTCTTTCCACAGATTGGCGAGAGGATAACATTCATGCGAATATTAAAACTGCACAACAAGATGAAATAATATAGATTAACTGACTAGGTACTATACTTACATAAGTATACACAAAAGCTACGCCGAAATTGTAAAACAAGAGTAGAGACTTGAAATTCAGAAAAGGTTTGTAGTTTTGTTTGTTCTTTAAGCTATTTACTTAATTTTAAAGTCCATTTTTATAGAAAACTACCTTTTATTTCCGGCTTCGCTCCCGTGAACCATAGGCATTTTCAAAGAAGTATGCGAGTAAGCAATCAAACTTGGAAGTTTGCAAGTAAGAATGCAATCGTGTAAGCAACCCGACTACAACATGTGTGTCGTGTTGTAGCTAAATATTTTAGTCACACCACCGAATTTCCTTTGCAATGAACAGCAATAATATATTAGTGGTAGTAGCAAATCAGACTTATGTGAGGCTGCTAAGAACATATTGTAGCTGTGACTAACTTATTCTCAAACTTTAGTTTATATTATTTGCTACAACTGCTAAATAAGACATTATTTGTATGTAAGGTTATAAACGAAATAGACTATATATGTTGAAAGGGTCAATGGGTATCCACAACACATGGACAATTTTCCAGCTTTCAAAATGTTCTGACGGCTATAGACTGGTACTTAATTAATAACTATTTACTTACAGCTTATATAATATACTCAGGGACAAAATTGAAGGAATATTCATAATACAAGATGAACGATGAAAGTTACATAGTTTCAATTAACACAGCTACAGAAAGTTTGTAAAGAATTGTGTTTTGTAACTTTTATAAGTGTTACTTTTATTTTGTTCCTTTGGTTATTACCAAAGTAGTAGTGTAGTTTTACTTAATGCTTAAATGTCCATTATATTTCAATTTTATTTCCGCAGAAATGGATTTAAGTGATTTGACGCTGCAATGCACCTTTATAATGATTAGCCGACGCTATCATCCTAATATATCAATAATATTTTATTATATTATAAATACATCAGGTGATTTTGTCCTTTTTGTTTGCAGAAGGAAAACAAATTTAACCATCTGAGAGCCGTTCCAATGTTACTTCCAATTAAAAATATTGCTATGAATGGAGGCTATGAAGGCAAGAGAGGCTATCAAGATTGGAAACTAAATATGGCTGTATTAAATATATAAAAGTAAGTAGTTTATCATAATAACTTCAGGCTAACTGACGTGGACCCGAACTACCAACTAGGTTAAACAGGTCCAACGGTTGGACCTGTTTAGCCTAGTTGGTAGTAACACTGCCTCCGAATCTAGAGGTCCCGGGTTCTAATCCTGGTAAGGGCTTTTGTCTCTGTGGTCAGCAAAAACATTTGTTCCTGAGACTTGCATGTTTTTTTTATGTATTTGAGTATATATCTATTAAATATATCGTCGCCTAGTCACACGAGCCTTATTGAGCTTACTATGGGACTAGTTCAATTTGTGTAAAAAAATGACCTATAATATATATTTATTTATTATTATTTTTAACTTCACACGTAATCTATGTGAATTGTGAGGTCCTCATCTACGTGTCTTACAAATGTTTTAATTTTTCAGTTTATCGCTGGAGTCCTGCCAACCAACCTGCATAATAAGGAAAACTGTTTCCAACGGGGCCTTACGCTTGGTCGTCAGTTGTTTGCAGTACCGGACGAAGACAACATCATTGAGAGTTTTTCAATAAGCTTCCTGTAATTGTATTAATTGAAAAACTCGTTCATCATGTATTATGAACTTTCCTCTTAAGTTGTCCCTGAGTAGGTAGGTAATTAGGTATAAATAAACTGTATTAAATAGTTGTTAATGAAGTACCAATCTCTATAGATTCCATCAGAACATTCTAGAGCTGGAAAATTGACCGTGTATTAGTGGATTTCCATTGATTCTTTCAACAAAGTTAATCTATTTCTTCTAAAAACATACACACAAATAATGTGTTATAGAAAGACAAAGTAGTAACCACCCGTACGTATGGGGGTTGTATCGTAATTACATAAGTAAAATCAATGATAGATAACTAAAACTTGTCATAAAATTGGTGATGATATCTGTCTCGTCATCGATGAGTTTCTCGATCCCTCTTTAACTATTGAAAGACTTTTTTTATACCTCTCCCACTTCCAAGAGTTATAGTATCTATTTGATAAAACAAAATGCTTTGTTTCTTGTTTTTCTGAGTATCATGTCTTAAATTGCAATTCTTGTCTTGTTTTACAATTTTATCAGCCAGCTTTTTCTATAGTAGTCTGAACTAGTGTTTTGTATTAATGAACCTAAAAACTAACGTGTAAAATTAAAATAGAGGTAAAATCCGATATTGGTCGACCCGAAACCGAAAGTATTTTTAAGACTGGTAACACTACTTTAAAATACCGACTGCGGTACCAGTTAAAGATATTTTAAAGTAATGTTTTAACCAGCTATACGCACCGCAAGCACCACTCGCTTTTTGTTATTGAACAGCTTAGATACTAGACTTTACAGCGGTATATTAGTCAATGCTAATACAAATAATGTTATTAATAAAGTAACACTGTTATATGATATTACACGAGTATTCTCGCAGTGAATGAGTGTCCTAAGATACAATATGACACCTCTTTCATAATAAATATAATGTTATTACAATGATTTCTGCATTTGTTTTTTTTTTCATAACATGAAACTTACTTGCGTGATGACTTAATTAAGGACGCCAAAATTATTTGTAACTATGTTATTTTTAGCAACAGCGGTAGCAGTAAGTTTATTTTGACTTTATCGTATCATTACGACTCGATAGAGTATCAAATTGTTGCAGCAGCTGAATCATCTTTCATGCAGCTTACCCTACTGTTAAGGCGATAATTATATTTCGATGAGTCGCATGAAAGATAATTTGAGCTGCAGCAACTGCGTTTTAAGACTTTATCGAGTGAGTTTTAATTGTGACTGTGAATAAGGTTTGTTATTTCAACTAACTGAATTAGTTAAAGTAACAAACTCAATTCACAATCACAGCTAAACCTAATTCCCTATGGCTGCGAATGGAGTTTGTTACTTTAACTAAGTGGATTAGTTAAAGTAACAAACCCAATTCACAGCCACAGCTATAATTAATTCGATAGAGTGACAAATTTACTTAGCTGCTACAGCTAAAACTATCTTCCATGCGACGAACCATTTTAGTCGTGTCAACAAATTAATTACACCACGCAACTAAACCCCTTAGTTAAAGTAACAAACCCAATTAGCAGCCACAGCTAAATTTTTATCGATAACCGCCAAGGTAATTTGATAGAGTATCAAACTCACTTAGTTGCTATAGCTAACACTATTTTCCATGGTGACAAATAATTTTAGCAGTCGCAGCTAATCCAATTACAACTCGTAACTAAAACTCTTAGTTACAGTAACAAATCTAACTCGCAGCTACAGCTAAGGTCATTGTCAAATGCCGATAAGGTAATTCGTCAAAGTATCAAACTGACTTAGTTGCTATCGCTAACACTATTTTCCATGGCTACAAATTATTATAGCTGTCGCAGCTAATCCGATTACAACTCGTAACTAAAACTCTTAGTTACAGTAACAAATTCAACTCGCAGCTACAGCTTAGATAATTGTCAAATTCTGACAAGGTAATTCGACAGAGTATCAAACTGACTTAGTTGCTATAGCTAACATTATTTTCCATGGCTACAAATCATTTTAGCTGTCACAGCTAAACCGATTACAACTCACAACTAAAACTCATAGTTATAGTAACAAATGCAATCCACAGCTACAGCTAAGATCATTGTCAAATGCCGCTAAGACAATTCGATAGAGTATCAAACTGACATAGTTGCTAAAGCTAATATTATCTTTCGTGGCAACGAATAATTTTAGCTGTCGCAGTCAAAGTAAGTAGCAGCTGCGGCTAATTTCTTTTGCAGCTACAGCTAAATATAGCTAATAAAATTAGCTGCCACTGCTAAAATAGTTAGCAGCCACTGCTAAAATAGTTAGCAGCCACAGCTAAATTTCGATAAAATACTTAGCTGTCCCAGCTAAATACAGCTAATACAGTTAGCAGCCACAGCTAAATTTAGCCAATATAGTTAGCTGCCACAGCTAACTTTTCTATGATTCGAAGTGATTACAGCTAAAAATATTTGCTATCACAGCTAAGTTTTAGTAGCAAAAAACACTTTGCTATAGTAGCTAATAACTTCGCTGTCCGTATAGTTTGTAAGGAATTTAGCTATCACAACTAAATTGTAGTTACTACAGCTAAGTTTTTTTTTCCGTGCAACAATTTAATTAAACAAAACAAAATGGCGGACAGCGTCCTTAACGATGTCCAAAATGATGTTCGATGTATTTTAAATTCCAACCAATTTTCATTATTATTATTTTGCGTACTAAAATTATTAGTTTGATTCCAAACACAATAATAATGATTAACTAGACTTTTTAAACATCGATATTAACAGCACTAGCCAAACTGTGGCAACATTAGTGTACAATGAACTGTCAAGTTAGTTCGCCTAATTCTGGACTCGACTTTAATCATAAAGTCTAAATCTCGCCACCTTTTTTCCCGTAATTAGTACGATTGTGAACTAGGGTATATGACTAATTGTATGTATGTATGTATGTATAACACTTTATTGCACAAAAAAACAATAAAAATCGAAACAAAATAACAAAATGTAAAAATACAAAGGCAAACTTATCCCTATAAGGGATCTCTTCCAGCTAATTGTCGTTACGAAAATGAGAAAATTAAAGCGTAGATTAAATTAAGGCCACTACTAGGGGATTCAACTATGTAATTTTTTTTGCATTCCACCCAAATATACTAGGTACACTTTTTTTCGACAAGCCATGAACTACTTGCTGAGAAGATTCTAATGCGCCCTAGATAAAAAACGTCGTTTTTTTTGTGTAGTTTAGGAGTTGCTATATGGCTGATACGTTGTCTCCACCACGAGATCAGCTAGATGGTACCCCAATATTGCATTGTCACTGTCAAGTACGCCAAATTTCATTTTAAACATTTCATAATATTTCGCGTGTATCGTCGTTTTAATCCATACTTAAATAATATTATAAATGCGAAAGTAACTGTCTGTCTTGTCTGTCCTCTTTACGCTAAACCGATTTAAATGAAATTTGGTATAGAGATAGTTCGAGTCCCGGGAAAGGACATAATATAGTTTTTATTCCGGAAATCATTTCTTAGGGGGTGAAAAGAGAGGTGGTTTGTATGGGCCAGCGATATTTACGCCAGCACCTACAACAATTTAATAGCAATTCTTTCTATAGTATAACGAGTTGCACGCGGACGGAGTCGCGGGCAAAAGCTAATACTAAGTTATAAATATGTATTCATATACAACTTTGTTACGCTACGCGCGCTTCGAGCATGCTAATGCGTCTGGATTTGTTTAGCATTGACATTTAAATGAATCATGTTTGTCAATATATGGATAAGGTCAGAAGACTCAGAAGATTAAGAATTAGTTAACACAATGGTCAAAACAAGTTTCGCGATTAGCTGTCCGGCTCAGGTGACCGTCGCGGCGGTTATGCAACTGCAACTCACATTCACGGTTCACAGCCTCTCTAAAGCTTTATACACACGTACGAGACACGTATGTGAGTTTCACTACATTGCGCGGTTTGACAGATCGATTGAACTCATTATACCACGGTAACGCGCAATGTAATTAAACTTGTATCTCTCGCCTTTCACCACTTGTCCCTAGTCTTGTAAGCTTGAGATTCGTAATTCTTCCCGAGCTCAGACTTATACTGGTGGTAGCCTGAGGCGAGTAGCTGGTAGGCTCTTTGAATGCCTGCCGAGGTGTCAGCGCCAGCGTCGAAGCCAACGCTTCCAAAGACTGTCTACCCATTTTTACACACCACATTGGCAAATAAGCATACGCCCTGAGCCTATGGACGCTTTCGTCTCCATAACAATCACAAACAAGTTGTCGAGCCTTTCTTTATAGCTTGCAGCTAATTTCTACGTTTATTTTTCCTAAACACTTTATATTGTAACTGCGACATTAAACGTGCCCGTATTGATACAGGCTGATCAGCACAATTACCCCCATGAAATTGGGGAAGGCCTATGTCCAGCAGTGGACGTTCTTAGGCTGATATGGTGGTGGGGCTGGATCAGCACAACCCAACGTATACACCTAAATAGGCCATCCATATCACAGTACCTGGTTATTCCGTTCTTTTTCAATTAGAAGCCTATAAGGTTAGATAGAAGAACTAGGTATAGCTTGTAGATCGTTATTAAGGCTGTGTGGGTGGTAGGCGGGGCGGCGCCGCGGGTCAAGGTCGCTCGGGACAGGTTTTTAATAAACACACGACCAGTCGAGCGCTAACATTTGGGAGGGTGCATCAGATGTAGGCGAGTGAGGGTGGGATGGAGATGTACCGTGCAAGCTATACAATGAACAAGCCTAACCAGACCGGACAAACATGTGAGTAACGATTGGTGTAAGTATTGCTATACTTTGGTCAGATTTTGCGACGAACGCTGGTGCGGACAACCTTCTTGCGACACGCTAATGGCCCGCGAAGATTTACTCTTCGCAAATCAATGAACGGCCAAAGAGGTGAGGCAAAAAACTGTAGAATACTCTTGCCTCATTCATAACCAGGAATTTATCGCAACGCCGATAATTGGCAGTTTCGAAGTTTAAAGTGTTTCGAACTTGGATTAAGCAACTTGTGCAATCCATGCAAGCATAATAGCACTCCCTTATTGAGATAAGTGCAGGTGCATCCCTTCCGTAATCGACTAGATAGAGTGAGGACTAACTACCACCGACAATTAAAGTCGCGGGCTACGGCGTTGCTGACGCACGCAATGCTGCCGTGCCGCGGCTGCGCTTTCTCGACAAATTCTCGCCAGCACGTGCCTCCACGCACGTTCAGAGCTCGTATCATCCTCATATTTTGCAAATATCACGTTTGACTGGGCGCTTTGATGTAAACAAATAACTGTTAACGCGCAGCCGGGAGCGGCCGACGGCCGGCGTGACTCATGTAACACGACACATTATTCACAAGTAAGGCATTGTTCTCGAAATTTGCACAAGAAAGAAGAGAAATAAAATAAGTCGCAGCAATATACCTAAACAATCGCCTTCATCATCGACGTAGTTAGCGTTGATGCCAACGTTTCGACATTATTTTAGGACATTACGAAACAGGACAGAGCGTACGGTAGTGATTTTTTACGATAAACAGTAGCTCTTTGTCTTTTGTCTCTCTACATATCATGTATAGTTAAAGGCATAGCAATGTTAATAACAACTGCAAATAACGTTTGGAGGTTCATTAGCTTCTTAATGACAACGTCGCAGCAGGTTGTCGTAGCGGGGAGCCGCAGTATATCCAACAAAGCATTTAGCAATTTTCCTTAATTTGGAGCAAAATTAACTGACATATTGTTTTTAATTCTCCTTCTAGTACTAGGTTAAGTAATTGGAACGACGTAACTGGGTCCTGTAACACAGGGTTAACCTAGCTCAGGACACAGGGTCGTGATTCATATTGTAATGTTGCCCTTATACAATAAATATTTTTCATTTTCATTTTCTATTGACAGTAACATGTCAACTTTTGAGTAATCGAATACGGAAGTGTACAATAACAAACATGAGGCTGGACGCGGATTGTGTTACCGAGCGGCTGTCGCGGTGCGGGCTTGCTCCCGTTCATTACCAGTCTCGCTTGATTTACAGCACCACTAAGAGTCCAGTATAACTTCATACCGTTATTTATAACAAAAAAGTTTAATCAGAGGTCAGGCTTATACTGGTATACTAGAGGCGAATTGTCGGTAAGCGTTGTGAATACCAGGGCAGTTCGAGTGAAGTCATCTACCGCGGCACTGTTTGTTGGCACTGCCCAGTGACTTTACTACCCGCCCCGCCTCCGCAGTACGATACAGCATGTACCCAGGTGACATTGTACAAACTGACCGCTCATGCTTAGTCATCGCCATTTGATATATTCGCAGGCATTATGCGCAAGCCATGCAATATAGATACGCTTTCTTTGAGCCAGGTATGCACATTGAACGTGGTCAGGTTCATTTTAGGCATTGGTCTTCTCGCAGGTACATACTGGTCAGTGAGTGACGAAGGCTATACGTCCGACATAAACGCAATAATTATCTCTATAGCCTGGGTCGGTTTTTGTGTAGCGGGTAGCGCCGTGACCGCAAGAGCGCACAACGGTAGCGCGGCTCCCACGATAACGGTCCCACCGGGATAATGCACCTCCGCACGCAACAATATGTAATACCAACTTGAAAGTCTACACATCAACATTTTCATTAAAAACTATGCATTATCCGAGTCCCGCCTTATCAAATCAACATCAGCAGCGTTCATTACAGTAGACGACAGTACACGGCTACTTAACGGAATGCCATAAAAAAAGCAAAGCGAATTTCTGGGCCCTCACGATGCCGTGGGACCCGCGCGGCTCCAAGGCATTGTCTGTTTCGTTTCAAGTGTTTCAACACGTGGAGTGAATAACGAAGGAGGACATTTTGAGAAAGTTACAAGTTTTAAAGCTTAGTCACTTGAATGTTGTCGTCGCGTAGGCTCGGCTAAAAAAGGAATAAATAAACTAAACGTAGGTCGAAACGAAAAAAAACCCGCAAATTGATGTACAGTTTAGCAGTTTGGCACCAGCACATGCACACTAGAGGTAAACCCGCAGGTGTAAAAAAAAATCCCTTAGGAGAATCATATATATAAGGGATTTTTTAAGAACGGCGGGTCAAAAATGTTTTTTGTATGCGTGTGCCAAATGGCTAAACTGTACATCGATTTGCTGTTTTTCTTTTGATTGGGCTCGTACGGTGCCGTCCACTAACAGGATCATGTAGAAAATGTAGGAATAGCCTACGTCCACACAGGAGGTCCTATCTGTATTTAAGGTGGAACGTTTTCAAATTTTTTCATACAATTTTCGTTCGGACTACATTTCAATTCTAGCGATGTCACTGACTTAAAATTGTAATATTTAGATAATATATGACCTTCTGCTCCCGCAGTTTGAAAAACTAAGCGAAAAAACCACTAATAATTAAAATATAGCCGTTTAAAAATACATCAATTTTCACTCAGAGCCTTGTATGTGTGAGTGAGTTTTATACTATCCGTGTAAAGAAAATGGCCGCGGCGAATGACAGGTCGTTGCCAAAAACCTTCAATAGATGGCGCAGATGTCAATTCCAAGCATCCAGGTTTCAAGGTTAGATACAACTATAAGTAGTACTTATTAGCTTTATAGGTGGCGACACTGTTCGAAACACTTATTTTCTGAAGAAAGAGACGACAGTATTTTTTATCGTGCTACGCTGTTCATTTTGTAGTGACGTGTAGTGTAGTGTTTTTTGATAGAACGAATTTCAAACTGCAAATAAATGTGAAACGAAGTTGGATACTTCATTGAGATTGCATTCTTAGGCGTAGGAAGGAACGGTCGGCCTCATAAGGCATGACGTTAAAGTGACAAGGTACAAAGGTGTTCACTTTGTACCTTGTCACTTTAACGTCATGTTTCAATTGTCATACTAAATGTCTAACGGCTGAAAGCGACAAAGTCCCAAATTGTCCAACTGCTTAATGAGACCACCTGTACTACTTACATACGTAAACTCACGCCTATATGCCCAAAAGGGGTAGGTAGAGCCCATGAATTAATATTTTTCAGAGCCACTTTTGGCTATTACAGATTTATTGGACGAAGAAAATGTGATATTGCAGTGACAGGTGGCTAGCCCATCGCCCATGATTGGAGTATGTGGATAATTATTGTTTTAATAGTGAAATATAAAAAAAAATATGTATACCTATCAGGCACTCGCGATACAAAAACTTCGACGAAAATAATTAATGTTCGCATCAAAGTAAAGCAGCGTTATAGTTGTTATACAGTTTATTAGTATTATGTTGTTACTTTTTATTTGCCTTTTGGACGATTAAGAAAAAACATAATCTTCCGAATTTTTAAGTTAAAACATCTTTTATATTGTAATTTACTATTTGTTGTGATATTTTGATGGTTTATTATCCATAGAATGGCACCATATTATACATTGTAACACGTATCAAATACTCGCTTTTTCTGAACGAATGTTTGTCAATGCTTTACTTTGATGCGAACATATTTTCCGAAGTTTTTGGATGGCGAGTGTCTAATGAGTAGAAGATACCGAAGCTTATATTTCCGTATAAACAGCTCTCACTACAAATCTGAATAAATTAATGAAGTGACTGTATATTTTTTATAAATTCACCACTGTTTTACACTATTCTTCTTCTTCTGTATAAGGACCGCCTAGAGCGGTGTAAGCCTCCTCCAAAACTTTTCAGATTTCTCTGTTTTTTGCTGGTCTAGTCCAGCAACATCCAGCTACCTTCTTAATGTCATCACTCCATCGTGAGTGTGGTCTTCCCTTTCTTCGAGTGTGCTCCATGGGTTACCAGTTTGTTACGATTTTTATCTACCTTTCATCTGTCACTCTTTGCGTGTGCCCCGCCCATCTCCATTTGAGTCGGTGTGCCTGCCTGGCCACATTTGTGGTTCTGGTTATTTTTCTGGTTTTTTTTTTACCGACTTCAAGTTACTCCGTAACTCCGTCATATCTTAACCGATTTTGAAAATTCTTTTTTTGATTGTAAGTATATATATCCAAGTTGGTGCCGTTTTTGTCAAAACGCAGTTCTAATGATGGGATCCATGAGGAATTGAGGGAACTCCTCAGATCTTAAAGGCAAACATATAGTGATTTTTGTGTTTTTATCAACAAATCGAGCATTTTCATACAAAAGTCTGACATTTGATGAAGTGGAACTGCTAATGATGATCAGAACAGAACTCTTCAACGACGAAAAGTTCACGTTTGGCGATTTGTCCTTCTAGCTGTGTTTGTTAAGCAAGTTCTATTTTCACGATTATTTTTTGTTCTCTCGCTCGAGTTCTGATGATGGGATCCATTAGGAATCGAGGGAACTCCTCAAATGTGAAAGGCAGACAAATAGTGATTTTAGGATTTTCATGAACTAATCAAGCATTTTCATTCAAAAAAGTGACACTTGATGAAGTGGAACTGCTGATGATGATCAGAACGGAACTCTTCAACGACACGTAGTTCACGTTTGGCGATTTGTTCTCTTCGTTTTGTTTGTCAAGCAAGCTAGTTTTTCAAGACACATTTTTGTCAGGCTTGAGTTCTGATGGAGGATTCTATGAGGAATTGAGGGTACTTAGTCTTCTACCGTTATAAACATACTTATAGCCATTTTTTTATTTTATTGTATGGAATCTAAGAGTGCACCATATAAGTATAATAATCTCTCACAACAAGATATGTGTAGGCTCTCTGTTCGTCGTTACTTTGGTTTTGTCTTCATTTACATGTAGTCCTACTTTTTTGCTTGTGACTGTAGCATCTTTTCTAATTCTTTGGGGTCTTCAGGCAGCAGCACAAGATCCCAGTGCAAGGTTCGAAAAACAAATTCTAAGACAGCTATAAACAATTTTTTAGGACAGTGAGTCCCCTTCTCTTACCCCTTTTTCAATATTGAATGCTGGTCCAACATCTTCCATTTTTATACTGGCTGTGCTTTTTCTGTATATTTCTTTTATTACGAGTATGTCTAAATAATGCTTGTTTAATCCTTGTGCTGATGGTGCTTCCCATATTGATTCATGAAATATAGTGTCGAATGCTTTGTAGTCGATAAAGCTGATGTAAAGTTTTGTAATATGTGTAATAATGTGTTGGTTCTTTCCTTTTTTTGTGGATAGGGATACCTTAGAGCTTATAGTTATGCTTTTTTCTATTTCATTATACTGGGCTTGAACTGACTGGTTGCTGTTATGTTCATATTTCGTAAGTTGGGTTTATATACTTTCCATAGTCTATGGATTTATTTTAAGTTTGGTTTTTTGTATTTTGTTCTAACATATATCATTAATAATAATGTAAGAAACTTAGAACTAAATATAAATAAATAAAATTAACTAAATTACACTCTAAAACATGTCCCCCAAGTCTGTTCCCCGTGGAACTGTGCCCATAAGGCTGGCTGCATTCCCCCGTTGAATGGCGATGCCTATTGTTTGTCCAAGGAATGAGCCAGCCTTAGGGTCATGTGTGGTTTCGATTAGTCTTTTTTTCAAACTTTTAAACAGTATATGGGCATTGGGCATCCTGACTCCACGGCCCTAATGTCTCCACTGCAAAAGCCGCAAATATATGATTGTGCATTAGATCGGCATATTTGCGGCGTTTAAGGGCCTGAGCCGCTGCCGCCGCCCCGCCCCAGCCCTCAAAGATGTGGAGGCTAAATGAGACGGCGCTAGGGTGTCCACACAAGTCGCATCCCAAATAAGCGGTCGTCCCATTTGCCATGGGATGAGGGTCATTCCATCGGGCCTCTTGCCGTCGTCGCGTCCCAAACCGGGTGGTTCTTGATTTATTTGGCAAATTTCAAGTTGAATGTAGCTCGTACTAGCCGGTAATCACTGAGTAAAAAACTGCCTCAAACACTAACCTCAAACAAAAACCTTCCACATGTACATTTTCAACCGTCTCAGGATAGTTAGTTACTATGAAATCAATTTCATTTTTAGTTCCACTATCTGGTGTTTTCCAATTCCATCTCAGCTTGTGCGGTTTTTTGTACATTGTGTTTGTGATTTTTAATTTGTGGTACATACCTACAGAAATTGAAAAATATTTTATTTATTTTGTCATATCCATATAATTTCACAGGAAAATATTTTCATAACCTTTTGGCTCTCCTATTTTTGCATTCGTGTCTCTGATCATTCTAGTAGATTTTTTTCATTTTTTTTTTTGTGAGAAACAAAAAAAGCTTTTATTTCATTTTCTTTTGCCCTCATTGTTGGTGCTCCGCTACCATACATTAGTGTTGGCACCAACACTCTTCAATGCACAGCCAGCCGCGCCTTTTCTGACACTTTCTGGCTGCTCCTAAAGGCGTGAAATACCCCATTCACTCGATTCCCAGCTATCACTCTCCTTTCAATATCTTTCTCATGCTTACCGTCTCTCCTGAACAAAATCCCCAAGTACACAAACTCATCCAGTTGCTCCAACCTCTCTCCATCTACCGCAATTTCACAAACTGTAATACACTCATCTCTTTCAAATACCATCACTTTCGTCTTGCTTATATTAATTTTAATTCCTTTTCTCGCAAACAATCCGTGCATGCTAGTTGCCATCTTCTGTAGCTTCTCAGCCGACGACGCTAATAAAACCTGGTCATCGGCGTAGAGTAGACATTTGATAAGCAACCCATTCACTTCCAACCCACATTCATCGTCTTTCAAATCTTGCAAACAACTGTCCAGAAAATAAATATAAAATTAAACAGCCACGGTGACTCTACACATCCCTGTCTAACACCCTTTTCGATGCTAAACCATTCAGTGTAGGACCCGTTTACTCTTGACGCAAGCAGTGGAATCCTCGTAGAGAGATTTCAGAGCTTGAACGAGATGGTCGCTCACTCTATACCCGGACAGTACCGAACCGACCAAAGTTCATTCCTCACCACTCTGTCATAGGACTTCTTTCAACATGTGCAAGTACTTGTTTTAGAACAACCTTATAATACTATCGCATCAATTTTATGCTTTTTAATTCAAAGGGGAATTATTGGCGCGAAAAACTTTAGTACGAATGATTTTTGAAATATAACCACTTTTTCCGCCATTTGAACCTTTTATTTTTATTCGACAGATAAATTATTTATGAGAAAAATCTAAGAAATTTTATTTGCTTTTAACATGCCATAGACACTTTTGAGATGGAATTAAACGTAAATAAGCTATTAAAAAAACCGGCCAAGTGCGAGTCTGACTCCCGCACGAAGGGTTCCGTACCAACACATCCCAATCTACATTTAAAACCACTATACAATACATTTAATCAAAAAAGGTCGTATCTTCATAGGAAACTTACGGCACTGCGGCCCTTTTGTTTGGGAAAGACAGTTTTTCAGCAATAACTCAAAAACCGTTAAACCTCTCTAATATTAAAGGGGGGACCACACTTTTTACCACTTTGACAGCTAATATCTCGCCAACGACTGATCTATGTCATTTTTGAAGGCCAATTCATAGATACCCCCCACGACTATGTGCATTTAAAAAAAAATTGACCGCCCCTGTACATGAATGTACTTGATGTGGCAATAAATCCTTTTTTATTTATGTATGGGGAAATTTTGAAAAAATATTATACTGGGGGGCACCCCCAGTATAATATTTTTTTCATAATTTCACATCTTATTTCTATAGCGGTTCATAGCATACACCTTTCTACCAAATTTCATAATTGTAGTGCTCATAGTCTTCACGTAATTCGGCTGTGACATACGGACGGATAGACAGACAGACATGACGAATCCATAAGGGTTCAGTTTTTTGCCATTTGGCTACGGAACCCTAAAAAAAAATGGGCCCTTCAAATGAAGATGGTGGCAAACGCACACACGGCTCAAGGTCGGGAACATGGATTTTTTTCATGACTTCATACGCTACCAATATAATTCAAAACTTTGTCATCTCCACCTTTTACGAGGAAATGTATGGAGGCGAATCCTCTCGGATTGGATTACTACACAAGAGAACCAAAAAGATTATTTACCAGTCTCCATAACAGATAAGACATACGAAAGAATTGTTGCTCAAAATGGCACGGAGACCTTTGTTCACTCAGCCAAGTAACTGCCCGCATTGAAATTAAAAACGGCCGTAGGCCACGGCGTTCGTTGATTCACGAGCACCTTGGCATTGTTGGTAGAGACCCTGCCTACGAAGCCGGAGGTCCCGGAACTCCCGGGTTCGAATCCCTGTCAAGGCATTATTTGTGCATTTATCAAGAATATTGTTCCTGAGTCTTGGATGTTTCCTATACGTAAGTATTTATCTAATTAAGTATGTCGTACCTATTTCGTCGTTTAGTACCCATAGTAGCTCTCATCATGTCAATCGAATACTTGGCGACCATTTTGGCCTAGTTGGTAGAATCCTGCCTACGAAGCCGGTGGTGACGGGATCGAATCCCGTTCAGGGCATTTATTTGGGTGATGAAAACGATATAATCAATATGTTTTCCTGAGCCTTGGATATTTAAATGTATTTATTATGTATTATATTCATGTATCAGATGTTTTTTAAATATATTATTGATTTGATAAATACAACAAACATAATTAAATATTGATAGTAAGATACGAAATTATAATACTAATAAAACATTACAAATAAAACACAACCTAAAAATACTACCTATACCTAATGGCTAAGTGTATTACAAAAACTGGCCAATTCGAGTCGTTCACGAAGGTTTCCATACCATTATCTATAAAAACGGCAAAAAAAAATTCGCAGCGTCTTTTACTAAGAATTAGAGACGATTTTTTACAATAACTCAAATGTCCCGTATAGTTTTCGTTGAAAGTCTTTAATAAGCTTTACTTTCACGATTTTTTTCATATTTTTGGACACAGTTCAAAAGTTAGAGGGGGGGTCATTTTTTTTCTTTTGGAGTGATTATTTCCGAAAACATTCACTTTATCAAAAAAAATGAAGACCTTATTAATTGTGAAAGACCTATCCAACAACAACCCACACCATAGGGTAGAAGCAAAAAAAAAAAAATTCATCGCCACTCAAATAGGGGACGATACGACGTTGTCAGTTTTATGGATTTAAATATCCATACCAAATTGCTTTCTAGCACTAACTATCACAGAGCAAAGCCTCGGACAGACAGACGGACAAACAGATATACAGACAGACATGGCGAAACTATAAGGGTTCCTATAGTTGACTACGGAACCCTAAAAATATGTAGCAGGTATTTTCTAAATATTTCATTCAGTGTCATCTTCATCATCATTAAGCATGCATTTTGGTAATATTTCAATAAATATTTAACGACACTCTTCACTCGGCACAGAAATCGACCTAGTCCCAAAATAAGTAAGTAAAACTTGTGCTATGGGCATTATAATAGACGTCGGTATATCTACATATTATACATGCAGAACCAACATGGCAACGTCGCGTCATATGTACCTAGTGCAAGCTGGCAGCGACGCACGAATTCATTCAATAATTTTGGATGGTATAATATGCAACCCCGTCTCAACCCATTATTGGACTTCGAATTTTAAAAGTTGACGCTTCTCGAGAAGAGTCCCATTCTGTCAACTGATCTATTTATCTCTTTCTAGGTCAGGCATTTTGAAGAAGTTTCATATCAATTTTTAAGACTGGCCACTAGTAAATTAAAAACAATGAACAAGATTGCTATTCACAATGCTTACCACAATCGCTACAAGCGATCTGATGTTATATTTTACGTTTCTAGCTATTATTGTTAAGAATGTTGGGATCAAATAGTTTCAGGGTTGAGTTCACAGGCGAATACAAAACATTTTGTGAACCAATAGTATATTTTACCTTACAATACATGCATGTCCATGTAGTGGCTTTGTACGGATATTTATTTCTTTGCTTTAATTTGTCTGCTGAAATTGGATAAAATGTTTGTACACTATTTATTAACTAGATGAAAGCCCGGCTTCGCTCGGGTGAACTAAATAAGAAAGAAATAAAGTAAACATTTATTCGTAACAGTTATGCTAACGACGAAAGAAATAGTGTACAAAAATGTATAAAATAAAAACATTATAACAACGGATTATAATGAAACTTCGTATAGAAATATAGTCTGTAGTCTAGAATAGGGAGTAAAATATTACGCTGACGACGTCACGGGCAAAGGCTAGTATCTTTGCAAGTTAATCCTAAGCATTTTTATAAGGGTAGTATTTAAAGGCACATAAAAAATTGACGCCGTAATCAGTACTGATTTGTATAGCTACAATACTAATCGTTCATTAAAATTCAGTTCAGATGTGCAATTGTTAAATATTGATGTGCCAGTCAGTATTTTTGGTGCGAAGCGAGCTGCTAACGCGAACGAAAACAAATGAAGTACGTGTATCTCCCTCTCTGTCGCACTTGCAAATTCGAGTGACACAGAGGGAAATACACGATGTTCGTTCGTTTTCGTTTCGCGGTAGCAGCTGTCTATTCTCCGCCAAATTCTATTCAGTGGGGGCCCTTTACACTCAATATTATGTGTCAATATTATCGCGATTTTCAAAATTGTATGGGGTCTGTTACACGCTTAATATTATCACAATACTGGTGTGTTAATATTATCGTGGTTATCAAAATCGTATGGATTGTTCTTCAATATTCATTAAACAGCACGTGATACGGATCGTGATATCAGTATATCGCGTGATAATAATAACCATGTAACAGGCCCCATTGGATGTTGCTTCAATATTCAGTGTTTCGTGTGATATTAAATAACAGTTGGTAATATTTTCTCCAATTAATGGAAGCTATTTAACAACTTGTTCCATTTTGCCACATGTATTTCACATTCCGATACGCGCACCATCCAAGAATAGGAGCTGTCAGACCAAAGGGCCTACCGCGATCTGAAAACGAAGTATTTCCCTCTCCGCGCTCGAATACGCAAGTGCGACAGAGAGGCATATATATTTAGTTTTCGGTTGGTAGCACTTTAGTCCGAGCGCGGCGGACGGTCGAAGAAAGTCAAAGAACATTCCGTGTATTGTCTGTCACACATATAATTTTTTAACTTCCCATCGACCTATAAACTTGAAATTAGGTGATAATGTTTATTATGAAGTATATTTTATCAAAAATATCAATATATTGATAAATCACATTTGTTTTTTAGTTCTACGGAACCCTCAGTGCGCGAGTCCGACGCACTTGGCCGGTTTTTCTTACATTTTGAATTTTATTTCTCATATAGTAAAATACCCTATTCGTTTTAAAGTTGACGCCTGAGGGCCTACCGCGAACCAAAAACGAACTATCTTCCTCTCTGTCGTTCGAATATACATGTGTGAGAGAGAGGCAGATACTTCGTTTCGAGTGCGGCGAACGGCCTGAGCTGGGGGTCTACTCCGATATACAAAATCCTAACTTCATATCGTGCCGTCCCTTTCACTCTCCTGTCACAGACGATATGAGTGAAAGGGACGGCACCATACGAAGTTCGGATTTCGAATTTCAGAGTAGACCCCCAGTACCACTAAGTTATAAGATAGACCGAGATAGGGAAAGAATTTTGCTAGACGTTTAAAAGCCATAAGTCACCTAGTAGTTTGTCACAACAAAATAGAGACGCAGCTTTAAGATGGCGGTCAGACTCAGCAAACATTCAAGTGGTGTCCTTTACACGATTGATTTTATTACAATACTGGGGTGTCAATATAATATATCATTTGATTATAATAACTATGTAACAGGTCCCATACATTCGCTTTGAAGGCGGTTGTTGTGACAATCAGCCTAGCTAGCACGATAGATTATACCGTTACGTTTTATGTGACGTTATAGTACATTTCGCCCATATAACGTGTCGGCATAAGTTATCGTGCTAGCTAGGCTGATAGGTGTATATAACTCTTGAAAACTACAAAAATAAAACGCTGCAGACGCGGCTAGCCGAATCCACACAATGGGTGATGATGGCCCATCACCCAGAACCCAGCCCAGCAACCTGGCCAACACACCGGACGCAAACATAGTTAACAATTTCCGAACGTACCCAACCCGACGCTGTCAACCAACGAATTTAATATGGCCGACCTTTCGTCATAAAATTAACACTTTTAAATGCAAACTACGCGACAATCCGAATTTTGCGGATACATATGTTCAACTCAAAAATCGTTTTTTTTATACGTTCTTCAATTTGAGACAGGTCTCGTTCGGGTCTACCGTACCCCTGCACGAAATTATTAATATAGATTGTATGACTCAAAACGCCATACTTCGTACACTTACTCGTATCCATACAGATATACGAGTACTTGTCTATATTTCAGTAGTAGAGCATGTAGAGGATTTTTAAAGATCATAAACATATGTTTAGTATCTTACTCGATTGTACTATACAAGGAGTTGAATGGATAAAAATAAAAAAAAACTCATAGCGATAAATTAGATTCAATTTTTGTTACAAATTTGCCTAAGTCAAGTCATATGAATTTACATCACTGTCTCAAAATAATATAAAAAATCGAAATCTTTAAAGCATAACCATGTAAGAATAGCGAGGTAATACTTCCTGTAAGTTCCTATAACTGGCTTTCTATATTATCACAGCTGTTGGATCTCCAAATAAAATAAATTAATAAATAATGCTGCCAATGTCTTTGTTACGATGACGCGGGGCTTAGTTTTATAGTTTCTATTTTGTACTATTATTTCATATTTTATAAAATTAAGGTTTCTAAACGTAATTCATATTGTTTACGTGAAATAAATTAACTATAGCATTAAATACACCTATCACAAAAATAATAAAAGCACTTCGAAGAAAAATAAAAACACAAAAAGATGATGATTCCCAAGGATCGAACGCGAGTATGACTCTAGCGTTACACTGAGATAAAAGTAAAAGAGAGTTCCACAAGACCACCATATGTCATCTCACAGGTTCGAAAACATCGTTCTATTTATTCCGGCCTTTTTTACATATTTCGTAGTTCTCTTGTTTCGCACTAGAAGCTACTTCCTTGATTTATTATTGCGCCCTCTATTTTCAACTTTGTATAATGTTTAACAGTAAGTGACTTTCCCACTGACATAAGGTACGCATGTGTGCGTGAATGCAAGAAATTGCAATATTTTGCATTCGTTCACAATACACGTTTAAAATAAACACTGTTTAGTGCAGATAGATTGCGATTCATACGTAGGATTTTTGGCTTCTTCCGCAGTTTGAAAATCATCAAGTGTAATATAGTGGTTTTGCGGAAAATTATGAAAAACCACCAAATGGTCTCAGTGCCGCCATCTATTAGCAGAACTTCGGCAGGAATCCGTGACGTTCCGCCTTAAATAGGAAATTACTCCCTACGCACAACTTTACAAAATCGCTGACTTTACCTGTTCGAGCTATTTATTACAAATATTTTGTATATTGCATTCTGGTTCAAGCTTTATTATCTACAATATATTATCACAACACATTATCCCACCTTACAATATATTATCCCACCAAAAACATTTCATATAAAATGTTGCCAAGTCTCTTCAGATCAGAAACTAAATATTCGCATCACCTCAGCGACGACGGTAGCGAAAGGGCGAAGCCATAATACATATTTATTGATATGTAGAATTGGTTGAAGTTAGGGTCGGTAGAGTTAGGCCGTGTAGATTCAGAAGCTTGGCTCTACATGAGATCTGATATCTTTTTCACAGGGCAAACCTTATATGGTCGTCTTGGCAACATTTTACATGAAATGTTTCTGGTGGGATTTCAGTTCTTTTTGTAAGATGCTAGGCAGTCTTATTAATAGGTTTTTTAGTTACTGTCTACAGCCCCGTGTAAACTTTCATGTCCTAATTCATAAAATTGGTGAATGTCCCATATAAACTTCCTTCCTTATAGAGACATCAAATCAATTTTCTATAAAATTCTTTTCGACCTTACGTTGTATTCAAAATACCTAGAACCAATCAAAATCTCGGATAGTACTCATGAGAATGAGAGTAAATTAGTTTCTGTCAAAAATTTCTTTTTTGGTACAAGCTTTCATTCATTCATTGATTTATGTTGGTTTGTCTCCATCATCAGATCAGCTCGGTGGTACCATCGTAGTGTATTGTCTCCGAACTTAGATAAGTATGCCAAGTTTCAGCTCAATCGGATACCGGCGGCAAGTGGCTGAAATAATTTATATAAAAAAAACCGACTCCAATTTTGTACTTCGCTATGCCACAATTTGTGGTTTCCGTAAGCCAATGCTTTGTTACCTACAGAAAATACCAAAATCGGCATAAGCGTGCTGATCAAAATCGAGGAGTTCTCTCGATTCCTCCTAGATCCCATCATCAGACCTTCAGCAAATTTATATGGGACCAACTTGGGGGTACCTGCTTTGAAACAAAAAAAAATATCAAAATCGGCCGAGTGGTCAAGAGTTATCGGGGAACATACATACATACATAAAAAAAGAACAAGCAAACTTCTATTGAAGTCGGTAAAAAAAGAAAAACAAACATGCAGACGAACTGGGAACCTCCTTCCTTCTATTAAAGTCGGTTGAAAGGATTGCATATTTTGATAACAACTTACAATTTACATACTTAATTTGATACAAACAAGTAAGCTAAATAAAAACTTGTAAAAATTGAAAATTCTTTAAATAATTCACTTTATTTACAATTCTAGTAAATTTTAAAAATTTACGGCGGCGTGCTATATTCTGAGTGGCAATTATATCTAGACAACTTCCAACACTGAGAGCTTACCAAAGACAGTATCATTTCATGAAATCTTTTAGTGGGACAGACCTGCCTCCGGCCGAACTCTACGCGTGTTGTGAATTGCATAGAGGGACCTCTAATTACAAAGCGTTATTGCGAATCCCAAAGTAAGTTCTCGAGACAAGTCGACTGTGAATTTTATCGAAATGGAAGATGATCAAGATGGGCTAGCCTTTGGAGAGGAAGAAGAGGAGATGCACTTACATACGGCGGCGAGCCAGCATGCGACTCACCTGCAACAAACAACCCACTCATTACACTTCAGCTCACAGTCACACCTCCACCACTCCACCTCCGGTTTTCCCGTCATATAGTGCAGACTGAGTCAGATGACCCTATAAAAACTTTTTGGGGTTTATAACAAATGCACCGCAATCGCAACCGATATTTTTATTTCTTAACCTACGATTCCTGACGAATCATATAATTTACCATTTATATAGATCACGATTGGGTTTCTTAGGTACTAATCGTGGTTGATAAAATCATAGTTTATTAGTTTGTTCAATGATTACACCAACAGCTGCAGCAAATAACCGACTTATAAAAGTTGAAAAACCCCCGACATTTTAATTTTAAAGTTCAATATCTCAAGAACGGCTGAACCGATTTTGATAAAACTTGTCTAAGAACCATCGCCTGAAAACATGTTTTCAATTATAATAAATCGCACTCATATCGGTTCATCCGTTAACGAGCTGCGGTGCCACAGACAGACACATAGATACACATGTTAAACTTATATTATAACTTTTTTTTTTCGTTACGTCGGAGGTTAAAAATACATAATAGTGAGTAGTGTTTATCACCGATTAACTAAATACTACAAACAATAATAATAAAACAAGACAAAAAACACACTCTGCGTCGTGCCCGATCTAAAGGTCCCCAAAATGCTTGGAGACCTGTTGGACCAGCCACGACCCAGTTGCGGTGTTATTCGGTTAATGTTGATTCTATGGTGTTATTACATATACCGATTCGGATAGTTGCCTCAGATATATAATGTGTTGTGGATGTGCATTCTGTGTCTATTAAATTATCATTGTATGGTAGCTGTTATTAGAATGAATAGGTTTATTTTATATCAAAGCCAAAAAGTTCCAAGTTCCAGAGTAAAAGGACGAAATGAGAGCTCTGCGTAATTCAATTTAATAAAAGATAGACCTTTCAAATGGGATTGATTTTCTGTCAACATGGCCCAAACTTGTTTACTTCTCGCGGAGGAACAGCCTCCTCGGATCTACCTAGTCTAGAGATAGATGAATGCTTTGAATATAGTTAGAGCTTTATAGGACATCAATGTATGGGAACCAATATTTTTGACTGAATATGGGACTCGCTTGCCAGGAGCGGCCGAAGCCTGCATGGAAATGCTTAGGTGCAGATGCAAAAATAAATTTGCTACTGGATGCAGGTGTTTCCAACAACAATTAAAGTGCACCGAGTTGTGTGCTTGTTATGAGACATGTTAATCATAAATATATGTCCGAATTTGAGTATATAAATCCTTCAATCAGAGTAACAATAATATATAGTAGAGCCTGGTGTGACTCATGACCAGGAGTGGACGTCCCCAACTTAAAACATATCCAGAGAGCGTGGGATACTCCACGCCACAAAGCAACTCGTGCCTCCCGTATTAATAACAGTCCGGACGACGCTGACCAGGCTCGTATTTTGGCGGTCTCGGCGAGTGAGTCAGGCCACTGGTTGCATGCCCTCCCTTTCCGTCAGATAGGAACAGATCTGGATCCAAGCACTTTAAGGACTGGAATATGCCTGAGACTTGGATCCCGAATCTGCGTTCCCCATATTTGTACCTGCGGCAAGAGTGTAGACCAGATGAGACGACATGGTCTCTCTTGCCCTAGAACCGCCGGCGGTTTATACCGCCACGGCACCATCAATGACTTGGTCCGCCTCTCGCTTGGCAGCGTCTCTGTGCCCGCGACCCTGGAGCCAGCGGGTATGGCAAGAGACGATGGTAAGCGTCCCGACGGTGTCACGTTGGTGCCGTGGAAGTTAGGGGGGCCCTGGTGTGGAACGCCACATGTGTGGATACTTTTGTGCAGTCCCACATCCAGGCAGGCAACTCGCTCCCAGGCCGACGCTGCAGCTGACCAGGCTCAAGTTCTTAATCGCCGCAAATACTCTTCCTTATTGAGTAACTACGAGTTTGCGGCGCTTGCGGTAGAGACACTGGGTTCCTGATTGGCTGACATGAAAGCCTTTATGAGAGCTGTCGTCGCGGCTGGTAGACGCAAGAGCTGGCGCTTACATCTCGCAGAGGATTTCCCTCCTTTTTATTATTTTTATTTTTAGCTTTTCATTAGGTATATTTTAAGTTATTATTTATTTTGTTTGTTTTTCTTGTATATTTCATAGATCCATAGTTATAATAGTTTCAATAGTTAATAAATCATTGTAGGTATATAAACTGAATTGTCATTACATAGAAAATAAACATAATATATAATCAGAACTGTGACTTGTTGGTTTTATTTTGAACCAGTTAATTGAAATCATAAAACGTAAGATTATTCGCAATTAAAAATATAACACACATGCTTACAAACGAAAACACAGCTATAAACTACCTAAAAAACCATTGTAGATGCGAATACATTATATGATTAAATATTCAAATAATAATAAATTATAACATTTTTTGGGCTCCATATTTTTATAAAGTAAAATTTTTACGTGCCTGCTGTTCCCAATTTTTTTTATAGTTGCGTGTCATACTTTTGTATATATTATTATATATTTTTCGAATTTACATAAATGTGGCTTTATAATCATATTTTTTATATGCCGAAATCATTGCTTGTTTTCACGTAATAGACACAGAAAGACATTTTTTTAACTGAGATTTTTCGACTTTTGGCTTTATTTCATGTTTTTTCAATGAAAATATGTTATTTATGTCCCAGAAAATGATTGGCCATCCTCAATTTATCTGAAAACGATACCAAACATGCCCTAGTCTGTATAAAAAATATGATAGGAGGACCGAAAGAACACACGGCAGAACAAAACTTCCCCCCTCCCCCAACCCACCATCGGGGCGTCCGCCCTAGTCTCCCGGGCGTTTTCAACTCTAGTCTACCTATGTAACAAGTGTGCCAAGGCTCATGCTTTAATGTCAAAAATATTGGTGTTGTCCTATAAAGCCCTAACTATTACCCAGCATTAAACGTCACTAGCAACTTGGTCTGAACAACGAACTTGAAGCCAGCAGCGAGTCCTGAGTAAAACACATTTATTTTAAATATTTCACAGTAAATATTCAAGAGGCTGCCGCATTTGACTGGCGCACTTCCGACCGGAGATGCAACGTTTGCAAAACACTGCATTCGCAAAAATTATCTACCTATACCAGCACACAGGATGTAAATCCTTGGAAACGTGTTTATTATGGGTAGGTATGATTATGTTTCACAATTTTGTTTAAATAAGTAAGTGAATAAATATTGGGGGACATCTTACACAAATCGACCTAGTCCCAAACTAAGCAAAGCTTGTATGCTGTGGGTACTAGACAACGATCATCCAAGACTCAGGAACAAATATTCGTGCTAAACACACACAAATAACGGCCTGACCGGAATCAGAACCCGGGACCTCCGGCTTCGTAGACAGGGTCAGTACCAACGTGGTCGTCAAGTGGTGTTTAAGCTGCTTTTATAGAGTACTACCTACAATACCTACTGAAAGACCGAATCCTGCCGCATGAGTGATGTATATCAAAGAAAGGAAGAGACAGAAAGGTTAAACCCCGCGACGCGACGCTATGTACGCGGCTCCTGTGGTTTCGTACTTACATCCAGGGGGGTTGACAGGACACTTGAAGTAAACGCAAATGTGGCAGAAAGATTGTCATGCCGTGTACAAACAGCAAATAATATGTACTTAAATTGGGTCCAAGTCATATACACAGTTGAAAAAACAATAGTCTCCTTGGCATTGTAAAAATAAAAGTATAGTCGTACTTAAGAGCTTAAAACGTGCATGTAAGATGCAACTGAAAATGACACCATCACAGGAACCTGTATGTCCCTAATAAGTAAACTTGTCAGCGTTTTGTCAAATATAACGCTGTCAGTCACACGCCCTGACATGAGAATGTGAAACGCGAAGTTGAACCTTATAGAAGTGCATGTATGTTGATATCGGTTTGGCCGCCATGACGGATAAATGCGTCGTTGGCGTCGAACTGATGGTGCACAGATATACGCCGTTGGCGAAAAGGTTAAGGCTTTTATTTCGTTGTAATAAGGTAAACGAATTTCGGTTAACTGCGTCGCCCATGCGATAATTAATCTAGTTTGAATGCTAGTGCTCCATTATATTAAGAAACAAAAATGTAGAGCCCTTAATGGTGAGCGGCGTCATCCTCACCGAACCCTTGAAGCAAAGCACCGTCCGTGAATTAATTCTGCCTCACTACTTACTAACAGATGAATCAGA
Source organism: Notocelia uddmanniana (assembly GCA_905163555.1). Taxonomy (NCBI): domain Eukaryota; kingdom Metazoa; phylum Arthropoda; class Insecta; order Lepidoptera; family Tortricidae; genus Notocelia; species Notocelia uddmanniana. The sequence goes on from LR991055.1 coordinate 31,484,778, forward strand.
TGATACAGCTCACTTCACATGGGCGGACTATTTATCGCATATTTTTCATTTCCCAAACGACGGCACCGTCAACTTTTCAGACATTAGTAAACCTACAGCTCCGCGATTCACAACTTGCCCTCACCTCACCACAGTCCCTATTTTATCAAGGGCCAGAGAATTGTAACAACTGCGGATAGTCGAAGGCTGTACAAATTTGCGGCGAATTATTGGTGAGCGTTGTGATTATTAACAGGCCAGCTCTTTCCTCCGGCGGGCAACAACATACGTCACTCGGTCACGCGATAAGTGATTCAGGAAAACCGGACTCGTATCGGACTAAGTAACTTCCCGTTAATTTTGCCTTAACCTAAACTATTTTATAATTTTGTCACTAGCTTAGCTTTTAACATAAAGAATTATTGGAATTTCCCGAAAACACGTGATTTCAGGGATTACAATTACATTAAGTTACGCTCTGGTTCCCGTCCCGTCCCGTTGTGGTGACTTATGCTATTTCACTCCGAGCTAGGCAGCATTCTAATAAATACACCTACTTATTGTGCAGCAGTGGAAAAATTACAGCCGATGTGCAACGGACGAGTCTCAGTGAATGACTCAACGTTTACATGGGATAGGTATTTCATAATTTGTTTATCTGTAAATTGAGGGCTGTGTGGTAATCTTCAAACATGTGTGCTTGTGTTATGAATGATATGATATGAATTTCTGATTTCGTTAAAGTCAGCACTTCTGCAAAACGAGAGGCTGTTTGTGAGGCTGGGATTCGCGCAAACATACACCGTTATTTGATCATGCTTTCAATTTGGTTGGATATGTTCAATATGAACTTGGGCTGATATACACCGGCGAACCAGTACGCGACTGACGTTCGATCACGCACAATTGTTGCGAATCTCTGGTCAAATTATATTAGACGAGGTGACCGTCGAGACATGTTTTGTGAACAGATGCTGTACCGGGTGGACCCGGGGCACAGAGTCAAGTGGAGGCAATCAGCGCAGCCAGCGACCTTCAGACGCCTATTCAATTACTTCTCGCGCTCGCGCTGAATCTGGCTAAACATTTCCAACTCTATACAAGTGTTTGCTATTACGTAATGGACTCGAACACAACTAAGCCTTTTCGCATTTACGTCACCATAAATCTTTGATGCAATCCTTGAAAATTGTTTAGGAAGCAGCTTAGGTGGTCAGTGGTTGAAGTGAACGACTGCCAGAGCAGCGGTGACCTTCGTGTTAGGAGCGAGCGAACAGGAAACAAGTACAGTCGAACTGCATTGTCGCACACCGCAATAATATATACTTATTACTTATCTGTCCAGATACATATATACCTATAACAGGTAACGAGATGAATCAGATGAATAATGTCTAGGTACGAGTAAGATATCTAAAACACCTCTAACTAACGTTTAAGTCAATGCTAATGATATTTTTGCTAAATATCATATCATAAATATATCGTTGGTTTCCTTATCGAAATAGCAACAACAATATTATTAGGAGAAAATGTCTCGATATGTAAGCCCACTTGTGCTTCGTGGTGACTTAGTGAGTCAATACGGTAAAGATACATTGAAGTAATTCTCTCTAGCAAATAGGTAATAAATAACATATCATGTCAACCTAGAGACGTTGCACGCGAGTCATGAAGACATGAAACAACACAAATTGCTCAACATGTTATATACCTCTGTACACCGTAGCAATTGCAAAAGACAAAGGACACAGTCAACACAGTGTGATAACAATAGCCGGGAGCGTGTGGTGCGGCGGGCGCCGAACAATGCTTATCATTATCGCAACGTGCCGTGACGTCGCGCATGTGGGACGATAGCGCGCCGTACCTGCAGAAGCAGGAGACGGTGTCGTCGAGGTCGAGCGGCAGCGCCGTGGCCGGCGGCGGCGACACGCTGCGGTACTTGACGTGCAGCACGCGGCTGGCCACGCGCGCGCCGCTGCGGCGCAGGATGCCGGCGGGCCAGCGCGCCGGCTTGCCCGCGCTCTCGTCGCTGCCCGAGCTCATCACCATGCGACGCCGACGCCGGCGCCTTCGCGAGACGCCGAGCGCGCTTCGCAGCGAAAAAACCGACGCGACGTTCACTCGTGCGCGCGGTACACGACTGGCGGCGCGGCCGCGGCGCGCGCGCGGTGACATCACGCCTTATCAGCGCACCTGAGCGTCCGAGGCCGAGGCGCCGCTATACCGTGCTTTCGGCATATCCCTTCCTCAATTACTTTGTTATCACTCTTATCAAGATCTTCCTACGGGTCCTTGGGCTCGAGACTAAACACATCGTTTGACAAATCACGACATCTGCTGCGTCCGCGCTAAAAATGGTATACAGTTGAATAGTAGGCTATCTGACTGAATGGTAGGGTATATTGCTAATGTTTGTAAAAACTTGTGGGATATACACAAAAGCTAAAATGATATTATATCAAAGATATAACAATCCACTATGTCAGTCCAAATGAATCATCACTTCAGACCGCGACAACCTTGACTGCCAAGAAAAAAGACGACCTAAAGTAGTAAACTTGAAGGTAATATACATAGTAAGTAAATAAACAAAGATTTTAAGACAAATGTGTAAATTTGGAATGCAAATTATCATAATTAAATATGTTAAAAGTATAGTCAAAAACTTGGTGTCCCATAAACAACTGTGTGACCAGCAATGAGTTTTAAAAGCGCTGAATAACTTCAAATCACTAATAAAATTAGCCCAGCCAGCACGGTAACTTATACCGTAATGTTTATGCGTTTTAATACATTCAGGCCATTAAACGTGACGGTATAAATAACTCTATGTATTTATTTAAGTATGTATTTATCTATATAAGTATGTATATCGTCGTCTAGTACCCATAGTACAAGCTTTGCTTAGTTTTGGGACTAGGTCGATTTGTGTAAGATTGTCCCCCAATATTAATATTATCTGTGTATTTATTTTCGTACTTAAGCTAGGTTTCTTGCGGCCTTCTAACGAGGAAGTCTCCTTGTATCTTCTAATTATAGTATAAACTAGGTCACGCTTAATTCCAAAAAGTTTCTATGCCGCAAAAATTGCACTAGGTCTATCGCCCTTAAGATATTTTGAAATAAAAGGCTCCCGAAACCGCTTCATCATGGATTAATAGCGAACGACTTTAGCTAAACACTTTTAAAATATCGTTATTTATTCATGACAATATAAACTTTAAACTATAATGACAAAAATGTTTGCAAGTGGTCTAGGTTTTTTAAAATCAGTGCTAAAAAAGTGTATTCGAACATATTGGACACCACCACTACCACTATATCAGCCCTAGGACGTCCACTGCTGGACATAGGCCTCCCCCAATTTCAGAGATGGTGGAGATACTGCGATCGCCAACCCGCATGCCAAGCGTGGCGATTATGGCATTTACCCCCCATGAAATTGGGGGAGGCCTATATTGGACATGGTGTACATAATTGTTTACATTTACACCAATTGCCAGTGTTTCATGAAGAAGGTTTATGTGTATAATTAATAATTATTTGAGTTTTTGTGTGAATTTGCTCAAATATAATGATATAAATGAATGAGGAAAATTTAAGGAAAAAATCTTCAGAAACTCAGTGTGTTAATAATAAGCGCAATCAATAATTGGACAGTTATGCTAATGTCGTATTATTACTTATTAAATAAATAAATATTGGGGGACAATTTTACACAAATCAACCTAATCTCAAACTAAGCAAAGCTTGTACTATGTGTACTGGATGATGATATACATACTTGTATGGATGAATAACTACTGAAATACATAGAAAACATCCAAGAGTCAGGAACAGATATCTGTGCTCACCACACAACACAAATAATGCCCCAACTGGGATTCAAACCCGGGACCTCCAGATTCATAGAGCAGGGTCACTACAATCTAAGCCAAAGTGGTTATCAATCTTATTAACTGACTCAAAGTCAAAGTATTCTTTATTCAAATAGGCCTAGCAGCAAGCACTTTCAAATTGTCAGTTATAACATGTTATTATACAGGGTGATTTCGGGGTCGTGGATCAAGAACCAGTTTTTAGACTTGGTGACTGTTGGCCATTTCAAAAAAATTGTAGTGACACGAAACAAACGCATTTCATTTTTAATTTATTTTTATGAAAAAAATACAAAATCACAAAAAAACATGGTTGCCCTACTCTCTTTGACGGATGGTAAGGAGAGTTGACAGTGGGGTAGGGTGACCAAGTTGTATGAAAAAGTTAAAACCCATTAAAATTTGTAAAAAAAAGAAAACTATTTGAGTTATAAACCTTCATACCGACCCCAAAATCACCCTGTATTAATTAATTATTTAGAGCAATTTATTGATGCTATTATTATTATTTCCGGAATAAAAACTATCCTGCCCTACACTTAGGCTGGGTTGCACCGACTTACGATCACAGACTGATCACCGTTAAATATGGCGCCAGCAGCCGTCATCCCATAGAAACTTGACAAACTTTCCATACATTCAAATTTTAACGAACACAGCTTATGATCGATCACAGACGGTTTGGTGCAACCCAGCCTTAGTGATGGGTAGCTACCGGTAATATTCCCAAGGCGGGTATTTTCCCAGTAATGCTACTAGTAACATTACCGAGGATCGGAAATTTACGGTAAGATAGAAAAATTAAATAGTAAGTAAAGGATTTTTTATGTTTGATACTTAAAATAGTCACCATTGGTTTCCTTTATTATAATTAAAAATAAGTAGTTCCCTTCAGAAAGTAAATGCCCAATCTTACCAGTAACTTACCCAATATTACCAGGTATCTTACCAATGCTACTGGAAATATTACCGTCCCGTAAATTTACAAAAGCCATTTTTTTTTAATTGAATTTCTTCCGTCCAAAATAAAAGAACATATGTAAAAGTCAGTTCATTACTTATTTATTTATTTATTTATTCATAGGAGAACCAACAGCAATAAAACTAAGTAACAACATTATTAGTTACAACAGAGCCAATTACAGGATCTCACATATAGCGTTTGAGTAATATACTTAAACAAAGTACTAAAAACAAAATGCGTACTCGGAACACAGTTACACATCCAACAGCATTATTTCAAATATTGGGAAAATTATTACACAATGAAAAAACCATTACTTGTGAATACAGTGCCACTTACAGCGACACAACGCAATGAATGCAGCCTAAGCTCACTGTGTACTCACAACTTAGTACTTACACCTCAACTTATTAAGAGGAAAAGTATATAAGAAGTTTATAAGTGACATAGCTTATTGTTAAAAAATAAATAAAATAAAATAGTTTGTCAGCGAAAATACGCTTTCTCCATGCCTCGCCTCACAGAGGAGATTTTGCAATTGAATATATCAATATCTAACTCCTTGGATATCCGATTCAAACCATGACCTGCGCGTCTCAAAAAACAGTTCTTCCTGTAATTTGATGATGTAGTTTTAATTGATATAGGCGGAAAGTGTCTTTTGGAACGAAAGGGGGTATTAAATGAAAGCTTACTAAGCAATTCGGAGCAGTCAACAGCGCCGCTGGTGATTTTTAAAATATAAAGAATATCCACTATTTCTCTACGTTGAGTTAATGGAATAAGGTGGTGCTTTTTGCATATACTAATATAATTATGAGATTTATAGGGATGTTTAATTTTAAGACATAGATATTTTACAATTTTTTTCTGTACTCGTTCAATTCTATCAATGTATTTATTATAGCAAGGGTTCCAAATTTGAGAGGCATATTCCAGCTTACTACGAACATACGAACAATAAAGCACTTTTAAAGTTTTGGCTTGGTTGAAATGAGCAGAGTTTCGCATAATGAATCCCAACATTTTAAGGGCACTACTAATGATATTCTCAATATGTTTATCAAAGATTAGTTTTGAATCATGTAGTACACCAAGATCCCTCATGCACATAACCTTTTGCAGTTCGTGACTCTTTAATACATAAGAAGTTGGTACTAAATTACGCTGCCTTGAAAAAGTAATTGTAAAACATTTGGATGGGTTTAGGTCCAATTTGTTTACATGGCAGTATTCATCGAGACGTGATAAATCTGACTGTAATAATGCTGAGTCAGCGCTGGATCCAATCTTTAAGAAAACCTTCATATCATCGGCAAAACACAGAAGCCGGGAATTGATAAAACAGTTGCTGATGTCGTTAACAAACACATTGAACAAAAGAGGACCGAGAAGTGATCCTTGCGGAACCCCACTTGGGGCTGTAACCCACCCAGACATGTAGTTATTCACGACAACAGCTTACAAAAATATATTCTTTTTAGGGTTCCGTAGTCAACTAGGAACCCTTATAGTTTCGCCATGTCTGTCCGTCCGTCTGTCCGTCCGTCCGCGGGTCCGTAATCTCAGTGACCGTTAGCACTAGAAAGCTGAAATTTGGTACTAATATGTATATCAATTACGCCGACAAAGTGGTAAAATAAAAAGTGGAAAAAAATATTTTATTAGTGTACCTCCCCTATACGTAAAGTGGGGAGTGATTTTTTTTTTCATTTTAACCCTAACGTGTGATATATTGTTAGATAGGTATTTAAAAATAAATAGGGGTTTACTAAAATCATTTTTTTGATAATGTTAATATTTTCGGAAATAATCGCTCCAGAAGTAAAAAAAAATGTGTCCCCCCCCCCTCTAACCTTTGAACGATATGTTTTAAAAATATGAAAAAAATCTCAAAAGTAGAATTTTATAAAAACTTTGTAGGAAAATTATTTTGAACTTGATAGGTTGAATAGTTTTTGAAAAAATTACAAAAATAATTTCTGAACTAAGTTTGTAATTTAACCGTATAATCCAAACTCTTTCTTTAGTTATCACCGTCCTCTGTGGGCCCGTTTTTAGGGTTTTTGTGTTTCTGTACTTAATATGTCAACTTAATGTGACGTACGGAAAACTACGGAACCCTACACTGAGCGTGGCCCGACACGCTCTTGGCCGGTTTTTATTGTATTGCAGTCAAGTCCATGATAGATTAAGGTATTTTACCATTACTAATAACTACCATCATTACTTAAAGAGTCAAAATATGTTCCTATTGATTTTTATTTGATTGGAAGACTTCCAGATCAACTTCGATGTCTGAAAAATTATCTTCAGAATCGGAGGAATTTGAATTTTAAGCAATTTCACTACTGTTCTGGTTTATGGGCACTTTCGGTGATTGGTGTTAGCTTCCAGTTGTTAATTTTCCAGCCCTATTTGTCTTGAGATGCTTTCTTTTTTTAAATGGATGTTTGAAAACGTAGGGAACGACCTCTCTACTACTGCGGAAGTTGTAAGTATAGTTAGGATTTTAAAAGCTATTTATCTTAAAGCTGTGTAAGCAAACAATGCTTCCCACCATGTGACTGATTCTGTAGTTGCTGCCAATTTCCACACCAAGTCTTTTCGTCAAAGATTGTGACTCTTATTGGTCATGACAATTCAATTGGACTTTGGGATTCACCTCCACAATTAAATGACACCTTGCACCCGTCCACGTTTTTTTGATTTGTCAATTGCACACCTAGACGTTTAAAATGGATAGGTTTCAGGGCCTTCGTTTTCCTTTGTCAATTTATCATTTGAGACAGGCAAACTATCTTTATGTAAACGCTATATACACTAATGGACTGCATAGTAATTGCCTTCTGGAGTAAAAAACAATTGGACTCCTGCTTTTAAAATCCACTCCAAAGAACACAGTTCCGACCATGTGTCTTCGTTTAAATGATTACATCTGTAACTTCATTGAATGTTTATTTACTCAATGAACTTGCAAAGAATTGTAATAACGAATGAACCATTTTATTATAATGTTTTTCTAGATAATCTAAACAAAATGTAGCTTTGGATACCCATGAGGTAACTTTCCCATTTTTTATATTAACGTGTAAGTGCTTTATGAATTGAAGTTTCTCGAGCGGGTTTTCGGAACTCTGTTCCGAGAATACGAGACTGAGCAATCATTTATATAATAACTCTTACTGAACTTGCCAATCTTCTTCGCTTCTTTTATTTAAGAGTTTCTGATAAGACACGACCTTAATCTTCTCTTTTATTTGTTTCTTCTTTGCCTTCCTCTTTCCTTCAATCTTCCCTCCTATAATGGTCTTAAGGTAAAGATCATGCCTTAGCAAATGTCCTATCATAATTCCTCTCCTATTCTCTATGACGGTCAGTATTTGTGTCTTTTCCTTTATTCTTTGCATTACTTCTTCATTTGAGACTTCAGTCAACTTGTTGCCAATATCTGGCGTATTTACTCGATGTTTATTATATTTCCCACAAATAAGTGAAGCGTACGTGCCAACACCCTGTTCATGTTTTTCGTGTAAAGGGCGGCCTATACTGACCATATTTGCTCCATTATTCGTCACCACTACAACAAACTTTGAAACGTGAAATTCTTCCTTTATATTGTGATTTCTTCATATAATTAATCGGCTATTGTGTCTGTTGTATTTCTTGTTATAACGTTTGAAGCTATCTTTCACATCATCGGAACTTTTTTGCATTTTATGATATAATAGGTATGAAAAGTTCCTAAAATTTTCAAAGTTGTACACAACACTGCATAAGCTCCATTATTAACCATTATTAGTTATTTTCCATAAAATGACAAAACGCTTTACTTTTCGGTTTTGTTGGGATGTTTTAAATGAGCCCTATGCACCATTTCCAAGATAATTCTATGATAATAACCAAATTCTAAGATAATGTTTTTGAATGATAGACAAGAGAGACAAAAGATACTATGCGTAAAAGACAAACATATACATATATCTATGCCTATAGCATGTTGAAACAAATAAAGTAACCATTGCCTTAAGGAATATTTCATCAGTTTCGTATAATTTCGTAAATTACCGCCTTTTGGGAATATTACTGGTAACATTGGAAAGTTACTGGTAATATTCCCAAATAGAAAATTACTGGTAACGGGAATATTAGCGCGGCACATCACTACCTACACTGCATTGATGTACCATTTGCCTGATAATAACCATATGGGAATCTAATTACGGACATACAATGAAAAGGATATTCACTTAAGTATGTCCATGTCTTTTTAATATCAGTTTAATTATGTGTAATGAAAATTGGTCAAAGTCATAAAGAAGCTAATGAAGTAATGATAATTATGAGGCTGATAAACAAAAATATGTAGTTTTCTGGATAAGTCTTGAAAAAATTAATTTTATGTGTTACAAAACACAAAGCATGTGTTTCTGTGACAAAGGTAAAACCATTTTAAAAGGGGGATAAATGAAGGGCATCTCATAACAGTCATAACCCTGTTATGATTCAATATTACAATCATATTCCTAAGAGTCTATGTCAGTATTGTCTCTTGGCTTACCAGGACAGGATAGACTAACAACAAGAAGAAGTGATCAACCTATTTATGTTATATCCTCAGGCATGTAAACAAGGGAAATGCTGCAGGCATCTCATCAACTTACAGATTAAAACTAGGTAAGCCAATTCATCCAAAAAAATATATTTAATTTTAAAAATTGAGAAAACAAAATAGGAACACACAGGTTTTTAAAAATAGACATGACAAACTATCTAAAGCAGTGAATTAGTGCATAGTGAACTATGATTTAGACTTATTAGTGTGAGCTGCCTGTCTAAAACAATATAATAATAAACTTCTAAAAGAAAGGAAAATTATGCATATGGCTACACTGCTTAACAATAACAACTAGATGTATTTGTAGAGATCAATGACCCTCATGCTACCGGAGTTACATAGAAACTGTGCAGTGTATACTTTTATACTTTTCTTAAAAATGTAATGATTAATGAAAATTTAAATTTATGCAAAAAAGCATTGTTCTTTTGTTTTCAAACATTTTCCCAAAACTTCAAATGAGTACGAATAGTTTATTCATGCTTAAAAGCCTGTTATAAGGTTCTCCTTAGGCTATACACTAAAGAGTCCATTATGTTTGTGGTAGCATTCAATATTATCTGTAAAAGCCTAATATACATTTCTGAAGTTTAAAATTCAAGAACATGTTACAAACAAACAAACAACAACATGTTACAAAGGCACAGATTTGGTTGAAGATTTCAAGATATCAATCATATTCAGTCTCCAGATGCTGGTTGTTTCCTAACTGGGCACTATATCTTAATTACATTAGGATCATTCAGACTGAAATAACTTAGACTGCGTTTTTATTCCATTTGAGTTCAGAACTGATGATGCACAAGTTTATATGTAACTCAAATATTGTGTTTCTACATGAATATCAGTGTCAGTGCTTTCCAAACAGATAACAAAGCAGTGAAGTTAGTATAAGGGCACAGAAAGTGTTAAAGTGAGTGCTTTGCCACTCACCCCATGAACCAGTCGACGGTGTCGCGCAGGTACTCGGGTAGCCGCTCCAGCTTGACGGCTGCCACAAGCTCGCGACCAGAAACACAGCGCCCGGCGCTTGCTGCTTCGCCTGCCTCGCACGAGCTCGACGAGCTCCGACCCGCGCCCTAACTAGCCGCCAGCATCACACTTCACGGAGCCCGAGCGCGCGCACCTAACTGTAACGTTCGTGCGCGTTCAAAATCTTTAAAGCTAACTAGAGCGTGTCACAGTCACAAAGTTATTATTGAGTTTCATTACAGCAGCAGCTGAGCTGAATTCGCCATGTTGCGCAACTCGACCGTTTATTTATAGATAAAACGAGTTCCCCGACGTTTGTTACGACAACGAAGGAATTAACGAAACACTGGCGTACAAAAATTAAGCCTTTACATTCAGAAACAGAAGTTTACGATCATTTTACTGTTTTCTGGAAAGAGCTAAGCTGACAAATTGACAAAATTTCTCACAAACTCAAATAAATATACGCTGGCAACACTCAGACTAACTGTCACATTAAGCTTTCACCCTTTTCTCCCGTACGAAAATTAATCGATTCATAGTTCAATGTTTTATATTTCATAGTCTGTTTTATTTTTTATTTTACTTATCATCAGTCAAGAACCAGATGATAAATGAGGTTACACTCTGAATTATTTCTGGAAGTGAATTTTATATAAAATCTTTATTTTGGAACGCATCCTTAATTTCGTTCTTACTTTTGCATACTTTTGTGATCCATTTTCAATTTAGCATTTTATTAAAATATAATAATTGATATATGTGTATGTAAACAAATAGTAGTACAATTTAATGGTTAATTATATTCTGCAGAATAAAATAGTTTCACGATGTATTGAATGCGTTATAACCTAACTTTTAAATTGTCATTGTCAGTAATGTCAGTGTCGTTAATGTCAAATTGTTGTCACATTATGTAGCAGCACGAACGATACGATCTCATCTGATCCATCTAATCGATCACACGGTCTACTTACGGCTCAAGCTCAATTATTTCTCGTAGCTTATAGTTCATTGCATTCAAGTTTCATAAAATCAGCGGAGCAATCCACATTTCTTCAAAATGTTCCGCTTACCATTCGGTGAAAGGGTCGACCCCATGGAGGAGAAACGTCAAGCTAGAGAAAACACCATCAATAGTGTCATTACATTTTGTATACTCTGCGCTGCCATAAGAGTCGGTTAGTATATATATATATATACCTATAAGTTGGCCAAGCTACCATTACTACTCTGATCGTGGTCTGATCTGATCCTATATCAATCCCAGCCTGACCATCCTTCTGTTCTGTAGTCTCGTCATAAATACATGATTGAAATGATCCTTATTGTTTACTTAGTAAGCCAACTAAATTAGACCATGTGAATGTTGTAACTTGTACTATCGGCCAACGCTACATAGTGACACTGCATTCTCTATTTAAACTATCTAATTGACTAATAGAAACGGGCACCCTGCAAACGATTTTGTTGAGAAAGTGTGAACCCGTAGCATTAGCCGATAGTACATCTGTAAGTACATAGTCAAATTGAGTACAGTTTGCTGAACAAATAAATGAGGCCATGTAAATCAAAATGTTCTGATACAAACTAGAAAATTAAATTATTAATTGCTGGAAATGCACATGTGCTTGTTATTTTACAAATTGGCACCTAACCATAGTGAATGTTTATTTTTATAATTACCTGCCCGGCTAGTATGATAGATTATACCGTCACATTTTATGTGACGTTTCAGTACATTTTGGCCATATAACGTGACGGTATAAGCTATCATACTAGCCGGGCTGTACTATTGTTTGAGAGATGGAGTTTAGGTTTAGTTAAATAAGCATTCCAGGCCAAGAATTTAAATTAAAGTGTGCCTTTAGTGGGATTTGCTGTGAGTGCTCTGTCCGGCTAGATGTTGTCAAAACATGCTGTTCCTAGACGTATCTCAAGTGTTATCATTTCAAAGGTAATATTACTTTTAAAGAAAAGAATTAGTATTTATACATAATACACACACACATTTGTGGGGTACACAGTGGGCCAGCATTTGCACTAAGATGATACCACTGTGTCCTTTCACCACTTTCTGTTGTCTTGTCTAAATAGACAAGAATACAGTGGTAATCCTCTTAGTGCAAATCCTTCAACTGTCTTTACACCAGTGGCAAATCCGCATAGCTGATGGTAAGTCGTCCCCACGGCCTATGGACCTTTGCATTTCATGGTTATATACAATAAAAGTAAAAGTAGTTTATTCTTCAAATTAGGCATATTACATGCACCTATGAACGTCAATAAACTAGCACCGGTTAGGAAAAATATACCTCTGCCACGAGAAGAACCGGCGTAAGAAACTCGGCGAGGTGTAATTTTTTCAAAACAATATACATTGTATGATGTATAATGATTACTGTATTTTAAAATTGTAACACTTCTTTGATGAAGAAGAGTCCACATCCAGAACATTCCTATACATTGTGTACTCACTTTTCTTTGCCATTAAATTGAAGTTTAATACTGTGGATTTCATGACCTTGGTACTAATGACTTCAGGGCTATAGGAATACCACACCTAAGTCAATGAATTGAAAGCATGTTTTATATATAAAAAAAAAATCGATTGCAGCGACACAGAATAAGTAATAGTACAAGTAAGTAACAGTAGTAGTGGCTTCAGTTGAAACACCTATTGTGGTTGTAACTTGTAAGGATGGTTTAAGTCATGAAGTCATAATCAACAAATCAAGTGGTGCAAGGTCAAACCCTATAAATCAAAATAATTCCTTTTTGAAATGAGAACTCAACACCTTACGCGTTATAGTTCTGTTTTCAAAAAACCTCTTACGCAACTTATCAGGTTTGACTGCACACCCCTCGAAATTCCTAAAAATCCCATTCTGATTTTGCGACTCCGTACAAACAAGTACTGATGTAGTGAACAATCCGTTCCGTCGTGTAATCTCTGAAAACGACTAGACCCCAAAGTGGCTATCAATTATCGTATTAAAAGATTAACACGTTCACATCTGTTAGGCTGAGTTGTACCAACTTACGATCACAGACCGATCCACGTTAAATATGGCGCCGAGCTGTCATCCCATAGAAACTTGTCAACTCAGACACAGAATAAATAATAGTACAAGTACAGAAGTTTCTCTGTTAACAAATCCCCCGTTTAGGTATGCCGAACGTGCCTAAACGTGGCCATCTCTTTCTATCGCAAGCAACGCGCTCTTTCGAGGCCCCGCCCTCAGCGCTAGGGTTACCATCAGCGAGAACCTATTTTATATAAGTACTCTATTATTAGTAGTATTGTTTACAATACAATTACGAATAGTATTTTTAAGGTTCCGTAGCCAAAATGGTGAAAACGGAACCCGTCCGTCCGTCTTTTCGTCTGTATGTGACAGCCGATGTACCTACTCGGAGACTATAATCACTACAAATAGGTACAATTAAAACATTTAGCTGGAAGGTGTGTTCTTCTCGTATGAACCGCTACGTAAAAGTGATGTGAAATGACGAAAAAATATTAAAGTAGGGGGAGGGGGGGGGGGGGGGGGCACTCCATACATGTAACCAGGGTCAGGGGATACAAAGTTTTAGATAATTTTTAAAGGCATCACTTTAAAAAATTAAAAAGAGGATTCTTAGAACCAACGTTTTCATTTCTGTCAACCGTTGGTGAATACCAAACTCAATGACTGTCAGTGTTTTGAGTGATAACTGTCAGTTTTTTCAACATTTTAAGATAAAGACACAGAATTTGGGTAACTATATAAAGATATTATTTATACAATAATGCTGCGGTTTTGACATAACGGATTATTTAATGATCGTACAGCGGTACAGCAGCGCGTGCCCGTGCGATCCGTAACGCTGCGCCGCAAGCATTGAATAGTCACACGACGTGTGAGCCGCCGGCCGCATGTACTTTGCGCGGCGCGATGATTGCGCGTCTATATATTGTACTTTGTGATTGCGTCACGGTAGTAAACCACCCCTGACTCAGAATACCAGAGTAGACGTCAAATAACATAGGTCGATTCACAAAAGCTGGCGCGGAATGTCTATGAAATTAATGACAGTTACATACATTTTCCGCGCCAGCTCTTGTGAATCGACCTATAATACCGCTACCCAGCGAGATGGTCATACACTAAATTGAATAAGAGCGATAGAGAGGCATATGTCATTTGTTGTCCTTCGCTTTTCTTTATTTGCCTCAATGTCATCTAAGAATTAAAGAGGCTGCTTATGGTAACCCACCAGACGTTTAAGATACGTTCTCAATTTAGCTGCATAAGAGCTTTTCTGTCCCCTTTGGTGAAACTCGTATGGGAGCTCTATAGAAATCCTTACTCTGAGCTTGTCAAACTTTCCATACATTCAGATTTTAACGAACACCGCTTACGATTACAGACGGTTTGGTAAATCAAACCAAGGAGCGCTCGTGGCCCAGCGGCGCCCGCGTACCGCGTGCGGTATGCGAGGTTAAGCAATGTCGGGCGAGGTCAGTCCTTGGATGGGTGACCGGTTTGAGTGGTTACTAACTGAGCACTCCCGTGCTTTGGAAGGCACGTTAAGCCGTTGATCCCGGTTGCTGTCTATGATAGCAGTCGTTAAGCCAAGTTAGAGGCCTCCGGGCGGCTTGAGAACTTCTAACAGTCAAGTTGCCCACTCACTTGACAAGCCTAATCCCAATAAGGTCTGGTTTCCCCCTCGGGTTGGAAGGTCAGATGGCAGTCGCTTCCATAAAAACTAGTGCCTACGCCAATTCTTGGGATTAGGTAGCGGACCCCGGGCATCCTTCAGGATGCAACTGCACTGGGAATAACGCTAGGAGGATGATGATCTAATAACTACGCTCTACACTCTTATCATATAAAAGTTGTTTTTATTTATGTATTTTATTTTGACATTGGCGTGACAGATGTTAAATAATATGGTAATTTATTGACACTTCTTCGGGTAATCGTATTACGAGTTTTCACGATGGGAACGAATTATTCACATGTCATGTTACACTGACGATTCAATATTAAACCTTTAGTCCTTATAATAAGGTTCACATATTGTCAGTTAAATATGGAAGATATTCATATCAAAATTAAATTTAAGGCATAGTTACAAAGCAAATTTCTGAATGTAAAGGGTTTAATATACAGGAGTATTTATGAAGTGTTTATGTTTGTTTGTTGCAGCCCCGATGATCCTGGAGCACAGCGGCGTGTAGTCACGCCACGTGGCGCATGGCGTGTAGACTCACCATCATCTATTCTGTTCTGTTTCGATTCTAACATTCTTTATCGAATAAAATTATTATACAGGGTGATTACGGGGTCGTGGAGCAAGAAAGAAGCATTTAACTTACTTTCTCCTAAGGATCACGATAGGTTAGGACTAACAGTACACCAGCGACTTATTTTAGTCAGCATAAAAAAAAAACTGCGATAATTCGAGATCATGGTCACCCTACTATTTCCCAAGAAAACTTATGTCAAGTGCATGGACTTAACAATCGTTGCAGTAAGGTTGTTATGACGATATTGATAGACAGATAAGAAATTTCTTCGATGCCTACTGCAATTACGTCGATTACTTTGTCGTATTTAGAAGGAAAAGACTGAATAAAATTTTTAACTTTATTTACAAAAACAACGCTAAACGTACTTCAAAAGTTGTTCAAAATGTGAACCCTGTTCCTGTTCGCACAATTCCGCCCGTCGCCTAAGATTGGCCTTTAATCTGTTCAGAGCAAAGCGGTTTTGCTTAACCGTTTCAAAGGCTAAAACAATCCGCTGGCGAAGCTCTTCTACGGTGTTAGATTCTTGCTCATACACCAATCGTTTCACCTCTCCCCAGAGAAAAAAGTCCAACGGTGTGAGGTCGGGGCTGCGAGGTGGCCATGGAACAGGTCCAAGGCGACCGATCCATCGTCGCGGAAATTGTTCATTCAAATAATCACGAACACGGTTATGGAAATGAGCAGGTGCACCATCATGTTGATAATGCAGGTTTTCCAAATAATGTTCCGGGACGCCTCGCAATAGTCCCGGCACAACTTCACGTAACAAGTCAAGGTAATTCATATCATTCAATCTACCTTCAATAAAATGAGCTCCGATAACAACATCGTTAATAACTCCCGCCCAAACATTTAAAGAAAATCGAGTCTGATATGCGTTTCTCCGAGTAAGATGCGGGTTTTCAGCACTCCAAAAATGTTCGTTGTGCACATTGAACAAACCTATACGCATAAATATACTCTCATCAGTCAACAAGATATTCGTTTCTTCATTTTCTAAAATCCATCGACACATGTTCATTCGTAAGGGAAGATCAGGGGCGGAGATATCCTGGAGAGGCAGAAAATGATATGGATGCAATCCAGAAGCGTTGAGCAGTTTCCAGACAAAACTTTGGCTGACATTGTACCTTCTAGCAGCCTGTCGGGTACTGCGTTGCGGATCTCGGAGAAAATATCTGAGTATGCGTTGATCCAGGTTCTCGGGATTGCCTCGCCTTGCTGGCCTGTCGCCACCTCGTGCTTGGGCGTGGGTTGGAACGCTGAACTGCCCGTATTCTCGAAGATTATGCACCATTGTATTAATCAAACGTCTAGTTGGTATTGGCAAATTGGGATATCGCTGATGAAACATTTCACTTGCTCAGGTAGTCTTGTGTGTTTGATAGTAAAACATAACCATATCTGATCGCTCGATATTAGAAAATGGGTACGGTGGAGGCATAATTAATTTATTTTATTTTAAATCTTTTTTGACACGTTTATTGACTTTGACGTGTTGTGACATTATTACTCATAAATTATTCAGTATTCTATCAGAGAGTTTGTTTTCTAAAAAGGTGTAATATTAAAAGTAGGGTGACCACGCATTTTGAGTCAATAATAATTTTTAAAATAAAAATACGTAAATAACGAATCATCTTTGTTTCAATTAAAATAAATACAGGTAGCATCGCAATCATTTACTGAGTCAGAAAAAAATGGTTGGGATCACGACCCCGAAATCACCCTGTAGTTGTCATTTTGTACTTTATTTTATTATTATTATTTATCCTTTGCCTTCTTGAATTAACAATACAAAACAAATGCTCTTTATTGCGAAAGCAGTACAGTCAGTGTCACATGGTACGTAGCAGCCAAAGTGGCCAAATAGTTCGGTGCTAACATCATACAAATTATATTATGTACCGAACTATTTGGCTGCTACGTGGTATATGTACAGAGGGCCTTCCGCGAACCAAAAACGAGGTGTCTCTCTCTCTGTCGCATTTGCATATTCAAGCGGAATAATAATATAATTCGAGGAAGATACTTCGTTTTCGGTTCGCGGTAGGTCCTAAGAACTCAGCGATTATAAGAGGATGCAATCAATACGCGGTACCACCTTAAGATTACTTATACGTCTTTTAGATGTTCAACATGGTGGAAGAGTCCAGGAATTGAACCTAGTATCTTTCTGTGTGTCGATTAAATATGCACGTGCGACAGCGGCAAATATTTCGGTTCGCGGTAGACCCTCCTCATGTTTTAGACGGCACGATAAGCCGTTGATCCTAAAGCCGTCGTCGTTTAGCCAAATTAGAGACCTTTAGACAGCTTGAGAACTTCTAACAGTCAAGTTGCCCACTCACTTGACAAGCCTAATCCCAATAAGGTCTAGTTTCCTCTATGGGTTGGGAGGTCAGGTGGCTGGCGGAAACTAGTACCTACGCCAATTCTTGGGATCAGGTAGCGGACCCCGGAGGATGCAACTGTACTGTGATAACCCTAGACAAAATGTACAACTAGATGTGATTTGAGTAAAATATTTTTCTCGCCTGTGATTTATAGGTAATGTATATTAATTAAGTGCTATTTTCATTTACTACTTATTTTAATTTAGACGCTTAGAGACCACGTACATCTCTAAGGACTTAGGAATAATGGACGCTCAGAGACCATATACATCTCTGAGATATTAAATTTATTGTACATATATACTTTTGTGTATTCGGACAGAGACCGTATATATACGTCACTAATTTTTTTTATATAATGTATTATAAGTTAATTTTAATTGAATATTGTGAGTTTGTTAATCACTATAGTTTTAAAATCATTATTATTATTGTCTACTTTTTTTTAGTTCTGCAATTCTGTTTTGAAAACATTATAATTATCATTGTCAATTTATTTAATTGTATAATTCATGTGTTGACTTGTAAAAGTGCCCTTGTGGCCTATTTGCAGAATAAAACTTTTGATTTTGATTTTTGATTTTGATATGTTGATTATTGGCTAGGAAATGTGGGCCATTAGTTTAGGTTGAAATTATTCTGTTAACACATTCACTGCCAGCCACGCCCCCCCAGGAACAAACTTGCATACAAGTGAACGCACGCGTGCGTCGGTGGCAATGAATGCATTAGTGGAGTCCAGTTAGGTCTGAGATGACCTATGAAAATTACTATATTTTTAACCTTTTCATCGCCAACGACGTATATACGTCGTACGGATATATATCCGTCATGATGTCCAATGCGAGATCAACCTACATGCATAGGGTTCCAACTTCCCGTTTGACATTCCCATGTTATAGCGTGTGAGTGACGGTGACGGCGTTAGTATCCGACAGAGCGTTGAAAAGGTTAAGTCAGCCTAGCCAGCACGATAGCTTATCGTCACGTTTTAGTTTAGTACATTTTGGCCATATAACGTGGCTAGCGCAAGCTAGACGGGTGTGTGTAATTCCGTACAAGGCGGGAATAAGTCGAGATGAAAAATTGAAGACATATTTGAACCTCACGCAAAATTTTGATTTCGACAAAAAGACATGGATATGTCAACTTATTCCTGCTATGTCCGGATTTTTTCTAGACTTGTGGACCTATTAGTCCATGTACTTGTTATCAAGTAAGCTACCGTTTCGGGCATATATTTAGCACGTTTCACGGCATTACAGAGGATGGGTGTTCAGGTCACCCGCTGTCACGCTCGAGATATAGGAAAATCGTGGTGACAAACCATAAGACCATCTATTTTATTGGTTTCCGGATCTCTTGTTTTCTTGGGTGCATAAAAACAGGATGTGAAAAAAAAACACCTTTTAGTTTTTGTAATAAATTACACTGAAGTTTATTTCTCACCATGAATACATATTGACCAATGTTACTGAACTCCGCACTTTAATACAACTCACGCAACATACATTTCTTACGCCCAAGGGAACCATTTGCTTTTTTTGTTTTTTTTTTTCATTTTATTTTTATTTATTTAGCTACTAGTTATAAAATCCTAAAATTTGATAATACAATGAAATTTAAGCATGCTTACAGTATACCACTAAGTCCTTTTAGCATTGAAATAAACGTTCATGATGTTAATAAAAATTGATTTAAGGTTTTCATATGTGTATATATACATAGCTAGTGTAATATATACGGAGATAGTTGTATGTAGCCCGCGCGGCGCGGGTATCGGGGTGCAGCCATACGTCCGAACGAACACTATACATTGTATACATTTGTAAAAAGTATCAAAATTGAGTAAAAGGCCTACAAAAAATTATCTCGAGATACTAATATTCCTTTACGTCGTACAACCTAAAAATTGACCTATTTAACGCCGGAGTCGCGCGGGCGAGTCGAGCGTTAAAGGGTAACGAACGTAGGTATTAACTATTTGGCTTAATTATATTCATATAATGTATGAGATGAGCGCGAAACAAGCGTGCGGCGGCTCCCGGCTAGTCCTCCGTCTCCTCGTCCTCAGACTCCTGCTGCTGCAGCCACGTCAGCCACGTGTTCACCTGCCGACACACTCGTCGTGTTAACCTCTAGCTAGACAATCAACTAAAATTTACAATTAAATTTTAATCTTCTGTAATAGTAAACAGAGTTTGTTTTATTTTGGACGCGACTCTGTTCCAATTGACAACTTTACATTTTTAAGCGGGCTCTTTTCCGACGAAATCATTTGACAATACCAAACATAATAAATAAATATGACAACATTTTTAAATTATCCAAAATAACCAAATGTCATACTAAAAGAGAGTAAGTGACAAGTAAGGCGTCACACTGTAGAAAATCATACAGTAGTACGATTAATAAGGCGGATTTACTGAAGAAAGTGTGCTGCTGTTATTTTTGTGCATTACTGACTGTCATAATAGGGATGTTGATTGATAGTCAAATCAGCAAGTTTTAATGAAACGTTAAAAACGCACAGTTTGTAGGGAAACAGCACAGACATCAGAGACAAGCAGACTTGCAGTATTAAGCCAGTCATTGTTCATATAGTTTTCGTTAAATCCTTATAGTGTTTCAAAATGAGTTAGAATGCGACAGATAGTACGATCATTTTCGGTTGTTTTAACGAATTGTCTCCATTTGAAAGCACACAAGAATGTTAAATCCGATATAAACTTAACACACCACATCGTCAGTTCAGTACAATCTTCAAAAAAAAAAAAAATTGGTTGTTTGTAAAGTAGGTTTACGATCGAGATGTTTACGTGATAACGTCTTACTTCACTTGCACTTCACTTATACCTGCGATCGCGCTCGTGAGGTTTTGGTGTGACACAAGTTTCTGAACATGTCACCCGACTAAAACGATTTTAAAGACGTTATCACGTCAAAACACTTATGAAGACAGAGACACTGACAGCTGAAGACCTGTCAGATGTCACTTGTCTGTCTCTCTCAAGCTTTTTAATATGTGCATTAGTGTGAATAGATCAGATGTACAGAAATCGTTCCAACTTAAATGAGCGGATCTGCTTTGGATATAGGGCGGGGGTGCAGGTGTTGAACTGACCTGGAACAGCGCCTCGCCCTTGCCGGGGTAGGCGTCGGTGACGTCCTCGCGCCAGCGCAGGAACGCGTCCTCCTCGCACACCTCCAGGTTGTACAGGTACATGAACCAGCGCAGCAGCATGCCTGGAAAACATAATATATCGTCGTCTACTATCTATTTCAACTATTAATTGTCTGGTAACAGCTGTCAATAAAGTACAGATTATGTTATCTTTGACGTATGATGGCATAAAACGTACTGGGTTGACAGCTGTCACCGGACTCTTTATATCTGAAATAGATATTAGTACCCATAACACAAGCCTTATTGAGCTTACTATGGGACTAGTTCGATTTGTGTAAAAAAATATCTCCTAATATTTATTTATTTCAACCGTAATCAACAACCGTTCTTCGTACACAAAAAAAATAAACTGTTCTAATTGTCGATAATTCGCTTATCAATGGGATAAAATCGCAACAAACGGCCCTGCTTTGCTGTCATAATATCACTGCGGACGATCATGCAAGACCACCTGAATGGATATTGAAAATTATACATGTGTATGTGTATGACAACCGTTAGTTGTATTTTTACCTGGGAACAACGTGTTAGAATACGATCTACCTAACAAAAACCCAAAAGACGGGGCACCTCTTAATGATCATGGAAAAAAGAAGAGTATATCGACATGGATGAACTGGTCAAAATTTTTACGGCCCGTTCACACGGAGCCCACCAGTGGGCGAATGTCGAGAATCACCAGGTTAGATAGAGAATCCGGTTTTTTACAGTCAAAATAGCAACTTTGTAAGTTAGTAGAGTAGTGTCATGAATAAAAAGAAAATTATTATAATCAGTCCGTAATTTAGATTACCAAAAAATATTGGACTCTTATTTTTTCCTTTGTAAATCAAACAAAAAGATACAAAGTTCAAGCGCGTCAGAGTTTGGGCGTAGGTGCTCGTGACGTCACGCAGAACTTTAACGGGTTATATCTTCATCAATTTTTGTTTTATCATTAGATCAAGTTTGTTTTTAAATTAGTTAACACTTCTGGCGTTCACTACTTCTGAAGGTGCTATTGGTACGTAAAAACATATTTTGGTGTTGTAGAAAACACCGTAGTCGTATAGTGGACTCACCCTTGGGATAGCGGTGGTGATGCGCGTGCAGCTGGACGGCGTAGACGGCGGCCAGCTGCAGGTCGGAGCGGCCCTGCAGCAGCGCCGTCAGCAGCGGCGCGTACGCCTCCGCCAGCGCCTTCTCGCGCTCCAGCGCCGCCTTGTCCGCCACCCCGGCGCCGCCCGCCGCCTCCGTCACGTGGCCCGCGATCAGCGCCACCAGCGTCGACACGAACGCCGCGTTCTGGAACACCGAGCGCAGGGGGTTTACAAGGGAGCGGTTTTGCTCTTTTTATACACTTTCTATCGCAATTTAATAGTGTTTTGTTTATTCTTTACTGTTTTTTTTGTAAACTAGTGTAGTATGCGTGTGCGCAACCATGGATTAATTGGCTGTTTACACCCAGGGCACACATTTGCTGCGTGGCGACCTAAGCCAACACGTTGTCTCAATATGGCCCGGAGCCGAACGTTATCGGCTTGTGAAGCCTCGAATCATTTCATACCTGTCGCACGGCGGGCTCGACGTTGGCCTTGATCCAGCGGTAGAGCACGGCGGGCGCGGGCTCGGCCTGCAGCTGGCGCGCGAGCTGCGCCTGCACGCGCAGCTGCGGCACGAGGTGCGCGAGCGCGCGCGCCTCGAGCGCGGCGAGCACGCCGGGCGCGTCCTCGGCGGCGCCCAGCCCGCCCGCCACGTACGCGCACAGGTTCAGCTTGCTCTCGGCGTACAGCTCGCCCGTCGCCGTCGGCCCGATCAGGTCCTGAATGCATACATCCATATGTTAATGAGGTTGCGGACTGCGAACAGCAGGCATTGGTTCACCAGTGCTGCGTATTAGCGGAGTAGGCAATCAAATAAAATAATTAAACACTACATGCATTTCCGCCAATCGCCGCGAGCACACGAGGAAGTCGACGGGTCTGAGTTCGTTCTAAGCCGTTTAATAATTCTCCCTACCGTAACGCAGGACGCAGGCGTAAAACCCGAGGCTTCATTGACCGAGCTATGAATTGCAAACTGAACTCGTGGAATGTACTAATCGATAAAAGCGAGAGTACAAATACAAATAAATTTATTGAATAACTGAGAGCCGACCACCTTAAAGACACATTTCGCTTGCAGCGGCTAACATCTGGCCGCGGCTTGTCCACTTTCGTTCACCAATGAAATTTAAGGGCGGGAAACAAGCATTTATTTTGTGTTATTTGCTACAGTGTAGACAGTAGGATATGGTCGTATTTTTTGCCTAACACGAAAACTACTAAAAAACGCAAGAACACACTTTTGTTAAAGCGATAACAGGATTCAAGGGTTTCTCATTTGGATAATTATGTCGTTCAAATTCAAAATTGTAAGTCTCAGTCTGTTTGCTACACTCGCTTCACACGTTGTTCTCTATAAACATATGCAACGAACAGGTGAGATGTGTGTCCCACGATCTATGGTCGTGAGATACACGTCCCACGATCTATGGTCGTCTTCCACAAAGGTTGAAATGCAAGTATTGATATACGATTGTAACGTTCTACTAAATTAATATGCGCCCTGTATTTAGGAGTGTAATGGACGCTGTATAACTTAATTAAGTCATCCATACCATAACCTAGCCAGTAAAGTGTGTACCACTATCCATTAAGATTGTTTGTGGTACACCATGTATAAGCAAGACTAAGTAGCTTTCATAATTGGGAAGATAAAACGATATATAATATTTGGAAATGCAACATGTGACGACGTTTATGTAGTTGTTTCTTTTCCTAGTAATTAGCAAAGGACCCATAAGATCAATCAAGATCCTTTGGAACGGGTGTGAGCAATGCTTAGGTTAGGCCTCCCCAGCTCCTCTAAGGTTTGGTGTTTCCGCGCCTTATACGATAGATACTTTTCGCACGTTCCAATAAATTTAATGGTGGCTTGATACATTCCTGGCCAGAAGAAGCGCAAAGAAAGCTTACAAGCTTTCATAAATTCCTTTTTTCGCAATTCGGCGGGTTTCATGCTTATTTTTGGATAAGCGGTACGAGAAATCGTTCTTAATTATAAAGTTAGGAAAGTCAATAGGGTTATGAAGACAGCCATTGTAAATATTGTCATACCAAGTGTCTTTTGAATGAAGATGCGAATTAGAGGTGCTAATGGCATCTGCCGGTATACGTGACAAAGCATCCGGGATGATATTATCAACGCCTCGGCGATGTTTAAGAGTCAAGTGAAACCCTGACAAGCGTACGCCCCAGCGAGCCAATCTACGGGTTGCGTTACTAATAGACAAAAACCATTCGAGCGCACTATGGTCTGTGTATACCGTGAAAGGCTGTCCAGTGTCCGTTCTCTGTATAACTGCGCCATTATTCTAAAGCGGTAACAACGGCTAATGTCTCGCGTTTGGTAGTGTTGTAATTTTTCTCTGCTGACAAGCTTTTTGACATATACGCAATGGGATGCTCCTTAGCGTTAATAATTTGCATAAGCATTGCACCTACCCCGTAATTGCTGGCGTCAGTGTCTACTTGTAACGGTTTAGTATAATTCGGACAGCAGAGAACAGGAGCAGAAACTAAATAAACTTTCTTTGAGTTCCTCGAACGCAGATGCCGCCTCAAGGGTCCATTTAAATGGTGGTGTGCCCTTTTTAGATGAGGTCAACTTATAAAGCATCAGAAATCGTGTTAAAATTAGGAACGAATCGTCTGAATCAAGTCGCGGTCCCCAGAAAACGTTTGACGTCCTTACGACAAGTAGGAGTGGGGGAGTTAAAGGATAGCCTCAACTTTCGCGAGATCAGAGCGCAACCCGGAACCGTTTACTACATACCCGAGGTACTTTAGCTGGTTACTGAAAAAAACTGCACTTGATTAAATTAACCGTTAGATTGGCACGCTTTAACTTATCCAAAACACGTAGGAGCAAGTATACGTGGCTATTAAAATCTTTTGCGACGATGATAATGTCATCAAGATACGCGAACACTTTAACTAGGTAATCAGCGTAAAGGAGGCCGGATTTAGCATATCGGTCGGCGGCAGCACCTGCAACTTCTGCAAGACGTCGAGCAGCAGTGGGCAGGTCGGGAGCTAGGCCCGGCCGGCGAGCTCAGCGGGTGGGGGCTGCTTTAATCCTAGAGTTTTATGAAGGATCATAAACCGGGTTTCCATTAGGCATAAGACCGAGGCGCCTTCTACATTGCGCGAGGAGCGTGCCGCGTGTAATGGAGCCCCGGCTCGAGCGTGTCGGTCTCGGGACGCACCTGGAGCTTCTGCAAGACGTCGAGCAGCAGCGGGTAGGTGGCGGGCTCGGCCCAGGCGGCCAGCTCGGCGGGCGGCAGCAGCTTGTGGCGCACGGCCAGCGCCAGCAGCGCGGGCAGGCGCGCGTGCGGCGCCAGCGCGCGCAGCGCCTCGCCCACGCCCGCGCGCTTCACGCCGCGCACCAGCTGCACCGCCGCCGCGCACAGCCGCGTCCACGCCTCCTCCGACTCCGCCTGCGCACGATTCTTTATTATTACAAATACGAATATTTAACGACAATTTACAACAACGATACAAGGGTAAACAGTAGCACTGAGTTGTAATGTGCCGCGCACGTGACAGCTGGAAAAAGCGTCGCGCGGAATGTAATGCCGGTTGTATATTACGGCTAATTATCTAAGAAATAACGACATTTGTTAAATTATTGAAGCAGGGTGAATTAGTGCGTATGCCTGCTACGCGCGCACCCATAAGGACATTGATTTTATAACTTATGAAGAAGAAGAAGAAGAAGAAGAAAAAAAAACCTTTATTCCATAAAGCACACAGAACAGGACTTAAAGATAAATAAAAATAAAAGAAAAACGTTAACATGAAGACACTGAGGTGTGCACAATAGGTCCAGCAATGTGTGCTATTGGCTATGTGCGAAGTAGGTGGTGGGGATGAGCTAGGCGATCGTAGCGCACACCATGGAAGAAATGTGTACTTACCGGGGACCACTGTCAAATTTACTTTCACGTTTTCTATTGGTTTCTTAATGGTTTCCTACGATTCGTTTCGTTTGTATGTATTTATTTATTCTCTTATTTATTTTAGTAAAATTTCCAATACGGGGTCTTTCTCGTTTACTAAAGTAAAAAAAATATTCATGTGTCATTATTTCACATGTCTGAGTTTTGACATTGTCTCGGGACCTTTGACGTTTGACGTTTCAAACGTGCACATAGCCAATAAGAAAAGGCTGTGACTCAGCATGTGTTGCTATTCGCAGGTCGTGCGAACTGCAACGCTGTTATTCTGCCACAGCCTATGAGTCTAATTCGAAGTCGAGTAAGTTGTCATAGCACCATGCAATTAATGTTGTTGATATTTTTGAAAATACCAGTGTATACCTGTTTCTAAAGATTCCGAAAGTAGAATTAGAATATGAGGAGGCGGTACCTCGTGCGCGAGCGTGTGGTCGAGCAGCGCGCCGATGGCGCGGCGCAGCAGCTTGTCGGGCAGCGCGGCGTCGCGGATGGGCTGCACGTGCTGCTGCAGCGCCGCCTCGTCGTCGCCCGCGCCCGCGCCCGCCGCCGCCGCCGTCGCCGCCTCGATCAGCAGCCGCGACGCCTCCTCCTTGTTCAGGCCCTGCACAAGGAAACGCACAGTTCGGACCTGGGCTTTCAGAACCCGCGCACACGGAGAGGGGTCACCGGCGTTCCGTTGGACTAGATGGAACGCGAACGCAGAACTCCGGTCACCGCTCTCTGCCTGCGTTGGCTCTTAGGGCCGCGGTCTGGACGACAGCAGGCGGTCATACATTTGAGCGAGTTGAATGTATTAACGACCGCTTGTCGCCCCGCTTACCGCTGGCGTTCAAACCGCGGCCTTTACTCCTGGATTTACAAGCCTGACAACATGTACGTAGATTGAGTATGTTACGTAAGACTAGTTTAGAATGTCCGCCAATTTGAATTAGAGAATTGAAGCCGTGGGAACTGACACAAGTAGAAATTTAAAAATATCATATTAAAGCGAACTCAGACATTATAAGTTATGAACAAATAAAAAAATATAAAGACAGAAATCTTTAACCGCGAATTCATTTTTAAGATATGTATAAAGCAAGACAAGTGCTGGAAATCCAATTATTATACATAATTTATTATGCAGAACTTGCAGAAGTAAGTCAGCTGTCTGAATCCAGCGAACTTACGAGTATGTTTTTTTTAAAACGCTTTTGTTGAATGATGTATATTTGCCGATAATAACTGTAAGACAATTGAAATACACTAATGTCTGAATAACTGCATGCATTCAGCGAATCATAATAAAACAATCAACAAGTATATGTGAACATCGAGAAGGTAATTTACTCTGAATGTATGTTAGCTATTTAGCTGTTTATAGGGTCCGGTACTCACCTTGTCCTTCTTGGGTTTATCCTTCTTGTCGGGCGCCGGCTTGATAGTGATGGCCGGCTCCTTCAGCAGCGGGCCGCCCGACAGGGTCTCTGCAAGCACACGGCACATGTAGACCATCTAACCTCATTAAATAGCACCACAACCAGGGGCGGCCTTAGCTCTCGCGAGACCCCGAGCGGGTAGATTTTGGCGAGGCCCTTGTCTTTGACCGAGCGAGCCAAATGAGCGAAGCGTCTCCGTTTCAGCTATCAACAAAAATTCTTTCGTATGTCTGTCTGTCTGTCTGTCCGGATGTTCTCCTCTACAGGTCGCATTTCTCAACCGATTCTCGTGAAATTTCGTGAGCAGGTTCGATAATTATATAGATTTTTTTGCCGAGTCAGTTTTTAGAAATTTCGAAAGTTGAAAAAAAAAAATTCACAGAGCCACTAGTTATATTCTTTGCGTGTAGTTGCGCCACTAAGCGAGGCGAGGCTTGCCCATGCAAGAGCGAGGCCCCGGGCGGCTGTTTTGCGCGTCACCCCCGAAGGCCACCTCTGACCACAACTCACCAAAGTATCGCTGGATAGACATGTCCAAAAAGACCCGAGCCAGCTTTAAACAATCCATTTTCATTAGCGGCACAGGACAGAATTCAATGGCATGTCTTACTCATAGTGTCAGAGACTACGATCCACACAAGGTTGATGAGTCAGCGTAGTAAGCACAAATCGTATACTTAGATGATTTATTTATATTATCTGGGAAGGTCGACACTCAACAATCGGAGTATTTGCTATGCGGGGGATGCTCAAGACAGATAAGAGGCAAGAGCTGTATGAAAGGTTAAGATCAGCAAATATTATTATTATGGTGTATGTTACAAAATTGAAATTGTGTAATTGTTATTATAATTTAGTATGTAAGTCAATTTGCAACAGGGTTTTCATGTACCCACCAATTGTAATACTGTCATCTATTGTATATAATGAACAAGGTTGCAATGACTAAATGAATGAATGAAAGTATTTTTTACGGAAATACCACTATGGTATTGCCATTCGTACTAGAGTCCTCCTTGGAGCCACTGTAGCGAAGCAGTAAGGGGGCCATTATAGCAGAGCGGTAACGCAAGCGCGTCGCTTTTTCCAAAACTAGTGATACGAAACAGACTGCCATCAGACTTTCAACACACAAAGAAAACTAGACGCACCCTCCTTAGAACTCGATGGTCCACTGGTTAATCTTGGAGCCATAAAGGCCTACAAGCGCGATCCCGAATGTGACTCACTTTGCGAGGGCTGCGGCAGCAGCAGCGGCGGCGGCGCGGGCTGCTTGGGCAGGCGGTTGGCGGACGCGGTGAACATGAGGCTGTAGGCGGCCGGCCGCATCTGCACGTCCTCGAGCGCGCCGCCCGCCGCCAGCCGCGCCTTGTGCAGCCGCGGCGCCTCCTGTACAGAACATAACACTGGATGTACAGTCAGCATCAAAACTTCGTTTGTACTGCCTATCTTTTTTTTTTAAGAAGTTCATATTCGTTTGAAGTCGTTAAAATTGGCGCAGTGGTAATCTTGATGGCTGTAGGCGAAGATATAGACGAAGTTACGAGTTTCAACATAATTTAAAAAGTGTAAAATGAGTTTTAAATAAGCTTGAACATACTCTTTTCATAAATTGAATTCGCCGAATGTAATACTTAAGGGTGAACTGACCTTGCCGTTGCCCTGCGTGTCCCTTGCGCCGCCCTGGTGCTTGTAGTTGTTGTGCTGGTTGCGGCCGTGGTGCGAGTAGTAGCCCTGCGGCGCGGAGGGCGCCGAGCGCTGGCGGAAGGCGTCGCGCTGCGGGAAGCCGTTGCCGAACAGCTTGTCGGGCGGCGGCACCAGCGCGCCCGCCGGCTGCAGCGCCAGCCCCGCCAGCACGTCGTCCAGCGGGCGCGAGCGCAGCCCGCCGCGGAACAGCGAGTCGCGCTGCTCGGCGCGCTCGTTGCGCCGCGGCGGCGACGCGTCGTGCCGCAGCTGCTGGATGGGCACGGGCCCCTCGTGGCTCGTGGCCGCGCGCGGCACCCAGCCGCCGCGCCGCAGCTCCACCACGTCGCGCAGCATGAACCGGATGCGCGGCTGCAGCTCGCGCGAGCTGGACAGCGTCTCGATGCGCGCGAAGTACTGGTCCATGAGGCCGCGGCCGCGCTCCGAGTCGAGCACGCGGCCGCAGGTGCGCACCAGCTGCGCGAGGCATTCCAGGTCCTCGTGGTGGTCGGCGGCCGCGCGCCGCGCCAGCAGGTTCTGGATGCAGCGGTGCAGGATGGACTCGGCCAGGATCTCCAGCTTGCCGAGCTCGCCGATGAACTTGATGTTGCCGAGCATCTTGCACTTGGCGAGATGGCGGCGCTCCTCCTCCTCGGGCGCGAGCGCGCGCTCCTCGAAGGCCGCGAAGGCCTGCGCGCGGTTCTCGAACTCGGCGCGGCACTTGTTGAGCAGGAGCAGCCGGAAGGTGCACGGCTGCCCGGGCGGCTCCAGGTTGGGCGCCTCCTCGGACAGCCGCTTGCACAGCTGCGCGTACATGGACGAGTACTTGGGTTCGTCCAGGGCCTTCTCGAAGATCAGCAGGATCACGCCCTTGAGGACCTTGTCCGAGTCCAGTTCCAGCCCGAGCAGGTCATCGCTCAGCTTTTGGAACTTTTCCGGTGTGAGTTTGTTGAGGATACCGCGGACCTGTAACGTGATCGCGCGATGTTATCATCTACTTCTCCAAACATTAGCAGCTTATCGGCGCCCGATTGCGGTGACCCCTCCAAGCGATAATATAGTAACAACGTAGTACATTAGATATAGAGTTGTTTACCTTTCGGAATATGATGTCGTATTTGGCATCTCCGTCGGGCACATCGTGTTCCCTGAGTGAGGAGGGCGGGACCCAGCGGCGCCTGTGAGGGGGGACGGGCGTCCTCCCCGAGGCTCGCAGCACGGGCCCCGGCTGCCGCGCGCCGTCCGTCTTGTCGGCCGTGTGTCCGCGCGCACCGCCGCCGCACCCGCGCCCGCTCGTGCCAACCTCCGCGACCGGCTACCCGACACGCCTCCGCGAACTGCCTGCACATACAAACACGTCATATCATTAAATTGTCTACTCTTACCAGCGTAACCTGACAGAGGATTTATTTAAATGATCGTGCCTTGGACAGATTGTAATGTAATTAATGCAGCTGTTAGTTCTCCAAATAAATAAATAATCAAATCTAAAGACACATTGTTCACGGTCTAATTAGTTTGGAAAAGTAGGGCCTATGTATACTTTTCACTAACAATATTTCTTACTTTTTTGCTTCAGCAGGAAAGATAAATAATAAAATGCCTGGTTTTGCAATAAGTAAAGCGCACAATATTTAATATGGCTCATTTTTATTTCAATTATTTAATCACATTTTTAACCGACTTCAAAAAAGGAGGTGGCTCTCCATTCAACTGTATATATATATATTTTATTTTATTTCTTACGTCAGAACTTTCGACTGGGTGAACCGATTTTGAAGATTCTTTTTATATTTGAAAGCTGGTGCTTTCCGTGTGGTCCCATTTCAATTTGGTCAATAGAGATACTGGCCAGCACGCGCTACAGTTTATTAAAAACTTCTTTTGACTATTCTACGCGATACTCGCGCCCCACACGAGACCAATAAACGCTTTCATATTTGAATAAAGTGATTACTCAGACGCCAAGGTATCAAAATTTGATGTAAAGTTTAAACCAATAAAAACAATTCATAATAGTTTTTTTTTTCATTATCAAAGTACACCTTCACTCCGACCTTTTTAGTGGCTGTTGGCGTGGTGGGCACGACGACACACGATCACTTTATAGGTTCTTGGCGTTCAAAGGGTTAAGTTTACTGTAAAGGCGTGAGTCCACAAAGTACAATTATATATAACGAGACGTGTGTCTGTGTGGGTGCGTCAAATCGGACTTTTTATTTATTTATTTCACTGATGTAAGCTATATTTCTACTGTGCCCTTGTCTTAACTAATGGAAAGCGATGACAAGGCCTAAGATTTTAATTGCTCACTGATGTCACTGGTTCAGTAATACCTTATCTAGAGACGACTCAAGCAAGGCGTTAGAATGCATGCTCAGTTTTTTTTGAGCGCCTTGACAAATACATATATATTTGATGGCAACTGTAAAATACCAATCATTGGAAATCATATTTAAATAAAATACTTCCACACAAGCAGTTCTTGTTTATTCTGAACCAAACTGGATATACATAGTTCTTGTTTGTCAGACTTGTCAGCGTCACAGTAAATGGTCGGTTTCAGAGGACTGTCCTCCCTCGTACGCTCCGGTTGTGGAATGAGCTCCATGCCGAGGTTTTCTCGAGGGACTACAGTTTGGGGTTCTTCAACAAAAGAGTGCATTACATTTTTAAAGGGTCGGCAACGCGCATGAGACATCCCTGGATTTGCAGGCGTCCATAGCTACGGGGACCGCGTACCATCAGGTAGGTCGTACGCTTGTTGGCCACCGACGTGGTATAAAAAAAACTGACCATTGCTAGACTTTATCTCGTTCCGATAAGGTTCATGAATGGTCAGCTAACTGTGATGCTGATAGCACAGTCAGTGTCAAAAGTAGCTACGTATTGGCTATGTGCGAAGTAGGTGGTGGGGGTAAGCTAGGCGATCGTAGCGCACACCATGGCAGAAATGTGCACTTACCGGGGACCACTGTCAAATTTACTTTCACGTTTTCTATTGGTTCCTTAACGGTTTCCTACGATTCGTTTCGTTTGTATGTATTTATTTATACTCTTATTTATTTCAGTAAAATTTCCAATACGGGGTCTTTCTCGTTTACTAAAGTCAATATATATATCTATGACTAAAGTAAATATAATATTCATGTGTCATTATTTGACATCTCTGATATATCTATGACTAAAGTAAATATAATATTCATGTGTCATTATTTGACATCTCTGAGTTTTGAAGTTGTCTCGGGACCTTTGACGTTTGACGTTTCTGACGTGCACATAGCCAATATGAAGGGATCAATAAGCTCTTATTCCGTTATAATAAAGACTTTTGAACTTTTCAAATGAGGCTGACTCTACCCGCGAAGTGAGCGCTGCTGGGATTCGAATCCCGGTAAATGGTAAGATTTGTGTTGATTTCATGATCAACAATATTTGCGCCCGGACTTTGGATGTTTTGCATGTATGTATGTACAAATGTTTTATACCATCAACGAGATAAAGCAGATAAACAGCTTGTTTGTAAACACACGATACGTCATTGTTTGTAGCGTGACGCCATAAAAGCTGTTTTCATTTCGCAACTATTTGCAATGTATGTAACTTATCATGCCCGATAGGTACAACATCAATATACTAATATAGTAAGAGGTAAAGGTTGTAGGTAAGGGGTTCTCCGGAACTACACCTGTACAACGATTTCCAAAAAAATATTCATCTGTTGCAGCCGACTTTCGGGATGCACAGAACAGAAGTTATATTTTATTCTAGTTATATTTTAGAAATACGGGGATAGGAAGCCAACATTACAACGCCTTTGTCTTGCTCTCCGAAGTTTCGTGGAAGTCACGCCTGCTGCCACGTTATTCACAACACACCGCTTTACCGAGAGTTTACCACAGCAGGCGAACCAGTATAATTCCGGCCGTGAATTAAGCAGGTCTTACGAATATTGGGGTCAAGTTATGCTAGCCGCTGGTGGTGAGAGTCGACAGGTTGTGAATCGCGCTAAAGTATACAGGCTTCCCCGTGAATTTGGCGCGTGATACTTTTATTTGGACACGTGTTTCTGTTTTTTATATTTTATTTATACAGAAAAGCAGGTTCTTTCAATAATACTGAATTCAAGTAACTCAACTTTAGGCATAAGTTACAAGGCGTACGGGTATTGCCTTATGTATTTTGTTATGTTACGACACTACCACTAAGTTCTGCGTGCTAGAGCGCTCGTCAATAAACTAGTCTGTATATCTATATACACTTGTGACTAAACTACGCAAATAAAGCAATTTGAAAAAATTACTTCAATTACCGATAAATTGCATTTCATCAGGCGACAACCAAGTCTTAGAGAGCTAATACACAAGCTTCTACTACGCCTACAACGCCTACGTTACCATGATTAGAGCAAGGATTCAGTGAATTTCCTTTGTGTAGGATAATGGCCGCTGCCCACCGCTCCACCTGATCGGCCGTGGCGCAACGACCTGCACCCGTGCACGCGTCGGTCGATAAACAACGCAATTCGCAGGACTATGTGCGTCCATATACAACGCCTTTACGTAAGAACACAACAACACTTACTAAATATAACGCCGTAACGTCATACCGCTAGGTAGTTTTGGCACTGTTTATTTTTTAGGATCCGTCTAAAACTTGCACTTGCACCATTAACAGAAAATGCCGATCGAGGACGAATCCTGCGCAGCGCTCGGGCGGGCTTCCCACGCCACTCTCGCTTGACGTTGCGTTCCGAGTGTGCAAGAACGAGCGTCGGGCCGGACCGGTGCGCTCGCGATACTCAGCCGTTCGCAAACTAGTTTCGGATTTGAAATAATGTCGGCGCCCTCGGCGCGTCTCGCGAATGTATTGAACAACGGCGGCTGGGAGCTGGGACAGACGGTCGGGTAATAGCCGGGCGCAGGTGAGCAGCGGTCGACGCCCGCGCCGGCACAGCTGATCGTCACACCCGCCGCCCGTCGGTGGATTAGAGGGGTTTGACCTACGACCTAGCGTATTTCAGAAATCGAGCAAAAGTGCAGTGATATAGTTTCGATTCGCAGACGCGTGGTGTCGCTACGGTGATGTGAATTTGGACGCGAGTCAGCGCTCGGGCGCGGCGGTCGACGTGTCGCGGGGTCGGCGGCCGCGGGGACCTTGGCGCGGCCGCTGCAAGGTCGCCGCCTCGTCCGCAGCCGTCTGTCATCTCGGCTCGCTAGCAAGATTCCTTCATAGTGCGCCCCGGCCGGCACGGGTCTCGCCGCATAACGAGGTAGCCCGCGAGCACAGGCTATTGACATATCGGCGCAAACTATGCGGTGTCAGCGACCCCCGCTCGAATGACGCGGAGCATCCCCAGCGAGGGTCGGGTCCCGGCCGGAGTCGGCGGGCGCGCCGCTGCCACCGGTCGTCGACCCCGCGCCCCCGCCCGCGGCGGGGGCTCCGCCGCTACTTGATACTCGTTAATCGCTCATCGCTCCGTCTCGACTGCTTTTTATATGATACAAGATATAACCATGTTCGGCCAGTTGTCGATTAGATAAGATAAAAAAAGTCTGTGAGTTAACACAGGTGTTGACGAGCGGCGCTCAGACCTAGGCTAAATGAAACTCTCTTGAGATTAAGATATAATTAACGACCGAGAAGATGCCGAATGGAATGCAGCGATAACTTCATCGTTGGTTCGGCGCTCAAATATGCACATATAGAACCGCGCGGATAGAGCCCCACGGCGCCTTCAACCGCTCGCGCTCTCGGCAAATTCTTTGTTACTTGATTTTATTTTCTATCCGATGATCCTTCGGTTGATGGCTCGCTAAACGGTTAGAGCTGTTTTTGGGAAAGGATAATTAAACATTGTTGATTTAATTATATTGTATACAGAGATTTACGAAGTAGTATTAAAAATTAAAAGTTTTACGCAACTATTAAATACAGATCATAGACATAGACAAATATCTACCTTGGCGTGTTTCAGATTATGATACTTTGTTACGAGTACGGAACAATTCTTAAATGAATGAACAGTCGTATTAACTTTCGTTCAAAGTAATGGCACTTATCTGCAAATTGAGCCAAGAACATTTAAATTGGGCACATTCTAGCACTGCAGAATAATATCATCATGATATCAGCCGAAGGACGTCCACTGCTGGACATAGGCCTCCCACAAAGAGTGCCACAATGACCGATCCTGCGCCACTCGCATCCAGCGTCCTATCCTATATGTCCATCCTAACCTAATATACTCGTAAGTAATACATAGTAATATATAGTGGCATAAGTAATTCCGATCTACCCAAATTGTATTATCTACTAACCACAACAGGACAATATTAACAAGAATGCGAGAGCCCTTGTCTCTGTGTCACCCCAGGCGAAGTCTCTTGGGACTTGACGGGAGTTATTAGTGAGCTGCCCTCAGCAGACCCACTGCACTCAATCGATCCGATACGACTACTACTGCGGAGAAAGTGAACAGTTATGATAAATATAATAAACCAGAAATCACTCGGCCGAAACTGTTTAATATGTGGTGAAAGCTGTGAAAACATCTTATTTTGTAATTTTTTGTACCGACGAAGAAATTTTGCAAAATTACATAAACACACAGACAAGCTAGAAGTAAATGTAAAAATTGTAAACTCATTCTACTGTAATAAGATTTCGGAGTGGTCAGTTGATTGTTCTGGCCAGGAAAGCCGAGGCCACATGTCAGAGCACACAAGTTGCTCTATTTACAGCTCTTTCCCCCTTCCCTTTCTTTGCTAGCCTTTTCGTTGTAGAACGAAAATTATTTTACAAATTATTTTAATCAATATTTTCTGATTCGTGTTAATTCTGGTCCGACATAACAGAGAGGCGGGGGGGGGTCTTGGGCTGCGTGCAAGATAATGGTAAAAAAAAATCTTTGTAATTGTTCTACGAGGGCTGCCTTTTAAGTTCTGTCGTTTGCAAACCTCCCGTGATTGCATAAAAAAGAACTAGTGTCATCTTAAAATATTTGAATTTAGAATTCGAAAACAAAAGAATGACTCGAAATCGGCCCAACCGTTTTAGTACAGCGTTCGTTCAAAGTTGACAAGTCAGTTGTGAAAATGGAAATTTCGAAGGAATTTTTTTTATACCATCAACTACTAATTTACTGTTTGGGTGTTCCAAGATGAGCCAAAACCGACCAAAGTACGTCTGTGGCGAAAAGTGGCCACGTTGCCACCATCGTGCTCGAGGATCGTAAAACGGTTAATGCTGACTGGTATACCACTGTCTGTTTACCAGAAGTCATCGGCGAGTTTCGCAAAAATAAACCAAGACGTCGTATAAGACTGCACCACGATAATGCGAGCTCGCACACCGCCCGGCAAAAAATTGCGTTTTTAAAAGAGCAAAACGTCGAAATTCTGGAACACCCGCCGTACACAGACTTAAGCCCTAACGATTTTTTTACTTTTCCAAAAATCAAGCAACGACTTCGTGGTCAACGGTACCAGACGCCTGAAGAAGCGGTTGAGGCATACAAAACGGCCATTTTGGAGACCCCGACTTCGGACTGGAATAAGAGTTTCGAAAATTGGTTCGATCGAATGAAAAAGTGTATTACATATCACGGTGATTACTTTGAAAAACAATAAATACCATTTAACACTTAAATTGTCTTTAGTATTTCCAAACGACACAACTTAAAAGGCAGCCCTCGTATGTATCAAATAATAAATAATAGACCTGAAAAGTGGGCTAACATTTATTTAATCACACATTAAATAAATGTTAAAGGAAGCCAAGAAAACGTTCTCCTATTTTTCGACTATATTAAAGCGTAACTTTTTATGACTTTTCTAAATGAATTCTTTTTATGAATACTTAACTCTTTAGGATATCCGGATACGTAGTATTAATTTTCAACCGGAGTGAAAAATTGATTACCGCGGATGGGAATGGTGGGATTTGAACCCAATACCTCTGGAATCCGTCCATCGCTCTCATCTACGGCTCGGACAGTCGGGGACGGGAATTGGTCTCCCATCCGGGGTGATAATTTTTTTTTATTCGGATGATAATTACAATTTCGTTAAGCGAACGGTATCCGCTTGTAAAAATATTTACAGTTCGACTATATTATTTGTGCATTAAGCTGGAGATGTAGTAGATCAATTTCCTTGTCGGCTGTACAACGGTGTGTTTCAAGAAACAATTGGGAAATTTATTTACATTACGTCACCATTTTCAGTTCCATTGTCACTGTATAGGTCGAGCGTGAGCCGGATAAAAAGAGGCGTTATAAATAGACTGAATAGAGGAACATGAAGCATACATGTTAATTGACAACAAACGATGTGATTCGGTAATGAGTTGGAGTTGGAAACAATCGCGACGCCGACGCCTTGACGCCGTCAGCTGAGCGCGCCAGATGCTCGCCACGCAAACACTATAAAAACACGGGATTATAGTCCTTAATACGTTGCTATAGCGTTTACAATTTACTTGTTAAAAGTGTAGAGCATTTGGCCGTGATACTGTCCTAACGACAGTCTTTATCCAGGCAACTCAAGATATTTGATGAACTTATAGTTTGGGTGGTATTCCACTCATCCAATATCTTTGTCCAATATACATTTGATCAAAGAAATTGGATGATTTCATCAGAGTTGGATGGGACGCCGACATTTGATCAAAGATTCTGGTGACATTTAAATCAATATGGCTATGCAAGAAAAAAAAACTTAGACAAAGATATTGGATAAGTGGAATGGAACTCCGTCAAAGAAATTTGATCAAAGATTTGACAAAAAAATTGGCCAAAGATGAGATGAGAAATGAGTAGAATACCACCCTTGGTAAACTCATCCAATATCTTTGATCAAAGAAATTGGATGATTTCATCAAACTTGGATGGGACCCCGACATTGGATAAAGATTCTTATGACAGTTAAATCAATATGGCGACGCATGAAAAGAAAAACTTGGACAAAGATATTGGATAAGTGGAATGGGCCTCCGTCAAAGAAATTTGATCAAAGATTGAACAAAGATATTGGACGAGTGGAACCTCTAGAGCCGGTATATCATAGTTGGCAGGGGGGAGGGGGAGAGGGCCACCTGGAAAGGTGCACAGGAGAGAAGGGCCATCTGGAGAGGTGATATTGTGACAGCTGTAGTTAGGCTTACAAGATGTCCCGCATTTTTCGGGACGTCTCTATTTTCAACGTTGATATTTGTGGCGTGTTTCAGTGAACCCAATTTATGGCGCAACATTGTCCCGAATTTTGGGCAATCAGTACAGAAAAATCAATAAATATTCCTTTTGCGCACTTAAAAAATATGTAAATATACATAAATGAAAAAATCCGGTTGTTATGGTTGATTGTTATTGTATGTTTTATATATACCCAAGCGTTTAATTTATGATGTTTCTTTGGTTTGTTTCAATAGTTGGTTGTTTCGTATTTTAGTACAAAGAGTAGAGAAACGTTTATTAAGACTACACACTAATTTACGCCTCGTCCCGAATCCTAACGTTATGTCCCGAAATTTTAATGCTATTGTTCCGAAAATTATGAATTTGGATCCGATAACCCTAGTTATAGGGGTCCGGCGTGTATATGGGTTCGATTTAATTAAGATAAGTCTATTTGGCATGCCATAGCTACAGCTGCGACTATAGCGTGCAGCGAAAACAGGAAAAAGAAAACCTGTTACGGTAAATAACATGACCCTGATCATCAATGCAATTTGATTCTTACAACTTGCTACCTAAGGTTGGTATACCTATTTTTGCATGGCCTACTAATTCACATATTTTAAAATCACGATACCTCAAAGGGGGTCAGAGTCTCAATAGAATCCTTTAAGCTTTTATGCGATATAGAGAAAATTGGAGCAGGCTAGATATTACTTGTCTATCAATCGATGATGAATGCTGCAAAATATTGTAATGACACAAACAGATGTGTGTAAATATTATAATCCAGTTCCAGCTAACTGGGTAGTTTCGAGGTAGGAGCCCCATACGTTGGTCTGACCAGATCCGTTCCACCTTGGACACCAGTATGTGATTTCATGCTGCTGAAGACAGAATACAGGAGGACAGCTTGATATAATGCGCGAGAAGATTGTTCAGCGAGGTCAAGACCCTCGCATTGAGAAAATACCACGCAAGAGGATAGTTACGTGAACATAAAGTTGCATCTTCCATTCATCTTTCAGGGCTATCCGTCACATATATCCCGTGGGTAGTATTTAGCACAGCCACTAGTGTCCCTTGTGGGCAGTATTAAGTACAGCTACTATTGGCCCGCTCTAGCACAGCATTAATAAGAACAGGTGCGGCCGACCGCGGAGTACCTTCATGGCTTATTTATTTCGTCTAATAAGTTTGGATTTTATTGACTACTTGTCGAGCTAATAGATTTCAGGGTTTTTACACAGACAAACTAACGGTATGGATGAATTGCTTTTGTAGCAAATCAAAATTATAGAAAACGAGAGGGAGAAGACTCAATGCACGCCGAGCACGACGTCAGGGGGTCTATTCCGAAATTCGAACTTCGTATGGTGCCGTCCCTTTCAGTCTCCTGTAATACACTATATGATTGAAAGGGACGGCACCATACGAAGTTCGGATATCAAATTTCGGAGTAGACCACCAGTCACGAAGGAACATAAATAATATGCTTACATACTATCCCAAAAGTACGAAGTTAATTTTGTATAGGCAATATACCTCGACGACTGTTTTGTATAGGCAATATACCCCGACGACTGTTTTGTATAGATATTAAGATATATACCAATAACAACATAAATAATATGCTTACATACTATCCCAAAAGTACGAAGTTAATTTTGTATAGGCAATATACCTCGAGGATTGTTTTGTATAGGCAATATACCTCGACGACTGTTTTATATAGGCAATATACCTCGACGACTGTTTTGTATAGGCAATGTACCTCGACGACTGTTTTGCCAATTTGTAGTTGGGATTAAAAAAGGTTTGGATGTCTTAATTTATTTCATAACATAAATTGACGTCTTCTACGGAATTAGTGGAACACTTATCAACTGTATTTTTTAAATCATTTTTAACAGACGTTGATTTCAGAAAAGTAGACGAAGGACGTTAAACGTTTTACTGCAAACGAACCAAAATGTAAAAACACAAGGATT
This sequence comes from Notocelia uddmanniana, assembly GCA_905163555.1. Taxonomy (NCBI): domain Eukaryota; kingdom Metazoa; phylum Arthropoda; class Insecta; order Lepidoptera; family Tortricidae; genus Notocelia; species Notocelia uddmanniana. The sequence continues at coordinate 31,525,382 of LR991055.1, forward strand.
GTTTTTCTATTATATGAAGTACAAAAATATATATGTAATTTAATTATATTTAATATTTATGTATATATTTGAATGTGTAATATACTTGTATCTACAAATATGTATTTGTGTAATTATGTAGATTTGTTATAAAGCAACGTAATTTATCTTGATTTTCCTTTTAGCTGTTAGATGCACCACCTACAATTTTTCTGCTTTGCGTTAAGGTTGACTGGTAGAGAATGCCATATGGCATTAAGTCCGCCTTTTGTACGATAAGGTTTCTTTAGTGCAATAAAGATTAAATAAATAAATAATACAAGATTTTTTTTATTTGACCAAAATCACCACATGCTTGAAGTTATTTCTTGGACGCAAATGTAAATACAAAAGTATAAATAATATATGTATCGTTCTAATTCTAACGTTCATTATAGCTTGACTAAAACACTTAAGTACTCGTGTAACCCCCTCGTAAAGCTTTCTACAACAAATATTTCGAAAATATGATTCAAAACCTTCATACGGACTCTTTAATTGTTCACGGCAAGCGGGCAGGTAAACGTGACTAAACTCACTAAACGAACGCCGACGCGACAATGGCAAAGGAGGCCGCGCAAATCGCAGAAAAAGTATCGTAAATGCTGTGCTTTATTCTACGGCGGTGGCAAACAAGAACACGGGCCGTCTGATGGAGCACACACCGTGACAGCGTCTCCAAAAGAATCACAAGAACATTGCCGCCCCTTAATTGATTTTTGGGTCCCTCGGTAGATAATGATGCATAGAACTGTCTAAATTACAGATAAAAATATATACAGGTGTTGATGAGTTATGTCCCGTTGCGGTGTCCTGCAGGCGTGCATGATTGCAGAGCGCGAGGCGCGGGGCGCGGGGCGCGCGACCTACTTGCGACGGGCCGCGCTCGATGGAGCGCCGGTACCATTGACCCACATCCGCGGCCCGCCCCACTGAACCGACGCAGCCTCTGCATCGCTGCACGGCTCGCGGCTCGCCCTCACCGTATGGTCCACCCCACTGATATTTTTCGCCTTTATTGCAATGATGAATTTATCAGTGGTCCATCATCATATCGGTAGTCCATCTTCATCTTGACAGATGTGAGGGACAAAGCCTCTCGTAACTTGTGTGTACTCGACTTCCTACTATAATGTTTAAGATTTGTTCATCAATCACGCAAAAACGACTGAATAAAATGCTTTTAAGAGAAACCGTCGTCATCAGATCAGAGGATGTAATTGGGGCTAGAATTGAATGTGAGAGTGTCTGTCTGTCACATTTTACCATAAAGTCATGGAAAAGAAAAAAACTTACGAGTGAAAGAGTCTTATATAAAATATGTAATTGCCGTAGTTTAAGACCTGGAGGGCTTATACTAGAACTTTTTTATTGACCTCAGAAATAATCCCCTATGGATTAAAATACAATCAACTACATTTACGAGGACGTAGCTGCTAGTACAATTAGTGTGAACATATTTGTGATGTCGACTGTACCCTACCGCGGCCTTACCGCGTTGCTAAGCAGGCGCGAGGAGGCTTCACAAAGGAAGCATTTGCATATGTGTGAAATCAGGAAATACATAAGACTTATGTATGTTCATCAAATACACATGTTTTAACAACATGTATATATGTTGCATTTAACAATTCATGGCTTAGCTATAAACTGTCATGACTTACTTTTACATATTTACTAGGTCACATCCCAAAGATCCAAGAGCCTATTTAGAATTATAGGTCACTGAGCAATGTCATGTCACAAGACCATTATAAAGAATAACCTTGACTTAGTTGACCTACAAACCTGTTATAGCTTTGACTTGGCCATTGGGGACACCTCAGCAGATTTTACTTGTTATAAATAAATTTAATATTGTTTGAAATGAGATTTTGAAGTGAGTCATAATGTCATAAAGTCATAATTTATTTAAGAATCTGTACTTGTACAAGTTAAGTTGGGGGAAAAGTATATCTTTGTATTGTAATACAATGAAAAATCAACCCAAACTAATAGGCCACTATTACATACTTCACTTAAAATAATGAACTTCAGTTTTTCTAATATTTTAGCAAATTCTATTAGTAATAAAAAAATTAAATAAAAAATATATTTTTTAATACCGTGTTGGTGGCAAACAAGCGTACGGCCCGCATTTATGGTAAACGGTCACTGCAACTTATGGACGCTGGCAACTTCAGGGGTCTCACATGTGAGTAGCCACCCCTTAAAAAAATTATACACTCCTTTCTTGAAGAACTACATACCATAGGAGGGAGGAAATTCCTCTGAAATGGTACCGTACCCGACCATAAAAATTGAGAATTAAAATGAATAAGGGGGTATTTACCTAAATCTGTTTTGACGAGTTCTTGATATTTCAGAACTGTTGCAAGCACAGTCTAATATTATGCCAAAGTTCATTATGAAACACATACATACATAGTACCTACATTTTCACAAACTATACAGACATTTGACAAAAGCTGTACTCATGAGATTTTAAATGGCTTTAAAAATATTCAAATTAGGTTGGTATTCAAACTAATTAGGCATAAATTCACCTACACTTCAGTTTGTCTAAATACCTAAAGTCCAGTTACAAAGTATGAAAGGCTACCTACCTGATCTAATTATATTGCCATGAGATGAGAGTATCATGTTCAACAGGGGCTTTTCAATTAGTCTCAATTGTTCATTGAGCCTATTTCTCTCTCTACTTCTAATATGACTAGTTTCGGCAAGATATTGGAGAAGTAAATGAGTTTTGCAATAAAATTTAAAAGGTGATTTATATTCAAATGATGGGTTCTATTGGTTTGGTGGTAGTTTCAAAAACTCGCACGAAACATTTCGCTTCCTCTTTTATTGTGAGAACAGCCAAGCTGTGGAACTCCTTGCCGGAATCCTTGTTCCCTGAAAACTAAAACCTTGCGGTCTTCAAAACGAGAGTGAACCGGTTTTTACTAGGTACCTCTTCCATAACTGGTGATACCATCAGGTGATTTGTAGTGAAGCGCAAATCTATCCAGAGTATAAAAACACCCTGTTCTTGCAACTGTATGACCAGTATTACAAAAACAAAATGACCATCATTGTTTGTATTTAGGTCTTAATATAATATAATAAAGTTATGCATAAAACAATACAGTTGTGGATAGTTGTTAGAGACAACTGAATTTATAAATATGTAGGTATGTAACAGCTGATATTAAAATTACCTACATTTTTCATTTTTTATTAGCTGCATTGTAAGTATTGATTTTGTTCATTCACACCATTAATGCATCTTACTAGAGCAGACCGGGTTGCCACACAGCTCACTATCACATCAGCTGACTATATCATATACAGAGTTTTCAAAGAACTATCAAAACCTACATAATTAATAACTAAAATTGTAATCATGGTTCGTTATAGTGTTTTGAATTAAGTATATACTGAGTATAACTTGCGCGGATAATCATCAGGTTAGGGCATCCAACAGGCAAAAACGTTAATAAGTATTCAACTACCCACCACATCAATCTGTTCCAGAATAGTTAAGAAGTCATATGGAACTATACAAATAGGAGTAGAGGCAATTTGCACAAAGAATAACGGCGGATACAATACGAGGAACTCCCGCGACCAATCACGGGAGCCGTCGCTTTCGACGCTGTGCTCAGCGCTCACTTCCTCTACAGAGCCCGAGCGAGGTTAGAATACACACAGCACTAGCACATAACTTCTTGGGGCTTCTCCACGAGACCCGGGTCCCTATCTTTGTCTACAAAATGTAATCAGATTCTAGAATATTATATGGAATTCGTGAAATGGCACACAAAGGTGACGCATCGACACGATCCGATCGAATGATCACGGTAAATCCTGACATCCCACTACACATTACGCGCCAGGACTTGATTGCACCGTATAGCTTGATCCTTGGGGACACTAAATACACAATAATAAATGAAATTCACAAACTTACGAGGCGTTGAAAGTCTATTGTAGAAAGCACACGCACCGCAACGCGACAAGCGAGTTCTGTTGCACTGCACGCACACTACTAAAAGAATTTACACCCACACACAGGTAATCGTTTGACTTCGTCTGACAATATCCCAATCCAGAAACTTATACTATTTTTAAACTCTCACGTACTATTTATTTGTATATGATTGAAAAATTAAATTGTGACAAGATTTATAAAATTCGCACGAGCACTTAATTGAATTTATCTTGCGCTTTTGTTCTTAAAAAGTACAAAATATCCGGTAACAGCGTCCTCTACAGCCTTACAATGACAACTGAACCATTGTCGTTTTAAATACAAGACATCTAGCTAGACTATGGCTTTAGTATAATATGCCATCTCGTTCAGAAATTGGTAATATTTAGAAATGATTTCTTTTGAAAGGGTTTTGAATAAAATACTACGATAGTAGTTATTAGGATTTAATAATAGTTGCGATTTGTCGAGTGATGGGGACGCCGCATGAAGTAAGGAAGGATAAATCTGGAGTCCGCATTGAACACATACAAACGTTAGCGAGAGAGATGAAAGCATTCACAAGTACACACGTAGAAACGAGATACAATGTCACATCTCTTGTCCCTCATCGTGTACAGCCCGGCTAGTATGATAACTTATACCGTCACGTTATATGATCAAAATGTACTAAAACGTCATATAAAACGTGACGGTATAAGTTGTCATACCAGCCGGGCAGGCATTTATTATATTTCACCAGCTTATTTGTCACCGGACTGTCATCGATGAACTGTCACCATACATAATACGACTAAAGATGAGATACCATAAACGTGTTAAAGGATGTATCAGTCGCCTGATACTTCTCAATTTAGTCAGGATATCATAACTTCAGGGTGCCCAGCGAATACAAATATATTTTACCCATAATGTTAGGTAATCCAGCCCGATGGTTATAAATTACAAAGTAATTATTTATTCACGATTATATTAACCTTTTGCACGCCAACTACGCATATATTCGTACCATCAGTTCAACGCCGACGACGGCGGTCACGGCGTGCAGTGCGATATCAATCTACATGCATTTCAACAGGGCTCAACTTCGTGTTTGACATTTCGTGTAAGTGCCAGCTTTCGTATATTTGACATTTATGATTTGACAGAGCGATGAAAAGGTGAGTAATTCATGATAGTTAGGTTTTTAAAAAGATTTTGCAATAATCGAGGTTTTGTAAAAACACGTTTGTTAAGACTGTATATAAGTATATTGAATGTATTGAGTTGAATTACTTTTCTCTCCTTGTTAAGTAAAGTAATATGAATGAAAATTCAAAATGAGTATAGTAATATGGGTCTTGGTCGATTTGTGCATGACTGTCCCTCAGGAAAGAATAAAGAGAGAAGGAGCATTACGACGAACTTAGTCAACGCTGGGCGTGTTTATTAAACTGGCTTCACTAGATTGTAACGCTCCATCTATCTGTTCTTCTTGATCTGAGGATTTTCTACTGTCCCCTAATATTTATTTTGAAGATTTCGAACTTAATAACAACCTACTTTTGTCAATATAAATGGGGAGAATATTCTTCATGTGGTAATCCCAGGGCAACTGTCAAACTATCCTCCAGCCCGTTCGGTGATACGCTAAGGCTCCTTTTTAACCGACTTCAAAAAAAGGAGGAGGTTCTCAATTCGTTGATTTTTTTTTATGTAAGTTCACAGATTACTCGGAGACTAGTGGACCGATTTCAAAAAATTTTTTTTGTTTGAAAGAGTGTGTTTTCTAGTTGGTCCCATTGTCACCAAGCCTGGATCTGATGACGGGATCTTGGAAAAATCGAGGGATCTCCTCAAATTATATACCAAGAGGATGGGGTAAGTAAGGCTACATCGAAGGAACTTCTCAAATTATATAGCAGGAGGATGGGGTCTGGCAAAGTTTGGAGTCGGTGTTTTTTTGTTAAAAATTTACTTGTATATTATCCTCTTTCTACGTCGGGTCAGAAGTGCTACCGCGAACCAAAAACTAAATATTATGCCTCTTTATCGCACTTGCATATTCGAGGGACAGAGATGATGATAATGCTGCTATAACTGCTTAGATACGCTCCAAGCCAACCACTGCAATCTGTTCGAACGAGATAGTAATATGCATACCCAATTTCAAAAAAGGGAAAAATAGAAAAATTTAATGCTCCGAGCAGGATTCGAACCTATGACATCTGGCATACGCGGCCAATCGCTCTAGCCTCTGAGCTATCGGAACAACCAAGCTCGGGCACGAAATCCTTCACTAGTTCCCACTTACAACGCCTTAGGGAGAGATTTTTTTTCATTAATTTGGAATTTTCGTTAGCAGCGTTAATGATTAATACAAAATAAATTTTAGTAATATACCTCTTCAGTAGCGGATCCGGAAGGGGGATCAAGAAATCAAATCTTGCAAGAATGTGTGCCAAAATAACCGGTTTTATGTTTCCAACCAACGGGTGTTTTACCCTTTTAAGACAGAAATAAAATAAAACAACAATAAAGTACAAAAATAAGTGTATTTATTACACAAGTGCTTATTGTAAGTTAATTGTACCTAATACAATGTTAGTGAGTAGAACCATGTTAGACACAGAACTCGGAGCATTCACAATGCACCTAGATAACGGATTAGTCGTTAATCTTCAATTAAGTATTACAATATAAATATTGGAAATGTAATGGACGGTATCTCGCCGCGCCGCGGGCGCAGCGCGTCAGCTGCACTGTCGCATGTTGCACAGACCTCCATTAAACATAATAATATCCTGTATGAACGCATAAAAGCCCGGCTAGTATGATAGCTTATAACGTCACGTTTTATGTGACGTTTCAGTACATTTTTGGCATATAATGTGACGGTATAAGCTATCATACTAGCCGGGCTGAACGGTTTAAGTTTGACACTGACATGCTTTTATTCCATTGGATAGTCTACTTTAACGCTTATGTAAAAGAGTTTCTATTGCAAATACACGACTTTAAAACTGTCTATGTAATAGAAACTAATTAAATGAGTGTTAAAGTAAATATCTGAGCATATGTCAGCATCACGCTTAAAGTAGTTTTCCTGTACCCAGCGACCATCTTTATTTCACGTTGGTCTTACAGTATATTAAACTTAATTGATGTCTGTGCAATCTGGCTTAAACTTATACTACGAATATTTCTTTTAGAAACATCGCTAATAGCAATAACACGTTGAGCAGACGACTAAATACAAATTAATTAAGTACAAATTTGAGATGCCGTTTCATAAAAAATAAATAACGTCTAAAAGTCATTGATTTAAAATATTCTAGATTCAACACGATTTCATCAAGGTACATCGACTGAGTGCGGAGTAGGGGTTATTCCTATCTCAAGTACCTCATCATAACCCTTCGGAGACATTCTGCAGAAAGGCCAGGTCAAGAGTACCCTAAATCGGCGCGCATGCATGAAGAATGTCAGGATCGTAGCAAATGGAAATCCGTGATCTCTGCCTACCCCTCTGGGAAACAAGCGTGATTATATGTATGTATGGAATCCTTCTATTGCTATCCTGAGCGTATTCTAGAGAAGTCCACGGTGCGCTTTGACATCGGAGGCGCTACCGCGAACCAAAAACGAAATAACTGCCTCTCTGTCGCACTTGCATATTCGAGCGACAGAGAGGGAGATACTTCGTTTTCGGTTCACGGTAGGCCCTCTGATCCCCAGATTTGGCGTAGGAATGAGTTTTACAAAAGCGCCTGCCATCTGACCGTCCAACCCAGACAGAAAACTAGTCCTTATTGGAATTATAGGATTCCTCACGTCGGTATCCTTCACCCAAAAGCTACAGTGAAATATCGAATGATGTTTCGTACATAAGTTTTTTGAAAAACCCCGTGGTACGTGCCGGGGTCCGAACTCATGACCTCAAATCATTCGAATTTACCGAATTTTATCAAGTTAGTCATTCCAAAAGCAACTTTACTGTTCAAACAAGAAGGTCCAAAATCGAATGGCAGTTTTGTTCAAAGTAGGACATTTTAAATAATTTTAACTATACCAGAGATAACAAAGTGGTAACCGATAGGAATAACCCCGGACGGACCGCAATCACACCTACCTACATATATACCAAACATTTTACTATTGGTCCATTTCATTCCTTATACGTTTTATATAAAAATATATGAATACAAAACTTAACATTACACAGAGGTGAGTTCACTATAACGAGAGAAATAGCATAAGTTAAGTACGCCTCACATGCCGGACTCCGCAATGCCCTCGTCGTCTGAAACACAAAAAAAAATTAAATTAAAAAAAATTAAATGATCTTTATTCTGCAAGTAGGCCGCAATGGCACTTTTACAAGTCTAAGGGTGGTATTCCACTCGTCCAATATACGTTTCATCAAAGATATTGGATGATTTCATCAAACTTGGATGGGACCCCGACATTTGATCAAAGATTCTGATGATATTTAAATCAATATGGCTACGCGTGAAAAAAATACTTGGACAAAGATATTGGATAAGTGAAATGGGCTTACGTCAAAGAAATTTGATCAAAGATTGAACAAAGATATTGGATGAGCGGAATACTACCCGTGGTACTCAACTCATGCAATATCTTTGACCAATATTCTTTCGTAACTACACCTTTGTTTGTGTGTTGTCTATGCATTTATCTAATGTTAATATTGTGCTTGTTACGAATAATTTTATGAATCTGAATCTGAATCAATATACCTTTGATTAAAGAAATTGGATGATTACATCAAACTTGGAAGGGACCCCGACATTTGATCAAAGATTCTGATGACATTTAAATCAATATGGCTACGCATGAAAAAAAAACTTGGACAAAGATATTGGAATTGGATAACTGGAATGGGCCTCCGTCAAAGAAATTTGATCAAAGATTGCACGAGTGGAATACCACCCGGTTGGGTTGCACCAAACCGTCTGTAATGATAAGCTGTGTTCGTTAAAATTTTAATGTGTGGAAAGATTGATAAGTTTCTATGGGATGACAGCTGCCGGCGCCATATTTAACGTTGATCGGTCTGTGATCGTAAGTCGGTGCAACCCAGCCTAAATCTACTAGACAAAATAACAATATTTATATTTCAAATGCAACAAACGACACACTTGCCTAACCATTTATAGATCAAGAGACCATTACGTAACGTTTGCGAGAGTTAGGTTGATCTAATAGTTGATAGATGCTGGCCAAGAGCAATCCCATTTTTAATAATAAAAAAGATTGAGTCTCAAGGAAGCATAATGATATTTTACGGCGAGTGCGGTATATTGAATCTTGAGCGAGGAATTCAAGTGTTTACGCCCAAGACGGAAATAATATTGCTAGTGTGACCGCTTTTCACACCGCCTATTAGGTCCACTGCTAAAAACGTAAAATGTCTAACAATAAATTTTGCTACCGCGTGGCACATACTGCTTTTCACACCTATGTGGAAAATAGTCATTGTTGCCCTCGAATGAGGGGAAAAAAGTGCGTCTTTGAGCCCTCATTCGATGGCAACAATGCCTCTTTTCTGAATAGCAGGTGTGAAAATGTCATTTTCTCAAACATGCAATGAAATATTGATGTTATGTACCTTATAATAGGCTGCGAAGTATGACGTTTCAGGTGCGGTTACGACAAGAGGTCGTTAATGCAATTTCATACAAATCTTGCAGGCCTAGGCCGGCAAAGTCCTCTTTTTTAATTTCCATTCCTCATAAATTTGTGGCACAGGCATCATGACATTCTGCCACTATGCGTATTAAAAATAAAACTCAGATTTTTTTGTTGTTTATTTCATTGCATGTTTGAGAAAAGCACTATACATACCTCGGCGGGAAATATGGGGTTGCCCGCCTGAGACCTATCCGACCTCGCTTCGCTCGGCCGTCTATATGTCTTCGGCCGGCAACCCCTTTCGTCCCGGCCTCTGTAGTAATGTACTATTTCACCTCTCCTATTCGAAAGAAAGTATTTTCTAGCCCGTGTTGAGAGAGCAATACTCGATTTTGCTCCTTTAGTATGGCGATTGGCCACATTTACCCCCTTATTCATAAAACTTAACAAACCTCCGTTAACTAAATGTTGTTTTTTCCCTTTCTCACAAACATAAATGTCAAAGTTTATATATAAGGACACACCAACTTTAGCGGCTTGTTAACTAATAGAGGCCTAATAGACGTTTATGAATAAGGGGGTTAGTGTTTAGCAGTAACAATGGTTTACTGCGACATAAACGCATATTGCTTGTATAACGGTCTGACATATCTCAACATACGTTTCATTTTGGACTCTAAATTTTCTATTCTATTCTATTCTATTCTAAATATTTCTATATAGATTGTCTTTTGTCTCGTGGATGGTGGTAAAAATATTCCCTCTGCCTTATAAAGGGTTCAGCGATGCGATAACAATATGTGTATAAATTAGGTAGACGATTATAAATTAAAGGTTCTTGTATTCGGCACTTTCCCTAAGCAATCTATCATTCACTAAAACCACCTCCTCTAAACCCTTCTTTATTACACTCCCTGTGATTTTTAGGGTTCCGTACCCAAAGGGTAAAAACGGGACCCTATTACTAACACTTCGCTGTCCGTCCGTCCGTCCGTCTGTCACCAGGCTGTATCTCAAGAACCGTAATAGCTACACAGTTGAAATTTTCAAAGATTGTGTATTACTGTTGCCGCTATAACAACAAATACTAAAAACAAAATAATAATAATAATTAAGGGGGCTCTCATACAAAAACGTGATATTTCAGCCCTTTTTCATGGCTACCACTCGCCGAGCTAGATCTCAAGAACCGTAATAGGTAGACAGTTAAAATTTGCACATATTATGTATTTTTATTGAGGCTACAACAACAAATACTAAAATAAAAATAATAATTAAGGGGGGCTCCCATACAACAGAGTAGTTGCCGCTAAAACAACAAATACAAAGAAAAAACTCAATAAAACAAGTGTTTAATGGTACCAGCTTTTAGCCTTTTTTCTGGTACGGAACCCTTCGCGCGCGAGTCCGACTCGCACTTGGCCGGTTTTTTTAAATGTATTCACTGTCAAGAAATAAACGCTGGCCAATTACAGGGAGCAAAAACGGGTTTTTCTCCCTCTAAACGGGCTAGAAAATACTTTTTCTTTGTTTATATTTATACATGGTAAGCAGACACCGTAGCCTATGGACACTTGCGACTCCAGAAAAATCACAAGTGCGTTGCCGAGCCTTTATTGACTTGAGAATATGCTATGTTTAATACGGCAATATGTGACATTTTCCTTACTTATTCATTGAATATTTTTACTCGTAGGAGAAGTGAAAAGAAAAGCGTATTACACTGTAGCAAAATTATTTATTTTATTTACCTCGGGCGTGGCGCATGGAATCCCTCACCCCGCTCTTGATTCCATGTCAGAATTATATTCCGGAATCCTTCGTTTCGTTCGGGATTCAAAGCGCTAACGTATTCTTATCGGGGTTAAGTAATACAGTACAGCATTCGTGTTTTTCGCACTCATACAGGATGGTCCATTTAGACGGGTCAGTATGGACAAATCTAAAACTATAAGATAAGACACAAAGTTCTGTTCTTAGGAACCATGCCATCGATTTAAGTGACGGGAAAAACTACATTCATGGATTTAAAAAAAAAAAACCTTTGCTCTGTTCGGGAATCGAACCCAGTGTGTAGCGTTTTCTTTTTTTTTAATCTAATGAATGCAGCCCGTGTAGTGCCGGGTTAGAATATCACCACCCTCTTTCTTCCCTTGGGTGTCGTACTCTTGGAAGTCGACTATGAGAACCAGGTTGAAGTGTGTCGTGGGCGATGGGGTAGCAACCTGTCTAATAAACCAGCAATAGCTAAAAGTTGCACTGAAAAATTATTTTCATGTGCTCTGTCTATATCTAAATATAGGCTTGAGTTTATGTATGTATTTATGTAAGCATGCAGTTTTTCTTGTCACTAAAATCGATGACATGTCTCCGAAGAATAGATCTTTGTATGCTTATAGTGTCAGACTTGCCCATACTGACCCATCTAAATGGACCACCCTTTATATACTTGCTAGTGATGGACGAATGCTATATCCATAATCCCAAAAAAAGGGATCATGCTAGGCTGATGAAATAACTAACAACACACAGTACAGTCAGTCAGCGTGTTAGGTACAGTCGGCCTCATAAGTAGTTGGACACTTTGGGACTTTGTCGCTTTCACCCGTTAGAAATTTAATATGTCAGTTTAAACATGACGTTAAATCGACAAGGTGTTCAGCCCCTTGTGAGGCCGACCGTACATCGCAATATCTAATCGCATGCTCTCTCATGTCATAGAATCTTCACAATGCTGGCAATTAAATACATATTAGTACGCCAAACGTTCAAGACAATCAAATTATTAGTATATTCATTTATATTTGGAAAAACAAGAGGGAAGTGATTAAGAGGGCTTTAACGTTCACTAGCGCCATTCGCCACAGTGTGTGATTTTGCCTTAGTTGCGGACATCATTAATTTATTTAATATTATGACGTGTTTGGTTGTAAGTAAGCCTAGAAAGAAACTCCCGTTGCAATATTTTACTTAGTTTCGTAATTATATTTTTTTTTCTGAGAGGTCAACGACCTTCATAAAAAATGTTTCGATCGAAATCTCCTAAAAAAATCCAATTACCGCTTAAAATAAAATACACAATGTTTGTCAGTTTAAAACACATTAGTTGTGAAAGTTTTAGGTCTGCTGATGGCAAGGGATAACGGTATACTAATAAATTTTAAATTTAAAAAAAAGTGTTAATAAATAATTAACTACAAAACGGTCGCATTTTTTTTTACTCGTAAAATTAACTTTATAAATGTACCTTTCAACTTGGAAAATTCTGTTAAATTATCTTGTAGGAACTCGGAGATATTGCGTTTCTAAGTTTTTTTCCGATTTCTATGGAAATAGGGTTATCACAAAATTTATGTAAAATTGATTCCATTATTAGTACTGTGTACTACGATTTGTACTGAGAGTTTAATTGTTTATCGGCATCTATGTTATGATTTCATCTGTTCTTGTTAAAGTTATGTTATCCGTTTCACTGTTCAGTGCATTATAATGAATATTATCAGACGTTACTTTCAGGAGGCGAAGTACTTTGTTTGGTATAGGCAAACGCTTTTATGTTTATTTCGTAAACTAATGGAAGACAAGTAGGGGTCGGACGATTCTAAGGCAAGGAACTGGAACAAGTCTAAAATAGTCGTCATACGATTTAATTTTCTAGTATGGTGCTCCCGATCATAACGCCAGTATTTATTTCTTGACTCGCCAGCTTGCTCAGACAACATACCTATCGGCAGCGTACTAGCCTCTATAATGCCTCGACCATGTATCAATATCTTATGTAACGAAACTGTCATGTAAAACCACTCATATTTTTTTACGTATTTATTTGCAAGTGAGGTACAAAATTCTTCAAATTTTTCTGTATCAATATGTAACCCACTCGATAGAGCTACCAATATTGTATGTAAGTCTTCTACCAACCACATCTCTAGACCTAAGATCTCAGCAAACGTCCCAATCCCACATAATATCTTTCATCGAAGATTGTTGATGAAAACTATTGATGATGTGATGATGAGAAAGGAGCACTGTTGCTCTACCATTTTTCCTGAAGAAAAAAAATATTTTGTTTTAGCAGACTAGAGATGTGACAACCCTAACCTAAAATTTGAAAAAATTATATCTCCTTATTCCTGCCTTGGTTGTGTTTGATATTTTTTATGGTAATAGGTATAATCTTGCTTAACATTTATACAGTGAAAAAAAATGCGACCGTGAAGGGAATAGCCGAAAAAAAATATTTTGCCATATCATAGAAATTAATTAATTGACGACTACATGAGAGTATATCTTTATGTTTATATGCGTATAATGGTGCTATTAATGCATGTCTAGCATACCAAGGAGCATTCATTGATTAATCTGCTTCGACAGAGCATAAAATGCGTTTCTATGTTATTTCAGGACTTTTCTCGATTTTTTAAATATCTCAAAAACTATAGTACTTAAAGCCATTGGAGTTTTAATACAAGCTTTTTTTGGTTATTGTTTATCCAAAAAGCGCAAAAAATAGGGATGGCCGCAACTAAGGCAAAATCACACACTGTGATTCGTAAATAATTGTGATTGTGTAAAATTTTACGATATATGTTAAAAAGGGGGCCCATATGTACCGTATTCTGTATTTAAGTACCTTTTGAATCCATCAATCTAGTTATTACATAATTACGTTGCTACAAGATACAGTACGTAGTGGCCGCTTTAAAAAAATATGTATCGTTAAATTTAAATATTTAAAATAATCACAATTATTTAAGAGTCGCGCTAGTGCACCCAAAGGTTGTCTGGAAGAAATCGCTCATTTAGCGATAAGACCGCCTGTTGTTTACCTGTGCTTGTATCTTTATGCTGTTTCTATCTGTAATTCTTTTTTGAGGTGTGCAATAAAGCATATTGTATTGTAGTACACACGTTAAAGCACTCTTAACAAAAAAAAAAAACAATGCAAACGAATTCGATTTCTCAAGAATCTCGTCATCAGATCTTCACCAAAATTATATGAGACCAAATTGGAGATACCTCCTCTTAAACAAAAAAAAAATGTTTTTCCATATCGGTTTATAATTGACGGAGTTCTGAAGTAAAAAAGATTACATAAATACAACCGAATTCATAACCAACTTCTTTTTTGAAGTCAGTTAAAAAAACGTTGAATTGAGTAGCGCTTCGGTAGTTTAGTTGGCTTGAGCTATCGCCATTTTTTTACGAAAGTGTAATAGTCCGTGAAGTGTCAATAGGTCTATTCCAGGCATTGGAAGTGTTAAGAGTCCGCAGTAAGCTCGATTCTCCATACAAATGTAGTTTCGCTCTAATTTTAAAATGCCATGCTGGAATAACATGAAACTTTGTATACACAATGGGATCCGGCATATCTAGGTCGGAAATTAGTTGCAGTTGCTTGAAATTATAATGGAGAAAAAATACAGCGGTTATTAAGGTTTTCTTTCATCCAAGACGTCAAAAACTCTAAATCTCGCTGTATTTTTTTTCTTTTACAATTTCTAGCAACAGAAACTAATTTCCAACCTAGATATGGCGGCTCCCATCGTGTATACAAAGTTTCATGTTATTTCAGCAAGACGTTTTAAAATGAGAACGAAACTACGTTTGTATGGAGAATCGAGTTCAGCCGAGCATACTGGGGATTCTTAAGAGAACGCATGCGATAGGAAGGGGGCACACAACAGACATTCAGAGCTAGTTACTGGAGTCGCCGCCGCCGCCTCAGCTGCCGCCACCTACGCACGGGTTTTTCCTTCAAAACACTTTCGAGTATCTGCCTCCAATAATGTGTCGTAGGCGGGGTAGTATGGATAATACTAAGATCACGGCAGTACCGTGCGTCCACTTTGAGTGAATGGCGAAATTAATGGTCGAGAGAAAAAGGCTAGAGCGAGAAAACCAACTAATTAATCTATCTCGCTCTATCTTATAGCTGGCATTAAGCCTCTCACAGACATACGCGGCCTGGCCGCGGCGGTCAACAGTAAACTTGTCATTAGTTGTTAAATTTACTATTGACCGCCACCGCAGGCCGCGCCAGTGTGATTTAGTCCATACACGGCGGACTACAAGATGGACTGCCATGTTGGGCCGTCTGGATACGCCTATACATTTCCCGGTCACTCGAAGTGGATGCAGGTCTGGGCTTTACCAAAAAATTATCCTCAACATGTGGATTATGGTACAGTCAGCTGCAAAAATATGGGTGCATACAACTTGCTCAAAAATATGTCCTCTAGCTCTTGTATCGACGGATTAAGGTTGCGGTACGTATTTATGACCATAGTAAAAGATTTTAAGACCTCCATTTTTCATTTGTTGTACATAAAAATGGGCAGAGTTGTTAGAGTATGTCTGTCCATATGTGTATTGTGTGGGACAAATCTTGTAACCGAATCTCAGACCAGTTATTCTGAACCAAATGAGCTGAAATTTGGCATACTTATGTAAGTTCCGTGGCGATGCAATATTATAGTACCACCGAGCTGATCTGATGATGGAGTCAGAAGGTGGTCATAGCAACTCCTAAACTACACAAGGTAAACCCGTCGTGTTTGGGCTCATTGGAACCATCTCAACGAGTATTAATGCATTAATTGAACTGGGCGAAGCAAAGCTCATTCTTAGGCGACAGATGTATTTCGTTTCAGATCGTCCTCCACCACGCTTCAACCGGTCACGCTCACATTTTGCATGTCCATAGGTGACATCATGACGACGGTTTTGATTTAAAAAAAATGAAAATCGGACATACCACTGAGGAATCATCACCAAAAAACTGAATTTCCGTATATTTCAATGCTAAACGAGTAGGTAACTGTCAGGGAGTTTGAGACCGGGTAGACGCGCTCAGCTCAATATTTGCAAGTTTTTCAACCAGCAAACTACATTGCATACCTAGTGTAAGTATATTATTACTGTGATGGACAAGGTGTGCGTATACCTATAACTAAGTAACTTACCTTCGAAGGCCTGATTGTGGTGCATGTGGTGATTGAGCCCTATCGGCGGCTGCAGGTCTGCGCCCTCGAGCGCCGCCACCACGCACTGAAATACACATAACAGTAGATTGTTATCCGAGGGCTGAAAGGCATTCCTGAGGAGGTTATTTGGCGCTCGAACGAAGTGAGAGCACCAATAGGTCGAGGCCAAATCGAGTGGTTTCACCAGAGTTAATTACTCTGCTTTTCATTTCGAATACGAGGAAACTAAAAATGCCAAATATGTAAAACCATTTTCCACCTTAGAGCTGGAATATACCACTTTCAGCACGCCACTTAGATGAACAATAACCGACTTTAAAAGTATGAGAAATGGAAAAATGTAATGGGAAATTTGAGGCACGGTCTACAGTCTTACCTCGGTAGCCCGCAGCTCGGCAATGTCATAAAAACTGTATTCTTGCAAATTATTTAAATCGGCCTGTAGATTGTGTACGGGCGAGGCAATGCCGTTACGGAGTTAAGTATGTATTGCAGCATGGAGTTTGATACACGTTCGCCAAGCCTCAAGCGACCAGCCGTGTGTGTGTGCGACTCAGCGAGCAGCTCGTGTCTTCGATATTCCGCCATTTGCGGCCCCGCCGAAGGGCACTAGTTGTACAGTACCTGGTGGATGCAGATGTACTGCTGCTCCGTCTGCACCATCCACACGCGCTCGCGGCGCATGGCGTGCACCATGCCGAAGATGTCGAGCGTGTCGGCGCGCGCGGCCAGCTGCTGCAGCGCGCGGTCCAGCGTGATGAACGTGCCGCTGCGGCCCACGCCCGCCGAGCAGTGCACCACCACCGGCCGCGCGTCCGGCGGGCAGCGCTCGCGGAACGCGCGCACGAACCTGACACCAGAAACCACGTATCCATGTCATATGAACACACAACTTAAACAAAAACACACGAAATGGACGAGGAATGCACAAATAAATGAAACGTCAGGAATCACGATTAGTTCAACGTAAAGCTGCGACTAGGAGTCGTACTGAAAATGCCATGAAGTGGAGTGTCAGGCGCCCGCCGCGCCGCAAACAGCTCCGTCCAGTCATGGCAACGCAACTTGTTCAGCGCATTCAGCTAGGTACTCCTGACTCCTGACTAGAGCCACAGGCGACTTTACTGTATTTCTCGAGCATTATGGGCGAGTCGAACAAAACCAAAAATCAGCGCCACGAAATAACACCTAATGGCTTATTTAGTGGTATGAAGCTGAGTAGTGACCATTTTAGCATTATGTATAGAAAACTACCGTGAGTTTGAAACGAAATCAAACGTAACGTAACGTATTTTGACGTAATGAAACGGGTCACTCACGTCTTTAAGGTCGAATATCGCTCAACATGTTTTAGACCGGTTCGCGGTCCTTAACCATGAGTACCTATCGCGGCGGTGGAGCCGCCGCCTTCGCCCGCGCCGAGCAACCGAGCGGACAGGGCACGGGCACGCAGTGCCAAGAAAACTTTTTTTTTCAACAGTCATCTACTACCTACTCATCGAGGTGATCTTAACAAACCGAGACTCAATGAGGTTGCGTTGATTTATCAAAGACTTCCTTTGGCCACCGGTCTCCATCATCAGATCAGCTCGATGTCACTATAGTATTTATTGCATTCTCAATATTATCACAGGTTCTAATCGAACGTCAGGAAGTGGTTCTTATTTACCTTCCACGACCTACATACTAACACACGGCAAGTTAAATAAAAGCTTGTAAAATATGACGTTTTCGTTAAATAAGTTTGCAACCATTTTATTTTTTAGTACTTAATTTTATATCTTCGATTACTTATATAACTTGCAAACTCCTTTACTAAAGTGCTGGCTACTTATAGTAATTCAAAAAAAAAAAAAAACGGCCAAGTGCGTGTCGGGCCACGCGCAATGAAGGTTTCCGTACCTACTACTCCCAATGTAAAACTACTACTATTTTTTGAAATGGCTAATAGATACCAAGTTTGGAAAACTGATTTACGATCACGAACCTGTCTATGCCAAAAATAACTTAATGCCAGAGTCGTTTATTTGAGAAGTTGTCAATTCCAGAAGTTGTCAATTCAAGAAGTCGTCAATTCGAGAAATCGACAATTTGAGATGTCGTCAAATTAAGAAGTCGTCAATTCGAGAAGTCGTCAATTCCAGAAGTCTTCAATTCAAGATGTCGTCATTTCGAGAAATCGACAATTTGGGATGTCGTCTATTCACAAAGTCGTCAATCCAAGAAGTCGTCAATTTGAGAAATCGACAATTTGAAAGGTCGTCAATAGCCGCCGAAACCAACGCAACTTGTTCAGCGCGGTCACCTGGGCAACTGTAATGACCTCGCGAGCGTGGTGGGCGGGTCGATCAAATGTCATGAAGTGGAGTGTCTGACGCCCGTCGCACCTCGAACAGCTCCGTCCAGTCAAGGCAACGCAACTTGTTCACCTGGACATCTGTACTGTACCTCGCAAGGGTGGTGGGCGGGTCGGGCACGCCGAAGTCCGGCCACGTGGTGAAGTGGAAGTGCTTCACGACGCGCTGCTCAGCGCCGCGCGACGCGAGCAGCTCCGTCACCGTCCAGTCGGGGAAGCGCGACTCGTTGAGCGCGGTCACCGCGATGTCGCCGTAGTACACCGGCCGCGTGTCGTACGGCCAGTAGCGGTCGCACTTCTCGCGCCCCTATACACACAATACCACAATATAGCATTATACATTATACATTAATATTCAATATAAACTACCTATTGGAATACCACGACTTTGACTCTGTACTATACAGTAAGCTAAAGGCAAACGCATGTTGAACACATTAGATTAAATAACGCAGTAACTATTGGTCAAAATATTCGAGGGCTGCCTTTTAAGTTCTGTCGTTTGCAAACCTCCCGTGATTGCATAAAAATAACTAGTGTCATCTTAAAATATTTGAATTTAGAATTCGAAAACAAAAGAATGACTCGAAATCGGCCCAACCGTTTTAGTACAGCGTTCGTTCAAAGTTGACAAGTCAGTTGTGAAAATGGAAAGGACAATGACCATTTCTGCCCTGACATATCTTAACGATTACATTAAGTTCAAAAAGTAAGTATACTTAATTAATTCGACTTCGATTTTTGGGATTAATGTAGGACTGATTAAACTTGGGGTTTATTATTCATTGTTAAAACATAATTAACGCGTTTCCGGTTTCCAATTAATCTTGACATATTGAAACATATTTTTTGTGGAGTTCATGTACTTAAAGGAGGTTTAAATAGCTCATTATGAAAATGTGAAAAAAGGTTTCTACTTTGTTGAAGATGTAAATGACGTTTCTCACGCATTTTAGCACAAAGTACAATATATTGCATTTGACATTACAATCACAGAGAGCATTTTTTAATTCAGAAAAATATCGCGATGTCTGAACTGCATTCTCCACGTCCAACGAATAAAAAGATACGCAGTAAGCGGGCTTCCTTTGCGCATGCAGGGTATTCTATTAGAATGGCTCACATTAGAAGAATCCTACTCATCCACCTAGTGTTTTATCTTGTTGTGTCACAGAGGAGCCTGGTGTCCGCTTTCACTAATCCCAAGTTTTGCCGTAGGCACTAGTTTTACGAAATCGACTGCCATCTGATCTTCCAACCAAGAGGGAGAACTAGACCTCGAGATTAGACCGATTCCTTCACAATGTTTTGGTTCACTGAATAGCTACTGTTTAATATAAAATATTGTCGTCCATAAGTTTCTTAAGAAAAACCCAGTGGTTCAAGTCGGGGTTAGAACCCGCGACCTCCTTATTGAACGTCGCGTGCTTTACCGCTTGGCTACAGTGGCCACACTCCTCCTAAGTACTACTTCTTCAAAATAGTCCATGCTATTAATACTATCTGGTTATATGCAGGCACTATGTTTCTAGCTCCCTGGTGATGCGGTCATATGCCATGCGTGCTATATTATTATAGACGAATATATATACATGATGATGCCCATCCAGAAAGAACGCTTGGACATACTCATGTGTGCATCGGGTATGGATTATCCGTACTTCGTTTAAGACACCGTATTCTTGCGCAGAATGACCCGTTAATTGATGTTTTTCAGTAGAACATTACAATGCCGGTATGTATAGTAGGTAGTATTAAAATCGTGTGCTTCCTGCAATTGCACGCCACAAGCAATATTTTTATACAGGCGATGAAGCTGGGACATTATTCTTGGCACATAAGTAAGGGGGAGCGTATAGTGGAGATAAACATATCGAGCTAAAAAGAGAGCCATGAAAGAGCACAACAGTGTGATATAGATTTTGATCCATGATTTGGCGCAGCCTAACTGGGAAACCTTACAGAAGACCGCAGCCATAGTAACACAACTACATTTTCATAACGTTTTGTATTTTCTGTTGTTGAGTTAGGCTACGGTAACCTGAGTGTGCGATGTGTTGAAAGTGAGGGCTCTGCATGTTTCTACATGTCTACAGAACAAATCATCAAGTCAATTGAAGCTAGCGTTAATGCGGGTTCACGCGTTAAAACCTATGCAACTTGTCACGCCGGAATGGAATTAAAAACCCTTTGGGCCTTTTCATATTTCCATGAGAGATGCAATATACGCCTGCGCGTTGTCGGCCTGTTTAGCTTAGTTGGTAGTGACACTGCCTCCGAAGCTAGAGATCCCGGATTCGAATACCGATAAGGGATGTTCCTGAGACTTGGATGTTTTCTATGTATTTATGTAAGTATATGTATATACATAATGCTATTAAATATATCGTCGTCTAGTACTCATGACAAAAGCCTTATTGCGCTTACTATGGGACTAGTTCGATTTATATTGTGTGTGCTAGTTTGGGATGCTACTTGTGTAGACACTTTGGCACCTACCCACCTCCACGGACGGCCATTGAGGCACTCTTTGGAGGAGGCCTATGTCCAGCAGTGGACATCCTTCGGTTGATATGATGATGATGATGATATTGAGAACGCTGATGAGAGGGATGGCGTAGCCATTGGCGGAACGATGATCTCAAACCTGCGATACGCGGATGACACCACGTTGATCGCTACTAGTATCAGTCACAGGAAAGAGCTATTAGGGAAAATAGAATGTACAAGCCTGGAAAGTAAAACCAAGATTAAGATTGTCGATCGAGCCAACAGCAACTGCCCAGAAGTGTCTCGAATTGCGTATTGTGAAATGGTTCAATAATTTACTCTATCTGGGTTCTCTGGTATCTAACTACTGTGGATGCGTATCAGTATGTCCCTATGCCGCAGAGACCTGCCCGGCTAGTATGATAACTTATACCGTCACGTTATATGGCCAAAATATACTAAAACGTCACATAAAACGTGACGGTATAACCTATCATACTAGCCGGGCTGGACGTTAAGAGACACCGAGAAACGCAGAGTAGACTCTCTTGAAATGTGGTGTTAGCGGAAGATGCTCAGAATACAGTGGACAGCATTTAGGACCAACGTATCCATTTTGCAAGAGTTCCATATGAAGTAGGATGACTACCACGACTACTTTAGCAAGGGTGTAACGAAGACGAAGAAGAAGATTGGGAAAGCTAAGGCTCTTCAGGCGGCTCTCAACCTATTGCTTAGAAATATTTTCAATGTATTTGAACACATTAGCGTAGTATCCAATACTCGAAAGAAAAATCATACTGGGGTAAAGAATTATCATATAATAAAGGGTAAAGCACTAGAGTTTATTTACTGACCTAACCGATATTCACTGACCGTTCTGTAGCTTTCTGTTAGAACAGAAGGAATAGGTCGTCTTTATGGACAAACGGGCGTACGTTGGCCAACCCAGGCGGCTAGAGACTCAACTCGGCTGTTAGCTTTGTTTTGCCCTATGTATCCATAACCACTTCAATACTCTTCTAATACTGCTAAATTGGATGCAATCTGCCCTCTAGTACTTGCGATACATACTTAGAGAGCATCTAATCGCCTTTCAGTAGTTGAAAATGCTTTCAATAAAACTGTTCAAATGGAAACAATTGTTCACAGAACGCCTACGAAACATATAGGGGCAAAAATACTTAAATGTTTGAGAAGTTATTAATGTCAAAAGGGGTATTTTTTTATTTCAAAAATACAAGATCTTCCCAGGTTTAAATGAAATAAAAGATAAAAAAGCTAAATCTGCGTCCAAAAGACTATAAAATAAACTATAAATTAACTTTGTAATCGGCAGTTTTTGACAGGGCACGAGCCCATAATAATTTGGTCATTGTCCTTTAAGGCGAAGGGTATGGCAAAACTATGAAATGGAGGTGTTTTTGCTGAGATTTTTTGCTTAAAATACAGCATGTGGAGGTTTTGAAAGTTCACCGTCTGAACACACATATACTCAAGTATTTCCCTTAATTGTTCAAATGTTCCTAGAATTCACTGAAAAATATATAAGTCACATTAAAAGTGCCGTTCTAAGCATTTTTTTGTTTAAGTTTTATTCCCGCTGTGCAAGTTATTTTGAGTCCATACTTTGTAAGTATACTTTTGTAACTTTGTGTTGTGGGCTAGACTTAATTATATCCCTAAAATACTAAATTACGAATTTTAGAGATATTTTATAATTTTTAAAGATATTTCCTATACAATAAGAATGTTAAACATTGTAATAAATGTTTGCTCACATACTATGACCAGGCACTTTGTAACGTACAATAAATTATTATAAACATTAAAATATGATTCAAAGGTTCAAAAAATAAATAAATACGCAGAAAATTATTAAAACTACTTAAAATAAAATTAAAAATCACTGGGGACTATTTTGACTTTTTTTGTGATGTAGGATTTGAACTTGCATTCATAATTGTATCATTGCATTTTTCGAAGTAAGGAAGGAAGGGCCGCCCGTAAGCGGCGTTGCGAGCTCGTTTCCGTTTGCACGAGTGCTGCGCTGTTGCCAGATTTATTGTCCATCCCACGTCCATCCATGGATATTTCTCTCGTTCGTTGTTCGTTGACGTTTGATAATTCTGTGTGGACTGTGTGTTTTGTTTTGATAGTTGATATACGCTCATACGTTCTTTAGAAGTGCGGAATTTGGTGTTAAAGGATTTTTAACTGCATTTTGTTATATTGTGTGTGTTATTTAGTTTAGATAATTAAAATAGGTAGTTCATTTTATTCGTTGATTGTATTGTTTCATGATGTTGGGTTAGATTAGGTGTATTGTTATTGACATTGGATTAACCTATGTGTTTGGTGCGGTGTGTGACATAGTTAAACTTTTACCAATATGGGAAATAGGAAGGGGCGGAAACCTACTGCATCAGTCAGGTTGATGCGCAAACGTCGAGTACAAATTGCTGCAATGAAACGACTCGACGCCACAGCAAAGTAAGTTTATATACAAGGGGTATTTGTGCAAAATCCATAAGACCTGGCCTTAGTTGTGTGTGTTCATAATTCAGTGTTATTTATTTCTAAACCCTTGCTTTCCTTTTGTTGTAGCGTCTCTACAGATTTTGACAATGACAATCACGAGTTTAGTACTGACAAAGAAGATATATACCTACTAACGTAATTTGAAGCAGCTAATGAAACTATCAGTTAAACCTGAAACGTAAGTATCTGATTATTGTGTTGCTGAAATGTAACTACTATTATGTAGGCACTCATGGTATTACAAAATATGGAAGAGGCATAATGCAATAGATAAAAACTACTGTCAGTGATTGATATACAAGCTGTAATGTTTTTGTCAATCAATAAATCAATTACTATCCAATCATATGAACATCAAAAATAAATGAAAGTAAATGTTAATTTATGTAATTTTATATATTTAAATCCCACTTTTTAGGGTTTTGTCAATTGTAAAGTGTTGATTAATTTTACATAAGTTTCATTTGCTATAAAACTGTAAACTCCTTTGGATGTGTTTAAATACTACCCATTAGGTTTGTTTCATACAAATCCTGAAGCCACAGGTCCCGGGTTCGAATCCCGGACAGGGCATTTATTTGTGTGTTGAGCATGAATATTTGGACCGGGGTCTTGAATGTTTTTATGTATTACGTTACAAAACGATAAACAATATTAAAGAGTACATTGCAATTTTTTTTAAATATATGCTTACCAAAATTTTAAAAATAAATAATCTATCCCCCGCAGCATAGTGCCAAAGATACTGGCAGAAGAATTTATTTATGTACATAAGTATGTATATCATCATCTAGTACCCATAATACAAGCTTTGCTTAGTTTGGGACTGTTGATTTGTGTAAATGTGTCACCCAATATTTTTTTATTATCCTAAAATACTATAATCTGAAAAAATAATGTTTATGTAAATGATTATTAGGGAAGATGACTAATAATAGCAAAGACATTTATTAAATGTTTCAGTACTTTGCTATTTTATTATATTACTGTGGACTCTATCTCTGTACTTTTATTTCAGTTCTGTTGCTGTTGATGATGATTCATTTGTAGTGGATGACAATATTGTAGTTGAAAGGTGAGTATAAATAATAAATGAAGTATCAGGATTCCATATTCTCAGGGTACCAATATTAACATTATTAATAAGTCTACACCGTTTTTCTGTCCAACTTCTAACAAACAGGCTTTTTTGCACGGTAATAGTTAGCAAGTTGAAATTTCCACATAAATATTGTTATGGCGGATAAGTTATTAATTAATGAAAAGTTAAAATAATGAAGAAACACACAACAGTCTCCATACAAGGTTTCGTCGTATATCATCCTAGCACTATCCCAGTACAGTTGAATCCTGACGGATGCCCGCCATGCCCGGGGTCTGCTACCTAATCCCACAAATTGGTGTAGGCACTAGTTTTTACGGACGCGACTGCCATCTGACCTTTCAACCCAAGGGGTAAAATAGACCTTATTGGCTTGTAAAGTGAATGGATAACTTGACTGTTAGAGAATTCAAGCTGCTGGAAGACCTTGGCTTAATGTGCCTTCCAAAGCGCATGCATATTTTTTAACCGACTTCAAAATTTCAAAAGAGGAGGTTATCAATTCGGTTGTGTTTTTTTTTTTGTTTTTTTTTTTAATGTTTGTTACTCCATAACTCCGTCATTTCTTAACCGATTTGAAAAATTTTTTTTTGATTGTATGTATATATATCCAAGTTGGTCCCGTTTTTGTCAAAAGGCAGTTCTGATGATGGAATCCATGAGGAATTGAGGGAACTCCTCAAATCTTTAAGGCAAACATATAGTGATTTTTATGTTTTTATCAACAAGTCAAGCATTTGCATCCAAAAATGTGACATTGGATGAAGTGGAACTGCTGATGATGATCAGAACAGAACTCTTCAACGACGAAAAGTTCACGTTTGGCGATTTGTCCTCCTAGCTGTATTTGTTAAGCAAGTTCTATTTTCACGATTAATTTTTGTCATGCTTGATTTCTGATGATGGGATCCATGAGGAATTGAGGGAACTCCTCAAATCTTAAAGGCAAACATATAGTGATTTTTGTGTTTTTATCAACAAATCGAGCATTATCATACAAAAATGTGACATTTGATGAAGTGGAACTGCTGATGATGATCAAAACAGAACTCTTCAACGACGAAAAGTTCACGTTTGGCGATTTGTCCTTCTAGTGGTGTTTGTTAAGCAAGTTCTATTTTCACGATTGATTTTTGTCATGCTCGAGTTCTGATGATGGGATCCATTAGGAATCGAGGAAACTCCTCAAATGTGAAAGGCACACAAATAGTGATTTTAGTATTTTCATGAACTAATCAAGCATTTTCATTCATAAAAGTGACATTTGATGAAGTGGAACTGCTGATGATGATCAGAACGGAACTCTTCAACGACGCGTAGTTCACGTTTGGCGATTTGTTCTCTTCGTTTTGTTTGTCAAGCAAGCAAGGTTTTTCCATGATTTCATGAGGAATTGAGGGTACTTAGTCTTCTACCATTATAAACATACTTATAGCCATTTTTGTATTTTATTGTATGGAATCTAAGAGTGCACCATCTAAGATTAATAATCTTTCACCGGACTCCCCCATTGAAGTCGGGTTTTTTTTCTTAAAAATTATATTATTATTACTATTATTACAAAGTAAAAAGGGTAGTTTTTATAAATGTGAATATGTACTAAAAAACACATTATCAGATAGTAAATGGTCAAAATTTTGAAAAAAAAAACACCACTCTTTATTTTTAAAATCATAAATATAATGAAATGGAGGGTAATAGCATAGTTATTAGATGTTATGACTTTGATAATTCATGCTGTAATGTTATTTTCTTTTCAGTGATAAAGGCAATGAAAACATTGAGAGAAGAATTGTTAATGTTTTCCCATTTTTCAAGCAACTACAGGAAATGTCTTGTCATGGTCCACTGAATTGTGGTTTAAAAGCAGTGGAAATTGTATCTGAAGTTCGCACTGGTTTACTATCTCAATTTCGGCTGAAATGTAAAATGTGCAACATGGATTTTGTAGTTTACAATGATGAGTCCACTAATGAATTGGATCTAAACACAAGCGCAGTGGCTGGAACGGTGGCCATTTGATGTGAGCAGATGAGCAGCACTAAGCAGGTGCATATTTTTATTTGGTCCAATGACCAAAAATTTTTTCTCTGCTAAGATGTATACTGTACATAAAACATGGGAAGCAGAGTTCTTCAAATGTATGGTCTCGCCTGTCACACGATTTTTTTCAAATCGAACTATTCTTTCCACATTTGGTGGCATTGTTTCTTGATCAATTTAGTACATTCAGGAAAAAGGATATGTTTAATGGGATTCCACCTATGACCTATTATCTTATTTAGTGATATTGTTTATCAACACTTTCACTGCCAACGATTTCGTAGCGCTACGCTCGTAGCCGATAACATGAGATAAACCGTATGTAGCGGAAAGCGCCTACCAAACCAGCGCCCACACACCCTAGGGTTACTGGCACTGAAAGTATTAATACGTATATTTTACCAACAAATACCAATAAGTATATTGAAAAATCACATTTGTTTTTTAGTTGTACGGAACCCTCGGTGCGCGAGTCCGAATCGCACTTGGTTGGTTTTATTTTTATGTATTTATATACTTCCAGATATGTTTTCATGAAAAATTGCAAAGAAAATTGTCAAAGTATTTTTAAAAACGAAATAAATAGTTTACTTCTTTTTGATTATTTAAAAGGGTATTCATCCTCCGTATGCTTAAGTATTTTGTCCAATGAAATAAATATCATAATAATAACTGTAAACTAGACTTTTATTTTCTAACCCTGTGCCAAGAGCCCGCGCCGCGTGTTTATCATACAGGTAAGGAGTTCAGTGGCATCTAGTCGGCTAGAAGTACCGAGATTGATGGTAGGTAAGTTAGGTTTTGAACCGATAAATCAACAAACGGTAGTCTTCCTATTCTAGGACAATATCACAATATATTCCTAAATTTTCTTCTTATACTTACATAATAAAAGTTCTATCTCAAAGTGAAATACTAATTCTAGCTATGTATTAAAGTTTGGATCGTGCTGTCTCTTTCGCTCTCCTGGCCATGCTTTGAGCGGTCGAGTTCCTTCGGTGTGCTTCGGTTTGTTCTCGATTGCGAAATACAGCAGTGAGATAACATGTGGCATTGGATTTTCCTTTTTTTTTCCTCAATACTATAAATACAGTTATAATTAAATCACCAATTAAAATATAAATGAAATAATTTACGCCATCTATACGTCAATCCGATTAATAATACATCGATAGCCTACGCTCGCGCCATCTAGTATGAACGCCCGCTGTCTGTGGCTAGGCGCCGATGGGGCAAGGTCATTTGCATATCCCTTCGCCTTAAGGAAAATTTACGTGCGATAATTTTTTACAACTTCAAAAGGGGCTTAACGCGACTTCAGTGCTTCGAAGAGTTGACTACGATTTTCAATGATAAAGCACCATGCCTCCGGACTGTGGAACGCTGGTATTTAGAATTTCAACGTGGTTGCTCTAGTCTTGGTGATAGACATCGTGAAGGTCGACCAAAAACAGCCGTAACCCAGGAGAACATTGATGCTGTACGGCAACTGATCGTCGAAGATCGCCATGCGACATACCGTGAGATAGAAGCTTCCTTAAGTATTTCAGGGACCAGTGTTCACAGTATTTTGCATGATCACTTAGGCGTAAAAAAGTTGATCTCACGCTGGATACCACATTTACTCAGTGAAGACCAAAAAACGGCTCGCGTTCGATGGCGTCGCAAAACTCTGCGGCAATTAAACCGAGGAAACTCGAAACATGTTTACGACATTATCAGCGGTGACGAATCTTGGATATATGCCTACGATCCCGATTCTAAACAGCAGTCGACTGTTTGGGTGTTCCAAGATGAGCCAAAACCGACCAAAGTAATACGCTCACGGAGCACTTCGAAAAAAATGGTCGCCACGTTTGTGGCGAAAAGTGGCCACGTTGCCACCATCGTGCTCGAGGATCGTAAAACGGTTAATGCTGACTGGTATACCACTGTCTGTTTACCAGAAGTCATCGGCGAGTTTCGTAAAAATAACCCAAGACGTCGTATAAGACTGCACCACGATAATGCGAGCTCGCACACCGCCCGGCAAACAATTGCGTTTTTAAAAGAGCAAAACGTCGAAATTCTGGAACACCCGCCGTACAGTGTAGACTTAAGCCCTAACGATTTTTTTACTTTTCTAAAAATCAAGCAACGACTTCGTGGTCAACGGTGCCAGATACCTGAAGAAGCTGTTGAGGCAAACGGCCATTTTGGAGTCCCCGTCTTCGGACTGGAATAAGTGTTTCGAAAATTGGTTCGATCGAATGAAAAAGTGTGTTACATATCACGGTGATTACTTTGAAAAACAATAAATACCATTTAACACTTAAATTGTCTTTAGTTTTTCCAAACGACACAGCTTAAAAGGCAGCCCTCGTATGCCTATGACGTTCAGTGTTTCCGCGTAATTGAATCATTGTGAGTTCAACTTGCCTCTGTCCGACTTTAGTTAGCACACTTCCGCAACTAAAACATCATTTGGCTGCAGTTTCTCTGGTACAATCGGATCTCAGTAGTCAATATAGTTACTTTCGCCAAATATTTCTGCAATAAGTTCTATGCCAGGTTATTTCAGTTCTTGGGTCGGTCGCTGTACATGGATCTTCGAGCGCCCGACGTGCTTCAGTCAGAGTGCGACAGTCTTATTTTCTGCCGCGAAAATGTCGATATCCCCTATGACGAAATGACAAACGTTACCTTCTCGACGCATCTGGTGAGCATGACGATCGCCCGCGAGCCCGACTCCCAGACCATGCGCCAGAAGTCGTCACGTGTGCAGTGCAGCGGACCCTGCGTCACGATAAACTCCCGGGGACTCGAATGGCCGGGCACGTAGTTGGCGTTTATGTAGTCGGAGCCCTCCTCGTCGTCCACCGGCTGGAGCTTGTAGCGCGAGTGGTCGTAGGGCAAGATGTTGGTGAAGCGGTTCTTGGGTCGGTTCACGGGCAGGTCGGCCGCTGTGCACGGCTGCTCACGACCGACGTGCTTGAGTTCTTCGAACTCTTCGCTAAATCTGCACATAAACAGATATGTCAACGGCGTTTCGGGTTATATAAGTTGCACGGATGTGAATAAGAGCTGTGGTTACCTAAAAGTGGCTAAGTATGTTAGTTAGATTTTGGTATGTACGACATGTTTTATTTAGATCTATCATCCGTTTGTGGTCTAAATAAATACGATGTGCCATATTTTAGTTATTATTAAAACCGATGAATTTAAATTTATTATATTAAATTAAAATCAACCAATTTTTATATTTATCAGCTAGACAGTGCCAAACTGTAGGCCGAGGTTTAATTCTTATTGTTCAAAGTATTATCTTTAGAATGCGCAAATATTTCAAAGTTACAGCTCTTTCTCACCGTTATCAATATTGGTTGAGGACGATCTCAATACAGATTGACTGCAAAAATGGTGACGTACGCCGCCACCGCAGACTGCGCCAGTGTGTTGTTACTGCGGCCTATCAAACGGCCAGCGGTCTTCCACCACCGCAGGCCACCCCAGTCTGTGACAGGCTTTGGGAGGATGATAAAAGGAAGCGCTGACCTGAAGTCGGAGTCCGCGGACATGAGCCGGTAGTGGTCGACGAAGTCGGCGACGGGCACGGGGCGGGAGGTGCGCGGCGCGGGGGCGGCGGGCGCGGGCGCGGCGCGCGGCCGGCGCCGGCGCAGCGCCGCCCACGCCGCGCCCGCCGCGCCCAGGCACGCCGCGCCCGCGCACACGCCGATGATCCACGCCGTGTTGTCCACCTCTGCGCGCACACACACGTCAACACACGGTTACCGTTGAGCGGTTTAAGTTTCTTCGCGATTTGATTACATTTTGCCCTACTCTAAAATACTCCTAGATCTCAAAAGGATTAGGCATTCCGGGATTTAGGCACTTTAACACTATACCGGGTGTACAATCCAAATGGGTCAGTATGGAGAAGTCGGAAACTATGAGAGATAGCGAGATCTGTTCTTAGGAACCATGACGTCGATTTTAGATTTAATAATAATTACATTCAAACTTTTTTATTAACTCTCATACATGACCGGGAATCTAACCTTTTACAAGTTTTTTATTTATTAAAATATCAAAGTAAGTAAAATAAAGTGGTAAAAGTCAACGTACTACAACAAAAAAAGCTATAAGCCAGTATGTACAAATTATATCCGTGAATAACGAACTATGTAAATGTAAAATAGATCAAATAGATTTAACTTCCTACTATATAATATATAGATAGATACCTCTAACTCACAGCGACCCTAGTGAATCAAATAAAGAAATATAACTTTACTAGTAACTACGGAGTGAATATTACTTGTGTTCTATTCAGGCGACCACAACGACATGCCACAATAGACTGAAACACACTTCATGTATTTTATTGACGGAAAATGTTATGAGCTCTGATAGGTAACTCGAACCACACAATTTAGATGGCTTCCCGCACAGGTCGGACGGCGTGCTTGAGGAACATATCCCATTTCAGTATACAAGGTGGCCCATTCAAATCGGTCAGTATGGGAAAGTCTGAAACTATAAGACATACGAAGATTTGTTCTTAGGAACCATGTCACCGATTTTGATAAAAAGAAAAACTGCATTTATACATTTGAAAAAAAAACACTGTACCCAGCTAGGGAATCGAACCCGGTTGTTTTGAAAAAATAAACTTACACTATTTCTATTCAGATATCGTTTGTGTAGGTCTTAAGCAGTAAATGTCTCTAAGAAACGTAATGTCTAAAATGAATAAAATGCATTTTTTTCACATACTTTAATTTATCATAGTAGGTGTTCAAAGTGACCACCGTTACAATATTCAACAAGTTCAGGCATGTAAAATTGTCTCTATGGTTGTTTGTACCTCTCTACTTGTAAAATCGGTGATATGGTTCCTAAGAACAAATATTCGTATGTCTTATAGTTTTAGACTTTCCCATACTGACCGATTTGAATGGGCCACCCTGTATACTACTAACTTTACAATTAAGAAGAAACGTTATTTTGTTGCTTTCCATACTTACAAATGTCTTGCGGACTACATTGCTTATTTACCTAACAATATCATGCAATTTAGTCACCTCATTATCGCGAAATTGACAAAATTGATAATCGACACGAATAATTTGAGCATTTTCATATAAATCGAAATATGCGAAAATGTTGTAGATAAGTTGCGAAAATAGTATAGTAGGTATACTTATTTCAATAAGTTTTTTTTTTCGTTCACTAATTAAGATGCACGTATATTTTATTTACGGGAATTATAAATCGGCTAAATACAACAATGGTTATATGAAAATGTTTTGTATTTCATTAAGCAATGTTGTCTGAATGTTAGTATGAGAAGTTCAACGAAACATTCATCTTCAATAAAATACATCTCCACTATAATCTTCACAATGAAATAGAGAATTACTACAAAACATAATTTACTTTCCCTGTTTATTACAAACACGATGTGACCAAAATATTTAAACTAAATATAAGCACATGACAAATGAAAATAACAATCACACATACCCATTAGACACCATCCACTCGAGGCTCGCTTGTAAAATCAGTGCTTATCGAAAGATAACATACTACTAACGATGATTAAACATTAATCGTCACCAACAGCGGAAATACCGCGTTCTCACATACATCTTAACCGAATGTTAAAGGACTGCAGGGGTCAAAGTTTACAAAGTGGCTTTAACTGCAGTTCGCGTTTATTTGGCTTCGACCGCCGACTGGAGGTGCTTGATACGCGATAGTATAATTATCTCATTATCTAGATAACATATCGCGGCCCTGACTAATAAGTACAATGGTTCAAGCTTCAGCACATGTTGGTCGACGATTTGCATATTTTGAACGTTGAGATTTTTGAAAGTGTTAATAACTGTATATCTATTACTATTTTCTTTTACATCATGACTATTTATTTCTTTAGCGATAAGACCGCCTGTTGTCTACCTCAACCCAAAATGTCTAGTTTCTATTTATAACTGATTAATTTGTGTGATGACTGATGTGTGCAATAAACAGTACTTAGTACAGTATTATTGTACAACTCATGTCCTCTTGTATAAATCAGAGTGATTTAAAAATTCTTCCATGATTTACATTCAGAGAATCTCCCCTGGAAGGACATTAAGGGAAAATGTAAAATATGATTTGTTTTCACAAATACATGTTTTCTCGTCAAAGTTGTGTACAGGCTTACTTATGTTTAATTTACTTATGTTAAAAACTGGCAACCGTACTTGTCTTCTCGAAGATCTCACGGTTCGTAAATAAATGCCATACGATAAAAAAAAACTTAGCTTTCATATTGCCCTGCCCGTTATTTTCATAGATTATGTAGTTTTCACAGATTATGAATTGAGTACATTTTCAAAGATTATTTCCAAGATGGTGACCGTTCTACAGGGTCCTGAGGCCCACTTTTAGGCGGTGAAAACAGGGCCCCAACATTTCGAAGTTTGACATCATCGACTGAGCTTCTTAGCCCTATGACAACGGTGTAACGTACTAAAGTATAAAAAGTTTTAAATATCTTTTAAAAAAATGATGTTGAGCGTACAATTACAAATGCAGAACTTTTGTGGTTTTCAAACGATAAAATAGGCAATTGTTTCAATGACAATTCTATGCAATTTCAATTCGATTCGTCTCACCTCACAGAAGAAACCGCATTTAAGTGTCTCTTTAGCTACAAATAGGCGTTTTAAAGATATAGTTCTTCCCTTTAGTACAGTCAAGTTGCATTGTCATAAGGTCCAAAAATGTTCACACATCTGTCACTTTTTACTAAGACGCAGTGAGTTAGCGGAACAGTCTCCACGACCATTATACGTTTTCAGTATCAAACATCTGACGTACGAATCATTTACAACATATACAAAGAAATAATCATGATATTTTCAATAATTTATTTACAAAACATAAATAATTAAAGATCAATATGAGCGCAAGCAGTGCCTTAATATTATTGTCATAGATTAGAATATATCAGAATAGAAGAGATGTCATCTCATCACAACTTTGGTCCCGAATAGTCGTCATCACTTTTAAGAATATGTGTATTTGAACTTTATGGTCTATTCATACAAACTTGTAACTTGTAGTATGTGGAAGTCTCTGTCTAATAAAAAGCGTTTAAAAAGGCATCTTATCACAAATTACAAGATTTTGAGAAGTTATTTCATGCTACATATTTAACGTCTTACGATGATTGATTCATCAGCGGGTATTATTTTTGATCATGAAATTACATCTCCTATATTGCGATATCGGTCTATTATTTAGCGAATGGGTCTTTCCACGGCAAGATTTATTTTTATTTATGATGCAAATTCATGTGTTAATCTATCTCTAGAGAAGTGTTACTTTTTATCTCTTTTTATATATATATATATACAGGGTGTAGCCTGTAATAGGAGCAATAAATTTAAAGGACGCTTCCTTAGAGCATCTGCAGTAACCTCTTGTGTGCAAAAAAAAACTTTTTTCAATTGGGAGAAATTTTGATCTAAAGTTATGACCTCCAAGTAATGGATCTTAGCACCCAGAGATTATAGCGCGGCAGTCAATGCTAATTTTGAGGTTGCTTGAAGTTATCACTCATAATCGCTGTCGCATTTTTGGTTTAAAAGGATATTTTTGGGATTTTTTTTTTTATAAATTTTTTGTGTTTTTTGTATAAATTGTTATTAATATCACTCCAGTAGAGTAAAAAAGTACATAAAAGCTACTTGTGAGAAAAAAAAATTTTTTCAATTAAAACCATTTGGAAATAATTGCTGGGGAGCTTAATAGTGTACCGTTTAATTTTTTGCTCCTATTACAGGCCACACCCTGTATATATATGACACTTAAACTTGCATCATTATAAAAACAAAAAACACGCAATGAAATCGTGACTCGCGTTACATTAACGTGGAATGACCAGTACTTTTAGTATATTTTTTTCAAAACATAAACGCAAACGAACGCTTTCGCTTTTAGTCTCAATGTCTATGGCAACAAATAGGTACAGTCAGTATCAAAAGTAACTACGCATATGAAGGTGTCGAAAGCTTTTATTCCCCTTTTTAACCGACTTCAAAAAAGGAGGAGGTTCTCAATTCGTCGGAATATTTTATTTTATTTTTTATGTATGTTCACCGATTACTCGGAGACTAGTGGACCGATTTCAAAATTTCTTTTTTTGTTTGAAAGGGTGTGTTTTCTAGTTGGTTCCATTGTCACCAAGTCTGGAGCTGATGACGGGATCTTGGAAAAATTGAAGGAACTCCTCAAATTATGAACCAAGAGAATGGGGTAAGGCAAAAAATAAGGTACTCAAATTACCAAGAGGATCTGGCAAAGTTTGGAGTCGGTGTTTTTTTGTTAAAAATTTACTTGTAATAAAGACTTTTGAACTATTCAAATGCGTAGCTACTTTTGATGCTGACTGTACCAACAAAGGCGGTCAAGAGGCGCTGTTCGCGTTGGCATACAAATTGAGATAACGCAAATGCGTTCGTTTGCATTTATTTCGAAAAAAAAAATATACTAGAGGTACCGAAAGCAGCACATTGCAGTGAAGCGGTGCATAGGCATGCAGTAAGTTAGTGCACACACCACGACGTCCGCAGCCGGCGCCTTGAAGTCCCCTCACCGCCGGTTAGTACCCGAAGACCCGTCAAGGCGACTCATCCCGCTACACATTCATATATTTGTTAATTCTAGCGAATATCACTTTCAAACTGCATTCTACAAGAGAAGAAGTATTATAATAATGTAATTAAGACGAGAAGGTCCACGAAGTTCATACAAAAAAGGAAAAAATCGAGGTTCGACTGTGGACTGTTTCTTCCCCAAATTTAACATACTTAACCATTTTTCATATTAACATGTTTCATATATTTATTGTCGGCCTGTTAAGCCTAGTTGGTAGTGACACTGCCTACGAAGCTGAAGGTCTCCGGTTCGAATCCCGGTAAGGGCATATATTTGTTTATGTGGTCAGCAAAGGCATTGAAAATTTGTTCCTCAGACTTGGATGTTGTCTATGTGTTTATGTATATATCTATTAAATACACTACCGCTCATAAGTATTTAGGCACACATACCTTTTTCCACACATCTGTATACAAAAATGACTTTCAGAAATACACTGCCAAGTCAGAGTCCCTTGACAGTTTTGCGTGCATTTTGCATTTTTTATTTAGCCGACTTATTGAGCCTTAAATCGGTGCCAGAGACCCCCCTTCGTTTTTGCCATTTTGGCTACGGAACCCTTAGAATAGATTACATAAGTTGCATTTTGGAGAGGAAACAGAGCTGCCTCGATTTTGCCTATTTTTATGGACGCGGCGAACCGTTTACTATCCTTTTAAATAACGATATTGGCTATAAATATATTACAGTAGAATTACTAATAAAAACGACATATTTACCATGTATATTAGTTCATATTTATCCTAGAAAATGGCGGTTGCAACAGTGTCAAACTATCGGGAACTCAGAAAAACGCATATACCTACTACACACATGATAATTACCGCGTTTTTATTAGTAATAGTAATGTAAACGACCATGTTAGCTTGAAATCGTATATTACAGTAGCCATATCTGTACTCTTCAAAGTGCTCAAAAATATCTGAACATAAAACTTAACTTGTGTTTAGATATTTGTGAGCACTTGATCACTCCTATCCATCTGATGGCAAAGGCACCAACATGTATACATTTTTCGCTTTTACTCCGTCGATGGTCTAAAAATTTATACATAATTATGCTCTCGCCATCAGATGTGAATGAGAAAAAGAGACCAAGTGAACGACCAGGCACCAGTCAATATTTCTTCGAGTAAAATTAAGTGTACTGTCATGAAATACTCGTTTATAAACTAGGCTCAAAATGCACGATTACCAGGCATCGGAAATTCTGATACTTTTATACCTACTACTAGCAAAATACTCGGATGTCAATATTATCACGGATTTAAAAATAGTGTGGATAATGCTTCAATGTTCATAAATGTTGACGTGATACGTATTGTATTGTAGTATGAGTGTATCGCGTGATGGTAATTGACGTGTAAAGGGCCCCTAAGGGACCTACGGAAGATCAGCGCCGGCAGTAAAGCCTGCATATGCTGAGTGGGTTCCTTTTCGCAACTTAGCCTTTGTTGTGTATGTTTGTGTTTACTTTTGTTACAGTGCTTGTTTTGAATAAATATTTGAATCTTGAATGTTGAAAATCTTGAAAATCCCGGTAAAGCTAATCGAGAATGGAGTCGGCTTCTTAAAATTAATAGTTTAATTATTTAGGTTCGGAGATTCCGGGATTGTATAAAGTATCACGAAAGGGAATACCTTTTAATGTTTTTAGGTTATGACCTTTTTCAGTGATTTTTGTCAAGAATCAAGTCGGTAAACAGTTATAACGACGTACAGGGTGTAAAAAATTGTGGTGGGCCGTTTAAGGGCGTAATAGGACTAATAGGTATTGTGTTTTGATTACGGAATACGTGTGTGATTATGTTATCAAAATTTTCGGTATTCCGATCAATCCCGGAAAATTTATTCTTCTTCTTTACGTGCCATCTCCGTCCAGGAGGTCGGCGACCATATGTCTATATGTCTCTCTATCTTCAGTCATGCTAATTAGTTAGAAAATTTATTAGTAAAATTATATTGAGTCCGCCTCCATGCTACTCAACAACAACGCGGTGTAGGTACTGAGACCGACGTGTGGGCATAAAAGGTAAGCTGTAGTAATGTTGGCCCCCCTCCAATCATTGGCCTCTTGAATGTTAATTCAATGTATTAAGCGCAATCCTGGAGTGCAAGGACAAAAATAAGTTTCATATTTTTCTTTGTTTGCTACACTCTAAAATGTCGTTTCCAAACTTGACAGGTAGAACACGTAAAAAAAATCCTTTAGCAGCGACTACAACTTCGAGAGTGGTTTGCTATGAAAATCTTAAGGATTAAGTATTTTCATTTAGATTTTTACCTACTTTCTTTTTATCGGGGCTGCGAGGTAAGTATTTTGGGTTTATATACTGTAATTGGTGAAAAAAGGCCCAAGATAACGTAGAAACGGGTAGGCCAAAGTTAGTACCTTCATACATCAGGGGCCAATGATTGTACTTTTCGCACCATTTTCATATTCAACTCATTTAAGTTATAAAAGAGTTACAGTATTATTACGATTGTAACTTGTTCGGATTCTCGGGTTCATAAGCAACAATTTGACAGTAAATGTTAAATGACTTGGACCTTGCTTTGAATCTAAAAATGTTCAAAGTCAATGGTCGCCTTAAGGGGCCAATGATTATACCGCTTACCCTATACGAATTTCCGATGCCTAACCATTACTTATCCCACCACCACCACCACCATATCAGCCAAAGAACGTCCACTGCTGGACATAGGCCTCCCCCATATTCACGGGGGGTATATGCCATAATCGCCACGCTTGGCATGCGGGTTGGCGATCGCAGTATCTCCACCGCACTCCAGGGATGCTGCTGCCCATCCCCCGGTGGTCTTAGTCGTAGTTTTAGGACATACCCGGGTCCATTACTCATCCATCACCATATTTTTGTTAGTATTATAATTTGATCATGGGTGATGGGTGATGACAGAATTATCCTTAGATGGAGCAGGTAAAGAAGGAACTTCAGAACAAGGAGGAAATGGGAGAATTCCGTGCTAGCCGGCAAATTCAACAACAGAACATGCAGCCAGGTCGTTTCACATGCGACTTAGCGTACTCGCACTGTGCCGTTGCAGTGCAAGAGCATCCGAGTGCATACAAAGTTAAACCTCAACTGTGTAAAGTCTACTCAAGCCCCAAAATAAAATGTTGGATCCCCTACTGCGGCTACCGGTACACAGGGTGTCCCATGACTATGCCACACGAAGGGGAAGTTAAGTACCTTAAATATTGTGAATAGGAGCTTTTGCTGGAAGAGGAATTTCTTTTGGTTTTAAAAATAACTGGAACTGCGCTGCGTTCAAAGATTTTTTAAAAAACAACTGCCTTAATCAGGAATCGTACCAACAAGATATTAAAAAAAAACCGATACCGATCGAAAGGGTTACTCTTTAGGATAATTTTATCTTTGAATAATACAGCATGTTACCAAGAGAAGACCATGAAATAAACATTTAAATGAAGTCTTCTTTCAGTAAAATTTCCTATCGTCAATATTTAAGGTACCCTCTCATGTGGCGTGCCGGTGGGACAGCCTATACAGTGTCTGATTTAGATCGGTCAGTATGGGATAGTCTGAAACTATAAGATACATATATAGATTTAGATCTGTTCTTAGGAACCATGTCATCGATTTTAATAACAAGAAAAATTGCATTCATACATTTAAAAAAAAACCTCGAGAATCTAACCCGGTCGTTTTACGAACACCTAGGTACTAAAATAAATTAAAGTAACATTAACTGCTTAAGACCTACACAATCGATATCTAAATAGAAATAGTGTTCGTTTTGTTTTTCAAAACGTAGGGTTTGATTCCCGTGCTGAGTACAGGTTTTTTTTAAATGTATGAATGCAGTTTTTCTTGTTATTAAAATAGATGACATGGTTCCTAAGAACTTATCTTCGTATATCTTATAGTTTCAGACTATCCCGTACTGACCGATCTAAATGAGACAGCCTGTATACCTATTGTACTTATGTAAGGGCACTGACCGGTGTAGACGACGGCGTACGCGGTGTCCGTGAACTTGTCGGGCGCGGTGTAGGCGCGCAGCTTGACGTAGTAGGCGGCGCCGGGCCGCAGCGGCCCGTTGCAGTACGCGCGCCCGCTCGACTCGCAGCGCTCCGACCCGATCGTGTACTCCTCCACCGCGCTGTGGTGGAACGGGAAGTACGGCTCCGTCACCTGCGGTATCATATTTTTTTCATCACACTTGCTCGTAAAATGTCTTATTGTACGCAGGCGTATAGAGTAGTTATAGCCGATTTAGCTCCCACGGGAGTTATGGATTTTTAACTCCCTAGGGAGTTATGAGTTTCTCTGTGATCTGATTGGTTTAAAAAAATCTAGTTGGCCGCGCTCCACAAGAAT
This sequence comes from Notocelia uddmanniana, assembly GCA_905163555.1. NCBI lineage: Eukaryota > Metazoa > Arthropoda > Insecta > Lepidoptera > Tortricidae > Notocelia > Notocelia uddmanniana. Next base: position 31,565,585 of record LR991055.1, read on the forward strand.
ACTGCTCTCTGATTGGTTAAGATATTGAAGGTGCGCCCGCAGCGCACGCTGCGCGCTCCTCTCGGCATCCATGCATTGATACTGGAGATGAAGTGGTCGATTTCTTCAATTTTGATTAGTTTTGGAGTTATTTATTTCCTCGCAAATGTGATGAAGACATTGTGATTACCTCGGGACGTAAGAAAATGCAAATTCGAGTCTTCAAAATTCCACTTACGCCCCTCGTTAAACAATGTACTATTTTTATTATTAATGCATTGATGGACACTAGACGCCTATAGGCGTAATTCTATTGTCTGGAATAGTGTCCATCAAAGTGTTAAAAATGGGATTGCTCTTGGCCAGCATCTAACCAGGGGGCAAAAATGAGGCCGACGATGAAGCGAGCTCACCCAGAAGATGCCTATTCATCACTCGTGCCTTAAAAAGGTCCAGGTTATATGAACTCGGAAACGCCGGCAGAGAATTCCAAACCTTAGGAGTGCGCATTATGAAGGATGATGCAAAGCGCTTGGTCCGAATTAGAGGAATTTCGACCAGGTAAGGATGCCTCAGATGCATGTTGCGTTGATACCTCAGAGTAGACTACGAGATGGTCATCATGGTCATACACTAAATTGAATGAGAGCGACAGAGACGGATATATCATTTGTTGTCCTTGTCATAGTTCCGCTTTTCTTTATTTGCATCAATGTCACATAAACGTCATATCAAATAGTTTAAAGGAAATAAACGATTTCCCACCCAAATTAAAGAGGTTGTTTATTGTAAGCCGCCAGTAAGTTTTTCTATTTAGCTGCTTTTCTGTCCCCCATGGTGGAACTCGTATAGGAACTCTATAGAAATCCTTACTCTGAGGTTGATACAGAGGCCGGGAAGGGATTGCCTGCCGAGTGTGTTATAGACGGACGAGTATAGCGAGGCCGTCTGGTAATACCAGGCAGGCAATCCCTGTTCCGGTTGACACATGCTGCTTTTCTGAAAAAATGCGATAATGTTTGAAAATTATTAGAATAAATCCAACTAAAACTAAATATACAGTAATAAAAATACTTGTGTGCCGCCCGCACCTGCAATGAAGAAATCCTATTACCCACCTCAAAATTATGTAATTGCTCAAAATTAACTTGAAGAGGTTCCTTTGCAGGGAAAAGTTTGCCATTGTCCATGTATAATCTGTTCTGTCTGTTTTTATAAGTATTTACATACCTGGAGAGGAAATACATACTTAGGTGTAAATTCGTAACGCCAACGACGACAGGTTTTGCACCCTATTATCGCTAACGTATTCGAATTTTGAAACACGTTTGAGAAAATAAATTTTAGGAAATGTACGTTTTTTGATGACGATAAATAAATTTCACGAACACTGCTATGACAACAGATACGTTTCGGCCAGATGCGATTTAAGTCGGCCGCGGTGAAGTAGGCCCTGAAACGGGAGCCTCAGAGTGCACTGACCTGGTAGGGCGGCCACACGGGCAGCCGGTGTACGTCCCGCCACGACGGCAGCCGCTCGCTGGAGTCGTTCCTCGGCTCCTGCGCCACGACGAGCGCGTACGCGGACACGTTCCCGTTGGCCGCGCTGAAGTAGTCGTTGCGGAAGCGCACGGAGACGGTGGTGGGCGTGGCGCGCACGGCGGCGGGCAGCGCGTGCGGCGCGGGGCGCGGCGGCGCCGCGATGGCGAGGTGCTGCGTCCAGCGCGCCGCCGGGCCCGCGCCCGCGCCCGTCTCCGCCCACAGCCGGAAGCTGTACGTGCCGCCCGGCGTCAGCCCGCCCACCACGCCGGACCGCGCTGAACACAAAACGCACCGATATTTACTCATTTACAATCGCAATACCAAACGATCGACGATAGGGATCTTCAAAACGAGAATGTCCCGCGCTCAATCATATGCGGTCGAGCGCAAACCTGTCCAGAGTAAAAAAATAGACCTGTTTTCCAGAGTTGTAAGCAAAGATCACGGATTCCATTTGCTACGATCCTGACATAAAACTTTTGCTTTATGAACTCTCATAACATTTTTCATTCATACGCGCCGATTTAGGGTACTCTTGGCTTTTTACAGAACGTCTCCGATTTGTTCGGAGTAACGCCGAGGTCTTCCCTTCAACTTTTCCATCCACTCGTTCTGTCAATCTTCTTTCATCCATCCTTTCTACATGTCCAAACCACCGCTTACCATTTGACTAAAACATAATGAATATTATCACGGGTATTTCCAGAGAGGGGTACTGACCAACTGCTCCATTCACTCTCATTACATTGCTGATACTTTCTCGCCGGTTTAAGGTACTTATGCCCTAACCTTTCCTGGAGTTTCTTATCTGATCTATATAGAAATGGCAAAGTCTCTTACCGACTATTCCATCCTTTCCCTCTCTTTGTTGTCATCCATCCTTCCTACACGCCCGAACCCTTCACATTAGTTGGAACTACATTATTGTATATACTTTGTCATTATTACATAAAAAAAACGTAAATAACAAGAAGTACCGAAGTTCGTAAATAGTTTTGCTAACAAAAGAAATGAGATATAACTGAAAACCGTTTTAATTATCGTTAGACCACAACTCTTGGCATGAATAACGTTCTGAAATTACTTATAATAATTTCTTATGTTATTCGCTATTCAATCTTATAACTAGAGGTAGAAACAGTGATTTTTGAACTTCCAAATGTCGTAAGAATGTTAAGAAGCGTTTTATTCAAATTCAGGATTCAGGAATTGAAGGTGGTTTTGCGAGGCTCACGAAATTACAAATATGTTGGTCAAATCGATTTGAAGTTATAGGAGGGGTCAAAAGTGGCCCGAAATTATTCGTGTACCCACTCGACACTCGATCCAACCCACGGCCTTTATTGCATTGCGACTTGGCTGACACATAATTCGTTTAGTTAGTGCAGATTACCTTCTGGCGGAAAAGTGGTATTCGGCAATTGAATATGGTTTTATAAGACTGACGAAATTGCAAGGTCAAATACATTTGATTAGGAGGGGTCAAAAGTGGCTCGAAACGATTCGTGTAATATATCCCCACCCACGACTGAAGTCGTCTTTTTGCTTTGCGAACTCGGCTGTTGCACTGTCGCGTGTCTAGATTCGTTTAGTTATACCTTGTTTTCTTTTTAAGATTAGTAAAATCGTGCGTTATGCCTCATGCGATTTCAAGGAAAACAATCTTGAAACGGGAACATATCTTTGAAACGTAATAAATTACTGGAATAAGTGAAATAAGTACAATTTAGTCCTCTGATATCCTAGGGAAACGAAGAAACGTGAGCTAAACCGGCCGTTAAAATTCTAATCTAAAAAAACGGGGTATAGTGTAGATTACCTTCGGGCGGGAAAGTGATGGTGGTGTTGTGTTCGGGCTGGCCCTGCGGCGAGTACTCGATGACGAAGCCGCGCAGCACGCCGTTGGCGCGGTCGACGGGCAGCTCCCAGCTGAAGGCGAGCTGGCTGGGCTTGGCGTCGGTGGGGTGGAAGCTGCGCGGCGCGGGCGGCGGCGCCTCGCGCGTGCGCACCGCCACCGACAGCCCCGCCGAGCGCGTGGGCAGCGTGCTCGGCGTGCCCGACCGCACCTGGCACGCACGCCACAGAATTAACCTCAACTTAAGACCCCACCATCTCGATTTACAAATAATTGTCAACATTGAAAAGTTGAAACACCCCCGACATTAATTTCAAAGTTCAATATACAGGATGTTTTTATTGAATTCCGTTAACTGCGAGGGCACATTCCTGAGATGAAATAAAGTAATCTTCTCTAAGACATATATCTCAATTCTTACCATTTCGAAGTTATTCAAAAATTCATTTTCGTTAATTAACACCCCAAGTATAGTATAAAACACCCTTAACAAATAAACAATGATGACGTGCGTCACGTGCGGTGTCATTCGAATTTCGAATATTGTCATACTTGACATTAACTTTTGCTTAACTCTTAAGGGCGTTTTGCATTCACCCTTGGTGATCTCATTTAATTAATTATTTTGTATGATAATGATAAAAATATATATTTTTCTTGAATTTTGAAAAACTATATGCTTGAAGGATCGGAAATCAATAAAAATACCCTGTATATTTATTTAAAATTACACGATTTTTAAACATTATTATTGATAAACGGAACCTAATCGCGTACAACTGAAATTTATTCACCTTTTTGAGGCTTGCCCGACGCTGACCATTAATTAAGTTCAATATCTCCAACACGCCTGAACCGATTTTGATAAAACATGTCAATCGAACCATCGCTACGAAACCAGCCTTAAATAAAATAAAAAGTTAAAATCAGTTCACCGGTTTAAAAGCTACGAAACCGCGGACAGACGCACACATACACAGATACGTATTGGATGGTATACGGATGTTAAACTTTAACACCCCTCTTTTGCGTATCGCGTCGGGGATTAAAAAGTGAACAAGCTCAGAATTAACATCAACTTAAGCCCATTACCAATCTAGAAAGCGTTATAAATAACAAAATATATGTATGTACGGAATAATTACGTTTTGGAGACTAATTTCAAAATAAGTCATTTACGAAAAAGCCATCTAATTTGAACATTAAATCGCAGAAGTAAGATTGAAAATTTATTGACATGTATGTGGTCGCTAAATAGCATTTACCTTCATTTCATAATAATTCTAGTGAAAAAAAAAAGTGTAGAGGCGAGCATTGAAATATGTTTAACCTTTAGAATTTGATAGTTGGACTGGAAAATGACTACATTAAATAACTACTCATTAGCTTAGCCGTACTCAACAGGATCCGTTCATAAAGGCCTGAAGTGTAGTTTTCACTCGCACTAGGGCTTCCAATTCCGGTACACCGAGATCTGTATTAGTATCCCGCTTGCGGTGGAATAACGAGCGCGCAGGATTTACGGAACTGCGGAGAGGCATGTTGGCGACACTAGCGGCTCACCTCGAGAGTGAAGGTGTAGGTGGTGTACGGCTGCAGGTCCTGCACGGTGTAGGCCGTGTTGGGCGTGGAGCGCGCCTCCAGCCGGTCCTCGGCGGCCAGGTACTGCAGCTCGAAGTCCGTGTAGTCCCCGGCGGGCTCCGGCCACACCAGCGTCACCGTGCGAGCGCCCACTTCCGTGTAGTTGAGGTACGCCACCGGGCGGGGGTATAGCCGCGTCTAAACATAATTAACATGACAATATAACATATACTAGGGCACATCGATCATTTCACGTGAAACCAATTTTTTTCAATATGTAAGATGCCTAATTAATTAATTATGTAAGTTCGTTTTTTCTCACTATCGCTCTCTAACATGTCAAGATTATAAAAGAGTTATGTACAGTTAGTAGCACAACTGGACCAATGTCCACTACTTTGATAAGTATCGTTAATTAAAACAAAAAGGGTGAAGAATTATGTTTCCATTGAAACATTATCCATTGAAACGTTTCTTCGCTTTCTGTACAGGAGACTGTACGGATACTATCCGTACCTTTACCCAACCAAATTCCTACTTGGCGTGTTGGGGCTAAATTCCCTCGCAGTTCGGAGACATAACGTGCAAATGTTGACGGCGCGTAAGATACTGAGAGGTAAAATTGATAGTACAGATCTCCATAACGCACTGAACCTCCGAACAAGTCCCAAGGGCGCGCGCGCCTGCAGCTGGCCGAGAGAGGCGCGCTCGCGCACGCGTGGCGCGGCGGCACTCGCCGCTGTGCGCCATGCGCAGCGCAATCCACGGACTCCTGCGCTCTGATGGGGATGTCGACATGTTCGCAGACTCCTGGTCCGGGCTCACGTCCAGGTGTCTCACATATTGCGAGAACGATGAATGAATGTGGTTGTTTTTGTTGCAGATCTTTTTTAATTATTATTTCTAGATGTTTTTTTAATGTGTATTTCACCTAGTACCTATAGTATAGTTAATATTTGTGTTCAGTTGTGTGTATGTATGATTAACAGGTGTAAGTGGTGTAAACCGTTCTTGTCATATTAATAAATAAAATTATTCGTTAGCATGCATTGCAGAGATAATCTGCCGTTATGTAATTTCCGATCAAGATATTGCATTTTGTCTCTAAGGAGACATTAGCATTGAATCAAATTTGCACCGACCATTTTCTATGGAAGTTTGTCTGATCTATCGGCTGTATCTTAGGAAATTGCCAAGAAATTAACATTAATTCAGTCAGCTGTGTTCAGCAAGAATCAATAACAAAACTGTAACACCTTTTACGAAAAATATTTTTTTATTGTATGACGACCCCCAATTTTTTAATTGTCTATAACAGTTAATTCTAGCTTCCTTAAAATGAGCACGCAACTGCCTGAATCAGACACGTACTTCTGTAGTTATTCTAGGGTTAGACTCAGTTGAATAAGGTGTCCACCATTCAGTTTCCATACTTATTTACATTGACTCACTTTCGCACCGAACTCTTTGTAGCCAATAATTACCTCCTAAAATATATCTCATCAACATACTTTTCGAATCACTCTTAAGAGACTTAAATTGCCTATTTTAGGTGGTTTAAGTTGTTTGGGTTGACTTAAAAAAAAAAACAAATTATTAGGAAATTAAATTAGGTTAAAAATTCCAGTTTTTAGGTTTCAGTAGGTAAAAACTATAAATCGTAGGTAAATACATTTGTACAGCAGTTTTGTTGCTCATTTCTAGGAATAATATTGTATATAAAACATTTAGATTTTTATATAGTTTGACATGTATTAAATCGAATCATACTAACATACGAATATTAACTCACTTATGCTACTAACTGTATGTATATTACGATCAAGTGACAGTAAATAGGTATTTTTTTAGCCCTGGCGATGAGCACACAAACTCCTTGGGCTGATGCGGTGGATACATACCGGGCGCTGCACGGGGTGCGAGGTGACGTTCCCGGACACGGTCCACATGGTGACGTTGTAGAGGCGGCCGGGCACGAGGCGCGCGAACTCGACCCGCGCCGCGGGCGCCGCCGCCGCGCGCGTCTGCTCCTGCGCCTCGCCCGGCCCGCCCTCCAGCCGGAACCGGTACGAGTCGAACCGGGACGCCGTCGCCGGCGTCAGCGTGTACAGCACCTGCCAACACCGGAGGCAGTGAGCGAACGACAGAGGCGGCGTCACTGGGTTTTGACACTTGTTAAGAGGGCGCAGTACGCTCGGTTCTCCATACAGACGTATTTACGCTCTCATTTTAAAACGCCATGCTAGAATAACATGAAACTTTGTATACACAATAGGATCCGGCATATCTAGGTCGGAAATAAGTTACTGTTGCTAGAAATTGTAAAAGGAAAAAATACAGCGGTTTCTTTGAGTTTTTTACGGCTACCTTAATAACCGCTGTATTTTTTCTCCGAAGCGAGCGTACTGCGCACTCTTAAGAAACCATGAAGAATTCTCTCACATGAAAGCTCAATCCGCTCAATGTAAAATTAGTTGTCCAAAAGTTGTATCACTTACCCTAATGGCGGGCAGCGTGTCATTGCCTGCGGCGTCGCCTTCCGGTTCGTTCACAATGGTCATCTCCGATTGGATCAGTGGCCCTGAGAACACACGACTTGTCAAAATTTGTAATTAAGTAAAGGAGCGTTCAAGTATTACCTAACGAATTTGGGGAGGGGGGAAGGGGGGGGGTGTAAAACGTTACAGTGCGTTACAGGGGGGTTTGAACTAGGCGTTACGTAACATTGTTTTTTTTTAACCCTTCAGAACGGTTGCCTAGAGAGATTCTCTCACGCATTTTATAAAACGTTCTTTTTTTCGAAATTTCAAATGGATGACCACTTTAGGTATCAATTCCCGTGGACCGATTAAGCTGAATTTGGTATATCTACCAAACGTTGTTTGTGCACCAACAATACAGTCAAAGAATTTAATTTGGAACTCCCTTAAGATTGACAGTTCTGTCCAACTGTATGGAAATTCAAAGAAGAAGTTTGTGTAATAAGTCCCAAATTAAAGAGCGCGACCGTAAAATATAACTACAACAACACTACAATACTAATCGGTTTGATAACTACACGCGAAGTGGTCATAGGAACTCCTAAACTACACGAAATAAACCAGTCATGTTAAATGAGCCCACTCATTGGAACTCATAACGAGTAGTTAAATATTGCGAACAAATAGCAGGCAATAAAAGCTTTTACAAGAAAATATATTTTTAAAATAATTTATTTTATACCATAATCCGACGAAATGATGACGTCTACATTTGGATGGAGAATCGTCCAAATTAATAATTAACTTGTTATTATTCAATATACATGCCAATAAAATAAATATGTTCTTACTCAGTCGTAACCCTTTATGAATTTACTGCTGATTCCAAAGGTAGTGCGTATGGGAGAAAACGTTAAGTTATTAATATATATACAGACACTATTATTAAATTGCGCAATGAAAAAGCAGTCACGATCCTTAGCGTTGAGATCCAGACTGATTGTATTCGATCATTAATAGTTATTTGTGAAACAAGAGAGCACAGTGTTTTTTGCTGTGAGTGTTGATTTTGAGACCCGAGCAAGCGCAAGATTGTAAAAAGTTATACTTTTGAGCGTGACGAGGGACTCAAAAGCACGAGATGTAAATAACTTGGTCTCGTGTGACACACACAACTTTTTTCTTTTTTTTTTTAAATGGGATTGCTCTTATCCAGCATCTAGCCAGGGGGCGAAGATGAGGCCGACGATGAAGCGAGCTCACCCAGAAGATGCCTACTCACTCGTGCCTTAAAAAGGTCTAGGTTATATTAGCTCGGAAATACAGACGCCGGCAGAGAATTCCAAACCTTAGAAGTGCGCATTTATAAAAGATGATTATTTATTATTTTCGGCAGGGCGGGCTCGGCGGAGGGCGAGCAGGCGGGCACCGGGCTAGGTACTCACTCGTCCTCGTCTCCATGGTGAAGAGGTCGCTGGTGAGGTTGTAGGAGACGGCGTGCACGGTGAGCGTGTAGCCGACGCCGGGCTCGAGCGCGTCGAGCAGCGCGCGCACGGAGCGCGCGCCGGGCTCGGCGGTGAGGTTGCGCGCGGCGGGCGCGGCGCCCGGCACCTCCTCCTCGCGCGCCCACCAGCGCAGCGCGTACAGCTCCACGCGCCCCGCCGGCACCGGCCACTCCAGCGTCATGTTGCGCGTGTCCACCAGCGCCGCCACGTTCGACACCGGGTTGGGACCTGGGGGAGAGGCGTATTCAATGTCAGTGCTCTAAAGCCGCGTGTCCACTTGAGGAGCCTCAGGCCGAGCAGCCTCGGCTGGAGTACGTTGTGGATAACGACGCGACGTTCCTCTGAAACTGAGAGCCTCCGGCGAACCTAAAAATCTGCTCTTCTGCCTCTCTGTTACACTTGCATATTCGAGCGACAAGCAGATATTTTGTTTTCGGTTCGCGTTACGCTCTCAGTTTAAAGCAAAAACGCGATGGCACCATACGCGCGTAGAGTAGCTGCTGCTTTAAAAGTCATTTACACTATTAATAAAGAGACCGTCCATTGCGACCTGAGCCGACACACCCGTCTCCACTGAGTGCACGGCTCGGGCTGAGGCTCCTTTGAGCGCGCCAAAAAACCGACAAGTTATGGTCCGGCCCGCGGCGACGAATTTGCCTCATGGCGCTGCGTGCTTCAGATTGAGACAGCGTCGCCATTTGCGCAGCCTCGGGTCGAGGCAGCCGCTCAACCCGAGGCTGCCTCTATTGGATACGCGGTTTAATAGGTCTGCCACACTATGCTCCTCGCGCTGCCGTCTCTGGCCACACACTGCTCTACTCGCGCAATTAATCGTGACGCTCTGCACTAGGTCTTTTGACTCGCGCCCAAAAAACGGACAAAACAGGGAGCGGTGGGCATGACGAGGAGCATGACGTGCGGCACGGAGAATAACGTGGCCACTCTCCTTTCTTCGCTACTTCCTATGCCACGACTAGTGTGTAGCAGGGGGACGATGAGATTGTCGACGAGCAGAAGCAGAACGTCAGTTGATCCTACTTTCAACAAATGTCTATATTAAACATTAAAACCACCACCAACATAACAGCCAAAGGACGTCCACTGCTGGACATAGGCCTCCCTCAATTGCATGGGGGTGAAATGCCATAAACATTAAAACATTTATTTCAAAATCTTTACAAATTCTAGATAGGTTTACATTCTAAAATCATTCGAGACATACAGAATCTGCAAGATCTGGTTTGCGCCATTTCCAGTGTTTGACATGGTTCCTACACTAGGCAAAGCCTGTCCCGTAGGAAACCAGATTATATCCAGTTAAACAATTTTTTGCGCGAGTATTAAATTACAACTAGCTATCAAATTAGAGTAGATACTTACAAATAAACAAAATTCGACTAGAATCCATCCCCATAATTATAGTATGTATTTAATATGAAGTAGTATATCTATTCTTGTATGTATGTAACTTATATAAATATTTTGTATTTATGTATGTTTATTTACAGTGTTTTTATTGATTTTGTCTTCGCATTTTCTTAGTAGATATTATCAAACTTTTTTCTTTGCACCTTTCATAAATCTCTGTTTAGCCCGATGGTTGGCTGGTAGAGAATGCCATTTGGCATTAATCCCGCCATTTGGACAATAACATTTGGTGCAATAAAGTTTAAATAAATAAATAGATAAATAAAATCATTCAACAAAATAGTTCGATTCGTGGAACGTAGTTGGTACAAATTATACATATCATAAAGGCAAGATGTTTCGTGTACATTTTGTGCGGGTGAGGTAGTACTTTATTTAATTTTATTCTGTACCTGTCGTCATGTACAGTTGCATACGCTAGTTTGTCTACATTCATATATTAAATCCTCTTTCATGTGTTTCATATGCAACCATTGAACCGGCGGAAGCATGTTTACCGAGACAACACGGCGCCGGCGCCAACACCGCGCGGACCAGACCCATACTGTAAAATTGTACGTGACCTCATACATAACTACATGATATATCATGTAGTTATGGCGCGCGCGTGGACGGTGGACATGGTATATTATTAAGCTGGTATTTACGGATGGTTTTTCAACACATTAAAGGGGATTTACTATATGGGGGTGGATAAAAATACGTAAAGTTGAGGCGTCGGATCCCCTTAAGCATATGTTTAACATGCACGCGGCACGATCCGCACCGCTACCGCTACACTTTTTTTTATTTTTTTATTAAAAATGGGATTGCTCTTGGCCACCATCTAGCCATGGGGCAAAGATGTGGCCGAAGATGAAGCGAGCTCACCCAGAAGATACCTATTCACTCGTGCCTTAAAAAGGTCCAGGTTATACACTACCGTCAGAAAGTTTAAGACCAAACACAAAATATGCAAATAATCAACATTGGTTGATTATCCACTCAATTTTGATTCATCTGTCCGTAGTACTCTCAACCAGGTTGCAAAAGTCCAATCCTTGTGAGAAATAACCGATTGCAATATTTTTGCCTTGTTTGGTTTGCGTAATAATTTATGAAAATTAAACAAAAAATTGTGTTTGGTCCTAAACTTTTTGACGGTAGTGTATGAACTCGAAAATACAGACGCCGGCAGAGAATTCCAAACCTTAGAAGTGCGCATTATAAAAGATGATGCAGGGAGTTGGCTCGAATTAGAGGAATTTCGACAAGATAAGGATGGTAGCCAGCCGTACGTCTGGATTTCCGATAGCAGAAGGGGGAAGGCGGTATGAGTTCATGGAGCTCCTGAGCACACTCACCGAAGTACAATCAGTAGAAGACGCACAGACATGCTACTTTGCGTCTATGTGGTAGGCTCTGCAGCTTATTTCCCACTACCGTACTGCCGCCAATGAGCCACACACATTAAACCCAACACACATTAAAAACAAACAAACAAGCTCTGTACTCACGGACGGTGTGGTCGGCCTTGAGCGGCTCCCCGCTGTCGACACTGTCGCCGCCCGCCACGGACTCGCTCAGCGTGTCCAGCTGGATCGTGTAGCGCTCGCCGTGCGTCATGTCCACCACCTGTCGCCGACGTCACGTAAGCCACATCAACACGGACACATGCAACATTTCACATACAAATAAATAAATAAATATTGGGGGACAATCTTACACAAATCGACCTGGTCCCAAACTACGCAAAGTTATAAGTAAAAAAAACCGAAGGACCTCTTGTATGTAGTTGTAACGTGTTCGAACAGACATTACATTCGTAATGTAATTCGAACCAAGCGCTTTGCATCTTCTTTTATAATGCGCACTTCTAAGGTTTGGAATTCTCTGCCGGCGTCTGTATTTCCGAGTTCATATAACCTGGACCTTTTTAAGGCACGAGTGAATAGGCATCTTCTGGGTGAGCTCGCTTCATCGTCGACCTCATCTTTGCCCCCTGGCTAGATGCTGGCCAAGAGCAATCCCATTTTTAATTAAAAAAAAAATTAAAATGTGTAACACAAACAAAACAAATGTCTATTCAAACATGTCAACTAAAGTACATACAACAGGTCCTTTTCTTAAGTTTTTTTCCTATACTACTGCTATGGGTAGGCGACGATATACATACTTATATATAACATAAAATCCCAAAAAATACATATAACATTCAAGACTAAGACTTGGGTTTGAATAATTCGTGCTCGGGATTCGAACCGAGGACCACCAGCTTCGTAGGTAGGGTCACTACCAACTAAGCTATCGCCAAATATCACAAAAAAATTACATCTGACCGATCACATTCTATTTATCGTTCACGGACAAACAGAGCATTTGGCAGCATGCGATAGTACACGCGAAAAACACAAAGACTACAAAAATATGTAATCGTTCTTTTATTTTATTAAAATGTAATAGGGTAAAAAATAAGTACACCTTGTTCTAGTCGACTGCACAAGCGCAAAGCATAAGCGTTTTCATGCGTCTTAAATCCGAAACCGTCTTTAGTGCAACAAACATATAACGCTTAAAATATATCACAAAACAAAACACTGCTACAGGGAATGGGGGCGACGTCACGCGAGGAAGAAACGGCAGAGACTTGCCCCGCTCCCCCGTCCGCTACCCGCGTAACGTAATCTTCCTTACGCTGCGAGCTGATCAGGCGATGTCCGAGTTATGTAAATGAGAGATGTATAGTGAACAGAACGGTGAACATGGTACTGGAGTAGAACTGAGAAGGCGTTCATGTGGGCATGTGTAAGCGTGTGTGTGTGTGTACGTCACCTCAGCCTCGGTGATGTCGGGCTGCAGCGGCGGCAGCCTGGTCCACTTCTGCTCGGAGTGCGTGCGGTACTGCAGCAGGAAGGCGCCGAGCCGCGAGCCCGCGCCGGGCCCGCGCCACCGCACCACCACCGAGTTGGACGTCGCACGCTCCACGCCCATCCATGTGGGCGGCAGGGGACCTACGGACCGAAATACGAACTACAATGTGTTTTTCACCTCACTCTAAAGGAACCTACTCGGAAAGTATTACTTTAGCCGACGAAACTAGAAAGTTTCTTGGCTTCGCTAAAGACTAATTCTGCGACAGCAAAGCTCATATTTTGAAGATATGTGAGAACCTCCAAACATACGTCTACGCCTGGAGAAGACTAAGATCTAGCACGTGCTCGAAACACATCGCACTTGCGTACTAGGGTTACGTATCTTCTATATTGATATATGGGTCACTAATCTGGGGCAAACTCCGTAGACGTAAAGGCATTTTTGTTTAAATATATATATTAGGGCGGTGTGTAAGTAATAATACTAATAATAATCGTATAGCATTTATTTTTGAATTTTGAGATCTTCGAACAGACAGTACGGTCGCCAGTTTTTGTTGCACTTTTAGCATCACCAGGGGAGTATAAGGGTGGTATAGTTCTGTGTCGTAGGCCCATTCCACTCATCCAATATCTTTGTCCAAGTTTTTTTTAATGCGTAGCCATATTGATTTAACTGTCATCAGAATCTTTGATCAAATGTCGGGATCCCATCCAAGTTGGATGAAATCATCCAATTTCTTTGATCAAATGTATATTGGACAAAGATATTGGATGATAGGAATACCTCCCTATGGCTGGGTTGCACCAAACCGTCTGTTCGTTAAAATCTGAATGTATGGAAAGTTTGTCAAGTTTCTATGGGGTGACAGCTGTCGGCGCCATAATTAACGTTGATGGGTCTGTGATCGTAAGTTGGTGCAACTCAGCCTAAGTGGTAAGAAGAGACTACTGCTACATAGGGTACTCACGGACGGGCTTGAAGACGGTGTGCCGCTCGCTGCGCAGGCCGTGGCTGACGGCCGCCACCGTCACCTCGTACACGGCGCCCGGGAACAGCCCCGCCAGCGTCGCGTTCGTGTCCGTCGTCGTCAGCTGCGGACAACTAACTCGCGTTACTAACATTACACAGATGTGTGATACTTAGCAGATGTTAAGGCATGATCTTTTTCTTCAGACCATTATCATCATCATCATCAAATTTAAGAGCCACGCTCTTGTCGGTGGAGTAATTGCCATTCTTCTCAATTTTTCGCTAGTGTTTTCACCTCCCGATACGACGCGACACCAACTTTCTCCTTTACTTCATTCGAATACGTTAGTCTAGGTCTTCCTCTGCCCCTAAGACCATTATAGAAGGGTAAATTGAAGGAAAGAGAAGAGGAACGGCAAGATGAAACTACTTTGAACAAAGAAAAGAGAAGGTTTATGGTCGTGTCTTAAGAGAAAGTGAAGGAGATAGCAGAGGACAGAAAATGCGGGAGATTGCTCCATCCACAAGAGTATTAACCTTTTAAATTGTCACGGCAATTTTTCGGCAAAAGTAGGATATAGTTTAAGAAATGTTTTTGGTTGTTCTTAGTTTATTTAGAATTAACTACTTAATAATGTAGCAGCACTATCAAAACGCATGGCGTTGTTTTTTGCTTGGCTTTTCGCTCACTCATTTCTTGTATAATTTACTATGCTATCAGTGAGGATCTGTTATTAGCTCACTGTCACTACTGCTTTAAATTATTGTGTATTATCTAAGCTGATGATCTTCCTAAGTAAATAAATAAACAAAATAAATAAATAAAAAAGTCATACATTTTAAATTAAGAACACCAATTGGATTCTGTGTATCTGAGGATATCTCCGCACGTTTTGGGCCACCTGACTTTTGTGGCTGCGTTATTGAAGATGTTGCAACGTTTTTGTGGACAAGTTTGACATGACCCATAAGCATCCGTACTCAACAAAATAGGCCCCAAATTTAGTAAAGACTTCGTCACAGAAGTCAGGTAGATCAAGACGCCCGTAGAATAACTCATCTATATTGAGAGGTAATCGTTTAGAATAGAACTACGCTAAATCTATATTTATAGTTTTTTTTTTATTTATTCCAAAAACAGTGACTTAAAACGTAAGTAGTAAACATTAATTTTCGCTAAACTGCTTAGCAGTTTGTTGGCGAATATATGAGTTGTTATAGGATGTTGGTCATTGGTGAAATGGTTGCCGCTTAAGCGGTTTGGGTACTAGAATACTTATGCGAATGTTCGGTCGAGGTGATTATGAAAACTGTAAGAAGATTAAGGATATATTTTGTTTGTTATCAGGATCGGGGTACGAGTTACGATCGACAAAGGATGCCTGTTGGTTGGTAAAACAGCTCCCCACGTTGCTAGCTCACACAGCGGAGTTACACAACGGACTCAAATCCTCAACGGACCGAGGTCACTCCGCGAAGCCTGTGGTGACACTAGGAGGATCCTGCGCTTCTGGCGGCGTTAGGCAGGGGAGCCGCAGCACACACGGCAGCGTAGCCGCGCCGTGCTAAAGCCGTGCCCAGTACAAACCCTCATTGTCATAACTCATCATCATCCACCATATCAGCCGAAAGACATCCACTGCTGGACATAGGCCTCCCCCAATTCCATGGGGGGTAAATGCCATAATCGCCACGCTTGGCATGCGGGTTGGCAATCGCAGTATCTCCACCGCACTTCAGGGATGCTGCTGCCCATCCCCCGGTGGTCTCATCTTCATCATCATCATCCTAGTGTTATTCCCAGTACAGTTGCATCCTGAGGGATGCCCGCGGTCCACTACCTAATCCCAAGATTTGACGTAGGCCGCCCCAGGCGCGCACGACGGGCGCCAGCGGGCGCGTGGGCGGCCCGCGGCGGGCACCGCCACGGTGTAGCAACAGTCGGGATGCTTACCGTCTGGAAGGTGTACTCGGGGTCGCTGAGGTCGGCGCCGGGCTCGGGCCGCCGCCGATGGCGCAGCTCGTAGCGGTCCTGGCGCGAGTTGACGTCGGAGCTCCAGGCGAGCGCCAGCTGGCGCGCGGCGCCGCCCCAGGCGCGCACGACGGGCGCCAGCGGGCGCGTGGGCGCGCTGAACGCGCTCTCGGCCGAGTCCACGCCGCGCGACACGGCCAGCACGGCCACGGTGTAGTTGCGGCCGGGCAGCAGCGCGCTCGTGTCCAGCGTGGCGTTGGTGGACGTGGTGGTGAGCGTGCTGCTGTCGCCCGACCCGTGCGCCTCGTGGTACGACACCTGCCACCAATACACACGTAGCTATTATAATTCCGGATACTCGTTAGTTTTGTAAGGCCCCCACTGAAAATCAGCACCGCGGCTTGCCGTGGCATTATGCTGGTGTGTGTGGGGTCCTTTTTAGCGCTATTTATTTCTGTTATCTGTTGTGATATATGTTCTTATGTATATGCTAAATAAATGTATTTTCTTTCTTTCTCTAAGTTATACTTCAATAATTTTTATTCAATTTTTTTTATATTATTCAGAACAATAACAGTCATATAAACATTTTAAATTCAGAGTACATTAAATAAAAAATGTACAAAAAAAATGTTAATACTCCACAGTTAACATCCTAGTTCAGGCACGTGATATTTCTTCTCTATAGATAAGTTCAGGCTATGATAAAATAATTGTAAGATTCGATTTAATAAACTATTCTTATTACTGAATCGTTATAATTTTATTTGGCATTTCCGTATAATATTCCTATTTCCTCGTATCGTTTGAAAAGCACTACACACACCTTGGCCAGAAAGGAATTACCTGGGTCGTAGTACTAGACGGCCTCGCTTGCGCTCTGACGTCTACAACACAACCCACTTTGCAGGCAATCCCTTCCTTCCCGACCTTTACAGTAATGTAGGTACTACTTTTTATGATGTTGGTGCCGATGGAGCGTTAAAATACCCCTCAAAAACAGCTAAATATAGGTGACGTTACACGTCATAGGTTCAAGATACGCTACTTGAAAACAGCTTTATTGATATTGCGATGGAATACTAATAAACTATACAATACACACTATACAGTATTGGGAATCTTTATATCTTTCATCATAACAAATAATTCGTACCTTGTACTCGTCCTGAGTGCTGCCCTCAGCGGGCTGCCACCACACTAGAATACCGCCGCCCTCCGTCTCATTTTGGTAGCGCCATTGCAAATCGCGTACCGGCAGGGGTTCTGGAAATACAAACAAGATCATGCTACCGACCAAATCAACACATCGAGGTCATTTTGCGAGTCCTGTGAAGACTCCAGGAGCATCCTGCTCTTCTGGTCGTAGTTGGGACAAGGACGATCAGAGACTGGCTATATATAACTGACCAACGATTGACTCTAGTCTCACATAGTGGAAGTTGACCAAATCTAGCTCACTAGTTCAGTGATAGCCTATTCAGCGTTGCCTTGGATCGATCTACTTCGCACAATACGGTATTTTAATGACGGTCAAATCAACAACTTCTTACGAAACGTCAAAAAGCGCTCAGTTAGTATGAAGTTTGTAGGGAAATATGCCTAAGGGAGGTATTCCACTCATCCAATATCTTTGTCCAATATACATTTGATCAAAGAAATTGGATTATTTCATCCAACTTGGATGGGACCCCGACATTTGATCAAAGATTCTGATGACAGTTGAATCAATATGGCTACGCATGAAAAGAAAAAACTTGGACAAAGATATTGGATGAGTGGAATGGGCCTCCGTCAAAGAACTTTGATCAAAGATTTTTGTCAAAGAAATTGGACAAAGATATTGGATGAGTAGATTACCACACCGTATTAAATTCATCCAATATCTTTACATACATACATACATACATACAATCACGCCTGTTTCCCATAGGGGTAGGCAGAGATCACGGATTTCCACTTGCTACGATCCTGACATACAACTTTCGCTTCATGAACTTTCATAACATTCTTCATGCATGCGCGCCGATTTAGGGTACTCCTGACCTGGCCTTTCTGCAGAATGTCTCCGATTTGGTCGGAGTACGTTCGCCGAGGTCTTCCCCTTCCAACTTTTCCATCCACTCTTCCTTCATACACTCGTTTTGTCAATCTTCTTTCATCCATCCTCTCTACATGTCCAAACCATCTTAGCATATCTTACCAATATCTTTGATCAAAGAAATTGGATGATTTCATCAAACTTGGATGGGACCCCGACATTTGATCAAAGATTCCGATGACAGTTAAATAACTATGGCTACGCATGAAAAAAAATTAAACTTGGACAGACATATTGGATGAGTGGAATGGGCCTACGTCAAAGAACTTTGATCAAAGATTTGACAAAGAAATTGGACAAAGATATTGTACGAGATCTAACGACGTCACAATTGTTTGTGGACAAACTGCTTCCTTTTTTGCCGTCTTTATGTATTTAAAACTCTTTAAAATATCATAAATAAGTTGACGTTACATGTTTTCCGAGCATTTTCGTAAGTTCTGTTTATAACCGTATTTTTTTTGCTCTTGTTAAACACCGTATGGTCTAGAACTTACTGAGCATGATCTCGGAGCCAGGCGCGCCCTCGCGACCGTCCCGCCGCGGGTCTCGTTGTAGAGAGGTACTTACTAAGGGTGATCTCGGCGGGCGCGGGCCAGGAGGTGACCTTGCCGGACATGGTCTTGACGGTGACGGTGTAGTGCGCGCCGGGCTCGAGCCCGTCGAACGTGACGGCGGGCGTCTCGTTGTAGAGAGGTACTTACTAAGGGTGATCTCGGCGGGCGCGGGCCAGGAGGTGACCTTGCCGGACATGGTCTTGACGGTGACGGTGTAGTGCGCGCCGGGCTCGAGCCCGTCGAACGTGACGGCGGGCGTCTCGTTGTAGAGAGGTACTTACTAAGGGTGATCTCGGCGGGCGCGGGCCAGGAGGTGACCTTGCCGGACATGGTCTTGACGGTGACGGTGTAGTGCGCGCCGGGCTCGAGCCCGTCGAACGTGACGGCGGGCGTCTCGTTGTAGAGAGGTACTTACTAAGGGTGATCTCGGCGGGCGCGGGCCAGGAGGTGACCTTGCCGGACATGGTCTTGACGGTGACGGTGTAGTGCGCGCCGGGCTCGAGCCCGTCGAACGTGACGGCGGGCGTCTCGTTGTAGAGAGGTACTTACTAAGGGTGATCTCGGCGGGCGCGGGCCAGGAGGTGACCTTGCCGGACATGGTCTTGACGGTGACGGTGTAGTGCGCGCCGGGCTCGAGCCCGTCGAACGTGACGGCGGGCGTCTCGTTGTAGAGAGGTACTTACTAAGGGTGATCTCGGCGGGCGCGGGCCAGGAGGTGACCTTGCCGGACATGGTCTTGACGGTGACGGTGTAGTGCGCGCCGGGCTCGAGCCCGTCGAACGTGACGGCGGGCGTCTCGTTGTAGAGAGGTACTTACTAAGGGTGATCTCGGCGGGCGCGGGCCAGGAGGTGACCTTGCCGGACATGGTCTTGACGGTGACGGTGTAGTGCGCGCCGGGCTCGAGCCCGTCGAACGTGACGGCGGGCGTCTCGTTGTAGAGAGGTACTTACTAAGGGTGATCTCGGCGGGCGCGGGCCAGGAGGTGACCTTGCCGGACATGGTCTTGACGGTGACGGTGTAGTGCGCGCCGGGCTCGAGCCCGTCGAACGTGACGGCGGGCGTCTCGTTGTAGAGAGGTACTTACTAAGGGTGATCTCGGCGGGCGCGGGCCAGGAGGTGACCTTGCCGGACATGGTCTTGACGGTGACGGTGTAGTGCGCGCCGGGCTCGAGCCCGTCGAACGTGACGGCGGGCGTCTCGTTGTAGAGAGGTACTTACTAAGGGTGATCTCGGCGGGCGCGGGCCAGGAGGTGACCTTGCCGGACATGGTCTTGACGGTGACGGTGTAGTGCGCGCCGGGCTCGAGCCCGTCGAACGTGACGGCGGGCGTCTCGTTGTAGAGAGGTACTTACTAAGGGTGATCTCGGCGGGCGCGGGCCAGGAGGTGACCTTGCCGGACATGGTCTTGACGGTGACGGTGTAGTGCGCGCCGGGCTCGAGCCCGTCGAACGTGACGGCGGGCGTCTCGTTGTAGAGAGGTACTTACTAAGGGTGATCTCGGCGGGCGCGGGCCAGGAGGTGACCTTGCCGGACATGGTCTTGACGGTGACGGTGTAGTGCGCGCCGGGCTCGAGCCCGTCGAACGTGACGGCGGGCGTCTCGTTGTAGAGAGGTACTTACTAAGGGTGATCTCGGCGGGCGCGGGCCAGGAGGTGACCTTGCCGGACATGGTCTTGACGGTGACGGTGTAGTGCGCGCCGGGCTCG
This sequence comes from Notocelia uddmanniana, assembly GCA_905163555.1. NCBI lineage: Eukaryota > Metazoa > Arthropoda > Insecta > Lepidoptera > Tortricidae > Notocelia > Notocelia uddmanniana. Next base: position 31,586,117 of record LR991055.1, read on the forward strand.
AGCCCGTCGAACGTGACGGCGGGCGTCTCGTTGTAGAGAGGTACTTACTAAGGGTGATCTCGGCGGGCGCGGGCCAGGAGGTGACCTTGCCGGACATGGTCTTGACGGTGACGGTGTAGTGCGCGCCGGGCTCGAGCCCGTCGAACGTGACGGCGGGCGTCTCGTTGCGCGCGCGCAGCACGGGCGCCAGCCGCCGCGCCGCGCCGCCGCCGCCCGACACCGACACTTGGTACTTCTCGAACTCGCTGAAATTATTCAACAATACTAGATTAAACCCAAAGGTACAAAATTATATGCATACTTACGGCGTGGACGGTAATAATTTTGCTACCGAGTAACACATACTCCTTTTACACACCTGCTATTCAGAAACGAGTCACTGTTGCCCTGAAATGAGTCAAGAAAAGTACAACTTTGATCCCTCGTTTGTGGGCAACTACGACTCTTTTCTGAATAAGAGGTGCGAAAAGGAAATAATTATTCAAGTAAAAAGGTCATATATGCCAACAATTCAAAAAAGGACACCGCTGTATAGGACAACTGCTGCAACAAACTCAACAGTCAGTCAGTATGTGGATAGAAATCAACCTAAGAATGGCAAACCTCAGGAATTCTTTTAACACGATCAGTATGCAAAGCCTACAAGAATTTCACGCAATACGAGCAGTTGATTTGAGCTGGATCAAGGTCAGACATCGCCGAGGACAGAGGTAGACATGGTGCCAATTTACGAAGGCCGATTGCAGCACTGACGTGCCTTAGAACAGTGTATTTTAATCTTTTTCATGTCGCGACCTCCTTAGTATCGAGAAATAATTTTAGCAACATTCCACTCATCGCTTTTTTAAACAAATTGATGTTTATTTTGATTTTAACAAATTTTTAATGACTACATCAATTTAACTTTCAGAGCTATAAATCCCTTCAATAAAAGTACTTTATTTGACAAAAATAAGTTTAAACAGTGCAACATGTTATACCGACCTACACACTAGGCATAGCCTATCTCGTGGAGGAAGGAATAAGATTGACATATCTTTAATTAAACATTAGCGGCTAGTAGCAACAGTGTTCAGTTGGGAGTTAGCGACCCAAGAATTGAAATATGCTGCCTACGGCTTGTTCACACATTGATTAGTGCGAGTTCATACAAAAGCTGCTCGCAAAAGAATCGAACACGGTCCGATTCTATAAACGCACACTAAATACTATTTTCTCAAACATGCGCCTAAATGTATGCATTAATATCACGAAAAGAGGACATGAAGTTACCTGTATATGGCTCCCTACATGTATGGAGAATGTATGAAACTAACATTATTGGCCGCTGCTCGAACTTTTTAAATTTGCTTACTAAAATCAACTGATAAAGGAAATATTATATAGAGCCAACCGCCACGATTTTTGATATATATATTTTTAATTTGTTATGTAAATTGGTTTTTTTTTTCCCAGTTATTTTTTTCGTTCTTGTATTTTTTGTTTCTTTTTCGAATTTTTCGAGTATTTCTGTATTTGTTTTAGTTTTCTCGTGTTATTATGTAGCGTTTTTTGATATTTTTCCGTGTTTTTTGGTATTTTTTTTAGTTCATTCGTGTTTTTTTTTTAGTAAATGGTGCTTGTATTTTGTAGCATTTTTCGTGTTTTTTTCGAATTTTTTGTGAATTTTGGTATTTTTTTTTTAGGTTTTACTTGTTATTTTGTAGCGTTTTTTGGGGTTTTTTTAATGTTTTGGGACTGTTTAAAAGTTTTTTTGATATTTTTTGTACTTTTCGTCAGTTTTTTTCCGCTTTTTTATAAGTTTTACCTGTGTTTTTGGTATTTTTTTTAGTTCTTTCGTGTTTTATTAAGTCGTGCTTGTATTTTTGTAGCATTTTTCGTGTTTTTTGTTGTTTCTTTCGAATTTTTCGTGAATTTTGATATTTTTTTTAATTTTTTCGTGTTATTTTGTAGCGTTTTTTGATGTTTCTTGATTTTTTTAAGTTTTTTCGTGTCTTTATGTACTTTTCATCAGTTTTTTTTATTTTTCGTAGCATTATTCGTGTTCTTATGCTTTTAATGTTTAATTTTTTTGTTATTTTTGGTTTTTTCGTGTTTTTTTATTTTTTTTGTAGCATTTTACGTGTTTTTATTTAATTTCTGTTATTTTTCGTGATGCTTTGCTATTTATGGACGTTTTGTATTTTTTAGTTTTTTTTTTACATTGTAGTTTTTTTATTGTTTTTTTCTAATATGTTTGAGAAAAGTACTATACAATCCTCGGCCGGAACAGGGATTGCAGAACTCGTTTTATGCGGCCTCGTCTACGACTCGGCCGTTTATCCCAAACTCGTCCAGCAATCCCTTACTTCACGGCCTCTGCAGTAATGTACTATACAAAAACACGCGACCCGCTGGGGGATCGCGACACAGATTCAAAACTGCTGCCTTAAAACATACCTCTCCTCCTTGGGCGGCAGCCACGTGACGCGGAAGCTGGTCGGCGTGATGTACCGCGCCGGCAGCTGCACGTCGCGCGGCCGCAGCGGCACCGTGCGGTACTGCGCGGTGGTGGGCGCGCTGATCTCGGGCTCCGACACGGTCTGCACGGAGATGTTGTACGGCCGGCCCGGCACGAGGCCCTTGAACGCGGCCTGCGCCGGCCCCGGGGGCTCGCCTTCCTTCTCCACGTACAGCTCCGATTCGCGCGCGTCCGGCGGCACGATTGACACCTGCACACGTTATAGCTGGTCAAGCAATGCAGAATACATAATGGTGGTCATATGGACGATTTTCACCAAACTGCCAGAGTCGGCGCGCGATCCACCAGAATCAAAGGAATTTGAACCTTCCATACAGAAGTTACATTTCATATTTAAATGGAGCAGTAGTGGTCGCGAGCAGTCTAACTTCTGTAGAGGGTCCGGTCCGAATTCCTTTGACTCTGGTGGAGTGCGTGCCGATTCCTACTGTTTAGTGTGAATCGTCCATTACACGATCAAGTTTGCCGTCAAGGTTACAGCGCGCTTGTAGCGGTTTACGGATTTCGTTTACCTGAAAACGCTACTATTTATTGTTGTAAGAAAAAAACCGGCCAAGTGCGAGTCGGACTCGCGCACGAAGGGTTTCGTACCAAAAAAAAGGCTAAAAGCTGGTGCCATTAAACACTTGTTTTATTGAGTTTTCTTTTGTATTTGTTGTTTTAGCGACAACTACTCTGTTGCATGGGAGCCCCCCTTAATTATTATTATTATTTTGATTTTAGTATTTGCTGTTGTAGCCACAATAAAAATACATAATCTGTGCAAATTTCAACTGTCTAGCTATTACGGTTCTTGAGATCTAGCTCGGCGAGCGGTAGCCATTAAAAATGGCTAAAATATCACGTTTTTTGTATGGTTGCCCCCCTTAATTATTAATTATTATTATTTTGTCTTTAGTATTTGTTGTTATAGCGGCAACAGAAATACACAATCTGTGAAAATTTCAACTGTCTAGCTATTACTGTTCTTGAGATACAGCCTGGTGACAGACGGACGGACGGACGGACAGCAAATAACGACTCTGTGCTTTTTCACATAAGGTTCTTAATAGACAACAAACGAGGTTAGTGTGTACCTTGTAGTGTGTATAGGCCCCCGGCGGGTATGGCGGCTGCCATAGCACCAGCAGCGTGGTTTCGTTACGGAACCACACGATGAACTTCCCCGGAGTGTTCGGTTCTGCAACAACACAAGCCATAAATAAATACTAGCAGCTCTGTGGGCTGGGTCATTTCAGTCAGGCATGACTCAGTCATTTAGAAAAAAAATCTAAAGAATGATTCGACTTTTTGGTCATATTAACTATCGAGCCTGCTCACAAAATTACATGGAAGTCGGTTGAGTAATATGACTTGTAGCGGAGAACAGCCGGACATTAGACATACGGAAACATTTTTGCCGAACCTGAAACGGAGATTCGCGCTTAGCGCTCGCTTGATCATTAATGGGGACACACTTACACAAATTAACCTAGTCCCAAGTTAAGCAAAGGTTATAAAGATAAGGTATCGCTAGTAGGCATACAGTCAAAAGTTATATATAAATATATGTACGCTTTTACACCTTTGTCATTGAAGTCAAGTTTGCATATTTTGAACCATAATATAGGGAAAACTTTTGTCCCTTTTGAAATCTATTTCAATAGACAAAATTCTATTTAAATGTTTCAACAACAATAGTATAAAAGTGGCAAACATTCAGCTTCTTCGACTTCGACCATCCACCACCACCACCACCATATCAGCCAAAAGACGTCCACTGCTGGACATGGGACTTCGACCATATTCGCTAGTTAATAGGGGTATAGTTATACTATCAATACGCAGTAGCATCATTTTAATTCTACAGACTTCATCCACCACCGTCGAAAAAGTCGTTCTTGGGAAATTGTATCAAATTCTACAATAAAATTCCTAAACACATTACTGAACTTAGTAATTCTACATTCAAATCTGTAGTAAAACAAACACTTATTTCAAAAGCATATTATAAGATAAACGGTTACATCATGGATAGGGATGTTTGGCAGTGATAGCGTCCTGCACGGGTAATCTATCGCGAAAATATGTTTTCTACTGTAGCATTGTTATTTCAGTTATTTTGTAGTAGCTGACACTGTAATTTATATTTAACTATACAATGTATATTGTTTTGAAAAAATGACACCTCGCCGAGTTTCTTACGCCGGTTCTTCTCGTGGCAGAGGTTTATTTTTCCGAACCGGTGGTAGTTTATTGACGTTCATAGGTGCATGTAATATGCCTAATTTGAAGAATAAACTACTTTTACTTTTACTTTTACTTTTACCACCACCATATCAGCCCTAGGACGTCCACTGCTGGACATGGGCCTCCCCCAATTTCATGGGGGGTAAATGCCATAATCGCCACGCTTGGCATGCGGGTTGGCGATCGTAGTATCTCCACCGCACTCTAGGAATGCTGCTGCCCATTCCCCGGTGGTCTTGGTCGTAGTTTAAGGACATACCTGGGTCCTATACAGACTTCATAACAATCACCTATCAAGTTATAAATGGTCTTGTACCATCGCCAATACAGTTAACTGACCATTGATACACTTTATGTACATTGTAATAAGGGTCACTAATGATCAGATAATTGTGTTGTGTTGGCGTTTGTACGAGTAGACGAAATGGGCGTTTCGCGCGGAAGTCTAGCAACTAAGTATAGTTGAACGTATGATTATTTTGAATGGCGAACAATGTTTCATGTAAACGGTAATGTAACTGAAAATAAATGAAGGTATCTTTAATCCGCAGGTAAAACGACTAAAATTTCTTTCATTCCATATGTGTCGTGTGATATTGTCGATGCTAGTTCGGAATAGGATGGTATCATCTGTGTAACGCAAATTGGAAATTTCATAGCATCCAATACTGCTTCCATGGGACCAAACCTCAAGTACTATTTTATAAGTATTATAAGTACAGTAACAGTCTATAAGTGTATTAAGTGTGGTATTACTTATAAGGTACGTATAGATGTTGAACAGCAGTGGCGCTAAGACCAACGCCGGGCAGCCTTGACGGGCCCAGGCACTTGGATGGAAGCGATTAGAAACACGTCGTAAGGTCTCTTAAGAAGGTCAAAAGGATGCTTATGTGTCCCCATAGTCAGGAGTCTCCCAAAGTCACTGGCCACCATACTGAGTCGAACGTCTTTGAGAAATCAACATAGAAAACATATGTCGGCTTGTTGAACTCCCCGGCCGCGGCCTTCGCAATATCTGGTACAAGTTTAAGATCTACTCATGAGTACCTCGCTTGACGCCATAACAGTCAGAGAAGGTTGCTCGAGGCTTTACAAACCTAGTCCACTGGACTGAAAAGCCATCACTCGGTATATTTCGTGTCATCCTTGGAAGAGATCCCACTGCACTTGCTGCCAATGTACAAAACGATTATTTTATGTTCTGTGGCGATACTACCTCATCAAACAACAATCATGTCGCAAAGGATTCTGTGCGCCATCCTTATCTAGCGTTCCCACGGCGACATTACGAAACAACAACGAAAAGGACAATTACAGTTCCTATGACGTAATTCGCTTTCCAACATCACATCTGCTGAGAGAAAATAAGGTTGGGTTGCACCAAACCGTCTGTAATCGTAAGCTGTGTTCGTAAAAATCTGAATGTATGGAAAGTTTGACAAGTTTCTATGGGATGACAGCTGCCGGCGCCATATTTAACGTTGATCGGTCTGTGATCGTAAGTTGGTGCAACTCAGCCTAAACGTAATAAACTCATAGACAACACGTGTGTACTTTTCACAAGTCGAACCATGTCGTTCAAGTAATAAAGTTAGGCACGCATTGCGAGGCAGCGGCGGAACGAATATCGTCTATAATCATTGTATTTTTATTATTTAAATACCTACATTCCTTTGATTAATGAATGAGCGAGGATGTAAGCGATTAATTTTTTTAATCGTATATCATTTATTTACGAACCGTGACATCTTCGAGAAGACAAGTACGGTTGCCAGTTTTTGTTGCACTTTTAGCACCACCCAGGGGTCACGTGTAGGGTAACGGTGGGTACTCCCTACGGACGTGGTGCAACTTTGACCCCCCTTTGTCAAGTGAGTGGGCAACTTGACTGTTAGAAGTTCTCAAGCCGCCCGAAGGCCTCTAACTTGGCGATTTGTCCTCCTAGCTGTGTTTGTTAAGCAAGTTCTATTTTCACGATTAATTTTTGTCATGCTCGATTTTTGATGATGGGATCCATGAGGAATTGAGGGAACTCCTCAAATCTTAAAGGCAAACATGTAGTGATTTTTGTGTTTTTATCAACAAATCGAGCATTTTCATACAAAAATGTGACATTTGATGAAGTGGAACTGCTGATGATGATCAGAACAGAACTCTTCAACGACGAAAAGTTCACGTTTGGCGATTTGTCCTCCTAGCTGCGTTTGTTAAGCAAGTTCTATTTTCACGATAAATTTTTGTCATGCTCGATTTTTGATGATGGGATCCATGAGGAATTGAGGGAACTCCTCAAATCTTAAAGGCAAACATGTAGTGATTTTTGTGTTTTTATCAACAAATCGAGCATTATCATACAAAAATGTGACATTTGATGAAGTGGAACTGCTGATGATGATCAGAACAGAACTCTTCAACGACGAAAGGTTCACGTTTGGCGATTTGTCCTTCTAGCTGTGTTTGTTAAGCAAGTTCTATTTTCACGATTGATTTTTGTCATGCTCGAGTTCTGATGATGGGATCCATTAGGAATTGAGGGAACTCCTTAAATCTTAAAGGCAAACATATAGTGATTTTTGTGTTTTTATCAACAAATCGAGCATTATCATACAAAAATGTGACATTTGATGAAGTGGAACTGCTGATGATGATCAGAACAGAACTCTTCAACGACGAAAAGTTCACGTTTCGCGATTTGTTCTCTTCGTTTTGTTTGTCAAGCAAGCAAGGTTTTTTCATGATTCCATGAGGAATTGAGGGTACTTAGTCTTCTACCATTATAAACATACATTATAGCCATTTTTATTTTATTGTATATCTATCTAAGAGTGCACCATCTAAGTATAATAATCTTTTACCAGCCTCCCACATTGAAGTCGGTTTTTTCTTCTTAAAAATTATATGATTTATTTTTCATATGCCTAACCTGGCTGAATATATCATGGGAAGAAATATGTATATAAGAATATTTAAGATCTGATGTAACCATATATTCATATGTAGCAGCGTGCACAAAAATAGTTTGGGAACCCCTGAACAGCCTCGGAAAAACCTCGGCATGGAGAGCTCATTCCACAATCGGAGCGATAAAATAAGAACGAAGATTGGCGATTCCAAACGAAATTATTGACACTAAAATCTCGTAGGTCGCCGCTATTCTTTCTCTACCCGAGTAAAAAGCAGATGATAGTTACAGATGCTACCGCGAACTCTCGGATATGATAGTTTGTATATTCCTCGAAGGAGGCAAGTACGATAGAGAGATATTGGAAAGATGTTGCAGTTATAGCACCGAAGTGGCATGCGAAGCGCTGTATTCCTGCGGGTGATGTCAAAGCTACGAGTATGCGACCGGCATGTGGCGGGCGCCCTGCTTATGTCACGGGTGCAAATAAACGCGCACCAGTCACTGAGATAATTTAAACTAAATGTGTACTCGTGTCTACATATTCTTCTATTAGCTATTTTAATGCTACCCAAAGGTTGTCCGGAAAAGATCGGTTTCTAGCGATAAGACCGCCTGTTGTTTACATTTAGTTTTAAGCTTTTATACTCTACATAAAGGAGTATATTACAATTTGTTAAAATTCTTACATACATATTTTCACTGTACATGTCAAATATAACTTAAAGTTTTTAGTCAAATAGTCCGCCCCGTGTCATTCCGGGTGCAAATATATCTAATATTTGATGAGGTATTTATATCATACATTAGGCGTCCCTCGTCGCCTACATTACATCGCTTCTTCTTGATTCATTAGCGAATATTTTGAGGCATGTATTGTCGGGTTTGAAACATGGTAACGGCCAGAGATAGCACTGTAAAGTGGTGTCAGCCTGAGATTAATGTCGACTCCACTTGATAAAATCTCACCAAATCATAGACTTATAGTTATTAGCAACAGAAATATACATCGGTTGAATTATTCAAATAGACTTGACTAGAGAATATGATAAAGACGGGAGTTTAACTCTTCGCCTGAAATTCTAAGGGCCTAATATATACTTGACTAGCTGCTGCCCGCGACTTCGTCCGCGTCTTCACTCCTATTGGTCACAGCGTGATGTTATATAGTCTAAAGCCTTCCTCGATAAATAGACTATCCAACACAAAAATAATTTTTCAATTCGAACCAGTAGTTCCTGATTAGTGCGTTCAAACAAACATACAACCAAACTCTTCAGCTTTATAATATTAGTATGGATACTATAGATAAGAGAAAAACCATACTAATATGATCAGTACTAGTGATCGTAAAGACTCAAGTTTTTGGAGTCTCGAATTCAAGAACTAGACTCATACTTAGGGAACGTACCCAAACTACGTGACTCGTTTAGGGTGGAAGGGGTATCGTCAAAATACCACTCTTGGTCACCGGGATTAGCTTCTCGTCACGTAGCTAGTGGAATAGAAAACTATAAAAAGTTGGTCACGTATTTGGGTATGCTCCCTTTTGGGACTCCAAACTTAAAAGACTTCAGAGTCTTTTGAGTCATGAGTCGAGTCCTTTTTCGAGTCTTATCGAGTCCAGTAGTGACAACTCGAGCCTTTGAAAAGACTCGAACGATCGTTTCGTTTAGTTTTTTTTTTTACTTTAGGTGTGCGCCTTAAAATACTTGAATCAGCAAAGACTCAATTTTGAAGTTTCTATTCAATTCAAAGAACTGATTTCTACAGTACCTACTTCACTGAGTAGGCCGCGTAACCTTACATGTTTCTAACAGTACAGTTGAGTTCTAATAGTAATGAGTTAAAAGCCTTTTGTTTACACTTAGTAAACAAAACTCTCAAGTCTCTATAGACGACTCGAGTTTTTTAGAGGACTCGAGTCTCTACAAAACACTCAAGCTTCGATTAGCCTAAAAAACTAAGTCGAGTCTTCTGAATGAAGACTCCAAAGACACAAGTCTTTACCAACACTAATCAGTACTCACATGTAGAGCAAGTATATGAACCGGCACTAATCATGAATCAAAGTGGAAAATCCTTAATTAAAGAGTCGCAGTGCGTCTGGCAGTTTGTAAATGCGCATGCGCACACGCTGGCCGTATGTTTGACTTAATATCAGAGAAGTTGTGTGTGCTCAGCAGTGGGACTTAATCCATACTAAATAATATCACACTTCAAACGCTCAAATGATTTGGGTGAAAATTGGTATGAAGATAGATTGAGCCCCGCGGAAAGAGATAGGTTAGTTTTTATTGTCGGCCTGTTTAGCCTAGCTGGTTAGTGACACTGCCTCCGAAACTAGAGGTCCCGGGTTCGAATCGCGGTAAGGGCATTTGTTTCTGTAGTGAGCGGAAACATTTGTTCCTGAGACTTGGATGTTTGCTATGTATTTAAGATAGGTTAGTTTTTATTGTCGGCCTGTTTAGCCTAGCTGGTTAGTGACACTGCCTCCGAAGCTAGAGGTCCCGGGTTCGAATCCCGGTAAGGGCATTTGTTTCTGTAGTGAGCAGAAACATTTGTTCCTGAGACTTGGATGTTTTCTATGTATTTAAGTATATATCTATTAAATATATCGTCGTTTAGTACTCATAACACGAGCCTTATTGAGCTTACTATGGGACTAGTTCGATTTGTGTACAAGGACAATATATTTTTTTTATCCCGGAAATCATCCCCTGAGAGGGTATAAATGTCAAGTTTCCCACAATCATAATTTGCTCTAAATCGTTTTTCTCAGAAATTGTAAACTCTTCAAAACATACATAAACTAACTACAGGGCTATACAAAGTTTATTTAAATTATTCAGATTTTTTTACGATTTCAGAGAAAATCACTTTTACAGCAATCACTACTGTTATGGCAAATGAAATTGTGGTTATCGAGGAGATCCGCAATTGTCGTCGTGCACGTTTACGAATGTGATGTTATGAAGTGTGACCTGTCGCGCGATCAATGGCGGCGCCCTAACGAGGCATGAAGGGGACAATGGCGAGGCCTTGGCGAGCAGCTGGGCTGTGTTCACGTCGCTCAGGCCGTGTCTGTGTACGAGCGGAGCGATCGGCGATACAACTTTCGGATCGCCCAAACGCTTACTATGCCGTTACTTATGGACAATTCACATCAAACGGCCGGAGTCGGCGCGCACCCCACTAGAGTCAAAGGAATTCGAACCCTCCATACAGAAGCTATATTTCATATTTGAATGGGTTGCGAGCAGCCGTTCGGCTGCCGCCGGCTCTGCCGCTGCCGTTTGGATACGAAGTCTATAGCTTATGTATGGAGGATTCGAATTCCTTTGAGGTTGGTGGCGTGCGCGCCGACTCCGACCGTTTGGTGTGAATCGTCCATTAGGTAGGATTGTTTATTTCTTTATGTAGAGCAGTGGGAGTTTCCATAGTCGCCTGTCAGCTGGCCTTATCCCTAAACACGGCCTTGCCAATTCAGATGAATGAGTATATGTATGACCACTGATCACACTAACGAACTATTTCGGCGCAGTGATCCAAAGAGGATCTTTTGGTACCATGCTTGTTAGAGAAATTTGATCCTTATGATTTAACCCGGTCGAGTGACGCCATAAAAGTACAGGATGTCTTTTAGAATTTTAGCCGGTTCGATGCCTGGTTGTGGGAAGCGTATTATTTTAAAACTTTAAATGCAGTTTTGTTTCTTTTCAAAAATCAAGGAATGTTTCCTTTGAGTGAAATATGCTATCTCCATTATTTCGAGTACTTTCCCTCCATGTGGCGTTAAAAAAAAATCATCATATATACCGCAGTGCCCCACGAAGGAAGCGTTCGTGATGGACAACGGCGCGTCATCGGCTCTGTCCACGGTCAACATAATGACCTAGAAACTCACTATTAGTTTTCGGAAAATAGACAGCGCTGACACGCCATTGCCATAAGTGAACGTCTTGTCGGACGAATTTGCACGATCGCAAAATATTACAAGCATTAGGATTGTATCCGGAGAAAACGGATGAGTAATAATTTGCATGAAAAAAAATATTATAATTTCATTATTCATAAACATGGATTTCATAATTTCAACTTGTTTAAGTGCTTACGTTGCATAATAACAAATTGCATATAATAACACCTAGCATATTTTCTCCAAACATAATCAATTTTCATAATCTTAAATTTCATTAAAATGATTTTTTTTATTATGATAGACTGACCAGCGATTGGCCTTTGTCTCACCTGATGGAAAGCGATGACAAGGCCTAAGATGTTGCTCACTGATTCATTAATAGCTTACTCACTCTTGTCTCGAAGACACCCAGAGTGTAGGTATCAGGAAATACAGACGGCGGCAGTAAATTCCAGTCCTTAGCTGTTAATAACATAATTTTGCATTATATTTAATTATATTTATAGCAAATGTTGTTATGATTATTCGTGCCACCAGCATGTGTACGTGGCACGTGGCACACGCCACAAATTTAAACCCATAGCAAAATGGCTGGGATTCGATAAAGTGCCGCCCTGCCACACACCGACTAAATTTTCTTTTTACTATTTGTACATATTTATTATGTATATATATTTAGCGCCCATTTTTTAAAAATATATCTTCAAATGTTGTTATGATATGTGAGTATTAAATTATGTGAGATTTATGCTTATTGAAATTATGACAACGGTTTTTATGCTGAACGTTTATTATATTATGCATTTCGTATGTATGGTTTATGAAATTACGTAAAAAGTTTTGTGACGATTGGACCGCACAGGGAAAAATCATGTGATCGATAGATCGATACTACTCTTCTTCAATAGGGCCACTCAGAGGGCTCAAACTATTTAACATAAAATCAATTGTCAAGATCGGTCCACAAATGATGGAGTTGTGATTTTGCAAAACAAACACAGTCTATTTAGGAACTCGGCTGAAAATTACCAAGCGGCGCCAATTTTCCATCAACCGCATAATTCAATTTATCCAATTACCATTCACTTTGGCCTGGTTTCGTCCCGGTGTGATATCTGATGACGTAACAGTCGTCACCGCGCGATCGGCCGGCAAAGCCATGTGTCACGGAGCTAGCGAAGCGACGTGTTGCGTGTTCCGCTTTCTTCGCCGGCCAGCAATCGTTCGCGGAGAAAACTGATTGCCGGCCACACGCGGGACTATTGTTATTGGTGCGCATAGTTATAGAATATACATACTTATATATACTATATAACTATAGTGGCTCTGTGAGCTGTAGACCTCACGAGTGATATTTTTAGCGTAGTGGAGCACGTCTACAGATTCCCAATGCTACAGATTCTCATGTTTACATATTCTCAACTTTACAGATTCTCAATTTTTCAGATTTCCAATTTTAGAGATTCTCAAGTTTACAGATTGCCAATTGTATAGATTCTCATGCTTACATATTTACGCCCTTTTGTTTGGGTAAGATAGTTCTTCAGCAATAACTCAAAAACCGTTAGACCTATCTTATTCAAACCAAAAATCTTTGAAAGTTTTTATTAATGTAAATTATCTTAACTTTTTTTCAGAATTTTAAACATCATGGTTTGGAAATTAGAGAGGGGACGACGACACACTTTTTACGACTTTGACAGACAGCATCTTGCCAACGGTTGACTTAAATGGAAAGTTTTTTAGAAAACTCTATGTCATTTTTGAAGACCTTTTCCTAGTAGCCAAACACGCCTACCATGAACATTCAAAAAAAAATTGACCCCTCTGTTACATGTTTGCGAAGCTTAGCGGAAAGCTCAATATCAAGCATGCGAGGTCACCCTAACGCCTTAAGAAGCATTCTGTTCGCGTTGACGACTGTACCAACGCAGGTTTCAACTTGGTTTACCTACTAATCTCGTGTCTTGCTGTTTCATACACGACGTACAATTTCCTTCAATGAGATGTATCCGCCTTTTCGCCTTATTAGAAGAAAATAAGCCGAAAAAAGGACCATCATCTTTTTGTTATCGACTGTCCAAACAGCAACATGCTACACTGAACTAAGTATAGTAGACCCTATCTCGTTGCAATAAGGTTCAAAGGTTCAGTAAATTTCATCGTCGATGTTAGGTTAGTCACATAGGAAATCGTACCATAATACAACATTAAACGGTTGTCAAATGTTTCTGCCACCGAATTAATCTGAACAAGTTACGGCACTATTGCGCAACGGACACATTACTACAAATCGATATTGTTGTAATAGCTATAATATACATTGATTGTTACGTACCAGTTCGGTGACAACGACTATGTAAACAAACCAATTTATCATCCGGAAAGTATTACTGCGCCTTTGCACAGTGGGGGGATCCTTTTCAACATCTAACCAAAAAGTACCAAAAAGATAATACGGAATCCTAAAAAAGGAACCCTTAGTGCCGCTTTATCTGTCCGCGTCTGTCTGTCACATGCACATCACATCGCATATCAAGAACTATAGATTTGAAATTTGGAATAGCTATAAAGCGGGCTAACCCAGATGCATTAAACATGATTTTGTAAATTTATTTTGTTAATTTCTGTGAAAATTTTCTGAAAACCGTAAACCTGCAAAAAATTTTAGAATTCTTTTATTCGAGTAGGAAATCCCCTATTCATCCGTTTCTTGCATGATTTTTTCCTTATTCGTTTAGTATATAGTAGGTTTTTTGGCCTGGATTCCTAGCCGCAAGTTATTGTTTGTCCATTTCTAGAGCATCGTTCATGGCCCGAAGCGGACGGGATTGCCTATTGTCTCTCTACGAATGCTGCTGTACTATTCACAACCCGTCTTGACTCGTCTCACCAATAATACCTAGCATGAATTGACCCTGAGAGTCATAACATATGTGTGTAACTGAAGACCAGACTCATACTTCGACTGAGCGGTAAGGGTTGTGATTAACACATATTTATAAACAATGACTGAACATCACACTGGCGGTTATTAGCGGCGCGGTATAATTGTCGCTCAATTTGCGATAATTTCCGGTTAGAGGAAAACAATGTACGATATTCTGATGATGTAACGATGGTTAGATAAAATTATCTGACAAGTTGTAAGGAATAATACTTGTTTTAAGATATGTTTCAACTCCTGCATCCTATTCTATTGTACCTACCTTTTTAATTATAGAATAATCACCCCTCCCCCCCCGCTCCGCCGTTATTTAAATGAATTATTCCTGTTGACATTTGTATGTTATTTATTACAGTTCTATGACTGTTTTTCTTTGTTTATTGACATGGTATCATTTAATTATTTTATTTTTATATTGAATTAATGAATTGTAATGCTCCTCAACAATGTTTGCACGCCAGCATGCAGGCTGAATGCACTGGACCGAACAAAATTCAGGATCCGCGTCGGCAATAAACATTACCATGTATCAAAAATATTTTTCTGACACAAACTTATTTATGTATACTGACTTGTGGTGAAATTCCGGCTGGCGTATGCGGCGCTCTCCTTGTCATGGAGCAGCGTGAAGGCGTGAAGCTGATAGGTGGCACCCGGAGACAGTTCCTTGAGTGTGTGCGACCAGCCCGCTCCCGCAGACTCAGGGGCATCGACCGTGATGTTGCGTGCCCCGCCCTCAGCGCGCTCCGTCAGCGGGATCACCTGAACACACCAGTCCCTTATACAATATGGCAATAAGGGGAAATATGCTTGCGCGAACCGATGTCCGTTAGATTGTGGCACTCTTTGGGGGAAGCCTATGTCCAGCAGTAGACGTCCTTCGGCTGATATGATGATGATGTTTGCCCAGATTTGCACTATGTAACGCGCAGGTAAAACTGACGTTTAACACGTGCAGTCTGTGGGCAAGTTTTACACGAAGAGTCAATGATACAATTCGTGTCCGGTACAATAAGAGCATGAGAATGCTTTTAAGGTTGCCGAAGCACTGTGGCCCGTCGGGTATTTTCGCGGAGGCGCGAACTGACGTCTTCTACTCTACGCTACAAGGAGAAAAAGAATAGCCTCATTCATAAGAGTGCGAGGTAGCAGCAACAGCCTCCTAAGGGAGTTGGCAGAGCGACTGGACTGTCCAATCGCTAAATATTGGAGGAAGGTCACTATAGGGAAAAGAAAATCATTGTTAGTCTCGATAGTTTTATGTTGTTGCACATTACAATAAATAATAAATATAAATTAATATAGTACGTAAGGCAATATTGTTACTAATCCACTGGATCGATTAGGTGTGAAATAAACGCTTTTTATTTAGGTATTTTAAAATCAACCCACAAGCCATCGACCTTCATGAAGGAGTTCTGGCCTAAGGTATTTGTAATATGGGCTTTAGATGCCTGAAAAAAATGGTCACCGTTATTATTACCATCATAAATTTTCAGGCCGTAGGTTGTCAGGTTGTCGTGTTTATGCGGTTCAGGGGCAAGCTAACGCCCTACATCAGAACTGACGCCAAAAGGGTTTTTTTTTATTGTGTGACATATATTTAGGTGCAAATGAATAAACAAATAAATATATCCCGGTTCAAAAGAAGAAACGGAAAGAAATGCGTTTGTAGCATCTCAGAGTAATACACAAAGATAATAATAATAAATATGCTTTATTGCACCACACAAGAGAACAATGTTACACCAATAAAGATATGTACAGTCAGCTGCAGAGAAATCTGGGCCCTTTGCATACAAACTTCTAAATAAACCGTTTACGTTGTCTTTCAATCATATTCTGAAGAAGCTTATCTATGCTTTAACACCTCATACTTCCAAATCGCTTCAGTAACTTAGATAATGTAACATACGTAAATACAAATACTCGGGCGAAAAACACTAATATTTAAATACCTAAATGACTTGTGGTAGATCTAAACTAGTAATTTTCATTTGGTAAAATACGCTATGATCTCAGATCGAGACTATGATGTAGGTAACTATTTATATCGATATATCGTACGGTCGCATTTGCGCTTTGAATGTCAATGGCTATGCGCGAGCCTTGAGTTCATCGCGCGGGGGAACAAAAGCAATATCCGGTATCCTTTACAATGTCTAGATGCATCCGGATAGCGCCGTGACTTTCATTAGATTGTAGAGTCTACAATCTACGAGGATTAATGCTAGGCCTGTCACCCCGGCTAAACTATAACTTATAGGCACTCGCGCATCCCCGGGCTGTCGATATAGACGATCGCGCTAGGAACGAAACAGCGCGTGCTATCAGCGAGCGTGAACGAGCGGACTGCAATGTTTTGAATTTTCTAGCTGTCAAATATCGGATAAAAGTAAAAAGTAATAGTACATTACGATACAAGTGCAGAGAACTGCACTTGATGTATCGTAATGTACGCATTTTTAACGCAACGAGTGGTGATAAATTGAAACACGATTGAAGGGAGTGTTTTAAATCGACACCAGTTGCGAATTACCTGTTCGCACGTGTATCGTACGACGTTTTACAGTACATGTGGCTTTTTAAAGTTTCGACATATGCACGTAATCTGCTGATTACCGGACTCGTGCGGTAATGTAGCACCATATGTACTGTAAAAGTTATTTATTCTTTAATTTAGGCACATTATATGCACCTATGAATGCCAATAAACTACCACCGTTCGGAAAAATAAACCTCTGCCACAAGAAAAAATTCCGGTTCTTCTCGTGGCAGGGGTTTATTTTTCCAATCGGGCAGTAGTTTGTTTAGAAGTCATTCCACCTTCCTAAAATCAGCAAGGAGTAAAAGCCATCATTTAAAAAACACCTTCTTCTTTTCTAGTGCGTACAGGGCAGAGACACTAACCAGATAAAGTTGAAATTACTTGAAATGTTCGACTTAATCTGTCATTAGAATTAAAACCTTCTTGCTTGGACTGCGAGGTCGCTTTTTGAACGGGTTACCTAATTTGATACAGAGCAGACATTTTAAATAATTTAAACTAAGCCAGGCAATGACTTCGTATCATCACAAACTTAAGAGTTGAACTATTGTTAATGTAGCTCTCTCCATCTGACTCATCTAGGGCCGCCTCCTTGATTTCCCTATCTTTTGTATAGAAAAATTACTTCTATCCATACCAGCGACGCGTCATCCTCAAAAACATGATATCAAAAAACTAAAATTTTGTTTAAACCGTAATTATTAGCACAACAGCAACAAGTCACAACGAAAGAAAAAAGATAAGACTAGCTTAATTCATTAAAATTATTCACAGTTGAAATTTTCGCAATATTATCTCAAGCTATTTGAAAAAGTGAGGTATCTATCCGGGTTTTACCCTAGTGTTAATTATTGTTTACTTTTCCTTAAAGATTGGTCAAAAGTCGCATGATATCAGTAATTCTCGTGAATTAAAACTTGTTTATAAGAAATTTGTTAAACTCTATTTTGGTACATAAAACTCTATTCTAATTAACGGCGACTGTACATATACTATACGTAGTAGTATAACTAAACCATACGAAAAGGAATTGAATGTCACGCACGTTATCCACTGTACATAATATAGGTAAGTACTTTAGAACAATTGGTCGTAAAAGCCACATCAATATTATGGCTGTTCGGACATTTGCATACTAAGTGTGATATACGCAGTACGCATCCTAGCGATAAACTTGCACGTGTTGTTACCGTAACTATAAAAACTAATGTCTTACATAAAACACATTGGGATCTAGTAGTACGAGAACTTATACTTGTGCGTTAAGAGGGCGCAGTACGCTCGGTCTGGCTCGGTTCTTCATACAAACGTATTTACCCACTCATTTTAACGCCATGCTAGAATAACATGAAAATTTGTATACACAATGGGATCCGGCATATCTAGGTCGGAAATTAGTTTCTGTTGCTAGAAATTGTAAAAGAAAAAAATACACCGGTTTTTCGAGTTTTTTACGGCTTGTATGAAAACCTTAATAATCGCTGTATTTTTTCTCCATTATAATTTCAAGCAACAGAAACTAATGTTCCGACCTAGATATGCCGGATCTCATTGTGTATACAAAGTTTCATGTTATTCTAGCATGGCGTTTTAAAATGAGAGCATAAATACGTTTGTATGGAGAACCGAGCGTACTGCGCACTCTTAAGGTTCGGCCACACCGGTGTTCAATATACGGTAACGGTACCGTAAGCAGTGACGAGAAGGATAAACTAAACTTATGATTATGACTCTTCCGAGTAAAAAACGTCACGCATGAGGCACGTCGCTGCGTTTACGGTGCGTCAGTGCGTTTTAAGCAGCGATGTGGCCGGTCCTTTACTCCAATCCCGACGAAATCAGTGTTCCTTAGCCAGAATGGCAAAAGCGAACCGCTTGTCTCGCCATTTCGATCAGTCGGTCTGTAGGACCGTGTCAGAAACTGCAACGCTTATATAAAAGAAATACAGAAGATAGAATGAAGGAAGTAGTACTGTGGGCAAGTAACGAAAATTGTTTTACAAATAAATAAATATCCGTTATTCAAATTTCGCAAGTCAGTCCGTGCGCAGGCGCTCGTCGACTACGGCATATCGAGCTTTGACCAGCGAATGAGGAAAACAACGTTTTGGGAGCTATTAGTCTGGCAATAAAGTCTTGAAATTAAAAAGTGGCATCACTGTAGTGTCATCCCTTTCAAATCAATCTAAGGCGACTTCCTGATTTGGCAGGGCGGGAGCAATATGTCATAGGTATTTTGCTCTTTGAGGTGAATTTACCGATGTGAGATTTCCTCACTTGACGAAATACTGTCAGTAATACGTTTGCGCAGTAGTAATACCATGCGCAGAAGTGGGGCAGTACTGCATTAGTATCGGTTGACACTGACAGCTGACAGTTTTCTCATATCGTACCGCCCCCGCATCGACAAGTCAGGAAGGCCCTAAGAAATAAAATCGGCCAAGAGCATGTCGGGCCATGCTCAGTGTAGGGTCCGTAGTTGCCCAATGAACTTACTAAAAAAAAACAATAACAAGCAAAAGTAAATACTTTCGCAGCGTTTCATACGTACGACTTTTACTAAGACGAGAAGACTTTTTAAGATAACTCAAAAACGGCTTAACTGATCATATCCGCTCTAGTTTTCGTTGAAAGTCTTTATTAAGGTTTCCTTTCATGACTTTTTCATATTTATTGGACTCATAGTTCAAAAGTTAGAGGGGGAGGACACATGTACTTTTTTGGAGTGAATATTTCCGAAAATATTCAAGTTATCAGAAAATGTTTGATGAAGACCTCTATTCATTTTGAAAGACCTATCCAACAACTCCCACCACCATAGGGATGAAGCAAAAAAAAAATTCATCCCCACTTTACGTGTAGGGGAGATACCCGTAAAAAAATTTTTTACGACTTTGTAAGTTTTATTGATTTATATATCCATACCGAATTGCAGCTTTCTAGCACTAATAATCACAGAGCAAACCCTCGGACAGACAGACTGACAGACAGACCGACGGACATGGCGAAACTATAAGGGTTCCTAGTTGACTACGGAACCCTAAAAAGGGATGATATTACAGTGTTGCCAGTTTTTAATATCAAGACTTTTTTTTGTTGAATATATAACGAGTTAATGGATTAACCGGTGGCGTGTAATTTAGTCGAAACATGTTTATATGTCCCCGATATTAATAAACATAACATGACGTAAGTGTTTCCGTCGCACCGTGGGACTGACACATGTGTTTTCTTTCCATAAGGCACATATGTTAAATTATAAAAGAAATGTGACCATCAAGAGTTGTCAGCTAATTGGGCCTATCTCTTTTGAGTAGCCTTTTTTGTTTTGCGAAAAAAATATGACACGCATTGAACTACAATACAAAAAAAATTATTTCGGAATAGTTCCTGAACCATTTAAAAGGAATTCAGTGGTAAAAACGCATAAAGTAAAAAAAAAATTGCCGTAAGAAACTGGCAACGCAGTGGTAAGAAACAATTTTCATACAAGTTTCGAATTCTCTGCCTGCGTCTGTATTTCCGAGTTCATACATATAACCTAGACCTTTTTAAGGCACGAGTGAATAGGCATCTTCTGGGTGAGCTCGCTTCATCGTCGGCCTCATCTTTGCCCCTCGTCTAAATGCTGGCCAAGAGCAATCCCAAAACCACTGAGTTACTTGATTTATGGATATTTACAGTACTTAGATAAATCCACGCTTACTGGATCCACTGGATATCTTCTTTCTAAATGTAACAGTGTCTTGTTGAAAAATAAATTATTCTATTCTATTCTATTTACCAAAACTATCGAAATTATTAGACTAATTAAACCTCTTTTACAATCACTAAGCAGGAAATTGAAGTGAAGAAAAAGTATTCCAAATTATGCATTTGAAGCAAATATGTCGAAAACTTAAGAATGGCCCAATTTAGTTCTTGCACTATAGCGGTAGGATATAGTGGAAAATATCTCAAACAGTTTGTAATTTTCACTTAATATACTAAAACATTTTTGAAGCAGTTAACTGGTTCAAAAATGGCAGTCCATACCTACTTAATTACGGCATATTTAATGATGCACGGCTTAGCGCGTGCTCGCGAAAAATAAGATCGCTACAGATCTCAAGAACGCATGAATGCAGTACACGTATCCACCCTAAAGACTAACTATATCGATGTAATTGTTCTGTATCTGCATGCATCAAAAACTAGATGAATCAAGAGATTAGGTGTGAAACTGTGGCAGTGAGTGGGGTCGGTGTCGCAACGCTAATGGCGATCATTTCGGCGTCGCCGGCGGCGCCCGCTGACTCAACAGGCGCTGCGCAATCCGCTCATAGATAGCTCCTTTCATCCGTATAGTCAGTATTTAGTCTAATTAGATGAAGGTATCTTCTCCTATAGATGTCTACTAGGCGGCATGGCACTAATAATAAGAAACTAAAACAGTTTTAAAAGGGGTTTATCGCCCTACCTAAATATTTAACCTTGAAGTGTCAATTATTTCCTAAACCTTCTGCACAGACCCGTACTAAAATCTAGGAAAACAAAGAAAAAACCGGCCTAGTGCACATGTCAAAGTCGTAAAAAGTGTGTCCTCCCCCATCTAATTTCCAAACTATAAAGTTTAAAATTCTGAAAAAAAATCAAGATGATGTACATGAATAAATACTTTCGATGATTTTTGGTTTGAACAAGATAGGTTTGGTAGATAGGTTTTTGAGTTACTGCTCAAAAACTGTCTTGCCCAAACAAAAGGGCACAAGTACCGTAAGTCCCCTATGAAGATACGACCTTTTTTGATTTAATGTATTGTATAGTATAGTGTTTTAAATGTAGATTAGGATGTATCGGTACGGAACCCTTCTTTGCGCGTGATCCGACATGCACTTGGCCGGTTTTATTATTATTATAATAAGTACTGGGGTGGGTTACCTTGAAGCGGAATCCCGTGTAGTCCCCGTGCGACGGCGGCGCCCACGCGATGGTGGCCTGTTTGTTGCGCGACAGCGACACCGTCAGGTTCGTCGGCGGCTCCGGCGCTGCGCACAAACCGACCAATCAGCCTCACAAGTAATATAATAATAATTTACTGTACATATGGTGCTACTTTACCGCACGAGTGCGGTAATCAGCAGATTGCGTGCATATGTCGAAACTTTAAAGAGCCATATGTACTGTAAAACGTTGTACGATACACGTGCGAACAGGTAATTCGCAACTCGTGTCGATTTAAAACACTCCCTTCTGTCGTGTTTCAATTTATTACCACTCGTTGCGAATTTCCTGTTCTCTGCACTTGTATCGTAATGTAATATTAATAATAATAAATCCATTCCTATAATTATAGTATTTATTTAATATGAAGTAGTATATTTATTCTTGTATGTATGTAACTTATATAAATTTTAATTGTATTTATGTATAAGTATGTTTATTTACAGTGTTTAGATTGATTTTGTCTTCGCATTTTCTTAGTAAATATTATCAAACATTTTTCTTTGCATAAATCTCTGTTTAGCCCAGCGGTTGGCTGGTATAGAATGCAATTTGGCATTAAGCCCGCCATTTGTACAATTACATTTTGTGCAATAAAGTTTAAATAAATAAATAAATATTGGGGGACAATCTTACACAAATCGACCTACTCCCAAACTAAGCAAAGCTTGTACTATGGGTACTAGACGACGATATACATACTTATATAGATAAATACATACTTAAATACATAGAAAACATCCATGACCCAGGAACAAATATCCGTGCTAAATGGACAAATAATGCTTCGCAGGCAGTGTCACTACCAACTAGGCTAAACAGGACGACGTATAGCTATGCATATGACGAGGTCGAACCCTCTTATTCACTTAAGGCCTCTGTACCGATATACGAGACTCGCATGCCAGTTCCATTACATTGCGGGTTACCGTGGTATAATGAGTTCACTCGATCCGTCAAACCGCGCAATGTAGTGAAACTCGCAAACGATTTTTGTGCGTGTGTAAATATGGCCCGTGACCAAGCGTAGTATATGCCACGACCACCACCCTCCCTCTCTAGTTTTCACTTAGTAATTTATTATTCATTTATTGCGGAATGTTAAAAAAAATGTTTTTTGTTTGTATTTTCTCATATGGACCCTTTGTAATTGTGTTTTAGTGGTGGGTAAACCGTGGCGCGTGAGTCTGCTTCAATTAGAATGTTTCACGAAAATATTCCACTAGCTACGTGACGAGAAGCTACCCCCCTCCCTCCACTCGGTGACCAAGAGTGGTATTTTGCTCTCAGGTGTTCAGGTAAATGGCAGGCATAAAATGCAGAATGCTTCTAACGTCACATTTCTATTAAAGCAATTTAAACTTTTGGCAATGGCCCCAGAGTTGATGATCCGGTAAAATGTTAATGCACGCAGTCTTTATCTATGAAGTATGCTTAACTTTTATGACGGACTACGATTTGTGTAAGATTATACTCCAATATTTTTTATTTAACTTTGTAAACAAATCAGCTAGCCCAGCAACAGTCGCTATGTGATTTGCAATCATAATAATTAATAACATTGAAGTGATAATCAGCTCAGAAATGAATATGCAACCATTTGGCATTTTATGTCACGACACTCACGAGTTACATTGCGAAGTCGCCTGGGCAGTTGTCATTTATTTTACAATCTTTACTGTCTTCACCGGCAATAATTATAAACGACGAAAGATAATTGCACCAATGAACTAGCTACTCTGTTGCAATATCTGCTTCTAGTTTCTGTAGTTAGTTCCGTCGAGTTGATTTGTCCGGGCCGAAGTTAATTTGGAAATAAAAATGACGACCTGTTTAGCCTAGTTGGTAGTGGCTCTGCCTCCGAAGCTAGAGGTCCCGGGCTCGAATCCCGGCCAGGGCATTTATTTGTGCATTTTTCACGGATATTTGTTCTTGGGTCTTGGATGTTTTCTATGTATTTAAGTATGTATTTATCTATATAAGTATGTATACTCGTATCGTCGTCTAGTACCCATAGTACAAGCTTTGCTTAGTTGGGGACTAGGTCGATATGTGTAAAATAATAATAATAATAATATTGAAGTTACTTTCATACAGTGCGGAAAAGCCGCCAGCATCCTCGGGACGATGCCTAAAGAGCCCATTTTAGATTTAAGTTAGTTTTAATTGCATTTTTATTATTTAGGTTAATTTATTTTTAATTGAACATACTTACAATCATAACTACAATTCTCACGATTTTTTTTTAAATTTTCAAAAATTGACATGATTTAATAATTATATAAAATTCATGAGAATCGGTTGAGTTGAGAAATTCGACCTGTAATAGAGAACAGCCGGAAAGCATTTTTGTCGAAGCTGAAACGGAAACCTACTTTGTAAATAACAGCTATACTGTCCTTATAAATTCATACAGAAGCAACTCACCAGTAATGATAGTCTGATTCCACGTGAGCAGATCCGCGAACGTGGCGTTGGAATAGTACAGCATGAAGTGGTACTTCGTGCCGGGCAGCCCCTGGAAGTTGATGGTGGAGGCGCGCGCCGGCACGGTGAAGTTGGGCGCCGGCGAGCCGTGCGGCGGCCGGTAGTCGAGCCGGTACTCGCCGCCCGGGTCCGCCGCGCCGCCGCCGGAGCCCGGGATCTCGATCACGAGGTCCGCGCCCCACGCCCCGCCCTGCGCAATACACACTTCAATCAACACATGCTACCTATACACTACCTATCATCATCCTAGCGTTATTCCCAGTACAGTTGCATCCCGTTCCACAGTTATCTCATTAGTGTCCCTTATTACAATGTATATGGTGGCCTGACATACAGGTTTCCCCTAGTTCGGCCACCAGTCTCCACCACACAAGTTGTAAACATTAGAAATAACAACACTATTTATAGTCACGGTTTAGATAGAACTGTATACTTTATGGTGGAGCTAAATAAAAAATAAATAAAAATAGTGACAAAAAAAAAAAAGTCTACGAATGGTCAGTTAACAGTGTTGGCGAAGGTACATGACCATTTATAACTTGATAGGTGACTGTTATGAAGTCTGGAGAATTAAAATGGTGCTACTGCGTTACCTGCGTGTATGATTTAACTCATCATCATCATCGTAACGTTATTCCCAGTACAGTTGCATCCTGAAGGATGCCCGGGGTCCGCTACTAACCCCAAGAATTGGCGTAGGTACTAGTTTTTATGAAAGCGACTGCCATCTGACCTTCCAGCCAAAGGGAGAAACTAGACCTTATTGGGATAAGGCTTCTCAAGTGACAGGGCAACTTGACAGTTAGGAGTTCTCAAGCCGCCCGAAGGCCTCTCTAAGCCTCTAACTTGACTTAACAACTGCTATCATAGACAGCAGCCGGCATCAACGGTTTAGCGTGCCTTCCAAAGCACGGGAGTGCTCAGTTAATAACCACTCAAAGCGGTCACCCACCCAAGGACTGACCCCGCCCGACATTGCTTAAACACGCATACCGCACGCGGTACGAACGCTCCCACACCATGTAGACTTAAAACTAGAGAGCCAAATGTTCGGTTATAATTCAGCTAATTTGGCGTATTTTTAAATGTTTGTTATTCGGCCGAATAGTTAAAAACACAATTTTAAAGATTTTTCTTTACAAGTTTTCAAAACAAAATGTAATCGCTGCCTTGTACAATTTATATTTTTAATGTTTTTTATCTTTCTTTATTAATTTTATTATCCACATTTCACTTTGATAATGATTAAGAGTTTAACCACTAAATTAGTATATTATAAAACAATTAATGAAGGAATTACGTTGAGCCGAATAATTCAGCCGAATATTCGGTTCGGCAAAAGCTGGAACAAATATTCGGCCGAATGTCCGTACCTATTCGGTGAAACCCGTATTCGCCGCATTACTACTAGAAACCTTTACACCATAAAACTTAATTCTAGGGGACCTCCAATGACTATACAATGTCCCTACTCCCTATAGAAGTTTCCGTAAGCATAATTTGGAGTGAGACTAAAGCTTGAAACACACAGAGCGCGGCGCAGCGTCGTTGCGCGCCGGAGGCGGTATTGCGGTAAAGCAAACGCGGTCCGGGGCACGTCACACCAAAAAACCGCGCGGTAGAGCGAAGGCGGCGTGCGTGACATACCGCGCACGCTCTGTGCATTTCGAGCTAAGGTTTGGAATTCTCTGCCGTCGTCTGTATTTCCAAGTTTATATGAACTTGGAAATACAGACCTTTTTAAGGCACGAGTGAATAGGCATCTTCTGGGTGAGCTCTTCACGATCATGAATCATGATATTCATGATTCATAAAACTATATCACCAAAACGGTTAAGACTCACGTAAATATAAACTGCCAATCCAGACGACATGTTTCGAACTCTTCGGGAGTCCGGGGTCGGGGGTTCGGGGGCAGCGGGGAGGTCGGCAGTGGACAGTGCGTCATTACCGGTGATGCACTCACCCTGAGGAAGCACTCCCGAAGAGTTCGAAACATGTCGCCCGGAGTGACAGTTCATACGTGAGTTTTAACCGTTTTAGTGATATAGTTTTAAACATGATTCACGAAAGTTTGAGTTCTAGTATCATGATTCATACTATTTATGATTATATTTTGCATTTTCAGGGGCTACTTCTAGCTACTACATGCATGTGTACACATGTAGACTGGCTTTAAGGGCATAAACATAAAATTGACTCCTACAATAGATCAGCAGTGATCACAACAGGTAAGGTCATGTTCACTGGTTGACACATAAATATTTGTTCTCACTGGGATTTGAGCTAAAGCCCAAAAATAGAATTTATTAGGGGATATTGTACATATATTATTTATATACAAGGTAAAATAGACTCAACATCCGACCCCAGTTTTGTACTTCGCCATCTACACACATTTCAATATTTTTTAAGTATGTGAATATACTGAGTAAGGGTTTAAACAAACATTTTACTGTGCCATAGATATTGTAGTACCCCAGATAGTAGCATAAAAGATATTTCATTTGACACTATAGGAACAATATTTAAGGCGAAGGGGTGGGCAAGCTCTTTCCATACAAACTTTGTGCAAGTTTTTCTTCGTTTGTGTATGCACTCCAGTTACTGTTTTTGGTCCATCATCATCATCATGTCAGCCGAAAGACGTCCACTGCTGGACATAGGCCTCCCCCAAAGACTTCCAAAGACTTCCACAATGACCGGTCCTGCGCCACCCGCATCCAGCGGACACCCGCGACCTTCACCAGGTCATCAGTCCACCGTGTGGGGGGCCTGCCCACGCTACGCCTTCCGGTACGTAGTCGCCACTCGAGAACCTTTCCGCCCCAACGGCCATCGGTTCTACGTGCTATGTGCCCCGCCCACTGCCACTTAAGTTTAGCGATTCGGAGGGCTATATCGGTCACTTTGGTTCTGCTGCGGATGGCCTCATTCCTGATGCGATCACGCAGAGAAACTCCCAACATAGCTCTCTCCATTGCCCTTTGGGTGACTTTGAGCCTTCTTATGAGGCCCATAGTAAGCGACCACATTTCAGTGCCGTATGTCATCACTGGCAACACACACTGGTCAAAGACTTTTGTCTTGAGACACTGCGGAATATTGGACGAAAAGATGTGCCGTAGCTTATCGAACGCTGCCCAGCCGAGTCGGATTCGACGATTAACCACTTTCTCGAAGTTGGACCTACCTAACTGGACAGTCTGTCCTAGGTATATGTAATCGTCTACAACTTCGAGCGTAAAGTGTCCGATTGTTAAGGGAGTTGGTGTGACATGGACATTTGACATGATCTTCGTCTTGTCCATGTTCATCCTTAGACCAATTTGGGTCTGTTTTTGGTCCATATGTTTATTTTTTTGTTATTCTTTTTTAATTTTAATAAATTTTTCTTTGAAATAATGCAAAATTTCAACATCAAGTTCTGCGTATATCCAATATGTAACAACAAAAAATAAAATTAAATGCTGTAGTGCCAAAACTAACGCAAAAAACTTACACAACCTTTGTATGAAGAATGGCTTGCCCTACCCTGCGCCTTAAGATGAAGCCACAGAGATACACAAAGAGTTTCACCAAACATTCTGCCGATTATTCAAACCAACATATTACCTTCATCAGCCGATCCAAAAGTGACTCATACAGTGATAAAGTGGTAAAGACCTCACTCATTTTTAAAGTAAATACTGGACAATAAAGCTATTTAAATAAAAATAACAATCCATATAACATTCTTGCTACTTGCTGCCAAAACACCTCTAAATATATTGGAAAATATTTTGCAAATGAACTGAATGATATGGCTGTATATGAACATTAAAAAACATGCCAAATGTGCTGAATACCAAATTATTACTGTATATTCTGCAAATCTTGAATATCAAGATGGTGGTACAATTTAGATAATTAATATAAAACTATGTTTAAAATCAATGGTTTTAAATTAAATAAGTAAATAACTCTCTCCGAAATTTCGGTTAAATTTGTTACTGAAATCTGATATTTGCATAAATTTATCATCATCAGTGTCAGACAAATTTATAAACAATGTAACAATGGAGATAAAAATTTCATATAAAATGGAAAATAACACTATGAACTATTGAGTGACTTAAAGATAAGGAGGGGAGAGTGTGTTTTTTTTTACATTTTTCTTCTTAAATCGAAATTTATCCACCATTAAAAGAATAAAAAACTGTTTTGTGTAATGTGCAATTCAAGATCTTTCATATGACACCCCGCTTGACATAGTCACTAGACTTAGAATTAAAAAAAACATGTTCAATGCATCTGGCTTAGCCTTCTTTATAAATATTCCAAATTGCAAATTGATAGCAAATTTAGGGCACAGAAATTTTTAATCTAATGACAGACCAGGAAGAGGAGTAAAGGAAAAAGCTCACAAATAATTCTTTACTGAATAAAGTTCAGGGAAACTGCTTATTTCATAGCTCAAAACCACAAAAATGATAAAGCAGTAATGTGATTACCTAGACAAAATAATAATTATATGAAATGAAATTGTTTTGTAGAGATGCAGATGTGCCCTAAAATAATTTTCATGGTAAGTGACTCTAAACCCTCTATTAACCCTTTTGCCACCAAAGAAAAAAACAAGTTTACTCAATCACATCATGCACATTTTAATTCAATACTTTCAACAGCAATGGGTTAAAAAGTTACACATAGGTCCACAATTTTATTCTTATTGGTATGGTTACCAAAAATTGGGCAGTCATATTTTATTCTACAAAGTAACAGTATATTCATGTAGAATTGATATCTGTGGGTAAACATAAGAACGGTGTGCTACCATGACTAATGTGAAACAACTGTCCATATTGCTAGCGCAGATACCCAAACTAATTACATTTTAATCATGCAATTTGTGGTTTACGTAATTATAACATTTTCAATGTCGGCATTTATTAATTATTCACTTTTCCAGAACTATCTAGAAATTTGCCCATGTCTGAATGTAAATTCAACTCATAACATTCAAAAGGTGACACATTTATCTAGTACACCTGTGATGTGAGTGTAAACAAACATAGAATAGATTGTTTTTGTTTACAACATGTTTTTGTTTTGTCAAGATCAAACTTTATATATGTTCATCAGATGTACTGGAATCTAGACACACAGGGCTGAAGGATTTCTGCAATACTGTGGCCTTGGGAGGCGTGTTTTGTTTTTGGAGGGAAGAGTAGCTGAGGAGCACTGACCGCGAGTACAAGCAGCAGCAGCAGCATGGGCTGCAGCAGCGGCGGCGGCCGCGCCCGCAGCAGGCGCGCCCGCGCCGGGGCCGCCTGCGCGCGCGCCGCCGCCGCTTGCACAATCGACCTCTTCCACATCATTGAAGGCGACTCGAACGTTTCACGCGACACTTTCTCTTCCTCACACCCGACGCATCCACACGGTAAACGCATTGTAATTCATCTGAGAATGTGTACACTGTTGTCATATCATCGCGTAATAGCCGTTTGCACGACAAATCGATCTCGAAAACACTAAAATACGATTCTATTGTCGTACGCCATTTCACGGTGAAGTATGGTAAACTATCTGTATCTGTGCCTGTGTGCCAGGTGCCTTGTCTACTTGACAGGTCAGGTATGAGTATAAACATCGATAATCGATACGATGAATACATCGACTATCGATGCAGCGCAATATTAACATTGTTGTCCATAAACTTTAACATGGTATTCGGGCCATCGGGCCTAAGGCTCACTGGTAAGATACTGGACCTGCTTAGATAATATTAGATACGAAAACATTTCCATAAGAAATTGTATCAATGACCGCATAATGACTTGCGTAATGTTAATGTAAAATAAATTAAATTTTATATACTATCTATAATTATTTTATATATTTTAACCTTATTGCACAGTACAAAAAATATGTACAAATGACGGACTTACTGCCATAAGACATTCTCTACCAATCAACCATTACTAGAAAAATTTAATGAATTTGGGACATTGTAATCTAAAATCAACTTAAAACGATTAGATACTGATTGTAGAACCAACCGCTAGACACAACGGGGCGTCACAAACTGAACAAGCTCATCAGGACAGTGACAGTACGATACTTTACTTCACTTTTTTCAGCTTTTTATTTAACGGTTGTCTACAACTTCACACACCCACACAACACACACATAAACACACACACCTTTAATATACAGGGTGTTATTATTGATTTTCGTTCCTTCAAGCACATAGCCATGTATAAGCATAGCCATATATACAGAAACGACGTAAAATATTTAGGTTTTCAATACTAATAAAAAAAAATCTTTTCATTTTCACACAAAATAATTAATTAATTTTGTACTAAAGCAGTAACGCTGCTAACGAAAATTTCAAATTGAAGGGAAATATTGAGAAATCATTTTTTTCAATTTTTTCCCTTTAATTTGAAATTTTCGTTAGCAGCGTTACTGCTTTAGTACAAAATTAATTTAGTATGGGGTGGCGCATCGTTACTGACGGTTTCTCAATGTAATTTGAGACGTTGGTGCCGTTAATAGAAGCCTAAGTCTTCTACGGTAGATGTCGCTGTACGCCTCCGTAAGGCGTTGTAAGAGGGAACTATTGAAGGATTTCGTGGACGAGCTTGGTTGTTCCGATAGCTCAGAGGCTTGAGCGATTGGCCGCGTATGCCAGATGTCGCAGGTTCGAATCCTGCTCGGAGCATTACATTTTTCAATTTTTCCCTTTAATTTGATAATAATTAATTATACGTATCACCAAGGGTGAATGCAAAACAGCCTTAAGAGTTAACATGGAGTAAAGTAAAAGTTAAGATTGACAATATTCGGAATTCGAATGACATGCACGTTAACATTGTTTAATCGTTAAGGATGTTGACATATAAGTATTGAATGTTTTCTAGGTACATAGAAATGTACCTATTTAAGTATTTATCTATCTATACATATAAGTTATGTATGTATATCGTCAAATAGTACTCATAGCACAAGCTTTGCATAGTTTGGGACTAGGTCGATTTGTATATGAATTATATTATAACTTTATTTCACACCTATATAATAAACTACTACTAGGTATCTATTTGCAGAAATATATTTCTGTAAATATAAGAAATATAGAAAACTATAATAATTAATTTAGAATTTTGAATTGTGGGCAGCAGAATTATTTTAATTATTCCAACCGTCAAACGAACGAAAGGAGTATTTTTTAGATTTTTCTATAATTCGTGCAATGCGAGTAAGGATCCAATTTTTATCGATACATATTATTCGACTAGCACACGACTATCACTACCTTAATTGCCAAAAACGTCAAAGAAAACCATGACATTGACAGCTGATTTTCTTGCTCTTTGAGTCAATCAATTTATTGAGGAATTATGTAAAGGGTTATGTTCTACAAATGAAACCAATAAAACAAAACTTATATATATATAATAAATTAAGTAGTCTTTTTTAAGCATTAAAATTAAGTAGACTTTTTTTTATAGATTATTGATAAGCTTTTTAATCAATGACTTAAATAGAAACCGTTCATGACATTGTGTTCCAAATTCTACTTTACTACTTTTCGCAAGATTTAGAACAAAAGTTTAGGAAAGAAATTTATGAAACTTCTTAACTGTTCATAAAAATAAATATTCTCATATTTTTTTTTTATTATTATTATTTTTGAACAACCAGTATAGTTCAATTCTATCGAAAAATATAAATCAACTATGATAAACGAAAATATAAAGCCACAATCCGGAACGAGACAAGCGGGCCAAAATCGAGCAAAAGTGGACGCCATCAACAAAACTGTGACACTCGTCATTAATTTGGCGGCTTATCATATTTACCTTTAATTGTACAAATACTAAGTTATTTCAATCAAGCAAAATGTTAAATACCGATACATGGAACCCCGATAACACCCTGAAAATCTTGATCGCTTCGGACATTCACCTTGGGCATGTGGAGAGCGACCCGGTGCGCGGCGAGGACAGCTTCCTCGCGTTTGAGGAGGTGCTGGCGGAGGCGGCGGCGCGCGATGTAGACCTCGTGCTGCTTGGCGGCGACCTTTTCGACCACGCCAAGCCCTCGCCTGCCTGTATGTTCAAGTGCACTCAGCTTATTCGCCAGCACTGCTTCGGTGACAAGCCGGTACGCGTGGAGCTACTGTCCGATCAGCTGGAGAACTTCTCGCGCAACATCAACTACGAGGACCCCAACCTTAACGTTTCGTTCCCTATCCTGTCCATCCACGGCAATCACGACGACCCCGTCGGGCAGGGAAGCGTGAGCTCGCTGGACATCCTGTCCATCACCGGCCTCGTCAACTACTTCGGTAAGTGGAGTGACTACACGCGCGTGCGCATTTCGCCCGTGTTGCTGCGCAAGGGTTCTACGCGGCTTGCACTGTATGGCCTCAGCCACCTAAAGGACCAGCGTCTGGCGCGCCTCTTTGCTGAGAAGAAAGTAGAGATGGAGATGGTAGACGACAGCAACAACTGGTTTAACATGCTGGTGCTGCACCAGAACCGAGCAGACCGGGGCCCAGGTAACTTCATACCGGAAAAAGTGTTACCCAAATTCCTAGACTTGGTAGTTTGGGGTCATGAGCATGATAGTTTAGTGTTCCCGGTCAAGGGGGAGAAGAATGATGATTTCATGGTTATCCAGCCGGGTAGCACGGTGGCCACTTCACTTGCAGCTGGGGAGGCACTAAAGAAACATTGTGCTCTTCTGGAAATTCATGGAACTAATTACAAAGTAACCCCAATTCCACTTAAGACTGTGCGACCATTCATCTTTAAAACTATAGTTCTGTCTGAAGAGGATCTCGGTGAGGAGGAAGTCAATGAGCATGAAAAGGTGCAAGAGTTCCTGAAAGGCAAGGTGAATGAGGCCATTGAAGAAGCAAGTAGTCTCCGTAGTGGACATGCGAAACAGCCCACCCTGCCGCTGGTAAGACTGAGTGTGTTCTATGAGAGGCCAAGCCAGGATTTTAATAGAATGCGGTTTGGACAGAATTTTACCGGTCAGGTTGCCAATCCGAACGATCTGCTCGTGATGAAGCGTGAGAAGAAATACCGCGAGCGGAAGGAGGTGGAAGAGATGGCTGACGTGGACGTGGCGCGAGCGGCGCACGAGGCGGCGGACGTGGAGGCTCTGCTGGCGGCCTACTACGCGGCGCTGCCGCCCGCGCGCCAACCCGCCGTGCTCAGCGCGCGCGCCGCCACCGAGGCCGTGCGCGACTTCACGCTCAAGCACGACGACGGCGTGTTCCGCCGCGTGTTCGACGCGCACCGCCGCCGCGCCGTCGAGGCGCTGCTCGACTCCACCGCCGAGACCGACGAGGAGATCACCGAGCGCATGCGCCTCGCCAAGGACGTGCTGGACTCCACCGACCTCGACCAGTTGAAGATGCTCGTCGACCTCAACATCGTCTCTGACCCAGCGCCGAAAACGAAGCCGCGCGCGGCCGCCAAGCCCGCGAAGACGCTGGTCGTGCTGTCGAGCGATGACGAGTCGCTGGAGGCGACGAGCACGCCGCGCGGGGGCAAAGCGACGCGCTCGCGCGGGCGCGGGCCACGGGCGTCGCGGGGGCGCGGGTCCCGTGCGGCGGCCGCGTCGCCGGCGCCGGCGGCGACGCCGGAACCCGAACGACGAGCGCCGCGCCGCGCCGCCGCCAAGGCTACGTGGCTCACGGGCGCTGCCGCGACTCGCACGCGCAACTCTTCCAGCATCGAGGACTCTGACTGAGCCGAGGATTGCGAACGCTGACGCCGCCCGAGGCCGGCCCGCGTTGGCTACATATTATGATAACCTAACATCTGTTGCAGAAACAATCGTCAGCGCCCCTACCCCGTTCGGCCATCGGCCCTCGCCGTGGCTCTTTCGTTTTGTTAATATGTAACATGCGGATTTGCCGGGCGACGAGTGCTATGTAATTTAATATAAGCTCATGTACGACTGGATTTAAATAATTTTATAGATTAGGTCGCGAATATAGCTCACAATAGCTCTTTCGGATCGTGCGTAAATTAGATAAATTGAATTCAATTAAATAAATATGATTAATGTCAATGCAAAGGGGGGAAATCAGACCTGCAGAAGAGCAAGACTCAAATGGAACACAAATAAAAGTCTTAACATAAGGCTATTAATAATAATAATCTCAATGCAGTTCTGATTAGGATTATTTACAACTCTGACTGCTCATCACTTGGCTTGGAATGTTCCCATCTGCAACATGTTTATAACTAGATTTTTTACTGTGTAGTACCTAATTAAATTAAAACATTCGAGGCAAAGCAACGCTACGCGCGTGTGGTCAAGGACTTTAATTTGGGACCTCCTTGAGCTTGACAGTCCTGTCAAGCTGTATCGAAGCTTAGTGGCGGAAATCGCTTGACGAGTCTGTAAAGTGGCTCTTATTATCGTATTCCATAGTATAAAGATATGTTAATCGGGCAGAGTACCGCGAAAATAGAACAGCTCGAATATTCAAAGTGCGATAGGGAAGATCTAGAGGTATTTCAACTTATTAAATATAATGAAACGGGTCACTCACGTCTTTAAGGTCGAATATCGCTCGACATGTTGCACAACAACAGTTGTCGAACACTGTTGTTGTGAAACATGTCGAGCGATATTCTCGTTGAAATACAGACAACTCACGGGAGTTTTCTGTATTTCAACTTCGTGGTATCGATGTTTCATAAGGTGGTTATGTACGTAAGATTTATGATATATATGCGGTATAATGCCTATTTATTTAAGTCTTAAATGTTTTTCCATTATAAGTTCCCAATTATTTGCGTTTAAAACGCATTATTGCGTCTTCGTTGTATTGTATGATGTCTATTATTTTTAAGTTCAAATACCTACTTTAATAAAAGGTTTTATTTTCATTATAGCTTTTATTTGCTTACAACCTAGTCCTTGTAACCAAATATTGCCTTAGTCATTAGTTTTTACGGAAGCGACTGCCATTGCAAGTGCTATCTGAACCTTCCCCCAAGGGGAAACTATACTTTGAAAACCAATTTTCTATGCGGAAGATACATTCCCCTGGATAACTAGTTATTATCAAACTGTTAAGGACAATTCCACTTGCATAACTGATCTCCGCGGAAAATGTTCCCCCTTGTTAATTAGTTTTCATCACACTTGCTCGTAAAGGGTCTTATTGTACGCAGGCGTGTAGAGTAGTTATAGCCGATTTAGCGCCCGCGGGAGTTATGGATTTTCATAACTCCCTAGGGAGTTATGATTTTCTCTGTGATCTGATTGGTTTAAAAAAATCTAGTTGGACGCGCTTCACAAGAATACTGCTCACGGATTGGTCGCAACACTGAAGGTGCGACCGAAGCGCGCGCGCGCTTCGCTCTCGGCATCCATGCATTGATACTGGAGATGAAGTAGTTGATTTCTTCAATTTTGATTAGTTTTGGAGTTATTTATTTCCTCGCAAATGGGATGAAAACATTGTGATTACCTCGGGACGTTAGAAAATTGCAAACTCGAGTCATCAAAAGCCCTCCGCCTTCGGCGTCGGGCTTCTGATAGACTCTCTTTCGCGATTTCCCACTTACGCCCCTCGTTAAACAATGAACTATATGATATGGGTGGAACAAAGGTTCAAGTGACTGTTCCCTAGTCCGCGATGTCAATGTCACGCGCATAGAAGGGTTCGAAACGAGTCGCCAATAGTGAAAATATGTGAGCACTTGTGGTTATCTATCTCCTTGCAAGGTTTACAGTTATTATGGCAACTTATTTACACACCATTTTACCAATCCCTGCGCTTATGGAAAGCCCTTATTAGCAAATAATAATTGATAGCTATGCGAGATTATCACACATTCAATAAGATCTGACAACGGGATCCTGGAGAAATCGAGGGAACTCCTCAAACTTTATAGACATACCTATCATATCATCATATTCAGCAAATAAAATATCATTTCATTTATAACGACTTCAGTATTTTTTTTATAGTACCGTGCATTTGTTTATAGGAGTTTGGAGTCGGTTCAGTCAAAAATGTTCTTCTAGCTGTCAGACATAACACAGGGTGAAATTTTATTGACTGTTCAAATTTTCACAGAGGATTCCTTAGCGAAAAATAAAAAATACCTGTTTTTTCTTTCAGTACTAAAATATTGAGACAGAGCATCTGAAAGATATCCTAAAAAACCAAGCGATCGTGGATACTGCGGTAGCGCGCGTTGTGCAGGTGGGAATAACGCTCGCCCCGCCCAAGACAAACTTACGCGTCGAAAAACCGTTTTTTTAATGAAAGTTACAATAATATTAAAATATCATTGGAAAGTAGTAAAAAAAACATAAGTTGAAAATTTCCCTGCATTCACGGGTTACTCCCGGGTCGTAAACATTGTTGTAAGTCACGTGCGCGATCGCGCGTCTTTACGAGAGATACAACACGGAAGTACACAACCGGTCATGCGGAGATGCGCGTGCGACTCATTTGAAATTTTGGTAGAGATCAAATAGGTCCGGGCAATTTATAACTTGGGGTCGCGTGACTCATTAAGAGAATTTTTCAAAGAAATAGATATTCTAACCCTGCCGTCCCTATACGTATTTGAAATAATAATGTATGTTAGGAAGAATTTGTGCAATTTCCCAACGAACGCTGATAAACCAATAGCCACCAGAAACACTGGGAAACTGAAAATAACCTTCTATAGACTAGTAAAGGCGAAAAAGTCGTTCTTGGGAAATTGTATTAAATTCTACAATAAAATTCCAAAACACATTACTGAACTTAGCAATTCTAAATTCAAATCTGTAGTAAAACAAACACTTATTTCAAAAGCATATTATAAGGTAAACGATTACATCATGGACAGGGATGTTTGGCAGTGATAGTGTCCTGCACGGCTAATCTATCGCGAAAATAGGTTTTCTACTGTAGCTTGTTATTTTTGTAGTAACTGAGACTGTAATTTTATATTTAACTATACAATGTATATTGTTTTGAAAAAATGACACCTCGCCGAGTTTCTTACGCCGGTTCTTCTCGTGGCAGAGGTTTATTTTTCCGAACCGGTGGTAGTTTATTGACGTTCATAGGTGCATGTAATATGCCTAATTTGAAGAATAAACTACTTTTACTTTTACTTTTAGGTGAGCGGGCTCCTCCCCCCGCACCGCTACCCCGAACGTCATTCAGCTCCCAATTATCCACACATTACTAATTATTTATAGGGACAGCACATTTTATTGTTAAAATTCTACCTATATTTTTTTTCAGAAATGTCATTTTTTATTGATACCTAATGCCTGGGAAAAATTTTAACAGTCAATAAAATTTCACCCTGTTATATAATTTATAAGTAAATGCGGAAGTAACTCTTGTTACCTCTTCACGGTTTAAACGCTAAACCTATTAAATGAAATTTGGTATAGAGATAAACTTTGAGTCCCGGGAAAGGACATAGGATAGTTTTTATTGCGAAAATCATTCGTTAGGGTATGAAAAGGGGGAAGAAGTTTATATGGGCGAGCGATATTTATGCCTGCGCCTACAATTTAATAGCAATTATTTCCATAATATAACGAGTTGCACGCAAAAGCTAGTAGTAAATAAAACAATATTCGTATAATAAACACATTTTTATTGCTGTTAAAGTTACAGGATTTACGGTTTTATATACCACTTCAAGTAGCACCTAGTTTTAGTTGTAAACAAAATATCGTCACTCGTAACCACACAAAAGATAGAGAAAAGTTATTCCTGTTAGTCTTTATGACATTGATATAAGATCGAAATTCACATGGCCTGTGGAAAAAAAATTCACTGTCTCCTTGAAAATATTTAAATGTTCGACTTAAAAAAGCTGTCATTAGATTTAGAATCTTCAAGCTTGGACAGTAAAGTCGTTTTTTAAACGGACTAATTTGATACAACTCTGTCTATTCAAATAATTATAAGTACACCTGCCTAGCTGGCACGGTTGCTTATACTGTCACTTTATATGACCAAAATGTCCTATAACGTCACATAAAACCTGACGGTGCAAGCTATCGTGCTAGCTAGGCTGCCCAGCTAGCACGTTAATCCCGACCAGATATCTGCTCCGACATCTAACACAAAATAAGTGGCCTTGAAAATAACAGATTCACTAGATGTCGTCCGCGTCCATCTTTCTATATAACAGAACATAGGAACATAATACCCCGTATTAAGATATTTTAGTGCACGCTAAAGTACGCCCAGAACGCTAAAGTACGGTGAACTTTTTAATCTAGACCCGAGTTCTTAATTTACAGACTTTCAGTCCGTTAACAAAATGTGATTATAATCTAGTTAAGAAGTCAATACACTTGCGATATTGTCAAAGGACTTTATTTCATTGTAACCACCTACTTCTATTTAAATATAGTTCCTTAATATCCGCGTAGTGTAATAACTTCTTAAAAAGCAGTTCCCCTGCATTCTGGAAGCCTCAAGACTTTCCCGCACTTATCTATATAGTCTTACGTTTAAGACATATACCCAATTTGATAAAATATTTCATATCGCATAAAGTAGCATTTGTAGCGTTAGCATGCCTGGGCCGCGACTCGCTTTAGGTTAACCCTTTGAACGCCGTTCAACTATCACACACAAAAATTAGACTGGCACGCAATGTTAGCATCAAAAGACCCAATACGATCCTTACCGATTCACGCGACACTTCTACGGGTTCTAGGCGTTCAAAGTGTTAACTTTAATCTATAAAGTCAGGGTACACCGGGTAGGGACAGTGCGGCCGTTAGGAGCAGTTGTGACGTCATCGGTAATAAGTAGTTGTTCGAACGCAGGGTTGTACAAAACGTCTTTCTTTGTTTTGACATGTAATTAGCATCATTCCTATATTATTCGTTTGAATTGATAGATAAAAATCCGTGTCTAAGTAAATTAATGAAAAAAAACCGGCCAAGTGCGAGTCGGTCTCGCGCACCGAGTGTTCTGTACAACTAAAAAACAAATCGATTTATTAATGTATTGGTATTTTCTGTTAAAATATACGTAATGATAAATAACACTTAATTTCAAGATGATATCGTCGGCTGATAACCAAAAGTCAAATACCTACTTTAAGTAAAACTCGTATCTCAATATCGATGAAGTACTGAGATACGAGAATTTGAGGAGCAGTGACAGATATTTTAGTGACTTTTGCTTGTCACCCGACGATAATGGGAATTTAAAAAATCTTCGGAACAAAATGTGTGACAGACGGACACGCGAGTGACAGCAATAGGGCTCCTTCCTCCACACCCCAAACATTCATGATCTAAGTACATATATTCTATTCAAGTAAGAGTTGTTTAATTTTCTAGTTTTAGAAAGAATATTATTCCATAAAAGAGTATTTTAATTATTACGACATAAAATAATGAACTACTACATTACGAACTTCATTATTTTATATTTTTCATTAAGAAAAATATTATTATCATTAATTTCTATTTTAAAAATAAGTACTAAGTGTTTTAGGTATTCAAGGTACAACGTGCTGTTACTTGATCTGTTCCTATGTAATTCATACCTAATATTACGCACTATTTTAAATAGACTCAAGTGGTCGGCAATATTTATGAATTGAAACATCCATAAACATAACAATGACGGTCGTAACTTGACTTAAATTGTCGCGCGAAGTAATTGCCGGCCTGACTTTACGTTACACATGTTGCTGCGACGGCGAGGCCAGGGAAGAAGAAGGGAAGGCTCGAAGAACGAGCTTTTCCAAGGAGATGTAAGTTTTTACTTTAGCCAGCAGATGACACTGTGTGTACTGTTTCACCTGCCTCTCTATCGCACTTGCACATTGTGAGTGACAAAGAGGCACATCTTTCGCGGTTGTACTTCTGTCATGTATACTTTACCTAAAATTCAGATGATGTGTTTACTACCTAAATTTATGGTTCAATTAATTTTTTCATGTTTACATTTCGAGCGTTCCAACGTACGCAAAATAATTACATAATTAGGTAATGTACACAAAATTGTGAAAACAACATTGTACTAATTTAGCCTCGTCAATTATTCGTGCAAATGGATAGTAGATTCGAGTGCTTATAAAATGCTCCATAGGAAGAGAAGAATGTATGTTTTCAACTTCTGCTACCTTACAAATTTCGAGTGAAATTTTATCGATGTGGAGTGTATATAAGCTTATAAAGCTTAAATATTTTAAGTAAAACTAAACGTTTGCACGGTACGTTGACATCGCTGTCAATTTCAAAATTCAAATGTCTAATGGCTTTTTTAGGTTAATTGTATATTTATAAATTATGTGCAGTTAATAACTATATATTACGATTTGCTGTTAATAGTAATAGTCTCAGTAAATAATTTCGACCCTACAACGTGACGGTAAAAGCTATCGTGCGGCTAAGCAGAGTGTAATGGATTCATTGAAACTACTAACTGAATATCTTCGAATGACAAAGCCGCTCCCTACATAATATAATATGCCACTTTTTACGTGTTTGTGTTATTGTTTATAATACTGATAAATTTTGGTGCGATTGCTAATATCGAATGTTTCTAAGTAAAATTGTATAATAAACGATATTTACTAATTTACCTATTTTGTTTTATTGTCAGAAGAAAGTCATGCCCATATTTATTAGGGTATGTAACTGTTCCAAATAGGTAATGTAACTATAATTTCATTTCTTATTTCCTTATTTTTGCATTAGTTTCAGAAAGGAACTTGAAATGTATTTTAGTAGTTAGTACCTGCCGCCGAGCGGCCGTGCGGTTAGTTTTGTACTAAAAACACTATGGCGCTACAATCTATGTGGAGTATTTCACTGATATCTCTATCTCAGTCTATATATTGTACTTTGTGGGCGAGGCGGCCCCGACTGAGAACGGGGGAGACCGGCCGACACGTCAATCATTTAGCGCGTAGCACAAGCGGCTGCGCACACATCGCCGCGTCTATGTGTGCGTGAGCCGCGGATGTACCTTTTGTATGGAGTGTCCTTACCCGGTGTACCGTGATAAAGTCGCAAGTTATTTCTAAAATTGTAATAGATACTTATTGTATTGTATAGAAAATCACGATATAAATTTCAAAACACGGTTGAAGTAAGTACACTTGATTCAGTTAGCTACAAGAGTAACACGATCTGTGATAATAATAAT
Organism: Notocelia uddmanniana; assembly: GCA_905163555.1. Classification (NCBI taxonomy): domain Eukaryota; kingdom Metazoa; phylum Arthropoda; class Insecta; order Lepidoptera; family Tortricidae; genus Notocelia; species Notocelia uddmanniana. Next base: position 31,627,830 of record LR991055.1, read on the forward strand.
AGTATTAACATCAATAAATGTGTTCTGCGTTTTTACAGGTCTTCGCAGTGGAAAGGAGCCGAGGTTACATTTAACATTTCTTTATTTTACATGACAGCACAGTTAGTGAGCGCTTCGGAGAATATTCCCGACTTGCTAGGGAGACTTTCGGGAATATTCCGAGAAACGGCACATACATATATCATCGGTGAGCTCGTTCATCGTCGGCCTCATAACATTTGTACGCCAGTAATGGCAAAACAAGATGCGATCTATATGTATTTTCTACCACCTTTATATTACGCTTGTTTTTTTCCAAATAAACGATCATTCATTCATTCATTCATCTTTGCCCCCTGGCTAGATACTGGCCAAGAGCATTCCCATTTTTAATAATAAAAAAATACCCTCTAGCTCAGGGTTTCTTCAACTTTGTCTAGTTATGGATTCCTTTTGAAATCTCAAAGAGCTCAAGTAACCTGTCAAAAATCTTTTATAAGTAAGAAATTTTATATGAATGCATTTCGATAGGTACTATCGCCCAAAGCTACGAGTTCACACAATGCACTTCACAGCTTTCTCTATTTAAGTTATGTACCAATAGTAACGCCCTGCCTGCAGACGATTTTGTTGAGAAAGTTAGAACCCGTAGCGTTCGCCGATAGTACATAGGCTTCCCATGGATCCCTGGCGCTTATATGAGGTCTTTTAGAGTGTAAGAAACCCTGCTCTAAGCCAAAAGGCTAATTAAAAGGTATCATTATTTTTAATGTAATTTAAATCTTTCGAAATTGGAACAGAGTTGCATTTGTTTTGTTTCATTCGATTTAAAAACAAAACAAACTCTACTTCTATCGTATTTTACAGTAAATTTAAATGGCATTGTCATTTTTTCTTGTATGTGGCCGGTTAAAGAATACGTAAGGCTAGGTTCACACGGCAACGTCCTGCACGTTTTTCCACGTATTCGATTTTAAGCGTACAACCAGTCGGGTGTTCACACGGTAGATTTTCATGCGTTTAATAACCGTTTTCACGGCGAATAGCGACAGTTTTCACGCATTTGTCGCAGTGGGCAGACGTCTGAGATGGATCCACGCTTCATCGTACTTTTATATTGGTATCGACGGCGACAAAGATTTCGCCGCCGACAAAACAGAAGGTTTTGGGTACATCCCATAAATAAAGAATCAGTGCGTAATAAAACTTATAAAACTGGCTTTTGTTCGACAAAATTAATTAATAATTCATTGTCTATCAAAGATTCTTCAATCATTTTGAATTAATCTTGAAATTGCAAACAAAATACGTGCGTTCCCGCCAAAAGTTCCTCTAGTACTATAGACGCTTCGGTTGCTATTCGATAAAAAACGTATAACATCGTGCCGTGTGAATGAAACAGAACTATACTACGCGCCACTGCAAATCGAATACGTTAAAGTTTATTCGATTTGCTTGACAAGTCCGGTGAGTATCCGTTTAAACGTATACGTAATACAAACGCCGTGTGAATGGTTCTATGCACAAAGTATGTGCCACTATTTACTGCAAAAAAACGTGCAGGACAATGCCGTGTGAACGAAGCCTAAGAAACAGGCAGCTTAAATGTATATCCTCAGCTACTTTTTACCATTTTACTGGTTAGGTGCCAAAATATTAAGTCGTGTTTACATAACGCGCGGCGGCGCGCGGGGCAAGTTTGGACGCGGCAGCCGCGCGCGCCGCCGCACCTAACGTAAACACAACTTTAGATTCCGCCGTCGGTGCTCCATTAAAGAAAGTAACACAAACGTGACGCCGAGCTCAATCAGTCGTGCGGAACATCATGGAGAGGCGCAGGTACGCGAGCCCCTCGGCGGCGGCCAGGTCGCGCGAGCGCGCCGCGAACACGAGCGGCGGCGACGCGGGCGCCAGCCGCAGCAGCGTGAGCGCGCCGCCCGCCGCCGGCAGCGAGTGCCACTCGGCGCGCAGCCCGAACGCCGCCGCCGCCGCCGCCAGCGCCGCCTCGGGCTCCGCGTCCGGCGCGGCGGCCGAGAGCGCCTCGGCGCCTGACCGCACCTGCTCCTCGTCTGCGGAGCGCCCCGTAATTTATTTATTTATTAAGTTTAAGAGGGCGCAGTACGCTCGGTTCTCCATACAAACGTATTTAGGCTCTCATTTTAAAACGCCATGCTAGAATAACATGAAACTTTGTGTACACAATGGGATCCAGCATATCTAGGTCGAAAATTAGTATCTGTGCGCAGTACGTGCACTCTTAAGGAGTACCAACATAAAAACACCGATACAAAAATATGATTAATAAATACAAAGCCAATTGACAACATTTCATTTTTTTTACCAGGCTTTTATGCGATGAAATCAAATAGAGGATAAAAATTAAGGAAAAACACATTTTTAAATTCTTGAAAATATCCCAATTTCATATAATTAAATCAATTTCAAAGGTTCCTCATTCTAAAAGAGAGTCAGTGACAAGTAAGGCGTCACAGCGTAACAAATCATCATGTCTTTTGACAATTTAATTAAATGCACCGAGCGGATGCGGTCGCTGCCCGTGTCATGGGACGCACACAGAGACAGCAACCGCCAGGGTGTACAGGGACTATTGCTATTATTATTATTAATGTAATACTCCCGTGGATTTCACACATTAAAATATAATGTAATGGAACGGGTCACTCGCGTCTTGAAGGTCTAATATCGCTCGTCATGTTACATGTGCTAAAAGAGCGCGATAACTACTCGTGCATGGTTAAGGACCGCCAACCGGTCTGAAATATGTGCGATTTTCTACCTTAAAGACGTGAGTGCCCCGTTTCATTGCATTTCATTGTAGGGATGTTCGCATTCGCATCAAATGATGCGAACATTTTGCGAATGCGAATATGTGCAAGTTGTAACGTATTTCGCCCCCGCCGGCCAAATGTCGCCGAAGAAGCATACTCGCTCTTATGATCAACTATGACCAATATAAAGCACTTTTACTTTAGTAGTGGCTTGTGATTGCTTGATTAATTCGGCTTGTGTTGTAAGTTGTACGTACATTGAGTTTGAGTAGTGTACTTCCTTAAAGGTCCTGCACGCTCGTCTGAACTCGATTCTCCATACAAACTTAGTTTGGTTCTCATTTTAAAACGCCATGCTAAAATAACATGAAACATTGTATACTATACACAATGGAATCCGGCATATCTAGGTCGGAAATTAATTTCTGATGCACTAAATTATAATGGAGAAAAAATACAGCGACATTTTCCTGTTTTTTAGGTATTGTATGAAAACCTTTATAACCGCTGTATTTATTTCCATTATAATTTCAAGCAACAGAAACTAATTTCCGACCTAGATATGCCGGATTTCATTCTGTATACAATGATTCATGTTATTTCAGCATGGCGTTTTAAAATGAGAACCAAACTACGTTTGCATGAACCATCGACCGTGCTGGCGACTCCTCTTAACAAACGTATTCTAAATATTCGCATTCGCAAAAATCGCATATGTGATGGAAATGACATTCGTGATATCTCTAGTTGATTGATAATCACGACAGTCGACGCAAACAGACAGAATTCATCAAGCACAGCAAAGGTATATTGTTAGTAAGCCCAAACAAACCACACGATTAATTTCCCGCAAACACCCACAAATGATGGAATGGCTCGTGTAAAGATGTAGATCAATGATCACTATTGCAGCCTTTACACGTTCTCTAGATCGTAATCCGACCAAGGTCGCGGATTTCAAGAAAATAATAGATAATTGTGGTCCACGCCGCGATCTGTCAACCTAACACCACCACCATGTCAGCCGAAGGACGACCACTGCTGGACATAGTCCTCCCTCGGGGGGCAAATGCCATAATCGCCACTCTTGGCAAGCGGCTTGGCGATCGCAGTATCTCCACCGTACTCCAGGGATACTGCTGCCCATCCCCCGGTGGTCTTGGTCATATCATACCCGGGTTCACCCAACACGTTCACAGTCAATCTGGATCTGATCACCACGGTCTGAAATAGGCATCGTCTGCTCGCTTCATCGACAGCCTCATCTTTGCCCCCTGGCTAGATGCTAGATGCAATCCCATTTTTAATAATAAAAAAATAACCGTGTAATCTGGCTGCCTGTCACTGATCACGATCAATGGAACTCGATCCGGATTGACCGTGTAGTGGCTGCCTGTGATTCGTAACTTATATTATGAGCCGTCTCTTTTCAACCCGTTTCATTAGAAAGAGAATTACAATTATATGAATTATTGGGTTACAAATGAACTGGCAAAGCATGATACCGGTCAAACCCTATGCGTGATAGCCCGGTAAAACTTGTTATAATTTATGAAACTAGTATATTCCTAAAAAAGTAACCTCCGAATCGCTAAACTTAAGTGGCAGTGGGCGGGGCACATAGCACGTAGAACCGATGGCCGTTGGGGCGGAAAGGTTCTCGAGTGGCGACCACGTACCGGAAGGCGTAGCGTGGGCAGGCCCCCCACACGGTGGACTGATGACCTGGTGAAGGTCGCGGGTGTCCGCTGGATGCGGGTGGCGCAGGACCGGTTGTTGTGGAAGTCTTTGGGGGAGGCCTATGTCCAGCAGTGGACGTCTTTCGGCTGACATGATGATGATGATGAATATATTCCTAGTATAGACATATCATATAGCCATATAACTAAGTTACTAATATGTTTTATAAGACTGTTTGTTTCTAAATGAAAGAAAATTTCGCTCATAATAAAAGTTACATGTCATTATGCAATAAGCCTTGGGGTGATGCGCTGATGCGATGGTATAGTTTAAACTTTTTGAACTGAGCTTATCCAGTAAGACTACAATACCATTGAGTGGGTGACCATAAATTAAAGCAGGGAGCTCGTAGGAAAAACAGATTATAATCGGCTTGGAAGGTTAAATTAGACTATCGACTCTATTTTCTTGGGTAATAGAGTACAAAATACACTAACACTACTAACAGAATAATGGCGATCATAACTTTTTTTGCATTTTACAACCGCCCGACACTCAACAATAACGTACTCTTTTGAAAAAGTACTACGGAATACCAAGTACACGTACTCAACCACGAATAAGATTGAAAATTCAATAGACATGCAATGTACGAGGGGCGTCTGAAAAGTAACCTCCTTGGTAAGAAATATATACAAAAGTAATGCCGGCTGGTATATTGAAAAACTGGTCTTAACGGATGGTGTTCAACACATGAAAGAGGATTTACTTTAAGAGGGCGCAGTACGCTCGGTTCTCCATACAAACGTATTTACGCTCTCATTTTAAAACGCCATGCTAGAAAACCTGAAACTTTGTATACACAATGGGATCCGGCATATCTAGGTCGAAAATTAGTTTCTATTGCTAGAAATTGCTAGAAATTTTAGTTTTTTACGGCTTGTATGAAAACTTTAATAATCGCTGTATTTTTTCTCCATTGTAATTTCAAGCAACAGAAACTAATTTCCGACCTAGATATGCCGGATCCCATTGTGTATACAAAGTTTCATGTTATTCTAGCATGGCGTTTTAAAATGAGAGCGTAAATACGTTTGTATGGAGAACCGAGCGTACTGCGCCCTCTTAAGGGTGTGGATGTTTTCTGTAACTATACACGCATGCGGCGGAGGTGTGTTAGTGGGGACACAGTACCGAGGTGTTGCAACAGACCGAGGTGGTAGTGGTCGAGGCGCTGCGCGAGGTCGGGGCGCCAGGGCGCGTCCGCGCGCGCCTCCACGTAGCGCTCCATCGCGCGCTCGTGCGCGCGCGCCAGCGCGTCCTCCTGCCACAACGCCATTGTATGGATAATGATATAGTACATTACGATACAAGTGCAGAAAATAGGAAATCGGCAACGAGTGGTGATAAATTAAAACACGACCGAAGGGAGTGTTTTAAATCGATACGAGTTGCGAATTACCTAATCGCACGTGTATCGTACAACGTTTTACAGTACATATGGCTCTTTAAAGTTTCAACATATGCGTAATCAGCTGATTACCGCACTCGTGCGGTAAAGTAGCACCATATGTACTGTAATAGCTATTTACGATACAAGGGTTGTAAAACAAAGAAAGACTGATATCGCAGATTTTTGAGGCCCGAGCCGCAGGCGAGGGTCATAAATATGCGAGAGAGGCCTTTCTGTTTTACGACCCGTGTTTTGTACACAATTTTACGTCACCATTTGACCAAAAAGTGGGTTTTTTCCGGACGCGCAGCGTGCGGAAATATGCGCTTTTTGGCAAGGTGTGGTGTAAATAAATATTACGTGTCAATTTTTTACACAAATCCAACTAGTCCCATAGTAAACTCAATAAGGCTACAAGTACGGTCCCGGACTTGTTGAGCCATTTAGAGCTCACTTTATACTGGACATTTTATATGAATGAATGATTTATTTGCTTAAACATGGTAGCTTTGAAGGTGGCATAGGTATTATTAAGTTTCACATGTTTAGCCAACAGCAGGCATGCAAATATTGAGCTTGAAATAAACAATAATTATTATTCAGGTATATACATTGACACTAAACTTTTTTACCGATACATTAGATTTCCATTATCAATTGAAAGAAAAATTACATTACAAATTATTTTACATTTTTTGCCATATTATTAGCTCATGGATTTCCAAATTAAATGATACAATTATAATATGATACATTTTATTCGTTCAAAAATTCTCTAAGTGTATAAAAACATTTATTGGTCAGCCATTTTCTTAATTTTATTACAAATAATCTGTCTTGTTGTTCACGCAGTTCTTCTGGTATCTTATTATATACGGTTATACTCATGCCATAACAATTATTTTTAAATAAAGCGGTTGAGCATGGGGGCATTAGTAATTTACTCTCGTCTCTTTGCCTAAGTCTTTGGTTGAACTTCGGTGTGTTGTACGATGAGAGCTCTTTTCGTACATAACACGCCAACTCGAGAATGTATAAGCCAGTCAGTGTAAGCAGACCCAGCCTTTGGAACAAAGGTTTACAGGAATATCTAGGTCTACTCCCACAAACCGCTCTTATACATTTTTTTTGAATAACAAAGGCTTTGGTAGCATCTGTTGAATTGCCCCATATTAGGATGCCATATTTTAAGACTGAGGTTACGTAGCCATGATAGGCGAGCAATGCGGTCCTTTCTCCTGCAACTAATCTCAATTGTTTTAGAGCGTATACGAATCTTTCAAGTTTATTGCATATTACTTTTATGTGCGCTTTCCAAGAACAGTGTTAGTCTAATGTAATACCTAGAAATTTCGTTTCATTTACGCGGTGTATATCTTGGCCTTTACATAGTATTTTAAAGTCTACCTTACGCGCTTTGTAGTTAAGAAATTGAACATAACAGGTCTTTGAAATGTTGGTCTTTAAATTATTTCTATTTAGCCATGAATCTATTGAATCTATGGTGTCATTTATTTTACCCTCATATGAGCTTGTTTTGTCATCGCCCGGTATTAATGTCGTCAGCAAACAACGACATGGGATATGGTGTATCTTTAGGAAGGTCGTTAATATACATCAGGAATAAGAGAGGTCCCAGCACGCTCCCTTGTGGGACTCCACTTTGGTTTTGTCTACATTTTGACTGATAGACTACGATTTCGTTGTTTTCGTTGATTTTTTCTAGTTCAACGCACTGCATTCGATTGCTTAGGTAACTGTCAATCCACTTTAGAGCGTTTCCTCTAAGGCCATAGCATTCGCATTTACGTAATAGTATTGTATGATTCACAAAGTCAAAAGCCTTGCATCAAAAAACGTGGCTCCAACTGTGATTTTTTAATCGATATATTGGGTTATGCTCCGAACAAGAGAAAAAGCAGCATGGGCATATAGCTAACTATGATGCCCAGTATGAAGGGAGCTCTAAATGGCTCAACAATTAAAGTCTGGGAGTGTACTAGACAACGATACATTTAATAGATAAATACTTAGATACATAGAAAACATCCGAGTCTCAGGAACAAATGTTTCTGCTCACCAGAGAAACAAATGCCCTTACCAGGATTCGAACCCGGGACCTCTAGCTTTTGAGGCAGTGTCACTACCAACTAGGCTAAACAGGTCGACTATGGATTGTGCTTCAATATTCATCAATATTCACGTGATAAGAATGTGTCGCGTGATATTAATAACCGTGTATAAGGCCCCAATGATATAAGGACACACACACACACACACACACACACATACATTATGAGCTGATTCAGATGTGGCGTTTAACGCGCGATGGCGAGGTACTAGTCGCCCATAGCATCCGTCCACATGCAACATACCGCTCCGATAGCAGACTTTTGACTCGCGCACGCTACTTACGTGTTGCTTACCATTAAGCAAAAAAATTCTTTGAATTTCTGCACAGTTTGACATGACTGGCAACCTTAAGTGTGTCACAAATTAAATTCCTTGGCAACCCTAAGAGGTCTAACAAATTTTAATATTGTTTTAATTCAACTTGTGTCAAGATTTTTCTAAATTCAACAAATATTAAGATATGTGTTAGTTTTCACAGAAAATAAACCAAATATATGAGTGTTTTTAACTGATAAGGATCCTTAACATACACATCACTCATGCTTCCGTTTCTTATTTATCAACCTGACAGTCATAATCATGATACTTTACAATTCTTACACAATCTGGTGGTAGGGTCGACCTGCCTCGGGTTTAAACACAAATTACACCTCAAAAAATCGCACGCACTTTTTTCTCTTTAGATAGTGTTTTCTCATTATTATTTGCTACTTACAGATCGCTCTAACTGGTTAGTATACTGATACGCCTTTGGGCAAAACATAGCAGAACTTCTATAATATCCTTCAATCCCTTTACTGTAACACCTATGTTTACAAATAAACACTTTGATTGTTTGATTGATACCGCGACCCGTCGGCAGGCGAAATAACTTACCATCCTCTTTCTATACGTATAAGCCAAGAATCACCGAGTCGCGCATGGTGCGAAATACACTCGCCGACTACATTCCTAAAAAAAGACAATAGATCCAGAATGTGGAAAATTTGTAAATCTTTGAAAAAGCCACCGCAGAAACTTCCTCATCTAGATGGCTGTAACTCGGAAAAAGAAACAATAGATAAACTGGTCGATACAGCAATTGTGAAAGAATCTCCAATACAACAATCAGACGAGGACTACGAACAATACACTCCGTTTCAACCGCTTGAAGAAACAAATGTATTGGAGGTAAAAAAAGCTATATATTGTTTTAAAAATAAAAAAGCTCCAGGTCCAGATTGCATTAAGGTAGATGCACTTAAATTAGCGGGTCCCGCATTTTACTGCGCTTTGACAAAAGCCATAAACTATGTGCTAAGATCTGGTTACTATCCGATAAGATGGAAATTAGGAGAATGCATCTTTCTACACAAAGCTGGAAAAAACTATAAAGACGCAAAATCATACAGGCCCATTACATTACTTAATATTATGGGAAAAGTCTGCGAGAGAATAATACATAGCCGCATTTTAAAGACCTGTCAACATTTAATACCTGACTACCAACATGGTTTCGTGCGAAACCGAGGCACTGGAACACAGATTTTACGCACGTCGAAATATATTTCAGACGCAATTGAAGAAGGACATAGTATTGCCATGATATCGACAGACTTAAGCAAGGCATTCGATTCAATCAACCATAAAGGCCTTACATCTAAACTGATGGAAAAGAACGTCAACAATAACACCATAAAAATCATCGAGAATTACTTGCTGAACCGAAAAGTGCGAGGAAAATTTCGGACAACAATCGGAGACCAAATAGATGTGCCACATGGAGTACCTCAAGGGTCCATCCTAGGCCCTCTTTTATTTAATCTGTATGTACATGATATACCGAAAGCGCAAATAGCCGGACAGATGCTTTCACAGTATGCAGACGACCTGTGTATATTGAATTCGGCAGCACGACCGGATCAAGCTACGCAACGGGCTACATGGGCTGCCAACCGAATAGTTGATTATTATGAACGATGGGGACTGCAATGTAATGTGGACAAAACAGAGTGCATAATGTTCACCACAAAAAGAGCTCGAAGTGCACGATACCCAAATGGTTACAAACCGACAGTCAAATTAAAAGGGGTCCACCTCGAATATAAAAATTGTGTTCGGTACTTAGGCGTTCAATTAGATAAGAGGTTAAGTATGAATGAACACGTCAAAAGCAATGTAAGAAAAGCCAAGTGTGTCAGAGGAATGCTAGCCCCAATAATCGGCTATTACTCTAAGGCAAATCTAGAAACCAAACTCATCGTTGTACAAGCCTGTCTACTCCCGATACTAGATTATGGAATAGTACAACTACTCCCTAGAGTGAGCAAGACAAATCTTCTGACACTTGAAAGACAATACCGCCTGGCTCTAAAGTCGGCGGGAGGCTTTCCTCGTTCCGTACCAACAGAAATGTTGTGGGACTTATTAGATGAAGATCCATGGCATCTCAGGATACACGATTTACATCGTGACATGCTAGATAAACTGAATGAGATGTGCATACCAGATTTGGAAAATTCTGGACCAAAATATGCCAAATACGGCCAGTACAACCCAATGCTTCATAGTAAAAGGATCGGAGAAATAAACTATGTTATTAAAAAGGACCGGCATAAAAGTGTTAGTAAACGGCGTGTACCTTCAAGGGAACATATTTTAAAATAAAAAGTGAAGTGAAACGTGATTATGTAACACTCATCTGTGAGCTATAATTTAGCTACACGACATAAAATAAATGTATAGATCTTTAAGACATATTACATTAAGGACACACCCGTCTAGCGGACATAATTGTAACACCGAAAAGAAAAACAATAAAGACCTTTCTATTCTATTCTATTCTACATTCCTAAAATAGTACAAGGTTCACAAGGTTGTACAGTTTTTTAAATCCTGTCATAATCTTTATTTAATTTTACATTTAAACTGCAAAAATAAGTTAAAAAAAAATAGCGTTAACAGGTTCATATCGGGCTCGTAAAAACCTATGAAAAAAAATAAAAAATATTGATATTTTTATGATAGGATCCCGCAAATTACTTATATAGTTGGTACTAGTATATTATGTAACTATAAAAAAACTTTATTGCAGTTATTAAACTCAGGATGACCCGAAATTTTCGACCCCTTGTTGTCGATTATACGACTATTGTCGGTAAGGAAATGGTATAAAAATGTCGAAATGATGTTTGCTGTCAAGAAATAAAAAAAACAAAATTAAAAATTTACCGAGTATAAAAATTTCAAGATGCAGAAAAGACAAAATGATAATGGTCCGAAAGTAAAAATGACCAGATTTGTAATTAAAAAAAAAAAACAGTTAAGTGCGAGTCGGACTCACGCACGAAGGATTCCGTACCAAAAAAAAACGCCAACAACTACTCTGTTGTATGGGAGCCCCCCTTAATTATTATTATTATTTTGATTTTAGTATTTGTTGTTGTAGCCACAATAAAAATAAATAATCTGTGCAAATTTCCACTGTCTATTACGGTTCTGGAGATCTAGCTCGGCGAGTGGTAGCCATGAAAAAGGGCTAAAATATTTTTTTGTATGGGAGCCCCCCTTAATTATTATTATTATTTTGTTTTTAGTATTTGTTGTTATAGCGTCAACAGAAATACACAATCTGTGAGAATTTCAATTGTCTAGCTATTACGGTTCTTGAGATACAGTCTGGTGACAGACGGACCGACGGACGGACGGACAGCGAAGTGTTAGTAATAGGGTCCCATTTTTACAATTTGGGTACAGAACCCTAAAAAAGTCCTACTATGTATAAGTGATCTGATCTACAACGTCCCCGGCCGGCTAGGTTCTTTAGGTATCTTCAGATGCCCGAAGGGCAAACTGCGCAGAAATAGGAGCCCCGAGGCGCGGGGCTCCGTCAATTTTAAGGCAGAGTGAAATTAGTCATTTCTATACTTCGACTAAATTCTATTTCGACATTTTTATTCCTCGACTCTATAATACTTTGTAATTTTTCCATATCAAAGCGTATTTAGACATTATTATACCTAAGTTGCCAAAAGGCTTGTTGTCTCACCTCTACGAAGTCCTTGGTGAGGCGCGCCAGGTTCTCGCGCAGGTAGTGGTACAGCTGCTGCGCGGCGAGCTGCTGCGCGGCCTTCTTGGTGTTGGCCGTGGCCAGCCGCGCGTGCGCACCCACGCCGCAGCGCGCCGTGAACCGCCGCGCGTGCGCCGGGCCCGTGTCGCCCTCCAGCGTGTACTCCGGCCCCGGCAGGTTGTACTCCTGGCACAGCTCCTGCCAAACACACTCGGCCTGTTTAGCCTAGTCGGTAGTGACTCTGCCTCCGAAGCTAGAGGTCCCGGGTTCGAATCCTGGCCAGGGCATTTATTTTGTGCATTTATCACGGATATTTGTTCTTGAGTCTTGGATGTTTTCTATCTATTTATCTATGTAAGTATGTATATCGTCATCTAGTACCCATAGTACAAGCTTTGCTTAGTTTGGGACTAGATCGATTTGTGTAAGATTGTCCCCCAATATTTATTTATTTACACTCCGGTGTTCAAATATTCATTATTTTATTCCAGATAATGTCCATAACTTGGAATGACATAGAAATAGAAGTTAAATAAATTATATGCAAAACATAAAATCAGAATCAGTAATACGTAAATAAAAAATAAAGCTCTGTCAAATATCGCGGTTTAGGTACCCCGATCCCCCGACGAGAGGCCTATGATATTGATACACGGCCGTGAAATAAAGGCCCGGCCACACCGGTGCCCAAAGTACGGTGACGGTACGGAGTCTCGGCGAACGAGACGGAGAAACTTATGAGTAAAAAACTTCTCTCATGAGGCACGTTACTGCGTTTACGGTGCGGCAGTGCGTTTTATGTATGTAAAATTCTTTATTGTACAATAGTAAAACATAACAAAAAACAGTATGTACAAGAACAGTCGACATAATGTACAAAGGCAGCGGTGCGGTCATTATTTGGGCGTTTGTTATATGACTTTCATAGTTACTATTTTGTTGAAGTGGATAAACCTTTTGGTGACCTTTTCGGTAATTGGGAGTAGTACAGTCAGAGGCCGGGACGAAAGGGGTTGCCGGCCGAAGACATATAGACGGCCGAGCGAAGCGAGGTCGGTTAGGTCTCAGGCGGGCAACCCCATATTTCCCACCAAGGTATGTATAGTGCTATTCTCAAACATGCAATGAAATAAACAACAAAAAAATCAAAGTTTTATTTTTAATACGCATAGTGGCAGAATCTCATGATGCCTGTGTCACAAATTTATGTGGAATGGAAATTAAAAAAGAGGACTTTGCCGGCCTATGCCTGCAACATTTGTATCAAATTGCATTAACGATCTCTTGTCCTAGCCGCACCTGAAACGTCGTACTTCGCAGCCTATTATAAGGAACATAACATCAATATTTCATTGCATGTTTGAGAAAAAGCTATTATTCCGTTGTGGTACTTTTGAACTTTTCAAATGCTTAGCTATTTTTGATGCTGACTGAGTCACCTTGATAAGCGCTTTGTAGCTCCTGGAGGCGCTGCCGGCGGCGACGGCGTCCCCGTCGGCGGGCGCGCCCGCGGCGGCGGCGGCGGCGCCGGCGGGCGCGGCGGGCGCGGGCGCGGCGTAGGAGGGCGGCACGCCGAGCCCCGCGCCGGCCAGCCGCCGCAGCATGAGCCGCGCCGCCTCCTGCTTGGCCTCCTTCTTGCTGCGCGCCGTCGCCGCCACCACGTGCCCGCGCGCCGAGCACCGGTACTCGAACACGGCCAGGTGCTGCGGCCCTGACTACACACACAATACGGCATTGGACTATTTTTTTTGTAGTGCCATTGTAACCAGTTTTTGGATAACATCAAATGTCTCTAAGGGACCAACAACAATAAGATCACAATAAAGGGCGAAAGTTAGGAACAAACTTAGCTCGAAGATAGCGGCCTCCAAAGAGGCTCCTACAAATTGACAATTGGTTATGACGTCACGCGTCACTTATCGAACCAAACCAACTACTGCATGGGAAAATATGTATATTGCTGTTTTAAGTCGCCAAATACTGCATTAAGGTTTGAGGTACATATTTGTCATACAATTTATTTTTTGTTTTCATATAAGGATTCTATTGGTACCTCTTTTATTTTACTTTTAAACGATAAAAAAACATATTTTTTCGAATTTATGAAGTTATTTTATAATTTTGGTATAAATTTATAATTTACAATTTGTTGTGATATTTTAATGGGTTACTAACGCTTTACTGTACACTGACACCATTTTATGAATTTCTACATGAGGCCAATAGGTACCTACCTACCTAGTTGGTTACTAAGTTATGTTACTGTAATAATCCTTATCTACATAAAATATACTAACGAAAGTTAAATAAATTATATATTAAAATGAAGTACACACAATCAGGATTTACATTTGTCAATTTCATTCTAAATGGCCTCCTTGGGCCTGAACACAGGCCTTCAGACGACGAGGCCAGTCATCAATAGCGGCACGCACGGTTGTCATATCTAATTCCGTCACTGTCTTGACTATGGCCCGCTTGAGGGAGTCAAGATTTGTGTGGGGTTTAGCACAGGCTTTCTCCTCAATAACCTGCCATATAGCATAATCCAGGGGGTTGAGGTCCGGGCTGGAGGAGGGCCAGTCTTCGTGGGCAATGAAGTCAATTTTGTTGCTTCGAAACCAGGCTTGAGTTGTTTTTGCCTTATGTGCAGGGGCTGAGTCTTGTTGAAAGACCCAGGGCTGGTTTTGAAATAGAGAGTGGCTTAAAGGCTTCACTATTGGTTCCAGAACGGTTTCCTGGTAAACTTTAGCCCCAGTTTTGACACCTTTTTCACAGAAATGGATCTGTGTTAACCCTGAGTATGACACACCTAACTTCAAAAAATTCTTCAATGGTAAAATTTTTTTCGTCTGTAAATAATATATTTCGGTGGTCATTTTGTGCGTACCGCTTCAGTAGCACGCCACTTCTATTCAGCCTCTTAGTCTTCAATCGTCCATTAAGCAAATGACCTTTCCGTCTACGATAAGCGTGTAGTCTAAGGTCTTGATTGATAACTTTTTTAAGGGAGCTTCTCTTCACAGACATCTGAATTGCCAACAACTTTTGCTTCCGAACGGGGTTTCTTGCGATTCTCGCCTTCACTGCCTTTATTAGAGCTGGGGTCCGAACGGTGAGTGGTCTTCCAGACCTCTTGCGGTCATCAAAGCTCAGGGTACTATTGTACCTATTAATGGTACGATAAACGAATTGTTTGTTGAAATTCAGATTTTGAAGCAACTTCAAAATCACGTTTGGCGGATGCCCGCATTTGTGCAACGCAATTACAGCGACAAGATTTTCTTTTAGACCCCAATCCATTATAAATATGACGAGATAAGTGTTGTGTGTGCTATAAAATTATAACTGACAACCCGCCATTATATGTCATTTTTTATTTTTTCGGTAGCATTTGTTTTAACGCAAGAAAAGAGTTTGCAAATCAAGTAACAGAACTTAGTAACCAACTAGGTAATTATATCATTAGTTCACAAAGTTAACCCATTATCATAAAATAATACACTGGATACAGTACCGTAAACCCTATGAACACAGAACCCTAAACATATACAATTAATTAAAGTAAATGTATAAATAAAAATATATTATAGTTAAGAGCATGAAATTAGTAAGATTTAATACTAAACTATAGCAGGTCCAATCTGTTGATGCAAGGATTAAATTTACGCCTTTGGGAATGTACCCAAACTACGCGACTCGTTTAGGAGGGGGGGGGTCGTCAAAATACCACACTTGGTCACTGGGGGTGGGAGGGTAGCTTCTCATCACGTAGCTAGTGGAATATTTTTGAGAAACATTCTAATTGATCGAAACTTCTCCAGTTTCGATTTAAATACAATTACAATTTACCTACGCATGCACTTTCGACGTCATGCATTAGGGGCTATATGAGAAAATACAAACAAGAGCCACTTTTTTTAACTTTCCGCAAGAAATGATTAATAAATTATACTACGTGAAAACTAGAGGCGGAGGGTGGGGGTCTTGGCATATACTATGCTTGGTCACCGGAGTGGAGGGGAGTAGAAAACTGTAAAAAGTTGGTCACGTAGTTTGGGTATGCACCCTGAGATAGTAGGACAGTGAGACGGCAATGGAGGGTTTTTGTTAGATCAAATGAACAGCCAATAGAATTATTTTAGTTCTAATGTAATAAATGTTTAAACTTGATATTATGTAAGCAAAAATGGTTACAATTCTTAAGTACTTTAATTTCCATCACCTATTCAGAAAAAACAACAATACTTATATGTGTATGTAATGTACAGTGTATCTGATCTGAATGAATGAATTAATGTAAAATTGGCAACCATAGTGTCTTCTCAAAGATCTCACGGTTTGAAATGATTGCCATACAATTAAATAAAAAAAATATTCAGCAAGTAATCACATGCAAAATTACAATTTGACCTGAACCTCGTCAATTGTAAACATGCATAGAGGATTTACTGTGGACTTGTGTTCACAGCAAATTGATCAAACATTTGGACATAGATATTGGATGATGGGAATGCCATCCGACGAATGTACCAGTCATACCATACCATTTGCTGACCGCTTTACCCTAGTTAATGATTCTGCCTGGGTTTGAATCCCGGTCAGGGCATTTATTTGAGTTGAGCACAAATACCTGTTTTTGAGTCTTGGATGTTTTTTATGTATTTATTATTGTAAGTGTCTATTTTTTTCATATACAAATCTATTGGACCCGGGTATGTCCAACTACGACCAAGACCACTGTGGGATGGGCAACAGCATCCCTGGAGTGAGTGTGGTGGAGATAATGTGATCACCAACCCGCATGCCAAGTCTGGCGATGTTGGTATTTACCCCCCATTAAATTGGGGGAGGCCTATGACCAGCAGTGGACGTCCTTGGGCTGACATGGTGGTGGTGGTGGAAGTGTCTGTTTATCTATATAGGTAATATATCGTCGCCTAGTGCCCATAGTACAAGCTAGGCTTAGTTTGGAACTAGGTTGATCTATGTAAAATTTATTTAAATACCTGCGCAACACACTCATACTCTGGACACTCCGAGAACTTCACCATGAGCTCCTGCAGGACGGTGATAGGTGTTTTCATCATCTTGCTCAAGTCTATAACAAAACAATCAAGTTATTCCACCAAACAGGCAGTTTCACGGGCAACTTCAGCCCGTCTAGCACGATAAGTTATATCGTCACACTGTATGTGACGTTTTAGTACATTTCGAGCATGTAACGTGACGTTATAAGCTTTCGTGCTAGCTGGGCAGACGACCAGTATCTTACGCCGTTTATATTCATTAGCAATTACGGTAATTTTATAGTTTGTCAGGTTAAAACATAACCTGTGACTCGTTACATTACGCCCTTGATATCAGCGATACATTTGACCAAAATAAAAGAATTTCTTGATATACATCATTTGCAGTCACCTACTACTTACTATACGAATCGTCAGAATTAGAGGATTACACTGCACTATGCAAGCGGAACCTATAACTTGATAACGATATTCATTTACTTACATACAACGGACTAATAAAAGATTACAAATTACAATAATAACACCCGAACTTGCCCGAACCGATAATAATAAATTCCTAAAATTCCCCTCGTTTGACGTTTCTGGGTGGCGTTTCAGTGTCGCCAGGTTCAATTTCAAATAGTCATTAGATCTTTATCCCGAAAATCAGGAGTCAAGGGCGAAAAAACAGCCCAGAATACTCAGGTTATATCTCTATACCGTCATGTTTTAGTCTGCTTCAGCCATAAAACGTGAACGAGCTAGGGTGCTAATCATTTTAATATAACACTCGCCAAATAGCATTTTTGACGTGATAACGTCTTTAAAATCGTTTTAGTCGGGTGACATGTTCAGAAACTTGTGTCACACCAAAACCTCACGAGCGCGATCGCAGGTATAAGTGAAGTGCAAGTGAAGTAAGACGTTATCACGTAAACATCTCGATCGTAAACCTACTTTACAAACAACCAATTTTTTTCATAAAATTCACAGTGCCTAGGCCTGTTTATTATATGATCTGATAATTATCAATAATTATCATCACGTGAATATTGACGAATATTTTGAAATCCACGATAATATTGACTCTATTTATAATATCTATATTTATAATAGTTGTAAATATTTATTTGTATACTAGCGATGGCCCGCGGCTTCACCCGCGTACTCTAAGCATAATTTTTAACAGTCTAAGAGGTTCTCTGTTTGACCCGTATGTATGTATGTACGTATGTAGGTATGTATGTATGTTTGTCCACGATTATCTCACGATTGGCTGAACCGATTTAGATGCGGTTTCCAGAAAAGTAGTTGTTACTTTCTGGGGGTTTCGGTATATGGAGTTTGGTGATTGTGATTATTTACATCATCATCATCCTGGCCGATTCCGACCACGGCGACTGGGAAGTAGAAGAAGAAACTGGCTATTGAGTGCGTCGCTGATGAGCTCTCAGGTGACTGACATATCCTATTTTTGCAGAGAATGTGCGAGCACACTCCCCACATGTCAGCACCCCTCCGACATAATTATAATGAATGACCGCAGGAGGTCGGGCCTTTAATTCCTCGCGCTTAGCGTCGAGCTCACTCTGCCTTCGTTCTTCGAAGGCTTGCACTTTAACCTTCACGGTATGCCTCCATTTAGACCGATCCTGAGCCAAAATCTCCCAGCGCGATGAATAAAATCACATCTCCGCATGTGGCGCTTTAGCACATCTTTATAGCGCAGAAGTTGGCCGCCCTGTTTCCGCTTGCCATCCTGCTGTTCTGAATAAAAGATGCGCTTAGCCACTCTGTCTTCAGACAAGCGAGAAACATGACCACACCATCGCAGCTGCCTACGCATTAGATAGGCTTCAATGCCGTTGACATTAGCACGACGTAGAATTTCCGTATTCCTGACATGGTCCGACCAGGAGATGCTCATAATGTCACGCAGGCATTTGAGATGAAACCTATCCAACATGCGAATGTGCTTGCGGTAGAGACACCGCGTTTCAGAGGCTTACAGGAGATTGGGCAGAACTATGGCCATGTACACTGAGACCTTGGTTTGGAGCTTTATGTCGTGTGACCGGAACACCTTGACGCGAAGTTTCCCGAAGGCAGCAGCAGCCGCCCCGATTCTGCTGTTCACTTCATCATCAAGATGGCACTTAGAAGTTACAGTGCTCCCCAGATACCTGAATCTGACCGCCTGCTTAAGAGAGTCATCACCGAGCTTGATGTCAACGGGCACTTGTGTATCCAACCCCATAATTTCTGTTTTTTATTAACACTAATTTTTAGGCCAAAACGTTGACACGACTCATTGAGATGCCTCATAAGAGTTTGAAGACCATCTGGGGAGTCCGCCACAAAACAAAGGTCATCGGCGTACATAATCTCCGTGAAAGTGGCATAAGAGACTTTCGTGCAAGCCTTCAGTCGTGCAAGATTGAAAATACCGCCATCGGTGCGGAAACGAATACGGATGCCATCAGTTAGAGAATGTAAGGAGTCCCTGACTACAACTGCAAATTATAGGGTGAAGAGGGTTGGTGCTAGAACGCATCCTTGTTTGACGCCACAACTTACACCGAAGTATTCAGACTGTTCGCCCTTTACACTGACACAGCATTGCATGCAGTTATGCAGGAGTCTTATAAGCCTTACAAACTTAGCCGTGCAACCCAGCTTTGCCACACTGTCAAAAGCCTTTTCCAGGTCAACAAAACAAAGAAACAGTGGCTGACGTTGTTCCCTACTTTTCTCCTGAAGTTGACGGAGAGAAAAGATAGCCTCGCAGGTGCCTCGGTCAGGTCGGAAGCCAAACTGGGACACCGGCAAAATACTTTCCGATAAAGGTTTAAGGCGGTTCCGCAATGCACGAGCAAAAACCTTACCCGGGGAAGTCAGGAGGGAGATCCCTCTATACGAGTTGCAGTCGGATTTATCGCCTTTATTTTTATACAGAGAACTGATGCGGGATATCCGAAAATCACTTGGAACCCGTCCCTCTACCCACATCTGCTCAAACAGCTTCCAGATAACCTCATGCAACTTGCATCCTCCGTATTTAAGCAGTTCCCCAGGCAAATTGTCAATGCCTACTGCTTTTTTGTTTTTTAGCTGGTGAACAGCTGCAATCACTTCGTCCATAGTCAAAGGCTCATCAAGTGCAGAAAGTGTAGGAAGCGATGGGATTGATTCGACGTACTGCAAGTCCGCTGCAGGATCAACATTAGGCAGCGACCGAAAATGTTCTGCCCATCGATCCAGAACGTCTTGCTTGCCGGTGAGCAGCTTACAGCCGTCTTTCGTTTTTAACGGCATACTGCTTCGGGTGACCGTACCTACAACCTTACGCACCTCCTCATAGAATTCAGACATTTGATTCGTGTCTGAGAGCCATTGAATACGCTCGGCTTTGTCTTTCCACCACCTGTCCTTCACTTCGCGTACAAGTCTGCGAAGCTCTGCGCTACTGCGCTTGACCGTTTCATTACCCTGACCCAAGCGCAAAATCTCACGGTGCTTCCTAATGGCACTACTCAGAGCTTCATTATTTTCATAAAACCAGTCCTCATGCTCGCCTCGTTTCCCTCCAATTGTGTGTGAAGCAATATTGATAAGATTAAAGTAAAAGTAAAAGTAGTTTATTCTTCAAATTAGGCATATTACATGCACCTATGAACGTCAATAAACTACCACCGGTTCGGAAAAATATACCTCTGCCACGAGAAGAACCGGCGTAAGAAACTCGGCGAGGTGTCATTTTTTCAAAACAATATACATTGTATAGTTAAATATAAAATTACAGTGTCAGCTACTACAAAATTACTTAAATAACAATGCTACAGTAGAAAATATATTTTCGCGATAGATTACCCGTGCAGGACGCTATCACTGCCAAACATCCCTATTCATGATGTAATCGTTTATCTTATAATATGATGAGAGCACGTGCCAGTGGGCCAAAGGATCACCATTCTCGATGTTTGCCTCCTGAATCATATCACTCACCGCTTGAGTGTAGGCCTCACGAACTGGCCGACTTTGCAGCTTTTGAACGTCCAAGTGGTAAGTTTTTACTCGTTCTCTTCTTCTAGGCGGTCGGAGACGTAACTGAATTTTGGTCAATACGAGTCTATGATCACTCCAGCAGTGGGCGCCTCGCATCACGCGTGTTATACGTACTTGAGAGAAGTGCTGTTGTTTGACAATGCCGTAATTATTTAATAGATGAACAGATGAAAAGTCAGTATACATTCTAAGAACCGGCAAACTGTTGAATTTCATTTGGTTTTGGCAAAAATAAGGATCGAAAACTATTATCATACATTTCCAAGAGGCCGAAGGGGAAAGAGCCGATGAAATAAAAGCATGTCTTAAATGGTCCGTCTGTTCTGTTACAACCGATTTGCTTTAAAACTACTGGACCGATTGAATTGCAATTTGGCACAACCTATCAAGAATTTTCATGTCCATAATATTAAATTAAAATTGGCCAAGTGTCGGATCACGCACAAAGACGGGTTCCGTACGGACACCTACTAGTCCATATTTAAAACCACTATAGGAAACTCACGGCACTTAAGTCCTTTTGTTAGGGCAAGACTGCTTTTCAACGATATCTCAAAAAATGGTAAACCTATCTTGTTAAAACCAAAAGTCGATGAAAATATTTACTAATATGCACCATCTAAATTTTATTTAGAATCTTAAACTTCATAGTTTGGAATTTACTATGAGGAGACTCAATTTTTACGACTTAGACAGCTAATCTATACTAATATCATAAAGAGGAAAGATTTGATTGTTTGTTTGCATTAAATAGGCTCCGAAACTACAGAACCGATTTGAAAAATTCTTTCACTGTTGGGAAGCTACACTATTCTCGGGCGATATTGACATGGACATATTATATTTCCAAAAATTTAAGGATTCTTACTAAAATTCCAATAATGTAACCCAAGGTGTAAAAAAAAAATACCAAAAATATTCTTTAAATCGCGTGCGCTGCGAAAACTATTGATGATAAAATAACTATTTGTTAATTATTTGTATGGGCCGGGCTGCTAGTATGTAATACTAATATAAAGGTTGATTTAAATAAAAAATAAAGAAACCTCTATGTCGTTTTTAAAAGCCAATCCATAGATATCCCACACGCCTATATAGTAACATTAAACTTTTTTTTAAACCCCTGGCATGTATGGAGTGCCAAATTTTAGCTCGGATTCATATCAAGAGACCTCTCGGACACTCAAATATCGAGTTTGAAAAAAATCGGGACGGAAATGAAGAAAATGAATATGGCCGCCACTTCTTCTAAAGTTTACATCGGCTTCGTATAGGGAGACCTATCAGACGCTCAGATATCGATTTTGAACGAAATCGGGTTGGAAATGAAGAAAATCAATATGACCACCACTTTTTCCAAATTTTACCTCGAATTCGTATTAAGAAACCTCTCGGACGCTCAGATATCGATTTTGAACGAAATCGGGACGGAAATTAAAAAAAAAAAACAATATGGCCGCCACTTTTTCCCAATTTTACCTCGGATTCATATTACGAGACCTCTCGGACGCCCAGATATCGATTTTGAACGACATCGGGAAGGAAATGAAGAAAATCAATATGGCTGCGACTTTTTCTAAATTTTACCTCGGATTCGTATTAAGAGACCTCTCGGACTCTCAGATATCGATTTTCAACGAAATCGGGATGGAAATGGAAAAATTCAATATGGCCGCCACTTTTACCAAATTTTACCTCGGAGTCGTATTAAGGGACCTCTCGGACGCTCAGATATCGATATTGAACGAAATCGGAACGAAAATGAAGAAAATCAATTTGGCCGTTACTTTATTCAAAGTTTACCTCGGATTCGTATTATGAGTCCTCTCGGACGCTCATATATAGATTTTTGTCGAAATTGTATCGGACTGCACTGAATAATAAAACCACTTATGATATACTGATTAATAATTCATTTAATCAAAAAAGGTCCTATCTTCATAGGGAACTCACGGCACTTCATGCACCTTTAGACCTTATAATAAGGAACCTACATGCTAAATTTGGTATCTCTCGAACCAGCAGTTTGGGCTGTGCTTTTATATGTCACTCACTCAGTCAGTCAGTTTCTTCTTGCAATTTTGCACAAACTTTAAAGTTTTCATGACCGCAATATTAAATTTCAAAATCAATGCTAATTTCGAAATTACGCCCCAAAAAACCATAAAAACGACACCCATATTAATATTTAGACATTTCATCCCCCTCGCACCCCAACAGGGGGGATAGTATTTCACGACATCCACGTGGGATTTTAAAATCATTGTTGTTTTCGTTATCAGCGACCTAATAAACCATAAAAACAATACCCATGTCAATTTTCAGAATTTGTCACTACATTTGCCCCTTTTAGGGGTTGATTTTTCAAAAAACCTGAAACACGTGTTTACTCATTTATCGTTAGAAATACTCCTGTGAAGTTTCGAATAAAATAGTCCAGCTAATCTTGTTTCCCCATACAAACTTTGGACCCCTATTTCACCCCTTTAGGGGTTGAATTTTGAAAAATCCTTTCTTGGTGCATCTTATAAGGAACCTACGTGCCAAATTTGGAATCTCTAGGACCAGCGGTTTGGGCTGTGCGTTGATATGTCCGTCAGGCAGTTTCTTCTTTTATATATTTAGATAGAAGTTATTCTTAAACTAAAAGATAATAAATAATAAACAACATGAAAGGAAATAATAAAGAAGTAATACTAACTAAAGTACCTTACTTACTTACTCCTCTGGCGCAGCGACCCAAAGTGTGTCTTGGCCTCCAATACGAGTGCACGCCACCGATCCCGATCCTGCGTCATTTCCTTCCACGAGTCAACTTGAAGCTCGCATAAATCGAT
Organism: Notocelia uddmanniana; assembly: GCA_905163555.1. Taxonomy (NCBI): domain Eukaryota; kingdom Metazoa; phylum Arthropoda; class Insecta; order Lepidoptera; family Tortricidae; genus Notocelia; species Notocelia uddmanniana. The sequence continues at coordinate 31,651,826 of LR991055.1, forward strand.
CTCCACAGCATCGGCCCAACGGTATCTAGGGCGGCCGACCGGGCGTTTCCCACTCGGTTTGCCCAGGTAGGCTCTTTTGACGGCACGGTCGTCACCCATTCGCTCTAGATGACCAAGCCAACGAAGTCGACACGCTTTCGTTACCCCGATGACATTCGGTTCCGCGACAAGATCTTCGATTTCGGCATTTATGCGAATTCTCCAACTGCCAACCAACCAACCCCTCCTGCCTGCTTCTCCAACTAAAGTATCTAAACATTAAATAATATCACCAAGGCCACGTCCCTTTGGCAAGGTGCCGAACAGGCAGGCAGGATTCCCGCACTGAATTGCGAGCATTGCACACACTGAGTCTTTAAAAACTCTAAAAAAAGGGCGTTGCCGCTTGTGCTTCATCTGGAGTCGCAAGCGTCCATAAGCGACGGTATCTAAAAAAAAGCCGTAAGCTTGTTTGCCACCATCGTAGTATAAAAAAATCATAGTAAATAAATATACAAAATCACTAGATGTCCTGTAAAAACAGTAGATATGGCAACAGCCTGAGACGTTCTATTTTTTAAACTCATAGGGGCCCTGCACATAAGTAATAATTATTATTGCAATACTGGAATGTCATTATTATCGCGGTTTTCAAAATTTTGGATGGGTTTGTTACACGGTCGCGGGTGTTCGTGGCCCAGCGGCGCCCGCGTACCGCGTGCGGTATGCGAGGTTAAGCAATGTCGGGCGGGGTCAGTCCTTGGATGGGTGACCGCTTTGAGTGGTTACTAATTGAGCGCTCCCGTGTTTTGGAAGGCACGTTAAGCCGTTGATCCCGGTTGCTGTCTATGATAGCAGTCGTTAAGTCAAGTTAGAAGCCTTCAGGCGGCTTGAGAACTTCTAACAGGTTTGTTCCCAGTTCTACAGATTTCCATTACAGATTCGCTTCTCTACAGATTTCCAATTCTACAGATTCCCAACTCTGCAGATTTCCAATTCAACAAATTCCGATTGACGGAGCCCGCGCTCCGCGGGGCTCCTATTTCTGCGTAGTTTGCCCTTCGGGCATTTGAAGATTCCTAATGAACCTAACCTACCTAAACCTGGGGCCATTGTAGATCACCTATAGTAGGACTTTTTTAGAATTACAACTGTAAGCAATTATATAATAAATAGTCGAATATGCATGATTATTGGTATGGATTTCCTTAGTTTAGAATAATAAAGATGTATTTTGACTAAAACGAGATTGACGCTTTGACGCTGTCGACCAATCAGGAGCCGCTGAAGTGTTCTGATTGGTCGACAGTGATGGCGGGAAAAGTACCGGTCATAAAGTGTCAACCTGGCCTGGAAAAAGGGTCGGGCAGTCAGTCTTGTTGGAGCCAAGCAGAAGTGTAGTACAAAACCCGATAAGATAACCCTGCTGTAAAATAATCTAAGTTACTGATTTCGATATTTTTTGTATTGGTGAGTTCATTAGTGAAGGAATATCAATATAACAAGTAAGTAATTCAATCATTACGTTGGTTTTATTTGAATTGCACCTATCCTGACTTAGTATGAATGCTCAATCGATAGTTATAGCCCATAAATTGAATATAACAGCCAAATCTCGCTGACACAAATCTGTAGAATTGGGAATCTGTAAAAGAATTGGGAATCTGGAAACTTGAGAATCTGTTAAATTGGGCATATGTAAACTTGAGAATCTGTAAAATTGGGAATATGTAAACATGGGAATCTGTAGAATTGGGAATCTGTAGGCGTGCGCAGATATGTTCTAACAGTCAAGTTGCCCACTCGACAAGCCTAATACGTATTGTGTGAATATTGCTGTGAATGTTAAAGCAAAACTCAAACCATTTTTGAACCGCGAATGCCTACTAAACACGGTCACACGGTAAGACACCGGTAATCACATCACGGTTTTTAAAGGTCGGTGCACACCGGGGAACGATGGTGCATTTTAAACTCAAAGTAGGTACTCCAGAAAAGACGTCAAATAACGTTACCGAGCGAGATGGTCATATACTAAATTGAATAAGAGCGACAGAGAGGTATGTATCATTTGTCGTCCTTGTCATTGTTCCGCTATTCTTTATTTGCTTCAATGCAATGTCATGTCACGCCTTGTCAAATAGTTTGAGGCAAATAAACCATTACCCACCCAAATTAAAGAGGTTGTTTATAGTATTTAGCTGCGTGTATTCTGGCAAAAGTGTTGAAATTAAAAAGTGGCAGCAGTGTAGTGTCGTCCCTTTTTTTCTTAGATTGATTTGAAAGGGACGACACTGCTGCTACTTTTTAATTTCAACACTTTTTTGCCAGACTACGAGCTTTTCTGTCCCTCTTGGTGGAACTTGTATTAAGATATCTATAGAAATCGTTACTCTGAGATTTACGCCACCATTTTTGGTTCATGGGAGAAAAGACAAAACAAAAGCAGAGTATGAATAATTTAATCTGTTATTGAAATTTATTCAAAGCGACGGTTGAAATCGCGGGTCAAAAACATGTTAGTCACCCTGCGTCTCCACGAAAGATAAGGCGAGGAATGAATTAGGTATGTTTCGGGATGGGCTATAAAGATATGGGACAACTTCATCGCTGCCGCCGGTTTCGTCCCGCTTCGCCTCGCCCCGCGGGTGGTTCATGACTGGAGGCGTACGCACTCGAACATCTTGAACAACATTACCATTACCAAGTAAAACACCAGCACGTATGCCAGATTTTGAAGTATCCAGTGCGTGTACTCGGGGTTCGGCACCGCCAGACTGCGTCGCTGCGCCATTCATTTAAATCTGCAGTGCAATTAATTATTATTTTATTACTATAAGATTGTCTGCCGGAGGTCAAAATGAAAGGCAGTTTTATTAGGCAGGCGTCCGTTGTCTCACTGAATCTTCAGGATGCAACAGTACGTACTAGGAATAAAGCTAGGATGATGAAAGGGCTCATGGTAGCACCACATTTCGGGTATTTGTACAAATATTCGTGTTACATTTCTTTAAAGAGAGCCAAAACAACACGCAACGCTAACACGCAACCCAAAGTGTGGTTCCACCATTAGACGATCTAAGGGAGGTATTCTACTCATCCAATATCTTTGTCTAATATACATTTGATCAAAGAAATTGGATGATTTCATCCAACTTGGACGGGACCCCGACATTTGATCAAAGATTCTGATGACAGTTAAATCAATATGGCTAAGCATGAAAAAAAAAACTTGGACAAAGATATTGGATGAGTGGAATGGGCCTACGTCAAAGAACTTTGATCAAAGACTTGACAAAGAAATTGGACAAAGATATTGGACGAGTGGAATACCACCCTAACACAACTTTCTTGGCTGACCGTTGGTATCAGAATGTGTTTACTTTGTAACATTTTCAACACCAATTACGTCATACAATACCACATGGGATGTCGATGTCGTCTCCTAGACACATCATGCCCGCTATCATAACGAACCCAATAATAATATTTATGTTTTTATGTCACTGAACGGGTTATTGTTGTCTCCATAAGCCATAATCACCACGCTTGGAATGCGGGTTGGCGATAGCAGTATCTCCACTGCACTCCAGTGGGGCTAGTATGATCGCTTATATGTCGGACATATAGCATTCGTCCCTCTCGCACTTACATACTTGACAGTACGGGACGAATGCTATATGTCCGACATATAAGCGATCATACTAGCCCCTCAGGGATGCTCCTGCCCATCCCCCGATGATCTTTGTCCGGGTCCGAATCGCTGAACTTAAGTGACAGTAGGCGGGGTACATTGTACTTATACAGTCAGCATCAGAAGTACGCATATGAAAGTGTCAAAAGCTTTATAATATACTTTTGCACTTTTCAAATACGTAGCAACTTTTAAGGCTGACTGATCATTACTGAAAGGTAGGGTTGTTATGTTATACGTACTTGAGAAATCACTTAATAATACTTATATCTGCGACCACAATGAGGACACGTTTTCGGGGCGGGGGGACATGGGGGGCTCAGCGCCGCCGCAGCGCGCCCGCGCGCTCGCAGCATCCTCCGACCGTAGTACATTATGCTGTGCACTAGCAGAATGCACGCATAGATAATCAGCGTCCGCACTAGCAACTCCCAGTTAGTGACGGTGTCCCATGTTAGGTGTGCAAGCCATCCCGTGCGAGGCTTAGACTTCATAGGGCTGGAAACAGCCCGTGGAACATCGGGTACAAGCGCTTTAGCGCCTTACCACAACGTACAATATAGTAAATATATCACGCCCTACATCGGAACCATCCGCATGGCGGCAGACATCTCGCTGACGTCACTGTGACAATGTAATTCTGAAAACCAAGGAGTATCGCTAAAAAGTATGAAAACTGCTTATTGTCAATAGGCGATGGCGATCGCCGATCACAGACATGAAAGAAAAGCAGACTCGCAGTATTAAGCCCAATAAGCCAAAAGATTTTTCATACAGTTGTCTCGTTAAATCCTTATGGTACACCAATACCCAGTTAATTTCACCCCAAATTATTCATATAATTTTGTGTCACTTATCTGTATAATACTATGATGTTATTAAGATAAACTTATATCCGCGTTGTACATGTTTAATTCTCGGTTTGCCTATAAATCCTATCTCCACTCAATTGCTCAAAGGTTAGCTGGAAGAAATCCCTTATAGGGTAAGCTCGCCTTTGTACATATGTCAACTGTTCTTGTAATTACTGTTTTATTGTTATGTTTCACTCATGTACAATAAAGAATTTTACATACATACAATACCTACGTATCTTGATATGAGTGAATCTGGTGATAATAATTACCATGTAAAAGGCCCCATCTTAGATCTATGTAGAATTTGTTGAAGTTAGGGTCGGTAGAGTTAGGCCGTGTAGATTCAGAAGCTTTGCTCTAGGTACATGAGACCTGTTATCTTTTTCACAGGGCAAACCTTATGTGGTCGTCTTGGCAACATTTTACATGAAATGTTTTTGGTGGGATAGAATAGTTATAAAAAAGGCTAACCCATTAAAATGGTGTAAACATATGTTTTTTTAGTTTTCATCTCCTAAGTTTACCAAGAAAAAAATGAAATCATTACATAACGTTAATATTATAGGAAAATAGTAGTAGTATCTAGATTATAGGTATATTTTTTATCACGAAAAACATTCCTAAACTAAATTGTATAATGCTCTGATGGATGGCGCTGTACCCATTGCGTTCAATTTCTTCTAAATTAATGGGTTCGGGACGGGTACACGATCGTTGTACGGAACGGAACCCTCGGTGCGCGTGTCGGACTCGCACTTGACCACTTTTTCTTTTATATCGCTTCGCTGTTCGCTTGGTGTCGAGCGTGCATACAGACCTATACGGACAGTCAGGCCGGACCATAAAGGTTTTCTGTTCTATGGTTGCACATTGCTGGCCACTCTGGTAGGGTGTTAGGTTAGGGCCTCCATGGGCACCCTAGCTTGTTCCAGTTGAGTAACTGGCTACGAGCTGAGCCTCCGTTAACCCTTAAGAAGTCACCATTAATTGTAACATGGTACCACGGGATTAATTGCAGCTATCGAATATGAACCTTACAAAGGATATTTTCAAAGCAAGTCTTGTTGTCGATAAACACGATAAACTTTGTGGCATATAAAAAAGGCTGATTTTCCAACTAAATTTATGTCGCTAAATCGTGTGTAGTACATATAAACTGCCCAAACGATAATCTCCCTTGTTATGCGTCAGTCATATTTGATTCGAATCGAATGCGCGTTATGGGAGCTTTCTATAATCCGAGATTAGGACATATCCCGAGAATGTTCGAAGTATTGTGAGATGATGGATAATCGGTAGTGCCTCGTCTCGTAATAAACTGAATATAAAATAGTTTATTAAGTGTATAATGGAAAAAGTAGTTCTTGAGAAATATCTAAAATAAATAAAAATAAAATAATATCATTGCTAAATATAGCAATGTTTACCGACAGACAGAGCGGCACGTTATGCTTCATTTTTACCATTTTTATATGGCAACGGCAATCGGGCGTTCAATTCAATACATCAATCAAAGCATCAAAAGTAGCTACGCATTTGAAAAAATCAAAAGTCTTTATTATTTATAAGGGAATAAGGACTTTTGACCTCTTCATATGCGTAGCTACTTTTGATGCGGACTGTACCCACTCATATATATAACTTCCCGCTCGCTGCGCTGCCCGCTGGCATTCAGACCGCGATCTTAGAAAGGATGAAGACACAGCGGAATTATCATCTCGCTTACTCGTGTATTTGGAATTCTACTCTACTAGGGAAATATCTTCATCTTACTTGACTTCTACGCTCTTCCGAATCGCTAAACTTGAGTGGCCACGGGCGGGGCACATTGCACGCAGAATCGATGGCCGTTGGGCGGAAAGGTTCCAGAGTGGCGACGACAAACCAAAAGGCGCAGCGTGGGTGGACCCCACAAGACGGACTGATGATGACCTGGTAAAGGAGTCCGTTGGATGCGGGTGGCGCAGGACCGGTCATTTTCATCATAATCTTTGGGATTGGCCTATACCCAGCAGTGGACGTCCCTCGGCTGAAATCACAGAATAAGTAATAGTACACTGAAATGATGACTTGACTTCTACTATAATGATACCTACCGTTACTTGCTCTGTAGGTTCATATGTTGTGTTCATATGTATGCTCGTAAGGTCGCCAGTGTTCCAGAGTATATGGAGAAAACTGCATTTGCCTCTTGCTGACGACACAAAAACGTGACGACACGGCCGCTCCATGGGACTATTCCGAGTGCTGACTTCTAGCCGAAATTCCGGGGCAACCTACCGAAAGTATTGAACCTTTACGTCGGAGGTGACGAACGACGAACGACGCATAGGAGCCACACCGTTAAGTCACTTAAATTAAATGCGTTTCTTTCTTGTGTTTGTTTAGTCTATAAGGTATGTATATATGTGCCTCTTTGCTTGATACAAATGAATAAATACTCGTAAATCAATTCAATTAAAGTTTGAAACGCGCAGAGCGCGGCGCAGCGTCGGTGCGTGGCGGAGGCGGTATTTCGGTAAAGCGAACGCGGTCCGGGAACGTCGCTCCAAAAAACCGCGCGGGATAGCGGAGCGGAGGCGGCGTGTGTGACATATGAAGCAGTAATCGACTCCTCTAAATTTTATAACTGTTCATTTACTTTTCAAGCTGTCCGACTATGGTATGGAACTCTCTGCCCCTTGATGTACGACGGGCTAAATCTAGTGCGTCTTTTTAATCTAGTCTGAAAGAGCACTATTTGTCTCTTCCATAATATTTTTCGATACTGGTCTGTAGTTTACTTTTAGGTGTATGTGTGTTTATTTATTTACTTATTTATGTATGTTTATTGTATATGTATTTATATATAGTGCTTTATGTGTTTTTTATTATTATTATGTTTCTAGTAGTTATTCCTTTTGTTTGCACCACCCACTTATCATGTTTGTTTACTTTATTTCTCCGCAACCCAAAGGTTGTCTGGAAGAAATCGCTCATTTAGCGATAAGACCGCCTGTTGTTTACCTCTGCTTGTATCTTTATGCTGTTTCTATCTGTACTTCTTTTTTGAGGTGTGCAATAAAGCATATTGTCTTGTATTGTAATCGACACTATCGACTGTTATTAGTTTCGGAAAAATCAAAATTTCAAAACCGCCACCGCTCTTCCTTTCAAGCTAAAGGGCCGGCAACCCGCACCGTTAGACTCAGGCGTCCATAGGCTAGCTCCCTTGTTCGCCATTGTATGTAGTATAAAAAACTGTGTGCCACTGTCATGATGAATCTGAATTTGGATGTAGCACGGTGCTCAGTTATGCAAGTGTAAATTGTGTTTGGATTGATTCGGGTGCCCTCGCGACTGCCGACGGGTGAACGGCCGGTGCACGCGAGCCGATCACGTGGTGCGATTAGCACATCTAGGTCACCGGAGCGGCACCTAACTAGGCCGCGGCGGAACCCAACTGAACTAGGCTCGTCACAATGAACTATCATAAATAGACCCCTACAAATCCCACTTTCGTCAGTGCAGCGGGTGATAATACATAGACGCCGTGACGAGAATATCTACGTATTTTTCGTACCCAGAAGGTATACGGGACCCTATTACTAAGACTCCGCTGTCCGTCGGTCCATCTGTCTGTCCGTCTGTCACCAGGCTCTGTATCTCATGAATCGTGATAGCTAGACAGTTGAAATTTTCACAGATGATATATTTCTGTTGCTGCTGTAACAACAAATACTAAAAATAAAATAAAATAAATATTTAAGGGAGCTCCCATACAAAAAAATCTTTTAAAAGTTGCTCGTTGCCTTCATCAGGCGCTGGGTATCAAAATGTATGGGAAAACTAAAATCCGACTCGCACTTGACCAAAATTCTACTTGATGTTATTTAACGTTATTATTACTGACAAATAAATATTATTATTTTAATTAAGTCAAAAATAATAGTACGGAACCCTTGATGCGCGAGTCCGACTCGTACACCGACACGACACCAACAAACAAGCTTACGGCCTGCCTGATTGTAAGCATACTCCGTAGCCTATGGAAGCTTGCGGCTCCAGAAGAATCACAAGCGCATTCTCGATCCTTTATTGACTTGAGGATTCGTTGTTGACAGCTAGAGATATATACAGGTGTCTCACTCTCAGCAAAGCACATGCTCGAGGGCACTGGCGACCTTTCTCACCACCAGGAACACTACATCATCATCATCATCATTCAGCCGAATGACGTCCACTGCTGGACATAGGCCTCCCCCAAAGACTTCCACAATGACCGGTCCTGCGCCACCCGCATCCAGCGGACACCCGCGACCCTTACCAGGTCATCAGTCCACCGTGTGGGGGGCCTGCCCACGCTACGCCTTCCGGTACGTGGTCGACACTCGAGAACCGAACAACACATACTCGTACCTAAAGAGCGATTATTGAATTATTGTCGGTAAGGAAAAATGAGGAGGTATAAAAATGTCGAAATGATGTTTGACGGAGTATAAAAATGTCGAGAAGCAGAAATGGCGAACTGACAATGGTCCGAAAGTAATAATGGCCAGATTTGTCATTCTAAGAAAAGTCCTACTATAAGTGATCTGCAACGGCCCCAGGTCTAGGTAGGTTACGGGGGAAGGTTACACAAAATGAAGGGTCCATGGAAAAACCATGTCTAGTCCATGTACATGTTCTTTCCGTGAGCGTTCGTGGCCCAGCGGCGCCCGCGTACCGCGTGCGGTATGCGAGGTTAAGCAATGTGGGCGCAGGTCAGTTCTTGGATGGGTGACCGCTTTTAGTGGTTACTAACTGAGCGCTCTCGTGCTTTGGAAGGCACGCTAAGCCGTTGATCAGAGGCCTTCGGGTGGCTTGGGAACTTCTAACAGTCAAGCTGCCCACTCACTTGACAAAGGGGGTCGAAGTTGCACCACGTCCGTAGGGAGTACCCACCGTTACCCTACACGTGACCCCTGGGTGGTGCTAAAAGTGCAACATAAACTGGCAACCGTACTTGTCTTCTCGAAGATCTCACGGTTCGTAAATAAATGCCATACTTTACATATACTCTCTGATGTCGTGCATAGTTGTAATTGAGCTATGGACTAATATTTATTTATTTATTTATTTTATTTATTTATATAAGGAGAACCAACAGCTATAATTACAATATTGCAGCTATAATAGTCATACAGAGCCAATTACAGGAACTCACGTTTAGAAATTACATAAGAAAAAAAAAGAACATACGCTTAGGCAATACATACAATGTACAATAATGCAACAAATCACACTTGCAGGAGTTAGACCAATTTAATACAGTATAGAATAACGGAACCTGATTAATCTAAAGTACAGACTGTATTTATTTAAAAAGGAAAAGAGAAGAAGAGAAATCACTTAAGCAAAATACGTGCTCACTAGTTTTCGCCTCTTGGAAGGAATAACACAATTAAATATATCGATATCAAGCTCTCTCGCCAAATTGTTCAGGTTTCGACTAGCCCGGTTAAGGAAACTGTTTTGCCTATATTTGGATGATGTACGCTTCAATGAAATAGGAGGAAAGTATCTATTGGATCGGGATATATGTCACAACATTGAATTCTATCCTAATGATTAAGTTTATAGCTTGTAACTATGCCTTTTCAAATAAATAAATAAATACGATTAAATAAATAACTTTCCGTGCACCCTTCAAATATAATAAAGGTTTCCTCTACAAGTCACATTTCTCAACCGATTCTCGTAAAATTTTGTGAGCAGGTCGATAATTATAATTTATAAGGATTTTCTTTCTAGCTTCCATATAATCAACTTTGACAAAGAACTTCCATATAACTATCCACCTCGATTACAGCTCACGGAGCCACTAGTTTATACTACAACGGTGGCACACAAGTCGCTTAAAAACTAGTGCCTACGCCAATTCTTGGGATTAGGTAGCGGACCAGTATACTTAAGGATGCCACTGGGATAATACTAAGATGATGAACGGTGGCAAACTAGGATACGAAGCAGTCAAGCAGTCAGCGCGTTGCCGACCTATTATTGACAGCGAGTGAGATAGGACTAGGAGTCACTGAGTTCGTGCGACGCGACTGTATCAAGCTGTGGTGGTCCTACAGATCTGCGATATACGGGCGCACTCGGGGATTTGTGAACAGGCTGAGCCTGCACTGAAACCAATTAAGCACAGCCAAGATAGCCCCTCCCGGTACAATACCTGCGACTTGTCCGCAGCAGTCGTCTTGTTGTACAGTCGGCCAAGAAAGTGCACTTTTGTACCTTATTGTACAAACAAATAGAGTCGGGAAGTGACACCACACTCTAGCCAACTTGTCCGTCCGCAATATTCGTCTTGTTGTACAGTGGGCCAAGAAAGTGGTAGCACTTTTTTCCTAATTTAGTAGAGAGTTATCCCCTCCACCACTTTAAAGAGCGACAACCACACTTTTCATACTCGAGAGATATTACTGAATCCAACGATACTACTTGTTGGTATGCACCTGTTCAGTCAAGCAGAAGTTTGATTTTAGCCTCTTGGCCTCCCTACTAATGGGGAATGTCTGAAAATTTTAAAAGTCCTTGATTATTTTTCTAATGGTAGGAATAACCCTCGCCATGAACAGAAAAAAGTTTCAGATTTTTCGGTTGCGCCATATATTTTTTAAAAATATAAACATTTTATATCACCTCGCGTCTGCCCCGTATCAGACTACTACGACATTTCTAAGTCTGTCGAATATTTAAAAAAAAAAACGCCTGCTTGGATCTGTGGTACGCAATGACATTGACAGTTCATCATAGGTTGGTCGTATGACTTGAACTGTCAATGTCATTGCGTACCACAGATCCAAGCAGGCGTTTTTTTTTTAAATATTCGACAGACTTAGAAATGTCGTAGTAGTCTGATACGGGGCAGACGCGAGGTGATATAAAATGTTTGTATTTTTATAAAATATATGGTGCAACCGAAAAATCTGAAACTTTTTTCTGTTAATGGCGACGGTTATTCCTCCCATTAGAAAAATAATCAAGGACTTTTAAAAATTTCAGACATTCCCCATTGTACAAACAAATAGAGTCGGGTGACACCACACTCTAGTCGATATGTTTGGGGTTAGACGGCTTTCGAAGTTCCGACGTGGCGTAGGGCCCGCGTCGCCAACTTTTTTAATACCACGTCGGTGGCATACAAGCCTACGGCCTGCCTGATGGTAACCTGTCGCCGCAGCCTATGCAAGCCTGCAACTGCAGCTGGTGTCACATGCGCATTGCCGACGACATATAAATTGTGTATATTTTCATAGTCACCTTTTAAAGCTTTTTTTATTACGACAGCTCACACGAGGGCATTAAAAATTTTTTTAGCTCACACATTACCTAAAGCGCAAAAAATCCGTCACTGTTAATTTTATGAATTTCATGTCACTCGCGCTATCAAGACGAATCTAATAACGTATTTAATCAAAATCGGTTGAGCCGTTGAGTAGTTACAAGCGGACATGTACTACATAATGTCCTATCGTGTGTCTGACAAGTCTACTGCCCGGCTAGTATGATAGCTTATACCGTCACGTTATATGGCCAAAATGTACTGAAACGTCACATAAACCGCGACGGTATAAGCTATCATACTAGCCGGGCTGGTGATACATTATGCTTATTTCATGGATACACCGTCACACCGCCGTTCACATACACCGTCAAGTTTACCCGCAGCTTCAAGTGCGCTGCAAACTTGACGGTAAGATACGATACGATACGAATACTCTTTTTTTGTTCACCTCACATAAATGAAAAGTTACAGTCACGCTCATTGGCGGCAGTACGGTAGTGGGAAATAAGCTGCAGAGCTTAGCACATCGACGCATGTCTGTGCGTCTTCTACAAACTGTACTTCGGTGAGTGTGCTCAGGAGCTCCATGAGCTCATACCGCCTTCCCCCTTCTTCCATCGGACATCCAGACGCACGGCTGGCTACTATCCTTACATGGTCGAAACTCCTCTAATTCGAACCAAGCGCTATGCATCTTCTTTTATAATGCGCACTTCTAAGGTTTGGAATTCTCTGCCGGCGTCTGTATTTCTGAGTTCATATAACCTGGACCTTTTTAAGGCACGAGTGAATAGGCATCTTCTGGGTGAGCTCGCTTCATCGTCGACCTCATCTTTGCCCCCTGGCTAGATGCTGGCCAAGAGCAATCCCATTTCTAATTTAAAAAAAAAAAAAACAGAAAATAAAAACAGTCATATGTAGGAAGAGGTAGACAACAGGCGGTCTTATCGCTAAAGAGCGACTAGACTGGCTGACTTGATTGCATATAGGTATGGCCAGCATTTTATTTAGTTTTTGCAGTCGGAACGTCGTCGGAAGTCTTTCGACGAGGAACTTCAATAAATGTGATTACCTGTCAGTGGCGAGGGCAATCATATTTTATAGAACTCATTTCCCCTCGGCTTGCCTATTTCATCAGGTAAATTGAGCATTTTTATATTTATTTGCAACTCGCGAAGGAAAACTAAAACTTTACCTCCCCTTAATTGGCTTCTGTTAATTTACCATTTTAACTCTTATATCTTGAGACTGAAACCCGACTCCACAGTAAAACTAAAAAACATTGTTTTGTGGAGCTATGTAATGTATTTCCCGTTTGCAATTGTCTATTAATAATTAAAATAATGGTTTTGGTGCGGGTGGCGCAGGACCGGTCATTGTGGAAGTCTTTGGGGGAGGCCTATGTCCAGCAGTGGACGTCATTCGGCTGACATGATGATGATGAAATAAAATAAAGCTACTTATCTAACGATAACCCACATGATGGGCTAATAACCACCTAATGCAATTATTTTACATATTTCTCGACTTTACGTACGGCAGGTACCCTTAACACTTTAACTGCCAGCGATCTCGTAGCGCTACGCTCGTAGCCGATAACACGCGAAAAACCATATGTAGCGGAAAGCGCCTATGAGACGAGCGCCTACCTATCGAGTTCCTGGCACATTTTCAAGATTTTATATTACAGCTTTCTACAAGAAAGGGTCACTGATCTAAGCCGCGGAAGACCGGACAGACGGACATGGCGAAACTATAAAAGGGTCCATTGTTTACTACGGAACCTTAAAAAAGGTAACTAAGTGGTTTTCTCTATCCCATTATCAGGCGACCTTTGTAATGAATGTCGCGATCGCGGGCACACCGTACAACACAAGGCACGTCTCCTTTGTGCTTGGGTCGACCTAGCACCAGTGTACGAGCTTCGGGGTCATTCGCCGCCGTGCTGTAGCTGTGGCCATGCCCACGATGGTTCTTACGGCCCGGCCACGGTATAGCGGCTGTGGCGGTACCCTAATACATTACGAGTTATCCCAAATAACCGCACACAGTGTCTCGACCGTACAATGAACAGATATAACGATTGCCGCGCTGTAATTCCCGCAAAGTCGTTCGCCGGCTTGGGTCGTGAAACTCGTGAACGCTCTGGTAGGCTCGACTTCTGACTTCAGCGTCAACATTTCTATGGACGCAAGACACCGACGTTTGCAAGATACCACTACAGTACATTACTATAGTGGGTAGGCATTGTGACACTGAAATCATACGTCGCGTATAGTATAAAATAGGAGACCAAGGGCCCTAGCGATGCGTGTGCTCTGCGTACATCAATTCACCCAAGTTGATCTGAAATCGCCGCTGCGTCGCCAATCGCCCAGCCAGAGCGGCCCAGGCCTTAGGGCTTGTTTGTAATGCCAGGCGAGTTCGATTATGCCCTACATAAAAAGTATGGCGCTGCCGGTGCCAACCGCTGAATTCACCTAAGATGCAAGCAATCTATCTGGGGGTACGGTAGTTCCCAAGCAAGAAAAGTCAAAGGGCACTTTAAAAAATATTTTATCCTGTCTTTATCCGTTCTCTACCCTCGCATACGATTCATTAAACTTGTCGCAATTAGGTAAGTACTTTACCTACGTACGTGCTATGTTTTAGTAGGATTATTTAATTCCCAAAATTAACCGACTTCCATAACACATACCTAGTCGTTACTATTTTAGGAAAAAATAGAAGTTACAGAGCGTTACAGAAAACTTAAGAGTGCGCAGTACGTTCGGTTCTCCATACAAACGTATTTACTAATTTCCGACCTAGATATGCCCATTGTGTATACAAAGTTTCATGTTATTCTAGCATGGCATTTTAAAATGAAAGCATAAATACGTTTGTGTGGAGAACCGAGCGTACTGCGCCCTCTTAAGCCACATGACTATGACACAAAATCAAATACTCTTACCGGGATTCGAACCCTGGACCTCTAGCTCCGTAGGCAGTGTCACTACCAACTAGGCTCGAGGCTGACAAACTATAATGAAATAAAAGGCGCATATAAAGTCATCATCATCATCATCATTCAGCCGAATGACGTCCACTGCTGGACATAGGCCTCCCCCAAAGACTTCCACAATGACCGGTCCTGCGCCACCCGCATCCAGCGGACACCCGCGACCCTTACCAGGTCATCAGTCCACCGTGTGGGGGGCCTGCCCACGCTACGCCTTCCGGTACGTGGTCGCCACTCGAGAACCTTCCCGCCCCAACGGCCATCGGTTCTGCGTGCTATGTGCCCCGCCCACTGCCACTTAAGTTTAGCGATTCGAAGGGCTATACCGGTCACTTTGGTTCTGCTGCGGATGGCCTTATTTCTGATGCGATCACGCAGAGAAACTCCCAGCATAGCCCTCTCCATTGCTCTTTGGGCGACTTTGAGCCTTCTTATGAGGCCCATAGTAAGCGACCACGTTTCAGTACCATATGTCATCACTGGCAACACACACTGGTCAAAGACTTTCGTCTTGAGACACTGCGGCATATAAAGTAGCACTTTCGAATTTCGTTCCTCCCTATGGTACACTTACCCCAAGCTTACACTAATATTTGCTTTAGTAACAGTATTATCATTTGATGATCCTTTATATTGCAACGTTATGCGTGTACTCGTATAGCTACGCCTACCCTTTTATTCTTATGGTGATCGTAACCTAAAGCTTATATAACGCTATGAAGATGTCGTTAACAACTTTTGACGACCTGTTTAGCCTAGTTGGTAGTCTGCCTCCGAAGCTAGAGGTCCCGGGTTCGAATCCCGGCCAGGGCATTTATTTGTGCATTTTTCACGGATATTTGTTCTTGGGTCTTGGATGTTTTCTAGGTATTTAAGTATGTATTTATCTATGTATGTATATCGTCGTCTAGTACCCATAGTACAAGCTTTGCTTAGTTTGGGACTAGGTCGATTTGTGTAAGATTGTCCCCCAATATATTATTATTATTACTTAAGGCGAAGGGTAGGGCAACGCATTCTCCCATACACGCTTTGTGCAAGTTTTATTCGTTATTTTTGGCACTACAACACTTAATTTAGTTTTTTGCTTGTACATACGTGTAACCTCAGGTGCTTCTGTATTTTTACTGCTTTTAAGATTCCGTACCTCAAAAGGAAAAAAGCGGCCAAGTGCGTGTCGGATCACGCACAAAAGGTTCCATACAGACACGTAATATAGTCCACACCACATGTAAAACAACTATACAATACATTGAATCAAAAGAGGACGTATCTTCATAGGGAAATCACGGCACTTACGTCCTTTTGTATGGGCAAGACAGTTTTTCAGCGATAACTTAAAAACCGTTAGACCTATCATTATTCAAACTAAAAATCGTTAAAAGTATGTATAAAATTACACCACCTCAATTTTTTTCAGAATTTTAAACTTTATAGCTTGGCACATTAGAGTCCGTTCGTAAAAACTGTCCCCCTGGGGACACAGTTGTTACGACTTTGACGGCTAATATCTTACCAACGGTTGGCTTAAATGGGAAACAAATTAAACCTCTATATCATTTTTAAAGGCCTATCCTATCTATCTCACACGCCTATGTTCATTGAAATTATTTCCTTGTCCCGCGGTCATATGTATGGTTTTCTGCCTTATTTTTTTTTTTGTAATTTCACTTTTCTTTTCTGTAGCCGTTCACTGAATATACCTTCCTACCAAATTTCATAATTGTAGTGCTTATAGTCTCCAAGTAAATCGGCTGTGACATACGGACGGACGGACAGACAAGAGGAATCTACAAGGGTTCCTTTTTCGCCATTTTGGCTACGGAACCCTAAAAACCGCCCCAAGTGCGTCATGCACATAGGGTGACAGCACCAGTAATGGACAAGGACCAATCATGCACCTTGATTCTTATTTAAAAGAAAATAAGAGTTATACATTTTTTATTCAACAATCAATTTAAAACCATATGATCATTGAATTAGGAATGAAGTGTCCATTACTGGTGTTTGTCAGCTTAAAGTGTCCAACACTGGTGGCGTCACCCTACAGGCATGCATTATACAGGTGGTATAACACGCACAAGGAGGCAAAGTTCCTCCTGAGACCGAGCAATTCAAGGCCTGTCACACTGGGATCGTCGACAATTCTGACTGCACGTCTTTGAACCGAGTCACAATGGATACTGTGACAATGGCTAAGTTGGTAGTTTCGAGCTCCCTTTATGTTATCGACTATTACGAGCGTAGCGCTACGAAATCGTTGGTAATTAAAGTATTGAAGAAGGGAAAGGCAAGCTCTTTCCATACAAACTTTGTGCACGTTTTTCTTCGTTTGTTTGCGCTATCAGTTATTATTTTTGGTCAATATGTATTTTCTATTTGCTATTACTAGATTAAAAAAAAATTTTTTTTTAATATTTAACCTGCTTGGCACCTGTTAGGTACCTACAGGTGCCAAGCATGTGCCACACTTATTCCCTGTAAGGAATCTCTTCTCGCTAAACTTAGAAATTAAAATTGATAGTTTGGTAATGGAATTGTTAAGTATTGTTCAGATAATTAAGGATGTAGGGTGGGGAAACTTTGGTCTACGTTGATTGGAAGAGGGCCAGTAGCAATTACGAGATAATGAAATAACATCTACACCCGAAGAAACCACTCATCAGGCGCCGTTGTACCTATAGGGCTATACATATAACTATAATTATAAGATAAGCTTTCATAGTCATAGTCATAGTCAACATCATTTATTCCATTGAGGAAATCTAGGTTTACATTATGACGATTCGGTTTATAGGTGTTTTCCGTTAATTTCGAGGGCTCAATCCGGTGCTACATTACCGCACGCGTACGGTAATCAGCAGATTATGATGATGATGATACATACATATAATCACGCCTGTTTCCCAGAGGGGTAGGCAGATATCACGGGATTCCCACTTGCTACGATCCTGACATACAACTTTCACTACATGAACTTTGATAACATTCTTCATGCATGCGCACCGATATAAGGTACTCCTGACCTGGCCTTTCTGCAGAATGTCTCTCTGTCTCTTTCTTCAGACGGGATATAGTATTAGAATAATCCATGTCGGATTCCAATTCAATACTGAAGTCGAATTGCCCCTTTTCGTTGACAAACAGGGTTAGTTACAGGGAAGTTACAAGTTACACGAACAAATTCGCGTGTGCCTCGCCGCGCCCGAGCCAGCCCGAGCGCTTACCGACTCCACCCCCGGTTTATTTGGCGAACAAATAAACTTATGAACTTGGGAAGCTTTGTTTGAAAGGCAGTTTATAATTAGTTGCGAACTTCCTCGTAACTATCTTACTTCACATGGACTTTTCCACGTCGTTTGGTAGTCAAATTCTTACGCCGCGCTTCATTTTATTACCAGAATAAGTAATACAATGGAATCCAAGAGAAAACATAATCTGGAAAGTACTACTCGTAGTAAGTAGGTACAGTAATTGCTTATTTAATCCGTTATTTAATTATACCCGTATTTGCATAAAATTAAACTTCATTGTAGTAGAAATTTGACATTGGACCCGGGTATGTCCTTAAACTACGACCAAGACCACCGGGGAATGGGCAGCAGCATTCCTATAGTGCGGTGGACATACTGCGATCGCCAACCCGCATGTCAAGCGTGGCGATTATGGCATTTACCCCCCATGAAATTGGGGGAGGCCTATGTCCAGCAGTGGACGTCCTAGGGCTGATATGGTGGTGGTGGTAGTAGTAGAAATGTTCATTTTGATTTTTTCAATGTTTGGGGCTTATTTGAAGTTTATGATATAAATGAATAATCGACAATTGACAATAGATTAGTCCCGTTACCGTCAACAGCAAATATTAAGTTTATTTTTAAGTTATATTTTAAGCTTATTTGTACTGTTTTTTTGTTTAGTTCACAGTAAAAATAAATGACCATTTTAGTACCTTGTCACTTTCACTAACTTTGACGCATCCCAACTGTCACAGTATTGTTACGTTAGTGCGACAAAGTACTAAAATGATCATTTACATTTTCTCTTGACTGTACCTACAGATACCAGGAAGTCATCATTATTATTGGCCACAGCATCAACTTATCGTAGATGTTCGTTGCGTCGCTTGTGGGTTTACGGGTTCGCGCATCGTCGTTGAGGGCTGTAAAGTCCTAGCAGCGCGACCATTTAACATCAACATTTAACATTTAACATTATATTATTTAACATCTGTCATGTCAAATTGCGAAATAATGTCTAGTCGTATTCAGCCATTCAGAGTTTAGCCGACGGGAAAGCATTATTCACTACCGCAGACCTTTCTATGATCTGAGTTTTTACACAGTATTTATAAGTATATATGGAAGTGTTTTGAGTGTTTCAATTCGCCAACAAACTGTCTTGCAGTTTGGCGAGAAAAATGTGTTTTTGTATACACTGTGTAATTATTGTTAAAAAAAAATTAAAAAAAAAACCTTCATTCCATCTGTACACATTTTTATGATATGTCTTTATTGTGTACAGATAATAAAGTTCCTGACTGTACTAGTTATAAAGATCAACTCGTCATTAGCTTTGAGGTACCGTGGAGACGTGTCAGCACGGACAAGTTATCAGTGCACATAAATCAGCGGTCGGCCTTACACCCTGGAGCTGCTGTAGCATAAATTACAGACTGTCGCGTCAGGCTTAGTTGGCTTGGAGACGGGGCCGTTTTAGGGTTCGGTTCCTATGGCACCAGCCATTCTTATTAACTGATTTGGAAAAAAGGAGGAGTTTCTCAATTGGTCGGTTTTTTTATTATAATAATAATTCACTTTATTTCAGACACATGGTCCATAGTCGTTAATAACAATGGTGCTTGCATATCCATTTTAGTTTATCTTAACCCTTTAACCGCCGATAGTTTTTCATCGAACATGCCCGGGTCGCCGCCGATACGAAGTTATTCATTTTTTTATGTATACATTAATCAAATTAGAATCCGTGAGAGAGATGAATATACGTACTGTGTAAATCATATCAGACATTTGTCTTATTTATCAGACTGCGGCGAAATGAGCTGGATATTTTATGTCTTATATATCAGACTATGGCGGTTAAAAGGTTAAAACTTATTTACAGTCTTTGTACTTGGGAACATGCAATGTTCCCTTACGATTACTTGGAGCCTAGTGGACCGATTACAAAAAATATTTTTTTGTTTGATAGGGTATGTTTTCTAGTTGGTCCCATTGTCATCCAGTCTGGATCTGATGACGGGGTCTTGGAAAAACCGAAGGAACTAAAATTATATTACATAGCAGGAAGGACCGAGTGTAAATATGTAAAAGTTTGGATTCGGTGTTTTTTTTGTTAAAATTTTACTTGTTTTTTACTGTCTGTCATAGTCGCAGGGGTGTATGGAATTAACGTCGTTTTTAGAATGTCACTGACACGAATATTTGTGCTTAATCCATAGAAATACACGAGCTCAAAGGCTAAATCGAAATAATTGGTGTCAAACTAAGCACATTTAATAAGTGTACCTGGTTACTAACTACTTAAATAACTTCTTTAGTAATTTTAATTAATTAATGAGTAAATTTAAAATACCATTATCATTATGTAAATGACACGCAGCACGGATATTCGCAAGGGTGAAATGTGTTAATAATAAGTAGATGGCATTTCATTCAAATTTAGGGTTCCGTAGTGAACAAGGCACCCTTAGTTTCGGTTTCGCTATGTCCGTCCGTCTGTACGTCTGGCCGCGGCTTAGCTCAGTAACCATTATTACTAGAAAGCTGTAATTTGACATAAGTATAGCATATAATTATCAATCACGCTGAAAAAACGCCCGCCCACCCGTGACATTATGCGGATACGAAACACGGAACTCTACATTGCGCGTGGCACGACACGCACTTGGCTGCTTTTTACGCGCCTACCCGTTCAAATCCTGGAGGATTTAGTGATCATTCGTGTTGGGAGAATGATCGTTGAAAGCTTACCATGTATGCTCTATCGCTTCTACGTTTTTCGATTTAGCCAATATAATATTAAAAGATCGAGCTAACTTAGGTTGATAGACACTTACCTTTGTACTATAGCTAAAAAACTCAAGTTTAAAGCCGCTTTTGTATGTAGCTGTGGCGTCTTCGAATAGGCATTTGTTTTGTGTGTATTACAAATTTTAAATAACACGCCACAACTATAGGTACACTGTGGAAAGATAAGTCGGGCCCTGGAGGGAAACTACCTTAAAACGTTGAGATAGCTCAATTTTCTGAAAGGAAACATTATTTTATTTCTCCTAAGCATTAAAACTGCATACACAGATTTTTGAAAAATGTACAGGTAGCAAAAAATTGAATTTTTTTTTTACATTTTTGTCAAAAAAAATGTTTGATGCCATCCTATTTCTATCAAGGAACAAGAACTTATTAGAGACCGACCTAGTCTAGGATACAAGACAGGCCGAAAATAAAAATAAAGAAATTTTGCACAATTAGTATTGAAAAAAGGTATCTTGTTCAAAAATCTGTGAATGCAGTTTTATTGCTTAGGAGAAATAAAATAATGTTTCCTTTAAGAAAATTGAGCTATCTCCACGTTTTCAGGTAGTTTCCCTCCAGGGCCCGACTTATCTTTCCACCCTGTATAAAGGCAAACAGACTCCATACTTTTCCACTCTTACTCGGCCTCCCCTACTATATGTATAATTTGAGGAGCTCCCTCGATTTCTCCAATATCATCATACCGTCATCAAATCCAGACTTGATGACAAGGGGCCAACTGGAAAACATACCCCACCAAACAAAAAAAAATAGAAATCGGTCCAATAGACCGAGTAATCGGTGAACATACAATAAAAAAAATATTCCGACGAATTGAAAACCTACTCCTTTTTTTGAAGTCGGTTCAAAAGGACGCTTCCTTAGAGCATATAGCTGCAGTATCTCATACTCCTTGTGTCTAATTTTTTTTTTCAATTCGGTTAAAATTTTGATCTAAAGTTATGATATGAGATTATAGGCTGCCAGGCAATGCAGTTTTTGAGGTAGTATCAAGTTATGAGTCGTAATAGTTTTTGAATATTTTGTTTTATAACGTATTTTTGGTATTTTTTGTGTTTTTAATGTAAATAGTTATTAATATCATTCCATAAGAGTAAAAAAAATACACACAAGCAATCTTTAAAGAAAAAAAAGGAACAAAACTTTTTTTAACTGGGATAACTTGGAAATAATTGCTGGCTCGCTCATTAGTGGACCGTTGAACTTTTTGCTCCTGCTACAGGGCCCACCCTGTACAAAAGGGGCTTTATGTAAGTGTTTTACCTGTAACTAATACAAGAGCCAAATCATATTCTTTATCCCATACAAGAGATCGCCCTTGGCCGGTTCTTCGAAGCGCGATAAAAAGGGAATTAAGCCGTGAGATAGATCCTCACATTCGATTACGCGTCGCCTCATGCGGCCCTCGGGAGACTTGGGGGTTCCCCCCGCCCGGCTAAAGCCTCCATTCACTGAGAACTTGTTACTTAAGTAAGAAGGTATTTTTCCTTGCCACCTGCTTGACGATGACGATATAATTATACAGGCTGATTCGGGAGACGTGAGCAAAAAAAAAACAAAAATCTTTATTTGGTATCATGCTGGTCGTAACAAATGAATGTGGCCGACCCCTCCGTAAGTATGACAATACTTGTGTTAGGAGATGCCGCTCCTTCCATCCGGAGTTATACAGGCTGACTTCTAATTGGTAATACAAAATATAAAATGTTAATCTGATTCATGTTTATGAACATCTTTTACTATGGGACCAACTAAATGTAATTAAAAAATCAGCTGTTTCATAGGATATGTAGGTCTCCAATCGACAGACCAAACTGTATGAAACAGTAATCCCATAGTAAAAGATGTTCAAAATCATAGTCAGATTAATATTTTTATATTCTGTATTACTAGAAGTCATCTGTATACAAGCAGAACCAACCCACTCAATCCCACTCATATACATAGTAAATGTTTATGGAATATGGTTTGTTGACCATGGATTTAAGTGAAAAACCCACACCAATTTCCTTTTTACGGTTCCGTAGCCAAAATGGCGATAACGGAACCTTTATAGTTTCGTCATATCTGTCCGTCCGTTTGTCCCTATGTCACAGCCGATTCACTCGAAGAGGATTAGCATTAGCACTACAATTATGAGATTTGATCGGAAGGTGTATTCTATGAAACGCTACAGAAAAGTGATGTGAAATAACGTAAAAATATAAAAATATAGGGGGCACCCCGTACATGTAACCCGGGAATGAATAAAACAATTTGAACGCACAAAGGCGTGTGCGGTAATATATTGTGGCGCAAAGTAGCGTGTCTGTGCGTCTTCTAAAAATTGTACTTCGGTGAGTGTGCTCAGGAGCTCCATGAGCTCATACCGCCTTCCCCCTTCTTCCATCGGACATCCAGACGTACGGCTGGCTACCATCCTTACCTGGTCGAAATTCCTCTAGTTCGAACCAAGCGCTTTGCTTCTTTTTTTATAATGCGCACTTCTAAGGTTTGGAATTCTCTGCCGGCGTCTGTATTTCCGAGTTCATATAACCTGGACCTTTTTAAGTGAACAGGCATCTTCTGAGTGACCTCGCTTCATCGTCGGCCTCATCTTTGCCCCCTGGCTAGATGCTGGCCAAGAGCAATCCCATTTTTAATAATAAAAAAAAATGGATAAACCTTTAAAAATGAAATAAAAGTTGCTAAAAAAATATTCCATTTAAGTCAACCGTTGGTGAGATATTAGCTGTCAAAGCCGTAAAAAGTGTGTCCTCCCCTCTAATATTCAAACTTAGAAGTTTAAATTTTGAATGAAATAAAATGGGATGGTGTACATTAATAAAAACATTCAACGATTTTTGGTTTGAACAAGATAGGTTTAACGGTTTTTGAGTTATCGCTGAAAAACTGTCTTGCCCAAGCAAAAGGACGTAAAATGCTAAGAGTTTCCTATGAAGATACGACCTTTTATGATTCAATGTATTGTATAGTGGTTTTAAATGTGGACTAATATGTGTCGGTACGGAACTCTTCTTTGAGCGTGTTCCGACACGCACTTAGCCGGTTTTTTTTAACTTTTTGTTAGTACACTTCCACTGCCAACGATTTCGTAGCGCTACGCTCGTAGCGGATAACATGCGTAAAACCGTATGTAGCGGAAAGCGCCCACCTAGCGGGTCCCTGGCACTGAAAGGTCTGAAAGTGTTAATTCTCTACAATCATTGTTACTCTACAACAGCTAGTCAATAAAGATAAACCCTCATTATTAACTATTCCGACACATCACTTTGATTATGAAGAATAACTGTTGTTCAACAAGAGAGGAAAGTTGTTTTTTGCCCCTTCACTTAAATGAGTGTTTCCTGACTGCGCGGAAGCGGGGCGATACATTATTTTTTAATATCACGTCTGTGGCAAACAAAAGTACGGCCCGCTTGATGGTAAGCGGTCACAACTCCAGGGGTGTCACATGCGCGCTGCAGACCCTTTAACAAATGCAGTAGTGCCTTGTTTCTGCGCATGATATTACTTAGGCACTGAGTAAACGTAAGACGGACAGTATCTCGTCAAGCTAGAAAACCTCTGCGACATCACATCAGTCAACTCACGATAAAAGAACAAAATACCACATGCAGATCCCGCTCTGTCAAGTCAAAAAGTCGTCTAAGTAGGTAACAAGAATCAGTAAATTAAACTATGAGAGCTTCAAAGCAAGTTGGAGTTCGCTTAAGCCTAGCTTTATAAACCTGCCCGCGAAATCTTAAGTGGATTAGAAAATGATTGGCTTTGGTGACAGCCGAGGCGTGTACTTAATGAAGCTATGCTATTCACATCCTGTCTCAAGTCGCCTCACCACTCATCTCTTGATCTCTCGCCTCAACTAGAACCCGAGATTCATGACGGGTACGAGTATGTAGACTACATTGTTCCGATTGGTTACTCGGAATTTATTCTCCGATGTTTTCTTTTGTTTTTATTTAAAGAATTGTACTTGGTTAATATAAGTTTATTATTATGGTTATTACTTTTTTATACAGTAATCCTGCCGTTGGCCTCTGTGTCGCCTCTTGTCTTAGATAAGGTCCCCACCGAAAATCAGCGCCTCTGCTTGCTGAGTCTTGCCGTGGCTTCATGCTGAGTGGGGATCCTTTTTAACGTCTTGTTATGTTATTTTATGTGTTTGTATTTTTATTTCTTGTGTGACGTTAAATAAATGTATTTCTTTATTTCTTCTTTCTTTCTAATTGGCGGGTGCCAATTTGTTAAGCCAGTTGTCATTAGGGGTGAACTGAAAACAAGCGCTGTGTGGCTCTGTATTATATCGTAGCAAACGCTGAGTTCACTCCGATTGTCACACTAATGTGCGTGGTTTTATTTTGTGAAGTAATTTAAGTACCTATTTATGTTTACTTTTGACTATTTCTATAGTACGTTATGGGACAATAAACTTCTATTCTATGCTATTTATTTATTTTTAGAAACCTTCGATCCGTTTCAAGGAAAAAAAAATCGATTATAAAAAAAAGTAAGCTACATAATTCCCTATCCCATGAAATGAAATCATCCACGGTGATACTGTCGTATAGTGGCAAATAATTTTTAGTATTTTGAAATTCCGAGTAGATGGCTTCGGAAAAATTACCATTTCTTCTAAATTTTTGGGGTCCCCAATGTCCCCATTCGTAAGTAGACCGTGCGTAATCCGAATTCCGAAGTTGGACTTATATTGGTCGACTGGTTTGCTGAAAGCCAAGTTGTCGGTATTTCGGTCGGTAGGCCTTATGAAACTTATGAATGCGAACCCTGTGGGGAACGGGGAAGCCTGTAAAATTACGTTAAGTATTTTTATTGCAATCAGCGAGATCAAAAGCGTCGCCTTGGGCGAAATGAGAAAAAGCATTTCCTGCTTAGTAATTAACTTTACAGTAAATTAAAATAGGTAGGTACTGTCTTTAAGAAAATGTGGCTTAGTTATGAAAGTGCCCTTAAATAAAATTGGGTTGTTTTGCTCTGTGGAGACATAGTTTTTAGGGTTCCGTACCCAGAGAGATAACACGGGACCCTATTACCACCTATTACTATGACTCCGCTGTCCGTCCGTCCGTCCGTCCGTTTGTCACCAGGCTGTATCTCATGAACCGTGATAGCTAGACAGTTGAAATTTTCACAGATGATGTATTTCTGTTGCCGCTATAACAACAAATACCAAATATTTAAGGGAGCTCCCATAAATAAAAAAACTTTTAAAATGTTGCTCGTTGCCTTCATCAGGCGCAGGTTCTCAAAATGTATGGGAAATTTAAAATCTGACTCGCACTTGACCACAATTCTACTTGATATTATTTGACGTTATTATTACTGATAAAAATATATTATTATATTTAAATTAAATTAAAAAGGTCTATACAACATTAGACACTTTATTATAATCTTTTTTAATTTAATTATGTATGTATGTAGATAAATAAATAAATATTGGGCGGACAATCTTACACAAATCGACATATGGGTACTAGACGACGATATACATACTTATATAGATAAATATGTACTTAAATACATAGAGAACATCCAAGACCCAAGATCAAAATCTGTACTAAATAAATAATAATCTTACACAAATCGACCTAGTCCCAAACTAAGCAAAGCTTGTACTATGGGTACTAGACGACGATATACATACTTATATAGATAAATACATACTTAAATACATAGAAAACATCCAAGACCCAAGAACAACTATCCGTGAAAAATGCACAAATAAATGCCCTGGCCGGGATTTGAACCCGGGACCTCTAGCTTCGGAGGCAGAGTCACTACCAACTAGGCTAAACAGGTCGTCAAAAATGCACAAATAATGTATGTATTTGTGTGATGTATGTTAATTAATAAGATAATAGTACGGAACCCTTCGTGCGCGAGTCCTACTCGCACTTGGCCGGTTTTTTTTATGTATGTAATAAAATAAATTGTTGTTTTCATAGGCGTAGTTCATCCTGTACAATATAACAAGCGTGGTAAGTTAAGCCGACTTCAGTGACATTTTATACTGAATGTTGAAATTAGAAATGAAGAGGCTATGGTACTAATTGGCTCGAGTCGCAAAGGAAATGAGTAGTATACGTATGTATACATATCTACAGCCTGAAAATAACTATGATTAGGTATAAAAATTACAATGTTGTAGGCGAGACAAAAAAAATACGATGTTGTATTTAACAACATATAATAACTATGAAAAAGTCAAGAGTCAGCGCTGGTCTTCCGACATATGATACCACACAATACGTACGTCTGGCACTAGAAGCGAGGTGTACCAGTGCATTCATTGTGCAATCCTAGAGTTCTCAGAGTCGCTTTATCAGAGCGCATAGTGTGTATGGCGGCCGTTGTGGAGTTTTAAATGATTTAAAAGCGGTGAGTCAAGAAAAGTGAAATGAATCGCGACAATGCGAATAACGTACCTATAAGCAGGTTATAAGCTATTGCGGTGTGCGAAGCGTCGGCCGACCGTCGACCGGCAGGCAAGTGCCTCCGGAGCTTTGTAGCTAACTGGGTCACCCGCCCACTGCCGCCATAAGCACAGTCCACTACAACGATAACCATTCCTAATAATGCTCCCTTGTTATATTTGTTTTCAATCTTATAACAGAAGTTATTAGTAATTATTAGTAATCACATAGATTGTAACATATTATTAGAAAACATTTCCTTTAAAATTTCTCGTTTCCACTCACGTTCTAAGCCTACCTTTTCTAAATTAATCCTGTGATACAAAGTATGATAAAAATTCATTATTTAGGCGCAGTACTAATTTGTATAATGAATAGATGTTTTCGCTCATACTCGTTTCTTAAAATATATTTCGACAAATTTTGTTTCCTAGATAATAATATTGATGATATAAATGGTATAAAATTTTATTGTTGAAACAAGTGGTAATATAGTTGAGACAAATGGTAATATTGTTTAAATAAGTATAGTACAGTGCCTAATATTCAATCCCCTTTGCATGTTTTATTACTTACTCTGTTTGCCATTTTATGGGTTGTGATTATAATCGCATAATTTTACATTAATTGGTTATATTAGTGATATAGGACACTTTAGGCCTATTTTGTACCCATTTTTGTAATTATTATTACATTTAAATGGCTGTTTGCTTTCTAAATAAATTAAAAAAAAGAATTTAAAAGAAAAACAATACCTACCCAACCCAACTGAAGTGCTTAGCAGTCGCACATAATTATTAGAGTGAGAATATCGATTAAAAAATTCAGAATAAATCACTCTTTCTTTTAATAAAGGCACTTACTTTTAATAAAGGCTTTCCTAATTTTTTGGACCGCGTTTTACACAGAATATTTTAGATTGTACCGCGGCTTAGGTACGATTAAATTAACGATTGAGAAAGGTGACAAACAAACCCACTTCGATTCCTCATGGATTTCGTCAACATATCTTCACCAAAATTGTATGATATGGGACCAATCAGGAGGTACCTAAAGGGGACAGGAGGTACAAAAAAGTTACCTAATCGATTTATAAATGACGGAGTTCTGAAAATACAACCGAATGGAAAACTTAATCCTTTTTTGAAGACGTTTAAAACAGGAACACAGGGCGGAATGACTAAGTAGGTACATTATTTCAATTTATAAAGCTACTAGCATTTGCCTGCGGCTTCGCCCGCGTACTAAGCGTAATTGTTAACCGTCTACAAAAAAGAGGTTTACTGTTTGACCAGTATATATGTATGTAGGTATGTATGTATGTTTGTCCACGATTATCTCGCGTTTGGCTGAACCGATTTAGGTGCGGTTTCCATAATAGTAGTTATTACATTCTTGGGGTTTCGGTATACGAAGTTTGGTGATTGTGATTCATTAAAAGGAGCATCCAAAAAGAAAATTTGGCTTCACTTTCATTCGCACTCCTTACTGTTAGTCCGTCTGTTACAACCGAGTTGCTTTTACTGGACCGATTGAATTGAAATTTGGCACAAACTATCAAGAATTCAGAGCGCTCGTGGCCCAGCGGCACCCGCCTACCGCGTGCGGTATGTGAGGTTAAGCAATGTGGGTGCAGGTCAGGTCTTGGATGGGTGACCGCTTTGAGTAGTTACTAACTGAGCGCTCTCGTGCTTTGGAAGGCACGTTAAGCCGTTGATCCCGGCTGCTGTTTACGACAGCAGTCGTTAAGCCAAGTTAGAGGCCTTCGGGCGGCTTGAGAACTTCTAACAGTCAAGTTGCCCTCTCACTTGACAAAGGGGGGTCGAAGTTGCACTACGTCCGTAGGGAGTACCCACCGTTACCCTACACGTGACCCCTGGGTGGTGCTAAAAGTGCAACAAAAACTGGCAACCGTACTTGTCTTCCCGAAGATCTCACGGTTCGTTAATAAATGCCACACAATTAAAATTTTTTTTAAGGTTGATTTAAATGAAAAAAATATCGAAAACTCTATGTCGTTTTTAAAAGCCAATCCATAGATACCCCACATGCCTATATATATAGTAACAATAAACTTTTTTTTACAATCCCTGGCATGCATGGAGTGACAAATTTTACCTCAGATTCGTATTAAGAGACCTCTCGGACGCTCAGATCTCGATTTTGAACGAAATCGGGACGGAAAAAAAAATCAATATGGCCACCACTTATACAAATTTTACCTGGGATTCGTATTAAGAGACCTCTCGGACAATCAGATATCGATTTTTAACGAAATCAGGACGGAAATGAAGAAAATCAATATGGCCGCCACTTTTTCCAAATTTTACCTCTAATTCGTATTACGAGACCTGTCGGACGCCCAGATATCGATTATGAACGAAATCGTTTTGGAAATGAAGAAAATCAATATGGCTGCCACTTTTTCTAAATTTTACCTCGGATTCGTATTACGAGGCCTCTCAGACGCTCAGATATCGATTTTGAACGAAATCGGTTTGGAAATGAAGAAAATCAATATGGCTGCCACTTTTTCCAAATTTTACCTCGGATTCGTATTAAGAGACCTTGTGGACGCTAAGACATCGATTTTTAACGAAATCGGGACGGAAATGAAGAAAATTAATATGGCGGCCACTATTTCCAAATTTTACCTCGCATTCGTATTACGAGACCTGTCGGACGCTCAGATATCGATTTTGTACGAAATCGGGAAGGAAATGAAGAAAATCAATATGGCTGCGACACAGAATAAGGAATAGTACAAGTACAGAAATTTCACTCCCTAACAAAAACGGCGTTTAGGCATAAGAAACGTGCCTACTCTCTGCATCTCTGTCTATCGCATAACTTGTATTCATTCACGCGCGGCACGTGTAGCCCTAGGGTTGTCACGCCAAAAATACTTCAATGATGCAAAAAATGTTGTACCTCACCAGATGTCGCTTAAGTACAGTGAACCGATATTAATTAAGTACATGTTACTTCACAAGAATAATAAATCTCGTATTTTTTTAACGAACCATCTAACGATACCCTACACGGTGGGTTTTGCAAGAAGAAAAAATGCATCCCCATTTTACGTGTAGGGGAAGTACCTTCAAACTACATATATAGTACTACATATATATATTTTTTGTAATTTTAAAATAATTATTTAAGAAAATAGCCAAATAATTACCATTCCCCCTTCATCTCCGAAACTACTGGTTCTAAAATAAATAATAAATACATTTCAAATCATCAACCAACAGGTTTTGTCGGACATACAAATCAACAACAAACACGTCACAACTGCATACAACAGCCCGGCTAGTATGATAGCTTATACCGTCACGTTATATGGCCAAAATGTACTGAAACGTCACATAAAACGTGACGGTATAAGCTATCATACTAGTCGGGCAGTACAGGTCATCTTATTATGTTTTTCAGCTACTTATACTTACCTTTGTCCGTGTTTCAAATGCTATGGCCACAATAAACTACCTAAATAGGAGAACTATTATGTAGCTAATCAAGTAAAATAAATTTAATAACGCGTGTTTCATTTTAATAAAATAACAGTTAGTTACTTAATAAGTAAAACGTCGGAAATGGTGAGTTTAAGCTATAAGTACCTAACAAGTAGCCAGGTGGTTCGTATCGTATTTATTTGTATTTTAACTTACAAGTTGATAATTTTAAACACCAACCAATAATTTTAAACACCAACCAACACTAAATAAGTACTTATTATTACATATACCAAACTAAAATAAAAACTTACCGTTCAAATTTGTAGGCAACTGAAAAAAAGATACACCAACGTTCTTTCGGGTATTCAAACAACCATATACACAGAACATGTGTGGCCGGTTATCGGTTTCATCGTGAGTTTTTTAAATCACACAAAAATTTACGTAGTAACGCGCGGTTCGTCGCGATCAAGTCGGCGGCGCGCGGCAGCGGATCACAAAACGACGCGTACGTACATGCTCGGACGGTGACGGCCCGCGACTGACAGCTACTTTCGGGGTTTTCGAGCGTTAGGTTATTAACGCGGCGCGCTACACCCATTGCAAGCCCCTTGGCTGCGACTTTTTTCAAATTTTACCTCGGATTCGTAATAAGAGACATCTCGGACGCTCAGATATCTATTTTGAACGAAATTGGGACGGAAATTAAGAAAATCAATATGGCTGCCACTTATCCCAATTTTACCTCGGAGTCGTATTAGGGAACCTGTCGGACGCTCAGATAACAATTTTGAACGAAATCGCAACGGAAATGAAGAAAATTAATATGGCCGTTACTTTATTCAAAGTTTACCTCGGATTCCTATTAAGAGTCCTCGCGGACGCTCAAATATCGATTTTTATCGAAATCGTATCGGACGGCACTGATTAATAAAACCACTTACTTACAATACATTGAATCAATAAAGGTCGTCTCTTCATAGGGAATTCACGGCATTTCATGCACCTTAAGATCTTATAAGGAACCTACATGCCAAATTTGGTATCTCTCGAGCCAGTAGTGTGGGCTGTGCGTTGATTTGTCACTCACTCAGTCAGTCAGTTTCTTCTTGCACTTTGGCAAAAACTTTTAAAAGTTTTCATGTCCGTAATATAAAATTTTGAAATCAATGCGATTTTAAAAATTAACGACCCAAAAAACCATAAAAACGACACCCATATTAATATTTAGACATTCTAACCCCTTTGGAACCCAACAGAGGGAATGGTATTTCACGTCCTCCACGTGGGATTTTAAAATCATTGTTGTTTTCGTAATCAGCGATCCGATAAACCATAGAAACAACACCTACCCATATCGATTTTCAGAATTTGTCACCACATTTCCCCCTTTTAGGGTTTGATTTCTCATAAAACCTGAAACACATGTTTACTCATTTATCGTTATAAATACTCCTGCGAAGTTTCGAATAAAATAGTTCAACTAATCTTGATTCCCCACACACACTTCGAACCCCCATTTTACCCCCTTAGGGGTTGAATTTTGAAAAGTAATTTCTTAATGCACCTCTAGACCTTATATGGAACCTACATACTAAATTTAGAATCTCTAGAACCAGCAGTTTGGGCTGTGCGATGATATGCCACTCGCTCAGTCAGTCAGTTATTTCTTGCAATTTGGCACAAACTTTTAAAAGTTTTCATGTCCCCACTACATTAAATTTCAAAATCGATGCCATTTTCGTAATGAACGTTCCAAAAAACCATAAAAACGACACCCATATTAATATTTAGACATTTCATCTCCCTCGCACCCCAACAGGGGGGATGGTATTTCATGTCCTGCACGTGGGATTTCAAAATCATTGTTATTTTCGTTATCAGCGACCCGATAAACCCAAAAAACAATACCCATGTCGATTTTCAGAATTTTTCACCACATTTCCCCCTTTTACGGGTTGATTTTTCAGAAAGCCTGAAACACGTGTTTACTCATTTATCGTTAGAAATTCTTCTGTGAAGTTTCGAATAAAATAGTCCAGCCAATCTTGTTTCCCCATACAAACTTCGGACTCCCATTTCACCCCCTTAGGGGTTGAATTTTGAAAAATCCTTTCTTAGTGCACCCCTAGACCTTATAAGGAACCTACGTGCCAAATTTGGAATCTCTAGGACCAGCGGTTTGGGCTGTGCGTTGATATGTCAGTCAGTCAGTCAGTCAGTCAGTCAGTCAGTCAGTTTCTTCTTTTATATATTTAGATTGCTACAAAGCGCGCCAAATGAGTACAAATCTTCGACATAATTAGATAATTCCAAATTACAAACATCCAATATGTAGATGGCTCATCATCATAATCAGCCTATTTATACGTCTCACGGAACACATACACTCGGCAAAATATGAAATTTCCCATCAGATAATGTTCAAACATATGAATATTATAATATACATTTGACATGAAAAAGGGAAATGTAAATCCGAGGAAAACAGCTTAACAAAATCTCGAATGGACTTTTTACCCAATATGATTAATGGAAATTTTAGCCCGCCCTACTCTAGCAATTCTCATTTCACAGAAAATCTTCTCTGGGCGCTTAAATAACTTATAAAAATGTAAATAGATGCGAATGGAATGATAACAAGCAGTCCATTGACGCCTAAAACGCTCAGAAGGTAAAATTAGCGATCACTTTAAGGGATCCCTCCATTAACCTTCGAGTACTTAATTAAGTGCGATCGTCGACTATAAATATCTAGCTCACCGCTATAATGGCTCGTCTAATGCAAGATGAAGCACCTTCCCTTACACGCCACGTGAGAGACCCTCTATCCCCGCTAGCCCCAAAGTTGAAAAGGACAATTACATCAACGTGTCGATAACGACGGCTATCACAGTGTTTATCTTATCCCGCGACTGACCCCCTAATCTAGGGCGGGGAGCGGCGGGCTCAATGGCCTCTCCACTCTCGCAATAGAACTTCATTCCCGTGACAGGGCCGCTAATCCCCGATCTCGGAAATGAGAATCGCACCTGAGCAGCGGATTAACACTTGGGAACAGATTCTCGGGGAAAACTCTCTAGAAACGTCGGTAATAAAGGAAAATAAATTAATATCGCGTTAGACCCGTATAAGAGCCCCCCTATGACGACAATACGTATTTAGTCTTCCTAAGGAAATAGGCGATGAAACTAAATACTTATACATAAAGTTTGTTAAGAAGTTAAAAACATATTTTTATAGAGAACTGTGTTTATCCTGTGCAAGAATTCCTAAATGTAAATAAATATTAAGTATAAAATAATATTGTTAGAATAGATTAGGCACTTATCCTTCATATTAATAGATATTAGTCACAGGTTACTGTGATTTGTATTGTATACCTATTACCTACCTATAAGACATAGGTAAATTTGCAATACAATAGGGTTTCATCTTTTACCTTAAATTGTAGCTAATTAAGAACCAGTTATGTCAACATGAGGGCAATAATTAGTTATTTGTTCAACAAGAGAGCAAAGTAATTTTTTGCTGCGAGTGTTGATGTTGAGTCCCGAGCAAGCGAAAGATTCTATAATTGAATCACGAGCGTAGCGAGACTCAAAGACACGAGATGCAAATATCTTTTCCCCTCACTAGCTCGGAAAGCCGTCTTTTATCTTTTGAAACAATACCTAATTTACCTTTATTTAACGATTTTAAGTAGTAAACCTTAAGATTCTATAACTAACATTTTTTTTAATAATGATATTGACTATAATAATTGTAAACGCAAAAGTTGAGTCGATGCAATTTCAAAACGCATCGTCAGAAATGTCATCAATGTCAATGTCAACTAAAATAACTTCTCACAGACTCCGACTCACGTAAATATACACAACCTCCAGAGTTTTCTGTTATAATATCGTAAAAAAATCAGGGATTCCAGTGATGGAAATCATGCCTGTGGAACTGTTTCTTTTTGTATGTTGCACTTTCCTCGCTATAGTGAGGAAAAAAGTTTTGTGTTACACACGGGTGCAAAGTTGCATTTTACTTCTCGTGTGTTGAAACACTCGCTACGCTCAGGATTCTATTTTAGAACTACTCGCTTCGCTTGCGGTTCAACTATAGAATCCTTTCGCTGGCTCGTGTTTCAATTCGCACTCGCGAGTAAAATACAACTTTGCACCCTTGTATAACAAATAACTATTGCTCTCGTGTGATACATACAACTTTTCAGCTCAGCGACGAGAACTTATAACGCAAAGGAATAGTGACAAAGAGAATGAAGTTACTTAAACTAACCTACGATATGAAAAATTAAAAAGTTAGTTTTTTTCACGCTCGCAGCAAAATTGCATTTTGCTCACTGGTTTCAAGCCGGGAAAGTCGTTGTCCCCTCACTAGCTCGAAAAGCCGTCTTTTATCCTTTGAAACAAGCGGGTAAAGACGCATTTTATCCAAAAGTGGGGAAACTAATTTGACCTTGGGGCGTGTTTGAGTAGCTTTTGACAGATAACAAAATGTAAAACGCTCGTAATAATGGTTCGTTTGATATCAATTATCATTCAATAAATGGTTTGAGAATTTAATAAAAATACCAAATTTAGCTTTATTAAATGATTTAAGTCGTAAACCTTAAAATTCTATTATTAACATTTTTTTTATAATTATATTGAGTATAATTGTAAACGCACTAGTTGAGTCGATGCAATTTCAAAACGCATCGTCAGAAATGTCATCATTGTCAATGTCAACTAAAATATACACAACTTGTCACCGACTCCGACTCACGTAAATATTATACACAACTTTCAGAGTTTTCCGTTATAATATCGTAAAAAAACCAGTGATTCCAGTGAAAATCATGCCTGTGGAACTGTGTTTTTTTGCATGTTGCACTTTCCTCGCTATAGTGAGGAGAAAAGTTTTGTGTTACACACGGGCACAAAGTTGTATTTTACTTCTCGTGTGTTGAAACACTCGCTACGCTCAGGATTCTATTTTAGAACCACTCGCTTCGCTCGTGGTTCAACTATAGAATCCTTTCGCTGGCTCGTGTTTCAATTCCACACTCGCGAGTAAAATATAACTTTGCACCCTTGTATAACAAATAACTATTGCTCTCGTGTGATACATACAACTTTTCAGCTCAGCGACGAGAACTTATAACGCAAAGGAATAGTGATAAAGAGAATGAAGTTACTTAAACTAACCTACGATATGAAAAATTAAAAAATTAGTTTTTTTTCACGCTCGCAGCAAAATTGGTATTACTACTGCGCAAACGGATTACTGACAGTGTTTCGTCAAGTGAGGAAATCTCACATCGGTAAATTCACGTCAAAGAGCAAAATACCTATGACATATCGCTCCCGCCCCGCCAAGTCAGGAAGTCGCCTAAGTATGTAACGACCTAATATGATTCGAATATGATTTAAATTAAAAATCGATATGGTGGTAGAATACGGGCATTGACGTGTCCGTGGTGCGGGCCTCAGATTATTAGATATAGCAACACTGGCTGTTGCATTCACTTGTTCGTCGTCTATTGTTTTCCAGACGCCATTACTATCGGAAGATGTAGTCTGTGTGAATCGCCTTGTTTCTTTAAATAAATATATGTTCATCGCCAGAGCCGTCTTCTTGTTATAACAAGATAAAGTTAAAAAACTTCGTCTGAGTGTGGCTCTTATAAAAAATAACGGTTGTATAATTAATAATTGACGACCTGTTTAGCCTAGTTAGTAGTGACTCTGCCTCCGAAGCTAGAGGTCCCGGGTTCGAATCCCGGCCAGGGCATTTATTGGTGCATTTTTCACGGATATTTGTTCTTGGGTCTTGGATGTTTTCTATGTATTTAAGTATGTATTTATCTATATAAGTATGTATATCGTCGTCTAGTACACATAGTACAAGCTTTGCTTAGTTTGGGACATAGGTCGATTTGTGTAAGATTGTCCCCCAATATTATTATTATTATTATGTGTGTTTATTTAATTTTTCTCCTTTTTACAAGGGTAATATGTTCATTATGCGGGCCGGGGCCAAGCGTAATGAAACATTCATGGTTCAATATGTACATACTGTGTGTATGTAGTGTTTGCAGATATAGTAGATGACGATAAGAATTTCCTAGTTAAACGACAGGTATTCAAGATTGTAGCTTTTTGTAGGGTTTCTTTATTATTATTATTAATTAATAATGTATCGAAATCCATTTTGATTCTCCCACCAGTCATAGGAATAATAATAAAAAGTAAAAGTAAAAGTAGTTTATTCTTCAAATTAAGCATATTACATGCACCTATGAACGTCAATAAACTACCACCGGTTCGGAAAAATAAACCTCTGCCACGAGAAGAACCGGCGTAAGAAACTCGGCGAGGTGTCATTTTTTCAAAACAATATACATTGTATAGTATAATAATAATTACTGTAATAATAATAATTACTGGAATGGCGTAGGGATGTGACGACCCCATCGCCCACTGGATTTCCAGTGCAGTCAGACAACATAGGGCAGCTTGTGGCGAGCTGTTAGGGAGCAGCGACCCTATGTACCTGAGTGCTCCTGGGGGTGTCCTGTAGGTTGGTTGTATGAACAGGCCCCCCGCCTCTGGCTTGCCTTAACCGGCTGTCCAGAGTGGAGTCGCTAGAGCTGTTGCTCGGGGGTGGATGTGGTCACCTAAGTGGCGAGTTGGCTATATGTTTAAAGTCCAGTGCCACCTCTCTACCCCCAGCCCTCTGCACCGGTGTTGCCCTTAGGCCATTTTTAATGTCGCTTTTTATAGGGGCCCATCTAGCAGAGGGCGAGTCACCGTCTGCCTGAGATAAAAATGTGAGACAGTTTTATTAGGTAGACGTCAGTTGTCTCATTCAATAGCCCAGCCATTAGTCCACCATATTCACCCAATAGTCCGGTTCATTTAGATTCCATCAACCAGCAATAGTTCCTGTACACCCTGGCGGGTGCTGTCTCTGTGTGCGTCCCATGACACGGGCAGGGACAGCATCCGCTCGGTGTACCCCTTGCATTTCATTAAATTGTCAAAAGGGCCTCTACGCCTATGGGCTCTACGCTATGTGGTACTCGGTTGGTACTTCGGTACCTCGGTACTTCGGCTCCGCGCACGCCTTCCAAAGGTCCGGGACACCATTGTCCCGTGAGCGGAAAAGACATACAATAATTACTGGTATATGGTGGTGGACTTGCATTTGTACCAAAAGTTTATTGTTTTGATACACCTGTCAGTCATTTAATGGACAGATTCGATTGTTTGAGTAGAAAAAGTATTATTTTCAAAATAGTACATTACTACAGAGGCCGGGACGAAAGGGGTTGCCGGCCGAAGACATATAGACGGCCGAGCGAGCGAGGCCGGATAGGTCTGAGGCGGGCAACCCCATATTTCCCGCCGAGGTATGTATAAGTATAGTGCTTTTCTCAAACATGCAATGAAATAAACACGAAAAAAAACAAAGTTTTATTTTTAATACGAATAGTGGCAGAATGTCATGATGCCTGTGCCACAAATTTATGTGGAATGGAAATTAAAAAAGAGGTCTTTGCCGGCCTAGGCCTGCAAGATTTGTATGAAATTCCATTAACGACCTTTTGTCCTAGCCGCACCTGAAACGTCATACTTCGCGGCCTATTATAAGGAACATAACATCAATATTTCATTGCATGTTTGAGAAAAATATTTAATTTATGTGTATAGGTCGATTCACAAGAGCTGGCGCGGAAAATGTATGAAACTGTCATTAATTTCATAGACATTCCGCGCCAGCTCTTGTGAATCGACCAATAAAAAGTGTTACATCTCGTAGGAAAAGCTCGATGGAATCGGGATCGGGCGATGATTGCCCGCCGGAAGCGGAAATAATGGCCGCAGTGATTTATGAAGGTTTGTACGGATCCGAGCGGCTGCTATACTGCCTATTTCCATAATAAGGTCGGCTGGGAATTTTATTGGGAAAGATTTTTTTCATAAATATTCTGTTAGCAAGAACGATATACATAATGATATTGCATATTACTGGCGATTACTGTGTCGTTCTTTGAGAGCTTGAGAATTAGGCGGTCACGATTTTATTAGGGTTCCGTAGTCAACTAGGAACCCTTATGGTTTCGCCATGTCCGTCTGTCTGTACGAGGCGTTTCTCCGTGATTGTTAGTGCTAGAGAGCTGCAATTTGGCATGGGTATATAAACCAATAAATCTGACAAAGTGGTAAAATAAAATATAAAGAAGAATTATTTGTTATACAAGGGTGCATAGTTGTATTTTACCCGCGAGTGTGGAATTGAAGCACGAGCCAGCGAAAGGATTCTATAGTTGAACCACGAGCGAAGCGAGTGGTTCTAAAATAGAATCCTGAGCGTAGCGAGTGTTTCAACACACGAGAGGTAAAATACAACTTTGCACCCGTGTGTAACACAAAACTTTTCTCCTCACTATAGCGAGGAAAGTGCAACCTGCAAAAAAAACACAGTTCCACAGGCATGATTTTCATCACTGGAATCACCGATTTTTTTACGATATAACAGAAAACTCTGGAAGTTGTGTATAATTCACGTGAGTCGGAGTC
The DNA here is from genome assembly GCA_905163555.1 of Notocelia uddmanniana. Taxonomy (NCBI): domain Eukaryota; kingdom Metazoa; phylum Arthropoda; class Insecta; order Lepidoptera; family Tortricidae; genus Notocelia; species Notocelia uddmanniana. Next base: position 31,691,196 of record LR991055.1, read on the forward strand.
CGTGACAAGTTGTGTATATTTTAGTTCACATTGACAACGATGACATTTCTGACGATGCGTTTTGAAATTGCATCGACTCAACTTTTGCGTTTACAATTATACTCAATATCATTATAAAACAAATGTTATTTATAGAATTTGAAGGTTTACGACTTAAATCATTAAATAAAGTTAAATTTGGTATTTTGTATTTAATTCTCAAACCATTTATTTAATGATAATTGTTATCAAACTAACCATTATTATGAGCGTTTTACGTTTTGTTATCTGTCAAAAGCTACTCAAACACGCTCCAAGATCAAATTACTTTTCCCACTTGTGGATAAAATGCGTAAAACAAAAACCCGCTTGTTTCAAAGGATAAAAGACGGCTTTCCGAGCTAGTGAGGGGAAAAAATAATTTTTTGGGTACCTCACCTCCCGTACACATAAAGTGGGAATGAAAATTTCTTTTAGAATTCCTTTCTTTTAAGTGTCAAACACGTTTCAAATAACGTACTAATAAATAAATATGAGAATGTAACTTACAAATTTTTATTTATTTATTAATAGAAAATTACAAACGGAAATATATTACATAGTTCCACAAAACTATTTTATTTTTAGTTTGACTGTGAGTCTTATAGCTTTTCTTACAAACTTTATGCCTTTATAATATTAGTGTGGAAGCTACGTTAGCCTAAGTAGCTTAATCATGCGGCTGTCAAGCGGCGGTGGTGGGTTCGAATCTCAGCTCGTAAAGTTTGTCGATATCATTTGATATTTACCGTTAGCTTCCGGCGAAGGAAAACATCGTGAGGAAACCTGCGTATATCTACGAAGAAATTCAAGGGTGCATGTGAAGTCTCCATCTCGCACTGGGGCAGCGTGGGGACTACCCATGCCCTCTCTACTATGAGAGGAGTCCTGTGCCCAGCAGTGGGACGTACAGTGATTAATATTAGTAGGTACAGATAAAAATGTCCACCCACAGGTATTTATAGGTCAACAAGCAATGTAGATGATCGTTATAGTACTTTATCGCACTAACGTAACGATACTGCGCGAGTTGGGATGCGTCAAAGAAGTGAAAGTGACAAGGTTAAAATGATTTATTGAAATTTTCACTCACTACCATTCGGATTCACATACAATTTTTATTGTTAAGCAAGGTATAGTTAGTGGCTCTGTGAGTTGTAAGCCTCGCGATTTTTTTTAATTTTCCTAAACTGTCCTGACTGAAACATCTACATAATTTTCAAACCTGCTCACAAAATTTCATGAGAATCGGTTGAGAAATGTGACCTGTAGAGGAGAACAGTCGGACATACGAAGAAAATGTTCGACGAGTGTGCCAAAGACTGGCCAGATTTTCGAAACGTTTGATCTTTGACGATCATATTTTATAATGTAAACCCAGCTTTATTGAATTATCGTTACTATTTTACTGTTCCAGCTTCCTTTCCAACTTTAACTTTAGCGCTATCGAACTTCCACTGAAATTATTGTTACAAACAACAACTATTCAAGCTCACCAAAGTACACGACTAATTAAGTATATTTGCATATCTTCAACTTTGTATTTGTAATCCCGTCGGTACCGCCGTGTTTACAGAGCGGTCACACCGGCGGAGTGTTTATTGTTCCAGTTCCTTCCATCGATATAAAGTCGCGAAATAATCGATGAAACGATCAAAGTAGTAATCGTGTGGAATACAATTGATTTTCGTGGGATTGGGCGGGCGGCGCGGCGGGCGGGCGGGCGGCGCGGCAGTGCGCGGCGCGAGCGAGTCGCGGTCGCTCGTCCCGCGCCCGCACCGAGCCTGCAGCCAGCACAAATAGATTTACGAGCGGTCTCCGGCCGCCGGAGCGGCGGCGCTCGGTAGCCTCAGTAGCCCCCCGCGCGCAGTCCGGCCCGCTGCCTGCGCCCGCGAAGCCTTAACACTCCAACTTATCCTGCACGCGACGTGCTAACATTAATTGGACGAAGGAACGACTACCTACTCAAAACAAGTTCCTAAAGGTTTTTACGACGTTTTGCAAAGTTTTTTTACTTTATTACGGAAGTAGAATGCGTTAGGAATACAAGTGCTCTGTGCGAGAGCTTTTACTACTTAGGCAGCGGAGGTTGAAGTGGATTTATATCTATACCCTACGGTGCCGTCACTAACAAGTGGTCAAGTACCACCTGCGCGGAGACTAATCTGCCAGTTCCTCGCTGCTCGCGACAGGTGGGTGACCCTAAGACTATTGTTTTAAAGAAACACTGACGCAAATAAATAATTTTGCTGAGGTACTTGAAAGACCACTCGAATTAAGTTGCGGTAAAAAGGTTTCCGGACAGGATTCGTGTTTAGCTGCAGTAAAAGCTACGCGAACTAAAAGCTTCCTATATTTTGTCATTGATGGATGTTGGTCGCGTGGCCCCGAAGGCGAGTGTCGCGACCCGCGCCTCCTCGCCGGCACCGACCATTCCACTCGCTAATGTATTATCATTCTGTTTTCATTCCCCACTTAGGAGCTGGAGTTTTGCCCATTCGCCCATTGATCGCCGTTGAAAGTGCCTCGTAAAGTGTATGCGCGCTATACTTTACTCGTATTTACCAAACAGACGGTGATCAAAAGAAACTGTTCCACGCTTCTAGTTTTATTTATCAAAATTCAGGGCTATTTTTGAAGAGTGATTCACGTGTAGACAGAAAGCCGTTTGCATTTTTTTTAATAAAAATTGTGTAAACACAAGTTATTCTAATATCAACAGAGCGCTGGGCGCACCTAGTGCCCTCGCGCCGCTCGGGCGCCTCGCGATGCGCCAGATCGAATTAAAATGTAATTTTTATGGGACTCTCTGTGGAAGCCGTATACAAAGCGTTTTACGATGTAATAACCGAGGAGTTTTGAACTGGGGTTGCAGGAGAGGCGGGGGAGGCAGCCGAGTGAGCAGAGGCATGGGTCGGTGCAGCAGGGCCAGGGGCCGGGCCGGCGGCCGCGGCTGAGCGGGCCGCGATGGAGGCGCTACGCCGGCACTCGCGGCAGATCGCCGCGCGCCGCGTGCGCCGGGTCCAGGTGTTCTATTTCACTTATTATCTTTTTAGGGTTCCGTAGTCAACTAGGAACCCTTATAGTTTCGCCATGTCTGTCCGTCCGTCTGTCCGTCCGTCCGCGGATAATCTCAGTGACCGTTAGCACTATAAAGCTGAAATTTGGTACTAATATGTATATCAATTACGCCGACAAAGTGGTAAAATAAAAAGTGGAAAAAAATATTTTATTAGGGTACCTCCCCTATACGTAAAGTGGGGAGTGATTTTTTTTTTCATTTTAACCCTATCGTGTGATAAACCCGCATGCCAAGCGTGGTGATTATGGCATTTACCCCCCATGAAATTGGGGGAGGCCTATGTCCAGCAGTGGACGTCCTAGGGCTGATGTGGTGGTGTGATATATTGTTAGATAGGTATTTAAAAATAAATAGGGGTTTACTAAAATCATTTTTTGATAGTGTTAATATTTTCGGAAATAATCGCTCCAGAAGTAAAAAAAAATGTGTCCCCCCCCCCTCTAACTTTTGAACCATAAGTTTTAAAAATATAAAAAAATCTCAAAAGTAGAACTTTATAAAAACTTTGTAGGAAAATTATTTTGAACTTGATAGGTTGAATAGTTTTTGTAATTTTTTCAAAAAAAAAATGTGACGGACGGAAAACTACGGAACCCTACACTGAGCGTGGCCCGACACGCTCTTGGCCGGTTTTTTTAGTTTCTGTTCTGCAACACAAATTCATTCATTATCCTGTTATACTCGCGATCATAACTGATTTGAGCTGTGAAAAATTACAGTAGGTGTTTTAACTATCTTCATTCGTGGTTATACACGCAGTTTCCAATAGTAGATTATACACTAAGGGGATAAAGCACTGTTTTATGTCACGGGAGCGAATTGAATCCCGAACGTAACGAAGGACTCATAATTTAACTCCTGAGCGTAGCGAGGGAGTTATAAGTTAATTCCTGAGCGAAGCGAGGGAATTAAGACTGAGTCCTGAGTGCAGTGAGGGGTTCAACCGCCCAAGACTAAAACAGTCTTATCCCCGAGGTGTATACTCTACTTTTCACACCTTATGCGAGACAAAAAAACAGGCTCAGTAGATATACACCACAGGCTACTTGGCTTCTTTGTAGCTGACAAATATTCAAAATAGACTAGAAGCACTGATTCAGACACAGACTTTACGCCTTTTACAGCTTTCCATTTGTCAAAATCGTTGTAGGCTTTTAGGTATTTTTCCTTTGACTTCTCTGGCAGCAGATTGTTGACAATGCCTATGGCATCTAATTTGATAAACTCAGGAGTCAAAACACTTTCATCACTCGACATTTTCAATATTATTTTTGAAATTAAATCTTCTATAGGCACCTACAAGAACTCGATTTGTTCGTCACGCGTGAACAAATGAAGGCGCGCGACGTTCCAAATTCGAAAGCACAAGCCGTGGTCCTAGATTCGAAATTCGAATTTCGAACACCGCGCTCCTCCGGACCGGGGTTCACACGGAGGCAAACTTCATTTATTTTGTCAAATCAAGTAGGCCATGGCCTAGGACAAATTGTGTTTAGCAAAATTAAACTTTATGCATATAGTAATAAGAATTATGAAAAATGAAATCATATTATTAACCAGCGGGTTATAATGAAATTCAGTACAACATTATAACCCGGCTAATACCAAGGGATTTAATGTCTTGCTTTCGGTAGGGTTTACATGACCTATAATTCGGCATTGTCGAGCATGTGGTTTGAAAAAAGTATTATTACGAATGGAGTTGAGAAATCTTGCAAAACTCCTTTGTATAGCTTTGAACACAAGTAGACTAAGTATAGTTTCTCTCTATATGTCGCAGGGATATGATCAAAACTGAGATTGTAACAGATCCATTTTATCATTTCGCTAGAAAAATCCAGTATACCTGAGGTGTATAATCTAGTGAATTGACAAATCCCTAAATCACGTCAGTAAGTTATCGAAATGAGTAGGTACTAAACCGACCCAGGGATTTGATCAAATCGCTGGACTTTTCTAGGAAAATGACGAAAAACCCTGCGCAAATGTCATTTCTTATCATATCACTATTATTTTTTTCTAATTCTAAGCTATATTTAAATCAAATCAAATCAAATATATTTTAATTCAGACCAACGATCCATATGTGTTAATTTCAAAAAAGAAAGCTTAAAAACTAATGTTAGTCATCATCCTCCTAGCGTTATTCCCAGTACAGTTGCATCCTGAAGGATGCCTGGGGTCCGCTACCTAATCCCAAGAATTGGCGTAGGTACTAGTTTTTACGGAAGCGACTGCCATCTGACCTTCCAACCCGAGGGGGAAAACTAGACCTTATTGGGATTAGGCTTGTCAAGTGAGTGGGCAACTTGACTGTTAGAAGTTCTCAAGCTGCCCGGAGGCCTCTAACTTGGCTTAACGACTGCTATCATAGACAGCAACCGGGATCAACGGCTTAACGTGCCTTCCAAAGCACGGGAGCGCTCAGTTAGTAACCACTCAAAGCGGTCACCCATCCAAGGACTGACCTCGCCCGTCATTGCTTAACCTCGCATACCGCACGCGGTACGCGGGCGCCGCTGGGCCACGAACGCTAATCTAAACTAATGTTAGTATTCAATATTAATAAAACAGATTGAGGTCCTACTTGAAAATCTTGACATACGTCAACGTAGTCCTGACAACCTTAATCCAGTGCCACAATGTGGGGCAGTTAAATCTGCCTGCAATTATCTTCATAATGCTGTTTTGACTTTCCCTGACGCGACCCATCAGCGATGTAATTTCCTTGCGCATTATCGCATGAAAATCATCGGTGTGCGCCTTAGTATTTGCAAACATCTCCGATGCACTGCACCATTTCGGAAGTCTTCAGCATTCTGAAGGCATTGTTATATTGAACGCGTAGGGCGTTGTAAATGTTTGGTATTGTAAATGTTGGTATTGTTGAAAAAAGTGATCCACTAAGTACCCCTCCCTCAGAAGACTATTAACACAATATAGGTATACCGACCGGTTCAATTTAAACATTTTAAGATGCCATTCTTAAACCTCTCTAGGTACAAATTAGCAAAACAATCATTGTACTGAAATTGACTATTCAAAATTAAATTAAATAACAGGCATACCTACCCAAAGACTACTATGAATATATATAGAGATACCTACCTATCCCTAACTAAATGATCAAACGATCAATCATTATAAATATTAATAATGCATTCAGGGGCCAGGGGCCGCTTCGATTCTGTAAACCACGACTCCTATGAAAGAGACACGCTTAAAAGTATGTCTTGCGAGCACGAAAGACTTAACATTTTTTTTGGAAAGTTTTAAGTAATCATGTTTCAGCTATAATCAGAGAAGCATTATTTTAACATTATTGAAAATAAACATTTATTGCAACCATGTACTTAAAGGTAAGATACAATGAACCCAGGAAGGGTGTAGCAATAGTCAGCACAGACTAGTAAGATAGTCAGGTAAGTAATTATAATTTATAACGAGGTACCGTTTTTTACCTAATTTAATATTTTGTGTATTGCTGTAGATATTTTCATTTCTAATAACGACAGTAAACATACTCGTATTATGAACTGATTGATATCTATCATAAAATCTGCTGTGGAATAGTAAAATCTATTCAATCTATTTAGTTTAGATTTTAGTGCATTTAAAAAGGAAGTTTTAGTATAGGTAAAGTTTTTATTTGGTTGGTTTGTTATATTTTTATAGCTCTACCTCTATAATATGGTCCATTTTTAGGGTTCCGTACCCAAAGAGTAAAAACGGGACCCTACTCGTATTACTAAGACTTCGCTGTCTGTCCGTCCGTCTGTTACCAGGCTGTATCTCAAGAGCCGTAATAGCTAGACAGTTGAAATTTTCACAGATTGTGTATTTCTGTTGCCGCTATAACAAAAAGTACTAAAAACAAAATAATAATGATAATTAAGGGGGGTTCCCATACAACAAAATAGTTGTTGGCGTTTTTTTTCTGGTACGGAACCCTTCGTGCGCGAGTCCCACTCGCACTTGGCCGGTTTTTATACATTACTAGTTTCAGTTCTGAAAGTTCCAGGTGGTGAAAGCGACGAGTGTTTTGGTTAAATTTAAATAAGTGTAGGTTTTCACGGACGAAAATATATAAAGAAGGGAGAGTTAAAAGTTTCAGATTCATATAATGGGGTCTACAGCTATGGGGTTGGTGGATATTTGCTCTAGCTTTGTATGCATTTTTTTGCATGACAAAGACAAAGACGTGCTGGATGTGAATGCAAAGGCTCCAGAGCAAGACCCCGTAGCGCAGCCATCAGGCGACCGCCTGCGCGTGGTACGCTGTCATCAGGGCGCACTCTACAGGGTGGCCCATTCAAATCGGTCAGTATGGGAAAGTCTGAAACTATAAGACATACGAAGATTTGTTCTTAGGAACCATGTCACCGATTTTGATAAAAAGAAAAACTGCATTCATACATTTGAAAAAAAAACACTGTACCCAGCTAGGGAATCGAACCCGGTTGTTTTGAAAAAATAAACTTACACTATTTCTATTCAGATATCGTTTGTGTAGGTCTTAAGCAGTAAATGTCTCTAAGAAACATAATGTCTAAAATGAATAAAATGCATTTTTTTCACATACTTTAATTTATCATAGTAGGTGTTCAAAGTGACCACCGTTACAATATTCAACAAGTTCAGGCATGTAAAATTGTCTCTATGGTTGTTTGTACCTCTCTACTTGTAAAATCGGTGACATGGTTCCTAAGAACAAATCTTCGTATGTCTTATAGTTTTAGACTTTCCCATACTGACCGATTTGAATGGGCCATCCTGTATACCGGTATTTGTTTTGAGCATGATCAGTGCATACTTGAAATTGCAATGCCCCGGCAGGCTAACATGTACCTACTGTAAAACCTATTTTAAGACCTACTGTATGGACAATGAACATGATCGCAATAAACGAATATGAATATGAATACTTATAGGAAACTAGATAATTTGTTTTTTTATTTATTTCATCGACGGGTTCTTTCCAGTTTAAATGAAAAACTAAAGTTGGGCCTAAAAGGGTACAATCGGTTACTTCTTTTACAGTTAGGTTTACGATATAGAGCTTGGTTAAGGGGTTTCTTTTGTCTCGGTCGGAATTGTATTAATTTTGTTTTTTTAACCGACTTCAAGATTTCAAAAGAGGAGGTTATCAATTCGGTTGTATGTTTTTTTTTTTTTTTTTTTTTTTTTAATGTTTGTTACTCCATAACTCCGTCATTTCTTAACCGATTTGAAAAATTCTTTTTTGATTGTATGTATATATATCCAAGTTGGTCCCGTTTTTGTCAAAAGGCAGTTCTGATCATGGGATCCATGAGGAATTGAAGGAACTCCTCAAATCTTTAAGGCAAACATATAGTGATTTTTGTGTTTTTATCAACAAGTCAAGCATTTGCATCCAAAAATGTGACATTGGATGAAGTGGAACTGCTGATGATGATCAGAACAGAACTCTTCAACGACGAAAAGTTCACGTTTGGCGATTTGTCCTCCTAGCTGTGTTTGTTAAGCAAGTTCTATTTTCAAGATTAATTTTTGTCATGCTCGAGTTCTGATGATGGGATCCATGAGGAATTGAGGGAACTCCTCAAATCTTAAAGGAAAACATATAGTGATTTTTGTGTTTTTATCAACAAATCGAGCATTATCATACAAAAATGTGACATTTGATGAAGTGGAACTGCTGATGATGATCAGAACAGAACTCTTCAACGATGAAAAGTTCACGTTTGGCGATTTGTCCTTCTAGCTGTGTTTGTTAAGCAAGTTCTATTTTCACGATTGATTTTTGTCATGCTCGAGTTCTGATGATGGGATCCATTAGGAATCGAGGAAACTCCTCAAATGTGAAAGGCACACAAATAGTGATTTTAGTATTTTCATGAACTAATAAAGCATTTTCATTCATAAAAGTGACATTTGATGAAGTGGAACTGCTGATGATGATCAGAACGGAACTCTTCAACGACGCGTAGTTCACGTTTGGCGATTTGTTCTCTTCGTTTTGTTTGTCAAGCAAGCAAGGTTTTTCCATGATTTCATGAGGAATTGAGGGTACTTAGTCTTCTACCATTATAAACATACTTATAGCCATTTTTGTATTTTATTGTATGGAATTTAAGAGTGCACCATCTAAGATTAATAATCTTTCACCGGACTCCCCCATTGAAGTCGGTTTTTTTTTCTTAAAAATTATGGTTGTTTATAATGAGGTTATGGTCGTAAAAGTTTCTTCACAATCATATCTAATCTGAAAATCAATTCTTATTGTTACCTCGTCTGGTCAGAATAGCATTTCAAACGACGCGATATTTTTATTACTGATAAGAACTAAGAATTAGGGTTCCGCTGTGAGAAATATTGTTAAGAAGCAAAATCGCGTAATAAATATAAGACCCGAGATATGATGAAATCCCTAAGAGACATGATCAATTTACGAAGAATGTTACAATACTTAACTTACTGTGTACTCTATATAATTATTTCACTAAAAGAATTCATTGATTGAAATCATAAATCGTGTTGACCTTTTTGGGCGATTTTATCATTTCTCTAAACCGACTCAGGGATTTGTATTTTTAGGGATCTAATGAAATGGAAAAGCGATTTTAACATCCTGCGTGATTTGATCACGTCCCTTAGGGATTTTATCAAATCTCGGTTTTGATCATATCTCTGCGACGTATTAAATTGATTATTTTGATAATTACTGTAAGTAGAAGTGTGCTCCAGTCAGAAGTCAGACTCAGAACCACTCGGCCGTTGAATCTTTGCCACGCATTACAAAATTATTGAATGAAAGCTATACCTATGTATGTTAAGCTTAGATGTAGGGTACCCGAACCTTTGGCTCGACTAGTGGCTCCGCGAAGAGCTCGCATTTGCATGACGAAATATCTACTCGTGATGAGTGCGCGCACTTGTGTTTTATGGTTTAATACCGCCGCTTGCGCAGCCCGCCCAGCGCCAAGTGGCCGCCCGCTCACCGCCCGTTCTGTTTCAGTTCACGGAGCGGGCGCACGAGGGCGCGCGCGGCGATGGAGCTGGTAAGTGCATCCGCGCCTTCGTCCCGCCGTCCGCCGCTAGATGCCCGCGCATGATCTATTTCACGACTCAAGTGTTTCCCATTCTGACTCATTAATGGATTCATAGTTTACATTTCGCGAAACACAGATATCCGCCATCGCCAGTCAATCATTGCTGTCCATTCGTCTTAAAATTCTTAATTTTTCAAAGATATTGACGTTTTAATTGAAATATTGTATCGAAGTCAGTTTTGTACGCGAGACGTTATATGTTTACCATACGCCGCTCTAAATTTATCCGCGGCATTGTGTGCCGCTGGTCGTCTGGGTGGCGGCTGCTTGCACCGGCCGTGCTGCGTGCATGGCGGGCTGGCAGTCTTGTAGCCCTAGCCATAGGATTTGGTCGATTTAGGTCTGACTAGTGTGTGACAGTGGCGTGTGCATCTGTGCAGAGAGTGGCGGGTCGGAGATGTCGGGCGGCAGCGGCGGCGGCGGCGGCGCGTCCGACCGCGACCGCCGGCCGTCCACCTGCCGCGTCGAGATGGGCAACCTGCTGGCGCCGGAGCCGAGGCCGCTTGACAACAAGGTCAAGGTATGTCATCCATGCATACCACCATACACATACCTACCATACACCATACACATATACGTACAGTCTACAGTGATTCCAAACCTTTCCAACGTGCTCCCTCTGTCAGCCACGAAATAGGCTCTATCAATTTTTCTTAATATTTACAGAATTAATTTACCTATCTCATCATCATCATCAGCTATATATATAGACCCACTGCCGGGCACAGGCCTCCTCATAGAGGAGAGGGACTGGGCAATACTCCCCACGCTGGCCCAGTGAGGATTGGGGTCTTCGCATACATTGCACCTTTGAATTGCTTCGCAGACGTATGTTTGGTCACGATGTTTTCCTTCACCGAAAAGCTTACGATATCCAAGGTAAAAAAGGTATGGTATCCAAGGGAAGGCAAAAGGAAGAGAGGAAGGCCACAGAAAAGATGCGAGGATGGTATTAGACAGGTGGCGGGAACGACATGGGGTAGAGTGGCCATAGAAAGACCAGAGTGGAGAAGATTGGAGGAGGCCTTTGCCGCCCGACAAGCGAATGCCCAGAAATGGAAAAAATATATAATATAGGAATAAATTTTAAAGTAACTCTAACTACTGTCCGATTAAAGGCTATAAAATAAAATAATTAAAACATAGGTTTCGAGAAACTCATTATACTAGGTAGCTAAAATCCGGGATTCGGACCCACGACCGCTGCTTGACAGCCGCATGCTTGAACCACTAGACCACCGCAGCTTATTGATTTATCTACCTACTAGCTTTTGCCCGCGACTCCGTCCGCGTGCACCTCGTATATTATAGAAAGAATAGCTATTAAATGTTGTAGACGCAGGCTTAAATATCGCTCGCCCATACAAACTTGTACCCCCCTTTTCACCCCCTAAGGAATGATTTCCGTAAAAAAATATCCTATGTCCTTTTCCGGGACTCAAATATCTCTAACCCAAATTTCATCTAAATCGGCTTAGCGGTTTAAGCGTGAAGAGGTATAATAGCTCTTTTTCACCTGACGGGAGTAATAAAGTAAACCATAAAAAAAAAAAAAAAAAAGTAAACCATAGGTTAGGAAAGTAGTAGTCTAAATTATACACACTGCGGCACTTAAATTTCACGGAAACCTGAATTACTTACTCGCATAGTATATTCATTAAAAGTTCTTGAATATTTTTTGAAGTGATGTACTAGTTTTCTCAGAATTGGTACTCTACTTACTCGTGTTAGTACAGATTCAAAATTACCTATTGTTGCTGGTTGGCATTGTCTCTGTAGATGTGCCTATTCCAATTTTATTTGAGTGTTTTATGATTCATGAAAACGACGGTTAATGGTACGGTGCATGACAGCAGTCATCCATAGCAATGCAGACTGCAGATTGTGGTGCAATGCCGAAGACAATCAAATCAGAAATATCCGAATGTCGAATGGAAAAACAGAAACAGAGGGCCAACTGCAAACTTCGAAAATCGAACTTCGTATCGTGCCGTCCCTTTCCGTCATATAGTGTATAACACGAGAGTGAATGGGACGGCAGGATACGAAGTTCGGAGTAGGTCCTCTGTGTCACGTTCTTATGTTACAAATGTTTTGGTTGCATAGGTTCTCGTGTTTAATAATAATATGATACGATATGATATCTCTCAATATAACAATTTGCACTTAAAATTACACTTAGGTAATAAACCTATGTTAATATTGCCTATTGCCACGTTTTTGGACAAGCGGAAAGTTCGTAGAGCAAATCCCGCGATGGAAGTCACTTAAAGCGCATTTGCATTCGTCGAAGACGTCACATGGCCCGCGCATTTTCATTTGTCGATAGACGTCACAGGCTAGGGCCTTCCAAAATGACATGGAGATTTTTAAAAACTTTTTGATTTAACTCAACCGTTGGTGAAATATTAACTGTCACAGTCGTAAAAAGTGTATAAATTTCTGAAAAACATCAAGATGGTGTACAATAATAAATCCTTTCAACGATTTTTGGTTTGAACAACGGATTTTGAGTTATTGCTAAAAAACTGTCTTACCCAAACAAAATGGGGTAAGTTCCGTGAGTTTCCTATGAAGATACGACCTTTTTCGATTCAATGTATTGTATAGTGGTTTTAAATGTAGCTTAGGAGGTGTCGGTACGGAACCCTTCGCAATTGGCCGGTTTTTTTTTAATTGTACAATTATCGGTTTGACATGTAAAAGTGCCCTTGTGGCCTATATACAGAATAAATATTTGATTTTGATTGCATGCTATTATGGCCCGTGCATTGATATGCAGCAAATACAGCGTCGTGGATAGCACGGAATCTTGCGGGACGCCAGCGTTAATGTCCATGCTTTCGGAGCAATATCTACCTAATTAAAAAAGTGATTCCTGCGTTTGAGCAACGCTTTGATAGGCGCATAAAATTAGCAAAACCTGGACATAATTCGATAACTGTAATTTTCTATTTCTATTATTTAAAGTATTGTTAGATATACTTAAAATTAAAAGAATTAAACATTTTAAGGCTCCGCGTCAATGTCAACACTTTTGACGTAGTTATGTGCACAGAGAAGCCGTTTAATTTTTAATAATTTATCACCATATTTGCAGATCACTGAAGTCACAAATATGGGTAATTATTGGAAAACCAAGTACATAACTACGTCAAAAGTGTTTAATTGATGCCGTCAACATTTTATTAGTACTATAAGAAACGTATTAAACAAAAAATATACACGATAATTGATTAAATGATATTTTTTCTTATCATAATACAGGTACTTTTACAAAGTTATTTATTATAGCTAACTTGCAAAATCAAAATGTATTAAAAATTTAGTTTTTTTTTTTAACATTGACGCGGAGCCTTAAAATGTTTAATTCTTTTTATTTTAACCATAACAAACAATACTTTAAATCATAGAAAAAGAAAATTACAGTTATCGAATTATGTCCAGGTTTTGCTAATTTTATGCGCCTATGAAGCGCTCAATAGAGTTCATTCGCGGTGTCTTTACCTACTCTAAGCGGTGTATACGTCAGTGTATTTTGTATACGTCAAAGCAGTTTATAGAAAAGCGTGCCGCCATTGCCGCCAAATTATACATTTGTATTATTAATTTTGAGAGGGAGGAAAATCGTTATTTTCTTGCAATCGAAGTGAAAAGTAGAGTAGTGATAATTGGAGTATTAACTCTGGTCTAAAAGCCATATTACCGTAAAATGGGGTGAGTTGGGCGAAATTTGATTTTCAAACCTCGATAAAATTTTGTATGGTGTATATAATGGTTCGAGCGATTGTATTTTATTTTGGGTAGTTCCATTTCATAACTTTGACGATAAAGAGGAAAACCCACCTCACCCCGTAGTGCCTCTTATTTGGGGTGAGAGGGATTTTCATACAAAGCTGATTTTGGAAGATTGTTGGATCGACTTTTCTATATTATGCGTATTACTATAGCCCCATTTTAAATTGGAATACATTATTTTTGTAGCAGTAGCCTTAAAATCCCTTCTCACCCCCCTCTCAAACCTTCTCTCCCCATTCATAACCCAACTCTCCCCGCGAAACCTACTCACCCCATTTTACGGTACCCCTCGAACTATTTTCCGTCACTTTCGTTCGGTAAATTAACCATCTTGTGGTAATATGGCTTATTTTACTTTATTCCCTAGATATACAATCTACTATTATTTATTATTAACTACTCGTAACTGTCCCGGCGAACTTCGTACCAGAGGGCCTACTCCGAACTTCGTGTCGTGCCGTCCCTTTCACTCTTGTGTTATACACTATATGACGGAAAGGGACGGCACGATACGAAGTTCGATTTTCGAAATTCGGAGTAGGCCCTCAGTTCCCACCCTCGACTCGTTCCGTAAAAATGTATGAGTTTTTTTCTTTTTTATATTACATTTTACCGATAAATCGGCGTCATTTGTAGTGTTCCGTACTCATTGAGGTATAGAACAGACATCCTCTACCATAATATTCGCGCATGTCACTGATGCCGCGTGATATCAGTCTGTTTAGTCTGTGGCAATGGGTTTTCCGAACTACCCGCACTTGGCTAGCCAGCCAGCTCGTGACCACGGATGTTGTGATACAATCGAAATGTCGGGCACAGCTTAGGTGAATAATTTTCAGTGGTACGCGATTAAGTCCCGTGTACCAATAATAATGTATAAAAATCGTGCAAGTTTAAATCAATATAAGATTTATTTCAAATAAATAGCTCTGTAAGTTGTTCATTAATGTTTAGTTTTTATAGTAGAGGAGCCCACGATGCCAGACGTTTAATTCGAGCGTCGTTGGGACCCATTAGATTTTGGAGATTGGCTGGTAAAAAGGTTATTTAATATATACATCTACAAAATAGTACACGATTGTCGATTACCGTATTAAAAATTAATTCGGTAAGTTTTGGAATCCAAAATTTCACAAACAGCTATAGTGTACTCTCTTTGACAACATTGTAATACTCGTACCTACGTACGTACCGTGAGCGATTTTTTACCAGTTACGTACCCTATTATAATTCCCACTTATAAAACCGGCCAAGTGCGTGTCAAGCTACACGCAATGTAGCGTTTTGTAGGTGTCCATACGTTACACTATGCGAATTCCCCAAACACACAACTAATAACATAATCTACTTAAGTAATCAATGGAAATTGTACGAATGTTTGCGTTCTCAGGTACATTTCTTAAGTTCGGCTATTACTCGTTAACTAGTAATGTCTACATAGCTGTGATAGCCTTTTTTTATTAATCATTAATATCATTTCATTATAAATATATACTGCCATTAATTTCTGTCACATAACCAGTAGCCACCTCCAAAAATGCATTTTAATATCACGCAAACTGATTCCTGAATATTTATTTAAGTTAACCGACATTACTTTTAAACGATCTTTCCAACAATACACCACACTAATAGTTTTGCAAGAAAAAAAATTGCATCTTCACATTTCGTGCAGTCCCGGAGGTGCCATAAAAATATTTTCATCTCAGCGGCTCGAACATGGCGGTTTTGCTGCTTGAAACCAGTGAGCAAAATGCAATTTTGCTGCGAGCGTGAATAACTTTTCCTGGTTGAAATCAGTGAGCATAATGCAATTTTGCTGCGAGCGTGAAAAAAACTCTTATTTTTTAATTTTTCTTATCGTAAGTTAGTCGCAGGCCATCTTTTTATACTGCGGGGTGTAATACAAACTTAGAAAATTTAAACTTCATTCTCTCTGTCACTATTCCTTTGCGTTGTATGTTCTCGCCACTGAGGTGAAAAGTTGTATGTATCACACGAGAGCAAAGATATTTGTATCTCGTGTCTTTGAGTCCGTCACTACGCTCAAGATACTAATTTAAATTATAAAATCTTTCGCTCGCTCGGGACTCAAGATCTACTTTGCTCTCTTGTTGAACAAATAACTATTTCCTATGCGAAGCAAGCTTTGTAGTAGTAACGGTTACTAAGGTAAGCCGCGGGCAGACGGACGTGCGGACATAAAGTCTCTTCAGTCTAAATGTTGTCGAGCATTTTACCCGTGTCAAGGTGTCAAGAACACGATTCTATTGACAATGCATTAAAGTGCATGGTTCAATTATTTTGAACACCCTGAAGTGTACAGATGTATTTGATGGCGACTGTAGATATAATGTTTATGTAGTGTTTCCATAATTATTCCTGTCGAGTGCGTGAGTCGCGCGCCCGTACGGTCGTCCTTTGTTGATACAACCTTGTTACTGCGACTCGAACGGGAATGAGGTTTGTTATTTTAATGAATTCTTTTAAGTACTCATACATTAACGTGTTCAGTGCTATCATCCGAAGCTATAAGTACTGAAGTGAACCATCAAAGTGACCTTTGAACGTGGCAATAGAAATTCTCTATCTCTATTAGAGAATAGGAAAACGGCGACCGGTTAAAGTAAACTGGTGATTCATTACTTTCATTGCGTTCTACTTGTTGTTATAGAAATCATTATCATTAATTAGTGCATTAGGTATATACTTACTTCTACATTCTAACATCACTGTTGGTACAACTAATAGAGATCATTCTGTGAAAAATAATCGTGGAAGCGTGACACCATTCGCGATAGGCATATACTGTGCCTTTTATAGTAATAACATGCATACATTTTGAAAGCTCTTAGGTATTCATATTCTACGATACTGCCTAGGTGCGTACACATGTCGATATAGATCGGTACACCATAGTCCTCGCCTAACCTTCATGTGATGTGACGGGCGTAATTCTCCCGAGGCGGTTACATGTATGTGTGCGTGCCGACATACACGCGGTCTCGGCAAATGTGGTTGTTTATCATAATGTAATCGAAAATCATTTCGCTAGACGCCAGCCCCGGCTCGTGCCACTTCAGGGCTTCGTAAAATCTTATCTCCCCGCAATGACCCGCGGGAAATAAGCGCCGTGTTGACAGAGGATTAGCGATACCGATATCGCCACAACAAATCACGTCCAATAACTCTAATATTAATATCGACCACGCTCACGGTCCACAAATTGAAATTAACGATCGCACCCAAGCTCGTATTTTAGCTGGCTTTACAGCCGACCTGGCAATATTTCACGTGTCTAATGATGAGTAAATATTAATGGCGTACAAGCTAAGAAACAGCGGATTCAGTTGAAAACCGCAACAAACGTAGGTTATCGAATTATAGAAGTTTGTTACCATTTGTTTGCACGAGTTATGAATGCAAATACCGACAGACGGATACCTATTGACTTTATACAATAGGGCAAGCGAGGGAGTACGATGGCGGGTAGGTCGTATAATACGGAGCCTGTCGGAGCATCTATTTGCATAACGAGTGGCATGGCAGTGGGCGGCCGGCGCCCATCGCCGCCGCTGTCATCTTGTCACTGGCTCCTCGTGGCGTCTCGCCTGCAACGCAACACACATCAACAAGTGACCTACTTTGCACTTTATCATTTTTCATCCTAACGATATCGAGTCGATCCATCTAGACAATGGCCATTTCCCAAGGGAGCCTATAATCGTTGTTTTGATAGATGGATCGGACGACTCATATTGATCGTTGTATGCTTTTATCATAAACTGAGGGCGAGCTTATCTCGCGTACAAAGAAGTCGGGAAGTAAAGCGGTGCGGCGGACAGCACTCAACTCCGAGATAACACGGGTATAATATTTCTCCCTTGAAATGGTAATTCGCGCGGCACGGAGCTGCGATACTACTCCGGTCCTCGCAGGTTTTGCATAATGAAGGGCGCCGGGAGTTTAAAACATGGCATACCAATTACCTTGTTTTATTCCTTCTTGGAAAATGGAGAGGGTTAACCACGCCACTCTCCAGGGGTTAAGAGATTACGGCTTTACGCGTTTAACCCGGGCATGCTCAAGGACGCCTGGGAGTATGTTCCAGCCAGAATAATGAAATTTTAGACTTATTTCGCTAAAAGCGAGCAGCTGCCCGTTAATTTAATTAAGTGCCTGTATACATCATATACATGTATCCATCCGCTATTCTGATTCCAACTTTACGTATTTCTCCAACGTGATGACCCGAAAAGTGTATGAAATGAATGAAATGAAATGAAATGAAATCGTTTATTCGTTCATCACAGGTGAAAAAAGATGAAAAAATTAAATGTAGTTACAAAGCCATGATGTGCCTTTTGGCGTACGAATTTCTGGTATTACATGTCGAATTTCAAAATATTAAATATAAAGGCAAATGTCATATCAATAATGTTAAAATACAGATTAAAAAGAAAAAAAAAATGAAAAACAACTATGCAATAAAATTATTCAATAGATTTAAATTAGGATATTAGTGTCATTAAGATAATCCTCTATATTATAATAACATTTGTCCAATAACAATTTATAAAGTAAATATTTAAATTTAGACTTAGAGGTTTCAGACTTCCATGTTTCAGGCAATTTATTATACAGCTTTGGGGCCATTGTTATTATACATTTTCTCATCAACGCTGTCTTGCTCCTATTAACTATTACTGTCGCTGGTCTTGGGCGAAGATTAAAATTATCTGTTTGTTTATTCTGCTCGAAAAAACCTGGATTCGCTTTTACAAAGATACAACACTCAAATATATATAAACTAGGGAACGTTAACAACTTCAGTAACTGAAAATAATGTTTGCAACTTTGCTGGGAATTTAGTCCACAAATGGCTCTTATGCATCTCTTTTGGGCTCGAAATAGTGTGACCCGATAAGAAGAGTTTCCCCAAAAAATTACGCCGTACCGCAGGGTTGATGACACAAATCCGTGATATGCTGTTAGCACTGTCTTGCGGTCATTAGTTTTTGCTAGTCTGTAGAGCGCATAGGAAAAACGATACAATTTTTTACAAACTTCTGCAGAGTGCGATTTCCACGACATGTTGCTATCCAAATAAATTTCTAAAAATTTAGTTATGTATACCGTACTTATTTTTTAGTACCTGGGGTCAACTAGTTTTTCTTGGTATCTTTAGTTTTATTCGGAGAATACGAATTTTCCAAAGTTGACAACTCGATCCACCAGATAAATGTTTCGCCCCCCTAAATTTTATCGAAGCTGTTTTCGAGATCCCCGAAATAAGTAAATAAATCATCAAAGAATCGTGTAAGTCTTTTATGCTTCCTTGCCACTCGCCAGTATTATAAATCTGACATATTCCTGTTTGTTTAGCGGCACAGTATCCACGGGATGACGGAGGAGGAGAACGTGGTGCGTCCGCACCAGGAGATGGCAGTTCTATCGCTGGACGAGAAGAAATACCTTCTCGGGGTCGAGCGGGGTGACGTGGCGGGCACACGGCGCGCGCTGACCCGCGCTCGAGAAACCAACCACGTGAACGTAGACTGCGTGGACCCCCTCGGCCGCTCCGCGTTGCTAATGGCCATAGACAACGAGAATCTGGAGATGGTGGAGCTGCTGCTGGAGTTTGGCGTGGAAACGCGCGACGCGCTGTTGCACGCCATCTCTGAGGAGTTTGTGGAGGCTGTTGAGGCCCTGCTCGACCATGAGGAGCGCACCACCAAACCTGGCGAGCTGCACGTGAGTCTCTCAACTGAATTTTAACTTCTCAGAAAATAAGACTGACGACATGCGCAATTTTATACCACCACCACCACCATATCAGCCCTAGGACGTCCACTGCTGGACATAGGCCTCCCCCAATTTCATGCAGCATGCATGCATGCATGAAATTGGGGGAGCATGCATGCATTTTTTATACAGTGTAAATAAAATTAGCGTGAAACCAATTCTAAAATTAACGCCGGTCTCCTAGTTCACCGAGCAAGTAAAGCGAGCGAAGCATCTCCGTTTCAGCTTGGGATAAAATGCTTTCGTATGATGTCCAGATCTGCGGCTGTTCTCCTCAACAGGTCGCATTTCTCAACCGATTCTCGTGAAATTTTGTGTGCAGGTTCGATACTTATGTTTTTTTCTAAGTAATCTATATGATTTTCGACTCACGAGGTTTAGGTATTATACCTCAAAGAGCTACTAGTAGAAATATTTCAGTATACATGACTTTTTGTGTAATCCGCTTACATGCTTATGCTTACGTCAACGTCCGTCAGATTTAAGCGGAAATACAATGGACAGGATAAGCACCTAATCGATGACTGTGTTGTGCATAGGAAAACGATTGTGTAAGTTGTCAACAGAAACACCCATAATTTTCTTACTCAACTCGTATTTTTTTCGAACAGAGGCTTAATAAACAGAGAATAACCAGACTGTTAAGTATTTCAAATTAATGAATAAGGGAATTACCGCAAATAGAAAACACTTCGCGAAATGGGCCGCAGTCGGGATAAGCCGTAGGTCTGGAAAACTGTAACGTAGCGTGGCTCAGGTTTGGGGCCAGCGAGTACAACATATAGAAAGGTGTAGGTACGTATCGAACCGTCCGCGTCCTTCATTATCTTTAATTGGTGGGTTGGTAACAACAAATTTGTCCCCAGAGAGTCTGCTTGAAACATGGTTGAGCGCCTACATCATTAATTCCTTTTAAATTTTAGTAGTACCAACATAAGTAAGTACATCGGTATTTCTGTGGATGTCTTTTCAGTTGCTATGTGTCGACATAGGTGCGGTTTTGCAACAAAAAATAGATTTCATGGTCGTAAAGGTCGTATGTGTCGCGTCTCGGTACGGGGGATATGGTAAAGGAAAACCACTTCAGTTGTATAAAAGTTATTAAGTTTATAAATAATTAAATAAATATTAGGGGACTTTACACGATCGAACTAGTCCCATACTAAGCTAAATAAGGCTCGTGTACTAGACGTCGCCGTTATATATTTAATATTAAATACTAATACATTCGAAGTTTCAGGAACAAATACCCTTACCGGAATTCGAACCCAGGACCTCCAGCTTCGTCGGCAGGGTCACTACCAACTAGGCTAGACTGAAAAAAAGCTAAAAATATATGTCTATCTCATAATATGTTATACTAAAAAGAGAGATAGATATATTTGTTAGCTACCTTTTCATTCTCACGATTCGCTGGTCAGACTATGTCTTGTTAGGAATATAGAAACCGTCACTAAAAACAAACGTCGTTACAGCTTGTATAGAACATGTAGTTGATACCTACGTACTAAATAGGTTCCAACATGTTACAGAGCTGGGAAGCGCTGCCACCAGAGACGGCGACGTTTACGCCTGACATCACGCCGCTTATCCTGGCCGCTCACCGGGACAGCTACGAGATCATCAAACTACTCCTCGATCGCGGGGCAGCCCTGCCCGTGCCGCATGACGTTCGCTGCGGCTGCGACGAATGCGTGCGCTCGCGCAGAGAAGACTCACTGCGGCATTCGCGCTCGCGCATCAACGCGTACCGAGCCCTCGCCTCGCCTAGCCTCATAGCGTTGTCCTCCAAGGACCCGATACTCACCGCCTTCGAGCTCTCGTGGGAATTGCGCCGGTTGTCGGCGCTTGAGCACGAGTTCAAGACGGAATATCAGGTTCGAACTACGAAGCTACCATTGATTGATTGATTGACGTGCGAGCTGTTTCTTAAATCGGCTCTAACAATTTAGATACTAGGTATAGGGCACAAAATCTATCCAGTTAGGGATATGTCCATCAGGAATAGTACATTGCTGCAAAGACCGAGAAGGAAGCGATTGACTGCCAAGGACAGGCGATCCCTGTTCCGGCCGAAACATGTATAAAATGCGCGGTAATTTGAAAATGATCAGAAAAATCCAAATGCAATTCAAAGGATTCAGTAATAAAAACACGCGCTGAAGCAGCCACCGGCGCGCTGGGTATATTTTCTATTTAAATCACAATATTTACCTGTAAATTTGCTAAACTCCCAAGTCTCCCAACGATGCGTTTCGCAATCTATAATCGCGAACGTAACTCCTACTTCAGCGAGCATGTTTGAGAAAAAATCATTGTCTCCATGTTTTCACAGAACAACTATCATTTTACCAGGTGCTTACTACTTGTTTATGTCTCTCACGCCAGGAGCTGCGCGCGCAGTGCCAGGAGTTCGCCACAGCTCTGCTGGACCACACGCGAACGTCGCACGAGCTGCAGGTGCTGCTGAACCACGAGACGGGCGCGGCCACGCCGCCGCTGGCGGAGCCCGGGGCGCCGGAGCGCATGCGACTGTCCCGGCTCAAGCTCGCCATCAAACTGCGCCAAAAGAAGGTACTTTTTTTTAATGGGGAAATGGATTCAGGCATCCCGTCCTGTCGAGGAGGCAGAACGGGTATGACGGACTAATCGCAGCTGGAGAGCCTAGGAGTACCGTCTAAAACCACCAACAAAGTCCGGCACCGCCTTGTATTAGGCCCCGCAGGATCGCTCTTGGCATTCAATCGCATACGTCCCAGCGGGAAGGAGCCAGGCTAAACTTACCCTGTTTGTCTCTTTCTGTTACCTTTTCCCTTTAAATAAACCACCGAATCGAAAAATCAGTTATCGTGGGGACAATGTTAATCTCGAAGGACAAAGAATAATTTATATTCCGAAAATGATCATGATGTATAGAACTTTGAATGGGAGTGCGATAAAAGAGTTAATACGTGCAGATAAGTGGAATCGATTTAAATTCAAAGAATAAGATTGCGAAATTAAAGAGCGCGGCCGCACCACTACCGCCACGTTGGCTTAGTTGGTATGCCCTGACCGAGATTATTAGAACCCGATACCTCCAGCTTCGTAGGCAGGGTCACTGCCAACTAAGTGAAAGTGGCCGTCAAAATGAGCCGTGGCCGTGATAAATTCACTTTTGAGAGGAGGTTATTCCGCTAACCAGTGTGTTTGGCACAGTTCGTGGCGCACCCAAACGTGCAACAGCTGCTCGCGTCGATATGGTACGAGAGCGTGCCGGGCTTCCGGCGCAAGAACATGCTGCTGCAGGCGCTGGAGATGGCGCGCATCGGCGCCATGTTCCCGCTGCACGCGCTCGCGTACGTCGCGGCGCCGCACTCCGCGCCCGGCCGCACGCTGCGCAAGCCCTTCATCAAGTTCCTGTGCCACTCCGCCAGCTACTTCATGTTCTTGTGTGAGTATCGTGTCGTGTCCAACTATTGTGTTTAGTTACTCGTGTGTAAGACCGAGCACACAATAATAGTGAGCGAGAGAGTGAGTCGCTTCCATTAAACAAACTAAACAAGACATGTACTGCTCACAAAACCTATAATTTAAGCTTGAAACGCACAGAGCGCGGTAAAGCGGTAAAGCGAACGCGGTCCGAGCACGTCGCACCAAAAAACCACGCGGTATTAGGTAGTGTGTGACATGTGAAGCAGTAAGTAGTCGACAGTTTCAGGAAGATCAGAAATGCAAAAACACCTCCGTCCCGCACCGCGCCACGCCCGCTCTGTGCGTTTTGAGCTATAGTCCGTATATTTTCTTTATGTGTGGTGTTTAATTCAATTACCAATCATAAAAATACCGAAGAATCGAAGTTGAAATTGTGTGTAGGCGTGCTTAATTATTGCTTGCTGACTGCTGACTCTTGTTCATTGGTCTATAAAATCATTTTCGGCTGGACCAAATTTATATGGGACCAAACGGTAAGCCCCAGCTTTTAAATAAAAAAAGAATCATCAATATCGGTTCACCCAGTCGAAAGTTCTGAGGTAATTGAGAACCTCCTCCTTTTTTGAAGTCGGTTAAAAACGAACCAACTCACGCGACGCATGCAACAAATTTGTGTCCAAGATAAGTGAATTATTCCTTTACAAATTGTATAACTTGCAGATCAAATCGATCTCACCCAGAGTGACTGATATGTAGATGCTTATTGAAATGTCCTAGCCGCGCGATCATATTTAGAGGGCTCATGATTTGTAGAGGTAGTCAAAGTGCAAGTTATCTCCCATATGAGATGTCGCGCTCGAGTCAATCCCAAAATCCCTTCTTCGGCTCCCTTACTATAATGGGAAAGGCGGTGGTGTATATAATTGAATAAATATTTGTGGACTATCTTACATCCACCTAGTCCCAAATTAAGCAGAGCTTGTACTACGGGTACCGGGTACGAAATACATACTTATATGTATAGATAAATAAACGCTTAAATATATGGAAATATCCAAGACTCAGAAACAAATATTCAATGTGAAACCTAGCACATTTAAAATTTAGCTCAACAATGATATTGTACTTAAAGATAACGGATACAGGATTCATCAGTTGTTTCAAATGCCTGCCTGATAAATTAATAATAATATTGGTGTTCAACACACAAATAAATGCCCTGACCGGGATGCAAACTCGGAACCACCAGCTTCTTAGGCAGGGTCACAACCAACTTGACTACGAGTAGAGTGGTCGTCGGTGGTGGTGGTGGTATATTGTTGGAATGTTCCAGTCCTGCTGATCCTGGCGTCGCAGCGCATCGAGACGGCGGGCCCGGAGCTGCTGTGGGGCGCCACGCACGCGCAGGCGCAGCCGGTGTCGCGCCGCGGCGCGCCGCCCTCGCTGGTCGAGTGGCTCATCCTCGCCTGGGTCAGCGGTCAGTTTTACTATTCATTCTTTTTGGGCAACATTTTATCGAGAAAATATGGCATCCTAGTAGCCTACTGTCAACACAACAAACAACAAAAAGTAAAAGTTATTTATTCTTCAATTATTATTGACGACCTGTTTAGCCTAGTTGGTAGTGACTCTGCCTCCGAAGCTAGAGGTCCCGGGTTCGAATCTCGGCCAGGGCATTTATTTGTGCATTTTTCACGAATATTTGTTCTTGGGTCTTGGATGTTTTCTATGTATTCAAGTATGTATTTATCTGTATAAGTATTTATATCGTCGTTTAGTGCCCATAGTACAAGCTTTGCTTAGTTTGGGACTAGGTCGATTTGTGTAAGATTGTCCCCCAATATTTATTTATTAATTTAGGCATATTATAAGCACCTATGAATATCAATAACTAACTACCACCGGTTCGGAAAAATAAACCTGTGCCACGAGAAGAACCGGCGTAAGAAACTCGGTGACACCAACGAATCCTAAAGTCAATGAAGAGTCGGCAACGCTCTGGTGATTCTTGGGGAATCGTAAGTGTCCATAGGCTACGGTATCTGCTTACCACCAGGCAGGCCGTCAGCTTGTTTGCCACCGTAATTGTATAAAAAGTTGAATTGCTCCAAATACGACAATCTATCTTAACTGGTAATCTCTCGGTATTCGTTCAATCTTGAATTCTGAGCTACTTTGGCCACGTTAAACGGAGATAATTGCTGTCCAGGGTAGAGTGAATGGCTCAAGATCTAGATCGAGGACGCTCCCCTTTGCGA
The DNA here is from genome assembly GCA_905163555.1 of Notocelia uddmanniana. Lineage (NCBI taxonomy): Eukaryota > Metazoa > Arthropoda > Insecta > Lepidoptera > Tortricidae > Notocelia > Notocelia uddmanniana. Next base: position 31,716,665 of record LR991055.1, read on the forward strand.
TGGACGGATTAAGTAAGAGCCCTCACGGAATCATCCCTATATCTGTGCGTACGAAATGCCGCGGTGAGGGAGAAATGGCGAGAGATAGTGAAGAAGACCGTACAACGACCCCCAAGACTACGACTAATCTGCCAAGAGTACACGTCTAATGGACGATTCACACCAAACGGTCGGAGTCGGTGCGCACGTCAACAGAGTCAAAGGAATTCGAACCCTCTATACAGAAGCTAGACTTCGTATCCAAACGGCAGCGGCAGAGCCTTCTTTATGGAGGGTTCGGATTCCTTTGACTCTAGTGGTGTGCGCGCCGACTCCAGCTGTTCTGTGTGAATCGTCCATAAGAAAGAGGGATCTTAACTGGCTAAGGTGTACCGGTGTGTTTCCAGGGTTGATCTGGAGCGAGGTAAAGCAGCTGTGGGACATGGGTCTGCGCGAGTACGTGCACGACATGTGGAACGTGATCGACTTTGTCACCAACTCGCTGTACGTCGCTACTGTCGCGCTCCGGATCGTCTCGCACTTTCAGGTACATACCGCACACTAAAGCTCGAACGCATAGAGCGGGCGCGGCGCGGTGCGGGGCGCCCGCTGATTTTTTCGAAACTGTCGACTGTCGATTACAGCTTCATATGCCACAGACGCCGCCTGCGCTCTACCGCGCTACCGAATACCGCGCGGTTTTTTGGTGCGACATGCCGCGGACTGTGTTTGCCGCAAAACCGCCTCCGCCCTGGAACGACGCTGCGCCGCACTATGCGTTTCAAGCTTAAGGGGTTGCACCAAACAATCTGTAATTTTAAGCGGTGTTGTTTCAAGTCTGTTAATGCAACCCGCCCTAAATAACCTAAGTATGTATGTATGTATAACACTTTATTGCACAAAAAAACAATAACTATCGAAACAAAATAACAAAATGTAAAAGTACAAAGGCGAACTTATCCCTATAAGGGATCTCTTCCAGCTAACCTTCGAGAAAATGAGAAAAATAAATGTAGTACACAAAGGCGACAAACTAATTTTGCACAAACACGGATATTTAAGAAAGCAATGACAGATTATACATTTTACAACTGATCGCACAGAAGCTGTACCTAGTGATCACGTAGGCCAGCGTGTGGTGTGCTGGCTTATTAACGTAGAATAGGTAAATTTGTCATACCTTAAGCACGCTCGCGAAATCGATGCGTAATTAATAACTACTCCGCTGATCTCATCGTCATCATGTCAGCCGAAGAACGTCCACTGCTGGACATAGGCCTCACCCAAAGACTTCCACAATGACCGGTCCTGCGCCACCCGCATCCAGCGGACACCCGCGACCTTCACCAGGTCATCAGTCCACCGTGTGGGGGGCCTGCCCACGCTACGCCTTCCGGTACGTGATCGCCACTCGAGAACCTTTCCGCCCCGACGGTCATCGGTTCTAACGTGCTATGTATCGTGCTCCGCTGATCTAGGTTTAGACAATGTAAACACCATCGCGCCTGAAAAGATGTCTGTGTAATTACATCTAACTAAAATGGGTACACTTTCCTTTAATAATATAATATGAGTATGCACCCATTTAAGAACATTATTAGTAATGTAACATCAGATAGAACTCTATTTTGTCTTACACGTATCAATGTTTGTGACAACTTAGTTTCATACGTGTTCACTTGTGTTGTGCCGCAGGTGCGTCGCGAGATGGCGCAGGGTCTGCAGTGGAACCAGCCACGAGAGAAGTGGGACGCGTGGGACCCCATGCTGCTGTCCGAGGGGCTGTTCTCCGCCGCCAACATCTTCAGCAGCCTCAAGCTGGTGTACATCTTCAGCGTGAACCCGCACCTGGGCCCGCTGCAGGTGTCGCTGAGCCGCATGGTGCTGGATATACTCAAGTTCTTCGTGCTTGATATATTAGTCATCTTCGCTTTTTCATGCGGTGAGTGTTCTGCGAACAGTAGGCGTATGATGGTTGCCATTTTATCACTTATCGTCCAAAAATTCTACTGATTATACAAGTGTTTTCTCATGATTGTTGACTTATTAATATTATACGTCGTACTTAAATTAAAGCTCCTATTGGTAGCAATACTATTCAGAAAAAAAAACCAAATTGAATTCCTTATTTGCATCAGGCTCGCGAGAAAAATCCGGCTTCCGAAAATCTAGTGTTTCGTGAAAAAGGCTCTTATAAATAAATAAATAAATACATTTTAGGGGACAATTTTTTACACAAATCGAACTAGTCCCATAGTAAGCTCAATAAGGCTTGTGTTATGGGTACTAGACGACGATATATTTTATAGATATATACTTAAATACATAGAAAACATCCAAGTCTCAGGAACAAATGTCTCTGCTCACCACAGAAACAAATGCCCTTACCGGGATTCGAACCCCGGACCTCTAGCTTCGGAGGCAGTGACACTACCAACTAGGCTAAACAGGTTGACAAAGGCTCTTAGCTCATTAAAACCAAAACCTCCTCCCATGGTCCCCATGACACATTGAGTACCGCTGCACCACTTAAAAATGAAATAACCATTTGCAGGTCTAAACCAACTGCTGTGGTACTACGCGGACATGGAGAAGAAGCGCTGCGTGACGGGACCCAGCACCAATGGCACCATCCCGGACCCTGACGCCTGCGTCGTCTGGCGGCGATTTGCCAAGTCAGTCAATCACCATTATCTTCTATAACCCCTAAGAGGCTGACAAGCGCCAATGACCTTGGCTATGTCTGTCTGCATCTAGTTGCGCCGGAGTGAAAGGGAAACTATGTATACAGGGTGACATCGGAGACGTGATCAGAAGCAACTTGACTCGATGAAGTATTGGAAGACAAACTCAATAAAGATGAAATCACAGTTACTACTTGCAATATTGACTATTATTTCTCAAATTATTAACAGAAAAAAAATGTTACATACAACTTGGTCACCCTACACCACACGACGTCTTGTCATCCCTCATACAACGTGTGTCAAAAGTGATAGGGTGACCATGATGTAAGTATGGCGTTATTATTTTTCTAGTAAAAGTTTGAAAAAATAAACTTGTTTTATTCGATGTAACAACTATTGCATTTATTTTACTTTTTATTTTTTTATTTAAAACGCTATCATGTGTAGTGTCTGAAGAATTAGCTTCTGATTACGTCTCCGATGTCACCCTTATAACTGCTATACATACAAGCAGATAATCAGAAATTTAATCATAAAATTAAATATATTCACCACATGTGTAATATAAATCGTCTATGCCTTAAGTTTGAATATGTTGGAACTGTGTTTTTAATTAAAGATGTTTCAGTTGAAAAAAAGACATTATGATTATTTTAAGTCGTAGCTTTGCGATTTTTTTCGATCCAGCCGATTTTCTTAAATCGTGTTTTGGAACCATCAACACCCTTTGAAATATAATAAATATTAACGTGTATTTTTATTTTTTTACCAATAGTAATCGTTTTTGTAGAATCACCGTTTAAAAAAATGGCAATTTAGTTCTATACAGCGTCTTAATTAGGCTCGCGGTGGGATATCGTTCACATCATCATCCATATCAGCCGAAGGACCGGCCAGCTCGAAGTGTCTGGTTGGGCATGTTTGTTGTTCGTGCATACGAGTATACCAAATATTTTCACAAATACAGCGCAATCACATAAAAAATAGCGCAAAGCGAAGTGTGGCGTGTGGCCGGCACTACATATTTGGATTTACCATGAACATTGGTGGATTTGTAGTAATGGCCGCGATTTTTTAGCTCTCCTACGTACAATTACCATTAAATATATCTGTGCTTCAGGGTGCTCAAAATCGAACGCCTTGAAAATAGATTATTGCTCATATATTTACCTTGTTTGCTGCAATATACTTATCTGATGGTTACTTAGGTTTTTTTGCCACGATTAGCTGCCCCTAATATCTAGCCGTTCTGGACCGGGCCTACAAGGCTTTAGGTACGGCAAATCCGTGACCGATCACTACACGAATTCTGTTCACGTTCCACTCAGATTTTTGGCCTTGATTGGCTGTACCTATCTGGCCGGTCTGGCTAGGCCTGGCCTGCAAGGCTAATGCATCACCGACCACAACACGAAACATGTTCACGTTCCAGCTTATTCGAGACAATGCAGACGCTATTCTGGGCGGCGTTCGGACTGGTGGACCTGGACTCGTTCGAGCTGGACGGCATCAAGATCTTCACGCGCTTCTGGGGCATGCTTATGTTTGGCACGTACGCCGTCATCAATGTTATCGTGCTGCTCAACCTGCTCATCGCCATGATGAACCACTCGTACCAGCTCATCTCCGTGAGTCCCTCCTCTTATCGTTCCCTAGGAGTAACCCGAAGTCTGCCTCTCCGTGAGCCTCTCCTTGTCATCTTATTATCCCGGTTAGGGAGTGGGAAGTCCCTCCATAACCTAATGCCCGTTATTGGCGCAGAGATTAGTTTTTGAGGATGCGATTACCATCTGACTTTTCAACGCAGAGGGGACACTAACTACAATGGCTCTCCAACCCAAAGTGGGTCTTGTGGCCACCGACACGAGTTGCCACCATTTAGCCGATCATGCGCCACTTCCCGCCAGTTCACGACTTAGAAGTTGCGCAAGTGTGATTCGACGACGTCGTTCCACCGATACCTGGGACGTCTGACGGCTCACCTCCGTACTGGATAGTCAAATAGGCCCGTTAGGCGCCCCGATCTTCTCCCTTAAATATTCATCTTAGCTTCGATTCGATCAAACTGCAAAAAGAACATAATCTGAGATTAGGCGTCAAAGGGCATTTCTCAGAGCGTTTCTTAGGTTTCTGTAATCCATTTTGAAAAGATGATAGCACTCTCCGCCTACTACAAGAGTCTAAAATCATCACCATCTTACCAGAGTACCGGTCAATGATCAAAAAGACAGATCTTTAATAAAACAACCACCGAAATCACAGCGGTTGAAATGCCCCAAAACTGCATAAGCTCTTTGAATAAATATTAAGCCTCGTTAGTATGTTACTTCAATTAATATTAGTAGGCGTTATTGTAGGTACTCATAGTTTTGAATTATGAAACTTAATTCGTTTCAAAACTCGATTTAAATACGAATTGTGATCGAACGTAGGTATGACATGATTGACATCGGGATGATTCTACTTTCAGGAGCGCGCTGACGTGGAATGGAAGTTCGCTCGCAGCAAGCTGTGGATCAGCTACTTCGAGGAGGGTGGCACGGTGCCCCCGCCCTTCAACGTGGTGCCGTCGCCCAAGTCCTTGCTGTACGCCTGGAGCTGGCTGCAGCGGCGGCTGTGCGGCCACGCGCGCGCCAAGCGCGAACACATGCGGACCATCAGGGTAAGAGGCCATTGTGGTAAAGAAGTAGGTAAAAAGGGCGCGCCACATGCGGACCCATCAGGAATGATCAGTGTCAGAGGCCATCTGGACAAGGACGATTACTGTGGAGTTACTTCATTGTGGCGCCCAGCAGAGTAGATGCTTAAGATATCAGCTGTTTACTGCTACATGATGCCATCAATTAGGTGAACGTCTGTCAAAAACGAGGATGAACTTCTTGGGTAAGAACAGTGACTCTGAAGCTACCTAGTTACTTTAATGTGGTGCCTTGCAAATTCTCCCACACTTGATAGGAAACGCAATCACATATGGACCATCCGCCTAATAGTCCAGGTTCCTGCAGCAATGGCGCTGAAGCGCTAAGTTCTCACTCACTGAAACACACTGAACATATAATCTGGATACGAACAGTGTATTATATTATAGTTAGTTCAACGGTTTGCTATCATATTTGAAACAAAACTTCAGTTTATGTGCACCATCAGGGCATTTTACTGTGATATACAACTTTTTTAGGTCTCTGATGTTGATATTATTCTGGATGGATTGGTTCTGGATAGCTAATTAGTTAGCTAAACATATTTTGCTATCCATATGCCCAGGAGCGCGAGGACTTCAGTGTTAATCAATAATAAACAAAATGCACAAATAATATGCAATTTATAATTTCAGAGAAAAGCTAAGCAAGCCAACGAGCGTGACTGCCGTTACCAGGTAAGCTTCAGATAACGTTATTTCTCTTTTCTTAAAGCAGACTGGGCAACTCTTGAATAAAAATGGCTAGATGTCCAGGGCACTTGCTTTTGGAGTCGCAAACGTCCGTATATTAGGGTGTCTGCTTACCATCCGACAGGCCGTAAGCTTGTCTGCCGCCCTCACTGTATAAGAAAACAAATACCCCCCCTGCCTGAAAGTCTTCCCTGGCTGCTAATATTGTCTCTCCCTGAACAAAACCCTTATACCCTGAGTTTGTGTTAAAAGAACATGTACGCGCAGGCGATTATGCGCAACCTGGTGCGGCGGTACGTGACGGTTCAGCAGCGGCGCGCCGAGTGCGGCGGCGTGACCGAGGACGACGTGAACGAGATCAAACAGGACGTGTCCGCGTTCCGCTGCGAGCTGGTCGAGATCCTGCGCAACTCCGGGATGAACACGTCCACCGCCAACGCGGGTGCGCCCGGTAAACGACTAACCTGGGTCATACACGAGATGTAGTGAATAATGCTTCCACATCGGCTAAACTCGGAATACGACGACACCCGAAGTTGACAACATTTCATTTTTTAAGCGGACTTTTTTCCGATGAAATCAAATAGGGGATATTTAAAATTAAATATAACCACATTTTTAATTTCTCAAAAATATCCCAATTTCAAATACAAAAATCTATTTCAAAAGTTCCTCATTCTGAAAGAGAGTACCTAAGTGACAAGTAAGGCGTCACAACGTGTACAGTCATAGGCCCCTATGTTCTTCTCACTATTACACTCATATCACGATCCGTATCACGTGCATTTTAATGAATATTGACGCGAAATCCAAATAATTATAAAAACCGCGATAATATTGACACACCAGTATAGTGATAATATTAACAGTGTAACAGACCCCATACAGAAGCACTATTACTAAGGCGGATTTACTAAGGAAGGTGTACCTACTGCTACTGCTGTTCTTTTTGTGCGTTGTGACTGTCACAATTCAGCCTTGTGACGTCATATAGACGATGGTAGGATTTCTTCACATTTAACGAAATGAGTCAAGATTTCATACTAATTGTAAATTTGAAATGTTGTCAATTATCAAGTCTATAACGAAATGAGTCAAAATTTCGTACTAATTGGAAATTTGAAATGTTGTCAATTATTAAGTCTATAACGAAATGAGTCAAGATTTCATACTAGGTAATTGGAAATTTGAAATGTTGTCAATTATCAAGTCTATAACGAAATGAGTCAAGATTTCATACTAATTGGAAATCTGAAATGCTGTCAATTATCAAGTCTATAACGAAATGAGTTAAGATTTCATACTAATTGGAAATTTGAAATGTTGTCAATTATCAAGTCTATAACGAAATGAGTTATGATTTCATACTAATTAGAAACTTTAAAAGGTTGTCAATTATCAAATCCATGGCTGTCAATGTGAAACTTTGTCAGTCAGTGTCGAATGTTAGAAATAAAACTAGGATTTTGCCCTCAGAGTACTTAAGGATTTCTATAGAGATTCTGTACGAGGTCCACAAAGAGGGACAGAAAAGCTAAATAGAGAAGTTGTCTTAAACGTCTGGTGGCGTACCATAAACAATTTCTTTAATTTGGGCGAGTAATCGTTTATTTGCTTTTAACTATTTGACATGACGTGGACATGACATTGAGACCAAGAAAAGCGGAATTATGACAGGACAACAAATGAAATATCCCATTCTATCGCTCTTATTCAATTTAGTATATGACCATCTCGCTCGGTAGCGGTTTGATTATTTGCCGTCTTCTCTGGGCTACTTTGAGAGTTTGCCATTTAACATACTACATGACAGATGTTAAATAATACGGCACAGACATCAGAGAAAAGCAGACTCGCATTATTTAGCCAGACGATTTTTCATATAGTTGTGTCTTTAATCCTTATAGTGTACCAAAATGAGTTAGAATGCAAGCAATCATTTTCGGCTGTTAACGAGTTGTCTCCATTTGAAAGCACACCAGCCCGGCTAGTATGATAGCTTATACCGTCACGTTATATGTGACGTTTCAGTACATATAACGTGACGGTATAAGCTATCATACAAGACGGGCAGGATGTTAAATCCCATATAAACTTAACACACCACAACGTCAGTTCAGTACAAATTTTTAGTTATGAAGACGGAGACACTGACATGTGAAGACGTGTCAGATGTCACTTGTCTGTCTCTCTCAAACTTTCTGATTTGTGCATTAGGGTGGTATTCCACTCATCCAATTTCTTTGCCAAATCTTTGATCAAAGTTCTTTGACGTAGGCCCATTCCACTTATCCAATATCCAAGTTTTATTCTTTTTCATGCATAGCCATATTGATTTAACAATCATCAGAATCTTTGATCAAATGTCGGGGTCCCATCCGAGTTGCATGAAATCATCCAATTTCTTTGATTAAATGTATATTGGACAAAGATATTGGATGAGTGGAATACCTCCCTTAGTGAGAATAGATCAGATGTACAGGAATCGTTCAACTTAAATAAGCGGATCTGCTTTACTCTGATATCGGTGTCATACGGTAATTGATTTATTTATTTAATCGTATGGCATTTATTTACGAACCGTGAGATCTTCGAGAAGACAAGTACGGTTGCCAGTTTTTGTCGCACTTTTAGCACCACCCAGGGGTCACGTGTAGGGTAACGGTGGGTACTCCCTACGGACGTGGTGCAACTTCGACCCCCCTTTGTCAAGTGAGTGGGCAACTTGACTGTTAGAAGTTGTCAAGCCGCCCGAAGGCCTCTAACTTGGCTTAACGACTGCTGTCGTGGACAGCAGCCGGGATCAACGGCTTAACGTGCCTTCCAAAGCACGAGAGCGCTCAGTTAGTAACCACTCAAAGCGGTCACCCATCCAAGAACTGTCCTGCGCCCACATTGCTTAACCTCGCATACCGCACGCGGTACGCGGGCGCCGCTGGGTGGGCCACGAGCGCTCTTGTAATTGATTGACACTTCGGGTCTACTCGTATTTCGAGTTTAGCCGATGAAGAAGCATTATTCACTACATCTGTACAACGATGTGACGATCACGTTAGCCTAGTTGGTAGTGGCCCTGCCTACGAAGCTGGTGGTCCCGGGTTCGAATCCCGGTCAGGGCATTTGTGTGATGAGCATGAATAATTTCATTGTTACTGAGCCTTGGATGTTTCCTATATCCTAATAACCCTAATCCTAATGTAAGGGTCAGTTGTACGCAGATTTTTTTTTATTTTTTTCTTTTTAAATGTATATTGGGTCGTATATAGTTATTAATTAGACCCACTATGATTATATCTACTACTAGGTACTCGGTTATGACGTCACACGCAAGTTATCGAACTAACCGTTTTAAGGGAAAATAAATATGTTGCTGTTTTAAATTTCAAATTAAAGGGAAAAATGGAAAAACTTAATGCTCCGAGCAAGATTCGAACCTGCGACATCTGGCATACGCGGCCAATCACTCTAGCCTCTGAGCTCGACAGCTTAGATAGGCAGAGGTGAAGGATTTCGTGCCCGAGCTTGGTTGTTCCGATGAACAACCAAGCTCGGGCACGAAATCCTTTACTAGTTCCCACTTACAATGCCTTAGGGAGGCGTACGGTTGCTGTTTTAGTTGTGACCAATTTGATTTCAGGGCCACTTTGTACAGTGTCATTCTAAAACTAGTATGAAAGCTGCTAGAGATCTCATATTAAGAGTGCGCAGTACGTTCGGTTCTCCATACAAACGTATTTATGCTCTCATTTTAAAAGCCAGGCTAGAATAACATGAAACTTTGTATAAACAATGGAATCCGGCATATCTAGGTCGGACCATAGTTTCTGTTGCTTGAAATTATGATGGAGAAAAAATACAGCGATTATTAAGGTTTTCATACAAGCCGTAAAAAACTCAAAAAGCCGCTGTATTTTTTTTGTTTTACAATTTCTAGCAACAGAAACTATGGTTCGACCTAGATATGCCGGATCCCATTGTGTATACAAATTTTCATGTTATTCTAGCATGGCGATTTAAAATGAGAGGGTAAATACGTTTGTATGGAGAACCGAGCCAGACCGAGCGTACTGTCCCCGTGACAAGGTACTAAGTGACCCAGAAATTAAATTGGTTTGTTATTGGTCGGGTACATTAGTTTTATAATTTTATTTTTATAGTATTATATAGTATAGTAGGTATAGAAATAGAAAAACAACACAAAACAACAAATTTTAACAGTAAAATAGTGGGCTATGCAGACACTGAAAATTCATGTGGAAATCATATATAAAGTTAAATTATATTTTTAACCGACTTCAAAATTTCAAAAGAGGAGGTTATCAATTCGGTTGTATGTTTTTTTTTGTTTATTTTTGTTTTTGTTTTTTTTGGTTTTTTTTATGTTTGTTACTCCATAACTCCGTCATTTCTTAACCGATTTGGAAAATTCTTTTTTTGATTGTAAGTATATATATCCAAGTTGGTCCCGTTTATGTCAAAACGCAGTTCTGATGATGGGATCTAAGAGGAATTGAGGGAACTCCTCAAATCTTTAAGGCAAATATATAGTGATTTTTGTGTTTTTATCAACAAGTCAAGCATTTGCATCCAAAAATGTGACATTGGATGAAGTGGAACTGCTGATGATGATCAGAACAGAACTCTTCAACGACGAAAAGTTCACGTTTGGCGATTTGTCCTCCTAGCTGTGTTTGTTAAGCAAGTTCTATTTTCACGAATAATTTTTGTCATGCTTGATTTCTGATGATGGGATCCATGAGGAATTGAGGGAACTCCTCAAATTTTAAAGGCAAACATGTTTGTGTTTTTATCAACAAATCGAGCATTATCATACAAAAATGTGACATTTGATGAAGTGGAACTGTTGATGATGATCAGAACCTCTCCATGATATCTGACTGGTTTGCTGCCAATAACTTAGTATTGAACCCGAAAAAAACGAAATGTATGAAATTCTCTCTAGCGAACTCATCAAACAGAAACTTAGATACAAATATTAAACTTAATGGTCAAACATTAGAATTTGTTACTTCTACTGTATTCTTAGGTATTACATTGGACTCAAAATTGCAGTGGGGTTCCCATATAACAGCGATAGGAAGTAGGTTGAGCTCTGCTGCATTTGCAGTCAGGAGAATAAGGCAGCTTACCAATGTGGCAACGGCACGGTTAGTTTACTTTGCTTATTTTAATAGTATAATTACTTATGGTCTTATCTTATGGGGATCAGCTGCAGATATTGAAACTGTTTTTATTTTGCAAAAAAGGGCTATCCGAGCAATTTATAACTTGGGGTCGCGTGATTCATTAAGAGAATTTTTCAAAGAAATATATATTCTAACCCTGCCGTCCCTATACATATTTGAAATAATAATAATAATGTATGTTAGGAAGAATTTGGGCAATTTTCCAACGAACGCTGATAAACCAATAGCCACGAGAAATACTGGGAAACTCAAAATAACCTTCTATAGACTAGTAAAGGCGAAAAAGTCGTTCTTGGGAAATTGTATCAAATTCTACAATAAAATTCCTAAACACATTACTGAACTTAGCAATTCTAAATTCAAATCTGTAGTAAAACAAACACTTATTTCAAGAGCATATTATAAGATAAACGATTACATCATGGATAGGGATGTTTGGCAGTGATAGCGTCCTGCACGGGTATCGCGAAAATATATTTTCTACTGTAGCATTGTTATTTAAGTTATTTTGTAGTAATGTAATTTTATATTTAACTATATAATGTATATTGTTTTGAAAAAATGACACCTCGCCGAGTTTCTTACGCCGGTTCTTCTCGTGGCAGAGGTATATTTTTCCGAACCGGTGGTAGTTTATTGACGTTCATAGGTGCATGTAATATGCCTAATTTGAAGAATAAACTACTTTTACTTTTACTTTTTAAAACTCTTCAACGACGAAAAGTTCACGTTTGGCAATTTGTCCTTCTAGGTGTGTTTGTTAAGCAAGTTCTATTTTCACGATTAATTTTTGTCATGCTTGATTTCTGATAATGGGATCCATTAGGAATCGAGGGAACTCCTCAAATGTGAAAGGCACACAAATAATGATTTGAGTATTTTCATGAACTAATCAAGCATTTTCATTCATAAAAGTGTCATTTAATGAAGTGGAACTGCTGATGATGATCAGAACGGAACTCTTCAACGACGCGTAGTTAACGTTTGGTGATTTGTTCTCTTCGTTTCGTTTGTCAAGCAAGCAAGGTTTTTCCATGATTCCATGAAACATATTTATAGCCATTTTTATTTTATTGTATGGAATCTAAGAGTGCACCATCTAAGTATAATAATCTTTCACCGGCCTCTCCCATTGAAGTCAATTTTTTTTCTTAAAAAATATTTTCTTAAAAATTATGTTTGATATGTTTGTAGTGACGTAAATTTAATGCTATAATAAATATTTTTTGTGTTTTAATTTACTTTCTGATGCTGTAATCGAAGCTTGCTTTGTTTGATTTTATATGCGCTAATTCTGAAATAAAGTATTGTATTTATGAAATATCGTATGGCGACTAGAAGTGTTCCGTAACTATGCATTGTTTTGATAAAATGACACCTCGTCGAGTTTCCTACGCCGGTTCTTCTCATGGCAGAGGTTTATTTTCCCGAACCGGTGGTAGTTATTGACATTCAGAGATGCATATAATATGCCTAAATTGAAGAATCAATGGGGCCGTTTACACGGTTATTAATGTTATTATTATCACGCGATTCACTCATATCATGATGCGTATCACGTGTCTATTGATGAATATTGAAGCAAAATCCATACAACTTTGAAAACCACGATAATATTGACACCCCAGTATTGTGATAATATTAATCGTCTAAAGGGCCCCAATAACTTTTACTTTTTTTAGGCGGCGGCGGCGGCAAGAAGAACCGTCAGAAGGAGCGGCGGCTGATGAAGGGCTTCAACATCACGGCGCCGGGCGGGTCGCTGCCGCCCGTGGACGAGTTCTTCGCGTCGCTGCATCACGAGCACGGCGCGCCGCACGCGTCGCTGTCGGCGCTGCTGGGCACGCGCCTGCGCGCGAGCCAGTCCAGCCTGTCCGACACCGCGCCCGCGCCGGCGCGCCGCAAGCCGCACAAGCGCCGCTGGGGCACCATCATCGAGGCGGCGCGCGCCGCGCGCGTCTCGCGCCTCATCGGCCGCTCGCGCTCGGAGGACTCCGTCTGCGATCACAACCGGCAGTCGCCGAGGTTCGTAGACGCGCGTTTGTTCACACTAATCGTTCGTGCCCCTTTACACCTGAATTGAAACGACTTGTAAGCTCGAAACTGTCGACTGCTTCATATGTCACACACGCCGCTTTCGCTGTACCGATTACCGCGCGGTTTTTTGGTGCGACGTGTCCCGGACTGCATTCGCTTTACCGCAAAACCGCCTCCGCCCCGCAACGACGCTGCGCCGTGCGTTTGAAGCTTTACTTACATTGAAATGTAAATTTTTGAACATATGTCATTAAAGTAAATTTTAATTTGTCTCCATTGCCATTTCTCGTGTGTAAAGGGGTATGCCTTGTGCCATATCCGTGCAGAAACTGCAGAAGAGTTTGAAGCTTGCGTTATAAGCTAGGTCATGATTTGAGTAGCAAATTTTTGGCTTCCCAAGTGTTAAGTCAAAATTTTCACATGCTTTTGTTGCCGACTGTACCTCTGTTTCACATTCATCAGCTTACTCGTTGAGACGGTTCCAATGAGCCCAAACACGATGGGTTTATCTTGTGTAGTTTAGGACTTACTATGAGCACCTTCTGTCTTCATCATCTGATCAGCTCGGGGGGACCCCAATATTGCATTGTCACTGAATTTAGATAAGTATACCAAATTGCAGCTCAATCGGATACCGGCAAGTGGCTGAAAAAAAGCATTGAAAATTTTGAGGACAACTTATTTACTCGTACATTCAACGAATTTGATTTCTGGGCCACTACGTACCTTGTCACAGTGACAATAATATGAAATCTATAGCAGCTTTCCTATTGAATATCACTGTGACAAGGTACGTAGTGGCCCAGAAATCAAATTGGTTGACCGTACAATTACATACTGAACAGTGCAAGTTAAATAAAAGCGTGTAATAGTTATTTGTTCAACAAGAGAGCAAAGTAGATTTTTGCTGCGAGTGTTGATGTTGAGTCCCGAATAACGAAAGATTCTATGAAAAACAATTTTCACCTCAACGGCTCGAAAATGGCGGTTTTGTTGCTTGAAATTAGAAAGCAAAATGCAATTTTGCTGCGAGCGTGAAAACGACTTTTCCTGCTTGAAACCAGAGAGCAAAATGCAATTTAACTGTGAACGTGAAACAAAACTTACTTTTTATTTTTTCATATCGTAGGTTAGTTTTAGTAACTTCATTCTCTCTATCAATATTCCTTTGCGTTATATGTTCTCGCCGCCGAGGTGAAAAGGTGTATGTATCACACGAGAACAAAGATATTTGCACCTCGTGTCTTTGAGTCCCTCGCTACGCTCAAGATTCTAATTATAGTATCTTTCGCTTGCTCGGGACTCAACATCAACACTCGCAGCAAAAAAACTACTTTGCTCTCTTGTTGAACAAATAACTATTCCACTCCGGTTGACGCCGGACGCCGTGTACGTACAACGTGAGGTTGTACGGAAGTGGAGCTACAATCCTATAAGGGGCGGCCTTTGGTGGTACCGAGCACGGCAGCAGCCCGGGGCCTCGCGTACTGATGCAACTACCCGCGAAATATAAAGTTTGAAACGCACAGAACGCGGCGCAGCGTCGCTGCGGAGGGGAAGCGGCTTTGAGGTAAACCGAACGTGGTCTGGGGCACGTCGCACAAAAATAACGCGCGGTATTCGGTAGCGCGGTAGAGCGGTGGCGGCGTGTGTGACATACGAAGCAGTAATCGACGGTCGACAGTTTCGGAAAGATCAAAAATGCAAAACCACCTCCACCCCGCACCGCGCCGCGTCCGCTCTGTGTGTTTCGAGCTTTGTAGACTTATATTACATAAAAAGACAAGGGGCCTCACAAATATCAAACCGCCCGAAGCCTCGCGATGGCTAAGGCTGTCCCTGACTACTATAGAATGTGAACCGTACGTCGTACGGCATCAAGTGGAGACCACAGCCTAAGAAGAAATCCTATTACGGCACGCGACCGCTACTAAAATTGTTGGAATCGTGTGTAGCGCCGCTTGAGCCGCAGCGCAGTTCCGGTCGTCATTTTAATTGAATGCGAGTGCTAGGTAACGGATGGAAATAATAACCCGCATAATGAACATATTACCTTTGTAAAAAGGAGAAAAATTAAAGAAACACACATAATAATAATAATAATAATAATAATAATAATAATATATTCTTTATTGCACCACAAACAGAAATTCTTACAAGATAATCCTAAAAAAATAATAAGTAGGTCTCATCCCGATGGAATTTAAAGTTCATCTGAACAAGTTAATGGATAAGCTGGGACAAGGCAATTGAATTTGTGTCTATTGCTAGTTGTCCTATTCTATTAGAGTTATGGAGATGCATGCCTAGTTTTTTCGGTATTAACTTTTCGTATTGACTAGTGTAAATACTTAATGATTAAATATGGCATTCATAAACTAGATCACCTAAAGTAGGTGGCTTATAATATAATAGTTGTTACACTTAACAATAGGTACACTAACTAGATTTTCTTTCTCAAGTAGATTTATAGAGCAAATATCTAGTCGAGAGCAACGTTAATAAAATTTAGATACTTAGCGTAGAATTGTAGCATTACTAAGTTCCCTTTTCCATTTGCACAAGCACGATTACTTACTTAGAAAGAATAGAATCTATTTAGTTGTGTTACTCTCATTATTAACATTTTTATTACCTGCCTAAATTTTCTCGTTTAACCCTTTCGGGCCTGATGTGTTAATTCATTCAATATTCAATAATAACAGTATTGAACTATAGTTACGCGTACCTATGTTAAAGACTCGCTCCCTGCGTAGGAATGAAGCAAAGAATCATCCAACTCCTAGCCGTTAAGGAGTTGTATCTTCTATCACCATCAGCGTATCAGATGATGATTACCAGACGCAAATACTTGAATAGCTTTAGAAATTATATGAACACGTAATACGTGTCTATAAAATTTGTGGGTTGCCTTCGATTTCCCTGGGATTTGTATCAGATCCTAAATTGTTGACATTGGGACCACTTCAGGAGTATACTCTTTCAAATAATGTTGAAAAAATAGTTACGTAAAAATGAATACATACTTATAATGAAACATACATCCTTCTCCTTTTTAGAATCAGTTAGTAAAAGCGCAGAAAAGGTGTTCTGAGCTGCTAAATACTCACTAATATCCGAAGATTGAAGTTCGTATATGTCTATTTCTGTCACACGGATAATGTGAATGAAACAGAAATGAAGATAATCGAATCACGTCGTGGTTATGGCCCTGTTCACAAAAATTGCTTCGAAGACAGCGAGTCTTTGACAATACTATCCTTAGCGGTGCCGAAAGGGTTAACTTACAGTACTCTCATGCATGCTAACACACTCCCTGGTCTTTTCAGCGTGGGTTGGTAAGTTGTGTGTGGTTGCAGTGGCAGCGAGCGGTCGGAGTCGGGCAGCGACTCGCAACGCAGCGAGCGGCGGACGGGCGGTCCGCTGCACCCGCTAACCGCGCTCGCCGCGCTTAAGCGGAAGCGGAAAAAGTTCTCAGACTCGCGCAGACAGGCTGAGGAACGGGTGAGGGCACATACTATAACATTAACCTGAATTCATAGAATCCATCATCATCATCATCCTAGCGTTATCCTAGTACAGTTGCATCCTGCAGGATTGAAGTGGAAGACAAGAATTGACTGCCACCTGACCTTCCAACCCAACGAGGTAATTGACAAGTAAGTCGGCAACTTGACTGTTTGTTCTCAAGCCGCCCAAAGGCCTCTACTTGGCTTAACGACTGCTGACATAGACAGCAGCTGTGACCTTTATCAGGTCATCAGTCCACCTTGTGGGGGGTTTTGCACTCGCTGCACCTTCCACCACTGGTGGTCGCCACTCGAGAGCCTATCCGGCCATCGGTTCTACACGCTATGTGCCATGCCCACTGCCATTTAAGGCCTGAATCACACTGTTAATGACAAGTTTACTATTGACCGCCGCGGCCAGGCCGCGCTGTGAGAGGCTTAAGCGAGTTTTCACTTTCTTGTCACTGTAACATTGTGATGTTGCCAGGAGCGGCCGGCGGCGGAGGCTCTGCAGCGCGCGAGCTCGGTGCCGGCGCGCAAGCCGCCCACGCCGCCGCCGGCGCGCGCGCTGGGGCTGAACGCGCCGCCCGCGCCGCCCGCCGCCGCCGGCGACGCGCCCGCGCGCGGCGGCTCGCGCGAGCCCCTACTCGCCAGCCTCGACGACGACGCCAACAAGGTACACACCTGTCACACTATGCACCGCACGCCGGCGTTGGGGCAGGGCGCACCGGCCGCGATACGTTGTATGCGATCGCACATTGAGCCACTCAGGCAGCGGTCTGGACGCCAGCGGGCAGCAAGGCGGCCAGCGGGCGTCCATACATTGAACCATTGTATAGCATCGGCGCATACCGACCGTTTGCGTTGGTCGCATCCGAGCCACAATCTGCGGGAGTCGCCCGCGCTCGCTACTAGTGGCCGCATTTTATCGTTTGACTGTACGAGCAGTTGCACATTGAGCCTTGGGCTGTTACTGCACACAAGTCTCTAAACGCTTGTCTGAACCAATACAATTTATATAACAGTTAGATTAATGGTGTTAATTGAGTTGTACAAGTATATTTCAGTTTTAATTAATTAAATAAAAATAAATAAAAGTAGAGACAACTGCTGGCGGCATGTAGTAGCTTGACTAAACCATTAATTTCGCGTTCAATGGCGGCAACCAGTGGCCGTAATGTGCGATTACACTATAGACGGCAGCGAGGCGAAGAGTGGCCGTTTATTGGATCAATGTATGAACCCTCGCTGCCCGTTGTCGTGATCGCGGCCTAACGGAGTAGATCAGACCCCTATTTCACCAACCTGACAATGATAGTTCGACAGCGTCTTTACTTATCTTTCCAGAAATTTCATTGCGGGGTAACATACTGCCAAGACAGCAAATAAACCCGCTGTTGAACTCACATGCTGGCCGCTACTAAACGAACATCTAAAGTTTTGACGGTTGCCAAAATTTGATTCGCATTAACTATGTACTTATTTAAGGTCCACTATTCGAACGCAAATACGTCAGTGCAATATTTGCCATTTTTCCCTGGGATTTAACTATGAATATATTATTCACCTATCTATTCAGCTCGTCCCTATGAGCTCCATGCCGAAGAAGTACTGGCTGGCTGATTATATACACTCCTCAGTCCCGGCTGCCCATTGCTTACTCCGCGTGTAGTACCTAGATAACGCTGATGTGAAGCTCTTGGTCTTCCAATATTTGGATGTTCATGATCTTCATGCCTTTTGTTTTTGTTACCTACACCACCACTCTCCTACCCGTGTGAATCTCATACACAGCGTGTAATCACCGAGTGCATATTGTTGTTTCGATGACTTGACGATTGAATTAGCTAACTTTAAAATTGTGTTGGCAGCACGAGAATTGCGGGTGCGAGGAGCGGGCGGGGCAGGCTGCGCGCGCGCGCGGCTCATGCGGGCGTTGCGCCGCGCTGGCCAAGCTGGCCGGCGTCACGCCGCTGCACGGCCACGCGCCGCACCACTCCGCCGGCTGGCTCTAGCGCTAGCTACCGTGTGGCTACACTGGACCGGCTAGCCGATTAACCTGTTTCGGCTCGCATCACTCCGAGGCAGGCTCTACCGCGGCACATGTGACAAAGACCCACAATCAGCTACGTGATTGATAATGTTAACCTGCCTCGATTCAACTCTTCGCTCATCTCTAATACACCGAGCTGACTCTATCCATGCGATGCTCTAGATCACTTAAATAACATATGTGACTCTAGGAGTCCAGGTGAAGAATCATGTCATGGAAAGCAACTGTTTCCTCAGGAATGCCGTTTGACAGGCATTCTAGAATATATTCAAAACATGTAGACTTGCATACGTTATGATTCTAGTACCACATGGCCAGACTCATATCATATGGTATCAACTTCTATAGTACACTGGTACAGCTACAGTTGGGAATATGAGCAGAGGGAGTCTACGACGTGCGGAGGTATCTGCGACGCTGAATTCAGTCCTGTTGACACTCCCCGTATGTGAAACTCATTGAAAATATTTTTGTTCGATCACGTCAAGAAACCGGCGATCACAGCATTTTCCGAGCTTCATTTTCTGACCACTGTACCTCATCCATCCTTCGTAAAATATTAGAACACAACATAGACGGAAAAGAGAAGAGCCATTATTTACTCCGCCGATGTCATAGGTACCCAAACGCACATAATTCCTCAGTCCATCAGTCGCACTGCGGGGCATAAACCTCCTCTCATGTATCTCACGGGAGTTTACGCGTCATAGCAAAGGAATTAAAAGGAATCTGTTCTATTATTACTTCTTAATGGACAAAAATAGGACTGTTCGGTTCAACATGGTGCGTACCATCGCAACGCGCGCCTGACTTGTACTTTGGAAGATTGTCAAGCACGGTACGATCCCAGAAGAATTTCCTCCCCCCAAACGCTTCGGAGGTATATGAAATAAGTTCCCTACCGAAGTTCTCCAGAAGAATCTTAATAAGGAATACAATTCTTCAAGAAAGAATAGACGAATAAAAAAAAAAGTCGTCACCATTCGACTTTATTACAATACCGATAAGGCCCACAAGTGAAGAACCTTTTCACTCTCCGACTGTACTTATTAACGAGTCCAATTTTCAGAACTGGATAATACAGACACAATGGAACCACAACGATGAAATAGTATCTAGTAGATAGTGAATATGACCAATGAGTAGTTTTTGACAGATTTTCACCTCATCCCTGATGAATACAACAATAAAAATATAGGAGGCCTAAACAGAACGAAGTAGAGATACCATATCGTGCAGCCCCAGTCGGGAATCGCGTCTTGGGCACTCAATAATAGGATATTTCACAGTTCAGAGTGCGTTAGAAACGATGAACGTCACAATTATAATCCCGATTGTGGGGCTGGAGTACTTATAAGTTATTAAATGTAATTAGTTAGTAGTTAGCGAAGTGAATCGAGCTTTGCACAGCGGGAATTATAGCGCAAACAAATGAATGGAGCCAGAGACAATGGGACGTCAGGGTTAACGTCCTGTGACCTGACATAGAAAGTAAATACAATCGGATTAAAAGTTTGGACCTAACAATTCCGATACTAAATTTGAATTTTATTTAATCTGGAATCAAACGACGCAAAAGTAATTATGCATGGGATGGCGCATCGTTACTGACGATTTCTCAATGTAATTTGAGACGTTGGTGCCGTTAATGGAAGCCTAAGTCTTCTACGGTAGATATCGCTGTACGCTTCCCTAAGGCGTTGTAAGAGGGAACTAGTGAAGGATTTCGTGGACGAGCTTGGTTGTTCCGATAGCTCAGAGGCTAGAGCGATTGGCCGCGTATGCCAGATGTCGCAGGTTTGAATCCTGCTCGGAGCATTAAATTTTTCAATTTTTCCCTTTAATTTGAAGCAAAAGTAATGCAACTCTGTCACCTTGAATTTGATCCTTTATATAGGACGCGGGGTCCCAGGAGGTTAAGTCACCGGTCCTATTTGAAACTAAAGTTTCACGAACTCTGGTTTAGAAGTTCACACGTTTGCCTGATCCCTTGAATTGAGAAGACCGTCCATATTGAAGGACTCGAGAGCTCGCCGTATTCATTGTGCGGAGGACGGTCCCCTCGCGGCACGCACAAACATTCTCATAAACGTTTATATACTTACTCGTACATATACAATATAAATATAGGAGTCCTTCCCTAATTTTAACCAAGATAATGTTACCTAATATCAAACACCAATTAGCGTAAGTAGGTACAAATGAAATTATAATAACTTAATAAAATAAATATAAGCAACTATTTATTTATACACTTACGGGTTGCAGTTTATTACTAAGTCGATAGCTAAGTCATCAAATACAATGTGTTCCAAAAAGTTTTCCAGTAATAATTTATGCTGTTCTGTCGGAGCACACACTAATGTACCTAAGTATTATCGAACTAGAGGAAGCAGGGATTTTTAAGTGGATGTTTTACCCAGTTTTATGTAGGTATCGTTTACACCGCAGGCTCGGGCCACTGTGTCTACCCGAGTTGACTTGGCTAGGCTAACGTATTTAGAACAGGATAAACACCAATCTATTGAATGAATATAAACTATTGATCGCTGTAAGTCTTGATGTGATTAGATGAATGTTTCTGCTATTAGAATGTGTCGCTGTCGGTAAAGCGGGGCTTGCTTCCAGCGGGAATGCATAGCGTCCTGCCTCTTGAGAAGTGTGTTAGATACCGTACAAGCGTTCACAGTTGTAGAAAAAACTCTATAAAGGAATGCTCCAGTTTAAAAGTCCAGACAGAATACTTTTACGCATGCAGAGGCTACCCCGCCGAACTAAGTCCACGCGTTATATAATATAACTAGTTTACGGAGAAGCAGTCACCGGCACTCGCTTGCTGTGTACCGAAGCACCCAATTTTAGTAGATACCCAATGTAAGGGGCATTTTAAACGAGTAGGCGATTTATGAACTATTGTATGTTTAAGTGTTTAGATACGTCAGGATGGCAGTCAGTACACTAGAGGCCGATGCACGCTGAGCGACGGGCTTAAAGACGAATTAAATCATATCTAAACCTAGTGTTGCGATAAAGGTTTCGCCTTGCGCCTAGTGGTTTGACACTTGCAAGTATACTTACTATACTTCTAAAATGTTTGAAAACACAACACCACACATTTCTGGTGAATATTCATCCTTATATGTATTCAATTCAAGCCGATACTAGTAAATTATATAGACTACTACAGTCTATACATTGTGGCGTACTTTTAAAATAATGAGCCTGCTGTAGCTAGTTTCACTATGAAGAGGTCTCTGTGCCATTTATCTTGTATGACATTAAGACCTGTGCTCAAGACATTGGCGCCATCTTTTGTGTTAAACAGAGTCAAGTGTCTTTCGAATTGAATGGTGAAGGGACCTCTCCATTGTGATACTACAGCTTATACAGTAGGCTCATTATTTTCAGGATAAAGCCCCAAATGTACAGACATTGGCAATGTATACGTATTTACTGTTTTCTGATTCAAAGATATTTGCAGTGACATACAGATTGGCTTCTATCACTCTGTTGATAAAGGCTTGAGTTTCCGCAACACGAGGCGTCGCTTAGGCCTCACTTACATACGTGCAAGACTTGCATGCCTGTTTGGGTTTGACAGATCGGTTGAATGATGAAACTTGCATGCGAGTGTTGATCGTGCGTAAATGGGGTTAAACTCAAAGTGTGGGTCGTCTCGGCCGGCGGAGCGCATCGCCTCTTCTGTGTACGTAAACGTTGATCATGAACCGTCACCGACTGCTAGGTACGTCTATCTAGTGAACCAGAGGCCTTCACACGTGTTTAGTTGTTCGCCGCGCAACGCGCCGATACATAATCGATTATATTTTATAAAGAATTGTTATTTATTTATACATTATATTTGTATATAACGGTGCGAAATCTAATAAAATAAGCACTATGCATATTGTAGTTTTATTTTGTCTTTTCTGTTAGTATAAGAATGGAGTACCCAGCTCAAATCCCTGTGGCACACCCAACTGCAAAAATGATTTGCACCAAACAAAAGGTCTTTAATTGATTGAGGATTGTTTACATTAAAACGCATTTTATAACAAGTTTCATTTATTGTCCTATTTAATCTAACAACAATTAAGAATTTATTTAACATGTCATTTACAATGTCGGAGGCTTAACACAGGTCACTTATATAATAATCACAGCCACGTGTTAGGAGTCTAGTGGCGGGTGTTATGGCATAAAAGTGACTATGCTGGATAACGAGAATACCGAAGGGTAATTCTGCTACAATGTCTTGCTAATAATTATCAGTGAAGTAGTGAATGACCTGAGTATAAAGATTACTGAGGACGCTTCCTAAGTAAACTTTATGCTTTCAAGTATCTAGTCACATTTTTCTAGCAAAGATGATGGTGTGAGTCATTTATTGCGCATGATGAATGGCGTTCAAAGGGTTAAAATGAAAAGAAGTCTAATGAAAGTGTAATAAATGCCAAATGATCTCAAGAATTACCAAGATTTTAATGTAAACGCCTCAGTTTTGAAAAGCTTTGTTGTTTTGTTTCAAAGCTTAAGATCTGATTTAAATACATATCGATATTTGTGGTTTCACTTTTTCACCCAGAATAAGGAAGCACGACAACAGCGGTCGTCTAGTTCAGAGCTATGAAGGATATTGAAGTATTTTGGGAGTATATACAGATGCAAGATGCAATATAAGTAGAGATGGAGAAAGGAATGATGAGAGGCAAACTTATTGTAAAGTTAATATAGGATAAGTAAATGTTAAGGTATTGTAAGTATCTAATAATTTTCTTTCTCCTGTTAAATAATACCACTTTGTTAATTGTCAATAAGGTGCTATTAGCATGGGGATTCGATTTGAATAACGTCTTTATTGACTGTCGACAAAGCGGTACGGCACGATACATATTTATTGCATTGTCATGCGTGTAAGTTGAATTTAACTATAGGCAACTGGCATACATTCTTGTCGCTCAAAGGCCTAATTAAAAGTATCCTTATATATCTTTTCAAAATTGGAGCCGAGTTTCATATGTTTTGTTTCGTACGATTTTAACAGAAACTCTACTCTAATGTAATGCTTATTTCAGTGGATTAAAATTTCATCGGCAATTTTTCTTTATGGTAGGCAGCTAGACTATAACGAGACGACATATTTATTTATCTCCTTTAAGGGAATGAGATATGAAGTCGTCCTTCGTGATAACATAAACGACCGATACTGCACAATTAATAGTATACGGTACAGATGGGTTTCTCTAAGCGTTGAAGTTTAGATGGAATGGATGGATGTCAAAGATTTTGGCTATATTGATAGAATATTAATTGTATACTACAAACTCGCACATTTTATTTATATCGGGGATCTGTCATATAGATTGGAATATAACCCCCTATACCCCCTCTGTCATATATTCATTAACGTTCATCACACAACCCAACACACAATTTCCGATAACCATTTTTTCCTAGTAAAGTTTTTCCATTTTTCTAGCAGGTTTTTTTCAAACCTATTTTAGCTAAAATGTCGTTATAATTCATTTATCTTTATCTGTCACTTTGACATGTGTATTTGTGGGATAGGGACAAAACACATTTTAGCTAAGAGAGATTTGTTGAGTTTAATGAATAAGAGAATAATTGATTAATTAATCACGATCGTAACGTTTTGACAACGTTATGTGTAATTATATCACTGTTGAATTTCCCAAAATGTTCCAAACTCACGACGCAATTGTGTATTTTTCGTCCATTCGTTTCTTCAGTCAAAGCAGCATCATTAAGAGTCCGCAGGAAGCTCGGTTCTCCATACAAACTTAGTTTCGCTCTCATTTTAAAACGGCATGCTGGAATAACATGAAAATTTGTATACACAATGGGATCGAGTATATCTAGGCCGGAAATTAGTTTCTGTTGCTTGAAATTTGCGGTGGAGATACTGCGATCGCCAGCCTGCATGCCATGAAATTGGGGGAGGCCTACGTCCAGCAGTGGACGTCCTAGGGCTGATATGGTGGTGGTGGTGGTGGCTTGAAATTTTAATGCGCCGACTCTATGACTTGTATGATTCAAGAACTACTGATAAAAGGCCGGAATTTCTAGAGTATGTTAAGAACTACTCAAAATCTTTTAAGTTAATGTGTGTCGCTGCTAAAGCCGATTACTTGTCAAAAAAGATCCAGAACTCTAGTGATAAGATTAAAACTGTATGGCAAGTTATCAACAATGAAACTGGGAAAAGTAAGTTAAAAGATGCGCACTTCAGCCTGCGAGTCGATGATACTCTAGTGAGTTCTGACCACGAAGTAGCAGATCATTTTGAGCGGTTCTTTACTAATGTACCCGTCCAGACCACGAAATCTTTGAATTCATCACCAGATGTCGCTGAATCGTTATTGAAAGAAAATGTAACAGAATGTACAGAAATCTTTAGCTTCACTGACGTGACCCCCCATATTATAATTAAAGCATTTAAATCATTAAACTTAAAAAAGACTGAAGATCTTTGGGGCCTTTCTGTAAAAGTATTACATTCCATTGTAGAATCAATCGCACCTTTCTTAGCTGATATTTTCAATAAATGTATTGAAACTGGAGTTTTTCCTAACCTGATGAAACACAGTAAAATCATCCCGTTGTTTAAATCAGGATCAAAAACTGACCCTACCAACTTCAGACCAATCTCAATACTACCGGCATTAAGCAAAGTTTTTGAGAAACTTATTCTTAATCAGCTGATGTCCCATTTTAATCGCAATAAAATACTCAATAGCAATCAGTTCGGGTTCACTAGAGGTCGCTCCACCACTGATGCCGGTGTGGTACTAATTAAACATATTTTTGATGCCTGGGAAGAGGCTCAAGATGCTATTGGAGTGTTCTGTGATCTATCAAAGGCATTCGATTGCGTTAATCACGAGAATTTAATTAGAAAGTTAAGCCATTATGGGATAAGAAACGGTTCCCTTGACCTTGTTACATCGTATCTGTCGGAGAGAACTCAACGGGTTGTCATCAACGGGACTCAATCTGCAGGGACAACGGTTGCTCTTGGAGTTCCTCAAGGCTCAATTCTGGGCCCATTTCTGTTTCTAGTTTATATTAATGATTTACCAAACCTTGTAAAAGATAAACATGATATAGTGCTATTCGCAGATGATACGTCGCTTATCTTCAAGGTAGGCCGCAAAGACAAAAACTTTGACGGTATTAATGAGGCACTAGGTACTGTTGTGAACTGGTTTACAGCAAATAATTTGCTTTTAAATTCCAAGAAAACAAAGTGTATCAAATTCACTATGCCTAATGTCAAGCAGGCAAACAATTCTAAGATCAAATTAAAGTCTGATGAAATTGAATTTGTAGATAGAACAGTGTTTTTAGGTGTCACCTTAGATTCAAAACTGCAATGGCATGCGCATATTGCCACTCTGGCCGGCAAACTTAGTTCTGCGGCCTATGCAGTAAGACGTATTAGACAGTTAACTGACGTTGAGACGGCCAGGCTGGTATATTACAGTTACTTTCATAGTGTTATGTCCTATGGAATCCTGTTGTGGGGAAAAGCGGCTGACATCCAGACCGTCTTCGTGCTACAGAAACGAGCTGTACGCTCCATCTATAAACTTAAGGCCAGAGAATCTCTCAGGGAAAAATTTAAGGAGGCAAATATTCTTACTGTGGCATGTCAATACATTCTTGAAAATATTATGTATGTTCGAAAAAATATTCAAGAATTCAAACTCAACAGTGATATCCACGACTACAACACTAGAAGTAAACACAAGATTGCAGTGAAGGCCAGTCGTCTCCGGAAGATTAGCACGTCGTTTGTGGGGAACTGTATACGATTTTATAATAAAATACCCATCGATATAGTTAATTTTCCATTCAGTAAATTTAAGTCTCATATTAAACGTTATTTGTTAAGCCAGGCCTATTATACTGTCAACGATTTCTTAAATGACAAAAATGCTTTTAAGCCAGTGATAGTTAAATCCTGTTAGTTTTAATATACATATGCTTCACTTAGCATATTTCCTTGTATAAATAGCTCTGTCGTTTTATTTTATGAAACATGATGCTGTTTCTCGCCGAAGAGTCATTTTAATCTTTCACATTATTAATGTCCGGCAGCCTGAATATGTCATGCTCGCTTAAAGGGCTTTGCTTACGGCGGCGTCGTTGATCGGGTCGCCACCTTCCCTAACAGATGGTCGAGGGAGGCGATGGCTGAGATACGCGTCATACTCGTGATCGGGTGCTGTTTGTGGAGTCCGGTCTGTTCATGCTTGCAAGGGCAAAGTAAATACCTTAATACTAGTGTTATTTTATTGTATGTAGATTGACGAGAGACATAATCCTGTTCTGGATTAGTTTTATTGTTATTGACGCTTAGAGACCTTATACATCTCTAACAATATTAAGTTTACTTATTTTAATTTTACCGCTTAGAGATCATTTACATCTCTAAGGACTTTGAAATAATTGTTTTTAATCGTATTTGGACGCTCAGAGACCATATACATCTCTGAGATATTAAATTAATTTTATGTACTTTTTGTTTATTCGGACAGATCGTATTCAATACGTCCTTAATATTTGTAAATTTATTTTTATTTAATTGTTAATCAGTATATTTTTTTTATCATTATTATTAAGTAAGATTGTCAGTTTTTTTTAATTGTATAAATTCACGCTTTGACTTGTAAAAGTGCCCTTGTGGCCTATTTGCAGAATAAATATTTGATTTTGATTTTGATTTTTGATTTTGAATGGAGAAAAAATACAGCGATTATTAAGGTTTTCATATAAGGCCTAAAAACTCAAAAACACGCTGTATTTTTTTTCTATTACAATTTCTAGCAACAGAAGCTTATTTCCGGCCTCATCATCATCATTCATTATCATTGTCAGCCGATCGACGTCCACTGCTGGACATAGGCCTCCCCCAGAGACCGCTACAACGACCGCATCCAGTGAGCTCCCACGACCTTAACCAGGTCATCAGCCCACCTCGTGGGGGGGCCTCCCAACGCTGCGTCGTTCGGTACGTGGTCGCCACTCGAGAACTCGCTGGCCCCACCGGCCATCGGTTCGCCGGGTAATGTGGCACTTGAGTTTGGCAATTCTTCGGGCTATGTCGGTTACTTTGGTTCTTCTGCGGATTTTGTCATTTCTGATTCGATCTCACAGAGCAACTCCGAGCATAGCCCTCTGCATTGCTCTTGAGTGAACAGCGTTATAAAACGAGAATGAAACTACGTTTGTATGAAGAATGCTAATCTAAAGCTACCAATGATTGTTTTAACCTTTTCGACGCCAACGACTCATATATCCGTCATGGTGTCCAATGAGATTGCAACCTACATGCATTGTTACAAGGTTCAACTTGGCGTTTGACATTCTCATGGTATGGCGCGTGAGTGACAGCGTTTGTATTTGACAGAGCGCAGCGCTGAAAAGGTTAAAAGTAGGGCCGCTCACATAGTGCGGCGCCGGCGGTCACACGGCGAGGTCGAGCGGCGTGTAGTCGCGCTGGCTGGGCGCGCGCACGGCGAGCGCGAGGCGGCCGGCGGCGGCGGTGACCAGCACGGCGGCGGTCACACGGCGAGGTCGAGCGGCGTGTAGTCGCGCTGGCTGGGCGCGCGCACGGCGAGCGCGAGGCGGCCGGCGGCGGCGGTGACCAGCACGGCGGTGCCCCGCGCCAGCGCGCCGCGCTCCGCCGCCAGCGCCAGCTGGTTCACCAGCCGCCGCTCCACCTCGTGCTTGATGGAGCGCGCGCCGTAGTGCACGTCGTACCTGGTGTGGAATATTACATTACTGTAGAAGCCGGGAAACAGGGTTGCAGGTCAAGTAGATATACACTAATGTCAGAAAGTTCAAGACCAAACACAAAATATGTAAATAATCAACCACCACCACCATATCAGCCCTAGGACGTCCACTGCTGGACATAGGCCTCCCCCAATTTCATGGGGGGTAAATGCCATAATCACCACGCTTGGCATGCGGGTTGGCGATCGCAGTATCTCCACCGCACTCAAGGAATGCTGCTGCCCATTCCCCGGTGGTCTTGGTCGTAGTTTTAGGACATACCCGGGTCCAAAATAATCAACATTGGTTGATTATCCACTCGATTTTGATTCATCTGTCCGTAGTACTCTCAACCAGTTTGCAAAAGTCCAATCCTAGTGAAAAATAGCCCATTGCAACATTTTTACCTTGTTTGGTTTGCATAATAATTTATGAAAATTAAACTAAAAATTATGTTTGGGGCTAAACTTTTTGACGGTAGTGTAGACCAGATAGGGATACGCGACCTGCAGCCCGTCGTTTCTTGCCGAGATTTGTTTGTATAGCGCTTTTCTCAAACGTATGCAATCAAATAAAAAAATACACCACTCAAAAAACAAATTTAACAGACGCCATTTTTGAGAGTAAAATAAAAATAAAAAAGTCCTTCCCGGCCTAAGTCTTCAATTATGTATGAAATTCCTATACAGTTCGCCCGAATCGTTCCACGGGAGGCTACGTACCCGTCGGCGAGCGCGCCCAGCACGCCGCCCTCCCAGCGCAGCTCCACGGCGTGGCGCGCGCGCGCCTGCTCCGCCCAGCGCACCAGCTCGCGCTGCACCAGCGTCAGAAGCTCCTGCCGCGAGAACGGCAGGAAGTACCTGCCGACACAACATTCATCACTAAACTAAAACACAAATATCGAATCTATAAAGCCTGGTTTTCATTAAGCGCGACAGCGCGCGGCACGCTCCACCGCGGTAAACCGGCAAACTTGCCGCGCGCCCGGGTGAACGAAATACTCGGCTTCAATTTACGACTACGTATTTTAGAACTATAGCTTTGCCATGCCTTCTTCGATCAATAATAAACCTAGATACACTATCACCTGCAAATTCAAGTCGAAAAAGTGTCCGAATTTCATTGCGACTGTGTGCGTGTATAGGAGACACACAAAAAAAAGTAATGCGATTTGTACCATTTCCTTTTATTCGATATTAAGCCTTACATACTAGCATAACGTTTTATTTTGAATGATAGTGTTTGGCGGTTATAACATTACAAAATGCACGTATCGATTGTGGAAAATTTCCACAAAAGTCCGCATTATGTTAACAAATTGTACACCGTAAATCAAGAGCAATTAGGTTCAGTTTCGTTTCTGTTGATTTTCCACTGATTAGATGTCAACATTGGAACAGAGGCCGTATCGTGTGCCGTGGAGTCGAAATTGTTTTTTTTTTAATAGGCATCGGTGGAATACAAGCATACGACTTGTCAGGTGGTAACGTCGATTTATACCACCACGACCACTTTGGCTTAGTTGATAGCGACCCTGTCTGTCTATTAAGTAGGACGTCTCGGATTCGATTCCCGGTCAGGGCATTTATTTGTGTGGTAAGCAATTGAGCATGAATATTTGTTCCTGAGTCTTGGATGTTTTTAAGTATTTAAGTATGTATTTATTTATATTTAAATATAAGTAGTATATAATGTAGTAGCCATTTTACAAGCTTTATTAAGTTTGGGACTATGCCGATTTGTGTAAGATTGTACCCTCATATTTTTTTATTTTCATACCATTTAAATCATCACGAACAATTTGCTTTAACTAAATGTTACAAGGGCATTTTCAGAAATAAGTGTACCCAATTAGCGTGAGTTGTTAAAAAAAGTTAATCAATGTCAGTTTAGTGACAATAATTAAGAAATAAATTTAAATGAAAACTGAATACATAGTTTATTTTTATCAGTTATATGCGTAAAACAAAATTCTGAAAAATGACAGAAACAAACCACCCTAGAATCATTTGGTTTAAAATATTCTTCACCTCTTTCTTTAGCTATAATTTGCCTCCATTTATCTCTCTCAATTTCATTTTTTGGAAAACTGTAATAAGGTTAATAGTAAGTTAGGTTAGTAAGCTACATGTAAGTGAAAACCGTATCAAAATGAGTAAAAAAGTTTTTGATTTAAACAACGTATACTGAGCAGAGCGACATGTCAGACAAACAAACTGTTACCACCCGATTTTGATATATGAATAAAGTAAAATACAAATACACTCCATACATAATTATGTGTGTACAATAAAAACAATACATGTAAACTTTCGTAAAAAAGTTTTCAGTCCGCGACTCCTATCATTCGAAATTTTACTATAGTCCAATTCGTCCGTTCTCCGTTTCGTTTCAATATACGACTAACTCAACGTGAGGGAAAGAGACAGCAGCGTAGCTGGTTGGCTGTTTGAGTATTTCAAATATTTACATAAAATATTTTTTA
The DNA here is from genome assembly GCA_905163555.1 of Notocelia uddmanniana. NCBI lineage: Eukaryota > Metazoa > Arthropoda > Insecta > Lepidoptera > Tortricidae > Notocelia > Notocelia uddmanniana. The sequence goes on from LR991055.1 coordinate 31,747,814, forward strand.
TAAGCGTGTTATACCCTGACATAACTACAAATTCAATAAATTATGAAACTTTAAATAAATACTCATCGAAAATACGAAATTCCATCCTTTTTTAACGTCGTTAACGTGTTGTTTTTGCACTTTTTCACGGAGCACTTAGGCATGTTGACTCGCCGATGGCTAGCGCGCGACTGTGAACGCAAGAGTGCTTAAACGGAATTTAAGCACTCTTGAGCGTGGACGCCGTTGACAGGCAAATAGTGTATCTAGGTTTATTATTGATCGAAGCATGCCTTGCTATAGCTTGGCTTGGCTATCCGATCACCACAATGCCTGCCAACTTACAGCCCTCTTCGACCCCCTGATTATGAAAGCAACAGATCATTAACTATAGAGTTCAAATTGGCGGAAGCTAAACTCCTATTGCGAAAATGGGTTAGATTTGAACCAGCCTTGTAACAAGAGATTTAAAAGGAATCAGTAGCATTACCATGACTTTGCTGTGACCGTATTCACTAGCGACGGCGTAAACGTATGTACAGACGAGGAATTTAAATGATAAATAATAAATAACGTTAGGAGGATGGTGATGTATTGAAAAATCATTATAATTGAATAATTAAGCAGAAGTTTGTTTTTTACTGAGTATTTTCGTATGATTGGTTTATTGGTAACTAAAAAAAATGTGTAGTTGACCGGGCGAGCAAAAATCTTTCGTATGTCTGTCTGTCCGGATGTTCTCCTCTACAGGTCGCATTTCTTAACAGATTCTCGTGAAATTTTGTGAGCAGGTTCGATAATTATATAGATTTTTTTGTCGAATCAGTTTTTGGAAATTTTGAAAAATGAAAAAAATAATTTTTGCGAGATCTACAGCTCCCAGACTTCCCAGATCCACTAGTGAAATACCCTATTCAGCCGTTATGTGCTGCCCTATGATAAAAATGTCTTACACGATCTCGTTGATGCGCCCGAGGAACTCATCCCGGCCAAAGTGCCGCTTGAGAATAGGCCGCACCACGCTGTCTTTAAATGTGCGGGATACTTCCAGGGACTCATTGACGGACTCCTCCTGCGTTGCTTTGTCGCCTGGGAAGTGAAATAAAAGTTTTAACCCTTTTCCAAGCCACACTGATATAGAAGGCTTAAGAGTCCGCAGTAAGCTCGGTTCTCCATACAAACGTAGTTTCGCTCTCATTATAAAATAGCATGCTGGAATAATTTGAAACTTTGTATACAAAATGGGATCCGGTATATCTAGGTCGGAAATTAGTTTCTGTTGCTTGATATTATAATGGAGAAAAAATACAGCGATTATTAAGGTTTTCATACAAGACCTAAAAAATTCATAAAACTCGCTGTATTTTTTTTCTATTCTAATTTCTAGCAACAGAAACTAATTTCCGACCTAGATATGGCGGATCCCATTGTATATACAAAGTTTCATGTTATTTCAGCATGGCGTTTTAAAATGAGAACGAAACTACGTTTGTATGGAGAATCGAATTCGGTCAAGCGTACGGGGGACTCTTAATAAAAAACAGTAGGTAGGTATATACATACATTCAAAATAGTAACGGTTTGGTGATTCTTTTCAACACGAGTCACTTTTTACGAAAATACAATCTAATTTGAACCTTAAATCGGAGAGCTAAGATTGAAAATCTATTGATAAGTATATGGTCAGTAAATCGTAATATGTCTGGAAAAGGTTTAAGCCGGGTGTACATTACGCGCGGCTCGTTCCACCGCGGCAGCCGCGCGAAAAGTAAATATGTACCGCGTAATGTTGACCCTGCTTTAGACCATGGACGTACAAGGATATGCTCTAAATCCAGGACCTGACTACAGTTCTTTAGGGAAGTTCCCGTATGAAGCCGTTTTTAGGGAAAGATTACTAATCAAATATTTTTATATTGTGATGTTGTATTAATTTTAGTCTTAATTTTAATGTATGAGTTTCTGGACTTGAAATAAACAATATTATTCTTAATATATAATCTTACGGAGTCTTAGTAAGTATTTCAGACTTGAGTGAATACGAGTATCCTTCACGTGGTATAGGATCATTCACATCTCACCAGAAGACACCCAAAAAAGGGGACACACTGAAAATCAGCGCTTTGCATGTTTAAGAAGATTGATTGCTGGCGTTGTTTATACTAATCTGGGTTTGGTTTAGTATGTAATTAATTTAGTTAAGTACCTACATATAAATAATAATAATAATTATGATTGTTAGGTGACAGATGTACTTCGTTTGAGATTTTTTTTTATGACATAGGTGGCAAACGAGCAGACGAATCGCCTGATGGTAAGCGATTAGCGTCGCCCATGGACACTCGCAACACCAGAGGGGTTGTAAGTGCGTTGCCGGCCTTTAAGATGGGAGTGTTCGTGTTCCTTTCCTTGTAGACGCTTCAACCGATCACGCTCACATTTTTCATGTCGATGGGTGACAAAATGAAGATGGCTTAGATTAAAAAAAATTGAAAATCGGACAAACCACGGAGGAATAATCACCGAAAAACTGAAAATCCGTATTTTTCAATGCTAAGCGACTATATAGGTAGTTTGAGATCGGGTAGATGCGCTAAGCTCAACATTTGACACCAGCAGACTACATTGCATACTTAGTTACTGTTTTTTTCTAAATACGAATAAATAAAATAAAAAAAAAACAAACCCATCTAGAGTAAAAAAAATGTACATACCAGCATCGTGCGCGCTGAGAGCCCGGCCCGAGGCGCGCAACGCGGCGCGCGCCTCCGCCTCGCGCCGCAGCTTGAGCCCGTGCTGCGCGATCTCGTCCGCCGCCAAGTTGGACGTCATCACGAACACCGCGTCCTTGCACTCGATCAGCTTGCCCTTGCCGTCCGTCAGCCGGCCCTGCAACCACCAATGCAGATCAATGTAGATCCCACAATTCGAAACCTTCAAGAAAAAAGCGTACTCCCATCTTAAAGGCCGGCAACGCACTTAACCCTCTGGTGTTGCGAGTGTCCATGGGCGGCGCTAATCGCTTACCATCAGGCGATTCGTCTGCTCGTTTGCCTCATATGTCATAAAAAAATGCCATAAGATTATTATTATTAATGTAGGCCAAACTATAGCTTGGCTTTTAAGTTCGCGACGCTCCCACACCGGGTGGTACCTCGTCGAAGGAGCTTACCAATGGCTGCTAGGGAAGCACGGGTGATACCTAGTCGAAGAGCTCAACAGTGACAGCTGGGGAAGCTACGGGTGGTACCTCGTCGAAGAGCTGCAGCAGCACGGTGAGCACGTCGGGATGCGCCTTGTCGACCTCGTCGAACAGCACCACGGCGTCCGCGCGCCGCGCCAGCGCGCGCGTCAGCTGCCCGCCCTCCTCGTGCCCCACGTACCTGCCATAGGACCATTATAAAGGCTCCGGTTTGTTTACAGCTTTACCCAAAAGTCCTTAGATCTCAAAAGTACTAAATCCCAGAATGCTTTTTTTTTCTCGAAACATCGGAATGTTTTGAACATTATGCTGTTTGGAGAGAAATTTATAACGTTAATCAGTATGAGACTACATTTTAACATTCAACCAGCCATTTTTGAGATAAAATTAGACATTTTGTTTACATCTTGAGCTCAGGGTGTATTGGATTGGAGTATTGGATAAAATTAAATTGAATCGCATTGAATAATGGTGGCACCACACTTCGGGTATTTGTGAAAATATTCATGTGTCTTTCTTTAATAAAGAAAGGGAGGCGAACACGCAAAGCGACCAAGCAACCAGAAGTGAGGTTCCACCATAAGCTTAATATTTATTTATTTTATTTGGAGATCCAACAGCTATGACATTACATTAGGCAATAACATAGAAATAGAAAGCTAATTATAGGAACTCACTTATTAATAAACATACTGATGCCGGATTAAGACATTTTGATGCCCTAAGCATTTCTAGATTATGGTGCACATTAGATTGATTCACGAGAATGCAACAGTGACGTGATGCCCTAAACAACTGCTTGCTTTGCTTATTGGTTAATTGTAAACCAAACACTCTTTATTGACCGGTAAAGGTTAACTTTGGCGCCGCCAGCTGTCATATCATCAATAACAGACGTAATGTAACTTAGGATTACTGAAGATTTATAATAATTAACCAAAAACAAGCTCCTTCCTAATCTCAAATTTTGAAAGCAATCTGTTCAGTACAATTACAATAAGTTCGAAATAACGGCCGCTAGACTCCTAACTAGAGTCCTAACTTGGAGATCTTGGACGCTCAGAATTACAAAACAATCGGTTCAGTAACAAGAAAGTTCAAAACGGCGGCCAATTTTTTCATCACTAACACAAAGTATGAACGTAACTGATCCAGTTATTACTGTTAAAAGTGCGTGCTCACCCTGGTGGTGCGCCAATGAGCTTTGCCACCTCGTGTTTCTCCTGGTACTCCGACATGTCTAGTCGGATGAAGGCGGCCGGGTCATCGCGGTGCATATACCTGGTAACACATGCCCTTATTTTATCTTGACAATAGTAATTGATACTGATGAGCGCGATAACATACGTGAATCTATAAACCTTGTTGCGTAGTCACGGTGAAGACGGAAAAAAGTTACCACATCTATAGGCATAAGCAGCATAAGACAAGAGTGAATAGGCTATTAGTGAACCAGTGAGCAAAATCTTAGGTCATCGCTTTCCATCAGGTGAGACTAAGGTCAATCGCTGGACAGTCCATTATAAAAAAAACGCAAGGATTACAGTATTTGAAAAGTCTACATCTTTAAGCAACATTTCCATCTGTCATTTGAACTTGTACGGTGTGACAATAAGGCTGGGTTGCACCGACATACGATCACAGACTGATCAATGTTAAATATGGCGCCGGCAGCTGTCATCCCATAGAAACTTGTCAAACTTTACATACATTCAAATTTTAACGAACACAGCTTACGATTACAGACAGTTTGGTGCAACCCAGCCTAATTGTTATAAATGCGACATTTACCTGGCGAGCTGTTTAGCGAGCTCAGTCTTCCCGATCCCCGAGCTGCCAAGGAATAGAAAGACGAGCGGGTGCTCCTCGTCAGCCCAGCCGTTCTCCTTCCTCCTAACGGCCGCCGCCACAGTTTCGATGGCCGCCGTCTGCCCGACTATGAACTGCTTCAGCCGCTGCTCTAGAGGGAATCGGCGGCGTTCCTCGGCGGCCGCCGCGGCCAGCTTCTCCTCCCAGCGCGCGGAGTGTTCCACTATAAGGTCGCGCGTCGGGGACGGGTCCTTGGTGTAGTGAAGGGCGCGGCGGCCGGCGTGGTCGCGCGCCGTGGGGTCCGCGCCGGCCTCGAGGAGCGCCGCGGCGCTTGCCTGCGAGTCCGCCAGGGCCGCGTAGTGCAGCGCCGTCCAGCCCAGGAATGAGGCACGCGCATTCATTGACGCGCAGAACTCATCCTCGCGACGCTGCATCGCTTCCAGCGGGTGCAGACCCTGCGAGTGTTTGGGCTAATTTGAATCCTTTCAATTATCTCTTGTGTGTGAAAAAATATTAATAATAGTGTTCTTAAAGGGATTTTCTTGTGATGTTTTGAATTGTAAATTGTTTTAACGTTATAATATCCATTTACATTTGCATGTCTGTGGACCCGGGTATGTCCTAAAACTACGACCAAGACCACCGGGGAATGGGCAGCAGAATTCCTAGAGTGCAGTGGAGATATTGCGATCGCCAAACCGCATGCCAAGCGTGGCGATTATGGCATTTACCCCCCATGAAATTGGGGGAGGCCTATGTCCAGCAGTGGACGTCATAGGGCTGATATGGTGGTGGTGGAGACAAAATAGAAGCAAAATTGTATATGTTGACCATATTGTTGCACACTATTTTATGCAAATCAATTACTTACTTACTAACTTACTAGATTGCTTGTTGCATAGTTGCTGACTGTGTAACAAAAGTACAGTTGGCAATAAAAGCATTTAACAAAGTCATAATTTAGAAAGAGCTATAGAAAATGCTACTATCAAAATGAAACTAAACATATAACCAAAATTAGGACTTCTATGGCTCTGCCACACTATGCTCCTCGCACTGCCGTCTCTGCCCACACACTGCTCTACTCGCGCAATTAATCGCGACGCGTCGCAGTAGGTCCTTTGACTCGTGCCCAAAAACCGACAAAACAGGGAGCGGCGGGCATGACGAGTGTGTGGCAGGAAAACAGCTTTAATATTAGCTGAGTTCCTGTCAATAGTTCCAGTCACTGCTGAATATCTTGATAAAACCATCGCGCCGCACGACTTTGAGCGGTGGTGGTGGTGGCATCATATCATATTAAATTTCAATACATACTCATAATTGTCAGTGGAGTCATGTTAGAAGACTTGTCCTCAATTGGAAATGGTGACTTTCTTCTATGGCTTTCCAGACTGGGAGCCGAGAGCTTACCGTTAACGAAGAACGCATGTCGGCCGTCCAGCCAGGAGGTCTTCACGGTGGTGATGAAGAATTGGGATCTGTCGGTGTTTGGGCCATCGACAGCGCGGCACGACATATGTTTATACAAGAGATTGGGCGGGCTATGCAAACCTGTTGGTGCGCGGCGGCGGAGGCGCCGGCGTACTGCTCGCGCAGGTCGGCGCGCGCGCCGAGCCGCAGCAGCTCGCCGACGGCGGCCGGCTGGTCGTTGGCCGCGGCCGCCATGAGCGCCGTCCAGCCCAGTGCGTGCCGCCGGTCCACGCCCTCGCGGCCGCCGCCCTCCTTAGCCGCTTCCACTTGCCTGTATAACGTCACTTACATCACATTTTCGTACATTTGGGCACGGGCCACATGTTAAATTTCATACATGATCAATTGATGACACTATACAGATCTGAATGAAAATGAAAAATATTTACTTCTACCTTCTCATTCATTACATACATGTTTGTGAGGTTGGGACCTCCTAGTAAGTATTATCTACCTGTTACAGGAAGTCCCGCTCTCCTATAATACTTTTAAATTTACATAAATCTTATTTATCAAAATATTGCAAATGAATAAAGTTCATCAAAATCATAAAAAGATATGAACTAAAAAATTCGATAATTTACATTTTTTTCTCTTCTGCCGCCTACGCCCAGAGCCATCTCTGGGATATAAAATTAATTTCATATCCTTTTTGTTTATTTGGACAGATACCTTATACATATCTAACTTAACTAATTTTGTAATAGATAAAACCTCGTAAGTTCCTTTTAACTGAATGACACTTAACATCAATCTGTAGTTTTGTAATTATTATTATCATTGCCAAATTTTCTTAAATTGTAACATGTTCTTAACATGTAAAAGTGCCCTTGTGGCCTATATGCAGAAAATATGTTAAATGTTTTTTTTATTTTGATGGAATGTTCATTTCATTATTTCTTTGTCCAATAATGTACCCCATTTTACTTTAATAATTAATGTTCTTACTTGCGAATTTCTTGTATGTTGCCAAGTCGCGCTGCTTTGAAAAATCGTTTTTCTGCAATGAGAAACAAAATCCTTGTTGTTAGATTGTTAGATGTTCATCAGAACCCTGAAGGGCATAATATGTATGTATCATTTCATTGATGTTGGTACTGGGAACTGTATAAATTTATGTTAGAATTTTCTGCCTTGAGTAAAACATAGGTTTAGAAAGAGCAAGACTTTTAGAAAAACAATGCTTTTTTTAATAAACTCAGGGCTGTTTCATACAGTCTATGAGCACTTAGTGTAGGATTCGAGTCTATATTTCTTTCTCGCCTGCTCCTAAAAACCTTATGTGAGTTGACCGAAATTAACCTGAAACCTAGAGCCCCGCCACAACTTCGAGCGGCGGGTGCAATGGCAGTGGTTTTGTAAATAAATTGAGTATGATCCCAAGCATACCATTATATTGATGATCAGCTGCCACGAGCGTTAGACCGAGTGTGGCCACGCCGACGGCGGCGCGAGCTGCCCGGGAGAAGCGCTCCTCGTCTCGCTCGCTCCCGCTACTGCCACCGCCGGCGCCGGACCCGCCGCCGCCCGCACCCAGCGGCCGCCGAGCCAACACCATCGCCAACCTCACGGCGCGCCGGATAATTCGCAAGTTACTCGACACACAATGCACCCCGGACATCCTTAACAAAGATTATTTTATCTCTTCCTTTTAAACGAGAATGCTTGTGTGGCTTTATCAGTATGAACCAGAATTGTAGTTTAACATTGTAAGCTATTGTGTATTTTTTTTGTGTCCTTTTTCCATTTTTGTTTATTGATTTTATTACATCAGTGTAACCACGGAAAATCTGGTTTGAATGAAATGTTGACTTTACCTGTCAATGTCAAAATTGAGGAGTTTTTCGTACGATACAAGTAAGAGCTGTTTCGCATTTGCCTGTACCATCCCGGCTAGTATGATAGCTTATACCGTCACGTTATATGGCCAAAATGTACTGAAACGTCACATAAAACGTGACGGTATAAGCTATCATACTAGCCGGGTAAGCCAGGCAGATCTCTGTTGAAGCCTCCTTTTCGATAACATTTTGTACAGTCTTTAATGTCGGCCCGGCAATTTTTCCGTTGTTGTGTTATTTAACATCTTTTAGTTGTCTCAAAATGCCGATGCATATCGCAATTAGGCGAATTTATTCGATTGCGGCAGTATGGTAAGATTATAATTTTAGCTATTAGTCAGTATTTTAATTGTTTACTACAAATATACATACTAGTGGCTCTGTGAGTTGTAGACCTCCAAATTTTTTTTTTTTTCAACTTCTAACTCGAAAAAAAATCTATATAATTATCGAACCAACTCATAAAATTTCACGAGAATCGGTTGAGAAATACGACCTGTAGAGAAGAACATCCGGACAGACAGACAGACATACGAAAGAATTTTTGTCAAAAGCTGAAACGGAGACGCTTCGCTCGCTCGCACCAACAAGATCGACATCGTCTAGGTAAATGTGAAAGAGCTCATACACAGCTGATATGTAATGAGTTGAAAAACTCCTTTAACCTGTCATAATTTGACAGCACAACAGCTGTTCATTAAATAAAAACGATAGTTTTTGTGGTGGCGTAGAGAAGAGGATATTATTAATATTGACTGGAATATCGTACAACTTAGCTTTATGTATGAACTAAGAACACTTGAATAAATTATCCAGGTTTATATTTTAATTTTTAAATAAGCTATTAGGAAAATTTTGTATGATAGAAAAAAAAACGTCAAATTTCCATAGTCTATGGATGTTGTGTTGGTTGTTTTGTGATCGATTTCCCCGCATTTTTCGGTTTGCATGAATATGGAGAGCTTTAAAGTTTGCTTCCTCAAGTGACTCCCTGCGCCCCGGTCAGCCTCGCGTGTGTCAGTTAACCAGCGTGACTCATATCAACAAAACTAATTAAATATTCATTGCGCGAAAGTTGAAAATGGTGGGATTTTTCAAACAAACCGAGTGTCGAGGACAAGTTTGATGGTATTTAGCTGTTTTAATAAACGGACATGGTTTCAGTGGAACTAGGCGTGTTTGTGTTAGGTAACACGGAATCGGCGGGTGTGTGTTGACACATGTAGTGTTTGTTTGCGTGGCGTGGGCGCGGAGATGGCGCTGGGCGGCGCGTTCGTGCCGAGCGCCACCATGCTGGAACAGCTGCTGGAAGAGATCAACTTTCAGCGCACCAAGGAGATGCGACAGCTCATGAAGGATGGTGAGTCATTTAACAAGTTCATAAAAACGCCCATGACGTGCAGTGGCTGTAGGGCTTCTAGGGCCGGAGCAAACGTCTTTATACCCGAATAGTAAACACTAGTGACGAGAAAACTTATCTGCCACTATCTACATATAACCAAAATTCATTTAATTAACTTTATATTTTATTGGATGGAATTTATATTTTCGATATTTTGTAAACTTTTTGGAATTTTAATTAAAAGTTTTATGTGAAGAATGTTGAGAAAAAGCCTGAAAGTTGAATTTTTAAGAGACAGATACTGTGTCCTAATTTAAGTAAATCTGGGGGCACAGTAGTTGCCAAGACGAGCCATAAATAAATTATTTAGATTTTTTATCCGGGAAGTACATTTGCATAAAAAGATTCTTGTAAGAAACTTATTGGATTAGATGTTAGCTTTTTCTGGTACAACTCATATTTATTTGCTGGATTAATGTTGGAGGGTTCTGTAGGAGTTAGCATATTCAGCACCAAGAACCCGATTGTTGGGTACCCTGTTTGTAGCTGCTACAGGCTACATATGAGAAATATGTGGCTACAGCCTATGAGTGTAGAACTCAGGGTTCGCCGATATATATCCACAGATATATATTGTGGTATATATCATGATGAGACACAGACTTAATAATAAAACGCCAATTGTTAAGAAACATAAAGCAGAAGACTAAATCACAAAAGAAAGAACTATCTAGTCTGAACAAGGTCATAAAAAAAAAAGATAAAATTTCATATTAAAATGTACAAATTAAATATTATTAGAGAAAGTCTAGAACAATCTGGTGCAATAAAAAAGGCGCAAAAATTATAAATTTCGGAAAAGCATTCATGCCAAAACTGAGTAACAAAAAAGGAGAAGAGAAGACCAACAGAAAGGACATCAACGAGATTGCCACAATTTTTTATGAAGACCTGTATTCACAACAAGAAACCGACAGTTCCGCAATAGATCTAAGGGAAGAAGAAAGCCAAAATATAGAATATTTTAATGTTAAAGATGTAATGAAGTCAATAGAGAAGCTAAAAAAAGATAAAAGCCCTGGGCCAGACAACATAAAAAATGAAAGTTTAAAGATCCTGAAACAATCAATAGCATTACCTTTAACAAAACTTTTTAATAAAATTCTAATAGAAAAAGAAATCCCTACTCAATGGATGGAGGCTCATATATCCCTACTATACAAGAAAGGAGACCCACAACATTTCCAACTACCAGCCAATAAGTCTCATGTCCAATGTTTATAAGATCTTTTTGATGACTTTACTGCAACACCTTACACCTTACATAGATAAGAAACAACCAATGGAACAAGCTGGATTTATCAAATCAAATCAAATAATTTATTTCAGAAACATGGCAAACATGAGTGGCTTTTCTACAATGGATCACCTCCACACTCTAAGTCAAATAATTGAGAAACACCAAGAGTTCCAACTACCACTCTATATAGGATTCGTAGATTTTAAAAAGGCCTTCGATACAATTACCCATTCTTCTATATGGCAGGCATTATTAAATCAAGATGTTCCAATATACTACATACATGTCATAAAGAAGATATACGAACAAAGTACAGCTAGAGTAAAAACAGATAAAATGGGAAGAAAATTCATATCAACAGAGGAGTGAAGCAGGGAGACCCGATGTCACCAAAGTTATTTCTAGCCGTACTAGAAGAAATATTCAGAAACTTAAAATGGAAAGAAAGAAGAAAGGGTATCAAACTAGATAACAAATACCTATCTAATCTCCGATTCGCTGATGACCTGATAATATTAGCCCACAGTGCAACCGAACTCGGGATATTGCTGCAAGAACTTAGCGCACAAAGTAAACTGGTAGGTCTTGAAATGAACCAAGAGAAAACTAAAGTTATGACCAACTCAAAAGAAATAAACATCCAGATCGAGAATACATTATTAGAGTATGTACAAGAATACATCTACCTAGGAAAACAAATCTCATTTATGGACTGCACAGTTAAAGAAATCGAAAGAAGAATTGGACAGACATGGAAAAAATTCTGGGCAATGAAAAACATCTTTAAGGAGAAGATACCGATTAAACTTAAAAAGCTTGCTTTTGATACATGTATTTTGCCATGCCTTACATATGGCTGTCAAACATGGGCACTCACAAAAGAAATTATCAAAAATATACAAGTATGTCAAAGGTCCATAGAAAGAAGCGTCCTCAATATAGAACTATCAGACAGGGTATGAAACACCGAGATAAGAAAAAGAACAAAATTTATAGATGCAGCAAAGCACATAATTAAACTTAAGTTTAAGTGGGCAGGTCACATAGTAAGAATGTCAAATAAGAAATGGACAAAAACAATAACAAATTGGAAACCAAGAGTAGGGAAAAGGAAAGTGGGTAAGCCAAATACAAGGTGGGAAAAGGACCTAATAGAAAAAATAGGAAAAGACTGGAGAGAAGTAGCAATGGACAGACAGACATGGAAGAACATGGAAAACAAGTACTTAAAAAATGGCGATCCGGAAGAGGCCTAGGTCAAAAGACCCTACAAGAGTTGGGCATTCAAGAATAAAATCATTATTTGAATAAGAATTCGTAAGAATAAAATCATGCCGATTTTATTCCAGCTAATATTATTCAAATAATTTTGGTCGGGAATAATTCTTACGCGAGAAAATTGAATGAGAATATCATAGGTGCATGTAATATGCCTAATTTGAAGAATAAACTACTTTTACTTTTACTTTTTTACTTTTTTTAATAACTTATTCTTATTCAAATAAATTTATTAATGATTTTTTATATTAATTATATTTTACGAATAAGAATGAAGTCTGGTTCGGTACGGGGCAAATATGGATTACATGTTAGGTAAGGTACTAGATAGAGGTGCTAATGGAGTATTGGAGTCAGGAGTTGGATAGTGGAACTCATCAAACGGCCATTCAAATACTCTTCCAGTGTGGGCTCATTTGGTTTGTTTTTAGGAGTCTTATACACCATCCTTGGTGACAATGGTCTGATGATGGAGTCAGGAGTTAGATAGTGGAACTCCTCAATGGCTGTTTGTATACCCCTCGAGTGTAGGCTCATTTGGTTTGTTTTTATGAGTCCTATACATTGAACTTGGTGAGGACGGTCTGATGATGGAGTCAGGAGTTGGATAGTGGAACTCCTCAATGGCTGTTTGTATACCCCTCGAGTGTAGGCTCATTTGGTTTGTTTTTATGAGTCCTATACATTGAACTTGGTGAGGACGGTCTGATGATGGAGTCAGGAGTTGGATAGTGGAACTCCTCAATGGCTATTTGTATACCCCTCGAGTGTGGGCTCATTTGGTTTGTTTTTATGAGTCCTCTACATTACTCTTGGTGAGGATGGTCTGATGATGGAGTCAGGAGTTGGATAGTGGAACTCCTCAATGGCTATTTGTAAACACCTCGAGAGTGGGCTCATTTGGTTTGTTTTTATGAGTCCTATACATTACACGCGGTGAAGATGGTCTGATGATGGAGTCAGGAGTTGGATAATGGAACTCCTCAATGGCTATTCGTATACCCCTCGAGTGTGGGCTCATTTTGGTTTGTTTTTATGAGTCCTATACATTGAACTTGGTGACAATGGTCTGATGATGGAGTCAGGAGTTGGATAGTGGAACTCGTCAATGGCTATTTGTATACCCCTCGAGTGTGGGCTAATTTGATTTGTATTTATGAGTCCTCTACATTACACTTGGTGAGGATGGTCTGATGATGGAGTCAGGAGTTGGATAGGTGGAACTCCTCAATGGCTACTTGTATACCCCTTGAGTGTGGGCTCATTTGGTTTGTTTTTATTAGGCCTATACATTGAACTTGGTGAGCATGGTCTGATGATGGAGTCAGGAGTTGGATAGTGGAACTCCTCAATGGCTATTTATACACCCCTCGAGTGGACTCATTTGTTTTTTTTTATGAGTCCTTTACATTGAAGTGCTTTTTTGTTTTCAAATGTTTCTCTACATTGCTTGCTTTTACTGTTAAATGTTGTTGCTGTAAGTAGGAGCTCATTTTTAACATTTTTACAATCAGAAAAGGAAACTTCTGAAAATACGGCTGTATAGATTCCATGGCAACTTTGCTCGAGCGAAACAATAATAAGTTCTTCGGTTATATTTACGGGTAATAGAAATAAAGTATCGCAATTTGGTTGTTGTTTCCAACAATATCCATTTATTATGACAAATAATATAAATATGTTTTTATTTATAAGTACTGGCCGTCTCAACTCGTTTCAATATCAGCAAACTAAAGAGGCCAATAAGTTGTTGTGTGATTAGGTAGGTATCTATAATCTAGATAAAAACACTCTGTATGTAGCTTGACGTCATACTGCTATCATCGGCACCAAAGTAACTTAGTTATTACTAAGTTAGATAGAACGTGGTGTTTTTAAAAATAATTTCTGATATTTAAAATTTACTTCAAAATGTTATTAGATGGAGAGAAACATAGAAAAAGAATACTTAACCCTTGCTAAGCTAAACACGTGTGACAGGCGGTGTTGGAAATGTTTTATTAATTTTCTTTTGTTATTTTTTCCTGTCATAATATTAGCAAATTTTAAACAACAAAAAGATTCGAAAAAATACCATGTCATTACAATAGGATTAAGTCGTGGCGGGCGCATTCTTTGTAAACAGTTCCTGGTTAAGTAATCCTATTGTTGTCGCTAATAATGCTAATGAGGGTCTTAAGTGGAAATACATGCCAAAACTTTCTTAGAATGTAGCGCAACAATAAAAGTGGTATTTTTTTTCTGCCGTCATTTACTATTGATTTCGCTTTTCGTAGGTGTGAAAGGGATAGCATACTTAAAGTAAAGTAAAGGTCGAAATGATAAAAAAGCGCTGGCTAGAATTCAGTTGCCTGTTGGTAATGCACTTGCATACATCTCGTCGGGACTTATGATGAATGATATATGATATTTATGTAAATTAATATATGCAATCAACTACAAACAAGTTAAATATCGCATTTCGTGTAATTGATTTACTGTAATTGAGTCTCAAAAATAAACAAATAAGCCTAAACTATTATGGTATGCTACTAGCCATTGAAAAGTTACGGTATGTAGCTTTTGGATCTATGATCACTCTACTATGAACGTAAATGACTCATAAAAACAAACCAAATGAGCCCACACTCGAGGGATATACAAATAACCATTGAGGAGTTCTACTACACAACTCCTGACTCAATCATCAGACCATCCTAACCAAGAGTAATGTAGAGGACTCATAAAAACAAGGGGTATACAAATAGCCATTGAGGAGTTCCACTATCTAACTCCTAACTCCATTATCAGACCATCCTCACCAAGTTTAATGTATAGGACTCATTAAAACAAACCAAATAAGCCCACACTCGAGGGATATACAAATAGCCATTGAGGATTTCCACTATCCAACTCCTGACTCCATCATCAGACCATCCTCACCAAGTGAAGTGTAAAGAACTCATAAAAACCAACCAAATGAGCCCACACTCGAGGGGTATACAAATAGCCATTGAGGAGTTCCACTATCTAACTCCTAACTCCATCATCAGACCATCCTCACCAAATTTAATGTATAGGACTCATAAAAACAAACCAAATAAGCCCACACTCGAGGGGTATACAAATAGCCATTGAAAAGTTCCACTATCTAACTCCTGGCTCCATCATCAGACCATCCTCACCAAGTGTAATGTATAGGACTCCTAAATACAAACCAAATGAGCCCACACTCGAGGGGTATACAAATAGCCATTGAGGAGTTCCACTATCCAACTCCTGACTCCATCATCAGACCGTCCTCACCAAGTTCAATGTATAGGACTCATAAAAACAAACCAAATGAGCCTACACTCGATGGGTATACAAATAGCCATTGAGGAGTTCCACTATCTAGCTACTGGCTCCATCGTCAGACCATCCTCACCAAGTGTAATGTATAGGACTCCTAAATACAAACCAAATGAGCCCACACTCGAGGGGTATACAAATAGCCATTGAGGAGTTCCACTATCCAACTCCTGACTCCATCATCAGACCATCCTCACCAAGTGCAATGTATAGAACTCATAAAAACAAACCAAATAAGCCCACACTCGAGGGATATACAAATAGCCATTGAGGAGTTCCACCTATCCAACTCCTGACTCCATCATCAGACCATCCTCACCAAGTGAAGTGTAAAGAACTCATAAAAACAAACCAAATGAGCCCACACTCGAGGGATATACAAATAGCCATTGAGGATTTCCACTATCCAACTCCTGACTCCATCATCAGACCATCCTCACCAAGTATAATATATAGGACTCACAAATACAAACAAAATGAACCCACACTCGAGGGGTATGCATTAGCCATTGAGGAGTTCCACTATCTAACTCCTGACTCCATCATCAGACCATCATCACCAAGTGTAATGTATAGAACTCATAAAAACAAACCAAATGAGCCCACACTCGAGGGGTATACAAATAGCCATTGAGGAGTTCCACTATCCAACTTGATAACAACTTAAAATATAACCGATCCGATTGTGCTACAACATTAACTTATTCTATTCTAAATAACATTTTATTTGAATAAAACTTTATTTAGAATAATCCCATTTCTGGAATAATTATTCCGATTCTTATTCTTCATTTAAATTGAAAGCCGCTTGAATTATTCCCGCTAATTTTATTTTAAATAACGACTGCATGAATTATTCTTATTCAAATCCATTTGAATAAGAATAAAATTTCTGTTTTTATTCTTATTCTTATTCAAGTTAATTTTTGCCCAACTCTCATCACTTCGTTATATCAGATCACTTTGTTATACACTAAGTAATGTTTGTGACAAACATTACTTAGTGTATAACAAAGTGATCACAAATATGTCAAACACTTGTTTGTAAAGTTTGTAAAATAAAGGCTCAAATAAATAAATAAATAAATATATCATGATATATATCAATTCATATTTACGTTGATATATATCAATTGATATTTATTATTAAAAGTAGTTTTTTTTTTCTATCACATAGTTACACAGTCATTAAAATGTTTCACTTTAATTGCTATTATGAACTTAAATTTATAGGAATCACGTTCCTACTCAAACAGATTTTTATTGAATTCAAACCTTATCACCACAAAATAAGATTCATAATAAAGTTATGTTTTTCCCTAAAAATAAAAAGGCTTTATCTGGGAATTAGCTCAAGGTCGTAATGAACTTCATTTGGAAAAAAATTGCTAGTGATTGTTTATTTTCGTTATAGGCTTTGATCAGTCAATGTCAAGCTTTGTCAAGTCCAAGCCCCTTGAGCACAGATATCAGAGTAAAGATAGATACGCTCATTTAAGTTGAACGATTTCTATATATCTGATCTATTCTCACTAATGCACAAATCAGTAAGTTTGAGACAGACAGACAAGTGACATCTGACAGTGACCTGACAGTGTCTCCGTCTTCATAACTGAAAATTGTACTGAACTGACTTTGTGGTGTGTTGAGTTTATATGGGATTTAACATCCTGGTGTGCTTTCAAATGGAGACAATTCGTTAACAGCCGAAAATGATCGTACTATCTGTTGCATTCTTAACTCATTTTGGTGCACCATAAGGATTTAACGAGACAGCTAATAAAAATCATCTAGCTTAATAATGCGACTCTGCTTTTCTCTGATCTAACGAATTTTGAATTTGGTAATTGGTACCTAGATTTTTTATAGGTATAGTTGAAATTACAATACATTTTTGAGTGACCTGTTCCTCAGGTTAATGAGTGAAAAGTGTGATAACATACATACTATCTATCGGGTATTTTGATATTTATAATAGAAATATTTTGATATTTATAATAAATATAACCCTGGTAGCACTAGCCGTCAATGAAAATGATGAATAATTTTTTTATTTATTTATTTATTGATTCACATGAAATTTTAACAAAAACTAGATATTTTCGCCAAACTGCTAAGCAGTTTGTTGGCGAAGACAGCACTCTTTCCCATTGCCGCATTTTTGCATTGTTGTCCCATTTTTTCTTTCTTTCCTATTGTTTATAATGGATTCACCTGGATGTGTCTTGTAAAACAATCTTTGTGTTACTTTATTGATAATGTGAAACTGCAGTTTGTCTAAGGGTGGTATTCCACTCGTCCAATTTATTTGTCCAATCTTTGATCAAATTTCTTTGACCGAGGCCTATTCTTCTCATCCAATATCTTTGTCCAATCTTTGATCAAAGGTCTTTGACGGAGCCCATTCCACTTATCCAATATCTTTGTCCAAGTTTCTTTTTTCATGCGTAGCCATATTGATTTAAATGTCATCAGAATCTTTGATCAAATGTCAGGGTCCCATCCGAGTTGGATAAAATCATCCAATTTCTTTGATCAAATGTATATTGGACAAAGATATTGGATGAGTGGAATACCACCCTAACAGAATGTCACAAACTGATTGAGAATTGGTATGAAATCTTGGAAATCTCTCTTCTCTCTAGATTCCATTATAATATGCCTGATGGTACCAAACAGCAAAATGTTTGGTATCTTTTCATCTGTCAATACTTGAAAACCATTCATACCCAACATTTTAATATTTCTTGAAGTATACTCACACATAATTTTATTGATTTTATTGTCAGCTCAATCTAGTGTTTAAACATAGGTCATTCCATACAGTCCCGCTAGCTATGAGATTGTGATCAGTTAGCTATGGGAGGTTGAGGATGTAATCTTCATTTTTGTGCTTAAATACACAATTGTCATATTTATCTTAATCTATACATAATATTGTCACACCTTCCTGCTATTGCTTTCATTCACCTATATATAACATTACTCATATCATATGTGGTTGTGGGAACGGGACAGGAACTGGGCCTATGCCGCGCGCGCCATAACAGTAGGCCCATAATTGCCTTGCTTTGGGGTGACATTGAGTTGACAGCATATACATGTGTGGATGAATACTCCCATACAAGTATGATGAATACACTTCTGAGTGAAAAAAAATAAAGCAGTAGACCTTTAATCAACTACAATGATAAAATCCTGTTTTAACTTTGCTTGGGTGTTTCGTTTCACAGGTCAATGACCCTGGTTAGCCATTGTCGGGTAGTACCTATACTTGAGTAGTACCAGTACCATGTAGTACTGGAGAGGAGATATTGGTCAACTTTGGGAATTGAATAAGTATCTGATAAAATTCTATTTTCTATTTAAAAATCGGCCAAGATCATGTCCGGCCATGCTCAGTGTAGGGTTCCATAGTTGCTGCAACGTCAATAAAAGTCTGCGGTCGGAAACTAACTGATTTATTAAATCGAACCAAAACTACCCTCACACTTCTCCTAAGCATACCCTACAGTTGCCAAATGAACTTACTTTTAAAAAATCAATAACAAGGATATATGTATATAGTAGTTATAGCGGGCATGATCTTTTATAGTTTTCATTGAAAGTCTGTAGTAAGCTATACTTTCATGATTTTTTCATATTCTTTGGACCCATAGTTCAAAAGTTAGAGGGGGGGGGGGGCACATTGTTTTTTCTTTTGGAGTGAATATTTCCGAAAATCTATATTCACTTTTGAAAGACCTATCCAAAAACACCCCACACCATAGGGTTGAAGCAAAAATAAAATTTCATCCCCTCTTTATGTGTAGGGGAGGTACCATTAAAAAAATTTTTTTAGATATAATCTTACCACTTTCAAAGTCAAAGTCAAAATATTCTTTATTCAAATAGGCCTAGCAACAAGCACTTTCGAATCGTCAGTTATAACATGTATTAACATATATATTAATTAATTATTTAGAGCAATTTATTGATGCTATTATTATTCTTTAAAATAAATATTGTATTGTTCTAGACATGTCAAAGTAAGAAATTATTTTGTAGTAAAATTCACAATAGGATCGTCAAAACATAAATAATAATAATAATAAAAAATATATAAAAAATAGAAATCTAGACAGTTTCTAGAATAAAATCAAAATATCAAAAAAAAAGATCATATTAATATCTAATGCCATAATGATTAATTCATTAATATTTCAGTCACAATTAATCCCACGGTGTTTTATCATTCATGTAGTCATGTGTGCTATACTATGCTTTCGATATGAGTTGACGCTTTACATAATTTTTAAATTTATTTATAGATAATTCAGTTACGTTTCTTGGAAGCTTATTATAAAACTTCACACCATTACCCATGAATGATTTTCTAATTTTCTGGAGGCGAGTGGTGGGCACCGCGAGTTTGTGTTTCTTTCGAGTATTAATATTATGTATGTCACAGTTCTTCCTGAAATTTACAATGTTTTTATGTACATACACAATATTATCATAGATGTATTGACAATGTAATGTCATTACATTAATGTTCTTGAACTTATCTCTAAGTGAGTTTCTATGGTTCATTTTATATATTGCTCGAATAGCCCTCTTCTGCAGAACAAAAATGGTATTAATATCTGAAGCACTGCCCCATAGTAAAATACCATACGACATAATACTGTGGAAGTAACTAAAATATACTAATCGAGCTGTCTTCACGTCTGTCAGTTGGCGGATCTTGCTCACGGCAAAAGCTGCAGAACTCAGTCTATTCGAGAGATTAGCAATATGGGGACCCCATTGGAGTTTGGAATCTAATGTTAATCGAAGAAAAACTGTACTATCCACTAGTTCTAATTCCTCATCTTTCACAATGACACTTGTTTGATTGTGCTTAACGTTAGTCGTGACAAACTTGATACATTTGGTCTTTTTCTCATTTAACAATAAATTGTTGACATTTAACCAATTAACTACTTTAGAAATAGCATTGTTTATATCATTATTAGCTTGTTGCTGACGTTTGACTTTGAATATAAGAGAGGTATCGTCTGCAAACAATACTATATCATGGTGGGTCTTTACGAGGTATGGCAAGTCATTTATGTAGATAAGGAATAGGAAAGGTCCCAATATTGATCCCTGCGGTACACCCATCGAGACCACTGATCCCGGTGATCGCTGTCCATTCACATCGACCCTTTGTATTCTACCATATAGATAAGATTTTAGCAAATTCAGTGCCGATCCTCTAACTCCATAGTAGTGCAGTTTCCTGATTAATGTTTCATGACATACGCAGTCGAAGGCCTTGGACAAATCGCAAAAATACCTAAGGCATCCTGTGACTCTTCCCAGGCATCGAATATATGTTTAGTTAGCTCAACAGCCGCGTCGGTTGTCGAGCGACCCCGCGTAAAACCAAATTGCTTATTATGCATTAAACTGTTTGTATTAAAATGTCTTATTAATTGAGACAAAACTAATTTTTCAAAAATTTTACTAATTGTTGGTAGCACAGATATTGGTCTAAAATTAGTGGGGTCAGAAGTGCTACCTGATTTAAATAAAGGAGTTATTTTACTATGTTTCATTAGATCAGGAAACTCACCGCAGTCAATACTGTTATTAAATACGACTACCAAGTCAGGCGCTATGACTTCTATTAGAGATTTGACAGCATGGACAGAGACTCCCCAGGGATCACCAGTTTTTTTGACATTACTTGATTTAAACGCCTTTATTACATCTGGGGTACTAACATATTCAAAATGAAGATTTCCACTACATTCTGAGGCGTTATCTTTTAACAATGTAACGGCAGACGAAGGTGAAGAATTTAATGTCTTTGTTGTGGATGCTGGTATCTCAGTGAAAATTTTTTCAAATTCTGTTGCTACTTCTAAACTTGAATCTATAATTATGCCATCAATTTTTAGTTTAAGATCATTCATTTTGTGCTTTGATTTACCAGTTTCCACATTAATTAATTAATTTCCATGTTGTTTTGATAATGTCCGAACTATTTGTAATTTTCTGGCTTATAAAATTACGTTTAGCTATATGACAATCTATTTTAAATTTCTTAGAATATTGTTTGACATGTTCCTTAAATTCATCACTCATATTAAACCGGCGTTCCTCATATAAAGCATACAGTGCTTGTCTACGTTTATGTAAGTCCTCAGTAGCCCACTCACTAAAAACTGATGTCCCACCAACCACGACCGATTTGGATGTAAAAATCGCATTATAATGTTTCATAAAAGTGTGAAAAAATGAATTGTACATTTCGTTTGTCAGATTTATCGATTTGTATATCCATGCCAAATCGCAATAGCAGTAACAATCACAGAGCAAAGCCTTGGACAGACAGACGGACATGGCGAAACTATAAGGGTTCCTAGTTGACTACGGAACCCTAAATATTGGTATCTAGTTATCAATGATCTGACACAGGTAGCAATTTTATCATTGTCAGCTTATACTCAAACAGTTATGAAACCACTATTTAAGAAGATTTGACTGTTCAATACTAATTTGTGCAGGTGAGATACCTGTACATTAATTATACAAAACTAAGTAATGAAAAAGACAAAAACCATAGCATATTGGGTCTGCAAATTAGCTACTTAATAATGTAACTAAAAATTAATGATTTTTAATTTGTCATGGTTTTATTTGATTTTTAACTAATTCATTTTAATTTAATTTATCTTAACAATGTTTTATTGTGCCAATCGAACCAGTTTTAGAGAGTATCAAATGTTTATATGGCATTGGCACCAACTACAATAAAATCAGACCAAAAGGCACAATAGGGAACAGATATTCCCTTGATTATTAAAAAAAATTGCATGCCAACCTGACCATCTTGCTTGGTAGGGTGTTGGTGTTATTATTTGAGGAATGTCTACTCCGTTACTCCTTAGAGAAGTGTGTTTCCTAACTCTTCGACTATTATTAAATACCTAAACAAATTAATATTGTTAGTTAAGTTTCTCCTCATTATTGACATTAGCGCCACCTGTGATTCTGATTCGGCAACGGCTCAGGACTAGTTAGTTACTCATCTATTTTACTTACGCTTGTCGTGTTTTACGAAGAGAGGGCGCTGTCATTGTCCTCCTTTGTGTGACACCTAAGTTAATAAAGTGACTAAGTTGGCGTGCCCGGAATGCTCTCTGTAACCGAAATAGTACGCGAGTCGGCAACATATTTTCTTGACCAAGTGCCCCTTGGACCATAATTCGTAAAATGCTTCGGCGAGCTCTATCATGGATGCCTGGTGAAAGTCGGTTGCGGTTCCGTAGGTGGGAGGAACAGCAGTAGCCTCCCACGCACGTAAAAAACAAAATGAATTTTACCTTGTTATTTCCTTACGATTGAGAGTTTATCAAATTAAAGCTAACCCAATCTCTTGAGGAAAAAAATCTCAGCTGACTATAAAGTTGATTAGTAGAGAATGCCTTATCTTATAGCATTTACGGGTCCCCCCTACGCTCGACTGAACTCGATTTTCTATACAAACGTAGTTGCGTTCTCATTTTAAAACGCCATGCTGAAATAATATAAGACTTTGTATACATAATGGGATCGGCCATATCTAGGCCGGAAATTAGTTTTTGTTGCTAGAAATTGTGACAAAAAAATACAGTTAGCTTTTGAGTTTTTTAGGTCTTGTATGTCACTATCGTGAACTAAATTTTTTTTAAACACATAATTTAACAATGTCATGATGAGTTCACTCTCTAGTCTTTACAGAATATCTAAAAAGGTAAATTCACTTTGATTAAGTTACTAGGTTAGAACTTGTACCGCGTTTTCTATGTACAACTTACCTACAATTGCCATTAAGAATATAAATCATAATGTTTGTTCTTTTTATTGCACTTGGTTGCAATAAAATCAATATAATATTGTTTCTCTAAACATTTATCGATTGCAAACTGCCATTTCATAAAACATTCTAATCTCTTTTAGTGCTAATAGCTCAAATTATGATGTAGGATGTAGTGGCCTTTATTCCAAGACAGAGAGGCCTGGCCAAGCTGTAAGATAGAGCAAAATAGGGAGATGGGTAATTATTTGATACGGAGAACAAATTCAATGTAAAATTGAGCGTAATTTCGCACGCAGCCTAAGGCTGAGTTGCACCAACTTACGATCACAGACCGATCAACGTTTAATATGGCGTCGACAGCTGTTATCCCATAGAAACTTGTCAAACTTTCCATTGATTCAGATTTTAACGAACACCGCTTACGATTACAGGCGGTTTGGTGCAACCCAGACTCCTGATTTTCGCGCCTTGTCATATCTATAGGTTGCAGGACTGCAATGCAGGACCGTGTGGATGCAGCAACGGTTTTGCTGTAGCCATTTTTATTAGGCTACTGTAAAATATCCATGAACTGTCAGAGAGATGAGTTATTAAGAGTAGCAAGTACCAATATGCTTGTGACAGTTCGTCTTCAGTTTTTAGGTAAAACAAAAAGGTACCAAAAAAAAGGTAAACAAGAAACCGCTTTGTCTATCTGTCTCTCACATTGCTAAATATCTCAAGAACTGCTACTTATGCTATGGATTTGAAATTTGGAACAGTTATAAAGAAAGCTAACTCAAATGCATTGACCACATTGACCATGTTTTTAATACGCTATTCAGTCGCACAAATTAGTTACAAATTGCGCCTATAGATGGCGCTGTACCAATGGCGTTCAATGACTACATCGAGGTTGTTAAGATTTTTCCTGAATTAATGAGGTCAGGTAGTAAGCAAAAGAGTGTGCAGTCGCAATGGCTGGCACAGCAAAGCACAATGCTGAGCTCGCTTCTTTTGTCAGATAAAAACTATGTAATAATGCATTTAACTACCTATTTTTAAACTCCGACGCAACGCAAGAGAGGGGTTTCATAAGTTTAAAATGTGTATATAATCTATGTATGTGTGTCTGTCAGTATGTCTGTAACGGATGAACCTATTTGAGTGTCGTTTTTTATTTGTGAGCAGGTTTTCTAGTCATGGTTCTTAGAAATGTTTTATCATAATCGGTTCAGCCGTTTTTGAAATATTGAACTTTGTAATGAAATTTTCGATTAATTTTCAAATTTTCTGAGTTTGTTAGTTTTATGTGGCAATATATGTATATTTTTTATATTCCTATTGGTTGTTGTGGTTTGCGGTTTATCACAATGATCAATAACCACAATTCCCATTATTATGTATGTATGTATTTATACGTACATACTATCTCGCCACCCATTGGTTATGATCCAGACAAACTGCTTTCACTTCTTTCACCTTTTATAGATTTTTCATACACATGGTCATTACTTCAGTTCAGGCCGTTCAGGGTACTCACTCTTGGCCTCACCTTATTGTGGTACACTATCAAATGGATTTTTCATTCTAGAGCAAAAGTAAGTTAACACTTTCAGTTTTATCACAATGGAATAAGATGCAAAAATGTTAACTTACCTTTGCTGCTATAATTCCTAAACACATTATTGAACTTAGCAGTTCTAAATTCAAATCTGTAGTAAAAAAAAAACACTTATTTCAAAAGCATATTATAAGGTAAACGATTACATCATGGATAGGAAAGTTTGGCAGTGATAATGTCCTGCACGGCTAATCTATCGAGAAAATAAGTAGCTGATACTGTAATTACAATGTACCTGAGTAATTACACTGACACTGTAACTATACAATGTACAGTATGATTACTTTGAGTTTGACACTGACATATGCTCTTATCCCATTGGATAGTATACTTTAACGCCTATGTAATAGAGTTTCTATTACAAACATACGATTTTAAGACAGTCTCTATGTAAAAGAAACTCTATCCACATTAGTGTTAAAGTAGAATATCCAAAGGAATAAGAGCATATGTCAGTATCAAACTTAAAGTAATTTACCTGTATATTGTTTTGAAAAAATGACACCTCGCCGAGTTTCTTACGCCGGTTCTTCTCGTGGCAGAGGTTTATTTTTCCAAACCGGTGCGTAGTAGTTTGTTGAAGTTCATAGGTGCATGTAATATCCTAATTTGAAGTATAAATTACTTTTTTTGCTCTTGATTGTACTATCAGCATCACAGTTAACAGTTAACTGAACATTCGTGAAACTTGTTGCAAAAACTACGGGTAAACAATGAAAATGTCTCAATTTAAGAAAAAAACATTTAATGTACTTCAATTTACAACAGCATTGGTTTAAAGTTACAATGTTCGGAGGCGAGCATTCTGCTCCGCCCTGTCTTGGCTCCGTACAAAGAGTTTCGTGATATCCATTAAGGCAAACTTCAGTTTTAGAGACCATACATTATTATTTAACAGTTTCACACTTCACTATGTTCAGGGACCTGAATTCTTTGCAAAATTACCGACACTGACCTGAATATAGTGCAGAGTGCAGTCATTAAGTGCAAATAAATGTCAATAAGCGCGAAGAAATAAACTAGCATGCACCTTTAGCAAGTACAGTCGGGATCATAAATATGTATACACTTTGTGGTCTCTAAACAATTAAAGTGCTAGAATGTATATATATTTATGATGTGTCTGGACATGTAATTGCGAGAGGCACGAATGCTTTATGTACAATAAAAAGGGTTTTTCTTACGCTTTTTGTGTTACTCTGAGTGATAATATATACATTATTTGCATTTAACACCGATAAAAATGTTTCTTTTAAATATATAATGTTGGTTGTTGAGATAACTTCTACGCTGCACTGTCTAAACTTCTGTTGTTTGCCTCAGTGATAACACTTACACCTTCGTAAGTTACAAAATCTAATCTCCGAGGTACCTAATGCACCTCGGACTGAGACTAACAGGACAGGTGCAATAAACCCTTAGGACTCGGAATGTGGCAAATTCTTCGACCGCCTCGTGGGCTATGTCGCGCTGTAAGACCTTGTTTATGTACAAGCGACACGACAGGCGACAGGACGCGTGTCGTGTCGCATGTCCGTAAACAAAGATTAAGCCTCAATGATAAAGTTTGAGTGGCTGCAAAGGTACCTTAATGGTAATGACCTTTTCTTTTCAGTTTGATCATTATTGCCAAGGCTTAAAGATGTCCCTAGACCTTCCTAATTTACCTGCTGATTAGAGTGACGTAGCAACATGTCAAACACACTGGAGATAGAGAGACATGCTCAACTTCTGTCACTTACACCTATAACCTAAATAAGAAAGCTCTTGTATGTCTTCGAAATCCCAGATGTCATGTTTAAGTGAAGGGTATATGCAGCATCTTAAGCTTATCATTGTGGCTTCTACAAACAATAAATAAATATATTACAATCATATTTATTTACAATATGAACACAACTATTAATATCTGTATTTCTAATTATACAACAAATATACTTTGATTTCTTGATTCTTTTTACATTAATGTATATGGGGTTTTTATAGGTAATGCAAGGCAATAGGTACGTGCATTTAAGCAAGCAAGCCACTATATTAATATGTAGTTGAGATTCAGTTCTATGCCGCTGCGTGCGTCGCGAATGTCGCGATGGCGGCATGTACACAAGTATAATATCAACTAATGACCTTATTACGACGGAAACAAACCTTACCCACACAATACGACAAACAAAATTGTGACTTAATCTGTACCAAAGCTCATACACATAAAATTATTGCATAAAAAACAAGTATAGATCTACGTAAACATAGTAAATTGATTGTTTTGTACAAATTAACTTCAGACTTTGGGTTTGTTTCACGTGATTCGACGTCACGTTTTCCAAGACATATGTTTAAATTAAAGTAACAGTGGCAACACTATTTAATTTGATTCGCAAACAATTAAAATAGGTACACTAAGTCACTAGGCGAGCGCTACCTACTTATTTATTACAATGTCAGTGAGATTATAATTTTTCAGATTAAAGGCACTTTGGGTACTTGATTGGAGCTGAGGGAATGATTGCTCCGACAAGCGAATGTATCTGGGTGGGTGAAAATAAAAAAAGTGTACATAAATAATGTAGTTTTTTTTAACTCAGAATCCTTCATACATTCGAAACTGATACAAGAAAAGAAAAATGGGTCCAAACTGTACATTTCAGTTTGTTACATTTTAAGATGAATTTTTTTTATTTTTATTTTATTTCTATGAACGTAACAAAACTGACAAATATTTTAAGTACAAAAGAATGGACACTTTTTTCTTGTATGAGCTTTGAATGTATGAGCGATTTTGAGTAAGATAACCCCGAAAAATGTTAATACTTTAACAAAAAAATTTTTTTTTTATGTACATTTTTTTTATTTCACCCGTGAAGTGTCCGTAAGCTAAACTGACGAGTAACCATAAGACATTTGAAAAACGGCACGTGGGATCGTATGAGAATGAAAGACATAACATTATGACATTTATGCTCTTAATCGTCTGTTTGGTTTGCGGATACTATGAATATTTAATGAACTGCATTATGGTGTATTACAATGGACGTCCTAAGTCGATTGATTCGTATAAATAGCAGCCTCGTGACTGCTTTGGCCCTTTTATTAAACTTGTCACATGCATGTCGATATCGATTATATGTCTACATTAAAAAAATGTTGTATATCTGTGTCCAATAGACATTGCGCCCATAGCAAAATACCTAATCTGTGCAGACAGCATCACGACAGTTTACGATTAACGCTGCACGATTTTTATACGTTACAAAATAAGACATTTACGCTAAAAATTGTTCATCGTAACATGACTGGAAATTATCTCTATACACAATTTCATAATGTTTAAGATGTGTTTAAGTTAATATTTAGATGCTACGGAGCGTTCGCGCGTTGTTTAGATATAAGTATCGGTACATTTGTTTCCCTGACACTCTTGACGGTTTGTTCGGGTATCTGTTTGTGTTAACATATTGTCCGTTGATTCGCAGAGTCGGGGTTCGTGGTGCTGCAAGGTACGACGTACTGGACGGACCTGTTTGTGCGGCACTTCCTCTTCCAAGAGGAGCGCGCGATCGACTGCGACGATCTCCTGTTCTTCGTGCGCAAGCGTCACGTCAAGGGATCCTCGCGGTACCTGCCCAAGTATGAGGTACGCTTGTACAGTTAGATGGGCGGGTTTGCTTCGGTGTCTTGATTTCCCCTTGATTTTCCCCAGGCTACTCCCACCGCGCATTCCTATCGCTCTAATGGGCTCCAAAAAAGGTCTCTTGATTGCCACCCAAACTGCTGCGGCACAAGCGTCACCATACAGTCTGCGTTAATACGGTATTTGACTACATTTTTTACGGTGCCATTCGAACGGGTTTTTAGAGACGATCAAATGAGTATATGGGATCAACTACAATTAGAGCACAATAATGGGGAAAAATTGGGGACAAACCTATAGCTCGACACTAGCGGCCGTCAAAAAGGCTCCTACAAATTAACAATTGCTTACACTGAAAAAAAAAAGGATAGCTCAACTAGTTTAGCTACTTGAGAAATAGCCAAATTGTGCGTAGTAGTAAACAAAATTATGCTAATTTTCAATAACTAATTTTGATTAGTAGTAAACTCTCAGTTTGCCAGTCCTCCGATTTAGTTACTAGCTTTTTTCAGTGTGTGTTATGACGTCACGCGCAAGTTATCGAACCAACGGTTGTATGTGAAAATAAGGATATTGCTGTTTAGTCGTGAAATACAGTGTTAATGTATACCTACAGAAGTTGTCATACAGTATATTCGTTACTTTTACATAAGGATTATTTATATACATTTTACTTGACTTTAGGACGTTGAAAAAAATTGATTGATTTTTGAAGTAAAATATTCTTTCATGTTTTTTTTAGTTTTTAGAATTTTCAATTTATTGTGATATTTAATCTTTTAAAAAGTATATTGCTGTTTAGTCGTGAATTACGGCGTTAATGTACCTACCTATATAGGTACAGAAGTTGTCATACAATATATTCTTTACTTTTACATAAGGATTATATAGGTACATTTTATTTGACTTTAGGACGATGAAGAAAGAAAAAATGTTCGAAATTATTGAAGTTTCATATCATTTTACATTTTTTTTTTATATTTTTATAATTTAGTTATATTTTAATGTCTTACTATCTATAGAGTTCACACCAGTTTATACATTTCGATTTTAACATGTGGCAAATATCTATTTTAACGCAGATTTGTATGGTGACGCTTACCGTAGCTGCGTGGTGATCAAGAGAGAGGCTTTATCGCGTTATAATATATATTTAGTTCCCTATCCTTTACTGCTGTCTGGCCTAGTCCAGCTAATTAGAGAGGAATGCGTCTAAGTTATTCCGCCATCTCCTTCAGGCTAGCTTCGACCGCGTCCTCGCCCTTCCGACTTGGGGGTAGCCACCAGGACTACCTCCTAGCAAGAAGATACTATTCTATGTAAGGTGGTTTTCTTAGTCATCATGATAATTATTAGACAAATGAGTTTGAAAGTAATTTGTTGACTCTGTATATGTAAAATTAACGAATGACATAATGAGTTTTTGTAATGAACCTGCCCCTGATACTAAATGTTACTTCTTTCAGATACAATTTATGTTAACTGCCAAACAGTTCAGTATAATGATATCTGGGTGAATTGCAAAAAAATTGTACATAGTTAAGGACTTCATTATGTGTACATTTTAATTCAAAATCAAATCAAATCAAAATCAAAATCATTTATTTACCAGAAATTAAAAAGACTATACACAGAGTTTGCAATGACACCCACACTAGGCAAAGCCTGTGTCGTGGGTTTCAAGCACAGTATGAATTGCCAGAGTGATGCGACTTTTGATATCTTCAAACTTACAGTTAATTTATTAATTAATTAAATCCTATTTGGGTGAGGGCTTGTATGTGCGTTTGTGTGTGTGTGCATGTTTGTGTATGTGTGTGCTTCCTTTGTTTTCCGAAAATTAGTCATAAAATTTATATGTGTAATTTCCGTAACACAATGTCATCAATTAATATGTGTAGACATAATTAAGTCCTTAACATAGGTAATAGGTAGGTATTTTTTTGCAATTCACCGATCTCTCTATTAATTTAAGACATCACGAGTGAGCGAGGCTTAATATTACTGGAATCTTAAAAGAGCAAGTATACAGTCGAAAACGTTAACACCCAGACGGAAACCGAGCAAAAAGTAGAACACTGTAAATTGCATAGGCGTGTTCAGGTATTTTTGAACGTACTCTTGTGCCATGTTTAAATGTTCTCGAATGTACCGCGATATCGCTTTTGTAGCCTAGCCCCGCTGTCACTGCGCAGATACGGAGCTGCATGTAGATATCATGATTTATTTGCTATGGCGCAATGGGATTGGATTAATTCAACTATGAACGATTGACATAGAATTGTTCTACTGATTAGATTAACATCAGATTGCGCACATGTGTACTTACATGTTTTTGCATTTATACATACGTACACACCCTTACATGTAGAGTTAGATACTATTTTGATCTTAGATATGTTGATTTGGGTGCTTGACCAAGCGACCAACCGGACAGTTTTCTGCTTTGCCATTGCAACATTGAAATGATTGTATTCATTACATTATTTATAAAAATACTATTGTGTTGTATGATTTTGTTGTGCATTTTTATGTTTTCAAACATGCAATATATGTATGTAATGTGTTCGATACTACTCGTTTGTGACTCAAGGGAGCGAGGGCTCGCACTTGTTAGTTAATAGTTTAGCACCATTTGGATGAAGTTACAAAATTCTATCAGAATCTTTGGAAATACAAAAAGCATGCTTTAAACAACAGTATGTAGGTACTTTTATTTTAAACAATATAAAAATATTATTCCTTATAGTAGGCTTTTCATTATGCTACGTACGTACCAACAACAACACACTAGGATGACCACTAGACCTTTTTTGTTATACCTTTTTATCGAACGGTTTACTAAAGATAGTGTGTTGATGTTGTACAGGTGCCATCAAATACACTAGCGAACAAGATGCTCACCAATATCTCAAGTCATGTTAATGCATGTTAAGATATTTTTGAGCACCCTAGAATGTTCCAATGTATTTGACGGTGACTGTACGAGTACTAGGGCCCTCGGGCCGCCATCATGTATACTCAGAAACATTCGTAATCACAGTACATTTGGTTAATAAATATCGCGTCTTTCCCACACTTCGCGGAGTTCCATAACCACTTATAAAAGTTACAGTTTATAAAAACCAATTTCATATGTATTAATCAACAGTTGATAGTTCATTAATTGATCGTCCGAACGATTGTAATTCATAGTCCACAGTAAATAAAAATCTTACAACGCTATTCAACAATAAAAGCATACTTTACCGTTTATAATAGAACAGTTTGCACTAGACAGTTAGGAAATATGCTCACTTATCGGTTATCACATATAGAGCGGCGCACTCTCCCGACACGGTCCCGCGGTGACGGTCTGGTCTGTTGCAGACGGACGTGGAGGTGTTCCGCAAGGACTCGAAGAAGCTCCCCATCGGCGACCCGGAGATCGACTGGGAGGAGACGGTGTACCTGAACCTGATCGTGCACCAGTTCGACTACACGCTGACGCTGGCTGTGTGCACGCGCACCAGCCCCAAGGAGCTGCAGGTGCTGCGACGGCACTCGCAGAAGGTGAGCGTCACACGCGCTCGGGCGGCGGCGCGCGCGTATCTCGTCACTAGCTGAGCCGGCTGAACAGCTTGGTGCGCGGCCACGGCAGCGGCCAGTCGTACCGCCGCGGCACTGGCCCGCGCACGTTACGTTCCAGGTACGTGAACAGCCAGTACCACCACTCGCGCTGGATCATGTACTGGCCCGGCCCGTGCCGGTGCGGCATTACCAGCAACGAGTGGAACGTCCAGAAGAGCCGCGTGGTCACGTAGTAAGCGATGATCACGTCCACCGTGTAGTGCCCGTGCGCTAGCAGCACGAACACCACGCCCAGCACTGCGGCGCCCCACAGGCTCCAGTGCACGGGCCACAGCTTGCGCGGCGAATACTCCGCCACGATCAGGTACGAGAGCACCAGCACCATCGTGTGCCCCGAGTAGATGTAGTCCCCGCAGTACGTGTGGTGTCCGTTGATCGACAGCCCGAACCCGGAGATGAGGTAGAACATGCGCTTCACCACGAGCAGCGGCGTAGTGTTATTGCTCTTGGGGCTGCAGTAGTAACTGGTGCTCGATACCGGCAACACGGTCACGAACATGGTCACCGAGCGATACAGGTATAGCAACCCGATAATCAGGAACAGCCGTCGCGCCACTATGAAGCGGTGCTTATGGAACACAACCACTAGCATGGCGACCGTGGTCGACAGCATTATGAGATACTCGGACACTGCGAGCCCCCAGTCGCGCGCGGCCACGTTGTCGAGCCAGATGTCCGTCAGCGGTGGCGTTGTGTTGCGGTCCGGCAGCCGCTCGTGTACTAGCGACAGCGACATCATGTTGATGCACACGCATATGAACAGGAAGAAGAAGGAGATGATCGTCTTCCATATCTCTTTGGGGTAGCGCTCCTCGCGCACGGCGCCGGGCGGGATCTCGACGACGAAGTCGCCGCGTGCCGGCGAGTGCTCCTGGTCGGGGTCGGACTCGTCGGTGCCGGGAGCGGGCGCGTCGCTCTTGGCGGCGCGCGCCAGCAGCGGCTGCCGCTGCATCAGTTCCGCTTGATTGGGCATGTCGGGGGTCGGTCGCTCGCCCTCGGCCGCAGGTCGGGAGGCGTTGTTGTTCAGGTCATTCCGTTTTAGACGTGCTTCGAAGTTGATCCCTTTGATCTCGTCTCGAGCGGTGTGCGTGGCTATGTCGACATCGCTGGGTTGCGGCGGCGTGTCCGCGCACGGCGAGGGCGCGAGCGCTAGCTGCTTGGCCGGCAGCTCATTGGCTAGGTACACGCGCACCGAGTCGACGAGCGGCTCGGCGAGGTTGATCTGCTTGGGCGGCGACGGCTCCTTGTCCGGGGAGCGTGCTGAGATCGTCATCCACTCGCCATTGGGTTGTTGGATTGACCCTGAAATTGAAAAACGACACTGTCAATCGTTGGTCAGCGGAAGTGTCTATTTCAGTTACGGCGCTCTGAATAGATTACGTCGCCGGTTGCATTATTCCGAGTCGAGCGCCTTTCGAAATTATTCGCCGGGGTTCTAATAAAATAAACTACAACCATATTCTATCGCTTGCTATCTAATATACGAGAATCCAGTTCTACCAGTTAAAAATATGTAGATGTATACGATGAGTAGGCTCACGTTGTTAGTTACCTTCATAAGCCGATTAACCGGTTCCGTAGGAAGGAGAATCATTATAATTATGTTTGTATACCTAGATTCCGCATTACCTCCGTTACCATTAGGTAGAACAGATACGTCCAAATTATCGTGAACTGAGAGGTTTTCCTACTACGTAACAGCATTGGAAATATATATACGTGAAGCGCCATATCTCTAGAATATTCAGCGTGTAAACAAATTGTGAATGTGAGCGGTTCAAAGACCGAGGCTATGATTGTGCGAGGGGGCGGCGCGGGGCGCGCTCCTTTGTCACTGTCAGGTAATAATTAGCGCCGTGTTGTGGTGCATCCCGACAAATATTACGCGCTGCGGACACAACAGGTTTCTCTTTCGCTAGGCACGTTAGAAAGCGCACGGAAACGGACTCACCCGATCAATGTGCTCCTTGCCGCGACCGCGGGAGCGTCATCGACCGACGGCCGGCTCCGGAGCGCCGGTGGGATTCACTCCGTGTTCACTAGATCACTCACATAAACGAGGGCGAAACGAAATCGAGTCGCGTGCACTTCACTGTTAGGGTTAACGGCACTCGCGTCGTTCGGGCGTCTGAGGGGGCCTGCACCGGACGGCGGCGGTTATGTCGCGATACAATAATATAAAAGGGAGCTCAACGCTGCGAGCGAGCGTTCTAAGTGGCGGCCGCGTACTAGAAAACATGTAGCACAGGTTGGCTTCGGTCGCGTTCGGGCCGTGTCGGGCGCCTTCGGCGGCGCTCGGCTCAATGAGAGTAATTATGTGCGTGACGTCACGGCGAAGCGCGCAGGCTCCCTCGCCCGCGGCCCCTACTACTGTCTCATCAGCGCGAACAACTGCCAACAGCTGACCGACCGTTTCCATTCAGCCTTATCACGACTTCGGTGCACACGAAAATACGAAAGTTTGCTCGGTATTTAGCTAACGATGTCGTGAATGGGTAATTAATGTAATTATTTAATGTGCTTTAGAAATTGGTAGGAATGCGGTGTACTTAGAGATCGAGTTCTATTAGCGGATACGGATTGGGTTTCCGACCGCACGGAGGTAGCGGTTGGCTTGCAACGTAGTACTCTGCATACTATATACGCGTGACCACCTACTCAAGTACGCATCTGTAATATATCCCATGCCTTCTAAGCAATGACAGTAAATAATAAACAGCGAAACAAAATGATCACGCCGCCACCGCCGATTGTTCGTGAGAATCGTGTGACGATGACGTAACTGTGTTATTTATTATTGTGTCCTTATCTCTAGGAGACATCTAGTATTTTATCTATAGAATTGTATCATGGTAATGATAAAATACTCTATAAGTCTAGACACCCGATAAGTCAGTTGGAATTATTGGGTATTTTTTAGAGTAAAATTATGTTTAAATAGAACACCTTTCCATTTCCGCCCACATAATTATGACATTTATGACGTAAGCATATGGGCGGTACATCTAAGGGTCGGCAACGCGGATGTGACACCCCTGGTGCTGCTGGCGTCCATATAGGCTACGGTGACCGCTTACTATCAGGTGGGCCGTAAGCTTGTTTGCCACCGACGTGATAAAAAAATACGCAAGAAATTCACACATTTAGAGTTAAGACAATACTCGTATCTACGAGGAGTCAGTTTAGAAATGCTTTCATTCCGGTACGCCTGGACATGTTTTCCGGTTTGAAGCGTGGTGTCCCCGTGTCCCGGCCTTGAAGCAAATTGTCCCGGAATGAAAACCATAGTTAATTAGTGGGGACCAACACTAGCTAAATAGGAATATAATAACATAGCAAGTACCGTATGCCAAAGTTTCACCAAACTGCGAAGCAGTTGGTTGGCGTTGCGCTCACTAAAATATAACCATAAGTTTGTTGTTGTGATACGCACTGTCACTTATAGTTGTCACTTGTCGGTTCGTCTAAAAGGCAAAATGCTTTAAAGTGTAACGAGGTTTTGAGCATTGTTAAGCTACAGAAATAAAACTATGGGCGCGTTATGCGTGGGTTTGTTTGTGTCACAGTTTGTGTACTCCGCCGAGCGACCTCGGAAATTGCGATTGAATTGAAACTCTAGATCGTAGTAAACGGCGATACGCAGTTGACGTCAAAGTAATGTATACATTTTTGTACTCCAGCATTATGATCTGTCAATTAAATGGCTGACAGCAGTATTAAAACAATAAACTTTTTATACAAATGCAAGTCTTTACCATAGTCCATAGAAAAGTCATTATACGTATGTAAAGCGTATGTATGACTGGTGGAAGATCCAAAATGGATTTCCATGCATTATGATATATACAACCCGTCGGAAATATCTGCGCACCTGGCTGGAAATAATTTGTTCCCAGCCAGGTGCGCAGACATTTCCGACGGGTTGTATATACAAATGTTCAAATGTTATGTGTGTGTTATTTTTTTTGTTTAAAAGAGGCACACGTCGATGCCCAAGATGCGCGTCGGTAATTCGTCGATTTTTAATTTATTCATAAATCTGAGGTTAAAAAGCCTCCGACGCGGAACGCTAAAGAGAGGGTGGTCGTATATCTTGAACTTCAACGAGTGAACCGTTGAAGTTTAAGATCAAACGAGTGAACCGATTTGATTGCGATTTTATTTGAAAAGCAGGTTTTCCAGCGATGGTTCATAGACGCGTTTTATCAAAATCGGTTCAGCCGTTTATGAGTTTTTGCACTTTGAAATGAAAATGTCGGGGGTTTTTAAACGTTTGTCAGTTAACTTTAATATAGCGTAATACGTTGCAAATGCGTTTGTAAACTTATCTTTGACGTCCACTATAGGTACTAATGTCTGAATAACGAATTAAGATTAGGGTAGTTATTTTCTTTCAAATACTCCATCATTTGACAGTTAGTAAGTGATGATTCGGGAAAATTGGCAAGATTTGATTGTATTCCGTCAATAAACGGACGCTCCGGTTGTGGAATGAGCTCGCGCCGAGGTTTTCCCGAGGGACTGCAGTATCTTCAATAAAAGGGTCGGCAACGCGCATGTGATGTGACACCTCTGGAGCTGCAGGCGTCCATAGGCTGCGGTGACCGCTTACCATCAGGCGGGCCGTACGCTTGTTTGCCACCGACGTGTTATTAAAAAAAGGGCTCGTACCAATCTCAAATATATAGTTTTTATAATAATAGATCTGTGAAACAGTGCTTAAGGAAGGCGGCATTCAGAGAGAAATGAAGAAAGAAAGGAAGAAATGTCCAGGAGTAGGAGAGCAAACAAGTCATCATCATATCAGCCGAAAGGACGTTCACTGCTGGACATAGGCCTCCCCTAAAGAGTTCCTCAATGTCCGGTCCTGCGCCACTCGCCTCCAGTGGACTCCCGCGACCTTTACCAGGTCAGTCCACCTTGTGGGGATCCACAAGGGTCATAAACTACGGAGGAGAGCAAACGTGATCACTCAATCTGAATTAATAGAATGTTCCCGCATAAAGTGCACGGCGGTCTGCTTATATGCTTGTTTTTGGCTTCTCAAAACATATAATAAGCGTACATTACATTGATTTGTTTCCTAATTAAACATTCGATAACGTTTGGTTTTCCTCAAATGCGAGCCTGTAGTTCAGTCTGATAAATAAATCCGTACTAACTATTTATTAATTACATGATTTATCTTAATAACTTGTGGTTACTCGTTAACAAAAGCGAGGGTACCTATCGTTATAAAAATATACATAAAATTTTGATGTAATTGATTTCTACTTTAATAAATACCTTTAAGTATCGGCTGCAATATATTAAAATATATGTATATGCGACATTAATTCTTTTTAGTATTCAGAGTAGAGCACTCGTGGCCCAGCGGCGCTCGCGTAACGGGTGCGGTGTGCGAGGATAAGCAACGTGGGGGCAGGTCAGTTCTTGGATGGGTGATCGCTTTGACGGGTTACTAACTGAGTGCTCCCGTGTTTTGGAAGGCACGTTAAGCCGTTGATCCCGGTTGCTGTCTACGACAGCAGTCGTTAAGCCAGGTTAGAGGCCTTCGGGCGGCTTGAGAACTTCTAACAGTCAAGTTGCCCACTCACTTGACAAGGGGGGTCGAAGTTGCACTACGTCCATAGGGGGAGTACCCACCGTTGTGGTGCTAAAAGTGCAAAAAAACTGGCAACCGTACTTGTTTTCTCGAAGACCTCATGGTTCGAAAATAAATGTCATACGATTATTATTATGTTATTATTAGTATTCAGAGTGAAATCAAATGTAACCTTTGATCTAAACCCTTTATATATAAACCAACTAGTCAATATGAATCATCTAGGTTCATGAATCAATCGCGGCTATATTCCGTTTTACATGATTCAATAAACACTCTGTGAATAAACACCACTACCTACCCACCTGTGCTTATGACTTATGACGTGTCGTCTTCGTGGTGGTGAGTGAGGCCGCCAGAGCTCCCGAGGATGCTCTGTGGGAGGGATCGAGGGACCAGCGTTTGTCTGGCTGTCAACACAACGAATCCACGAATCAATAAAGGGTCGCGGTTGGCAACGCGCTTGAACTTTCTGGAATGGC
Organism: Notocelia uddmanniana; assembly: GCA_905163555.1. Lineage (NCBI taxonomy): Eukaryota > Metazoa > Arthropoda > Insecta > Lepidoptera > Tortricidae > Notocelia > Notocelia uddmanniana. The sequence goes on from LR991055.1 coordinate 31,786,150, forward strand.
AAGCGTCCATAACTACAGTACCCGCTTACTATCAGGCCAGCCGTGTCATCATCATCATCATCATCATGTCAGCCGAAAGGCGTCCACTGCTGGCCTTCTCCCTCCCTCCCTCTAGGCCTCCCCCAATTTCATGGGGGGTAAATGTCATAATCGCCACGCTGCTGCCCATCCCCCGGTAGTCTTGGTCGTAGTTTTAGGACATATCCGGGTCCAGCCGTGTGTATAAAAGTAAACCTTCAGTTATGTATGTACCTATGTATGTAAGCACTTTATTATACATTGTAAAATTGTAATGTAATTCAATATAAACCTAGTAGATGGCATTGATTAAACTGGAATAGTCGCTGTTGGTCAGCGCTGAAGCAGGGCCGGAGATTCGTGCGTTGGTCAATTAAGTTGGTGCTGTTGGTAGATAGTTGGGATTATAGCATGCGACACGGTTTGTTTTTGAGTATCTAGAAAATCTCACAATTTTATTATTGTCAAGAAGGATGTTTTTAAGAGGTGGTCCTTCAATCAACGAACTTATACAGCTGTCGCTTTCTCACCGGTACAACATATACCCCAAAAGAAAAACCGGCCAAGAGCGTGTCGGGCCACGCTCAGTGTAGGGTTCCGTAGTTTTCCGTCCGTCACTTTTTTTTTTTTTGAAAAAATTACAAAAACTATTCAACCTATCAAGTTCACTCCCCACTTTACGTATAGGGGAGGTACCCTAATAAAATATTTTTTTCCACTTTTTATTTTACCACTTTGTCGGCGTAATTGATATATATATTAGTACCAAATTTCAGCTTTCTAGTGCTAACGGTCACTGAGATTATCCGCGGACGGACGGACAGACGGACGGACAGACGGACGGACAGACATGGCGAAACTATAAGGGTTCCTAGTTGACTACGGAACCCTAAAAAAGAATCCCCACTAATTTCCTTTTGAGTGGCGCTACTTTGTGCGCAGATGTCGAATTAGGGTGAATGCCGTATACAGTTTGCGCAAATTGCATTACAGCCCGGCTAGTATGATAGCTTATACCGTCACGTTTTATGTGACGTTTCAATACAGTTTTGCCATATAACGTGACGGTATAAGCTATCATACTAGCCGGGCTGGTATACCTATGTATACGCTTCTAAAAAACCGGCAAGAAGAAACAGGCAAAACTGTCTAGCATAAGTTGACATTCGATTGCGCTGTATAGTAACGAATGTCAGTGTTAAGTTATACTGGGGATGGGAGTGCGTGTCGAGTATGATTGTGAATGCACACAGCAGGTGTGCCAGGCGCGTTCATATCAAGCCGCATTTCTCACGACAATGTCGGTACTCCGAAGCGCTGACAGTTGTATTCAACACGAGATATCGACTTATTTTTATGATGTAACTTACTAATTTTATACAAGTTTTTGCGTGTTGGCAACTCGAGGACAAATGCTATTGTTAGATTTTGGCTTATCGTCCGAATAATACCACACAATGAGAACTTTTTAGGGTTCCGTAGTCAACTAGGAACCCTTATAGTTTCGCCATGTCTGTCCGTCCGTCTGTCCGTCCGTCTGTCCGTCCGTCCGCGGATAATCTCAGTGACCGTTAGCACTAGAAAGCTGAAATTTGGTACTAATATGTATATCAATTACGCCGACAAAGTGGTAAAATAAAAAGTGGAAAAAAATATTTTATTAGGGTACCTCCCCTATACGTAAAGTGGGGGAGTGATTTTTTTTTTTCATTTTAACCCTAACGTGTGATATATTGTTAGATAGGTATTTAAAAATAAATAGGGGTTTACTAAAATCATTTTTTGATAATGTTAATATTTTCGGAAATAATCGCTCCAGAAGTAAAAAAAAATGTGTCTCCCCCCTCTAACTTTTGAACCATAAGTTTTAAAAATATGAAAAAAATCTCAAAAGTAGAACTTTATAAAAACTTTGTAGGAAAATTATTTTGAACTTGATAGGTTGAATAGTTTTTGAAAAAATTACAAAAATAATTTCTGAACTAAGTTTGTAATTTAACCGTATAAACAGGTGTTTATTGTACCTGTCATTTCTACAAAATCACAATGAAATGACGTGCTTTTTAGGGTTTTGTGTTTCTGTACTTAATATGTCAACTTAATGTGACGGACGGAAAACTACGGAACCCTACACTGAGCGTGGCCCGACACGCTCTTGGCCGGTTTTTTTTATATTTACGTCTCAATTTTCCCTATTCGGTGGCTAGAGTTTGGAAAGCGCAAGTTGAACCTATTAGATTCAATTGCATATGTAGTGAATAATGCTTTCCCGTTCGGCTAAACTCGGATACGATTAGACCCGAAGGTGCCCGAAGTAGCTATCAATTATCGTATTAAATGATTGACAAGTTCATGTCTGTTAATGTGCAACTTTATAAGTCAGTATCAAATGTCAGAATGGTAACTACACATTGTGGAGTTGAAGAAGGAACAGTGGACCACATTATATTCAGCTGTCAAAAGTTCCTCATTGACAGATTGGTACTCGCGAGTGAATTAAGTGAAGTGTGTCAAAACAAATATTGTGATTTTTCTTCCCGCCCGCCGCCGCTTAAACAACTACTGAAAGACATTGAAACCTATAAACCCATTTGCAAGTTCATTAAAAATACAATACAATCAATTTAAAATCTGCGAAGTGATAAATAAGTGATTCTACCAAATAAAGACTTGGCTTAAAGGTCTCAGTAACCAGGCCATTAAAATCCACAAAAAAAAGTAACTGGTAGTATTTTGCCATTTGACATGACAGACGTCAAATAATGCGATGATTGATTGACACTTCTTCGGCTCTAGTCGTATTCTCCGAGTTTAGCCGATGGGAAATCGTTATTCAACTACATCTGTACGCAGCAACACTTGGTCTAAATGTACGTAATTTTTTTTATTTTTTATTTATTCAGAACACAAACAGTCATGTAAACATTTTAAATGTACTGACATTAAATAAAAATGTACTAAAACAAAAATAAACAACAGACCTGGAGGTTCATTATTTTAAATAGTGGGTGTTAACTATGTATATATTAATTGTGTAAACAGAGTGTTAAATTAAGTAAAGTACAATAAAAAGGAAACATACTCATTCAACAAGCTAGCTACATAAGTCATTAACTGTTGTACTAAAATATCTTACGTTTTACAAGTAATTTAAGACTAGATATTGAATTATGAAAAGGATCAATATCAAATAGGTGCTTGTTATAGTAATTAGGAACTCGTCTGAAAAAGGTATGCCTAGAATAATTCTTGCGAGAAAAACTAATATAAAAGAGAGATCGAGGGCGTAAGGGGTGATGCGGACAGCTGAGGGTAACTAATTTTAACAAATAACATTTGCAAAATTTGCAATTATGCCAATGAAGCTGACTGTTGCTGCGTAATCAAATCTATAGTGGTTTCAACTTGCCAGACTTTAGTGCTAAGGATTGTTTATCGCCACATCAATCCACATAAGTACATAATTTAAACGACCTTTAAAAGCTAATGCTGGTCTGAACACAACAGTGAGTCGGACGGTGAGTGGGTGGCGAATCGAGGAGAGTTCGCCGGTTGCTAGAAATTATTGAAACTTAAGCTGAATCACGTAAACCCTACACTTCAGAGGCGTACCGCAAAGTTCAAATAACTTCCAACCCTATCGTTCCAATATAATATGCAAAGTATGTTATTTTTAGTCTGATATTTAAGCCAAATTAGTGGAAAATGTCTACAAAATCCAACCAATACGTTTTGCGCGAAAGAGTAACAAACAAACATCCATATAAATTCTCACAAAATGTTGTATAACTAAAGATTTAAAATGTGACACATTCCTGTCATATCATTGGGATCCACACTTTCAGGTCACTGTCTCCCAAATTCAAAATACGAGAGATTTTAAAGAAAAGCGCTATCCTAGCCTCCTGACACCCGGCGTCCTACACATAGTACTTAGTCGGCTCATAAGTTCTGTCATATACATAGTATCAAATAAAAACAAAAGTTTAAGTTTATTCCGTATAATTTGTACAGCGTTTGAAAGCTTACAAACTAGAGAATCTAAATGTATAACATTTATTCAAAATGACTGCCATAATTATCTACACAGGCTTGAAGTCTGCGTGGCCAGTCGTCAATGGATTCACGCACCACTTTCATGTCGATATTGGCCACTGCCGTAGCAAGGGATTTTTTCAGCGAGTCTAGATTTGCATGAGGTTTTGAGCACACCTTTTCCTCTAAATACTGCCATATTTTATAGTCTAACGGATTAAGATCTGGGCTAGAGGAGGGCCAATCTTCATGCCGTATAAAGTCGATTTTATTGGAGGCGAGCCAGGCTTGTGTAGACTTTGCCTTATGGGCTGGAGCAGAGTCCTGCTGGAAAACCCAATGCTGGTTTAGAAACATCGTATGGGATAGTGGTTTCACAATATTAGTCAACACCGTGTCTTGGTACACTTTGGCACTAGTTTTTACTCCTTTCTCACAAAAATGCATACTAGTGACGCCCGCATAAGAAACTCCCAGCCAAACCATCACAGATGAAGGGTGATGACCTCTTTGAATACGGAGAATGCTATTAGACGCTTCTTTACTATTGCGAGCGTACACTCTATCATTTTGTTTATTACAGTTTTCTTCTATGTCAAAAATTTTCTCGTCCGAAAACAGTATACAACGATGCTTATTTTTAGCGTACTTCTTCAATAAAGCTTTAGATCTTTTAAGCCTTAAAGCTTTAAGCCGACCATTGAGAAGATGGCCAGTTTTTCGTTTATAAGCACGAAGTCTCAGGTCTTGATTAAGCACTCTTCACCGTGTTTCTTCCAAACCCATCTGGAGGGCCATAACTTTTTGTTTCCTAGCGGGATTTCTGGCAATGCGTGCCCTAATTGCTTGTACTCGTACAACCGCTGGAGTCCTAGCTGTACGCGGACGACCGCTTCTTTTCTTGTCATTTACCTCACTGTATCTTTCTATGGTACGATACACAAATCTTAGAGAGAATTTAAAATTTTCAAGTAGCTTAAAAATTTTAGTCGGCGAGTGTCCACAACGATATCGTGCAATTATTGCGGTACGGCTATCTTTAAGCGTCCACTCCATGTTAAAGAAAACAGAAAATTGCAAAATTATACTACTCAAATATTTAAAAAAGATTCGAAATTCAAATGCACAACGGTTTTTGTTAAGGAGTTCCAAATTTAAATTTTAAAGGCCAGTGACAGAACTTATGAGCCGACTAAGTACATAGGTCCCAATTAAGTTTCGACTTTTTGTCAATCTGACAGAGTATAATTTCTTCTGGTAAATTTTGATACCCAGACGTCAGGAGGCTAGGGGATGTCCTTTTGGGGCTACAAAGAGACTTCTGGCCCACTGCTGAGCATGAGTCACTCTTCAAGATCTAAAAATGCGCCACGCGTTTAGATTTTCCATACAACTATCCGTCAGGCGGTCACTGCAACACGAGATATTGCCCGAATAGTTGTAGCGTAGAATATTCAATTTGGTGGCAAATCCGGGCTTGCGGAATGAGGACAGGGCTCCCTTCCGACGTTACCTGGGATAAGTTTGGGCACACACCCGGGCGCTGTGATTATAGCGAGGAAGGGTCGCGATAAAAAGATTACCTGACCTGAGGGCCTACTTAAAACTTCGTGTCGTGCCGTCCTCTCGTGTTATACACTATACGACGGAAAGGGACGGCACGATACGAAGTTCGATTTTCGAAGTTCGGAATAGGCCCACCGCACTCTGACTTCTGTCGCAAATTTTTTGGCGAAACTCAGTCTATTGGATATGTGCACGTCAGAAACGTCAAAACGTCATGGGTCCCGGGGCAATGTCAAACAACGACACATGAATATTTTATTTATTTTAGTTTTTTTTTAATTTTATGGCATTTATTTACGAACCGTGAGATCTTTGAGAAGACATTGAGTACGGTTGCCAGTTTTTGTTGCACTTTTAGCACCACCCAGGGGTCACGTGTAGGGTAACGGTGGGTACTCCCTACGGACGTGGTGCAACTTCGACCCCCCTTTGTCAAGTGAGTGGGCAACTTGACTGTTAGAAGTTTTCAAGCCACCCGAAGGCCTCTATTAACTTGGCTTAACGACTGCTGTCGTAGACAGCAGCCGGGATCAACGGCTTAGCGTGCCTTCCAAAGCACGGGAGTGCTCAGTTAGTAACCACTCAAAGCGGTCACCCATCCAAGAACTGACCTGCGCCCACATTGCTTAACCTCGCATACCGAACGCGGTACGCGGGCGCCGCTGGGTCACGAACGCTACAATTTATTTTAGTAAGCGAGAAAGACCCCTTACTGGATATTTGACGGAAATAAATAAGAAAATAAATAAATAAATACAAACGAAACGAATAGTAGAAAATCAATAGGAAACGTCGATTACGTCGAAGTAAATTTGACATGTGTTCCCGGAAGTTACACATTTCTGCCATGGTGTGCGCTGCGATCTCTTTGTTTACCCCCACCACCTACTTCGCACATAGCCAATATAGCGCTCATACAATAATAGTGGGTGGCGGTTAAGAAGTCAATCCTGACACCTATCTAATTCTGACTTTTAGGTTATAATATTTATGGAAATGACAGGTGTCAGGATTGACTTCTTAACCGTCGACCACTATACCGTTTATAGGGTAAGAACCAATTTTGAGTCGACTGAGTTGTTGTTCCTTATATAAGGTAAACGTCCTAATATTTGAAACTAAAACCCAATAAATAGTACATGTACCTTTTGTTCACCTCTGTATGACATAAGATTGGTATGCGGATTGGTGATCGCAGCATCTCCACCGCACTCCAGGGATGCTGCTGCCCATCCCCCGGTGGTCTTGGTCGTAGTTTTAGGACATACCCGGCTCCCGGGTTGGGCTGTTCTAAATATGAGCGAGATGAGTGATGACGTTCCGCTGTGCCCTACCTCTCTTCTATTACTACTCTAATCGACAAGTGATTGTTTAGAGCGTATTGTGTGAAGTGCTGCCGACATATATGTGACAAGACTGATTAATTAAAAAACTAAAAAACCGACTGCGTTTCTGTGTAATTTGGAATTTGGCGCCAAAAATCCGTCATTTATTTTTTAATATTTTGATATATCCAGTGTCACTCTCACAGTAAATACGAATCTAACGACACCTCTCAAGCTAAAATCCATCGAGCCGTTCAGGCTGCAGAGCGTGCCAAACAATCATACATTCATACATACTCTCGAAAAACATAACCCTCCTTCCGGCGCAGTCGGTTAAAAAAGGGTCACTACTGGTCCCTTGTGTATCATCATCATATATATAGGTAAGCTACTATTGCAGTGCCCTTGCAGGGTTGTGTTGATACATTAAATTAGTGATAAGACCCCCTTTGTACACACAAAGCAATACTTGAATGATTAAATGATTAAATATCAGCCGAAAGACGTCCACTGCTGGACATAGGCCTCCCCAAAGAGTGCCACAATGACCGATCTTGCGCTACCCCCATCCCATCCACCATCTCTTATCAGTTATCACTTGTGTATAACTAAACTTAATCCATATCGTAACAACTATTTGTAATTTGGAGTCCAGATTCACGTAGCGGTTCTCCAGTGGCATGTTGTTGGTTAGCTTGATAAATATCAATAACGGGATTGCCTCGTATATCAACAAATGTATTTTTCTCAAACATGCAATGAAATATTGATGTTATGTTCCTAATAATAGGCTGCGAAGTATGACGTTTCAGGTGCGGCTAGGACAAGAGGTCGTTAATGGGATTTCATACAAATCTTGCAAGCATAGGCCGGCAAAGTCTTTTTTAATTTCCATTCGACATAAATTTGTGGCAGCGGCATCATGACATTCTGCCACTATTCGTTTTAAAAATAAATCTGTTTTTTTTTGTTTATTTCATTGCATGTTTGAGAAAAGCACTATACATACCTCGGCGGGAAATATGAGGTTGCATGCCTCTGACCTATATATGTCTTCGGCCGGCAACCCCTTTCGTCCCGGCCTCTGTAGTAATGTACTATTGTAGCTGTAAATCTGCTACTCGTACTCGTATCATGCGTCACATACAGACGAATTGTGTAAGGTGTGATAGGTATTATCAGCATAGCTGGCTGTCGAACGAAAATAGGAATTTAATTGCGTTTATAGTAATCATTAGTCCTGGTCATGACGTAATTGATTGCCCAATTCATTTGCGGTTGTTTTTCCGGCAGAACCTAAGTAACGCTTTCTCCCCGGTAAAGTGCTCAGAATAAAAATAATATTAGTATACGTATGGCATTTGTTTTTCGAACCGTGAGATCTTCGTGGAGACAGTACGGTTGCCAGTTTTGTTGCATTTTTAGCACCGCCTTGGGGTCACGTGCAGGGTTACAAATAACAATGAGTACTCCCTACGGACGTGGTGCAATTTCGACCCCCTGAATGGAAATGGAATGGAATTACACAACGTACTATCTTATCTGAATCAATCTAGTTTCGGAATAAGTAAGGCCGTAGTTATATTGTATGTATGTATGAAAGCACTTTATTGTACACAATTACGGGTTGAAACATAAAGAGGTCGCAAAGCGTTAAAGTACGAGGGCTGTTCCGAAAGTTTTTAGCTGCTCTCACTCTATTCATGCGATATATTTTTTATTTACACCATTATGTGGGTAATTTCAAAAGTTATGAGCTGAGATAAAATCGTTAGTAAGAAGCAAGTATTTTTTTCACAACATTTGCACCAAAACGCCATTAGTATGGGCTTTTAAAAATTTGCCAAAATAGTACTATTTTTGATACCTAAAAATAGCCTACAATATATAGACTACAATGCCTGCTTAAACAACTTTTTTGCTGGCAGAACTACGTAATCTTTCTGATTTGCAAGTTTATACGCATGTGTGATTTGATTGTGTAAAGTACCTAAATGTATTTTTTTAGTTATAGCATTATATTATATTATGATATAATATCATATTGTATATCCTTCCTGTTGTACCTATTGTATATGTTTTTTCTTTTTTTTCTAAGTTGCCCGCCCACAATTTTCCTGCTTTGCCTTAAGTTTGACTGTTAGAGAATGCTTTATGGCATTAAGTCCGCCTTTTGAAGTATAAAGTTTTCTTTTGTGCAATAAACATTAAATAAATAAAGAAATATACTATAGTGAAAATGTTTTAGCGGCAAAAACCATAGCTAGTAGTAAAATCCCATTCATTCAAACTGTTTAAATCTCAGCACTTAGGACGACGATATTTATAAAGCATTTCTGCCCTTTACGTCAGCGTATTTTAATCGTGATCTGATCCAGTACCAGGCAGCTTGTGTCATCATCGTTTTAGCGTTTTACCAATTGTATGCTATAGGATTGAGTCGGCTTCGGCAACTAATCCCAGGATTTGGCGTAGACACTAATAGTTTTACGGAAGCGACTGCCGGTCTAGCCTTCCATCTTATTATTATTATTTTCAGCTTTTTATTTCTCGGTTTTTAAACCGGTGTACTGTTATGCACGGGCCTAAGCCAAGTGCATATTCAGGTTTTATATATCGACCAAGGAAACTTATATCGACTACATTCCCTCACTCGGGAATGAATGTAGCAGTTTGTGTGGCGAGACTGGTGAGTAGGTAGCTCTATCTCAAAATGCGTGGTAAATGGTTCAATAGTTTAAAACAGTAGGCGTTATAGTGGGATTCAGGGTTGACCGGTTGCCAGTGTGGTCGAGTGGGAGGTTGGTTGTGGGTTTAAATGTGAGGGTGGTATCGTATAAGGACTAAGGAGCGGCTACTTGATCAGTTTGTAAAAAATCTCTTACAATTCGGCATGTGTTAAGAATCGTTTTCGGCGGTAGATTTATTATTATTATTACCGTAGAGCTATACTGTTAAATATCGAATGATATTACGTAGGTTTTTTTTAATCCGGTGGAGATACGGCGATCGCCAACCCAAATGCCAAGAGTGGCGATTATGGCATTTACCCCCCAATAAATTTTGGGGAGGCCTATGTCTAGCAGTGGACGTTAGTGGTGGGTCGTTAACGATTTTCGCGTCAACGAAACGAAACGTTAACTTAGAAAACGTCAACTAGTTGAAAAACTAGTTGATTTGGTCAACTAGGTTTTTGCTTTAACTGAAGAGAAAAAGGCATTGAGTTGATACGTTTATTTTGAGTAAGGCGGAAAATGTTAAGGGCTTTAGCTTCGCGTTCCATTTCGATTACGTTTGTACGTTAAAGTCGTCAACTAGTTGAGTCTGCTAAACAAAACGTTTCATTTATTGATTTAATCATGCCATCAAGTACATATTAAAGTTACATGATACCCTGATGGGGCGCAGCAGTCTTACACTAAAGCTTAAAAATATTCATTAAGTTATAACAGCACAAGGTAGAAAACTAGTCAAGTTTGTCTAAGAAAAAATCTTCCAAAGTGTAGTAACATTTTTCAGTTAGAAATGTTTTTAATCGAATGGTAAATTTTTTCTCACTGCTTTCCTCCTTTATGCTGTCAACAATTTTATTATAGATTTTGATTGACATTGCATGTGGACTTAAACTATGTAATTTTAGTTTGGATCCTGACACCATAACTAGATTATTTTTAAACCTAGATTCGTACCGTCGTTGTTGATCTTTAATGGAATTATATAGTTGTGGATGTTTTCTTATGAATTTGCACATTTCAAGTATATAAATAGAGGTCATGGTTAGGATTTTGAACTTTTTAAAGTAAGTTGTACATGTTTCAGGGCTTCTTATGTTAGCAAGTATGCGTACACATTTTTTTTGAAGTATAAACAGGTCTTTTGCATCTGTACTATTTCCCCATAATATTATCCCGTATTTAAGCCATGAGTAGGCATAGGCATAGTATGCGGAGAGTGCCGATTTTAAATCTGTAGATCTTTTAAGTTTTCTTAAGGCATATACAAAAGATGACAATTTTGTTTTAATTTTAGCAACATGTTTTTTCCAGTTGACATTTGAATCGATTTCAAATCCTAATAATGTTGCTGACTCAACGGATTCCAAACATACGCCATTATTGTTTACATGAATCACTAAAGGGTTCTTTTGATACAGCCGAAATTGTATAATTTTAGTTTTTGATACGTTTAACTTCAAGTTATGATCTTCCATCCATCCTATTATCGATTTTAATAGCAAGTCTATTTCGGTATTTATATTTCTGTCATCGTCACATGACGTTAGGACTGAGATGTCGTCTGCAAAAAGTACGCAAGATTGGCTTATGGTTTTAGGGATGTCGTTGATATAATTTAAAAATAACAAACACGCAATCACGCTCCCCTGTGGAATTTAATGTGTCATATGCTGAACGTCAGATTTTACATATTTTAATTCACCTGACATTTCGTCAAAATGTTCTACTTTAACATATTGTACTCTATTTACAAGATACGATTTGAACATTCATACGCCTATGCCGTAAAGTTTTTTTTAAAGTATATCATGTTGGACCATGTCGTACGCTTTTGACATGTCCAGCAATATACCTATTGTATATTTTTTGGCGTTGAGTGTGTTCAAAACTTCCTGCATGTACGTATATGCAGCCAAGGTGGTGGACCGGTTTTTTCGGATCGTTCGTTGACGAACGAAACGTTTTATTAACTAGTTCGTTGAATCAACGACCAACACTAGTGAACGTCCTTCGGCTGATATGATGGTGGTAGTGGTACGGGCTGGGTTCGTATCCACGATCGTCAGATTGAAAGTCGAATTACCGAATGGTGGTGCAAGCCACTGTAGCTGATTGACAGTGCCTTCCGAGTCTGCGTGTGTAAGGACTGAAAAACAAATACATGTCAATTTCCAAGTCGATGACTGACAGAATTCTAAATTGTTATCGAGTTATTCTTGAGACATAACAATAAGTCATGGATAAACTTCTGATTAGATAAGGGATGATAAGACGGAGATTGCACTGGTGTAATATGTACTCTTGGCAAAAAAAAAGTCCGGTGAACAATATGTGTAGCTACTCGTACAATGGAGGTGCGACGTCATTGCGGAATGCTTTTAAGGTAAAAAAGATTATCTCAGAACCTATGATTCAGAATGGGTCTGTAGACATTTTTTATACTGTACTTACTATTGATAATTTGGTAATAAAAGGGGTTAGATATTCGTGGCACGTTCTTAGGTGGCGTTTTGGATTCGTTGTTTTTTTTTTTAGTTTTAGTTTAGTTTCTCTACGAGGTTACGACGAACTACTAGTTGCTGAAGAAGTAAGTTTTCAAAGAAACACTGTTCTGCGGGTTGGGGACATTAATCTTCTTATTTAGAGCACATGTCTAGAAGCTATCTGAGAAAAATAGCTTCTAGACAGCCATCAGCCACATAATGAAAATCCACTCTAATGGTTCCAAAAAAACATTCGTTTTTTGTTCAGACAGAAGTCTCGAAGGTGGAGTCGCAATAATAATTGCCAAACTGTGGTAACCAAAAGAACAAGACAAAAAAAACATAACGTGCTTTATTACAATGTTGACGACCCGACCGTATGCAGGGCAAGTTACGCGGATGTCTACGGCAAGTAGTTATGCACTCTTACACAATATTATCGTCTGATCCAACACAGTATCGTAAATAAGCCTAAGAACTATTTCCATCGCGTGCGAATGTCACAGAGGCCGCGGGATGGATGCACTCTCTCTCGCTGTCTGGAGATCAATTTGACTCGTCAAGTCGTCACTTCACAGGACAATATAATTTCAATCTTCACTTCACGCACTCGTTTCGACGCTTTGTCAGAAAGCGAGCACGTGGAACATTGAAATTACATTGCGACGTGAAGTGACGAATTAAAATTGATCTTCTGGTCTATTTTAGGGCCTCCTGACGTCGGCGTTCCGAGACCCTTAGGTGCGTTTGTCCTCAGCCCGATACAAACCGACCATCTCAACGAGATGTTTCCTTTTCGTATTTTTTGTCATCCACCAATCCACCAATCGCGATTTCTGCCTGTAGCATTTTTCTGCAAGGATTGTTTACATTAGGTAGTCTGTAAATCTCACAGTCCACCGCCAAATTCTCATCACACAAAGAAGCCGTAGTTTTTTCACACTTGCATTTTTCCCTGGTAACAATTATTGGCAGCCGGCGGAATATCGCGCCTGCGACTCAGTCTCCCTTATTTCTTTTCTTCCCCTTACTTTTCTTTGCATCTGCTCTATGCATCATCTTATGCAAAACTTATTGAGCATTTATTTGCTAAGATGTTGTGATAAATTATAATGGTAAAGTTCCTATTGTTAAATAAAAAATAAAGTAATATTTAAGTAAAGATTCCACGGCCTCTAGATCCGTTTGTAACTGTAGGTACGTCAGGGGCCAGACACACTGCTTCCCTAAGGGGAGCCGGTAAGGATCGTGATTGATTGTTTGGTTTGTGCGCAGGTGTACGCGTCACCCAGCCGCCGCAAGATGGACACCAAGGGTGAGGGCGAGGAGATCACCTACCCCCACATCTGCTTCATGGTCGACAACTTCGATGAGGTCAGTTTCACGCGATGACTGAATTCTATCATTTGTGGTCAAAAATCGAAGTTAGCTAGCTGGTGTTTGCACCGAGACGTCACATCGAAGACTAACACCAAATGAGCGAGAACCGATACTACGATAACTCCATCTATCCGGTAGCCAGTGCCATCTCTGTTAAGAGTCCCCCGTACGCTCGACCGAACTCGATTCTCCATACAAAAGTAGTTTCGTTCTCATTTTAAAACGCCATGCTGAAATAACATGAAACTTTGTATACAAAAAGGGACCCGCCATATCTAGGTTGGAAATTACTTTCTGTTGCAAAAAATTGGAATGGAAAAAAAATACAGCGAGCTTTTGAATTTTTAGGTTTTGTATGAAAACCTTAATAAACGCTGTATTTTTTCGCCATTAAAATTACAAGCAACAGAAACTAATTTCCGACCTAGATATACCGGATCCCCTTGTGTATACAAAGTTTCAAATGACTCCAGCATGCCATTTTAAAATGAGAGCGAAACTACGTTTGTATCGAAAACCGAGCTTAATGCGGACTTCAAGTCACCTTAAGGTAGTGCGGAACCGCTGATCTACCCACTACCACCACCACATCAGCCAAAGGACGTCCACTGCTGGACATAGGCCTCCCCCAAATTCACGGGGGGTATATGCCATAATCACCACGCTTGGCCATGCGGGTTGGCGATCGCAGTATCTCCACCGCACTCCAGGGTTGCTGCTGCCCATCCCTCGGTGGTCTTGCTCGTAGTTTTAGGACACACCCGGGTCCATCGCTATTGTTATTAATTTAATAAATACACTCCTGGAAGAAAAACTGTGACGCCAAGCAGGGAAGGTTTTCAATTATACTTCATAGTAGGTATGTACATTCAGTACATTCAGGTACGTAATTAGAAGACTAAGTGTTGAACAAAATTAAGGAGGCTTATGACGGTTGCCATTTGATCACCTATCGTCGTGGATAAGATATTCGTCACGTTCTGACAAGTATCGTCGGCCTCATCTTTGCCCCCTGGCTAGATGCTGGCCTAGAGCAATCCCATTTTTAATAAAAAAAATATATATATACGAGCGCGTGTCTTATCCACGACGATAAGTGATAAAATACGCATACGCCCGCAGGTGACACATATGTATAGATATAATAATTTTAATTCACTTTCATCGGTTGAATGACCTAGATGCGTGGTTTCATTTGTTTACATTCTTGTAAATGCGTAAATGTACACGTTCACCTTTCCTGAAGCTACTAAAAGGGCAATAGGGTAATGGAATATTCTATGAAAAGGGTGCCCTCAATACGAGATAGATAAATGAAAACGGTAATCTGTGCAAGGGCTCGCGTAGTTGACAGTAAGTGTATTGGATATCCTTGGTAGTCTATCGCTTGGTAAGACTTAGGCCGGATTCGACCAAGCAGGAATACGTAAAATGAGATTAAAAATTCTATCCGAATTCAGGGCAGATGCCAGGTGTTTCGATATCTGCCTGAACCGCGGTCGTCAATTGTTTTTTTCTTTATCGCTTGGTAAGACTTAGGCCGGATTTGATCAAGCAGGAATACGTAATATGAGATTAAAAATTCTACTAGAATTCAGGGCAGATGTCAGGTGTTTCGATCGCTGCCTGAACCGCGGTCGTCAATTGTTTTTTTTCTTTAATAGTTTTTCGCAAGACGGTCCTTTTAAGCGGTCACAGAGTGTTCGCCAAGGTTAGGACACAGATCAATGGGTAGACCACCAGCTCGTTGGTGCGCCGACATTTAGCAGTCGGCGGGGGAGTCGTGGATGAGACTAGCTCAGAACTGGGCAAAGTTTTACTCTTCAGTGGGCGGATACAGGCTGAAATGATGATGATGAGATTGATGAGTGATAGTTTTGTTTTGCGGCATATGCGGGACAACGAATTACGAAAGGAAACACATGGAATAGATCAAAAGAAGCCAAGAATTGTCCCGCTTCGCGCACGGTGGTGATTTATTGAAGACTATCAGCATCTGAGACAGTGATGTTATTATTACGTACGAGGGTAAAACTGAAAGTTTCGGGAATAGAAGAAAATATGCAGTATAAGTGAGTTTATTTATTTTTATTGTTTTTCAAAATATTCTCCTTTGTATTTCATGCACTTATGCATGCGTTCAAACCAGTCCATAAAGCACTTTTTGAACTCTGAAGTAGGGGTCGACAAAATGGCTATTTTATAGGCATCCACTGCTTCTTCTGGCGTCTGAAACCGCTGACCACGCAGTTTGTCCTTGATTCTGGGGAATGTAAAAAAGTCGTTGGGACTTAAGTCAGGGCTATATGGAGGGTGGTAAAATATTTCGACTTTTTCACCGTCCAGGTACTCAGTTGTTGTCCGAGCGGTGTGTGGGCTGGCGTTGTCGTGGTGAAGGATGATGCGACGACTAGGGTTTGTTTTTCGGAGTTCAGCAAAGACGTTCGGCAAACAAATAGTGGTGTACCAATCAGCATTGACTGTTCTACGATCCTCAAGAGCCACAGTAGCTACGTGACCAGATTTAGAGATAAACGTAGCCACCATCTTCTTAGCCGTACTGCGAGAACGAACAACTTTTGTGGGTTTGAGCTCGTCTTCGAAGACCCATACTCGGGATTGGTTTTTAGTTTCAGGCTCATAAGCGTATATCCACGACTCGTCACCTGATACTATGCTAAAAACAGCATTTGAGCGTCCCTTGTTAAATCTTTTCAAAGTTTTGCGGCACCAATTGACACGGACTATTTTCTGCTCGTCAGACAATAGGTGAGGTATCCAACGGGAAAATAACTTTTTCACGCCTAATTCTTCTTTTAAAATAATTTGTATTTGACTCATTCCAATACCCAGGTGCTCTTGAATTTCCCGATATGTCACATGTCGGTCTTCATTTATCAGACGACGCACAACATCGACGTTTTCTTGCGTGACTGCCGATTTTGGTCGACCTTCACGCACTTCGTCGGTGAGGGATACACGGCCACGTTGAAATTCTGAATACCACCTGTATATTGTAGTCTTTGAAGGAGCTTCAATATTAAAAGCAGCAACCATCCGCTCTTCACATTGTTTTTGTGTTAGTCCACTTTTAAAGTCATAATAAATCATAGCTCTGAAATTTTCACGGCACAATTCCATTTTAAGCAGTGACTCGACGACTTCAATAAACAATTGAAACCGAACCATACTTTTTTTTGTCTAAGTGGCCAGTGTGTTGAGATAAGGAAACTTCAGAGATTATAAAAAGGTATAATACATGTTAAAAATAAATTAATAAGTATTCGATTCCCGCCACTTTCAGTGCAAGCCTCGTAGTGTCTCCCGCGTACGGATGGCCGGTTATTTATAGCTGTACCTTTAACCCGGTTAACGGCGTCGATGGTGCACCGGGTCATCGATCTTACTACGAATACGGAACTAGTGCTTACCTTGCAGCTGGCGGATATTAATTTATATCCTTATTTATTTTATACGAAGCTGAAGTAGCTAAAAATTATTATATATGTATATGATACTTTAGCTATGATGTATAATAACTTGCACAATTGCACATATTTCGGGTCGAGGTTTTAAGAAACTTTGAAAGATTTTCCGTGGGATCTTTGCCGTTTTTTAGTACAACGACGGTGGAAAGTCAAGCTTACGGCCTGCCTCATGGTAAGTAGGCACCGTAACCTATGGATACAAGCGATTCCAGAAAAATCACAAGCGCTTTGCCGAGCCTTTATTAACTTGGGGATTCGTCGTGTTGACAGCTAGAGACATAGTATACAGGTCACTGTCAAAACAGCGCATGCTCGGGACACCGCACCAGAGGGCCTACTCCGAACTTCGAAAATCGAAATGCGTGTCGTGCCGTCCCTTTCACTCTCGTGTTAACCTATCCCAGTGTTCTGTCCCTCCACAACGTTTTCTTATCCAGTATATTCCTAATTACATCACACTGTTTCTTCGAGCCCGGAGCTTGGGTGGGACCCGGGTATGTCCTTAAACTACGACCAAGACCACCGGGGAATGGGCAGCAGCATTCCTAGAGTGCGGTGGAGATACTGCGATCGCCGACCAGCATGCCAAGCGTGGCGATTATGGCATTTACCCCCCATGAAATTGGGGGAGGCCTATGTCCAGCCCAGCAGTGGGCGTCCTAGGGCTGATATGGTGGTGGTGGTGGTTTCTTCGAGTCTTCAAAAGCAGAGGGCACGGTACCGTGGAACATCATCTCGCTCCTGTTGTGAGCAGCCCAACTGGGGAAATACCTCCACCATACAGAAGACCACAGCCATAATAACTCCACCACTTGCTCTTTAAGGTATGTGGTGCTGCGTTCCTGAGGGCCTACTCCGAACTTCGAAAATTAAACTTCGTATCGTGCCGTTCCTTTCCGTCACACTATATGACGCAACGACCCGGGTACGTCCTAAAACTACGACCAAGACCACCGGGGGATGGGCAGCAGCATCCCTGGAGTGCGGTGGAGATACTGCGATCGCCAACCAGCATGCCAAGCGTGGCGATTATGGCATTTACCCCCCATGGAATTGGGGGAGGCCTATGTCCAGCAGTGGACGTCCTAGGGCTGATATTGTGGTGGTGGTGGTTTCTTCGAGTCTTCAAAAGCAGAGAGGTAGGGCACGGCACCGTGGAACATCATGTCGCTCCTGTTGTGAGCAGTCCAACTGGGGAAATACCTCCACCATACAGAATACCGCAGCCAAATAACACCACCACTTGCTCTTTAAGGTATGTGGTGCTGCGTTCCTGAGGGCCTACTCCGAACTTCGAAAATTAAACTTCGTATCGTGCCGTTCCTTTCCGTCACACTATATGACGCAACGACCCGGGTATGTCCTAAAACTACGACCAAGACCACCGGGGGATGGGCAGCAGCATCCCTGGAGTGCGGTGGAGATACTGCGATCGCCAACCCGCATGCCAAGCGTGGTGTTATTATGGCTGCGGTCTTCTGTATGGTGGAGGTATTTCCCCAGTACCCCAGTACTGAAGTCTCGAAGAAAGTGTGATGTAATTAGGAATATATTATACTGAATAAAAAAACGTTGTGGAGTGACAGAACACTGGGATAGGTTGGGTTGTTATTTGAATGAAAGGAAGACCTAGGCAAAATAACCTCGCCCAAAAATATGACGGACTAAAGAAGAGGAACCTTCCTAACTATTGAGTACCTATCTATGAGATGTTTTTTTTTCTTATCAATGGAATATGAGATTTTCCTGTCTATGCCTAATTTCCATTAGGTAATAATGATTTTATGTATATGTATGTTTTAAAATTTATCAACACTATTCGATAAACTTCATCTTTAACCTTGTTTTTTTATCCGACTGCGGCAGGAGGAGAGTTATATTTTTCGAGAGTATGTATGTATGTATTTATGTATGTATATATAATTGTTTGGCACGCTCTGCGGCCTGAACGGCTCGATGGATTCTGGCTTGAGAGGTGTCGTTAGATTCGTATTTACTGTGAGAGTGACACTGGATATATCAAAAAATGGCGGATTTTTAGCGCTAAATTCCAAATAACACAGAAAAGCAGTCGGTTTTTTAGTTTTTTAATGAATTAGTCTTGTTTGAACATATTAATCACAAAACCCCTCCAATATTCAGAACTTCTCTTCTTTTCAAACAATTATTCATCAAATCATCACAGTTACGTCTAATCTTATCTGGAATAGACTGTATGTATTTTCATTTGACACTGTCCGAAGATTATTTTATGAACTGTATTCAGTATAAAGTTGATAAATTGCCCTGAACCTTCAGACAGCCGAAGTGCAAACACGCGGCGTCTTCAGATACATCAATAATACAGACATATTTGCTCTCGAGCGCACTTAGGTGCCATTTAGTGAGGTAAGTCGGCATTTTGAGAAGGGACGCTAAATAACTTGGCTGTTCGCGGAGACATACTTTAACATTAACCCACAAGATGTGCCTTTAACACTCCGGGTTTCCGGCACTGAAAGAGTCAAGTTAAGAGGATAAAGGAGCGATCGTCGCGACCCCGGTCTATACAAAAACTTCGATATTGTTATTGTATGCATCGTACATATATTATACTAGCTGTTGCTGTCCGCGTCTTCGCTCCTATTGGTCGCAGCGTGATGTTATATAGCCTAAAGTCTTCCTCGATATATGGACTATCCAACACTAAAATTATTTTTCAATTCGAACCAGTATTTCCTGAGATTAGCGCGTTCAAACAAACAAACTCTTCAGCTTTAAAATATTAGTATAGATATAGATATATATAGCCATAATTATGAGGAGTCTAATGAAAGGTACTAAACCTATCATACTAATAGGGTACCTATGCGAATAAATTGGAGTAACAGTAATAGAAAAAACCGGCCAAGTGCGAGTCGCAGTCGCGCACGAAGGGTTCCGTACCAGAAAAAAGGCTAAACGCTGGTGCCATTAAATACCGTAAACTGGGGTTACTTTGATTCAAGGGGTGACTTTGATCAAACCGGTTTTCCTGATAAATTATTGGTTTTATTTTGCTGTGACCGGTGTCAGTAAAATTATTACTACATTATCTTGGTGTTTGCTTAATTAAATTCACCGAATTGTCAATAGAATTGCTTGTATGATACATCTTAAATGATCAAAGTAGCCCCATTTTTTCCTAAAGTTACCCCAGTCGACCGGTACTTGTTTTATTGAGTTTTTATTGTATTTGTTGTTTTAGCGGCAACTACTCTGTTGTATGGGAGCCCCCCTTAATTATTATTATTATTATTTTGATTTTAGTATTTGTTGTTGTAGCCACAATAAAAATACACAATCTGTGAAAATTTCAACTGTCTAGCTATTACGGTTCTAGAGATACAGCCTGGTGACAGACGGACGGACGGACGGACAGCGAAGTCTTAGTAATAGGGTCCCGTTTTTTTCCTTTGCGTACGGAACCCTAAAAACTAAATATTTTTACAAGCAGAAACGTCCACTTAGCGGAATTATAATTAATTTCCACCGAAAAAAAAACACCCCGGGCGGGATCCGAACCCGCGACCTCTTACGGGCGGATATTCCAGAGGTCACGGGTTCGGATCCCGCCCGGGTGATAATTTTTTAATTTCAGTTGGAAATTAGAAAAAAAACTGCCTGTGAAATACGGACCGACACCGAGTGATATCATAATGTTCCGTTGGTTGGATCAATTGTTGGTACGGAAGACTTAACATCCTGACTTTATTTATATCTCATTGACCCGATTGTTTACGTACAGTATAAAATCATAGTCGAGCCAGTCAGCTGTTTGATATAAAACGTAATATGGGGCATAAAGTCAGTGTCAATGTACTACCAGATGGTCGTGCCTTAGCGGCGGGCGAACGCCTCAACGTGTTGCATATTAAACGAGACGTACCGCTCAAAATAAATATTTGCAAGATTACCTACTATCTGTCTTCGTTAATTGCCTGAGAAATTAGCACATCCACGAGACGAACCAATATGAACCTTAAGATAAAGATGATACAGTCACTTTTGAGATGAATCAAATCCACGTTGACATTGAACAGATCTGGTCATGTAATTATTGTTTTCTTTTTATGTTCGTCGTTTAGCTATTCTTTTACGAGGATGTTTTATTGGCTGGGTATATAAATGCAATACTAGGAATAGTGTTTTCAACATACTGGAATGACAGATTCAGAATGATCTTGATTCGGAATTATGATGATGATGATGATTCTGGATGTCACCGTAATCGAGCTATGTTAAAAACACTTTAGTACTGGAGACATGATTCCTTTAGATTGCTACGTAACTGTTAGTTAGTCAAACATGTGTCGTTTCTGCCCTTGGTATTAAGAACTAAACTACAAAGTAAACTGTATGTAATGTAATGGTAAGTGGCAGTGAACATCAAGCCGAGGATATAGCCACATATTATAGCTACAGAATGAAGACAGCAAAACCTCGTAAATAATAAAGTTAAACGAGCGATAAGAGACCTTATTGTCAATTCGGAAAGGGCTTTACATATTTTAGTAGCTTTGTCCATATGACTATCGCGTGACTGGACTTAAACGATTTACAACCTGCGTCGGATGATCTCAACACTTCCTTAGTATAACTTGACTACGACACTTGTAGGTAGTAACTATGGGTAAACGGACCCCGACTTTACTGGTTCGACTTTGGCGAGTTGTCGGCATTCGTTATTGGATACGCCTCGGCTCTCGGACTCCAGGTGAGCTGCAAGCATTATGGTACGCAATTGTCGTTAAGTAGATTGCAGAGACAGTTGACAAATGGTCTGTTTATCTAAATATATAAAAGAAGAAACTGACTGACTGACTGACATATCAACGTACAGCCCAAACCGCTGGTCCTAGAGATTCCAAATTTGGCACTTATAAGGTCTAGGGGTGCACTAAGAAAGGATTTTTTAAAATTCAACCCCTTAGGGGGTGAAATGGGGGTTCGAAGTTTGTATGAGGAAACAAGATTAGTTGGACTATTTTATTCGAAACTTCACAGGAGTATTTCTAACGATAAATGAGGAAATACGTGTTTCAGGTTTTTTGAGAAATCAACCCCTAAAAGGGGGAAAGGTGGTGACAAATTCTGAAAATCGACATGGGTATTGTTTTTATGATATACCGGGTCGCTGATAACGAAAACTGCAATGATTTTAAAATCTCACGTGGAGGACGTGAAATACCATCCCCCCTGTTGGGGTGCGAGGGCGATGAAATGTCTAAATATTAATATGGGTGTCGTTTTTATGGTTTTTTGGGACGATAATTACGAAAATGGCATCGGTTTTGAAATTTAATATTGTGGACATGAACACTTTTGAAAGTTTGTGCCAAATTTCAAGAAATAACTGACTGACTGAGTGAGTGACATATCAACGCACAGCCCAAACTGCTGGTTCTAGAGATTTTAAATTTAGTTTGTAGGTTCCATACGAGTATAAGGTCTTGAGGTGCATTAAGAAAGGATTTTTCAAAATTTAACCCCTAAGGGGGTGAAATGGGGGTCCGAAGTTTGTATGGGGAATCAAGATTAGTTGGATTATTTTATTCGAAACTTCACAGGAGTATTTCTAACGATAAATGAGTAAACATGTGTTTCAGGTTTTTAAGAATTCAACCCCTAAAATGGGGAAATCTGGTGATAAATTCTGAAAATCGATATGGGTGTTGTTTCAATGGTTTATCGGATCGCTGATTACGAAAACAACAATGATTTTAAAATCCCACGTGGAGGACGTGAAATACCATCCCCTCTGTTGGGATCCGAGGGGGTTGGAATGTCTTAATATTAATATGGGTGTCATTTTTATGATAGTTTGGGTCGTTAATTTCGAAAATGGCATTGATTTTTAAATTTAGTATTGCGGACATTAAAACTTTTAAAAGTAGGTGCCAAATTGCAAGAAGAAACTGACTGACTGAGTGAGTGACATATCAACGCACAGCCCAAACTGCTGGTTCGAGAGATACCAAATTTGGCATGTAAGTTCCTTATAAGGTCTAAAGGTGCCGTGAGTTCCCTATGAAGATACGACCTTTTTTGATTCAATGTATTGTAAGTGGTTTTATTAATCAGTGCCGTTCGATAAAATTTCGACATAAATCGATATTTCAGCGTCCGAGAGGACTCAATAGGAATCCGAGGCACCTAAACTTAACGGCCATATTGATTTTCTTAATTTCCGTCCCGATTTCGTTCAAAATCGATATCTGAGCATCCGAGAGGTCCCCTAATACGACTCCGAGGTAAAATTTGGAAAAAGTGGTGGTCATATTGCTTTTATTCATTTCCGTCCCGATTTCGTTCAAAATCGATATCTGAGCGTCCGAGAGGTCCCCTAATACGACTCCGAGGTAAAACTTGGAAAAAGTCGCAGCCATATTGATGTTCTTTTTTTTCGTCCCGATCTCATTCAAAATCTATATCTGAGCGTCTGAGAGGTCTCGTAATACGAATCCGAGGTAAAATTTAGAAAAAGTGGCGGCCATATTCATTTTTATCATTTACGTCCCGATTTTGTTCAAAATCGATATCTGAGCGTCCGAGAGAATTCTCAATACTAATCCGACGTAAAATTTGAAAAAAGTGGCAGCCATATTTTCTTCATTTTCAACCCGATTTCGTTCAAAATCGATATCTGAGCGTCCGAGAGGTCCCCTAATACGAATTTGAGGTAAAATTTGGAAAAAGCGGCGGCCATATTGATTTTCCTCATTTTCGTCCCGATTTCGTACAAAATCGATATCTGAGTGTCCGAGAGGTCTCTTACGACAAATCCGAGGTAATATTTGTGAAAGGCCGGCCATATTCATTTTCTTTTTTATCGTCCCGATTTCGTTCAAAATCGATATCTGAGCGTCCGTGGGTACTCCCTACGGACGTGGTGCAACTTCGACCCCCCTTTGGCAAGTGAGTGGGCAACTTGACTGTTAGAAGTTCGCAAGCCGCCCGAAGGCCTCTAACTTGGCTTAACGATTGCTGTCGTAGACAGCAGCCGGGATCAACGGCTTAACGTGTCTTCCAAAGCACGAGAGTCAGTTAGTAACCACTCAAAGCGATCACCCATCCAAGAACTGACCTGCGCCCACATTGCTTAACCTCGCATACCGCACGCGGTAGGCGGGTGCCGCTGGGCCACGAGCGCTCTAAATTCTTGATAGTTTAGATAGATCGGTTGTAACAGACAGACTGACAGTAAGGAGTTTGAATGGAAGTGAGGCCAAATTTTCTTTTTGGATGCTCCAATGGGAACTGGCAAAACCTAGGTACCTTATAAATTTAATTTTACGAAAAATAAATGTTACACGTGATATTGAATTAGCCGTATTTCTGTTCTTCAAAGGACCAGAGTTTATGACCGCTGCGCGCTGCTTGGTCGTTATCAGACCTATTGGTGTTACTGTAGTACACAGATACTTTTACTAAGAGCCATTTAAGACATGCTTTTATTTTATCGGCCCTTTCCCCTTCGGCCTGTCGGAAATGTATGATAATAGTTTACGATCCTTATTTTTGCCAAAATCCAATGAAATTCAATAGTTTGCCGGTTCTCAGAATTTATACTGACTTTTCATCTGTTCATCTGTTAATGAATCACAATCACCAAACGGCGTATACCGAAACCCCCAGAATGTAATAACTACTTTTCTGGAGACCGCATCTAAATCGGTTCAGCCAAACTCGAGATAATCGTTGACAAACATACGAACGTCTTTTTCGTAGACGGTTAAAAATTTCGCTTAGTACGCGGGCGAAGCCGCGGGCAAATGCTAGTGTTAAATAAATTATGATTAGGTACTTTACTTATCATAGTCCTGCTGGTTGGTCGTTAACGCCCATATATGCGTTACGATTACGACCAATCTCACGACTTGGACAGGGTTGAGATTTAGTCAGAAGGTTAAGCAGTGTGTTTGTGAGCCAAAGTAACCAATGTAGGTAGCCCTCCGAATCGCTAAACTTAAAGGGGCAGTGGTGGCGACCACGTACCGGAAGGCACAGCGTGGGTAGGCCCCCCACAAGGTGGACTGATGACCTGGTAAAAGTCGAGGGAGTCCGCTGGATGCGGGTGGCGCAGGACCGGACATTGTATCACTCTTTAGGGGAGGCCTATGTCCAGCAGTGGACGTCTTTCGGCTGATATGATGATGATGAGTGTGTTGGTGTAGGTTGGCAATTTTGACACAATCATTGTCGTTGGGGAACATGCGGGGAGCTGTTATCGACTTCATCTGTTGCTGCAGAAGTGGCTTATATTTAAAGCCCGATTTATGTGTGTCGTGGCAGTGACACGACATAACGATATCGGTGACATACGTATACATATTTATTACAGTTAGGTTGAAGTGTGAGCTTCACATATGAGAGTGTTCGTGGTCGTGACCGATCGGTGTCATTAATATAATTACAAATGGTGTCATTCACATAATTAGAACTGTTAGTTTAGATTCACGTTCGTCTCATACGCCCTGGTGTGACGGCCCATACTGTGTCAGAACGCATAAGAGAACATGACGTCAGATAAGTATGTATGAAATATGTATGTATGTATGTATGATGAATTTGTTACGCTTAGAATAAGGTACATCCTAGCTAGCACGGTTAGCTTATACCGTCACGTTATATGGCCAGAATGTACTAAAACGTCACATAAAACGTGAGGGGGTACATACTATCGTGCTAGCTAGGCAGGTTTTTTTTTTATGACATAGGTGGCAAACGAGCAGACGAATCGCCTGATGGTAAGCGATTAGCGCCGCCCATGGACACTCGCAACACCAGAGGGGTTGTAGGTATTCTTAATCTGTAGTTTAGAAATTATTATTATTGGAAGACTTTAATTGGAAGTAAATAATTACCTTCTGACATGTATAATCCTCCATCCATGTGGCGTATAAATATATAATTTTGATTTTTGATTTGATTGAAAGCGTCTAACGGGTGTTTTTAAATATCATCATTGCAATTTAAGGATTTATTTAGTCCCAAGTTTCTAATTTCAAAATTTACGTCACATGGTTTGTCCTTTTGGTAATATTACATTCGTATGACCTTGGTATACGTAAATGTATACGATATGACCTAGACCGATTACCTAGTGATTACTGATAAGGAGATATATATCGATATCGTTTGGGGGGCTTCCTGTGACCGATAACAGACTCAAACTGTAATCTGACTTCCGAGTTTTGATAATGGTTTTTCAAAGTAATCAATTGAAAATAAACAACATCATATAACAAAAAAAACGACTTCAAACTCATCGAAACTACCAGATTGCGTATGATATTTGAGGAGTTCGTTCGATTGCTCATGGATCTCGTGAAAATTATATGGGACCAAATTGGAGGTAACTAACAAAGAATAAAAAAAAACCAAATCTGTTTATAAACGACGGAGTTCTGAGGTACCAAACATAAAAACAAATACAACCGAATTGTGGACCTCGTCCTTTTTTTAGTCGATTGAAAACAACGACTTATATACACGACATACTTTTATTTTTTATTTTATTATAAACTCATTATCGAGTATTCTGTCCTCAGTGTCATAGAACTCATAGAAGCAGACATCACCATATCAGCCGGAGGACGTCCACTGCTACGCCTCCCCCAATTTCTTCCGCTTGGCATGCGGATTGTCGATCGCAGTATCTCCACCGCACTCCAGGGATGCTGCTGCCCATCCCCCGGTGGTCCTGGACGTACTTTTAAGACATACCCAGGAGGTCCCGGGTTGCCCTGCTCCAAATATGAGCGAGATGATTCCTCTGTGCTACCTCTCTTCTACTACTGTAATCGAGCAGAAATACTCGCTTATATACTTACTATTAGCCAACACCCCCACAAGGTGGACTGATAAATAAATAAATAAATAAATATTAGGGGTCATTTTTTACACAAATCGAACTAGTCCCACAGTAAGCTCAATAAGGCTTGTGAAGGGTACCAGACGACGATATATTTAATAGATATATACATAAATACATAGAAAACATCCAAGTCTCAGGAACAAATGTCTCTGCTCACCACAGAAACAAATGCCCTTACCGGGAATCGAACCCGGGACCTCTAGCTTCGGAGGCAGTGACACTACCAACTAGGCTAAACAGGCCGACAAAACTGACTGATGACCTGGTAATGGTCGCGGGAGTCCGCTGGATGGGGGTGGTGTAGGACCGGTCATTGTGGCACTGTTTCGGGAGGCCTATGTCCAGCAGTGGACGACTGCGCGTCCTTCGAATGATATTGCGAAAATGATAAGCCAACATACTCAATTGTATAAACTCGAAGAGAGGGTTGATCCCTCGGCGGTCGGGTAAAAACGAACGCTGTTAGTTATGAAATAGGTAGCTTGAAATAGTACAAGGCTGTATTTTAGTGGCTTATACGATGAGTGTTGATCACAGTTTGATTTTTTATGACGCATCAGTATAACGCTGAGGATGTCCAGGACAGAGAGGTGGAAGAAAAAGATCAGAAAAGCGGACCCCGTCGTAAGATGGGACAAACGCTAGGAGGATGATGATGATGAGTATTGCAATACAGCGAGAAAGTGCTGCCAGCATCTTCAGAGCCATGCCTTGGAGGGCCCCTTATATTAGTCTAGTTTTATTTAAGTACTAGCGGCCCGACCCGGCTTCATTCAAAATAAAAAAATATAATACACACAGTTACAGTGTGCTCCTTACTAAAACATTTTAGTAAGAATCCCTATTTTTTTTAAATATAATATAGCCTATGCCACCGGGGATAGTGTAGCTTCCCAATAGTGAAAGAATATTTCAAATCGTTTCAGTAGTTTCGGAACCTATTCAATGCAAACAAACAAACAATCAAATCTTTCCTCTTTATAATATTAGTATAGATAATTTTAATCCGAATATAGGTTATTTAGCACGCCGCCTTCACATTCGGAATGTTCTCAATATTGGCGTTATGGGCGACATGTCACAGGTTCTGTCACAGTCTGAATTAAAACTAAGCGATTCTATTTCGCAACAATTACGCCATACATCACAATTATCACAAAGCGTGTATTTACTTGCAATAACACACTCACATGTGATCGTATTTCTATCTCGTTCTCATGAACCAAGAGATAGGTACTGTGACTA
Source organism: Notocelia uddmanniana (assembly GCA_905163555.1). Taxonomy (NCBI): domain Eukaryota; kingdom Metazoa; phylum Arthropoda; class Insecta; order Lepidoptera; family Tortricidae; genus Notocelia; species Notocelia uddmanniana. The sequence goes on from LR991055.1 coordinate 31,814,323, forward strand.
TGCTTATTCGCATGACAGTTTGAGGTTAGGTGTCCCTAATAGGCTGGTTGTTAGTGTGCGATTGCGCTGCTAATAACATATTCTATTTATGATGCCACGTAACCACGGAAACCTTTGTAACGACTTTGTATGTTACTTCCATAACAGTTTTTGGTAAACAAATTATACATACAGGCGGAAAATATAAATGGAGTTGCCCATTGCCTCGTTGCTCCTTTATCTACAATTAAAATGGCGCGGGCGACATTCCAGTTTCAATTAGGCCGGTATCGAGGCCAGACGGTGCAGGCACTGCGCTCGCGGATTCAGAGGCCCATATACCCGACCATCGTATTGTACACTACTTTTGGCACAATTCCCAATTGTTTATGAGATACTTTCTTTATTCAATGTACTGCATTCATGTATTACTCGTAGGTAGCGCAAGCCCTATGATCTATTGATGTCTCTGAGCATCACTGAGAAATGATGTCAAGTCAGATTTTGAGCATCGTCTACGCAGCTATTCGTACTTTTACCGTTTCATCGTTTGTCTTTGGATCACTATTGTTCGGTTGTTTATTCGAGTTCACCGTTCCAAATGAATCAGTGGAATATGATTTGTTATTAGTCGCCTTTCTTGTGTTTATTTTCGTGGGAATGTATCGGGGCGCCGTTCGTAGCATACGAAGCGCGGTGAATCACGCGTGACGCCGCGACTATTATCGGACATTACGGGGTGTTGTCGTCTAGACGGGACCCTCGCGTCAACACATGACGCCCGTGTCGATGGCGGTCCACGGAACCCGGTGTCGGAAATAGACACCTTGACCTAGTCCGCAGATAACGACCAGCCGATGACCTTACTTAGATTAGTTAGAAGCGAGGGTGAGATATAATGTATAGGTCCCTCGTGTGGAATGTAGCTTCCTCTTATTATTCCTGTTTTTTTTTTATGTGGATGCAAGCTACTTCATTAAAACGCGGCTGTAATACACGCCTGTTATCTTGCCACTTCCTGCTGTATACTTTGTTCCTTGGTGAAGGCTGCAATTGTTATCCCAAGTTTAAATAATCAAAGAGCGCTCCTTCCATGGTAAAAATACGATATTTTTCGCTAATGGAAATACACAGGCCTGTTTCCGAGAACAATAGGCTTTAGCATGACTAGTTGAGTTTATTTTGCCAGTGTCTGTTAATGTGAACATGCGTCAGCCTCGGTTGGCACAACGGACGGCCGTTCCGGGGTTGGACCGCTGCCCGCGCCGCGCTCTCCGCTCTTCCGATAACCCAACGTGTGCTGATGGCGTCATAAATGACTCATAATTATATGATACTAGAACTACCGAACTATAGTCACAGCTGAGTGACGCACCCTGTTTGCGAAGGAAATGATGGAACTCCTATGAGTGCATGTTGTAGATAGCTGTTGAAGCAATGATTGACCTTCAATAAATCGGCGTCCCGGCGTCGCTTGGACGAATTAAGCAATTAGTGTTATGCTTGTGTTCAGCCGCCTCCATCACGAGCGAGTGTCGAGGACAACTAATTGAATAGAATGAGGGCTTCGATATTGTGTAATTGTCCAACGGGATTAATTGTATTTGGGATAGGGATCGGTACATTCAACGTGCGCCATTATTGTTATTATACAACTAGTAGTATGTTTGGTGAAATACTTCAAACAGTTCAAACTATTCATCAGTGGGCCAATTGCGTTTATTGTTTTCACGAATACGTGCTACCTAGAAGTATTATTAAATTCTTTCTAGAGCTCTCAGTGCAAGCCAGAAGGAAGCTCAACGAACTCTCGAGTGTTCGTTCAGTGTTCTGTAGAGCTCCTTCCAAGGCGTTGCTGGTTGTATAATGTAGAACTAATTATCTGGGAAGCCTCACAACTGCCACTCAATTAATGTAAGGTCTCGCCGACAACGACCTAGTGTCCTAGTTGCGCTAATTGTGATTGAGTTTATAGTTAGGTGCCTATAAGGTTTGCGCGCAATATCTTCAAGTTCTGAGATTTCAATATCAGTGTGAAATGAAAGAAATTCCGTTTAGATTTAAATGTCATAACATAAGTATTCTGGTTTAATTTGACAAAGCACTAAAGTGCTCATCATCGTCTTCGAGATATATGGGGACAAACTTTGGCAATTTTAGGTTTTTTGGTTACACTTACTTTTGTGAAAATGAGTTAAAAATAACTCAAATATGATGGAGAATTCTGCTTGCATGTCGTTTAATTGGTTTCTATGGCTGTACGCTTTACTAGATATTATAAATATATACTATACTAATATTATAAATGCGAAAGTAACTCAGTCTGTCGGTCTGTCACCTCTTCACGCTTAAACCGCTTAACCGATTTAGATGAAATTTGGTATAGAGATAGTTTCAGTCCCGGGAAAGGACATAGGATAGTTTTTATTCCGGAAATCATTCCTTAGGGGGTGAAAAGGGGGGTAGAAGTTTGTATGGGCGAGCGATATTTAATTCTGCGCCTGCAACAATTTAATAGCAATTATTCCTATATTACCCCCCATGAAATTGGGGGAGGCCTATGTCCAGCAGTGGACGTCCTAGGGCTGATATGGTGGATGGTGGTGGGATTCCTATAGCATAACGAGTTGCACGCGGACGGGGTCGCGGGCAAAAGCTAGTCTTCTAACCATATTAGAAGAAATATGAGTTGTCGCACGGCACGGCGTAAGTGAGTGAATGTCGAGCGTCCCGGCGGCCTCGGGCGCGAGATATTGTTTCATGCAGCCACGCCGGCTTTTACAGGACGCCTTTCCCGCAGTATAAGATACAAGTATAGTAGTGTATCTCCGCCCTCTTTAAAACTATTGCTATTTGAGTTTTCGGCACCTCCATTTACGTTATTAAGGAAGGAGTATCTCGGGTCTTCTGAATATTTGCTTTTTTTTATGAATGTATGTTCCTCGATAACTCTTGACCACGAGAGCTGATTTTGATTATTCTTTTTTTGTTTCAAGGCAGGTACCCCCAAGTTGGTCCTATATAAATTTGGTGAAGGTCTGATGATGGGATCTAAGAGGAATCGAGAGAACTCCTCGAGTGTGATAGGCATGCATATGCCAATTTCGGTATTTTCTGCAGGTAACTAAGCATTGGATCTCGGAAACCACAAATTTGGTGAAGCGAAACTGGTGAACAGATCACAGTTGTCATATGGAACTCCGCAATGATGTAGGCACTTTACGTTATGCTGGTAAAAATACACATTTTGAAGTGGAACTTATGATGAGGAAGGTCAGTATGGGTTCCCTGAGGAATCGACAGAACTCCTTAAATATCATCGGCCCATATAAAGTGATTTGGATGGCCTCTGTAATAACTCCCTCATTTGCTATCGGAAAGCAGTACAGGTGGTGAATGGTAAGGATATATAAAAATTTCATGTGTGTGGCTCAGCGAAGTACAAAATTGGAGTCGGTTTTTTTTTTAGCATAAATTATTTAGTTTTGATTACGGCTGTGGGCGACTTACTGAGACAGTCTGCGATACTGTACCATGATTCATTGATTATACTACTAGTTCTACTCTGGCTAATATTGGTCCGCACCCGGCGTTTGGGGCGGTTAGATGTGACCGAGCTTAGATTTTAGTATCATTACATTATGTACTTACACTATGGTTAGAATAGGATTTGTTTTATAAAAATCCTAAAATGGTTAAACTATCCATCCATGTCAACTGAGATAGAGGAACGATGCATTCAATGCCTGTAAACATTAACCCCCTTATTCATAAACGTCCATCAAGCCTCTATTAGTTAACAAGCCGCTAAAGTTGGTTTGTCCTTATCTGTCACTATGACATTCATGTTTGTGAGAAAGGGACAAAACAACTTTTAGTTAACAGAGGTTTGTTATGTTTTATGAATAAGGGGGTAAATATTTAATACCATCGAACAGAATCCTGAAATAGCGAAATATTTTGAATTAGTTTATACTCTTGTAGGACTCAAAATGTATTTAGGTTATTACTTCGTATTATTATATTGCCTGAATAAACATGAATTAGTAAAGGAAAGAAAGAAAAATAAATAGCATTTTTATATGGAGAGAATACCGGTGTCCGAGCCCCGTCCACCGAATAATGAAAATCTATGGATAATTTTGTGCATATTGGTTGGAAAAGATAAGTGTTATCATATATATATGTACAAAACCCTACAATTGTTAATGCTTTTAGTTAACTCATAATTATTTCTTATCAAATTCATAGAAGTGGTTGTTAATTAATCCTACCCGTGATAACAATAGAGTTAAATATTCTGCATTTTACAGGAAAAATATCATAGAATCTATGAGTACTTATTACAATCCTACTTCCTTTCCTTTCTGCCAGATCGGTCCGCCCTCAGAAGAAAGGTGCGCCCGCACCGCTGCTACTGCTGTAGAGTTAAATAATGCATTACTCGAGTCAATCAAACATGAATCTTAATGGGTCTGTTTAAGGTCTTATTCAAACTGAGCTAAACGTAGATTTTTGAACAGATGCAGCAATGAACATTTTTTACTTGCTGTTAAGGGACTGTTATTTAATGGAATTAGTGCTACTTATTACTTAATAGTGGTATTCTGAATACATTCTTATCGTAGTAGGTGCGATTAACTTAACGCCTTCTCCTCTCCTCACTACTCGTTCTTAATATTACAAATTATTCCGAAATTCGTAATTATTTCGTAATTATTGGTCAAAAAATACTGTTTCTCCTAAGGCGACTTGTCGGCAAGCGTCGTGAATGAATACCAGCGCTGGGGTTGGTGTAAATGCTTTCTGTAAATTTGCCTCTCATCCAGCTGTTACTTTTTTACGTGGATTATTCAAGTCCTTTTTAATTTAACCACTTAGATTGTTGGCAGCCCTCATCTGTGCGTTTCTCAACAGCAGCTAAACTGTGGAGAGTTGCCTGGGGAAAACCTCCGACACGACCGCGTGGGCGGTTTAAACACTGGAATACTCTAAGAGTTTGCGCTCCAGTGAGATTGGTTGAGCGGTTTCAACCGAATCTGGGGTGTGAGTGGAATCGAGCTACTGGGAGTTTTGGCGCTGGTTCACTAAACCTAGCCTAGCTGAGAAGAGTCCAGCAAGAAACTCAGCTAGGCCCGACCTGCGTCGGACTGACTCTACCCGGTGTGCGGCGGTACCGGGACGAATAGGGACTATATGTGTCTGTGTTGTCGCGATCGCGCGGTGGACGTCCCCGCCCGACTAAGATCGACTCGCGAACACCGGCGTACGCGTACGAGTAGGTTCGACTCTGCCCTCGGCCGATTGTCATAAGTACGCCAATTAGCAAACAATACTCATTGTTATTTTTTATCGAAGCGAATTGTCGAGTCTCCATGTGCCTAATTTTTTTTCAGATTTCATTAAATATTGCAAAGATTTCCATACCATCGATGTTTCGAATCTACATAAGGCAGTCTTGTAATTTCTTTACCCCTTTTAATAAACGTAAATGTAAAAAAGTACGTAGTTCGTAAACGATTTCGCTATTAATGAAGTGAAATCTAATTGGACACCTATCACTCTATCACTATACCACTCTATTGGCTATGTGCATGTCTGAAACGTCAAACGTCAAGGGTCCCGGGACAATGTCAAACTCAGAGATGTCAAATAATGACACATGAACATTTTATTTATTTTAGTAAACGAGAAAGACCCCGTACTGGAAATTTTACTGAAATAAATAACAAAATAAATAAATAAATACAAACGAAACGAATCGTAGGAAACCGTTAAGAAACCAATAGGAAACGTGAAAGTAAATTTGACAGATGTCCCCGGTAAGTACACATGTCTGCCATGGTGTGCGCTGCGATCGCCTAGCTTACCCCCACCACCTACTTCGCACATAGCCAATACCACGTAAGCAGGTGGATCTCTCCTACACGTGAAGCGGGGGAGCAATTTTTTTCTCGCAAAGAACATCGTGTGATCCTTAGATAGCTTGTTTAAAAAGAATAATAGCATAGCATAAGAAAGCATACTTCAACAGTTTTTATTCCGAACTTAAGGCATGTACTTTGAAAAGCAACGTAAATTTCCATTGATTACTTAGGTATGTTGTTAGTTATGTCAAATATACATTAAATATACGTTCTCGACTCGACATTTTAAGCTACGGAACCCTACATTGCGCGTGGCCCGACACGCACTTGGCCGCTTTTTTTAGATTCCTTTAATTGTCAATCTGAACGTAAAGTTATCACTTTCTTAAATTACCATAATACTTGACTAAATCTTTGCTAATGACATACTAGACTAAGTTTGTAGTAATAGTTGTATTAACATTGTCGGGTAAAATCAACGTTGTTATTTCTCTTTAACAGTAGAAGTGATATGCCAAAATCTGAATAGGTAAAAAGCATATGCATAGGTAAACAACAAGCATATGTAAACAAGGCTTGCAATTTGGTATATAATAGGCATACGAGTCGAAAATAATCGTACACTGTAAACTGCATAACACTTGCGTCAATACACCGCTTTGGCAAAAGGTCAAGAGCAATGTTGCGCATATTCGCAGTATAACAAAACTCTTAGTTACTCATCTTGTACAGATTTTCATACCTACAGTACTGGCTAATAATATGTCACATTCAACAGTATTTAAGTAATATAATAATAATAATATTGGGGGACAATCTTACACAAATCGACCTAGTCCCAAACTAAGCAACGCTTGTACTATGGGTACTAGACGACGTTATACATACTTATATAGATAAATACATACTTAAATACATAGAAAACATCCAAGACCCAAGAACAAATATCCGTGAAAAATGCACAAATAAATGCCCTGGCCGGGATTCGAACCCGGGACCTCTAGCTTCGGAGGCAGAGTCACTACCAACTAGGCTAAACAGGTCGTCGAAGTATATCTCTGCATCAATTACCAAAGAAACTTAGTTTGAATTGAATATCCACCATCCACCCTTTCTAAATAGGCTTATGTCCTATTCCTTTTAAAGCGAATTGGCATTGAATCCTGTAAATTAGGAATTTATCCGCAAATAAAAATTCAGGGTTTTTTTTAAATGAATATCCCACCACCATATCAGCCCAAGGACGTCGGCTGCTGGACATAGGCCTCTCCCAATTTCATGGGGGGTAAATGCCATATTCGTCAAGCTTGGCATGCGGGTTGGCGATCGCAGTATCTCCGCCGCACTCTAGGGATGATGCTAGTAGTTACGGTAGTTAAATGAATATAAGTCGTATATTTTTTTCCCCGGGATTTTTGGTAGTAAATACAACTAGATATTTTATAACTGTTCATTAACATTTCACAAATTCATAACATTTTACTATTTCTAGATGTATGTACTTAAAAAAATGGAGCGGAATTCTCCAAAACACAGCGTAAGTTGATATATTTTTGGTCGTAGTTCACTCGTTCAAAACTGTTGGGTTTCTTTTCCGGCGACATGTATTCAACGCTTCTACGACTGGGGCGAACAGTGACTGGGCTGTTCGTAGTGCTGAGAGGTCAACGAACTCTTGATAATACCCTCGTCATCATTTTTCGGTCCCTTTTGATTGACTTTAGGAATAGGGTTTTCACAAGCGAGTTAATTTGTATTTTATACCAAAATAAAGCGGTTAGTCACCTTGATGACTAACGTAGGAATCGTATAATCTATTTGTTATTGAACTGTGGCTTTTAAGTATCAACGGAATATTACTGTATGATGACAAACACCTTTTAGAAGGTCGCAGCCATAATGACACCACTACTAAGTCTTTAGTTTTGTGGTGTTGTGTTCCTAGTGGTGAGTAAGGTCGCCATCAATGCTTCCGGGGATGCGCTGTGTTGGAGTGAGGGACCTACACTACATATGTCCCTAGCTGGCTGTCAACACAACGAATCCTCAAGTTCAAGAGGTCGGCAACACGCTTGTAATTCTTCAGAAGTCGCAAGGCTATGGTTTCTGCTTACCATCAGGTAGACTGTAAGCTTTGCAGCCGTCGTTATTTAAAGAAAATATACAACAACTACATAACCGGATTCATATGTACGAGTATACATAGACAATGTGCATATATATACTCACACATAGATAATGTGCATATACGCACACATAGACAATGTGCAATGTGTGTGTGTGTGTGTGTGTATATTTCAAATTTTCTACACCCAACCATGGCTCACCCGGGCGTCGTTCGTGTGATAAAAGTACCTGCTGCGTGTCGCTTCCATCCCGACTATATAGTGTCTTATAGTTAGTGTCTTGTACACCGCGCGACCTATTCTATCCTCTTCTGTCTGCAGGTATTCAGCGACATGGTGGTGCGAGACGGAGAGATGGTGTGTGTGGAGCTGGTGGCGCGCGGCCGCGGCGCCGGCGCACTGGCCGTGCTGTTCCTCGGCTCGATCCGCTACGACGCGCTCTCGCGGGTCTACGATTCCCGGGTGAGTGTAGCGTAGCATACAAGGAATTACTGGTACATACGATGCTTATCTTTACCTACAATCACCACCACTACCACCGCGCCAACTAGGAATTTGACGCGGGCTTTCTAATGAAATCCATTTATTTATTCCCCGACCGATATAGCCCTCCGAATTGCTAAACTCAAGTGGCAGTGGGCGGGGCACATAGCACGTAGAACCGATGGCCGTAGGGGCGGAAAGGTTCTCGAGTGGCGACCACGCGGCAAGGCGGCTTGCGGTAGCAAGGCGTAACGTGGGCAGGCCCGATACACGTTAGACTGATGACCTGGTAAGGGTCGCGGGTGTCCGCTGGGTGCGGGTAGCGCAGGACCGGTCATTGTGGAAGTCTTTGGGGGAGGCCTTTTTTTTTGTTTAATTAATAATGGGATTGCTCTTGGCTTGCATCTAGCCAGGGGGCAAAGATGAGGCCGACGATGAAGCGAGCTCACCCAGAAGATGCCTATTCACTCGTGCCTTAAATAGGTCCAGGTTATATGAACTCGGAAATACAGACGCCGGCAGAGAATTCCAAACCTTAGAAGTTTGCATTATAAAAGAAGATGCAAAGCGCTTGGTTCGAATTAGAGGAATTTCGACCAGGTAAGGATGGTAGCCAGCCGTACGTCTGGATGTCCGATGGAAGAAGGGGGAAGGCGGTATGAGCTCATGGAGCTCCTGAGCACACTCACCGAAGTACAGTTTGTAGAAGACGCACAGACATGCTACTTTGTGTCGATGTGCTAAGCTCTGCAGCTTATTTCCCACTACCACTGCCGCCAATGAGCCTCCTGGCTCTGCGGTCCACTGAGTCGAGTACGGCAAGTTGGTACTTAGCCGAGCCATCCCAAAGGTGACTACAATACTCCATGCAAGACCGGACTTGGGCTTTATATAAAGATAGAAGCTGCCCAGGGGTGAAGTATCGCTTGACCTTATTTACTTAGGATGCCTATGTCCCTTCGGCTGATATGATGATGAGTCATTTATTTTAGGTAACAGTTAAATAATAGGGGTTCTTAAAATTCTCGAGTTTTAATTAAGAAAACACAGCGACTCTCACATAGTAGGATGTATTATGTAACGTTGCATACAATAATTTCCCTAACCACAGCAAAATACTTTGATTTAAATTAAAAGTCGAAATGGTGGCAGAATAAGGGAATTGACGTGTGGCCTCTTTAAAAAAACCAGTTGTATAAATAATGTATGGAAATCCATTATGATTCTCCCACCAGTGGCACCAATCATATAATGAATTGTCTGTGGTACGAGTATAGACTTGCATTGGTACGAGTATATAAAGTTTATTGCTGCTGTAACTCATTTAATTGGTTGGTTACAATACTGAAATAGAAAGGAAATACATATTTATTTCCGAAACAGCTGATGACAGCGCGTCAGTGAGACTGCGAATAAAACGGCTAACGTATGGAGTATGGAGTACTGTTGTCATTTTTGGGATGGTGCAGCCAAATATCAGCTGGGTGCTTTGGACTCGGTGGACCGGAGAGCCAGGAGACTGATAGGCGACGTTGCGCTCGTTGGAACCAAACTCCAAAGTTTGGAGCATTGGCGGAGGGTCGCCTGTCTGGCAATTTTCTATAGGTTGTATTTTGGAGAGTGTGCTTCTGAGCTCCATGACCTTATCCCCCCTTCGACTTTTCTTTATCGAAATACTAGGCGCCGTATGTGATTTCACCCACATGTAGTCGAATTCCCTCCATGCCGTCTATCATTTCTGATTCGCACTGCTTCAGTCTGGAATTCTCTTCCGGCGTCTGTATTTCCAGAAGCATATGACCTCGATGTCTTCAAGGTAAGAGTGGATAGGCATCTTCTGGGTGAGCGTGTTCCATCTTAGACTTTGTCTTAACTTTCCATCAGGTTAGACTAAGGTCAAACGTAATCCATTAACAAAAAAAAAACATCGTAACCATACCAATGGAATATTACTCAGATCTCGGCGGATTTCACGCCACTGCGCTAAAATTGCTTCTCAAGACAAAACATATCAACATCGCAGCTAATTGACCATTCGTGGACCTTATTGCAACGAGATAAGGTCTACCAATGCAATGGTGAGTTAACTGTGACGCTGGTGTACAGTTAACCGATCTGATTTCTGGGCCACATCGTATCTTGTCACAGTGACAATAATATGAGATCTTTAGCAGCTTTCATATTGATTTTCACTGTGACAAGGACCAACATATAAAGTTTATCACTCCCTTATATTGTAATGCCATTCCAATGCTTAAATGTGAAGTTCCTGATGTTTTTCACTGTAACCTCCTTATGGTCTTAATATGTGTAACATTTGCGCTTAATTGTAAAACACGCTGTGTACACCTTGTTTTGGATCTTATGCTAGTTCAGCCATAATGTGCATGTTTGTTATACACGATATTATACGATGTCTGGTTTAGTGTAAGTGCCTGATAAAAACGAATAAAAATATCAAATTGGTGGACCGTACGTACGTCCGCTGGTTATGTCACTATTTAGGTATGCGTTCATTTAAGAATCTGTTGTTGAGTTTATAGCGATGAGACTAATTTTGCGAATAAGTAAATTATCTTGAATAAAGTTAATTGAATGTTAATCGAGCCGCAGTTGATTGTGTCTTGTGGCAATTAAACGGCAGCTTTTTGTCCTTTCTCTAGAGTTGATTTGGAAGCTAATGAAGTGCGGAGGCAATCTTGCGGTCGGCGACGCCGACGTGGCGAAAAAAAGGTGATTACGGCGCAGATAGTGTCGCGACCTTGGGACCTGACGTCACTTGTAAGATTTGCATGATAGGGCAATATGGCTGACGAGAAACAATCCTCTCATTCCTGATTCACTCGAAGGCTGATAAAACGCCTACAAAAGCCGCTGTAATCTGGGGAAAACACTATTTTTGTTTGGTGAAATTGCCACTTAGGGCGGGCTGTTACTTACGATTGCAGGAAGATTAACGTTAAATATGGCGCGGGCAGCTCCCATCCCATAACAACTTGTAATTACAATCAGATTCGAAGGAACACCGCTTATGATTTACGGACAGTTTGATGCGACTAACCGCGTTAGACTGAAACCTATGATCTGTTTAATATTGGAGGATTAGCTCGCGACTTCTCCACGTTTGTTGACAGTTGCCTTTCGGTCACTTAACTGGGCAACATCAAGAGTAGTAGCTAACTTGGAATCAAGGATTGCTTTTCGACCTTGTTTCCGTGGCTGCGATAAATGTTGACTCGAAGAGGGTCCTGCCTGAGGAGATTCATTATACATTTGACCTGTCTCGCTATCACTATTTTCCTCTGCAGAAGAACTAGCTGAAGACGATACTAAATCACATTTCTCAGTTAGTCTTTTTATTCCTTCCCTTTCTTTTTCTTTCATTTTTTCTAACTTAGACTCTTTTTCAAATTGCTTATCCAGTTTTCTTGCATGATGCTTATCGATGTTCCCAATTCGACCAAAACGGCTCTTTTCTCTTTGGCTTAAAAGAAACTGCTTATCTTCTTCAATCGTCATCATATTCAAAGCATCAAAATGAGCAATATCAAATAAAATATCTAAATTTGATTGCCATTTATTTTCTTTTTCTTTGATAGCTGATGAACGTTTTGCTTTGTTGTGTTCGTTTTTCTTTAATTTTAGCCATTCATTAAAATATTTTAGTATTTTTGTTATAATATGCTGCTTTTCTTTGGTAGGAATACTTGCCTTTTGCCACAAAGCCATCAAATCATCAGCCGTTAAAGAAGCAGCTTCTCTATTTACCTTTTTTATCACATTTTTGTAATAGAAAAATAAACACATTACTTCTTTCACTGTAGGTAATTTAGTTTGCACCAATTCCGAACATGTTTGTCCAACTAACCATATTTCCGTTTTTTTTCGTGTTTTTATACATGAAGACATTATGGGAAAAACAATACCAACAACAAATTAATAAACCGTAAGTGAATAATAAGCATACACCAACTGCTTTAGTTTGTTGTGAAGATTAGGGTAGTTAACTGTTTGCGTTAAACCACTATGTGGGTATATCAACTGTGATGAACTACCAGTAACACTATAGTAACACCTTAATACGATCTTTTTTGTGTTAGTTGTTGAATATTCTCGTACAATATTTTAGAAATACTCGACCAAATATGAATCTCATTAAATGCGTTATTGCAGATATTTTATTAACTTTGACAGTTGGTAGCGACCTCTAAATGTTAATCAAAAAATCTCAAATTAATTACTAATTATTATTTTATTGAATAGAATGATATTAGGGGTTGAGAGTTAAAAAAATCTATAGTTGATTTTTTTGAATCACCCTAACGTACGAGGCTTGCACTGAAAGTGGCGGGAATCGAATACTTATTAATTTATTTTTAACATGTATTATACCTTTTTATAATCTCTGAAGTTTCCTTATCTCAACACACTGGCCACTTAGAAAAAAAAAAAGTATGGTTCGGTTTCAATTGTTTATTGAAGTCGTCGAGTCACTGCTTAAAATGGAATTGTGCCGTGAAAATTTCAGAGCTATGATTTATTATGACTTTAAAAGTGGACTAACACAAAAACAATGTGAAGAGCGGATGGTTGCTGCTTTTAATATTGAAGCTCCTTCAAAGACTACAATATACAGGTGGTATTCAGAATTTCAACGTGGCCGTGTATCCCTCACCGACGAAGTGCGTGAAGGTCGACCAAAATCGGCAGTCACGCAAGAAAACGTCGATGTTGTGCGTCGTCTGATAAATGAAGACCGACATGTGACATATCGGGAAATTCAAGAGCACCTGGGTATTGGAATGAGTCAAATACAAATTATTTTAAAAGAAGAATTAGGCGTGAAAAAGTTATTTTCCCGTTGGATACCTCACCTATTGTCTGACGAGCAGAAAATAGTCCGTGTCAATTGGTGCCGCAAAACTTTGAAAAGATTTAACAAGGGACGCTCAAATGCTGTTTTTAGCATAGTATCAGGTGACGAGTCGTGGATATACGCTTATGAGCCTGAAACTAAAAACCAATCCCGAGTATGGGTCTTCGAAGACGAGCTCAAACCCACAAAAGTTGTTCGTTCTCGCAGTACGGCTAAGAAGATGGTGGCTACGTTTATCTCTAAATCTGGTCACGTAGCTACTGTGGCTCTTGAGGATCGTAGAACAGTCAATGCTGATTGGTACACCACTATTTGTTTGCCGAACGTCTTTGCTGAACTCCGAAAAACAAACCCTAGTCGTCGCATCATCCTTCACCACGACAACGCCAGCCCACACACCGCTCGGACAACAACTGAGTACCTGGACGGTGAAAAAGTCGAAATATTGGACCACCCTCCATATAGCCCTGACTTAAGTCCCAACGACTTTTTTACATTCCCCAGAATCAAGGACAAACTGCGTGGTCAGCGGTTTCAGACGCCAGAAGAAGCAGTGGAGGCCTATAAAATAGCCATTTTGTCGACCCCTACTTCAGAGTTCAAAAAGTGCTTTATGGACTGGTTTGAACGCATGCATAAGTGCATGAAATACAAAGGAGAATATTTTGAAAAACAATAAAAATAAATAAACTCACTTATACTGCATATTTTCTTCTATTCCCGAAACTTTCAGTTTTACCCTCGTATATATTTACCCAAGTTATATAGTGTAGGTATGTTTGGTTCGGTATTGCAAATACCGTTAGATTGTAAGCTATCTCGTGAGATTGTAAGGTGTCGAAAGATTTAACTGCAGGAAAGTCCTTGATAATTGGACTCTAGGTAGGTTCGTTCGTTACCTTGTGAGCCTCAGAGCGGAAATAGAAGCCCGCCCAGCGGGGCTTCGACGACTCGCTGGAGGAAAACATAAACAATTTTTGGTTCACAATCTTTTGACAGTTTACAATCTCGCGAGATATATTATAATCTAACGGTATTTGCAATTTTACGGTGACATATACATTTATAATAATTATAATACCTAAGAATAGTATCGTCAAAATACGTTCAGTTCTTTTAGAATTAAAGTAGAATAGAATAAAACGGAATATTTTTTGAAAAAACCTTTATTGCTAATGTTATTGTGCTTGCACTTTTACATATTACATAAATTGATGATATATACGCCTGAACTAGGATTATCATGCACCCTAGGCAGGCCCCACAAATATTCCTCACAAATTCTAGTATTTATCATGCGTGTTATTTTGGAAAAAAGTAACACAGATCTCGTGCACTACACGACCATCAAGGTACATTGAAAATGAACTCAACAAAATAAAAAAATGCATTACATTTGCTAACGTTATTCCAATTTGGTTGATACATAATATATAAACATAGCTCACATACAAAATACCTATTAAATTGGCAATTTTTTAAAGCGCAGCCAAGTTACGGTAACCACATAAAAAGGCATTTGCCACTTTACTAATATTCACGCAAGATAACGGCGATTTCAAAACAAGAATTTTCAAAGTCGAATTCAACATGACACCCTAGGCCCCAGGAGAAGGATAAATTATATGATATCATAACCTTGATTATTTGTTTAATTTTCTCGCAATCGAAGTGAAAAGCAGACGTATAACTCATGTATAAAACTCATTTTATCCTCTACTTTATATCGACCCTTGCCTGCGGCTCGGGTCGATAAATTGTCTCGGATAAAATTGCTTGTTTTATGCAATCTCAATCAACTATTTTATTTGCCAAGGTTTTGGAAGATATTGGTCTTCCAAAACATCATTGACTTATCCACGAATTGCTATTTCCCGGGCACTGCAATAATGTGCTATTGTTGTCTCGAACTATAATTAATAATAATTTATTATAGAAACAATACATGTTTAATTTAAACAATTTGAAATATAAAACTAAAACTAACTACAATTGTACAATTGTGTTGATTTAAAAAAATATATATTACCTACTAATAGTCGTTCTGACTTTTTGACTTCTTTGAAAAAGGTTAGGCTACAGCGCGAACCCTTGACCCGATCGTCTTTGTTTTAGGCTCAAATTGTAGCCGACTAAATTGTCCAGAGGAGATTTGATCAAAATTTTGATGTCATTCGTCGTTTCCAAAATATCGAGTGCCAAAATGAAAAAATCGGAGGAAATTGAAATTTTTTTTCACTATTTCGGCTAAAACTTTTTTCGTTCTGGACTTTCTCAAATAATTCTCTTTGAATCTTACACATCTCGTAAATACGCGTCTTTTGAGCCTAGTTTGAATATCATACCTTCATAACTCTCTGAAATATAAGGGGATCGCACTATTTCGTGAAATGGGACCCTATACTGGAGCGAACGAAAAGACATTTTCAATGTCAAAAATCGATCCGGTAGCGCAAGACTCAAGAGACAAAAGGACAAGAACGTATCAATTTTAAGAACATGCATTTAGTAGATTCTTAAAATTGTAAGTGTTACCTTAAATAATACAATAAATAAACTAATTATCTGGGATGTCGGCAGCAATTGACAGTGGCGCCCGTATCACACCACGTTGCCGTGAACCCTGCAATCTCGCTAAAGTGCATTGTTCACTTATGTCGAACAACGCGTGTTTAATAAATGTACTCATACAAGCTTTATAGTAAATCAAAATTAGCAAAGTTGTTTGCTTTTGGCAATGCAAGCCTGCTTAGAAGATTTTGCCTTTGTACTTCGATCTTGTGTGACATGTATAATATATATATTATATGTTATAACCTGTTATTGTGTTCAATAAAGTGCTTACATATATGCATACACCTAATCCAGTTAGTCACTTTTCTATGCTCCTGAAAGAAAGTGTAAATTTCTAAATCATATTTTCTCTACTGGCTGTTTTCCGATTGATCTCGATTCATCTGATCGTTGCGCGTTGGCCCGCTTGTAGAAAGATACGGGCGTTTCTACTTATCTATCCTACCTTCTAATTAATGGAATAATAGATGTTGTTTCGTAGAAGTTTTCTAAACAAATCGATGTCAAAGTAAAATTTAGGATTGCGAACACTAAAAATATCCACACTTATTATTTTGCGTAAAATTAATCTTTTCAAAAAAAATATATGTTACGTCAGGGACGCCATCATATTTGAGTAATGCTCATGTCGGTGAATTACCCCGTGTTAAGATAACTACCAACGTGACGTGGCTGAAATAAGACCTTCCATGACGTTCTCTAGGTACCACTTTTGCCCCAACACTTTCCTTATCCTACCGCCTACCGAAATTGTTTAAGAAGCCGTATACGTGCCT
The DNA here is from genome assembly GCA_905163555.1 of Notocelia uddmanniana. Taxonomy (NCBI): domain Eukaryota; kingdom Metazoa; phylum Arthropoda; class Insecta; order Lepidoptera; family Tortricidae; genus Notocelia; species Notocelia uddmanniana. Next base: position 31,831,004 of record LR991055.1, read on the forward strand.
ACAGTAAATATTTATGTAGATACGCGTGTCAGAATGTAAAACTACACAACGTAAACAAGTAGGATCGTTCGATTGCCGATACCGCCCCCGTGATGGACGGTGTTTACAAACAAACAGCTCAGTTGTGTATGTTATGTTAATAAATACGAAGATTCTCAGGGATGATAAAAGCTCACGACTATTATGTGATATAACATTTTAATTTTTTGATGTATCTTTTGGAGTTTCATTTAATGTGAATAATATTTACTGAAGTGATGTCACGTTAAACTGTGACGTTCAGTTTGGTTACCATCCGTACATAGGTAAGGGGCATATTTGAATAAAATTCCCTTAAACGCGACGAGAAAAAAGTAATATAAACAATCAACGCGCATATAGTATGTTTAACTAGAGACGCACTAACTGTCCGGACCCGGGTATGTCCTAAAACTACGACCAAGACCACCGGGGGATGGGCAGCAGCATCCCTGGAGTGCGGTGGAGATACTGCGATCGCCAACTCGCATGCCAAGCGTGGCGATTATGGCATTTACCCCCCATGAAATTTGGGGAGGCATATGTCCAGCAGTGGACGTTCTTCGGCTGTTATGGTGGTGGTGGTGGCACTAACTGTACAAATAAAATACACTCGAGCTAGAAACGAGCTATCAAAACGGGCACTGATTTTAAAATCAGTACGAAGTATCAGAAAGAAGAGTGAGTTACGATGTTGAGATGAAAATTGCAACAGAGATATAACCTCTATTATAATAGTGTCAGTTAGCGCACTTGATTGCCGGGCGTCCAGAGGTTCCTTAATGTTATACTAATTGCCAGAGACCTTGATCGGAATCAGAATGCACTGGCACGACAACAGTGGCCAAGCGTAAGATCTGCCTGATCGTAATATCAAACCGTATTCTACTTATGCTTTACTCATCAGAGTGCTTTGTCACCATTTGATCAGAAAACCCTTGGATATAGCTGCGATTATGCTTGTGTTGGGATCCCCGATGTTCCAGCTGATGAAATGGAATGAAACGAATGACAATGCACTGAGGAAATCCCACAAAACGCTGGAAACACGTGTCTTATCATTATTATCCATTCCAATCTTACGTTTATATAATGTTTGTGCAAGGCGTTCAGTGCCTTCATTGTCATTTTACAAATGTACAGTCAAGTGCGAAAATATATCGAATTAATCCTCTCATGAATATGTACTGAAACCTTAATTCGCCGACATATTTTTGAGTAAATTATATGCACACATCTGTACATATGCGTTCACCTTCGTACGGTCGGTCACGATCTTTGATTTGGGACCCTTATCGCAATTTTTTCCTTTGAATTTTTATACATTTCGGCAGTGACAATCAACCTTAAAGGGTTCCCAAATTAAATTCCCTACCAGCCCAGTAGTGAACGTGTTCGTTCGCAAATTTAGTTGATGGACAGACATTTCGGCTAAACTGGACCGAATGAACCACATGGCAGCCTAAACTGGGCAGTTTAGGCTGCCATGTGGTTCATTCGGTACCTATTAGTTATCTTCAAGACTGATTCCAGGAATAGTTGCGGTGCACATTAGAGCTATGTAAACATCTGGCCTTGCAGATCGTTACTGAGATTAATGCCAGTTCTAACAGCCTGGATTCACAACGCTCATCGACATCTTTACGCTGGTGTACCAGTATAAGTCTTATCGCCGATTACACATATTTCTAAAGGATCTCTAGGCCAAGATATATTAGGGGCGAATAATCGGGACAGCTTGTAAATCGCAGATCTGTGTCGGGGTATTTAGATCGTGCGCTATCTACATCTCGGGAAATATCGAGCCGCGAGAAAATGTGTCGATGATTTCGCTCCAGTTCTTGAAAATACGGACAAGGGCCTCCATTTTGCTAGTAAGAAATTTCATTCTGGTCCCATATCCGTGATTAACGCTCACACACAGTTGGCTAAGCGGGAAAGGAAGCGCGTGGACCAGCGCAACTCAATTATAAATTCTATACTTAAAAACGCGTTCCGAAGATGAGCGTTCAATTCAAATTCGAGCGGTGGAGCCGGGCTCTTGAGATCACAAAGTCACAGGCAGGCATGATCTGTACTTAGCCTACACATAATTAGTGATGCTGATCTAACAACATTCCTCCACCACATCAGCCGAAGGACGTCCACTGCTGGACATAGGCCTCCCCCAATTTCATGGGGGGTAAATGCCATAATCGCCACGCTTGGCATGCGGATTGCCGATCGCAGTATCTCCACCGCACTTCAGGGATGCTGCTGCCCATCCCCCGGTGGTCTTGGTCGCAGTTTTAGGACATACCCGAGTCCATTAATAACAACATTCCCGGGAATAACAACATTCAGCGTAAAGTAAAGCTATGCCTAATATCTTGTCGTGCTATTTGTTCTCACTAATAACTAATATAAAGCGATAGTAAGTAATGGGGTATTATTATAAATAATAGGAAATCCATCAGCTAATTAAATACATTTAAGAATAAAGAAAAAGGCTAAATCACTATACATTAAGCGTAGCGTAAGGCGTAATCCATTCAATCTGTACCCGTTTTCATATATAAATCGTGAGGTAACGAGGTCTATCAACCCCGTCCCGCCGGCGAGTCAGACTAAAAATATAACACGAATAAGGTTAACGAGTGGCCATCACCTCGCTATTCCTTACGCGATTCACAATCTCAATCGACTCACCTCACCACTCTTGCTTGACCCCGATATCGGTAGCTACACGGATCTTAAATGTATACTGGAATCAGCCTAGGCGATTTGTCGGCGGGCTTTGTGAGTATCAACTCTTATCGGCCCATCTTGCTCGCATGCTCCGCCGAGCCACGCCGAGCAGAGGAGTATCTGAGAAGTCGTTTTGTGGGTGACGTCACGGCGCCCACGCGCCCTCCCTGTCGCGTCCTTCGGATAGGGGATTATTGGCGACTAGGGCTGCGACACGGCTTTACCTATTGCATTGCATTTCCTTTTATTTTAGTAACCAACTTCAATAGAAAGAAGGACGTTCGTTCTCAGTTCCTCTGCATGTTTGTTTTTGACATTGAAAATGTCTTTTCGTTCGCTGCAGTATAGGGTCCCATTTCACGAAATAGTGCGATCCCCTTATATTTCAGAGAGTTGTGAAGGTATGATATTCAAACTAGGCTCAAAAGACGCGTATTTACGAGATGTGTAAGATGCAAAGAGAATTATTTGAGAAAGTCCAGAACGAATAAAGTTTTGGCCGAAATAGTGAAAAAAAAATTCAATTTCCTCCAATTTTTCGTTTTGGCACTCGATATTTTGGAAACGAATATGATATCAAAATTTAGATCAAAACTCCTCTGGACAATTTAGTCGGCTACAATTTGAGCCTAAAACAAAGACGATCGGGTCAAGGGTTTGCGCTGTAGCCTAACCTTTTTGAAAGAAGTCAAAAAGTCAGAACGACTATTAGTAGGTAATATATATTTTTTTAAATCAACACAATTTTACAATTGTAGTTAGTTTTAGTTTTATATTTCAAATTGTTTAAATTAAACATGTATTGTTTCTATAATAAATTATTATTAATTATAGTTCGAGACAACAATAGCACATTATTGCAGTGCCCGGGAAATAGCAATTCGTGGGTAAGTCAATGATGTTTTGGAAGACCAATATCTTCCAAAACCTTGGCAAATAAAATAGTTGATTGAGATTGCATAAAACAAGCCATTTTATCCCAGGCAATTTATCGACCCGAGCCGCAGGCAAGGGTCGATATAAAGTAGAGGATAAAATGAGTTTTATACATGAGTTATACATCTGCTTTTCACTTCGATTGCGAGAAAATTAAACAAATAATCAAGGTTATGATATCATATAATTTATCGTTCTCCTGAGGCCTAGGGTGTCATGTTGAATTCGACTTTGAAAATTCTTGTTATAGTTAGAGTCGGAGTGCGTGAATATTAGTAAAGTGGAAAATGCCTTTTTATGTGGTTACCGTAACTTGGCTGCGCTTTAAAAAATTGCCAATTTAATAGGAATTTTGTATGTGAGCTATGTTTATATATTATATATCAACCAAATTGGCATAACGCTAGCAAATGTAATGCATTTTTTTATTTTGTTGAGTTCATTTTCAATGTACCTTGATGGTCGTGTAGTGCACGAGATCTGTGAATTTTTTCTATATGTATGAGTCCCACGACCACGACGGTACTCTTGACCACGTTGGCCGATTTTGATAATTCTTTTTTTCTTTCAAAGTCCCATATAAATTTGGTGAAGGTCGGGTGATGTGATCCAGGAGGAATCGAGGGAACTCCTCAAATTTGATAGGTACGCGTATGGCTATTTCGGTATTTTCTGTAGTTAATTGGAATCGGTTTTGTTTGGGTATAATTTAATTTATTCAACAATTTCAACATCATCATCATTATATTTTTATTTTGTTTTTTCGTTTTTTTGTATAAGTTTAATTTTTTTAAACGCTTGTTCCTTTGAACGGTGGCACACAAGCTCGTAATCTTAGGCCGTAGCCTGCCTGATGTAAGTAGATACCATCACGGTATCTAGTTGCAGGCTACGGTCTAATTATTAGCAAGTATCCATTAGACTCTAATGGATACTTGACTAAACTACTAGACTAAAGAACCACAAGCTCGTTACTGACACTTTGTTGACTCGAGGATTAGTTGTGTTGACAGCTAGAGACATACAGGTCCCTAACTTTCATCACAGCGCGTTGTTGGCCCTGGCGAGCTTAATACTCACCACCAGGAACACAACAGAACATAGTTAGTAAAAGAGCAAGCAGTGGGGAAGCTGAAAGGTGAGAAATATTGATATATGGTCGCTCTGTAAAACTTCGTTTTCGAACCTAACTAGGTATATTCTCGCCCCGCTCGAAGTGGAGTAAGATGAGAACACGGCGTCTTTAGCATAGATACTAATCGAAATAAAAAGAGACGGAAGAAAAAGAGAACGGGGTATATTTTCTATTATTTTATTTGTGCTGAAGGCTGATATTTTCTATTATTTTATTTGTGGTTGGCTCTCGCTTCTGGTTTAATTCTAAGTATGTGATTTGTGCCCTGTCCGTGTCCGGCCATCTTTGTACAAATTACAATTCCATATATAGACTCATAGATCCCACAGTCAACTGTGCAAACAGTTTAGCGGGACGTTGTATTCTTTTTTAAGTCCTTGTCAATTGTTTTAAAAATAATAATAATAATAAATATTCATGTTTTGTATATGTATTGATTGCGGTTTTATCGATTTTAGATTACTTAGACAATGTTATCGATAAATGTGTGATAAGTCGTGCAAGATGCTGAAACGCATACGGCTGCACTCAAATAACTTTATACCTACTATGTTTCAGTAGGCAGGTACTCGTATCATATATAAATACTATATAAGCAATGAGAAATTGAGAATTTGTTTTGTATATAGGTACTTATTGAGTTGTGAGAAAGGGTAACAAACTTCTTTGTATAGTTAATTTGGTACATAATTGATCCTCATATTCCTTCTCCTCTTTATGTAAATAAATTTTAATAATGGTTTAAGGTGATTGTTGTATCGTATCGGTTTATTTTAAAACTATTCACCTCCTCGGCCTGTTTAGCCTAGTTGGTAGTGACTCTGCCTCCGAAGCTAGAGGTCCCGGGTTCGAATCCCGGCCAGGGCATTTATTTGTGCATTTATCACGGATATTTGTTCTTGGGTCTTGGATGTTTTCTATGTATTTGGCTATATAAGTATGTATATCGTCGTCCAGTACCCATAGTACAAGCTTTGCTTAGTTTGGGACTAGGTCGATTTGTGTAAGATTGTCCCCCAATATTTATTTATCTTTATTTATTATGTTTATAAATCGTATTCTTATTGACCGAGCGAGCGAAACGAAGCGAGCGAAATACGGAACGAAGTAATCCGTCAGAGAACTAAAGTAACCGACATAGCTTTTAAAATTAGCAAGCTGAAGTGGCAGTGGGCTGGCCACACTTGTCGTAGATCTAACAACCGCTGGTGTAAGCGTGTCCTAGAGTGGAGGCCGCGCCTAGGCAAGCGTAGTGTGGGTCGCCCGCCGGCCAGGTGGCGAGACGACGTATGTCGGAGGGCGGGAAGCGACTGGATGCGTAAAACAGAGGACCGCACTTTGTGGCGCGCCTTGGGAGAGGCCTATGTTCAGCAGTGGACTGCAGTGGGTTGATGATGATGATGATGATGATGAGCGAGCGAAGCGTCTCCGTTTCAGCTTTAGACAAAAAATCTTTTGTGTAGGGTAACGGTGGGTACGGACGTGGTGCAAGTGGTGCAACTTCGATCCCCATTAAATTTTTAATTACAATGTTTCATATATTTACGGTACGATTTCAATTATTCGCATTGAAATAAATATGTGTTCATTGGATTTTTTAATTATAATTTCGATATTTAGCGGCTACCCTGCCTGCCTGTTATGCGACGTCACCCGCCAGGGGTTGCAAGTCGCCCACGCCACGTCACGCGCCGCCATTGATGGGCGGCAGTAACTTCCGTCCGACTACCCTGTTGCTAGGTACCGACCGTCTGCTCTTCGGTTGCCCGGTCACTGTCATTACCATTCATCATCATCATGTCAGCCGAAAGACGTCCACTGCTGGACATAGGCCTCCCCTAAAGTCATTACCATTACTATCTCGTAATTGACAACATTTAGTTTTTTTAAGGAGGCTTTTTTCCGATTAAGTCCAATAGAGGATAAAAATAATAATTAAACAACCGCATTTTTAATATCTCGAAAATATCGGCACTTCATATTGAAAAATCTATTTCAAAAGTTTCGCATTCTCAAAAAGAGCAAGTGACAAGTAAGGCGTCACAGCGTAAAAAATCGTACAGAAGCACTATTAATAACGCGAATTTACTACAGAAAGTGTCCTGCTGTTTGTTCTCTTTGTGCGTTGTGACTGTCACAATTCAGCCTTGTGACGTCATATAGTCGTTAGGCTTTCTTCACATTTTCGTGAATGTCTGAAAAACGAATAGCTATAAAAATAAAAATAAATATTTTTGGGTTTCTTGTCGACAAGTTAACGATATAAGTTAATATTTTATACTACTTGAAAATTTGAAATGTTTTCAGTTATTTAAAGTTGATATTTGATCATTTTTCAATCCCCATCTTGTCAAAAAGAACCAAGTGTGATTCATAAGGAATCTCTTTCATATGATATATCTACGGCGAAGGCGGTATATTGAATCCTGAGTGAAGCGAAAGATTCCACAATAGAATCCTGAGCGTAGCGACGGATTCTGAAGTAGAATCTTGAGCGTAGCGAGGGATTCAAGTGTTTACGCCCAAGACGGATACTGCTTTTCACACCGCCTATGAAGCCCGGTGCTAAAAACATGAAATGTGCTACCGAGTGCCATACGTTATTCATGCCTTCTATGAGGAATAGAGTCATTGTTGCACTCATGAGGGAAGAAAAGTACGACTTTGATCCCTCATTCGAGGGTAGCAATGAGTCTTTTCTGAATAGCAAGTGTGAAAATTTACTTTTATCGGAGTTGAGGAATTGAGACTTGAAAATGTAATTTTCGGATTCGTTTGATTAGATAGGAATTGCATCTCTATGTCTACGAAGTCTGTTGCCATACTCATACTCTTTATTAATAATATTGTTAAATATTGGATGTCGCAGTGTTAACCATAATTATAAACATAATCTTATGGTTATTGCGTGTTTTCGTCAAAGTCGTTAATCATGCAAAAAATAATTGTAATTTGTTTAATGTAGCAAGTATACCTACTTACTGCGATTTTAGAAGACAATTCTCTATTGGCTATGTGCGAAGTAGGTGGTGGGGGTAAGCTAGCCGATCGTAGCGCACACCATGGCAGAAATGTGTACTTACCGGGGACCACTGTCAAATTTACTTTCACGTTTTCTATTGGTTTCTTAACGGTTTCCTACGATTCGTTTCGTTTGTATGTATTTATTTATTCTCTTATTTATTTCAGTAAAATTTCCAATACGGGGTCTTTCTCGTTTACTAAAGTAAATAAAATATTCATGTGTCATTATTTGACATCTCTAAATTTTGACATTGTCTCGGGACCTTTGACGTTTGACGTTTCAGACGTGCACATAGCCAATATGCGGCCTGACAATGTTGCTTTACAGGTTGATTAATTATACATACATATTTAATCCCTGAACCCTGTTGCTTAGAGCGTTCGTTCTCTCACGCATCTATATCTATAGCATGAATATAAACTAGCCATATGTTTTTGACACAACTGTTTATCAAGAGCAAATGCACTGTCAACAAACTGTCACGCAGTTTGGCCGTGCACTACCATATTGTAACCATAAATGTGTCTTTTGTGAATAAATGATTAAATAAATAAATAATCTAACACTCGGCGGAAACTCGAAAGAATGCATCAACCGCTACGACTCCAGTCAAATTTCAATACATTTCGCCTTCCGGAATACAACTCTAGTATTGACTCCCTATCCATCTCGACGACTACTTTGACGACCCCTTTGGCTTAGTAGGTAGTGACCCTGCCTTCGAACCCGGACGTCCCGAGTTCGAATCCCGGTCAGGGCATTATTTGTGCATTTACCACGAATATTGTTTCTGAGTCTTGGATGTTTCTTATGTATTTAAGTATGTATTTATCTATATATGTATGTATATTGTTCGTCTAGTGCCCATAGTACAGTCAGCATCAAAAGTAGCTACGCATTTGAAAAGTTCAAAAGTCTCTGTTATAAGAGAATAAGAGCCGAGACACACCGAATGCGCGTGTGCGTGGCGTGCGCATTCGGTGTGGCCCGGCCTTAAGAGCTTTTGACACCTTCATATGCGTAGCTACTTTTGATGCTGACTGTACATTGTACAAGCTTTGCTTAGATTGGGACTAGGTCGATTTGTGTAAGATTGCCCCCCAATATATTTTTTCATTTATCTCTACTGCTGGTTATGGGTGAGTGACAAATTCCGGACGCATGTAGTCCAAGCCTTATCGTTATCACGCACTAGGCGTCGGCGGGACGGCGGCGCGGCGCCGTGTACTTGTTGAGCCGACCCCGCGGGGGTATATTTTGGCTGTTAGCTTTCGGCGGGACGAAGTGCCATGAAAAGCCTGTAATTACCACCCGCCCGTTGCTACCGGGCGATGTTATCTGTACTATAATAGAACGCTGTAAAGCTACAGCCAAATAACTTATCATCAAGCGATGATGATAAGTTATTTGACATTATATAAATTTGCAACATGTACGGTCAACCAAATAGATGGGCCTCTTCGTACCTTGTCACAATAAAAATAAATATGAAAACTGCTAGAGATCTCATATTATTGTCACTGCGACAAGGTACAATGTGGCCCAGAAATCAAATTGGTTGACTGACCTCACTGGCTAGACTTAGCGCTATTTTAGCCTGCGCCTACAACAATTTCCATATCAGCCAAAGGACGTCCACTGCTGGACATAGGCCTCCCCCAAATTCACGGGGGGTATATGCCATAATCGCCACGCTTTGCATGCGGGTTGGCGATCGCAGTATCTCCACCGTATTCCAGGGATGCTGCTGCCCATCTCCCGGTGGTCTTGGTCGTAGTTTTAGGACATACCTGGGTCCAGGCTCCAACAATTTAATAGCAATTATTTCTATAATACAGGCTGATTTTGGGGTCGTGATCCGAAATAATAGTACATGGTCAAAAGTTAAAAGTAGATAACATCACACGGTATGAAGGTTTAAACTCAAATAATTTTATTTTTTTTACAAATTTTAATGGGAAATAATACTTTTTCATATAACTTGGTCACCCTACCCTACTGTCAACTCTCCATACCATCCGTCAAAGAGAGTAGGGTAACCATGTTTTTTTTTGTGAAGTCTATAAACTGGTTCTTGATCCACGACCCCGAAATCACCCTGTATAACGAGTTGCACGCGGACGGAGTCGAGGGCGAAAGCTACTTCTTTTATAAATTATGATGTATCACTGTCAAGATTTAAATGTCTACTTGCCTAAACTGTAATCTATGAAGAGACTGAAGGGTGTGAAGAAATTCAAAGGTATGTGAATTGGGGTAATATAGCCCATCTCACTCTCTTTCTCACCCATGGGAGGGTGAAGTTGCAACAGCATCACAAATCGAGTACCCAAACTTTTTAGTTTGACTAATTCTAATTATAGATAGAATTAATAACGAAATCCAGGAAATCGTTTTGTACTTGTATTGCCTTCACAGTAGGTAATGATGGGATTTAATAATCCAGAGAAGGAAGATAATAAGTAAAAATAGTACATTACTACAGAGGCCGGGACAAAAGGGGTTGCCGGCCGAAGACATATAGACGGCTGAGCGAAGCAAGGCCGGATAGGTCTAAGGCCGGCAACCCCATATTTCCCGCCGAGGTATGTATAGTGCTTTTCTCAAACGTGCAATGAAATAAACATCAAAAAAATCAAAGTTTTATTTTTAATACGCATAGTGGCAGAATGTCATGATGCCTGTGCCACAAATTTATGTGGAATGAAAATTAAAATCTAGGCCTACAAGATTTGTATGAAATTCCATTAACTACCTCTTGTCCAAGCCGCACCTGAAACGTCATACTTCGCAGCCTATTATAAGGAACATAACATCAATATTTCATTGCATGTTTGAGAAATAGATATTTATTTCTTTTAACCGGCTTTTCATACACATAAAATTAGTTCTATTAATAAAAAAATAAATAGATCAACGTACAACAAAAACCTCTCTTTAACTCATAGACATTTATATTTGTAGGAAAGAGAAAAATATTATAGTCAGGTTTGTTACTTTTTGAATGAGATAATGTTTAATGGCGCGGCCATGAATAAAGTTGTTGACAGTATAACTAGGTATATACAGAGGGTTGTTTTATCTGGTCGTTATGTAGTGGTGAGAGGCGGGAGAGGGGGAGCGGTGACATCACCAGACAAGGGACCGGGCTGCGGTGGCCTACTTCCAAGACCTTGTCTCACGTACAAGTACTTGCCTATCTATACAGTATAATGCCCTTATTCATGAACGGCAATCAAGTCTTGTAATTAAACTGAGCTGCCGTTAAGAAGTCTTTACAAATATTAAAATGTTTTAAACTCAAATTATGACAAAAGTAATTATAATTCAATGAACTGAACTAAATAAATAAATATTAGGGGATAATTTCTTATACGAATCGAACTAGTCTCGTAGTAAGCTCAATAAGGCTTGTTTTATAGGCTGGACGACGATATATTTAATAGATATTATAGGTACTTAAAATACTTAAACACATAGAAAACATCCAAGTCCCAGGAACAAATGTTTCTGCTCACCACAGAAACAAATGCCCTTACCGGGAGTCGAACCGGGACCTCTAGCTTCGGAGGCAGTGTCATTACCAACGTACCAACTCGGCTAAACAGGCCGACAAAAACTAATAGCATTTATTAGTTTTAGTTTGAGATGGGGTCAGGTTTCTCGAGTGGCGACCACGCATCTACTGGAAGGCGCAACGTGGGTAGTTATTAATGATAATTATATAATAGTACATTACGATACAAGTGCAGAGAATAGGAAATTCGCAACGAGTGGTGATAAATTAAAACTCGACCGAAGGGAGTGTTTTAAATCGACACGAGACAAAATAAATTTACAGTACACACGAGTGCGGTAATCAGCAGATTACGTGCATATGTCGAAACTTTATAGAGCCATATGTACTATAAAACGTTGTACGATACACGTGCGAATAGGTAATTCGCAAATCGTGGCGATTTAAAACACTCCCTTCGGTCGTGTTTTAATTTATCACCACTCGTTGCGAATTTCCTGTTCTATGCACTTGTATCGTAATGTATTTATACTAATACTTGTTGCTGCTTCAGTTGAGTATGAGCATTACTGATCTGTATTTTTCTGTCGACTAATCTGTATTCTAAATGAAATAATCTGCGTGAACTGTTTCGGTAAGAAGAGCGTATTATTTTCAATTCGTACGTCTGTTTTATTATTTCAATGTTATCGCTCGGTGATAACATTGTCACACAGTCCTTCCCGGCAATTTGTTATAATCGCATTTTGATAATTTATATTGAGGCATGCTTTTGGTAGGCAGCACAATTTCGAATACCAAAACGACTACTGAGAACTGATTACCTACTACTGATTTTAATATTTCTGAATAAGCTTAAAAAGTACCAGTTAAGTACGTCAATTAAGAGTGCGCAGTACGTTCGGTTCTCCATACAAACGTATTTATGCTCTCATTTTAAAACGCCACGCTAGAATAACATGAAGCTTTATATACACAATGCGATCCGGCATATCTAGGTCGGAAATTAGTTTCTGTTGCTTGAAATTGTAATGGAGAAAAAATACAACACAAGCCGTAAAAACTCAAAAAATCGCTGTATTTTTTTTCTTTTACAATTTCTAGCAACAGAAACTAATTTCCGAGCTAGGTATGCCGTATCCCATTGTGTATACAAAGTTTTATGTTATTCCAGCATGGCGTTTTAAAATGAGAGCATAAATACGTTTGTATGGAGAACCGAGCGTACTGCGCCCTCTTAAGACATAGGATATGAGATACCGAGCTTTACTTGACTTTTTCATGTTTTTTTAATAAGCTAAAAGTTTGATTATTAGTACCTTCGCGTATAAACTCCTGTATTGCAAATCTCACCAAAATCCTTAGAGCTTCCAGAACACATTTGTAAACAAACAAACAAAATATAATTAAATATGCAAATGTTGGGTTTAATATTAGGTATAAGGTAGCTTATCCTGCCTTGTTACCAATTTATGAAAAGGTGATTCCTTTGGAGTCGCAAGTGTCCATAGGCTACGGTGTCTGCTTACCATCAGGCAGGCCGTAAGCTTGTTTGCCACCGTCGCTGTATAAAAAAAAAACTAGCATTGCTTTGACGTGTTAACTTTCCTATTACCGTAAACTTCTATCGGAATAATAGCACAGAATAATAGGATTACGTATAATCGCGTTAACTAAGATAATGAAGTCATTGTCAGCTCGCAAGAAACTGCCTTGGCGCTGCAAACCTAACTTTGTGCAAACTCTATAAAATTTTATACTGCTAACCTTGTATCCAATAAGTAGTTTATATTTTCAACTGCTACTATAAATATATTTTACAGTTGATTTATGATGGGTAAAAGCTTTGAATTTACATTATTTACAATAAAATACTCGTTCTGTTTACATATTTTGTCACTAAAACTGGAGATGTTTACTGGACGATGTTAAATTCGCGATAGCAGGAATGAAAAAGGCGTAATGTTATTTGTATTGTTCTCCTCAACTCGGCACTCGAAGCAGCTCCGCACTGTGACTTATTTACGACTGGGATAGGATGTTTGATGACGGAATGTAAGAAGGTGATCGAGAAGAATGCAAGGAAAAGTACAATTTTATAACTAGTTTTTTTTTTTACAAATTTTGGTTTCTATATAGTTTTTTTTTTGTTTTACAACTTTTATAAATATTCACATGTACCTGAAATATTATATTCTATTAATCTTTAATTTATTGAATAGAATTTTTACATTTACATTGATTATTTTACCTGTAAATCTGTTTTAAGTACAAAAATGCATGAAACAGCTAGCTAGATGAATGTTTGATGACTATGACGAACCTATATTAAATACGTATGAAGAACATTTTGCAACGATTTGGTGATAACATTCTATTACTGTTATGTTATAAGTTAAATAAATAAATACACAACTACGCATCGCTGTGCTAAATGTGTGCCCAGGTATTTGTTTATAGCGCCTATGTTACTATGTATTTTCATGTCACTTACTAATGCCATTGTAAACATATATGTAAAACTGTGAGATGTATAAGAGCCATGAATTTTGAGATTAAGAACCAGTTGGACGATCTTACGATTACAGTTCGATCTAACGTTAAATATGGAATAAGAATAAGAATACATTAATTGCCCAGAAAAACCTTAACCACTATTGTTTTGATTTTGTATATGTACGCATACATACAATCAGGTACGAGAGACAAATAACCTAATGTAATGTAATGTAATTTGAAAAACTGAGGCAAAGGGTTCCTGGCTCAGCATGTGCTCGGCAGGAGTGCCTGGCGCTGGTTTTCAGTCAATATATCTGGTTTATGGCACTTCGTTTCGTGCGACCGCCACTTACATTGGTGCCCATACATTGAACAAGCCCAATGTATGAGCGCCTGCTACCCGCCCCGCTGCCTGCTAGCTGACTGACCGCCACCTAACACTATCTATCTTCCTATTCCAGCAATCTTCGTTGTCGACGAAAGTGGCCCAGCGAATGTCGTTCGGGCTGCTGGGTCGCGCGGCGGCGCGCTGCGAATTCGTTCGCATGAAGGGCCCGCACGGCAAGGGGCATGCGGAGATGGCGGTGGCGCGGCCGCGGGGCGCGGGCGTGGACACGCCCACTTCCGAGCCGGGGCTCGCCGCCACCGACCTGTGGGACAGCGATTGGGAGGAGGATCCGGAGGACATGTTCATGTATCGTCACCAGGTACAAACGCCAACACAGTTAACTGACCATTCGTATAGCCTCATGTTGGAAAAGATTCAGAACAAATTTACTAGGTATTTGTACTGGAAGCTATACGGAGTCTACCCGTTCTATCCACTGATGTACCCTACGTCCTTCGTCATAGGCATGGTAGGCTACAATAAATTAGAAACGCGTAGGGATCTGACATTGGCATGCTACCTAGTCAGAGTTATGCGTGGTAATATCTGCAACCCAGGTATATTGCAGGCTTTATAAGGAACACGGTTAAAGAGCAAATAAAACGTTTAAAAAACTTGGCTTGTTCTCATCGCATTAGTGGAAATGTTATCGCCTGTGTGTGTTCTCCCTCGGGGAAAGGTAATCGCTAATAGCATGGCGCTCGTCCAAACGCCATCCCTGCCAACGGAAAAAAGTATTTAGGCGCATAAAATTAGCAAAACCTGGACATAATTCGATAACTGTAATTTTCTTTTTCTATGATTTAAAGTATTGTTAGTTATGGTTAAAATAAATGAATTAAACATTTTAAGGCTCCGCGTCAATGTTAAAAAAAAACCAAAAAACTAAATTTTTAACACGTTTTGATTTTGCAAGTTAGCTATAATAAATAACTTTGTAAAAGTACCTGTATTATGATAAGAAAAAATATCATTTAATCAATTATCGTGGATATTTTTTGTTTAATACGTTTCTTATAGTACTAATAAAATGTTGACGGCATCAATTAAACACTTTTGACGTAGTTATGTACTTGGTTTTCCAATAATTACCCATATTTGTGACTTCAGAGATCTGCAAATATGGTGATAAATTATTAAAAATTAAACGGCTTCTCTATGCACATAACTACGTCAAAAGTGTTGACATTGACGCGGAGCCTTAAAATGTTTAATTCTTTTAATTTAAATAATAACAACACTTTAAATAATAGAAAAAGAAAATTACAGTTATCGAATTATGTCCAGGTTCTGCTAATTTTATGCGCCTAATTGAGCTTTCTCGACAAATGCAGCTGAAGGAATAAATTAAACTGTTAGCTACTAATTATTGTACCTAATTTAGACGCGTCTCAACACAAGACGGCGCGCGAGCTATCTCATACATACATACTGACATAGATAAACTCGCGCTCATCAAAGGGGTAGGCAGAGCACACGAAAATTAATTTCAGTGCGACTTGCGATTGTAGGTTTATAGATGATGGCGAGCTATCTCGCCGCGAGATAAACCACCCGTTCGTTTCTGCACGTGCTAATTAAAAAGGGACGGATAGTCTATATCGCGGCGAAATGCACGCGCGCCGTCTTGTGCTAGCCGTGTCGTCCAATGCATATGTGATTACGATTATGTATTCATCCAAACGACGATTACATATACCTAGGACAGACTGTCCAGTTAGGTAGGTCCAACTTCGAGAAAGAAGTTAATCGTCGAATCCGTCTCGGCTGGGCAGCGTTCGGGAAGCTACTGCACATCTTTTCGTCCAATATTCCACAGTGTCTTAAGACAAAAGTCTTTGACCAGTGTGTGTTGCCAGTGATGACATATGGTACTGAAACGTGGTCGCTTAACTATGGGCCTCATAAGAAGGCTCAAAGTCACCCAAAGAGCAATGGAGAGAGCTATGTTAGGAGTTTCTCTGCATGATCGCATCAGGAATGAGGCCATCCGCAGCAGAACCAAAGTGACCGATATAGCCCTCCGAATCGCTAAACTTAAGTGGCAGTGGGCGGGGCACATAGCACGTAGAACTGATGGCCGTTGGGGCGGAAAGGTTCTCGAGTGCGAACCACGTACCGGAAGGCGTAGCGTGGGCAGGTCCCCCACACGGTGGACCGATGACCTGGTGAAGGTCGCGGGTGTCCGCTGGATGCGGGTGGCGCAGGACCGGTCATTGTGGAAGTCTTTGGGGGAGGCCTATGTCCAGCAGTGGACGTCTTTCGGCTGACATGATGATGATGATGATTCATCCAAAGCTAGAACAGAGAGAAAGAAATAAACCGGACAAGTGCGAGCATCTCACGTGGAGAGCGTTCCGTACCCATGTTACTTTCTCTTATTTTTACGTAAAGAATCATCTTTCTAGTGAGTAAGTTTTCCTACATACCTACCTATATGCGGCGCGCGGTGACTGGCAGGGTCGCCATATAGGGATGGATGGACGAACACTTCTTACAGGCTAACTCATTATATCATGATACCTGCCTTATATCAGGCATGCGCCACAATCAAAAACACTAAAGTACTCGCATTTATAAGGTTTCTGTATGTGTGGGATATACGTGTATTGGTCACCAAGTAACCGACGGACCGTTCGCAGCGGCGGCTGAGCGACCCCAGCGCGAACCTGATCAACTACTCGCGCGGCGGCTGGCGCACCAAGGACGGCCGCGACAAGAGTCGCTCCGAGAACGAGGGGCTCGACTCGCTCGTGTCCGGTCTCGCTGAAGTACAGGCCGGCGACTTGCGGGACGGTGAGTAAACAGTCTTTCCATTACTTAGCTTTAAACAGCAAGCTAATGGCTCTGCCACACTATGCTCCTCGCGCTGCCGTCTCTGCTCACACACTGCTCTACTCGCGCAATTAATCGCGACACTCTGCACTAGAGCTGGGTTGCATCGACTTACGATCAACGTTAAATATCACGCCGGCAACTGTCATCCCATAGAAACTTGTCAAATTTTGCATACTTTCAAATTTTAACGAACACAGCTTACTATTAATAATAATAATAACGGTCTAATTGCGAAGAGTCTCGACCAACATCTTAAGAGACTCTCGCTAGATGGCTGGGTCAAGGGTCAGATGCAGAAGGCGGTACTCTTGGACACGTTGCGGATAGTCAGGAGGTTCCTCTCTCTGTCGCCCTAACCACCGGTAGCTTAGGCCCGCCTCGCTGCCGGCGGCACCCTAGGTTAGGTTTCTTATAATGCTTTTATATTTTGTATGTATATTTTTCTTTTGTAAATGTGTTGTAGAAAACCTAGCTTAAGATCAAAGATAAATAAAGTGAATAATAATAATATTGGGGGACAATCTTACACAAATCGACCTAGTCCCAAACTAAGCAAAGCTTGTACTATGGGTACTAGACGACGATATACATATTTATATAGATAAATACATAGAAAACATCCAAGACCCAAGAACAAAAATCCGTGAAAATGCACAAATAAATGCTCTGGCCGGGATTCGAACCCGGGACCTCTAGCTTCGGAGGCAAAATCACTACCAACTAGGCTAAACAGGGCGTCAAAAATATTACAAACGGTTTGGTGCAACCCAGCCTAGGTCTTTTGACTCGCGCCCAAAAACCGACAAAACAGGGAGCGGTGAGCATGACGAGGAGCATGAAGTGCGGCATGACGAGTAATGTTTCCACACTACGTCTTTGCCTCCTTTTCCTCGCTGCTTCCCATGCCTCTCGACGAGTGTGTGGCACACAACTGATGCTGCGACGCGAAAATCTATCGTCTTTCTGATTTGAATAGTGAGACATTCGCGGAGTCGCAACTTGGCACCCAAGTTGTCCTGACCCATCTTGCTAAACTTGCTTTGCATGACAACACTTGGCTCGGCGTAGTGATTTGTGTTTCATTTCGAGGTTTAGGTACGGTATGCAGCAGTCTAGACATACCCGCCAGAGTCAAAGGAATAGAAGAAGTTAGATTTCGTATTTGAATGGAGCCGCGGTGGTCGCGAGCAGCCGGTTTGCTGCCGCCGGCTCTGCCGCTGCCGTTTAAATACAAAATCTAGCGTTTGTATGGAGGGTTCGTATTCCGTTGACTCTGGTGGGGCGCGCGCCGACTCCGGCCGTTAAGGCGAAGGGTAGGGCAAGGCCTCCTCCATACAAATGTTGTGCAAGTTTTGTTCGTTAGTGTTGGCACTACATCATTTTATTTTTTGCTTGTTCATATTGGATATACGCAGAACCTGATGTTGAAATTTAGATTTATTTCAAAAAAAAATATAAAAAAAAAAACATCAAGTTGTAGCTAACAGAAAAATAAGCATATTGACCAAAAATAATAACTGTAGCGCAAACATAAACGAAGAAAAACTTGCACAAAGTTTGTATGGAAAGAGCTTGCCTACCCCTTCGCCTAAATGCACAGAGCGGTCGCGGCGCGGTGCGGGGCGGCGGCGGTTTTAAATTTTTGATCTTTCCGAAACTGTTGATTGTCGATTACTGCTTCATACTCGTATGTCCCACACGCCGCCTCCGCTCAGCGATAGTTAAATTGCTAACATCATTTGTTTAATGCTTTAAAGGTTTAGTACGACTAGCCCTGACTTCTAAATTGTTATTCATGCTACAATAGAAATGTACATACCTACATATATGAGCACAAGGAAGCGGGATAGATTAAGATGCAAGAGATTTTAGATTACGCCAGCCTTTCTTAACTTCTGCGGTAAGTGTGTGTGTAGATGCTTTGGATTTACGCCTATGTCTTTGTTTTTCTATCCTGATGATGTGCCTTTTACCTTTTATATGAATACTCTTCTCCTTCACTATTCGTTTGGATCTGCTCTGTGTTGAATGTATAGTGAGCACACAATCAAAACATTGACTGTCCGGCTTACGTATATACAAAATACGGTCCGAGACGAAAATATGCGCATGGGGCAACAACAAGCCTCCGCCCGTCCCCGCTTCGTCTCTGACGTTGCACGGTTTTCTCGCATCGTATTTGTCGTTGTTGTCGCACGTTACGCCACATTCGCGTAGTGTCGCCTCGCACAGTAGACTCGCCAGAACGCCCGGAGGAAGCCGGCCGCCCGCCCCGCCCCCGAGCCCGGACCGGACGGCCGCGAACCGTCCGGCGCTCGTAGAGCTCGCTAGATTTCGACCGGACCGAATTATTGTAGCGTGTAAATCGTCCCGGGCCGAAACATCACGAACGATGTTCGGGATTGGGCGAATTTCGAGGAACAGAGTCTGGCTACTGCAAAAGTTTGGCTGATTTAAAGAATCTTGAGCGGGCAATACTTTGTTTACTGAGTTATTTGACTTTGATATTTTTTTATTTTTTATTTAACGGGCATTGTCAATATTTGTAGTGTTATCATTTACCCGTTGCGAATTGTTGAAACAACATATGGTTTTGCGTTAATTATTTGATGGCCTTGAATTTAATTTAAAATATGTACGGATTGAACAACAACGGACTGTAAACTATTCAAACACATTCGTTATCTTTTATTCTAATTTGCCAATTATACATATTTTCCATTATAAAGTCGCCACATCGTTAATTAACTTTATAGATTATTAAGTATCAATAAAATTATAGTAGGTTAGCATAAAAAGAAACAGTATAAAGTGTGTCAATAAAAAAAAACTTGGATCGACTTGCAATAGCCAGACTTCAAACGTACAATCGGTAAAACGTTCGCGTCGGTAAACAAGCTTAGTCAATTGAAAAGCAAAACGAGATTGGAAATTCGCTCGGTCCCGGGCCGGTCCTGACCCGGTGCCCGGTGTTGTGTGCAGCGCGCTCGGCTTCCTCCGCGCGGGCGGCGCCGGCGCCGGCACCGGCGCGCATGGGCGCGCTGCTGCCGCGCCCCGCCGCCGCCGCCGCCGACGCCGCGTCGCCCGCCTGCCTGCGCGCCGTCACGCCGCGCCGCCGCGCCGCCCGCCGCGCCGTCGCGCCGCCGCCGCTGCGCCCGCTCCCGCGCGCCGCCGCCGCCCCCACCCCCGCCCTCGCGCCCCTCCCCGCCGACGCCGGCTGCGAGCTGGCGGCCGACGCGGGCTCGCTCCTCGGCGCGCCGTCCAACGACATACCGTTCCCGGTTCGCGCGGGGAACGGCCCGTCGCCCCTGTGCTCGCCCGTGACGGTGCGCGGCGAGGAGGAGCTGCCGAGCTGCGGCGAGTACCGGCTGTGCCCGGAGGCGGGCGCGGGCGCGGGCGCGGGCGGGGAGGCGGGCGGCGCGCGCGCCTACGCCACGCTGCCGCGGAACGCGCGCGGGCTGGCGGGCGCGCTGTGGCGGCGCGCGCCGCTGCCGCCGCGCCGCACCACGCCGGACGGCACCGACATTTACTACTGGTGCGACGTGCCGAAGCGGAACGGTAGGTTACGCGGTTTTCGAAACGTCAGCTTTCAGGTGAGACATTTTCCAGGGTTGACACAACTGACGCCGCGACGCGACACATGACATAATTAAACCTACCCTTCTTGTAATTCACACTGCGAGTAGGACCAGAGTCGCTGTACTGTCGCATACCGCACTCGGTACACGAGCGCCGTTGGGCCACGAGCGCTCCTAGCTACCACAAATGCTAAAGGGGGCAGTGAAATACTACTATACTACTCTTTTGAGTAGCCGACTTTCTTTTGCGAAAAATAATACGACACGCAAACTAGAATACAAAATTTGTATTTCGAAATAGTTTCTGGACCATTTGAAAGGAATTCAATAGTAAAAACGCAAAACAAATAAAATTAATATTAATAGCGTAAGGGACAATTTTCATACAAATTGATGACCACTGAGTTACTCGATTTATAGATATTTACAGTACTTAAATATCTACCAAAACTATCGAAATTAATAGCCCCTTTTACAATCACTAAGCAGGAAATTGAAGTAGGGACAATTCTTTTAAAATATGCAAATTAAGCAAATGTGTAGTAAACTTATAGTAGAATGGCCAAATTAAACTTCTGCTTATACTCTTTTGAAAATACAGGCGAGAGTGTATGTATATCTGTCTGTGGCAGAGCTGGACGACGGCGCGTACAACCCGCTGTGGGCGATGCGCGGGTTCACGCAGACGTTCGCGCTGTGGAAGGAGGGCAAGCGCGCCTCCTCCGCGCCGCTGCACGCCTACCTCACCTACGTCACGCTGCCGTGGTGGTGCATCGCCAAGGGTGAGTGCCACAGACCAGCGGCCGTGTCATGGTTATAGTACATTGTTTAACGAGGGGCGAACGATCTGATGACTCGAGTTTGCAATTTTTTTACGTCCCGATGTAATCACAATGTTTTCATCACATTTGCGAGGTAATAAATAACTCCAAAACTAATCAAAATTGAAAAAATCGACCACTTCATCTCCAGTATCAATGCACGGGTGCCGAAAACAGCGCGCAGCGCGCGCGCACCTTCAATCAATATTGCGACCAATCAGAGAGCAGTATTCTTGTGGAGCGTGGCCAACCAGAACTTTAAACCAATCAGATCACAGAGAAACTCATAACTCTCTAGGGAGTTATGAAAATCCATAACTCCCGCGGGAGCTAAATCGGTTATAACTACTCTATACGCCTGCGTACAATAAGGCCCTTTACAAGCAAGTGTGATGAAAATATTAACAATAATCGTATGGCATTTATTTTCGAACCGTGATATATTTGAGAAGACAAGTACGGTTGCCTGTTTGTTGCACTTTTACCGCATACTTGTCAGAACATGACGACGACGATTAGTGATAAAATGGCAACCATTATGGGCCCGCTTACAGTCAGCATCAAAAGTACCTACGCGTGTAAAGGTGTCAAAAGCTCTTATGCCCTTATTTATAAAGACTTTTCAAATGCGTTGCTACTTTTGATGCTGACTCAATCTTCCGACTTATGTATGCTAGTTTAAATATTTTCAATAGCTAAAGATGAAAAGAGAGTCGGTTTGACCACGGGAAATTGTGCCGACATTAGTCGTATATGTTTTAAAGTATGGATTTATCTATCTATATAAGTATGTACATCGTCGTCTAGTACCCATAGTACAAGCTTTGCTTAGGTCTACATATTTGTGTAAGATTGTCCAATATTTATTTATTTGTTTATATCATATTGCCCTAGAAACTTACAACTCGTAGTCGAGCGTTTTTGACGTTTCGTAAAAGTTGCTGATTTGACTATAAGTGAACCGTTTTACTACTTTGTAAGACTAACTGGAAGAGATTATTTATTTTATTTATATAGATGGATAAATACTTAAATAGAAAACATTTAAGACCCCGGAACAATTTTATTTTCTTGTTCATCACACAAATAAAAGATACAAGTTAAATAAGTGTTAAAATGTCTGTCTGGTGCGTTTTGCAGATATCCTGGACCATCGTGAGGAGCCGATACTGACGTTCTGAGCGACTGCGCACGTGCCCTCAATTCACACCCTCGCGACACACCACCACACAATTCAGAATATAGACTGTAA
This sequence comes from Notocelia uddmanniana, assembly GCA_905163555.1. Classification (NCBI taxonomy): domain Eukaryota; kingdom Metazoa; phylum Arthropoda; class Insecta; order Lepidoptera; family Tortricidae; genus Notocelia; species Notocelia uddmanniana. The sequence goes on from LR991055.1 coordinate 31,853,738, forward strand.
CTCATACATAAGTTCAAGTAAATATGGGTCTTATTACACAGATAACTGTATATGTTTATGGGTAGTTGGGTAGCGATCAAATTTATGCTTCATCATCATATCGGCCGAAGGATGTCCACTGCTGGACATAGGCCTCCCCCGAAAAGTATCACAATGACCGGTCCTGCGCCACCCGCGTCCAGCGGACTCCCGCGACTGCACCAGGTCATCAGTCCACGTTGTGGGGGGGCAATCAAACCAAATTATGGTTCCTCAATGACTTTCCAATTTATGGTTAAGGCTTTTAATTCGTCAACAATTTAATTGGTTCCGTTCTGACACAAAAGCTACTCATATAAATTTTATGAGTTTTTTTGTATCACAATGGAATCAATTAAATTGTAGACGAAAGAAATGCCCTAAAACTATGATCTTAAAATTTGGTCCCCGCCCCATAGGTAAAAAAGTACCCAGTAGGGTGTAAGGTCCCTCTTGTTGTGACGTGTTCGAATAGACATTACATATTTAATATTAACACAAAACAAATGACTTCGAACACTCCACACCTTAAAAACTTAGTTTTTCACCTGTCGAGGGGTGCGTGGTCAAACCCAATTAATCGAAATAATTGTTTTTTGAAAATAAGAACTCAACATCCGTTACGCAGTTCTAGTTTCAAAAAACTTTTTACCCTTTATCGGGTTTGACCGCACACCCCTCGCTATACGTAAAACTTAAAATGGGGCGCAGTACGATCGGTGTGGATCGGTTCTCCATACAAACGTATTTACGCTCTCATTTTAAAACGCCATGCTAGAATAACATGAAACTTTGTATACACAATGGGATCCGGCATATCTAGGTCGGAAATTAGTTTCTGTTGCTAGAAATTGAAAAAGAAAAAAAAATACAGCGGTTTTTTGAGTTTTTTATTGCTTGTATGAAAACCTTAATAATCGCTGTATTTTTTCGCCATTATAATTTCAAGCAACAGAAACTAATTTCCGCCCTAGACAAGCTGGATCCCATTGTGTATACAAAGTTTCATGTTATTCTAGCATGGCGTTTTAAAATGAGAGCATAAATACGTTTATATGGAGAACGAAACGTACTGCGCCCTCTTAAGGCTCCTATTGCATAGGCACCGATTACTGTCGCCGAGTATTTGACGCCGGCTCTTCTCGTGGCAGAGATTTATCTTTCCGAACCATAGTTTAGTTAGTAGTTTGTTGACATTCATATGTGCATAAAATATTCCTGATGGACGATTCACACCAAACGGCCGGAGTCGGCGCGCACGCCACCAGAGTCAAAGGAATTCAAACCCTCCATACAGAAGCTAGGCTTCGTATCCAAACGGCAGCGGCAGAGCCGGCGGCAGCCGATCGGCTGCCCGTAACCCATTGAAATATGAAATTTAACATCTGTATGGAGGGTTAGAATTCATTTGAATGTAGTGGGGTGCGCGCCGACTCCAGCCGTTCGGTGTGAATCGTCCATAAGTTGATAAGTTGAAGAATAAATAAGTTTGACTTTAACTTTACACGGTGATTAATGATTATTATTACAATTACAATCACGTGTGCTGTCAGCTTGTATGCCACCGACGTGGTATATGAAAAAAAATGTACACAATATTCAAGTGGGGCCTTACTTCTTTTCTTTATTATATCGTGGTCGCAAATGTATCCAAAATGTCATTGTAAAATCAACCATATGTTGAAATACAGTTAAAATTTCAACAAAATGCTTTCAGAGCGTAAAATCTAAAGCAGGTGTTCCCAAACTTTTTTTTCACATAGACCACTTTCAAATGTTAACTGGTTGTGGTAGACCCCCTACACCACATTTCTACCATATTCCCAAAGCCGTCATTTTTTTTGTCACGCCAACGTAGACCCCCGTCGACGTAGACCACTTTGGGAACCCCTGATCTAAAGATATCCTAAACGAAATCAAGCGAGGGTGCAGACTTTGCCTTACACTACGGTATTTGTCCATACTTAGATATTGAGTTTTATTTACTATTTTAATTGAAGATATAGTCATTTTATTTTAGAACACTGTTCATATCATTCCAGTTAGTTAGGCCAACAAATTGTCTTGATATTATTATCCTAAACTATATATAAAATATGATAAACGTCAACTATTATATAATATTTCTGAACGAGATGTGTTCACAGTGAAATGTAAAAATGTCGATGCATTGAAATTTAACTTACGTACGTTAACAACTGTGTTATGTCATTCTATCCATATTCTTTACACTCATTTGATGTGTGATACTTATCAAAACCATTAAGTGCCAGTAAGAACGAAGAATATAGTTTATTCCCGGATACAAAGACAAAAAAAATAAAGGCATTTTAACTACAATAGGTTTGTGATCGTTTATGTAAAAGGCCAGGTTTTATTATAGTTTGGTAGTTTTTGACGTTTTGTAAATATTTGCTGATTTGAATATCAATAAAATGCAGTATTCCGTTCGAACAAATGATTTTGATATGCATCCACACATATTTATCAGAACTAAATTCGGTCTTCTTGAACAATATGTCCTTGCTATTCCGCTAAAATAGTTATTTGTTCAATAAGAGAGCAAAGTAGATTTTTGCTGCGAGTGTTGATGTTGAGTCCCGAGGAAGTGAAAGATTCTATAATTGAATCACGAGCGTAGCGAGTGATTCAAAATTAGAATCTTGAGCGTAGCGAGGTACTCAAAGACACGAGATGCAAATATCTTTGCTCTCGTGTGATATCAGTAATCAGTAATCAGTATGTTTATTGCTTTCATAGGTTTTACAGGTGATACATTATAATATTTGGTCAGCTATGAAACCCTGTAGGGCACTGCAATACATCTTAAATCTAACTTAACTGCTACACATATTTTAAAACTATAGGTCCATAACAAATATTTTAACATGTAGTTTTGAATCTACTATTCTAAAAACATACTATTAACTATCAAAAAACTCTCGCAATGTGTAAAAACAGTTATCTAACAAATATCTAGTAATTTTTCTATTAAATGAAGTATTTGTCTCTTCATCTCTTATAGTCTTTGGCAGTTTATTATATACCTTTATACACATTAAGTGTGGACTAGAGGCATGCATTTTTAACTTAGATGTTGGTATTGGGATTTTATCTCTAGGGCGTAAGTTAATATTTGAAGGTTTTTTTGCTGCTGGGAAAAACTGTTTATACTTTCGTAGAAATTTACATAGTTCAAATATGTACAAAGATGTCAGAGTCATAATATTAAGCTTAAGAAAATGTGGTCTGCAGCTATCCATTTGGTTTATATTAACTAAAATCCTTATACATTTTTTCTGCAATAAAAAGAGATCGTTAACATTTGTACTGTTGCCCCATATAATAATACCGTACCGTAACCACGATTGGGCAAATGCGTGGTAGGCACATAGAGCTGTATTAAGATCAGTATGTTTTTTTATTTCCATTAAGGCATAGGTAAAGCTTGAAAGTTTTGAAGTTATTTTTTGTATGTGAAGTTTCCAGTTCATGTTAGTATCAATTTCAAGTCCAAGGAGGTTTGATGAGTTAATGCATTCCAACGTCTGGTTATTGAAAGTAAAATCTATATTTAAATTGCTTTTTTGGTGTGGCTTATATTGCATAATCTTTGTTTTGGCTAGGTTCAATTCAAGGTTGTGAAGATGGAGCCAGTCGACAACTTTGGATAGAATGTTATGTAAAATGGAGTTTAAGTTGTTATTATTGGTAGAATAAGGGAAAACAATAGAAATATCATCAGCGAAAAGGACACATGTATGATCTAGTATTTTGGGGAGATGGTTTATGTAAATTAAAAATAATAGACATCCAAGATTACTTCCCTGTGGTATAGAGCCTGACAAGTTTTTCTTTTTTGACATTACATTTTCTATTACTTTGGTCTTAGAATTATGGTACTCTATTTGGACTAACTGTGTTCGGTTTGACAAGTAAGATTGGAACCATTTATGAGTAATGCCTCTCACTCCTATATTGTAGAGTTTCTTTAATAAAATTTTATAAGACACTTTGTCATAGGCTTTGCTCATGTCCAGTAAAATACCCACGGCGTAATCCTTGTCATTTATAATATTATGTATTTCTTGAACGTATTTATAAAGAGCTAGTACCGTTGACCTATTTTTACGAAAGCCGTTCTGGTTTTCACATAAAATATTAAATCTCTCACAAAATGCATAGAGCTGATTAGCCATTATTGTCTCTATAATTTTTGCGAATGTGGGCAATAGGGAATTGGACGATATTGCGCTGGGTTACTGTGGTCTCCTTTCTTAAAAATTGGCTTTACTACCGACGACTTTAGATTGTCTGGCATTACACCTTCACTAAAAGATTGGTTTGCGATAAATGTAAGGGGTATCGTTAATTCTTTGGCGCATTGTCTTATTAGAGATGGAGGTAGCTCATCGTAGCCATGGCTTTTTTTGTTTTTAAGTTTACGTATTATTTTGAATAAATCTGCATCACTGATTGGGCTTAAGTAAAAAGAGTTGGTGGGTGAATCGATATTCGTGTAAACTTCAGGCTCAGATGTTGAACTTATTTTGTTTATATTTTGACTACCAAGGGATAAAAAATAGTCATTAAATGAGTTTGCAACTAGGTATGGATTATCTGTTAGTTTATTTGAAACTCTCAGAGACAGGTTTTTGTGTGTTTTCTTTGGAGTTTTGTTTGAATTTTCTTTTATAATTTGCCACATACCTTTCATGATATTTTCAGATTTGTTTATTCGCCTAATATTTTGTATTTTTTTGGAGTATTTTACAGCAACTTTTAAGATTTTTTCATAGTTTTTATAATAGGTTTGTAGAACATCGCTTTCTGTTTTAGATAACATTACTTTTAAGAGCCGTTTTTGTTTACACGACTTTTTTATACCGACGGTTAGCCATTTCTTTTTAGTTTTAAATCTTAATTTCATTTTAATAGTGGGTATTGTCCTATTGAGGACTTCTATTATTTTAGCTAAGAAGCTATTATAATTTTCATTTACATTATTTTGTAATGAAATTATAGAGTTCCAATTTATTTTTTGAAGTTCCTTTTTAAATGTGTTTATATTGTTTTCATTAAAGATTCTTTTTTCAGTAAACCATATTTTTGTTTTCGTATCATATAGCGGTAAATAAATTATGACGCCTTTATGGTCTGAGAAACCGTACTCATTTACAGAGGTCTTCATTTCCGGGTCCTGAAAGTTTGTGAATACTAGGTCTAGACAGCTAGAGCATGACTGCGTGATGCGTGTTGGCTCTTTTATTTTTTGCTTAAAATTATAAGTTAGGAATAAATTTAATATAGTCTGCGTTAATTTTGATTTATCTAGAGCATTTATATTAAAGTCGCCGCCTATAATAATATTTTTACATTTATCTGTCAATGAAAGTTGCTTTAGGAGTTTTTCCAAACAATTATAGAAAATTTCAAACTCTCTATTTCTTTGTGGCCAGTAAAGTGTAATAAATATGGTGTTGAATTTTTTAAGCTCTACGGCACACATTTCAAAAATACATTCTTTACTCATATTTCCTAAATCTTGTCTGTCTAAGAACTCTATATTTTCACGCAGAAATATGCAAACGCCACCGCCTTCGGTATGTTGCCTGCAAAAGCTGGATGCTAAGTTGTAGCCGTCCAGTTTTAATAAGTTTTTTTTCTTTGTTGTTACCCACGTTTCTGTAATGCATATGGCTTGAAGTTTAATTTCCTCTGTCAGTTCTTCTATCAGGTGCAGTTTATTCCTCATACTTTGCATATTTTGGTATAGTGTTACAAATTTATTTGCGAAAAAAAGGCTCAGCATTTCCACTGTGACTTTTATATTGGGTTGTATTATATGTATTTATATTCCTTAAGTCGGTAGAGTTGTTTGTATCCTTGTTTTGGAGAGATCTCTTCGGTGGGTGGGTATTATGGTTCTGGTCGTGTTGTCCTGTGAGTTTTCCATCTATGTATAACTTGTTGTTCTTTATAACTGCGTGGTGTCCTTCTTTTCTGGCTTTGTATAGAGATTGTTGTAATGCCTGCCTGCTTTTTAGGGATTCTTGGTCAAGGAATTCGGAAATCCATACGCCTGTGTTCTTAAAGTAAGCTCTGTTATCAAGTAGGTATTTTGTCACCTTTTTACTTAAGAGCTCTATCACTATAGGTCTTCTTGGTCCTTTTCTACCGATCCTGGTGCAGGTTTCCATATACTCAACTAAATTCACATTGAGGATATCCTGGAAAATGTATAAAATGTGATCATAAAGCTCAGCATCATTTTCCCAGGGATTTTCATGAAGTCCATATAACACAACTTTTTTCTGACTGATTTCATTTTTATATTCTGAGCAGTGGATGCAATTTGCAGAGTCTGTCTGGTTTTCTGAAGAAGTTTGGCCGAAAACGGTTGTTAGCTTGTTTATCTCCTCAATTTCAGTCTTTAATTTTTTGTGTTCTTTCTCTATGGAAATAATAGTCTTATTTATTTTACTTATAGCTTGTTTGTGGTTGTCTTGTACTAATTTCATAGTATTATTCGTTTGCGCAATCTCATTTCTCAACTCTGTCATTGTTTTATTTATTTCAGAGAGCAGTGTTTTTTTAAGCTCAGAGATTAATGACTGCCTGTTTTTTTCTAGTTTTTTATCTAGTAATTGTTCAAATTTTTCTAAAGTTATTGTCGCGGCAACATTAGATGGTAGGGATGTACCTTGTTGGGTTGTTGTTGAGGTAGTATCTACGTGTAGGGTGTCTCCTAAAATACTCGAGTCATCGAAGCATGGTGTTATGTTCAGTGCTGGATGGGACTTTTTTCTTAAGGTGATGTTATTTGTCTCAGAATATTTTTCACGATAGCACTCTTCATCGCTGTCCCGCAAGCGGACTGGTGTGTTTAAGTTGCCCATTTTCGGCTCTTTACAGCTGCAGGATGGACATTTCCAGGCTTTCCTGTGTTCAAGGTCCGGTGTGCTGTAGAAACTTTTATATCTCTCAAAAGACATGCCAGCGCATTCTAAGTCGTATTTGCAGTTGCATGACTTACACGTGAGATACTGTCTGTTTGGGATTTTTCCCAAGCATCCTGAACACGTTTGCTCCATTTTGAATAAGGCGCCCTCTATCGTCGGGTAGCGGTTCGAATGGTATTACTCTATGGATGAAGCAGTCGATCGATGAGTTGTTCTACTATTGAATAATAGATGTCGCTAGTAAAACGGACGCAATTCGAATTTTAACAACTATTATTTTAGGTTATTTCTTCAAAATACGCACAAATGTTTGTTTTCTTGGTTTGTAAACTATGTTTTATCACTCTTTATAACATTGTTTATATTAATTAACTAGTTTTTGTATAAGTTTCTTAACCCTTCACTGATTAATCACAACAACACGTCTTGTTTCTATTTTTATTCACAGTTTTTGTAATCGTTGATGTAATTTACAGATAACACTTCCTCATGTACTTTACATTATGAAAAAGATAATAATGCTAACTATGCACTGTAATGTAACTTTAAATATTTTTAAACGAAATATATTTACGTAGCCGATGTTGTTCGTGACGCTAGCGCCACCTCTACTGATACATACAACTTTTCACCTCAGCGGCGAGAACATATAACGTAAAGGAATAGTGGTAGAGATAATGAAGTTACTTAAACTAACCTATGATATGAAAAATTAAAAAGTTAGTTTTTTCACGCTCGCAGTAAAATTGCATTTTGCTCACTGGTTTCAAGCTGGAAAAGTCGTTTTCACGCTCGCAGCAAAATTGCATTTTGCTCACTGGTTTCAAGCACCAAAACCGTCATTTTCGAGCCGCTGAGGTGAACTTTTTTTTTTAGCGGAATAGCAAAGAAATATCGTTCAAGAAGCTTGTCATGGATTCCCGCAAAGTAACGCCTGATTCTATCAATTACCCAAATTCGGTCATTGAATGACATAATTATGTTCCTATGTTTAAGTATACTTGTTTACTAGTAACCCGGTTGAATGATCTCGTTTATTTGCTATATTCTAGTCACACCGAGGCCTAAATACTACAAGTGCAAAGCTTTGTGAAACGGATTTGAATATAAATGGCCAGAATTGATATTAATGGAAATTTGTAATAAAACGTTTTAAATACCCGTATAAAGACTTCCAATGCACTGGCAAACACAATGTAATTAACAACAGAACTATCGATTAAGACTTATTATGTTAAGCCATAGAATACCCGAAGGTGGGTCTGAGGAGAGTATTAAAAAATAGAAAAAATGGTTTTCTCTTTGATTGTTTATGTACACCTGCCCGGCTAGTATGATAGCTTATACCGTCACGTTATATGGCAAAAATGTACTGAAACGTCACATAAAACGTGACGGTATAAGCTATCATACTAGCCGGGCAGTTCGATTGTTTTTGTGGTACTCAGGGAATTAAATGGTGCGGCAATGTCCATCTTATTTCAATGCCGTAAGGGTTTAAAAGTGACTGAAGTTTACATTCCAAGACCTATATACAAATTACAATTAATTGATTGTTATTTTATTATATACATATATTAATTTAAAAATTTCTTCACTTCAGAATTGTTAAAAGTAAGCATTCACTGGAAATGTCCAGTAAAATGTTTATTTTCGCGCTGAATATGGCTAGTGGCGCCACGGGCTGTTCATGAAACCGGGCCGAACGATGTCGCTCGTTGAGCTGGCGAGCGCCGGTGGTAGTTAGGTACTGGCGCGGCGGGTAGATGGCGCTAAAACTGGTTTATACATGATTAAATATTATTTTACGTCCTCCAACTCTTGTTTCCTCAATCTTCCTCTCTATTATCGTTTGAAATAGAACATGGTGCCGTATTTAGTGTCCCAATATATTCCCTCTTCTGCATTCTATAGCATTGATAATATTGCCTAGTTTCCTTTCCAACACTTTTTCGTTGGTTATTCTTTCTGTCCAGCTTATCCCCTTAAAAAAAACAGGATCAATCTTTGGCTTTTTGCTTTGAATTGTAAATGTTTCTTTATTATATTATTAAGGGACAAGTTTTTTTACACAAATCGTACTAGTCCCATAGTAAGCTCATTAAGGCTTGGTACTAGACGACGATGTATTAAATAGATATATACTTAAATACATAGAAAACGTCCAAGTCTCAGGAACATATGTCTCTGCTCACCACAGAAAAAAAAATGCCCTTACCGGGATTCGAACCCCGTACCTCTAGCTTCGGAAGCAGTGACACTAGGTACCAACTAGGCTAAACAGGCCGACAAACATCTTTAGTGTCTGTAAACGTGATAATATCTTTAATTTAATCAAGTGTATTCTTCAGGTGGTCGCAAACTGACGCGTTCCTATCTAGGCAAGCAAAATAGTGATCTAGTAGGAACCTTGCGGGCTTGATGGTTAAAATGTTGACAGTTTCAGTTAACCTTTTAGACGCTCTGTCAAATACAAAAGCTGAGGGAGGGCCTACCGCGAACTTCTAAAATCGAACTTCGTATCGTACCGACCCTTTCCGTCGTATAGTATATAACACGAGAGTGAAAGGGACGGCACGACACGAAGTTCGATTTTAAGTTCGCGGTAGGCCATCTAGCACATCTGCGCCATGACACCGGATCGTCAAACACGAGGTGATGGGTTGTGCGTAATATGCCCATTCCGTCCACCGATATTCTAGATACTAAATAAATAAATACTAAATAGATACTAAATGCTTGAAACCAGTGAGCAAAATTGCATTTTGCTCACTGGTTTCAAGCACCAAAACCGTCATTTTCGAGCCGCTGAGGTGAACATTTTTTTTTAGCGGAATAGCAAAGAAATATTGTTCAAGAAGCTTGTCATGGATTCCCGCAAAGTAACGCCTGATTCTATCAATTACCCAAATTCGGTCATTGAATGACATAATTATGTTCCTATGTTTAAGTATACTTGTTTACTAGTAACCCGGTTGAATGATCTCGTTTATTTGCTATATTCTAGTCACACCGAGGCCTAAATACTACAAGTGCAAAGCTTTGTGAAACGGATTTGAATATAAATGGCCAGAATTGATATTAATGGAAATTTGTAATAAAACGTTTTAAATACCCGTATAAAGACTTCCAATGCACTGGCAAACACAATGTAATTAACAACAGAACTATCGATTAAGACTTATTATGTTAAGCCATAGAATACCCGAAGGTGGGTCTGAGGAGAGTATTAAAAAATAGAAAAAATGGTTTTCTCTTTGATTGTTTATGTACACCTGCCCGGCTAGTATGATAGCTTATACCGTCACGTTATATGGCAAAAATGTACTGAAACGTCACATAAAACGTGACGGTATAAGCTATCATACTAGCCGGGCAGTTCGATTGTTTTTGTGGTACTCAGGGAATTAAATGGTGCGGCAATGTCCATCTTATTTCAATGCCGTAAGGGTTTAAAAGTGACTGAAGTTTACATTCCAAGACCTATATACAAATTACAATTAATTGATTGTTATTTTATTATATACATATATTAATTTAAAAATTTCTTCACTTCAGAATTGTTAAAAGTAAGCATTCACTGGAAATGTCCAGTAAAATGTTTATTTTCGCGCTGAATATGGCTAGTGGCGCCACGGGCTGTTCATGAAACCGGGCCGAACGATGTCGCTCGTTGAGCTGGCGAGCGCCGGTGGTAGTTAGGTACTGGCGCGGCGGGTAGATGGCGCTAAAACTGGTTTATACATGATTAAATATTATTTTAGTTTCATTTATGGTTCCTAATATAATTTATATAGTATAACCAATCGAACGCTCTGACGTGTCGATATAGTGACCAAAAATTATCGTTCAACCGGCAGCACTTAAGTATCAAACAAGTCCCATTTATTTATTTACTTGGGGCATCAATAGCAATACAATACAAAACTTAAACAATAGCCAATGACAGATTTCCACAAAAATACAACAAAAAAAAGCCAACCTTAGTGGTAGCAAAAAAAAAGAATCTATTCGTTCAATGTTATTGGGGTAGGTACGTAATGTATGCCGTTAAGAAACATGATACTAAATAAAATAAAGCAATATTAACCCTTAATTGGACAAAAAATGTGAATAAATGTCCCCAAATTAAGCCTCGGACAGTCCAAATGATTTCGGACAGAAAACAAAAAGACAGCCAAATTTTTGGTCACCCTGCCGTACATTGCCAAATTAATAGCGATTCCTGCTTCGATTTAAAAGAGCAAATGTACTATTAGTTTATATTATATTTGAAGATGTGGCCCATACAAGCCCAAGAACCAAACCATAATAACATAATATAATAATATAACTAACGTTAGAAACAAGTGAACCTCAAGAGTTTCCAGTAATTGTTATGTCAGTGAAACGGATAATTATTTTTGTAATCCGTAGCCATGTTACTGCGGCGGTCGCAGGACGCGACCATTGTAATGGAATTTGTATCTAATCGAGAATCTATCGGCGAATGTGCATAGACGTTTTATATAATTTGACGGAATTAAATAATCGCAAGCAAGCTGACTTTCATTGTGTCCTGCTCCTGACCTTAGTATTTAGTATCTAGAATATCGGTGGACGGAATGGGCATATTACGCACAACCCATCACCTCGTGTTTGACGATCCGGTGTCATGGCGCAGATGTGCTAGATGGCCTACCGCGAACTTAAAATCGAACTTCGTGTCGTGCCGTCCCTTTCACTCTCGTGTTATATACTATACGACGGAAAGGGTCGGTACGATACGAAGTTCGATTTTAGAAGTTCGCGGTAGGCCCTCAGCTTTTGTATTTGACAGAGCGTCTAAAAGGTTAACTGAAACTGTCAACATTTTAACCATCAAGCCCGCAAGGTTCCTACTAGATCACTATTTTGCTTGCCTAGATAGGAACGCGTCAGTTTGCGACCACCTGAAGAATACACTTGATTAAATTAAAGATATTATCACGTTTACAGACACTAAAGATGTTTGTCGGCCTGTTTAGCCTAGTTGGTACCTAGTGTCACTGCTTCCGAAGCTAGAGGTACGGGGTTCGAATCCCGGTAAGGGCATTTTTTTTTCTGTGGTGAGCAGAGACATATGTTCCTGAGACTTGGACGTTTTCTATGTATTTAAGTATATATCTATTTAATACATCGTCGTCTAGTACCAAGCCTTAATGAGCTTACTATGGGACTAGTACGATTTGTGTAAAAAAACTTGTCCCTTAATAATATAATAAAGAAACATTTACAATTCAAAGCAAAAAGCCAAAGATTGATCCTGTTTTTTTTAAGGGGATAAGCTGGACAGAAAGAATAACCAACGAAAAAGTGTTGGAAAGGAAACTAGGCAATATTATCAATGCTATAGAATGCAGAAGAGGGAATATATTGGGACACTAAATACGGCACCATGTTCTATTTCAAACGATAATAGAGAGGAAGATTGAGGAAACAAGAGTTGGAGGACGTCCGGGAATCAGTTAGTTGGACCAGATCAAGAAGAAGGTATCTACCTCTCGTTTCGTATCGAGAGGTGAAAGAACTTGCTGGGAGAAGGGCAGACTGGAGAGAACTGCACCGACAAGAGTCTAAGGCTGGGTTGCACAGACTGATGAACGTTAAATATGGCGCCGGCAGCTGTCATCCCATAGAAACTTGTCAAACTTTCCATACATTCAAATTGTAACGAACACAGCTTACGATTACAGACGGTTTGGTGCAACCCAGCCTAACTTATAAACACTGAATGAATGAATGAAGAAACAGTAAGTCGTATGCATTGTATTTGGTAGTTATTGAATGGGAATCCATTAAAAAAACGTGAAAATCACTAAACTATTAGCTGGTCGCTAACCGACCAATCGACCCTACCTAGTGGTAAGATCATCAACCCACGCTCGTCTTTGAAACCACAAACATTTCGAAACAGTAGGATCGTTATAAATTTTATGGTCTCCTTTTATCTGCAATAGCACTCCGGGAGAGTGCGGTGACATCACTCGTTGGACATCGCCGGATATATCGAGCCGTTTTATTACAGAACAAATCACAGGCATCGAGAACTTATATAACCCTGGTAGCCTAACCTGTATGTAGGTTACGACAACGTCACACTCATTTTGAAAGAAAAAAGGTTCATTTGGTGCAAAATGGTACACAACAAGTGTTTTTTAACAAAAATACCGCCTCCTCACTTTTCCACTCTTACTATTAGGCCTTTCCTACTCCAAGATCCCGTTATTTCTCCAAGATCCCGTCGTCAGATCCAGACTTGATGACAATGGGACTAACTAGAAAACATACCCTTGAAAACAAAAAATATTTTTGGAAATCGGTCCAATAGTCTCCGAGTAATCGGTGAACATATATTAAAAATGAATAAAAAAACCGGCCAAGTGCGAGTCGGACTCGCGCACGAAGGGTTAAATTCCGTACCATAATCTATAAAAACGGCAAAAAAATCACGTTTGTTGTATGGGAGCCTTCTTAAATATATATTTTATTCTGTTTTTTAGTATTTGTTGTTATAGCGGCAACAGAAATACATCATCTGTGAAAATTTCAACTGTTTAACTATCATGGTTCATGAGTACATCCTGGTGACAGACGGACTGACAGACTGACAGACGTATGGCCAGCGGAGTCTTAGTAACAGGGTCCCGATTTACCCTTTGGGTACGGAACTCTAAAAAATATTCCGACGAATTGAGAACCTTCTGCTTTTTTGGAAGTCGGTTAAAAAAAGAAGAAAGCAGAAGTGGATATACACCAAAAATGTCACAACTGGTATGCCACCAGGGCTTGTAACCGGTTAATTTCTCCGTACAAAAAACCGGTTAGGAATTTCGTTCTTTCGTTTACTATTTCATGTTTAATCAAGCAATCTAGAAATACACAGTCATAACCTAAATACATTACACAGACCTAGATAAAGAGCGGTGACGCTGATTTTCAAGACAATCAAACATTTGACGCATGTCAAGAACTGACGAGAGCGCAGGTGAATGGCGCCTTATTCGCATTCAGGGCGTCTCCTCCGAAATTCGAAATCCAAACTTCGTATGGTGCCGCCCCTTTCTCTCTCCTGCCATGCACTATGAGTGAAAGGGACGGCACCATACGAAGTTCGGATTTCGAATATCGGAGTAGACCCCCCAGGTTTAAGCAAGCAGCGTTCGAAACGGGAATTCACAAAAACTAATTTACATGGTCTGCATCAAAGGTAGCTACATATATGAACATGTCAAAAGCTCTTATAGCCTTGCAATAAAGAAAAGATTTTCAAATGCGTAGCCACTTTTGATGCTGACAGTAGGTACATGTACCTACATGCATTATGATGTGAAAACGTACGCGGTCGAAGAGCGGGGCATACCTACGAGCTACCACTTAGGGAGCGGACAAGACAGACATCTAGGTGTTGTCAGCGTCTTAATGACGTCACGCTGCGAGGTGCACAGTAATTGTGATCGGGTATTGGTAATTTGTGCAAATGCCCTTTTTTATACAACTACCCCTTTAAGGCCCCCGACGCCTATAGACGCTCGCGACCCCAGAAAAATCAGAAGCGCGTTGCCGGCCCTTTATTAACTTGAGGATCCGTTGTGTGGCCTTCACTCTCAACGCAGCGCATTTTCGGGAGCTCTGGCGACCTTATGGACGATTCACATCGAATGGCTGGAGTGGGCGCACACCCCACTATAGTCAAAGGAATTCGAACCCTCCAATCCCTCCATACAGAAGTTAGATTTCATATTTGAATGGGTTGCGGGCTGCCGCCGGCTCTGCCGCTGCCGTTTGGATACGAAGTCTAGCTTCTGTATGGAGGGTTCGAATCCCTTTGACTCTGGTGGCGTGCGCGCCGACTCCGGCAGTTTGATGTGAATCATCCATTACTCACCACCAGGAACACAACACATACCTACCCCCTTCTTCATAAAACTTAACAAACCTCTGTTAACTAAAAATTGTTTTGGTCCCTTTCTCACAAACATAAATGTCAAAGTGACAGATAAGGACAAACAAACTTTAGCGGCTTGTTAACTAATAGAGGCTAAAGTATAAGTAGTGACGTTCTTATGGCTACAGTGTTCTGTAAGGTGGAAGTACTTTCCCAGTTGGTATGCTGATCTGCTCCAAATATGAGCGAGATGACGTTTCGCTGTGCCCTACCTCTACTGACGTACGTAACTAGCGGGTCCAGGTTTCGAATCTGGCTTAAAGGACTCGCATCCAGGCCATAAACATAAAAAAAAAGGTTTCGAATCCCGGTTTATGTTTGAAGTGGTCCAAACGTTGTGTTAAATCCAGTCGCAACAGTGCTGCCAGCTGTTGACTATGTATTCCGAAGGTTTGCGTGAATGGAATCCCAAAGTTATGATTAAGAGGTTTTCAAAATATTCTGTCTTCACATTTTTGATGGTTTAGTTGCTTGGAAGCAGGTCTATATATTTTTCAAAAGCCTCGGATCTTTCAACGATCTTGTCAATTAGGTCAGGATGGTATCTGAGTAATCATCACTATACTTAATGTAGTTCGACTGTAGTTATTTATGTAGTTAGTGGGGTCAACATTCTACGAAATGAAATGACTGACATAAAGCGAGCGTGTGCTCGGCCCGACACGGAATATTTGCAACCAACGCATATACTCGTATGTAGTGGTATAGTTATTATATCTACAATATCTAAATGGAATTTACTTCGACCATAGGAGAGGAATACGCACTTCACAGTAGGAAGACATTCTATACCTGCAACAATTAAAAAAACACATTATTATTATTAGTAATAGCACGTAATTGGTAGATAAGATAGGACATAATGTCAGATCCTCAGGATTGAGGGAACGAATGATGACGATTGATGAGATTAGATACATTATATATTGATACTTATATTTATTTCCAACGGGAATTTACACAGTAATTTACATTTAATAAATAAAATGAATTGACTAAAACATCTGGTATCTTTATTTGAGGTATGTGATAAGGAGTTAGCTTATTAAATAAGTGAAATACTTCCTAAAGTGTGCATGGAGATGGACGTGATAAGACGTGATTAGGGTCGGAAGGTCGGTAGGGTCGTGGTCCGGCGGTAATGGTGGACATCCGAGATGACAGCAGTGAGCCGGAATGCGCCACGCGCTCTGGCTCGGCAGGGATACCAGCGTAAAACAACAAATTATGACGACGACCTGTTTAGCCTAGTTGGTACTGCCTCCGAAGCTAGAGGTCCCGCCGGGTTCGAATCCTGGCCAGGGCATTATTTGTGCATCTAGCACGGATTTTGTTCTTGGGTCTTGGATATTCTCTATGTATTTAAGTATGTATTTATCTATAGGTATTATAAGTATGTCTATCGTCGCCTTAGTACCCATAGTACAAGCTTTGCTTAGTTAGGGACCCAATATAAAAAAAAAATTATAGACCTTTTATTGTACCTAAGTTTAGTGGTCTGTGGGTAGCAACGAGTACTCGAAGGTAGACGTGGACACTGAAAACTGAGGAAGCTTACAAAGTGGCTTACAACTCCAGTATCACATTGGCGACTATTTGACAAAGGTATGGGAAAAGCTGCGGTCGCCTGCTAGCGCTTCAAACGTGCATGGGTCCGAATCTCGGCTTGTACAGTCAACAGCAAAAGTAGATGATCATTACGGACGACGGATGTCCGTTGTCTCACTCAATAGCCCACCCATTAGTCCACCATATTCACCCAATAGTCCGGTTCATTTAGATTCCATCAATCAGCAATAGTTCCTGTACACCCTGGCGGGTGCTGTCTCTGTGTGCGTCCCATGACACGGGCAGGGGCAGCATCCGCTCGGTGTACTCCTTGCATTTTATTAAATTGTCGAAAGGGCCTCTACGTGTTGGCTATGTTGTACGCGGTTGGTACTTCGGTACCTCGGTACTTCGGCTCCGCGCACGCCTTCCAAAGGTCCGGGACACCATTGTCCCGTGAGCGGAAAAGAAGTACAATAATAATAATAAGTACGACAATGCTTTAGACCGGACTACATACATACATAAACTCATACCTATATGTATTCCCAAAAGGAGTGTAGGCAGAGCACACGAAAATTAATTTCAGTGCCACCTTTAGCAATTGTCGGTTTATACATGGAGAAAATGTGATATTAGACCGGACTAAAATGCAAATAATCTGTGTTATCCGGGTATTGTTAGCGCTGGCATCTCAAGCAGGAAGACATCACTTGTAGGCACGCGCCAGGCGCTGCGAGCTCATTACCGCCAGTCACCGGCGACTTGGTCGACGCCACTCTTCAATAATATACTTTTCGGTTACAACTTCTGATCGAAACCAGCTAAACCTCTCTGAAACTACATATCCAAAGTCAACCAGACAGGTACGTATTTACTGAAAGAAGGTACACGTATAAAACGCTAATTGGGACAAGGTCGCCGAAGCCAATTTGGGCTTTCGGGCATCGACAGTGAAAACTGCAAAGTGATGACCGTGTCAGTGGGTCAGCCGCCAGCTTAAGCCTAGCCCAGCGCCAGACAGTGACGTCATCGCTCGCCGCGTGTGATAATAATTAAATTAGGTTGTAACATTTGTCGTAGGTATGCGTTGTGATATCATCAGAGACAGCTATCACTGGTTGTTTGCAGCTTATTTTTAGCTTAAAAGTAAAAGTAATTTATTCTTCAAATTAGGCATAATTACATGCACCTATGAACGTCAATAAACTACCACCGGTTCGGAAAAATAAACATCTGCCACGAGAAGAACCGGCGTAAGAAACTCGGCGAGGTGTCATTTTTTCAAAACAATATAGAGGTACATTGTATAGTTAAATATAAAATTACAGTGTCAGCTACCACAAAACTACAATGCTACAGTAGAAAAGCTATTTTCACGATCTGTGCTGGACGTTATCACTGCCAAACATCCCTATCCACGATAAAAGTAAAAAAGTAAAAGTAAAAGTAGTTTATTCTTCAAATTAGGCATATTACATGCACCTATGAACGTCAATAAACTACCACCGGTTCGGAAAAATATACCTCTGCCACGAGAAGAACCGCCGTAAGAAACTCGACGATGTGTCATTTTTTCAAAACAATATACATTATATAGTTAAATATAAAATTACATTACTACAAAATAACTTAAATAACAATGCTACAGTAGAAAATATATTTTCGCGATAGATTACCCGTGCAGGACGCTATCACTGCCAAACATCCCTATCCATGATGTAATCGTTTATCTTATAATATGCTCTTGATATAAGTGTTTGTTTTACTGCAGATTTGAATTTACAATTGCTAAGTTCAGTAATGTGTTTAGGAATTTTATTGTAGAATTTGATACAATTTCCTAAGAACGACTTTTTTGCCTTTACTAGTCTATAGAAGGTTATTTTGAGTTTCCCAGTATTTCTCGTGGCTATTGGTTTATCAGCGTTCGTTGGAAAATTGCCCAAATTCTTCCTAACATACATTATTATTTCAAATATGTATAGGGACGGCAGGGTTAGAATATCTATTTCTTTGAAAAATTCTCTTAATGAATCACGCGACCCCAAGTTATAAATTGCTCGGATAGCCCTTTTTTGCAAAATAAAAACAGTTTCAATATCTGCAGCTGATCCCCATAAGATAAGACCATAAGTAATTATACTATTAAAATAAGCAAAGTAAACTAACCGTGCCGTTGCCACATTGGTAAGCTGCCTTATTCTCCTGACTGCAAATGCAGCAGAGCTCAACCTACTTCCTATCGCTGTTATATGGGAACCCCACTGCAATAATGAGTCCAATGTAATACCTAAGAATACAGATGTAATCGTAACCATATTGTGCTTTTGAATTAAGTGTACGTTTTACTACAGATTTAAGTTTTGAATTGCTAAGTTCACTAATGTGTTTAGGAATTTTATTGTAGAACTTTATACAATTTCCCAAGAACTACTTTTTCGCCTTTACTAGTCTATAGAAGGTTATTTTGAGTTTCCCAGTGTTTCTGGTAGCTATTGGTTTATCAGCATTCGTTGGTAAATAGCACAAATTCTTCCTAACATACATTATTATTTCAAATACGTATAAGGACGGCAGGGTTAGAATATCTATTTCCTTGAAAAATTCTCTTAATGACTCACGCGACCCCAAGTTATAAATTGCTCGGATAGCCCTTTTTTGCAAAATAAAAATCGTGTCAATATCTGCAGCTGATCCCCACAAGATAAGACCATAAGTAATTATACTATTAAAATAAGCAAAGTAATCTAACCGTGTCATTTCCACATTGGTAAGCTGCCTTATTCTCCTAACTGCAAATGCAGCAGAGCTCAACCTACTTCCTATCGCTGTTATATGGGAAACCCACTGCAATTTTGAATCCAATGTAATACCTAAGAATACAGTTGTCTTAAAAAATGCTACCGTTTGACCATTAAGTTTAATATTTGTGTCTAAGTTTCTATTTGATGAGTTCGCTAGAGAGAATTTCATACATTTAGTTTTTTTCGGATTCAACACTAAGTTATTGGCAGCAAACCAGTCAGATATCATGGACAGGGTGTTATTTGGTTCAATGAGGTTAGTATCTCTCCTATTTACCTTGAACAGTAATGAGGTTTCGTCTGCGAACATTACAATGCCTGATCTTCGGCTTACCATATATGGTAGATCATTTACATAAACAAGGAATAGGAATGGGCCTAGAATTGACCCCTGAGGTACTGCCATCTTAATCTTAATCGGCTAATAAAAGAGCAATGATGAATGAATAAGACAGTATGACTCTTGCTATCCGTAGATGTATCTCTACAGAGGGGATATAATTTTAGGTCTGAATGATTTCTTTTTTTTTAATTGGAAATTAAAATATGTTGATTCAGTCAGTCGTCAATAAGTTTGGCAAACTATAGAAGGAGTCGTCGACCGAGTGAAACGAATGTCAGTAATTCCGGTTGTTCTCCTCTACAGCTTGCATTTCTCAACCTATTCTCATGAAATGTTGTGAGCAGGTTCGGTAATTATATTGATTTTTTTTGTACTTAATGTAGTTCGACTGTAGTTATGCAGTTAGTGGGGTCAACATTCTACGAAATAAAATGACTGACAGAAAGCGAGCGTGTGCTCGGCCCGACTCGGTTCGGTAATTATATTGATATTTCTTTGTCGAATCATCAGTGTTTGGAAATTTTGAAATTTAATAAAAAAAAATAGTGAAGACGTAAATCACAGACTCACTAGTTCTATGATGAGATTGATGAGGTATTTAATTGAGCTACATCGTCATAAGCTGCCTAAAGATTACACAGATTTGGATTTAATAACATCTTAAGATATTTTCCATCTAAATCTACGCCTACGCAATCTTGTTGTTGAGTTGTTAGCTAATGTTATCTCGTTTGTTTTAACTAATTCATCTTATTACCCACTTCCTACTATTAGCGTTAGTCCCCATTCATCATCCGCCCACAAGCCAAGACGCATGTCGATTCGTTTTACTCTTAGTGTCTGAACAGTACTTAGGAATATGTAACACGTAAAGTCGAAAATGTAACCCTTAAATTTAAAGTCGTTCAAGCCTCAGTTGCGGTTTATAGGGTAAAAAATCATTCTCAAAATAAGGTGGCTAAAAATGCAATTCATTATTAGATACGCAGCTAATTTCAAGGACTTTTTCTATGCCTATAATGTAGCAATTGACGTTTAAAGATAAGTAGCCTCAGTTAGCGAAATAACGTCTAGCCGTTCAACGCGCAGACACGGCCACTAGGAATAGCCATAGATACCTTCCTATGCATATAAATAGACATAGGACACATAAAAAGGTTTGACGGAGGCCGTAGGTTTAGTAAAAGGTTATTTTGGCACGACACTAGAAACTACATATTTTTAGACTTGTTTGACTAAAGAAGTTGATGCACACGGCACACACCATGTGAGCTTACTTACACACAAAGTCAAATTAATTTATTGCCAAAAAAAAACAAATCTCTTAAAGGTACTAAAACTACCTTAAAAATTAAAACTTATACCTAAAGCATTATCCAGGGGCCTATACTCGTACCACAAAACTTTAAAAGCGTACAATTTGACAAAATTGTCAACTTTTTCTATGGAAAATAGTACAATTTAGTCGAATTGTACGCTTGTAAAGTTTTGTGGTATAGGCCCCAGGTGTGTTGGGTTGGGCAATGGGTGCTCTCCTCAGCATATGCAGGGCTTAAGGCCTTGCGCTGGTTTTCAGACTAGTCCCTTTGACAGGGCTGGTCGTAACACTAAGTCTATAAGTTCCTAAATGGAATAAGATTGAATTAAACAATAAATGATATTTATTATTGTGCCCGATTGATGTGCCTTACATCAAAAAGGTTTAAAAACGGGACTTCGCAATCACCCTGGTGTGTTTATACCAAATCTAGTTATCACTATCAGTGTTTCAGTTTTGTAATCATGACCTGCCATGAAGAGGTCTTTAATACCCCAATCAATGAGGACTATTTTCGCACGTGCTCGTCGTCTCACCGTCATTGTGATTGTGTTATACTCGTATTTACTAGGTTATACTCATATTTTTAAGCTTAGAGAATTTTAACGGCCCTTATTTAATTTTGTAGGGATTGTCTTGGCATATTATTTTCTTTCTATAGGTTTCTTCCATATCTAATCTAATTAAAGGGAAAAATTGATAAAATTAATGCTCCGAGCAGGATTCGAACCTCTGACATCTGGCATACGCGGCCAATCGCTTAAGCCTCTGAGCTATCGTAACAACCAAGCTCGTGCACGAAATCCTTCACTAGTTCCCTCTTACAACGCCTAAGGGAGGCGTCATCTACCGTAGAAGACTTAATTATTTAATCCATATCCTTCTCTTACCGGCCACTTCATTACTCAATTCTCTTACATAATCTACCCAACTCTTCCTTTATTCTCTTCCCCGTTTCCTTATATTCATCTATATAATAACTAAAAATACTTTACAAGACTACTGGAACTTTGACTTGGGTCGAAATGTTCGGAGAATCACTAATAATGAATGTGGACTTCTGCTTCCGATTCATCCTTCCGGATTAGGCACATGCCTGTACCACGACTTTTGACAAATATGGAAAGATCAATCCCACCAAAACATTTCCTGTAAAATTGACGGCCATGACTCACAAAACGCTTTCGCTCTAAAAAAAGTTATCAGATCTCAGAAAAAGCCCAGGCTCTAAGCCCTAATTTTACCAACCTTACACCTTGGTTTAAAAAGTATGGCTTGGCGGTTTCATAGATCTATTGCATTTCATAACATTTAAAACCAGTGACGTAAACGTAAATTCCTGCCTTACATAAGTATGTCAAACCATCGGGCCAATATGGTTGAAATTAGATTTATGTCTTAAATATTGTGATAATATTGGTCTTAATTTCTTACCATATCGGCCAGACGGTTGAGCCGGCAGATAGTCGTGTGTTAACGGTTGGTTTGACCGGGGTATACTGCGCTGACAGTGCGCAAGTGGAGTAGCGCTCGACACTTGACCCGTGAGATAACTCTGGCATTCTGCGCCCGCGCTCCGATCCAGTGGTGAGTCTTTATAGTTTCTGGACTTTTCTTAGAATTAACCAAACATATCCATATTAGTGACAGTGAAATTAAAGGGAATTTATGGTATTGTATGCCCAAATTCTAAAATGACTTAATTACATTGAATCCTTTAATTATTTTAAGCTTATCGCTGAAAAATCCTTAGCCTAGTGTGACGACAATAAATGGTTTAGTTGCCTATTATCTATACTAATATTATAAAGAGGAAAGATTTTATTATTTGTTTGTTTGCATTGAACAGGCTCCAAAACTACTGGAACGATTAGAAAAGATCTTTCACTATTGGAAAGCAACACTAGCCCCGGGCGACATCGGCTATATTATATTTCCGAAAAAATTAGGGATGCTTACTAAAATGTGTGTGTATTATAATTTTAAATTTTGAAATTTTTGTTTAATACCCGTGCGAAGCCGGGCGGGCCGCTAGTTATGTTAATAAAAACGACATTTAATGGCTCCTCTATAATTAGTTTCGTCACTTCAATAATGCACGGGTATAAACGAAGATTGACAGTAAACGTAGGTACCTAGGACCTAGGTGGTAGTTACTTCAGAATATTTCAGTGTTTGGTAGGAAGTGCTAGGCGGCCGCCGTTATGGATGATTTAATATTTAAGTATTGAGAAACGTATCTTCTTTCTTTGTATACCTATTATTAAGCCCAAAAGTTTCCACACCGTGCTTGTTTTAATTTAACTAGGTATTCGTTAGTCTTTATTGCCAACAGCATTATTATAATACATTTAATTGAGATATAATATAATAAAACGCTAGAATAAATATATGTGTTACGCAGTTTTGGCGTGTCTTTGTGACACAAAGGCCTCATCCATCTTTTTACACTCTTCTTTTTTTATAGCTGTGCATTTGATGTCGTTAAACCAACGTTTTCTATGCCTCACTCTTTATAAATAAAAATAAATCAATAAATAAATATTGGGAGACATTCTTACACAAATCGACCTAGTCCCAAACTAAGCAAAGCTTGTACTATGGGTACTAGACGACGATATACATACTTATATAGATAAATACATACTTAAATACATAGAAAATATCCAATCATTATTTTTAAATCGTTTGGAATCTAGGGGTCTATTCTGTTAAGTCTTTATCATACTAAGTGTTTAATCTATCGTGGAAGGCTAGTTTTGCTAGTGACTGAATGTGTGTTATATTAATATTACAGATGCATCTGCTAGTGGCGTTTGCGTGTTTGGCGGCGGGCTTAGCATTGGGCCGGGCCTGTGAGCTGCGGCCGAATGGCGGCGTATCGCAGAAGTCGCCGGGGGACAACTTCTACCGTCTGCTCGTCAATGGGGAAGTGGAGCGCTATGCTCCCGGCAAGCGCTACGTCGGTGAGTTACTACCCCAGTAGCCTGGCAGGGCTCTGTGATAAAAGTCGCCGGGGGACAACATCTACCGACTGCTCGTCAATGGGGAAGTGGAGCGCTATGCTCCCGGCAAGCGCTACGTCGGTGAGTTACTACCCCAGTAGCCTGGCAGGGCTCTGTGATAAAAGTCGCCGGGGGACAACATCTACCGACTGCTCGTCAATGGGGAAGTGGAGCGCTATGCTCCCGGCAAGCGCTACGTCGGTGAGTTACTACCCCAGTAGCCTGGCAGGGCTCTGTGATAAAAGTCGCTGAGGGACAACTTCTACCGTCTGCTCGTCAATGGCGAAGTGGAGCGCTATGCTCCCGGCAAGCGCTACTTCGGTGAGTTACTCCACCAGTAAGTAGCCTGACAGGGCTCTGTGATAAAAGTCGCTGGGGGACAACTTCTACCGTCTGCTCGTCAATGGGGAAGTGGAGCGCTATGCTCCCGGCAAGCGCTACGTCGGTGAGTTACTCCACCAGTAAGTAGCCTGGCAGGGCTCTGTGATAAAAGTCGCTGGGGGACAACTTCTACTGTCTGCTCGTCAATGGGGAAGTGGAGCGCTATGCTCCCGGCAAGCGCTACGTCGGTGAGTTACTCCACCAGTAAGTAGCCTGACAGGGCTCTGTGATAAAAGTCGCTGGGGGACAACTTCTACCGTCTGCTCGTCAATGGGGAAGTGGAGCGCTATGCTCCCGGCAAGCGCTACGTCGGTGAGTTACTCCACCAGTAAGTAGCCTGGCAGGGCTCTGTGATAAAAGTCGCCGGGGGACAACATCTACCGACTGCTCGTCAATGGGGAAGTGGAGCGCTATGCTCCCGGCAAGTGCTGCGTCGGTAAGTGACTCTCCTCGGTAACTAGGCAGGGCTCTGTGATAAAAGTCGCCGGGGGACAACTTCTACAGACTGTTCGTCAAGGGGGAGGTGGAGCGCTACGCCCCCGGCAAGCCCTATGTCGGTAAGTGACTCTCCTCGGTAACTAGGCAGGGCTGTGGACAGAACTCGCCGGGGACAACTTCTACCGACTGTTCGTCAAGGGGGAGGTGGAGCGCTACGCTCCCGGCAAGCGCTACGTCGGTAAGTGACTCCCCACGGTAACTAGGCAGGGCTCTGTGATAAAAGTCGCTGGGGGACAACTTCTACCGTCTGCTCGTCAATGGGGAAGTGGAGCGCTATGCTCCCGGCAAGCGCTACGTCGGTGAGTTACTCCCCCAGTAGCCTGGCAGGGCTCTGTGATAAAAGTCGCCGGGGGACAACTTCTACAGACTGTTCGTCAAGGGGGAGGTGGAGCGCTACGCCCCCGGCAAGCCCTATGTCGGTAAGTGACTCTCCTCGGTAACTAGGCAGGGCTGTGGACAGAACTCGCCGGGGGACAACTTCTACCGACTGTTCGTCAAGGGGGAGGTGGAGCGCTACGCTCCCGGCAAGCGCTACGTCGGTAAGTGACTCTCCTCGGTAACTTGGCAGGGCTGTGTGACAGAACTCGCCGGGAGACAACTTTTTACTGGCTGCTAGTCAACGGAGAGGTGGTGCGCTACGCCCCCGGCAAGCGCTACGTCAGTAAGTGACTCCCCTCGGTAACGTGGCAGGGCTGTGTGGTAAAAGTCGCCAGGGGACAACTTCTACCGGCTGTTCGTCAAGAGGGAGGTGGAGCGCTACGCCCCTGGCAAGCGCTATGTTGTTAAGTGACTCCCCTCGGTAACAAGGCAGGGCTATGACAGAAGTCGCCGGAGGACTTCTACCGGCTGCTCATCAACGGGGAGGTATAGCGCCTCGCCCCTGTCCCCTTTGTAAGTTATTACTTACTTACATTCAAAACTCGGAAGTGGCATTAGCAATATTAGCATGCACCAAGCATATTCAACAGAGGCAGTTGTTCAGTCGTGTCAATTTATGATTTGAACAGAATACTTATGGTAGGTAAATTGGTCGCGCGAAATACTTAGTTATCGCAACGGGGCTGCTCTTAAAAGGAAGAAAGCATTGCAAATGTATGTGTTTCGTCGTCGCTTGTTACCTTTTTTGACAAATGGTAGCGGAGGCGTCGATAGCGGCGCGAGCGCAGCGGACTGACATTGAGGCGTGCAGATAACACGTGCACTATTTACATACATTATGCTCCATACATTGCCTACGTACTACCAAGTACTACATACCTTTTATTCCGAATAAAGATTCACCTTCATGCTTCTTAAATTGATTATGTACATTATTATTAGTATGAAGATGAACCACCACCACCACCACCACCACCACCAGAAAATTGTGCAATGATCGAGAGATTAATACTCGGATAGGCAGAGCTGCGGTTAAATTTGGAAAGCTTCAAGCTCGAATTTGGAGTAACAACAAGCTGAAACTCTCTACCAAGATTCTCATCTACAAAGCATGCGTCCTAAGCATCCTCCTGTACGCATCTGAAACGTGGACAACCTACTCTAAACAAGAACGTCGCCTAAATGCTTTCCACATGCGCTGCCTACGCACGATTTATTTATTATTATTATTTATTGTTTATGAAATGTGTACGTGTGTGTGAACTTGGCTGTGCCGCACAGATCGTGACCCATCAATGGTCCTGCCGGAAGACCAGCGCTGACTCCTGAGTCAGCACTATGCTGAGGCGGGACCATTTCATGGTAAACTTTAAAAATTGTAAAACTTTTAACATTTTGTCTGTTTGCCATGAATAAAGCTTTTCTATTTCTATTTCTATACTCGGAGTCACATGGAGGGATCACATATCAAATGAAAAGCTTCTCGACCAGGTCAACTGTTGCAGTATCACTGCCACTCTAAAACAGCGGAGGCTGCGGGGGCTGGGTCATGATTTACGTATGGACCCAGATAGACTTCCACGGGCAGTGTTGCTGAGTGAAATCGCAGACGCCAAAAGATCAGTCGGACGACCTATGCTTCGTTTTAAGGATTCCTGCAAGCGAGACATGTTGTCCTTTGGCATCGACCCGAATAACTGGGAAACGGAAGCCATTAGAAGATCGGAATGGTGTAACCTTTCGCAAGACGGCGTAGCGAAGCATGACCTAGCCTGGCTCGATGATTTAAAGAAGAAAAGAGTGCGGACTGCACAGGAACCATCAAAAGATTCTCGCTTCACCTGCGATCTTTGTGGCAGAAAGTGCCGTGCTGCGATAGGTCTTTACAGCCACAGGAAGAAATGCGCCGCACCCCCGATCTCCGACGGCGCGCAGACCTCTTCTTCTTAAGGAACGGTCGCTGCAACAATCATCTGGCAAGATGCTGTGGCCAATGATGAAAGATGAAAATTAATCGAGACAAATAATGGTACTACGTACCTCCTAAATTGTAGTACCTTCAAGAGCAAAAACATACAGGTACACTTGTTTTTATTTATATAACAGTAATAATGATCGTGAGGACGGCTTAGTTAAGACAGCTGGCAGAACTTGGACTAGACTCGCAGTCTCGCACGGAAAAGACAAGATTGGAAAGTGTTGGAGGATGCCTTTGCCAAAGCGCATACTGAATAAAAAAAACTGTAATGTTATATATATGTAAAATACAACTATATTCTGTAAAAGGCTATTAATAAATAAATAATGATCGTTTATTTCGAACCATACAGTCCATATAAAAAAAATACAATAAATGAAAATAAAATAAACAGAATTACAAATGAACACATATAAATTGGATTGGATTACAACTTTTTGTTTACATTAATACCATGAAATTCCGTGAGTTAACATGGACAGAGTTCCAGTGCTTCACAATTGGGCACTTCAATCCTTCAATAATGGTGTTCAGGAGGCTGTTGGTGCCGTCTCGCAGGCGCCACATCAGGGAGGCAACTCGTTTGCGAAGTATAGTTTGAAAGCTATCGACTCTGGCTTCTGCAAACATGCCTGATGCACTACAAAAGCGATGCACCGCCAACAACATCCTGAAACCATTATTGTAATGCCTGCCTACACGGATGCAAAGGGTACCCATATTAATATTCTTGGGTGTACATAATATGACTGCCGACTGGTAAGAATTTAATGAAACCTTGATCGGTGAAAAAAAAAAATGAAAGCAAATTATTTAACAATTACACGTCATAGTAAAATCATATTCTGTAACAGAACAAGGGGAGATCCACCCTACGTTTATTTTATTTTTTTATTATAAGTATTTCACTTCTCCCAATACGTTTATCTCCATTCTCCAGTGACACTCGTCGGCTCCCGCACCCACGACGTGGTGCAGCAGTTCACCAAGTTCCAGCTGACACTGGACCCGCTGGACCCAGCAGCCGCGCGCTCCCCGGCGCGCCAAGGCCAGTTCCAGCTGTTCGCCGACACGCTCTCGCGCTTCGACGAGGAGTGCTCCAACTCGGTTGTCGAGGCAGATGATCTACCCAAGACTGAGGTCCAGGTCATGTGGAAAGCGCCGCCCTCGGGCTCCGGATGTGTACTTATCAAGTAAGCATCTGTGAAGGCTTAAGGGTTTGATGCGATGTTAATTTTCTAAGTTCATCATCATCTTGTCAGCCGAACGACGTCCACCAACTGCTGGACAAAGGCCTCTCCCAAGATCTCCACACCGGTCCGATGATGACCGGTCTTGCGCCGCTTACATCCAACGACTTCCCGCGATCTTGACCAGATCGTCGGTCCAGCTTGTTGCCTTCCCACGCAAGAACCTTTCTGCCCCTTCGATTCTACGAGCATTGTATTCCGCCCACTGCGACTCTGCAATCGCATCCGCATCGACGACTCTGCAAATCGACGTCTGAACGATTTTCTCGAGCCGGACGATCAGTCGAGGAAACTAGTATGTTTTTTACTTTTGAACTCTATTTCTATTCCGTTTCTTTGACTGTAGAAGCGGTGCGATCGGCGGCGCGGCGGAGCCCGCATCTGTAGTTCCTAATACACAAATGTGAAAATGTGTTTGGTTAGGTTAGGAGTGTTTCATTTCAGTACAAGCGTGATGTGAGCGCTTCCGTCCATAGTCGCCTGACAGCTACACAGCTAGCGTATCCCACCGTCACACGTCACACGGCCTTCGCCTAGCTTAGGAGGAGGATTTTGATTAATATTTTGAGTTGACTTAGTTAATGTTTAGTTTGTGACTTTCAGGGCAATGGTATATGAGAACTCAAATCGCTGGTTTGCTGAAGACGGCCAATTGACAAAGAGAGTGTGCGAAGATACTTCGCTGACCACTTCAGATTGCTGTGCCTGCGACGAGGCCAAATACAAGGTGAGACTTACTTCCCAAAGGCCATCTTCACGGGTGATGTGTACCAGGAATAATAGCTTTAATTTTTAACTTCAGATGGTGTTTGAGGGCCTATGGTCGCCACAGACGCATCCTAAGGACTTCCCGACGCAGGCGCTGTGGCTGACTCATTTCTCCGACGTCATTGGTGCTACACATCACAAGAACTTCTCGTTCTGGGGTGAAGGACAGATCGCTTCCGATGGATTCAGGTACATACAGAGTACAGATATCTCTTTGTTACCGCTGTTAATATCATCTACGTTTACCGGTCTGCAGTACCTTGGATTCCAGTTAGACTTTAACTACTTAAGTGCTGTTGGTACACATCTCACATCTGAGTAGGAGTTCAGGAGAGTTGCATTTCATGTTTACACTTCTTAGGATCTGTAGGGTCTTCAGTTGAATACGTCAAGAACGCTAATATAAAGGAATGTGGAAGAGAATAAGGCTAAGAAAACCTGAAATAAAGGAAAAAGTAAAACGTCGTGTCTGTGGAAGATAATGTAGGTAAATTGTTCCAACAAATATAGCTCTTTTTTATAATGATGATGAGAGACTTTTTCTAGGTCTTTGGCAGAGTGGGGCTCCGTGGGTCTGATGGAGCGCGAACTGCGCCAGCAGGGCAAGGAGCTGCGCTCCATCGTGAAGGCGCAGGGGCTGTGGCACCCGCGAGTCAACTCCAACACATCCGCGAGTTTTCTCGTCGACAGAAAGCGGAACTACCTCTCTCTCGCCTCGATGTTTGGTAAGAAGGAACCTCTCCTCACGTCGTACACATAGAAAATTAACATCAGACTTTGGTATCGTAGTTGAACTAACATAACCTCTTATTTGCACATTGACAATAGGATATCATCTATTTTTAGTTGCACCAACCAGCCATTAACTCTGGTTCTTGGTGATCATACTTATGGTTAATTCGTTCACAATAAATATGTCACAACTTACAAGTGCCCTACATTTCCTTTTCTTACTTTAAGGGCCATCTCCTGACTGGGTGGTTGGTGTAAGCGGGCTGAACCTCTGCTTAAAAGACTGCTCTTGGGAGGAGTCTAAAGTCATCGATCTTTTCCCGTATGATGCGGGCACCGACAACGGCATATCTTACCTGGTAAGTACGGTATAACAATGATGTTTTAACCAGGTTTTAAATTAATCTGGAAATATTTAGAGATTTAACTCCCTACGCTTTCATCCCGACCACGGCGCAGAATATGATGCCAAATTTCGAAAGTATCGAAATCACATCAAATGTGTACTGGCATAGGCAGTGTTGCTGCTCTACTCTTTGGTGTGCTTTTACACGAGTCGAATGCCCGATCATTAAAACCGGTTCCTTTGTTTTTTTTTCAGTCGCCGAACGCCGAGTCTAACCCGAAAGAGCGTATGTACCGCATCACGCCGATGTACCCCGAGGACCCGCGGGCCCCATTTTACAATCCTGGTGGCAGCATTGCTCCCATGGCTCGGTTGTACCTCACGCGAGAGAAGCTCATCCCGCGCACCTGCGACGAGGAGGTGCTGCAGACCCTGGTCACCGAGGAGACTGATGACACGCACTCCGCCAACAAACGTGAGAGAATAGTTATAAGGGCACTACAGCCCGGACCGGGCTCGACAATCTGATATATAAATAGAAAACCGGCCAAGTGCGTGTCGGGTCACGCACAGAGAAGGGTTCCGTACTGACACCTCCTAATCTACATTTAAAACCACTAAACAATACAGTAAATAAAAAAAGGCCGTATCTTCATAGGCGAAGTCACTGCACTTACGCCCTTTTGGTTGGGCAAGACAGTTTTTCAAAAACCGTTAAACCGTTAAAAAGTTGTTCATACCAAAAATCGTTGAAAGTATTTATAATCGTACATCATCTTGATTTTTTTCTGAATTTTAAACTTCATAGTTTTAAATTAGAGGGGGGCGGACACACTTTTTACGACTTTGACAGCTAATAACTCACCAACGGTTAACTTAAATGGAAAAACTTTTTAGAAACCTCTATGTCATTTTTGAAGGCCTATCCATTGATAACCCACACATCTATGTACAAAGAAAAAAAATTACCCCCCTGTTACATGTATGGGGTGCCCCCCCAGTTTAATATTTTTTTCATAATTTCACATCGTATTTGTGTAGCGGTTCATAGCATACACCTTCCTACCAAATTTCATAATTGTAGTGCT
Source organism: Notocelia uddmanniana (assembly GCA_905163555.1). Classification (NCBI taxonomy): domain Eukaryota; kingdom Metazoa; phylum Arthropoda; class Insecta; order Lepidoptera; family Tortricidae; genus Notocelia; species Notocelia uddmanniana. The sequence goes on from LR991055.1 coordinate 31,885,124, forward strand.
CATAGTCTCAGAGTAAATCGACTGTGACATACGGACGGACGGACGGACAGACACGATGAATCTATAAGGGTTCCGTTTTAGCCATTTTGGCTACGGAACCCTAAAAACCGCCTTCAATTTACTTAACAATAGTCAATTAACGTCTGTATCTCCTTATCCTATCACTATCCATCAAAAACTCTTCACTGTGGAGATCCGGCGGTCAGTTCTGGTTTTCATCATCTTTAATTCACTACATGGTACTTTTTCAAATTCAAATGATTTATTTGTAAACATAGGTAGAAGTGTTGTTACAAAAAGTGTGTGTGAACGTTATGTTTCGCCCACAGGCATACAAATTTGAAATTAGGTGTACACATACACATACCACTTAAAAAAACATTAGTATTGCATGCATTTGCAGTACATTTGTACTTAACTTTCGCACGTGTTACTTTTAAAAATACTGAAAACACTAACGCCTATAAAATTTGAGGAGATCATTTGATTTCTCCAGGATCCCGTCATCAGATCCTGATGACTTGATGACTATAAGACCAACTAGAAACCATACTCGTACTCTTTCAAACAAAATAAGACTTTTGAAATCGATTTAATAGTTTCAGAGCAAGTACCTAATCGATGAACATACATAAAAAAATATTCCGACGAATTGAGAATCTCCTCCCTTTTTGACGTTGGTTAATAACGTTTTATAATAGCCTGTAATGATAAAAAAACTATTCTATCGGTTTGGATTCTTTTCTTCTAAAGCATCTGTCTGAGTCCGTGTATCCAAAAGATGAAAGGAGCGTAGTCAGAAGTATTTAATACTAAGGAGCGTAGTCAGAAGTATTTAATACTTACCAAAGCAAAGATTACATGAAATGATACAGGGCGTCATATCGGTACTAAATATCTAATCTTAATATAATTCAAGTGCAGTTAAATTAGTAACAAAGTGTGAATGCTAATTAATTTTTATCCTACGCACTCGCTCTCCTTTAAAAATCATAATATACTTTGAAATGTGTGTGGGCGATGGAATGCGAAATGCAGTCCTCCGTCAGTAACATGCATGACGCAAATTATAACTTTAACAATCAAGTCCTGGTGTTCATCAGTGCGCAGTAGCTACTCGTACTTATCTTAAAATCAGGGTATTTATTTCGTAAATAGTCTCTAAAGGGATGTCAGAAGCCTCTTCTAATAGGTGCTCTTATAGAAACCTACTGTACTCCTAAAAACCGAAGAAAATTTTAACAGCTCACAGGAAAAATCACATAAGAACATGACACACACACACACATATCACATCATCATTCTCAGTAATATAGGAATCAGATTCGCAAATGTTGATGAATTGATGTTGGTCGGCAGCGGAGTGCGCGGTTACCGAGTGGGGCGAGTGGTCGGCGTGCTCGGTGACGTGCGGCAAGGGGCTGCGCATGCGCTCGCGCGCGTACCGCCTGCCGCAGAAGGCGCAGATGTTCGCCTGCGAGCGGCAGCTGGTTGGCAAGGAGATGTGCGTCGCCGCGGTGGCCGAGTGCGAGTGAGTAGTTTATAGAGAAAGTAGGTTGTAGAGTGAGGCGTCGAGGGTTGAGGCAAGCTGCAGAAGGCGCATATGTTCACCTGCGAGCGGCAGCTGGTTGGCAAGGAGATGTGCGTCGCTGCGGTGGCTGAGTGCGAGTGAGTAGCTTGTAGATATAGGTTGTAGAGTGAGGTGTCGAGGGCAAGCGGCAGAAGGCGCAGATGTTCGCTTGCGGCAGCTCGTGGGCAAGGAGATGTGTTGCCGCGGTGGCTGAGTGCGAGTGAGTAGCTTGTAGATATAGGTTGTAGAGTGAGGTGTCGAGGGCAAGCGGCAGAAGGCGCAGATGTTCGCTTGCGGCAGCTCGTGGGCAAGGAGATGTGTTGCCGCGGTGGCTGAGTGCGAGTGAGTAGCTTGTAGATGATATAGCTTGTAGAGTGAGGTGTCGAGGGTTGAGGCAAGCGGCAGTAGAAGGCGCAGATGATCGGCTGCAAGCGGCAGCTCGGCGACAAGGAGAAGATATAGCTAGAATTTGTCGCCGTTCGCCGACAAACTGTCATGCAGTTTGGCGAAAAGTTGTGTGTGCATTGTACTGGGTAAATTGTGTTTAATTAAATAAAACAATAAAGTTAAAGCAAGCTTCAAAGTGCGACATATTGTAATTTTTATCATGAAATAGGTAAATGAATCTGAATCTATAGTCGTTAAAATACCGACTACTCGTAATAGAAATGTCCACACCATAAAAGCGGGCATCTTACGCAGATCTTACGTCATAATAACGAGCTTGTAAAGTTTGTGACAGAAAATAGACCAATAGTAACTCATAAGTCGACGTGAAATTTTGCAGCCAGCGGTGAAAATTAAAATTAATTAAAATTTCACAGAGGCGACACGGTTGACAATCGCGACGAGCTGGACCTGGCCGCACCGGTGGAGGAGCTGGGTGGAATCTGCAAGACCTCGGAGTGGGGCGCTTGGACCGAGTGCTCAGTCACCTGTGGCATTGGGTTCGAGACTCGCCGGAGATACTTTACCAACCCGATGGGCATCAAGAAGTGCCCGCTCGTGCAGATTGGTGAGTGTTGGATAGGCCCTGGATTGATAATTGACACGTTGATTATGCAATAACAAGCTACAACAACTTTTCCGCTGTTGCACTACCTGTAGTAGGTAGTGCCACGAAATGATAATCAGGGGTCCAATGGAACTCTTGTCGTATATATGGGGTACAGTCACCTAGGCAATTTCCGGGGTCAACCCTTTTTTTAATCTAATGTCCTTACTATAATCCACGAGAATCGAGGAAAGAGCTTTCCATAGTTAACCTATTCTATATTTACAGAGGAGAACCGCAAATGCATGCAGCCCGAGTGTACAGAGAAGGACACAGAGATCTCAGACCCGGCGTGCCCCACGACTGAGTGGTCGGGCTGGTCGCCTTGCTCGGCGTCGTGCGGCGCGGGCGTGTCGTTCCGCACTCGCCTGCTGCTCGTGCCGGGAGAGCGGCAGCGCGAGTGCGCCGCGCGCGTCGAGCTCATGAAGCAGCGTCGGTGCCAGGAGCGAGACTCCTGCGCCATCGACATGCTCACCGCCAAACGTGAGTATCCAGGCGCGGCATTTGGGTATTTCACAACACTAAAAAATATTTTTCACCTCAGCGGCTCGAAAATGGCGGTTAGCACGAAAAATAATTATTTTTAATTTTTTCATATCGTAAGTTACTTCAAGTAATTTCATTCTCTCTATCACTATACCTTTGCGTTATATGTTCTCGCCGCTGACGTGAAAAGTTGTATGTATCACACGAGAGCAAAGATATTTGCATCTCGTGTCTTGTGTGTTAGCGAGGGCGCTACGCTCAAGATTCTATTTTTTTATTATAGAATCATTCGCTTGCTCGGGACTCAACATCAACATTCGCAGCAAAAATCTACTTTGCTCTCTTGTTGAACAAATAACTATTGTTGACGATACCATTAAACAAATCAAACGAAAATACACGGAAAAAAATGAAACATCAGCTTATTTATGCAATTTAAAAGATTTTTTAAATACATACTTAAACATGAAATAAAGGACGCAATTTGACCATAGAAAATTGTGACGTCATTACGTACATTTCCCTACAAACTTCGTACTAATCGTGTGTTTTTGCCATTACATAAAAAGTTGCTGGTTTGACTATCACTATCAGTAAAATACCGCCCCATTTACGTTCTTCAGTTTCTAGCCGTAATGAAAAAAAGGGGTTCTGTAGCCGCCTCTTATTCGCCATATAATCTTTTGCCAACGCCATAAAAAAAAAAAACTGTGATATTACATTGCGGCTAGCCGTTTGACAAAATGGGGCCCTGTTTTGAAATAGTAAGGTACGACGACGCCCTGTAGCCGGGGCATAGAATACGGCTACGGTATCCTCTGCCTGTCGTAAAAGGCGACTAAAAGTGGTTCCTTTGGGGTTGAAGACGTTCGCAGTTGGGGGCAGCGATCGTCTATGAAAACAGACGGTGGGACCCACAGAAGTATGACTCTAGGGCACTGGTACTTTCCGACGGAGGTCCTAGAACCGTCCGAAATGAGTTGAGGAGGATGATCGGAGGGTTTTTAGTTGGTGCAAGTCCGACATAATCTCCGCACTATCCCCGCGGTGCGGTGGTATCAATAATGGATTTTCCCCCGGGGAAAAAAAGCGAGCCGAGCGAGCCACCAGGCAGGCGGTACGCTTATTTGCCACCGTCGTAGAATAAAACAACGCCAAATGAAACATGTAATACTAATTATGTAAGTATCTTTAAATAGACACTTGTAATTGAAAACATCCAAGAAACAACAACCCGTAAGAGGCTGCTTTATGCCACCATCAAGGCTCGAGTGACGTCGGCCATTAGCAACAAAGTCAAGTTCATTAGCCGACTAATATAAAACAAAACAGTGGCGATAAGTTGAGCTGTACACATTAACTCCGTCTTAGACGTTAAATTGCTGACCATTACTGAAACCGCAGTATCTTTGTTATCTAAGTGCTTAAGTGTAACTTGGTGCTCATAATGGTCATAACCAGTGTCGTAAAGTGTTTGTTCCTGTCATTTTAAATGGCTACTACAGTCAACAAGCAGCAACATCCATGGTTTAGTCAGAGACTTAGTAAATTATAATTATAGACTGCCAATATTGTCTAAAGATACATTGTGGCGTAAGTACCTTTAAGATAACGACCCTGCTGAAGCTAGTTCCATTACGGAGAGATCCCTGTATCATCCACTTCGTATGACACTTAGACCTCTGCTCGAAACGTACAAAACGTTTTTGCATTTGTGATCTTTCCGAAACTGTCGACTGTCGATAACTGCTTCATATAATAATAATAATAATGGCGTAGGGATGTGACGACCCCATCGCCCACTGGATTTCCAGTGGAGTCAGTCAACATAGGGCAGCTTGTGGCGAGCTGTTAGGGAGCAGCGACCCTATGTACCTGAGTGCTCCTGGGGGTGTCCTGTGGGTTGGTTGTATGAACAGGCTCCCCGCCTCTGGCTTGCCTTAACCGGCTGTCCAGAGTGGAGTCGCTAGAGCTGTTGCTCGGGGGTGGATGTGGTCACCTAAGTGGCGAGTTGGCTATATGTTTAAAGTCCAGTGCCACCTCTCTACCCCCAGCCCTCTGCCCCGGTGTTGCCCTTAGCCTAAGGCAACACCGGGGCAGAGGGCTGGGGGTAGAGACATTAAAAATGGCCTAAGGGCCTTAGGCCATTTTTAATGTCGCTATTTATAGGGGCCCATCTAGCAGAGGGCGAGTCACCGTCTGCCTGGCCCATAAAAATGTGAGACAGTTTTATTAGGCAGACGTCAGTCGTCTCACTCAATAGCCCAGCCATTAGTCCATCATATTCACCCAATAGCCCGGTTCATTTAGATTCCATCAACCAGCAATAGTTCCTGTACACCCTGGCGGGTGCTGTCTCTGTGTGCGTCCCATGACACGAGCAGGGACAGCATCCGCTCGGTGTACCCCTTGCATTTCATTAAATTGTCAAAAGGGCCTCTACGTGTTGGCTATGTGGAGTACCGACCGAAGTACCGAGGTACCGAAGTACCAAACGAGTAGGTACGTTTGGTACTTCGGTACCTCGGTACTTCGGCTCCGCGCACGCCTTCCAAAGGTCCGGGACACCATTGTCCCGTGAGCGGAAAAGACATACAAATGTTTTACAAATACAAATGTTTTATTTCATTTAACAAAAATGGGGTATAATTTACAGTAAGGTTGAGGTCTCCTAGTAGGCATAGAGATACCTGTATCAGGAGATCTCGCTCTTCCAAATATAGTACATAATAAAAACCTATAGTTAAATTTAGTTTTAACTTAGATTAGGTAGTATGACAATATAATTTACTTATGTTTTTAAGCTTTAGATAAAATTATAAATTAAATAATTAATTATTCATTATCTTCCTGTTCATTTTAATACAGCATAGGGGAATTACTGTATGTGTGTGTGTGTGTGTGTGTGTGTGTGTGTGTGTGTGTGTGTGTGTGTGTGTGTGTGTGTGTGTGTGTGTGTGTGTGTGTGTGTGTGTGTGTGTGGGTGTGTGGGTGTGTGTGTGTGTGTGTGTGTGTGTGCGTGCGTGCGTGCGTGCGTGCGTGCGTGCGTGCGTGTGTGTGTGTGTGTCCGCGCGCGCATGTTTTACCGTGTCTATTATGTTTTTATCAGTATACAATGTTTTTCAGTTAAGTCTTAATTCCCTGGGTGAAGCAGCGCTTCAGTTTCATCATAGCTAAGTCCATTTAACCATTCCATAATCACTTTTTTACAATCATATGGTTTCAAAGAGTAGATGTTTAATTTCTTGTTTACATTATTATAGATGCGAGCTGATTGTACATCGAATTGTCTTCTTGCAAATACAGACTTACTCTTAGGCACAGGCACGATTGTGTTAATTCTTCTACGGTTAAGAATGGAGGGGTCATAACATACTTTTTTATGAAGCTTTAGCACAACCGAACATACATACAATTTTCGCATACTTGGGAGTTCACATAGTTTATATAGTTCTGAGGTTGGGTATCGATATGGTTTAAAGAATATAGTTTTCAGTAGACATCTCTGACCTCTTTCTACTTCTAGGTATTTAGTTTTCGTAGCGCCTCCCCATGCTGGAATACAATAGCTCATTACAGATTGGGCTAGAGCGGTGTAAATTTGTTTTAGTAGTTTAGTTGTAGTAATGTGTCGAAGAGTTTTGAATAACCAAATGAGTTTACGTATCCTGTTATTTATAAGCTCAATATGTGGGTGCCATGAGAGACGCTGATCAAAAACAATCCCCAAGTATTTGGTAGAGGTTACCTTTTTAATATGAATGCAGTTACAGGGTGTGTGTATCACATCAGATATGATACAGTTATGGATTTTTAATTTAAGTTCGTTAGGGGGTTGTGTACTACTGTTTTTAGTAAAGCATATGTAGTTAGATTTCTCGGTATTAAGAGTGAGTAAGTTGGAAACAAGCCATGAATTGATCTTACGAAGACCGTTCTCAGCGTATTGAAACACCGTGTCCCAGTTTTTACCAGAGAAAACCGCTACAGTGTCGTCGGCATATAAGATAACGTGTCCGTGGTCAGTGCAAACGTCTGCAAGGTCGTTTATGTAAATAAGAAATAAGGTGGGACCAAGGACACTGCCCTGTGGGACACCGAAGGAGACCTCCGCGTCCTCGCTCACGTAGTCTCCCACCTTAACTCTTTGGTTGCGGTTCCGTAAGTAGTCACCCAGCAGATCCAGCGGCTTCCCCCTGATTCCATGTTGTTCTAGCTTTTCAACAAGAGTGGGTACAGAAACCGTGTCAAATGCCTTTTTTAAATCTAGATACACTGCTAGGCATTTGTTACCATTATCAACTTCATTACAGATGGAAGTTGCTAAGTCTAGGACAGCGTCTTCCGTTGATTTGCCTTGTCTGAAACCGTATTGGGATTTAGAGATTAAGTTAAATTTGTTAAGGTAATTATTAAGTCTATTGTTGATGAGCTTTTCAATTATTTTAGAAATCGTTGTTAAGACTGAGATTGGCCGGTAATTATTTGGATTAGTTCTCTCCCCACTCTTGTAGACAGGCGTGATTAAAGATTTTTTGAGAGCAGATGGGAAGACACCTTGTGCAAAGCACAGATTTGCCAGGTGACTAACCACGGGAGCTATAGCAGATTTGCAGAGCTTTAGGAGCTTAGTAGGCACACAGTCATACCCGGTTGCACTGTCAGATTTTAGTGACATTAAGATATTAGCTACTTCCTGGGGGTCAGTGTCCAGAAGGACAAAAGATGTTTTAGGGGCTTGTATTAGACGGTGTGACTGAGCGGCTGGTGAGGTGAGCCTGTTTCCAGACGGGATGCTGGCAGCAAGATTCCTACCAATGTTAGTAAAGAAGTCGTTAACGTGGTTAACAGACTCAACGGGAGTAGACCTATATTTTAGCAGATCAGTGTTGTTAGTTTTAATTGATTTATAGTTTGTTATTGACTTGATAGAGTTCCACAGGGCCCTTGAGTTTTTTAGGTTTTTTTCAAGGAGCTGCCGGTCGTACTTGCGTTTTAGTTTCTTAATAAGGTTGTTTATGTAGTTGCGGTATCTCCTGTACGTGACTCCCAGGATCTCATTATCTGGGTTAGATCTTAGTTTAAGCTGCATTTTATTCCTGTTTTTTATACAGCGCAGAATACCCGGAGTAATCCAGGGTTTGATAGTTCGCTGACATCTAGGTATAGGTTTTATAATTTTACTCTCTTTTATTGATTCATTTAGTTTGCATGTTAAATTTTCAATTACTAAGTAGGGATCTTTACAGAAAAGCAGTAATTCTAAATTTTTTTCAAGGAGCTTTGCTGCAGCTGTTTCATAATTAATTATTTCAGTAGGTTTAGAGGTGTTAGAAATTGTATTATTTGAGTGGTTGATTAAGGCTAATAGTGTGGTATAATGGTCCGTAATGGATGTGTTGATCACAGCTGTGTATGCGTTAGTAGTTTTCTTGTTTATTTTTATCATGAAATGGTCCAGACAGCTACTCGCTCTTGTAGGTATAAGAAGTCCTGGTAAGATTCCATATGTACTGAGCATATTTAGATAAAGTTGTCTGTTTGAAGATTCATATTGTTGTTCCTGCAAACGGGGTAGCAGATTAATATTTAAATCCCCAGCAATAATAACTGAACTTACTAATTTAAGATTATCTAAGAGTGTGCTGAGAGAATTTATAAAGTTTTGAGCATTTGTAATTGAAGGAGATCGGTAAATTCCAAGAATAATAGTATCGTTTAGACGGACCTGTAGGCAGGACGCGTGCTCAAGTTTCACTTCATCTATATTAGCATTAAGGTTGTTTTTTACAAAGATGACTACTCCATCATTTTGGTTAAGATTATGCACAGTTGACAAAGAGGTGTAGTTTAGAATTTGAGGTATGGGCTTTGATAAGTTTAGTCGGCATTCGGTTAGAATTAGTACATCCGGTTCAAAAGATAGTTGTGAAAGGGTTATCTGGAAATCATTAAAATTACAATAGATACTCCGGATATTCTGCGATATAACAGTTAGGTTGCATTTATTAATAATAGGAATATGTTTGTTGAGATCCTGGGGATCACATTCAAAGGACTCCGCTATCTCTGTGTTATCGATTTCATCAATAGTAGTTAGTTGACTATGCATTGCGAGTGGATAAAGATAAAGTATGGGTAGATTATCAAAAGTGTTATGAATATAATATGTTTTAAATAGTGGAGTTTCAATTGCATATGGCCAGGTTCATGAGTCTGTGAAAGAATGGGGTGTGAGATGTGGACTTTAGTTTTAAAGTTTATTACATTACTAGATGAAAGCCCGGCTTCGCTCGGGTGAAATAAATAAGAAAGAAATAAACAAAACATTTATTCGTGACAGTTATGCAAACGACGTAAGAAATAGTGTACAAAAATGTATAAAATAAAAATATTACAACAACGGATTATGATGAAACTTCGAATCGTATAGAAATATAGTCTGTAGTCTGGATTGGGAATAAAAGTATGGAATGGAATTATATGGAATTAGGAGTAAAAGATTACGCAAACGACGTCACGGGCAAAGGCTAGTATCTTTGCAAGTTAATCCTAAGCATTTTTATAAGGGTAGTATTTAAAGGCACATAAAAATTTGACACCGTAATCAGTACTGATTTGTATAGCTAAAATACTAATCGTTCAATAAAATTCAATTCAGATGTGCATTGTTAAATATTGATGTGCCAGTCAGTATTTTTGGTGCGAAGTCAGAGCTGCTAACGCGAAAAACAAATGAAGTTCGTGTATCTCCCTCTCTGTCGCACTTGCAAATTCGAGCGACACAGAGGGAAATACACGATGTTCGTTCGTTTTCGTTTCGCGATAGCAGCTCTCTATTCTCCGCCAAATTCTATTCAGTGGGGCCCTTTACACTCAATATTATCGCGATTTTTAAACTTGTATGGGGTCTGTTAAGCGCTTAATACTATCACAATACTGGTGTGTCAATATTATCGTGGTTTTCAAAATCGTATGGATTTTTCTTCAATATTCATTGCACGTGATACGGATCGTGATATGAGTATATCGCGTGATAATAATAACCATGTAACAGGCCCCTATGGATGTTGCTTCAATATTCAGTGTTTCACGTGATAATAATAACAGTTGGTAATATTTTCTCCAATTAATGGAAGCTATTTAACAACTTGTTCCGTTTTGCCAAAGGTATTTCACATTCCGATTCGCGCACCATCCAGGAATAGGAGCCGTCAGACCAGAGGGCCTACCACGATCTGAAAACAAAGTATTTCCCTCTCCGCGCTCGAATGTGCAAGTGCGACAGAGAGGCATATATATTTAGTTTTCGGTTGGTAGCACCTTAGTCCGAGCGTGGCAGACGGTCGAAGAAAGTCAAAGAACATTCCGTGTGTTGTCTGTCACACATATAATTTTTTAGCTTCCCATCGACCTATGAACTTGAAATTAAGTGATAATGTTTATTATGAAGTATATTTTACCAAAAATATCAATATATTGATAAATCACATTTGTTTCTTAGTTGTACGGAACCCTCAGTGTGCGACTCCGACGCACTTGGCTGGTTTTTATTACATTTTGAATTTTATTTCTCTTATAGTAAAATACCCTATTCGTTTTAAAGTTGACGCCTGAGGGCCTACCGCGAACCAAAAACGAACTATCTTCCTCTCTGTCGTTCGAATATACATGTGCGAGAGAGGCAGATACTTCGTTTTCGGTTCGCAGTAGCGCCTCTAACGTCCGAGCGCGGCGAACGGCATGAGCTGAGGGTCTACTCCGAAATTCAAAATCCTAACTTCGTATGGTGCCGTCCCTTTCACTCTCCTGTCATAGACTATATGAGTGAAAGGGACGGCACCATACGAAGTTCGGATTTCGAATTTCGGAGTAGTCCCCCAGTACCACTAAGTTATAAGATAGAGCGAGATAGGGATAGAATTTTGCTAGACGTTTAAAAGCCATAAGTCACCTAGTAGTTTGTCACAAACAAAATAGAGACGCAGCTTTAAGATGGCGGACAGACTCAGCAAACATTCAAGTGGTGTCCTTTACACGATTAATATTATCACAATACTGGGGTGTCAATATTATCGCAGTTTTCAAATTTGTATGGATTCTGCTTTAATATTCACGTGATACTTATCGTGATATGAATCCATGTAACAGTGCCCATACATTCGCTTTGAAGGCGGTTGTTGTGACAATCAGTCTAGCTAGCACGATAGATTATACCGTTACGTTTTATGTGACGTTTTAATACATTTCGCCCATATAACGTGACGGTATAAGTTATCGTGCTAGCTAGGCTGATAGGTGTATAGAACGCTTGAAAACTACAAAAACAAAACGCTGCAGACGCGGCTAGCCGAATTTACACAATGGGCGATGATGGCCCATCACCCAGAACGCAGCCCAGCAACCTGGCCAACATACCGGACGCAAAAATAGTTCATGATTTTCGAACGTAGCCGACACTGTCAACCAGCAAATTTAATATAGCAATATAGTCTGTGGGCAATATGGCCGACATTTTGTCATCGAATTAACACTTTTAAATGCAAAATACGCGACAATCCGAATTTTGCGGATACATATGTTCAACTCAAAAATCGTTATTTTTATACGTTCTTCAATTTGAGACAGGTCTCGTTCGGGTCTACCGTACCCCTGCACGAAATTATTAATATAGAATTATAATGCACGTTACGGGAGTATTGGGTGATGTTTGTGTTGTTATTGAAGGAGTGTGTGTGTTGAGTGAAAGTAGAAGTAGTGTAAGGTAGTATTTTGTTGTGTAGGGGACATGTTTGGTGTTCAAATTGCAGCCTACCAGGAGTATTAAGGTCGTGGCAGGTTGCAACTAATAATCGCATAAGCCACCGACCAGCACAAAGTGTTGCTAATAGCTCCAGTGAGGGGATACGCTTAAAATTACTAGGGATACATAGAATTAACGTTAACCGAAAAATATCTCTTTGGGTCCCGGGCCTGTACCGGCACAATAACAACTGTTTTCCCATGTATGGGTATAGGTTGCAACTACCAGGCATGCATAGATCATCATAGGTGAGTAGTCTACAATTTAAATTAATCAAGTAACAATTGCCAAAGGGGTGGCAGCTCACCCAAACAACTAGGGAGCAGAGAGCAGTGTAACTAGGAATACGTAACACATAGGGGCTTACGAATAATAGTCACTTTCCTTTGTTGATTCGCTCGATCTGCGCCTCGCTTGTAACTTCAATGACTTGAGAGTTGTCTTCCTGTCTTAGGAAAACCTTGCCGTAACTCGTCCAGCAGTGTTTGAATATTTTAGATTTTTTCAGCTCCCTGGCAAGGAAGTATAGCCGGGCCGCTTTCGGGGTCAGCTGCTCTGCGATGTAAATTGGGGTATCCGGGTTCGTTTGCATGCCTAGATGTTTAGCGCAGAGCTTGCCAGCATTCTTAATATTGAAGGCCTTGCTCATCTTGAGTACATCGTTACGCAGGAGCGTTGATGTGGTTTCGAGAATGATAGTTGAGGTTTTGGGATTTTCCTTTTTATTTTTTATCCTATAGATGTCTTTGATATCGGTCTTTCTAATTGGGCACGCAATTGTGCTACCCAGGTGGGTGGCCATGTTTATTAAAGTGTCCTTAGACTCGCTCTGCTGCAGGGGGACATTTTTAATCTCGAGGTGGGTTTTACGGCTGTCTCGTTGCAGGTCCGTGATTTTACTCTCTAGTGAAGCAATGTATGTGAGGGTCTCGTTGCGTTCCATTTTCAATTTGTTGAGCTCCTCTCGCATCTCATCGTCACAATAATAATAATAATAATATTGGGGGACAATTAAGATTGACAAATCGACCTAGTCCCAAACTAAGCAAAGCTTGTACTATGGGTACTAGACGACGATATACATACTTATATAGATAAATACATACTTAAATACATAGAAAACATCCAAGACCCAAGAACAAATATCCGTGAAAAATGCACAAATAAATGCCCTGGCCGGGATTCGAACCCGGGACCAAGCTTCGGAGGCAGAGTCACTACCAACTAGGCTAAACAGGTCGTCATATGTCACACACGCCGCCTCCGCTCTACCGCGCTACCGAACACCGCGCGGTTTTTTGATGCGACGTGCCGCGGACCGCGTTCGCTTTAACGCAGAACCGCCCCCGCCCCGCAACGACGCTGCGCCGCGCTCTATGCGTTTCGAACTCACGTGGGTGCCATGTATTAGGAACTTTTTTGTTGTGTCTATAGATGGCTCTGCAGTGTTAAGCAGAGATCCAAGTATTATACGGGATCTCTCCGTAGTGAAACTAGCTTTAGAGCTTCAGCAGGCTCCTTATTATAAAGGCACGTCACAGCGTACAGAGATTGGCAGTCTTTATAATTTACTAGTCTCTGGTTTAGTGAATACAATTGCTATTAATAAATTACTTAATTTTACTTAAACTGGCGTTCGAATTCGTTTGTGTTTGTTGTTTCCTACACAGAACTAACAGTACAGAGGCCTGTTACGGTTCTGTGTAAAATTCTATGCACTATATAATAATCAAAAACCCCCTGCCGCACAACGGGTAAAAGTTGTCAGATTAAAATGATATACCTACTCAGCCGCAAAAAAATTGGTCCGGTACATTCATATATTTGCATTTTTTATTTTGCTACGATTTTGGGCCAAATATTTGGCCACTGAGTACCACACTGAGTATCCATCGTTTTCTCAGTCGTATCCCAAAGGAGTCTTCGGTCCGTTTTTGCGCGTAATCCCTAGATTTGCCGCAGGCACTAGTTTTACGAAAGCGACATCCATCTGACATTTACCCTGAAGGAAAACTAGATCTTGTTGGGATCAGAAGGCTATGACATAAATTTTAAAAGGCGATATTTTCCTTCACCGATCCGATCACCGTGTATAGAATAATATCTACCTAGCGTGGAAATGTATTAGACCGGATAATTAGTTTAATAATTATAAATATTATAAAGCTGAAGAGTTTCTTTGTTTGTTTGAACGCGCTAATCTCAGGAACTACTGGTTCGAATTGAAAAATCATTTTTGTGTTGGATAGTCCATTTATCGAGGAAGGCTTTAGGCTATATAACATCACGCTGCGACCAATAGGAGCGAAGACGCGGACGAAGTCGCGGGCAACAGCTAGTAATTAATAACCGTCATCGTATCAGCTGAAGCACGTCCACTGATGGACATAAGCCTCCCACAAAGTGTGCCACAATGCCGGTCCTGCTTCACCCGCACCGCGAGACCGCCACCTTTTGGGCGGTCTACCCACACTGCGCCTTCAAATCCAATATGTGGTCGCCATAGGTCAATGTGGCCGCCACTCGAGAACCTTCCCGCCCCAACGGCCATCGTTTCTACGTGCAATATAATTATTTTTATTTATTCATTATATTCGATGTTGCGCAGGTATTTGCATGGAACCTGCCGAGGAGGGTCCGTGCCGCGGCGTGTACCAGCGCTGGGCCTTCGCGGCGCAGAAGGGCATGTGCATACCCTTTACCTACGGCGGCTGCCGCGGCAACCAGAACAACTTCCTGACGCAGGAGGAGTGTACCAGCACGTGCTCCGTAATCAGCGGTGAGTCGGCTGGTTGCTATACATTGCTGACCAAGGTTCAATCAACGCTAGCGCTAGCGCTGGACCTTCACATGCGGAGGCTGCCGAGGCAATCAGAACAACTTCCTGATGCAGGAGGAATGTACCAGCACCAGCTTTGTCGTTAGCGGTGAGTCAAATGGTTTAATTTAAATTATATATATAGTAAATTTCACCAAACATGAGACAGGTACCTATAGCGTAGGTAGATATATACCATGACGTGCCATAATGTAAAAAAATTGATAACGCTAAATATTGTTTTGGAACTAAACAGAGGGATCACTATTCTAATGACATTAAAAACTGATGCAAGTCGGTAACTTACCGAATACCTACTTGATACCTTTTCTTTTTAGTCACATACTTATAGGTAATAAACACATGCTCTTTCAAGCTCACTTAGATGATGACTATAACTTCCCTGCGAGTGAAATGAAAGTACTAGGGAATTACCTCCACCTTACAGAAGCCCGGCAGCCATAATAACACCACTACTCGCTCTTTAGTTACATGGTTTTGTGTTCCTGGTGGTGAGTAAGGTCGCCAGAGCCCACAAGGATACGCTGTGTTGGGAGGGACCTGCATCGAGCATATCTATCTAGGAGTAAACAAACATAACAAATCTTCGAGTCAGTAAAAGGTCTTCAGGTAGGCCGGTTTGTTTGGCATCGACATAATACGCACATACCTACATTTTTACAAAGGACTTAGGACTAGTGGATTCACCATCGATTGGGCGTTACATCGCCAGTTAATTGCATTTAATACTTGATATTGTATCTTGTTTTGTTCGCTTCCACATTAAACATTCACGCCGTCTGACCGACGACCCGCCGGGCTCCGAGAAAAACCCCTTTCGAATAGAAAACTATTCACGAATTCTTGGCTTCGGATTATTTATTTATTTAAACTTTATTGCACAAAATATAATCGTACAAATGGCGGGCTTAATGCCAAATGGCATTCTCTACCAGCCAACCATTGGGCTAAACAGAGATTTATGAAAGGTGCAAAGAAAAAAGTTTGTTAATTCTACTAAGAAAATGCGAAGACAAAATCAATTAGAATACAATTAGTTTTTATTTTTAGATAAATTCTTCAAATCAAAGCTCGCGTATAAATAGAACTCAAAATATTTAAATGTGTATATTTTTGACCTACGATGTATCGACGATCTGGTCAAGATCGCAGGAAACCGTTGGATGAGGGCGGCGCAAGACCACTCATTGTGGAGATCCTTGGGGGAGGCCTTTGTCCAGCAGTGGACGTATTTCGGCTGATATTATGATGATGTTTATGACTAGCTATTACAACCTTCGTTTCGTGAAATATATCTATGATAGCTACAGTGCAGTATTTCTCTTACATTTTAACATAAAGCAGGATTCATACTTAGGTGTCTGACGTCACGGTCTCACGTCAAACGTCAATGAGCTGACGCGTGAGAGCGCGTCAGATGAAAGTGAGTCTAAACCCACTAAATGTCTGACACTGATATCGACCTGTCGCGTCACGACACGACACCTTAGACAAATATGATTCCGGCTAAGTATTCACGGGAATTACCTACCGTCAAGGTCATATATGTATGACGGACGTAGGTTGGAGTTTGGAAAGAACATAGGTAATGGTAATCGGTTCAGTTATTGCATCTGCAGCAATTATTCGTTGACAAACTCAATTAAATCTACTTCCACCACCTCCACTATATCTGCCGAAGGACGTCCACTGCACATACCCGGGTCCAAATCCACATACTCGTACACATTACCCACGCTTTCTCCTTTATCAGTGTATACTCAATTACTCACTCACCTACAGGGTTGTCACGTTACTTTTCGAACGTACGCTATGTAGATTGTAACTGTATTTTTTTGTATAGAAGGTGACATTAAGATCTATATTAGGCACGGTCGAAAACGTTGCGTAATTAGGTTGCTGGTCACACGTGTTCAGCGGGCCTATGATGGCTGCCATATTATCACTTATCATCGTGGATAAGACATTCGTCACGTTCTGACAAGTATGCGAGTGCGAGAGTGACGGGCGTCTTATCCACGACGATAAGTGATAAAATGGCAACCATCATACCCTTACGCACGGTCGAAAACGTTGCGTAATTAATTAGGTTACTGGTTACACGTGTTCAGGAGCGTGAGAACTTGAAAAGGGGTGATTCCGATCCTTATTCATCAATTGATCTATAAATAGCACTCAGTTTACCCTTTAACAAATTGATTGTTAACATGTCTGGTCACGGCTGGAACCGAACCAACAACTAAATCTCTGGCGCACGACTCAATTGGTATGTCAGTAATTTATGGTCCAGCTACGCTACAAGCCGAGACACACCGAATGTGTGCGCAGCACGCGTGCACGCCACGCAAGCGGTGTGTCATCTACTATGACATTTCATACGATACAACGCGCACGCCACGCACACGCGCACGCGCACGTGCTGCGCACGCATTCGGTGTGGCTGGGCCTTACATTTTTGAAAACGATTACCTATAGTGTTTTACTAGCTTGGTAAATAAATGAACTTCAACTAGGCCGCAATGCAATGGCACTTTTACAAGTCAAATCTACTAGTAGGCTACAATACAATACAATATGCTTTTCTCAAAAATGCAATGAAATATTGATGTTATGTTCCTTATAATAGGCTGTGAAGTATGACGTTTCAGGTGCGGCTAGGACAAGAGGTCGTTAATGGAATTTCATACAAATCTTGAAGGCCTAGGCCGGCAAAGTCCTCTTTTTTAATTCCTTTCCACATAAATTTGTGGCACATGCATCATGACATTCTGCCACTATGCGTATTAAAAATAAAATATTGTTTATTTTTTTTTGTTGTTTATTTCATTGCATGTTTGAGAAAAGCACCATACATACCTCGGCGGGAAATTTGGGGTTGCCCGCCTTAGACCTATCTCTTCGGCCGGCAACCCCTTTCGTCCCGGCCTCTGTAGTAATGTACTATTATTGCACACCTCAAAAAAAGAATTACAGATAGAAACAGCATAAAGATACAAGCAGAGGTAAACAACAGGCGGTCCTAAGTATTGTCACTTCATTCAGCTGGCAACTGTGTAGAAGCGGTCGGCAATGCACATGCGCCATCTTAGGCTGGCACTTCGATTGTTTGCTGCCGACGAGCATCTGGCATCTCTGAATTCACAAATGCCATTATACCAACTCACTTATGTTTGCCACTCAGGTCTGATCTTGTATGTTGTTTCCCAACTTTCTGATATCATAATAAGTAATTCCGGACCTACAATGCAACAGGCGCTGAGTATCAGGGATCATTAAGTTTTTATGAACAAACGACAATGGTTATAAAAACGAAGTTGATCTACATTATTGCTACTACTGTATTGTGAGTATCGTATCTATAAATTGAAACTGTATCGGGCGATGATGTCATAACGGGCTCTCGGATCATTTTTTCCTCTCGGGGCCGCGTAATGATGTCACTGCTGAAGTCATCGACACCTTTTTAGACAGATATTAGGATAGAGCGAAGTGGAGTCCAGGCAGTAGATCAGAAAAGGAACGTATATTTTGAAAGATATCTACTGTACCAAATGTTTTAATGAATAAACTTTCATTCATTCATTCAAAGAAAGACGAGACCAATGTTAGGAGGATGATGATGATGCCGATTGTCTAAACTAAAGTCAGGGTGCTTGGCACATGGATGGACATAAAAATGTTTTCCGTTTTATCATTTTTTTAAGTAGGTAATTAAGGTTTAAAATCTTGAATCACGGAGTAATTGAAAAAAAAAACATGAAATAATCTTAGGCCCCAAGTAATTTTCTTTGCTATATACGTATGTCCATCCATCTGCCAAACACCCTGTATCAAGTTGAGTTCGTGGGTACAGTCACGACTTACGAAATTTAATTTGGGACCCCCCAACCCCTTCAACGCCAAGAACACCTAAAGGTGTCGCGTGTTGTCTTGTGAAAGTCACCTTCGTGCTTTACATTAAGGTTCATATTTAATCTCCTATGGAAGATAAGTTGGCGTGCAAGTGTCAATGGCATTACTTATTCTGAGCAATGGCGTATATGAAAAATGACGTTCAAAGGGTTAAAGTTTTCAGTCCTCTCAAACTGTACAGAAAATCAAAGAAAAAGTTTGCGAAATAGAAGAGCGGTGTCCGTACCAACAACCAACAACACAACTTGACCCGTGAGCTGTCAGGCGCGGGAAACGTTGTAGTCGCCTGACAGGTCGTGCGTCGCGTCACGCAGCATGTTGCCTGTGCTTAAACGCAACCTGACCTATATATGTTTGTATTTTTAAAGGGTTTTACTTTTATGTGGAAATTCTGTGGAATGAAATTGATTCAACGATAGGTACACTTATGCCAGTTACACGATGTGTGTTCGTCTGTCACAGACAGTTCTCTTCTCTCAAACACGGTTTTGACCTAGTTTATTGAACCAGTGGTATACTGCATTTGCTTTTAAGGTTCCGTATTTAAATCAGTTCATGTAGTGAAATTGAAAGGAAATGTTAAACTGTGTATGTCACATGGCTATGCAAAATTGACGTCAGTTATATTAAATATTTGTGTAATTCCTCAAACTGTTGTTTTCAATAGATCTTTGGGTATTTGTGAGAACTGTATAAGCCCGGTATACTTATTTCATTAGAGTTCTATATACTTATAATAAAAAGACATATCCTCAATTTAAATTATTTGCATTAAATCTCGAATGAAACACGAGACGAGCTAACATTTATATTACGTTAGTGTTTATATAAAAATGAACATTCGTTCTCCAGTCACGTATCTAAAATCGCAACAGAAATAGTCATATAAACACCTGAATTCATCCATTGTCTCAAAATCAATAAAAAACTGCAGAATACAAAACAAAATCTAGAAACGTAGTTTGAGGAAATGCGATGTACCTAACCAAAACAATGACTGACCTTGAAACTGCAGGACACCTGGCCGTTTCCACGCGCATTAGTATGCTGCGCAGAGACCTCTCTTCACACTCATTAAACCAACCGCAAGGCATTAACGCATTAAGAAGCGTGTCAAATATAGACGGAGGAAATCTGACGAGATTTTCCATTATTACCAACTGTATTTTTAACCCCCGACGCAAAAAGAGAGGGGTGTTATAAGTTTAACGTGTCTGTCTGTGTATCTGTGTATCTGTCTGTGGTTTCGTAGCTCCCAAACGGATGAACCGATTTTCGTTTAGTTTTTTTGTGTCATTGATAATTTTATCCCGCGTGTTCTTAGCCATGTTTCATGAAAATTTCTTCAGCCGTTTTTGAGATATTGAGCTTTGAAATGAAAATGTCGGGGGTTTTTCAACTTTTCTGCTTTTCTAAGTTGTTAGGTAGTTATTAGTAATGTTTAAGAAAACATAATAGTACATTACTACAGAGGCCGGGACGAAAGGGGTTGCCGGCCGAAGACATATAGACGGCCGAGCGAAGCGATACAAAGGCGAATTTATCCCTTTAAGGGATCTCTTCCAGTTAACCTTTGAGCAATTGAGTGACACAGGAACCAAAAGATAGACAAACTAACACGTGTACAAAAACGTATCTATATATATAAATACATATAGCTATTGCCTATATACTACAAACTACAAAATAATACTATAATAATAATAATAATACTTTATTTCAGGCTTAGCCCATATCATATCACATATCACGAAAAGACAGAACATAAAAAATTAAAGATACAAATAATACTTAATTAACAACATTAAATCCAAGTCACTACAATTTTATATTTAATTATATTTTCCCCTCACTAGCTCGGAAAGCCGTCTTTTATCCTTTGAAACAAGCGGGTAAAAACGCATTTTATCCACAAGCGGGGAAAGTAATTTGACCTTGGAGCGTATTTGAGTAGCTTTTGACAGATAACAAAACGTAAAACGCTCATATTAATGGTTCGTTTGATATCAATTATCATTAAATAAATGGTTTGAGAATTTAATAAAAAATACCAAAATTAGCTTTATTTAATGATTTAAGTCGTAAACATTAAAATTCTATAAGTAATTTTTTTTTTATAATGACTTTGAGTATAATTGTAAACGCACAAGTTGAGTCGATGCAATTTCAAAAGGCATCGTCAGAAATGTCATCATTGTCAATGTCAACTAAAATATACACAACTTGTCACCGACTCCGACTTGCGTAAATATTATACACAACTTTCAGAGTTTTCTGTTATAATATCGTAAAAAAATCACTGATTCCAGTGATGAAAATCATGCCGGTGGAACTGTGTTTTTTGCATGTTGCACTTTCCTCGCTATAGTGAGGAGAAAAGTTTTCTGTTACACACGGGTGCAAAGTTGTATTTAACTTCTCGTCTCACAGGATTCTATTTTAGAACTACTCGCTTCGCTCGTGATTCAACTATAGAATCCTTTTGCTGGATCGTGTTTCAATTCCACACTCGCGGGTAAAATATAACTTTGCACCCTTGTATAATAAATAACTATTATTTCATAAGCCGGAAAATATTCTGTCTGGACTCCATATGAATGGAGTTCCAGCGTCTCAATAGTGGGCTATTGACATTTTCCGCAATGGCTATAAGGAGGCTGACTATATATACATACACTACCGACTAATAAAAATAATAAATATATACATAAATATAAATATATAATCAGTATCAAACCAAATCACAAGTCATTGGAGAGCCAGAACTTGTCACAATGAACAATGTCTTTTCAAAGGACTAAAACTACCTATATTCAATTTTATATCGTTCTAACTGACAAACATACTGAGACATACAGACGTATCGTCGTTTATAATACTTAGATGATAAGGTTAAAAAAAGTTAAGAAACGCAATAACGAAACTTTAAACATATCCGTCAAGATGCGGGACTTTTATTTTAATTATCGCATCTTATAATCATGATTAAAAAATATAAATAGTTTGAACGGCGTGACAGGCATATCTTACCTAATAAGTAATAAGAGAGACTCGTTGAGATGTCGGCGACACAGAGTTCGCTCAATAGCAGTAATCCAACTTTATAAAAAATCGGAATTAAGTGCATAAGGGCGGGCGAAACACGTTTATCGATATTGCCATTTTATCACTTATCGTCGTGGATAAGACGCCCGTCACTCTCGCACTCGCATACTTGTCAGAACGTGACGAATGTCTTATCCACGACGATAAGTGACAAAATGGCAACCATCATAGACCCGCTGGTCGTGAGTGGTCAACAAAATGTCGGCACCGCGCTTGTATTTCTTCTGGAGTCGCTAGTGTCCATAAGCTGAAGTATCTGCTTATAAGTACCATCAGGCAGGTCGTTAGCTGGTTTGCCAAAAAAAACTTTGCGAACTGGCGAACAACGTACCCAGATTTCGGAAGAAACTTTTATATCGGCTAACTCCATTAGATTTTTCATGCGCAGGTCTCAGGAATAGATGGTATGGCTAGAGGCATATGATGGTTGCCATTTTATCACTTATCGTTGTGGATAAGACGCCCGTCACTCTCACGCTCACGTACTTGTCAGAACGTGACGAATGTCGTATCCATGACGATAAATGATAAAATGGCAACCATCATATGCCGGGTGAGGTCTTCCTCGGGTCTTGCTGCTGTCTTATTCTGCGACGCCACGGTTGATGTCGATTTCTTCGCGGAAGTTAATTTCGATGACATGAATGATGGATTCAGTGGGGTTTAGCGTGGTCGTTTCTTGTTGGCGCGAGCCCCGTGGCGCTACACATGAAGAACACTCGTGATCCCAATTACAATAGTGATCTTTAAAGAAAGGCGTGGGCGTGGAGAACATTGGCCTAGTCTTATTCGTACTTCGTAGGCATAGTATAAAACCTTTTCCACCAGCCAAGTAAAATTCAATCTCATGTCACCAGAACTGTCAAGGAGAAACTTTTCTCACTTTATACGCTTTATACGGTTGGTTCCAAACCATAGTAATATGTTGGCCTGTTTAGTCTAGTTAGTAGTGACACTGCCTACGAAGCTGGAGGTCCCGGGTTTGAATCTCGGAAAGGGCATTTGTTTCTGTACATACATACATACATACATATAATCACGCCTGTTTCCCAGAGAGTTAGGCAGATATCACGATTTCCATGTGCTACGATCCTGACATACCTACAACTTACGCTTCATGAACTCTCATAAACTCATAACATTCTTCATGCATGCGCGCCGAGTTAGGGCACTCTTGACCTGGCCTTTCTGGAGAATGTGTCCGATTTGGTCGGAGTATGTTCGCCGAGGTCTTACCCTTGTTTCTGTAGTTATCAAAAACATTTGTTTTGAGACTGGGGGTGTTTTCTATGTTTTAATTATTATTATTTTTAGTACTATCAAATATATCGTGGTCTAGCACCCATAACACAAGCCCGGTATTATAGGAGTAGTTCGATTTGTGTAAAAAAATGACCTCTAATAGTTGAGTTACTGTTTGTAGCTATGTATAGACAGACTGTCTTCAGTGAGATGATTGGATAGCGGTACGCGTGACTCTCTACACAAAGGAGTAGAAAGCAATCCACGGGAACGCATTCACTT
This sequence comes from Notocelia uddmanniana, assembly GCA_905163555.1. NCBI lineage: Eukaryota > Metazoa > Arthropoda > Insecta > Lepidoptera > Tortricidae > Notocelia > Notocelia uddmanniana. The sequence goes on from LR991055.1 coordinate 31,908,417, forward strand.
TCATTTAAGTAATACTGTTGTGGATGGATGAAGTCAGCTTCAGTTACACTCTAACCTAATCCAATCAATTCTCCTGGTAGAGACGAAGGGTAGGTATGTAATCCTTTAGCAAGAGAGGTAGTGCAGAGTGGAACGTCACCCCACTCATATTAGGGGCAACCCAACGGGGAAGTACCTCCATCTTACAGAAGACCACAGCCATAATGACACTACTATTTGCTCGTTAGGTATGTGGTGTTGTGTTCCTGGTGGTGAGTAAGGTCGCCAGAGCTCCCGAGGATGCGCTGTGTTGAAAGCGAGGGACCTGTATAGTGTATATGTATCTAGCCGTCAACATAAAGAAACCTCAAGTCAATACTGGGTCGGCAACGCGCTAGTGATAGTCAGTATTTCCGAGTTGATATAACCTGGACTTTTTTAAGGCACGAGAGAATAGGCATCTTCTGCGTGAGCTCGCTTTATCATCGGCCTCATCTTTACCCCCTGGCTAGATGCTGGCCAAGAGCAATCCCATTTTTAATTAAAAAAAGGGATTCTTCTGGAGTCTCATAGGCTACGGTGTCTGCTTACCATCGTCGTTCTATAAAAAATGGTATGGCCACTGATTCTAGTAGTGGTAAAGTTATAGAAGGATCTCTCAAGAACGAGTTAAAATATGATGCTTGCAAATACCAAGACAATGGCAGCTAGTTTACGGTCTGACGCAAAAGTCTATGGACGCTTGAGTCCCAAAGAATAGTCAGCCCGTTCCCGACTCTTTATATTGAGCTGCCGTTATCTTGATAACTAAAGAGAAATGTAGATCTCTGACTCTCAACCCAGCGATCCTACTGCATAGTCTACACCACCAGAAACAACATCACATACCTCCAAAACATTAATGAATGTTATTATACTCGTAGCTGCGGTCCTCTTTAAGGTGGAATACTGATTGTATCTAGTAAATGTACCGAATCATGACAGCTCACTTTATGGGTACGTTTTACTCGTCAAATGATGAACTGATAAATGTTGAACAGTAACCCCCTTATTCATAAAACTTAACAAAACTCTGTTAAGTAAAAGTTGTTTTGACCCTTTCTAACAAACATAAATGTCAAAGTGACAGATAAGGACAAACCAACTTTAGCGGCTTGTTAAGTAATAGAGGCTTGATGGACGTTTATGAATAAGGGGATTAGACGGTAAACATTCAATATTTGACGACTACGAGTACCTAAAACCCGAAATTACCTCAAACTCGCGACACATTCATTAGAACAGTCTTTAGGTCGAGTCGTAAACTCTACTCGGGGTTTGTTTACATCTTCACTCGACAAGAATATTGGGTAGAGTAAATTCATTCACAATCCTATAGGTAGACTGCACGCCTCGCCTTTCCAATGTGTTTACGATCATATCTAAAGTAAGCACTGAGTAATGCCAGATGGAATCTCCATTATTAACAAATTAACATACGCAAACTTACGCAGGATTATGTACCTAGTGATTTATGTACTCTGCTTACACGTAATCTGCTTGTATAGACGGTAGGTCGCAGACTATATCTGTAGCTATATTTTACTCATGTAGGTGGTCGTATTTGGCAAAAATTGGAATTTCGTCACTGTGGCGGCATGCGATGACGTATTATGTATAGCGTCAGCATTCCTGTATACGGCGCGGGAGCGAGCCCTGGACAGTTGGTATTATAGCGGCAGAGCGAACACATTTAACTATCAACTCGACCTCGCCTGGTTCCGTGCCCTTCTGATATTTAATTAATTATAATTTGGAGTCAGTGTAGAGTCAATGTTATCAGTTGTCAATAAATATAGTAAGGAAATTAATAAGTTTCATTTATCAACGGTCACCACTTAGTTACCTGCCGCCAACATACCTAAAACACTTTCTTTTATCAACGAAGACAAAGGGATAATTGATAAATACTGAGCTAAGTGAAAAGCGGCCCTCAATTTGAGTTTATGTAAAAAGCCCTTATTTTGAGAAAACGGCTGAGCAGTGAGCAGCGTTCTTCAGAGCTTCATTTTGTTTCAACTTCCAATTATTCGACGAAAGAAGACTGATGGTATAACTAAAAATAAGTAGTTCTTGAGATATATAACAATGCGACCGACCGAGCGGCAACATAACGGTCCATTTTTACCATTTTGGCACGGAACCCGCTTCGGATAAGATAACTTGTTGTTTTTTTTTTATCAATTAGACTAATATTTTACCGTTTTTGACGTGCAGTAAAATATTAGGTGCTATTTTTGTACCGGCATCTGCACTACAGTAATGTGTACAATTTTGTGTTCGTTAACAGGTGCGCTCAACCCGCAGGCCAACCAACTCGGCAACAGCGTCAGCGGCGCCAGTGATCCCTCGCGCGTTTCCAACACTCTCGACGGAGGTGAGATATTTATTAGGTATACTACAACGCACAGGTCTGGTCGACCGATGCAGTACCTAGTTGCCGAGTAGTCGAGGAACTATATGAGCCGACTTATGGATAGTAGTCCGTTTTCTATTGGGCATGCTTGCATGGATAGTTAAATGGTTCATACCACGACTGGTCTGGCTTCCTTTTTTTACTATTATATTCCCTAACGCCGCTGGCCGCTGCTACGATACGAGAGTGCGCCACCTTTCTCGGCTTCGCTAACTCTTGCCAATTGCTGATTTGGAGATCGCGCAGACCCACCACGATCATGTCGCCCCAGCGATACCTCGGCCGTCCGACAGGCCGTCGACCTTCCGGACGACCTCGTATGCTAGCTCTCTTCACCCAACCTTTCACGGTCTCCAAGCCAGCGGAGCCTATGAGTCTTTATCTACCCGATGAGCAAATGATTTAGGTATAAAGCAAAGTGCCACATAATTATGGCGTTAATTTTCAGTTGTTAATTTAATCTAGCTGGTATGTAAATGTCACGAGCTAAAAACTCAACGTTATTCATCTATATCAGAGCTGGATCCGGCTAGCTTCCAGGCCATCCATGAATCCTCTTTTTTGTAGTTCGCTGTTTGTATACATAGTTGCGTGTTGTTTCCCAGCTCCGAGTCTGGTTGGAGGGTGCCAGCTGAGCCCCTGGAGCGAGTGGAGCCGTTGCAGCGTGACCTGTGGTGTGGGCTTCCAGGAGCGCACGCGGACCGTGCTGGTGAGTATGTCCAGCATGCTGGCCAACAGCCTGCCGAAGAAGATACTGCTTACCGACTGTGCTAGTGACAGGTTAACCAAGACAGCACGCGGACCGTGCTGGTGAGTATGTCCAGCATGCTGGCCAACAGCCTGCCGAAGAAGATACTGCTTACCGACTGTGCTAGTGACAGGTTAACCAAGACAGCACGCTACCCGCCCGCTCCTCTTTGAGCTCTCCTCTTGCCCCTGTCCAGTAACTGTCCAGTCACACCCGACTAGATTCAAGATTCAAGATTCAAATATTTATTCACAACAAGCACTGTAACAAAAGTAAACAAAAACATACACAACAAAGGCTAAGTTGCGTAAAGGAACCCACTCAGCATATGCAGGCTTTACAGCCGGCGCTGATCTTCCGTAGGTCCCTTAGGGGCCCGTTACACGTCGATTACCATCACTTGATACACTCATACTACAATACAATGCGTATCATCATCTATCTACTATCGACTATCATCATCATCATCATGATCAATCAAATGCTGGACATAGGCCTCCCCCAGAGGACCGCAATGACCGGTCCTGCGCCACCCGCATCCAGCGGACTCCCGCGACCTTCACCATATCATCAGTCCATCTTTGGGCCATTTGGGTGACCCCACGCCAGTCACAGAATAATTAAGTGTTAACGTACGTGTGGATGCGGGTGGCGCAGGACCGGTCATTGTGGAAGTCTTTGGGGGAGGCCTATGTCCAGCAATGGACGTCTTTCGGCTGATATGATGATGATGATGATGAACGTACAGAAGGTTTTCTATCATACAAAATCGATGCCGCATAGCGCGTGGTCTGACGTCTAGTTAGGGTTATACCTCATTTGCACGTTAACGCCGTTATCTAGTAACGTTCTAACGTGTTTACACAGCCTAGTTGAACAAAATCTGTCACTGTTTGGCGGTGTCAGCCGCGTTCGGATGAAATGAGACAAGTTTATCCTAAACAAGAGCAACAAACAGCAAGATCAACAATAACAAACAGCAAGGTGCACATAGGCTCACTGAAACATATCAAGGACATCGTAATAATAGCTGTTTGTTACTTACTTTTCTTGAAATGGCCGTTGCGTCAGATACGTGACAATGATTTGGGCCATGTTTTGTATAGGGTGGTGACGAATGCCATCAGGGGCGGTGCTGGTCGCCCGGGATCGATATTCCCGCAGTGCCGTCAGGGCCCGCAACCGCTCGATAATATTCCAGTCTTAGCTATCACTATTCCGAAGCTACGCTTCCTTCTATTTTAAGCTAAGCATTGGTGCTCGCAAATTGTAATATAAGATCTGCTTTACCGGCCCTTTCGATACCTCTTTATTGTCTTTAAAATGCTTCTATAGATTCCCTCTCGCACGAAGACATGCAGTCTTTGTATACTAAAAACATATATTTTAATTACCTAGCATATTGTTTCTTCAAATGATTTAGATTTTAGAACATGCGTAGCTGAGTCGTCCGCTATAGTGGGCTTCCTGCTTAGCGCCGATTCAGGCACTCTTTGATTTGACCATGTACATGGTTGGTCAAGCCAGTATTTCCAATAAATTATGCACGCCGAAGACGGCAGAGCATGTCAGCGATTAACAAGCTGTTCTTATAGCAATCCATGCTCAGCAACAATTTTATTTTTGATTAAGATGTCTATCATCATTAAATTGGTGTGGGATAGGCACATACTGCCAACGGAGTTCGAGCTTTCGCCGGGCGTCAGAGGTCGTTGCGTCATTCGAAAGGGCCGCGGTGCCCGCGGTACTATTCCGTACCTTCGAATTATTTGGGTCAGTTGTGTTATTCCAGCGGAAGCAGATCGTCATTACCAGTGCTTGGTATTGGCAGCGTCTTTGTGTGCAGAGGTATTGTACGACAAATCTGCCTCTGTTAATTACTTTCGTTCATCTACATCGGGTGTTCCCAAACTTTTTTTTCTTATAGACCACTTTCAAAAGTTAACTGGTTCTGGTAGACCCCCTACACCACATTTCTACCATATTCCCAAAGCCCCAATTTTTTGACACGCCAACGTAGACCCCCGTCGAGTCTCCTGTGGACCCCTGGGGGTCCACCTGGACCACTTTGGGAACCCCTGATCTACATAAAGGTTAACGGAACGAGGACCTATTTAAAATTTGCGTTTTCCTTTTCTGAATTGTATTTTTGGTATCGTGTGCATACAAAGTTTATGTAAAAAGTTGTACTATAATTACTACTTCTTCAATTATGATTGCGTGATTGGTCGTTAAGCGATAAAAAATGAAATTGCCTATTTTTTCGAAGTACTTAAGTAGACAGGTTTCAACACCTTAAACGGCTGACCCAGAACTGCCATCGACCCTAGCTGTTGTATTGAATCGTCATTAGAGTGACGTCCACGACAGACGATGACAAATGACGCACCCTTGCCTCCCCAACCGCTCACCCCACTAATTACGTCCACCCACCTTTATGCGTACTAACGTGGTACTTGTTCCTAAAATCCCACAAGTTGATTACATTATGCACTACAGTATGGGGTTCTTCAAGAAAGGAGTGTTACTATGTACATTTTTCATTCAGGGTCATCAACGTTTTTTTAAACCCCTGGAGTTGCAGGCGTCAATAGGCTGCGGTGACCATTCACTATCAGGCGGGCCATACGCTTGTTTGCCACCGACGTGGTATAAAATATACAGTCTCCAACAAATATATCTGAAGAGTATCTTGTCTATGTCTTCAGAGTGCTCAAAAATATCAAAACATGCACTCTATCGGATAGACAATAAAACGCTTTGCTATGTCTGATGGTGACGGTACCTACTCGTAGATACTGCCCAGGTTTACTTACGCTTCGCTTTGTTTCGAAACAGGTCCATTATCTATCGAAAAGTTTGGCCGAAGGTCGGTTTACCTGAAACAAAAACAATGCTTATTAAGTTGTATCACAGAATCGATAATAGTACTTAGTATTCTAGTACTAAGCTTCAAAACGAACGCGACAAGACGACATTAATTATAATTAAACTTTTGATTTACATGCTTAATGTGTAGATACTAAATCATGTGTTTTCAGTTTTGCGTAGATAGGTAGGTATATGTTCTTTTAAATACGTTATGTGGTCAACTCATAGGTCACAGGGACATTTTTTTTCCTATCAGGATCGAAAGAGCTCGTTATTCTGAGTTGAAATAACATAAAATTTTCAAAATATAAAACAAAGACCTACAACTATAAATAGAAATGCCCAGATACTAACTCTTTAACCAATTCATTTATTACTCCTGTTAACTCTAACTTATAAAAGAAAAGCTGAGGAAATCTATCTTATTTTCGAGCATGAAAGTTCGGACCTAATTGGAGTGCTGTGAAATCATTAACCTTACTGTTTTGCATTTCAAACAGCTGCTTTGCATTATTACGAGTTAGGTACTACGTCATCGAGCCTTAATGTCGCGCCATCAGAAACAACATAAAAAAATATCGTATCAATTTATAGCATTTAAAATTAGACCGGTAGTATTAATAGAAAACGGGTCAAGCACAAAGGGCAAATTACCTACGCACGGACAGATATGTACACGTACGGTCTAAAATTAACAGGTCAAATGCTGTGATTAAATGTCAAGTTTGTTTCTAAAAAAATATCCGTCCGTGCGTGTGATTTGATTTATTTTGTTAGTGGTGATGTCAGTTCGCAATAACGCGAAACCTACACGCGGACATCGGTCGCCATTGAAGGACACTTAGGCCTTTTTTTAGACCACCACTTTATCTTAGTTTGTAGTGCCTGCCTACCAAGCTATAATACACTCCCAGGATCGAATCCCGGTCAGGTCATTAATTTGTGTTATAAACACGCATACCTAATTATTGTCTTGGATGTTTTCTATGTAAGTATTTATTTACCTTCAATGATGACAGTACTTTACTGATTCTATGACAGTGCACAAAATGTGTATACTTAAAGTAAACAATACGAGGTTTCAACTTTATAGTGTCTAAAAGTTGAAGCAGCATGGGTTACGTTACGGTGGCATTAGACGAGTAGCTCGGCACCAAAAATAATGTAGTCGCAGTACTCGCAGTGTCCCTGGTTGGTTTGGTGCGAATTTCGACGAAAGCAAAGCTTCGATGTTCAATATACGAAATGCGCATAAAAATGCTGTTCAGTGAAGAGCATATGTAAGTTCAGCACTTTAGGACCTTATTCCATTGCAATAATATGAAAAAACTATTATTGATGCTTTTGACTACAACTGCCCGGCTAGTATGATAGCTTATAACGTCACGTTTTATGTGACGTTTCAGTACATTTTGGCCATATAACGTGAAAGTATAAGCTATCATACTAGCCGGACTGGTGACCACATGAGGTGACGTGGCCCGTCCACAGCTGTTACATTCGTACGAGTACCTACTATCAGTTTCTTAATAGCTATCGGATGTTTATAGGTAGCTATCAAATTTGCTCACGCATCTCACCTATGTAGGTACAAATCCGAGCCACGGTCTTTTAGAAAAGTATTAAAACTGGTAATAAGTAGAAATGAATTTCACTTTATAATCGAGTTTGAAAGTAATTTTATTCTTTACTTGTTATTGTAACGTGCGTGGGTGTATAATTTCCGCGTGGCTTGAGTGCTAATGAACGGCTGATTGTTCTTTTGAATATACTAAATGATGTACTTAACGTTATTTGTCATAATCACTCAAGGTCCCATCGATCCGATGAGGTAAATAAAAAGTACTTATCCTAAGTAATGTAGTTCGTAAGTAAAGAAGCATGTCTTCAAGTGATTTGAGCACTCAATTTAAGTCCTTACCTATGTTGAGATTATTTAGAGTTGTTGGTTAGCGCGTTTTGTCTTGCACTATCGCTTAGCCACAGAATAGTATAATAGTATTATATAGCTTAGCTTAACGTACGAACTCGAACGAATTAACCGATAGCTACATACGATTTCATTCTTATCTCAATAGTCAGTTTATACGTTCCAAAATTGAGCACGATTCCGAGATTAATTTTAAAGCAAATTTAAGGATGATTCACAGTAGGCCGTTCCGTGTCCGGGCCGGCCCGTTTTCTTCAAGAGAAATACGCCGGCCGTTGCGTTTGCTGTCATAGAAAACGGGCCGGCCCGGACGCGGAACGGTCTACTGTGAATCATCCTTTAGGGTCTTCAAGATGCTATTTGTTTTTGATTCGATTGGTTGGCACACATTGATATGATTAACCGAGTCTTTGGGGTCACATTGGACGTTTAGCGTCGAAGCCGTAATTTAAAAAACCCGGATGTATTTAAATCAGGTTTAATTTTGAACTTTACTCACTTTACTCATAAATTCACAAGTGTGGTCCGTGGTAACTCATCTATCTATACACGTTGATTTTATGAATATTGGCATTGCTCTCGGCCAACTCGGCGAGCCTTTAGTGCGTACACACTGAGCCAACAAACTAGCTTTATATTAATGCTTTGCCTTCGTTTCGTTTGCTTGGTGACGTGACGTGGCTTTATGTAATCTCTAACTTATAGTCCATGTGATGTTAACAAGTCCATCAGTTTTTGTAACATTTGTATTGATTGACGTGACGTCCATTACTTTAAGATAGCCGTCAACAGCAGTGTAATTCGTAAATTTCTCAATCGACATTCCATAGCTGAACGACTGTAGAAGGTAGACTTGTGAGTAATATTTGTGATGAAGCTGCTGCTTTTACTCGTATGTAAGAAAAAAAGGCTGTAAGGTCAGTCTTCTTCTTTTTATTCATTATATCGTGTGGTTTTGCAGAGACAGGCGGCTCCGGGCTCCGCCCCGTGCACCACGCGGCTGTCGCGCCGCCGCCGCTGCTCCCGGCCCTGCTAGGCCTCCCGTGGCCCGCGTTGGCCTCCAGAGCCCAGCGACACCTCACTTACTTAATATAATATCCACTAACAAGCAAAGCATGGAAGTGCGGAACGAACGCGTTAGTTATAGTTTTTTGTACGAATTAATAAAATTGTTTCTATAGGTAGGCATTAAAATCAGACAGATAATTTAGGTTTGTTTTATATATTAGTTTCCATTAAATGAGCAAACAATCTTTCAATACAGAACCACTACGTAGATACGTAGGCAATTTATAAAATTCATAATATTCTACCTCTGCCAAAGCATTTACTTTTGAAGCGTTTACGCCGTGATAAACACGACAGATATGAAAGCTTTTTTGATGGATTTATTAATAAACTTACTTTTATACTAATGGTGTTTTATTTTAGTCCACGTTTTTACTGGTTCACTGCAATATGACGAGTACTAGACAAATTAGGATTCGGACAAACAGGAAGGAATTTCCTTCCTCACACACAAGGTGTTTCGCATATGTTCAGTAGGGCGAGTTTTGGTACGGCACACTAAAAAAAGCCAGAGCAGTCGACTCACGGTTGTAACAAATGACAAATTACCTGCGTTACTTCAAGGACGCCGTCGCGTGGGAACCGGTTGTCAGTTCAATACTGCTTAAATTTTGTTGCCTATGATCTTAAGACATACCTAACTATGCACCATATTCTATATAGTCATTAACTTACTGAGGCCTTGAGGCCTTGTTTATGAGTCTGCGCATGCGACGGGGCGAGATGCGTCCCGACAGCTAAAGTTAGGGTAGATTACCTTTGTCGATAAAGTGTCTTACCTAGTTGCTACATTCATTAAATAAATGTTCCGGTCAATGGAAAAAGCTATATAACAATAGCTCTGCTAGCTCTATCCACTGACATTGAAAATTAGTGATTCCAGTCACGAGTGACCGTAACGTAAGCCGTGACGAGATAGGATTATTCCGTGGCAAATGGACTCCGCAAATCACACATGATTAGAGAAAGCAAATTGACGCGATCCTATTCCATCTCCTCCGTAATCGGATAGTGATTCAGAGTTTCTAACGACCATTACGTTCCGGGGAATTCATTTCTTGCTCAAAACAATGTTGAGCTATCTAGTTTCCATTCCGTAATTTAGTTTATCAAGTTCGATGCGATATTTCAAGTGGAGCTGAAGTTCAGCTGTTTTTGTAATTTTACCTTTTTTTTTTAAGGGAGACTGACGAGGCAAAATGCTGCGGAGCATAGGTAAGTGCATCTTGCATCATAATTGTTGTCTCAAATTACTAGTTTCGATTAATTAGTTTTACATCTTGCAAATATGACTTGCGTTAATTTTAGTCTAGTTGGTAGTTACTGAGCTTGAAAACAATGATGAACATGTGTTTGTTTACCAGTAGTTTTCATATTTGTTCAAATAAAAGTTGCGATTCCGTCAAGGTTACATGAAACTTGCTAAACGAGACTTGATTAGAACAATTAAAGCACTTCAAAGCTCCAATCGTGCTAACATTAACAATCGAATGGCGTTCGATGAAGAACGGTTCCTGCCTGCATAGTCAATACAGATGACCACTCGTAGACCTTATTAAAAGGCGGTAAGGTTTACTAATGGTCGATTCAGCTTTGCTATTTGTACGTTGAATGAATATTTGCCTTCGTTTAGTGAGATAATGGTGAATCAGTCGATAATGAATGGAACAACGAAGTCTCAGGAGGCGGTGGTAATTAGTAGGAACCGTCGGTTAGTGCTTGATAATTGCATTACTTATTATCGATGAGGCAAACGCTAAACTTAAGTGGCAGTGGGCGGGGCACATTGCACGTAGAACCGATCGCGGTTGGAGCGGAAAGGTTCTCTTGTGGCGACCACGTACCTGAAGGCGCAGCGTAGATAGGCAGGTAAGAGTCGCGATTCGCGGATGTCCGCTGGATGCGGGTGGCGCGGGACCGGTTATTGGGAGGCCTATGTCCAGCAGTGGACGTCCTTCGGCTGACATGATGATGATGAAACGCTACCAGCCTCTAGAGGCTTAGCTATATCATTTCAGGATACACAACCCGCCTGAAGCCATTGATAACCATACTCAGTTCAATTATACTATAACATGACTTTAAGCTTCGACGATACTCATTCTGGTAGATTGGGGAGATTTGTACGTAGATGAATAAGGTGAATACTGGATACCAACCTTTGAGTCAAGAAGTCAAAGTCAAAATATTTTTTATTCAAATAGGCCTAGCAACAAGCACTTTCGAATCGTCAGTTATGACATGACATATATATTAATTAATTATTTAGAGCAATTTATTGATGCTATTATTATTCTTTAAAATAAATATTGTATTGTTGTAGACATGTCAAAGTAAGAAATTATTTTGTAGTAAAATTCACAATAGGATCGTCAAAACATAAATAATAATAATAATAATAAATAGAAATCTAGACAGTTTCTAGAATAAAATCAAAATATCAAAAAAAAAAGATCATATTAATATCTAATGCCATAATGATTAATTCATTAATATTTCAGTCACAATTAATCCCACGGTGTTTTATCATTCATGTAGTCATGTGTGCTATAATATGCTTTCGATATGAGTTGACGCTTTACATAATTTTTTAGATAATTCAGTTACGTTTCTTGGAAGCTTATTAGAAAACTTCACACCATTACCCATGAATGATTTTCTAATTTTCTGGAGGCGAGTGGTGGGCACCGCGAGTTTGTGTTTATTTCGAGTATTAATATTATGTATGTCACAGTTCTTCCTGAACTTTACAATGTTTTTATGTACATACACAATATTATCATAGATGTATTGACAATGCAATGTCATTACATTAATGTTCTTGAACTTATAGACAAGAGTAGATAAATTGACCTCTAGATTGACCAAGCAAGTCTATATTCTACTTTCCTGGCTTCTGAAGCTTATATACCTACTACTCGTACTCGTAATCATTATTTATGTAGATTTCTACACGATATGGGTATGTCGGATATGACTTGGCTTCTACATACCTAACATATTTTAAAATAAATACCTAGACATGTTATACATGATGCTCCAAGTTTTTAGAAAGAACCGTCGCCTAAAAGCAGTCCATGAAATAAAAATGAGTGTGACTTACAAATTTGTTTTTTTTTTTACCTCAAATCACGACAAAAGTACATCCTACTTGAAAGAAAAGAGCGTACTCCCATAATAAAGGCCGGCAAATGCATCTACTCGTACAAACAACCCCTCTGGTGTTGCGGGTGTCCATGGGCGGCGCTAATCGCTTACCATCAGGCGATTCGTCTGCTCGTTTGCCTCCTATTGCACAAAAAAGTGTGATTCGAATGAACTGCATGAACGATATCATGATTTCATTAAAGTTTAGTCACGAAAACTATTGTGTGCAATACTTAGTAGATTGTAAGACGAAAACCGTATTTAGCTTGAAATACTTAGTCTGTAAATTTTGAGTAATGTGTGTAATTATATTTATCTGAAAATACATGTGAGTAATCTATGCTGCTAGTTAGGCTTTCACCTGACCTACGTGTCACACAGAATATAACCTAAATACAATGGCCTGGAAAAGAAGGTATAATAGTTTGAACAAATTCAAGAAAGCTAAAAGTAAAAAATTACAGCATTTAAAGAGGGAGCGTTTTTCTTTTTTGTTTTTTTTTTCAGCCATCCTTTAAAAGGAGGTTGTCAAAGGAGTTTATATAACAAAACAAAATTTTCTACATAATGCTTTTTATTTCAAGTTTCTAATTTAAATAGTAGAGAAGTTATTGTCACGTTTATGAATGTTATACCTTCTTTTGCAGGCCAGTAGCTTTTTAACCGACTTCAAAAAAGGAGGAGGCTCAATTCGTCGGAATATTGTTTTATGTATTACCAATTACTCGGAGACTAGTGGACCGATTTCAAAAATTCTTTTTTTGTTTGAAAGGGTATTTTTTATATTTGATCCCATTGTCACCAAGTCTAGATCTGATGACGGGATTTTGGAAAAATCGAAGGATTTCCTTAAATTATAAACCAAGAGGATGGGGTAAGGCAAAAAATAAGGAACTCAAATTACCAGGAGGATGGGGTCAGGCAAAGTTTGGAGTCGGTGTTTTTTTGTTAAAAAATTACTTGTTCAATTGACCCTTAATTCCAAAAAAAGTAGAAATGCCCATGAAATGTACTAAATGTACTAATAAATAATATTCGGTTGTTACGTCTAAAAGGTTACATTAATACACTGTCGCTTGCGCTGTTTGGAATCAACAACTATTTACCGAGAAAATATCCCAATCCATTAAACGATGGAATTTTTGGATATCTCGTATTACAAATCACATTTGTCGCTGAGTATAATTACTTGCTATCAGTTGTGCTCATTTCGAGAAATTTCAAAGTAATGTGTTCAACAAATATTAGGTGCCATTTAGTCAGCTCCATTACAAAGGCAGCCAATTATCGTTCAATCTCTTCCTGAAATCGCACAATGGACTCCAAATTGTTACCATATTTATCTCAATTATGTACTCTACTCGTGTATCATATTCGTAAAAATAAGTGCCTATGTGTAATTTTGGTTTTCAGGCATTATGTTTTAGTACCTGAACGTATATATTGTGTATAAGCAAAATTTAAATCACGATAACTGACGGTTGCGGATTAGTCGTATCATACAGGAAATCTTTCAGTATCCTGCAGATAGCGAAACCGTGAAATTATTTCCTGTATGAAATTATCCAGTCGGATACCTTTTATAATGATCGTAATAATCTTTGGCGATTTTACATTTTAGATCATTTGAGATTAATTACAAAATGTACACGACACGAGGCGATTTTGGGAACTCTCACGCCTGTATTAGCTATATTAAAATTCCTAAAAAGCAACGCCATGTAGATTTGTGTTTTTTTATTCAACGACGGTGGCCAATAAGCCAGACGCCCAGGCTCGTCCAGAAAGAAAACAAACGCGTTACCGACCCTTTATCGACTTGAGGATTCGCTAATGGATGCGCTGCTTCGCCGCCTTGGCGCCAGCTTGGTCGCCAGGGCTTTTGGTGTGTGGTGTAATGTTCCTAGTGATTACACTAGTACCACAACAGCACATACCGAAAGAATAAGTACCTAGTGGTGTTTTTATAACTATAACTACGGTTGGGCTGCTCGAAATATAGGTACCTAAGCGAGAAGAACAAGTGTGTAGGTGACATTTAACGCTGGCCTTAAGCAGGATTTAGATGTTTCCAGTTGCTAGCGCCATTCTCGCTGGATGCTAGCGCTAGGAAGGTACTGGCGCCAAGTAAATATATTTGCGTGCCAGTCCAGCGCTGGCCGCGACTGACTGGATCTATACAAACGGTATAGAGTCTATTCAGCGCTGGCACGCGCCGCGACTTGGCGCCTGCAACTGTGCGGTGCTACCGCGAACTTCGAAAATGGAACTTCGTATCGTACCGTCCCTTTCCGTCATATAGAGTATAATACGAGAGTGAAAGGGACGGCACGACACGAAGTTCGATTTTCGAAGTTCGCGGTAACACAGCTGGATAACGACTAAATCTTGCTTTAGACGTACACACGCTATGAAGAGGAAATACTTGAGTCACCGCGATTTAGCTAGAGATTATTTATTGACTCAAACACTACTAGTGATATAAACTCAATAAAAAATACATAAAAATTGCTTTGGCAAATAAATCAACTAGGTGTCCCTGGTGAGTCTAGTTAACCTTTTTGCGAACGGAGTGACGAGAACGTCGTTTGTTTCGCCGACAAACTGTCAAGCGATAAAAAGGCGCGTCGGCTCTAACCGAGGTCGTGGCGGCTGGTACTCACAACTCTCACAATTTACAACGAACCAACAACTCGCTTGAGACAAACGTGTCAAAATCAGTGTCCATGCACGCCTGTTTTTCTGAGACCTCATGAAAATGAATTTCCAGCGACGGCTAGCGATTATTGTTGGTTTAAATATGGAAATATTGATATATTACACTTACGTGTACAGTGATAGGTAATTACTCCGCTGAAATCATCATTATGCTCAAACGCAACGAACCATGATGTTATTACCCAAACAAAACGCTTAATATGTAATCAATCCAGATGGAAGCACAATGAGCCGGATCTGATTTCACGGATAGCGAGCATTATGGGCGGCATTGACAGCGGACTGCTGTCACGACCTTCATGGATCTATTCCACTAAATTAATGGGATTGGAAACGGTCTGACATTTGTCACGCGCATCCTCCACGTGCACGTGCACTTAGCTTGGCAAAAAATGCCAATGTTCTTTAATTAACTAGACAGACACATTAAAAGTCTACCTAATCAAGACAATTGGCTTTATTTAAGGATTGGCCCCTCTGACCCCACATTCTCATGCCTAGGCATTTTAACGCAAATGTTGAAATTTTCTACTGACAATTTAGGTACCCAAAGAAATATATACCTAAGAATTAAACGGGTTTAATTGAAATACATCATGACGTTTCCAGTGCTTTGCAGTACTCGTTGGTTAAGCGGATAGACTGAGAGAATTATACATTTTCTCCGTTTAATTACATTGTGCTTGACAACGAGTGCTGGAAAGGACTGGAAACGTCAGGATGTATTTCAATTAAATCCGTTTAAATCTTAGGTATTTCTCTAAACGTCTGTCAGGATGTACTTAATACATAATATACACGATTAAGCTCAATGAGTTTCCCAACGAGACCGAATCAGAAATGAGGAGATCCGTAGTAGACCCAGGGCCGTCGACATAGCTCAGCAAGTTCGAAGGCTCAAGCAGCAGTGGGCGGGGCACATTGCTCATAGAACCGTTGGTCGTTCGGGCGGAAAGATTCTTGAGTGGCGACCACGCACCGGAAGACGCAGCGTGGGAAGGCCCCCCAACAAGGTGAACCGATGATGTGGTGAAGATCGCGGAAAGCCATTGGACTAGGGCGGCGTTGCCGTTGAAGTTGAAACCGTTGGGAGACGTCATTGTGGAGATCCTTGAGAGCAGTGGACGTCTGTCGGCTGATATGATGATGATGATATGATACACGAATCTGTTTTAAATAAATTTGATTACATTTCGAGTTTCTTTGTTTAACACAGGGGTCTTTTATGTTTATTGTTAGCTTTTTGCGTCGCCTTGGCTTACTTCCGCATTTAAATGTATAATTATTTGAGCATCATCGGGTTTTTTGTGAATGGCTGCGTAGTGCCAGCGCCGCGGAACATAAAGAAGCTTACACAATTTACACATGGCTTCTGGCTTTGAACTTTCTCCTCTTGTTTTATCTTTCACCGAAGAACGGCAAAACTAATTTTTCACCGACAACATTGCCTTTATTAAATGAATATAAATTAAGCACTTAACAAGGAATGTATTGTTAAGAACAGTATTCACGTGTTATTCCTGTTAAAAACTTTTTACTAAGCTCTGTAGGAAAAGTAAATAGGTACTAGACAGTTTCGTAATTAAATTAATAAACTACTATCAAATCCAAAGTGCACGAGCGGCGGCTGGTTCCGCCACTCATCGCCAATCTTATTTCAATACATCATCAGAGCGTTCTGAAATGGAGATTTTATTGGTTCCTCCATAAGTATCATTTATGATCGCATAGTTCACACGTCGCACACAGTACCTACTCAGTGTGAATCGACAATCAATGGCCAGTAGATTCGGGCCAAGGCGTGAGTGCGCGGCGGCGGCGCAAGCGCATTCACTTTCAGACGAGCGCGGCTATAGGGCTGTCTGTCACTTAAGCGCCAGACGATACAACCAACAAGATAAAATGAGATAGGGATAGAATGATCGCGACATTCATGCATCTAGGAGAGATTCCGGATGGATGGGAAGGCTAAACTTATATATGGACAGAAGACGCGTACGGCCGCGCAACTCGCGGGCTGTATGACAACTATAGAAACGCTCCCAAAACGGTAAGAATCAAACTTGTGTTGCCACCGTCTGGCAGGCTGTGGTGTGACAATTTTGGGGGTTATGTGGGCCTCTCTCCTCCCGCCGAGTGATGGTGGCAGGAGGAGTATAATACCCACTAAAAACACACCGACGTCACCCGCTCTGCCGTTAAAGAGCAGCCAATATCTACCGTGTCTTGTACTATTCCTTATTCTGTGACCGTGTGGCAGGTTGCCACAGTCAGCCCTACTGGTGCGGACGCCGTCGAATAATGCACCTTGCTATTCACAATGATTTTCGGCAACTCACTTCAAGCCACCAGTTTAAGTCCAACCTTTGTTTTATGCGTTATGACGCATAGTTGAAACGCATCTCGGAGCCAAGCTATACTAGTGGTGAGCATAGGCACAGGTGAATCGCATAGCATTGAGTTACGCTACCTGACGACAGTCGGCAAGGCGAGCGGCTTGAATCACAAACTTATACTCATACAGAACTGTAATAGGACCAGTTTCCATCTGAGGTTATTTCAAAATCGAGGTGTCTGGAATTTCAGATTGATTACTTATGCAGGTAGATGCTGCCAGTCTGCCCCGATTCCCGATACCTCGGGTCATTTCAATACAGTGTGATGGCGATATTGACCGGGACGGTATAGAAACGCAATACCAATGAGAGACAACAAGAGAGCCGGAAATATTTTGCCGTCAACGTGAAGTGGCGGCAAGTCACGGGAACCATCTGCGACGCCCGAATGTCCCTGAAGGGCAAAATCCACATTCGCCTTGTATGGATTGGAATTTGGAATGTTGGGTCGGAACGTATCGGACGGTAACGGATGAAATGAGGTTACATACTTACACATTACATGACACATTAGACATTACACATTAGATGAGGATGATGAGTTGAGATTGTATATGTGACATAATAATAATGGATCTGAATCTGAAATCCTGAAAGTAGCATAGTTGGAAGTTTGTGAGCAAATCTACTACGTGGAGTGGACATTTCATTATTAATTACGCGACTGAAGATTGACTGAAGCACGATCCCAACAGGTAATGAGGTGCCTTGCTAAAGTTAAGTTGTTGATCGTTCGGTCAATTTGGGGTTAACCTGGTGCCAATACATGAAAGTTGAACTTCTTCTAGGTTAGATGATCAGATGGTAGTTGCTGCCGCCCTATATTTTCACAAACCACGGGTTCTATCAAGACCCGATAACGCTATCAGATGAGGAGGAAGAGATTTCTGATATTGTAGTAGATTTGTACGAAGAATCAATACGTATGAATATTGAGGTAGAAGACTACAGACACGGGGCGGGGTGAGTCAAAAGTTAAGTAACAGATAGTTCGCCAAAACGATTTGACCTTCAGTAGTTTTTGCTGGCCTGCCTTGCTCGCGTGGCAAATGCTTCAAGGTTAATTGTAAATGTATAGGTAATCTTATATGAATTTTACAATTAAATAATTGTATGTAGTAAATTACGATTTTAATTAAATAATTGTATTAGTGTATTGTACAATAGGTACATATACATTTACATACATTGTGAATGATCTATAACTTTTATTGCGCGATGTTAAGCCGACCTTTTACTTGAGAATTTGTTGTGTCGATAGACTATGATATTGAGAGAAAGGTTTCATTTGTTTCCAGCTCGATAGCTAGAAACAAATGAACCTACACAGCGCAAATATTTCCAAACACTGAATCAACAAAAAGTCCATAATAATTATTGAACCTGCTTTCAAAATTTCACGACAATCGGTTGAGAAATGCAACCAGGAAAACAGCTGGACAGAAATACGAAAGCATTTATGCCAAGCAGAAACGGAGACGCTTCGCGCAACATGAACAGCCAGAGGAAAGATGTTCGAGCGAGGTGCGCGGGCGCCGCTTTCCCCCCGGGTCAGGCGGTCACGGCCAGCGCCGCGGGCGCCGGAAGCGAAGCATTCCCAACGTTTACTCCCAAATTTCTATCCAAATCAAACGTCGGTTTGCAATTAGCAGCCTTGTTTACAATGAAATAGAATTTACATTTCCATTAAACGTCCGGGACAGATACGAGTTGGCGGAAGTAAACATTACATTTGGGAACGTAACACACCGCTTGTTAACCTTGTCAGTAATCATATGAACCGGCAGTTAATTTTACCGGCGATGTTGATTTTGATGAACGTGGCAAATATTTGACTGAACGAGCGATGCGTCTCCGTTTCTACTTGGGCAAAGTGCTTTCTTACGTCTGTCCGGATGTTCTCATCTACAAGGTCGCATTCCTCAACATAATTATATTATGGACTTTAAAAAAAAATCAATAACACGTAAAAGTGTAAACCAACCAGTGAACGAAACGCCTGGCGAATTTGTGTATTAAAAAAAACCGGCCAAGTGCGCGTCGGACCACGCACAAAGAAGGGTTCCCTACCGACACCTCCTAATCTACATTTAAAACCACTATTTAATACCACCACCACCACCATATCAGCCCTAGGACGTCCACTGCTGGACATAGGCCTCCCCCAATTTCATGGGGGGTAAATGCCTTAATCGCCACGCTTGGCTATTTAATACATTAAATCAAAAATGGTCGTATCTTCATAGGAAACTTACGGCACGCCCCTTTTTTTTGGTAAGACAGTTTTTCAGTAATAACTCAAAAACCGCTGTACCTATCTTATTTAAACCAAAAGTCGTTGAAAGGATTTATTAATGTATATTATCTTGAATTTTTTCAGAATTTTTAATTTAATAGTTTGGGAACTAGAGGGGGGGTGGACACTTTTTATGACTTTGACGGCTAATATCTCACCAACAGTTGACTTAAATGGAAAAGTTTTTTATAAACCTCTATGTCAGATGGCCTATCCATAGATACCCCACACGCCTATGTGCATGGGATGAAAAAAAAATTGACTCCCCCTGTTACATGTATGGGGTGCCCCTCCAATTAATTATTTTTTTCGTAATTTCACATCATATTTCTATAGCGGCTCATAACATACACCATCACACCAAATTTCATAATTGTAATGGTTATAGTCTCCGAGTAAATCGGCTGTGATATACGGACGGACAGACTGACAGACATGACGAATCCATAAGGGTTCCGTTTTTTGCCATTTGACTACGGAACCCTAAAAATGGTAGGTAAGTACCATCATATTATATACTACTACCTACTTATATGATGTTTGTATCTAGCTTTGAATGTGAATTGTGTACGTTATTGGTATTAAAACCGTGTTACAAGTATGATGTCAGAACTGTTTGATTACCGAATGATCAAATACCTACAATTTGATCTCCGCTGGCAGCTTTATATCCAGTTTTATTGCCGAACACAAATATTCCCTCTGATGATGTAACGACGTAAGGCATCTAAATCGGCACCATAAAACAATTTAAACAATGCTCAGAAACAGAGCCGAGTGGCAATTCACAAGAATCCTTAATCATACATCTCATAGAGTTCATAATAGTGCGAAAATTAAGAACGCTTTGGTGTGGTAATTAGTTTCGTAAAGCGGAACACACACTTTTTTTGTATTTTAAATAATAATTATTCACTTTTTTGTATTTTAAATACTCTTTCAACCTCTACATAGTTGCCCCACAATATTAGGCCGTAAGCTAGTACTGATGACACATAGCTATGGTAAGCTATTAATGCAGCTTCTTTGGAGACGATTTGTCTCAGTCTTTTTAGTGCGAACACAAAACGATTTAACTTGCTACATATATTTTCAATTTCATCTTTCCAGTTCGTCTACATTATGGCAAGAAATTTCTTTGATTTCACTTCGTCTACTATTTTCATATTCTACTTTGATTGGCGTTGGATTAGAATTTTAAGATTTAAATTGAATGTAATTTTTGTCTTGTCAATATTGATATTTCAATTATTCAATGTCATCCATTTTATAATTTCAGTGCATTAATTAGCATTTAATTCTAAATTGCATCAACCACCGAATCTAACGGACTCGGCGTTGGCTTCGATCTAAACAAAAAATAAAGCCGAAGGCATATTTGCTAGCTCGCATCCGGCTGCCACTTCGAAGTTGCCTTGCCATCCTCACCCTGCGGTGTTTGCCAAGTTCGCTGGCTCCATCGATGGGTTCTCTGCTATCTACCTACACACAAGCTGTCAAATGCAAACAGTTTGAACTGCAATCAAGTTGGAAAATTGCATTTGGCGTCTGCTCAAACAGCATTTCTCATAGCTTTCTATTCGAGTATAATACGTTACGTGAATCTAGAACATTTATGATTTTTTGCAGTGCCGGATTTATATTTCTTTTGCCCGTAGTAGCCTTGTTAGTTATCTAGATTTTACCGCCTCTGCCCTTTACACTGTTACATATATAATCTGTGCGGTTACCGACTTTGTTCTGAAATTCTATACTAAATGTGTTAGACAATTTAAACATACAATAATTTTTGGCTCCAAAGATGCCTCCCTGTAGTAAGATTCTATGTTTCTCGCATATACATTACTTTAAGAGAGTTCCTTGTTACCAAAGGTGACTAAGGCGACTTCCTGACTTAGCGGGGCGGGAGCGATATGTCATAGGTATTTTGTGGTTTGACGTAAGCTTACTGATGTGAAATTTCCTCACTTGACGAATTACTGTCAGTATTACGTTTGCGCAGTACTAACACGATGCGCAGAAGTGGGGCAGTACTGCATTGATATCGGTTGACACTGACAGCTGACAGTTTTCTCATATCGTACCGCCTCCGCATCGACAAGTCACGAAGGCGCCTTATAATCAACTAGTTTCGGCGGTACTAACATCAGAAGCATGATTGTACATCAGGGTACGACGAAATAACTAAATATTCCAGAAGAATTTAACAATAAACACTCGCTTACATGAAAACAAGTTTGTGTCTTTGGAAAACTTATAAAAGACACATACTTTTATGAGAACTATGTTCTAGTGTTTGCCACATTATAGATGCCACCGTCATTCAGACAAATCTGTTACCATGCAATCTTATATTATTTATTCTACTTTACTCGTAGGTCTGAGAATTATCTGTGTAATCCACAATCCACATAAGTCGGGCGGAACCTGGTTTTATTAACGAACCCCGACAACACCTGCCAGTCCGGCTGAGAGGGCTCGACGTCTCTAATTAGTGCGGGATATTGAAACGAATATCGAAGAAACTGGGTTACTCGAACGCGGTGAATTTAAGGTTGAGTACAAAATAGCCGACAAGACACCCGAATGACCGAGTTTCTTGGCGGACGCGCGCTGCAAGCACAGCCCTTCTATGTATATGCATAACATCCACTAAGGATCCATTTGGTAGGATCCATCATGGATCCGAGTGGACCTTTTGTGTATTAAGATCCTGGACTTTATGGTACACTATAATTCTTGGAGTATGGTGAACTATAATGTCGTCTAGAATCCAATAATAATAATAATAATAGATTAATAATAATAGATTATAATAATAATAATAATAAATAGGCGTAGGGATGTGACGACCCCATCACCCACTGGATTTCCAGTGCAGTCAGTCAACATAGGGCAGCTTGTGGCGAGCTGTTAGGGAGCAGCGACCCTATGTACCTGAGTGCTCCTGGGGGTGTCCTGTGGGTTGGTTGTATGAACAGGCCCCCCGCCTCTGGCTTGCCTTAACCGGCTGTCCAGAGTGGAGTCGCTAGAGCTGTTGCTCGGGGGTGGATGTGGTCACCTAAGTGGCGAGTTGGCTATATGTTTAAAGTCCAGTGCCACCTCTCTACCCCCAGCCCTCTGCACCGGTGTTGCCCTTAGGCCATTTTTTAATGTCGCTATTTATAGGGGCCCATCTAGCAGATGGCGAGTCACCGTCTGCCTGAGATAAAAATGTGAGACAGTTTTACTAGGCAGACGTCCGTTGTCTCACTCAATAGCCCAGCCATTAATCCATCATCATCACCCAATAGTCCGGTTCCTTTAGATTCCATCAATCAGCAATAGTTCCTGTACACCCTGGCGGGTGCTGTCTCTGTGTGCGTCCCATGACACGGGCAGGGACAGCATCTGCTCGGTGTACCCCTTGCATTTCATTAAATTGTCAAAAGGGCCTCTACGTGTTGGCTATGTGGTACTCGGTTGGTACTTCGGTACCTCGGTAATTCGGCTCCGCGCACGCCTTCCAAAGGTCCGGGACACCATTGTCCCGTGAGCGGAAAAGACATACAATAATAATAATAATAATAATAATAGATTAGAGTGAAGATTTTCCTAAACACAAGGTCTTCGATAGCTACGACGACGAGCGAAGCGAGAAGGAGTGTTAGGAGAACTGCGACCCTACAGAACCGAACATTGTTTACTACATTTATTATAATAATTATTGTAATAATTATTTACTAGAATCCATTGATGGATCAGCGTAAACATTGTAACTTCTCAATTCTACTGACAGATCCAAATTTACAAAAAATCTACTTAATTCCATAATGGATTCTTTATTCTAGTGTCCAATAAAGTCCGCTCAACTCCATTGATAGATCTAAATGCACAAAAGGGCCGCTCGGATCGGATCCATGATGGATCCTACCAAATGTATCCTAGTGGACGGTGGATCGTAATTTCATTGCGGTTACTTGGTTTGTGCAGACCGCTGGCATATTTGTCAAAAATGGCTTTTGTTGTTGTTCTTTTTGTTTTTTTATTAAAAATGGGATTGCTCTTGGCCAGCATCTAGCCAGAGGGCAAAGATGAGGCCGACGATGAAGCGAGCTCACCCAGAAGATGCCTATTCACTCGTGCCTTAAAAAGGTCTAGGTTATTTGAACTCGGAAATACAGACGCCGGCAGAGAATTCCAAACCTTAGAAGTGCGCATTATGAAAGATGAAGCAAAGCGCTTGGTTCGAATTAGAGGAATTTCGACCAGGTAAGGATGGTAGCCAGCCGTACGTCTGGATGTCCGGTGGAACAAGGAGGAAGGCGGTATGAGCGCATGGAGCTCCTGAGCACACTCCCCGAAATACAATTTGTAGAAGACGCACAGACATGCTACTTGGATTGTGTATAAAGTATTTATTTTCAATAATTATAACTTTATGTCTGTATTTTTTTAATACTACAGCATTGGGAAACAAGCATACGGCCTGACTGATGGTTAGCAGATACTGGGTACAGGTATTGACAGCTATGTACAATGAGGGCTACTTACAGTGAGTGCTATCCCCGTATGATTTCGCCAGGCGCTAGTGTAGCGCGAGGTCTCGGTATTCGTCAAATGTCCATGTTTGTGGATGGGCTACGCGGCTATATTATAATTACAATAATATGATGATTATTTTGCAAAACCTGATATTCATCATCAATTCATCATCATCGTATCAGCCGAAAGACGTCCACAGCTGGACATAGGAGAAAGAGTTCCACATTATACCGCTTACTTTGGTTCTGCTGCGGAAGGCCTCAATTCTGATGGGATCACACAGAAAAACTCCCAGCATAACCCTCACCATTGCTCTTTGGCTGACTTTGAGACTTGTTATGAGGTCTACCCACCACTGCTACATGCTCGATATTTTTACGTTATACGGGTTTGATGTTAAGTATGATTTAATAATGTGTGTTGCCAGTGATGACATATGGCACTGAAACGTGGTCGCTTACTATGGGCCTCATAAGAAGGCTCAAAGTCACCCAAAGAGCAACGGAGAGAGCTATGTTAGGAGTTTCTCTGCGTGATCGCATCAGGAATGAGGCCATCCGCAGCAGAATCTAAGTGACTGATATAGCCCTCCGAATCGCTAAACTTAAGTGGCAGTGGGCGGGGCACATTGATGAGAGAAGAACGGACAACCGATGGCCGTTGGGGCGGAAAGGTTCTCGAGTGGCGACCACATACCGGAAGGCGTAGCGTGGGCAGGCCCCCCCACACGGTGGACCGATGACCTGGTAAAGGTCGCTGGTGTCCGCTGGATGCGGGTGGCGCAGGACCGGTCATTGTGGAAGTCTTTGGGGGAGGCCTATGTCCAGCAGTGGACGTCTTTTGACTGACATGATGATGATGATGATGATTTAAATGTAAACTTTGTTTTCACGCCCATGATATCAAATACAAAGTTTGAAAGCTGGACCCTGGGTCGACAGTAGCGTCAACTGAGCACGAAAACTGTAGTAAAAATAAACTTATCGAAGTTTGAATGTCTCTTTTGTCGCTTAAAACCCCATTTTACGGTACTTTATCATATAAATTAGCGTGAGTATTATAGTTACACACGTTTGGCTATGGTTTATTTACGGGCTATAAATCTACGTCGTTCCGCTTACAGAAAGTGAAACCCATACCTGATATAGCGCAGGAACACGCAGGCGAAGCCGGGGGCAACGACATAATACCCTCACTCGATTACTAAAATCCAAAAGCATAGCTTTCACCTTCAACCTTGGCGTGAACTGAACTAGGCGAAACTACCGAAGGACGACCGTTTTGATTAGGTACACCGTTTTGATTGTTTTTAATAAGTACGTTTGAAATTTTGATAGGATGTTATTTGATTGACCTCTCTTGACAAGCCTGAGTATATTTATAATAAGTACACACTGAAAAATCGCGGGAAAAGGGGTGGTGATCGCCATGATAAAGGTCACAACGAAAACTCAGAAAGCCTTCCAAAGGTTTTTATGTTCAGGTACAAAGATATAGATTTTTAAGTCGGCATAGAGCTACAAAATGAAAATATATCAAGCTTATTCTCTCTGATGTGATAATGTCAGCTTTATTGTCATTCTTATCACATTGATCATACAATTTACACATTGATGTACTGACACCAAACATCAAAATGTTTAACATGGGTGCGACAGTTCTTGGGATAACAACCAACGGGATCCTAAGGATGATAGCTGAGCGATTTGACTATGGTATTCTGAGCCGGTATATCGAACTACACGTTCAAATACGCGGGGTTCCATAGACTGGTCTCGTAGTTCAAATGTAGTTGTTAAAATGAATTACTAACATAGATCATAATATTAGGTATAAGAATTTTTAACAATCCATGGACTTACAAATGTCTGAAAATAAAGAATTTTTCCCCTCACTAGCTCGGAAAGCCGTCTTTTATCCTTTGAAACAAGCGGGTAAAAACGCATTTTATCCACAAGTGGGGAAAGTAATTTGACCTTGGAGCGTGTTTGAGTAGCTTTTGACAGATAACAAAACGTAAAACGCTCATATTAATGGTTCGTTTGATATCAATTATCATTGAATAAATGGTTTGAGAATTTAATAAAAAATACCAAAATTAGCTTTATTTAATGATTTAAGTCGTAAACATTAAAATTCTATAAGTAACATTTTTTTTATAATGACTTTGAGTATAATTGTAAACGCACAAGTTGAGTCGATGCAATTTCAAAACGCATCGTCAGAAATGTCATCATTGTCAATGTCAACTAAAATATACACAACTTGTCACCGACTCCGACTTGCGTAAATATTATACACAACTTTCAGAGTTTTCTGTTATAATATCGTAAAAAAATCACTGATTCCAGTGATGAAAATCATGCCTGTGGAACTGTGTTTTTTGCATGTTGCACTTTCCTCGCTATAGTGAGGAGAAAAGTTTTGTGTTACACACGGGTGCAAAGTTGTATTTAACTTCTCGTGTGTTGAAACACTCGCTACGCTCAGGATTCTATTTTAGAACCACTCGCTTCGCTCGTGATTCAATTATAGAATCCTTCCGCTGGCTCTTGTTTCAATTCCACACTCGCGGGTAAAATACAACTTTGCACCCTTGTATAACAAATAACTATTTATTTATAAACGCAACGCAACGTAACGCAGTAGTGTGGCCCGGAGACGACTTGGAGCAGCAGTGGCACCGGGCGGTTTTCCTAATAAGTACTTGCATTTCGTGTGATCCCAACTAACTGTTGTGCGTTGCGGGTCCTGACCGCGTAATGAACAGATAGAACTACGAGTAGGTATAACGAACGATGCATGTATCGGAACGTTACACACAAACTTTCTGCTGTTTTTATGGTTGATAACTAAATTTAGAACTACATTTTCCAAATTCCACGTGACACTGCGCAGCCATTTTCTGGCAATGCAGTTCGATTTTGGCTTCTGATCTAATCTTTCTCTGATTATTGACAAAATAAATATTTTTGTTTAAATACCTTTTTAGAGTTCACAGTTAGTAACTTATTTACCAGTTATTTATTTAATTATCGTATTTGTAATCGTACCGTACCGTAGTGCTGACTGCTGAATTTATTGTCTGCAGTGCAGTTATACGTATATTTCCCTTTCAATGCACCACATTCTAAGTTCTTATATATGTATTTTAACCCTAAACTGCTTTCATAAATTCATAGCCTTAGTTTGCCAATTAGGAATCGTAGCGTAGGCAAAATGCATCGTGTCTGTTGAATGTTTTGATACAGGTGCATTATCTTTATATTTTAATAACCACCCTCGTCCTGTGGCTACCCGTTGTTTCTTTCATTCGAAACCTACTCCTGTTGAGGACACCTGCTGGACCCTCACAAAAACGCTTTCCGCGTCGCACATCGTGCAAAGTCGTGGCCCGGCTGTTAGAACAAAATTAGAGCCTCTATATTAATTGTATACTTGTTGTTGAGTACTAGGCATACTCAAACCAAAATATTGTGTAAGAAGGTACACAAACGCGTTATGGGTTTGCATAATTCACGTCAGCTAGTAAGAAGAGGGCGTTGCCCCGAGATTTGTGTTCTTAGTAATGTCTGGCTCCACTAAATTAGTTTGAATATTACCCGAATAAAACATTAACTAACTAAATTTATACAACGAAAAACCTGAGTTGGCGTGCAAGTGGTGGTGTTAGTTATTTAATAGTAAAATTGTTGTTACGGTCGTCGTGGTTTTAAGGGAGATAACACCTGGGTAACACGTGATTGACGTAATCACGTAACTCAAGTGCCGGAGTAGTTTTTTAGGTAAAAAAAAACTTTCGGCTTTCCATTTAGAACGTGTTAATGCGCTGTGTTGAAATTCGGACAACATTTGTCTAGTTGCAAATACAAAGAAATTTCATATCAAAATAGGTTAGGCAGCGCGCTTGTGACTGTTCTCTTCGCAAGTGTCCATAGGCTACGGTGGCTACGGTCTGTAAATCATACTTTCGTAGAAACTTTCATCCCCATTTCGCCCCTTCGGGGTGATATAACGGATATGGATACAGTGCCGGATACCGCGAAAAAGTGGAAATCCGCGATCTCTGCCTACCTCTGCGGCGTGAAAATTATAAAAGTCTATGTATATGTGATGTACACGTATATGTAACAATCCTGCTATGTTTGACATATGGCTGTCAATGTTGGTCACTAAGAAAATGCGACGAACATAAGTTGGCAATCTGCCAATGAAGAATGGAAAGGAGCATGTTGGGAATCAAAATAGCACATAAAATAAGCAACCAAAATATTAGAAAATGGACCAAATTAACCGATATTGTGGAAAGAGTAAGGGCATTAAAATATTGGGCAGGCCACATATATGTCGTATGAAAGAAAACAAACGGACAAAAAATATCATTGAATGGACCCCAAGAGATGGCACCAGATCGCGAGGACATCAAACAATACGATGGGCGGATTCTTTTAAACAGAAATGTGGAGCACACTGGACGAGCAAAGCCAGGGACAGAAAGTTTTGGAAAGAGATGGGGGAGGCCTACGCCAAAGAGGCGACTACTACAGATTTCAAACTGTAAAGATTTAATTTATTTTAACTGAATGTAATTAGTTATGTAGAAGAATAAATGGCTTTTTTATTTATTTATTTATATATGTGATGTATCCCACTCCTTTGAATGTATGTGTATGCATAGGTATGTGAAGTATGATATGCACCCGCTAACCTAGGTAATACTATTATACTATTCTGTGCCTAGGTCCAAAATTCCGGGAGCACTCTACCCAAGTTTCTGACATAGATACAGCGGGAAATTTAACTACATATAATTTATTCTCGGTCTATTATGAATGCTAATTAAATATATATTGAGCTCGACGAATAGATGGAGTATTGCTGTCACCTCTGGGCGGGAGCACCTGGATACCAGCTTGGGCCTTTTGGACTCGCTCCAGAGACGTGCTGTCCGAATCGTGGACGATCCCAAGCTCACGAGCATCCCGAGCGATATTGAGCCGTTGAGTTTAAGGAGAAATTTTGCCTCCTTGTGCGTGTTCTATCGCTTATATAATGGGTTGTGCTCCGAAGAACTGTTCGACATGATGCCTACGGCTGCTTTCTACCATCGCACCGCTCGCCGTCGGCAGGGCATTCATCCTCACACCTTAGAACCTAAATGGTCGCGTAAGGTACGGTTTCAGAGGAATTTCCTCCCTCGGACGCTCCGATTGTGGAATGAGCTCCCTGTCGAGGTTTTCCCGACGGACTACAGTATGGGGTTCTTCAAGAAAGGAGTGTATAAATTCTTAAAGGGTCGGCAACGACCATGTGACCACTTACCATCAGGCGGGCCGTACGCTTGTTTGCCACCGACGTGGTATAAAAAAAATATGCCATTTCGCTACTAATTTATATTAATAGCTACTCAGGGCTAATTTAAACGTAGTACCAATATTTCAATGGCAAACTGGCCATTAATTAGCCAAGCTATATGACAGGGTTCGCGTGGGAATACACCATAAGTTCATGGACCGCTGGGTGCGGTTCTGACGCGCCTCAGACTACATAACTAAACGTAATATTACATAATTGTAGCTAATTGATGGCACGAGGTGGGTTGCCAGTAGCAGGGCGTGCCCAAGGACATGATACATCGAGGATTCTCAAGAGTAATTTGGTTTGTCATTTCGCATAGAAATATGATATGGAGGTGAAACCGTAATACCATTGATGCTTATATCGCGTTGTGTCCTATAACTACGACCGAGACCACCACGGGATGGGCAGCAGCATCCCTGGAGTGCGGTGGAGATACTGCGAACGCCAATCCGCATGCCAAGCTTGACGATCATGGCATTTATTCCCCATGAAATTGGAGGAGGCCAGAAGTGGACATCCTAGCTGGGCTGATATGGTGGTTGGTGGTGATACATAACTTAAAACATTACGTAACTTCGTACCGGCGGCAACCCGGTCATGTGTGTTCGATGAAAAATTATCTGCGGTTAAAGGGTTAAGCGCCAGACGATCTTGCGTGGCGGACTTCAAGCAACAGAATAGAATGGACCAAACCACTGGATTGAGCTTCATAAACCGAAAGTCCTTTCCACAGAACGTCATTTTTACAGTAGAAAGGTACGTGAAGCCGTTGAAATCAAAAAACATCGTAATTTCAACCGGGATGAGGGTTTTAAGATTTCATCTTCGTGGAATCGAGTTATTAGTAAGTGCAAGCGTCAAAATACGTCTTCCATTACATTAACGGATGTTGTGTGTCGGGCGACCCTTGTGTACCCTTGTGTAGATGTGAATAATAAAGACCAAGTGCGGGTAGTACGGAAAACCCGTGCGGCTAGAAATAGAAATAGAAAAGCTTTATTCATGGCAAACAGACAAAATGTTAAAAAAGTTTTACAATTTTCAAAGTTTACCATGAAATGGTCCCGCCTCAGCATGGTGCTGACTCAGGAGTCAGCGCTGGTCTTCCGGCAGGACCATTGATGGGTCACGATCTGTGCGGCACAGCCAAGTTCACACACACGTACACACTTCATAAATAATAATAAGGCACAAATGCGTGTACGTGTAAGTGAACCCGACTGTACCACACGGCCTTATACAAAAATTGAACGCATCCAGGCGTCTAGCTCGAAGCTAATCTGTGGCTTAAAGTACGACTTTTTGCAAAGTATGCTAGTTTAACTCGTTTGTATCAGATGTCACTGGGTGCTTCCTCTGTCGCACTTACGTATTGGACTGACAGAGATGCAGCGGTCGTACGGTTATTTCTTACTTTATACCACAGTAGCGCTCGATCTATGTGGAGATTGTGGAGTATTTCACTGACATCTCTATGACTGTTTCTTATCTCTGTAATCTCTGTATATATATTTTACTTAGTGCTATTCTCTTCGAACATAATAAAATTAATAAAACATACACAAGAATTTCACAGTTTTTAGGGCAAGAAGAATATAATCAGTATAATCACTACGTTTTAGGGACAGGAAACACAGGTAAGTAACACTTATAAAACAGATACATGATAAAATATTGCGTCACTTATATATCGCCAACCTCTAACTTTAAACTTCTGAATTATTTAGGTTCCCCGCAAGGCAACAAATGTAATTAGATGAAGAATACAATTAAGAAATCAGGACATAAACAAGACACAAAGCGAGACAATCATAAGACAGAAGCGACAATTTAATACATGCAAATAAAACTAATACATGTAATCGAGATGGTTACCAATGAATGATGTTTAGGACACGTTTACAGCTGCTAATGGCTTGAAGGCAGATATACCTATATGTTAAATAGAAGATGTTGATACCCGCTGAAGCCAGTCAGCTCGTGACCACGGATGTTGCGATACATTCGAAACGTCGGACACACCTCAGGTGAATAATTTTTGTACGCGATTAAGTCCCAAGTTAATAATCGTGCAAGTTTAAATCAATATAAAATAGAATGAGATAGGGATAAAATAATCGTGACATTCCCATGAAATTGGAGGTGGCCTATGTCCAGCAGTGGACGTCGTTCCGCTGATATGGTGGTTATATCGCGTGCGTTAGCTACTTGATTATCATTACCAGTGATCGTAACTTTTGTAGCATTTTCGGTGCAGCGTAGTGGTGTTAACGGAGTTGGTATGGACAAATACAACTTAAACGGTTAGTTAAGTTTATTATTAACGTCATTATCGCTAATGAATCACAATAATTTAAATATCTACGCTGCACCGAAAATGCTACAAAAGTTACGATTACTGATCATTACTTTAGCGGACTAAGGCTGGGTTGCACCTAACCGTCTGTAATCGTAAGCTGTGTTCGTTAAAATTGGAATGTATGGGAAGTTTGACAAGTTTCTATGGCATGACAGCTGCCGGCGCCATATTTAACGTTGATCGGTCTGTGATCGTAAGTCGGTGCAACCCAGCCTAAGGCTGGGTTGCACCAAACCGTCTGTAATCGCAGCTGTGTTCGTTAAAATTCGAATGTATGGAAAGTTTGACAAGTTTCTATGGGATGACAGCTGCCGGCGCCATATTTAACGTTGATCAGTCTGTGATCGTAAGTCGGTGCAACCCAGCCTAAGGCCTAAGTAGCATCTCTGATTCAGACTCAAAAGACAAAATATCTTGATAAGAGAATGACAGAAAAAAACAGCCTCATAGCGTTCTCCCGGGTGTTTCCTAAAGGAGCCCTAGGTCCGCTTTGGCGTAGACACTAGTTTTACAAGGCGTCTGCCTGTTTTTCAAGCCATACATAAAATAGGTGTAGTTCGGTTACAAAAGAGGATATTTGCAGTTTAAGCAATCAATTGAGACTGTGTATAACATACGAGATGTACGTTGTGTGGAT
The DNA here is from genome assembly GCA_905163555.1 of Notocelia uddmanniana. Classification (NCBI taxonomy): domain Eukaryota; kingdom Metazoa; phylum Arthropoda; class Insecta; order Lepidoptera; family Tortricidae; genus Notocelia; species Notocelia uddmanniana. Next base: position 31,940,906 of record LR991055.1, read on the forward strand.
TAGTTTCACCGACGGCGCGGCGCGGGCGTGTCGAAAGGCGTAGATTGACGCGCGGCGTGGCAGTCAAGGCTGCCACGCTCGAGGCAAATATTTACTGGGAACGCGTTAAATAGATTATTCCGCCGTAGGGTAAATGACCCAGTACATAACTTACAATCTTATGTCACAATAAAGGGAAAATTCGGGACCACATTCGGTAAACGACAGCTGCAGCTGCCGCAAAGCGAACTATTACTATCGTAAAGATGATGCACAGTGCGTTAGAAACCATTTTTGCGACATGTCCTTTTCTTGCACATATAATAGATACTATCAATATTACAAATGCTAGACCCTCCATATACCCAATGTTGATGAATGATGATGATGACGACCCAATATGCAATTAAAGAAAGACCGGATCAAGTTGAAAAAAATGTTACCGTTAAAATTAAAATATAAAAATCAACAATATCAATATCATCTCTTGAAAAGACCATATTGCTTAGAAACACGACTAAATTAAGATTTTTTATGTTTTACTTAATTTCACCGTTTTAGGAAAATATACTCATTGCATGAAAAATAAATGAGAAACGAGGCATCCGCAGCAGAACCAAAGTTGGTACTGTAGTAATTAGGCAACCGATATAGCCCTCCGAATCACTAAACTTAAGTGGCAGTGGGCGGGGCACATTACACGTAGAACCGATGGCCGTTGGAGCTGAAAAGTTGTCAAATGGCAACCACGTACCGGAAGACGCAGCGTGGATAGACACCCCACAAAATGGAACTGGACGTGATAAAGCTCACGGGAGTCCGCTGGATGCGGGAGTCACAGGGCCGGTCATTGTGGCACTCTTTGGGGAGGCCTATGTCCAGCAGTGGACGTCGTTCGGCTGATATGATGATTATCAAGATGAAAAATAAGGTCTCTGGTTCTTCTATTCGCCATGTCGCAAAAATGGATCTATATAACACACAGCGCGACGTTGGCCGAAATTGTAAACGAAGTAGTGTAATTACCCCTTAAAAGTCAACTATTATGTATTATAAGGTGTCAAACATTGCGACGTTTACCTTATTTACTTGTTTAAATACCGTACTGATAGCATAGACAAGAGAAACATTGCAAACAAAGCGACAGAGAATAGCAAACGATCACTGCAATACGTGCATACAGGCCAGGATCCAGTTCAGGTCGCTGAACCAGCGGAGTAGGAGATAGTATGTAAGTACACATCATAGATATATTAATACAATAATTATATCTATGGTACACATATTTACTTTTTATTGAAGTGTGTTGAGTATTCCGGAAAATCGGGCGATAGATTTGAACCAGAGCACAGAATAAGTAATAGATGACCAGAGATCACGACGTAATGTTTACCAAAATGGCGCATTTCCTCGTAAAAAAATCATCCGGCGCTGTTAGCCGAAGCGTCTGTTTATCCAGCGAAGTTTTCATTAAGAGGAACAACACTTATACTAAGATTTCCACATATTAAGTAGACTTATTAACATAGTCCAGGAAATTGGGCAGACAATCGGGTCAGTGCATCTTCTGAGAAAGGATGGAAAATCGCTTTGAAATAAATACTTTCAACAGATGCTGAAATCTATCTTTGCCGTACCTAACGTTTTTTTATATCACGTTCGTGGTAAACAAGCTGACGGCCCACCTGATGCTAAGTCGTCACCGTCGCCTATGGAAGCTTGCAACACCAGAGGCGTCCCTCGCTCGTTGCCGACCCGTAAGAAACCTTTTCACGCCGTTTTTGAAGAGTCCTATGCTGTAGCCCATTGGGAATACTTCGGCAGGAGCTCATTCACCAACCTAAGTGTTCTCGTTACAATGTACCTTTTCTCAAACATGCAATGAAATATTGATGTTATGTTCCTTATAATTGGGAATACTTCGGCAGGAGCTCATTCACTAACCTAAGTGTTCTCGTTATAATGTACCTTTTCTCAAACATGCAATGAAATATTGATGTTATGTTCCTTATAAGCTATGTATGACGGCTGCGAGGCTGCGAAGTATGACGTTTCAGGTGCGGCTAGGACAAGAGGTCGTTAATGCAATTTCATACAAATGTTGCAGGCCTAGGCCGGCAAAGTCCTCTTTTTTAATTTCCATTCCACATAAATTTGTGGCACAGGCATCATGACATTCTGCCACTATGCGTATTAAAAATAAAACTTTGATTTTTTTGTTGTTTATTTCATTGCATGTTTGAGAAAAGCACTATACATACCTCGGCGGGAAATATGGGGTTGCCAGCCTGAGACCTATCCGACCTCGCCACGCTCGGCCGTCTATATGTCTTCGGCCGGCAACCCCTTTCGTCCCGGCCTCTGTAGTAATGTACTAATATTGAAACGTACTGTACGAGAACGCAATGGCCCCAAGGTGTGAGGATGAGCACGCAGGCGATGGCGAGAGGTGCGAACGTATTTGCTAAAGGATCACTGACTGTCCATGCAAGGTACCTTATTTGAGGGATGACAGCTGATCTGCACCATAGCACACTGCACAAGAAGGCAGCGGCGTGGGCCCGGTAAGGATGTAGTCCAAATACAAACCTATGGCGTTGCTTAGCTTTTCCTGCCAATGATTTCCTAGCGATACGCTCGTGGCCGGAAACATGCGAAAAACCGTATATAGAGGAGACCGCCTACGAGACGAGCGCCCGCCTAGGCAGTGTGGTTATCGACCGAGTGAAATGAAGGTCTCCGCTTCAGCTTCGACAAAAATGATTTCGTATGTCCGGATGTCCAGGATGTACGGATTGCCGGTTGTTCTTCTCTACAGGACGCATGTCTCAACCGATCCTCGTGAAATTTTATGAGCAGGTTCGATAGTTATATAGTTTTTTTGTTGAGCCAGTTTTTGGAAATTGTGAATTTTGAACTACAGCTAACAGAGCCACTAGTGTTATGTATACGGGGAGCATCAACTGAGGTTTGATTCGGTGTGATTCGGTTTATTACTCTCACAATTTCGACGTGTAACGTGTGCTAGTTCTGTCTGACACGTTAATTAGCTTGGGGCTAAACACAGTGAAACACTAACATGATGTATAGATAATCGCAATAAGAGACCTACTGCGATCAGCGCTGCGGGCTCCGCAGCATTTAAGAGGGCGCAGTACGCTCGGTTCTCCATTTAAACGTATTTATGCTCTCATTATAAAACGCCATGCTAAAATAACATGAAACTTTGTATACACAATGGGATCTGGCATATCTAGGTCGGAAATTTGTTTCTGTTGCTTGAAATTATAATGGAGAAAAAATACAACGATTATTAAGGTTTTCATACAAGCCGTAAAAAACTCAAAAAACCGCTGTATTTTTTTTCTTTTACAATTTCTAGCAACAAAAACTAATCTCCGACCTAGATATGCCGGATCCCATTGTGTATACAAAGTTTCATGTTATTTTAGCATGGCGTTTTAAAATGAGAGCATAAATACGTTTGTATGGAGAACCGAGCGTACTGCGCCCTCTTAAGTACGAAATGCACAGAGCGGGCGCGGGCGAGGAGCGGGGCGGAGGCGGTTTTGCATATATGATCTTTCCGAAACTGTCGACTGTCGATTATGTACTTCATATGTCACACGCGCCGATTCCGCTCTACCGCGCTACCGAATACCTCGTGGTTTTTGGTGCGACGTCCCCCGGACCCCGTTCACTTTACCGCAAAACTGCGTACGCCCCGCAACGACGCTGCGTCGCGCTCTGTGCGTTTCAAAGCTTTAATGCTAAGTCAGCGCCTGTTCTGCCACAACATAATATAATTACTATAGCTTTAAGTTGGATACTGTTCCTTACATTGTATTTTTTTCTATTTCTTTGTATTTTCTCTCTTTTGCTTCAGCGTCACTAACACCATTAATCATCTCATGCGACAGAGCCCTAGGTACTGTATATAACAGTTTCTTAAAAAAACCGCATCTAAACTGAACGAGCAATGGGGAAAAGCCTACTCTCAGATCCTTTACTGGCTGAGAGTGAAAGTGCAAATATCTGTAATAAGAGCAGTCCCCATAAGGCTAAGAGGCACAAGAACGCTAATTAGATCACTTGGCTGTGAAGATGAAGCCGGAATCCACTGAAGAAGGGAGGGATCCTCCAGCAACGGACGCTACAACAACGGTGGTTATCACTACTAAACGAATATCTACTGTAACTGTTTATTGACTACACTGCCATTAAACGATTACCAAAACAGACAAGCTTATTTCCTTTTTGAATATTTTAATAAATAACAGCAAGCAAGTCGTCGTGAACGGCTCGCCTCAAGATGGCAATAGTGGCAATCCAATTAGTGGCGCGCCCTCCGGTCAAGGCCAGTCTGGCTGACCACGCTACTACAACCACACATTTCATTTTAACTTGACACCAATGTCGTCTCAATATCAGTGCGACGCACTCACACTTTCCTGGCTAAGCGCTTACACGAGAGGGAGCGCTTGAATTGAAACAAGAATGCATGACACCATATGAATACAATAAAAACGTGTTCCGAAATTGACGTCATGTCAGGACCTAGGTTACGCCAACGTTGTTGCGAGCTCCGGGCCTATTACAACCGCTAAATTGAATTTCGGTTATGCATCTCTATCGTACTCGTCCAATTCGAAAGAGATGAGATATAAGAATTCAATTTGGCTCTGGTTCACATGTCAATTGCAACTTGTGGCTTGAAGGCTTGAATGTATCGGACAAGCTGAATATTGAATTCGAATTGGGTATGTTAAAATTTATAACATGCTGTCTCTCTATGACAAACCATCAAAATATCACAATAAATTGTAAATTACAAAATTTTACCAAACTCATAATAAATATGTATTAAGAAAATCTTTTTCTTTATCGTCCAAAAATAAATAACAAATTATACTTAAAAACTATGTACCTTAACGTCGTATTTCACGACTAAATTAGCAATATTCTTATATTCCCATACAACGGTTAGTTCGATTAACTTGCGGGTCACGTCATAAGTGTCAATTAGTAGGAGGCGTTTCGGAGCCGCTAGCTCTAGCGTGGAGCTAGATTTGTCCCTATTTTTGAAAAATATTTAAAATATTGCAATACCACTTTGTGTGGGCCGTGATTCCACCCGCGGTTATTTGATTTTCATCACTATCATGTCAATTCATGTCTTCTTATTAATTTAGAAATAAAATTTGTTATCTATTTAATTTGAAGTGGATACCTACCTAGGAGTCGAAATTCATATTCATATTCATATTTCTTTATGTTGTACATATAGGTCTTAAAAATATTTACAAGCTTTCAACATAAACCCTGCAAGGGCACTGCAAATTGTACTTAATCTACTTACTTAGTATATCTAACATATTTAACACATTATTTCATTTATAATTGAAATTACAATTAATGCTAAAAAAATCCTAGAGATCATAAAAACAGTTCGATAGTAAATATCTATTTAATACTGAAGTAAATCTACTTTATTTCTTAATTTGTTTTATTTCCATTGGAATTTTACTGCCATATGATAAGTGCCTGTGCTTACAATTTCCAGCCTAGTAAAAGAGCTAACTGGTGTCTTTTTCTAAGGTTTGACTTACCGCAGTTATCTCTTTCACGCCCAAATAAGTCTTTATGGTTCCTCACTAATTTACAAATTTCGTATATTCGTTTAGGCGAGTAAAATGAGATCTACAGCTCTCAGTTGTTTTAATGTTAGCCAATACTCTTACACACATTTTTTGTAGGATGAAAATTTTGTTTGCATATGTGCTGTTACCCCATAAAATAATCCCATAACTTAGGCATGAATGTGCGTAGGCATAGTATGCAGTTATCGCCGTTTTTTCATTAGTGCATCTTTTCAATTGGTAGAGGGCGTATGCGAAGCTGGATAACTTTCCAGATATTTTATCTATATGAGCTTTCCAATTAATTTCTGTGTCAATTTCGAGTCCTAATAAACTGCACGACGTCACTGACTCCATGACATTGCCATCATGTGAAATACTCATGTCTAATGGAACCTTTTGTCGCGGTTTTAACTGGATAAGTTTTGTTTTGGCAACATTCAGTTTTAAATTATGATTCTCTAACCATTTTGTAATTTGTATTAAATATGGTGGCCATGCAACATAAATGGCGATGCTTGCGTATTTCTGTCCTATTGAGGAGGAATATCTTGATGTATTGTTTTTACGTGTCCAATGTGATATTTGTCTCACAATTCACCTGAGACTGGCTGGAGCATCCCGTGTCGAAACTTCAAAAATACAGAGAGCCTTTTTTTTGTCAGGAGGGGGAAAATGCGTTACCCATACCACCCGGGCGCAGGGGGTGGCCCGAGTGGTTATGTGGGACTCCCGTACAGGCTAATGAGACCCACGGTGTACCCACTAAAAACCTCCCCATTCGCCGCCTTGTGGCGAGGTCACGGGAACGCTTGCGCACACATCCGCGACCCCGCCGGCGGCAGCCGCTCCCAAGCGGCTCCTTCGTAGATGCCCGGAGGCCCTCCACGTTAGGAACGCCAGATGTTTCGGCGTGCCTTCCTCCTTGACCACCATATTTTACAGTAGCGGACTCCCCTGAGTCCGCTACAAGGAGGTCATGGGTACCGGAAAAACTTCCGGCGCCCTGTGGCGGATTAGGTCTGTAGCTCCGCCACGAACCACACCTCGGCCGCAGAGGATAGGGAAAGCGGCGCACCGTAATACCGGCATTCCTCTTCCTCTGCGGTCCCACCAACGCCGTTACTGCGGAACGGCCCCGCCAAGTTCGCAGGGGGTAGGGAGAGTGGCGCACCGTAATACCATCACGACTCTAATCCCACATCCCACCTCGGCCAACCATAACGCATCCTCAACGGGCTAAGAAAGCCCGTTGGGAGCGCCCTCCTCGGGCCAGCCGGCAGCCCAAACAGGCCGGCCCTGGGTACCTCTTAGCTTCACCGTGGATGACCCAGTCCACGGTTACTAAGCCCCCCCGCCCCGGCAAGGCGGGCACCCCCGGGGGGGGGGGGGGGGGGAAATACAGAGAGCCTACCGCGACCAGAGTACGAAGTTGGTTCGAGTATCTCCCTGTCTGTCGCTCAAATATACAAGTGCAACAAAGAGGCAGATACACGAACAAACTTCGTTAGCGGTTCGCGTTAGACCCGCCGGAACGGTTATTACATCAAAGAAACACTCGCCCGTCATAAAGCGGTATATACATAATATACATATGGATAAAGCAGTATACGAGTTTATGAAAACGTCAGATTTCTCAACAGGTCCGGTTTGAGCCGTAGCATCAACATTCTGACAGGAGGGTGAGTAAATCAACCGGTGATCAGAAATCGGAGAACCATTACGTACAGCATGGCAATTTCGACTCTATTTTTCGTTTAATTAAGGTTCAAAAGGGATAGAACAGTTTCTTAGTTGACTGTTCCTATAGGTATTGCTGACGCGGTATATTCAGAGTTCATAAAACCTAGACCTTTTTAAGGCACGAGTAAATAGGCATCTTATGGGTGAGCTCGCTTTATCGTCGGCCTCATCTTTGCCCTCTGGCTAGATGCTGGCCGAGAGCAATCCCATTTTTGATAAAAAAAGATATATATTGTTGATGCCATGATATTGGCAGGTAATACTTAATCGTAAGATTTTTAAAGATGTAACATTGGGAATTTCGGTCGCATGTAAACGATGTTGTTGTTTCCATATTTATTTTACGGTTTATTTATTTTTTATTTGGTTATAAGTTTGAGCCAGATTGGCCTCCAGATTAAGAAACGTATTAGCTGCACAAACAAAGAGTGGCCAGCGCCTGTTCGCCGAAACCAGCCGGTAAACGATCTTACGGAAGAATATTATGCTCGCGATAAACTACACTGGTTAATATCCAACCGGAGTGAAAAATTTAAACCCGGGCGTTTTTGAACCCACGACCACGAGCAATACCCGCGGTAGCTCAGTTGGAACGAGCGATGGACGGATTCCAGAAGTCGTCCAAAGCGGTTTCGCTTAAAAAATATTTACAGGACACTGGTTAAATCATCTATTGTTGCACTGCAGAAGATCAAAAGCATACCCACTCAGGAAGGAATTAAGATGTGCGAGAATACTTATTAACCTAATTAATTGGGCAAGGAACGCTTTCAGTGCCAGGAACCTGGTGGGCGCTTGTCTCGTAGGCGCTTTCCTCTGTATACGGATTTTCGCATGTTATCGGCTACGATTGCTACGAACGTAGTGCTACGAAATTTTTGGCAATGAAATAGTGGCATATTAGGATTTATTGCTCGAAAAATGCGTAAGCAGTAAATCAAAGGAGAGGCATCAACATGCCACCAATCAATATCGATTAGGTCCTATAAAGGTTCCGTTTTTTTCCCTTTTGAAGTACGGAACTAGAGGTAACAGCTATCAAATTCAGGGTATTTAAAAATACATCGAATAATGTATTTAACACTATACTTACGAAGTTGTATTGGTATGTTCAGAATTTCATAAGCCACCAGATGATCGTATTAATCTCTTAAAGCGTTGCTTCGAAGTGTTTATGTATAGGCGTGGCGTGACTGGCGTGAGCGTTTCCATATTCGCAGTTTATTAAAGCAAAGAACCATGAAGACGCTCACTGCTCAGCGTATAAACATCGATTGTAGGTACACGTGTCTGCACCACCATGAGACTGACTTATAACAGCCTCTGCCAGCTTCTAGCTTCGGAGGCATCAGTCACAACTAACTAATATCAGCGCCTTGGCAGTATGCTCTAATGCTGTTAAATTTTATTTTTAAATAAATAAATATATAAATATCATAGCATAACAAACCTCGGCATCACAACAACGGAGTACTACAAAGATGTCGCAAGCCCATTGAGTCAGCCATTGAGACAATGTCAGGTAACCGGGGCAGGGCCGGCAGGACGCGTCGCAGCCGGCCCCGTGACACAGCGCAGCCGGTCAACTCACAACAACCATTATAAGTCAGAACTCCGATCACGTATAAGGGTGACCTATCTAGAGTTCAAGTTATACTAGAGACGAGTGAGGTGATAGGTTGTGAATTCCACAGCATGGATCACATTCTCCGACGTGAATAACGCGCTAAATTTGGACTGCCTTGTTAGATGGATCACGCTATCAGTCGTCGCTGAGATATCATCTCTGAAACATAGCTATTGATTTTAGTTTCCCTTAAGCTAGGGTTTTTCTGAAATATATATGTTTACACCCCAACACTGCAGCAGAAAGAAGGTCAGTGTTACGTATAAACCGTAGGTAGGTACTTAGTTTGGTTTCCTTGGTTACCATTTACCAAAATCACGGCGTGTCTGGAAAAGTGTAATATAAAGTACAATATACAATACAATATAATACAATACAAAAACTCTTTAATGCGCACCTCAATAAATTACATTGCTTATTATAACAGCGTATAAAACCTACCTACGTAAAGTACCTTAGTAAAGGTTAATTTAAACGGTCCGATCTAGTATTTCACGGCGAATGTACCTAAATAGTAAATTACTAATTTTTAGTTCATGATACTAATTTTCAGTCTTATTTTTCGGTGGTATACCTAGGTATAACTAAACAGTGGGCAAAATGCCAGCTAATCAATGTGATCATCAGATTGATAACTCATTCACTTATTAACAAAGGAGCTGCAGAGCAACTAAACAACATTATACATTATCCGCGTTCCCATCAGTTTACCGTTCATTGTATACACCACAACACAACAACGCATCGTAAACAACGCGCATGCGAAGGACGCTATCCCGATTTAATCGCGAGCCTGCTTGCGCGGGAGCATATTGTTTCATCTTCCAAGCCATTTAACACCTTAACTCTTGGACACAGAACTCAGACCCCCGCAGGGTTGCTCGAGGGCTGAACCATTTTGATTTACATCGATCTTGTAATCTGAGCATTCCAGAGTAAATATAGCAATTGTGTATTGAAATGCGGGATATTTGTAGTGGGGTCCTGCAATCGGTATTTTTAATATGGGTCAAAATCATGGGTATCAGATTTTTGCCCATTGAACAATGAACAATGTAGCCAAAAGGTTGTTTCTTAATATGTCTGTATTTGGGCGACTTCCGACGAGGGCCATCCTGCCGCACGCATCGTCCACAAACACGCAGCTTACCGGCATTTGAAAGGACAACTACGATTACAGAACGGCTCGAAAAATACACCTAATTTAAAACAGCGGAATAATTACTTACCGTTTTCGAGCGTGCGGTGTGCGTAAGGCAGATATGACTGTCATTTTCTGTTCTACAACGTTGCGTAACTCCTCTGTTTTATATTTTAAGAGGCATTTTTTGAGCCGATTAGTTATTGAAATTGTCCGATTAGTGGAAGGTGTACGCAAAAAAACCGCAAATCTGCGGCCGGGGGAAGGGGGAGTGCGGAGTCGTTATTTTTTATGTATGGAAAATAAAATTGTCCCTTCGAATGCCCGTAAGCTGCGTTTTTGATTACTAAGAAAAATAACAGTAGATGTAGGTACCTATCGTCCTCCGAAAGGTTACATGATTGCCCTGCCGTTTTAACTAGGTATTAATAACTAGCTGGTGCCCGCGACTTCAACTGTGCAGGATTAGAATTGGGACCATTCACACAATATCTTTATAAATTGTAGCCTATGTGTTATTCTGATGTATATTATTGTAAAGTTTCATTAAAATCTATTCAGTAGTTTTTACGTGAAAGAGTAACAAACATCCATCCATACTTACAAACTTTCGCGTTTATAATATTAGTAGGATATTAATAAAAACTAACCACTTTACAATTCATAAACCAATGTACGTCACAACAAATAATTACCCTCACTCTGCTCAATTTTTGTTCATATTACCTGATATTTTTATTCTGAATCACTTAGGAGTTACTGAAGTACCTAGTTAAATTTAGATACTGACGTTTCGCGACCTGACTGCGTGATTAATCCTAGTAAGACTGATAAACTGGTCGTTTGTATGAAAGTGTTTTTATATAGTAGGTAGATACGCTGTGTATGTTTATAAGCACAAACAGTAAACTATTTACACCGCATGACGCTTATGTGCTACCAGACGATAGCCTGCCAGCCATGACGTATTTCAGGCTGAAATTTACTGCGAAAATCAGAAAAACATTACACTCCTTCTTTGGCTAGTCGTATAAAAACGCAGACTAGGACTTTATTATATCATACAAACGCCAACACAGATAACCGATCATTCGTGACCCTTATTACAATGACAATAAAGTGCGCGGATGGTCAGTTACCTGTGTACCATCGTCAGTACATATGTTTTCAGTTTTGCGATCTCTAACAATATTGACAAGATTTGCAGGAAGCTATCTATTTTCATCTGAAAGAACAAAGGCCGGTTGGGAGCTGTATAAATATTAATAAAAGACTGCTGTCATATGTTTGATAACGACGTGCTCTCGGCAGCTCAAATAAATCCATGCGAAAAATGTATAACAAGAATCACGCATTGACGGTGGGTGCTGAAAAGCTCGGACAAAGATATCGGACACAAAGCGAAAAACGACAGACTTCCAATTGTTTGCGCGCATATGAACACATTACCTACTCGTATTAGGATGGAATATATTAATGAAGGGTCGGCGGCTTTTGTTCTGGAGTCACCAGTGTCCATAGGATGCGGTGTCTGCGAGATGAATGGTTACCATCAGCCAGGCTTGTCTGCCACCGTCGTAGTATCGAAAAAATGCACAAAAGTATAATTTACTTATATTAAGCGGTCTTAATGCCATATTCTCCTTTATGACTGTACCTTGGACATATTCTCGCAATCGGAGCCGAAATTCCTTGCAACAGCCACTCTGTATCTGGAGTCAATCAACACTCCTACCTCAATACAAATCTAACTGTGTCGACTAAAAGTAAGTGTCAAATTGCTATAAAAAATCTTATATGGTGATGACAATGTTAATTTTAATTTGAATATTGTTAATTTAATTTCTAATACTATGACCTATAACTTTCATGTTTGGCAATATGCTGTGTGTGTGTGCTGTGTTTGTGTGTGTGTGTGTGTTGGTTGAAAATAAATAAATAAATGCCAATTATCAACATTAGTTGGCTTTAAATGAGATAATTTAATAAGTAACAGATGATTACAAAAGGGGAGTATTTTAAAAATACCGGAACCGCATCTAGGATATGTTCTCACTAACTCTTAACCTAACTTAAACCAAAATACACAGTTGTACACAATGAAGAATGAAGCTCAAAAAACGCTGACTTTTGTTGTTTTTGCGGATTCAACGAAAAACAAATGCCAAAATACCTGTTTTTGACTGTCTGAGGTTCCCTAAAGATGGTATTTTTACTGAATTTGGCTCTTTGGTCAAAAAGTTTGCCGAGCCCTGGTCTATAACATCATATGGGAGCCTATTCAAAGCGCATGGCAGCGCGTTCATCCACACTCTCCTGCGATTATCGTTAGTATTGGCTGGCACTACACATGCTGGGAGATAATTAAGATTATGCAAGTTACCAGGTCTCTGTCTTTCGGTTAATTTAGAAATATTTATCACTGTATTGGGACGCTAACTACGGCTAAATTTACTTTGTCATAAACTGGCGGTACCCTGCAGTATTTGAATAGACTTTCATACTTGGTTTTATACTGGTATTTTATTTTTGGTACAATTGATTTTAGCCGTCTTAAATAAAAATGGTACTTACATTACTTACCGAATACCTGTGTGTGTCGCTCAACTAAATACATACCGAGATATTGGGAGTATTTAGTTGAAGGTTAATAGTTTAACAAAGAGTAATTAGCCTTCACTATTAAGGGGCAAGTAAATATTTAGGTGGTAATTTGTTTTCTGTTTGTTTGGATAAATGATGTCGGTAAAACGTCGGAAGTGCTTTAGCATTTTTAGTTCACAACCAAAAAATAGGCTCCTGTATTCCTAATTTTTGAGAATAGGGAGACGCGAATGTTGCTTCGGCCAACTATTCGGTAGGTATCTATTATTAAAATATAACCAAAATTCACGGGCATTTTAAATTTCATTTGGCGAGTATGTAGGCAAATAAGTACATATCAGCATACCTATTGCAAAACCAGATGGCAAAGTAGCAGATCTTTTGAAACAACTATAAATAATAGTTCGATGCGGTAGATTGAACTCACACTCGTAAATCAGAATTGTTGTGCTAAAAATATATGCTGATATTTATGCTATATTTTACAGAAGGTAATTGGCCTTGGCAAAGGTGTATAGAGCTAAAATATTTGCTTGTGTCATTAATCAAGTCGGGTTTCTTGGTGCGTGGTACCGTGCCACGAGATATTGACACTGTCTACTCGTAAACGATCATAACATAATTATTGGCAGTATTTTTTGTTGTTACTTACTTAGGTAAGGTAACTAAATATCGCAATATTGAGCACTAGCCTAAGTAATACTTGACTTTTACTTTAAAACAATACAGACGAACAATACAGGTGCAAACTATGAATTAGGAATTAATAGTTTACATCAACGAAGGTGTCAATCGCATTTTGACGTTCACCTCACAATATTTTTAGTTTCATGTGTGTTGTGTACACATTATTGGATAAAGTAACGATTTTCAACCTCACGAAAAGTGTGTTCTTTTTCTTTATCATCTGTACATTACATATAGCAAGAAGGAGGGGTTGGGGGAGGCCTCCTTCGGCTGACATGATGATGATGATGCTTGAACACATATAGCAAGTTCAATTCGGATCGACTTTTAGCTTGCCAGTGCTATTTGAATGCGTTACCACTAAGGTTATAATAATAAACCAGATTATTTTAACAACTGTCGTATTGTGAGTACGCAGCAGTGAAATATCTGTATTAAGTATAATCAGATTGAAACATCAATTAGCCAGGCATTATACTGTAGGGTAGGAGTTAGTATAAAAATAGTTGCGTGTTATTACTGTTATTTGGTAAACGCTGTCATGTCTGTAACGACATTTTGATGTTAGATCCAATCAGTGTTAGGACGGCGTTATTGATGGATGTATTAAATGGCCTTCGTTGGCGGTATGGAAGTCATAGGAAGGGTCAGTAGAGTATTCAAGTGCCAAGACGAGCTAAGCGAAGCGCAAGGGCACTACCTACCTTTTCTCGAAGTGTTTCGTCGTTTTTTTGAACCCTCATAAAGTTGGATTCCGATGTACTAGATAGTTCATATTCTCAGGATATGATGTCAATAATAGACTAATTAAACATACAAAGTCTCAGTTGAATAGCTCTAATACTTTAGATTTTATTGATATCTAAAATACACCGATTTCGTCACTGACACATAGATGATCATCAAAATGTTTGGCTACTACCTGAAGTGCTAGAAAGCTGAAATTTGGTATGTAATCTAAGTTTAGTATACAACCAAAAAAAACCATGAACTTATAACTTTCGCCCCCCATCTCCTAAAATGGGGGGGGTGGGGGGTGGAAGTTTATATGAGAATTTCACCAATTTTACGAATTAGGACATGAAAGTTTACATGGGACTGTAGACAGTAACTAAAAAAACTTTTAAAAAGACTGCCTAGCAACTTACAAAAAGAACTGAAATCCGACCTAAAACATTTCATGTAAAATATTGCCAAGCCGACCACATAAGGTTTGCCCTGTGAAAAAGATATCAGATCTCATGTATGTAGAGCCAAGCTTCTGAGTCTACATGGCCTAACTCTACCGACCCTAACTTCAACAAATTCTACATATCAGTAAATATGTATGGCATGGCTGTTTCGTTACTTACTTCAGATCAGAAAAGAAATATTCGCATCACCTCCACGACGGTAGCGAAACGGCGAAGCCATACATATTTACTGATAATTATGTAGAATTTGTTGAAGTTAGGGTCGTCGGTAGAGTTAGGCTGTGTAGATTCAGAAGCTTGGCTCTACATGAGATTTGATATCTTTTTCACAGGGTAAACCTTATGTGGTCGTCTTGGCAACATTTTACATGAAATGTTTTTGGTGGTTTGGTTTATTTGTAAAGACAAGCGACCGTGCAGTATGGAATTTATAAGTCTTGTATCAGACTTGTACTATTACTTATTCTGTGGTATCAGTTAAATCCTGGGAAGAAACCTTTTCGTGAAGATACGGGAATTCGCATGTTGGTTAAATTAAAATTATTAAACAAGAAAACGCTACCTATTTATTTATTTATTTATTTTTATAGGTTCACCAACAACTGTTTACACTGTCGTTAGTATCAACACAAATGCTATGATTAGGTTCTATTGCTAAGCGTAACAGTTACTTAGAGGTAAACACCACATGCATCAAATAAAAAGTACATTTACGTATGCCGTTAACAATATCCGCAGACATTACAACATTACTGTGTGTAGGTATCACTAACTTTAGTTACACATTTTTAGCTAAGCAGGAGCGGACAGATTTTTTAAATTGATGTGCTGTCTCAAAGTGTATATCCATTTTGTGGCTACAGCTATTTACTACTTTGCACAGCCTTGAAACAGGTGAGTTGCTTCCTTGGACAGTCCTTCGAAGCGGGGGGCAAAGGGGCGTTATCGGTTTGCGGGGTACTCTAATTGGAGCACGAAAGTGCAGAAGGGCCTATTATAAATTAATGTTTTTTAAAACATTAATTTTACTAGACTACTATAATACTAGTGAAATTATAAACAAGGTAGCTCGATATACTCCATTGGTTTCATTCCGCGTGTGAGCTGCGAGTACATTACCGAAATTGAATCATATCGCTAATTGAATAATCCGATCTGCTGTGACGCAACACGATGAGGTTTAAGGCACGAGTGAATAGACATCTTCTGGGTGAGCTCGCTTCATCGTCGGCCTCATCTTTGCCCCCTGGCTAGATGCTGGCCAAGAGCAATCCCATTTTTAATAAAAAAAGGTAAGGTAAGGTATTGAGTTTTCTACGAAACCAGTTAATCCTGTGACTGGCCTCCGGCTGAATATAAGTATGTTACTTAATTAACGCGATTCGATCTCTGGCAGAAAAATATTTGGTTCGAACCCGCTGGTCGCTCGGTTACATAACGTTATTTAAAGTTACGTATAGATTGTTTATATTGTAAAAAAATTCGTTGTTGTGGTGACGTATTAATTAAAATTGGTATTGTGTCCCGTTCATCGCATATTCGATAGGGCTGTTGACACGTCGCACTTAAAACACAATTTAAAAAAACACAAGCGACTTTCACCAACAGTTTTACCCCAACACATATTGTATCGAAAGTACCCGCATAATGGTATAAATTAAAATCTTTTACTAAGAAGGGAAGACTTTTTACGATAACTCAAAAACAGCTTAACTGGTCATGTCCGCTATAGTTATCGTTGGAAGGTCTTTATTAAGCTTTACTTTCATTATATTTTTCTTATTTTTTCTTATTCAAAAGTTAGAGGAGGACACAATTTTTATTTTGGAGTAAATATTTCCGAAAATATTCACTATTTCAATTTTTTTTTTGATGAAGTCCTGTCATCGTTATCATCATGTCAGCCGAAAGACGTCCACTGCTGGACATAGGCCTCTCCCAAAGACTTCCACAATGACCGGTCCTGCGCCACCCGCATCCAGCGGACACCGGCGACCTTTACCAGGTCATCGGTCCACCGTGTGGGGGGCCTGCCCACGCTACGCCTTCCGCTACGTGGTCGCCACTCGAGAACCTTTCCGCCCCAACGGCCATCGGTTCTACGTGCAATGTGCCCCGCCCACTGCCACTTAAGTTTAGCGATTCGGAGGGCTATATCGGTCACTTTGGTTCTGCTGCGGATGGCCTCATTCTTGAAGCGATCACGCAGAGAAACTCCTAACATAGCTCTCTCCATTGCTCTTTGGGTGACTTTGAGCCTTCTTATGAGGCCCATAGTAAGCGACCACGTTTCAGTGCCATATGTCATCACTGGCAACACACACTGGTCAAAGACTTTCGTCTTGAGACATTGCGGAATATTGGACGAAAAGATGTGCAGTAGCTTCCCGAACGCTGCCCAGCCGAGTCGGATTCGACGATTAACCTCTTTCTCGAAGTTGGACCTACCTAACTGTACATCAGTCTGTCCTAGGTATATGTAATCGTCTACAACTTCGAGCGTAAAGTGTCCGATTGTTACGGGAGTTGGTGTGACACGGGACCCGGTCTGAAGACCTGTATTCATTTTCAAAGACCAATCCAACAACCCTTGAAAATAAAATATTTTATTTTACCACTTCGTCAGATTTATTGCTTTATATATCCTTGTCAAATTGCAGCTTTCTAGCACTAACAATCACAGAGCAAAGCCTCGGACAGACAGACGGCCAGACAGACAGACAGACAGACAGATGGACATGGCAAAACTATAAGGGTTCGTTGACTACGGAACCCTAAAAATATATCGCATGAATAGAGTGACAGCAGCTTAAAACTTTCGGATCAGCCCTCGTATTTATTTAACGTCGTTCGATCTCTAATCATAAGTCTTAGACTGGTCGCCTAAGCTGAGTCGAGGTTAGCGTTGTGAATATCAGCCCGGGGCAGCCTTATGTCACAGAGAAACCCAAGAAATGTCTAACTCTCTCTGCCACGCCGAGCACGCTCGCGCGGTGCGGTGACTTATCTTAGCTCTGTGATAAATATGTTGCTTGAGGTTCTAGGTAAATACAGTTGAATACTGCACCTTATATTTAATATAATAATGATAGTGGTTTATCCTTTTAAAGGAACTAGAATAATAAAACAAAAACCAAATTCCTGTACAAGCTAAAAAAATTAAGACCCAAAGAATCCACATTTGTTAGCAATTACATTAAATTACAGAGAAACAAATAAGAAATTAAGCAGGAAGTACGTGTTACTATTGTTGAAATTATTAAAAATTACCGACTTTAAAAAAAAATTGCCATATAACTAGGTAGATACAAATTAAATAATATATACCTACATTCCCCGAGATCGCTGCCTCTGGGGAGGGTGCCCATAAGGCTGGCCACATTTCCTCGCTGGATGGCGATACCTATCCTATCTGTAGACCGAGGGAGTGGCCAGCCCTATGGTCGTTTTCTTAAAACATTCAAAGGCCGAGAGTGTCGACCGCGAAGTTCGCAAATATGTGGCTATTTGTTAGGCTAGCATGTTTGAGACTTTTCGCGGTTTCTGTCGCTATTGCCGCCCCGATCGCCCTCAAAGACGTGGAGGCTAAATGGCCAGGGTATCCACACAGGTGGCGTCCCAGATAAGGCCGTTAATCATTTACGATTACAGACGGATTAAGGTTAAATATGGTGTCGGCATCGGCAGCTGTCATGCCATAGAAATTTGATAAATTTTTCATATAATCATTTTAACGAACACGCTTATAATCACAGACGGTTTGGTGTAATCCACACTTAGTTTTAATTGGGGCATGTTAATTTCCCGGGAATTCCCGGCAAATTTCATAAAAATCGGGACCGGGACCGCAAACAGTGCACACCCTAATTTTAAAGTTAGCATTGATAGTTTAGTGAGATGCGGGAGTTCAATGTCCGCTAGAGCCAGGTTTCTGTGTTGATTGCCATAGGATTTAACTATTAACCTAATTTGTGTTAAAAGTCTATGCCTAAGTAACTCGGTGTGTGAATAATTCTGAAATGGTAAAGGGGTGATTAGGGACGTAACGTTTTCCAGTGTACTGTAGAGGTTGATTGATACATTATGAGACTGGCCATGTGGAACTAGTACCATAATGTATACAATTCTACATATTTTGAATATGTTCTGGAATGCCTGTCAAGCAGCATTCCTTAGAAAACAGTTGGTTTTCCGATAGATTCCTCATCTGGACTCGATTGGAGTCACACGTGTTATTTAACTGTATTATTGTAATTGTATTTCAGAATACAATAGTGTGTTATAAAGTCGTAAAGTATTTCATTACAGCTACAACCCCTAAGATCCCCTAATAGTACCTCAGCAGTACAAGCGAGGCTTTACAGTACTTAAGGTGATATAAATGTCATTTCGTATACTGAAAATGACAGATCTAACTTAGCATAAGTTCGACACTTTACGTGATATACTATATCAGCATTTTAAAAGTTAAAATAAGCAGCTGATTGTATCGGGGATACAACCATAAATTATATAAAATGGATACTTCTTGAGTGATCGGAATTAGGTGAGTTTAAATACCTATTCTTCGCAAGAGGACATAATATACATAGAGTCGTTACAACCGGATAGAAATTTATATTTTTTCTTGAAAGCCGAGTATTCGATATTTACCTAACTTTAAATGAAAACCGGTGTAGGGCAGCTAAGTCATACAGGCTGCCGACGAAGAAGTATCCACATCAAAAACCGCCTTGTAAAGTCTGCTAACGAATTGTACTATAGGTAAAAAACAGAAGGCCCCTCTTGTAAGTAATAACAGTGGCGTGTTCGAATAGACATTGCATATTTAAAATTGGTAATACAAATTGATTAGAACACTCCACAACTACATGCAAAAAGGGCTTTACTCTGCTCGAGCACGGGCTGCTCTCAACCATATCGTACAGGACGATAATGATGTAGACGTATTTGCCGATAGCGTTGGAGTATTTTGCAGAAGTCTTGAAATTAATATCCTATTTATGTTTAAAGTTGTGCCATGATGATATTGTTATATAATTATTGTTATTTTGTTCATATTTTATTTTCCTATTTTATTAGTCAATTTATTACATAATAAGTAGAATATTTAATTTAACTACCAAATAAGACTTGGTGTAAATACTGTAAACTTATGTGAGAAAAAAAGCAAATTGAATTGAATTGAAAGTTCTTCACCATACTTTACGCTAAGTCAGTACTAAAAGACAATAATGTTTAGTGGTCGGCGGTTAAGAAGTCAATCCTGACACCTGTCATATCCATACAGTTTATAACCTCAAAGTGACTTTTAGGTAAACTGTATGGAAATGACAGGTGTCAGGATTGACTTCTTAACCGCCGACTGCTATAGTTAATCTTCGGTAGGCAGGTTAGTAAGCAACCATACTTACTATTAGTTGACTTATTTATACGAAATGTGAAGGATGTTAATCTCGCTTCGGTGTCATCATTGCGATTGCTGTTCCTCACGCGACGTAGCGGAATTAATGGCCGCGATTATTATTGCCGTTCGTCATTGTGTCTAATGTCTATAATTGTTGTAATTTAACAGCAAGATCTGTTGTAATATAACATTAATAACGCATTGTCGAGCGATGTATTATTGTATATCTACATCGAAAAT
Organism: Notocelia uddmanniana; assembly: GCA_905163555.1. Classification (NCBI taxonomy): domain Eukaryota; kingdom Metazoa; phylum Arthropoda; class Insecta; order Lepidoptera; family Tortricidae; genus Notocelia; species Notocelia uddmanniana. The sequence goes on from LR991055.1 coordinate 31,961,166, forward strand.
ATTTATATAAGTTACGAGTAAGATAAATATTACCCCCGCCTGCGCCGGCAACGTTTTAGGGTTTCCAATTTAATATTTATTTCATTCTTATTAAGGCCTCGTGGATAATCATAGACGAAGCTAAAAACTCATGTACCTTACCTGTACTATGTAATGTACTTCAAACAACTTCAGACGTCGGACAAGTTTTCGAGTCGATTGCCTGCCTTCTATGGAAACTAGAGGCGGAGTACCTCTGCCGTCTACAACGTCCATAAAATATACATGTAGGTAGTTATGCGTTTGCCGTATCCATTCCGTCAAACTTTTTACTTTTTGTATACAAGTCGAAGAACGTGTGGTACCTGTACATGCCGTCTATCCGGTACAACTTCTTGTGACTCCAGGTTTTATAAAGTAGTACTTAATGGTTACAATCGAACAGGGAATAACAATCATAAGGGAGATATAAGCTCCGTTTTACGCGGATAGAGAATAACAGAAAAGTATAGAGAGCCATATGATTTCAAGCTAATAGTTAATAATTGAAAATGGCGCTTGCAACAGCACCAAAATATCGGGAACTCACAAAAACTAGTATACATGATATATAGAGTATATACCTACCCTGTTTTTAACTATAATTCTAGTGTAGAGAGCAGCATACTTGAGCTCAGAAGTGCGTTCTGCTGGTGAAAGGAACGCACGGTACAAAAGAATAGGTCCAAATAAGTTAGTAACTTGAAGAAAACTACCTTCTGTAGCGTTGGTTTTGTGGCGTTACATCGACATTATGTTGTTAAACTAACGTCGCGACTCAACCATATTTATCTTGATAAGTATTAAGTAAATATATTAAGTTTATATTATGTGCACGAGGCCGAACCCAGAGAACACTTCAAGATGTGGTTAATAGCTGATTACATTTGTCGAGAGAACATAACCTTGCTATTGAAATGCTATTGAAATTGCCACGATATTGCAGTGCGTCCGCTATGTTCGCGGAGGCGCGTACGAATGATTTTTACGCGATCATACGCAATCGGTCGGCGTCACTAATGCGGAGATTGAGTGGCAGTGACAATAGCATCTTGAAAACGTTCGTTAATAAACTAAATGCGCCATTACCGAGGCACTGGAATAAACTCCATGTAGGATTAACCAGTGCTTAGGGATGATACATCGAATGTTTCTTTTTTGACTTTATCTTTTATTTTATTATTACTCTAACCCTAGTCTTTAAGTACCTAATGTAACTAACAAATTATGGATCTATAATCTGAAATAAATATTAATTATTATTATTATTATAACCAAACAGTGATGAAGACATTTTCAGGTCACGACCGAGAGGTACGTACCTCTGGAATTCAGACTTGGGAGGTTCGTAAACGATCGAAGGATTACCTTCTTTTTATGATTGTGGCAAACAAGCATATGGCCTGCATGTGACAAGAAAGATATATCTCATGATGATGTCAGAGGAGAGATAGGCCATGGAAAAAAATATTTATTTATTTATTATATTCCATAAATTAACACTTCACAGTCAAGCTACATAGTGTTAACTGGAGATTATACTTAACATAAAAATATTAAAAACACTAGTCAATTATTGTTAACATTATACATCATTCAAATAATTTGTTTTAGTAAGTAACTTTATTTCAAGCTATAATGATGGAACTTGGAGTACATATAGATTCCAAGTAACGATTAGTTATTGCCAGAAAACACGATTCAGAGCTGTGGAATAAGTCAAGGTAGGTCTGTCGCTGTCTAGTATACCATTCAGAAGAGTCAGAGCACGGTGTAGCGGAGAGTGAGATAGGGCACGGGTTCGCGCCGGCGGGACAGCGAACAGCGCGAGCCGGCGACGGAGCTGAACACCGGTGACGGAGGGCACGCGTAGAGGGATTAGGAGGGAAAATGTAGATTACGTGGGAGACGATATGAAGAGTAAGAATGGGAGTGACGAGATGACGGGCGATAGAGCGGTATGAAAGAAAAATACATGCTGCGCCGACCCCAAGTAGGTAAATAGTAAAAGGGCCCGCGAACGATGATGACAGTGTCGGATAAACTTTGACATTACAAAGGCTTTACTGTATAAGTATATGTGCCGAATGTAATATTAGCACGAACATGTCAGTTTACGAGCTGGAAGCGTGTCAAGGCGGGGCCAGTGGCCGCGTGGGCTTGCCCTGCCCTTCACCTGCGCCTGTAACCCAGGTTCTTGTTGACTGCCATTCCGTTTGACGGTTCTGTCGATTGTTCAAACATAACATTTTTCATATTTGTGAGGCGTGATTTAATACAGTTAGCGAAGTAGTTATTCTGTGGGTACACGTATATTACACAAATAGGTGGTTTGTTGATTATAATATGCTCACAAAAACTAATATAAAGGTACACTTAATGGTTGGTTTTACTCTGTAGGATTAGGAAAAAAGTACGACGTCTAATTTATGCCATCATTTAAGTTTTAAGATTTTAAATAAAAAAAATACTATCTAGAAAATAATAGTTTTTCCTTAAGGATCTGCAATAAAATAAGTATGTGATACCCATGTCTGCTCTTAAAGTTCATTCGAATAGCATATTTATTTCTATCGGTTTTATTTCGAGATTTTCGTAACTATAATATAACAAACTAACAAGATTCTACTAGGTGCAGTCATCGGAGGATAAGTGGGTTATGTGGTATTTAACGAATATATTAACAAAAAATATATATTATACTCGCGAACGAAAAACCGCGTACGGTTTATCTGCCGGTGCGTGGTCGCTCGAACAACGAACGTTATAGTATTACTGCACTTTAAAATGTACACGGGTAAAAACAAATTGAAAATACCTACCGATACTAAGATCATACATACATTGTGAAACTCAAAATAACCTTCTATAGACTCGTAAAGGCGAAAAAGTCTTTCTTGGGAAATTGTATCAAATTCTACAATAAAATTCCTAAACACATTACTGAACTTAGCAAGTCAAAATTCAAATCTGTAGTAAAACGAACACTTATTTCAAAAGCATATTATAAGGTTAACGATTACATTATGGAGAGGGATGTTTGGCAGTGATAGCGTCCTGCACAGATAATCTACGAGTATCACGAAAATGGGTTTTCTACTGTAGCATTGTAGTTTTGTGGTAGCTGACACTGTAATTTTATATTTAACTATACAGTGTATTTTTTTTTTAATGACACCTCGCCGAGTTTCTTACGCCGGTTCTTCTCGTGGCAGAGGTTTAGTTTTCCGAACCGGCGGTAGTTTATTGACGTTCATAGTTGCATGTAATTATGCCTAATTTGAAGAATAAATTACTTTTACTTTTTACTTATTCAGAAACTCACGCCTATATCCCCAAAACAGGTAGGCAGAGCACACGAAAATTAAAGTATGTGCCACTTTTAGCTATTGTAGATTTTAGATAGGAAAAATGTGGTATTGCAGTGACAAGTTGTTAGCCCATCGCTAACAACACACTTCAACCTGGTTCCCGTAGTCGACTTTTACTCTAACGACATCCTAAGAGAAGAAAGGTGGTGGTGTTATTCTAAATAATAGGTGGGAATCCCACCCAAAAAAAGTATGAAAGATGATGTATGATAGAAAGAAACGTATGCAGAATAAAAGTGCGAGCGGAATAACAGCGTGAATTGGAATGACTGGAAAAATGTTAATACTGCCTGCAATTCTGTTAGAGAACACAGGCTAAAAAAACAACAGGGGAGTCAGGGGACAGACGCACCTATAAGATAAGTTTAACGGAACTTTGTGTTAGAGCAGCAGACTGTCTGTCAGCGTTTGAGAAGCCCAGAGGCAAATCAAAGTAGGGTCGACAGGTTGGCTAGCGACCAGCCAATTTGGTGTCCCGTTTTACAAGTTTTACGATTACTTGATGAGTGCATCAATCAACTCATTAAAAAGATATTTCTCGCTTTTTAAATGAATCTACAATAATATTATAAAGCTGAAGAGTTTGTTTGTTTGAACGAGCAAATCTCAGGAACTACTGCTTCGAATTGAAAACTTATTTTTGTGTTGGATAGTCCATTTATCGAGGTAGGATTTAGGCTATCATCACGCTGCGACCAATAGGAGCGAAGACGCGGACGAAGTCGCGCGCAACAGCTAGTTGCCATATAAAATGCATACTACTGACTGTTTCTTTAAAGTCTCTATATAAAACTGTAAAAAAATTTAATTTCAAATATTTGAAAATTCCCGCATCGACCCGGGTATGTCCTAAAACTACGACCAAGACATCAGCATCCCTGGAGTGCAGTGGATATATTGCGATCGCCGACCCGCATGCTAAGCGTGGCGAATTTGGCATTTTAACATACACATTTTTACATAAAATACACGCGTCGGTTATTGGGGAAGGCATACGTTTTTTTTATACCACGTCGGTGGCAAACAAGCGTACGGCCCGCCTGATGGTAAGCGGTCACCGCAGCCTATGGACGCCTATAACTCCAGGGGTGTCACATGCGCGTTGCCGACCCTTTAAAAATTTATACACTCTTTTTTTTGAAGAATCCCATACTGTAGTTTCTCGGGAAAACCTCCGCAGGGAGCTCATTCCACAACCGGAGCGTCCGAGGGAGGAAGTACCTCGGAAACCGTACGATGATAGAAAGCGGCCGTGGGAATCATATCGAACAGTTCTTCGGAGCACAACCCATTATACGAGCGATAGAACACGCACAAGGAGGCAAAATTTCTCCTTAAAATCAACGGCTCAATATCGCTCGTATACGTCCAGCAGTGGAGGCCCTTCGGCTGATATGATGATGGAACCCCCCCCCCCCCCCAAACATCTTCTTCAGGTGGTCGCGTAACCGGCCTAGCGACTCTACCTACAGTATAGTTTCCATAGAGCGAAGACTTTTTCTCCTAAAGCATATGGTTTTAATTCTATTGTGCGACCTTTCCGATCGGCTGCATCGCAACTGTGTAAATACCGCCGTGTTCGCGGGAGGGAACATGAAAACAATTTGTATTTGGTTACAGGTTCTGAATGAAACGGGCCACCTTGTCGAATGTTTTGGTAGGTATATTTTTCCTTGTTTTAGATTGAGTAGGTACTTGCTGGTCATATAAACGAGTGGATTCCGAGTTCAATTTGGTAACGGAAATTCCTCTGCAGATTTTTAAAAACAGGTTCTACGCAGAAACTTATCTCAAGTGTTAAAACAATAACAATGTTAAAATTGGTGTGCCTTAACGTGATTATGATTGTATTTTTTTGTAGGTAAGCAATTTAAATGGTTACAAAGACTTAGAAAAGACTTAATAAAAATACCGGCCAAGTGCGAATCGGGCTTGCGCATCCGAGGGTTCGTAACTTCGTACAAGTATAATAAAAAACAAATGTGATTTATATAGGTACCTATTTGTTGGTAAAATATACGTAATAATAAACATTATTACCAAATTTCTAGTTCATAGGTCAATGGGAAGTTAAAAAACAAAACAAAATTTTGATAAAATAGCTGACTTTGGTGGCTTTTTATTAATTTGTTTTTCAATATTCATTAAAACAATCGAGGTTGAAGTTTTTTTCCTTAAAAGCATTTAAAAATATTTTTTGACAATTTGTATGGCTTTGGGTCAACAAGATGCTTACACTGTAAGTTTGAAGACTATAGTTCCAACAGTTTGTCTGTAAAACGTGTGTGTCAGATTGACACGCGAGTGACAGCAATGGGGCTCCATTTGGACCAGTGGCCATTCAGCTCGAATTACGATTTTTTCTATGGAAATGTTAGTTTAACTTGTTTGTACCAGATGTCACTGGGTGCTATCTCTATCGCACTTGCATATTGAAGTGACAGAGATGCAGCGGTCGTGCGGTTAGTTCTTACTAAATACACAACGGCGCTACGATCTTTGTGGAGTATTTCACTGGTATCTCTATCTCAGTATATATATTGTACTTTGTGGTTTGGACCTTACGGGTACGGAACCTTAAAAACGTGTTTCAAAGTCTATTTGGGCACATTTTGACAAAGTTTTTTACCAACGTGATTGTGTCGTATAGTATAAGTACACGTTATACGTGGCGCAGGCAATTAGTTACGTAGTTATTGTTTGAGTAAGATGGAAAACATTTTGTTTATAGCTTAAAAATGCCTCTGTTCAATAGGTAGGTGCGTGTGTTAACAAAGTTCAAGTTTAGCTAGCTACCACTGTGGTATTCGTGGTATTACGCGATCCTTGTACATAACTACAACGACTAATAGTTTTCCCTGCAAGTTAACTCGCGCGCCTCGTTCAAACTGAATAAACATCGCAAATAATTTGACGTAACATTACGCAAACGCTTAGCAGAGCTGTTCTGTGTAAACTATCATTTATACCCCTGTCCCCTGTATAGAAATCCTAAAGGATCTTGGCTTACCTTTAGTGCTCAGCTGACTCCTCAGCCTCGTGAGCTCTCTAGAGCGGCTGCGACTACGCCGATGGGCAGAAATCCTGCGCGGAGAACGCGCCATGGCACACAAACTCACATAACACTACACTATATCCAAACACACCGTTAAAACAAAACACATTCGAAAATTCTAATTCGACTTTGGAACGTTTCGAGTGTACAGCGAAGCGAGGCACGTCAGTGGTGCCGGAGGCACGGCGTGGGACTGTTTCATGTTTGTTGTGGCGCGAGCCACCTGCGCCGTGCGGCAGTGACGTCACTGATAAGACGTGATAAGGCTGCCTTTCACCCGTCTGCTCCAGTTAACGGGGCAACAATGGATGCAAAAGGGAACCGGGTCAAGGAAGCTCTATAATAACTTAGCTTTTTATTTTGAAATAGGGTAGTTTCTGCGTGTTAAACTTTATAACATATTGACGTTATATGTATAAGTATAGTATACAATCAAATTAACACAATAATATGAAAATTACAAAATTAAATCCGAATAACAATAATATAGACGAGACTTGAAAGTGTCAAAAAAGTATGTATTTTTGTATCATCTAAATTATTTACATGATTAAATATAAAGAAGTTGTACCACAATTAACTAATATGTACTTTAAAGTACCTATTTCACGATTAAAATAGCGAATTTCTTGTTTTTTAATACAACTTAGGGCTCGTGCGTTGCGACTTCATAAAAAGAAAGTGTACGGTGTATTCAAAGTGTGTATTTATCTATATAAGTATGTATATCGTCGTCTAGTACTCATAGTACAAGCTTTGCTTAGTTTGGGACTAGGTCGATTTGTGTAAGATTGTCCCTCAATACTTACTTAATTTTCTGTCAATTAGTATAGAGCATTTATGGTGTCCGCGGGAACAATATCCACCTTTGCCCCTTATTTGCGGCTTTTGTTGTGTTTTAGTCGTAGTTGGTTCCATCCCATACAAATATTTATTCCCCTTTAGAAACTGGTTCGAATGGCATCGTTAATAGCTTTTTGGAAACTAGCCTATTGCGCTAGATACTCGTACAGTTTATAATTCACTTATTATTTCAGTGTGCAGTTCTTCTCCATTGACTTTTGCGATGCCCAAACTTTTTCGTTTGACTCCGCAGAGCCTAAATGAAAACAATAATTTATATCCTAAGAACTCTATTTTATTTTGAAACAAAAAAACTCTGAAACTAACGGCACGATAGTCATTTTTTACTTAATTTAGGCTGTGTTGCACCAACTTACGATCACAGACCGAACAACGTTAAATATGGCTGCTGTCATGCCATAGAAACTTGTCAAACTTTCCATACTCAGAGTAAGGATTTCTATAGAGATTAGAGATCCTATAAGAGTTTCACCAAGGGGGACAGAAAAGTCTTATGCAGCTAAATTGAGAACTAGTCTTAAACGTCTGGCGGCTTACAATAAACAACCTCTTTAATTTGGCCGGGTAATCGTTTATTTGCATCAAACTATTTGACTTGACGTTTAGATGACATTGAGGAAAATAAAGAAAAGCGGAACTATGACAAGGACAACAAATGATATATCCCTCTCTGTCGCTCTTATTCAAATTATTTGACGTCTACTCTGGGTACTCTGAGTTTCCATACATTCAGACTTTAACGAACACAGCTTACGATTACAGACGGTTTGGTGCAACCCAGCCTTAAACGACAGATGTCATAAGTGGCGTAGGCACACTAAGGGTGGTATTCCACTTGTCCAATATCTTTGTACAATCTTTGATCAAATTTTTTTGACAGAGGCCCATTCCACTCATCCAATATCTTTGTCCAAGTTTTTTTTTCATGCGTAGCCATATTGATTTATCTGTCATCGGAATCTTTGATCAAATGTTGGGGTCCCATCCAAGTTTGATGAAATCATCCAATTTGTTTGATCAAAGATATTGGATAAGTTTAATACAGGGTGGTATTCTACTCATCCAATATTTTTGTCCAATTTCTTTGTCAAATCTTTGATCAAATTTTTTTGACAGAGGCCCATTCCACTCATCCAATATCTTTGTCCAAGTTTTTTTTTCATGCGTAGCCATATTGATCTATCTGTCATCGGAATCTTTGATCAAATGTCGGGACCCATCCAAGTTTGATGAAATCATCCAATTTTTTTGATCAAAGATATTGGATGAGTTTAATACGGGGTGGTATTCTACTCATCCAATATCTTTGTCCAATTTCTTTGTCAAATCTTTGATCAAATTTCTTTGACAAGAGGCCCATTCCACTCATCCAATATCTTTGCCCAAGTTTTTTTTTTCATGAGTAGCCATATTGATTTAAATGTTATCATAATCTTTGATCAAATGTCGGGGTCCCATCCAAGTTGGATGAAATCATCCAATTTCTTTGATCAAATGTATATTGGACAAAGATATTGGATGAGTGGAATACCTCCCTAAGATGAGTTTTATTTGTCTATATTTCCACATCCTCTCTTGGGCACCGCATGGGTTCTTGGGTGCCAAATGGCGCGAAATCCTTCACTAGTTCCCTCTTACAACGCCTCGCCGCCTTAGGGAGGCGTACAGCGACATCTACTTTTAGGTTTCGTACCTGAGCTTGATTGTTCCGATAGCTACTGAGCTATAGCCGCTGGGCTAGAGCGATTGGCCGCGTATGCCAGATGTCGCAGGTTCGAATCCTGAATCCGTTTCCAATTTTATTGAATTTCGATTTGACACCCTTTGCTGGCATCCACTAATAGGATTTTTCTACACGCAATGAGCATAAACCCATACTATGGACTGCAGAGAATCTAATGACACCTCATTTGTTTTGCAAACTAAGCTTAGTAACACGGCCGTTCCTGCAGAAGTAGTCAATCTGTTGAGATTCTGGTACGAAAACCAAACTAATTACGTGAAGTGGGGTGACACGACGTCTAACGATTACAGGTTAGAATGCGGTGTACGCCAGGGCGGGATCACCTCTCCGGACCTTTTCAACCTTTATGTAAATGACCTGATTGCGGGGCTGAGGAGTACTAAGGTCGGAGGTCACATAGGTGGCGTGTGCGTTAATAGCATAAGCTATGCGGATGACATGGTACTCCTTAGCCCTTCGGCAGAGGGGCTAAGACGGTTGCTTCATTTCTGTGAGAAATTTGCGATTTCTCACGGAATGAAATACAATGCTTCTAAAACGGAAGTCCTTGTATTTAAGGCTGGAAGGGGTCTGGAGAGAGTATATGACGTCTTTTTGAATGGGTTGCCTGTTCGTAAAGTGCAGCAGTTTAAATATCTCGGGCACGTGCTATCCGAAAATCTGAAGAACGACAAAGATATTGAGCGGGAAAAAAGGGCCTTTATATGTGAGGTGCAACATGCTTGCGCGCAAGTTTGGCAAATGCTCTAACGAAGTCAAGGTGACGCTTTTTAGGGCATATTGCCAGAACTTATACTGGACAGCTCTGGACCAATTTCACTAGGAAAGCAATTAACACCTTAAGGGTTCAGTACAATGACGCCTTCAGAATCCTAATGAAATTGCCGAGGTGGTGTAGTGCGTCAAGTATGTTCGCCGAAGCTCGTGTCCCTGATTTCTTTGCCGTTATCCGTACACGAGTTGCGTCATTTTGGAGCAGGTTGCGAGACTGAAAACTCGATCCTTGCCGCAATATGTGAGGACTTAAATAGCCCTATATGCAGATTCTGGCTTTCCCTGCACCGGGATGCGAAGAGAAATTTTTTTTTCTCAGTTTTAAATGTATACCATGTACCTTTTTATTTTACATAATTTTAGGTGTATACTTTTATTTTATTTTCATTTTTGTTTTTACTAATTAATGTTAATGTACTTGTGATATGGGTTACTTGCCTGAATTAAACAACTATTATTATTATAAACTATCAGTTCTTAACGATCGGTTAAGGGTCCCCCGCACGTTCGACTGAACTCCATACAAACGTAGTTTCGTTCTCATTTTAAAACGCCGTGCTGAAATACCATGAAACTTTGTATACACAATGGGATCCGCCATATCTAGGCCGGAAATTAGCTTCTAGTCAGACTAATTAGTCCGTTCAAAAAGCTTAAGAAGATTTTTATAAAATGTCGTACTTTTAAATAATTTTAACTATACCTCTGTCTACTTGGCGAGTCTAATTATTAATTCACATGATAATCGTTAGTAACTCTCAACCTGTATACATACCTATATAGTCAACAGCAAAAGTAGATGATTATTTTTGTACTTTGTCACTTTCACTACTTTGACGCATCCCAACTGTCGCAGTATTGTTACGTTAGTGCGACAAAGTACTAAAATGATCATCTACATTTGAAGGGTCCACAGAAAGAACACGTCCTTTCTTTAGTCCTTTGAAATTTCGAAGGCAATTTGCACCTTGTCTTTATCAGTTAGGTTGCTTTTTGTTATGAAATTTAAGTGGTCTAGACATGTTTTTTAAGTGGTCTAGACATGTTTTTTAAGTGGTCTAGACATGTTTTTTAAGTGGTCTAGACATGTTTTTTAAGTGGTCTAGACATGTTTTTTTCCGTGGACCCTTCATTTGCACTTGACTGTACTATTATAGATGAGCGCATATTTTTTTTATACCACGACGGTGGCAAACAAGCTAAGGGCCTGCCTGATGGTAAGCAGATACCGTAGCCTATGAACACTTGCGATTGCAGAAGAATCACAAGTGCGTTGCAGACTCTTTATTGACTGGAGGATCGTTGTGTTACATAAGCAGGTCCTTCGCTCTCAACACCATCAAAGAAGATATATACCTACTAACGTAAACACAGCGCATCCTCGGGAGCTCTGGCGACCTTACTCACCACCAGACCGGCTAGTATGATAGCTTATACCGTCACGTTTTATGTGACGTTTCAGTATATTTTGGCCATATAACGTGACGGTATAAGCTATCATACTAGCCGGGCAGGAACACAACACCACACACCTATAGTAAGGAGCAAGTAGTGATGTTATTATGACTGCGGTCTTCTGTAAGGTTGGACTGCACCCAGGCCCATCTTTCCCACTGGGGACGTGCCGAGGGCCCCGCGGTCGATACAGCCCCCCACCTGCATCTATTCTATGTCAAGGTCATAGTCATAGGGGCTCCATTATCCTGATGTGCTCAGGGCCTCCAGTAGGTTCAAGATGGCCCTGACTGCACCATCTGAAATTCGTGCCACTGACCGACGTCATTTGACGTCCGTTCAAAAATTATGAAAAAGTAAAAGTAGTTTATTCTTCAAATTAGGCATATTACATGTACTTATGAACGTCAATAAACTACCACCGGTTCGGAAAAATAAACCTCTGCCACGAGAAGAACCGGCGTGGTGTCATTTTTTCAAAACAATATAATTGTATTGTTAAATATAAAATTACAGTCTCAGTTACTACAAAAATAACAATGCTACAGTAGAAAACCTATTTTCGCGATAGATTAGCCGTGCAGGACGCTATCACTGCCAAACATCGCTGTCCATGATGTAATCGTTTACCTTATATGCTTTTGAAATAAGTGTTTGTTTTACTACAGATTTGAATTTAGAATTGCTAAGTTCAGTTATGTGTTTTGGAATTTTATTGTAGAATTTGACAATTTCCCAAGAACGACTTTTTAGCCTTTACTAGTCTATAGAAGGTTACTTTGAGTTTCCCATCAGTGTTTCTGGTGGCTATTGGTTTATCAGCGTTCGTTGGGAAATTGCACAAATTCTTCCTAACATACATTATTATTTCAAATACCTACGTATAGGGACGGCAGGGTTAGAATATCTATTTCTTTGAAAAACTCTCTTAATGAGTCACGCGAGAATGAAATACCACTCCTTTATGATGTTTAGTAAAACTAATTTACTGCGGCTTAATGCATTTTGAGCTTTAATTTGGCAGTTTTCTTAAATATCGAACAGCTTTTCTGCTATTATAACATACTGCATAGAAAACTGCCAAGTTAAGGCTCAAAATGCATTAAGCCGCAGTAAATTAGTTTTACTGTAAACAATCTAGTGCCAGACTTGGCACCTTTTCAGATAATCTACGGAACTTGGCACCCATTTAGATCTCAATTCTTTTGTCGGTGCGACAACAACCACGCCTCGTATATTAAACTTGGCTGCCATTTTCACATTTATGTTTTTGATGGGATATCATTACTTTTTGTCAGACTTCACCAAATGGTGCTTTTCAAGAGCGGATGCACGAGTTACTAAACAAAATACCCAAATCGCTATAGGTGCCCCTTAAGTATTTGAAGAGTTGCCTCGATTTCTCCAGGACCCCTTGATCAAATTCTGACTTGATGCCAATGGGACCACCCCTGAAGTATGCCGTTACAAACAAAAAAAGATTTTTCAAAATCGGTTAATAAATGACGAAGTTCTAAGGTAACTAGCGTAAATAATAATAAAAATAATAAAAAAAAAACAGTTTTCTGTTTTTTTCTGGTGTACACACACAATTACCAAGCTACATGCCAAATTTCAGCTCTCTAGGTCATCCGGAAGTGGGTTAGGTTTTTGATTACTAGTCAGTCAGTCAGTCAGTCAGTCAGTGGTAAAAATGCCGTTTTTTGGAATTTAATATCTCAATAACTATTAAACGTATGGGGGTTCTAGCTGTTCTAAAGGATCTTAATACATGTACCAAATTTAATTTTTTTATGTTAGATAGATTTGGAGTTATTGGGGGGTCAAAAGTGGCTCCAAACGGTTCGTGTAAAATAATACACGGCTGCTGTCCGCCAGTTCCTGGGGTGAACTTGGCTGGACACGCTGCCGCGTGTCTAGATAGACACCTAATGGTAAGATTTTGTACTACATACTTATTACTCGTATTTAATAGAGACACAAGACAAATACCTAGTCCATGTAAAAATAGTGTAGGTATGTATATCTACTGAAAATTCGGGATGCTACTGTTGAGGTTCATGAATAGTTGGGAAATGTTTAAATTCCGTTTCTTCTAGGTACAGTCGCGAGTAATTTGAATGTTTGTTACTTTTAGACCCTTATTTCATTGGAATAGAGTCCAAAAGTGACAAACTTTCAAATTCCTCGACCGTACTTTAACAGCCAGGCAACGCCTTGCAGCGCGGCAAGCGCTTTATTTTTTTATTGCAGTCGAGACGCGCGACGCTCTACGGTTAGTTGGGATCACACGCAATGTATGTATGTAAGCACTTACAATAATGCATGTATTACGGAAACCGCTGACGCTGCCGCCGCTGGGGCGGAAAGGTTCTCGAGTGGCGACCACGTACCAGAAGGCGCAGCGTGGGTAAACTGATGACCTGGTGAAGCTCACGGAAGTCCGCCGGATACGTGCGGCGCAGGACCGGTTGCAATGGTTAATTCCACACCTTCGGCATAGATGTCACTAAGGGTCTCTTGAAACGCATAGAACGTTCATGGGTTGACACATACTTAGTTGGATATTTCTGTAGAATGAGGGTGGCGAGAGAAATCCGTTCGGTCAGGTGAATCTCACTGTGTCCGTGGATTATAATCGTATAAGATATTTAATTTAAATTTGGTGCTAGTGGTCAAGTTATAACGACTTTTCATTAACTTTTGTTAATAATAGTGTACAAGTGGTATCGAGACACGGGGTAAGTGTTTTGCTAATGTTAGCTACTTCTTAGCATTTGACCAATGGTCCAGCTGTTTTAATTGTGTGTTCACGTACTGTATTACGTTGTTCACAGCCTTTGAGACACGCCCTTTTTTGGGATATGGAGTCGATTCCCCAAAATGAATTGATGCTCTGAGAACCTATTTGTTGCGCGCTGCCTGATACGGATCACTGTTTTCGCATCATTTCGCAACGACAGCTTGGCCTGGCGGCTCAGTGGGCGGGCTGAGAAATAGAGCGCTACTGCGATCCGAGTTCGATCCTCAGCTCCAGACTTGTTTTTGTGTTTTTTTTATGATTAATTTTAGTGTTTTTTTTTAGTTAAGTTTTATTCCGAATGTTTTAATCTTTCTAAGGTTTTCTTATTTTTTTTTGTGCCAATTTTGTTTCCACACATTCATGCCCTGAACGTCCGGGCGTTTGTCACAGTTTTGTTTCTCGAGTTAAACTCATTAATTTTGAAATTTATGTGTGTTTCCACATAGTAAAAAAAAAAAAAAAAAAAAAAATATTGCAATGGTTAATTCCACACCTTCGGCATAGATGTCACTAAGGGTCTCTTGAAACGCATAGAACGTTCATGGGTTGACACATACTTAGTTGGATATTTCTGTAGAATGAGGGTGGCGAGAGAAATCCGTTCGGTCAGGTGAATCTCACTGTGTCCGTGGATTATAATCGTATAAGATATTTAATTTAAATTTGGTGCTAGTGGTCAAGTTATAACGACTTTTCATTAACTTTTGTTAATAATAGTGTACAAGTGGTATCGAGACACGGGGTAAGTGTTTTGCTAATGTTAGCTACTTCTTAGCATTTGACCAATGGTCCAGCTGTTTTAATTGTGTGTTCACGTACTGTATTACGTTGTTCACAGCCTTTGAGACACGCCCTTTTTTGGGATATGGAGTCGATTCCCCAAAATGAATTGATGCTCTGAGAACCTATTTGTTGCGCGCTGCCTGATACGGATCACTGTTTTCGCATCATTTCGCAACGACAGCTTGGCCTGGCGGCTCAGTGGGCGGGCTGAGAAATAGAGCGCTACTGCGATCCGAGTTCGATCCTCAGCTCCAGACTTGTTTTTGTGTTTTTTTTATGATTAATTTTAGTGTTTTTTTTTAGTTAAGTTTTATTCCGAATGTTTTAATCTTTCTAAGGTTTTCTTATTTTTTTTTGTGCCAATTTTGTTTCCACACATTCATGCCCTGAACGTCCGGGCGTTTGTCACAGTTTTGTTTCTCGAGTTAAACTCATTAATTTTGAAATTTATGTGTGTTTCCACATAGTACTTGCTCAATTTTTCTTTACTTCGTACCATAAGAACCTGAATCATTACATTGGCGCCCACAGGGTTGGTGAAGGTTGAGCACGTGCTATTTGGTTTGGAGGTCTATTATATTTGAATTACTTGTAAAATTAACTGAGAATTTGTGTAAATTGTATTCTGATTGTAACTTATTATAGTGCTTAGACATGGATGTTAATTATCTTTTGAAGGACGAGCTCATGTTTGAACTCGCTTGCAGGGGCGTCTATGATGTGGAAACAGTAGCCCCAATGCGTAAAATTCTTAGGGAGATATTTAAGAGGGAGTCTAGTGGCGTGTCTTCTATCGAATTGAAGGTCCCTAAGAGCTGCATTGACGACCCCTTGTCAGAGATAATCACTTGTGAGTCTAAGTTTAAATCACTTTCGGCTGCACTCGGTGAGATTACAGATGGGACCGATAGTTCGAACTTTCGCCGAATTTTCACTCGCCTCTCTCATTTGTTAGGTCGTATAAAATTGGTCACACCTACAGAGCAAGGTCACGTAGAGAGACACTTGTCTATTTTATCACAGATTCAGGAAGCCATCACCAGTATGGAAACATTAGGAAATGTTGAGGAAGAAGATGATGAGACCATTTCAGATAGGGACAAGGAAATTTTGCATAGATCACTGGGCGTGGAAGCCTCGCGCATTATAGACAATTTAGAGCAAAAAAATGTACCTGAATTAGATAAGCCTGTTAGACCAGCTGGAGGGTTGGATACAGCCTCACCAGCGGTTGCCGATCAAGACAGAGGTTACGGTCACGCAACGCCATTTAAAGACAATGAAGGGCGACGATCACAGCTACAACGCACCTCCACGGTTGATTTGGATATCACCAAAAGAAAATTGGTGCCTCTTAAGGATTGGGGCGTTAAGTTTGACGGTAAGGGAACTTTAAGCATCAACGCCTTCCTGGAACGGGTCTTGGAACTGAAAGATGCGCGCAACGCCACAGAGACCGATTTATTTCGTTACGCTATTGATCTTTTTGAGGATGACGCTCTGATTTGGTTCCGAGCTAACCGTGGCAGAGTCTCTTGCTGGGATGAACTAGTACAACTACTGATTTATTCGTTTCAAAGTCCGTATTATGAAGAAGAGTTAGTAGATGAGATTAAAAGGCGCACTCAGAGTAAACATGAGAACGTTTTGATCTATATGTCTGTGATGCAGAACATGTTCAATCGCTTACCTACGAAATTTTCAGAGCAACAAAAGCTAGCCATTCTGCTAAGAAACATTCAACCAGATTTTCAGAGAGCGGTGTGTAGGGACCACTTTAATACAGTGTCAGAATTGTTAGAAGTCTTACGGGTTGTTGAGCGGACAAATGTCAATTGCGAAAACTTTCGAGAGCCCAGTCAAGGTCGTTGTGTAGTTGAACCCGACCTAGCATTTCGTGGCAGTTCTTCATCAGAAATCAATGCTATGGATCGGAATTCGAACACTCAAGGCCTCAGGGTCACCTCCGCCATAAGATGTTGGAACTGTAGAAATACGGGACATGTTTTCAGGGAATGTCCTGCCGAGAAGCAAAGGTTGTTTTGTTATAAATGTGGTAAATTTGGATCTACGGTAAAGAAATGCCCTTGCAGCAAGTCGGGAAACGCCGATTCGGAAGGCAGACCTGCCGAAGGACTTCCGAAATAAATCATAATGATAATGAATGGCAGGACTGGCTAAAGGTGGTTCACTCCTTTTTCGAGACCAGAGAAATCAACAGAATTGATACTAAGCCTCTGGACAAACGTTATTATGTATCATTCAAGATTTTGGGGAAAACATTTTCGGGGCTTTTGGATTCAGGCGCTACCATTTCGGTCATCTCTGAAGGGTTCCACAGCCGTTTGTCGTCCTTTGGCATACAAACGGAAAATATATCTCAACAATACCTGTCTACCGCTGATGGTACTCGGCACACGGTTGACTCGGTCGTTTATCTACCCATGGAAGCCTTCGGAAAATATAAAGTAATTAAATTCCTTGTAATGAATCAACTAAATCACGAGATAATCCTTGGCATGAACTTTTTCGAGCAGTTTGGAATAGAAATCAACTGCGGTTGCGTTCATACGGACATATTCAGCGAAAACATTTCGGAGCTCAGTGCGCCTAATCCAGTTATTTCTAGAAATGAACTTTCAGCTGCGCAAAGAGCGTCCTTAGATTTAATAATCAAAGACATGCGTCAACAACTTGGTACGGGTATTGGCAGGACACATTTGATTGAGCATCATATTGACACCCAAAATAATTTACCGGTATGCCAAAGGCAATATCCTTTTGCACCTCCTATAATGAAACAGTTAGAAGATGAGATTGAAGAAATGTTAGCCAATGACATTATTGAACCGTCACATAGTTCTTGGCGCTCGCCCGTACTTCTGGTAAAAAAGGCATCGGGTCAAAACAGACTGTGCCTAGACAGTAGGCAACTAAACAAAGTTACCAAGAAGGACTCATATCCTCTACCTAGGGTATCTGTGATACTAGACAGTCTGAGGAATGCTAGGTACCTGTCCACTATAGATCTGCGTTCAGCTTTCTGGCAAATTCCGCTAGACGAATCCAGTAAGGAAAAAACGGCCTTTGGTCTTGCAGGAAAAGGACTTTTTCAATTTAAAGTCATGCCGTTTGGATTGTGTAATGCATCACAAACTCAACAACGTCTCATGGATAGGTTGTTTCCACCAGAATATGAGGGGAAAATATTCACTTACCTGGATGACATAGTCATTTGCAATAGTAATTTTGACGATCATATCGCCTCGTTAAAATGCGTGATAAATAAACTAAAGTTAGCGGG
The DNA here is from genome assembly GCA_905163555.1 of Notocelia uddmanniana. Taxonomy (NCBI): domain Eukaryota; kingdom Metazoa; phylum Arthropoda; class Insecta; order Lepidoptera; family Tortricidae; genus Notocelia; species Notocelia uddmanniana. Next base: position 31,979,337 of record LR991055.1, read on the forward strand.
CTTGACAGTTAATACTGATAAATGTGAGTTCGCACGATCTTCACTTAAGTATCTGGGGTATTTGGTGGACAAAGAAGGGCTAAGGACAGACCCAGATAAAGTAAGCGCTATACTAAACTACCCACGGCCGGCTACATTTACGGAATTAAAAAGATTCATTGGCATGGCTAGTTGGTACAGGCGGTTCGTTGAGAAGTTTGCCATGGTGGCTGCACCCTTACACGAGCTTACGAAAGGTGGAAAAAAGGGCAAGCGTATAGTTTGGAACGATGAAGCAGAGAGAGCGTTTACAAATCTGAAAACAGCCTTGACCTCGACCCCGGTTCTAAGCGTTCCGGACTTTAGCCAGGAATTTTCTGTGCAGTGCGACGCGTCGAATAAAGGGACGGGGGCGGTGTTGTTACAGACGATTCAGGGAGTTGAACGGCCAATCGCCTATACCAGTCGCAAGCTCACTGATAGGGAAAGTAATTACTCGGCATCTGAAAGGGAGTTATTAAGCGTCATTCACGCGGTGGAATATTTTAGACCATATGTAGAGGGAAGTCACTTCAAGGTAATTTCGGACCATAGTGCTTTGCAGTGGCTGCATAAAAACAAAGATCCACACGGTCGGTTAGCAAGGTGGGCCATGCGTCTGCAACAGTTTGACTACGAAATTGTTTTCCGCAAAGGCAAGCAAAATGTTGTTCCAGACGCATTATCGAGAGCACTAGATACAGAGGAAATAAATGCATTGGTAATCAGGCCAGAAGATAAAGATAATTGGTATAAAGCACAAGAAGAAAAGGTAATGAACGGGACACATTCGGAAGACTGGCAGATTAGTCAAGACCAACTTTGGAAGTATTTAAAGTTAAAGCAGTTTCCTGAGGAAATATATAGTTGGAAATTAGTAGTGCCTGAATCGCTTCGTAGCTGTGTTTTAAATGAGTGTCATGATGATCCATCTTCGGGTCACTTTGGTGTCAAGAAGACTGTAAATAGAGTTAGACAACACTACTTCTGGCCCTCCCTCATTAGCGACGTAAAACAGTATGTCAAGAAATGTGAAGTTTGTGCCAGCCATAAATCTTCACAGTTACCCGCCAGTGGCATGATGGGGCGGCAAAGAGAAGTTACTGGGCCATTTCAAATTGTTTCAATGGACCTGATGGGACCATTCCCACGCTCTAAACAGGGTAATACAATGTTGTTAGTGCTTTCGTGTTGGTTCAGCAAATTTTCGCTGCTATTCCCTTTACGTACCGGGAAAACATCCAACATTGTTAAAATCTTGGAAGAACAAGTAATACTACTTTATGGTCCACCGGATGTGATCGTTTGTGACAATGGCAAACAATTTACAGCCAATCAGTTTAAGGAATTGGCTGAGAACTATGCCATAGACTTGTGGTATACGCCTTATTATCATCCTCAATCAAACCCCACAGAGAGGGTTAATAAGGTTATTGGCACAGCCATATCCTGCTACGTTAGGGATAATCATAAGGAATGGGACAAGTACATTCATCACATCGCTCATGCTATAAGAACTTCGGTTCACGAGGTAACAGGGAAGACACCATCTTATCTATTTTTTGGGCGAGAGACCTCTGTTCAGGGGAATACATGTAGGAATTTTCAAAAGGATGCTCCACTAGAATGCAATAGAGAGACATATGAGTCTTTTTTGAAGTCAAGAAACGAAATATACAGCGACATCCAAGATAGACTGAAAAGAGCATATGAGGAATACTCCAAGCAGTACAACAAACGTCGTCGCACTTGTGAATATCACGAAGGTGACATGGTTTGGAAACGCACCAAACTACTATCAAATGCTGCAAAAGGATTTATGTCTAAATTGTCACCTAAGTTTGAAAAAGCCATAATTGCGAAGAAATTATCGACGGATGTCTATAAGTTAGTAAGTCTCAGGGGCAAAGACTTGGGAAAATGGCATTCATCTGATCTAAAGCGCATGGTATGAATCCGGGTCGGATTCTTCTGAGGAGAGGGGATATTGCAATGGTTAATTCCACACCTTCGGCATAGATGTCACTAAGGGTCTCTTGAAACGCATAGAACGTTCATGGGTTGACACATACTTAGTTGGATATTTCTGTAGAATGAGGGTGGCGAGAGAAATCCGTTCGGTCAGGTGAATCTCACTGTGTCCGTGGATTATAATCGTATAAGATATTTAATTTAAATTTGGTGCTAGTGGTCAAGTTATAACGACTTTTCATTAACTTTTGTTAATAATAGTGTACAAGTGGTATCGAGACACGGGGTAAGTGTTTTGCTAATGTTAGCTACTTCTTAGCATTTGACCAATGGTCCAGCTGTTTTAATTGTGTGTTCACGTACTGTATTACGTTGTTCACAGCCTTTGAGACACGCCCTTTTTTGGGATATGGAGTCGATTCCCCAAAATGAATTGATGCTCTGAGAACCTATTTGTTGCGCGCTGCCTGATACGGATCACTGTTTTCGCATCATTTCGCAACGACAGCTTGGCCTGGCGGCTCAGTGGGCGGGCTGAGAAATAGAGCGCTACTGCGATCCGAGTTCGATCCTCAGCTCCAGACTTGTTTTTGTGTCTTTTTTATGATTAATTTTAGTGTTTTTTTTTAGTTAAGTTTTATTCCGAATGTTTTAATCTTTCTAAGGTTTTCTTATTTTTTTTGTGCCAATTTTGTTTCCACACATTCATGCCCTGAACGTCCGGGCGTTTGTCACAGTTTTGTTTCTCGAGTTAAACTCATTAATTTTGAAATTTATGTGTGTTTCCACATAGTACTTGCTCAATTTTTCTTTACTTCGTACCATAAGAACCTGAATCATTACACGGTCATTGTGGCACTATTTTGGGGAGGCCCATGTTCAGCAGTGGACGTCCTTCTGCTGATATTAATGATGACGAAGAAGAAGAGTAAATGAAAAACATATTAAGAACGAGAACAAATAATATATTTCTGTTACATCCACATGTTCGCTTACATTAAAACCGGCGTCGAGGCGCAGCGCAGATTAGTTGATGCGATTTGTTGATGTGTACAGATCAACAAATCGCATCAACTAATAACAATTACAATTTAATATCTGCAGGTACTTGCAGTCGCTATGAATTGACGTTCACATTGGTCCCAAAATATTATGGTAGGCATCTAAGTTCATAAATGTTATTGGACCAGGACCAAAATTAATGAACGCGGGTGTCGAAATAGGTACCTTTATTGGGGTAGCGGACACCTACGGAAGTTACTCCACACATGTTGCAGAAGGCGCAAAAATAGAAAAGAACACAATTGTTGAAGCTTACGTTACTAACAAGAAACAAAGTTGGTCAAAAATAAATATATTATTAAGTTAAAAATAAGATTTATTGACGCTAGTGTAAAGATATCAAGTAAATTTGGTGGGGTAAACAGATACAGTCCTTATTTGGTACAAGAGTGTCTTTCTTATCCCAGAACTGTCTTGCCCCTTCGCTCTTCGGATAAGTTGATCTATAAATAATTCGTCACAACAAAAAAGATCAAGCGCCGCGCCTCCCGCCGTCACGGCTCTTATCCAAGTTAACAGTTAACAATAATAAACTGTTAGAGGTATGTATGTATAATATAATATAGTATAGTAATATGATAAATATTAGTATTGTAAGTCGTCCAAAAATCACTAGCAGTCGACTTTGTAAAGACTCTGAAAATTTTAGCTTCGCCAAGTTTACATATCACAATAATTTTAGTAGTAGTGAACTGGGGTGGCAGGTCGCTACATAGGTATAATCTTCATGCTAGAATAAATCGCAGTGCTCTTAAGTCCGACAGAATCTAAAGTGCCAAAGTTTAATTCGTATCACTCTAAATTTTACGTTATTTATTTGATCTGAATATATATTTAAATTTGAAAAGCTACGAGAGTTGCAAATATAAATTATTTTTACAATGTTACGTTGCAGCATATTTAAATATTACATTTTATGTTTGTTGAAGAGTTATATAAGAAGTCTAGAGTGTAATAATGTATTCCAGGGCAACATCAGCTTTGCTCATCTAAGGCAGCGTCAGGGATGTTGCGAGTTATGCGATAGTGATGTTATAAGTGAGGCTCCCTGTATATGTAACGTCGATACTTTTTTAAATTAGTATTAGTTACTAACAAATTGGCAATCTTTACAAAACTCATTTTATTATTAATGTATGATTGGCCACTTTAGTCGATCTCCGTACGCCAAGTTTCTAAGTACGAGTACTTACAGTAAAATTGTGACAGTAGCTTGTCAATCGAACTTGTAGGACAATTCGGAAATTAGGTCGTTAACGCCATTATAATTTGACTTCACTGACACAGAATTTGACTTAATTCAACAATAAGTTCGCCTCCTACTGTCTACTGGGGCCTGAAAATATCTTATACAAGAATATATACTTTGAATTACATTAATAAAAGCAGTGTCTTACAAATATCTAGATAATCTACATTACATCAACAAAATATAGTTCACGTTGTCAGCGTTTATTGTAGTAAATCATAAAAAATAGGCCACGCTCAATAGGTACGGTTAATTTGATTTCTGGGGCACTTTGTACCTTGTCACAGTGAGAATGAAGATGAAAGCTGCTAGAGATCTCATATTATTTTCACTGTGACAAGGTACGAAGTGGCCCAGAAAACAAAGTGGTTGACTGTACATATACCTACATATTAAGATAATAAATAATTATCTATTACAGCTACTCTATACAGTTAAAGCATTTGAATAAATTGGTATAACATTCAGTAATTAGAATAATTTAATTACATCACGTTTGTGAACAGCTATAAACGAACTGTACAAGCGTTTGTACTTATCAAAAATTGTAACAAAAAAAATCACCATGCCACATAATCACATAAAGCTTGCATATTTCTCAGAACATTATCGCTAACCATGTTATCATTAACCAAAAAAAAAAAACATGAAAACGAATTGAGAATCCCCAGCTTTTATGAAGCAGCTTGATGCTAAATCATTAACTCAAATTAAATGTAAACAGATGCAAATTATATCGTGTTCGAACAGATCTAAGAATGTTAATAATTAAAATCCTTAAAAACATTTGTCCTCTAGATGATATAGTAAGTGACGAAAAGGCTGTGAGGAAAACCCAAAGTTGCATCAATCAACTTTTCCAAGCCGATGAAAATGGTTCTTTGACAATACGAGTACCAGCACGGCTAGCACAAGACCGCGCGCGAGATAGACTATCCATCTCTTTCCGTGTGTACCCATTAGATAGAGACGACTAGTCTATCTCGCGCGCGGTCTTGTGCTAGCCGTACTGACCGTAGTTTTCTTTCCATAGATGAGTGAGAATGTTTAAATTAGTATGCATGATTTTAATATTTCGAAAATAATTCATTGGAGTGAATATTTTTGGTAAATTCATGGGCAAGTTCGCCCCGAGTGCTATCGAACCTTTGTGAACACTCATATTACTAGGCTACATAAGTATATAAATACATCTCATATACAATCGCATCTTTAAGTACAGTTCCATAAATACATCCATAATCCATAGTTAGCTATCTACTGTGTAAAATCGATAATAGAATTTGTGACACCTTAACTGAATATAATATTTAGGTATTTTATATTGTTAGCCTTTCAATGTATCGAATTTATTTTTCTCAGCTGTATTCAAATCCGGATTTTTTCGTGTCATTATTTTCAGACATTAACAAATGCAGTTAAAAAAACAATTCTGTAACTTATCTTAAATTTATTTGTTAAAAATCTTAAAAGAGTAATGATTAAGAATAAAGAATGCCGTTATAGCGGGTAGATATTAACAGTCCAATTGTCCAAAGTATCTACACATTGGACTTTTAAAAAAATTCACCATTCATCAACGAATATTCATTCCTCTGGATTTTTTTTATTAGTAACATGTTATAGGTAAAAAAACTTAAGAAAGTGACATGTACAATATATAGTTGTAGCGTGATTCGAAATGACATTACATATTTAAAATGTGCAACACAAACAAAATAAACGCCTATTCGAACAAGTCACAACTACATACAACTGGTCATCTTTTTAAGTTTTTCACCTATAACACGGTATTACAGTATTACACCGAGAAACTAGAATATAACATATACAAAATACATCCGAAATAGGACGTATCATATACAGCTACTAAATAAGTTTCCTATCATCCACCATTATATCCATCATAATAGCCACAGGCCCTTACGAGCGACGTAACGCGCTATGGCAATACCTATGAAAAATAAATTCGAAACATAGATAAAACAGCCTTTAATATCTAGTAGGTCGGAAAGCCACGGAGAGGTTTGTACGAGGTTGCGTGGCACGGGCGCGTCGCGCGTCAGCTCAGGAGCGCGGCGGCCTCGGCTGTCGCGTGTCGTACGCGCGGATGACGTCCGACTGCGAAACGCTCCCGCCCTCCTCTTGCGAGAACGCAAACCCATCTGCCGGCAACACGAAATTACAATCTGGCCAGACTACCGTGCCAGAGATGGTACGGTGGGATGGGGTAAGATCATCTGAGGTCATGAGGGTAAGATAAACATAGTTGGATACTTGGGGATAAGAAAAGAAAATGCTTCATCAGTGATCGCGGACCGGCCGCGCAACGCAACCGCTGCTCATTGGAATGTACGGTAACAGGACAGAAGTATAACGACTTACTTAACTTACAGGACGACCCGCTTGCGTCGTGCTGCCTTTTGGCGTCGCTTACCTGTTAATGTACATTCCGGTGGGCAGCGGTCACGCTGTGCGGACGTCGCGAACGCTTTAACCTATTCTAGTCACTATTGTTTGTCTTACCCCATCCCACCCTTGAGGATATTCACACATGTCTGTAGCGAGCCTACTTTGGGCATATGGTCGCGTTCACGTGACAGCGCGAGCGTTAAGGCCGTGTGTAACTAGATATGGCCGGTGGGCGGCGAGGGCGGTAAACGTCCAGTGTAGCCTGTAGAGATGCGTGAATTCCTTCAGATACCTTCCACTGACACGGTTCTGGTCGAACACTTGCCAATTCATCTACTGCACCATCAGCAACGCATGTTGAGTAACACATGGTAATGTACAATGTAGAGTCAATAATGATGTCGACTGCTTGAATTGCGTGTGGATCTAGTCACTGTGCCAAAACTTAAGAAAACTTTATAGCGACACGATAACTTTGTGAGCGTACCTCGTTTCATCCTTATGGCCAATGCTGTGTAACTTTAAAAACTTGAGCGAATTAAGTTAACACACTTATTTTGAATTCAGAAAAAACAATTTTAAAAACGGTGATGGGTATAAATATCACCGGAGCAAAGCTAAACGATCTATTCATGATCGCAGCACGAGTCAGTGTGCTGCCCACAGAGGGCGCTGAAAACAATCGATGTATTTCAAGAACGCGTGTACTAATGTGAGGTGCGTACTATGCCGCGTCTGCGGTGCAGTGTTTCACATAGCTCAAATAGGTTATCCCATCAAGTACACTTTAAATAAATGTATTATTTACTAGGTAGGTATTTTTAACACAAACGCTTACGCACCGCGCGTGATCTTTAGGCGGCGTTTACGCACAGGCAAGGCGCGCTTGTCAAACGCATTGAATTTCCATACAATCTGACAACCGCGCGCTACCTCCTGTGCGAGAACGTGGCCTTAGACGTATTAGTCTTGCCCTGACGGTCAATACGGGTCGAAAGTCTAGCTGCATCCGTTTATGATCAGTGGATTGAACGTCCGCGTGATATCAATTTAAAGGTCGATGTCAGTATAATGTCATGACCGTAAGGATAATACTGAATACGGTTGCCAAAGACGAACTGTCGTGTACAGTCAGCATCAAAAGTAGGTACGCATTTGAAAAGAGCTTTTGGTCCCTTCATATGCTTAGCAACTTTTGATGCTAACTGTACAAGCGACAGCCGAACTTGGCTAGAGGCTCGGCCACGACTTGCGACGAGTAGCAGATGAAAGCGAGAGGTCAGGCTCCAACCTCTCGTTTACACGTAGACGTATCACTGGCATTAGTTTCCCTAATACATTACGTGTGATCTCAACCACAGTACCGGCCAATAATACATATATCACATTCAACACTTTTTAGTATATCACAGTAACAACTACCAAAGATACTTAGTTTCAATTGAATGCCCGCCCTTTCTTAATTTTAATGCTAATTGGAATGGAATTCTATAAATTACAAATTTATTCGCAAAACATAAATTCAGAAAAATATTAATGTTTAAAATAAATACTAGGCGTGTATTTCTTTTTAGTGGGGTTTTTGATAGTAAATGTAATGAGACATTTTATAACTGTTAATGAATTTATAAAATTTTACTATTTCTACTGAACTGATGAAGGTACTTAAGTTTAGTTTTATAGCGTAATTCTCCAAAACACCGCTGAAGGTTACTACTGGCCGGTACGGTAATTGCTGCGTTGCGTGTCACAACCGTGCAATGAACTGGTAAAACGCTTGCCGTGGCGCAATTCAGTCGTGTCCGCGCTATCAGACGCAGTGCGTAAGTGACCGTTAGTTGAGGGGACAACGGACCGAGCGATACTCACGTGAAAGCTCAAGCTCGAGGTTGACACGCGTGGTAGACCGGCGGCTGAACACGCTCCGCACGTTCTGGAGCAGCCGCGCCGTCTCCGTGAGGCTGCCGAGGGCCAAGTCGAGTCGGGCGTCAGGATACTCGCCGAAACAAGCTCTCGCCCGGAAGTGGTTTAGGACGATTATCGCGTACCACGTTTTGTTCTCGAATAGTATGTAACGCATCGAAACGGTGGAAAAGTGATGAACAGAGAACTTGAAACTGTCGTTCCGTGTCGCTCTCAGATAAAGTGCCATTTTTTCGGTTATCATAAAGGCAATAAGGCAATTATAAATTGTCTTCATTGATAACCGACATAAAGGTACATTTTTATATGGGAATGACACTATTATATTTAAGTTATAGTTCAAATGCGCGCCCTTTGAACTTTAACTAAACTAGCTTCAATTTCCTTAATCATCGTCAAACAGCCTCCGGACAGCGTTACACGCGAATCGCGTTCAACAAAACGTGGCATCACTAAAGTAAAACTTCCCGAACCAACTTCAAGTCATAACAAATTTGGAGGTGACATTTCCGTAAAGAACATCCCATAACCTCCCAATAAATAAAATACAAAGCGTGATGCACGATGATAAGTAGCGGCATGCTTAGGCCATGCAAGCGAACACCTTAGCGGCCGCCGGAGACCCATCCAAAAATGGACCTTGGTGGTTGGTTAGAGGGCTCGTTTGGGGGTGAGCGGCGGCCGGCGGTAGGTACTTACACTGCGCCAGTCTGACCAGGGCGTGCCGGGTGTCCGCCGCGCTGTAACACCAGAGTTAGTCCAGTCCGAGGCCGTGCGATACGCACGCCGTACCTTGGTTAGCTTACTTCTCACGAGGTTACAAGGAGGAAAAAACCGACAAAAAAACACGACTACTTAACGCATTCATTGCCAGTCATTTTTCCCGGACCTCCACCAGATGCCGCACTTTTCTATATGCCTCAAACGCAGATGTAAGTGTAAACAACTATACCCAGTGCCTCAAACGCACATTACTAATAAGTGAGACATAAGTAGAACATTGCAAAATTAATAGAACTCGCCTATACATTGAAAGCACTGGGCGAAGCTCACTCAATATATGAACTCACAGACGCATTCAAAGCACTGGATAAAAGTAACGAAAACGCATATAGGTGCCGTTGCCGGCAGTGAATACGTTAACAATATAAGTTGGCCATTAATAAAAAAATATATCTTGGTAATTATCTAAGCTCACAAATGAATCGTATTCCGAGAAATATCTCGACATTACCGAAACTCAATAGAGTTGACGAATGTCATTCACTAAACAAAATATTTTTCGCTATTCAAAATTGTCGTATTTAGTTTTAGTGTCGTTCGGTAATGTCACTATTAGGCAATCAGCTAATCACTGTCTTCGTTGTTGGTTTCTATCGTATTTCATTTTCTTCGTATTCAAAATACGAACACAACGAATGTGATCTAAGAACATAGTGACGAATTGTGTATAAGACGCGTAGATGCCAAAAATGTGAATTAGATATACTTGGATTTTGTTATGATTTTACGCTAAGAAGCAAAATAAACGCTAGAGCCAATTCTTGTTACATAAAGCCTTTAACCAAAGCGCCTAATTTCGTCTTTTTCTTCCTTGAACAAAAACATTTTCTACTCCGAATCCAACGTGAGAAGCAAAGGTAAAATACAGTATAATGATTAAGTAAATAATAAAACTAGCATTATTTTCTAACAAGTACTAAGTATTGATCCAGAACCTTTTAACTCTAGTTTCGAATCAATACTTAGTCTAATGTAAACACCCACTTTTGCACACTTAAAACCTTCTAAAACCATAACTAAGGACTATTTCTTAATGGAAAGTGTGCGCCAGTTGGCTGAGATTTATAACAAACTTATATCTAAATACACAACTCGTATCAAGTGTCAAAACTTTATTTAAGTTAAAATAAATAATCATCATTACAAACAATAGCAAAAACGCTTTCTTATATGTATTTACAATACTTAATTACATGGACAGTAGTTGAAGGGTCCACGTAAATAAAATGTCTAGTCACTTTTCCGCTAATTAGACTTCAGGGCAAGGCCCAAAAATTATAACTTTTATGTAACAGTTACATAAAAGTAACGTAAATGTCAACAATGTCACGTAACAGTTAGTTACGAGCTCTACATTTTAATAAATAAAATCAAATAAAAAAACTAGTACATTCATTCCGTAGACCCTTCATTTAGTCTAATAATACCGTGATGGAATGTCGAGCGATCGTCCTGCCCTGGCCTCGCGGACGGGTGTTGAGGTTCGTGGTAGCGAACACGAACAAACGAAGCCACAAAACGATTTTTCGCCCAGACATACATTATACGTAGATTTATAAATCATGGCTTAAGAACTCAAAATTTAATTGAAAATTATGTAACTAAAAATCATTAATGCCTTAGGTACTATCAGACGTTGACGATTTCCACGTTCTTAATATATTATTGTAGTCCTTATTGACGTTTTCTCAGATTTAAGTTCCAGCCTTTCTTGTCAATCTACGTTTTTGACGTTTGTTGTACTAACGATCGATGCAAGAGTTTGACAGCGACAGCCGGTGTTATTAAGAATCAGGTTAGCTGACATATATTTGCGACGTTTCTATATAAATAGGCTCTCGTTTTTAGATGTTCAAGTTTTCCATTCAATTTTAACGGAACCTTTATCTAAAGCAGCAAAATTTGTATAAGTCTTCTTTATAAATAATTGTAAACAAATTATGTTATTTTAATTATTTTTAGGGTATAAATGGTTTTTATTTATTTAATTTAAAAATATGTGTCAGTTTAGTGATTTACAGGAGCTGATACTATCGAAAGTTTCAAAATAAATAAAGATTTAAATAAATATATTGATTATGAATTACATACATATAAAATCGAAAAAGTAGCCTATATATACGAGTATGCATGTAATTCATAACTACACGTCCGTGAGACCAGGGTCAAGATGTAAATGCAAAATTTTGTACAATCATAATGATTATCTAAAAGGCACGAACACTTAGCACCCGTTTTATTCGAGCTTTAACAGGAGTTTGGTACGAAAATGAGAATGGATGCGGTAGGAAAATATACAATGGACAGTGCCTGGGGCGGCGCCGATCTCGCCTCTATGTCACTAGCAATAAGGCCGACAACGGCGCGCCTCGAGCGGTGAACTGTACAAGTGCAGAGTACTTATAGAAGCAAGATAGAAGAATAGTTCGTTTCACATAATGTACATGTAAATATATAGGTATAGTGAATGATGGTTTCCCGTCGGCTAAACTCGGAAAACGACTAGACCCGAATTGGCTATCAACTATCGTATTAACCCTTTGAACGCTTTCATAAACGACTAGACCCGAATTGGCTATCAACTATCGTATTAACCCTTTGAACGCTCATATTTGAAACTCATATTTGAATGAAGTGATCACTCAGACGCCTAGGTATGAATAATTTATGTAACGTTTAAACTAATAAAAACGATTCATAATAGATTTTTTTTTTCATGATCAAAGTCCACCTTCACTCCGACTTTTTAGTGGTTGTTGGCGTGGCGGGCAAGAAGACACGACCACTTTATAGGTTCATGGCGTTCAAAGGGTTAAATGATTGACAAGTTCACGTCTGTTAATATGAAACTTTATCAGTCAATGTCAAATGTCAGAATGAATTCTGTTGTATTTTGCAATTTGACATACAGATGTAAAATAATACGGTGATTGATTGACACTTTTTAGGTCTAATCGTATTCTGAGTTTAGCTCATGGGAAAGCATTATTTACTACACCTATTCACCTATTTGTACAGTCAACTGCGAAAATACGTATCGATTTAATCCTCTTATAAATATGTACCGCAACCTTAATCCGCAGACATAAGAGCTATATGACATGTTTTTTAGAAAGATGTATGCACCCATATTTTAGCAGTTGACTGTACCTATTCCTTGACAGTAAAGATACGTAGGAAGAACTTTTAACAATGGTATTCGTACAATCCACTATATCAAATAGAGATTCTTCGTGTGAAATTAATTCGAATTTTGAACTTAGTCTAGGACAATGCACAGAGAATAAAGCTTTTACTAGCGGACTAATATTAGGTAGGTACAGTTTCAACTTACAGCTTGGAATGACACATATAATAGCTCAACATTACTCCAAGTCTAACAATCAATAAAGCCGTCGAAAACTGAAGTGTTTGTGACTAAAAAACGGATAACAGAACTTCATTGTCACTTTTGTGAAAACGACAACGCTAAAAAATAATTTCACCGTCGCAAAACTTCATGAAGGAAGTAGATTAGGAAGCTTGTCTATAACTACGTTTGAGCGGGTAACACGGCGGATGCCCCACAGGAAGATACCTCTAACTCTATTTAAGTACGGGTGCCGTAGCCTACACACTCGTGTCTCACACAACGTGTATCAAACCACAGTTACCATTTAATGGCAGCGCTCCCGCTTATCACATAGCTCAGGTAACGCCATCTTGTGCGATAAAATATCCATTAATCACATTCCGAGTCAGAAGACATACTTTTATCTAAATAAACGCATGTATAAAAATATCGTTAGACAGTCTGCGTTGCCTACAAACACATTTATTATACAATAATGATGACCCTTCGAGGAACTTATTGCGCACTTAGGAAGTAATCGAAGGAAAGGTCGATGGAGACTATATAATCAGTCGTACTGTACCATGTTTATATACATTGGAATGGACGCATTACGAAATGTACAATAATTACAATGCTAGTTTTAAACAAAGTTTCAGATGATTCGTATTCGAATAAGCGGGAATATTCGCAAATATTTATTAATGAATACTTGCAACGGCCGCACGGGGTCGCATATGACTAAGTATTTTTATGTCACGAGTAATATTGTTTTTGTTCAGAAAGATTATGATCTTCAATAATTTTCGTTCCCAAAATATACAGCGTTAAGCAGACAGAAAGGTAAATATACAATAAAATTGCATTAAGTTGCACTAAACCAAAAATACAGTTTCAAGCACGGATTAGATTGCCGCGCTTATTAGCGGTTTACCTAGATTACAACATGCAATGAGGTTGTACAAAATATACATCCGCAGGTTTTTATACATAAATACTTTACAAGCCCATGCAGCCTCGTTCAGCCGATCGAAGTCGGATAAGTATAAATTTAGGCTCAATTCGTGTTGCGCTTGGGGCAATTCTAAGCGACAGCGAACTGTCAAATAACGCGCGAGTCTCTGGGGCGCGGGTAGCGCGCGCGCGCGCCGTCGCGGCCATTTTGGTCGTGGCGGCCATTTTGCAGCGTCGGCGAGTCCTCGGGCGCCACGGTGCGGCGCCACTTGAGCCCCAGCGGCGCGCCGCGCCCGCGCCGCTTGCTGCTGCTGGTGCCGGTGCTGGCCACCAACAGAACGTCAGCCCGAGCCAAGCGCACCCTCGCACACCACAGATATCTTAATCATACAATGACTAAGCCATGCCGTTTCACACTTTAAAAATGGACATTATAGATGACACTCTTCTTCCACGTTGCGAAATTTTCAAGATATAGCCATTACAGGAATAGAGTGGCGTTTAATTCTACATAAAGACTGCTGAAAAGATCAGACGAAGAAAAAAGATAGACACGAGATTAACGAACACACTTATGTAGCCGAAATTTAACCATGCACATTAAATAAGCAAACGCTTGGCAGTCGCTTCCGTAAAAACTAGTGCCTACGCCAATTCTTGGGATTAGGTAGCGGACCCCAGGCATTCTTCAGGATGCAACTGTACTGGGAATAACGCTCGGATGATGATGATTAAATAAGCAAACGCTCACATATAGGACACATGCACAGAACTCGAAACGGGAGATCTTGAAATCATTGCAATACGTTTTGAATAGCTCTGTGCGTGGCTTAGTTAGAATATGTGTGCGTCAGCATGTCGTTACTTATTGTGTATGGTAAAAACCGACTTCAATAAGCTGTCCGTAATGCTCCCTCTATTATATATTTTTCTTAGTCTGAGTTAGAAAGCTAGTAGATATCCTGATAAACATACAATGGAAAACCATCTCGTGTTTGTAATACGACTCATGGTACCGTACTGGCTATACTTCGTTTTTCCGTCTTAACAGGTCGGCTTTTTGCGTAGACAAATTTGTTTTCATTAATTAGATTATGATATCTGTACCACACACGAATCTTGTCTTTAATGCATAGCTTACATGTCTACACTTGTGTCTGTACCGAGTGCGGAAATATTAACATTGCTGTATAGTGTATCTACCACGTTAAGGGACCGGGGGGGGGGGGGGGGGGGGGGGGGTACTAGATACAGCAGCTACTGCAGGGACAATACGACATGTAGGCTGGGCATTAGCTAGTCGGTGTGCGACGGAGCGGGCGATGCGAAGCGAACTAAACATAACACGAAATAAAACTACGTACTGCGTGCGCACTACACACTCACAACGATGTACACCCACTCGGCGACAATCCCAGTATTCAGAATGAAACTTTTAATTTCACAATATTGTCTACCGTTCAACTGAGGGATAAAAGGAAGTCAAAAGATAGCGGACGATAGGTGCTGCTTTCCCTTCCTCTACATCTTAGGTCGCGGACTCAACGCTAGCGGGTAGCGGGGCGGCTCTATGTATGGACGACCATTTATCGGCCTTTATCTTGGCAAATACGTTCGCGACCCTCCCATGGTCTCGGGTCGCGGTATAGTTAATCGGTCGATCTACAGTAACAGTGCGTAAATTCAAGTAACTTCAGCTATTTATTTATATTACACTATTATATTTTATCCATATTTGAGTATTAGTTCATTATGAACAATCTGAGATGAGTCTCCGAGTGATCGTGAAATATATTGTGCTACAGGGGAATGGGATATGAGCGTAATGTAGGTTTACATATGTATTTACACAATATATTATATAAATACATCCTTACTTATTATGATAACGTAGCATACTTATATAAGTAAATTCTGTGGGATATGTAGGTGTTTTTGTAGAAGAGTGGTTGTATATTTATAATGGATACAGGGGTATGTACACATATACTTATATCATAATCGTTCAAATGCAAT
The DNA here is from genome assembly GCA_905163555.1 of Notocelia uddmanniana. Lineage (NCBI taxonomy): Eukaryota > Metazoa > Arthropoda > Insecta > Lepidoptera > Tortricidae > Notocelia > Notocelia uddmanniana. The sequence continues at coordinate 31,995,056 of LR991055.1, forward strand.
AATGCTTTATATTATTAGTATTGTCGAGTAGGAATATACTAATATTGCATACAAACAAACATTCAAACATTCCGTTAGAGCCACACGTCACATACGATGCCAAAAACATCTATAATAAATGAAAACTTTCAAACGGTTATTCAATAATTAGTCTTAAGTAGGTTCTAGTAAGTATTAAATTCGCCTGCAGCTCGCGTGAGTTTCTCTTACCAAAATGTTACCGTGAACCGATTTAACCCTGTGATATTGCAAAGTGAACTTTTCATGCCCATCGAACTAAGTGCAAACGTGTTAGCTATACTTCCAATAACAGAGAGAGAGAGAGAAATAGCCTGAATCAAGAGAACCTGACGCGAGCTAGGCCTATGAGTTGAATATACTTATCTACCACCTATAATCAGCCTTATTTAACACCCTGCCACGAGGTAGTGCAATAAAACCAACTTTGAAATCGAAGTTGTCGAAAACCAAATAAGCGCAACCAGATTTAAATATACTCGGTCGAAGAACTCAAAACATGACATGCCCACGTACCATGTATGGGTAGGTTTTAGTGATACGAATGCTATTTGTAAGACCTTATTGTACCTAAAACTACTTGAAATAAATTATTTAGAATTCGACGATTACCTTTTCAAGCTTTTTGTACGTGTAGGTAAGGGTGCTGGGGTACATTGATACATGGGGCACATTGTTACAGCCTGGGGCTGTTTGATACAGCCTTTAATAGTGTAGTTTAGTTATTCATCGCCAATTAAGAGGAAATCGTATCAAATTGCCCCAACTTGCCCTACTTCTTCTGACTACAAAGTGGTTGTATTGCACGCCTTTGTGATTTCAGTTAGGCCGTGTCTCACAATTCTCTAAGGCAAAAATGGCCAGGGATTTATATATGTAACCTTTGAAATGATTCAGTGATCAATGATAGAAAATGAAATTGTAGGTAAAGTTATGATGACAATAGATACTCGCAGTATATCAAGATTAAGTTTAAACAGTATAAAGGAGCAGAGGATTGTCAGATGTAATCGTTTTTGCCTTAAATAATTGCATCCCTGTACCTGGCTGTAAATTCGAAATGAGAGAGAACTGATTGGTCAACCTCTATTTTTTGTAACTATCGATATTCTTTTATTATTATTTTTTTTAATGTACCTTTGTAATTTTTGTATATCTTAGAATGTAATCTATAAATTCTGAAACTCAGAAACCTAACCAACGTTTATTGGTTTCCGGTGCGTGTAGTTGCATTACTATATTTGTATGTTCTTATAGTTCATATCATACTGTCTATTAGTGTACTTATTTGAAAGTCTCTTTACGATTGATCAGTGTTATAATTACTATATTTGTAGAAATAATACTAGTATTTGGTGGTTTGGACAGCCCAAATCACATTCGTTATCACTAATCAACATATTCGTTAAGAGAGGTCTCCGAAATCTGTTTCAAATTTTAAAAATTATGTTGTTTGTTCCAGGAAGCATAACAACTGAGCAAAGTTTAAAATAATGAAGGAATAAATGTCTAAATGTAAGGTATTATTACCTAACGCCTCCAAGCCGATAATGAGATTTAAATATTATTCGCTTGGGATCATAGCATAGTACTAATCAGATCGACAGCACACGGCTAACTACACTAACGAACCGTCAGGCAAAATATACTTTGTTGCGTATCAATAAGGAAGATTTCCCACTGCATCTTTATGCCAAAAGCGCCTTATTGACCGCGGCCAAACGGGCCAATTTCGCATGAATTTTTCCAATCAGTTCCCCCGTCCCTCTCCCCGCGCCCCGCGCGCTACGAGCGGTACTCACGAGTGTCGCGGCTGTGCGAGCAGGTCGGCGGGGTCGCGTTGCTTTATCTCGCTCTCGCGGACCGCCTCCGTCATCGTTTTGAAGGCGCTGTTGTGGATTCTGGAACACAGAGCCGATAGTTAAATTTGAACTTTATTAATGGGGAATACGGTTGAAAACACTTATCAATCCTAACCACTGGGCCTTGGACACTTGAGAGTCCCCCGTACGCTCGACCGAACTCCATTCTCCATACAAACGTAGTTTCGTTCTCATTTTAAAACACCCTGCTGAAATAACATGAAACTTTGTATACACAATGGGATCCGCCATATCTAAGTCGGAAATTAGTTTTTGTTGCTAGAAATTGGAATGGAAAAAAATTAAAGCGAGTTTTTGAATTTTTAGTTCTTGTATGAAAACCTTAATAATCGCTGTATTTTTTCTTCATTATAATTTCAAGCAATTGTCAACCTGCCCCTCTAGCACATAATAATAATAAATAAATATATTGGGACAATTTTTTACACAAATCGAACTAGTCCCACAGTAAGCTCAATAAGGCTTGTTTTATGGGTACCAGACGACGACATATTTAATAGATATATACATAAATACATAGAAAAACATCCAAGTCTCAGGAACAAATGTCTCTGCTCACCACAGAAACAAATGCCCTTACCGGGAATCGAACCCGAGACCTCTAGCTTCGGAGGCAGTGGCACTACCAACTAGGCTAAACAGGTCACATGTTACCGCGCAACTCGAGAAGCGACGCGAGTGGGACTACCCTCTTTTTCTTGTTAGTACACTTAAAAAGAGACGGGTAGTCTTTCTCGAGCGCGAGAGAAGTCGCATTGTAAGATGTGTTAGAGGGGCTAAAGCTGACGCAGATCCGCTTCCACACTGTCTATTCTGTCTACCAAGCGCTACCTGGGCCGGCCGCCTGGGCGACGACCAGTTGGTCCTGCCAAGTACGCTCTCTTGCCGGCTCGATCCTCTCCCGTACTCAGAAAGTGGCTGAACCTATCGCCCGGCCACTAACTTCTTAATCTCGGCCTTCTTTCAGATCCTTCATCTCCCTTGCCGCTTTCTCCCTTTCGAAAAATATTTCTCTGTTTTTCTATATTCCCCCAGCAAATTGGCATACGGACGGAAGACCGATAATAGGAAGACGGAGGGAAGGTTTAGATGCTCAAAAATTCTTTGACCGCAACTGGTTTCGTATGAGAACAAAAAGTTTTCAATCATAATTGGTTACGAGCCTGCGGTGACGTACGCGGCCGGAGTGAACACGTGTGTTCGTGGTGGTGAGTAAGGTCGCCAGAGATCCCGAGAATGCACTGTGTTGAGTGAAGGATCTGCATATATCTCTAGCTGTCAACACAACGAATCCTCAAGTCAATAAACGGTCGGCACGCTTATGATTATTCTGTAGTCACAAGTGTCCATAGGCTACGGTGTCTGCTTATCATCAGGCAGGCCGTAAGCTTTTTTGCTAGTCTTACAAAAAAAAAGCTAAAAATCCCTAATAATAGACCATGCGTACTTGAGCTAACGTCAAACTTCGCCCAACGACACTCGTGCGCTGACCCCGCCACTCCGACGCATTTGAAAAGGGCGGGAGTGTGATTTGTACGTCGGTACATCTTGTAACAACAGCGCAACCTTGTCAACCCTCCCCCGCCGGTCCGCCGTGCTAGAACGAACAAGGCCTATTAGCGCCTAAGCTAGCTGGCGCGGGCGCACGCCTGCGGGTGCTCGCTGTATGCAACCCGCCGCGGGTCAGTCAGCGCCGCTCATACTATTTTTCGATAGACGTGCGCCCGCTCCGTGTAATCTGCGCCAGCTAGCGTAGGCCCTTAGACTATGGCCGCGATGTAAGAAATAAATATAAAACGATCGCAATGTAAGCTCAATAGAGCCAGGGATTCACTAGGGGCCAAATATCCTACGGCGTGCGACCCTGAGACATCAATTTAAAAGCGGGTTGCACCAACTGTTGTTCGGTTCTAGTTGTGTCCAATCCATTGTCCTATTGTGCGGTTTTTCGACTTCGTTGTAGGCCGTCATAAAATATAAGCATACTTGATAGATAAAGGCTGCATGCAATACACCACACCCCACACACATATACATTTGACTGGATTATCAACTCTAGGGCCTTTGCCGAAAGTTTAAATTGCTTTAATAGTAATATGACACACCTGAGAATGGTACAGTCTAGAGCACAAGTAGGTTAACACTTTTCCACTTTATCACAATGGAATAAGATGCAAATGCGTTAATGCAAGTAGAAAGTGCACTCGTAATCTATTGGTTATGGAAATAGAGCCGATAATCAATTGAACATTCCAATATGGTCATTTTGGTGTTTTGCGGTTTTAGTAAACAAAAGCTATCGTTACTTTTAAAACCTTTATGTCAACAAGACAATAGTAAAACCCAACGAGTATACTATTACAGACCGACCAACGTTAAACATGGCGCCGGCAGCTGTCATCCCATACAAACTTGTCCACATATATCAGAGTAAAGCAGACCCGCTCACTTAAGTGGAACGATTTCTGTACATCTGACATATTTTCACTAATGCACAAATCAGTAAGATTGAGAGAGACATACAAGGGTATCTGACAGGTTCAACTGTCAGTGTCTCCGCTTTCACAACTACAAATTGTACTGAACTGACGTTTGTGACGTTTTGGATTATATGGGATTTGACATTTTGGTGTGCTTTTAAATGATCGTATTATCTGTCCTGTTCTAAGTCATCTTGGTTAACCATAAGGATTCAAAGAGACAACTATGTATATGAAAAATCATTTTGCTTAACACTATGGATCTGTTGGTATTACTAATCAAAGAACTACTGGACGACTATGTCCAGCAGTGGACGTCCTTCGGCTGATATGATGATGATGATGAAATCTTAAGAGGGCGCAGTACGATCGGTGTGGATCGGTTCTCCATACAAACGTATTTATGCTCTCATTTTAAAACGCCATGCTAGAATAACATGAAAATTTGTATACACAATGGGATCCGGCATATCTAGGTCGGATCATAGTTTCTGTTGCTAGAAATTGTAAAAGAAAAAAAATACAGCGGCTTTTTGAGTTTTTTACGGCTTGTATGAAAACCTTAATAATCGCTGTATTTTTTCTCCATTATAATTTCAAGCAACAGAAACTATGATCCGACCTAGATATGCCGGATCCCATTGTGTATACAAAGTTTCATGTTATTCTAGCCTGGCGTTTTAAAATGAGAGCATAAATACGTTTGTATGGAGAACCGAACGTACTGCGCAGTCTTAACACATTTCGTTAAGAAACCCAAAAAAAATATTTTTTTTATTTTTATAGCTATTAGTTTTAAGATATTCATGAAAATGTGAAGAAAGCCTACCGTCATCTAATATGAAGTCACAAGGCTCAATTGTGACAATCATAACGCACAAAAATGACAGCAGTACACTTTCTTTAGTAAATCAGCCATTTTAATAGTACTAAGATACGAGATAGATAGTATAAGTAGTATAGATACGTTTTTGTACACGTGTTAGTTTGTCTATCTTTTGGTTCCTGTGTCACTCAATTGCTCAAAGGTTAACTGGAAGAGATCCCTTAAAGGGATAAGCTCCCCTTTGTACCGATAAAACCGAATTTGTCTGTATTTCTCCCTGTGTTTTGTGTACAATAAAGTATTTACATACATACATACTAAGTACTGTATGATTTTTTTCTCTGTGACGCCTTACTTGTCACTTACTGATCTTAGAATGAGGACTTTTGAAAATGTCCTTTTTTTTAATACGAAATTGGGATATTTTCGAGAATTAAAAAATGAGGTTATATTTAATTTTTATTCTCTTTTTGATTTCGTCGTAAAAAAGCTCGCTTGACATGTCTGGCAACGCGCGTCAAGAGATTTCATTGTTCCATCAGGCCAGTTCTTCTTCGAGGAGGTTGTCATGCAGAAGGAGGCAGCGGAGAGGGCGCGTGAAGACGATCCTCTCGCAAGCCCGCTCCGAAGACGACGAGTTGGAGGTAGGAGGCGACTAAACGCTTATTTTCTCATCCATAGTGAGCCACTGGTAGGGACAGGGGGGCCCCTATCGCTGAGCACCTAAGTGGCTCAACTGTTGGAGAGTGCTGCCTCTCCCTAGTGCACTCCAGGGCAGCAACCTTCTAGGGCCTAAGCTCGTGTCAATGCGGGCATATGCCGAGACATCAGCGATGGCATGCGGAAGCGAACCCTGCGGTGTCTCACTTAAGGCGATGATGGCAAGCCGCTGGTTTTAGTTGGTAACCTGATGTACAGGAGTCCTACATCACCGTACCTACCCCCATGAAGCCCGGTATGCGTAAAGCATTTTCAAGCGAAACAAAAAGGCCGGTTCTGCTTCGATAACTATTATGTGGTTCCACGTCGCGCGATTCCGCCTAAAGGCTTTACGATATGGGTCGCGTGTCACTTGTTCTCTAATGAATCCCTGGCCTAGTGGCTTTACACACAATTGCAATAATTTTTCATACGTTTCACTGAATAGCTACCTTGTGCATATAACTGGAGTGTTTTCTACGATATGTATACCACGCTACTGCAAACCACTATACCCGTTTAATGCGTTAAAGCATGGGTACAAAATAATACAATAATATCATAACTATCATAAGTATTCATTCTATATACCACTTCAATACTAATTGTCCGGTTCCGAAGGACCATTTTTCGTATAGTCGCGGAGTAAAAAGGTACGTCACTTTCGTCCTTAAAATAGAGCTGAAAATTGACGAACCTTTTCATTCCGCAACTGTACATTGATGTTAAGTACAGTGTACAGTCATTAACAAAAATTGGTACGCATATGAATGAGTCAAAAGCTCTTATTCCCTTATCATAAAGACTTTAGAACTTTTCAAAGGCGTAGCTACTTTTGATGCTGACTGTACATGAAGTATATTACGAAATACATGCCATGAATTCGTTTCTCACCCCTAGTTTAACAAGTTAAGGTTAGCCCTACGTTATACTGTAACATAATTAGTAAATGTAAGTATACTTAAAATTGAACGAATTGTATCTAATCAGTCCGTCCAAAAAGCGACTTTACTGACCAAGCAAAAAGGGCCCAAATAAAATAGCAGTTTTTTTAAAGTAGGACATTTTAAATTATTTCGACTACGCATATGTTGACAAATACGGGACTGCGGATACAAAGTGAGGTAAACACGAAGTAGATTCTAAAATAAGATAGTATAGTCGCGTAATGAAAAGGTTCGTCGGTTTTCGACCGATTATTATTAAAATCACATTATCATATCGTATTGTATATATCCTTCCAGTCTTTGTAAGTACCTATTGTTTTTTTTATTATCTTAGTTGCACCGCTCACAATTGTTCTGCTTTGCCTTAAGGTTGACTGGTAGAGAATGCTTTATGGCACTAAGTCCGCCTTTTGTACTATAAGTTCTACTTTTGTGGAATAAAGATTAAATAAATAAATAAAATACAGTTGAAAAGTGACGAACCTTTTTCATTCCGCGATTGTACATGAACGAAGTAAGTATGTGCCTATGCGATTCTAAGGATCTAATGTTACATTCTGCCTTAGTATAAACTAGAGATAATATAAAATGAGTTCTAATGGGATAGTAATAAAGTGGATATTAACAAAGATCGGTAAGTGCTCCTCTGGTACCACAAGTCTGCTGGGTATCTGTAAGGACAAACCCGTGGGCAAGCTCTGTCGCGCCCTTCCACAGGCAAGGGTTTCAATTAGATATTGAGACGATTATAAGGTAAGTTAAGATAATAATTATTGTTCAACTGTGTACAAAATATGGACAATATAGCTCGAAACGCACAGAGCGGGCGCGGCGCGGTGCGGGGCGGAGGCGGTTCTGCATTTTAGATCTTTACGAAACTGTCGACTGTCGATTACTGCTTCGTCTGCGTCGGATACGCGGCCTGCAGCCCAACGTTTTTCGCCGAGATTTGTAGTGCTTATCTCAAACATATGCATTCAAATAAAATAAAAATCACCACTCAAAAAACAAATTTAACAGACACCATGTTAAACATTAAAATTAAAAAAAAATTACTTGCCGGCCTAGGCCTTCAATTTTGTATCAAATTCCTTTACAGTTCTCCCGAGTTGTTCCGCCTGCAACGTGATACTTTGAAGCCTGTTATAACGCATGTAATGATGAAATTTCATTGCATGTTTGAGAAAAAGTAATTGCAGGCTGGCCCGGCGCGGCTACAATGTTACATATAAATTCCATTATTTGTCGAGTTATGTCATGCGACCCGTTCCGTATAAAGTGTATGAAAAAAATGTTTTTTTTTTCGTAGATTTTACCGATATTTTAATGGCTATTCTGCTGTTCGGACAGTTCGCTAAGACGAATCCAACAAATCTAATATCATCAAAATCGGTCCCGTCGTTCTCGAGTTATAGAGTAAGTTACACGACTTTGTTTTCTTTTAATATATATATATATATTATATATAGTAGTGCCCATAGGACGCAAGTGACATCGACAAAAAAGTGGCGCCCGGTATGCGGGAGTCAAAAGTTGGTGGACGCCAGTTTAGATGCATTTCACCTCATGTAGTAAATATATTTATAAATGTGTGTTATAACAATAATGACTCACACAGTGACGAGCAGATCGGGCGCTAGCGTGGCGACGGGGATGAGCACCAGCCCCAGCCAGAACACCGCCGAGCTGAACAGCATGCGGTCCATGCCGCGCATCACGCCGCCGATCAGCACGTGCGGGTATATGTTGCTGGAAACACACGTTCACATACATACAGAAACGAGCCAGCGCTTGCGGCAAACAATTCAAGGACACGCCGCGCGTCAGGGCCATCAGCGCGCTTCCAACGTTAGGCGCATCGGATTGCGCGAATTACTCTACCACTGACCACGGCTATAGGTAAAAACTTAAGAAAAGGACCGTTTGTATGTAGTTGTGACGTGTTTAAATAGACATTTGTTTTGTTTGTGTTACACATTAAGATATACACACTACACAATAATTATTAGCTAAGTATACAGGCAGTAACTTATTATTGTAGATTTCTTTTTGCTAATTTCTAATTTATTAATGTTCTAGTAGGAAACCTTGACATGTAATATGGATAATTATGAATAAATGAATATGAATATGAATATATAGAAATTTAATTACATAAAACTTCCAAGAATCAGGAACCAATATTTAAGCTTATCAAACAAATACTTGCGCTTTCAGGTTCGAATCAGGGACCGTCAGCTTCACAGACATGGTCTCAGTTTCACCAGCTAAACTAAATCACTCGTCATACAATCGATAAGAATAAAAGGCACCGACCTGTAGATGAGTATGAAGAGGAACCACATGGCCAGTGAGCCCCAGATACCGACGTGGGTGACCCACGTCCACGAGTGTGTCGCCAGGCCTGCTTTAAGGCACACCGTTAGCACCACATACTGCAACAGCAAAGGATTTATTTACTAGTAGCTCTGTGAGCTGTAGAAGTAGCAAAAACATTTTGTTTCAAACAACAAAATTTTCAAAAACAGACTGGAAAAAAAAAATTCTATATATGTAATTATCCAACCAACTCACAAAATTTCACGAGGATCGATTGAGAAATGCGACCTGTAGAGAACATCCGGACAGACAGACATACGAAAGAATTTTTGCCGAAAGCTGAAACGGAGACGCTTCGCTCGCTCGGTCAGTTAGGAAAGCAAACAGAAAGAAGTGAGAAAGAGGTAAGGTTTCTAACAATGTAAACAATTCACTTATTCCCTTAACAGTTCTCACTAAAACATTGACAGCAGCCGGGATCAACGGCTTAACGTGCCTTTAAAGAGTGCGCAGTACGTTCGGTTCTCCATACAATCGTATTTACGCTCTCATTTTAAAACGCCATGCTAGAATATCGTGAAACTTGTATACACAATGGGATCCGGCATATCTAGGTCGAAAATTAGTTTCTGTTGCTTGAAATTATAATGAAGAAAAAATACAGCGATTATTAAGGTTTTCATACAAGCCGTAAAAAACTCAAAAAAAAAACCGCTTTTTTTCTTTTACAATTTCTAACAACAGAAACTAATTTTCGATGCCGGATCCCACTGTGTATACAAATTTTCATGTTACTCTAGCATGGCGTTTTAAAATGAGAGCGTAAATACGTTTGTATGGAGAACCGGGCGTACTGCGCCCTCTTAAAGCACGGGAGCCTTCACCTAGTAACCACTCAAGTTTACCCACTGATGAGTCGACCCCGAAGCAGCGTAAGCTTAACCTCGATCATGTGAGCTGTAGACCTCGCGATATTTTTTTAAATATCAAAATTTCCAACAATTGAATCGACAAAAACATTCTATATAATTATCAACCAGCTCACAAAATTTCACGCGAATCGGTTGAGAAATGCCACCTGTAGAGAAGGATAGCTGGAAATTCGATCATAAGAAAGGAAAGCATTTATACCAAAGTTGAAACGGAGGCTATATTTTTACTCGGTCGATCTGAAGCGCGGTGGACTGTATTTTGGAGTTGTATGGGCTGGATTTCCGTGGCAAACAATAAAAATCTGGAGACGTGTAATTGCGTGTATTTTTACCGGGATCGCCGGATATGAGAGAGAGATACAAAATTGTTGCTACAACTAAAATAAACTAAATATTTATTTTTTGTTGGTGTCGCCAACACAATCGTCGATGAAAACTAAAGTCTCAAACTAGGAAAATTGGACGTAGTTATGGGAAAAGGGTCCAACCCACACGATGTAAAATTTGAAATTTGAACCTTCTGCTTAAAACAAAAGTCATACATTTCATTGGTGATCTCTTGTGGATCGGATCCTTTTCCCATAACTACGTCCAATTGCGATAGTCATATGTTTTGCCGCGAAAATTCCGATCTCAGATGATGATAGTACTAGTCTCACCGTGTACACGATGTTCCCGAGCACCAGGTACCCGCCGTCGCGGCCGCTGGGCCACAGCACGTGGTGCTCGGCCATGAGCACGGGCAGCCAGAACAGCAGCACCGAGTGCAGCAGCGAGTTGACCATCCACACCCAGAACACGCGCACGTTGAACAGCAGCCCCTGCTGCGACGGGATGTACAGCACCGGGTGCTGCGGACAACGTCACAACATTACCCTGTATTCCTGTTTGAAAGTCAGATCAGGGCACCTACCACCAGCTTTTAATTCCAGGCAGCTAAACCAGGCAGTTCAGTTTCCATTCAACCGCTGACTGGATTTAAGACCTACCATCACGTCGTTAAGTTGGGCGGGAGTTGAGCGTATAATGAATTGCTTTGCAATTTTCTGACGTTAGCTGGCTGGATTAACTTTTATGAGACTTTGCTTTTATCTATGGTATGCGCGTTCTGAAACTAGTTTGTGATTTTTTTCGGTAAGTTATCGGTTTTTCGATTGCGACAAAATGCTTATAAATAAGTTGATATAATTATTATAAAATCATAAACGAGGAAATACATTTAATATTAGTATATTTCTTATTTTACAGTTATAAAACTGTCAGTTTTGAATTTATTTCACTGTATATTGATGAACGGTATGAACGCTCCTTGCTGTCAACAAACATTCTAACGAGTTTGGCGGCGCGATCTCATTGAACACCATAAAATATAAAAAATATAGAAAATATCGGACTCGGACAACATAGATATAATTGTTAATATAAAGTACCCATACAAGTGGTGTAATACGGATCTTACCCAAGGGCTAGGCCTACGAAAAATGAAGAGAAAAGCTCATGTTATAAATGTAACTTCGATCACCTCATTATTGTGAAACTTCATTGATCTTCGTGTATCAAACTTTATTGAAGAATATACACTATAGAAGTGTCACATTATCAAACAAGAAAAACTACTTTAAACCACAATGAGGAACAGTTTTAAGCAAGGCTAAATTGTATCCGAATGGACCTATCAAGTGAAACACTCTTCGTCCTCCAAATTCTAACGCGCTGGACAGAAACCGGTGGAGGCAGATCATTCGCTCCAGATCAAACCCTGATGCCGACCACAATCCTCAGATATGAGGGACCGACCCAGAGAGAGAGAGAGCGAAATTGTATCTAATAAACATTGTGTAGTTTTTTTTTTCTGCTGACGGCTGTTGTGCGAGCACGTTGTTGGGCGAAGAAAAATAATAATTTCAGTGTTTTTTTGTGCTAAAATCATTTGTTATTGTGTTGTGTCGGTTCTGTGTTGTTGTAGTTGTGCCAGTCTTATTCTTTCTAACCCTTGGTGAGTAGGCGAACTCGGGGAGGGTGGCAACTATCTCCATGTGAGATACTTGCCACCTTGTCAGGGACGAGTCATGTCGTCCAATGATATTTTTGACCCTGGGACGGACCCAGGGGGTCAGTGTATTGTTACAAATCCGCCATCCCCCGCTTTACATGTGGAGGTTGGGATTGCCTCAGAGCCTTCAAGTCTTAAGAGAAATCACGGTAATCTAAATAGCCCTGATGGTATTCCCAGCCCCACTGAATTAGCAGCCCCAAGCAAAATTCCCCGAGCGGATGGAGATTGCCCCCCAGTGTTGTCCCAGGCTATCGCAGAGGTTGAGATGAACCCTATTGAGGCCCCACACCCTGACATGCTTGCCAAGCATTCCGTTAACAAGAATCAAGTGGCCCCTCACCTACCGGAAGAGTACGATACACTGCCCCAGAAGGTCGCCTCGGAGACCCAAGACTTACTACCTCTGACTCAGGAGTCTGCCTCGCAGGCTCAACCGGCGCTAACTCAATTAACTTCTCCCCCCCACCGGAATGAATATCTAAAATCAGACTTGGGACCCTATGTTGTCCATGTCACAAAGGTAGCACAGGACTCTTTCCTTAATCAAATCAAATTTGGTCAGTACCTACATAACAAAGGCACAGTGGGAATTAAAGGAGGTGTGAAGAAAGTGGGCAGAAATAGACTGGCTGTAGAATTTAATTCAGCTGAGGCAGCGAACAGATTTCTTTCCTCCCCGCCCGCAGAGGACCTCAAGGTATTCATTCCCTCATTCCACATTACAAGGACAGGCTTTGTTAAATACATACCAAAAGATTTCTCGAATGAGGAACTTCCCTCACTCTTCTTGTCCCCCCAAGGCTTTGGAAAAGTTATAAAGGCGCGTCGAATCAACTTTAAGCAGAGAGATTCATGTGACGGGACTATCCAATGGGTTCCCTCTGAGAAAGTCGTAGTTACATTTGATGGACAGGCGCTGCCACCCAGAATATTCTTATTTAATTGCTCCGTGGAGGTAGAGCCCTATAATTTCCCTACCATTCAGTGTTTCAGATGCTGTAGGTTCGGTCACGTCAAGGCCCACTGCCGGTCTCGCCCAAGGTGTGCAAAATGTGCACAGCCTCATGAATCTTCAGAATGCTCTGTGGATGAAAACTCTGTGTCTTGTCTTCACTGCTCCGGCAGCCACTCAGCCACTGACAAAAAATGCCCCGAGTATAGCAGACAAAAATTGATTAAAGTTACAATGTCCGATGAAGGCATTTCATATTCGGAGGCCGAAAAGCGTCACGCTGCCTCTAGACGCCCTTACAGTGAGGCTGCCCTAAACTCCTATAAAAAAACAGTCTTCATCCAAAGAAAGGAACGAGCTCCCTTGTCTCCTGGCTATGACCGCAAGGCACACAACGATCTCATCGCAGGTTTCAACACCCCTTCTCCCGGAAACGGGACAGCTTACCCCAAGGACTCATCTCAAGCGAGAAATTCCCCCCAAGATTGTCACTCCCCAACCTTGCCTGCCCCCTCCTTCGACCTTCCATCTTTTGTCTCTTCGATGGTGTCATTGTTCATCGACTTCATCTTTAACAACCCATCCTACCTACCGTCCAACGTTGCCGAAATTTTGAAACTGGTCTCCCCCTTTTTAGGGAGGGGGCCTCGCCCCGCTTTCAGTCCTCAGGACGGCAGTAACAATTCTCCAATGGAACATTAGAAGCATTAATAGTAATAAATCTGATCTCCTCTATTTATGCAGTAAACATAACCCTTCTACTATAGCTTTATCTGAAACTTGGCTAAAACCTGACTCCACCTTTAGGCTTTCAGGGTATACATGTCTCCGGCATGATAGCTTGGATGGCTACGGTGGCTGTGGTCTTTTCATTAAGAATGGTCTTGAATACACTCGTTTCTTTTTCCCTCCTGCCCCATCATTATTTATCGCAGCTGCTCGAGTCATGGATATCAGTGTAATTTCTGTCTACATTCCGCACCCCTCCCCTAGAATTATATCTTCTTTCTGGTCCCTTTTATCTAATATCCCTCCGCCCCTTTTAATTTTAGGTGATTTCAACTCACACAGCCCTCTGTGGGGTTCGGTCAACTCTGACCCCTCTGGCCTCAAAATGGTCGAATTTCTTGACTCCCAAGATCTTTGCATCTTAAACGATGGACGTCCTACTCGTCGCGTTTCTCCCTTACTAAACCCTTCTGCAGTTGATCTCTCAGTGTGTTCTCCTTCCCTTGCTTCTGTTTGCTCTTGGGATATCTCGCTCTGTGCTTTAGGTAGCGACCACCTACCTATAACTATAACTCTCTCAGCTAATTCTCCCCTGCCATCTCCCTGCCCCCCTTTACAGAAATTTAATCTCATTAAAGCCGACTGGCCCCTTTTTGCCTCTTCTTTAGATGTTAAAATTACCGATCTCCCACCAGTTTCCTCGGACAACTGCCTAGATATATACTCCCGTTTTGAAGCATGTATAACAGCCTGCGCTGAGGAATCTATTCCTCTCAAAAATGCTATGGTCAATAAACGGCCCTCGTTGCCCTGGTGGGACCCTGATTGTACGGACCTAGTTAGGAAACGTAAGGAGGCGGAAAAATTATACTGCGCTCAAATGACAACGGAGAATTTTATAGCTTATAAAAGGATTCAGGCTAAATGCAAACGAGGCCTGGCCTCCAAGAAAAAAAATGGTTGGAACAAATTCTGTGAATCTGTATCTCCTTCGACTCACCCTTCAATCGTCTGGAAAAAAATCAAAATTTTTCGGTGCTCCAGCGTTGCTTCCCCATCCCCCTCCTCGTTTTCTTCTAACCCCAAATGGATCGATGACTTTTTAGATAGATTAGCCCCCCCTTACGTTCCGGATTTATCGGAGTTACCCCCAGCCTACTCGTCTCCCTCTCTCAATTCAGCTAACTTCCTTCAAACCCCTTTCTTAATGTCTGAACTCCGGTGTGTATTGGAATCTCTCTCGGACTCAGCCCCTGGCCCTGACGGTATAATTTATTCCTTCCTGACCAAAGCCGGGTCTAGGACGGTGGCATACTTGCTAGACATTATCAATAACTTCTTCGACTCGGGGTTAGTCCCTGACTCCTGGAAGGAGCAATTTGTCATTCCTATATTAAAACCGGGCAAGGACCCGAATCAAGCATCTTCTTACCGTCCCATCGCCCTTTCATCTACTGTTTGCAAAATAACGGAACATCTCCTTAAAAACCGTCTGGATTGGTTCTTGGAGAACCATAATTGTCTGTCTCGTTTTCAGTTCGGCTTTCGTAAGGGTAGAGGTGTCTCGGACAGCCATTGCATCCTTTCGACAGATATTCGCCTGGCCTTCTCTAGAAATGAGTCTGTTGCCGCTGCGTTTTTAGATATAAGCTCAGCTTACGATAACGTCATCCTTTCGGTACTCAGGACTAAAATGTCAATGCTGAGTATTCCCCTGAAAGTTATTGACTTTATATCCAGCCTGCTCATGGCTAGAAAGATCAAGGTGAGATGGCAGGGTGGAATTGTCGGCGAGAGGTCCTTATGGAAAGGCCTGCCGCAAGGCTCGGTTCTTAGCCCTCTTCTTTATAACTTATACACTTTGGATCTGGATAAGTCAGTCAATTTGCACTGTAAAATCCTGCAATATGCGGACGACATTGCCATCTACTGCAATGATAGGTCCCCACAAGTAGCCTCCGAAAAAATTAATTCCTCTCTCGAGTCCTTACAATCTTGGCTTTCCTCGCATGGTCTCACTCTCTCTCCATCCAAAAGTTCGGCGATAATTTTCTCCAGGAGCAGACAATCCCCTCAGTGCATCATCCGACTTGGCAATGAATCTATTCCCATCAAAGAATCTACAAAATTTTTAGGTGTTGTTTTCGACAGGCGTCTTCAAGGCGTCCCCCATCTCTCCTACGTCGTTAAAAAGTGCGAAAAAAATATTAACATGCTAAGAGCCCTTTCAGGAGCATGGTGGGGCGCCCATCCATACTCTCAAAAACTCCTCTACAATGCTTTTATTAGATGCCACTTGGACTTTGGCACTTTTATCTTCGAGCCTTGCAATAAGGGAGCCCTTAAAATCTTGGAGACGATCCAAATGAAGGCCCTTAGAATAGTCTCTGGAAGTATGAAGTCTTCTCCCAATAGAGCCATTCAGGTGGAGTGCGGTGATCCTCCTCTCGACCTCAGGCGCAAATTCTTGTCAGATCGGTTCTTATTTCGTTCTGTCACTTTATCTTCCCATCCCCTGATCCCCAAACTGAAACTATTGCAAAGATTCTGCTCTACTAAGCCTTATTGGCGGAATAAATCTAAGCCTAATCTAGTCCTCAGCCTCGAAAATATCACCTCCCTCAGAGCTCCGGTGCAAAGATCTCCCTCCCTCCCTTTATACTCGATCCCTTATGATGCCATCCCTCTTTTCCCAAATGTTTTCTTTAATACTGGCATATCCAAAAAAACCGTAGATTGTAATTCAGCTTTTAATGAATTTGCCCACTCAAATTTTCCCAACCATCTTTATATATTCACGGACGCTTCTAAACTTTCTGACCTCGGGTGCGTGGGATGTGCAGTAGTCTCTCCCAGCATTAAACTCTGCCTCAAATACAAGCTCCCCCCTGAATCTTCAGTTTTTTCTGGCGAGGCCCTAGCTCTTTTCATCGCTGTAAACTATGCCCTTGGAAACAAAATTCCTAAATCTGTTGTCTTCACTGATTGTCTGAGTGTTCTTCAAGCTATTTCCACTCACCCTTTCAAAAACTGTTCCCGTAATTACATAATTTCCCAAATTAAAAATTCCATCCTATCTTGTCAGTTAGCAAATCTCGAGATTTCTTTTGTCTGGATTCCCAGTCACTGTGGCATATCAGGCAATGAAATTGCTGACCAGGCTGCTAAAGAAGCAGTCCTGCATGGAAATGACTCCTTTTTCAAAATATACTCCTCTGATTTAGTAAATATTCCAGCCAAAATTTTGTCCCACAAATGGTCTTCTCGGTGGAAATCGTCGAAGAAATGCTTCTACTCATATATTCAACCTAATATTCCTGGCCGTCCGTGGTTTTTTAAATATCGTTCTCTCACAAAAAGACACACCAGCATCATCATTAGACTGCGCCTTGGTCGGGTTTGTTCGCCTGAGCTTCTTTACAAGTTTAAACTTAGAGACTCTCCTTTGTGTGAGTGCGGAGGAGAGGTTGGTTCTGTTGACCACATATTTTTTAACTGCCCGCGTAACTCCCCCTCCTTTAATCTCTACTCAATGCTGCCAAAATTAAATATCCCCCTTCCCACTAATGTAGCATCACTAATTTGTTTAACGGACAATAAGAAACTTTTTCGCTTACTTGCCAAGTTTATGGAAAAGAATAATATTAGACTTTAACCCTTTCTGTCTTAAATCTCTTGTGTATGTCATTTGTGTCGTTCTGAGCTTCACTAACTATAGACATTTTAATATATTTTGTAGTATCTAATTGCGGTGGGGTCAGTTTGTATGTTTGTGTTGTCCGTTTGATTGCAGATCTCGAACAGAGCAGTCTTATCAACTTGATATTGGCAAATTTGTGCCAACCCTGTTGGCCAGAACGCCATTAAAAAAGAGAAGAAGAAGAAGAAGAACATTGTGTAGTAAGTGTGAGTGTGCCATTTTCTATTTAAATGTGTTAATAAAATATTAAACAGTTTTTTATTGTAATTTATTGTAATGTTTTACTTGATGGTACCTACAATAAGGACACAAATATAGTCATTAAGTGAATCACATGAAATTTACTTTCAGAAAAATGCTAGAATATAGGCTGGCTGGCTATATATATAATAGTGGTATGAACTTAGCACAAGGGCACAGTGGAAATAATGCAAATTATTGTGTAAAAATTAAGTATATTATTTTATAAAAGTGCATGGCATATGTTTTTTACCCATCAGACTTACAGAACAAGTTCCCGGTTTTTTTTATCATTCTCATTTTGAAAAATAATTGGCAGATGCGGATATTTGTAATACATGCTAGGGATATGTGACCTTATATCATTATATGTATTTCAATAGTAATCTGTATAATCTAGTATTTTATACAGTACCTACAATGTATAGAGAAACCTAAAATGTTAGGGTACCTAGGTAGTCTATATAGTACCTAATATACAGCCAGTTATGTGTGTAAATCATTTACATACTGCAAGCAGACCAGCAGGTGAGCAAAACAACTGACACCCCAGGCATTCTCTACACTACCTTGGTATTGTATTGTTTAGAATACTATATTAAGTCATGTACCTGATACAGGTAACACATTATATAAAATTGCATGACTGATTCAAGAAACTAATTTTTAAAAAGTAGAAGAGTTCCCAAAATTTGCAGGTTTTGCAATAACTAGTTCATAAAGACAAACACAAAGGACAAAAAGTATCTCCATGTTTTGCCATAACGCATACAAATATTTTCAGTCAAGATGGAACATGCGTAATCAATTACAATTCTTCATCTGTATAGCATTCATTTAATGAATAGTAGGCTTTATAACTAAGAATGCAAACAAGCTTTTTTTTTAATCTGTCAATAGTGTTAATCCTTCTAACTTAGTTATATTTCTTGGCAATTTATTGTATATTTTAGGTGCCATCCCTAAAACATATAATAGGATAAACAATAGCATAGGTTTATCCTATTGTATTCAAAGACTGAGTTCTACACCTGCAAGATTTTGTTGGTTTATTTATTTTATTCATCAATATTGGAGTTGACTTATAAGAAATGTAGGTGCGGTGTGGCAGAATGCCAGCTCACTCATATTTGGAGCTGACCAACTGGAGAAGCTGTTTTAACAATTTAAAGAAATACAGGTATCGACTGAGCTGATGCTGTCCCCGGCCATATAATGGGACATAGACAACATTGGCATGGGGACTATTGCTTGTTGATGGAATCTAAATGAACTAAGGTATTGGATGAAAATTATGATCTAATGGTTGACACCACAGTTTTTATTAGGAAGATTAGGAGCAATATCTAATGAAGTTGCAGTTTTTAATATCATACCTAAGTACCTAATATGATAGTGCATTTGGTATAACAGTATAAAGAAACAAACTAAACATTGTAGGCAGTAACTATCTGTATAGGCCAATTCATAAACAAAACTTTGAATAACTTAAATCATCATTTTTATTGCAATTGCAAGGAAGCTTGTGTAATTCTTCTAATAATCCTAATTATGCTCTATTCCACTTCATTTGGTCTGAATGTTGCACACATTTTTGTTTGTTAGACTTTGGTATAAATTGGTGATGCATTTTTATTCTCAGCCTGAAATAAATTCCCACATTATTTACAGAATATGACTTATACATACATGAATCTGTAAAATCAACTTATAAAAAAATTGCCGGATTGGAAAATGATTTAATACTTACTACAAAAATCAAGTTGTAAGTTTTATTACTTGTCGTACAAGCTTCATCCTACTCGCATTTTCCCGGTTGTATTGTGTCGTGTCGTGGAGTCCGGGGTCTACTTTGGTATCCAAATTCCAAGATTAGACATAGACATTACTCGTAGTTTTATGAAAGCAGCTGCCATCTGACCTGCCGACCTACAGTGAAAACTTGTTGGGAAGAGACCGGTTTCCTCACGATATTTTCCTTCACTGAAAAGCTTATCTTAAAATCAATGTCAAATGATATTTCATACATAAGTTTTTTCATGTCAAACCCTCTGGTGAGCGCCGGGGTTCGAACCCAAGTCCCCAGATTAAAAGTCGCGGTCGTTATCGCTCGGCTATAATAGCTAATTATAAAGTAAAAGCTTGTTAAGAGTCCGCAGGAAGCTCGGTTCTCCATACAAACGTAGTTTCGCTCTCATTGTAAAATGGCATGCTGGAATAATATGAACATTTGTATTGGTATACACAATGCAATCCGGCATATCTAGGCAGTAAATTGTTTGTGTTGCTTGATATTGATATTGGAGAAAAAATACAGCGATTATTAAAGTTGTAATACAAGACCTAAAAAACTCAAATACTGGCTGTATTTTTTTTTCTATTATAATTTCTAGTAACAGTAGCTAATTTCCGGCCTAGATATGGCGGATCCCAGTGTGTACACAAAGTATCATGTTATTTCACGCACGTTAAAATGAGAACCAAACTACGTTTGAAATGGAGGATAGAGTTCAGACAGGGTACACCGTTCAGCGGAGCGTGCGGGGGACCCTTAACCTTTTCGCCGCCAGACGTCAAAGTAATTCGCCGTGCCCCTGACGCCACAACGGTAAAAAAATGATGTGTAAAGAAATAATGCCAATATAAAATTGGGCAGCTTCTCAGTAGTTTTTCATTAAAAAAAATTGTCAGCCAGTGCCGTCGTTGGCGTCGGGTTGACGATTTTACGTTGACGTCTATGGCCGAGCGTGGCGTTCAAAAGGTTAAGTAAAAAGACGTCTAGAAGTTGTTTGAGGTAGGTAACAGGAGAACGAAGAGTAAGTAGGTACCTACTTACCTATTGTTGAGTTAGAAGTTTATTGTAGTCACTTGTAGTGAAACAGTTATAGAGGTTAGGCTAGGTTTCTTGAGCAAGGGTACTGAGCGGTACTTAGTCAATAAAAGTGGTAATATAACTCACCTTACTTATTGGAGACGGAAAAATCCTCCCCAATACAACATAGTTACATCACAATCGTCACAATATCGTCTAATGACGGGTCGTCGTTTTGACCCTAGGTATAAATGGGTAAAAATTTCCTATAAATCCTATCTCCACTCAATTGCTCAAAGGTTAGCTGGAAGAAATCCCTTATAGGGATAAGCTCGCCCGTGTACATATGTCAACTGTTCTTGTAATTGCTGTTTTATTGTTATGTTTCACTCATGTACAATAAAGGATTTTACATACATACATACAAATGGGTATTAATGGCAAGTTTCTTGAATACACTTTATTATAGGTATTATTCGATCGATTAACGTATATTCGCTTAAAAGATTATCCAATTTATGATATTTTGTTAAGTTAGATGCTTTTAGTGTGTTCTTAGTTTCTGACGGACGTCTGTATGTCACAGCCGCTTTACTACGAGTAGGTATTAGCACTACATATATATAATTATTAAAGGTAGGAAGGTGTAATCTATGAGTCGCTATAGAAAAGTTATGTAAAATTACGATAAATTTTTAAATTAGGTGAGGCACACCATTACATGTAACCGGCCAATGAAAAAAATTCAATGCATACTTATGCGTAATAGCAAAGTGATTCTGAAATACTTTTTCTGACATACTCGTATTAGCTTTCAAAGTCGTAAAAAGTATCTCCCCCCTCTAATTTCCAAACTATAAAGATTACGAGTATAATTATGAAAACATATGAGCTGGCGTACGTTATTTTATTATAATACTTTCAACGATTTTTGTGTTTGAACAATATAGGTCTATTTATCGGTTTTTGAAATATCACTTAAAAACTGTCTTACCCAAACAAAAAAGGACGCAAGTAAGTGCCGTGAGTTTTCTATGAAGATACGACCTTTTGTGGTGGTTTTACTTAAATGTGGTCTGTGTGGGTTGTGTCGGTAGGTACGGAACCGTGCTTTGTGCGTGACCGACACGCACTTGGCCGGTTTTTCTCTAGTGTCGAATGTGACATGAGCACAGACCAAAAATTGTTTTCATGCTCGCTAATTATGAAAAAATAATTACCCGAGGTATTAGTATTACTTTGATGGAAATGCGTTTCATAATCGGCAATCCAAATAACGATTAAGTACTTATACAATACGTGATTTTGAAGATGGTTATACGGACGTTAAAATCCACATGTAATTGTCGGATTTTGACGAACACCACTTACAATACAGATGAGCTCCCGTGCCGAGGGTTTCCCGAAGGACTATAAGTACAGTAAGTATGGGGTTCTTCAAAAAAGGAGTGTACCTACATACATTTTTAAAGGGTCGGCAACGCGCATGTGACACCCCTGGAATTGCATGCGTCCATAGGCTGCGGTGACTGCTTACCATCAGGTGGGACGTACGCTTGTTTGCCACCGACGTGGTATTAAAAAAAAGAATAAAATCGGCCAAGAGCATGTCGGGATATGCTCAGTGTAGGGTTCCGTAGTTGCCCAATGAATTTACTTTTAAAAAATCAATACCAAGCAAAAGGAAATACCTACCTGTCTTTACTAAGAAGGGAAAACTTTTTATGATAACTCAAAAACAGCTCATATGATTATGTCCGCTATAGTTTTCATTGAAAGTCTTTATTAAGTTTTACTTTCATGATTATTCATATTTTTTGGACCCATAGTTCAAAAGTTAGGGGCGGGGTGGAGAGACACACATTTTTTTGCAGTGAATATTTTCATTTCATGTATGTATGCATTGCTTTATTGTACATAAAACACGATAAAATGACAAACAAACAAAAAGTGGAAGTACAAAGGCGAGCTTATATCCCTTTCAGGGATCTCTTCCAGCTAACCTTTGAGCAAATGAGTTGAAAGAAAACAATTGAAGATGAAGATAAACAACCATGAATTATTTTATTCATTTTGAAAGGCACACTATAACGACTCAACAGCCAGTCGAATCAAAGCTAAATATTGAAATTTAAGCCTCATGTCGTATTTCCTACAGTACAATTTACAGTACAATTTCCAAAAAAGGTAGTGTATAACGTGTGGTCTACGCGTTGTCCATGTGGTACCTACATATTTGAGTTGAGTTCGTGCTGTAGTGTTGTGGAGTTGATATAGTGTGCGAAGACCTCTATCCAACAACACCCCACACCATAGGGCTGAAGAAAAAATAATCATCCTCCCTTTACGTGTAGAGGAGGTACCCTTTAAACATTTTTTGTAGATTTTATTTTACGACTTTCTTAGTTTTTTTTCCATATCCATACCAAATTGCAGCTTTCTAGCACTAACAATCACAGAGCAAAGCCTCGACAGACAGACATACGGACAACGGCGAAACTATAAGGGTTCCTAGTTGACCATAACTCTAAAAAGATGGTTTGGTAACAATTTAAACTGTTTTACATTTCAAAGTGATCATTTGATTGGTCACTGTCTAGCACTGGGACGTTTACCTTACAAAGGTCGGTTAGCTGCAAAAGAGTAAGCAATCTAGTTAATCATAATGCAGAGATTCCTACTGTTGCAATATATTTACATTTCAGGTTATACACAGACACAGAATAGACATAGATTGTACCTACAGTGAACTACATCTTAGAGATTGTCATGTAGGTAGATTGTAAAATTAATATAAAAATTACAGATTCTATTCTACCTTAACTTGTTTGTATTATTGGGAGTAATATTTTCTGTATTCAATCGGCTTTTCTCAATGTAGTATACAAACTCTTCGATGACATTAAGTTGTCATTAGCATTTTACACTAATAATTATTTCACGTCGCGATTTTTCTAAATTTAATTATTAATACAACAAACATGAAAACATGATACTTACATATAAAACAAAACAACTAAAACTAATTTAAAAAAAGGTCTCCCAGATCGGAGCCCTGTGGAAGGGTTCCCATAAGGCTGGCAGCGTTCCCCCTTTGGATAGCTATGCTGATCCGCTGGCCGAGGAACGAGCCAGCCCTACGGTCTCCTGACACCTCGGCCAGCCTTCGGGATAGTTGCCCAAAAAGTCGGTGGGCACCCGCGCTCCACGGTCCCAGTGTCTCCACAGCAAATGCTGCAAATATATGACGGTCTGCAAGTCCGATGTATTTGCGGCACTTCGCAGCCTGGGCCGCTGCGGCTGCTCCGCCCGCTCTCAATGAAGTTGCACCTAGGTGGGACGGCGCCAGGGTATCGACACATGTTGCGTCCCAAATAAGGGGCCGTCCTAGTCTCCAGGGCACAAAGGTCATGCCGTCGGGCCTCTTGCCATCGTCGCGAGCCAGGCCAGGAGGCTCTACAACGGCCGGCACGTTAGCGCTGACAAAGGCCCGACGAATGATGTCATTGAGAGAGGCGTGACGAGAGAGACCATGGAGCCCGAGGCTATCCACCAATGCACCATTGGGAGTGAATGAATATGTGTCTTTTAATGTTTAGTCTAAATATCTCTGTTTCTGAAATAAAATTAACTTCAATCAAAAGTTGAAGTACCATAATCTTTAAAAGTTCATTTATTATTTAAAGCATATAATAGATAACATTTCACCCAAAACTATAGCAATTATACGAGTACGGAGGGTAAACCCCGGATAGATGCCCCACTTTTTGAAATTGCCTCATAATTGCGAAAACTTTAACTAACTGTGAATAATTTCTAAATATAATATATAAAAGAAGAAACTGAGTGACTGACTGACATATCAACGCACAGCCCAAACTGCTGATTCGAGAGATACCAAATTTGGCATTTAGGTTCCTTATAAGGTCTAAAGGTGCATGAAGTGCCGTGAGTTCCCTATGAAGATACGACCTTTCTTTATTAATCAGTGCCGTCCGATACGATTTCGACAAAAATGGATATCTGAGCGTCCGAGAGGTCTCTTAATACGAATCCGAGGTAAAATTTGGCACTCCATACATGCCAAGGATTGTAAAAAAAAGTTTAAAGTTACTATATACACGTGTGGCTATCTATGGATTAGCTTTTAAAAACAACATATGAGTTTTCTATATATTTTTTCCATTCAACCTTTAGATTAGTATTACATACTAGCAGCCCGGCCCATACAAATAATCAACAAATAGTTATTCTATTTCTATTCATCTCGCACGCGATGATGTAAAGAATATTTTAGGTATATTTTTAAACCTTGGGTTACATTATTGGAGTTTTAGTAAGAATCCTTAATTTTTTGAAAAAATAACATAGCCCATGTCAATGTCACCCAAAGATAGTGTAGCTTCCCAACAGTGAAATAATTTTTCAAATCGGTTCTGTAGTTTCGAAGCCTATTCAATATAAACGAAGAATAAAATCGTTCCTCTTTATAATATAAGTATAGATTAGCTGTCTAAGTCGTAAAAATTTGGAAAGTACAGTGTAAACACTGTAATTTCCAAAATATGAAGTTTAAGATTCTGAAAAAAATTGAGATAGTGCACATTAGTAAATACTTTCAGCGACTTTTGGTTTCAACAAGATAGGTTTTCCATTTTTTGAGATATCGTTGAAAAACAGTCTTGCCCAAACTAAAGGACTTAAGTACCGTGAGTTTCCTATAGCGGTTTTAAATGTGGACTAGTAGGGGTCGGTACGGAGCCCTTCTTTGTGCGTGATCCGACACGCACTTGTCTGGTTTTAATTTATTATTATGGACATGTAAATTCTTGAAATATAAATAAATATTCTTGATATAAATTCTTGTTTATCTTGCCTCGGCTGGGCAGCGTTCGGGAAGCTACGGCACATCTTTTCGTCCAATATTCCGCAGTGTCTCAAGACGAAAGTCTTTGACCAGTGTGTGTTGCCAGTGATGACATATGGTACTGAAACGTGGTCGCTTACTATGGGCCTCATAAGAAGGCTCAAAGTCACCCAAAGAGCAATGGAGAGAGCTATGTTGGGAGTTTCTCTGCATGATCGCATCAGGAATGAGGCCATCCGCAGCAGAACCAAAGTGACCGATATAACCCTCCGAATCGCTAAACTTAAGTGGCAGTGGGCGGGGCACATAGCACGTAGAACTGATGGCCGTTGGGGCGGAAAGGTTCTCGAGTGGCGACCACGTACCGGAAGGCGTAGCATGGGCAGGCATCCACACGGTGGACCGATGACCTGGTGAAGGTCGCGGGTGTCCGCTGGATGCGGGTGGCGCAGGACCGGTCATTGTGGAAGTCTTTGGGGGAGGCCTATGTCCAGCAGTGGACGTCTTTCGGCTGACATGATGAAATTCTTGATAGTGTCTTGATAGTTTGTGCCAAATTGCAATTCAATCGGTCCAGTAGTTTTAAAGCAAATCGGTTGTAACAAATGGACTGACAGACAGCCACAGGAGGTACGGAACGAGCCCTGCGTATCCTAACAGATTTTTGTGTATGATGTAATAGCTTTAGAGGGGTTGATCAGGAATAACTATAATTGATGTTATTGTAGTACACAGATGCTTTTACTAAGGGCCATTTAAGACATGTTTTTATTTCATCGGCCCTTTTCCCTTCGGCCTCTCGGAAATGTATGATAATAGTTTACGATCCTTATTTTTGCCAAAATCAAATGAAATTCAACAGTTTGCCGGTTCTCAGAATGTATAGGTACTGACTTTTCATCTGTTAATGAATCACAATTACCAAACTTCGTATACCGAAACCCCCAGAATGTAACAACTCCTTGTCTGGAAACCACATCTAAATCGGTTCAGCCAAACGCGAGATAATCGTGGACAAACATATATACATACCTAAATACGTACAAACATACATATACGGGTCAAACAGAGAATCTCTTTTTTGTAGACGAATAAAAATTACGCTTAGTACGCGGGCGAAGCCGCGGGCAAATGCTAGTTGATGAATAAAGCTAGTCTAATCATTTTTTAGGGTTCCGTAGTCAACTAGGAACCCTTATAGTTTCGCCATGTCTGTCCGTCCGTCTGTCCGTCCGTCCGCGGATAATCTCAGTGACCGTTAGCACTAGAAAGCTGAAATTTGGTACTAATATGTATATCAATTACGCCGACAAAGTGGTAAAATAAAAAGTGGAAAAAAATATTTTATTAGGGTACCTCCCCTATACGTAAAGTAAGGAGTGATTTTTTTTTTTAATTTTAACCCTAACGTGTGATATATTGTTAGATAGGTATTTAAAAATAAATAGGGGTTTACTAAAATCATTTTTTGATAATGTTAATATTTTCGGAAATAATCGCTCCAGAAGTAAAAAAAAATGTGTCCCCCCCCTCTAACTTTTGAACCATAAGTTTTAAAAATATAAAAAAAATCTCAAAAGTAGAACTTTATAAAAACTTTGTAGGAAAATTATTTTGAACTTGATAGGTTGAATAGTTTTTGAAAAAATTACAAAAATAATTTCTGAACTAAGTTTGTAATTTAACCGTATAAACAGGTGTTTATTGTACCTGTCATTTCTACAAGATCACAATGAAATGACGTGCTTTTTAGGGTTTTGTGTTTCTGTACTTAATATGTCAACTTAATGTGACGGACGGAAAACTACGGAACCCTACACTGAGCGTGGCCCGACACGCTCTTGGCCGGTTTTTCTTTCATTGCGACTTGTTGCTGTTGTCCTAATAATAACGGTTATTGCAAAATTTAAGTTTTTTGTGAGCATGTTTTTGAGGATGGACTCCTCGCTGGTATGGATAGATGCCTCACCATCAAAATGCAAAGAAGGATAGATGCCCTATGGAATAAAATAACTTAAACATTAGTATTTTGTATCATATTAATAGGTACTTTTTACGAATTGTCAAGACATATATTAACCCCATTTGCTTCTTGTCTTTTTCATAGAAAACGGCTAGTAGTTCTTCTTTCTTTAAAGATAGAACTCGAGCTTTTGCTCCTTCCTTCCTTCAGTACTTTCGTGCCATTGTGAACCTAAAATGTATCCATTTATTACATAACACACAATTAATAATATATTCATATTTATTAGTTAAAAAAGTAATTTCTGCTGTGTTGATGGGCGACAGGAGATGTCCCTAAGGGCAACTATACCTCGAAAAATCGGGGCGACTATCCTTTTCGATATAGATAACCTTTAACTTTTTTGAAGAAAATAAACAAAAATGCAGCTTATGTAGGCACTTAGATATGTATTTAACATATCAGTGAGTTAATATAATAATAATTTTTAAGAAAAAAAAACCGACTTCAATGGGGGAGTCCGGTGAAAGATTATTAATCTTAGATGGTGCACTCTTAGATTCCATACAATAAAATACAAAAATGGCTATAAGTATGTTTATAATGGTAGAAGACTAAGTACCCTCAATTCCTCATGAAATCATGGAAAAACCTTGCTTGCTTGACAAACAAAACGAAGAGAACAAATCGCCAAACGTGAACTACGCGTCGTTGAAGAGTTCCGTTCTGATCATCATCAGCAGTTCCACTTCATCAAATGTCACTTTTATGAATGAAAATGCTTGATTAGTTCATGAAAATACTAAAATCACTATTTGTGTGCCTTTCACATTTGAGGAGTTTCCTCGATTCCTAATGGATCCCATCATCAGAACTCGAGCATGACAAAAATCAATCGTGAAAATAGAACTTGCTTAACAAACACAGCTAGAAGGACAAATCGCCAAACGTGAACTTTTCGTCGTTGAAGAGTTCTGTTCTGATCATCATCAGCAGTTCCACTTCATCAAATGTCACATTTTTGTATGATAATGCTCGATTTGTTGATAAAAACACAAAAATCACTATATGATTGCCTTTAAGATTTGAGGAGTTCCCTCAATTCCTCATGGATCCCATCATCAGAACTCGAGCATGACAAAAATTAATCGTGAAAATAGAACTTGCTTAACAAACACAGCTAGGAGGACAAATCGCCAAACGTGAACTTTTCGTCGTTGAAGAGTTCTGTTCTGATCATCATCAGCAGTTCCACTTCATCCAATGTCACATTTTTGGATGCAAATGCTTGACTTGTTGATAAAAACACAAAAATCACTATATGTTTGCCTTAAAGATTTGAGGAGTTCCTTCAATTCCTCATGGATTTCATCATCAGAACTGCCTTTTGACAAAAACGGGACCAACTTGGATATATATACATATAATCAAAAAAAGAATTTTTCAAATCGGTTAAGAAATGACGGAGTTATGGAGTAACAAACATTAAAAAAAAAAAAAAAAACAAAAAAAAAACATCCAACCGAATTGATAACCTCCTCTTTTGAAATCTTGAAGTCGGTTAAAAAGAGAATCAAAATTGTAGCTAAGTAGTTCAAAAATTATGATTTTACAAATACCTACTTACGTTCCATACTTTGGCAACTTTTTTTCAAGTATCACGGAGATATCTGAACAAACACACGAGAAGAGTCCAGTCTGCTCAGCTGGTGCATCCTATATAACTTACTAACTCATTGTTGCGTATATATAACCCACTAATAATCGTATGGCATTTATTTTCGAACCGGGAGATCTTTATACCTACGGACGTGGTGCAACTTCGACCCCCCCTTTGTCAAGTGAGTGGGCAACTTGACTGTTAGAAGTTCTCAAGCCGCCCGAAGGCTTCTCTAACTTGGCTTAACGACTGCTGTCGTAGACAGCAGCCGGGATCAACGGCGTAACGTACCTTCCAAAGCACGGGACCCACTAATTCATTTTTTCGATATTGGGAAATTAGGTTTTTAGGAAATGGGACACCTATCCGAGTGGGGCATCTATTCGGGTTTTACCCTACCCGTGTCTTTTTTTGACCAACCAAACATTAAGATTCTATTTTATTTATAACTTTTGGTGCATGTGGATCTTTCTAGTCGACTGTACACATGCAAAAGTAAATTTTGAGCTTTAACTATTTGTCTGATATCTTATTCCCACAGGCCTGTAGTTCCGCCACGAACCAAATCTCGGCCGCAGAGGATAGGGAAAGCGGCGCACTGTAATAACGGCATATTCCTCTGCGGTCCCACCGACGCCGTTAAGTATTGCGAAACCGCCCCGCCAAGTTCGTAGGGGATATGCAGAGTGACGCACCGCAATACCATCACGCCTCTCCCTGCGATCCTACCTCGGCCACAGAAGACAGAGAGAACCCTTCCTCTGCGGTCCCAGCATAACGCATCTTCAGCGGGCTAGCAGCCCGCTGGGAGCGCTCTCCTCGGGCCAGCCGGCAGCCCAAACAGGCCGGTCCTGGGTGCCTCTTAGCTTCACCGTGGATGAACTAAGCCTCCCCCGCCCCGCCAAGGCGGGCACCCTCGGGGGGGTAAATGGGTGTACCTGCGACTATGAAGCTGACAAGGCGGAGTGCTTTAATGACTTGAGTGTGTGATCCCGTAACCGCCCGAGATACACAGTTTTATTTATTTATTTATTAAAGGAGTTTCGACAGCTTTTTAAACATGTTGATATTTCATTACATTACATTTGCATTTGCATTTACATGTTGTTTTTCATTACATTTGCAAGAAAACATAAAAAAAAAACAGCGGGAGTTATGGGTCATAATAAAACCATAACTCCCTCGGGAGTTTCTTGTCACGCGTTTAGTTGGCCTTCAGTATGTGGATACTGATTTCCACCATTCCAACCAACGGACGTCCACTGCTGGCCTCCATTAAATTTCATGGGGGGTAAATGCCGTAATCGCCATGCTTGGTGTGCGGATTGGCGATCGCAGAAAGTTAAGCCGCAGTAAATTAGTTTTACTGTAAACAATGTAGTGCCGGACTTTGCACTATCTCAGAGAATCTACGGAACGTGGCACCCATTTAGATCTGAATTATTTTGTCGGTGAAGACGACAACCAAGCATCGCATATTCTTAATATTGAACTTGGCTCCCATTTTCACATTTATGTTTTTGATGGGATATTGTATACATGTTATCGTCTCCGCGCGCTTACAACCAGCCGGACCTTATAGAATTAAACTCTATAAGGTAACGAAGGATGTTGCATCTTAGTTCACAGCTAACGGCGGTATGATATTAAATATTGAAAATAACACAACCTTAATATATCCTGCAGCGGTCAACTCGTTTCTTAGGTAGACGAAGTGAAATACTTAGGTCTTATCATAGACTCTAGATTAACGTGGAGTCCCCATATCGACTTGGCTTCCGCGTGTTTTGCACTTGGTAGGTTACGGCCTAGTGTATATAGAAAAGCTCATTTTAGGTACTTTCACTGTCTCTGAACATACGATGGCATAGACTTATGGGCAAGTGCAGCAAATCGTGACAGACCATTTAGGCGTCAAAAGCGAGCCATTCGTTGCCGATCGTGAATAGAGTATATCACTACACATTTTTTTCCCTTACTTATAAGATTTCAACCACCACTTACCAATAAAGCAATCATACGAAAACACTTGGAAAAAAATATTGGAAAAAGCTTATTTATGCAATTTTAAAGTTTTTTAAATACATAAACGTGAAAAAGCGTTCCTGGCCCAGCGGCGCCCGCGTACCATGGTGCGGTATGGGAGTTAAGAGTCCGCAGTAAGCTCGGTTCTCCATACAAACGTAGTTACGCTCTCATTTTAAAACGCCATGCTAGAATAACATGAAACTTTGAATACACAATGGGATCCGGTATATCTAGGTCGGAAATTAATTAGTTTTTGTTGCATGAAATTAAAATGGGGAAAAAATACAGCGATTATTAAGGTATTCATACAAGACGTAAAAAACTCAAAAACCCGCTGTATTTTTTTCTATTGCAATTTTTAGCAACAGAAACTAATTTCCGACCTACATATGGCGGCTCCCATAGTGTATACAAAGTTTTACGTTATTTCAGTGAGGCGTTTTATAATGTGGACTCTTAATCAATGCTGCTGCGCCCCATCGGGGTATCATGTAACTTTTATATGTACTTGATGGCATGATTAAATACATTTTTAATTATAAAATCCAAACATGTATATTATTAAATAAACTAAATTAAAACCTTACAAATCTAAAAACCTAAGTCTAAAATTGGCCCCTGTGGCATGGTGCCGAGGATGCTGGCAGCATTTCCTCGCTGGATCGCAATACTTATGCGTTGGGCGAGGAAGCTGCCAGCTCTTTTGTCCCCGGTTACATCGACCAACCGTTTCGCTAGCTCTTGAAAGAGTTTCTGTGCTGCAGGGCCCCACGGACCAAGAGATTAAATTAATATGAATATGTCGGGTCCTTCGTTGGCTGACCACTTTGAGTGTTACTGAGCGCTCCCGTGCTTTGGAAGGCACGTTAAGCCGTTGATCTCGGCTGCTGTCTATGATAGCAGTCGCTAAGCCAAGTTAGAGGCCTTAGGGCGGCTTGAGAACTTCTAACAGTCAAGTTGCCCACTCACTTGACAAGCCTAATCCCAATAGGTAATGTCTAGTTTCCCCCTTGGGTTGGAAGGTCAGATGGCAGTCGCTTCCGTAAAAACTAGTGTCTACGCCAATTCTTGGGATTAGGTAGCTGACCCTAGGCATCCTCCAGGATGCAACTATACTGGGAATAACGCTAGGATGATGATGATGATGATGATAAGCGTGAAAAAAGTACGCAGTTTGACACTGAATTATGACGTCATTAGGCATATCTCCCTATAAACATCTAATAAACGAGCGTTTTAGACGATTATTAAAAAGTTGCCGATTTGACTATCAGTGAAATACCGTATTGTTCAAGAAAACCAAAATTCTCACCCTCCCGAGCTTGTATATCCTAGAAGTAGCTAAGTAGGTACGTGAGATTTAACCTTGGATAATGTGGTGACTCACACAACTCTAACACCCGCCTGGCTAGCACGATTCCTTATACCGTCACGTTTTATGTGACATTTTAGTACATATGAGCCATAATAACGTGACGGTATAAGCTATCGTGGTGGCTAGGCAAGCAACGCGGCGAGCTGCACCCGCCCACTACACGTCTCAAAAAAATGTCGCCACTCGTTGGCCCTACATAATAAGACAAGAGAACAAGTGTAGCAAATAATAATGTTTTTGGTGGTATAATTTATTTCTGCCGCCACAACTGTCAAGTGAGCACACCGTTTTTTGCATAAATAAATGAACTGTATACAGAAACGCCAATATTTTTTTTATTTTTATTTGTCGAAAACATTACTAAAGACATCATTTGCATTGCGTCAACTTGGGCAAATGCCCAAGTTGGACTATGTAGTTCATCCCTTCTCATCCTCAGAGCTAATACCGAGGATGCGTTGTCTTGAGAGTGAGCGACGGTACTTGTCTCTATCTGTCAACACAATGAATCCTCAAATCACTAAGGGTCGGTAGCGCGCTTGTACTTCTTCTGTACTCGCAAGCGTCTATAGGCTACGGTGTCTGCTTACCATAAGGTATGCCGTAAGCTTGTTAGCCACCGTCGTAGTATAAAAAAAATCTTCCAGAGACCTAAGCCTCACACCTGATGAAAACTCTAAAAGGTTTGTACGTAAATAATACCTCCACCTAAAATGTTATTAATAATTTGAAGCGAATCCGTAGGCATGTGGAGTTGTCCCGAGAACGCATTGTGTTAAGAGTGAGAGACCTACATTCGTCTCTGGCTATCAATACGATGAATTGTTAAATCAAGCGTCCATGGCTACCTAAAGTGTTTGCTTCCCATCAGGCAGACCGTATGCTTGTTTGCCACCGTCGTAGTCTTCCAACTTTGAAGTGGCTTTACACACAAACATATCATAAAGCTCTTAAAAAACCAAAATTAGGTCACAATTACGAATTTTTTGGTCGGGCCATGCTCAGTGTAGGGTGCCGTAGTTGCCCAATGAACTTAATTTTAAATAAAAAATCAATAACAAGCAAAAGGGAATACCTTCGCAGCGGTTCATACGTCTTTTACTAAGAAGGGAGACTTGACGATAACTCAAAAACAGCTTAACTGAACATCTCCGCTATAGTTTTCATTGGAAGTTTTTAAGAAGCTTTACTTTAATGATTATTTTTCATATTTTTGACCCATAGTTCAAACGTTAGAGTGAGGGACACATTTTTTTTTCTTTTGGAGTGTTTATTTCCGAAAATGTTCACTTTATCTAAAATTGTTTGATGAAGAACTCTATTCATTTGGAAAGACCTATCCAACAACACCCCACACCATGGGGTAGAAGCAAAAAATAAAAATCATCCCCACTTTACGCGTAGGGGAGGTACCCCATTTTTTTGTTTTTATTTTTTTTCCACTTTGTCAGATTTATTGCTTTATATATCTATGCTAAATTTCAGCTTTCTAGCACTAACAGTCACAGAGCAAAGCCTCGGAGAGTCAGACGGACAGACAGATAAACGGACATAGTGAAACTAAAAGGGTTCCCATAGTTGACTACGGAACCCTAAAAAATTGGTGTTGTGAGTTTTTTTTGTTAAAAATCACATTATTAGGCAGAAACCGAATTATAGGGGCATATACAGTTGTAAATTCGTAGCCTAACTTTAAAAATATGTTGAAGTATCACAAAACAATTCAATAAAAGTTACTCAATACCAGCTTTTTCTGAATTGCTAAGTTCGACCATGTTACCATACTATACTGCGTACTCCGAGCAACTGACAGATATGAATTTAGACGTCATGGTAGCGTTATTTCCAGCCAACTCAAGCTGGCTGGATAAAGTCACGTGACCGTGAAAAAACTGGAAATTGAATGGATTTAAGAAGCTCGTGGTCGCCTTAATTCCAGGCAGTTCAGTTTACGCCGTAAACTGCCTGGAATTAAGAGCTGGTGGTAGGTGCCCAGGGGTGGTTTACTACCGTGACGTCATCGCGCCGCGCGAAGTACATGCGGCCGCCGGCTCACACGTCGTGTGACTATTCAATGGTTGCGGCGCAGCGTTACGGATCGCACGCGCACGTGCTTCTGTACCGTTGTACGATCATTAAATAATCCGTTTCGAGTTAAATAATAAAGTCAAAACCACAGCATTAGTGTATAAAAAATGTCTTTATATAGTTACCCAAATTCTGTGTCTTTATCTTAAAATTCTGAAAAAACTGACAGTTATCATTATCACTCAAAAAAGTTTGGTATTCACCAACGGTTGACATAAAGGAAAACGAAAATAAAAACGTTGGTTCTAAGAATTCTCTTTTTATTTTTTAAAGTTATGCTTTTAAAAATTATCTAAAACTTTGTATCCCCTGGTTATATGTATGGAGTACCTCCCTCCCCCTACTTTAATATTTTTTCGTCATTTCACATCACTTTTACGCAGCGGATCATACGAGTAGAACACACCTTCCTGCTAAATGTTTTAATTGTACCTATTTGTAGTGCTTATAGTCTCCGAGTAGGTATTTCGGCTGTCACATACAGACGAAAAGACGGACGGACGGGTTCCGATTTCACCATTTTGGCTACGGAACCTTAAAAGTACTATTCGTAATTGTATAATATATTAATAATAAAGTAGATATATTAAAATAGGTTCTCGCTGGTGGTAACCCTAGCGCTGAGGGCGGGGCCTCGAAAGAGCGCGTTGCGTGCGATAGAAAGAGATGGCCACGTTTAGGCACGTTCGGCATACCTAAACGGGGGATTTGTTAACAGAGAAACTTCTGTACTTGTACTATTACTTATTCTGTGGTAAGATTTTATAATTTATGCTTACTTTTGTGAGGCGGCGCGCCGCTACAACGCGCAGCAGAGTGCGCGACATACCAACACCATCCTGCACGGCTAGCTCAAGACGCCGCGCGAGCTATATCGCGCGCGAGATCGACTATGCGTGTCTTTCCATGTGTCCCCAATAGATAGAGACGGATAGTCCATCTCGCGCGCCGTCTTGTGCTAGCCGTGCTGAGAGTGATAGCGGACAGGCTTGACAGCCGCTATTGTCAGCACTGGGCAAGCCTGCATCGCTCCCTAGCTACCTTCATCATTTAATCTATGTAACATACTCAAAACATGCATACTAAATTTAATATGGATTTTCTGTGGTCCGTTTTTTTTTAAATCTTTATTTTAGGGCTAAGTTTTAGCCCCACCACTAGCCGCTAATGTTATATTTTTATGTATCATTTCCCCCACGGGACAGGTCATGCCTAGTGGTGGCGGTCAGCATAAAATGTAATTGTTTTTATTATTTTATGGGAATAAACGAGAACGTAGTGTTTAGTTACTTAAGTTTTTGTCTGTTGTGCCCTAACAGGGTATCATGTAACATTTATATGTAACCTGATAGCATGATTAAATGAATACTAAATAGTAAACTATTTGTATTTATATAAATGGCCTAGGCTAAACATAGCCTAGGCTAGTTGGTAGGGACACTGCCTCCGAAGCTAGAGATCTCGGGAATCCCGGTAAGGTCATTTGTTTCTGTGGTGAGCAGAAACGTTTGTTTCTGAGATTTTGATGTCTTCTATGCATTATATCTATTGAATATGTCGTCGTCTTGCATCCATAACACAAGCTTTATTGACCTTACTATGAGACTAGTTCGATTTGTAGAAAAATTTTCCCCGAATATTTATTATTATTTTTTCATTCCGCAAATCAGAAAAGAACAAAAAACCGATTTTTAGTCAGACTTTTTGGGCTCATTCGACTCAGAATCAATAACGCTATCGATTCTAGAAGAAGAAAGTCTCTCTGCGCGATCGCTACAGGTAAAAGGCCATCCGCAGTAGAACAGAACCAAAGTAACCGATATAGCCATTCGAATCGCTAAACATAAGTGGCAGTGGACGGGGCACTGCACGTAGGACTGTTGGCCGTTGAGAGAACGAGGCGCGGCGCGGGAGATCGATGACCTGGCGGCGGTCGCGGCCGTCCACTGGAAACGGATGGCGCAGGACCGGTCACTGTGCCACTCTATGGCTGGGTTGCACCAAACCGTCTGTAATCGCAAGCTGTGTTCGTTAGAATCTGTCTGTATGGAAAGTTTGACAAGTTTCTATGGAATGACAGCTGCCGGCGCCTTATTTAACGTTGATCAGTATGTGATCGTAAGTCGGTGCAACCCAACCTATATGGGAGGCCCATGTCCAGCAGTGGACGTCCCTCGGCTGATATTTATTTATTTATTTTTTATTTTAATTTATTATTACACACAAATATACAATCAGTTCCTACTTTGGATATACAAACTAACTTAACCAATATCAGGCTTAGGACTAAATTAACATTGTGTATATACATGCAAGCTTTCAAGAGAGAAACACTGATATGATGATGATGTTACAAGTTACAAGTTATACTCACCCTGATCATGATCTCGGGCGAGCAGAGTTTGTCGAAGAGGCCGATAGCGAACGGCGGCAAGGCCGTGAAGATCACGTTGTAAAACCCGATGGACCAGCGCTCGAACAGGATCTGGCCCGACCTGGTCAACACATTAACTCATAACATTGGAATTTCCAACATCTCATAGTGGCTTAACACTTTCAGTGCCAGCTCGGCGGGCGCTCGTCTCGAAGGCGCTTTCCTCTTATGGGTTTTCTATGGGCTAGGGTAGCGCTACTGTACTGTTGGCAGTCAAAGTGTTAGTAAAAATCCATTTAGAAATTTGGGCTTAAGTACATATAAGTCTCTTACCAGGCGGAGTAAATGGCGAACCATAGCTCGATGACGTAGAGGCAGATATTCTTGTAGAAGGAATACAGGATGAGTTTGCTGATGCGGGAGTAATTCCACGCGCCGTGAACTAGCAACAGTCGCAGAAGGAACCGGAACTGTCAAATAAAAAAGGAAATCAAAACATCATCGGCGAAAGGAAATCCTACTCACAGAATTCGCCACTTATTAAGGATGCATTGTCAAAAGACTTGCGAATATTCATTGGTCGTCACCTAGGCTGTGTTCCGAATCACGCCAACAACGCTCACAACGCTTAAAGTGC
The DNA here is from genome assembly GCA_905163555.1 of Notocelia uddmanniana. Lineage (NCBI taxonomy): Eukaryota > Metazoa > Arthropoda > Insecta > Lepidoptera > Tortricidae > Notocelia > Notocelia uddmanniana. The sequence goes on from LR991055.1 coordinate 32,032,641, forward strand.
CGGCGGCCGGTTCGAATCAGTTAGCGCGCTCAAGGCCGCGTGAGTGGTGTTTTGTAACGGACCGGTCATGAGCGTGTTTACTGTCATGTTCATGTCAACATCAACTGAATTTGAATTCTGAGTTCGTCAATTAATCGTAGTAGAAAATTCTGGGCTGGGTTTTTGATCTGTAGAAAATTGAAATTAATCGCAATCTGCAACTAGCTAGGGTGGCACGACGACCCAAAATGAGTCTTGGTCTCCGAGACAAGAGCACGCCACTTTTTTCGGTCCTGCGCTATTTCTCGCCAGCTTGCACTGGCTCCAAGCTCACACAGGTCCGCGTTCACCAAATCCTTCTAGCAATACTTGGGGCGACCCACAGGACGCCGTCCGGTCGGTCGCCCCGAGTATGCTCTCTTCACCTGTCGATCTCCTCCCATCCTCTCGAGGCGGCCAAGTCAGCGAAGACGATGCGCTTTGGTTTCACCTATAATATTTGGTTCGGCCAACGGGGCAGTAGATTAAAGTTGGTGGTTTAGAACTTGGTGTCTTATCTTATCTATCTAGATAAGATAAGACACCAAGGCCCTTGCGGATGCACTTCGACCCAATCGGATCTTTTGTGCAATTGCCCCTCCTATATACCTACTCTAAGCTGCTCTCTAACATTTCCACAAACCGGGGGATGGAGCTCAGCGGGAGTACTCTGAATCCCTTTGGTTCTGGGTAACCAGTGCCAAAGTCATTCTTCCTTTGTCTGACAAGGGCGTGACATTCACACAGCAATTGTTCCATTGTCTCGTCATCCTCGCCACACATCTTACGATTTACGTTGTCTGATAGTCCCATCTTGGCCAAGCTCTTGACCCCGAAGCGGCCTGTAAACACCCCAGTTCTAATTCTGAGTAAGATTTCCAAAGCTTCTTGGTCCAGCTCGGGTCCACTTCTTCCATGAAGAGCTTAGAAGTTGGTGTCAGTAATGTGTGCAGTGAGCGGACGGTACCTGCGCGATGCTGTAGTCGGAGGCGCACACGGCCTGCAGCCCCTCCACGCCGGAGATGCCGACGCCGACGCTGGCGCGCTGGATCATGGCCACGTCGTTGGCGCCGTCGCCTATCGCCAGCGTCACGGCGCCCGTCGCCGCCGACACCATCTCCACCACCTGACGTACACACGGCGTTCTAAGTACTATAAAAATAGTACATTGTTTAACGAGGGGCGTAAGTGGGAAATTGCGAACGAGACTCCTCGACGACGACGAGGGTACTCGAGTTTGCAATTTTCTTACGTCCCGAGGTAATCACAATGTTTTCATCACATTTGCGAGAAAATAAATAAATCATAAACTAATCAACATTGAAGAAATCAACCACTTCATCTCCAGTATCAATGCATGGACACCGAGAGGAGCGCGCGTGCGCTGCGGGCGCACCTTCAATATTGCAACCAATCAGAGAGCAATATTCTTGTGGAGCGCGGCCAACCAGATTTTTTTAAACCAATCAGATCACGCAGAAACTCATAACTCCCTAGGGAGTTATGAAAATCCATAACTCCTCCGGGAGCTAAATCGGCTATAACTACTCTATACGCCTGTGATGAAGTGAATATGAAATTTTACCTTCCCAATAAAATTGTTATTATGGTTCCTGAGACATCCGAGATCTGAGTAATGGCTTCCTGGCAGGCTGCCGACGGCATTTCCGCCGAACGATGAGGAACATGGTGGCAAGTCGGGGGGAGCGGCTGTTGACAAGTTGGGTGTTTTGTTTGACGCAAAGGGCTACTTCCAATCGTGCGTAGTGTCGCCCTCTCAAACATCAGACCTCGGATGTTGAACGGAACACATACTCGTAATAACGATATTTTCTCTCCAAAGCCAATCGTGTATTGTAACAACATCAAACTACGTAGCCTTGTAACGTACGCACTCTAGGGTTCAGTAGCTACGGCAGCAGCGGAGCGCGCTACGTTACAAGCACTGAGGGCGGAGCGCGAGAGGGAGCGGTATGAGTCCCCGCCGGGCGCGGCATCCAGCGCCGTCACACTCGACGCACCGCTGAACGCAGCACAGCATCAGGAAAAAATAATGCAGGAGGGAATAAACCAGATGCTGGACCGGACCCGACTCGGAGTCCAACCCCACTGACACGGGCATAATCATGCCCGGCGAACCCAAAACAGCAGCTGATGCAGCAACTCCAGCGAACACAATTGGTTGTGAAAAAAACCCTGTGTGTGCTCCCGGCTCGACTGCGACCCCGGCAGTCAGCCCCGACAAGCCAAATTAGACCATGCGTCAAATTGGACCCGTGCGTCCAATTTGACGCACATAGGTGGCCCACTGCCCTGACCTAGGTCAAACAGCAGGGCATCTGTGTGCTTAGTTCGGACACATTGAAGCCGTCCTTGGAAGGGCTACGCGTAACAGTCCAGGGACCTGAAGATTATCGTACCCTGAGCCGTCTCTTCAATGAGTTATCGATGGTATGCAACCGGAGTCGGACTACCGAAGAGTATGGCTATAGCTTATTGCACACCTCATATAGTAAATCATCATATCCAAATTAATGAACAGATACAGAGAGATCTCTCGCCAGTCACTCCCAAAAATTGCTAACAAGATCGAATTTGGCTTTGGCAAAGGCTTTCTTATTGTGCCTAATGGTGTAAGTGGTCAGATAAACCGAAGGGCGCATTTAATCTAATCGTGTACCGTGTACGTTGTCAGCAGATGGGCTAGTATATCTGAATTCTCGTAGAAGTTACCAGTTGCGAGAACTCATAGGCCAAAGCAAATCCGTGAACACATCTTTCAACATAGCTTTTCAACTAAGCCATTCAATATGGTGAGCGTTGAAATCACCTAGCAACACTAACTTAGCGGGTTACTGTTTCAAAACTTTGTCAGTCGCCGTCTGAATGTATTCAAAAAGTCGAGCTGTGTCTACGTCACCGCTGCGCTATGAGACCTGTAAAACTGTAAAGGCATAAGATGTGGGCGAATAGATGTGGGTGTGGCCCCCGAAGTCTACGCTCGCCCACAAAATAGACAAGTACCTTCTTCAAAGCCATGACACATTTTACGATTTAACTTCATTTACTACGATGAGAAAGTAGTGCGAATGTTTGTACCTGACGTTCCTCGAATAACCCTCAGACCACGTGCGCGTCCTATATTGGCAGTGCCAGTGGCCCGCACATTGTCGCACAGAAACTCGCCATTTATTCGGGCGATGAAGTGTCTCAATACGCTTCCGATGTCAGTACCTGTATGTGACTTTTTTGCATGACGATGGCCGGCTGTCTGTTGTGCATGTTTAAAGTTTTGCGAGGTGATGGATAGCAGGCAATCTAGAGTTCCAATATAATTTTAATTTCCTTTATGACATGATATGTTATGATAATATCTGACCTCAGCCTTCTGTATGGGCGACACGCGGCAGCACACGACGACCTTGCAGGAGATGCAGAGGTCGAGGAAGTCCTTCTTGAGGTCGCAGCCCATTGCGTACGTGAGCGTCTTGCCGTCCACTATGAGCGCCACTTCGTTCTGCTTGCGGAGATTGTCGCCGAAGTCCGCTGAATGCCGGGAGATGATCTCTCGCGTGCCCTATGCCCGAACAATTTTACATTTAGGGACAATACAAATCGAGCTTGAAGGCTGTCGTCAAAATTTTGTCTCGCTGGCTCGCAGTATTAGTACGATTACAAGATTTCATATTTTGCACATAAAAAACGCAATAGTAAAGTGGAACAAGACTAACTTCAATCTCCAAAAAATTTATTGCCACAAAAAACTAATTAATTAAAAAACTAAAAAACCCGACTGCGTTTGTGTGTAATTTGGAGCCAAAGATCCGCCATTTTGTTTTTATTTTAATTTAATATACCCAGTGTCACTCTCACAGTAAATACGAATCTAACGACACCTAACAAGCTAAAATCCATCGAGCCATTCAGGCTGCAGAGCATGCCAAACAATTATATATACATACATAAATACATACATACTCTCGAAAAACATAACCCTCCTTCTGGCGCAGTCGGGTAAAAATAATCCATCCGTTTCGTCATGGGCAAAAATGGTTTCGTATGTCCGTCCGGCTGTTCAGCTTTACAGGTCGCATTATACAACCAATCCTCGTGAAATTTTGTGAGTAGGTTCGATCATTTATACGTTTTATTTTTTGCCAATTCAATTTTTGGTAAATTTTCAAAACGTCGGGAGACATGGGGGTTGAAAACTTAAAAAACAACACTCGCGAAGTCTAAAGCTTACCGAGACACTAGTTAATTTAATGAGACTCACGTCCAAGCTGTCTTCGTTGAGTATCATGAGCGGCATGTTTGTATTGATGAGCTGTGCCGAGTGGGCGATGTTGATGGCGGTCTCCTGTTTGTCTCCCGTGAGCACCCATACGTTGATGTTCGCCTTGAGTAGCGCGGCTATCGTCTCTGGCACGCCATCCTACGTTTAAATAAGGGATTGCGTCACAAGATATCTACAGTTGCATGCAAATAATATCTGTTGTTTTATGGTAGTATTCCACTCATCCAATATCTTTGTCCAATATACATTTGATCAAAGAAATTGGATGATTTCATCAATTTTGGAAGGGATTCCGAGATTTGATCAAAGATTCTGATGATAGTTAAATCAATATGGCTACGCATGAAAAAAAAACGTGTACAAAGATATTGGATAAATGGAATGGGCCTCCGTCAAATAAATTTGATCAAAGATTGGACAAAGATGAGTGGAATATCACCCTTATACTAGAGTAACAAGAGAACTATTTTTAGTATAAGATGTAAAGCTTCGGTCTCTCGATAGCTACGCACATCATACAAGCAGAGTCATCATTTTTTTTATTGTAAATGGGATTGCGTTTGACCTTAGTCTAACCTGATGGAAAGTTAAGACAAAGTCTAAGATGGAACACGCTCACCCAGAAGATGCCTATTCACTCTTGCCTTGAAGACATCATACAAGTCTGCGTTAAAATTGACGTAGACTGTATGAAGACGCTTATCGCAGCGGTCTGCGTGGCGATCAAAAGAACAATACAGTCATAGTTTGCCATAGGAGGCGCATTTACCGGAGGCTCAACTAAAGAAATTTACCAAGAAGTAGGACGAATCAACAACAAAATCCCAGTGACGGACCATTAGTTCACTGGGCAAGGAATAACATTTAATATAAAAGTTCAATATTTTTTGGACGTGATAAGTGCAGACGTGATGCTTTGATTGTCATTGGTTTTGGTTGTCATCCGACGATATGTTTGTCATTTGTGCTAGGCAAGGATTGTCTTGTAAAGTTAAACTCGTAAAATTACATAACGTAAATTTTCGATTTAGAGCGGAGCGTGAAATTACCTGTAGTTTGTCTTCGATCGCGGTGGCGCCGAGCAATCGCAGATTCCTCTCGATGAGATTGGCAGCCTCCTCGATTTTCTCCTCCCGGTTCTGTATCGCCACGCTCGCTTTGTGATACGTGTTGGCCCATTCCTGTAGCACGCAGTTCAATATTAATCCGGTCATCTAAGCAATTAAAAGGCCGCCCTCTAACTCAGAAACGGTTAAGCGTATGAAAAAAATGTTGGTGCAATATTTGTAGCAAATTCAATGTTCAACAATTTATTTGAAATGTGTTGTGGGCGCTGGGCTGCAAACTGTAACTGCAATATCAAAAAGCGGCACTGAAAACCCGCCAGCCGCGTGTAGATCACAGAGTCCGCGCCCTGCAGTACAGCCCGCCCCGGCCCGAGCCGCGACTGACCTCGTAGACGGCGGGCGAGACGTCGGCCACGGCGAACACGAGCGTGCGCAGCCCCTCGGCCGCGAAGGCCTCGAGGTGCGCGAGCGTGGCGGCGCCGAACGGCGCCTGCTCCGGCCCGCGCGCCAGCCGCGTGTAGATCACCGAGTCCGCGCCCTTGCAGTACAGCTTGATCTCGCCTGGGAACACGCATACATACCGGATCCTACATTAAAGCCGTATTTACACACGTACGAGACTCGTATGGCGGATGCTATACGCGCGATATATATCGTGATATTTGGATGGTTGATACAGATCGTGGATTTTTTGACGTGATAACGTCTTTAAAATCGTTTTAGTCGGGTGACATGTTCAGAAACTTGTGTCACACCAAAACCTCACGAGCGCGATCACAGGTATAAGTGAAGTGCAAGTGAAGTAAGACGTTATCACGTAAACATCTCGATCGTAAACCTACTTTACAAACAACCAAATTTTTTTTTATTATGATTTTTGATTTAGATTTCTAGAAATCCAACGATCCGTGTCACGATACGTGATACGCTTATACTACACACTCGATAAAAATCGTGATTCTGGATATACTATAACGAAAAATATCGAGCGTGTAGCATCCGCCTATGCGAGTTTCACTATATTGCGCGGTTTGACAGATCGATTGAACTCATTACACCACGGCAACCCGCAATGTAATGAAACTCGCGTGCAATTTTCGTATGTGTACTCGAGGCCTTAAGAGTCCGCAGTAAGCTCGGTTCTTCATACAAACATAATTTCGCTCATATTTTAAAATGGCATGCTGGAATCATTTGAAACTTTGTATACACAAGGGGATCAGGTATGTCTAGGTCGGAAATTAGTTTCTATTGCTTGAAATCACAATGGAGAAAAAAATATAGCCATTATCTCCCATTGTGATTTCAAGCAACAAAAATATAGCGTGTTTCGACGGTTCCGGGGCAACCTACCGAATCCTACACCGGAGACGACGATGCAACGGGGCCACGCCGTTTCGTCGCCTATGTAGATATTTATAAGCTTATGTTTCATGACGCATTGGGTTTACTGTAATGTCATGTAAAAGTTTGTAATAAATAAATTATTAAAGTTTTCATACAAGACCTAAAAAATTCAAACACTCGTATTTTTTTTTCATTCCAATTTCTAGCAACAGAAACTAATTTCCGACTTAGATATAGCGGATCCCATTATGTATACAAAGTTTCATTATATTTCAGCATGGCGTTTTAAAATGAGAACGAAACTACGTTTGTATGGAGAATCGAGTTCGGTCGAGCGTACGCGGGACTCTTAATAATAGATTCAATTCATTTTTGTGTTCGGAATAAATCTTTTTTGTTATTTAATTTTGTGTTTAAATTATTATAGTCTTTAACATAGATATAAGTATTTGCTTTACTAACCCGATATAGATAACCGAATATGTCCGAAATAAAGTATTTTTGATTTGATAACGATGTAGGCAGTCTATGCTCATTGTAATAAGGGTCACGAATGGTCAGTTAGGGTGGTATTTCACTCGACCAATATTTGATCACATTCCTTTGACGGAGGCCCATTCCACTTATCCAATATCTTTGTCCAAGTTTTTTTTTCATGCGTAGCCTAATTGATTTAAATATCATCAGAATCTTTGATCAAATGTCGGGGTCCCTTCCAAGTTTGATAAAATCATCCAATCTCTTTGATCAAATTTCTACGGAGGCCCATTCCACTAATCCAATATCTTTGTCCAAGTTTTTTTTTTCATGCGTAGTCATATTGATTTATTTATTTAATTTATTTATTTATTTGTACGGGACACCAACAGAGTACATAACTATAAGTGACTATACAGCCATCCAGCTATCCATGCTAATTGTCTTTGGGCTATTATGCACCCCAATTACAGGTGAACACATCATTTGTCAGTACTTAATCATAAAATTTCACTACAACTACACATTTTCTGAGGGTTTATATTTGAATATGTATTTAACTCAATTAATAATTACACAATAAATTTAAAGTATTATCCATTACATTTCAGTTTCCATTCACATTCAATTTAGATTGAAAATTTATCGAAATTTCAAAGTTATAAGTATTTACTTTATCAATATTTAGTTTCTAATTATATATTTATTTACGGTTGGTAACGAGAAGGTTTAACTTATTTTTAAAACTTTGGAAACAGTCATGGAATATATCAATTTTATGATATTTGAATGTCATCAGAATCTTTGATCAAATGTCGGGGTCCCTTCCAAGTTTGATAAAATCATCCAATTTCTTTGATCAAATGTATATTGGATGAGTGGAATACCACCCTTAAGGGCTCGGTACACACATACGAGAATCGCATGGGTGTTTCATTACATTGCGTGTTACCGTGGTATAATGAGTTCAATCGATCTGTCAAACCGCGCAATGTAGTGACACTTGCATACGAGTCTCGTACGTGTGTATATAAGGCTTTTGTCCAATATACATTTGATCAAAGAAATTGGATGATTTCATCCAACTTGGATGGGACCCCGACATTTGATTAAAGATTCTGATGACATTTAAAGCAAAATGTCTCCGCTTGAAAAAAAAAACTTGAACAAAGATATTGGATAAGTTGAAATGGGCCTCCGTCAAAGAACTTTGATCAAAGATTGGACAAAGATATTGGACGAGTGGAATACCACCCTTATTTACACACGTACGAGACTCGTACGCGAGTTTCACTACATTGCGCGGTTTGACAGATCGATTGAACGCATTATACCACGGCAACCCGCAATGTAATGAAACTCGCATGAGATTCTCGTACATGTGTAAATAAGGCTTTAGTGTAGGCGTTTGTAGTATCCCTTACCGGTGGGCGTGCGCACGATGAGCGACATGCGTTTCCTGGCGGAGGTGAATTCGATCACGTTGAGCACCTGGTAGGTGAGCTGCTCGCCGCCCGCCTCGATGGTCACCGTCTTGGGCGTGCGCGTCGTGAACACGTACCCGTACATGGAGGCGCCGAGTACTAGCGCGCGCTCGTCTATACAAACAATACTACATTGTTTAACGAGGGGCGAAAGCGGAAAATTGCGAACGAGAGTCTATCGAGTTTGCAATATTCTTACGCCCCTAGTTAATCACAATGTTTTTCATCACATATGCGAGAAAATAAATAACTCCAGCACCAATCCGAATTGACAAAATCGACAACTTCACCTCCAGTGTCTGTTGACCTAAATAGTTAGGTATAAATACGAATACATGCTTGCTAAAAAGAAAGTCAATTCAACGAAAAGTGCCCATGAGTATGCTGTATAAACGAGAGCACAGGTCTAGTTTCAGTGAGTGGAGTTCAGTGGACAGAGGTTAAGACCGTTCATCAACTGGTCAAATTGACACGAGATAACGAGAACTTTATAAAGTTGACTGCCAACCTTTGGTAATGAAGAGGCACATGAAGAAGATATCTAATAAGCTAATGTTGTATCGCTCGTTTGCTGGTTCCTTCATTCTAATGATGACCATTAAGTGCATGATGATAATTAAGAACGGGGTATTTTAAGGATTAAATGACATGCTGCGAGTTTTAGTTGTGGTCTAACCACACTCCATAGCGATCTACCCTCTTCTTGAATCGCTTTTTTCGTACAGTCACCGTTACTACCACCGTCCGCACTCTCACTTCAAACTCGAACACGAACACGACACATAACACCACGGCTGTTTATCTACGTAGAACGAAACGTGTATGATAGCGGCCATATTGTGTCAAAAAGATTTTGACGACATACCGACCTCTCATTAGCTACTGCCTTGTCTGCCAATGGACGTCAAACGTCAAAATAAAGTGACAAATAAAAATAAAATGGCGTCTGCTCGGAATTTCGTCAAGTCGTCTCTGAACATTTTTTTCATTTTTGCAAATGTTGTTATTTAATTTTTAGTATTGATAGATTACTATGTAATAAACAAACGGAACAGTGTGTAGCTAATCGAAAATTCATCTGGAAACGCGTAATAACCATTGTTTGGACAACAAATGGAAGATAGTGAAGAGCGTCGTATGTGCCATGGCATGCAAGTTCTCATTTTGCAAAATGTACGAGTGTTGTTGTTGTAAAACGTAGAACTCTGTGAAAGGACGAAGATATATCGTTTTCCCGGATATGAAATGAGACACATTAAAAAATAAATCTGTTGATAAGTAAATTGTTTGGGTAATTTCATATAATACGGCACAACATAGTTCACGGTATTTCAATTGAACACCAGTTTCATTTTACATCGGACGTTGGTGTTCAATTGGAAATGCCGTGAGCTTCTACATAAAGTTAAATTTAAATGAGCTATATATATTTATCGTTGGATGTTCACAGTAAGTTCCATTGCCAGTGTCATTAAATGATTTAAAAAAATAAACGTCAAAAATCTACCAGCGGGTACAGATTAAATATGGTTGCTTACGGTCTATATTTTTGGTTCGTGAGTTGGCGGTCTGAACCCTTACTAGTCTGTGCATAACACTTTCAGCATCAATCCTATATGATGATGGTTACCTGGCGAGGCGGCGTGGTAGTTGACCTTGCCGTCGACGACCTCAGGTATGACGGTGTGGCAGATGGCGAGCATGGTGAGGAACTCGCGGATGACGGGGCTCGTGGGGTGGTTCCGCTGTAGGTTCAAGTATAGTTGGGTCTGCTCGAGGGGCTCGCTCGGGCTCGGCTTGTTGTACATTATCTGTACAAACAAAAGTGATCATGTTTCACTTATAGGTGAAAAACTTAAGTAAGTCACCTGTTGCATGTAGTTGTGACGTGTTCGAATAGGCGTTTGTTTTGTTTGTGTTGCACATTTTAAATATGTAATAGTTATTTGTTCAACAAGAGAGCAAAGTGAATTTTTGCTGCGAGTGTTGATGTTGTGTCCCGAGTAAGCGAAAGATTCTATAATTGAATCACGAGCGTAGCGAGTGATTCAAAATAAGAATCTTGAGCGTAGCGAGGGACTCAAAAACACGAGATGCAAATATCTTTGCTCTCGTGTGATACATACAACTTTTCACCTCAGCGGTGAGAACATATAACGCAAAGGAATAGTGATAGAGAGAATGAACCTACGAAAAATTAAAAAGTTAGTTTTTTTCACGCTAGCAGGAAAATTGCATTTTGCTCACTGGTTTCAAGCCGGAAAAGTCGTTTTCACGCTCGCAGCAAAATTGCATTTTGCTCACTGGTTTCATGCAACAAAATAGGTGTAAAATTGTAAAAAAAAAGAATATGCAAAGAAACCCGTCGGCCTGTTTAGCCTAGTTGGTAGTGTCATTGCCTCCGAAGCTCCCGGTCCCGGGTCCCGGGTCCGAGGTCCCGGGTTCGATTCCCGGTAAGGGCATTTGTTACTGTGGTGAGCAGAGACATTTGTTCCTGAGACTTGGATGTTTTCTATGTACTTAAGACTTAAGTATATATCTAATAAATATATCGTCGTCTAGTACCCATAACACAAGCCTTATTGAACTTACTGTGGGACTAGTTCGATTTATGTAAAAAATGTCCCCTAATATTTATTATTATTATTGTTATTAAACCATAATTTCATTGCAGGGAGCCCTTTTCGGGTGAAGGCCTCCGCCAGATTAAGCTTTTTTTGGCGTACGAATGAACGGTGAAAGTTATTATGATGATGGGTCAAGACTGACCCGGGTATGTCCTAAAACTTCGACCAAGACCACCAGGGGATGGGCAGCAGCATCCCTGGAGTGCGGTGGAGACACTACGATCGCCAACCCGCATGCTAAGCGTGGCGGTTATGGCATTTACCCCCCATGAAATTGGTGGAGGCCTATGTCCGGCAGTGGACGTCTTTGGGCTGATAATGTGGTAGTAGTAGTAGTAGTAAGACTCTTTATTGTACAAAAACACAACAGATACAAAAGCACAAAAGGGAAAGTAAAGTACAAAGGCGAACTTATCCCTTTAAGGGATCCCTTCCAGTTAACCTTTGAGCAAATGAGAGTAAAAATGAATAAAGGCAGGTAGGTAGCAGTAGCGGAGCTCCCATACAACACGATTCCCACCGGCTTGCCTAAAATTTCTTGTTCCATGTACCTACCATACTTATAATGTCATAAATTCACAATATAAATACAAACTACCCTGAATTTGACAATGCGATTTACTAAATAGCGTCATGACAAAATATTTCAACAAATCATAATCAGTATACAGGGTGGCCCATTCAAATCGGTCAGTATGGGAAAGTCTAAAACTATAAGACATACGAAGATTTGTTCTTAGGAACCATGTCACCGATTTTACAAGTAGAGAGGTACAAACAACCATAGAGACAATTTTACATGCCTGAACTTGTTGAATATTGTAACGGTGGTCACTTTGAACACCTACTATGATTTTTTTATTTTTTTTTATTTATTTATTAAGGATCACCAACGGATAATACATCATTCATGCTTAAATAACTAATTAATATTTTCAGTTGATGCTTATCCAATTAAAGGTAACCACATCTTATTCTAGTATCTTTGAACATTCTAATATAAGTTTAGTATAAAGAGAAAAAAGAAAGTGTGTACATTTGGATAAAAAATATTAAAAATAAGAAAACAAAACTAATTCCGTGACTAATATAAACAAAAGGAACAAGAAGACAGAAAATAAAATTTTATTAGCTATGGTGCGAAATCCTGGGAGCTGAAATGCTTAAGTACCTTTCGTTTAAAGCTTCCAAGGCTGTCGCAAAGCATATCTGCGCCCAAGGAGTTTGGGAGATGGTTAAATATGTGGAACATTCTCGAGAGCGCAGAGTTACGTCCCAGGTTTGTTCTATTAAAGCGATCTTTTAACAGCTTGTAGACTCCCGGGCGCGGCAATCTCGCGGGTACGGCAATATTAATCCTAGCTAGTAATTCCGAGCAAACCACCCCTTTAGAATTAATAAGCTTGTAAAGAAACATTAAGTCTAGCATTTTTCTTCTACTATTTAAAGACGTGAACCGGAAAAACCTCATCCTCTTTTGGTATGAATGTAGTTTTTTGCGAGATACATACCCCAAGTATCTCAAAAACCGCTTTTGTACCATTTCTATCCGATTTTTGTGGACTTCATAAAAAGGTGACCAGACTTGGGAACAATACTCCAAATTGCTTCTAACCAACGCAACATAAAGCAAAATCATAGTGTGAGGACGCTTAAACTGTTTGGAGTTTTTTATTAAGAACCCCAACATTCGAGACGCTTTCTTAATCATGCTGTCGAGATGGGCATTAAAATTTAGTCTACTGTCCATTATTACCCCTAAATCGCGTATTGTGTCTACCTTTTCCAGCCGCCTTCCGTTAATACTATACTTGGTATTTATAATTTGTTTATTTCGCGTAAAGCACACGTGATAACATTTATTAATGTTCAATGTCATTTTATTTTGCACGCACCAGTCGTTCAGTCTGTCAATGTCGGATTGAAGTAGCAATGGATCTATGTCAGTCTTAATAGGCCGAACGAATTTCAAATCATCTGCATAAAGATATGGTTCAGAGTATCGACAGCAATCCACTATGCTGTTTATAAAAATTAAAAACAGCAAGGGTCCAAGGTGTGAACCTTGCGGAACACCAGATGTCGCGTAAAACAATTTAGATTGCTCCCCATGAACAGTAACATATAGTTTTCGGTTTGTGAGATATGAGTTAAACCAGGACAGCAAAGGTTCACCAACCCCACATTCCGACAGTCTGCTTATCAGAATCGCATGGTCGACCCTGTCGAAAGCTTTACTAAGATCAGTGTACACAGCGTCGACCTGCACTCGGTTATCCATGTGTTCTGACAGCACTTCGACAAAGGCTACCAAGTTAGAGTTAGTCGACCTTGCCTGTATGAAACCATGTTGTTTATCTGTAAGCTGTTGTTTAAAGTGAGAATATAAATAGCTGTATACTAACGATTCAAATAATTTCGGGATCGTGGATAGTATCGCAATAGGTCTATAATTTTTTATATCTGATTTCATACCGTCTTTAAAAATTGGAACAATTTTTGTTTCCTTCCATATAACTGGGAAATTGCCTGTCTCAAGGGACTTATTGAAAATAAGTTTAAGTGGCAACGAAAGTGATTTCGCGCATCTATTTATGAAGATTGGGGGCAGATTATCAGGTCCAGGTCCTTTAGACAGGTCAAGCTTTTTTGCTTTAGCGAGGATCATATCTTCATTAACTGATATCATATTTAATGAGTTGGTCAACCCATTATGTTGAATATTATTTATGCTAGCTGGGCCATCAACAGTGCCGGCATGTGTTGTATAAATTGAAGAAAAATTTTTTGCAAACAGTTCACAAATACCAGCGCAATCTGTAGCTTGATCGTTACCCAGATGCATTTTTGATGGTATTGTACTTTTATTTTTCCGTTTCTGCTTAATGAAAGACCAAAAAAATTTGGGGTTATTTGCTATGTTATTTTCAAGATTCTTACAATAATCATTATAACTACTCCGGATTGCGTCATTACATCGCTTTTTAATTAAATCTAGACTAAGAAAATCCAAAGGATTACGATATTTTTTACACCGCTTGCGAATTTTAAACTTTTCCTTAATTATTCTAATAAGACTGTGAGTAAACCACGGTGGGTATTTGTTACCTTTTGGTTTACTCATAGGAACAAACTTTTTAATTGCAAGTTGCAATATATCATGCAATTTATTTGCCATGTCGTCAACATCTCGACAAGATCGCATTACATCCGACCAATCAAAGTCTCTGAGGTATTCATTTATATGTTCATAATCTGCTTTATAGAAGTTAGGTTTAGGCTTTGAACATGTTGATAGGGTGCTCTCATGTCTCAAATTTATTAGAAACTCTAACGGCGGGTGGAAAAGGTCAACACTACTTAATGGGTCATTGAATTCTTCGACCGATATGCCTCTAGTAGACAGAATGAGGTCTAAAATCTTTTTCGTGGAGTTTCTAACATTATTAAATTGCTTAAGGTCTCCGAAAGCCATAAAGTCAGTAAGTATTTGATTTAAAACACAGCCAGATCCACTAATGGGCACCATCGATGAGTCACTGTCATTGGCTGCCCAGTCTATAGAAGGCAAGTTAAAGTCACCTACTATAATAACGTCACTAAAATTAGCCATATTACTCGAAGCTTTGTCTATAAACAGCTCAAAATCTGCCAACCTTACAGGCGGGGGCAGGTATACACAACAGAGACAAAATTTTGATACATGATTTTTAGAGCGGGTTTCTATAACAATCCATAGATCCTCGCCACGAGTTTCACAGTCATGCGCCCTATAAGATGTAATTTTTTTATGTACCGCTATCATTACACCGCCACCTGTTTTCTTGGAAGATGGACTGTCGAGATTTCGAGCTCGTCTGTAAACATTATATCTATCATCGAATAATTCTGCGTCGCTAATATTGTCCTGTAACCAGGTTTCCGTAATGCAGATTACATCGAACTGATTGACGGATACATTTAATTGAAAATCGATTGTTTTAGTGTTCAAACCTCTCGAGTTTTGATAATAACAGGATAATTGATCGAATTTAAAAAAAAAATATGTAAAGGTATCATGCATTATTTAAAAACACTATAAAAAACAAATCAGAAATAGCATTACAGTTTATAAATAGAGTCCAAGTCTTTTAGAACAATAGCTTGTGTATTTTCGTCTTTGCGTACAAAAACTCTTCCACTTCTCACCCAAACAAATTTGTATTTTTTTTCTTTCGCTGCCAGCCTAGCTGCCTTGTGTAGATCCCGGTTATATGGCGAGAGGTGCTCCACCACATACACAGCCTTCTTATCGCCCCCCATGCCAAGATGGCTCGTATTCAGCTTGTCGGATTGATGGGCCTTGTTAAACTTGATTACCGCAGCTAGTAACCTGTCGCGTACAATGGGGCTCCTCATTTGTAGTATTACCGCTCGGGGGCGTAGACTGCTGGCATCTAACTTGGCAGTCCTTGTGCAGTGGTGTATGTCTTCCTCTTTGAGGTCGCAAGATACCACCTTAGCCAGTTGTATAGCCATTGTCGCCAAGTTCTCTGATCGGTGTTCCGGCAGGCATTGGATTTCCACATTGCACGCTCGACAATGCTGCTCAATTTGGTTGATACGTCTATTTAAATCTATATTAGTGGTCTTTAATGCTACTACCTCCTTTCGCAGCCGCTCGCATTCCTTCGCTGAGTTGGATGCGTTATTTTTGATCTCTTCAAATTCAGCGTTAATAAATCCCATCGATTCCTTTACTGAGCTCAGGTCACTCTTTATGTGAACTATTTCAGATTTTATACCCTGCAGATACGACGACACGCTCTTGTCCAACATGCTGCCTATTTCAGCCGTCAGAATATTACGCAGCTCAGTTTGAATTACCTCTCGAATATCGTCTTTCGTTAAACATTGGTGGTGCTCGTGCCCGGATTGGGACAGAACCATAGATTGATTTGCATCAAGATTCTTAGTTCTTTGCGTCACCCAGGACACAGGTGACTGCATGTCAATATCGGCACTTACGCTTTCTGTAGCTGGTCCTGGTGTAGTTCTGATCGGTGTTTTCTGGTTCTTGTCCGTTCTGGAGGCAGCGCAACATTTAGGGCAGGTCCAGTTTGCCTTCTGCGCGGGTGTGTATTGCTTAAACTCCGATAGGCTTACACGCAGGCATAAATGGTGGAATGCTAATCGGCAAAATGCACATTGCATGATTTCATTCAGCGCCACATCACTCAAGCAGGCAGAGCACTTCAATTTGCTCTTTTCATTCTGTTTCTGTTTCCCGGACATTTTGCTTTAACAGTTAATACAAATTAAATAATATTATAATGCGCACACTACTAAAGGCTCTCAGGCGTTTGTTGGTTGTTGGCGCAAGTAATCAGCGTTCGTCCGAGATGTTTTGCACTTGTTGTGATTATTAACGAGTTACCGTGTTCAATTTAGTCATTTTCATTAATTGTACTTCAGTTGCAATAGACTATGTTTTTTCACTTGGTTCTTTCAAACCAGCACAAAAAGTAAGACCAAATACACTTTTATTTCACTTTAAACAACCACTTTAAACCATAGTTCTCGATAAAATTTATACGAGAGAGAGAAATTTATATGATAAATTAAAGTATGTGAAAAAAATGCATTTTATTCATTTTAGACATTATGTTTCTTAGAGACATTTACTGCTTAAGACCTACACAAACGATATCTGAATAGAAATAGTGTAAGTTAATTTTTTCAAAACAACCGGGTTCGATTCCCTAGCTGGGTACAGTGTTTTTTTTCAAATGTATGAATGCAGTTTTTCTTTTTATCAAAATCGGTGACATGGTTCCTAAGAACAAATCTTCGTATGTCTTATAGTTTCAGACTTTCCCATACTGACCGATTTGAATGGGCCACCCTGTATATTCACACGCCGAGCGCGAAAAGCCGGTGAAGACCGACTTGCCTTCGCGCGTGTAATACAGCGCGCATACATTGAAATTACACGCACACATTGAGAACGCGCTTCCAAGACTCAGCGAAAACGGCGCCTTCCACGCGGCTTATTTTAGTATTATCTCACTGGAATTTAAACCTTAAATGAATCAAAATAAGGTTTATATTAGAATGACTTGTTTAGGCCAAATATTATGAAATATCCATCCATACCTTTAAAACACAAGAAATTGTATTAAAAATATGAATGTTTAGTGTAGTTTCCAACTTTCGTAGTTTACTCTTATTTTAATTATCCATGGCGGATTGCGCAACACGCTACTTTGTCATTTGGTGAATAATATACAAAATATGAAAGCAACAATTAAATTTATTTACGAATGCTTATTGTTTTTGTAATCTTTAATGACAAACCAACTTAATATAGTAGTGAAATTTAGATTTACGATATACCAGTGTTTTCTGTATGATTATATCAATTAATTACATATGTGTCGTGTTTAATTGCGATCGAGGCGTATTTCAAGGTCATTCGATGTTGGGAATAATCCGTCTCGTTTGGGGGAATTAGAATCCTCGTCAGGAGTAGTTCAAAAAGTACAGTCGGTTATAATTGTATAAAAAACTACCTTATTGATAGATACTTATTTTTGCTACGGGTTGCCCGGCAAAAATCTCAGTGGCCGCCACTGGTATAGGTAGTTGGTGGTGGATGGTGTGTCGAGAGAACTGACCTCGGCGATGGAGCACTTGTGGAACTCCATGACGTTGGCGGTGAGCGTGCCGGTCTTGTCGCTGAAGATGTACTTGACCATGCCGAGCTCCTCGTTCAGGTTGCTGGTGCGCGCCTGCGCAGGCGTGTCCGTCGCCTCGTGGTACATCTCGCTGTCCAACGCTATGAACTTCGCCTGGTCAAAACCACAGATATATCAGAGTAAAGCAGATCCGCTCATTTAATTTGAACAATTTCTGATCTGATCTATTCTCAATAATATCACTAAGTTTGAGAGAGACAGATAAGTGTTATCTGACAGGTCATCACCTGTTAGTGTCTCCACTTTCATAACTGCAAATTGTACTGAACTGACGTTGGTGACGTTTAGGATTATATGGGATTAGAAATTATGGTGTGCTTTTAAATGGGAGGCAATTCGTTAACAGCCGAAAATGAACGTACTATACATCCCCCTCTAACTCATCTCGGTTAACCATAAGGATTAAAAGTGACAACAATATGAAAAATCATCTTGCTTCTGTCTCTTCTCTACTACGGATCTGTTGGTAGTATTAATCCATTTTGGGCCTTGACAATCGTATGCTTGCTCATGCTGAATGATGTATTAAAGATATGTATTAATAATAAAATTAAATAAATGTCAAATTAAAGGGAAAAACTTAAAAATTTAATGCTCCGAGCAGGATTCGAACCTGCCACATCTGGCATACGCAGCCAATCGCTCTAACCTCTGAGCTATCGGAACAACCAAGCTCGTCCACGAAATCCTTCAAAAAATTTAGAATTTAGTATGGGATGGCGCATCGTTACTGACGATTTCGCAATGTAATTTGAGACGTTGGTGCCGTTCATAGAAGCCTATGTCTTCTACGGTAGATGTCGCTGTACGCCTCCCTAAGGCGTTGTAAGAGGGAACTATTGAAGGATTTCGTGGACGAGCTTGGTTGTTCCGATAGCTCAGAGGCTAGAGCGATTGGCCGCGTATGCCAGATGTCGCAGGTTCGAATCCTGCTCGAGCATTAAATTTTTCAATCTTTCTTTTTAATTTGAAATTTTCGTTAGCAGCGTTACTGCTTTAGGACAAAATTAATTTAAATAAATGTATTTAGTACCATACAACGAGGTGACAACTATGTGCATAATCGGAGGTCAGGTTTATACTAGTTCCAGTGAGACATCAGTAGGCAGGTATTGTGAATATATATATATCTGTTCATGCTTGCAAGGCCATGATTAATACCTTAATACTCGTACTAGTGTTATTTTATTAGAGATTGACGAGAGACATCATCCTGTTTTCGATTAATTTTATTGTTAGTGACACTTAGAGACCTTATACATCTCTGAGAATATTAAATTACTTAAGTGCTATTTTCATTTACTACTTATTTTAATTTAGACGCTTAGAGACCATGTACAATGTACATCTCTAAGGACTTAGGAATAATGGACGCTCAGAGACCATATACATCTCTGAGATATTAAATTTATTGTATATACTTTTGTGTATTCGGACAGAGACCGTATATATAAGTATACGTCACAATTTTTTTTATATAATGTATTGTAAGTTTATTTTAATTGAATATTGTGAGTTTGTTAATCACTATAGTTTTGAAATCATTATTATTATTGTCTACTTTTTTTTAGTTCTGCAATTCTGTTTTGAAAACATAATAATTATCATTGTCAATTTATTTAATTGTATAATTCATGTGTTGACTTGTAAAAGTGCCCTTGTGGCCTATTTGCGGAATAAAATTTTTGATTTTGATTGATAAGCCACGTGCTCGGTCGGAAATAATCGACTCCATATAGCGGCCATATGAAAGGTGCACGGGAAGAACAGGTCCTATCCTTTAGAATTTCAAAGCCAGTTTGTACCTTATGTCTTTATAAGTTAGGTTGCTTTTTGTTTTGAAATTTAAATGGACTAGACATGTTTTTCCGTGCACTCTTCATATATTATAAAGTTTAACGTGAGGATACAAGAATATTATGTTTTTTGAGTGTCCTATATGTCAGCTTATCTTATATTATGAGGAAACTATCCTATTGGGATAGGCAGTGACAAGAGAATGTCAAATCCCACGGTCCTTACATATTTATTTCGCTTCAATGACATCCATAAATCTCCTTATATATGCTAGTCGGTTGCGGGTACTTCTGAATTGGCATTTTATCCAGATTCGTAGAAATATGATCAAGATACCCTAGCCTTGATCGCCCCCTTCGAATTCTTCGATCCATCTCCTGAACGTAAATCCTCTTAGTCAGTCTGCTTTCATGCATCCTCTCAACATGCCCAAACCACCGACGCATACCTTTTTTATTTCTAGTCACTACGTCATCATCTATTCCCCATCTTCAGTCCATTTATTTATTTAATTTATTCGTATAAACAATTTCAAAACACATTACACTAAATGCGCCAAACTGCAGTAACCAGTTTGTTGGCGCGTCGCTTAAGTTACATCACTTAGGTATTGTTTACAAGTGTGAGTTAACTTATTATATTACTAGGAACTTACTCAACTAGGGCATGCATAGTAACAATAAGATGTGGTTAAATATTTTCGACACTGTAAAATGCTAAAAATGTATTTTTCAGCTTACCTTTAAAGGCTGCTTTGTTAATAATATCGCTTTCACACAGAAAAGGTATGTTATTAAAGATTCCAGGAACCAAATAGTGCAACGTTCTGTCACCATAATAATTACAACTATTTGGCTCGACATATTGCGGTCCCCTATCAATGCCTAGGTATTTTATAGTCGTTGCAGTCGTATTGACCCACGGCTATAAGATACCTAAACTTTTATTTGATTACAAATATCATAAAATAAACTTACTATAATAGTAATACTTACTTGAAAAAACCTAACTATTTCAGCAGTCACTTGTAACGATATAGGTATAAGATTGTTGTATAATATTAAAAATGTCAAAAAGTTAAAGCCGAAGTTCAAGTTAACCGCATCTGTAACAAACAAATAACATTAACTATAGGTAATAATAACAATCGTATGGGATTTATTTTTGAACAGTGAGATCTCCGAGAAGGCAGGACGGTTGCCAGTTTGTTGCACTTTTAGCACCACACGTGAATCATGCTCTTATGGGGAGCATTTTAAACAAAAATGTAGAGTTCTTTAGTAACTACATTTAATTAACACAATTTAGTTACATGGTACTCATTCAAATAATATTTTAGGACTAAATTATCAAGTTCAAGTCATGTTGCCCACTCACTTGACAAGCCTAACCCCAATAAGGTCTGGTTTCCCTCTCGGGTTGGAAGGTCAGATGGCAGTCGTTTCCGTAAAAACTAGTGCCTACGCCAATTCTTGGGATTAGGTAGCGGACCCCAGGCATCCTTCAGGATGCAACTGTACTGGGAATAACGCTAGGAGGATGTTGTTGGTGATCTCACGGTTTGCAAGCTAGCGTCTGGCTTGGCTCGCTCACTAGAACACTGATGCACTTATACCTAGAAAGTTTTATTCTACTACAACTTATTTAACCTTACAACATGTCTTAATATATTTATGTATAGTGTACATAAATAAATAAAGAAATAAATATTGGGGGAAAATCTTACACAAATCGACGTAGTCCCAAACTAAGCAAAGCTTGTACTATGGGTACTAGACGACAATATACATACTTATATAGACAAATACATACTTAAATACATAGTAAACATCCAAGACCCAAGAACAAATATCCGTGAAATATGCACAAATAAATGCCCTGGCCGGGATTCGAACCCGGGACCTCTAGCTTCGGAGGCAGGATCACTAACAACTAGGCTAAACAGGCCGTCAAACGTGTAGGGTAATGGTGGGTATTCCCTACGGAAGTGGTGCAACTTCGACCCCCCCCCCCCCCCCCCCCTTGTCAAGTAAGTGGGCAATTTGACTGTTAAAAGAGCCGTAAAATAATCTGCAAAGTCTACACCCTGGTTCTATTGCCATTGAAATGGAGGCAGTGCCAAGATATGAAGTCTCTGTTCTCTTGGCTGTATACATATTGACATATGTAAACTGTGGACTCAACGTTGAGCGCTATATGTATATACTCGTATCATTGTTATTGACCGAGATAATATCAAGACATGAAAAGTTTGCGTATGAGGATGGATTGCACAAAACCGTCTAACTAAACAATAAAACAAAAACTGACAGCTGCCGGCGCCATATTCCATGCCGCGCCAATCTAGAAGGCTTTAAAAAAACAAAATATATACTCAAAATAGTTACGTTATGGTGATTCATTTCAAGACGAGTCACTTTTTACGAAAATTCAATGCAATTTGAGCCTTAAATCAGAGAACTAGGATTGAAATTCTATTGGCACGTATGTGGTCGATGAAACGTACTACGCCTGGAAAAGGGTTAAGGCTGATCGGTCTGTAATCGTAAGTTGATGCAACCCGCCTTTAGTCGTCTAATTTAAACTAGGTATTCAATGCAGTTTGCAATGCAGTTTACATAAATTTTGCGTGTGCACGACTTTTTACATTGAAATAGGGTAAGCTGTAGTAATGTTGGCCCCCCTCCAATCATTGGCCTCTTGAATGTCAATTCAATGTATTAAGTGCAAGGGCAAAAATAAATTTCATATTTTTCTTTGTTTGCTACACTCTAAAATTTAGTAGGTCGTTTCCAAACTTGACAGCTAGAACACTGAAAAAAAAAAAACTTTAGCAGCGACTACAACTTTGAGAGTGGTTTGCTATCAAAATCTTAAGGATTAAGTATTTTCATTTAGATTTTTACCTACTTTCTTTTTTAAGTAAGCATTTTCATATATTAATTACGATTCCATTTTGGTTTATATACTGTAATTGGTGAAAAAAGGCCCAAGATAACGTAGAAACGGGTAAGCCAAAGTTAGTACCTTCATACATCAGGGGCCAATGATTGTACTTTTCGCACCATTTTCATATTCAACTCATTTAAGTTACAAAACAGTTACAGTATTATTACGATTGTAACTTGTTCGAATTCTCGGGTTCATAAGCAACAATTTGACAGTAAATGTTAATTGACTTTGGACCTTGCTTTGAATCTAAAAATGTTCAAAGTCAATGGTCGCCTTAAGGGACCAATGATTATACTGCTTACCCTATACGGAAATTCAGTTTTTCGGTGATTATTCTACCGTGGTATGTCCAATTTTCATTTATTTAAATCTAAACCATCATCATGATGTCATCCATCGACATGCAAAATGTGAGCGTGATCGGTTGCGTGTTGTGAAATACATCTGTCGCCTAACAATGATCAATAACATTACAACGTGACATAAACTCGTGCGGACTTACCCTTGAGCGATATATACCAGTCGGTGTTGCCGCGCCGCCTGAGCCAGAGCTCGTTGAAGGCGGCGCTGATCACAGACAGAGCCAGAAGCAGAATGAATAGCATCAGGATCTGCGTGTTCGTCTGCTTGTCTATCGACGACCGCTTCAGGGGCGCTGTTGGAGAGAACACGGTGTTAGCAAAAGTGCCTTTCAATGTATCCAAAGCACGGAAAATTCTGTGCTTGAAGCCTGAAGTAAGTCACTGGCGAGACTTTGCCATTTCACCAATCTCCAATGACCGACTTCAGCCTTCAGCCACAGCCACAAGATAGAGAAGCCTTCTAAACCACTCTTTTGCAATATTTGTCTAAAGCGTGTCACACACTGGAGCGGTCCGCGGTGGCACCTAGTTGTACACTATGACAATCAAGGCAGCGTGTGTCTGATTGATTGTTTAGGATTGTCATAGTGTGCAACTGGCCGCCATCGCAGGCCGCTCTGGTGTGTGACACGCTTTAAACTAACTCAAGTGCAAAAAAGTGCTTTTTAAAGTCTGTATTTCCGGGTCAAATCTTGCATCTGAATATGGCATTCTTATGTAAGTTCGGTGACAATGCAATATTATGATACCAGTCAGCTGATCTGATGAAGGAGACAGAAGGTGGCCACTACACAAGCTAAACCCGTCCTGTTTAAACTCATTGGAACCCTCTCAAGGAGAAGTGGATGATGACGACTGTGGAAATACAGTCGGCAATAATAGCTTGTACCATTTTTTTACAGAAACTTATTAGTCTGTACGGCATACTGGCATTGGTGTCTGTAGTCAGCTGCAGAGAAACCTGACCCCCTCTTCCTACATACAGGGTGATTCGGGAGACATGAGCAAGATCAACACTACGGATTCAGTAGATCATAAGCTATTGCTTCGTGCCACTATTAGTGAAATTAACGTTAATTTATCTTTGGTGTTGAAAACAAAATGTTCTAAATTATTTACGAGATTCATGGTCACTCTACAATCAGAATACTTCAGTCAGGTGATACGTGTCAAATTAAATGTCATCTGAGTCCGATTACTTTTGAAATATCGTATTGCACTCAATGTGACAATTTACTTTCTTCGAAATCAAAGTGCTGTCATAACAGTTAGAGGTTTAATCTTTATAAACCAGTTGTTGTAGGGTGACCATGAATGTAGAGAATTAAACTTTATTTAACAAAAATTAAAATACAGGAAAAAGGTATGGGTGTTTCACTTAAATACAATGGTGAACGATTCATTGCCATTTACTATGTATGTAGTGTTGGTCCTGCTCACGTCTCCTGAATCACCCTGTATAAGTTTGTATCGGTGTCAGGTTTTTCTGCAGCCGACTGAATCATATCTGTAACGATTAAACGGTATAGCGGCGGGAGTGGGGCGCGCAGGTGGGGGTGTTACACTTGACAGATGTCATCCGCGCCGAGCGGTCGCGCTCCCGGTGGCGATTTCCAAATGCAATACTGTTTCAATGAACATCCTAACTAAGCCCACGTAACAGTAGACGTTACAGTATCATTATATCACCAATTAGAAAACATGACTGACCTTTGGTGGAGTTCTTCATGAGCTTGGTCTCATGTCCCGTGTAGACCACGACGCCGTGTAGCCATGTAGTGTTGCGCTGCATGGACCCTCGCAGCATCATCTGCTCCAGCCCCAGGGGGATCGTCCTGATCAAACTAAACTGTTACATTCCATTTCTTTACATTGACTGCACAGCTAGCATAAGAACGCGAGCGAGCTATATCACCGCGAGATAGACTATCCGTCTCTTTTACAGTACACGCAGAAACTGCCGAGTTTCTTACGCCGGTTCTTGTCGTGGCAGAGATTTATTTTTCCGAACCGGTGGTAGTTTATTGACGTTCATAGGTGCATGTAATATGCCTAATTTGAAGAATAAACTACTTTTACTTTTTTTACTTTTACTAGCTGTTAGTTTTTCTCGCAGCGAGATAACTCGCGCGGGGGGTTTTGTTCTTGATGTGCTGTTGTATAGAGCCCCATACCACACGCTACCTAATGGGGTTATTTCCTTGTGTTACAATTTATAACAGCTTGGCTATAATGCTGTATGGATAAGTAAACCATCAAATTATCACAACAAAAAGTAAATTTTAAAATATAATCAAAATATTAAAAAGTAAAGACATTGAAATTTATGAAAAATTATGTTTTCGTCTTCTAAATTTACTTATACGTTAAATACAACCAACAGGATTATTATGTTTTAATACACATTAAATTATATGACAACTATGTACATAAACGCAACTGTTCACGACCAAAATAAAAACTTGTTTGTTATACACAAAACGGTAGTACGGGGCTAGAAAACGGTGAGGTCGTTTTATAATTAGCTGTCAATTAGTATGAAGAGTTTTCAGTGCTCAGTAACCATGTTGTACTTAGACCGAGGCCACTATGTAAAATATATTGTATTTTAGTACAGTCAGCTGCAGAGAAACGTGACCCCCTCTGCATACAAACTTACATGCAGAGGGGGTTACCTTTTGAATACATCGAACAAGTTTTTATGTTTCAGGATTCGTCGATATATGCGTTCATAGTAAATACGGTCGTTTTATTTTTGAACTCTTAGATCGACTAATCCGGCAACGTAAAAAGTAGTTTGATGCACGGAGGAGTGGCGCATTTCTTCCTGTGGCTGTGACGACTTATCCCAGCACGGCACTATAGGGGTGAGCTAATTCTCTGACTGTGCAATGTTACAGTTCATTGCACGGTGGAGACGCGCAACGCACTGAGGTTAGATGCGATCACACGCAATCTCTGGTGGAAATGCACCCTCATGTTACCTAGTCCACTCACTTAGAATTGCTCTCTTTAAGCAACCCGTTGAACTCGTAGAGATGTCGGTTGGGCGGCTCGCACTGTATGGTCGCGGTGAAAGCGGCCAACGCCTCCAGGTTGTCCAGCCGGACCGTCTCCGGCGACGCCTGTCGGATCTTGAGGTTCGTCTCGCCGTCCAGGTTGGACGTCTCGATGAACGAGATACCTTGCGGTTCGCTGCAAAGGAACAATAAGTTTCTGTGAGAATATATATTGATAGTGCGGTGCGTCCGTGGCCAGCGGCACCCGCGGAGCGCGTGCGGTATGTATAAGCAATTTCGGGCGGGGTCAGTCCTTGGATGGCTGACCGCTTTGAGAGGTAACTAATTGAGCGCTCCCGTGCTTTGGAAGGCCCGTTAAGCCGTTGATCCCAGCTGCTGTCTATGATAGAGGTCTTCCAAGTTAGAGGCCTTCGGGCGGCTTGAGAATTTCTAACATCCAAGTTGCCCACTCGCTTGACAAGCCTAATCCCAATAAGGTCTAGGTTTCCCCCTTGGGTTGGATGGTCAGATAGGAGTCGCTTCCGTAAAAGCTGCCTATGCCAAGCTGCCTACGCCAATTCTTGGAATTAGGTAGCGAACCCCAGGCATCCTTCAGGATGCAACTGTACTGGGAATAACGCTAGGTGATATGATGATGATGAGTGCGGTGCGTCATTTTGCACGAGTCCTGAGATGTCTTGGGGCCGCCAAAATGACACCTTTGCACGTGTTACAAACAACGATTTTTATACATTTGCGAAAGACCATTGGTCTAAAACAGACAACTTTAAACACAATGATTTGGAGATTTTTAAACTCGATCATCCTTTAATTAGCCTATGCAATTTTAAATATATTAGATATACATTTTTCATGTAAATGCATAACTGGAGAAGTAAAAAGTCCAAGAAGTTACCGGGTCCACACTACAGACGCTGCTACAAAAGGCTCAAGACCGAACGGCCTGGAGAACAGTAGTCGCGAGAGTCACCCACAGACCGTCATGTCCCCAGGGCAGAGGATACGACCAAGTACTAGTAACACGCCACCAACATACCACCATATCAGCCCAAGGATAGGCCTCTCCAAATTTCATGGGGGATAAATGACATAATCGCCACGCTTGGCATGCGGGTCGGCGATAGCTACTGCAATCCACCGCACTCTAGAGATGCTGCTGCCCATCCCACAATCTTAAAGGCCGGCAACGCACTTATAACCCCTCTGGTGTTGCGGGTGTCCATGGGCGGCGCTAATCGCTTACCAACAGGCGATTAGTCTGCTCGTTTGCCTCCTATTTCATAAAAAAATCTCTAAGCAATAAGTTTCCACCTGGTGGACAGCAGCACGAGGTCCGCGGGGAAGAACTGGTTGTTGAGCACCTTGACGACGTCGCCGACGACCAGCTCCGACCAGCGCAACGACATCCAGCGCCCCTGTCGGAGAACGTCGCAGCGACGGTTGTTGGTCTCATCGTCGGCTCGGTGGCGTTTCTGCAATACACTCAAGAGGTTAGCGAAAGAAGTGCAAAAACACACAACTCTGTAGCTAAGCTTTGTCACTCTGCAAAAACCTTTGTGAAACAGCTTAAACTTTTCATTCCTTTTAATCAAATCCACAGATAAGAACAGCTACTGATATGAGTAAAAGGCTGTCAACTACCTATATATAACGTTACTATTTCCTTGACTGATGACAGGAACAGCGGCGTGGTAAACCACGCTCACGCCGTGTCCCACGTTGGGACATTGCTGCAGTAACGCAGTCAGGCTCTGGAGACACAAAGTCCTCGAAGATTTCCTTCACCGCGGACAGTAGCAGGATGAAGAACAGCGGAGTTGGGGACACGTACGGGCTTTGCTGCGGGATCGTTAGTCAAGCACTGGAGGCACTCACAAAGTTCTCGAGAATTTCCTTCAGCGCGGACTAGGGTATATTCATATTCATATTCAATTTATTCATAAAACCAATTTAAATGTCATAAAGTTAAATAATAATAATATTAAAGTAAATAAAAATAACACATTATGAATTACTAAACAAAATTGAATTGATTAAATTGTTTAAATTAATAAAATTCCATTGGGCAATAATTATAAATTTACAGAATATTTTAAATAATCATAACATAACACATAATGAAATTAAAAATTGAAATAAAATTAAATAAGTAACGTCACATAGTCTTGTCTTTATCTTTATACAACATAAATTCGTTAAAGGTGTAGAACGGGTGCTCGACAAGCCACATTTTTAATCGGCGCTTAAAGCTGCATTGACTAGGAGCGTCGATTATATTTTGCAGCAATTTATTATACACAGCGGGTCCCATAACGTGCGTCAGTCGGTTTGATTTGACGAGCTTGCGACCAATGACTGCAAGTTTTCCGGCGTTACGAGTGTTAAAGCTATGAATCATCCCGTTTGTTTTGTAATCCGCTATGTTCAATCTGACAAAGACAGCTACTTGCATAACAATTAATGCAGGCAGTGTCAGAATACCTAACTTCTTGAAAAGTTCCTTTGCAGGCGTATCAGGCGGAACTCGAGCGATACACCTAACTGCACGTTTCTGAAGGCGAAACACTCTTTCCCACTGGGCACATAGACCCCACAGTTCAGCACCGTACTGTATTAACGAGTGTACGGTGGCAAAGTAGCAGGTGCGAGCAACCTCCGGAGTCACTGTTTTCGCCACACGACCGAGAGCGAAGCAAGCACTTCCAATCCTTCCGCAGAGTTTATCGACATGTTTGTCCCACTTAAGACCATTGTCGATTTCGAAACCCAGGAAGGTAGTAGAAGTAACCTGCTCAAGCAATTTGCCATCCAGTTGTACCGCCAGCGGTCCCATACAACGGCCCGACAGATTAAAGTGCACGTAGTGAGTCTTTTTTATATTTAAGGCGAGGCCGTTATACCCGAACCACTGGGCCAGCTGTGCAGCTACATCATTTAAAGCCTTTTCGACGCTTTCTATTGTAGGCGCGGTAACAATGGCAGCGACATCGTCCGCATACATTAGTATTTCACCGGCCTGGATTGACTCTGGGAGATCGTTAAGCAGCAACGAAAACCGAACATTCGACACGGATGATCCTTGGGCTACGCCCATCGCTGGTTCCAGGGGATCAGATCTTACATTCCCCCATCACCTACTACAATTTGGGATCTGTTATGGAGAAGGCTTTTGAGTAGGGACAGCGACGAGTCGTGGATGCCATAGTGTCTCAGCTTACAGGCGAGTACGGCATGATCGGCAACATCAAACGCCTTCGAGAGATCGCAGCATAAGATCGCTACCTGCTGTTGACTCTCTCTGGCTGCCATAATACGGCGAATCAGTTCGCGGGTTAATGAAGTCGTAGACCGGCCCACGCGGTAAGCATATTGCCGGTCTGACAGCGTATTCGTTTCAGTTAAGAAGTTTGTTAGGCGGCTACTGAGGCCATTCTCGAATACCTTCGCTATCGCTGGAATAATTGACACTGGGCGATACCCGTCTTTATCTCCCCTTTTACCTTTGCCTTTATAGATTGGAGTCACCTTACTTGTCTTGAGTGGAGCAGGAAGGGAACCCTCTTTCATGCAGCGGTTGAATAACTCTGCCATAGCAAAGGAAAGGGGTATAGGCGCCGATCTTAGTAGTTTCATACTGATGCCATAGACGTCTTTTGACGCCTTTGGTGGAATTCGGTGTGTTACCAGGCGAAACACTTCATCTGCAGTAAACTGTTGGAATGTGAGAGAGTGTGCGGACGCTGGCCGGGCCTGGCGCAGCTTGCGCATGGCGCGGGCGACGTCGGCACGGGGCGCTCCACATGCCGTCGCGGCGCTCAGAAATCTGGAATTGATTGCATCTAGGGCACATTTTTTGCTTGGGAACCTTGACCCGTCATCATTCACGAGCACATCTGCAACATCCAATTGTGGAGTATTATTTTTTCCACGTTCCTTATTAATAACAGACCATAATGTTTTCGATATATTATTACTAGATTTTATCAAATTATTGTAGTGACTAGATTTTTTATTCCTAATTAGGTTGTCATAGCGAATTTTCATATCAGATATAATGTCATTAATTAGTAAGTAATTTGGGTGCTTATTTCTAAATTCTAAAATGTCAAATAGTAAAGATTTATAAAGTTTAACGTCTGCTGTAACCCAAGATGGTTCATTATTTTTTCTAATAGGTCTATTTCTAATTGGGAAGCAAATTTCGAACTTGTTAACTATAATATTAATAATGGACATAGCAAGATTCGTAGCATCCAAGTTTTTTGTAATCATTTCATTCCAATCGATACTATAAATAGCTGCCGCAAAGTTATTTTGGTTATTCACGGTAAAGTACCTACAACAAGACGTTTGGGAGTTGCTTACTTTGCTCAGGTCTCGCACCCGGACTTCAGCTTTAATCGCAAGATGGTCACTTAGATTACTATTTACTGGCACGGTGACTACCGAGCCTATTGACAAGTTTGAGTACACATGGTCAAGGCAGCTCGCTGTGGTATTAGTTATACGTGTAGGGAAGTCTACCTCGTTTTTGAAACCCTGTGAGCAAAGTATGTCATACCATTTATTTAAGTGTGGGCTTACGTCGTCTAGGCAGTTTATATTAAAATCACCCATAATAATACAGTGCAACTCTAAGTCGTTTATCCTGTCGAGAACCCGTTCAAACTCTGAGAGAAAATCATTCGCACTAATGAGGTTCGTTCTATATATGCACATGATAGTTATTCCATAGTCAATAAGGTCTATGGCAGAGATCTCACAGTACTTTTCTCTCGATAAGTTGACGAACTCGGTATTTTCAACGCATTTCACACTATCACGCGCATATATGCAAGAACCGCCGTGCAACGAGTTAGTCCTACAATAACACGACACAAGTTTGTAGCCGTCCAACTGAACACATTTTAATTTCGGCAGCGAAAGCCAGTGCTCCGTGATCCCTAGGATGTCACACCTCAGTTGGTGATCACACCTCAGGTATGTAAATTTCCCGGGAATTCCCGGGAAATTTCATAAAAATCGGGACCGGTATTACAAACCCTAGCGCGGTCACTAGCAGGATGAAGAACAGCGGCGTCAGCGTGGTCCACCGCCCCGTGGGGGACACGTACTGGCTCTGCTGTAGCAACGTTAGTCAAGCAGTGGAGACACTCACAAAGTCCTCGAGGATTTCCTTCACCGCGGGCACTAGCAGGATGAAAAACAGCGGTGTCAGCGTTGTCCATGCACCGCCGCGTGGGGGACAAGTGCGGGCTCTACTGCATAAACGTTAGTCAAGCACTGGAGACACTCACAAAGTCCTCGAGAATTTCCTTCACCGCAGACACTAGCAGGATGAAGAACAGCGGCGTCAGCGTGGTCCACCGCCCCGTGGGGGACACGTCCGGGATTTGCTGCAGCAACGCTATCAGCAGGAAGAAGCAGTTGGAGTAGCGTCGGAACTGCTCGAACAGGAACAGGGGCAGGAACGACGCCACACTGCAGACCAAGAAAATATTTACATGAGAGGCGATTCGCGCAGCGCATTCGTAAGGTCGTAAGGAATACAAATAGATTATGAACCTAGGTCCAACTACGTGTTAAATTAATTTTGCATGTCGATGAAAGATATGCTTTAGAACGAGCTGGCAACTGGCTGGTACTGTTATCCATTTTTACGGTTCCGTACCCGAAGTGGTATCCCCGCGGAACACCACTGCTACATTCCTTAAAAAAGAATTTAGTTTACCAAAAAACCGTGTTCTGTTGAAGAATTTTCGTATATGTACACTTAACAGTGACTTTTTTTGCATTGAATGGTGCCTACTTAGGAAACAATTAATAATTGAATGCAGATACGTACTCATATTGTTAACAAATGAAGCGCGAGTCGATGCTAATCCTATCAGTAAAACGACGAAATGAATATGTATTTTATTTCTATAGGTCACAAAGTCGTCTTTATGCCGGGAATAGGGGCGCACAAAGCGGCTTCCTATTCTTACGACCTCACAATGAAACTCAATAGAACTAAATTGATGTTTGCTTTGATTTATAAGTCTTGCTCAGGAATAGCAAAAGACGAGTACTTTAGGTACTATAAGAATTTGTTTCAAAACACACTGACGAATCAGAAAAATCCATAGTTGGTAGTGCACTCAAAACTATTTAAACTGGGTAGTAAGCAGGGTGCGCCCGACATAATGGAGCGAAAGCGAAGCTATTGTCTATACCTTCAGTCTAGCTAGACCGCCACGGTATGCATCGCTAAAGCAGATAAATTTTATTTTTTACTTAAAAATAAAAATAAGAGAATGTATTTATTCGTAAAACATAGGTATACATTGTTGAGATCTTAAAAAATAGGATTGCGAATGACTATGTTTGGCCAGGTAGGCGTACGAACATGATTATATTAATTTCCAATTATCGTGCATAATTTTAGAACATATCATGCATTAATTACTTAAACAAAATACATCATAAAATAAGGTAATGCAAGACTCAGAGACAATAAGGTTAGTGTTGTGACGTTCAGAAAAAAGTTAAAATAATAATCAATAATAAATAATTGTATACTAAATAAATTATTAATTTTTTTATTTAACAACCTCTGCGATCTTAATGTCTATCAGGAGGTGTTTAACTTCAACAAAATACGCGAATCGTGGGTTCAGAACCGTTTCTTGAGCTCGTTCCGAGAAGGGAACCTGCACGCTGCGTCATTAGAAGACAGAGTAATTTAGTTCGTCTTAAACGACTCGGTGAACTGGGTATTCTCAGAAGTACTTCTGGTTTATCATGTCCATTATATCCAATCTATAGTCATTATTATCCTCTACCGTTTTCCTGGTTCCATCCTCAAAGAGCTCGGGGTCAGTTTTGGCATTTAATCCGAGGATTTGGCGCAGGCATGAGTTTTACGAAAGCGGCCGCAATCCGACCATTCTGACCTTCCAACCCTGGGGGAAAACTAGACCTTATAAGGATTACATCGTATTTCCAAACAATGTTTTCCTTCACCGAAAAGATACTGTTAATTATGAATGAAAATGATCGTACATAAGTGCTTTTTTTAACCCAGTGGTACGGTGGGCCTTACAAAACCTTTGTACCGTGTCGCATCAATGTCATGTTTAAACTGTCATACTAAATTTTCAACGGGTGAAGTGAAAGCGACAAAGTCCCTAAGTAATTAAGTATCCAGCTAGTTATGAGGCTGGACTGTACGAGCCGGAGATTCGTAATCACTCCCACACCTCCATCCTATAAAGTACGGGCACTCGCGTTAATTTATGACCCATTTCGCAAAAAAATAATGTATTCTATACAGTTTGACAGGGCTGTCAACCTTAAACTTCGTGACTGTAACTCATCATCATCCTAGCGTTATTTCCAGCACAGAAAGTTGCATCCTGCAGGATGCCTGAGGTCCGCTACCTAATCCCAAGAATTAGCGTAGGCACTAGTTTTTACGGAAGAGGCTGCCGTTTGACCTTCCAACCTAAGGGGAAACTAGAACTTATTGGGATTAGGCTTGTCAAGTGAGTGTGGCCAACTTGACTGTTAGAAGTTCTCAGAAACCGCCCGAAGGCTTAACGACTGCTATCATAGACAGCAGCCGGGATCAATTGCTTAAAGTGCCTTCCAAAGCAAGGGAGCGTTCAGTTAGTAACCACTCAAAACGGTCACCCATCCAAGGACTGACCCCGCCCGACACCAGACACTACTTCACCTCGCATACCGCACGCGGTACGCGGGCGCCGCTGAGCTACGAACAAACAAACAAGCTTCTTGATTGTGCCTACACCACTGAAAATCCTGACCGAGCTTTGTGAATAGTCCGTTCACTGACCCAGTTCCATGTTTCCCCGCGCCAGGTGACCCTGGGGGCTCCGCTCGCGACATCTGATATCTTGGCGGGGCGCCAGCCGTCGGCGAATATTTGTCGCTGACGTAAACACCAGACTACCCAGGGACAGGCTTTGTTTACTGTGTGATAATGATAACATTCTATATCTAGTTGTTGTAGATGTGTGGCAATCTTCACTTATGGCTTAGGGCACAACTACCAACTTACATTAGAATTAAATTTGAAATACCAATACAAAATATTAGGTGGCATATGTAGTTGGGTGTCACTGTCTGGTGCTATTTAAGGTCCCTTTCGAGGACCAACATGAAAAGCAAGGAAAGGAAAATGTCTAGTGCTATTCCAATACAATACTTACCGGCCAATAATATATCACATTCAACACTTTTTAATATATTACTGCAACAACTACAAAAGATACTTACTTCCCATTGAATTCCCACCCTTTCTAAGGCTGGGTTGCACTAACCCGTCTGTAATCGTAAGCTGTGTTCGTTAAAATTTGAATGTATGGAAAGTTTGACAAGTTTCTATGGGATGACAGCTGCCGGCGCCATATTTAACGTCGATCAGTTTGTGATCGCAAGTCGGTGGAACCCAGCTTAAATAGCAGCTAAATAGACTTATATTCTACTTGTTCTTTTTTAAAATGCGAATTGGCATTGAATTATGTAAATTATGAATTTATCTGTAAAATGAAAAATTCCGAAAAAATGTAATCGTTATTTAAGGTCGTATAATTCTTCGTGTGACTTTTGGTAGAAAATTTTACGATCTAAAACAACGAATTTGTAAAACGATTTACATATCTTATAACTGTAAATGAATTCGTAACAATTTATAATTTCTACTGATACTTAAAATTTTAAAATTGTAGCGGAATTCTGAAAATACCGCGTAAGGTGATATATTATTGGCCGTTCACTTTATACCTATAATTAACACTATAATAGACATCATCGTGTTTTTTTTAACGGTCTCTACAATTGAATTCTAAGTTATGAAATCTACTCACAAAAATCACGAGAATCGGTTGAGAAAGGCGACCTGTAGAGGAAAACAGCCGGAAATCCACCGGACATACGAAAGCATCTTTGCCTAAGCTGAAACGGAGACCTTCGTTTCACTCGGTTTATAACTGACTAAACCCATTGACCTTTTGAAAGAAGCCCCTTTAATCATCATCATAATACTTTATTTAATTTATTATTTACCGCAAGAACTTGTATGATGTTGAAAAAGCAAAGTTTTATTTATTTTACATACCCCGTATCAGCTCAAGGAGGTCCACTACTGGACATAGGCCTCCCCCAATTTCATGGGGGGTAAATGCCATACCCTCTCCACCGCACTCCAGGGATGCTGCTGCCCATTCCACGGCGGTCTTAGTCGTAGTTTTAGAACATAACCGGGGTCCGGTACCTATCGCTAGATAAAAAACCGTACCCCAAATGAGTCGTAAAACACGAATGTCAACAATGACTAGCGTTTCACTAAGTCGTTACTTAAGGTTATTTAGGGCAAAGGTCCCATACAATACCAAGGGCGGTTAAGCTCGGCCTCGAGCAGTGATCTCCGCTGTGCCAATATGCTAATAGCGAAACTTTTGTTTACAGTTCAATACCTCTAAAATAACACCCCATAATGCGACGAGATATTGCGTGCGTATTTCCTATTTCGTGTCGGATCGTGGTCGTATTCCATCAGGGAAGGTTCATATCCAGGGGTTCCTCGGGCATTTACAAGACGACACTCATTTTACAAAGTCGACCTTTTACTGCCACTTCAACATTATTGTTACAAATGTCACGCAAAATACAACGAACTAGTGATTTCGATTCTCAGATACAGTCACACCAACTCCATTTCTCCGCCAGGAGCCTTCGTCTTTCATGCTCTTGGCAAGAACGCGCTCCTAGATTTTATTCATTTTACATTCCTCATTTTGAAACACGGCGCTTGATCAGTCAGGTGTGCGAGACACACTGATATTGAAATAAGGAGTATAATAGAGTGCCTGAATCGTCATCTACCCTCCTGGAACGAGGTCGAGATATGATACTACAACGTGCCAGATTGTCAAAGCGACTATACACCTAATTGCTATACATAGCTAGGCTAGAATGGCTTAAATATTCACGAGAACTCGGGTCTTACTGGCTCTCCGGCACTACATGAAATTTAGGATGCCCCCATTGTGCTCTTGTGACAAATGACGTGCCAACTTGGCAGTGTAGATTACCCAAAAAGAGATATGGATCTAATAGGTGACTGGGCGTTTAAATAGGTGTGCCTTGTGGTTTATGCCGACGCTATGTTGTTTTATGATCATTCTGTGCGTTGTTAATAGTTGTAATTAGAACAAAGTGTAGTTTTAGTACTTATAACGTGACTGGATTCGGTGCAAGGACTTTCGCTCGACCCACTAACGTTACGCTGATATCATCAGCTGTTTTAAAACAATAAATTAAAAGTACGGCGAATGTTACTTTGAGTATTAGGTGCTAGATAAAGAAACATTAAAAATACCTAAACTATTTCGTCTGTAATTCAACTTTTTTGTTAATACTCAGTTACAGACAAAGAAAGTGAGGGAAGCTTATGGCATAGGTAATAAATAAATATTAATTTAAGGGACAATTTTTACACAAATCGAACTAGTCCCATTGTAAGCTCAATAAGGCTTGTGATGGGTACTAGACGACAATATATTTTATAGATATATACTTAAATACATAGAAAACATCCAAGTCTCAGGAACAAATGTTTCTGCTCAAACAAACGCCAATCTCTCGCAGGCTCGTGTGTTTTTATTTATTCACTTGACCTGTCTCCGGCTAGCTCGCCTGTAGCTCTTGTGATCGCTTTCAATCTGATCTATAAAGAACGGGAAGCAGTGAACGAACAGCGACAATAGAATACGCAAAATTGCCAGTAATCGCGCGACATACCATCATCATTGCGACAACACGTTCTAACTCCATGATACACAATTTCTCCCGAACACAAAGTCTGCTCGTGGTCTGTTCTACTTACGAACTGTCATCATCATCATTACCATTTTTGCGTTGGAAAAATACATTTTCACTAACATGAAATGAAATATTGATGTTATGTTCCTTATAATAGGCTGCGAAGTATGACGTTTCAGGTGCGGCTAGGACGAGAGGTCGTTAATGGAATTTCGTACAAAGCTTGCAGGCCTAGGCCGGCAAAGTCCTCTTTTTTTAATTCCAGTCCACATAAATTTGTAGCACAGGCGTCATAACATTCTGCCACTACCACCACTACCACCACAGATTTTTTGTTGCTTATTTCATTGCATGTTTGAGAAAAGCACTATCCTACCTCGGCGGGAAATATAGGGTTGCCGGCCTCTGCAGTAATTTTTCTATTACGTATCCCACCCGGTAAAGATCTGGGTGGGTATAACGGACTATCCTGTTAGACCGTACTACCGTCTAAAAATCAAAATATTACCGGCTACGCCTTTAGTGGGGCGCCGCAGGATCGCAGATAGCACTCTACTGCGACCATCATCATTACCCTATAGGGTTAACCCAGTACAGTTGCGTCCTGAAGGACGCCCGGGGTCCGCTACCTAATTCCAAGAATTGGCGTAGGCAGTCGTTTTTGCGGAAGCGACTGCCATGCCATCTGACCGTCGAACCCAAGGGGGAAACTATACCTTATTGAAATTAAAGCTTGTTTGGCTTAATGAACTGTAAAACATTATTTGTCACGCTATTTTATTTCTCAAGTCGTCGGCACCTAGTGAAACGTTTGAGACTACATCAGTCGAGGAATTTGATTTCAAGGCCACTTCGTACCTTCTCACAGTGAAAATGTATATGAAAGCTGCTAGAGATCTCATATTGTTGTCACTGTGACAAGGTACGAAGTGGCCCAGAAATAAAATTCCTCGACTGTGCAGTGAAGGTTGTATACCTGTATTTGGCGGTGGACACTTTGTTGTTAAGGAACTTCTGCGGCTGTGGACGGTTGACGAATATCACGCGGTTCTGGACGTCGCCGGGCGTGCCGTCTGTCAGCCCGGACGTCGTCGCCTCGTCCTCATCTGAAAAACGAGACTGCATTCAGTATACGAACTCAAACTTAGTAGAGCGGACAGTGAAGGCTCCAAGAAGGGGCAACCAGACGGTTCAGCATGGAATTCCTATCAGTAATTGCAAAGCCTCTCATAGACTGGCGTGGCCTGGCCGCGGCGGTCAATGGTAAACTTGTCAATACTAAACTTGTCTATCAAATTTACTATTGACCGCCATCGCAGGCCGCGCCAGTGTGATTCAGGGTTAAGCAAGTCATAAGATAGAGTGTGACAGTGAGATTCATGACCTTGGTTCTCTCGCTATATGTTACAGTTTACAGGAGGATGCTGGACGGCCTGGATACGACTACCGATCCATAATATTTTTGAACGAGGTATCCAAAACGATACCACATACGGTTTTTTAGGAAATAATAACTAGATTGTAAGACAAGGCTTTAAAATAAGCCATATTACTGCAATATTCCCGCACGAGGTGAGGGAAAATAGTTCGGGGGGTCATGTGGCTTTTAGACCAGAGTTATTCACTCTATTTTTCACTTGGATTGCGACAAAATTAATAAACAAAGATTATCCTCCTAAAAAAGACAATAAATTTAACAGCTAACATATAATAAACTAGCTGTTTGTTCGGAACTTCGTCCGCGTCTTCGCTCCTATTGGTCGCAGCGTGATGTTATATAGCCTTAAAGCCTTCTTCGAGAAATGGACTAACCAACACAAAAAGATTTTTCCAATTCCTACCAGCCCTTCCTGAGATTAGCGCGTTCAAACAAACAAACTCTTCAGCTTTATAATATTATTTATATAGTATAGATAAATAAACTAGTGGCTCTGTGAGCTGTAGACCTAGCATTTTTTTTTTCAAATTTGAAAATTTCCGAAATCTGACTGGACTAAACAAAACTATTATAATTATCGAACCTGCTCACAAAATTTCACGAGAATCGGTTGAGAAATGCGACCTGTTGAGGAGAACATCCGGACAGACTGACATACGAAAGAATTTTTGTCGAAAGCTGAAACGGAGACGCTTCGCTCCCTTCGCTCGCTCGGTCAATAATTTGGCCCTAATGTTTCACTAGACCTAATGCATCATTCTTCGAAACAGTGAATTTCTTGGGTTTTCTTTGAATACTCATATCCTCAAATAGAAGTCATTAGATTAGGTTAGGTTATTTATTGGTGAATTTATTATGGCGATGTTTTTTTTAATCATGGTCAAATTAAAATGTTTTGCAAATCATAAATATGTATACACCGGGGGCCTTTTGCCTAGGGGTTAAATGTACTACTTTAGCCCCGGTTGAAAAGCCTTATATGACACACATTTTTAAGAATGAGAAGTGGAAGATAAATTGCGTCTCATTCTACGTGTAAGGGAGATCCCAAAAAAAAAAAGATTCAACATTTCATTTTTTGAACTGTGTCAAGCAACCAGCGTGATTGGTTTCTACTAGTAAAGGTCACTGGACTAAGCCGCGAATGGACGGACGAACGATGCTGGACAGACGGACATGTTGAAACTATAAGGGTTCCTTGGTTACTACGGAACCCTAAAAACAATACGAAAGAAACTTAATTTCTACCTACTTAATTCGAAACGAGAAAACGGTTACTTGATTAAACGCAACGCGCTTTTAACTCAGTTTGCAGCCGGACATAATGAAATTCTATTCAAATTAAATTTCTGCAATCTATTCCCGCACTGGCGAAGGTAGATGGCTGAAAATCCTATTTGTGTAGCAAATTGAGGTAAGCTTTTAAGTCATGTAGGAAGAGATCGCTTAAATGCGACGAGACCGCCTGTGTAGCAACATTATTAACCGATTTCAATAGAAGGAAGGAGTTTCTTAGTTCGTCTGCATGTTTATTTTTTGTATGTATGTTTCCCGATAACTCTTGACCACGTAGGCGAATTTTGATAATTATGTTTTGTTTCAAAGCAGGTACCCCCAAGTTGGTCCCATATAAATTTGGTGAAGGTCTGATGATGGGATCCAGGAGGAATCGAGGGAACTCCTCAAATTTGATAGCCAATTATATGTTTTATTTGGGTATAAATTGTTTAGTACACAACTCTTATAACATTTTTCTCGTTTATCGTACTGCAAAAGAGGATGTTTATTATTTTTATTATGGGCGAGTTACTGCAAAACAAATGAGTCGCACGCTACTTTGTATTGACCCTCAAATCTCCTGTCAATTCTGCGGAAGACATGCCGCTCCCGTATTAGCGTAGGTACAGTCAACTACAGAGAAACATGACCCCCTTTCCATAGAAGATTGTATGCAGGGGGGTCAAGTTCCTCAGCAGCTGGCTGTACATTCGTAAGAAAGTGTTCCTCTACGTAATGTTCCTATCACGATATTTGAATATAAGTGATTGTGACACTAATCTCTAACCCCCTTATTCATAAAACTTAACAAACCTCTGTTAACTAAAAGTTGTTTTGTCCCTTTCTCACAAACATAAATGTCAAAGTGACAGATAAGGACAAACCAACTTTAGCGGCTTGTTAACTAATATAGGCTTGATGGTCGTTTATGAATAAGGGGGTAAATGTATTTAGTTTATAGATTTCGAATGTGCTGATGTCAACAATCGTTGGGAACCTTGAATAAATAAATAAATAAACGACTGAAAATTGGAACGAAAAGCCGAGACACACCGAATGCGTGCGCAGCACGTGCGCGTGCGCGAGTGCGTGGCGTGCGCGTTGCATCGTATAAAATGTCATTGTAGATGACACACCGAATGCGTGCGCAGCACGTGCGCGTGCGCATGTGCGTGGCGTGCGCATTCGGTGTGTCTCGGCCTTTACATGCAATATAAAGTAGCAAAATAAAATAGTATTGATCACAACTAAGCTCATGGTGACATTCACGTCAGTAACAACGGGCTCTTATTAGGGTATCTATTATTCATAGCAGTGTAAGCCCATCATCAAATTATACGTCATTATTGGGAAATTACTTTATATGGCGGCTGTTGAACGAGGCGCAATCAGTAGGTATTCTATATTCGCGAAAAAACCGTTTCTTTATACCACGTCGGTGGCAAACAAGCGTACGGTCCGTCTGATTACAAGAGATCACCGCAGCCTATGGGCGCGTGCAACTCCAGAGGTGTCACATGCTCGTTGCCGACCCGTTAAGAAAGAAAGAAAGAAAATACATTTATTAACGTCTTTACACAACATATTACAAAACATTCATGAATACACAACAGACGACGCTAAAAACGGCGCTAAACAGCATAATGCCACGGCAAACCGCGACGCTGGTTTTCAGTGGGGTCCTGCCTTAAATCTATCGAATGACGACACAGACGCAAACAACATAAATTATATAAACTAAAGAGAAAAATAAATCATTTGACGTAACTGCTGTGAGTATGATATTAGGACTTAAATTTAAGAGTACGTACGTAAAAAAAACAAATACAAAGAAATGTCACTATTATAAGGTAAGACATTAAGTAAAGTAACAATTGTGAAATGAGTTCAGCCACCATATCGAAACATTATATAAAAATAAAATCATAAAAAAGGGTCGCAAGATCCAAAACTAACTATCCAATTGATTTTTTAAAAGTAGTGTCCGACATTTTAATTTAAAATTAGTGACTGATTTTAGCGCAGGAATAGGCGGAGGTAAGTTGTTCCAGCATTTCGTGGCAGCGAATCTAAAACTACCACGAAATGCGGCTGATTGGTGACGAGGACAGACAAGCTGCAGAAATCTAAAGGACCTGACTTCTTTAGACCTGGAGTTATGTGCCCAGGTCAGCTTATCGTAGAGGTATGAGGGCAACTGGCGGCTTAAAAATGTATACACTCCTATCTTGAAGAACCCAATACTGTAGTCCCTCGGGAACACCTCGGCAGGGACCTCAGTCTAAAAC
The DNA here is from genome assembly GCA_905163555.1 of Notocelia uddmanniana. NCBI lineage: Eukaryota > Metazoa > Arthropoda > Insecta > Lepidoptera > Tortricidae > Notocelia > Notocelia uddmanniana. The sequence continues at coordinate 32,074,657 of LR991055.1, forward strand.
CGGAGCGTCCGAGGGAGAAAAAATCCCTGAAACCGTACCGTACGCGACCATTTAGGTTTAGGTCATCAGTAAAAAATAAATCGTACGGCAACTATATACTTAAACGCAGTATTTCATGTTTAAAATAGCAATTTTCTTCTTTTTCCATACAAACTTAGTACGGGGCCCGTGGGTTGTGACGTCGTAATTTTCTGTCTGGCCTTTTTTTGGATTCCACCTTTGACCCTCATTTGCGGCTTTTGCTGTGATTTAATCGTAATTGGCCCCATACAAACATTTAATCCCCTTTCAAAACTAGTTCGAATGGCATCATAAATATCTTTTTTTGGAAAGAGGCCTACTCCTATATCAAATTGCCAAAGTTCATTTAAATCAGTTTAGTCTTTTAATCATGAAAATAGACTGAAACCATTCCTTTACCAACGTTCATCGAAATCAGTTCAGCCTTTTAATCATGAAAATATACGGGTCAGGACCAACATTTTTGGACCATCGTTAAGTCATTTAGTTCGTCTACAATGTCATTAATTCCGCTGTGACACGAAAGTTACCTATATAAATTGTTTGAACAGTTTTGGTGTCACAGCGGAATCAATTAACCCTTAACTTGGCAACGTCCCCTGGGTTTCCCACACTCTTTGACCGTCTTTTTGTATTTTTTTCTTGATCAGTATGAGTATGACTGATGATGATGATGAAACCGAAGCATAAGTTTCCACACTAAATAACGTCTGGTGAAAGACTTCGTCTTTCCTATCTTCATGTATGCGGTAGAAACATGGACAATACTAGCCAGGGAGAGACAAAGAATAGACGAATTCGAGATGTGGTGCTGGAGACGAATACTCAGGATACCCTGGACAGCCAAACACACTAATCTGTCGATCCTTTCCCAGCTCGGTGTCAAAACACGTTTATCCACTGTTTGCCGGCAACGGCTACTGTCATACTTTGGACATATAACGCGCAGCGATGCTGATAGTCTGGAGAAACTGGTCGTGGTTGGTGGAGTGGAAGGCAAGAGGGCCAGAGGACGCTCACCAACTAGATGGACAGACCAGGTCAAGGTAGCCACGTCCACAAGCAAGTTTCACCAAGCAGTGAGGGCTACCATGGATCGAGACCGATGGAGACAAGTCATCAGATCAGCGACATCAAACAGTGATCACGATCCTCAGGAATGAGAGACCGACTGCAGAGAGAGAGATGAGTATGACTATTCAGCGTCACCGAGGCTTGAATTAGGGACATTCTCTATTTCTTGCCAAGTTAAGTTAAATTGTAGACGAGTTAAAAGCCTTAACTATAGTCCAAAAATTTGTACTTTCCTTACCCATATCAGAAAGACAAATGTATTTAGTTTCAGCAAATGCATTTAGTAAATCACTGTTTTCTAACATCTTTATTCTTTAGTATGGTATACATAAGTATTTTCCCCTCACTAGCTCGGAAAGCCGTCTTTTATCCTTTGAAACAAGCGGGTAAAAACGCATTTTATCCACAAGTGGGGAAAGTAATTTGACCTTGGAGCGTGTTTGAGTAGCTTTTGACAGATAACAAAACGTAAAACGCTCCTAATAATGGTTCGTTTGATATCAATTATCATTAAATAAATGATTTGAGAATTTTATAAAAAATACCAAGTTTAGCTTTATTTAATGATTTAAGTCGTAAACCTTAAAATTATATAACTAACATTTTTTTATAATGATATTGAGTATAATTGTAAGCGCACAAGTTGAGTCGATGCAATTTCAAAACGCAGAACGTCAGAAATGTCATCATTGTCAATGTCAACTAAAATATACACATCTTGTCATTGTCACCGACTCCGACTCACGTAAATATTATACCCAACTTCCAGAGTATTTTGATATAATATCGTAAAAATATCAGTGATTCCAGTAATGAAAATCATGCCTGTGGAACTGTGTTTTTTTGCATGTTGCAATTTCCTCGCTATAGTGAGGAGAAAAGTTTTGTGTTACACACGGGTGCAAAGTTGTATTTTACTTCTCGTGTGTTAAAACACTCGCTACGCTCAGGATTCTATTTTTTTCAATTCCACACTCGCGGGTAAAATACAACTTTCAACCCTTGTATTGTATAACAAATAACTATTAGAGCTCAGTCAAAAATATCACTAAATATTAGTTTGGCCGTAATCCAATTGTGTCGCACTTTACTTAACTTTGTCCATTTATGCACAAAAATATACGATGCAGATTAAATGAAAAGTATTATTATGATCTATTTATTGTTTTTTTATAAATAGATCATAATAATAACTACAACTTAGAAAAGTTGAAAAACCCCCGACCTTTTCATTTCAAAGCTCAATATCTCAAAAATGGCTGAAAATATTTTCATGAAACATGGCTAAAGAACACTCGGGATAAAATTATCTAGGACAGATTTTTTTTAACGAAAATCGGTTCATTTGTTTGGGAGCTACTATACCACAGACAGACACGTTAAACTTATTAGATTACCGTCAGCCAAATATTCGTTGGAAAAAATGCATCGACATGAAATACTTAACGATAAAATTGGGCGATAGCTCCGAACCGGGCTGTTATATAACACCCCTCTCTTTTTGCGTTGGGGGTTAAAGATAGGATAAGTACGATGACAAATGCATAACATACAAGTTAATTATGTTGACAAAGTCTTAAAAATAAGTCTGACGACTCGGATTGTTTAATATAATTAGCATTGCCATTTTTGACTACTGCGCGTCATTTGAAGGTCATATAGTATGAGACCATTGTGTAATAAAGATTTAAATAAACATAGCATATAAGACAAACAATACAAGTAGGTACAGTCACGGTACGAAAACCTTCGTCTGTTACTAAATTATAAATTAAAGGAAAAGATTGAAATTTTTTATGCTCCGAGCAGGATTCGAACCTAATCATCGGGCATACGCGGCCGATCGTTCTAGCCTCTGAGCTATCGGAACAACCAAGCTCGTCCACGAAATCCTTTACTAGTTCCCTCTTACAACGCCTTAGGGAGGCGTACAGCGACATCTACCTCTAGTTCTCTTATGCAATCATAGGTATACAGGATGTTCAAAATACATTGATAATGTTCAGCTACGTTCTTAGTCAGTCATTACATTAGTCATGTCAGTTAAATATTCATTTACCGAATAATAAGCCTTTTGTATTAAAAAAATATTCAAAGTTTTTTTAAAGTCCGTATTGCTATCTTCATCTCGAATGGCATTCGGTACTCGTTTTTGATGGGGCAGCTACCAATTGGTTACGAAATCTGTAACTTGAAAAATATTGAAATTGTTCAGGATTCAATTGTACAAACAATGCAATTTCTAAAATATATAGACAAGGAAATGTAAGAATTTGTAGGTTTACAAAATGACGTTTACAGGTTTCAGTTGGGCATTTCAAACGAATGCTATTATCGTCAATGCGATATTCGCATTCGTTTGAAATGTAATGTTGGCAGGACTGATAAAAGTCGACATTTGCTTGCACCTAAGCAGCAAGCAAATGTCGACTTTAAGGTGACGAAATCACCTAAAACAATTGGATATTATAGCATAATTAAAAGGATAAATTCGTTATTTTCACTTTCTGGCGGTATATTTAGTCGCCAGCAAAATTTGCCTAATGGAGGATTTACACCAAACGGCCGGAGTCGGCGCACACGCCACCAGAGTCAAAGGAATTCGAGCCCTCCATACAGAAGCTAGAGTATCGAAACGGCAGCGGCAGAGTCGGCGACCGGCTGCCCGCAACCCATTCAAATATGAAATCTAACTTCTGTATGGGGGGTTCGAATTCCTTTGACCCTAGTGGGGTGCGCGCCGACTCCAGCCGTTTGATGTGAATCGTCCATAAAGAAGCCGGAAATTCGCGACGACCTATCTACTCATAAAACTGACCGCGGTAGACGACGGCTTCTAGTACTTTTTAGTCCTGCAGAGTACAACTTTTTAGTATTAAAATTGTATACTTATTACAATTTCTCTAAGTTCTTGCATAAAATAGTTACAAAACCACTTATTTTTATTATAATTTACCAAGGGCCAGCTTTATTTCGGAAGAACGCCAAGTACAACCTGATAACCATAGGTAGAAGGGATATTATGTACGTCAGTATGAGGCCCAGCGTACAATTTTTTGTACAAACCAAAATTGATTTGAACTAAAAATGAATAACAAAAGAATTCCTAATTCAAAAACACGATAATTTTTATGGGCCTCAGGAGGTTAAAGCTGAGCTACTATACAGGGTGACCCAATACTATGCCACATGAAGGGAAAGTGCCTTTAATATTGAAGATAGGAGATTTTGCTCTATGGATACATTATTTAATAAAAAAAACTAACACGGCATACATAGATTTTTTTTAACAGCCTTGCCTCACCGAGGAATACAATCAACAATGAAACTTGAATCTAACATTTAACGGTGTTACTTTATTTTAAGACCCCATGTTACTTAAGAGGGATTATTTTATTATCACTTAGGTACCCCTCCGATCGGTGTTATTATTTAAAAAAAAACACATTTGTTCGCTTTGGTGGCTACGAGAACGGAAGGTTTTTTTTTATTTACAATGCAGTACCATTTACTTATAAAAAAATCCAAATCAATATTTCTATTTTGCCTTCAGGTTGGCTGGTAGAGAATGCCTCATGGCATTAAGTCCGCCTTTTGTACGTTAAGATTTCTTATTATCGACGACCTGTTTAGCTTAGTTGGTAGTGACACTGCCTCCGAAGCTAGAGGTCCCGGGTTCGAATCCCGGCCAGGGCATTATTTGTGCATTTAGCACGGATTTTGTTCTTGGGTCTTGGATGTTCTCTATGTATTTAAGTATGTATTTATCTATATAAGTATGTATATCGTCGCCTAGTACCCATAGTTACAAGCTTCGCTTAGTTTGGGACTAGGTCGATTTGTGTAAGATGGTCCCCCAATATTTATTATTTTATTTTATTGTGCAATAAAGATTAAATAAATAAATAATGTGTCCATAGAGCAAAACTTTCTATCTTTAATATTATTAAAGGCCCTTTCAGTCGCACAGTCGTGGGCCGGCCAGTATAATTAAAAGCATGTCCAGAATCAAAACCTACGTCTACTCAAACGCGTCAGAAAGATAAATAAACATTACAAAATTTAAAGGCCCGGTGATTTCATAGTGATGGACACATAAAATTGTCAGTAACTATAATGTTAACGGTAACGTACAGGCACTTATATTAATAGTACATTACTACAGAGGCCGGGACGAAAGGGGTTGCCGGCCGAGCGAGCGAGGCCGGATAGGTCTAAGGCGGGCAACCCCATATTTCCCGCCGAGGTATGTATAGTGCTTTTCTCAAACATGCAATGAAATGAACAACAAAAATATCAAAGTTTTATTTTTAATACGCATAGTGGCAGAATGTCATGATGCCTGTGCCACAAATTTATGTGAAATGGAAATTAAAAAAGAGGACTTTGCCGGCCTAGGCCTGCAAGATTTGTATGAAATTCCATTAACGACCACTTGTCCTAGCCGCACCTGAAACGTCATACTTCGCAGCCTATTATAAGGAACATAACATCAATATTTCATTGCATGTTTGAGAAAAAATAATAAAGTAGTAGGATTGATAACATATTCGGATGAAATTTTGGTTGGCTATAGTTTGAGTTCCGCCCCAGACACATTTTATCATTGCATACAGGAACACAAGCTGAAATTGTAAATTTTACTAAAACTTCTAAAATAAATATGGATTAAAAGAGGAATTAACATCTAAGAGGATGAAACACCAATCTAGGTTAGGTACTGTGTTGCCTTCAGTCATTGTATGATGTACAGTCGAGGAGTGAAAAGGTTCATAAAATTTTCAACTCTATCCATCTGTTACCGTTAAGGTCGAAAAGTGACGAACTTTTTCTTTCCACATACATATCTTGCTTATTATAAGATTAGTTACAAGTTATTCGCTAGTCAGATTGGCCAATTAACTATCATAAATCATAATCCTATAATTCACAAAACGTAATGAAAAAGCAACAGCACGGCCTACAGCAGATAATCGATCTTAACGTCTGCTATATTAGTACTTTTTAAAACACAATTAAAATTAGGTTAAAAATAAAATTCTTTACATAACATACCTAGACATTACGAATTTCATGACTATACACAACATCCGATATGGTCTAGTGGCTAGGATACCTGGCTCTCACCCAGGAGGCTCGGGTTCGATTCCCGGTATCGGAAATCTTTTTTATTTTTTATTTTTACTATACTTTTTTTTGGCTTCTATTTTCATTTCACAATCGGCTGACGACGCAGAAGATTACGCAGAATACATTTATCTATAGAAAAAATTAAATTGTTAACTGACGTCGAACGCCTTTTTCATATTCATCGATTACCGCATTCAGTGCTACCGACGCACATGTGCGTTCGCTTCTACGCAAGTTTGTTCCTGGGGGGCGTAGCGGGCAGTGAATGTGTAAAGAGCGGGCACAGCTTCTAAAATAAAACGTGTGATAGATTATCGTCAGCCAAATATTCGTTGGAAAAATGCATCGACATGAAATACCGATAAAATTGGACGATAGCTCCGAACCGGGCTGTTATTATTAACGCTTTCCGAATTAATCTGATACGAACCGGTATAAATCTGGTCTCCGGTTACGTATACTTGTTGGGAATCAGAGGTCAAATTATACGAGGAACTTCACAGCGTCGAATAAAATATATTGCGAATAAATAGCCTGAAAGGCAGCCAACTATGACGCGACCAATAAAAGAAGAGAAACCGTTATCTTTGTCATCATTGATCACAGGATCGTTTTAGCGTTACCAAAGAAGATATATGCGTTACGGAATTATACAGGGTGATTCGGGAGACGTGAGCAAGATCAACACTACAGAATCAGTAGATCATAAGCTACTGCTTCGTACCACTATTAGTGAAATTAACATTCATTTATCTTTGGTGTTGAAAACAAAATGTATTTATTTATTTACGAAATTCATGGTCACTCTACAATTAGAATACTTCAGTCAAGTCATACGTGTCAAATTGAATGTCATCCGAGTCCGATTACTTTTGAAATATCGTATCTCACTCAATGTGACAATTTACTTTCTTTGAAATCAAAGTGCTGTCATAACATTAACTTAACAAAAATTAAAATACAAGAAAAAGGTATGGGTGTTTCACTTAAATACAATGGTGAACGATTCATTGCCATTTACTATGTATGTAGTGTTGGTCCTGCTCACGTCTCCTGAATCACCCTGTATATTAATTAAATAGCATTTGCTTGCAGTTTTCGTCCGCTTACTTTGTGAACCGTAGTCCCATACATCGTACTTCCAAACCTCCATTCCATTACTTCTCCGAAGGCACTCATTCTAATTAAATATTATTGTTGAGATATTAATATTATTATTTATTTATTACTCGCGTCAGATAGACACTCGTTCGCAATTTTCCACTTACGTCCCTCTTTAAACAATGTACTATTATGGTCATACGCATAACGAATAAAACGGTCGAAAATTGAAGCCTAGTTAATTGTTATAGCCTTTGTACAAAGTTAACGTCGAAATTAGCCGTTAATAAGCAAAATACACCCGAGTCACCCCACGCTCGTACAATTGGAGCAAATAGGTTTAATCAGCCACTTATAACTGTTCTGCTATTCACAACTGCGACGTGGACAGCTCAGTATACCTATAACGTTCATTTTCCCAACGCATACTGGTGAAGAATCTAGAGGTCCAATTATATTGGACGAGGTATGAGGCGTGAGGCAACCGATTTTTGAACGGTGGGGTTTGTGCTGGGTCGATCTGGAACGTTTCGGTCATTTCAGTTTTCATAACGCCGAGTGGCAAAATTCCAACACGATCAATTTAGTATTACGAGAACGTGTTTGTATCTAAGTGCCTCAAAGTAATAAGTAGCATTTTGGTATTAATTTCAACTTTTGGCGACATACTCCGAGCAATATCCTATGATTCCTTTTCATCACGTTATTGATTATAGTTACGTCCCATACGGATAACTGGAGGACCGTCTCAGAGAGATAGGTCTCCGGCATGTAATAGACAAGCACACGACATGAAAGAAAAGCGACATCGAAGAAACGTCCTCTTTTGTCATGAAGACAAATGGAATCAAGTACATAACTATGGCAATTGATATCTTACCTATGTGTAGGAATCTGTAGAAATGGAAATTTGGAAACGTACATGAGTCAGTAGTATACGAATATGACCCATATAATTTTTTGATCGTAGCTGGTCAGGAATCTGTGGTTGTGTATACGTACCCAGCCGAAGGGATAATAAAGCCCTAATTTCATGTTACCTCACGATGACTAACTAACAGGCAAGGTGTGTTAAATAAAAGGCGTTACACAAACATGCAACGTGATAGATTTTATGAGCCTGCGTACCTACCTTACTACCTCTACCCAACTATGCAGCAATATTGCTACAGTGCGTCACATCGTTTCACAACTTTCACAGATAGGGAAAGCATAATATAAAAACAAGATCGTTTATATTACTATAATGTGAACAATGTTGTTATGTATATTACGAGAACAATGTTGTTACGTATATTATGAGATGGGTCACTCAATTCTTTAAGGTCGACTATCACTCGACAAGTTTCGGACCGGTACGCAGTCACGTCATGAGCGCTGGTCCCGGCGTCCTGTTTAGCACACTAAACACTATACCTTCACCTAGTTATCTATATTTTGTTATAATTAAATAATTTATAACGAACTCGAACTAAGTGGGGACATATAAACTAAAAATTGATGACATAAGGACAGGAGAGCTGGCAGCTTCCTCGCTAAACGCGCAAGCATTGCGATTCAGCTAGGGCTAGGACACGCTGCCAGCATCCTCGGTACCTTGCCACAGGGCCTACATATGTTAGAATTAGATTTATAGTTTTATAATTATTTATATATTGTAGGTATATTTTAAGTGAGTTATTTGGTCGTTTATGTTATCTAATGGTATATTTACCTAGGTACTTATTAATATATCTGTATTGAGTAAATTATTTTGCAAATTTATTTCGCCAAGTTGTTTCTGGTTGTTTTGTTCGACAAGGTCCACGTTGGGCTTTGGTCGTTTATAGGGTTTCCCAGCCAAAATGGTACCCTTATAGAATTTTGCATTTTTTGAACCAGAAACGCTTGACTATTTAGCATCATCGAGGCTTGAAGCGCTGCGATATATAGTTAGGTACTTAGAGTACGTTTGGAGAATTATATAAAGATCCTGTGTCGGCACTCCTAACGTGTGGAAACCTTAGCGCTGTCCAGTATTTTCGTTAAACTGGTAATTCTCTGTAATCGGTTGCACGAAGGACGTCGGGGCGGCATTATTCAGCGATAAATCTCGGAAATTGTCCATCAGTGTATCGTTCTGTCTACCCAAGTTACGATTCACAACCTGTCTCAATTCGATACTGAATAACTGGACCTCAGGATTCCTTACAAAACTGTGTAATGGGAGACCAGAGTTATACTGGATTGGCATAGGCGAGTTGGAGCGTTGTTAATAGTACATTACTACAGAGGCCGGGACGAAAGGGGTTGCCGGCCGAAGACATATAGACTATCCGTCTAATAATTAGAAAATTTAACAGATTTGTTATGTCACTCGTATGCGCGTTACCGACCTTTATTTATATTTTTTTATACTACGATGGTGGCAAACAATACGCCCTGCCTGATGGCAAGCAGACACTATAGCCTATGAACGCTTGCAACTGCAGAACAATATCAAGAACGCTGCCGGACCTAAATTGCTTTTACGTTGTGCTTTTGTGTGTTTGCGTTTGGTTTGCGTTACGTTTATGTATGTGTAGCTGAGGCCTATGTCCAGCAGTGGACGTCCTTCGGCTGATGTGGATGTATATCTGTAGGAAAACGGATGTTAAATTCACAGCGATAAACTAAGTACATAAACGCGAATCGCAGCAACATACATGGATTATTTAGTTCTTATCAAACGCCCTTGCCGTAGCCGATGCAGCCGCGTCTGGCAGTACATGTGGCATTTACTCATGTCACATAAATGCGTGTTAGTTTCTATACAAACTAACTGACCGCCAGTCTATGCTAACATTACACCTTTGTAACTTTTTATCATCATTATCAAACACTAGCGTTATCCTGAAGGACGCTCGGGGTTCGCAACCTAAACCCAAGAATTGGCGTAGGCCCTAGTTTTACGGACGCAACTGCCTTCCAACTCAAATTAAGATTCATGTCACTCGTGGGTCACGCTGTATATCAACAACAAAAAAACACCATGGGCCATGGAAAATCCACCTGCCTAGAATAGATCGAAGCGAAGATTGCAAGGTGTCAGTAGTATACAGCTACATTGCGATAGTGCTCAAGGCCGCTGCATTTAGCTAGATAAGATCTCTGGAGCGCCTGTACCTGTATGCAACTTGCAAATGGCGGCCTTGGCCGACCTGTGCGCCAAATATGGCCCGCTTCGCAGTATAGCCGTAAGACGAGTAATGGACGATTTACATCAAACGGCCGGAGTCGGCGCGCACCCTAAATCAAAGGAATTCGAACCTTCCAATCCCTCCATGCAGAAGTTAGATTTCATATTTGAATGGGTTGCGGGCAGCCGGTCGGAGCCCTGCCGCCGGCTCTGCCGCTGCCGTTTGGATACGAAGTCTAGTCTCTGTATGGAGGGTTCGAATTCCTTTGACTCTGGTGGCATGCGCGCCGACTCCGGCCGTTTGGTGTGAATCGTCCATAAGGACTTGTGGTCACACAGCGTGCGCGACGCAAAAGGGACGCTGCTGCGCGCCAGAATTTATGTTATCGTCCCGCTTGCGTCGCGTATAGCCCGTGTTGTGTCGATAACCTGTCGATTATTGATAAGAGAATTTTAAATTTGGGTATTGATACGCTCAACCAAATCCGAGTTATTATCAATCGATTGTGGACGCCCTACACCGCCTACCACAGGTACCTGAGTATGGCTTTTCATTTTCGAATGAAACTCTGGACAATAAATAACGTAATTTTTTAAAGCTTGCGGACAATTTTAGAATTTTACACAAATCTATCTAGTCCCAAACTAAGCAAATTTTGTACTATGGGAACTAGACGACGATATACATATACTCAGAAAATAGATAAATACAATACAAAACATCCAAGACTCAGGAACATTTATTCGTGTTAATCGCACAAATAAATGGCCTGACCGGGATCCGAACCCGGGACTACCAGCTTCGTAGGAAGAGTCATTAGGTCACTACCAACTGTAGGTTAAAGTGGTCGTCATTTTAATTAACTTTTCTTATTTACAATTTATTGTGATACTATCTTTTGTCCGCGATTTCGTCTGTTTGGATATCGTTTATATCGTATCTTCATACAAACTTCCTCCTTTCTTTTCACCCCCTTAAGAGATGATTTCCGGGATAAAAACTATCCTGTCCTTTTTCGGTACTCAAACTATTTCTATACCAAATTTCATCTATCTCTATCATCTAAAACGGTTCAGCAGTTTAAGCGTGATAAGGTAAACAGACAGACTTACAAACACTTTCGCATAGAATATTAGTATGGAAGTATGGATGGATATTCATATGTCGGCCTGTTTAGCCTAGTTGGTAGTGACACTGCCTCTGAAGCTGGAGATCCCGGGTTCGAATCCCGGTAAGGGCATTTGTTTCTGTCGTGAGCAAGTACATTTTTTCCTGAGACTTGGATTTTTTCTATGTATTTAAGTATATATCTATTAAATATATCGTCGTCTAGCACCGACAACACTAGGGCTCGGTTTGAAAACCAGCGCTGGTCCTTTGGGGTCAGCACACGCTGAGACTGAGACCCATTGCCACTTTTTATTAATTTTGTTCTCATAGTTACTTACTCTGCTATACTTTTGTTAATTTTAAGCCTTTTTTTTGTAACTGCCTTGTTTTTTTATGTAACTACCTTATTTTCTATGACTTTTTTGTAGCTACCATGTATTTTCTTATTGGTGTTAATTGTGGCAATAAAGAATATTCTGATTCTGATTCACTCATGACACAAGCCTTATTGAGCTTACTATGGAGTAACTATGGGACTAGTTCGATTTGTGTAAAAAAATATCCTATAATATTTATTATATTTATTCATATTGATGGTTTACTATCCATATTATAGTGACACCACGTTAAGTACACAATACAGTAGGTCGCCAACAAATTCCGAATTCGAACCAAATCCAAGCTTCCTGTCACTTCGTGCTCAAAGCTTCAAAACATCAATGAACTCCGCGCTCTCGCATACGTTCCATTCAGCATATATAAACTTTATACAAAAGCAAAATATTCAGAAATTCCGGGGCAGAGGAATTTAGGCAGTAGCGCTGGGCTTCACTCGCTGCGATTCACACACTGCCTCGACTCAGCTCACCACTCAGTCCAGAGAGCAATGTGACTATGTGACCGAAAGATTATTCAGGGTCACAACTTTATGTAACTGGTCATTGCTGCTGGGTCGTCTGAATCGAGACAGTACGGCAATCAATATGACACTTAACTCACCAGCTTTGTACACACACACTTATAAGATTTGTTAAAACGGGTCATTACGGGTCTTATGCGTTTTTGCGTCAAGCCTGGGAACAATCAACGCAGCCGTCAATATACCGTTAGGGCATTTGTTTCTGTGGTGAGCAAAAACAGTTGACCTGAGACTTGGATGTTTTCTATGTATTTAAGTATATATCTATTAAATATATCGTCGTCTGGTACCCATAAACACCAGCTTTATTGCGAGCTTACTATGAGACTACATCGATTTGTGCAAAAAAGTTGTCCCCTAATATTTATTTATTTTTATTTATAGCTACATTGAAGGGGGATGGATAATATTCAATCGGTACGTCAGGGTTTCTAACCTTAAATTCCGCCATTTTCCATGATCCAAATGTCAAAAGAACGCAGATGCTTCGCGGCAACGATCAATCCATCCCATCAATAAATCCTTCAATCACGTATATGGCATTGACAATCACAAGCAACGCAACGATCTATATTCGTTGACAATCACGTCAAGGCTGACATTGGTCGTAGCCGGGCTACTTTAGACCCTATGAGTAAAGATTTATATAGAGATCCTATACGCGTTCCACCAAAAGCGATGGAATAGCTCCGACCACCACCACCACCATATCAGCCCTAGGACGTCCACTGCTGGACACAGGCCTCCCCCAATTTCATGGGGGGTAAATGCCATAATCGCCACGCTTGGCATGCGGGTTGGCGATCGCAGTATCTCAACCGCACTCTAGGATTGCTGCTGCCCATTCCCCGGTGGTCTTGGTCGTAGTTTAAGGACATACCCGGGTCCATGGAAAAGCTCATATGCTGCTAAATTGAGAACTTGTCTTATACGACGGCTAGCGGCTTACTATAAACAAAATCTTTAATTTGGGTGGGTAATCGTTTAAAATGCATGAATGTGATATCAAATAGATCGAGGCAAATAAAAAAGGGTAACTAGGACAAGAACAACATATGATATCTCTCTCTGTTGCTCTTATACAATTCAGTATTAACCATCTATATCTATATTATTTGACGTCTAAGTACTTTGGGGAACCCTGAGACCCGTGTTAGTTAACAAATGATTGACGTACTCATGAGTACTGCAAGCGTTGTGAATACCACAAAGTCCCTGAGTAATCTGCGTCACGCGTATGCTTAGCTGTGGAAGTGAAATTAATAAAATTTCATATTAATTAAAAAATAGGAATAAGAAAATATTAATCAAACATTAAAAAAAATTGTGCTCCGAGCAGGATGCGAACCAGTGACATCTGGCATATGCGGCCAATCGCTCTAGCTGCCGAGGATCGGAACAATCAAGCTCAGGTACGAAATCCTTCACTAGTTCCCTCTTACAACGCCTATTTCAAAATTTCGTTAAATAGGCGTTTCTGCTATAGCTACTTATGGTTCTGTGTAATAAGTATAATATTTTTCAATTTTTTTAATTTCGAAAAACAGACAACAAAGAAAATCTTTAAAATTATCGAACCTGCTCATAAAATTTTACGAGAATCGGTTAAGAAAATGCGACCTGTAGAGGAGAACACCCGGACCATCCCGGACATACAATAGTACATTACGATACAAGGGTTGTAAAACAAAGAAAGGCCGATATCGCAGATGTTTGAGGCCCGAGCCGCAGGCGAGGGTCATAAATATGCGAGAGAGGGCTCTCTGTTTTACTACTCGTGTCTTGTACACAATTTTACGTCACCACTTGGTTAAAAAGGGGGTTTTTCCGGAAGGCAAGGTGTGGTGTAAAATATTTTTTGTTGAAGCTGAAACGGGACCTTCATTTCACTCGGTAGATTAGTGAAATTAACAGTTCGGCACTTACCTACCATGCCGCATGAATAACAACAATAATAAGTAGAGAGTTTTGTATTTAATAAGGTAGAGAAAAGAATCGGGAAATTATTTACCAGTTTTTCTTATCATTGACTATATAAATATTATATACATAAATAATATGGCATACATGAATAAACTATTCTTACAGACCCACGTACACCGGCAGCGAGTAGGTGCGAGTGGTGCGAGTACACGTCAGTCACTTCAAACACAATCGGCCGGCACACCTTGTCAGGAAACAATTACAATGTGTCATGTTTAGCAGCAATTACTCAATTGGCAATACACGCGCTACAGAGAAGCGATTTTTCAGTCCGAAGTCTTTAAATCATTAGGAAGCTCGAAGAACAATTTCGTATTAAATACCGAATGGAAAATATAGTTAATAAAAGAAAATAAATTATAGAACACGTTATTGCAGACAGCCGGCTCGTTAAGGACAGTCATCCGCAATATTGTGGTTTAATTGAATAAAAACGATTTTCCTTTTTATTCCATAACCGCTGATAAGAGAAATACAATTAAAGTCACCAATTATTTAAAAAAAACGGCCAAGTGCGAGTCGGACTCGCGCACGAAGGGTTCCGTACCAGAAAAAAACGCCAGCAACTACTCTGTTGTATGGGAGCCCCCCCCCTTAATTATTATTATTATTATGATTTTAGTATTTGTTGTTGTAGCCACAATAAAAATACATAATCTGTGCAAATTTCAACTGTCTAGCTATTACGGTTCTTGAGATCTAGCTCGGAGAGTGGTAGCCATGAAAAAGGGCTAAAATATCACGTTTTTTGTATGGGAGCCCCCCTTAATTATTATTATTATTTTGTTTTTAGTATTTGCTGTTATAGCGGCAACAGAAATACACAATCTGTGAAAATTTCAACTGTCTGGCTATTACGGTTCTTGAGATACAGCCCGGTGACAGACGGACGGACGGACGGACGGAAAGCGAAGTCTTAGTAAAAGGGTCCCGTTTTTACCCTTTCGGTATGGAACCCTAAATTATCTAACAGGACAATAACTTCGTACAGTCAGCATCAAAAGTAGCTACGCATATGAAGGGATCAAAAGTTCTTATTCCCTTATAATAAAGACTTTTGAACTTTTCAAATGCGCCGCTACTTTTGATGCTGTACTGCATACTCTATTTGTTATATTCTATTTAGATTTAAGCAGTGCGATAACACTGCCCAGACTCTTTAATTGCAGTTATTACATTAGAAATTCGCTTAGCATTTGAAGTTAGTTTCATTCATAAGGAAGTTACTTGAGGAAATGCTCAAAATACTTCCTTGTATTTATTCATAACTTGGAGTTTTCACTTTGTTCTTCCTATATTAAACAACCCGCATTCCACCATGTTCTTATCGAGTTATGTTAATATAGAATTGCAACAAGACATGAAGCCATTTTTAATACGAGACAGCAAATTATGATAATATCCGACATGATAGAATCTCGCGTAACCAATTTCTATGTCCCGATAGCGGGATATTTTATGGGGGAAAAAATATATTAGGTACGACCTATAAATTGAACACTAAAATGAAATAATACATCCAGATTATTACGAACACAGCTTACGATTACAGACGGTTTGGTGCAACCCAATCTTAATAAGTTTCCGTCAAAAATGACATATTTGGTGCCAGTTTTCATTGCCGACTGTGTACCTTTGTTTCCACAATGCAGTCATCAACTTTTCGTTGAGACCGTGCCAATGAGCCCAAACACGACAGGTTTATCTTATGTAGTTAGGAGTTGCTATGGCCACCTTCTGTCCCCATCATTAGATCAGCTCGGCGTTACCATTCCATTGCATTGTCACCGAACTTACATAAGTATGCCAAATTTCTCGTTCCCTGGAAGTTGGGACGACCCCTAGTATGGGATGCCACATGTGTGGATACCATTGCACCGTCCCATCTTTCAGGGACTTCAATTAGGGCTGGGGCTGCTGCTAACACAGCGGAAAACCTCAAGCGGCGCAAATATGCAGTCATTGATACTGGCTGCATGTTTGAGCCGTTTGGGGTTGAAACGCTTGGGCCGTGGGGGCCCGGAGCACATAATTTTTTTCAGCGAGCTCGCAAAGCGGCTTGTGGAGGCAACTGGTGACCTGAGGGCTGGCGCCTATCTCGCCCAACGGATCTCCATTGCCATCCAGCGTGGCAATGCCGCCAGCCTTCTGGGCACCTTGCCACACGGAACAGACCTGGGGCCTGTTTTTTATTTGTAATTATTTAGTTTTGTTTTATTTTAGTTTATAGTTAGTTTAGTTTAGTTATATTTTCCTTGATTACTATTGTTTTGTAAATAAACGTTTCGCGTTTCAAAATTTTCACATGACCAGACATACTAAGAGGGCAGGATAAATAAAAGCATGTGAAAAGATGGCGAAACAGCAAGGGTACGGCAAGGCATTCTCCTTACAAAGGTTGTGCAAGTTTTATTCTTTAGTTTTGGCACTACAGCATTTAATTTTATTTGTATTTGTTATGTTTACTTGTACATATTGGATATACGCAGAACTTGAAGATAAAATTCTCATTAAAAAAAAATATATATAAAAATACTAGAAGAAATAGCTAGCAGAAAAATAATAAGCACATTGACAAAAACTCATAACTGTAGCGCAAACACAAACAAAGAAAAACGTACACAAAGTTTGTATGGAAAGAGCTTGCCTACCCCTTCAAAACGTTATTAAGGTAATAGGTCTGTCAAAAATACATTTTTATTAAGAAACAAACTAGGTAGTCAGTTATGAAAAAAAATAACAGCCAACCACCTAGGTAGTCAGTTAAGGAAGAAAATGAACAACGAACCAACTAGGTAGTCAGTTATGAAAAAAAATAACAGCCAACCACCTAGGTAGTCAGTTAAGGAAGAAAATGAACAACGAACCAACTAGGTAGTCAGTTAAGAAAAAAAATAACAGCCAACCACCTAGGTAGTCAGTTAAGGAAGAAAATGAACAACGAACCAACTAGGTAGTCAGTTAAGAAAAAAAATAACAGCCAACCACCTAGGTAGTCAGTTAAGGAAGAAAATGAACAACGAACCAACTAGGTAGTCAGTTAAGAAAAAAAATAACAGCCAACCACCTAGGTAGTCAGTTAAGGAAGAAAATGAACAACGAACCAACTAGGTAGTCAGTTAAGAAAAAAAATAACAGCCAACCACCTAGGTAGTCAGTTAAGGAAGAAAATGAACAACGAACCAACTAGGTAGTCAGTTAAGAAAAAAAATAAGAGTCAACCACCTAGGTAGTCAGTTAAGGAAGAAAATGAACAACGAACCAACTAGGTAGTCAGTTAAGAAAAAAAATAACAGCCAACCACCTAGGTAGTCAGTTAAGGAAGAAAATGAACAACGAACCAACTAGGTAGTCAGTTAAGAAAAAAAATAAGAGTCAACCACCTAGGTAGTCAGTTAAGGAAGAAAATGAACAACGAACCAAATAGGTAGTCAGTTAAGAAAAAAAATAACAGCCAACCACCTAGGTAGTCAGTTAAGGAAGAAAATGAACAACGAACCAACTAGGTAGTCAGTTAAGAAAAAAAATTAACAGCCAATCAACTAGGTTGTTGGTTAAGAAAAAAAAAGACTAACCGTCCAACCAGGTGGATAGGCTGGTTTGTCGGTTAGTAATAGACGCGCCTGCCTTAAACCCTACAGCAGATGGCTATATAGTTTGCGATAATTAGCTTACATAGAATCGCTACTAAAACCAACTTTCTAATTTCGGTAACCACTGTTTCACCAGACTGAATATTCGAAAAGCAGTGATTGTAATCAGCGACGCCCTATATTAACCTAGGTCGCCACCAAGGGCATCGGTCAAGAACATTATACGAAACGAGATATCCATTGACGAACAAAAATGCTGTACGGGTATTGAATAGAATAGAATAACTTTATTTCGCAATTTTACACTTTATATGATACAGACAGTAGATAAAAAAAAATAGAAAATACAATAAATAAAGAGAGCTTAATGCGAAAACGGAGTCCACTCAGCATAATGTCGATCCACAGAATGTGAAACGACGCTGGTATTATGTGGATCCACATGTGGTGCACTACAGAACTGCACGTCTAAAAATCCGCGTATATCATAGCGATTTTTAGGTCTAAGTAGGTACTAGAGCTATGCACACAAATAATTTCACATGCAAAATAATCAAACCTACCACACG
This sequence comes from Notocelia uddmanniana, assembly GCA_905163555.1. Taxonomy (NCBI): domain Eukaryota; kingdom Metazoa; phylum Arthropoda; class Insecta; order Lepidoptera; family Tortricidae; genus Notocelia; species Notocelia uddmanniana. Next base: position 32,093,315 of record LR991055.1, read on the forward strand.
ATATTATTTTTACATACATTTAAATATAACAATATTGGTCGTACTAATTGATTAAATTGAAACTGCAGTGAATACCGAAATGCCGATTTACACTTTCAGTGCCGGAACCCGCTCGGTGGGCGCTTGTCTCGTAGGCGCTATCCGCTACATACGGTTTTTCGCATGTTATCGGCTACGACCAGACAGAGCTGCGAAATCATTGGTAGTGAAAGTGTTTATTGATAAATTGAATAGAATGGACTCCGCGGTGTTCGGACATGCACTGAAGCGGGCCGTGGTTTACGCAATGTATGAAATATGAAATTGATGAGCACGCGTTTGTCGCTAGTCGCTGTGTGCGTTTTGAAACCGTACAAATGCCGTGAAAGAAAAGAAAGAAAGAAAAACATCTACATATTCGCAGTCCAGAGAAGGAAACAAACGGAGTCAAGTTGACAATAAACATATACAACAAACATAAGAGGTATCATTGAATAAGAGACACGATGGCATGATAATAATAATTTATACCAAAAAAAAACCGACTCCAATTTTGTATATGCTATGCCACAATTTGTAGTTTCCGTGAGCCAATGCTTGAACCTACAGAAAATACCGAAATCGGCATATGCGTGCCTATCAAATTCGAGAAGTTCCCTCGATTCCACCTAGATCCCATCATCAGACCTTCACCAAATTTATATGGGGCCAATGTCGGGGTACCTGCTTTGAAATAAAAAAAGAATTATCAAAATCGGCCAACGTGGTCAAGAGTTATCGGGAAACATACATACATTAAAAAAAAAAACAAGCAAACATGCAGACGAACTGAATACCTCCTTCCTTCTATTGAAGTCGGTAACAAGTAAATTTTTAACAAAAAAACACCGACTCTAAACTTTGCGAGACCCCATCCTCCTGCTATATAATTTGAGGAGTTCCTTCGATTTAGCCTTACTTACCCCATCCACTTGGTATATAATTTGAGGAGTTCCTCCGATTTAGCCTTAAACCCATCCTCTTGCTATATAATTTGAGGAGTTCCCTCGATTTTTCCAAGATTCCATCATCAGATCCAGACTTGGTGACAATGGGACCAACTAGAAAACATACCCTTTCAAACAAAACAAAAGTTTTTGAAATCGTTCCACTAGTCTCCGAATAATCGGTGAACATACTCGTACATAAAAAAAAATATTCCGACGAATTGTCCTCCTCCTTTTTTTGAAGTCGGTAAAAATAAGTGACCGGTTGGTGGACTTATTTTGGTAAGGAACACTAAGTGCCACGAAATGGTCCCGAGTAAAGATGGTGCCGATGCCGGTCTAAGAATCCTGTCAGGGCATGTTTTTTTTGTGTGAGGATCACGAATAATTGTCCAGAGATTTGGATGTTTAGTATTTATTTATCCATCTTTAGATCTATATCTTCGCCCAATAATAGTACAGTCGAGTTCGAAAATATGATCAACAAAAAAAATGTATGTACAAATGGCGGACTTAATGCCAAAGGGCATTCTCTACAAGTCAACCACTGGACCAAACAGAGACACTTAAAATTAGTGCATAACTTTCTAGGCCGGAAATCAGTTCGCGAAATTGATTTGATTGATTGAACCTGCCGAGCACGGCGCTGTCCTGCGTTCCCGCCACGAGATGCGTGCGCAGCACGTGCGCGTGCGCGTGTGCGTGGCGTGCGCGTTGTATCGTATGAAATGTCATACGCGCACGTGCTGCGCACGCAGTTGGTGTGGCTCGGCCTTAACTCGGAGTAGTAGAGGCAATTTTATTACGCGCGAATGTATAAAAATCGACTGTATGCGCATCTGCAAACATGTCTGACGCCTTTATGTCTAATTCATAATCGATACAAGCTACTGAAAAAATAGGCATATACAATATTACGCTTTACTACCCGTCAGAAACCGGGGCATGTCGCTAGTAATCTAATAAAATATCAAACCTTCTTGTTGAGACATCAAAGAACGTTATATCTTTAGTATCTTTTACGGGTTGTTTTACGATTGTTGACTATTCAAATTTTTGTTTGCGCAATTTGATATGAGAAATGCTTATCATATGACTTGTCAAGCAGCAATGAGAAATAAAAAATAATATGGTAAGTATGTGATAATGGCACTGCCATTCATTTTTTTATTCAGGCCAAATAGAAGACCAAAGTAATATCATATAAGGAGCTCAAAGCATTGGCAGAGACCTAAACAAAACAGAGACTAAACAAAATGGCGATTACTCTAACGACAAGAAATAGGCTCTAAAATACTGGATAGGATATGATATAAATACTATATTGATGATGTAGTGGCAAAAGGCAAAAAAACGGACCAAATTCCGACACGCTAACAAGTATACGGCCTGTCTGCCAAACACCGTAGCCTATAGACGCTTACGACTCCAGTGAACAGGGTTCGAAATTATTTTATTGACATTGACGTTGAAGTTTAACGACCGCGTTCGGAAACATAAAATTTTAGGTTATTATCCAATCGATACATAACAAGATAACTATCAAATATAATGAAACGGGTCACTCATGTCTTTAAGGTCGATTATCGCTCGACAGGTTTAGACCTTAAAGACGTGATGCGTGAGTGACCAGTTTCATTACATTTAATATGTCTCAAACTCACGGGAGTTTTCTATGATAACTGTCATTGATAGTTATCCTTTCGAACCCTGCCAGTGAAGTCGCCAGCGCACTTTATTAATTTACTTATTTTGGTTTGTTGTGTTATCTATGGTTGTGGTCTATGCTATGCCCTGCCTCGACCAGAATTTATTATAGTAATGATTGCCATTTGGTAGCCTATTGCTATCAAATGGCAGTTGAGGTAGATGATTACTGATTAGATTACACACACAGCTACTTAACATAATTGCAAAAAAAGGTAGTAGATGAATGAATGAGATTTTAGTGCAGGATTGTAGGTATAAAGCGAATAATATATTGATTATTTTTTAATATAAATATATTACTCGCTTTTGGTTTTAACGATTAATGGTTCATCTACCAATATGTAACCTTTATTCCTTCAGATACCTATTGATATAAATAAAACTATTTTAAATGGTAAATGTTGCATATTATCGCTTAGGTATGTAAAAATATACCTATAATAATATGATCACAGCCATAATCATTTCAAAAATCCCGCTGTCATGACATTTCGTTGTGTGCGTGACCTCAACTCCGGTGCCGATAACTATACTAAATGTGTTGCCATAAAAGTCAGTATGAACAACCAGTGTCAGTACTGTTATTCCACAGGCCAGGTGATACTCAATCTTATGCCAATGTCATTATAGACTGTTAGGGAAAAAATTGCATTAGCCATGCAGTTCCAATTCATTACCTTCATTAAAATTTAATTTATATGTGAGTGAAATGAACGAGAGAACTATACGAGTACATCTGTGCTTACATCAAGTCAAGACTAAAAGTACTAATGGACGATTCACATCAAACCGCCGGAGTAGGAGCGCACCCCACTAGTCAAAGGAATTCGAAACCTCCATACTAGTACAGAAGTTAGATTTCATATTTGAATGGGTTGCGAGCGAGAAGTCTAGCTTCTGTATGGAGGGTTTGAATTCCTTTGACTATTCTTTTGGCGGTTTGGTGTGAATCGTCCATTATAATGTAGGCCTGTTAAGACTAGTTGGTAGTGCCACTGCCTCCAAAGCTAGACGTCCCGGGTTCGAATCACGGTAAGGGCAAATGTTTCTGTGGTGAGCAGAAACATTTGTTCCTGAGACTTGGATGTTTTCTATGTATATAAGTACATATATCTATTAAATATTCGTCGTCTAGTACCCATAACACAAGCCATATTGTGCTTACTATGGGACTAGTTCGATTTGTGTAGAAAATTGTCTCCTAATATTTATTTATATTATTTATATTTATAATCACTGGGATTCTAAGGGGCTTGTAATTAGCATTTACCAATGAATCTCATCAGTAAGCCATGATTGCAATTCGATGGTACAAGATCACCGTCTCAGTTTCCTTGCATATATTTCACATGGTGCCACTGATGATACAGTAATACAATAAATACATGGAACAGCCCCAAAACCAAAACCTTTGATGGTGGGCCCCCCTCCGTTTAGTGTTTGAGAAAAACTGTTAATATTGCTAAATTTGGCACCCCCATGAAACTGCCGCCCGGGGCAAGTGCCCTGGTTTGCCCCTCCTTGGATCCGGGGCTGACAAGGAATGACAATCCGGGAAATTTTTTTGTGTGAGTGACACAAGCCTTTGCCTTCGCTGCAATTGAGACGGTTGTAGTGTTGAGTTTGTGTGTGTACAGGCTGTACACTGATATAGGCTTGTGTGACGATCTTGAGTAGCAGACCTTGTTTCCTTAGGCCATGGTGCCACTTAAGGTGAAGGGGTGGGCAAGCTCTTTCCATACAAACTTTGTGCAAGTTTTTCTTCGTTTGTGTTTGCACTCCAGTTACTATTTTTGGTCCATATGCTTATTTTTTTGTTAGCTATGGCTTGATGTTTTTCTTTTTTAATTTTAATTAATTTTTTGTATTTTTTTTTTTTTTTTTGTATTTTTTTTTGAAATAATGCAAAATTTCAACATCAAGTTCTGCATATATCCAATATGTACCAACAAAAAATAAAATTAAATGCTGTAGTGCCAAAACTAATGCAAAAACTTGCACAACCTTTGTATGGAGAATGGCTTGCCCTACCCTGCGCCTTAAGTCAAATTATTACTGTCAGTTCAACCAATCAACAACACTTTTTCCTAGGATTTGTCCATGCAGTTTTGATATTTTCTGATTTAACTGAAACATACTTGCAGAATATTGTACAGAAATGTAACAATTAAGACAGTGTGACTTTTTGTTTTTTTTTTTTTTATTATAAATCATAATAATCATAAAGTATATCACCGTTTTATCAAATCTAACAAATCAGTGCTTATCAACAATCAAAAGATTAATATCACTGACTCAATTATGTCAATAAATATGCCCTGAATAATTAACGCTAGCCAAACCTTCAACCAATTTGCTTGTAGTACAAACTGATAGCAGATCTTTTATAATCAATAAAAAAAAAGCTAGCTGGGCAGATAGGCTACCCTTTTTTTACGTGGAGAAAACCTATGAACTGATACCTAACAATCAAGAAATGACTGGGGGTCTACTCCAAAACTCGAAATCTGAACTTTGTATGGTGCCGTCCCTTTCACTCTCCTATCGTCCCTTTCACTATCTATATGAGTGAAAGGGACGGCTCCATACGAAGTTCAGATTTCGAATTTCAAAGTAGACTCTCTGGATTATATGGATGGTGGTCTGGATGCCTGATTATGATGCTGGACTGGACTGGCGCCCGATGGATGTGAGTGGCCCTGGACCGGTCATTAAGGCACTCTTTGTGCGAGGCCTATGTCCAACAGTAGATGATAAGATAGATTTATAGAAATGGAGGTAAAGATCATGAGACCAACCAAAACAGGATTTCTCGGCATACAGTGACAGTGCATCGACAGATGTGCTATATGTAGGCTTAACAATGCTCAATCACAGCACTGTCAGCCAAACTGTTATCTTTACATATTGTACAATCAGCATCACAGTGACCATAGGTAGACCTTATCTCTTTGCGATAAGGGTCACAAATGGTCTGTTAACTATGATGAAAAAAGTGTTATAACTTTAAAATTTTAACCCGCCCATGTGCGACGGTTCAACTAACTCAGGGCTAATAATGTCAAAATTGACATACAGCTACTTACATTAGGGTATGTTGATACAAATAGCAGTGAATAAAATAAAGTGAAACTTTAATTTTGTCTTGAACAATGATAAATGAATGGTTTTCTGATGACGATGAAGAGGTATCGAATATATTAGTGCTAACTTTTATAACAGAAGAATCATAGAAAGATCTGGTCACTTTAACTCGCTGAGAGACAATGATTTTCATAGAATTTAAAGAAATGACCCAGAGTTAGTAAGCCCTAAGTTTACTAATTAACTGCATGTTTTGATGCAAGTGGGTCTTACAGGTTTTCTAACAAGGTAATGATTTTCTGAACTCTTCCTCTGATCCAGTTGCCTACTTTGTTAGATCTGGATCTTTGTTATAGTGAAAGGTACTTACGCTGGTTCATCTTGAGCACCATGGCCCGGTAGATCCGGGTGAACGGCGCCATGATGCGGTCCCGCAACTCCCTCAGAGCCATTTAACACTAAACTGTTCACTAACCGCTAAAAAATAAAATCATTCACACGCGCACAGCGCTGATCTCACCCGTATACACTAATTTTGACACACATTTTAACATCCTATACGATTTCCTTAACGGGAAAAAGTAGCAAAAATAAGTTTTTACAAAAAATACTTCGAGCCAACATATTGAGAGTTCAGTTTATTCCGAAAGTGTTTCGCGTAGTTATCATGCGAATTATCGCGCAGTCGGTTGCGTGGAAGTAATTTTAATTTGAGTCGTTCTTGAATGTTGACATCACAAACAACCGCACGAGAGGCCGTGCTCGCTCTGTCATGGAGTGGTTCTATCGATATCGACCGGTCAGCTGCCAACCCGCCCAAGTTCAAGGGCTGGATTATCGTTATCGACATATTTTCACATAGTAATTAATAATTATTATGTGAGCATGTATTTTTATGTTGTATGCAAAGAAAATTGTACGCATTATAATGTTCACTACATTTTCTACATAATGTAGCAGAAAAACATACAATCTATTTTCCATGATAAAAGTTCGTAGAAAAGTATAAATGTCTAGTATGATTACAATCGGTTTTTGTTCATATTTTTTTTGTATGTTTTATTATGAAGAAACTTATTGGTTGAACTTAATGAAACACAAATAAGAGTCCGTAGGAATCTCAGATCTCCATACAAACGTAGTTTCACTCTCATTTCAAAACGTCATGGTGAAAATAACATGAAACTGTATTCACAATGAGATCCGGCATAACTAAACCGGAAATCAGCGTCTGTTGCATGATTTTGTAATACGGAAAAAATACAGCGATTATTAAGGTGTTCATACAAGACCTAAAAAACTCGCTGTATTTTTTTTTTATTACAACAGAAACTAATTTCCAGCCTATTTTGCTGATCCTATTGTGTGTACAAAGTTTCATGTTATTTCAACTCGGCGTTTTAAAATGAGAACGAAACTACGTTTGTATGGAGAATCGAGTTCAGTCGAGCGTACGGGGGACCCTTAAAATGAGTAGCCTTTTCAAATTGATTGATATTAAAGAAGGTCGATATCAACAAAAATGCACATCACTATCATGCAGTATCACTAGCGCCCTCGTGGCGGAATAATGAAACTATTCTGACACTGACTTTCCGTACCCGGTTGCCATGAATAAATTAGTGTGGCCAATTCATTATCTCCTTTTCCCTTGCAACAACGGGCAGATCCGTTTGACTAAGCAACGACGACAAACTTTATTTATAAACATGGACATTTCAATTAAAATATTTACACAGTTACATGAACTTTTTCATTTCTGTAGCCTCCAGGTGACGAGCCGGAGCTATAATCATAAAGTTTAGGTATCTCCTAGGTCTGGCTAATGAAAGTTGAGACTAGAAAATAGCAGCTCGTATAATGTAATAAAAAACAATAATGATACTATAAGGGAACAAAATACATTTTTCTTACTTTGTAGCCCAGTATACTGGGTTTTTGGCAGATGTCCATCCGACATCGTATATAGCGGATAGATGGGGTCATCCATCTGTTACGCCATCAAGCACAAATAAATATTAAAAAAAAAACTTAGGACCTAAGTCAATTTTTGTGCTCAGGCCAAGTAGCAGATGACCTCATCTATTCCCTTATATACGTATTTCGCTAGGCCGGTTACGCGACCATCGTCAGTTTGCGACCACCAAGTATTTATCAAAGAAGATAGATACCTACGTTTTATTCAATTAAATATATTTTTTTACAAACCCTAAGGAAACTGTGAGCCGTGTGTGTTTTAGATAGATAGATACATTTACGTATTGTCAAAACTGGTTTATTTGGTAGTTATTCAATAGGAATCCATGCCTTCAGGCATTAAGTCCGCCAATTGTACTGATTTTTTTGTGCAATAAAGTGCAAATAATAATCCATTCAAGAAACGCAAAAACAACGCAACGCAATATATCCTTTCAGTTCATCAATTCATCCAAGTGGTCGCAAACCGGGACACCAAGTGAGCTGTTCGCTAACCCATGGCCTATAGAAATTGCGTGGGTCAGGTACTAGATATAGTAGGAAATTTTCGGACACCAATTTTTTGTATGGGGACTTTCCCATATCACAGGTATGAGTTAGCTGCCCTACACCCAAAGTTTTCAATTTTAGTTAAATTTCCAACGCTAGTTTAACGTGACCATTTTAGTTAAACCTTGTTTGAGCTAATTGTTACATCATGTAAGCTAATGTCATTCGTACGCTACTTAATTAACGGGTGAATAGGGGCAGCAAAGAGAGTTTAGTTTGTGGAATGGCCCACAGAAGCCCGAAGCTCAGCTCTTTGCCTCCACTGGCGTCGCTGCCAAGCTATGCGATTCACACGCTGCCTCAACTGATCTCAAAATACCCACCAGTACGATTATAAACTTCTGCTAAGGTGCCGTAACGTAAGTTCAAGAAAAAAGTTATCGCCGAAATCTACAAAAAATAAAATGAAGCTCTCTAAGTCCACATACGTGTATGTATCTAATGCTGTGAAAAAAACTTACTTTTTAATTTTTCATATCGTAGTTTAGTTTAAGTAACTTCATTCTCTCTATCACAATTCCTTTGCCTTATATTTTCTCGCCGCTGAGGTGAAAAGTTGTATGTATCACACGAGTGCAAAGATATTTGCATCTCGTGTCTTTGAGTCCCTCGCTACGCTTAAGATTCTAATTTTAAATCACTCGCTATGCTCATGATTCAATTATAGAATCTTTCGCTTGCTCGGGACTCAACATCAACACTCGCAGCAAAAATCTACTTTGCTCTCTGGTTGAACAAATAGGTAAGTAACTATTGCTGCTTGAAACCAGTGAGCAAAATGCAATTTGGCTGTGAGCGTAAAAAACTTACTTTTTAATTTTTCATATTGTAGGTTAGTCGCAGGTCATCTTTTCATACGGCGGGGTGTAATACAAACTTGAAACATTTAAACTTAATTTTCTCTGTCACTATTCCCTTTCGTTATATGTTCTCGCCGCTGAGGTGAAAACTTGTACGTATCACACGAGAGCAAAGATATTTGCATCTCGCGTCTTTGAGTCCCTCTCTACGCTCAAGATTCTAATTTTGAAAAACTCGCTACGCTCGTGATTCAATTACAGGATGTTTCGCTTGCTCGGGACCCCAGATCAACACTCGTAGCAAAAATCTACTTTGCTCTTGTTGAATAAATAACTATTTTCGAATGGTTGAAAAGTTACCTACATAATATTTTTATGTTTCTGTTACAACTTTGGACCCGGGTATGTTCTAAAACTACGACCAAACCACCGGGGGATGGGCAGCAGCATCCCTGGAGTGCGATGGAGATACTGCGATCGGCAACCCGCATGCCAAGCGTGGCGATTATGGCATATACCCCCCGTGAATTTGGGGGAGGCCTATGTCCAGCAGTGGACGTCCTTTGGCTGATATGGTGGTGGTGGTGGTTACAACCTTGTAAATTAATCTAAATTGTGATAATTCTGATGGTTTACTATTCGTAAAGTGACACCATGTTATAAATTTTAACACGTGGCAGAGTTGACGACTACTTGTAAATACCAACAAAGCACGGAGGCACTTTGCCAGCGAGCGTCAAGTTAGTGCTTAACACAAATTAACTCCGAGGCACATTGTGTTTAGTTTCGCCCGCGGAATCGCTTGTTCTGTTTATTGGTCACTTCAGAATTAAGTCGTTTAAGGTGCAGGGTAGGGCAAGTCATTCTCCATACAAAGGTTGTGCAAGTTTTTTGCGTTAGTTTTGGCACTAAAGCATTTAATTTTGTTTTTTGTTGGTACATATTGGATATACGTAGAACATGATGTTGAAATTTTGCATTATTTAAAAAAATAAAATAAAAAAAACACTAATAATAATTAAAATTAAAAAAGGAAAAACATCAAGACATAGCTAACAAAAAAATAAGCATATGGACCAGAAACAGTAACTGGAGTGCAAACACACACGAAGAAAAACTTGCACAAAGTTTGTATGGAAAGAGCTTGCCCACCCCTTCGCCTTAATGAACTAGACAGGAGGCGGCGTTGTGCCCGCATCTAAACACGCGCAAACACTAACATCTGGCGTTACCAAGGAGTAAAGTGTCAATACTCGCCTGCTTATAGATATATCAAATGTGTATGTTGGACGTGTAGGTAGGTACTAGGCATATAGTCATCCTTCACTATACTATTTATAAGTATTCATACACTGGAAGAACCTATAGGTCATTAAAATTATTTGTCTTGAAGTCGGGTCAAAAGTGATGCATGCCACCTCTAGAGTTGAAAAACAATATAACTTGTACTATGTGTTATTTCTTAAATTATGGTACTTTTACTGTCAAAAAGGCTGGCTAATACCACCGGAGACCGTAGAGCTGGCAGCTTCCCCGCTCAACGCATCAAAATCAAAATATCAAAATCAAAATATTTATTTGGTATCCATGCTGGTTGTAACAAATGAATGTGCATGGCCGGCCCCTCCAGGTAAGTATGACAATACTTGTGTTAGGAGAAGCCGCTCCTCCCATCCGGAGTTATATACTGTATGGTTGATCCACAAGACTAAGAATAATTGTTACATGACACATTAATTTCGAATAAAGTATAACAACAATACTAGTAATAGCTCTACAGAAAACATTAAATAAATAAAAAAAAGAACAAATATCCGTGAAAACTGCACAAATAAATGCCCTGGCCGGGATTCGAACCCGGGACCTCTAGCTTCGGAGGCAGAGTCACTACCAACTAGGCAAAACATTAAACAAAACAAAACACAACGTGCACAACGTGAGTGTGTGTGTGTGTGTGTGTGTGTATATGTGGTTGAAAAGTGATGTCATTTAGTTACAAAAAAAGTCTATGTATATTTAAGGAGTGCCTCGGTGTTGTCGTAAGTAAGCGTAAGAAGCCACTCTGTAATCTTTTTGTTACAATTTACTTGATTTATTGGGTAAATGTTAAGGATTTTATTTATTTTGTTGTATATATGTGGCGATATTGCCCTATACTGTCTTTTGGCAAACACTGATTTAGTATGGTATCTAGGAGCTACAATGTGATTTAATCTGCGTTTTAGTATAGATGGGTCAAAATTGAGCGTCTTGTGAAGTTTTAGCACAATCAGTAAAACATACAGTTTTCTCATAGTGAGAACTTTACTTTCTTTATACACTTCAGTTGTTGGATGTCTGTAAGGCAGTTTGTACATTACTTTTAGGAGACACCTTTGCCCCCTTTCTGCTTGTAAAAGTAGTCTCATCAGTATTGCAACTACATCAGTATTGCAATTCAGCGAGGAAATGCTGCCAGCATCTTCGGAACCGTGCCTCGGGGCGACCCCTTATTATAGCTTTAATTTATTTTGATTAGTTTTAGTTCTTAGTTATTTGTGTACGTTTTTTGTTTTATCCATATGTAGTTATATAAAGTTTTGTAATCAGATGATGAAATCAAAATAAAATTCATCTACCATTGACCTTTACTTGCCTTTTTTTCAATTGTATATTGTGATATTTTAATGTTTTAATGGAAGTTTAAGGACCACCCAGACGCTCGGCTGAACTCGATTCTCCATACAAACGTAGAAAGTTTCGTTCTCATGTTAAAACGCAGTGCTGAAATAACATGAAACTTTGAAAACACAATGAGAGCCGCCATACCTAGGTCGGAAATTCGTTTCTGTTGCTAGAAATTGTAATAGAAAAAAATACCGCGATTTTTTGAGTTTTTTACGTCTTGTATGAAAACCTTAATATCGCTGTATTTTTTCTCCATTATAATTTCAAACAACAGAAACTTATTTCTGACCTAGAGATGCCGGATCCGATTGTGATACAAAGTTTCATGTTATTGCAGAATGGCGTTTTAAAATGAGAGCGAAACTACCTTTGTATGGAGAACTGAGAGCCTACTCCGAACTTCGAAAATCGAACTTCGTATCGTGCCGTCCCTTTCCGTCATATAGTGTATAACACGAAAGTGAAAGGGACGGCACGACACGAAATTCGATTTTCGAAGTTCGGAGTAGGCCCCCTGAGCGTCCTGCGGACTCGATGTCACATACTATCGATGTCACTTTGTTCAAGCGCCAAAATATCTCGCTTTCAACCTTTGGTCTCTGCCACCATTTTTCCGGAAAATTGAAAATTATTCTAGACATGTGGTGTACAGTCGAGTTCATAAATATATGAGCAAATCCAAGCCTTCAAAAATAAATGTACATAGTAACGTACAAATACATCTAAACAGGTTTATCATTCAGAAATATATACACGTGTCATTCGTCATATTCATCTGAGCAAGCCTCTCAATAATATTTAAGCAACTGAAAAATAACAAATATCTGTACTATCATTTTTGCAAAATATATCTAATCAAGTGGAGGCATATAATTATTGACACAAGGGTTATTTTCAAATATTTGTGAATTATTTTCAAATTTTCCTGCAAAACTGTATTAACAGTTTGCCTGCAGGTACGAGTCTCTATAAGAACTTACTAACAATAAGTAATTATTGCAAAAGTACGGAAGCCAAAAGAATCTGCTAAACACTTAAGTGACATTTGCCTATTAGCAATTGTCACTCATGAGCTCCTACTTGTTCACAACAAACCGGGAAAGGTACTAGTTACATATATTTATGTGCCACTACCTGTTTATAAATATTTGAAAATAACCCTTGTCTCCATAGTCATGTGCTTCCACTCGTTTTGATAATTTCATAAAAATTAGTATACGTATACATACGTAGTACAAATATTTATTATTTATTTAATTTATTTAAACTTTATTGCACAAAATGTTATTGTACAAATGGCGGGCTTAATGCCAAATGGCATTCTCTACCAGCCAACCGTTGGGCTAAACAGAGATTTATGAAAGGTGCAAAGAAAAAAGTTTGATAATATCTACTAAGAAAATGCGAAGACAAAATCAATATAAACACTGTAAATAAACATACATAAATACAAGATATTTATATAAGTTACATACATACAAGAATAGATATACTACTTCATATTAAATATATACTATAATTATAGGGATGGATTCTAGTCGAATTCTTGTTTAAGCACATGCTTACGCAGCATTCGCTTGAAAGCAAACTTGCTTGGGGCTTGTCTGATCTTGAGAGGGAGTGAATTCCAGAGACGGCTTGCCTGTATGGCGAAATAATGAGTCATGAATCTAGTGCGATGGAAAGGTATTGATACTATTGATAATTTGAGAACACGGGAGGTACGCAGCTGACAGCCTGGGCGAGGGGTATCAAAAACAAATTTACTTTTGAGATATCCTGGAGCAGAGGGCTCAAACAGGATTGAAAAAAGGGTGCAAAGGATTCTAAGGGACCTACGGCGACGAATGGACAGCCAGTTAAGCTGACGACGGTAGAAGGAAACGAGTAATATGTTTCAGTTGCTTAAATATTATTGAGAGGCTTGCTCTGATGAATATGACGGATGACACGTGTATATAATTTCGATAGATAAATCTGTTTAAATGTATTTGTACGTTACTATGTACATTTATTTATGAAAGCTTAGATTTGCTCATATATTTATGAACTCGACTATACCCTTAGAATGGTTAGGAGCTGGAATAGTTTTTATGATAGGTATTGGAAGGCCTGAAGAGCGCCTACTTCTTTTAAATTGTGCCATAAAGTTCAACTTGACGAGTATTTTCTGTTTGTAACATTTTGTCGGGTCAGAATTGTTTTTTAATTTAATATTTGAATGTAAATAAAATCAAAAGAATACACACACATAAATAAAATTGTTACCGATGATTGTTAATTGGCCCAATAGATGTTGCAAGTAATCATACCCGGATACCCACGCACACTGATTGTTTGGCACACGACCTGGGGTGTTATTCATTCTCTCTCACCTCACACCTCACCCGTTTTTATATGGAAACTGTAAAAAAATTGTATGCTGCAAACAAGCGTACGACCCGCTAGATGGTAAGCGGTCACCGCAGCCTATGCGGGCGCCTTTTTTTTTAACGTTGGGGAAATGCGTTTACGCATCCCGTCCTGTCGAGGAGCACGGGTATGAAGGACTAACCGCGGCTAAAAAGCCTTGGACTACCGTCTAAAACCAGCAACGAAGACCAGCTCCGCCTTGTATTGGGGCGCCGCAGGATCGCTCTTGCCATTCAACCGCGTATGCCTATGGACGCCTGCAACTCCAGCGGGCCTATGATGGTTGCCATTTTATCACTTATCGTCGTGGATAAGACATCCGTCACGTTCTAACAAGTATGCGAGTGCGAGAGTGGCGGGCGTCTTATCCACGACGATAAGTGATAAAACGGCAACCAACGCCCGCTGGGGTGTCACATGCGCGTTGCCGACCCTATAAAATTTTTACACTCCTCGCTTGAAGAACCCCATATTGTAGTCCCTCAGGAAAACATCGGCAAGGAGCTCATTCCACAGTCGGAGCGTCCGAGGGAGAAAATTCTTTTGAAACCTTACCATGCGCGACCATTTAGGTTCTAAGGTGTGAGGATGAATGCCCTGCCGACAACGAGCGGTGCGATGGCATAAAGCGGCCGTGGGCATCATGTCGAACAGTTCTACACTACACACTACAAAAACAAAGCTTCGAAACCTAAAAGTTTATCAGAGTAAAGTTCCTCCTTTTCTGTCTCATTTTCTCTAAGAACCAAAGTTAAGCGTGGTTCCCCAACGAAGTCGATTTCTTCGATGAAACTATTAAATCTACAATCGAGTCTATCTTAAACATCTAACTGAATGACGACCAATGGACACAAGTAGCTTGCCAATCCGACACGGAGGTATTAGGGTGCGGCGGGCCCAGGATGTGAGTTTGCCGGCCTGTATAAAAAGAAAGTTATTGAGCTCATTAAAAATACAATGGCAAACCAAACGCTTTGGGCACGTGTCGATCGATGAGGGGCTTCGCAAGGCCAAGACACTGCACTACCGTATTCATTATCTCATTATAGCACCGGCGGATCGCGGCCGATTCAACCCTTGTATTGGTTGTTGTGATACATATACCTAAATAAATCACATTTGAGTACCTACTATAAAGTGACTTCATGTTTAAAGCAAGAAATACAATTACCCTTATGGTTTTAATTAACTAAAAATCATCATGATATCAATTAAAGAGTAAAATATGCTCATGTAATTTTAATAGATTATGTCGTACTTTTTAATCAATTAATGACGACCTGTTTAGCCTAGTTGGTAGTGACTCTGCCTCCGAAGCTAGAACGATCGAATCCCGGCCAGGGCATTTAATTGTGCATTTTTCACGGATATTTGTTCTTGGGCCTTGGATGTTTTCTATGTATTTAAGTATGTATTTATCTATATAAGTATGAATATCGTCGTCTAGTACCCATAGTACAAGCTTTGCTTAGTTTGGGACTAGGTCGATTTGTGTAAGATTGTCCCCCAATATTATTATTTATTATTTAAATTTACCGTAGGTACATGATGAATTTAAAAACTATTGGCACTGTGAGCTGTGAGCAGTCCTTTACAAAACCCCGCCTCAGTTGTTTAAAATCCTATAAATATACTACTCCCGTTTCCTGGTAAATAAATACAGGTGTGTGAATAACCACACGTTCCCAGCTACCCCATTTGAATACAATTTTATTATAAGCTTGAGAGCTTCGCCATATGTTGGCTAAGAATACTAGTAAAAAGGGTTGGAGGAGGGTTTGCTAACATTCACCCAGTCACAGAACTTTTACCTGGGTCTATTTAAATAACGTTTTGAATTTGAATCGGAATAGGTACTTATAGCGCGTTTTCTCTCACCGAGTCGGGTAAAAGCGAGTGCACACGACAATAAAGTTCCACTTCAGTAAGTTTAGTCAAATAGAACTCGAAGCAATATGTTTATCTTATCTGAATATGACGGTCAAGGTTGACTAAGAGCTTGTTCTTTGTCATTCATAAGAATCAATAAAAAATAGGTGTATTGTAAAATAACGTCTACAGTTACGTGGCGTAAGTTATGGTGGTAACTGAAACACAGTATTGTATTTGGAATAGCCACCGGGAGAACGACCGCCCGGCGCAGTTGACAGTTGCCAAGTGTCACCACAAGTACAATATACATCGAGTCAAATAATTTCTGATCACGTCTCCGATATCATCCTGTATACTGAGATAGAGATAGCTGTGAAGTACTCCACATAGATCGTAGCGCTGTTGTGTATTTAGTAAGAACTAACCGTACGACCGCTGCATCTTTGTCACTTCAATATGCAAGTGCGATAGAGATAGCACCCAGTGACGTTGGTACAAGCGAGTTAAACTAACATTTCCATAGAAGAATTCGTACTTCGAGCTGAAAGGCCCCTGAGTGTCACACCCCCACCTGTGCTGCGCGCCCCACTCCCGCCGCTATACCGTCATTACAGGTATAAATAACAAAGGTGGATTTTTCCCAGATATATCAAACTACAGATGAACGAAAAAATATCGTCGTTTGTGTAGTTACAGAATGCAAAATAACAACAACCCTTATTTATCTGTCTTTGCAACGAGCAGAAATACCACAGACCTAGATAAACCTAGATGCCCCCAATGTATGTACTTCGCGTGTATCTAAATGGTGCGGTGCACCACTTGCCGCTCAGTCGCGCTCCTTTCGTTCTAACTGTAAGACGTTTGTTGCTGCACTAGAAAATGCCACACTGCGCCGTAATTAACTGTTCAAATTCAACAAGACTGGTTAGTCGAGTAAACGGTGACGTTTCCTTTCATAAGTAAGTATGTTTCTAATAAATTTCGCCTTATTTAATTTAAATTTAATTATTTTCAACTTGGAGTGATGTCGAGTCGTTTCTACCTAAATATTTACACACAGTATACTTTCGAAGTACGCCATCCATTGCGGCTTCTACTTTTAACTATACTTAAGGACGCAAACGATTTTTTTGTAAATCTTCACGTTGTAGGGTAGTAGGGATTTTCTCATTGTCTGTCGATTTAAAGTGAGTAGTGCTGTACACTGCGATGTTTCATGCAATGTCACTGTGCAATTCGATTTATAATCGATTTTTGTGACATACAATGATAATTAAGGCTAGTTGCTATACAATAATGTTATTCTTTTACATACAATATTTAATAATTTTAATTTAATAATATTTTTAGCAATAGATTCTTAATAAGCGTCACAGAAGCAGGGATCTTCTTTCATAAAGTACTTAGTAGAATATTCATTTGATTGTTGACTATACGTAGGTTAGGTATCAGGGTATTAAGCGAAGAAGAATATGCAATCATTTAATTGCATTTATTTAATAACCACCAAGCACTTATTTATTACACTATTTCACGTATTGAATGCTATCCAATAAAATGAACTTTAAAATATCTATTATCCTTTTGTCTATTCCTCTCTGAAATGAGGTATAGTTTTGCATCGATGAAAGGTTGTTGTTATAAAAACATTGCAATCCTTCTTTTGGGCAATCGTGTAAAAAAAATCTGTAACTTGTTGACCGAGCGAGCGAAGCGTCTCCGTTTCAGCTTTTTACAAATAATTCTGTCGTATGTCTGTCTGTCTGTCTATCCGAATGTTCTCCACTACAGTTTGCATTTCTCAACCGATTCTCGAGGTATTTTGTGAGCAGGTTCGATAATTATACAGAATTTCTTTGTCGTGTCAGTTTTTGGAAATTTAAATATTTAAAATTTATATATATTTTTTGCGATGTCTACAACTCACAGAGCCACTAGTAATCTTTGAATCACTTTCTCATTGTCCGTCTATAAACTCGAAGTATGATCGATGAATTAATCGATATAAAATCAATCATAAAAATAGCGATTTATTATTACGGAACATTTTGTATTGTTAGCGGAGAGATACAACTGTCCCATTTTTTGTCACTGGGTGGCACAGATCAGGACTTTAGTAAAATACATCAAATAGCCGTTATCTGTGCCACACCGGTTTTGTGCCTGTTTTTGTCTTATTTTTATTTAATTTTGTGTTTAAATATTAGCCATAGTCATTAACATAGATATAAGTTATTGCTTTACTAACCCGATATGGATACTGTCCGAAATAAAGTATTTTTGTTTTTTTTTTTATTTGTATGCTTCAAACAGACATATTAACGTAAATTCGTAGGTTAATTACTTGAATTTTGAAGTAAAATGCAAAACGTAAACTAAAGCGGGCGGGCTTCGTACGTCCTCTCACCGCAAAGGCCTACTGAGTACTAAACCGACGGCGCCTTTGAATCGGTTTAACGCGGCGGTAGTATTGGACATCACTAAATTGCTTACGTGACGTCATAGTAGGCACGTAAAAATTAACACGCTTGCAGGGCTAGTATGATCGCTTATATGTCAGACATATAGCATTCGTCCCGTACTGTCAAGTATGTAAGTGCGAGAGGGACGAATGCTATATGTCCGACATATAAGCGATCATACTAGCCCCATTGGTTTCCATACTATTGAGCGCGTTTGCGGCGTCTATATAGTCTGTGAGAAATACCGATTCCGATCGGAGAACAACCGATTACTGATTCTCGTGATATGAGAAAAGGCGCGAAAAAGAAATCTTTAATTCAGTAGGTACAGTTATGTTAGCCCTGCAGTGAACGTGAAAGATAAACTCGACAAGTTAGCAGTTGATGGTTGAAGCGGGCCAAGCGGAAATAAAAGTTGTTAATCGTCCGGAGCTCAGTTTTTAAGTATTTTTTACTCGTCTGTGGGAAAACTATAAAAGAGTTGTCTCGGCTATTAGGTATGCCGTCCAGTGAGGTTGCTAGAATTACCGTAACGAAGTTTGAGTCTTCTAGGTAGATGTCGTTGTACGCTTCCTTAAGGCGTTGGGAGAGGGAGATAGGGTGTTATTCACAATCGACTCGTCCTCACCTCTCATCTCACACCTCACCCGTTTTTATAAGGAAACTGTCAAATGTCATATTTTGACAGTTAACCATATGAAAACGGGTGAGGTGTGAGACGACAGGTGAGGACGAGCGACGAGGTGGAAACTGTCAAAATTTGACAAAAGACATTTGACAATTTCCATATAAACACAGGTGAAGTGACAGGTGAGGACGAGCGACGAGGTGGTAAAAAATTGACTAATGACATTTGAAAATTTCCATATAAAAACGGGTGAAGGGCGAGGTGACAGGTGAGGAGGAGTCGATTTGGAAATAAGAGGGTTGGTTGAAGAATTTGGTGACCGAGCAGGATTGTTCCGATGGCTCAGTTGGGTGGGGCATCTTCTGGGTGAGCGTGTTCCATGTTAGACCTTGTCTTAACTTTCAATCTGGTTAGACTAAGGTCAAACGCAATCCCATTTACAATAAAAAAAAAAATGAAGCAGTAATCAACAGTCGACAGTTTCGGAATGATCAGAAATGCAAAACCGCCGCCGCCCCGCACCCGCTCTGTGCGTTTCGCGCTTTTATCTACGTTTTGATAGATAGAAGTTTAAAGCACATATCACATCGAAGTGAAATTAAAATGTGAGACGTAAGTATCACATAGACCCTAATTCAGCTCCATCTCTGCTGATTAACCCAAACGGCATTCTGTAGATGATTGCTGAGCATATAGTGATCAAAACTAAGTCAAATTTAGTGTTACTCCTGCTATTCAAAAAAGAGTCAGTTTTGCCCTCGAATGAGGGATCAAAGCCGTACTTTTCTTACCTCACTTGAGGGCAACAATACTCTTTTTCCTCATAGAAGATGACCAGTACGTGCCACTCGGTAGCAAAATTATTTGTAAAATATTTCATGTTTTTTACAGCGGGCCTCATAGACGGTGTGAAAAGTAATATGTAGCACATGGTAGCAAAATCATTTCCGTCTTGTCTTGAGACACAATCTACGATGTGAACTTGACTGTACATAGGCCTACGTGGGAGTACAAAATGAACGAAATGAAAATAATGATTAATTGATTAGTTTGATTACATAAGTAACTACTACCTCTATTTAATTTTCCCTCAACTCCCGCATAAACAATTAATGCTGCTGGCAATTTGTCATTCGTATTCAAAACATTGATCCAGGCGCCATGTTGGATACGTACAGATTAAATACGTATCGGAAAGCTTAACTATGTCACGTGAGTACAATGTTCCCGTTGTTCGTTTACTTGTACAGTCGACTACAAAGAGATCAGTACACTTTTTCACTTTAATGTGTTGTAATAAAATCCAAAAATGTATACATCGCTTTGTAGTCGATTGCACAGTCGCCATCGGAGTGGACAAGGTGCTCATTATCTGAACACGACCCGCCCTGGCTTTTAAAAAGTATGAGCATCGGCGGAAATAAAATACGTAAAACGTTTCAACAATTCAAATAATATTATAACGTTTTCAATTGCACTAGGAAGGAATCATGTCTGACACCTAACACAGAGTGAGCAGAACTAAAGACCAGTAAGGAGGCTAAGCTTAAGAGTGCGCAGTACGTTCGGTTCTCCATACAAACGTATTTACGCTCTCATTTTAAAACGCCATGCTAGAATAACATGAAACTTTGTATACACAATGGGATCCTGCATATCTAGGTCGGACATTAGTATTTGTTGCTTAAAATTATAATGGAGAAAAAATACAGCGATTATTAAGGTTTTCATACAAGCCGTAAAAAACTCTAAAAACCGCTGTATTTTTTTTCTTTTACAATTTCTAGCAACAAAAACTATTTTCTGACCTAGATATGCCGCATCCCATTGTGTATACAAAGTTTCATGTTATTCCAGCATGGCGTTTAAAAAAGAGAGCGTAAATACGTTTGTATGGAGAACCGAGCGTACTGCGCCCTCTAAAGCTTGAATACATATGAGGTTGTATATACCTTATTATGATAGAGAAATTGTTGTATTATAAATTCAATCAACCAACACTTTTCACGTCTAAATTTCAAATTAAAGGGAATCTTTTAACCCTTTTCTTGACAATGTATCATATAAGACATACAGGGTGTGGCCTATAATAGGAGTAATAAATTTAAAGGACGCTTCCTTAGAGCATCTGCAGTAATCTCTTGTGTCCAAAAATAATTTATCTTTTTTCAATTGGGAGTAATTTTGATCTAAAGTTATGACCTCCAAGTAATGGATCTTGGCATCCAGAGATTATAGCGCGGCGGTCAATGCTGATTTTGAGATTGAAGTTATAACTCATAATCGTTGTTGCATGTTTGGTTTAAAAGAATATTTTTGGGATTTTGTTATTTTTTTTATAATTTTTTAGTGTTTTTTGAATAAATTGTTATTAATATCACTCCAGTAGAGTTTACAAATAAGCTACATTTACGAAAGAATAAAATAAAAATAAAACTTTTTTTTCTATTAAAATCATTTGGAAATAATTGCTGGAGAGCTCAATAGTGTACCGTTTAATCTTTATTCTACATCGCGCAAATGAGGCTTGAGTTTTTTTTTTATTTGTCAAAAAAAGGGTTCAAAAAATAATGTTCCGAGCAGGATTTGAACCTGCGACATCCTGGCATACGCGTCCTATCGGTCTGGCCAACTGAGCCATCGGAACAATCCTGCAATCGAACAAACGAACAACGCGAACATTGTACTCACGTGACATAGTTAAGCTTTCCAATACGTATTTAATCTGTACGTATCCAACATGGCGCCTGGATCAATGTTTTGAATACGAATGACAAATTGCTAGCAGCATTAATTGTTTATGCGGGAGTTGAGGGAAAATTAAATAGAGGTAGTAGTTACTTATGTAATCAAACTAATCAAATAATCATTATTTTCATTTCATTCATTTTGTACTCCCACGTAGGTCTATGTACAGTCAAGTTCACATAGTAGATTGTGTCTCAAGGGAGCAAAATTATATAGTTACTAGATGAAAGCCCGGCTTCGCTCGGGTGAAATAAATAAAGTAAACATTTATTCGTGACAGTTATGCAAACGACAAAAGAAATTGTGTACAAAAATGTATAAAATAAAAACATTAAACAACGGATTATGATGAAACTTCGTATAGAAATATAGTCTGTAGTCTGGATTAAAATATGGAATAGGGACTAAAAGATTACGCTGACGACGTCACGGGCAAAGGCTAGTATCTTTGCAAGTTAATCCTAAGCATTTTTTAAGGGTAGTATTTAAAGGCACATAAAAAAATTTACACCGTAATCAGTACTGATTTGTATAGCTAAAATACTAATTGTTAATTAAAATTCAGTTCAGATGTGCAATTGTTAATATTGATGTGCCAGTCAGTATTTTTGGTGCGAAGTTAGAGCTGCTAAGGCGAACGAAAAAAAAAGTCGAACTTGCAAAATCAAGCGACACAGAGGGAAATACACGATGTTCGTTCGTTTCGCGGTAGCAGCTCTCTATTCTCCGCCAAATTCTATTAAGGCCCTTTACACTCAATATTATGCGTCAATATTATCGCGATTTTTAAAATTGTATGGGGTCTGTTAAACGCTTCATATTATCACAATACTGGTGTGTCAATATTATCGTGGTTGTCAAAATCGTATGGATTTTTCTTCAATATTCATTGCACGTGATACGGATCGTGATATGAGTATATAGCGTGATAATAATAACCATGTAACAGGCCCCTATGGATGTTGCTTCAATATGCAGTGTTTCGCGTGATAATAATAACAGTTGGTAATATTTTTTCCAATTAATGGAAGCTATTTAACAACTTGTTCCGTTTTGTCAAAGGTATTTCACATACCGATACGCGCACCATCCAGGAATAGGAGCCGTCAGACCAGAGAGCCTACCGCGATCTGAAAACGAAGTATTTCCCTCTCCGCGCTCGAATATGCAAGTGCGACAGAGAGGCATATATATTTAGTTTTCGGTTGGTAGCACTTTAGTCCGAGCGCGGCGGACGGTCGAAGAAAGTCAAAGAACATTCCGTGTGTTGTCTGTCACACATATAATTTTTTAACTTCCCATCGACCATAACTTGAAATTAGGTGATAATGTTTATTATGAAGTATATTTTACCAAAAATATCAATATATTGATAAATCACATTTGTTTTTTAGTTGTACGGAACCCTCAGTGTGCGACTCCGACGCACTTGGCTGGTTTTTATTACATTTTGAATTTTATTTCTCTTATAGTAAAATACCCTATTCGTTTTAAAGTTGATGCCTGAGGGCCTACCGCGAACCAAAAACGAACTATCTTCCTCTCTATCGTTCGAATATACATGTGCAAGAGAGAGGCAGACCTACTTCGTTTTCGGTTCGCGGTAGCGCCTCTAACGTCCGAGCGCGGCGAATGGCATGAGCTGGGGGTCTACTCCGAAATTCAAAATCTGAACTTCGTATGGTGCCGTCCCTTTCACTCTCCTGTCATAGACTATATGAGTGAAAGGAATGGCACCATACGAAGTTCGGATTTCGAATTTCGGAGTAGACCCCCAGTACCACTAAGTCATAAGATAGAGCGAGATAGGGATAGAATTTTGCTAGACGTTTAAAAGCCATAAGTCATCTAGTAGTTTGTCACAACAAAATAGAGACGCAGCTTTAAGATGGCGGACAGACTCAGCAAACATTCAAGTGGTGTCCTTTACACGATTAATATTAACACAATACTGGTGTGTCAATATTATCGCAGTTTTCAAATTTGTATGGATTCTGCATCAATATTCAAGTGATACTTATCGTGATATGAATGTATCACGTGATAATAATAACCATGTAACAGGCCCCATACATTCGCTTGAAGGCGGTTGTTGTGACAATCAGCCTAGCTAGCACGATAGATGATACCGTTACGTTTTATGTGACGTTTTAATACATTTCGCCCATATAACGTGACGGTATAAGTTATCGTGCTAGCTAGGCTGATAGGTGTATAGAACGCTTGAAAACTACAAAAACAAAACGCTGCAGACGCGGCTAGCCGAATCCACGCCCAGCAACCTGGCCAACACACCGGACGCAAACATAGTTTACAATTTCCGAACGTACCCAACCCGACGCTGTCAACAGTATCTTCTCAGTAGTCTGTGCTGTCAACCAACAAATTTAATATGGCGGACCTTTTGTCGTAAAATTAACACATTTTAATGCAAAATACGCGACAATCCGAATTTTGCGGATACATATGTTCAACTCAAAAATCGTTATTTTTATACGTTCTTCAATTTGAGACAGGTCTCGTTCGGGTCTACCGTACCCCTGCACGAAATTATTAATATAGATGACGAGGGCAGTGTATTGAATCCTGAGCGTAGCGAGAGATTCCAAAATAGGACCTTGACCATAGCGAGGCATTCAAATGTTTACGACCAAGACGGAAATAATTTTGCTACCATGTACCATTTATTGCTTTTTACACCGTCTATGAGGCCCACTGTAAAAAGCATGAAATGTCTTACAAATAATTTTGCTACTGAGTGGCACATACTGGTCATCTTCTATGAGGGAAAAGAGTATTGTTGCCCTCAAATGAGGTAAGAAAAGTACGGCTTTGATCCCTCATTCGAGGGCAAAACTCTCTCTTTTTTGAATAGAAGGAGTAAAATTAGACTTAGTTTTGATCACTATATATATATATATATATATATATATATATATATATATATATAGTTATATATATATATATATATATATATATATAGTTTTGCCCTCGAATGAGGGATCAAAGCCGTACTTTTCTTACCTCATTTATATATACTATATGCTCAGCAATCATCTACAGAATGCCGTTTGGGTTAATCAGCGAGGATGGAGCTGAATTAGGGTCTATGTGATACTTACGTCTCGCATTTTAATTTCACTTCAATGTGATATGCGCTCTTAGCTAACGTGCCAGATTGAATCTCCTATCTATCAAAACGTAGACAAAAGCTTACCGCAAAACCGCCTCCGCCCCGCAACGACGCCCGCTCTGTGCGTTTCGAGCTATAATGACTCATATGCATTATCTACTTGAAAATACATATTTATCAGACACAATCTAACAGTTTTATGTAAGCGGAAACCCCACATCTCCGCTTATGTCGCCCGCTTCCTGCGATAAGAACAGCTCCGAGGAAAAAGGTCGTCCCACGTTCCAATGTAACACGCACATACTGCATTCTTCTTCTGGGTACTAAGTCGGCACTGGTGCTACGGACTACGGCGTAGCAAGTTGCTACGGAAGTGCTACGAACACTAATAAGCATTGAACTTGTGAGCTGCTTATAGCGACACTTTACTACAGTTAATCTTTCGGTTAACACCTTCAGTGTCAGGGATGTTATCGGCTACGACTTCATGACGAATCTTCTCATTCGCTGAGTTTCTTACGCCCGTTCTTCTCGGGGCAGAGGTTTATTTTTCCAAACCTGTGGTAGTTTATTGACGTTCATAGGTGCATATCCTATACTATTAAACGAGCAACATTTGTATATGTATTTGTTTGTAATTGAAATCTCGAAACCGCTCTAACGATTTTAATGAAATTTAGAATATAAGTATTTCCGGGAACGAAAAAGAAATCTGACTAGGTCTTATCTTCGGGAAAACTCGTATTCCCGGAAAACACGAGAATAGCTCGGTCGCCCAGGTACTATACCTAAATTGAAAAAATAAATAAAACCGTGACTGTAAATTTTCATTCGCCGAGTTTCTTACGCCGGTTCTCGTGGCAGAGATTTATTTTTCCGAACCGGTGGTAGTTTATTGACGTTCATAGATCTACTATATAATATACTTGAATTGAAAAAAAAAATGTTTAATCTTAAATTTATTTCATTAATTGTTTTATATAAAATAACAGTTTCTCAAAGGTTAACTCTGGAAGAGATCCCTTATATTAAAAAGTTCGCCTTTGTGCCGATATAACCAAATTTATCTGAAATTTTACCTGGGTATATGTACAGTACCTAAACTAGTTATATACTTATGTATACCCTGTTTATATATTTTAGAAATCTGCATGTTTGTTAAGAGGCATATGTACTTATTCAAAACAGCTGCAAGCATTTCCACTAGAAACCAACAAAATCCTGGACGTTTGGTGCTTGATTGCGTTCCTAGGACAGCATTGTACTCTAGTCACTGCTTTGTTATGTGCATGACAATATATAATAAGTTACCGAAATGTTTGAAAGAGCTACCTCTAAATAGATTTAAA
Organism: Notocelia uddmanniana; assembly: GCA_905163555.1. Lineage (NCBI taxonomy): Eukaryota > Metazoa > Arthropoda > Insecta > Lepidoptera > Tortricidae > Notocelia > Notocelia uddmanniana. The sequence continues at coordinate 32,119,674 of LR991055.1, forward strand.
AACCAATTAATCAAGCTATTAACTGTAAAGAACTATTACAATTTAAAAGATTTCCTGTTTCAAGACATTTAACAATTATTTAAGATATTTGCATGCTAGTATTACACAATACAAATAGCAGAATAAGATACTTATTGTCATATAACAACTAAGGACATTGATGTACCTACTTATTCTAAGCAAATAAAGATTCTATTCTATTCTATAAATATATAAAAAATTAAAGATTTTTTTATATATTTTTTTATTTTTTTAAGTAAATTTGAGTTTTGTTAGGAATACAAATTTTTTTTAGTTCCGTTTTTATTAAAATAAATTCCACATTAAACCTACCACGGAACGCGGTTACAGACTGTTACTCTCTGTGCTCCTCGGCAATTTACTCAGAAAATACGCTGCACTGAAATCACAACGTGGAATCCAATAAATGTTACGGGCAATCTGGGAGCTTTGTCCTTCTCTTTTAAAGAAAACCAATGCATTGAGATGTGAATGGAGAACTTACAAACAGATAGCGCAAGGTAAATGTATAAATTTTTGTCACCTTAATACAGGGGGATTTTGGGGTCGTGATCCGGAATGATTGTACATGGTCAATATGTCAATGTAGACAACATCACAGTTAGTATGAAGGTTTACGAGTTTAACTCAAATAATTCTCTGTTTTCTCAAATTCTAATGGGAATTAAATCCTTTTCATACAATTTGTGTATATTAATACTATCTATCATACAACAGATATTTATTTTGTATTTTTAAAAGAGGCACCGTCAATTCTGCCATCATATCGATTTTTAATTTAAATCAAATGATTTTGTTGTCGTTGAAAAATTACTGTATGCAAAGTTACATAATTAGGTCGTCTTTAATTACAAAACTCGCTACGCTCGTTTTGTTACAGCGACTCTTATATTTTAAGAATACTGATATGTAACTGTTGCAAAAATACTATTTAATAGCAGTTGACGCGTATTCAAAATGGAGTAGTCATAAATTGTTTGTGCGTGTTGATTCGGATGGATACAAACAATTTGTACGGATAACTTTTACATCATCCCAGTTTTCAGCTTTATGTAACAGTAATAGTATCTCCTATTTAACGATTCCTCCATACAACCCGGCCGGTAATGGCCAAGCCGAAAGCTACGTATACTCTTTAAAAAAGGGTTAAAAGTCATACAACCAACCTATGATGAACTATCAATGTCATTGCGTACCACAGATCCAAGCAGGCTTTTTTTTTTATATTCGACGGACTTAGAAATGTCTTAGTAGTCCGATACGGGGCAGACGCGAGGTGATATAAAATGTTTGTATTTATAAAATATGAATTTTGGTTCCTACATAGAATCCTTGGCGCAAGCTGCAGCAAAAAAATTAGGCATCCTCTCTAGGGTGAAGCGGTACTTCACATCTAGGCAGCTTCTCCAACTCTATCAAGCACAGGTCCGATCATGTATGGAGTACTGCTGCCACCTCTGGGATGGATCTGCTAAGTATCAGCTTGCCGCCTTGGAATCGATTGATAGGCGTGCCAGGAAGCTCATTGGTGACTTTGACTTGATTAAAGCTAAGATGTAAAGCCTTGAACATCGTAGGAAAGTCGCCTGCTTGTCGGTGTTCTACAGGATACATTTCGGAGAGTGTGCGCTAGGATTACACGAATTAATCCCTCCCTCACCATTTCGCCATCGTGGGACAAGGCGCGGACATGGGTTCCACCCTTATATTGTTGATATGCCACTGATTCGCACGAAGCGCTTCGCTTCTAGTTTTCTTGCGAGGACTGCAAAGGAGTGGAATTCTCTTCCGGATAATCTTTTCTCACATACCTATAACTTGGATCTTTTCAAGACGAGAGTGAATAGGTACTATCTAGGTACGCATGTAACACCCTCAACCTCATCATCACTTACCATCAGGTGAGATTGTGGTCAAATGCTTACCTATCTTTTATAAAAATATATATATATATATATATATATATATATATGGCGCAACCGAAAAATCTGAAACTTTTTTCTGTTAATGGCGACGGTTAGTCCTACCATTAGAAAAATAATCAAGGACTTTTAAAAAATTCAGACATTCCCCATTCTTTTAGGCGGGGTTAAAAAAAGGACTTAAAAATGGCAAACACGTGAATTCCTTTTCCGTTACCGAAATTCCACAAGTTCATTAACGAACCGTTCACCTGCGTTGGTTTTATTTGGTAGGAAATTACGATGTAGACTAGATTTGATGAACCCGTTATCGCAGCCATCATTCGATGCAGCATTTGTTTGAAACCGTGCGGAAACACCAGTGTTCGCAGATGCGGCACTATCGTGGGAATAGGAATATTAGTTTTAACTTGAAGGATGTATCGACTAATTTACTACAATATGATAAAAAGACATAAAAATCAAATGTATAAGTTTACGGATGAGGAAGATACCGCTGTGATAAGCCAAGCCGAGCTCAATCACATACATCAACGTTATGCGGCAGAGAAAAGGAGCTCCGTCGAAGCTTTTTAGGGTTCCGTACCCGAAGGTTCCAAACGAATCCCTATTGCTGTTACTCGCGAGTCCGTCTGTCTTCTGTCACACATTTTGTTCCGAAGAAGTTTTTCAACTTCCCATTGACCTATGAACTTGAAATTTGGTGATAATGTTTATTATTACGTATATTTTACTAACAAATCCCAATATGTTGATAAATAACATTTGTTTTTTAGTTGTATGGAACCCCCGGTGCGCGAGTCCGACTCGCACTTTGCCGGATTTTTTTAAATTAGCATGATACTTCTGAATTAAGACAGGTCGTTAATCGTTACTTGTCATCTGACCAGTCAAAGTAATTATGACATCTAAAGTTTTTTTCTAAAAAAATGTTTACTTTGTTATAAACTGGATCATTGCATATTTGCTTTTCATTCGCTGTCGCTTTATTTAAATTTAAACACATCTTCCCATTTCCGTTCGCGATATATGTATGTGAAAACTTAATACTTGCTATTGTAGTTTTTCCATGGAATATTAAGTTGCGAGTTAGTTTTTAGTTCTTAGCATGTACTTACAGTATGTACAGGAAATGTTATTTGTGCTTTCTATTTCCATTGTGTTCTGTTCTATGTATTTGTAATTTAATTTAATTTACTAAATTGTATTTGCATGCATTTAACTATGTTTTACTGCAAATAAATAATTGAGTATTGAGTATTGGCTATGTGCGAAGTAGGTGGTGGGGGTAAACTAAGCAATCGCAGCGCACACCATGGCTGAAATGTGCAACTTCCGGGGACCTAATGTCAAATTTACTGCGACGTTTCCTATTGGTGTCCTACGATTCGTTTCGTTTGTATTTGTTTATTTTCTTATTTATTTCAGTCAAATTTCCAGTAAGGGGTCTTTCTCGCTTACTAAAATAAATAAAATATTAATGTGTATTTGTTTGACATCTCTGAGTTTGACGTTGCCCCGGGACCCATGACGTTTGACATTTCTGACGTGCACATAGCCAATATTGGACGAAATATTATCGTACATTTTCCGATCCGTACAAATATCAAGACCCGTTTGTTTTGGCACAGACTTCGGGAACGGCAAAATAACTGGGACAGCTGCTAGTTTAAATTATCGTCTGCACAGGTGCATTCTATGTGCCTTATATAATGGCTCAGGATACTTGCCAAGCTTCACGCCTAACGACTTATCATAAGAAGGTTAGCCTTTTTGTAGAATTGGTAAAAAAAGCGGTCAAGTGCGGCCGCGCGTATTATTGGGTTCCGTAGCTGTCCACACGTGACTTTATGCGAACTTAAAATGTCACGCTTAGAAAGGTATTACTATTTGTATTTGACACAACTATTCACAACTTCTATCTAAGTAATCAATGGAAATTGTACGAAAATATGCTCATAAGTTCAGCGAGCAATAATTTCTTTAAGAGTGCGCAGTACGCTCGGTTCTCCATACAAACGTATTTACGCTCTCATTTTAAAACGCCATTATAGAATAACATGAAACTTTGTATACACAACTAGCGCTTGCCCGCGGCTTCGCACGCGTACTAAGCGTAATTTTTAACCGTCTAAAAAAAGAGGTTCACTGTTTGATCCGTATGTATGTATGTACGTATGTAGGTATGTATGTATGTTTGTTCACGATTACCTCGTGTTCGGCTGAACTGATTTAGATGCAGTTTGCTCGTATGAAGAGACCTCTCGGACGCTCAGATATCGATTTTGAATGAAATCGGGACGGAAATATAGAAAATTAATATGGCCGCCACTTTCACAAATTGAGTTTGAACAAAATCGGGACGTAAATGAAGAAAATCTAATTTGGTATCTCTCGAACCAGCAGTTTGGGTTGTGCGTTGATATGTCACTCACTCAGTCAATCAGTTTCTTCTTGCAATTTGGCACAAACTTTCAAAAGTTTTCATGTCCGCAATATTAAATTTCAAAATTAACGACCCAAAAACCCGTGAAAACGGCACCCATATTAATATAAAGGAACACTTCTTTGAATGACGATAAATTAGAGAAAACCAATACTTCACTTGAAAATGGATGATATTTAATATTATAAAATTCACCACACAACAATAAAAATACAAGAATAATATCACATAACATTGACAACCTCTGTCATCTTTTCCCGTCATACTCAGCCAGTGCGATCAGCGGCTAACGTCTACGGAGGTTTCATACCGCTGTCGCCACAAATATTTAGACTTTTCATCCCCCTCGCTCCCGAAGAGGGGGGATGGTATTTCACGTCCTCCACGTGGGATTTTAAAATCATTGTTTTTTTCGTTATCAGCGACCCGATAAATACACATATCGATTTTCAGAATTTGTCACCAGATTTCCCCCTTTTAGGGGTTGATATCTCAAAAAACCTGAAACACATGTTTACTCATTTATCGTTAGAAATACTCCCGTGAAGTTTCGAATAAAATAGTCCAACTAATCTTGATTCCTCATACAAACTTCGTGCCCCATTTCACCCCCTTAGGGGTTGAATTTTGAAAAATCCTTTCTTAATGTACCTTTAGACCTTATATGGAACCTACATACTAAATTTGGAATCTCTAGAACCAGCAGTTTGGGCTGTGCGTTGATATGTCACTCACTCAGTCAGTCAGTTATTTCTTGCAATTTGGCACAAACTTTCAAAATGTTTCATGGTCACAATATTAAATTTCAAATACGATGCCATTTTCGTAATTAACGTCCCAAAAAACCATAAAAACGACACCCGTATTAATAAAAAAATAAAATAAAATAAAAATCATTTATTTCAGACCTTAGATGATCCATTATTATTTATATAGATGATCCATACATTTTTGTTAGTTTAAATCTTACGAACTATGTTAGTTATAAATAGAAGAAAAAGAAATATGTGTGCTATTGAGAAAGCGAAGAAAGTTAATATTGTCTATTTTGCTCTCCCAATAGCCACCTCAACCCAAGACTTAGTAATAGGGCAGTCCAACCTCTGAGCCACCACCCTGAGAAGACCGTTGCTACTGCCGCGCACTCGCCTCAGCATGGACGCGACTCTTTTACGCCTTATGGCAAAAAAGTCATCCAGTCGCGCTTCTACGAACATGCTAGAAGCACTGCAGTACTTTGGCAGCCGCAACAGCATTCTCAGGATGTTATTGTACTGCACGCGTAGCGCATTATATGCCCTCTGTGTAAACCTCACCCACAGGCTGCACGTGTAGAATGTCTGACAGTAGGCTCTAAAGAGCGTCAATTTAACTGATTCACTACAACGTGCAAACCTGCGGGCGAGCATATTACCCCTTATGGCCATCGCCCTTCTCTCCCTCTCCAAGTCCAGGTCGTCATTCAAGTCGCCTGTAAGCATGTGCTCCAGATACTTGAAGCTATCAACAACTTTAAGTGGTTCGCCGCACAGCATGATCTTAGGCTCAGTAGTCGGGTTGTACTTTCGTGCTTTGAAAATAAGCAGCTCTCTTTTAGCCGTGTTGTATTTTAGACCATACTGCTCCGCATACCCCTCACAAATCCTGGCTAGTTGCTGCACCGAGTCGACCGAGGGCCCCAGCAGCGCCATGTCGTCCGCGTAACTTATATTATTAAAACACACATTGCCTATATGGCAACCAACGCGTGCGCTGCCGAGCCGCTCGATCAACTCATTCACGTAGAGGTTGAACAGGAGAGGCGACGTCAGCCCTCCCTGTCTCACCCCACACTGCAGCTTGTATTCGTCAGACTCCTCTGCCCCCCATCTCACCCGGTTGACCTGGCTGTTGTGCCAATGCTTAAACAACGCTACGTACTGACTAGGAACTCCTGTTTTCACTAATTTACACCACAGCTTATCGTACACAACCAGGTCAAAGGCCTTTGATAAGTCCAGAAAACACGCATAAATGGGCTTGTTTCTGTCCTTAAAGTACCTGACAGCTCGCTTAAGGCACAAAATCGCACATTCTGTGGACAGCCCTGGCCTGAAACCAAATTGCGCGTCATGAAGGTTGATGTGTTTGCAAAGTTGCGCGTTAAGCAAGCTGTCAAGCACTTTCGCAAGTATAGTTGCCAGGGAGATGGGCCTGTAATTATTCGGGTCTGACAAATCACCGGTCTTGTTCTTCACAATTGGCACTACCACTGTACGTGTGAGTTGCATGGGCAGATATGTGTGACTAAGGCACAATGTGTAGAACATGGCCAGAACGCGCGGCAAGTGTTTCCCAGCATGTTTGAGGTGCTCAATGCTGAGACCGTCGTGCCCTGGCGATTTACCCCTTTGCATACTTTTAATTATTTTAGCCACTTCCTTACATAAAACTTCCAGGGCCCACCCCCAAGACCGCCTCAGCACCGCACTCCACGGCCTCACTTGTTTTAAGGAGCGGACAGACATCGAAGGCTTGCCTGAAATTGTTGGCAATGACTTTCTGGTCATTCTCTCCGGTCAGTCTTAATATTTAGACATTTCATCCCCCTCGCACCCCAACAGGGGGGATGGTATTTCACGTCCTCCACGTGGGATTTTAAAATCATTGTTGTTTTCGTTATCAGCGACCCGATAAACCATAAAAACAATACCCATATCGATTTTCAGAATTTGTCACCACATTTCCCCCTTTTAGGGGATGATTTCTCAAAAAACCCGAAACACGTGTTTACTCATTTATCGTTAGAAATTCTAACTAATCTTGTTTCCCCATACAAATTTCGGACCCCCATTTCACCCCCTTAGGGGTTGAATTTTGAAAAATCCTTTCTTAGTTCCCCCCCTTAGACCTTATACGGAACCTACGTGCCAAATTTGGAATCTCTAGGACCAGCGGTTTGGGCTGTGCGTTGATATGTCAGTCAGTCAGTTTCTTCTTTTATATATTTAGATGGAATCCGGCATATCTAGGTCGGAAATTAGTTCCTGTTGCTTGAAAATACCCTCCTACCTAATTAGTAACTTTGCTAGTCAAGGAGACATCTACTTAGCGATTTTCTATGTGTGTGTGTGTGATGTGTGATATTTTCACATACCTAGTAGCAACCGTTTAGCTGTTGGCGCTTGCCTCCAACAAAAACTGCGTAAATATTTTTCTCTAAATTTGCGGCATAAAACACTTGATTTAAATTCACGGTAATGGTCTGCAACTTCCATTCTATAAGTTTTTGGTACCTACGATATTATTTATAAGCTCGAAACGCGCAAAGCGGGTGCGGCGCGGCGCCGAGGGGAGGCGGCTTTGCATTTTTGATCTTTTCGAAACTGTCGACTGTCGATTACTGCTTCATATGTCACACACGACGCCTCCGCTCTATCGCCCTACCGATTACCGCGCGGTTTTTTGGTGCGACGTGCCCCTGACTGCGTTCGCTTTACCGCAGAACCGCCTCCGCCCCGCAACGACGCTGCGCCGCGCTCTGTGCGTTTCCACCTAAACTCTTTATTTCTTTACAGTCACGCCCTGAAACTGTTACCTTTATACGACATACATAAAACTATCATTTCGACCTATACTTAACACTCAAAAGTGTCTCAAACATAGCCCCTTCCATTTTTAAATCTAATTTATCTTTATAAAACAAGTGCGAGTCGGCCTCGCGCACGAAGGGTTCCGTACCAGAAAAAAAAACGCCAACAACTACTCTGTTGTATGGGAGTCCCCCTTAATTATTATTATTATTCTGATTTTAGTATTTGTTGTTGTAGCCACAATAAAAATACATAATCTGTGCAAATTTCAACTGTCTAGCATTTACGGTTCTTGAGATCTAGCTCGGCGAGTGGTAGCTATGAAAAAGGGCTAAAATATCACGTTTTTTGTATGGGAGCCCCCCTTAATTAAAAAAGTAAAAGTAGTTTATTCTTCAAATTAGGCATATTACATGCACCTATGAACGTCAATAAACTACCACCGGTTCGGAAAAATAAACCTCTGCCACGAGAAGAACCGGCGTAAGAAACTCGGCGAGGTGTAATTTTTTCAAAACAATATACATTGTATAGTTAAATATAAATTACAGTGTCAGCTACTACAAAATAACTGAAATAACAATGCTACAGTAGAAAACATATTTTCGCGATAGATTACCCGTGCAGGACGCTATCACTGCCAAACATCCCTATCCATGATGTAATCGTTTATCTTATAATATGCTTTTGAAATAAGTGTTTGTTTTACTACAGATTTGAATTTAGAATTACTAAGTTCAGTAATGTGTTTAGGAATTTTATTGTAGAATTTGATACAATTTCCCAAGAACGACTTTTTCGCCTTTACTAGTCTATAGAAGGTTACTTTCAGTTTCCCAGTATTTCTCGTGGCTATTGGTTTATCAGCGTTCGTTGGAAAATTGCCCAAATTCTTCCTAACATACATTATTATTTCAAATATATATAGGGACGGCAGGGTTAGAATATCTATTTCTTTGAAAAAATCTCTTAATGACTCACGTGACCCCAAGTTATAAATTGCTCGGATAGCCCTTTTTTGCAAAATAAAAACAGTTTCAATATCTGCAGCTGATCCCCATAAGATAAGACCATAAGTAATTATACTATTAAAATAAGCAAAGTAAACTAACCGTGCCGTTGCCACATTGGTAAGCTGCCTTATTCTCCTGACTGCAAATGCAGCAGAGCTCAACCTACTTCCTATCGCTGTTATATGGGAACCCCACTACAATTTTGAGTCCAATGTAATACCTAAGAATACAGTAGAAGTAACAAATTCTAATGTTTGACCATTAAGTCTAATATTTGTATATAAGTTTCTGTTTGATGAGTTCGCAAGAGAGAATTTAATACATTTCGTTTTTTTCGGGTTCAATACTAAGTTATTGGCAGCAAACCAGTCAGATATCATGGAGAGGGTATTATTTGGTTCAATGAGTTCAGTATCTCTCCTATTTACCTTGAACAGTAATGAGGTGTCGTCTGCGAACATTACAATGCCTGATCTTCGGCTTACCATATATGGCAGATCATTTACATAAACAAGGAACAGGAACGGACCTAGAATAGACCCCTGAGGTACTCCCATCTCTACCACTGTCTCTGACGAAATGGCTTTATTTATCGCTACCTTTTGATTTCTCTGTGTTAAGTATGACTTCATGAGATCTAATGCGTGCCCTCTGATGCCATAAAACTTAAGTTTACAAATTAAAGTACCATGATCTACACAATCAAAAGCCTTGGAAAGGTCACAGAACACTCCGATGGCGTCGTGCGACTCTTCCCAAGACTGCAAAATAAATTTTAATAAACTTGCACCTGCATCAGTAGTTGACCTACCCTTCGTGAAGCCGATCTGCTGTGCGTGCAAAATATTGTGAGAATTAAAGTGAGAAACCAATTGCGTAAGCATTATTTTTTCGAATATTTTGCTAAACGCAGGTAGGATAGAAACTGGACGATAATCAGAAGGATTATCTCTATGACCTGATTTGAAAATTGGAACTACTTTACTACATTTCATTAAGTCTGGAAAAATGCCATAGTCTATACAGTTATTAAAAATGAGAGCTAGAGTTGGTGCAACGACCTCCAGAATAGATTCCAGTACCTTGACTGACACGCCCCATAAGTCCTCAGTGCTCTTTATTTTTAACATTTCAAAGGACTTCAGTACATCTAGAGGAGAAACATGATGAAATTTGAAATTAGTTAGTGATTCTAATTTTACGTTGTCATTCAGAAGGGATTCAGCTTTTGTGGTAGATGATGCTAAACTTTGAGTAGTGACTATAGGAATTTTAGAAAAGAAATTATTAAATTCATCAGCTACTTTTACTGCATCAGTTATTAAATTATCCTTTACTTTCAAAGAAATTGTGAACTCTCTATTATTTCTCTTCCCAGTCTCTGTGTTTATTATTTTCCAGACTGTCTTGGCTTTATTATCTGAGGACTTAATTTTATTATTCAAGTGCATTGCTTTTGCTTTTGTGCACACTGTTTTAAACAATTTGGAATAATCCCTAACATACTGATGGAAACATTCGTCAGTGGTGCAAGATCTCCTTTCATAAAGTTGGTATAAGTTATCTCTACTTTTCCGAATTCCGGTAGTTGCCCACTCATTAAATCTCATTTTATTATTTATCTTAATACGCTTTTTACTACAAGTCTTATTAAATTCGTTGCACACTGTATTCAGAAGCATTTTGAATTGATCATTCGGATCATTTGATTCTACCTGGGTGTTCGGCATGGCGACTAGTAGATTAGACTTTAGTAATTCTAGTCTACTTCTACTCAGCGGTCTTATTTCTATAACGCGATCTGGATGTTTTACTTCGCAAGGTAGCCTGACCATCTGAGCTTTATGATCCGAACGAACTCCATTCACTATGCTACTGTCTATATGAGAACTGTTTAACCAAATATTATCTATACAAGTGGCCGAGGTCGGAGTAACTGTGGTAGGTACTTCAAACAAGTAGTCAAAATTGAAAGATTTCAAAAGAGTAATGTACTTATCTTTTTCAGCTGATTGTGATAAAATATCGATATTAAAGTCGCCGCAGACCACTACTGACTTTTTACCACTTGTTGCTTTCCTGAGTACATCCTCCATAATTTCCATAAAAGATGTTAAATCACCTGATGGTGGTTTATAAATGCAAATTATCAGATACTGATCCATCTCTGCACAAGCAATCTCGCAAACACGATCAACAGAACAGCCTGAGACGTCTCTACGTTCCTTAAAAGTCAAACCATTTTTCACTAAAATAATAGATCCACCACCCTCTGCTGTAGTTCTGTTGAACGCGCTGGCCAATACGTAATTATTTACATTGAATTTCATCATGTGATTCTTTAACCAAGTTTCTGTTAAGCAGACTACATCTACATTAAACTCTTCCGTAAATAATTCTAAATCTAGTATTTTGCCAGTGAAGCGATTAATATTTTGGTGTAATAAAGTTACACTATTGTGCTTCTCTGTTGTCCTAACAGTCAGTTTAAAGACAAATCCGCAGTTGGAGATGTCGTCCTATCCAAGGTGGAGAGGGAGCTTTGATTTCCGAAAACGGAATTAATAAAAGATGCTAAAGATTTAGCAAGTCTGTCAGTTGTAATACGGTAATCACTAATAGCATTATTAGTGTCAAAAAATATAACGTCACTATGACGGCACGTCAGCTTATATATAAGCTTATTAAGATTACACGCATGACTGTTAGCACTGCATGGAGAAGCAGAATAGGGTAATGCGCCTATAATAACATTTTTAGCACCTAGCTTAGACAGGCAGTCAAACTCAGCCTTCATCTCAGAGTACCTAATATTTGAACCATCAAACATCACAATACAATTGTTGTTTGTTCATTTATATGGGTATGTTTGATGTTATCTATAATTTTTAGAAATGAGCCCTATCCTATCTGAGAAAACAAGGGTTCTACTCACATTATTAGAGGCTGGAGTTATAGTTTCCGGTGACACCGACAAGCTGCTGTCCGGCACTGATGAGTATACTGCATGTCCGGGCATAGGATGAGCCTGCCGGAGCCCACACTCACATTCATACGAAGACTGCTTGGTAAGCAGTGCTTCCAAACATTCCTCGTTGTGGTGGCACAGCTCCAGAAGTTCATCCGCTGCCAGAATATGTTCACTGATTTGCTTCTGGGATATTACATATTTATTAGTTAAATCTCTCAAAGAATTTTCTAATATGTTCAGTTCGGCTTGCAGTTTCTCAGTGTCAGTTTCATAAATGGTTCTACTGTAGCATAATTGCTCATTACAAGAATTTAATTCTTTCAGAACACTGACATGATTTTTTCTCAATGTAGTAATTTTATGAATATTAATATGCTGTCTGTACAGTCGTTTTGATTTTCTTATAAATCTATTTAGCTTAATATACTTTTTGTATTTCCTGTGACTTAGAAAGTTAACTTGTTTACTACAAAGGGAGTCCTCTGTCAAATCAATCACACTAGAAGGTCCAAAATTGCTATGACACTCTGCATAAGTGTTTGGTGTCACAAGTTCATCAAAGAGCCGTTTTATTATTATCATTATTTTGTTTTTAGTATTTGTTGTTATAGCGGCAACAGAAATACACAATCTGTAAAAATTTCAACTGTCTAGCTATTACGGTTCTTGAGATACAGCCTGGTGACAGACGGACGGACGGACGGACAGCGAAGTCTTAGTAATAGGGTACCGTTTTTACCCTTTGGGTACGGAACCCTAAAAACCGACAGCCGATTCGTTCAGCACAAGTGCTAAAAGCTTTAAGACAAAAGCATTTACCAACAGTGACGAATAAAACGACCGCAAATGCACACGGTGCGAGTATAAAACAATTTTATTTTATAATACATAAAAGCAAAATCTGGCGCAAGATGAATTTAATATAAACAACGTGAAAATTAACTGTCATTATGTGAGAGCCGTATACATACGGCGTATTCTGGCGTATAAATATTATATTCCATGTCGATCCATACGTAGATTCACTGGTTCAATCTGTTTACCCTAGCCTTCATGAATTATTCACCATGCAAATGTTTTATGTACTTACTTGTGGCTATAATACATTTTGCACGCGACGTAACAATATTATTGTGTACATTAATAAACTTTACTATTAAACAAGTGAGTAAGTTAAATTTTAGTTGTTTCTTACGCTAGATGGCGCTAAAATTAAAGAATACTAAAGCTTAATACTATAATGTTTCGGTTTATTTTACATTCATGGTTATTCTCTTTATTTAACTTACTGTTAATAAGCCGCTGCTTTATCTTCTATGATTTATCACTTCAAACCTTATTTAACCATAATAATATGGATTGTACATATTTTTGTACGCGCCTTTTTTCTTTATACTTTATACCCTACTCGAGGGTCTTTAAAAAAAATTACCAGCATAACTAAATCCACAAATCGCCTGACCCGTTGAGTTGTGGGTCATGAGCGAACATCGTCGCGTAAAAAATAAACTTCAGTTTTGATTAGGAACGACAAAAACTAAGTTTCGATGGTCCCAATGGAACTCCACGCAATCTGCTTGGCATTTGTAACGCGTTAGTTGGGCGCGTGTGGGCGAAAATGCGCGAAACATAATGAAATTTGAAACAGATGCCTAGCAAAACAAACAAAAATATCCTCAAAACAAGTTCCGGTTTATTTAGTGACATGTATTTCTTTATTTTGTACTTTCCTATCCATTGTGCAGCGCGAGTAATTTTCTACGAGAAGACTTACCTAGCCGCTTGAAGTTCGCCCAAACTCTCACCAATTGCCACATGACACTGATACAGTTCAAGCCCATCATAGGACGGTCAAGTAATAGTCGATAACGTGAGCCACATAAAACACGAGGCAAGTCGCGATGTACATCATGATCAGAATCTGAACCAGCATGGTGAAGGCTCACGGCTAGACTGAGGGAAGCCTTTGAACTGATGTCGACTGATGTCGGTGTTACACAAGTTGAATCGGAGGTTAATTAGTGTAAAGCGGCTTTTAGCATTTTGGCTTATGTTTAGGTGACGTCAAAAATGATGTGGTAACGTTGAGAACTTACCAAAATCTGTCGTTCAAGGGAGAATTCCTTGTAAGCATTGCGTAAATACCATTGCAAAACTTCACAATTACATTTACACAATTAAACGTCGGGTTTTTATGTATGTAGCCATTTGTGTTAAATTACGGCCAAAAAGGACATTATGTAAGAATAATTAAGAAAACAACACAAAAAATAAATGATACTTAGAAATATGTTAACTTAAGGAAGCTAAAAACTACTTATAGATAAAAAATGTGCTCAAGCTCGGAGCCCGGCGGTAGGATGCCCAGAAGGCTGCTGGCCTCGCTGAACGGCAATGCCGATGCGCTGAACGAGGTACAATCCTGCCCTCTGGTCACCCGTCGTGTCAATAAGGCGTTTAGACTGCTCCTTGTATATGGAGTGTGCTCCTGGTCCCCATGGCCCCAGCGTTTCCACCACAAACGGCTCAAACATGTAGCCAGAATCAATGGCCGCATATTTGCGGCGTTTACGGACAACTTGAAAAGTGCGGTCACTAGTTTCAGGCAGGGCTCGGAAACCGGTATTCTGTCCATACAAAAATACCGGTATTTTTTTAGTTCTTATCGTTCTTTCGTCTACTATTTCATGTTTAATCAGGCAATCTAAGAATATGAAGTAATAACCCAAATACATTATTGGGTCCTACATAAAGAGCATAAACTAATTAAAAATATTTGGCTATTTCAGGATTTTGAGATTAACCGGTTCCGAGCCCTGGTTTCAGGTGTCCATAGGCTGCGGTAGCCGCTTACCATCAGGCCGTAAGCTTGTTTGCCACCCACGTGGAATATAAAAACCTGATTTAACAAATGGTCTGTATACAGTAATAACACTCGTATCAAGTGGGAGATTTAATAGAACTGCATATCTTATCATTTTTCCAGGTGAGTATATATAAAGTCCTACAATACAATATATTCTTTATTACACACATCAAAAAAGAATTACAGAGATACAAGCAGAGGTAAACAACAGGCGGTCTTATCGCTAAATGAGCGATTTCTTCCAGACTTTTGAGTAATGGAGAAAAAAAGTAAACAAACATGATCAGTGGGTGGTGCAAACAAAAGGAATAACTACGAGAAATAAAAAGAAATATAATAATAATAAAAAACACATAAAGCACTATATATATTAATATATATACAATAAACATACATAAATTAGTACATAAATAAACACACATATATACCACAAACTTAAGTGAGACCCAAAAGTAAACTACAGACCAGTATCGAAAAGAAAAAAAAAAGTATTGACATTTAGTCCTATCTTGTCTGTCTTTAGTAATGCATGGATAGATGACAGTTGTATTCCATTATTCAAAAAAATAAAGATTCTGCCACTGCCTTGTTTATACATAAGGGAGGTCTGGATGTTTGACATAACCACCAAGCTTATCTTAAAAATTATTTCGGGACTAGTTCATACACTTACTTTTTTTAGAGAAGGCACTTTATTCTGTAACAGAATACATTGTTATCAGTGATTGTTATACCAAAATAGGAAATTGACTTTTAACATAAAATTCCTGTTTGGTCGAATAGTCAAGCGGATGCTTTCCTTCCAGCCAACTTTTCACTTCTTTTTTGAGCCCGTGAAGTAGGTGCGGGCTAAAAATCAGCGCTGGCCGACCAGGCTCGCAGCAAACGCTGAGTCCGAATCTATTGTCGCATCGATTTTCCCTCCTGTGTGCATTTGTATGGTTCTTTGTTATTTGCGACAATCATCATCATCATGTCAGCCGAATGACGTCCACTGCTGGACATAGCCCTCCCCTAAAGACTTCCACAATGACCGGTCCTGCGCCACCCCCATCCAGCGGACACCCGCGACCCTTACCAGGTCATCAGTCCACCGTGTGGGGGGCCTGCCCACGCTACGCCTTCCGGTAAGACCCCACGATTTGTGACAGTAAATCATTGTAATTATTTTTATTATACCTTTCGAATGATTCTAAATTCGAATTATACCAAAAGAACGTACACCATCAATATGATACGCACCCGTTCCAAACCCATCATACCAACGGGCCACCACAATTAGAGCAAGTTTAACTTATTAATTATACAAGAGGCGCTTGATTAATTAAATCATTGGCTTCTGCTATTTGCAATGGTTGCAAAATGAAATTTCAAAGTCTTCGCAGCTCGATATTCCGTGCTCCGTGCCCGCGCACGTGTTACGACCAACTTGCGAAATTGGGATATACAGGTTGTTCGGCAGATAGATGGACATACATATATTGGGGATAGGTGAGGTCATCTGCTACGTGGTCAAGTAAAAAAAATATAATCGAAAACAAATATTTTTTTAGAATTTTTTATTTTTATTTTTGAAATTCCCTTTTTTCGAATAACTGAATTCGTAAGATTCTGGAATTAGTCTAGAGTAGAATAAATTATTTTTTGTCCGTTTTATCATTTATTTAAGTAATTTAATTAAAGCTATAATCTTGAAAACAGATTATAAAAAAATGATAAAACGGACAACATTTTAATTTAATTTAAATACTAATTCCAGAATATTACGAATTCAGTTATTTGAAAACCGAAAATTTCAAAAATAAAAAGTTCTTAAAAAAGCTTTAAGCTACGTGGTCAAGTACAAAAAAAATAATCGGGCACAAATATCTTTTTAGAATTTTTTATTTTTATTTTTGAAATTCCCTTTTTTCGAATAACTGAATTCGTAAGATTCTGGAATTAGTCTAGAGTAGAATAAATTATTTTTTTGTCCGTTTTATCATTTATTTAAGTAATTTAATTAAGGTTATAATCTTGAAAACAGATTATAAAAAAATTATAAAACGGACAACATTTTAATTTAATTTAAATCTAAACTAATTCCAGAATATTACGAATTGAGTTATTTGAAAACCGACAATTTCAAAAATAAAAATAAAAAGTTCTTAAAAAAGCTTTAAGCTACGTGGTCAAGTACAAAAAAAAAATCGGGCACAAATATCTTTTTAGAATTTTTTATTTTTATTTTTGAAATTCCCTTTTTTCGAATAACTGAATTCGTAAGATTCTGGAATTAGTCTAGAGTAGAATAAATTATTTTTTGTCCGTTTTATCATTTATTTAAGTAATTTAATTAAGGTTGAAAACAGATTATAAAAAAATGATAAAACGGACAACATTTTAATTTAATTTAAATCTAAACTAATTCCAGAATATTACGAATTCAGTTATTTGAAAACCGACAATTTAAAATAAAAATAAAAAGTTCTTAAAAAAAGCTTTAGGACCAAACCTTTTTTTTTTGTGCTAGACCACGTAGCAGATGACCTCATCTACCCCCAATATATGTATGTCCATCCATCTGTCGAACACTGTAGATTCATTATTGTCGAAACGGGGGATTCATTGGAAAAACAAATGTTCACATTTTAATGAAATACGAATGTTTATAAAGAACCGTGAACATATCACTTGTGGTTAGAAGTAGTAGCACATTTTAAGTAATTAGAAGTAGTAAATGTTCCAAACACTGTATCTTATATGGTAACGCATTTAGATCACAAAACAACTCACTTTAAATTTGTAAAATTATTTTATTTCATTAACACACAAATCACTAAACCAACAACTTTCTCCATCATCAATCGGTCTAACTTTTTTTTTTCTTATAACCGGGTATGAACTAAGAGTATAAAACCTCTTTGGTAATTACATTAAATTTATGTTCTGTTCAGAACAGTAGAAACAGCCTTATATAAAATATATTTATTATATTATATATTTATTTATTTTTTACAAGAAATTCAAACGTATTATCAATAACACATTGATCTTTAGCATATATTTTTTTAAGGTTTATGCAATTGTGCAGGACGGCGAATCAATATTAGTGTTATTTTCGATAAGAGTGCCTTAGTTAAGTTGTAGTATGGTCCTTAAGACCACACACGAAGCCGCAGCTGATAGTTAATAAATAAATCATTTTCTATTTTCTAATTCCAATAACATGTAATATGATACCTGACCCTGAGTAAATGCAACAATGATTTATTATTCCATATATAGGAAAAGTATCAACTATCAATTGTGCCGACACATTCTAATGATGCATATGGAAATTATTAACACTCCAATGAATCCGCTGTTTACACAGTATATAAGACGTGCGCTTTACGGAATAAAGAACATTATTGGCTCGACGCTTGAAGTATCATTACACCCTCGAACCCCGTACACTTCAAAGTTCCCTTAGATTATTCATCTGTTAAGTTCATTGTTAGTATTAGGTGATCTAAAAAAAGGATTGCCAGATGTGTCGAAACGTCACAAACCGTGAGAAGAAATTAGCAATAGTTTTAATGGTTTAATTGTACGTAGTAATTAGCGATATAACTGCCAATTGTTTGCCATTCATATTTTTAGAATTGATTTCTATTTTATTAGGGTGTGCACTAAAACACCATTTATTCTGTATTGTACCTGTAAGTTGCAACGTGCCGACGGGCCGAACAGACAACGGGCCGGCAATAATGCCTAATGGTTTATTACTTTTCTCGAAACCCATGAATAGCGCCCGTAAAATTGTAATATAGGAATTTTACCAAGTAAGGGTCACCGGACGAGGCAGGTCTGAAGAGAGGGGCGGAGAGTCAGACAGTATAATATAGGTGGCACATACGCCGCACAGTCACTGGGACACTGGTAGTCGAACACTCGACACCGTTAGTTGAACACTCCACATTGGTAGACGAACACTCGTAACTGAGAGTTAGTCACTGGAAAACAGACACAGAAGTTTAAACGGGAAGGATCTCCTGCTCGCCTCAGGCCAATTTGTTAGATGTATTCTCCGATATTTTTATTTCCTTTTATAATAATTTCCGATCGTTCTTCTCCCAGTATTTTTATTTTCTTGTATAAAAATTTCCGACTACTTTTTTTACCAGCATTATTTTTTCTTGTATTAAAAATTCCGATCGCATTTTTTCCAACCACTTAATTTTCCACTCGAACAATGTCATGTGCGTATATTTAACCTTTTGAAAAAATTCTTATACGCATAGTTTCTTTCTAGTAACTTTTAACCGAGGAAAATTTGAATATATTATATTTTTAGTACGTCACTCCTTGTGGCACTCTTTAGGGGAGCCCTATGTCCAGCAGTGGACGTCCTTCGGCTTATATGATGATGATGATATTGATGATGATGACGTCACTCCTGGCTATGAAGTGGCAATTACCGCCCACTACGCGTGCGTAAAAGCCCCACTTTTTATCCAGGGGGAGACGTAAAATTTTGTACTTACCACGGACGGTACTAAAGAAATCGTCACATAGCATATTTATCGCCCTTGCTTTGCTTATCGCTTAATACCGCTTCGATATCGCTTTTGGCTCGGGCATCAGATTCCTGCGATCTGAGACATTCTTTGTTTTACTGCCCCAGGTAAGTAATGTACTATATATATAGGCCAGCCATAGGCTGCGGTGGCCGCTTACCATCAGGCGAGCCGTAACTACGCTTACTTGCCACCGACGTGACGTATATAAATAATTTTTAAGAAAAAAACCGACTTCAATGGGAGAGGCCGGTGAGAGATTATTATACTTAGATGGTGCACTCTTTGATTCCATACAATGAAATAAAAATGGCTATTAGTCTGTTTATAATGGTAGAAGACTAAGTACCCTCAATTCCTCATGGAATCCTCCATCAGAACTCAAGCTTGTCAAAAATTTGTCTTGAAAACCTAGCTTGCTTGACAAACAAAACGAAGAGAACAAATCGCCAAACGTGAACCACGTGTCGTTGAAGAGTTCCGTTCTGATCATCATCAGCAGTTCCACTTCATCAAATGTCACTTTTTTGAATGAAAATGCTTGATTAGTTCATGAAAATACTAAAATCACTATTTGCCTGCCTTTCACATTTGAGGAGTTCCCTCGATTCCTAATGGATCCCATCATCAGAACTCGAGCATGACAAAAAATAATCGTGAAAAAAGAACTTGCTTAACAAACACAGTCTAGAAGGACAAATCGCCAAACGTGAACTTTTTGTCGTTGAAGAGTTCTGTTCTGATCATCATCAGCAGTTCCACTTCATCAAATGAAAAAAAAGAACTTTGCCGGACTAGATCAAAAAGTGCCAAATATCAAACTCCAATTAACAGTGTTATAACGCGAGTGAGCAAAATTGCGAATCTAAGTAATAATTTTCTATTGAGAATATAATCTATAAGAAAATATTCGCTTAGATAAAGAGGCAAATATGATATTTTGCGACAAGTAAAATATACGCCTAAGAAATTAAACGTGTAGAAAATCAAGTGATTGGAAAAATAGGCGACCGGAATTTTTTATACAAGAAAAAATAAATATGGAAAAAGGCTGTTGGAAATTTCTATACAAGAAAATACAAATACTGGAAAGACAGGCGATCGGAATATTTTATACAAGAAATTATAAATATCGGAAAATGCATCTAACAAATCCTTCGTTATTTAAACATTTTCCATATATAGAACGCTTCTCGATATGTCGATGTTTTCGTGGTGAACCTTGTGTGGCATATTTTACTATAAATAAGACATATCAAGTGTACCCTATGGTTAAGAGTTTATACTAAGGCACAATGTGGTTCTGAATAACTAATACTGTTTGGCTGTAATAACAAAGCTGTTGTTTCAGATTATAGGCCTGAATAAATAACAGTTATGTGATAAAACTCGGTACAAAACAATCCATGTTTCGTTGGATATACACCAGAATATAAAATGTATATGAATATGTCAGAATTTATATAAATAAATATTGGGGGACAATCTTACACAAATCTACCTAGTCTTAAACTAAGCTAAGCTTGTACTATGGGTACTACAACGATATACATACTTATATAAATAAATACATACTTAAATACATAGAAAACATCCAAGACCCAAGAACAAATATCCGTGCTAAATGCATGAATAATGCCCTGGCCGGGATTCGAACCCGGAATCTCTAGCTTCGGAGCTGTCACTGTCATTACCAACTAGGCTAAACAGGCAGACAGTTTATCTCTAAATTGTAAATTAAAATTTGCGGATTCGATGAACAACAGGATCAGGTTGAGCTTCTAATATAGCTCTTACACTACCGGCCTTCGAATTTAATGCGAGTAAATAGTGGTGTGATGGGAGTACCCTTTACGAAATATTTCCTATAGTTAGCAGTTAGCTTGTACGAAAATTTTCTAGTTTAATTAAAGCGGATTACGGCTAGGTTCGACCGTCGCCAAAATTTTGTCTTGCTCGTTAATTAGTACAATATGCTCTTCTCGTTGCCCGCGCGCGGAAACTTGGGAAAATCAGCATAAAATAAGTTTTTGTGTAGTCGGGAACATTATTTAGAAAAAATCCGGCCAAGTGCATGTCAGGTCACGCGCAATATAAGGCTCCGTCCTAACATTATACGGAATTTACTTTGGTAACTCACGGCCATATTCCCGAAAGAGGTAGGCAGAGCTCACGAAAATTAATTTCAGTGCCAATTTTAGCAATTGGAGGTTTATAAAATGATACTTACTTTGCTTTTAAATTTATTGTATACTTAGGTACTACTATGGTTTTTTTTTAATACCCATGTAATAATAACAACCGTTTATCTGGCAGGGGGGACGGACGGGGACATTTGACTCGGGGGACTCTTGGGGACAAAAAATATGACTTTAAAGTTATTTATAACGGATTCCTGATTATCGACTCTCTTCAGCTCAGAAAGCCACAAAGTAGTAATTACGTAGCTTAGGTCCGTAAGCTAGGGCGGAAACAGATTTAAATGTGATCGACTATCAAAAAAAAGAACATACAACCGAATTGAGAACCTCCTCCTTTTTTGTGAAGTCGGTTAAAAGTAGGCTTCTTGATTGAAATCGATGGACATGACGGAGGGAGGGATTTGTTATTGCCCCTTACCACCGGTAATCCCCAAGCTTTAATGCTTAATTGGTAAATGTATCGATTGCAGAATAAATGACACCGTAGAATTGTGAACGATAAATTACCTATTATTTGACGCTTTAGATTAAGTTAACCTAACATAATAGACAGTTTATAATTGACTGGATACCTAGAATATAATAAACTGCTCATCCATATATGTATCATTTATATTCAATTTCATAGTAAGATTTCACAATCTCTCTGTGACGTCAATAATACCAAACATTTTACATACATTAAACCGCATTGTGTACATATAGTCGTTAATAAATTACTAATTATTAAAACATACAAATTAATTCCATGGGTGGCGTTCATTGAGGTAGTCAGATATTTTATATATGTTATAGTATCCGTTTTTGCGTAATGGTTCTTTAATCTTAAATTTAAATTTATGTAGAGGCAATGATTGAATGTCTAATGGAACATTATTATAATAACGTACACATTGATCAATAAACGAATTATTTTATGGAGACTGCTGTTATTGACTACAAGTTTATGTTTATTTCTAGTACGCACGTCGCATTATCTCTTTAAAAGATTTTCGTTTTTCTGTACGTACTTAAGATCACAAAGTACAATATATAGACTGAGATAGAGATATCAGTGAAATACTCTACGTAGATTGTAGCGCCACAGTGGTATGAGTACAAAACTAACCGCACGACCGCTCGGCGGCAGGTACTAACTACTAAAATATATTTCAAGTTCTTTTCTGAAACTAATGCAAAAATAAGGAAATAAGTAATGAAATAATAGTTACATTACCTATTTGGCAATCTTTGCATGAATTTCAGACCATTTTTAATAAATATGGGCATGACATTCTTCTGACAATAAAACGAAATAGGTAACTTAGTAAATATCATTTATTACACAATTTTACTTACAAACATTCGATATTAGCAATCGCACCAAAATTTATCAGTATTATAAACAATAACACAAAATTAACACGTAAAAAGTGGCATATTATATTTTGTAGGGAGCGGCTTTGTCATTCGAAGATATTCAGTTTTCAATGAATCCATTACACTCTGCTTAGCCGTCACGTTGTAGGGTCGAAATTATTTATTGAGACTATTACTATTAACAGCAAATCGTAATATATAGTTATTAACTGCACATTATTATATAAATATACAATTAACCTAAAAAAGCCATTAGACATTTGAATTTTTAAATTGACAGCGATGTCAACGTACCGTGCAAACGTTTAGTTTTACGTAAAATATTTAAGCTTTATAAGCTTATATACACACCACATCGATAAAATTTCACTCGAAATTTGTAAGGTAGCAGAAGTTGAAAACATACATTCTTCTCTTCCTATGGAGCATTTTATAAGCACTCGAATCTACTATCCATTTGCACGAATAATTGACGAGGCTAAATTAGTACAATGTTGTTGTCACAATTTTGTGCACATTACCTAATTATGTAATTATTTTGCGTACGTTGGAACGCTCGAAATGTAAACATGAAAAAAATTTGAACCATAAATTTAGGTAGTAAACACATCATCTGAATTTTAGGTAAAGTATACATGACAGAAGTACAACCGCGAAAGATGTGCCTCTTTGTCACTCAATGTGCAAGTGCGATAGAGAGGCAGGTGAAACAGTACACACAGTGTCATCTGCTGGATAAAGTAAAAACTTACATCTCCTTGGAAAAGCTCGTTCTTCGAGCTGAAAGGCCCCTGCTTAAGATTTTCACAAATGTATTGAGACGCAAAAGTTTTTGCAAATTGCAAAAATCTCAATGAAACTCTGGCGTAATTAATAAGAAAATTCGTAAAATTTTAAGCTGATCTAAACCGGGGTGTTACCAACCGACTTGTCCTCACCCGGTGAGGAGGTTTGGGAATAAGTGGGCTGATGTCATACTTGTCTACAAGGGTTGTATTCCACTGCATCATCATCATGTCAGCCGAATGATGTCTACTGCTGGACATACGTAGGCCTCCCCCAAAGACTTCCACAATGACCGATCCTGCGCCACCCGCATCAAGCGGATACCCGCATAAATGAACTGAATTGGAATCAGTTTCATACTTGTCGAAAAGTATGAGTCACAATTGGTTAAAACACGATAGTGGCAAACATACGCCCTGCTTGTTGGTAAGCTGACTTCATAGACCTCCTTACTTGTGATGCTCAATAAACACATAAACAGAACACAGATTAGAACGCAAATGTCTGAGATGGATCGCCTTCTTTATAATCCATATCCATACTTAATATCATGAATACAAAAATAACTGTCACGTCTATCGTATGAGAAGTGAATGCCTGAAGCTCTGCGAGATGATGGATGCTAGGCCTACTAGTCCTACTACTGTAAAAATGTAATTAGTGTTTAAGTAATTTTAATTTACATTGTTATTATTGTTTAATGATTTGTACATAAATGTAGTGTACTAAATTTAAGTTTCATGACGCATTGGAATTGTCTGTAAAGTCATGTAAACATTGTTCGTTTAAATAAATAAATAAATCGTCTGTTAGCTCTTCTCGCTTATACCGCTGAACCGATTAAGATAAAATTTGGTGTAGAGATAGTAGATCCGTAGAAGGTACTGTGAGAACATTCTTCAAAGGTCTTATGCAATGCAACATAATGTTGTTTTGTGTACATTCGACCATATTTACTACTATAGAGGATTACGAAAGTTGTGTCTACGGCGTAGCTAATCTGTGATCCGTAGACTGCTACGAAACTTTTTTTTATATATTACAATGGAGGCAAGGAGGCATTACAGCCTGTCTATTGGTAAGCATACACCGTAGCCTATGGACGCTTGCAACTCAGAAACAAACACATTTAGGCGCGATAAATTCGAAGATTCTTTTTGTTGACAGGTAGATACGCAATGCAATATTATAGATTTCATGCATCTCCAGAACAATATTACTTTGCTAATCCGCTAAAGAACGTGTAGAAAACGAACAACCTTTAATTAATTAAAGTTTGTGTGTATGTGTGTGAGTGTGTCAATCATCCTAGCGTAATTCCATCCTGTGTCCAAGGATGCCCGGGGTCCGCTACCTAATTCCAAGAATTGGCGTATACACTAGTTTTTACGAAAGCGACTGCCAACTGCTTATACCTGCATCAAATTTAATTAATGGAATTAAACGTTGGCAGATCTCTAGATTCTAGAACAATAAGAGTATTCCTATGCTATTCCGTAATAGTACATTACTACAGAGGCCGAGGTATGTATAGTGCTTTTCTCAAACATGCAATGAAATAAACAACAAAAAAATCTAAGTTTTATTTTTTAGTGGCAGAATGTCATGGTGCCTGTGCCACAATTCATGTGGAATGGAAATTAAAAAAGAGGACTTTGCCGGCCTAGGCCTGCAAGATTTGTATGAAATTCCATTAACGACCTCTTGTCCTAGCCGCACCTGAAACGTCATACTTCGCAGCCTATTATAAGGAACATAACATCAATATTTCATTGCATGTTTGAGAAAAAGAACGTGTAGGTCTTGTACTGCTGAGGTACTGTTAAGGTGATCTTAGGGGTTGTAGCTGTAATGAAATACTTTACGACTTTATAACACACTATTGTATTCCTTACTGTGCTGAAACACAATTACAATAATATAGTTAAATAACACGTGTGACTCCAATCGAGTCCAGATGAGGAATCTATCGGAAAACCAACTGTTTTCTAAGGAATGCTGCTTGACAGGCATTCCAGAACATATTCAAAATATGTAGAATTGTATACATTATGGTACTAGTTGCGCCCGCGTACCGTACATGCGAGTTTAAGTAATGTCGGGCGGGGTCAGTCCTTGGATGGGTGACCGCTTTGTGTGGTTACTAACTGAGCGCTCTCGTACTTTGGAAGGCACCTTAAGCCGTTGCTGTCGCGAATGCAGTCGTTATGCCAAGCCTTCGGGCGGCTTGAGAACTTCTAACAGTCAAGTTGCCCACTCATTTGACAAGCCTATTCCCAATAAGGTCGGTTTCCCCCTCGGGTTGGAAGGTCAGATGGCAGTCGCTTCCGTAAAAACTAGTGCCTACGCCAATTCTTGGGATCAGGTAGCGGACCCCAGGCATTCTTCAGGATGCAACTGTACTGGGAATAACGCTAGGAGGATGATGATCGCGTATATTTGGAGCAGCCCAACTGGGGAAGTACCTCCACAGAAGACCGGCCATAATAACACCACTACTTGCTCCCTAGGTATGAGGTGTTGTGATCCTGGTGGCGAGTAAGTTCGCCACAGCTTCCAAGGATATGCTCTGTTAAGGGTGAGGGACCTACATACGTTTCTAGTTGTCCTCAAGTTAATAAAGGGTCGGTAACGCACTTGTGTGTGTTGCCAGTGATGACATATGGCACTGAAACGTGGTCGCTTACTATGGGCCTCATAAGAAGGCTCAAAGTCACCCAAAGGGCAATGGAGAGAGCTATGTTGGGAGTTTCTCTGCGTGATCACATCAGGAATGAGGCTATCCGCAGCAGAACCAAAGTGACCGATATAGCCCTCCGAATCGCTAAACTTAAGTGGCAGTGGGCGGGGCATATAGCACGTAGAACCGATGGCCGTTGGGGCGGAAAGGTTCTCGAGTGGCGACCACGTACCGGAAGGCGTAGCGTGGGCAGGCCCCCCACACGGTGGACTGATGACCTGGTGAAGGTCGCGGGTGTCCGCTGGATGCGGGTGGCGCAGGACCGGTCATTGTGGAAGTCTTTGGGGGAGGCCTATGTCCAGCAGTGGACGTCTTTCGGCTGACATGATGATGATGATGATGAACGCACTTGTGATTATTCATAGGTATGCTTACCGTCGGGCAGTTTGCGACCCCTTTAACGGCAGAGCGAGTGACGCCGGTGTGTTTTAGTGGGTATGTCACATGTCACCATCACTCGGCGGGGGGAGAGAGTCGCACATAACCCCCGAATGGCGTTCCCCGGGCTGGGGGTATGCATAAAGCATTTTCACACAGTAAAAAAAAACCGGCCAAGTGCGAGTCGGACTCGCGCACGAAGGGTTCCGTACCGCATGATCTATAAAAAGAGTCCGACTCGCACTTGGCAGGTTTTTAATATTTGTTGTTATAGCGGCAACAGAAATACATAATCTGTGCAAATTTAAACTGTCTAGCTGTTACGGTTCTTGAGATGTAGCTCGGCGAGTGGTAGCCATGAAAAAGGGCTAAAATATCACGTTTTTTGTATGGGAGCCCTCCTTAATTATTATTATTATTTTGTTTTTAGTATTTGGTGTTATAGCGGCAACAGAAATACACAATCTGTGAAAATTTCAACTGTCTAGCTATTACGGATCTTGAGATACAGCCTGGTGACAGACGGACGGACGGACGGACGGACAGCGAAGTCTTAGTAATAGGGTCCCGTTTTTACCCTTTGGGTACGGAACCCTAAAAAAGGTCTTCATCAGCTTGTTTGCCACCGTCGTTGTATAAAAAAAAAACTTACTGTTAGCATTCGGCGGCTCGAGAACAGCAGTCCCTGGCGTGCTCAGCGTCTCCAAAGTGTCTCGGCTGTCCACCGGCCGGAGCGCCAGCTCCACCGTATCAGGCGAGCCGCCCGGCCACGCCATGCTTCCATCACTGGCTGGTTTCACTCATCACTAACCACTCGTTACCTCCCGCGCGCAATGCACAACGCGTTATTAGATACAGTCGCGGCACAAACGGCGTTTTGTGGTGGAAGTCCGATTGAACACTTCTTAAGCACTTATTTGTCACAATTATATGTATGGTAATGATATGTAATGTAGGTATAGATCTGCTTATAAATACAATGTTTAAAAACAGGTCGACATTGCTGTTTGATTAGATTATTTTAGAGTGAACTTGTTAAACGGTTTTGTTTTCAGAATCGGTCAATTTATAAAGTACACATAATATGCTCAGCTGATATGGTCAACAACTGTTTTGATTTACATAGTAGACATTTGTATTCCAAAAATAGGGTAGGCGTCTTAATTGACGGAAAAGAAAAAAAACTCTATGATATGGCTTTTATTTCATTTGCCTGTAAATTTGATTTTCATAGTAGAGACGTAAAAGTGGCATCTCCATGACATACCCTGGACACGTGTCATTTTGATTGGGCCGTTGTGGCGCGATTGCACTTTCAAAATGAGCCATATCCCCAGACATCATTGGGATATATTAATTCAAAGTCAAAATACTCTTTATTCAAATAGGCCTAGCCTAAAACTTTATCTTAAGCTAATTATTTAGAGCAATTTATTGAAGCTAACAATAAACATTACAAATATTGAATTGATGTAGGTATTTTAATTAATTATTTAGATAAGTTCAAAATATGATCGTCAAAACCGAAAATGTATATGTAAAAAATTGAATTCTAGAGAGTTTCTAGAATAAAATCTAAATGTCAAAAAGGAAACTCATTAATATCAAACGTCATAATTGTTAAAACATTATTATTTCATTAATATTTCAGTCACAATAAATCCCAGGGTTTTATCATTCCAGGTTGAAACGCACAGAGCGCGGGGCGGTGTGGAGGCGGTTTTCCATTTTTGATCTTACCGAAACTGTCGCCAGTCAATAGTGTCGATCACTACTTCGTATGTCACACACGCCGCCTCCGCTCCGCTATCCCGCGCGGTATTTTGGTGCGACGACCCCCGGTACGCGTTCGCTTTACCGCAAAACCGCCTCCGCCCCGCAACGACGCTGCGCCGCGCTCTGTGCGTTTGAAGCTTTATGTAGTCATGTGTACTATACCTAATATTCTTTCGATGACTATGCTTTACATTATTCATGAATTTATTAAGGGGAGGTCGTCAAGCGAGTTAGCGTTTTCGAGTTTTCTAAAAACAATCTGAAACGTAGAAAAAGGGATTTAAAAATTTGAAAAAATTATATGTTTTACTTAAGGATCTAGTCTAGTCAAAGTTGCACTCAGATACACGATCTAATGAATTTCGCTCGATAGAAAGAGACCCCAAAGTTACTCCTTTTTGTAAAGCATTTACAATCTGACGACTAAACTATTGATGTTTTAAATAAAGTTTTTGAACTAAACTAAAGCCATTCAGTATTTCTAGACATTTTTGCAGAATTTAAAAAGATAAAATTATTGTATTAATTAATATGTTTAAATACCTACAAAATGCGCGATCGCGGAGGCTCGGCAGGCCCGATCAGTCGCGCGCTGGCGCTTACGGACAACGGACCTGTGTCAGTTTTATCCGCGACAGTTTCTTTGACCAAACAAGCAGTTTTTGACGAATTTATATAATTGTTTGCAAATTATTTAAGAAGGGCAATAAAAACCCGAATGTAAAAAGTCGTAATTATTAACAAATAAATTATGGTCATAGTGCCACAGTATAACAACTGAACTGAAACCCTCCAGAAATGGAACCAAAGTTGGTAAAATTATAAATGAAATGTTTATTACCAGAAATTGTAGATATAGTAAGAGATCTACTGCTTTGCACTTGAATATTTTTTTTAAGCTATGAGCTTCAACACATTAATTCCGGCCGTCTTTTTTTTAATACCACGTCAGTGGCAAACAAGCGTACGCGCCTGATGGTAAGCGGTCACCGCAGCCTATGGACGCCTGCAACTCCAGAGGTGTCACATGCTCGTTGCCGACCCTTTTAAAATTTATACACTATTTATCTTTCTAGCTAATCTTCTTTTAAAAGATCTACCCATTTCCAGGTAGCTACCGTGGTAAGTTTGGTATCATTTCATATACCATATTGATTCTTTTATCATCTTTATGTAAAAATCATTTCTGGTATTTATTAAAAAAAAATACGGTAACCTTTCGCATAAATAGTAAAAAAGTAAAAACTTCGCAATGTTTTTTATGCTTTGAGAGCTAATAACTTTTGACGAAGAAATTAAACCACCAAAAAATGTTATGTCTGTATTTTATGTGGCACTCTTTAGGGGAGGCCTATGTCCAGCAGTGGACGTCCATCAGCTGATATGATGATGATGACGATGACACGCACACGACAAATAAATATAACACCCTGTATAAATATAACACAAATAGATAAAAAATTGCATGACCTATTTAACAAATCGAGTAGAGAGGTATAAGACATATTTCTTAGGTTCTTACGTTTCATAGATTAAATAACGAATTTCAGGGTTGTACTATGAATTCTGTTTTTTTTTCATTATAATGGATCCTACCGTAAGTTCGACTTTCAATTATTTATTTACTACCTATTAATTAAAAAATGATATCAATTACATACTAAAGTTTAATCATAATTAATGTATTTCTTAAGTCAAAATACGGTTATATTTCTATACTGTGACCAGTATGAAGCTAGCGGGGTCATCCGAGTTCACAGTCGCTTCGTCCGCGCGGGCTTGCTCACGCACCGCCAGGACAGCGCTAATTACCTACTCTCGCAGGACTAGAGGGCCTTAAGATAATTCAGCTACGTTTCTTGGAAGCTTATTATGAAAGTTTACACTATTACCCATGAATGATTTCTTTATTTTTGGGAACCGAGTGGTGAGCACTGCGAGCTTATGTTTATTTCTAGTATTAATATTATGTCACAGTTCTTTCTAAAATTGACAATGTTTGATAACTGTTTACATATTCATTAACTATCTTTCAAATTGACCGTACTAACAAGCCTTCCTTTGACGCGGACCATGCTCAGCGCATTAGCATTTGTAAAGAAATATTTTTGTGGTTACTTTATTTTATCCTTATATTGTTTGGTTGTAAATTGTACAATGTGTTTCCAAATAACTAAATTGCGATCGTCTTTTGAAATGAGAATGACAGATATACTTTATGTAAGTGGAACACCAGCTCCGTTAGAACATACTTTTTTTTTATCCTCCCTAGCGAATAACGAACGCCTATTCTGCCATGCACGGTAGATAAATGCTTTACTCGTAAATATAAAACCTAACCGCCTTCCGGATATTATTCATTGCAATAGATATTTTAACGTACATCGACAATACCACGGGCAACGCAGACCAAACAGTGTATAATGTATTCATTATTACGTTTCCATCAATGAAATTGCCCCGTAGCGGTAGAAATAAAAATAAATTGTACCAACGCATTCATTTACTATACGTGTAGCTCGTATTGGTGCGCCTGAACATCAATAATGACTGTACCTTTTACTTCTTGTTTAATCGTTTCAATAAGCAGCACATGCTAAACATTACAATGTCGATTGCCCAGAATTGTTAGCTGAACTAATTCACTACTCCATCCAGATCCAATAGGTGTTTTCTCCCCCTTGCAATTCCTCTTGCTGCGCAGAACTATAGACAATAGTATTTTACACCACACCTTGCCAAAAAGCGCGTTTTTCCGCACGCTGCGCGTCCGGAAAAAACCCCTTTTTGGCTAAGTGGTGACGTAAAAGTGTGTACAAAACACGGGTCGTAAAACAGAAAGCCCTCTCTCGCATATTTGTGACCCTCGGGCCTCGCCTGCGGCTCGGGCCTCAAAGATCTGCGATATCGGCCTTTCTTTGTTTTACAACCCTTGTATCGTAAATAGCTATTACAGTACATATGGTGCTATATTACCGCACGAGTGCGGTAATCAGCAGATTACGTGCATATGTCGAAACTTTAAAGAGCCATATGTACTGTAAAACGTTATAAGATACACGTGCGAACAGGTAATTCGCAACTCGTGTCGATTTAAAACACTCCCTTCGGTCGTGTTTCAATTTATCACCACTCGTTGCGAATTTCCTGTTTTCTGCACTTGTATCGTAATGTACTATTATGCAACTGTTACATAATAAGGGTAAAATTCTCGAATTTACAGTGACTTTCGAATTTTAAGACCTAATTATGTAACGTTGCATACAATAATTTTTCTACGGCAGCGAAATAATCTGATGTAAATTAAAGATCGACATGGTGGCAGAATACGGGCATTGACGTATGCCTCGTTAAAAATAAAAATAACACTTGTAGGTATAATAATGTATGGAAAGCCATTTTGATTACGTTGACTGTCAATTACTGCTTCATTTGTCACTAACGCCGCCTCCGCTCCGCTATCCCGCGCGAATATCGCGCGGTTTTTTTGGTTCGACGTCCCCCGGACCGCGTTTGCTTTAACGCAAAACCGCCTTTGCCCCTCATGCTATATATAAAATAAATAAATAAATATTGGGAGACAATCTTACACAAAGCGACCTAGTCCCAAACTACGAGTAAGCAAAGCTTGTATGTACTATGGGTACTAGACGACGATATACATACTTATATAGATAAATACATACCTAAATACATAAAAAACATCCAAGACCCAAGAACAAATATCCGTGATAAATGCACAAATAAATGCCCTGGCCGGGATATATGTATATTAAGTTCAATTTATTTGTTATAACCATCTCTTTCCGTGTATCAAGCAAGGAAAAAAAAATAGGTAAGTACGTACGTAAAATAAGTTAAAACTATACTACTTGTCACTGCGGTAGTTTCGCATTTCTCCCTCTTAGTGTGTGTTGTTTGAACAATTTTAGAGCTTCTATCTGGTTTGACTGTGTTGTTAGCATAAATTTCTGTTTATTTTTGCGTATGTTTATGTATGTTTACATATCTGTGTATATATGTATGTGTATGACTCTTTTATTTTTATTTATACCTAAAGACTTATTATGATGATTATTATTATTTGTTTGCCTACTCAATATTTTTTGCATCAATTCCACTTCCCAAAGGTTGTCTGGAAGAGATTGCTCTTTAGCAATAAGACCGCCAATTGTCTACCGTTATTTAATTACTGTTTAACTGTTTTTGTTTTTGGTGAACAATAAAGAATAATTGTATTGTATTGTATTGTATTGTACGTACCTTGCAAAGCAGGAATTTTTTGAATGTCTGTTTTGTGCTGGTAATTCACATATGTATGACATGTAAACACTAACTGGATATTGGTATCGTGGTGTTTATCCAATTGATCTGATTTAATTGTCTGGACAGCGCCGTACCTGATTGGTTTACATACCTACTCGTACTTAAACGTCGAATGTATGTTTGTACGCTGTTCGTGGCTGTTCCTGTAATGTAGGTACCTAAATGTCCCTCATAATTACGTACTAATCTAATAAATTAGTACATAGGTACAACATCGTTAACTAAGTACAATAAACATTACCAAATGTTGCACAAACTTTAGAGCATGAAACGGAGCAAAGTTATATTGCTGGTCTCATCCGGAGTTTCGAGTCACGTACGTAGGTATATTTGTGGTTACTTGCTCCGACAGCGTTGGCGTTGTGGCATAGACGTGGTTGCAGACAAAGCATTTTACGTGTTTTTTAAATTTAGAACAAAAATATGTCAATCTCATTGCAATTCAAAACCACTAGTCCAAAGCTGTAGGACCTTGGATATTTTCTGTGTTTTAGAAAGCATTATTGAGCTGTGTAGGTATTATGAAAGTTAGTTCGTTTTGTGTAAGATTGCCCCTTTATTTACTCAATCAGTCTATCTTAAAACTTTGCTCACTTTAGGTATCTGTAGTACCGTGGGTTACTTTAGGAAAAATGGGGCTACTTCGACCATTTAGAATGTAGCGTAAAATCAGTACTGTTGGTAAGTAGGTAGCTTTATTCAAGCAAAGAGCAATATAATGACATTATCAAAGTTTTACGTAGTAGTACATTCTTTTCGTGCCTCACGTCAAAAAATTAGACGTACAAACGACGTTACACTATAACACAACACCTAAGAATGAAAATTTGACGATGACATCATAGGCTTTTAAACTTCTGGAAGTTAAGACAATTTTTAGACATCTCCTAGTTGCTTTATTTTTAACGTTAACAAAACCTTAACTTAGGTCGATAAAAAATTAAACTGATTTCAATGATATATTTTACACTAAATATAAAACACTGTCGATGTACTCATATTTTAACAGCCACGTTCCACACGAAAATAACAACAAATATTTATGGAAAAACCGGTTTGATCTAAGTCGCCCCTTGAATGAAAGTAACCCCCAGTCTACGGTGTTATGTAATATGTGTTAAGAGTAAACAGGCAGGCTCGTTAACTAGCTCGTGTGAACTTTATCGTTTATTACGAGGGTTGACAAGGAAGAATTAATTAGGGGCTAATCGAGTGTTCCTTACTTTATTACTTAATTACACGTTCAGGGGGTCAATGTAAGACATACGTGTCACTTTCCTATTTATAGATCGCCCCCACGTGAATGTGTCTGAATCACAATTTGTTTCGCGAACACGTTGTTAATAAAATTTAAATGCGAGGAGTAGGTATCAATGAGGTTGATTACCAAATTACGAAATAATGTTTCCAAAACTATTATATCAAGTTTATGTACAAGATTTTACTCAATCCTGTCCAACATTAACTGGCACGCACACAACTGCGTCAAATATAGTTTTTTGACTACTAGGTCGACGAGCGTTCGAGCGACCGAGCGACTTTTTTTCATATTTCAATATTTGTACAACAATCGACAAATAAAGAATTAAGTATACATGCTGTTTTTATTGTTTCCCGTTCCTTCAAGCATATAGCCGTGTATAGCCATACAAACAGCGTAGCATATTTAGGTTTCTAAATTCAAGACTTTTTTTCAATTTCATACAAAATTATCAGAGGCCGGAATTCTCGTAGCACTTTTGACCTGTCATAGGGACTTCTCATTTATCGACTTCCGATATACATATTATATCGATAAATCTTGATAGAACACAACATATTTATTGAAGAGGATTAACAGTAGATAGTGGAGTAGTAGATAACATTTGAGTAGTTGAAAATCTGAGAAGGAAGGAAGGAAGGAAAAGAATGAGAAGGTCATATGTAGTTAACAATTTCACATTTAATTAGTTCAGTTTAGTGTTTGTGTTTATTTGTGTGCATGTCTATAAAACCGCCTGTTGCTTACATCAACTATTAATCTTCTTCAATATGTTGTGTTCTATCAAGATGTATCGATATAATATGTATATCGGAAGTCGATAAATGAGAAGTCCCTTTGACAGCTCAAAAGTGCTACGAGAATTCCGACCTCTGAAAATAATGAACTATATCACCAAGGGGGCATGAAAAACCGCCTAAAAAAAGTAAAAAAAGTACAAGTAGTTTATTCTTCAAATTAGGCATATAACATGCACCTATGAACGTCAATAAACTACCACCGGTTCGGAAAAATATACCTCTACCACGAGAAGAACCGGCGTAAGAAACTCGGCGAGGTGTCATTTTTTCAAAACAATATACATTATATAGTTAAATATAAAATTACATTACTACAAAAT
The DNA here is from genome assembly GCA_905163555.1 of Notocelia uddmanniana. Classification (NCBI taxonomy): domain Eukaryota; kingdom Metazoa; phylum Arthropoda; class Insecta; order Lepidoptera; family Tortricidae; genus Notocelia; species Notocelia uddmanniana. The sequence continues at coordinate 32,154,973 of LR991055.1, forward strand.
AACTTAAATAACAATGCTACAGTACCGGCGTAAGAAAATCGGCGAGGTGTCATTTTTTCAAAACAATATACAAAATATAGTTAAATATAAAATTACATTACTACAAAATAATTTAAATAACAATGCTACAGTAGAAAAAATATTTTTGCGATAGATTACCGGTGCAGGACGCTATCATTGCCAAACATCCCTATCCATAATGTAATCGTTTATCTTATAATATGCTCTTGAAATAAGTGTTTGTTTTACTACAGATTTGAATTTAGAATTGCTAAGTTCAGTAATGTGTTTAGGAATTTTATTGTAGAATTTGATACAATTTCCCAAGAACAACTATTTCGCCTTTACTAATCTATAGAAGGTTATTTTGAGTTTCCCAGTATTTCTCGTGGCTATTGGTTTATCAGCGTTCGTTGGAAAATTGCCCAAATTCTTCCTAACATACATTATTATTTCAAATATGTATAGGGACGGCAGGGTTAGAATATCTATTTCTTTGAAAAATTCTCTTAATGAATCACGCGACCCCAAGTTATAAATTGCTCGGATAGCCCTTTTTTGCAAAATCAAAACAGTTTCAATATCTGCAGCTGATCCCCATAAGATAAGACCATAAGTAATTATACTATTATAATAAGCAAAGTAAACTAACCGTGCCGTTGCCACATTGGTAAGCTGCCTTATTCTCCTGACTGCAAATGCAGCAGAGCTCAACCTACTTCCTATCGCTGTTATATGGGAACCCCACTGCAATTCTGAGTCCAATGGAAGTAACAAATTCTAATGTTTGACCATTAAGTTTAATATTTGTATCTAAGTTTCTGTTTGATGAGTTCGCTAGAGAGAATTTCATACATTTCGTTTTATTCGGGTTCAATACTAAGTTATTGGCAGCAAACCAGTCAGATATCATGGAGAGGGTATTATTTGGTTCAATGAGTTCAGTATCTCTCCTATTTACCTTGAACAGTAATGAGGGGTCGTCTGCGAACATTACAATGCCTGATCTTCGGCTTACCATATATGGCAGATCATTTACATAAACAAGGAACAGGAACGGACCTAGAATAGACCCCTGAGGTACTCCCATCTCTACCACTGTCTCTGACGAAATGGCTTTATTTATCGCTACCTTTTGATTTCTCTGTGTTAAATATGACTTCATGAGATCTAATGCATGCCCTCTGATGCCATAAAACTTAAGTTTACAAATTAAAGTACCATGATCTACACAATCAAAAGCCTTGGAAAGGTCACAGAACACTCCGATGGCGTCGTGCGACTCTTCCCAAGACTGCAAAATAAATTTTAATAAACTTGCACCTGCATCAGTAGTTGACCTACCCTTCGTGAAGCCGAACTGCTGTGCGTGCAAAATAAATATGGAAAAAGGCTGTTGGAAATTTCTATACAAGAAAATACAAATACTGGAAAGACAGGCGATCGGAATATTTTATACAAGAAATTATAAATATCGGAAAATGCATCTAACAAATCCTTCGTTATTTAAACATTTTCCATATATAGAACGCTTCTCGATATGTCGATGTTTTCGTGGTGAACCTTGTGTGGCATATTTTACTATAAATAAGACATATCAAGTGTACCCTATGGTTAAGAGTTTATACTAAGGCACAATGTGGTTCTGAATAACTAATACTGTTTGGCTGTAATAACAAAGCTGTTGTTTCAGATTATAGGCCTGAATAAATAACAGTTATGTGATAAAACTCGGTACAAAACAATCCATGTTTCGTTGGATATACACCAGAATATAAAATGTATATGAATATGTCAGAATTTATATAAATAAATATTGGGGGACAATCTTACACAAATCTACCTAGTCTTAAACTAAGCTAAGCTTGTACTATGGGTACTACAACGATATACATACTTATATAAATAAATACATACTTAAATACATAGAAAACATCCAAGACCCAAGAACAAATATCCGTGCTAAATGCATGAATAATGCCCTGGCCGGGATTCGAACCCGGAATCTCTAGCTTCGGAGCTGTCACTGTCATTACCAACTAGGCTAAACAGGCAGACAGTTTATCTCTAAATTGTAAATTAAAATTTGCGGATTCGATGAACAACAGGATCAGGTTGAGCTTCTAATATAGCTCTTACACTACCGGCCTTCGAATTTAATGCGAGTAAATAGTGGTGTGATGGGAGTACGCTTTACGAAATATTTCCTATAGTTAGCAGTTAGCTTGTACGAAAATTTTCTAGTTTAATTAAAGCGGATTACGGCTAGGTTCGACCGTCGCCAAAATTTTGTCTTGCTCGTTAATTAGTACAATATGCTCTTCTCGTTGCCCGCGCGCGGAAACTTGGGAAAATCAGCATAAAATAAGATTTTGTGTAATCGGGAACATTATTTAGAAAAAATCCGGCCAAGTGCATGTCAGGTCACGCGCAATATAAGGCTCCGTCCTAACATTATACGGAATTTACTTTGGTAACTCACGGCCATATTCCCGAAAGAGGTAGGCAGAGCTCACGAAAATTAATTTCAGTGCCAATTTTAGCAATTGGAGGTTTATAAAATGATACTTACTTTGCCTTTAAATTTATTGTATACTTAGGTACTACTATGGTTTTTTTTAAATACCCATGTAATAATAACAACCGTTTATCTGGCAGGGGGGACGGACGGGGACATTTGACTCGGGGGACTCTTGGGGACAAAAAATATGACTTTAAAGTTATTTATAACGGATTCCTGATTATCGACTCTCTTCAGCTCAGAAAGCCACAAAGTAGTAATTACGTAGCTTAGGTCCGTAAGCTAGGGCGGAAAACAGATTTAAATGTGATCGACTATCAAAAAAAAGAACATACAACCGAATTGAGAACCTCCTCATATCTGTGTATATATGTATGTGTATGACTCTTTTATTTTTATTTATACCTAAAGACTTATTATGATGATTATTATTATTTGTTTGCCTACTCAATATTTTTTGCATCAATTCCACTTCCCAAAGGTTGTCTGGAAGAGATTGCTCTTTAGCAATAAGACCGCCAATTGTCTACCGTTATTTAATTACTGTTTAACTGTTTTTGTTTTTGGTGAACAATAAAGAATAATTGTATTGTATTGTATTGTATTGTACGTACCTTGCAAAGCAGGAATTTTTTGAATGTCTGTTTTGTGCTGGTAATTCACATATGTATGACATGTAAACACTAACTGGATATTGGTATCGTGGTGTTTATCCAATTGATCTGATTTAATTGTCTGGACAGCGCCGTACCTGATTGGTTTACATACCTACTCGTACTTAAACGTCGAATGTATGTTTGTACGCTGTTCGTGGCTGTTCCTGTAATGTAGGTACCTAAATGTCCCTCATAATTACGTACTAATCTAATAAATTAGTACATAGGTACAACATCGTTAACTAAGTACAATAAACATTACCAAATGTTGCACAAACTTTAGAGCATGAAACGGAGCAAAGTTATATTGCTGGTCTCATCCGGAGTTTCGAGTCACGTACGTAGGTATATTTGTGGTTACTTGCTCCGACAGCGTTGGCGTTGTGGCATAGACGTGGTTGCAGACAAAGCATTTTACGTGTTTTTTAAATTTAGAACAAAAATATGTCAATCTCATTGCAATTCAAAACCACTAGTCCAAAGCTGTAGGACCTTGGATATTTTCTGTGTTTTAGAAAGCATTATTGAGCTGTGTAGGTATTATGAAAGTTAGTTCGTTTTGTGTAAGATTGCCCCTTTATTTACTCAATCAGTCTATCTTAAAACTTTGCTCACTTTAGGTATCTGTAGTACCGTGGGTTACTTTAGGAAAAATGGGGCTACTTCGACCATTTAGAATGTAGCGTAAAATCAGTACTGTTGGTAAGTAGGTAGCTTTATTCAAGCAAAGAGCAATATAATGACATTATCAAAGTTTTACGTAGTAGTACATTCTTTTCGTGCCTCACGTCAAAAAATTAGACGTACAAACGACGTTACACTATAACACAACACCTAAGAATGAAAATTTGACGATGACATCATAGGCTTTTAAACTTCTGGAAGTTAAGACAATTTTTAGACATCTCCTAGTTGCTTTATTTTTAACGTTAACAAAACCTTAACTTAGGTCGATAAAAAATTAAACTGATTTCAATGATATATTTTACACTAAATATAAAACACTGTCGATGTACTCATATTTTAACAGCCACGTTCCACACGAAAATAACAACAAATATTTATGGAAAAACCGGTTTGATCTAAGTCGCCCCTTGAATGAAAGTAACCCCCAGTCTACGGTGTTATGTAATATGTGTTAAGAGTAAACAGGCAGGCTCGTTAACTAGCTCCTGTGAACTTTATCGTTTATTACGAGGGTTGACAAGGAAGAATTAATTAGGGGCTAATCGAGTGTTCCTTACTTTATTACTTAATTACACGTTCAGGGGGTCAATGTAAGACATACGTGTCACTTTCCTATTTATAGATCGCCCCCACGTGAATGTGTCTGAATCACAATTTGTTTCGCGAACACGTTGTTAATAAAATTTAAATGCGAGGAGTAGGTATCAATGAGGTTGATTACCAAATTACGAAATAATGTTTCCAAAACTATTATATCAAGTTTATGTACAAGATTTTACTCAATCCTGTCCAACATTAACTGGCACGCACACAACTGCGTCAAATATAGTTTTTTGACTACTAGGTCGACGAGCGTTCGAGCGACCGAGCGACTTTTTTTCATATTTCAATATTTGTACAACAATCGACAAATAAAGAATTAAGTATACATGCTGTTTTTATTGTTTCCCGTTCCTTCAAGCATATAGCCGTGTATAGCCATACAAACAGCGTAGCATATTTAGGTTTCTAAATTCAAGACTTTTTTTCAATTTCATACAAAATTATCAGAGGCCGGAATTCTCGTAGCACTTTTGACCTGTCATAGGGACTTCTCATTTATCGACTTCCGATATACATATTATATCGATAAATCTTGATAGAACACAACATATTTATTGAAGAGGATTAACAGTAGATAGTGGAGTAGTAGATAACATTTGAGTAGTTGAAAATCTGAGAAGGAAGGAAGGAAGGAAAAGAATGAGAAGGTCATATGTAGTTAACAATTTCACATTTAATTAGTTCAGTTTAGTGTTTGTGTTTATTTGTGTGCATGTCTATAAAACCGCCTGTTGCTTACATCAACTATTAATCTTCTTCAATATGTTGTGTTCTATCAAGATGTATCGATATAATATGTATATCGGAAGTCGATAAATGAGAAGTCCCTTTGACAGCTCAAAAGTGCTACGAGAATTCCGACCTCTGAAAATAATGAACTATATCACCAAGGGGGCATGAAAAACCGCCTAAAAAAAGTAAAAAAAGTACAAGTAGTTTATTCTTCAAATTAGGCATATAACATGCACCTATGAACGTCAATAAACTACCACCGGTTCGGAAAAATATACCTCTACCACGAGAAGAACCGGCGTAAGAAACTCGGCGAGGTGTCATTTTTTCAAAACAATATACATTATATAGTTAAATATAAAATTACATTACTACAAAATAACTTAAATAACAATGCTACAGTACCGGCGTAAGAAAATCGGCGAGGTGTCATTTTTTCAAAACAATATACAAAATATAGTTAAATATAAAATTACATTACTACAAAATAATTTAAATAACAATGCTACAGTAGAAAAAATATTTTTGCGATAGATTACCGGTGCAGGACGCTATCATTGCCAAACATCCCTATCCATAATGTAATCGTTTATCTTATAATATGCTCTTGAAATAAGTGTTTGTTTTACTACAGATTTGAATTTAGAATTGCTAAGTTCAGTAATGTGTTTAGGAATTTTATTGTAGAATTTGATACAATTTCCCAAGAACAACTATTTCGCCTTTACTAATCTATAGAAGGTTATTTTGAGTTTCCCAGTATTTCTCGTGGCTATTGGTTTATCAGCGTTCGTTGGAAAATTGCCCAAATTCTTCCTAACATACATTATTATTTCAAATATGTATAGGGACGGCAGGGTTAGAATATCTATTTCTTTGAAAAATTCTCTTAATGAATCACGCGACCCCAAGTTATAAATTGCTCGGATAGCCCTTTTTTGCAAAATCAAAACAGTTTCAATATCTGCAGCTGATCCCCATAAGATAATAATAATAATAATAATAATATGGGAACCCCACTGCAATTCTGAGTCCAATGGAAGTAACAAATTCTAATGTTTGACCATTAAGTTTAATATTTGTATCTAAGTTTCTGTTTGATGAGTTCGCTAGAGAGAATTTCATACATTTCGTTTTATTCGGGTTCAATACTAAGTTATTGGCAGCAAACCAGTCAGATATCATGGAGAGGGTATTATTTGGTTCAATGAGTTCAGTATCTCTCCTATTTACCTTGAACAGTAATGAGGGGTCGTCTGCGAACATTACAATGCCTGATCTTCGGCTTACCATATATGGCAGATCATTTACATAAACAAGGAACAGGAACGGACCTAGAATAGACCCCTGAGGTACTCCCATCTCTACCACTGTCTCTGACGAAATGGCTTTATTTATCGCTACCTTTTGATTTCTCTGTGTTAAATATGACTTCATGAGATCTAATGCATGCCCTCTGATGCCATAAAACTTAAGTTTACAAATTAAAGTACCATGATCTACACAATCAAAAGCCTTGGAAAGGTCACAGAACACTCCGATGGCGTCGTGCGACTCTTCCCAAGACTGCAAAATAAATTTTAATAAACTTGCACCTGCATCAGTAGTTGACCTACCCTTCGTGAAGCCGAACTGCTGTGCGTGCAAAATATTGTGAGAATTAAAGTGAGAAACCAATTGCGTAAGCATTATTTTTTCGAATATTTTGCTAAACGCAGGTAGGATAGAAACTGGACGATAATCAGAAGGATTATCTCTGTGACCTGATTTGAAAATTGGAACTACTTTACTACATTTCATTAAGTCTGGAAAAATGCCATAGTCTATACAGTTATTAAAAATGAAAGCTAGAGTTGGTGCAACGACCTCCATAATAGATTCCGACAGTACCTTGACTGAATCTATCCTAATCCTAAAAAGTTAACGTGAAGTTAAGCAAAAAAGTTAATGTCAAGTATGACAATTCGGAATTCGAATGACAAGCACGTCAACATTGTTTAATTATTAAGGATCTTTTATACTACACTATTGTGTTAATTAACGAAAGTGATTTCTTGAATATCTTCAAAATGGCACGAATTGGGATACTAGTGTCTTAGAGAAGATAACTTTATTTCATTTCGCAGTCGCAATTAACGGAATTCAATAAAAACACCCTGTATAATTATCAAACCGGCTCACATAATTTCACTTTTGAGTTTGATAAATGCGACTTGTAGAGGAGTACAGCTGATAAAGCATTTTTGCCTAATCTGCAACGGAGACGCTTCGCTTGATCAGTCAATAATAGTACAAGAACATTCAATATCTTAGTAAAAAGACCCTATTTTTTATTATGTAGTATGGAACTTTAGATAAGTAGTACCTAATTTGCTGTGAGTATTGATCGTGAAATATCGTTACACATTATCTATTTTAAACAAGGATCCTATTGGTAGTTTATAATTTACTTTTGAAAGATTCAAACTAAAGTTATTTGGTAAAATACGAGTAATAAAACCAAGCACATTTTTGTGTGTTGGGTTATATTTTGTGATTAACACTTTGTTGTGTTTGACGCATTACCTTCCATATAACACACACTATAAACACATATAATATATATGACACTACTTATAACATTATAACACTTCCCAATTCATAAGAAACAGATCAGTTTTCACGTTAGTACATGTGTATTTTAAACACTTAATAACTAAACAAAACACGCGCGCACGCAAACTTGTTAGTAACCAGACAAGCACCAACGCCGACTGAAGAAGTTCCCAGAAGATAACTCAGGATAACGGATAAGATAACGTATAAAACGTAACATATGTAACGTTTTTATTTAAGATAACGTAGATAGTTTATTTTCAAGTAAATGCCTATGCTGAGGACATAGTACGTCAATATGCGTAAGTGAGAGGATTCAAGTTACATCACCTTTATCATGCGACGTAAATCTTAAAGATAAGGTGAAGTAGGCTATCATGAGAAATGTGTAATAGGTGTTGGAGATCTAAGGATGCTATCAGTCTGTAATAACTAATCATTAATGATAAAGGAAATTTGTCACTGATATAAAAACAACTATACGTTTACACAAGAGGGGGTGAATAAGGTCACCAGAGCTCCCGAGGATGGCGAGGATGCGCTGTGTTGAGCGTGGGGACCTTTTTTTTCATTATTGAAAAGCGGAGTCACAGTACCTTACAAAATATATGAAATAAAGTAATTACTCCACATACAACGCCATCTATACGTAGTGATATCATACACATTGACGGTATTTATAATGTCTCTGTATGCAATAGTTTATATAATAGATGTACTTGTACTCGTAGTCATTCGATAGATTATCGTCTATTACAGAGCGATATATAAATCGTTCAACCCGCTAGGGCGCCCCACTTTTCTCACTGCGTACATTCGTAGTCAAAGATATTTACTTTATTACACGTTATTCGATTGTGATAACTTGATAAGGTCACAGTAGAAAAGCTTATAGCAGTAAAACAAATGCACCCACAGAAACACAGGACGTTACAGTAAACTTAAGTATCTCAGGGTTATTCGGCCATGTGTACCGCGCACGTATCGCGAGAAGTTTTTAATAAACTGTAGCGCGTGGTGGAAATTTTACAGGGATGGAAAGGGATTACCTTGGTTTTCGTTGATGAGCGGCTGATGTAGGACTATCTGGCTCAGTTCTTCGGCAATCCAAATCACTTCGATAATTTTCACTTGCGGTTATAGTTTTAATTAGTTTGTTAATGATTTAGAGGTTTAATTTAAGGCTTATTAAGTTTTAATGATAAATGCGCGCGCGCGTTGATTTAAGTTTTTTCACTGACATGGCGACTGGACATGACGTCACAGACTTTATGCTCCGGAAGCGTTGTTGCCAACATAAGTTTAGGAAGGATGCGTTCGGGAACTGATTGAGGTTTTATTTTGTGTGTTTGCTGTGTGGTGAGTCATGTGCATGTTATTTTCTTTTTATTCAATTCGGCCAAACCAGCGCGTACTGGCCAATATTTTGATTTGAAGTGACGTGCCGTGACGTGGCGAATGATATGATGAAAATGCGATTAAATATTTAAAATAAAAATGAACCCTATAAAATATTGTGTGGTTTACTGCTGCTTAAATTCGTCCATTGCAAAACCAGGAATTTTATTAGGTATTTATTTTAAACACCAGAATGCTGATGCACAAAGGGAAGAATATTTGTCTATTGTTAAGACTGCGCAGTACGTTCGGTTCTCCATACAAAAGTATTTATGCTCTCATTTTAAAACGCCAGGCTAGAATAACATGAAACTCTGTATACACAATGGGATCCGGCATATCTAGGTCGGACCATAGTTTATGTTGCTTGAAATTATAATGGAGATAAAAAACAGCGATTATTAAGGTTTTCATACAAGCCGTAAAAAACTCAAAAAGCCGCTGTATTTTTTTTCTTTTACAATTTCTAGCAACAGAAACTATGGTCCGACCTAGATATGCCGGATCCTATTGTGTATACAAATTTTCATGTTATTCTAGCATGGCGTTTTAAAATGAGAGGGTAAATACGTTTGTATGGAGAACCGAGCCATGCCGAGCGTACTGCGCCCTCTTAAACAAATGAGCCATATTTATCCAAGCTTATTAGACTGATAATATTAGTCCATGAACATTTTTTTTTACATATTTAGTAAAATACAAAGCCCCGACCACACCGCTGCTTAAAACGCACTGACGCAACGTAAACGCAGTGACGTGCCTCATGAGTGACGTTTTTAACTTATTTTTTCTCCCTCTCGTTCACTGTGATTCCGTACCGTCACCATATTTTGAGCACCGCTGTAGCCGGACCTTAAGTTGTACGGTAGTAATTTATTGCATATTCGGCCGCCAATCGTTCCAGTCACAGAGAATCTGAACCATTGTTTCGGGTAATACGTAATGGTAGCGTAAGTAATAGCCAAGATGAAGTCTTTAGCCACTCTCCAATGAAACGGATGTTTGGCCAGCCAGACTAATACATTGTAGACATCATCGTCATTTCAGGCGTATGACGTCCACTGCTGGACATAGGCCTCCCCCGCAGACTTCCACAATGACCGGCCCTGCATATTCAATTGTAGACATATTGCTAAAAAAATTATGTTTGAGTGCAAATACCCGGCTGATTTTTGCTTCAGATTGTCAGACCTAACTATCTCATCGCATTTAGTCAATACACTTCAGATTTTTGCATCAAACGTTTTTTAAGTCACTATATCTATTTCTTATCATTTGCGTGTAATTAGATATAGCTTTGACATAAAAGCCATTAAGTAGTTGTGGGAATTAAATACGTCCCCTACACACAAACACTATTATACCATATTAGTAAATTAGGAGTATCTTAGGTGTAGAATCCAAATCAATCTTTTAGTAAAATATAGAAATATTATTCAAATTTACAAACATTGACAGAGGCAACCATATAGCTCCAACGGAGCACAGGTCCAAAAAGATCAAGGCTCTAGTTGAGATACTGCCTACTGTGATAAGGTGAAAAATGTGTACATACACGCACTAGCTAGCTAGATGGAAGTGAAACGGGGCACTGTCGTAGATTGAGCAATCTATTTATCTATCGTATTAAAGAATCTAGGAGCCGCCACCCCGGTCAGCCACACACGCCGGAAGATAGCGTGCTGGGCGCGGCGGCGGGGAGCGGCAATCACAGTGTTACGTCAGGAGCCGCACCTCGTGTGGATATGAGGGCGGATGTAACAGCAGCCTTCCAGGTGACGTGTGCACAGGGTTTTACACGACATGCATGCAGTGGCTCGTTTTAGGAAGCTAACAGCTACAGTTTTACAAGTTTACATTGGCAACACTAGGCATATGGCCCGTCGTGCAGTGTTGGGCGTAATTAATTACTGTTGTGATTAGTAATTACTAGTAATTGAATTGTATGTAATTGAAATTACGTTAATTAGTAATTCAATTGCTCAATTAACCTTTTTTACGGACAAAGAGGAGTTAATTTATTTGGAGTTAATATGCAGCATGCAAGTTAGGGCGAAAGAAATTGAATTATAAGTTTTCAAAAAAGCAAATAGTTATAAATTGTAGATAAAATCTAATTTTATAAAAATCGGCAACTATGAAAGCAGCCATACAGTCGACTTCTACGATATATAGTGGACGGTAAAGAAAAAATCGTGACGTGAACGTGAACGGTAATAGTTATTTGTTATACACGGGTGCAAAGTTGTATTTTACCCGCGAGTGTGGAATTGAAGCACGAGCCAGCGAAAGGATTCTATAGTTGAACCAATAAAATAGGTTCTAAAATAGAATCCTGAGCGTAGCGAGTGTTTCAACACACGAGAAGTAAAATACAACTTTGCACCCGTGTGTAACACAAAACTTTTCTCCTCACTATAGCGAGGAAAGTGCAACCTGCAAAAAAACACAGTTCCACAGGCATGATTTTCATCACTGGAATCACCGATTTTTTTACGATATTATAAAAGAAAACTCTGGAACTTGTGTATAATATTTACATGAGTCGGGGTCCGTGACAAGTTGTGTATATTTTAGTTGACATTGACAATGATGACATTTCTGACGATGCGTTTTGAAATTGCATCCACTCAACTTGTGCGTTTACAATTATACTCAATATCATTATAAAACATATGTTATTTATAGAATTTGAAGGCTTACGACTTAAATCATTAAATAAAGCTAAATTTGGTATTTTGTATTAAATTCTCAAACCATTTATTTAATGATAATTGATATCAAATTAACCATTATTATGAGCGTTTTACGTTTTGTTATCTGTCAAAAGCTACTCAAACACGATCCAAGGTCAAATTACTTTCCCCACTTGTGGATAAAATGCGTTTTTACCCGCTTGTTTCAAAGGATAAAAGACGGCTTTCCGAGCTAGTGAGGGGAAAAGTATATTGCGCCCATTGCGCATTGATATTCTACTCGTAATCAGAAACTTTTAATAAAATGTGAAAAACGCAATGTTAGTAGTTAACGCGTCCATTTATTAGGGTTCCATAGCCAAAATGGCAAAAACGGAATCCTTATAGATTCGTCGTGTCTGTCCGTCCGTCCGTCTGTCTGTATGTCACAGCCAATTTACTCGGAGACTATGATCACTATAATTATAAAATTTGAAATGAAGGTGTATGTTATGAACCGCTATGAACCCGCCAGGTTGAAACTCATCTCCAAGAATACCCACATGATGTGTATAGAGATCTACAACAAATTACCTGATTCCTTTAAAAACCTGAACCTCGGCAGATTTAAACGTGTTATGAAGCAGTGGCTAGACAGGACAAATGTTTTTATTGTCTGAATGAATATTTTATGGACATTCCTTATACGTGTTATCAGGGTACACCGTGTTATTCCGTATAGTATAGTGTATTATTTAATTCCACTCATCATAACAAAATAAAAGTATTTGGCATGTATTCTGACCTAGGACCTATTTAATATGATCTCATTACCTATCTTTTATCTTGTTTTGTAATGTGTAACGTGTGTACACACGTTATGGTAATATTTAATGGGACCAGCGGTGTAGCAGTAGCAATAAGAATTGCAACAGTAGAAAACCTAAATATGTAAAACAATGAATTTAATTTTTTTTATTTCATTTCAGGCGCAGGGTATAGGGCAAGCCATTCTCCATACTAAGGTTGTGCAAGTTTTTTGCGTTAGTTTTGGCACTACAGCATTTAATTTTATTTTTTGTTGGTGCATATTGGATATACGCAGAACATGATGTTGAAATTTTGCATTATTAAAAAAAATACAAAAAATAATTAAATCTAAAAAAGAAAAACATCAAGACATAGCTAACAAAAAAATAAGCATATGGACCAAAAATAGTAACTGGAGTGCAAACATAAACGAAGAAAATCTTGCATAAAGTTTGTATGGAAAGAGCTTGCCCACCCCTTCGCCTTAAATGAGTGCTTTCTGAGAGGCGCGGGATGCGTTGAAGCGCGGCGATTCGAACGCAGTACTGCCCCGCTTCTGCGCATGATAATTATTACTGTGCAAATATAATACTGACATTATGTCGTCAAATAATGAAATGTCTGCGACATCAGTTAGGTCACGTCAAAATCGATTCCGCTTCGCCAAGTCAGGAATTCGCCTTAGACACCCTTAGTAATGACGACGACGGAAACCTTGAGCCTTGCAGCCATCCGTAGCTGCATTTTTTTAAAAGACTCATTCATATTCAAGACCTCGTGGCATTAAGTCCGCCATTTGTACTCATGTGATTTGTGCAATAAAGTTTAAATAAATAAATAAGAGCTCATTCATATTTTATAAATGTCAACTTGGGGATCATGCAATGTTCCCAGGAATGAAAATATGTATTGGCAACAGCGCATTTGCATTTGTATATGACAACTACATATGAGTGGAAAGCACCTCCGCAATCTCACTGCCTCTGGCGAGCGGTCGTTATGAATACCAAAAGGTTAATCTGCCATCACATTCTAAATCCTAATTCGATGTCAACGTGCTGTGCGTACTCTTTCAGAGTCTCACACCAGCATCTAGTCGTTTTGCAACAAAAAAGCCGTCAAATTTGCAAATTTTCAGCCGTTAAGTCCCTAACACATGAAATGAATAGTGAAGCGGTAGTTACTTTAAATACATATAATTGACTAGACTATTTGATAGGTACCTGACATTGTTGTCTCTTCAGTCCTCAGATAGGACTATTGTGAGGGGAAAAATTGAGTGCCAAAGATCCCGGGGCAGATCACCCGCTAGATGGAGTACCCAAATCATTGCACCCTTGCAACTTGTTATCAAAAGTCGTTACGCATATGACGAATTCAAAAGTTCTCATTCCCTTATAATAAAGACTTTTGAACTTTTCAAATGCGTAGCTACTTTTCATGCTAACTGTACATCTGCACAGCGGGTGAAAGAAGTCAATGGTTTTAGTCTGGTCAGCACGAATAGGATATGATATCACGATCTACGGCATTGCACATTAAGGGAACGACTTATAATAGCTATCTACGATACAAGGGTTGTAAAACAAAGAAAGGCCGATATCGCAGATGTTTGAGGCCCGAGTCACAGGCGAGGGTCATAAATATGCGAGAGCGGGCTTCTGTTTTACGACCCGTGTTTTGTACACAATTTTACGTCACCACCTGGCCAAAAAGGAAAAACGCGCTTTTTGGCAACGTGTGGTATAAATACTTTAAAGATTTTGAAATTAAATGCTTATGGCTCCACCCGTTGATCAGAATAATTCGGCGAACGAGAAGCGAGGACGTGAAACGTATATAAACGAAATATACGAAATATTGTGCTAGATTGACTTCTGCAGTTCTGCTAACCCCACATCGGACGTCGGCCATTAGCGACAGCAGCCGCGCCCACTGCCCGATTTCGGCGATTACCGCCAAAGGCCAAACCGCATTGTCTGCTATAAAACCGTTATTTTCGCCCGACACGCCGTTTGGCGGACACTAATGAAAAGTGCTATTTTTGCCGGGGATGATTAAGTTTCGTTCGGGTTTGATTGTGGACAGCAGCACGATAGCAACCTATGCTTTGTACTTAATTGTTCAGAGCACGCCAGCGGACCGGTCCCCGTTATAATTTGGCTAAGTAATAGGTAACTTCCGTACGTAATCTAAAGTATGAGTAAATTACGAGTAGGTACTTAGGTTTTATTTATGGACAGACATCGTAGTGCTAACGTGGAATATCAGGTAAGTTTAACCATAGAGAAAATAAATAAGATAGAGTTCTCACTCCACACATCAGATATGTTATCAAAACTACTTATTATTTTGTAGTCGGCATCTAGCGTCAAATTGCGGAATTATCAGTACTGCTTTACGACAATAGATGCCGTGACGAACGAACAATCAAATGCTCAACAATTTTTAGCTAGTATTATAACCGGATTAACCGGAACTCTGTTTTTAACTCATTCTGCTTTAAGTATTAGTAGTAAATTGTTGAGAAATCCACTTTTCGTTAGTAGCGACATACGTGACATCTAGTATCTTTATTTCAGTACTGATAATTCAGATATTTGACGCTAGATGTCGACTATGAAATAACCAGTAAAAACTGATGTATGGAGTGAGCATTCTGTCTTATTTATTTTTCTATGGTGTAACTAAGATATGCAATGCAGTTGGCTGGTTGCAAATGTTGAGTTGAGCGCGTCTACCCGGTCTCAAATTCCCTGACAGTTACTCGCTTGGCATTGGAATATACGGAAACTCAGTTTTTCGGTGATTACTTCTCCGTGGTATGTCCTTTTAAATTTTTTTTTAATTGACCGAACGAGCGAAGCGTCTCCGTTTCAGCTTTCGAGAAAAAATCTTTCGTATGTCTGTCTGTCTGTCCGGGTGTTCTCCTCTACAGGTCGCATTTTCAACCGATTCTCGTGAAATTTCGTGAGCAGGTTCGATAACTACATTTTTTGTCGAGTCATTTTTTGGAAAATTTGAAATTTGAAAAAAAAAACGACAAAAATGTCTGGCGATCTGTCTGTCCGGATGTTCTCCTCTACAGGCCGCATTTCTTAACCGATTCTCGTGAAAATTTGTGAGCAGGTTCGATAATTAAATATTATAGAATTTTTTTGTCTAGTTAGATTTTAGAAATTCTGAAATTCGAAAAAAAGAAAAATTGCGATGTCTTCAGCTCACAGAGCCACTAGTCTATACCATCGTCATGATGTCCCCATCGACATGCTAAATGTGAGCGTGACCGGTTGAAGCGTTCATTTAATCTGAAATCGTATTTCTATATCCACCACCACCACCACCATATCAGCCAAAGGACGTCCACTGCTGGACATGGGCCTCCCCCAAATTCACGGGGGGTATATGCCATAATCGCCACGCTTGGCATGCGGGTTGGCGATCGCAGTATCTCCACCGCACTCCAGGGATGCTGCTGCCCATCCCCCGGTGGTATTTTTATATTAAGGAAGCAAAAGATTTCAGATGGTCAATCGATGGTGTTTATCGCGCGCTACTTGTTCCATCTCGTTTTGACACGTTAGTAGGTATAACGTGCGTGGAAGCGAGTTCAGGCATCTAATGTCATACCCACCTCAAACCAACACCAAATATGTCGAGTCAGATAGGTCTCAATCGTTTTTCGTTCACGCGGAGCCAACATAGGACTGCGGATCGGCTAAATAAACACATGGAACTTCTAACAAGATTTAACGAGTTAACTAGAATTTGTTGAGAAGCTTGACTTTGTATTACTTTGAATATCTATACAGGGTGTAACAAAAATAGCGTGGATCCGTTTAAGGCGTTAATTGGTATTATATGGCATTATCGTAGGTCAACATTTTTTTACAAGCTGTTATTTACTTTCACCTGTCCCGTTGTCTGTCGGTCTGTAATCAAATCTTGCAAGTTAAGTTTGATCCACTTCCCGGTTTCCGATTTAGCTGAAATTTTGCATGCATGTATAAATCGGATGACAATGCAATATGATTGTGGAAAAAAGTGCAGTCGGCAATAAAAGCTTGTACCAAAAATGAAATTTTTGACCGAAAACTTGCTCAATTTTTTTGGGGTTGTATGGGGAAATATAAATTAAATTGTGATATTTAAATGTTGTATTAATGTAATTGTAATAAGTAATTCTGTATTTTGAAATTTGTATCTTAATTTATTTATTTATCCATACAGAAGTTCCAATAGAAGTAGAATTAACATGATTTTCATGTCTATTACATACGTAAATTTAGCTTCTTATTTTATAACTTAATATTATCAAAATAAGTAATTCTTAGATGATAAATTGTAAATTTAATGTTGTTAATGTCAAATTTTGTTTTAAATTTCGTTATAAGTAGTAATTTTATAAGTTTCCATTAAGATTTTAAAATCGTGTACTCTTACAGAGCGTCATGGCCTGACTATTATTATCCTGTTAACATCTTATTGAAATGACTTATACAATTGAATAAATAAATAAATAAATTCATCAAAATTTGCTAATTCCCTACTTTTTGTTACAGCCTGTACAAACGATTCAATTCCCGATATATTAAGATTGGATTGAAGTCATACAGAAGGTGAGCTCTTGCTAACTCTTATCAACATATGTGAGAGAGCATGCAATGTTAATGAGATTGAATCTGAACTCAATCGATTGTCCCCGAATACAGGCAACAACACCAGCAAGAAATATCGAAATAAATGGTATTATCTTTCTACTGTCAATTTGGAGACGAGCCAGGGCAGGTGTGCAACTGTGCAATTGGCAGGTAGAACAATTGATCGCGTCTTCGCTTGCTGTTTCTTATCAGTTTGACAGCTGTTTTTATACTTTATGTGGGACATTTTTGCAAGATCTTATTTAACTTGTACTTATTGTTTGTTAGCATATTAGGTCTAATTTGAGTTACTTCAAAGTCGAAAATATAAAGTTTGATTTCCATTCCACATAAATTTGTGGCACAGGCATCATCAAAACTTTGATTTTTTTGTTGTTTATTTCATTGCATGTTTGAGAAAAGCACTATATATACCTCGGCGGGAAATATGGGGTTGCCAGCCTGAGACCTATCCGACCTCGCTTCGCTCGGCCGTCTATATGTCTTCGGCCGGCAACCCCTTTCGTCCCGGCCTCTGTAGTAATGTACTATTGTACTACCGGTTTGTAGTGTAAATAAATAAATAATAAATAAATATTAGAGGACATTTTTTACACAAATCGAACTAGTCCCACAGTAAGCTCAATAAGGCTTGTGTTATGGGTACTAGACGACGATATATTTAATAGAAATATACTTAAATACATAGAAAACGTCCAAGTCTCAGGAACAAATGTCTCTGCTCACCACAGAAACAAATGCCCTTACCGGGAATCGAACCCGGGACCTCTAGCTTCGGAGGCAATGACACTACCAACTAGGCTAAACAGGCCGACAAAAGCTGAGTGTAGCTTGTACTATTACTTATGCTGTGGTGTAGCGGACCTATTTAATAGAAATAATTACGTAAGAGAAAATATAACCTAGTAGCACGGACGTCCAGCCAGCTCGTGTTGCCACTTAACTGCGTTGTATGAACAATGAGCCTCGAGGGAGCGAGTCATCGAGGACGGCGAGCGCTTTGGGAATCCACTGTTGTAAACGCGTCTGCTCACTCTTGTGTTTTTAATGCAAAGATATTTTTAAAATTTTACACTGATTTAAAATAGGGAAAAAACTGAACGCGACAGACAAACAGACACCGTCACCGAGTGATCGCATGTGTTCCATTGGATTGGACCAATTTTGGTATACGGAACACTAGATACTCGCAGGATATGGTATGGGCCAGCATTCCTTATTGTCACTACCCAAACCATAAGCTTTACTAATTACGGTATAGTGTGTAAACTAATTTCAAATTCAAGGGAAAATATTTTAAATTTAGTGTTCCGAGCTGGATACGAACCTGCGATATCTGGTATACGCGGCCAATTTGACAACCTGTTTAGCCTAGTTGGTAGTGACACTGCCTCCGAAGCTAGAGGTCCCGGCTTCGTATCCCGGCCAGGGCATTATTTGTGCATTAAGCACGGATTTTGTTCTTGGGTCTTGGATGTTCTCTATGTATTTAAGTATATATTTATCTATATAAGTATGTATATCGTCGCCTAGTACCCATAGTACAAGCTTTGCTTAGTTTGGGACTAGGTCGATTTGTGTAAGATTGTACCCCAATATTTATTTATTTATTTATTCATTGCTGTATCCACTGAGCTAGAAATATTATTATTCAATTTTGCCCTTTATTTTAAAACTAGCTGTTGCCCGCGACTTCGTCCGTGTGTTCGCTCCTACTGTCGCAGCGTGATGTTATATAGCCTAAAACCTTCCTCGATAAATAGACTATCCAACACAAAAAGAATTTTTCAATTCGAACCAGTAGATCCTGAGATTAGCGCGTTCAAACAAACAAACTCTTCAGCTTTGTAATATTAGTATAGATATTGTCTGTATTTGGTACTTAATAGTTCACTAATGTTAGGGAAGTAAGTATCCCACTTTCAGTTATATGATATTGATAATAGTGGCAGAGCAAGAAGACAACTTTGAAGAATAATAAATAATAATCGTATGGCATTTATTTTCGAACCGTCAGGTCTTCGAGAAGACAAGTACGGTTGCCAGTTTTGTTGCACTTTTAGCACCACCTAGGAGTCACGTGTAGGGTAACGGTGGGTACTCCCTACGGACGTGGTGAAACTTCGACCCCCCTTTGTCAAGTGAGTGGGCAACTGGACTGTTAGAAGTTCTCAAGCCGCCCGAAGGCCTCTAACTTGGCTTAACGACTGCTGTCATAGACAACAGCCGGGATCAACGGCTCAACGTGCCTTCCAAAGCACGGGAGCGCTCAGTTAGTAACCACTCAAAGCGGTCACCCATCCAAGAACTGACCTGCGCCCATATTGCTTAACCTCGCATACCGCACGCGGTTCGCGGGCGCCGCTGGGCCACGAGCGTTCCACTTTGAAGAAATGCTGATAGATTTTTCTTTGAAAATCGTTTTTATCAAAAAAATACATGGTTTTGTAAATTCCGGTGCGCTCTAAGTAGGTCGTACCCTCAAATGTATATGTATATTTGCTTGTATTAATGCTATTGACTGTACAAACGTCAACCTTTTGCATAACTTATAAAATTTAAGAGCTTGGTACAGTTAGGCACGAGCACGCGACTCTAAAACTTGTGAATTATGTACGCATTTACATTAGGGGCCTTATTCCGGGACGTTTTCATCATATCAGCCGAAAGACGTCCACTGTTGGACGTATGCCTCGCCCACAATGACCGCTGTTAATAGGGTACCAAGTTAACTCATGTTAAACTTTATAGTTCGGAACGCACAGAGCGGGCGCGGCGCGGTTTGGGGCGGAGGCCGTTTGCAATTTTTGATCTTTCCGTAACTGTCGACTGTCGATAGTGTCGATTACTGCTTCATACACACGCCGCCTCCGCTTCACTATCACGGTCGGTTTTTCGGTGCGACGTCCCCCGGACCGCGTTCGGTTCATTATTATTTACTATCGAAAATCCGCCCCGAAAAAGACGCTGCGCCGCGCTCTGTGTTTCAAGCTTAAAACATATTGCCGTGATATGAATAGTATACCATCATATTAACAGAATAAAATGAAATTTACGAAATAAAATACGAAACATGAACCGGGCAAAATACCTCGGATCCCCGAGGTCGCTGCCAGAAGTCGTCGGCAACATCAAGGGTCTGCTAGGCTTTCTGGTAGAATTGGGTTGGCACGTGTAGCGTCAACAACCAATCACGCAAAATAGACGCATATGACGTCGAGTTGCGGAAACCCAGCCCGCGTAAACCTATAACCTAAACCTATACGAGACATGAAGTTTCTAAAAAATTGTATTTTTTTATCATTTTAAAATTTTATGAGGGCTACTAGTACTTATATGATTCAATAAAAAAGAAATTGTATGACAACTGATTCCAATGCCATCGTTTCTTTTGGAAACTAGCCTATTGCTGCATCAGGTACAATAATGCCAGCCTATTAGGTCATTGATTAAAAAAGTAAATACTGGACTTTTACGTAAAAAATAACTTCAACAGCAAAGGCGATGGAGGCTTTTTTAGCGGTAAAGCTCTGATGCTAAAAGGTACTGCAACTAAAATGGACAACGTGTCAGAGTACTTATTCATAAACATTTGGCATGCAGTTTGGCCGCGGAAAATGAGAGAATTTAAAAAAAGGGGCATTCGAATATTTTCTCAGAATATGGACTTTTGAGCTTTACTTATTCGAATCAAAATCTCAGACGTTACCGATCATAGAAGAAGAAAAAGAGTGTCCCGTAATCAACATAATTTCGATGTCGGTTTTGTTCCGCTATACATAAATGTATGGAAAGTAACGAGACTTTTCTTCTTCTAGAATCAATAGCGTTATTGATTCTGAGTCAAATGAGCCCGTAAAGTCCATATTCTAAGAAAAAAAAAGAAAATTTTAATGAGTATTTTTTTTTATTACCCATTTATAGCAACTATATATCTCTAAAGATGAACCAACGTTTACAAGGCTTGACAACGTAAGTTTGACGCGTTTCATCTTGATAATCAAATGATTACATGTATTTCTAGTCGATTATAGCTACGACGCTCTGACCGCTTTTGACCAGCAAAGCCGACGGTAGCTTTTTTTGACCTGACAGTGGCTTTATAGTTGGAGCCCATTAAAGCGATAGGAATGCGCGGTGGAAGAGTAGCCTGGGGAGAATCCAGGGGAAACCTCCGACACGGTTTAAACACTGGAATACTCTAACCCCCTTATTCATAAACGTCCATCAAGCCTCTATTAGTTAACAAGCTGCTAAACTTGGTTTGTCCTTATCTGTCACTTTGACATTTATGTATGTGAGAAAGGGACAAAACAACTTTTAGTTAACAGAGGTCTGTTAAGTTTTATGAATAAGGGGGTAAGAGTTTGCACTCCGAAGATTAAAGTAAAAAAGTAAAAAGTAAAAGTAGTTTATTCTTCAAATTAGGCATATTACATGCACCTACTCGTATGAACGTCAATAAACTACCACCGGTTCGGAAAAATAAACCTCTGCCACGAGAAGAACCGGCGTAAGAAACTCGGCGAGGTGTCATTTTTTCAAAACAATATACATTGTATAGTTAAATATAAATTACAGTGTCAGCTACTACAAAATAACTGAAATAACAATGCTACAGTAGAAAACATATTTTCGCGATAGATTACCCGTGCAGGACGCTATCACTGCCAAACATCCCTATCCATGATGTAATCGTTTATCTTATAATATGCTCTTGAAATAAGTGTTTGTTTTACTACAGATTTGAATTTGGATTGGTTGAACAGTTTTTAATCTAATCTGGCGTGTCAGTGGAATCCAGCTACTGGGAGTTTTATTGCTGCTTCGCTAAACGTAGCTTAGCTGAGTTCAGCAAACTCAGCTAGGCCCCGACGGGTGGGAAATATTTTCGGGCTTTAATAGTCGCACCACGAAAGGTACGAAATACTGGTGTAAAATACTAAATTATGCGAGTCGTCATTAGCTATTCTGAAGGCCATGTCTCCGCCCTTTATACTCGTATATGTACTCGGAAGCAAACCTAATTATAAAGAGCTTTGTCTTACTCGACTACAACCTTCTCGTGCATTATTGTTTTACTTAGACAATATAGGTAGATAATGAGGTAAATAAGTTTTGTATGTAGATGTATTTTCCCCGAAAGTGCTCACTGAATTTGGAATTATTTCAGTAAAACAATGCAATTGAGGCAAACTT
The DNA here is from genome assembly GCA_905163555.1 of Notocelia uddmanniana. NCBI lineage: Eukaryota > Metazoa > Arthropoda > Insecta > Lepidoptera > Tortricidae > Notocelia > Notocelia uddmanniana. The sequence continues at coordinate 32,177,510 of LR991055.1, forward strand.
ATCACAACTAGGTGCAAACTGTCCAAGTCTACCAAAACTGCCTACGTAATAGGTCCTAAAATTTATAACGCAATCCCAGATTGCATCAAAGAGCTAAACGGACAGTCATTTTATGACAAATTAAGGCTCGTTGAAAAAGCTCATTATAATGTATCCGAATTGTTGTGACATTTAACTGATCAAATAATCATAATAGTAATGTAATTTAACTTTAACTGTAAGAGACACTGACATATTTAATGGATAATTTTTTTGGACCTTTAAGTATATTTATGTAAATACCTAGTATGATGTAATGTATTATTTTGAGTTATTTTGACGTCTAATGTATAAAGTCATTGCAAATAAATGAGTATGACTATGTATCCTAATCCTAATCTTTTTTAATAAGTAACATATAAAATTAATAAGATACATTACATATATACGTCTAGTCATGGAGCGGTTGTGACCCATGCGAGCTTAGACAACGTCGGCCGTGGTCTTTCTTTTTTCTATTTTTTATGAAATAGCAGGCAAACGAGCAGACGAATCGCCTGATGGTAAGCGATTATCGCCGCCCATAGACACCAGCAACAGCAGAGGGGTTGTAACTGCGTTGCCGGCCTTTAAGACGCTGAATACAGCTAAATTACCATTTTTAAATGGTGATTAAATCAAAACCATTTGTTTTGCAGAAAAAAAATCATTAATATTCATTATATTTAAAAGGGTGTGAACGATTTCAAAACACGACTTAAGAAAATCGGCTAGATCGAAAAAAACCTCAAAGTTACGTCTTAAAATCATCTTAATATTGTCATAATGTCTTTTTTTTTCAACTGAAACATGTATAATTAAAAACACAGTTCCAACATACTCAAACCTAAATAAAGCATAGACGATTTATATTATATTACACATGTGGTGAACATATTTAATTTTATGATTAAATTTCTGATTATCTGCTTGTAAAGCAGGTATATAGTTTCTCTTTCACTCCGACGCAACTAGACGCAGAACATAGCCAATGCCATTGTCGCTTGTCAGCCTCTTAAGGGATGATTCACAGCAGGCCGTTCCGTGTCCGGGCCGGCCCGTTTGCTTCTAGAGAAATACGCCGGCCTTTGCGTTTGCTGTCATAGAAAACGGGCCGGCTCGGACACGGAACGCTCTACTGTGAATCATCCTTAAGATGGGAGCACGCTCTTTTCTTGAAGGTCCTAAATGGTCCTGAAATACCGCAGGCGACAGTTCATTCCACAGTGTAGCTCTGCGAGGCAGGAAGTTTCTGGAGAAACGCACAGTTGAGGACAGCCAACCATCTAAGTGGTCTTGGTTGGGTAACCGCTATGCTGAGTGGCCGCCCCCATGCTTTGGAAGGCACGTTAAGCCGTTAATCCCGTTAGTCCTTAAGCCAATTCCTGCCACTTTAGGACTTCCAAGTCATGTTCACCACTCACTTGACACGCCTGATTGCAATAAGGTCTACTTTCTCCCTTGGAGGTTGAATGATCAGATGGCAGTCGCTTCCGTAAAAACTAGTGCCGTTAATTATAGAGTTAATTATAGATGTTTCAGTTGAAAAAAAAAAGACATTATGATTATTTTAAGATGATTTTAAGACGTAGCTTTGAGATTCTTGGGATAAGTTAGCAGGCATCCTTCAGGATGTAACGGTACTGGGTTAACGCTAATAAGATGATGATGATGGATGTCTAGTAATCTCATCAAAATACCCATCGGAATTAGCCCAACTCACCTAACCACGTTTTCTTCTGCGGCTCCAGTCCGGCTTTTTACGAAACGCGAGCGGAAGATAGCAAGTTAACAACGAAAGACATTTAAGCTCACAGTCGAAATGAAAAGTAGAGTTTACTCTAATGAAAAGTAGACTGGACTGGTAGTGTTAACATCCCTATTATTCCGGCGGCGGTCTCTATACTCCTCGTTTTCATTCTCATGGCAATATTCATTCAGCCAAATTTATTAAAATAAATGTTGTATTTATTTATATTAGATAACCCTGTAAATTGACAAATATTAAATTTATATATTTTAAATGTATAGTTTCAATGTCAAACGACGTAAATAAAAAAAAGAATAAAGTGAACTCGGTTGAATGTATGGCTTAGAACAATAGAAAATTAATGAAATGGAAAAGTAAAAAGCACTACTGCGAAAAATCCAACTTTCCGCACGATATAAAAAAGTTTAAAAAATTGGAAAATTAAAAAGCACTAGTGCGAAAAATCCAATTTTCCGCACGATATAAAGCTACAAAAAGTAAGTACCAATTTTTGAGCAACAGTATAAAAAAAATGTTATCTATTATGCTGGATAAGTGATAAACTTCTTCAACTTAAACATTCACCAGCGGGAAATGCATTAAGTAATTATTATTACCCATGGCTACAAAGCAACAGGCGAATAGCATTTGAATATTTTCATTCGTGTCTGAAAGTTTTACACCCAGCACTAACTTTCCCGGTCGGCTAACATCGAGTCAGAGGCAGCCGCTGTACAGTGAGCCAACTAATTTTGAACCTTGAAATACAAATAATAGAGTCGAAAATTGCTTGACCACTTTAATATGGCTGTACACACCCATTCGATACTTGCTAACTTTTGGTCGGAGAGATCGAAGAAATATTGATGAACAAAGACGATGTAGGGAAGACTTTGTCAGCTTAAGTTATTTTCGTTTTCTTCCACTTCATCATATTTTAAGTCAAGTTTTACAATACTTTAAGTTTTTTGTATATTTTTATTTCAAATAAAAATATTTTGAAATATCGTGACTTAGTAAGACAATGTACGAGTAAGATGTAATTATTATATCTTGTGTGTAATAGTTACAGTCGAGGACTTCAATTTGGGACCCCCTTAAGGTTGACAGTCCTGTCAAACGGTATACACATTCAAAGCAAAATTTTACGAAATGGGTCACAAATTAAAAAACTCGACTGTACATAAGTTACATATGCATACTTATTGAGTATTATATACCTAAATATAGCAATATTCGTAATAGCCAATTAATTGTGTGACGTCAGAATAAAATAGATTAATGGAATAATTACTAATAAATAATAGGTGAGTAATAGTTAGTCTATTCCGAGTAGGCGAGTATTTAATCGAAATAGTGTTTTCAAATATAGGTCAGGAAATAGTAGATTGTTAACCGAGGGCTGAAAGGCACCCATTTCTGACGTGATACCTATATTTTGGCGCTCGAATGATGAGAAAGCGCCAATAGTTCGAGGTATAAATGGATGGTTTCACCCGAGTTAAAACACTTCTGCTTTTCATTTAGAAAATGAGGACACTAAAAAAAGGCAAATATGCAAAAAGATTTTTCAATACTTTCTGCTCTAGACCACAAATGTTTCTTTTTCAGCACGCCACTTAGAAGAACAATGACCCAATGTCAAAGTATGAGGAATGGAAAATAATTTTTTGCTTTTGAGCAGAAATGTACTACTTTCAGCACGCCACTTAGATGAACAATGAACTTTCGGAGTATATGAAATAAAAAATTAAAGACTGACATTTAGTACAAGACCGTTTTGGCCTTTGTTTATTAGAATTTATCCTATTTAGAAATAATTTAGCATAAGGTGTATTTTTTTTTAAATCTTATATTTTACTTTTTTAATTTCGGTTAACTATTTCTTCTGTACATATTTCCTTTGCTTCATAAATAAATTTTCCCAAACGAGGATTTTTTTCCACGCCACGTCATTATCATCATTCTCTTAAGAGCTGGGCTCTTGTCGGTGCAGTTTGATGAAGTTCTCTCCATCTCTGGCGGTCCGAGGCTAGCTTTTTGACTTGACCTCCACATCCTCATTTATCATGATTTATGCCTGTATAACCGACTACTAAGCGGGAAAATGCCTCTATAATTAGTTATTAATATAACGATAAAATAACCATTGTTAAACGTTTAATAAAGATCATCAATCTGTATCTAATACAGAAAATCTTTTCCAATAAAGCCAAACATAAACAGAACTTATTAAGTTGTTAATATAGTACAAACCAAACAACAATGTCGCTCCAAACGTAATCCACTGCACGTATTCTTTCCCACGGTTTCTAACTTAAAATGAACGGTTTAAAACAAATCTTTTCCCTCACTTTTATCATATAAAACTAGTAACAACTAACGAAAGTCTTCCGATAAATTTATTAGGTAGTAATGTTTAGAAGACACTTGGGACTAGAAAGTAAATAATAAAAGTTTATATTGTGTCGGTTGGGCGGACAGAGGGCGGGCGGCTCGCTCGCTACGCGGAGGCGCACTGCCGAGCTTTCACTCGGAGCTTTCAGCGGCGGTCCGAGCTTCTGAACTTCCACACTATCTAGCTAACAATGTCACTTTCATTATGCTTTCTGATATTTTTTTACAGTTTGTGATATATTTTCATTCAAGGGAAACACGATTAACAGGATTAGAATTAAGCACAGTAATGAATATGATTTCGAAGACTTGAGTTTCTGACATAAATGTAAATGTCAGAAAATCAAGAAAATTTGTTCGAATAAGTGCATATATGACGTTTACGCAAACGGGAAATTAATAAATAATGAAATAATAAATAAATACTTGGGGACAATCTTACACAAATCGACCTAGTCCCAAACTAAGCAAAGCTTGTACTATGGGTACTAGACGACGATATACATACTTATATAGATAAATACATACTTAAATACATAGAAAACATCCAAGACTCAAGAACAAATATCCGTGATAAATGCACAAATAAATGCCCTGGCCGGTATTCGAACCCGGGACCTATAGCTTCGGAGGCAGAGTCACTACCAACTAGGCTAAACAAGGCCGTCAAAGCCAATTATTCCGCCTTAATACTTTTTTCCAAATTAATATTCGTATGTTAATATTTAAAACTCCTTACGAGATACAAAATATGCATATTTCAACCATAGGAAGTAGATCCGATAGCTGTTAATGAAGTTAATGTCTTGTGTCGTTTTAACAACTTTACAGCGTTTAAGGTTTTCACTACTATTAAGGCGAAAGGTACGGCAAGGCATTCTCCATACAAAGGTTGTGCATGTTTTATTCGTTAGTTTTGGCACTACAGCATTTAATTTTAATTTTTACTTGTACCTACATATTGGATATGCGCGGAACTTGAAGTTGAAATTTTACTTTATTTCAAACAATAAAAATAATACATTAAAAAATTAAAGTTAAAAAAACAACTAGAAGAAATAGCTAACAGAAAAAGAAGCATACCTATTGACAAAAAATAATAAGTGTCGCGCAAACATAAACGAAGAAAAACGTACACAAAGTTTGTATGAAAAGAGCTTGCCTGCTCCTTCGCATTAATAGATTTTATTTTATTTACTTTTAAATTTTAAATCCAGCTTCAAAATGATAAAACGTATTGGCTATGTGCACGTCTGAAACGTCAAACGTCAAAGGTCCCGAGACAATGTCAAAATTAAGAGATATCAAATAATGACACATGAACATTTTATTTACTTTAGTAAACGAAAAAGACCCCGTATTGGAAATTTTACTGAAATAAATAAGAGATTAAATAAATAAGGTACATACAAACGAAACGAATCGCAGGAAACCGTTAAGAAACCAATAGAAAACGTGAAAGTAAATTTGACAGTGGTCCCCGGTAAGTACACATTTCTGCCATGGTGTGCGCTACGATCGCCTAGCTTACCCCCACCACCTACTTCGCACATAGCCAATAGATTCTAGATCACTTAGATACCAAAATACTTTCAGGAAAGCCTCTCATTCTACTCCATTCTATTACCCCGGGCTAATAAAATCCTAATCGGGTTGGCACTATACAAGGTTAAATTTTATTGGTGATACAAAATATAAAAACGTGAAACTGGCCATGATTTTAAACAACTTTCTGTATGGGACCAACTTTGACCGTTTTAAAAAAATCGATGTTTCATATGATTTAGGATTTCAATTAACAGAGCTACTTTTTTATTAGACGTTGCTCCCTACGGACGTGGTGCAACTTCGACCCCCTTTGTCGAGTGAGTGGTCAACTTGACTGTTAGAAGTTCTCAAGCCGCCCGAAGGCCCCTAACTTGGCTTAACGACTGCTGTCGTAGACAGCAGCTGGGATCAACGGCTTAACGTCCCTTCCAAAGCACGAGAGCGCTCAGTTAGTAACCCCCGTTACCCTACACGTGACCCCCGGGTGGTGCTAAAAGTGCAACAAAAACTGGCAACCGTACTTGTCTTCTCGAAGATCTCACGGTTCGTAAATAAATACCATACGATTAAATAAAATTAGACGTTGCTGCAACTATGCACGAAAACATTTATGAATGGCAAAAACACAATGAAAGATTACGCGATGAAAGCTTGTTGCTCGATACGACCCGTCTCTGTCGCACCGTACTAATAAGAAAAGCATGAAAAATCATATCACGTGACTAGTTTTTTGTAAAATATGCAAATACTAACTGGTTGTAGTGGTTGTCTCAACGGAAAGTAGGAAAATAATGTAAGTCCATTTCGCAGAAAGATGATTTATGTTTTTTTGTTGTCATTATTAAATATTTATTTATGTACAACGAAAATATAAACAAGAATACTAAACCTTATTTCTTTGTTCAAATAGTCGAGAGGTCGAGCTTTGCTCGTTATGTTAGGTCATCATCCTCCTAGCGTTATTCCCAGTACAGTTGCATCCTGAAGGATGCCTGGGGTCCGCTACCTAATCCCAAGAGTTGGCGTAGGCACTAATTTTTACGGAAGCGACTGCCAGATTTACGGAAGAAAAAAAAATAATAATTTTTACGGAAGAAACTAGACCTTATTGGGATTAGGCTTGTCAAGTGAGTGGGCAACTTGACTGTTAGAAGTTCTCAAGCCGCCCGGAGGCCTCTAACTTGGCTTAACGACTGCTATCATAGACAGCAACCGGGATCAACGGCTTAACGTGCCTTCCAAAGCACGGGAGCACTCAGTTAGTAACCACTCAAAGTGGTCACCCATTCATGGACTGACCTCGCCCGACATTGCTTAACCTCGCATACCGCACGCGGTACGCGGGCGCCTCTGGGCCACGAACGCGCCTGCTCGTTACGTTAGGTATTCACTACTAAAAGGATGGTGCTAAAAGTGCAACGAAACTGGCAACCGTACTGTATTCTCGAAGATCTCGCAGTTCGAAAAATAAATGCAATACTATTATTATTGTATGTCTTTTCCGCTCACGGGTCAATGGTGTCCCGGACCTTTGGAAGGCGTGCGCGGAGCCGAAGTACCAACCGAGTACCACATAGCCAACACGTAGAGGCCCTTTCGACAATTTAATGAAATGCAAGGGGTACACCGAGCGGATACTGTCCCTGCCCGTGTCATGGGACGCACACAGAGACAGCACCCGCCAAGGTGCACCGGGACTATTGTTGGTTGATGGAATCTAAATGAACCGGGTTATTTGGTGAGGTTGTTGTAACACGAAACATGCTGAATATTATAGCTTTGACATGTAATATTTGTAATATTATGAATAAATGAGTATGAGTATGAGTATTGCACGTGATCCGGAAACTAAAACGGCTCGTTATTGAAACGGTTGCCTTAATTGGAATCAAATTGTAATAATTAAGGCCTGACCAGAAATATGTGAGGCTCAACCACATTGCGGAATTTCATCGCAAACATTGTTCCGATAATGTTTTTATAGACCAAATAATTCATCACACCTACCTACCTAAATAGTCGCGTACGGTAAGGTTTCATAGGAATTTCCTCCCACGGTCGCTCCGATTTTGGAATGAACTCAGAGGTTTTCACGAGGCTCCTGCCGACGTTTTCTCGAGGGACTACAGTCTGGAGTTCTTCAAGAAAAGTGTGTATAAATTTGTAAGGGTCGGCAACGAGTACGTGGTGTCCCCGGAGTTGCAGGCGTCCATAGGCTGTGGTGACCGCTTACGGGCCGTACACTTGTTTGCCACCGTCATAGTATAAAAAAACATAAAGCGTCACTCAATCAACAAAGAACCTCATATACTTACAGAAAATGTTTTCCAACACAATTATATTTAAAAAAAATTAAGGTCGGCGATGGAATTAGAGATCAAAAATGTAAACAAACAATTAACAATGTCGTAATGATTTTCCGTCTTAAACCTTTTTACAAACCAGTAGTATAAATCATATCCCATCAAAAACATAAATGTGAAAATGGGAGCCAAGTTCAATATTAAGAATACGATGCTTGGTTGTCGTCTTCACCGACAAAATAATTGAGATCTAAATGGTGCCAAGTTCGGCACTACATTGTTTACAGTAATACTAATTTACTGTGGCTTTAACTTGGCAGTTTTCTTAAATATCCAACAGCTTTTATGGTATTATAACATACTGAATAGAAAACTGCCAAGTTAAGGCTCAAATTGCATTAAGCCGCAGTAAATTAGTTTTACTGTAATCAATGTAGTGCCGGACTTGGCACCATTTCAGAGAATCTACGGAAATTTGCACCCCTTTAGATCTCAATTCTTTTGTCGGTGAAGACGACAACCAAGCATCGCATATTCTTAATATTGAACTGGGCTCCCATTTTCACATTTATGTTTTTGATGTGATATCATTACTTTTTGTCAATCTTCGCGAAATGGTGCTTTTTAAGAGCGAATGCACGAGTTACTTTACAAAATACCCAAATCGCTATACACCTTGCACCTTAAATATTTGAAGAGTTCCCACGATTTTTCCAGGACCCTATGATCAGATTCTTACCTGATAACTATGGTACTACCCCTGAAATATACCGTTTCAAACAAAAAAAGAATTTTCTAAATCGGTTTATAAATGACGGAGTTCTGAGGTAACTAGCGTAAATAATAATAATAATAAAACTAATAAAACAAACACTATTTACCGATTTTTCTGGTGTACACAATTATTTACCAAGCTGCATGCCAAATTTCAGCTTTCTAGCTCACATGGAAGTGGGTTAGGTTTTTGATTACTAGTCAGTCAGTCAGTGGTAAAAATGCCGTTTTTTGGAAATTAATATCTCAATATTTACTAAGCCTATATTTATAAAATTTGAGGTTAGAAAGATTTGGAGTTATTGGGGGGTCAAAAGTGACTCCAAACGGTTCGTGTGATGAACCAAAACGCGTATAACACACGGCTGCTGTCCGCCAGTTCCTGGGGTGAACTTGGCTGGACACGCTGCCGCGTGTCTAGATTACCAAACAGATTTTATTTATACGCCTCTATCACATATTTTGCTTAGTTGTGCACCAGGTACAAATATTTCCCAGGACTCCCATTACCAGACTCAACAATAACTAACTATTAGTAAAACTAACTTAGAGTTAGTTAGCGAATGTGGTTGGCAGTTTAAGGGTTATTCGACTCAAATCACTGAAATAAAATCGGTTTGGTATTTCTATGAACGGCAAACAAAACCAAACCAATTTCGATTCACATGTATGCAATATGCAATATCCATGCCGGTCGTGGGTATACAACAACCACGCGCCAAATAAAATACAACGTTGTCAACGTGTCATGGAAAGAAGTATTTTAAACCTAGGTAAAGCTTATCCACAAAAAAAGGAATACAGACTTAAGGAAAAAAACTGGAATAACATTTGCGGAGAAATTAAAATGGAAATGGTGCGGCCTTACAGTGCGAATGCATATAGAAAGGTGGGCAAAAACCATCACGCCATGGCGTGGACTCTCAGGAAAAATGAAATCGCGTCTATAGCCGGCAAAAACTGGTCACTTAAGGCACAAGACAGGAAAAACTGCTGGACGCCTTCACCCGACGAGGGGTCCCTACGATTTAAATTTATGTTTTATTAATTTCATTTTTATATTAGGTACTAACTGTACCTTCGCAGAGAATCAATAAAGTATATATTTTATTTTTATAGCAGTGTTACCAAATTAGGTATCTTAATGCAGATAATTTGCGTTGACAAACTCTAAAAAGGTAGGAACATCGGAATTTTTGCAAGTGCTCAACCGGATAAGTACCAGTAGGTATTCCTTACAAAAGATCGCAGCCATGTTGTATATTGAATGTTGTAAATTGGAAACGCTCGGAAAGTGGAGTTGCACGTACGTTCTAGAATAGGTAATGAGCAATAATCTTAATCTTCTCTCTTAATATATAAAACAAAGTCGGGTTTGTTCGAACAGTTATAACTCGAGAACATACATGGTCCAAAGGTGCCAAATTTAGATCTTTCGAGTGACGGGTAAATTCTTTGTTGAGTGAATAAATAATAAACTGTGTAAGTAGAGGTTAACGGCAAGTAAAAAAGGGCAGCTAACAGGTGTCCCAAAAGGGACGCAAGATTTGAAATTGATGAAAATCACTTTTTTTTGGTTATAATATATTTGTATATAAAATTTTGAAATACATAAAATAGGATTATTTGTGGAATAATCCGTCAGGCAAATGTCCTCCTGGGCTTTGCTGGCACATACGCACTCTTTTGTCAAATTTTTCTATTACCATTTTGCATAGATGCGGCTGAATTTCTCCAATGCAGCGTCGAATTTCCTCTTTTAAAGCATGAGTGGTTGTGGGCTTATTGGCATAGACTTTAGACTTTAAATAACCCCATATAATAAAAAGAAGTCTAAAGGCGTTAAATCGCAAGATCTAGGGGGCCAATTCTGATCACCGAATCGAGAGATCACACGACTAGGAAATGTTTCATGCAGTAATTGCGTCGTTCATTACTTTTGAAATATTGTTCAATAATAAAAATGCGTTGATCTTTCGTATAACCCGCCATTTTTACAAACCCTAAACATTCAGCTGCCTAATAGTTTTTTTAGGGTTGCCAGCACTAAAATACAAAAACGGCGGTAAATTGAAATCTTGCGTCCTTTTTGGACATCCTTTATAATTCAGTTTGAGAAGTATGACATGTATCTACAGTGCCTATGTATAGTGACTATATAGGATATGGATTCAGGAAGGGACTAATTTTCAGTTTATTATTTCAGTGATGGAATGCTGCTTCCGGAATGGAAAAAGAGGATACAGGAGCTTAATTGACAACATTTATTTTTTCAGACCACTTTTTTTTATTAGGTACCTATATAATAGTAGGTAGGTACTTCAAATGTTAAGAGACACGCATTTTATTTTATCATTTAATTTTAAGTCAGACCTCCTATTTTAGTTATTTTAAACTGGCCCGTTCTAAATGGAGCGTGCGTACTTTTAGAGGATGAATTAGATTAGTAAAGTAGTCAACTTATTTAAATAAAAGTAAAACGTATACTTTACGAGTATATATGACAATTGTGACTGCGACGGTTTTCAGGGGGACTACCCCAAATGACCAAAGATCAAGTGCGATAGAGAAGAAGATAATTAAAGGATTTTAACCAAGCGCCATCGTTCTACGTGCTATGTGCCCCGCCCACTGCCACTTAAGTTTAGCGATTCGGAGGGCTATATCGGTCACTTTGGTTCTGCTGCGGATGGCCTCATGGCTGGATGCGGGTGGCGCAGGACCGGTCATTGTGGAAGTATTTGGGGGAGGCCTATGTACAGCAGTGGACGTCTTTCGGCTGACGTGATGATGATGATGATGAACCAAGCGCATTCGCTTGACAATATAGCCCCCACAGAAGTCAAGTCTTAATCTCAATATTGTCATGTCGCATCCATAGTTAATTTTACATAAAACATTGCAACATGCATTTACAATTAATAGGCGTCTCAAAACTCTTTCAGCATTTGGTTAGTATTTTTGTAAGTGTGCCTACAATGTATTCTTAGAAGTAACTCTTATAATATAGTGATTTTCGAATCAAAATGTAATACATATGTAATTGAATCTGCATAGACAATTAAATGCTAGAACTGAACTTATTTTTCTAGTGTTGCGTAGTCACAAGAATGTAGTCTCGCCATTCTTTAATTGTCATTCTACTCATACAGGATGATTCGGGAGACGTGAGCAAGATCAACACTACAGATTCAGTAGATCATAAGCTACTGCTTCGTGCCACTATTAGTGAAATTAACGTTCATTTATCTTTGGTGTTGAAAACAAAATGTTTTGAAATTCATGGTCACTCTACAATCAAGTGATAAGTGTCAAATTGAATGTCATCTGAGTCCGATTACTTTTGAAATATAGTATTGCACTCAATGTGACAATTTACTTTCTTCGTAATCAAAGTGCTGTCATAACATTTAGAGGTTTCATCTTTATAAACCAGTTGTTGTAGGGTGACCATGATTGCAGCGAATTAAACTTTAACTTAACAAAAATTTCAATACAGGAAAAAGGTATGGGTGTTTCACTTAAATACAATGGTGAACGATTCATTGCCATTTACTATGACTGTATGTAGTGTTGGTCCTGCTCACGTCTCCTGAATCACCCTGTATGCGGGAGGGACCTTCATAGTTGTTACCATGGTTCAGAAATAAGTAGTATAATATTCTAACACTCAGTAACGACAGTTGTTACCTACTTGTAAGCCTTAATCGGTAATCGATACGTTTTTAAACTGTAGTTACGGGCCGCAATGACAAGTGTCAAGCGAACGGCGGCGGTTGACGGCTGTCAAGATTGACCTTTATAACTAAGGATGTCTATGACACCGTGCCGAGCCCGGCCGTAATATATACAGGGTGTTTTTATTGATTGAATTCTTCTTCTAGCACATAGCCGTGTATAGCCATAGAAACGACGTAGCGTATTTAGTTTTTCAAAAGTCAAGAAAAATATTTTTTCCGTTTTCATATAAAATAATTAATTATTTCAGCAAGGGTGAATGAAAACCGGCCTTAGGAGTTAACGTGGAGTTAAGCAAAAGTTAATGTCAAGTATGACATTTCGAAATTCGAATGACACGCACGTCAACATTGTTTAATATACTGTTTTTCACGTAAGAAGAGTCCGGTGACAGCTGTCAACCCAGTACAAATTATGTCATTATACGTCAAAAATGACATAATTTGTACTGGGTTGACAGCTGTCACCGGACTCTTCTTACGTGAAAAACAGTATAGTTACGGATCTTTTATACCATACTAGGGGTGTTAATTAACGAATATGAATTCTTGAATATCTTCGAAATGGTACGAATTGGGATACTAAAGTCGAGTCCGGAATTAGGCGAACTAACTTGAAAGTTCATTGTACACTAATGTTGCCACAGTTTGGCTAGTGCAGCTGTTAATATCGATGTTTAAAAAGTCTAGTTAATCATTATTATTGTGTTTGGAATCAAACTAATAATTTTAGTAAGCAAAATAATAATAATGAAAATAGGTTGGAATTAAAAATACATCGAACATTATTTTGGACATCGTTAAGGACACTGTCCGCCATTTTGTTTTGTTTAATTAAATGGTTGTAGTTCGTCCCTTTTTGGCAAGTATGTATGATGTTTCGACGACAATTACTTGATAAAATATAAATAGAATCAGATTTATAGAAGGCACAAGGTAATATCGACATATTTGTGTCGACATAAACCTATCACTATTTTTTTTTCTATGTCTGGCAACATTTTCGGCTGTCAAGTTAGTTCGCCTAATTCTGGACTCGACTTTAGTGTCTCAGAGAAGATTACTTTATGTCATCTCAGGATTGTGTCCTCGCAATTAAAGGAAATCAATAAAACATCCTGTATACTGTCCCACGGCTATGCCGCATAATATAATAATAATAGTAGTAGACGACAATTTTTACACAGTTCGAACTAGGCCCATAGAAAACCCAATAAGGCTTGTGTTATGGGTACTAGAAGACGATATATTTAATAGATATATACTTAAATACATAGAAAACATCCAAGTCTCAGGAACTAATACTTCTGCGGTCTATGATGGTTGCCATTTTATCACTCATCGTCGACATCGTCGTGGATGCTGACCACACACCGCCGCCGCTCACCACAGAAACAAATGCCCTTACCAGGATTCGAACCTCTAGCTTCATGGAGGGGAAGTACCTTAAATATTGACGATAGGAAATTATGATTTTAAAAATAATTGGACCTTCATTCAAAGATTTTAGAAAAATCACCTACTAACCGAACCCACCAAATATATATTTATAAAAAACATCATTATTCTATTTTTACGATACCGATCGAAAGGTACTCATTACGGATTACTTTTCCTTGTATAACATAGTATCTTAAACAAAAGGATACTAATGCAATGCGTAATACATTTTAATTATATTACGTGTTGTATGGTAACGTACGCGATTTAAAAAAAAACGTTTGAGTGCACTTCCGAATATTTAAAAATAAAATGAAGACTCCTTTCAATATAATTTCCTATCGTCAATATTTAAGGTAACTCCATCCATGTGGCATAGTCGTCGGACATCCGTATAATCCGACCAAATACAGTGTTCGCCGTAGTCCGAGATTTTGTCGGGTATCACTCAAAATCAAAAATCAAAATCATATATTTATTCTGCAAATAGGCCACAAGGGCACTTTTACATGTCAAAGCGTGAATTTATACAATTAAAAAAAACTGACAATCTTACTCAATAATAATGAATAAAAATTATATTGATTAACAATTCAATGAAAATAAATTTACAAATATTAATTATGTATTGAATACGATCTGTGTCCGAATAAACAAAAAGTATATAAAATTAATTTAATAACTCAGAGATGTATATGGTCTCTGAGCGTCCAAATACGATTAATAAAAATCAATTCAAAGTCCTTAGAGATGTAAAGTATCTCTAAGCGCTAAAATTAAAATAAGTAAGCTTAATATTGTTAGAGATGTTATAAGGTCTCTAAGCGTCAATAATAATAAAACTAATGCAGAACAGGATTATGTCTCTCGTCAATCTAAATACAATAAAATAACACTAGTATTAAGGTATTTACTTTGCCCTTGCAAGCATGAACAGACCGGACTCCACAAACAGCACCCGATCACGAGTATGACGCGTATCTCAGCCATCGCCTCCCTCGACCATCTGTTAGGGAAGGTGGCGACCCGATCAACGACGCCGCCGTAAGCAAAGCCCTTTAAGCGAGCATGACATATTCAGACTGCCGGACATTAATAATATCTAAGATTAAAATAAAATGACTCTTCGGCGAGAAACAGCATCTTGTAACAACAGAGCTATTTATACAAGGAAATATGCTAAGTGAAGCATAGGTATATTAAAACTAACAGGATTTAACTATCACCGGCTTAAAAGCATTTTTGTCATTTAAGAAATCGTTGACAGTATAATAGGCCTAGCTTAACTAATAACGTTTAATATGAGACTTAAATTTACTGAGTGGAAAATTAACTATATCGATGGGTATTTTATTATAAAATCGTATTGGCTATGTGCACGTCAGAAACGACAAACGTCACGGGTCCCGGGGCAATGTCAAACTCAGAGATGTCAAATGAATATTTAAAAAATGAATATTTAATTTATTTTAGTAAGCGAGAAAGCCCCTTACTGGGAATTTTACTGAAATAAATAAGAAAATAAATACAAACGAAACGAATCGTAGGAAACCAATAGGAAACGTCGAAGTAAATTTGACATATAAGTCCCCGGAAATTGCACATTTCTGCCATGGTGTGCGCTGCGATCGCTTAGTTTACCCCCACCACCTACTTCGCACATAGCCAATACAGTTCCCCACAAACGACGTGCTAACCTTCCGGAGACGACTGGGCTTCACTGCAATTTTGTGTTTACTTCTAGTGTTGTAGTCGTGGATATCACTGTTAAGTTTGAATTCTTGAATATATTTTCGAACATACATAATATTTTCAAGAATGTATTGACATGCCACAGTAAGAATATTTGCCTCCTTAAATTTTTCTCTGAGAGATTCTCTGGCCTTAAGTTTGTAGATGGAGCGTACAGCTCGTTTCTGTAGCTGATCGCCAACGTAAGGACGTTGCACAGCCGGTACGGTTGAATGTATGGGGCTGGTGCTTTCGGACTCGACACAAAGGTCTGTGAGCCATCCTTACGAGTAAAGAGGCAAATTTAATTCACCGAGGCAACGTTTTAGACTTTATAGAACCAGGTTAAAATTGTATTTTGGACTTTAGCTTTGGTCACGACCGATCGTAAGTTTTCTTCCTCGCCAACAAAAACCCTAATAACTGTCATGAAAAAAGAACCATGCATATAGAAAGATTATTATATCAAAACAAACGTTAGAAAGACAAATATGTTGAGGTAGGCCAGGCAAAAACGAATATTTTTGTAGAAAACGAATCTTATTCATTCATATTAATACGACAAAATTCTTTTTTTACAATTTGTATACATTAAAGTAGCGGCCGATATATTACACTACGTTTCAAATTTTCTTTACCCGACTACGCCAGAAGGAGGGTTATGTTTTTCGAGAGTATGTAATTATGTATGTATAATTGTTTGGCACGCTCTGCAGCCTGAACGGCTCGATCGATTTTAGCTGTCGTTAGATTCGTATTTACTGTGAGAGTGACACTGGGTATATATAAAAAAAAACAAAATGGCGGATTTTTGGCGCTAAATTCCAAATTACACAGAAACGCAGTCGGGTTTTTTAGTTTTTTAATTAATTAGTCTACAGTGCAGTAGTATACAGTTTGTGTGACATACAAACATATAGACAGACGGACACACATTTTGCTATTTTGGCTACGGAAACCTAAAAAGGTACCTGGCATGGTTAGTCATGTGTGTACCTAATCGCGAGAGCACTCGCCCGTGTAGTCAACATTGCCGTACAACATGAAGTGGTTTTTGCGACCTTTACCGTCGGCCTTGGTATTTCCTGACATTTAGAAAAATAGGAAGTGATTCCGTTTATTCGCTGTCTCGTTAATAGGGGCCGTTGACTTGTTTTACGGGGTTGGTATTCACAAAGCTCACCGCTTAAGGCGCCTGCAGCTCCCAAATTTTTGTCTTGCGCTCGCTAATGGTAGCTCTATAGCTCCTCACCAGGCCTCACAGACTTGCGCTTTTATTCACCAGCTCGCTCGTCCTCACCTGTCACCTCATGCCTCACCTGTTTTTATATGGAAGCTGTTAAATGTCATTTGTCAAATTTTGACAGTTTCCATATAAAATTGGGTGAGGTGTGAGGTGAGGACGAGTCGGTTTGTGAATAACACCCCTGCGCGTGCGCATGGACAAACTTGCGAAAGAACGAAAATTCATACTGTCAAAACGAATATTCTGAAACTCGATTTTTCTTTTTTAAGATCAATTAATTGTTACCAATCTTAGTTAAAAAAAGTAACCGGGAATATGTATATCGGGTTAGTTTTAGCAAAATTTTTCAAATTATTTGCTGGCTCATATATCCCTTTACACGCGAGAAATCCCGATTGACAAATTAAAATGTTGAGGTAGTAGATACTTAAATGGTACTTGTTAGGTATTTTTAGGCTTACGTGAATTTCCCTTCACTGTAAAAAATTTAGCAGTGACGTTTTAAAAAACGAAATTACGGTTTCTAAATTATAAAAAAGGGTCGGGGAAAACGCCCGTCATTTCATACAGTAGCCCACCAGTAGCCCGCCAGTTCCTGTGAAATGACGGGCGTTTTTTTCCGTCCCTTGTCTAATGGTGCTGATTTTTGGATTTTGAACTAATAAAAAAACCGGACATGTGCTAGTCGGACTCGGCCACCGAGGGTTCCGCGAAATCGAGTCTCTATATTTTTTATGATTTACACCTTCCTTTCTCGTAGCGTGGGCAGGCCCCCCACACGGTGGACTGATGACCTGGTGAAGCTCGCGGGTGTCCGCTGGATGCGGGTGGCGCAGGACCCGTCATTGTGGAAGTCTTTGGGGGAGGCCTATGTCCAGCAGTGGACGTCTTTCGGCTGACATGATGATGATGATGATGATACTCATTTATAGTTACAAATGTGTTTTCAGATATTTCTCTTGGTATACTTATGCCTAGTATAAGAAGATATTACTGACTGACCTGTTTAGCCTAGTTGGTAGTGACTCTGCCTCCGAAGCTAGAGGTCCCGGGTTCGAATCCCGGCCGGGGCATTTATTTGTGCATTTATCACGGATACTTGTTCTTGGGTCTTGGATGTTTTCTATGTATTTAAGTATGTATTTATCTATACAAGTATGTATATCGTCGTCTAGTACCCATAGCACAAGCTTTGCTTAGTTTGGGACTGGGTCGATTTGTGTAAGATTGTTCCCCAATATTTATTTATTTACCGTTGAGGTGAAACCTCTTTCGTACCGATGCAAAACCTAGCTGTTATATTTAGAAGTTGTAGTTGTTAATATCTGTCAAGTGCTTTTGTCAAAGGTCGTGATTATACAAATGTTATTATCTTGTTTAAAAACGTATTTTATTAGTACTCCGATGAATGATTGATTTGTTACCATACTTCAACTGCCCACTCTGCTCGCACGATAAAATCATACCACTTTAATAATCAGGTACTTGTCAAATTTCATAGTTCTCGGTCAACCAGAGAACACAAAAGTGCCCTATAAATTTTGATTCTCTTGAGAGTGTCGATATATGTATACGGTTTTTGCGTCATTGCTGTGTAAACGGCTATCTGAATATATGGTTTTAATTTCAACCGTCACGAGTTCACGCGTTCCCAAGATAAAGGGTCTTGACAGACAGACGGACACCAAAGTGATCCTATGTATAAGGGTTCCGTTTTTTCCTTTTGAGGTACGGAGCCCTAATTAAAGCTACTAAAATCTCAAATTAAAGTAAATCAAATACAACAACATTGCCAGCTTTTAAGAATATATGATTCGGATAAACGACACGCACAGCATTTTCGCAGAACAGCCTGCGTGGTTCGAATGTAATTCATTATTTTAATGGATGAGTACGTGGAATTTACGTTAAGCTGGAAACTAATTAGTAAAATAGCTTCGAAAATAAATGCCTAGTAGAGAGTAAAAACACATTTTTAGGGTTCCGTAGCCAAAATGGCGAAAACGTGACCCTTATATCTAGTTTCGTCATGTCTTTTCGTCAGTCCGTATGTCACAGCCGATTTACTCGGAAACTACGAGGGCTGTTCCGAAAGTTTTTAGCTGCTCTCACTCTATTCATGCGATATATTTTTTATTTACACCATTATGTGGGTAATTTCGCCACGCTTGGCATGCGGGTTGGCGATCGAAGTATCTCCACCGCACTTCAGGGATGCTGCTGCCCCGGTGGTCTTGGCCGTAGTTTTAGGACATACCCGGGTCCATATATATTATGGCATTTACCCCCCATGAAATTGGGGGAGGCCTATGTCCAGCAGGGGACGTCTTTCGGCTGATAGGGTGGTGGTGGTGGTGGGTAATTTCAAAAGTTATGAGCTGAGATAAAATCGTTAGTAAGCAGCAAGTATTTTTTTCACAACATTTCTTTTACCAAAAAGTTTTTTGTATGGGCTTTTAAAAATTTTGCGAAAATAGTACTATTTTTGATACCTAAAAATAGTTTTGGCATCGAAATCCCTAACAACTGTGGTGGAAAATGCCCGGGATGACTTCCTAACTTAGTTTTGCTGATTTTAATGTAAAATTACTAAATGATTTTATTTAATTTAAGTTTTGTGATGATGACCAGTCCCTAGTCTCGCGACCTAGACTAATATTCGACACACCTACTCATTGTCGCTGATTTTCATGCAATCAAAACAGATTACGTGGGTAGAGACAGGGAAGATTCATAGTTTGCGGTGTATAAAATTCTGTTTAGTTGTGGTGACGTATTAATTAATATTGGCCCTCAACACAAAAATGGTATTGTGACCCGTTCATCGCGTATTCGATAGGGCTGTTGCCACGTCGTATTTAAAACACGATAAAAAACACCCAAGCGACTTTCATCAACAGTTTCACCCCAACACATATGTATCGAAATTACCCGCATAATGGTATCATTAAAACATATATCGCATGAATAGAGTGAGAGCAGCTAAAAACTTTCGGAAGAGCCCTCGTATAAGCATAGATTTTTTACTAAGAAGGAAAGACTTTTTACAATAACTCAAAACAGCCTTACAGATTATGTCCGCTATAGTTTTCGTTAAAAGTCTTTATGAAGCTTTACTTTCACGTTTTTTTAAGGTTCCGTAGCCAAAATGGCTAAAACGGAACCCTTATAGATTCGTCGTGTCTGTCCGTCCGTCCGTCCGTATGTCACAGCCCATTTACTCGGAGACTATGAGCACTACAATTGTGAAATTTGGTAGGAAGGTGTATGCTATAAACCGCTACAGAAATATGATGTGAAATTACGAAAAAGATATTAAACTTGGGGGGCATATACTTTCAACGATTTTTAGTTTGAATAAGATAGGTTCAACGGTTTGTGAGTTATTGCTGAAAAACCGTCTAGCCCAAACAAAAGGGCGTAAGTGCCGTGACTTCCCTATGAAGATACGACTTTTTTCGATTTACTGTATTGTATAGTGGTTTTAAATGTAGATTAGGAGGTGTCGGTACGGAACCCTTTTCTGCGCGTGACCCGACACGCACTTGGCCGGTTTTTTTTTTTTTCATATCTTTTGGACCCATAGTTCAAAGGTTAGAGGGGGGACACATTGTTTTTTCTTTTGGAGTGATTATTTCCGAAAATATTCACTTTATCAGTGCTTGACGAAGACAACACCCCACAGTCCCCACAGTATAAAGTTGAAGCAAAAAAAACACATCCCCACTTTACGTGGAGGGGAGGTACCTACCCTTAAAAATGTATTATTTTTTATTTTATTACTACCACCACCATATCAGCCCAAAGACGTCCGCTGCTGGACATAGCCCACAACCACCACTTTTACCACTTTGTCAGATTTATTGCTTTTTATATCCATGCCAAATGCAGCTTTCTAGCACTGACAATCACAGAGCAAAGCCTCGGACAGACAGACGGACAGAGAGACAGACATGGCGAAACTATATGGGTTTCTAGTTGACTTCGGAACCCTAAAACGGTTGTATAATAATGTATGGAAATCCATTTTGATTATTCAATTGGTGTACTTACTTAGAACTTACCACCTAACCTATAATAATAGGTTACCTAACATAACCTAACTACTAACTACTCTCCATATTTGTTCCATTCTGGCGGGTAAAAGTGAGCAACAAAAAATCCAATTATGTAAGCAAACAATCTCTTAGATAGGACCAGGGGTAAGTAAACATTGGTTTGGTGGCGCGTTTTATCATCGGGGCCGAAGGTTGGCGTCGCCTGGAGGAAGCGTTTGATGGCGTTTACTAAGATTAATGAACGATGGTTCGGCATCGATCTTCAAGTCAAAGTACCTTGCATACGTCTCTATATGGTTGCAATATGTCAATCCTGCATTCCGGAATTGGTTCCGATTATACAATACCGAACCTAAAATTTACTCCTGTAATGTTAAGGGTAGGAAGCCATATCAGCCCGGCTAGTATGATAGCTTACACCGTCACGTTTTATGTGACGTTTCAGTACATTTTGGCCATATAACGTGACGGTATAAGCTATCATACTAGCCGGGCAGCCGGGCCGTGCGCTTGTTTGCCACCGACGTGGATTAAAAACACTTGAAATTTAATTTCAATGCCGCGTCAATTGTGAGTTTAAAGACCGGAAAATCTTTTTTATAAACAACGACCGTGGTAAACAAGCTGACGATACGCTTTTACAGTAGCCCATGGACGCATATATATACCTATGACTCTTTATCGATATCGATTTAGAAAAAAAACCAAAATATGGATCGACAAAAAGCTACACAGGTACCTATAACTATCGAATCTGATCAAAATTTTTCAAGAAAATCGGTCGAAAAATACGAGCTGTAGAGGAGAACAGCCGGTACGAAAGCATTTTTCGAAAAAGTCGTCACGTTCTGTCAAGCAGGCGAGTGCGAGAATGACGGGCGTCTTATCCACGACGATCATTGACAAAATGGAAACCATCACACACCCGCTGAAACGGAATCGCTTGGTCAATTACTTATAATTTAAGCGCATTTTTCAGATGAAAGGCACGCCATCTTAACCTATTATGATATTGCCTAAATACTGAAATATTCAGCCTGGGTAATTTCAGTTAATTGCCGGCCAGCAGGGAAATCTAGCTGGCTGTCGACACGTTATGTGTCTAGGTATTGTGGAGGTATCTAAATTGTAATGAAATTTCGCCTCGCAAGAACACGTTTCTAAACACAATTCGTAAGTTCCATCAGTAAGTAATTGAAGATAATAAATATTTGTAATTAATTTAGGTAAGCATATGGGTACAGTGGGAAGGTATTAAACGCTATCAAATAACTGGGTTCGTGCCCCATAATTAGATTTTCACATTTGCTATTCAGAAGAGTAATTGTTGCCGTTGCCTTCTAATGAGGCATCAAAGTCGTACTTTTCTTCCCTCATTTGAGTGCATAGATAACCCCCTTATCTATGTTTGAGGGCAACAGTGACTCTTTTCGTCATAGAAGGTGTGAAAAGCAGTATGTGCCACTCGGTAGCAAAATGATTTGTTAGACATTTCATGTTTTTAGCAGCGGGCCTTATGGGCGGTGTGAAAAGCAGTATGTGCCACACGGTAGCAAAATAATTTCCGCCTTGGGCGTAAACTTCCCCTCGCTACGCTCAGGATTCAATATACGGCCCTCGCCGTAAATATATCATTTTGCTCCCTTGACACACAATCTACTATAGTCAGGTACTTTACAATTCATGTAAGCAAACGCAGTTCTAATCTGTTTTCTAGGGGTACAGGCTTTTATAATAAGCGAAATTAAAAAATCTATGGATAAATAAAACATCATATCCTTTAATTAGGATTACTATTGGAATTATCAATGCTTTTCTCATAATTTAATTTCAAAACAGTTTAAAATTTGCAAGGCCTCTTACTTAGAGATGAAAGGGATACTGCAGGAACATAATACTTATAAAGAAAAGAAATGCGAGCTTTTTCGAAGTATTTTATGAGTTGTATTATCAGTCAGAATCCTGCTGGGAGCATCAATTTTTTCAATGTTTCCTTTAATTCGAAATTTGGAGTTTTAGCAGTATCCCAGATTATAGAAACGGATGACACTAGGGATTAATTAGCCGATTTGAAAGGTGCTTCCAAATTAGATGCCAATACTTTCAGAGCTGATAATATTCGCCCTTAGAAGTAGACTTACGAATACAACTAATTTTAAGTTTATGTTAGTTATTTTTATATGGAAATTTTCAACATAAGTTTCGTAATAATTCTACTCAGATTTATCTATAGGTACTAATCTTATTGAATTTACAGGCTTAAGGCGCAGGGTAGGGCAAGCCATTCTCCAAACAAAAAATTGTGCAAGTTTTTTGCGTTAGTTTTGGCACTACTGCATTTAATTTTATTTTTTGTTGGTACATATTGGATATACGCAGAACTTGATGTTGGTATTTTGCATTATTTCAAAAAATATTAAAATAAAAAAATACAAAAAAAAGAAAAACATCAAGACATAGCTAACAAAAAAATAAGCATATGGACCAAAAATACTTATAGTAACTGGAGTGCAAACACAAACGAAGAAAAACTTGCACAAGGTTTGTATGGTAAGGGCTTGCCCACCCCTTCGCCTTAACATATCACGACTCTATAAGAGCGCATTTTGGGATAAGTATTTTTGAACAGCCCTAGTCACCATCAAATGTAAGTTTGATGGTGACTAGGGCTACCTGCCGCCGCTTTAATCATTTCTTTCCACCCGCACGCTATGCATGGCCAATTGAACAGTGGCCAACGAATTGGGCAGCTTAGAACGACCTAAAGGGCTAGGGTTTACATCCATTGAAAGGAGTAGTTCAGCTCCACACTACAACCGCTGGGACGGAGGCCAAGAGAAGCTTAATGCAGCCATAGAGAAAATAAGTAAGCATAGAGAGCTAACTCCATATGACTTCGAACATCATTTTTTACTTATTATTTCGTAGTCGACATCTAGCGTCAAATAGCGGAATTATCAGTACTGCTATAAAGATACTACATGTCACGTATGTCGCTATTGACGAAAAGTGTATTTCTCAACAATTTACTACTAATATTTAAAGCAGATTGAGTTCAAAACAGAGTTCCGGTTAATCCGGTTATAATATTAGCTAAAAATGGCATTGGCAGCATTTGATTGTTCGTTCGTCACGGCATCTATTGTCGAGTAGCAGTACTAATAATTCCGCTATTTGACACTAGATGTCGACTACGAAATAATAAGTAAAAAATGATGTTTGAAGTCATATGGAGTTAGCTCTCTATGCTTACTTATTTTCTCTATGATGCAGCTCGCCGGCATCTGCACCACAGCACTCTAATGCTAGGTAGCTGACACCACCGAGCCACCCTGCCAGGCCCTAGACTTTCGAAGCCGAAGCGAGCCACTTTCGCCTAAAGCGAGCCTCAAGGGGAGTGTAAGCCACACTCGACTTCAGCCAACCGATCGACCTACTCACGATCCCACTTTCTTCTTCGCGCGGTTCCATTTTTATTGGTCTTGGATTTTGATTTCTAAACATTAGCCGGCCTGACCGAAATATAAAAAAAAATTACTAACACATAAAACGTGACTGTATAAGCGATTATGCTGGTTAGGCTGTATGGCGAGGAGTAGACAGAGTATTCCACCACCTCGTATAGCCTAAGGGCCTGGTTTCACTTTGATTAGTGATTATGAATGTGTATTATGAATGTCTGTGATTCTGTGAGGGCACGGATACTCGGCAATCAACTGTACCTGTGTAATTTAAATGTGTATGTATTTAGTTAAGTTTTGTTTCATGACGCATTGGTCAAACTGTATTGTCATGTTAACCTGTTTAAATAAAATAAATAAATAAATTATTGCGAGTTCATACATTTCTTACTCGCACTTGCAGCAAATAAGGAGCGTTCGTGGCCCAGCGGCGCCCGCGTACCGCGTGCGGTATGCGAGGTTAAGCAATGTCGGGCGAGGTCAGTTCTTGGATGGGTGACCGCTTTGAGTGGTTACTAACTGAGCGCTCCCGTGCTTTGGAAGGCACGTTTGATCCCGGTTGCTGTCTATGATAGCAGTCGTTAAGCCAAGTTAGAGGCCTCCGGGCGGCTTGAGAACTAACAGTCAAGTTGCCCACTCACTTGACAAGCCTAATCCCAATAAGGTCTAGTTTCCCCCTCGGGTTGGAAGGTCAGATGGCAGTCGCTTCTGTAAAAACTAGTGCCTACGCCAATTCTTAGGACTAGGTAGCGGACCCCAGGCTTCCTTCAGGATGCAACTGTACTGGGAATAACGCTAGGATGATGATGAGGATGATGACTTGCAGCAAATGTATGAACTCGCACTAAACACAAAGTGTAACCAGGCCCTAAGGCTGCGTTCACGTAACCAAGTAAACAAGCAGCGCGCGATTTCATATTCTATGGAAATCCGATGTATATGACAACACTTTTACCTACACAACATGTCGCCTATTAGTCCGGGAAAGAAACATTCAGGTGTTCGAGAATTGCACATTAAATCCTACACTATTTTTTTTTTGCAATCTGATAGAACATTATTTTGGGATAATAAGTCAAAGGTTTTCCCCAAAAAATATATTGAGCTTTTCCGAAAAAAAATTTTTAAAGTTTATATATTTCATTAAATATAAACATTAAATCCTACACTAGAGATTTTTGATCTAAAGGGACTAACATATTATTAAAAACAGTATTTAAAAAAATCACCTCTTATATCGTAGAGCATATATAAATAATAATAAAAATATTAAAAAAATTATAACAGCTATACATTAATTCAAAAGTTGGTGATTTTTGACTATACTGTCAGGAAAATTATTTTACCCATTCTTAAAAAAGAAAACCACCGGGGATTTTATTATTACTATTTTTTAAACAATTTTAACTGATTTTAGTACAGACGCATTAATTCTACAGTAGGTTTTTTTAATACACCTTATGGCTATAAATTAAACCTACCATAATATCAAATAATCCCTCGTTAACACACTGAGCATTTACTACAATTGCCAAATTATTGATTGTAAAATAAACGTGATCGGCGTAGGGCGCGAATCAACAACGTTAGCAACGAGAGCCTCTAGGTGATACGATTCTAACCTGACTGCACAAGGGTTTTCAAGCGTTTGTCCAGTAGATACGTCTCATATTTGAATGGCGCCATCCGGTCGGAAGCGGTGTGAATAATTATTAAATAATTTTATTAATTATGTACCAAATCGGTTTGATACAATTACAAATGATTGTAATGTATAACATATGAGATGTAACTAGAGTGCTCAGCCCGTTTGGTGTATGGGTACACATCACATCAAAAACATTATTTACCTACATGTGAAAAGATGGAGAAAGATTCTTATTTACTACAAAAAAGTTTTGAGATGTAATGTTAACCTTTTATTGTAATGTTGTCTACTATTTCTGCGACTGATACTCATTAATGGTTAAGCGTTTAAAAATATTTAAAGGCTTAGAGAAAACAAAATTACGTTTGCGTCCTTTTTGTAACGAAAGTGGATCATACCTACAAAATATATGGGTAACTCAACGAAGGAATCAGTTAAGTTTGATTTTAATTAAAGCCTTTAACTATGTAAATTTCTATTAATAACGACCCAAGTATAACAGTTTAAACGAATTAAATCGCGGTTATTCTGTGATATTTCACAGAATATACGAAACGCAGTACGGGATTTTATTAGCTCAAATTGTTTTATTGTTTATAAGTAATCATCAATGTCTTACCTCTTACACTTAACAATGACGGCTCAAAATTATCAATTACAAGGGCAAACCCTAAAAATCGGCCCAATTCACATAAAAGCAGCATTATAACTTTTATGTAACAGTTACATATAAGTACTTAATGTAAAAGCTAATACATATATTTGATTCAAGATTTCGAGATAACATGGTAACACTAGAATATTGTTAAGAACGGGGTATTTACCATGTATATTTGAGTATTTATCATCAAAAAATAACCAATATAAAATATGCCTAATAGTCGATGGTGATGTAGACAAGGTAAGTAAAACTTTCACTATACGGAATTATGCGACCACTTACCATCCAACAACACCCCACACCGTAGGCTTGAAGCAAAAAAAATCATCCCCACTTTACGTGTAGGGAACCCTTAAAAATATATATTTTTTAGATTTTATTTTACCACGTTGTCAGTTTTATATCATCAACATCATCATCATTTCAGCCGAATGACGTCCACTGCTGGACATAGGCCTCCCCCAAAGACTTCCACAATGACCGGTCCTGCGCCAGTTTTATATATCGATGCTAAATTGCAGCTTTCTAGCACTAACAATCACACGGCAAAGCCTCGAACAGATAAATAGACAGACGGACATGGCGAAACTATACGGGTTCCTGCTTGACTACGGCAGTACAGAACCATTAAAAAGGTTTTAATTTTTGTTGACCAATGTGGAATTGACCTTATACCACTAATAAGTAACGCTAGATCAGAAATCGGCAAAAAACGTTACATACGTCATATAATACCGACCCTCACACGCTCCAAATCGATACAAAAATTGAAATTTTATGACATTACAACGAAAAGAAGACCACACACACAGCTTTATAGCATAGATTAAATGTACATTCCAAACTTAATTTTACATTCATCATAAACGATGACGAAGCAGTGTCCACTCGTTTTGACCGCCAGTAAACGACTAAATATGGCCAATAAGAAAAGCTATGTTTATGCGGTAGATAACAGACTGCGTTTCCAATGTACTTCATCTATTTCTACCAAATAATTGGTAGATTTTTATGAAAAAATATGGTAGCAAAAATTTTGTTCCCTAAAAGCGTGGATTCAGGGCACACAAAGTTTTTTTGATAAAATTGGGAGTTTTTCAATGCTGAGAGCGTAATAAAACTATTTTAAGTCTAAGTAAAATACTGAAAAGTACATCGAATATGCTCTAAAATGATGAGATTAAAAAAAATTGCACGAAAGCACATTTACAATTTGTATGGAAAAGCGTCATCACCATCAATTATAAAATCCAAAAAAAAATTTGTAAATCTTCGTTTTATTGATAGTTGCGGATTAAAAAAATTGCTTAAAATACTATTTTATGACATACAAGGACAGACATGATACTAGTATGAATAGTTTTTATAAAACATCAGAGCATATTTTGTATGTAACGAAGTCCAATTTTTGGGCCTTGCCCGCAAATCAGCGGAACCTGTATGGCAGGTATATTAGAATAATTTTTAAGAAAAAAAAACCGACTTCAATGGGGAAGTCCGGTGAAAGATTATTAATCTTAGATGGTGCACTCTTAGATTCCATACAATAAAATACAAAAATGGCTATAAGTATGTTTATAATGGTAGAAGACTAAGTACCCTCAATTCCTCATGAAATCATGGAAAAACCTTGCTTGCTTGACAAACAAAACGAAGAGAACAAATCGCCAAACGTGAACCACGCGTCGTTGAAGAGTTCCGTTCTGATCATCATCAGCAGTTCCACTTCATCAAATGTCACTTTTATGAATGAAAATGCTTGATTAGTTCATGAAAATACTAAAATCACTATTTGTGTGCCTTTCATATTTGAGGAGTTTCCTCGATTCCTAATGGATCCCATCATCAGAACTCGAGCATGACAAAAATCAATCGTGAAAATAGAACTTGCTTAACAAACACCGCTAGAAGGACAAATCGCCAAACGTGAACTTTTCGTCGTTGAAGAGTTCTGTTCTGATCATCATCAGCAGTTCCACTTCATCAAATGTCACATTTTTGTATGATAATGCTCGATTTGTTGATAAAAACACAAAAACCACTATATGTTTGCCTTTAAGATTTGAGGAGTTCCCTCAACTCCTCATGGATCCCATCATCAGAACTCGAGCATGACAAAAATTAATCGTGAAAATAGAACTTGCTTAACAAACACAGCTAGGAGGACAAATCGCCAAACGTGAACTTTTCGTCGTTGAAGAGTTCTGTTCTGATCATCATCAGCAGTTCCACTTCATCCAATGACACATTTTTGGATGCAAATGCTTGACTTGTTGATAAAAACACAAAAATCACTATATGTTTGCCTTAAAGATTTGAGGAGTTCCCTCAATTCCTCATAGATCCCATCATCAGAACTGCCTTTTGACAAAAATGGGACCAACTTGGATATATATACATACAATAAAAAATTTTTTTTTCAAATCGGTTAAGAAATGACGGAGTTATGGAGTAACAAACATTAAAAAAAAAAAAAAAAAAAAAAAACATACAACCGAATTGATAACCTCCTCTTTTGAAATTTTGAAGTCGGTTAAAAATACAGGTAATTTATATTGGTTCATGCTGCGACATAAAAAGAAGTTATTTTCACCAGTCATGCTTATAGTAGTAACGCCCGAGAAGCAAACAAACTTACACATCATCAAATGAAAGCTTTTCAATAGTCATTTCGAAACCTAATTAATTACTTTAGCTGGATTCAGATAAAGTTCGACTTTGTACACTCCTATCCAAGGTAAACATGTGAAAATGGTGAAAATGGTAAAACCAAATGTGATTGATTGATCATTTATTAAACATTAACTATAATATCCTTCTACAAATCATTGTGTTTTATATACGCGCTCTCTTCAACGCTCGAGACGAGAGTTCGTGTCCCGAATTTCCTTACATAAACTCAAATATTTCTCATTAATATACGCCATTTTTTAAACATTGTTTTTATTCAATTGCCAACACTGTTTTCTTATTAGTATATCTATGGATACCCCACCTGCTGTTGACCATAATAACTTGTATACCAACATTTGAAGTGAACGTTCGTTCATGAGTGTATCCAGTTTATGTAACACAGTATTATTTGGTCATTTTAAAGGTAACTTTGCATTCATTTGTTTTATACATACATAAACTCACGCCTATATTCCTAAAAGGGATAGGCAGAGCACATGAAAATTATTGTTCTGTGCCCTTTTTAGCAATTGCAGGTTTGTTTTATAATATATACAAATTATATATATCTTGAAAATGTTATGTCTGGTGTATGATTTCGGTCTCGTGCATGAAACGTATGAAATAATAAAAGTATATATTCAATACAATACAATACAAAAACTC
The DNA here is from genome assembly GCA_905163555.1 of Notocelia uddmanniana. Lineage (NCBI taxonomy): Eukaryota > Metazoa > Arthropoda > Insecta > Lepidoptera > Tortricidae > Notocelia > Notocelia uddmanniana. The sequence continues at coordinate 32,207,621 of LR991055.1, forward strand.
TTTATTTAACACCTCAATAAATTACATAGCTTATTATAACAGCGTATAAAACTTAAAACTAGAGGTAAACAACAGGCGGTCTTATTGCTAAAGAGTAATCTCTTCCAGACAACCTAGCGCAAAAATAGCAACAAACGTATTAAAAGTGGGTGGCAAACAAAAAAATTACTGAATTCAAACTTATATACAGTTACATAAATATTAAAGCACACATACATAAATCATACTAATTAACATAAATAGATACATTTCTACATATATAAATAAATATGAATATATATATATAAAAGCAAATATGAAAATATATATATTAATTGGGATGTCTCAAGTTATGAGTTTGTATTCCTTTGGGAATTGTTTTCGTCACTTTTATGTAGCTATGTAACGCTTTTATGAAACGTATGTAGCACTTCTGGTCAGTTTTTTACGTAACACACTCTTACATAAAGAACTGATCATAAAGGTAACGTAAAGAGCGCCATCACATTGGTTTATCATCATCATACTTAAAAAATACTTTAAGTTTGATGATGAGGAAGATAAACCGATTTAAACATAATTTATATAAAAGTATACTTACAAATATCATTGACACACATAATAATACAGGATTTTTAACAATTACGATATTTCTGGTACATATGAATATAGGTACCTTCCTTTGGAATTTTGCTACTTTGCATTTTGTTACTTTTTGTATTTTTTTAGGGTTCCGTACCGAAAGGGGGCGTAAAACGGGACCTTATTACTCAGACTCCGCTGTCCGTCCGTCCATTTGTCTCTATGTTTGTCCGTCCGTCACCGGGCTGTATCTCATGAACCGTGATAGTTCGACAGTTGAAAATTTCACAGATGATGTATTTCTGTTGCCGCTACAACAACAAATACTAAAGCCAAAATAAAATACATATTTAAGGGAGCTACCATACAAAAAAAAAAACAAAATGTTGCTCGTTGTATTCATCAGGCGCTAGGTCTCAAAATGTATGGGAAAACTAAAATCCGACTCGCACTTGACCAAAATTCTACTTGATATTATTTATTACTGATAAAATATATTATTATTTAAATTAAATTAAAAAAGGGTATAATAAAGTGTCTAATGTTGTATAGATAATAGTACGGATCCCTTCTTGTGCGAGTCCGACTCACACTTGGCCGGTTTTATAAAACATATACCATGTGTTCGAATTTATGTGACACTGTTAACATTAACGCCTATTGTTGCTTTTATGTTAGGTACATAAATACTTAATTAGAATCACGCTCAAAATTATTCTACATTATTTTGCGCACTGTTTATAAATGTAAAACAAATGCAACAATGATATACCTAATTATTACCAACACTGTCGTCCGACGCCGGCCGGACGCGCCGCGCGCGCGCGGTATACTCGTACTTACAACGAAAGTATACCTCTCCTTTTCACTCACAACATCGGAACGCGTCGCACCAATATAGACGGCATAGGCTAGACACATAATAGTAGGCAAATTCGCGCGAAAGCGGTGTTTTTAAAAAGTAGGCCGCAAATGATTCGCTGTTTATTTCGATTACTCTTGAAGCACTTGATATTTTTCGGAGATTTTTTGAGTACGCGTGTAAATAGACAATTGAAGAAATGATTTAATCTCGAATGTAGGTTTTAATGCAAATATAGTATAAGCAAATAAAAACCAAAATTCATCGTAATAAATAGATCCAACTAAGTCACCTTGGTGAAAAATTACTAATATGTTTAGATTCATATTTGTAGCCAATTACCAAATTTTCGAATTCTGTATGAATTTGTAAGATCCATTTATAGCAATTATAGAAAAAAAATCAGAAAACTGAGTTTATTTTGATAAACTCGATGGACAAACAGGGGATAATTTTATCATTAGTCATAACTTATTTGAACATATATAATTGATAAATAATCCCGAGTGTAGGAATTAGTGAACACATTGTGCCAGTGATTGACATTAATATCTTCAATTTACTGAAATGCTCAATTGCTGCACTGGGGATAAACGCACGATGATAATCTGAAGACCTTATTTAATGAATAGAAAAAGCGTCCAAAATTGTAGGTTTTAATGCGAGTAAAAATTTTTCTTTCCCCGACTATATCTTGTACTTACACTTACATGAAATAAGAAAAGAATTCACTGCGAACTTATTCTCTCACTAGCCCAGGGGGGCCAATTCTCGGTCCGAGCGAGATGCATGTCTATCGTGACATTGTATAGAATGGTAGAGTCACTTGTATGGAATCTCGAATAGAGATCATCTCGATCGAAGCCGAGAATTGGCCCCCAGGTAGAAAGATTAAAAAACTAACCTTTAATCAACTTATATTCGCCGTTGTAGCTCCGCCGCCGGCGCCACGGTAAACACTCCATCTTATACACACACCTTGCATTCCAATAATAACACAACGCAAAGTACACACGGGCACAACTGGGAAAACCCACCCACTAAAACACACTTAATGTCAAGGTCCTATGTTAGAGAAATGAACAGAACCAACTGAATGAAATGCACCGACTATATGCCGCGATGCTGTAGTCATGATGTTTACAAGTTGTTATCTATTTGTGTGGGGGAGATAAGAATGTATCAATAATTTCATTCGTTATTAAGTGATCGTTTACTAACAGGGTAACAGGCGTATGTGAACAACCAATATCAATAAAGGGTAGGGTATATAGGTTAATAAATGAAATTAATAGTGTGTAGATATTGAGAAGGTATTCATGAACTGTCTACACCTGAGGTAAGTACCTAAGGCTAGTGCTTTACACCAACAGTAGGTAAGTAATGTTCCAATATCGGCTCATTATTGAGATCATATCGCATTTATATCTAAAGAAAGGCACATATTCATACTTATCTTTCATCGATTTGTAGAAATGTTTTATATCTTAGAGTATATTTTATGAATTGTATTTAAATTAAATTATGATTACCTACTTGCTGCGCATTAACAGTGTACCGTACTATTTGTACATAGCATTAAGCTGCATGTCTCTATTGCATGTACATGGACATGGTTGCAAATAAATTGAACTCCACTTGGGTCTCTTCGTCATTTTACTCAAATACCCACATTTGTGTTTCATACATTATTGCAGTTTTAACCACGTTATGACATTAAATTTGTGCAAAAGGGAAAAGTATCTATGGCAAATAATTCAAAGAAGACTTACCATAAACAATTTAAAAGGAAGTACCCTCAGGCAGGTACTTGGAAGGCTCAGCTAGCAGGTTGTCAGATATTACGCCAGCATTACAGTCTTGTATTTATTAGCATCCTGAATAGGAGAGGAATTGAAGCCTCTCGCTCCAACATATAAGCACGTCCCGCTCTAAAAGTTCTGAATTCAGGAAGGTGTAATAATCCCATTAGTGTTGTCATTAGAAGAGGTTCGACATCGCGATGTGTCGCGAAAGATAGGAATATTCAGAATAAAACAATTAAATAACTTAAAGAGTATTTATTTGGAATAACTATTGGTAAGCAGACTACCATACATCACCCAACAATGCTAGGAAATTATATTTCTCTATGTACAGTTAGCTAATAAGTTGTTGGCCTCTGGATTCTGCAAAGAAGAAATTATAACACACTTCTTTGTTGACTAAATCTCTTAATTTTGTTCGTCATGAAACATAAATAACATAATATTATAAGTATGACCGTGTCATTTAATTTTTTTCTACTCCAGCGTTCTAATCTGTCAATTAAATAACTGACAACAATATTAAAACAAACTTTTTATACGAATGCAAAGTCTATACTATAGACAAGTCATTTATGACTGGTGGGAGAATCAAAATGGATCTCCATACATTATACTACTATTTTATTTTTTATTTTTAAAAGAGGCACCCTTTAATGTCCGTTTTCTGCCACCATATCGATTATTACTTAATTTAAATCAAATTATTTTGCTATCGTAGAAAAAAATATTGTATGCAACGTTACATAATTAGGTCTTAAAATTCGAGTCGCTGTAACAAAACGAGCGTAGCGAGCCCCTATTCTGTAACTGTTGCACAAAATACCATAGTAGGTAGATCTATCCATAGTTATATGATCCTTGTTATCGCTGACACCAACCTCGCCTCTTTCGCTACTTATTTCTACAAATATGTGGGTAACTTAGGGCAAGCAGAATAAATTAGCTAAGTATAAATCGCTGCAATTCTTTACCAATATAATATTCAAGAAAATGTGATGTTCAGTCAAGTTCATAGGATACGTGACGTAGTCCCAGTAGTTAAAAAAATATCAGAGCAGCTTTACTCCCTTAACCTTTTCGCCGCCAGTGACTTGTCAATAGTTTCTACATTTAGTGCCCCACTTGCCGTGACTTCATATCAAGTCAAAAATAAAATAAAAAACATGAATCTGCGTTTTCGAACTACAGTGTGGAGTTAGCATTACAGTCGAAACTCGCAAATTCTTTAAAGTATCCAGTTAAACAGCGACCCCAAGTAGCCCAAGACCGCTAGCAACTTTTTTTTTATGACATAGGAGGCAAACAAGGACGAATCGCCCGATGGTAAGCGATTAGCGCCGCCCATGGACACTCGCAACACCAGAGGGGTTGTAAGTGCGTTGCCGGCCTTTGAGATGGGAGTACGCTCTTTTCTTGAAGGTTTGAAGGTCGAATCGGTCCGTAAATACCGCATTAATACTTCACTGTGAAATCCTGCTGGTTACTGACATCTACTCAACATAACCTCAAAGCTTAACACTTACTTGGGTGACACTATGGCGTTTTCAATGTTTTGCTACGGAGACTTGGGCGTGTGAGACACAACTTACGGAATCTACTGCAGCGGTGAGTAGATTAATAAAAAGTCGCGTTAGCGTTTATTTGATCACTTTGTCTGAGCACATTATTTTGAAACTACTAGTACTAATACTCTCTCTTTTTTTGTTGATTATTTAGTCGAAAAGTGGTAAATTACTTTCTTGGCTTACTATCCCTAAAATCTTTAATAAACTCAACTAGAAAACAAACAAATCCTCGAAGAAACATTATTAACAACGTGGCTGAGAGGCAGTTATAGGATAGAATGAGATACAAATACACATTGGTACATTGTCGAAAGAGTAATCTAACTAATACTGTTATTATTTATTAGGGGCGCCGAGTCCTCTGTTTCTGATTTCTCGCTGTCACTCGTCACTGGAAGGAATAAAAACACAATTATTTAAAAAACGTGTTACGTAGAGATACCCAAAACCCGTAAAATGGGGTGACTTTGAAATGCTAGGGCGACATTGAAAATTCAGTCAAAATACTATTGTCTTTTTTTACCAACGAAATGCCTGTCTTAGTAAATGACCCTTGGTAGATGTCTATTGTTAAAGGACTGATCTAGGAATTGAATAATGTAACCTACTTTAAAAAAAGTTGTGAGTCTATCTAATTATTTAGCCCCATATTTTCAAAGCCACGGTAAAACACATGCAGCGGAGAGTGAAGATACATGCAAAATTAGTAAGCAATAGAGGAGTAAATAAGAGTAAAATAGTACGCAAAAAAATCCCAACTAATAAAATAAATACCTACCTACCTTGTCTGAGATTACACGCACTAAGGCTGGGTTGCACCGACATACGATCACAGACTGATCAGCGTTAAATATGGCGCCGGCAGCTGTCATCCCATAGAAACTTGTCAAACTTTCCATACATTCAAATTTTAACGGACACAGCTAACGATTAAAGACGGTTTGGTGCAACTCAGCCTAAGAACTAAAGATGTATATATAGTCCATTACTACAGAGGCCGGGACGGAAGGGGTTGCCGGCCGAAGACATATATAGACGGCCGAGCGCAGCGAGGTCGGATAGGTCTGAGGCGGGCAACCCCATATTTCCCGCCGAGGTATGTATAGTGCTTTTCTCAAATATGCAATGAAATAAACAACAAAAAAATCAAAGTATTATTTTTAATACGCATAGTGGCTGAATGTCATGGTGCCTGTGCCACAATTTATGTAGAATGGAAATTAAAAAAGAGGACTTTGCCGGCCTAGGCCTGCAAGATTTGTATGAAATTCCATTAACGACCTCTTGTCCTAGTCGCACCTGAAACGTCATACTTCGCAGCCTATTATAAGGAACATAACATCAATGTTTCATTGCATGTTTGAGAAAATACTATTATAGTAGTTTGTGTCTAAAGCCATATTTCACGAATGTTGGTCCTAGTCTCATGGTGAAATCTCACTTCGGATATTTGGGAAAATTTTCGTGAAGCATCTCTCAGCAATATTACAAAAGATACAAACGCACAACACGAAGTGACGTTCCACCATTACAAGTATTCGTGAGCGTCTACTATAACTTTCCTCTGTCACTTAAGGTACCAAAACTAACAGTAGGCATAGTTTTTATTATTTGAAATGAGCCTTTCCTCTCACAGTTACACGAAAGGCTTTGTATTCAAACAGTGGTATTGAGTGCTAGACTAATGTGTGCTGATGGCGTGTGCCATCAGCAAACAATGCCATTATTTGAATACAAAGTCTTTGACGGCAAGGGGAAACGTTCAGGATAGGAGTTGATTTTAACCCCGTGCTCACCATATATGGGCCAATATAATTTTTGTGCATACTGTCACAACTCACAGCTAACACTACCATGTGTGTAATATATATATACAGGGTGTGGCCTGTAATAGGAGCAAAAAATTAAACGGTACACTATTGAGCTCTCTAGCAAGTATTTCCAAATGATTTTAGTTGAAAAAAAAAACTTTTTTTTGGATTTTTTTTCCGCAAATGTAGCTTATATGTACTTTTTTACGCTACTGGAGTGATATTAATAACAATTTATTCAAAAAAAATTAAAATTTATAAAAAAATTAAAAAAATGCGACAACGATTATGAGTCATAACTTGAAGCAACCTCAAAATCAGCATTGACTGCCGCGCTATGATCTCTGGGTGCCAAGATCCATTACTTGGAGGTCATAACTTTAGATCAATATTTCTCCCAATTGAAAAAAGAAAAAAAATTTTTGGACACAAGAGGTTACTGCAGATGCTCTAGGGAAGCGTCCTTTAAATTTATTGCTCCTATTACAGGCCACACCCTGTATATATATACTTTATTTAGAATTTGACTCTTTCTTTATGGAGAGCCAACAGGTTTTATAACAGAGCAACACTTTGACATATATACAGATAGCCAATTATAAGATCTCATCTAGAAAACAGAAAGCGCTAATTGATTACTTCAGATACTCAATAAAAAAAAATTATAAGTAAGGTTAACAATTGCGTTCACGGTAGTGACATCCGCGACTGACAGTGTATAAAAAAATAAGAATGGACCACGAAGAATTAACGAATAAACTATCCCCAAGAGTAAAGGTCCATTTACATGAACCAATTCTGTATGACCCATCTGTATTGATATACAGTATGATTCAGGAGATGTGAGCAGGACCAACACTCTTGTTTTCAACACCAAAGATAAATAAACGTTAATTTCACTAATAGTGGCACGAAGCAGTAGCTTATGATCTACTGAATCCGTAGTGTTGAGCTTGCTCGCGTCTCCCGAATCATCCTATATAAATAAATATTTCTGGTCAATCTGAGACAAGTCCACCTAGTCCCAAACACAAAGCTTGTTCTAAGGGTACTAGGCAACGATATACATACTTATGTAGATTTGTAACATCATCACCCAAGCGGCTAGTGACTAGTGGAACAATATACAAAAAGCAGCGAGTGCAAACCACACTGACCTTGGTGTCCGTAGTCCTAGGCAACACACTTCGGACGTGCTGTGACGTAGCATTCTACTTCTGTACTTATTGGGAAAGAGTTCATACATAAAGGCGTGACAACTGTTGACACAGTCCTATATTAACACTTTTACTGCCAGACTTAAATCTGGAATATGACCCAGAAACCGATGTAGGCATCTGTCCAGCATCTGAGAAAAGTTACGCAGCGTCCACTATTCGAGATTCTGGCAGTGAATGTGTTAAGGCTAGGTTTTACATAAGTCCGCTAGATCTCAGAGGATCACGTCAAATTATGTCCATAAATGTCCAAATTATGTCCGCTTCGTACCTTGTCACAGTGACAATAATATGAGATCTGTAGCAGCTTTCATAATGATTATTACTGCGACAAGGTACGAAGTGGCCCAGAAATCAAATTAGTTAGACTGTACCTGTTACTAAAACTGGATTTGATATTTGGTAAAACGGAACTTCATAAAACCTACATTAATAATACATAGAATGAAGTGGAGAAATTTAATTCTAGCCTTGCGTACCGTCAATATTCATATTTGAGCAGAACCCGCGTCAAAATCATCTGAACACGACTCTTTTGTGAAAGGCTCAAGGCTGTTCCAGATATTTTGACTCACACTTTGTACAGATATTATGTTTTCGGCTATATCTATCTACCTCATATATAAGACTTCCTAGACATTAGTCGGTGATTTTGATAGATACAACAATCACAAGAACCAAATGACATTTACGTAGTGAATATTTAAGCTTAGAACTGTGTGTTGTGAAATAATGAGGGGCTACAATGAAACAAGATTTCGAAATGTACATTTGCTTATATTTCACATAAAAAACACGTCATATGATACAGCCAGCTTGGTTCGTGACATTACACAATATATAACATATATACACTTAGCGCTAAGGCTCCTACTCTATTCGAAACAAAACCAACTGTTGAGCAACTCTGCCAAAGATTTCCACTTTATGTAACCATCGTTACATCTCTTGGCAACCCTAAATACCTTGGCCGTACACAGGACATGTCAGTTGTCAAGTAACTTTAAAAACAAAATCCAATAGAATCCAATCCAATCTAAACAATGTGATTCTACTGAAGATTTTCACAACAAAAAGCAATATAACTATATTGCAGTTAACAACTGGTAACACATTTTGTGATACATTGATACTAATTATTTAGAATATTAAGTAAAAATTAGGGACGTACCAAGCATTTGGTTTCGCTTGGAAAGGACTAACCACGAAGATTAAATATTGTAAGACTAGATAGATAATGGACTGTTCCACCTAACCGCAAGCTCCTAGCACACACCTCGCGCTGGCCTCAATAAGATAGTGCTATTAATATGATATACAAGTAACAATAAACACGTATAAAAGCATAAGCCGTTTAGGCAAATTTGTGGAGCATTGGGTGAATGAATGAAAGTGCCAACCCTGGCGAATTAAGACTGCTGAGACCGTAACCTTGATCGGTTTAATATGAAAGCTGTGCTTCTATGCGTGTTTATTATTATTAGGGATGCAGCCAACACCACAGTGCCTTGCAGTTTAAATTAGAAGACGATAGAATAGCAGAAAGAAGGTCACGCACTCACTATTTTCATTTAAATTCTATCTGAGAATAGTGCGAGCGCAAACATTATAGTTAGTTCAGCATAACTTATTACATAGAATTAGATAATTTACAGGCATTTCTCTAGATCGCTCATGTGTGATTGTAGCTATCTAAATAAACACTTCACTACATGGTTCAATTCATATAGTATTTAAGAATATCGTCGACTTTACTAATTTAGCAGCTAAACTAGCCGAGTGACTACATCGAATTAGCTTCAATTTAGAAACGTGGACAGTGTTTTGTTCTAACGTCATCCGATAAACTTTCATTCGGACAGATTAAAGTTCGGCTTCGTCAGATGCACCCGGTAGCGGGCCAGACACTACCCCGTCCCACTTCCGGGTCGATCTGACGAGGCGTTTATAACATATTGTAAACAATTTTACGCTAAATGGTTAACGAGCCCACACTCACTTACTGCTCATAGCCCCCTATGAATATTTCGCAACGATTACTATCCTCTACTCGTTGGAGATCTAAAACAACGGTAAAGCCATTTCAGTGTCAAAAGCTTACGACGAAACGACATTGAACAACACATCGCATTTTCAAATGTTTCTCACACTTCGGTACCGAAAGAGCGATCTTAACGCCCTGGTATTAAGATTGATTTTTGTTGCTGATGACACTAAATTGAGCGACATAATGACCGCCCGACAGAGGGAGTGATTGATAACGCCTGCTGAATAAAACAATAAATTAATCGATAGTTCACAACCAGCCGCGAAGGTGATACCGGCTAACAATATTGACTATACAAAAACAATTATAAACAATCAACTACTTAAAGCGGGTATGGTTTATACCAAAAATATTTCAATCTTATAATTTGGGCTACATAATCACAGCTACACATGATTTGTAAAGTATGAAATATACACAGGACTCTGTTCTAACAGTTTATTCATTCTTGGACATTCACATCGAGAGAGTATCTATGGTGATATAATAATCGGGAGATGAAGATTTAATCCACATCATATTTAACGCCCACCATACGTAAGTAGGTACTAATTTATACTTATCAGTATCAATTGAATTATAACATTTTATTATTTCCAATAAACATTATTTATGTCTTTTACAATTCCTTTTCGTAAAATACGAAATGGTAATATGCGCTATTAGCAAAACATATTTGTAGTCATTTTGAATTTTTGCACGGGTTCTCAAAGGAGTGTACCTATTAACATAATTCAATAGAAAGAGGTTCTAGGTTCGACTTCAAATATTTTATTTTATTAAAGTGATGTCATTTTATAGGCAGCAGTCTATAATGGGCGTTATGAGGATCAATGTTTTGAAATTGGCACTAGCTTTTGACGATCTAATATATTTAATTTCCCTTGTCATTTCCTAAGTACGCCACTAACAACACATAATAACACGTATATATTACAAATACAAACGTATATTTTATAGCTATTTAATGCTATAAGATGTTGTGCATCGTTCGGAACGATCCTAACGCCCAGTCCTATGGTTTCTCTATCTTTCAGGTATATTATTGTTTAGGCAGACTGATACAATTTGTAGGTCGCTGGTCTCCTATTTTATGCTATACGCGACGTCTGACTTCAGCGGCAACATTTCTATGGACGCAAGACGCCGACGTCGACGTTTGAAAGAGCCCATACATTTCTATAGTAAGCATTGTGATGCTGTCAGACGTCGCGTATAGCATAAAACAAGTGACGAGGGCCTAAGACTTTTTAGCTGTATTACATATGACAGTAAGTTTATGTATTGTATGTAATCACCTTATTGTACACGATTGCAAACTAAAACACATACATGTCATATAATATATTAAAGTACAAACACAAACATAAGTTCGTAGGTATAAACCTATAAGGGATCTCTTTCAGCTTACCTTTGAGCTATTGAGTGAAAGGTAGATATTATAAGCCCGTAATTAATTTGGAAAAAAAATGCCATTTCATATACATTTTGACGTAACTATATATGAATAATCAGTCAACTCTAATTCCATTCTAAAATAACGATAAAGACACCTTACACCATGTAAATATAAATTAAACCAAAAAAAATTGGTTGTTTGTAAAGTAGGTTTACGATCGAGATGTTTACGTGATAACCGCGATCGCGCTCGTGAGGTTTTGGTGTGACACAAGTTTCTGAACATGTCACCCGACTAAAACGATTTTAAAGACGTTATCACGTCAAAAATATTTAAGAAAAATAAAAACATAAATACACGTGTGTATAAAAATTGTAAATATACATAAATAATATAAATATCGCGAATAAAAATAATAAGTATTATATTAAAACAAATCACAAGTCATTAAAAATACACAACAAAAAAAAACAAAATAACAATTGTGTCTATTTATTAAACAGAACACTTGTGGGATATTTAATGATTGCCGAGTGTCGCGTTAACGTGTAGCGAAACATATTATACTTTGTTAGCTAACTAAACAACAAGTTAAAAAAATATCTGTATATAATTGAAGGGATGTTTACAAAAACAACATATCTGCTTAGACCGGTTGACACTTCTGGAGGAACATTTATAATGGGCTCAGGAGTCGACCAGTGTAGTCAGTTATGTTGTTTTTGTAAACATCCCTTCAATTTCATTAATGTAGTGAACATACACGCTGGATTTCATTAAAATGGATTAATAAATGGTAAAGGTCGCGGGATTCCTATGTATGCGGATGGCACAGGAACGGTCATTGTGGCACTCTAGGGGCGGCCTATGTCCAGCAGTGGACGCCTTTCAATTGATATGATGATGATGATGGATTAATTTTATAGGAAATTTATTATAAATACACTTTGCCTAGGCAGTGACCAGCCTTGATTGTATTTTCCTCTTGTTTTTTGTCGCTCTGCTATATTTAGAATCTATTACAAACTGTATCAATCGCCTAAACAATTAATTTGTCCTATATGTCAATGTATTATTAGAGAAACACAATATTCATCATCTAATTCCATTTTACAACCTGCCCAATAAACGATTAACATTATACGCAATATTAATTACCCATCACTCTCATTTCATAATTATAACTGAATAATAAAATAAAAGTCCAAGAAACTGAATGTTCGTCAATTTTGGACTCTATATTAATAATAATACAGTCCAAACGTAACCAACATGTATGTTACGTGAACAAGGCTTATACTTATTAGGGTTTGCACAAACAGGCTTGAAAACTTCCGACCGTGTCTAGGTGTGAACCGGGTGGGTGTCCTTAAACGCAGTGGAGTAGTGATTTAATTTATAATGATTTTTTTGCGACGTTTGTATTTTGACAATATCTGTATTCGTTTCATTCCGCATTCGTAACGGAGCCCCACTCGTTAATTGTCACAGGTATAGAAATTGACACAAAAGGAAAAGGCACGAAAAGTGATGAAACCTTGTGTTCGTATAGTTACATATATCATAGTATCTTAATGCAACTACCCACAGATTTACAAACGATAGGCTATATTGATTATAGTATAACTAATATTGCGTATAACATTGATTCGTTAGCGTTCCTAACGGCGCATTTTCACTAGGTCAACAGTAAAATTTATCGTCAACGGCGTCGGATGCCCGTTTTTCACTGGTCCGTCAGACGAATTCATCCATAACTTTTGCGCTATACCACTGTCATTTATAGAATTCGCTGGACGACAGAGTAAACCATTCAAGCTACCACTATCGAGGCGACAAGTGCAAACAGCCACGAGACGCCCAGGTATTTTACAGCGTCAACTACAGACCGTACGCGCGTCCGATCTTAACCGAACAAGCCTATTCCTTTCTTGTATTACCTACTTCTGCCGTCGCCTAACTGATACTCCCGTGTTGTTACAGAACGCTACAAGGCAAGGATACATCACACGTGTGAAATGCGCCCTACACCAAACTGCGTCCAGTCCTACCACGCGCATACGCCAGGGTTCAAAAGGATAACAATCGATGCACTATTATCTGGATATTTATCGTGATAAATTAAGTCTGATAATTATCGATTCGATAATAACAGAAAATGGGAGTAGTTACGCAAAATTATTGCGCTCACATGGCGTGAAAAATATAAGAATTACTCACGCCACTAATAATCCAATAGTTACCGCGATAATTACCAAGGAATATAGCTCGGGACGCACTCGAGTCCGCGTACGGAATGTATGCAGTGCATTATGACATCTGAATTCTGAAAATTGCGTACTTGGAAACATGTCATATGTAAACTTACCCAGCGGAGATGCTTGGCTTCCACAATATCTGGGAAGTTGAAAATGATTGAAGTTTGAAGTAATGACAGGGCTAAAAGTCATTTTTTTTTGTTTCCAATCCAAGCATACAAATATCAGGGTTGAGAGGTAATAATGCATTGCATATGTTGCGGACCATTCTACGTATAAGTTTTAGACACATTTGTTTAAAATGCATATTTTGGAATACTTGTTCCTCACATCAATTTCCCGCTTAGTGATTGTAAAAGGGGTTTAATTAGGCAACTAGTTTCAATAGTTTCAATAAATAATTAAGTACTGTAAATATCCATAAATCGGGTAACTCTGTGGCCATCAATTTGTATGAAAATTGTCCGTTACCACTGCGTTATCAGTTTTTTACGGATATAAATATTATTTTATGCATTTTTACCACTGAATTCCTTTTAAATGTTTCAGGAAGTATTTCGAAATACAACTTTTGTATTACAGTTCACTGCGAGTCATATATTTTTCGCAAAAAAAGGTTATTTAAAAGAGAATGGCCCGCGTACGCGGGCTCAGTTTGTCCCTGCCTTAGAACCCTGGCATACCTACTCCTACCTGGCTAGTGCTGCGTGCGCTTGCGCGTGAGGGGGCGGCGGGAGGTCGTACCGTTCCTGTCGGCGGCGGCCGGCGCGGGCGCGGGCGCGGGCGCGGGCGCGGGCGCGGAGATGCGGAACAGCCGGATCTTCAGGTGCGCGCAGATCTCCAGGCAGATCTGCCCGCAGTAGCGGACCAGGTCCACGCAGACCCATATCTGGGAAAGATATGCATTTTAGTTTTCCTTACAAAAACCGGCCAGGTGTCCCGTACTGTTATCTATACCACATTAGACACATATTAATTTAATTTAAATATTTTAAAACAGTAATAATAACTATCAATAATATTAAGTAAAATTTCGGTGAAGTGCGACTGGATTTTAGTTTTACCATACATTACATTTTAAAACCTAGCGCCTCATGAAGGTAACGAGCAACTTTTTAAAGTTTATTTTTGTACGGAAGCTCCTTTACATATTTATTTTATTTTAAGTGTTTCCTGTCTGTTATAGCGGCAACAGAAATACATCATCTGTGAAAATTTCAACTGTCTAGCTATCACCGTTCATGAGATATAGCCTGGTGACAGACGGACAGCGGAGTATTTGTAATATAGTCCCATTTTACCTTTTGGATACGGAATCCTAAAAACTAGCTTTTGGGTGGCTAAATCGCAGAAGGATTAGAAATACGACCTTAAAAAAAAGCGGTCACCGCAGCTTATGGACAATACAATACGAAAACTCTTTATTGCGCACCTCAATAAATTACATTGCTTATTATAACAGCGTATAAAACTTAATCCAATAACTTAATACTTAAACTTAATTGCGCAATTTTACATTGTGGCAATTTTATGGCCCAAAAATAAATTCAAAGCTTCTAGTACCTACTATATTCCCGTACAATTTGTTGGTTGTTGTGTTCTGAAGTCATAATGTTGAGTCAATTAGTAAGAACCGTTTTGTGCAGTCGTTAAACAGCTGATTTAGACCCCCATTTTTGCCTTCTGTTGTGTTCAATTGGACCCAGGTATGTCCTAAAACTACGACCACGACCACCGGGGGATGGGCAGCAGCATTCCTGGAGTACGGTGCGCATGCCAAGCGTGGCGATTATGGCAAATACCCCCCGTGAATTTGGGGGAGGCCTATGTCCAGCAGTGGACGTCTGATATGGTGGTGGTGGTGGTGGTGTGTTCAATTTTAGATGGTCCTATATAGCCTTTACCTATCTAAAAACTAGTTCGAATAAGTAAAAATAGTTACGTAGTCAATTGGTTTCTTACCGTGCAAAGCCATAGCACGTAATATTCGGGTATGGCGTTGTTGAAGTATTGGTTGAGAAATAACATGGCCGGCCCCAATAGCGACCAGTCATAGTAGTCCATCTCGCTCTTCGTCATATGCGCCACCTGGAACAGGGAGAGATAGAACAATGTAGTTTTACCTATGAGATGAGTCAGATAAGAGATGGAAATGTTTTTTTAATTAAAATCGAATACTAGACTTCAAGATTTTGAAATATGAAGGGCTTTGGCGCGGCAAACGAGATGTTAGGTTTTTTTTAGTGGACTATGGCAAAAGATCTATTGAAAATTCTGCACATTTTAAAGGTATGATTATATTGATTATTATGGATAACTATAGGGCATTTTGGTAGTAGGTACTTTAAACTCTTTGGGTTTGGGTTAAATGGGTTTTTAGCATTTTTGAATAATTCATCATAATCATCATCAGCCACTCTGATGAAACATGCCGTTTAAATTATGTTGTACATACATACATAAACTCACGCCCATATTCCCACAAGGGGTAGGCAGAGCACATGAAAATTAATTTCAGTGTTACTTTTAGCAATTGTAGATTTATAGATGGAGAAAAATTGGTATTGCAGTGACGGGTTGCTAGCCCATCGCCCACAACACACTTCAACCTGGTTCCCATAGTCGACTCTTACGACACCCAAGGGAAGGAAGGGGGTGGTGCTATTCTAACCCGGTACCAGATGGGGGAAAAATTATAATATTGCATTACCAATTATGTTGTAGCTACATTGTATTTAACCATTGCATACTAAACAAATAAAATCTCTCGGTTCTCCATACAAACGTAGTTTTGCTCTCATTTTAAAATGACATGCTGGAATCATTTGAAACTTTGTATACACAAGGAGATCCGGTATATGTAGGTCGGAAATTAGTTTCTGTTGCTTGAAATTATAATGGAGAAAAAAATACAGCGATTAAAATTAAGGTTTTCATACAAGACGTAAAAAACTCAAATTAAACTCGCTGTATTTTTTTCCGTTCCAATTTTTAGCAACATAATTTAATTTCCGACCTAGATATGGCGGATCCCATTGTGTATACAAAGTTTCATGTTATTTCAGCATGGCGTTTTAAAATGAGAACGAAACTATGTTTGCATGGAGAATCGAGTTCGGTCGAGCGTACGGGGGACTCTTAATAGTGAACACGAAAAGTAACTCACCACCAGCCGATTGGTGACCTTAGCGGCGACCATCCCGAACGCCAGTATATACAGCGCGGGATGGTTCTCATACACGTGAGACTCCGATTTCTGGAAGATGATGAACGCCGGCACAACAACCAGCGAGAACGGGATCACGGGAGACAGGATGCTCGTGCCCTGAGAGAGGTAAAAGGTGTACCGTGGCCTTTGGACGGTGACGTAACACTGAGACAGTCTCGTAACACGGTATTTAACAACGTAAAATTACGTTACCAATAAAGAGAACTGTAGGTGAAATCAGCGCTGCAGGTGTCCGGCATCTCAGCATAATGCTGAGCCAGTGTCCGTTTTACTGCCGCGGGGACACACATTATATGTGATTTGTGTGTACCAACGTTTTTATTTTGTTTTAATTTTTGTCATGTGTGTGTGTGTCTTTTAATAAAAGTTCATTTCCTTCTTTCTAACTGAAGAAAATACTCGAAGATCACACTTTTAACTTATTTATGTAATTTAAAACATTTTTCACATATAAAAATGAGAATAAGGGCTTGTTAGAGCATAATAGTAGTGGTGTCAAAGTGTACTTAGCTGTAGGACGTTTGGCCCAAAATCGTAGCAAAATGTATGAATGCCGACCCGAAATTTGAGCTATTTGCCGCTGAGTACACCTTGATTCTCTATTTTTGGTGACATTCAAGGGTATTTTATTACAGTACAGAAAACTGTCAAAAAACTGTTATGTTTAGGGACAGAAGTAACTCAAAAAAAAAAGAAAAAATATACGATTTTTTTAAATAAAATTTCATTGAACCCAGTCGTTGAAGTGTCGCCTGTCTCAGTGTTACGTCACATCTAGCATAATTATGGTCAGAGATTGCATTTTATGTGGGTATACAAAAAAAACTTAAATTAGAAAAACCATGCAATAAATTCAACCCAACACATGCAGTCAGAAGCGGCGAAAGCTAGATGAGTAAGCGGGACAACTGCTAACGACGACTACAAAAAGTTCTCGCGATGTTCTGTGAACCATGGTTATAAGTATGGTCGATTAATATTGAACCCACCCTGGAACCCTGTCTCAGTAACACGTGATACATAATTTACTTAACCGTGAGCAGCCGTATTATTATGACAAGGTCCCATGGTGGTTAAATATAACTTGTTGATGAGTGCTATTATGTTATACACTGACAAGTGCTATTATGAAAACTAAACTACAATAGCATAGAACAACAAGCTTGGTGCGAATCGACAAGGTAAGTAATGATTTTTATCTGAAGATGGAACATGTATAGCTTCAAATTCCCTTAATTGGCAATATCGAAAAATCAAACTGCATTATTTTTGATATTTAAAAGCACATGCATATTTTATAAATTTAGACATTCAACAGTGAAAAACAGCATACCATTCGATTTTTCCAAAATCCAACGGAATTTCAGTATACAAAATAATAATGTCAGTTTTTTACTCATTATCATGCAAAATTAGGACGAGATAGAAAACTGACAGTATTGAGTATCAGTCCAAACACTATAACCATGGCTCCTAAGCAGAGGGTACAGTAATAATAAGAGTACAAATTCAAAGCTGACATTCTCAAAGTATCTGTCAACATAAGGATCTAGTGAATCTTATTTTACTATGCTATTTTTTCTTCAGCACTCATGACATCCATCGCAAATTTTACATATTTCAGTGAAGTATACTGACTTTAATAAAATTAGGTGCAATTATTTCAATCAAAATTGGTTATTTTTTGACCGCCACAACAATTTTATATAACACGGCAATACCTCTTTCGCAATACACGAGTGTACATTTTAAACTATATCTGTCATAATGTATGACTAGCGGCCAAAAGGTTTAACCCAACGAGCGTTACGCATTCGATACCAATTCCATTATCATGACTTCACAGAAAATGATCAAATTAACGATGTGTGTTCATATCTGTAGCTCTCTGCTCCTATCCGAAGCCTCTAGAAATCCCGACCTCACACACAAACATGAACACAGCACAAACTACAACTGGCCTGACTCCAGCCGGCAGGTCCAGCGCCGCGCGTTAGTAAACAAACTGTGCGTTATTATGAAGTGTTAACGGCACAAGGCGTAGTAATTCACTCTTACTGCGACAGTCGAGCCGTTTTTCCCCACTCCGCCCCTCATAATGACATTAATGTATCCCAGTATGAGGTAGAGAGACAGTAAGACGACCCCACAGTTGGAGGCAAGTCGTAGCTCGATGCCCAATGGCAACTGTACGGTCGCATGCGGCGGAAACGAGCGGCGGCCAAAACAGAAACAAAATACATACATGCCATTAGATTAGAATGGACGAACGTTGTAGGGGGCTGTGCTGTCTTCACTCATTGCTCGGGTAAGGATGATCCGATCGTGAGAAACTAAAACCAACTACGCACCTACTTATTTACAAATAACATTCGATGCTTCGTGGTAATCATTTAGGTGTTGCACTGTTGCATTATACACGTTTCGTCATAAAGAGGATAGGTGATAATTTACAAGGACCATAACCGGCTGGGTAAACCGCTAGCCCGCAGAAATGATAGATCTTAGAAGTATTGTATTCATTTTTTGCATAATGGGTTCAAACGCCTGACGAGGTTGACAGGTAACACATATTATACATGTTAGCGTACATTACTTGCGATTACAATACGGACAAAACGTTATTAAATTAAAAACTGCCATTTAAAAGTAACCATCTTTCTATTGCGAAAAGGGTCGTTTTAACAGCCACCGGGATGGAATATTCTCTTATTAATAAAACTTAACTAACCGAGGCTAGAGCCAAAATATGTTTTTGCTTCCTCCATAAAAACGCAAATGTCAAAGTGACATATCAATTTCCTATCGTAATCGCTCTTAACTACATGTACACTATTATTTATCAGGTATCATAAAGAAAACAATACAAAGAAATTTAAAAAAAAATGCTTCTATAAAACATATAGCGCAATCCTGGCCACTTGTCTCATTTAATTTTATATGAACACTACCGGGAGTAAGATAACAGTTCTGGCTCTAAAAGCAATGACGCCAGTGCCTTTAATTGACTTATTGGATGAGAGGCCTATGAGAAAAAAATAAAATGTAGCCAAATACCTTACACATGACAAATTATAATACATTTACGTCCATACGCAAGACCCCACAGCATAATGGCACATCGGAGAGGAAATTCTTGAGATATTGTATTGTTTTCTTCATTTTGTTGCCGGAGGGTCCAACCTCGTCACGCCAAGCCCGTCTATTCCCTTACAGCGACTGTGGATCCGTTTTTGCCGCACCCCCTAACGCGGAATGTGCCGACGAATCGCAGAACAAAGTTAAGCTGCACCGCAAAACACATCGTGGTGACGGCGAGGCAGCCAGGCACCGACGTGTACGGGATCTGTGGTTAGTCGACGGTTAATTCCTGGGATGTTGCGGGTTTTGACGTCCGCGGATGCAGATTCGTTCAAATGTCATTTTAAATTGAGATAATTTTCAAAATACTTAAGGTGCATTTCATATACAGGTAAATGAAAAAAAGGTAATAAAAGCATTAATTTTTGATCATTTCGAAATCTACACCAGATTAAATTATCTCGGTCATTACAAGAATCAGTTTTAGAAATTATAAATGAAAACAAGCGAAACATCCGCTCTTCTACAAAAAAACGTTTATATTTTCGGCTGACAAAATTTATACGCTCGTTTTAGGTATATTCTCTGCACCCGAAATATTCCAGCGTAACTTTTGCAAGCTACTAGTACTTACATAGGCCGGTAGCTCATATTACCTTGATTTTGTACAACTACATAAATAAATATGCGGGTTTTGCTAAATCTCGTAATGTATTGGTTCTATATACTAATATAGCCTATAGGAAACACATTCCACGAAGAATTTTACAATATAAAAACGTGTTAGCACATCTTATGTCATCTGCAAGTGCGGTGCTCACCGTGTATGTAAGCGACCCTGAATGAACTTACTTGCAAGTAATCATTTGTTATTTTTGTTAAATCTCAGAACACTCCATAATAAATTGATAACTTTATACTCCTGAACATTAGTCATCAATCAAATGAAATTTTGAATTAAATTGTTATGTGGTGATTCCCAGTTCCCATGTTCTAAATGAGTGAAGACCCACAAGATGAACTCAAAACCGGCGTTCTTATCAATAACTAACACATGAAAAGTAAATACCAAAACCTACATATAACGAGTACCTACGGACAAGGCTTGCCATTAATTTAGTCACGTGACAAAAATCATCTGTCTGTTATTTAAAAGTCGGATGGTGAGTGTCACGCTTCACAAATTACTTCCATTCGAAAGTAAATTCCAGTTACCAAATGTTAATATTTTTCTTTTGAATGGAAATTGTGGCTAGCCTGCAATATGGTGAATATTCGATTGTAACTGCTGATATTACTATTATGTGCCATATATTTAGTAGTAAATTTTTGATCAGCTTGTTCATAAACATATGTTCAAAAATGTTGGGGCGCCAAATGTAAATAATTTCAATTATGATTGCAGGAGGGATAACGCATCTTTCATTCAATACTCGGTAAGAAAAAAAAAACAGGCGTGCCAACGTTTTGTACTAGCAGCAGTTATCATTCGAATTTCCACCCTCTAATATCATCATACGTCGTCGTTACAAATCAAAATAACAGGAGCGCACTACTCGTAATAAAGAAATCGTTGGATAAAATGAACGGGACATGCTATTAAAAAAACCCACATGAGAAATAAGCGATGAACTATTCGTAATCGACAAACAAAAAAGCGATTGAGAAAACACTTACACACGAAGAACAAACGACAGTAGGCATACCTAATTTAAAGGAGAAGTGTGACATACAACGTCTATCACAGATCATGTACATTTTATTCAATTGTGTACAAAACATGGATTTATTTCACGGCAATATTTTCAACTAAAGTCACTCATCGCACGGTTTTATAAATATCAGCCTAGATATGGCATTTACACCGTTCATGTTAACTAGGCAATACTTTGATAAAATACTAAATTTTTTGGTAAATACCTACCGACATAATTTATGTCTACGTAAGTAAAGGATATTTATAAAACCAGGAGCTAAGTATACGTTCCGATTACGGGTAGTTCGTGTGTAAGAGTCAATATCTTTTACATACTAAGTAACTGTCCTACCTAACTACCAATATAAACAATCTATGTTAATTTAGAATTTATAAAAGTATAGAAGAAGCCCAACTCATTCACGACCCTCGTTAACACGTGGCTTGGGAGATACATGTCTTCACTAAAGACTTGTCGTTCAGCGGAACATCGTGCAATAATAATAAAATAGGAAGTGGAAATAATCACGAAAAAGTCATCAGTATATTTTTATGTTTCAGTGGCGTGTCGTAGTGATCATTTTTACGGGAGTACCGTACAAAGTTTACCAAAAACGAATAGAATTACTATGGTCTCCTTGTCTGGCTGTCATATCACACTGGCAATATCTAACTGTAGTGTTGTCACGTTTTGTGCGTCCGTCTGCCAGCGAAATCACACAGTCATGATAGCTGTAGTCTTGTCATGGTTACGCGTCCGTCTAGTTGTCTTATCACACTGGCATGATAGCTGTAGTCTTGTCATGGTTACGCGTCCGTCTAGTTGTCTTATCACACTGGCATGATAGCTGTAGTCTTGTCATGGTTACGCGTCCGTCTAGTTGTCTTATCACACTGGCATGATAGCTGTAGTCTTGTCATGGTTACGCGTCCGTCTAGTTGTCTTATCACACTGGCATGATAGCTGTAGTCTTGTCATGGTTACGCGTCCGTCTAGTTGTCTTATCACACTGGCATGATAGCTGTAGTCTTGTCATGGTTACGCGTCCGTCTAGTTGTCTTATCACACTGGCATGATAGCTGTAGTCTTGTCATGGTTACGCGTCCGTCTAGTTGTCTTATCACACTGGCATGATAGCTGTAGTCTTGTCATGGTTACGCGTCCGTCTAGTTGTCTTATCACACTGGCATGATAGCTGTAGTCTTGTCATGGTTACGCGTCCGTCTAGTTGTCTTATCACACTGGCATGATAGCTGTAGTCTTGTCATGGTTACGCGTCCGTCTAGTTGTCTTATCACACTGGCATGATAGCTGTAGTCTTGTCATGGTTACGCGTCCGTCTAGTTGTCTTATCACACTGGCATGATAGCTGTAGTCTTGTCATGGTTACGCGTCCGTCTAGTTGTCTTATCACACTGGCATGATAGCTGTAGTCTTGTCATGGTTACGCGTCCGTCTAGTTGTCTTATCACACTGGCATGATAGCTGTAGTCTTGTCATGGTTACGCGTCCGTCTAGTTGTCTTATCACACTGGCATGATAGCTGTAGTCTTGTCATGGTTACGCGTCCGTCTAGTTGTCTTATCACACTGGCATGATAGCTGTAGTCTTGTCATGGTTACGCGTCCGTCTAGTTGTCTTATCACACTGGCATGATAGCTGTAGTCTTGTCATGGTTACGCGTCCGTCTAGTTGTCTTATCACACTGGCATGATAGCTGTAGTCTTGTCATGGTTACGCGTCCGTCTAGTTGTCTTATCACACTGGCATGATAGCTGTAGTCTTGTCATGGTTACGCGTCCGTCTAGTTGTCTTATCACACTGGCATGATAGCTGTAGTCTTGTCATGGTTACGCGTCCGTCTAGTTGTCTTATCACACTGGCATGATAGCTGTAGTCTTGTCATGGTTACGCGTCCGTCTAGTTGTCTTATCACACTGGCATGATAGCTGTAGTCTTGTCATGGTTACGCGTCCGTCTAGTTGTCTTATCACACTGGCATGATAGCTGTAGTCTTGTCATGGTTACGCGTCCGTCTAGTTGTCTTATCACACTGGCATGATAGCTGTAGTCTTGTCATGGTTACGCGTCCGTCTAGTTGTCTTATCACACTGGCATGATGGCTAGCTTTCATGATTTGTGCGTTCGTCTGCCTGTAATATCCAACTGGCATGATAGCTAGATGTAGTGTCGCCATGATTTGTACGTCCATCTGCCTGTCCTATCACACCACCATGTGGACATGTAAATAATAATTACTGATGTTTGTATTGAATCAATTTAATTTTAAATGTATTTATATGGACATTAATTATTTTTTAACTGGCTTGACGATTCCAAATGGAAGATGCATTTGTTTTTCTTTTTACTTTTTATCGTTTATATTATTTTACCTATGTTGACATTGTCCTATTATTATCATTATTTTCCTTGTTATGACGATCATGATAGCAATTCGTATAATTTTG
The DNA here is from genome assembly GCA_905163555.1 of Notocelia uddmanniana. NCBI lineage: Eukaryota > Metazoa > Arthropoda > Insecta > Lepidoptera > Tortricidae > Notocelia > Notocelia uddmanniana. The sequence continues at coordinate 32,231,624 of LR991055.1, forward strand.
ACATGTATGCAAATTTATATTGTAATTCCTTATCATGAAATAAAATAATCTAATCTAATCTAATCATGTTAGCTAGTGTTGTCATGTTTTGTACAACCGTCTGGCTGCCAGATCAGGATCACACTGTCATGATCTGGCTATAGTGTTGTCATTTTTTATGCGCCCATTTGCCATATTACACTATCATGATCTAGCTGTAGTGTTGTCATGTTTAGTGCGTCTTTCTGGTTGTCAAAATCACACTATCATATTACACTATCATGATCTAGCTGTAGTATTGTCATGTTTTGTACGTCCGCCTGGCTATCAGATTATACTGTCATGATCTACTTAAGTGTTGTCATGCTTTGCGCGTCCGTCAGGCTGTCAAATAACACTGACATGATCTAGCTGTCGTGTTGTCACGTTTTGTGCGTCCGTCTGTCATATCACTCCTTGTCATGTTATGTGCGACTGTCTGGCTGTCATATCACACCGACATGATAGCTAGCTGTGTCATGATTTGTACGTTCACCTGTCTGTCATATCACACTGACATGATCTAGCTTTAGTGTTGTCATACTTTGTTCGTCCGTCTGCCTGTCATATCACACCGCCATACTGGCTGGAGTGTTGATGTTGTCAGTCCGGTCATACGGGACTTGCAAGATCATTAGTGTGTACATGTATCTCCTTGGGCCGTGTGATGCTCACAGCGACAGTGGAGCCGTTCTTGCCGACGCCGCCCGCGAGGATGGCGGCGGCCAGCGCGCCCACCGTGAGCGCGGTCCCCGCCACGGCACACAGCGCTAGGCTATAGCGCAGCTCTACTGAACCGCCGATCTGACCAAAGATTCAGCTTTCAGTTTAAGCTTTTAACGTTCTAGCCGCTAATTTGTACTCTCAATTGTACGGAGTTTGCTTGTCAGTCCCATTGCTGTACAACTATGACAGATAACTGACCATAGGTAGAGCTTATCTCGTCGCAATAAAGTTCGCGAATGTTCAGTTAACTGTGATGTTGGTAGTACATACATACATAAACTTACTCATAACTGTACACCCAAAAAAGGGTAGCAGAGCACATGAAATACTTAAAAAAAAGTACGACCTTTTATTTTACGCACGCGCATCGGATAGCATAATATCGCCATCTTGCGTGATGCGTCTTAGAGAGATGCCGTTTTAATTCTGACAGAACGGCTTGTAATGCATAAAATCACAGATATTTGGTATTTATTACTTATACTAAGAAACTAGTCTTTTCTTCAGCACTTTTTGCCTAACAAGTTGTGTAAAACTATAAAACTATCATAGTTTTTCAAGTTCAGTTAATATTACATTACATTTTAAACTATATGCAATAATATTCATGTGGGTATTTTTAAATTAACCTTAGTTTGGTTACTTGTATTTCGTTACGAGTATCACTACGAGACACATATTGTACTATAGTTTGTAAATGGTTTAATTCGAGACAAATTGGGACATTCCATATATAAAAGTCATATATATAATTATATAACTGTATAGGTAATCATAATACAAGTAATTTATTTGTCAATGGATTTTATGTCCCAATTTAAAATCTTGTCAGATGTAACATTACTAATAATTTAATAAATATACAATACAGAACATAAAGCTTAAGGAAGAGGTAAACAACAGGCGGTCTTATCGCTAAAGAGCGATCTCATCCAGAAAACCTTTGGGATGATACAATAAAATAAACCACGGGGTGTGAATCACATGACAGTAATATTGATTAGTTCCTACACGTTGCTCTATAATATAACGTCATGCATGAGACGTGCTAATCTGGATTTTATTTAGCAATACCACCTTTATTGACGTTCATAGGTGCATGTAATATGCCTAATTTGAAGAATAAACTACTTTTACTTTTTACTTTTACTTTTATTCCTGTAATTATTAAAGGAATTGCTATGAACTTGATTGCACAAGTATCGGTTAGGGCGTTTCAGTCGGTCTATTGTTTAGTTAATGTTAGAGAGTTAATAATAGACCCAGGGCATGTTGCACCAACTTATGATTATAGGCCAATCAACTTTAATATGGCGCCGGTAGCGTCAAACTTTCCATACAATCAAAAATTAACGAACACCGCTTACGATTACAGATGGTTTGGTGCAAGTGGTGCAACACACCCTTAAGACAGAAAAGTATTAACATAAAGGTGGAGTCGTCATCATCATCATCATCATATCAGCCGAAGAACGTCCACTCCTGGACATAGGCCTCCCCCAGAAGAGTGCCACAATGCCCGATCCCGCGCCACCTGCAGGTGGAGTCAACCTACTCAAAAATAAATAATCATGGACAAACTATGACTTGCTCAATTATTAGTAAGGTTACATCTTATATATTACAACTAACTAACGTCGATGTATACAATCGAAAACGCTTACAACTGGCACAGAAATGGAGTCATAAAAATCTGCACACCATTAACTTTTTATGAGTTGACACAGATTTGACAGCGGCATATGCTTTCGGCAGGGGTCGTACTTTTCGTGCCGGTGACGTAAAATTGACGTCACATTGCATATAGGATAATTCCAATTGCTGTTATGGTAATTATTAATCAGTAATCATTTAATCATGCATTAATACATTTTAAACGGTCTTTTTTTTAATACGGCCTAGTGTATCCGAAGATTAAAAAGAATTTCTTTTCCTATTTAGAATTTTAATTTATAAGCAGGTAAGGAACTCATAGTTTTTCAAGTTTTACAACAAGCTATAGGAATGTTGAATCTAAATATGAACTAAACTCTCTATGACGACGACGATTTCTTAAATTGTTGGTAATAACTGGTATTACACATGAACCAGTCACAAATACTTGCAGTAATACTCAGTGTTGTAGTTTAAAAGTTGTGATGTGACAGGAAAATTGCGGTTGTTACAGGGGCATAATTGTAAAAAGTGTATGTATACATATTTATTGAATAATGAATGATGATTAAGTGATTACAGTAACAATAATTAAAATCATCCTATATGGAGGCGTGACGTCAACCGGCACGAAATGTACGACCCCTGGCTTTCGGCAATACGTGTAGAATATCTAACACATCTAATCTATGAATAAAGCAGTGAATATGTTGAAAACAAAGACGGTGTGTTCAGACATTTTTGACATGGGTTTTGTACAGAAATTAATGTTTTCGACCGTAGACTCCCGAGTCATCTTTCATTCCATCCATCTTCTTTTTAAAGAGAGGAAGATGACATGTCTAAGCATTCACCGTGGAACATAATAATATATTTTAAGTTTTCCATCACGCTTCGGACGCGGGTAGAACATGTAAAAAGACCCAATTCTCTTCATCAAATTTCGTAGAAAAATATATCGCTGCCGTCGAGAATTGTGTCTCGCCATTAATATGATACACAGAGGTGCAAATGCATTCGTTAAACACAAATTGAAATTGCAATTGAATATTAATGTCAATGTATAGAGGAACCACGAATAATAGAAACAGAAAAACAATGTTTTTGTTCTTTGACGAAATGTTTGCTTTGACGACGTTCATGGTTCCGCTATAGATGATTCGGGAAGTCACAATTTTGTAAGTTTAAAATATTCTCTTGTGGATGTAGCAGGAGAAAACAATTATAATTTGATTTATAGTTACTTGGCCGATTCAAAAACAAAACGTAAAAGGTATTTTTGTATAAAAACGCACAGCAGTATTTTGTTTTTTCAGTACGACTGTTCTTACTAGCTTCCACTACATCCACGAACGGCCGAGGCCACGCCCACGCTAGGGCGGCGCGACTTGCGTTCACGTCAAATGGGTGGTGAATATGGAGCAATCAGTGGGCGCGGCCGTGCATCATAAAATTCACCACGCTCCGAATTTTTCCTGGGTACTCGAACGTTTTAAGAATTTTAGTTCAATCTAAATTAACCGGTTTATTCGACGAGGCGAACGGCGATGGTTAGAAAACAAATACGCGTTGCCATTTCGTCTCTGATTAACCGAATTTAATCGTACACCCTTTTTCATAAAACCTGCATGCTCTTCTAAAAACCGGTCTATGCAACAAATCAAAAGGTTTTATGTCAAACTCACAATAACTGTAGAAATTTTTTATCATTATACAAGCCGTGTCAATAGTGTAAGACGGAAGCAAATCGCGCCGCCTCACCGCGGCTTTCAATAGTATTCAAGTAATATATAGTCAAGAGTAAATAAAATGGGTACATTTTGTATCCGATCTCCTTACAAACTGACCCGTTTTACTTGCTCCGGAGAGATTAAGAGCCCGCGCCGACAGAGAGCGGTCACCGTTCTGCGTTTGCGTTCCGTCTGGTGGAAACATCAATGGAACGCCAGCCTTCGGTGTCCGCTTTCTGTCTGCGTGCTAAAGGTTAAATTAGTATAGGTTAGATTGGTTCACGTTACCTGCGTAGCCCAGAAGCGGGAGCCGAGCGTCGCGGAGACGAGGTGTATGAGGATGATGGAGTACTGCGCCTCCGTCACATCGACGCGGCCCATACGCAACGTTCCCGTCACGTACGCCTGCCAGTGCGCACAGTAGAACAGCGTCATTGCGCAGAAACACTGGAAACAGCAACGCGCATTTTAAGCCTGGGATTCGATAGGAACATAGCAATATCACGACCCGGACCCGGACCCGGGTATGTCCTAAAACTACGACCAAGACCACCGGGGGATGGGCAGCAGCATCCCTGGAGTGCGGTGGAGATCTGCGATCGCCAGTTCGCATGTCAAGCGTGGCGATTATGGCATTTACCCCCTATGTTTGTTGTAGCCTAAAAGTAGCGCCCATTGCCGAAAAACTAAGAGCCAATCGCCTGGCGTGGTACGGGCATGTAATGAGGAGGGATGAAAGCCATGTAACAAGAAAAGTATTGGATATGAATGTGCATGGATGCAAGAAACAGGGTAGGCCAAAGAAAAGGTGGATGGATTGTATGAGAGATGATATGAATAGAAAAGATGTGAATGAAGAGATGACGCGTGACAGAGATATATGGAAGAAGAAGACATGCTGCGCCGACTGCAAATAAATGGGAAAAGGGCAAGAGAATGATGATGACCCCCCATGAAATTGGGGGAGGCTTATGTCCAGCAGTGGACGTCCTTCGGCTGGTATGGTGGTGGTGGATAGCAATACAATAATGTATAGAACCACAATTACATTATAAAAATAGCTTTGTTAAACCGAGTAAAAGCGGGGATATAATCCGGGTACAATACTTCCGGAGCAGGTGGCTGATAATGACAATACCTACGGACGTACGGAAAATTTGGCTCAGAAATAGTACATTACTACAGAGGCCGGGACGAAAGGGGTTGCCGGCCGAAGACATATATAGGTCTAAGGCTGGCAACCCCAAATTTCCAGCCGAGGTATGTATAGTGCTTTTCTCAAACATGAAATGAAATAAACAATAAAAAAAAAAACAAAATTTCATTTTTAATACGCATAGTGGCAGAATGTCATGAAGCCTGTGCCACAAATTTATGTGGAATGGAATTAAAAAAGAGGACTTTGCCGGCCTAGGCCTGCAAGATTTGTATGAAATTCCATTAACGACCTCTTGTCCTAGCCGCGCCTGAAACGTCATACTTCGCAGCCTATTATAAGGAACATAACATCAATATTTCATTGCACGTTTGAGAAAAAAACAGTATAAGCCTAACTCCCGATTATGCACATAGTTGTCTGGAATCTGGAAGTCAAGATATAATAAAGACGTACGGTAATGTAATATCATGGTATTTGACACCTTGTCATAGGTATACCAGAAGCGTGTAATTTTACAGAAGACATCCGGTAAAGTTGAAAAAAAAATGAAGATAATTTTACTCAATGTACTAATATGACGCTTATCGTGACTTAGATAAAGTAGGTTTTCGTGCGCGTTCGTTTTTATTCTTACGTTCGTGGTTATACATTGAGTGACTTCGCTTCTACTCGATTGTGATGAGTTGAGCTGATGAGTTTTTATTTTGACAGGTGTACTACTAACAGGTGCTATTTTTTTAACCGACTTCAAGATTTCAAAAGAGGAGGTTATCAATTCGGTTGTATGTTTTTTTTTATGTTTATTACTCCAGAACTCCGTCATTTCTGACCCGATTATGAAACTAACGATTTTTTTTGATTGTAAGTATATATATCCAAGTTGGTCCCGTTCTTGTCAAAACGCAGTTCTGATGATGGGATCCATGAGGAATCGAGGGAACTCGTCAAATCTTATAGGCAAACATATGGTGATTTTTGTGTTTTTATAAACAAATCGAGCATTATCATTCAAAAATGTGACATTTGATGAAGTGGAACTGCTGATGATCAAAACAGAACTCTTTAACGAATAAAAGTTTACATTTGGCGATTTGTCCTCCTAGCTTTGTTTGTTAAGCAAGTTCTATTTTCACGATTCATTTTTGTCATGCTCGACTTCTGATGATGGGATCCATGAGGAATCGAGGGAACTCCTCTAATGTAAAAGGCATACATTTAGTGATTTTAGTATTTTCATAAAAAAAATCAAGCATTTACATTTAAATAAGTGACATTTGATGAAATAAAACTGCTGATGATGATCAGAATGGAACTCTTCAACGACACATTTGGAGATTTGTTCTTTTCGTTATGTTTGTCAAGCTTGAGTTCTGATGGAGGATTCCATGAGGAATTGAGGGTATTTAGTCTTCTACCGTTATAAACATACTTATAGCTTATTTTTATTTCATTGTATGGAATGATCCCATACAATGAAATAAAAATGGCTATAAGTATGTTGCTCTCTTGGATTTTGTTAAATAAGTTTTATAGATACGTTGGTAAATCAATCATTCTATATTTTTCGAGAGACAGGCAAAAATGTAAACACACGTTACTAAGTAACTAAGTCACGGATATGACACGCCTCCGCCGTAAGTCCCAGAAATCAGAGGCGCCGGAATCGTCGCCAATTTGTTAAATAAGTTTTATAGATACGTTGGTAAATCAATCATTCTATATTTTTCGAGTGACAGGCAAAAATGTAAACACTCGTTACTAAGTAACTAAGTCACGGATATGACAGATTCCATTGGAATCTAAGAGTGCACCATCTAAGTATAATAATCTTTCACCGGCCTACCCCATTGAAGTCGGTTTTTTTTTTCTTAAAAAATATTTTATACCACGTCTGTGACAAACAAGCATACGGCCCGCCTGATGGTAAGGGGGTCACAGCAGCCTATGGACGCATGTAACTCGAGGGAGGGGTGTACATGCTCGTTGCCGATTCTTTAAAAATTTATACTCCTTCCTTGAAGAACCCCATACTGTAAATGGGCGACGTTGCTGGGCTTAGTTCTACAATTCGACATGGAGAACTATGGCCTTGCACGGCGACCGTGCCGTCCCTTTCACTCTCGTGTTATACACTATATGACAGAAATGGACGGCACGATACGAAGATCTATTTTCGAAGTTCGGAGTAGGCCCTCAGAGGCATATATGGCGTTAGTTTCTATAGTAATATAGGTAGACCCTTTGTGGAATGAGTGCATTTTAGATTAGATTTCTACTTTCTATCTCAAAAACACTATAACATTATAAATAACTCTCCGGTTATGGTTAAAATCAAATACTGACTAATACCCTTGGCTACCGGCCAGGCAAGTATCCAAACTTACGGAGTTTATATGTTTCAGGCAGTATTATAACTTCTAGCGTCTTCATATAACGGTCTCCCAATTGGTTATATCATGACGTATGTTCAAATGATTCCAGACGATTAAAAGACATTTCAAATGGACATACGGTTTTATTAAACCCAAATGCACCTGAGACTGGCCCTGCTGTCAGTATTTTGTTGTAGTGACCTGCATCTGATAGATAGACCAAGGAATGCAAATTATGCAAAATACCTGACACAACCCCATTTGTTGTAGTGCTCATTGAACATGCAGATATTGTTGCATGCTTTGTCGCGTCACAAACTATCATGAGAAACATGCAGGGAATTACGTTTCTCTGTCGCTGACTGTTCATACTTTATTCGTAACTAAAGTAGACATTTCTAAAAAGGAACAGCGGTAACAAGTTTGGCTTACTTCCAATATTCTAAAGTGTTTCTTCACATACTGTTTCAGCTGATCCGTATAGGACCTTTAGGAGATAAAGTGCTGTGTTAAATATTTACACTGCGGCACTGGCAGCTCTGTTTGGCACTTGTGGCAGCAAGCCGCTGAGAAATTTCCAAAAGCGCTGTATTGTGTAACGATTATGTTCAGACGATATTACATACGTTTAAAATGCTCGTATTCACAGTCATTGTATTTTTCATCCGTTTTTTAGTTTTTTTGGACCCGGGTATGTCCTAAAACTACGACCAAGACCACCGGGGGATGGGCAGCAGCATCCCTGGAGTGCGGTGGAGATACTGCGATCGCCAACCAGCATGCCAAGCGTGGCGATTATGGCAATTACCCCCTATGACAGATACAAACAGGCCAGGTGTCCAGCAGTGGACGTCCTTTGGCTGATATGGCGGTGGTGGTGGTCTTTATCACTGTCAAAACTTGAGACAAACTGCAACTTGAGTACTCATTCATTCACTTATCACCAAAGTCTATCTTTACTTTGAATCAAATCATCACACTAAAAAAGTCACTAATATAAGTTAATAATAAATAAGTTAATAAGTTTCTACGAATCTCAATTTTTCATTCCATATCCTAAGACATATACTTAGTCGGCTCATAAGTTCTGTCACTGGCCTTTAAAATTTAAATTTGGAACTCCTAAAACAAAAACCGTTGTGCTTTTGAATTTCGAATCTTTTTTAAATATTTGAGTAGTATAATTTTGCATATTTCCGTTTTCTTTAACATGGAGTGGACGCTTAAAGATAGCCGTACCGCAATAATTGCACGATATCGTTGTGGACACTCGCCGACTAAAATTTTTAAGCTACTTGAAAATTTAAAATTCTCTCTAAGATTTGTGTATCGTACCATAGAAAGATACAGTGAGGTCTCTAGTTTAAATGACAAGAAAAGAAGCGGTCGTCCGCGTACAGCTAGGACTCCAGCGGTTGTACAAGCAATTAGGGCACGCATTGCCAGAAATCCCGCTAGGAAACAAAAAGTTCTGGCCCTCCAGATGGGTTTGAGCAGAAACACGGTGAAAAGAGTGCTTAATCAAGACCTGAGACTTCGTGCTTATAAACGAAAAACTGGCCATCTTCTCAATGGTCGGCTTAAAGCTTTAAGGCTTAAAAGATCTAAAGCTTTATTGAAGAAGTACGCTAAAAATAAGCATCGTTGTATACTGTTTTCGGACGAGAAAATTTTTGACATAGAAGAAAACTGTAATAAACAAAATGATAGAGTGTACGCTCGAAATAGTAAAGAAGCGTCTAATAGCATTCTCCGTATTCAAAGAGGTCATCACCCTTCATCTGTGATGATTTGGCTGGGAGTTTCTTATGCGGGCGTCACTAGTATGCATTTTTGTGAGAAAGGAGTAAAAACTAGTGCCAAAGTGTACCAAGACACGGTGTTGACTAATATTGTGAAACCATTATCCCATACGATGTTTCTAAACCAGCATTGGGTTTTCCAGCAGGACTCTGCTCCAGCCCATAAGGCAAAGTCTACACAAGTCTGGCTCGCCTCCAATAAAATCGACTTTATACGGCATGAAGATTGGCCCTCCTCTAGCCCAGATCTTAATCCGTTAGACTATAAAATATGGCAGTATTTAGAGGAAAAGGTGTGCTCAAAACCTCATGCAAATCTAGACTCGCTGACATGAAAGTGGTGCGTGAATCCATTGACGACTGGCCACGCAGACTTCAAGCCTGTGTAGATAATTATGGCGGTCATTTTGAATAAATGTTATACATTAAGATTCTCTAGTTTATAAGCTTTCAAACGCTGTACAAATCATACGGAATAAACTTAAACTTTTGTTTTTATTTGATACTATGTATATGACAGAACTTATGAGCCGACTAAGTATTTGATGAGCCGTGACTAGCAACAGCGCCACTAGGGCTGCTACCAAATAAGCTATTACTGTGAATTTCAGTCATATTCTGTACGAAAGCTGTAGATTAAAGCACCAAATGGAAGACCCCTCTATGTAGATTATATTTATTAACCCTGCAACCGCTGTAGTCAAATTATCCAGCTCAATATAAGACATATATATATAAGACAAATTATCCAGCTCAATTCGCCGCAGTCTGATAAATAAGTCAAATGTCTGGTATGTTTATTAACAGCATATTCATCTCTCTCACTGGTTTTAATTTGATTAATGTATACATCAGCCTGTTTAGCTTAGTTGGTAGTGACAATGCCTCCGATGTTAGAGGTCCCTGGATCGAATCCCGGTAAGGGCATTTGTTTCTGTGGTTAGCAGTAACATTTGTTCCTGAGACTTGGATGTTTTCTATGTATTTAAGTACTTATACAGGTAGTAAAAGAGGGCGCGCACGATATACGCAAAACTGATTCCAATTCAATACGTCGAATGTAAGCCCCGATTGCTCATTGTAAAGGTAATATAACCTCAACCTAGATAACATCGTTCATGTCCTTGGCTGGCGCGGTGCCAAGAACCCAAGGACACGCGACAGTCTAGCTAGACTACAAACTGTCTATTTATACCTTTAAAGGGCACAAATAGTATCAAGAGTTTTTTTTTTTGTCTTTCTAACAATATTAAATTACTTAAGTACAATATTAAACTTAGTGCTATTTTAATTCACTAGTTATTTTCATTTAGACGCTTAGAGACCAAGTACATCTCTACGGACTTAGTATTAATGGACGCTTAGAGACCATATGGGTCAGAATCAGAGAGGTGAGCATTTTAGGTTATCAAAAATCTGAGAAATTAAGTTTTATTTTGAAGAAAACTAACAAGTGGAATCTGTTGTGTGATTTATCATGAACCTTTCCTGTGAAGAAGCACGCACAAAAAAATATATTTTAGAAATTCTACCTGTTAATAAGCATAATGCCAGGGCCAAAAGTCATTTCGGGAACACTTTAAAATAATTGTTAAATTATATTATAACCAACGCATTCAATAATCACTTACAAGAAATTGTAATTAACCTGTTCCTTAATCGGATAATGTTGTTATACTGTATATTTTTATAAAATAAATAAATATTTTTCAAATTATTCTCCATAAATATCCAATTGGTCTAAATGTCGCTCCAAAATTTCAATTTATTGTATATAATTTTGCACTATGTTATATATTAATAATATAAATACAAAAGTTTAAATGTCTTTTCATGTTGTATATACAAAATTTAACTATAGAGGTTCTTATTAGTGATTTATTTGCCGTTTTGTGATGTTCCCGAAAATGATGGGAGTGTTCCCAAAATGACAATGAAGTTCCCTAAATGACGTTGACGTTCCCTAAATGAACGCAACGCCCGGTTTGTAGCATATTTTATGCATGAAAAGAATATGCATTTATAGAATTATATCTTTATTTGCACTTAATTCTCTTCAGAGGAACATTAGTATCAATATTTAACTTTAAATCTAATAATAATAAACTTTGTAGTTTCAATCAACAAACAAATGCTAATTGCACACTATCATTAAGATTTCTTGCATATCAATTTTTACAAACAAAAGATAAACTTTCTAGTTTTAAAATAAACAGACATTAGGAATTAGAAACATTATATGCATAATCACATTAATTACATAATATCACAAAGTAACTTGAGTAGCAAAGTTTGACTTAAAGTCTAGCAATAACCTACTTTTCGAATATGTCCATATTTTCATCATAACAATAATAGCTACGACTACCTTTTTTCTGCAATTTCGGTGTGGGTAAAATTTTAACAACTTCTTCACAGGGGACATATGCAACATCATTTTGTTCAATTTTAAATATTTTTGCTGAGTTCCGCTGACAACGAAGAAAGGTAACTTTTATTTCACCATCTTCATCAACTGAGGTGTCAGCGACTGCAACGTATCTGTATTTAATTTTTTTATTTTCAGTTGGTACATTTACTAGCAAAAATGTCTTTGGACGTATCATGTTTGGGTGGAAGTTCTCCTTATCATTCCCGTACGAGGTACCAGCACAAATATCCTCTTTTCTATGAAGTCGATCTGAGACCTTTTGGAGAGTTTCATCATCTGAACTGTCTGACCCGTAGACGGCGTCGTAAATACTTTTTCTACTGATGTGAAGAGAATTCAGAAACTCTGCATTATTTTCTCTGTCTAGATCAATCATTTCTAATGGCGCTGGACTTTCTTTATCTCTATTTTCGACTGAAAATGCCTGCAGTTTAATTTCTCTCAACAATTTTGAAAATTGATACAGTAGTATGGAGACATCAGAAGCATTCTGCCAGATAATCTTAGTTACATTCATGATTCCGGGGATCGCATCTATTTTTTCGGGTATTACGTTTTTGATTGCAACTATTTCATCGCCAGTGACTTCATGGAGTGAAACAGATGAATTGCTTAGTAAACGGACAAAATCTGCAGCTGTGTTGACATCGTTTCCTCGTAATACTTGGTCATCAGCAGTTTTCTTCAGCACTCCTCCTACACCATCCATTGGTCCCTTACCATGACCTGGTTCACTGAATGTCCACGTTGAAGCAGTTATTTGCGGAAATTGGTCTATTAAGGTTTTAATCCATAAGTAAATATTAGTACGGTTTCGGTACTGGGATGTCGGTCCGTCTGAAAACACGTGAAGGGTATTTACGTGTGGCCTGATACTCAATATTTTCTGTAGCGCTGATTTTAGGTGGCCCCATACAGCATGAGCCTGATGGTCCAAATTATCACTCACTGTGGCAAATGAAACAGTTTCTAGAGACGTATCGTGTTTGGCATAAAAAACTCCTGTGTGGATCGATAATTGACCTTTTGAAGCTCCAAATCTAACCGATTGAATCTCTTTCGCATATTTTGTCATATAATTTTCAGCTAAATCAATTTGAATCATTAGCTCTGTTTCTTTTAAATTATCTTTCAGTTCTCTTTTGGCCTTCAAGTTTTCGCTAATTCCATAAATGTGTTTTTTCATTGGAGAAATATCCGCAGCTAAAGAAATTTTCAAATCCTTGACTGTGCTTGTAACAGTAACTTTTTTAGTAAGTTTGACGGTTTTATTCTCTCCTTTTATGATTCGGTCTTCTTTTGTTACTTGCCACTGAAAATACTGAACGGTATCGTCATTACTCCCTGATTCCATTTTGATCTCCTTGCATTCACCGCACAAACCAAGCATACAATCATAAGAAGTAATGTCACAGCTGTACGCTTTTATACATTGGGATGTGGAATTGTGCGGCAGCTCTCCTAGTCGGTTCAATTTGTTCAGTTTGTATTCAAAATTTTCGTGCCTTACACAAAGACAAGTATCTCGATCCCATTTTGTAGGTTGCACTACCCAATAAGGCTTCTCTCTCAAAAGTGTCGAATAAGATACTCGAATTCCAGTCTCAGCACAAAATTGAGGATGCAAATTTTTTACATTTTCTAGAAGCAAACGCTTTTGTTTGTTTCCCTTGAGGCAATCTTTCTTACCAGGGCACATTCTGCTGACATCATCGCGCTCAAAAAACTTATGAATTTCTTCACGAATCTGATTAGTGATTAAAAATGTAGGATGCTTCCGATTAGACGTTAAAATGTTGTCATTATTTTTATTTTTGCGGAGAAATTGTTTGGCCATATTATTTAAACGATGTTTTTTAATACGGTTGCCACTGACGCATTTTTGAAAAACCTCTCGCTGCTTAGAATTTTTCGGTAATTTGTCAACGGTGTCTTTTAGTTGGGTTGTCAAAACCTCGCCAAATAATAGACGTTTACGAACTTCCGGAGTAACAGAACATCCTCTGGTCAATTCATCAACTTTGCGAGTAGGCGTATCAGCACTCTTTTTGGATGCTCTTCCTTCACGTCTTCTGCTTCTCTGTAGTTTTTTTCGCAACTGATCTACAATTCTTTGCATTTTCTGTATTTTTTGTTTTTGTTTTTTAACAGTTCTGTAAGCCTGCGCTTTATCTTTTTTAACCTGTTTTCTCCCTGATTTCTTTCTAGGCACGCGATTATCATTTTCTATCTCATTTTCAGAATCTGGGGGGCTGTTAGCTAAAATATTTGCCATCATCTTTTTTTTCTGTCTATACTTTTGAGAATTTATTCTCCACAACTTTCTCTGTTTCCTCTTCTGTCTTTCAGTCATATCACTAACAGTCTTAACTTTATTTTCGGCTTTCTTTCTTTGGTAATATTCCCTATCTTTCAGTCTCTTCATCTCTATTTGTTCAGGGGTCATTTTATTTAAAAACTTTCGTTTCCTTGCATTAGCCTTTTCACGATTTTTTTTATAAGCTATACTATCCGCTTTTAATCGTTTTTTTGACTTCTTTTTCGCTTCATTTTTATCGTTTTCCATATTACTTGTACTAAATGGATATCTGAAACCAAAATTTTGCATGGTCATGCTGTTAAAAGTATTAGAGCATCGTTTTGCCCAAAAATTGTCATTTCAGGAACGCCCGCGTCATTTCGGGAACGCCCGTCATATATGAGAACGTTCCCGAAATGACCGTTCCCGAAATGACTATTCGATAAATATTTTTATGTCACGCTTGACGCCGCCATATTAGATCTTGGTTTTAGAGGTTATGAACAAGTGGCCTATAATGTTTATAAGAATTTTGCAAAAAGTATGCAAATTTTCGAAAAACTAATCACCAAAAAGCGTTCCCGTAGTGACAGGGAATTAAAGTACGCTTCACATATATCAAATTAAAAGGTACTTACCAACAAAATCAATTATTGTATTCCGTAAACACGACACACGCCTTTTGCTTTGACTAGTGAACTTCACACTGTTGCTCGCTAACACCACCTAGCGTGTGTCGTTTTAATTACATGGACTGATATCTACCGCGTTCACGGAATGATTTGATAAACGTCCGACAGTATTTGAATAGCCAAAATATGAAGAAATTAAACTGGTATTCATGTATTTTATATCTATCTTCTTAATTTGGTCATTTTCAAAGCTAATATTAAAATATGTCAATTTTAAGTCTTAATTGTAAACAATTTTGACTTGTCTGAACTATAGAACAACGTATAAGGACGCGTTCCCGGAATGACTATTTAGACCTTTTTTGTTTAAAATCAAATAAAACATTAATATAGAAAAATAAATATGCTTAGTGCCTTGTAATTAAGCCCAGGACCTTTATTTTGAAATAAATATTTTACTAATATCATGTCATTTTATTAAGAAAAACTTTGTCAGAAGCATGATGCTCACCTCTCTGATTTTGACCCATATACATCTCTGAGATATTAAATTTATTGTATATACTTTTGTGTATTCGGACAGAAACCGTATATATACGTCCCTATTATTTTTTTATATAATGTATTGTAAGTTTATTTTAATTGAATATTGTAAGTTTGTGAATCAGTATAGTATTGAAATCATTATTATTATTGTCTACTTTTTTAGTTGTACAATTACTGATTTGAAATCATAATTATTACTAATGTCAATTTATTTACTTGGATAGTTCATGTGTTGACTTGTAAAAGTGCTTGCAGAACAAAAATTTTTGATTTTGTTTTTTTTAGGGTTCCGTACCCAAATGACGAAAACGGAACCGGTCAGTGTGTCGCATGTCCCTTCAAGGTTATAAAGCAATTAGCACGAGTGTAACCGTCGCGTTTTTCTGTGTCAATAAATCACCTATTCTTTCTGTTTCTTTCTGTGGAAAGTATATAAATAAATAAATATATTGGGGGACAATCTTACACAAATCGATCTAGTCCCAAACTAAGCAAAGCTTGTACTATGGGTACTAGACTACGATATACATACTTACTCATATAGATAAATACATACTTAAATACATAGAAAACATCCAAGACCCAAGAACAAATATCCGTGCTAAATGCATAAATAATTGCCCTGGCCGGGAATCGAACCCGGGACCTCTAGCTTCGGAGGCAGTGTCACTACCAACTAGGCTAAACAGGCCATCAAGATATAGGTGCGTTGGAAAATTCTTCCACAACAAAACAGGCCTACCTCACAAAATTAAATCATGGATAGGGATGTTTGGCAGTGATAGCGTCCTGCACGGTTAAAAGAAACGCGAAAATAGGTTTTCTACTGTAGCATTGTAATTTTGTAGTACATTGTTTTGAAAAAATGACACCTCGCCAAGTTTCTAACGCCGGGTCTTCTCGTGGCAGAGGTTTATTTTTCTAAACCGGTAGTAGCTTATTGACATTCATACAGGTGCATATAATATGCCAAAATAGAAGAATACATTTTTTTACTACCTTTCTTTTTAATTTAAAAGACAGGGTGAGGAAACCATCGACAAGAAAATAATATCTAAACAACGAAAGCCTTGCATTTGGAGTTTCATACTTTTCACTACCTACCTTTGATGTAAATTAAGCACTTTTTGACACCCACAAGTTGGTTATTATTGATCCAACGAGTACTACATAAAATGCGTCATTGTATGCCAGGAAAACAATGACAGTTTTACCCCCAGGGAAATGATCGCATTAGGTTACGACGTCATTTGCGAGTGATTTAGAATTGATTCAATTGACCTAATTAAAGTTAAACGAGTTTTTATGGTATTCATAAGGTCGCTGTCATTTTCTTGGTTTCTACGAATAAATTATTATTAATATTATACGAATTATTATTACTATTTATCATTAAAAATAATCCCGAACCCGACATAAAACTCCACTTCACGAAGTTCACGAAGTCTCATAACATTCTTCATGCATGCGCGTCGATTTAGGGTACTCTTGACCTGGCCTTTCTGCAGAATGTCTCCGATTTCTTAGGAGTAAGTTCGCCGAGGTCTTCCCCGTCCAACTTTTCCATACACTCGTCAATCTTCTTTCATCCATCCTCTCTACATGTTAAAACCATCTTAACATACCTTTCTCAATTATCGTCATTATATATTCATTTACTCCACACCTCTGTCTTATGACGGTGTTTCTCACTCTATCAAAGTATCGCCACACATTTCTCAGCGCTCTCATTTCCACTGCATTCACTCGAATCTAATGTTTCTTCTGTCACACCAAACTGTCACTACCGTGTGTATATTAGTGTCGGCACCAACACTCCTAGCCGCGCCTTTTTTATTACGACCCTATTTATTAAAAACGAAGGACGATTTTGCAACTAAATAGTAAATAGATTAATAAATCAGATACGAGGTTTAATGAAAGTCAGTAGTGTAATGGATCACTTCAATTCTACGAAGCAATGGCAATGATAACCTTCGCTTGAGACCTTGGATAAGATCGAGTGAGTGAAGATATAGCGAATACAGAAATGCTTTTATATTGATACCAGGTGTATAGACTTTTCGACGATAGGCATGGGAGGGGACAAGGTACTCCTATTGGTCACAGCGTGATGTTATATAGCCTAAAGCCTTCCTCGATAAATGGACTATCCAACACATAAATATTTTTTCAATTCGAACCAGAAGTTCCTGAGATTAGCGCGTTCAAACAAACAAACAAACCCTTCAGCTTTATAATATTATTAGTATAGATAACACGAGAGTGAAAAGGATGGCACGACACGAAGTTCGATTTGCGAAGTTCGTAGTAGGCCCTCACGGTCTCCAACCTCGCAGGCAGGGTCATTTATCGAAATCGGTCGTAAAATCGCGAAGAACGCGGCGATAATTCACTTGAACGAGCTTGTAAATGCAACACCCGAGGAGTTCGAGAGCCCTGGATCTATCCAAATGATACAGCGCCCGCAGCGGCCGCAGTGGAATTTTTAGTGGAAAGAAATACGGAGAGGAATAGTAGATTGTGTCATTTGTGTCTCACGGGAGAAAAATTATATATTTGAAGAATGCGATGCCCCGTGAACTAACGTTATGGTCTTCAAGACAAGAGTGAACCGGTTTTTACTAGGTAACCGCCTTCCATCCTAGACCACAACATCGCTTACCATGAGATTATTTGTGATCAAGCGCAAACCTATCCGGAACAAGAAGAATTAATTAAAAAACTAAAAAACCCGACTGCATATCTGTATAATTTGGAATTAGGCGCCAAAAATCCGCCATTTTGTTTTTATTTTGATATACCCAGTGTCACTCTCACAGTAAATACGAAGCTAACGACACTTCTCAAGCTAAAATCCATCGAGCCGTTCAGGCTACAGAGCGTGCCAAACAATTATACATACATACATACTCTCGAAAAACATAACCGTCCTTCTGGCGCAGTCGGGTAATAAAAAAAAATACCTGGAAAAACATCCACGTGGGGTACTCCCCGAGATTGACCGCTGTGCACGCGCCTAGCGCGATGAACACTGTCGATATTGAGTCGCACCCGTGGTCGAACAGCTCGCCGAGCGGCGATTGACTGCCCGTGCGCCGCGCCTGCTTGCCGTCGATGGCGTCCAGACTCTGGTAGACGAACACGCCGAGGGCGCAGAGCGCGCACGCCCATCGCGGCGGCTCCGTCCGCGCGTCTGGACTGTACCTGGAAGGTTGAACTTGACTTTACTACCTCTGCCACACCACACTGTGATCATCGCGCTGCAGTCTCTGCCATAAACTGCTCTACTCGCGCGATTAATCGCGACGCGCCGCACTAGGCCCTTTTACTAGCGCCCAAAAACCGATAAAACAGGGAGCATGACATGCGGCATGAAGAGTAACGTGGCCACACTACGTCTCTGCCTCTTTTCCTCGCTACTTCCCATGCGTGGTGTGGCAGGGGCATTTCGGTTTTAGGGCGAGGGTGAAAGGGCCTAGTGCTGAGGATCGCGATAAATTGTACGAGTAGTGTGTGGGCAGAGACGGCAGCGCGAGGAGCAGAACAATGAGCATAATGGTAGCCACAGACGGAGTCATTTATTTGCGCAAGTTTAGACTTGCACAAGTATACTGTAAAATGTGTTGGAAGATACTAGCGCAATTTTTTCAACTATCTTCCAACCTATGTTAACAGTATACTTGGCAGTCTATACTAACTAACTAACTAGGCTGGCACGACGACCCAAAATGAGTCTTGGCCTCCGAGACAAGAGCACGCCACTTTTCTCGGTCCTGCGCTATTTTCTCGCCAGCTTGCACCATATCCTTCCAGCGATACTTGGGGTGACCCACAGGACGCCGTCCGGTCGGTCGGCCCAAGTATGCTCTCTTCACCTGACAGCCTGCCTGTAGTCTATACTTGCTCAAGTAAATTTCTTCGTATATGGCTACCATTAGAGTTAGTTATCTGGGTTGCTGATGGGACCTGGAGTTTGAGCTACCCAACCTCAAGAATTGGCATTGATATAGTTGATCACATCCTCCCATTTTAGCGTTATCCTGGTTGCAATCCTAAAAGACCCAGACTATGCTTGCTATTTAAACCCATAAATTTGCTTGAGCACTCGTTTCTGCACGACTAACCGCAACCTGAACTTCCAACACAAAGGAAAATAAAACATTATCAATTTATCATCCATAAAGTATCCAACGATTTGTTTTTAGTATTTGTTGTTAAAGCGGCAACAGAAATACATCATCTGTAAAAACTGTCTTAACTATCTCGGTTCATGAAATACAGCCTGGTGACAGACGGACGGACAGACAGACAGACAGACAGACAGACAGACAGACAGACAGACAGACAGACAGACAGCAAAGTATTAGTAAAAGCGTCCCTTTGGGTACGGAATCTTAAAAAACATGTTTAAGCATTACTAAAAATTGTGAAAATTGCACTATTCTATAATATAAGTATTTTACAGCTATAATCGAATGATTATAGCAATATCAGTAGTTGCAAGTTGCCGGAAATGATTATTATTGTTTTAATGATTCATAAAATATGTGATTGAATTAGTAAGACTACAATAATCTGATATCTCTGATTAGATTAATGATAACATTGATAAAACACAAACAATCATTAAATCAGTATAAGGCTGCCGTAAAAACCAGACCCTGTATGAAGTGTCGAATATAGGCTCCAACAAATACGAACATTCAGTCGGATTACTTGGTTCAATAAAAATAAAAAAAGTAAAAGTAGTTTATTCTTCAAATTAGGCATATTACATGCACCTATGAACGTCAATAAACTACCACCGGTTCGGAAAAATATACCTCTGCCACGAGAAGAACCGGTGTAAGAAACTCGGCGAGGTGTCATTTTTTCAAAACAATATACATTGTATAGTTAAATATAAAATTACAGTGTCAGCTACTACAAAATTACTTAAATAACAATGATATATTTTCGCGATAGATTATGCAATGCAATGCTATGCCTTCATCAATTTCTGTTCCAAAACATACTTATTTAGTGGTGTAAATCTTGTTTATTTTACAAGTGACTCAAGTGAGATGTGGATAATAAAATATATGTAAATTTTACAGGTCAGTTATTATATTACATTGTGGAAGCATGTAAACAAAAATCTTAAAAATTGTTCCGTAAATATTCAGCATTTGAACTGAACAATGTGGGCCAATGACAAATAAGGCGCTGCTCTAGTATTTTAGAAGAGAAGATGCAGACTGTAGTTTTATCATAATTTATTGTGATTCGGTTAACCTAAACTTTACTGGAAGCTCCAATCAAATGTTGGTTTCATGTTTGCTTTGACTTGTCTCATATGATTAGGTACTTGTTTGACCAATACCAGACATAACGTAAACATTCGGCATTTCAACATGCTACCCAATCTTTAGTTAGAGTGAGTAAACAAACAGGTCACTTGGTAAACAAGTATGTCTTAGAAATGCAGGAGTTTTGAAAAAATTAAAAAAAATGTATATTTATGATCTTAATTCTTTGAAATATGCACTGAAAGTACTTAGACAGGTAGGCAGCTATTACACGGTCAACTAGATCGAGATCGCGATCGTGATCAGACTGATCAGTGGTCTTGATCCTGATTGACTATGTAACGTGTTGGATTGACGGATTGCGATATGGATCACAATTATCTAGATTTTTTGAAATCCGCTACCTTGGTCAAGATCACAATCTAGATTAACTGTGTAATAGCTGCCTAAGTAGGTTTATTTAACAACGCTGTCAGCGAATATAACCAGAGACTTATATAATGTAACCTGTTAACCTGTCTTAGAACAGATTCTCGAGTACACTCTGATTGGTATTTTCGCAAGCTTCTATACTTTCAATGTTTGTATGTATGTATGTTTGCGTTTGTTCGGATCAAATGTTGAAACTGAATTTTAAAGCAATTATTTTGGCATTGCTTGCTGTTTGGTGACAATGCAATATTACGGGAGCACTGAGCTGATCTGATGATGGAGACAGAAGGTGGCCATAGCAACTCCTGAACTACACAAGATAAACCCATCATGTTTGGACTTTTTGGAACTGTTTAAACAAGTAGTTGATGACTATTGAAAAATGGTACAGTAAGCAATAAAAGCTAGTACATACCATAAATTATTATATTTACTGAATCTTACTTCTTAAAAGTACCTACACAAATTCTTGGGATTAGGTAGTGGACACCAGGCATCCTACAGGATGCAATTGTAAATAAATAATATTGGGGGACAATCTTACACAAATCGACCTAGTCCCAAACTAAGCAAAGCTTGTACTATGGGTACTAGACGACGGTATACATACTTATATAGATAAATACATACTTAAATACATAGAAAACATCCAAGACCCAAGAACAAATATCCATGAAAAATTGCACATATAAATGTTCTGGCCGGGATTCGAACCCGGGACCTCTAGCTTCGGAGGCAGAGTCACTACCAACTAGGCTAAACAGGTTGTACTGGGAATAACGCTAGGATGATGATGACTGAACCATACTTCATCTAATTAAATTAAATATGTACCAACTTGTCATGGCATACAACATAACCATAAGTCTATTTAAGCAATAACAATCATTACAACTACATCCCAATTTAGGCAGTCTTGAATGGGCATGTCAGACCTATTAACAGTTATGACAGTGCTAGAGATGTGATGCACTATATTCTTGTTTTTATTCAAGTACTGCCCATTGTAAAATGTGCGGCATGCTCAATTGTTTCTTACATAAACTAGTATGGCATAGTATTTTATAGTAAAAAATATAGACTATAGTTAAAAAAATTCACACCGTAAAGCCAGAGGTCCCGGGTTCTAATCCCGGTATGAGCATTTATTTGTTTGATGACCAAAAACATTTGTTCCAGAGTGTTGGATGTTTTCTAGGTATTCAAGTATTTAATTCTCTAAAATAAGTATGCAATGCAGGTTGATTTGTGTAAGAATATACCCCAGTATTTTCCCTTTAAAAAAAAAGCCCAATTTTATTGCATTGCAGTGATCACCTAGACATAACCTTTAAAGTGTATAAATCTTTTGGTTATTATTGGCTTTAATAAAATATAAAGCTGTAGATAAGATCTCACAATTAGTCATGTACAAGTTCGATTACGCCAGACACACGAGACAAGAACGTCTTGTATCTTATCATGTCGGTGGTCCGAGAGCACTGACCAATCGCGGAGACTCGATAGATACCGTACTGGCAAGTTGTAAACAATGACCGAAAGCTTAACTCAATGAAACCGCATTATTGGCACGCTAATAAGCCACTTTACGTGCCAAAAGACGACCAAAGTAGGTTAATTAGAAAGTGGCCAAGGCAAAAACGAAAGTCGTTCCGCTAGTTCGACGCTATAACTTCCTAGTACTTACCAGACCAGTATGAGTGTGGTGACGATATTAACTATTAATCCTAATATTGTAATGAGATTCGGTGCTAGCCATAGCGGCGTTTTCGACACCAACCAACACCACCACGGCTGGAGCCATGCATCCAAAATACTGCTACTCGTACACGAATATTTGTGTTCACTGAGTTTCTTTAATTGTGCGGCATTTAAAATCCTCTCCTTATAAAACTGCATTTTCACTGTCACGACATTAAATCCTAGAACTACACAGAACAGTCACACTAAAACTTTGCCGTCAATATTCGCAATTTTTAATAAAATCGAAAAATACGCACGACACTCATCATCACATCACACCATGCGTGGCATAGACAATAAAATGACTTTTTTTAATTAAGTTGCCGCACTATACTATGTTAAGGCTACTACACAGCTGGCAACTTCTCGCCACAACCACAACCAACTTACAATTTAGATGAATTAGATAGCTATCTCGTTCCATTGCTTTCCATGTTATAGGCTTATAGCTCCGTTTTTTTGATTGTTGTGATAAATTGATAAATGTGTCTTGAATAGCTTTGACATTTCCTCCGGCCAGAACCATAGACGCACGTGTGATATTATGTTGAATAATGTTGCCAGTTTTTAAAATTACTACCCAATAATTGGGTAAAATAGTTATTGAAAATGAGTATTACATTTAGTCCCATTTTTAGGTGTTTAGCAAATATTCAAGTCAACTAATTAATATTGACCAGTAATCATCCATACTGTGTAAACTATAAATTAAGATTCAATTAAAGTGTTATTACTCACCTATCAATTTATCACTAACTTCTTATCCCTTACTAGTCTGTGCTAACAACACAACCTAGAGTACCACATGCATCCCCGCCGCGGCTGAAGGCTAATTTGGCGGTAATGAGATCCACCTTCATGAAAGCAACTGCACTTAAGGACCCAGAGGCGGCCCAGAAGGCCTAAGATGACATGAAGGAACTAAGTTGAATTTTGATGGCCCAAATCCAACAGAAATTTGAGATGGTGTAACAAAACTAAGGATTACCAGGCAATGTAACATGTACCATCGCCCTTCTTAATGTTTGTAAACAAAATTATTCTATAATAATATCATTTTTGTCTCTATAAAAATAAAATATTAAAAAAATATATTTATTAAGCACAATAACAGGTCAATATACATTATAAAACGCTAAACTAACTAGGTAACTAAAAGAAAGGAAAAAGTATAAATTAAAACTGCGCCCCGCTCTGCGTCATGCTCGAACCAAAGGTCCCCAAAATGCTTGCGGCATTGCCTCGCTGAACAGCAATTGAGACCTGTTGGGCGAGCCATGACCCAGAGCGGGGGTCAAGGCCCCTCTCCCTCAAACGTCTGCCTAACTGTTTGAAAAGCCTGAGAGCCTCACTGCCCCAGGGCCCAGCTGTCTCCACAGCAACCGGAACGAAATCGTAAGTTGGTTCGAAGGCAGAGTATTTGGTGTGTTTGGCCTTAGCAGCATTTTCAGCCGCTGAACCAGCTGATTTTATAGTAAATCTGAGGTGGGACGCTGCAAATGTGCTAACACAAGTGGCATCCCATAAAAGACAACGTCATACAGTTGCATACAGAGGATGTCGTCCCATCCTCTTTGGACCGTCAAGCTATCCGGGTGACCGTTAGACGGACATAGTGACGCCCATTTAGCCAGGGCCTCGGTGACGAATGGAACTCGAAAGTTGCTGCCATCAATTGATAAAATACGAGCAGCAAGACTCGACGAACCATGAGCCGACGCTAAAAAGGCTACCAGACCTATGTCCTGGACCCGACGCACACCTAAGCCACCGTAACGTACTGGCAGGGCCGCCTGACACCACTGTTTGTCGTCTAAGCTCACATTGAGTATTGACTCTAAACAGGATTTAATAGTGTCATCAAAAAATTTCAAGTCAGTGTCAAAAAACCAGGTTGGAGACAAAATAAATACAATATTATAAACATAAAGCTTTATTCAACAATAATTACATTTTTATTACAGTCATACGAGATGTGTTAACAAATAATTATGAGTTATATTTTGAACCAAAGAATAAAATATTTTGCATTTGATGTTTACACTATCTTTTATTGTACTTGTTGCCTAAGCTACTTATCTACAAAATCTGATTACAGCTTTGTTCTGTATGAGTACAACCCATTAGGGCCTTTTACACGGTAATTATCAGGTAATTATCTCGTACCTACTTTTGGTGCCGGTGGCGTAAAATTGACGTTACACTGCATATCGAATGATTCCAATTGGTGTTATGGAAAGTTATAATCAATCTTTGATCATCAATCATTGAATCATGCATGTATAAAATGATTTTTTTTTTCAAATACGGCCTATTGCATCCGAAGATTATAAAGGATTTCTTTTTCTATTGAGAATTCTAATTTATTGGTGGGGAACTCAAATTCTTTCAAGTTTTATAATAGGTTATAGGAATGTTGAATTTAAATATGAACGTTAACTCTCTACACAACAACTTGCAGTACTTAATACCTAAGTTGTGATGTGATGTGACAGGTAAATTGCGGTTGTAACAGGGGCATAATTGTAAAAAGTGTATGTATACATGATTATTGATTACTGAATGATGATTAATTGATTACAATAACACCAATTAAAATCACCTATATGGAGCGTGACGTCACACGGCATGAAAGTACGAGCCCTGCCCAGCTAGTATGATAGCTTATACCGTCACGTTTTATGTGACGTTTCAGTACATTTTTGCCATATAACGTGACGGTATAAGCTATCATACTAGCCGGGCTGGTAATTCTTAACACGCGATATACTCTTATCACGATACGTATCACGTGAATATTGATAAAATATTAAAGCAAAATCGGATAATTTTAAGTCGCGATCAGTCGCGATATTGTGATATTTTGAATCGTGTTAATGGCCCCGTTCGCTTCGAGTTGGCCGCTGCCTCATGACGTAATTTATTCCGCCCCACTCCGCTAGGCGCTGAGCAGGGCGTGAGAGGGGTGCGGTATGGTACCGGGACGGGAAGAAACGGCCAACTCGAAGCGAAAGGGTAGTACTTAATATACTTTAAAACGAGAATTTTACCGTAGGTACAGTCGCCACCAGATCAAATACTTTGGACCGAACATGGTACACACAAACACGACTATTGTCAAGGCATTAAAGTGCAAGTTCAAACATTTTTAAACCTGAAGTGTACAGATGTATTTTATGGCGACTGTACTGTATCTAATATAGGTAAAAGAATAGAAAATAATAACAATTTTAATTAATTGATCCTTCTGAATAAAAAATAAATAGAATGGTTGACGGTGCATATACAGGTGACTTGGCTAAGTGTAAAAGTATGTTTAATAATAATCATAATTCACACAGGCGCGGATCTAGGATTTGGCTCTGGGGGGAGGGCGCTATCAGGACTGGGGGAGGGTCACTATCAGGCGAGTAGCACCTTATTATTGTTTGAAAAAGAGCACCAAGGACCTGCTTCAGGTGCCGTCGTATCCGCGCCTGGCTAGAAGTGTTAATATAAATACTTATAGCACTTGCGCCATCACAATTTTTAACCTTATGCACCCTGAATTACTCGAGCACTACATGAAAAGGTGTTTAATTTGCTTATTACAACTTAATTTACTTTAATCGCTGTTGTACAGTGTTGCCAGTCGCTATCTGCTTTTAGCCTGACTCTTTCTAGCCTCAATTCGCTTCTGCAGGGTTGCCAGCAGCGCTGCCAGGACATTATGGCCAGGGAGACGCTTGCCAAACAGCAGACGCTTCACCGAGTCATCGTACGTCAGAAGGGCTACCATATTCTGAAGAAGGAATCCTTGACAGTATTCCAAAAGCTGTGTGGCTCCATAAACCTGGAAATAATTTAATTGAATAAAGTATGGGAAACTACGAGAAATAACCTAGTTCGTACACTATCTGAAAGGCACCCATTTCTGAATAGATATTTTGGCGCTCGAACAAAGAGAGAGCGCCAATAGTTCGAGGCTGAAATGGGTGGTTTCATCCGAGTTAAACACTCTGCTTTTCATTTCGAATTAGACGTAATAAAAAAAAACGAAAACTTTTATTTTCAATACTTTTCTGCTCTAGAGTCTGCTCTACACCTACTACTAACACTACCTATATACCACTTTCAGCAAGCCACTTAGATAAACAATGACCCACTTTCAGGGTATAGGGAATGAAAAATACTTTTCTGCTCTACAGCAGAAATGTAACACTTTCAGTACATCACTTAGATGAACATTGACCCACTTTCAGAGTATGGGATGAAAAGGCAATATCAGAAGGCTTACCGCGAACCGAAAAAGAAATATCTGCCTCTCTGGCTTACATATTCGAGCGACAGAGAGTGAGATATTTCATGTTCGGTCCGCGGTACGTACTCGGGGGGCTACTGTGAAGCGAAAACGAATAGTATCTCCCTCTCTAACATACTTGCATATTCCAGCGACAGAGAGGGGGATCCTATATTTTCGGTTCGCGTAATTTATGGATGAGCACATTACAGATCCCGCCGCTCCAAGTCAAGAAGTCACCTAAAAATAGCACGACGCTCCCATGGTCCAAGCAAACAAGGTCTGCTACTCCGGATCCTGACACAAGCCTACGTCACTGTACAAGCCTGTACACACACGAACTCACACGACCGCCAACCACCGATAGGCTCGATAGTAGTGATGACGTAGGCTTGTGTCACTCGCACAACGATTTTTTCCCGGAGTGCCATACCTTCAAACATTTAAACATTTATTTGTCCAACATAAGTCTAATCTAAGGTGTTACATTTTGATTCTGTATCACTATGTGGTGCCATGGGGCATACAAATATTTTTGTGACATGCATTTGCATGCAGCATGCTATATAAACTCATGATGTCTTCTACCTAACATATAGTCTTCGATTCTTACATATCTAAGTATACTGTACTGGAAAATTGAAGTCAAATAATTGTATCCTAATATTCATTCAGTCGATCCGTTAAAAATTCTTGTATCGAATACTTTGTATTCTTGTACCTTGTATACTTGGATGCTCTATCATTCAGACGTACCTTTGCATGAATATATACGGACACAAGGTTATGCAGGTCCACGGACTTGGCGGCGCGCGCTTCGCAGTGCCTCTGCAGCGGCAGGAGCTGGAAGAAGGAAGCCGCCGCCAGCACTTCCAGCACGTCGGTCTCGGGGATTTCCAGCCCGGAACACCCCCCGGAGTACAGGTACTTCATCACTTGCTAAAAAGAAAATGGGTAGCACGTTACTCGTAGTTGAAATAAAAGTGTTCCGCTTAAAAAAGTGTCATTACAATTTGGACGCTCTGTCTTGGGCAGTAAACTCAGGACAGTTGTCAAATTGAAAGTTGTAGTGACGATTTAGGGTTGCTAACGGCGGGTTAGTTTTTGAGTTGTATTGTAAAAGTTTTTACCAGGAGTCACGCGGTACGGTGGTGGAAATAGAAATCCTTGCGTGGGATTTTGTTAGGGGGGCGTGCGAAAACCGTGAAAGTGTTTGGCAATAACGTGTGGGTGCTGTGGGTGGTGGCTAATATTTTATTCCCAGACAGAGAGAAGACTCCGGGAGGCCTCCTGTTGATGCTCAGCCTACGCTCAGGTGAAGAAGGAACCACCCCATTCACATGTAAGTTTTGGAACATTAAGTACTTAGTTTTAATTCCAGATCCATCTAAGTCGTTGACAGTGTTAATTCGCGGAAAACGACCGCTAATAACAGTAATGTTAAAAAATAAATAAATAATAATAATAAATATCAGGGGACAACTTTTTTTACACGAATCGAACTATCCCAATAGTAAGCTCAATAAGACTTGTGTTATGGGTACTATCAAGGAGTATATTGAATATTGGTACTATGACGACGATATATTTAATATACATATACTTTTAATACATAAAATACATCCAAGTCTCAGGAACAAATGTTTCTGCTCACCACAGAAACAAATGCCCTTACCAAGATTCGAACCCGGGACCTCCAGCTTCGGAGGCAGTAGTATCACTAGGCCGACGATAAATGATAAATGATGAGAGGACCAGTATCTGCTTAGTGTGTCTGCGCCACGACGGCCAGGAGACTGTATATACACGGCACTGACCTCGAAGATGTGGTATCTAATGTCGTTGATCTGCACGAGCGGCGGCGCGCCGGCGGCGGGCGGCGCGTCGGGCGGCGCGCGCGCCGGCGCCAGCATGGCGCGCAGGCGCGGCGACTCCGACACTAGCACGATCTTGTGCCCGTAGAACAGGCGCCCTTCCACTCTGTACGCAACAATAACACATATTTTAATACAATGCTATAACTGCATCTTACGCTGCCAGTATTCTGAGTGCAGTGTTCGCAACGGACCTATGACGGCTCTTCGAAACCAATATTGTTTCGATATTTCTATAAATTTTATTACTTCATAATTAATGGAACTACAGATTTATAAGTGTATCACATAAGTACTATTTCAATCTGTATATGACCGTTTGTTTCCTATATAAAGAAAAAAAAAATATTGCAACGCGTTCCGGGTGATAGTGTGACTGGGGCTGCTTCGCCTCGTTTCTATACCGCATCAAGTAGTTCTATTCATTCCGACAAAGATAGCGGACAAGCTTGACTGTGCTGTTGTTACACAGTGCAGGGCTGCATTTTAAATTATTTATTTTACATTATGATTTTAACACAGCTTAAAGGGTTGTACGAGTACTAAGTATTTGACCTAAGTACCTAGACGATCACAACTATTTATTTTTGATAATTTGTGAAAATGACACTTTCCTGCTCACTGCCTTGGAAGTGAGCTTAATGAAAACGACGGTGACCTGAAGGTGACGTCAGCGAGCGACGGGTTATTGACGTAGCTGGCGGCAGCTCCAGCTCCCAGCCATAGCACGCGCATATCGTGGTGGCACACGCCAGTGGGGCGAGTCTCACCTAAAGGTGACGTCGGCGAGCGAGGGGTTGTTGACGTAGGACGGGTCGACGCGCGCCGGCGCGGGCGCGGCCGGCGGCGGCTCCAGCACGCCAGGCACCGGCTCCCAGCCGTAGCAAGCGCACAGGATGTCTGCCAGCAACAGCACTGTGCCCTCCTTCTGGTGGCAGATCAATGAGGTGAACAATATATAGACTGTCAGGGCAAGCGCGCCTAACATGCTGTGAAAATGTCCCTCAATATTTATTTTATAGTTCGAATAACGAAGAACCGTGGTCTTTGATTTTTGTCGCACCGGGCTATTAAAACAAACTCTCTGAAATTTAAAACTATAGGTTCAAATTCTTAGCTCGCATGCGTGTATAAGTAAGTAGGTATTTATACGAGGGGTTAATCCTGGTTGCAATCTCAGCCTTAGTTACGAGACTATATAGGTCCTGTCATCTCAGTACCAACAAGAGAATAAAATGGCAATACCGTTTATAAAAGCTGGTAAAAGCCAAAATGAACTAACGAAGGAGCGGGATATTGATGTTTTCAATTGCAACATCACAACTATAAGACGGATATTAACAGACGAGTTTTTTAAGTGAGCGAGTCGCATGCGACTGCATGTTGCTTAATGGTTGTATAATTGTATATCTCTTATTAATATGTTTTACTTCTTAAATAGGTATTCATTGTATGCTAGTGGGTAACACGTTGTAAAATTTAGTGCTTACCACCATTTGTTTGTTAACCTGTTGCTACCGGTGGGAACCTATAATTGGCTCTCTGTTACTTAAGTTATATAACTAGCTTATATTATTATCCTGAATTGTTAGCTGTTGGTTCTCCAAATAATAAATAAATAAAAATGTAGTGTTGCCACGTTATTAGTATATTTGGTTCAACAAAGATAATTATTTACCTTACTGTATCTTAAAATGTTGAACAATAATGGGAGACACTCGTAGATGAATTGCTTGCTGTAGTGACTGTCATCCGATGGGCACACCTAAAATACAAAATGTATGTAAATACCATAGATGCGATCAATACTGATTAAATCAAGTGTCATGATAATACCAAGGAGAAGATAATCAAGAATTGTACCTGCAAAAAGTCCTGCAACAATTGGTCGATAACATGGTCTAGAGCCGCATCAGCCGCGGCTGCTAAGGACAACGTCCAGGCATGGAGTGACCATGGTACTCCCAACGCTCGCAGCTCTAATGTTATATCTGAAATATTACAAAACTTTGATACTACCGGTAATAAAAGAACCATGGTCTGCCTCGCGCCAAACTCATCCTTGTTTAAAAACTGACGATCACAATACACTTGCCTCAAAGTTGACTACGTGTAATTTTCAGTGACATGGTATATTGTGAAATAAAATAACTAATAGGTAAAAAACTTAAGTAAGGCCTCTCTTGTAGGTATCAGTTGTGGCGTGTTTGGATAGACACTTAATTAAAATTTGTAACACAAACGAAACAAATGCTTATTCGAGCACGCTACAAATACATACAAGAAGTTATTTACTTATGAGTCCGCAGGAAGCTCGGTTCTCCATACAAACGAAGTTTCGCTCTCATTTTAAAATGGCATGCTGGAATAATATGAAACTTTGTGCGACACACATACACACAATGGGATCTAGGCATACATACCTAGGCCGAGTTTCTGTTGCTTGAAATTATAAAGGAGAAAAAATATAGCGATTATTAAGGTTTTCATACAAGCCGTAAAAAACTCAAAAAGCCGCTGTATTTTATTTCTTTTACAATTTCTAGCAACAGAAACTATGGTCCGACCTAGATATGCCGGATCCCATTGTGTATACAAATTTTCATGTTATTCTAGCATGGCGTTTTAAAACGAGAATGAAACTACGTTTCTATGAAAAATCGCCTTAAGTTATACCTATAAATCAATTTATATACCTATGGCTGGGAGGTTCTATCTATATATTTATTTATTTATTTAATGCACAATTTAAATATACAACTTAATTAACACTATTAATATAACTGTTACATATTTATCCAGAAAAGCGTTTAGATTTCTATTCCGAGTAGAATGTACAAGCTTACCCAAATGGTCAGTCTCCGCCGCGTAGTACATGGCGTCCTGCAGCGCCCTCTGCTGCTGCTTGGTGAAGGCGGGGCGCGCGGCGGGCGGCGCGCCCTCGGCGAGCACCTCCTCCAGCGACAGCGCCGCGCCCGCGCCGCGCGCGCCGCCGCGCACCGCCGCGCGCAGGCACGCGCGCCGCCCGTGCGTGCAGCACACCGCCACCGCACTGCACAATCAATCAATCGTTTATTTTGCTTTGCTCGCAGAAGAGTCTTTTATAGTCTTTTATATCGTCGTCTAGTACCCATAACACAAGCCTTATTGAGCTTACTATGGGACTAGTTCGATTTGTGTAAAAATTGTCCCCTAATATTTATTTATTTATTTATTTATTATTATAGTCTTTTACACCACACCTTGCCAAAAAGCGTGTTTTTCCGCACGCTGCGCGTCCAGAAAAACCCACTTTTTGGCCAAGTGGTGACGTAAAATTGTGTACAAAACACGGGTCGTAAAACAGAAAGCCCTCTCTCGCATATTTATGGCCCTCGCCTGCGGCTCGGGGCGCAAACTTCTGCGATATCGGCCTTTCTTTGTTTTAAAACCCTTGTATCGTAATGTACTTATACTATTATAATGCGCACTTCTAAGGTTTGGGATTCTCTGCCGCCGTTTGTATTTCCGAGTTCAGAAAACCTAGACTTTTTTGAGGCACGAGTGAATAGGCATCTTCTCGGTGAGCTCGCTTCATCGTCGGCCTCATCTTTTCTCTCTTTTATACGGTCTTGTGGACTTCGAAGTGCCGTATTATAAGTAGGGGAGCCTGGGGTCAATTGAAACGTGGGTCATTTGGAACAAGTTCAATAACTCCGTGACGGATAGTCATAGCGTTGGGGGTCTCAGGGGGGAAAGAACCGGCGTTCGGGTTGAAACCTGTTAAGCAGTGCGCGTAGCGGCTCCAAGCGCGTCGGACATTTTAACGTGACTGTGTTACTTTTTCGACACCTAAAGTAAGTATTTTTCGTGTTTTTGTTTTGTTTATTGATCAAGAACCATTCACAATTTGTTACTGCGGTTTAAACTACTATAAGTATTTCAGTTTAATTAAAAGTAGTTTGTGCATGCCTACTGTGATTCGTATTTTTTTTTATGTAATTTAATGTTTGTAAAGAGGTTGATGGGGCAAAAAAACAAAAATATTGATGGCAATAGAAACATGTTTCAATTGACACCAGTATAAATAAAATAAATATAAATAAATACTGGGGGCAATCTCACAAATCGACCTATTCCCAAACTAAGCAAAGCTTATACTAGACGACGATATACATACTTATATAGATAAATACATACTTAAATACATAGAAAACATCCAAGACCCAGTAACAAATATCCGTGCTAAATGCACAAATAATTCCCTGACCGGGATTCGAACTCGGGACACAGAATAAGGAATAGTACAAGTACAGAAATTTCACTTCCTAACAAAAACGGCGTTTAGGCATAAGAAACGTGCCTACTCTCTGCATCTCTGTCTATTCCATAACTTGTATTCATTCACGCGCGGCACGTGTAGCCCTAGGGTTGTCACGCCAAAAATACTTCAATGAGGCAAAACATGTTCTACCTCACCAGATGTCGCTTAAGTACAGTGAACCGAAATTAATGAAGTACATGTTACTTCACATGAATATAGCGTTCATGGCCCAGTGATAGTTTTTAGTTTTCATTGTATACCTATACTACTACCATGTTTTTTCCACATATTCTCTTGCTTGTGGAGAAGATATGGAGGGTTGGGGGTTTGGTTGAGGGGGACACCTAACTCTAACAAAAATTGACATTTTATAAATTACTAGCTGTTGCACGCGACTTCGTCCGCGTCTCCTATTGGTCGCAGCGTGATGTTATATAGCCTAAAGCCTTCCTCGATAAATGGGCTATCCAACACAAAAACAATTTTTCAATTCGAACCAGTAGTTCCTGAGATTAGCGCGTTCAAACAAACAAACAAACTCTTCAGCTTTATAATATTATAGTATAGATATCACGCAAACGAATAGCGTAATCTATACTATTATAAAGCTGAAGAGTTTGTTTGTTTGTTTGTTTGTTTGAACGCGCTAATCTTAGGAACTACTGGTTAGAATTGTAAATTATTTTTCTGTTGGATAGTCCATTTATTTAGGAAGGCTTTAGGCTATATAACATCACCCTGCGACCAATAGGAGCGAGAACGCGGACGAAGTCGCGGGCAACAGCTAGTCATTTAATAAATCTCATATTTTTTTAACGAACCATGTAACGTTACCAAACACGGTGGGTTTTGCAAGAAAAAAAATGCATCCCCATTTTACGTGTAGGGGAAGTACCTTCAAACTACATAATATTGGGGGACAATCATCAAAATACATAATATCGTGTTACATATGGAAGAGCTCATTGTGTGCATCTCAAATATATATTTTTTGTCATTTTAATATAATTATTTAGAAATTATTAAAGAAAAGAGCCAAAAAATTACCATTCCCCCTTCATCTCTCAAAAAAAAAATACATTTCAAATCATCAACCAACAGGTTTTGTCGGACATACAAATCAACACATCACATACAACAGGTCATCTTCTTAAGTTTCTCAGGTATAGGTACCTACACTTAGTCCGTGTTTCAAATGGCCACAACACAATAATGGACAACTATCTATCTAAATAGGACAACTATTATGTAGCTAATCAAGTAAAATAAATTGAATAACGCGTGTTTCATTTTCAATAAAATTACAGTTAGGTACTTAATAAGTAAATCGGCGGAAATGTACCTAACAAAGTAACCAGGTGGTTCGTATCGTATTCATTTGTATTGTTGTTGTACATTGTAACTTACAACTTGATAATTTTAAACACCAAGGTTATACTAAATAAGTACTTATTATTACATATACCAAACTAAAAGAAAAACTTACCGTTCACAATTTGTAGGTAATTGAAAAAAAGACACACCAACGTTCCTTCGGGTATTTAAACAACCATATACAGAACGTGTGGTGCCGGTTATAGGTTTCATCGTGTTTTTTTTTAAATTACACAAAAAAATACGTTAGCGCGGTTCGTCGCGATCAAGTCGGCGGCGCGCGGCAGCGGATCACGACGGGCACGTACGCGCGGACCGGACGGCGTCGGCCCGCGACTGACAGCTAGTTTCGGGGATTTCGAGCGTTAGGTTATTAACGCGGCGCGCTCCACCCATTGCAAGCCCCTTGCTCGGGACCTCTAGCTTCGGAGGTAGTATCACTATCAACTAGGCTAAACAGGCCGAAAATGTATATGTGTTGAGTATGTGTGTTTAATTTTAGGATAAAACAATGCCTATTATATTTTTCCAGCCGTCAACTACTAATTTTTACACAAGTCAGTCAACTATTTTTTTGTCAGAATCAACCAGGCCATTTCTGCTTGCTCCACCAAGGGTGTCTGCAAGGGGTAGAAAAAAGAGAAAGTCTACTGAAACTGAACAAAAGGGTAGCAAAAGACGGTCAAAAATCGTTATAAAAAATTTGAGTGGAAGAAATAAGAGGAAAAGAACGAAACAAACTAAAAAACTACTTGTTCTGAATTGCTTTTGCCTTGTTTGCATGGAAAGCTTCGGGGCCAGCAGACGTGGAGAAGGTTGGTGCAATGTTCTGGGTGTGAGCTATGAATCAGATTAATTTGTTTTTTTTTTATTTGTTACCTATATAATAAGTTCCTAAAAAAATGTTAGTCTTTATCATATATATTTGCACCGTGTATATTTGCACCTATGGTTAGGGCTAGGCATTGTAGGGCTTTAGGGTTGTCTAGGGTTGTTAGGACGATAGGACAGTTAGGTTGGTAGGCTACAGCTCTTCCCATAGTTTGTTGGTAAAATCACCTACTTGATTTTACAATAGTTAAAATGAAAAAAAAATACAGCTCCTTCAGCGAGTTTCATTACATTGCGGGTTATCGTGGGATAATGAGTTCAATCGATCTGTCAAACCGCGCAATGTAGTGAAACTCACATAAGAGACACGTACGTGTTTAAATAAGTCTCAAGTTTGCCAGAGCTCCCGAGGATGAAATGCTAGTGCTTTCATTTCAACACAACGAATCAGCCGTTGATCCCGGCTGCTGTCTACGACAGCAGTCGTTAAGCCAAGACCTCTAACTTGGCTTACGGGCGGCTTGAGAACTTCTAACAGTCAAGTTGCCCACTCACTTGACAAAGGGGGGTCGAAGTTGCACCACGTCCGTAGGGAGTACCCACCGTTACCCTACACGTGACCCCTGGGTGGTGCTAAAAGTGCAACAAAAACTGGCAACCGTACTTGTCTTCTCGAAGATCTCACGGTTCGTAAATATATGCCATACGATTAAATAAAAAACAACGAATCTTCAAGTCATAGTGGGATCTAGGGTTCCGTACTCAGGGTAAAACGGCACCCTATTTATTACTAAGACTCCGCTGTCCGTCTGTCCGTTTATGTCACGTTTTAGTACATTTCGGCCATATAACGTGACGGCCATATAAGCTATCGTGCTAGAGGCTACAAATACGATAGCCCTCATTTGAATCCTCCATACAGACGCCAGACTTCGTGTCTGAACAGCAGCGGCAGCCGATGACCTATTCAAATATGAAATCTGTAGTGGGGCGCAATTGAATGTTTTCTGGGAATGTTAATGAAATATTTACATCTGTAAAAACTATTAGATAGTTATAATCGAACCTACATAATGACTAATACGTATATAAATTTTATCGCTATAAGAGTCGACTGCCTTTGAACCCTGCTGGCCATAATGATGTTTACGTTTTTTGCACCTTCATCATGTCAGCCGAAAGACGTCCACTGCTGGACATAGGCCTCCCCCAAAGACTTCCACAATGACCGGTCCTGCGCCACCCGCATCCAGCGGACACCCGCGACCTTCACCAGGTCATCGGTCCACCGTGTGGGGGGCCTGCCCACGCTACGCCTTCCGGTACGTGGTCGCGACTCGAGAACCTTTCCGCCCCAACGGCCATCGGTTCTACGTGCTATGTGCCCCGCCCACTGCCACTTAAGACTTTTTGCACCTTATTCCAGTGTAATAAAGTCAAAAATAATATACATTTTTGAACTCGACGGTACCTGTAACATCCGTATTGGGCAGCGGCACTATAACACAGAGCATCGTTTAGCTGCGTCGATAGGAACGGATCTGCCCCATGAGACAGCAGGAGTTGTACCAATTCTTGATTACCAGCACCGCAGGCGACCTGTTTGAAACATAGAATTAGGTTCCTCATTATTCAGAAGTCAGCTCTTTATTGAAATCAAAATCTTAACAGGGAACTGAAAAAAAATATTCTGGGGTTTCTTGTTCCCAAATTAACGAAATGAGTTAATATTTCATACTACTTAAAAATTTGAAATGTTGTCAACTTCTGTCATTAATCCTTAAGTCTCTCTACAATCATAGGGTGTAGAGAGACTTAAGGATTAATGACAGAAGTTGACAACATTTCAAATTTTTAAGTAGTATGAAATATTAACTCATTTCGTTAATTTGGGAACAAGAAACCCCAGAATATTTTTTTTATATTTTTATAGCCATTAGTTTTCTCAATATTCACGAAAATGTGAAGAAAGCCCATATCGTACTAATGATGTCATTACTATGAAATTGTGAAAGTCACAGCGGACAAAAAGAACAGCAGCTCACTTTCTTTAGTTTTGTCTTGGTAACAGTGCTTCTGTTTGATTTGTTACGCTGTGACGCCTTACTTGTCACTTACTCTCTTTTAGAATGAGGAACTTTTGAAATTGATTTATTTATATGAAATGGGATATTTTCGAGAATTTAAAAATGTGGTTTTACTTAACTTTTTATCCTCTATTGGATTTCATCGGAAAAAAGTCAGCTTAAAAAAATGAAATGTTGTCAATTCGTCGGTTTTGGTCCTTCGAACCGGATTTGAACCAGTAACCTATATTTAAATGAGTGCTTCCTGACTGGTGCGGGTTGCGTGGAAGCGGGGCGATACGAATGCAATACTGCATCTGCTTCCACGTATGATATTACTACTGCGCAAACTGCGTACTTTTTATACATAACTAACTGTAAATTTTAGTCTATAGTTTTAACATTTGTACAAAAGTTATTCAATATTTTTATTTGTATTTGTATTTTGTAAGGAAACCTCCGTGACATCAGTAAGCTCGCGTCAAAAAACCAAATACCACATATACTTGTGCATTGCGGGCAAGCGAGCACGCCATTGTCATAATTCTAAACTTATCACCGCAGGTGATCGGGCTTTAATCTCATCAAGCTTGGTGTGCAACAAACTGGCAACCCTACTGTCTTCTCGGAAATCTCACGTTTCGATATAATTGCCATAAGACAAATAAACAATCAAGCTTGGTGTAATAAAGATGGTCGGAGGAGGAGGTGGTTGTATACAAAGAGAGATTGTTTTAGTAAAGAGCCGTATAAAATAACCTTTATACATAATCGTCTACCCAATTTACATATACACATATGGTTATCGCTTATACAAACAATATGCGTTTATGTCGCAATAAACTATTGTTACTGCCTAACATACATTGGCATTGAGCTCAATGCGCCGTTGAGATTCAAAGTCATCAACTTTGGTATTAATTATAGCCCTCCACTGTTCGCATGGCCGTATGCCGCTCCCACAGCCAGAGCGCTCGTAGCCCAGCGGCACCCGCCTACCGCGTGCGGTTTGCAAGGTTAAGCAATGTGGGCGCAGGTCAGTTCTTGGATGGGTGACCGCTTTGAGTGGTTACTAACTGAGCGCTCTCGTGCTTTGGAAGGCACGTTAAGCCGTTGATCCCGGCTGCTGTCTACGACAGCAGTCGTTAAGCCAAGTTAGAGGCCTTCGGGCGGCTTGAGAACTTCTAGCAGTCAAGTTGCCCACTCACTTGACAAAGGGGGGTCAAAGTTGCACCACGTCCGTAGGGAGTACCCACCGTTACCCTACACGTGATCCCTGGGTGGTGCTAAAAGTGCAACAAAAACTGGCAACCGTACTTGTCTTCTCGAAGATCTCACTGTTCGTAAATAAATGCCATACGATTAAATAAATAAACAGCCAGGGTTATAAGTGGTACTTTTTCATATGTCACTACAGCACATCTTTCTGCCTGAGGAGTTGGCCACCTTGCTTCCACTTGCCCTCCTGAAGCTCCGAGTGGAAAATGCGCTTAGCGTCTCGTTGGTCTTGGTACATCCCCCTATGCTGGCCCATAAGCCCGCAGAGGGAGGTTGTCCCCAAATCAGTCTGTATCCAGACGCTAAGCTGACTAAAACCGGACACAAAAAAAGGTCCTGGAAGCTAACGGCCTAGCTATTATTAAGTTTTCAAGGTACTATCAAAGCTTACCTGTAAAGGAGTTAACGTGCAAACATCCTCCCCTCTGGCCGGGGCGCCGTCCACTCTCGCGCCGGCTCCCAGCAACTTGCGCGCGCACTCCACCGCGCCGCCGCCGCCGGCGCCACTGCACGCGTACACCAGCGCGGTCCAACCTGGCAGATACAATAGATAGGGTACTAGATATTTTTTTTGCCTAGAAAAATGGCGCACTCCCCGGCCAAGATTCATTTTGGCCGGGGAGTTGAGTTGTTTTTTAATACCACGTCGGTGGCACACAAGCGTACGGCCAGCCTGATGGTAAGCGGTCACCGCAGCCTATGGACGCCTGCAACTCCATGGGGTTACAAGCTCGTTGCAGACCCTTTAAAAATGTGTTTACTCCTAATCGTATTTATTATTATTGTCTTAAGAATGTTGTACATTAAACGTTGAATTAAAATAAAATCCTACGCAGTATGAAATACATTAAAAAAATCCTTTAATGTTCCTACTAAAGCGATCCAATGGCTGTATAGTGTCACAATGCTATAAATGAAAAATCTCTTTGCGTGACTCTTTGAAGAGTAACGGCAAAATTTTTTTTTTTTTAAGTGGCTCATCAATTAAAACCCATGGTGACTGTACATATATTTATGAACTCGACTGTAACATGAGCAGATGTGTCAAAAGAAAGGACATCTAGACTTTATCACGTTCCAGTGACAAGGTTGGTTGATCCTTTGTAGTGAAATGACAACAAACCAGCAGTAGGGGGCGTGTAGACGGGCGACTGCGGGCCGGGCGCGCCGTGCGGGGAGCGGGGGGAGAGCAGCGACGCGTGCGGCGCCGCCACGCCCGGGGTTTCGATGTTCGGGTCCGCGCCTGACTCCAGGAGCATCTACAGACAAAAGGTTAGATCTTTTGAGTACTCTCTGGTTGGTGTTGCTGTTTTAAGGCACCTTGGAGGTGCAAAGAGCCGTCTCGTCTTCAGCCACGCTTTTGGCCTCAGTCCAGCTCAGAACAACTCAGAGCAGCACAGCTCTCTGGTACTGATTCATAATTTTATTTGAGAAAAGGATTTGAATAGGGTGCAAGAATCGGATTGGAAAAAGTCTTGTGTGCGAGTAGATAGCATAAGCTACATGATTACCCATACATTAGCATGCCATTGCCTTTAGGTTTGATTTTATCCTATGCTGACATCGATCGCTGACGTTGATCGAACGTACGAAGAAACAGCGAGCTCATCGACCGATGGCAGTATAGAAGGAAATGGAACCTAAGCAAGGGCATTGCCGTTCTAATGTGCAGGTAATGTGGCTTATGGTATCTACGTGCACCCGACCTTTTATGATCGAATTCTTGCACCCTGTTCAAAGTTATCGTGCTATCTAACAGTCGGAGGTGAGGTAGCAAAAAGCAAACCGTTGCTATCCCATTTCATTTGCTGTGTTAGACCCTGCCTGTGAATGCGAGAGTAGGATGCGATTAATACACATTGAACAAATTGAAAGACCACGTTAAGCAGCGGCAGCAGAAGGAAAGGTGAAATGTTTGTAGCGCAATACATACTACCACTAAAACGGTTAAATCACGCATGAATTTTCACTCTGGGTGACATGTTTCGAACTCTTGGAGAGATTTCCTCATGATGAATACATACGCGGCAAAGGTAGGAGAGCACGGTTTACCTTAGCCGCGTATGCACTCATCCTGAGGAAGAACTCCCGAAGAGTTCCATAGCGATAGTGGTATAGTTTTAAACATGACTCAAGAAAGTTTTAATTTCAACAATACTAAGTACATACGGGGTGGATCGATGTGGAAACTTACCGCTACAATTTGGTCATCTCCCGCCAGCGATGCCTTCATCAAAACAGTTAATCCTGAAGCATCGGTGGCGTCTAGACCAGTCGAGGGTAAGAGCGCCTTAACCCCGCCAACGAGGTCTGGTCGGCCGCTGAGCAGCGCTCTCTGGGCCAGCCCTAAGGCCGCCCGAGAGAGCTCGTCCGGGGTACGTGTACAACGAGACCAGGCGGGTTCTAGGGCCTCTTCCAATCTGCCAAGTAATAGTACATTACGATACAAGTGCAGAAAACAGGAAATTCGCAACGAGTGGTGATAAATTGAAACACGACCGAAGGGAGTGTTGTAAATCGACACGAGTTGCGAATTACCTGTTCGCACGTGTATCGTACAACGTTTTACAGTACATATAGCTCTTTAAAGTTTCGACAGATGCACGTAATCTGCTGATTACCTCACTCGTGCAGTAATGTAGCACCATATGTAGGTACAGTATCAGGTATGCGAATACAATGTCGAGGACTGAGCTAAGTGAAAAAAATAGTTCGGAAAGCTTACCCCACTACCATGTGGGATTCACGGCTAGAAAGAGAGCTGGTCTGTAACAGTAAGTTGATGCAACCTATCCTAATTACTGTTAAAATATTTATATACGCGTGTAACACGAAGTTTATTTATTTACCTCAACTACCGAGGTTTCGACACGGGTTTCCCCGATCATGTTCGCGGCATAAACTAACGTTCCAGCAAGTTGTCAAGGAGTTATGGATACACAATATTTAACTACCCCACAAGTATCCTAAGGGTGAGTTGCACCAATTTACGATCACATACCGATGAACGTTAAATATGCCGCCGGCAGCTGTCATCCCATACAAACTTGTCAATTTTTCCACACATTCAGATTTAACGAACACCGCTTACGATTACAGACGGTTTGGTGCAACCCAGCCTAAGTATTCTTACGTGATAGGTCTCGGTGGGCAGTCTGCGTGGGGCAGCAGCAGCCTGGCAGCCTGGATGACGTCATCAGCATCAGGAACTGCAGGTGGTGGCCGCAACGCTGCATGAGCTCTGTGGAATCGAGGCATTGGACACTTGTAAAGTCGGGATCGCAAATATTTGTGTACCTTAACAAAGTGAATAAAAGAGAAATATCACCACCATATCAGCCCCTGCTGGACATAGGCCTCCCCCAATTTCATGAGGGGTAAATGCCATAATCGCCACGCTTGGCATGCGGGTTGGCGATCGCAGTAAAGATCTCTACCGCACGCCGGGGCTACTGCTGCCCATCCCCCGGTGGTTTTGGTCGTAGTTTTAGTACTTACCCGGGTCCCCCGCGTGAAAAGAGAACATGACTTTATATTGTTTAGGGCGCGAGTTTAGGACCAGTTAAAACTGCTTGGTAATGGAAAGTATAGTCTGGCCGCCATCGCATTTTAGTACCATACTTAGATGTGACGAATGTCACGAATGGCGTTTAGAATTGATTGAATCAGACGTAGTAACGTCTGATTCAATCAATTAACAAGTATGTCGGAAATGCACGACAGACGACGAACTGCAGTTCAATTCTTTATGTCATGAACCTGGTAGCATATTCTTGACCCTTCACAAGATGAAATACGCAAATTAAATAAAACAAACCAGATTAAGCGATTGAAGCGTGTCCGTTTTAGCTTACGCAAAAAAATTTTTGTATGTCTGGATATCCGTCTGTTCTGGAAGCTTTTTTTCAACCAATTGCAGAGCTCATTTTTCAACCGATTCTCGTGAAATTTTGTGAGTAGGTTCGATAATTATATGTAATTTATTGTCAATTCAGTTTGAAGAGCGCTCGTGGCCCAGCGGCACCCGTCTACCGCGTGCGGTATGCGAGGTTAAGCAATGTGGGCGCAGGTCAGTTCACGCTGTGCCTTCCAAAGCGCTCTCGTGCTTTGGAAGGCACGTTAAGTCGTTGATCCCTGCTGCTATCTACGACAGCAGTCGTTAAGCCAAGTTAGAGGCCTTCGGGCGGCTTGAGAACTTCTAACAGTCAAGTTGCCCACTCACTTGACAAAGGGGGGTCGAAGTTGCACCACGTCCGTAGGGAGTACCCACCGTTACCCTACACGTGACCCCTGGGTGGTGCTAAAACTGCACCGAAAACTGGCAACCGTACTTGTCTTCTCGAAGATCTCACGGTGCGTAAATAAATGCCATACGATTAAATAAATAAATAAAATTCAGATTTCCGCTCCCCTATAAAAAAAAACAAAAACTGAATCGACAAAAAACTCCATATCATTATCGAGTCGTTAATAACTTGGAGAAGTGTTTCGTCCCTAGGAGGCATGATCAGCAGAGGCTGATTGGAGATGTTGCTTGCTCCGCGTGCGCCGGAGAAGTATAAAGCGTACCACACACTGCAGCGGCCTGCGGTGGCGGCCAGTCGTACGACTCGTACGAGTACACTATGACAATCTAGGCCGCGTGTGTCTGAATGATTGTTAGGTTTGTCTTTTTTTATACCACGTCGGTGGCAAACAAGCTTACGGCCCGCCTGATGTTAAGCGGTTACCGCAGCCTGTGGACGCCTGCAACTCCAGGGGTGTTACATGTGCGTTGCCGATCCTTTAAAAATGTATACACTCCTTTCTTGAAGAACCCCATACTGTAGTTCATCGGGAAAACCTCGGCAGGGAGCTCAGTCCACAATCGGAGCGTCCGAGGGAGGAAGTTCCTCTGAAACCGTACCGTGCGCGACCATTTTGGTTAATTTAAGTCCATTTAGGTGTCATATTGTACT
The DNA here is from genome assembly GCA_905163555.1 of Notocelia uddmanniana. NCBI lineage: Eukaryota > Metazoa > Arthropoda > Insecta > Lepidoptera > Tortricidae > Notocelia > Notocelia uddmanniana. Next base: position 32,275,421 of record LR991055.1, read on the forward strand.
ACTGGCCGCCACCGCAGGCCGCTCCAGAGTGTGACACGCTTTATAAAGTGACACAACGCACCTGATGACGCGCACCCACTCGCCGAGCGGGGGCAGTGCACCCGCGCCGCGCTCGCCCCAGAGACCGTTGGCGCAGCTGGCCGTAGACGCTGTGTTCGAATTGTGCTCCAGCTGCAATTCAAATTATGGAATGAACATTTTCATAGACATTTAGGAGGTAAACCTACTCTTGTAATGTAAGACGCTTTTTTGCCTTCGATTAAATTTCAAGTCATTAAATTGGTAAGTTAGTCTATTCATATTACCAATTATTACAAAATCCGCAACAGGCTTCGTCAACACCGTCAAACTAACCTAACCTAATCTAAAGGACCGCCTCGGATCGTAGATGGCTCAAAAGTTCCCATGATGCTGGCGGCGTTGCCCCGCTGAATGGCCAACGAAATCTGTTGAGCCAAAAACGATCCGGAACGAGGATCGTAACCCCTCTCACTCAGCCGCCGACCCACATCTCTTAAATTGGTTGGTTGAACGAAGTAACCACTACCATCATTCCGATGTGATTTAGAGATGATGCTTTTCGTGAACAAATCGTAGGTACTATCTTTATCACAGAAAAAAACGTATTGCAATTGAGTCCATGGGCCGGTTAGCGACCAGCTAATTTAACTGAAAGGATTTTGTCTCGTTTTTGTGACGCGGTGGATCAACCTGCGAGCAACGCATGAAGTAGTAGAGCGCGCGCTCGGCGGCGGGCGACAGCGGCGCCAGTCGCGGCGCCACGCGGCGCAGCACCGCGCGCAGCTCGGCGGCCGAGCCCGCGCACGTCGTCAGCAGCACCGACGCGCCCGACCCGGAGCTGCCGTTGGACTCGGCTGACGTGCCGGACCCACCTGGATTCATCATGATCAATGTAGGCTGGTGGTCGCGTTTATTGCATGATAAGCTAAATCATTGTCTGATACCACAGATATCAGAGTAAAGCACATCGGCTCGTTTAAGTTGAACGATTTCTGTACATCTGATTTATTCTCAGTGATGCAAAAATCAGTACCGAATAATGAGAGAGACAGATAAGTGATATCTAACAGGTCTTCATCTGTCAGTGTCTCCGTTTTCATAAATGCAAATTGTACTGTCAGTCTGTAACGTTTTGGTTTATATGGGATTTGACATTTTAGTGTGATTTTAAATGGAAACAATTCGTTAACAGCTGAAAATAATTTTACTATCTGTCCCGTACTAACTCATCTTGTTTAACTATAAAATCCTTATAGTAAAAGAGACAACTGGTGGAAAACGACGTGATGCCGAGTTCCCATGATAATGAAAGCACGTTACTAACTAGGCGACTAGATGACTTTTCTCATCTCCGCCCCTCGCCGGCCATAGTCGCCTAGTTGGTAGCGTCTATTCGTGGATGCAACCTTAGCTGTCATGCTGCTTACATTAAATTTCATATCCAAAATTTTGAGCGGTTTGGTTAAAGGCGCTGATCCGAGGCCGAGTTGATAAAGTTAACCTAGTAGCAATTCTTTGTTTACATATCAAATTACCCTTGGAAAGATAAATTCATATTCTCCATTTTCTTACCAGAGCCATTAGTGGTGATGCCAGAATCATGGCTAAGTCCCAGTTGCCTGTGTTCTGGTCGCGAGGCATTGGATGATGAACCCGAACCCATGGAGCTCATAGACTCCCAACGAGAAAGTGACAGTGCTCCTGTAACCAAGAACATCAATGTTGAAAATTTCAGAATTGGGACTACTGCCCACTTCCTGACATCAATGACAGGAGGCCTGAGCTCCGCAGTGGGACAAATGTAGGTTAATGATGATGAGCAGTTTACCTGACGCGACCCGACCGGCGTTCAGATGGCTGTAGGGTTGTAGCAGACCCCACAGGTCTGCGCAGTTGGCGACCGCGTGGTCCACCACGGCCGGGGAAATTGGACCCGTGGCCGCACTACTGCCCGCTATTAGCGCTATCTCTTCCAGAAGCGTCTCCATTCCGGCACAGAGATAGATTGCTGCGTATCTGCAAACATGTTAGGAATTAACAGGTTATGGGTTTTGTGGTGCGCGTGCCGCGGCCGTTGGAGGGGACCATCGCGTGTGCTTGTTTCTGGCCGAAGAATCTGGCCCTGAGGAATCGACGGAACTCCTCAAATGTCATCGGCCCATATAAAGTGAGTTAGTCGGGATCTGTAGCAACCACCTCATTTGCTATTGGAAAGCAGTACAGGTGGTGAAGTGGGAAGGATATGTACAAATGTCATGTGTGTGGCATAGCTAAGTACAAAATTGGAGTCAGTTTTTTTTGGTATAAATTATTGTTGTGTTAGCTGACAAGTGACGTCATCCGAACAAGGCACGTGCAAGACACCTGCAAGGTGGCGTGACATTGGCAGAGAGTGGGAATAGTGGGGAGAACCGCATTTATTACAGCCAGCCGGTACGATTTTGACTTCACTCTCACTCCTTTGTAGATTTCAGGTTTTATTTAATCAGTTGAAGAAATAATTGTACTTTGTTTTGAATAAATTGTTTGAGCTGACATAAAAGTTTTCATTAAGGCTGAGTTGCACCAACTTACGATCACAGACCGATCAACGTTAAACATGGCGCCGGGAGCTGTCATCCCATAGAAACTTATCAAACTTTCTATACATTCAAATTTTAACGAACACAACTTACGATTACAGACGGTTTAGTGCAACCCAGCCTAAAATCGCAATAGTTAAAAGTTGTAAAGTTATCTTACTCATGAACGAAGGAGGCGACGCGCACGTCGAGCATCCACCGCTGGAAGCGGCCCGGCGCCAGGCCCGTGCGCGCGCGCGCCGCCGAGCCCAGCCGCCGCGCCGCGCTGCCCGACGTCGCGTACATCGTCGCCGCGCGCTGGCAACCCTGCCGGTGGTCGTATTCAAGGGTCATCGTGTAATCTAGTCAACTAAGGGATATACTACTCACAAGGAAAGGTACCCAACTGACCGGCTGCGATTTGATTTATTTTTGTATTATGTTACCTATATAGAGTAGTCTAAAATAACGGACACGTATTTTTTTTAGCGGCCCAAACTCATCCATTCGGAGAAATTATCCTCCAAAGTACTAAAAAGTGACCAAAACCGTTAATTTCTGTAGAGAGTTTTGTTAAAGCAAATTGTTAGTTATAAACTTTACTGGCTTGATTATTTATGTTGGAGAACATGAAAAAATAATGGACCCGTGTTTTGTCATTTCCTCTTAAACTTATATTTTACATAAAAAAACACCTTCTAAGTTTCATACCGAATGAGAAATTGTGATGTAATTGCCATACTGCACAAGTGCACAACTTTTCCCATTGAAGCAACCACGTAATCACAAAAAAGTAATCTCATTGTAAAACCTCGAGAGTTGATCAGCCTAAAAGTATGGGACCACCAGGGAACTTTTCTTCTCGATTTTCATATTGGTGCCATGGGAAAAGTTGTTCAGTATGACCATCTACAACACAATTTCTCATTCGGGATCACGACCCCGAAATCAACCAGTATGGGGTTGGGTAGCAGCCACCCCAGTCTCTTTGAGAATGCAACCAGAAAAATGATAACATGAGAGGTGAGGAGGAGCTCTGGTTTTACCTATGTATTTTATAGAAACCACATCAGTCGAAGCCTAAGGACGTGATTTTATAATAATAGTTAATAGGTAAACTACCTTAATGCAGGCATCAGCCAACGGCGTGCTGAGAACGATCCTGAAGGCACCGGCGACTTCGTGCTTCGAGCAGAAACCGAAGTTCTGCGACAGTCGTTGGGCTTCTCGAGATATTCGGACCAAGGCTCTGAAATTATGATAAGACATTCACATTACTTGTCTATACGGAATAATCTCTTGTCAAGCCAGCGGGCCAGCTGTATTTTCTTTAGTTTCTTCGTTGATCTAGTGCTGACAAATGTATTTCAGATTTCCTTAGCTATTATATCTCCTTACCTTTGTAAGAGATACGCGAGCCTAGGCGGTGCGTCTGGCGCCAACCTGGGTGCCAGCTCCCTGCACCGTCCAGTTTGCAGCGCCCGATTCACCTCACTCGCCGTCCACGGTACAAAACGCAGTTCCACTAATCTGGTACAGAAGAAGAATCATCATCATCCTAGCGTTAACCCACTAAAGTTGCATCCTAAAGGATGGTCAGAGTCCGCTACGTAATCCCAAGAATAGGAGTAGACACTAGTTTTTATGGAAGCAGGTGTCAGCGCTGTCATCTGACCTTCCTTTAGACCTAGGAAACTAGACCTTATTGGGATTAGGCTTGTCAAGTCATTGGGCAACTTGACTGTTAGAAGTGCTCCAGCACGTACGCGTTCCAAAACACGGGAGCGCTCAGTTAGTAGCCACTCAAAGCGGTCCCAAAACAAGTGCCAACAAGTCTAACTTTTGTTTATTTTGTGATATCATCGTTGTTGTCAACACAGTTCCCTAGCATCAAATGGATGAATGGTGAACTTACCTATTGTGTGAATCCACCCACACAAACTCATCAGCACTGGTGACGTTCGTGCACACTGTGTCCAAAGATGGCTGCCGGACGAGGGGGGCCCTGCGGCGACGAGCTTCTGCTGCGCTGCCATTATCTGTAATTCAATCCATATTTAACTTAACACGTTGCCTGCCGTAAGCATCACCGGTGCGATCACGTAATCTTCTCTGTGCGGCCATGAGCATATTCACCGGTGGGATGGGATCAAATGCATCACTAAATTTGTATGGGACTAAACTAAACTTTAGCTGAAGTATGGTAGGCAGCCAACGTGTTAAAAGGTGTGATCCATATTGGTAGCATCCGAATCTATACTCATTTATTTCGGTGATAAGTTGATAGAGATGGGGACATAACTTCAATCAACATGGCCGCAGCGTGTCGTTAAGTCCAAATACTTATCATAACATGCGTTAACATTTATGAAATTCTTAGGACCATATTTGTCTTAAGTGTTTTAAATCTTTCTGTGTCCACATACCTATTATTGTATAGAGTTATAGTCCTTATAGTCCAGCTCTAATTGTTAAGCTTTATTTCATAAGTCTATGTTGAGCTGTGAGAGGATTAATTGGTGCGTGACACATGAGATATTAAAATTTGAGTTTTCTAGTGGTACCTTGTGCGTCATTGTTGCTGCCACCGCCACCGCTGGAAGCGCCGCTGGTGGCAGTGCTGCTGCTGTCTCGAGACCGCAGCGTCAGCTGCTTGATGGCAGATCTGATGTCCTCCAGCCCTCCGCCACCGGGCCATGGTGACTGTAACTGAGGCAATAGCGCGATTTATAACTAGGCATACCTGTAGTTGTATGAGAGCATGTCTTCGCCTACAAACTGTTCAATGTAACTCCTTATGGCGCCTGTACAATCACGGCGAGACAGAGACTTCCCTTTCTTACCCTCTTCTTATCGTTTCAAGAGTACAGCAAACGGGTCTCGCTGTCTCTCGCCATAGTGTAACTACACGCGGCATGAAGAAATAAACGAGTAGATTTTTTTAATATAGTTTAATTGTCATGTCGTGTTTGAAGAGATGTGGGGCTAGTGTCATCCCGCTCATATTTGGATCAACCGCGATCAAGTATCAACAGACAGACCGCATCCAAATATCACAATTACTTACCGTTAAGTAGCTTTCGTTAGACAGAAGGACTTGATTATACCTAACCTTATTTTCAAGGGAGAGACATCAATAGCTGGTGGTACTTGATGTTATAACATATACACAAAAGACAAGAGGCACAGGAAGAGCGACAATAGAAAGATTTCTATAATAAATAATAATAAAATATCTTTATTTAGCTTTATTTGCTACCGTACATATGTAATGTCCAGACATTTTTGCATACCCTTTGTGAGGGACTGGAGTCTGAACTAGGTGGCCCTCACCCCGGAAGCTAGTGAATTGTAGCAATCTTACAAGGTTTGGTAGGTATTGTGAGATATACAGATGAACAAATTAAGCGTACAGCAAGCATGCAAAGGCTCTGGGGCCAACGACAGTTGCTTGGAAGTTGTATTTGCAACCAATTTAGGAAACGGAAACGTTTGACTTTACGTTTATAATAATAATAATAATAATAATAATAATAATATTGGGGGACAATCTTACACAAATCGACCTAGTCCCAAACTAAGCAGAGCTTGTACTATGGGTACTAGACGACGATATACATACTTATATAGATAAATACATACTTAAATACATAGAAAACATCCAAGACCCAAGAACAAATATCCGTGAAAAATGCACAAATAAATGCCCTGGCCGGGATTCGAACCCGGGACCTCTAGCTTCGGAGGCAGAGTCACTACCAACTAGGCTAAACAGGTCGTCGTTTAACAGGAGTGATGGCACAATGTCAATACAGCGTGTAATTATATCCGAAGTTAATTCCCAATTAAGGACATCCAGTTGTGAACCCTGTGGCCTGTGTTCACTCCGCACATGCGCCGACTGTGTGCTTAATGTCATTTTTGACGTAAATTGTACTAGCATGACATCTGTCAAAAGATCAGTCTTATTTCTCGTAGACTATAACCAGAGCCCTGCTGTCCTTAGTACTACTTGAGGACCATACCTTATTGTGCGGTCTGTGCTTGGTCCGCACATGCGGTGGCTGGCGGTTCCGCCGCGGTTCCTCGCGGCCCGCCTCCCCCGCGCCCCCGCTGTCCGACATGGACGCGTGGCCCGACGATCTGTTCTCGTCAGAGCTGCTATTGCATTCGCGGACTCCATTCTGAAAGAGGGAGGTTTATGCCATAAGATTACATTTTCTAGTCGAGACGCGTCAGACCCGCATATACTTCTACAAGTACAAATGAACAATAGCGGACCTGAAATTTCAAGAATACCTGCCGAATGTACTTCACTTAGCACAAATTAAGGATGCGTGAAAAACCATATAGAATAAAAATTAACGTCTGGACCAGAAGCACAACTTTTAGTATGTACTTCGTGTAGTACACTGGGTAGTTAGGACTGCTACAGTTGAAAAAACAAAAGACTTACGAGGTTAGATACAATTTTAAGGAAGTAAGTAGTATCTAAGTAGATTTTTATCTGAGTCTGCCGGTGTAACGTTAAGTAAGAATATTTACGCAACAAAGAGCAATGCAGAAATTGTCAAATCAAAGCTTGCAATTTACAATGTTTACATCATCATATAGTGCTTTCAAAACTTGCATAGGTACCCAATACTTAATGGGCTGAAACAAAAGCCGCAACATAAATCAAACCAAACCTCCATTAAGGTTACTGGTGTTACGAAACACATAACACATCCACAGTCTCATCTGCTGCGGCCATTGTCGATGTCGCCCGCTTTCGCTTTCTGTTCACAACTTTTAATGCTTCCCACCGATTACGCTTTTCCCTATCAAGAGATCGTGGGATCGGGTAAAGACAATGCTTGTTTATTTTTTTACTGGCAACACTTTCCCCGTTACGTTGGGTAATTGTTGTAATTATTACGATGCGTCTGCACTGTTTAATTAGCATGAGATGAACAATTTGATGAATGGCATTGGATTAAGGTGATTAATCTGACGGTATAAGCATTTGTTTTCTGTTGGTTTTATGTGAACGTTCTAATCCATAATATTTATAATATCATCATCATCATTATACTGTAAAATGCGAAAATTTAGTACCTATAACTATCTTACATTTACATTTTAAACACTTTAACCTCTGAACCACTTTAAATGATGATAAGAAGGGCAAGAGCCACTTGGGAGATGAAGTTTGTACGGGAGTCATATTTGGACAAAGTTGCGAGTAAAAGCTGCTGAGTAACTATTGCTAAATTAAATTCAAACATTTATTTGTAAAAAACTAGAATAACTTATTTACCGGGCTTTACAGCCATTCTTTACGAAGAGAATTACGAAGAGATGAGTAGTAGGATCGGAAGGGGACGACCAAGGCGAGGTTATCTGGATCAAATTTCGGCGATACTGAAAAAAGGCCAGGTCAGAAGTACTTCCAACCGACGAGCATGTATGAGAAGATGTATGGATGTGATTAAAGCGAAAGAAGTATGTAAGGACCGTAGCATTTGGCGTTCTTTGGTCTCTGTCTACCCTGGTCTGGTGGATAACGGCGTTGAGTTTATGTATGTATGTATTAACAGCCAGCGCTGGTCTTCCGCAGATCCCATATTTATATGTTGCCTTTAGACTTGAAAGCGTATACGAAATATTCAACCCGTTTTCTCTTTATGGTCAGTCCTATCAGTCTCTGTCATTTAGGCGCAACATTAGGCTTGTCTTCGGTATCCTTCCAGTGTAGGAGTAGGTCTAAGTTGTCAAGGGCATTGGCGCACCGAATATTGCAAACCGATGTAAGTATTTAAACATTACTATAATGGTGAGAAAGTGGAAAAATAATTGAAAAATATTTACTTTACTTTACCTACTTTTTAATACAACGTGAAATCGAATAATTTCATTGAGTGTTAATTTGATCTGTTGAAACCCTCGCTTGCGTTATCGTACTGTTTATCATGATTGATTATCATTTAGGCAGTGGCGCTTCTGTATTTTTTAAGTACTCTTAATTATTCTGTGGCATGGTGTCGAGTTTAAATAGAAAACTCTGCTGCTGCTATCTATCGCCATGCCATTTTTCAAATTAAAGTTACAAATTGATATATTTACTGCGCCCAGCAGGACTCGAACTTGCGGCATCAACGTCAACAAATTTAACCAGTAGAATTGTTAAAATTTCTTTAATTTGAAATTGATAATTTTCCTTAGAAGACGTTCCTTACTGCTTATACAAAATTAATTTAGAATCGCCGATCGCCGCATTATATTTCTCCTTCCTTACGGCTGATTCCGACGGCTGCTGACTGCTCCTTATAAAATCTATGGCTCTGCCACAGACTGGTGGAAATTATCCACCAGTCTGTGGCAGAGCCGCTGCGTAATTCGTCTGCCTGTCTGTGGCAGGGCTACTGAGCTGCAGATTTTGTATAGAACAGCTGCAGTCGGAATTAGCCCAGCAGAATTTGGCGACGGAATTTGGTTGCGGAATTCAGCCACTATGTGGCGATCCAAACATTCTAACCTGCCATTGCTCGAAGTGGTATTGAAATTAAATTTCATGTCGCCTATCTCTATTCGGAATAAGGCCCTTGGTCTCATATTTTATCCTCGTAAGTCCTTTGTTTTTTCCAATGTAGTAGTCGTAACTACCCAGTGTACTACCACAAGTACAAACTAAGTGTAGTGCTTCGGTCCCAGACGCGACTTTTTCGAATTTGTCTAAATTCTTGACCTTTGTTTTATTCAGTATGTGTATCGTTTTAGCGCATCCTTGATGTGTACTTGGTAAAGTACATTAGGCAGTTATTTATACTAGGCAGTTAAAATGTCAGGTCTGAAGTACTATCATTATTTTGTACTTGTACTAGTACGCGGGGACTTACGAGGTTAAGTCATACGCGACGTCTGACTTCAGCGTCACCATAGATATGGTCTGAGAGCGGCACAATGCTTACTATAGAAATGAACTGTGGTGGTCTCTTTCAAACGTCGACGTCGGCGTCTTACATCCATAGAAATGTTGACGCAGAAGTCAGACGTCGCGTATAACATAAAATAGAAGACCTGCCCGGCTAGTATGATAGCTTATACCGTCACGTTTTATGTGACGTTTCAGTACATTTTGACCATATAACGTGACGGTATAAGCTATCATACTAGCCGGGCAGGGCCTACAGGAACGAGTTACATAATATATAATCTGCATTACGAGTATTAAGTACTGCCATTTCAAAAACTTGGCACATTTTCACCTCATAACGTTACAGTAGAGGTAACCGCAGTAGCGTAACATGCGGTTTTGCCTATCAAGCTTGTTGGCCATGATTGATCTGCAGTCGTTACGATAAAGTACCTACGTTATGCCTGCGGTCGCCATGTTGAAATTAGGGAGTTGTTTGTTTTGACCATTTTGTTTATGATCTCGTAATATGGCTGAAGACAGAGTTACTAATACGTATTAAATGTTTGTGTAAGACATAATAGAATATAATGAAACGGGTCACTCATGTCGTTCAGGTCGAAAATCGCTCGACATGTTTCAGACCGGTTCGCGGTCCTTAATCATGAGTACCTATCGCGGCGGCGGTTCCTTTAGCACTGCGTGCCCGTGCCCTGCCCGCTCGGCTGCTTGTGTAAGGTTTATTATTATATAAATTAACGAGAGGTAACGCGGAAAGTGAAAAAAAAAACGCTAGGATAATGATAAATAAACAATGAAGTAGGTACAGTAGTTTTGCACAGGTATGAAAGATATTTTTTTTTTAAATGCCTACATCGTTGACTGGGCTTTGATCTAGCTCGTTGCCTACCAATGCGCCTGCGGTCCCTAACGCGAAATTAATCAAATTAGAGAACTAACACTTCGTAACACGGATTACGACAATCGAGATCAAATTTCGATTGGGCTACTTTACTGTTATTTGTGGAGCTATTTTGTGATTAAGTTGTTACTTAGTTTGAAAACGGTTTTACTTTACAAATGCACTGAGTTGGAATTGGGTTTGTATTCATGTAATTGGTGCTTACTTCCACGCGCGTCAATCCGAACGCGTCAGAATGAGATTTTATAATAATAATTTTTAAGAAAAAAAAACGGGCTTCAATTGGGGAGGCCGGTGAAAGATTATTATACTTAGATGGTGCACTCTTAGATTCCATACAATAAAATAAAAATGGCTATAAGTATGTTTATAATAGTAGAAGACTAAGTACCCTCAATTCCTCATGGAATCATGGAAAAACCTTGCTTGCTTGACAAACAAAACGAAGAGAACAAATCGCCAAACGTGAACTACGCGTCGTTGAAGAGTTCCGTTCTGATCATCATCAGCAGTTCCACTTCATCAAATGTCACTTTTATGAATGAAAATGCTTGATGCCTTTCACATTTGAGGAGTTCCCTCGATTCCTAATGGATCCCATCATCAGAACTCGAGCATGACAAAAATCAATCGTGAAAATAGAACTTGCTTATCAAACACAGCTAGGAGGACATATCACCAAACGTGAATTTTCGTCGTTGAAGAGTTCTGTTCTGATCATCATCAGCAGTTCCACTTCATCCAATGTCACATTTTTGGATGCAAATGCTTGACTTGTTGATAAAAACACAAAAATCACTATATGTTTGCCTTAAAGATTTGAGGAGTTCCCTCAATTCCTCATGGATCCCATCATCAGAACTGCGTTTTGACAAAAACGGGACCAACTTGGATATATATACTTACATTTAAAAAAAAGAATTTTTCAAATCGGTTAAGAAATGACGGAGTTATGGAGTAACAAACATAAAAGAAAAAAAAAACATACAACCGAATTGATAACCTCCTCTTTTGAAATCTTGAAGTCGGTTAAAAAGGATTCTAATCTAATAACCCTATAGTCGAATAGACCCTCGGTTCACGCATAGTATAGTATAGGTAAAAAAATTTAAGAAGATGACCTGTTGCCTGTTGTATTGGCTATGTGCACGTCTGAAACGTCAATCGTCAAAGGTCCCGAGACAATGTCAAAACTCAGAGATGTCAAATAATGACACATGAATATTTTATTTACTTTAGTAAACGAGAAAGACCCCGTATTGGAAATTTTACTGAAATAAATAAGAGAATAAATAAATACATACAAATGAAACGAATCGTAGGAAACCGTTAAGAAACCAATAGAAAACGTGAAAGTAAATTTGACAGTGGTCCCCGGTAAGTACACATTTCTGCCATGGTGTGCGCTACGATCGCCTAGCTTACCCCCACCACCTACTTCGCACATAGCCAATATAGTTGTAGCGTGTTTGAATAGGTGTTTGTTTTGTTTTGTGTTGCACATTTTAAATATTATGTAATGTCTATTCGAACACGTCACAACTACATAATTATACTACAGGTCATTTTCTTAAGTTTTTTATAGGGGTATAGGTTAGGTATTTACGGTATTTATTACAATTTTTTTTTAGTTAATTGTATTCATGCTAGCTTTTTACCTAAAAAGTTAAAGTCAGTCCTTAATTAGTCGATCTAGTTAGTTTAACAGCCACAGGTACAGTTAGCGAATAAAGCGGTCCACTTTTTAACCTAACAACAAAAAATTAATTCGAAAATTTCTTGGCTTACTGTACAATTGTACATAGATAGTTACAGATTACTAATAATACTCTATTGTAGCCGTTTATCGGCTACCATAATCGCTTTAACTCCAATGTCCGCTGCCTCCGCATGATCTCGTGTGAGTCGTGTGACTTACGTAGTCGATCTTATTCACGAAGACCTGTGCACACAGGGGACACGTCAGCACACCATTTATGTAAATAATATTATCCATGGTGGCTTCAGCAGCTCTCTCTAAAAATGCGTGTTAGTTGTGTCATCGATTCATCATCATCATCCCTGCCGAGGGACGTGTACTGCCGGACATAGGCCTCCCTAAAGAGTGTCACAATGACCGGTCCTTGCCTATCCACATCCAGCGGACTCGCGCGACCGTTACGAGGTTATCAGTCCATCTTGTGAGTGGTTGTGTGAGTGTGACGAATTCAGTATTCTGATAGCTTGATTGCTGACTATTACGGCTAATTATTTGCCTTTAGCTGTGTAACATACTGTGTAGTTCTTGACTGTGGCTACAATGTCAGAATCCATGTAAGTCAGGTTTAAACCCAGGGATGCACAAGCGGACATATGTCCCATGCCCCGTGTCACCACCTACGTTACCTAGTGTCGAATTCGCTTGAAATGTCTGTTAATTTTGGGCGATACGAAATTTCATGGTTCAACGTATTCCACAACATATCGAGTTAATGCCTTGTTTAAGTGCAGGGACTAGTTTTAGTAAGACGCACCCGTGCCTGACAGTACGCGTGTCGTTTCGCCTGTACATGAACCGAGGCGTATGATGGTTGCCATTTTATCACTTACCGTCGTGGATAGGATAGATACTCGTAACGTTCTGACAAGTATGCGAGTGCGAGAGTGACGGGTGATAAAATTGCAACCATCATACGCCCGCTAAGTAAGGGAACATTTCACCACATCATACAGCACATTCGGGGTCGAAGTTGCACCACGTCCGTAGGGAGTACCCAACGTTACCCTACACGTGACCCCTGGGTGGTGCTAAAAGTGCAACAAAAACTGGCAACCGTACTTGTCTTCTCGAAGATCTCACGGTTCGTAAATAAATGCCATACGATTAAATAAATAAACCACATCATACAACTTCGCCGGCGACACGTCGTGTCACAGGACATTCGTCCTTCAGTGAAACCCTGGCTTTAAGCTGTAGGAAAACCATTTACCTATTCATTAACATAACGAGCAAGTGATCATACGACGTAATGAAATCATTACCAACCGGCTTTTGCTCTCTATCTTTACGAGTCTCGGGAGTCAATGTATGCAAATAACGACGAGCGGTGAAGCGATTTTGAAGGTAATGAACCGCATAGAGCTTCAAGTGATAGAAATATGTAAGTAAATTATTGCCATAATGTTAACGGTACGGATTGCGATGCAATCAGGACAGCCCATCTCGCTGACTAACTATATTATAGAAATGCCAAGAAATATCGGGCTTAACCAGACTGGTAGTAATTTAAACGGCCAAGTCAGCTTCAAACCTGAGAGTAAGGTGTCATTAGGTATTAGTTCATTATACTCGTTCGCCTGACACATGAGATGGATGCTTCGTCCTCGTTCATCATGCACTAAAACGTATATGATACATGATACATCGATTCGATTGAATTCCTGATTCCCAATTCGCAGAAGTTATACCTGCGATAGAAGGATAAAACTAGTGGCTCTGTGAGCTGTAGATGTCGCGATTTTTTTTTTTTTACAAATTTCAAAATTTTCAAAAACTGACTCGACAATAATTGCATCTACCTATATAATTATCGAACCTGCTCATAAAATTTCACGTGAATCGGTTGAGAAATGCGACCTGTAGAGGAGAACATCCGGACAGACGTAATTTCTGTCGAAAGCTGAAACTGAGACGCTTCGCTCGCTCGGTCAAATAGCATCAATAAATTGCTCTGAATAACTAATTCGAAAGTGCTTGTTACTAGGCCTATTTGAATAAATAATCGGATACGACGAGGAGGACTATATTTTAATAGTAACCAAGCCTAACCAAACCTTATTACATACATACATATAATCACGCCTGTTTCCCAGAGGCAGAGATCACGGATTTCCATTTATACTACGATCCTAACATACAAATTTCGCTTCATGAACTCTCATAACATTCAGGAGCGTTCGTGGCCCAGTGGGGCCCGCGTACCGCGTGCGGTATGCGATGTTAATCAACGTGGGCGCAGGTCGGTTCTCGGATGGGTGACCGCTTTGAGTGGTTACTAACTGAGCGCTCCCGTGCTTTGGAAGGCACGTTAAGCCTTTGATCCCAGCTGCTGTCTACGACAGTAGTCGTTAAGCCAAGTTAGAGGCCTTCGGGCGTCTTGAGAATTCTAACAGTCAAATTGTCCACTCACTTGACAAGGGGGGTCGAAGTTGCACCACGTCCGTAGGGAGAGTGTCCACCGTTACCCTACACGTGACCCCTGACTAAACAACCAACTGGCAACCGTACTTGTCTTCTCGAAGATCTCACGGTTCGAAATTAAATGCCATACGATTATTATAATTATAACATTCTTCATGTTTTTAGGTTCTTCATGGGGCTCTAAGAATATAGTCATTCATTAGTAGTAGTATAGTTCACTGAAACATGCGTAGCCAATGTAATTTACTCCGTAATTGTCGTATAAATCAGAAATAAATACATTCTAACCCCCTTTTTTATTTTTTTTAACGTTAGGGAAATGCGTTTACGCATCCCGTCCTGTCGGGGAGCACGGGTATGACGGACTAACCGCGGCTAGATAGCCTTGGACTACCGTCTAAAACCACCAACGAAGTCCAGCTCCGCCTTGTATTGGGGCGCAGCAGGATCGCTCTTGGCATTCAACCGCGTACACATTCTAACCCCCTTATTCATAAACGTCCATCAGGCCTATATTAGTTAACAAGCCGTTAAAGTTCGTTTGTCCTTATCTGTCACTTTGACATTTATGTTTATGAGAAAGGGACAAAACTAATTTTAGTTAACAGAGGTTTGTTAAGTTTTATGAATAAGGGGGTAAGACTCTAGCTTTCAGTTAAGTGCAATGTAATATGTATAGTGTAGATGTACTAAATAAATATAATTAAATAAAGTGCTTATTTATTTCGTGCTCGGCCTTCTAGAGCCCACAAGTGACTGACCTGTACACTGGCCTCGGGCGGGCGGTGGTGGTGATCATGGCGCGGGCGGCGCTCGAGCGCGTAGCTGCTCTGCGCGGGCGCACCGCGCACCGGCGCCGACGCCGCCGTCAGCGGTGGCACCGCGCTCACCGCCTTCAGGGCTACCGCGCTCTCTGGGGGAGGCTCTTCGATGCTGTTCAGGGCTGGAAGAAAAATATCTGTGGTGAGGTCGGGTAAGATAAAACGGAAATTGAATTTCCATATTTTCTGACATGTGCACATGTGTGTGAAGGAGGCCTGAGATATATAGAGCTCCTTGTAAAATTATAATAATAGATTAGGTACTTAGAAAAAATATTCTTAGAAACATCCTCGCGGGTACTGCATTCTCAGTCAGTATGGGGAATTAAAAAAAATCTGGCACATTTAATCTTTCGACTCATATACAATAACGCTATAGATTCTTTAATATAAATATTATTGAAGAAGATAACAAGCAAAAGGGAATACCTTCGCAGCCTTTCATACGTCGTTTACTAAGAAGGGAAGACTTTTTACGATAACTCAAATGTCCGCTATAATTTTCGTTGAAAGTCTTTATTAAGCTTTACTTTCATGATTTTTTATATTTTTTGGACTTATAGTTAAAAAGTTAAAGGGGGGGGGGCACATTTTTTTCTTTTAGAGTAATTTTTCCGAAAATATTCACTTTGAAAGACCTATCCAACAACACCCCACACCATAGGGTCGAGCAAAACAAAAATCATCGCAACTTTACGTGTAAGGGGTTACCCTTAATTTTTTTTTAATTTGCCACTTTGTCAGTTACGAATTTATAAAAATATATTTAATAAAAAAAAATGAAGTTATAATTTATACTTGAAAGTTAAATTCAATTATGTAGAAGGCCAGTTGTATGTAATATTTATTATACTCACGCTTGTTGACGGGGTCTATGGGCGGCGGGGTGGAGGCGCGGCGCGCGGGCGGCGGCGGGGAGAGGCGGCGCGCGTGCGCCGGCGCGTCCCCCGCCGCGCTCACGCGCACTCGCAGCGCGCGCGCGCCCGCCACGCCGCACCAATCGTCTGGACGGCCACCGCTCGACGGCCTACCGGCGAAAAATAACTGATTAGAACTACTCAAACAAGTACTACTAAACTATACTTTTTGTTGTGCCATCATTATATTTAAGTTCATGGAAATACTATGTAATAGGTATACTAGCTAACTTTGAATAAATGTCTTATTGTTGTTATTATTACTATAACCCACCACCCCCACCATATATATCAGCCGAAGGACGTCCGCTGCTGGACATAGGCCTCCCCCAATTTCATGGGGGGTAAATGCCGTAATCGCCACGCTTGGTATGCGGGTTGTCGAACGCAGTATCTCCACCGTACTCCAGGGATGCTGCTGCCCATCCCTCAGTGGTCTTGGTCGTAAGTTGTAAGTACTATATAAGGTTATACTTAATGAGGAGACAAAATAACTTGAATCGAATAAGTCCCAAATCAAGTACCAATTTTGGATACCAAGCGACGATATAGAAGAACAAACATGAACACAAAAATGTACATTATTTTCTGCAACAACGCGTGTGTACTTTTCACCAGCCCCAAATAAAATCATCAACCTCGCATGCACAGTTGCATACGCATCGATGTATCTAACGTGTAATATTAATTATAAGTTTCGTATTAAGTTTGACGACCTGTTTAGCCTATGGGTAGTTGGTAGTGACTCTGCCTCCGAAGCTAGAGGTCTCGGTTTCGAATCCCGGCCGGCATTTATTTGTGCATTTTTCACGGATATTTGTTCTTGGGTCTTGGATGTTTTCTATGTATTTAAGTATGTATTTATCTATATAAGTATGTATATCGTCGTCTAGTACCTATAGTACAAGCTTTGCTTCGTTTGGGACTAGGTCGATTTGTGTAAGATTGTCCCCCAATATTATTATTATTATTAATCAGTGTAGGATTGACCAGCGAGAATAAACACCTTTCCAATATCGTCTTTTACTCCTCGGCACTCGTTCTCTAACTGTCAAAACAATGCTTCCTTATACATTATTTTTCGGTCAAAAATAGGATTACCTACTCAGGGAATCCGCTAAAACATCGAGCGGACGCACGTTTCCCATTAGTAAACGGGCCGCCGCGGCCCGAGGCGTGTCGATGTCAACCCGCCCTCTTATCTCCTCCGTGCGACCGCTCAAGTCAGCGGAGGCACTCCAAGTTGGAGTCTCCAACCAGTAGTACCTATAAGGTTATACCTACTGCATTAGGAGACAATACTTAAGTATTACTCGAATCGGAAAAGTCCCAAATGAAGTACCAATTTTGTATACTAAACGACGATATGATATATTACGGTTGTCCTATAATTCACGCATGATCGGCAGGTAACAAGTACGACTTAAGTAAGAAACCTATCGTGTGTGGTATCAAATGAAAGGGCTAGGTCGGTTCTAATAGTACATTACTACAGAGGCCGGGACGGAAGGGGTTGCCGGCCGAAGACATACAGACGGATAGGTCTGAGCCGGGCAACCCCATATTTCCAGCCGAGGTATGTACAGTGCTTTTCTCAAACATGCAATGAAATAAACAAAAAAAAAACAAAGTTTTATTTTTAATACGCATAGTGGCAGAATGTCATGATGCCTGTGCCACAAACTTATGTGGAATGGAAATTAAAAAAGAGGACTTTGCCGGCCTAGTCCTGCAAGATTTGTATGAATATCCATTAACGACCTCTTATCCTGGCCGCACCTGAAACGTCATACTTCGCAGCCTATATAAGGAACATAACATCGATATTTCATTGCATGTTTGAGAAAAAATACATTACATGATATACATGATTACATTCCAGTCACTTATTTTAAATAAAAATAAAAAACATGTTCAGAACATACCAAGTTTGGACTCTTACAAATACGATACGAATGAATATTTTTTTGTGAAGTATACCTCAAATGATACCTTATATCTTCATATCTAAACCCAACACAGCAATTTGGAAATATTTACATTGAGTATATTTTTTAAAATTTTTCATTATTAAAAAAATACCATACCGTGTACCGCTAGCAGTATGTACGATTCACGCCAAACGGCTGAAGTCAGCACGGACCTTACTAAAGTCTAGAGTCAAAGGAACTTGAACCTTGTACACAGAAGTAAGCTTTCGTATGTTTGTCCGCCGGCGGCTTACGACCACGGCCGCTGCCAAATACGAAATCTAATTTCTGTATAGAAGGTGTTAATTTGTGTGTATTCTTGACTCTAGCCGTTTGGTGTGTCATCTCATCATCATCATGTCAGCCGAAAGACGTCCACTGCTGGACATAGGCCTCCCCCAAAGACTTCCACAATGACCGGTCCTGCGCCACCCGCATCCAGCGGACACCCGCGACCTTCACCAGGTCATCAGTCCACCGTGTGTTTGGTGTGTAATCGTACATAATGCTCACCTCATCACAAAGTAAATGCTGGTAAGAACTAATATAATTTAATTCTAACAGCATTTTTACTAAAATATTAGCTCTGATCATCATCATGTCAGCCGAAAGACGTCCAATGCTGGACATAGGCCTCCCCCAAAGACAACACAATGACCGGTCCTGCGCCACTCGCATCCAGCGGACACCCGCGAGCCCCGCGACCCTTACCAGGTCATCAGTCCACCGTGTGGGGGGCCTGCTCAGTGCCCACGCTACGGCTTCCGGTACGTAGTCACCACTCGAGAACCCTTCCGCCCCAATGGCCATAGGTTCTACGTGCTATGTGCTATGTGCGTACGTGCTACGTGTTATCCGCCCGCTGCCACTTAAGTTTAGCTCCGATGAACGTAAGTACTTATAAAAATAAGGGCATTCGTAATTTACCCTGAAATCAGACCAAAAACTTGAAACTGTTACTGTTTTATTATGCGATTTAGGCCTCATTTCTAGCCGACCCTTCGGGACTCGGCCCACCTGTCGTGTAGCCAATGTTATTGACACGCACGACTTTACCGGCCATCCGTCTCACGTCCCACCATAAATAAATAACTCACGTCGTTTTTCAAACTGTACCTCTAGTATATTTTTTTCCAAACATAAACGCAAACGGATGCGTTTGCGTTTAGTCTCAATTAGTATGGCAACAAATAGTTACCACCAAAGGCCGCCAGGGGCGCTGTTCACGTTGCCATACAAATCTGACTGTTTAGCCTAGTTGGTAGTGATACTGCCTCCGAAGCTCCCGGGTTCGAATCCCGGCCAGTGCATTATTTGTGCATTTAGCACGGATATTTGTTCTTTTCTTGAGGAGCGTTCGTGGCCTAGCGGCGCCTGCGTGCCGCGTGCGGTATGCGAGGTTAAGCAATGTCGGGCGAGGTCAGTCCTTGGATAGGTGACCGCTTTGAGTGGTTACTAACTGAGCGCTCCCGTGCTTTGGAAGGCACGTTAAGCCGTTGATCCCGGTTGTTGTCTATGATAGCAGTCGTTAAGCCAAGTTAGAGGCCTCCGGGCGGCTTGAGAACTTCTAACAGTCAAGTTGCCCACTCACTTGACAAGCCTAATCCCAATAAGGTCTAGTTTCCCCTCGGGTTGGAAGGTCAGATGGCAGTCGCTTCCGTAAAAACTAGTACCTACGCCAATTCTTGGGATTAGGTAGCGGACCCCAGGCATTCTTCAGGATGCAACTGTACTGGGAATAACGCTAGGACAATGATTTGTTCTTTTCCCCTCACTAGCTCGGAAAGCCGTCTTTTATCCTTTGAAATACTTAAGCGGGTAAAAACGCATTTTATCCACAAGTGGGGAAAGTAATTTGACCTTGGAGCGTGTTTGAGTAGCTTTTGACAGATAAAAAAACGTAAAACGCTCATAATAATGGTTAGTTTGATATCAATTATCATTAAATAAATGGTTTGAGAATTTAATACAAAAAATACCAAATTTAGCTTTATTTAATGATTTAAGTCGTAAACCTTCAAATTCTATAAATAACATTTGATTTATAATGATATTGAGTATAATTGTAAACGCACAAGTTGAGTCGATGCAATTTCAAAACGCATCGTCAGAAATGTCATCATTGTCAATGTCAACTAAAATATACACAACTTGTCACGGACTCCGACTCACGTAAATATTATACACTACTTCCAGAGTTATCTGTTATGATATCGTAAAAAAATCGGTGATTCCAGTGATGAAAATCATACCTGTGGAACTGTGTTTTTTTGCAAGTTGCACTTTCCTCGCTATAGTGAGGAGAAAAGTTTTGTGTTACACACGGGTGCAAAGTTGTATTTTACTTCTCGTGTGTTGAAACACTCGCTACGCTCAGGATTCTATTTTAGAATCCTTTCGCTTCTTCCTTCAATTCCACACTCGCGGGTAAAATACAACTTTGCACCCTTGTATAACAAATAACTATTTCTTGGGTCTTGGATGTTTTCTATGTATTTATCTAATATAAGTATGTATATCGTCTAGTACCCATAGTACAAGCTTTGCTTAGTTTGGGACTAGGTCGATTTGTGTAAGATTGCAGCCCCCCCCCCCCCACCCCACCCCACCCTTTATTTATTTAAGTTTGTATAATGCTGGCGCTGTACCCATTGCGTTCAATTTCTCCTGAATTAATGGGGTCGGGCCGGGATACGACCGTTGTACGGAACCCCTCCCCCCCCCTCTGTATGAATAAAATGTGACGGTCAACTTGGCTCATTTAACTCATTTGCTTAGCAACACACTTGATATAACCTTGCGAAAACCTAATTGCGGTTAGCCACAAATACCGAAAAAGTTTTATAACGGTGGTCACTGCTGCTTTGCGGAGTAGGTAATTGTAATAGGTTATAAACGTTGCAATAATGAATGTTCTTACGACGTTTCGGCCACTCAAGTTGCGTGACCAAGCGAGCTTCGGGCAAAGGCCATCGGAGCGCGACTAACGTGCCACGGAACACCGTTTAGGTTTGATTCAATTTCGTTTACTAGTCCCCCAAAATCTGGTTTTCAAAAACTCTTGTCATCTGATTTTGAACCCTATCCAATCAATTTAATGTCGGTTCTCGTGCATGCGTGCTGGATCAGAATTGGATCTTTTTGATGTAATCGAGCTACTTACAGTGTGGATTTGCCTAGCGCATTTTTTAACTCGAGATTTGTTTATGTACATTAAGTTGTCACAGGTGCGGCCTTTGGAGACGGCGAGTGGCGAGCAGGGGCCTCGGGTACTCGAACAACTAAAAATATTAGGTACCAATTGTACAAATACAAAAGCCTCGCAAAAATCTACCTGCCCAGAGCCTCGCAATAACCACGCCTAAAGTCATCAGATACTTTAATGTGGTCGTATTAAAATTATAATGTTTATTTCTGTAAAAGGGGGGTAGCTCTGATATGCTGTTCAAGCAGTGCAGCAGCCAAGGTTCATTGAATGAATGAATGAATGAATGAATGGTTTATTCATAATGAATATATGGTTACATCAGATCTTAAATATTCTTAGATACATATTTCTTCCCATGATATATTCAGCCAGGTGAGGCATATGAAAACTTAGGTCAGTGATTTACATAATCACTCAGTCTATGGATAGAGATAAAATTACATTTTAATTAAAACATTAAGTTGTACATCAAATAAATATAGCATAATAGTGATCTAGTCGTTAATATTGATAATTGTTTTCATCGCATTGCTCATTAACGACCACCCAAGGGACACGTACGGGGAATCTAAGGTAAACTTCCCGTGGACGCGAGTAATCGTTGTCCCGCCATAGTTGAGGTGGTTGTCAATTATGGCGGGTGTAGTGATTAAGTTGGCAGCAGTGTTGCCTCTCTTCCACCACAAGAGGGATTTTGATATTTTATCTGTGTGCTTCCTCGTCAGGAACCCAACACCTAAATGTGAAGATACAACAGCGGGTAAATTTGGCTCCGAGATAAACCCAGACCTGGAAATAAAGGGGATTGAGCTTCCTAGAAGAGATTGGTGCAACCTCAATAGGCTTCGAACCGGGCACGGCCGTTGCGGCCAATACAAACAACGGTATGGTTGGGTGGACTCTCCTGCCCGCGTCTGTGGTGCTGAGGAGCTAACCATCCTACACAACATCCAGGATTGCTCCATAATGCGCTACGCTGGTGACCCCCCCTAATAACCTGATCACCCTGAGCGACGAAGCTTTGTTATGGCTGACGAAACTTAGGTTTAATCTTTAAAAATAGCATGTCGACGCAAAGTAGCATGTCTGTGCGTCTTCTACAAACTGTACTTCGGTGAGTGTGCTCAGGAGCTCCATGAGCTCATACCGCTTTCCCCCTTCTTCCATCGGACATCCAGACGTACCATCCTTACCTGGTCGAAATTCCTCTAATTCGAACCAAGCGCTTTGCATCTTCTTTTATAATGCGCACTTCTAAGGTTTGGAATTCTGTGCCAGCGTCTGTATTTCCGAGTTCATATAACCTGGACCTTTTTAAGGCACGAGTGAATAGGCATCTTCTGGGTGAGCTCGCTTCATCGTCGGCCTCATCTTTGCCCCCTGGCTGGATGCTGGCCTAGAGCAATCCCATTTTTAATAAAAAAAAAAAAATGCTGTTCTGTTAATGTGCCATACGATTAAAAAATATCGTAAGTGTCTCTCTATTTATCGGCTTTTAATTAAGTAGTAAGAAACTTTCGCGATGGACTGTAAGACACTAATTAAACCCATGAAGCGAATTAAGACCCGATTACCGTGCCTAATTCCTTAGCAAAGAAAGTACCTGCAACAATGACATAACGAATCACACACGTCAGGAGAAAGCACTGCTAACTCATGCTAATATAGCTCTTAAGACAAGGGAATAAGACGGTAATCCAGTAGAAAATAAATAGATTAAGGAAGTGTTAGCACTTATAACAGTGTGGGAATGGTTGAATAAGGTGCAATTTACACCTGGAATGTAAGGAAGGACTTATTTCTGAAGTTCATATAAGTTGGCCCGGGTGCTTGGTTAGTTGTTGTATTTAATGCAAATGTTAATAAGATTGTCGTAAATTAATTTTGACAATAGTGTTTTGCGATTGCAGTTCAGATCGAGGTAATAGTACATACTTAGAATGACAACATCGCGAGGAAACCAGCGTATATATGCAAAGAAATTCGAAGGGCAATGTGTAGTCGGGTCATAAAGAGAACCGAAAATAAAAGTCGTCTTTTCTGTGGTCAATCGTTAAGGGGTTACGTGCACATAATATATATAATAATTTTATCGCATTAAATTATATAAGATAAGACGCCGTTTATGTGGATGTATGGACTCTTATCCATACAAAAATTAGGCTTTATAGCGCTTAACTTGGGCAATGTCCACAGGAAAGACGCGAACCTAAATCTCTTTATGACTCAGTCGCTAACAAGCACTGGGCTAGCGCGGGGACTACTCCCCGTTCTCTTTCATCTATGAGCGGAGGTATGGGCCCAGCAGTGGGACGTACATACACAGGGTGTGCCCTGTAACAGGAGCAAAAAACGGTGGACTATTTAACGGGCCAGCAATTATTTCCAAGTGGTCTCAGTTGAAAAAAAATGATTTTTCTAATTTTTTTTCTTCAAAGATAGCTAGCATACGTTTATTTTTATTACTCTTCTGAAGTGATATTAATGTCAATTTATTTAAAAAACTCAATAATAAAAATATCCTCGAAAAAAATGCAAAAACGATTATGAGTGACTCATAACTTGATACTACCTCAAATACTGCATTGACTGATGCGCTATAATCTTGTGGTGTCAAGTTCCATTACTCGGAGGTCATAACTTTAGACGGAAATTTCTCAGAAATGAATTTCTTAAATAAATTTTGGACACAAGAAGGACATTGATGATGATAGTATCGTCAGCATGACATGTTTTACTATTGTTAGTCCTTCCAGATTTGCAAACTTTGAGTGCAAATTGCTAACAGAGAACTAGGAAAATTCTACATAAGTCTGCGTCCACGGCAAAAAAATCAAGCAGTTTCAGTTTAAATAGTTTCTTCTATTTCTACGTAGAAGTCTTTTATTGTTGTAGTCATAAATCAGTCTAGGAAATACACACTTTATGAACAATTTTGTTAAAATGATCATGTGGATGTGACGCAAAAATTTGTAAAATATTTTATTTATTATCGTTGAAATTTATTTTTATGAGTCTAAACTATCCCTAACGACTGACGACTGGTTATGACAGCGAAGATTTTAGATTATCTTGGAATGCGGAAAGAAATTGTCTAATGAGTTTAGTTTACGGAAAATCCTCCGCGTGGTCGGTTAAAAAGGTGGTTCTTGAGAGCCAAAGTGACTTAAAATATTTGAAAAAAACATTTGGTATCCGATTAACAATTATGTATTTTTTTTATTGGGGACAATCTTACACAAATCGACCTAGTCCCAAACTAAGCAAAGCTTGTACTATGGGTAATAGACGACGATATTCATACTTATATAGATAAATACATAGAGAACATCCAAGACCCAAGAACAAAATCCGTACTAAATGCACAAATAATGCCCTGGCCGGGATTCGAACCCGGGACCTCTAGCTTCTGAGGCAGTGTCACTACGAACTAGGCTAAACTGGTCGTCATTTAGAAAAAAATATTACCTACAATGAAAAAATAAAAAAAAACAAATGAGGCTGTTCTCTACTTAAAATTGGCTTTCTTCTAAACTGGACGTAGTTAGGTGAAATTATTCAACACTGACATTATGACGACCGACTTAGCCTAGTGGTAAGTGACACTGCCTACGAAGCTCACGGTCCTAGGTTCGAACCCGGTCGGGGCATATATTGTGTAATGAACATGAATATTTGTTTCCGAGTCTTGGATGTTTTGTACGTGTTTAACCTTTTTCCCACCACAGTAATTTCCGTATGTTGTGTCTCACACGCCAGTCTTTATATCAAAAGACTTATGAGAATGAACCTTACGCACACGCCTTACGCTTAGCACGTAGGTGGCCTTTACATTGACTTGATATGAAGATTTTGAAGCCATGGTCTGTGGGTGGGGCACTAAATGTACTGACTTTATATATTATTAAGTCGATGGCGGCGAAAAGATTGAGTATTTATATCTATTAATTATTATTCATAAGCGAAAGCCTTATTGAGCTTACGATGGGTCTAGTTCTATTTGTGTATTTGTGTAAGATTATCCCCTTAACCTATTGTTTATTCTGAACAAATGGGATGAAGGGGGGGGGGGGGGGGGGTGTAATTGATTTGTGGTTTCGTTGTTTTTAACAAAAAAGCTGTTGGTTTATATACATTTTATTATGCAAAAATCAATCTAAAATAATCATGTATAGATTGATACTACGTTAAATCAAATTGAAATATGATCTGGCAACACTATTATATTTTGTAAATGGCAATTCTCTCGCTACCCTCTTTGATTCAGTACGGACGTATACTTGCTTCCAAGTGGTGTTCAATAAACGTTCATTATTTAATTCTGCTTAAATAATCTTGTCTTTGCTTTCCATTGCGCCAAACCTCTAATAAAAGCTGGTGGTAATAAACATAATCAAATAAAAAAGCAGTGGGGTGTACAGGGGATACAACCACCAATTATATTAAGTGGATACTTCTTACGTTGCCTACCCACGTATTATCGTCACTATATACAATTAATCACCGATTCCATCACTTTTATTTTAGCGCCATCTACCGTTAGTAACAGAATTAAAATTTAAACATTAAGTGTAGGACACTCACTCATACAAGCTGCCTACAAAGATGTATCCACTTCAAAACAATCAATGAGCCGTAAGAGTAAGTATTAAAGAAACAGACAATATCAAAAGGAATAAAACAATGAACCCTGTAAGTAAAGCGCCCCTATATCGTCATTGATCAAACTGACTAATTTAATGAGGCACATGTACCTATCGATCAATTAGTATTGCTTTAGTTAACACTTTGACACCAACGTATAAAATTTCACATGACGCAACAAACGCCAAAACAAATCAAGAAACCAGTCGAGAGACGAGTTTGAAAAGTAAAAACAAACCCGACCAGACAGTAGCCCGTTTGAAATAAAAAGTGGAGCTGGTAAACAAACTAACGTGGCGTGTAATAATTGTCACCCATGCATGAACACAATGTGTACGACAACATATAAACATTCAAGCCGATTTAAACCCTACTCACTTGTAGGAGTGTGCAAAATCGGGTTTTGTTATACTTCCGATTGTCCTTGGTGGTCCTTCACGGCCTTTTGATCTTCGTGATGAGCATGGCCCACCTTCTACACTTTGGTAACCTAAGTGACTC
Source organism: Notocelia uddmanniana (assembly GCA_905163555.1). NCBI lineage: Eukaryota > Metazoa > Arthropoda > Insecta > Lepidoptera > Tortricidae > Notocelia > Notocelia uddmanniana. The sequence continues at coordinate 32,302,061 of LR991055.1, forward strand.
TGTTACACTTAATTCCGTTCATTGTAACCTTCAATCACAGCGACGACCGGTCTCTTAGGAGTCAGCATAAAAAATACAATATACTTTGTAAATTTATTTTCATTGAATTGTTAATCAGTGTATTTTTTAATCATTATTATTATGTAAGATTGTCAGTTTTTTTTAAATTGTATAAATTTACGCTTTAACATGTAAAAGTGCCCTTGTGGCCTATTTGCAGAATAAATATTTGATTATGATTTTGACAAAAGATTATGAAACCTGCACTTTTGTTTTTAAATTAAATTTAAATAAATAAATAAAATTAATATTGGAGGACAATCTGACACAAATCGGCCTATACCCAAAGTAATGCTTGTACTATGGTCTACTAGACGACGATTTGTTTTGAAGTCAAACAAAACAATTCTTTGCGCATTTTAATGAATAAAAAAAAGGTTTTTTTTTATAGGACGCTAAGACTCAGGCACGATAGTGTGCTAGGCGAAGCTCGATATAATAATCATGATGAAACACGTCATAAGCATTTCTGTTGCCTCGTTCCTACTTATATTTCCATTCCAATCCTAGTTCAAGGAATTCAGTCTGATCTCAAACATTTCTAAGAGCCCATTAACCCAAATTCTTTTGTAACTTGTCCCAAAATTCATCCTGGATTATTTCAAAATAAGTGTTAGACAATGAAGCAAATAAAAAGAAATTAAAAGATTATGTTATATTCAAACATATGAATATTCGTAGAATGGCAATTTCGTAGTGTAAACGTTTAAGCTACGCCATTATGAATCATTATGATGCTGTTAGATGATATTATCGGCGATAACTATCAAATAATTATACAGTTATGCAACCCGTGGTGTTGCGGCATATGTTGCATATTATTTTATTGCCCATTTAATAGAATATGATGGTGAGCAAATCTTATAAGGCTCGGTATGTTATTGGTAAGGTATATTATTAAGATACTGACAAACAGTCGATGTCAATTCAAACATCGATTGGAGAGCACATCCCACTCTAAATAGTAGTTGGCCTGCTAGAGGCCAAACTTTGGACAAAAAAAAGCTGAAAATAAACATTTTTATCAATATATTTGAAGCAAATTTATCTGAAGCCTTATTTACATACTCTTAAGAATTGCATGCAAGTTTAATTTCATTGCGGGGTCAAATAGATCAATTGCGTTCATTATTCTTGTGTAACCCACAATGCAGTCTAAATAGTAGTGATTCTGAGCATGAACATAAACAGGGCTTAAGACTTGTGCTAGGTGAGGCAAGGACTCATACTTTATCTACGAGAGGATATAAAACAAGCACAGTGACAATTTATCGTGTCGCTGCGTTTTACTTGTTTCTGGTGAGACAACGGGTACTTTATAATTACCTCCGATGAAAGAATCACCCTGTTACTTAATTGAAACAAACACCCAAAGTTACAAGTCTAATTAAAGAAACCACAAACTCCCTGCGAGCGAGATAATTTATTCGTTACAACAGTAATTAAACAAGAAAGTGTTGATAATGAATCAGCAGCGGTAAGCAATGACGAGATAGCTCAAAAAATTCAAGTAAAGTTGTTATTTACAAAAACATCACACATTCTCAAGGAAGCGTGTATCGAAGAAGAAGTCAATGATACGGGAAATATGTTATAGATTGACAGAACAAAAGAATATCTCAATATTTAAGAAAGAACATGTTGAGTGTTGGCCTAGCGGTCTAAGAAATAGGGTTGAACATTGCGTATTTTTTTTGAGAAGTGGACGAAGATTGGTATCTGCGTACAAAGGCAGAAGCTCGCACGGGTTCGTCGACCGTCGATTGTTATCAAAGGAATTGCTATGCAATTAATGCTAACGTCTTCCCGCAACTGCTGGAACTAGAGAAATGCCACGAATAACTGTCTCATAATTCCTATTGTGAGTTCGCACTATTCACGCGGCAAAGTTTATTGAGGCGCCTTTTTATATTGAGTTATTTATGCAAATGAAGTGTCCAGTCTAATAAGATTTGATTTATTACAAACGCGAAACGAGACTATTCAAAATAAATTGTGTAATATAGGCCAGTTAGTAAAACTGTGCCATGATTGTGGGTATTGACGCTGTACACCGAAATATTAAGTAAAAACTAGTAATGTTGGAAAATATGTGCAAATTTAATTATATGACGTAAATGACAGACAAAAATTGTGACAGATGTAAAAACATATAAAATCTAAGAGCCAGTGGCATTCCAAAGAGGCCGTCGTCTACAATTGGGGAAAACTATAGGTATAGTCAGCATCAAAAAAAGCTACGCATTTAAAAAGTCCAAAAGTCTTTATTAGAAGGGAAAAAGAGCTTTTGACCCCTTCATATGTGCAGCTACTTTTCATGCTGACTGTAAGTATCTACACAAATTGTCAAAGGAAATGGTTCGGATGTTCTAGTTCACAGGCAGAACCTTCATTAGGTTTAGGATAAACTTTAGTGGCTCGGCTAAGTACCAACTTGCCGCACTCGACTCGGTGGACCGCAGAGCCAGGAGGCTCATTGGCGACAGTACGGTAGTGGGAAATAAGCTGCAGAGCTTAGCACATCGACGCAAAGTAGCATGTCTGTGCGTCTTCTACAAACTGTACATCGGTGAGTGTGCTCAGGAGCTCCATGAGCTCATACCGCCTTCCCCCTTCTTCCATCGGACATCCAGACGTACGGCTGGCTACCATCCTTACCTGGTCGAAATTCCTCTAATACGAACCAAGCGCTTTGCATCTTCTTTTATAATGCGCACTTCTAAGGTTTGGAATTCTCTGCCGGCGTCTGTATTTCCGAGTTCATATAACCTGGACCTTTTTAAGGCACGAGTGAATAGGCATCTTCTGGGTGAGCTCGCTTCATCGTCGGCCTCATCTTTGCCCCCTGGCTAGATGCTGGCCAAGAGCAATCCCATTTTTTATAAAAAAAAAAAAGTTGTCAATATAGAAAAAATATAATTGTGTCATTACGATTTGGATATAGGTACTTATGGTCACTTTGATTGCAATAATCGATCTGATGCTAACGTAAGTAAATATTTTGTATCTACAATAAATAATTTTTAAGAAAAAAAAACCGACTTCAATGGGGGAGGCCGATGAAAGATTATTATACTTAGCTGGTGGACTCTTAGATTCCATACAATAAAATAAAAATGGCTATAAGTATGTTTATAATGGTAGAAGACTAAGTACCCTCAATTCCTCATGGAATCATGGAAAAACCTTGCTTGCTTGACAAACAAAACGAAGAGAACAAATCGCCAAACGTGAACTACGCATCGTTGAAGAGTTCCGTTCTGATCATCATCAGCAGTTCCACTTCATCAAATGTCACTTTTATGAATGAAAATGCTTGATTAGTTCATGAAAATACTAAAATCACTATTTGTGTGCCTTTCACATTTGAGGAGTTCCCTCGATTCCTAATGGATCCCATCATCAGAACTCGAGCATGACAAAAATCAATCGTGAAAATAGAACTTGCGTAACAAACACAGCTAGGAGGACAAATCACCAAACGTGAACTTTTCGTCGTTGAAGAGTTCTGTTCTGATCATCATCAGCAGTTCTACTTCATCCAATGTCACATTTTTGGATGCAAATGCTTGACTTGTTGATAAAAACACAAAAATCACTATATGTTTGCCTTAAAGATTTGAGGAGTTCCCTCAATTTCTCACGGATCACATCATGAGAACTGCGTTTTGACAAAAACGGGACCAACTTGGACATATATACTTACAATCAAAAAAAGGATTTTCCAACTCGGTTAAGAAAGAAGTGTTATATAAGTAGTTATGGAGTAACAAACATAAAAAAAAACATACAATCGAATTGATAACCTCCTCTTTTGAAATCTTGAAGTCGGTTAAAAATTAAATCAAACACCTTCAAGGGCAAAATTGAGGGCAAGAGAGGAAAAGGAAAACCCAGACTAACTTATTTAAACCAAGTGAAGGAGGAAGTTGCTGCCGAGTTGTATGGGGAAGTCAAGAGACTGGCAACGCACAGAGAAGAGTGGCGTTTAGTCCGCTGACAAGAGCGATGCTAAGTTTTAATGCTGATGATGAATAAAAAATAATACTAAACTTACTAACGATTTCGGCTCATAACTTCAGCCACTGCAATGTTGATAGCTTTTTATTTGGTCTACATTGCCATGTCATCTTAACTCAATTGCTTAAAGGAGGAGATCCTTCACGGGGATAATGCCGCCTTTGTAACGATTACTGATATAACCGATTTGTTATGTACTTTTACATGCGTTTTATGTACAATAGGGTATTTAAATAGGGACTCGTACTTGTCTCGTAGATGCTTTCTTCTCACACGGATTTTCGTATGTTATTGGCTACAAGCGTAGAGCTACGAAATCGTTAGCAGTAAAGCGTTAACTCGTGCGCATCCTTAACTTCCTAACTCGTCAAGTCATATACGAATCAGAAAATAAAATAAAACAAAATAAGTACCTACCTGTTGTTTTTTATTCAAAGTGAAAATTAGAGTGTATAACTTGGTAATAAAACCCATTTTAACCTCACTGTGCCTATCGACCCTCGCCGTTCCGGCTCGGGTATATAGCTATATGCACACCTCGCCTAAAATGGATCGTTTTATTGCCTAGTCATACAATCTACTATTATTCTGCAAGAAGGCCGCAATGGCACTTGTACAAGTCAAAATCTACTAGCGTTTCCGAAAATGAAGACTACTGCCGAGAATAAACGCCGAAACAAACTCGCCAATCAGTACACATACACACACACATACACATATACACATACATTGAAACACACGCATATATTTTATTTAATCGTATGGCATTTGTTTACGAACCGTGAGATCTTCGAGAAGACAAGTACGGTTGCCAGTTTATGTTGCACTTTTAGCACCACCCAGGGGTCACGTGTAGGGTAACGGTGGGTACACCCTACGGACGTGGTGCAACTTGAAACACATATACACGGTACGGTACATACGGTATACAAGAAAGTGAAATCAATAAAAAAACCGCATTAAATTTGTACTCGTATGATAGATAAACATAGGTCTAATACAAAATTACGAATAATAAAAAAAACACATCCAGATATTGAGTCAATCAACTACAAATCTGTTTATAAGTGCCATTTGTAAACCTCTTAAAACGGCTAATTTAGCGAGAATTCACGATTTTCTCGAAAACTATCATACTTTTTAATTTTTCAATATCTTATAGCATAAACTTGCACTCAAATGTGTAAATTAAATTATCAAGGTATGGCAATTTTACACTTACGTGTGGAATAAATTAGAGTGAAATTAAATCTTAATATCGACATTCTTCAAAATAAAGTAAATCGATTATTTTTTTTCAAAATACCAGGGTTTAGTTTATTAACCCCCGACGCGGAACGGAAAAGAGGGTTGTTATCTATATTAATAATTTCGTGCAGGGGTACGGTAGACCCGAACGAGGCCTGTCTCAAATTGAAGAACGTATAAAAATAACGATTTTTGAGTTGAACATATGTATCCGCAAAATTCGGATTGTCGCGTATTTTGCATTTAAAAGTGTTAATTTTACGACAAAAGGTCCGCCATATTAAATTTGTTGGTTGACAGCACAGACTACTAAGAAGATACTGTTGACAGCGTCGAGTTGGGTACGTTCGGAAATTGTAAACTATGTTTGCGTCCGGTGTGTTGGCCAGGTTGCTGGGCGTGGATTCGGCTAGCCGCGTCTGCAGCGTTTTGTTTTTGTAGTTTTCAAGCGTTCTATACACCTATCAGCCTAGCTAGCACGATAACTTATACCCTCACGTTATATGGGCGAAATGTATTAAAACGTCACATAAAACGTAACGGTATCATCTATCGTGCTAGCTAGGCTGATTGTCACAACAACCGCCTTCAAGCGAATGTATGGGGCCTGTTACATGGTTATTATTATCACGTGATACATTCATATCACGATAAGTATCACGTGATTATTGAAGCAGAATCCATACAAATTTGAAAACAGCGATAATATTGACACCCCAGTATTGTGATAATATTAATCGTGTAAAGGACACCACTTGAATGTTTGCTGAGTCTGTCCGCCATCTTAAAGCTGCGTCTCTATTTTGTTGTGACAAACTACTAGATGACTTATGGCTTTTAAACGTCTAGCAAAATTCTATGCCTATCTCGCTCTATCTTATAACTTAGTGGTACTGGGGGTCTACTCCGAAATTCAAAATCCGAACTTCGTATGGTGCCATTCCTTTCACTCATATAGTCTATGACAGGAGAGTCTATGGCACCATACGAAGTTAGGATTTTGAATTTCGGAGTAGACCCTCAGCTTATGCCGTTCGCCGCGCTCGGACGTTAGAGGCGCTACCGCGAACCGAAAACGAAGTATCTGCCTCTCTCTCACATGTATATTCGAACGACAGAGAGGAAGATAGTTCGTTTTTGGTTCGCGGTAGGCCCTCAGGCATCAACTTTAAAACGAATAGGGTATTTTACTAAAAGAGAAATAAAATTCAAAATGTAATAAAAACCAGCCAAGTGCGTCGGAGTCGCACACTGAGGGTTCCGTACAACTAAAAACAAATTTGATTTATCAATATATTGATATTTTTGGTAAAATATACTTCATAATAAACATTATCACCTAATTTCAAGTTATGGTCGATGGGAAGTTAAAAAATTATATGTGTGACAGACAACACACGGAATGTTCTTTGACTTTCTTCGACCGTCCGCCGCGCTCGGACTAAAGTGCTACCAACCGAAAACTAAATATATATGCCTCTCTGTCGCACTTGCATATTCGAGCGTGGAGAGGGAAATACTTCGTTTTCAGATCGCGGTAGGCTCTCTGGTCTGACGGCTCCTATTCCTGGATGGTGCGCGTATCGGAATGTGAAATACATGTGGCAAAATGGAACAAGTTGTTAAATAGCTTCCATTAATTGGAGAAAATATTACCAACTGTTATTATTATCACGCGAAACACTGCATATTGAAGCAACATCCATAGGGGCCTGTTACATGGTTATTATTATCACGTGATATACACATATCACGATCCGTATCACGTGCAATGAATATTGAAGAAAAATCCATACGATTTTGAAAACCACGATAATATTGACACACCAGTATTGTGATAATATTAAACGTTTAACAGACCCCATACAATTTTAAAAATCGCGATAATATTGACACATAATATTGAGTGTAAAGGGCCCCACTTAATAGAATTTGGCGGAGAATAGAGAGCTGCTACCGCGAAACGAACGAACATCGTGTATTTCCCTCTGTGTCGCTCGATTTTGCAAGTTCGACAGAGAGGGAGATACACGAACTTCATTTGTTTTCGTTCGCCTTAGCAGCTCTAACTTCGCACCAAAAATACTGACTGGCACATCAATATTAACAATTGCACATCTGAACTGAATTTTAATGAACATTAGTATTTTAGCTATACAAATCAGTACTGATTACGGTGTCAAATTTTTTATGTGCCTTTAAATACTACCCTTATAAAAATGCTTAGGATTAACTTGCAGAGATACTAGCCTTTGCCCGTGACGTCGTCAGCGTAATCTTTTAGTCCCTATTCCATATGTTAATCCAGACTACAGACTATATTTCTGTACGAAGTTTCATCATAATCCGTTGTTGTAATGTTTTTATTTTATACATTTTTGTACACAATTTCTTTTGTTGTTTGCATAACTGTCACGAATAAATGTTTACTTTATTTATTTCACCCGAGCGAAGCCGGGCTTTTATCTAGTAAGTTTAAAATGTGCATCTGTGTATGTCTGTGGCATCGTAGCTCTTAAACGATTGAACCGATTTGAATGCGGTTGTTACATTCGTTTTCCAGCGCTGGTTCTTGGACATGTTTTATCCAAATTGGTTCACTCATTTTTGAGGTATCGAACTTTGTAATGAAAATATCGGGGGTTTTTCAACTTTTTTAAAATGTCAGTTATTTTACCTAAAGAAACTCATAGAATTTATCGGAAATGAAGATTGGGTGCACATAGTATAGTCAACAGCAAAAGTAAATGATCATTTTAGTACCTTGTCACTTTTACTACTTTGACGCATCCCAACTGTCGCAGTATTGTTGCGTTAGTGCGACAAAGTAGTAAAATGATCATCTACATTTTCTGTTGACTGTACCATGACCAATTAACCATTGTACACATATGAGAACGTAAAAAAAAATATTAAAAGGAAATGAGAGCTTTTGATTTCTTATTATATGTGTAGCTTCTCATTCTGACTGTATGTACAAATATCACAAAGAAGGCAGATGAGTAATTACGAATGTTTACGGTTGAAGATTTCTATAGGATAAATATAATACTTGCTTTCATTTTGAGTAAATACCTACTTATATTAATTAAAAAGAACGAATAACTCAGATTAAGTGAAAAATACGCAATTAAATGAATGGAAACCGGAATACAAAGCTAATTACTTAACAGCTGAGTTTAGCGTTATCTGTATACAAGAGATCGTAAATGCAATCTTGGCGGCGGCGCGCGCGCTTCCCGAATGAACAAATTAACCGTTCTCATCAACTAACTGTTCCGTACAACACGCAACAATAACACAAAGCTCTAAAAACCGGGTCAAAGCGACTTACAATAGCTAGCTTACCGTTTACGCCAGTCTTGGATGAAACTCCAGTCGCAGTTTTCGTCTTCGTCAAGCACTGTGGCCTCGTGGCGGTCTGTTCCCCCGTGCACCATGTCCACTAACTGTCGAGCCCTCTCGAAGTTACCCTCGAACTCAACTATCAGGAACCCGTCTGAGCTCATAGTCCCAAACACGTCTTTCTTGTATGTCGCATCATTTATGGTCACCACCTCAGACGGAGCCCTGCTGTTTTCATCCGATTTAATCTCGGAGTAAATGGCTTCGGGAACCTCCACTTCGGAAACGAGCTGCGTTCCTCCTTTATCCACTTCTCTACTAAGTCCCAAATTTCCAGTCTCGTCTAAGAGACGATTTGCATAAATCACTTCTTCTTTATGAGGTGTTTCTTCATTCTGTCTATTTTCTTCTGAGACCTTCTGTTCACTGTGCTTACGGATGATAGAATCTCCGAAATATATCACGACTTTATTGTTGTTCTGTGTTATTTTATTAGCCAAACCACCCTCGGTGAGAGGAAGGTTGGGTTTCTTAGTTTTGTCTTGTGAGAGCCTTTGGGCCAACTCTTCGTAGCAGGCCGGCCGGCTGCCTCTTCTCTCCGCAATCGAGCCTTTAGCGTCTACTTTCCTTTTCTCAACACTTTGGTACACTGGGGGTCGACAGCAGTCATCAAACTGGGAGGTCCAGGGTCTCGGCTCACTGTAGATATGTTCCATAGGAGTCACCTGCGGCAGAGGAACATATTTCTCGTGAATATTTTTAGAGTTAGGCGGGTCATTTTTCCTAAAATTCAAGACACTGCGTCGCATCTTAGACTCGGATGCATCACTGCTGCTTACTTTCTTGAGGCGAGAGTTTCCAAGGAGCTTGAAGACTCCTTTGTGTTCAGATTGGGGTTTGACACGATCCGTACTCGGGGCTCTTCTCATGCCGAACACTCCCTCTTCCTCTGAAGGATGAGGGTAGAGCTGTTCGCAGCTGGTGGACTTGTGGCCGGCTAGCCTGTTCTTGGCTGGCGGCACCGGTTCCCTGTTCTGCCAGTGTCGGACTGACAGTCGCGCGGCTCCGCGAATGAACTTCATCGGCTCCCATGCTTCAGCTTTTTTCAGGATGAAGTTGTCGCACATCTTATTGGGCGGTTTGCGGGCGTCAGCGGCGCGGCAGGACTGGAGCTCACGGCAGAGGAAACAAGAGCACCGCGCGGGGCACAGCATATTCGCGCGGGCGTGCCGGGCGCACTGCCGCCGCGGGCATTGTTGCCACCACTGCTGCGTCCCACCACCGCGCGAACGTGGTCGCGGCGCCGTTCAAAGCTTGTGGTTTTCGATCGTGACCGGATCGCACAAATTTCGGTACAGATACCAATTTTACGGTACTGTGAAGTTTTATGACAGGTTCAAAATTAACCGTTGCTTGATTGATAGTTGTAATTAGAATCTTCTTGTGATTGGTATTTTAAGTGCATCTGCTCATTATCGCGGTAAGTGTGTCTGGTCTTATCGTAAAGCCATGGATGCGCTCACGCATGCATACGCATTGGGAGGTGAACGGAACCATAAGTCGTTCGCTAAATATAGAGCACACTCCGACGGGGGCAATTACGAATCGCTCGACAACATAATCATACGAGACTGTTGAACTCGCATAAAACAGATTATCCTCCGTTACGCCGGTACGTTTATTTCTTTATGTGAACCGAATTATTTTAGGTTCGTTTTACGATCACTGCAATCTATATTGTGTTTGGGCATCGTAAAATTATCATCAGGTGCCGCTTTAATAGCGGATTATTATTGCATTGAGATAATATAAATAATATTATCGGCTTCATAAAATATTTAATCCATTTATATGGTCAACATTTTTCCAGCGTAAGTAAATAACATGCAAATAGTTTTCACTATTACATTGTAGTGTCTCATTGTAAAGTTATCAAAACAGGTATTCATAATCATTTAAAAGTATTAAAACCTGTGTCACAGACGATGGACGGACGGACGGACAGACGGACACGTTAGTGACATCAATTGGGCTCCGTTTAGACCCTTCGGATACGAAACCCCGATAAAAAGCAAAATAGGCTAGATTCCATTTTTTTTATGATTCCATTTGAACCAGTTTTTAGATAGAATCAAATGTTTATCTGAGACCAACTACAGTAAGAGCAACACAAAAGGCAAAAATGATAGTCAAGGTACTACTAATTTAAGTACTACTTATATAAGAAGATATTTTTTTTTTTAAACTAGTGTCATATCTTATCTTTTTAAGATTTGACCGCTACGGTTGTGAAATAAGCTCCCTGCCAAGGTTTTTTTTAAATTGACAACCCTGGAGATGCAGGCGTCCATAGGCTGCGGTGACCGCTTACCATCAGGCGGGCCGTAGCATTGTTTGCCACCGACGTGGTACAAAGAAAATATGTTTTAATTTATTTGATGTGATAAATTGTTATCTTACTATCGAGACGGAGTAAATGTATGTACATATATAACACATATTAATTATAACATGAGGAAACTAATCTCTGCCGTAAACTAAACATGTATATAGACGCGTAAAACTTGCGATAATATATCGCTGGCTTGCGTATTCGCCGCCCAAGGCCGTAATTGCGAGCACTCTTCCTATGCGCAGGAGTCCGTTACAGTGTGCCGGCCGGTTATTAAATCGCTGTCACTGTCCGTAGACCAATCAATGGAGATGTTGAGTGTTGAGCTATTCATACACAGTTGCAAAGTCATTTGTACTCCATCTTTAGTTCCTAAAACACTAGTCAGTTTATTAAACAAATTATTGACCGAGTGAAACGAAAATGTCTGTTTCAGTTCCGGAAAAAATGCTTTCGTATGTCCGGCAGGTGGATGGCAGATCTCCGGATTCCCCGCTGTTTTCCTCTACAGGTTAAGTTTTTATCCGATTCTCGTGAAATTCTGTGAGCAGGTTTGATAATGAAATAGATTTCTTTTGTAGAGTCAGTTTTTAGAAATAATGAAATTTGAAAAAAAATGAGTTTGCTCTACACAACTATATTGTTAAGGGCATAAGGTTGCTCTGATATTTTTGAACCTTTGGTAACGTACACATATTTATGAACTCATCTGTACAAGGCAATTGAATTCCGCTGATTTTATATGCTCTAAGTACGAGTCAAGGAGTATACATATTGAATGTACCTACGTGTTGCCATTGTAAGAAAAAAGTTTTCAAGAAAATGTGACAATATGAAAGGGCATGTTTTATATTTAGATTAGATTCCGCGTTTTTGCAGGCTATAATCACGTCAGTTTTCGAACGTTCGATCTAAATATCAAATTCAATAGTAAAAATGACAGTTATAGATCTACCTATCGTACAGTCAAGAGCAAATGTAGTTGATCATTTTAGTAGTTTATCGCCAGGGTTCGTACTTTTCGTGCCGGTGACGTCACGCTCCATATAGGTGATTTTAATAAGTCTTATTGTAATCATTCAATCATTATTCATTAATCAATAACCATGTATACATACACTTTTTACAATCATGTCCCTTTTACAAACGCAATTTGCCCGTCACATCGCAACTTATAAAGTACAACATTAGGTAATACTGCAAGTTTTTGTGACTAGTTCATGTGTAATATTAGTTATTACCAATAATTAAACAAATCTCGTCATCGTAGAGAGATTAAGCTCCTATTTAGATTCAAAATTTCTATAACCCGTTATAAAACTTGAAAGACTATGATATCCTCACCTGCTTATAAATTAAAATTCTAAATATGAAAAGAAATCCTTCATAATCTTCGGATGCAATGGGCCGTATAAGAAAAAATACAATTATAAATGCATGATTAAATGATTGATGATTAAATATTAATAATTACCATAACACCAATTGGAATCAGCCTATATGCAGTGTGACGTCAATTTTACGTCACCGGCACGAAAAGTACGACCCCTGTTTATCGCACTAACGTAACAACTGCGACAGTTGGGATGCGACAAAGTAGTGAAAGTGACAACGTACTAAAATGATCATCTACTTTTGTTGTTACGCTCGAAAATTTACGTGACTACCCTGTTGGATATAAAGATACATAGGTATGGTATAAAGCGATAAATTTAAAGTCTCTTCTGTCAGGTTTTCATCGTATGTATAATGGTTCGACACGGGAAACATGTTGAATGGGAAATTGATTGTATTAAGTTGCTTTCCTATGCAACTTTTCAGTAAGTACAACTTTTGTCAAAAGGTAGGCTAATTTACTTTTTTGTTCGAATCCAAAATAAAATCTACAATACCGTATATTATTAAAACCTTTTATATTTATAAAAAAATAGATATAAATTTATTTAAACTGAGACTTGTTCAAATCGTAAAAATACACATTGACGTAAAAAATAATAAAAATAATAACTTAAACCTGATTACATAAGTACAGAATGAAGATTATCTAATCGAAAAGCCCGCCCCGAATCATTCCCGGTGCAAAAGTACCAAACACGCTCGCCGCGTTGCCGCGTTGTATCGCGATGGACAGCCTCTGCACCAAGAAAGACTCGGAACGGGTGTCATGTCCCCTCTCCCGCAACCGACGACCAATCTCCCTCAGGAACTTCTTCGCCTCTGTACCCCAACAACCGGTCGTTTCCACCGCGAGTGGGACAAATAAATAATTAGTGAGAGCGGAATATTTCTCTCGCTTTCTATTTGCCGCCAACTCCGCTGCTGCGCCAGCTGACCTAATGGTATGACCAAGGTGCGAAGCTGCAAAAGTGCTGACGCACGTAGCGTCCCACAGTAGGCACTTACCTTTTTGCCAAGGCACCAAGGTCATACCATCTGGCCTTTTCCCATCTGACCGACTAAGGCCTAAGGGCTCCAGCACGCATGGAACATTAGCAGAAATTAGGGCTCTTCGCACAATGTCGTTGAGGGCATAATGGCGAGGGAATCTTCCGGCACACCGACAACAACTCAAGGCGTGGTGACCGTTGCTCTCCACCATGGTGCCGCAGATGCATATATGAGGTTCACAAACATCGCAGCCCAAGCGGAAAGCCACGGCCACCCGCAACGAATCGTTGTCGAGGAGGGTACCCAGATGAGGTGAGGGAAGTGCGTGAAGCCATGCTCCAGATTCTGGCCTTGACACCGCGTTGAGTCTTGCTCTATCTACCCCCAAGGCATCTTCCATGAGAGCATCAAACACTCGCTTCACCCCTATTTCATCCCACGAACGTTGACGATCCGGTTTCTCGGGCACCTGCGCACTTTGATTGAGAGCTGACCATGTTATGACCGCATCAGAAGCATAGGGTATGATTACTCTGTCACCATCTAAAGAGAAAATATACGTAAGTAACTGCATATTTACAAATTAAGAAAGTAAAGTGTTTTTCCCAATGCTCACTCGTAATTCTTACACAATTCACTGAGCGAACGTGAAATGACTTTCATTGCATCGAGTCCCAGGTATTGTTCGACCATTCCCATCCCGAGGCGAAAGTCACTGAGCATTGTGCACATATTCGTACTCAGGCGAAAGACAGGGCTGGCAGCACGCAGGCAGTCATAATGCTACTGACATATCGTCGCAGGCGAATCAGAATAAGCTGGACCTGTGACACAGTAGATCTATATCCCATCAAAAACATAAAGATACCAATCTAACGGGTGTACCAATACAAATATTTGGGACATATAGTAACCTCCGACCTCAGAGACGATGCTGACATCGAACGTGAACGCAGGGCCCTATCGATTAGAGCAAATATGATTGCGCGTAGATTTTCTCGCTGCTCAAAAGAAAGTAAAGTAACTTTATTCAGAGCTTTCTGCACCACATTTTACACCTGCAGCCTGTGGAGGAAATTTACCGTGAGATCATATAAGGCCCTAAAGGTCCAATATAATAACGCGTTCAGAGTGCTGATGGGGCTGCCGCGATACTGCAGCGCCTCGGGGATGTTTGCAGAAGCTCATGTGGCATGTTTTGAAGCCACAATGCGACTGCGGGCTGCATCCCTGGTGCGACGCATGCGTGCCAGCTCCAACAGTGTGCTGGCAATGATCGCAGATAGGTTTTGCCCATATGTTGCTCATTGTTGTGGACTTCATGCGCCCAGCGGCACTGTGGGTGACACATGAAAGCATGGGGAGTGTATGTTTCATGTGTCAACCACATATTAAAATTAAAATATCAAAAGTGTAATTGTCTAAATATGAGTCTTTAGTAACTTGAAATAAATAAATTATTATTATATTATTATAAATGTGGAAATGGCAGCCAAGCTCAATATGTGATGCGTGGTTGTCGTCACCCATTTAGATCTCAATTCTTTTGTCGGTGAAGACGACAACCGACGGCGATATTGAACTTGGCTGCCATTTTCACATTTAGGTATGTTTTTGATGGGATATCATTACTTTTTGTCAAACTTCACCAAATGGTGCTTTACAAGAGCGAATGCACGAGTTACGAGTACTATACAAAATACCCAAATCGCTATAGGTGCACCTCATGCATTTGAAGAGTTTCCTAGATTTCTCCAGAGCACTATGATCAGATTCTTCCTTGATAACTAAGGGACGACCCCTGAAGTATACAGTTTCAAACAAAATAAAAAATTATATCCACGAGAAACGCTTCGGTGATGGCCTAGCGGATTCTTCGCACTGAAAATATTTAGCGAATATATTTTACTGTGTCTTTGACACATTGTTATTTTGAATCTCGGGGGCCATGTTAAACTAGATACGTGTAATGAATCGAGATGAAACAAGTTGTGAATTGCGTAGCAGGGGTAAAAAGCTATGATTGCGTAGACGTGACCAACTCGCAATGCGAGAAGGGAAGTATTTTTTCGTATTTCTTTGATAGCTGATAGACATTGTTTTTATTTTTATTTATTGAGCTACCTACGAGTATTTAATGTCGTTAGTGATTTTGACCATCTGATCGTTGAAATAAAAAAATCTTTGTGTTTTAAAATTAATTGTATAATAAAAAGGTAAATGAATTACTAATACTTAATTATTACACCGCAAGAACTTCACCCACTTTTTGAGACATTTCTTGTTTGGATTTGAAACTGCCTCGATACCTACATATTTGAATGCTTTATGTCAATTCGACCAAATAAAAATTAAAAAGATTATTTCAAGCAAATTTCTAGATTAATATCAGGAGTTATAAGGAGTTATCTCCGAGCCCGTTAGCTTTCGGCGCTGTATTACAATAATAGTTCTTTTTTAATTACAAAATTTCCATAAACTGAGTCGACAAAAAAAAACTATATAATTACGGGTATCGAACCTGCTCACATAATTTCACGAGAATCGGTTAAGAAATGCGATCTGTAGAGGAGAACATCCGGGCATAAGAAATATTTTTTGTCGAAAGCTGAAACGGAGACGCTTTGCTCGCTTGGTCAATAAGATTTTAACGAACACAGCTTATCACTAGAGGCTCTGTGAGCTGTACCTAGACATCGCAAATTATTATTTTTTCAAATTTCGAATTTTCCAACCACTTGACAAAAAAAAACGATATAATTATCAAACCTGCTCACAAAATTTCACGAGAATCGGTTGAAAATAGTTTGTTTTAAAACACTTACAATGATAATTATACTTAAACAGATTGGTATACAGACCAATCAATCGTAAGATGGTGCGACCCACCCTAAGCGTTGACGAATTTTAAGTATCTACATAGTCGATAGGCAACAATTTCAATGAACCTCTAATATATTCTTAAGTCTGCGCATGTTCGCGTTATTGTTCGATTCGCTCTATAAGTAGGAGCGGGTGAAACTAACCCCAGCACGCAGGTGGTTGTCCTATCGAAAGCCAGCTAATTACTATGCGAATAGGCCTAATTGGAAACTGGACTGCTTCGACAATAGTTTTCTAAAGAGTACCTACTTCCATACAATACATGTATAACGCACTCATGGGGCAAGGTGACTTATCTAATAAGTAGGTATTATCATTATTATACTCGTTACCTCAAATTTTTGGGAAAATAGCTGTATTTTTAGATATTTGTTTGGTGTTTGTAACAATTGTAAGAGTATGATAATCACAAGATTGTATATTATTATTTAACGAGCAACTTCTGTAGGTAATTGTTTAATGAGGTTCTCGAAAACGGTTCTAACTAAGTAGTGGCTCTGTGAGCAGTAACCTTGCTAAAAAATCTAATTTTTTTAAATTTTATAAATTCCAAAAATTGACATGACAAGAAAAATCTGTATAATTAGCGAACCTGCTTACAAATTTTCACGAGAATCGGTTAAAAAATGCGACCTGTAAAGGAGAACATCCGGGCAGACAGACAGACATACGAAAGAATTTTTGTCGTAAGCTGAAACGGAGACGGTTCGCTCGCTTCGCTCGCTCAATAATTTAGACGAGGATTAAACCAAAACTAGCTCGATCAGCCTAAAAATTTCAGGGAAAAAATCACAAAAACCGCTATTCCATAAGCTCGATCGGAGCGGATTAAATAACGACATATTTTAATCATGTGTCCAGAGTACTCACTTATGGATTGATGATATTGTGGGGTAACTCCGTGGAAATTGATCGTATTTTCAAAATTCAAAAGAAGTGCATAAGATTTATATTATTATTCGAATGAAGCGACTCATATAATATTGATCGAACTTCACAAGTGATGACGTTTGATCATATAGTAACGCTTGGAAAGACGACGGCTGTGTCCCGCTATTCAAGAAACTAAATATTTTGCCCTTGCCGTGCCTGTACATCAGAGAGATAAAGTGTTTCTGTAAATTCCCACCCAGAATACTTTCAGAAACACAAATTCAAATTTCAAATTCAAAATATTATTTTTTAATACAGTTGCTCAAAAAGTGCTACTTTACGTAGCTGTTTAGCGTGCGGAAAGTTGGTTCTCGCACACTAGTGCTTTTCACTTTTCCAATTTTTTTTAAATTTATGCTTGTTCCAATGCATGACTCCTTATTGCTGGGTGTTAAATATTAGTTTCCTTTAAACGTCGTAATCAACATAAAAACCTACTGTTAATATCAGAATACGAAAAATATACACATTTCATATTTTATTACTTACCTCTTCATCATTATAACACGTTTATTTTTTAATATTGAATATTGAAAAACCGTTCTTAATAAGTTGTCTGAGTGGAACGGAATAGCTGCCGAAACGCCTGTCAAAGAAGAGGCGTTTTTACTTACTGCAAGCATGTTTTAAGTTTCTAAAGGCAACATTCGATATTGTTTTTATAAATATTACTTGTTCTTTTTCTTATTTTTTCGCAACTGTACTAAAAAACGTCGTTCAATACACGTGCGGAAATGTCATTCTTCACTCGTCCCGAGTCTTGCCACTCGCCTGCGGCTCGTGGCATCCCTCGGTACTCGTGAAGAAATGACATACTTTCCGCACTAGCATCGAAATGTACTATATTCAAATAGGCCTAGCAACAAGCACTTTCGAATCGTCAGTTATAACATGTATTAACATATATATTAATTAATTATTTAGAGCAATTTATTGATGCTATTATTATTCTTTACAATAAATATTGTATTGTTGTAGACATGTCAAAATAAGAAATAATTATGTAGTAAAATTCACAATAGGATCGTCAAAACATAAATAATAATAATAATAAAATAAAAAAATGTATAAAAAATAGAAATCTAGACAGTTTCTAGAATAAAATCAATGTGAAGTTATACAGAGGAGGACAAGAGCAGATATTGTCTCTGGTGTACAAACCTCCCAGTCATAAAGATACATATTAAAGGAATGTATACAACATGTGTATACATAGTTGTTTTCAATCATTTGCCAGACGAATCGAGAATGTTATCGGGAAATAATTTTAAATGGAATTTGACAAAATGGTTGTTAGAGAAATGTTGTTAGTATTTATTTAAAGGAAAAACCAGTTTGACATAATAATCATATACAGGGCGTCCCACGGCGATGCCACATGGAGGGAAAGTACCTTAAATATCACAGATAGCATATTTTATGTATGCAACTTTACCAAGTTTTAAAAATAAAATGAAGTCTTCTTTCAGCAAAATATGCTATCTGTGATATTTAAGGTACTTTCCCTCCATGTGGCATCGCCGTGGGACGCCCTGTATATCTAACATTACTTACACATGACATTAAAATATTATTATTATTTAATTAGCTATAATTAATCAAATAATTGAGCGCATGCATGCATGCTGAATGCAAAATCATGTATATTATACCGAATGCTAATTGTAACTACTGCATTCTGACATCGAAATTTTGTACGTATGTTTAGGGTCACTTTTTTCTTCTTCTGGGATCGATAGCGTTATTGATTCTGAGTAAGCCCAAAAAGTCCATGTTCTGAGGAAATATAAAATGCCCCAATTCCCCGTTTAATGAAAATCGCATGCTAATTATTGCATCTTATGGATGGGACGTAAATTTGGCAGAGTCGGCGCACGACCGCGTAGCTAAAGGGTTAGCCACGGGTTGCGGTGTAGCCTGTAGGGTGCTTATTACTTAACCTGATCGCGATTATGCGCACTTCCGTCTCCGTGATGCAACCATTTGGTGATTGTAAACATTACCATCTTAGGCCCGGTTTTGTATAGATCCGTTAGACATAATAATTATCACATACAATTTTGACATTTAAACTGTGAGTGGATTTTTTTTTTATTCAAAATGGGATTGCTCTTTACTAGCATCTAGCCAGGAGACAAAGATGAGGCCGACGATGAAGCGAGCTCACCAAAAAGATGCCTATTCACTCGTGCCTTAAAAAGGTCTAGGTTATATGAACTCGGAAATACAGAGCCGGCAGAGAATAAAGACAAGCAAGGATATGGCGAAAAAAGACTTTCCCTAATTAAAGTAGCCTAAAAATTCACTGTTTAAGCTCGAAACGCACGGAGCGGGCGCGGCGCGGTGCGGGGCGGAGGCGGTTCTGCATTTATGATCTTTCCGAAAATGTCGACTGTCGATTAGTACTTCACATGTCACTCACACCGCCTCTGCTCTACCGCGCCACCAAAAACTGCGCGGTTTTTTGGTGCGACGTGCCTCGGTTGCTTTGCCGCAATACCGCCTCCGCCCGCAACAGCTCAGGAGGCCAATTCTCGGGCCGTTAGAGATGTTTCAGATTATGTCTATTAGACATATCTCGATAAAAAAACCGGCCAAGAGCGTGTCGGGCCACGCTCAGTGTAGGGTTCCGTAGTTTTTGTAATTTTTTCAAAAACTATACAACCTATCAAGTTCAAAATAATTTTCCTACAAAGTTTTTATAAAGTTCTACTTTTGAGATTTTTTTCATATTTTTAAAACTTATGGTTCAAAAGTTAGAGGGGGGGGGGACACATTTTTTTTTACTTCTGGAGCGATTATTTCCGAAAATATTAACATTATCAAAAAATTATTTTAGTAAACCCCTATTTATTTTTAA
This sequence comes from Notocelia uddmanniana, assembly GCA_905163555.1. NCBI lineage: Eukaryota > Metazoa > Arthropoda > Insecta > Lepidoptera > Tortricidae > Notocelia > Notocelia uddmanniana. Next base: position 32,322,190 of record LR991055.1, read on the forward strand.
ATACCTATCTAACAATATATCAAACGTTAGGGTTAAAATGAAAAAAAAAATCACTCCCCACTTTACGTATAGGGGAGGTACCCTAATAAAATATTTTTTTCCACTTTTTATTTTACCACTTTGTCGGCGTAATTGATATACATATTAGTACCAAATTTCAGCTTTCTAGTGCTAACGGTCACTGAGATTATCCGCGGACGGACGGACGGACAGACGGACGGACAGACATGGCGAAACTATAAGGGTTCCTAGTTGACTACGGAACCCTAAAAATGGCGGATGTCGATCGAAAACCCATTTGCGTATTCTCAAAATCTCACACTCGAGATATGTCTACTCCCAGCGTTCGAGATGCAACGAGTGGTCAGCAGCGATCGAGATGGTTTTATCACACATTTTTCGACATTTGATCTGCCAGTGGCGGGAAATATTGACAACCTAAGTAGTTGATCGACCGTTTACAGCAGCACAAAATGAAAATATTTGCGAAGAATATTTCGATTTATTTAAATGATTTAATGGCTTTACTTTTAAATATTTTTGACGCGTTCAGTGGTGGAATGACGGTTGACGGAAAATATTGACAGCTCTCGAAAATCGCAAGTTCTCTTTGACTCAAAACTTGACAAAACAGTTTTTATGCGTTCCATATCACGCAAGTACATAAACGAGCAAATACTCGTAAATATGTTTGAGGTGTTAAATCACCTTAATTATCTATAGTTTATTGAAAAATTAATAACACTTTGGTTTTTGTTGTAAGATATATTTAATTAAGTGGAAAATCTTATAAAATGATTTATTATCAGACACTCGATTGTAAACGAACACAATCGAAAAAAACGGAACGCGTATTACAATAGACATTGAGATCGTCGTTCGACATAATCTCGATCGTGCCCTAAAATAAGAAATTTCGCTGTGTTCGACATTTTGGTGAGATTTTTCAAAAGGCATTGCGTCAATCGAGATCATTTTGAATAGACCTCATCTCGAACGAACCGAGAATTGGACTCCTGCGCCGATAAAATACAGACATACAGTTTGAATAGTGCTGCTAGCACGAAGTTTTATGGTCACGTTTAAAGGCCTAAAGAGTCACATAAAACATGACTAATATGCTACCGTGCAAGCTGATTACAGTAAAAACAATGTGATTTTAATGGTAGGTAAAACCTTTATTAGACGAACTATACATACATTTGGCTCTTGAAATGTAGATAAAGGATTGAAGAACCGATAACCGTTAGTTTCATAAATATATCTATAGTTTAGACGGATAAATATCAACTCATCAAAAATCGATGAGAAACGTATGGAGCCCCTTAATATAAATTACATTAAGGGGCTCCATACTGCTGCATTTGCAGTTATAAGGCAGCTTACCAATGTGGCAACGGCACGGTTAGTTTCATCATTTCAGCCGAATGACGTCCACTGCTGGACATAGGCCTCCCCCAAAGACTTCCACAATGACCGGTCCTGCGCCACCCGCATCCAGCGGACACCCGCGACCCTTACCAGGTCATCAGTCCACCGTGTGGGGGGCCTGCCCACGCTACGCCTTCCGGTACGTGGTCGCCACTCGAGAACCTTCCCGCCCCAACGGCCATCGGTTCTGCGTGCTATGTGCCCCGCCCACTGCCACTTAAGTTTAGCGATTCGAAGGGCTATATCGGTCACTTTGGTTCTGCTGCGGATGGCCTCATTTCTGATGCGATCGCGCAGAGAAACTCCCAGCATAGCCCTCTCTCCATTGCTCTTTGGGTGACACGGTTAGTTTACTTTGCCTATTTTAATATTATAATTACTTATGGTCTCATCTTGTGGGGATCAGCTGAAGATATTGAAACTGTTTTTATTTTGCAAAAAAGGGCTATTCGAGCAATTTATAAATTGGGGCGTGTGAATCACTAAGAGATTTTTTTAAAGAAAATAGATATTCTAACCCTGCCGTACTTATACGTATTTGTAATAATAATGTATGTTAGGAAGAATTTGTGCTATTTCCCAACGAACGCTGATAAACCAATAGCCACCAGAAACACTGGGACACTCAAAATAACCTTCGTCGTTCTTGGGATATTGTATCAAGTTCTACAATAAAATTCCTAAACACAGGTTAAAGATTACATCATGGATAGGGATGTTTGGCAGTGATAGCGTCCCGCACAGATAATCTATCGCGAAAATAGGTTTTCTACTGTAATATTTATTGTAGTTTTGTAGTAGCTGACACTGTAATTTTATATTTAACTATACAATGTATATTGTTTTGAAAAAAAAATAATGACACCTCGCCGAGTTTCTTACGCCGGTTCTTCTCGTGGCAGAGGTTTATTTTTCTGAACCGGTGGTAGTGTATTGGTTCATAGGCGCATGTAATTGTGCCTAATTTGAAGAATAAATTACTTTTTCTCAAACTTGCAATGAAATATTGATGTTATGTTCCTTATAATAGGCTGCGAAGTATGACGTTTCAGGCGCGGCTAGGACAAGAGGTCGTTAATGGACTTTCATACAAATCTTGCAGGCCTAGGCCGGCAAAGTCCTCTTTTTTAATTCAATTCCACATAAATTTGTGGCACAGGCATCATGACATTCTGCCAGTATGCGTATTAAAAAAAAAAATGATTTTTTTTGTTGTTTATTTCATTGCATGTTTGAGAAAAGCACTATACATACCTCGGCGGGAAATTTGGGGTTGCCAGCCTTAGACCTATCTATATGTCTTCGGCCGGCAACCCCTTTCGTCCCGGCCTCTGTAGTAATGTACTATTACTTTTTTACTTTTACAGTTGTATCCCTGACACAAATTTATTGATATTGTACAAAATGTACATAACGCGTGTAAAAAACTAGGTTTGATGTTTAAGGCAGCTTCATTCCTCAGCCCTCCCAATGAAGAATGCAATACGAGTCATTACACGCAAAGTGACCAGCACGTGCACAACTTATTTCGATGGCATAAGGTGCATAATTGTTTGTACATATTTATATGTATCATATCATGTTTAACTATGCGCTTGCGCCTCGTTAGGACGCTGGGTCCGGTTTGGAGACCCGCGGCGCACAGTAGCGGAATGCTGCAAATGACTATATAATATTCTGATGCATCCAGGGTTGTCAAAAGGGTTTATTCGATAAGATTTTTGAGAAGTGTAGTAGGTCGCAATAGCACTTTTACAAGTCAAAAAACTACTAGCGTTTCTGAAAAAGAAGACCACTGCCAAGAAGAAACGCCGAAACACACTTGAAAGCCAGTCATATTTTATAAGCTAAGTTTCATGGCGCATTGGGTTAACTGTAAGGCCATGTAAACATTTGTAAGAAATAAATAAATAAATAAATAAATGTTCTCCCAAAATAAGCTTATTACAATAATCATACTTAACCTATTTAAAATAAGTAAAACTGAGTAAAAATACAAAAAAGATTTAAAATATTTACAATGCGTAGTTCAACAAAACATGTCGAAACTGTATTATCAAATAATTTATACCAAAATAAAACCTACTCCAATTGACTACAGAAAATACCGAAATCGCCATGCGCGTGCCTATCAAATTTAAGGAATTTCCTCAATTCCTCCTGGATTCCATCATCAGACCTTTACCTTATATTCACTTTATATGGAACTAACTTGGGAGTTGCTTTGAAACAAAAAAAGAATTATCAAAATCGGCCAACGTGGTCAAGAGTTTTAACGGGGAACAACCATACATAAAAAAAACATGCAGACGAACTGAGAATCTCCTTCCTTCTATTTTAAAGTCACTAAAGGACGATTTACACCAAACGGCCGAAGTCAGCGCGCTCCCCACCCGAGTCAAAAGAGTTGACAACATTTTTTAAGCAGGCTTTTTCCCGATCAAATCAAATAGAGGATAAAAAGTTAAGTAAAACCACATTTTTAAATTCTCGAAAATAACCCAATTTCATACAAATAAATCAATTTCAAAAGTTCCTAATCCTAAAAGAGAGTAAGTGACAAGTAAGTCATCACAGCGTAACAATTCATACAGAAGCACTGTTACTAAGACAAATTTACTAAAGAAAGTGAACTGCTGTTCTTTTTGCGCGCTGTGACTGTCACAATTTCATAGTAGTGACGTCATTACTACGATATGGGCTTTCTTCACATTTTCGTGAATATTTAGAAAACTAATTAATAGCTATAAAAATATAAAAAATTAACGAAATAAGTTAAGATTTCATACTACTTAAAAATTTTAAATATTGTCAATTCTAACCCTTCATACATAAGCTAGAGTTCGTATCTAACCACCGCCACCGCTGCTCCATTCAAATACGAAATCTAACTTCTGTAACGAGGGTTCGAATTCCTTTGACTCTGGTCGGGTGCGCGATGGCTCCGGTCATCAGGTGTGAATCGTCCCTTAATGAAAGTCTTGTGGTCTCACCTCCTAGGTTTAGGGCGGAGGATCTCGTGCGGCGCGGGCCGGCGCGGTGGCCAGGCGGCGCACGTGCAACCGCGCTCGGTACCCGCGCCCCCGCCCCCGCCCGCCCCGCTCAGCGCCGCCGGCTCCGCGCGCGGCGCACACGCATCCTCACTGCCAATCAGAAACACTCCCGTTGTACACCCTTTGAAAAACTAATTAAAGATAATTTAAATGACAGAGTTTCCAAAGGCAAGGATTAGTATCTAGTAACATATGTGTAAAATAAATACTGACGGCGAAAATACTGAAAAGAACGAACGTTATCCGAAATAGTGTGTAATAATAATAATTAACAATGTAACGAGCAAATTATAATTAAACAAAAAAAAAAGAAAGAAATAAAAGTGGACGGAAGAATTATTGTTTTGGTCGTTTTGGAAGCACAGTCACACAAAGAAGTCTGCAACCGAATAGCCGTGCGGAATTCCTACCACTTGTTTCTCCAGTCTGAGGATTTTTTAAAAGTGTGTTTTATAAATTATGGTTTTGTTGGTAAGCGTCTAACGTGCTGTAAATTAAGCTAATTGTAACCCAAATTACAAGAAGTAGTTGCTTCCTTCAGGAGTTAAGACACCTACTTTAACCAGTGTAGTTGTTGAGATATACTATACTCGTTCCACTCTGAAGTCGTTACGCGTACAAGGCAGCTTTGTTTAAGCGCAAATGGGACGAGTCTCGGCGGACGCACGTGGTGAGGGACATGGCCGACGGTTCTTAAGTCTTAAGTAACAACTCTTGCGGTAACGCTTACGACATTTCGCTTATAAAATTAGTAATCGAAACACTATAACTGTGAGGATCTCTTTGGAACACACAGTTAGACCCACCATCGTACATACATATTCATAGAATAGAATGCCGTGATTGCCTACTTCCCTAGCAAGCACAATAGCTTATATGTATGTATGTATAATTCTTTATTGTACATGAGTAAAACATAACAAAAAGACAGTAATTACAAGAACAGTTACCATCACGTTAATCATTTTCATCATCATATCAGCCGAAAGACGTCCTGCTGGACATAGGCCTCCCCCTAAGAGTGCCATAATGACCGATCCTGCGCCACCCGCATCCCGCGGATAACCGCGACCCTTATCAGATCATCACCACCTTGTGGGGGGGGCTGCCCACGCTACGCTTTCCAGTACGTGGTCGCCACTCGAGAACCTTTCCGCCCCAACGGCCATCGGCTCTACGTGCTATGTACCCGCCCACTGCCACTGCCGTTTAGCGATTCGGAGGGCTATATCGGTTACTTTCGTTCTGCTGTGGATAGCCTCATTCCTGATGCGTTCACGCAGAGAAACTCCCAGCATAGCCCTCTCCATTGCTCTTTGAGTGACTTATACAACACAGACACACGCGTCACCTCTCACCAAAATTAGGTACGCTTGAATAGGCCAGACCAGAATTAAACATATTAATAATCCGTTTGATAAGGTAAGCATGTCTTAGTAATGTCTTTTTTTGCAACCAATAAACAATATTTACGAAAATACTCTAATACATCAAGATTCAGAATATTAATATAATTTAAAAAATAAATAAATACATAAACATGATAAGCAAGACACAGTTTGACCATAGAAAACTAAAGACGTCATAGGTACTAAGCGAGCCTTTATGACGTTTCGTAAAAAGTTGCTGATTTGACTATCAGTAAAATACCGTACCTATAGATATGACGCTAAATCTATTTCATTAATTACTGGAATTGTAAATTACCTAAACAACTTATCTTTGATACGATTTATCTTATCTTGAATGGACGTGTTAGCATGCAATAGAATAGAGTAATTCAGTTGCATCGTATTAAAATTGAGTTTGCGTTAAACAGCGACAACTTACTTTTAAATACTTAATAAAGTCTATTAAATTATTAGGAAACAAGTTTGAATAATCAGACATAAAACTTGACTAAAATTGTGCAATTATTTAAATAATTTAAAGTGAATCATGAACAGAGCTTTAAACGTGACTTGGAAGGCATCCCTTTCTGCAGAATCTGATGACGATTCTAGTGTTAGTGACGATGGTGAAATAGAAATACCTAAAACTAAAATAAAAACCGTGGATTTGTTTGCACAAACGAGAAACACATTGGTGAAGCCTGTAAATATGAATAACGGGGTATTGCAACCTCGAAAACGTTATGTAAACGAGAAACAAGGACAACAATCTGAAATTAAAAAACGTCTGGAAACAAAGATCGACACAATAATAGATGAATTAATAAATATAAAAGAATTTTACGAACGAAATCATTTTGGACAAGACAACCCCAAACAATCAAAGCTTGTCATAAACACACCAAAAACTAACAGAATGACGTACGAATTAGAAAGATTCAATAAAAATGCTATGATTATTTTTAATCATGAAAATTTCCGGAGTGACCCAACTAGACGAGGGACCGCTTTAGATGAGGTTGCTATTAAGAATACATTCAAACGGTTCCGATTTGAAGTAACTGAGGAGACCACTCACAATGATCTTACAAGAGAAGAATTATTTAATGAATTGCGAAAATGTAAGTAAGACATTTAAGAAAGTAGTCAAGACACAAACTTTAATTGAAAACTTGTTACTTGAATCGTGGGTTGTTGAATAAATAAGCAAAGGTCATTTGCCTTTGCGTATTTATCCAATAATGAAATTGTGAATCGGCTTATTTGAAATCAGCTTTGCAATAAAGTGAACACACAATGTGATATAAAATCTCGTAAAAGCTTTTGAAGCTGATTCTGTATACGTAATCCTCAATTTGTCTTAAAAGATCTTGCTAACTTAGGTATCTGTTATGTTCCAACAATGTGAATTAATGAAAAAAATATAACGTAACGTTTTTAAATGTGCGTAAGATTGATATAAATGTCGTTTTCCATGCTAAAAATAGCAGGTCTACTTAACGTAAGTTTGACAAGTTGCTTAATCAATTAGTAGGTTTCCTTTTATACCGTTTTTCCGTTTTTGGCTGAATGCACCAAGAGCGCGGTGCCATAATTAAAAAAACTAGCAGGTTCCCCCAATTCACGGTACTTACTATATTTTATCATTTTAGTCAGCAGACGGGATTTCAAAGACCATGGCTGCATTTGCGTGGCTATCCTTACCCATGGTCAAGATCACGGATATTTAAAGGCGTTTGATACGCGATACTGCGAGCGTGACGTCATAGCTTGTTTTGATGCTCGCACCAATCCCACTGTAGCGTTCCGGGTTCGTTTCACGATGAAAAATAGCCAAAAATCACGACAAAACTTATATTTTTGAAAAAGGTCGGTATACAAACAAAATGAGTAGTTCAGAGAGCGTGCGGCGAGTGCAATAGCGTATGTCAACTTATCGACTGGTTTTGAATTTGCTGCGATGCGGTAAAGTAACGGTCGCCCCGCTTCCGCGCACCGCGCTCTCCCCGCGCACTCCCTAGCTGTGACAAATACATAATAACGGGTAGTTTTAAAGGAACTCTAATTGCGTCGCTCACATACCCCACCCCAGTGCTGCCCTAGCAGCACTCTTCTCCAATAGGTATTCGCGCGACGCGTCCGGCAGATCGGGTAAGGACTCCGGTTTTCGTCCTTATCTTAACCATTCTGGTGCGCCCATCTTTGCCGGGTAAAGTTTGCTCGACTATGCCCCGCGGCCAAATGTTTCGGGGTCCAGCAGGGTCGACGACAAAAACCAGGTCTCCCACTTGCAAGGGCCTTTGTTCCTTGTTCCATTTTTGTCGCGGTAGCATATCGGGCAACACTTCTCGTACCCATCGTTTCCAGTATGAATCGGCAAGCCTTTGCGCGATTCGCCACTGTTTTCGTAAGAAAAACTCCGAGTCATCGAAAATGCCCATTTGAGGTAAGTTCGACGATGACCCCAAAAGAAAGTGATTCGGTGTTAACGATTCTTCACTTCCAGGTTCTACATAAACGTGTGTTAGGGGTCGGCTGTTCACAATATTTTCCACCTCAGCGAGAAAGGTATTAAACGTCTCTTCCCTAGGCGCTCGTTCTTTTAAGACAACTTTTAGCGAGCTTTTCACGCTTCTTATGAGCCTTTCCCAAGCCCCACCCCAGTGTGGGCTTGCGGCCGGAATGAAGGTCCATTTAGTCCCACGATTTATGGCAGTATTGTGAAGCTCCTCGTCATTCTTCAGTTCTTGAATTGCCCTTTTCAGTTCGACATCAGCGCCACGGAGATTTGTACCGTTGTCTGAAAAAATATGCTTAGGCCATCCCCGCCTCGCCGCCATACGTCGAAGGGCCATAATCAAAGAATCGGTCGTCAGAGAAGCGACCGTCTCTAAGTGTATGGCTCGTACGGTGAGGCATGTGAATATCACTCCGTACCTCTTCTCTCGTCTCCTCCCAATCGTGACCTCATAAGGACCGAACAGGTCTAAACCGCAGTAAGTATAGGGTCGCTGGTGATGAGCCATCCGTGCTTCAGGTAAGTTACCCATTCTTGGGATTTCAGGTCTACTTTTTTTTAATCTGCAGATCATACATTTAGCCGCAACACTTTTAACTGTGGGACGAAGTTTAATGATCCAATATTTTTGTTTAAGATTATTCACCACAGTCTCTTGATTCTCATGAGCAGCGTTGATATGGTAAGACTTAACAATCAATCTGGTTATGTAATCTCGTCCATCTAGAATTACCGGTCTTTTAGTTTCAGGTGACACGTCGGTAGCAGCATCGATTCGGCCCCCGACGCGCAGGACTCCGTACTCATCCAGATATGGAGATAAGGTAAGTAATTTACTATACTTTTGTATGTATTTACCATTTTTTAGGATATTGATCTCGTCGTTAAATGTCTGTGCCTGCGAATATCTTAACAACAGGCGCTCGGCTTCCTCCATTGTTTCGAGAGTGACGTCATCGGTAAGTTTGCGACACCTTTTTATAAACATCAAAACTGTGTAGGTACTTCTGAGCAGACGCAGCCAGGACGAAAATCTTGTAGCCTCAGGAACAGGTAAGTCTTTATCTGCAGTTTGTATAGTTGAAATGCATTCTAATTCAATTTCATTCATTGCAGGTTGCAAAAAATCCTTTGGCCAAGTGCGCTCATTATCGTATAAAAACGCCGGTCCATAAAGCCATTGATTCTGCAGAATAGTAACATCGTATGCTTCTCGTGTACCTACGTCCGCTATATTAAGGTGCGTCGGAACGTATCTCCATTCATCAGTGTAGGTAAGTTCGTCTACTTCTCCTAAGCGATTGGCTATGTACGGTTTATAGGTGCGCGACTTATTTCTTATCCAGTGCAATGTTGTGCTCGAGTCGCTCCAGAATATTCTTCGATCCGCTTTTATTTTGTGCTCTTTCGTTATAGTGTCAGCCAATCTAGCAGCTAAAACAGCTGAATTTAATTCAAGTCTAGGTATTGACTGTAACTTGTTAGGCGAAACGCGGCACTTGCTAGCCACAAATGCAATGTTTACATGCGAGTTATCTTCCCAGCGCCAGTATGCAACGGTGCACATCGCTTTAGCAGACGAATCGCAGAACATATGTAGCTGTAGGTTTGTATAGCGGGCGTCGCTGGCGCTCGGTATCGGCAGCGGCCGGCCGAGCGCAGGCGCAGCGGCTGGGTGGTTAGAGTCGGCGGTCGGCGCCGGGTTCGATTCCGGCGCGTTCATGTTCAGGTTTGCTGCGTTATAATAATATCTGGGCAGTTTTATGTCATCTAGTGATTTCAAACAACTAACCCAATGGCACCATTTTTCATGTATTGCGTCTGGTATTTGGTCGTCCCAATCGATATTTAGCTGCCAACATTGTTGTAAAATAAGTTTGCCATTAATTGTAAACGGAGATAAAAATCCGTAGACGTCGAATATGGACATGACAACTCTTAACATGTCCCTTTTTGTCGGCCTTTGTGTTCCGTTAATTATATTTTCAGGGATCTTCTTGAACGAAACATCGAACCCCAGTGCATCTTCATGAGGAAACCAAATTAACCCAAGTGTTCGTTCGCTTTCATATTGTTCTCCGATTTTGAACTTTACTGCTGCTTCACCGAGAGTTTCTTTTGGCATGGACTCGAGAACTCGTTTACTATTTGAAGTCCAGTTACGTAATTCGAAGCCACCTTGCTGATGAATTGACTTTATGTTTCTTATCAGTTCGATTGCAGTATTTTCGTCCGGCACGCTGTCTATATAATCATCAACGTAGTGTTGATTGTATATAGCTTCACACGCCGGCATCATCGTTGCTTCGAAACGCTCGGCGTTCTTATTTTTTATATATTGGGCTACAAAGGGACTACAGGTAGCTCCAAATATAAGAGAAGTCATGACGTAAGTCTTCACGGGTCCTTTAGGATCGTTTCTATATAAAAATCGCAGCGCATCTCGGTCCTCCTCTCGTATCTTGACCCTCAAGAACATATCTTTAATGTCGCCGGTTATACCAATTCTTTGCTCTCGGAACCGCAACATTATTCCAAATAGTGACCTTAGTAGGTCCGGGCCCTTAAGTAGGTAGTCGTTTAGGGACAATCCATTAGTTTGCGCAGCACAATCAAACACAAGACGCAGACGCTTTTTGTTTTTGTTATCCACTCCGAAATGAGGGAGGTACCATGTTTTGCTGCTTTCTTTCGTATCATGCAATTCCTGTGCGTAATCGTTGTCGAATAGGTGCTGAACGCGGTCGTTGTATCTGTCTCTGTACCCCTCGCATTTCTCCATCTTTCGCTCCACTGCTTTGAGACGTGACAGTGCGTGAGGAAATGAGTCTGGCATCACGTTGGCTTCATTCTTCCACGGCAGTCCGACGTACCATCTCCCATTAACCAGTTTAGCAGTCTTGTCTAATTTTTCCAGGGCACATACGTCGTTCTGGTTCTCGCGGGGCTTACTAGCTATGCCCAGTGAGTCAAAACTAAAAGACAGACGGACTTCTTCGTGTAGATTTTGCAGCAGTCGTTTATTCTCAGTCACGTCATCGCTGACGTCATTGTTGCTGATAAACAATGTTGAGTGAGGCTGTGGCGCGTGCACAGATGACGTCATACGCGCGGGAATCTTCCCGTGTAAACACCAACCAAGCGGGGAGCGCGTGGCACAAGGTTCGTGAGGATTACCAGTGACAACTTCCAAGGGTAACAGTAGGTGGTAATTGTCTTGGGCTATTAAAATCTCGGGTTTTAATTGCTCGGAACATAAGTCATTTTTAAGCCTTTGCAAATGCATAAAGTTATCACAGTTCACTAAGTTCATGCTTTGGCTAGGTAAATTAAGTTCATTAACACTTCGCGCCTTAATCGTAAACATATGTCCATCTCGGTTAGATAATGCTAAATCGACCAGGTAGGAATCGCACACTAGTTCAGTATTGTCCCAAGCGCCACGCACACGCATGCACTCCCGGCGTCCGCGCAACCCCGCCCGCTCTGCGAGATTAGCACTTATTACCGTCACAGAAGATCCATCGTCAAGCAGGCAACTAGTTTTAATTACACCGCGCGGTCCGTGGATATTTACCGGCACTACTTTTAATAAAACTTTCGTAGACGAGTTCATATGCGCCACTACCTGGGAGTTGGATTCAGTCTCGATTTCGGTCACTTGTACTGCACTGTTATTGTTTTCGCATTGTTTTTCACTAGGCACGAAATGTAACAAGCGGTGATGCGCCAGGCCACAGTTATCAATATCGCACACGGGTGCCGGACACATCTGTCTATCGGAATGACGTAACAGGCACTTATAACATAGTCCAAACCGTTTAACATAACTCCAGCGATCTTTTCTTAATGACTTCTTGAACTTTTTACAATCGGGTAGATTATGATTCGGTCCATGACAATAACGGCACTTTGAATAACTTTGTTGACTTTGTAGTAATATTGTTTGCGAATTTGTAGCACTATTGTCCGCATATTTACGCCTATAATTGTCTTTTGGTGTGTTTATTAACGATACACTACACTGTGATATTTTAATTGCTTCTTGATTGAGAAAATCCGATAGTTGGTCGAGTCTAGTCGTGGTACTTGCAGTGTTGCGCGACTTTTGTGAATAACTGTAGTCGGCCCATTTAGACAAAAGGATAGTAGGTAGTTTTGATAACACAACAGTGATTAGACTCGAATCTTCAAGGTGATTTTCACGGCCAAGGGCAAGTACAGCGGCAACGTAGTTTTTTATTTTATTTGAAAACACAACAATATCTTTGTGATACTCTGTAGATACAGGATTTAATTTCTTGATTTCTTGCTTTATACGAGACAAGATTCCATCTGGGTTCCCGAACTGTAGTTCCAGCGTGGACATAAGGATTTCAGGAGAGGTCGCCGTGATGAGTAACGCCTGAACAGCATCCTTGGCTGCGCCACGAAGACACTTTCGTAGGCGCCACAAGTTCTCCGAATCACTAAACTGGCATAATCGGGTGGACTCTTCGTAGGCCATCTTAAACTGGAGCCATTCCATCGAGTCGCCAGCAAACAGCGGCAGATCCTTGGGTGTGCTGATGCGGCTAAGTAAATTATTATTATTGTTGTGGTTGCATGCAGAGGTAGTCATCATATCCTTAAGTACACAGGCTAACTGTTGAATTGGACCGTCAGTGCCGGCATCCATCTTTGCCGGCGGGCACAGCACGCCTGAAGTTTCTTCCTGCTTGGTGGCATGCTGTGACTCCAATTCCATTTGGCTGCGTTCTACCCATCTAGCAACATCACTTTGTTTATCGGTAACTGATGGCTGTGGACTGTATTCTTCTTCTAATTCGGCAAGGTCCGCTTCTAAGCGTTTATTGATAAGCTGCATTTCAATTCGTGCTTTTGCCTCGGCCGCCTCTAATTCTAGCCGTTTTTTACGTGCTTGGAAGGAGGATGATGAAGATCTTTTTGACAAAGATTTTTGGAAGGTAGGTTGGTTAGGTTTTGCCATTTCGGACCGTAATGGCATTTCGGATTTAACACTTCCGGCTTCTAACAATATTGTTTTGTCAGGTTGCACTTTTTCTTCAACATCTTGAATTGCACTTGTAGTTGCTTTGCATTGGTCGACCTCGGTAGCAGTAGCAGTAGTTTTCCTTACCCCCTGCTCTTTTCGTACGGTATTGCGTGTTTTGACCATTATTGTTGACGGCGGCGTGAAGAACATCAAGATCCGGCTCGAAGACCACTTTTGTAGCGTTCCGGGTTCGTTTCACGATGAAAAATAGCCAAAAATCACGACAAAACTTATATTTTTGAAAAAGGTCGGTATACAAACAAAATGAGTAGTTCAGAGAGCGTGCGGCGAGTGCAATAGCGTATGTCAACTTATCGACTGGTTTTGAATTTGCTGCGATGCGGTAAAGTAACGGTCGCCCCGCTTCCGCGCACCGCGCTCTCCCCGCGCACTCCCTAGCTGTGACAAATACATAATAACGGGTAGTTTTAAAGGAACTCTAATTGCGTCGCTCACACCCACCCTGGTGGGAAAACCAATCATATTCCTAATTCAGGTGAGATTTATTTGAATACCCCGACGATATTAAACAAGCATACCTATGACCTACTGGTATGTAGACACCGTACCCTATTAAGGTGCCCTGGGTGGTGCTAAAAGTGCAACAAACTGGCAACCGTACTTGTCTTCTCGAAGATCTCACGGTTCGAAAATAAATGCCATACGATTATTATTATACCCCATTAAGGTAAGATTTCTCGTACTAAATGGGAATTTGAAATGATTTTTTCTGTCGAGCAAGTTTTTGGATACTTATTTGAAATTTGAAAAAAAAAAAAACGCTATGTCTACAGCTCGCCGAGCCACTAGTTTAAATCCTAATAAAAAATAATAGTATGTACATTTAGATTATGCTTGTTGCTCGTACAGTTAACTTCTAGTCACTTCATGTTGTAGGCTTGCCGCGGCCGCTTACCTGCGTATGCAGTTAAAAGACCGCACGAATTTGCAGGACCTTCTCAAACCGTAGAACTCGATGCAGAATCTCCAATAGAAAGAGACTACAGGCCCATGGATTCGGATATAATCATGTTTCATAGCTCTTTCTTTGGACGAGCCTCTATCAGGTGAGTATGAGTACCGTAACACTTTAAACCGTCGTACTTTTGTACACATAGTTACTTAAAAGATTTGTTTAAATATAAGTACGAGTCTAATCTAACGCGATATTCATTTATTTACATTAGAATCTATTTAATTTTGTACAAACTTGCTTTAGAGAATATATGGGTCGCAATCAGACTGTGTGCACAAAAGCGAGTCATACGCCAAAATTATACTCGTACCAAGGCAGATAACTGTACCTCACCGGTGCAAACTAAATAACTGACATAATGTTGACCTGCTAAACACACACATACACAGGCACACGCACACATAACTCATTAATTTAGTCGTAAAACTTAAATTTTAAGCTGTAATGAAAATTTTATTCGATTTAATGTTACGACATTGGTTTTGTTAAGGAAGAGCGGGTTCGACACAAGTATACTAAAATACTTTACAGTACATATGGTGCTACTTTACCGCACGAGTGCGGTAATCAGCAGATTACGTGCATATGTCAAAACTTTAAAGAGCCATATGTACTGTAAAACGTTGTACGATACACGTGCGAACAGGTAATTCGCAACTCGTGTCGATTTAAAACACTCTCTTCGGTCGTGTTTTAATTCATCACCACTCGTTGCGGATTTCCTGTTCTCTGTACTTGTATCGTAATGTACTATAATAGGAGATCCCAACCTTGTACTTCTTAAAACTTCTAGTTAACCAATAAAACAATTTTCAAAACAATTTTCATTTACATAATAGTACATTACGATACAAGTGCAGATAACAGGAAATTCGCAACGAGTGGTGATAAATTGAAACACGACCAAAGGGAGTGTTTTAAATCGACACGAGTTGCGAATTACCTGTTCGCACGTGTATCGTACAACGATTTACAGTACATATGGCTCTTTAAAGTTTCGACATATGCACGTAATCTGCTGATTACCGCACTCGTGCGGTAAAGTAGCACCATATGTACTGTAAAAGTAATATTGGTACTGTCCCCCCAATTACAACATTGTGTTATATTTGCAGAGTAGTTGAGCAAGGGACATGGTTCATACAAACGCTTTGCGAACAGATGGCACTGCATGCGTCAACCGACCACTTGGAGAAGTTGTTCCGCAGGGTGCGGAGCATCGTGGCTCAAATGGAATACGAAGGGGCAAAGCAAATGCCTGTAGTGACCAGTACTCTACTCAAGAAGCTGTATTTTAAGGAAATTTCTTTCATGCACAGTGTCGCGGAGAGTTCGCGTTGTTGATGTACGATAGAACTTAAGAGAAGTGTTTGTTTTGTACAATTTTACTACCGAGAAACTAAAAAAGAGCTGGCAGCTACCTCGACCAACTTATTCAGAGAGAAAATGCTGCCAGTATCTTCGGCACAATGCTGTAAGGGTTATTATTAGATTTAATGTAGATTTGTAATTAGTTTTAATGTTACTGTAATTAATTTTATTCTTGGTAGTTAATTTGTTTTTGTATAACGGTCTGAATAAATCACTTAAATCATAAAAAAAACTCGAAATTAAATAAAAAATCGTTATATAAACTATAACATTAACATTTCAACAACTTTCGTAAGCTCAGGAACGAATAAAATAAGTAAAGTTTTTAAATGTAGGGTAGGATTAGTCTAAGTCACATATTGCGTGGTCTAAGGTCAAAAATTACATTTACAGTACATATGGTGCTACTTTACCGCACGAGTGCGGTAATCAGCAGATTACGTGCATATGTCGAAACTTTAAAGAGCCATATGTACTGTAAAACGTTGTACGATATACGTGTAAACAGGTAATTCGCGACTCGTGTCGATTTAAAACACTCCCTTCGGTCGTGTTTTAATTTATCACCACACGTTGCGAATTTCCTGTTCTCTGCACTTGTATCGTAATGTATTATTACGCTACTTTAACTGCAGAGCTTGCAATTACGAACCAAGAGGAAAAATTCAATATTCAACCGGAACTAAAAGGAATAAAGAATTACTAGTTTAATTTCCTGACACTACTCAGTAGATATCTAACTAAACTAAAACGGCTATTACGACTGTCCAGAACTGACCGACTTGTTCACTCGACATCTAAACACGCGCACAAGAGGACACAATTATAAACTAACAACAACAAGACATAATACAAATATCGGCAAAAACTTTATTGCGAACCGAATTGTTGACAAACTATCTAAAGCAGTGAATTAAATTAGTGGTTAATGAACTATGATTTAGACTTACCAGCACGAGCTGCCTGTCTAAGGCTGGGTTGCACCGACTTACGATCACAGACCGATCAACGTTAAATATTGCGCCGGCAGCTGTTATCCCATAGAAACTTGTCAAACTTTCCATACATTCATATTTTAACGAACACAGCTCACGATTACAGACGGTTTGGTGCAACCCAGCCTAAAATGATATAATAATAATAAAACTTTCGTGAATAGGAATACTGATAATTTCATATATTAAACATAACAATTAAAATGTACGTACTTTGCGTTGTGTAGACGATTCTAGGAAAAAATGGTACATTATTTTAGGAATTCGGAAAGAAAGGGATTGCCTGACCAGGTGGCAAAAAGACGGAGCTCAGGTAGTCCTCGGTAAATAGAGTGCTTTTTTTGGTAACGCGGTGTTATTTTGACTTCGATTTAGCCAAACGCAATCTTTCTATGACTTCATTCAATAGCGGTATTAAGTTTTCACACTGTCGTACTCAAACTCGGTTATTAAAGTAATAAGAACACATTTAGTTTATTTCATGAAACTCATATTAATAACAATAGATAAACAACTTAAGAGTGCGCAGTACGTTCGGTTCTCCATACAAACGTATTTACGCTCTCATTTTAAAACGCCATGCTAGAATAACATGAAACTTTGTATACACAATGGGATCCGGAATATCTAGAGTACCTAGGTCGAAAATTAGTTTCTGTTGCTTGAAATTATAATGGAGAAAAAATACAGCGATTATTTAAGGTTTTCATACAAGCCGTAAAAAACTCAAAAAACCGCTGTATTTTTTTTCTTTTACAATTTCTAGCAACAGAAACTAATTTTCGACCTAGATATGCCGGATCCCATTGTGTATACAAAGTTTCATGTTATTCTAGCATGGAGTTTTAAAATGAGAGCGTAAATACGTTTGTATGGAGAACCGAGCGTACTGCGCCCTCTTAAACTAGACCTAAAATAAAACTAAATTAAAACTAAAAACGAAAACTAAATAAAATTAAAATAAATCTAAAAAAATTGGCCCCTTTGGTACGGTGCCAAGGATGCTGGCAGCATTTCCCCTCTGTATTGCGATGCTAATACGTTGTGCGAGAAAGCTGCCAGCTCTTTGGTCACCAGTGAGGTCGACTAGTCTTTTAGAAAGTTCTTTAAAAAGTTCATTGAATGTTAAAAAAAAAAGGTTAATTTCATGTTCAAATGAAGGAAATTGTATCCTAATTGTATATATATTTTTCTTAGAATCACAGACAATGAAGAGCAAAAAAAAATTAATAAAGGTACGTACACACTGGAAAACTCGTGGGTTACGGGCAGTTTTTCCTTAGTTGATTCGATTTAATATGGCATTGACAGTTTCTTAAAGGTTTAACGCAGAAGTAATGGGTTTTCGTAGGATTATTAATATTATTATACTCCGAGTGGTATAATGATCCTAAGATTTAACTTTTTTTATTTAGGCCGGAAAAAATATGGCACATGGCGTGTTCGTTTTTCAAATAGAAAACGACCATTTCCAAGCATGTTTGAGAAAAAGTATTTTTCACCTCAGCGGCACGAACATGGCGGTTTTCTGCAAGCGTGAAAAATACTTTTTTCATATCATAGGTCATCTTTTCATACTGCTGAGTGTAATACAAACTTGGAACATTGTTGTATGTATCACACGAGAGCAAAAAAAAAAAAATGAAAAAAGAAGATATAAATTTGCATTTCGTACCGTTGAGACCCACGCTACGCTCAAGATTCTAATTTTGATTTACTCGCTACGCTCGCGATTCAATTATAGAGTCTTTTGCTTGGTCGGGACTCAACATCAACACTCGCAGCAAAAATCTACTATGCTCTCTTGTTGAACAATTAACTGTTGTTTTCGTTGCTCTTAACTTCAATCAAATTTGTTTTAACGTACTTGTACAACACTGCACCAGGGTTTCGAAAGGGAGCAAGAATTAAACACCGGTTTGATAACACAACAATCTTACTGAATAATCTCTACACAAAATTTCAATATAAAATAAAACAGTTTCGCCACACTATTAATCTACGGGAAACAAACGCTTGCGCGTTCTAGAATTCGCTCCGCACGTAACAGCGCCATCTAGTGTGTAGTTCGGTCAACAATGACCGTTCCGCGATTTATTTATACAGTACTCGTTGACTAATAATTTTTAAGAAAAAGAACCGACTTCAATGGGGGAGGCCGGTGAAAGATTATTATACTTTGATGGTGCACTCTTGGATTCCATACAATGAAATAAAAATGGCTATAAGTATTTTTATAATTATGGAAGACTAAGTACCCTTGATTCCTCATAGAATCCTCCACCAGAACTCAAGCTTGACAAAAATGTGTCTTGAAAACCTAGCTTGCTTGACAAACAACGAATAGAACAAATCGCCAAACGTGAACTATATCACACTCGCTACGGAAAGAGTATCGGACAAAATCTCCGACTGGCATGTGTCAAGCGACCTGTCATGCTCCGACCATAGATGGGTAAGATATAAACTAAACGTTGACTCCCTAAAACCAGAACTATGGCGCAACCCCAGACGGACAGACCGCGCTAAATATAGCAATTTGATATCTGTTAGTCCGGCTCTCACCAATATGCCCATGAGCTATGAGGAGCCAGCCGACATAGAGAGGCACGTGAATAACCTGACGGAAACGTTAATAAAGGCATTTAATGAAAGCTGTCCACTAACATCGCCCTCGACAAAAGCCACCAACCGCAACGGCTGGTGGGGACATGAACTCGAGAAGCTGCGACGCAAACTACGCAAACTGTTTAACAGAGCGAAAAACACAAGGAGGGCAACAGACTGGGACATTTACAAAACAACCCAAGCTCTGTACAAAAAACGTATCCGTGAAAGGAAACGAGAATGCTGGAGAACCTTCTGTACCAACATCGAAACCAACAGTCAGGCAGCCAGGGTAAAAAGCATTCTGTCCAGCGAACCGAACAGAAATCTAGGCTCCTTAAAAAAACCAGATAACAGCTACACAACCTCCTCCAGCGAAATGTGCGAGCTGTTACTAAATACACATTTCCCAGAATGCTCCGTCACGGAAAGCACTACGTGGGATGAGGAAGATCAACAGGGTTTTAACAATCCAACCGTTGAAGCCACCAACACTGCCCATAGAATAGTAACTTTGGAAAAGGTGCTATGGGCAATCAACAGCTTCTCTTCATTTAAAGCGGCAGGCTTAGATGGCATCTTTCCAGGTATTCTACAATGGTGCAAATACACGATCGCTCCGCATCTAGTTAGAATCTACCGAGCATGCCTTGAGCACCGCTATGTTCCCTTAAAATGGAGAGAAGTCAAAGTGGTATTCATACCCAAACCAGGTAAGAGCGATTACACGCAGCCCAAAGCATACAGGCCAATAAGCCTTACTTCTTTCCTCCTGAAGACCCTAGAGAGACTGTGCGATCGGGATCTCAGAGACAGGGCACTGGCGCGAAATCCTCTACACCACCAACAACATGCCTATTGTGCAGGCAAATCAACGGAATCAGCGCTCCACAGTGTTATCTCGCCCATAGAAGACGCACTATCAACACAATCATCTGCTCTTGCAGCCTTCATAGATATCGAAGGGGCTTTTGACAAGACGCAATTTAACAGCATTAGCCACGCGCTGCTCAACCACGGCGCGGATCGGACCACAGCTGGGTGGATCGACTGCATGCTGAGGAACAGGGCAGTGCAAGTGACAGTGAATGGGACCACACGAGCCATTGTCTCCAGAGGCTGCCCACAGGGAGGCGTCATTTCACCGCTCCTATGGAACCTCGTAGTGGATGACCTTATCAGATCCCTAAACGAGGCTGGTTTCTACACTGTTGGCTATGCAGACGATGTAACAATCCTCGTAAGAGGAAAGTTTGAGAAGGTCCTATGCGAGCTTATGCAAGGGGCACTCAAAATCGTCGAACGATGGTGTTCTGAACATGGATTGTCAGTAAACCCATCAAAAACCGAATTAGTACTGTTCACAAAGAAGCGCACTCCAGACAACCTTAGCTTACCAAAACTTCAAGGCACTACACTAGCTCTTACAAAAGAGGTAAAATACCTAGGTGTAACCTTGGACGACAAACTGCTATGGAACAAACATCTAAGCAACAAACTGGAAAAGGCTTGTGTCATATTTTGGCAGTGTAAAAGGCTACTTGGGAGAACCTGGGGCCTACA
This sequence comes from Notocelia uddmanniana, assembly GCA_905163555.1. NCBI lineage: Eukaryota > Metazoa > Arthropoda > Insecta > Lepidoptera > Tortricidae > Notocelia > Notocelia uddmanniana. Next base: position 32,343,151 of record LR991055.1, read on the forward strand.
CCCCAAAATCACCATGTGGCTTTACACCGCAGTGATACGACCCATAATCACCTACGGCGCAGTAGTCTGGTGGCAGAGAACTAGACTAACCACGGCCAAAAATAAACTGCAGCAGTTCCAAAGACTAGCTTGTACAGCGGTGACTGGCTGCATGAAAACTACACCCACAGCAGCACTGGAGGTACTGCTGGGACTGCCGCCTCTTGATCTGTTTATCCAGCAGGAGGCAGCCTCGGCGGCCATCAGGCTAAAGTCACTTAACCTCTGGGGTGTAACAAACGGGACCCATACCGAAGTTCTTAAGGAAGCTGTCACCTACCAACCAATGATAGCCGCTCCTAATGACAAGGTACCCAAACAACATATCTTCAACAAAAGCTATGCAATACAGCTAGTTGAAGAAAAATACGATCGGTCTGGAGCACAGGAACTGCGCATTTACACCGATGGCTCTAAAACAAAGACAGGATCGGGCGCAGGAGTGTACTCACCTGAGATAAACATTAACATATCAATAGCCTTAGGCGAATATAGTTCAATCTACCAATGTGAGTGCATCGCCATAACACAGGCTGCCAAGGCAGTAGCAAATCGGAGTATCAAAGATCAGAAGGTACGCATAGTGTCCGACAGCGCTGCAGTATTACAAGCCCTAGATAGCAACCTCATCCAGTCTGGGCTCATCCTAGAGTGCCACCAAGCCTTGGAGGTGATAGGGAAAACAAACACTGTCACCTTGCAATGGATAAAAGGGCACAGTGGCTCTCTAGGTAACGACGTAGCTGACGAGCTGGCCAGGAGAGGTTCTAGCCGGCCGGCGTTTGGCCCTAGCCCAATACTCCCGCTACCCTTTAACCAGCTAAGATCATGGCTACGTCGCAGAACATCTGAACAACACGCTGATCGATGGACAAATACCAGTACATGCAGACAATCCCGGGAAATAGTGCCACACCTGGAGGCACGATTTACCAGGCGTCTGCTCTCTCTTAACAGAGCGTCACTACGTATAATCGTAGGCACCATCACTGGACATTGCTCACTCAACAAACATTTATATGTTCTAGGTACGACCGACAGCCCCCTATGCAGGGGATGCCTGTCGGCCGATGAAACAGCTCCCCACGTCATCCTGGAATGCGAAGGTGTAGCTACACAACGGACTCAAATCCTCAACGCACCGAGGTCACTCCGCGAAGCCTGTGGTGACACCAGGAGGATCCTGCGCTTCTGGGCGGAGTTAGGCTGGCTAGATCCCTAGCCGGCGATCACGTCACGCACAATGGTCCGACTCTCACGGACTAAGTGCGGAAAAAGGAGTCCATAACCATAACCATAACCATAACGTGAACTATGCGTCGTTCAAGAGTTCCATTCTGATCATCATCAGCAGTTCCATTTCATCAAATGTCACTTATTTAAATGTAAATGCTTGATTTGTGTTTGATGCTTGTATGGACCCGGGTATGTCCTAAAACTACGACCAAGACCACCGGGGGATGGGCAGCAGCATCCCTGGAGTGCGGTGGATATACTGCGATCGCCAACCCGCATGCCAAGCGTGGCGATTATGGCATATACCCCCCGTGAATATGGGGGAGGCCTATGTCCAGCAGTGGACGTTCTTTGGCTGATATGGTGGTGGTCGTGGTGGCTTGATTTGTTTATGAAAATACTACAACCAATATATGTATGCCTTTCACATTTGAGGAGTTCCCTCGATTTCTCATGGATCCCATTATAAGAACTCGAGCATGACAAATGATTCCCTTGAAAATCTAACTTGCTTAACAAACACAGTAAAGAGGACAATTTCTCCACACGTGAACTATGCGTCGTTGAAGAGTTCCGTTCTGATCATCATCAGCAGCTCCACTTCATCAAATGTCATTTTTTTTAATGAAAATGCTTGATTAGTTCATAAAAATACTAAAATCACTATATGTGTGCCTTTCACATTTGTGGAGTTCCCTCGATTCCTCATGGATACCATCATCAGAACTCGAGCATGACAACAATTAATCGTGAATATAGAACTTGCTTAACAAACACAGCTAGGAGGAGGAAGACAAATCGCCAAACGAGAACTTTTCGTCGTTGAAGAGTTCTGTTCTGATCATCATCAGCAGTTCCACTTCATCAAACGTCACATTTTTGTATGAAAATGCTTGATTTGTTGATAAAATCACAAAAATCACTATATGTTTGCCTTTAAGATTTGAGGAGTTCCCTCAATTCCTCATAGATTCCATTATCAGAACTGCGTTATGACAAAAACGGGACCGAGTCCGATATATATACTTACAATCGAAAAAAAGAATTTTCAAAATCGGTTCAGAAATGACGGAGTTCTGGAGTAACAAACATTAAAAATAAAACCGAATTGATAATCTCGTCTTTTGAAATATTTTGATATCTTGAAGTCGGTTAAAAAGGGAAATCCCGGAGAGGCTGCCGGATCTGCGGCCTCGCAAACAATGAACACTTAACTCGATTTACGGTTCTTGTCCCCATTTCAATGGGCAGCCATTTCCTTTAATGCCGTTTAGCTAATAGCTTTGCAAACTTGTAAATAATCTACGATTGACGACGTTCCCTGTTTTGACAATCATGATTCATGATATTGATAACAAGTCTCGTAAAGTAGTTATTTTTTCTTCAGTAAAAGTATTGTTGATGTATATCAATACTTAACTACAAAGAAAACATCCATGACTCAGAAAAAAGTCAAAATCGTTTATTGCAACTCACATTACAGTAAAAAGATGGAATTAAAAATACATAAGTCTACATGTGACGCCCTGCAAGGGCACAGCAACATACTAATCACATACTAATTTATTAATCGACTTCAAGATTTCAAAAGAGGAAGTTATCAATTCGGTTGTATGTTTTTTTTTTAATGTTTGTCAGTCCATAACTCCGTCATTTCTTAACAGATTTGGAAAATTCTTTTTTTGATTGTAAGTATATATATCCAAGTTGGTCCTGTTTTTGTCAAAACGAAGTTCTGATGATGGGATCCACGAGGAATTGAGGGAACTTCTCAAATCTTTAAGGCAAACATATAGTGATTTTTGTGTTTTTATCAACAAGTCAAGCATTTGCACCCAAAAATGTGACATTGGATGAAGTGGAACTGCTGATGATGATCAGAACAGAACTCTTCAACGACGAAAAGTTCACGTTTGGTGATTTGTCCTCCTAGCTGTGTTTGTTAAGCAAGTTCTATTTTCACGATTGATTTTTGTCATGCTCGAGTTCTGATGATGGGATCCATTAGGAATCGAGGGAACTCCTCAAATGTGAAAGGCACACAAATAGTGATTTTAGTATTTTCATGAACTAATCAAGCATTTTCATTCATAAAAGTGACATTTGATGAAGTGGAACTGCTGATGATGATCAGAACGGAACTCTTCAACGACGCGTAGGTAGTTCACGTTTGGCGATTTGTTCTCTTCGTTTTGTTTGTCAAGCAAGCAAGGTTTTTCCATGATTCCATGAGGAATTGAGGGTACTTATAAGTAGTCTTCTACCATTATAAACATACTTATAGCCATTTTTATTTTATTGTATGGAATCTAAGAGTGCACCATCTAAGTATAATAATCTTTCACCGGCCTCCCCCATTGAACTCGGTTTTTTTTTTCTTAAAAATTATTACATCATTTTACTTTTACTACTAACAATACAATAATCAATAATACCCTACACCTTTATAATTATTAATGAAGAGCTATCGAAGCGTTGTTACTTATCATTCGTGTTCAACACACAAATAAAGTGCCTAGACCGGGAATCAAACCCGGGACCACCAGCTTCGTAGGCAGGGTCACAACCAAATGCAGTGATAGTATCCTGCACGGCTAATCTATCGCGAAAATAGGTTTTCTACTGTAGCTTGTTATTTTTGTAGTAACTGAGACTGTAATTTTATATTTAACTATACAATGTATTTTTTTATTACATTCTAGCGCTTATTGTTTCGAAAAAATGACACCTCGCCGAGTTTCTTACGCCGGTTCTCCTCGTGGCAGAGGTTTATTTTTCCGAACCGGTGGTAGTTTATTGACATTCATAGGTGCATGTAATATGCCTAATTTGAAGAATAAACTACTTTTACTTTTACTAGGCTAATGTGGTCGAAAAACAATTACTTATATATAGTCAAGAATTATCAGAAAACCAATCCTTATTGTTGCCTCTTCTGGTCAGAACGGCGTTTTTAAAAACCCGATATTTTTTCATTTCACGCCCTTAATAACCCGCCCGAAAGAGTCAAAACAGCGTTTTGAAGGGGTTAGCGAATAGGTACAGTCAACAGCAAAATGTAGATGATCATTTTAGTACTTTAGTAAGATATATTAAATAGTCGTCATCTGTGTCACGCCGTTTTCTACTTACGCTTTTCTTTTATTTCAACATTAAATTAAATTGAAATTAGAATTATTAACATAGATGTAAGTTTTGTACTATAAGTAACCTGATATGGATATTATCCAAAAAAAAATTTTTCTTTTCAAGTAGCCATCTTGTGAAATGTATCCGGAAGTGAGCAATTCTCCTTTAGGGTGTATTCGGAAGCCGCGCCTCGCTAGCGGCGCGCGAAGACAATGGAATCGAACCCGCGACAGCTGTTTCGGTCGAGTAATCCTTACTCTGTGATTACAAAATGAAGTGTATATTTGGAATAACATGGAAGTTGTCACGTTTTGTAAATAGTGGTCGTTTACGGTACGCTGCTATGTCTTTGTTAATCAGTGAGTGAGTGACGTACTCTGATCGATCAAATTCACCCAAAGTACGTGGTAAATCCGTTTAAACAACTGCGGAATCTCGAACCCAAAGTGAACTCAAAGAAAGTAAGTAAAGCTAGATAATGCTTCGGAAAGTATGATATGTGGCGAGAAGAAGCGCCACAAGAAACTCGCAATTGTATTGCTTTCAAAACACAATTAACTTGATAATACATGATAGCGCCTTATGAAAATCTGGTACCTCAAAGAATGTATTTTAATTAACTTCGAATTTATTCAACGCAAATTCCTGGCAGCCCGCAGGTGCAGGTGGGGAACCAACAAAAGACTGGATGCGGCATTTCAAGGATGATGCTAAGACTTAAGGAACTTTGTGTTTGAATTTACAGAGTTCTAAGTGTTAACCGTATAATTAATTTATAACCTATATATACCTCCTGTGAAAATCCAAGACCATGTGATTTACCTACCTATATGAGTATGAGTATAAACTAGAAAACCGGCCAAGAGCGTGGCGGGCCACGCTCAGTGTAGGGTTCCGTAGTTTTCCGTCCGTCACATTAAGTTGACATATTAAGTACAGAAACACAAAACCCTAAAAAGCACTTCATTTCATTGTGATTTTGTAGAAATGACAGGTACAATAAACACCTGTTTATACGGTTAAATTACAAACTTAGTTCAGAAATTATTTTTGTAATTTTTTCAAAAACTATTCAACCTATCAAGTTCAAAATAATTTTCCTACAATGTTTTTATAAAGTTCTACTTTTGAGATTTTTTTCATATTTTTAAAACTTATGGTTCAAAAGTTAGAAGGGGCGGGGGACACATTTTTTTTACTTCTGGAGCGATTATTTCCGAAAATATTAACATTATCAAAAAATGATTTTAGTAAACCCCTATTTATTTTTAAATACCTATCTAACAATATATCACACGTTAGGGTTAAAATGAAAAAAAAAATCACTCCCCACTTTACGTATAGGGGAGGTACCCTAATAAAATATTTTTTTCCACTTTTTTTTTACCACTTTATCGGCGTAATTGATATACATATTAGTACCAAATTTCAGCTTTCTAGTGCTAACGGTCACTGAGATTATCCGCGGACGGACGGACGGACAGACGGACGGACAGACATGGCGAAACTATAAGGGTTCCTAGTTGACTACGGAACCCTAAAAAGTGCTGTGCCAAATACTGAATAAACTATTTACATGGGGCGGCAAACAAAGAAGTTCCTTTTATAGAATGAACCCCTACATCATCGTGGCCTACAAGTCTACGGGGTACTTGTAATGCGCTCGAAAGTAAGTCGAGCGCTAACATAACATGTAGAGTATAGTACAAATTTTCGTTAGCATCGTTACTGCTTTAGTACAAAATTAATTTAGTATGGGATTGTGACTTAGGCTTCTACGGTAGATGTCGCTGTACGCCTCCCTAAGGCGTTGTAAGAGGGAACTATTGAAGGATTTCGTGGACGAGCTTGGTTGTTCCGATAGCTCAGAGGCTAGAGCGATTGGCCGCGTATGCCAGATGTCGCAGGTTCGAATCCTGCTCGGAGCATTAAATTTTTCAATTTTTCCCTTTAATTTGTAACATCCCTATCCACCCCCACCACCATATCAGCCAAAAGACGTCCACTGCTGGACATGGGCCTCCCCCAAATTCACGGGGGGTAAATGCCATAATCGCCACGCTTGGCATGCGGGTTGGCGATCGCAGTATCTCCACCGCACTCCAGGGATGCTGCTGCCCATCCCCCAGTGGTCTACACCCAAATTTCTGCGTTTGACTGTACATCCCCTTATATTAGTAAAGTAGTAAGTATTAATATCGAGAGCTCGATAAATATATTATACTTAAATGGTAAATACCCCGTTCTGAACAGTAATAAAAAACAGTAAATGAAATCTTATGTTGAGTATTAATAAATGATTGACTTTTGTTTCGAACACAAATTAATGTAGAGTAACTGTACATTGATACAACAGACAACATACTTGTACATTGCCGAGAAATTTAAGCTTCACTTACAACATAGAGCTCAAATTGAAGGCATTAATTATCACGCATATTTAAAAAAAAAGATAATAAAATATTATCACGCATATCCTTAAATTGGCACTTCTAATGATTTCAAAACCAAAACTCGTTCCATTCGTTCGTTCTTTCGTTTAAAACCAAATTCCATTTTTCGTTTCGGGAGTAGCAGCGAAGCCTATCCGAAAGACAGAGTACGTTTTTCTATTAAAAATGGGATTGCTCTTGGCCAGTATCTAGCCAGGGGGCAAAGATGAGGCCGACGATGAAGCGAGCTCACCCAGAAGATGCAGATTCACTAAGTACCTAAGACAACTTGTGATATGGGTACACTGAAAATCAGCGTCGTAACACTTTGTGCTGAGACACATGCTGAGTGTTATCCTATTCTGAAACATCCGCAGCATTGTAACCTTTGTTTCCATATTTTGTAGTGTATGTTAATGTTGTTGTGTCTGTGTTTCGAATAAATGCTTCATTCATTCATTCATATTCCACAGACTAAGGGTGGGTTGCACCAAACCACCTGTAATCGTAAGCTGTGTTCGTTAAAATTTGAATGTAACTATGGAAAGTGTGACAAGTTTCTATGGGATGACAGCTGCCGGCGCCATATTTAACGTTGATCGGTCTGTGATCGGAAGTTGGTGCAACCCAGCCTTAATAATATATGTTTAATGTTAATGTGATTCCACAGCATCCAACAGCCTAAAGACACCTGCTGGCAGCCTGCCTGTGGTTACGTTGTTTTTGCCACTTCACCCTAATTTAGGACTGGAATTTGTAAGGCCTTGATTCAACGCGCATCAAGTTAATCTGTAGGTAATATTATTTTGTTGATGCTTTGCCCGTGTTTCAGCAATCGGTTACCTACCTTGTCCTACCATACTCGTAGCGCCAATACAAGTACGTGTTAGTATATTATACTAATTATAGTATTCAAGTAAAGATAATTTGAAATGAATGAAACTTATGTAAATTAAAACATGAAACTTGATCTAGTCGCGTTACACAGTGCATCTCACAAAATATCAATATTTTTCCGATATGGATCGAGGCTGTTCGGGATCGCAGAATGATGACTAAAACATAAATAAAAGCAAGTCTTATTTTCTGATTTAAAGTATATTCGCGGCATGTAGTAATGAACATGATATGAAATTCAATGAAATCAAATTTGAATATGTACCTAGTAGATGCCAACAACATTTACTTAGGACAGTGAAACGATGAACGACTGAAAAGCAAGTATTTTCCGAGCCAAACACGAAGGTCCCAAAATAGTGTACAGAGGTTTTCTCAATTATAGTCCTTGGTGTCTGAAACTTTTTACGTCTCGGGTGAAGTGGGATTTTTGGGATTCACATGATTAATGTATAAGTATGTAAAAAACTAAAATAAGATAATACTGCGAGTGACCAAAATTACTCTTGCTATTGGTAGGTATCTACATGTTGGCAACCCTGGCATTTTTTACGTGGAATTCCTCAGCCCAGCCCGACGGAGGAATCTCTAATTACTGCAATTTTGCCGCTTATTACCATTTTCATTTTTCAAATGCCAAGGTGAATACAGGTGCGAGTCCTTGGTAAAACTTAGCTCGAACTTTACTGGCCGAGTTTTTTTTTGAAGTGTATACTTCTTTGTTCGCAGCTTAAATGAGATAGCAGTACACTCAACAGGTAATGCGCAGTGCCCATGGGCCAACTAATAGAACCAAGGACAAAAAATACCTGTGCACCACCATCACCAGTAAGACTACGCAGTAGGATCACGGGCAATGAATGAGGGCCCCGATTCTCAAAACACGGCATCCTCGGAGGCCGGTGAAAGATTATTATACTTAGATGGTGCACTCTTAGATTCCATACAATAAAATAAAAATGGCTATAAGTATGTTTATAATGGTAGAAGACTAAGTACCCTCAATTCCTCATGGATTCCTCTATCAGAACTCAAGCCTGACGAAAATGTGTCCTGAAAACCTAGCTTGCTTGACAAACATAACGAAGAGAACAAATCGCCAAACATGGACTACGCGTCGTTGAAGAGTTCCTTTCTGATCATCATCAGCAGTTCCACTTCATCAAATGTCACATTTTTGGATGAAAATGCTCGACTTGTTGATAAAAACATAAAAAAACACTATATGTTTGCCTTTAAGATTTGAGGAGTTTCCTCAATTTCTCATGAATCCCATCATCAGAACCGCGTTTTGACAAAAACGGGACAAACTTGCATATATATACTTACAATCAAAAAAAGAATTTTCCATATCGGTTAAGAAATGACGGAGTTATGGAGTAACAAACATAAAAAAAAACATACAACCGAATTGATAACCTCCTCCTTTGAAATCTTGAAGTCGGTTAATAAGTAGTGGTGTTGTTATGACTGCAGTCTTCTGTAAGACGAAGGTACTTCCTTAGTTCGGCTGCTCCAATCATGAATTATGATTGAGATGACATTCCCTGTGCTCTACCTCTTACACATTTACATTTTACATATAAATAATTTTTAAGAAAAAAAAACCGACTTCAATGGGGCAGGCCGGTGAAAGATTATTATACTTAGATGGTGCACTATTAGATTCCATACAATAAAATAAAAATGGCTATAAGTATGTTTATAATGGTAGAAGACTAAGTACCCTCAATTCCTCATGGAATCATGGAAAAACCTTGCTTGCTTGACAAACAAAACGAAGAGAACAAATCGCCAAACGTGAACTACCTACGCGTCGTTGAAGAGTTCCGTTCTGATCATCATCAGCAGTTCCACTTCATCAACTGTCACTTTTATGAATGAAAATGCTTGATTAGTTCATGAAAATACTAAAATCACTATTTGTGTGCCTTTCACATTTGAGGAGTTCCCTCGATTCCTAATGGATCCCATCATCAGAACTCGAGCATGACAAAAATCAATCGTGAAAATAGAACTTGCTTAACAAACACAGCTAGAAGGACAAATCACCAAACGTGAACTTTTCGTCGTTGAAGAGTTCTGTTCTGATCATCATCAGCAGTTCCACTTCATCCAATGTCACATTTTTGGATGCAAATGCTTGACTTGTTGATAAAAACACAAAAACCACTATATATTTGCCTTAAAGATTTGAGGAGTTCCCTCAATTCCTCATGGATCTCATCATCAGAAATCAAGCATGACAAAAATTAATCGTGAAAATAGAACTTGCTTAACAAACACAGCTAGGAGGACAAATCGCCAAACGTGAACTTTTCGTCGTTGAAGAGTTCTGTTCTGATCATCATCAGCAGTTCCACTTCATCCAATGTCACATTTTTGGATGCAAATGCTTGACTTGTTGATAAAAACACAAAAATCACTATATGTTTGCCTTAAAGATTTGAGGAGTTCCCTCAATTCCTTGTGGATCCCATCATCAGAACTGCGTTTTGAGAAAAACGGGACCAACTTGAATATATATACTTACAATCAAAAAAAGAATTTTTCAAATCGGTTCAGAAATGACGGAGTTATGGACTAACAAACATTAAAAAAAAAAAAAACATACAACCGAATTGATAACCTCCTCTTTTGAAATCTTGAAGTCGGTTAAAAAAGGAATGGCAACATGAGGTCTAAAGGCTGATTTAGACTTGCAAGTATTTACTTGAAAAACATTGCATTAGGTACATTTCGGGGCTACGGAGTACCAAGTTTAGACGAGTACGATCAAACAATGCAATGTAATGAAAATGACATGCAAATAGTTGCAAATGCTCGCTCTGTAGTCGTTCTTCCATGCTTGAAGATTTCAATTTCAATTTCAATTTATTTATTTGCAACCAAGTACAAAAACACATGCAACTTAATGCTAGGTACAGTACATTGGACCCGGATAGGGCGCAGCAAAATAATAAATAATAAAATATAATAAAAAGTGCAGACAATTCCGAAAAAATAATTGATTAAAATATTTTAATATAATTAATATGGTCAAATTATAAAAGTCTAAATTCAATAACATTGATATAAAACACAATAAAAAAGAATATTAACTACATAAAAAAGTATACATTAACTATAACAATGGCCATCGTAATTCGTTAGTAAAAAACTAATCAGTTAAAAATAATAATTCAATATACAAAATCAATTCATAAATAATTTTTAGAAAAAAAAACCGACTTGTATGGGGGAGGCCGGTAAAAGATTATTATACTTAGATGGTGCACTCTTAGATAGATATACAATAAAATAAAAATGGCTATAATGTATGGTTATAATGGTAGAAGACTAAGTACCCTCAATTCCTCATGGAATCATGAAAAAACCTCGCTTGCTTGACAAACAAAACGAAGAGAACAAATCGCCAAACGTGAACTACGCGTCGTTGAAGAGTTCCGTTCTGATCATCATCAGCAGTTCCACTTCATCAAATGTCACTTTTATGAATGAAAATGGTTGATTAGTTCATGAAAATACTAAAAGCACTATTTGTGTGCCTTTCACATTTGAGGAGTTCCCTCGATTCCTAATGGATCCCATCATCAGAACTCGAGCATGACAAAAATCAATCGTGAAAATAGAACTTGCTTAACAAACACAGCTAGAAGGACAAATCGCCAAACGTGAACTTTTCGTCGTTGAAGAGTTCTGTTCTGATCATCATCAGCAGTTCCACTTCATCAAATGTCACATTTTTGTATGATAATGCTGGATTTGTTGATAAAAACACAAAAATCACTATATGTTTGCCTTTAAGATTTGAGGAGTTCCCTCAATTCCTCATGGATCCCATCATCAAAAATCGAGCATGACAAAAATTAATCGTGAAAATAGAACTTGCTTAACAAACGCAGCTAGGAGGACAAATCGCCAAACGTGAACTTTTCGTCGTTGAAGAGTTCTGTTCTGATCATCATCAGCAGTTCCACTTCATCAAATGTCACATTTTTGTATAAAAATGCTCGATTTGTTGATAAAAACACAAAAATCACTATATGTATGTTTGCCTTTAAGCTTTGAGGATTTCCCTCAATTCCTCATGGATCCCATCATCAGAAATCAAGCATGACAAAAATTAATCGTGAAAATAGAACTTGCTTAACAAACACAGCTAGGAGGACAAATCGCCAAACGTGAACTTGTTGTCGTTGAAGAGTTCTGTTCTGATCATCATCAGCAGTTCCACTTCATCCAATGTCACATTTTTGGATGAAAATGCTTGACTTGTTGATAAAAACACAAAAATTACTATATGTTTGCCTTGAAGATTTGAGGAGTTCCCTCAATTTCTCATGGATCCCATCATCAGAACTGCGTTTTGACAAAAACGGGACCAACTTGGATATATATACTTACAATCAAAAAAATAATTTTCCAAATCGGTTAAGAAATGACGGAGTTATGGACTAACAAACATTTAAAAAAAAAACAAAAAAAAACATACAACCGAATTTATAACCTCCTCTTTTGAAATTTTGAAGTCGGTTAAAAAAAACATTACAAATAATTCGGCAAATAAATATGTGCTTGGAAAAAGAGGCGGCCATAGGTATATATAATATACATTACACTAACTACAGGATAGGATTTATGAGTAAATATTCATTCACCGTGATCATACGACGTCTTCATGGACAACATGACTTGCGTCCACCGGCTTCTACGAGTATTAATGGCCATCCGCACCACATCGTAGAACTTGCTGTGCTTCTCCTTAATTTGGTCAGTCCATCGCGTTGGAGATCTACAACGGGCTCATTTACCTTCCACGTTTCAAACTGACCAGTTTCTCGAGGCTGTTGTCTCCGCGCTTCGCAACGTGGCAAACGTATGAAACAATACGGCGGTGGCATATAGTGGATAGGGAGTCTTTTATCTCGAGTTGTGTGAGGATCAATACATTAGTGCGTTTGGCAGTCCACGGTATTCGCAACATTCTTCGCCAGCACTACATTTCGAATGCATCGATCCTTTTCCTTTCCCTTGCCTAAATAGTCCACGTCTACACCAGACAAGAAAAAATGACGAACACAAGTGCCCAAATCAGCCGCATCTTCGTTCTAGTCGTGATTCCCCCTCTTGCAAATGTAAGCGCCTTTAAATAGGACACTTGATTTGCGGTTTAAAACGAAGTCTCTTATAGCCACTCCTTCATAATCATAGTTGTTCATTCATGTCCTCCAGCTACTTACTGCCCACTTAATCCGGTTCTCACGGCAATGTAATAAGTGTCATTTACGTGGATAACTAGCTTTCTTGATTCTTTTATCAACTAGACATGATATGTGCCTATATATAGGTAGACCCTATACTTAAGATAAAGGCATTACACACAGCTAGAGCGGTGGTCATAACTACCTTGGATGTTTATGGTGGATTTGTTTCCGTAGGTAGATTAAGGTACATAAGTACAATAAAAAATATCGCATTCTTTTAAACGCAGAGATTTGGAATAAAAAGGACTGAAGTTCAGATATTTATATGAATCTTTTTTAGGGTTCCGTAGTCAAAATGGCAAAAACACGAACCCTTATAGATCCGTCCGTGTTAATAACCACTACAATTATGAAATTTAGTGTGAAGGTGTATGCTATGAACCCCTATAGAAATATGATGTGAAATTACGAAAAAAAAATGGCGGGCACCCCATTTTTTTTTCAATGTGCATAGGCGTGTGGGGTATCTATAGAAATCATGATCCGCTTGCCTATATCACATTTTTTACACATCAGCACTCATCTGTCTGCAGGAGATCGCTCTTTAGTGATAAGACCGCCTGTTGTTTGCCTCTACTTATTGTGATAACGATGCTTATTATATTTTGTATGTTCTATAATGTGTTATTTTTTTAAGGTGTGTATTAAAGAGTAATTTATTGTATTCATTCACGCAGTCAAGCACGTTTTCCCTGTCCGAACTGACAAACTGTCAAAGATTTTCGGGTATTAGGTACTTGGATGGTAAGACTTTTGTTATAATCCTAAGCAGTTTCACATTGCGATACACAATCGCAAACTTAAAGTCATACACGAAACAAAAGTAATGTGAAGGCTGATTTTCATTTGCAAGAAGTTCTTGCAAGCTCAATTTCATTTGCAAGAAAGAACTTACGTATAGTTTTCATTACATTGCGGTTCTGCGGGCTATACAGAGGTAAGGCGGTTACGATCAAACCCTGCAATTTAAAAATTGGATGCAACTTCTTGCGAATGTAAACCCGCCTATACATATATTTTTCTTCGACGTTCGCAAACACAATTACTACCATTAAAGCATCCACGTATACATTACCCATCACCTTGTTCGGTTGGAAAGTGAAATCAGCAAAAACGAGTGACTCGTGGAAACCACTTTTCTCATCAAGCGGGAAGCGGTAAATTAATAATTATAATTGCAGGTTTCTGGTTTTGACATTTATTAAAATGAAGACAAGTTATTAAATTTAATTAATAGATATCATATGCCAATTTTATTTAATTTGTAAACATGTTCACGTAATTAACAGATTAAATTAATAGCAACCGGGCCAGGAACAAACATCGTACATAACACTGATTTGTCTATGCGGAGGCGGTACGATATGAGAAAACTGTCAGCTGTCAGTGTCAACCGATATCAATGTAGTACCGCCCCAGTTCTGCGCATGTTAATACTACTGCGCAAACATAATACTGACAGTATTTCGTTAAGTGCGGAAATCTCGCATCAGTAAGCTTACGTCAAAAAGCAAAATACCTATGACATATCGCTCCCGCCCGGCCAAGTCAGGAAGTCGTCTTAATTTCGGGGATCTCTGAAACGCTCGAATTCATCAGGAAAACACATATTTAATGAGATGAGTTTAATGTAAGCTTCCGTTGGAATTTAAAAATAAATAAAGACAATTTAAGTGCAAATATAAGTACCCGGTTATCTGCTTGCATTCTGCATGGCTAATTACAAAATTGTATCCCAGATAAAGGCGAAGTGAAGTGGCTTCCAGGGCTTGAATGGCCGACTAAATCATCTCGTGAGCACGAGCGGCGATCACGCGCTCATAATGTAGAGGTATACCGTACCAGCATTGCCGATTTAGACAGAAGTTACGAAGCGTGTTGCAAATGTAACATTAATAACATTAACAAACTTTAAAACATTATTTTACTTAACACGTTCCCTGTCCATTTGGATACAAACACTGAGTTATTTATGGAGTCCATGTATCTAAAAGGATTCATGATTATATACATTGATACACATAAAACACACATACCTACACACAAAAATATATCAGAATTGGTCAAATCTACACTAATATTATAAAACTGAAGAGTTTGTTTGTTTGTTTGAACGCGCTAATCTCAGGAACTACTGGTTCGAATTGAAAAATTATTTTTGTGTTGGATAGTCCATTTATCGAGGAAGGCTTTTAGGCTATATATTATCACGCTGCCACCAATAGGAGCGAAGACTCGGACGAAGTCGCGGGCAACAGCTAGTTAGTAATAAACCCAATAATAAATTATAATATTATAAATAAACATAATAGGTAAAATACATTTTGAAGTGGAGTTGTGGAGAAAAATTGGCCCTTTGCATGGGGACAGGGGACTTGATAAGGCAGGGCATCAATCAAAGATATTTTTCTCAAACATGCAATGAAATTTCGTCATTGCGTGCGTTATAACAGGCTTCAAAGTATCACGTTGCAGGCGAAACAACACGGGAGACCTGTAAAGGAATTTCATACAGAATTGAAGGCCTAGGCCGGGATCTAAATTTTAATGTCAAAAATGGCGTCTGTTAATTTGTTTTTTTGAGTTGTGTATTTTTTTATTTTGTTGCATCTGTTTGAGAAAAGCGCTATACAAATCTCGGCGAGAAACGTTGGGATGCAGGCCGCGTATGCCTATCCGTCTACATCTACTTGGCCTGCAAACCTTCGTTTCCCGGCCTCTATAGTAATGTACTAATATACCTATAGTATATACTGTAACAAGACCGATACCTTAAGAGTCCGCAGGAAGCTCGGTTCTCCATACAAACCTAGTTTCGCTCACGTTTTAAAACGGCATGCTGGAATAACATGAAACTTTGTATATACAACGGGATATATCTAGGCCGGAAATTTGTTTCTGTTACTTGAAATTATGATGGAGAAAAAATACAGCGATTATTGAGGCTTTCATACAATACCTAAAAAACGAAAAAACTAGCTGTATTTTTTTTTATTAATTTCCGGCCTAGATATGGCGGATCCCATTGTGTATACAAAGTTTCATGTTATTTCAACACGTTTTAAAATGAGAACGAAACTACGTTTGTATGGAGGATCCAGGGGTGCTACCGCGAACTTCGAAAATCGAATAAACGTATAACACGAGAGTGAAAGGGACGGCACGACACGAAGTTCGATTTTCGAAGTTCGCGGTAGCACAGCAGTTCGTGGGACCCTTAAGCTGAAAAACAAGTCAAAAAGAAACTCATTCTATCTACTAATATTACCTACACATTGCTAATATTACCATATTAAAAAGTGTGATTATGGTTATAAACTTACTGCCCATATTAGAGAGGGTTACACTAAGAGAAAGTGAGTCTCTTTCAGACTCGCGTTGTCGGCCACAGATGGTGTTCACGTGCGTTGAACATGCCTACATAGAATCAGCATCAAGATTTGGGACAAGAAACTGCACAGATGCTGACAGAGCGGGCAAAGTACGAACTACGTTTTGTTAAATTGACAATATACATGTTAAATTAAGATAATCATTATTAACACACACATATGTAAAAATCTGTATAAATAGCTTGTAAATTTGTAAATAAAGTCTCTTTGAGTTTGGACGTTGCTGTTGTCATTCCTCTCACTGTGGTCAAGACACCTTTAACCGTAACAGTCTCATGAGTCTGTGTGAGAATATCCCACTTTACGCTTTCCGTCTGTTGCCTTAGGTCTCTTGGTGAAGACATCCCGCACTTATTATATATATATGTATATTTTAACCTGTGGTTAGGGCTAGGCATTGTAGGGCTTTAGGGTTGTCTAGGGTTGTTAGGACGATAGGACAGTTAGGTTGGTAGGCTACAGCTCTTCCCATAGTTTGTTGGTAAAATCACCTACTTGATTTTACAGATGGTACTCTACATATAGGCGTAGCGTGGGCAGGCCCCCCACACGGTGGACTGATGACCTGGTGAAGGTCGCGGGTGTCCGCTGGATGCGGGTGGCGCAGGACCGGTCATTGTGGAAGTCTTTGGGGGAGGCCTATGTCCAGCAGTGGACGTCTTTCGGCTGACATGATGATGATGATGACTCTACATATCTCCTATCTCTACCTATATGGTATCAACATCTTCTAGCCGCACAGGCATACACGTTCGCGCCAGTCAGCTCGCAACCAAAAATGTCGTGACACAGCCGAACGTCGGGTAACCTCAAAAAGGTGTTTTTTTTAACACTAATTACTCCCGTTTAGTAATGTGTGAAAATCGTGCAACCTTAAATCACTATTATGCAGTGACATTTTCAGTTTTGGCGATGAAACGTCTCCGCATGTCTCTAATGAAGCTACGTACTCGTAATGCCTACACGAGGGCATCTGCATAATGATGCAGATAGCGCCTTCGCCGCCGTGCGTCGTGCTGTGCTGACGGCCGATAACCCTGGCTTGAACTGCGTTGGATCCTGTACTATGATAGTACAGGATCCAACGTAATGTAATTCTCAAACTAACACGTTTGATAGTACTACTATCCAATGTTCCAATGTTCAATCCAATCCAATGTTCAATCTTCAATCTAAGAATTACATTTCGTAAACCGCGCCCACTGAAAACAATCAAATATGTTGAAATTATTAGATTGAGGGGCAAACGATTAAAATATACCTATCGAGGATTTTATTTTCAATCGAGGCTTCATCTTAACAACCTCTATCATACGGTCTAGATTTATCATGTAAGATACCTATCAAAATAAATATGTTAAATAAGTTACGAAAATTGACAGGTATCGCCTTAGCGCTCGTTCTGATATGTTAGCTCGAGCGCGCGAAACCTATTGGAGATAAACTTTATGAGACGCATGTCATGATCGAATATGTCTGAATTCCTCAAGGCACTCAAAATCCTTGACAATAAGGCCGTGTTCAGATATTTTAGAGCACATTGTTTCCTCCAATATTGATTATACCTCTAAGATTGCCCCTTTTAGTGACGACTACCTGGTTGGTAGCGGTTCTGCCTGCAAATCTAGTGGTTGGCGGTCCGAATCCCGGCAAGGGAAATCATTTGTCTGACCGGGCTTTACATTACAATCAAATCAAGTCTCTAAAACACATGACTGTATTCTTGATGGCATAATTAATAAAAAATTAAATTTAAAAAAATATATATATATACAGATTCCATAGATCCATAAATTGTTAATTACAAAATACTTCTAAAAAACTACGTTAGTAAATTAATGGTCTAATGGATATTAAAATTAAAAGACATTTTAAACCAGGGACGGATTCTGCAATGCACTTTAGTCATACTAATGAGACGCTTATTGTGATGATGATGACCCGAAATCATCTCAGCAAATACTGCCCATCATGCAAGAACAGAACAGGGTAGCATTTAAACACAACTGTCAATTAAAAATAATTGAACAGAAATGTCTGTCTCAACCATAATTGTGATTACACTAAAACCGATATCTATCAGACGTATCATAACATTAATTATAATCCAAAGTATTGCGCCATCGAACATTCCCGAAGCGCTAGAATTGACAAGTCATTTAATTATGAGGTACAAAAAGCTTCGGAAACCAGTCCAAGGTCTGTGAACTGCGGCATTTGAGGATCACATGCAAACTGCGAAGGCTCTCACATTTATGGTTCGGATGTTCTTACCAGAACATAACTTTAAAGGTGGGAAATTGTATCAAATTCTACAATAAAATTCCTAAACACATTACTGAACTTAGGAATTCTAAATTCAAATCTGTTTTAAAACAAACACTTATTTCAAGAGCATATTATAAGATAAACGATTATAGGGATGTTTGGCAGTGATAGCGTCCTGCACGTGTAATCTAGCGCGAAAATATGTTTTCTACTGTAGCATTGTTATTTCAGTTATTTTGTAGTAGCTGACACTGTAATTTAACTATACAATGTATATTGTTTTGAAAAAATGACACCTCGCCAAGTTTCTTACGCCGGTTCTTCTCGTGGCAGAGGTATATTTTTCCGAACCGGTGGTAGTTTATTGACGTTCATAGGTGCATGTAATATGCCTAATTTGAATAATAAACTACTTTTTCTCAAACATGCGCCTAAATGTATGCATTAATGTCACAAAAAGAGAACATGAAGTTACCTGTTTATGGCTCCCTACATTACTTAATGTATGGAGAATGTATGAAACTAACATTATTGTCCGCTGCTCTAAATTTTTAAATTTGCTTACTAAAATCAACTGATAAAGGAAATATTACATAGAGCCAACCACCACGATTTTGTATATATATTTTTAATTTGTTATGTAAATTGGTATTTTTTTAGGTTTTTCCGGATTTTTTAATCGTTCTTGTATCTTTGTATTTTGTTGTTTTTTTTTTGAATTTTTCGAGTATTTATGTATTTTTTTTTTTCGTGTTATTTTGTGTTTTTTGATAATTTTGGACTTTTTAAAAGTATTTTCGATTTTTTTGTACTTTTCGTTTTTTTTTGGTTTTCTATGTTTTTGGTAGTTTTTACGTGTCTTTTGGTATTTTTTAGTTCTTTCGTGTTTTTTTTAAATGGTGCTTGTATTTTGTAGCATTTTTCGTGTTTTTATTAAATTTCCTTATTTGTCGTGATGCTTTGCTATTTTTGAACGTTTTGTATTTTTTTTTTTACATTGTATTTTTTTATTGTTTTTTTTTTCTAACATGTTTGAGAAAAGTACTATACAATCCTCAGCCGGAACAGGGATTGCAGGACTCGTTTTATCCGGCCTCGTCTACGACTCGGCCGTTTATCCCAAACTCGTCCAGCAATCCCTTACTTCACGGCCTCTGCAGTAATGTACTATTACTTTTTTTTTATCTACGGGGTTTCGAAAGCTCTAGCTTTAGTTTGGATGTCCTTAGCAGAAGAATAACGTTAAGTATACGTATAATTTACCTATAGTAGAACCAAAACTGTATAAGTAAAGTACTTACCTATATTTTTCCCGACTTCAAAAATAGGAGGAGGTTCTCAATTCATCGGAATATTTATTTATGTGTTTTCACCGATTACTCGGAGACTAGTGGACCGATTTCAAAAAATATTTTTTTTATTTGAAAGGGTATGTTTTCTAGTTGGTCCCATTGTCACCAAGTCTAGATCTGATGACAGGAGCTTGGAAAAATCGAGGGAACTCCTCAAATTATATAGCAGGAAGGGCCGAGTGTGAGTATGGAAAAGTTTGGAGTCAGTGTTTTTTTGTTAAAAAATTACTTGTTGAAATCTCGAATGTGCCGAAATAAGAACGTACTTACTTACCGAAAATTGAAATTTTAAGTGTCGTAAACTACATACTACAAGTAATTACTAATCCCATCAAAAACATAAATGTGAAAATATGAGCCAAGTTCAATATTACGAATATGCGAAGTTTGGTTGTCGTCTTCACCGACAAAATAATTGAGATCTAAATGTGTGCCAAGTTCCGTAGATTCTCTGAAATGGTGCCAAGTCCGGCACTACATTGTTTACAGCAAAAATAATTTACTGCGGCTTAATGCATTTAGAGCTTTAACTTGGCAGTTTTCTTAAATATCCAACAGCTTTTATAGTATTACAACATACTGCATAGAAAACTGCCAAGTTAAGGCTCAAAATGCATTAAGCTGCAGTAAATTAGTTTTACTGTAAAAAATCTAGTGCCAAACTTGGCAACTTTTCAGATAATCTACGGAACTTGGCGCCCATTTAGATCTCAATTCTTTTGTCAGTGAATTTGGCTGCCATTTTCACATTTATGTTTATGATGGGATTTAATATCTCAATAACTATTAAACCTCATCATCATCATCATGTCAGCCGAAAGACGTCCACTGCTGGACATAGGCCTCCCCTAAAGACTTCCACAATGACCGATCCTGCGCCACCCGCATCCAGCGGACACCCGCGACCTTCACCAGGTCATCAGTCCACCGTGTGGGGGGCCTGCCCACGCTACGCCTTCCGGTACGTGGCCGCCACTCGAGAACCTTTCCGCCCCAACGGCCATCGGTTCTGCGTGCTATGTGCCCCGCCCACTGCCACTTAAGTTTAGCGATTCGGAGGGCTATATCGGTCACTTTGGTTCTGCTGCGGATGGCCTCATTCCTGATGCGATCACGCAGAGAAACTCCCAACATAGCTCTCTCCATTGCCCTTTGGGTGACTTTGAGCCTTCTTATTAGGCCCATAGTAAGCGACCACGTTTCAGTGCCATATGTCATCACTGGCAACACACACTGGTCAAAAACTTTTGTCTTGAGACACTGCGGAATATTGGACGAAAAGATGTGCCGTAGCTTCCCGAACGCGCCCCAGCCGAGTCAGATTCGACGATTAACCTCTTTCTCGAAGTTGGACCTACCCAACTGGACAGTCTGTCCTAGGTATATGTAATCGTCTACAACTTCGAGCGTAAAGTGTCCGATTGTTAAAGGAGTTGGTGCGACATGGACATTTGACATGATCTTCGTCTTGTCCATGTTCATCCTTAGACCAACTCGCTCGGAGGCTTTACTGAGGTCATTGAGCATTGTACTTAAATCCTCCATGGTCTCAGCCAAGACAACTATATCGTCAGCAAACCGAAGGTGAGTGAGGTAGTCGCCGTTTATGTTGATGCCCATCCTTCTCCAGTCCAGAGTCTTGAAAACATCCTCCAGTGCAGCGGAGAACAGTTTAGGAGAAATAACATCTCCTTGCCTGACTCCCCGCTGCAACGGAATAGGTTTTGAGTTCTGGTCCTGGAGTCGGACTGACATAGTGGCATTCTCGTACAAACACTTCAGCACTTCGATATAGCGGTAGTCCACTTGGCACCGTTGGAGAGATTGTAGTACAGCCCACGTTTCAATCGAATCAAAGGCTTTCTCGTAGTCCATGAACGCTAAACAGAGGCGCAGGTTATACTCTTCAGTCTTCTGTATAACCTGACGGAGCGTATGGATGCGGTCTACGGTGCTAAAGCCTCTTCGGAAACCGGCTTGTTCGGGAGGCTGGAAGTCATCTAGCCTGCGTGCGAGACGGTTCGTAATGACTCTTGAAAACAGCTTATAGACATGGCTCAGAAGTGAGATGGGTCGGTAGTTCTTCAGTAAGGAGTTGTCACCCTTTTTGAAGAACAGCACCACCACACCTCTGTTCCATGCCTTTGGAGTTTTCCCTTCCAGTAAGACGGAGTCGAACAACTTCTGAAGGGCCCTAAGGACCGGTTTTCCACCCGCCTTCAGGAGTTCCGCTGTAATTCCGTCTTCACCGGGTGCCCTGTTATTCCTCAGCTGCTTAAGAGCCATTCTAATCTCGTACAGACTGATGTCCGGGATATCTTCGGTATAGTACCGGGTTAATCTAGCTCTAGGGTCTTCCGCCAGACCAACTTCGGGTCTGCTAGTTGACGTGTATAGCTGTCCATAAAAGCACTCTATCTCACTCAGAAGCTCAGGTTTGGACGAAACGATTCTACCATCTTCAGTTTTTAATCTGGCGAGCTGGCTCTGCCCAATAGACAGATCTCTTGAGAAAACTTTAGAGCCCTTATTCTGCTCGATGGCCTCTTCAATACGATTTGTATTGAATTGGCGCAGATCGCGGGTAATGGACTTAGAGATCTGTTTATTGAGCTGCCTGTATAATTTCGCATCGGCTGAAGACTGCAGAATCATCTCATTCCTTTCCTCGATGAGCCTCTGAGTGGAGATAGAAAGCCTTTTGGCTCTTGGAGTTCGTTGGGCCTTAAAGAACTTAGACCCAATGCTATGGACAGCTTCCACAAACCCGTCGTTGAATTCGTCCACATCGCCGCCTAGACAATCGAAACGGTTTTGGAGTTCCAGCTGAAAGCTCTCGGGGTTTTGGATTTGGACTGCTGCTGGACGGAGCGTGGACTTCATCAGTCGAGAGCGCTCTAGCTTGACGCATATATTCAATGTGCCTCTTACCAGACGATGATCACTTCCGGTTTTAACCGTATTGATCACAGAGACATCATCACAGAGAACTATTAAACCTATATTTATGAAATTTGGGGTTCTAGTTGTTCTAAAGGATCTTTATACATTTATTCATTTTTTTTATGTTAGATAGATTTTGAGTTATTAGGGGGTCAAAAGTGTCTCCAAACGGTTCGTGTAAAATAACACACGGCTGCTGTCCGCCAGTTCCTGGAGTGAACTTGGCTGGACACGCTGCCGCGTGTCTAGATTAAGTCATCGTGGCCGACACTCCATCCGCGATATTTGATGGAAGGGGATATTGATTTATCCTTCTTTCCAAACATTAAGGGTTATCCATGGTACCTGCTACCTACAAGTATAGTACCTAAATATAAGTAGTTTTGTTTAACCATTTGATGCATTAATTATTACAATTATAAAATACCTAAAAACAATGTAACATTAACCTGCAGGACATAAAGAGTAACGTGGTTTTCCTGAATATCCAAAATAAAAAATAGAAATTAGGTCACAGAATCACCTGATTTTAAAAACTCTAACTATTATCGCATGAAAAAATAAGAAACTTTGTAAATTTCGTTTCTGAATCATGTACCTACATATAATATTGATTGATGATTTTATTATTTAGATTGATAGATAGATAAACTCTTTATTCATATCCACAACATACATGGCATAACATGATACTGAAATTAAATAAATTTCTTGAATTCATCATCATCATCAATCATATCAGCCGATGGATGTCCACTTAGGCCTTCCCTAAAGAGGGCCCCAATGATTTTTTTGAATTAATTATCCATAATTTCCAACAGCAGTGAAAAATTTAAAAATTTATAATTGTAAATTGAATGATTGATTTTTGAATTGTTCACTCCGGTTAGAAATTATAATTACGCTAAGCAAGCAAAGCTTGTAAAAATATTTAAGTATTGGCAAAAAAAAAATCGCGCGTGGGCGACGTGCTCTGCAAATCGCGAGGGAGCAAAATGAACTTTTGGCAACGGTCGAGCCTTAAAGAGAGGATATTGTATTCTTCTTCTCTTCAAATATTTCAGCCCAGCTGGCTGAAAGGTTTTATCAGGATGTTTCATGTGACTTTTTGGGCGTAACGTAATATATATTAATATTCGTGTACAAGTAGGTATTATATTGATAAACAGCGTTTCAATGTTAGAAATAGAAATAGAAATATTTATTTGCCAGAATACGTTACAATTAGGTCTTAAAAATATTCTATTGGTGTTCCAGTATTCAGTCGACATAAGGGTCAACATGCAAACTAATGTTACGGATTATTAAATATTAATTTCACTATGAAAACCCTTAAACATTTTTTAACAATTCTCCATATTAATATGTCTTAAGCAATTTTTAACAATTCTGCATATTAAAATAAGTCTTAAAATTATTTAAAATAGGTCTTTAAAAGTCAAAGACGTCCAGTGCTGGATACACGCCTCCTTTCCCACAAGCTACACCCCCAGGCCCCTTCTCAACTAATTACGAACAATCGATAAATTGTGCACAGATGCAACAAAAGAAGCGCATTACAACAAAAACTGCGCCCAGATGGAGGCTAAACGCGTCAAAGAATCTCCTTGAAGACCTATTTAAGGGCAAGATATCCGTATTGTCTGGTACAACGGGCATTCCCCGCACCTCCTCGACGCCAGCACGTACTTCGGACACCACTTTAATTTATGGAACCCTTAGGAATGCACGATGCACGTCACTATAATTTGCCTCTGATTAAACGATGCTACCAGTTTTATTTACAAGAAGTTTGAATTCCGTTGATCTTTTTATAAATATAAAGCTGCACATAATAAGGCAATGTGCAGGTGAATTATAATGCCCTAGGTGCATATGAGGTTGGTACCTACCTACCACTAGTGGGCCCTATAACAGGAGCAAAAAATCACACGATGCACTATATCGATCGAGTCAGCAGCAGCTACTTGTATTTAATCTGTGGCAGCAGCAATTTGTTCCATGTGGTACCAAACAAAAAATAACGTTTTTATGTATTTGTCTTCATAGCTAGCTTATGTGTATTTTTTTACTCTTCCGGCGTGATATTAATAACTATTTATTTTGAAAACACAATTTTAAAAAAATACCAAAATTACCTTTAGGAACGAAAAAATCACAAACTATTATAACTCATTATTTATTTATTTATTTATTTAATCTTTATTGCACTAAAGAAACCTTATCGTACAAAAGGCGGACTTAATGCCATAGGGCATTCTCTACCAGTCAACCTTAAGGCAAAGCAGAAAAATTGTAGGCGGTGCATCTAACAGCTAAAAGGAAAATCAAGATAAATTACGTTGCTTTATAACAAATCTACATAATTACACAAATACATATTTGTAGATACACGTATATTACACATATTCAAATATATACATAAATAAACTATCATATATATATAGACGAAATTTACAAATCAGATCAATCAGGACTCCACGTACTCATGACTCACTGCCACCTCAAAGACTGCACTGCCCACCATTTATAACTTTTTATTAACATGTACATACTCGTAATCCTACCTCTAATGAAGATTTTATAAATGTTTATATACTACTCATAAAAAAATGTTATGCAAAGTTTTATCATCTTTTAAAATGTATAAAATTAGGAACTTTCTGCGCATATATTTATGAACTCGACTGTACCATCTTAATTTCAGCTCAACGTGAATATTTCTAGTGAAGTTCTATGATGTCAACTTTTTTTAACCTAATTTATCTGATGATTATGGAGTTAAACCAATATACAAAGCTGAACTTAGCATTATCACGATATACGAGTTATTGATAAAATATATTAGAGGAATATGCCATTAAAAAGTCATTTTCCATACCAACCCAACCTAACCAGGTTACCTGTAGGTATTATTAAAAAAAACATTGAAACCATATTTTGTAAATCTTTTATTACTGTACACAAGATAATATTATGTTTTGTAAGTACAGTACGGGTGTAATCTTGCGGTATTAATTATCAACATTTATTTTGAGTTTAAATACAACGTATGACTTAAAGCTTGAAAAGGACAGAGCGCGGCACAGCGTTTTGCGGGGCGGAGGCGGTTTTGCGGTAAAGCAAACCCACTTCAAGAACGTCGCACCAAAAAACCGCGCGTTATTCATTAGCGCCGTAGAGCGGAGGCGGCGTGTGTGACATATGAAGCGGTAATCAACAGTCGACCGTTTCGGAAAGATCAAAAATGCAAAACCGAGTCGCCTCGCACGACGCCGCATCCTCTCTGTGCATTTCGAGCTTCAACGTGCTTGCAGTGTGTTCAAGCGCCTACTGATCTTAAGATCTTCTTAACTTAAGTTAAGAAAGAGTGACACGAGGGAGAGGTGTGTGTTTAAACACACTCTTTCCGACACGTTCGCGTGGTTTGCATGGGAACGAGCGCTAGGATTCCTCATGAGAATTAACATGAGCATAAGTACCGCACCCAGCCAGGAAGCAAGCCTGACCCGAATCAGTCGGATATACCAGGGGAAACAATTTTGTGAAGAGTGACACGCTCTGGGATGGGAAAGGAAGACCGACCAGCCGCAACCAGTCAGCCACAATCGACCGACTACGCAGTCATAAGTCAATATTGTAATTTGTAATTGAGGAGAGGGGGATACTTCGTCGGTGGACGTGAGCGTACGAGCGCGCGAATTTCTCTTAGATTAACCCTCAGCATCATACTTATGTGGATCATAATCTATAAGTAGAGAGCTTAGTAGTTGCCTATTTGAGTTACAAATCTATCTGTCTACACTTATATTTTACACAGCAAAAGTTTGTGACTTATGTGGCTATATGTGCAGGCCTAAATTATAAAACATGTGTAGGTGATTGAATCAATGTCCGTGTTAATAAAAAACTATCGTAGGTAACTAACAAGTAATTATGTATTAAGCAGTAACGATGCTAACGAAAATTCTAAACTTCCAAACCTGAATCTTCTAAGGTAGAGAAGTCGTATGTATGTATGTATGTATAACACTTTATTGCACAAAAAACAATAACAATCGAAACAAAATAACAAAATGTAAAAGTACAAAGGCGAACTTATCCCTATAGTCGTTGTACGCCTCCCTAGGTTGTTGTAAGAAGGAAACACCGAAGGATTTCGTGCCTAAGCTTGATTGTTCCTATAGCTCAGTGGCTAAAGCGATTGGCGGCGTATGCCTTGATGTCGCAGGTTTGAATCCTGCTCGGTGCGCTAAATCATTAAATTTTTCTCTTTGATTTGAAATTTACAATTTTCGTTAGCAGCGTTACTTTACTCCTCATCATCATCATCATGTCAGCCGAAAGATGTCCACTGCTGGACATAGGCCTCCCCCAAAGAATTCTACCGGTGAGAAATGACCGGTCCTGCGCCACCTGCATCCAGCGGACGTTGGTGCCGTTAAAAGAAGCCTGAGTCTTCTAAGGAACTAATGAAGTATTTCGTGCCCGAGTTTGATTGTACCAGTAGTTCAGTGGCTAGAGCAATTGCGTATGCTAGATATCGCAGGTTTTAATCCTGCTAGGAGCACAAAATTTTACAATTTCTCCCTTTAATTTGAAATATTCAAAGTAAATTATTTAACTGCAGGATAATAAGGAATGTGGTAAACGAAAGGCCCATATAAGACAATGGCAGCGAAGAGTCCATCTCGAAGACCCGCCAGATCTGCACGCGGAAAGGACGAAGCTCGAGGTACCTGATGGCCGTCCGTACCTCCCGTAGCAGCCTGTCATCTGTAAATACAGTAAAGTTTGAAACGCACTGAGCGCGGCGCAGCGTCGTTGCGGGGTGGAGTCGGTTTTGCGGTAAAGCGAACGCAGTCCGGGGCACGTCGCACCAAAAAACCGCGCGGTATTCGGTAGCGCGGTAGAGCGGAGACGGCGTGTGTGACATATGAAGCAGTAATCGACAGTCGACAGTTTCGGAAAGATCAACAATGCAAACCGCCTCCACCCCGCACCGCGCCGCGCCCGCTCTGTGCGTGTTTCGAGCTTTACTCTATTTTAGGATGAGGAACTTTTGAAATGGATTTTTTTTTGTATAAAATTGGAATACTTCCGAGAATTTAAAACACGGTTCTATTTTTTTTATAGCCTACTACTTCATTTCATAGGAAAAAAGCCCGCTTAAAAAATGAAAAATTGACAATTGTCAGTGTTAAGTCTTATAAAAATATTTTACTTACTCAGTTAAATGGTAATAAAAGTAGGACGAAATAAGCGAACAATTAACGAAATATTTGGTACCTGAATGTCGCTGAAGCTGTCTAGACAGTATTGATGCAATCTTATCGACTTCATTGTATGTGAGTTCAACAAATATCACCGGTGAACATGTCATCAGTCCAGTAAAAACCAAATCCTGTAAGAGTATTACCACAACAATCGTGTCCTGAAACGGAATCACATATTGTAGTTGTATAAATTCTGCGCAAAACAATTAGCAGAAATGAAAATAATAAAGAAAAGCATACAAATGCTTTTCTTTATTATTGTACAAACAAAGAAGAACTTATTCCTTAAAGGGGTCTTTTCCAGCTAATTTAATTAAGTTCGCCACCGACTTGCATTTTTCTTACCCTACTTAAGTAGACATGGCAACGCATTCCGTAACTTCACGGAGTATACCCTAAATAATTTATCAGACGATTAGCAGATAGATAGATCAAATAGATAGATAGATAGGATAAATAGAAGAGAGAGATTTGCGCTGGAACGCAGCCGGTCATCACCTTGCTAGTTGCATTTGCTAGTTGGATAAAAGTACAAAATTGCAGATTTAAATGTTCTAGCTGTACGTACCTGGAATATATTAGATAGAATTCCATTGATAGATAAAACCCCAATTACTATACGAGCAGTCAATACTGTGAATAACTGGAAAATTCAAATAAAATCATGTTCATATGACATTTGTAAGCCTGCCTCCCACAGGAGCTCCATACGGTCTCCAGTTAAGGGTCTCCCCAAACCTATCGACGCGGAATGGGCAATACCCGATAGAAAAAAGCTTTATGTCTACGCAATAAGAGCGTAAACGACATCGTCGTGTCAGCTGGCGTCGGCCGAGCCGATCCGAGCCGAACCATGCCTTTGTAGCTCCTATAGCGATTTCACGTTGATAGATGTGGGAAGAACTCAGAGAGGAAGACCCTAAAAGTGAGTGGAACGGAGTAAAAGAGTACAAGGAGTCACAAAAGTTGCCACAGAGTCAAACGGAATTTTGCACTGACTACCTGATTCTCATACAAAAAAAAACACCTCCACTTTGACTGTTTAAGGGGAGCGGATTGAGCGAGCAAACAGCCAAGCGCATGTCGTTAAAAACAGAATTGAACGTGTTTAACTGAAAAATAACTTAAGGAGCCACTTTTAAACTTTTTTCAGCACCGTCGCTTGAATTTGGCTCGCATTCAATACCTCGAAAACATTTTTATAAAATCTACGAGTAAGATCAGATTTATCATATATAATAAAACGGGTCACTCACGTCTTTAAGGTCGAATATCAATCGACATGTTTTAGACCTGTCTAAAACACGTCGAGCGATATTGGACCTTAAAGACGTGAGTGACCCGTTTCATTATATTATATTTAATTAATATGTCTCAAACTCACGGGAGTTTTCTATACAAGATCAGATTTTCCGATAGATAATGATAATGATGATAGTGATAATCTTTATACTGGTACAAGTCAAATACATTTTAAAATTATTGTAGCACAATACAATATTTAATACTATATTGATATTGTTTATTATTATTGAAGTCATAAAGAGATTGTAAAATCCTACTATGAAAATAAATAAATTGAATTGATACACGTACAAGATTTCCATATAGGTAATTATAAATTTTAAATGTCATTTTATTAAAGCATTACAGGCAGTTCAGTAAACTCTTTTAATTTATTAAAGTTTATTGTTACGAGCCATGCTTCTAACCTACTTTTAAAGGCAGTTGTATATCGCAGGGCCCGTGACGTACACCGACTGCTCCGATCCAGTCAGTTTTTGAGAAGGTATAACCAGGCGATCGCGATGCGCATTGCTTCGAAGGTTGTGTGCCGCAACTATACCCTTCCGTTTAAATTTATTATAATATTTTTGGGGGTAAAGCTCGCGACTTGGAGGATTACTAGGCTAGGCAGAGTTAATATGCGTAGGTCTTTAAAGTGATCACGGACTGACTCGTCACTGCGGATGCCTACGATAGGTAGTTGTAACAGCCCTTTCAGATGTCCACGGATTAATCTCGGCTTATGGGGCATCATGTATTGGTAATGAAAATCAAACCATTCATTGTTTTATCGTTATTTAAAACTTTCATCATATACACATATATAAAACTTCTACTAGCTTCGTGATGATCCTGCCAGATTACCCCGCAAAATCCACTCACAATGCCCGGGTTTTTGGGCCACAGATTTATTCATCAGAACCTCATTTCCCACTTCGATCGCTCACAAAGCCAGGAGGCCGTGGAAAGCCACTTCTGAAACTCTTCTGAGTTCAAATGCAAAACGAACCCTTTTTTAGTGGAAGGCGGGCAATATGTTGTTTAAATATTCATTAGTTATATCATCATAATTTGATTAAAAGTAGTAGCAACAAATAAACTACAGTGCAATTAACATTTCAGTGCAATATCTCAGTGAGTTACGGCAGTAGCCAAGTGGTTCAGGCGTGCAGGGACTAACTCACCGAGGCTTCGACTCTTCCTAAAAGCTGGACACTGTCTTGTAGTTGTTTGTACAAAATCATCTTGCTTCTAATCGCGTACGCCTTATTTTCAAGCATAACCGTATCATTATTTACAATATAATCAAATGAATTTCGAAGCCGTTTCATTCTCACATAAATGAAGTCAAAAATAACAATTCTAATGACATGGCCAATAACAGTAGTGCTAGCAAGCAGTAGATTAAAAAATAAGAGACCCCCGCGATTGCCATAGTAAATATATAATGAGACGTGTACAATAATCTTGTGAAATAATGAGAAGAAGAATATGATGTAAAATAATCCGCTCAAGCGACTTGGCCCTAGGATGCTATCGACACGCTCCACGGTGTCACGGAAGCGGGCGAAACAGGGCGCTTCCACAAACAGAGACATACACAAACTAACGGTACATTCTAAAATAGTGTATAAAGGAAATACGGGGTAAACGTAATATTTCATTGCAATAAAGATCAGAAAAACTAAGCAGCAGTAAAGTTTTGTAAGATATGTTGTTGATTCGGAGAAGTTAAAATAGACAAAATGTCCGAAGATAAAGCGAAATATAAGGATGACCTGTAGCGGTATATATTTATGCAAACTATTTTTGATAAATTCTAAGTAACCAGGCATGACAAAAACGGTAAAATTAACTAGTGTCTGTGAATTTGGCTCTTTCGAATTTAATATAAAGTATTTTCAAGCTGCACATACAAGCTATTCACAGTCGATGTCCACTTTGTACGGCCAAAAGAAGTACGACTAAATATTGAGTACTGACATGAGATGTTAGCTTACTGATTATAGTTCAAAAATAACTTTAATAACACAACAAAGTTAAATTACTTTATGGTTAGGTTACGAGTAGTTACTATGGTTACGAGTATAGTGTCTGACACACGGATCTATACCTAAACCGGATTGAGTACAAACATTTATGAGCCAATCAAAATTGAACCATATTCCGGCGTGATACAGTTCATATCCTGTTATGACAGACAGACTAGGGAAAGCGGTCCGAGCGAGAGCAACCAACCAGAGGGCGGTGTCCCACTCGCACAGGTTGCCAATGTAAAAAAAAATATGTTGCGGTAATTTAGAATACTGAAAATAAGTACTTGCTTATACTAACTAGTACTGTATGTTTATTTGGGATAATTTACATTTGACTTCATTTGTAATTGTATAAAATATTAACATTCTTAACTGACTAAAACCTAGTATTGCAATAAATATAGTAGTATTTTTCGAATATTGATTGGTATCCCCAACGTTAATGGTGTCAAATTTGAAACTATGAAAATATGCGGCTAATGAAATCAGTTGAAAATGGTGAAAACGTGTTGTGTAAAGGGCTGTAAAAGTGAAAGTTTTATTAATTGTGGAATATCATTTCACAGGTAAGGAACAATTTGTTATATTTTACGATAAAACGGCAAGACAAATGTCAAACTTATTAGGGTGTCTATGACTTGGGCTGTTTTTGCAGAAATATTCGTTAGTACGTGTTTAGTGACAAAACCTTTTCTCAAGGTCAGTTGAAATTCAATCTTTTAACACTTTTCTTATTAGTACGAGCTTTTGTTTAACTTTGTTGTTGTTCCAATTTTTTTACCATTTTTCAGCTACTTGCCGGTATCCAATTGAGCTGAAATTTAGCATAGGTACTTATGTACACGTTCGGTAACAATGCAATATTATTATTATATTGCATTGTTACCTACCGCACTCGTGTATCATGGCACCACCGTGCTGATCTGATGTTGGGAAATTGACTTAAATGTTAATTTTGCTTGAAGAAGCGAGTAATTTATATACCCTAATACATCTATAACCATCTATAACCACGGAAGACCATCACGAAATTCAAATTATAAAGGCTATTGCCTCGTTTTTTTTCAATTTACGCATGGCTTATCACGGGAAAACACATTTGTTAAGAGATTTGGGAAATTAAGTAGGGCTTAGGCAAAAATTACACAAAACTATATTGTTTAACAATGTATGATACATAAACCTATGATTAACGAAAATAAATATTTCTTTGAAAAAATGCTTATTTTATTTACTACCTAATTTAGTTTAAATTTCATTGTACATAGAACCTATATTAAAAATAATCCTCATATCCACAGATGTACTTGGTCACCCTAATTAAAACGAGATGCAATCCTCAAGTTTGGCTTCTCTGTTGGTCACACTTTTTCGTCACAGTACTCAATCCGGTTTAGGTATAGATCCCTGGTCTGACATGACACACGAAACCAAATTAATAGGTATGTTGTGATAAAATAATTATCGATTGCAAATGAACATGATATTACTTAGCAATCCATGAGTTTTCTACTATTTATTTAGCAATTGAAAATCAATTTGGATGCCGAAATTAATGTCATATAGAATATTAACCGGCCCCTGCTCTTAATATAAAAACAGCTGTGTGGTTCGTCCAATATTCCACGTATAAAAAAACATTAGATTTCTATATTCGATAGTTGTCGTAAAACTGAAAGTTACTTGTAAAAATGTATGGGCGCTCAAGTGTAGTAATCCAGGTTGATGCTGTGACGGCTTGAAAATCCAACTTAACACATCGAGAAAAGAAAACAAATAATATTTACCAACAACAACAACTGAACATACGAGTACGTACAGAAGGTTTTCTATTGAACTAAACCGATATTGGACAGCTAGAAAACATCGAATCATACATACGCCAACACATTTAACTCACCATTCGTGATCCTTATTACAATGGTAATCAAGTGCACGAATGGTAATACAGTATCCTTCTAATTATGTCTTAGGAAGGCTTGTAGTGACATCTACCGCGAAGTGAATGTTGAGTAGGGTGGTCCAAATATTTTTTTTTAATTTCTGGTTTGGAAACTCATTCAATTTGTTGCTTATACCTAGTGATTTAACATCCTCAAATATTGTCTCACTAATCGTAGTAGAACTTGGTGATAATACGAGTAGGTTGTTAAATTCCAGAACTGTGTGATTTGGTGTCTCTGTTACTCACAAACAACTAGACTTTTAGTGATAATTGTCTCATTGAAATAAAATTGGTGAGGTGTCTTTTCCGATGCAGTTGATGGAAGAAGTTCTCAAGCCGGCCTGTAACTTGGCTTAACGACTGCTGTCGTAGACAGCAGCCGGGATCAACGGCTTAACGTGCCTTCCAAAGCACGAGAGCGCTCAGTTAGTAACCACTCAAAGCGGTCACCCATCCAAGAACTGACCTGCGCCCACATTGCTTAACCTCGCATACCGCACGCGGTAGGCGGGTGCCGCTGGGTCACGAGCGCCATGAGCCAAGAGAAATCAATCGTTAATCTACTTCATTAAATACCGCTTATTTCCCAAATAACTACAATCCTCATCTCATCAGTAATACCCGAAAATACTTGATACATCGGCAATGTTGATTAATTCCCATAATGACGGCGGCTAATGATTTGAGTTGATGTCATCGGCCGTTGACTCGCCACCGGTTTTGCCGGCCCGTTGATCAATTTGGCCCGTCATTTCGCATACCAATTTGATGACAATGTGTTTCGCACACTCGCTTTCCTTTCACACGTTAGCCGTGGAATCAGGCGCGCTTGACCCATTGAAATCACATCATCCTGCGAAGTATTGGTGCCAAATTGACCTCCGGTCGCGGACGAAACTCCTCGTTTCTCGAAAAAGAGTGAAAAGTCTGATGTGATATTTCTTTTCCACTGCCATATTTGGGTCCCTATTAAATGTTTGAATACGAGTCAAAAGCGCACATTGCGTGTAATGTAAAACATCCCAGAGGCAGAGTTCTATAGCGGACGGCGGTTAAGAAGTCAATCCTGACACCTGTCATTTCCATACAGTTTATAACCTCAAAGTGACTTTTGGTTATTAATTGTATGGAAATGACAGGTGTCAGAATTGACTTCTTAGCCGCCGACTACTATAGTCCTTTTCGAGTGCAAAATACGCGAGTAATTTTGGAAAAAATTGTTTTTAAAATAAAGTTAATATACATTTTTAAAGTAATAATTCAAATTAATACACGTAACGCTCAAAACTTAAGCGATTTTCATAAAGATTTTTTTTAGTTAGATTACGCTTACTCACTAAATTATATTTGGATGTTTTTATTACAAAACCTGGTGAAGGTCGCGGGTGTCCGCTGGATGCGGGTGGCGCAGGACCGGTCATTGTGGAAGTCTTTGGGGGAGGCCTATGTCCAGCAGTGGACGTCTTTCGGCTGACATGATGATGATGATTACAAAACATGTAGATCCTAATAGATATACTTATTAACCAACCTATTTGTACCTACCACACGCGATTAAAAAACTGATTGCAATCGGAAAAACGATGAGGAGTTGTTTTTTTGCATGTGAAAGATCATCTCCAAAACTCAGAATCCGATTCCAAACTCTTACACAACACTAATATTTAGAATAGACCATATTCAGGGAGAACGTTGCCTAAATACATTTATATTTTATACACACATACGCACAAATGTATCTATTCCCCCCCAACTCGGTATCAAGACCCGACTCTCCACCACATGTCTGCAATACATACGACCATATTTCGGCCACATAATGCGAAGAGGGGATGGCCACCTAAAAGCTGGTTTTTCTTGGCCATACCAAAGGTAAGAGAGCTCGCGGTCAACAACACGATGGTCTGATCAAGTAAGCCAGATTCTCGTCTACATTTTATCAGGTGGTGAAGGCCCGGCATGAACCATGATATGTCCTAAAACTACGACCCAGACCACCGGGGGATGGGCAGCAGCATCCCTGGAGTGCGGTGGAGGTACTGCGATCGCCAACATGCATGCCAAGCGTGGCGATTATGGTATTTACCCCCCATGAAATTGGGGGAGGCCTATGTCTAGCAGTGGACGTCTTTCGGCTGATGTGGTGGTAGTAGTGGTGGAAGGCTACTTCGAACCGGAATCGATGGAGGCTAATTGCCCGTTCAGGACGTTCCAGTGACCACGATCCTCAGTAATGAGGGACCGATTAAAGAGAGAAGAACATACATAAACCACGCTTATATTCCCATAAGGGCAGATCACATGAAAATTAGTTTCAGTGCCACTTTTAGCTATTGTAGGTTTATAGATGGAGAAAAAATGTGATATTGCAGTGTATTTAACCCCCTACGCAAAAAGAGAGGGGTGATATGAAATCTCTAGCAGCTGTCATAATCATTTTACCTGTGACCGGGTACGAAGTGGCCCAGAAATCAAATTGGTTGACCGTACGGCAGTGACACTTACACGCTAACTTATCTTCCATAAGAGAATGAATATGAACCTTAGTGTAAAGCACGAAGGTGATTTTTACAACGTACGTCATAACACCTATATAACACGCGAAGTGTTTAGGTGTTCTTGGCGTTCAATGGGGCCTGTCTGATGAATAGCGGACAGGCCTATGGATGCTATTGATGAGTGTTTGCTTTAAGAATTTTAGTTTTTAATATGTTATGTGCAGCAAGACACGAATGCAGATCTCTTGCTCTCAAAGTCTCAAGACAGCACATCATCGAGAGCCCTCGTGACCTTACTCACTGCTATTATGCGATTTTCTGTAAAATGGAGGGTGGATGGAGGTACCTGATGGGCTGCTTCAAGTATGAGCCAGATGATATTCTCCAGTGCCCTGCATCAGTAGGTACGTCTTCAAATTTTTCTGTCTCGTAGGTTCCACATAGTGAGTGCTGTTTTTTGTTTGATACTAACAGATATACAAGTATTATCACGTTTACCGGTACGCTCGAGACAATTGGAATCTTGTTTTATATTAACCGAAAGCGACCGTTCTGATATATTGGCTTGATGCGTGATGAGCATGTGCTTGCCATCAATGCAAAACTGATCCCAATTCCATAATTTTATGAAAAATACCCTTACCCCCATATTCATAAACGTCCATCAAGCCTCTATTAGTTAACAAGCCGCTAAAGTTGGTTTGTCCTTATCTGTCACTTTGACATTCATGTTTGTGAGAAAGGGACAAAACAACTTTTAGTTAACAGAGGTTTGTTAAGTTTTATGAATAAGGGGGTAAGTCTTTACTAGCTCAAGATAAAAATAATTTCAATAAAACTTCCGTGGCATGACATGATGAATAAAGGTAAATACATAATTTAGGTGCTTAATTGTCGTGTAGATAAGGAAACGTATAAATAATCTGCAAAATTTATATAGGTACATATAGGCAGCTGTTACTCAAAGAATAGTCGTTTCAGGACTCAACCGTGTGAGGCTTAAAGCTCAATAAGTAAGGCTTACACCTCAATAGAATCAATTCCTAAGCTCAAATGTATGAGATGTACGACTCGAGCTTGAAAAGCTTTGCTTTAGATCAATGCAAGGTAAAGTAAAAATAACTTAATACAGTATTTTTTAATTCCAGTGCCCGTTGAATCTAAATGAGTAATTTGCTTATACTTACCAAAACATAAATTAAGCGAACTAACTGAATATATCTTTAAAGTTGTATTATTCTAACGGCTTAAAAATACAAGAAAAGGCTTTAAAATCAACCCTGTCGAACGTTCTATCTGCCAAGGTAAATATTATACAAATGCCACAAACCTTGCCATCCATTCCAATAGTAATTGCACTAAACACTTGCACTCACTGTAAACTTTTACTTTTAATTCGATTTGGACGTAAAGCCGGGCTCACACAGCGGCGCGCGCGTCCCACTGTCGGCGCCCACGACCGGCTCTCCTATAAATTCTTTACAAGACTCGTGCGCGGGCCCTGTACACTTGCGCACACGCCAGTTTTAGCCCTTAGCTTTTATGGACCACAAAATTTGAATACCCCCAAAATTTCAAATATAAAAAAAAGCGCCGAGGAATTGACAACATATACTCATCTCTTTTTTAACCTACCCAGTAGTACATTTAGACATATTGGATTAGTCTTGGTAGTCTATTGACTGATTCAGTCAGGTAAATGACCGGTTATAAGTTGTATGGAACTTATACCTAGATGAACAGATCTGAACATATTCGCATGTCCATGCTTCATTATAGGCAAGTATTGTAAAGTGAAGTCAAGTTCACACTGATTGAGACACAATAGAATTGCAGCAGGGCAAGATTTAACCGTGAACAAGATCCTGTTTACCAAATGGGTCTGACAAAAATATAAGTAGGTATATAATTTATATTTTTTGACTGATATTTTGATAATTATCATACAAATTTTCATGGATTTGGGTAAAAAAGTTCATGGGGCATTGCTACATGTACGTTTTATAGAAAAATCTCGTCAAAATCTCCTCTTACTTCTTATGTTATGGTAGAAAAAAAAAATCCAGCTTTATAAATGTAAATATTTTAAGCATATATAAAGCAAACAGAAAAAAACTTTTACAACGTTGGACAGGCAAAGGCAGACTATGAGATTCCTGCAATACAGTGAATGTTTCATTCATGTTTTGTTTAGTTCTCTTGCATGCTGCTAACATTCCCACAATTACAGCACCACGTGTCCCGCGCAACCACTTGCCCGCGCGCAGGTACCGCGGCCGCGCGCGCGCCGCCTCGGTCGTCGCTCGAGCAACCAGTCCAACCGCATGCTCGCCCCCCGCCCGCCCCGCTTCCAAACTTTATCTCACACACCCAAAATACAACCCTGGACTACCATATCACAGTCGAAAATTGATTGAGATGATTCGGTAATTCGATTGTTTCGGGTTTAAAGCAGTTCATCGTTGCTATTTCGTACGACATGCCATACAGGGTTCTCTATTTGTCCAAACTTGGGGCATTGTGCACCGTAAGGGGGCGTGGTAAGGCCGAATTTGGTCGGCCGGCCCGTCGAGTGGAATGCACCTGCGTACGTAGGGTATAGGGTTGTGTATTTTTTACAGAATTTGGAGCGTTATTGATTTTTTTGATCATAGGTATTTTTGATTTTAGATTATGGGTGTGGTGGGTGCCTCTATGGAGTATTCTAATTCTTTCAATAATAACATATCGACTTAAGAGTTTACTGTCCATTTAAAGAATTAACATCAGGTAGCCTCAAAATGTTTTTTGATTAAAATAACCATCCAATTTTAAAATGTGTGTGTGTGTGATTTGTTAGATGGGTTCCGCGAACGCATTTTTTCAATGCAGCGTTTTCCCGAGTCGCATATTTCCGCGATCGGTCATTTTTCTTGTCGTTTTTTTACTCGTAGCTTTATTCAGTGTCTCATTTTTCCGCAATCGCTTTATTTTCGCATAGTTTTTTCCCGAAATAGAAACATTTCTTGGTCGCCTTTTTACTCGTAGCTTTATTCAGTGTCTCATTATTTCGCATTTTGGTTTGCCTTATAACTCATAAAAACAACATATAACTTCAATATATTTCTCCAATAACCTAAAAACAAAAATAAACAGTCTTATTAATTATTGATACTTCAAAAACGAAAGCTTGTCTATACACTTTTCCAAGCTTATATCCGCCGTTAAATATCGATTCACGATACCACCGATCTTAGCATCCAACTCGACGGACTTCGCATTTCTCTTACGAAAGTCATCAGAATTAATTTCCATCTGATATATATTGAAGTCGTGAGAAGTCGCTTCGTGTTTTAATACAGATATACAATAATTTAATGATTGTTTTCCTCTAATTTTTTTATTTATTTTATTGTGCCACCCTTCCACAATATTTGGTGCCTTTGGTTGTAACAGGATAACATCTCAGTATTCTTAGTATTAAACCATTGTGTTGTTAAGTAATTATTAAATTTGGCAATTCCCTTCAGAGGCGGAGCTTTTGCTAATACAATCCACCACCCTTCTAGAATTTTGGACGAAGGCAAATAAGCTAAACAGGTGCACTTTCTGACATACACACTACCTTCTCGGGTGTCTGATATTTCATACTTTTCTGCTTGCTTCCAAACTGCTTGCTTGAAATGAAAATTGCATCCGTTAATTTTCGCCGATTCATAAGTTTCATGCAAAGCGTTAGTAACTGCTATTTCGAAATCTGTTTTTATTAATTTAGGATCAAAAAGTGGTACGTGTTCTTTTATCAAATTGAATAAGTTCGTATATGTTTCTTGATTTTTATTCGGTAAAAACGCGTAGATGAAGGGGATGGCTTTTGTGAAATGTGCACTGGAGCCTATGTCTCCATGAATTGTATACAGCTGCCGATATGGCGGGGGACAAACTTTAAAATCACCATCCATTAAAAAAACGTCAACATGTTTTATATATTCTTTGCACAGTGAAGATATGAAAAGGAGGATATTATAGTTTGCTGCACACAAAAAATCTTTTGCGATGTTTTCAGGAATATCAACTTCCTCAAAACTTGAAATAATTTTGACACTTTTATTACGTGCTCTGTACAAACTATCTCTTATGTGGAAAAACGAGGGAAGTTTGTCGGCATACATTTCATTCTTTATGTCCCTCATTGCTTCACTATATAGTTCGGGCACTGGTCTGAAATCGTCACATACTTTTTTTTTAAGATCCACGATTTTTTCTTCAACGTCGATAGCTTCAAAGTCTGGCGTGCAAACGTGGTGCTTCTCAGAAACAATATAAGTAGACTGAGAGTCTAATGTAATCGTTGCGTTACAATGTTTGATGGTACACCTCCACACGTTAGAATTTTTGTTCACACGGTTCAAACAATGACGTCGCCCTGATCTTATTAAAATTTGGCCGCCATGTGTGCTTGGTATAAAAGCGAAGTTCTTTTTTCTTGCACTTATATTGACAACTTCAGGCTCCATTATTTATTTACGCACTGGCGTCATTCAATTTTTAGAAAGCGTGTGATCCGTGCACTATATATGCAATTTGATTATATAGGTACAACACGAAGAAGCAATAGACATGAGACTGACAGTGTCATTAATGTCATTATATCATCTTCATAATCAATGCGAATTGCGATTAGTTGATAGTTCTGTTATCTGTAGAGGTTCGTTGCAATTGAAAAATGAAATAATACTTCGCTTCAAACAATGTACGATTAGAGACAAACATTTTGTTTTAGTATCATATATT
The DNA here is from genome assembly GCA_905163555.1 of Notocelia uddmanniana. Taxonomy (NCBI): domain Eukaryota; kingdom Metazoa; phylum Arthropoda; class Insecta; order Lepidoptera; family Tortricidae; genus Notocelia; species Notocelia uddmanniana. The sequence continues at coordinate 32,383,921 of LR991055.1, forward strand.
CGACGACGCGGTAGCCGAGTTAGTAGTAACCCTGCCTACGAAGCTAGTGGTCCCGGGTTCGAATCCCGGTAAGGGCAAAATATATGTGTGATGAGCACGAATATTTGTTCCTGAGTCTTGGCTATTTCTATGTATATAAGTATTTATTTCTCTATATAAGTATGTATATCGTTATCTAGTACCCATAACACAAGTTTCGAGCTTAATTTGGGGCTAGGTCAATTTGTGTGCAATTGTCCCTTGATATTTATTTATATTTTTTTATTTTTTTATTTATTTATGTCGGCAAAAAATTAGTTTTGAATTATCATGGTGGACACCATTTATCACAGAAAAATTATAATTGTTCCGATTTCGGGAAAAAACTATGCGAAAATAAAGCGATTGCGGAACCCATCTAACAAATCCATTAGTAAGGTTTTTAGAATTAACTTGAACTAAACGCCAAGATTAGACGAGGGTACGTTCAGTATATCATAATCTGTTCTAATTGGTTTAAACAGAACAGCTAAAAGCATTTTTTGTCAAACATCGCACCGAAACGCATTTTAAAATTTTAAACAATTTCGTGATAAATATTACATATATTACGTCTATATGAAAAACATAGTTCACAGTCAGCCAACCAGACTTTAGTTTACATATGTATTATTATTATTATTTATAATTTTGCAAACTGCATAAAGCAGTACCGAGATCACTTTGATTCGTGGGGTAATTTTGATCAAACCGCTTTTTCTGTAAAGTTATTGTTTTTGTTTTCACGTGACCTGTAGCGGTGGAAATATTTTAGTAAATAATGTTGCGGTTTAAAGTTTCCGTAAGATAAAACTGTCTCAACCCACTGACATCCATTGACCCGTAACTCATATTTGCCATAAATAATTTCATTGCAATATAATTTAATTACCATATTATACTAATTAGCAGTAATCCCGCGTAGCGTTTTCGGAGTGTTTGAAGACCTCACTCACCCCAGTCGACGGTAAGAAAACAGTAACAATACAGAGTTAATCGACGCAGTGGCAGCCCTACGGAGCGGCTACCGCGCACCGCGAAACAATAATATTTAGAGTTTAAAACACGGAGCGACCAACTCGGACACGTGCACGTGCTCTCATGATGCGTCTCATCCCAACTTTTACACTCTGGCTGGAGAGTTCGTAAGTATACTTACTCAAAGAAGTAAGACAACTCAGAGAATAATGTGCTTTTGTTGCATTGTCGACCTGTTTAGCCTAGTGGGTAGTGAAACTGCGAGGTTCCGGGTTCGAATCCAAGTAAGAGCATTTGTTTGTGTGATGATCACTAACATTTGTTCCTGAGACTTGGATGTTTTCTATCCACCACCACCACCATATCAGCCCTAGGACGTCCACTGCTGGACATAGGCCTCCCCGAATTTCATGGGGGGTATGCCATAATCGCCACGCTTGGCATGCGGGTTGGCGATCGCAGTATCTCCACTGCACTCCAGGGATGCTGCTGCCCATCCCCCGGTGGTCTTGGCCGTAGTTTTAGGACATACCCGGGTCCAACACCACTACGCTGCCCGAAAATGCTTCCAAAGTTACGATCACTGCCTATAACATATGCCTTATTGAGCTTACTATGGGACTAGTTCGATTAGTGTAAGATTGGCCAATAATATTTATTTATTTATAATTCTGTGAGTTGTCTTTAGCGCCCTCTCTTCTTTCTTTGCAGGTTATTCGAACTTCAATAGCCGCTTCACCATCCTCTATTTAAATGTCATGCTGGCCAAATACCTACAATCATCTGTCGTACAACTAATGTCGATTGCTACTGGGTTAATAATTATCATCAGGGCTCGTTCTTTTCATGCCGAGTGACGTCACGCTCCATATAGAATGATTTTAATTAGTGACATTGTAATCACTTATTCATCATTCATTAATCAATAGTTATGTATACATACGAGTACACTTTTTATAATTATGCCCCTGAAACAACCGCAATTTGCCTGTCACAATCACAATTTAGATATAAATTATAAAGTACAACATTGAGTATTACTGCAAGTTTTTGTGACTGGTTCATGTGTAATACCAGATATTACCGACAATTAAACAAATCTCGTCGTCATAGAGAGTTTACGTTCATATTTAGATTCAACATTCCTATAACTTGTAATAAAACTTCTAAAAGTATGAGTTCCTCACCTGCTTATAAATTAGAAATCTAAATACGAGTAGAAAAACAAATCCTTTCTAAACTTAGGGTGCAATAGGTATTTAAAAAAAAAACGACCATTATATATATACATTTATAAATGCATGATTAAATGATTGATGATTCATTATTGATAAGTACCATAATAGCAATTGAAATCACCTATATGCAGTGTGACGTCAATTTTACGTCACCGGCACGAAAAGTACGACCCCTGATTATCATCATTATCCTACATATCTTGTACATCAGAGGGTACAATATATAAGACTTTATAAAGCTTTCTTTTATCAAAGGAGATGCCCTCACTCTACTAGCTACTTGAATGGACGTAAGCAACGGGTTAGAATAGGGAAATTCACAAGTGATGAATGCGATATAAATTACGGTGTCTCTCAGGGTAGCGTTTTTGGCCCAACGCTCTTTCTCATTTACATAAATCATATCAACCTCTTAAACCCATTTTCAGAGGTTCAATCTTTGCCTATGCTTTATACAGCTGTGGTGTTCTGGGGAGATAACTGGGAGGACGTTAGGAAATCTGCTGAGTGTAGCCTGAGATCGGTAACAATCAACATCGTTCAACATTGAGACACGTCAGTTGATAGGTCTTTAAAACGATTACGCGAATATATTCGGATATAATCGCTCTGATAGTCACAATAATAAAATTAAGTGTCCGCCCCCTCTCACTTTTGAACCGTGGAATCAAAAATATGGATAAATCGTAGACATAGTGATCATACAATTATTTTAACGGAAAATGCTTTGAACAAAATAGTTTTAACCGTTTTAAAATATCGCTGAAAAAACTGCGTCGCCTAAATAGAAGAACTTTTTTTAATTCACAGTAGAGCGTAATGGTTTTAAATTAGGACTAGTAGTAGCAGGTACGGAACCCTTCATTGTGCGTGATCTGACACGCACTTGGCCCCTTTTTCTGAATCTGGTATGAATTCTTCACAAAGTGTCAGTGTGTCCGGTCAAAGTAAAAATAAAACTTCATACTACGTGCGTGCACAGTTACTTGCCTTCATTTTTGTGTGATGACAAACGCCCTGGATCTTATGGCATGTCATATATAATGCGAATCGGATTTATCGATACTGCATGTATAAGACCATTTTAAACCGAGATTTGAGGAACTACGTTGAGTCATCAACTCACCATTAATGAAATAATAATTATGTAACTGTACATTACCACTTTTTAAACTTACTCGTATTATTAATACTAAACTAAGATCACCTAAGATTGACATTCGGAAGAAGTTCGGAAGTTACCTAGGGAGCGTAATTTGTGTAGATTTTTGCGAAGATTTGGCTCAACCCCCTCCCTCCCGGATCATCTCTTTTGACATATTTCAAAATGCGTATTTTTAGCGTATTAAGTGAGGGTTTCGTACAAAACAAGTAAGGAAACGAACAATAATATGCTAAAATAGGAGTGACTAAAATTCGTAAGTACAAGAATGTTTCTAGCGACATCTAGCGTGCCTATTTTGCGTGAAAGGGGTAGAGCTACTCTAACCACCCCAGCTCCTGTATGAAATTTACCAATGCTTTGATATTGTTTACTGCTTCTTGCAGTGTGTTCGGAGTTCCTATGAATAGATAAGTATGTGTAATAACTGAATTCCCATGTACTTTATCCTGTATACTTCTACCTGCTTGCAGTCCATTAGAATATGTTATTTTGTATTTAAGTTATTTTGTAGTAATGTAATTGTATATTTAACTATATAATGTATATTGTTTTGAAAAAATGACACCTCGCCGAGTTTCTTACGCCGGTTCTTCTCGTGGCAGAGGTATATTTTCCGAACCGGTGGTAGTTTATTGACGTTCATAGGTGCATGTAATATGCCTAATTTGAAGAATAAACTACTTTTACTTTTTTTACTTATGTTTAGACGTCTCCACTGCCTCCATGCATGCACTACACAACACAACACATCAAAAAAAGGTTTAATTTGTTTGCCTGTCTACTTTAGATATATTATATTTCATTTAGACTTACCTAAGTACTTCTCTCTTTAGGAGCTCCGATACACAGTCACAATTTTTTTGTTATATTATAAATAACACTCGATATATATTGTAAATAAAACTACAACCAAACGTGTTGATAGAAGACTTATGTCATTGTTGAGTGACATTCATTTCATTATTCAGGATTTTTAGCAATATTTTTAGTGGAATAAGCAATTACGTTGTTAAACGTTCCGTATATAGGTATAACGGACTAATAAAATACGATGGTACATGGGCATTTATTTCTGTCTGGTCTCAGTACAAAATTAAGTTTGGAGCACAAGAAATATCTTCAATATGGTCATCCTCCTTAGAACGGGACAGTCTCAGCTTGTGCTTTTCTTTCGGCTCGCGTTTTCGGTCACAGTAGAGTAGGATCTTCAGATATACCTTCTATCAGTTTCGTTGTCACATGTACTGTAATGATTGCGTGAGGAAATCCTACTCTATACTACTACATATATAAACATTCACATATAGAAACTTTTCTATTAGTGACATAAATTTACATCATAACTTTCTGACTGATTGGCATTAGTCCTTCAGCCTATAACGTCACTTCCTATTGTAAAAATGCCAAGTGTTGTATGAAAAAAAACATTGCCCAAAAGCTTGCTCAACATGCAAGGAAACCTAATTCAAAACAAACCATGAATCGTTAGATCCAGCCATCCAGGTTCAACCCACAAAATGCCTCCATCCGACACCAGTAGAAGCTCTGGTAGGTGATACAATAATTGTACAAACGCCAACACACTTAACTGACCATTCGTCATAGTTGAACTACAAAAATGTACCACCTTCTGTATACCTATGAAAGCAATAAATACTGAAATACCCTTATTATAATAAGAATAAAGTGCACAAATGTTCAGTTAACTGTGTTGGCGATGGTACTTGGTTAGACTGCCTCTTACAGGAGCTACACAACAATACTACCTAAGGGCCAACACCGGACTTCGAAAATCGGACTTCGTGTCGTGCCGTCGTTTTCACTCTCGTGTTGTACACTATATGACGGAAAGGGACGGCACGATACGAAGTTCGGAGTAGGCGCTTTCTTTTCGACTTGGCAGCTCGCTCGTGACGTGTTTACTTCCGACCCCACCCCGCTCGGCTCAGAGCCGGGTGCGGTATGAGGGAAGAAAAGAAACCGCCTACTCGAAGCCAACGGGTAGTTTATTGGCATGCAAAACTTACATAACTTTGGTGGAAAAGTACTACTCGCGGCAGCCGATCGTCTTATGCAATATAAGAACACAAACACTAGTTTAATTACAAATGTTTTAAGAAGAATGGACCTCGTCAGTCTCATCCCTATTTCCTTTTTTTACAGGATCATCCAAGGGTTGGGTCGCCATAATCGCTGCCGTGTTCTTCGCTGCACTCGCCGTCGTCTATAAAATGCACCAATACTATCAAAATCGGAAGCGATGCCCAAGAATAAGGCCAGAGATACGTCGGTGGCCCCTGGTAGACGAAGAAACAAGTAGCACGTCGAGTAGCACAAGTAATAAAAAACCGTGGTATTGCTACCTTGTAAACCTGTTCTATGGGAAAAGTCAGAAGAAATAAAATGCAAAAGAATACCTCTCGCTTTCTTATTCGTACAAAGCGTTCTTCTTTCTCATCTCTATCATCAGATCAGCTCAATGGTACCATAGGTAATATTGCATTATTACCGATATTACGTAAATATGCCAAATGTTAACTTAATCAGAAGAGGATAACTGGGGGCGTATGAGGGTTGCCATTTTCTCACTTATCGTCGTGGATCACGCACGTCACTCGCATACTCTTACTTGTCAGAACGTAACAAATGTCTTATCCACGACGATAAGTGATAACATGACCCCTGGGTGGTGCTAAAAGTGCAACAAACTGGCAACCGTACCTACTGTCTTCTCGAAGATCTCGCGGTGCGAAAATAAATGCTATACGGTTATTATTCTCTGTATTTATTTTCTTACTTAAGCTAGGTTATTTACAATAACTTTATAAAAGTAAAATATATGAACATACATAGAAAATATAAAAGCATTATAAAAAACCTAACCTAGGGTGCCGCCGGCAGCGAGGCAGGGCCTAAGCTACAGGTGGTTAGGACGACAGAGAGAGGAACCTCCGGCCTATCCGCGCCGTATCCAGTAGTACCGCCTTCTGTATTGACCCAGCCATCTAACGAGAATCTCTTGAGATGTTGGTCGAGACTCTTCGCTAGTAGACCGTTCGCAGAGACACTATTGGAACAATGATCGTTGAATCAACAATCATTTCATTTCATTTCATTTCATTTCATTTGTCCTTCTCAGCCTTCACGAGGTTCTCGTCATGGGGGATGGTATGGTGATGTCAACGAGTTCAGACAACGAGAGTCCGTGATGACAGATCGATCCCAATAGAGCGTTGCACGAGAACTGGCGCAGGTGTTTACTTATACGGAACTTCGAAGTCCACAAGGCCGTATAAAAGAGCAAGCAGCTGGTGAATAATCCTGGCCACCAAGTTAAGTATGTGCAAGTACTCGCCGTTAGCAAGATGACTACAACCGGAAATAATATGCCTGAGTGACTCTCCGGGACGGCGGCATGCATGTCGACCGTACCATCCTTCAGGATATATTTCCGGTAGTTGTTCGTCATGATAACCTCGTCCGCAATTGCACAGATAAAACCTTCAGTTTCCTCAAAACGTAGCCAGTTCACCGATGCGAGCAGATCTACGTCAGGTCCCGTAAGGGCCTTGTAGAACCGCCCATGTAGCTCCTTACTCTTCCATACCGCCCTGCGGTCCTCGGCGCTCAGTACTTTAAGTCTGCGCCAGTTTCGTTTGCCATGGAGAGCGGGGTGAGGAGTGTGTCTACTGCCACCACATCACGATGCATCCCACACTGGCTGTTTAGGAAATAATCTCTGAGACTTATAAGTGCATTCCCGGCAAAGGTAGGCGTACATTGCCGATCTCCCCGCCGCATAGGAAGTGACGTTCGCACCTACAGGGCATGGGTAGAGGGGTAGAGCTGCCGTTCTATGCTTAAGGTCCTCGCACAACAGAAATCGCTCTCCGATCAATGGCAATGACACCGAATTCACTATACAAACGTGACTCACGAAAGTTGAAATTCCATAACTTCTGAAACTACTATAATTTCGCTAGCGGGCGCTTACTCTTGACAAATATTTAGAGTCTCTCTCTGTCGCTCGTATTTAAATTTGTATACGACCATCTCGTTCGCTAGTGGTAGGTGCTATTATTTAATGTCTACTCGGTTAGTCTGAGCTTTGGGTGGACTATACGCTCAGAGTACCTCAGAGAAGACGTCAAATAATAGTACCGCTACCGAGCGAAATTGAATAGGTAAGAGCGAGAGATATGGATATATCATCATATCTCATCAACTTCCTACTCGCAGCAGTTCCTGAATGTGACTTGTTTACGACTAGGACAGCAAAGCTGATGACGGAATGGAAGGGAGTACTTGAGACGAAGCTAGACAGGTTCTCTCTAGCCACAAGTTAGAATTTTAAGTTGAGTATAGATAATATAATTAGCTTAGTTTCGAATCATGTAACGCTTTGGTGTATTACTGTGATGTTACATTCTTGTTGATTCAAATAAATAAATAAATAAATCATTTATTGTCCTTGTCATAGTTCCGCTTTTGTTTATTTGCCTCAATGTGATGTCAACAGTTTGAGGCAAATAAACAACTACCCGCCCAAATTAAAGAGGTTGTTTATGGTAAGGCGCCAGACGTTGACCAGTTCTCAATTTAGCCGCGTAAGATTTTTCTGCCCACCTTGGTGGAACGTGTACAAAGAATCTCTATAGAAATCCTTACTTTGAGACTATACGTCTATCAAACACCATATCAACCGTCATGTAACCTTTTCGCCATACAGAATTAAAGCCCGTGAAACGCATCTTGAGAGTTCTTTAAACGCCAGTTGTCAGAACTGTCTAAATCCGTAAAGAGAGAAATTCATAACACTGAAAATATGAAACTCAAAATACCAATACAATGAAAACAAATAATCCACACATGGAAATAAATTCCTGGTTCTTACATTAGGAATGTCTTCTCAAAGTAAGTGGTTCACAGGTTTCCATTGGTTAAGTTTTATATTTGTCGTAAGAGCCGCAAACAGAGATTAGGTATGGAAAAAATATTGTAGGTAATAGGGTAATGAACCCTGATGCAGAGCGAAAGGGTAGAGAGAGGCAGAAGGAACCCGCCGCTCGCTACCCATTTGCTACAGTTGATTTTTCGTATCACAAGCCTCTGTCCAGTCACATACCCACGCCAAAGGAATTTGAGCCCACCATACAGAAGGTCACCGACATAGCGCTCAGGATAAGTAAGCTGAGGTGGCAATGGGCGGGGCATATTTGTCGAAGAGCCGATGGCCGATGGGGCAGACGAGTTCTGGAGTGGAGACCGCGAACGACTCGCTCTGTGGGACGACCTCCCACCAGGTGGACCGACGACCTAAAGAGGGTGGCGGGAAGCGGTTGGATGCGGAGAGCTGAGGACCGGGTGTGGTGGCGCGAATCGGGGAAGGCCTATGTCCAGCAGTGGACGACTGTGGGCTGATGATGATGATGATGATGATGATACAGAAGGTTGACTTCCTATGTTCATATCTAAATCTAAACGGCAGCGAATCCTAGTAACCAACTAACCTTGTAACAGGATTTCAAGTCGCTTACCTACCGCAAATATGCGCTTACTCTGCTTATCCTATTAGGAAGGGACAGTTTATTTAACTTAATCTAAATAAACAAGCCAAACATCTCGACCATCAGCCAATCATATCAGCCGAAAGACGTCCGCAGTTGGACAAAGACAACTTCTAAAGGATCTCCACAATGAACGGTCCTGCGCCGCCCTTCAACCAACGGCTTCCCACGATCTTGACCAGATCGTAGGTCCACCTTGTTGTGGGCCTCCCCACTACTCAAGAACCTGTCTGCCCCAACGGCCATCGGTTCTACGAGCGATGTGCCGCGCTCGCTGCCATTTGAGTCCTGCAACTCGCTGACCTATGTCGACGACCCTTTTCTGAGGCTTGCGATGTTTACATTTAATTAAATTACTAACCAAAAAACCCATAACTACCTGTTCATTTTCGCCACGTAAGTATAATACGATTTCAGGTAACGACACACCCGCTTGGCTTCCAATTGTAGGCATAAGCATCGCCGTGGTTGCCGCCGGAATACTTTACAAACTGTTCTACACTGGCAACAATCAGGAGAAACAGGCGCGGGACAAATACTGCCTTTGGCCCGAAAAGCTGCGCCTCTCCAAGCAAGAGATGGACAAACTTGGTTTTTCTATCCCCTCCTCAAAATTCGTCCAAATGGATTTCAATTTCCGAACTTAGAAGCCATATTATAACCAACACGTGGTCTTGAATTTGGGGCACTTCGAGTTCCAACAATTTCATATGTGGCTATCATATCGAGTGGGCTCATTAATATAATTAATTAAGCAGTCATTGTAACGGCCTCAGTTGCATCCCGTAATGTCTCAAACCCTCTACCCGAAATAGACTGACCATGAAGTAATCAAGTTTAGTAAGTACTTTGTTCGGATATAATGAGGTTCGATTATTTGACTTTTGTTACTGATTACGGATTTGTGCTGTAAGGAATTGTATTGGTAGTTATACAATTTCAAAAATAAAGTATTAAATCCTGTATTGTTCGAGTTTTTTACGGCCTACTTATTTATTACATTACGATACAAGTGCACAGAACAGGAAATTCGCAACGAGTGGTGATAAATTGAAACACGACCGAAGGGAGTGTTTTTAATCGACACGAGTTGCGAATTACCTGTTCGCACGTGTATCGTACAACGTTTTACAGTACATATGGCTCTTTCGACATATGCACGTAATCTGCTGATTACGGTAATATAGCACCATATGTACTGTAAATTATTTATTGTAGTGTTAAATAAAGTACATGGTAACCAAAAAACGGAAAAGTGGGTCCATATTTCAATTTTCCATCAATGTAACGTTTTCATTACCATAATTTGCCATAAGTAGTTTATTTTGAAACTGAAAACGCTTCAGGATTCATAACTATCATAAGACAAACCTAACCTAACCCCTGTTAGGTACCCTCTACCTACCTATATTATACAAAGTTTATATAATTATCCTAAAAAAATTAGGGTTTCTGAGAAAATCACTTTTACGGCAAATACCTAACGATTGCGTCGTGGCAAACACCAGTGTATAGTGTATTGTGTTATGGAAAATGAAGTATCAATATGTACAGTCAGTATCACAAACATGTATACACTTTTCGACTTACATCATTTTTATCCCAGCGTTGTCCCAGTACAGTTACATCCTGAAGGACCCCGGTCCGCTACCTAGTCCCTAGAATTGGCGCAGGCACTAGTTATTTTTTGGCAATACTCCCATCTGACCTCCCTGATAAGGGGGAAACTATACCGAATTGGGATTAGGCTTGTCAAATAAGTGGAATTTGACCGTTAGAAGTTCTCGAGCCGCCCGAGGGTCTCTAAAAAGGTTTCTGTCATAGACAACATTCAGGATCAATGGCTTAACGTGCCCTCAATTAGTTACGACTCAAAGGGGTCACCCGTCCTAGAGTTGACCCCGACCGACGTTGCTTATAACTGCGCATAACGCACGCGGTGCGCGGATGTCGCTGGGCCACGAACGTCTCGACTTTTTGATCTTTTCACTAAGAAAGCGCTAGAATGTATAGGTACGTATTATGGTGCGGACTGCTGACTGTACAGTCACCTAACCGAAGGCGGCAAAAATATCTGACACGTCCTAACCAGCTGTGCTACCGCGAACTTCGAAAATCGAACTTCGTGTCGTGCCGTCCCTTTCCGTCATATAGTGTATAACACGAGAGTGAAAGGGACGGCACGACACGAAGTTCGATTTTCGAAGTTCGCGGTAGGCCCTCAGGGGCCTTTCAGCTCGAAGTACGATTTTTTTCTATGGAAATGTTAGTTTAACTTGTACCAGATGTCACTGGGTGCTATCTCTATCGCACTTGCATATTGAAGTGACAGGGATGCAGCGGTCGTGCGGTTAGTTCTTACTAAATACACAACGGCGCTACAATCTATGTGGAGTATTTCACTGGTATCTCTATCTCAGTATATATATTGTACTTTGTGGTCCTAACGGTCCTACAAATAGAGTCGTGTCCGAGATTCATATCATCATCATCATCATGTCAGCCGAAATAGGTCCACTACTGGACATAGGCCTCCCAAAGACTTCCACAATGACCGGTCCTGCGCCACCCGTATCCTGCGGACATCCGCGACCCTTACCAGGTCATCAGTCCACCGTGTGGGGAGCCTACCCACGCGACGCCTTCCGGTACGTGGTCGCCACTCGAGAACCTTACCGCCCCAACGGCCATCGGTTCTGCGTGCTATGTGCCCCGCCCACTGCCACTTAAGTTTAGCGATTCGGAGGGCTACATCGGTTATCTTGGTTCTGTTGCGGATGGCCTCATTCCCTCGCCTCATAATCATAACATCATCGAGATTCATGAGTTCCGTCATAACTCCTAAACTAGGAAAGAGAGGTAGGCCATAGCGCAACAATATCTCGCTTACATAAAAGCCCATTATACTCAACTCAATTGAAATTACCTATTTAGGTAAGGGTGCCCCGTACGCTCGACTGTAGTTTAATTCTCATTTTAAAACGCCGTGCTGAAATATCATGAAACCTTGTATACACAATGGGATTCGCCATATCTAGGCCGGAAATTACGTTTCTGTTGCTAGAAATTGTAATAGAAAAAAAAATAGCGGTTTTTTGAAATTGTAATAGAAACAAATATGTAGAGCGTAATTGAGTTTTTTACGTCTTGTGTGAAAACCTTAAATCGCTGTATTTTTTCTCCATTAAAATTTCAAGCAGCAGAAACTAATTTTCGGACTAGATATCCCATTGTGTATACAAAGTTTCATTTTATTCCAGCATGGCGTTTTAAAATGAGAGCGAGACTACGTTTGTATGGAGAACCGAGCTTCATGCGGACTCAATGTCCGTCATTTTTAAAATCTGTTATTTGAGATTGAATCTTCTTGCTTGGACATTAAGTTGTTTTTAAGCGAACTCATTTTATACCACGTCGGTGGTAAACAATCGTACGGCCAGCCTCATGGTAAGCGGTCACCGCAGCCTATGGACGTCTGAAACTCCAGGGGTGTCACATGCGAATTGCCGACCCTTTAAAAATTATACACCCCTTTCTTGAAGAACCCCATATTACTACATCCTTCGGGAAAACCTAGGCAGTGAGCTCATTCCACAACCGAAGCGTCCAAAGGAAGAAATTCCTCTGCTATCATACCGTACGCAAACGCGACCATTTAGGTTCTAAGGTGTGAGGATGAATGCCCTGCCGACGGCGAGCAGTGCGATGATAGAAAGCGGCCGTGGGCATCATATCGAACAGTTCTTCGGAGCACAACCCATTATACAAGCGATAGAACACGCACAAGGAGGCAAAGTTTCTCCTTAAACTTAACGGTATAATATCGCTTGCGCGTTTGGAATCGTCTACAATTCGCACAGCACGTCTCTGAAGCGAGTCAAAAGGCCCAAAGCTGGTATCCAGGTGCTTCCGCAAGAGGTGACAGCAATACTTACTCCATGTTGGGATGGACTTGTGATTTAGGTATATACTAGAAGTCTGTCCAGGGGTGAAGTATGCACTGTACTGTGCAGGGGTGCTGTATGGTTCGAAATAAACGATTATTATTATTATTGTACGTCTTTTCCATATCTCGGGACCATGGGGTCCCGGACCTTTGGAAGGCGTGCGTGGGGCCGAAGCCAACAGCGCAGAGGCCCTTTGAGACAAAAATAATCTAAAAGTAAGGGATACACATGGCGGCTACCATCTCCGAGCGCACAATATGATGCATCCGGAGATAGTCCCCGCCAGGTTCAAAGACTATTGGAGTGCAGCACTTTGGCTGCGATGGGAGCTAAGGTCATAGGGCTATTGAGTTGAATATTATTATTATAGCTTCGCTCTATTGACCACTCCTAACTTTTTGGATGCCAGCTTGGCTTTACCTTCTAAGTGGCCCCGTGGCCCTGTTTGCCGTTGGAAATATCGACACCAAGGATCCCAATCTTCCCCGAGACGGAGAGGACTATCTTCGAACCGCGGGGCCACAGTGAATGGGCTTTAGTGATCTAGTGATGACACTAGATCCTATTCTGTAATACATACAACCTATCTAATGGCAAACAGATACCGTGGCTTATCACTCCCTATTTATCAATTAAAATTATTTGTAATTCCATTTTGGTGTAACCTAGACCTAGGCTAGGTTGGGTTGGATTACCTATATTTTTGTCGTATACAGTGTGGAAAGATAAGTCGGGCCCTGGAGGGAAACTACCTTAAAACGTTGAGATAGCTCAATTTGCTGAAAGGAAATATTATTTTATTTCTCCTAAGCATTAAAACTGAATTCACAGATTAGCATTTTATTTGACATTTTTGTAAAAAAAAAATTTGATGCCAATAAATAGATCCTATTTTTATCAAGGACCAAAACTTATTAGAGACAGACCTAGTCTAGGATACAAGAGAGCCAAAAAAAATAAAGACATTTTGCACAATTAGTATTGAAAAAAAGGTATCTTTTTCAAAAATCTGTGAATGCAGTTTTATTGCTTAGGATAAAATAATGTTTACTTTCAGTAAATTGAGTTATCTCAACGTTTTAAGGTAGTTTCCCTCCAGGGCCCGTATTTTCTTTCCACCCTGTATAACATGATTGCCCATTAAAAATATCCATAGGACGACATGCAACGTTTGTTATTAAAAGATCTCTTTATTAAAAGAGACATGATTTAAAATACATACAAAAAACCAGAGCGGAATTTATTACTTTAACGACATTTAATTTTCTAAGCAGGAGCAGGACGAGGCGTGCTCTATCTATTTAGCATTGTTTGTTTTGTACAAAATGTTGAATGTGTGAGTGTGACAATAAATAATTCTACACCTCGTACATATAGGAACACCAAATAAAACACAGATGAAATTAATACATGATCATGTATTCGGAACAATCGTATCTTACCGCGATATATTATTATAATCATAAATTAGCTGGCGCCTTCCACTGATACAAAATATATAATTATTAATTACAATACCTAACCCGCGCGATCCTAGTTGGTATATTACATGAATGTTGTCGCCGCTGCAACCATGCCCAGTTTTATTTTACTTCGAATATAGAGGACACATTGATTCTACAATCATTCCATACTCATGAGTACGGTAGGCCTCACAAGGGGCTTAACACATTTGTACCGTGTCTCTTTAATGTCATGTTTAAACTCTCAAAGTAAATTTCAGACCGGTGAAAGCGACAAAGTCCCAGTGTTCAGCTACTTATGAGGCCAACTGTACGTACTGTACATTTTGCTAACAATTTTAATTAGTAAATCTAGACATCTTGAACGCAAGATATGATCAGAGCAAATGAAAGATCTAGAATCTAGAAATCTACCTTCGAAGATAATTACAAATTGTAACTTTCGATGAAAAATGTTTGCAATAGTTACCAAATTATTGTAATTCTCATTATATTAACGTAAGGGAGGTATTCCACTCATCCAATATCTTTGTCCAATATACATTTGATCAAAGAAATTGGATGATTTCATCCAACTTGGATGGGACCCCGACATTTGATCAAAGATTCTGATGACATTTAAATCAATATGGCTACTCATGAAAAAAAAACTTGGACAAAGATATTGGATAAGTGGAATGGGCCTCCGTCAAAGAAATTTGATCAAAGATTTGACAAAGATATTGGATGAGTAGAATACCACCCCATATTAAAGTCATCCAATATCTTTGATCAAAGAAGTTGGATGATTTCATCAAACTTGGATGGGACCCCGACATTTGATCAAAGATTCTGATGACATTTAAATCAATATGGCTACTCATGAAAAAATAATACTTGGACAAAGATATTGGATGAGTAGAATGGGCCTCTGTCAAAGAAATTTGATCAAAGATTGGACAAAGATATTGCACGAGTGGACGACCCTAAGACAATTTAGCTAGAATAGAATGAAACGTGTTATTTACCAAGATTTTTGTCGTGGGATGTAACAGCAATTTTTCATACAATGTGGCACGTTGAAAATAGGTAAAGGATCGTACACATAGCAAAACAAAGTCTTCCTGTGGTCATACAAGGGAGTCGCCACAATCTAGGGGGGAGCATCTGGCAACTCTTGTGACTTCGGAAATTGAACACGTTATAAAATGGTCAATTTGATGCAGACTTTGACTCATTTTATGATTCTCAGTCATTTTATGATTTATTTTGAAATTGCGACATTATCGATTAATACATGGGGATATTTATTCTGAAATCGATATCATGATGAGTTCCAGTCAATCAAAACATTAGGATGAATAATTGTACTATTCCTATCTTTTATTAACTTGAATTTGCCCCTCTGACTTCTTCTTTTACTAACTAAAATGTTATTTGTTTACATGAATTGTATTGGTACAATGAATATGGTATAGTTGGAATGTTTTTTTTTCTTTAAACAATACATTTTAATTATTAATGGCTAGTTACATTAGGCAAGCTTATTTCGGTAATTACTCGTATTATACAATTGATTGCCATTTGCTATCATTTCGCCTGGCAACTCTTTCATGGGACCCAAACGATTAAATTATCCATAATTCATTACACATTTTTGATTGACACTTGTAATATCTTGAAAATGTAGGCATAATAAAGACCACCGGGGGATGGGCAGCAGCATCCTTGGAGTGCGGTGGAGATCTATACTGCGATCGCCAACCCGCGTGCCAAGCGTGGCGATTATGGCATTAACCCCCCATGATATTGGGGGAGGCTTATGTCCAGCAGTGGACGTTCTTCGGCTGATATGGTGGTGGTGTCAATAGCGGTGCGTTCTGTCATAAATATACATAGTAACCGTCCAGTGTTCGGAACAAATTGTCATGTAGTCGGAACAAATTGTCAAGGAGAAGGAACAAGCAGTAAAGTTATCGTAACAAATAGTCAAGTGGTCTGATTAAAATGTCATGTAGTCGAAACAAATTGTGAAGTAATCGGAACAAATTATTTATTTTCTAGTGTATCTTAATTATTTTCTTATTTTCCTTACTCGCTAAGACGCTTTCGTTTAGGTATTTTACTCAATGTTTGTATTTATGAACCTCCAGGTCTGTTTTTATATATATTTCAACTTACCTCTATCTTTTTATGTATGACTGTATGTGTTCTGAATAATAAATAAATAAATTAGTCAAGTAGTCGAAACAAACTGTTATGTAGTCGAAACAAATTGTGAAGTAGTCAGAACAGTAGTTCCAGCGTAATCCCGCAATATGGTGATCGCCACATAGTGGTCGAGCTTTAGCCGTACAATATTTTATGGTAGGTATTCCTTTACAATTTTTTATGGTAGGTTTGGGCATGTAGAGAGAATGAGTGAAAGTAGAATGACTAAGAGGATTTACGCTCAGGAGATGAGTGTAGGATCGGAAGGGGACGACCAAGGCGAGGTTATCTAGATCAAATTTCGGCGATACTGAAAAAGGGCCAGGTCAGAAGTACCCGCAACCGACGAGCATGTATGAGAAGATGTATGGATGTGATTGAAGCGAAAGAAGTATGTAAGGACCGTAGTATTTGGCGTTCTTTGGTCTCTGCCTACCCCATGGGATAACGGCGTGAGTTTATGTATGTAGGTATTCCTTCGATACACGCAAGCTTTCGTGAATTCATGGATGGTGTAGGAAGCACTTAACCAGTCCCGTTTCTCTTGCCACTTCGTCTAAACTCGGCTCTCACACACCCGGGGTACACACGTGCATTTACTCATCCGAACGCGGCCGACACCGCCGGACTATGACAACTATCGTTCGACTACATTGTGTGAACACTTTACTAGACGAGACAGCATAGACGCGCAAACGCTAACTAGACAACAGAGCACTTGCTATGCGGGAGAGAGGGATGGCATGATCGATTTTGTATAATAGAATACCTTCTAGGGTTCGAAATTATCAAGATAACTATGGTCCTTGATAATTATCCCTGGAACTCCCTCCAGAAATTTACATTGACTTTAACGTTTAGCGAGCGCGTTCGGAAACACATCATACATGTGAGCGCAACTATTAACGGTCGAATTAACGCGCATATTTTTTTAGACGCGTGCCGCATGTAAAAATTTTAGGTTAATCAAAATATAAAAATCGAGTGAACCATCATCATTTTGCACTACATTTGTACACTTTCGACCCGGGTATGTCCTAAAACTACGACCAAGACCACCGGGGGACGGGCAGCAGCATCCCTAGAGTGCGGTGGAGATACTGCGATCGCCAACCCGCATGCCAAGCGTGGCGATTATGGCATATACCCCCCGTGAATTTGGGGGAGGCCTATGTCCAGCAGTGGACGTCCTTTGGCTGATATGGTGGTGGTGGTGGTTGTATTCTTTCATCATGCCGTAGCTACGTGACTAGGTTAGCATCTACTATCATCGATAATTACCCTTTCGAAGCTTCTGTACGTAATAGGCACATTACACAACTAGGGTGGTAAAGCAAAGAAAGACTGAGTACACAGATTTTGCGGCCCGAGCTGTAGGCGAGGGACGTATTTTTATATATATATGCGATCTAGGGCTTTATTTATTACCTCCCGTGTTGTTTACATTCTTTTATTACTAGACTTGGCCAGAAAGTGACTTTTTCCTTACGCGTAGCGTGCGGTAAAAGCCACTTTTTGGCCAGGTGTGCCATAGAGTACTATTAACCCTTTGACCGCCATCGTTTGATATACCAGACAGTGACAGTTTAAATGATATCTTTTTGATATGTGCCACGTTGAAAATTGGGAGTAACTTTTAATGTTCGGCGGTTAAAGGGTTAATTATTATGACTTAACACAGGACATGGCGGTTCCAGCGACGACGATAAGTACTTAACCCTATTGGAGTTACAGGTGGCTATTGTATTACTATTTCTCTCGCGCGCCCGACGCTGCCTGCTGCTGTCTCCTTCCCGCTTCCAACATATTGTAGCTCCTGCAAATGAAAATATATTAGTTTTTAGGTGTCCAGCTTGCTATAGCAATGGCTTATTTCTCAGAGTAAGGATTTGACCAAATAATTGAACCAGAAAGACCAGATTGAACCAAATAATACCCTCTCCATGATATCTGACTGGTTTGCTGCTAATAACTTAGTAATGAATCCGAAAAAACTAAATGTATGAAATTCTCTCTAGCGAACTCATCAAATAGAAACTTAGATACAATTATTAAACTTAATGGTCAAACACACGAAGGCAAGGCACGAGTGAATAGGCATCTTCTGGGTGAGCTCGCTTCATCGTCGGCCTCATCTTTGCCCCCTGGCTAGATGCTGGCCAAGAGCAATCCCATTTTTAATTTAAAAAAAACATTAGAATTTGTTAAGTCAACTGAATTCTTAGGTATTACATTGGACTCAAAATTGCAGTGGGGTTCCCATATAACAGCGATAGGAAGTAGGTTGAGCTCTGCTGTCTTTGCAGTCAGGAGAATAAGGCAGCTTACCAATGTGGCAACGGCACGGTTAGTTTACTTTGCTTATTTTAATAGTATAATTACTTATGGTCTTATCTTGTGGGGATCAGCTACAGATATTGAAACTGTTTTTATTTTGCAAAAAAGGGCTATCCGAGCAATTTATAACTTGGGGTCGCGTGACTCATTAAGAGAATTTTTCAAAGAAATAGATATTCTAACCCCCGTCTCTATACGTATTTGAAATAATAATGTATGTTAGGAAGAATTTGTGCAATTTCCCAATGAACGTTGATAAACCAATAGCCACCAGAAACACTGGGAAACTCAAAGTAACCTTCTATTATTTTCTCGAACACCAGTATTAAATTATATTTTTGTAATTAATTATGTGACATTCAAATTCAATTCTAATATAATATAAAAAAAATGTTTAATTCTTATAATAATTAATATGATTTGTAAAATATTTGCACGCCTTACATGGCTGAATACATGAAACAAAAATAAAATGTAATATCTTATAAGACTGTATTCTCGGCAAATAAATTGATTGATTGATTGATTGATTGATATAGCATTAGTAAAGGCGAAAAAGTCGTTCTTGGGAAATTGTATTAAATTTTACAATAAAATTCCTAAACACATTACTGAACTTAGCAATTCTAAACTCAAATCTGTAATAAAACAAACACTTATTTCAAAAGCATATTATAAGGTAAACGATTACATCATGGACAGCGATGTTTGGGCAGTGATAGCGTCCTGCACGGCTAATCTAGCGCGAAAATAGGTTTTCTACTGTAGGGTAGCATTGTTATTTTAGTTATTTTGTAGTAGCTGACACTGTAATTTTATATTTAACTATACAATGTATATTGTTTTGAAAAAATGACACCTCGCCGAGTTTCTTACGCCGGTTCTTCTCGTGGCAGAGGTTTATTTTTCCGAACCGGTGGTAGTTTATTGACGTTCATAGGTACATGTAATATGCCTACTAATTTGAAGAATAAACTACGTTTACTTTTTTTTTTCTATAGAGATCCTATGCGCGTTCCACCGAGAAGGACGGAAAAGCTCTTATGCAGCTAAATTGAGAACTTGTCTTAAACGGCCGACGTCTTATCATAAACAATCAAGGTTAGCTGGAAGAGATCCCTCATAGGGATAAGTTCACCTTTGTACGTTAATTTAATGTGACAAGTATATTGTTTTAACCTTGTGTACAATAAAGTGCTTACATACATACAAGTCTTACATTGTGGAAGTCTTTAGGGGAGGCCTATGTCCAGCAGTGGACGTCATTCGGCTGACCTGATGATGATGATGATGATACATACAACCTCTTTAATTTAGGCGGGTAATCGTTTATTTGCCTCAATGTCCTCAATGTCTCATATCATGCATGAAATTTTCGCTGGAAAAGGTAACCAGCGAAAATTTCGTGTAAGATCCGTTCTCAGTTCGTCTGCATGTTTTTTTTATTTATATTCCCCGATACCTCTTGACCCCGCTGGCCGATTTTTATAATTATTTTTTTGTTTCAAAGCAAACTTGGTCCCATATACATTTTGTGAAGGTCTGATGATGGGATCCAATAGGAATCGAGGAAACTCCTCAAATTTGATAGGAACGCGTATGGCGATTTCGGTATTTTCTGTACAATTCTGTTAAATGTATTTTTGAACAGAATCATTTTTATATTATTATTGGCAAACGGGACTTAATCGCGTACAACTGAAAATATACAAAAATTCGTAATTTCCACCGAGATGAGGGTTTTTTGATTTCAGCTTCGTGGAATCCAGTTATTATTAAGTGCAAGCGTCAAAATACGTCGTCCATTACATTAACGGATATTGTTAGTGTTATGTGTCGGGCGAGTGACAACCCTTGTGTAAATGTGAATAATAAAGACCAAGTGCGGCTAGTTCGGAAAACCCGCGCGGCTAGAAGATGTTGATACCCGCTCAAGCCAGTCAGCTCGTGACCACGGATGTTGATACATTCGAAACGTCGGGCACACATCAGGTGAATAATTTTCAGTTGTACGCCCCGTTTACAAATTATAATGTGTAAAAATCGTGCAAGTTTAAATCAATATAATAGAATCATTTTATCCACGGCGACGACAACAGCTGACTCACCACGCTCGGTATTCGTTATTTCCTGGCCTGCAGTGCGCTTGAGAGCCAGTCCATGGCCTGATCCAGCCCCTCGCCGCGCACGGCCGAGGTCTTGAAGATCTGGAAGGTGCGGTCGCGGAGAGCGTCCAGCCCCAGCGCCTGGTGCACCTCAGCCACCGTCAGGCAGCCCGCCATGTCCTGCTTATTCGCTAACACCACTAGTATTGCGTTTGCTAGTTCTTCTTCCTGTAAATTTGTACAAGCTTTTATTTAACTTGAAATGGTAAACTAACTTTGTTGCCTATTGGTGAACGGGACTAAGGCTGACTTCCACCAACGTACGATCTCAGAACGATCAACGTTAAAGCTGTCGTCCCATAGAAACTTGTCGTCCCATAGGAACTTGTCATCCCATAGAAACTTGTCATCCCATAGAAACTTGTCATCCCATAGGAACTTGTCATCCCATAGGAACTTGTCATCCCATAGGAACTTGTCATCCCATAGAAACTTGTCATCCCATAGAAACTTGTCATCCCATAGGAACTTGTCATCCCATAGAAACTTGTCATCCCATAGAAACTTGTCATCCCATAGAAACTTGTCATCCCATAGAAACTTGTCATCCCATAGAAACTTGTCAAACTTTCCATACATTCAGATTTTAACGAACACCGCTTAGGAGTACTTTATAACTTTATAATCATTTTAATAAGGGACACTAATGTTCAGTTAACTGTGTTGGCGTTTGCACAACTAAAAAATTCACCTTTTTGAGGTTTGCCGGACGTGAAAGGTATAGTACATTACTGCAGATGCCGGGACGAAAGGGGTTGCCGGCCGAAGACATATAGACGGCCGAGCTAAGCGAGGCCGGATAGGTCTGAGGCGGGCAACCCCCTATTTCCCGCCGAGGTACGTATAGTGCTTTTCTCAAACATAAATGAAATAAACAACAAAAAAAAAACAAAGTTTTATTTTTAATATGCATAGTGGCAGAATGCCATGATGCCTGTGCCACAAATTTATGTGGAATGGAAATTAAAAAAGAGGACTTTGCCGTCCTAGGCCTGCAAGATTTGTAAGAAATTCCATTAACAACCTCTTGTCCTAGCCGCACCTGACTACGTCATACTTCGCAGCCTATTATAATGAACATAAAATCAATATTTCATTGCATGTTTGAAAAAAATAAATTTCACTTGTACGCGATTAAGTCCCGTTTAACAATGTGTAAAAATCATGCAAGCTTAAAACAAACCAACTTAAGCACAAAATTAGTTTATTATTTGATGGCCCATTGTTACTGAATCTTTCTCAATGTAAGACATTGGCGTTGGCGCCACTAAAAAGAAGTTTGAGTCTTCTAGGTAAATATTACTATACGCCTCCCTAAGGCGTAAGAGGGAAATAGAGAAGGAATTCATGCCCGAGCTTGATTGTTCCGGTAGCTCAGTTGGCTAGAGCGATTTGCCGCGTATACCTGGATGTCGCAAGTTCGAATCCTGTTCGGAGCACTTTTTTTTTCAAAAGTTCCCTTTTTTGGAAAAAGGTGGGGATGCACTTTCTTGGCAAAGTTTATTTCAAGTTCAAGTTCAAGTCATATGATGAGTAACATTTTTTTATTTCGGTATTTACTATGTGTGTTAGGATTCCTAAATCGTGAGTAATATAATAGTTTCTTATAGTAGGTTAGTATCTACACCAGTGTCCAAATGCCCTTATTGGAACTCAATGTAAAGGTTGACCAAATTAGAATTGTACTTACCCTTAACATATGCACCAGTTCATCTTTTGATATCCCTATTCTGTCTCTGTCTGCCGAATCTACAACGTAAATTATAGCGTCTGTGTTGCCGTAGTAGCATCGCCAGTAAGGCCTGGAAAACAAGCATGGTAAATGTAGTATATTCATGACCAATTTACATGTCACTCAGAAACAAAAATTACTCCCTATATAACCTACAAGAACTCTAAATTTGGGCGACAGCGAGGCATGGCGCGACCTATCCTCCATGGAATTAAAGACAGCCATCGGGCGCTTCAGAGCGCTTGCCATTGCAGTTCAGCGCAGGAATGCTGCATGCATGATGGGCACCATGCCTAAGGGGCCAAATTTAGAGTTCTTTTACGTTATTTTTAATTATTTTTAAGTTGATCAGACCATAATGATAGTGAACAGCCCACCTTTCTTTTGGTGTTGCCAACAATGACCTGTTTTTCTAGGTTACCATCCCTTTTTCGCATTATGTGGCCTAAATATGCATGTTCTTGTATAGTCCCGGAATGAAAAGGTTCGTCACTTTTCAACCTATTTTATTTATTTATTTATAACCTTTAATCGGACAGTAGTTACAGTTACTTAAAAAAATAATTCGTATATATATATTTTTTCCATTTCTGGGCATCCACTTGTCGGGCGGCAAAGGCCTCCCGATCCAATCTTCTCCACTCTGGTATTTCTATGGCCACTGTACTCCATGTCTTTCCCACCACCTGTCTGATATCGTCCTTCCAACTTTTCTGTGGCCTTCCTCTTTTCCTTTTGCCTTCCCTTGGATACCATTAGGTGACGATTTTACTCCATTGATGGCAGTAAAAAGTGACAAACCTTTTCATTTAGTGACTATATAAGTATGCTGGGACTTATGAGGATAGACTTGAAGCAATTAAACACACATACAAATCTGGAGAAGGCCATAAACATACAAAAAGTTAAAGATAACTTTATCAGTATAAGTATGTCAGAAGTACCAATACTATATACATAGATCTGTAAATGGATTTGTTCTAAGAGCTTAATCATTTTCTTAATATTATATTATTGATTTCCCTTAAAAAGCAACAACTGGAAAACAAATAAAAAACATATCATACATTGTTTCAGGGAGCTCATGTTTAAAATACCACTGTTATAGAATACAACGAGTTGTCTAGTCAAGATATGTCTGTGTCATGTCTGCCTAGCAACTAACTTATATATGTCTAACTCTTCTTGGTGTCCAATAAGAGGGTGCAGATTTAGTTTTATTCAGTAAATTCATTCCAAAAAAAACATTACCCAAAGGTTGTCTGGAAGAGATACCTTAAAAGTGATAAGACTGCTAATTCTTTTACCTCTGTCTCCCTGTATCTTTTTTTTTGTATATACCGAATGTTCTTGTATGTGAGGTATGCAATAAAGAATATTTGTACTGTATTGTACAGTCTGTTGCAGAAAATCCTGACCCCCTTTATAGAAGTTTGTATGCAGAGGGTCAAGTTTCTCTGCAGCTACTGTACATTCAGAAAAACATGTATATTAGAGGACAATTTTTTACACAAATCAAACTATACCCATAGTAAGGTCAATAGGCTTGTGTTATGGGTACTAGACAATATATTTAATAAATATATTATACCTAATACAAAGAAAACATCCAAGTCTCAGGAATAAATGTTATTACAATCCACATAAACAAATGCCCTTACTGGGAATCGAACCCGGGACCTCCAGCTTTGTAGTCAGTATCACTATCAACTAGGGTAAACAGGCCAACAAATAAATTAAAGGTATATGAAATGGCTTTGAAATAGTAGGTAAATAAACAAGATGTGATGCAATGAGGACATAACCTATGTACTAACATGAATATACAGACTTACCTAATACTGGTCTGTCCTCCAAGATCCCACACTTGGAACTTGAGGTTTTTGTACGTAACTTGTTCTACATTAAAACCGATGGTGGGTATCGTGGTCACCACCTCGCCCACTTGTAGTTTGTACAGGATCGTTGTCTTCCCGGCGCCGTCCAGGCCCAGGATCAAAATGCGCATTTCTCGCGCTCCTAGCAACCCCCTGAAGTAACTAAATAAACCACCTGAAATTTACAGTAAATTTTATCGAATATCACCGGCTGTGTAAGAAATTACATTCATTTTTATGACAACATGATTACTTACCCATTTTGTCTGATAAGGTTCGCTTGTCTAATTCATTTAGCGGGCGTACCGACGCTTAGTGTATTTCGTGCACGTATACAACTGTTTCCTGGTTTATTATAAATACTATTTACAAGTTTTATTTAACCAATTTATGCGATAAATTAAAGAACATTTTATTGGAAATCGTCTTTTGACGTGTAACAAGCACACATTTTGTTGCAAGCCTAAAAATGAAGACGTCAAAAATATAATATTTGTGTTCTTTCAGCACTGTGAGGAACACATTAAATAGTAATATTAGTATTTCGTTGAATAATAAGAGCTTGGTAAAAGCTAGTAATATTTCATTATAGATCCATTCCATTCCAATTATTTTACCTATTTATCCATAAATGGGGTAAATTAAATATAAGTTCTGGCAACATAAACTAGGAAGTGTTACCGCGAACTTCGATAATCGAACTTCGTGTCGTGCCGTCCCTTTCACTCTCGTGTTATACTCTATATGACGGAAAGGGACGGTACGATACGAAGTTCGATTTTCGAAGTTCGCGGTAGCACCCCAGACCGCCAACTCACAAACAAAAAAGATTGACCGTAGCAAGTATATTATTTATCTGTACTCGGCTGGTCTCGGATGACGTTTCTTTTTTTTATGGCATTGTGGTGAAGGAACGTAAGGTATACATCCAACGATATATATATAGTTCATCAAGGAGGCACGGTAATTTATTTATTTATTTTTGTTTATTTAAACTTTACTGACCAATACGACAAAAATGTACAAATGGCGGACTTAATGCCATAAGGCATTCTCTACCAGTCAACCATTAGTAATTTCTCCGCCAAGACGAACAAAAAAGAAGGGGGGGCACTGGCACTACCTACGTTTCTCGAACCGTTTCGTCTCATTTTCAAACCCTCATATCTTCGTCCGAAATAACACCGAAGAGCCCAAATTCACAGGACGTGATATTATAGTTAGGAAATATATGAAATACACAAAGTTACATTGATCTAGCTTTTATACTTTTGATCACATTGATACCTACCTAAAATTTTACGAAATAGTTGTATTTTAGGTACCTATCAAAAATCCAAATGGCCACTCATTCACCCATCAAAACCTTTAGGGTACTTCCCAGAGTTCCCAGTATCCTAGAAAGCTAAACTTTGGCATGGAGCCTGGGATTTATATACAAAGAACAAATAAAAATAAGAAATCTGTAAATTTTTGCCTTCCACCCTTACAAAGGGGGATGAAGGTCTGTATGCAGAACAAGTAAAAAAAGGGTTTTCTCAATGTCCTAGAAAGCTGAAATGAGGTATAGAATAGAGCCTAGTATTTACATACAAGGAATGGAAAAATTAAGAGATCTGTAATTTTTTCCTCCCCCCTTAAGGAGGGGCGGATCTATATATAAAAGTAGTAAAATTAGCTTACTTTCCAAGATTTTTTTCCTAGTAGTATACCAACAAGATATTATATAATTATTAACTACCAAAAAAAAATAGGGTACCTTAGAAAAAGAAATGAGATCCTACAAAAAACATTTCATCTTAAATTGGCGGCCAAAACTTACAATCTCGTAACGCTTTTACTGAAAAAAAAAGATATCACAGCGCAGGAAAAGCCAAACCCCTAACCTCTGTCTTAATATCCCTGCATCTTGGAACAGATGAGGATATTCAAGTACGCGAAAGGAACTCTAGATACAGGACTCGTGTACAAGAAAGGCGAAAAGCTTCTTATCTATTAAAGTGATATAAACGTTTTTGAATAAACGTTTTTTTTTTTGAATTTTTGATCACGGTGGCCACGATGCGAGCGAGTGCATGCTCCACAAGTGAGATCGTGTGTCTGTATGCTGGTTAGGCAATATCTTGGCGCAGTTCAAATTAAGCCATGGTTTGCATAGGCAAAGCACTTGATGCTACTAACTCCGCTTCAGTGGATGCTATCATCCACTAGCGGCAAGTGAGGCCAGTCGTGAGATTATAATAACAAACAAGTTAGGATTAGTTGCCCACGATGCCGGAGGTCTCGGAGTCAAATCCCGGTCAGGGCATTATTCGTGTGATGACATAACTACGAATATTTTTCCTGAGTCTTGGATGTTTTCTATGTATTTAAGTATCTGTTAATCTATTGGCTATGTGCACGTCAGAAACGTCAAACGTCACGGGTCCCGGGGCAATGTCAAACTCAGAGATGTCAAATAATGACACATGAATATTTTATTTATTTTAGTAAGCGAGAAAGACCCCTTACTGGAAATTTGACTAAAATAAATAAGAAAATAAATAAATAAATACAAACGAAACGAATCGTAGGAAACCAATAGGAAACGTCGAAGTAAATTTGACATATAAGTCCCCGGAAATTGCACATTTCTGCCATGGTGTGCGCTGCAATCGCTTGGTTTACCCCCACCACCTACTTCGCACATAGCCAATATTAGTATGTATATCGTCGCCTAGTACCCATACTAAGTACAAGCTTTGCTTAGTTTGGAACTAGGTCGATATATGTAAGGATTGTTTCCAATATTATTTATTTATTTATTAATCGCTAAATTTAAGTGATAGTGGGCGATCGCCAACATGAAATTGGGAGAGGCCTATGTCCAGAAGTGGACGTCCAAGGGCTGATATGGTGGGGGCGGGGCACATTGCACGGCCCTTGGGTCGCAAAATTTCTTGTGTGGCGACCACGTACCAGAAGGCGCAGAGTGGGTAGACCGCCCACAAGGTGGACTAATGACCTGGTAAAGGCCACAGGAGTCCGCTGGAAGCAGTGGACCTCCCACGGCTGATAATGATGCTGAACATAAAATAATTTGTACCTCGTTAAAATTGAAAAACACGGCAATGACAGCGGCCAGTTATTCTAACGTCAGGATGGCTGGACCACTTCTGGTTCTACCAAATTAGGCATTATTACTTGTTGGACCTAATTTTTGTACCGCAACATTCATTAATAGTACATTACGAGACAAGTGCGGAGAATTACTGAATTACCTATTCGCACGTGTATCGTACAACGTTTTACAGTACATATGGCTCTTTAAAGTTTCGACATATGCACGTATTCCGCTGATTACCGCACTCGTGCGGTAAAGTTGCACCATATGTACCTACTGTAAAATCATTAATTTTAACCTCGGACGCAACGCAAAAGAGGGTGTGTCCTTCTGTGGAGAGTTTTCGGTTGTGCACAACCCTATTGCTATGCTACGCAACTAGGATGCCGCAGTTAGTGAATCAGTTTCTAATATCCGCTATTTATATCTCATTGTCGGTATTTTTACACTGAGTTCGTGAATAAACGGATATAAATAGGGCCCTGCGTTCATAGAATCGCGCGAGCGCGCATACGTCCATAATGTCCTGGAAAGGAATTGGCTACTTGACTATCTTATGGTGCCGTTCGAACCAGTTTCTAGAGAGGATATAAAGTCTATATGGGACCAACTACGAATAGAACCCAACATAGACAAAAAAACGGGTACCTCGCCGCTAGCAGCGCTCGAAACGGCTCCTACAAATTAACATAATATACTCGAACCAAAATTAATGTTTTATGGGAAAGTATTAAGTAAATCACTGTTTGTGTTTGGTAATGCGTTCAGGTAGATGTAGATAGTTTTCATTTTTTATATAATCAAGTAATCAAGTAATTTATTGCTTTCATGTCGTTACATTGGAGACATTTGTTACATTAAGCAGGAGTATCAAACATGAGAGCTGGAACTTGGAAGGGCATCGCAACTGATGCCTTAGGTAAGTAATTAAAAACTAACTTAACACTAGCAGAATATTAACATACAGGGTGTGGCCTGTAATAGGAGCAATAAATTTAAAGGACGCTTCCTTAGAGCATCTGCAGACACAAGAGGTGTCCAAAAAAATTATCTTTTTTCAATTGGGAGAAATGTTAATCTAAAGTTATGACCTCCAAGTAATGGATCTTGGCACCCAGAGATTATAGAGCGGCTGTCAATGCTGATTTTGAGGTTGCTTCAAGTTATGACTTATAATCGTTGTCGCATTTTTGGTTTAAAAGAATATTTGTGGGATTTTTTTATTTATTTTTTTATATTTTTTTTTATGAATAAATTGTTATTAATATCACTCCAGTAGAGTAAAAAAGTACATATAAGCTAGCTACATTTGCGAAAAACAAAATAAAAAAAAAACTTTTTTTTTACAATTAAAACTATTTGGAAATAATTGCAGGAGAGCTCTATAGTGTACCGTTTAATTTTTTGCTCCTATTACAGGCCACACCCTGTATATTATTAAAGTTAAACAAATAGCAAATTACACCGTATTGCAGTGTGTGTGTTTTGTTTACGAATAGGTACCTACGTAGGTGTACTTTAATTATGTGACCGGAAAATTGTGTAGGTAGTTGTGTTTATTTTCGTTTTTTTTTATCGTTATTATTAACTGTGCTTATTCGTAAATGATAATTAGGTTATAATAATTTGTCTTCTAAGTATTCATTTACAGAATAATACGCTTTATTTATTAGAATCTGCCTTAATTGACCTGCAAATTTTCTATTGGTTTCTATCGCTATCTTTTTATTTACTCTTGGATAATAAAAAAACCTAACTTTAAAATTTTTGAATTATTATATGATTCTAGTAGTAGGTACTAGTTCTTAAACTAAGAATTTGCAAATTAATTGTGATTTTTGACGTTTTACTTACTACTTATAGTATGACCCAATGTTCATACAATCGTTTTATTTTCACAAAGCCCGCGCTGACATAACACATTCATGAATAAAAAAGCGTAGTCATTCATGAGCTGGCAAGGCGTCACTGGTGACGTGGATGACTGCCGACGTCACACGTGATACAACAGTCGGCGTCCTGTTATAAAAGTAGACAAATATTATTACAACGAATACAATTACGTAGTCATTTTGTAAACCATATTGCGGTTAGACAAGGACTAGTATCACATACTCTTCATTATGTGAATGATAAACAAATGTTTTTTCACTTCTCATGCACGAAAAGTTCGTCACATTAGACTTATCAAGCGGGGCCAAAGTAGTAGATTTAGCCCCTAGGGCAGGAGTCCACAAACTTTTCTGTATTTCCGAGTTCATATAACCTGGACCTTTTTAAGGCACGAGTGAATAGGCATCTTCTGGGTGAGCTCGCTTCATCGTCGGCCTCATCTTTGCCTCCTGGCTAGATGCTGGCCAAGAGCAATCCCATTTTTAATAAAAAAAAAACTAAGAGCCAAAATCATTAAAAATATCTTTTTTTGGGTACCTCAGAGAGCCAAAAATACCTTTTTCAGGTTTCTCACTATATTTTTGAGGAGACTTCGAAGAGCCGTAACAGGCCCTTTAAAGAGCCGCATGCGGCTCACGAGCCGCGGTTTGCCGAAGTCCATTTGTTTCAGACTCAGATGACAATGCAATTTTGTGACAGCCACGTATGCGTGAACCGCTAGGCTACTGTAATTTCCACTCGGATAGAGCGAAAACATAACACGCCCTTTGTTGTGCCGCAGTCGGGTAAGAGCATTATATGAACCAACCTTTATACTATCTAGCGTGTTACGTAACATGCAATGTTACACGATATAACACGGTGGAATAAAAAACACAACGGGAAAAGCCGCAAATTCAAAGCGATTTGAGCAAGAAATTCGTAATTCCCCGTATGACTAATTTTTATTTAGAGGCAGAACTGAAAATAATGATCAATATATACTTCCTTGACTATTTGCTGTTGAAAGTATCAATATCCCTTTTAAAAATTTATACACTTCTTTCTTGAAGAACCCCATACTGTTAGTCTTTCAGAAAAACCTCGGCAGGGAGTACATTCTACAATCAGAGTGTCCGAGGGAGGAAATTCCTTTGAAACCGTTCCGCAAGGGACCATTTTAGGTTCTAAGGTGTGGGGATGAATGCCATGCCAACGGTGAGCAGTGCGATGGTAGAAAGCGGCCGTAGGCATCATGTCGAACAGTTCTTCAGAGCACAAGCCATTATAGAAGCGATAGAACACGCACGAGGAGGCAAAGTTTCTTCTTAAAATTAATGGTTCAATATCGCTGAACCGTTAAATAATAATCTATATACTAATATTATAAAGCTGAAGAGTTTGTTTTTTTGTTTGAACGCGCTAATCTCCGGAACTACTGGTTCGAATTGAAAAAATCTTTTAGTGTTGGATAGTCCATTTATGGGGGGAATGCTTTAGGCTATATAACATCATGCTGCGACCAATAGGAACGAAGACGCGGACGAAGTCGCGGGCAACAGCTAGTAAATAAATAAATAAATAAGTATTAGGGGACAATTTTTACACAAATCGAACTAGTCCCATAGTAAGCTCAATAAGGCTTGTGTTATGGGTACTAGACGACGATATATTTAATAGATGTATTGTATACCTACTTAAATACATAGAAAATATCGAAGTCTCAGGAACAAATGTCTCTGCTCACCACAGACACAAATGCCCTTACCGGGATTCGAACCCGGGACCTCTAGCTTCGGAGGCAGTGACACTACCAACTGGGCTACCGTTAAATGAGCCAGATTTTAGTGCATCGCAGTAAAGCAGTAGGTCAACGCCTTTTTCTCCCCACTCCGCGGGACCCGGACAGAAATTTGGGTTTACCCGTATCCGTTTAAAACGGCTCATTTGAATAAAACTATTGTGTAGGTATTGTATTACGAGTAAGTCTCGGATTCATGAGTTTATTGCTCATAAATTTAATCATGTTTTTGCATATGTAAGTTTGCATAATCGTCGGCCTATTTAGCCTAGTTGGTAGTGTCACTACCTCCGAAGCTAGAGGTCCCGGGTTCGAATCCCGGTAAGGGCATTTATTTCTGTGGTTAACAGAGACATTTGTTCCTGAGACTTGGATGTTTTCTATGTATTTAAGTATATATCTATTAAATATATTGTCGTCTAGTACCCATAACACAAGCCTTATTGAGCTTACTATGGGACTAGTTCGATTTGTGTAAAAAATTGTCCCCTAATATTTATTTATTTATTTATTTATAATGATTATTATTATTATTATTACTTACGTGTAATTTTTAAAGGGTCGGCAACGCGCATGTGACACCCCTAGGAGTTGCAGGCGTCCATAATAGGCTGCGGTGACCGCTTACCATCAGGCGGACTGTACGCTTGTTTGCCACCGACTTGGTATAAAAAAACGACCGCCACCATACCTATCTATTCCATTGTCCAATTGAATATTGTATAAGGTCTGAAATATTATTGGCCGAGCGAGCGATGCGTTTCCGTTGCCGCTTTGGTATGTCATGATACCGGAGGTCCGGCTGTACTCAGGAGTACAGCCAGGTCGCATTTTTTCTCAACCGATTTTTGAAAAAAAAATGTAAGCAGCTGGAGCGATGGATTTTATTTGTCGATTTAAGGATGATTCACAGTAGGCCGTTCCGTGTCCGGGCCGGCCCGTTTTCTTCTAAAGAAATACGCCGGCCGTTGCGTTTGCTGTCATAGAAAACGGGCCGGCCCGGACACGGAACGGTCTACTGTGAATCATCCTTTAGATGTACACTTAGAAGAGGGTCGAAAGTCTTTACATGGAAGATATTCGAAAAAAGTTGGCTGGGGATACTTAGAATCGATAACAGAAATCGTTTCAACAGTTTTAAGAATTTTATGGGAAAGTAAGTATTTTTTTTTCTCAACTGCGTGGCGATGAATTGAGGCACAGAATAAGTAATGTAATGGTACTATGTTGAGGTTGAGGGCCGGAAACATAAAAAAAAGACTCTCGAGGCCTACACCTCACAGACCATCGGTTATCGTATTAGAATTGAACGCTAGTGAAATTCCCGCTTTTCCCAGTAATATGGATTTTGTTTTTTTTTTTTGTACAACGACGGTGGCATACAAGCTTACGTACAGGCATTTTATTTACATTTTTCTTTATTATATAGTCGTAATTAATCCACCATTAAAATAAATCTGTTTCAAAATGTGCAAATTGAGCCCTTTCATATGACACCCCACTTGACATATTCGCTTTTGAATTCCCCCCCCCCCCCCCCCCCTCCCTCCTTGAATACAATAAAACGAGTATGAGTATCGGCCATTTTCACATAAAATAAAAAAAAATACATTAAAAAAACGTGTTCATTGCATCTGCAGAGCAAATTAGTAGTTCTTGAGATATTTAGCAATGTTATAGACAGACAGAGCGGCACCATAAGGGTTCATTTTTTACCATTTTGGTACGAAACCCTAAAAACACGTGATCTGATAATATGCGATAAGAAAAATCTCTAACGAATTACTTAACAAGTGAAAATACCACGCATGCCCAATGAGCAAACCCAAAAATTACTAACAGAAAATCACGAAAAAAGATCACCTGAAATCGTATATACTTACTATCGACTTAGATGAAATTTGGTATAGAGATAGTTTGAGTCCCGGGAAAGGACATAGGATAATTTTTATTCTGGAAATTATTCCATAGGGGGTGACAAGGGGGGTAGAAGGTTGACGTTTGTATGCGTGAGCCATATTAAAGCCTGCGCTTACAACAATTTAATAGCAATTATTTCTTTATATTAACGAGCTAGTTATTTAATAATATCGAGCAGTCGGCCTAGGAAACAGCCTTTTGCGATATGACGTTAATTGATGTCATAGGTATTCTAAGAACCCAAAAAGTTTATCTGGGTTTTTCCTCTAGGTAGCGAAAATTTGCCAGTTATCACATTCTTGTTTCGTGGTGATAAGAACATGCTCACATTCCGAAGGGATTTTTACAATAATTCGTAGAAAGTACGATCGGTAAATGTTTTGATATTTAGCGTTACATAAACAGATTTTATATTCATCATATCAGCCGGTAGACGTCCACTGCTGGACATAGGCCTCCCCTAAAGAGTGCCATAATGGCCGGCCGGCCGGTTAGATTTTATATTACTGTGACATAAACAGATATTTATTACCTACAATCATCATACAAAATCTTTTAAGAGGGCGCAGTACGCTCGGTTATCCATACAAACGTATTTATGCTCTCATTTTAAAATGCCATGCTAGAATAACATTAAACTTTGTATACACAATGGGATCCGGCATATCTAGGTCGGAAATTAGTTTCTGTTGCTAGAAATTGTAAAAGAAAAAAAAAATACTGCGGTTTTTTGAGTTTTTTACGGCTTGTATGAAAACCTTAATTATCGTTGTATTTTTTCTCCATTATAATTTCAAGCAACAGAAACTAATTTCCGACCTAGATATACCGGATCCTAATGTGTATACAAAGTTTCATGTTAATCTAGCATGGTGTTTTAAAATGGACTCGGGTATGTCCTAAAACTACGACCAAGACCACCGGGGGATGGGCAGCAGCATCCCTGGAGTGCGGTGGAGATACTGCGATCGCCAACCCGCATGCCAAGCGTGGCGATTATGGCATATACCCCGTAAATTTGGGGGAGGCCCATGTCCAGCAGTGGACGTCCTTTGGCTGATATGGTGGTGGTGGTGGTTTTAAAATGAGAGTGTAAATACGTTTGTATGGAGAACCGAACGTACTGCGCACTCTTAACTCCAAAACCACTCCCAGACTTTACGGGTGGGCCGGACTCCGTCATGAGGCCACAGGGATAACAGTTAGATGAGGTAGGCCTTGGGATCTTTTAGTATATTAACGGATGAAATCAGGAACTCACAAAGCGAGAGTCTAACTAGCGTCGTTCTTGTGAAAAAGCTAGGTATTCGTACTCAATAACTTTCTTGAGTTTGGGCCAACAGATCAGTTGACGCATCATGCCATCATCCTGCAAACGGAACCATTTTTTGTTGTCCATCATGATTATTACACTAGAATCAGTGCGTTTTTTGTCTCATGACTAACGTGTGCTACATATTCTATGGGGATCATTAATTTTAACCCGAAATGGTGAACTGATGTCACTGGTGACATGAGCAAGCTGATTTAGAAAAGGCGATCTGAAGAAATAACTACCTAGCAAGCAAAAAGGACTCTTAACTCCATAAAAAAAATACTAAGCATTTATTTATGTACAAAGAAAAATATATACAAGAATACTTAACCATAATCACATAAATAAAATTAAAACTAACTTAAATCTAAAACAGGCCCTTGAGGCGAAGATGCTAGCGGCATTTCCTCGCTGTATCGCAATGCTGATACGTTGAGCGAGGAAGTCGCCAGCTCTTCGGTCACCAGTTTAGTCAACCAGACGCTTCGCAATTCCACTAAACAACTTGTGCGCGCTGGGACCCCACAAGTACAAGCTTAATTACCTACCTATTTTTCCACGGCCATTAATTATACGTTGATACGGTTCCTATGAGCACAAACACGACAGGTTTATCTTGTGTAGTTTAGGAGTTGCTATAGCCACCTTCTGTCGCCATTATCAGAACAGCTCGGCGGTGCCATAACATTGCATTGTCACCCAACTTACAGCTGCGAAATTTCTGCTCAATCCATTGAGGATATAACTGCTTTAAAATTAATAAATAAAGCGTGGACACGAAAAAATCGGGTCATGTATGATGTGGTAAATCTTGTCAATTAATGTGGATTTTCAAGCAGCACTTTTTTTTAAATAGTTTTGTGGTTATCAAACTACATAATAAAAATACAATCATAATATAACGTTAAGTTGTCTGTGACTTTCAGCATTATATATTCCACCATACCTATATTTTGTTGAACAGCGCCTTCAAACAGTCTGTACCAATTTTTCCTGTTTATATTTTTATTTTATATTTAACTAGATATTTCAAATTTTACCTTAGTACATCATCCTTTCACAATAGCTAACATTTTTCTAGTCGACTTCAGATTGACGTAGTTCGTTCTTTTTAGATTTTGGTTTATTTGCCTTTTTTACAGAAAAATGCCTCCCATATAAAACAACTTTCAATGCTTGGAGTAGAAAGTCTTCCTGACTGCCTCAAGTAGAAAAGAGTTCAAACAAGTATGTTTTTGGAAAGATGAAATTCTAATGAGCTTAATACAACTCGTAAAAATATAAATACAATTGTAGCTTTGTAGCAGGAAGCGAGTGAAGATTATCAGAAACCGCTGTTCAGCAAAATATCGGTACGGTGAAATATATAGTAATGCTGAAAGGCACAGAAAACTTAACGTTACATTATGATTGTATTTTTATTATGTAGTTTGATATCCACAAATTATTTTAAAAAAGCGGTGCCTGATATTCCACATTAATTTTAAAGATTTACCATATCATGCATGTTCAGACTTTTTTCGTGTCCACACTTTATTATAGGACAATTTTTTACACAAATTGAACTAGTCCCATAGTAAGCTCAATAAGGCTTGTGTTATGGGAACTAGACGACGATATATCTAATAGATAAATACTTAAATACATAGAAAACATCCAAGTCTCAGGAACAAATGTTTCTGCTCATCCCAGAAACAAATGCCGTTACCGGGATTCGAACCCGGGATCTCTAGTTTCGGAGGCGGTGCCACTACCAACTAAACAGGCTACAGACTGATGTGCCGTAACTGGAATATTTCCGTTTTTGTGTATATGATAAATTGCCAATTGAGAGCGCTCATGGCCCAGCTCCGCCCTCTCGGCACCACGTGCGGTATGCGTGGTCAACTCTTGGATGGGTGACCGGTTTGAGTGGTGACAGAGCGGTCCCGTGCAAGCCCGTACTTTGGAAGGTCGGTACGCTAAACCCTTGATTGAAAATCATGAGGACTTGTCATATGCCAGACCTCTCGAAAATTTACTTCGTCTATTTACCAGGGCCGGCAATAAAATTAAATAAATGAATAAAAAAAACAAATGAGGGGGGCGCCATTTGAGCCGGTGATTGAGATGGACCCAACCAGTATATAACCTGTCATATACTGGTTGCGTCCATCTCTCTCTCAGCTATAGATTCTTTATTATTGTCAGTTTTAGTGTTAAGCCAAGAAAGAAGCTTTCTAGAAAGGCTTAAATGGCGCCCCCCTCATTTGTTTTTTTTATTTATTTATTTTATTTTATTGCCGGCCCTGGTAAATAGACGAAGTAATTTTTCAGGTGGCTTGAGAACTAACAGTCAAGTTGCCCACTCTCTTGACAAAGCCTAAACCAAATACGGTCTTATAAAAACTAGTGCCTACGCCAATTCTTGGGATTAGGTAGCGGACTCTGGACGTGCTCCAGGATGCAACTGTACTCATACTCATACTCATTTATTTGCAATGGACATACATTACATGTCAAAGTTTTACATTTTCGTATACACATTCATTACGTTCCCTATTAATAAAATTTTACAAGAATGTTTCCATAATTAAATACTATTCAATATAATAAAAATGTCTAACTTTAATTAAAATTCATTAGATATAGAAACCTCATATTTAAGTGTACTGGATAACGCTAGGCTAATTCATGATGCTAGTAAATTGCCTATTACAGGCAGGCTACCCCTCGATAACATGGCCAGTTATTTTTTTATACTAATATACTTTTATACGACCAAGACCACCGGATGGGCAGCGGCATCCCTGGAGTGCGGTGGAGATACTGCGATCACCAACCCGCATGCCAAGCGTGGCGATTATGGCAGCATATACCCCCCGTGAATTTGGGGGAGGCCTATGTCCAGCAGTGGACATCCTTTGGCTGATATGGTGGTGGTGGCAAACAAGCTTAAGGCCAGTTCGCAAAATATACACAAAGCAGAGCATTAAGTTGCTAGTTCTGCAATTTTATTAAAATAACTTGAGTGATGGCGAGATGGCTAGAGCGACTTCATGTATTTTGCTAAATAAATGATTGTTTTCTTCGTAAATGGGTAGTTATTGGCGATTAGCCCTAATTTGGAATATTGCCCCATACAAAATCAGAGAAGGTCAGACAAGCCCCAAGCAAGTTTGCTTTCAAGCGAATGCTGCGTAAGCAAATGCTTAAACAACTAGAATCCATCCCTATAATTATAGTAGTACAATATAAAATCTTAAGTGTATGACATGACTAGTGTCATGGCAAATCAAATTATGGATATCGAGGGGCTTCCCTCTGACTTGGCATAACGACTACTGTTATTGATAGCAGCCGGGATCAACGGCTGAACGTGTCTCCCAAAGCAAGGGAGCGCTCACTTACTACCACTCGCAAAGAGGTCACCCATCCCAGAGTTGATCCCGACCGAATAGAATAACCTCGCATACCGCACGCGGCAATATTAGCAACAGAAATATGATAAAAATGATTCACCAATTTTTTTATTCAGCCTATAGGCACGTGCTCTATCAACACTACAGGTCACCTTTTCTCGGAAATGATAATATCTTAATATCGATAGCTAAAAACCCGAAATCACATTCTTGTCGTTCGTGACAGTACCTATTAGATATGTATGAGTAATACAAATTGGCATCACGTTATGTCATCCCAATTTGATTTATCCATTCCCTATCGTCCATGAGATTAATTTTATTGTTATTGACGCTTAGAGACCTTATACATCTCTGAGAATATTAAATTACTTAAATGCTATTTTCATTTACTACTTATTTTAATTTAGACGCTTATAAAATAAAATAAAATATTTTTATTTCAGACCATTCTCGATCCATACTTTGTTAGTTATGTTAGTTACAATGCATACTTATTAGCTATGTTAGTGACAGTTAAGAGTATGAGTTCTACACATTATTTTTATTTTTAAGAAACAGGCTTTCAGAAGGAAACCTTACCTTAAAGCTTATTTCGCTTATTTCGCTTTCTCTTTCGCTTAGAGACCATGTACATCTCTAAGGACTTAGGAATAATGGACGCTCAGAGACCATATACATCTCTGAGATATTAAAATTGTATACTTTTGTGTATTCGGACAGAGACCGTATATATACGTCACTAATTTTTTTTTTTATATAATGTATTGTAAGTTTATTTTAATTGAATATTGTGAGTTTGTTAATCACTATAGTTTTGAAATCATTATTATTATTGTCTACTTTTTTTTAGTTCTGCAATTCTGTTTTGAAAACATAATAATTATCATTGTCAATTTATTTAATTGTATAATTCATGTGTTGACTTGTAAAAGTGGCCTTGTGGCCTATTTGCAGAATAAAAATTTTGATTTTTGATTTGATTTGAGAGGAGGTCTGTGCCACAGATTTTAGAATAGAATATAATAGAATAGAATAAACTTTATTGTTTCACCGTATTACATTAGTCGTTCAATTGTTACAGGTTCCAACGGTAACCCACATCGGCAGCCTGATTGCGTAACTTATTGTTCTAACGTTAGGCATATTTTAATGTCACTTTTGAAGTAAAAATCTATTAGCTTATGTCATATTTTTTCTACCTAACGTTAGGTAATATTTGAGCCGAACTGAATGAACGACTGAATGGAAATCCCATACTAAAATCAGAAAATGATGAAATTATTGGAAACGCGTAACTTTTTGACGGTTAGATTGGACGGTACAAAACGTCAATTACTGTGTGACAAAGTCATAATGTCTGTCATGTCAAAACATGAATTGAACAAAGATTATAGTTGTTGTTTATTCATTAAAATGCGAAAATTTTCCAACTATTTCATTGTCAACTTGCTATAACACACGATAGAGTACAAAATATCAATATCACCTTGTAAAAAATCGAAAAGTAAGTAGGTAACAATAAATGTTATGTTATGTCATAATCATAATATTCATTTAATTTTTACTATTGTGTGCATCGTTTCAGGATGTAAACCGGAATATCCATCTCTGTGATGATGATGCCATGCTCTATTAAGATGATGAGATTGAGTAGCAAAATGATCTCTTCTGTGGTATACGTGCCATATTATTAAACAATATATGATGAAATATAGAAGTGTTCTCCTATAAGCATGTATTTTTTCATACACGCGCCCCACACGTTGATGCCAAGGGCGTTGTTCCTACATGCTTGTCGATTTATGGTAGGTACTAAGAATTGATGAAATGACGTGATGAATAAATATCATAATCACAGCATATCATTCTGAATGATTGACACTAGTGTCTACATTCATTTTCAGTAACCGTGAATTTATTGATTCTACTTACTGGTGGGTCTGAATCTTTTCTTTTTACTAGTCTCTTAAAATAAACCTGTGGTATGGATAATGGACATGAGCTATATTTTATCTCGCGGTTTTACCTTTATTACTAAGTAATAATACTTAGGCAGAGTCGCGCAGACAGCTAGTAAATACATAAAACTGCATACAACAGTTATATACTAATGTAAAATGTTTTAGGTGATACAAAGGAGATTGCGGAGACGTGGGTGGTGCCGCATGGATTTTCTGGCAAGAAAGGAGTCATCTTTGTACGGCGCCGAGATCACACACTACGGGCAATGGTCGCCTTGTTGATCTACATTATCTACAACAATCATTAAAGCTTGAAACGCACAGAGCGCGGCGCAGCGTCGTTGCGGGGCGGAGGCGGTTTTGCGGTAAAGCGAACGCAATCCGGGGTATGTCGCACCACAAAAACCGCGCGGAGGTAGCGTGTGTGATAAATGAAGCAGTAATTGACACTACCAAGTCTACCAACAGCCGACAGTTACCAACAGCCCCGCACCGCGCCGTGCCCGCTCTGTGCGTGATGAGGCTCTTGTCAAGATTTTATGCAGTATCGACCGGTTTAAGACGTAAAATTACAAAAAATCAAATTATTAATTATACTATACTTTTATTTTATCTCTTTGAATATAATAAAACAGTAGCAAAGTACGGACAGATCTATGAACCATGAAGATATAGATACGAAGACTGTCAATGCGCATATATATCGCGCCCAAAGCGGACTCTACGCTACAAGCATAACTTTACTATATTATACCTACGTTTAAGCTTTGAAAAATCTTAGTAAGAACAAAAAGGTGCAACCATGCTGCTCGTCAATAACGATCATACAGTTGAGTTTAATGAATCATACATGAATCAAGATTTTATACCTAGAATTATATTGGTGGGGTGTAGTAATGTAATCCGTTTATGATGAAAACCAAATTGTTAAGAAACTGTGTTAGAATAAAAATAAAACCAATAGAATCATAGGGCAGATAATTTATTATAACCACAAAACTATTCTAGATAAACATTAGCTAGCATAATCTAGCACTGAAATTATTATTAATTGTTGTAAGTAAAGTATTTCACAATATGGACTACAGTTACTAAAAGGAAGACGTTGTTATTTCAACCAAGTTAAAATTAACAAAACTATTCTTGCAATCAAATAATGCGAACAAAACTTTTCAAAAAGTTAATATAACCCAAACTTTTCCATTAAATAAATTAATACAGAAAAACGTTCAACGAAAACCAGATTACGTATAATCTATTCAAACTGAATCCGTTATTTTAAATTTAATTCAATTACGAATAGACATTAATCACAATACGCGTAGCAGATTGCAAATCAAATCAAGCTGAAAAGCACTAAGGCCTTAAAACTGTTATTCTGATTATGAAGTTATTTAAGGAACAAATACTCATCTTTTAAGAACACTAAATTTAAATCAATAACGATTAGACATTAACAACAATAAGCGTAGCAAATTACAATTAAAATCAAACTAAAAAGCAATAAGGCCTTAAAACTGTTATTCTGATTATGAAGTTATTTTAGGAACAAATACTCATCTTTTAAGGACACCAGAGACACAACTTAACTTATGGCTACCGTTCGTCACTGAATAACGCGAGATAATGCCCGCTCCGGCCTCTCAAAACCCCCGTTGCCGGTCACAACCTCCCACCAAAAACTCCCAACTCCCAGTGGTCAGTTGCGTTCCACCAATCACGTAACGAGAATACAGTAGCGTGGTCGATGCCGATTGGTCCTTTTTGGCGGGAACGTAGACGTCGGTACAGCGCCTTCTGGTGACATAGGCGGGAACGGAGTTTGACAGCGCTCCAGCGGTGCGATCGTCATGCCATCTTTTTGGTGAGAGCGAGACTACCACTGCTATTATTGACACTCGTCCATCCTGACGACTTTGCGACTCTGCAAAGAAAAAAATTAAGAC
The DNA here is from genome assembly GCA_905163555.1 of Notocelia uddmanniana. NCBI lineage: Eukaryota > Metazoa > Arthropoda > Insecta > Lepidoptera > Tortricidae > Notocelia > Notocelia uddmanniana. Next base: position 32,425,920 of record LR991055.1, read on the forward strand.
AAGGATTATCTGTTTTAACAACCTCCACTATTTGATCTCGTCTGGTACAGTAATTATGCCAATTGATTGGAAGTAAAATTCATTTTTAACCCTTATTTCCATCAACAAATCCAATTTCTCTTTTCATTCATCCAAATTGCCATAAATTATTCCATAAGAAATCCATAATATTCATAAACCAGTAACTTGAAATAAATTATTCCATTAAAACCATTCCATCATATTAAGTCATTACATCAAATATTTCCATAATAACCCAGAAATCAGGCATCTCATAACAATCCAGTAAAATTATCCAAATATCAATATCCAATAATTCTAATAACGAAATATTTCAAAAATCTTGTATAATTATTTCAAATATGTACCCAAAATAATTGTGTCGTTATCCCTCTAGTAAATCTATTAACTCCTCTGTACTATCCACCTCACTATCTTCCGAGCTGCTTTCTCGAGCATCAGTCTCTCTCTGAAATCTCTTTATGGAGTCTGATGATACTAAAGCTTCAAACCGCTTATATCCCTTTACGCCCTTCAGAGAAGTAATCACATACCTGTCGTTACCAGCAACTTTTGATATTTTATACGGTCCGCTGAACTTTTCTTTCAGCTTTCTCCGAATATTGATGTTTCTGTCCGCCGCTCCCTTCCAAAGAACCAGATCATGCACTTTGTACTTTGTTGGTGGTTTTCGCTTTGCATTAAAGTGCTTACGCATGACATCTGCAGTTCTTTTGAGATTACCTGTTGCAGTACGCCGAGTCTGCTCTGTCGTTTCTTCGTTATCATAGGAATTTCCTACTATACCTTGATACCTACTACGACTGGCTCTAAACATCAATCTAAAAGGTGTAAATCCGGTGGAAGAGCTCTGCAAGTTATTCATACCCCAAGTCACATTAGGAAGCTTTAAATCCCAGTCTCTTTCGTTGTCTACGCTGGTGTTCAAAGCATCTAATAACGTGCGATTATACCTTTCAACCTGTCCGTTAGCGCGAGGACACGCTACCGCATTTACGATGTGCTTAATAAAGTTGTCCAGGCAATATTGTTTGAAACTTTTACTTTTAAAGCATGAACCACTGTCCGATATTATACGTTTAGGATACCCGAATGAGCAGAATATATTAGACAAGGCACACATTACCTCTCGAGCTCTCGTTGTCTTCACTGGAACAGCCCATGTGAATTTCGTAAAAGAATCAACAATCATTAATAAATAACTGTTACCTGCACGGCTCTTGCAGAACGGACCCAAGTGATCAATGTGCACCGTGTGTAGTGGCTCTGCTACCTTTTCAATTGGGTGAAGCTCTCCTTCGGGCCGTCCATATTGACTCCTTTTGTACAGACAATCTAAACAGGCGTTGACATACTTACGAATGAATCTGGTCATACCAGCGAACCAAAAGGTGTCCTTGATGATTTGTTCGCACCGTTTTAGGCCTGGATGTCCAATACAGTCATGATATTTTCGTAGCACGTTCCACCTGCCATACTTGGGCACAACCAATCTTTCATTTCCACCTGTAACTATTCTGTACAACCGTTCCTCCTTCAACTTGAAATTGTTCTTAATATCAGGCTCTGCATCACCTGATTCCAATTTCGTTTTGATCTTGCGAAGATTTTCATCTTGATTTTGAAGACACACAATCCAGTCGAAAATGTCAATAGTGTTGATTTCGACTACTTGTGGAGGTTCGACAGGGAATCTGCTTAAAGCGTCAACGTGACTGTGAGATTTACCTGATCTATGTTCCACCTCCATATCGTATTCTTGTATGAGCAACCACCATCGTGCTATCCTCGGCGTCAGATCCTTTTTCAGAAACGTATACCTTACTGCTGAGCAATCCGTAACCACTTTGAAATGAGTACCCACCAAATAGATACGGAACCTCCTTAGCGACTCCACGACCGCCAGAGTCTCAAGCTCGTAGGAATGGTACATGGATTCGTCTTTGCTTGTCTTCCGGCTGAAATAAGATATAGGCTTCAAATTACCGTCTTGTTGCTGCAGAAGGATGCCAGCTATTCCTTTGCTACTGGCGTCAGTGTGGACCTCAATGGCGCCATCCCGACGGAAGAGAGAGAGAAGCGGACGGGTTGTCAATACCTTTTTCAGTTGGTCAAACGCTTCTTGCTGTTCCAGCCCCCATTGCCAACTCACATTTTTCTGTAACAACCTATAAAGATCGTGCGCAATACCTGCGTAGTTTTTGACAAACTTCCTGAAGTAGCTGGTGAGTCCCAAAAACATTCGCAGCTCATGGATGTTATTTGGCTCCTTGTAAGCAGTTACAGCTTCGATTTTTTTACTGCCTGGCCTGATCCCCTTTTCACTTATTTCATAACCCAGATAATCTATTTCCATTTGTAAGAAAAAACATTTTTCCAGATTCAAGGTTAATCCTGCATCTTTTACTATTTGAAGCACTACCTTCAGAAGCTCAAGACCTTCATCTATGGAGTTCGTTGGGAGAAGCAAGTCATCAATGTATGGCAAGACCTTATCATAACGCAGAGATGAGAATATACGATCCATTAAGCGCTGGAAAACGGCTGGTGAATTCGCTAGCCCGAACGGCATGCGTAGGAACTCGTAATGACCTTCAGGGGTAACAAAACCAGTCTTATGAATAGAATCTTTGGCTACTGGGACCTGATAAAAGCCTTGTGACAAATCGAGACCCGTGAAATATTTCTTACCACCTAACTTCTCAATGTGCTCTTCTATAACTGGCAAGGGGTATTTGTCTTTCACAGTAATGCTATTAAGCTTCCTGAAGTCTACACAAAGACGAAAATCACCATTTTTCTTACGGACCAAAATAATGGGACTCGCATAATTGGAGGAAGATTCCCTAATTATACCATTTGATAACATATCCTCAATTTTCTCCCTCAAAACAGTTTTTTCAGAGTAGGACAACCTATAAGGTCGGTAACAAATTGGCTTATCTGAGTTCAACTCGATGTTAAGTTCAACTTTATTAGTAACACCCAATTCACGAGTGTCCGCCGAAAAACAATCTGAATACTCATGTAAAATTTTAGTCAATTGGTTCAAAACCATGGGATCCTGAACACCACATTTAATTTTATTGACATCAACTTTCAGTACTGATTTTCCCGCACAATTTCCAGTTTCAGGTGAAGCATGGTTTATTGATTCTACTGTAACGTATCCACGAACTAACACAATATCCTTCACAAGAGTCAAGGGCTTGGTACTATGATTAACAACCAACACTGATTTTACCGGAAAACAGTATAGTGAGGAAGGAATGCTGTACTGCACATTTTCAAAACAGCATGTACGAGTCTCGACATATAACAAGGTGGACTCTTGAACTATCTCATTACTAAACGTCTCCACAAATTGAGCGGTATTGGGAGGAATAACTACCTCCTTAGAGCAAAATATATTTACCTTCGTAATGTCGGTTTCAGCTTTAATTGCATTTATGTGAACCGTCTCCTCCTCAGTGGATTTACTGTCAGCCTGTTCCAAAGTGACTGTTGTTCCTGAAATGACTAACCTACATTGTCCATCATTAAGAACTGGTTGGCCTATGAAAACATCAGCTTGCTTCAATGGAACGTTGACCACCACAGCGTTCGATTTCACCTGAATCCCATCTATAATGAACTCTACCGATACCTGACCACATGATTGAACTGGAGCACCACTGAATCCACTTACAAAGATGTTACATGGCTGCAGATCAAGGTTCAATTTCTGAGAACACTCCAGAGAGATCAAATTGACTTGAGCCCCTGTGTCTAGATATGCCGTTACTTCCATCCCATTTAACTGTATTTTCTTAAAGTAACATTCATTTACCTGAGTATCAACGACGTTTACAGCCTTCCGGAAACACTGCTCCGTCTTGTGGTTGGTCCTTCCGCATATTTCGCACTTGATAGCGTTGGGATTTTTCGGACAGGATCGTACTATGTGTCCAGGCTCCTTGCATAGAAAACATGTTACCGATGATCGTGTTGCACTCTTCTGATCCCCTCTGGCAGACTCTCTTGTACTAGGAGTAATGTGATCCCTACCACGTGCTGCGGAAAACCGTTGATTGGGCGGCCCCTGTTTCTCGTCATTCATACACAAGAATTGTGAATATAACTCCCCAGGGGTTCTATAATTTCCTGCTCTAGCCGAGGTTTTCAAGTGAAATGGTAGCCCTTCAATGATGCAAGATACCGCATTTTCACCCACAATTTCACATTTGGTTAACATGTTACATTTCGAGTAAAAATAATGCGTCATTGTTTCGGAAAATATTTTTTTTCTATTTATCATTTCCTTGAGAGCCTCGGCGTAGTCCCTGTTTCGAGGAAAAGCCTCCAGAATTTTCACCTTCCATTCTTGCCATGTCATTTCGTAACTACGTAAGGCATTGTGCCACATCTTCGCAAGGCCAGACAGCCTCGCCTGCATATAGTAACTTTTAACACTATCTGACCAACCGTGTATTGCTCCTAATTGTTCTATTTTGTTAAGCCACTGTTGCGCTGGTAACTCCGACTTTTCAGGATCAAACTCTGGGATAATATCAGGCTTGACCATTACACCATAATAATTTGGATTAATCCTACCAGGTTCATCAGGCGATGCCGGTCTCTCTCGATCCACGGATTCTCGTGGCCGCCATGGTGCCCAGCGCCTCGGTGTCCGCTCGTGGCTGCGCCTTCGACGCTCAGACCGCTTGTTGTCCCACCGCAGAGGGCTCCGTGACCGACTACGGCTTCGCGAATCCATCCCACTTCTGAAAATTGTTAAGAAACTGTGTTAGAATAAAAATAAAACCAATAGAATCATAGGGCAGATAATTTATTATAACCACAAAACTATTCTAGATAAACATTAGCTAGCATAATCTAGCACTGAAATTATTATTAATTGTTGTAAGTAAAGTATTTCACAATATGGACTACAGTTACTAAAAGGAAGACGTTGTTATTTCAACCAAGTTAAAATTAACAAAACTATTCTTGCAATCAAATAATGCGAACAAAACTTTTCAAAAAGTTAATATAACCCAAACTTTTCCATTAAATAAATTAATACAGAAAAACGTTCAACGAAAACCAGATTACGTATAATCTATTCAAACTGAATCCGTTATTTTAAATTTAATTCAATTACGAATAGACATTAATCACAATACGCGTAGCAGATTGCAAATCAAATCAAGCTGAAAAGCACTAAGGCCTTAAAACTGTTATTCTGATTATGAAGTTATTTAAGGAACAAATACTCATCTTTTAAGAACACTAAATTTAAATCAATAACGATTAGACATTAACAACAATAAGCGTAGCAAATTACAATTAAAATCAAACTAAAAAGCAATAAGGCCTTAAAACTGTTATTCTGATTATGAAGTTATTTTAGGAACAAATACTCATCTTTTAAGGACACCAGAGACACAACTTAACTTATGGCTACCGTTCGTCACTGAATAACGCGAGATAATGCCCGCTCCGGCCTCTCAAAACCCCCGTTGCCGGTCACAACCTCCCACCAAAAACTCCCAACTCCCAGTGGTCAGTTGCGTTCCACCAATCACGTAACGAGAATACAGTAGCGTGGTCGATGCCGATTGGTCCTTTTTGGCGGGAACGTAGACGTCGGTACAGCGCCTTCTGGTGACATAGGCGGGAACGGAGTTTGACAGCGCTCCAGCGGTGCGATCGTCATGCCATCTTTTTGGTGAGAGCGAGACTACCACTGCTATTATTGACAATAGTTAACTTTTCATAGGTACATTATATAGAATGTGTCGACCCAGGTTGGTCTAAATACAACAAATGGCAGCTGAGGGAATAAGGACAGCATTCTGGTCTTATGTTTTCAAGGGTACACATATCTATCAATTTTCTCATGTGTGGTTATTATTGAACGTTTTAAAGTAATCCAATAAGGGGTTTCTAACAAGAGAAATAATTCTCTTTACCTACATGTAAAGTAAGTACATTTTGATTTTACTTATTTACCATATTTCTTTGTCTCCTGCCAAAGGTGCCGATATAAAATAAAAGAACTAAAGTCAACAGCAAACGTAGATGATCATTTTAGTACTTTATCGCACTAACGTAACAATACTGCGACTGTTGGGATGCATCAATGTAGTGAAAGTGACAAGGTACTTGTAATAATACGTTAATTGTAATAATTTATTCTACTTGACACTAGATGTCTATTGCTGTAAACAACTGTGTACATTATCACTCTTGATTCCAATTTATTAACAACAGTCAGCTAAAATCCGGCAGTCTTTCTCTAGCACAAAGAGGCTGATGACCTAAAACCTCCTTGAAACATAAAATTCTGACACGTTATAACAATCAAAATGTAGGCCACATGTAGGTGTCATTTTGAAATTAATGTCGTGTTGTCAAAGAATTAAAAGTAATTGTTATTGGGAAATTATAATCGCAAGAATATGAGACGAGTAAAACATTAACAAGGAAGGTATTTTGGTATGTTATAAAGGATTTATATACACAAATATGCAAACAAGGTGTGTATTGTTTTTATAATTTCAAGTTGTACTCATATTGGCTTTCATGTTGTGCTTCTGATCTTTCACGCCGTGATCGGCGACGGCCATCCTAGTTAGTTGCAGACGTGCGCAGCTGAACTTACTCGGAATACTCAGCTGTTAAATGTATTAGTTGTATGAAGGCTTAGGGCGATTTCGTATATACCTAACGTCGCATATCAAACTTGATGAGACGAGCATCTTTGAAAGCTTGAAGCTCATTTTAATACCACAACGCCATTTTGAGCCCAATTAGGCCCTCCCACTTATGCGTTGGTACCATTTTGCAGGCAGTTAGGTGACACATGCGGTAAAACACACCCTTGTAACGAAAGAAGATAATGCTCACCTCGAATCCGTTTGCTGGCTGATGAACGGGTTTTGGTAGTCTACAGTCATCCCAACGGCCTTAGCTAATCTTCCAATATCAAACCTTCCATGTCTGATGATATTTTACACCAACGCAGGTAGCAGAGCTACTATGTACGGGGCGCAATCATAATCATGCCACTATAGTGGTGAGCTATACGGATTTCTACATAAAATTATTTTCTGCCCCACAGCTTTGGCTACATTGTTTAAGTGCTAATCACGTGCTACTACAATATTTTTTGACGGAGGCACGTTCTACGAGTACACTATCTTTTGACGGAGTTTCAATTGAAAATGGCGCACTTAGTTAAGTACCCTTATATTTATTGAATTGCTTAAGATTTTTATTTAAGTAGTTTTTTTTTCGTGCTGAAACGATAACTTAAACATTCCGTTTTTAGGGTTCCGTAGTCAACTAGGAACCCTTATAGTTTCACCATGTCTGTCTGTCTGTCTGTCCCTCTGTCTGTCCCAGGCTTTGCTCTGGGACTGTTAGTGCTAGAAAGCTGGAATTTGGTATGGATATATAAATCAATAATTTTTGCTGTAACCCTTGTATTGTGTGGAGTGCTGTTGGTAAGGTTTTCAAAATGAATAGAAGTCATTATCAAACAATTTTGAAAAATTTAATATTTTCGGAAATATTCACTCAAAAATACAAAAAAAAAAGTATCCCTCTAACTTTTGAACTATGGGTCTAAAAATATTAAAAAAAAAACACAAAAGTAAAGCTTAATAAAGAATTTCAACGAAAACTGTAGCGGCCATGATCAGTGAAGCTGTTTTTGAGTTACCGTAAGAAGTCTTCCCTTCGTAGTAAAAGACGTATGAAATGCTGCGAAAGTATTCTCTTTTGCTTATGGATTTTTTTTGAGTAAGTTCATTGAGCAACTACGGAACATTTACAGCCTACCTGATGGTAAGCAGACACCGTAGCTGGCAGGCGGACGGACAATACGTCCCACTGCTGGGCACGGGCTTTCTCACTAATGAGAGGGATAGAGCAATAATCCCCACGCTGGCCCATTGCGGGTTGGAGACTTCATATACTCCTTGGAATTTATTGGCAGGTGTATGTAGTTTTCCCCAAGATGTTTTCCTTTACTAAAAAGCTAACGGTATCAAATGATATCCCGCTGGTACGAGTCGGGATTGGAACCCACGACCACTTTTTACCCGACTACGGCAAAGCCCAAAAAGAGTAGGGTTATGTGTTTGGTCTGTATGTATGTATGTATGTCTGTTCCTATGTCCACTCGTAACTACTTAACAGCTTAACCGATTTTGATGAATGATACTTCATTAGATTCCTCTCAATGGCGCGAAATGGTGGATTTGAGAATCCTCTTTTCACTAACACGCGGTTATCTTCGCCATTTAGCAGGAGGGTGGAGCGTTATATTAATAACGCTGACTGGACTAATAATAGTTATTAGTTTTATTACTAACCACGTTAACTTTGCCAATGGTACCCGTAGGTGTCTCTCAACTCATCGCAGCGCGCATACTCGGGAGCTCTGGTGTCTTTATGCTTTGAGGGTATCTTCAGGAATATAACACCACGTACTTACAGAGTTGAATAAGTTCTGCTGTCCTCAGTTGCGTTGCTCCAAATATGAGTAAGACTACAATTTGCTGTGTTCTACCTTTCCAAGAAGTATAATTATAAGAAGTATAATACGTGCTGAGTGAATGACGCGATGTAGTGAAAATAATTGGGCAGAATTACGATTGTTTAAAAAAATGTTCACAATGAGAGCATAAATAGAATAGAAAACATATAGGTATATTTCCTATTCGTGACAATACAACACAGCAAAAGAGAAACAGTAAAAATAGTAATAATGGTATTGCACGAAATGGTTCCATCTCAGCGATGTGCTGGCGCGATTACCAGCGCTGATCTGAATAAATGAAGAATAGACAAGGAAATTGGAAACAGAACTTTCGAACTTTTTTAGTTTGATTTGATAATTTTCGTCAACTCGTAGTTTCTAGGGCTCCGTACCTCAAAAGGAAAAAACGGCACTTCGGCATGCTTATAGGATCACTCGCGGGAAGCCGCTGGATGACACGAACTGTATTTAAAAAATATTTTTTAAAAAATTGCGTACGTTAACCAATATTATTTTTCTCAAACATGTAATGAAAATTAATGTATCATGTTGCAGGCGAAACAACTCGGGAGAACTGTAAAGGAATTTCATTCAAAGAAATTCATACAAAATTGAAGGCCTAGTACAGGAAGTATCTTTTTTTATTTTAATGTCAAAAATGGCATTTGTAAAACTTGGTTTTTGAGTGGTGTATTTTTTTATTTCATGCATATGTTTGAGAAAAGCACTATACAAATCTCGGCGAGAAACGTTGGGCTGCAGGCCGCGTATCCCTATCCTCGCTACGCTCGGCCGTCTATATCTACTTGGCCTGCAATTCTTCGTTTCCCGGCCCTTATAGTAATGTACTATTGTCTATTACAATAAACACGACTCACCGACCACTGAAATCCAGCACTAGCTGAATTAGGGTAGGGTAAAGTGGTCGTATGTTGTCGTGCCCACCACGCCAAGGCACTATTCGGTTGTATGTATTTTTTTTTAATGTTTGTTACTCCATAAATCCGTCATTTCTTAACCGATTTTAAAAATTCTTCTTTTGATTGTAAGTATATATATCCAAGTTGGTCCAGTTTTTGTCAAAAAAAGTTCTCATGATGGGATCCATGAGGAATTGAGGGATCTCCTCATATCTTAAAGGTAAACATATTTTGATTATTGTGTTTTTTATCAGTAAATCGAGAATTTTCATACAAGAATGAAAGATTGTCTATATGTCATCTCCATCTAGACACGCGGCAGCGTGTCCAGCCAAGTTCATCCCAGGAACTGGCGGACAGCAGCCGTGTATTCACCCCAGGAACTGGCGGATAGCAGCCGTGTGTTATTTTACACGAACCGTTTGGAGCCACTTTTGACCCCCAAGAACTCCAAATCTATCTAATAAAAGAATGAAATTTGGTACATGTATTAAGATCTTTTAATACAACTAGAACCTCAAATTTCATAAATATAGGTCTAATGGTTATAGAGATATTAAATTCAAAAAACGGCATTTTTACCACTGACTGACTGACTGACTAGTAATCAAAAACCTAACTCACTTCCAGGTAACCTAGGAAGCTGAAATTTGGCATACAGCTTGGTAATTGTGTTTGTACACCAGAAAAAATCCGAAAACAGTGACTTTTTTATTAGTTTTAATATTATTATTATTTATGCTAGTTACCTCAGAACTCCGTCATTTATTAACCGATTTAGAAAATTATTTTTTTGTTTAAAACGGTATACTTTAGGGGTGGTCCCGTAGTTATCAAGTAAGAATCTGATCATAGGGTCCTGGAGAAATCGAGGGAACTCTTCAAATATTTGAGGTGCACCTATAGCGATTTGGATATTTTGTATAGTACCTAACTCGTGCATTTGCTCTTAAAAAGCACCATTTGGCGAAGATTGATAAAAAGTAACCATATCCCATCAAAAACATAAATGTGAAAATGGGAGCCAAATTCAATATTAAGAATATGCGATCTTAATATTGAACTTGGCTCCCATTCTTTGGTTGTCGTCTTCACCGGCAAAATAATTGAGATCTAAATGGGTTCCAAGTTCCGTAGATTCTCTGAAATGGTGGGTGCCAAGTCCGGCACTACATTGTTTACAGTAAAACTAATTTACTGCGGCTTAATGCATTTTGAGCCTTAACTTGGCACTGTAAACAATGTAGTGCCGTACTTGGCACCATTTCAGAGAATCTACGGAACTTGGCACCCATTTAGATCTCAATTCTTTTGTCTGTGAAGACGACAACCAAGCATCGCATATTTTTAATATTGAACTTGGCTCCTATTTTCACATTTATGTTTTTGATGGGATCTGCTTTACTCCAAACGTACGACATACATAATGCTACGAATATAAATAACCCCTTCTCCACGCCAATTCACCACCCAATATTAAGGTGCAGTCGGTGCGTGCTGTCTGTGGGTAAGTTTTACCCGTCTATCCCACTAGTCCCATTGAGTTATTCCATCATGGGACAAGTGAGACGATTCCGCCCCAGTAATCCGATGGGACACGTGGAACTAATATTTTTATTTCATAAGTCCTATTTCCGAAATCACACAGTGTTGTTCAAAAAGTTGGTAGCCGTTATCCGTAGTAACAGAAACATTACGAAATTAAAATCCTTTTGGCGACATAGGTCTATCTGAAAAAATGACTAGGTATAAAAATGTCTAAATACGCTTTGATATGGAAAAATGACAAAGTATTATAGGGTCGAGGAATAATAATAATAATCCCCTTGTTCTTCGTACATTACTGAGTTACATTACTTTATACATCTATTTATATCTATTTATACATCTATTTATACCAATTTATACATCTATTTATACCTCCTTGGTTTTGTAGTAGGAACAGCAATTTCTTTGTACAAAACCGGGTCATGTAGGAAGAATATTTACTTCTTTGTACATAACTGTCAATGTGAGTGGTAATGTGCAAGGAACGAAGGTTTCTTGGTTCATACCCGGCTTTGTACGAAGAATATTTTTTCTTTATACATAGCTAGTAATGTAACTCAGTTATGTCCGAAGAACAAGGGTAATAATCGTATGGCATTTATTTTTGAACCGTGAGATCTTCGAGAAGATAAGTACGCTTGCCAGTTTTTGTTGCACTTTTAGCACCGCCCAGGGGTCACGTGTAGGGTAACGGTGGGTACTCCCTACGGACGTGGTGCAACTTCGACTCCCCTATGTCAAGTGAGTGGGAAAATTGACTGTTAGAAGTTCTGAAGCCGCCCGAAGGCCTCTAACTTGGCTTAACGACTGCTGTCATAGACAACAGCCGGGATCAACGGCTTAACGTGCCTTCCAAAGCACGGGAACGCTCAGTTAGTAACCTCTCAAGGCGGTCACCCATCCAAGAACTGACCTGAGCCCACATTGCTTAACCTCGCATACCGCACGCGGGCGCCGCTGGGCCACGAGCGCTCGGAGGAATAAAAATGTCGAAATAGAATTTAGTCGAAGTATTGAAATGACTATAACTTCACACACTTCACAGCCCCGCGGAGCTCCTATTTCTGCGCAGTTTGCCCTTCGGGCATCTGATAATACCTAACGAACCTAACCTACCTATCTGATGGGACAACAACATGATAAAAATATTAGTTCCACTTGTCCCGTGGGACTGCTGGGATGTAATCGTCTCAATTGTCCCATGATGGGACAACTTAATGGAACTAGTGGGATAGACGTAGTTTTACACACAAGGCTTATCATACAATTTCGTGTCCAGTATAATAACACTATGAGGATGCTTTTGAGGTTGCCGAAGCACTGTAGCGCGTCGGATATGGTCGCGGAGGCGCAAACAAACGACTTCTACGCGATAGGGAGGAAGAGAATAGCCTCATTATTAAGGAGAGTACGATGTAGCAGCAAAAGCCTCATAAGGGAGTTGGCAGAGCGACTTGACTGTCCATTCGCTAAATACTGGATAGAGGTTACAATAGGGAGAGCAATATAATTGTTAGTGTCGATAGACTTATGTTGCTGTCCATTATAATTAAAATTTAAATATAAATTAACATAGTACCTAAATAAGATAATATTGTTAACTAACCCACTATGGATCGATTAGGTCTGAAATAAACGCTTTATCTTTTTATTTATTTTAAGGTAGCTTGTGGTTCTACTCCGAGCGTACGCGTGGCACGCAACATATCTGTAGAGCGCTAACTACGCGTTTGCGACTACTACACGCGCTGAAGCGGCGGCAGTTTTCTATGCTGTATATTATAATACCATGAAAGCTGTTGGATATTTAAGAAAACTGGCAAGTTAAAGCTCAAAATGCATTACGCCGCAGTAAATTAGCTCTATGGTAAACAATTTAGTGCCAGACTTGGCACCTTTTCAGGTAATCTACGGAACTTGGCACCCATTTATGTTTTGTATTGTTTTATTTATTTATTTATTTATTTAAACTTTATTGCACAATACAAGAAATATGTACAAATGGCGGACTTAATGCCATAAGGCATTCTCTACCAGTCAACCATTGGGCTAAACAGAAACATCAGGTGCAGGCACTTAACTTTACAAGAGAACTTATTACAAATACATTTATAAAATACATATAGACATATACATACACAAATATATATATATATATAATATACTATATATTTACATATACATAACCTACTATATGTACCTAATGAAAACTACCATGACAACAATTATTCTGCGAGCTTATCAGAGAGATACTTGCGTAACATGCGCTTGAAACTCAATTTACTTTGAGCTTTGTGTTTGTATTTTCGTGTACGTTAAAAAGCAGTGTCGTAACACTTTGTGCTGCGTGTTATCCTATTCTGAAACGCTTGCAGCATTGTAACCTTTGTTGCCATATTTTGTAGTATATGTTAATGTTGTTGTGTCTGTGTTTCGAATAAATGCCTCATTCATTTATTCTATCATTCATTTAGATATCAATGTTTTTACCAGTGAAGACGACAACCACGCATCGCATAATTGAACTTGGCTGCCATTTTCACATTTATGTTTTTGATGGGATTTATTTTAAGGTAGCATGTTTTTCTACTCCGAGCTTACGCATGGCACGCAACATATCTGTATTTAGACTAACTTTGCTACAACTACATGCGTTTGAGCGGCGCCGTTTTATATGGATACATTGCAATATGCATAGCAAATATTCGAAATCCATTTACGCCCAACGCCGCGGTGAGCAGCACCAAAATAGTTCATATCTACTGCGCTACAAAGCAGCAGCTGCTATCACTTCTACATCCATTTTCAGATGATGAAAATGTATGAACGCAAACCATGATCGCGCCGAAAATGATTTTACAGACCAATGAAGAAGAGCCAGCAAACAATAACTGGGCACGGTTACACACAATTTGAACTTCGATTCTTCGGAAGTTTGTCAGATCCTTGCCAATAATATAGATACAGTTGTACGTATAATAATATCTGATCTGACTGAACTATAGAGAACATTCATTAACTGTGTGGATATTTTTTGATTAAATTTTTTTAAAAATAAGATGCTTGTTTTATTTTTTTGGGGGAAAGTTTAGGACATTTTTATATTATTTTCTCTTCCAAGCCGAGATAATAGTGGTAATTCCTATAAGTCGTTGTAAGAATAATAGTTCGGACAACTATCCACTTCACAGTGTCCATATACAAGATGGCCTAGGAACAAAAAATTAAACGGTACACTATTGAGCTCCCCAGCAATTATTTCCACCATCATCACCCACCACCATATCAGCCGAAGGACGTCCACTGCTGGACATAGGCCTTCCCCAATTCCATGGGGGGTAAATGGCATAATCGCCACGCTTGGCATGCGGGTTGGCGATCGCAGTAGGACCCGGGTATGTCCTAAAACTACGACCAAGACCACCGGGGGATGGGCAGCAGCGTCCCTGGAGTGCGGTGGAGATACCTACTGCAATTATTTCCAAATGGATTTAATTGAAAAAATTTTTTTTTCGCAAATGTATCCTATATGTACTTTGATTCTGATTCCGATTCTGAAAAAAATGCCAAAAATATCGTTTTAAACCAAAAATGCAACAACGAGTATGAGTTATAACTAGATACTACCTCAATATCAGCAGTGACTGCCGCGCTATAATCTCATGGTGCCAAGATCCATTAGGTACTTGGAGGTCATAAGTTTAGCTCAACGTTTCTACCAAGTGAAAAAGATATATTTTTTTGCACAAGAGGTTACTGCAGATGCTCTACATTTTTTGCTCCTATTAAAGGCCACACCCTTTACAGTTTGGCAAAAAAGTTTTGATATTAAAAAGTGGCAACACTGTAATATCGCCCCTTTTTAGGGTTCCGTAGTCAACTAGGAACCCTTATAGTTTCGCCATGTCTGTCCGTCCGTCTGTCTGTCCGTCCGTCCGCGGATAATCTCAGTGACCGTTAGCACTAGAAAGCTGAAATTTGGTACTAATATGTATATCAATTACGCCGACAAAGTGGTAAAATAAAAAGTGGAAAAAAATATTTTATTAGGGTACCTCCCCTATACGTAAAGTGGGGAGTGTTTTTTTTTTCATTTTAACCCTAACGTGTGATATATTGTTAGATAGGTATTTAAAAATAAATAGGGGATTACTAAAATCATTTTTTGATAATGTTAATATTTTCGGAAATAATCGCTCCAGAAGTAAAAAAAAATGTGTCCCCCCCCTCTAACTTTTGAACCATAAGTTTTAAAAATATGAAAAAATCTCAAAAGTAGAACTTTATAAAAACTTTGTAGGAAAATTACTTTGAACTTGATAGGTTGATTAGTTTTTGAAAAAATTACAAAAATAATTTCTGAACTAAGTTTGTAATTTAACCGTATAAACAGGTGTTTATTGTACCTGTCATTTCTACAAAATCACAATGCAATGACGTGCTTTTTAGGGTTTTGTGTTTCTGTACTTAATATGTCAACTTAATGTGACGGACGGAAAACTACGGAACCCTACACTGAGCGTGGCCCGACACGCTCTTGGCCGGTTTTTTTTCTTAGATTGATCTGAAAGGGAAGACACTACAGTGTTGCCACTTTTTAATTTCAAGACTTTTGCCAGACTGGTAAACTTATATCTAATCCTTTTATTTTGGCTTTGCCGTCATCAAAGATTTTCTCAGTTTGAAGTGCAGAGTGGTGAGCTATACTAACTCCCGTCGAAGAAGTTCCGTTGTGAGACTTATTTTCCCAATAGTTCCGTCAACTATACAAAGTAGTAGCTAGTACGACATCAAGCGAATCTAGGAGGAATGTTAGTAGAACTGCGACCATACAGCGTCAGAACCAGACATTCGGAACGGAACTATTTGCAATAAGTCTCACTAGTTCCACCACGGTACTTCTTCCACGAGACTTCTGGAATAAACGGAAACAAGAACGGTAAAACAAGGATTACCATACCTACAATTAATTAATTTCTCCCCTTTTTGGGCTGACATGAAAGACTTGCCAGGTTATACGCTGATATAAGAACAGTTCAATCATAATATATTGATGAATGTACAATTTCAGCATAAATTCACAATATGCAATTATACGCTGTATTTTAAAATAACAGTTCTCAAATTGTAATTCTGCAGGGTTTAGCCTTCAGTGTAGAGCCAACATTATTTTTTGTCAAAAAGTTTTCCTACTGCATACTAGATGTCGATATTATGAGATTCACGCGCATTAATTTTCATAAAGTTCTGCTATTCCATACTAGATGGCATTTAATCATTAAATGATATATTATTATTGATGCAATATAACTGGTAAATTTATTTTTATATTATTTATATATCATATCACTAAATGAATATAATTTAAAATTATAAGTACTATATAAATTACTTTCACCAAAATTTACAATTATCTTTGATTCATATGCTGCTTTTAATAGTGCGTTTTGTGATTTTTGGTTGCATGGTTAATTTATTTCTTTAAACATACTAGCGTGTGTTTATTTATCAACATCATTTTTCCCAGAAATGAAAACAAAATGCTTTGATTTGATGTATTACTATAGCAAATTTGTGCAACACATTGTAAGAATAAACCATTCGTTCATTTCATCACCTTTGCAATAACGAAACGGCGAGTCTCATTCACCTTGTGAACGGTACTCATCTCAAACCGTACGGACGGAGTTACGCGGTGCGAATTTTTGACAAGCTGCCGTCGGGTCAAAAAATGACATTAAAATATGCCTAACGTTAGAACAATAAGTTACGCAATCAGGCTGCTGGTATACAATATTAACTTAGAGCTAGACACATAATAATTATATTTAGGTATTCTTATAGGGATGCGCAAATTGCGCAATCAAAGAATTCTTTCAGGGAATAAAATCCTTTCATAATCAACCATTTTAAGTGACGTTTAAAAGCTATACCATCTAACATTTTTCAGTCAACAGGAAGGTGATTGAACACTCATATAGCACAAATATATGTACTTCTATCATACATTTCACATTTTTATTGGATGTATAGTTGCGGAATGAAAAGATTCGTCACTTTACGACCTTAACGTCATTAAAATAGAGTTGAAAAGTGACGAACCTTTTCTTTCCGCGACTGTACATCATCATTATGTCAGCCGAAGGACGTCCACTGCTGGACATAGGCCTCGCCCAAAGACTATACATAAAAGTAGAATTACTGTTCAAAACGGGGTATTTGCCATGTATGTTAATATTCTTGAGTTTCCGATATTTCGGCGCTGTTGCAAGCACCATTCTCAAGGCTTAGCTGACCGAAACCCAACGCACCGCAAATATCGGAAACTCAAGAATATTAACATACATGGTAAATATCCCGTTTTGAACAGTAATTCTATTGTTAGTGACCATGTTAGCTTGAAATCGTATATACATACCAGTATAAAAAAAAACAGCCAAGAGTATGTCGGGCCATGCTCACTTGCTCAGGGAGGGTTCCGTAGTTGCCCTATAAACCCCAGCCCTATATACTTAATTTTAAAAAATCAATACCAAGTAAAAGGGAATACCTTCGAAGCGTTTTATACGTCTTTTACTAAGAAGGGAAGAATTTTTCCGATAACTGAAAAACAGCTTGACTGATTCATGTCCGCTATAGTTTTCGTTGAAAGTCTTTATTAAGCTTTACATTCATGTTTTTTTAACCGACTTCAAGATTTCAAAGGTTATCAATTCGGTTGTATGTTTTTTTTTAATGTTTGTTACTCCTTAACTCCGTCATTTCTTAATCGATTTGAAAAAAAATTTTTTTGATTGTAAGTATATATCCAAGTTGGTCCCGTTTTTGTCAAAACGCAGTTCTGATGATGGGATTCATGAGGAATTGAGGGAACTCCTCAAATCTTAAAGGCAAACATATGGTGATTTCTTTGTTTTTATCAACAAATTGAGCATTTTCATCCAAAAATGTGACATTTGATGAAGTGGAACTGCTGATGATGATCAGAACAGAACTCTTCAACGACGAAAAGTTCACGTTTGGCGATTTGTCCTTCTAGCTGTGTTTGTTAAGCAAGTTTTATTTTCATGATTATTTTTTGTCATGCTCGAGTTCTGATGATGGGATCCATTAGGAATCGAGGGAACTCCTCAAATGTGAAAGGCACACACATAGTGATTTTAGTATTTTCATGAACTAATCAAGCATTTTCATTCAAAATAGTGACATGTGATGAAGTGGAACTGCTGATGATGATCAGAACGGAACTCTTCAACAACGCGTAGTTCATGTTTGGCGATTTGCAAGCTAAGCAAGCTAGGTTTTCAGGACATATTTTCGTCAAGCTTGAGTTCTGATGGAGGATTCCATGAGGAATTGAGGGTACTTAGTCTTCTACAATTATAAACATACTTATAGCAATTTTTATTTTATTGTATGGAATCTAAGAGTGCACCATCTAAGTATAATAATCTATCACCGGCCTCTTTTTCTTAAAAAATATTTTCAATTATGCTAAAAAGCGGATTATTATGAACAAGCTTTTGTGCTCATCTTCTACTCCGTATTTCATCCCTTTGGGGTATAATTTGACGACCACTTTGGCTAAGTTGATAGTGACCCTGCCTTCGAAGCCGGAGGTCCCGGGTTCGAATCTCGGGGCATTATTTGTGTAATTAATACGAATATTTGTTTCTGAGTCTTGGATCTTGGCTATATAAGTCTGTTATCTATATAGAGGTAAGTATGTATATCATCGTCTAGTGCCCAAAGTACAAGCTTTGATTAGTTTGGAACTAGGTCGATTTGTGTAATTGTCTCCCAATATTTTTCTAAATTTTATTTTCTGGAACAAAATGCGTTCTAAATATATATTCTATGTTTAAATGAAAACTTTTATTGCCGACTGTACTTTTTTTCACAATCATCACTACTTGTTGAGACGGTTCCAATGAGCCCAAACACGATAGGTTTATCTTGTGTCGTTTAGGAGTTGCTATGCCACCTTCTGCCTCCATCATCTGATCAGCTCGGTGGTACCATAATAATGATTATCACCGAACTAACATAAGTATGCCAAATTTTCTCAATCGGATACCGTCAAGTCGCTGAAAAGGCGATTGCAAATGTTGATGAAAACTTACATAGGGACTTACACATAAAATTTATATACTTAATACTTACTCATGTTAGGTATTTATTAGGTACGGTCGAGGAATTTGAATGTTTGTCTATTCCAATGAAATAGAGTACAAAAGTGACAAACATTCAAATTCCTCGACTGTATATAAATTAAAACAAAAACATAATGAAACGACTAAAAATATTTTAATAACACAATGACCGGTCCTGCGCCACCCGCATCCAACCTATGCTTACCAAAAAATAAATAATCTAATGTAGCCCCCCGCGGCATAGTGCCACTGCCAAAGATACTGGCCATAATACTTACATGAAGAATCCGCTCTGTTGGGACTATCGGCCTTCGGCCTCGCGTGCATTGCCGCTCTGCTTCGGGCCTTCGGCCCTCAGCCTCACATAAGAAGCCATCTCTGTTGATTGTCCGATCCGTTATGGATAGAGGAAGCTGCCAGTCCTTTGGTCATCAGTGGTGTCCACTAACCTTTTAGCCACTTCCTTGAAGAGTTTATGGGCCCTGGGATCGAGGGTCTTAACACCGAACGGAACAAAGTTATATTCGGTGCCGAGACACCTGTAATTGTTTTGCTTTGCCTTTAACTTACTTACTCGTAATTAAGCTTTAATAAGGTGTTTCGTTTTCGACATTTCAATAATCGGTATAAAAATTTCTTAGATGTGATAGATAACCTCGCCTGAACCGCTTGATATTGTTGCGTCACATCACATCATAGATTATGCGAAAAATAAGTGATAACGATCTTCTTAGTCGTGACGTCATACAGGTGTACGAATGTACGATACGTATCTTGTCTAAATATGTTTGTGTAAAAGTTATCTTAGATATGTAATAGGTAGATAGTATCAGAATCATATCAAAAAAGGCTCGTCCACCAGTTCACAGGGGAGTGTTTGTTCCTACACTGATATATGGAAGTGAGGCTTGGGTATGAAAAAAAACCGGCGAACTCGCGCACGGAGGGTTCCGTACTATAGGTACAACATCAGGCACTTTTATTATAACCTTTTTTAATTTAATTTAAATAAATATTTTATTTTTTATTTTTTTATCAGTAATAAGAACGTTAAATAATATAGAGTACATTTCTGGTCAAGTGCGAGTCGGATTTTAGTTTTTCCATACTTTCTGAGACCCAGCCTGATGAACACAACGAGCAACTTTAAAAAAAATGTGTGGAAGCTCCCTTAAGTATTTATTTTTATTTGTTTTCAGTATTTGTTGTTATAGCGGCAACAGAAATGCATCATCTGTGAAAATTTCAACTGTCTAACTATCACGGCTCATGAGATACAGCCTGGTGACAGACGGACAGACAGACAGACAGGCGGACGCACAGCGGAGTCTTAGTAATAGGGTCCCGTTTTACCATTTGGGTACGGAACCCTAAAAAGCACGAGAGTAGAATGAATACGGTAGAAATGAGAGCGTGGACTTGTGGAGTGTGGAGTACGTTTGTGTAATCGAATAACAAATAGTATTATTTTAAGAGAAAGATGCGGAATAGATGACGATATAGTGACTATTAAGATTGAAAAACGTTTTCTTTTTTTATGACACAGGAGACAAACGAGCAGACGAATCGCCTGATGGTAAGCGATTAGCGCCGCCAATGGACACTCGCAACACCAGAGCAGAGGGGTGGTTTCGGTGGTGGTGTTGAGAGGCTGTGTGAAAGCAGACTGACTCATTTTATTTGCTCTTGGCCATATTATATTATATTATAATAAATTATAAATGCAAACGTAACTCTGTCTGTCTGTAAATTATCCATCAATCCATCTCCACGTTTGAATTGTTGATCGGATATAAATGAAAATTTACATGTAAATTGTTTAAGATCTCAGAAAGGACAAAGGATTGCTTTTATTCCTCAACCGTGTAGACTAGGGTGGTCCAAAAAATATTTAAAAAAATTTAGTTTCTCCACAATGTTCTTTTTATTTGACTAGATTTTTAACTACTCTCTGCAAAATTTCAATGGAATCGGATATTATTTAGGGGTCGCTATGATTTAACGATTTTTTGGATATACTGGAAAAAAATCATTTTGTAAACGACTCTCTTAATAAGACTTTAAATGAAATAAACATAAAGTTACATTAAATTATTCTTATTAATTATTTTATTTGTCGAGCCCCAAACTTGTTAAAAAGAAAAAATCTGCCATAGTTAAGACGACACAGGCTGAAAATCAGCGCTGCAGCCGCCAGGCTGTAGCATCATGCTGAGCCTGATCCTTTTTGCTGGCACACAACTTTTTTTTTCTCTTTATTTATTATTCTTGTATTGTGTGCCTGATGCAAATAAATAATTTCTATTTCTATACAGTCAATTAAATTCGCATTTTTCTGTTGGAAACGCGACGTTGTTGCAAGTATCGGAAATAATTTGTAGTTTTCGGTGAAAAATACATATGCAATTACGTTTAAAAGAAATAAACGGCGGGAGAGCATGAACATTTTGACGTTTAATTATGTTAATCAAAACTGAATTCCAATTTGGTTTTTTTTTCTTCATTTTTGAGAAAAGCACTTATATTAGCAATTGCAGGCTTCTTATTAATTAAACGAACTCCCAAGGAAACGAACCCCGGTTAAAAGTCAGCCTGCAAATGCTTCCTCCCAAGCCTCAAAAATAATGTACTATAGTTATGCCGTGTAGACTCGGGCAAGAATTGGTCTACGGTCTCCCCCGCCTGTCGTAAAAGGCGACTAAAGGGGGTCACCGGGGTTGCAAGGACACCACCTGGCGGGGACCACAGTACCCGACTATCAACCCCAGGGAAGAATTGATACGAGGAGTAAAGCGCCTCCGAAAGGAGTAAAGCGCAAGGAGGGCTCCAGTGCGTTCAGTAGTGAGATCTTGGAGCGCAGATGGCGGTCGACATGGAGTATTTAGTGGATGGAAATACCACATGGCCCAGTCATTCCCCGATGGCTGGGTACCTGGACCGCAGGTTTTCTCCACGAAAAAAAGGATTGTTTTATTCCAGAAATAATTCCTTAAGGGGGTGAAGAGGGGGCAGAAGTTTGTATGAAACAGTGATAATTATTTCTCTCAGGCGATAGCGAGTTCTAACCAGACGTATTCGCGAGAAAAAGTTTCATTAATTGTTTAAGTTATTTATTTAAGAGGGGGTACCACGCCAAATTGCAGTTCGCAGATTGAATATTTACCTATCATAATCAAGTCTAAATGCCAAAAAAACCAGTTACACGAAAACTAGATCATATTTGCTATTTTTGAGTTTGAACAAAACCATTAAAAACTAAAGTTGGCTCGATAGAAAAGAATCGTCAAAACATGTCTAATTTTCACCTAATTTCAATTGTGTGACGTTACCTTGCATACTATCGAAGTAAAAAAAATACATAAAATACCTTTCGACATAATAAATTTTTGTTATTAGCGATTTATCAAAATGTTGTAATTTTTCTGAGTTATTGAGGTAAAACATATTTGGCGCATAAGCCCTTTTTCTTCTGCGCGATACCGTCTCTTCCGTCGCACGTTCCGCGCGGCGCAGTATATCTGCTGTTGCTGTTCACGGGCGGAGCCAGTCCCGATCGCTCCACTGAGACGAGAGGACTGTGTTGGGAGCGCTCAAGACTGCGAAGTTAATATAATAGTATCAACAAGAGTGTGTCCCAAATAAAACGTTGAGTTTATAAAACCCAACACTATAGTTTATGAATGGCAAATAAAAGTTTGATGTAAACTTCTCAACAAAAAATCTAATATCTACCTTATGTTACAAACTTTACAGTTCAAATTACAACGTTATCATTGCACGGCAGTCAACCTCGGTTAAACGATTGTGTGTAGTATATGCAAAAATAGACGATGAATTTCTCTTACGTATGAGTCTTACTCCAAGTCAAATTATTACACTAAATGTAAGGTTTCCGTAGTCAACTAGGAACCCTAGTAGTTTCGCCATGTCCGTCTGTCTGTCTGTCTGTCCGTCTGTCTGTCCGAGGCTTTGCTCTGTGATTGTTAGTGCTAGAAAACTGCAATTTGGCATGGATTTATAAAGCAATAAATCTGACAAAATGGTAAAACAAAACCTAAAAAAAAAATTTAAGTGTACCTCTCCTACACGTAAAGTGGGGATGACATTTTTTTTTCAACATTATGGTGTGGGTTGTCGTTGGATAGGTCTTTCAAAATGAATAGAGGTCTTCATCAAACATTTTTTGATAAAGTGAAATTTTTCGGAAACACTCCAAAAGAAAAAACCGGCCAAGTGCGTGTCGGATCACCTACAAAGAAGGGTTCCGTAGCGACACCTACCATATACCAGTCCACATTTAAAACCACTAATCTAGTAGCTATGTGAGCTGTGTAGACCTCGTGAGTGTGTTTATTTTACTTTTCAAAATTTTTCATGACAAACAAAGAAAGAATATTTTACGAGAATCAGTGGAAAAATGCGCCTTGATGAGGAGCGGAAACCGAAATCCGCCAGCAGAAACACACGAAATCATTGAGAATATAAATTGTTCTTGATAATTTTCATAAACTGAGGCGACAAAAACAATTCTATTTAATTATCGTACCTACTTACAAAATTTAACTAGAATCGGTTGATAAATGCGACCTGTAGAGGGGGAGAAATCGACATCCGCACGCAGAAAAATACTTTTTTCCAAAAACTGACGCGACAAACCAATAAGTGGCCTTATCAGCGGGAAGGGACCTTACTGTCGGTATTGAGTTATGTATATCACCATAATCTACATACACTGAGCTATCGAACCATATCAAACATGCATGTAGGTTTAATAGATATATTTTTTTATAATTGAAACTCAAAAGTCAGAAAAGGTGATTATGAGAAAATTGAATTCAAACTTATAAACCCAATTGAAGTATGTTATTCTTGCAAGTTACATAGATAATATGCTATTTGAGAGTAGATTGTATGGGCTTTCAGGTTTCAAGTACAATTTTGTAATTGTATATCTGTTTTCGTATAGTTTACCTTGGCAAAGTGCATAAAGTAAAAAAAATGCTGAATTTTTTACTTAGATTCCTATTTATAGTGTATTTCCATTACATATTATAGAAGGAGTAAATATTATAAGTAATTAAACACTCAATAAGAACTACTTCGATTTGAACCAACGTTGTCTATTATAAAAATATATTTATTTTAACAAAAATAGCTTTGTGGTTATAAATCTAATTAAACAGTCAAAATCAACAAACATATATATCTACTACGCTAAAACATAGCCAAATGAGATCAAATTAATACAAGAAATATTAAAAAAGTAGTTTTTTAAGTCTCAAAATTCAAGATAAGTTTAGTAAAAAGTTGGTACAACCACTTTATATTTTCTGAAAGGGACCTTATTGTTAGTGGTAAAATATTTAGTGATATCATCTGATAACAACGATTTTGATAGTTTTAATTTTAGAACACTTTAGTATTAAACTCTTACCAAAAACCTATAATTTTGGGTCGGCAAACACTAAATGATTAACGTATTTGAAAAGGGACCTTAGTGTCGGACGTAAAATGTTTAGTGACATTGTTAAGAATAAGACTTACTACAAAATACAAATTTGTTATTATCATTATTAGAAATCAAACATGATATTATTATTAAGTTACTATAAATCTCTAAGGACACGAATTGGTATAAATTGTCTATTACTAGCTTACTCCTAATGGTGATCAATTATTGATGATTTACCTTACTCTAATAACACACATTTTATGATAATTCAGAATGACGTTTTTTACAAAAGTATTTTCCATTTCTGACTTGATTTCTGTGGCCTGTCTAACCGCAATAAGAGCATGCAGGAATTTTTCTTTTAGTCGTAGGAACAGAGGTCTCTTTTTCTGTGTCTGTATTTGCAATAGGCTTTTCTCTTTCATCATCATGAGGTTGATCATTACAGTATCAGCACCTTCCGCACGTACAAACAAAACACAAGTTCGATGACCAACTGACGACCGACACGATTGAATTCAAGCGGGTGCGCAGCGAGTGAGGGAGCGCACAGAGCCGACGCCACGAGTCAATGAGAGAACAAATCCTTTGATACGCCCCGACAAGTACCGACACGTCTTTCAAACCGATACCGAGCGCACAGAAAGAATACAAGAGGGGCACTGACAGTAAAGTCCCCTTTTCACTAAACTTTCAGGGCTGTTCTAAGTCTTTAAAAATCGATTTAAAAACTTGTGTCTTTGTCGCATTAAAAGTTACAAACCATTTGTTGTGTTGTATACCTACAAGCAACCTTAGTGACCATGTTAGCTTGAAATCCTCCTTGTTTTTGAAAGCTATTAATAACCATTTGTTAATATCATGCACAAAAACTTTCTCAAAAATGTGACAAATACTTTTCTAAAAACCGCATTAAGATCGGTTTAACCGAACGCGAGTTAATTGTGGACAAACAAACGTAAATACAAACATACGGGTCAAACTGAGAACATCCTTTTTTATGAAGTCGGTTAAAAACAAATGTTCACATAATGCCGAATAAAAAACTGCAGTATTTGAAAAAAAACTGCAGTGTTTGAAAACAAAAAAACTTACATCCATTATTTATCAACTAGGCCAAAAACTACACAAATAAATGTGAAGATTAATATAACAAACATGTGCATCGAATACAGAACCTTATATTTAGAAGTCGCTTACTTTTGGGGACGACTAAAACACGAGGACGATTGAAACGTTTCAATCGTCCACAGGCAAGTTGTTTCTATCGTCCCCACACCACGTTTTTCACTTCAATGACAAATATTATATATAAAAAAACTCGAACGCTGATCAACGGCCATTAAAAACATTCGTTTATTCCTAACTATAACACCAAAATAATTTGATTAGCCAAAATACAAGAGTAAACGAAGTTATAAGAGAATATACGAGAGCACAAATACTTACTTTTTACCGCGAAAAACTGGCTTGGCTCGTAGATACTCCCGTCTCGTACCGGCGCTCGAGCACTCTGGCCAAGTATTCAATTATGACCGACCGCATGTTCTGAATGTTGCGTCAGACGCGTACGTATTCAATCATGACGTGTTTCTATTGTCCCCGGTCTACCCTACTGTTCATGCCTTTACTAAGTGGGCGCTTTTTTTTGCTTCAACCCTATGGTGGGGGGGATTGTTGGATAGGTCTTTCAAAATAAATAGAGGTCTTCATCAAACACTTTTTGATAAGTGAATATTTTTTGAACTATTCCTTTCAAGAGAAAAAAAAATGAATCCTCCTCTAACTTTTGAACTATGGGTCCAAAAAATATGAAAAAAATCATGAAAGTGAAATTTAATAAAGACTGAATGAAAACTATAGCGGACATGATCAGTTGAGCTGTTTTTCAGCTATCGTAAAAAGTCTTCCCTTCTTAGTAAAAGACGTATGAAACGCTGTGAAGGTATTCTCTTTTGCTTGTTATTGATCTTTTTAAAGCAAGTTCATTGGGAATATACCGAACGGAACCCTACACTGAGCATGGCCCGATATGCTCTTGGCCGATTTTATTTTAGCCATATAATAGGTCGATTCATAAAAGCTGGCGCGGATTTTGTATCAAACTGTCATATTTTTCACAGTCATTTTGCGTTAGCTTTTGTCAATTAACTTATACTTCATTTACCTTTGTATATATATATATAAGCATAATCCGCTAGATTCCGGGGTGGGTTGCTAGTTAAAAACGATTGTTAGTCTGTACGTACCATTTCCTAAAAGCATTTATAAATTTACTTACCTACTCGTAAGTAATAACTTTTTTGATGACTTCAAAACTATAACATATTTAAAAGAGGTTGCAATCGTTTCACCTAGAATATGGCTGCTACACGTCAGAATATGGGCGTTCGGATTGCGGAAGGACATGCAAAAGGCTGCCAGCGCTTACGTCACGATCGATAAAGACTTCAATATCCCAATCAAATACCTAACGCGGTCGCGCGGCTGTCAGGGAGACTTATCTTAATGCCCAATTGACGCCGTAGTCCATGGACGTTTTTAATTTCTAATTAACACCGTAGTCTATGGACGTTCTTAATTTCCAATTGTACCTAACAAATAAACATAGCTGTCGCTTATTAAATAATCATGTTTCATCTGTCTGGATGGGCATATACTATGCGGAGTGAGCGAGGCAGCAACAGACGCATCGCTTTTACGCACAGCGGGGCCAGGCGCGGGACGCGCGGGTGAATTCTACTTTTTTCCTGGCGTTATGCCCCCTCTTAATCGTATGGCATATATTTACGAACCGTGAGATCTTCGAGAAGACAAGTACGGTTGCCAGTTTTTTGTTGCACTTTTAGCACCACCCAGGGGTCACGTGTAGGGTAACGGTGGGTACTCCCTACGGACGTGGTGCAACTTCGACCCCCCTTTGTCAAGTGAGTGGGCAACTTGACTGTTAGAAGTTCTCAAGCCGATAGCTCAGAGGCTAGAGCGATTGGCCGCGTACGACAAATGTCGCAGGTTCGAATCCTGCTCGGAGCATTAAATTTTTAAATTTTTCTCTTTAATTTGAAATTTTCGTTAGCAGCGTTACTGCTTTAGTACAAAATTAATTTGATATTGAAGTCTTTTATATTTTGTAGTCAACATTTAAGGGGGCGCAGTACGTTTGGTTCTCCATAAAAACGTATTTATGCTCTCATTTTAAAACGCCATGCTAGAATAACATGAAACTTTGTATACACAATGGGATCCAGCTTGTCTAGGGCGGAAATTAGTTTTTGTTGCTTGAAATTATAATGGCGAAAAAATACAGCGATTATTAAGGTTTTCATACAAGCCGTAAAAAACTCATAAAACCGCTGTATTTTTTTTCTTTTTCAATTTCTAGCAACAGAAACTATTTTCCGACCTAGGTATGCCGGATCCCATTGTGTATACAAAGTTTCATGTTATTCTAGCATGGCGTTTTAAAATGAGAGCGTAAATACGTTTGTATGGAGAACCGATCCACACCGATCGTACTGCGCCCTCTTAAGTCAATTTTAAACCCGTAAAAATGCGTTGCGTAATGCATGCGGTAGGTAGCGGTTACACTGCCGAAAACATGGTGCATACTCTGTATATCATGACATCTGGCACACACATATACATACCTACATACTACATGACCGTTTCCTACGAGCCTGACAAAAAAAATGTAATAGTAATTTCGTTTTGTTTTTAAATCTATACTAATATTATAAAGCTGAAGAGTTTGTTTGAACGCGCTAATCTCAGGAAGAGATTAGCGCGTTCAAACAAACTGGTTCGAATTGAAAAATTCTTTTTGTGTTGGATAGTCCATTTATCGAGGAAGGCTTTAGGCTATATAACATCACGCTGCGACCAATAGGAGCGAAGACGCGGACGAAGTCGCGAGCAACAGCTAGTATTACTTAATGTACATCTAGTACAGTAGCGGAATTAAAAGTGTCGTCACTTTTTCAAGTATACTTTAAAGTGAAGTTTTTAAATTAGGTACGAGGAGGTAGGTACAGTCAAGAACTTTAATTTGTGACCCCCTTAACTCTTAATAAGGCACAGGCGATTTAGCGACCACATTCGTGTCAATAGAATTTCAATCTCAGTTCTGCGATTTAAGGTGCAATTTAGATTGTATTTTCCTAAAAAGTGAGTTGTCTTGAAATTAATCACCAAAAAAACGTAACCATCTTCTACATATGTATATTTCGTTTAATGTAAAGCCTTCTAGATTGGTGGTGCCTTTTTAAGGGTTTAAGTTTCACAGTTTTGTCAACACCACGGCTATGGTACTAAAAATGCGCAGGGCGAGGACCTGCTCAACTTTTCATCCACCTTTAACCTCGCAATTGACAACACATTTTTCTCAAAACCACAGGAACACCTCATTACTTACAAGAGTCGCCACTCTGTCTATAAACTGTATTCCGAGCTAATCGACTACCTCGAAACAACGTAACAAGGTAACAGCTAATGATATATGGGAGGAGTTCCAGGATCTGTGTACCACAAAAGGTAAAGAATGCTTAGGTGTGTCCTCAGGCAAGGCCAGAAAAAACAAAGACCCGAAGTGGTGAAAAGAAGAGGTACAACAAAAAAAATCTGCTAAGTAAAAACAATTTAAAGCGTGGCAAAATTCGAACAGGTATGAAGATCGAGAAACCTGCAAAAATGCGAAGAAGGCGGCAAAACAAGCCGTAACCCAAGCTAGAGCCCGTGATAAAGATGATTTCTATGCTAGGTTACAGTCCGCCAGTGACAACAGACAACTGTTTAAACTTGCAAAATAGAGACACCGGGACACACAAGACACAAAGAACATCAAATACATCAGGGACGAAAAGGCACACTTCTGACATGTAATGAAGACATTAAGAAAAGGTGGGCAGAATACTACACGGAACTGCTTAACGAAACACACCCACGTGTACCACTCAATAACTTGCAACCAGTTCAGGGTCCTTGGCCAGAAATCACACGAGAAGAGGTTAGTAGAGCTTTACGCAAAATAGCGAATAACAAGGCTACAGGACCGGACGATATACCAGCAGAGCTTTGGAAAATACTTGGGGGGGGGGGGGGGGACAGGTATTTTTGACCAACTTATTCAATAAGATCTCTGAAGAAGGTATACCGTTAGCATGGAGGAAAAGCCACCTAATCCCCTTTTACAAAAACAAGGGGGATATAAGACTCTGTGAAAACTACCGTGCTGTCAAATTGATCTACCACACGTTCAAAATATGGGAAAGGGTAATAAATGAAAGACTACTGTCTATGACCAGAATCACAGAAAATCAATGTGGATTTGTGGGAGGGAAATCAACAACTGATGCCATTCACACCATTCGCATTCTCATGGAAAACTACAGATAACTCAAAAAGGATCCGCATATGGTATTAATAGACCTGGAAAAGGCTTTTGACCGGATACGAAGGTCCCTCATATGGCACGCATTGAGATCTCAACATGTACCAGAGTCCTACATCAACAAGATAGCCGATATGTACGCAAATGTTACCACAAAAGTACGTTGCCCCGCAGGTACCAGCGAAGATTTCGAGGTTAAGGTCGGAGTCCACCAGGGCTCTGCCCTAAGCCACTCTTGTTCAATGTAGTAGTTAACTGTTTAACGGAACAGGTGCAGCAAGTCGGCCCTTGGAACATATTGTATGCTGATGATGTCGTCATTATAAATGAAGACCCACGCTCTATAGAACATGCATTAGAAAGTTGGAGGTTATCTCTTGAGAATGCTGGCCTGCGCATTAGTAGACAGAAAACTCAACACATGCATTGTGACTTCTCTGGCAATAACATACAACACAAAATACATCTACAAAATGAAGAACTTCAACATGTAGACAGTTTTAAATACCTGGGCAGCACACTCTCAAGCAATGGAAACATCGATGGGGAAATCACTAACCGTATAAATGCGGGATGGCAAAAGCGGAGAAGTTTAACTGGCGTACTATGTGACAGCAGAATGCCCATCCGCATCAAAGGAAAAGTGTAGAAAACCGCAGTACGACCCACAATGGTATACGGTGCAGAATTTTTGCCGCTTAAAAAGCAGCAGGAGCAAAAACTACATGTTGCTGAAATGCGAATGCTGCGTTGCTCCGCAGGTACTACCCTACTACATAAAGTACCAAATAACTATATCCGTGGAAGCCTCAAAGTAACACCAATATCTGAAAAGCTCACCGAAACACGGTTGCGTTAATACGGACACGTAATGAGAAGATCCGAAAGCCAACATGACCCGTAAAGTACTGGATATTGAGTCAGGACCGAGACGCCGCGGCAGACCCCGACTCACGTGGATATCTGTAGTGAATAACGACCTCAAAGGCCTAGAATTAGACCCTATGACGACCCAAAATAGATCTAGCTGGCGAAAAAGGATTAGGAGAGCCGATCCCAACTAGACATGGGAAAAGGCCGGAGAAAGAAAAAAGAAGAAGAGTTTTGACAAACTGTATAGAAATTCCCGGACCCGGGTATGTCCTTAAACTACGACCAAGACCACCGCGGAATGGGCAGCAGCATTCCTAGAGTGCGGTAGAGATACTGCGATCGCCAACCCGCATGCCAAGCGTGGCGATTATGGCATTTACCCCCCATGAAATTGGGGGAGGCCTATGTCCAGCACTGGACGTCCTAGGGCTGATATGGTGGTGGATGGTGGTATAGAAATTCAATGAAAATAATTTTTAAGAAAAAAAAACCGACTTCTATGGGGGAGTCCGGTGAAAGATTATTAATCTTAGATGGTGCACTCTTAGATTCCATACAATAAAATACAAAAATGGCTATAAGTATGTTTATAATGGTAGAAGACTAAGTACCCTCAATTCCTCATGAAATCATGGAAAAACCTTGCTTGCTTGACAAACAAAACGAAGAGAACAAATCGCCAAACGTGAACTACGCGTCGTTGAAGAGTTCCGTTCTGATCATCATCAGCAGTTCCACTTCATCAAATGTCACTTTTATGAATGAAAATGCTTGATTAGTTCATGAAAATACTAAAATCACTATTTGTGTGCCTTTCACATTTGAGGAGTTTCCTCGATTCCTAATGGATCCCATCATCAGAACTCGAGCATGACAAAAATTAATCGTGAAAATAGAACTTGCTTAACAAACACAGCTAGAAGGACAAATCGCCAAACGTGAACTTTTCGTCGTTGAAGAGTTCTGTTCTGATCATCATCAGCAGTTCCACTTCATCCAATGTCACATTTTTGGATGCAAATGCTTGACTTGTTGATAAAAACACAAAAATCACTACATGTTTGCCTTAAAGATTTGAGGAGTTCCTTCAATTCCTCATGAATTCCATCATCATAACTGCTTTTTGACAAAAACGGGACCAACTTGAATATATATACATACAATCAAAAAAAGATTTTTTCAAATCAGTTAAGAAATGACGGAGTTATGGAGTAACAAACATTAAAAAAAAAAACCAAAAAAAAAACATACAACCGAATTGATAACCTCCTCTTTTGAAATCTTGAAGTCGGTTAAAAATTGCTAAAGGGATCCCAATTTAACAAAGCATTTCCTTACTAACACTAGTAAAAGATAATGGAATTTCCTAATCATTGTTTTGTATGATTGTTTTTGCTCGCAATATTTTTTTTCTATTCTATTAAAGCCAGAACATGATAAACCGCTCTCACTTTTGCATTTGATATGATAACACATGATTCCAACATTCTCACGCAACTCATGATCGTTATTACAAACAATAGTCAGCGAGACAGGTGCCAATTTGGGTCACGACATGCCGACCAATTGTTAACATGTGTTTGTCAAATTCCGGAGCGTAGAAAGCGACTGATGCAATGAGTATGATTCAACTGTCATTGCCGCTACATCATTTACCGGTAGGCAGTATTGGCTATGTGCGAAGTAGGTGGTGGGGGTAAGCTAGGCGATCGTAGCGCACACCATGGCAGAAATGTGCACTTACCGGGGACCACTGTCAAATTTACTTTCACGGTTTCTTAACGGTTTCGTTTCGTTTATATGTATTTATTTATCCTCTTATTTATTTCAGTAAAATTTCCAATACAGGGTCTTTCTCGTTTACTAAAGTAAATAAAATATTCATGTGTCATTATTTTACATCTCTGAGTTTTGACATTGTCTCGGGACCTTTGACGTTTGACGTTTCAGACGTGCACATAGCCAATATGTTTAATGCAGTACCTATTTACATTTAATACGAGTACCTACACGCGTTCTAAATTTAAAATTGAATTTAAAAAACATTTATTGTATACTGTAGCCGGTGCACGCGGCTTCGTCTGCGCAGGATTAGTATTTAGACAATTCACACAATATCTTTATAAATAAAATAGTAGCCTATGTGTTATTCTGATGTAGAAGCTATATTATTGTAAAGTTTCATTAAAATCCATTCAGTAGTTTTTACGTGAAAGAGTAACAAACATCCGTCCATACTTACAAACTTTCGCGTTTATACACATTACAGAGCAAGAGCAGCGTCTTAAGCGAAAGAACACCAGCTCAGAGACGCGACACGAGTGCCCATATGGGTCTCTACCGGGAGAAAGATAGGCAGCTGGGAAATGCGTTTAATCAAGTGCACGCATTCCAGTTATGCGACCAAGCTGAGCCAATTTTTTTTTTAAATCTCATAATTTCCTAAACCTGACTCGACAAAAAACATCTATATAATTAACGAACCTGCTCACAAAATTTCACGAGAATCGGTTGAGAAATGCGACCTGTAGAAAAGAACATCCGGACAGACATACGAAAGAATTTTTGTCGAAAGCTGAAACGGCGACGCTTCGCTGGCTCGGTCAATTAATTAAACTAGTGGCTCTGTGAGCTGTAGACCTAGCAAAAAAATATTTTTTCCATTTTCCAAAATTTCCAAAAGCTGACTCGACAAAAACAAATATATAATTTATCGAACCTGCTCACAAAATTTTACGAAAATCGGTTGAGAAATGCAACCTGTACGAGAACATCCGGACAGACATACGAAAGAATTTTTGTCGAAATCTGAAACGGAGACGCTTCGCTCACTCGGTCAATAAATATTGGGGGACAATCTTACTCAAATCGACCTAGTCCCAAACTAAGCAAAGCTTGTACTATGGCTACTTATTACAGAGCCATCAAAGTGGGGTCCCCTGGCAAACAACGTGGGATGGAATTGCGGCCCTTGTTTGAGAATCAAAATCTGTTTATGAAGGAACCGTTTATCTATTACAGACCTTGGCCAATTACTTAAATCTTGATCAAAAACCTAGTCATACTGACGGATTTCCTCATTTAAATATACTAACGGATTCCGCTGAGCTCACAATACGTTTTAATAGTCATTGCTTAGTGTGGGAAAACCTAAGGTCACAGTCGCTGATATATTCCACACTACTTACATGTATTTGATGCGGATGGAATGATTTTCACTTCGACTTGTTGACACGCCCATCAGAGTATTCGTTTATTTTGTTTATTTATTTTTTTATTTCTGAAGCATACAACGAATTTACCAATAAATACAAGCCCTGCAAAACTGTTTTATACAGTTTGTCAGCAGGAAGATTTCTCTTGAGGTAGTAGTAGAGGAGGTCTCGTGAAACCTTTTGAGGTAGGGGAACCTTGGGGTTGGGAAATGCGACTTGTAGATGAAAACCGGATTTTGAAATAACTATGAGTGTTTAAAATTGTGTTAAATACGTATAAAAACAAAAACTTGAATATGCCCATGTGATATATTAGGGGTAAAAATAAAATCGGAACTGAACAGCAAATAATTATTTGAGCACCTTGTAAAAAAAGCTTACTACAACATAAGTGAATATTTGTTAGACTGTAATTAATGGGCCAGGACTCTGATCCTCCATTAATTACTACTAAAATGTGTATGCCTAACGGCCCAGCATAGTGATACTTAAAACTATTGTAAGATCTTTGTGTACTTATCTATGTTGAACAAATAAATCATTACATTTCAACAGCGGCTGCCATACGAAAGCATTTTTGCCGCAGCTAAAACGGAGGCCTTCGTTACACTCGGTCAATAATCAGTGCTCGCTACAGTGGTGGCCACTGGCCTCACTTTTTCATTCTAACAGCTATTGGCGCACGTGAAAGTGTGCATGTAAACACAATTGAAATTACCTATGGGCACGTTGGGATCTGAAGCAATAGGCAAATCAGTTTCTGTCAAATATCTATTGGTGTGGTAGGTTTCGTCGATCGATTGGCGTAGTAGAAACTGCCGATCGAAGTCGACCAATCCATTCTAACATCGATCGCTGGTATTGAACGAAGATCGATTGAATGGTGTGGTAAACAGCCTTATGCGTGCTTATGCATAGGAAACATGCTGCGGTGTACGCCGCGCGCGTTTGTCGAACGCATTGGATTTCTGTACACTCTGATAATCGCGCACTGCGTTGTTTGCGGCA
The DNA here is from genome assembly GCA_905163555.1 of Notocelia uddmanniana. NCBI lineage: Eukaryota > Metazoa > Arthropoda > Insecta > Lepidoptera > Tortricidae > Notocelia > Notocelia uddmanniana. The sequence goes on from LR991055.1 coordinate 32,461,026, forward strand.
TCGTGCGCGTTTACGCTTTGCGTAACGCGGACTAATATTGGTTATAAATGTACTTAACGCAATTAATAATTTTTAAGAAAAAAAAAAACCGACTTCAATGGGGGAGGCCGGTAAAAGATTATTATACTTAGATGGTGCACTCTTAGATTCCATACAATATAATAAAAACGGCTATAAGTAAGTTTATAATGGTAGAAGACTAAGTACCCTCAATTCCTCATGGAATCATGGAAAAACCTTGTTTGCTTGACAAACAAAACGAAGAGAACCAATCGCCAAACGTGAACTACGCGTCGTTGAAGAGCTCCGTTCTGATCATCAGCAGTTCCACTTCATCAAATGTCACATTTTTGTATGATAATGCTCGATTTGTTGATAAAAACACAAAAATCACTATATGTTTGCCTTTAAGATTTGATGAGTTCCCTCAATTCCTCATGGATCCCATCATCAGAAATCAAGCATGACAAAAATTAATCGTGAAAATAGAAATTGCTTGACAAACACAGCTAGGAGGACAAATCACCAAACGTGAACTTTTCGTCGTTGAAGAGTTCTGTTCTGATCATCATCGGCAGTTCCACTTCATCCAATGTCACATTTTTGGATGCAAATGCTTGACTTGTTGATAAAAACACAAAAATCACTATATGTTTGCCTTAAAGATTTGAGGAGGTCCCTCAATTCCTCATAGATCCCATCATCAGAACTGCGTTTTGACAAAAACGGGACCAACTTGAATATATATACTTACAATCAAAAAAAGAATTTTCCAAATCGGTTAAGAAATGACGGAGTTATGGAGTAACAAACATTAAAAAAAAACATACAACCGAATTGATAACCTCCTCTTTTGAAATCTTGAAGTCGGTTAAAAATAGCAATGCGGACGGAGGAGTCAAGAATCCATAACAGCACGAAGATATTATCGTCCCTTTTGTATCACGTCCGAAGCGAACTCCTAATTGTGGTGTTAAGTAAAGTCACCAGTGGCGCTACCGCGAAACAATAACGAACGAAGTTCGAATGTCTCCCTCTCTGTCGCTCGAATATCCAAGTGCGACAGAGAGGGATATACACGAACTTCATTCGTTTTGATTTCGCGGCAGCAGCTCAGAGCTGTTAAGAATGCGCTGTGTCTCTATCTGTCAACACAACGAATTCTCCGTCAATGAATGGTCCGTGGAATTGGACCCGGGTATGTCCTAAAACTACGACCAAGACCACCGGGGAATGGGCAGCAGCATTCCTAGAGTGCGGTGGAGATACTGCGATCGCCAACCCGCATGCCAAGCGTGGCGATTATGGCATTTACCCCCCATGAAATTGGGGGAGGCTTATGTGCAGCAGTGGACGTCCTAGGGCTGATATGCTGGTGGAATGGTCCGAGGCACGCTTGTAATTTTTCTAAAGTCGCAAGCATCCATAGGCTACGTCTTTAACGTTCTTCGTTTTTCACCGTCCATCCATCCATCCTCCTAGCGTTATTCCCAGTACAGTTCCATCCTAAAGGATGCCTGGGGTCTACCTAATCCCAAGAATTGGCGTAGGCACCAATTTTTACGGAAGCTACTGCCATCTGACCTTCCAACCCAAGGGGGAAACCAGACCTTATTGGGATTAGGCTTGTCAAGTGAGTGGGCTACTTGACTGTTAGAAGTTCTCAAGCCGCCCGGAGGCCTCTAACTTGGCTTAACGACTGCTATCATAGACGGCAACCGGGATCAACGGCCTAACGTGCCTTCCAAAGCACGGGAGCGCTCAGTTAGTAACCACTCAAAGCGGTCACCCATCCAAGAACTGACCTCGCCCGACATTGCTTAACCTCGCATACCGCACGCGGTACGCGAGCGCCGCTGGGCCACGAGCGCTCCTCCCCACCGTCATGTATAATAATAACTCATAATGCAAGGACCGTCAGGTGTGTAAGTAAACAAGAATATGTGAGTAATAGAGTTAAAAATAATGTTGCATATTTTTCATAGGAAATGAGGGAAGCCCCGGCAAATCTTAAAGCTAATATGCGACCATAAAAATAGAATCATTTACCTTCTTTGCATAATTTGATACCGAGCATGTAAGTAAATTGAAGCACAGAATAAGTAATAGCTTGGAGTATTTTTAATTGAAACATTACGAGGGGCAACCGCAAATATTACTAATAATCCATTATGGATCCCACCCGGTCTGGGAGAAACCGAGTAAGTCCGACTCGCACAGACTTAAACCCCTGGGGTGTTCCCCAAATCGCATTTGGACAGGATCCCGGGAACGCTATAGCACACATCCGGAACCCTGTCTAGACGTAAGTGGTGGAAAGACAGCGTCCACCTACTCCACTGTTCGCCCACCAGAACAGAATTGAGGCCTTCCAGCTCGGGACCTCTTCTAAGCGGGCAATGGAGCTCCCGACACATCACCCGCAGATCCCCGTTAACTTTCCTCCTCCCTGCTTGAACCCATTTAAATAGGTATATAAAATAACTACTACTGCAGTTTAAAATCCAAGTAACTCCTGTAGTGCACAGTTTACAGGCTCACAGCACTAGTACCTCTCTCTTAGTGGTTCCAGGTTTTACTACCAAGCTTATAACAGGTTACACGGAGTTCGCTTGGGTTTATAGTACATCTGTTCTTATAAGTTGACTTATAGTCGTGCATAGAACGAAATTATAGGCGCAGTAAAGGCAAAGATGGCATATAAAAGTGTTGCATAGGTGTAAATATAAGTACACTTGAGAAAACTTGGTCCACTAATTTACACTTATAATCGCCTACAAGAAGTAGGTAATTATAAATCCGGTATAAGTGTCATACGCCAGTAATAATAATTTATAGAACTGAATGCACTTAGAACCATTTGCATTTGTTACTTGACCTTATAGGGGAGTATAAGTCATGTAGGGGTGTGTATTATAAGTGAATTAGTTATACAGTGGTTTCTTCTAAGAGTAAGTGTACTTGGTATTATTGTGGACTCTCGAATGCTGTTATAGTCTTAATTTCTATATAAAGGTTTCTAGTAAAACTATTAGTGTCCGAAGAAATCTTCGTGAAGTCCATTTAAGAAGACAATTGCTTTTAATATTTATCGCATCTTTACGGCGATTTTGATTAACTAACTACCCTAATTCATCACAATATGGCGCGACAATGCTGTTAGGACTAATATTATTTTTAAACACAACTTAGTAAATACGCCGTGTTCAAAAGGCGAACAAAAATTGAGATGTAAAACACAATATACTTCACCGAAAATACTTATGCGTTTGCCGTGCAAACGTGTATGCACGTATAATATTACATGCGAAATACTTAAAGGCTCCTTGCCTCCTTCTCCTGAATCACTCATTATACTATGGATGGTGCTTAAATCAAACGAATCTTCATCAAATCGAAATATGTTGTAATAATTATTCGGTTACAAAAATCACTGCACTGACATATACTATTGGGCACTAGAAACTTAATTAAACGTTAAGATTTCACTTTGATACGAAATCAATTGAGATATAATCGGATTTTAATATCAGACGTCGGCGATCCGTCAATGCCTTGCTCCGCGCCACTTTGTTCGACCACCGTCCAAATCAATATGGCCGCCCGCAACGCCTTGACGTTCCGCCAGAGCGAGTTGTCACAAACTTCACTCTCGTCTGTGCAAATGTCATTTTAGTTCGCAAAGTCGATAATAGATGGCGCTTTGCAGGAGCGCCGTCACGGCCGGACTGACAATCGACCGTCCTCGGGCGACGAATAAAATGTAGTCACTCTGTAATCACAAAATAAACGTCATGATGAATTTCAGCCGCTCGTCCAGCCTGATATTTCCAAACGAATTCACAAAGTTTCCTACCGAGTTGGACCGGACAACTGCATCCCAACGACCATCACAGTATATGGACTGGATAACAGCATCCCTTCGACCAACTTTATTCCGTTTAATATTACACTACATCATGGACCGGATAACTGCGTCCCTTCGACCAGCCCAAGGCATAGACCGGACAACAGCATCCTTTCGACCAATCTCACTATGACTAATATGTGGACCGGACAAATGCTTTCCTCAAACACCGTCCTTTCGACCAACCATAGACAGTCAATTTTCTAACCGTAAGAGCAATGCGTCCCTTCAATCGACCCACAGCACATAGAACACTATTGCTGTGGACCCGAATCGGACAACATTACTCTATTAACAAATCCAAAATCTTATGCAGAAAGAAAATAATCTTATACCTCTCATTTGCGGACCATCTTGCTCATTAACATCTCCTTTCACCATCTGCACTGTTCACATTAATTATTTACATTGTAATCGTCATAATTCGGATTATAGTTTTCAGAACAACAAGTGACGGTATCTGAACCAGCAGTCATTGTGTCAGAGACAGCGGACAAGGTGTCGTAACTGCGTACTGAGATTGTGTCGCTATTATCGTCACAAATACCCTCTTCACTAACACTATCTGGCGCCGTCTCGGCCTCCTCATCACTACTTTCATTAAGCATGCTTGTAGCTACCTCATTTAGCCCTACATGACCTTTGGGTACAAGACGTAAGTTCTCGTGAGCATACTTATATATTCGGCGGGAACCGTTAAGATTTTTCAATTCGTAGCGGTCATTTTCAAGTACTTCAGTAATTAGGAACGGGCCTTTAAATTTTCGATCAAGTTTGGTTTGATTTCGCTCTGAACTTTTAATAAAAACAAAGTCTCCTTTGGAAAATGGCTTTACAGTGGCTCGACCTCTGTTAAATCTATCAGTGTCAGCTTTTGCCGCCTTTTCTATATTTTTAGAAGCCTCATTACGGGCAAAACTCAGATCGAGGCGAGTGTTAGACTGAGGACCGGATGAAATTTTAGCCAAGCCTAGAGACTGCGCACGAATACCGAACATTAGCTCTGTTGGCGTAAATTTGGTTACCGATGACATTGTGCTATTGAGTGCTAATTGAATTTTACCAAGTTCATCGCGCCAAGTTTTATTTGGGTAATTTTCTACAATGGTCAAAAGACTCTTTAAGGTTCGCATAACTCGCTCTACCTGACCGTTTGCCCTACTAGACCCCGTCGCTATAAAATGAAGTTCAATATTATTATCTGAACAAAAGGTTTTAAATTCGCTACTGACATACGAGCGTCCCTGATCCGCTATAACTCGCTTTGGCGCTCCGAAAAGATTCACAGCTTTCTCTAGAGCCACCACAGCGCTAGCGGCATTTAGGGATGAAGTGTGCTCTAGTAACACGTATTTTGTAAATCCATCAATGATTACGGAACAATACTCTTTTTGATCGCTCTTTCCACTTAATTTGCCCGAAAAATCTATATGAACCGTGTGCCAAGGCACAGGGACTTTTGGAATAGAGTGGAGACGTACGGGCTGTGCTCCGGATTGACCTTTTGACGCTTTGCATATGATGCAGGAATCAACATACTTGCGAACAGACTTGGACATCTCTGGAAACCAGTAGTGCTCATATAATTTATCTAAGGTTTTATCACTGCCTAAATGGTGAATTTCGGAATGGACATGATTAATGAGCGTCCAGACTAGCGACCGAGGCACGATAGGAAGCCAAGAACAAACTTTATTCCGGTTAATCTTTCGGTATAGTATTCCGTCGCGGACATCGTACGTACTCGATACGTTTTCAGGGAGCTCTTTATTGGAGTGTTGTTTTATAATGTTCTGGATTTCAGGATCCCGTTTTTGCTCAACTGATAACCAACCCTCGTGAAGCTCAACAAAGTTTACTTCCTTTGATGAAGAGTCAACCAAGTGATTTCGCGATAAATAGTCCGCGTGCTCCATACTGCGGCCTTCACGATAAACAACATCGAATGTGAAAGGCTGTAGGTAAGCCCACCAACGATGGACGCGTGGGGTAAGGTCTATTTTCGACTTTGAAGCCTTAAGGGCGTTGCAGTCCGTAACTACAGTGAACTCGCGACCAAAGAGGTAGTGTCGGAAATGATCGACTGCCCGCACAACCGCCATCGTCTCGAGCTCATATGAGTGATACCTAGACTCAACTTCGGTCGTGCGACGGCTATAATACGCTATTACATGAGACAAAGAGTCCTTTTTTTGAATAAGGATTGCTCCGTAGCCCTCAGAACTTGCATCAGTGTGCAATTCGACTGGGAGCTTGGGATCAAAAATCATTACAACCGGACTGGACGTTAGTATAGCTATAATAGATTGACGGATCGACTCATGTTTATCGGTCCATTTTATGGGGCCCTTCAAGCTCGTCAGCGGGTATAGTGGGCCAGCTATCTTAGAGAAATTGTGAATGAATTTCCTGAAATACGACGCAAGGCCTAAAAACTGTCGTACTTGCCTTGCAGTCTTGGGAGGTGGAGAATCTGAAAGTGCTTGAATCTTTAGAGAATTTGGCTTTACTTTACCCGACTCAATGGTATAACCCAAATACTCAATTTTATTTTTCATAAATTTACACTTACGCAAATTAAATGAGAACCCGGCCTCCGAGAGGGTTTTTAGTACCTCATCAAGTCGGCGAAGACCATCAGTAATTTCTGACGAGTAGCATAGCAGATCATCAATATATGCCAAAGGTTTATCTTTTAAGGGTTTTAGGGCATTATTAATGGCCCTCTGATATACGGAAGGCGCATTACGCAAACCAAAAGGCATAGCCACATACTCGTATTGCCCTTCAGGCGTTATAAAGGCCGTTTTATGTATGGACTCAGGATGAATTAAAATTTGGTGGAATCCTGAAGCCATATCTAACGATGAAAAGAAATTAGCGCCGGTAAGTTGGTCTATCTGTTCATCTATAAGTGGTAAAGGAAAGTGCTCAGGGACCGTGTTCGAGTTTAGGTGCCTATAATCGACGCACATTCGATCAGTACCGTCCTTCTTTTTTACAAGCAGTATTGGACTAGCAAACGCGGAAGAACTTTCACGAATAACGCCAGCATCTAACAGTTCCTGAACTTTTTCCCTGACAATCTGTTTTTCGGCAGGTGCTAGTCTATACGGGCTTCTACTAACTACTTTTTGTGAGTCTTGTAATTTTATTTCCATTTGCCCTGTCTTCACTCGCCCAGTAGGAATTCCTTCAATAAAATAATCCGTATACTTGTTAAGTATTTCAATGAGTTTTGACCTATCGTCTCCCGTTAAATCTGTGTCTATCGTATTGAAATTGATTTTATTTTCCTGTACCTGGCAAGTGTTGATTTGTTCCGTCGTCCTAATTACAAGGTGATTGTTATCAATTTCCACACGAACACCGTTATTAAGAATGTCCCTACCAATTATAATAGGGTCAGTGATACACGTATCAGGGACCACATGGAACAACAGCGTTGTCGAGATATCCCCTATTTTAACAATACTAGAGATTTGTGTCGTACATTTCAAATCATCACCCCCAATGCCAGAAAGATAAACTAAATTTTTATGTATGTCACCCATGAGTTTACTAGAAAAGCTACGTTTAAGTAATGAGCAAGACGACCCACTATCGAAAAGAAAGGAGACGGTCTCACCAGATGATGTTGTGAGGGTACCTCTCGACGACTTGCGCTCGCAGGTTTGCACGACTTCCTTGGCCGCTCCTCCGGTAGTCCTCTTTTCGTTGCATGTGGACGATAAGTGTCCCAGCTTGCCACAAGTGAAGCATTTTACTAGTGGTTTCTCATTGACACGTAGTGGGGCATCATTAGGTTTAGACGAATGTTGCTGATATTGCCCACGTTTCTTACAATCAATTTGTTTATGTCCATGGACTCCACATGTGTGACATGTTCCAGTAAATTTCATGTCTGATAGACGAGCTCTCTTTCTATCAGGTTCTTGAGTCTCATTTGCTTCTGCTCGCCGCTTCAAAGAAATAGTTCCGAGGATACGAAATAACTGCGCCTTAGTGTTAATCACATTTGAGTTCAACTCTCGCCGTATCATTCCATCTTTAAAAGATAAGACCGAAATAACAAATCCAGTGATAATTTCCTCGGACATTTCGAGATTCGGTATGCGTTCAATCATACTCCATAGCCTAATAGCCGATTCAGCTGCCGTTTCCTTTTCACCGATACGGAAACGTAGAATGTCGTCAAAATAATCTTGCACGCATTTTGGTTTTGCAAATTTAGCTATCAATATTTCCTTTACAGTAATCCAGGTTAAATCATTCAGGTTAATCGTAGTTAAGCAATTAGCAGCTCGTCCTTTTAATGCGCTTGTTAATGCCATGAGTAGATCGACCCCCTGTATTCCCTTACTGGTAACAATCATTTCAGTAACCCTGCACCACCCCTCAATGTCTGCGTCGGTATCGTCAGGGTTAAATTGGATGAATTGAGCAGTACTTGTACTCACTGTTTGTGATTGTGACTTATTCAGAATCCGGGATAGCAGCGCTTCCATGTTACTGAAGAAATTCATTGCGCTGTTTTCCTCAACTGGCCGCTTTTCTTCCGTGAGGCGCGCATTACATCCCACTTCTGATAAAGGCTCCTTGCCTCCTTCTCCTGAATCACTCATTATACTATGGATGGTGCTTAAATCAAACGAATCTTCATCAAATCGAAATATGTTGTAATAATTATTCGGTTACAAAAATCACTGCACTGACATATACTATTGGGCACTAGAAACTTAATTAAACGTTAAGATTTCACTTTGATACGAAATCAATTGAGATATAATCGGATTTTAATATCAGACGTCGGCGATCCGTCAATGCCTTGCTCCGCGCCACTTTGTTCGACCACCGTCCAAATCAATATGGCCGCCCGCAACGCCTTGACGTTCCGCCAGAGCGAGTTGTCACAAACTTCACTCTCGTCTGTGCAAATGTCAGTTTAGTTCGCAAAGTCGATAATAGATGGCGCTTTGCAGGAGCGCCGTCATACTTGTTAATACAAAATACAAAATAGATGAACTTACCTTTTATTTTTATTTTTTTCTCCTCGAACGCACACAACACAACAACAATTCACAAATGTTTGAAGTAGCTAGTAACAGAAGCGCGGAGTACGTTACACGCCTGCCTGGTTCTATTAAATGCTCATAGTGAGCTTTGCGGGAGCAAATGGTTCTCCGGATTCTAACTATAAGTTTATTATGGGCTTATGACGTGGTGTCTGGTTCTATTAGATGCTCATAGCTGGCTTTGCGGGAGCAGATAGTTCTGCGTAGTCCAACTATAAGTGTATATAGTTGGACAACGATATATTTTATAAATATATACTTAAATGCATAGAAAACATCCAAGTCTCAGGAACAAGACAAGTGTTTCTGCTCACAATATAAACAAATGGTTGGAATGGTTGGTGGTTGGTGATATCATTCTATTACTGTTATGTTGTAATTTAAATAAATAAATAATAAATAAATAAATGCCCTTACCGGGAGTTGAACCCGGGACCTCTAGCTTCGGAGGCAGTGGCAATACCAATTAGGCTAAACAGGACGACAATAATACAGACAGGTTTTATAACACCTAATTATGAGATTAACGAGTAGAAACGCTTAAAGAAGTGTTTTTTTCCCGCTGTTGTAAATATTTGTATGCCATATACTCTTACAGTCGGCCTCATAAGTAGCTTGACATTTTGGGACTTTGTCGCTTTCACACATGAGATACTTAAGTATGAGAGTTTAAACATGATGTTAAGAGGGCGCAGTACGCTCGGTTCTCCATACAAACGTATTTATGCTCTCATTTTAAAACGCCATGCTAGAATAACATGAAACTTTGTATACACAATGGGATCCGGCATATCTAGGTCGAAAATTAGTTTTTGTTGCTAGAAATTGTAAAAGAAAAAAAATACAGCGGTTTTTTGAGTTTTTTACGGCTTGTATGAAAACCTTAATAATCGTTGTATTTTTTCTCCATTATAATTTCAAGCGACAGAAACTAATTTCCGACGTAGATATGCCGGATCCTATTGTATATACAAAGTTACATGTTATTCTAGCATGGAGTTTTAAAGTGAGAGCATAAATACATGTACGTTTGTATGGAGAACCGAACGTACAGCGACGAGGAGGCCGACGTACTAACAAATTACGTTGGACAATTCCACAATAAGACAAATGAGTTTGACATAAGTAAGTAATATTGTTTTCGGTTTCCGCGATTATTACACATAAATGAAGCGATATAAACTCATTTCATCGGGATTAAATCCGTTTTATTTAAGTTTGACATGATTTAGGTACAAATATATCGCCGGGTTTTCCCTTGTTCTGAAATTGACGTCCGTTGACAATGACCTTGACCTGTGTATACGATTGTTGTTGCTACGCTAGCTGCTATCTTTTATTCGTCGGATTCGCTATCGCAATACCTACTTACTCGATTAACTATTTATTAATATAACTCGAGGCTTGCCAGTTATCGAATTTATTACGTAACAGGTAGGAAGTTTTATTATAGAAGCTTCAGAGCAGCGGTATAATTAGGTACGCAACGTTTTCGAGCGTGCGTAAGATCCGGGCCACATTGCTGCGTTGCGTTGCGTTGCGTTGCGTCGCGTCGTCGCAGCGAATTAAATGTGGCATATCATTAAAAAAAAAATATTAAGTAAAAATTACTTTCTGTTGCTCAAAATTGTACTTAATGGAGAAAAAATACAGCGATTATTAAGGTTTTCGTACAAGACCTAAAAAACTCAAATACTTGCTGTATTTTTTTCTAGTACAATATTTCTACTAAGAAAAACTTTTTTCCGGTGTAGACATGGCGGATCCCGTTGTGTATACAAAGTTTCATGTAATTTCAGCGTTGCGTTTTAAAATGAGAACGAAACTACGTTTGTATGGAGAATTGAGTTCAGTCGAGCGTGCGGGGGACCCTTAAGAAAATAGACGAAAATTACCCCCCCCCCCCTTTTTTTTTGAAACCGAAACTACTGGCCCTAAAATTTTGATAAAAATACATAAAATAGTTCCCTACCTACAGATTATAGAAAAACCTATACGAGGTACAACGGTTTTTGAATTAGCACTGAAAAACTGCCTTACCCTAACAAAAAGACTTAATCCCTTCATTGCGCGTGACCCGAAACACACTTGGCCGGCATTTTAAAAGTCTGTTAATAAGGAAACGCCGCGGGAGTCGCACGGTATACTAATTATCTTGGATAAATCATACGCTAAGAAGGTTAATTACTACCTATATTGAAATGCGTAAGTTTTTTTAAGAGTGCTATTCAGAAATAACGCGGGAATAACGAATGCGCCATATTTCACAATTTCCTATACGTTAACAATGTTGCCGCATTTCTGTCACAAATGTACCGCAAATCTGCGCACACAAGTTGGCAACCCTAGTTGCAACGCGCGATTCCCGCAACCCGCATATCTGGAATTGGTCTAAAAAAAGTGTCTTACCTAAGTGTTTATCAGATTCTTTGTTGTTCACTACTACTATTGTCTGTCAAAATTCCGTATCTGTTAGTATTAATTACTGTATGACTTGTAAAGCGCCCTTGAGCGCTCGTGGCCCAGCGGCACCCGCTTACCGCGTGCGGTATGCGAGGTTAAGCAATGTGGGCGCAGGTCATTCTTGGATGGGTGACCGCTTTGAGTGGTTACTAACTGAGCTCTCTCGTGCTTTGGAAGGCACGCTAAGCCGTTGATCCCGGCTGCTGTCGGCAGCAGTCGTTAAGCCTAGGCCTTCGGGCGGCTTGAGAACTTCTAACAGTCAAGTAGCCCACTCACTTGACAAAGGGGGGTCGAAGTTGCACCACGTCCGTAGGGAGTACCCACCGTTACCCTACACGTGACCCCTGGGTGGTGCTAAGAATGCAACAATAATTGGCAACTGTACTTGTCTTCTCGAAGATCTCACGGTTCGTAAATAAATGACATACGATTAAATAAAAAAAAGCGCCCTTGAGGCCTACTTTCAGCATAAATATTTGATATTGATTATGATTTATGATTGACATTTTAACAAAATAGTATTGAGGCTCTTGCGTCATCCACCTTGAACCCTCTACCACCCTCTACCTAAGTTTACCTAGTTCTACCTAGGTAATATAAACGCCGCACGCCGTATTGCGTAATAATAGGTAAGAAGATTGCATTACTTATCAGCTTCCGAGTAATTTCTCGCCGCATAAATCTAGCGAGGTTGCAGCCTACAGTTACATTTAAAATTATCCTCCTTTCATTGCACGTCATGAAATACCGGTACTGGTCCCCTCTTGACTCCAAATGACGTCACCCAATCCGGATCAAGACCGTTCGGAATGTAGGAAACGAATGACTTGCCAAACGCTACTGGGTCATTGGCACCGACGACTGGCGAAGTTACGCAATGATTGTCAAGTTGACATTGAGATTAGATGACACATTTGATGATAGGTTGGTGGACGCGGTAACATTTGCGTAAGATCTTTGCTATGACGATTTTAATATGTAGGCGTGCGCTTCCTTGCGGGTAAGGCTGCCTTCAAATACAGGCCGCGTGCTGCTTTAACAAGGAACCAATCGACTAAGGCGACTTCCTGACGTGGCGGGGCAGGAGCGATATGTGATAGATATTTTGCTCTTTGACGTGACTTTACTTATTTGAGATTTCCTCACTTGACGAAATACTGTCAGTACGTTTGCGCAATAGTAATACCATGCGCAGAAGCGGGACAGTACTGCTTACGTATCAGTTGACACTGACAGCTGACAGTTTTCTCATATCGTACCACAGATATCAGAGTAAAGCAGATCCGCTCATTTAAGTTGAACGATTTTTGTACGTCTGATCTATTCTCACTAATGTACAAATCAGAAAGTTTGAGAGAGACAGACAAGTGACATCTGACACGTCTTCACCTGTCAGTGTCTCCGTCTTCATAACTGAAAATTGTACTGTACTGACGTTATGGTGTGTTAAGTTTATATGGGATTTGACATCCTGGTGTGCTCGCAAATCGAGACAACTTGTTAACAGCCGAAAATAATTGTATTATCTGTCGCATTCTAACTCATTTTGGTGCACCATAAGGATTAAAGAGACAACTATATGGAAAATCATCTGGCTTAATACTGCGAGTCTGCTTTTCTCTGATGTCTATGTATCGTACCGCCTCCGCATCGACTAATCAGGGGTGCTACCGCGAACTTCGAAAATCGAACTTCGTATCGTACCGTCCCTTTCCGTCATAAAGAGTATAACAAGAGAGTGAAAGGGACGGCACGACACGAAGTTCGATTTTCGAAGTTCGCGGTAGCACAGCAGGAAGGCGACTATGAGCAACGGTAACGCAGCATGTAGTCTGTACGTGAACTTATGTTCACGTTCTTCGTTCAATTTTAAGATATACACAGTATATGTATCAACCATGCATATACTCTGTTTTTCGACAAAAAACATAAAAAACAAACAAACAAGCCGACTTCAATTCCTCAAGGTATTTTTTCCCCTCGTCATCAGATATTCACGAAAATTATATGGGTGACTCGGAGGAACCTTATAATTGAAATTATTATTTGCTATCTCTGTTATGATTTATGAAGCAGAGGAGCATAAAATTAATTATTTAGTATAAAATAACTCAAAGAGGTAAAAATTAATCTTAAACACTCATTACAATATATAAAGAAACCAAAAAAAAATCTTTTTGACTAAAACCAAAACTGTTTTTTGGAAAAAAGTAAAAGAAAAGTAAATGTAGTTTATTCTTCAAATTAGGCATATTACATGCACCTATGATGTGCTGAAAAATCGCGTTTTGTCTCTTACGCCCTTTGAACCATGCGGTAGTCGATTTGTTATATATTTACCAGCGATGCTTTGAAACCCATGGACATTCGGTACATGCAATCTAAAGTTTGCAAATGCGTTCTCAATTCTGAGGTCAAGCCAAGCAAGCTCGCCAGACGGAATGCGCCTACGCTACGAAAAAAGGTTATTCGATTTACCTGAATACCTGACAGACCTGCGAATGTGCACGTAGCTACTGTTACGACCTACACTTATACTTTCAAAGTGCATACGTGACCAGCCGTGAGTTGATCTATAAGAAAAGTAGGTCGCGCCAGTAAAGGATGATTCACAGTAGGCCGTTCCGTGTCCGGGCCGGCCCGTTTTCTTCTAGCGAAATACGCCGGCCGTTGCGTTTGCTGTCATAGAAAACGGGCCGGCCCGGACACGGAACGGTCTACTGTGAATCATCCTTAAAGCCTTCTCCGGACGTCGGAAGCGGGTCTGATGTTCGCCGCGCGCGATACCGAAACCCAAGATTGCCAACTAGCTATTACTTTCGGATCACCCTTCGTATTATGATATGTGCAGTCCAGGAGCAAATTTCTGATTAAATAAAAAAATTGGGCACTTATCCATATTAAATGTATGTATGTATGTATGTAAAACTCTTTATTGTACATGAGTGAAACATAACAATAAAACAGTAATTACAAGAACAGTTGACATATGTACAAAGGCGAGCTTATCCCTATAAGGGATTTCTTCCAGCTAACCTTTGAGCAATTGAGTGAAGATAGGATTTATAGGCAAACCGAGAATTAAACATGTACAACACGGATATAAGTTTATCTTAATAACATCCTAATATTATACAGATAAGTGACACAAAATTATATGAATAATTATATGAATAAAAACCAAAATATAAATATATTTACAATAAAAACAAAAAATGAAAATACGTAATACAAATAGATATATATATATATATATATGCATCCACCACCACCATATCAGCCGATGGACGTCCACTGTTGGACATAGGCCTCCCCCAATTTTATGGGGGGAATTGGACCCGGGTATGTTCTAAAACTACGACCGAGACCACCGGAGGATGGGCAGCAGCATCCCTGGAGTGCGGTGGAGATACTGCGATCGCCAACCCGCATGCCAAACGTTATTTACCCCCCATAAAATTGGGGGAGGCCTATATATACATATAAATATATAATAAATAAATACCGAAATAAAGTAGTACTCGACAACCACAATTTCCTTAACTAATACTGGTAAGAATAGTTTTTCGATATGAGAAGCAAGAAGCAAAATCGCGAAATTAATCGTATACTCGAGCTCTTAATCGAATAAATGAATTAATTAATTCGATTCAACCGATGGCCGTGGACCCGGGTATGTCCTAAAACTACGACCAAGACAACCGGGGGATGGGCAGCAGCATCCCTGGAGTGCGGTGGAGATACTGCGATCGCCAACCCGCATGCCAAGCGTGGCGATTATGGCATATACCCCCCGTGAATATGGGGGAGGCCTATGTCCAGCAGTGGACGTTCTTTGGCTAATATGGTTGGTTGGTGGATGGCCGTTGGAGCGGAAAGGTTCTCTCTCGTATGGCGACTACGTATCGGAAGGCGCAGCGTGGGTAGACCCGCGCAAGGTGGACTGATGACGTGGTAAAGATCGCAGCGGAATTAAGCCATAAAGCATTCTCTACCAGTCGACCGTAAGGCAAAGCAGAAACAAAAAGGTAAAATAGGTTTAGGTAAAATCCTAAATATGTAAACCTAAATAAACCTAATAATTGTTTTTCATCATCATCCACCATATCAGCCGGAGGACGTCCACTGCTGGACACAGGCCTCCCCCAATTTAATGGGGGTTAAATGCCATAATCGCCACGCTTGGCATGCGGGTTGGCAGTCGCAGCATCTCCATCGCACTCCAGGGATGCTGCTGCCCATCCCCCGGTGGTCTTGGTCGTAGTTTTAGGACATACCCGGGTTCATCATCATCATATCAGGATAAAGACGTCAATTGCTAGAAAAAGGCCTCCCAAAGATCTTCACAATGACCGGTCTTACGCCGCCCTCATCGGTCTTACGGCTTGCCGCATTTACCAGATCGTCGTCATAAATAAGCGAAGGTGTTAGGACCTTATCATACCCGTATATGTATCTAAGGTATATGAGCTTACTTAGTTTTGAATTTAAATAATGGTGACTTCCTCGCACAACGCGTCAGCACTTCTTCGCAGCGGGGAAATGCTGCCAGCATCTTTGGCACTTTGCCGCGGGTGGTTGCCCCTTTTAAGTTTTTGCTAAATGTGTATTTTTCAGCTTTGTTTTAATTAAGTTAAGTCTAGGGTTTCTCATTTCTCGACCCATTTAGAATCTCGAGTTTCGGGAAATCTCGAGCCCAAAGTCTCGGGTTTACTCGAGTCTCGAGTCTTTTTTATAACTTTAAAATCTTGGTACATAAACATAAAAACTATAACTATGACTAGAAATACGTAAAATAAATGAAATCTTCTTTTAAACAAACATAAACTCAATTTTTACACACAAAAAATATTAAAAAAAAAACAAACAATTATTAAATTCTTTCATCAAATTCAAATCAAAACTTTTAAACTTATTAATACTGAAATCATATTTCCAGTCTTTTAATCAGTCCTAAATTGGTGTTTTTCATTGAGATTATTCGTTCCAAATTCCTAATCAGATATAGATAGCCATGACTTAGGGTTGGTATTCCACTCGTCCAATATACATTTGATCAAAGAAATTGGATGATTTCATCAAACTTGGATGGGACTCCAAAATTTGATCAAAGATTCTGATGACATTTAAGAATGATGGATGGCTAGATGTTGGCCAAGAGCAACCCCATTTTTAAAAAAAATAAATAATTAATTTGGCTACGTATGGGAAAAAACTTGAACAAAGATATTGGATAAGTGGAATGGGCCTCCGTCAAAGAAATTTGATCAAAGATTTGACAAAGATGTTCGATGAGTAGAATACCACCCTTGAGCCAAGAAACGAATTGAATTAGTTAAATTAAAATTATGTGACTATGATCTAGGATACTGTTACAATAATCATCAAAAAACACAATGTAACATTAATTAATACTGATTGAGATATATTTTTTAATCTAAATGAACTTAATGGTATCAGAAACAGAAGCAAGCTTTTAATGTCTTGAAAAATAGGCATCTATGAATTGCCGCCGCCGCAGTGCGATATCGTAGCCGGGCCGTAGGTGAAAAGGCGCGATTGACTTCAGTCTACACTTTACGTTCGGAACTCGAGAATTCTCGAGTCCCAGTAATATTTTTCTCGTCTTGAATGAAGCCAAAATTCTCGAGTTCGAGACAACTCGAGAAGAAACCCTAGTTAAGTCTGTCTTTGTTTTAATTTGCATGTTCTTGAAAATAAATAGGTAGATTTATTAATGGTCCCATTGGACCCTCTTATATTCTGCAATGCGAAAGACGTTACTCTTTATTTGGCATGTTCTGTTGTCTCACAGCGTCATAACTGCGATCATAGTATCTTGGCAGCTTAACCTACGTCCGGTGATTTGTCATCTTCGTTTTTTACCGCAGTTTCTGCAGCCAGGTGGATTGCTCACGGTCTTATCTCGAGAAAAACCATTTGCGTCATTGCAAAGACAATTTCGTTACCTTTTCCTATGGCTTCACGTGACGTTAGTAAAAATAGACGCCTATAGTTTTGGATTGCATAACTGTTTCAAAAAGTGCCAACATTGTACTTGGAAGCGAAAGCTTAAGGCGCAGTGTAGGTACTCACCCAACCGAGTTTTCAAAAAATCGTAACGTGTTTGTAGAAGATTATTTTTTAATATGCACAACAATCGTGTACGTTGTAGGGACTACATCGATTCAAAACATGGTTAACCTTTTAACCGCCGTAGTCTGATATACATATTATATAAGACACGAAATATCCAGCTCATATCACCGCAGTTTTATAAATAAGTCAAATATGTAGTATCTTTTTTACAGGGTATTCATCTCTCTCATGGATTTTAATTAGGTAAATTTATAAATAAAAGATGTGTAACTTCTTACCGGGCATATTCGATGGAAAATTCTCGGTGGTTAAAAGGGTTAAACAATGTTCGTTCCATAGAAAAAAAAACCACAAGCATGCATCTTACCGCGCCATAAAAAAATTGTACTTGACTACGTTTGTACACCAGCTATTTAATCATTTTATCTGTTTAATTATGATTCACAGTAGGCCGTTCCGTGTCCGGGCCGGCCCGTTTTCTTCTAGCGAAATACGCCGGCCGTTGCGTTTGCTGTCATAGAAAACGGGCCGGCCCGGACACGGAACGGTCTACTGTGAATCATCCTTTATGCGTAATAAAAGTAAAAAGTAAAAGTAGTTTATTCTTCAAATTAGGCATATTACATGCACCTATGAACGTCAATAAACTACCACCGATTCGGAATAATATACCTCTGCCACGAGAGGAACCGGCGTAAGAAACTCGGCGAATAAACCAATAAGTTCAGTTCAACATGTCTAACAGGCTAATTTCAATATTAATCGTCGTTGGAAAGTTTCTATAGGCATTGGTTTCAAACAACAAAACTGACCGTTGCCACAGAATAATTACGGGTAACAGTACTCAATGACTTACACACTTCTGTATGTAAGTCATTGAGCTCCTCTGTCATACAAAACATCAGTTTGACTGCTAGAAAACATCGAATCATGCTGTCCCGCTCTACCGCATAGCACCTGAGGGCCTACTCCGAACTTCGAAAACGAACTTCGTGTCGTGCCGCCCCTTTCATTCCCGTGACATACACTATATGACGGAAAGGGACGGCACGATACGAAGTTCGATTTTCGAAATTCGTAGTAGGCCCTCTGCTATGTCATCTAGTTAGGGTTGTCTCGTTTGCGCGTCAGCGCCATCGCCTAGAAACGTATTTTCACAACCGGGTTGAACAATGTGAATAGCTTAATCGAGTGGTAAGTGTATAATTTCTGAGAATGTGTGAGGATTTTCTTAAGAAACCTTTTCATCATCATCATCATCATCCTGTGTCGGTCCACTGCTGGACATAGGCCTCTCCCATGGCACGCCACTGAGCTGAACACCTCTTTCTCCCCAATCCCTGCCCACACCGCCTTACGAATAACATCGTCCCACATTCCTTGTCAATAATTTAATGATTTATGAAAATATATTTTCTTACAATCTGCTTTAGTATAAGGCTGGGTGCTGGGTTGCACCAAACCACCTGTAATCGTAAGCGGTGTTCGTTAAAATCTGAATGTATAGAAAGTTTGACAAGTTTCTATGGGATGACAGCTGTCGGCGCCATATTCAACGTTGATCGGTTTGTGATCGTAAGTTGGTGCACCTCAGCCTAAGACTCAAAACGAACATTACAGTAACTCGCAATTAAAGTTACGAAGTGACAAAGTATTAATCAGTGGTTCCGCCGGTGATTTTCTCGAACGCTGCCGGCCTAAACTCCTCAAGTAAGTAATTAATCTAAAGATTTCCTCATTAAATTAACAGAGAGGTTCCGAGAATCACTTTCACAGTCTGATGCAATGACGCGGCGCTCCTGGCATCAGCCGGCGTTATAGTCTAAGAGCTCTGACCCAGTTCTCACCCAACACGATCTACAGATATGGCATTGACATTCCGCACACTTTCAGTAGAGAAATGCACCATAATGGTACTTAACATTGAACCATGGTTTCAAGTCAAAATTGATACCAGTCTATGCCAAGAAGTTGTTAAATGAATCTCTAGTATATATTTATTTACTCACACGATGCATTGTGAAACGTTGTTTGATAAGCGTGAATAAAGATGATTTTCCATTCGTGTTGAATTATAAACTCGCTTGATCGCTTGCTCGTATGTCATTCTTATGCACTCGTCGAAGATCACCCACTTTCCCGTTCACCACTTATTACTTACTTATTTTATTTTACATAATCATCATTCGGAGTAAGTCAGGGGTGCAGCTCCTAAAGCGCTGTGAATCCGGGGGTTAAATACTAACAAAATAGAGAGCGAGTATTTCTTGAATTTTTCCCTTCAATTTTTCTATTATTATTCTAGTAGGTTTAATTTACTATTATTCGTTAAGGCAGAGGGTAGCAGATTGATTTATATAATATTTTGTTGCTATTTTCTCGCTATAGTTACTTTTTAAAATGTTTCTTTAATGAATAAATGTATTTATAATAATTACAAGATACACATTGGCGTAAAAATTATAACTAAAACCTGATTACGTAATTACAGAATGAAGATTTAATTAATTTAATTAACATTTAATTCCCGCTTATATTATTATATTTAATAATCAAACTGGTACGTGTTCTTTCAAAAACATTATTACACTACAGTATAATATCATTTTATCGTTTGACAATCAAACAGAACTTTTACAACTTGTAAACAAACAAAAAAAGGGTTGTATCTACTTATTTCAGAGCCAGAAAAGAAAAATATTGATAAAATGCGAAATTTATTATTAAGGAGAGCCTTAACTCAACCCTATCTCTTGAACTATACGGCACACTTCTCACAATCGACTCGTCGTCGTCTCTACATTCCGTAGACGACAATGCCACGATCCGAGCACGTGCCTTCAAACACCATTCGAAACTAAACTTTAACTTGATCAATACAGGGTTTAGTTTTTAATACTAAGTCCAGTGTTATATTGTATAAATAATGGAATTTATAGTATACAGCTTTAGGTTGAGTTTCCGTTGAGATGTTGGGGAGTTTGGTCGTTTTGCGTTTGAACAGGCATCAAGGAAGTCGGTTCGAAGTTTTCATTCATGCTTGAAAGTGCAAATACTGTCGTACTACACAGCGATACCATACTACGAGTTGCGCGTATACTGTTAAGTGAGTACAAGGTTAACGATCTAACGTTATCTGCACTCTGCAGTATCGTACGTTAGTCTTGTCTACTTTGAATGTATGAAGCCAATCCAAATAATAATAATAACAATTATTATCAAATTGAAAACTTATTGCTAGTGTTGACATTTTCCTTGTTCTATACATAGTTCTTACATTATTACAATTGTGATTTATACAAATGTGATTTGAATTAAAGTCCAATGAGTATTAAATTAACTTGTTTAATTTACTAATGCAATGTCTAAAATTACAAAATATGTATTTTTCAGTTTGACAACATCTCAGTGTGCTTTTGTTTACTTTTTAAAATCTGCCGACTGGCATAGACACTAAAGCAAGTCGGTATACAGCCATGCACACACTACATGGGACGATCAACATAATAAGGGCTGGTATAGACATAATGACATATTATAATATAATCCTTACAACTGATAGGGTCTTTTATTAGGTACCTATTTCTTCTTCTAGTGTCGATTGTTTCGGACTGTGCGGGACCGCCATATTTGATACTAACCCACTTTGATGTGTCTGTAATTCTGTCCATCATTTCACCATTCAAAATCAGAACTACGAAAATAAAGCACATAGCGCACCTGTGTCGAATGCAACGACCCTTTAAATACTTTTTTACCCCAGTTTAAAACTTCTTTGCTCATTCCACAGCCATAGCGAACATTGGAAGAGATTATGTAGAGTCAAGATTATGTACTTCGAAACTGTACAATGCACGGGCCGTTCAAGTTTCACAGGAAACAGGCTTAATTAAGTCCTCATCTTTTATTTTTCGCAATAAATGTGATGCACGCTGCCGCGCTCTATTTTGTGCCTTGGTTCGGCACATGAAACCCATTGGAATGTGGTTTGAATCGGATGCGAAGAACATAACTATGACGTTTTTAACACCTCAACTTTTTATTAAATCCATCAACTTGGGCGCATTTTTTTCAGTATTAGGTAATGAGAATGTTATTTCAAAGGCAAAGTTAAGTTTAGTTACCTATACAGTGAAGGTACTAACTCAATCAAGGCGAAAATATTACTCTCTTCGATTGTATTTGACCATGTTAACCTTACTATCAATGAAATCATTCCAGCAATGATCTACGCACTACCCCCAAGATCATGGCAAAATGTCATCGATTCACTCGTCGAGGTCGATCAACTGCGCCTTTTAATTAAATTTCTGTTATCTTTCAACTTTTTCTAACGTCGAAAGAACAGCTTCTGTTTTATGCATTGTATCATTTCGTAAACCTGCAATGTGAGCGGTTTTTGCAATCTTAGTGAGCTTGTGCTAAAGTTAACCGTGTTTCGGGTGACTTGGGCACATTCATCTTTTCGCTTCATACGCGTGACATGTCCTTCCTGACATAGTTGGGTACGTGGCATTATCGGTAAATTCTTAGCGATTTCGAACACTGTAAAGTGTTACTTGGCGCTATCGTCATGCTTGACGGGGGCTAGCACACAAAGTACAATATAAATACTGAGATAGAGATACCATTGAAATACTCTACATAGATCGTAGCGCCGTTGTGTATTTAGTAAAAACTAACCGCACGACCGCTGTATCCCTGTCACTTCAATATGCAAGTGCGATAGAGATAGCACCCAGTGACATCTGGTACAAACAAGTTAAACTAACATTTCCATAGAAAAATTCGTACTTCGAGCTGAAAGCCCCCTGGGCTAGCACGTACATTTGCAGACAAAACACGCGCGGCCACTCGGCGGCTTAACCCCAAAATTCGTACTTCGAGCTGAAAGCCCCCTGGGCTAGCACGTACATTTGCAGACAAAACACGCGCGGCCACTCGGCGGCTTAACCCCAAAATTCGTACTTCGAGCTGAAAGCCCCCTGGGCTAGCACGTACATTTGCAGACAAAACACGCGCGGCCACTCGGCGGCTTAACCCCAAAATTCGTACTTCGAGCTGAAAGCCCCCTGGGCTAGCACGTACATTTGCAGACAAAACACGCGCGGCCACTCGGCGGCTTAACCCCAAAATTCGTACTTCGAGCTGAAAGCCCCCTGGGCTAGCACGTACATTTGCAGACAAAACACGCGCGGCCACTCGGCGGCTTAACCCCAAAATTCGTACTTCGAGCTGAAAGCCCCCTGGGCTAGCACGTACATTTGCAGACAAAACACGCGCGGCCACTCGGCGCCTTAACCCCAAAATTCGTACTTCGAGCTGAAAGCCCCCTGGGCTAGCACGTACATTTGCAGACAAAACACGCGCGGCCACTCGGCGGCTTAACCCCAAAATTCGTACTTCGAGCTGAAAGCCCCCTGGGCTAGCACGTACATTTGCAGACAAAACACGCGCGGCCACTCGGCGGCTTAATCCCAAAATTCCAGCCACTTCATTACGGATTGAATGCTGACGATGTAGCATGAACAAATTGTCTGGCTCTATAGGATTTGGCTTAAGCTCGACAATGCAAAGCAAGCCTAGATCAGTTTTCTACAAACGGCACTGATCTGCGGTTTTCGTGTAAGGCCGTGGTCTATCTGGAAGTCTAGCAGCGGTTACATAATCTGCGTACATAAGTTTCTCGCCCGTGTTCAGCTCGTTCGGTTCGTTGTGATGGTAGCAAGAAAATGCAGGTCCCACGCTCTGAAAAGTTTCAAAACCTCGCGTTCTCGGGAGCGTTGGCTATCTCGCTGACTACCAGGTATAAGTATAACAACAAAGTAAGTAGCCATTAACTCTCTTCGGGATACATAAAAAACTGTTAAAATTTGAAACACTGTCTTATCTTACCTATGCAATTTACGTCGTGAAAAAATACTCACCATTTTCGTCATGAGAACAAAAAAACTAACTTTTCACGTTTTCATTGTAATGATTAACTTTAAACAAATTTTACGAAATCGGGCTAGTGTCACACGATTACCCGATAAGAAAACTTATCAGTGATGCGAGCTGAACCCTCTTATCAAACAGGTGATGCTCACTTATGAAGGTTATCAGTGTAACAATTTACTTATCCCATATAAGGAAAATGTCTGAATGTATGACATAAATGTATATCAATATGAAACACACGGGTTAAATTTATGTGTACACTACAGGGTATCACCCCTATAGTTTACACTTAAATTTCACCTATATACTGTGAAATAATTCTACACTACAGCCCGCTAGAAAAAAAAAACTGTTATCAATCTTACACAAATTGACCTAGCTTGAACTAGCTTAACTCGCTCAACTTTCGGCTATAATAAAAGAAACGATAATCATATCACTCTCAATCTGATGATGTCTGAATTATTTCTTGATCTGGTCTGGTCAGAACGGCGTATCATAAAAACATATTTCATTGGACGCCCTTTTTAACCTCTCTTTCCTTATACGTATAATAGATAAGAGCTTCTAATTAGGTACAGATTTCTAATTATATGCAAGATAGATAATGAGAAACGTAACTTTCCTGGAATATTCTCAACTACCATTCACCCAGTAAATTTTTAGGAAACGTATTCCTGTGTAGACTCTAAAGAAAGATCAATCATAGTCAAGTTTAGTAAGGTAGAAAAACAGTAATATCATTCTTCTAAGAATTGGCGTTACCAGTCACTTAAGTCGAAGACTGTTTAACTGTTCATACTACAATGCAATATTTAACGATCATGGCCTTAAGGGCCCTTTCCTACTTTTGCTTAGGAGATAGCGTCAGGAAATGGCTTTGAAACAGTCCAGTTTTAATTAGTAGCCATAGTACAGTCAACTACAAAAATATGGGTGTATACAACTTACTCAAAAATATGTCCCATAGCTCTTATATCGGTGGATTAAGGTTTCGGTACATATTTAAGAGAGAATTAAGTCAATACATATTTTAGCACTTGACTATACATACAAGCTTTGCTTAGCTTGGAATGGTCTAATTGTGTAAGATATTCCATAGTCTTTGGGGGAGGCCTATGTCCAGCAGTGGACGTCTTTCGGCTGATGATGATTCCATGTTTATTTACTTATTTAGTTTTATTTCTATAAGATATTGCACCTTATAGAAATAAAACTAAATATTGCATATGCACATTTCCAAAGTGTAAAATATTTGACTTCGCTGAGTTGTATCAAATTAGTCGGTTCAATAAGCGACCTTACCGTCCAAGGTAGAAGATTCAAAATCTAATGACAATTTAAATAAATTCAACTATATAGTATAGTGTGTGATAGTTATTTATAATAGAACAAAAAATTGATAACATTTTCGTTGAATTCAACATTTTTTCAAATGGGTCATACACAGAAAGCAACTTCTTGATATGTCGGTACGATATGAGAAAACTGTCAGTGCCAAATATCACTCGACTCAGTAACGCTTTTTACCGCGCCTATATTGAAATGGCCGAATCATCGACAATACCGCTAGGATAAAATACCAGCTTGAGGCGGTGGAAGCAAGCGAGAAACGTGCTAAGAAGCTAATAGGAAAATACTCTCTTTGCAATGCGAGACTGCACAGTCTAGAACATCGCCGCAAAGTTATCAATGTTTAGGTTTTCTATCGGTTGCATTTTGGGGAGTGTGCTGAGGAACTGCACAGTTTAATAACCCCCGCCCCCTTCTACCATCGGACTACCAGGGATATTCATTGGAACCGTCTCATCGTCGGCAATAAAAGCTTGTAAGAAATTTTAGATTTTTGACAGAATCTTATTTATTTATTTTTCTTAGGTTTGATTTTTTACAAAAATTTTATCAAATGTAAAATATAAAAATACACGTACAAAATATAAAAGCATTATAAAAAACCTAACCTAGAGTGCCGCCGGCAGCGAGGCGGGCCTAAGCTACCGGTGGTTAGGGCGACAGAGAGAGGAATCTCCGGACTATCCGCGCCGTGTCCAGGAGTACCGCCTTCTGTATTTGACTCTTGACCCAGCCATCTAACGAGAGTCTCTGGAGATGTTGGTCGAGACTCTTCGCTATTAGACCGTTCACAGAGACGACTATCGGGACAATAATCGTTGAATCAACATCCCACATGGCGGTTACCTCATGTGCCAAGTCTAGGTACTTGCTGACTTTGTCCTTCTCCGCTTTCACGAGGTTCTCGTCATGGGGGATGGTGATGTCAACGAGCACTGCCTGGCGCTTCAATCGATCTGTCAGCACGATATCAGGTTTGTTGGCTACAATAGTCCTGTCCGTGATGACAGATCGATCCCAATAGAGCGTTGCAAGACCATTTTCGAGAACTGGCGCAGGTGTGTACTTATAATACGGCACTTCGAAGTCCACAAGACCGTATAAAAGAGCAAGCTGCTGGTGAATAATCCTGGCCACCAAGTTAAGTCTGTGCAAGTACTCGCCGTTAGCAAGATGACTACAACCAGAAATAATATGCCTGAATACAGAATATCGAATAATATACAGAATCTTATTATTATTATTGTTTTTAAATGTGCCTTAAAAAGTTCTAGGTTATATGAACCCGGAAATAAAAACGCCGGCAGAGAATTCTAAAGAGAGGTGCGCATTATAAAAGATGATGCAATGCGCTTGGTTCGAATTAGAGGAATTTCGACCAGGTAAAGATGGTGGCCAGCCATGTATAGCCCAGTTACGTTATCACCGCGACATAGTTTAATTTATCGGGCTCTATCTACTAGTTATTTATAGTGTTATTAATTTACTCAAAATATGCATGATTAATGTCAAAATATTAGATTCGTTAATTTTCTTGGCTTAATAAAGCGGCCCGTGCGAGATGAGTAGACAAATTAGTTAATGATTTTAATGAGCCTCGGCGCGTGCTAACTCGTGACTCAGCTCGTGACATTATGGAGTGACGAGAAATGTCACGTGACAGAAATGTGATTGTGATAAATTATATTTATAGGTGCATTCGATGAAACCGGATGTTTATCTATTTTGGACTCTATTTCTATTGAGTAAGAGTTCAAAAGTGACATACATTTAATTTTTTCGACTTACATACGTTTAATAAGAGAGTTATGAAGGAATATAGATACGAATAAGTAATACGAATAAGCCATTTGAAGGTAATATTTAATTATTGGTTAGTGACCCTGCTTACGGAGCTGATGGTCCAGAGTTCGAATCCCACTGAGGGCAAATATTTGTGTGATAAGCATCAATATTTGTTTCTGAGTCTTCGACGTTCTGTATTGTATTTATATCTGTTAAATATATCATCGTCTAGTACCCATAACATATATTATACCGCTTTGAGTGGTTACTAACTGAGCGTCCCCGTGCTTTGGAAGGCACGTTAAGCCGTTGATCCCGGCTGCTGTCTACGACAGCAGTCGTTAAGCCAAGTTAGAGGCCTTCGGGTGGCTTGAGAACTTCTAACAGTCAAGTTGCCCACTCACTTGACAAGGGGGGTCGAAGTTGCACCACGTCCGTAGGGAGTCAAAAATCAAAATCAATAATTTTATTCTGCAAACAGGCCACAAGGGCACTTTTACAAGTCAACACATGAATTATACAATTAAATAAATTGACAATGATAATTATTATGTTTTCAAAACACAATTGCAGAACTAAAAAAAGTAGACAATAATAATAATAATAATGATTTCAAAACTATAGTGATTAACAAACTCACAATATTCAATTAAAATAAACTTACAATACATTATATTAAAAAAAATTAGGGACGTATATATACGGTCTCTGTCCGAATACAAAAAAGTATATACAATAAATGTAATATCTCAGAGATGTATATGGTCTCTGAGTACCCACCGTTACCCTACACGTGACCCCTGGGTGGTGCTAAAAGTGCAACAAACATGGCCAACTGTGTCGTCAGGGGCACGGCGTATTGCTTCGCCACGCTCAGAAGTATAAATATTATTGAGTTAAGCCAAGTTAGAGGCCTTCGGGCGGCTTGAGAACTTCTAACAGTCAAGTTGCCCACTCACTTGACAAAGGGGGGTCGAAGTTGCACCACGTCCGTAGGGAGTACCCACCGTTACCCTACACGTGACCCCTGGGTGGTGCTAAAAGTGCAACAAACATGGCAACCGTACTTGTCTTCTCGAAGATCTCACGGTTCGTAAATAATTGCCATACGATTAATAATAATACTATAATGGTAGTTCGATTTGTGTGAGACTATCCCCCTAATATAATGAACGGGTAGAAGACAGCCGGGGCGTCCTCGGATCACATGGAGGCGATCAGTTGAGAAGGAGGCTGGCTCAACTGGTCTCGGCTGGAAAGAATGGAGAACTCTTCTGCGAGCCATATGTCCCTAATGAGGGACAACAGGAACACATCGTTATCATCCCCCTAATATTTATTACTTGTTTGTGCAACGAGAATGGAATTTCTTTGCCTCTGGTACCATTAATAGTCAATGTACAACGTATAGCGTGATGATTTTAAAATTTATATACAGGATGCTGTTTGTGGAGTCCGGTTTGTTCATGCTTGCAAGGGCATGATTAATACCTTAAAATACTAGTGTTATTTTATTGGAGATTGACGAGCGACATCATCCTGTTTTGGATTAATTTTATTGTTATTGACGCTTAGAGACCTTATACATCTCTGAGAATATTAAATTACTTAAGTGCTATTTTCATTTACTACTTATTTTAATTTAGACGCTTAGAGACCATGTACATCTCTAAGGACTTAGGAATAATGGACGCTCAGAGACCATATACATCTCTGAGATATTAAATTTATTGTATATACTTTTGTGTATTCGGACAGGGACCGTATATATAGGTCACTAATTTTTTTTTTATATAATGTATTATAAGTTAATTTTAATTGAATATTGTGAGTTTGTTAATCACTATAGTTTTGAAATCATTATTATTATTGTCTACTTTTTTTTAGTTCTGCAATTCTGTTTTGAAAACATAATAATTATCATTGTCAATTTATTTAATTGTATAATTCATGTGTTGACTTGTAAAAGTGCCCTTGTGGCCTATTTGCAAAATAAAATTTTTGATTTTTTGATTTTTGATTTTGGATGTGCAGCAATTATTTCCAAGTGGTTTCAATTGAAAATGAGTTTTTTTTGGTATTTTTTATGCAAATATAGCTTACGTGTATTTTGTACTCTTCTATATCCAACTCTTTGATAAATAACTCTTTAAAAAATGTTGGTTAATAAAATTACTTAAATCCCAAAATTACCGTTTAAAGCCAAAAATACAACAACTATTGTGAGTCTTACCTAGATCCTACCTCAAAATCAGCATTGACTGCCGCGCTTTAATTTCAGAAGTCATAACTTCAGATTGAAATTTCTCCGGTATTGATGTTTTTTTAAAGAAGATGATCCATTTACAGCCCGTAACTGTGTTATGTCTTTTTCACTCTTTTAAAACATTTTCTTTTATACAAACTTTGTGCTGAATTTACAAATGCAGCAGGAAAATAATTAGCCAATTAGGTGCAGCCCTTTTGAAGTTATGCGCGAATAGGTACATTCAGAGAAATTATTTTTATTTATACGAGTATAGTTTAAAAGAGGTGAACTAATTATTGTGTATTATAATTAGGTATCAGATATCGGGACGTATACTTTAAAGATCTTAAATAATTTAATGTCTAGATCAAATCGAATTACGTTAGCCATTTAAGAGGACCTTCTGGTTCCATCACAGATCAATTTATGGTACCAAATTGTTGCATTGGCATCTACGAATATAATACATATAAATAAATAAATAAAATAAAATGCCTTTCTATTCCGTAACCACTTATACAAACTATTTCTAAACTAAATACTTTTTTTAATATATTACATACAGTAGTAATAAACATTAAACACGATAAAAAAAGACGGAAAGGCCAATAATAAAAGCGAACCTATGTCTTTAACGGAACGAACGGACGGAAGATACCGTCAGCGGCATTGCTTCGTTAATTCCTAGTACTCCTATGTGTGTTTCAGTTCACCTCTTGAAGAGCAGCCGCCTGATTTCTAATATTCGATAAAGCCACCGGCGCTATGGGATTTTTTCCTACTCAGTGGGAATTCCTTTCACGGCTGCAGTTTGTAGAAAACGCCATTATTGCATGCCAGCGCCAGATAAGGCGGTAAGGATAAAGATTACATGCAAACAGAACCGACTATTCATTCATAGGTTATAAACCTAGTTCTGCTATCATAGCGATCTAGCTGGTATGGTTATTACAGCTAGCCTATGTATAAAGCGTATGTAAACGTTGTATTATCGCCATCACATCATTATCATATTTGGCTGAGGAATGTCCACGTCTACTGCTAGCATAGAGTGCCACAATGGCCGGTCCTGCGCCGCCCGCATCCAGAGGGCCTACTCCGAACTTCGAAAATCGAACTTCGTGTCGTGCCGTCCTTTTCACTCTCGTGTTATACACTATATGATGGAAAGGGATGGCACGATACGAAGTCCGATTTTCGAACCCGCGACCTTTACCGGTCATCAGTCTACCTTGTGAGGGGTTTTCCCACGCTGCGCCTTTCGGTAGGGTTCGTCACCCGAGAACCTTTCTGCCTCGACGGCCATCACATATAGCGTTTCAAACACGTAACTGAATACAACTTTACTATCAAGGTGTTAAACGTGGCCTTTTGAATGCCAAAGGCGGCAGATCACGCCATCGGAAATTCGTGCCACCGACGTCAATGGACCCGGGTATGTCCTTAAACTACGACCAAGACTACCGGGGAATGGGCAGCAGCATTCCTAGAGTGCGGTGGAGATACTGCGATCGCCAACCCGCATGCCGAGCGTGGCGATTATGGCATTTACCCCCCATGAAATTGGGGGAGGCCTATGTCCAGCAGTGGACGTCCTAGGGCTGATGTGGTGGTGGTGGACGTCAATTGACGGCTGTTCAAAAGCTATGAAGTACCACTCCTAAAACCCTTTATGATGTTTTCGGATTATTGCTTAGCTTATCTTTATTTTATGGCTGTGTCGTCAGGGGCACGGCGTGTTGCTTCGCCACGCTCAGAAGTATAAATATTATTGAGTTAAGAACTTCTAACAGTCAAGTTGCCCACTCACTTGACAAAGGGGGGTCGAAGTTGCACCACGTCCGTAGGGAGTACCAACCGTTACCCTACACGTGACCCCTGGGTGGTGCTAAAAGTGCAACAAAAACTGGCAACCGTACTTGTCTTCTCGAAGATCTCACGGTTCGTAAATAAATGCCATACGATAAAAAAAAATTGAGTTATTCTTGTATGTTTCAATAGTGAGTAGTTTCAAGTTTCAAGTAACCCACTGTCAACGCCGGATACGAGTAAAGGATGATTCACAGTAGACCGTTCCGTGTCCGGGCCGGCCCGTTTTCTATTACAGCAAACGCAACGGCCGGCACCGGTGTGAAGTTAGCGGCTAAAGTTAGCGGCCGCCTATAACCCGACCAGATCAAGAAGTCAATATTTTATAATATTCGATACTTTTGAAAAAAAGGTCTAAGAACACAGCAAAGCCACATAGGACATTAAAAACTTCAAGACAAAATACATAAATATTACGCTGATCGAAAATTTACACGAAAAAAATTTGGCCGCTAACTTTTCAACATATCGGCCGAAATCGATTATATTAAATACCTCAATTTTTCGTTAGATAAATGGACGGTTAAGGAAATACTGAAACATGATAAGTACAGCAAGTATACAGCTTGTATGGTGCAGAAAGTTGGAAGTGGTACTCGCTGGTTTACTGGGTCAAAGGGGGTCACCAAGGAAATCCTACCTGTTTCTCAAATCACTCGCGGTTTTCATAGATTTTCGACATGAACGACGGCAAGCGAGGGATTTTGGACATCTAAATCAGTTAAGCCACAAACCAAGCTATCATTTTATACATATTCCAGAGTGATACTCTATCGTTTAGATAGATCGACTCAGACGAGAACACAAGAGAAAATAAATTGATATTTCGTTCATTGTTACTAAGTTAAACGGCAGGCAAGAAGGTTTTGATACATATTACGTACATCTTAACTGTCAAGCTGTATGTGACAGAAATTTGAAAGTGGTACTCGGTCGTTTACTGGGTCAAAAGGGGGGGGAGACCAAGGAAATCCTACCTGATTCTCAAACCACTCGCGGTTTTCATAGATTATGGACTTGAAAGACGGCAAGCAAGGGATTTTGGACATCTAAATGAGTTAGGCCAAAAATTAAGCTGTCATAACATATATATTCCAGAGTGATACTCGATCGTTTAGATGGGTCGACACAGACAAGAACAAACGACAAATTTTTTTAAAAAATTAATTTATATTTTCTTCATTATCACTAAGTTAAACGGCAGGGAAGAAGATTTTGAAACCTATTACGTACAGCTAAACTATCAAGCATTATGTGGCAAAACTATAAAAGTGATACTCGGTCGTTTACTGGGTCAAATGGGGTCAGCAACTAAATTCTGCATGTTTCTCAGAATACTCGCGGTTTTCATAGAGTATTGACATGAAAGACGGTAAGCAAGGGATTTTGGGCATCAGAATCGTTCAGATCGCAGAGAAATTTATCATATCGTATATATCCCAGAGTGATACTCGATCGTTTTCATGGATCGACTCAGACGAGAACACAAGAGAAAATATTTTGAAAATAAATTGATATTTCGTTCATTGTTACTAAGTTAAACGGCAGACAAGAAGATTTTGAAACCTATCACGTACAGCTTAACTATCAAGCTATATGTGACAGAAATTTAAAAGTGGTACTCGGTCGTTTACTGGGTCAAAAGGGAGGGAGACCAAGGAAATCCTACCTGATTCTCAAACCACTCGCGGTTTTCATAGATTATGGACTTGAAAGACGGCAAGCAAGGGATTTTGGACATCTAAATGAGTTAGGCCACAAATTAAGCTATCATAACATATATATTCCAGAGTGATACTCGAGCGTTTAGATGGATCGACTCAGACGAGAACACACGACAAAATAATTTTTAAAATTAATTTATATTTTCTTCATTATCACTAAGTTAAACGGCAGGGAAGAAGATTTTGAAACCT
Organism: Notocelia uddmanniana; assembly: GCA_905163555.1. Classification (NCBI taxonomy): domain Eukaryota; kingdom Metazoa; phylum Arthropoda; class Insecta; order Lepidoptera; family Tortricidae; genus Notocelia; species Notocelia uddmanniana. Next base: position 32,493,681 of record LR991055.1, read on the forward strand.
ATTACGTACAGCTAAACTATCAAGCTGTATGTGGCAAAAGTATAAAAGTGATACTCGGTCGTTTACTGGGTCAAATGGGGTCAGCAACTAAATTCTGCATGTTTCTCAGAATACTCGCGGTTTTCATAGAGTATTGACATGAAAGACGGCAAGCAAGGGATTTTGGGCATCAGAATCGTTCAGATCGCAGAGAAATCTATCATATTATATACATTCCAGAGTGATACTCGATCGTTTAGATGAATCGCCTCAGACGAGAACACAAGGGATAAGAATTTTTAAATTAATTGCTATTACGTTCATTATCACTTAGTTAAACGGATGACAAGAAGGTTTTGATACAAATTGCGTACAGCTAAACTATCAAGCTATATGTGGCAGAAATTTGAAAGTGGTACTCGAACGTCAACTGGGTCAAAGGGGGTCACCAAGGAAATCCTACCTGTTTCTCAAATCACTCGCGGTTTTCATAGATTTTCGACATGAACGACGGCAAGCAAGGGATTTTGGACATCTAAATCGGTTAAGCCACATACTAAGCTTTCATTTTATACATATTTCAGAGTGATACTCGATCGTTTAGATAGATCGACTCAGACGAGAACACACGACAAAATAATTTTTAAAATTAATTTATATTTTCTTAATTATCACTAAGTTAAACGGCAGGGAAGAAGATTTTGAAACCTATTACGTACAGCTAAACTATCAAGCTGTATGTGGCAAAACTATAAAAGTGATACTCGGTCGTTTACTGGGTCAAATGGGGTCAGCAAGTAAATTCTGCATGTTTCTCAGGACACTCGCGGTTTTCATAGAGTATTGACATGAAAGACGGCAAGCAAGGGATTTTGGGCATCAGAATCGTTCAGATCGCAGAGAAATCTATCATATTATATACATTCCAGAGTGATACTCGATCGTTTAGATGAATCGCCTCAGACGAGAACACAAGGGATAAGAATTTTTAAATTAATTGCTATTACGTTCATTATCACTTAGTTAAACGGATGACAAGAAGGTTTTGATACAAATTGCGTACAGCTAAACTATCAAGCTATATGTGGCAGAAATTTGAAAGTGGTACTCGAACGTCAACTGGGTCAAAGGGGGTCACCAAGGAAATCCTACCTGTTTCTCAAATCACTCGCGGTTTTCATAGATTTTCGACATGAACGACGGCAAGCAAGGGATTTTGGACATCTAAATCGGTTAAGCCACATACTAAGCTTTCATTTTATACATATTTCAGAGTGATACTCGATCGTTTAGATAGATCGACTCAGACGAGAACACACGACAAAATAATTTTTAAAATTAATTTATATTTTCTTAATTATCACTAAGTTAAACGGCAGGGAAGAAGATTTTGAAACCTATTACGTACAGCTAAACTATCAAGCTGTATGTGGCAAAACTATAAAAGTGATACTCGGTCGTTTACTGGGTCAAATGGGGTCAGCAAGTAAATTCTGCATGTTTCTCAGGACACTCGCGGTTTTCATAGAGTATTGACATGAAAGACGGCAAGCAAGGGACTTTGGGCATCAGAATCGTTTAGATCGCAGAGAAATCTATCATATTATATACATTCCAGAGTGATACTCGATCGTTTAGATGAATCGCCTCAGACGAGAACACAAGGGCTAAGAATTTTTAAATTAATTGATATTCCGTTCATTATCACTTAGTTAAACGGATGACAAAAAGGTTTTGATACAAATTGCGTACAGATAAACTATCAAGCTGTATGTGGCAGAAATTTGAAAGTGGTACTCGAACGTCAACTGGGTCAAAGGGGGTCACCAAGGAAATCCTACCTGTTTCTCAAATCACTCGCGGTTTTCATAGATTTTCGACATGAACGACGGCAAGCAAGGGATTTTTGACATCTAAATCAGTTAAGACACATACTAAGCTATCATTTTATGCATATTACAGAGTGATACTCGATCGTTTAGATAGATTGACTCAGACGTGAACACAAGAGAAAATAATTTTGTAAAGAAATTGATATTTCGTTCATTGTTACTGAGTTAAACGGCAGGCAAGAAGGTTTTGATACGTATTACGTACATTCTAACTGTCAACCTAGATGTGGCAGAAATTTAAAAGTGGTACTCGGTCGTTTACTGGGCAAAGGGGGTCACCAAGGAATTCCTACCTGTTTTTCAAACTACTCGCAATTTTCATTGATTATCGAAATGAAAGACGGCAAGCAAGGGATTTTAGGCATCTAAATCAGTTAAGCCACAAAACTAGATTTCTGTACATACACATTCTAGAGTGATACTCGATCGTTTAGATGTATCGACTCAGACGAGAACACAAAGATAACATTTTTTTTTAATTAATTGTTGTTTCGTTTATTATCACTAAGTAAAACGGCAGGCAAGAAGGATTTGATACGTATTACGTACAGCTAAACTGTCAACCTAGATGTGGCTTAATTTTGAAAGTGGTACTAGGTCGTTTACTGGGTCAAAAGGGGAGAAGACCAAGGAAATCCTACCTGATTCTCAAACCAATCGCGGTTTTCATAGATTCTGGACTTCAAAGACGGCAAGCAAGGGATTTTGGACATCTAAATGAGTTAGGCCACAAATTAAGCTATCATAACATATATATTCCAGAGTGATACTCGAGCGTTTAGATGGATCGACTCAGACGAGAACACACGACAAAATAATTTTTAAAATTAATTTATATTTTCTTCATTATCACTAAGTTAAACGGCAGGGAAGAAGATTTTGAAACCTATTACGTACAGCTAAACTATCAAGCTGTATGTGGCAAAAGTATAAAAGTGATACTCGGTCGTTTACTGGGTCAAATGGGGTCAGCAACTAAATTCTGCATGTTTCTCAGAATACTCGCGGTTTTCATAGAGTATTGACATGAAAGACGGCAAGCAAGGGATTTTGGGCATCAGAATCGTTCAGATCGCAGAGAAATCTATCATATTATATACATTCCAGAGTGATACTCGATCGTTTAGATGAATCGCCTCAGACGAGAACACAAGGGATAAGAATTTTTAAATTAATTGCTATTCCGTTCATTATCACTTAGTTAAACGGATGACAAGAAGGTTTTGATACAAATTGCGTACAGCTAAACTATCAAGCTGTATGTGGCAGAATATTGAAAGTGGTACTCGAACGTCAACTGGGTCAAAGGGGGTCACCAAGGAAATCCTACCTGTTTCTCAAATCACTCGCGGTTTTCACAGAGTTTCGACATGAACGACGGCAAGCAAGGGATTTTGGACATCTAAATCGGTTAAGCCACATACTAAGCTTTCATTTTATACATATTTCAGAGTGATACTCGATCGTTTAGATAGATCGACTCAGACGAGTACACACGACAAAATAATTTTTAAAATTAATTTATATTTTCTTAATTATCACTAAGTTAAACGGCAGGGAAGAAGATTTTAAAACCTATTACGTACAGCTAAACTATCAAGCTGTATGTGGCAAAACTATAAAAGTGATACTCGGTCGTTTACTGGGTCAAATGGGGTCAGCAAGTAAATTCTGCATGTTTCTCAGGACACTCGCGGTTTTCATAGAGTATTGACATGAAAGACGGCAAGCAAGGGACTTTGGGCATCAGAATCGTTTAGATCGCAGAGAAATCTATCATATTATATACATTCCAGAGTGATACTCGATCGTTTAGATGAATCGCCTCAGACGAGAACACAAGGGATAAGAATTTTTAAATTAATTGATATTCCGTTCATTATCACTTAGTTAAACGGATGACAAGAAGGTTTTGATACAAATTGCGTACAGCTAAACTATCAAGCTGTATGTGGCAGAAATTTGAAAGTGGTACTCGAACGTCAACTGGGTCAAAGGGGGTCACCAAGGAAATCCTACCTGTTTCTCAAATCACTCGCGGTTTTCATAGATTTTCGACATGAACGACGGCAAGCAAGGGATTTTTGACATCTAAATCAGTTAAGACACATACTAAGCTATCATTTTATACATATTACAGAGTGATACTCGATCGTTTAGATAGATTGACTCAGACGTGAACACAAGAGAAAATAATTTTGTAAAGAAATTGATATTTCGTTCATTGTTACTGAATTAAACGGCAGGCAAGAAGGTTTTGATACGTATTACGTACATTTTAACTGTCAACCTAGATGTGGCAGAAATTTAAAAGTGGTACTCGGTCGTTTACTGGGCAAAGGGGGTCACCAAGGAATTCCTACCTGTTTTTCAAACTACTCGCAATTTTCATTGATTATCGACATGAAAGACGGCAAGCAAGGGATTTTAGGCATCTAAATCAGTTAAGCCACAAAACAAGCTTTCATTACATACACATTCTAGAGTGATACTCGATCGTTTAGATGTATCGACTCAGACGAGAACACAAAGATAACATTTTTTTTTAATTAATTGTTGTTTCGTTTATTATCACTAAGTAAAACGGCAGGCAAGATGGATTTGATACGTATTACGTACAGCTAAACTGTCAACCTAGATGTGGCTTAATTTTGAAAGTATTACTAGGTCGTTTACTGGGTCAAAAGAGGAGAAGACCAAGGAAATCCTACCTGATTCTCAAACCAATCGCGGTTTTCATAGATTCTGGACTTCAAAGACGGCAAGCAAGGGATTTTGGACATCTAGATCAATTCATCCACAAACCAAGCTATCGTCACATACATATTCCAGAGTGATACTCGATCGTTTAGATGGATCGAGTCAGACGCGAACACAAGGGAAGGAAATTTTAAAAATTAGTTGATATTTCGTTTATTATCACTAAGTAAAACGGCAGGCAAGAAGGTTTTGATACATATTACGTACAGCTAAACTGTTAACCTAGATGTGGCAGAAATATAAAAGTGGTACTCGGTCGTTTACTGGGCAAAGGGGGTCACCAAGGAATTCCTACCTGTTTTTCAAACTACTCGCAATTTTCATTGATTATCGACATGAAAGACGGCAAGCAAGGGATTTTAGGCATCTAAATCAGTTAAGCCACAAAACAAGCTTTCATTACATACACATTCTAGAGTGATACTCGATCGTTTAGATGTATCGACTCAGACGAGAACACAAAGAAAACATTTTTTTTTACTCTATTGTTGTTTCGTTTATTATCACTAAGTAAAACGGCAGGCAAGAAGGATTTGATACGTATTACGTACAGCTAAACTGTCAACCTAGATGTGGCTTAATTTTGAAAGTGGTACTAGGTCGTTTACTGGGTCAAAAGGGGGGGAGACCAAGGAAATCCTACCTGATTCTCAAACCAATCGCGGTTTTCATAGATTCTGGACTTCAAAGACGGCAAGCAAGGCATTTTGGACATCTAGATCAATTGATCCACAAACCAAGCTATCGTAACATACATATTCCAGAGTGATACTCGATCGTTTAGATGGATCGAGTCAGACGCGAACACAAGGGAAGGAAATTTTAAAAATTAGTTGATATTTCGTTTATTATTACTAAGTAAAACGGCAGGCAAGAAGGTTTTGATACGTATTACGTACAGCTTAACTGGTAACCTAGATGTGGCAGAAATAAAAAAGTGGTACTCGGTCGTTTACTGGGCAAAGGGGGTCTCCAAGGAATTCCTACCTGTTTTTCAAACTACTCGCAATTTTCATTGATTATCGACATGAAAGACGGCAAGCAAGGGATTTTAGGCATCTAAATCAGTTAAGCCACAAACCAAGCTTTCATTACATACACATTCTAGAGTTATACTCGATCGTTTAGATGTATCGACTCAGACGAGAACACAAAGAAAACATTTTTTTTTAATTAATTGTTGTTTCGTTTATTATCACTAAGTAAAACGGCAGGCAAGAAGGATTTGATACGTATTACGTACAGCTAAACTGTCAACCTAGATGTGGCTTAATTTTGAAAGTGGTACTAGGTCGTTTACTGGGTCAAAAGGGGAGAAGACCAAGGAAATCCTACCTGATTCTCAAACCAATCGCGGTTTTCATAGATTCTGGACTTCAAAGACGGCAAACAAGGGATTTTGGACATCTAAATGCATTAGGCCACAAATTAAGCTATCATAACATATATATTCCAGTGTGATACTCGAGCGTTTAGATGGATTGACTCAGACGAGAACACACGACAAAATAATTTTTAAAATTAATTTATATTTTCTTAATTATCACTAAGTTAAACGGCAGGGAAGAAGATTTTGAAACCTATTACGTACAGCTAAACTATCAAGCTGTATATGGCAAAACTATAAAAGTGATACTCGGTCGTTTACTGGGTCAAATGGGGTCAGCAAGTAAATTCTGCATGTTTCTCTGGACACTCGCGGTTTTCATAGAGTATTGACATGAAAGACGGCAAGCAAGGGATTTTGGGCATCAGAATCGTTCAGATCGCAGAGAAATCTATCATATTATATACATTCCAGAGTGATACTCGATCGTTTAGATAGATCGACTCAGACGAGAACACAAGAGAAAATAATATGAAAATAAATTGATATTTCGTTCATTGTTACTAAGTTAAACGGCAGGCAAGAAGGTTTTGATACATATTACGTACATCTTAACTGTCAAGCTGTATGTGACAGAAATTTGAAAGTGGTACTCGGTCGTTTACTGGGTCAAAAGGGGGGAGACCAAGGAAATCCTACCTGATTCTCAAACCACTCGCGGTTTTCATAGATTATGGACTTGAACGACGGCAAGCAAGGGATTTTGGACATCTAAATGAGTTAGGCCAAAAATTAAGCTGTCATAACATATATATTCCAGAGTGATACTCGATCGTTTAGATGGGTCGACTCAGACGAGAACACACGACAAATTTTTTTTAAAAATTAATTTATATTTTCTTCATTATCACTAAGTTAAACGGCAGGGAAGAAGATTTTGAAACCTATTACGTACAGCTAAACTATCAAGCTGTATGTGGCAAAACTATAAAAGTGATACTCGGTCGTTTACTGAGTCAAAGGGGGTCAGCAACTAAATTCTGCATATTTCTCAGGACACTCGCGGTTTTCAGAGAGTATTGACATGAAAGACGGCATGCAAGTGATTTTGGGCATCAGAATCGTTCAGATTGCAGAAAAATTTATCACATCGTATATATCCCAGAGTGATACTCGATCGTTTTGATGGATCGACTCAGACGAGAACACAAGAGAAAATAATTTTGAAAATAAATTGATATTTCGTTCATTGTTACTAAGTTAAACGGCAGGCAAGAAGATTTTGAAACCTATCACGTACAGCTTAACTATCAAGCTATATGTAACAGAAATTTGAAAGTGGTACTCGGTCGTCTACTGGGTCAAAAGGGAGGGAGACCAAGGAAATCCTACCTGATTCTCAAACCACTCGCGGTTTTCATAGATTATGGACTTAAAAGACGGCAAGCAAGGGATTTTGGACATCTAAATGAGTTAGGCCACAAATTAAGCTATCATAACATATATATTCCAGAGTGATACTCGGACGTTTAGAAGGATCGACTCAGACGAGAACACACGACAAAATATTTGTTATAATTAATTTATATTTTCTTAATTATCACTAAGTTAAACGGCAGGGAAGAAGATTTTGAAACCTATTACGTACAGCTAAACTATCAAGCTGTATGTGGCAAAAGTATAAAAGTGATACTCGGTCGTTTACTGGGTCAAATGGGGTCAGCAACTAAATTCTGCATGTTTCTCAGAATACTCGCGGTTTTCATAGAGTATTGACATGAAAGACGGCAAGCAAGGGATTTTGGGCATCAGAATCGTTCAGATCGCAGAGAAATCTATCATATTATATACATTCCAGAGTGATACTCGATCGTTTAGATGAATCGCCTCAGACGAGAACACAAGGGCTAAGAATTTTTAAATTAATTGATATTCCGTTCATTATCACTTAGTTAAACGGATGACAAAAAGGTTTTGATACAAATTGCGTACAGATAAACTATCAAGCTGTATGTGGCAGAAATTTGAAAGTGGTACTCGAACGTCAACTGGGTCAAAGAGGGGTCACGAAGGAAATCCTACCTGTTTCTCAAATCACTCGCGGTTTTAATAGATTTTCGACATGAACGACGGCAAGCAAGGGATTTTTGACATCTAAATCAGTTAAGCCACATACTAAGCTATCATTTTATACATATTCCAGAGTGATACTCGATCGTTTAGATAGATTAACTCAGACGAGAACACAAGAGAAAATAATTTTGTAAATAAATTGATATTTCGTTCATTGTTACTGAGTTAAACGGCAGGCAAGAAGGTTTTGATACGTATAACGTACATTTTAACTGTCAACCTAGATGTGGCAGAAATTTAAAAGTGGTACTCTGTCGTTTACTGGGCAAAGCGGGTCACCAAGGAATTCCTACCTGTTTTTCATTCTACTCGCAATTTTCATTGATTATCGACATGAAAGACGGCAAGCAAGGGATTTTAGGCATCTAAATCAGTTAAGCCACAAACCAAGCTTTCATTACATGCACATTCTAGAGTGATACTCTATCGTTTAGATAGATCGACTCAGACGAGAACACACGACAAAATAATTTTTAAAATTAATTTATATTTTCTTAATTATCACTAAGTTAAACGGCAGGGAAGAAGATTTTGAAACCTATTACGTACAGCTAAACTATCAAGCTGTATGTGGCAAAAGTATAAAAGTGATACTCGGTCGTTTACTGGGTCAAATGGGGTCAGCAACTAAATTCTGCATGTTTCTCAGAATACTCGCGGTTTTCATAGAGTATTGACATGAAAGACGGCAAGCAAGGGATTTTGGGCATCAGAATCGTTCAGATCGCAGAGAAATCTATCATATTATATACATTCCAGAGTGATACTCGATCGTTTAGATGAATCGCCTCAGACGAGAACACAAGGGCTAAGAATTTTTAAATTAATTGATATTCCGTTCATTATCACTTAGTTAAACGGATGACAAAAAGGTTTTGATACAAATTGCGTACAGATAAACTATCAAGCTGTATGTGGCAGAAATTTGAAAGTGGTACTCGAACGTCAACTGGGTCAAAGGGGGTCACGAAGGAAATCCTACCTGTTTCTCAAATCACTCGCGGTTTTAATAGATTTTCGACATGAACGACGGCAAGCAAGGGATTTTTGACATCTAAATCAGTTAAGCCACATACTAAGCTATCATTTTATACATATTCCAGAGTGATACTCGATCGTTTAGATAGATTGACTCAGACGAGAACACAAGAGAAAATAATTTTGTAAATAAATTGATATTTCGTTCATTGTTACTGAGTTAAACGGCAGGCAAGAAGGTTTTGATACGTATAACGTACATTTTAACTGTCAACCTAGATGTGGCAGAAATTTAAAAGTGGTACTCGGTCGTTTACTGGGCAAAGCGGGTCACCAAGGAATTCCTACCTGTTTTTCAAACTACTCGCAATTTTCATTGATTATCGACATGAAAGACGGCAAGCAAGGGATTTTAGGCATCTAAATCAGTTAAGCCACAAACCAAGCTTTCATTACATACACATTCTAGAGTGATACTCGATCGTTTAGATGTATCGACTCAGACGAGAACACAAAGATAACATTTTTTTTTAATTAATTGTTGTTTCGTTTATTATCACTAATTAAAACGGCAGGCAAGAAGGTTTTGATACGTATTACGTACAGCTAAACTGTCAACCTAGATGTGGCTTAATTTTGAAAGTGGTACTAGGTCGTTTACTGGGTCAAAAGGGGGGGAGACCAAGGAAATCCTACCTGATTCTCAAACCAATCGCGGTTTTCATAGATTCTGGACTTCAAAGACGGCAAGCAAGGGATTTTGGACATCTAAATGAGTTAGGCCACAAATTAAGCTATCATAACATATATATTCCAGTGTGATACTCGAGCGTTTGGATGGATTGACTCAGACGAGAACACACGACAAAATAATTTTTAAAATTAATTTATATTTTCTTAATTATCACTAAGTTAAACGGCAGGGAAGAAAATTTTGAAAACTACTACGTACAGCTAAACTATCAAGCTGCATGTGGCAAAACTATAAAAGTGATACTCTGTCGTTTACTGGGTCAAATGGGGTCAGCAATTAAATTCTGCATGTTTCTCAGGACACTCGCGGTTTTCATAGAGTATTGACATTAAAGACGGCAAGCAAGGGATTTCGGGCATCAGAATCGTTCAGATTGCAGAGAAGTCTATCATATTATATACATTCCAGAGTGATACTCGATCGTTTAGATGAATCGAATCAGACGAGAACACAAGGAATAAGAATTTTTAAATTAATTGATATTCCGTTCATTATCACTTAGTTAAACGAATGACAAGAAGATTTTGATACAAATTGCGTACAGCTTAACTATCAAGATGTATGTGGCAGAAATTTGAAAGTGGTACTAGAACGTCAACTGGGTCAAAGGGGGTCACCAAGGAAATCCTACCTGTTTCTCAAATCACTCGCGGTTTTCATAGAGTTTCGACATGAACGACGGCAAGCAAGGTATTTTGGACATCTAAATCAGTTAAGCCACATACTAAGCTATCATTTTATACATATTCCAGAGTGATACTCGATCGTTTAGATAGATTGACTCAGACGAGAACACAAGAGAAAATAATTTTGTAAATAAATTGATATTTCGTTCATTGCTACTGAGTTAAACGGCAGGCAAGAAGGTTTTGATACGTATTACGTACATTTTAACTGTCAACCTAGATGTGGCAGAAATTTAAAAGTGGTACTTGGTCGTTTACTGAGCAAAGGGGGGGGGGGTCACCAAGGAATTCCTACCTGTTTTTCAAACTACTCGCAATTTTCAATGATTATCGACATGAAAGACGGCAAGCAAGGGATTTTAGGCATCTAAATCAGTTAAGCCACAAACCAAGCTTTCATTACATACACATTCTAGAGTGATACTCCATCGTTGAGATGTATCGACTCAGACGAGAACACAAAGATAACATTTTTTTTAAATTAATTGTTGTTTCGTTTATTATCACTAAGTAAAACGGCAGGCAAGAAGGATTTGATACGTATTACGTACAGCTAAACTGTCAACCTAGATGTGGCTTAATTTTGAAAGTGGTACTAGGTCGTTTACTGGGTCAAAAGGGGGAGAGACCAAGGAAATCCTACCTGATTCTCAAACCAATCGCGGTTTTCATAGATTCTGGACTTCAAAGACGGCAAGCAAGGGATTTTGGACATCAAGATCAATTCATCCACAAACCAAGCTATCGTAACATACATATTCCAGAGTGATACTCGATCGTTTAGATGGATCGAGTCAGACGCGAACACAAGGGAAGGAAATTTTAAAAATTTGTTGATATTTCGTTTATTATCACTTAGTAAAACGGCAGGCAAGAAGGTTTTGATACATATTACGTACATGTTAACCTAGACCGTGGCAGAAATATAAAAGTGGTACTCGGTCGTTTACTGGGCAAAGGGGGTCACCAAGTAATTCCTACCTGTTTTTCAAACTACTCGCAATTTTCATTGATTATCGACATGAAAGACGGCAAGCAAGGGATTTCTCCCCCCCTTTTGACCCCGTAAACGACCTAGTACCACTTTCAAAATTAAGCCACATCTAGGTTGACAGTTTAGCTGTACGTAATACGTATCAAATCCTTCTTGCCTGCCGTTTTACTTAGTGATAATAAACGAAAGAACAATTAATTTAAAAAAAATGTTTTCTTTGTGTTCTCGTTTGAGTCGATACATCTAAACGATCGAGTATCACTCTAGAATGTGTATGTAATGAAAGCTTGGTTTGTGGCTTAACTGACTTAGATGCCTAAAATCCCTTGCTTGCCGTCGTTCATGTCGAAAATCTATGAAAACCGCGAGTGATTTGAGAAACAGGTAGGATTTCCTTGGTGACCCCCTTTGCCCAGTAAACGACCGAGTACCACTTTTATATTTCTGCCACATCTAGGTTACCAGTTAAGCTGTACGTAATACGTATCAAAACCTTCTTGCCTGCCGTTTTACTTAGTAATAATAAACGAAATATCAACTAATTTTTAAAATTTCCTTCCCTTGTGTTCGCGTCTGACTCGATCCATCTAAAATCTAAACGATCGAGTATCACTCTGGAATATGTATGTTACGATAGCTTGGTTTGTGGATGAATTGATCTAGATGTCCAAAATCCCTTGCTTGCCGTCTTTGAAGTCCAGAATCTATGAAAACCGCGATTGGTTTGAGAATCAGGTAGGATTTCCTTGGTCTCCCCCCCTTTTGACCCAGTAAACGACCTAGTACCACTTTCAAAATTAAGCTACATCTAGGTTGACAGTTTAGCTGTACGTAATACGTATCAAATCCTTCTTGCCTGCCGTTTTACTTAGTGATAATAAACGAAACAACCATTAATTTAAAAAAAATGATTTCTTTGTGTTCTCGTCTGAGTCGATACATCTAAACGATCGAGTATCACTCTAGAATGTGTAATAAAAGCTTGGTTTGTGGCTTAACTGACTTAGATGCCTAAAATCCCTTGCTTGCCGTCTTTCATGTCGATAATGAATGAAAATTGCGAGTAGTTTGAAAAACAGGTAGGAATTCCTTGGTGACACCCTTTGCCCAGTAAACGACCGAGTACCACTTTTATATTTCTGCGACATCTAGGTTAACAGTTTAGCTGTACGTAATATGTATCAAAATCTTCTTGCCTTCCGTTTTACTTAGTGATAATAAACGAAACAACAATTAATTTAAAAAAAATGTTTTCTTTGTGTTCTCGTCTGAGTCGATACATCTAAACGATCAAGTATCATTTTAGAATGTGTATATAATGAAAGCTTGGTTTGTGGCTTAACTGACTTAGATGCCTAAAATCCCTTGCTTGCCGTCTTTCATGTCGATAATCAATGAAAATTGCGAGTAGTTTGAAAAACAGGTAGGAATTCTTTGGTGACCCCTTTTGCCCAGTAAACGACCGAGTACCACTTATATTTCTGCCACATCTAGGTTAACAGTTTAGCTGTACGTAATATGTATCAAAACCTTCTTGCCTGCCGTTTTACTTAGTAATAATAAACGAAATATCAACTAATTTTTTAAAATTTCCTTCCCTTGTGTTCGCGTCTGACTCGATCCATCTAAACGATCGAGTATCACTCTGGAATATGTATAATACGATAGCTTGGTTTGTGGATGAATTGATCTAGATGTCCAAAATCCCTTGCTTGCCGTCTTTGAAGTCCAGAATCTATAAAAACCACGATTGGTTTGAGAATCAGGTAGGATTTCCTTGGTCTCCCCCCCTTTTGACCCAGTAAACGACCTAGTACCACTTTCAAAATTAAGCCACATCTAGGTTGACAGTTTAGCTGTACGTAATACGTATCAAATCCTTCTTGCCTGCCGTTTTACTTAGTGATAATAAACGAAACAACAATTAATTTAAAAAAAAATGTTTTCTTTGTGTTCTCGTCTGAGTCGATACATCTAAACGATCGAGTATCACTCTAGAATGTGTATGTAATGAAAGCTTGGTTTGTGGCTTAACTGACTTAGATGCCTAAAATCCCTTGCTTGCCGTCGTTCATGTCGAAAATCTATGAAAACCGCGAGTGATTTGAGAAACAGGTAGGATTTCCTTGGTGACCCCCTTTGCCCAGTAAACGACCGAGTACCACTTTTATATTTCTGCCACATCTAGGCTAACAGTTTAGCTATACGTAATATGTATCAAAACCTTCTTGCCTGCCGTTTTACTTAGTGAGAATAAACGAAATATCAACTAATTTTTTAAAATTTTCTTCTCTTGTGTTCGCGTCTGACTCGATCCATCTAAACGATCGAGTATCACTCTGGAATATGTATGTTACGATAGCTTGGTTTGTGGATGAATTGATCTAGATGTCCAAAATCCCTTGCTTGCCGTCTTTGAAGTCCAGAATCTATAAAAACCACAATTGGTTTGAGAATCAGGTAGGATTTCCTTGGTCTCCCCCCCTTTTGACCCAGTAAACGACCTAGTACCACTTTCAAAATTAAGCCACATCTATGTTGACAGTTTAGCTGTACGTAATAAGTATCAAATCCTTCTTGCCTGCCGTTTTACTTAGTGATAATAAACGAAACAACAATTAATTTAAAAAAAATGTTTTCTTTGTGTTCTCGTCTGAGTCGATACATCTAAACGATCGAGTATCACTCTGGAATATGTATAAAATGATAGCTTAGTATGTGGCTTAACTGATTTAGATGTCCAAAATCCCTTGCTTGCCGTCGTTCATGTCGAAAATCTATGAAAACCGCGAGTGATTTGAGAAACAGGTAGGATTTCCTTGGTGACCCCCTTTGACCCAGTTGACGTTCGAGTACCACTTTCAAATTTCTGCCACATACAGCTTGATAGTTGAGCTGTACGCAATTTGTATCAAAACCTTCTTGTCATCCGTTTAACTAAGTGATAATGAACGGAATATCAATTAATTTAAAAATTCTTATCCCTTGTGTTCTCGTCTGACTCGATCCATCTAAACGATCGAGTATCACTCTGGAATGTATATAATATGATAGATTTCTCTGCGATCTGAACGATTCTGACGCCCGAAATCCCTTGCTTACCGTCTTTCATGTCATTACTCTATGAAAACCGCGAGTGTCCTGAGAAACATGCAGAATTTACTTGCTGACCCCATTTGACCCAGTAAACGACCGAGTATCACTTTTATAGTTTTGCCACATACAGCTTGATAGTTTAGCTGTACGTAATAGGTTTCAAAATCTTCTTCCCTGCCGTTTAACTTAGTGATAATTAAGAAAATATAAATTAATTTTAAAAATTATGTTGTCGTGTGTTCTCGTCTTAGTCGATCTATCTAAACGATCGAGTATCACTCTGGAATATGTAAAAAATGAAAGCTTAGTATGTGGCTTAACCGATTTAGATGTCCAAAATCCCTTGCTTGCCGTCGTTCATGTCGAAAATCTATGAAAACCGCGAGTGATTTGAGAAACAGGTAGGATTTCCTTGGTGACCCCCTTTGACCCAGTTGACGTTCGAGTACCACTTTCAAACTTCTGCCACATACAGCTTGATAGTTTAGCTGTACGAACCGATTTAGATGTCCAAAATCCCTTGCTTGCCGTCGTTCATGTCGAAAATCTATGAAAACCGCGAGTGATTTGAGAAACAGGTAGGATTTCCTTGGTGACCCCCTTTGACCCAGTTGACGTTCGAGTACCACTTTCAAACTTCTGCCACATACAGCTTGAGAGTTTAGCTGTACGCAATTTGTATCAAAACCTTCTTGTCATCCGTTTAACTAAGTGATAATGAACGGAATATCAATTAATTTAAAAATTCTTATCCCTTGTGTTCTCGTCTGACTCGATCCATCTAAACGATCGAGTATCACTCTGGAATGTATATAATATGATAGATTTCTCTGCGATCTGAACGATTCTGACGCCCGAAATCCCTTGCTTACCGTCTTTCATGTCATTACTCTATGAAAACCGCGAGTGTCCTGAGAAACATGCAGAATTTACTTGCTGACCCCATTTGACCCAGTAAACGACCGAGTATCACTTTTATAGTTTTGCCACATACAGCTTGATAGTTTAGCTGTACGTAATAGGTTTCAAAATCTTCTTCCCTGCCGTTTAACTTAGTGATAATTAAGAAAATATAAATTAATTTTAAAAATTATGTTGTCGTGTGTTCTCGTCTTAGTCGATCTATCTAAACGATCGAGTATCACTCTGGAATATGTAAAAAATGAAAGCTTAGTATGTGGCTTAACCGATTTAGATGTCCAAAATCCCTTGCTTGCCGTCGTTCATCCTCCTATCGGCGTTATCCTAGCAGAAATTATTAATTTCTCCTTTTCTTCTGGCACATTTCCTTCCGCTTGGAAGGACGCCCATATAATCCCTCTCCCTAAAGTACCTAATCCACCTTCGTTTTCACAATATCGTCCTATATCAATCCTCCCAATCCTTTCCAAAATCATAGAGCACTTTGTGAATCAACGTCTTTCGTCTCATCTCAATAAGCATTGCCTATTTAATCCCTTCCAGTCCGGTTTCCGCCCCGGGCATAGTACTGTGTCTGCTCTGGTTAAAGTCACTGATGACATTCGTGTCAATATAGAAAACCGAAAATTGACAGTTTTAGTACTGCTAGATTTTAGTAGTGCCTTTGACACCGTAGACTTCGACATACTTCTTGCACTTCTGAATAACCTTAACTTTTCTTCTACAGCTCTTTCGTGGTTCCGTAACTACCTCTTTGGGAGACGCCAGCGGGTTAAGGTTGATGACAGTGTCTCAAATTGGACTGAAATATCTGCTGGTGTTCCTCAGGGAGGGGTTCTTTCGCCTCTTCTCTTTTCAATCTTTATTAACGGAATTACTGAAAATTTGCTCTCGTCCTATCATCTCTATGCAGATGATCTGCAGATTTACGCGGCAGAAAAAATTGAAAATATTGACTCTCTCATAAACCAAATCAATCTTGACTTAGCTTCAATTCACAATTGGGCGGCGTCCTTTGGTTTAAAGGTGAATGCTAAAAAGTCGCAGGCGATTATTATTGGCGGCCCTCACTTTATCGCTAAGCTGTCTGGCCGGGTGGTACCTGACATCTTTCTTGATGGAAACCATATTCCTCTCTCTTCCAACGTCAGGAACTTAGGTATCATCATGGACCAAACACTTTCATGGTCAGCGCATGTTACAGAGGTCAGTAGGAGACTTTTTGCCTCTTTGCACTCCCTTAAGCGCTTACAAAATTTCCTCCCTTTTCAAACTAAGGTTATCCTTGTCCGTTCTCTTTTACTCCCGCTTCTAGACTACGGGGACAATGCATTCTTGGATCTCACGGAGGAATTGCTTGACAAGCTTGAGCGCTTGCAGAACGTCTGCATTAGGTATATTTTCGGTTTGCGTAAATTTGACCACGTGTCATCTTTCCGCACTCAGCTCAGGTGGTTGCCAATCCGCCGTCGCCGGGATTTGCATACACTGTCGCTCCTCTTCAATGTTTTGTTTACTGCTTCTTCCCCGCCCTACCTTTCAGAGAGGTTCAAATTTATGGCGGATGGTAGCAATCATCGGCTGCGCTCTAGTGCTAATCTTACCTTAGCCATACCACCTCATAAATCCCGTTCCTATGATAAATCCTTTACGGTACACTCTGTCAAATTATGGAATTCGTTACCCCCGCCACTCAGGCAGTGTCAGTCCGTGGCCTCGCTGAAGGGGAAGTTGAGGAAATTGTGGTTGTCGAGTACTACTTGACTGGATATTTTATTTCGGTATTTATTTATTATATATTTATATGTATATATATCTATTTGTATTACGTATTTTTATTTTTTTTGTTTTTATTGTAAATATATTTATATTTTGGTTTTTATTCATACAATTTTGTGTCACTTATCTGTATAATATTATGATGTTATTAAGATAAAATTATATCCGTGTTGTACATGTTTAATTCTCGGTTTGCCTATAAATCCTATCTCCACTCAATTGCTCAAAGGTTAGCTGGAAGAAATCCCTTATAGGGATAAGCTCGCCTTTGTACATATGTCAACTGTTCTTGTAATTACTGTTTTATTGTTATGTTTTACTCATGTACAATAAAGAATTTTACATACATACATACATTCATGTCGAAAATCTATGAAAACCGCGAGTGATTTGAGAAACAGGTAGGATTTCCTTGGTGACCCCCTTTGACCCAGTTGACGTTCGAGTACCACTTTCAAACTTCTGCCACATACAGCTTGATAGTTTAGCTGTACGAACCGATTTAGATGTCCAAAATCCCTTGCTTGCCGTCGTTCATGTCGAAAATCTATGAAAACCGCGAGTGATTTGAGAAACAGGTAGGATTTCCTTGGTGACCCCCTTTGACCCAGTTGACGTTCGAGTACCACTTTCAAACTTCTGCCACATACAGCTTGAGAGTTTAGCTGTACGCAATTTGTATCAAAACCTTCTTGTCATCCGTTTAACTAAGTGATAATGAACGGAATATCAATTAATTTAAAAATTCTTATCCCTTGTGTTCTCGTCTGACTCGATCCATCTAAACGATCGAGTATCACTCTGGAATGTATATAATATGATAGATTTCTCTGCGATCTGAACGATTCTGACGCCCGAAATCCCTTGCTTACCGTCTTTCATGTCATTACTCTATGAAAACCGCGAGTGTCCTGAGAAACATGCAGAATTTACTTGCTGACCCCATTTGACCCAGTAAACGACCGAGTATCACTTTTATAGTTTTGCCATATACAGCTTGATAGTTTAGCTGTACGTGATAGGTTTCAAAATCTTCTTCCCTGCCGTTTATCTTAGTGATAATTAAGAAAATATAAATTAATTTTAAAAATTATTTTGTCGTGTGTTCTCGTCTGAGTCAATCCATCTAAACGCTCGAGTATCACACTGGAATATATATGTTATGATAGCTTAATTTGTGGCCTAATGCATTTAGATGTCCAAAATCCCTTGTTTGCCGTCTTTGAAGTCCAGAATCTATGAAAACCGCGATTGGTTAGAGAATCAGGTAGGATTTCCTTGGTCTCCCCCCCCTTTTGACCCAGTAAACGACCTAGTAACACTTTCAAAATTAAGCCACATCTAGGTTGACAGTTAAGCTGTAGCTTATTATTATCAAATCCTTCTTGCCTGCCGTTTTACTTAGTGATAATAAACGAAACAACAATTAATTTAAAAAAAATGTTTTCTTTGTGTTCTCGTCTGAGTCGATACATCTAAACGATCGAGTATCACTCTAGAATGTGTATGTAATGAAAGTTTGGTTTGTGGCTTAAATGATTTAGTTGCCTAAAATCCCTTGCGTGCCGTCTTTCATGTCGATAATCAATGAAAATTGCGAGTAGTTTGAAAAACAGGTAGGAATTCCTTATTGACCCCCTTTGCCCAGTAAACGACCGAGTACCACTTTTAAATTTCTGCCACATCTAGGTTAACAGTTTAGCTGTACGTAATATGTATCAAAACCTTCTTGCCTGCCGGTTTACTTAGTGATAATAAACGAAATATCAACTAATTTTTAAAATTTCCTTCCCTTGTGTTCGCGTCTGACTCGATCCATCTAAACGATCAAGTATCACTCTGGAATATGTATGTTACGATAGCTTGGTTTGTGGATGAATTGATCTAGATGTCCAAAATCCCTTGCTTGCCGTCTTTGAAGTCCAGAATCTATAAAAACCACGATTGGTTTGAGAATCAGGTAGGATTTCCTTGGTCTCCCCCCCTTTTGACCCAGTAAACGACCTAGTACCACTTTCAAAATTAAGCCACATCTAGGTTGACAGTTTAGCTGTACGTAATACGTATCAAATCCTTCTTGCCTGCCGTTTTACTTAGTGATAATAAACGAAACAACAATTAATTTAAAAAAAAATGTTTTCTTTGTGTTCTCGTCTGAGTCGATACATCTAAACGATCGAGTATCACTCTAGAATGTGTATGTAATGAAAGCTTGGTTTGTGGCTTAACTGACTTAGATGCCTAAAATCCCTTGCTTGCCGTCGTTCATGTCGAAAATCTATGAAAACCGCGAGTGATTTGAGAAACAGGTAGGATTTCCTTGGTGACCCCCTTTGCCCAGTAACCGACCGAGTACCACTTTTATATTTCTGCCACATCTAGGTTACCAGTTAAGCTGTACGTAATACGTATCAAAACCTTCTTGCCTGCCGTTTTACTTAGTAATAATAAACGAAATATCAACTAATTTTTAAAATTTCCTTCCCTTGTGTTCGCGTCTGACTCGATCCATCTAAACGATCGAGTATCACTCTGGAATATGTATGTTACGATAGCTTGGTTTGTGGATGAATTGATCTAGATGTCCAAAATCCCTTGCTTGCCGTCTTTGAAGTCCAGAATCTATGAAAACCGCGATTGGTTTGAGAATCAGGTAGGATTTCCTTGGTCTCCCCCCCTTTTGACCCAGTAAACGACCTAGTACCACTTTCAAAATTAAGCCACATCTAGGTTGACAGTTTAGCTGTACGTTATACGTATCAAATCCTTCTTGCCTGCCGTTTTACTTAGTGATAATAAACGAAACAACAATAAATTGAAAAAAAATGTTTTCTTTGTGTTCTCGTCTGAGTCGATACATCTAAACGATCGAGTATCACTCTAGAATGTGTATGTAATGAAAGCTTGTTTTGTGGCTTAACTGATTTAGATGCCTAAAATCCCTTGCTTGCCGTCTTTCATGTCGATAATCAATGAAAATTGCGAGTAGTTTGAAAAACAGGTAGGAATTCCTTGGTGACCCCCTTTGCCCAGTAAACGACCGAGTACCACTTTTATATTTCTGCCACATCTAGGTTAACAGTTTAGCTGTACGTAGTATGTATCAAAACCTTCTTGCCTGCCGGTTTACTTAGTGATAATAAACGAAATATCAACTAATTTTTAAAATTTCCTTCCCTTGTGTTCGCGTCTTACTCGATCCATCTAAACGATCAAGTATCACTCTGGAATATGTATGTTACGATAGCTTGGTTTGTGGATGAATTGATCTAGATGTCCAAAATCCCTTGCTTGCCGTCTTTGAAGTCCAGAATCTATGAAAACCGCGATTGGTTTGAGAATCAGGTAGGATTTCCTTGGTCTCCCCCCCTTTTGACCCAGTAAACGACCTAGTACCACTTTCAAAATTAAGCCACATCTAGGTTGACAGTTTAGCTGTACGTAATATGTGTCAAATCCTTCTTGCCTGCCGTTTTACTTAGTGATAATAAACGAAACAACAATTAATTAAAAAAAAATGTTTTCTTTGTGTTCTCGTCTGAGTCGATACATCTAAACGATCGAGTATCACTCTAGAATGTGTATGTAATGAAAGCTTGTTTTGTGGCTTAACTGATTTAGATGCCTAAAATCCCTTGCTTGCCGTCTTTCATGTCGATAATCAATGAAAATTGCGAGTAGTTTGAAAAACAGGTAGGAATTCCTTGGTGACCCCCTTTGCCCAGTAAACGACCGAGTACCACTTTTATATTTCTGCCACATCTAGGTTACCAGTTAAGCTGTACGTAATACGTATCAAAACCTTCTTGCCTGCCGTTTTACTTAGTAATAATAAACGAAATATCAACTAATTTTTAAAATTTCCTTCCCTTGTGTTCGCGTCTGACTCGATCCATCTAAACGATCGAGTATCACTCTGGAATATGTATGTTACGATAGCTTGGTTTGTGGATGAATTGATCTAGATGTCCAAAATCCCTTGCTTGCCGTCTTTGAAGTCCAGAATCTATGAAAACCGCGATTGGTTTGAGAATCAGGTAGGATTTCCTTGGTCTCCCCCCCTTTTGACCCAGTAAACGACCTAGTACCACTTTCAAAATTAAGCCACATCTAGGTTGACAGTTTAGCTGTACGTAATACGTATCAAATCTCTCTTGCCTGCCGTTTTACTTAGTGATAATAAACGAAACAACAATAAATTTAAAAAAAATGTTTTCTTTGTGTTCTCGTCTGAGTCGATACATCTAAACGATCGAGTATCACTCTAGAATGTGTATGTAATGAAAGCTTGTTTTGTGGCTTAACTGATTTAGATGCCTAAAATCCCTTGCTTGCCGTCTTTCATGTCGATAATCAATGAAAATTGCGAGTAGTTTGAAAAACAGGTAGGAATTCCTTGGTGACCCCCTTTGCCCAGTAAACGACCGAGTACCACTTTTTTATTTCTGCCACATCTAGGTTACCAGTTAAGCTGTACGTAATACGTATCAAAACCTTCTTGCCTGCCGTTTTACTTAGTAATAATAAACGAAATATCAACTAATTTTTAAAATTTCCTTCCCTTGTGTTCGCGTCTGACTCGATCCATCTAAACGATCTTGTATCACTCTGGAATATGTATGTGACGATAGCTTGGTTTGTGGATGAATTGATCTAGATGTCCAAAATCCCTTGCTTGCCGTCTTTGAAGTCCAGAATCTATGAAAACCGCGATTGGTTTGAGAATCAGGTAGGATTTCTTTGGTCTTCTCCTCTTTTGACCCAGTAAACGACCTAGTACCACTTTCAAAATTAAGCCACATCTAGGTTGACAGTTTAGCTGTACGTAATACGTATCAAATCCTTCTTGCCTGCCGTTTTACTTAGTGATAATAAACGAAACAACAATTAATTAAAAAAAAATGTTATCTTTGTGTTCTCGTCTGAGTCGATACATCTAAACGATCGAGTATCACTCTAGAATGTGTATGTAATGAAAGCTTGTTTTGTGGCTTAACTGATTTAGATGCCTAAAATCCCTTGCTTGCCGTCTTTCATGTCGATAATGAATGAAAATTGCGAGTAGTTTGAAAAACAGGTAGGAATTCCTTGGTGACCCCCTTTGCCCAGTAAACGACCGAGTACCACTTTTAAATTTCTGCCACATCTAGGTTGACAGTTAAATTGTACGTAATACGTATCAAAACCTTCTTGCCTGCCGTTTAATTCAGTAACAATGAACGAAATATCAATTTCTTTACAAAATTATTTTCTCTTGTGTTCACGTCTGAGTCAATCTATCTAAACGATCGAGTATCACTCTGTAATATGTATAAAATGATAGCTTAGTATGTGTCTTAACTGATTTAGATGTCAAAAATCCCTTGCTTGCCGTCGTTCATGTCGAAAATCTATGAAAACCGCGAGTGATTTGAGAAACAGGTAGGATTTCCTTGGTGACCCCCTTTGACCCAGTTGACGTTCGAGTACCACTTTCAAATTTCTGCCACATACAGCTTGATAGTTTAGCTGTACGCAATTTGTATCAAAACCTTCTTGTCATCCGTTTAACTAAGTGATAATGAACGGAATATCAATTAATTTAAAAATTCTTATCCCTTGTGTTCTCGTCTGAGGCGATTCATCTAAACGATCGAGTATCACTCTGGAATGTATATAATATGATAGATTTCTCTGCGATCTGAACGATTCTGATGCCCAAAATCCCTTGCTTGCCGTCTTTCATGTCAATACTCTATGAAAACCGCGAGTGTCCTGAGAAACATGCAGAATTTACTTGCTGACCCCATTTGACCCAGTAAACGACCGAGTATCACTTTTATAGTTTTGCCACATACAGCTTGATAGTTTAGCTGTACGTAATAGGTTTCAAAATCTTCTTTCCTGCCGTTTAACTTAGTGATAATTAAGAAAATATAAATTAATTTTAAAAATTATTTTGTCGTGTGTTCTCGTCTGAGTCGATCTATCTAAACGATCGAGTATCACTCTGAAATATGTACAAAATGAAAGCTTAGTATGTGGCTTAACCGATTTAGATGTCCAAAATCCCTTGCTTGCCGTCGTTCATGTCGAAAATCTATGAAAACCGCGAGTGATTTGAGAAACAGGTAGGATTTCCTTGGTGACCCCCTTTGACCCAGTTGACGTTCGAGTACCACTTTCAAATTTCTGCCACATACAGCTTGATAGTTTAGCTGTACGCAATTTGTATCAAAACCTTCTTGTCATCCGTTTAACTAAGTGATAATGAACGTAATAGCAATTAATTTAAAAATTCTTATCCCTTGTGTTCTCGTCTGAGGCGATTCATCTAAACGATCGAGTATCACTCTGGAATGTATATAATATGATAGATTTCTCTGCGATCTGAACGATTCTGATGCCCAAAATTCCTTGCTTGCCGTCTTTCATGTCAATACTCTATGAAAACCGCGAGTATTCTGAGAAACATGCAGAATTTAGTTGCTGACCCCATTTGACCCAGTAAACGACCGAGTATCACTTTTATACTTTTGCCACATACAGCTTGATAGTTTAGCTGTACGTAATAGGTTTCAAAATCTTCTTCCCTGCCGTTTAACTTAGTGATAATGAAGAAAATATAAATTAATTTTAAAAATTATTTTGTCGTGTGTTCTCGTCTGAGTCGATCCATCTAAACGCTCGAGTATCACTCTGGAATATATATGTTATGATAGCTTAATTTGTGGCCTAACTCATTTAGATGTCCAAAATCCCTTGCTTGCCGTCTTTCAAGTCCATAATCTATGAAAACCGCGAGTGGTTTGAGAATCAGGTAGGATTTCCTTGGTCTCCCTCCCTTTTGACCCAGTAAACGACCGAGTACCACTTTTAAATTTCTGTCACATATAGCTTGATAGTTAAGCTGTACGTGATAGGTTTCGAAATCTTCTTGCCTGCCGTTTAACTTAGTAACAATGAACGAAATATCAATTTATTTTCAAAATATTTTCTCTTGTGTTCTCGTCTGAGTCGATCCATGAAAACGATCGAGTATCACTCTGGGATATATACGATATGATAAATTTCTCTGCGATCTGAACGATTCTGATGCCCAAAATCCCTTGCTTACCGTCTTTCATGTCAATACTCTATGAAAACCGCGAGTATTCTGAGAAACATGCAGAATTTAGTTGCTGACCCCATTTGACCCAGTAAACGACCGAGTATCACTTTTATAGTTTTGCCACATAATGCTTGATAGTTTAGCTGTACGTAATAGGTTTCAAAATCTTCTTCCCTGCCGTTTAACTTAGTGATAATGAAGAAAATATAAATTAATTTTTAAAAAAAATTTGTCGTGTGTTCTTGTCTGAGTCGACCCATCTAAACGATCGAGTATCACTCTGGAATATTTATGTTATGACAGCTTAATTTTTGGCCTAACTCATTTAGATGTCCAAAATCCCTTGCTTGCCGTCTTTCAAGTCCATAATCTATGAAAACCGCGAGTGGTTTGAGAATCAGGTAGGATTTCCTTGGTCTCCCCCCCTTTTGACCCAGTAAACGACCGAGTACCACTTTCAAATTTCTGTCACATACAGCTTGACAGTTAAGATGTACGTAATATGTATCAAAACCTTCTTGCCTGCCGTTTAACTTAGTAACAATGAACGAAATATCAATTTATTTTCATATTATTTTCTCTTGTGTTCTCGTCTGAGTCGATCTATCTAAACGATCGAGTATCACTCTGGAATATGTATAAAATGATAGCTTGGTTTGTGGCTTAACTGATTTAGATGTCCAAAATCCCTTGCTTGCCGTCGTTCATGTCGAAAATCTATGAAAACCGCGAGTGATTTGAGAAACAGGTAGGATTTTCTTGGTGACCCCCTTTGACCCAGTAAACCAGCGAGTACCACTTCCAACTTTCTGCACCATACAAGCTGTATACTTGCTGTACTTATCATGTTTCAGTATTTCCTTAACCGTCCATTTATCTAACGAAAAATTGAGGTATTTAATATAATCGATTTCGGCCGATATGTTGAAAAGTTAGCGGCCAAATTTATTTCGTGTAAATTTTCGATCAGCGTAATATTTATGTATTTTATCTTGAAGTTTTTAATGTCCTATGTGGCTTTGCTGTGTTCTTAGACCTTTTTTTCAAAAGTATCGACTATTATAAAATATTGACTTCTTGATCTGGTCGGGTTATAGGCGGCCGCTAACTTTAGCCGCTAACTTCACACCGGTACGGCCGGCGTATTTCTCTAAAAGAAAACGGGCCGGCCCGGACACGGAACGGCCTACTGTGAGTCATCCTTAACCCATATTTCAGACTTGTGGCCTAATAATTCATAATTTTATTGCATTAATAATCATGTGTTACATAAGGTCTTACAAAGAGCATTTTACAGCTAGTGTTCACATGAACCCTGTTAGGGTATATAGCAATGTATGTTATGAACTTATCAATCAATATGAAAAATATGAACGCTGTAACAAACCCTTCTTCGAGTAGTTACTAGCAATCTACATATTTGTCTAAAAGCAAAGCCCTGTCTGTATAATTTTTAAATATTTAGTCTTCACTACCAAGTCACCATGAGTCAGGTTCTAGGTAAGCTTAGCGCCTCCGATCCGCCACCTGATGTGATTAATATTGGGTGGGTTGACTCACGCGCCTTTATCGATGGTGGCACGATCCGGTCTGATACAGGATAACGCTACGGTTACCGGGTCAAAGTTCCTGAAGTAATGACCTTGATTTGGTCTGAAACTACTCTAAAGCTTAATGAGGGCTAACGCCTTGAAGACATACAAAGACGTGAGAAAGAAATTTATAGTGGTCGCCGGTTACGAAGTCAATCGTGATACCTGTCATTTCCATACAGAATACACAAAGTGACTTTTAGGTTATAAAATCTATGGGAATGACAGGTGTCAGGATTGACTTCGTAACCGCCGACCACTATATATTCATAGTAGTCTTTGCTATAACCGTAGACAATACCACACGTGGGAGCGAGATGCACTGACATATCTGCCTCTCATCGAGTAAGGCTGTAATATTTGTCACCGTCACCGAAACGTCATCCATGAATGCTGTTACTGTCACCACATATAACACGACTAAGGATGGGATGTCACAATCGTGCTAAAGGATGTGTTTTATACACAGACATCACAGAAAAGAGCGCTCGTGGCCCAGCGGCACCCGCCTACCGCGTGCGGTATGCGAGGTTAAGCAATGTGGGCGCAGGTCAGTTCTTAGATGGGTGACCGCTTTGAGTGGTTACTAACTGAGCGCTCTCGTGCTTTGGAAGGCACGTTAAGCCGTTGATCCCGGCTGATGTCTACGACAGCAGTCGTTAAGCCAAGTTAGAGGCCTTCGGGCGGCTTGAGAACTTCTAACAGTCAAGTTGCCCGCTCACTTGACAAAGGGGGGTCGAAGTTGCACTACGTCCGTAGGGAGTACCCACCGTTACCCTACACGTGACCCCTGGGTGGTGCTAAAAGTGCAACAAAAACTGGCAACCGTACTTGTCTTCTCGATGATCTCACGGTTCGTAAATAAATGCCATACGATTAAATAAACAGAAAAGCAGACTCACAGTATTAAGCCAGATGATTTTTCATATAGTTGTCTCGTTAAATGCTTATGGTGCACCAAAATGAGTTAGAAAGCGACAGATAGTACGATCATTTTCGGCTGCTAACGAATTGTCTGCATTTGAAAGCAGACCAGGATATTAAATCCCATTAACTTAACACACCACCACGTCACTTCAGTACAATTTTTTAGTTATGATGATGGAGATACTGACAGGCGGAGACCTGTCAGATGTCACTTGTCTGTCTCTCTCAAACTTTCTGATTTGTGCTAAATAACATGATGATGATATTTTGCCATACCTAAAATTAATTAAGGAAAATATCAGTTACTGTCAGTGTCATAGAAAACTTAACACACAGAAGTGTGAGGACCACAGTTGCGCTATAAGTACATAATACAATGCTGTTATAACTGACTGCTCTATGCTCTTGTGTATAATTTTTGGGTAATGAAGAAAATTTGTATTTGTATTGTACTTTCACTGCCACCAATTTCGTAGCGCTACGCTCGTAGCCAATAACATGTGAACACCCTTATGTAGTAGAAAGCGTCTACGAAACGAGCGCCAGCCGAGCGGGTTCCCGACACGCGACACTGAACGTGTTAACTACATAATTTTTAAGAAAAAAAACCGACTTCAAAGGGGGAGGCTGGTAAAAAAATATTATACTTAGATGGTGCACTCTTAGATAGATATACAATAAAATAAAAATGGCTATAATGTATGTTTATTAATATAGAAGACTAAGTACTCTCAATTCCTCATAGAATCATGAAAAAACCTTGCTTGCTTGACAAACAAAACGAAGAGAACAAATCGCCAAACGTGAACTTTTCGTCGTTGAAGAGTTCTGTTCTGATCATCATCAGCAGTTCCACTTCATCAAATGTCACATTTTTGTATGATAATGCTCGATTTGTTGATAAAAACACAAAAATCACTATATGTTTGCCTTTAAGATTTGAGGAGTTCCCTCAATTCCTAATGGATCCCATCATCAGAACTCGAGCATGACAAAAATCAATCGTGAAAATAGAACTTGCTTAACAAACACAGCTAGAAGGACAAATCGCCAAACGTGAACTTTTCGTCGTTGAAGAGTTCTGTTCTGATCATCATCAGCAGTTCCACTTCATCAAATGTCACACTTTTGTATGATAATAAAAACATACAACCGAATTGATAACCTCCTCTTTTGAAATTTTGAAGTCGGTTAAAAAAGCACATGATACGCGGTGGAGCGAGAATATTGCACGACTTGACAATTGTTTCCTAGCCGACGTTTCGGTTTTGTTATATAGGTGTGTCCTGTAATAGGAGCAATAAATTTAAAGAACGCTTCCTTAGCGCATCTGCAGTAACCTCTTGTGTCCAAAAAAAATATTATATTTTTTCAATTGGGAGAAATTTTGATCTAAAGTTATGACCTCAAAGTAATGGATCTTGGCACCCAGAGATTATGGCGCGGCAGTCAAGGCTGATTTTGAGGTTGCTTCAAGTTGATGACTCATAATCGTTGTCGCATTTTTAGTTTAAAAGGACGTTATTGGCATTTTTTTTATAAATTTTTAGTGTTTTTTTGAATAAATAGTTATTAATATAACTCCAGTAGAGAAAAAATCTATTTTTTTTTTCTTTTTCACTTAAAACCATTTGGAAATAATTGCCGGAGAGCTCAATAGTGTACCGTTTAATTTTTTGCTCCTATTACAGGCCACACCCTGGATAGGTTTGGCCTGTAATAGGAGCAATAAATAAATGGTACACTATTGAGCTCTCCTGCAATCACCTCCAAATGGTTTCATTAAAAAAATACATTTTTAATTTTTTTATGCAACTTTTTATTTTACTGGAGTGATATTAATAACTACTTATTAAAAAAATAAAAAAAAGATATATAAAAAAAAACCCAAAAATATCCTAATAAACCAAAAATTGCGACTACGATTATGAGTCATAACTAGATGCAACTTCAAAATTAGCATTGTCTGCCGTGCTATAATCTCTGGGTGCCAAGATCTATTACTTGGAGGTCATAACTTTAGATCAAAATTTCTCCCAATTGAAAAAAGATTTTTTTTTGGACACAAGAGGTTACTGCATATGCTCTAAGGAAGCGTCCTTTAAATTTACTGCTCCTATTACAGGCCACACCCTGTATAGATTACCTTTCTATACGTACCTAAGTACAGTTGGTGTACTGAATGAATGGTTTTCCATCGGTTATTCGGAATGCGACTACCACTGGGGCGGGAAGTCTATTTACTACATGTACACCATCGTCGTCGATTCATTCATTTGACGATAGTTTAAATGTCGATTTTACATGAATAGAAGAAGAAGAAGAAGAAGAAAAATTATTTTGCAAGCCATTACACTGGTATACTTAAACTAAACTTAGAGACTAAAGTAAAATGGTAGCAAAAATGGCATCCACTCAGCATATGTCACGCCGCCGCTTGAGCGCCGCGACGCTGATCTTCCGTGGTCCCAGAGTGGAAAAAATGACTAAGGACCCAGAGTGGAAATAATACTAGTCGTAATACGCATTTCTCTCTACACTAGAGATCTATCACACGAGAGGTACTATCTGGTATCCGGCCTATCCGGCCCTTATTTTAATATCCGGCCGGATACCGGATAGTAACGTACTATCCGGCCGGATACCGGATATTAAACTTGCTTGATTTTGGAGTAAAAAATGGTATCTAAAAAACAGTCACGGTCATACTCGAACTAGGTTATTCTTTTGAAACCATTTTAACTTAATAATGTTTATAATATAACAATTTAAAGTAAGTATGGTGATCAGTAAAACGGCGAGTTATTTGTATTTAATATTGGAAATCCACCAAAGGCAAATAGTGGTGTATATAATTTTTAAGAAAAAAAAACCGACTTAAATGGGGGAGGCCGGTAAAAGATTATTATACTTAGATGGTGCACTCTTAGATAGATATACAATAAAATAAAAATGGCAATAATGTATGTTTATAATGGTAGAAGACTAAGTACCCTCAATTCCTTATGGAATCATGAAAAAACCTTGCTTGCTTGACTAACAAAACGAAGAGAACAAATCGCCAAACGTGAACTACGCGTCGTTGAAGAGTTCCGTTCTGATCATCATCAGCAGTTCCACTTCATCAGATGTCACTTTTATGAATGAAAATGCTTGATTAGTTCATGAAAATACTAAAATCACTATTTGTGTGCCTTTCACATTTGAGGAGTTCCCTCGATTCCTAATGGATCCCGTCATCAGAACTCGAGCATGACAAAAATCAATCGTGAAAATAGAACTTGCTTAACAAACACAGCTAGAAGGACAAATCGCCAAACGTGAACTTTTTGTCGTTGAAGAGTTCTGTTCTGATCATCATCAGCAGTTCCACTTCATCAAATGTCACATTTTTGTATGATAATGCTCGATTTGTTGATAAAAACACAAAAATCACTATATGTTTGCCTTTAAGATTTGAGGAGTTCCCTCAATTCCTCATGGATCCCATCATCAGAAATCAAGCATGACAAAAATTAATCGTGAAAATAGAAATTGCTTAACAAACACAGCTAGGAGGACAAATCGCCAAACGTGAACTTTTCGTCGTTGAAGAGTTCTGTTCTGATCATCATCAGCAGTTCCACTTCATCCAATGTCACATTTTTGGATGAAAATGCTTGACTTGTTGATAAAAACACAAAAATCACTATATGTTTGCCTTAAAGATTTGAGGAGGTCCCTCAATTCCTCGTAGATCCCATCATCAGAACTGCGTTTTGACAAAAACGGGACCAACTTGAATATATATACTTACAATCAAAACAAGAATTTTCCAAATCGGTTAAGAAATGACGGAGTTATGGAGTAACAAACATTAAAAAAAAAAAAAAAAAAAAAAAAACATACAACCGAATTGATAACCTCCTCTTTTGAAATTTTGAAGTCGGTTAAAAAGGAACGTTCACTATGAAACAGGTCAAAACCTGCACGACGCGCACCTGCAAAACTCAAAATGTAAGTATAGTTCCGCCGGCCGAATATTCGGCGGCCGGATACGGAATATTCGGCAGGTGGTCAGGCCGAATATCCGTTATCCGGTACCCGGCATCTCTACTCTACACACACAGCTTAAGACGGCGCAGTACGATCGGTGTGGATCGGTTCTCCATACAAACGTATTTAGGCTCTCATTTTAAAACGCCATGCTAGAATAACATGAAACTTTGTATACACAATGGGATCCGGCATACCTAGGTCGAAAATTAGTTTCTGATGCTAGAAATTGAAAAATAAAAAAAATACAGCGATTTTTTTAGTTTTTTACGGCTTGTATGAAAACCTTAATAATTGCTGTATTTTTTCGCCATTATAATTTCAAGCAACAGAAACTAATTTCCGCCCTAGACAAGCTGGATACAAAGTTCCATGTTATTCTAGCATGGCGTTTTAAAATGAGAGCATAAATACGTTTGTATGGAGAACCAAACGTACTGCGCCCTCTTAACACTGTGCCGGGAGCCCGCTCGGTGGGCGCTCGTTTCTAGCCAATTTCCGCTACATACGGTTTTTCGCATGTTATCGGCTACGGAGTAGCGCTTCAAAATCGCTGGCAGTGAAAGTGTTAATTGGGTTAGTCGTGCGTGTGTTGCGCATGTCGCTTCTTAGTCGTATCTAGAGGTCGATTCAGATCGACATTTCGCATAGGATGTAGCTCGATGCACGTGGAAGTTAGCACGTGATCATACTCGTATTTTTCAGCGAAACGTCGAACCGAATAACCTCCAGGTTGTATCAATCGACTCTAGGCCCAGCTGACTTAAACGCCCAATGCGTGGTATTACCTCAGTATAATAGTTGTTTAAAATCTTTCTCACCAAAGTCTTAGTAGAAAATACAGGGTGATTGTTAGTAGTAGCGGCTGAGAATGCAAGGCAAAGATTCGCTGTGATCACTAATGATCGGCGACAGGTAGCAATTTATGTCACTTGGACATCAAACATAATAACTAACATGGGTAAGCCTGGATCATTAAAAATAAAACAATACATATGCTGTAAAAAAATCTTACTGAATTTCATTTTTGTAGTTATTTACCGACATTTATACTATGTTAGATATTTTCAATGATTTTGTTTAACATACATGACCCACTTATGTAAAGAAAATTACATGCGTGTGCGGTGCGAAGTTGTAAAGCGATCATCATATGATAACAAAAATGAATCCATTTTTAACGTAGAAATTAAACACGGAATTTAAATTAAGTCACATCCATGTTACACTTTCGTCTAAAATTGCTACCTGTGTCCGATCACTAGTGATCACGTAGTGGTCTTGATAGTTAAGTTCAATTCAGGTCTGGATACGTGCGAGATAACAGTTCAGTTATGTTTCTGTAAGATATGCAGAATAAGGAGGGTAGATTATATTGTCACCAAATGAATCTGTCAAATGTCAGTGTCCTCTTTTGAATAAATTGTGCTAACGGATAGACGTGTCTCGTACTTTCTCCAAGTTCTAAAGCTTGTAGCAGCCGTAGATCCTTAACTCTTCAGTGGCGACGAGTACTTATATTAACAGTTACCTACCTACGCTCGCGGGTGGACGTTTGTGGTGGAAAACAGTTTTATTGCATAAGTGTGTACCTACTTAGTGGAGAACAAAGGAAAATGTCCGTTGGAAAGATTGGTTCGTTTGACGTGAACAAAGACAATTGGGGCCTATATGTGGATCGGTTAGAACAATATTTTGTGGCGAATGATGTAAAACCGGCGGTACAAGTAGCTACTTTGATTACGGTGATCGGTAGTGAAGCGTACGAATTGATGGTCAATTTGTGCACACCCGACAAACCGTCAACAAAAAGTTACGTTGACCTTGTTGCGGTCATGAAAAAACATCTACAACCTACGCCGAGTCTGTTGGCAGAAAGGTTTAAATTTCGTCAAAGAATCCAGAAAAGTAATGAAAGTATTGCGGAATATGTGGCGGAATTAAAAAAGTTAACCAAGGGTTGCGAGTTTACGGCCGCTACGTTAAAGGAGCATTTACGAGACCAGTTCGTGTGCGGAATCGGGAACGAAAGTATACGTCAGAGATTGTTTTCGGAAGACAACATAACATTCGAGAGAGCATTAAAGTGGGCGGTGTCCATGGAGGCGGCGGAATGTCATGCTGCGCTGGTGCAGGACCGGGCTGTAAGGAGCGAGGAAGTGCCAGCATCATCGACAGCAGGAATATATCAGCTGGCTACAAAGGGATCGAGTCGGCAGCGACCGGCCGGTTCAAACGCCATAAGCGGAGCGGGTGGCGGCAAGCGGACCATCGCTAAAAGTAATTTAGGTTTTCCCGGCGGGCGATCGGGGCAATGTATGGCGTGTGGTGGACAACACGCCGTGACGGCATGTAGGTTCAAAACCTATGTCTGCCGCGTATGCAATAAGGAGGGACATTTAAAGAAGATGTGTCCGAACCTTGGAAGAAGTTCGTTTCATGCGATGCTAGAAGAACAGGTGGTGTATTCGGGCAGTGAAAGTGGCGAAAGTGAAGAGGTAAATAATTTTTCCATGGATACTAAAAAGTTTAGGCAGTTTGGACCATACAAGGTAGACGTTCGAGTTAACGATGTAAACTTAGTTATGGAGATAGATACGGGCAGCGCTATAGCATGCGTCAGCTACGATTGTTATAAACAGAATTTCGCTCAGTACGAATTACTAGATAGTGATTTGAGTTTGCGCTATTATACAGGGGAAATT
Source organism: Notocelia uddmanniana (assembly GCA_905163555.1). Lineage (NCBI taxonomy): Eukaryota > Metazoa > Arthropoda > Insecta > Lepidoptera > Tortricidae > Notocelia > Notocelia uddmanniana. Next base: position 32,527,329 of record LR991055.1, read on the forward strand.
GTCAAACCCTTGGGCAAAATAATGCCATGCGTGGAATATAAGAACATACGCAAACAATTAGACTTGTATATTGTAGATAAGGGAAAAACAAGTTTAATAGGCAGACAGTGGTTAAAAGAATTAGAAATACAATTACCGATAGTGAGTTGTAATAACGTAACAAGTACAAAGCATGTTTTTGATCTGTGTAATTTCAGTTCCAGATATTGTGAAGTGTTTGAGGACGGCCTGGGTAAATTTACCGGGGGGCGCGTCGGGTTCCGGCTGCGCGAGGGCGCGGCACCGGTGTTCATGCGCGCGCGACCCATGGCATACGCGCTGCGCGCGCCGGTGGAGCGCGCATTGGAACAGCTGGTGCGCGACGGTGTGATCACTCCGGTAAACTCGTCCGACTGGGCGACGCCCATTGTACCCGTGATGAAAAAAGACGGAACCATTCGGGTATGTGCTGACTTCAAGTTAACTCTGAATAAATGCTTAGAGGTTGATCGTTTCCCGTTGCCGCGGGTGGAAGACTTGCTTGCTAAACTGCACGGGGGAGAGCGTTTCACGAAGTTAGATTTATCACAAGCGTATGCGCAATTTGAGTTGGATGAATCAAAAAAGTTTACTGTCATTAATACTCATAAAGGTTTGTTCATGTACAACCGACTCATTTATGGTTTAGCTTCAAGCCCCGGGATTTTTCAGAGGAAATTAGAGCAGTTGTTTGGAGATTTACCTCGTGTAGGAGTGTTTTTAGATGATCTGATTATTACTGGAACGGACAACAAATCTCATCTTGAGACTTTACATGAGGTATTTAAAAGGCTCAAGTCTTACGGGCTCAAGATAAGAAAAGATAAGTGTACGTTCTTTGCGGACTCAGTAACGTATTTAGGGTTCGTCATTAGTAAACAGGGGGTACACACGTGTCCGGAGAAAGTAGAAGCTATTAAACGAGCGCCGGAACCTAATAATATTTCCGAATTACGTTCATTTCTGGGGCTAGTGATGTATTATGCGAAATTTGTTCATAATATTAGCACGATACTCTCACCATTTTATAACTTACTTAGGAAAGGGGTAAGTTTTAAGTGGGACCACAAGTGCCGGAGTGCTTTTACCAAGATAAAAGATATATTAATATCAAGCGAAGTCCTCGCGCACTACTCCCTCGAGCAGCCGGTGGTGCTGACGGCAGACGCCAGCAGCCTTGGCGTGGGTGCGGTGGTCTCGCACGTCACGCCTGACGGCGAGCGACCCGTCGCTTACGCCTCGCGAACGCTCAACCCAGCAGAAAGGGGTTATTCACAAATCGAACGTGAAGCTTTAGGGATAATATTCGGTGTGAGAAAATTCCACCAATATTTGTATGGTAGGAAGTTCACGCTCCGGACCGATCACAAGCCCCTAGTGTCTATCTTCGGAGAAAAAAAAGGAATTCCGGTAATGGCCGCTAGCAGATTACAACGGTGGGCGGTATTGCTAGCGGGGTATAATTTCGACATCGAGTACGTGCGCAGTGAGAAAAATGCGGCAGACGCCTTGTCCCGTTTACCTGTCGGCCGGCCGAGCAAGTTAGTAAAAGAGTCAACTTATTTGAATTTTGTGCAGGATTTCATACCCGTAGACCGACAGATGGTACAGATGCAGACGGAAAAGGATCCAGTGTTAAGACAGGTAGTCGGTTACTTACAAGCGGGTTGGCTGGCAGCGAATGGGGATGAAGGCGTGCAACCATACTTTACTCGGCGACACGAGCTGTATTTAGACAGGGGTTGTGTGATATGGGGATACCGATTAGTGATTCCCCCAACGTTAAGAGAGAGGTTACTAAAAGAGCTTCACGTTGGTCACTTGGGGATAGTAAAAATGAAAAGCATGGCTCGCAGCGTGATGTGGTGGCCGGGCATCGACGCTGACGTGGAGCGCGCATGCAGAAGCTGCGGCACGTGCGCTGAGGTGGGCGCAGCGCCACCACGGGCGCCACCGCAGCCCTGGCGGTACATGACGGACGTCTGGACCAGACTTCATGTAGATTTCTTGGGCCCTCTTCAGGGTAGAACGTTTATGGTAATCATAGATTCCACTTCAAAATGGTTAGAATTATTCCCCATGCAGTCGACCACGGCACGGGCGGTCATAAAAGTATTAAGAGAGACGTTTGCGCGTTACGGATTACCCAGAGAAGTAGTGTCGGATAACGGTCCGCCATTTTCCAGCAAAGAATACGACGCTTTTATGACACGGAACCGCATCAAGGTCACGTTTGCTGCAGCGTACCATCCTGCATCTAACGGAGCCGCAGAGGGGGCGGTGAAGCTCTGTAAACGGGCCATTAAAAAGGCAATGCGCGATGGCTGCGATGTAGACGAAGCGCTACAGTCATATTTATTCGCTTATAGGAACGTAGCTCATAGTACTACCGGGGTATCTCCAGCCTCCTTGTTACAGCGTAGGAACCTACGTTCGAGGTTAGATTTGCTGCGTGACGACTGTACGATAGATCGAGTCCGAGAACAGCAAGTGAAACAGGTAGCATATGCTGGCGGTACGTCTCGAGATTTTAAAGTAGGAGAGAATGTTTGGTATAGAAATTACAGTGGGGGTAACAAATGGTTAGATGGTAAAATTAGAGAAAAAACTAGTTCACGTAATTATATAGTCGCGGCGGGCAACGGTCAACCTGTACAGAGACATGTCGATCAGATTAAAAGTCGTTGGGCGAGTACGTATGAAGGGCCCGTACCAGCAACACTGAATGCTGCAGCGACTGACTCGGATGGTTCCAGGAGTGACCACAGCGCCGAGCACTCGATATCGGTTCCCGAGCCTGAGCCCCAGCGTTTAGACTCTGCAACCGGCCTGGAAGCGCCGGATCAGCCGGAGCCTGGCGCCTCCTCGGTGACATCCTTAAGGCCCACTCTAAGACCTAGAGATTTGTTGTTGCCTGTAAAACGATTTGGTTTTGATATTGACTAATGCTAAAATTATGAATGTTATATTATGATACTCCCTATCAAATGTTCGTAACGTGTAAATTCAATGTGACGTTAGAAATAAGGGTGGAGGTGTAAGATATGCAGAATAAGGAGGGTAGATTATATTGTCACCAAATGAATCTGTCAAATGTCAGTGTCCTCTTTTGAATAAATTGTGCTAACGGATAGACGTGTCTCGTACTTTCTCCAAGTTCTAAAGCTTGTAGCAGCCGTAGATCCTTAACTCTTCAGTTTCTTTGAACTTGTTCTGTAGGGTAATCAAGTAACTTATCGAAAGTTTGGTATATTTAATTGTCATTTTTACTTCGGAAATCGATGCATGATTAACCCGCAGGTCGCCATCATGGCTACGGTGCTCTTTAGAAAATGAACGTGACAACTCTAATGTTGTAAAACACTTGCCACATTGTGTACAGCGTTGTCGATCGAGGGCTCAAAATGGGACGGCTTAAATTAGCTATTATTTGAATACCTAATCGTACAAACCATTGAAGTGTTTTTTATGTAGACGACCTGAACTCTGAGAATAAAGGCAAAACAGGTGGTGGTTCGTTGTATTTTTTGCGTATTCGTGTATTTCGTGTAATCATGCGGAAGGAATGCAGAAATACGCAATTGCTTGCAGTCAGCATCAAAAGTAGCTACGCATATGAAGAGATCAAAAGCTCTTATTCCCTTGTAATAAAGACTTTTGATCTTTTCAAATGCGTAGCTACTTTTGATGCTGATTGTACAGTCGAGGAATGACGACGTTCGTCACTCTTCTACTATTCTAATACGGTTAAGGTCGAAAAGTGACGTACATTTTAATTCCTCGGATAAACATTTCCTAATCGGTTACTGCTCGTAAGTCTATACTTACACGTTCTTCAGCGGAATAGCAATGAAGTATTGTTCTATTAAATAACTTTGGAATATTTTTTCATTTTATTGATATACTAAGAAACAGTACATTATCATCATCATCATGTCAGCCGGAAGACGTCCGCGGCTGGACATAGGCCTCCCCCAAAGACTTCCACAATGACCGGTCCTGCGCCACCCGCATCCAGCGGACACACGCGACACATAGCACGAAGAACCGATGGCCGTTGGGGCGGAAAGGTTCTCGAGTGGCGACCACGTACCGGAAGGCGTAGCGTGGGCAGGCCCCCCCATACAGTGGACCGCTGAAACAGTACAAATAAGCTGAAAATTTTACTTAAAAATAAAGATTAATATTAAAGAACTAAAAAAAAGTGTAACCTATGTCGCCTAAATCGCCGCTGCTAGGAATGGTTCCCAGAAGGCTGACTGCGTTACCTCGTTGCACCCCAATGCCTACGTATGAGTTGGCCAAGGAACGAGCCAGCCCTCAAGCCACCAGTGGTGTGAATAATTTTTTATTAAGTCCTGTAAAGTGTGTGCCTGGCCCCACGGACCTATCATATCATATCATATCATATCATTTATTCATTAACAATAATACATTGTGTCTGAAAGTTAGGTTGAAAATTTTAAATTAAAATAAATACATGAAAAATTCATAAGTATGACAAACTAAATCATAGAATACACAAGGCAATCCTTAAAGATAATATAAATCTAATTACGACTATTCTAAAAATTTTCAACACTATAATAACATTTATCTAATAGAAACGCTTTTAGCTTTGTCTTAAATTCCTTGTGACATTTTATAGTTTTGAACTCCACAGGCATCCTGTTGAACAACTTGAATGCTTGGTATTTGGCGGTATGCGCTACTCCAGCTAGTCGTGGGGCTGCAACAAGAGATAAGTTTTTTTGTTCTGGAATTAAGTCTCAATTCCATTTCAGCTGCTGATTCGTAATGATCCCGGTGTTTAACCACAGACGTTAAGAGAACCAAAATGTAAAGGGATGGTACCGTCAGTATCTTTAATTTTCTAAAGTATTCCATGCAAGATTCCCATTGCGGAATGCGCACCATAGTCCGAATTGCCCTTTTCTGTGCAATAAAAGCACGCTTCATATTGTACCTATAGCTATTTCCCCACAGCTCAATGCTGTAGCGAAGCTTTGATTCTATAAGTGCAAAGTAAACTGACTTTAACTGTTCTATACTCAATTCATTTCTCAGACTACGCAAAGCAAAGCAACCTGAAGCGATCGAATTTTCAAGAGAAATCAATTCTTCTTTCCAATTTAATAGATTATCTAAGTACACTCCTAGGATCTTTATTTCATTAACCAACTTTATACCTTCATTACCAATTCTAATATCTACACTATCCTTGTTTCTAGTAGCGTTACTACTGCAAAAGCCACAAATAGAAAATTGCCACCGAGACATTCGTACTTTCGGAGCTTAGCGGTATAGGCAGTAGAAAATTAAAAATGGGTCGTTTTAGGGAGCCTCTTCATTTCTGTTTCTAAAATTATGGCTAACCTTAACCCTTTCACGGCCAGTAAAGCGCTCGAAACAGCAAGTCTAACAATATAAACACCATACGACTTCAATGCTCACTGAATAAACGCACTATGAATGTATTCACATCAGCACAGAACAAATACAGATAAGGTATTGCAGAGTTGTGATGACTCCCTGTAGTGATAGACCCCCGGAGGATGGGCAGCAGCATCCCTGGAGTGCGGTGGAGATACTGCGATCGCCGACCCACATGCCAAGCGTGGCGATTATGGCATATACCCCCCCGTGAATTTGGGGGAGGCCTATGTCCAGCAGTGGACGTCCTTTGGCTGATATGTTGGTGGTATTGTGGATGACTCCCTGCGCAGGTGTATGGCATGGGTAATCTGTTCATGTTACATTATAAAGCAGTGTTTTGCTATCAAATGTTTTGTTTATAATTTGTATCACTGTATAAATTAACTATAATAGATATTTTTAATGATATGTATATTGATTTACATATATTGTGCTTCGAAAACTAATTATATTTTTTTAGGATAAAATTTATAACAATTGAATCATGACGACGAATAGCGTTAATTCTACGAAATCTACATTTCAACTGATTTAGCCATGAATAAATCAGTTTAATGTTTCATGTAGTACTTTATATTAATTCTTTAAGATATGTCGGCGTGGGAGTAACAGTTTACGTTATTGAACAAAATGAGAATACTGTAAGCTCCCAAATATTCGGTTACTCATCCATAAAGAAAATGTTGTTCAATTACTTGCTCGTTTCGCGAGTTAAAGAATCGGAGGAATTTATTTACATTCAGGTGTTTATGAGTAATTATTCAGTCACCAGTCAGTCATGTAAATTTAATGAATTTTCACGATTCGTTTACAAAAGGGCAATACTTCTGTATGAAGATGACCGTGGGTTATGAACTAATTTTGATTTACCTATTCCCACCACATGGTTATTTAAGGTAACTTTTTGAAGAGAAGTATAATGATTAAGTTTACGCTTAAACTAGTTAGTAGTTAGACTATGGCTGGGTTGCACCAAACCGTCTGTAATCGTAAGCTGTGTTCGTTAAAATTTGAATGTATGGAAAGTTTGACAAGTTTCTATGGGATGACAGCTGCCGGCGCCATATTTAACGTTGATCAGTCTGTGATCGTAAGTCGGTGCAACCCAGCCTAAAAGTTATAAAATCAGAATATTGAAATATAATACATTAAATTGTCATAGTTCAAATATTAGTCCTCTCTACATAATGCTGTGCCCTTGCAGGGCGTCACATATAACTTATATCCTCTGTACCATGTAATGTAAAAAATGTGATATGCAATAAATGTTTGACTTTGACTTTAAGGATGTAAAAAAATGACATGCACCACGGTATGCTATAAACACTATTCTTATAAGTACATCCTCTTTATTAATCACAATATCAACAATATCACATTTTCTCCATCTGAATATTATAAACCTACACAGAAAAAAATTACTTGAAACAAATAATATTATTTGATTCAAGATCTTTTCTAATTTCGATATAAGGAAACTCGAAAAGGTCTTCCCCAAGAAATAAAAGGTCTCGTATTATAGATCTTGGGCGAAGAACTAAATACTTGTATCAAATAACAATTGTTCCTTGTATTAAAAACTAAACACTATTTACTTTAAGATAGAAACCATTTTAATTAAAGTATTTCATATTTTTCTAGTAAGATTTAAAAGTTCTATTAGCAAGATTGATAGTATCTTGCTGCAAATAGCAGTGGATTAGAATCGAATATGTGCCATTTTACAACTAGAACTATACGATCTTGAGTAAGTTAGCATTGCTACTTGTAACAAGATAATTTCGCTCTTGGGTTATAACATTTAGCGTTTTACAACAAAAACTAAATGATCTTGAGTAAATAAGCACTGCTATTTGGAACAAGATACTATCAATCTTGCTCATAGAACTTTTCAATCTTAGTAGAAGTATGACAAATACTTTAATAAAAATGGTTTCTATCTTGAGGTAATAGTGTTTAGCTTTTGATACAAGAAATAACTGTTATTTAATACAAGAAATTAGGTCTTGGCCCAAGACCTATACTACGAGACATTTTATTTCTTGGGCGAAGACTTTTTCGATTTTCCTTATATCGAAATTCGAAAAAATCTTAAATCAAATTGGCTAATGTTTCGACCCAAGAGGGAAAGTATCTTGTTCCATGTAGCAGTGCTATTTTTCTCAAGCTAGTTTAGTTCTTCTTGTAACTTACAACTTTTAGCAATTGTATACAATTGCTAAAAGTTGGCACTGAAATTAATTTTCAAGTGCTCTGCTTACCCCTTTTCGGAAAATAGGCGTGCGTTTATGTATGTATGTTTTATGTTTATTAATCAATGGTCAGAATTCTAAGATTAGTCCATACAACTTTGTCCTTAATTATACCTTTATCTACTTTTGGCCAGGATTGAGCATTGTGGGTTTTTTTATGCTTTATTGTTTACATTACTTATTAATCTTATTATTAACTTGAAATTTGTGTTTGTATGTGTGGACCATTTGTTGTCTAAATAAATGAATATATTATTATTATCATTATTTATTAAAAATGGGATTGCTCTTGGCCAGCATCTAGCCAGGAGGCAAAGATGAGGCCGACTAAGGTTAAACTTCAAAATTGTATAGAAAAAACTTAACGAGTATTCTTGTTTGGTTTTAACGAGATTTAATGTAATCCAGCCTTAGGCCGTATGTAACCAAAGTGGAACAAAAACTTAATCTGTAGATATACGTCAAAATTTTATGATTTAGTTTGGTTAGTAAATTTGTTACTCTCATATATTGAAAAGAAGAACTTAGATTGGCGATACCTAATAGACTTAGAAACCCATCGTTCGGTAATAGGGTTTTTTAAATAGCCGGCTAGTTCTGACACGCTGTCGTACGCTGCGGCGCGTCGGCGCCGTTTGCTGAACCACGTGTTTTTATTATTGAATGTTTATGGACGATTCACACCGGAGTTGGCGCACACGCCACCAGACTCTGGTGATCAGAGTCAAAGGCATTCGAACCCTTCATACAGAAGCTAGACTTTGTATCCGGCAGCCGACCGCGCTGACTCCGTTCGGTGTGAATCGTCTAGTAGAAAATAAATATTTTTTTTTATACACAAATTTCCTCGCATTTTTTTAAAAGCACATTCATACCTCGGCCGGAACAACGATTGCCTGCTTCATATTACTAGTCCGCCTCGCTAACGCTTGGCCGTATATTAACTCAATGGGCGGAGAATCTCTGCCTTCCAGGCATTTGTACTATATTGGTTAATAATAAAAATTTACATATTTCATAAATTAGTTTCAGCCATTACTTCATACTCGTAATTACCAACTAATTATAAAGTAGGTCAGCGATATCAGCGCGTCTTCTGCTTTGCGTCGACCTCTTATCAACCTTCAGATAACGAACCAACCTAAGGAATTTGAGCATCAGCAATATTTTAATCCGCTAACAAACGATTTGAACATATCCTACGTACTTATAAAATATAGATTAAAATACGAGTACAACGTCAGAATTGTACGAATCGATCTTAAATTGGGTAAAATATCTAGGCTCTGGAGGAAAGAGAAAAAGAAAGAGCACTGGAATCTAACCCCCTTATTAATAAAAAAACAAACGTATTTCAACTAAAATGTAATTTGTCCCTTTCTCACAAATATAAATGTCCAAACGAATTGTAACTATTGGCTATGTGCACGGCTGAAACGTCAAACGTCAAAGGTCCCGAGTCAATGACAAAACTCTGAGATGTCAAATAATGACACATGAATATTTTATTTTATTTAGTAAACGAGAAAGACCTCGTATTGAAAATTTTACTGAAATAAATAAGAGAATAAATAAATACATACAAACGAAACGAATCGTAGGAAACCGTTAAGAAACCAATAGAAAACGTGAAAGTAAATTTGACAGGCGTCCCCGGTAAGTGCACATTTCTGCCATGGTGTGCGCTACGATCGCCTAGCTTGCCCCCACCACCTACTTCGCACATAGCCAAGAGTGGTCCAAACGAATTGTAACTGTATGGAAATGACAGGTGTCAGGATTGACTTCTTAAACGCCGACTACTATAAATAGGTTAGGCGTCGTAACTCTAGGCCAAGGGGTCCCAGCGCGCAAAGGTTATTTAGTGAAATTGTGAAGAGTCTGGTTGACCAAACTGGTGACCGGAGAGCTGGCAACTTCCTCGCTCCAAGTAGGTATCAGCATTGCTATACAGCGAGGAAATGCCTCCAGCATACTAGGCACAATGCCTCAAGGGCGTGTTTTAGATTTAAGTTAGTTTTAATTTTATTTATATTATTTTGTTAAAGTATTCTTGTATATTTTTTCTTTGTACAGTTTAGTTTATTTATCTCATTATACAATTTTCATATAAAACAACGCATTTTGCTTATACTACTGGTCATAAAGCGATCGTTTTACAATAACAATTTGCAATACTTGTCTTAAAAATTAAAAATGGAAAATAATTTATAATTTGTGGCACATAAAATAAAAATATTAAGTGTACGCAGAAAATCAATGTCGAAACAAATGAGTATAAATAAAACAATAAAGGATAAATGAAAATAAGTCATATGACAGAATGCAATATTAAATAAATGTGATACTAGAGGAGTATCGCTCACATAATAATAATGTCAAATCTTAATACTAACAATAATACAATAAAAATGTGGTACCATAGAAGTACCTATCAATTAAATACGTATTAGCAATGTCAAAATGTTAATAGTACAAAATAAAAAAAAATGTTCAATTACATAAAACAGTTAAAAATAGGTTTAGGTTTGCTTTTGATTTTGGAATATGGCCATGCATTACGAGTAAATATGGTGGTCATGACACTCACGACCCTAAAAAGTATTCTCGTTGGTTGATTTAGGGGACTTCCGGACCTTAAGTCAGTAAATAAACAACCTGACTCGGCACGATATCGAAAAGCTGTCAGTGTCAACTGTCACGAGTCAGTATAGCTTCTTTATTGCACTCCAACATTTAAACGAGTGCTTACTGGCTGGCGCGGGATGCGCGGACGCGTGACGATACGAACGCATGCCCCAGTTCCACGCATAATATTACTACTGCGTGAATTTAATACTGACAGTATCTAGTCAAGTGAGGAAATCTGTGCGACATCAGTTAGCTCACGTCAAAGAACCTAATACCACATGTCGATCCCGCCCCGCTAAATCAGGGAGTCTTCTTGGACTTGTCGTCTTTGACGACCACTTTGGCTTAGTTGGTAGTGACTGCCTACGACGTAATGACCCTAACTACGACTTAAATTAACTTAATTTTACTAAGCATAAAAAGGGCAATAAAGATCAAATTTGTAATTACAGACCTATTGCATTACTCCCGACTTTCTCATTTTTTTTTGAGAAAATTATATATAACAGGTTATTGGGATTTCTACATGCGAACAAACTTTACATACATAATTATAATTAGTCCAACTCAATTCGGATTTCAAAAAGGAAAATCGACTTCATTGGCAATGTTTAAAAAAATTATGCATATTTGGGATGATATTAATAACAAAAGACTTTGTGTTGCTCTATTATTAGACTTGTGTAAGGCATTTGACTGCACAAGACCGTTCTATATCAAATGGAAAATATAGGCATTCGAGGTTATGCTCTTACTCTTCTCAAGAGTTACTTACGTGTAAAAAAAGCAAGCCACAGTAATTGAATCTTACAACAGTGAAACAAAATCCATTGAACCGGTTCGTTCTAATTTTTAGACTGTCACAGTAGGTGTTCTCAAGGAAGTGTGCTAGGTCCACTTATTTTTCTAATCTACATTAACGAACTACCTAAAATTGTTAACGAATTATGCGTCCTATTTGCAGATGATGCTACACTTTTGTTTTCAGGTTCAAAATCAAATTCAACACAATATTAATAACACGCTGGGTGTTGTCGTTAAACGGTTGTAAACCTTAATGTTGACCTAAACAAGACCAAACTGGTACAATTTAGAAAACTGTACCAGTACATATTAATGTAACAGAAGGTGCGGTCTCTATAGAACAAGTTGACAGTGCTAGCTTCTTAGGAATCCAAATTGATACTCATTTCAGTTGCAAGTCTAACAACATCGCCGAACTCAACAAAAAAATTGCAAAAGCTAGTTATGCCTTATCGGTACTTTCTGATACCTGTTCTGAGAATGTATTAAAGAACGCGTACTATGGAAATGTATTTTCACTACTCACGTATGGTATTATCTATTGGGGTGATTCCGTAGACGTTATGACTACATTTAGGATGCAAAAAAGATGCTTACGCACCATGTACCACTTGCATTGCCGGCATTCGCTAAGAAATGTATTCAAGGGAAAAGAGTTTTTAACACTTACCGGAATTTACATACTTGAGCTGTGTCTCTTTCTAAAACGTAATGGAGAGTATTTCACTAAAATGTAATTACTAAATCACAATCTGCGCACTCAGTATAAATAATATAATTACCGTATTCCCAAGGTTAACATTAAAATTATGTACAAAAGTGCTTTTATTGCTGCCATGCGAGTATTTAACAACTTACCTATTGAAATTAAGGCAATAGAAGGTAAAGAGTTCAAAAGTACCCTGAAACGCTGGCTCATCAATAAGACCTTTTATTGTATGAATGAGTTTTATACAAACGCACATTAAATAATTTGTAACCGCATGTCATACACTTAAGATTTTATATTGTACGTCCGTGACGGACAAACTGTTGAGCCTAATTATGTAATGTCTTTTATAACAGCTTTGTACACAGTTCAACAATAAACGTTATTCTATTCTATTTGACGACCTGTTTAGCCTAGTTGGTAGTGACTCTGCCTCCGAAGCTAGAGGTCCCGGGTTCGAATCCCGGCCAGGGCATTTATTTGTGCATTTTTCATGCATATTTGTTCTTGGGTCTTGGATGTTTTCTATGTATTTATCTATATAAGTCTTCTCAGTCGTGCACTCTTGTCAGAGTGGTCGTGGTTATGGGTTGCCTTCTTCCGTCCTAGTTGCAGCTTTCGCGAGGTTTCTCCATCTCTCTCTATTTGCAGCACTTCGCGCACACTCTATTAGGGAACATTTTGTCGAGGATTTTATTTATTTATTTATTTATTCGTAGGAGAACCAACAGCAATAAAACTAAGTAACAACATTATTAGTTACAACAGAGCCAATTACAGGATCTCACATATAGCGTTTGAGTAATATACTTAAACAAAGTACTAAAAACAAAATGCGTACTCGGAACACAGTTACACATCCAACAGCATTATTTTGAAATATTGGGAAAATTATTACACAATTAAAAAACCATTACTTGTGAATACAGTGCCACTTACAGCGACACAATGACATAACGCAATGAATACAGCCTAAGCTCACTGTGTACTCACAACTTAGTACTTACAACTCAACTTATTAAGAGGAAAAGTATAAGAAGTTTATCAGTGACATACCTTATTGTTAAAAAATAAATAAAATAAAATAATTTGTCAGCGAAAATATGCTTTATCCATGCCTCGCCTCACAGAGGAGATTTTGCAATTGAATATATCAATATCTAACTCCTTGGATATCCGATTCAAACCATGACTTGCGCGTCTCAAAAAACAGTTTTTCCTGTAATTTGATGATGTAGTTTTAATTGATATAGGCGGAAAGTGCCTTTTGGAACGAAAGGGGGTATTAAATGAAAGCTTACTAAGCAATTCGGAACAGTCAACAGCGCCGCTGGTGATTTTTAAAATATAAAGAATATCTGCTATTTCTCTACGTTTAGTTAATGGAATAAGGTGGTGCTTTTTGCATATACTAATATAATTATGAGATTTATAGGGATGTCTAATTTTAAGGCATAGATATTTTACAATTTTTTTCTGTACTCGTTCAATTTTATCAATGTATTTATTATAGCAAGGGTTCCAAAGTTGAGAGGCATATTCCAGCTTACTACGAACATACGAACAATAAAGCACTTTTAAAGTTTTGGCTTGGTTGAAATCAGCAGAGTTTCGCATAATGAATCCCAACATTTTAAGGGCACTACTAATGATATTCTCAATATGTTTATCATCAATAAAATGGATGGGTTTAGGTCCAATTTGTTTACATGGCAGTATTCATCGAGACGTGATAAATCTGACTGTAATAATGCTGAGTCAGCGCTGGATCCAATCTTTAAGAAAACCTTCATATCATCGGCAAAACACAGAAGCCGAGAATTGATAAAACAGTTGCTGATGTCGTTAACAAACACATTGAACAAAAGAGGACCGAGAAGTGATCCTTGCGGAACCCCACTTGGGGCTGTAACCCACCCAGACATGTAGTTATTCACGACAACAGCTTTTACTAGATCTGTCCATCTTGTTGGTGATCGGCCGCGAGACCGTTGACCCTCCACTCTTCCTTGCACTACTAACCGCTCCATTGACTTTTCATTGCGGATGATATGCCCAAACATTTTCAATATTCGCATTTGCACAATCGACGAAAGTCTGTTTGATATTGAGCTCCTTCAGGATAGAGAGATTAGTACTATATAAGTATGTATATCGTCGTCTAGTACCCATAGTACAAGCTTTGCTTAGTTTGGGACTAGGGCGATTTGTGTAAGATTGTCCCCCAATATTATTATTATTTGTTTCTCCTTCGAGATTCACGGGCCATTACATCCAGGTCTTTTGGTAGGCTTGCGTGGGGACACAGATCCAACACGTAGAGGCCCTTTGGAGAGTTTTATTATGTAATACACCTGCTACAACCCATTCACGGGTATATCAATAGATACCCGTGAACCGGTCCCAGCAGGCGTTGAAAAGATTACTGGGCTATGGTGTTGAAGTTTGGCTGGTCAAGAAATTGGGCTATTACTAAGGTTCCGGACACCTGCCATAACAATGCTTACACCGTTATCGATGCAGGTGGTGACTCGCCGCTGCCTAGATGGGCCCCTGAAACTGCCGTCGTAAAGACGGCCAGGAGCAACATCGGTGTGAGCGGCTCAGGGTGTGGAGAGGTGTGCACCGCTTTCTACCCAGTGGCTGTTAACAGCCACCGTGCCCACTCGCGACTTATGCAAGTTTCACTTCCACCCTACGAGCATATAGCTCTGACGACTCCTCTCTGGACGGCCAATGAAGGCAAGCCAGAGCAGAGAGTCCTGCGGGTCCCTTTGGGGTTCCACTCCGACCGACGAAGACACGCCGGAGACGGAGACCCTGACCGACTCTCTGGAGCACTCGGGTCCGTGGGGTCGTCACACCCCAACAGCTCGCCACAAGCTGCCCTGCGGGCTTATTATTATTATTATTATTCTATACGAAGCTGGAGGTCCCGGGTTCGAATCCTGGTCAGGGCATTATTTGTACCTTTATCACGAATATTGTTCCTGGGTCTTGGATGTTTTCTATGTAGGTATTCAAGTATGTATTTATCTATGTAAGTATATATATCGTCGTCTAGTACCCATAGTACAAGCTTTGCTTACTTTGGGACACTATAGTAGTCGGCAGTTAAGAAGTCAATCCTGACACCGGTCATTTCCATACATTTTATAACCTCAAAGTGACTTTTAGGTTATAAACTGTATGGAAATGATAGATGTCAGGATTGACTTCTTAACTGCCGACCACTATAGGTCGATTTGTGTAAGATTGTCCCCCAATATTATTATATTATTATACTGATCAATGGACCATTTCATATGTATATAGAGGTTAGGCTTCAAGGATTGACTATCTAAATTTGTCCTCGGCTCGGCCCTAAATATAGGTAAATAAGTAGGTAATAAGCCTCACAGGTGGCCAAACTTATAGTCTGTCATAAAAAAAACAACTGAATTCAAAGTTAACAGCAAACGACTTCTGAAAATCTGTCTAATCTTATGCTATACAGCATGTGGCCTGTAATTGCAGCAAACAATTAAATGGTACACTATTGAGCTCTCCAGAAATTATTTCCAAATGGTTTCAATTGAAAAAAAAGTTTTTCTTGGATTTTTTTATACATATATAGGTTACGTGTACTTTTTTACCTGGACCCGGGTATGTCCTTAAACTACGACCAAGACCACCGGGGAATGGGCAGCAGCATTCCTAGACTGCGGTGGAGATACTGCGATCGCCAACCCGCATGCCAAGCGTGGCGATTATGGCATTTACCCCCCATGAAATTGGGGGGGGAGGCCTATGTCCAGCAGTGGACGTCCTAGGGCTGATGTGGTGGTGGTGGTGGTGGTACTTTTTTGCTTTACTGGATTGATATTTATAACTATTTACTTTTAAAAAGACTAATAATTTATATATTTTCTTTTTAATTCCCAAAAATATCTTTTGGTCACAAGAGGCTACTGCAGATGCTCTAAGGAAGCGTCCTTTAAATTTTTTGCTTCTATTTCAGGCCATACCTGTATATTATCGTTGAAAGTTCATAAATTGACCGACTCAATGGAGAGATAATTGTAGAAGTAAACATACCTACCAACCGTGTCACAATTCTTCATGATAATCAGCAAAAAGATTTCGTCGTGATCTTCAGCAACGCTTTTGGAGTTATCGACATCAAAGATATGTTAAGTCTTATTCCCCAGCAATAAGGTCAAAACTGTATTCGTATATTTTACAACTGTGTTCTTAATTTAGCTTTGTAGTAGAATTCGTTGACATCGCACGTGGCTCGCAAGGCCGCGTGCTCGGCAACAATTATCTTGTGGTCACTCGCAAATTTTCATTGACAACGAACGGCGACCTTAACATTTATATCAGATTAATGAGTGGAATATTTTATGACTGACTAATTGATGCAAATGCTCACGAGATCGAGTCCTGGCATAGTTACACATAAGAATACCTAAAATTGATTTTCCGGATATCATACAAGTTTGAAATATCGTTCGTGGACATTGACAAGTTCGAAATTAACAATAATGATAATAATATAATATTGAGTACCGTAAAATGGGGTGAGTAGGGACAAAAGTGACATTCAAACCTCGATAAAATTTAATTTTTACATATGCAAACTGAATGGCGTATATTATATTAAAAGTGTTCCGGACGTTTTTATTACAGTTTTTATTTCATTTTTGCTAGTTCCATTTCATAACTTTGACGATAAACACGAAATCCCACCTCACCCCGTAGTCCCTCGTAATTGGGGTGAGATGGGATTTCATTCAAAGGTGATTTTGGAAGATTGTTGAATTGTTTTTTTATTATGAGTATTACTATAGATTCATTTTAATTTGGATTACATTATTTTTGTAGCAGTAGCCTTAAAATCCCACCTCACCCCCCTTTCATCCCTTCTCTCCCCATTCATAACCCAACTCTCCCCCGCGAACCCTGATCACCCCATTTTACGGTAGTGTAGACCTAATTATTTTGAATTTGGAGACACTTATATGTATAAGTATATACGAGCATTGTATTGTAAACGACATGTAACAAATGTTACCAATAAAATTTGCATTTCATTTCATTTCAAATACCAATTTTTAAAATAAAGTACCTACCTGAAATAAATTTACCTATAAAAAAGACTGACCGATGTTTGAAATACCTACGTGTCCTAAGTTTAAGTAACCTAATGGGCAAAATATCTAAATAATCTGTGAAACAGGATGAAGTAGACACTTAATGGGCGATTCAGCTAAGGTTGAGTTGAGTTTCCTATCGTCAATATAGGCATGAAATAGGTACCTGAACTGCACTATACCGTCTATACCTGCAAAATTTTACAGGTTGGTATTTAAATAAAAATATAGTATTTAGTACTACAACACTACTACTACACAATACAAATACTATTGATTGCGCACCTCATTTGTATTTTTTGTATTATTATTATTATTTATGTTTTGACGATAATTTTATGACTTTAACTACATAAAAAATTCTTAGTTTTGGCATATTCAAATTCAGATTCAAACATTTATTCGTAACAAGCACAATATTAACATTAGATAAATGCATAGACAACACACAGACAAAGGCGTAGTTACGAAAGGGAACCTACTCAGCATATATGCAGGCTTTGCAGCCGGCGCTGATCTTCCGTAGGGCCCATAGGGGCCTGTTACACGGTGATTAATATCACGCGATACATTCGTAATACAATAACGTTTCACGTGGATATTGGTGAATATTCAAACAATATCGAAACGTTTTTAAATCTGCGATAATATTGACATCCTAGCATTGTGATTGTAATCACAGTGTAAAGTGCCCGATAAAGTGAAGTAACGGCGGGCAACACAACAAAACAAAAAGATAGAAAATAAAAGAAATGAATATAAAATGAACAAACACACAGCGATACAAGAACAAAAGATGGTTCATTATCATTGAATAAGGTAACAAAAACCATTTAAAGTGTACTAAAGATGACTATTCGTACCTGACAGAATACAATATAAAATAAAACGACAACATATATATCTACAGCAATTCAATATTTATTTTAAAGAATAATAATAGAATAAATAAATTGCTCTAAATAATTAACTTAATACAATGTTACAACTGACGGTTCGAAAGTGCTTGTTGCTAGGCCTATTTGAATAAAGAATATTTTGACTTTTGACATCAATAAATAAAACTGTTTGATCGTGTGAAATGAAGGTCTTCAACTTCGGCAAAAATGCTTTCGTATGTCCGGACGGCGAATGTCAGATTTCCGGATTACCCGCTGTTTTTCTCTACAGGTCGTATTTCTTAGCCGAGCAGGTTTGATAATTATACAGGGTGTTTTTGTTGAATTCCGTTAATTGCGACGGCACAATCCCGAGATGATATAAAGTAATCTTCTCTAAGACACTAGTATCCCAATTCGTACCATTTCGAAGATACTTAAGAATTTTGAGTGAGCGTGAGTGTTGGCTTCTTGCGAGTTTAAACTTATGTTCTTATTTTTATGCTGGTCTTTGTTGTGTTAGTATTTTAATACTACTAAACTATCCTTGTTGTGTACCTTGCATGCACTAATTCATTAATACACATTGTATTAATTAATTAGTCCATGAGTTGTGAGAACTCCACTCTCAGAATTTGTTTATAATCTTTAATTATTTGCTTACATGTGTGGTTAAGTTAGTGCGTAACATAAAAACCTACTAGTAATATTATGTCACTACCTGTGAGTTCCTATAATTGGCTTTCTATTTCTATGTTATTGCCTAATGTAATGTCATAGCTGTTGGATCTCCAAAGAAAATAAATAAATAAATAAATTCATTTACGTTAATTAACACCCCTGTAGTATGAAAGACCCTTAACAATTAGACAATGTTGATGTGCATGTCATTCGAGTTTCGAATTATCATACTTGACATTAACTTTTGCCTAACTCCACGTTAACTCTTAAGGCCGGTTTACATTCACCCTTGGTGATAAAATTAATTATTTTCTATGAAAATGAAAAAAAAAATGGAATTTTGAAAAACTTAATATTCTACGTCGTTTCTATGGCTATATACTAGAAGAAACGGAAATCAATAAAAACACCCTGTATAAAACTAGCAACGCGCCCCGGCTTCGCACGGTTGCAATTCTGATATAAAAATATACTACAGAATGTCACTTTACTTTATATACAACCGGACCGGTACCGCCGCAAACGCTATGTCCCTGAATTTTTAATCCGTAATATCTTCGAAAATATTCATTATTTTAATACATGCTGTAAAGAGCCATATTGGTCTGTATTAAATGCACAATGTATTTAAGGTACTTAATCGGATAAGGATTAATGCTGTATTGCTTAAAATCGCTTCGTAAATAAGCCATTATTTCTCGTCAATAGTAAATGGGTTATTCCTAAGCGATACATTTATGCCATCACAGAATTTTTTGTAGACCTTTTTAAGGTGTACAATACTGTGGTACATTATTTTGATCTATTTCGTAAGGTTCAGCCAGCGTTTGCAATGAAAGCGCTCAATATGTGTTTATTTACCACATCACATTAGAAACCTCTAAAATTATCAGAGTTTCTTTACTATATTATGCATGTAGTTATTTATTTATTTATATGGAGAACCAGCAGCTTTTATAGCACAATAACACTTTGACATATGTAAACAGATAGCCAATTAAAGGAACTCACTGTAGTAACAATATACATATGAAATATAAGTAAACTTATACTAGTGTCACGCACTTACGCAACCATCCATGCAAACGACAAATAAAATGTAACTACATATAAAAAAGTAAATTGAGGCTTGGGCCCCTAGATAATTAATGTATTATACATATAAACCTTTCTCGAATCATTCTATCTATTAAAAAAGAAACTGCATCAAAATCCGTTGCGTAGTTTTAAAAATTTAAGTCTACATAGGGACAGATCGCGGGAAGCGACTTTGTTTTGTACTATGTAGTGATAGTGATAGTAATGTTTTTGTTGTATCTTATAAAATGAGTAATTCTTGGGATCAATTAAGGCGAGTTAAGGAACGAGTCGAGACTAGTTGGCGAATCGCATAGTATATTGAGGCCGTTGGGCTTGGCATTCTGTAAACTGAACATATCGTTGTCAACTTTGCGTCACATTGCAGCCGGCCATATCGTGGTCAAATCCAATGTTTGCTTAGTGACAGAATGGACTTTGGCCGTTTAGTTGCGTTTGCGCAATTTACAGACAAGATTGAATATTTACCCTAAAACGTAGGTGAGTGAGTCAGGTTCTCGTCACGACGTCTTATCGTGTGCAGGTTAACGGATCGTGAGGCGTGTACTAAGTTAATTTTGGAATGTCATTGAGATATAATACATGTTCAAACGTGTAAATCGCGAGGCGTCGGCCCTATCGTGTCTAATTTTAGACGATAAAATTGAAGTAGGTACAATTTAAATGATTGTGCAGAGCGTACATTAATAATACCCTAGGAAATTTAACCCTTTAACAGAATGAAAACCTCATGTAATCTTCTATACATATAATAAAGCTGAAGAGGGTCGAAAGTCTGTACATGGAAGATATTCGAAAAAAAGTTGGCTGGGGATACTTGGAATCTATAATAGAACACGTTCCAACAGTTTTTAGATTTTTTGTCTGTTTATCTGTTTGTCTGTTTATATGAACGCGCATCACGTGATACCGGTTGAATGGATTTTGATGAAAACTTTACTAATCTGTCGAGTAAATACCCGGTCAGGTTTTAGGCTATAAAAATTGTGCAGATTTGGGTTAAAAAAGGGTAAAAAGAGGGGTTGAATTTTGTATGGGAACTCCTATAATCCATGAGTTACAGGTATAAAAATTGGTAAACATATATTTGACGACATAGGAAAAACAAATTCATTCAAAATTTCTGAAATCTTAAGATAGAAACTGAAATAAAATTAAACGCATGTGCTGCGCCGCGGCGCTGCCCTGTGTGCGCGCCAGCCACCACGGTCTCTTCAAATTTTGAACACTATTATGATTTATTCCATTAAGTAACTGTGACTCTAAACCCAAATTTCAGTTCCCATTCAAAAACTACATATATAACTTTGTAATCCTACATAAAAATATGCAATTACAATGTCACTTATGTTTATTATAAATGCGAAAGTTTAGATGTTTGGATGTTTGTCACTGAATCACGTAAAAACGGCTGAACAGATTGAGATTATTTGTATGCTAATAGTATATAATCTGGATTCACTAATATATATTATAAGTGTACTTTTTGTCCCGATGATCTTCCATCAAAGGGATATTAAATCGGGGATGCAAGGAAGGTCTATGAAACGGGTTGGTTAGGTTATGTTAGGTTAGTACGCCATTCTACGATTTAAGTTTCAGCCGATTGGGAGAATAACTGCGTGTCAAGAAATTTAACTTAAAGAATTGTAAACAAGTTGACGATTCATTATATCAAAACCGAAGTATCATATTTTCCTCTGATTGTTGACGCTATTTTTGAGCACAATCTGTTCGCAATAAGTTCTACTTTGCGTGTACATCAAAATGCATTTGCGATACTTTGGCATTGGTTTAATTCATATGCTTAAATACAAAAACAGTTGTTTCAATGCACACTTTGTATCGTCGGTGTACCATTTAATTTCGTCGTGCGTTATTTTTTACGTAATTGTTGACCCTTCACACCATAAAAACCGTTTGATATAAAGAGATCACTTGAGCTGGGCAGTCCAATCGTCAGCATAGACAGTTGGAGCATCTTAGATGTACACTTAGAAGAGGGTCGAAAGTCTGTACATGGAAGATATTCGAAAAAAAGTTGGCCGGGGATACTTAGAATCGATAACAGCAATCGTTTCAGTTTTAAGAATTTGTGTCTGTTTGTCTGTCTGTTTATATGTCTAGGCATCACGTGTAAACGGACGAATGGAGCATAATTTACCCTCATTAATTTGGCAACTGGATCTTCGGCGACGACATAGCTCGGCCTTCGGCCTCGCGCGCCTTGCCACTCTCCTTTGGCTTTTCAGTCATCAACCTTAAATGAAGAAACTACTCTGTTGGGAGGCTCGGCCACAGAATAAGGAATAGTACAAGTACAGAAATTTCACTTCCTAACAAAAACGGCGTTTAGGCATAAGAAACGTGCCTACTCTCTGCATCTCTGTCTATCCCATAACTTGTATTCATTCACGCGCGGCACGTGTAGCCCTAGGGTTGTCACGCCAAAAATACTTCAATGAGACAAAACATGTTCTACCTCACCAGATGTCGCTTAAGTACAGTGAACCGAAATTAATTAAGTACATGTTACTTCACATGAATAGAGCGTTCATGGCCCAGTGATAGTTTTTAGTTTTCATTGTATACCTATACTACTACCATGTTTTTTCCACATATTCTCTTGCTTGTGGTTGAGGGGGGCACCTAACTTTTTATAAATTACTAGCTGTTGCACGCGACTTCGTCCGCGTCTCCTATTGGTCGCAGCGTGATGTTATATAGCCTAAAGCCTTCCTCGATAAATGGGCTATCCAACACAAAAACAATTTTTCAATTCGAACCCGTAGTTCCTGAGATTAGCGCGTTCTAACAAACAAACAAACTCTTCAGCTTTATAATATTATAGTATAGATATCACGCAAACGAATAGCGTAATCTATACTATTATAAAGCTGAAGAGTTTGTTTGTTTGTTTGAACGCGCTAATCTTAGGAACTACTGGTTAGAATTGTAAATTATTTTTCTGTTGGATAGTCCATTTATTGAGGAAGGCTTTAGTTTAGGCTATATAACATCACCCTGCGACCAGTAGGAGCGAAGACGCGGACGAAGTCGCGGGCAACAGCTATTTTTAATAATAATTAGAACTGCATTCACAGATTTCACAAAAATGGCCGGTGTACCAGGAACGAACCGACTAAATTCTGTTAAAATCTAAATTAATGGAGTTCCTTTTGATTAATATGCTAGCTATTTAGGGAAAAATAATCGATATAATGAACCCTTTCAACGTGACATATAATTCAATTTTACTCAATATACTCACTCGTACGTCTGACACCCTTCATAGGCAACTGAGTCCACATGAAAATCGTCCCGCCGGCTATTGAGCCCTTTTTGATTTTTTTCGTGGGTGACTCGACCCAACTGAGCCCACAGGCCCAGTTGAGCACTTATCCCACTTACAGGTCTACTCGACACGCGGGCTCATTCAACCACTCTTAGCATTTAAACGTCTTCTCAGCCTGCGGGCTCAGTTTACCACTCTCTATCAGATAAGAGTTGGCTCGGCCCGCGGGTTGAGTCAACCCCTAACTGAGACTATAGGGTTTTACGTTACTTAATCACCCCGCAGGTCTAAACAGAGTAAGTTAAAATACTTAGCTAATGTTTGCCGTGGTTAAACGGCTTAATTTCTTATACAAATTAAATTAAAATAAGTAATAGTTCTGTAATCTGATTCGATAATACCTTACGCATCTTACGCTAATATTAATTACTCGACGTCAACTATTTGGGAAAGACAGATAATATGGGCTATTTGTTAATCGCTGAAGATAACTGCGTGTAAATTAATGATTGATCAGCTACTTACCTAATCGGTAACTTAATGTGCCTATCACCTTAGTGCCAATCAAGCCGTAATGGCTTATGTTTGATTGTTCGGCTTGACTCCTTGGCGCTGCGTAAAAATGTAGCCTCGCTCTGCAGTTTTTACCCGACTGCGCCAGAAGGAGCGTTATGTTTTTCGAGAGTATGTATGTTTGGCAGTCTCTGCGGCCTGAACGGCTCGAAGGATTTTAGCTTGAGAGGTGTCGAGATTTTTATTTACTGTGAGAGTGGCGGATATTTGGCGCCAATTAAAATGTTTGGCACGCTCTGTAGCCCTGCGGGCTCGATGGATTTAAACTTCACAGGTGTCGTTCGATTCATATTAATTGTGTGTGTAAATGATGGTAGTTTATTGGTATGGAACTCCAAAAGCAGACGGGTTTATAAAAACTTCTCTTAATTTCTCTTGCTATCGCATGTATTACGGGGAGTGCTGTGAGGAACTTGTTCGGATAAATCCCCGCCGCGTCTTTCCGCCATCGCCCAACGCGACAACATTTCCATCCTCACCACTTAGATGGTTGGCGGTACTCAATTGTGCGTTTCTCCACTCTGCCTCGCATAGCTAAACTGTGGAATGAATTGTCGCCCGCGGTAATTCCGGACCGATACGACCTTCAAACCTTCAAGAAAAGAGCGTACTCCCATCTTAAAGGCCGGCAACCCACTTACAACCCCTCTGGTGTTGCGGGTGTCCATGGGCGGCGCTAATCGCTTACCATCAGGCGATTCGTCTGCCTGTATGCTATTCCATAAAAAAAAAACTTTTCTCGATAGTACCTGTCAACCGATTAAGATGAAATTTAGTGTGGCAATAGATTGAATTCCAGGGATAGTTTATATCCCCGAAATCATCTCCTAAGGGGATGAAATGTGAAGTTTGCATAGTGGTACGATATAGTTTCACGCGGACGAAAACACGAAAGTGACATTTATAATATAGGTAAAATAATCGTAAACTTGTTTCATGCTTAAAAAGCTCGAAATTATAAAGTAGGTAACTTTTTTCTGTAACACCTAGAAAAGCCGATGGTTCGCGCACCGTTGCGTGACGTCACAGTGACTAGCACAAACTACTACCGTACACTCTGTGTCAAGGATTCCGCCAGCGTTTTGAGACACGGGCGGCAGCGGGGAGGGCCGCGATTCCATGCCTACACATTAACATTACATCTCCCCTGGATATCGCTTTTGTTTTATGTATCTCAGATTATGAAGTTTCATAATGGAGGTGCCTTTAAATTGTGACCCTGACCTTGGACCCTGGCCACTTACAGCCTGCCCCTTTATATGTTTCGTCTTCTTCACATCTCAAGCTCACCCCGACACGTTATCTCGATGCGCGTGAAAAACACGCTAATTACTGATTGAAATGTTATTGGATTCGGAAGTGAAGAACAAAAATAGATCTTCAGCTGTGTTAAAGCCCAACACAAAGTGTGATAAAGCCTGTTATTACTTTCTTGTGGCATGAAGCACAGACTGGATTCTACCGGTGGACTATTCTAACGGTGGCAGCGACAGCGCTATTTTTACCTTAACTACCTACATTAAATATCGGTAAATATTATTGTTTGTTGATATTAATTATGTATAATGTTCATTCCAATAAATAGCCATAACATAATTAAGATCAAGTTCAGCATGCCTAACTTTTGGACTAATGATAGCAAGGATTAACTGTTAATAATTAATGATGGAAGAACACAATTAAGGTTGTACGAGTAGGTAGATTTACTAAATAGTTGTTTTATTACGTCAATAATCTTATCGCTCAATTAAGTAATCTGTGAGATGTTAGGATTATTATTTGTTTTGACTGATTGATTAGTAGCGATAGGTTTTTCCCACTGGAATATTGATAACGAATGCGGAAATTATGACGTTGTAGATTCCTTTCAACTATCAGCCAATTTTTAGATTGTCCTAATAAACAATGCTGGGATGCAACGAAACATCTACTACGGTACCTAAAACATACGAGAAAGTATGGACTTACATTTACGAAAACTGGTAAGTCATTGCATTACTCAGAAGCCGATTGGAGTGGATGTTTGATTGGTAGAACATCTTACTTGGGATATGTTTTCATGTTAGGACGTGGATGCGTATCCTGGAAATCTCAAAAGCAAAAGTGCGTGTCAACTTCTAGCTGTGAGTCAGATTTACGTAAGCCTGGCGTCATTCATGAAGGTGCCAGGTCTTCTAGGAGAATGCTTACAAGATCTCATACGTAATATGGCGAGAAAAGTTCAGCAGGGCCCCTTTCTAAATACAAATTATAATGTCGAATGCCTTTTGGTTGGTGAACTGCGTTTTGAATCCGTATCTACATGTTTTAGGTCTTTTAGCCCTTCTGCTGCAACTCTTCAGTTTTAAGCAAACAGGGTTTGGTCCGGGGCGCCACAGTCGCGAACTATAATTTTATTCAGGTCCCGTCCTTGTAACATCTGACTGGAGTAACTTTATACCTAATATCTTACCGCTAATGCTAGTAGTATACTAAATACTACTATTATTTATAACTCGTATAGCGGGCTAGTGAATCCCTAGCTTTATGGTTAAGTATCTAGATTAAATGAAGCATGACACGTTGTTTGGTGCGAAGGTCGTCACTAACATGTCTTCGAGATTATTATAATATTTACTTTTACACCTCATTAACTTGGTAAGTAACTTTAATACGCGTATCCTCCAAGATTTCATGTTTAAGACATTTACGGTGACCTGTCTTGTCTAAGACAGACAAGACAGTTCACCGTAAAGGCAGGGGTAACCATGAGCCATGACATGATACTGTAAATTTCAAGTTTTGAATGCGTACTTTTGGGGCCATTAATCGACGACCACTTTGGTTTAGTTGGTAGTGACGCAGCTTACGAAGCCGGAGGTTCCGGGTTCGAATCACAGTCAGTCATTATTTGTGTATATTTAGCACGAATATTTGTTCTGGAGTCTTGGATGTTTTCTATGTATTTATCTATATAAGTATGTATATCGTCGCCTAGTATCCATAGTACAAGTTTTGCTTAGTTTGAGATTAGGTCGATTTGTGTAAGATTGTCCCCAATATTTATTTTCTTTTAAGGTTAGCGACCTACTTTACTACCTAAATACGCTTAGTGCGGATAATTTTGATAATGAGGATTTATTTTAAAAATCACACGTGATTCCTCTCACACAAACCACCGTGATTAATCGTGATATTTTTCCGACCCCAGTAAACGATCACATGATTTCTGAACGAGCCCTTATACGTATGCAATCAAGAAATCAATGAATTTGAAGTGGATACTTATTTGTTAGAAGCTTGAATGTGTTCGCTGTCTTACGCTCAACATTTTTAATTTTGATTCCGTTACAAAGACGTTAGATGGCAATAAAATAAAAGTGACGGTAATGGACGATTCACACGGAACGGCTGGAGTCGGCGCGCACCCTACTAGAGTCAATAGAGTTCGAGCCCTCCATACAGAAGCTAGACTTCGTATGCAATATTTATTATGACATAGAGCTGATCTGATGATGGAGATATCATACTAATTCCTAAACTACACAAGATAAACCCATCGTGTTTGGACTCATTTGAATCGACTCAACAACTAGTTTATCTTTGTAGAAAAAAGTACAGTTGGTAATAAAAGCTTGTACCAAAAATGATTTTTTTGACCAAAAACACACCAAAAACTTATTTTTTTTTGTAGCAGACTTGTTAACTTGCGCCACACGCTCACGCCTACCGTTTAACAATTGAAATTCAAATGTAGGTTTAACGGTGACGTCACGCCCAAAGAAAATTGTGACCGCATTTTCCACGAACTTTTCGATTAGTTTCAGTTTCATGTGAACTTGTTTGTATGCTAACGAGCTTATTCCAACTAAGCTTTACGTGTCCAATAAGGTTGTCAATTAAGCTCAAATAAATAGTAAAAAATGCATTTTGTGGTGAGTAATTGGTTATAACTAATAGTGGTATTACTAAGCCACCCCTACCATAGTAACTTTACCATACATAAAATTGGCAGTGTAAATATCTAATAATGCACACACTTTTTGCCAATTTTTTGCATTTTCTTTAGAACGATTTTTCTTGCTCTACATAACGTTACCGAGGCCCCACGATCTTTTTGTAATTTTGTCAATTTAATAACTGTTACTTATCTTTTCAAAGCTGACGACTTAAGATACAATATGGCTCTGGCATGAAGACAGTTTGAGTTAAGACGAAAGAAGAAAGAAGAACTTGGAGAAAGTAGGACTAGAAGGGCTAGGATTAGTTAAGCCCGGCTCGGAGTTTCTCAGAATCCGTTAATGATATCATCATTATTTTAGCGTTATCCCAGTACATTTGCATCATGAAGGATGCCCGGGGTCCGCTACCTAATCCCAAGAATTGGCGTAGGCACTAGCAGTTACGCGAGCGCCGCTAGGCCATACGAGCGTTCCCTAAGTCTTAAAAGGTAAACTTCCGAATATTTGCCACCCACATGACACCTATTCTTTTCTATTATTAGGATAGTTGATAGTTACCTAACCCTATCACACAAATATGTAAGAAAAGACGTCGTCTATACCGGATTAATGACTCAAGTCCAACCAATAATTTTAATAATATTCCTTAAAGTCAATAATTTTTAGCGCTTGGCTCTGTTTAAATCCAATGTCTACCGGAAAAACGCACCGATTGCAAGTATGCAGTTTTATTTCAGTCGTTATTACGCTGTAGCTTTAAGTTGCTCGTGTAAAAGCGCTTGCGGGAAATATCAGACTGACTCCAATTTAATATAAAAAAATCAATAGGGTCGATTTATTGAGCGGCACCTAGTGGTCGGAAAGCCCACGCAAGGAATGTTACTTATTGTTGTAATTTATTTGTAAGCGATACTTAAAACCAAGAGTTGGTAGCATTTTTGTATTATAAATGATGTATTTAATTATGTACATAATATTTTTATTTTATTTTTAACACTGATTATCCATACATTAGTTACATAATATTGTGGTGTTATTAGGATCAAGTTGTGTAAGAATAACATAACTTAAAACTTAAAAAAAACACAAAATACTAAAACTAAACCTAAAATTAAAATTAAACTCAACTAATTCTAAAAAGGACCCCAGTGGCATCGTACCATAGACGCTGGCAGAATTTCCTCGCTGTATGGCTATAATTAAGCGCTGTGCAAGGAAGCTGCCAGTTCTTTGCTCCCCAGTGGTGTCGATGAGCCTTTTGCTGAGCTGTACATAATTTATTAACGGGGACATATTCCACGTTCATTATTTCTCATTCGGAATATTTTAAATAGGCGTTACAAGTAAAATATCAGTTCACGGTGAAAACCATGGCATGAAGAATAGTATGGACTTAACATTAAGATGGTATTTAATGCAGAGGGCATTGCGCTAGGTTAGGTCACTGCCGTAAATGATACGAGTACAGTGATAAAGCGGGACAAACATACAGTTCACTTTGATTTATTTTTATCACAGCAGTTATTAGGTAGGTAGTTCCTGACTCGGCGCGGCGCCAAGAGTGATAACCTATCACGGATACATAGTAAGAAATACGTACCAGTTACGACATATTTCATTTCTGCGGGGGAAAATCAGACAATCAATTCAGTATCAGTAGAATACTTATAGAAATTATTATCATTATCTAAGTCATAAAAAATATAAGCTTTAGTTTCATATTTCGTCATATTTTCGTAATCTTTGCACACAAAATGTTGCATTCAACTCGTTTACTTAGGTAAATATAAATTAAGACGGCGAAAGCGAAGTAGGTTAGATAATTCTGGTATTAAATCTGTCTCATGTACGATAAGATTTAGCTGCGATAGGTAAAGATTACATGAACAAAGCATTGACCTTCCCGCAAAGTTCGCCGAATAGGAAGTAACACAAGCAAATCTGCAAAGGATCCCGAAATCGTTCGCCGAAAGATCTTGTGACGTAGGGACAGCTGTGCTAATGCACGTAGACATGACGCAACGCAACCGACGAGCCTCCATATGCCGGCTGCTGACTCAGCTCGCAGGCTTATAATGAAAACTCACCGACTTCCACACCATACCTCCACAGACCGTCGAACGAGCAACACGTACCTTACTATCGCTAGTGTTTCTAACTTGCTAAGATCGTAGTGATATCAAGTGACTCGTGGACCAAACCAAGTGATTATAAATTTGTGAACTGAATTGTTTATTAGAAATGGAGAAGTTACTGATGATTTTTGTGCTTTGTGTCGCTGTGAGGGCGGTTGAATACAGACACCACCCGAGGTTCCCCTGGAATTACGAGGATCATGAAGTGCCTCCGTTGAAGAAAGGTAGGTTTCTTGACTCTACTAGCCACGGAATAAGAGCAAGATCAGCTTCGGACATTCGGCCACAAAAAACTTTCTTTGTAATCTCAATTTTAAAATATATTTTTTTAGTTATGTGTGGCATGCTTTGTTAAGCATTGTTTTATGTCGACAGTATCCTGCAGTCCAGACTCAAGCGAGAGGAGCGCCCTAATAGAAGACGCCAAGTGCGGAGCTCCAAGAGATGTTTTCGTTGTACTTAAGCCTAAGGCGGCGCACGAAGAGGTGAATATTTATAATAATTACTACATACCATATAATTAGTCCAAGATGTCTCTTAATTAAAGCGTGTTCTTATTAATTTTTTTTACATGCGTGATCATTTAAACGAGACGCCTTTTTATCATCACTTGATTTATGCGTGATAATTGACTCGCTACAATTTCTTTGATGATTTCACAACATTACGTACATCAATGGTGACGAAATATGTTATCTACAATTCAAATGTGACTGAATGTAATAGTAGATTAGATTTTTTTTATATATTCAAACATTCCTTAAAATGCTTTATCTGATCTGAAGACATTATAAGGCCCGATTCGACCAAATTAGAGATTAGATTACATGTCAAATTTATTAGACTAATCTTATTTTAAATTAATTGCTAGATGAATAGGAAATATCTGTATTATTAAGTATCATCGCATTCAATAATTAAGCCTTGCTAACGTCCATGTTTTTCACTAGATCCACCCCGGAGCAGTGTGGGTCAAACGGTGCATCGGCCTCTGTGACCACGTGGGCTCAGACGCCAAGTGCATGCCCCACGAAACTGCCATCCGACACATACCAGTAAGTGTTTACCCAAACCTTATCTCAACATAACTGCCTTGACACACTTGTTCTATTTAAAACTGATTGTCTCCAACGATAATAGTGACATAACGAACTGCGATTGTTCTAAATCGTCTATGAATCAGTGAATCGGCGCGCGATTACGGATCATCTATTATGATCGCGCTTTCTGCAATGCTTGGAATCTAATCGGAATTTTGTTTGCAGATAAAGATTAGCAACATGAAGACGGGGAAGGAGTCTTGTTCGATGTACCCCGTCGAGGAGCACTTGTCGTGCCAGTGTTGTACGGGAAGCCCCGAGAGCTGTGCGGCGAGCGGCCGTGTGTTCAACCCTCGTAAGTGCTCCTGCCAATGCCCCAACCACAAGGAACGCCGCGACTGCCTTACAAAGGTTCGTAGATAATGGATGTCTGTGAGCACTAACTAGATGTGATGCACGATGCACCGACCGACTTTTAACAAACGCTTTCACTTTTCCCGCATTTCAAACATCCAGGCCGGCTGCGACGTTTTTATCGCCATTGACAAATCCGTCACTTTCTGACTTTAAGAAATAAACAGATGATTAATATCAGATAACAAACGTCAGACGGCTGTGTCGCTTAAGCGACTAAATGTTATTGGCTTTAGCATCATTATCGCGCCTTAAGGTGTTTCGTTGCATACGTGCTGATATCCATTGTCTGCGATTTTTCGCTTAACGTTCTAATGTTGTAAATTCTAAATCTTTCAGATTTTTCAATGTTAGCTCTCTTTGTTATAGAACCCGAATATGCGGTGGAATCGTTCTAAATGTGCGTGTGAAGCGCGAAGACGGATAAAGTGATAGAACCATGCGGAATGTTCTGGAAGAAATTTCTCGCGGCTGGGAGTTAGACTACGTGAATTTAAAGACTTGCACAAGTGACCTTAGCTACACCCCGACTGATGAGAGTGTCTTATAGCTTAAGCTAGACGAGTAAATCTAAACAGTATTGTAGGGTAAGATATTTATTTATTTAGGGTAAAATATGGGGCCAAACGGTGCTGTCAGCTCAGTGTGTTCCGAAACCTATGATTTTGTACTTAATTTTTGTGTAGGAGTGTAGAGTTAGATCCAGTTTAAGTTTGTGTCCAATTTCGAGGAGTATTGTCTTTAGACATCACTGTTCAGTATTTGTTTAGTATAGTGGCGTAAATATGATTTACGCAATTCCTATTTTGTGATATTTATAATTAATTAGTTATTCCAGCGTCCGCGTTTAGGTTTAAGATGATTTTACTGCTATTATGTAAAAGTATTTGGGCTAGTCAGTAGACTTGTATGCACTTGTATGTATGTAATTATCTTCATTTGTGTTAACTCAAGGAATACCTTGGTGTTGGAAATCAGCTCTCTTTGTATGTATTTAATGTTCGTATTGGAAGCCTAGTCTTTTGTGCCAAAGGCATGGAATCTCATAGGTTTCATTATAATTTATTTAATTTATTGTTTAATTTTAAGATAAGCTTCAGAAGCTTTAAGTGATCGAATCACATTAAGTTAAGTAGCTAGTTAAATTTTGTACTTAAAATAATATGGTAAATAAAATTTGTACTTATTTTTCTACACTTGATTTTATTTTTCTTAACTAATTTAATCTGGCGAAACGCATGTACAATCAGCTGTATAGAAACGTGAGCCTCTCTGCATAGAAGTCAGTATGCAGAGGGGTCATGTTTCTCTGCAGCTGTCTGTACTAGTAGGTACATTTTGGATATGTTGGCAACATAAGCATAAAGCAACGTAATTTATCTTGATTTTCCTTTTAACTGTTAGAAGCACCGCCTACAATTTTTCTGCTTTGCCTTAAGGTTGACTGGTAGAGAATGCCATATAGCATTAAGTCCGCCTTTTGTACGATAAGGTTTCTTTAGTGCAATAAAGATTAAATAAATAAATAAGCATAGTATTATGTTATCCATAATATGGTTAAGAGCCTTATTTTATACATGCTCGAAATCATGCTATAATAAAGCTAATCTTAGAATAGTTAGATAAAACATGATTCATAAACGTCAAATAACGTTAATTAGACTAGTTATCGCCTTATTAACATAATTAACGGGGTGAACCATTCATTAAATAGGCTTGTTGCATAATGACCGGTAACTTGCAATGTACGGGGAAGTTACTTCGCAATGAAAGGGGTTGTAAAGAGGTTATTGCTTATATTAAAAGTTACTAGTAAGTTATAATGTAAGCAAAAACATAGTCATTATGCAACTTGTTGTCAACTAGATGGCTGCAGAAAATCCGAACAGCTAAATAAGTAGGTACATAGCAGATTTTGAATCTCATATTTGCTACACACGAAATTGCTAATAATAAACATTCGGATATCACGTTGTCTAATGTAAGAAATTCCCAAAAACATGTATCCTAGAAACGTCATGCAGCATTTAGCCCTCTCGTCACATCAGTCGACGGAGTCTTCGCTCCACAAATGTCCGCCTTTATAAAACATCTTGGTGAAGCTATTGCCGACCGCTGTGACGGACCCCTTACTGTAATAATGGGCTGGTTAAGGTCAAAAATTATAATATCTACCATCCGAGCCACTAGTATGTGCATACGCGGGACTCGGCACAGATTCAGATCTGTAAATCATTTTTTCGGCATCAACGACGAGGCAGCTCTACCCAACATCGCCCCCTGACCCCTCTCTACAAACTGGATAGATCAGTCAGAAGATAGATCTCAAATTAGGTATTTGCTTTTGAATTAGTTATCAAATATTATACCTGTTTCTTATGTTCAATAAAAATATTTTATCCACGAGCATGTTATGTAGAAAAGCTAATATTTTTGAAAGTATAAATTCCTACGTTACATAATGCCGTACCTTTTTGCAAATTTTATGAACGAATGTAGTTTGTTCACCAGTAATATATAATAGTATGCTATTGGACTGCAGGTACAGGTGTTAAAGTTACTTTGTGTTCCAAATAGCCAAAAAAGGCATGCGTGGCTTAAATCAAAATTAGAACTAATAATTAGATAGATAGTGCAGCGCCCTCTCGGGGTACATAATGTTTACGACACTCTATGTGCAATAAACTATTGAGTATTGAAATGTGATGCGGGCGCTTTCAATACCTTAGTAGTAGTCTTCGTAATTTTCTAGTATATGAATAAATGCCACGTCACTCTCTCTCTCTGTTATTAGGCATAGTCGTAAGTTACTACAGCAAGGACACATGCGCGTGGCAGTCTAAGATGTTATTTAATTTTAATGATTTACACTTTTGTAGTTACAGCTTACTTCGGCAATTCCTAGATGAGCGCCAGCATCCGTCCTTTCCTCTTTGAAAAGAGATCTTCAGACCCTACAAGGCCACGGTCGGTGGATTCTTGAACGCCAAGCCGCTTCTTGGAGATCAAGAATGTCTGACGTGGTCCATATACAGGCTGTGGCCTGTAACAGGAGCAAAAAAATAAACGGTGGACTATTTAGCAAGCCAGCTACTATTTCCAAGTGGTCCCGGTTGAAAAAAAAACTTTAAAGATGGCCTACGTGTATTCGTATTACTTTTATGAAGTGACATTAATCTCAATGTATTTTAAAAAGTCAATGAAATAGAAAAAAATCAAAATAATAAATACCAATAATATTCTTGAGAACAAAAAATGCAAACAAAATTATGACTCATTACTTGATACTACCTCAAACACTGCATTGACTGATGTGCTATAATCTCGTGGTGTCAAGATGCATTACTCGGAGGTCATAACTTTAGATCAAAATTTCTCCGAAACGAAAACTTTAGTGTTACTGCAGATGCCCTAAGGAAGTGTCCTTTTAAATATTTGCTCCAGTTACAGGGCCACCTTGTATATAACACTGATTTAGGATAGAAATAGAATAGAATAGGAAAAAAAAATATTTCGACAACATGCTAGAAATAATTATAATTACAATTTAATTATTTAATTGGGCTTCATTTTCGTAACTCTTTGGTATTAATACCAAAAAGTTACGAAAATGAAGCCCATTTGCTGAGTGGGCTTTTGTGACCCGACACAATCATGCTGGTGTGTCGGGTCACAAAAGGTATCCAGATGCTGGTTTTCTGTGGGTCTCGATAAAACATACAACTGTACAAACTAGGCATTTACACTGACAACTACTTAACAAACTCAGTTATTACATTTTAATTTTTTGTACCAATTCTTCGATAAATCTTTCTTAAGTAAAATTGGTCGGCTGTGGAGAAGGGCCGCGTCAAAATCTGTTCATAAACGTCGTTTTTACTCTTCAGTCTTCTTTTTATGTCTTCGTCGTCGTGATTTTCGTCATAATTTTTCACGTGTTCATATTAATTGTGATCTTCTTTCTTCTCCGTCGTAGTCTAAAGACTTTCTTCGTCGTATTTTACGGATTTTAGATCGGCATTTTTTCAACCCGGACGAACGAATCCCCGAGTATACAGCACAGGAAAACAACTTATCTTCTTCTTATTATCAATGTGTTTATTAACAACTTATACAAAATCATTGTTCTACGTTCGGGTCGTCTTTATTTTTATTTTATTTTATTTTTATCTAGGATCACCAACAGTGGCAACAACAATCATTAACCACCACCACATCAGCCCTAGGACGTCCACTGCTGGACATAGGCCTCCCCCAATTTCATGGGGGGGTAAATGCCATAATCGCCACGCTTGGCTCTGCGGGTTGGCGATCGCAGTATCTCCACCGCACTCTAGGAATGCTGCTGCCCATTCCCCGGTGGTCTTGGTCGTAGTTTTAGGACATACCCGGGTCCACAATCATTAACATTGGAACAAAATAACATATGGAATTGCGCCACCAATTGCAGGTGAACACAGCATGCAATATAGAAAGCATCGACTTTAAAAACAAATTACAGTGAGAAGACATAAAATATTGTTAATAGTAATATGCCTAAAGTAAACTAAAATTAAACTAAAAATAACTTTCAAACTTAAGACGGCGCAGTACGATCGGTGTGGATCGGTTCTCCATATAAACGTATTTAGGCTCTCATTTTAAAACGCCATGCTAGAATAACATGAAACTTTGTATACACAATGGGATCCGGCATACCTAGGTCGAAAATTAGTTTCTGATGCTAGAAATTAAAAAATAAAAAAAATACAGCGGTTTTTTTAGTTTTTTACGGCTTGTATGAAAACCTTAATAATTGCTGTATTTTTTCGCCATTATAATTTCAAGCAACAGAAACTAATTTCCGCCCTACACAAGCTGGATCCCATTGTGTATACAAAGTTTCATGTTATTCTAGCATGGCGTTTTAAAATGAGAGCATAAATACGTTTGTATGGAGAACCAAACGTACTGCGCCCTCTTAATCATACATGAAATCATTCCTAAGTCAAAAACATTTTCTATCTCAAACTACATTCTATCGTTTTTCCAGTCGTATCGTAGTCAGCACCATACACAACCATCAAAATAGATTAATAACTCCCACATAGATTAATACAAATTATGATACCGTACAAAAAATATAGCGTTTTTTTGTTCTTGATTATAGCACTAAAGTCAAGTCAAAATCAAAATATTCTTTATTCAAATAGGCCTATCAACAAGCACTCTCGAATCGTCAGTTATAGCATGTTAATATTAATTAATAATTAATTAATTATATAGTAAACGTAATATCCCCCATAAAACCTAATTTTGGCAAATAAATCTAGACAAATTTCCCTCGTGTTAGTACTGATCTATAGCACGAACGTTCTATCACTTTTGTTAATAATTTCAATAATGAATACCAATAAAGCAGAAACATGACCAGAAGCTAGAATACTGAATGGTAAAATTAGATCGTGAAACGTTAAAAGGCGCACCTCAAAAGCGCCGGCGACGCTGCTGGCGTATCTGAGATCGTGCGGAAATCGATGCAGTCCCTTAATAGCATGAACAAACCCGCACTCAACTAGGCGAGACATTGTCTCCTCGAATTCATGGAGAAAAGGGAAACCACGTTTGAAAAACAAAGCATAATGAGTTTTGTATATATTCTCTTGCATGACATGAATACTGCTTTTCTCTCTCAAATGTTTCGAAGCCCACCATAAATATTTATAGTATATTGTCACTGTGTATTTGCTCGAAGTTTTTGCGAGCTCGTCTAAAGCCAGATCAGCAGTTGAACAGGTACGCGTGTCTATATATTGCTCTTTAATTATTGGTATCTCACAGTTTTTCAGAAACCCTGCTATGTCCCAGGAGAGACATGGAGTCAGGTTGTAGTTCCGCAAAGACATGTATTCGTTAATCTGCGGTTTGTATGCCCGATAAGTAGAGTAACTTGTCAACCGCGTCTGGTAGTAACAGGACATTAGAAATATGAACCACAGCCAATGAATGGTAATTAAATTCATAAACAGTCTCCCTCTCAGACTCAGCGTAACGTTTTGAGTCGCATTTCCTAATAGTTTGAGCAGTTCGGAAGCACTTTGATATCGGAATATGGGTAAACTATTTGAGCCTGAAAGAACTATTGAGCATATAAACATTACGAACACTAAAAGCAACCAAACCTTGTATTCAAACATAATGTAAACTATTTTCCAACGGTCCACTAATGGAGAATTAGGAGTGACTGGGATGAAGATATCTTCGAAAGCTAGATGAATATATATGAAATCAAACAGTAATGCTCGTTTATAGTTCAAGCTAAATCCTCCAAACAACATATCTACTTCATTTTCAAACAGTTTTTTCATAACCCCGGTAACTACAAAATCATCCGAAATCGAACCGTACTCAGACGTTTCAGACACAAATATAAAATTTGGTGATACGTGCTGCGCCTCCAGTAGCAGTTTCACGAGGAACATTTCTATACCAACGGAAAATTTATCTAGTGGTTCTAAGTCCGCCAAAACCAGAGGTGGGTAGTGGTGAGCCAAAATGTTGAATGTGCAATTTTTCAAATCAGGCTTATTGTAGCCTTGTAACTTCTCAACGACATCCCAGTCTTCGTTACTTTTACATTGTCCTACTCTGATGCTATGGTTGTGGTCGCGGCCGCAGCGGCCTGATGCGTACGGAAGATAAGTATAAATCGAAGCATCATCGTCTGTATCTTTTATGGTAACAAGGACGTGTATGATGTGGTAATTCCATAACACTTTAAATATTGTTGGCAGGTCCTCTTTATTCATATTTGCCAGAACTATAATGTGCAAGGCATTAGGCTGGCGATACCAGTCACGGTTTAAACTGTAGACGACATGTTCAAACTTAATTTTGTCATCACAATGTATTATGTAAGTGTTAGGTAAAATGTTCACAGACACGTTATGATCTTTTATGTATACTTTGACATTGTTACTCTCATGAAGTTTTCTGATCAAATCATTCTCAATTTTTTCAATGATGATGGCTACGTCGGCGCCATGCAAATATTTAGATGAAATTATGTGCTCAACACATGTCTCAAGAATATTCGTTTGCGTTAAGTTACTGATGATATTTTCCAGACTCATCACTACACAGATTTGATATATAAAGGAATATAATTTTATTTTGAAATGACGTACATGACTGATCATCGTGACTATCACTTTTTGAATGAAACAATATATCCGTTTGCAACTTAACACATATCACACATCAATCACTAATGTTCACTAATGTGTATCACTCATTAATGTTTCCACCTTAGTAAAACAATCATTTGTTAACGTTCAAGAGACACGCGATATACGCGTGATTTTCACTACGTGTGAACCTTAAAGCCCGGTATAATAACAGTCCGTTTGCGTTTTTTTACGGAAATTTATGATTGGCGTTATCGAATGATTTGTAAGTCATCATTGGCCTCACAAAGTACAATATATAGACTGAGATAGAGATATCAGTGAAACACTCCACGTAGATCGTAGCGCCACTGTGGTATTAGTACAAAACTAACCGCACGACCGCTCGGCGGCAGGCACTAAGTACTAAAAGTAAATTTTTAACAAAAAAACACCGACTCCAAACTTTGCCAGACTCTATCCTCCTGCTATATAATTTGAGGAGTTCCTTCGATGTAGCCTTACTTACCCCATCCTCTTGGTATATAATTTGAGGAGTTCCCTCGATTTTTCCAAGATCCCGCCATTAGACCCAGACTTGGTGACAATGGGACCAACTAGCAAAATACACCCTTTCAAACAAAAAAAGAATTTGTTAAATCGGTCCACTAGTCTCCGAGTAATCGGTATACATAAATATATATATAATTATATAGATATGTATATATATATATATTCCGACGAATTGAGAACCTCCTCCATTTTTCGAAGTCGGTTAAACATACATTTCAAGTTCCTTACTGAAATTAATGCAAAAATAAGGAAATAAGTAATGAAATAATAAGTTACATTACCTATTAGACAATTTTTGCATCAATTTCAGACCATTTTTAATAAATATGGGCATGACATTCTTCTGACAATAAAACAAAACAGGTAACTTAGTAAATATCGTTTATTACACAATTTTACTTACAAACATTCGATATTAGCAATCGCACCGAAATTCATCCGTATATATAAAACAAAACTAACACGTAAAAAGTGGCATATAATGTATTGTATTATGTAGGGAGCGGCTTTGTCATTCGAAGATATTCAGTTTTCAATGAATCCTATTATAATAGTATACACTAAGATGACGCTCTGCTTAACCGCACGATAGCTTTTACCGTCACTTTGTATCGTCGAAATTATTTACTGAGACTATTTCTATTAACAGCAAGTCGTAACTTTTAGTTATTAACTAGTTTAACTACACATTAGTATATAAATATACAATGAAACAAAAAATTGTCACGATGTCGTGTACGAGTAGATTTACCTAATTACGTAATTATTTTGCGTACGTTGGTCAGCTTGAAATGTAAACATGAAAAAAATATTGAACCATAAATTTAGGTAGTAAACACATCATCAAATTCCGTTTTTATCACACAATTCGAGGCAGCGACCAGTGAACACTTCCTTAAATGTCTATGTAAGCCTATGCGGGAGCGGCATTATCTCCCACAGAAGTGACAGAAAAATTGGGGATTAAGAGATAGTGGCGTGCTCACTTGTTTTTTTCCTTCTTCGGTCTTCAAGAAGGTCAAACCAGGTCTTTTCATGGTTGTCGCGCCCGCCTATGATAAATTGATAATCCTTCGGCAATTAATCCTATCTTCCGCGATCTGTTCCCGACAATGGTGATTGATGCCAAACGGCGTCATGTCCCGCTTGGCGCAGTCCTTAAACCGCAGCAAAGGTACCACCAGGTAGGTTTTCTAGCATACCCCTCTTAGCATTTGCCACAGCTCTGAGCAGCATGCGGCGTGGAAGTCGAGTGGGTGTATCTTTTCAGTAAAATGTTACTCCAGAAAGTTACCCAATGGCGGCGACACGGTTTAAGGATGATTCTCAGTAGGCCGTTCCGTGTCCGAGCCGGCCCGTTTTCTTCTAGAGAAATACGCAGGCCGTTGCGTTTGCTGTCATAGAAAACGGGCCGGCCCGGACACGGAACGGTCTACTGTGAATCATCCTTTATGTTTTGCGTTAGCTGTTATATTTTTGCTCTATGTTCATGTAATAATCGGTCACATTACGCTAGAAACAATAATTAGATACATATCTAGTGGCTCAGTGAGCAGTAGATCTCACTAAAAAAATATTCAAATTTCTAAAAACTGTCTCGACAAAAAATATCTATATAATTATCGAACCTGCTCACAAATTTTCACTAGAATCGGCTGAGAAATGCGACCTGTAGAGGAAAACATCCGGACAGACAGACAAAGATTATGGAAGAATTTTTGTCGAAAGCTGAAACGGAGACGATTCGCTCGCTTCGCTCGCTCGGTCAATTATGGCGGACTCTTCAGAAAGTGATACGTTATTATCTTATTGAGGGTCATAATTAAATTTAGAATGACCAACGTTTGCGAACTGTCAACATTAGTACCTACATGGCAACATGAAGGATAGAACCATAGAAAACTAGATCAGCCACAGACAACACAAAGTGAAAAAATGCTTGTTTTTGGGTATCAAATCCCGTTTGCGCCAGTTCTATTTCGTATGCGCAATCAAGATCTATTTTATAACACGTCTGTCGGTAAAAGTAACCATTCGTTAACACTTAATGTAGTACCTTTAGTTTAATTTCAGCTTGATAAAACCGGGCCTAAATTATTAATCTACGCGTAAATCATTAACATACATCACAGGTTGATAAATGAAATACATGAATATATGACAGCTAACTTAACGATTATGCCCTTTACTTGTACAAACCCACATGGACCCAATGCGGCATTATACCTTTCATTACGAGGGCTGTTCCGAAAGTTTTTAGCTGCTCTCACTCTATTCATGCCATATATGTTTTAATTGTATGCGGGTAATTTCGATACATATGTATTGGGGTGAAACTGTTGATGAAAGTCGCTTGGTTTTTTTTTATTGTGTTTTAAGTACGACGTGTCAACAACCCTATCTAATATGCGATGAACGGGTCAAAATACCAATTTTGTGTTGCGGGCCAATTTTGATTAATACGTCACCACAACTAAACAAAATTTTATACACCGCAAACTATGAATCTTCCGTGTCTCTACCCACGTAATCTGTTTCGATTGCATGAAAATTAGCGACAATGAGCAGGTGTGTCGAATATTAGTCTAGGTCGCGAGACTAGGGACTGGTTATCATCTAAAAACAAACTTAAATGAAATAAAATCATTTAGTGATTTTACATTAAAATCAGCAAAACTAAGTGGGGAAGTCATCCCGGGCAGTTTCCACTACAGCTGTTAGGGATTTCGTTGCCAAAACTATTTTTAGGTATTAAAAATAGTACTATTTTTGCAAATTTTTAACAGCCCATACAAAAGGCCTTTTGGTAAAAGAAATGTTGTGAAAAAAATACTTGCTGCTTACTAACGATTTTATCTCAGCATAATGGTGTAAATAAAAAATATATCGCATGAATAGAGTGAGAGCAGCTAAAAACTTTCGGAACAGCCCTCGTATATTGATATGTAGCTATTTTTACCTTATTTTATCTATAGAACAACGCTTTGCTTTCTATTTGGTCATTATCATTATATTGAAGATCATAATTACTAGTCGCTTTGCTCCATCAACTTGTTAGCGGGCCGTTAGCTTGAAACGCGCAGGGCGCGGGGCAGCGTCGTTGCGGGGCGGAGGCGGTTTTGCGGCAAAGCGGACACGGTCCGGGGACGTCGCGCCTAAAAAACCGCGCGTAATAGCGGAGAGGAGGCGGCGTGCAGGGTACACCCGGCGTGTGTGACATACTTACTTACTTACTCCTCTGGCGCAGCGACCCAAAGTGTGTCTTGGCCTCCAATACGAGTGCACGCCACCGATCCCAATCCTGCGTCATTTCCTTCCACGAGTCAACTTGAAGCTCGCATAAATCGATCTCCACAGCATCGGCCCAACGGTATCTAGGGCGGCCGACCGGGCGTTTCCCACTCGGTTTGCCCAGGTAGGCTCTTTTGACGGCACGGTCGTCACCCATTCGCTCTAGATGACCAAGCTAAGACCACCGGGGGATGGGCAGCAGCATCCCTGGAGTACGGTGGAGATCTATACTGCGATCGCCAACCCGCATGCCAAGCGTGGCGATTACGGCATTTACCCCCCATGAAATTGGGGGAGGCCTATGTCCAGCAGTGGACGTCCTACGGCTGATATGGTGGATGGTGGTGGTGGACCAAGCCAAAGAAGTCGACTCGCTTTCGTTACCCCGATACACACACATACACATTACATTCACATTTCATTCATTCATTCGTTACATTCGGTTCCGCGACAAGATCTTCAATTTCGGCAATTTTACGAATTCTCGAATTGCCATCGGGTCTCTGAAGTGGGCCAAGGATTTTACGGAGGATTTTCCTTTCAGCCACCAGGAGCTTATTCTCCTCCTTAAGTGTCAGTCACATATGAAGCGTGTGTGACATATGAAGTAGTAATCGACACTATCGACCACACATCGAATGCAAATCCGCCTAATGTCGTACCGCGCCGCGCCCACTCTGTGCGTTCGAGCTTAGGCGCCTTCCTGACTTGTCGATGCGGAGGCGGTAAGATATGAGAAAACTGTCAGCTGCTGTTGTTCTGCGCATGGTATCAGCGGCCTTTCAGCTCAAAGTACGAATTTTTTTATCGAAATGTTAGTTTAACTTATGTGTACCAGATGTCACTGGGTTCTATCTCTATCGCACTTGCATATTGAAGTGACAGGGATGCAGCGGTCGTGCGGTTAGTTCTTGCTAAATACACAACGGCGCTACGATCTATGTGGAGTATTTCACTGGTATCTCTATCTCAGTATATATATTGTACTTTGTGCATGGTATTACTATTGCGCAAACGTAATACTGACAGTATTTCGTCAAATGAGGAGATCTCAAATCAGCGGTGCTACCGCGAACTTAGAAAATCGAACTTCGTGTCGTGCCGTCCCTTTCACTCTTGTTATATTCTATATGACGGAAAGGGACGGTACGATACGAAGTTCGATTTTCGAAGTTCGCGGTAGCACCCCAGTAAGCTTACGTCAAAGAGCAAAATGCCTATGACATATCGATCCCGCCCCGCCAAGTCAGGAAGTCGCTTTAATGCTGAGTATTGCGCGGTCGGCAACCGTGACAACACTGAACCTTATGAAAGAATCCAATTGTAGTCCGAAACATGTCGCAAATAGTGATTTTCCAAGCACAAAAATTAAATAAAATTTGATTCGAGATTAAGTAATAAATTAAATTAAAATTAAATATTAAATTATAACGTGAGATTTTAATTTAATTAAATATTATTTTAAATTTATGAATTAATAAATTTTATTATAAGCAAGGATTAGATACCCTATTATTAAAAAAATTAATAATAATACTATTTCAACCGTTGTTCGTTCTGTCAGGGCTTACGATACTGCTCAATAATAAATAGAACAAAATTTCGTATCCCGAGATAATTCGTTGTTTACCTTCAGTCCTGTCTTCTCTCTCTCTGACTGGTTGCCTTGTCGTAGGTTCTTCACATTATATAATATACCCA
Source organism: Notocelia uddmanniana (assembly GCA_905163555.1). Lineage (NCBI taxonomy): Eukaryota > Metazoa > Arthropoda > Insecta > Lepidoptera > Tortricidae > Notocelia > Notocelia uddmanniana. The sequence goes on from LR991055.1 coordinate 32,571,079, forward strand.
CAACAAGAGAGGGCATGAGGGGGGGGGGGCATAATTATGGCGATTAATATTTATGCTTTAAAGTTTTATGCGCAAAAATATTTATTTATGCTTTTAACCATTATGACTTACAAAATTACATATCAATTAATGGCTTTGGAATTTGGAGTATTTACTCGTATGCATATTATACCATAACCTCGGGTTACTTTAGACCCATGGCTCTCCAGAGAAAGAAAACAGAGGTCGACTAATTCCCTAGCTGACCGTACATACATACACTCACCCTAATGGGTTATTTGACTGTTTAAATTCTCAAGGCACCTGAAAACTAATCCTGCCATTGACAACAACCGGGATCAACGGCGTTACCGCGGCTTTGTTCCTTCTTTCGCGATAATAACCAAAAGCGGCCAACATCGCTTAAAGGATGATTCACAGTAGACCGTTCCGTGTCCGGGCCGGCCCGTTTTCTATGACAGCAAACGCAACGGCTGGCGTATTTGTCTAGAAGAAAAGGGGCCGGCCCGGACACGGAACGGCCTACTGTGAATCATCCTTAAATCGGTGCGATCAGGCTGGTATCGCTGATCCACATTTTTATGCCACGTCGGTGGAAAACATGCTGACAGCCCTCCTGATGGTAATTCGCTTAGTGAGAAAGCAGTTATGTCAAGCAGGTCTAATTTGACAAATGTTCAGATGTACTCTTTGAGTATTGAATTGATGAAAAAGATACCTCTAAGGCACTGGTCCCACCGCCGGCTACAAACTATGAGCGAGTAGAACTATAAACTACAAACTAGTGGGCGAGAGGCGAGAAGCTAGTATAGTTTTGATAGTTTTGACGCTCGGCTATTAGCTAGTGTTCGCGTGCATCGGGCGATTACTCGTTCCACTAGCTCAGCCGAGGTTCTATCAGGCATCGGTGAGTACCGCTGGGCTAGTTTTATAGCCCACACCTACAATAATTGTGACGGCGGCTCGGCTCATCACGTGGCGACTTATCGAGACATAGTGATTAACCGATGCCAAGCAGATATCGACGCTACACTTATAGCAAATGAGGTTGAGAATGGGTCGTCTCCGGATGACGAGTACAAGTTAGTGGTATCTAAAAAGCAGTCTAAACTCAATAAACGTAAGGTCAATATGTGCGGTGCTGCGCCGAGTTCCAGCAAAATAATAGTAGCGGATCTGTCTGCAGCTATATATGTATCGAGGCTAGGTAAAGCATCTACAGAACAGGATTTAAAGGAGTATTTGCAGGAACAAGGCGAGGAATGTATTGACGTTCAAATGCTAAAACAGAAATATGAAACATCGTTTAGGTCATATAAAATTACTAGACCTAAAAGCAAGTTGAAAATTTTTTTGAGCAGTAGCTTATGGGCGAAAGGAATTAAGTATCGGAAATATCATAACAATCGTGAGAGCTTTGTTAAGCCTGAAGGAACAGTAAACCTGAATAAATAAGACTGTATTTTTGTTTAATAAATAATATGGACAGTACAATAAAGAATAACAACCTCACCAAGACGACTATAGTTTCATATAACTGTAAGTCGATAAAAAGATCAGCCGCATACGTGCGAGATCTTTGCAAAGACTCTGATATTATTGCGTTGCAGGAAACGTGGCTGCTCCCCCACGATCTGGATTTCGTAAATTGTATAGACCCGGCATTTGCATGTACTTCGACATCTTCGGTCGACACGTCAGCCGGGGTATTGCGAGGCCGACCATATGGTGGGCTCGCCTTGCTGTGGAGAAAATCGAGGTTCCCGGAAGTCTCAGTTGTCAAGTGTGAAAGTGACCGAATAAATGCCATACGTATTGTTCTAGAGGCTCGTTCAATACTAATCTTAAATATGTACATGCCGACTGACCATCCTGATAACCTGGCGGAATTCACCACCTGTCTCGCCGCTGCCAACGCAATAGTAGAGGAAAGTGATGTACAGGTCGCCTTTCTCCTGGGAGATTTTAACGCTCACCCGAGTGCGAGGTTCGGGCAGGAGCTGTTTAATTTTTGTGCGGAAGAAGACTGGCTCTGCGCTGATGTTGAGAAGCTTGGTCTAAATTCGGGTTCATTTACATTCATTAGTGATGCAAATAACGCGCACCGGTGGTTAGATCACTGCATTAGTACGAAAGCTGCGTGGGACACTATAACATCTGTGAATATCATAAGTGATGTAGCATGGTCGGACCATTTTCCCTTGCGCATCGTGTGTGACCTAGACCTAGTAAAAGAACACTACACCGCCAAGCGTGACACGGGGAAGGCGGGCGTGCGCTGGGGTGTTAGAGACTGCAAACAAATAAGGGAATATATGTATTTTTGTAATAAGTTATTGACTAACATTAATGATATTTTTAGCTGTGATTTTTGTAATGACGTAAATGACTGTGATACTTTAAGTACCTGTAAATATTTAAATGACCATCTTACTCTTATAAATAATTTATATACGAATATTGTATCCGTTTTAACAAAAGGTGCCATGAAAACGAAATGTTCTCGGTTAGGCAAAGGCCAAAAAAGTAATAATGTACCAGGGTGGAATTTCCACGTGAAAGAATGCCATAGTAGTTTTAGGATGCATTTTAATTGCTGGCTTGCTGCTGGTAAACCGTCCTCAGGTCCGTTACTAGACAGCATGCGCGCTAGCCGAAGTATTTTCAAAAACAAACTGCGATGGTGTCAAAATAATGAAGAAAAAATTAGATTAGATATTTTAGCATCATCTAGGAAAAGTAAACATTTTGTAAAATTTTGGAATGACATTAGGAAACTAAATTTTAAACAAACGTTACCAGTGAGCGTGGACGGTTTGCAGCAGCCTGCACAGATAGCTGGTACCTTTAGTGACAGGTTTAAAATTCCTCCGCGGCATGTATCGGAGTATGTGCTCGAGGATATGCGTCATAACCACACTGTTAGAGCTCAACCACCGAACCCTATTCGTTTCTCTTCTAAAGAAGTCGCGAAAGTGGTTAGGAGCATGAAACGTGGCAAATCGCCCGGTCACGATGACCTGAGCCTTGAGCATATACTCTTCGCCGGTGACGCAATATATAATAGGCTTAGTGCTCTATTTAATTTATGTACGCGATACGCATATCTCCCTCCGGACATGATCCGAACCATTGTCGTCCCGATAGTCAAGAATAGGACAGGAGATCTTTCATCGTCATCCAATTATCGACCTATTTCATTAGGTACGGTAATAGGCAAGATATTTGAGCGACTGCTGCAGCCCGAGCTGCTTAAGGCCATCAGCATAGACGACGCGCAGTTTGGTTTCCGACCCGGTCTCTCGACCGATTCGGCTATACTTAGTCTCAAGCATTGTGTTAACCACTATGTGACTAACGGCACTTCGGTTTACGCATGTTTTCTCGACTTGAGTCGAGCATTTGACCTTGTGAATTATGAAATTCTGTGGGGTAAAATGCGCGGCTCGGGAGTTCCGGAAGGCCTGATACGGATCTTCGAGTATTGGTACGGAAACCAAACAAACTGTGTGAAATGGGGCGACACGACTTCTAATAATTATATATTAGAATGCGGGGTACGCCAGGGCGGGCTTACTTCTCCGGACCTCTTTAACCTCTACGTGAACGACTTGATGGGGAGGCTCAGGGGCACTGGAGTCGGTTGTCACGTGGGTGACGTCTGTGTGAACAGCCTCAGCTACGCTGACGACATGGTGCTGCTGAGCCCCTCCATTAAGGGCCTGCGGAAGTTGATATCAGTTTGTGAAGGTTATGTAAACTCACACGGGCTGATATACAATGTAGCAAAGACCGAACTTATGGTTTTCAAGGCGGGAAGGGGTCCGGATAATGTGCCGGAGGTAAGGCTGAATGGCGAAGTAGTGCGTGTTGTGCAGCGGTTCAAATATCTAGGCCATATATTGACGGAAGACCTAAGGGACGACCAAGATATGGAGCGAGAGAGAAGGGCGCTGGCGGTTCGAGGGAACATGATTGCCCGAAGATTTGCTAGGTGTAGCAGGCAAGTCAAGTGCACGTTATTCAACGCATACTGCCTTTCCTTCTACACTTGTCAACTTTGGGTGAGGCACAGCAGGAAAGCGTACGGCTCCATCAGGGTTCAGTATAATAATATATTTCGGGCACTGATGGGGCTACCGCGCTCATGTAGCGCTTCTGCCATGTTCGCAGAAGCCAGAATCCCCGACTTCTTCGCCGTTGTGCGCACTCGCATTGCCTCCTTCTGGGAGATGCGCCGCTCACGGAACACTATCGTGGAGAACGTGTATCGCGATATGAACAACCCTGTTTTTGGGTACTGGCTGTCTGTGCACCACAGCGAAAACAAGAAATAGTAGTTTTACTATTTTAAACGAACTGCATTTTAGTATATATTTCTTTTAATTTTAATTTTTTTACGTGTTTTTTATGCAAATTATGTGTTTTTGTGTGTTTTTGATATGGATGATATGCCTGAAAATAAAAATTATTATTATTATTATTATTATTATAGTCGATAGCTTTTATCGCTGCGGTCAACTAGTAAACAGCGGTCCCAACGCCAGATATCGGCGAGCTCGGCGAGCAACTAGTAAAATTCTGTACTAGAAACAATTGGCAATCGGCGGGAGGATAGTAAAAATTCTATGGAATTATAGCTTACTCGCCGGGCGGTGGGATAGTGTCCTCAACGGCAGTGTGAACAGCGAACGATTAACTATAAAAATATATATCTCTCTTTTATTTACACGGAAGCGATTATCTTTTGTTCGTTTCTTGGGCTAGAAAATAGCCGTTAGCTCATAGTTTACTAGCTCATGGTGGGACCAGTGCCTTAAGCAAATGAAGAGTCACAGTTGCCTATGGACGCTGGCAACACCATAGTCGTCACTCGCGCATCATTTGTGGTTAAATAATTTTATTGATCTCAAAAGAAATTTACATTTCACTCAATGAGATACATGTATTAATTAAGTTCTATGTTAATTTGTTAGTTTGCGCCCGTGAGTGACAATATGATTCTATGTATTTAATAATACAATTTTAATTTTATTACATTAAGTACATTTTTCCTAAGTATAATAGTAAGCAACAAACAAAATAACAAAAGTTGTTTTAAATCACAGTATAGTGGGTAGAAGTAAGTTTACGCGCACCGCTCTACACGTACTAAGCATTTGCCATGAGCACCATTGAATAGCTAAGATAGAAAAACTAATTGGTACGAACCCGGATTGTGCACACACATGTATCATTCAGTTATCGCAGCATCCAGAACACTAGCATATATTATAAATACTTCCCCGAATGCATAATCTAGTTTAATGGCTGTCGTAACGGCTTTCCGGTATATTTTCCTCAATTAGAATGTCATTTGAAGGAAAAGTACTTTGTTTACATCTGAGACATAGGGGAATTACCGTAACACGAGATGCAATATATCAAGTACGGTCAGTAAGAGGCTAGTAACGGGTGAACCGTCCATCCAACAAGTTTGAGGTCTGGCTCTCGACTGCTTTTTCCTCCACAATTCAATATACATATACAGGGCGTCCCACGGCTTTGCCACATGGAGGGAAAGTACCTTGAATATTGTAGATGGAACATTTTACTGAAAGAAGACCTTATTTTAATTTAAATAACAATTTAAAGTGCATTCATAGATTTTTAAATAATTACAGGGTTGAAACGGGAACCGAACCCGCTACACGAGAAAAAAATTTACCCTGTAGCTTTATCATGTCGATCGAAAGGCTTCATCATAACGATTATTTTTTGCGAAATAATATAGTGTCGGATATAAAAGGTAGACCATGAATTGACATTTTTAATTCAAAATAAATCAATTTAATTTATCAAATGCTCAAAAGGAGTCCCATTCTGTTGAATACAAAGTCGCACTCTTTTGATTAGTTCGCTCCCTGTCGATATTTTGATCATGTTGTGGTGGATATTTAGAATTAATACGTATAAGTTCTGCTTGTAGCTCGTGGACACTTTCGTGCTAGTTCTTATAAACCATTTTTCTTACATAACCCCATTAAAAAAATCTAATGGGGTTGGCTCTGGGGATCTTGGTGGCCATCCTATTTGTTCATTTGTCCCGATCCAGGAAAGTAATTATAATAGGGATATAATAGGGGGAGTAATAGGTACTTTAAAATGATAATGTCAGTTGTATGTCCTTACGGCAATGTCAGCTTTTCATTTTTCAGAACGAAATTTCACATCAAATGATAAAATTCATGGTCTTCCTTTTATTTCTGACACTATGTTATTTAGCAAAAAATAATCCTCATGATGAAGCCTTTCGATCGGCATGATAAAGCTGCAGGGTAATTTTTTTTCTCGTGTAGCGGGTTCGATTCCCGGTTCAACTATGTAATTATTAAAAAAAAAACTATGAATGCAGTTTAAATTGTTATTTAAATTAAAATAATGTCTTTTTTCAGTAAAATGTTCCATCTACAATATTCAAGGTACTTTCCCTCCATGTGGTATAGCCGTGGGACGCCCTGTATACATGCCAACTCGTATCTTCTCAACTCGTCTCTAACGCTGCTTACCTCTTGAGGTGAAGCGGAGACGTGCAAAACTGACCAATCAAATTACCTCCTTCGCTCCACTCCTCTCATTAAATAAAATAAATAAAAAGAAATAAATATTGGGGGACAATCTTACACAAATCGACCTAGTCCCAAACTAAGCATATCTTGTAGTATGGGTACTAGACGACGATATACATACTTATATGTATAGATATAAACACATACTTAAAATACATAGAAAACATCCAAGACCCAAGAACCCCATGGTGCCCCTACACGGCAGAGCGGGCTAGCGCCGCAGAGGTTTTAGTGGATATTCCCTTTCCTCGGGTAGGGTGAGTCCCACATACCCCCAATGGGCCTTCCCAATAGTCCCAGGGTGTGGATAAACGCAATTCCTCTGCGTCAAAAAAAAGTGCCATTGCAGCCTACTGGCCGAATAAAGTTCATTTATTTATTTCACAGAAAAATATCGCTTTCTTTGAAACGCCGTCCTGATCCCTCTGGGGTAGCAATAAAGATTGATTTTCAGATGTTTTGAAGTGGATCTAATGATGACAATACATGCTGGTGGCAAGTACGAGTATCCTTGAGGAATCGACGGACTTCCTCAAATACTATTGGCTCATACGCTTTTTTCAACTGACTTCAGAACAGGACGAGGAGGTTCTATGTTCCACTGTATGTATTTTTTTAAAGTATCATCATCCTCCTAGCGTTATTCCCAGTACAGTTGCATCCTGAAGGATGCCTGGGATCCGCTACCTAATCCCAAGAATTGGCGTAGGCACTAGTTTTTACGGAAGGCGTGAGTTTACGTATGTACATGTGTATGTTTTAGTTTCCTCATAGAGCGCTCGTGGCCCAGCGGCGCCCGCGTACCGCGTGCGGTATGCGAGGTTAAGCAATGTGGGCGCAGGTCAGTTCTTGGATGGGTGACCCCTTTGAGTGGTTACTAACTGAGCGCTCTCGTGCTTTGGAAGGTACGTTAAGCCGTTGATCCCGGCTGCTGTCTACGACAGCAGTCGTTAAGTCAACTTAGAGGCCTTCCGGCGGCACGAGAACTTCTAACGGTCAAGTTGCCCACTGACTTGACAAGGGGGGTCGAAGTTGCACCACGTCCGTAGGGAGTACCCACCGTTACCCTACACGTGACCCCTGGGTGGTGCTAAAAGTGCAACAAAAACTGGCAACCGTACTTGTCTTCTCACGATTCGTATATAAATGCCATACGATTAAAAAAAAAACTGCTATTGATTGGCGATCTTTCGCTAAAAACTTATTCAACAAAGAGAATCAACGAACCGTAACGATTATTGATAGATTGAGTTCGTAGCAATGAGCTACGTCGCTACGAGCCGTAGCACTTCGATTTTGTTAAGTAAATATTACCGCGAACTTACTGCGTACAGTCAGCAACGAATATAAGATAATTCAGGGTGATCAAAAATATCTGGACACGCACTTTAACGTGTGGGTAATAGAGTCGTGTTCAGATTTTATTTAATGTAATCACTTTAAAAGTTGTTGCTAGGGGCTGGACAGTTTTTTTACCACGTCGGTGGCAAACAAGCGTACGGCCCGCCTGCTGGTAAGCGGTCACCGCAGCCTAAGAACGCCCGCTACGGCAGGGGTGTCACATGCTCATTGCTGACCCTTTTATACAAAGTACACTTTTATATAGAAAACTCCCGTGAGTTTGAGACATATTCAATATAATGAAATTGGTCACTCACGTCTTTAAATATCACACAATATAGGTGCTCATGATTAAGGACCGCGAACCGGTCTGAAACATATCGAGCGATATTCGACCTTAAAGACGTTAGTAACCCGTTTTATTATATTTAAAAAGTACACTCCTTTCTGGAAGGACCCCATACTTTAGTTCCTCGAGAAATCTTAGGCAGATAATTCCACAACCGGAGCTTTTTAAGATGGCAAATTAAACACAGACAGCAGTGGAGTCGTTGTTAAAAAGTTAGGTACAGTAATTTATTTTATATTTAATTCTACAGCAATGCCGGAAGTTTTTTTAGATTTTTTATTATTGAAATTGTTTCATCGGGTTCTATGTGTCTTAAGATAAAAGAGTTATTTACTACGTTGTTTATGGGGATTTTTTTCGTATTAGTAGATTGGGCATTTGCAATGGAGGAGAAAAATGTGTTGAAGACATTTGCCACTATTTTAGGATCATTTTCCGGGTTACCATCAGCCTTTATAATTTGAATATTATTTGGAAACTTTAATTTGTTTTTATTAATCTCTCTATTTAGTAATTGCCACATTGATTTAGTTTTGTTTTCGGCTTTTTCAAATGATTATTTATTGTAGAGTTTTTTTCAGTTGTACATGGCTTTCTGCAGTGTTTTACAGTAGGTTTTATAGTGATTTCTTAAGACCTCACTTTTTGACTTTGACACAAGTAGCTTTAGGAGTCTTTTGTTACGGCAGGAGATCTTTAACCCTTTTGTTAACTCTGATTTTTTGGGTTTAATAACAACTTTAGTTATAGGAATGCATTTATTTAGGGCTGTTGTCAGGGTTTCGCTGAATGAGTTATAGTTCTCATTTACTGATTTCCTTAATGAAATTATATTATCCCAAGGTACAGTTTCGATTTCTTTCTGAAATTTTTGTATATTTGATTTAGAGAATTTTCTTTTGTGGACAATCCGGTTGCTTAATAGTGGGTTTATGTTAGGGATATTGAATAAAATACCTCTATGGTCTGAGAAGCCTAATTCCTTAATGTCAAGTTTCGCTTGATTTGTTTTAAAATTGGTAAATAGTAAATCAATACAGGTAGCGCTAGTTCTAGTGATCCGAGTAGGTTCGTCGACTATTTGACGAAAGTTATATTCTAACATTAAGTTTGACAGTCTTATTTTATCGCTTTTATCGGACATATAATCAATGTTAAAATTATGCAAGGGAAAATAAATGGGAAAAAAGAAAAAAAAAGCCACATTATGCAAGGGAAAATAAATGGGAAAAGAGGAAGAGGAAGGCCAAGCTGAAGTTATATGAACCAGATAAAGGAGAATGTGGAGGTCGTGTTAAAAGTAAAAGTAATTTATTCTTCAAATTAGGCATAATTACATGCACCTATGAACGTCAATAAACTACTACCGGTTCGAAAAACTAAACCTCTGCCACGAGAAGAACCGCCGTAAGAAACTCGGCGATGTGTCATTTTTTCAAAACAATATACATTGCATAGTTAAATATAAAATTACAGTGTCAGCTACCACAAAACTACAATGCTACAGTAAAAAACCTATTTTCGTGATAGATTATCTGTGCAGGACGCTATCACTGCCAAACATCCCTATCCATGATGTAATCGTTAACCTTATAATATGCTTTTGAAATAAGTGTTCGTTATACTATAGATTTGAATTGCTAAGTTCAGTAATGTGTGTAGGAATTTTATTGTAGTTTTAGAGTTGTGTTGTACCAGGACGTCAGGAAACTGGCCTCGGACCGACAGAGATGGAGAGAACCGTATCAAGCTGCATCGACAAGAGCCAAGCTCTTAAGAGAATGATGATGACATATATTAAATTACGACGCCCTAACAGGGCCCATATAAATCCAAATCTACCTACATAAGGATGATTCACAGTAGACCGTTTCGTCTCCGGGCCGGCCCGTTTTCTATGACAGCAAACGCAACAGCCGGCGTATTTCTCTAGAAGAAAACGGGCTGGCCCGGGCACGGAACGGCCTACTGTGAATCATACTTAATAAGATCTATAATAATAATAATAATAATTTATTTTATGCCAGAACAAGTTAACAAGTAAGTACATTTCATTAACTACTCTAAAATGACTTAACTAAACAATGTGCCGCTGTTACTTGTAATAGGTATAAAATATAACCTGTGCTACAAGTACCAGCTATCCTTCCTTACTGACTAAATATAAGTAGGAGACAGACATGACAGAATTAGTTAATGACAAAAGGTAATTTTCCGTTAATAAATGAGTTATGTATATCTTGCTAAAAGTAAATTGCAAAAAGGTGAGAAGTGAGAGCATGGATGTGTGTGCGCGTGTGTGTGTGTGTGTGTGTGTGTGTGTGTGTGTGTGTGTGTGTGTGTGTGTGTGTGTGTGTGTGTGTGTGTGTGTGTGTGTGCGTGCGCGTGCGTGTGCATGTACGTGTGCGTGTGTGTGCCTGCGTGCGTGTTTGGTTTGTGTATGTTATTTTATGATATTGGACTCAGTAGCTTTTCAGTACTTTCATAATTTAGACTTAGTAACCAAGTTTCCACGATTTGCTTGCATACATATTTGTTTTTAGAATGTATACTTAACATTTTATTTACTTTATTGTAAAGGAAGCATCCAAGGTAGTAATAAAATCGTCTGCTAAAAGCTGTTCTGCAAGTGAATGTAGGATGGAGTATTTTAGTACGTTTGCTTCGGTGCCTAATACTTTTTTCAGTCGAAGACTGTTGGGGCTCACAGTGTTTTTTTAGTATTAATTGATGTACAAATAATTGACGAACCGTGAGTACTTTACAATGTTTGTATAGGTTTTCAGTCGGGTAACGGTATGGTTTGAAGAAGCTGACCTTCAATAGGGCACGTTGTGCGCGTTCCAATTTAATGATGTGGGTTTTCGCTGCACCACCCCAGGCAAGAATACAGTATGCAATCAATGATTGACACAATGCAAAATAAACCATTTTGATTATTTTTGGGTCCGCTACATGTCGTAGATGTTTAAAGATGTAGATAAGTTTGCGAAGTCTAACAGATAGTGCATCAATGTGCGGCCGGAAGGTAAGCCTTTTGTCAAGAGTTATCCCCAGGTATTTAACGGTATCAACACGTTGCAGCATGGGGCATATACAATTTTGCAATAAATCATTGTTGTGGTTGTGGGCAGTTATTGTATGACAATCTGATATTTTAGACACACTTTCGGAAATTGAGAATGTCAGGTACTTGGTTTTTTCAACATTTAGCGACAAGGTATTATTTGCTAACCATGAAGTTACTAAGTTAAATCCTATTTGTGCTTTATTGAACGTATCATTCCATGTATTACCATTAAAAACCAGGGCTGTGTCGTCAGCAAAAGCCACCAGCTTGCCATTGGGCAAATCAAGATTGCACATGTCGTTTACATAAAGTAAAAAAAGTGTTGGTCCCAAAATGCTACCCTGAGGAACGCCATATTCGACTTGGAGTTCACTACTGACGTGATCACCTATTTTGACACTCTGTGTTCGGTTAGTTAGATAGCTATGGAATAATTTTAGTTGATTTCCTCGTATTCCTACTGTATCAAGCTTTTTCACAAGTCTAGGAATAGATACAGTGTCAAATGCCTTTGCCAGATCTAAAAATATGGCCAAACAGTTTTTACCATCATCCAGGGCACCTACTATGTGATTGGTAAGATCATGAACAGCGTCGTTAGTGGATTTGGAAGTACGGAAGCCATACTGTCTATTTGATAGTAGTTTATTGTGTTCCAAAAACTTATTCAGACGACTATTCATGATCTTTTCCAGTATCTTCGACAAAGTTGGCAAAATAGAAATAGGACGATAATTATTTACTTGATCTCTATTCCCAGACTTGTGAATAGGACAAATAAGGGCTTTCTTAAGAGCATCCGGGAAAACGCCTGTTTTTATGCATAAGTTAAATATGTGTGTAAGTGGTTGTACTACTACATCCCTGTGATTCTTTAGAAAACTCGCTGAAATGTTATCAAGACCTGCGGAACAGTCGGAACGTAAAGAGTTTATAATAGATTCCACTTCTACAACATCGGTTTCCAGAAATACAAACGAATTACAGGAAGTATGATTAGTAATATTCTCATAGGACGTTGGAGTATGTTTAATGTTCTGTGCTAGTGTTTTGCCTATAAGCTAAGGTTGCAATAAATGCTATGCTATGCTATGTTTCAAAACAGGTGAGAAATAATGTAGCAAATCGCGCAATTGAAGTATTATAAGAGGTTAACGGACAGGCGGATAAAATAAATAAATATAAAATAAATATGGGGGACAGTCTTACACAAATCGACCTAGTCTCAAACTAAGCAAAGCTTGTACTATGGGTACTAGACGACGATATACATACTTATATAGATAAATACATACTTAAATACATAGAGAACATCCAAGACCCAAGAACAATGCCCTGGCCGGGATTCGATCCCAGGACCTCTAGCTTCGGAGGCAGTATCACTACCAACTAGGCTAAACAGGCCGTCAAGTGACATTCGCCCTTAAACTGTGAGTGACCCGTTTCACTTAATTTTAATATGTCTGAAACTCACGGAAGTTTTCTGTATAAAATAAATCATTCAATCATTACATTATTAATTCAATCAAAAATGTTAACAGTGACTCCACTCATCTCTATGTCCAGACTGCCATTAAATGTCCGGTTCCAACTTATTAAAATGCAATAGCGTGAATAAGTGTGTACAGTGAACAGGAAAAGTAGATGATCAATTTAGTACTTTATCGCACTAACGTCACAATACTGCGACAGTTGGGATGCGTCAAAGTAGTGAAAGTGACAAGGTATTAAAATGATCATCCACTTTTGCTGTTGACTATACATTTCTTTGTAGTCGTTTGACGTTTGAGATCGTCGTTCGACATAATCTCGATCGTGCCCTAGAATAAGAAATTTCGCTTTGTTCGACATTTTGGTGAGATTTTTCAATAGACATTGCGTCAATCGAGATCATTTTGAATGGGCATCATCTCTAACGGCCCGAGAATTGGCCTCCAGGCTTCAATCTATACTAGCCTCAGTGCGACTGACGCATACTATCAGCATCGAGGTTAACTGACCATTCGTGAACCTTATTGCCATAAAAATAAGGTCTACCAATGGTCAGTTAATTGTGATGCTGATAATACTTAACAAATGCCTAACAATATTTGCGTTGCGTTGAAAAACTCGGAATTCCCCACATTACCTAAACTGCCACTTAAGTCACGGATAAGAAAAACCGTATGAATAACGTTCAACCGTTGCTTAATGAGCTATGACCACCGCTGGACAGGGTAAAGATGGCACGACGGAGCAAAAATTTACATGTAAACAATTTTGAATCTTATCTCCATCTCATAAAGTTGCAGTATATGTGCCTAATTTTAGACGTGATTAGATCAAGAGACACAATAACAACCTTTTTTAAACTTTACTGCATAGAGATATAACTCAAAGTACTATGACAATCGCGGCGTTGTTAAATAAATCTATGTGAATCCGGCGGACACGGGGAATACCCGTGGAAACAGTGGTCTTGTACCGCTTTGTTTTAATTTACGCATATCGCATTAATTAAGAAGAAGAAAACCGGCTAAGTGCGAATCGGACTCAGGCACTATCTATAAAAACGGCAAAAAATCACGTTTGTTGTATGGTAGCCCCCCTTAAACATTAGTTTTATTTTAATTTAATTATTTGTTTTTAAATTGAATATATAACTAAATGTTAGGGTATATATTTATAGTGAATATATCGCGTTTATTTGTAGGTACCCCTGGCCCGTGCTGTGAAATAATATTTGACAATAGCGTGTATGTATGCAACGGTGGTTATAATCCTTTTCTCAAACATGCAATGAAATATTGATGTTATGTTCCTCATAATAGGCTGCGAAGTATGACGTTTCAGGTGCGGCCAGGACAAGAGGTCGTTAATGGAATTTCATACAAATCTTGCAGGTTAGGCCGGCAAAGTCCTCTTTTTTAATTCCATTCCACATAAATTTGTGGCACACGCATCATGACATTCTGCCACTATGCGTATAAAAAAAAAATTGTTTTTTTTGTTGTTTATTTCATTGCATGTTTGAGAAAAGCACTATACATACCTCGGCGGGAAATTTGGGGTTGCCCGCCTCAGACCTATACGGCCGAGCGTATCGGCCGGCAACCCCTTTCGGTCCGGCCTCTGTAGTAATGTACTATTATTCAAAGGCTGAGAGAAGACTCCGGGAAACCTCCTGTCGATGTTCAGCCTACGCCAGGACGAAGAAGGAACCACCCATTTAAGTTAGTTATAAGTTTTATTATCCGCGGTTTCGCGAGACAAAGTTTGATTCCCCCCATTAAGGTCGGAATTGAACAAGTAATTAGGTCATAAATTGCCATATTCAAATTTGAGCTTTCTTCGCCAAGCGGACTTTGGAAAAACTGCCTAAGTGTAACAGACGGACCGACAGCGAGTGATCGCATAAGTGTTCCGTTGGACCATTTAGGTACGAAACACTAAAAACTATTATGATCCTAAAGGCCTTCTACGAACTTGGAAATCGAACTTCGTGCCTTGCCGTCCCTTTAACTCTCGTGTTATACAATATATGACGGAAAGGGGCGGCATGATACGAAGTTTGATTTTGAAGTTCGGAGTAGGCCCTCTGTACCTATTTGAAGACTATTGTCTTGTTTGTTTTGTACTTCGATAATTCCATCATCACTCTTCTAGCGTTTTCCCAGTTGTAGCCTAAGTAGCTTTCGCACCTAATGTCAAGATTTGGCGTAGGCACTAGTTTTTCTAAAGCGACTGCCATCTTACCGTACAGAGGGAAAACTAGACCTTCTCTAACTCTAACCCCAGACCAGTTATATCACGATTTTTTACTTCACCAATATTTTTTTTTATGAAATAGGAAGCAAACGAGCGGACGAATTGCCTGATGGTAAGCGATTAGCTCCGCCCATAGACACTCGTACAACCAAATGGGTTGTAAGTGCGTTGCCGGCATTTGAGATGAATTATAAATACTTATTACTTTTTTTTTTTTTTTTTTATATTTTAAATTTCTTCCAAATATCAAATGTCCTTTCGTACATTAGAATTTTGTTAAGCCTTTGGTACTGTCTAAGGTTCACGCGGTTAAATAGAGCAAGATTCGGCATATTATAGCCTGTTCATATCTATTCCAGTTAGCATTCCAGTCCCGTTCTCATGATCATGACTGGAATGACGGTCTACTGCAGCGGCCGGCAACTGGCGGCGCGCGGGCTCTTTCCTAGCGGCCCGCAAGCCTCCTGGCTGTATTCTATGTAATGAAAATTTGCTACCTTTTGTCTGATAAAGTCACAAATTATTGAAGTGCAGCCCGCGTCTGTTTTTAGCTACTATATGGCCCTTAGCCGCTAAAAGGTTGCCGACCCCCTGGTCTGCTGTATCGGACTGGAATGCTAACTGGAATAAGTACATGTGAAAGGGGTGATAAGGAATAATATTCTCGCCCCATCTGTTATTCGATAATGACTATTAAGGTAACATGATAGATAATATATAAATAATAATAATAAATATTGGGGGACAATCTTACACAAATCGACCTAGTCCCAAACTAAGCAAAGCTTGTACTATGGGTACTAGACGACGATATACATACTTATATAGATAAATACATACTTAAATACATAGAAAACATCCAAGACCCAAGAACAAATATCCGTGATAAATACACAAATAAATGCCCTGGCCGGGATTCGAACCCGGACCTCTAGCTTCGGAGGCAGAGTCACTACCAATTAGGCTAAACAGGCCGACTGATATAGATATAGATTAATAAATTGCAGAAGGGTTGCCTAGCTAAAACCTGTAGTCAGCCTGTTACATATTTAAAAACACTTTAAAAAGCTTATTTGGATCAACCTTCCTCATTGTTATTCGTAAAAATTGAGTTGAATCAAAATAGGGGTAGCCTACTGTCAGCCTGGACCAATAAGTTTGCCATTTTTTTTTTTCAATAATGTTGTAATAAGGAACGGTATTTTATACCCTAGGTACCCAACGGCGTGCCCGTGCAAAAGTTGGACATAAAAGGTTGCTTAACTTAAGGGAGGTATTCCACTCATCCAATAGCTTTGTCCAATATACATTTGATCAAAGAAATTGGATGATTTCATCCAACTTGGATGGGACCCAGACATTTGATTAAAGATTCTGATGACATTTAAATCAATATGAAATGCATGAAAAAGAATAAAACTTGGACAAAGATATTGAATGAGTAGAATGGGCCGCCGTCAAAGAACTTTGATCAAAGATTTGACAAAGAAACTGGACAAAGATATTGGATGAGTAGAATACCACCCCGTATTAAACTCATCCAATATCTTTGATCAAAGAAATTGGATGATTTCATCCAACGTGGATGGGACCCCGATATTTGATCAAAAATTTCGTTGACAACTAAATCAATATGGCTAAACATGAAAAAAAAAACGTGGACAAAGATATTGGATGAGTGGAATGGGCCTACGTCAAAGAACTTTGATCAAAGATTTGACAAATAAATTGGACAAAGATAATGGACGAGTAGAATACCACCCTAAAGCAAGTAGGTATAGTCAACAGCAAAAGTGGATGAACATTTTAGTACCTTGTCACTTTCACTACTTTGACGCATCCCAACTGTCGCAGTACTGTTACGTTAGTGCGACGAAGTACTAAAAAGATCATCTACATTTGATATTGACTGTACGTAGTTTTTCGTAACAGGTTCAGTCCAGGTATTAGCTAAGCAACCCGTGCGGTTTATCAACCTATAGGTATACGAGGCTTGCACTGAAAGTGGCGGGAATCGAATACTTATTAATTTATTTTTAACATGTATTATACCTTTTTATAATCTCTGAAGTTTCCTTATCTCAACACACTGGCCACTTAGAAAAAAAAAAGTATGGTTCGGTTTCAATTGTTTATTGAAGTCGTCGAGTCACTGCTTAAAATGGAATTGTGCCGTGAAAATTTCAGAGCTATGATTTATTATGACTTTAAAAGTGGACTAACACAAAAACAATGTGAAGAGCGGATGGTTGCTGCTTTTAATATTGAAGCTCCTTCAAAGACTACAATATACAGGTGGTATTCAGAATTTCAACGTGGCCGTGTATCCCTCACCGACGAAGTGCGTGAAGGTCGACCAAAATCGGCAGTCACGCAAGAAAACGTCGATGTTGTGCGTCGTCTGATAAATGAAGACCGACATGTGACATATCGGGAAATTCAAGAGCACCTGGGTATTGGAATGAGTCAAATACAAATTATTTTAAAAGAAGAATTAGGCGTGAAAAAGTTATTTTCCCGTTGGATACCTCACCTATTGTCTGACGAGCAGAAAATAGTCCGTGTCAATTGGTGCCGCAAAACTTTGAAAAGATTTAACAAGGGACGCTCAAATGCTGTTTTTAGCATAGTATCAGGTGACGAGTCGTGGATATACGCTTATGAGCCTGAAACTAAAAACCAATCCCGAGTATGGGTCTTCGAAGACGAGCTCAAACCCACAAAAGTTGTTCGTTCTCGCAGTACGGCTAAGAAGATGGTGGCTACGTTTATCTCTAAATCTGGTCACGTAGCTACTGTGGCTCTTGAGGATCGTAGAACAGTCAATGCTGATTGGTACACCACTATTTGTTTGCCGAACGTCTTTGCTGAACTCCGAAAAACAAACCCTAGTCGTCGCATCATCCTTCACCACGACAACGCCAGCCCACACACCGCTCGGACAACAACTGAGTACCTGGACGGTGAAAAAGTCGAAATATTGGACCACCCTCCATATAGCCCTGACTTAAGTCCCAAGGACTTTTTTACATTCCCCAGAATCAAGGACAAACTGCGTGGTCAGCGGTTTCAGACGCCAGAAGAAGCAGTGGAGGCCTATAAAATAGCCATTTTGTCGACCCCTACTTCAGAGTTCAAAAAGTGCTTTATGGACTGGTTTGAACGCATGCATAAGTGCATGAAATACAAAGGAGAATATTTTGAAAAACAATAAAAATAAATAAACTCACTTATACTGCATATTTTCTTCTATTCCCGAAACTTTCAGTTTTACCCTCGTATTATCTATCATCCTATACCTTGATCAATACTTCAGTAAGGTTATTTGATTAATTTAGATTAGAATTGAATGTAATAATTTAGTTTCACTCTATAAAGTATTTTTATATGGCAGATTCCACAAAACCTCAAACAATTGAATTGGTTTCGATTAGCTACAACAGACTTGGCGTGTCTGGAAGCGAATGCTCTTCGTCGTATTGAACCACATTCTTAATTATTATCTAAAAAACATTAATTGGGTGTGGAACAAATTTTTGGACCATCGTTAAGGCATTTAATTCGCCTACAATTTAATTGATTCCGTTGTGACACGAAAATTTGTCATACAACTTATATGGGTTAATTTCGTGTCACAACGGAATCAATTAAATTGTAAGCATTATATTAAAAATGCGATTGCTTTTGGCCTGCATCTAGCCAGGGGGCAAAGATGAGGCCGACGATGAAGCGAGTTCTTCCAGATGATGCCTATTCACTCGTGCCTTAAAAAGGTCCAGGTTATAATCTTATAATTCGAGACAAACCACCATGGTTTAACGATACTGTTTTTAATTGTAAAGCAAATAACCTTTTAATTACCTTGATAAATAAAATAAATAAATAATTATGAACTCGGAAATACAGACGCCGGCAGAGAATGATGGTCCAAAAATTTGGTCCTCACCCAATTAACATTGTAACTGTAGCGTCCGAATACATTTATGATATTATTATTTATGTCATTAAGAACCTAGACTCGTTCTGTAAAAAATCTGATATCCATAATTTTAATACTAGAAATACAAATCAACTTACCACTAAAACGTTTCGTGTTCGCAAAGTATACAAGTCTTTTTTCGGTCTATGTATCCGATTTTATAATAAGTTACGTGATGAAATTTATAATTTACCCTTTCCAGCCCTTAAAAATTACTTTAAAAAATCGTTGATGTCAAAGGCTTACTACGGGGTCGAGGACTATCTGACTGACAGAAATGCATGGTCCAAACTAGAGACCTAAATAGTATCGATATTCATATATTTATATTGTCATTGTACCACGTCTAGGAAATTAGTAAACACATGTTGTGTTGTTGATTGTAAATATTCTTCCTCTTTTGTTACCATAGTCAGATTTACTTATAATAAGTAGGTTAAGTAATAACATTGTAATAACCATATTTTTGGGGAAAAAATACTAAATGTCAAGGTTCTTTCAGCGTTTCTTCTCGGGAGTGGTCTTCTTTTGCAGAAACGCTAGTATATTTTGATTTGTAAAAGTGCCATTGCGGCCTGCTTGCAGGATAAAGTTCAATTATTTCATTGGACGAAATTTGTTTCATCGGCTACAGAATGAGGTCTAAATAGCCGGGTGATCTTCCACTGTGCCATTTGTTTTTTTAAGGCAGATAGCCGGAGAAACCCAAACAAATGGATAATTTGTGTTCCACTGAGATTGCGCACCGCAATGGTCAAAGTTTAATTCGCTAATAGGTGCTCTTTACACATTGTACACTGGTATTGAATGCGGATATTGTCTATCTTCACCGAACCGTGCTACTATCTTATCCTATACGAGCAACATTTGTGTATCTATTTGTTTGTACATAATTGTAATCTCGAAAACCCCGTCTAACTATTTTCATGAATACGAACCGTTTTTCGTGACAAAAACAAACTTACACAGGCTTATCATAGTAGAATAATGATATATGTAAAATGAATGAGTGTCGGAGTGGTGTCGGATGTCGCATGTATTGCCACGAAACGGTCCCGTCTCAGCATAATGCGAGCATTACTGCCAGCGCTGATCTTCCGATGGAACCGTCGAGTAAAATAAAAATAAAAATTAACAATATAGAAAACAGGTTAGACACACTAGCCCCATCGCATCTCCACCGGACTTCCGGAGGGTAGCGGCCGCAGCAGAGGCGGCCGAACATTTAAAGGTGGGAAAATATAGTGGTCTCGGCAAAAAAAAAAAATTCGTCTCATTCGGTGTCGAGACCCTTGGTCCGTGGGGCCCAGGAGTATTGAGCCTCTTCAAAGAGATTGCGAAGAGGCTTAGGCTCGGTTGCACCGACTTACGATCACAGACCGATCAACGTTAAATATGGCGCCGGCAGCTGTCATCCCATAGAAACTTGTCAAACTTTCCATACATTCAAATTTTAACGAACACCGCTTACGATTACAGGCGGTTTGGTGCAACCCAGCTTTAATGACACTACCGGTCGGTGACGTAAGAGCTGGCAGCTACCTCGCACAAAAAATAAGTCTAGTCATACAGCGAGGTAATGCTGCCAGTGTCATCGGCACAATGGCGCAGGGACCATTTCTAGATTTACTTTAGTTTTAATTTATTTTAAGTTTATAGAATTAGGCGTTATTTTAGTATAATTTGTTATTGTTTTTTTTTTTAAATCAAACCTGTTTATTATGTTAAACATAGGTGAATATAGTGGTATACGATTACATTTTTTTACAGTACATATTATGGTGCTACATTACCGCACGAGTGCGGTAATCAGCAGATTACGTGCATACGTATACTGTAAAACGTTGTACGATACACGTGCGAACAGGTAATTCGCAACTCGTGTCCATTTAAAACACTCCCTTCGGTCGTGTTTCAATTTATCACCATTCGTTGCGAATTTCCTGTTCACTGGACTTGTATCGTAATGTACTATTGTATCACTATGTTTTGCCTTGTGGCGTACATAAACAGGCTTACACGATAATGCAAAATAAAATAAAATGAAATTAATGACTGGAATGACAATACAGGGGTTTCCAGGAACGAAAAAAATATATAGCTTCCCCTGAAAAACACGAGCATAGTTCGGTTCAAGTACTTATCTTTGAACGAGCAATTATTGCATATTTATTTCCGGGGTCTCGGAAACGGCTCTAGCGATTTCGATGAAATTTTCAATTCACTGGTTTACGGGTGCAAAAAGTCGATCTAGCTAGGTCTCATGAAATGAAAAAAAATATCGTTTATTGGTCACAATCATTGTGTACAAAAATGGAACATGGTTGGGACCTCCTAGTAAGTATGGGTAATACTTGTGTCAGGAGGCCCCGCTCTTCCAGCATCAAGTTAAGGAAATATAACCAATACACTTACATATCTTTCACTTATCTAAGCTACAGTTATAACAAAGTTAAGTTATACTTAATAATTATCGTGTTTACTTATTATTATTACATTTTATGTTTGTTTGGGCATATATCTCATCTTCGGAAACACTCATTCTCCGGGAAAAAGAAATATCTCGAGCAAAGCTCGGTCACCCAGGTTGACTTACTTGACTTAAGGTTCTGTAACCCCGGTGGGGCAGAGGGCGTCCACAGTACTTCGCCATTGCGTCTTATCTTGGGCTACGCGCTTCGCCTCGAACCAGGTTAGCCCGGTAGTCACCTCCAAGTGTGTTTAGGTCGGCCACGTTTCCTCTTCCCTTGTGGAGTCCATTCCAGAGTTTGTCTAGGGATGTGGTCGGGAGCTCTTCTTAGGGTGGCGCCAATCCAAGTCCATTTACGGAATTTGATCTGACGGCCGACCGGCGTCTCGCGACAGCTGTTCAACAGTTCTTCATTGGTAATCGATTTCTGAAGACTTGGATCCGCTGCGTGATGTCTTTGGTGACTCACCACGTCTCGCACCCATACAACAAGACGGTTTTGACATTTGAGAGAAATATTTTTAATTTCACTCCTCGCTTCAGTTTCCTAGACTGCCAACTGCAACCCTGGGTTGCAGTTGCGCGAAGGTCGCCCGAGCTTAGATTATACTAGAAAAGATGACCTCTTCAGTTCCTCCAGACTACCAACACACAACACTAACAAGGTAAGGGAACTCCTGCACACGTTCACTGGGTTCCGAGCCTAATGGAAGTGGTTGTGGGTTCCTTCCCTCGGTGCATATTTCCTGGGTCTTATTACCTCAAAATCATGCTCTCAGTGTCAATATTCACCAGAGGATGGTGAATATTCCTCCTCTGGTGAGGACACTACCAAGGATGTGTTGTCATCATCGTAGCGTTATCCCAGTACAGTCAACAGCAAACGTAGATGATCATTTCAGTATAGGTAAAAAACTTAAAAAAAGGACCTGTTGTATGTAGTTGTGACGTGTTCGAATAGACATTACATATTTAGAATGAGTAACACAAACAAAACAAATGTCTATTCAAACAAGTCACAACTGCATACAACAGGTCCTTTTCTTAAGAGGGCGCAGTACGCTCGGTCTGGCTCGGTTCTCCATACAAACGTATTTACCCTCTCATTTTAAAACGCCATGCTAGAATAACATGAAAATTTGTATACACAATGGGATCCAGCATATCTAGATCGGACCATAGTTTCTGTTGCTAGAAATTGTAAAAGAAAAAAAAAATACAGCGGCTTTTTGAGTTTTTTACGGCTTGTATGAAAACCTTAATAATCACTGTATTTTTTCTCCATTATAATTTCAAACAACAGAAACTATGGTCCGACCTAGATATGCCGGATCTCATTGTGTATACAAAGTTTCATGTTATTCTAGCCTGGCGTTTAAAAATAAGAACATAAATACGTTTGTATGGAGAACCGAACGTACTGCGCAGTCTTAAGTTTTGTTACCTATATTTTGTCGCACTAACGTAACAATACTACGACAGTTGGGATGCGTCAAAGTAGTAAAAGTGACAAGGTACTAAAATGATCATCTACTTTTGCTGCTAACTCTACTAGTTTCCAAATAAACACATCGGCTAGGCACGTGGGAATCCCAACCCTAAACTAACTTTACTGTTGCGGCACAAGCCGAGAAACTTCAATCCTATTATTTGTTACCTAGATCACCTATACTTAATGTGTTTTTTTGCTTAACCTCGCGTTGCTTCATCGGTAAAATCAAATCACCAGGTTAATCAACAACAAGCTGATAGAATATTATTTAATTGCTCTCCTAATTCCCCCGCATGCCAAGCGTGGCGATTATGGCATTTACCCCCCATGAAATTGGGGGAGGCCTATGTCCAACAGTGGACGACCTACGGCTGATGTGGTGGTGGTGGCTCTCCTAATAGGGTGGTGGCCATAAGGCCGAATTGGTGATGTCAACAGCTTAACCCTTTCGCCGCCATTGATTCGATATGAAGTCCGCGCATTTCGTTTCGTGCCCCACACGCCAACGACTTCATATCAAGTCTTGTCAAGTGATGTAAAGGCAAGCTACTTGCTGTCAAGTAAGGTATATTTTCAGTCTTTTGCTACAAAGACTTTGGCGATGGTGGCACGCTATTAAGTTTTTGACGTGGCGGCGAATAGGTTAAGGAAAAGTGTTGTGTCCCATGGCTGTACGGCGTGGCTTGGCGACTTCACATACACACATACACCGTGCATTTGTATTTTGCAGATGATAGAAAACTGCGAGGAAACGTCAACATGTTTTCTTTCACAGAAAAAAATGACCCTTTTTAAAATGTGTACGTGATCAACTCATTTCATTTGGGACGTCTGGTTAGCATGATGCCTATACGAAGCAGACGAATTCAGGTAAGGAAATTTATTTGGGTGACGGACGAGTGTTCACAAGGAAAACACGTCCATTCGTTACACAATTTAATGCCAGAGGGGTTTTGCCTACCCACATACAACCGGCGCCTGCTTCTTATGTCTACCCACATATATCACAAGGATGAAACACACTGATTTAGTAATTGCCTGGCAACTCTTTATTATTAATTAATTAATTCAAATAATATATTATAATTATTCCAGTCCAAGTTACAAATAAATACAATCAGTTATTAAAAAACACTAAAATAACAATTTAGGCACATAAAACCCCGCCCATTATCGTTCACGGTGCAAAAGTGCCCATAATACAAGCAGCAATTCCGCGTTAGTGACATAGCGATGAAGAGCTTTTGCACCAGAAAAGCATCTGAGCGGGAAACCTCTCCTTTATGCCTGAGTCAGTATAGTTGTCTTTGTTAGTTAGTTTATTAAATTAAATGTGACTTTGCCGCCGCCAAATCGTGGTACTGAAAGACTAGATGACATGACACAAAAGCCGTTTAAGGCGTCATGACTGGCACATAGTTCAACGTAAACGTGTGAACTACGTCACTGTGTCGTCACGTGATCGTCACGGTTCGCTTGTGACTCGGTGACTCAACATTAGCGTACAGAAAAGATTTATGACCGAGTTTATAGCGCGTAAAAGTACACATTCCTGGATTATTTTGGTGGTGCATTGTTTTCTTTGGCATTTTAACGCATTACCATTATTCATTAGTCACGCATTATTATCGTATCGTCATTAGTTGATCAGCAGAAGAGCTAGTTCCTGAGGCTCAATTCATCAAATTATTTTGAATTGGAATCAGTTTTGTATTTTGTAACATTTACTCTTTTTAGCATGTACTTCATTTGGTCATGAATAGGTAAGTAAGTGTTTATTTTTAAACATACGTATTTACTATGGTCGTCTCCTTTATAGTTTCACGACGTTTTACCTATCAGCATACAAAAATATTAATTTGAATATTAAAATAAATCCTACATTTACTTATGTATATTATATCATGCCTACACAATTCAGGTGCCTTTGTACAAATTATACTCAATAAATGAAATTTCGAGTAGATCAAATAAATAATTTAAAGTTATCGTGTTTGGGTTTAGGTAAGAAGAGATTAAATCATCGAGGTCAATAGTGTTGTTTGAGGCGGAAGAAATAGCTAGGAAGTACCTCGAAGAAGGTGGCCAAAACTTCCAAGATCGAGCCAGCCGAGACATAGCCGCCGGAGACCTCTAGTGGTTTAACCTAGCCTAAGGTCCTAAAGTCCATGTGCTCCGAGTGAGATATCTCAAAAATCAAAATCAAAATCAAAAATTTTTATTCTGCAAATAGGCCACAAGGGCACTTTTACAAGTCAACACATGAATTATACAATTAAACAAATTGACAATGATAATTATAATGTTTTCAAAACAGAATTGCAGAACTAAAAAAAAGTAGACAATAATAATAATGATTTTAAAACTATAGTGATAAACAAACTCACAATATTCAATTAAAATTAACTTATAAGACATTATATAAAAAAAAAAAAATTTAGTGACCTATATATACGGTCTCTGTCCGAATACACAAAAGTATATACAATAAATTTAATATCTCAGAGATGTATATGGTCTCTGAGCGTCCATTATTCCTAAGTCCTTAGAGATGTACATGGTCTCTAAGCGTCTAAATTAAAATAAGTAGTAAATGAAAATAGCACTTAAGTAATTTAATATTCTCAGAGATGTATAAGGTCTCTAAGCGTCAATAACAATAAAATTAATCCAAAACAGGATGATGTCTCTCGTCAATCTCCAATAAAATAACACTAGTATTATTAATCATGCCCTTGCAAGCATGAACAGATCTCACAAAACGATGGACGTGGAGCTTTTAGAGCGAAGGTATATCAATACAAATACTACCTGTGTCGCAGGCTTTCTTCACGTATTTTGACAAAGTAAATGAGCGAAATAAAATTCCGTTTTGCATTCTATTATCATATCAAGTGTTGCACGTTCTTGTTCCGTCATATTCTCGGCGCACGTGAACGTATTCAGTAAAAATTGAATACATTACTCGGTAAGTATGTGATCTAAGTACCTTAATTATTAATTTATTTTATTTACTTTCCAAAGTTCGGAAGCCCCCGCGTACGGACTCAAATCCTCAACGCACCGAGGTCACTCCGCGAGGCATGTGGTGGCTTCTGGTCGGAGTTAGGCTGGCTAGATGCCTAGCCGGCGTTCACGTCACGCACAATGGACCGACTTTGTGGACTAAGTGCGGAAAAAGGAGTCCATAACCATAACAAGCCCCCGCGTACTTCTACAAGTACAAATTGACGATAGTGCCTACTTCAGACCTATGTCATTTTAACTGCATAGCATAAATAACTGCCTAATGTACTTCACCAAGTACAAATTAAGGATGCGCTAAAAATTCACCAAAAAAAAAGATACTGAACATAATCAATGGCAAGAATTTATACAAAATCGAAAAAGTCATGTCTGGGTCTGAAGCACTACTATTAGCTTGTACTTGGTGTAGTACACTGTACCCGCACTGGATCCGGGTATGTCCTAAAACTACGGCCAAGACCACCGGGGGATGGGCAGCAGCATCCCTGAAGTGCGGTGGAGATACTGCGATCGCCAACCCGCATGCCAAGCGTGGCGATTATGGCATTTACCCCCCATGAAATTGGGGGAGACCTATGTCCAGCAGTGGACGTCTTTCGGCTGATATGGTGGTGGTGGTGGTGGTAGTACACTGTGCGTAGTTAGGACTACTACAATTGAAAAGACAAAGGACTTACGAGGATAGAAGGTCAAATTTCCTTAGTGTCGTGGTTTTTATGGTTCCGTAGCCAAAATGGCTAAAACGGAACCCTTATGGATTCGTCGTGTCTGTCCGTCCGTCCGTCCGTCCATATGTCACAGCCGATTTACTCGGAGACTATGAGCACTACAATTATGAAATTTGGTAGGAAGGTGTATGCTATGAACCGCTACAGAAATATAATGTGAAATCACGAAAAAAATATTAAACTGAGGGGGCACCCCATACATGTGACAGGGGGGTCAATTTTTTTTTTCAATGCTTATAGGCGTGTTGGGTATAGGCGGGGCGTAAGTGCCGTGACTACCCTATGAAGATACAACCTTTTTTGGTTTACTGTATTGTATAGTGGTTTTAAATGTAGATTAGGAGGTGTCGGTACGGAACCCTTCTCTGTGCGTGACCCGACACGCACTTAGCCGATTTTTTTTAAGCTCTAAACGCACAGAGCGGGCGCGGCGCGGTGCGGGGCGGAGGCGGTTCTGCATTTTAGATCTTTACGAAACTGTCGACCGTCGATTACTGCTTCATATGTCGCACACCTATGGACATACCCAGGTGTCCTACAACTACGACGAAGACCACCGGAGGATGGGCAGCAGCATTCCTTGAGTGCGGTGGAGATACTGCGATCGCCAACCCGCATGCCAAGGGTGGCGATTATGGCATTTACCCCACATGAAATTGGGGGAGGCCTATGTCCAGCAATGGACGTCCTTCGGCTGATATGGTGCTTCGGCTGGTGTGGTGGTGGTGGTAGTGGTCAGGCCCTGAAATAGCGCTATTTTCGCATATCGTTATGATTCATAACGTTACTTTGTCAATAAAACGCTTTACCTAAATCGATATTTGGCGCACATTTATAGCGGTATCCATTATATCGTTATAAATAAAAAGCAATATATATATATAGCGATATTTTGTGAAGCGTTATAATAACGTTATAGGCTATCTCTGTCTCGCACACAGTCTCGCTCTTGCGTGCGCTGTGACATTTACGTCAAACTCGAGCACGTCATTGTCGCCACCGCCACCATTTTAAACGATATTATAACGTTATAATATAAGTTTATGATTTTCATTTTGTTATGATATGAAATATCTTTATGAGGAATATCGATTATGATTATAACGAAATTTTAAACACTAACGAAATATATCGCTTATTTTCATAACGTTTTAAAGGCCTGGTGGTGGTAGATGTCTCACACGCCGGATCCGCTTTACCGCCTCCACCCCGCAATGATGGTGCGCCGCGCTCTGTATGTTTCAAGCTTGAGGAGTATAGAATTAATAATGAGTCCAAAAGTGACACAAATTCGGGTTCCTCCACTATACTCATACTCATACTCATTTATTTGCAATGATTTTACACATTACACGTCAAAATAATACATTTCATCATACTCGTATTTACATTAACATAAGTACTTAAAGGTCCAAAACTTTACCCATTAAATATGTCAGTGTACAGAGTGTAGTGTGTCGGTGTGTAGAGAGTACAGATAGGGAAATTTCGTTTAAATTGTCCTGGTACAATCTAATCGTGATATGCCCGAAAGCAATTAAGGGTACGATTTAAACGATCAGGATTTTTAAAGACAATAACGAAATCATAATTAAAAGCATAGAATTTGCCAATTTTTAAAACTCGCCCAATAATTCCGTTAATGTTTATGTTTAAATACTGTTTATTGCGCATATTTAACTTACCAATATCACAAGTTATGTCGTTACGAAATAATACTAAAGTTTAAATTAAGTCCGAAAAATATCCGCGGGGTCAGCGGCAGCAGCGGCCCGGGCGTAACATTCCAAATTGGAACCAATGTACTACTTCGTGTCGGTGGTGGTGGAGACTGCGGGACCCAGGGGTGCGGAGGCCAGGGACTTTATAAGGGATGTGTGTCGACGGCAGAGGGATAGGGGTTGCAATCCTTGGTCTGGGTCGTTCTTGGCTCAACAGATATTGAGATATTGATGGATATTGAGCCATGTACGATCCGGGGCGATCCTTTATGTTACGTTCAATTAAAGATTATTGTTGACGAAACCTGTTGCGGAATATACGACAAAGCCTAGTGCTAATATGTTTCTGTACCTAATGTACCTATACACGAAGCCTACGTTGTGGATTAGAATTGGTGAACTATATGATATTTTTTGTTTAAAAATTAAGTTAGTCACCTAACACCTAGGTAGGTAGGTATATAATTTCATTCTTGACATTCATATGAGACATTGTTGAAAGAATCTTAAGGATTAAAAGCCTTTTCAAATAATACACTACTTGACCTAGGAACCAGACGTTAAGTTTCTGCTCTCCCTCTTATCGGTAATTTTTCACAGTATAAATACCTATATACTTTTTTCTATATACGCCTTCTTTACAACTTTTCCAAATTTAAGAGAAGATTTTAGTTTCTGAGAATTTTAGCGGTATGACATACATATCGACAGATGGACAGCGTCACACCATATATGTTATCATTATTTATTTATTAATCTAACAACAAAAATTACATTATTTTTAGTTTCTTTTGCGACCCCGTACTGGAAGGCGCAGCGCGGGTAGGCCTCCCACAAGGTGGGCTGATAACCTGGTAAAGGTCGCGGGAGTCCGCTGGACTCTTTAGGGGAGGCCTATGTCCAGCAGTGGACGTCCATCGGCTGATATGATGATGATGAAGTTTCTTTTGTACCTGTTTGGTACGGAACGTCCGTTGTTCAATTTCAATAAATAACCGCGAGTCATCTAATTAACACAATCGCAATCAAAATAATCCAAACACCAGGAATAATCAATTATGGCATAGGAGCACCCACGGAGAGATTGTGAGTAATACCCTGGCCTGATTCCAACAAAGATCATTTGGCAGGTGTACCCTCAATTTGCACAATTTGAACTACAGCAACAGTATATGTATATCTTTTTTGCTACAGCAACCTTTTTAAAGGGTTGCCGCGCCCTGTTCATTTTGTAGTATGTTTAGTGTTGTATGATGCGTAATGCACGATTCACACCGAACGGTTGGAGTAGGCGCGCGCCCCACTAGAGTCAAAGGAATTCGAACCCTGCATACAGAAGTTAGATTTCATATTTTAATGGGTTGCGGGCAGCCGGTCGGCTGCCGCCGGCTCTGCCGCTGCCGTTTGGATACGAAGTCTTCCTTTGACTCTGGTGGCGTGCGCACCGACTCTGCCCGTTCGGTGTGAATCGTTCACAACTGATAACTGATGAGCAAATTGTAATGGAACGTAGCTGGTACAGATGCTATCAAATGAACTGAGTGACATTTTTGACAGCTTGTTGTCAAGATAGCGTCTGTATTCGTACAGATAGCGTCTGTACGAGTACAGACGGCGCTAGGAATGAGTTGACATATCATGGCACGCCTGACCTACTCGTACTCAGTCTATTGTTAATTGTATTAAAGGAAGAAATAATAAAACAAAGTATTTACATTAAAAAAAATTAAGAACATTCTTTTTTTATTTTATTTTTTAAGTAATTAGGGATGATGTAATGGAACGTAGCTGGTACAGATGCTATCAAATGAACTGAGTGACATGTTTGACAGCTTGTTGTCAAGATAGCGTCTATATTCGTACAGATAGCGTCTGTACGACTACAGACGGCGCTAGGAATGAGTTGACATATCATGGCACGCCTGACCTACTCGTACTCAGTCTATTGTTAATTGTATTAAAGGAAGAAATAATAAAACAAAGTATTTACATTAAAAAAAATTAAGAACATTCTTTTTTTATTTTATTTTTTAAGTAATTAGGGATGATGTAATGGAACGTAGCTGGTACAGATGCTATCAAATGAACTGAGTGACATGTTTGACAGCTTGTTGTCAAGATAGCGTCTGTATTCGTACAGATAGCGTCTGTACGACTACAGACGGCGCTAGGAATGAGTTGACATATCATGGCACGCCAGACCTGCTCGTACTCAGTCTATTGTTAATTGTATTAAAGGAAGAAATAATAAAACAAAGTATTTACATAACAAGGACTTATTATTAACAAACAATACACAAATATCTATAATTAATAATCAGAGACGAACCTAAACACAAGTAAAAAAAATACATATCTTACTTTCCGGGCACACTGTACATACCCATACATTACACTATCTATTAAACTTCTACAATCTCGAAAAACATCAAGTTTAGGCTGATTTGAGACAATTTTCGCTACTGCCCTTTCAACGATGGCATCTCATAACATAAACAATGCCTATCTCAGGCTAACGAGTTTCATTTTGACTATTGACATTTAGAAACCATTGTCTTTTCGTACCCAGTGAAAAATCCTAAACCATCTAAAAACCTTGTAAACATATCCAAAAAAGGTAGAGTCGATCACGTGCATTCCATCTATATTAAGGAGGCGTACGTGAGATTATTTTGAGCTTGCAGCTCCCGAATTAACCCGCCAAGCATTATATCTTCTAGGAAAGTAAACAGAGAGCTGTATTTAGGATCAGTTCAATGGTTACGCATGACTCGCCGCGTGGGCTCGTGGCAGATTCACCGCCGTATTTGTTTTCTTTTGGCTGGAATTCGGACATGTTTGTTTGGCAGCGATCGATTTAGTGTAAATTCACTACGCCCGCTGACAGACGTATTATTTCAACCTGTGTTCATTCGTGTTTATTATAGTTTTCGAGGTGATTCGTTGATTATACTCTTAGCATTATTGCTCGGTTTGCAAAATAAAGTTGTAGTTTTACGTTTGTTTTAACCACTGCAGCTGGATTTTGGGGTTAACATCGGGAACCTATTGGTCTGTAAGCGAGCAGTATCTATTTTTTTTTACAGAGTATGTATTAAGTACTTACTGTAGCCGCTGTTACAACAAATAATGATTAAAGCCGTGCACACACTACATTAATCATGGATCAGACGTGTCTTCCTCCTGGTTAGTCCTCACAAATAATACAATACCGAGGTGTAGGTATATAACGTTTCACTAGGTCACATAGCAAATACATACACGCCAAAGAACACATGAATTCATGAACCTAAATCTGTTTTAGAGCGGATTTGTGTATCGGTTTAATTTTATCTAGGTTTGTTTTATTAATTGCGATGTTTTCTGCGGAAAACTTCCCACGGACTATATTTTTCTCAAATATGCTGCGTACACCGTGCGTGTCTGCGTACCTGGACTGTTACTCAGCTTTATTACTGGTAATGTATTCATAGTGATTCGATAGAGGTGTTTTTTGTTTTACAAAATCTATGCTCTTTAATTTTAACGTTGCATCGCACTTCTGCTGGTATATGATCGTAGAACCTAGAAGGAATTCCATTCCATTTTTCTTTCTTTTTTTTACGATATTTTATTTGTGCTATTGACCCGGCGATTAAGTACAATGCTCAATGGCCTTAGTAAAGCCTCCGAGTAGCACCAACTCCCGTAACAATCGGACACTTTACGCTCGAAGTTGTAGACGATTACATATACCTAGGACAGACTGTCCAGTTAGGTAAGTCCAACTTCGAGAAAGAAGTTAATCGTCGAATCCGACTCGGCTGGGCTGCGTTCGGGAAGCTACGGCACATCTTTTCGTCCAATATTCCGCAGTGTCTCAAGACCAAAGTATTTGACCAGTGTGTGTTGCCGATGATGACATATGGTACTGAAACGTGGTTGCTTACAATGGGCCTCATAAGAAGGCTCAAAGTCACCCAAAGAGCAATGGAGACGGCTATTCTGGGAGTTACTCTGCGTGATCGCATCAGAAATGAAGCCATCCACAGCAGACCAAAGTGACCGATAATTATAGCCCTTCGAATTGCTAAACTTAAGTGGCAGTGGGCGGGGCATATAGCACGCAGAACCGATGGCCCCCACACAGTAGACTGATGACCTGGTAAGGGTCGCGGGTATCCGCTGGATGCGGGTGGCGCAGGACCGGTCATTGTGGAAGTCTTTGGGGGAGGCCTATGTCCAGCAGTGGACGTCATTCTGCTGAAGTGATGATTGACCCGGCGACTATTGGGTACATAATACCCCGAAGTCCCGTGGATGTAAACTGGTGCGCCGTTGGTGGGTTCTCCTGTATAAACCTCTGAAGCACGTAATTAATATAGTTTTTTTGATATTATCAGATAATAGCTTACCCAATATCTTGAAGGAAAAAACGCGTTAGCTGATTGTAAAGTGGTAGAAATACGTCCGCGGGTCACAAATATGGTTAAATTTGTTGCCTGCAGAAATGAAATGAACACAACACCGACCGACTATGATGTTGAGATCAACAACAAAAACCGAACCGCCCCATAGATTAATCCTACTACTAATACGTTTCAATTAAAAAAAACCTTAGAGATGGAATCAAAAGGCTCGTCACCCAATGACTGCATCAATTCATTTTATGATAAGACTACAGCTGTGTTGGCTAATGCCTAAGAACGCCTCTTAGAACGAATTAAATACATCAAAACCTACTGCAGCGGGGAATCAGACAGGATGTTATTTCTCCAAAAGTATGTAAAAAGTATTTACTTAGACGTGTGTTATTTTTAATATCGCCGCACTTGACTCTATGGTGAAACCTACGCGCGGCGGCTCTGTCAGTACCTAATGCAGTTGTCAATGATGTCAATATTTCTATAGGTTGTCAAGTAACAACTATCATAATGGTGAATACAAAAACATTTATTTAAATTCGGTAATTACAATTCAATACGGGACAATGGATAGATGAACGAATGAACATTTAATGTCGTTTCTTTGGTTTCAGAGCAACGCATTGATTCATTTAGTTATCGATTTCCTAAAATAAGACGAAACGATCTTATAAAACGACATTAAACGTTCATTCGTTCATCTAACCATTGTCCCGTATTGAATTGTAATTACCGCATCTTATAAGTATTTATCCCTGCCCTGGAGGTTGTAGTAGATCAATCCTTCGGTTTGTTGACTATGTAATAAGTCTCTGCTGAAACCACTGAGGATTTAAGTACGATGCTCAATGACATCAGTAAAGCCTCCGAGCGAGTTGGTCTGAGGATGAACATAGATAAGTAAGACGGAGGTCATCTCAAATGCCCATGCAGCACTCCCGTCACTTTATGTTCGAAGTCGTAGACGATTATTTACACCTAAGTAGGACTTACTGTCCAGTTAGGTTCCAGGTAAGTAGAAAGCGGTTAATCGTCTAAACCAAATGCGTATCCGATTGGGGTGAGGCCAACTTAGTCGCGTTCAACACCACCAAAATTCAGGCATGTCTTTTCACTGCGAAACGGAGTCTTCACTTTGACTCCTGCTTTCCAGAATGTATCCCTACCACCTTGAGCACTGATCACCTTGAGCTCTTTGGTTTAAGTCTCAACTCCAACTTAAACTTTGGGTCCACTATCGAATCCGAGGCAACAACTGCAGCTAAAAAACACGGTGTCTTGTTGGCGGTATTTCACACGGAAACAACTTATTCCCTTCTTCTTATTTCCTTGTACCAAGCACAGGTTCGGTCGTGCATGGAGTATTACTGCTACATTTGGGATGGTTCCGCCGAGTAACAGTTAGTTGCCTTGGATTCGGTAGAGCGCCGTGCTCGTAGGCTTTTCGAGGATGATCCGGTAGTTGAATCTAAGTTACAGAGCTTGGAACACCGCCGTCGAGACGCTTGTTTGTCTGTGTTCTATCGGATACATTTTGGAGAGTGTGCACAGGAATTACATGACTTTAGTTCTGCCTTCCCCGTCCCGTCACCTGACGTGGTGAGAGGTTACATCCTTACGTTGTCAGTCTACCATTTACTTGATACTACCTCATAAACTGTATTAACTGGCGCGCTATAATCTCGAGGTATCAAGATAGATTACTTGAAGGCCATACCTTATTTTAACTTATTTTAATAGTATAATTACTTATGGTCTTATCTTGTGGGGATCAGCTGCAGATATTTTATTTTGCAAAAACGGGCTATCCGAGCAATTTATAACTTGGGGTCGCGTGACTCATTAAGATTTTTTTTCAAAGAAATAGATATCCTAACCCTGCCGTACCTATACGTATTTGATATAATAATGTATGTTGGGAAAAATTTGTGCATTTCCCAACGAACGCTGATAAACCAATAGCCACCAGAAATAGTGGGAAACTCAAAATAACCTTCTATAGACTAGTAAAGGCGAAAAAGTCGTTCTTGGGAAACTGTATCAAATTCTACAATCAAATTCCAAAACACATTACTGAACTTAGCAATTCTAAATTCAAATCTGTAGTAAAACAAACACTTATTTCAAAAGCATATTATAAAGGTAAACGCACGTAGTGATTATATGCTCAGTGGGTAAACGTTTACATCATGGGTAGGGATGTTTGGCAGTGATAGTGTCCTGCACGGCTAATCTATCGCGAAAATAGGTTTTCTACTGTAGCATTGTTATATTTGTAGTAACTGAGACTGTAATTTTAAATTTACCTATTCAATTATATAGTTTAGAAAAAATGACACCTCGCCGCCGGTTCTTCTCGTGGCAGAGGTTTATTTTTCCGAACCGCTGGTAGTTTATTGACGTTCATAGGTTCATGTAATATGCCTAATTTGAAGAATAAACTACTTTTACAATACAATACACAATACAATACTCTTTATTGCACACCTCAATTAAAGGACACAGTACAGTACGTAATAACAATAAGTAGAGGCAAACAAAAGGCGGTCTTATCGCTAAAGAGCGATCTCTACCAGACAACCTTTGGGTAGCGGAAATCACTTTTACTTTTACCTTTTTTTACCTTTAGATCAACATTTCTCTGAATAGAAAAACAATAAAAATATTAGGACATGGGGAGTTACTGCGGATGCTCTAAGGAAGCGTCCTTTTAAATATTTGCTCGTGTTACAGGGCCCACGTCGTATAATATAATCGGATATCAGATCAGAATGAAGTAGACTACTCAGTGACAGGTGCAGTTACCTAACAAAATATCCTAAAGAAAAACCTTAGGAGGATATGGCCATTACTGCACAAAATCTAAATACTCTTTAAGCCATCTGGCCACATTTATCACTGCTTTGATTTCCGTCTAGACTCGCAGTTTACCCGCAAAATACAAAGCTATGTGTTACCAAAACACCTATAATTTATTGCGAATAAATGAGGTGAAACTCCCTTGGAGAGCGTGTCTCTGAGTCATACTTTTTACACTGGACTCGTTGCCTATTTGTTCCTAAATCATTGACCTCTGGGACACGGCGTAGAAAACGTAGATGGTATTTTGTTTGTATTCTTAAGAAGTTTACTGACATTTGCAAATGTTGTAAACGTCGAAATCTGTGTTGATCGTCAAGCAACACCTGTCTTTCGAAATGGGTGCTATCAAAACGGCCCAATTTTTTTATTCGCAACGTTCTATTCAAAATTTGACGCGACGACGGGACAGATGTATCAAAATAATCGTATTCTAATTTATGTAAGTACTTGCCTTAAAATTCGCCGACAAACGAGAGAGCTATGGGGACATATTATGCAACCGTACTTTTTCAGTTGACACTACTAACTTACGGTGTGGCTACGACTTCGAGCGGCGGCGACAGCGGCAGCAATTTTCCTAATACATTGCGTGTGATCTCAACTAACCGCCGTGCGTTGCGCGTCTCGACCGCGCAATGAACGGATCAAACGCCTGGGGGTCTACTCCGAAATTTGAAATCCGAACTTCTTACGGTACCGTCCCTTTCATTCTCGTGTCATACACTGCATGTAATTTCGGAGTAGACCCCCTGCTGCGCCGCATTCCCGCAAGGTTGTGACCGGGCTACTAGCCAGGGGGAAAATATAAGGCCGACGATGAAGCGAGCTCACCCAGAAGATGCCTATTCACTCGTGCCTTAAAAAGGCCCAGGTTATATGAACTCGGAAATACAGACACCGGCAGAGAATTCCAAACCTTAAAAGTGCGCATTATGAAGGATGATGCATAGCGCTTGGTTCGAATTAGAGGAATTTCGACCAGGTAAGGATGGTAGCCAGCCGTACGTCTGGATGTCCGATGGAAGAAGGGGGAAGGCGGTATGAGCTCATAGAGCTCCTGAGCACACTCACCGAAGTACACTCTGTAGAAGACGTACAGACATGCCACTTTGCGTCTATGTGCTAGGCTCTGCAGCTTATTTCCCACTACCGTACTGCCACCAATGAGCCTGTGCGACTGTACTAACTTGGACTTTTCGTGCATTGGAAACTAGACTTTTTATAGATCGATATTAAGAGCACTAACCAAACCGTGGCAACATTAGTGTACAATGAACTGTCAAGTTAGTTCGCCTAATTCTGGACTCGACTTTATTTAGAACTACAATTAACAAACGTTTCCGGCAAATTCTTAAATAGTGCAAACATCGTAAAAATATTGGGATTAAGTACTTAGCTGAGCGGACCGCGAGCTTCATTCTGGGATGCAACCGGATAAGGAGGAAACAACAAAAGTCACAGAATTCTTGGTCGGGAGCCAAACGGAAGTCGCCAAATGCTTAGAGAAGTTGTGAGATGACCACTTCTCGTTCCGATAATTTAATGTGTCCTGAAAACGAGTTATGCTTTCATGTTCGGAAGTGACTCAAGAGAGGAATGAGTTCAAATATTAATGATAAATATACAGTCTAAATGTGTACCTAACTAAATGCTCTTATACTGTACCTATATAGGTATAAGAAATAATATGTGCTGGTTGACCTCGTCAGTAAGGTATAACAATAAAAGGTTAGCTTAGCCTTAAATTAAAAGGTATAAGCTCGCCTTTGTAGTTATACTTTTGGTATGTTTTTAATTTTGTCGTGTTTTATGTATACAGGGTGTTTTTTATTGAATTCCGTTAATTGCGACGGCACAATCCTGGATGATATAAATAAAGTAATCTTCTCTAAGACACTAGTATCCCAATTCGTACTATTTCGAAGACATAAAATGAATTCATTTCCGTTAATTAACACCCCTGGTAAATTTAAGAAAGCGCTGAAAAAGTACCTACTGCAGACACTTGAGTGACAACTGCTAATAGGCAAATGTCACTTAAGTGTTTAGCAGATTCTTTTGGCTTCCGAACTTTTGCAATAATTACTTATTGTTAGTAAGTTCTTATAGAGACTCGTACCTGCAGGCAAACTGTTAATACAGTTTTGCAGGAAAATGTATTAGATTAAGTGTACTGTACTTTGATTAATAGTAAAAAAAAAGTACTTATAACAGATGCTTAATAATTAAACAATGTTGACGCGCGTGTCATTCGAATTCCGAATTGTCATACTTGACATTAACTTTTCCTTAACTCCACGTTAACTCTTAAGGCCGTTTCTCATTCACCCTAGGTGATATACTTAATTAATTATGTTGTATGAAAATTAAAAGAAAAAACTTTAATTTTGAAAAACTAAATATGCTACGTTGTTTCTATGGCTGAGTATACGCGGCTATATGCTTTAAGGAACGGAAATCAATAAAAACACTCTGTATTCATAATAATTAAGTAAAGCGTCTTTGTAATTGATTAATGACACGACTTAAGGATGAATCACAGTAGACCGTTCCGTGTCCGGGTCGGCCCGTTTTCTACGACAGCAAACGCAACGGCCGGCGTATTTCTCTAGAAGAAAACGGGCCGACCCGGACACGGAACGGCCTACTGTGAATCATCCTTTAAACAGATAACTATAGAATAGAATAGAATAGAATATTATTTATTGTATTGATCATACATTTCCTAGAAAAGCACAATCCCATCAAAAACATAAATGTGAAAATGGGAGCCAAGTTCAATATTGACGATGCTTAGTTGTCGTCTTCACCGACAAAAGAATTGTGATCTAAATGGGTGCCAAGTTCCGTAGATTCTCTGAAATGGTGCCAAGGCCGGCACTACATTGTTTACAGTAAAATTAATTTACGGCGGATTAATGCATTTTGCCCACGCTACGCCTTCCGGTACGTGGCCGCCACTCGAGAACCTTTCCGCCCAAACGGCCATCGGTTCTACGTGCTATGTGCCCCGCCCACACGGCCCCCCACACGGTGGACTGATGACCTGGTGAAGGTCGCGAGTGTCCGCTGGATGCGGGTGGCGCAGGACCGGTCATTGTGGAAGTCTTTGGGGGAGGCCTATGTCCAGCAGTGGACGTCTTTTAGCTGATGAAGAATGCATTTTGAGCTTAAACTTGGCAGTTTTCTTAAATATCCAACAGCTTTTATGGTATTATAACATACTGCATAGAAAACTGCCAAGTTAAGGCTCAAAATGCATTAAGCCGCAGTAAATTAGTTTTACTGTAAATTATGTAGTGCCAGACTTGGCACCATTTCAGAGAATCTACGGAACTTGGCACCCATTTAGATCGCAGTTCTTTTGTCGCGTCTTCACCGACGTCTTAACCAAGCATCGTATATTGTATATATTGAACTTGGCACCCATTT
This sequence comes from Notocelia uddmanniana, assembly GCA_905163555.1. Lineage (NCBI taxonomy): Eukaryota > Metazoa > Arthropoda > Insecta > Lepidoptera > Tortricidae > Notocelia > Notocelia uddmanniana. The sequence goes on from LR991055.1 coordinate 32,610,308, forward strand.
TCACATTTATGTTTTTGATGGGATATTATTACTTTTTGTCAATCTTCGCCAAATGGTGCTTTTTAAGAGCGAATGCACAAGTTACTTTATAAAATACCCAAATCGCTAAAGGTGCACCTTATATATTTGAAGAGTTCTCTCAATTTCTTCAGGATACTATGATCAGATTCTTACCTGATAACTATTGGACCAACCCTGAAGTGTACAGTTTCAAACAAAAAAAGAATTTTCCAAATCGGCTACTAAATGACGGAGTTCTGAGGTGACTAGCACAAATAATAATAATAATACAACTCATAAAAAATCACTGTTTTCTGATTGTTTCTGGTGTACACACACAATTACCAAGCTGCATGCCAAATTTCAGCTTTCTAGGTCATCTGGAAGTGGGTTACGTTTTTGATTACTAGTTAGTTAGTCAGTCAGTCAGTGGTAAGAATACCGTTTTTTGGAATTTAATATCTCAATAACTATAAAACCTATATTTATGAAATTTGGGGTTCTAGTTGATCTAAAGGATCTTAATACATGTACCAAATTTCTTTTTTTATGTTAGATAGATTTGGAGTTATTGGTGGGTCAAAAGTGGCTCCAAACGGTTCGTGTAATATAACACACGGCTGCTGTCCGCCAGTTCCTGGGGGTGAACTTGGCTGGACACGCTGCCGCGTGTCTAGATAATAATATTTTAAATATATGTATATAAAGTGCGAGTACATGTTAGTCAAGGGCATACAGATACAAAGCGCTCGAATGTTTTTGATGGAATTTTATTTATTTTTATAATATGGCAGTTTTTTCGGAGCGATTATATTAAATAGAGAGCAACTATTTAGTCTCGCTTTTCTTAAGGCCAAAAAGGCTAATAAATAATAATAAATAATAAAATAAATAATATTGGGGAACAATCTTACACAAATCGACGTAGTCCCAAACTAAGCAAAGCTTGTACTATGGGTACTAGACGACGATATACATACTTATATAGATAAATACATACTTAAATACATAGAAAACATCCAAGACCCAAGAACAAATATCCGTGAAAAATGCACAAATAAATGCCCTGGCCGGGATTCGAACCCGGGACCTCTAGCTTCGGAGGCAGAGTCACTACCAACTAGGCTAAACAGGTCGTCAATCAAATAAACTGACAGACGCGAAACGAGAAAATCTACATTCCTTCTTCTAATTTTCAGTGAGTTTGATAAAAGTTTATCAGCAAGTTGACAGCCATACAGTATGAAAGACCTTAACAGATTTGTATTCATTAAGAGATTTTTTCAAAGAAATAGATATTCTAACCCTGCCGTCCCTATACATATTTGAAATAATAATGTATGTTAGGAAGAATTTGGGCAATTTTCCAACGAACGCTGATAAACCAATAGCCACGAGAAATACTGGGAAACTCAAAATAACCTTCTATAGACTAGTAAAGGCGAAAAAGTCGTTCTTGGGAAATTGTATCAAATTCTACAATAAAATTCCTAAACACATTACTGAACTTAGCAATTCTAAATTCAAATCTGTAGTAAAACAGACACTTATTTCAAGAGCATATTATAAGATAAACGATTACATCATGGATAGGGATGTTTGGCAGTGATAGCGTCCTGCACGGGTAATTTATCGCGAAAATATATTTTCTCCTGTAGCATTCTTATTTAAGTAATTTTGTAGTAGCTGACACTGTAGTTTTATATTTAACTATACAATGTATATTGTTTTGAAAAAATGACACCTCGCAGAGTTTCTTACGCCGGTTCTTCTCGTGGCAGAGGTATATTTTTCCGAACCGGTGGTAGTTTATTGACGTTCATAGGTGCATGTAATATGCCTAATTTGAAGAATAAACTACTTTTACTTTTTTTTTTATGACCGGTCATTAGTCATACTGCCCGCGTAATCAAGTTATCCATGAAATACCTACTACCTACTACCCACCATGTTTTTTTTTACATATACAGTAGCTACTGATAATGTATTCTTTGAGCTACTGTTCAGTTTTTCGGTGTCGATACAAACCCGATAGGGTTTAACGTCACTTTTCTGTCACCGGACGTCCAGACGTGGTGAGCGGTTGCATCCTTACGTTGTCAGTCTATCATTTATTCGCACGAAGCGATTTGCTTCTTCTTTCCTAATTATTTATTTATTAATTAATCGTATGGCATTTATTTACGAACCGTGAGATCTTCGAGAAGACAAGTACGGTTGCCAGTTTCTTACCTAATGCGAACAGCTAAGGACTGGAATTTGCTGACGCCGTCTGTATTTCCTAATACATACAATCTGGGTCTCTTCAAGACAAGAGTGAATAGGCTATTACTGAACCAGCGAGCAACATCTTAGGCCTTGTCATCGCTTTCCATCAGGTGAGACTAAGGCCAAACGCTGATCAGTCTATCATAAAAAAAACGAATGTATAATTTTTTTATTGTAAATAAATAAATAAAAAAAAGGTTGTCAGGGCGAGACACTTGACTTAAACAAAATTTGCACTTTAGTTTAATTTCAAAACGCATTCTTGAATCTATAATTAGGTACAGGAAACCCCCATTACTTTTAAATGAGCTATTCAACGATACCCCGGACGATCGGTTCTGGAAGCATCTCCACTTTTTTTTCAAGAGTTTATTCTATCGTTTTATTGGCGTGATTGATATGTATGCCAAATTACAGCTTTCTAGTAGTAACGGTTACTGAGCTAAGCTGCGGACAGACGGACGGACATGGCGAAACTATAAGGGTTCCTTGTTTACTACGGAACCCTAAAAAGAGTCGGCAATGCGCTTGTGATTGTTCTAAAGTCATAAACGACTATAGGCTACGGTGTCTGCTAACCATCAGGCGGACCGTATGCTTGTTTGCTACCGTGATAGTATACAGAGTAGCACAAAACTCCGACTGTTGCACAGGAGACCATATTTTTAACCCCCGACGAAAAAGAGAGGGGTGTTATAAGTTTAACGTGTCTGTGTGTGGTATCGTAGCTCCCAAACGGATGAACCGATTTTCGTCTAGTTTTTTTTGTGTCATAGATAATGTTATCCCGAGTGTTCTTAGGCATATTTCATGAAAATCTGTTCACCCGTTTTTCAGATATTGAGCTTTGAAAAGAAAATGACGGGGGATTTTCAACTTTTTGAAATTGTTGTTTTTATTAAAACAAATACGTAATATAAAACCTGTTTATTCTTTTTGTAACTCTTATTACATATAAATTACAAAAATGTACAATTGTATAATACAGTTCGGTAAATATGTACAGCGTTTTAAGATACACTTGAAGGCGATAATGGAACTTATTGCAAGTGTTAACATATAAACTTGCAACGCACAGAGCCGGTTTTGCGACGGAGGCGGTTTTGCGGTATAGCGAACGCGGTGCTCCCGCTCTGTGCATTTCGAATTTTAGATATATAGTCGTAGTAAGCATTTATTTATTACATTTTGATTCTTCAAGCTTAGAATATAAGGTCGCTATTTGAACGGATTATTTTGCTGCGACATGGCCAAATCAAATCCAAGTACCTATAGTGTTCATAGTCTTGGGAGTCCATCCGACTTAAGAGGGCGCAGTACGCTCGGTTCTCCATACAAACGTATTTAGGCTCTCATCTTAAAACGCCTTGCTAGAAAAACATGAAACTTTGTATACACAATGGGATCCGGCATATCTAGGTCGGAAATTACTTTCTGTTGCTTGAAATTATAATGGAGAAAAAATACAGCGGTTTTTTGAGTTTTTTACGGCTTGTATGAAAACCTTAATAATGTATGGAGAACCGAGTGTACTGCGCACTCTTAAACGAATTGGAGTCAGTGTGGTCGTCATTATATCAGTCGACGCACATCCACTGCCAGACATAGGCCTCCCCACAGAGTGCCACAATGACCGGTCTTGCGCCGCCCGCATCCAGCTGACTCCGGTGGCCTCTACCAAGTCATCATTCGGCATTCCACCTTGCGGGGAGATCAGTGGGGTATATAGCCCAAATGTTCGGCCACATGTGTCAGAACATGCGCGCACAAAATGTAATTACCAAACCGATTGCATTTCAAACCTTTTAGTCACATGTTTCCCATTTGTTACTAAAGTCAGGTGCAGAAACACCTGAGCCCTCCTGCGTACAAACTTCTATGCGGAGGGTCGCGTATCTCTGCAGCTGACTGCACATATAGAATAATATCAGTGATTGCTGATTAATAATATAATATTAAGAGCCGCGCATAATCATAAATGAAAGTATTATAGAAGGAAGAACTGTTACGTATTTCTACAGAAAAATCTATATCTAATTATATGCCTATCAGTCATTTTTTACACAATTAATATACAGCCTTGGCCAGAAGTATTATAAATAAACTATGTTTTTTTTAATTACAAAACTACACATTGACGCAAAATAGAATAATGTATATAAACATCTAGAAAACTTTAGCAGATATAATTTCGAAGTAGCTATTTATCCTAGTAAACTGAACCCTAAAAATAATCGGGTTTGCACTAAAAGGACCAAATGCGTTTTTTTAAAGTGCAATTATTTTTAACGTCAATGAATAGCTAGCGTTATTGAAATATATTTGAATTTTCTATAATAACATATAAAATGCTTTATTCAAAGTTTTACTTTTATATGAAAAACGCGGGAGTGTTAATACTTCTGGGTAAGTAGGTAAGGCAGGCATAGGTGACGCAGAGCGTTTCAAGTACCTTATAAAAACTTGGGGTCTTCCGGACAGGTCTCGTTTTGATAAATTTGCAGGCCGAATTCGGCAGCGTTCTAATATTACGGGCCATCTATCCGAGACTTATTTCAAAAGCATATACATAATAAGGTAAACGATTACATCATGGATAGGGATGTTTGATAGTGCAGACCGCACGGGTAAACTATCGCAAAATAGATTTTCTATGAAGCATCGTAAATTTAGTAGTATAGTGATAATTATTTTTTTTATACAATGTATGAACATTGTTTGGAAAAAATGATACCTCGCCGACTTTCTTACGCCGGTTCTTCTCGTGGCAGAGGTTTATTTTTCCGAACTGGTGGTAGTTTGACATTCATTGGTATATATGGATTATAAATCAGGTAGTAGACCATCGTTTTGACTTGGTTATGTTGTTTATTAATGTATTGCTTGAGTAGGCTTAGAAAAATATATATAAATAGAGACTCAACTTTGGTTTTTCTTGCAATCATTACTCAAAGAGTACATCTGAACGTCTGTCAAATTAAACCAGCTTGACAGAACTGGTTTCTGGTTTTTCTTTTCTATTGAGATTATTTTAAGCTTTAATTTAATCGGAGAAACAATCATATATCTAAAAATCTGTCCGTTTTGTTTCCTAACCTGGTCAGAACGGCGTTTAAAAGATCGCAATATTTTTCATTGCTCGGCCTTAATCCAGTTTATATTTTACTTTCACCAATAAACTTCTTTAAACCAAGCATTACATTGCGTGGGTGGCCAGTTTGAAATCACTACTTTATTATAGTCTTAGGGTGCCTTCCCACCAGAGATGTGCTATGCAGCTACGCTACGTAAAGCCATTTCCACCAGTGATATGCTATGTGGACCAACGTATATGATTGGTTTCAAACGCATCCATAGTAACGTAGCATAACACATTTCTGGTGGAAAGGCACCTTTAGAGTTATTTTTTTCAATGGCCATCTATTTTTTTCTTCTATAGGTACACGGTACAGTGAGCAGCAGAAGTAGCTACACGGGCCTCTACTGTCAAGAGAATATGGCTCTGTGTAGATAATTATGAACACTTAGCTGCTGTTGACTGTACCCACAGACATCAGAGAAAAGCAGACTCGCAGTATTAAGCCAGATGATTTTTCATAGTCTCGTTAAATCCTTATGGTACGCCGAAATAAATAATAATAAATAATAAATAAATATTGGGGGACAATCTTACACAAATCGACCTAGTCCCAAACTAAGCAAAGCTTGTACTGTGGGTACTAGACGACGATATACATACTTATATAGATAAATTCATACTTAAATACATAGAAAACATCCAAGATCCAAGAACAAATATCCGTGAAAAATGCACAATAAAATGCCCTGGCCGGGATTCGAACCCGGGACCTCTAGCTTCGGAGGCAGAGTCACTACCAACTAGGCTAAACAGGTCGTCAAATGAGTTAGAATTCGACAGATAGTACGATCATTTTCGGCTGTTACCGAATTGTCTCCATTTGAAAGTACACCATGATGTTAAATCCCATGTTAATTTAACACACCACAACGTCAGTTCAGTACAATTTTCAGTTATGAACACGGAGACACTGACAGGTGAAGACCTGTCAGATGTCACTTGTCCGTCTCTCAAACTTTCTGATCTATGTATTAGTGAGAATAGATCATATGTACAGAAATCGTTCAACTTAAATGAGCGGATCTGCTTTACTTTGATATCTGTGACTGTACCTATGTTTCTTATCGCTTAGTGCCCTGAAAGTCACATATGAAGGGTCCACGGAAGAAACATGTCTATTTCTTTAAAATTTCAAAGCCAGTTTGCATCTTATGTATTTATAGGTTAGGTTGCTTTTTGTTCTGAAATTTAAATGGACTAGACACGTTTCTTCTGTGGACCCTTCATATAACAATGGATTTAGGGCGCTATTGCAGCTGCTCCGCTTCTGGAGTGCATAATGTTTGCCAAAGCTCACACGAATGGGTTTGGTGCCATCATGCGGAAGCAGCTTCCATTTTTGGATATGTTTGCCAGCAAACCTGACTCCCCCATATACCTTCGTGTCTATAATTTGATGATTTGTAATCATGACTGATTGATAATCATAGAGTTATTGACAAGAGTAATGGATAACCCCTTTATTCATAAAACTTAACAAACCTCTGTTAACTAAAATTAATTCTGTCCATTTCTCACAAACATAAATGTCAAAGTGACAGATGAGGACAAACGAACTTTAACGGCTTGTTCACTAATATAGGCTTTCGATGGGGCCATAAAACACAAAGATTGATTGAATATAGGCTTGATGGACGTTTATGAATAAGGGGGTTAGTATGTAAAATATTTTTAAGTAATTTCGACGATTAACACTAAGTTTTATATGATACCTACTTGAAATTACTAACCAATGGCTGAGTTATTTCAATAAATTATTATTTAGTCACTTGATTACTTGGTTTTTGTTTTTTTTTTCTGTCTTTATATGTAGCATATTATGGAAAGCTGTAATTGAAAATAGTGCATGCTGTGATTGCCTGTAAGTGGGGGATCAGTTATGAATGTTGTTAATGTATAGTTTATTATGAATGTGTATTGTATCGACCGTTGGCAATCCTAATAAATAAATAAATAATAATTATTATTATCAAAGTCTAAGTTTAACGGCGGACATTAATTGGCACCATTTTCTAAAACAATATTTACACCACTTTTAATTGGTCATTTTATTTTGCTATGTATACAATACCGGTTGCACAAACTTACGATTACAGATCGATCATAGTTAAGAAGGCGCAGTACGTTACGTGGCAGTTCGCTCGGTTCTCCATACAAACGTGTTTATGCTCTCATTTTAAAACGCCATACTAGAATAACATGAAAATTTGTATACACAATGGGATCCGGCTATCTAGGTCGGAAATTAGTTTCTGTTGCTAGAAATTGTAAAAGAAAAAAAAATACAGCGGCTTTTTGAGTTTTTTACGGCTTGTATGAAAACCTTAATAGTCGTTGTATTTTTTCTCCATTATAATTTCAAGCAACGGAAACAAATTTCCGACCTAGATATGCCGGATCCCATTGTGTATACAAAGTTTCATGTTATTCTTGCATGGCGTTTTAAAATGAGAGCGTAAATACGTTTGTATGGAGAACCGAGGGTACACTGCGCACTCTTAAACATAGCATACTCTGCAGCGGCGCCACTTAGTAGTCATAGATAGAAATGGTATTAACAATTTTTTTCTTATGTAAATTGATGTACTAATGCTGTTGTGACTAATGACGTACCTATTGAAAGAAATCATTTTTTCATTCATTAATGATTTTATTTACTGTTTCTTTCCGCGTTCCGCATAAACGTTATGAGCGGGAGCACGGGAAGAATTTCTATACTCTTCTCGCTCACCCCCGCGCCTCTCTTACAGCTCATACCGATTAGGCGGAACGCGGAATGAAAAAAGTAAATAAAATCACTAATGAATGAAATAAATTTTTTTTTTCAATAGGTACGTCATAAACAGCCATAAACATTAACACACGTCACAGTCACACGTCATAAACATTAGTACATCAATTGACATAAGAAAAAAATAGCTAATACCATTCCTATGTATGACTAATAAAGTCGAGTCCAGAATTAGGCGAACTAACTTGACAGTTCATTGTACACTAATGTTGCCACGGTTTGGCTAGTGCTGTTAATATCGATCTATAAAAAGTCTAGTTAGTCATTATTATTGTGTTTGGAATCAAACTAATAATTTTATTAAGCAAATTAATAATAATAAAAATTAATTGGAATTAAAAATACATCGAACATCATTTTGGACATCGTTAAGGACCCTGTACGCCATTTTGTTTTGTTGACAGTTCGGACCATTGGCCAAACAAAGCAGGCCGTTCGGCTTTCGACAATACTTCACGACAATTACTTGATAAAATATAAATAAAATCAGATTTATAGAAGACACAAGGTTACATCGACATATTTGTGTCGACTTAAACCTATCACTATTTATTTTTTCCTATGTCTGGAAACATTTTCGTCTGTCAAGTTAGTTCGCCTAATTCTGGACTCGACTTTGAGTGGCACCGCTGCAGAGTATGCTCCCTAGCGGCGCCACTTTCAATGCCCACTATTTCGATCCCTAGAGCTGGTACAGCCATAAACGTTATAGGTACATGATGTACGTTTCAGGTACATCATTTCAGCATATGATTCATTGATATTCATTATGGTGGCGCCGCTGCAGAGTAGCATACGTTTTTTGAACCTTCCTGTCTGGATAGTAAAGTCGCTTTTTTAGCAGCCTAATTTGATACAATTCCAAATTCAAATGATTTTAAGTATACAAATCACTTACTCTGCTCAATTGAATACCTAATTAATTCACATTAAGTAGTTTATTAGAAGTAGAGTTATAAATTAATGTAACTAAAAATAATTTTCCTCAATCATTACTTAAAAAAATATTGGCTAATAAATATAAATAAAAATGCCCATTCTTATAGAGATTTGTTCACATATACAGTGTAAACGGAACTTAGTTTGACATCACCGCCATAACCGTCACAAATGTATAGTCTATGACATATGCCATCGGCTTGACAAATTATACTATAGTGGTCCACTGACATCAGAGAAAAGCAGACGCGCAGTATTAAGCCAGATGATTTTTCATATAGTTGTCTCGTTAAATCCTTATGGTGCACCAAAATGAGTTAGAATATGACAGATAGTACGATCATTTTTGTCTGTTCATGAGTTGTCTCCCATTTGAAAGCACACCAGGATGTTAAATACCATATTGTCGGCCTGTTTAGCCTAGTTGGTAGTGCCACTGCCTCCGAAGCTAGAGGTCCCGGGTTCGAATCCCGGTAAGGGCATTTGTTTCTGTGGTGAGCAGAGACATTTTTTCCTGAGACTTGGATGTATTCTATGTATTTAAGTATATATCTATTAAATATATCGTCGTCTAGTACCCATAACACAAGCCTTATTGAGCTTACTATGGGACTAGTTCGATTTGTGTAAAAATTGCCCCCCAATATTTATTTATTTATTTATTATTATTATATAAACTAAACACACCGCAACGTCAGTTCAGTGCAATTTTCAGTTATAAAGGAGGAGACTCTGACAAATGAAGACCTGTCAGATGTCACTTGTATGTGACATCTGACTCAAACTTACTGATTTGTGCATTAGTGCAAATAGATCAGATACATGTACAGAAATCGTTCAACTTAAATGAGAGGATCTGCTTTACTCCTACTCTGATATCTGTGTAAGGGTGGTATTCCACTCAACCAACTTTGATCAAAGAAATTGGATGATTTCATCCAACTTGGATGCGACATTTGATCAAAGATTCTGATGACATTTAAATCAATCAATATGGCTACGCATGAAATAAAATAAAACTTGGACAAAGATATGTGGAATGGGCCTCCGTCAAAGAACTTTGATCAAAGATTGGACAAAGATATTGGATGAGTAGAATACCAACCTTGGTATTCCACTCAACCAATATCTTTGTCCAATATACATTTGATCAAAGAAAATGGATGATTTCATCAAACTTGGATGGCACCCCGACATTTGATCAAAGATTCTGATGACAGTTAAATCAGTATGGCTACGCATGAAAAGAAAAACTTGGACAAAGATATTCGATGAGTGGAATGGGCCTCAGTCAAAGAAATTTAATCAAAGATTGGACAAAGATATTGGACGAGTGGAATACCACCCTAACTCAGAGTAAGGATTTCTGAAGAGATCAAACCACGAGGAACGGAATCTCCTGTGCAGCTAAATTGAGAACTTGTCTTAAACGCATAGCGACGTACTATAAACAACCTCTTTAACTTGGGTGGGTAATCGTTTATTTGCCTCAATAACATATCAAATAGTTTGAGGGAAATAAAAAGTAGAACTGTTACAAGGACAACACACGTATTACTAAGACTTCGGCGTCTGTCTGTCACCAGGCTGTATCTCAAGAACCGCGATAGTTACAGTTGAAATTTTCACAGATGATGTATTTCTGTTGCCGCTATAACAACAAATGTTTAAAACCGGCCAAGGGCGAGTCGGAGTCGTTGCCGTTTTTAAAGATAATGTTACGGAACCTCTCGTGCGCGCGTCCGACTCGCACTTGGCCGGTTTTAATGTACTATATGACCATATTGCTTGGTCGTGGTATTATTATTTGACGTCTACTCTGGGGTACTCCGAGTTCTATGCAGACTTAGCACGGACGGACTTATTTGAGTACATTAAATTTGGAAATATGGATAGGTTGTTAATAATATTTTCGACGTAAACATACGGAGAAATAGGAGCTGGATAATAATGGTGATGCCACGTAATTAAAATGTAAACGGAAATATCATTCCGTTAACCAGCTATAAATAAGTTCATCTACGAAATCAATCATCACAATATATTGTACATTAGTATTTACACTGTACATTACAATCACAATACGTAGGTACGAAATTCAGGTAATATTTAAATAAGTAAAACTTAAACAAAAAAAAAAAAAACATCTATTTTGGTCCTTCTATCGATATAAATCGCTTACTCGCGAACGATATTTTATGTCATTGACAGAATCATTTCACTAATTCGTTTTATTTTTTCACTTCACAATTTATTATTGCTATTGATACGTTTTAATCCATTGCATTTGGAATTCGGTTTCATATAATATCAAATTTCAGTCAATAGCTCAGGACTACACATTAAATTTAGCACGCCTCTAGCTCCTCACTATATTATCCCGCATTTTATTTGACCACTTTTCATACTGCAGGTATATTGTATAAAGCTGCTAATTTCTCGAGCAATCCATTCTCGATCGCTTCCCCGTTAAGACTGTCACTCCTAACATCTCTAGCTTCTCTTTCTAAATGCCTATTAATATCAGATAGAGTCACATGTGTACTAGACACGATAGAGGAATATTCCTTCTTTTCTACCTGGGTGAAAACAGCCATTTTTCCATCAGTGTTTTCAGTTCGAGAGTAGACTTTATCAGTCATTACACTATCATTGGCATTTCTGAACATGGGTTTGAGCACCGCGAAATTCCTGTCATCTGGCAACCTGTCTTCTAAAACGTAATTCCGCAAATGCTCGTCCTTGTTAACGTAAATCTCTTTGAACTTGTAATTTCTGTTGTCGTATACCTCTACGTTGTTAGTGTATTCGTTATTGATCTTGAACTGTCCCTCATCTTTATTGACGTTGACTGTGACGTTGGGAGCGCAGATTTTCTTGATCGTGTCCTTTTTTGGTTTGGATGATTTTTTGTCTAGTATGCTTTTTAGAATGGGTAGTTTGGTGGTTGAGGCGGCAGCGACTTTTTTCTTGTCTTTGTCTTTCTCCTTCTTCTTGGGGGATTTGTCTGGCTCCTGTTTGAGTTTGACGTGTTTGTCGCGCGCGACTTTGTCGTGCGTGAGCGCGTGTCGCCGCAGGTCCCCGGCCACGCGGAAGCACTTCCCGCATTGCGCGCATTTAAATGGTTTGTCCCCTGTAACAAGATAGTAGTTCAGCTGGGAATTGTGAGGGTTTTTAAGTACGATTTCAATTATTTTAGAGGGAAACTTTAACTGTGAGAATTTTGGGAAAACTACGCCGAGGACACTTGCGATAGTTGTAACATCGTAGCACCGGGAGCATTGAAGCACGGTGTACATTCAGATTCCAATTCAGATTCGTTTATTCACTACTTAAGATTACATCATAAATTACATGTCAATTTACAAGATTCTCTATTGTGATAGCCAATAACGTTAAATGAAAAAAAAGTCAATTAAAGTTAATCACTGAAAAAATAATTAACATAATATAGCGAAGTGCGCTTAATCTAAAAACTAAAAACTGGAGAAATAATTTCACTGTATCTAATTTGACTTGATTTTTCAAATGATCGTTGTTGTATTTAAACAATTTAATAATAATATATAAAATAAAAAATCAAAATTAAGCAGTGTCCTCATGTGCGACAGCCGGTAGGACGACGCCGGAAGGTCTTATTACAGTACTCGCATTTGTAGTTCCGCTCGCCCGTGTGTCCTTGGACCTATGACACGCAGATTTTTGCATGCAAAATGCCACGCGACTTACCTGTGTGTGTTCTCATGTGCGACAGCCGGTAGGACGACGCCGGAAGGTCTTATTAGAGTACTCGCATTTGTAGTTCCACACGCCGGTGTGTATCCTTGGACCTATGACACGCGGATTTTTGCATGCAAAATGCCACGCGACGAGCATAGCGACTTACCTGTGTGTGTGTCCTCATGTGCGACAGCCGGTAGGACGACGCCCGGAAGGTCTTATTACAGTACTCGCATTTGTAGTTCCGCTCGCCCGTGTGTCCTTGGACCTATGACACGCGGTTTTTGCATGCAAAATGCCACGCGACTTACCTGTGTGTGTTCTCATGTGCGACAGCCGGTAGGACGCCCGGAAGGTCTTATTACAGTACTCGCATTTGTAGTTCCGCTCGCCCGTGTGTCCTTGGACCTATGACACGCGGATTTTTGCATGCAAAATGCCACGCGACGAGCATAGCGACTTACCTGTGTGTGTCCTCATGTGCGACAGCCGGTAGGACGACGCCCGGAAGGTCTTATTAGAGTACTCGCATTTGTAGTTCCGTTCGCCCGTGTGTCCTTGGACCTATGACACGCGGATTTGCATGCAAAATGTAAGACGACGAGATTAGCGACTTACCTGTGTGTGTCCTCATGTGCGACAGCCGGTAGGACGACGCCCGGAAGGTCTTATTACAGTACTCGCATTTGTAGTTCCTCTCGCCCGTGTGTATCCGCCGGTGTACGCTCAGCGAATATTTCCGCGCGAACTCTTTGCTGCAGAACTCGCATTTGTAGTGTTTCTGGGAAATTAATGTACAGATGTTGCGAATAATGTTTTCCCAACGGCTAAATTCGGGGTTCGAGTACAACCGAAGAAGTGTTAATTTGCAAAATACTACCAGTTTTCATTCTAACATTTGACAGTGACTGCTAAAGTTTCGTTACACCCTGTGCCGGTAAGGCACATGATGTTAATTAGATTAGATTATCTCTAGAACGTGATGTAGATAAGTTAGAGATTAAGAGCGTGCGAGATGTATGGATGATTATGTATGTCTGTGGTATGGAGCTACTAGTATATAAGGAAATGGAATGTGGAATAAATGGTCAGTTATCAGTGTACAGTTATCTGTGGTCAAGAGTAGTTCTGTCTCTCACTGAGTATGGACATCCATAAACCCCTCTAAGGTGTAGTCCACACTCCCCTCTACATACTTCCCCATCAACATCTAATATTGCCAGGCCTGTGGCCACTTTCCTCAACCACCAACCACGGCCTGGCAAACACCCTGTATATATGTTTTTGTAAAACAAGGTTACCATTTTTTAAATCCGAAACTGCGTGCGTATGAACTTACGTGTCAAATTTGACCCCCAATTTCATCAATTTGGGGTTGATTTTCTATTAAAGGAGCATTCCATGCTTTAATCCAGGGCATAATCTATCACTATGCCACATTGACGACCTGTTTAGCCTAGTTGGTAGTGACTCTGCCTCTGAAGCTAGAGGTCCCGGGTTCGAATCCCGGCCAGGGCATTTATTTGTGCATTTTTCACGGATATTTGTTCTTGGGTCTTGGATGTTTTCTATGTATTTAAGTATGTATTTATCTATATAAGTATGTATATCGTCGTCTAGTACCCATAGTACAAGCTTTGCTTAGTTTGGGACTAGGTCGATTTGTGTAAGATTGTCCCCCGATATTATTATTATTATTATTTCACCTCAATCCGTTTAGTATTATTTGCGTGATTAACAAATTTTCATATTTATAAACTAATTTTGTATTAAGCAGTAACGCTGTTAACGGAAATTCTAAATTTCAAATTACAAGGCAAAATTTAAAAAAATGCTGTGCTCCGAGCAGGATTCGAACCTGCACATCTGGCATACGCGGCCAATCCATCTAGCCACTGAGCTATCGGAACCAATCAAGCTCTAGCACGAAATCCTTTTACCAGTTCCCTCTGTAGGCTTCTCTTAGCTTTTTTTTTTTTTTTTTTTTTTTTTCCCTTTAATTTCAAATTTTCACGTTTATAATGATTGATTATACAGGGTCAGGGTCAAGGGTAGGTCGTGTGCCAAACGATTAGGGTGGGTAGGTTGCAACATATTTTGGGCTGATTAACACTCATCCCGACATTCCCGACGGTACGGTGTTTTTAGGGTTCCGTACCCAAAGGGTAAAACGGGACCCTATTACTAAGACTCCGCTGTCCATCCGTCTGTATGTTTGTCTGTCCGTCTGTCACCAGTCTCATGAACCGTGGTAGTTAGACAGTTGAAATTTTTCACAGACGATGCATTTATGTTGCCGCTATACCAACAAATACTAAAAAACAGAATATAATGAATATTCAAGGGGGCTCCCATATAACAAACGTGATTTTTTTGCCGTTTTTATAGATAACGGTACGGAATCCTTCGTGCGCGAGTCCGACTCGCACTTGGCCAGTTTTATTTTAATTGTTTTACTAACCACCTTAACAGTTTGGCACACGATCTGCCAGAAACTGTGTACAATATTAGGATTAAATTACCACAATTTAATTTAATTTATTATAATTGCCACAATTTAGCGTGAAAAAAAAATATAACGACGGCGGCAAATATGCTTACGGCCCGATGGTCACCGCAGCCTATAGATGCTTGCGACTCCAGAAGAATCACAAGCGCGTTACCAACCCTTTCATGGCTTGAGGATTCGTTGTGTTGACAGCTAAAGGCATGCGTAATAGACTAATTAATTAAAAAAGTAAAAAACGCGTTTCTGTGTAATTTGGAATTTGGCGCCAAAAATCCGCCTATTTGGTTTTTTATTATTTTGATATACCCAGTGTCACTCTCACAGTAAATACGAATCTAACGACACGTCTCAAGCTAACATCCATCGAGCCGTTCAGTCTGTAGAGCGTGCCAAACAATTATATATACTCGTACTTAGTCGGCTCATAAGTTCTGTCACTGGCCTTTAAAATTTAAATTTGGAACTCCTAAAACAAAAACCGTTGTGCATTTGAAATTCGAAACTTTTTTAAATATTTGAGTAGTATACTTTTGCAATTTTCTGTTTTCTTTAACATGGAGTGGACGCTTAAAGATAGCCGTACCGCAATAATTGCACGATATCGTTGTGGACACTCGCCGACTAAAATTTTTAAGCTACTTGAAAATTTAAAATTCTCTCTAAGATTTGTGTATCGTACCATAGAAAGATACAGTGAGGTCTCTAGTTTAAATGACAAGAAAAGAAGCGGTCGTCCGCGTACAGCTGGGACTCCAGCGGTTGTACAAGCAATTAGGGCACGCATTGCCAGAAATCCCGCTAGGAAACAAAAAGTTATGGCCCTCCAGATGGGTTTGAGCAGAAACACGGTGAAAAGAGTGCTTAATCAAGACCTGAGACTTCGTGCTTATAAACGAAAAACTGGCCATCGTCTCAATGGTCGGCTTAAAGCTTTAAGGCTTAAAAGATCTTTATTGAAGAAGTACGCTAAAAATAAGCATCGTTGTATACTGTTTTCGGACGAGAAATTTTTTGACATAGAAGAAAACTGTAATAAACAAAATGATAGAGTGTACGCTCGCAATAGTAAAGAAGCGTCTAATAGCATTCTCCGTATTCAAAGAGGTCATCACCCTTCATCTGTGATGGTTTGGCTGGGAGTTTCTTATGCGGGCGTCACTAGTATGCATTTTTGTGAGAAAGGAGTAAAAACTAGTGCCAAAGTGTACCAAGACACGGTGTTGACTAATATTGTGAAACCACTATCCCATACGATGTTTCTAAACCAGCATTGGGTTTTCCAGCAGGACTCTGCTCCAGCCCATAAGGCAAAGTCTACACAAGCCTGGCTCGCCTCCAATAAAATCGACTTTATACGGCATGAAGATTGGCCCTGCTCTAGCCCAGATCTTAATCCGTTAGACTATAAAATATGGCAGTATTTAGAGGAAAAGGTGTGCTCAAAACCTCATGCAAATCTAGACTCGCTGAAAAAATCCCTTGCTACGGCAGTGGCCAATATCGACATGAAAGTGGTGCGTGAATCCATTGACGACTGGCCACGCAGACTTCAAGCCTGTGTAGATAATTATGGCGGTCATTTTGAATAAATGTTATACATTTAGATTCTCTAGTTTATAAGCTTTCAAACGCCGTACAAATTATACGGAATAAACTTAAACTTTTGTTTTTATTTGATACTATGTATATGACAGAACTTATGAGCCGACTAAGTAGATACACACAGCAGAGCGCTCGTGGCCCAGTGGCACCCGCGTACTGCGTGCGGTATGCGAGGTTAAGCAATGTCGGGCGAGGTCAGTCCTTGGATGGGTGACCGCTTTGAGTGGTTACTAACTGAGCGCTCCCGTGCTTTGGAAGGCACGTTAAGCCGTTGATCCCGGTTGCTGTCTTTGATAGCAGTCGTTAAGCCAAGTTAGAGGCCTCCGGGCGGCTTGAGAACTTCTAACAGTCAAGTTGCCCACTCACTTGACAAGCCTATTCCCAATAAGGTCGGTTTCCCCCTCGGGTTGGAAGGTCAGATGGCAGTCGCTTCCGTAAAAACGAGTGCCTACGCCAATTCTTGGGATTAGGTAGCGGACCCCAGGCATTCTTCAGGATGCAACTGTACTGGGAATAACGCTAGGAGGATGATGACATACATACTCTCGAAAAACATAACCCTCCTTCTGGCGCAGTCGGGTAAATATTGATTGACTCACCTGATTGGAGTGTAGCGAGACTTTGTGGTACTTGAGATCGCTCCACTGTCGGAACTCGCGGTCGCACTCTTCACATTTGTAGGGTCGGTCTCCGTTGTGCACGCGTTTGTGGATCTAAACGTGATACATATAAGGGTGGTTATCGAATATACGTTCAAACGTGAGAAGCATGTCGGTATAGTTTAGGACGTATACAAGTTAACAACTTCCATTTTAAAATTTCAAATTAAAGGGAAAAATTGGAAAATTTAATACTCCAAGCAGGTTCGAATCCTGCTCGAAGCATTCAGTTTTTTTCCCTTTAATTTGAAATTTGGAATTTCAGTTAGCAGTGTTACTGCTTAATACAAAATTAACTTCCAATTTTTTATCTTAACAAATAATACATGACCCCAAACGTTGTTATAGTTAAAATTATTTAATTTGTCCGATTCTTATCGAATTAAGCATTTCCAAAAGCGACTTTATAGTCCAAGCTAGAAGATACAAAATCCTATAGCAACTTTATAAAAAGTCCAACATTTTAAATAACTTCAACTATACTGATTTTTTTTAACAGGTTGTGTCCAGGTTTTTGATAGGCAACTCCTATGCGATTTATCTATCTCTGGTATGTCTTGTCATTTTTGTGATTCGATAATACCAAAAGAAGATATACATTGCCTCTGCCGGATCTTACTCTATATAACACTGCCGTCATTGACATCCAAAGGTTAAGAGTGCGCAGTACGCTCGGTTCTCCATACAAACGCATTTAAAGTACAAAAAAAGTGCATACGTGCTATCACAAACTCATGGTTAATGGATAGTTGCAAACCTTTATTTAAAAAATACAATATACTGACTTTGGCATGTATGTATATTAGAAAGGCCTGTCTGTTTGTCAAAGATCATAGGGACTATTTTCAATTACGTTCCGATGTGTCTACCGGAACACAAAGGGCACAGTACAGAAATCTCTTGTATCAACCTCGATGTCGTGCTGATATATATAGACGCAATGCCTACTATTCTTGTATATTAGTGTACAATAAATTACCAGACGAAATTAAACTTTTGTGCAATATAGAATTTAGGACAAAATTGACGAAATGGCTCTATGAACATTGTTTTTACTCCGTAAAGGAATTTTTGGACATTGCACGCAACTAAATTAATTTATAACCTTAAATTGTTTTCCTAATATCATTAGTTAGTTCATCAATATTTTTATTTGTAATTATTAATAGAGTATTATGCTAATATTTGCATGCCGTTTAAGGCTGAATACTGCGACTCACAATATAATGTTAACATCTTATGTACATATTCTTGCAAATAAACTTTACTTTACTTTACTTTACTTTACTTTACTTTACGCTCTCATTTTAAAACGCCATGCTAGAATAACATGAAACTTTGTACACACAATGGGATCCCGCATATCTAGGTCGGAAATTAGTTTCTGTTGCTTGAAATTATAATGAAGAAAAAATACAGCGATTATTAAGGTTTTCATACGAGCCGTAAAAAACTCCAAAAACCGCTACATTTTTATCTTTTACAATTTCTAGCAACGGAAACTAATTTCCGACCTAGATATGCCGGATCCCATTGTGTATACAAAGTTTCATGTTATTCTAGCATGGCGTTTTAAAATGAGAGGGTAAATACGTTTGTATGGAGAACCGAGGGTACTGCGCCCTCTTAAGGTTGACTGACCTTTAGCGCTCCAGGCGTGTAAAATCCCTTGCCACACTCCCGGCACACGTGCTGTTTTCCCTTGTGCGACAGCAGGTGGTACAACAGGCTATTTCTGAAAACAGAACTCACTGTGAACAATAACTATTTCACGAAATAACAACTACGTTTTGTAATATAAATAACATGTCATGTTTATGTTAAAGTCCTAACTATATATGACCAAGTAGACTTAAAGATATTAACACAGTACAGAGATACTCGTAAAATTGCTAATGTTGTCCTAGTAGCGAGACGTTCCCTTACAAACTTACCATCATTTGTAGTACCCAGATGTAGAAATAACTATGGACATAGAGCTTGGTCATGTATCCTTCCAGGCACTTGTAATAAATTCCCCAAACAGTTACTACTGCAGCTAAATAACAAGAAAGCCAAAAGCCTTAGAAACGCTATAAAATTACAACTGTCAAAAAAAAACTTGTAGTTAGAATACATAATATAAGATAACAATGTATGATTAGAATACTTTCATAGCAACTCCTTAACTTATAAAATCTTTTATAAGTTAAGTTTTCGTCTTAAAAATTATTGTATTTTTTTGCTGAAATAAACAGTTTATTTTTTTTTAAATATTTTTATGTCAATATTGCCGTTACATTGTTTAGGCGTAGAGTTAATCCCATCAAAAACATAAACGTGAAAATGAGAGCCAAGTTCAATATTAAGGATATGCGATCCTTGGTTATCGTCTTCACCGACAAAAGAATTGAGATCTATATGGGTGCCAAGTTCCGTAGATTCTCTGAAATGGTGCCAAGTTCGGCACTACATTGTTTTCAGTAAAACTAATTTACTGCGGCTTAATGCATTTTGAGCCTTAACTTGGCAGTTTTCTATGCAGTATGTTATAATACCATAAAAGCTGTTGGATATTTAAGAAAACTGCCAATCAGCTTACGATTAGCTGCGTTAGTTAATATTTGAATGTATAGAAAGTTTCAGAAGTTTCTATGGCATGAAAGTTGCCGACGCCAAATTTAACGTTGATCAGTCTGTGATCGTAAGTCGGTGCAACCCAGCCTCAGGGTGGTATTCAACTCGTCCACACAGCAACCGGGATCAACGGCTTAACGTGCCTTCCAAAGCACGGGAGCGCTCAGTTAGTAACCACTCAAAGCGGTCACCCATCCAAGGACTGACCTCGCCCGACATTGCTTAACCTCGCATACCGAACGCGGTACGCGGGCGCCGCTGGGCCATGAACGCTCCTGAAACGGAACCTGAACGCTTACTAAAATCAACTGATAAAGGAAATATTTTATAGAGCCAACGGCCACGA
Source organism: Notocelia uddmanniana (assembly GCA_905163555.1). Classification (NCBI taxonomy): domain Eukaryota; kingdom Metazoa; phylum Arthropoda; class Insecta; order Lepidoptera; family Tortricidae; genus Notocelia; species Notocelia uddmanniana. The sequence continues at coordinate 32,630,897 of LR991055.1, forward strand.
TTTTGTATATATATTTTTCATGTTATGGAAATTGGTATTTTTTTAGGTTTTTCTGTTTTTTTATCGTTCTTGTATTTTTGTAGCATTTTTTGTTTTTTGTTGTTTTTTTTTCGAATTTTTTGAGTATTTATGATTTTTTTCGTGTTATTTTGTAGCATTTTGTCGTGTTTTTTGTTGTTTCTTTCGAATTGTTCGTGAATTTTGGTATTTTTTGTTGCATTATTCGTGTTCTTATGCTTTTTATGTTTAATTATTTTGATATTTTTGTTTTTTTTCGAGTTTTTTGGATTTTTTTGTAGCATTTTTCGTGTTTTTATTTAATTTCCGTTATTTTTCGTGATGCATTGCCATTTTTGGACGTTTCGTATTTTTTAGTTATTTTTACATTGTAGTTTTTTTTTCTAACATGTTTGAGAAAAGTACTATACAATCCTCGGCCGGAACAGGGATTGCAGGATTCGTTTTATTTATCCCAGCCTTGTCCAGCAGTCCCTTACTTCACGGCCTCTGCAGTACACCCCCCCTCTGCCTGTGTACTATTATCAAATAGACATGTCTTGGTAAAAAAATAATGAAGAAAAAGCTGAGGGACAAGAAAAAGTTGATTGACGCTCGTGGAAGTGTTACCTGTGTTGGAATACGCGTGTACACTGCGGACACTCGAAGTTCTTCCCCTTCCTCCCCTTGTCCGGTTTCTCGTCCGATTTCTCCGGATCCTGTATCTCCGTGTCCGGTATGATGTTTTCGGCGAAATTTGAGTTCTCCGCGGCCGGGACTTCCACGTCGAATATTCTTTGGAAGACTTCCTCTGTAGATGGTTACTTTGTTAGAAAATATGAATGTCTGTGCGAAATAAGTTTCTGACAAAATAGTTATTTTGTTCAACAAGAGAGCAAAGTAATTTTTTGCTGCGAGTTTTGATGTTGAGCCCCGAGCAAGCGAAAGATTCTATTATTGAATCACGAGCGTAGCGAGTGATTCAAAATTAGAATCTTGAGCGTAGCGAGGGACTCAAAGACATGAGATGCAAATATCTTTGCTCTCGTGTGATACATACAACTTTTCACCTCGGCGGCGAGAACATATAACACAAAGGAATAGTGATAGAGAGAATGAAGTTACTTAAACTAACCTACGATATGAAAAATTAGAAAGTTATTTTTTTTCACGCTCGCAGCAAAATTGCATTTTGCTCACTTGTTTCAAGCCGGAAAAGTCGTTTTCACGCTCGCAGCAAAATTGCATTTTGCTCACTGGTTTCACGCAACAAAACCGCCATTTTCGAGCCGCTGAAGTGAAAAAATCATTTTTGCTACAAGCTTTTATTGCCAACTTTACTTTTTTCCACAGTCATCAACTACTCGTTGAGAGTTCAAGTGAGCCCAAACACGAGGGGTTTATCTTGTGTAGATAGTTTGGGAGTGGTTATAGCCACCTTCTGTCTCAATCATCAGATCAGCTCGGTGGTACCATAATATTGCATTGTCACCGAACTTTCATAAGTATGCCAAATTTCAGCTCAATTGTTTGAGTATTACTGCTTTAAAAATTAGTTGCAAGCTTTTATGCTTTTTTTGCTTTTCTGACGACCTGTTTAGCCTAGTTGGTAGTGACTCTGCCTCCGAAGCTAGAGGTCCCGGGTTCGAATCCCGGCCAGGGCATTTATTTGTGCATTTTTCACGGATATTTGTTCTTGGGTCTTGGATGTTTTCTATGTATTTAAGTATGTATTTATCTATATAAGTATGTATATCGTCATCTAGTACCAATAGTACACAAGCTTTGCTTAGTTTGGGACTAGGTCGATTTGTGTAAGATTGTCCCCCAATATTATTATTATTATATTATTATATTATGCGAATATTGTCTATCTATACATATTAGGGTGCGAAAATACGGTGACAGTGCGGAATCGCTGTGAACGAGAGGGACAAGCATCACGCATGAGGTATGTCACTGCGTTTACGGTGCATTTTAAGCAGCAGTGTGGCCGGACCTTAATAAAACTATAGAGGGGCGAAAATCTGTACCTACATTTAAGATCATCATCATCCTAGCGTTATTCCCAGTACAGTTGCACCCTGAAGGATGCCTGGGGTCCGCTACCTTAAATTTGTACCTACATTTAAGATATTCGCAAAAAAAATATGCAGGGCCCTTGGAATCGGTAACAGAACACATTTCAACAGATTTTAGAATTTTTGTCTGATTGTCTGTCTGTTTATATGTCTAGGCATTACGTGGAAACGAGAAATATGATTATAATGCAACCTTCGAAGTTGATCTATATACCCCACACGTCTAAGTGCATTGAAAAAAAAATTTTTGACGCCCCTGTTACTTGTATGGGGTGCCCCCCAGTTTAATATTTTTTTTTCATAATTTTATTTCATATTTCTATAGCGGTTCATAACATACATTTTCACACCAAATTTCATAATTGTAGTGTTCATAGTCTCCGGGTAAATCGATACGGAGGGACGGACGGACAGACATGACGAATCTATAAGGGTTCCGTTTTTGCCATTTTGGCTACGGAACCCTAAAAATTGTGCCCACAGGCAGGTTAAAAAGGGGGTAAAAAGAGGGGTTGAATTTTGTATGGGAATTCCTTTAATCCACGAGTTAGAAGCTTAAGGGTGGTATTCCACTCGTCCAATATCTTTGTCCAAGTTTTATTTTTTTTCATGCGTAGCCATATTGATTTAACTTTCATCGGAATCTTTGATGAAATGTCGGGGTCCCATCCAAGTTTGATAAAATCATCCAATTTCTTTGATCAAAGATATTGGACAAAGATATTGGATGAGTTTAATATGGGGTGGTATTCTCCTCATCCAATATCTTTGTCAAATCTTTGATCAAAGTTCTTTGACGTAGACCCATTCCACTCATCCAATATCTTTGGCCAAGTTTTTTTTTTTCATGCGTAGCCATATTGATTTAACTGTCATCGGAATCTTTGATGAAATGTCGGGGTCCCATCCAAGTTGGATGACATCATCCAATTTCTTTGATCAAATGTATATTGGACAAAGGTATTGGATGAGCGGAATACCACCCTTAAAATATCATGATTCAAAAAGATATACGCCTGCCACACACACCTCCAGTGGCATGGGAAGTAGCGAAGAAAGGAGGCAACGACGTATTGTACTCTTCATGTCACACGTCTTGCTCCTCGTCATGCCTACCGCTCCCTGTTTTGTCGGTTTTAGGCGCGAGTCAAAGGACCTAGTGCGGAGCGTTGTGATTAATCGCGCGAGTAGAGAACTGTGTGGACGGAGACGGCAACGCGAGGAGCAAAGTGTGGCGGTTATAACTCTTGTTACGGCATTATTTCCCGGCAGCAGGGGTATATGTAAAACACGGGTATTTTTTCTATTTATTTATTTAATCTTTATTGCACAATAAGAAATTTTAACTTGCAAAAGGCGGACTTAATGCCACGAGGCATTCTCTACCAGTCAACCGTCAGGTAAAACAGAAAGACTGTCATGCAACTATTGTCAGCCTGTTTAGCCTAGTTGGTAGTGCCACTGCCTCCGAAGCTAGAGGTCCCGGGTTCGATTCCCGGTAAGGGCATTTGTTTCTGTGGTGAGCAGAGACATTTGTTCCTGAGACTTGGATGTTTTTCTATGTATTTATGTATATATCTATTAAATATGTCGTCGTCTGGTACCCATAACACAAGCCTTATTGAGCTTACTGTGGGACTAGTTCGATTTGTGTAAAAAATTGTCCCAATATATATAAAAAAAAAAAAATAACTATAAATTACCAGAGAACAAATTTGGTAAGCGTGCATACGAAATATTGATGGTATTAGCGTCGTGTTACCTTTCAGCTGCGTGATGGGCGCCGCCGGTGCAGGCGCGGGGGCGAGCGCGGGAGCGGAAGCGGGAGCGGTAGCGGGGGCGGGGGCGGGTGCGGGCGCGGGCGCGGGCGCGGGCGGCGCGCGCGGGCACACGGGGCAGAACGCGTCCGCGCCGCAGCCCGGCTGCCCGCGCAGGTACCTGCACGTACAATTACAACATATCATTATTTCACTGCGGCTTTAAAGGTCTCTCGCACGCTCGACTGAACTCGATTCCCCATACCATACAATAGTACATTACGATACAAGTGCAGAGAACAGGAAATTCGCAACGAGTGGTGATAAATTGAAACACGACCGAAGGGAGTGTTTTAAATCGACACGAGTTGCGAATTACCTGTTCGCACGTGTATCGTACAACGTTTTACAGTACATATGGCTCTTTAAAGTTTCGACATATGCACGCAATCTGCTGATTACCGCACTCGTGCGGTAATATAGCACCATATGTACTGTAAAAGTAGTTACGTTCTCATTTTAAAACGCCATGCTGAAATAATATTAAACTTTGTATACACAATGGGATCCGCCATATAATCTAGGCCAGAAATTAGTCTATGTTCCAAGAAATTGTAATAGAAAAAAATTACAACATGTTTTTTAGTTCTTGTATGAATACCTAGATAACCGAGCTTCCTGCGGACCTTTAAGCAAATAGTACATAAGTGCAAAGGCCGGAAAGGAAGGGATCGCCTGCCAAGTGTGTTATTGATGGCCGAGCGTAAGCGAATATGTTATAGACGGCCGAGCTTAAGCGAATATGTTATAGACGGCCGAGCTTAAGCGAATATGTTATAGACGGCCGAGCTTAAGGGAATATGTTATAGACGGCCGAGCTTAAGCGAATATGTTATAGACGGCCGAGCTTAAGGGAATATGTTATAGACGGCCGAGCTTAAGCGAATATGTTATAGACGGCCGAGCTTAAGGGAATATGTTATAGACGGCCGAGCTTAAGCGAATATGTTATAGACGGCCGAGCTTAAGCGAATATGTTATAGACGGTCGAACGTAAGCGAATATATAATAGACGGCCGAGCTTAAGGGAATATGTTATAGACGGCCGAGCTTAAGCGAATATGTTATAGACGGCCGAGCTTAAGCGAATATGTTATAGACGGCCGAGCTTAAGGGAATATGTTATAGACGGCCGAGCTTAAGCGAATATGTTATAGACGGCCGAGCTTAAGCGAATATGTTATAGACGGCCGAGCTTAAGGGAATATGTTATAGACGGCCGAGCTTAAGGGAATATGTTATAGACGGCCGAGCTTAAGCGAATATGTTATAGACGGTCGAACGTAAGCGAATATATAATAGACGGCCGAGCTTAAGGGAATATGTTATAGACGGCCGAGCTTAAGCGAATATGTTATAGACGGCCGAGCTTAAGCGAATATGTTATAGACGGCCGAGCTTAAGGGAATATGTTATAGACGGCCGAGCTTAAGGGAATATGTTATAGACGGCCGAGCTTAAGGGAATATGTTATAGACGGCCGAGCTTAAGCGAATATGTTATAGACGGCCGAGCTTAAGGGAATATGTTATAGACGGCCGAGCTTAAGGGAATATGTTATAGACGGCCGAGCTTAAGGGAATATGTTATAGACGGCCGAGCTTAAGCGAATATGTTATAGACGGTCGAACGTAAGCGAATATATAATAGACGGCCGAGCTTAAGGGAATATGTTATAGACGGCCGAGCTTAAGGGAATATGTTATAGACGGCCGAGCTTAAGCGAATATGTTATAGACGGCCGAGCTTAAGGGAATATGTTATAGACGGCCGAGCTTAAGCGAATATGTTATAGACGGCCGAGCTTAAGCGAATATGTTATAGACGGCCGAGCTTAAGGGAATATGTTATAGACGGCCGAGCTTAAGCGAATATGTTATAGACGGTCGAACGTAAGCGAATATATAATAGACGGCCGAGCTTAAGGGAATATGTTATAGACGGCCGAGCTTAAGCGAATATGTTATAGACGGCCGAGCTTAAGCGAATATGTTATAGACGGCCGAGCTTAAGGGAATATGTTATAGACGGCCGAGCTTAAGGGAATATGTTATAGACGGCCGAGCTTAAGCGAATATGTTATAGACGGTCGAACGTAAGCGAATATATAATAGACGGCCGAGCTTAAGGGAATATGTTATAGACGGCCGAGCTTAAGCGAATATGTTATAGACGGCCGAGCTTAAGGGAATATGTTATAGACGGCCGAGCTTAAGGGAATATGTTATAGACGGCCGAGCTTAAGCGAATATGTTATAGACGGCCGAGCTTAAGGGAATATGTTATAGACGGCCGAGCTTAAGCGAATATGTTATAGACGGCCGAGCTTAAGCGAATATGTTATAGACGGCCGAGCTTAAGGGAATATGTTATAGACGGCCGAGCTTAAGCGAATATGTTATAGACGGTCGAACGTAAGCGAATATATAATAGACGGCCGAGCTTAAGGGAATATGTTATAGACGGCCGAGCTTAAGCGAATATGTTATAGACGGTCGAACGTAAGCGAATATATAATAGACGGCTGAGCGTAAGCGAATATGTTATAGACGGACAAGCGTAAGCGAATATATAATAGACGGCTGAGCGTAAGCGAATATGTTATAGACGGCCGAGCGTAAGCGAATATGTTATAGACGGACGAGCGTATACATGAGGCAGTCAAGCAAAATGAGGCAGGAAATCCCTGTTCCGTCCGAGACATGTATCAGTACAGTGCTTTCTCAAAAAATGTGAGGAAATTAAAAACTAGTAGCTCTGTGAGCTGTAGACCTCGATAATATATATTTTTTTCAAATTTCAAAATTTCCAAAAACTGAGTCGATTAACTAGTTCTATATAATTATCGAACCTGCTCACAAAATTTCACGAGAATCAGTTGAGAAATGCGACCTGTACACGAGAACATCGGGACAGACAGACAGACATACGAAAGAATTTTTGTCGAGAACTGAAACGGAGACGCTTCGCTCGCTCGGTCAAAAAATAGAGAAATCCAAATGAAAATCTAAGGATCCAGGAATCCCTGCCCGGATCGAACTGAAAACCTCTATCTATTGAATTCGGTTAACATTTTTTATGAATGTGACATCGGCCATATTAAAATTAACAATTGTAGAAGCTATTGTTAAGAAATAAGCTACTACGGGACCTCCGAGAGGTGAGGCGCCGCGCGCGGGACGCAGCTGCATCAATTTTGCATGTCACTCTTCGCCGTTCGCTGTTACCGGGCGCACATAGACTTACGCCCTTTTAAAGTTGCAAAATCAGTGTTCAAGTGGTGTAGTCATAGCCTAGTTATATCTCATTGTAACGTTTTCTGCATTAAAAAATATTCAAAGTTAACATACTACTGTTATTCTTCAACATCCGAGCTTCATCACCATCACGAATACGAAATTCAAGCATTTTTGACGCCGAAGTCTACATGGTCCTTCATCGAGCCAAATATCCAGGAGAACTCAAGCCCTAGAATACTCCAGATCCAGCATATATACGTCTAAACAGCAGAACCGAAGAGTCAAGCCATTTTATACAAAAGAAACAAGTACATGGAACCGAAATCGTTAAGTGCATAAAAGGAATATCATTATCCAAGAATACCTACCTATACGACGTGCAAATAACTGGTCGGATTACTGTGGAAGTTAAATTAAGGCCGAATCGAGTGAATAAGAGTGAGTCCGTTCCAATTTGTTACCATTTAAGCGTAAACAAAAGCTTAGTAGGTACCTAATTATACATTAGTTCATCCATAGTACATTTTAAGTTAAAACTTAACGTTACGTGTTTCATAGTAACCTTTTAAAACATAAGCATATACTTTAATATACATAATTTAGTGCAAATTCATCATACAAATCGAAATATTTCAGAATTATAAGCGAGTTAGTTAAAAACCATTAGTTATTTATCGCATCAACGGTACTTATCGAGCGCGCTATTGTTCTCGGCCGGCCAGCGGCTGCAGCCGTGCGAATCTCGCTCGTATGTACGTTGCACTTTTAAGTAAACAAGCTACGCGACTAATAACTCATTAGATTTAGTTGCGAATTACATTCTAATTGCGTTTGTTTACATGTTTAAAACTTATACAAAGCGTTTTAATCAATTTTAATCATATACAATACATTACACATTTTATTCAAGGCAATTTATTTGTACAATTTAATCAATAATCATTTATACAACTTATAATCATTACTTTTACATTTATTTAAAGCATTTGGCCCATATTCCCATAGCCCGACACAATGTCTACGGAGATAAAAGATTTAATACGTAAGCGGGGCGCAGTAAAAAGGCAGTTGACCAATTTTATCAACTATGTAGAAAAATTAGATTCTTTAACATCATTACAAGTGATTGAGCTTCAAGTTCGTTTAAAAAAAATAGACGATCTTTATGCTCAATTTAGAGATATTCAGTCAGAAATCGAGTGCAATATAGTTGATGAAAATGAAATCGCCGTTCATACCGACGCGCGCAAAGAATTTGAGGATTTGTTTTTCGCGAACGTTGCTCTCGCGCAGGAGATCTTAAATGCCAATAAACCTGTAAAAAATGAAGATTGCTCTTCCAATTCTTCGTACGTTTCAGGAGAGGAGCACGCACGGAGTAATAAGGAGGGACGCACGAGCACTCGAGGTATCAAGTTGCCAACAATTCAGATCCCAAAGTACAGCGGTCAGTACGAGGAGTGGTTGGAATTTCACGACTTATTTGTCTCTTTAATACATGAATGTACCTCGATATCTGATATACAAAAATTTCACTATTTAAGGGCATCCCTGGAGGGAGCCGCTGCGCAGGTAATTAAATCATTGGAGTTTTCAGCTCGTAATTATCAGATAGCTTGGGATTTGCTGTGCGACAGATATGACAATAAACGATTACTTGTTCAAAACCATATACAAGCGTTGTTCGCTGTAGAACCCATTAAAAAGGAATCTCATCAATCTATACGTAAAATCATAGACACATTTACAAAAAACTTAAGAGCATTAGATAGTCTTGGGGAGCCTACTACTTCGTGGGACACTCTTATTGTTTATATTATGAGTACAAAATTAGACACTAGAACATTGCGGGAATGGGAAGAATATAAGTCCGATTTACAAAAAATCCAATTAAAACAATTTACTGCCTTCTTAAAGAATAGGGCTGATTTGCTTGAAACATTGCACATGAGCAATAATAATACGAATACCAGCACCAGAGCTGACAGACACAAACCTGCCGAGCACTATAAAGGTCTCGCAGCTATTACAAATACTCAACAATCACAACATGCGTCATACAGGTACAGTTGCCCCTTGTGCAAACAAAACCATCGCATTTACAGGTGTGATCAGTTTCTAGGACAATCTGTCAACGAGAGAACAGAATCGGTGAGGAAGCTCAAGTTATGCGAGAACTGCCTCCGCCCCGGTCATCAGGCTCGCGTTTGCAGATTGGGCCCATGCATGAAATGTTCACAGAAACACAATTCAGTGCTTCATTCAGACTTAGACTCACAGTCAAACGAGCCATCAGTTGTGGGTGCGACATCGCTCTCAGTCGAGCCGACGGGGCGCGTCTTACTCTCAACTGCCATGATATACATGTACGACAAGGACAACCACCGCCATGAAGTCAAAGCCCTTCTTGATTCCGGAAGCCAGGCTTCCTTCATGACGGATTCCTTGTTACGTAAATTGCAAATTAAAAATACACAAGTGCAATCATCCGTCATAGGAATAAACAATACAGTGTCACAGATAACAAAACGCTGCAATGCATTCATCGAATCAAGAACGAACCAATACAAAACAAATATTTCGTTCTTGGTTCTGCCGAACATTGCCTCGCTTTGTAGTAACCAAGTTAGTATACCCAAACTAAACGTACCGACACACATTGAACTTGCAGACCCAGAATACTTCAATCCGTCGAGCATAGATATTCTACTCGGCGCAGACATCTTCTGGGACCTGCTTGAACAAGGTCAAATACGTTTAGGTGCAGGCTGTCCAGTTCTACAGCACACAAAACTCGGTTATATAGTTTCTGGACCGACCAGTGGTCTGAATCACAAGTATACATGTTCAATACAAACAGTAACATGCAATCTGATCGCGAACAATACAATACAGGAACAGTTAGCTAAATTCTGGTCTCTTGAGGAGGTGCCGGACAATTCTAAGCTGGTGTATTCCGTAGAAGAGCGTTTATGTGAAGAGAGTTTCATTAAAAATCATACTCGAATGCCAGACGGACGATTTTCCGTCGCAGTCCCTCTCAAGAAACCAGAATCTTGCCTAGGTGACTCATTCGAACGTGCCAAGCAGTGTTTCCTATCGCTTGAGCGTAGATTAGACAAACAACCCAATTTAAAACAAATGTATACAGACTTTATGTCAGAATATATTCAATTGGGACACATGTCGGAAACACAACCCAACATACAATCAAATACTCACCCTTTTTATCTTCCCCACCTGGGTGTGCTCCGGGACAACAGCACCACTACCAAACTACGTGTTGTTTTCAATGCTAGCGCACCCACGAGCTCAGGAGTTTCATACAATGACCTCCAAATGGTCGGACCCACTATACAGAGTGATTTACTATCCATACTTTTACGATTTAGACATTATCCATACGTTTTGACCGGAGACGTAGAAAAAATGTACCGGCAAATTTTAATACACGAAAATCAGAGACATTTACAACAAATAATTTGGCGTTTTGATCCCAATCAAGAATTAAAAATATACAAATTGCATACGGTTACATATGGAACCGCATCAGCTCCATTTTTAGCCGTACGTTGTTTGAAACAGCTTGCTTTGGAATGCAAAGATCCACAGTTAGCACAAATCATAAGTGATGACTTTTACGTCGACGACTTGGTCACAGGTGCTCAAACAAAGGATCAATTAGTTAAAATAAAGCAAGGCGTTTGCCAAGTATTAGCCACAGGTTGTTTCAATCTACGTAAAATCAGGTCAAACATAGAACTTTCTCAGGCAGATTCATGCCAGACGTTGAACCTCGGCGACCAGGGTATGTCAAATACCTTAGGCCTAGGTTGGTCACCGTCTGATGATCAATTATATTATTCAATAAAGCCAGCAGTTGAGCATAATCCAACCAAACGGTCTATTTTGTCCACCATAGGACAGATATATGATCCGCTCGGCTTATTAAGCGTATGTGTCATTAAAGCTAAAATCATGTTACAGAAACTTTGGTTGTTAAAATTGTCATGGGACGAGCCATTGCCCCAAAACATTATAAATTTATGGCATAAGTTTACATCCGAATTATATCATGTAATCGATTTAAAAATTCCGCGCTGTGTAATCAATGACAATCCAAATAGTGTGATTGAAATTCACACCTTTTGTGATTCGTCCCAAGACGCATACGGCTCGTGCTTGTACGTTAGATCGGAATGTAATGGACAAGCGGAGATCAACTTGCTGTGCGCAAAAAGTAAAGTCGCGCCATTAAAGCCAACTACAATCCCACGCCTTGAATTGTGTGGCGCTCTTGTCGCTGCACGTCTGACTGAGAAAGTACTCAAATCCTTCCGAATACCGGTGAAAAGATGCATTTTATGGACTGACTCATCTATCGTCTTAGGTTGGCTCCAAACTCAACCTAACAGACTAAAACAATTCGTTAAAAATCGTGTTGCCGAAATTTAAGAGCTCACGACCAATCATGAATGGCGCCATGTGCCAACAGCTCAAAATCCAGCTGACATGTTATCTCGCGGAGTTAACATGTCAGAGATACGTAAATTGTCCATGTGGTGGACTGGACCAGACTTTTTAAAAATGGATGAATCGAAATGGCCCAAAAATAAATTTGTTAAAAACTCTAACACCGAAATGCCCGAATTGGTAACTACCATTGCAGTTTCCATACCAACAAATAACAGTTTAATTGATTTCGAAAGATTCTCCAAATTACTTAAGTTAAAAAGAGCTTTAGCATTCACACTACGTTTTATTCATAATTGCAGAAACAAAACCATGAAAAGGTCTGGACCACTCACCGCAGACGAAATTCACAATGCATTTACACTGCTTATCAAATGGTCTCAAATCCAGTCATTTGAAGAATACGAACAGTTGCTTAAAAAACAGACATTATCTAATAAAAATAAACTCTTAAAGCTATCTCCGTTTATTGACGAGTCACATTTAATCCGTGTTGGCGGCAGATTAGAAAATTCTAATTTCGAATACGATAAAAAGCATCCAATATTGCTTTCATCCAAACATGCATTGACCAAACTCATATTTGTCGAAGAACATATTCGTTTAATGCATGCTGGGCCCCAATTGCTGTTAGCATCAATGAGAGAACAGTTTTGGGCCATAGGAGGTCGTAACTTAGCCAGGTCTGTCGCACACAAATGTCTAAGATGCTTCCGAATGAGAGCTCAAACAGTCAACCCCATAATGGGTCATTTGCCAGAGCAGCGCCTCAATCCAGGTCATGTTTTCCAAACCACGGGAGCAGATTACGCAGGCCCTCTACTCGCTGCTGACCGCAAGGGACGTGGATGTAAACTTATAAAGGTCTACGTCGTAGTGTTCGTGTGTTTCGCCACTAAGTGTCTGCACCTCGAGCTAGTCACAAGTTTAACAAAAGAGGCGTACATTGCTGCCTTGCACAGGTTTATTGCGCGACGCGGGAAACCAACCATTATATTTTCCGATAATGGAACACAATTTGTCGGTGCCAAAAACGAGCTAAATAATTTCTTAAAACAGAACTCATCTTCAATCTCAGAATTTATGGCGAATGAATCAGTTAATTTTAAATTCATTCCAGCCTATGCACCTCATTTTGGAGGGCTATGGGAGGCTGGAGTCAAGTCTTTTAAATATCATTTAACCCGAGTTATAGGCGACTCCCACCTTACTTTTGAGGAGTTATATACAGTTTTAGTAAAAATAGAGGCGATTCTTAATTCACGGCCTCTATCACCCATGTCTGCAGATACATCCGATCTTAACCCATTGACGCCAGGTCATTTTTTGGTCGGTCGTCCTCTTACCACTCTGCCAGTACCCTCGCTAGAAGATACGAATCCGACCAGATTGCAAAGATGGGAACGTGTCGAACAAATTCATCAGCACTTCTGGACAAGATGGCAAAAGGAATATGTCTCAGAACTCCAACAAAAAACAAAATGGAGGTCTGCCAAAGGACGCCTTAACACGGGAACCATGGTCATCATCAAAGAAGATGCTGTTCCGCCCTTGAAATGGAGCCTTGGACGTATCATCAACGTTCACCCAGGCATTGATGGAGTGAGCCGAGTAGCTGATATCCAAACCAGCAAAGGCATTATCAGAAGAGCCTTCAATCGAATCTGTCCGCTTCCATTGGACAATGATCCTGTTGAAAGCCAAGACTTTCAACGCCGGGGGGCATGTTAAGAAATAAGCTACTACGGGACCTCCGAGAGGTGAGGCGCCGCGCGCGGGACGCAGCTGCATCAATTTTGCATGTCACTCTTCGCCGTTCGCTGTTACCGGGCGCACATAGACTTACGCCCTTTTAAAGTTGCAAAATCAGTGTTCAAGTGGTGTAGTCATAGCCTAGTTATATCTCATTGTAACGTTTTCTGCATTAAAAAATATTCAAAGTTAACATACTACTGTTATTCTTCAACATCCGAGCTTCATCACCATCACGAATACGAAATTCAAGCATTTTTGACGCCGAAGTCTACAGCTATCTTGTCAAGTTGATGCTGCCCTCAATAGTCCTCTGAATCGCTAAACTTAAGTTGCAATGGGCACATTGTACTAGAAACTGTAAAAGTTCACTCGTTTTAAGGCTTGGGAGACTAGTAGCGACATCTACCGTCAAAGTTGCTACAACTTTTTGAAACGACGGACGATTTCGATTGGAAATTATCGTAAGCTGTGTTCTTTAAAATTTCAATGTATGGAAAGTTTGACAAGTTTCTATGGGATGACAGCTGCCGGAGCCATATTTAACGTTGATCAGTCTGTGACCGTAAGTCGGTGCAACCCAATCTTAAGAGGGCGCAGTACGTTTGGTTCTCCATACAAACGTATTTATGCTCTCATTTTAAAACGCCATGCTAGAATAACATGAAACTTTGTATACACAATGGGATCCAGCTTGTCTAGCGCGGAAATTAGTTTCTGTTGCTTTAAATTATAATGGCGAAAAAATACAGCGATTATTAAGGTTTTCATACAAGCCGTAAAAAACTCAAAGAACCGCTGTATTTTTTATCTTATTTAATTTCTAGCAACAGAAACTAATTTCCGACCTAGGTATGCCGGATCCCATTGTGTGTACAAAGTTTCATGTTATTCTAGCATGGCGTTATAAAATGAGAGCCTAAATACGTTTGTATGGAGAACCGATCCACACCGATCGTACTGCGCCGTCTTAAGTGGCAGTGGGCGCGGCACATTGCTCTAGGAACTGATGGTCGTTGGGGCGGCTCTCATAGTGGCCACGCAACGGCAGACCCTTCTCAAGGTGGACCGACGACCTGGTGTCAAGCACAGGAGGCCGCTGGATGCGGCTGGCCGGCAATTTTTTTTTTATAAATATTGTGGGACAACCTTACACGAATCGACCTAGTCCCAAACTAAGCAAAGCTTGTACTATGGGTACTAGACGACGATATACATACTCATATAGATTAATACATATAAAACATCCATTACCCAAGAACAAATATACGTGCTAAATACACTAATAATGCTCTGACCGGGATTCGAACCCGGGACCTGTAGCTTCGGAGGCGGTGTCACTACCAAATAGGCTAAACAGGCCGCCATTGTAACACTCTGGAGGAGGCCTATGTGCAGTGGCTGACATGATGGTGACGATGTGTGTATATTATGCCACCGTCTTAGTATAAAAATAAAAAACCGGCCAAGAGCGTGTCGGGCCACGCTCAGTGTAGGGTTCCGTAGTTTTTGTAATTTTTTCAAAAACTATTCAACCTATCAAGTTCAAAATAATTTTCCTACAAAGTTTTTATAAAGTTCTACTTTTGAGATTTTTTTCATATTTTTAAAACTTATGGTTCAAAAGTTAGAGGGGGGGGGGACACATTTTTTTTTACTTCTGGAGCGATTATTTCCGAAAATATTAACATTATCAAAAAATTATTTTAGTAAACCCCTATTTATTTTTAAATACCTATCTAACAATATATCACACGTTAGGGTTAAAATGAAAAAAAAAAATCACTCCCCACTTTACGTAGGTACCCTAATAAAATATTTTTTTCCACTTTTTATTTTACCACTTTGTCGGCGTAATTGATATACATATTAGTACCAAATTTCAGCTTTCTAGTGCTAACGGTCACTGAGATTATCCGCGGACGGACGGACAGACGGACGGACAGACATGGCGAAACTATAAGGGTTCCTAGTTGACTACGGAACCCTAAAAAAGGCTGACTTACCAATGGCGCACGTGGTCCTGGTGCACGGTGCCGTTCTCCACGGTGAGGTGCGGCAGCAGCGCGTGCTCGTAGTCTCCCTCCTCCCCCGCCCCCTCCCCGTCCGCGCCCTCGCCCCCCTCCACGCCCTCCACGGCCACGTGGATGCCCTCCATCAGGTCCTCGGGCTCGCTGAACTCGCTCATGTCTTCTAGCTGTAGGATTACATTTTTAATACTTTAATTTATTATTAAAAAAGGATAATACGGTATTTTACAACACAAAAAAAAATATTTTTTTACGTTACCAAAGAACAAATCTTACGAAAATACTCGAAAAACATCAAACTTGACCTTACGAGTATTTATGCAATTTTAAAGAAAGACTAGCGGTTCACAAAGGAGTGCTTGCTCCTACACTCATGTATGGAAGCGAGACTTGGGTATGGCAGAAAAAGCATGAGAGTAGACTGAATGCGGTTGAAATGAGAGCGTTAAGAAGTATACACATACTTCTTAAAGGGTACGTTTGTGTGATCGGATAAAAAATAGTGTGATAAGAGAAAGATGTAGAATAGAAGATGATGTAGTGACTAGGGTTGAGAAGGGTATGCTTCGGTGGTTTGGGCATGTAGAGAATGAGTGAAAGTAGAATGACTAAGAGGATTTACGCTCAGGAGATGAGTGGTAGGATCGGAAGGGGACGACCAAGGCGAGGTTATCTAGATCAAATTTCGGCGATACTGAAAAAGGGCCAGGTCAGAAGTACCCGCAACCGACGAGCATGTATGAGAAGATGTATGGATGTGATTGAAGCGAAAGAAGTATGTAAGGACCGTAGTATTTGGCGTTCTTTGGTCTCTGCCTACCCCATGGAACCCAAAAATTCACAGATCTCGTGCACTACACGACCATCGAGGTACATTGAAAATGAAATCAACAAAATAAAAAAAATGCATTACATTTGCTAACGTTATGCCAATTTGGTTGATATATAATATACTTATATAATATAATAGCTCACATACAAAATTCCTATTAAATTGGCAATTTTTTAAAGCGCAGCCAAGTTACGGTAACCACATAAAAAGGCATTTGCCACTTTACTAATATTCACGCAAGATAACGGCGACTTCAAATTAACTCGACCTCCAAACTCCGACTATAACTATAACAAGAATTTTCAAAGTCGAATTCAACATGACACCCTAGGCCCCAGGAGAAGGATAAATTATATGATATCATAACCTTGATTATTTGTTTAATTTTCTCGCAATCGAAGTGAAAAGCAGATGTATAACTCATGTATAAAACTCATTTTATCCTCTACTTTATATCGACCCTTGCCTGCGGCTCGGGTCGATAAATTGTCTCGGATAAAATGGCTTGTTTTATGCAATCTCAATCAACTATTTTATTTGCCAAGGTTTTGGAAGATATTGGTCTTCCAAAACATCATTGACTTATCCACGAATTGCTATTTCCCGGGCACAGCAATAATGTGCTATTGTTGTCTCGAACTATAATTAATAATAATTTATTATAGAAACAATACATGTTTAATTTAAACAATTTGAAATATAAAACTAAAACTAACTACAATTGTACAATTGTGTTGATTTAAAAAAAAATATATATTACCTACTAATAGTCGTTCTGACTTTTTGACTTCTTTCAAAAAGGTTAGGCTACAGCGCAAACCGTTGACCCGATCGTCTTTGTTTTAGGCTCAAATTGTAGCCGACTAAATTGTCCAGAGGAGTTTTGATCAAAATTTTGATATCATTCTTCGTTTCCAAAATATCGAGTGCCAAAATGAAAAAATCGGAGGAAATTGTTTTTTTTTTTCACTATTTCGGCCAAAACTTTTTTCGTTCTGGACTTTCTCAAATAATTCTCTTTGCATCTTACACATCTCGTAAATACGCGTCTTTTGAGCCTAGTTTGAATATCATACCTTCACAACTCTCTGAAATGTAAGGGGATCGCACTATTTCGTGAAATGGGACCCTATACTGGAGCGAACGAAAAGACATTTTCAATGTCAAAAAGAAAATATATTAACTTTTCGATTGCGACTTTTGCAGTTTAATTTCATGATAGTTGATTCAAAAACCAAAATGACTATGATCTCTCAATTGTCTCTACTCGTATTGCTAATTACAATATTTTTATGCATGCTTGAAATAAATCATTATATTTTAAATCAATATAAATTAATATTTACCTTCCCATGTACTTCCTTTATATGCGCCTCACAATGCTTCTGTTTCCTAAAAGTCTTATTACACTTCATACAATTATACATCTCCAACTTATCCAGCGTATCATACAAATCGGCCTTTTCCACTTCACTAGTCGGCACTTCCTTGTCCATACTCGCCATTGAATATTGCACCTTATTGCTAGAGTAGTGGAGTGTCTTCTCGCTCGACGTGTACATGATGTGTTTGTCCATACTTTGGTACATTGTTTTCGGGACAGTGTTTTCTAAGGAAAGTTCTACTATTGAGTCTGGTAAGTTGGCAACGTTGTCGTCCATACATGTGTTGGTCATCTAAAAACAAAAACGATATTATCTTACAAGAGAAATGCTGCTTTTGGAGTTCTATACCAATAAACTGATGAACACTGGACCCGGGTATGTCCTTAAACTACGACCAAGACCACCGGGGGATGGGCAGCAGCATCCCTGGAGTGCGGTGGGTATACTGCGATCGCCAACCCGCATGCCAAGCGTGGCTATTATGAGCCACGTTTGGATTTACCCCCTATGGACACCACAAAAAAGCCACGGCCCCGAGGTTCCGGCGGCCCCCAGTGCCCTGGTTTTGGTAGCGGCCAGGGTACTAGCGGGGCCAGGGGTGCTAAGAATCTCCGGCAAAGATCCGGCTGCCACCACCGACGAGCGTGGGCAGACCCTCCACACGTTGACCTGGTAAGGGTCGCGGGTGTCCGCTGGATGCGGGTGGCGCAGGACCGGTCATTGTGGAAGTCTTTAGGGGAGGCCTATGTCCAGCAGTGGACATCATTCGGCTGAATGATGATGACGATGATGACCAATAAACTATCATCACACAGACACAATTAATACGAATCTAACGACACCTTTGAAGCTGTTCAGGCTGCAGAGCGTGCCAAACATTTAAATTTGGCGTCAAAAGCCGCCATTTTTTTTTATATTATGATATTTGTGACACTTCACTTTCTCAATAAATACGAATCTAACGACACCTCTCACGCTAAAATCCATCGAGCATTTCAGGCCACAGAGCGTGCCAAACAATTGTTTGCATACATACATACATACTCTCGAAAAACATAACCAATAAATCTTTCGACTAGTCTGGCCAACGAGAATTGATACTGAGATTTAATTAACCTTTTGGACGCTTACAACTAATATATCTTGTACAATTGGTTCGACGCAACCAATTATACAGATATATTACTTGTAAGCCTTGTTACCAGGTCATCAGTCCACCGTGTGGGGGGCCTGCCCACGCTACGCCTTCCAGTACGTGGTCGCCACTCGAGAACCTTTCCGCCCCAACGGCCATCGGTTCTGCGTGCTATGTGCCCCGCCCACTGCCACTTAAGTTTAGCGATTCGAAGGGCTATATCGGTCACTTTGGTTCTGCTGCGGATGGCCTCATTTCTGATGCGATCACGCAGAGAAACTCCCAGCATAGCCCTCCCCATTGCTCTTTGGGTGACTATTTAAAAAATCAATACATTATTTAAAATATAAGTTTTTTAAACGTTTACTCAACCAAAGTATTATACGACTTTTCTGTTACATAACGTTTACAAGACTGTTTTAAAACTTGTAGTTGTATTATCTTTATTTAATAGGACTATTTTGCTACGTGGGTAACACATCATATGATCTATGACCTGAAATACAGTTATTCATCATTTCTTTACAAGCTTTTAAAGAAATATGTAAGTAATTTGTCATCAAAATTTGCAATCTTTTTTTCAGCCACTTGCCGATATCCGATTGAGCTGTAATTTGGCATACTTGTGTAAGTTCTGTGACAGTATAATATTATGGTACCACTGAGCTGATCTGATGATGGAGACAGGTGGCCATAGCATCTCCCAAATTACACAATATAAACCCATCGTGTTTGGGCTCATTCGAACCGTCTCAACGAGTAGTTGATGATTGTGGCAATAAAAGCTAGTAACAGAGTGTTATTATGACTGACCTTGTCTATGCCCAAGTCGGAGACAGGGTTCTCGATGATGATGGTCGCATGCGGTTCGTAATGCTGCTTCAGGTGATGGTAGAACTTAAGCTGCTCCTCTCCATAGTATTCGCCGCACAGACAGCATATTAAAACGGGCCGGACCTGCGTTATAACACAGAATAAAGTATAATACACGCACTACCGGATCCAGAAGGGGGCTACAGGGGCTACAAGCATCCGAGCCCATGCAAAATCGGGATCAAGCCCCCAAGACACTAGGCCTTGAAATAGCGCTATTTTCGCATATCGTTATGACTCATAACGCTACTTTATTTGGCGCGCATTTATAGCGGTATCCATTATATCGTTATAAATAAAAAGCAATATTAATATAGCGATATTTTGTGCAACGCTATAATAACGTTATAGGCTATCTCTGTCTCGCACACAGTCTCGCTCTTACGTGCGCTGTGACATGTACGTCAAACTCGAGCACGTCATTGTCGCCACCGCCACCATCTTAAACGATATTATAACGTTATAATATAAGGTTATGATTTTCATTTTGTTATGATATGAAATATCGTTAGGAGGAATATCGATTATGATTATAACGAAATTTTAAACACAAACGGAATATATCGTTATAATATAGCTTATTTTCATAACGTTTTATAGGCCCGCAAGACACTAGCAAAAACTTAAGATAAAAGTATTGAAACTGTGAGCACTATTACACTTAGACCGGCCGAGACGATGTTGCACACCCACCACCACCACCACCATATCAGCCCAAGGACGTCCACTGCTGGACATAGGCCTCCCCAATTTCATGGGGGGTAAATGCCATAATCGCCACGCTTGGCATGCGCGTTGGCGATCGCAGTGTCTCCACCGCACTCCAGGGATGCTGCTGCCCGTCCCCCGGTCGTCACCCAAGAGAGCGAAATACTAGTCAAAACCTAAGGGAGGTATGCCACTCATCCAATATCTTTGTCCAATATACATTTGATCAAAGAAATTGGATGATTTCATCCAACTTGGATGGGACCCCGACATTTGATCAAAGATTCTGATGACAGTTAAATCAATATGGCTACGCATGAAAAAAAAGTTGGACAAAGATATTGGACGAGTGGAATGGGCCTCCGTCAAAGAACTTTGATCAAGTATTTGACAAAGAAATTGGTCAAAGATATTGGATGAGTAGAATACCACCCCGTATTAAACTCATCCAATATCTTTGATCAAAGAAATTGGATGATTTCATCAAACTTGGATGGGACCCCGACATTTGATCAAAGATTCCGATGACAATTAAATCAATATGGCTATGCATGAAAAAAAAAATTTGGACAAAGATATTGGATGATTAGAATTGTGCCTACGTCAAAGAACTTTGATCAAAGATTTGACAAAGAAATTGAACAAAGATATTGGACGAGTGGAATACCACCCTAACGAAACTGTTTAGTTTTCGTCTACTTGGCGCTACTGGGCAGTGTAACTTAAATTACTATGCTATCCATCATCACCATCATGTCAGCCGAAGGACGTCCATTGCGAGTCATGAGCCTCCCCCAAACAGTTCCAAAATGACCGGTTCTGCGCTACCCGCATCCTTCCTAGCCACTTCATTAAGATGAAATTTGGTATGGAGATAGCTTGAGTTCCGGGAGTAGGATAGTTTTTGTTCCGGAAATCATTCCGGTGAATGAGTTTGTATGGGCGAGCGATATTGACGCATACGCTTACAACAACAAAAATTAAAACAAGCTATTATTTCTATAATATAACGAGTTTCACGCGGACGGAGTCGCGGGCAAAATATAGTGAAATATACAGGGTGTGGCCTGTAATAGGAGCAAAAAATTATTTCCAAATGGTTTTAATTGAAAAAACAAAAAAGTTTTTTTGGAATTTTTTTTCGTAGAAGTAGCTTATATGTACTTGTTTACTCTACTGGAGCTATATTAATAAATATTTATTCAAAAAAACAAAAAAAAATCCAAAAAATATCCTTTTAAACCAAAAATGCGACAACGATTATGAGTCATAACTTGAAGCAACCTCAAAATCAGCATTGACTGCCGCGCTATAATGTCTGCGTGCCAAGATCCATTACTTGGAGGTCATGACTTTAGATAAAAAGTTCTACCAATTGAAAAAAGATATTTTTTTTAACACAACAGGTTACTGTAGATGCTCTAAGGAAGCGTCCTTTAAATTTATTGCTCCTATTACAGGCCACACCCTGTATACATGTTTATCCAACTAAGTTGTTATTATTAAAACCCTACCTCGTGTGTAATGTTATGTGTTTCCTCCGCGAGGTGTGTTTGGTGCTGAACTTGCGTCACGAAGTTGTCCGGGAGTATCTCCTCTTGTGGCACCTCGTCGTTGCAGCTGATCACCACTATGTCCTGCAATGCAAGTATAAAAAAAATATTAGGGGACAATTTAACATGGCAGAACGTTTTAAATAGAAAAAAACTATTGTGAGTTTTAGACACAGTGACAGGAATACGAGCGTCTTTATAACGGATAATAGTAAGTTTCATTAGCAATTGTTGCGTGTTTTTGCAAATCATAATTAGCGTACACTATGAAATGTCCTCGACTATTTATAAATCATGAAAATGATTTAGTCGTGGATCATAATAATAAAATGTGAATCTATCCATGTACTATTGGACCAACCTTGTCCGGGCCCAAAAAAACCGGCCAAGTGCGTGTCGGATCACGCACAAAGAAGAGGTCCCGTACCGACCCCTATTAAAACCACTATATAATACATTGATTCAATAATGGGTCTTTTCTTCATCGTTCACTCACGTGCTTTTGTTTGGGCAAGACAGTTTTTCAGAGATTCCTCAAAAACTGTTAGACCTATCATGTTCAAACCGAAAATCGCCGAAAGTATTTATTAATGTACACCGCCTTAATTTTTATTCAGAATTTTAAAATTCTGTTTGGAAATTAGACCCCTCTAATTTCGAAACTAACAGTCAAGTTGCCCATTCACTTGACAAGGGGGGGTCGAAATTGCATTACGTCCGTAGGGAAGTACCCACCGTTTCCCTACACGTGATCGCTGGGTGGTGCTAAAAGTGCAACAAACTGGCAACCGTACTTGTCTTCTCGAAGACCTCACGGTTCGAAAATAAACGCCATACGATTATTATTATTTCCAAACTATGTTTTATAAACTGACCTGTTGTGGCGTAGTGTTCCCTGTGTTTCTCTTCAGTTTCCTGGAGATCCGTTTCTTGTGCGGCAAGCTCTTCCTGCTCGGCTGCCGCTGGCCGGGAGACGCGTCCCTCAGCTCCAGAACTTGCGCGTCACTCAATATAGGACTATCGCTCTGGAAAATATACTGCATTGTTTAACGAGGTGCGTATGCGGAAAATTGCGAACGAGAGCTTTTGATGACTGTAGTTCGCAATATTCTTACGCCCAAGTTAATCACAATGATTTTCATTACATTTGCGAGGAAATAAATCAAACCAGCAGCAATCCAAATTGACGAAAGCGACAACTTCACCGCCAGTATCAGTGAATGATCGTTGGGGCGTCCCTCCGAGAGGAGCGCGTATCTTTAATATTTCAACCAATCCCAAAGCAGTATTCTTGCGGCGCACGGCCAACTAGATTTTTCAGCTTCAATATTTTAACCAATCACAGATCAGTATTCTTGTGGAACGCGGCCAACTAGTTTTTTTTAAACCAATCAGATCGCACAGAAAGTCGTAACTCCCTCCCGGAAGGTAAATCGTCTTTAACAGCTCTACACGCCTACGTACAATAAGAACCGAGCAAGTGTGATGAAAAATCAATAATAAATCACACACATAGGTACATAAGATCATCAGCCTAATCAATTCCACTGCTGGGTACAGGCCCTCTTATATCACATGAGAATAATGGGCATTACTTAGTCGGCTCATAAGTTCTGTCATATACATAGTATCAAATAAAAACAAAAGTTTAAGTTTATTCCGTATAATTTGTACAGCGTTTGAAAGCTTATAAACTAGAGAATCTAAATGTATAACATTTATTCAAAATGACCGCCATAATTATCTACACAGGCTTGAAGTCTGCGTGGCCAGTCGTCAATGGATTCACGCACCACTTTCATGTCGATATTGGCCACTGCCGTAGCAAGGGATTTTTTCAGCGAGTCTAGATTTGCATGAGGTTTTGAGCACACCTTTTCCTCTAAATACTGCCATATTTTATAGCCTAACGGATTAAGATCTGGGCTAGAGGAGGGCCAATCTTCATGCCGTATAAAGTCGATTTTATTGGAGGCGAGCCAGGCTTGTGTAGACTTTGCCTTATGGGCTGGAGCAGAGTCCTGCTGGAAAACCCAATGCTGGTTTAGAAACATCGTATGGGATAGTGGTTTCATAATATTAGTCAACACCGTGTCTTGGTACACTTTGGCCCTAGTTTTACTCCTTTCTCACAAAAATGCATACTAGTGACGCCCGCATAAGAAACTCCCAGCCAAACCATCACAGATGAAGGGTGATGACCTCTTTGAATACGGAGAATGCTATTAGACGCTTCTTTACTATTGCGAGCGTACACTCTATCATTTTGTTTATTACAGTTTTCTTCTATGTCAAAAATTTTCTCGTCCGAAAACAGTATACAACGATGCTTATTTTTAGCGTACTTCTTCAATAAAGCTTTAGATCTTTTAAGCCTTAAAGCTTTAAGCCGACCATTGAGAAGATGGCCAGTTTTTCGTTTATAAGCACGAAGTCTCAGGTCTTGATTAAGCACTCTTTTCACCGTGTTTCTGCTCAAACCCATCTGGAGGGCCATAACTTTTTGTTTCCTAGCGGGATTTCTGGCAATGCGTGCCGTAATTGCTTGTACAACCGCTGGAGTCCTAGCTGTACGCGGACGACCGCTTCTTTTCTTGTCATTTAAACTAGAGACCTCACTGTATCTTTCTATGGTACGATACACAAATCTTAGAGAGAATTTTAAATTTTCAAGTAGCTTAAAAATTTTAGTCGGCGAGTGTCCACAACGATATCGTGCAATTATTGCGGTACGGCTATCTTTAAGCGTCCACTCCATGTTAAAGAAAACAGAAAATTAAAAAATTATACTACTCAAATATTTAAAAAAGATTCGAAATTCAAATGCACAACGGTTTTTGTTTTAGGAGTTCCAAATTTAAATTTTAAAGGCCAGTGACAGAACTTATGAGCCGACTAAGTAGTGCGCTGGCCCAGTGCGAATTGGGAAATAATGAATATTTGAAGACAATCTTACACAAATTTGCCTAGTCCCAAACTAAGCAAAGAAAAGTATTTATATCGTTGCCTAGAAGACTAGGTCACTTTTTGTAAGATTGTCTACAAATTTTTGTTATCATTTACTTATACATTTATTTAAAAAATATACCTTGAGATTATTTTTAGTCTTGTTGAACCAGTCGGTATCGCATCGTTTCATCTCCTGCAACGGCGGCAGCGGCGGCAACTGTACCACTAGCGGTTCACCTTGATCCTGAGGGGGGCGTCATTACATCATTATACAAAAAACTAGTGTCATAATAGTACATTACGATACAAGTGCAGAAAACAGGAAATTCGCAAAGAGTGGTGATAAATTGAAACACGACCGAAGGGAGTGTTTTAAATCGACACGAGTTGAGAATTACCTGTTCGCACGTGTATCGTACAACGTTTTACAGTACATATGGCTCTTTAAAGTTTCGACATATGCATGTAATCTGCCGTGCGGTAAAGTAGCGCCATATGTAGCATATGTAGTATGTAGCGACGACCTGTTTAGCCTAGTTGGTAGTGACTCTGCCTCCGAAGCTAGAGGTCCCGGGTTCGAATCCCGGCCAGGGCATTTATTTGTGTTTTTCACCGATATTTGTTCTTGGGTCTTGGATGTTTTCTCTGTATTTAAGTATGTATTTATCTATATAAGTATGTATATCGTCGTCTAGTACCCATAGTACAAGCTTTGCTTAGTTTGGGACTAGGTCGATTTGTGTAAGACTGTCCCCCAATATTATTTATTATTTTATTTATGTACTGTAATAGTACATTACTATAGAGGCTGGGAAACGAAGGGTTGTAGGCCAAGTAGAATAGACGGATAGGGATACGCGGCCTGCAGCCCAACGTTTCTCGCCGAGATTTGTATAGTGCTTTTCTCAAACATATGCAATGAAATAAAAAAAATACAGCTTTCTAAAAACAAATTTAACAGACGCCATATTTGACATTAAAATAAAAAAAAAACGTAATTAAATTTTGTATGGAATTCCTTTACAGTCCGAGTTGTTCGGCCTGCAACGTGATACTTTGAAGCATGTTATACCACATTATGACGAAATTTCATTGTATGTTTAATAAAATAGTATTTTATGTAACAGTTATACCTATAAAAAGGGTTCTTAAAATTCGCCGTAGAAAGAAACGGTATTATTATTTGACGTCTTCTCGAGGGTACTCTGAGATCAGATAAGACTATTAATTTAATAACACACGGTGGATAAGTGGCGGTCTTGTACGTGAAGTGTTTACTTTTTACAATACAGATGCTTTCGTTTAAAGAGTACTTTAATTATAATTAAACTAAAGGATACAAAAAAAGTTAACAAGCAAAATTAAAGATTTAAAAAACCCGACTGCGAAATAAATGTTTTCAGTGACATTTGGACAATTAAGACGAATCGGAGTGCCACAAAGGAACAAACATACATACATAGACTGTTAAACACTGTACCTTTGCGTCGCGCAGTCGGGTAAAAAGAACTTAAAACATGACTTTCAGTTTTGATTCAATGAACACCATACCTATTTTATAAGGTAAACAGCATTATAATGATAATATTGTGCTATATGAGCTCACCAAGGTTTGTGCGTTAAACAGCCTCAGCTGGCCATCCAACATAACAGAAGACTCCACATCACTCCGCACTGAAGACAGCTGAAATTAAATAAGATAATTGGCTACTTGCTATATGTTAAAATGGTGTTTACTATACGGCTAGCAAACCATCAAAACATCGCAATAAATTGCAAATTATTAAAATTGATCAAAATCAAACAAAGATATGACTTCAAAAATTCGAAATTCTATATTTTTTATTATTCACCTATAGTAAATTGAGAGAACCAAAACAATCCTAATGAAAAAACAAAGAAATGATTCGGCCTGCTTAGCCTAGTTGGTAGTGACACTGCCTCCGAAGCTAGAGGTCCCGGGTTCGAATCCCGGCCAGGGCATTATTTGTGCATTTGGCACGGATATTTGTTCCTGGGTCTTGGATATTTTCTATGTATTTAAGTATGTATTTATCTATACAGGGTGGGAAGGAGTATACCGACAAACTTTAACCATAGATTCCTGGTGGTATTATGAGTAAATAATGTTATATCAACATGGGTCCAAAACTGCCTCATTAACTTACTTAATTTCTGGAACAAAAAAAAATTAACGATAGTACTTTCTTGTGAACGAAACCTTAGTCTAAAGAGTGATAGATAAAGAAAACTTCACACTTCACGAACGACTCCCGACGTTTTAAAATCTGATTAACGGCCAGTACATTATTCACCAAAAAAAAGTTTGCACACTTGCCGACTCGTTGGTAGAGAACAGAAGTAAAACTAAAGACCAAGCTAGTAATAATTAAGTTGATCTCTTTTGAGTATTACTGATTCTGATTAAAGATTTCTTACGCAAAAGTATGAGTGACTAATTGTATAGTTTGATACACAGCAATCGCTATCTACCATTAGACATAACATTCATTTCTCTCAATACCTAATGAAAACTTTTTACTGTTTAAACTCGACTTTTATTTAAAAAATATTCGTAGTCAAAATTATGGCAGATGTCAGGTAAGACTGATATATATTAACACTTCCGTATTGCGTGTGTGCTTGTGTGTGTGGTGACGTCACATTATTAAGGCGTGTTATCCTTGAGATTTATTTGTTAATTGCTGAATAAAATTAATATCTCGAAAATTAGGCTTTATCCAGCAATGTTTATATTACTTTTTTTGTCCATATAGGCACTAGAATCGTCGGTTAAAATCTGTTGGTATACTCATTCCCACCCTGTATAAGTATGTATATCGTAGTCGAGTACCCACAGTACAAGCTTTGCTTAGTTTGGGACTAGGTCTATTTGTGTAAGATTGTCCCCCAATATTATATTTATATTTAATTGTCTGACACTTGATTGTTGTGTTGTTTGTTTAATTGTCTGAAATTTATTGCCGCCGTCTGTATTTCCTGATACATACAATCTGGGTCTCTTCAAGACAAGAGGGAATAGGCTACTCGTATTACTGAATCAGTGAGGAACATCTTAGGCCTTGTCATCGCTTTCCATCAGGTGAGACTAAGGCCATCGCTATGGGTTCACACCCAAAGAGTACATTAATTTCACATCTCTAGGATTATTTTCGAATGCACTTCACAGCGTTCTCTATTTGAATATCTACCAACGGAAACGGCCAGAGGGTCTACTCCGAAATTCGAAATCCGAACTTCGTATGGTGCCGTCCCTTTCTCTCTCCTGCCATACACTATATGACTGAAAGGGACGGCACAATACGAAGTTCGGATTTCGAATTTCGGAGTAGACCCCCAGGCTGCAGATGATTTTGGTGAGAAAGTGTGAAACCGTAGCGTTGGCCGTTAGTACCTAAACCAAGTATTTTTTTAATACCCAACCGTATTGTATACATTTACTCGCCTTTTATTTGGATAAAACCCACTAGGTCTTGAAAGAAGTATGTGTTTTAAGCCCGCAGATAAAAGCGCTTTTAAATTCCGCCATTTTGAATGAATAAGATGGATATAAGAATTTCATTTTGTTTTTTAAGACTTTTATGTAACCCAGTGATATTCCCGCGATCAAGACAAATCTAATGAGTAACTTATCATTTATCAAAATCGGCGCAGCTTTAGAATACATACGAAGAGTTCTATGTCTGTACATACATACAGGTCAAACACATAACACTCTTTGAGCTTTGCCATAGTCGGGTAAAACCCAAGTTTCATGTAGACGTAAACAACAGGCAGTCTTATCCCTAAAGAGCAGTCTCATCCAGACAACCCAACTGTTATGTTACCTTATGTGTTGAGGGGTAGTGCGGGCCACCAGACTTTGCCAGCTGAGCCACAATGGCCGCCAAACGGCCTTCAGGGTCCAGCATCTCCTCGCTCCACGCCTCCACGTGATCTCCCACTGATACTTGTCTGTGGGACCAATTAATATGAATTATAATATTAGTGAGATTTTTGTAAAAAAAATTCCCCTAATATTTATTTATTTATTAAAGAGGTGCTCTAGATAACGTCCCTTGCCATATAATAATCTAAGGAAGGAGTGTATAAATTCTTAAAGGGTCGGCAACGCGCATGTGACACCCCTAGGAGTTGCAGGCGTCCATAGGCTGCGGTGACCGCTTACCATCAGGCGGGCCGTACGCTTGTTTGCCACCGACGTGGTATTAAAAAAAGTCTTATCTTGACATTAGTCTGTGTGTAGCTCATTTTGAGCATTTGGCCCGTGTAGCTAGCTACTTTTGCTGACTGTATGAGAATAGGTCGTAAAGTATTTTTCACCCTCCATCCCCCACCCCCGTTTTTAAATCGCGATTTTCTGTCCCTTGCCATATAATAATTTAACTTTAAAGTGACACAGTGGTAATAGCAGCGAAACAAGCCCAGGGCGAAGCGAAGCTCCACGACCCCTGATTCGCAAATTTCGTACTCCTCCTGAACCATACATAATAGAATAACTAAATTTACATACATAAACATGGAACATTATAATTATATTATGAGGAATTAATAAATGTTTCTTTCTATAATATTATAGAGGTAAACGAGGTTAGTCTTTAGGGGAGGCCTATGTCCAGCAGTGGACGTCTTTCGGCTGACATGAAGCTCCGGACACTCCGGTTGTGGAATGACGACCTACCCAGGCGGGCCGTACGCTTGTTTTCCATCAACTAGGTATAAAAAAAGAGTTTCCATGTGGGGGGTATTATCCAGAACTACTCATCCTATTTCAAGAGTTCTAAAAGAGGATAGAATTATGTACATGCGGTTTTTTTTCTGCAGCTTTCCTTGCATTCTACGTGCTAGCCGCGGGCAGCTTGTTGTTTATGTAATCTTTACTGCACAATAGATTTTACTACACACGAGGCAGATTTAGATTAGTAAGACATTTATTCAACAATTTGTAGGTACACTCACAGACTTTAATTGATGGGCCATTTCAGGGCTCGGAAAACGTTAATTTTTCATACCGGTTTCGT
Organism: Notocelia uddmanniana; assembly: GCA_905163555.1. Classification (NCBI taxonomy): domain Eukaryota; kingdom Metazoa; phylum Arthropoda; class Insecta; order Lepidoptera; family Tortricidae; genus Notocelia; species Notocelia uddmanniana. Next base: position 32,660,763 of record LR991055.1, read on the forward strand.
TCATTCACCCCTGAACGAAAAGGATTTCGTTTCCGTTTACCGGTTAAAGAACTGTTCAATGGAGATACCAGTTTGTGCCATATTCGTTCGTTTTCCGTTCTTGAGGAATGATATTAACCGGTTAATTTGAAAATGACGAAAAAAGATAGAACAAGTATTGTTATGTCTTTTATACCACTAGTGGAGCAATCCACAATATAACATTACCTACTTTACTCGATTTTGACCTTGCTGCTTGCTCAATGAATCGTTATTTGGCGGGTGGCCGCCATTTAGAGCTCACTTCATACTGAGCATCATAGTTAGCTATAAAGTGAGCTCTAAATGGCTCAACAATTAAAGTCCGCCATCGTACATGTATCAGTAGTAAATAGTTTATTTTTGTGTAGATAACATAAAGTAATTTATTAAGTTATTGATTGCCACTTAATACTGAATATATCAATATATTTGTACTGTACCGGCACATTTGCTGACTGAAGTGATGTGGGTTCATGACGGCCACCACTCTGCCACCTTCATCCTCCTGTATATTCAGTGCCATCGCGCTTGCATCCACATGAACGGACTGGAAAAGTATAAACACAATCAATACATTTCAATATTTCTTTACATGGAAGGAATAAGTCGTCAACATGAGATTATTACCTCAAGTAAATGGGATAAGGCTATATTTCACTATATTTGTGTGTTACATGGATTTGCATGTTTAAATAGATGTTTAAAGTAAATTCTGCAATAACCAACTTCTCATTCTTTTAAATTATATTGAGAAAGCCTGCTAAGTACTTATGTCATTTTTAGCATAAAACCCCTCATTATAATTGTCAAAAAAGTCGTACTTAAATTTAACTTTTTAAGTATTAAGAAAGTTGTTCTCTTTAATCAATCTTAGCTCAAATTTGAGAGTAACAATTAAGAGAAGCAAGTATCCAAAAACTATAGTGATTTTAAAAAATCGGGCAAGCTGTACAATTGGTTCAAAAACTAATTCATAAGCATTACAATATTAAGAGCCACTCTGCTATCACAAGAAATACCTATATACATTAACAGAGGTCTGTTTACAGTCAAAATAAGAAGCATATGACATATTTAAATATTGTTGGGCTATAGCTAAGATAAAAAAAAAGTTGTTAGTAACAAGATTCCAGGAGTCAGGTCCATGGAATTTTAAGACGACAATGCTAATAAATGGCATGAGTTATTAAGAGTGAAATTATGTACGGATCAAGAGGTGAGATGGCTTATTGTGTCGCGTCAACAAGCACCAAAACAAACTCACTTCGTTGGACTGGTGGGTGATATAGTGTGTCACCGCCTCGTCCATCTTGTCCACCAAAAGATGAGGATTGACATTCCTCATGATGAAAATCAGAGCACCAGCGTAATCTATTTTACTGTTTATTCCATTTTTACGACTCCATCCCTTGTTGGTTAAGTTGACAGCTGCAGTATTTCAAGGTCACTAAACTCACTAATCCGTCAAAAGTCAATCATGTTTAAAATCAAGAATCACAATTACAACCACCACGACCCATTCTTCCATCAAAAGTTAAGATCTAACATTACATTTGGTTAAAGCTGCTGTTTGGTTCATTTTTTGTTCCTTTTATTACCAAAAACATGAATAAATATTTGTTTGCAATGTTGCCACCTCGTATTTACGAAGTGGATATTTTGTTTCTGCATTACTACTAAAATAATTAAGGAATACATCTCAAATTAAAACTTTGAATATATTAACAGCAAAGATTTGATGTTGAACGTTATAATTTATAATTCAATCAGCACATGTATTCAATAGTTCTAGTACGAACGATCACACGGTTAACGAAACGCCGTTCGTGACGACAGTTGTCAAAATCAAATGACAGTATTGACATCCAATGTCAAATTATCAGCTGAGTGTTGAGTGGATATTACGTCGAGGCGTAATTTAATTCAAAATAAATCAAAATGTTTCGTAATACGATAAAAACTTGCATAGTCCCCAGAAACCACGAAGTAAAATCCATTTTTTAAGTCGTACTTGTATTTTATTGTGCCAACAAACCATATGAAGTGTGATGAAACAAAACGTTGAAGTTACTGTTGTCATGGCCAGTTTCAGAGATGCAAGCACACAGCGAAGCTGGACGCGATACGCGACAAGTTGCGGGAGGGGCCAGGACTAGGGGACTTCATAGCTGAGGACAGACCGAAAGATTGGAATGAGTATGAAGGGAAACTGAAACGAAAGAAGGGAGAACAGGAGCGGTTAAGGCTGCCACCCTGGCTCAAGACTTCTATACCAACTGGTACTTGAATACCACACTTATCGAACGCTAAAAAATATTGATATTTTTACAGACCCTAAAGAAACCATGTGTTACTGATATTAATTTTATTTGATCAGTAGTTATTTAATAGCGAGAAAATATCCTTCAAGCTCCTCAATTCCTTGATGTGGTTGCAAACCAACACTCCAACAGCTGGTTGCTAAGTGACTTATCAACCCTACTTTCATAATATTTTAATTCATCATGCTGAAAGGGAAAGTTTCATGCTCTTTATTTATTTTATTGAAGCTTTGTTTCCACATAATTTAATATTAAAGTGGGTTAAAGCCTCCTCTAGTTCTTTCAAGTTCTGTCTCCGTAGCAATGGTCATCCAATTTTTTCCTGCTGTCTTTATGGTATCATTACTTTTCCTTTTGCTTCCTGTTCTCCACTCATCTATTGCCCATGGGGTCTGACCATTTTGTTTGCCTAGTGTGTCTTCTTATCTTTATATCTCAATATACATATATCCTGCCCATTATTAAAAATAAATAAGTGATAATTTACCCACTTTATTACAAACAGAGTAATTAGGAAGCTTGTATGATGTTAACATTTCCTTAATGGAGGTCACAACTAAATTTTTTTTAACAAGGAAAAGAATCCCTATAACCCATGATTGTTGCAATGTAGCTGATTAGATACTAGAGATGCAACGGATAGTTGTTTGGCTGGATACCGGATACCAGATATTCGGCCTGACCACCTGCCGAATATTCGGTATCTGGCCGCCGAATATTAAGGCGGAATTATACCTACATTTCTAGTTTTGCAGGTACGCGTGGTGCAGGTTTTGACCTGCTTCGTAGTGAACGTTCGTTATATACATCACAAATTAGCCTTTGGTGGATTTCCAATAATAAGTAGAAAAGCTTCGCTTCTTTACTGATCACCAAACTTACTTAAAATTGTTTCAAAAGAATATACTAGTTTTATTATTACTGTTACTATTTTATAGATTCCATTTTTTACCCCGAAATCAAGCAAGTTTACTATCCGGTATCCGGCCGGATAGTAACTGAATATTCGGTGCATCTCTATTAGATACCTTTACAATAGTTCTCAATAGAAACTGAGCATAGCGGAATCTTGCTCATATATATAGCAGTCTAACGGAGAAGTAACTTTTCCTTACAGAAAACCAAAGCCATAATAACACCACCACTTGGTTTTTAAGTATGAGGTGTGGTGTTCCTGGTGGTGGTAGTGGTTACGTTCTCATTCAATAACTACCAAATAAAATTCATATATCTCACTGTTTCTGTGATAATAATAATATTAATATCTTTAGTTGGAAATTATTAAAGGTGGTCGCAAACTGACGCTGGTCGCGTAGCCAGCTTTGCGACATACAACACAAAACCTGAATACCTGGTCACACTTTGCAGAGCGATATATATATATAGTCTCCGGATCCATTACAATACACTATCCTCCTTTCCTAGAGATTCCTCCGATTGGAGATTTAAAGAGTCCATTTTCGTACAGGCAGCTGACGCTAATATGTCTTAATCACAGTTCATTAAGCACAGACAAATACCGACCGATACATAACATTCCGGGCCGGTCATTGGGAAAGTCTTTGGGGGAGGCCTATGTCCAGCAGTGGACGTCATTCGGCTGAAATGATGTTGATGACGATGACATAACATTCCAGGTTCAAAGTTCAGTGAAGTAAAGGAACAGCTTCGCAGTCTGAAACTCAGCACAGTATGTGAAGAGGCTCGCTGTCCGAACATCGGTGAATGTTGGAGTGGCGGCAAACAGGGCATGTCCACTGCTACTATTATGGTAATTACTTAGTGTATTTTTAACGTAGCGACTATGAATACGTAACGAAACGGTCGCCTGCGGTACGGTTTCAGAGGAGTTTCGTCCCTCGGACACTCCGGTTGTGGAATAAGCTCCCTGCTGAGGTTTTGCCCTAGGGACTACATTATGGGGTTCTTCAAGAAAGGCGTGTATAATTTTGTAAGGGTTCATATGCTATGGTGACCGCTTACCATCAGCGGGCCATATGCTTGTTTGCCACTGACGTGGTTGCTTAAGAGGGCGCATTACGCTCGGTTCTTCATACAAACGTATTTACGCTCTCATTTTAAAACGGCATGCTAGAATAACATGAAACTTTGTATACACAATGGGATCCGGCATATCTAGGTCGGAAATTAGTTTCTGTTGCAAGAAATTGTAAAAGAGAAAAAAAAAACGGTTTTTTGAGTTTTTTACGGCCTGTATGAAAATCGCTGTATTTTTTCTCCATTGTAATTTTAAGCAACAGAAACTAATTTCCGACCTAGATATGCCGGACCCCATTGTGTATACAAAGTTTCATGTTATTCTAGCATGGCGTTTTAAAATGAGAGCGTAAATGCGTTTGTATGGAGAACCGAGCGTACTGCGCACTCTTAACCCTTTATCAGGCTAAGGGAATACCCTCTTCCCACATCAACCAATCTAAATAGTACTTAAGGATGATTCACAGTAGACCGTTCCGTGTCCGGGCCGGCCCGTTTTCTATGACAGCAAACGCAACGGCCGGCGTATTTCTTTAGAAGAAAACGGGCCGGCCCGGACACGGAACGGCCTACTGTGAATCATCATTTACTCGTAAATATGTTTGAGTAAGACTGACATTCAATTATCAATATTATCATTTTGAGAATCTGACCTGATAAAGGCCTTGCTTACCGCCCGCGAGCGCCGCTGGGCCACGAACGCTCCCTAATTTTTTTTAGTTATATAAAGGTATTAAAAAAGTGAAGGTATCCTTAACTCTTCGAGTGGCAGTCACCGGTTACCCGGTGTCTGTCAACTGGCGCGGCTATTTTCCGTGAATTACGTATCGTCAAGTGCCAGGGGCCCCAAGGGTGGTCATCGCGAATTCGGTGCTTGTTAGTAATATAACCATGAATAAATAAAACCTTATGAATATTATTCTATTCTTATTTTTTTGGATTCATGCCCTATCTGATTATATAATAATTGCGGCCATTCTATATGTGAATTTTGCCAGTCTTGATCAAATTTCAGATAGCCAAACATTTTATGGAAAACTAATTATAAAACTATGAAATAAAACCGGTACTGGTAGAAAATACAAGTTTATTTGCATTTATTCATACTTTTATATATTTTTAATATCGCCTTAGAATATTTTTAAGCTACGAGGTTTTCAAAAAGTAGTCAAAATCAGACACGCGCGGTCGCAGGAAATAGAGGAAATTCGTAACGAAATTTCTATGAAAGGGTATCATTATTGTATGCCATCCTTATCCATTCAGGAACGCATCTTGTAAGAAAGAGCAAGACAGGTATAGATTTAGCGGGTCCCCGGCGCTTGTCACTTGACGAAAAATAGCAATATGGCGGCTGCCACTCGAAGGTATAAGAAAGGCTCATAAGTGTTGTGTAACTCGACAGCTGATGGGCGACACGTGCACTCGCGGCTGCATGTTCTGCTCCGTGAAGACTGCGCGTGCGCCGCCGCCGCTAGACCCGCGCGAGCCGCGGCACACGGCCACCGCCGTCGCGCAGTGGGGGCTGGGGTACATCGTGCTCACGTCCGTCGACCGCGACGGTAACTTGTTGTACAGCCGACTCCTGCTCCGGTAACACTCGCCGCTAGTAGCGCGAGCCGCGGCACACGGCCACCGCCGTCGCGCAGTGGGGGCTGGGGTACATCGTGCTCACGTCCGTCGACCGCGACGGTAACTTGTTGTACAGCCGACTCCTGCTCCGGTAACACTCGCCGCTAGTAGCGCGAGCCGCGGCACACGGCCACCGCCGTCGCGCAGTGGGGGCTGGGGTACATCGTGCTCACGTCCGTCGACCGCGACGGTAACTTGTTGTACAGCCGACTCCTGCTCCGGTAACACTCGCCGCTAGTAGCGCGAGCCGCGGCACACGGCCACCGCCGTCGCGCAGTGGGGGCTGGGGTACATCGTGCTCACGTCCGTCGACCGCGACGGTAACTTGTTGTACAGCCGACTCCTGCTCCGGTAACACTCGCCGCTAGTAGCGCGAGCCGCGGCACACGGCCACCGCCGTCGCGCAGTGGGGGCTGGGGTACATCGTGCTCACGTCCGTCGACCGCGACGGTAACTTGTTGTACAGCCGACTCCTGCTCCGGTAACACTCGCCGCTAGTAGCGCGAGCCGCGGCACACGGCCACCGCCGTCGCGCAGTGGGGGCTGGGGTACATCGTGCTCACGTCCGTCGACCGCGACGGTAACTTGTTGTACAGCCGACTCCTGCTCCGGTAACACTCGCCGCTAGTAGCGCGAGCCGCGGCACACGGCCACCGCCGTCGTGCAGTGGGGGCTGGGGTACATCGTGCTCACGTCCGTCGACCGCGACGGTAACTTGTTGTACAGCCGACTCCTGCTCCGGTAACACTCGCCGCTAGTAGCGCGAGCCGCGGCACACGGCCACCGCCGTCGCGCAGTGGGGGCTGGGGTACATCGTGCTCACGTCCGTCGACCGCGACGGTAACTTGTTGTACAGCCGACTCCTGCTCCAGTAACACTCGCCGCTAGTAGCGCGAGCAGCGGCACACGGCCACCGCCGTCGCGCAGTGGGGCTGGGGTACATCGTGCTCACGTCCGTCGACCGCGACGGTAACTTGTTGTACAGCCGACTCCTGCTCCGGTAACACTCGCCGCTAGTAGCGCGAGCCGCGGCACACGGCCACCACCGTCGCGCAGTGGGGGCTGGGGTACATCGTGCTCACGTCCGTCGACCGCGACGGTAACTTGTTGTACAGCCGACTCCTGCTCCGGTAACACTCGCCGCTAGTAGCGCGAGCCGCGGCACACGGCCACCGCCGTCGCGCAGTGGGGGCTGGGGTACATCGTGCTCACGTCCGTCGACCGCGACGGTAACTTGTTGTACAGCCGACTCCTGCTCCGGTAACACTCGCCGCTAGTAGCGCGAGCCGCGGCACACGGCCACCGCCGTCGTGCAGTGGGGGCTGGGGTACATCGTGCTCACGTCCGTCGACCGCGACGGTAACTTGTTGTACAGCCGACTCCTGCTCCGGTAACACTCGCCGCTAGTAGCGCGAGCCGCGGCACACGGCCACCGCCGTCGCGCAGTGGGGGCTGGGGTACATCGTGCTCACGTCCGTCGACCGCGACGGTAACTTGTTGTACAGCCGACTCCTGCTCCGGTAACACTCGCCGCTAGTAGCGCGAGCCGCGGCACACGGCCACCGCCGTCGTGCAGTGGGGGCTGGGGTACATCGTGCTCACGTCCGTCGACCGCGACGGTAACTTGTTGTACAGCCGACTCCTGCTCCGGTAACACTCGCCGCTAGTAGCGCGAGCCGCGGCACACGGCCACCGCCGTCGCGCAGTGGGGGCTGGGGTACATCGTGCTCACGTCCGTCGACCGCGACGGTAACTTGTTGTACAGCCGACTCCTGCTCCGGTAACACTCGCCGCTAGTAGCGCGAGCCGCGGCACACGGCCACCGCCGTCGCGCAGTGGGGGCTGGGGTACATCGTGCTCACGTCCGTCGACCGCGACGGTAACTTGTTGTACAGCCGACTCCTGCTCCGGTAACACTCGCCGCTAGTAGCGCGAGCCGCGGCACACGGCCACCGCCGTCGCGCAGTGGGGGCTGGGGTACATCGTGCTCACGTCCGTCGACCGCGACGGTAACTTGTTGTACAGCCGACTCCTGCTCCGGTAACACTCGCCGCTAGTAGCGCGAGCCGCGGCACACGGCCACCGCCGTCGCGCAGTGGGGGCTGGGGTACATCGTGCTCACGTCCGTCGACCGCGACGGTAACTTGTTGTACAGCCGACTCCTGCTCCAGTAACACTCGCCGCTAGTAGCGCGAGCAGCGGCACACGGCCACCGCCGTCGCGCAGTGGGGCTGGGGTACATCGTGCTCACGTCCGTCGACCGCGACGGTAACTTGTTGTACAGCCGACTCCTGCTCCGGTAACACTCGCCGCTAGTAGCGCGAGCCGCGGCACACGGCCACCGCCGTCGCGCAGTGGGGGCTGGGGTACATCGTGCTCACGTCCGTCGACCGCGACGGTAACTTGTTGTACAGCCGACTCCTGCTCCGGTAACACTCGCCGCTAGTAGCGCGAGCCGCGGCACACGGCCACCGCCGTCGCGCAGTGGGGGCTGGGGTACATCGTGCTCACGTCCGTCGACCGCGACGGTAACTTGTTGTACAGCCGACTCCTGCTCCGGTAACACTCGCCGCTAGTAGCGCGAGCCGCGGCACACGGCCACCGCCGTCGTGCAGTGGGGGCTGGGGTACATCGTGCTCACGTCCGTCGACCGCGACGGTAACTTGTTGTACAGCCGACTCCTGCTCCGGTAACACTCGCCGCTAGTAGCGCGAGCCGCGGCACACGGCCACCGCCGTCGCGCAGTGGGGGCTGGGGTACATCGTGCTCACGTCCGTCGACCGCGACGGTAACTTGTTGTACAGCCGACTCCTGCTCCGGTAACACTCGCCGCTAGTAGCGCGAGCCGCGGCACACGGCCACCGCCGTCGTGCAGTGGGGGCTGGGGTACATCGTGCTCACGTCCGTCGACCGCGACGGTAACTTGTTGTACAGCCGACTCCTGCTCCGGTAACACTCGCCGCTAGTAGCGCGAGCCGCGGCACACGGCCACCGCCGTCGCGCAGTGGGGGCTGGGGTACATCGTGCTCACGTCCGTCGACCGCGACGGTAACTTGTTGTACAGCCGACTCCTGCTCCGGTAACACTCGCCGCTAGTAGCGCGAGCCGCGGCACACGGCCACCGCCGTCGCGCAGTGGGGGCTGGGGTACATCGTGCTCACGTCCGTCGACCGCGACGGTAACTTGTTGTACAGCCGACTCCTGCTCCGGTAACACTCGCCGCTAGTAGCGCGAGCCGCGGCACACGGCCACCGCCGTCGCGCAGTGGGGGCTGGGGTACATCGTGCTCACGTCCGTCGACCGCGACGGTAACTTGTTGTACAGCCGACTCCTGCTCCGGTAACACTCGCCGCTAGTAGCGCGAGCCGCGGCACACGGCCACCGCCGTCGCGCAGTGGGGGCTGGGGTACATCGTGCTCACGTCCGTCGACCGCGACGGTAACTTGTTGTACAGCCGACTCCTGCTCCGGTAACACTCGCCGCCAGTAGCGCGAGCCGCGGCACACGGCCACCGCCGTCGCGCAGTGGGGGCTGGGGTACATCGTGCTCACGTCCGTCGACCGCGACGGTAACTTGTTGTACAGCCGACTCCTGCTCCGGTAACACTCGCCGCCAGTAGCGCGAGCCGCGGCACACGGCCACCGCCGTCGCGCAGTGGGGGCTGGGGTACATCGTGCTCACGTCCGTCGACCGCGACGGTAACTTGTTGTACAGCCGACTCCTGCTCCGGTAACACTCGCCGCTAGTAGCGCGAGCCGCGGCACACGGCCACCGCCGTCGTGCAGTGGGGGCTGGGGTACATCGTGCTCACGTCCGTCGACCGCGACGGTAACTTGTTGTACAGCCGACTCCTGCTCCGGTAACACTCGCCGCTAGTAGCGCGAGCCGCGGCACACGGCCACCGCCGTCGCGCAGTGGGGGCTGGGGTACATCGTGCTCACGTCCGTCGACCGCGACGGTAACTTGTTGTACAGCCGACTCCTGCTCCGGTAACACTCGCCGCCAGTAGCGCGAGCCGCGGCACACGGCCACCGCCGTCGCGCAGTGGGGGCTGGGGTACATCGTGCTCACGTCCGTCGACCGCGACGGTAACTTGTTGTACAGCCGACTCCTGCTCCGGTAACACTCGCCGCTAGTAGCGCGAGCCGCGGCACACGGCCACCGCCGTCGCGCAGTGGGGGCTGGGGTACATCGTGCTCACGTCCGTCGACCGCGACGGTAACTTGTTGTACAGCCGACTCCTGCTCCGGTAACACTCGCCGCTAGTAGCGCGAGCCGCGGCACACGGCCACCGCCGTCGCGCAGTGGGGGCTGGGGTACATCGTGCTCACGTCCGTCGACCGCGACGGTAACTTGTTGTACAGCCGACTCCTGCTCCGGTAACACTCGCCGCCAGTAGCGCGAGCCGCGGCACACGGCCACCGCCGTCGCGCAGTGGGGGCTGGGGTACATCGTGCTCACGTCCGTCGACCGCGACGGTAACTTGTTGTACAGCCGACTCCTGCTCCGGTAACACTCGCCGCCAGTAGCGCGAGCCGCGGCACACGGCCACCGCCGTCGCGCAGTGGGGGCTGGGGTACATCGTGCTCACGTCCGTCGACCGCGACGGTAACTTGTTGTACAGCCGACTCCTGCTCCGGTAACACTCGCCGCTAGTAGCGCGAGCCGCGGCACACGGCCACCGCCGTCGTGCAGTGGGGGCTGGGGTACATCGTGCTCACGTCCGTCGACCGCGACGGTAACTTGTTGTACAGCCGACTCCTGCTCCGGTAACACTCGCCGCTAGTAGCGCGAGCCGCGGCACACGGCCACCGCCGTCGCGCAGTGGGGGCTGGGGTACATCGTGCTCACTAGTCACGTCCGTTGCATATAATCGTAAGCGGTGTTTGTTAGTATCCGGTTCTATGGGATGACATATTTTATGTTGGTCGGTCTGTGATCGTAAGTTGGGGCAAGAAGACCTTCTGTGTGTGATAAAGAAGAATTGTGTACTATCATTTATTCTGTGGTTGAACTATGGTTAAACCATTTTCGATCCACAGAGTCTTTACCGCTTCTCTAATAAACAGTGTACCTTAGTAATATGCTGATTCTGATTTCAATCATGATTACTCGTATGTTTTTACAGATTTGCCAGACGGAGGGTCTGCCCACATCGCGGAAACAGTTAAAGAAATAAAAAGACAGTAAGTTGAACATCTTTATTCATACTTGAGGAGAAAAAGATGGACCCGTTTGGAAGTCGATATGAAGAAGACCCCCGTGTCAGTCAGTCAGAATGTCTTAGAATAGCACCCCATTTCTTCTCATGAATGTAGTAAATGTCTACTATAGGAACCGAGTTAAGGTGTATTGTGGGCTATGGGATATATGTATACGTATTGCTGCAATATCGTAGACTCCATAGTTACGGTGTAGAATGGCAATTAGCCAGACCGATGAACGTTGAATATTTCGCCGGCAGCTGTCATCCCATAAAAACTGGTCAAACTTCCCATGCAATCAGATTACAAACAGTTTGGTATACTGCCTAAGTCAGCTAAACTTTGCGAGTATGGCGTAACAAGATCCCTATCTTGTACTATCTAAACCCATGTCCCCCTCCACTTGTGCGATGTTTGTCACCCCCGTTTAACAGTACTACTGTTACTTTATTTGAATCGTATTATATAGTCCTTTGATTGATTAATATTTTTGATTCAATAGAAAGAAGGAGCGCTCGTGGCCCAGTGGCACCCGCGTACTGCGTGCTGTATGCGAGGTTAAGCAATGTCGGGCGAGATCAGTCCTTGGATGGGTGACCGCTTTGAGTGGTTACTAACTGAGCGCTCCCGTGCTTTGGAAGGCACGTTAAGCCGTTGATCCCGGTTGCTGTCTTTGATAGCAGTCGTTAAGCCAAGTTAGAGGCCTCCGGGCGGCTTGAGAACTTCTAACAGTCAAGTTGCCCACTCACTTGACAAGCCTATTCCCAATAAGGTCGGTTTCCCCCTCGGGTTGGAAGGTCAGATGGCAGTCGCTTCCGTAAAAACTAGTGCCTACGCCAATTCTTGGGATTAGGTGGCGGACCCCAGGCATTCTTCAGGATGCAACTGTACTGGGAATAACGCTAGGAGGATGAGATGAGAAAGAAGGAGGTTCTCAGTTAGTCTGCGCGTTTTTTTTTGTAATGTATACATGTATGTGCCCCGATATCTCTTGACCACACTGGCCGATTTTGATAATTCTTTTTTCGTTTCAAAGCAGGTTGCTCCCATATAAACTTGGTGAAGGTCTGATGATGGGATCCGGGAGGAGTCGAGGGAACTTCTCAAACTACAACGCGTATGGCGATTTCAGTGTTTTCCGTAGTTAATTGCAGTCGATTTTATTTGGGTATAAATTATTTAAAGGAACAAGGATATCCTAGTGGAGTGCCTTGTGCCGGACTTCCGAGGCAACCGCGACTGCATCGAGACGATAGCGAGCTGCGGGCTAGATGTGTTCGCACACAACATTGAGACGGTCGAGAGACTCACTCCGTTCGTGCGCGATCCGAGGGCCGGGTGAGTTCTTTAACTAGGTTCTCGCTTGTTAGACGTATTTACTTTAGCCCTAAATGCTTCATTAGACCTAATGTTTCATTAGGTCTAAAGCGAACCAGCAAATTGACCAAATACGAGCAAATGGCCTAATGCGAACCAGCAAATTGGCCAAATACCAGCAAATTGGCCTAATGCGAACCAGCAAATTGGCCAAATACCAGCAAATTGGCCTAATGCAAACCAGCAAACTGGCCGAATACTTCTATCTATTGCATGTTTGGTATGATCACATCTTTGCTATGAAATGTAATTATAGTTAGTTGTAGATGTTTTAGTCGATTGCTATACTTGAATGGGTACATGTTGAATTAAATTTAATTAATGCTCGAGTGGCGTCCACGTACCGAAAGGCGTAGCGTGGGCAGGCCCCCCACACGGTGGACTGGTGACCTGGTGAAGGTCGCGGGTGTCCGCTGGATGCGGGTGGCGCAGGACCGGTCATTGTGGAAGTCTGGGGGGGGGGGGGCTATCAGGCCTATGTCCAGCAGTGGACGTCTTTCGGCTGACATGATGATGATGATGATGAATGCTACATGTTTGGTATGCTCACATCTTTGCTATAATGTAATTAGGTATAGTTAGTTGTAGACGTTGAAGTAGATTGCTATGCCCGGAAGGGTACATGTTGAAACAAATTGTATTTTGACACCAACATGTATGCAATAAATTATATGAATATGAATGTGAATAGCATTGAAGACCTGTGACGTAATTTTCTATCATAAATAAAGCCATCGGTCCCTCTGGCTAAAATGGTGAGAAAAAAATTAGGATTGGGTTGGGTACACGTATAGTAGTCGGCGGTTAAGAAGTCAATCCTGACAAACATTCCATACAGTTTATAACCTAAAAGTCAGTTTGAGATTATAAACTGTATGGATATGACAGGTGTCAGGATTGACTTCTTAACACGTGAGCGAACGCAGCAGTGTGACCCGGCCATTAATATGGTGAAGCGTTTTGATTGGTCCATTTAAAATGTTTTGGAAATCATAAACATGTATACATATTTTCCCTAGGGGTTAAATGTGCTACTAACTTCTGGCTAAAGACATTTATTTCACTCAAAAGAAATATTACATTTCACTTAATGAGTAATTTCAATATTTAAAAAAAAATGCTTATTCGTGAGCGTTTACAATGTGCACACACTTAAATACTACACAGCTATTTAAATAATAACACTTAATAGATACAAATGTAATGTTGTACAAATGGTTTTGTTGTACAAATACATTGAAAACCAGCGCTGGTGGTATATTTATGGGCCGCCAGCATGTACGCTGAATGTGTTCCTTTTGCCGCTTTTTATTTCAGTTTCCTTAGTAATTTAATTGCATTCTGCTTTAAAATAAGACCGTATAATGTATCATGTAGGTTTTGGTTTACTGAATTGTTAACGGTTTTTTTTTTGTTAAGGCAATAAACTTTTTCTTATTCTTATTCTTAAATATAGTGATTGATATTTAAAAAGGAATGGCGGGTAGGAATATATTCTCATAGTTGTTTAACCGGGCCGCCAGGTCGGTTGCTACTCTCGAGGTAAGACGTTGGTTTTGCCACTTTATCCCACAAGTGGAGCTTGATAAGTCTAATACGACTCATTTTTCGAGCATGAGAAGTGAAAACTAGAATGTTTTATGCAGGTACCGCCAAACGTTGAAAGTGCTGGAAACGGCCAAAGAGCTGAACCCCGATCTAGTGACGAAAACTTCAATCATGCTCGGGCTGGGAGAGACTGATGAACAAGTGGAGCAGACCATGAAAGGTAACACATTCATCATAATAAATAGATGTTTTTTTTTTGTATAGAAAACTCCCGTGAGTTTCAGACATTAAAATATAATGAAACGGGTCACTCGCGTCTTTAAGGTCGAATATCGCTCGACATGTTTCAGACCGGTTCGCGGTCCTTCATGAGTAGGTACTTATCGCGGCGGCGGCGGTTCTTTTAGCACTGAATAGTAATTTAGTACCTTTTAATATTAGTTTAGATACCAATATTTATGGCGCAATTTCATTGGTCGATAACTCGGTCGATATACGGCATACGGGGGCTCCCCGCAGGCGGTATAACGACCAGTGAAAGTGGTGCAATTTAATTGGTCGTTAACTCGGTCGATATACGGCATACGGGGACTCCCCGCAGGCGGTATAACGACCAGTGAAAGTGGTGCAATTTAATTGGTCGTTAACTCGGTCGATATACGGCATACGGGGACTCCCCGCAGGCGGTATAACGACCAGTGAAAGTGGTGCAATTTAATTGGTCGTTAACTCGGTCGATATACGGCATACGGGGACTCCCCGCAGGCGGTATAACGACCAGTGAAAGTGGTGCAATTTAATTGGTCGTTAACTCGGTCGATATACGGCATACGGGGACTCCCCGCAGGCGGTATAACGACCAGTGAAAGTGGTGCAATTTAATTGGTCGTTAACTCGGTCGATATACGGCATACGGGGACTCCCCGCAGGCGGTATAACGACCAGTGAAAGTGGTGCAATTTAATTGGTCGTTAACTCGTTCGGTATGCAGCATACGGGGAGTCCCCGCAGGCGAGATAACAACCGATGAAAGTCTAGCAGATACCCAGTGGCACGCGTTCCAGAAATCTTTCGTACCCCGCATGCGAGCCCTGTCGACTAATTTATTTATTTACTTAATACACACACATGTCCGACTTACAGTGGGTACCAAATGAGTTATGGATTAACAAATAATAATAATCATGTACTGTATTAATTTACGTAGCTACATTGGCATATTTATACCTAAGCTAAGTCTGAAAGCAGCATCCAAGTATTTATATAACTTGATGCATAAGCCAATGAAAACGTTTCCCCGAATGCGGGCCCTGTGGCAGGCGTTCCAGAAATCTCTCGTACCCCGCATGCGGGCCCTATGGACTAATGAAATTGCGCCTTTAACCCCTTTTGTCAACGCAAAGCAATGAAATTTAATTGTCTTGGAAACTCGCAGTAGTTTCGGTGTATAAAGAAATAAACGGAACGCAATATTTTTCAGACCTCCGTTCCGTCGGCGTAGACTGCCTTACGCTCGGCCAATACATGCAGCCGACAAAACGACACCTCAAAGTGTTCGAATACGTC
The DNA here is from genome assembly GCA_905163555.1 of Notocelia uddmanniana. Classification (NCBI taxonomy): domain Eukaryota; kingdom Metazoa; phylum Arthropoda; class Insecta; order Lepidoptera; family Tortricidae; genus Notocelia; species Notocelia uddmanniana. Next base: position 32,676,430 of record LR991055.1, read on the forward strand.
ACACCAGCCAAGTTCCAGCAGTGGGAGCACAAGGGGAACGAGCTGGGGTTCCTCTACACGGCTTCTGGACCCCTGGTGCGCTCGTCGTACAGGGCCGGCGAGTTCTTTATCACTAGTCTCTTGAAGGACAGGAAGGCGAAAACCGCGTGATCTGAAGATATTTTAGTACATTACTACAGAGGCCGGGACGAAAGGGGTTGCCGGCCGAAGACATATAGACGGCCGAGCGAAGCCAGGTCGGATAGGTCTCAGGCGGGCAACCCCAGATTTCCCGCCGAGGTATGTATGGTGCTTTTCTCAAACATGCAATGAAATAAACAACAAAAAAATCAAAGTTTTATTTTTAATACGCATAGTGGCAGAATGTCATGATGCCTGTGCCACAAATTTATGTGGAATGGAAATTAAAAAAGAGGACTTTGCCGGCCTAGGCCTGCAACCTTTGTATGAAATTGCATTAACCACCTCTTGTCCTAGCCGCACCTCAAACCTCATACTTCGCAGCCTATTATAAGGAACATAACATGAATATTTCATTGCATGTTTGAGAAAAGACAATTAAATCGTATCGATGAATAATTATTGGGAAATGAAATGTTTATTCACAAGAACATACAGTGTACAACAGGTGTAGCATAATAATAATACATTGATATTGCAGTTCCACTCCAGTACACTCAGCCATTTCAGGCATACGTACAGCTATTTTTCGATACGCAAATAATACGAGGACACTGTAAAACATGGGTTTAAAGCGATAAGACCGCATTTTGATATCATTATAGATTATTTCAAATTTTTGTTCAATAATAATATTTGTTTTATGGGTAATTTGAGTGTGAGCCGCTTTAGAGAATTTCCGTCCGCCGCCCGCCATTTTCTTTGAGAGATTTGCTGACAAGGCGCCAGTAAAAAAATTAAAAAAATATCATTCGGCGTCTGGCGTCCCGATTGCTGAAATGTGTTCTAATGTTGATTTTTGTATATTTTTTGTTAAGTTCATGTTTTCCGTTGAACTGTTGTTTTCCCACTAAGTTTTTGTTGTCTCTTTTTGTTATTTTTTGTGCGCGAACACTGCGTTTGCGCATGTAAAATTTGAACCTCAGCCAGATCCATCTCATATGCAAGAGAGTCTCGCTTAATATTAAACACCCGATTTGTATAGCAACCATGTTTTTTTAGATTATAAATTAGAAAAGGTTGCCTATTTCAGGAATGTAAACTGACAATGAGACTTTGAATAACGTACATATATACTTAATTTGGTAAAATTAGTTTTTTTTGGAATCGTATTAGAAATCTAGATATAAATGATCCATAGCGAACGGTTAGTATATACAAATATTTTAGAACAAGGCAAATTCAATTCGTAATTTACAGAATTCAATGCCAATAAGCTTTTCAAAAAGGAATATAATTTAAGCCCATTTGAGCACAAAGGGTGGGCATTCAATTGAAACTAAGTATCTTTGGTAGTTGTTGCAGTGATATACTAAAGTGTTGAATGTGATATATTACTGGCCGGTACTGAAGCTTTCTTAGCAATCATTAGCAATGGACCTAGTGTAAAATGTAGCGTTTGTGTTGTGAGCTAGATCTGTCTTAAAAAATCCACAAGTCATAGTAGTCATAGAATAATTGTTACTTTTTACTAGAAAAATATACTCGTACCTGTGTACCTATAAAATCGTTGTATAATAAATGTTTGTATTTGAACCCCTTGGTTTTCTTGTGATAATTTCCGCCAATGCTTCTCATATACCTGCGCTAAGCCTTTGCATCACAAAGGTCCCTAGACAATTGTATTGAGTCCGGTCCTGAAACTAATAAAGCTGAGTGTGAGGTCTTAAAATCTACTTCATTTCGTTCTATCGACACCAAATTGAATTCCATTGCAGAGCTGAGCCGACCCGGGTATGTCCTAAAACTACGATCCAGACCACCGAGGGATCGGCAGCAGCATCCCTAGAGTGCGGTGGAGATACTGCGATCGCCAACCCGCATGCCAAGCGTGGCGATTATGGCATATACCCCCCGTGAATTTGCGGGAGGCCTATGTCCAGCAGTGGACGTCCTTGGGCTGATATGGTGGTGGCAGAGCTGAGCTATACATATTTTAGTCTGAATGAATACGAGCTAATAGTAGTTTTAAATTATCTAACTCCCAGTTTTGTTGGTTTCAGGACCATTTTGACGCATATGGTCCTTTGATAATGTCTGTTTTGTGTCTGTGTTCTGCTTATAAAATAAAAACTACCTAATAAAGAGGCTCGTTAGAGTTAAAGTGTTAAAGGGCATAACGCCGCGAGTAACCTCGGAGAAAGCGCAGCACACCTCTCGACACCCCTGAGCCGCTCACGCCGGTGTTGCTCCTGGCCGTCTTTACGATGGCATTTTCGGGAGCCCATCTAGCGAGTGGCTAGTCACCGCCTGCCTCGATAGCATTTTACTGTGTTATGGCAGGTGTCCGGAACTCTAGCAATAGTCCCATTACTTTTTCCATCCAAATTTCATCTCTAGCTCGATTCTTTTTTTCATTTTATCCACAATAGTCCCATCGCCTGCTGGAACCGGTTCACGGGTATCTATCGATGTACCCGTGAATGGGTTCTAGCAGGTGTACTACATCACATTAAACTTCTTCTTCAAAGGGCCACTAAGTGTTGGATTTATATCCCTTGCCTTCCTAATGACCGGGTTTCACCCCGTGAATTTAAAACGGAGATACATAGTAACAATAATAATTGTTTATTACACAAAGCACACGAATACAAAATTATACAGACATATCCATTGGGCCACAAACTAGGCTGAGCCTGCATCTTGGGACCCACTCACACACATCCTATCCTATTCTGTCTCCTATACTATTAAACGAGTAACATTTGTATAATTTATTTGTTTTGATATTGAAATTTCGAAAACCGCTCTAAAAATTTCATGGATGTTATCATATAGGGGTTTCCGGGAACGAAAAAAAAATATAGCTAGATCTTATCTTCAGATCGAAGAATTGGTGGCCGAACCGAATATCATCGGCGAAACAAAAGCGCACAGACTTCGCTGGTTCGGCCACTTACTGAGATTGGGAGACGATCGAGCCGTCAAGAAAGCATACTTGGGGCGACTGAGTGGGCGCCGCCCGGTTGGTCGACCCAGGTATCGCTGGGAAGACAGTGTGGAGGCGGATCTGCGGCAGCTTCGGGTCGAAGACTGGCAGGAGGCTGCGCAGGATCGGGAAAAGTGGCGTGCTCTCGTTTCGGACGCCAAGATCCTCTTTGGGTCGTTGCGCCGATAAAGTAAGTAAATAAGATCTTATCTTCGAGAAAACTCGCATTCTCCGAAAAAACACGAGCATAGCTCGATCACCCAGGTACTATTATTAAACGAGCAAAATTTTGTTTATGTACTTATTTGCTCCTGATGCGATCACGCAGAGATACCTGCTCCCAGCATAGCCCTATTATCCGCAGCAGAACCAAAGTAACCGATATAGCCCTCCGAATCGCTTAAATTAAGTGGCGGTGGGCGGGGCTCATAGCACGTAGAACCGATGGCCGTTGGGGCTGAAAGGTTCTTAAGTGGCGACCACGTAGCGGAAGGCGCAGCGTGGACAGGTACGGTGGACTGATAACCTCTTAAAGGTCGCGGGTGTCCGCTGGATGCGGGTGGCGCAGGACCGGTCATTGTGGAAGTCTTAGTGGGAGACCTATGTCCGGCAGTGGACGTCCATCGGCTGATATAATGATGCATAGAAATACCATATAAGAGCTCAATGCTCAATGTTCAATGTCGGCCTGTTTAGCCTAGTTGGTAGTGTAAGTGCCTCCGAAGCTAGAGGTCCCGGGTTCGAATCCCGGTAAGGGCATTTGTTTCTGTGGTGAGCAGAGACATTTGTTCCTGAGCCTTGGATGTTTCCTATGTATTTAAGTATATATATATTAAATATATCGTCGTCTAGTACCCATAACACAAGCCTTATTGAGCTTACTATGGGACTAGTTCGATTTGTGTAAAAATTATCCCCTAATATTTATTTATTTATTTTTATTTATTTATTTATTTAATGTTTCTTTGTAATTGAAATCTTAAAAACAGCTCAAACGATTTTAATAAAATTTACAATATAGGAGTTTACGAAGATGAAAAATCGATCTAGCTATGTCTTTGGGAAAACTCGTTTTGTCCGGGGAAACACGAGCAAACTGTAAATATTTTTACTAGCCTCGCGGTTGAGTGGATGCGGCGTGTGTGACATATATGAAGCAGTAATCTGTCGACTGTCGATTACTGAGTAATCGACAGTCGACAGTTTCGGAAAGATCAGAAATGCAAAAACCGCCTCCGCCCCGCACCGCGCCGCGCCCGCTCTGTGCGTTTCGAGCTATATACTGAATCAGACCGTCTGTAATCGTAAGCGGAGTCCTTCAAATCTTATTGTATGGAAAGTTTGTCAAAATTGTAATGGAATGACAGCTGCCGGCGCCATGTTTACTTATAATCGGTCTGTAATCGTAAGTTGGTGCAACCGGTATTGTATACATAGTAAAATAAAATGACCAATTAAAAGTGGTGTAAATATTGTTTTAGAAAATGGTGCCAATTAATGTCCGCCGTTGAACTTAATCTTTTTATTGATAATAATAATTATTTATTCATTAGAAGAGTGAACTGATTGAAAGACTCGTTGCCACGAGGGATACCCGTGGTAGCTCAGTTGGTTTAGAGCAATGGACGGATTCCAGAGGTCGCGGGTTCAGATCCCGACCGTGGTGATATTTTTTTAAATGTTTTACACTCCTGTTAGAAATTAAACACGAGCAAATACCGCAGCTGTAATAACAAGTAGTGACTTGCTCCTTAGGTACCTATGTGCGTCTCAGTTTTCATAATTACAAATTGGTCAGTCAACAGCAAATGTTGATTATCATTTTTAGGGGTCCGTAGGCAAAATGGCGAAATCGGAACCCTTATAGATTCGTCATGTCTGTCCGTCCGTGCGTGTCAACATTTTTTTTTCAATGCACATAGGCGTGTGGGGTATCTACCTATATGTCCTTCAAAAATGACATGGAGGTTTCTAAAAAACTTTTTCATTTAATTCAACCGTTGTTGGTGAGATATTAGCTGTCAGAGTCGTAAAAAGTGTCCCCCCCTCTAATTAAAATTCTTTAAAAAAATCAATATCATGAAACGATGATATTGATTTTTTTGATGATGTTTAAAATTCTTTAAAAAATTGAAACGGGGAGGTAACGTGTATGTCGTTACCGTTGGTGAGTGTTTCTTAAATCAAAACGGCACGGAGTTCATACACATTTTTTATTATTCTTGCGAACACTTTCACATACGAGCACGTACAAATAATAAACAAAGCACAGCACAAAAAAAAGGTTATTATTACGTTCTAAGTCTAGGAACAATCATCGTCTAAACGCTGCGGACGCTTGCCTTCTCGGCGCGGGCGCGGGCGGGGGACCGGGTCGTTACTTTTGTCGCCGTTAGGTGGCGTTGTCCGTTCGCCTCTAGACACTTCCCGCGTTACATCCTCCCCCTCCAAGCTACATGAACGTCCCGTATGTGGCTTGGCATCAGCAGTATTAGCATTGTGAGCTTTAGGCGGACGTCCTCGATTGCGTCGAGGTTGGACTGGCAGAGGAATTTTACCTTGCTTGGCGACAAAAGGGGTTAAATATGATGTGTGGAATTTCCCAACACGTGTACCATCACCCACCTGTGACACTTGAAATGTAGTCGGAGATACTTGCTCAGAAATGCAATATGGCCCATCCCTTTTAGGCATGAACTTTTTAGTAGTGCCCTTACTGGCGTTGCTAAGCGCAGTGCAGTTCACTAGGACTAGATCACCAACCTTATACTGAGGAGCTGGTCGGAATTTTCCGTCAGTGATGTCTTTAGATCGGTCCTGTGCGCTTTCTACCCTATCGCGAATATCGACCATCTTGTCAAGGAAATTTCTTAAATACGGGGTAAATTGAGGCAAATGATTTTCTTTATTCAAAATAGACCTTAAATCCGTTTGATTTTCAAAAGGTGTCCTCATTTCTCTACCAAACATTAAATACGCCGGCGTGCAGCCAGTCGACGCGCAAGTCGCGCTATTCATAGCAAACCTAATCTGAGGTAAGTAGTTAGGCCACGATGTATGCTCGTTCCTCACTAGAATCGATATCTGACTTTTAATGTCTCGATTTTTTCGTTCAACAGGGTTTCCCTTTGGATGATATAGAGGAGTAAGATTTTGTTTAATCCCAAGTACGAACATACATTGTTGCATAGCTGCTGCTACGAATTGAACACCGTTATCTGAAATAACACGACGAGGGAACCCATACCTCAAGAAATAATTGTTGATGAGACATGACGCACACACCTCCGCAGTCGCGTCCTGAAGCGGGTACAGCTCTTACCCACCTAGTAGCGGTGTCTTCAACTACTAGAATCCATGTCTCTCCGTTGTCATCCTTTGGCAAAGGGCCAAATAAGTCAATAGAGATTACCTCACCTCTCTGCTGCAATACGGGAGTTTGCAAGAGTCCAGCCGGTTTCTGATTGGATATTTTGTATTTTTGACACTCGACACAGTTTTTGAGGTAATCAGTAACAATCTTCCCTAAACCTGTAAAATAGTACCTGTTTTGGATTCGGCATATCGTCCTTTCTACGCCTTGATGACCAGCAGTAGAGAGGTCGTGAAATTCCTCAAGAATCTTTGGTACCATGGACGCTGGGACTACAAGTTGAGGATCCTCCGAGTCGGAGTCAGGACCCAGGCGATAGAGGACTCCTTGCGACATGACATATCCACGTTCGAGCCATCGGTTAGCTGCTAAAAGGTCAGTATCCTCCAAATCTTTGATTACCTTTTCTGTTTCAGGGTCCTGCAGCTGAGCTTCCCGGAGTTCGGTCGGGCTGTATCGAGGTAAGTCGATTGTAATGGAACATATCTCACAGCTGTTATCCGAACAGGCATCGCAGTCAGGACGACTTAGCATATCCGCTAAAACATTAAGCTTACCTGGAGTGTACTCGTACTTGATATCATACGCTTGCAGTTTCATTGCCCAGCGAATAAGGCGTCCTGTTGGAGATTTAAGAGTGAGAAGCCAGCGCAAAGGCTGGTGATCACTCTTGACTATAATGGTGTGACCTTCAACATAACCTCTGAACTTTTCAATTGCCCAGACCACCGCCAACGCCTCCCGTTCAGTGGTCGTGTAGTTCCTTTCAGCTGGAGTCAATAATCTGCTAGCGTACGTGATCGGTCGTTCGTCATACGAGTCTCCTTGTAGGAGCGCAGCACCTAAAGCATAATTACTTGCGTCTGTTCGGATCACAAACGGCTGTTTGTAATCAACTTGGATAAGTACAGGAGCAGTAGTCAATTTTTCTTTGAGGTTGTTGAACGAATCACGTTGATCATCAGTCCATGACCATGCTACATTTTTACGAGTGAGTCTGGTCAAGGGTTGGGCAATTTGAGCAAAATTTGGAATGAACTTACGGAACCAAGAACATGTCTGGATAAACGACTTCAAGCTCTTCAAGTTGGTGGGCTCCTTCTTCTGTAAGATGGCTTCCACCTTCGATGGATCCGTTTGGATACCATTTGGAGCAATCACGTGACCCAGATAAGTAACGTTTTCCCGAGCAAATGAGCATTTTGCTCTATTAGCCCGTAGACCAAACAACCGAAGCCTTTCAAATACCTTCTGCAAATCCTGTAGATGTTTGTTGAACGATTCAGATATTATGCACAGGTCGTCTAGGTAGCAAAGTAAGGTTACATCTTTCAGCGTATTACCAGAGCGGAATCGGTCCATCAAACGCTGAAATGTCATTGGTGCGTTCTTTAAGCCAAAGGGCATGCGTACAAACCTGTATGTCCCAAAAGGCGTCACGAACCCAGTCTTATCTCGATCCTCTGGCGCGACCATTACCTGCCAATAGCCTGACTTCAGGTCTATAGTAGACATGTAGCAATTCTGTTTTGTCGTTTGCAACAACTCATCAATTGTAGGGATTGGGTATGAGTCATTCTTAGTTACCGCGTTTAATTTGCGATAGTCAACGCAAAATCTAACACCATTACCTTTTTTAGGAACCAAAATGGCGGGAGCAGTCCAGGCAGACTCGCAATCTTCAATTATTCCTTCCTTCAGCATCTCATCGAGCTCCTTCTTCATAATCTCCTTTTTAGCAGGAGTGAGACGATAAGGAGGAGAAGATATTGGCGGGTGGTTTCCTGTGTTTATGCGGTGTTCCGCAAATGTGGTGGGAGCTCCCCCTACATTGAAAATATCTTCGTTAGAGTGGAGAAGTCCTGCTAATTTATTGCGTTGTGACGGATGCAGCATAGTACCTTCGTCGTCGCGAAGCATGTCAGCTGACGAGCAAGTGACCAGTTGACTCGGTGACTCAAACTCGATGGGATACAGTACCTTCTGTTCCTCCGAGAAATGCCACTTAGCGGTTGCGAAGTCCAGCGAAATACCAGCCTTAACTAGAAAATCGATACCTAGTAAAGTATCGTTACCTGCAGCGTCAGGCAATGCAACGAACTCCAGGGACACGGTCTTGTACTTGACAGCAACCTCCAATGTCGTAGTCAGCACCGTCCTGTTCTGTACTGATCCATCTGCTAACTTAATGGACATAGCACATTCTCGAAATGTCTGATTATTTTTACTCAACAAATCAAATAAGCTGCACCCTATCACGGAACGTTTCGCACCCGTGTCTATTAAAGCTGTGCCGTGAATACCCGATATAGCTATGCCTAAGATAGGTCGCTGTTGTACCAGTGACAACGGTTGAGTTGAGCACAAATCTGCAGACGCAAAATCTGACGAAAGAGAAGCATCATCGGACCCAGGAATAGGATTCGAAGCAGGAACATTACCTACACTGGAAAATGTCAACCTAGCATTAGGCGAAACATGCGAATCCTCAATCCGATTTGCTTTAAAAACACTCCCCCTTGAGTCAGCGTCGTCATTACAATTAATTGCCAAAGTGTCACACGTGGGCAATGTATACTCATCTAACGTAAAATTATTACTTTCCCTTTGTGGTACTACCGAGGCCATGCACATATCGAAAGGTTCAAGCCCTGTTGGCTTAACGTACACTTCATGTGGTTCTACCGGCTTAACGTACACTTCATGTGGTTCTACCGGCTTAACGTATACTTCATGTGGCCCTACCGGCCTAACGTATACTTCATGTGGCCCTACTGGCCTAACGCATATTTCGTGATAAGGTTGTGACACTGCCGGCTTCACGCACATTTCACGATAACGCAGTGGCACAACCGGCATCACGCACATTTCATAGAAAGCCGTAGGTAAAACATTTTTAAATTGTTTAGGCAAAAACACACTAGTCGATCGTGCAACATCAAATTTGTAAACATCAAAAAACTCAGGCAACACAAACTTAAACATCGATAAATTATAATCGTACATTGTTTCGAAATCATTTTTAGTTTTACGATCATTATTACGATAAACGCGCACTTCGTTACGAAGTGCTGGCTTGACGCACATTTCACAAAAATCTGTAGGTAAAATGTTTCTGAACTGTTTAGGTAGAAACAAAGTGTTTGGCCGAGCAACATGAGATTCGTGAGCGTTAAAAAACTCGGGAATTACACATTTAAACATAGACAGATTATAATCGAATCTCGTTTCGAGCCCCTTTTCGAGTTTACGATCATTGCTAATAGAATCTAACAGCTCGATGGATTTAGAAACGCATAAGATTCGACTATGTTTACTTTCGAGAGTAACATCGCGATCTACATGAAATTTTCGGTGTATAACTACAACTGATCCGGGTGCGGGGAGCGGGGTCATTGAACTTTGCTTTACGTCGCAAGTTTGCTCGAAATCTATTGCGGAAAATTGTGAATTACACTTTGAACAATTCGATCTAATTACACCCTTCTGTCCACACCCGTAACAGTGAATATTACTAATATTATTCTCATGAACAGTGTCAGTTGTACTATTATTATTTTTACTGCTGAGTTTAGGACAGCTATCTTTAAAGTGATTAGATTTTCTACAATAAGCACAAAACTAGGGCATGAATACCGGAATTCCGGAATCTCGAAATACCGGAATCTCGGCTTGTTTTTTACGGTATTACAATACCGGTATTGGGGAAGACCAATACCGAAATACCGGAATTCCGATTTTTTATTAGCCATTATGCAAGTAAAATTGTATTTTCTCAGTATTTTTTTTGTAAAACACACAGTAGTTAATATTTTCTTCGGTTTTCAGTGACACATTAATTGCTAGTATGTAGGTAAACTCGATTATAAATGTTACATTACCACATACTTATATAATTATAAATATTGGCATCGGCGAGTGACCAGCGTTGGTTAGACGCAGCGCAGGCGATGCAGGCATCGGCACCGCCGGCTGCGCTGCGGTGCGTCATCGCTCGTCGCCGATTTTATGGGATGCAAGATGACGACACAAACCAACAAGCGAAGATATTTGCGAAACAATAGTATCTCTATTGTTACGACTTAAATATCAAACACTCGCAGGAACGACTGTGACAAATATAGAGGGAACTAGTGCCAGCACTGAAGAAGATGCAGCGACTCCAGGTACTAGTAGCTCTAGTCTGTTAACTATACAGAAAGAGTTAAACAAGGAATTGGAAAAATGTAAGAGCAAGCCTAAAACGATGGCAGGAACTTCTGACTTTGAGCTCAGGGGATTTGTTTTGACAGAGAAGGCAATGTACGACAACAATGGAGAACGAGGTGTGTACCTGACACAAGCGTACCAGTATCTATCGACACTTTTACCAACTAGTGTGGAAAGTGAGAGAATCTTTTCATCCGCTGGATTCTTTTGTACAAAAATTAGGAGTTCGTTATCAGATCGGATGCTCGATGCTCTCTCATTTTTAAGGACACACTTCCAAGAGAAAAGGTCTGATAATAAATAAGCGTTATGAATCAGTTTTACTATTAAACGTATGATCTCTGTAGCATAGAAGTTAAGCACGATTTATATTTTATTAAAAGTAGATTGTTATTTACTAAAATATATTGTATTATATAAGAACAGTTAATCTTAAGTAGTACCAATTAAAGTACTCGATGTTAATTAATAGCTTAAAAATTATTAAGATGTGATACTATTACGACTTGCTAGATAAGTTCTCTTTTGATAGGGTTTATATCACAACACTATCACGTGCTAATTAGTGCAATCAATAAAAATATTAGTATAATGTGGCCAGTTCAATAATAACTTCACACGGTAGGCCACATTTAATATTTTAGAGTTGTTTATTTAAATTTCTAATCTTATTCTAAATTGTTGATTTTGTTTTCGTTGTTGACGTTGTTGTTGATTTTATTTTCAATTTTAAATTATTTTGAATTCTAAGATGATCTAGTTCTAGCTGGGTGTATGCGATATGCGATTTAATGATTGTAGTTGGAATTTTCGATTTTGATTCCTTACAGGATTACTTTAAGGCTGATTTTTACTGTGATGTCTGAAATATTGCCAAAAATTATCATTAAAATGATTTTTCAGTAAAAAGCTTTTTATTTTGTCAATGAGTCCCAATACCGATACCGATACCGGAATCCCGAGATTGAGACTGAATACCGAATTTCAATACCGGTATTGAGAATAGTCCGGTATTGCATGCCCTACACAAAACATACGTTTCTTTTTGTTTGAATCCGTCATGCTCGTACTTGTGCCAGCCGTGCTCCGCGGCGGCGAGGAAGAGGCACGTAGCGATGGCGGCGGCGGCCGCGGTGCGCGCGCTGTCGGCGGCGCGTTTGATGTCTGCGGCGGCGAGCGGCGCGTGACATCGCGCGGTTTCCACGACGAGTTTGTACCTGACACTCCTATTACCTTTAATGAGTCTTCGATCGAATGAGTTTTACTCAACAGCTCGTCAAAAGACTTAAACTCTTCACGACGTAGGCGCTCCCGAATGCGATGATGTAGTAAGCCGTACACCATATCTAGTCGCGCTCTCTGTGAGGTCTTCCATAGGTAGTCGGGCGAAAATGGCTCGAGCTCGGGCCACGAACTGGTCGGTATTCTCGTCGATATGTTGCTCGTTGTCGAATAAATCTCGATATAACCTATGTGGCGGCCGGCGGTCTCCGAAAGCTCGTCGAAGTCGATCCAGGGCATCCGTCCAAGTTGTTGTAGTGCTTTTGATTCCTTGCCACCAGGTAGCTGCGGAATGCGTAAGCAGTATTGAGAAGCCTCTAATGGCGTTCTCGTCGCTAACACTACAGCAATCCTTATAAGCCTCCACTGCGTCGATGAATCCTTCGAGGCTTTCTTCGACGCTACCGCTGTAAGTGGCGTGGCACTTAGAGAAGTTGCCGGTCACGACAGGGCCGGTGGGGGCGACGACGGTCACGTTGGCGGGCTCGGCGGCGGCCGGGGTCGATGCGCGAACTTCATGTAATAACCGCTGGAACATGTCGACGTTGGATTGCTGAATGCTTTGCAGCAATATGGACAGGTTATCCATTGACATCGTCACATGTCCATTGCTTACACTGTCTTCATCTGCACGGAGAAGGTCGGACGCGGCGTTCACTGTGTTTTCTATTTCGTCGTGTAGCGCGGCGTTGCCGTTGCCGGACTGCAATCCGCGAGGCGTCCGGAAAGCTTGGCCGGAGCGAGTCGACATTTTAATTTGTACGGTACCTGAAAAAGCGTAAAAATGTCTATAACAACAATAATATCACTAGTGCACAGTTCACTCGCACGTGGTTTTAACTTAAGACACACGGAATGGGCGCCATGAAACGGGGAGGTAACGTGTATGTCGTTACCGTTGGTGAGTGTTTCTTAAATCAAAACGGCACGGAGTTCATACACATTTTTTATTATTCTTGCGAACACTTTCACATACGAGCACGTACAAATAATAAACAAAGCACAGCACAAAAAAAAGGTTATTATTACGTTCTAAGTCTAGGAACAATCATCGTCTAAACGCTGCGGACGCTTGCCTTCTCGGCGCGGGCGCGGGCGGGGGACCGGGTCGTTACTTTTGTCGCCGTTAGGTGGCGTTGTCCGTTCGCCTCTAGACACTTCCCGCGTTACAAAATCAATATCATATAACGTAACAATACAGTCGTCAACGTAACAATATAGTCACAGAAGGTTGAGATGCATCAAAGCAGTGGAATTGACAAGGTACTAAAATGATCACCTACTTTTGCTGTTGACTGTACTGAACTGCCGTTTGTGACGTTTTGGTTTATATGGGATTTGACATTTTGGTGTACCTTTAAACGAAGGTTACCATCTGTCCGTTCTAACTCATTTTAGTTGACCATAATAAACCACGATTATATGAAAAATCTGTCCACTACGGATCTGTTGGTATTATTAAGAGTGCGCAGTACGTTCGGTTCTCCATACAGACGTATTTATGCTCTCATTTTAAAACGCCATGCTAGAATAACATGAAACTTTGTGTACACAATGAGATCCGGCATATCTAGGTCGGAAATAAGTTTCTGTTGCTTGAAATTATAATGGAGAAAAAATACAACGATTATTAAGGTTTTCATACAAGTCGTAAAAAACACAAAAAACCGCTGTATTTTTTTTCTTTTACAATTTCTAGCAATAAAAACTAATTTCCGACCTAGATATGCCGGATCCCATAGTGTATACAAAGTTTCATGTTATTTTAGCATGGCGTTTTAAAAGGAGAGCATAAATACGTTTGTATGGAGAACCGAGCTTACTGCGCCCTCTTAATCTAAGTTCTATACGTATTCTCCCTTATTTGCAATAGTTATTACGTACGTTTGTACGACGTGTCACTTTTAGAAATACGATCTTTGGCCGCCTAAATCTATAATCTATCTCTATACCCTTATGTGCATTGGAACAGCCCTACCTTGTGTCCTGCTCATGGGCAAACGACCATTTATCTCAGAACCTAGCACAGGCGATAATAATCCTTATTTTGATGAAAATAAGAGCTTAGATACATCTTAGGTAGGTTGGTCGGCAGCACGCACGGATGCTCGCTCGCGGACGAAAAAGCAACCGCTGCGCACGGAATACTGAAAAACGTTACTAATTTAACTTGGCTGTGTATGATGTTTTGGGAATCTTTGGATGCGGTACATGTGCGTACTTGGGGTCATTGATGGCACCTGTATATAATGTGAACACTATAGGCACTGACACGTCATTATCCTAACATGACGAATACGAAACCAATTATATAAAATAAAGTTTATTCTATTCTACGATGTACGAATATCGAAGTCATGAATAAAGAACTCCTTTTTATCAATCTTATGAAGAAAATGTTCTTTAAATTGCCAAATACTATGTACAGTCGAGGGCATTAACATGTATAGATTTTTGGACCTTGTTTCAATGAAATAAGGTAAAAATGTATACGTATTGGTGACATTGACTGTAGGTACCTATGTAGCTCCTCATGCAGTAATAATAGCTAAACACACTTGTAATAATTTGGGTGTACAGTCGACGAAACTGAATGCCACTTTTGAGCTCTCTTTCGATAGAGATAGTACAACTGTACATCCAAATTGTTGAGAGTGTATTATTGTTATTATTATTGCCGGGTTTTATTATGGACTGATGACCTGGTAAGGGTCGCGGGTGTCCGCTGGTAGCGGGTGGCGCAGGACCGGTCATTGTGGAAGTCTTTTGGGGAGGATTATGTCCAGCAGTGGACGTCTTTCTTTGACATGATGATGATGATGAGAGTATTACGTATTATTGCATGAGAACAAAAATAAGCTCACTTGTAAGCCAGTAGAGTTTAAGTGCTTCATAACTGAATTCAACAGAAGGAACAATGTTTTTAGTTCTTTTTCCTGTCTTTTGTATGTTCAGCGACGATTCTTTAACATGTTGTCCGATTGCGAAATATTTTTTTGTTTGAAAGACTCGATTTACTTTAACTTCGATAAAATTGGGACCAGACGAACGCGATGAGGCTGAAACCATGAAACAATGGCCTGGTTATGCCATATGCGACATCTACTGTTTAGTTTTCCTTGACTTGAATGCACGTGTGGGCATCAAACGGCGTGTTTGTGCGGCGGCGGCTTTTGTCCGGCCGTGCGTGCCAGCCCTGGCCGCTTCTTAGATAACAGCTCCTACGGTTACACTAGCTAGGGACAGCCCTAGCACTCCTTAAAGAACAGACTCTGTAGCTGAAATTCAAAATCCCAGCCAATGAGCTTCGGTTTTCGCAGCTCTGCAGCTATCAAGTGCCTTTAAATGGACCTCTATTTAGAATCCTAAATGTTATGTAGTTATGTTAATGTTCACGGCATGTCATGGACGTACATTGAGGGATTGTGTAAGATTTTACACAAATAAGTCTAGTCCCAAACTAAGCAAAGCTTGTACTATGGGTACTATAGTCGACGATTTACATACTTATATAGATGAATACTTACACTTATAAGTACATAGAAAACATCCAAGACCCAGAAACAAAATATTCGTGTTAATTACACAACTAATGCCCTGACTGGGATTCGAACATGGGATCTCCGGCTACGTAGGCCGGGTGGACCCTGGCTTAGTTTGTAGTGGATACCAACTAAGTCAAAGTGGTCGCCCCCGTAGGAAATCGGAAATCCACACTTTTTCTTGTACTTTTTCTAAATCACACAGAGACAGTATGTCAAGCGATATCCTAGGGACGTCCTATCTGGAATCGAGGCCAAGTTTGAATGGAACGAGTCCACAATATGTAGATAGAGACGAGTAACTTATCCTCACTAGTCGATTGATGGATATCCATTTATTTCGGACTTCGTGATCCATAGATTGTTAGTATTACAAAAACTTAAATGACTATGTTAGTACCTAAACTTAAATGAAGGGAGGTCCAGTGTCTCAGCAGGCTGTTGTCCCATTTAGTGGCAACTACGTTCAGGAGACCGTGGCGGCTGGCGCGCACCCTGCGCAGCGTCGCATGGAAACCGTCTACACTCTACGTGCGCGTCCGCGAACATGCCGGACGCGTTGCAGTATCGCGGCAGCCGCAACAGTATAGTTGAAAAGCCAGGCTTTTACCACTGTCTGGCTTTAAAAAAACCTCATATATACATCTTGAGGTACACTATGTCGACGAGTACGTATATCTGGGCCAGACAGCTACCTTCTAAAACAGACAGTTCTTAGAAATCGATAGACGCATCGCAAACGCCTGGAAGAACTTCTGGTCCGTGAAGGGTGGGCTGGACATAACTGCCGTGTCCATCAGGAAAGGTGGGCCATAATAAGTACGGAGTGGACCCCTTGAGACGGCTACCGGAGCAGAGGCAGGCCAAAAAGGAGATGGCGGGACGACTTGGTCTTCTGCTTTGATTTGGCGGGAGCATCCAAGCAAAAGGGCCGAGTGGCGGAAAAGAGGGCAGGCCTTTACCCAGCAGTGGGACAGCTAAATAGGCTATGAAAAAAATACATCTTGGGGAAACCGTTCTAATAATATCCAACAAGGCCTAGTTACCCGACTGTGCCAGAAGGAGGGTTATGTTTTTCGAGAGTATGTATGTATGTGTTTGTATAATTGTTTGGCACGCTCTGCAGCATGAACGGCTCGATGGATTTTAGTTTAAGAGGTGTCGTTAGATTCGTGTTTACTGTGAGAGTGAAACTGGGTATATTAAAATAAAATAAAAAAACAAAATGCGGATTTTTGGCGCCAAATTCCAAAATACACAGAAACGCAGTCGGCTTTCTTAGTTTTTTAATGAAATAGTCTTGTTTCCTTTTGGATTCGAAGTTCAGTAGCTTTTGTAAAATTGGTGCTTACGCCAAATGTTGAGATTTGGTGCCAAAGTAGACCGCGGGTTTCCAACGCAAAACTGCTAGGAGGTGTTGAATACAACACCGACCAAGTGCGAGTCGGACTCGCGCACCGAGGGCTTCGTGCAACTAAAAAACAAATGTGATTTATCAATATATTGGTATTTGTTCGTAAAATATATATCTAATAATAAACATTTTCGCCAAAAATAAATTCAATACACACCACCATATCAGCCCAAGGACGTCCACTGCTGGACATAGGCTTCCCTCAATTTCATGGGGGGTAAATGACATTATCGCCACGCTTGGCATGCGGGTTTGCGATCGCAGTATCTCCACAGCACTCTAGGGATGCTGCTGCCCATCCCACGATGGTCTTGGTCATAGTTTTAGGACATACCCGGGTCCAATACACGTATCCAATTTAATACATTTAATTTTAATGTAATTCGAGTAACAACATTATAATAAATTCACGTTAATGACTTTTATATGTTTTTATAAATAATCGATATCAAGTAATTGACTGTATACTGTATCAGACATTACTTTTCGGAATTATGTGATAAGTTTCTAAAATATATTTTATTTCTATTCCGCTATTAGTCGTAATCAAATTAATGAAATGAGTCTTACAATTTTTATCAAGACCCTTGATTGGGGTATCAAAATAAAGGGCGAGTACGAAAATGTTTACAATACAACGATGTAAATATAACGCCGTGATAAGTACTCATTGATTAGGGACCGCGAACTGGTCTGAAACGTCTCGAGCTATTGGCTATGTGCACGTCTGAAACGTCAAACGTCAAAAATCCCGAGACAATGTCAAAATTCAGAGATGTCAAATAATGACACATGAATATTTTATTTACTTTAGTAAACGAGAAAGACCCCGTATTGGAAATTTTACTGAAATAAATAAGAGAATAAATAAATACATACAAACGAAACGAATCGTAGGAAACAGTTAAGAAACCAATAGAAAACGTGAAAGTAAATTTGACAGTGGTCCCCGGTAAGTACACATTTCTGCCATGGTGTGCGCTACGATCGCCTAGCTTACCCCCACCACCTACTTCGCACATAGCCAAGTGACTCGTTCCATTATAAGAGGTATCTTTATCATTTCAAAGTCCACAAAGATGTTATCGTCGAGCTTGCTCTTGCGTTTGGAAGTTAAATTGCAGCAACACCACAGCATAGGTAGCCGTCAGAGCAACCAGCTGGCGAGGCAGCGAGCTCAGCTCAATCACCCCAAGCACCGACATCGGCCGAGTCTCAGACAGCAGTCGAAGGAGGTTCTTCACGTGCTGGTGGCATTCCTCTGCAAATATAATTTTTATTTATTTTTTCTACTCGTCATTTTTAATGTTTGAATAAGACTTCGTAGAATAAATTATAATCACATAGTTTTCTCTATGGAACTCATAAGACAACACAATTCTAATCAAATTGACCAATCATGTAGAAAAGCAGACTCGTAGATTTAATCTAGCTGAATTTTCATATAGTTGTCTCGTTAAATCCTTATGGTACCTACACCAAAATGAGTTAGAATGCCACAGATAGTACGATCGTTTTCGGCTGTTAAAGAATTGTCTCAATTTGAAAGCACACAGGATGTTAAAGTTAAATCCCATATAGGCAAACTTAACACACCGCAACGTCAGTTCAGTACAATTTTCAGTTATGAAGACGGAGACACTGACAGGTGAAGACCTGTCAGATGTCACTTGTCTGTCTCTCTCAAACTTTCCGATTTGTGCATTAGTGAGAATAGATCAGATGTACATAAATCGTTCAACTTAAATGAGCGGATCTGCTTTAGTCTGATATTGTATTGTGGAAAAAGTATTGTATACATATACAATAGTTATACAGGATGTTTTTATTGATATCCGTTCCTTTAGACATATTAGTCGTGTATACCCATTGAAACGAAGTAGGTACCTAGCATATTTAGTTTTTGAATTTCAGGGAAAGATTTTTTCATCGTAATACAAAATAATTAAAAATAAAAAGGGCCTTAAGAGTTCACGTGGAGTTAGGCAAAAGTTAATGTCGATATTCGACACTGCCACTTGACAGAAAATAGCAATTATGGCGGCTGCCACTTGAAGGGATATACTTAAATAGGTAAATAGAAAACAGCCAAGTCTCAGGTATGCCCCCCCCCCCCCCCCTAATGCTAGATGCTGGCCAAGAGCAATCCCATTTTTAGTAAAAACAAAAAAAATGCCCTTTCTGGGACTCCAACCTGAGACCTGCAGCTTCGTAGGCAATGTCACTAGCATCTAGGCTAAGCAGCCCGAAAAAATGACACTTAGATCTATAGCCTTATTGTACGTTAGAGTTACGTGAATACCCATCGGGCTTGAGAAATATGTACATCCTAACGTAACTTTACGTTTATCACTTACTATTAGTAATTTCATTAATGATCCGAAGACAGATCGGCCTGGTGAGAGCTATCTGCTGCTGCAGATGCGTCACGAAGATCCCAGCATACAGAATCCGGTTAAAAAGTTTAAGGATTATAGTAACAGACTGGTAGATGGATAGTGCAGACATTGCCTGAAAATATACAGATTTTAACGGTTTGATTCATCATCATCATCATCATTCAGCCGAATGACGTCCACTGCTGGACATAGGACTTCCACAATGACCGGTCCTGCGCCACCCGCATCCAGCGGACACCCGCGACCCTTACCAGGTCATCAGTCCACCGTGTGGGGGGCCTGCCCACGCTACGCCTTCCGGTCGCCACTCGAGAACCTTTCCGCCCCAACGGCCATCGGTTCTGCGGTAACGGTTTGATTACCTAGGTATATCTTAATTAAATGAAATGTTTGTTGAAAAAACCAATCATGATAAAACTGTTAAACATATTTTTTAAAATCGGGATTCCGTATAACACACCTTTTACTGAGGGAATCGTACAATATACAAAATAGGGGATGAAACTTAGTATCGGAGTTCTCACGGACGAAGTCACGGGTAGAAGCTATTAATCATCATCATCATCATCATGTCAGCCGAAAGACGTCCACAGCTGGACATAGGCCTCCCCCAAAGACTTCCACAATGACCGGTCCTGCGCCACCCGCATCCAGCGGACACCCGCGATCTTCACCAGGTCATCAGTCCACCGTGTGGGGGGCCTGCCCACGCTACGCCTTCCGGTACGTGGTCGCCACTCGAGAACCTTTCCGCCCCAACGGCCATCGGTTCTACGTGCTATGTGCCCCGCCCACTGCCACTTAAGTTTAGCGATTCGGAGGGCTATATCGGTCACTTTGGTTCTGCTGCGGATGGCCTCATTCCTGATGCGATCACGCAGAGAAACTCCCAACATAGCTCTCTCCATTGCCCTTTGGGTGACTTTGAGCCTTCTTATGAGGCCCATAGTAAGCGACCACGTTTCAGTGCCATATGTCATCACTGGCAACACACACTGGTCAAAGACTTTTGTCTTGAGACACTGCGGAATATTGGACGAAAAGATGTGCCGTAGCTTCCCGAACGCTGCCCAGCCGAGTCGGATTCGACGATTAACCTCTTTCTCGAAGTTGGACCTACCTAACTGGACAGTCTGTCCTAGGTATATGTAATCGTCTACAACTTCGAGCGTAAAGTGTCCGATTGTTAAGGGAGTTGGTGCGACATGGACATTTGACATGATCTTCGTCTTGTCCATGTTAATCCTTAGACCAACTCGCTCGGAGGCTTTACGGAGGTCATTGAGCATTGTACTTAAATCCTCCATGGTCTCAGCCAAGACTACTATATCGTCATCAAACCGAAGGTGAGTGAGGTAGTCGCCGTTTATGTTGATGCCTAGCCTTCTCCAGTCCAGAGTCTTGAAAACATCCTCCAGTGCAGCGGAGAACAGTTTAGGAGAAATAACATCTCCTTGCCTGAATCCCCGCTGCAACGGAATAGGCTTTGAGTTCTGGTCCTGGAGTCGGACTGACATAGTGGCGTTCTTGTACAAACTTTTCAGCACTTCGATATACCGGTAGTCCACTTGGCACCGTTGGAGAGATTGTAGTACAGCCCACGTTTCAATCGAATCGAAGGCTTTCTCGTAGTCCACGAACGCTAAACAGATGGGCAGGTTATACTCCTCAGTCTTCTGTATAACCTGACGGAGCGTATGGATGTGGTCTACGGTGCTAAAGCCTCTTCGGAAACCGGCTTGTTCGGGAGGCTGGAAGTCATCTAGCCTGCGTGCGAGACGGTTCGTAATGACTCTTGAAAACAGCTTATAGACATGGCTCAGAAGTGAGATGGGTCGGTAGTTCTTCAGTAAGGAGTTGTCACCCTTTTTGAAGAACAGCACCGCCACACCTCTGTTCCATGCCTTTGGAATTTTCCCTTCCAGTAAGACGGAGTCGAACAACTTCTGAAGGGCCCTAAGGACCGGTTTTCTACCCGCCTTCAGGAGTTCAGCTGTAATTCCGTCTTCACCGGGTGCCCTGTTGTTCTTCAGCTGCTTAAGAGCCATTCTAATCTCGTACAGGCTGATGTCCGGGATATCTTCGGTATAGTGCCGGGTTAATCTAGCTCTAGGGTCTTTCGCCAGACCAACTTCGGGTCTGCTAGTTGACGTGTATAGCTGTCCATAAAAGCTACACAGATCCTTTTCTCTTGACATGACTAGGTTAAGTAACACACTAAAAATATTTAAATGACGATATAGTTCAATTGGTTAAGATGAATATAATATAATGTATATAAAGTTGTACAGTCGCGCTCATCAATTTGGGACCGATTTCGTGAAATTTTTCTTTAAATATCTATACAGTTTGACAAGGCTCTCCACCTTAAGGGGTCTCATATTAAAGTCTGAGTGTACCTAAGCGAACGAAATATGGGGCTGAAACGTTTCTATCGTATAAAAACTGGCTAAGTGTGTCCCGGACCACGCGCAATGAAGGGTTCCGTACCTACTACTACTACTCTACATCTAAAATCACTATCCTGTACTTTGAATTTAAAAAGTTCGTATCTTCATATGAAAATTATGGCACTTACGTCCTTTTCTTGGGGCAAGGCTGTTTTTCAGAGATAATTGAAAAACCGTTGGGCTTATACTTACAGACTTCTTATAAGTTTTCCTGCAGTCTATACTTATAGGTACGGAACTATTTTGTGTTCTTTTTCAAAATTTAAGGTCATCATATATAATGTACTCTTTGGGCCCAGTATAGCTTCGAAGGAAAATTTTCGTTTTTCTTAAAAATCTTCTTAAAAATGTATCTCATAATTCATCATCATCATCATATCAGCCGAAGAAAGTCCACTTCTGGACATAGGCCTCCATAAAAGACTTCCACAATCCCATATCATAATTACAAAAAAATATATTTGGGAAGCTCACAACAAGACCTTTTATTTGATATATCACACAATATATATAGTTAGAACATTTCTTTTTCTAAGTATTTTTTCTATTTTCCCCTAAAATTGGCCATGTTAAAAATCATTTATACACGTGACACGTTCGTCTTTGGGTCACCGACTTACATACTCGTATGTGTACCAAATTTCAACTCATTCGGTCCAGTGGTTACAGAGCAAATTGGCTGTGACAGTCGGACGGACAGACAGACAGACAGACGCAAGAGCGATCCAATAAGTTACGGAACCCTAAAAATTATGACTCAGTGATTAGATATTTTTAAAATAGGCTTTCTCTGGTGCTTTAAAGACTTCCTAACACAATAAATATCTTAAGTCCATTCAAATTGCTCACAAGTGCACTTAATGTCCGTTTTGTGCAACGACGATTAGTATTTGGGCCATAAAGGTGTATGCGGCGTTGGGGCACTGGGAGTTTTACTCTTTTTGAAGATAATCTTACCTCTCCGTTGGTGATAAATTCTTTCAAGACAAGAAGCTCGTTGCAAAACATGTGCAGGCAGAGAAGGAAGAGCTAAAACAACAACTTATTCATTTTCAATATGCTCAAAATAACCAAATCATAATTATATTAGTTACAATAATAATTTATTCCTATTGTTAGTTTTTAAAATTACAATACAACACAAATTACACAAAACAAAGTACATATTCACTAAGTTATTGCATAATTTTTGAACGTATACGTTTGGTTATTTTTGTAGTGTACGGGAAATAGGTTAGATAAGATATTAAGGATAGATTAAAGGGGAAAATCCGATATGTTAGGCAATTGTCATCCGATGCAAAATAGTTTTCTTACCATTAGGTACATACTTACAAAAGGACCAGTAGTTTTTTGAATCAGGACGTACACTTTTAGCACTTTGCGGTACGCTCTGTAAATGTTGCTTATTGCTGTGGGTGACTCCAACTGATTCAACGTTCGCCATCTGCTATCGATGCAACGAATCAACAAACTGTTAATATAGCTCACTCTGAGTATTAGAAAAAATATAGTGCTATAGAAGGAAACTATTTCTAAATCTTGAGCCATAAGAGTGAAAATTCCCGGAACGGCGAGATATATTTCACGAAATCCAATGTTCAGGATGACTATACAAATGTATGCGGCTACATGAGCTACAAACAAAAACGAAATATAACCCACGATAAATCGATACAATTTCTTGTAATACCGTACATTCCCGCTTATCTTTAATGCCTGATCGACGTGCTGAAGACACATAAATAATTGGCAATTGGATTCCGCGTAGTAAAAGTTGTTGACTATAATTGGGCAATTATTTAAAAACAAAGTCAATATGACCTGCGTATACGAGAGAGCGTTATGAACACTCCACTCATCATCCATTACGTAAAACGCCGAAAGCTTTGTCAAATATAATATACTGATACAACACAAGACTAGATTAACTAAACTGTACAACTTCTGATACCAAACGCGGGGAGTCACTGCATTTCCGATTAGATTGACTTTCGCTGAACCGACAGCCATTTGCAGAACATACAATGGTCTCCAAGTAGTAATGAAATTACTGTCCAACTTATTGTCACTCGTTGATTCCATCACGCGGCCGTTCAGTTGAGAAATAACCGTCCGTAGCACTGTCCTCTATTTTTAATCTACCATATTATTATTTATAGCGCTATCTATACAGACACGAAATAATATTGATGGATTCGAAGACTCGTAATTAATTAATAGAAAATCGATTAGAAGATTGGATTAACTATATTACCTTACTACAAGCACCAGTGTAGATAAGCTGTATAGTAACTGAGCTAGGTAAAAGGTCGTTTGGACGTTTAGTAGACCAAATGCTACACGTGGACACTAGCTGTGAGATTGATTGATCTTATTATTATTATTATTATTTTAGAATAAATAAATAATATATCGGCCTCTTTAGCCTAGTTGGTAGTGTCATTGCCTCCGAAGCTAGAGGTCCCGGGTTCGATTCCCGGTAAGGGCATTTGTTTCTGTGGCGAGCAGAGACATTTGTTCCTGAGACTTGGATGTTTTCTATGTATTTAAGTATATATATATGTAAAGAAACTATACTTTCTTTAATGTATTGTACAGCGTTTCTACGGTCGGTGAACAGTGACAAACTACCTAGGTTACTCCATAGATGGCACTGTGAGTAATGGCGGCCTAGACTGTTAATAAAGCAGCATATGTTTACATTTAGAGAGAAAGGAACTCGCCATTACCTACTGAGTGCATTTTTAGGTTATATTAAGGAATTGCCGAATTAGATAATAGACTTTAAATGTCGTTTCTTTGTTTTCAGGTAGGTTAGTGTGATATAAAATAAAACAGTGTAATTATTATCTTGTGCATGTAACTAAAATAAAAAAACTTTGTTTTCAGAGCAACGCATTTGTTTATTTGAAATTCACAATTCCTAATAAGACTAGTGTTATTGTCTTATAAAACGACATTTTTAGTGAAAATCAAGGAAAATGGAGAAACTACGGTTTAAATTTGTGGTAATGGGGTCAAGTGACGGTAAAACAAATCTGATATGCATAACCTCTATTGAGACACCGGGTGGAAGTGTTTTTGAGGTCCCAGACGAGTTAAAGCCCGTAAGTAAGCACACTGCAATATTGTCATCAGACGTATTTACGAAAATAAAAAATTCCCTTAAGAAAAGACACCAAACACGCTCCATATGGATTCCTCTAACTACCGATTTGAGGAAAATATACTTAGATGAAGGTGAAAATGTACAGTTTGGTGAGCAGTACTTAGACGAAATTACAGAAAAGACAATGACTTCGCACAATAACACTGATAGCAATATACCAGAGAAAAAAAATATAGGACAAACTGCTGAAAGATTTTTGATAGAAAAATTTTCAATTAAAACATCAAATGCTGATCAATGGATTGGTGAATTTGAGAGTGAATGTGGAAGATTCGAGATTTTACAAGATGAAGAGAAAATTGAAATTTTAAAACATCTCTTAGAAAAACAGTGCTTAGACTGGTATAGCAGTATGTTAATAAAACTGTCGGTGAACTCTGAATGGGCAGTATGGAAGAAAAACTTTTGTGAAACATATGGAAATAAAGGTTGGGCACAAGTCAAATATGCCTTTACATATAGATTTCAAGTAGGATCGTTACTGGAATATGCCACAAAAAAGGAAAGACTGTTATTAGAGGTCAACAAACACATTGACACCCAAACAATGATAAATCTTATTGTCATGGGATTGCCAGATTATTTGATTGATAAAATTGATAGACAAACTGTACAATCAACCGCAAGCCTCTACAACGAAATTGGAAAACATGAATATGTACCGAACAAAAAGAATTTCAGCAAAAATAAAAGAAACACCTATGACTATAAAGGAAAGCCTGATAAAATAAAACCATGTAAGACTTGTGAAAATTTAAATAAAGGTATCCGGTTCCACTCTGAGGAAAAATGCTGGTTCAAACAGACTGAAGATAATTATAAAAGAAACAATAATAAAGCCGTTAACAATTCAGTGATCGATGTTGAACTCAATTATAACGATAAAAAAAACGAATAACGACACCATTAATTAAAGTCAAACTATTACTAAATGCACAGTTGGAAACATTTGGAATATATGATTCAGGCTCAAATGTCTCTATAATAAATTCAAAATTAATAAAAGTGAAAGAAGGAGAAGATAATTCAAAAAGTGACAACTTAATCACAATTAATGGTGTTAAAAAGACTATTGGTTTGACAACTATAAAGATAAAAATTTTAGACATCGAAGAAGATGCTGATGTCTATATAATTGACGGAGAAGAATTTAAATATGATTTTCTAATTGGATTGGATATCATAAAACAATTTCGACTGGTACAAGATGAGAATTTGAAGATTACTCAAATAAAAGACAATGTAAAAAAAGAAGAAGGAAAATATCCAATGAGTAAGGATAACAATAAAAACAATACTTCTAAGGAAGTGGAAAAAGAAACGAAGCCGTCTTCAATAAATTTTAATGAACATATAAAAGAGGATGATTTTAAAATAAGTATGGGAAACTTAAATACACAACAAGAGACAGAAATATACAGATTGATAGATAATTACAAATCAATATTTGCAAAGGACAAATATGATACTGGCACGGTCAGAGAATATGAAGCACGTATTGATCTACTCATGGACAAGTATTGTAGTAAACGACCTTATAGATGTTCCGTTGAAGACAAAAAGGAAATAGAAGAACAGATAGCAAAGTTACTTGATAAAAATCTTATAGAAGAATCTTACAGTCCATTTGCGGCACCAGTAACATTGGCTTTCAAAAAAGATGACAACAGAAAATCCAGATTATGTGTAGATTTTAGAGACTTAAATAAAATAGTGGTACCTCAAGCTCAACCGTTTCCACTGATCGACGACCTAGTTATTAAGACAAGAAATTCGACATACTTCACAACACTGGACATCAACTCAGCCTTCTGGTCTATCCCGCTGAGAATTGAAGATAGGAAGAAAACAGCCTTTGTAACACAGGAAGGTCACTATCAATGGACATGTTTACCATTTGGCTTGAAGACCTCACCAGCTATATTTCAAAGGATACTAGGTAACATTTTAAGAAAATATAAGCTTACTGATTTTGCAGTCAACTACATAGATGATATCCTAGTATTTTCTAAGACTTTTTCTGAGCACATAAAACATCTAACACAATTGTTAGAAGCTATAAAAAGGGAAGGCTTTAGACTTAAATTCACGAAATGTACATTTGCATCAGACTCCGTGAAATATCTTGGTCATATAATACATAATAATACAGTACGCCCAGTAAGAGATAATTTAATTTCAATACAAAAATTCCCAATACCAAAAACTCAAAAAAATGTTAGACAATTTCTGGGGAAAATTAACTTCTATCATGAATATATTCCAAAAAGTACGGTAATTTTAGAACCCCTTCATAATTTACTTAGAAAAAATCAGAAATTTATTTGGTCAGCAGATTGTCAAAAATCATTTCAAGACATAAAACACTTATTGTGCTCACAGCCAATCTTACAAATATTTGATCAGAATTTGCCAATAAATATTCACACCGATGCATCTTTAGAAGGCATTGGGGCAGTCTTAAAACAAACACAACCAAATGGAAAAGATAAGCCAGTGGCATACTTCTCAAAAAAATTAAATCAATTACAAAAGAAAAAAAAGGCTATTTATTTAGAATGTTTAGCTATTAAAGAAGCAATAAAATACTGGCAATATTGGCTAATAGGGAAGTCATTTACAGTATATTCTGACCATAAACCTTTGGAAAATTTAAATATTAAGTCTAGGACTGATGACGAACTCGGAGACTTAACCTATTACTTATCCCAGTATGATTTTAAAATTAAATACGCTCCGGGAAAACAAAATATAGAGGCAGATTGTTTAAGTAGGAACCCGGTATTGGAGGCAAGTGAAGATACAGACGAACAATTAAAAATTGTTAACATAATAAAATTAAAGGATATTGTTACAGATCAGGAAAATAATGAACACATACAAAAAAACACATCAAAATTTATATTAAAAAACAATGTTTACTATAAAAATAATAAAAATCGCGAAAAAATTGTTTTATCGGAAGATTTCAGTAAAAAACTTATTACAGATGTACATGAAAACTTGTGTCATTTAGGTGTAAAACAGATGCAAAACAAAATAAGTAAGTTATATACAGCAAACAATTTAACGACAAATATTAAAAATCATTGTAAAACTTGTGAAATATGTTTAAAAAATAAAACAAGAGGACATGATAAGTATGGTTTAATGTCACATTTAGGTCCAGCCACAAAACCATTTGAAATAGTTTCAATAGATACAATTGGAGGTTTTGGGGGCTCACGATCGACGAAAAAATATCTACACCTTCTAGTGGACCACTTTACGCGATATGCTTATATTGTTACTTCCAAAACACAAAGTGCTAATGATTTCGTTAAATTAATCAATAATGTATCAGAATCTGATAAAATTAAAATGCTTCTCACCGATCAGTATCCAGGAATCAACTCCAAAGAATTTAAAACATTTTTAAATGAAAAATCAATACAAATGATCTTTACTGCAGTAAATGCCCCGTTTTCTAACGGGTTAAATGAAAGGCTTAACCAGACGCTTGTCAACAAAATTAGATGTAAAATTAATGAAAAAAGTAATAAAACAGCATGGACTACCATTGCTCATAACTGTGTAGATAAATATAATAATACAGAACATACAGTCACTGGATTTGCACCAAAATACCTGTTGGATGGCACTGATGTATCTTTATTGCCGAATGAACTAAAAAAAGATAAAATAGAAGATGAATGGATTAGAGATAGAACAACAGCATTTGAAAACACAATAAAATCACATAATTACAATAAAAAAATATTTGATAAAAATAGAACTCAATTTAATTTCAACATAGGGGATATGGTATATGTAGAGAATGGCAACAAACTAAATAGAAATAAATTGGATGAGCTCAAGATTGGTCCGTTCAAAATTATGGAAAAGATATCAAACTCAATATACAGAATTAATACCGGTCATAAAAAGTTAGAGTCAAATCTTTTCCATATCAGTAAACTTATACCAATATCTAACAATTAAGACAAGTTTTGCTTGTATAATATATAGATACATTATGCTTGGTTTAGTTATTATAATGTAAAGATTTTGATCACTTCAATGAAAATTTTGAGAAAATTTTCTTATTTGTGGAGGGAGATGTAAAGAAACTATACTTTCTTTAATGTATTGTACAGCGTTTCTACGGTCGGTGAACAGTGACAAACTACCTAGGTTACTCCATAGATGGCACTGTGAGTAATGGCGGCCTAGACTGTTAATAAAGCAGCATATGTTTACATTTAGAGAGAAAGGAACTCGCCATTACCTACTGAGTGCATTTTTAGGTTATATTAAGGAATTGCCGAATTAGATAATAGACTTTAAATGTCGTTTCTTTGTTTTCAGGTAGGTTAGTGTGATATAAAATAAAACAGTGTAATTATTATCTTGTGCATGTAACTAAAATAAAAAAACTTTGTTTTCAGAGCAACGCATTTGTTTATTTGAAATTCACAATTCCTAATAAGACTAGTGTTATTGTCTTATATATATATTAAATATATCGTCGTCTAGTACCCATAACACAAGCCTTATTGAGCTTAATGTGGGACTAGTTCGATTTGTGTAAAAAAATGTCCCCTAATATTTATTAATATTATTATTATTTATTTTTTATTTATTTAAACTTTATTGCACAATACAAGAAATATGTACAAATGGCGGACTTAATGCCATAAGGCATTCTCTACCAGTCAACCAGTATTCATCATTCAGTATTATATATTAGGGGACAATTTTTTTAGACAAATCGAACTAGTCCCATCGTAATCTCAATAAGGTTTGTGTTATGCGTACTAGATGACGTAAGCATAAGCATTTAAGTATTTAAATACATATAAAACATCCAAGCCTCAGGAACAAATGTTTCTGCTCACCACAGAAACAAATGCCCTTACCGGGATTCGAACCCGGGACCTCTAGCTTCGTAAGCAGTGTCACTAAACTAGGCTAAACGGGCCGACAATTACTAAGTATAAGTGTAAGTGTTGTTGTTGTGTGTGTTGTTTATAAGAAATGTTTTATAACGTCAAATTAAATAGACCAAACTCTCTCACCAAAATGTTTCGAAATTAAGCTGTAATACCATAATTTTATTGATTTAATCAATAACATACCTATATTCACTCAAATCGCCTGGTTCGTGATAGCCCCCGCGTTCGGTTGGGATTCGATTTTGTTGCAGCGAATAACGCCGGGAATAGTCACAAAAACTCGATCGGCTATTGAATTTCCCAATGAAATACGCATAGTGAGGGCTTTTGGGACATGCATGCGTCGGTTTCGTCGCCCGAGCCGCGCATACTTGATCAGGTAGTGGTGGGAACTTGCACGTTGTGTCCCGTACTATAGGTACCTACTCATCGTTCTGTTCAATTGTCTAGCTGCCATTTGATTCACAATCTGTCTCAATTCATTTCACAAGTCACCTAGGGACTTACTTTATCACCATATTAGCCGAAGGACATCCGCTGCTGGACATAGCCCTCTCCTTGAAAGAGTGCCACAATGACCGGTTTTGCACTGCCCGTATCCAGCAGACTCTCGCGACAAACCTGGTCATCAGTCCACCTTATGGAGGCACCCAAGCTGCACCTTCCGGTAAAATACTTATTAAATTACCATATGTATTTCGGACATCAAACTTGCGCTGGTTTTATTTTTCGACAGTTTCAATATAGTCGTAGAATCCTGAAATTTGTTATGTAAGGAGATATGGAATGATCGCAAACATCGAATAATTTTATATTTACTCACTAGAAATAAAATAATATGGAGATAATTTTAATTGTATTGGCGAAATGTTAAGACATAGGTTTGTCGTACTCAAAATCTCATAGCGGGTTTACGAGTATGTGGTACTTGCCTGGAAATCCCTATTTTCCCGGCCTCAAAAGTAATGTACTATAATAATTATGTCTTGCATTTTTAATGTGGACAAACCAAAGCGTTGAAATGTGAAATGGCCAATGCAAAGATAGTTCGACCCCAGTCTCCTTTACACGTAAGATTTTTTCTTTCCACTTTAAAAATCAATTATTTAAGAATTCACGTAAAAATTTAGTAAAGTAAAGTAAATGTTATGTTTGAAAATTAGGATTTAGATAAGGTAATGCCCCAGTTCTCGACACTGAACTGGCACTTTCAATCTTACATTATCATAATGATAGAGTTAAGTTAAGGTGTCGACTATTTGGGAATTTTACCTTATATAATTTTGTGTCTAGTGTTTAGTTAACTGATTTTTCTTTTCTTTTTGTGTTCCTTGTTTTATTTATTATATTGTAATTATATTTTTGTACCTATTAAAGAAAATCATATATCCCAAAAAATATAATTATAAAAGGATTAAATCGATTTTTTTAATCAAATGTATGATCCTGTGTTAGGAGCGCTCGTGGCCCAGTGGCACCCGCGTACTGCGTGCGGTATGCGAGGTTAAGCAATGTCGGGCGAGGTCAGTCCTTGGATGGGTGACCGCTTTGAGTGGTTACTAACTGAGCGCTCCCGTGCTTTGGAAGGCACGTTAAGCCGTTGATCCCGGTTGCTGTCTTTGATAGCAGTCGTTAAGCCAAGTTAGAGGCCTCCGGGCGGCTTGAGAACTTCTAACAGTCAAGTTGCCCACTCACTTGACAAGCCTATTCCCAATAAGGTCGGTTTCCCCCTCGGGTTGGAAGGTCAGATGGCAGTCGCTTCCGTAAAAACTAGTGCCTACGCCAATTCTTGGGATTAGGTAGCGGACCCCAGGCATTCTTCAGGATGCAACTGTACTGGGAATAACGCTAGGAGGATGATGTATGATCCTGTGTATTGAAAAGCCGGATGAAATTTTAACCAGACCATTTTAAAAATTCGAAGTCTAACCCACCAGATCTAGTTTCCCGGACGTCCTATAATTTACTAGAACGAAACAGTTCTATTTTGTTTTATAATACGCTTTTATTTTGCGAAATTCCGCGAGTGGCTCCTGGGAGCGAGAGCTAATTTCAATTTCATTTAGTGCTGGCGCGTTTCCATGCATCGGCCATAGAAGAGTTTACAACGAACAGAAAGATTTATACAGCGACGGTGGCCAAAAAGCCTGCGATCTGCCTGATGGTAAGCAGACACCGTAGCCTATGGACGCTTGTGACTCCAGAAGAAACACAAGTCCGTTATAGACCCTTTATTGATTTGAGTGTTTGTTCAATCAAAATCAAAAAAAATATTCTGCAAATAGGCCACAAGGGCACTTTTACAAGTCATGACATGACTCATACAATTAAATAAATTGACAATGATAATTATTATGTTTTCAAAACAGAATTGCAGAACTAAAAAAAAGTAGACAATAATAATAATGATTTTAAAACAATAGTGATTAACAAACTCACATTATTCAATTAAAATAAACTTACAATACATTATATAAAAAAAAATTAGTGACGTATATATACGGTCTCTGTCCGAATACACAAAAGTATATACAATAAATCAATATAAACACTGTAAATAAACATAAATAAATACAATATATTCATATAAGTTACATACATACAAGAATAGATATACTACTTCATATTAAATACATACTATAATTATAGGGATGGATTCTAGTCAAATTCTTGTTTAAGCATATGCTTACGCAGCATTCGCTTGAAAGTAAACTTGCTTGGGGCTTGTCTACTCGTAATCTCGAGAGGGAGTGACTTCCAGAGACGGCTTGGCTTGTTATGCACACCCATTAATCAGCACGAGGTGGACAAGTTTTGGAAATAGGAGACACTTATATGTATGAGCGATTATTTCTTGCAACTCTTTTTATCATTGCAAGAAAGGATGAATATATAATTTCTTATGCCATCATATTACAGGATTGTAGATAAACTTGGGTTTTTCTGACGTGGGGATCATACTTCTTTTTATGACATAGGAGGCAAACGAGCAGACGAATCGCCTGATGGTAAGCGATTATTATTTTGCCTTCGTTTCGTCAGAACCTCAAAAATATTTTCTTTTTTCGTGCAATGCACAATCTGTCCCGTGTAAAGTTCTGTGTGCCTAATAAATAAATCATTCGCTGGTGTTTCTATACTAACACTGTATGCATATGCAAACAAAACGTAAGTCAAGCCTAAGTCTTCTACGGTAGACGTCGCTGTACGCCTCCCTAAGGCGTTGTAAGAAGAGTGAAGAATTTCGTGGACGAGCTTGGTTGTTCCGATAACTCAGAGGCTAGAGCGATTGGCCGCGTATGCCAGATGTCGCAGATTCGAATCTTGCCCGGAGCATTAAATTTTTCAATTTTTCCCTTTAATTTGAAATTTTCGTTAGCAGCGTTACTACTTTAGTACAAATTTAGAATTAAAACGTAAGTCATTCGAGTGTTTTTCTGTGCGGTTTGCACTCGTTACTCTTTGTCAGTAAGTGCAGAGGGCCCACGAACTCTCGGGAGCGTTTGGGTTCGCAGGCAGGCAGATTACACCCTGTCTGGGCCCCGATACGCAATTCCATTCGCTGCAAGATCCCGCATTTTATCGACTACTTACCTCTGATAAAATTGCCGCCATTCAATAGGCTAGGGGATTTATGAATGCTACTTTGTCTAATTTTTAGTTCTTTTGACGCTGTGACTTTTTTAGTCAGTTTCTTTTGTGATCTGCAGCCACGGTTATCGTAATAATATATTTTCGGAAAATGTAGATTTGTCTGTTGATATACATATCTTCAATAATATACCATTAGACTACTACAAAATCGCACCAGACAGAAAACTGGTTGGATTTCTAAATCCCTTTAGACCAGTAACCAGTGCAAATATATAATAATTACGTGCGTTGTTGTTTTGTTCGCGTGCAACTCGTTATATTATGGAAATAATTGCTATTAAATTGTCGTGAATTATCGCTCGCCCATACAAACTTCAACCCCGCTTTTCACGCCCTAAGGAATGATTTCCGGAAAAAGAACAATAAATGTCCTTTCCCGGGACTCAAACTACCTCTTTACCAAATATCATCTAAATCGATTTAGTGGTTTAAGCGTGAAGAGGTAACAGACAGACCGACAGATTTACATTCGCATTTTTAATAGTAGTATGGAACATTGGATTACAATACAAATAATTCGGATTGAATGCATTGCTCACAGTAAAGTAAAGAAGTAAAAACTCTCTTTGACGGTAGGTACTTAAAATCAGTAAACCAAGCCGATAAGAAGCTATCACTGTCCTTCGCCACTGCTCCCCATTAAGTCTTGTCTCCCGCATAATTCAAATTAGGGAAGACAGCTGAAGGCTCAATAAATAAGGCTGTTAATTTATATCTCGGAACAGTTGCGTGTCCGTTCCGTGGCGCGGCTGATTGCGTCGCCAATACAGAAGGAAGGGAGAGGACACACTGTACAGAATTTTGCAAAATGAATTATCCGGTCAAACATAAAGATAAAATAACTGCACAAGTATAGTGAGCAAGTAATGGCAGGGACACATTGTTCCCAACGCTACGCAACGTATGCAATGTATCATGCTATGACATCTGAAACTTGAATTTATATGCTTAGAAACATACCTGTCATGGGCTATATGTCAGTACAAATTAATCATTATAAATAATGTGCATTACGTTGTACAAGTTAAGAATACGGTTCATCTAACATAATAGTTGTCACTGTTGGGCGACATGTTTCGGATTATCAGAGGAATTTACCTAAGGATGATGGTTGTTATGCACGGCCGTAATGCTCCTGATGAACAATTTGTAATTTGTTGCAAATAGTAAAACATAATTCTGAATTTAATAAACGTACTTATAACAACTAACAACACATAAAGATATTAACAGTACACAGTGGTGCTACTTTACCGCACGAGTGCGGTAATCAGCAGATTACGTGCGTATGTCGAAACTTTAAAGAGCCATATGTACCGTAAAACGTTGTACGATACACGTGCGAATAGGTGATTCGCAACTCGTGTCGATTTAAAACACTTCCTTCGGTCGTATTTTAAATCATCACCACTCGTTGCTAATTTCCTGTTCTCTGCACTTGTATCGTAATGTACTATTATGTATTGTATTTGTAACAGTAGGCACAACATCTAAGAGAACAAGGTTTACTCAGTGAAAACATGGGAAAAACGAATTTTGAGTTTTTGGTCCCGCCAGCCTTTATTATAGATCTTAAGGAAGTCGTTGAAGACATTTTCGACAACTCATTCACAAACAAATAAATATACAAATGAATTATATAGGGAGGCAGCAGTGGAGGAGATAAATTATATTCAGATGGCGAATAAAGGAGGTTTAATTAATATAAAAGTTACAATGATTAACTTAATGTAACACGAACGATTTCGCGTTGTCCTAAGACCCGATGTTAGGTATCTCAAAGGCGCGCGGCGAACGTGTGCTTCCGTTTTATTAAGGCGATCAGAGTGATTGCCCAATATTGATGATGCGCTGCGGCGCGGACAACGTAATGGAGTGACGTAGGGCATACGTAGACCCGACGTGGTGCTGATGACGTTGCGCGGTGACGTATGCTGACGGTATACCGATGACGTAGCCGTGCGGTGGTGCTGTGTGTGAGGTGCGTAGCTAACACCTGCGCATAAAATACGGCTACGGTATCCCCTGCCTGTCGAACAAGGCGACTAAAAGGGGATCCCTGGGGTCGAAGACGGTCACAGTTGAGGGCTGCGATCGTCTATGGAAACCGATGGTGGGACCTACCAGAGGTGTGACTCTAGTGCGGCACTGGTGCGTTCCGAAGGAGATCTCAGAGGCGTCCGAGATGAGTTGGAAGGACCATCGGGGGGTTTTCATTCGGTGCAAGTCCCACATAACTTTCGCACAGTCCCCGCGGTGCAGTGGTATCCGTAATGGAATTTCCCCCGGAGAAAAAAAGGTATATGTATTTTATTTTTGTACTCCGTTGCTGTATTGTGCACTCCTCCTAAGCATCTCGTCAGAACTTGATTACAGTCACAATAAGTTAGCGAGTTGGGAACTCGCTATATAGCCACAATCGGAACTCGACGGAATTAGCACCCGTACCCTCAAAACCTCCATTTACACGAAATTTATTTGCTTTAGTATTTCTTCACAATTTTATTGTGAAGGTTCCGGAATTGCTTTTTAAATTGACTCTCGTCGCTTGTATTTTGTGATTTTTTGTACTAATAACATAGATTAAACGTTATTTAGGAACAAGGAACTCTAAAGTTGCTCCAAATTTCAAATAAAAAGGAAAAAAATTAATGCTCCGAGCAGGATTCAAACCTGCGACATCTGGCATACGCGGCCAAACGCTCTAGCCTCTGAGCTATCGGAACAACCAAGCTCGGACACGAAATCCTTCACTAGTTCTCTCTTAAAACGCCTTAGAGAGGCGTACAGCGACATCTACCGTAGAAGACTTCGTCCCAAATTACATTGAGAAATCGTCATTAACAATGCGCCGTCCCATATTAAATTAATGTTGTAGTATTTTTTTTTGTGGAATTAATTGTATTGTATTTTGTGTTTTTGTAGTAAGTCATTTTATTGACCGAGCGAGCGAAGCGAGCGAAGCGTCTTAGTTTCAGCTTCGACGAAAATTTTTTCGTATGTCTGTCCGGAATCCGGATGTTCTCCTCTACAGGTCGCATTTCTCAACCGATTCTCGTGAGATTTTGTGAGCAGTTTTTATGATTAGATAAAATTTTTTGGTCGGAGCCAGTTTTTGGAATTTTAGAAATTTGAAAAAAAAAATTTTTTTTTTTCGTACTTTTGTCCGGATGTTTTCCTCTACAGGTCGCATTTCTCATCAGAAATGTTATATAAAATTCTTATGTCGAGTCAATTTTTGAAAATTTTGAGGTTTGAAAAAAAAAACAACAATATTTCGTATGTATGTCCGGATGTTCTCCTCTACAGGTCGCATTTCTAAACCGATTCTCGTGAAATTTTGTGAGCAGGTTTAATGATTAGATAAAATTTTTTGGTCGGAGCCCGTTTTTAGAATTTTAGAAATTTGAAAAAAAAAAATTTTTTTTTTCGTACTTCTGTCCGAATGTTTTCCTCTACAGGTCGCATTTGTCATCAGAAATGTTATATAAAATTCTTATGTCGAGTCAATTTTTGAAAATTTTGAAGTTTGAAAAAAAAAACAACAATATTTCGTATGTATGTACGGATGTTCTCCTCTACAGGTCGCATTTCTCAACCGATTGTCGTGAAATTTTGTAAGCAGGTTTGATGATTAGATAAAATTTTTTGGTCAGAGCCAGTTTTTAAAGTTTTAGAATTTTGAAAAAAAAAGTTTTTTTTTTCTTATTTATATCGAGATGTTTTCCTCTCCAGGTCATATTTCTTATCAGAAATGTTATATACAATTCTTTTGTTGAGTCAATTCGATCGATAATATACTTACCTAACACACTCGTATTTTCAAATCAAGTAATTACCTCAATATACCTAATTTTGCGAGGTCTACAGCTCACAGAGCCACTAGTTTTTAGTTGTTTGTTTGTGTTTCTAAAGTTGTTGTTCGCCATATCTGTCCGTCTAGACTACCCTTAAACTATATATAGTACTAAACATTAATCTTAAACTGATCTGTATGTCTGCCTGTCCACTTTGAAAGCGCTCGACGTACATAAACTCGCACCATTCGCATTACCGACAATGGCTGTGCAATCACAAATGCATTAGTCCACTCTGCCCTCGAGTGGGCAGTGGGCAGAAGGCCATATGCAAACTGGAATCGAACCCGCGTCTCAAGTGCTTTATGCTCCAATAGTTACTGTAGAGGAGTAGGTGTGGTTGAAGAGAATTTAAACTAGGTATTAAGCCTTGATTTGACCAGAAGTCTATTGACTTAAGACTCCACACTTACGTCCCTGACTAGTCCATTTTCGCATTCAAACTTTGGTACCTATTGAACTTGGCAGGTTGTTAGAGTCCGCAGGAAGCTTGGTTCTCCATACAAACGTAGTTTAACTCTCATTTTAAAACGGCATGCTGGGGTAACATGAAACTTTGCATACAAAATGGGATCTGGCATATCTAGGCCGAAAATTAGTTTTTGTTGCGTGAAATTATAATGAAGATAAAATACAGCGATTATTAAGATTTTCATACAAGACCTAAAAATTTCACAAACTCGCTGTATTTTTTTTTATTCCAATTGTTAGCAACTGAAACTAATTTGCGGCCTAGATACGGCGGATCCCATTGTGTATACAAAGTTTCATGTTATTTCAGCCCGGAATTTTAAAATCAGAACGAGACGACATTTGAATGGAGAATCGAGTTCAATCGAGCGTGCGGGGGACGCTTAAAGAAAATGATCACGAAAGAGATACATGGAGGTTGTTCCATCAGCAAGCTCTGTTTATGGTTTATGGCAAGCGCAATTCTTATTAATAGTAGGTAATTTAATTTAATTTTGTATCTTAATTTGTAATTTAACTTTAACTGTAAGAGACACTGACATATTTAATGGGTAAAGTTTTTGGACCTTCAAGTACTTGTGTTAGTGTAAATAGGTACCTAGTATGATGTAATGTATTATTTTGACGGTAATGTGTAAAATCATTGCAAATAAATGAGTATGAGTATGATGAGCAAGCTCGGTCTCGAAGCTAGGATTCGGTGAAAATGATTAGGTAAGAAAATGTAAAGATTTAGGAAACTGATCTTTCTATCGAAAGGAGATTGATTCCCTAAGAAGGGTAAATTGTATGATTGCTTGTATCTTGAAAATCAATAAGGGCAATAAAGTATGTAATGTATTGTTTTAGTATTCAAAGTAAATTAAGGTACGTATGTAAATTAATCAGTAAAAAAAAATATCAATTCCTTTGGGTTGCGTTGGGAATAAGAAATAGATCACCGGGATACTACCGTCATTTTTTTTCTTCACATTAATAGGCTTCTCTGTTAGTTTATTTAGTGTTTTATCAGGATTAAAAGTTTAGGTTACCCCCTTGTTTGGCAGATTTGATGGCAGGCACTTCTATATTAGTTAGTGCTAATGCGAATTTTTATTTATTTTATTTATTTATTTCCACTTGTAATGATTTTATGAAATATATGAAACTCTGTAATCTTCATTTAAAAAAAAAGTACAACAATGTGGTTCTGCTACTTATTAGAAATAATGATCTGCTATGACAAAAAACTTGTTTCATGCCGATTTTAGCAAGTTTCCGCTCGTTACATTTCGTAAGAATTAACCGCATGACCGCTGCATCTCTGTCACTCCAATATGCAAGTTTGATAGAGATAGCACCCAGTGACATCTGGTACAAACAAGTTAAATTAACATCTATGGAGATGTTACCGGGGCCATTTCTATGTAGAAATGGCCCCGGTGATGCTCGGAAGCGGCTCGGCCTGGCCGCTTTTTAGTTAATATAAACTTTTGACGGCCGATCACGCTATGGCCGAGGCTTGGAACCAACCCGGTCTCAGCCTGACCCGGAAACGGAACGGTCTAGTGAAAATCATCCTTAAGTCTGCAACCCTAACGCCAAAAGATGCAGAGGATTATCTTAGGATACATCTGCAGCAGGTAGGCAAGGTAACTAAAACTTCTCGGGCATCTGTCTTATCAGAATCGACGATGTATCAGCATTAAGCGAACCTCGTTAAAGATCCGATAATTTGGAGCTCCGTGTTTAGGTGCAGTCGACTTTACACCTCAAGACCGGTCATCGGACACGATCACGATTATCTTATTTTGTGCCCATCTTCATAACACATGGCGAAAATAACCTCACTCACATGCTAGTCAAGCTACAAACAATTTACATGGTAAAACTATTTCTTAACCGACTTCAAGATGTCAAAAGAGGAGGTTATCAATTCGGTTGTATGTTCCGTCATTTGATACTGAACCGATTTTAAAAATTCTTTTTTTCATTATAAGTATATATAGTATATATAGTAGTAAGTTGGTTCCGATGTTGTCAAAACGCAGTTCTGATGATGGGATACATGAGGAATCGAGGAAACTCCTAAAATCTTAAAGGCAAACGTATTGTGGTTTCATGTTTTTATCAACAAATCGAGCATTTTTATACAATAATGAGACATTTGATAAAGTGGAACTGCTGATGATGATCAGAACAGAACTCTTTAACGACTAAAAGTTTACGTTTGGCGATTTGTCCTCCTAGCTGTGTTTGTTAAGCAAGTTCTATTTTCACGATTAATTTTTGACATGCTCGAGTTCTGATGACGGGATCCATGAGGAATCGAAGGAAATCCTCAAATGTGAAAGGCACACATATAGTGATTTTAGTATTTTCATGATCTAGTCAAGCATTTTCTTAAAAAAAAGTGACATTTGATGAAGTGGACTGCTGATGATGATCAGAACGTAACTCTTTAACGACGCATAGTTCACGTTTGGCGCATTGTCGTCTTTGCTGTGTTTGTTAAGCAAGTTATATTTTCAAGACAATTATTTGTCAAGCTCGAGTTCTGATGATGGGATCCACGAGGAATCGAGGGAACTCCTCAAATGTAAAAGGCATACATATAGTGATTTTAGTATTTTCATAAATAAATCAAGCATTTACATGTATATAAGTGACATATGATGAAATGGAACTGCTGATGATGATCAGAATGGAACTCTTTAACGACGCGTAGTTCACGTTTGGCGATTTATTGTCTTCGTTATGTTTGTCAAGCAAGCTAGGTTTTCAAGGCACATTTTTGTCAAGCTTGAGTTCTGATGGAGGATTCCATGAGGAATTGAGTCTTCTACCATTATAAACATACAGCCGTTTTTATTTCATTATATGGAATCTAAGAGTGCACCATCTAAGTATAACAATCTTTCACAAAATCTACATCTAAGTATAACAAATTATAGATTACCTTGTCTTCGTGGTTGGTGGAAAACTGGTTTATTGGACATTTTACTTTGGGTGGTCCACACATATTGCGGACAGTCAAAATCTGGAGCCAGATATAGTAACATTAAATATCCTTAAATCGATCATGAAATAGCACACTGTTCTGAGTATATATCATATCATTCGTCGTCATACACAATAAACATCTCAAATATTTTGGACTATACATATATATATATATACTATAGGCATTTAAAAATGAAATAATGGGACATCGACGCTTTTTCAGTGTTTCGAATAACTGGCCGCGAAATCGCCGTAATACAACACCTTTCGGCCAGAACTCCTCCTTCATGTAGGACATTGTAGGTCGACAGATTATCGCATATAATGATCCACCCTAGTTCCCTGTGCCACCTGATAGGTAGCACGTCATGTAACGCAGCATGTAGCGTGTACCTGAGCGTGGCCTACGCCCCCTCTCCGTGAGTTGTAAACGGCATCGCCTTAACAAAAGACAAATGCGCCCCTTACCTGTGCAAGTACTTGCTAGGTACGTAATCAAGACTAATATCTTGCCAGTGAGGAGAGCTTTGATCAACGGCGCTTCTAGTGGTTAACGTGTTCTTTAAACTACTTGTATCGTTAACTAAGGAGAAAGTTTTAAAAATAAGTCATACCTTTTATATCGCAGGCACCGCGCCTTATGGACGCCTGAATCTCCATTATTTGTTATCTATGAAAATCGACATTAGTATGTACACTTAGCCAAGTTAATATACACAAATAATTGCCAGTGTGTTAGTCACGTGATTTCAATATGTTACACACACTCAATCTGGACCTGGGTATGTCCTAAAACTACGTCCCGTTTCACCAGTGGATAGACAGCAGCATCCTTTTATGACGGTGCAAATTACTGTGATCGCTAACCCGCATGCCAAGCGTGGCAATTACGGCATTTCCCCCATGGAAGGTACAACAAATAAACGGCCCCTAGGTTAAGGCCCCCGACAAGGTGGACTGACGATGTGGTCAAGATCACAGGAAGACGTTGAATGAGGGCGGCGCAGGAACGGTCATTGTGGAATTCTTTGGGAGAGGAAGTCATGTCCAGCAGTGGACGTCTTTCTGCTGATATGATGATGATGATGACTCAATCTGATACATTCTTACGCTTGTTTGCCACCGACATGGTATAAAATATATATTTAGTTTAGTTATAAGTAAAAAAATTGTATTGTAATTAAAAGAAACGGCAAGGCTCCTTAACTCAAAAAATGTTTTATAATTAAGATTAGTAGTTAAGTTTGTTCAAAATTACCTAAATCTTATTATGAAATAAACAGTTTAATTTTTTTTTATCTATGTCATCTCCAATGGACTTTGAGTCTATTAAAGACTATGCAAGCATAGACAAATAGGGAGCCAACGCCTTTCGTTGCTGTGTGAACCTATACGGGACCGGATACTGGAGCTTCGCAGGTTAAAACCAAAAATAAAAGTTTTTTTTTGTGTAGGCCGGCAAACACCTAAAACAAATGCTTCGTCCAAATGACTGTAACTGACAAACAGCAGTCATAAATCAAAAACATTATATCAAGACCCATAATGCCAAACCCTTTAAACTCCCCACGAAAGGCTATCGCAAATTTTAACCGGCCAACATAACGCGGCAAAATTCAGAACACTAGTGCTCGTCAGCCAGGCGGTGGGTGCCCGTGCAAATTTAATTTGTACGAATAAAATCCGGATAGCGACGCCGCCGTGCGTGAAATTGGTCAGGGCCGGTCATAAATTATAACCGGCACCTAATGATGTATGGGACAATATGCGGAGCAATGAACGACGTAAGTCGCGGTGTATTTGTTTCAATAATGTGTCATTTGGTATGATTTTTCCGGACCAACAGGGAACAAATTGTGAATGAAAATGGTATAGGTATGAACTGCATGGTGTTAATAGAGTTCAGGAAAATTATCGTAACCTTTACATTTCTAATAAGTTCAATGTTCATATTTAAAATAGTCTATATATATTATCTTTGTCAATATCGGCATGAAGATTTATTTTTTTACAAAATGTTTGGCTAAATCACGATCGTATTTTTTTAAATATCGCTACGTAATTTTATAAAACTATAAGTTATATAAAAGTACCTAAATTATAAAACTAAAAGTCTACGATTTTTTATAAAAAAATATTTATTTTACCCTGCACCAATTGGATTTTTTACTATATGAGAAATAAAATTCAAAATTGTAAAAGAGGGTAGGTTTTATTACAAGTACTAATTTTATAATTACTTTTGAAATTTACACTTTTTTATTAGTGCAAAATTTTAGTGCCAATAAATAATTCGCATAGTTAGTCGTGATTAGCGATTATTATAAGTATAAGCTACTTTTCAAAATAGTGTTTACGACCGCATTGAAACATTTTTCTCATTATTCTTGAAAGACATTTAAGTATAGCTACCTACTTCACGTAGTTTTCATCGTCTTAATAAGAAGGTTTATTACGCTTCAGATTTAACAGCAACCAACTCGGCGGCAAGTTTGTTCGTTTGCATTTTTATTACTTTGTAATTCCACCGCGATATTAAAATGTACCCTCCGCAGACTCGCAATTAATAACTGTTCGAATTGATTAGGTGGTTTATAAAATTTGGGAGGGAATATTGCACGGGTTATCTTTAGAATATTACAACACTAGTCTCAGCCTGCGACTGCGTACGCAAGTAAGTGAAATAAAGGCTACTTGTATTCGTCCTGCTAATAAGTAGTCAAAAGTCAAATAATATAAGATTTCAAGCTACTATAAGGTTGGGAGTCGGGAGACGTATTGATACCACCAGATTCTAAGTAAGACTGCTGTTTATTCATAATAAGCATGGTTAATATAGCATTGTAATACATGTTCATAACTATCTATAGCTCTATACACTACACTACTTTGGTCATTGATATTAGAATTACTGTTAACTTGTGTGTTGTGTGTAAGTTACTGTTCTAGTCAAAACACTCTTATTTATGCTGTTCTGTGTGAAATGGTGCTTGCAACGGCGCTGAAATATGGGGAACTCAAAATAGGTAAATACCCCGTTCTAAACAGTAAAGTCGAACGTCAAGCAGTATCGTCTTCTAACAAAAAGTGTGAATCTTAAGAGGGCGCAGTACGCTCGGTTCTCCATACAAACGTAATTACGCTCTCATTTTAAAACGCCATGCTAGAACAACATGAAACTTTGTATACACAATGGGATCCGGCATATCTAGGTCGGAAATTAGTTTCTGTTGCTAGAAATTGTAAAAGAAAAAAAATACAGCGGTTTTTTGAGTTTTTCCTTAATCCTTA
This sequence comes from Notocelia uddmanniana, assembly GCA_905163555.1. Lineage (NCBI taxonomy): Eukaryota > Metazoa > Arthropoda > Insecta > Lepidoptera > Tortricidae > Notocelia > Notocelia uddmanniana. The sequence continues at coordinate 32,720,568 of LR991055.1, forward strand.
ATAACCGCTGTATTTTTTCTCCATTATAATTTCAAGCAACAGAAACTAATTTCCGACCTAGATATGCCGGATCCTATTGTGTATACAAAGTTTCATGTTATTCTAGCATGGCGTTTTAAAATGAGAGCGTAAATACGTTTGTATGGAGAACCGAGCGTACTGCGTTCTCTTAAATTAAAGGGGATGGTTGAAAAATCCAATGCAAACCGGTTCGAATCCTGCTCGGAAAACTACATTTATCAGCTTTTTAACTTAAAATTCATATTAATTGTTTATTAATTTTTTGGACTTAGGAGAATGGTTCTCATTTTAAAACGCCATTTTGAATTAACATGAAATAGTAGATTATACACTAAGGGGATAAAGCACTGTTTTATGTCACGGGAGCGAATTGAATCCCGAACGTAACGAAGGACTCATAATTTAACTCCTGAGCGTAGCGAGGGAGTAATAAGTTAATTCCTGAGCGAAGCGAGGGAATTAAGACTGAGTCCTGAGTGCAATGAGGGGTTCAACCGCCCAAGACTAAAACAGTCTTATCCCCGAGGTGTATACTCTACTTTTCACACCTTATGCGAGACAAAAAAACAGGCTCAGTAGATATACACCACAGGCTACTTGGCTTCTTTGTAGCTGACAAATATTCAAAATAGACCAGAAGCACTGATTCAGACACAGACTTTACGCCTTTTACAGCTTTCCATTTGTCAAAATCGTTGTAGGCTTTTAGGTATTTTTCCTTTGACTTCTCTGGCAGCAGATTGCTGACAATGCCTATGGCATCTAATTTGATAAACTCAGGAGTCAAAACACTTTCATCACTCGACATTTTCAATATTATTTTTGAAATTAAATCTTCTATAGGCACCTACAAGAACTCGATTTGTTCGTCACGCGTGAACAAATGAAGGCGCGCGACGTTCCAAATTCGAAAGCACAAGCCGTGGTCCTAGATTCGAAATTCGAATTTCGAACACCGCGCTCCTCCGGACCGGGGTTCACACGGAGGCAAACTTCATTTATTTTGTCAAATCAAGTAGGCCATGGCCTAGGACAAATTGTGTTTAGCAAAATTAAACTTTATGCATATAGTAATAAGAATTATGAAAAGTGAAATCATATTATTAACCAGCGGGTTATAATGAAATTCAGTACAACATTATAACCCGGCTAATACCAAGGGATTTAATGTCTTGCTTTCGGTAGGGTTTACATGACCTATAATTCGGCATTGTCGAGCATGTGGTTTGAAAATGTATATACACAATTGGATCCGCCATATCCAGGCCGGAAATAAGTTTCTGTTGCTAGAAATTGTAAAGTAATAGAAAAAATACAGCCAGTTCTTGAGTTTTTTAGGTCTTTTACTTTAATAATAGCTGAATTTCTTCTCCACTATAATTTCAAGCAACAGAAACTCATTTTCGAACTTATAGGTATGCCGAACTAGACATCCCATTGTGTATACAATTTATCATATTATTTCACCATGGCGTTTTAAAATGAGAACCAAACTACTGTATACAATTTATCATATTATTTCACCATGGCGTTTTAAAATGAGAACCAAACTACTGTATACAATTTATCATATTATTTCACCATGGCGTTTTAAAATGAGAACCAAACTACGTTTGGATGAAGCATCGATCGTGCTGGCGACCGAAAGAAAGAAAGATGAAAGTTTATGCTCACAAGCTATAGCAGAGCCATTACTATATCTATACTATATATCTGAACATCTGCCTTACTACCGATCAAACGATCTCCCAAAATGAATTTACAATAAAACGATCTCCTGTGTTATCAATTTTATTGACCTGGTATTGAAACATAATGATATTGACATATTCGACTCGCGACTTTCGATTTTCAGGAGGCAGATAGTCATAGTACTTGGTCAAAGTACTCAGCCGCTTAAATCAGCTTGAATTGGTTTTTGATTGATTTGTATTTCTATTTTAGTCATGTGTCTACTCAATTATTTATTAGTAGCTTGCTCAAATATATTATATTATTATTATGTATGTACCTAGTTTAGTGTAGTTTTAGTTTTACGCTCGCTGTTACTTTTAATCACGCTGTGCATACATATTTTGGATAGCATTCAAATCAATACCTTCGAACTATTTTATTTTTCTGTTAATGAATTTTGTCTGTTTTGTGTGCCTATTAAATAAATAAAAAATCTCCTAAAATGAATACGTAGGTGATAATATGACGACATTCGGAAGACCCAAGCAATCACAATAATTCCCCAACTACCTTCGAAACTAAACGAAAGCACTTGACGTAAACTTCACACCTATTTGAGCCCTTAGTCTGCAGTTTTAGTCGTATAATAACGCGGTAAAAAGCGTGTTTTACGGGAAGATTGTCCCCCTCCTGTCTGGCAAAGATGTAATAGCGCTTAAGCAACAGAAGCGCCTTAACTTAGTCACATAAAGCTTAAAAATATAAGGACCTCTGTGATGCGCGCGTATTGCTTATTATTTTTTCTACTCCAACATTATAATTTGTCAATTTAATGACTGACAGCAGTATTAAAACCATAAACTTTGTATGTTACAGTGTTAAAACAATAGACAAGTCATTATATGACGTTTGGGGGAATCATAATGAAAATCCATACATTATTATTATGATACAACTGTTTTTTTTTAAATGAGGATGCTTACTCTATGCCCATATTCATCCACCACATCGATTTTTAATTTAAATCAAATTATTTTCCTGTCGTAGAAAAATTGTTGTATGCAGCGATACATAATTAGGTCTTATAATTATCGAGTCTTGAATAACAAGTGACTCTCGAATTTTAAGAACCCTTATTACGAGTATGTAAGTGTTGCAAAAAATGCTATTTTAATAGTCGCTCTAACCACAGAGGTGATTACTTAACGGTTTCGAGAGTGCGTAATGTGGATTTGATATAAATGTCATTTTCCACACTAAAAGTGATAGTAAGGTCTAACGTAAGTTTGACACGTTACATATACAACTAGCTGAGGAACAGCATACCAGAACACGTGATATCACTTCAGATCTGTAAGCTCATTATTATGAGCAGATCAGACTACTCTTAGGGACGTCGTAATAGGCGATGATTGTAATTAATTTTGCACCACACCTTGCCAAAAAGCGCGTTTTTCCGCAAGCTGCGCGTCTGGAAAAACCCACGTTTTGGCCAAGTGGTGACGTAAAATTGTGTACAAAACACGGGTCGTAAAACAGAAAGCCCTCTCGCATATTTATGACCCTCGCCTGCGGCTCGGGCCTCAAACATCTGCGATATCGGCCTTTCTTTATTTTACAACCCTTGTATCGTAATAGTACATTACGATACAAGTGCAGAGAACAGGAAATTCGCAACGAGTGGTGATAAATTGAAACTCGACCGAAGGGAGTGTTTTAAATCGACACGAGTTGCGAATTACCTGTTCGCACGTGTATCGTACAACGTTTTACAGTACATAGGGCTCTTTAAAGTTTCGACATATGCACGTAATCTGCTGATTACCGCACTCGTGCGGTAATGTAGCACGATATGTACTGTAAATAACTATTATTATGCTAGTACTTAAAAAACTACCCTTCCCTGATAACTTACGTACAGTTAGCGTCAAAACTAGGTACGCATTTGAAAAGTTCAAAAGTCGTTAAGGGGGATAACAGTTTTTGACAGCTTAAGAAGAAGATCGACATTTATTCACTGCACAAAACAAAAGACACACAGATACAAAAGGAAGAAAACTCACATAGAATAGAACGTGTGCTTTCGCGGCTTCATATGCGAAGCTACTTTTGATGCTGATTGTACCTTTTCGTTTCACTAGTCTGTATTAGTTAAAACGGGTTTTTTTCCCGCCCACATTGTAGTAACTCAATGTTTAGGTTTAATGGACAATGTTGAGCCAAAACGGTTTATGTGTTTTTTTTTGGACAACCTCTTAGCCTTGTCGTTTTTATATTTTTTTGCTGACAATCCTAGGTTCGAATCCCGGCCTGGGCAAATGTACAGTGATGAGCATGAATACGATATATTTGTTGCTGAGTTTTGGATCTTTTGTATGCATTTCCCAAGTATTTATATCTAATAAATGTATCGCCCTTTAGTACCCATAACACGAGCCTTATTGTGCTTATTATAAATGAATCCCTAATGTTTTTTTTCTTATAGTCATAGTCATAGTATTTATTCATATAACAATACAGGTATTGTGTTTGAAATACATTTGCAATTTATTACATAGTTACATACTAAGAATAATAATAATAATATTAGAGAAGAAAAAAGAAAGTCACAGAAGCAAATTAAAAATGTCAAATATCAAGGAAAGTAAACTACAAAAATAATTAAAATTAAACACTGTAAAATATTTCATCGATTGTGTGAAAGCAAACTTTCAATAAAAAACTTTTTAATTCCCTATGAAACAAAGAGTTATCCGTGATGATTTTTAATTCAGTAGGCAACCTGTTAAACAGTTTTATGGCTTGGTGAGCAGCGGAATGCGCAACGACTTTGAGTCTAGGATAGAAGCTAAGCTTATAACTGTTATATCCAAAAAATAGTGCTAACAAGCATTAATTAGATAGTACTATTTACGTAGTTATGTTTTGTCGCCTCTACATTACTAATCTTTGTCACGTCTCTGGTTCGCATGTGCCGAGATGGTATTACACTAGACGCCGATGGCTCTCATACCAAATTGTACAGTTTGTTCATCCTCATACAAATACGCCGTTAGGACACGCTACAAGATTGCCTTTTGTTTCAATGCTGATTACGAAATATTGGACGTGACAGCTTATACTAATCTAAGCTGGATATACGTGCAACACGTTTGTGAAATCAAAAGGCAATATAAGTGAACTAAACTGTCTACAATCACTATACCTCGTGTGATTATAAGTTTTGAGACGGCTAAATACTCGTTCTTTTTTATATACCTACCTATAAATATTTTGTTAATTTTACTTGACAATAGTTTCATTCATAAAAATAAATAGGTATTATTTAAACTGCGTTCCAATATTTTATGTTGGATGTCATTTATTGCGTCGGCTACACCTAGATAATAAGCGCGCGAGACACGAAAACTTTCTTTTAGATTTTTTTTTACGGTGTTCTTCAAAACTTTGTCAAAAACGCAGTTATTTTGACAAATAAACGTGTCAAATAAACTTTAAAAAGTGATTCCAATAGTGCATCTGGTAAAAGCATAGTTTCACCACCTAGTATTCAAAATTGAAGGAAAAGGCTACCTCGTACATATTAATCGACCGTATCGTGAACCTCGCAGTGTAATAAGGTTGCAATACATTCTGTGGAGTAGTTGGAACATCTGTCGACATTTCGGTGTACAATTCGTCGTTCCGCGGCCTTAACTTTCTTTCTACCATAGACATTAACTTGTCAGTGAAAAAGGCGTTTGTCGTTTCGCCAATTTAAATAAACTCCCTTTACTTTTGTCAGCTACAGTACAGTGATTCAATGAAAATGACCCCTGACAGAAATATTTTCTGTAATTGATTTGTTTAAAACAATATTCGTCTCAAAACTTATGATTTCATTTATTTATTGATTGCTAACCATGGTATTATAAGATTGTACAAGACGTATACAGTGCAGCATGGACCCTGTTAGGGCAAAGCAGTAACCTACAACTAGATTAACATATGGTATAAAATATAAAGAAATTTTTTGCTTAACTAAACAAAGAAACATCGAGATGGGTATTTATAATATTTAAATTTACAATTTCCATGTTACGTGTTCATATATTCTTTCACAGTGTAAAAAGCTTCAGACAGTAGATAGTTCTTTAATTTTTTTATCAAAAAGTGTATACATCTCTTCATCTGATATTTCTCTCGGTAAGCCATTATACCTATATCTTTATTGACATGGAATGTGGTCCTTTGGAGATCATTTTGAGTTTCGTTACGGTCGTTTGCACCAGTTTGTTTCTGGGTCGCAAATTATGGGTTCCTTTACACAGGTCCTTCGCTTGATTGTAAAGACTAGGATGTTTCCGCACGAATTGGCATGCCTCAAGAATATATAAAGATGGTAGTGTCAAGATTTTTAGCTTTACAAACATCACACGAGGTACATATCATCATCATTATCATCAAATTAGCTGATGGACGTCCACTGCTGGACATAGGCCTCCCCTAAAGAGGGCCACAATGAACGGTCCTGCGCCACCCGCATCCAGCGGACTCCCGCGACCTTTACCAGGTCATCAGTCAACCTTGTGGGGGCCTACCCACGCTGCGCCTTACATACATATAACTTAAGGTAAATGCTCTCTGTATTAGACATATAAAGACTCATTAATTGGCACCCTATTTTCCCTTATGGCTAATGAATTAAGATTGAATTTATCAAGTACTCAAAGTCGCCCAAAGAGCAAAGGAGAGGGCTATGCTGGGAGTCTCGTTGCATGATCACATCAGAAATGAGGCCATCCGCTGTAGAACCAAAGTAACCAATATAAACCTCCGGATAGCTAACCTTAATTGGGAGTGGGCAGTCGCGCATATCACGTAGAACCGTCGTGTCACGAAATAGAACTCATCATCATCCTCCTATCGTTATTCCCAGTACAGTTGCATCCTGAAGGATGCCTGGGGTCCGCTACCTAATCCCAAGAATTGGCGTAGGCACTAGTTTTTTTACGGAAGCGACTGCCATCTGACCTTCCAACCCGAGGGGGAAACTAGACCTTATTGGGATTAGGCTTGTCAAGTGAGTGGGCAACTTGACTGTTAGAAGTTCTCAAGCCGCCCGGAGGCCTCTAACTTGGCTTAACGACTGCTATCATAGACAGCAACCGGGATCAACGGCTTAACGTGCCTTCCAAAGCACGGGAGCGCTCAGTTAGTACCAACTCAAAGCGGTCACCCATCCAAGGACTGACCTCGGCCGACATTGCTTAACCTCGCATACCGCACGCGGTACGCGGGCGCCGCTGGGCCACGAACGCTCCTTCACGAAATAGAACTAACTCCACATAATGCCGGTTAATACCGTTCAAACACCAAACATTCGCAATGAAAATAATTAAATAAAAATGCTGTCCAATCATAATCACCTGTGCATTTAACTGACAAGATGGCTATCACGTTCTGTCAAGTGAGCTACAAATTGGATGCTAGTTGAAGTGGCCAGTTAAGTGACAGTCAATTTCATACGATAACCAAAGAAGTCTTAACCATTGAATACTGATTATCTCATTGTCGGGGCGTCTAGCCTTTTCGTTGGCCGACCGACACGACTATGACTGGCAGACTTACTGACAGCCCATTTCGAACGACTAATTCTAAATTCAAAGACCTGACACGACTTGAAAAAAACAGAAGACTTGGACAGTACGACTCAGACAGCGGACGAGACGCGTCCACCGACCACGTTACGACAGCCGTAGACAGCGGCGACATAAAGACAATCAATTGTACACGACAAGACCGCACACTCATAACAGAATGTTATTACGTAGCACAGTTGTTTTCCTGATTTTCTCCAAAAACTAACAAACTTTAAATTAGTCTTATACTTAAGTCTACTTCTAAGGAAGACTACTATCAGCTCTGAAAGTATTAGCATCTAATTTGGAAGCACCTTATATTTATTTGGCCGTGTTGTGTGTTTGGCTGCAACACCGTCTACCAAGATTTTTCCCATCCAACAAAACATTTTCAATGCCCCCTGATGAACATGTCTCCGTCCTCACTAGGAAATTGAATCGCGCCGTCCCGGTATCTCGTTTATCACTGAAATCGTTGGCGATACCTCCAAAACAATTGCCAGCCCTCATACGCATTGGTCCAAATTACATTTCCAATTCATGAAGGCATTTTTTCCCTTTCTTTTCCCTTTGCAACTCCCACTTTGCACCTCACGATCTTTTCCTATGAATAATTTTTCGAAGTTACTTGTTGACTTAATTTTATATCGGTTCGGTGTTAACGGCTGGAATGTTGTTTTTTAACGTTTGCTATAAATATTGCGTTTATTCTTCTCGTGTGAAATGAAAATATAATTCATGCTTATAGATACTGGTGTATTACTTTTAGGCAACTTCCTGACTGGGGCGTGAGCGATATGCTATTAGTACCTATTTTGCTCTTTGACGTGAATTTACCGATGTGAGATTTCCTCACTTGACGAAATACAGTCAGTATTACGTTTGCGCAGTAGTAATACCATGCGCAGAAGTGGGCCAGTACTGCATTGATATCGGTTGACACTGACAGCTGACAGTTTTCTCATATCGTACCGCCTCCGCATCGACAAATCAAGAAGGCACCTTATTCAACGCTAGGCGGTTACTTTTAGAGCGAGGTATGTACACACTGATGTGTTCAAAGCATAAAACGGAAAAAAAACAACCCTCCAAAATAAAATGAGCAAAATATAACAGGAATACATCTAATAAAAAAAAAATACGTTTCGCTTTAGGCAGGTTTTATTTATTTGGGGCGCTAGTCGGGTAACCTCCACGGGTGTCTGGGCTCTTCCAGTTCCTCTGGACCCTCGCGGGTCTGGGGGAAGGGGAAGGGTTCTGGCCGGTGCGCCCTGGAGGCAACGGTAAGTGATTCATCTTTGGAGGGATCGCTTACCGGTGCTACCAATAACCCGGAGACGGGGTCGCTCTGGGTATTCCTCTGTTTAGCGGAGGACACTCCAGATGCGACCAATGGGGGGATGGGGGGTTCCACATCAGGGAGTCGCATGACACCCCAGGTGCGGCGAGAGGGACAGGCCATGCCGTATGCCTGTTTAAAGAATTACGGACCCGTAACCCTGACTTCGGCAGAGGGCCGCTATAGTCGGGAGCGGGGGCTGTCACCGTCAGGCCGGGGCCGGGTGGTGGCTGCGAGGGAGAAAACCTCTATAAAAAGTTACAAGGGGACCTGAGAGAGTGAATCCGGGGTTTTTCACTTTCTCCTGGCGTGGAGGTCCTTTGGTCGGCAAGTGTGTGGTGTCGCCCTGCACGCTTGCCGTTGGGTAGGGGGCGCAAGCCTCTACCGAGAGGGGACAGCTTCGGCTGTCGCAGCAGGCGGTGTTCGCGGTTGTGTGCCTTGGCGATCCCGTGTCACCGCCACTAATGCTGTGTGATGGGCATACCCTTGTGGTTCTAGACGGTAGTCCGGGCGGTTCCCGGGAGTCCGTCATACCTGTCCTAGTTCCCCGGCTAGGCGGGATGCGTAAAGGCATTTCCCCAGGAAAAAAAAAAGGTTTTATTTATTTATCGTACATCCCTCCTAGCGTTATTCCCAGTACAGTTGCATCCATGCCTATTTATCGTACATATGACAATCATTTTAAACAGTGAGATCTTCAAGAAGACGGTACGGTTGCCAGTTTTGTTGCACTTTTAGCACCACCCAGGGGTCACGTGTAGGGTACCGGTGGGTACTGCCTACGAGGCTACGAACGTGTTGCAACTTCAACCTCCCTTGTCAAGTCAGTTGGCAACTTGACTATTAGATATTTTCAAGCCGCCCGAAGGCCTCTAAATTAGCTTAACGACTGCTGTCATAGCCAGCAGCCGGAATCAAAGGGTTAACGTGCCTTCCAAAGCACGGGAGCGCACAGTTAGTAACCACTCAAAGCGGTCACCCGTCCAAGAACTGGCCTTTGCCGACGTTGCTTAACCTCGCATACCGCACGCGGGCGCTTCAAGGCCACGAGGCAACTACCGTAACTACTACTCCTTCTACCTTTTGGTTCGCTAACAGTTCTATTACGTATAAAATTATACAAGCTATCGTTCAGAACGTTTCAACTCACTTTCTGCACTAGAGCGAGATATTTTGTCAAACATGCACCAGTTGAAATCTCAAGTGTAGTGGCAGTAGCATCGCAAACGAGCCAGCTTGGTAATTGGAAGGAATATGTACTGGCAAACTCTGCTACCTGCTGTGCGATTCATAGCCTCTCTCGATTCACTTCACGAAGCACCCCAATATATATCTAGACCCCATTCCAAGCACTGTCTCAAATAAGTGTAATAGGAGAAACTAGGTATGCAATGCAGTTTTCTGGTTGCAAATGTTGAGCTGAGCTCGTCTACCCAGTCTCAAATTCCCTAAAGCTTGAAACCCACAGAGCGCGGCACAGCTTCGTTGCGTGGCGGAGGCAGTTTTTTGGTGAAGCGAACGCGGCGAATATTTTTGAATTGAATTGGACGTCCCCCGGTCCAATTCAATTCAAAAATATTCTTTATTCAAATAGGCCTAGCAACAAGCACTTTCGAATCGTCAGTTATAACATATATTAACATATATATTAATTAATTATTTAGAGCAATTTATTGATGCTATTATTATTCTTTACAATAAATATTGTATTGTTGTAGACATGTCAAAATAAGAAATAATTATGTAGTAAAATTCACAATAGGATCGTCAAAACATAAATAATAATAATAATAAAATAAATAAAAAAAAATGTATAAAAAATAGAAATCTAGACAGTTTCTAGAATAAAATCAATATGTCAAAAGCCTACCAAAAAATCCGCTCAGTATTTGGCAGCACGGTACAGCGGAGGCGGCGTGTGTGACATATGAAGCAGTAATGACAGTCGATAGTTTCGGAAAGATCAAAAATGCTACACCGCCTCCGCGCCGTACCGCGCCGCGCCCGCTCTGTGCGTTTCGACCTTGACAGTTACTCGCTTAGCATTAGTTTTTCCTCCGTAGTATGTCTGATTTTCAATTTTTTTAAATATAAACCATCGTCACGATGTCACCTATCAATATGCAAAATGTGAGCGTGAGCAGTTGAAGCGTCTAGGAGGCGTACGAACTCAAACGAAATACATATGTTGCCTGTTCGCTTCGCTCAGCTCAATAACTTACATTGGTTTCCCCACAGACATCAGAGAAAAGCAGACTCGCAGTATTAAGCCAGATAAATTTTCATATAGTTGTCTCTTTAATCCTTATGGTGCACCAAAATGAGTTAGAATGCGACAGATAGTACAATCATTTGCGGCTTGTAATAAGTTGTCTCCACTTGAAAGCACACCAGGATCTCAAATCCCATATAAACTTAACACACCACAACGTCAGTTCAGTACAATTTTCAGTTATGAAGACGGAGACACTGACAGGTGAAGATGTGTCAGACGACACTTATCTGTCTCTCTCAAACTTTCTGATTTGTGCGTTAGTGAGAATAGATCAGATGGACAGAAATCGTTCAACTTAAATGAGCGGATCTGCTTTGCTCTGATATCTGTGGGTTTCCCTCACTGATCGTGTGCCTGTCGTGAATAGCGCGGCGCTGCGCTCGCAAATTGTCCGAAATATATTAGGTAACCTAGCACAGGATGTGAACCTGAAATTCTGAAAACCCTTGTGAACATTTTCATCTGCTGTTGAAAGAAACTTTTCTGTTGGGAGCATTTTAATATGTAAATGGCTGAAACTAAATGTCAATGTAGTTGGTCCCATACACACATTTAATCCCCTTTAAAAACTGGTTCGAATGGTATCATTAATATTTTTAGTCAACAAGCCTACCTTATTACACGGAAGGTAGCTCCTCTACAAAATATATAATAAAATTCCTGATTGTATAAAAAATGAGCAATCCTATAATATATTTCACAATAAACTTAAATCGTGGCTTATTAACAAATCATTTTATTCATATCAAGAATTCATGACAAATTGATAGTAATATTGTAGACATATACTATACCTGATAAATTTTCTTTAAAATATTATAGAAAATTGCTGTCCTCCAATTAAAAATACAATTTATTGATTTTATAAACATTATTATTGATTTAAATTATAATTATGTTATGATTGTTTAGGTTTTTTATGTTAAATTGAAACTGAATGATAAATTAAATATAAGATAATTTAAATGTAAAATAGTTTTAAGTAGTACTTAATATCTTATTTGCTATGCCCTATTCAGGGTCCATGCTGTTCTAATCTAAATGTAACACCTGTGTCTATATGTAGCATGGATTGCAATAATAAATAAATATAGTGGTCGGAGAAAATGGGCACTTTCCATTCCGCCCGACCTCATTTGGCATCAAGAAACCAGCTCATTACACTTTAAACGTATCAGTGCATTTAAAAACAATTTCATTAACAATATCGTTAAGGTAGGAAATTAAAACAAGCTTCCCGGTGCACGGCTGATGCCTAATGAACCGATGCCTTTTAATCCAGCCATCGTATTCTCACACAATACTAAAACGGCGCAAGCGCACACGTATTCGAAACAAATTATTCCTTTTCCATTTGAAATTGAAGCATTTATTCTCAGTATCCTTGGTTTTATTAGGTCGTATGTGTATAGAGATTGTAAGCGTTTTTAAGCCTTTTTCGATAAGGTTGGGGTATTTATTTACGGAAGCGTTTAATCTCTGAACTGGATTACATTACAAATTTAAAGCGTCCTGATTGGTGCAAATGCAAAGCTTGTGATTGGTGGGAATTGTCGCGCTTATTGACTGCCTGTTTATTTTTACTGTTGTCAATTGGTTTTAATCGCTGTTCTCTTTTATGGGTGCGTACTTTTTAGGGTTCCGTACCCAAAGGGTAAAAACGGGACCCTATTACTAAGACTTCGCTGTCCGTCCGTCCGTCTGTCACCAGGCTGTATCTCAAGAACCGTAATAGCTAGACAGTTGAAATTTTCACAGATTGTGTGTTTCTGTTGCCGCTATAACAACAAATACTAAAAACAAAATAATAATAATAATTAAGAGGGGCTCCCATACAAAAACGTGATATTTTTTCGCCCTTTTACATGGCTACCACTCGCCGAGGTAGATTTTAAGAACCGTAATAGCTAGACAGTTGAAATTTGCACAGATTATGTATTTTTATTGTGGTTACAAGAACAAATACTACAATCAAAATAATAATAATAATTATGGGGGGCTCCCATACAACAGAGTAGTTGTAGGCGTTTTTTTAGGGTTCCGTAGTCAACTAGGAACCCTTATAGTTTCGCCATGTCTGTCCGTCCGTCTGTCCGTCCGTCCGTCCGCGGATAATCTCAGTGACCGTTAGCACTAGAAAGCTGAAATTTGGTACTAATATGTATATCAATTACGCCGACAAAGTGGTAAAATAAAAAGTGGAAAAAAATATTTTATTAGGGTACCTCCCCTATACGTAAAGTGGGGAGTGTTTTTTTTTTTCATTTTAACCCTAACGTGTGATATATTGTTAGATAGGTATTTAAAAATAAATAGGGGTTTACTAGAATCATTTTTTGATAATGTTAATATTTTCGGAAATAATCGCTCCAGAAGTAAAAAAAAATGTGTCTCCCCCCCCCTCTAACTTTTGAACCATAAGTTTTAAAAATATGAAAAAAATCTCAAAAGTAGAACTTTATAAAAACTTTGTAGAAAAATTATTTTGAACTTGATAGGTTGAATAGTTTTTGAAAAAATTACAAAAACTACGGAACCCTACACTGAGCGTGGCCCGACACGCTCTTGGCCGGTTTTTTTCTTGTACGGAACCCTTCGTGCGCGAGTCCGACTCGCACTGGGCCGGTTTTTTTAAATTCACATGACATAATATTATGTTGCTTTTTCACAAGCTTGTACTTAACTTGCATTGTTTAGTACTTATATGTAGGTGAATTAATTTTTGTATTAAGCAGTAATGCTGCTGCTGTATGTGAGTTGTCCTCAGCAATCATTTTTAGTCATGCCAGTGTACGAATGAGATAAAATTTGGCATTCTTATGTAAATTCGGTGAGAATACAATATTACAAGTAAAAAAAAGTAAAAAAGTAAAAGTAGTTTATTCTTCAAATTAGGCATATTACATGCACCTATGAACGTCAATAAACTACCACCGGTTCGGAAAAATATACCTCTGCCACGAGAAGAACCGGCGTAAGAAACTCGGCGAGGTGTCATTTTTTCAAAACAATATACATTGTATAGTTAAATATAAAATTACATTACTACAAAATAACTTAAAGAACAATGCTACAGTAGAAAATATATTTTCGCGATAGATTACCCGTGCAGGACGCTATCACTGCCAAACATCCCTATCCATGATGTAATCGTTTATCTTATAATATGCTCTTAAAATAAGTGTTTGTTTTACTACACATTTGAAGTTAGAATTGCTAAGTTCAGTAATGTGTTTAGGAATTTTATTGTAGAATTTTATTGTATTATAGTACATACCACCAAGCTGATCTGATGATGGAGATAGGTGGCCACAACCAACTCCTAGACTACACAAGATGTTACTTGTCATGTTTGGGCTCATTGGAACCGCCTCAATGAGTTGTTGACGACTGCGGCAAAAAGGTAGTCGGCAACAAACGATTGTACAATAATTAAATATTTGTCAAAAACTTATTACAGCTCACTAAGCCGTAGCTTGTCATACAATTGAGATTTCGGTTTGATCTAGAAAATATATATACAACCAATCAGTCTTAGTGACATGGAGAATATGTGAAGATTAAAAACAAGCATCGACCTGACGACCGATTTGACGACCTGTTTAGCCTAGTTGGTAGTGACACTGCCTCTGAAGCTAGAGGTCTCGGGTTCGAATCCCGGCCAGGGCATTATTTGTGCATTTAGCACGGATGTTGTTCTTGGGTCTTGGATGTTCTCTATGTATTTAAGTATGTATTTATCTATATAAGTATGTATATCGTCGTCTAGTACCCATAGTACAAGCTTTGCTTCGTTTGGGACTAGTTCGATTTGTGTAAGATTGTCCCCCAATATTTATATTTATATTTATAAGTACTGGACAAAAGTCGCGTTATTGTTACGTTGTTATACTTTTCAACTTAGCTCTGACACACTTTACAATGTCATAAAATCGTTATAAAACACAATCAACTATTCGTTTATAAGCCGTATGTAACAAATATTATTGTAAATACCTAGAATCAGAGCTTAATGTAGTTACACCAAATTTTCCCGTTTATTTTGAAAATGATTACGTCAGTTTAAAATATAAATGACAGTGTTCCGCTGCAACGGAGCAGCGTATCTGTCGTCCCGAGGGCTGCCGCGTGATTGCGAGTTTTTACTTATTAGGGGAACAGAAAATGTATTCAAGAAAAATTAAACAAAAGCAAAGACACCAACTTAATAACTAGGAATAATAAAATAACGTATGTAAACGTACATAAAACTTAAAATTAATTCATCTAAATGTTTCAGTGCACAAAGCAGTGCAGTGGAAAAGTATCTTGTTGCAGGTAATGAGTTATGCATAGTTCAAAAAAGTAGATTAAATTTGCTATCAATATAAAAAAAAGAATAATGACTGTAGCTGGAACCACTATTTTTATATAAATTTTTGAATTTTCGACTTCCGAAATGCACAAGTTGAGAAAATTGCATTTAAAGTTTATAGTGGCAAAAAACACACTTTTACTTCGAAGTTACATAGTGAAGGGTATAATCATAATCTTTGGATGTTAAGGTGAATTGTCTAAAAATACATGTTACTTTCTCTGATTTCTTAGGTTGAACATGACAGGGTGGAAGAAACACGAAAGTGTTAATTATACCCAATTCATAAAATAATGAGATTAAAAATGTTAGTTTCTCATCATAGTTACATATTCTATGGCATTTTGGGACAATTGAATGAAAGAAAACTCCATAATCATAAAGATATTTAATAATTACCGCATTTTTAACAATTACAAAAAAGATCACTTATAATATTAAAAATCAACAAAATAATTTGTATATTCATACTATCACATCACAAGATCAAATGGTATTTAGCGTGGTGTACCACAATGGTATAATAGAAATGGTGTTAAAGCAGTTTTTTTTTACAATAAAGTTTAGTGACCCGGTCGAAACTTTTGTATGGAAACGTAACTAGAGTACCTTGTCACGACATTTAAACTTTAGTAACTTAAACTCGAAGATCACTATTTTAGTATCTATAATGCAAGAAATATCTGTAACAAAATGTTATTAAGGATAATTTTAGCGTAAATCAATGTATTCTTATTTATAAAGACTCCTGTTTTAGTCGTGTAAGACATAAAGTTTAGCATTTTACTAAACTGGGTACCTCGTCACGCTAAGTCATTATTTTACATAAATGGAGTAAATCTCAATTGTGTACATAACTGCACCTAATTTATGATTTATCAGTCTTTCAATCAATATGATAATACTAATTATTATAATACAACTAAAATCACAGCTCAATTTTTCATTGACTAAATTCGTGATCAACAAATTATTATTAATACAGAAACACCTCGTGACGCGACCTTGGTGTGGTTTTAATAGGAGAAATATACCTAATCGGTATTTTCCCTCAATCTATCCTCAGCATGGTTGTGTCACGACACACGATAGTGAAGGTGCAATTCTGTATCGATGTCGATGAAATAGGCTTGGTGAAATATTCCGGGAATGGTTATTTAAATCAAATTACTTTGTTTTAGTATAAAACAAAATAAAATAAGTAATTGTAATGTCGAGGTTGATTTTTTTTGTCTAATTATCATTTTGCTATAGACCGATCCTATACCCTATCTTAGAAAGAGGTATTTGACTACCCGCGATGGAAATATTGACAAAATTATCCAAAATTTAAAGGCTTTTAAGACATGGCGTGACAAGGTACCCTGACTACTAAACTTTATAGTCGGAGAACTTTATAACTAAATGTCGTGACTAGGTACCTTTCCAGATGCACTGACACAAATATGCTGTTGTTATGTTGTCGTCTAGGATGGAGCCCGCTTACCTAGTAAAAACCGGTTCAGTCTTTTCCCTCAAGAGTTTATTTTTTTCGACCCTGTATTTTACGCACTTATCCCGGTGGCGCAGTTGTCCCGGCTCGCTATACAGGTTAAAAGATTCAAGGTAAAAAAAAAAGAGAATTGACCAAACCGATTTGTGGAATCGTTACCTATTTACGTAATATCGCTAGTTCAGGACTCCAACCTTTCCTCAGGGATTCTCGGTTCGGCAATCGAATTCCATATTTGACACAACTACTACAACTATTAAACACTACTAAATACTACCACCATCCACCACCATACCAGCCAAAGAACGTCCACTGCTGGACATAGACCTCACCCAAATTCACGGGGTGTATATGCTTGAATCACCACGCTTGGCATGCGGGTTGGCGATCGCAGTATCTCCACCCACTCCAGGGATGCTGCTGCCCATCCCCCGGTGGTCTTGGACGTAATTTTAGGACATACCCCCGGGTTCCCTAAATGTTACAATCTCCCTGCTTAATATTTCAATATCTCTCAATAAATAGCAACATGAAAGAGATAAAGATACCTATTCAAACTTTGATCTCCAGATTTCTCAATATCAGCCTAGCTTGCAACCCTAGAGCGGCGGCGTCGCTTAAGGACGTTTAATTGGTGGCTACGAGACGATCTTTGCCTGCTTCATTCAGAAATAAAACACTTTAGGAGCATAAGATATAATACCAGTTCTATTTTTAAATAGGGTATGTCTGGTACGAGTATATAAAGAGTCGCTTCTGAAATATAAATTGATGAGGAGATATCCCTAGGACATCGCTTTTATACTACGGTTACAATTTTTTACACAAAACGAACTAGTTCCATAGTAATAAGCTCAATACGGCTTGTGTTATGTGTATGGGTTAACTATCATATGTAGATATTTTCTATAGGATGTTTTCTATGTATATAAATACTTAAATACATAGCAAACGTCCAAGTCTCACGAACAAACCTTCTCCTCATCATAGAAACTAATGCCCTTACCGCGGGTTTGGAACCCGGGACCTCTAGCTTCGGAGGCAATGTCACTACCAACTAGGCTAAACAAGTCGACAAATTTGCTTTTATTTAATGTCTCTATCATTTTGCTTTGAGAGAGAAATATATGATAGTCGGGATATTCATATTGTGACGGAGGAGGAGGGCACCCTGCTTAATTGTGTAAAAATGCCGCTTCCGCATGATACTCGTAAGTTGGGATCTAATTTTCATTTTCTAAAACGCAGCAGTACTCATTTCGGTGACGTCTTTACATACTCATAAGAGATTTTCTGACAGTTTTCGGCCCCAGTCCCGGCATATCATAGGGATATCCATGCTTCTATATTTTAACGAATAAAAAATTTACGAATTATACTGAAACAATGCAAAGCGCATGACTGATGGACCCGGGTATGTCCTTAAACTACGACCAAGACCACCGGGGAATGGGCAGTAGCATTCTTAGAGTGGCGGTGGAAATACTGCGATCGCCAAACCGCATGCCAAGCGTGGCGATTATGGCATTTACCCCCCATGAAATTGGGGGAGGCCTATGTCCAGCAGTGGACGTCCTAGGGCTGATATGGATATGGAATACAAAGCGATTGCTTAAGGGCGTCCCCTTCTGTTCTTTTTCTTGCTGGCTTTTATCGCATTTTATTTTGAGTCACCGCTCCTAGCGTGTTTGCGCCACATCACATGGTTGTGGGTTGTTTCTGGTGCTGCGTTGACAGTTTTTAGATCGTTTTTGATGGTCTGTGTCAAGGTTACTGGTGGTCGTACAAGGCCTATTCTTCTTTCTGTCACCGCAGACAAATGGAATTGCGTTCTTATGCATAGAAAACATACTAAGACATTCCACTCGTTTTTAAGCAATCGCGTAAATAGATGGTTCAGAAGAATGGATAGAATTACATTTATTTTTAATTACAAGTTACGACATACGACTTACATCTTCTTGTTCTTTGTCCGATTACCCTCTGCTGGGGTGTAGGGCTCGGATCAACTCCCTCCATTTGCTTCGGGCTTGGGCAATGGATTACTTTCTCCCACTTCAATCCAATGCCATTTCCGTACCTGTATTTATTTTTGTATGGGGACTGTTTTGTAATTCTCCAAAGCTGTGTTTGTGATCCATTTCGGTCAAAAGATGCGAAGAATTTTCCGTACTTAAGAGTCCGCAGTAAGCTCAGTTCTCCATACAAACGTAGTTACGCGCTCATTTTAAAACGCCATGAGAAAAAATACAGCGATTATTAAGGTTTTCATACAAAACGTAAAAAAACTCAAAAACTCGCTGTATTTTTTTTCTATTACAATTTCTAGCATCGAAAACTAATTTCCGACGTAGATATGGCGGCTCCCATTGTGTATAAAAACTTTCATGTTATTCTAGCATGGCGTTTTAAAATGAGAGCGTAACTACGTTTGTATGGAGAATCGAGTTTAGCCGAGCGTGCTGGCGACTCTTAAGCGTTTGTTCATAAAACACGCCTTACATTTGGTACGGGTGAATTTTACGAGTGTATTATTAACGAATCTCAAAACTACCCTGGAACTTAACAAGCATTTAAATCCGCGAAACAGCAAACCTTTAGGACCAGGGCCCCGCCGGGACCCGAACTCGCTGACATTTGCATATGAATTCTAGTAATAAAGGAATAATATGCAAAACGACTCTTCTGGGCTGTAAAGAGAGATCCATATAAAGTTGTTGGCATTCGGTAACTGTTATGTGTAAGTGATTTAATACAAAACCATATTGGCACGGAAATAAAACAATAATAGCTCAAGTGCTTGCATATTTTAATTAATGTCACTATTCTAAGGAATATGTTCGAGATACTTATTGGATTGGCATCAGTTTTGTATTTGACGTAAGCCTTCGATGCTGTGTGATATTGTGCGCCAGGCCGCCGGATGTAAATTTAATATTAATGTATCCAGTCAGACAGATTGCACAGGTGAACTCTTTTTATACCACGTCGGTGACAAACAATCATTCGGCCCGCCTGATGGTAGGCGGTCACCGCAGCCTATGGACGCCGACAATCCGACCCTTTAAAAATGTATACACTCCTTTCTTGAACAACCCCGTACTTTAGTCCCCAGTGTGCAGATAGGCTACGGTCGACCTCACAAGGGGCTGAACACCTTGGTACCTTGTCGCTTCGATGTCATGATTAAACTGCCGTACTAAATGTCTAACGGGTGAGAGCGACAAAATCCCAAAGTGTCCAGCTACTTATGAGGCCGACTGTACAGTGGAACGCCATGTCGCTCATATTTGGAGCAGCCCAACTGGTGAAGTACATCCACCTTACAGAAGACCGCACCCACTACTTGCTTTTAAAGTGTGTGGTGATGTATTCCTGGTGGTGAAAAAGGTCACCAGAGCTTCTGAGGATGCGATGTGTATAAATATAATAATAATAAAGGTTCTTTATTTACAGGTATAAACCCATCACAAAATTAGTTTACATTAAAGTGTATAAAATAATAAAAAAATACAATAAATTAAATTAAAATTAAATAATAACCTAATCCTAATTAGGCAGTCACAGACAGGAAGTAGATACTTCCTGTTCCTTTCGAGATGGACGGAAATCTTTATATATGGGATTGTCCAAACACCCAGACAGCTCACGGAGGATACTGTTGTCTGACATTCGAGTCAACAAAACGACTCCTCAAGCCAATGATGATTCTGCTGGAGTCACAAGCGTCTACAGGATACTGTGCCTGCTTAAATACCATCAGGCAGTCCGTAAGTCTGTTTGCAACCGTCGTTATATAAACAAAAACCGGCCAGGTGCGAGACGGACTCGCGCACCGAGGTTTCCGTAAAAAGATTCTTATTATATGATGTAACTAAACATTTCCTCGCAAACGCTGGTGCCAGCTAAACAGGTTGCGAACTGGGCATGGGCGCTGTAATGTCTTCCAACATAGATGGGATTGGATGGATTCTCCACTCTGCGAGTGTGGAGATGAAGATCAGACCACCGAGCACATCTTCCAGCGCTGCCCCCTCCACTCCTACCCTGGTCCTGCTGAAGACTTGGACGCCTTGACACCTGACATATCTGCCTGGCTTAACAACCTCAAAGCTGTACTCTGATTGCCTTCAATAAATATGTATTGCCATACGAATAAATAAATAAACTAAACATTTAAGGTTTTCGCAATTTTTCCTTTTTCTGTGCTATAAGACGTTGCTTCGTACCAAATTTCAATATTCTGAGTTCACGGGAAGTACCCTGTAGGTTTTGATTCCCTTGTGAGTGTCGAAAATTTGCGGAAACTTACGGCTTAAACGGCTGTATCTTTTGATTGCGTTGGCTTAGTAGTTTGATTTTTTTCACAGCTCCAAGGGACAGTAGACCTGAGTATTTGATATAAATTCCAGCTTGATACCTCCACGCGTTCCTGAGAAAAAGGGTCTTGACAGACAGAAAGGAAATTGTATCAAATTCTACAATAAAATTCCTAAACACATTACTGAACTTAGCAATTCTAAATTCAAATCTGCAGTAAAACAAACACTTATTTCAAGAGCATATTATAAGATAAACGATTACATCATGGATAGGGATGTTTGGTAGTGATAGCGTCCTGCACGGTTAATCTATCGAAAATATGTTTTCTACTGTAGCATTGTTACTGTAATTTTATTTCTATATTTAACTTTATTATTATAATTTTATATTTAACTACACAATGTATACTATTGTTTTGAAAAAATGACACCTCGCCGAGTTTCTTACACCGGTTCTTCTCGTGGCAGTGGTATATTTTTCCGAACCGGTGGTAGTTTATTGACGTTCATAGGTGCATGTAATATGCCTATATTACATGCACCTATATATTTTTTTAGATAGACGGACAACAAAGTGATCCTATAAGGGTTCTGTTTTTTCCTTTCGAGGTACGGAACCCTAAATAATCTTTTTTACGCATGAACATCTCACCTGAATAGTAGATCTAATGGATGTACATAAGTATTTGGATATAGTTGACTGGACCGCCCCTGGAGACGCTGTCGCCGATAGATATTTCGCAGACCACGTGTGACGTGCGGGACAATATAACTAATAAAGTCAAATTTGAAATGTAATGGAAGCACCCTCGGTGGACCCGGGTACGTCCTTAAACTACGACCAAGACCACCGGGGAATGGGCAGCAGCATTCCTAGAGTGCGGTGGAGATACTGCGATCGCCAACCCGCATGCCAAGCGTGGCGATTATGGCATTAACCCCCCATGAAATTGGAGGAGGCCTATGACCAGCAGTGGACGTCCTAGGGCTGATATGGTGGTGGTGGGGAAGCACCCGCGTGGTGGTGTCGGAAGTTTTTTTGTGGATTTACCCCAACACACACTCCTTATCAAATACTTATCTCTTTAATTTTTTTTTGCTCGCTGCTCGAATGAAAGTAAAATTACCCTATTCAGGGTTTTTTGTGCCACTTTTTACACATACAGCCTGTGGAGCAAATTTACAAAGAAGTCATTAAGGCCCTATAAGTTCAATATAACAATGCGTTCCGGGTGTTGATGGGGCTGCCGCGCTATTGCAGTGCCTCGCAGATGTTCGCAGAGGCGCGCGTAACCTGTTTTAAAGCGGCAACGCGCTTGCGAGCCGCATCGCTGGTGCGGCGTGTGCGGGCCAGCCCCAACACCATCCTAAAGATGATTGCGGACATTGACTGTCCGTATATTACACATTGTTGTGGACTTCACAGACCTAGTAGTAGTGAACCATAACTGTTATAATATTATTACTAACACAGTTTTTTAAGCTTTATTGTAACTAACACTTTATGAGCCACGAGCTTGAAATAAACGTTAATTTAATTTAATTTAATTTTAATGGGCACGTTCTATAAAGCCGCAGTCAGCTCAAAAAACGTACAAGTGCGTGTCGGGCCTCGTGCAATATAACCCTATATTCCAACAAAAAAAAATTAAAGTTTAATATCAAGATAACAAATCCTTGAATTAAATAATAGATAAAGAAAGCCCACATTATTTTTAATGAGAAAAAAAAATTCTTTACCTACTGTATGTGTAAAATACTATTAAACATGTCAAGCCTATATTTCACTATTAAAGGCGTGAGTGACCCGGTTCTTTATTTTTTTATATCTCTAAAAGTCATCTCTGAAAATTATAGAAATATGTTAAAATAATGAAACTGACCTAACTCGCCTAAAAATTCGTATCATTATTGTCTATTATTAAATCGGGAATATTGATTAACATTAACTTAACAGCGATGTAATTGAATTAGACCTCGTCATTAGAATTAGGAATCGAAAAATATT
Source organism: Notocelia uddmanniana (assembly GCA_905163555.1). Taxonomy (NCBI): domain Eukaryota; kingdom Metazoa; phylum Arthropoda; class Insecta; order Lepidoptera; family Tortricidae; genus Notocelia; species Notocelia uddmanniana. The sequence continues at coordinate 32,743,674 of LR991055.1, forward strand.
AGTAGCCAACCGAATGGCTACTAATATTTTTCGAGTCCATCATTGATTAAAAATCCCTGTGTAAATTTATACGCATTGTTTATTTGGACAGCGACCATATACATTTCTAACATTACGTACTAATGTTGTACCAGATATTAACTTGTTATTATTATTACTGTTTGTTTTTTGAATTAAGTAAGGTCCCCATCGAAAATCAGCGCCTGTGCTTGCTGAGTCTTGCCGTGGCTTCATGCTGAGTGGGGATCCTTTTTAACATCTTGTTATGTTATTTATGTGTTTGTATTTTTATTTCTTGTGTGACGTTAAATAAATGTATTTCTTTCTTTAAATAGTAAATTAACTTTTTGACATGTGGCCTTTTTGTAGGTTTTTTAGCACATACTTGAAAGTGACTGTTTTTAGGGTGCTACCCCGATAACACGCCCGATGATCGAAGTTCGTATATTTCTATCTCTATCACTGACTGAGATAGAGGCATTCAAAAGATGTTAACCCACTAACTATAGTTGACAAGATAGACTACTCTTAAAATAATCAATATAATTAATTATCGAATCCATGGTTTTCTTATAGGATACATAAGCTACGTATGCTGTCACAGAATAATCTTACGGTAGAAATTCTCTCTATCTTATCAAATAATTTGTAGTTTTTATGAGAACAGAGAGTGTTTGATAGAACGCAAAAATCCAAAATCTGTAAATGTAGATACTCAGCAAACGCATAGTGGCATGACTATGCAAATATAAAATGTTGTCAATTATGAGTTCTAATTCAAAATTCAACAAACATTTTACTTAAATTATAATTTTATTGAATTATACATTTAACTAAATTTAGAAAGAAAATTATATTTTAAAGATTGTACCGTTATTTTGTCAAGCAGTGTAAATATCGCTCGCTGTACGTGCGCTCGATTCTAGATAATTCTGTTTTTAATTAAAGTTCAGTTACCGTGAAAAAAGTACCAGATGCAAATGAAGGCTTCCTTCTTTACAGGGAAGTGGGCTCGCCCCAACTAAATACCTATCCGATCCGAGTCGGGATCCTAATTTAGTTTTGTGATTGGATAATCCTTAAACTTAGTTGTCGGGGACGGTGATTACTTTCGTTTGTTTTTTTTTATACAACTACAGTGGCAAAGAATCTTAACGGTCTGCCTGATGGCAGACACCGTAGCATGCACATCGAAAAAGCTCGGTGTGCTAAACAGATCGAGACAGTATTTCACGCGGGCCCATCGCCTACAGCTTTATACGGCACAGGTCCGCCCACATATGGAATACTGTTCTCATCTGTGGGCAGGGGCACCACAGTACCAGCTTCTCCCTCTGGACCGCATCCAACGGAGAGCGACTCAAATTGTCGGCTGCCAGCGGGTTTCGGACCGGCTTGACTCCTTGGCGTTGCGAAGAAATGAAGCCTCGCTCTACATTTTCTATCAAATGTATTACGGGGAGTGCTCCGAGGAATTGTTCGGATTAATCCCTGCCGCTTCCTTCCGCCATCGCCCAGCGCGACAAAATTTCCACCCTCACCACTTAGATGGTTGGCAGTCCTCAACTGTGCGTTTCTCCAGAAATTTCTTGCCTCGCACAGCTAAACTGTGTAATAAACTGTCGCCTGTGGTATTTCCGAACCGATTCGACCTTCAAACCTTCAAGAAAAGAGCGTACTCCCATCTTAAAGGCCGGCAACGCACCCTCTGGTGTTGCGAGTGTCCATGGGCGGCGCTAATCGCTTACCGTCAGGCGATTCGTCTGCTCGTTTGCCTCCTATGTCATAAAAAAAACATATGCATGGGCATAGTAAAAATCTTCGTTGATCTATATAATAATATGTACCTATTTACATCGGTTGGGATTTTTTCTTTCTTTCTTCTTTCTTTAAAGGTAGGTATTTTGTTCTTTGACGTGAGCTTACTGATGTGAGATTTCCTCTTTTGACGAAATATTTTCAGTATTACGTTTGCGCAGTAGTAATAACATTCGTTGAAGTGGGGCAGTACTGCATTCGTATCAGTTGACACTGACAGCTGACAGTTTTCTCATACCGTACCGCCTCCGCATCGACAAATCGGGAAGTCGCCTACCGCAGATCGAAATTCATGTTTTTGTATGGGCCTTGCGCTAGCCCGTATGAAAACGGACTGGGATGCTCTCATTCGGTAAACCACGCCCCCCGTATAAGAGACCCGCTTATGTTTTTTGCGCACGAGAAAACCAGATGGACTGCTTGCTGCTGACTTAGTGAAGTTTTATTTATAATTCCTCTGGTGAGATTATAAATGAGATAAAATACCATAATTTTGACTTGGCTGTGTCGTTTAACGATGTATTGTTTGAGTACGCTGAGGAAAAATAGAAAAATAAAGACACAACTTTCTTTTTTTTCTATCGACAAAATTTTAAGCAATAATATCTCGGCTCTAATCAGCGATACAATTATATAGTCAAGAATCATGTGATGACCACTTTGGCTTCGTTGGTAGTGACCCTGGGTCCCGGGTTCGAATTCCGGTCAGGGTATTATTTGTGCCGGGACCTCTAGCTTCGGAGGCAGAGTCACTACCAACTATTTAGGCTAAAAAGACCGTCAAATGGTATGATTTAATTATTATGACGTGTAATACAAAACACTGACAATACAAATAAATGAGTATGAGTATATAGTTAACGAAGCCTGTTGTCATTTTGGTTTGCCTCACACTGGTTTTCCGAATGCATAAAAAAAAGAAGAAGTTGTTAAATCTTAGATGACATCAGGTACCTATCTAATACCTTTGTTTTACCAAGTATTATTGGAGCTATACCGACGCATCCATAAATACTCGGTATCAGTACATGTCTTTATTCATTGTTTGTAGTTTGTTTTTATGTGGATTGTAACTATTTACACTCGTCGGCTTTTGACAATTTTATTTTAACAAATCAAGCGTCAACAAATCAGATAAATTGCTCCTAGATCGAGATTGTAAATTCCCTTTGTAAGCCATAAAGAAACAAGTCCCTTCGACAATTGAACCTCCAAACTTTTCAACTCCTAAGGGCCAAAGATTCAATAAGCATTCTAAAAGTAAATTTCAATCCCACGCCAGACTAAGAAAATACAAACATTTCGCAACAATTCTCATCTATTCGATCTCGAGGGGCTCATCGGAGTTCTTCGGCGGCTTTCGGCTATCTTCGGGAACTTTCGAAGAGTAATCAAAGGATAAAACCTTCTGTACTGCGGAGTCAAGTGGCTGCATAAAGGGGAAAATTCACTTACTTCTATAGCGACCGTTGCAAACATTCTGCGGTGCAGTCGCGATATGACAGCCGCGTTTGATGCTACATACATGTGTATTCTATAACGATAATGACATAATAAAAATATTCTTTACACCACACCTTGCCAAAAAGCGCGGTTTCCACACGCTGCGCGTCCGGCAAAACCCACTTCTTGGCCAAGTGGTGATGTAAAATTGTGTACAAACCACGGGTCGTAAAAAGAAAGCCCTCTCTCGCATATTTCTGACCCTCGCCTGCGGCTCGGGCCTCAAAAATCTGCGATATCGGCCTTTCTTTGTTTTACAACCCTTTAAATAAATAGCTATTATTGCACCACAAATACAAGAGTAAAATGTGCAAAGATTTGGCAGTATTAACAACGGTGACAACAGGCGGTCTTATCGCTTTAAGCGATCTCTACCAGACAACCTTTGGGTAGCAGGAAATATTTGAACAAGATTAATAACAGGCAGACACAGATAAATACATACACATGACGACCTTTTTAGCGTAGTTGGTAGTGACTCTGCCTCCGAAGCTAGAGGTCCCGGGTTCGAATCCCGGCCAGGGCATTTATTTGTGCATTTTTCACGGATATTTGTTCTTGGGTCTTGGATGTTTTCTATGTATTTAAGTATGTATTTATCTATATAAGTTTGTATATCTTCGTCTAGTACCCATAGTACAAGCTTTGCTTAGTTTGGGACTAGGTCGATTTGTGTAAGATTGTCCCCCAATATTAAAATATTATGATAGTAAAAACATACATAAACATACATACACTCTCAAATATATATAAATACATAATATACATACTAAAAGGCATTTTAAGGGAGTGACAAAAAATATTGTCTCAGCTGATTATTGAAAATGAGAAGTGATTTAGCACATCTTATATTCATAACATACAACAAAGTAAAAACATAGTAAAAAACGTAGAAATATTTAACTGTACCATAGGCTCAATAAAAAAAAGTATTATTGAATAATGCTCATTAGAAAGTGTAACTCTGTTTTTCTCTTGCTACATCGCTTAGATTGTTTTTCTCGTGCTACATCGCTTAGATATGTGTTTGTAATTAATAATGGAAACTATAGATCTAGAATTAAGTGAAAAAACTGTAACAATGTTTTTTGTGTGACCGTTTGTTTCATATTTAAATAAATAAAATAAAATAAATAATTCCTCTGCTGTGCACAACACGCACATTTCATAGGTTAAAGAAGAAAATTAAGTAATAAAGGACGACAAATCCGAAATCCTGTCCTGCATAAAACAGTTTGTTATTTTGCAACATATACCTACCTACTCGTATGCAGTTTCGATTCAATTCTCGCCTCGTTTCGCCGGTCTTCTTTGAGAGCCGTATTATTAAACTACATTGAGAGGAGAACAAAGACTACAATGTTGTTACTAAAACAGAGGAGTGGGCTTTCGGTATCCTATCCGATACCGTCGAATCCACTGTCATAACTGCGACTATCGACTTTTATATAAAGCCATAGTTGGTTCAGCGAGCGAATTTGCATAGGAATGGCTGATTACAGAGTTATATCATAGGCACGCCAGTGTGGACCTAGCTTTACCTGGCAAACGGAGAGCGGAATGTGCTTTAGAGCCCCTTAAAAATAAGGTTACCGTTTTTAGTTTGGAATAAGTGGTGTTTTTAGTTTTATGGCTAAGCGGGGAGATTGCTTTGGTTAAGGTTTTGCGTTAGAAGAAAGTAGAGAGCATTGAAGACATGTTTACTTTGTGCATGAGGCCTATTGAGATCAAAATTTCTATAAGTAAGTAAAAACGTACCTATCCGTGTGGCTGTTTGAAAGACTTCTACAATTCTTCTTCCAAAGATTTCAAAAGCATATTATAAGATAAACGATCACATCATGGATAGGGATGTTTGGCAGTGATAGCGTCCTGCACGGGTAATCTATCGCGAAAATATGTTTTCATGTATATTGTTTTAAAAAAATGACACCTCGCCGAGTTTCTTACGCCGGTTCTTCTCGTGGCAGAGGTATATTTTTCCGAACCGGTGGTAGTTTATTGACGTTCATAGGTGCGTGTTATATGCCTAATTTGAAGAATAAACTACTTTTACTTTTTTAATTTTAATGACCGATCCTGCGCCACTCGCATCTAGCGGACTCCCGCGACCTTTACCAGGTCATCAGTCCGACTTGTGGGGCGCCTTCCGGTACCTGGTCGCCACTCAAGAACCTTTCTGCCCCAACGGTCAGTGTATATATAACTAGCATTTGCCCGCGGCTTCGCCCGCGTACTAAGCGGAATTTTTAACCGTCTACAAAAAAGAGGTTCTCCGTTTGACCCGTATGTATGTATGTATGTACGTATGTAGGTGTATATGTATGTTTGTCCACGATTATCTCTCGTTTGTCTGAACCGATTTAGATGCGGTTTCCAGAAAAGTATTTGTTACATTCTGGGGGTTTCGGTATACGAAGTTTGGTGATTGTGATTCATTAACAGATGAACAGATGACAGTCAGTATACATTCTGAGAACCGGCAAACTGTTGAATTTCATTAGATTTTGGCAAAAATAAGGATCGAAAACTATTATCATACATTTCCGAGAGGCCGAAGAGGAAAGGGCCGATGAAATAAAAGCATATCTTAAATGGCCCTTAGTAAAAGTATCTGTGTACTACAGTAACACCAATAGAAAGTCTGTAAACGACCAAGCAGCGGTCTTAATCTCTGGTCCTTTGAAGTAAAGAAATACGGATAATTCAATATCACGTGTAACCCTTATTTTTCCTAAAATAAAATTTATTAGGTAGGTTTTACCAGTTCCCATTGGCGCATCAAAAAATAAAATTTGGCCTCACTTCCATTCGCACTCCTTACTGTCAGTCCGTCTGTTACAACCAAGTTGCTTATACTGGACCGATTGAATTGCAATTTGGCACAAACTATAAAGAATTTAGAGCGCTCGTGGCCCAGCGGCACCCGCCTACCGCGTCCGGTATGCGAGTTTAAGCAATGTGGGCGCAGGTCAGTTCTTGGATTGGTGACCGCTTTTAGTGGTTACTAACTGAGCGCTCTCGTGCTTTGGAAAGCATGTTAAGCCGTTGATCCCGGTTGATGTCTACGACAGCAGTCGTTAAGCCAAGTTAGTGGCCTTCGGGCGGCTTGAGAAATTCTAACAGTCATGTTGCCCACTCACTTGACAAAGGGGGGTCGAAGTTGCACCACGTCCGTATGGAGTATCCACCGTTACCCTACACGTGACCCGTGGGTGGTGCTAAAAGTGCAACAAAAACTGGCAACCGTATTTGTCTTCTCTAAGATCTCACTCTATGTCGTTTTTAAAAGCCAATCCATAGATACCCCACACGCCTATATAGTAACAATAAACTTTTTTTTACAATCCCTGGTATGTATGGAGTGCCAAATTTAACCTCAGATTCTTATTAAGAGACCTCTCGGACGCTCAGATATCGATTTTGAACGAAATCGGGATGAAAACAAAGAAAATCAATATGGCCGCCACTTTCACAAATTTAACCTCGGATTCGTATTAAGAGAAGTTTTGGACACTCAGATATTGATTTTAAACGAAATCGAAACGGAAAAAAAGAAAATCAATATGGCCGTCACTTTTTCTAAATTTTACCTCGAATTCGTATTAGGGTACCTCTCAGACGCTCAGATATCGATTTTAAACGAAATCGGCTTGAAAATGAAGAAAATCAATATGGCTGCCACGTTTTCTAAATTTTACCTCGGATTCGTATTAGGGGACTTCTCGGACGCTCAGATATCGATTTTAAACAAAATCGGGACGGATATGAAAAAAATCAATAATCCGCCACTTTTTCCAAATTTTACCTCAAATTCGTATTAGGGGACCTCTCAAACGCTCAGATATCGATTTTAAACGAAATCGGGACGGAAATGATTAAAATGAATATGGCCGCCACTTTTTCTAAATTTTACCTTGGATTCGTATTACGAGACCTCTCGGACGCTCAGATATCGCTTTTAAACGTTTGTGGAGTCCGGTCTGTTCATGCTTGCAAGGGCATGATTAATACCTTAATACTAGTGTTATTTTATTGGAGATTGACGAGAGACATCATCCTGTTTTGGATTAATTTTATTGTTATTGACGCTTAGAGACCTTATACATCTCTGAGAATATTAAATTACTTAAGTGCTATTTTCATTTACTACTTATTTTAATTTAGACGCTTAGAGACCATGTACATCTCTAAGGACTTAGGAATAATGGACGCTCAGAGACCATATACATCTCTGAGATATTAAATTTATTGTATATACTTTTGTGTATTCGGACAGAGACCGTATATATAGGTCACTAAAAATTTTTTTTTATATAATGTCTTATAAGTTAATTTTAATTGAATATTGTGAGTTTGTTTATCACTATAGTTTTAAAAACATTATTATTATTGTCTACTTTTTTTTAGTTCTGCAATTCTGTTTTGAAAACATTATAATTATCATTGTCAATTTATTTAATTGTATAATTCATGTGTTGACTTGTAAAAGTGCCCTTGTGGCCTATTTGCAGAATAAAATTTTTGATTTTGATTTGATTTTGATCGGGACGAAAACAAAGAAAATTAATATGGCCGCCACTTTCACAAATTTTACCTCGGATTCGTATTAAGAGAAGTTTCGGACACTCAGATATCGATTTAAAACGAAATCGAGACGGAAATAAAGAAAATCAATATGGGTGGCACTTTTTCCAAATTTTACCTCGGAATCATATTAGGGGACCTCTCAGACGCTCAGATATCGATTTTAAACGAAATCGGGACGGAAATGATAAAAATGAATATGGCCGCCACTTTTTTTTAATTTTGCCTTGGATTCGTATTACGAGACCTCTCGGACGCTCAGATATCGATTTTAAACGAAATCGGGACGAAAACAAAGAAAATCAATATGGCCGCCACTTTCACAAATTTTACCTCGGATTCGTATTAAGAGAAGTTTCGGACACTCAGATATCGATTTAAAACTAAATCGAGACGGAAATAAAGAAAATCAATATGGCCGCCACTTTTTCCAAATTTTACCTCGAATTCGTATTAGGGGACCTCTCGGACGCTCAGATACCGATTTTAAATGAAATCGGGTTGGAAATGGAGAAAATCAATGTGGCTGCCACTTTTTCGAAATTTTACCTCAGATTCTTATTAAGAGACCTCTCGGACGCTCAGATATCGATTTTAAACGAAATCGGGTTGGAAATGAAGAAAATCAATATGGCTGCCACTTTTTTCAAATTTTATCTCAGAGTCGTATTACGAAACCTTTCGGATGATCAGAAATCGATTTTTAACGAAATCGGGAAAGTAAAGAAGAAAATCAATATGGCCGCCACTTTTTTCCAAATTTTACCTCGGAGTCGTATTAGGGGACCTCTCGGACGCTCAGATATCGATTTTGAACGAAATCGGGACGGAAATGAAGAAAATCAATATGGCCGTTACTTTATTCAAAGTTTAGGTACTTTGGATTCCTATTAAGAGGCCTCTCAGACGCTCAAATATCGATTTATGTCGAAATCGTATCGGACAGCACCCATTAATAAAACCATTTACAATACATTGAATCAAAAAAGGTCGTATCTTCATAGAGAACTCACGGCACTTCATGCACCTTTACACCTTATAAGGAACCTACATGCCAAATTTGGTATCTCTCGAACCAGCAGTTTAGGCTGTGCGTTGATACGAGTATGTCACTCACTCAGTCAGTCAGTTATTTCTTGAAATTTGGCACAAACTTTCAAAAGTTTTCATGTCTACAATTTTAAATTTCAAAATCGATTCCATTTTCGTAATTAACGTCCCATAAAACCATAAAAACGACACCCATATTAATATTTAGACATTTCATCCCACTTGCACCCCATCAGGTATTTCACCTCCTCCACATGATATTTTAAAATCATTGTTGTTTTCGTTATCAGCGACCCGCGTTTATATCATAAAAACAATACCCATGTCGATTTTTAGAATATGTCACCACCTTTCCCCCTTTTAGGGGTTGATTTCACAAAAAACCTGAAACACGTATTTATTCATTTATCGTTAGAAATACTCCTGCAAAGTTTCGAATAAAATAGTCCAACTAATCTTGTTTCTCCATACAAACTTCGGACCCCCATTTCACCCCCTTAGGGGTTGAATTATGGAAAATCCTTATTAATGCACCTCTAGACCTAATATGGAACCTACGTACTAAATTTGGAATCTCTAGAACCAGCAGTTTGGGCTATACGTTGATATGTCACTCACTCAGACAGTCGGTTATTTCTTGCAATTTGGCACAAACTTTCTAAAGTTTTCATGTCCACAATATTACATTTCAAAATCGATGCCATTTTCGTAATTAACGTCCCCAAAAACCACAAAAACGACACCCATATTAATATTTAGACATTTCATCCCCCTCGCACCGCAACAGGGGGGATGGTATTTCACGTCTTTCACGTGGGATTTTAAAATCATTGTTTTTTTCGTTATCAGCGACCTAATAAACCAAAAAAACAATACCCAAGTCGATTTTCAGAATTTGTCACCAGATTTCCCCCTTTTAGGGGTTGCATTTTCAAAAAACCTGAAACACGTGTTTACTCATTTATAGTTAGAAATACTCCTGTGAAGTTTCGAGTAAAATAGTCCAGCTAATCTTGTTTCCCCATACAAACTTCGGACCCCCATTTCACCCTCTTAGGGGTTGAATTTCGAAAAATCCTTTCTTAGTGCACCCCTAGACCTTATAAGGAACCTACGTGCCAAATTTGGAATCTCTAGGACCAGCGGTTTGGGCTGTGCGTTGATATGTCAGTCAGTTTCTTCTTTTATATATTTAGATAAATAAATAAATAAATAATATTGGAGGACAATCTTACACAAATCGACCTAGTCCCAAACTAAGCAAAGCTTGTACTATGGGTACTAGACGATGATATACATACTTATATAGATAAATACATAGAAAACATCCAAGACCCAAGAACATATATCCGTGAAAAATGCACAAATAAATGCCCTGGCCGGGATTCGAACCCGGGACCTCTAGCTTCGGAGGCAGAGTCACTACCAACTAGGCTAAACAGGTCGTCAATGGTATCAGGTGGTGGTCAGGTGGTGTATGGTAATGGTAATGGGGTCAGGTGGTAATGGTATGGTGGTATGGTAATGGTGGAGGTATGTTTTTATAATCTGTTGCTATATTTTAGGAACAGTTATTGTACAAAACTTAATTTGAAAATAAATGAAAAAGTATAATAAAAAAGTCGATACATATATTAACGTACAACCCAAAGCCGTTTTCTTTTATCCTCACAGCGGGATAATATATTAAAGTTACTGCAGTAAGTGGTAACTGCCTTCCTCCACCACATGCTAACTTAGTTTAGTTTAAGTTTTTCGTGTCGTATTTGGCTTGGCGGCGATACGAGGCGCCATCACTAATGAAGAGTTGGCTGCGGCATCGCGACGTGGTTGGAATCCATTGTCGTCTAAAAATACTGTAGCTCTTAATTAATTAAATATACTTGTTTCTCACAGTTTGTAGTTGAAGGATTGAAATAGATTTCCAAGAAATATGCTCCATTACATTAGGCGTACGTGATTTCGGTCCCTAAAATTTTACAAAAGATATTTGTACCTAGTTTGTGATCGTAATTCGGTGGAACGCAGCCAAAATCAATGGAAATAATTTTAAAAATTATTTTGAGTGAATGATTCAATGTATGGTTTCCTTTTTTCTATGTAATTAGAAAAAATAATAATTTTAATTTCAGTCATTAAACCCTAAAACCTAACTTTATTCTGTTCGGTGTTGCGAGCTTCGGTCCGTGGGGTCCCAGTTAAGAGGTTAGTGGATACCACTGGTAACCAAACCCAGCAGCTAACCACAACACATGAGCATTGCTATGCAGCCCTTGTCAAGTGAGTGAGCAACTTGACTGTTAGAAATTCTCAAGCCGCCCGAAGTAGAGGCCTTAGGGCGGCTTGAGACTTTGCCTTAACGACTGCTGTCGTAGACAACAGCCGGGATCAACGGCTTAACGTGCCTTCCAAAGCACCGGAGCGCTCAGTTAGTAACCACTCAAAGCGGTCACCCATCCAAGATCTGGCGCTGACCCCTCGTTCTTCGCATACCGCACACGGTACGCGAGCGCCGCTGGGCTTCGAGCGCTCTTACCTAATTATGTAAAGTTGCGTACAATAACTTTTTTACGATAGCAAAATTATATAATATCAATAAAAAAAATGACATGGTGGCAGAATACGGCATTAACGTGAGTCTCATCTAAAAATGGAAAAAAAAACTGTAGTTAACAATGTATGGAAATCCATTTTGATTATCCCAGCAGTCATATAATGTTAAATTTAAATAATCACAATTACTTTACTTACTTGTCTATGGCTTGACTTGTTTATCACAAAGTACAATACATATATATTTTACTGAGATAGAGATACCAGTGAAATACTCCACATAGATCGTAGCGCCGTTGTGTATTTAGTAAGAACTAGCCGCATCTCTGTCACTTCAATATGCAAGTGCGATAGAGATAGCACCACAATATACAAACAAGTTAAACTAACATTGCCATAGAAAAATTCGTACTTCAAACTGAAAGGCCCCTGTTGGTTATGACTTGCATATGTATAAAATGTTTATTGTTTTAATACTGCTTTCAGTCATTTAACTGATAGATTAAAAGCCTGGAGTAAAAAGAACAGCATATGGCACTTACACCAATCTTATGTTCGCTTTGACAATTGGAAATTCAAACAGAGCTCAGTTTATTATGTTACAGTCCAGCTTATTATGTTAGAGCAAGTCTGAAGTCAAATATTGACGGGCTTGGACCGATGGCTTATTACCTCTTATTGGGGGCGCACACAGTTCTATCGGACAACTGGCCCGCGCCTGTTTTGACATAGATTGTGCAGGCGCACAGAAGCGACCACTTTCATTGATTTTCGATATGGTACCTATGTTAACTATTTATTCCCTCTAATATGGCATACTTATGCCCTATTGTTATAAGGAGGATTTTTTAACAAAATGATTTAAAAGTAAAAAAGTAAAAGTAAAAGTAGTTTATTCTTCAAATTAGGCATATTACATGCACCTATGAACGTCAATAAACTACCACCGGTTCGGAAAAATAAACCTCTGCCACGAGAAGAACCGGCGTAAGAAACTCGGCGAGGTGTCATTTTTTCAAAACAATATACATTGTATAGTTAAATATAAATGTGTGATGTGATATTTATTCCACGAGTCTTTGATTTCTTATATATAATTCTGTTCTTATATATAATAAGTTAGATGTCCCCTCACTACTCCGTTAAATTACTTTTAATTCCCTCGTAGAAGTCAGCGCCAATGCCAAAAAGTGAAGCTTTTTTCGATTCCACAACGAACTATGCACAAGTATTAGAGGAATTTAAAAAAATTGGGGCATTTTAATATTAAATGTATGGAAATTAACAAAACCGTTCAGGGGATATTTTTTTCTTTGTCTAGAATCGATAGCTTTATTAATTCTGAGTCAAATGAGTCCAAAAAGTCCATTGATGTATTTGAGGAATTTAAAAAATTTGGGGCATTCTTATATTAAATGTATGGATATTAACCAAACCGTTCTGTTGATACTTTTTTCTTCGTCAAAAATCGATAGCTTTATTAAATATGAGTCAACTGAGCCCAAAAAGTCCATTTAATCTTAAAAAAAACGTTGATTATTACTTTTTTTAAATTCCCCATTTATAAGGCGTGCTTGTAAATAATTGAACGAAAATGAAAAACTCAAGAATATTGCTGTTCTATCAGCTCTATAAAATATGCTTTTCGATAAAATATATCGGAGTCCATATTCATTATTTTCGTTAGATGTCCGTCTTTGAGCCACCGACTCACATATCATCATCATCATCATCCTAGCGTTATCCCAGTACAGTTGCATCCTGAAAGATAATATGTGTACCAAATTTCATTTCAATCGTTTGAGTACTTTCGCAGCAAATTGGTTGTGACAAACGGACGGACGGACGGACAGACAGACACAAGTGATCCTCTAAGGGTTCCGTTTTTTCCTTTTGAGGTCCGGAATCCTAATAAACAACATTTAAGGCTCTTTAGGGTTACATAACATAATAATATTATTTTCTTTTTACTTAGGTACTGTCTGAACTCGTTAAAAATCGATATAAGAGCGTCCGAGAGGTCTCTTAATACGAATCCGAGGTTAGATTTGAAAATAAAAGTGGCGGCCATATTGATATATTTTATTTGCGGACCCATTTCGTTCAAATTCATGTTTTGGTCTGGTCTACATTCCTATTATTCTTTGGCAGACCCTAGGCCATTTGGTCAACTATTTGCATTGGAAATTCATAATAATGTTAGAGTAACAATTGGCACCCTTTGATTGTGCCTCCCTAATAGCGTTTGTGCACTGTATTGATTTTTGCTGTTACCTTTTTGATTCAACGATAATTTTGCTGTTCATTGAGCTGTATCAGATGTCTTTGCAAATCATTGAAACTACATATTTATAAAGGTTACTCATACAGAGTGGACAGTTATGAACTTATGAGGTGTACGTACCTTTTTTCTGGCGCCATTTTGTTTTGCGGTAAAAATGTAAATATGATGCAAAGAGCGGAGAGTTGTTTGTGAAACATTTAGCGCCTGAGAAATATGCGACACGGCCCGGGACACAGCGCAAAAAATGACAGAAACTTTTTTAGGAATAAATGATTATATTGACTAAGATCACTGGATATGACGTCTCCTGAGTTGTTTATGGGCCTATATGAATCGACGTGTGCATCCAATAAACTTCTTGCAGACCAATAAATATCCAAGGAACATCCGAGTTTGTCTTACACGTAGTGAGATACTGCCGGAAATGACTATAACTAAGAAAATTGTACCGAAAAGGGCTCGACAAATATTGCACAGGCAAGAGGACATTTGCAAGATGCTACTTATTTAGCAAACAATTGTAAGCCGAAGGCATAAAATGTCATTAAATAGTGTGTTTTTTTTGTACTAAGTATATCATAAATGAAAAGAAAAATTGGGGACATTTTATTACACAAATCGAACTAGTCCCATACTAAGCTCAATAAGGCTTGTGTTATATACTAGACAACGATATATTTAATAAACATATATGTATATAAATATTTAAATCCATAGAAAACACCCGAGTCTCAGGAACAAATGTTTCTGCTCACCACAGAAACAAAATGCCCTTACCGGGATTCGAACCCGGGACCTCTAGCTTCGGAGGAAGTGTCACTACCAACTAAGCTAAACAGGCCGACAAACTTCTCTTGTGCATCTCATAGAATTTAGTGTTAGTTTTTAGTGTTGTTTCTTTTTCTTTGTATAGTGTGTTGTGTTTTTGTAATGTAGGAATAGAACGGACTTAAAACCAGCGGTGTGCAGCGACTATGGCTTGCACAGTAAGAAAGAAATAAAGAAAGAAACATTTATTCACAGACACACAGAAGACACACATACATGACAAACAGTACATGCTGAGTTCGCTCCTTTTGGCATGTAACTCCCGATCTATTGTGTGGCAATTTTTTTTCTTTCCTTCTTTACTTCCCGTACTAAAGTGATAAGTGTACAGTCAAGCGAAAATATAATTAATTCCCGTATAATTTTTCAGTAAGTTGGTATTATCATCACTCATTAGCATCATTCTCAACCTATAGAAGGCCACTGCTGAGCATATGCCTCTCTTCGAGTACGCCTCTCGTCGTTGCGCTTGACTGTTATGTACAAAATTTTCGCCTTATAACAATGAAATCTTTGACGTCGACTATACGAGTATGTTTTATATTGCTATTAATGTTATTATCTCGATTTAAACGTTTATACTTTAAGTGACAACCACATTTAATATGAAATTCACTATTGAAAAATATTCGCTTTCCAGCCCAATAATGGTAAAATATCAGAATCTAAAAAATCGGCCATATGCATGTCGGGCCATGCTCAGTGTAGGGTTCCGTAGTTGCCCAATAAACTTACTTAAAAAAACAATAACAAGCAAAAGGCAATAACAAACAAATACCTTCGCAGCATTTTGTACGTATTTTACTAAGACCGGAAGACTTTTTACGATAACTCAAAAACAGCCCTACCTGATCATGCCCGCTATAGTTTTCGTTTAGAATCTCTATTAAGCTTTACTTTCATGTTTTTTTTCATACTTTTTGGGCCCATACTTCAAAAGGGAAGGACACAATTTGTTTTCTTTTGAACTGAATATTTACGGAATTATATTCACTTTATCAAAAAGTGTTTGATGAGAACTATTCATTTTGAAGGACCTATCCAACATTACCATACACCATAGGGTTGAAGCAAAAAAATGCATCCCCACTTTACGTGTAGGATAGGTAACTTTTTTTAAAATTTAATTCACGCATTTCTCAGTTTTATTGATTTATATAAGTATACTATTTGGTATGCCAAATTGCAGCTTTCAATCTCTAGCTAGCACTAACAATCACAGAGCAAAGCCTCGGACAGACAGACGGACAGACCAACAGCCAGACAGACGGACATGGCGACACTATAAGGGTTCCTAGTTGACTACGGAACCCTAAAAAGGTACTATTTTGATGTAAATTGGTGCTATTACTAAATTTATTTATTTATATAACAGTTGGATTTCACAGCATTACAGTAAATGCTAATGCTCTGTGAAATTAAAAACTAAACAAACAAAAATACCAGAGTAACCAAATAATAATAATATTTACACTGAAGAAGGTCGTGCATCCACCTTCTCACAGAACTTCAAGCATTCGTAAATGGTAGCTGGGCCTCGTACGGGCTAAAAGCTAATCTTTATTACATTACTTTTGTATAGTGGTCGCCGGTTAAGAAGTCAATCTTGACACCTGTCATTTCCATACAGTTTATAACCTAAAAGTCACTTTGAGGTTTAGGTTTAGTTATTTTGTATAGTACCTCGTGTATTCGCTCTTGAAAAGCACCATTTGGTGAAGTTTGACAAAAAGTAACGGTATTCTATCAAAAACATAAGTGTGAAAATGGGAGCCAAGGTCAATATTAACAATATGCGATGCGTGGTTGTCGTCTTCACTGACAAAAGAATGGAGATCTAAAGGGTGCCAAGTTCCCTGCATCATGAAATAATAAATGAACTTTAGAAGTAGGCCGTAATGGCACTTTTACAAGTCATAATCTACTAGCGTTACTGAAATAGAACACCACTGCCGAGAAGAAACGCCGAAACAAACTCGACAGTCAGTTATTTTCGTTCAAAAATATGCTTATTACAATGATAATACTTTACCTATCAAAATCAAAATCAAAATCAAATATTTATTCTGCAAATAGGCCACAAGGGCACTTTTACATGTCAAAGCGTGAATTTATACAATTGAAAAAACGGACAATCTTACTATAATGATTAAAAATATACTGATTAATAATTTACAAATATTAAGGACGTATTGAACACGATCTGTGTCCGAATAAACAAAAAGTATATAAAATTAATTTAATATCTCAGAGATGTATATGGTCTCTGAGCGTCCAAATACGATTAATAACAATTATTTCAAAGTCCTTAGAGATGTAAATGATCTCTAAGCGCTAAAATTAAAATAAGTAAACTTAATATTGTTAGAGATGTATAAGGTCTCTAAGCGTCAATAACAATAAAACTAATCCAGAACAGGATTATGTCTCTCGTCAATCTACATACAATAAAATAACACTAGTATTAAGGTATTTACTATGCCCTTGCAAGCATGAACAGACCGGACTCCACAAACAGCACCCGATCACGAGTATGACGCGTATCTCAGCCATCATACTTATATAAGTGAATCTCAGTAGGTATGGACACAAAAAGAGGAAAAATATTTACAATGCATGTAGTTCGACAAGACAACATGTGTTAATTAATTCCCTAGGCGTGATACAATAAAAATATACATATATGAATATTAATGTTATTTAGGTCTCTGGTTTGGGCCATGCATTTCTGTCAGTTAGATAGTCCTCGACATCAACGATTTTTACAAGTATTTTTTTGGGCTGGAAAGGGTTGTGTTCATGTTAATCAAACCTCTAATAGTCACAGCACACCAGTTATTTTTTTCACTTTGGTTTTTCAGTCTGTGCTCACATCGACGTCTAGTGACGTTGTAAACAAAACCACATTACGTTTCGCGCGGTCATTAAATTAGGCGGACCGCCCATGGACCACAGAATACGAATGGAGCGAAGTCAGTGTTCTTAAATAAGCGCTAACGAATTTCGAAATCGGACCCGGGTATGTACTAAAAGTACGACCAAGACCACCGGGGGATGGACAGCAGCATCCCTGGAGTGCGGTGGATATCCTGCGATCGCCAACCCGATGCCACTCCCCGTGGATTCGGGGGAGACCTGTGTCCAGCAGTGGACGTCCTTTGGCTGATATGGTGGTGATGGAATTTCAAAATGGTCAACACTATTTATTTCCGGTCCAGAACACGGGTTTATATTTACAGGTCAATCGGATCTCAGTAATTGATTTTGTACACAAATAATTTGGGATGACGTGGGCGCCATATACCTATAGTCATAATTACTTAAATTAAAAAAGCTTCCATTCAAATTTGAACCTTCTTGCTTGGATGGTAAAGTTGGTATTTGAACGGATTATAATTTGACATAGTTAAGACTTCAGAGCGTCACTAACACCATTAATTATCTCATGTGACGGAGCCCTATAGGCACTGAATATAACAGTTTCTTACTTGGACTTGGTTTTTTTGGATTTTGGATATTTTTTAAGCTATACATTCTTTGTTCTCTGTACATGTTCTCATATAAGCGATTTGGTGTACACTGTAAGTTTATATTGAAATAAATAAATGAAATGAAATGAAAAAAAACGCATCCAAACTAAACGAGAAATGGGGAAAAGCCCACTCTCAGATCATTTACTGGCTGAAAGTGAACGCGCAAAATAAATGTCTGTAATAAGAGCTGTCTCCATAAGGCTACGAGGCACAAGGAGGCAAATTAGATCACTTGGCTGTAAAGATGAGCCGAAATCAACTGAAAAAGGGAGGGATCCTAGAACAGTCGGCCTGTTTAGTAGTTGGTAGTGACATGTCTCCGACGCTAGAGATCCCGGGTTAGAATCCACCGGGATTCAAATAATTTGTTTCTGTGGTAAGCAGAAACATTTGTTCCTAAGACTTGGATGTTTTCTATGTATTTAAGTATACATCTATTAAATATATTATATCGTCGTCTAGTACCCATAACACAAACTTTTCGAGCTTACTATGGGACTAGTTAAATTCGATTTGTGTAAGTCCTTATTTGGGATCCGTTTGCCTACAATATGATTTTACAGCCTCCTAAATCTTCTAATGACAATAAATGTATTGAAAGGAGACTAGCTCGAGATACTAAGCTGTGCACACGTCACGGTCCGTTACACTCGCGACGCAACATTGAGCGGGATTTGCGAGCCGAGCCAGTTAGGATGCGTCTGGGCTGGTAATGCTAGTGTCCATAATGCTTACTGACACATACGCGGGTCTCCAATCATGCATAGTCGCTATTTAACAATACAAACCTTAGTGTTAACGACGCTCACTCAAGCATTTACTATTTTATACCACATCTTGCCGCTGCGCGTCCAGAAAAACCCACTTTCTGGCCAAGTGGTGGCGAAAAAATTGTGTACAAAACACGGGTCGTAAAACAGAAAGCCCTCTCTCGCATATTTATGACCTTCGCCTAGGGCTCGGGCCTCAAACATCTGCGATATCGTTCTTTCTTTGTTTTACAACCCTTGTATCGCAAATAGCTATAACACAACTTATTGAGATACGGGATTCTTTTATGGGGAAATTGTACACATTCCAGCATTGCATTCATAGCCCAAAAAACGTGCTATTTGCGGTTTACTCATATAAATCATGTAAGCCACTCTTCAAAAAGCTGATTGTATATTCTGGAAAATTGTATGGTTGTCAAGAGACATGTATTTATTTAAAACAGCCGGAACAAATTCTACCAGAAACCAACGGAATCCTGGACGGTTGGTTTATGTTCCAAGGACAGCTTTATACTCAAACCACTGCTTTGTCACGTTAATGAAAATTTTCAATAGCATGTATCCTGCAAGAGCTACCTTTAAATAGATTCAAGTATAAGTTAGTCAAGCTTTTACTTGAAAAAAACTACAGTGTGAAAGATTTCCTGTCTAAATATGTTGACCAAAAATATTTAAAAAATATTTGCATGCGATACAGTATAGTTACCAGCATTAATATCTACTAAACCAAAGGCGGCAAAATTATTTGACGCTTCATAACGGTCCTGCAAATAGAGTCGTGTCAGTTATTTATTTATGTTTGTTACGGCAGATTATGTTGCTGGTAACTGTACAAAATAGCAAAATAAGCTACCCATTAATAGATTTGGCCCGTCTTATTTCAATGTACAGTCGAGGAATTTGAATGTTAAGCAGTTTCCAGGCTTTTCATTGTGCGATGTTTCTCGTAATAATAAAAAACAAATTAAGAAGGTGGTTAAACTGCTAAACATTCAAATTCCTCGATGGTACTTTATAATTTTGTAAAAATAAATTAGTCAAATCAATCTGAAACTAAACTTTTCTCTAATATGTTTCCGCACTAATCAGACGTTAGCATCTAACTGACACTCAATTTTCAAAGGGTCGGCAACGCGCATGTGATCCCTGGAGTAGCAGGCGTCCATAAGTTGCGGTGGCAACTTATCATCAGGCGGCGTTTGGGGCAGGCGGGTTGCAAAAAGTATCCATTCCAAAAGAGTGGACTTTTAAAGCATATTTTAAGATATTTCGTAACCGATTCCAAATTGATTTTTGAACGTGTTTATAACCTACAGTTAAAAAGATAATCACACAGATTTGTTCCCCTACACTAATAGTACCTACACAAAATATTGACATTTCTATTTTGTACGAAATAATAAAAATGCATTTTGAAATTCAATGGAAATTCCTCTCTGACAGATGACATCCTACACCTTCAATTTCCCATCATTTTAATGAGCCAAACATTTTTAAATCTGCAACAAATCCGCCACAGCACCAAATTGGAATGACATTGGTTTTTACGTGCACCTTGGCATCTACAACAACCGCATAAAGCTGATATTCCTGTAGCAAAATCAGATTGATAACTATGTTCTAAGTGACATGCAAAGTTATGCTGCGTTTGAGTGCGCCTTATACATATTGATTTAAGATTGGGATTGGTATGAATCACATGTACTTGTATTTATGTTGGTACAAGAGCGGCAGGGAGCCTGTAAGCTGCATTGGACACCAATGGATTTATCGTTTGAGGTTCAGACAAGGAAAGCTGCTTTGTCTTTGAGACAACAAACGGACGCTGGACTACTGCGGAAACGGTAAAGAATTTTTATACCTCGTGTTATTGTTATCTTATTTGTATTGACATATGTATGGAGGAAAAGTCGCTGTGAAATGCGATTTTTATAGTTCATTTGAAATAACGAAAGCGATCTAATTCTGAATAAAGACAACATCTGAGGTCCTCCTCTACTATCACATTTTATAATATTTCATTAGTTCTGAAATATGATTTATTTTCATTCGTATTTGTATTATTTCGTTATATTCATTTGTTTTGACATTTATGTTCTGTGTACACTTGATATTGTTATTTTATGTTAAATTATAAATTCTATTCCATTTTTTCTTTAAAGATATTGTTGAATGTTATTTTAAAACGATCACTATATGAACAGTGGTATAAGTAACATGGGTTGTATTATATGAAACTTGTATAATGGGATAAATAAACTAAACACATAGCGGCATATCTGTGTCTTGGTTTTGTATGTGTTTGTACTATGTAATTATGAGCTTCAATCATTTTAGCATTAATTTTATTATATAATAAGGAATAATATATGAATATAATAAGGAATAATAAATAATATATGAGGCTCAGTTAGGGTATGAACTATGAAGAAAAATACAACATACTTTTTGCATACTTTTTGCATAGATATTTATATACCCAGTATACAAGATTGGCAAGCGATTATTTATTTTATTTATTTATTAAAAATGGGATTGCTCTTGGCCAGCATCTAGAGGGGGCAAAGATGAGGCAAGCGATTGCATCGTTTGTACATGTTTGTACAATATAATATAACATACGTACATGTGAATATCAAGTTAGCAAAATTATAGTAAGGACATAATATCAAGCTCAGCCAGGGTATTAAAAATAATATATTTTTTTTCATATATTTTTATTATTATCTAGGGTAAGGTCAAGTTCCCGAGAACGTACTGTGTTGAGAAACTTGAGATCTAATGCTAATGACCTACATTTATTTCTTTATTTGAGTCTACCTGTCAATAAAATAAATGCTCAAATCCAAAAAAAATGGCAGAGTGCGGACATACGTCTGGAGTCGCAAGCGTTCATAAGCTATGGTATGCTCTTTGCCACCGTCGGTGTATTAAAAAACCAGCCAGGTGCGTGTCGGGCCACACGCAATGTAGGGTTCCGTAGTTGCCCACACGTTACAATTATGAGGACTTAAAAGCTCACAAACTTATAGTTACTACTAGCTTTTGCCCGCGACTTCGTCCGCGTATAATTCGTTCTCGCCTTAGAATGATTTGTTTTCCCATACAATCTTTCTCAAGCTCAGGTGGACACCAGGAACTTCGAGGTGACATGTTGGAGAAGGAAAGCCACGAATAGATCGGACTAGAGATATTTGCTTGGCCAAGCTAGCTTAGGGCCCAACCGCGGCTATAACGCCTCAGATGATGATGATGATACAATCTTTCACCCTTCTTTACACCCCGTAAAACCATCAAAACGAATGATTAAGTGCTTATTTCGGAATATCAAATATACCGATTCTAGACGAATGAATCTCGTCAAAAACATTACATGTACATTGTACAATGGTAAAAGTCTCGCTACGCAGTTCTGCCGTAAAACGTTATCCCAACAGAGCGAGTTCTTCATGTAAGTATGGTGACCGAAGGCCGGAAGCAGAGTGGCAAGGCATGCGAGAATAATCACACAGAGCGGGCTTCTCATGTAAGGTTGAGGGCCGAAGGCCTGAAGCAGAGAGGTGAAAGACGTGAGGCTGAAGGCCGAGCCTCCCAACAGAGTAGAATCTTCATAAGGTTGATGACTGAAAAGCCGAAGGAAAGTGGCAAGGCATGCGAGGCCGAAGGCCGAGCTATGTTGTCGCCGAAGATCCAGTTGCCATATTAATGAGGGTAAATTATACTCCATTCGTTCGTTTTCACGTGATGCCTGGATATATAAACAGACAGACAAACAAACACAAATTCTTAAAACTGTTGAAACGATTTCTGTTATCGATTCCAAGTATCCCCAGCCAACTTTTTTTCGAATATCTTTCATGTACAGACTTTCGACCCTCTTCAAAGTGTACATCTAAGATGCTCCAACTATCTATGCTGACGATTGGGCTGCCCAGCTCAGTGATCTCTTATATCAAACAGCTTTATGGTGTGAAGGGTCAACAATTACGTAAAAATAACGCATGACAAAATTAAATGGTACACCGACGATACAAAGTGTGCATTGAAACAGCTGTTTTTGTATTTAAGCATATGAATAAAAACAATGCCAAAGTATCGCAAATGCATTTTGATGTACACGCAAAGTACAACTAATTGCGAAAAGGTTATGCTCAAAAATTGCGTCAACAATCAGAAGGAATTATGATACTTCGGTTTTGACAGAATGAATCGTCAACTTGTTTGCAATTCTACTATGCTTTAAGTTAAATTATATATGTAGTTTTTGAATCTAGAAAACGGGACTGAAATTTGGGCTTAGAGTCACAGTTACTTAATGGAATTAATCATAATTGTGTTCAAAAGTTTAAGACACCGTGGTGGCTGGCGCGCACGCTGGGCAGCGCCGCGGCGCAGCGCTTGCGTTTACTTTTTTTTCAGTTTCTATCTTAAGATTTCACAAATTTTGAATGAGGATGTTTTTCCTGTGTCGTCAAGTATATGCTTACCAATTTTCATACCTGTAACTCATGGATTATAGGAGTTCCCATACAAAATTCAACCCCTCTTTTTACCCCCTTTTAACCCAAATCTGCACAATTTTTATAGCCTAAAACCTGACCGGGTATTTACTCGACAGATTAGTAAAGTTTTCATCAAAATCCGTTTTCACGTGATGCGCGTTCATATAAACAGACACAAATTCTAAAACCTGTTGGAACGTGTTCTGTTATCGATTCTAAGTATCCCCAGCCAACTTTTTTTCGAATATCTTCCATGTACAGAGTTTCGACACTCTTCAGTTTTATTATATGTATAGATATTTCATTACAAACATTTTTTCATACAAAGTAGGTAGTAGATGACCAAGGTAACAAAATATTTAAATAAAAGGTAATTTTTCATTTTCGATTGGAAATTATAATTCCGCTAAGTGGACGTTTCCGCTTGTAAAAATATTTACATTCAAGGTAACAAAAGTCAAGTAAGGCAAAGGACATATTTAGATGGCTAAGATCTAGACACGCGGCAGCGTGTCCAGCCAAGTTCACCCCAGGAACTAACGGACAGCAGCCGTGTGTTACTACACGAACCGTTTAGAGCCACTTTTGACCCCCCAATAACTCCAAATGTATCTAACATAAAAACATGAAATTTGGTACATATATTAAGATTCTTTAGAGCAACTAAAAACCCAAATTTCATAAATATAGGTTTAATAGTTATTGAGATATTAAATTCCAAAAAACGGCATTTTTATCACTGACTGACTGACTGACTGACTGACTGACAGACTGACTAGTAATCAAAAACCTAACCCACTTCCAGATGACCTAGAAAGATGAAATTTGTCATGCAGCTTGGTAATTATGTGTACACACCAGAAAAAATCAGAAAACAGTGATTTTATTATTAGTTTTATTATTATTATTATTTATGCTAGTTACCTTAGAACTCCGTCATTTATTAACCGATTTGGAAAATTCTTTTTTTGTTTAAAATGGTATACTTCCGGGGTGGTCCCATTGTCATCGGGTCAGAATCTGATCATAGGGTCCTGGAGAAATCGAGGGAAATCTTCAAATATTTTAGGTGCACCTATAGCGGTTTGGGTATTTTGTATAGTAACTCATGCATTCGCTCTGGGAAAGCACCATTTAATGAAGTTTGACAAAAAGTAATGATATCCCATCAAAAACATAAATGTGAAAATGTAATACTAATTTACTGCGGCTTAATTGCTATTACATTTTGCTTGAGCTTGAGCCGCAGTAAATTAGTTTTACTGTAAACAATCTAGTGCCAAACTTGGCAACTTTTCAGATAGGTTATCTACGGAACTTGGTGCCAATTTAGATCTCAATTCTTTTGTCGGTGAACTTGGCTGCCATGTTCACATTTATGTTTTTGATGGGATTAAAGTAAAGAGTTACCTTCTCCAAAAAACTCAATTACAGTTTGTTGTAAGAAATAAAATAAAAGTTTATGATTTTAATTACAAAATAATAATATGACAATTGTAAGAGTTTCTATCAATACAAAGTTGGTATCAATGAGAACATCATCCATTAACAAAATGACTTCTTAAGCAAGTTCTGGCGCCGCAATGTTCATAATTTTGGCTAAGTTTGTTCCGAATGTGGCTTCCATACCTGTTTTCAATTGTGTAGTATCCTGGGTAAAATAAGTATCTTACCCAACATTTGATTTGGTTCTCGTATATTTTGCTACGATTTTGGGCCATTTTCGGCGCTGAGTATATTACGGTATATGTAATGCCCAACATTTGATTTGGTTCTCGTATATTTTGCTACGATTTTGGGCCATTTTCGGCGCTGAGTATATTACGGTAGATGTAATGCCCAACATTTGATTTGGTTCTCGTATATTTTGCTACGATTTTGGGCCATTTTCGGCGCTGAGTATATTAATATGATTATTCCGTGAGTTAACGAATCAAAAATATTGGACACGTATTTTTTCATTCTTCCGCGCCAGACAGTAAGTGTTCAACCTTAGAAACTTCCTGCCCAATAAATAAATCCGAAATACCAATAAGGGTTCCTTTTCTCCAAAGTTTTATTTTATTACAAGCTTTTATTTAGTTTCACCTGTCCCGTTGTCTGTCGGTCTGTTATCAAATCTTGCAAGTTAAATTTGCTCCACTTCCCGGTTTCCGATGGTACTGAAATTTTGCATGCATGTATAAATCGGATGACAATGCAATATGATTGTGAAAAAAACCAGCCAAGTGCGAGTCGGACTCGCGCACTAAGGGTTCCGTACTAGAAAAAAACGCCAACAAATACTCTGTTGTATGGGAGCCCCTCTTAATTATTATTATTATTTTGATTTTAGTATTTGTTGTTTTAGTCAAAATAAAAATACATAATCTGTGCAAATTTCAACTGTCTAGCTATTACGGTTCTTGAGATCTAGCTCGGCGAGTGGTAGCCATGAAAAAGGGCTAAATTATCACGTTTTTTTGTATGGGAGCCCCCTTAATTATTATTATTTTGTTTTTAGTATTTGTTGTTATAGCGGCAACAGAAATACACAATCTGTGAAAATTTCAACTGTATATTATGACATACAGCCTGGTGACAGACGGACGGACGGAAGGACAGCGAAGTCCTAGTAACAGGGTCCCGCTTTTACCCTTTGGGTACGGAACCCTAAAACCTACAGTCGGCAATAAAAACTTGTACCAAAAATGAAATTTTTGACCAAAAACTTGTTTAGTTTCACCAGTCCCGCTGTCTGTCTGTCTGTAATCAAATCTTGCAAGTTAAATTTGATCCAGTTTCCGGTTTCCGATTGAGCTGAAATTTTGGATGCATGTATGAAATATTATTATGACAGAGAGCTGATCTGATGATGGAGACAGAAGGTGGCCATAGCAATTCCTAAACTACACAAGATAAACGCATCGTGTTTGGGCTCATTCGAACAGACAGAACAAGTAGTTTAATAATTGTGGAAAAAAGTGCAGTCGTCAATAAAAGCTTGTAACAAAAATTTTTTTTAGCACAATAACTTATTTTTAAATAAACACAATTTATTCTTTTGGACCAGAGTGTGGAGACTAATGCTAGTTCCCTCTCATTTGTGAAACGAGGCCTGTGCCCAGCAGAGGGACGTATTTTAAATAGGCTGATGATTCAACTCAACATTTGCAACCACAGCCAACTGCAATTTATACCTAGTTATTATTTTTAACTAACCTTTTTTATTTTCAATTGATATTTGTGGTTCAGTTCGGGAAACAACCAGCAGCAGCGGGGGCGGCGGGTCGTAAACACAATTGTTGCGACTTTAAATCAAACGGCGAGTCATTAGGGGCACGTGCGACTCTCGAGTTGGCGCGCGGGTCCACAACACAACGACACCATCGTTCAGATTCAGATTCAAACGTATAAGGCCTCTGTACACACATACGAGAATCGCATACGAACTTCATTACATTGCGGGTTAGCGTGGTATGATGAGTTAAATCGATCGGTCAAACCGCGCAATGTAATGAAACTCACATTCGAGTCTAATTGTACGTGTGTAAATATAAAGGACGGCTTGTTTAGACAACATTTGGAACATGATAGATAGATAGATAAACACGTTATTCGTTTCCACAACATACATGGTTTCAACATGAACATAAAGGTGACAAAAAACAAGCATTAAAACTGAACTTAAATTTTACAAAATTATACTAAAAATGAGCCATGCAACTAGAAACTAAAATTTTCTTTATTTTCGACTACTTACATATATGAAAATAACCCATGTGTCGTGGTAAAGAATAGGCGCTGATCGAACATATGCAGAGCATGGATCGCGTTTTTCCCATTGACATATCACATAACCCATAACTTAAGTCACCGTCTGCCGGAGATAAAATGTAAGACATGTACTGAACGAGCACAGACTCACTAGTTCCGCGAACATTTTGTTTATTGTTTGTGACCGACCGAGGTCCAGAAAAGAACCAGTTTGAAAACCAGCGCCGGGTTTGCTCAGCACATGCTGAGACTGTGACCCGTTGCCAACTATAGTTCCTTAAGTTATTATTATTATTTTGTACAGTTTGTTCTACTTTTTTTATCTTTTTAATTTCTGTTCTTAGTCATTTGATGATTTCTATCATTTAAGGTTCTTTTTTGTGGCAATAATTATAATAGTTTTCTTATTCTGATTCTGATGGTAAGCGGTCACCGTAGCCTATAGACGCCTGCAACTCCAGGGGTATCACATGCGCGTTGCCAACTTTAAAAAAATATACACACCTTTCTTGAAGAACCCCATACTGTAGTCCCTCGGGAAAACCTCGGCATAGCTCATTCCACAGTCGGGGCGTCCGACGGAGGAAATTCCTCTGAAACCGTACCGTACGCGACCATTGAGGTTCAAAGGTTTAGGTTTCGTCGGCCTCTTTAGCCTAGTTAGTAGTGTCATTGCCTCCGAAGCTAGAGGTCCCGGTAAGGGCGTTTGTTTCTGTGGTGAGCAGAGACATTTGTTCCTGGGACTTGGATGTTTTCTATGTATTTAAGTATATATCTATTCAATATACCGTCGTCTAGTACCCATAACAAAAGCCTTATTGAGCTTACTGTGGGACTAGTTCAAATTGTGTAAAAAATGTCCCCTAAAATTTATTTATTAAAAAAAAGTTTAATAAGTAAGTGAAGAATTCACTAGCAACTTTATCCCGCACGTCAATGGAAACGCGCTACCAAAATAATGAAAGTACAAGTGAACGGACACCCCATTGTTGTAATTATCCCGAGAAAGTTTGTTTGTTGTTAATTTATCGTCGTCGGCTGAGGCTCTGCAGACTGCGAACTACTGTCACCAAATTCCACCGGTAAACTTGGAGGCATTTTATGAGCCTAGTTGGCAACTGATGAATATTTCGAGTTATTCAGTCAAAATCTGTCGACCGAGGCTGCAAGTGTATTAGGTGCTAACAAATTAGGTAGGTCAATGTAGGCAGGATTCCTCACGATGTTTTCCTTCGCTGAGAACAAATTGCAAATATCAAATGAGCTTCCGTACATAAGTTCCGAAAAACTCATTGGCACGATCTGGGATTCGAAACCACAACCGCCGTTTGACAGCCGCACGCCTAAATCACTGGACTTATTGTATCTCTCATAGATATTGAATATCATATTATTTGTATGTAGAACCGATGGCCGTTGGGGCGGAAAGGTTCTCGAGTGGCGACCACGTACCGGAAGGCGTAGCGTGGGCAGGCCCCCCACACGGTGGACTGATGACCTGGTAAGGGTCGCGGGTGTCCGCTAGATGCGGGTGGCGCAGGACCGGTCATTGTGGAAGTCTTTGGGGGAGGCCTATGTCCAGCAGTGGACGTCATTCGGCTGAATGATGATGATGATGATGTGTTGCATGGAAATTCTGGCACTTAATAGGATCGACACGCTTTTCATTTCATCAGGGTCTGATCATCTTACCTCGGTAGTCCGCATCCTCACAATGTACGAATGAAAATGAAAATAAAAAATTGCATGCAAGTTCCTGCAAATTTAAATCAGCCTTAAGCTCGAAACGCACAGAGCGGGCGCGGCGCGTTGCGGGACGGAGGCGGTTTTGCTTTTTTGATCTTTCCGAAAATGTCGCCAGTCGATTACTGCTTCACATGTCACACACGCCGCCTCCGCTCTTCCGCGTTACCGAATACCGTGTGATTTTTTGGTGCGACGTGCCCCGGACCGCGTTTGCTTTACCGCAAAACCGCTTCCGCACCGCAACGATGCCGCGCGTGAGTGCGAGCGTGGTGCGGCTTTTCAAGCTTTAGCGATCGCGAGCAACATATTGCATATCAATGTGATAACAATAGGTCATATCAAAAGAGCGCCAGAAGTTAATAAAAATTGTAAATTTAAATCTTGGTGAAAATTGAACTGAATTAACACTCAGATGTCTGTCGTAATAAAGCGGTGTTTAGCAAACAATGCCAAGTAATACCTCGTGAAATATTCCAATGAAAAATGTATTAAATCTGCGGCCAGAGATTACGATGAGGCAGAATCGGATATTAAGGAGGAAGGATGCACAGCGCAAGCGATGCTATTGAATTCCAACGAATAACACACATCTTAGGCGACTTGGTGGGGCGGAATCGATACATGATAGGTATTTTGTTCTTTGGCGTGAGCTTACTGATGTGAGACTTCCTCACTTGACGAAATACTGTATTACGTTTTCGCAGTGGTAATGCCATGCGCAGAAGTGGGGTAGTACTGCATTCGCGTCAGTTGACACTGACAGCTGGAAGCTTTCTCATATTGTACAGCCTTCACATCAAGAAATCAGGAAATCGCCTTAAATTACAATAATCAGCACCCTGTTGTTCACCTCTATAGCTCTGTGGCTTAATGAAGACTTGGAATATCCATTTCGACCAATCGGCCTAGTCCCAAACTAAGTAAAGCTCTAAATAAATATCAACTTAACCACATCAAAAAAATCTAAGACTCAGGAACAAATATTTGTATTCATCACATACATAAATGCCCTGACCGGGAGACGACCCCGGGACGTCCGGCTTCGTAGGCAGGGTCACTGCCAACTAAGCTAAAGTCGTTAAGGGGCCGTTGAGACGTTTATTTAGGCGAGTTGCATGATATATTTAACCAACAAGTAAAATTGATATTGTAATAACAGTCAGAAAAACTTATATTGTGTAATAGTACATTACTACAGAGGCCGGGACGTAAGCCTCAAACCTATCCGACCTCGCTGCGCTCGGCCGTCTATATATGTCTTCGGCCGGCAACACCATATTTCCCGCCAAGGTATGTATAGTGCTTTTCTCAAACATGCAATGAAATAAACAACAAAAAAATCAAAGTTTTATTTTTAGTGGCAGAATGTCAATGTGCCTGTGCCACAATTTATGTGGAATGGAAATTAAAAAAGAGGACTTTGCCAGCCTAGGCCTGCAAGATTTGTATGAAATTCCATTAACGACCTCTTGTCCTAGCCGCACCTGAAACGTCATAATTCGCAGCCTGTTATAAGGAACATAACATCAATATTTCATTGCATGTTTGAGAAAAAAGATTTATATTTGTAAGGCAGCAATGTAATCACTAGGTAGCATTAGTTTTACGGGTCGTGTACCGAGTCATTTTTAATTTGCACATCGCGATTGAGACAGCTTCCGCGCGACGTGGCTTGACCGCTTGTTGAGCTAGGTGACTCGCTTAGCTCTCGCTTCGCTTAAGCTGTATCACAGGCCAGGCGGCCGCACGGGAAGCAAAGAATTTAATCTACAATGAAAGAAGTTGGAAGTTCTTTGTGCGTGTCACCTACCGCCCGCCCTCTGGCGCGCTCTGATCTATCACGCCGAGCGAAGTGTCACTGTAGAGGTGACATTTATGATGCAACTTGGATACAGTGGATCAAAATTAACTAGGTATGCAATGCAGTTTGCTGGTTGCAAATGTTGAGCTGCGCGCGTCTACCCGGTGTCAAACTACCTGACAATTAGTCGCTTAGCATTGAAATATAAGGAAATTCAGTTTTTCGGTGATTATTCCTACGTGGTATGTCCGATTTTCAATTTTTTAAAATCTAAACCATCGTCATTATGTCACCTATCGATGTGCAAAATGTGAGCGTGATCGGTTGAAGCGTCTAGGACGAGTACGAACTTAAGAGGGCGCAGTACGTTTGGTTCTCCATACAAACGTATTTATGCTCTCATTTTAAAACGCCATGCTAGAATAACATGAAACTTTGTATACACAATGGGATCCAGCTTGTCTAGGGCGGAGATTAGTTTCTGTTGCTTGAAATTATAATGGCGAAAAAATACAGCGATTATTAAGGTTTTCATACAAGCCGTAAAAAACTCAAAAAACCGCTGTGTTTTTTTTCTTTTTCAATTTCTAGCAACAGAAACTAATTTTCGACCTAGGTATGCCGGATCCCATTGTGTATACAAAGTTTTATGTTATTCTAGCATGGCGTTTAAAAATGAGAGCCTAAATACCTTTGTATTGAGAACCGATCCACACCGATCGTACTGCGCCGTCTTAATAAGTTTCTTAAAGACTGTAAAACTGCCACGGGCTCACGGGGCACGGTGGCACGGGCTGTTCTGACACGGACGTGATTAAAGGTATGTATGTTTGTGTGTTATAAACGAAAGCGGAATGTGAGTGAACATTTATTTGAAAGACTTGATTATGTGTATCTAAACATTTACGTGTGCGTGTGAATCGTGTAGTGTGTAATCGTTAGCTTGTCATTTAAGAGTTGTAGGGCTCAAAACTCGTGTAACACAATCAACATCTCTTTTAGTAGCTGTAACTTTTACGTGCTTATATATAGTAAATAAGTTTTTGGGCAAAAATTTAATTTTTGGTACAAGCTTTTACGACTGTACTTTTTTCCACAATCATAAACTACTTGTTGCGTCAGTTCGAATGAGCCCAAACACGATGGGTTTATCTTGTGTAGTTTAGGAATTGCTATGACCACCTTCTGTCTCCATCTTTAAGATCAGCTTATTGCTAGCTTTAAGTAAATACTATCCAATATATGAGTCTGTAAAGATACTCGAAATAAATGATTTATTATTATTATTATTGTCATCCGATTTATACATGCATGCACAATTTCAGCTCAATCGGAAACCGGGAAATATATCAAATTTAACTTGCAAGATTTGATTAGTGAAAGTAAAAAAAAAGCATGTAAAAAGTAAAGAGCAGCAATTACTTATCAGTAATCTAATATAACTACCGCGCAAATGTAATGCTGACCAGTGTACTGACAGATGCGGAAATCTGGATAACATTAGTAATATCTCGGTATAGTGAAACATACAGCATACAGATTCCATCCCGCCAAGTGTAGAAGTAGCCTGTATGAATGAATTTTGAAACGCGCGGTGCGGGCGCGGTGCGGGGCGGCGGCGGTTTTGCATATTGATCTTTCCGAAACTGTCGACTGTTACTGCTTCATAATATACGCCGCCTGCGCTTGAACTCACTACCTCTGCCCGGCTAGTATGATAGCTTATACCGTCACGTTATATGGCCAAAATGTACTGAAACGTCACATAAAACGTGACGGTATAAGCTACCATACTTGCCGCGCTGGAAGTCGTTCTGTAGGAAAGTATTAACTCTAATATCCTAGTGCCTTTAAGTAAGATATAGATAAAGATTTGGCTATTGATTTGTTATATTACGAGTACATATAGTTTTTTATTCTTATTGTATAATCACGTGTACCACAAATACAGTTCCTATATGTATTAGATTAGTTACCACGTTAGTGTTTTGGTGTCAAACTGTTAACTTACGTGTGAATAAATGATTATTATTATTATTAACGCCCATAACCAACTGAGCTACCGTGGGTAACCCTTGTGGTGAAATTACAACTTCGCTAAGCAGCGTATCCGCTTGTTAATTATTTACACAGTGAACGAAATGTTTTAATGATGTCCATAATTGATTATTACCCCGAGCGGGATTTGAACCCACGACCTCTGGAATTCGTCCATCGCTCTTTCCAACTGAGCTACCGAGGGTTTTTCTCGAGGCGACAAATCCCTCAAGCAGTTCACTCTTCTAATTAAGCCTCATGTATATCTTTCCTCATTTAATAAATATATATATTGGGGGTCAATCTTACACAAATCGTCCTAGTCCCAAACTAAGTAAAGCTTGTACTATGGTTACTACGTAATATAAGTCGGAAAAATAAGTCTCATCCATTTCTATAACTTACTACATCACTGGTCCTTTCCTTACAATTCAATATCAGCCCTTTGTTGCTGGTTTCACTCTAATAAATGCCAGTTCCCAATTTTGGCGGGAATAATATTGTCACCTCAGAGTCAAAGCGCCTCTGGCTCCCGCGAGGGAATACTCATCCAATTTCATATCGCATAGTTCTGCTCTCTTGAAAATTGAACCTTATGTTATACGTGTTAGGTCGTTTTATGCATGCTAGTAAGATTGTAATTAGAGGTTTTAAAAAATACATCTAGCATTTGCCTTTAAGCTACTTGCCGGATGAAGATGAACTGTGGAACTTTTTATTTGAAAACGGTAAATTGGGTTTGAATGGCATTTATTTGCATGTTTCTGATATTAATATTTTATGGAGACATTCAATATGTTCTTATTGGGTATTTAGATTGGTTTAAAACAATTTTATACATACTTATGTCACGTACGTTTTAATCAAAAGTGACACGTTGAACTTTGCGTGGGGCAGTCCCCACATACTTATACATCACGCAAAATCTCGATTCCCTCAATGTTGTGACGTGGTTGTGACGTAATCCAATAAGTCTTCTATTTTACCTAAAAATGATAGCAGCAAGGGAATCGACTCTTAATTAATATACAACCGTATTGTATTTCACGTTCAGTTAAATAAACTTAACCTGTAAAATCAAGTATTAGTACCTGTTAAACAAAATATGAATAACAAACAAATGCTTCATTAAGATACAGAAATACAAAGTTGTACCGATTGGGCAGATTTAATCAGTGAATAAAACCATTAAAATACACTTTACAAGTAGCTAGAGCGCTTTGAGCCAATCAAGCTACCAAACTTGGCCGATGAACCTCTTACAAAAGTTAATTAGAGGCCCGGTGGCACAGAAGCCAAGTTAAACTACCTATATTTAAATTGAGTTCGTTTATTATAACGATTTAGATATTGTAAACTGAATATTATAAACATAACTTTTGAATTACTATTTGAGACTTAAACAGTTTAAAATGATCACTAAACGATTGAAGTAAGGGCCATCAAACGTTCGATGGAATACCTCTTATAACACTGACAAAGCTACAAAATCTGATTATGGCTGAGCAGCCGATTGCAAATAACAAAAGTGACAAAAAAAAATAATAATTTTTTGGTCGAGAATTAAGATTAAAAATAAGCGCCCGAAGATAATAGGTAAGCTGTAAACTCATGAATCCTAAATCGGATAGATAGGTATATTTTCTGCATAGCTGGCCCAGGTCAGACCAGTGCGTCAGCGACAAAACCTGCTATGTAATGACATAGCAGACGTAAGTAATGACTTACAATACAATACAATACAAAAACTCTTTATTGCACACCTCAATAAATTACAGGGCTTATTATTACAGCGTATAAAACTTCAAACTAGAGGTAAACAACAGGCGGTCTTATTGCTAAAGAGCAATCTCTTCCAGACAACGTAGCGTAAAAATAGCAACAAACGTATTAAAAGTGGGTGGCAAACAAAAGAATTACTTAATTCAATTACAATCACGTAAATATTAAAGCACACATACATAAATTATACTAATAAACATACATACCTCTAGATCACATAGACATTCCTACATATATAATTAAATATATATGTAGGAATATATATTTAATTATAATATATATATATATACATATATTAATATTTTATATAGAAAACTCCCGTGAGTTTGAGACATATTAAATATAATGAAACGGGTCACTCACGTCTTACAGGTCGAATATCGCTCGACATGTTTCAGACCGGTTCGCGGTCCTTAATCATGAGCACCTATCGCGGCGGCGGTTTTCTTAGCACACACAACACAACACATCATCAAAATCTTTTTTTTTTTGTTTTATTTTGAAACATGTCGAGCGATATTCGACCTTTAAGACGTGAGTGACCCGTTTCATTATATTTACATATATTAATACATAAAATAGTAACTACAGTATCAGCCCAATAGAGACGATAGAAGCAGATTGCAGGATGAGAGAATCATGGAAGGGACAGATAGTGTTCTTTTAGCTGTGATTTACAGCAATAGATTTAGCACGCCTTAATTCCACGGGGAGAGAGTTCCAAAGTAGAGTAGCTTGAAAAGTGCAAGAACAACTATAAAATTTTGAAGAGGAGGACGGGACAGTGAGATTTAAGAAAAGTAAATTTTTCTTTGAGGTAAAGAGGAGTTGCGGGGTGAAAAAGAATAGCATATACAAGGGACAGAATGTGTATGTTACGACGATAACGAATAGGAAGCCACTTAAGTTGAGAGCGGAAACTGGAGACATGATCATACTTTTTTTTAAATCTTTATTTAGAAAAAAAGGCCTTCGTCGCTAAGCGATGACGCCAGCCTTATAGGTGTTACATGATTTATTGTCTACAGTTCATTAATTTAATTGTTGATTGATACAGTTTGATTGCCAGTTGAGGACCCGGGTATGTCCTAAAACTACGACCAAGACCACCGGGGGATGGGCAGCAGCATCCTTCGAGTGCGGTGGAGATACTGCGATCGCCAACCCGCATGCCAAGTGTGGCGATTATGGCATTTACCCCCCATGATATTGGGGGATGCCTATGTCCAGCAGTGGACGTCCTTGGGCTGATGTGGTGGTGGTGGTGGGGTTGCCAGTTTGGATGTAGGGTCAGGTGTAACCCAAATATGAATCGTATGCAAACGTTTTGGATGCGATCAAGCTTATTAAGTTGATCTTCAGTAAGGTCGAGGTATGAAATATCAGAATAGTCTAAAATAGGGAGGAGTAATGTCTGAACGACGATTACGTTATTATCCAACATCATTCAAGAGTATATAGGTAATTAACAGGAGTAATGGTGATTCTATTTCAAAAATTATATTTAATCTGTTTTTGCACTTAACTACAGATTCCATGATGGAATTAATAGACACTTTAATTTTGATAACACGTAAATGCTGGAACAATATTAAGGTGCGTTTACGCTCACGCGCTGTGTGTATTTGAACATGGCCTTAGGGTCTGTTTACACATTGTAAAGTGCAAGTGCGAAGTTCATACATTTGCTGTCAAGTGGTAAGTAGCAAATGTATGAAGTTCGCACTTGCACTTCGCAATGTGTAAACAGGCCTTAAGGGCGCCGTGCGTGAATCGAGTGCCCGAAAATAATACATACACTTGATATCGGGACATTTCGTTTCGATACGTAGCAAACGGAATTCCTAAACAAAGTTTTGAAAATACGCGTTTTCTAATAAACGGAATGCCTAAGAACGTTTATCCTCATGTACGTTTTATCCAACACTCATATATCCGAAAATCATTTTGTTTTTACAAAATGCTTATTATATATAACACTTTAAACTCAAACGCTTTGAACACATTCTTCAAATATTCGTACACGGTATTAACACGAAATTTATTTATTTACCTTAATTACCGACGTTTCGAGACGGCTTGCATCGGCCATGGTCGCGGCAGACTGCTTATTATTTACCACTATATATCATGATATATAGTGGTCATACTATATATCATGATATATAGTGGTAAATAATAAGCAGTCTGCCGCCATGCAGCATGCTGCATGCTTATTTTTTACATCTATGTATCCCATCTTTAATCGTAATTTTGATTAAAATGTCAGTGTCTTAAAAAATGTGTAATTAGCAGTAGAGAAAATTTAATATTTTAAGGGTTCTTATCAGACACATTTAGCGTTGAGAACCCGATTGTTGGGTACTCTGTTCGTAGCTGCTACGCGCTACATACGGAGTATACAAGGCTACGGCCTACGAGTGTAGCGCGTAGCACTAGGCAGCAATGAAAATGTTCATCTATCTAGGCAATTTTTGTGAGAATCGAAAAGTATCGTGATAATTCTCTTCGTTCCTAATGTGGAACTATCATGTCATTGATTATGCATGTATTTACTTGATTTTTTTTATGAAGAAATATTGTGTCAAACATCACTTCAATTTGACTTAAAAACAAGAAAGCGAGAAACTAGATTTTTACATCTGCTACACAGCTTATATCCTACTACACAATATTAGCATAAAAACCCTGGTACTTCGGTTTTAATTCGTTATGCTGTAAGCACTCATTATAATTTGAGTTCAGAACATTTTAAAAATTTCAGGACCTCTTAACTTATTTTCTAAACGCATCAACAACACGGGAATTTGCAGGAATTTCGTACATTCACAGATTTGTTCATACATTAGTCAAATTGATTATCGAAGTGCTGTCTTAAGCGTACAATAGGAATATTGACTTTAAACTCTGGCTACCTACTTGTTCGCTTAATTTTCACCCAATTATAATCTTCGGTTTATTTTTGGTTTTTAACCAAATATTACATTATTCGTTCCACCGGGCCTACATTCCTCTGCCCAATCAACGCTTTCAACCGAGAACTCCATGCCTATTGCTATATTTATCCGTTATTTAAGGGTGAGATTGGAATAAGTTTACATTTTATAGTAAGTATTTCAGCTATGAATTGATTAAACTCGACTAAGATATTTGCTCGGCTTGCTTTTATATATATTGATATAAGAAGGAAAGAAACATATGTTCACAGAAACACAGAAGACTTACATATATGATAAAAATAAATAAAAAATAAACATCATTTTCGCTTTCACCTTACACACCTAACTTTTTGAAAATAAGTAGTCTATTTGTCAAACACTATCTTTAATACCGTTCTTATATTATTTAACTCATATTGATTTTATAAATTATCTATGCTAATGTTATTTATTCATTTATGTATTTATCCTAGCACGAGTCGCGCAGTTTCTTTGTGTTTTGAGGTAAGTATGCTATCCCGCACACCACACTGGATCCACTGAAAATCAGCGCCGTTGGCAGTACTATGTCCACTGCATTGCTGAGTGGAGACCTTTTCGGTAGCACATCTGTTTTTTTTAGTTCTTAAGTTACATTGTATTATTTTTAATGTGTAATCCGAATAAATAACTTCTATTCTATTCTAAAATAGAAACGTAGGTACACACAGATCACGTATATGTGTGTCCCCGCGGCAGTGAACCGGACACTGTCTCAGCATTATGCTGAGGGAACGGACGCGCTGAATTTTAGCCAGCACCGTCGGTGACTCATGGGACGGAACAAATTAGCTAAAATCATATGTATTTGAATATCTTAGTGAAGTAAGGTAAAGTAAAGTAATGTTTATTTGCAAGAATCTATTATATAAAAGTGAAAAAACAGAAAGGGATAAAAAGTAAGGGAAGCGAGCGAGATCATCATGTCAGCCGAAAGACGTCCACTGCTGGACATAGGCCTCCCCCAAAGACTTCCACAATGACCGGTCCTGCGCCACCCGCATCCAGCGGACACCCGCGACCTTCACCAGGTCATCAGTCCACCGTGTGGGGGGCCTGCCCACGCTACGCCTTCCGGTACGTGGTCGCCACTCGAGAACCTTTCCGCCCCAACGGCCATCGGTTCTACGTGCTATGTGCCCCGCCCACTGCCACTTAAGTTTAGCGATTCGGAGGGCTATATCGGTCACTTTGGTTCTGCTGCGGATGGCCTCATTCCTGATGCGATCACGCAGAGAAACTCCCAACATAGCTCTCTCCATTGCCCTTTGGGTGACTTTGAGCCTTCTTATGAGGCCCATAGTAAGCGACCACGTTTCAGTGCCATATGTCATCTCTGGCAACACACACTGGTCAAAGACTTTTGTCTTGAGACACTGCGGAATATTGGACGAAAAGATGTGCCGTAGCTTCCCGAACGCTGCCCAGCCGAGTCGGATTCGACGATTAACCTCTTTCTCGAAGTTGGACCTACCTAACTGGACAGTCTGTCCTAGGTATATGTAATCGTCTACAACTTCGAGCGTAAAGTGTCCGATTGTTAAGGGAGTTGGTGCAACATGGACATTTGACATGATCTTCGTCTTGTCCATGTTCATCCTTAGACCAACCGCTCGGAGGCTTTACTGAGGTCATTGAGCATTGTACTTAAATCCTCCATGGTCTCAGCCAAGACTACTATATCGTCAGCAAACCGAAGGTGAGTGAGGTAGTCGCCGTTTATGTTGATGCCTAGCCTTCTCCAGTCCAGAGTCTTGAAAACATCCTCCAGTGCAGCGGAGAACAGTTTAGGAGAAATAACATCTCCTTGCCTGACTCCCCGCTGCAACGGGATAGGCTTTGAGTTCTGGTCCTGGAGTCGGACTGACATAGTGGCGTTCTTGTACAAACTTTTCAGCACTTCGATATACCGGTAGTCCACTTGGCACCGTTGGAGAGATTGTAGTACAGCCCACGTTTCAATCGAATCGAAGGCTTTCTCGTAGTCCACGAACGCTAAACAGAGGGGCAGGTTATACTCCTCAGTCTTCTGTATAACCTGACGGAGCGTATGGATGTGGTCTACGGTGCTAAAGCCTCTTCGGAAACCGGCTTGTTCGGGAGGCTGGAAGTCATCTAGCCTGCGTGCGAGACGGTTCGTAATGACTCTTGAAAACAGCTTATAGACATGGCTCAGAAGTGAGATGGGTCGGTAGTTCTTCAGTAAGGAGTTGTCACCCTTTTTGAAGAACAACACCACCACACCTCTGTTCCATGCCTTTGGAGTTTTCCTTCCAGTAAGACGGAGTCGAACAACTTCTGAAGGGCCCTAAGGACCGGTTTTCCACCCGCCTTCAGGAGTTCAGCTGTAATTCCTTCTTCACCGGGTGCCCTGTTGTTCTTCAGCTGCTTAAGAGCCATTCTAATCTCGTACAGGCTGATGACCGGGATATCTTCGGTATAGTGCCGGGTTAATCTAGCTCTAGGGTCTTTCGCCAGACCAACTTCGGGTCTGCTAGTTGACGTGTATAGCTGTCCATAAAAGCACTCTATCTCACTCAGAAGCTCAGGTTTGGACGAAACGAGTCTACCATCCTCAGTTTTTAATCTGGCGAGCTGGCTCTGCCCAATAGACAGATCTCTTGAGTAAACTTTAGAGCCCTTATTCTGCTCGATGGCCTCTTCGATACGATTTGTATTGAATTGGCGCAGATCGCGGGTAAGGGACTTAGAGATCTGTTTATTGAGCTGCCTGTATAATTTCGCATCGGCTGAAGACTGCAGAATCATCTCATTCCTTTCCTTGATGAGCCTGGAGATAGAGTGCCTTTTGGCTCTTTGAGTTCGTTGGGCCTTAAAGAACTGAGACCCAATGCTATGGACAGCTTCCACAAACCCGTCGTTGAATTCGTCCACATCGCCGCCTAGACAATCGAAACGGTTTTGAAGTTCCAGCTGAAAGCTCTCGGGGTTTGGACTGCTGCTGGACGGAGCGTGGACTTCATCAGTCGAGAGCGCTCTAGCTTGACGCATATATTCAATGTG
This sequence comes from Notocelia uddmanniana, assembly GCA_905163555.1. NCBI lineage: Eukaryota > Metazoa > Arthropoda > Insecta > Lepidoptera > Tortricidae > Notocelia > Notocelia uddmanniana. The sequence goes on from LR991055.1 coordinate 32,784,229, forward strand.
CCTCTTACCAAACGATGATCACTTCCGGTTTTAACCGTATTGATCACAGATACATCATTGAATATACGCCTCTTCGTCGACATGATGAAGTCAATCTCGTTTTTTGTTGCACCGTCGGGACTCATCCAGGTCCACTTCCTGTGCTCGCGTTTCTTGAAGAAGGAGTTCATCATGTAGAGTCCCTCCTTCTCCAAGAAACCAGCCAGTAGTTGGCCCCGGTGGTTCCGACTTCCAACTCCAAATTGCCCCACTCTCGGCTCTTCGCCGTCTCTCTTGCCCAGTTTCACGTTGAAATCCCCCATAACAACGGTGAAGTAGGTTTTGGAACTATGCATGACCTTTGATATATCCTCATACATAGCCTCCACCTCGTCGTCGGAGTGTGCTGAGGTCGGCGCGTACACCTGTATGACCGTCAACGAGTACCTCTCGGATACTCTGAGTATAAGGTACGCCACCCTAGCCGACACACTCTCGATCTTCACCACGTTGTTCACGAGGGATTTGTGGACGATAAACCCGACACCTCCCTGGGACTGTTGGTCGCCCTCCCGGAAATAGAGCAAGTTGCCGGACTTCAGGGTTATCGTGTCCTCCCCCTCTCTTCGGACTTCAGATAACCCTACGATATCCCAACGCAACTTGCTCAATCCTTCCTCCAGTTCCGCTATCTTTTCGTCGGTCCGCAGTGTTCGTGTGTTGTACGTTGCCAGGGCCAGGAGTCGTCGGTGGTGGTAGCCGGATCTTAACCGGAGATTCTTAGCACCCCTGACCCCGCTAGTACCCTGGCCGCTACCAGAACCAGGGTACCGGGGGTCGCCGGAACCTCGGGGCCGTGGCCTGTTTGTGTATGTCATGAGGGGTAATTGCCATAATCGCCACGCTTGGCATGCGGGTTGGCGATCGCAGTATCTCCACCGCACTCCAGGGATGCTGCTGCCCATACTCCGGTGGTCTTGGTCGTAGTTTTAGGACATACCCGGGTCCACATAATATACCCTATATACATAATAATACCCTATTAATAATTACAAATAAAAATATTGATGAACTAATGATATTAGGAAAAACAATTTAAGGTTATAAATTAATTTAGTTGCGTGCAATGTCCAAAAATTCCTTTACAGAGTAAAAACAATGTTCATAGAGCCATTTCGTCAATTTTGTCCTAAATTCTATATTGCACAAAAGTTTAATTTCGTCTGGTAAGTTATTGTAAACTAATATGCAAGAATAGTAGGCATTGCGTCTATATATATCAGCACGACATCGAGGTTGATACAAGAGGTTTCTGTACTGTGCCCTTTGTATTCCGGTAGACACATCGGAACGTAATTGAAAATAATCCCTATGAGCCTTGGCAAACAGACAAGCCTTTCTACGAGTAATATACAAAGCCAGCATATTGTATTTTTTAATAAAAGGTTTGCAACTATCTATCAATCATGAGATTGTGATTCCACGTATGCACTTTGTGCTGGATTATAATTGGGATTTTTGAAGTTGCTTAAAGGTATACCTGCTTGGCGATCCTGGATAAGAGGTGGGATGTCGTTCCAGCATTTAAATGCCGCAAACCTGAAACTGCCTCGGAAAGCCGCATACGTATACATACTGCATATAAATAAATAAATATACATTGGGGGACAATCTTACACAAATCGACCTAGTCCCAAACTAAGCAAAGCTTGTACTATGGGTACTAGACGACGATATACATACTTGTATAGATAAATACATACTTAAATATATAAAGAACATCCAAGACCCAAGAACAAATATCCGTGAAAAATGCACAAATAAATGCCCTGGCCGGGATTCGAACCCGGGACCTCTAGCTTCGGAGGCAGAGTCACTACCAACTAGGCTAAACAGGTCGTCAATATAAGTGACAGTATTTGGCTAAGTCACTGATCGTTTAATATTATTAGGGTTATTTACACTTTTATACATCTTCTATATTATACGTCAGTTCGTAAAGTAGGAAAGGAAGAAAGAAAGAAAATCATTTATGCACAGTTCAGAGCAATAAATACAAAGTAATATTGACAATAAACACAAAACAAAGATAGAAGGTAACATTGAATAAAATGCACAAAATAAAAAAGTGCCACTAATTGGTCCCGCTCCAAGCATTTGTAGCTGCAATACCGGTATGAATGTAGTTAACAAAGTCTGACGCCATTTCAGTCAATTTGTATCCCCCGACGCAAAAAGAGGGGTGTTATAAGTTTAACGTGTCTGTCTGTGTATCTGTCTATCTGTCTGTGGTATCGTAGCTCCGAATATTTCGTGAAACGATCTGATATTTGTTCTGGCAATCCAAGATTTCAATATAGGGATCTCTTAATTAAACCACGCTGTGAAACTGACATTTACAAAAGAAATGCTTATAATATGAGTATCAGTATTTATAATAAGTTACCAGCACATATAAAATCATTAGAGTGCAAAGCATTCAAGCGAACCTTAAGAACGTGGCTCCTAGAACACTGTTTTTATAATATGAATGATTTTATAAACTACAACGCTGATTAAGATTAGTAATTACAAATTTTACTGTCAATACTTATATGTAGCAGTGCAGCAGTAACAATTCAAAGTATAATAGTATATAAGTTAATAAAGTTTAGTGTATTATTTAATTGTACCCATAGATGATAATCCATGTTTATCTCTGTGTAACATAATATTTGCATGCTGTTAAGAAATGGCTGAAGAAGGCTGAACAATTTGTTAACCCAAGACTTGTAACACACCCTTTTTTCTGCAAATAAATTTATTATTATTATTATTATTATTAAACGGATGAAACGATTTTCGTCTAATTTTTTTGGTGTCATAGATAATTTTATCCCGAGTGTTCTTAGCCATGTTTCATGAAAATCTGTTCAGCCGTTTTTGAAATATTAAGCTTTGAAATGATAATGTCGGGGGTTTTTCAGGTTCTCTAAGTTGTTTTTTTTTTTTTTATAATATAACAGAATAGATAAGGGGTTTGTCAAGGTTTCGTTTGAACAAAGGTTAATCCAGTTCAGTTCTGACATCAACTGAAATAGTACGAAGATAGGCTTTGTAAATTCGCAGTCGGACCGCGAGGGCTTGCTAACAAAATTGACCCGTCTTGATTGTTTACTAGAACATATTCAAAAAGGTCACTGGAATCGTTCCATCCTGTATACACTTCAAACTGTATGCTATGAGACAACAATGCTGCCAACCTTCAAAATTCACGTGATTAATGAGTCAGTAAGTTATGTAACATCTACCTATAGAGCAGGGGAGAGAGGGGAGGCGCGGCACGTTATGGAAATTTAATTATTTTACACCGTAGACAATAAACGCATTTGGGGAGGCGCGGGTAGTAAGGCACAATTTATGGCACTAGTCTAATTCCTCGTGTGATCATAGCAGTGCATTTGAATTTTATATCTCTGAATATCATTTTGTTTCCATGAATATAGAGGAAGCTGGGGTGGTCCAGACTTTGAGAAGTACCTAATTTGGGTTGTGTTTCTAAAATAAGCACATGTTGAAGCTGGGGTTTATTATATTACTGTGGCATGGAAAGAAACAACAATCAAAGAGACATATCTAATCTACCCTTGCTTTTTTTTGAGATTAGAGATGTTGTGTACATCGTCTAATGAGCGTTACGGCACATCAGCTGTAATTTTCGGTTATAAAAATGACAGTTAGGTTTACCTAACGTACTTACGAAAGGTTATTCAATCAAACAACAAACTGTCAGGCAGTTTGGCGAAAAGTTGTGTGTATGCATTGTACTGTGTAAATTGTGTTTACTTGAAAAAAAAAACTGCAGCAGAGTAATCGCGCAACTTTACGAACGAAGGATTTTTTATTTTTATTTTTATATAAATATTTAGTGTTTTTAACCGAGCGAGCGAAGCGACTCCGTTTCAGCTTTCGTATACTGTCTGTCTGTCTGTCCGGATCTTTTCTACAGGTCGCATTTCTCAACCGATTCTCGTGAAATTTTGTGAGCAAGAACGATAATTATATATATAGATAGAACGATAATTTTTTGTCGAGTCATTTTATGGAAATTTTGAAATTTAAAAATAACTACAGCTCACAGAGTCACTAGTAAAATTAATAGTTATTAATATCACTCCAGTAGAGTAAAAAAGTACATGTAAGCTACTTAAATTTACACTAAAAAAAATTTTTTTTTTTCAATTGAAACCATTTGGAAATAATTGCTGGATAACTCAATAATGTAGCGTTTAATTTTTTGCTCTTATTACAGGCCACACCCTGTATAGTTTCTCATGTGGGTTGGACGGTCAGATGGCATCCGTTTCCGCAAAATTACTTTATTCTTACGCCAATGCGGAGGACGAATGGGTAGTAAGCGAATATTGGGCTGCTACAGAATATAATCAGGATAAATCTAAGCCGTGGAAGATATATTAATGAAATATAACGGAAGCTATAATTATTCTCATAGCAATTACACATAAACAATAAGGCAACGGAAATCGCCGGGTGGCCGCGTTCCCAAGGCGACCCCGGTGGAGTTAGCGGGCCGGTTAATTAGATAAAGCGCCACCAAGCGGAAAAAAACGGAGACAGCTTCATACTCGAGATGATTGAAAAAGAGAAGGAACCAAGATTTACCATTTAAATTGGATAAATTCGGTGGCTCTAGTGAAAAAGGGTCCTTTACAATTGTACGGGATTTATACCCTTTCTCACTATGGCCACAGATCTTATTGTTATTTTAACAATATTCATATATCAAACCTAAATTTAAACTATAATTTAAAGATAAACTATCTACCTAATTCACAGTCCGTCCCGCGTCGCTTCCGGCGGAAGGTGCCGATTATGTTTCTTACCAATAAAAAAATGCTGGGTGCGTTGCCGCGTCAAGGCCTCTTTTCTGTGGACTGTGTCCTACCTCCCTAATAAATGATTTGGTCTCTGCGCACCTCTCTTTAACCTTTTCGCCGCCAGACGTCAAAGTAATTCGCCGTGCCCCTGACGCCACAACGGTAAAAAATGATGTGTAAAGAAATAATGCCAATATAAAATTGGGCACCTTCTCAGTAGTTTTTCATTAAAAAAATTGTCGGCCAGTGCCGTCGTTGGCGTCGGGGTGACGATTTTACGTTGACGTCTATGGCCGACCGTGGCGTTCAAAAGGTTAAAATATCTCATATATGTATACTCGTACCTTCATCTGGGCCTCTTTGAACAGAATATTATGTTCATTGTAAATATAACTGGATGCCGTTAGAGCTTCCAACTTCATGTAAGTACTTTATTTTTATTAGGGAATTATCTTTTGGCAAATGTAGGTATTTCATCAATAAATGTATTAAAGTAGCTACTCGTAGTGAATATTTAGGGGTTAATGCAACTCAATCCAGGATTTCGATATACCTAGTGGTTATTAGATACTGTCTACCGACTGAAGCGATTGAAATCAAGAAGCGCCCCAAAATGTCAGTGGAGAGGATGGTTTTAATTTATAGGCAACTTCAGGATCTATTTATTTGTGTCTTTGCAGGGATATTGTAAGTGGTGTGTGTCGTGTCTTAGCCAATTAGTGCTATAATGGTCGGGAAGTGGATTCTTGCCAGGTTTACTTTCCATGTTTTCATAGACTCTTGTAGGGTCTCAAATGAATATTTACATAGAGCCCCTATACGTGTACCACTAAGAGGGACGGAAAAGCTCTTATGCACCTAAATTGGGAATTTATTTAAAACGGCTGACGGCTTACCGTAAACAACCTTATCTTACCACAAATAACTTGAGCGGGTAATCGTTTGTTTGCCCCATAGACATATCAAATAGTTTGAGGCAAACAAAAGCGAAACTAAGACAAAGTCAACAATCCGCATGTGTCTCTATGTCGCTCTTATTCAAATTTGTATACGACCACCTCGTTTGATATCTTTTTTTTTCTTTGGATAGGTTTGCGGCTGACCACAAATCACCTAATGGGAAGCGATATTGTGGTCTAGGATGGAGCGCGCTTACCTAGTAAAAACAGCAGTGGTTATATTATTTGATATCTACTCCGGTTACTTTTGAGTGTAGGCTTGTTAAATGTTGTGTATCTATATCTCCGTTGATTACTTTCTAGGACGTCAGGCAACTGAGACCGCGGCCAGTGCAATCCGTGTTGAAAAGTCAGTCCAATTCTACTAAATAATTAATTAGGGTTTTATGTTCGGACAACAGCTGATGCACCGACTGAAAAACATTCCTAAAGGTAAAACAAAAAAGAAGTCACATGGCTTGCTGCATGTTGCATAACGCGGTCACAGCTCCGAAATCTGCGTTGCGAGGTGGCGCGACAATATATTCAATTAATACTGTAAATGTTAATTCCCAAGCCTTTTGTGTTTGAATAAGTGATTGTTGCTAATGAAATAAAGAATTCATGCTATGAATTACATTGTGAAGAAAAAAATTGTATAAAAATAATTTAAAATAAAAGAACTGCCTTCAAAAAAACACAAAACCAAAAAATAAAAATATATTCCCAATCCAATCATGAGATGAAAAAATGGATTAGACATATTTTTCCGTGGACCCTTCAAATAAGTGGCAACTTTGTTAAGAAATAAGTATTAATAATAAGATAAAAGTAGCTAAACATTAATTTAGTCAAAGTGTGAACCCGTTCGTTCTCTCAGCCCTGCCTCTGGATTACCCACAGGTTGATCCTAAGGCCAGCCCTACGCTCCCACGTGGTTTAAAATGCAGATGTGTTTACTTTATCTATGAAGAAGAACCTTCAACTATAACATTTTCCAGCTTCTTACGCCCGTTTTCATCTGCGCCGGATCATACAGATATTAATTATTCATCGGATAGAACGAATAAACCAATTTCACGGTTCTTTGCGCGCGTATGATGGCCGAGCTTATACTGGGTGGTTCGCAACCTTTCAATTTTGAGCACGTGATTGAGGCGTTTTATTAAACGCCATTATGAGATTGCTTCGCGTTTGCAATTTTACAGATGTAGCTTTTGGCGTTAGCGTTTTGAAATTGGAATATTCATTCATACCAATAGGCAGATTGAAATGCAACGCTTTAGATTTGAATTTGGTCGCGATGAGTTTTGAAATGCCGTAGCTATATTGTTAATAAAACGTGATCATGAGAGAAATTATCACATAAATATTGTAACTTAGATACCATTCTTTTCATTCCCTTTGTTTAACGTTAAAATATGAGTATTTATGGAATTTAGTGGATTTTCTTAAATCGCGCGCGTCATGCGTCGCGTAATCGCGGATTATAGCGCTCTGAATTACAGATCGAAAGTGTAATGTTTAGACAAATAATGTAAAAAATTACAAGTTATCTTACATTCATGAATTTTTTTACCAGGCAACAGAGTAATCACATAAATTCCATGTTAAAGTCCATCTAAGTCACGCACTATTCCCACCCTGTATAGTTGACTGCACGCGCTAACCGCGCGATCAAATTTGCCGCGCCAGCGCGCGCGCTGCCCTGTCGGATAATTAGCAGGACTCATCAGCTAAATGGGCAATCAGCTTCCAATTATACTCATATATTTAGTTAAGCATAGCCAGGCATGAAAATTCCGGTAACTTTAGTCGAATATATGGTTAGAGTAAGGTAAATTAGGTTCATCAGCATTTCTTTGATCATCATCATCATTTTTTCATTGAAGTAAAATCCAAGATGGGCTAGATGATACCATTAAATACATATATCTAAAAATAAATTATCAGACACAGACTAATTTATTACTTACTTGATATAACGATAAATAAAAATAAAATAACGAAGTCTCAGAGTCTCATATATGATTATTTCAAATATTATAATATATGTAAATACACTAATATATCTCATAATAAAACACCTAGATCGATGGCATCTTGACGGCCTGTTTAGCCTAGTTGGTAGTGACACTGCCTCCGAAGCTAGAGGTTCCGGGTTCGAATCCCGGCCAGGGCATTATTTGTGCATTTAGCACGGATTTTGTTCTTGGGTCTTGGATGTACTCTATGTATTTAAGTATGTATTTATCTATATAAGTATGTATATCGTCGTCTAGTGCCCATAGTACAAGCTTTGCTTAGTTTGGGACTAGGTCGATTTGTGTAAAATTGTTCCCCAATATTTTTTTTTTTTTTTTTTTTTATTATCTTATAGGTACTTGGGGTCTTTTAATGGTTAAAATGATTATTAATAGAATATCGGAATGTTTTTGTTTGCTTGATATTGTTAAGCCAAGACCACCGGGGAATGGGCAGCCGCATTCCTAGAGTGCGGTGGAGATACTGCGATCGCCAACCCGCATGCCAAGCGTGGCGATTATGGCATTTACCCCCCATGAAATTGGGGGAGGCCTATGTCCAGCAGTGGACGTCCTAGGGTTGATATGGTGGTGGATATTGTTAAGTACCTAATTTCAATTGGTATGAAGACTATAGTAACCAAAGTAATATCGGAATTCAGAATACATATTTCCCAATAAATTTTACCGTTACGTAATCGGTAAATTAAATGTAATACAAAAAAAAGACACTGAAAGAGGAACATTAAAAAGAGAAAGTGCTTAGGTTACAATGTTAATATTAGCATTCAAATGTTTAGTAATAATCGAATAATTATTAAGTATTAGTAAATATATTTTCGTACAATTACTTTTATTTAGGTGTTCAAGCCTTCGCTTGGATCACTTGAGAATAGCCTTCCTATATGCATAGCTATATCTACGTCATACCCGCGAGTGATGAAAATCATGCAAGCTTATATTAATACTTGAACATTTAATTCGAGAGAAATAAGCTGAACATGCATAGCATAGGTTGTAGCAGTGTAATCATTCATTTAGAAGATTTATAGCACACAGTAATTATTTCTTCAAAAATTACCGACTGCGAGGTAACAAACATAAAACACCTAGATAAAACAAACATATAACTCAATCAAGCATCATAGCAACTTTCCTTGTTCTCACCTTTAATGAGCGAGGCTAAAGGATGAAATGACTCCCATTACTACCGCCAGGCCGAGCAGGGCATAAGTCTCCGCCCTAGATTAATGACATAATATCGCGTTGGACAGATGCATTATGGGGCTAATCTTCCTCGAACACCTATTAGTGCTCTGACGTGCCATGAATTACCTGAAGATTCGATTCTCGATAATGTCTGGATACAACTATTTTCAGCCCGCGTATTTGTCCACGTGGAAATTGATTATACCTCCATACAAACTTCCACGCAAATTACATCCCCGTGGCGAAAATGTAATAAGGGTGCCCGGGTAGGTAGGTGGCCTAATACCATTTGGCATTAAGCCCGCCATTTGTACAATTACATTTTGTGTAATAAAGTGTAAATAAATAAATAAAAGGTAGCAGACTTTGAAAGATACCAGACATTTTATATAGAAAACTCCCGTGAGTTTGAGACATATTAAATATAATGAAACGGGTCACTCAAGTCTTAAAGGTCGAATATCGCTCGACATGTTTCAGACCGGTTCGCGGTCCTTAATCATGAGCACCTATCGCGGCGGCGGTTTTCTTAGCACTGCGTGCCCGTGCCCTGTCCGCTCGGTTGCTCGGCGCGGGTGGAGGCGGCGGCGGCGAGAATCTACCCTCGTTTTCTTCACAATTGTTCAATGCCGAACTACACACAACACTCACAACGTCACATGCTAAAGTCTCGTCCACACTCTTCACAGACGTAGTATTCAACACTGTTTTCCAGCTGGGTGGTACAACCCACCTACAATCACGATAAAAATTTGGAAAACGACCAATTTCGATAGCCTCCCGCACTTTGCGTGGTACAAAAAACTTTTCCCTCGCTAATACGGTTACGAGATCACGGATCACGGATATTTGTTCTTGGGTCTTGGATGTTTTCTATGTATTTAAGTATGTATTTATCTACATAAGTATGTATATCGTCGTCTAGTACCCATAGTACAAGGTTTGCTTAGTTTGGGACTAGGTTGATTTGTGTAAGATTGTCCCCGAATATTATTTTCTTTTTTTTATTATTATTTTAATTGGGTACTAAATAAAATAAATAAACTGTATTTGGCAAGACCGTAACGAAAATTTTACGAGTAAAAATCTACTAACTATATAGCGTTTCTGGAAAAGAGAACCACTGTCGAGAAGTAAATTTAAATATGAGTCGGGCGCTTCCTGAGGGTTTAAAGGGCTCGGAAAACGGTATTTTTTTCATAACGGTTTCGTTCATTCACCCCTGAACGAAAAGGATTTCGTTTCCGTTTACGGTTACCGGTTAAAGAACTGTTCAATTGAGATACCAGTTTGTGCCATATTCGTTCGTTTTCCGTTCTTGAGGAACGATATTAACCGGTTAAATTGAAAATGACGTAAAAAGATAGAACGAGTATTGTTATCTCTTTTATACCACTACTGAAGCAATCCACAATATAACATTACCTACTTTACTCGATTTTGACCTTGTTGCTTGCTCAATGAATCGTTATTTGGCGTGTGGCTTTTGGTGACTGTTGCTGTCTGTACTTATTGTGACTTGTGTGATTAAAAATATTCGTGTTAGCCGTGCCACGCTGATGACTGTTTTTTTGCATTAATAACCACATTAACTACTGAGGGAAATCGTAATGACCTCATGTTTTGGGAATCACCCTAATAACCTAGCCACATATTTTCGTAAAAATATTTTCGAGGTACCACCGCCATATCAGCTCTAGGACGTCCACTGCTGGACATAGGCCTCCCCCAATTTCATGGGGGGTAAATGCCATAATCGCCACGCTTGGCATGCGGGTTTTCGAGGTACATACATACTTATTTTACTATTTTAATTATAAAAGGTACTTACACCTTACTCCCAGACAGTAGGTTAATTAAGATAGGGGTCTTGAGGTTATCAGTATTCATTAACTTTAAGTTAAAAAAAGCATTTATTCACGAAAACCAGTACTATTAAATATAATGAAAAGGGTCACTCACGTCTTTAAGGTCGAATATCGCTCGACATGTTTCAGACCGGCTCGCGGTCCTTAATCATGAGCACCTATCGCGGCGCCGGTTTTCTTAGCACTGCGTGCCCGTGCCCTGTCCGCTCGGTTGTTCGGCGCGGGCGGAGGCGGCGGCGGCGGCGAGAATCTACCCTCGTTTTTTGCCCAATTATTCAATGCCGACTATGCCGAGCTATATCCGCCGCGATAGGTGCACATGATTAAGGACCGCGAACCGGTCTGAAACATGTCGAGCGATATTCGACCTTAAAGACATGAGTGACCCGTTTCATTATATTTAATGTGTATCAAACTCACGGGAGTTTTCTAAACCAGTACTCTTAAAACTTTTAACAATTTCCGCCAAACTGTATGACATAAATATGTTGGCAGAAATAAGCTTCCTTTTTCTATTATTTAAAGTATTGTTAGTTATAAATAAAATAAAAACAAAAAAAATGTAAAAAAAAAACAAAAAAAAAACATTTTTTAACACATTTTGATTTTGTAAGTACGCCATAATAAATAACTTTGTAAAAGTAGCAGTATTATGATATGACGCTTGCATTCCCGTTAAAGAAATAAAAATTAAACTAATTAATCAATGGGAACGATCATTAATAAAGAAGGTTCAGTAAATTGCACGTTTTATAGCTTATCTTACCAGACATTATAGAATTCGACATTTTAATCTGAATAGTACATTAAGTGCGGTGATAAATTATTAAAAATGAAACGACTTTTCTCTGCAGATCTCTAATGTCACAAATATGGGTAATTTTTGGAAAAGCAAAATACATAACTACGTCAAAAGTGTCTAATTGATGTCGTCAACATTTTATTAGTACTATAAGAAAAATATTAAACATAAATATCCACGATAATTGATATGTTTTCTAACGTACGTTAAAACGTATATTAAAATATGAACGCTATTTCTTGCAAAAAAAAGGTCGTCATTTATTTGTGCCTCAACTCCTGACCGTGCTGTCGCGAGTCGCGAGCAATTTTCATGTAGTAGCCACGGTTCGGCTAGATCATAGATTTATTAAAATATTGTGTTAATTACAGCGATAATACCTAAATTGTTCAGGGTGAGATATATGACTGTCGTGGAATCACGTTCACCTATTTATACGAGTAGGCTCTCAGTTTTCTGTACGGAATTATTTAAATAAAAATAGGTTAGATTTAGGTGGGTGACATCAAGTATATTATGATAAGCAGACATGATAAAAGATTATATGTAGGTAATATAAGGTTTCTATAGTTCTTAAAATCAAGGTGATTTGTACGAGATGGACGTCGCTGTCAGGGTAAACGAGTAAGGAAACTCTATACAAAAGATACATCCGCGGCTCATGCACACATACACGCGGCGATGTGTGCATGGCCGCTTGCGCTACCCACTAAATTATTGACGAGTCGGCTGGTCTCCGCTGTTCTCAGCCGGGGACGCCTCGCCGTCGCGGCAACACGTTTAAAGTGGAGTTAGGCCTGCAATTACTTCGTGCGACAAATTATGTCAACTCATGCCCGTCATCGCCAACCGGTAGTTGTTCCAGCGAGCTCGTGAGGCCGCAGCCACACGCGCCGCGTCTTGGCGCTACGTCTGAACTAGCCCGTAGTCTCTGCTATAGTTGTAAGGTCCTACAATTAATATTGTTGCGTATTGTTGTTATGTATTGTTGTGTATACTGTACCGTAAACAAAAAATCTTATCTCTCTGTTTTAGCCTTTATATTTGTACTGTTGTGTTTGGTACATTTGTTGTTATTATTGTGTATCGTCGCGGAAGTGGATCGACAAATTATTATTTCCGTACAGTCGTATGATTCAGTCTGGAACAATTCATTATATATAAATGTATTTAACTACTATATACATGGAACGTAAGAACCATGCTCCCACCAGGGAAAATAGAAGAGATAAAGAGAAATGGATAGGTTAAATATAGACATATTGGGCTTGTGCGAAGTAAGATGGGGAGGAAGTGGTGACTATTGGAGCGATGATTATAGGGTAATATACACAGGAGAAGAACAAGGGTCTAATGGCAGGGCAATAGTTTTGAACAAAAAATGGGGTAATCAAGTGGAGAACACTATACACTACAGCGATAGGATTACAGCGATAAAACTTACAGCTAGTCCTAATAATATTATAATAATCCAGGTTTATATGCCCACCAGCAGCTACTCAGACGATGAAATTGAGGAAATGTATAATCATATTAATACTATATTAGATGCAGTTAATGAAAACGATAGATTAATTTTAATGGGTAATTTCAATTCAGTAGTAGGGGAAGGTATTGAGGAAAACGTGGTAGGCAGTTTTGGACTCGGAAGGAGAAATAGCAGAGGAGAAAGATTAGTGCAGTTCTGTGAAGAGAATAACTTGATAATAGCTAACACAATATTTGAGCAACCCAAACGACGATTATATACATGAAAAATGCCAGGAGAAATTGGTAGATATCAACTAGACTATATTATAACAAAAAGTAAACATAGGGAGCAGATTATTTCATGTAAAACAATGCCCGGTGCAGACATCAACACAAATCATAACCTTCTTCTTTTCGTCCAATATTCCGCAGTGTCTCAAGACGAAAGTCTTGACCAGTGTGTGTTGCCAGTGATGACCGCGCACTCATAGGTACGTGTATTTGTGCGTGAGTCGCGGATGTACTTTTGTATGGAGTGCCCTTAGGCCGTGGACGTTCTGACCCGCCGCCCGCGGCTTGCAGCGGCCCGTCGGCCGCGGCATTCCGTATGGTGTGTTCGTGAATGTTCGGGAGCGGTCGTTCTCGCCCGCCGCGTGCGACGTCTATCTGAGAACGACCGCTCCCGAACATTCACGAACACACCATACGGAACTCGTCTCATTACGAATCGCTTTTTGAAATATAGTCTATTAATAAAGTTGTTGGAATTGATTTGTTACACAGGTGACACGGGTGTGCGGTCCATTATAAGACAATTGACTATATTTATTAAATGTTATAATGAAATGCTTAGAACACATTAACCCAGATATATCTGTACCAATTTGTTTGCTAACGTAATGTGTTACGTTATTGTCATTTGTCACTACGATATTAACCCGTAACACAATTTTTCATCGATTTAGGAATCACATACCACCCATCACATCAAAGCCCAGCGCACATTTACATATCCTACAATGAGGATATTCCATATTTATATTTTTTATCAGTATACGGCGCGGTCGGTGCGAAAGACGTAGTATATACAAACATAAACATAATAACAACATATAAACATAATAAAAACATAATGAAAATAAACTCGTTATGACAGGTTCGCCGCACGCTCGCCGCTAGTGCCCCGCTCTCTCCCCGCTCTATTTACCGCATACATCCCGCTCCACGACAAATTAGCGCGTATTTACAATTAAATTTTGAATTTCTTAAGCGTGATGTTGATATGTATAATTTTGATGAAAACATGATTACAGTACACAACAAACTCATTTAAAGCAATAAATTCACAGTAAATATTTTTAACTAATGAGAAAATACATCATTATGAAGCATTTAACAATAAATGTTTAATTTTTGTCTTAAATGTCTAAAAAGACAAAATATAGCGTAAAAAAAACAAATATCATAGTTGCCATTTTGACTTATTTAGATATTGATATCAGATGAAAACTGTAAAAAAACGTACATGGGAATTTGGTTTCACTTTAATTTCACTATTAAGTGATCGCATTTAAATGCACCACAAGATTATACTTACATAACAAGGTATTTGGTTACCTATTTTGCTTTTAGGAAAAAGTTAGATAGTGTATCTTAAGATTTTTATAAGATACGGTTACGACCCAAGGATTTTTTACTTAATATATGTAATTAATATTCGATACTTAATATTAATATCCGATAAAATAATAAAAACAACGAGTTATCGAATTATGTGCAGGATTTGGTAATTTTATGCCCCTATAAATAAAAACAAACAAAGAGAACAGTTGAGAAAGTGAGATAAAAACTAAACAAAACGAGTGTGAAAGAGACAGCATAATAACGCGCGGCCGCGTCGGTGCCGCTACTCGACAAAGTCACAAAGGCATGCCGCCGCCGGCGGCTGGGTTTAACCGGTATTATATCGTTATCGCGAGCCTTAAATTTCCGTTCTCTCTACTTACCGGTAAGCGAGATCATTTCGATTTATTTTGTTCGTTCCATCAAATAACCGGTTAATGAATGAACGAAATAATGTAACGGTTTTAGAACGATATTAACCGGTAAATCAATACCGGTTCCGAGCCCTGAATTACAGAATTTAAATTTAATTTGAGTCACGCATTATTGTAAGAACGGTCTTATACATTATTAGTAAATGATGATTTGAAATACTGAACAACGAAAACCAGACAATTATTCCATTTTAAAACTGTAAGTGACATTTTAGTGTCTGGGAGAATTACAGTCGCTTGTTCTCAGATAATTACATGCGCCAAATAAAGAAGTAAAAAGTGTTGTCAATTGCAACTGTTTGTCAATAACATATATAACTCCGAAACATACACTCGTAAATCAGATCTCATACATACTCGGACCAGTATCAAGCCAACGTCGGATTCGCTCGATCTCTCACAGTTGAACAATTACATGCATCGATGCGCAAGAGTTCACTCGATCGTTTGATCTGCTCCAAGATGCAATAGGATTTGAATTTTCTTGACACTATTTCGATATTTGATGTCTCTGTTTGCTGAGTATTATTTAAAGGTTTATTCCAGAATGTCGATTTGGTTCAATATTTTGCATAGAACTCGCATCTCAATGTATTTTGCATGCTCATTATGACACGTTTACTTCATGCGTGTGGAACAAAACGAGTCGCAAGTTATTCGTGAATTAACATTAATACGTATCCAAATACTACATGCTTTTAGAGACTAAAGACATTCTTTGGTCACTTAGCCCTCCAGCCCACAAGTAGGCCACAAGGGCACTTTTACTATACAATTTAATAAACTGACAACAATAATAATGATTTCAAAACTATACTGATTAGTAAACTTATGTCAATCAATGAAAATAAACTTAAATAACAGTATCAAAATTTGAAGATACTATTATGGACGTATACAGTCTCTGTCCGAATAAACAAATGTATATAAAATAAATTTAATATCTCAGAGATCTGTTTGATTTAATGACTGCTGCTATGGAAATGGTTTTTTGGGGTTCCGTAGAAATTTAGGAACCCTTACAGTTTCGCCATGTTCTTCCGTCTGTCCGTCTGTCTGACAAAGTAACCATTACTGCTAGGAAGCATTTGGCATGGGTATACATATCAATCATGCCGACAAAAGTAATTTTTTCCTTATACTTAAAATAAGGATGCATTTTTTTACTTGCAAATCCCACCGTGTCATTGGATAGCTCATCTAAAAGTAAACTGGGGTTTACTTAACCATTTTGAGATTCAGGAATCTGTGTGAGTGATATTAAACTTTAAAGTGCAAATTTTTGTCGAAGTCATGTTTCTCCCGCCCCTCCTGCCCGTTAAAAGGTTGCTACTTGGTGTTTAAAAAATCGGGGTAATAATTTATAATTAATTAACAGGAAAACTAAAACAAACTTTCCTACAATTTCCATTGATTACTTAGATACCTTGTTATTTGTATCAAAAACGTAGTAAATATAAACTCGTTCACTTTTAGTTTGCATATTTTTTAAGTTTGCATAATGTAATGTGTGGACACTGCGGAAGCGTTTGGCCGATTATTTCTATTTATTTCTTTGGTCACAAAGTACCATAATACATGTATTTGCATAATACATGGATTTTGTTCAACAGACTTTACACACCTAAATTGTGTTTATTATTAAATATACATATGTAAAGTATATCTCAAATTGCCGAGCAACAGAAAAAATACTAGAGTAAAGTTATAACACAGCGCTGGGGAATTGTACGAAAAGTAATGGGAAATCTTATATATTCGCAACACCAATAATCCCATTGCGACGCCAAAACTAACGGAACCGCAGACAAAACGCCATTAATTAATTTTCTAGCGAAGCCATCCACTCTTTTACTTACCACCAAAGTTGGTCAGGGATTTGGAAACTAGCTCGGCTAGGGCTTCCGAGCGGCGCAGAAAGTACCAAATTAATTGTACCAAATTACGGTGCTCATTTGGAATGGATTTTGCCATTTAATTTGCTGTGAAGTTAGATTAGTTGGGTGTTAGATGGGCTCGTTGGACAGAGCCAATAATGTCACATGGCTATTTTAAATGTATCTTTGGCTAGTCAAGTCCTCAAATGATTCCAAAAAAGTAATTCTTAACTGACTTCAATAGAAGGAAGAAGGTTCTCAGTTCCTGTTTATTTTTTATGTATGTATATTCAGCGATAGTTATTTACCATGTTTTTATGATTTTGATAATTCTTTATTTTTGTTTAAAAGCAGATAGCAGGAAATGATTTGGTGATGGTGTGATAATGAGATCCAGGAAGAATCGAAGTCTTCAAATGATGCTGGGAAGGGAAGCCAAGTATGTGGTGATTTCGATGTTTTCTATTTTTAAGTAGAGCTTATGATGATCAGAGATGACATAATAATATGGAACTTTTCAATAATGTAGGTACTTGACTAATTCCGACGAGATTTCATTTACACAGCAATTAATGTTCATTAAATATACATCTTGAAGTGGAAATAAATCTGATGAGGTATCGAGAGTAAGTTTGGAATCCAACGGGAATCGACGCAAATATTTCTAATATCATCGGCCCATACATATGTATGATAGCGACTTGCTTATTTTCTGTAGTAACCACCGCATTTGGAAAGAAGTTAATAAACTCACTCTGTGAGCTGTAGACTTCACATTATTTTTGCAAACTTAAAAATATCATAAATAGCGTGTCCACGACAAAAAAGGATAAGTATCGAACCTGCTCACAAAATTTCACGGGAGTCGTTTGAGAAATGCGACCTGTAGAGGAGAACGAAAGCTTTTCCAAGCTGAAACGGAGACGCTTAACTAGCCATGCTCGCTCGGTCAATAAATAAACAAAAACCTGGCGTAATCCCTCAGCTATTATTTAAAGTTGCAAGTGAATAGTGGTACCTCGTTCATTTCACACTAACAAGCACCTTGTCAACTTGTAATGACGAGTGTATTAAATTGGGAATGCGACTTTCAACTGTTTTCACGCCACCCACACACCCGCAACAATAACAAACGTCGGGTTTTGTAGTTAAATAAATGCAGTGTCAAATGATAATGTTAATCCGTCACATGCAATGTGTCGCGCACGTCCCACGGGGTTTATGGAGGGTCGGGGGCAAGCGAGCGGGTGACACGCTCGAGTTAAACCAATGGATAGTGATAGTGACGACCTGTTTAGCCTAGTTGGTAGTGACCCTGCCTCCGAAGCTAGAGGTCCCGGGTTCGAATCCCGGCCAGGGCATTTATTTGTGCGTTCTTCACGGATATTAGTTCTTGGGTCTTGGATGTTTTCTATGTATTTAAGTATGTATTTATCTATATAAGTATTTATATCGTCGTCTAGTACCCATAGTACAAGCTTTGCTTAGTTTGGGACTAGGTCGATTTGTGTAAGATTGTCCCCCAATATTTATTTATAGTATTAATAATACCTAAAATGATGAAATGCGGAACAAGTTTTGATATTCAGAACCTACTAAACGACGACTATTTTTTTATAATTGGTACGAAAAAAACGAGTTCGAGGGTTCTGAGAATTAATATACATATGGTTAGGTATCAATCACATAGAACGGTTTACAGTTTATGATATTTTACTCTCAAAAGATTTACAAAATTACTTACTGAGAAAACAATACTTATTAACTTAAGTCTAGGTAAGACTTAAGAGAGGGTAGCATGCAAAAACGGCCAACGACTACAAAAGGCGGGTATTTGATCGCAAACAACAAGTGCAACGGCTAAAAAAATGCAAGTGGAAGTGGCACCTAACCAAATGCCCTTGTAGCATCAACTACTGCTACAATCGGACATAAGATAAGGACTTTTCGACAACGGAAATTAACACGCCTGGAAATTTTGAAACTCGAACATATATGCCCCTGGACGGGTCGCCACACGAGAACCTTTCCGCCACAACGGCCGGCCATCTGTTCTACCCCCAAAGTGCCCGCGATTTTGAGGGCCATATCTGATACTTTGTTTCTAAGAGTTTCTGTGTTGTGAATAAACGTGGTTGTGTAAAAAACGCCGCGTCCCAACCGCCCGTGTGCAGGCTCACAGCGGAATGCGTGCAAAAGGGGTGCACTGCTCGACACGTGTCGCGCTGATTGGGCCTCGGCGCCCGCGCAATTACACGCGGAATATACACGTAAGCTGATTTGGGGGGATTTGAGACGGGGTTTTTACTCCCTACGTGGTACCTGCAGTCGAATATACGACCAGCGGCGTTCATAGCGGGGACAACTGATAGTGAAATCGAGTCGAGCTGAAAGCTTTACTAGGTACAGTACCGGTCAAAAGTTTAAGTAGTACACCCTGTTATTTTAGTTCATTTACCTGTAAAGCATTCCCAGGTTATAGGTAACAGATCCTCAACCCTTTAGTGTAGGCATCATTCATAGTTTTATCATTTATCAAGAAAAAAAACAGACGCCGGTGCACTTTCGAAACTGCTACTAGCTGATCTTTGCATGGATCTCTTTACAAATTTCTGGAGCAGTTCGAGTAAACGTGTTGATATTAGATTTGACCGTAAAATACATGTCAATTCAATTCAATTCAATTTATTTATTTTCATAGTAGGATTTTACAATCTCTTTATGTCTTCGTGGCCGTGTCTTCTCTTTCTATTGTAACTGTTGGCCTACCTGAACGGAATCGACTGGAATAAGTTTTATTAGTTTACAAAAATTATATCTGCGGCGCAATGGCGAAAAGAACTCAAGTTGACTCGATATATACAGACTTTTCCAAAGCTTTCGACAAAGTTGATCACTCAATTTTATTGCAGAAATTGGAAGGCTATGGTATTCATGGCAACCTATTGAGGTGGATTCGTTCTTACCTTGATAAAAGGAGTCAGCTTGTAAGCGTCAAGGGACATCTTTCTGCACCGATTACAATTACATCTGGCGTACCTCAGGGCTCCCATCTTGGGCCCCTCCTTTTCGTCGTTTTTATTAATGATTTGGTTGAACTTCTTTCGTGCCCATGCCTACTATACGCAGATGACCTTAAGATCTATAGAACAGTCAGTAACATTGAGGACTGTCGCATTATGCAGAGTAATTTGGACACTATCGCGGATTGGTGCATTTCTAACCGTATGCTCCTGAATATAGATAAATGTTACATTATTTCGTTCTCTACATCTCAACAAAAAATCATGTTCAGTTATTCATTGAAAAATTTTATGATTAACCGCACATCTGTCATTCGGGACCTGGGTATTCACTTCGACGACAAATTAACTTTTCATTCTCACTACGATTACTTAATATCAAAGGGCTTGAAGTTGAATGGTTTTATATTTAGGTCAGCTAAGGACATAAAAAACATACACGCATTGAAATACTTATACTTCTCGTTGGTTAGAAGTACCTTAGAATATGGTTCAGTGATATGGTCACCTTACTATAATACTCACATAGACAGGATTGAGAAAGTGCAAAGTCAGTTCCTCCGCATGCTCAGCTACAAGCTCCAGTGCGGTCGCAAACTACGATCATACGCTAGAAGACTCGAGTACTTTAGAATGCCGACTCTCTCAGATCGCAGGAGGTGCAGTGAGCTATTAATACTTTATAAAATTGTACACTCGTACATAGACTGCCCCGCCCTTCTCTGCCTTCTTAACATTATTACCCGTTTTAAGTCTCGTAACCCCTCATCGAAACTATTTCAGTTACAAATTTATAAAAATAACACCTCCTTCTATAATCCCGTTACAAGAATGTGTCGATTGTATAACGAAACTGCTGCCGAGAATCCATCATTAGACATTTTTAACAACAGCCTACCCTCTTTCAAAAATAAAATTCAGAATGTTATATGTAAGCTTAAGTAACTGTTCGTATCCCCCTTAACGTTTTATTGATCTAAGTACAATGTAATTATTTTAAATTTAGTTGAACTACATTAGTTGTCATGTCTTTGTTGTGTTTAACGACTCATTGCTATACTGTTTATCTACATTATACATACATACATACCAGCAGATCATTCTGTGCACACATATCTAGAGTTATGGTCCGGTTCAAATTGTTAATCCTTAGCTTATAAGTCCATAAATGGCTGTAACTTGTTTTGTGAGCCTAATAAATAAAATAAAAATAAAATAAAATAAGGCTTTTTACTTGTGTTTCGTTATAAAGCGTTTACGATTGCAGTTTGGGAAATCCCAGTCTTTTTGTAATTGGTCGTGTAACCTTCGTTGGACAAAACCCAAGGTTATAGCAAGAGTTTCGACGCTTAATTTGCTGGCTTTTTGACACATTTTTAATGGTTTTAACTTAAACGGGTCTTTACCCAGGAACAAGGTTTACACAAGAAATGCAACTACAGTTTCATGTGTATCTGATGAGTTACGCGTATAACAACTTTCCACCAACGAACATTTATTTAACTATTTTCTAATCATTTAAACAGCTAAACGTCTAAAAGTCTAAATATATATTTAAATATAATTTAATAGAAAATCAAAGTTTCATAAGGTGAATTTAAACTTTTGACCGGTACTGTAGGTCAGGGGTCGGCAAACCATGCGGCTCTTTGAAGGGCCAGGTGCGGCTCTTCCAGGTCTCCTCAAAAATAATATATAGTGAAAAACCTAAAACAGGTATTTTTGGCTCTCCGAGGCTCCCAAAAGATGGTGTTTTTACTGAATCTGGCTCTTTGGTCAAAAAGTTTGCCGACCCCTGCTGTAGGTACTTTTAAGGCGCAGGGTAGGGCAAGCTATTCTCCATACAAAGGTTGTGCAAGTTTTTTGCGTTAGTTTTGGCACTACAGCATTTAATTTTATTTTACGTTGGTACTTATTGGATATACGCAGAACTTGGTGTTGAAATTTTGCATTATTTAAAAAAAAGAAAAACATCAAGACATAGATAGCTATCAAAAAAATAAGCATATGGACCAAAAAGAGTAACTGGAGTGCAAACACAAACGAAGAAAAACTTGCACAAAGTTTGCACAAGCATGGAAACATGGAAAGAGCTTGCCCACCCCTTTCGCCTTGAAACGCACACAGCGCGGTGCAACGTCGCTGCGGGGCGGAGGCAGTTTTGCGGTAAAGCAAATGCGGTCGGGGGCACGTCGCACCAAAAAACAGCGCGGTATTCGGTAGCGCGGTAAAGCCAAGGCGGCATGTAAGACATATGAAGCAGTAATCGACAGTCGACAGTTTCGGAAAGATCAAAAAAGCAAAACCGCCTCCACCCCGCACCGCGCCGCGCCCGCTCTGTGCGTTTTGAGGTTTATTGTGTTAAATATAAGTGATAGAATGCTACGCGACTTACGACATGATAACTGATTAATTAGATCTGTATATATAATATTCATCATCCTCCTAGCGTTATTCCCAGTACAGTTGCATCCTGAAGGATGCCCGGGGCCCGCTACCTAATCCCAAGAGTTGACGTAGGCACTAGTTTTTACGGAAGCGACTGCCATCTGACCTTCCAAGCTGAGGGGGAAACTAGACCTTATTGGGATTAGGCTTGTCAAGTGAGTGGGCAACTTGACTGTTAGAAGATTTCAAGCCGCTCGGAGGCCTCTAACTTGGCTTAACGACTGCTATCATAGACATCAACCGGGATCAACGTTAACGTGCCTTCAAAAGCACGGGAGCGCTCAGTTAGTAACCACTCAAAGCGGTCACCCATCTAAGGATTGACCTCGCCCGACATTGCTTAACCTCGCTTACCGCACGCGGTACGCGGGCGCCGCTGGGCCACGAACGTTCCTGTTGGTATCATATTATTTCATACAATGTGTTGCGGCGCCTTCGTTCTAATAAATCACGGAAATACCGATTTAATAGGTACTATTGAAACTAATATTAGCAGTCAGATACGAAAAGACTTACAGCCTCTTTGTAACTGACCTAACTGATTAGATTAAATAAAATACTTTGTTAGCTATAACATCAATCAGACATACAAGTTTTTGTGGCAAAAATGACAGTTAGCTAGAGACTTCTTTCCAACATCAAATTTATCGATAACTGTTTTAAATAGTTACTTACATTACACGTACCTATGTCAAAAGGAAGTACCTACATTTCATCGATAAATGTGTGTGCACTAGTATATAGTTATGTATGTATATATATGTATTCAGGTATATATTTGGTTAAGTAGTTTAAACACCTTTTTTGTAATTAGCTCTACCTTAGGATTTCTTTTTTGTTTTTCTCACCTAGTTTTTCTCTTGCACCCACCTTCGCTATTTTCTGTTTGGCCCCATGGTTGACTGGTAGAGAATGCCTAAGTCCGCCATTTGTACCGATTTATTTGTGCAATATAGTTTAAATAAATAAATAAATGAATATCGTCGGGAAGTCCCTAGGGCAATTTATATATAAGTAAATTGTCCTGCGTGCGACTTAAACTTTTATGTCTGAACATCGCATACACTAAGGTTGTGCATATAATTTTGGAAATAATATAATAAGCATGATCGGATTGGGTATGACAGAAGGCAAACTGTCAAGCTGGCTCAAAAATACGAATTCATTCAAACCCAATGCTTCTATTATCGCTGAATTAACTCATAACTCCGCCAACATTACATATTTTTTTTTATTGAATCTAAAGTACATGTAACATTACAGTGTAATCCAAAGCGTTAAAAAGATCCCAAACTAAATTAACACCTACATTCTACAACTAACTTGAAACTACGGAATACCTGTCTTGCTTCACCTCAAGCACTCCCTTCCATACTGTCATCAATCTCGCCATTGACATAAACGTTCACCAACATTATTCGCCAATAAGTATTAATATATATATGTATAGGTGGACCTAATAAAAATAGACTATGAGCGTAAGGTCACGATTTCATTAGCTGTATGAAAGGGTCTCCCGAGGGACCGGACCCTCCCTTTGTGCATCGCCGACCACTGTATGTCGACACTCGCTCAGGAGATTAGAAGTTGAGGCTACAGTTTACCTAACTTAGTTATGACAAGTATTGAATGCCAGCTATTTGCCTTGTTGCTATGTTGTGTTGTATTCCTGCGCGGTAATTACGCAATTTTTAGAGCGAATGTAATGATGATCTGAATGTCATATTCTATACTAAAAATGACGATTAGATATATCTATCGTACGTTCGAAAAGTTACGTAATTGTAATTACCCTGTTTGAGGTAAGTATTGTACAGTCACCGGCACCAATATCTGCCATAACAAAGCGCGCATAAATATCTGACACGACTTTATTTCTAGGGTCGTTAGGGCGTGTCAGATATTTTCGCCGCCTTTGTTTTGGTAGATATTAATGCGTGTACAAGGCTCGTAGTCAACAGC
This sequence comes from Notocelia uddmanniana, assembly GCA_905163555.1. Lineage (NCBI taxonomy): Eukaryota > Metazoa > Arthropoda > Insecta > Lepidoptera > Tortricidae > Notocelia > Notocelia uddmanniana. The sequence continues at coordinate 32,808,763 of LR991055.1, forward strand.
GAACGGAACGTACAGCGATTTACGGAAATCATGAAGTTTCAAATTGAACAAACAAAAGTAGAAGTTATTTTATAATTAATTGATATAATCTTGAAGCTTGATCTTAAGGTAAGTTCTTTTCCGTTTAGTTGAATCTGGCTAAAGGTTGCATTTGTTTTCCTGTGTGCGCTCAGAGCCTAAAGGTAACCTAAAGTACTACCAATACCCTAAAGGTAACCTAAAGTACTACAAGTAACCTAAAGTTGGTCACAAATATAAAGGCTCAGCACCAGACCGGCGTCGTCTCACTTCACCGGCTCGCCGTCAACCAGGGGTCCAATTCTCGGGTTCGATCGAGATGATCTCTATTAGAGATTCCATACAAGTGACTCTACCATTCTATACAATGTCACGATAGATATGCATCTCGATCGGACCGAGAATTGGCCCCCTGATTTCAACCCAACACAAGTACGTATAGGTAAAGTAACGATTGATAGTTTCAAATCCCTACTTAAAAAACATTATCTGTCTCTTCCTTAATATCGACTACCAATAGATTTTTTTTTGGCTGACCATATATTTGTTTTACTATATCTTATTTGTTTTGTGATATTGGTATATATGTATGGTTTTGTATGTATGTTTATAAAAGTATATAAGTAGGTATATTATAAATATTTTTATTATAAATTATGTTTAACTTGTTTCATATTATCTCTGCACCACCTACTGCATATATTATTTTCTTTTTTTCCGCTACCCAAAGGTTGTCTGGAAGGAATCGCTCTTTAGCGATAAGACCGCCTGTTGTCTACCTCTACCTACATATTACTGTTTTTTTTTTCTGTTTGTACCGTTTCATTTGTGTGAGGTGTGCAATAAAGAGTATTCGTATCGTGTCGTATCGTAAATTACTTTCGAAACGTTTTTGCATCTGTACGATAGTAGTATTTGTATATTTACAGCGACACGCGTACCTACACGTTGACGTGTGTGTGAGGCTGGCTACAGGCTGGCTACAGAGGTCACAACTACAAATGCAAAAACCTCACGAAAGCGCGGCGGCACCATGATTGTCGCGGGGCAACTTCTGGAAGCGTATTATGATGGTTGACGAGTAAATTTCGTCGTGAATAAGATATTCGTCACGTTCTGACAAGTATGCAAGTGCGATAGTGACGGGTGTCTTATACACGACGATAAGTCATAAAATGGCAATCATGATACACCCGCTGGTTGACAGATTTTTCAAGTTAGACGGAAGCCAATTCATTGCATCTGCAAGCGCACCTTCGAGAAAAGAGCGTACTTCCATCTTAAAGGCTGGCAACGCACTTACAACCCCTCTGGTGTAGCGAGTGTCCATGGGCGGCGCTAATCGCTTTCCATCAGGCGATTCGTCTGATCGTTTGCCTCCTATGTCATAAAAAAAAGCTCAGCGTTCACCCGTCGACGGAACTGCTCATTCACCGTTAGCTGGTCCCGAGGAAGAACGATACGAAGTGGATAAGTTTGCGTTCCATACAATAAATGCTGACCGACTTGAGTTGCATGGGTGCAGATCCGATGCCAAGCTGTCATTTGTGACAACCTTGAGGCCCCGATTATGGGCAAGTAGCCCTCTTATTTACCGACTCGTTCTCATCGTAACCTGGACCTTTTTAAGGCACGAGTGAATAGGCATCTTCTGGGTGAGCTCGCTTCATCGTCGGCCTCATCTTTGCCCCGTGGCTAGATGCTGGCCAAGAGCTATCCCATTTCTAATATAAAAAAAACCTCACCGGTGTGAGGTGAGAGGTGAGGACGATTCGGTTTGAGAAATAACACCCCAGGACCAGAGGGCCTACTACGAACTTCGAAAATCGAACTTCGTGTCGTGCCGTCCCTTTCACTCTCGTGTTATAAACTATACGACCGATAGGGACGGCACGATACGAAGTTCGTAGTAGGCCCTCTGGGTGTTATTCGCGTGTGAGTATTTCTATAGTTGCCGTGACGAGGTGACGTGCCGCCAAACATGTCGCCCGATAAACAATGCCGAACTTGACAAAACGAGTGGCACGCTACAAATTCATACTAAAACCATGTAGGTCAAATAGACCCCCAAATCGCATAACGAGGCTCCAGCGAAGCTGGCCGTGGTAATCAACTGCTGCCATTGTCAACTATCGAAAGGGTTTATCAATTCGTAAATAAATTTACCCCCGGTTTTTTGCCCTCCGGGGCAATGTTGACGGACCGTTTGCCCTTTTTATTCGATGACTAAATAGGATTTATTTTGATTTTATGTGCCCTACTTACTTAGTAGTTGTTTCAGATTGGTTTATTTTATTTGGGATATTCTAGACATCATCATTATCATCCTCCTAGCGTTATTTCTAGTACACTCCTTGGAATATTCTAGACATAACTTTGTTAAACTAGTTATACCTAATGTTAAGCACACAGACTTGCAAATGGTACTTATTTATCCTTAATCGATAAGTACGCAATAAATAACATTTCATTTTCAGCTCTATTTATAATTAACACGTTTGCACATACACGTAATGCCATTCTATTTCATTCTGTTCAAAAGGGGTATGCAGAGATGTTATTTGTTAATGGGTGTTATAGGCTGATTGAACGTAATGAAAGTCTTCTTTATGTATAAAAAACGTTATCGTAAAAATATTTAATGTACCTAAGTACCTAAACCAGTATCCATAGATGTTAAGTATACCTAATAACTTTTGGGTTTCAGTCGATATGTTTAGCAACTATTAAGACTCAGTTTTAGAAAAAGCTACTAAAATTGGCTATAGAGTCTAATTAAATAACGATGATGCATCATGCATTGTTCAAATTTTTATTATTATTGTACATGGAAAAATAACTGGTAACTAAACCAGGATTTAGTTATGATTACCAGATGTTTTCGTTGCATATGTAAATTATCATCATTATCATCATCATCAGCCCACAGTCGTCCACTGCTGGACATAGGCCTTCCCCAATTCGCGCCATCACACCCGGTCCTCAGCTCTCCGCATCCAACCGCTTCCCGCCACCCTCTTTAGGTCGTCGGTCCACCTGGTGGGAGGTCGTCCCACAGGGCGAGTCGTTCGCGGTCTCCACTCCAGAACTCGTCTGCCCCATCGGCCATCGGCTCTTCGACAAATATGCGCCGCCCATTGCCACTTCAGCTTACTTATCCTGAGCGCTATGTCAGTCGGTATATGTAAATTATACAAATAGTGAACTCTACGGTTCACTTATAGTTAAAAAGAATCCCATCAAAAACATAAATGTGAAAATGGGAGACAAGTTCAATATTAAGAATGTTTGGTTGTCGTCTTCACCGACAAAAGAATTGAGATCTAAATGGGTGCCAAATTCCTTAGATTCTCTGTAATGGAACCAAGTCCGGCACTACATTGTTTACAGTAAAACTAATAATTTACTGAGCTGAGCACGCTGAGCTGAGCTGGACCCGGGTATGTCCTAAAACTACGACTAAGACCACCGGGGGATGGGCAGCAGCATCCCTGGAGTGCGGTGGAGATACTGCGATCGCCAACCCGCATGCCAAGCGTGGCGATTATGGCATATACCCCCCGTGAATATGGGCCTATGTCCAGCAGTGGACGTTCTTCGGCTAATATGGTGGTGGTGGTGGAGCTGAGCACCGTAAATAAAACAGGAACGTGGGGATTATGTTTCGTTCTAAAAAAAACGCCCTATGTAAAGAAGGGCCCCTACCTACCTACCTACTACTACTAAGTCCTAAGGTCATATATTCATAGCAAAAACCCACTGTTCTTACATCTTTTTGCGTGGTCGAGATAGTTTTTCAGCGATAACTTATTAACCAATAGTTGTAACGTGTTCAAAGTGTTCAAACTATATAAAATCAAAAGTATCTATTAATCCACCTCAGTTTTCTTCAGAGTTTTAACTTTATAGTTTGGAAATTAGAAGGTGTCCCCACACACTTGATACGAATTTGACATCATCATCATCATGTCAGCCGAATGACGGCCACTGCTGGACATAGGCCTCCCCTAAAGACTTCCACAATGACCGGTCCTGCGCCACCCGCATCTAGCGGACACCTGCGACCCTTACCAGGTCATCAGCCCACCGTGTGGGGGGCCTGCCCACGCTACGCCTTCCGGTACGTGGTTGCCACTCGAGAACCTTTCCGCCCCAACGGCCATCGGTTCTACGTGCTATGTGCCCCGCCCACTGAAACTTAAGTTTAGCGATTCGAAGGGCTATATCGGTCACTTTGGTTCTGCTGCGGATGGTCTCATTCTTGATGCGATCTCGCAGAGAAACTCCCAACATAGCCCTCTCCATTGCTCTTTGGGTGACTTTGAGCCTTCTTATGAGGCCCATTGTAAGCGACCACGTTTCAGTACCGTATGTCATCACTGGCAGTACACACTGGTCAAAGACTTTCGTCTTGGGACACTGCGGGATATTGGACTAATTTGACAGCTAAAGGTATATTCATATAAAAATGGGTGAAGTGTGAGGTGAGAGGTGAGCTAGGACGAATCTGTTTGCAAATAACAACCCTGTACTCACTCATTACTTTTAGAAAAGAAACATCTAAAGCAATCTCCATAATCGGTAGCTTATCAAACTTGTTTGCAAGTTTGCCCATTATAATTCGCTAGCAGGCACTCATGAAATTAAATTATATCGAACAAGCTAACCACTTTACTCGTCTCGTTTTTAAAAAGGTACGGGCAAAGATTAAACGGGAGGGAATGCAGATGTGTCACAGTTTGAAAACCGTGGTTTTTTTCATAAATTAAAAGCAGAGAACGAAGGTCTTGGACTTGCGACTCTGGTGTGTCGCGGTCGGTATTAACTACTGGGCATAGACTTCCCCCAAAGAGTTCAACAATTACCGGTTCTGCACCACCCGCATTCAGCTGACACCTGCGACCCTTAGCTAGCCATCATTCCACCTTGTGAGGGCCTTTCGGTACGTAGTCGCCACTCGAGAACCTTCCCGCCCCAACGGACAGCGGTTCTACGTGCTATGTTTATGTTTAGCTCTTTGGAATATGTATTCATGAGGAAATTCATCAGATCAAAGTTCCAGGCCTCTACTTCAACAGTATTGACGACCATTTTAACTTAGTTGGTAGTGATAGTGACCCTGCACGAAGCCGGAGGTCCCGGGTTCGAATCCCGGCCAGAAAATTATTTGTGCATTTATCACGAATATTGTTCCTGGGTCTTTCCTATGTATTTAAATGTTGTTTGTGTTGTTTATCTCTGCTTGTATCTTTATGCAGTTTCTATCTGTAATTCTTTTTTGAGGTGTACAATAAAGCATGTTGTATTGTATTGTAAATGTTTTTATCTATATATAAGTATGTATATCGTCGTCTATTACCCATAGTACAAGCTTTGCTTAGTTTGGGACTAGGTCGATTTCTGTAAGATTGTCCCCCAATATTTATTTAGATTACAGCAGTAACGACAATTATTATTGTTAGGTGGACAATGATCAACTTTTTAAATTTTTGTGGGCTTGGCCAGATCTAATTGGTTAAGTTTCGTTTGTGTTTTTTTTTTTCGGAAAATTTTCGTTTCGGAGAAATTTTAATTAATGTGACCTCCCAATAATGGATCTTGACACTACGAGATTATAGCACATCAGTCAATGCAGTTTTTGGGATAGTATCAAGTTACGAGTCAATTGTTTCTGCATTTTTTGTTTTCAAGGATATTTTTGGTATTTTTTAGTTTGTGTTTCAATATTATTGAAAAGAAATTGACATTAATGTGACTTCAGAAAAGTAATAAAAACATTAAAAAACACTAAAGCTAACTTCGAAGAAAAATGTTTAAAAAAATTTTTTTTCAACTGAGACCACTTGGAAATAATTTCTGGCCCGCTAATATAGTCCACCGTTTAATGTTTTGCTCCTGATACAGCGCCCTTCCTGCATATATTATAACCTGTTATTGTGTACGGTAAAGTGCTAACATACACGCGTAACTTTTCAAAAGAGAGATTGAAAGTATCAGTTGTTATTTTAACATTTTAAACATTTATTTACATCTCAACTAGTCTGGCCAATTTATCCAAGTCTCAATTCTGTGGCAGTTTAATACATATTTCGATATTGCTGAGGAAGGTGAAGTTTCCCGCCGCGGCGGTTTTTTGCGGCAAATATATTTGCGTGTAATCCGCGTAAGTACTACTCGTATGTAGCAAAGTTTTTTTAATAACGTTAATACAGGTTCCAATATGACTAAGTTAAAGAACACGGATTTCATGACGGGGTAAACAAGCAGAATTCGGTTTGGAAAAGTTTTTGTACAGTCAAGTGTAAAAATATAGGTGCACACAACCAATCAAAAATATGTCCCATAGTACCTTAACGTAAGCGAAATAAGGCCTCGATACATAATTATGAGAGGATGAAATCGATACGTATTTTTGCACTTGACCGTAAAAGGGGTGTAAGTATTTGGTACATCACTGGTAACTAAGATTTAGTATATTACGAGTAAGTAGTTTGTGCTATTCATGATAAATTAACATTTTGTACAGTTAACAGCAAATGTAGATGATCATTTTTAAGGTTCCGTAGCCAAAGGGTAAAAACGGGACCCTATTACTAAGACTTCGCTGTTTGTTCGTCTGTCCGTCCGTCTGTCTGTCACCAGGCTGTAGCTCAAGAACCGCGATAGTTAGACAGTTGAATTTTTCACAGATGATGTATTTCTGTTGCCGCTATAACAACAAATATTAAAAACCGGCCAAGTGCGAGTCGGACTCTTTGCCGTTTTTATAGATAATGGTAAGGAACCCTTCGTGTGCCCGGGCGAGTCGCACTGGGCCAGTTTTTGGACTTTGTCGCACTAACGTTACAATACTGCGACAGTTGGGTTGGGATGCGTCAAAGAAGTGAAAGTGACAAGGTCCTAAAATTATCATTTACTTTCGCAGTTGACTGTACGTAATTATAGTATCAACCCATTTTTTATTAAAAGGGCGCAGTACGCTCGGTTCTCCATACAAACGTATTTAGGCTCTCATTTTAAAACGCCATGCTAGAATAACATGAAACTTTGTGTACACAATGGGATGCAGCATATCTAGGTCGAAAATTAGTTTTTGTTGCTAGAAATTGTGTAAGAAAGTAAATACAGCGGTTTTTTTGAGTGTTTTACGGCTTGTATGAAAACCTTAATAATTGCTGTATTTTTTCTCCATTAAAATTTCAAGCAACAGAAACTAATTTCCGACCTAGATATGCCAGAACCCATTGTGTATACAAAGTTTCATGTTATTCTAGCATGGCGTTTTAAAATGAGAGCGTAAATACGTTTGTATGGAGAACCGAACGTACTGCGCACTCTTAAATGAATCTCAATCAATAGTCTCGTCTCTTCTTCTTCCTTGTGTGATGAGATCAAATAACTTTAACTAGATTGTGTTTTACCAATATTATTGATTTTTTAATAAAAGGAAATTCAAAGTCTCGTCAAAACGCGCATATTGTAATTAAATTATTTTTTAATATATGCCAATTATTGTCATTTCACCGAACATCCTTTCCGAGCGAACGAGCGCGCTCAATAACAGAGGATGTGTTCGAAATTCAAAAAGGCAGCATGGCCGACGGCCGCCCGTCACTAATTTGACAGGCGACGTCACATTTGTTCCGCTGTCAGAAGCGGTGTGGCCAGCGTTCAAATTGCAAAATTAATTGAACGTTAACCTTACACTCCGGTTTTTTGTTTTCGAACTCGTTTTATGAAACAAAAGTGATAACGTGAGTTTGTTATAATTGTATCTACTTGTTGTTTTTCATCACCCTGAAATCTGAGTTAAACTGGAGGGTCTACATCCGTGGAGTCAATTTGTGTACGTATTATTTAAGAACATAAAGGTTTTTGTATTTCTTGCGACAACCTGCACGATGAATAACTAGTGGCTCTGGGAGCCATTCCTCTCCTTTTTTTAATTTCAAAATTTCGAAAAATTAACTCTAAAAGAAATCTATATCTCTCAAAATTTAGTACTTTCTGTAGAGAGAACAGCGGGAAATCCCCCATGTGCCAGCCGGACATACGGAAGCTTTTTTTGAAGCTGAAACGGAGACCTTCCTTACACTCGCTCAAACATATTGGTAAAGCGTACGGCTTAAGCAGCAACAAAAAAACTGTCCAACCGTGACTACTCCTTTTTTCCGGGTCTGCCTAAAACGTAGTCTGACTAACCTGACCTGCAAAAAAGGTATATAACACTCATAAACGTGACGTTAACTTCTGTAGTACTTAAATTAGAAACTTGAAATAAAAAGCATTATGTAGAAAATTTAGTTTTGTTATATAAACTCCTTTTTGACAACCTCCTTTTAAAAGATAGCTGAAAAAAACCAAAAGAAAAACGCTCCCTTTTCATATGCTGTAATTTTTTACTTTTAGCTTTCTTGAACAAAAACTTTTATATAACGAGGGTTGCTATAGTATAATTTACCTTTTGCAGGCCAGTATAATTCGCGTTATGCCTAGACCAATCGATAGGGTACCGCATTAAGGCCTCTTGCGTTTATGTCCAAAAGCGAATTTGGCACAGCGAGACTTGAACTCAATTTGGATTGTCCAAAGCGAATTTGGCAGGGTGAAACTTGAACTTATTACGTTTTTCCCTAAAAGCGAATTAGGCACGCGAGATTTTTTCAAGTTATAATTAAAAAAAAACCTTTGTACCCATACTAATTTATAAGTAAAATGGGTACTATACTGTCTAATCTAATACTGGTCCGAATGAAAGTGAAAATGAAATATAATATTATACGAATATTGTTATAGTTCTTGACTTCAACAGATACTTTAGTACCTACTTAACCCTTTAACCACCGATAATTTTTCAGTAACTTGGTTAATTTGGGTCCTTGGGTTACACATTTTTTTATGTACATAATAATGAAATTAGAATCCGTGAGAGGAATGACTATCCTGTAAAAATCATACCAGACATTTGATTTATTTATAAGACTTCGGCGAAATTAACTGGATATTTTATATTTTATATATCAGAATACGGCGGTTAAAAGGTTAATATTTAAATAGGTTTGTGTAGAGCCATGAGTAATGAGAACCCAGAACAACAGTGGGCAGCAGTGGGTGGCACACAAGCGTCTAACTGCTTGATTGGCGAGTGCTCAAACCTACCTCTTCAACCGTAACGGATTTTCACAAAACAATGCTATTGTGTAATAGTACATTATGATACAAGTGCACAAAACAGGAAATTCGCAACGAGTGGTGATAAATTGAAACACGACCGAAGGGAGTGTTTTAAATCGACACGAGTTGCGAATTACCTGTTCGCAGGTGTATCGTACAACGTTTTACAGTACATATGGCTCTTTAAAGTCTCGACATATGCACGTAATCTGCTGATTACCGCACTCGTGCTGTAATATAGCACCATATGTACTGTAATAGCTATTAACGATACAAGGATTGTAAAACAAAAAAAGACCGATATCGCAGATGTTTGAGGCCCGAGCCGCAGGCGAGGGTCATAAATATGCGAGAGAGGGCTTTCTGTTTCACGACCCGTGTTTTCTACTCAATTTTACGTCACCATTAGGCCGAAAAATGGGTTTTCGCGCAGCGTGCGGAAAAAAAGCGTTTTTTGGCAAGGTGTGGTGTAATAGTACATTACGATACAAGGGTTGTAAAACAAAGACGATCCGAGTTTTGTACACTAGGCCAAAAAGTGGATTTTTCTGGACGCGCAGTGTGCGGAAAAACGCATTTTGGCAAGGTGTGGTGTAAACATAATTTTTAATACAGTTGCTCAAAAAGTGCTACTTTACGTAGCTGTTTAGCGTGCGGAAAGTTGGTTTTCGCGCACTAGTGCTTTTCACTTTTCCAATTTTTTTAAATTTATGCTTGTTCCAATGCATGACTCCTTATTGCTGGGTGTTAAATATTAGTTTCCTTTAAACGTCGTAATCAACATAAAAACCTACTGTTAATATCAGAATACGAAAAATATACACATTTCATATTTTATTACTTACCTCTTCATCATTATAACACGTTTATTTTTTAATATTGAATATTGAAAAACCGTTCTTAATAATGTGTCTGAGTGGAACGGAATAGCTGCCGAAACGCCTGTCAAAGAAGAGGCGTTTTTACTTACTGCAAGCATGTTTTAAGTTTCTAAAGGCAACATTCGATATTGTTTTTATAAATATTACTTGTTGTTTTTCTTATTTTTTCGCAACTGTATTAAAAAACGTCGTTCAATACACGTGCGGAAATGTCTTTCTTCACTCGTCCCGTGTGTTGCCACTCGCCTGCGGCTCGTGGCATCCCTCGGTACTCGTGAAGAAATGACATACTTTCCGCACTAGCATCGAAATGTACTATTATATTACTCATTACTTTCATTTTGAGTGATTAAAAATATTAACGTGTTTTAGCCTAACTGCTAATTAGGAGTATCGCGAAATGGACAAACAGCTACTTAGGAGAGTTACTAAAGAGCGTACTCCCATCTTAAAGGCCGGCAACGCACTTACAACCCCTCTGGTGTTGCGAGTGTCCATGGGCGGCGCTAATCGCTTACCATCAGGCGATTCGTCTGCTCGTTGCCACCTATGTCATAAAAAAAATAGGCTTACTGCGTTTGGATCATATTGTTAAATAGGTAACATTAGTAATAATAGGTCAATAGCGACTACAAATAGCGATTTTCAAATGAAGTTTTGTCACAACGCGAATTATTCAGACACCATAGCATACTTTGTGTTTATCTTTCAGCATAATTAAAATGGAATTAGTTATTTTTAGATATCGCTCTCTTGAAAATAGTTTTAATAAATTGCCAATAAAGTAGAGTGCGGTTTGAGAAATACCGAAATTTAAACAGCACCCCGGAGCACTTTGTTTTTATTAACATTTGGAGTGTTTTAACAAGAATTACACCCCGTCTAATATTAGAAAGGGGTGCGACGCTAAGTTACCCCTTTGTGTATTTATCGACACTTGAGGTCTTAACTTTTGGAGGCGATGGCTTTAATTTTGGACGCTATCTCACCCCTTCGATATTTTAGCGAGGTTAAAGTTTGCCGGGAACTCGATTGCATCGTAATTTGACTGGGGTTTAAAATAGTTAATATTGAAGCAGTTAATTCATTGCCATTCGAAAAATAAAGGCAATATTGCTTTTTGGACGACTGTTTTGATCTAAATGGTGGTGACTTATGAAGCCCGGGGACCCCAGTTCGAGTTCTTGTAAACGGAATAGCTATTTGCGACCCGTGTTTTGTACACAAGTTTACGTCACCACTAGGGCAAAAAGTGGGGTTTTCCGGACGCGCAGCATGCGGAAAAACGCGCTTTTTGGCAAGTTGTGGTGTAATAGCTATTTACGATACAAGGGTTGTAAAACAAAGAAAGACCGATATCGCAGATGTTTGAGGCCCGAGCCGCAGGCGAGGGTCATAAATATGCGAGAGAGGACTTTCTGTTTGACGACCCGTGTTTTGTACACAATTTTACGTCACCACTAGGCCAAAAAACGCGCTTTTTGGCAAGGTGTGGTGTAATTAAATAGTACATTACCTATTCGCACGTGTATCGTACAACGTTTTACAGTACTTACATATATGGCTCTTTAAAGTTTCGACATATGCACGTAATCTGCTGATTACCGCACTCGTGCGGTAAAGTAGCACCATATGTACTGTAAAGGGCATTTATTTGTACGATGAACATAGTTTTGTACTTACCTGAGACTTAGTTGCGTTGTGTGTATTTAAGTATATAATCATTATTTGGGTAAATGTTAAATGATGATGAATGGATGAATAATGTTAATCATACAAGTTGGTTGCCCTACCCCACTTTGAACTCTTCATACTATCCGTCAAAGAGAGTAAGGTAACCATGTTTTTTGGAGATTTTGTATTTTTGACATCAAATTTGATTAAAAATGAAATGAGTTTGTTTTGTATCACTACATTTTCAAATGGCTAACACATACCAAGTCGGAAAAACTGATTCAGGATCATGATCTCAACCCCTGTATAGAATAAATCCATTAATTGATTTATTGTTGTTAGTTACGCCAGTATTAAACAAAATTATTTTTTCTAACATCCGAATATGACATTCCACAAAGCACAACTACTTGTAATAACTATTGTTATCATTATCAACTGTAGTTTATAAAGGCTTTTAAATAATGTTACCTACCTAATTTACATTGTCTTTTGCAATTCATTTAACATTACTACGCCTTCATCAAAATGTAACAAAACGTTAGTATCTATGTGTAGATCTGCGTGTGTATGTTCGTTTGAAGTAACAAACGTATACCTAGTGATTTACTCGAACACACTATTATATAAAAGGGCAAATTAATTTTAACATATGACTATACTAGCTTTTGCCCGCGACTTCGTCTGCGTAGAACTCATTCTCGCTTTAGAATTATTTGTTTTCCCATAAATCTTTCACTCTTCTTTACACCTCCTTAAGAAATGATTACATTCAATATGACATGCTCTTTACCGCGCACGGCAAATTTTAATATGACATCCTTTTTTCAAAAAGAATCATTATCATCATATCAGCTGAAAGACGTCCACTGCTGGACATAAGCCTCCTCCAAAGAGTGACACAATGACCGTTCCTTTGCCATCCAGCGGACACTTGCGACCTTTACCAGGTCATATGTCCACCTTGTGGGGGGCCTACCCACGCCGCACCTTCCGGTACGTAGTCGCCACTCGAGAACCTATCCTCCCGGACGGCCAACGGTTCTACGTGCAATATGCCCCACCCACTGCCACTTAAGTTTAGCGGTTCGGAGGGCTATGTCGGTTACTTTGGATCTACTGCGGATGGCCTCATTTCTGATGCGATCACGCAGAGATACTCCTAGATTAGCCCTCTCCATTGCTCTTTGGGAGGCTTTGAGCCTTCTTATGAGGCCTATAGTAAGCGACCACGTTTCAGTGCCATATGTCATCACTGGCAACACAAACTGGTCAAAGAGCCTCGTCTTGAGACACTGCGGAATATTGGACGAAAAGATGTGCCGTAGCTTCCCGAACGCTGCCCAGCCGAGTTGGATTCGACGATGAAGCCCTTTCTCGAAGTTGGACCTAACTAACTGGACAGTCTGTCCTAGGTATATATAATCGTCTACAACTTCGAGTAAAAGTGTCCGATTGTAACGGGAGTTGCTGTTACGTGCTCGTGCTTTCAAAACGAATGATTAAGTTTATTTCAGAATATCAAATGTACCGATTCTAGACGAAAGAAGCCCGTAAAAATATTACATGTACAATGACAAAAGTTTCGCTACGCAGTTCTTCCGTAAAACTTCCCAACAGAGTGAGTTCTTCATGTAAGTATGATGGCCGAAGGCCGAGTATTCACACAGAGCGGGCTTCTTATGTAAGGTTGAGGGCCGAAGGCCTGAAGCAGGGAGGCGAGACAGGCGAAGCCGAAGGCCGAGCTTCCCAACAGAGTGGTTTTTTTATGTAAAGTTGATAACTGACGGGCCGAAACGGAGTGGCAAGGCATGCGAGGCCGAGGGCCGAGCATTCACATAAAGCGGGATCCTTATATATATAAAGCTGAGGGCTGAAGGCCGGTAGCCGTGTGGCACGCACGCGAGGCCGAAGGCCGAGCGACCCATTAGAGCGGGCTCCTTATGTAGAGCCGAAGGCCTGAAGCAGAGTGGCAATGCACGCGAGGCCGAAGGCCGAGAGTCCCAACAGAGCGGGCTCCTTATGTGGGGCCGAAGGCTTGATGCAGAGGGGGAAAGCATGCGAGTCCAAAGGCAGACACAGAGCGGGCTCCTCATGCCGATCATTCACACAGAGGGGCAAGGTAGCCAACAGAGAGCGGTCCGCTCATGTAAGGCTGAGGGCCGAAGGCCCGAAGCATAGCGGCAATGCACGGAAGGCCGACAGTCACAATGCTTAGACATTAGACAGATAGACAAACAGACACGAATTCTTAAAACTGTTGAAATGTGTTCTGTTTTGATGCCAAGGGCTCTCCAATCGCTCAATCGCAATCAATGGATTTATCCAATATCTTCAATGTACAGATTATCGACCCTCTACAGCTTTATTATATGTACGGATGAGCATAGATCCAGGGGCCTTTTAGCTCGAAGTACGAATTTTTCTATGGCAATGTTAGTTTAACTTGTTTGTACCAGATGTCACAAGGTGCTATCTCTGTCGCACTTGCATATTGAAGCGACAGAGATGCAGCGGTCGTGCGGTTAGTTCTTGCTAAATACACAACGGCGCTACGATCTATGTGGAATACTTCACTGGTCTTTAACTCTATCTCAGTGTCAGTCATATATATTGTACTTTGTGCATAAATCTAAGGTGCTTCAACTCTCAATGTTGACGATTGGGCTGTCCAGCCCAAGTGATCTCTTATATCAAACGGTTATTATGGTGTGAAAGGTCAGCATTACGTAAAAAATAATACACGACAAAATTAAATTGTACACCGACGATACAAAGACTGCATTGAAGCAGCTGTTTTTGTATTTAAGCATATGTAGGCCACCAATTCCGAAGTATCGCAAATTTATTTTGATTTACATTTAATAATATACCTAATTGCTAAGAGGTTATGCTCAAAAATAGCGCCATCAATCAGAAGGAATTGTGATACTTCGTCTTTGACATATCGAAACGTCAGCTTGTTTACAATACGTCAAAGTCTGCTATGGTTAAGTTAAATTTATTGTCACGCCGTTATATTCTCAATTGGCTGAAGCTTAAAGCTTAGAATGGCGTATGAGGATTTAAATCACCCCGTTTCATAGACCATATTTGTACCCCCGATTTCATCCCTTTGAGGGTGATTATCGGGGACAAAAAGTATACTATAAGTGAATCCAGATTATATACTGTTAGTATACAAAAAATAATCTTGATCTGTTCAGCCGTTTTTGCGTGATTGAGCAACAAACATCCAAACATCTAAACTTTCGCATTTATAATATTAATATAGTGGGATGCTGGAAATCAAATGCCAGCGTCATTCAGTTTCCCTCTAATTTGCCTTAATAATTCCAATTAGTAATCTTTCGAAAATCCACCTCCTCACAATAGGGCTGTCACCAATTATCACAGGAATTGAAGGCTAATGGAAATTTAAACGGCTGCTTCCGTACGCGTGGCGGACAATGCGGAGCGGTGAGATCCCTAATTGTAGACTTTTAGTTTTTTGTCGAATGTCAAATTGGCCATTGTCGACGTGCAATGATGTGAACGCTCGCCTTTTCCTTTTTATGCAGTGCACGGTGAGTGGAAAATTGTCGCACGCTCTGGTCAAACGAAAGTGAGTTTTTACTACCGTAAAATGGGGTGAGTTGGGGCAAAACTGAAATTCAAACCTCGATAACATTTTATTTTTACATATGAAAACTGAATGGTGTATATAATAATAACTGTTCCGGACGTTTGTATTTTAGTTTTTATTTTATATAGGGTAGGTTCATTTCATAACTTTGACGATAAAGAGGAAAACCCACCTCACCCCGTAGTACCTCGTATTTGGGGTGAGAGGTATTTTCATACAAAGGTGATTTTGGAAGATTTTTTGATCGATTTTTTATTATGTGTATTACTATAGCTCCATTTTAAATTGGATTACATTATTTTTGTAGCAGTAGCCTTAAAATCCCTTCTCACCCCCCTCTCAAACCTGCTCTCCCCATTCATAACCCACCTCTCCCCGCGAAACCTACTCACCCCGTTTTACGGTACGGTGTTCTTGCTAAATGGCGGGGTATTAAAAATTTTTTGTTGAATTTAAAAGTACCAAGATAATTTTTATTGAAAATGTTTCCCTATTTTTATACTATGATTGAATGTTCTTTAAGAGGGCGCAGTACGCTCGGTTCTCCATACAAACGTATTTATACTCTCATTTTAAAACGCCATGCTAGAATAACATGAAACTTTGTATAAACAATGGGATCCGGTACCTAGGTCGAAAATTTGTTTCTTTTGTTAGAAATTGTAAAAGAAAAAAAATACAGCGGTTTCTTGAGTTTTTTACGGCTTGTATGAAAACCTTAATAATCATTGTATTTTTTCTCCATTATAATTTCAAGCAACAGAAACTTATTTCCGACCTAGATATGCCGAATCTCATTGTGTATACAAAGTTTCATGTTATTCTAGCATGGCGTTTTAAAATGAGAGCATAAACACGTTTGTATGGAGAACCGAACGTACTGCGCAGTCTTAATGTAAAAAAACAAGAATGAAATAATTTAAAATGAAATAATATATTGTGTGTTGTATCAAAAAATCAATTTATTTCTTTTATTCCCTGATTGACAGATTCGTTAAAACTAATAAGGATTATCCCTGTATCTGTAATAGAATCTTTGGTTAGGGGTTGATTTAAGTAATGTTCATCTATACGATAATTATCGTGTGGATCAGGAATGAGCCCCGGGCTCCAGCCGGTTGGAGGGGAGAAATTTTGTCATTGTCTATGTAAACATCTGTAACAAACAACCGTTACGAATATTTACAGCTTACATTATTAGCTTACAATGGCCGTTAAGTACATATTAAACAGGTCGAAGATAAAATTATATTGATTTATATCTTTATATCGATTTTTGCACGTTATTACTGGTGAACGGAGCTTAATCGCGTACAACTGAAATTAATTCCCCTGTTTTTTGCGGGTGAAGTTGTACGCGATTAAGTCCGTTTACCAATAATAATGTGAAGATAAAAAAGTTGTTTAACCCGAAATTTTCATTTATCTAATTACATACTATAATCATTTTGAGTGTTAATTTTTTTAGGGTACCGTACCCAAAGGGTAAAAACGGGACCCTAATACTAAGACTTCGCTGTTCGTCCGTCCGTCCGTCTGTCACCAGGCTGTATCTCAAGAACCGTAATAGCTAGACAGTTGAAATTTGCACAGATTATGTATTTTTATTGTGGCTACAACAACAAATACTCAAATCAAAATAATAATAATAATTAAGGGGGACTCCCATACAACAGAGTAGTTGTTGGCGTTTTTTTTCTGGTACGGAACCCTTATATTTATGGTCTAAAAAGTAGATGATACAAGTTTAGTATACTTATACAAGGTGGGTCTTGTAACTGGAGCAAATATTTAAAAGGACGCTTCCTTATGGTATCTGCAGTAATACCTGGTGTACAATTATTGTTTAAAAATTTTCTTTTCGGAGAAATTTTGATCTAAAGTTATGACCTCCGAGTAATGGATCTTGACACCACGAGATTATAGCACATCAGTCAATGCAGTGTTTGAGGTACGAATAGTATAGCTATTACGGAAGCCATGAAAAAGGGCTAAAATATCACGTCTTTTGTATTGGAGTCCCCCTTAATTATTATTATTATTTTGTTTTTAGTATTTGTTGTTATAGCGGCAACAGAAATACACAATCTGTGAAAACTTCAACTGTCTAGCTATGACGTCCTTGAGATACAGTCTGGTGACAGACGGACGGACGGACGGACAGCGAAGTCTTAGTAATAGGGTCCCGTTTTTACCCTTTGTGTACGGAACCCTAAAAACAGACCTCTAAGTTGTATTTTTTAGTCTCTCCAAATTTGTTTAGAGCACAGCGCGCGCCCGTGGAAACCTCAGACGGAGCTCAAACCCGTCTGCCCTTTGTGGGTTGGCTAATCATATCAGCGTACATGCACGTCTCTGATTGCACGGTGTTTGGCGATGTGATTAATGGTGCAATTGAGATGTGTTACATGGAAACTCGAAACTGAGCGGGAAATGCCTTAAGTCAAGTTTTGTTTTATATTTAATTTATTCCGGTTCAGAATATGCTTAAAAATATTGGCATATCACCTCCTCTCAAATATTTCAGATACAAGTAATTTTTTAACAAAAAACACCGATTCTACGCTTTGCCAGACCCCATCCTCCTGCTATATAATTTGAGGAGTTCCTTCGATTTTGCCTTACTTACCCCATCCTCTTGGTACATAATTTGAGAAATTCTTTTGATTTAACCTTACCCCATCCTCTTGCTATTTAATTTGAGGAGTTCCCTCGATTTTTCCAAGATCCCGTCATCAGATCCAGACTTGGTGACAATGGGACCAACTAGAAAACATAAGTACCGTTTAAAACAAAAAAATGGATTTTTGAAAACGGTCCACTAGTCTCCGAGTAATCGGTAAACATATAAACAAAAAAAAACCGGCGCATTGAGAACCTCCTCCTTTTTTGAAGTCGGTTAAAAATACCTACCGACCTAGTTTACACGCGCTAAGTTGATACGTCATAGGTCAAAACGAATTGAACCCAAATTATGATGCGAATCATGTCTCAAATTGATACACTGGTCATAAAATAAACCTCCGTCCCACAATGTAACTGAGTTTTGTAACCAGCTACAAAATGGGAATATTTTTTATCGCTCGGATACCCAGTTACGTATTGAAAAATATCAAAACTACAATCTTGGTGGATATAGAGTCATCAATATCAATACATTACTTGAAACTTAGAGTAATTGGCGAGTTTTAACTAAATTGGCCAATTTTATTTGTATATTAAAATAGTTTTTTGGATTTTCTGGACTCATTCGCTTCAATAACACTATTGATTCTAGAAGAAGAAAAGTGTCCCCGGAACTGTTTTGTTACTTTGCATACATGAATTTACGAGTATGTACTTATATAGGTAGGTGTACGGAGACCATCGACGTAGTACCATAATTTTGACTAATGTATAGAGTTTGTGATGCTAGAGCTTGTAGAGTTAGAGCGTGTAGAGTTAGCTTGGCACTACATGAGATCTGATAACTTTTCGCAGCACAAGCCATATGGTCTCGTCTTGGCAACATTTTACCTGACCTGTGATCGTAACTTTTGTAGCACTTTCGGTGCAGCGTAGTGGTGTTAACGGAGTTGGTATGGACAAATACCGGTTAATTAAGATTAATATTAACGTTATTAACGCTAATGAATCATAAGAATTTAAATCGTTTATCCCAATTTCGTTAACACCCTACTATAAGAGGATCAGGTGGTTCAAAGCATAACACCGTATATTAAGTTAATAGGTTTTTATTTAAATGAATTATGATATAACAGTATTTAATTTGAACGTGATTGTTAATTAAGTATGAGTAAATTAATAAATATAATTATTGTCAGTTCAATCGAAGAATCACAGTTAACAGCTTGACAGCACTGTCACTTCATTCTGCACAGAATGAAGTGACGACGTCTCGTTCGACCGACCTTATTATACCTGCCAAAATGGCGCCACTTCGGTCGGACGTGACGTCACAATCAGCTATTATACGAAGCACGTGATCTCGGAATCTACCAAGCTAACATGATCAAACGTAATGTTCTACGAGACCACATGTTTCATATTTTAAATCAAGATTTCTTACACTACGCTGCACCAAAAATGCTACAAAAGTTACGATCACTGTAAATGACATGTTTTTGGCTGGATGATGTTTTACTTCGTTCTTCGCCAGGCCCGCAATGTCACTTGTCTGCATGACAGAAACAGGTGGTCCTATAAAGTAAAGACATCGCTTTCTTTCATGTTTCTGCTATTCCGATTTTGAAAGAATGAGACATGAAAGTGGGGATATACTTTTGTTATGCTCGGGGATACGTAGTTAGTAAGTTAAACTAGATAGTGATATTTGTAGTTGGACAATATGTGTTATTTGTTATAATTAAAATAGTAGAATTGTTGATTTAACTTTGTACTTCTGGGGTGCCAACAACAACAACAAAAACAGTATCGTTGAAGGTATATCTACAGCCGCTAATTTTATAGATTAAATATTGGTGTTTTTTTTACTGTATCCTAAAGATTTACATTTACAGGTTAGTATGTCCTACAAGTCTTTTAGCAAATATTAAATCACGCTGTTTTGACGCCAAATTAATTTTTAGTTTTTAGAATATAATTGTTTGTATGTTAGCTATAATGTATGTAGCTATGTGCCTTTGATGCCTGATAAAAAAATTGTTATTATTAACATGCGCTTTATTAATATTTCTTCAATGGTTAGGTTTACAATATTTATGTATAAAATAAAGAATGGAACTATTAGCAAAAAACGGCTAAAAATCACGTTCGTTGTATCGGGAACCCCTTTTTTTTATTAAAAATGGGATTGCTGCTGGCCAGCATCTAGCCAGGGGGCAAAGATGAGGCCGACGATGAAGCGAGCTCACCCAGAAGATGCCTATTCACTCGTGCCATAAAAAGGTCAAGGTTATATGAACTCGGAAATACAGACGCCGGCAGAGAATTCCAAACCTTAGAAGTGCGCATTATAAAAGAAGATGCAAAGCGCTTGGTTCGAATTAGAGGAATTTCGACCAGGTAAGGATGGTAGCCAGCCGTACGTCTGGATGACGTCCCTTAAATATATATTGTAATCTGTTTTTTAGTATTCGTTGTTATAGCGGAAACAGATACATATTTTGTGAAAATTTCAACTGTTTACCTATCCCGGTTATTGAGATACAGCCTGGTGACAGACAAATGGACGGACGGACAAACAGTGAAGTCTTAGTAATAGGGTCCCGTTTGTACCCTTTGGGTACGAAACCCTAGAAACATAAAAACATTATAAATACCTAACCTAGTGTACCGCGAGCAGTGAAGTGGGGCCAAAGCTACCGGTGCCGGTGGTTAGGGCGATATAGGAAGGAACCTCCAGTTGACCGTCTCTAAAACTGTTTTGAGGCGTGCCATAAAAACATCAAATAACGTACTGTATGTATCCACATACACAAACCTTATTTATTTGCAGAAAAAGGAAAATGAAATTTCAACTAGAATACGGTGTGACCTTTTTAGGCATAGACAGGTTGTCGTTACAGCGTCAAAAAAGGATGTACACAAAAAGTTTGACGGCTCGCTAACGCACATCCTGTTCCTGTGTTGCTAATTGGCTCGCCGACAATACTCCATTCTCTTTCAATTGTCCAAAAGCGAATGGTAAATTTGAAATTGTGTCCTATTTTCCTGCTTAATTTCGTCATGTTGCGACGGAAGTTAAATAATAATCCGCAGTGAAAACGCATTAATAATATTTGAAACTAGAATAACACTTAACTCCAACAAAAATGAGCACTTTAAAAACGAATATCTCGCAAACGTATATCTCGCAAACGAATACCTTGCAAACGAATACCTCGCAAATGAATAGCTCGCAAACGAATAGCTAAGCCACGGACAGAGGGATGGATGGACGGATGCGTTTAGTCCGTTTTCGCAATTGCGGTTTCGAAATTGGCTGCGAAAGAAGAATTATTTTTCACTGTTTCGCAATCAATTACGAAACAGGAATTTATTTGCCGTTTTCGAAATCAACTTTCGTAATTAACTTCGAAAGAAGATTTTTTTTTTCTTTGTTCGTAATGGACGGATAGATGGATGGACGGACGGACATGGCAAAACTATAAGCTTCAAGCACTTCAGCTTCGCCACCTACCGAGCTACGTCGACTATTTGAGTGTTGGAGCGCAGCGCGGTGCGGATACGATTCACCAATTTTACATTTTACTTTATATAAAAAAAACCGGCCAAGAGCGTGTCGGGCCACGCTCAGTGTAGGGTTCCGTAGTTTTTGTAATTTTTTCAAAAACTATTCAACCTATCAAGTTCAAAATAATTTTCATACAAAGTTTTTATAAAGTTCTACTTTTGAGATTTTTTTCATATTTTTAAAACTTATGGTTCAAAAGTTAGAGGGGGGGGGGGGGGACATTTTTTTTTACTTCTGGAGCGATTATTTCCGAAAATATTAACATTATCAAAAAATGATTTTAGTAAACCCCTATTTATTTTTAAATACCTATCTAACAATATATCACACGTTAGGGTTAAAATGAAAAAAAACACTCCCCACTTTACGTATAGGGAGATACCCTAATAGGATACCCTAATAAAATATTTTTTTCCACTTTTTATTTTACCACTTTGTCGGCGTAATTGATATACATATTAGTACCAAATTTCAGCTTTCTAGTGCTAACGGTCACTGAGATTATCCGCGGACGGACGGACAGACGGACGGACAGACATGGCGAAACTATAAGGGTTCCTAGTTGACTACGGAACCCAAAAAAATGTACTTGCTCCACTAACTCATTATCCCTCCTCACTCTCAGTACCAGGAATTCGCTAGGCGTAATCGTCCCGTACGCGTTCCACTAATATGCCGAAAGACGTCCACTGCTGGGCAAGGGCCTCCCCCAAGGATTTCCTCAATGACCAGTCTTGCGCCGCCCTCATCCAACGGCTTTCCGCGATCTTGACCGGATTATATTCCCTACAAGACAAATAAATAACCAGCCAAGTGCGAGTCGGACTCGCGCACGAAGGGTTCCGTACTATTATCTATAGAACATTAGACACTTTAATATAACCATTTTTAATTCAATTTTTTTTTTTTTTTTATTATTTCTATCAGTACTTAATAAGAACATTAAATAATATCAAGTAATAAGAGCGCTCGTGGCCCAGCGGCGCCCGCGTACCGCGTGCGGTATGCGAGGTTAAGCAATGTGGGCGCAGGTCAGTTCTTGTGGATAGGTGACCGCTTTGAGTGGTTACTAACTGAGCGCTCCCGTGCTTTGGAAGGCACGTTAATGTCTATGACAGCAGTCGCTAAGCCAAGTTAGAGGCCTTCGGGCGGGTTGAGAACTTTTAACAGTTAAGTTGCCCACTCACTTGACAAACGGGGGTCGAAGTTCGGAGAGAGTACCCCCCGTTACCCTACACGTGACCCCTGGGTGGTGCTAAAAGTGCTACACAAACTTGCAACCGTACTTGTCTTCTCGAAGATCTCACGGTTAGTAAATAAATGCCATACGATAAAAAAATATATCATGTACATTTTCTGTCAAGTGCGAGTCGAATTTTAGTTTTCAAATACATTTTAAGACCCTGCGCCTGATGCACGCAACGAGCATTTTTTTTAAGTTTTTTGCATGGGGCTTCCCTTAAATATTTATTTTATTTGGTTTTTGAGATACAGCCTGGTGACAGACGGACAGACAGACAGACAGAAAGACAGACAGACGGACGGACGGACAGCGGAGCCCTTTGAGTACGGAACCCCAAAAATGAATACATATATTTGACTTTGACCGTACCTACTCTTTGTATTTACCACCAGCCAGTACTTAACGTGCCTACAAGTACTGATAGAAAAAAAAATTTAAATTGAATTAAAAAAGGTTATATTAAAGTGTCTAATGTTGTATAGATAATAGTACGGAACCCTTCGTGCGCGAGTCCGACTCGCACTTGGCTGGTTATTTATTTGTCTTGTAGGGAATATAAAGCGGTCAAGATCGCGGAAAGCCGTTGTATGAGGGCGGCGCAGGACTAGTCATTGAGGAAACCCTTGGGGGAGTCCCTTGTCCAGCAGTGGACGTCTATCGGCTTATATGATAATGATGATGAAGAAATATGGTGCAAAATAATTACGTAGACTGTACAATTCTCGTTTAGTTCGGTGCTAGATTGACTTCTAAAGTGTTCCCATATATTCACTTCCAATAGGGCCCATCAATCAATCAATCAATTTATTCATAAAATACAATAATTTTGCATGTCAGTTTTGCACAATTCATCACAACATAACTATAAGTATTTATTAATGTAGTAACACAAAAGTGAGTGAGTACACAGTTATTTAATAGTGATATCATTAAAAATCTTGTTTTTTTTTTATAAAGATGTGTATTGCTATCGATATGGGCAAGCAATCAGGCATTAACTTTGAGGTGACTTGAAAAATTCGTCAACCGTATATAACGCGTCATCAATCAGTTTTGCTTTCAACTTAGTCATGAATGATCTATCGCTAGATGCATTTTTGGCGTCTGTCGGTATTGAGTACACCTTTGGACCGATTGAGTGCAGGACCTTTTTAGACTTGGCTAGTCGAGTCGGTGGCACGTCGTCGGTGGGGCCCGTAGGTATGATATGTCGTGTCCCCATCATGCGTTCAGTTTCATGCCTCTGTCACACTTTGAAGACATGAAACCCCGAATTTCTACATGCCGGAGACATGTCATATGTTGAAACTCAAATAGGACTGATACTTTGATCTGCTGACAGCTGGGTTTTCCCGAAGACTATCAAATTTCGCCAGCAGAACCAACACAATTCACTCAGCATTACAAATTCAAAATCTTAGCTATAATACATTTGCAGCCGATGGGACGGTCTACAGGATTTGAATGCTCAAGCAGCTCAAATTACCATAAGCTGCTGTCTTCAAGTTTTCACTGAATTATTTGCTAGACATCGATCGTGGCAAGATACTGGAATTTCGGAGTCTGTTAGGTACACTTACAAAAACTCAAAAAGTAATCAAAATCAATCAAATATTTATTCTGCAAATAGGCCACAAGGGCACTTTTACATGTCAAAGCGTTAATTTATACAATTTAAAAAACTGACAATCTTACTTAATAACGATTAAAAAAATATACTAATTGAGAATTCAATGAAAATAAAAAATATACTGACTAATAATTTACAAATATTTAGGACGTATTGAATACGATCTGTGTCCGAATAAACAAAAAGTATATAAAATTAATTTAATATCTCAGAGATATATATGGTCTCTGAGCCTCCAAATACGATTAATAACAATTATTTAAAAGTCCTTAGAGATGTAAATGATCTCTAAGCGCTAAAATTAAAATAAGTTAACTTAGTATGTTAGAGATGTATAAGGTCTCTAAGCGTCAATAACAATAAAACTAATCCGGAACAGGATTATGTCTCTCGACAATCTACATACAATAAAATAACACTAGTATTAAGGTATTTACTATGCCCTTGCAAGCATGAACAGACCGGACTCCACAAACAGCACCCGATCACGAGTATGACGCGTATCGTTTTAAATTATGCAAAATTATTAATTGCTTAAATAATGCATTTTGATACAGAAAGTTTCACTTTAATCCTGAAAAAACCGTCAATGCATGACCATGACGCTTTTTAATAACTTGCCAGATCATAATAGAAACGACGAACAAAAATCATTTTATTTATTTTTTATTTATTTGGCTCACAAAACAAGTTATAGTCAACATATTAACAATTACAGGGTATGAGGAAAGTTCAGATCCGGACTACAACTCAAAATATGTGTGCACAGATATGATCAAAAAACTTAGAACAAAACAAGAGGACCATCGTGCAAGTCGGCGGGTGTTAAATTATATAATGTGATGAGATTACGATAAGAACCTCGTATTTAATTTACGAGACATCATTGCATGTTGTTAAATATTCTTATAATCTTTAAACTTAGGTAAACTATCAATAAAAATATCCAGAGAAGAATGCTATTTGTTAATTTGTATTACATATGAACAAAGACCTGACGGTTGCACGCTTGTGCCCTGGTTTTTGGGGCGACCTCTGGCGTGGGACGTGACCTGCGTGGACACGTTGGCACCGTCACACGTCCGACGTTCGGCCCAGAAGCCAGGGTCTGCCGCAGATGAATATGCTTTTTTGAAAAGCAATTACATATTTGCGGCACTTGCAGTAGAAACGCTCGGGCCATGGTCGTCAGACACTAAAGGCATAGTGAAAGATCTGTCTAAAAAATTAGTCAGTGTGTCTGGCGACCTAAGGGCAGGTTCCTACTTCGCCCAAAGGCTGAGCATGGCAATTGAGCAGGGAAATGCGGCCGGCGTGCTGGGGACAATGCCCCGGGCTACCTTAAGTTTTATACAATGTATTTAATGTAAATATTTGTTTGTTAACACTTTTAATAAATTTCAGGTTATGAACAAATATCTCACAGAACATTGTTTTTACTCAGTAAATAAATTCCTTAGAAATAGACAATAGCCTAATAGTAATTTTGTACTGACATAACCATACCATATAAAGGATGATTCACAGTAGACCGTTCCGTGTCCGGGCCGGCCCGTTTTCTATGACAGCAAACGCAACGGCCGGCGTATTTCTCTAGAAGGAAACGGGCCGGCCCGGACACGGAACGGCCTACTGTGAATCGTCCTTTACTCTATAATTTATTCAATTTGACATTCCATGAATCCTTAATCTATATGATAAAATAAATTTGCACGTTGAATTCCTTAGTATTGCCTAATAATAATTTTGTACTGACATTGCCATACCATATTGCTTTATAATATAATCAATTTGACATTCCATGATTCCTTAGTCTGTAAGAGCGCTCGTGGCCCAGTGGCACCCGCGTACTGCGTGCGGAATGCGAGGTTAAGCAATGTCGGGCGAGGTCAGTCCTTGGATGGGTGACCGCTTTGAGTGGTTACTAACTGAGCGCTCCCGTGCTTTGGAAGGCACGTTAAGCCGTTGATCCCGGTTGCTGTCTATGATAGCAATCGTTAAGCCAAGTTCTAACTCTAAAAGTCTACAAGTTCAAGTTCTTGGCCTCTAGGCCTCAGGGCGGCTTGAAAACTTCTAACAGTCAAGTTGCCTACTCACTTGACAAGCCTATTCCCAATAAGGTCGGTTTCCCCCTTGCGTTGGAAGGTCAGATGGCAGTCGCTTCCGTAAAAACTAGTGCCTACGCCAATTCTTGGGATCAGGTAGCGGACCCCAGGCATTCTTCAGGATGCAACTGTACTGGGAATAACGCTAGGAGGATGATGATGATTCCTTAGTCTGTAAGATAAATAAATTTGTACATTGCATACGCAGCCGAATATGCTTGGACGTCAAACTGTATATAACATCCTATTATGTAACCATGTTGTATGCAAATAAACATATTATTATTATTGTATGTCTTTTCCGCTCACGTGACAATTGTGTCCCGGACCTTTAGAAGGCGTGCGCGGAGCCGAAGTACCGAGGTACCGAAGTACCACATAGCCAACACGTAGAGGCCCTTTTGACAATTTAATGAAATGCAAGGGGTACACCGAGCGGATGCTGCCCCTGCCTGTGTCATGGGACAGCACCCGCCAGGGTGTACTGGAACTATTGCTGGTTGATGGAATCTAAATGAACCGGACTATTGGGTAAATATGATGGCTGGGCTATTGAGTGAGACAACTGACGTCTGCCTAATGAATGAATGAATGAATGAATAAAATTTATTTTGAAACAACAAAAATACAAGAAAACAGTTTACAAAAATCATAAATCAAAAAGGTATCAGTTGTCTCAAAAAAGGAGCCCACTCAGCATGAGTCGAGGCAGGGGGCCACGACGCTGATTTTCGGTGGGTCCTATAATGACTAACCTAAAACTAAGACTAAGAAATCGCTTAACTTAACGGGCTTATAACTGTATTTCATTATTGAGTTTGTACAATCAAAATTATTTATTTATCTATCTCTGCGAAAACCAAACCAGAAGGTGAACCATTGACATAATACAAAAATATGGCGGACCTGCGTGATTATACGTGTGCATTTTGTGTGTATGTATATGTATGCTTACTCCAAATTTGATGATGATGGTGATGCATTTCTTGTATACTTATTACAGACGCAGGCAGCTATCCCTTAGAGATTTGATTAGTAAGTAGGTGTTGTTTTAATTTATTTTTAAACGTGAATAATGAATCAGATGTTCTAATAGGCGGTGGGATATTATTCCAGCAACGCGTAGCCGCGTACCGGAAACTGCCGCGGAAACTAGCTGACCTGCATCGGGGACACATGAGGCGAGGGGCTTGTCTAATGTGCATACGGGAAAATGTCAATTTATCAAAGAGGTAGAAGGGTTGTTTGCTAGCAATGATCCCAAATAACAGAGAAGCAAGGTGAAGTGTTCTGCGGGCATCCATTTTAAGCAGTCTAAAATTATTTATATATGGTGTGACATGAGCTCGGTATGGAATTGGGAAACAAAATCTAGCACAAGCATTCTGGACTCTTTGTATTATTAGCTTTGTGCGTGATAATAGACATTCACCAATTACTGTATCCGCATAGTTCAGCTTTGACAGGATTAGAGATTCGCAGAGCTTAATGCGCATCTCGATGCTTAGGTAATCACGAACCTTATACAAAACCTTGAGGCGATAATAGCAGTTACGAACAATTTCCGAAACGTGGTTTTCGAACTGCAATTTTTCGTCCATGAGAACCCCCAGATTTCTAGCTTCTTCTACGCGTGGTATATTTTCATGCAGAATATGAACCTGAGGATTATGGGATGTCGTATTGGCAATTCCGTATTTAGTACCGAGTACTAGAAACTTCGATTTCAAAGGGTTCAGAACTAAACTATTAATCTTAGCCCACTGCGCAATATGGCTTAGGTCCTGATTTAATGATTCAACAGCTAAATTAGTATGCTCGGGTTTGAACGAGATATATATTTGTACGTCATCAGCATACAGGTGAAATTTGCAATTACGGATTCTATGAATTATGTCTGCACTGTATAGAATAAATAAGATAGGGCCCAAGATGGATCCTTGTGGCACACCTCTAGGGGTCAAGACCTCCTCAGAAGACATCACTATACCCTCGGGGTTTTGCACTTCGACCCGTTGGGAGCGCCCACCAAGATATGTTGCAAACCAGTTGATTGCCTTAGAGTCAAGACCGTAATAAGCCAATTTTGATAATAACAAAGTTGTATTTATTGTATCAAAGGCTCGCGAAAAATCCAATAACACAAGGATTGAGGCACATCCATCATTTTGAGCGGCAAGAATATCATCAATTACATCGAGAAGCGCAGTAGCTGTGCTACGTTTTTTCCTAAAACCTGATTGGTTATGGGGCAAGATATTATTTCTCTCCAGGTATTCCGTCAATTGCATGCATACTACCCTTTCCAATATTTTCGACATAAGTGGAAGAATACTGATAGGTCGCAGATCCCTAAGCTCAGTCGGAGATGTAACCTTGGGAATCGGTCTAACCACGGCTTTTTTCCAGGGCTCAGGGAAAACGCCCAAGTTTATCGACTGGTTCACAATAGCCGTAATGGTGGATAGCGTTCGTGGTAGGGTCATTAATAACATATCGAGGGATATACCGTCACTGCCCTGGGCCTGGGTGCTTATTGATCTGATAACTTTACCAACTGTGATTTCTGTTACTGGTTGAAGTGTGAATTGTGCATCACTATGCCTATTAAACTCAAAGTATGTCAGGACAGATAATCTAGTTCCGTTTTCGTCAGGTAAATCCAGAAAAAAGTCATTTATGCCATTCGGATCCAGTAAATGTTGTGGTAAATCAAAGTCATTTTTATTAAAATCGGCTACATTCCGTTTAATGTGTTTCCAGAGTGCACTGGGATTTTTTACTTGAGAAACAATATACTTATTAAAATATGCAGATTTTTCATTTTGTATGGCATCGATGACGATCTTCTTCATGTCTTTGTAATATATTCTTTGCGCATCGCTGCCGCTTTGTCTGTAACGTAAATGAGCCTCGTTTCGCTTTGCTATCAGTTTCTTAACATTATATGTGATCCATGGGTACGAATGCTCTTTGAGTATAGTGAATTTTACAGGTGCGTGTCGATCAAACAAGTTGAGTAAATACGCATTAAAAGTTATTACGGAATTACTGACATCGCCGGACAATACTCTTTCCCATTCAATATGATCAAGGTCAGCCTGGAAACTTTCAAAATTAACATCTTTAAGTGGGCGGTAAATAATCATCTTTGGAGGAACTTTAGGCTTATTGATTTTTACTTTGTATGATATAAATGCATGTCTACTTAGTTCAGGAATATAATCAATACATAAGTCGGTAACGTTTACGCTCGAACAAACTACATCTATCAGTGTTTCACTACGGTCTGTAAAATGAGTGGCTTGGTCTATATACTGAATGAGGTTCTGACAATAAAGGAAATTATTTAGCTTTTTAGTCTGTACATCTTGCGCTTTTAACATGTCAATGTTAAAATCTCCCATGAGGATAATATGATCGAAGGACGATAAATGAGAGATGGAGTCGCTAATGGCGTTGATAAAAATGTCTGTATTTTGCCACGGCGGCCTATACGCGGTGCCCACCGCCAGCTTTATACCGTTCAGAGTGAGCCCAAGCCACATTTGTTCAACTACTGAAGTCGTCGGGTGGGCAATTAGGCGCGCGTTGACGCCGCGCTTGAGATAGAAGCCGACGCCGCCGCCGCGCGTGCGCTGGCCCTCCGGCCGCGGTATGTGCCGTAACCGGTAGCCGGGCGGCACAGGGGCCTTTTTTTCTTCGCCGGCCCGAAGCCATGTCTCATTTATAGCCATTATATCTACTGAGTGATGCTCCATAGCTATCAAAAATTCATCATGCCGGGTTCCGAGAGATCCCGGGTTTAACAAGCCTAGAGAAAGCAAGGGTTTCTTTTTAAATTTAAATTGTATAATGTATGAGAAAGTGATCTGAATAAATTTATTGTTGGTAATGAAAGTTCTAAGACAAGTAACGTGACGCCAGTCTAATGAGATTATAAATAGAGCCAAAAAAATCAATGACCAAAACAATGCTTTAGGTAGATTTATATAGACATCAGAATAGTACATCCAGCGTGTTAAGAATTTGTTATAACATTCACAGTATGATATAATATACATTAATTTTAATATAGGCATCACTAAAACATTATCCAAGGAAGAATTACGTTTATTAAACAATATGTAAACCTTAACTGTTGTTAGACATCGTTGGATCCACGCCGAAAACACGAATAATGTCTTTATCGCTCTGTATTCGGACCCTAGTACTATCACCACCGTCCCCTCTTTTAACATAAATGCGACCTTCCCTGGTCCATACAAACTTCCATCCTGTTGCACCCGCAGCCTGCCGTGTCTTCCACAAAAGCCTACGGTTGGTTTTCGTCAGTCTCTCGTTAATATAGACAGCGCTGTGGTTGTGTTCCGGAAGTCCGATGTTGCTAGAGTCGAGATTACGGCGCACGCGCGCGCTCCGCAGTAGTTCATCACGAAGCGGTCGCCTGGCGAGGCGCACCACTAGTGGACGTGGGCGCGGTTTGGCACTTTGGCCGGTGCTTGTCGCTCTTGGCGGTCCAACTCGTTCAACACTCACGATATCCCGGGTGTCTAGTTGCATGCCCACTTTTTGCGCCAACGCTTGAGTGATGTGTATGGGAGATTCATCCAGGTGTTCAGGTACTCCCGAGATTTCAATGTCATTGAGCAGCATTGTTTGGTCTCTCTCGTTTAAATCCGCCTGTAATTGCTCGACTGCTTGTTGTAACTCCACGACGCTTGACGGTGGGTGAGGGTTATTTTTGATACTCCTTAATTCAGCGTTAAGGCGTGAGTTTTCCTGTTCCAAAAACTCCACTTTTTTGTTCACGGCAGACATTTCGACCTGGAAGCTCTTAATTTGTTCGCTCAGGAAATCAGTTGTCTCAGAAAACTCCTCCTGTATCCTATTTATAACCCGAGAGAATTCATTATTCATTTCCTTGAATATTTCCTCTTTCGTTGATACTATTTTAGAGTCTATCATAGCTAGATTCTGTTTAACGTCCGCTAATTTTAGGTCCAGTAAACTCGCTAACATATCCAAGTTAAACTCCGAAGTGACAACATTGCCGGGCTTGATATTGTGAGAAGCCAACGCACTCTGGTCTACCGGGCTTTTTTTTTGTTGCTCCTCGCATATTGACATATCCGCCTCTCCCGCCTGCGACGGCGGCGGCGAGCCCTCGTAGCTCCTACGTACCGGGGTACCATCGACTTTATTACGCCGAGTGACATTATTACACGATGTGCAGCGCCAGCTGTGGTTTAATGCACTTTTCAGATTATTTTTATAATATTCATCTGGTATGCCAAGACAAGCGTAATGATAGACGCCTCTGCATGCCGAGCAAAAAAGCCGCTCATCATTGCTGACTTTGTTACGGCAGGCTAAACAGTTCATATTGTATAGCAGTAGGGTAGGCGATAGCTCGATAAGACACCGGCGCGCTGTGAGTAACACCTGACCGTGCGGGATGAGTCACCGGGCAGCTTAGAGCTCCCACCGGCCGCCGTGCACTGGCTAACGAGATAAAATATCAATAACAATATCACTTCTCACACTGATTGTTGCTAACTCACTGCACCGATTAGAAAACGAATAATACTGTCATAAAGCTGGTTTCACACGCAAAATTATGGTATAAGTCTTAAAGTTTTAAGCGGTAAGTTTTTACTGTTTTTGATTTAATTAAGTCGGAGCGCAGACGCACGACTGTTTACTGTGCGAGCGCTACCCGCGATAATAAAACTGTCTCACATTTTTATCTCAGGCAGACGGTGATTCACACTCTGCTAGATGGGCCCTTATAAATAGCGATATTAAAAAATGGCCTAAGGGCAACACCGGTGCAGAGGGCTGGGGGTAGAGAGGTGGCACTGGACTTTAAACATATAGCCAACTCGCCACTTAGGTGACCACATCCACCCCCGAGCAACAGCTCCAGCGACTCCACTCTGGACAGCCGGGTAAGGCAAGCCAGAGGCGGGGGGCCTGTTCATACAACCAACCCACAGGACACCCCCAGGAGCACTCAGGTACATAGGGTCGCTGCTGCCTAACAGCTCGCCACAAGCTGCCCTACGTTGACTGACTGCACTGGAAATCCAGTGGGCGATGGGGTCGTCAGATCCCTACGCCACGTTATTATTATTATTAATGAATGAAAGAAACTAGTAGAGATCAATGTGGTTTGTAATTCTCACACGCATTAAAATGTGTGTGAGTGTACTTATATTTAAGTATTTATTTACCTGTATGCTTCTACGTATTAACACGTAGGGTGTGGGACTGTGGGTCAAGTCGGTAAAAACTGACCTTCAAAATGGCCTTTTTAAACGGGACAAACGCTTTTTCTGCTTCAAGTTTGGAATTAGGCCCTCAATCTCTATATCTATTCTAAATTTCAGCTTTCTATGTCAAGCGGTCTTCGGTCATTCGGTAGAATTCTATGTCATTTCGGTAGAAACCTGTCTGGGAAATACGGACAAATACCGAGTAGCACAAGTGTTCCGTTGAAACTATTTTGCTACGGAACACTAAAGATTACCAGACCTCACGGTTCGAAAATAAATGCCATACAATTATTATGACCGGGATAAATGTGAACGAAGCGATAGAAGTTTTTAAACACCGTTGTAACTTTGGTTTCAGTCCATGGTCCAAGAAAACAAGGTCGCTATTCCAGATTGTGACACGACAAGCCTACGTCACTGCCGAGCTCGTATACAGTAACAAAACAGCTAAAGAAGGAAAGTTATCTGCTGTAATCATGCAAGATATATTATTTACGCATAACACTTGTCATTTGTTTGTCTAATCAAATAAATGAGGTCAAGTTAAACATGAATTAACGTAATAATTTAATAAAAACAGTCACAGGTATTGTACCTCTGTACATGGGAGTCGGGGGATTAAAATAATACAACACTGGAAATATAACAATTCACACTTATACAAGGGATGACGTAGGCTTCTGTCACCCACTAAACTGAATTTCCCCCGAGTGTCATAACTTGTATTATTGTATCGTTATCTCAGTCTAATAAGATAAAAAAAAATTAAACTGTTTATTTGATAATGAGATTTAGGTAATTTTGAACAAACTTAACTACTAATCTTAATTATAAAAGATTATTTGAGTTAAGGAGCCTTGCCGTTACTTTTAATTACAATGCATTTTTTAACTTAAAACTATAGTTAATTATTCAGTGGAACAATAACTACTTTATCTAATTAATAGGTTAGGTACATCTATTTTTGGTTTTGCTGCATATATATGCTGTTTGACTAAATTCCTTGTTTTCCTACGGGTTTTAATCTCCATTTTGAGTATTACATCACTGGGAAGTCTATTCAATATTGCAGGGAGAATACAGCTCCATACCCTCTGTCCATGTTCATTGTTGCTTTTTCCCACTTCATAAGTTGGAAGATTAGATAAGTTACGTAGACGCATAAAGACGTGAGTATGTATGTTGCCATGTATTTTTGAAGTCATTAACTATGCGACATCACACGAGCACACAGCCGTAATCAAGAAGTTGTCACAATCAAGCCGCACCCGCGGCGTCGCTAACTTTAATCCCACCACTATTTTCAACTTGGTGATTGTCAGCTTTGCAATACAGACGAATTGGCAAATGTATAATGCAAATAACGCTACAGCGTTACATACCTAAAATCAGTTTATGATAACGATAGTAACAGGGGCATACAATTGTTTTCTTTATGATTATGAAAAACACAGCATGTTCATTACGCTAGATTTCATTCCCAGTTACATGAATTTAAAAACTTAAAATCACGGCATAACTATAGTACATTATTTTTGAGGCTTGGAAGGAAGCATTTGCAGGCTGACTTTTAACCGGGGTTCGTTTCCTTGGGAGTTCGTTTAATTAATAAGAAGCCTGTAATAGCTATTATAGTGCTTTTCTCAAAAATGGGGAAAAAATACTTAATTGGAATTAAGTTTTGATAAACATAATTAAACGTCAAAATGTTCATGCTTTCCTGCCGTTTATTTTTTTTAAACGTAATTGCATATGTATTTTTCACCGAAAACTACAAATTATTTCCGATACTTTCAAAAACGTCGCGTTTCCAACAGAAAAATGCGAATTTAATTGTCTGTATACGACCTGTGTCGTCTTAACTATGGCTGTTTTTTTTCTTTTTAACAAGTTTGGGGCTCGACAAATAAAATAATTAATATATTATTATTATGTAATATTGAAGTCGCGCGGGGTGAGCCTCCAATGTTTTTTTTATTTATTTATGTTATAACTGACCATAAATTGTTCACCTTCCAATATGTAGTGAGTAACGTCCACTTTTACAGGCATTATTGAGAAAATCTCAAAATCAATCATTCCAAATTATTTTAATACTTAGTGCTAACAAAATTAGTTAACGAATAATAAATAAAATATGATCAATTCTCTTTCTCTTTTAATAGCCTTTTTTCGTTTGGGAAAAAAAATATACTCATTGAACTAGAATACAGAAATTGTAATTCGAAATAGTTCCTGCACCACTTAAAAGGAATTTAATGATAAAAACGCATAAATTAATATTTATGCCGTATAAAGCTGGTAACGCTGGTAAACAATATTAATACAAATTGATGACCACTGAGTTATTCGGTTTATGGATATTTACAGTACTTGGATATTTACCAAAACTATCGAAATTAATAGCCTAAGTAAACCCCTTTTACAACCACTAAGCAGGAAATTGAAGGAACAAGTATTCCAAAATATGCATTTTAAGTAAATGTGTCGAAAACTTAAAGTAGAATGCCCTCTAACCTGCTGTGAGAAATGACATGATTATAGACGGAGTCCGATCAATGTCGTAACGTTTGGATGGTTTTGTATAAAATTTCTAATTCGACCGACCTGTTTAGCCTAGTGGGTCTTATAGTGACCCTGCGCCCTGTAGCCGAGGCATAGAATACGGCTACGGTATCCTCTGCCTGTCGTAGAAGGCGACTAAAAGGGGGTCCTTGGGGCCGAAGACGGTCACAGTTGGGGGCTGTGATCGTCTATGAAAGCAGATGGTGGGACCCACAGTGGTGTGACTTTAGGGAGACACTGGTGCGTTCCGAAGGAGATCCCAGAGCCGCCCGAAATGAGTTGAAGAGGACGATCGGGGGGTTTTTAGTCGGTGCAAGTCCGACATAACCACCGCACTGTCCCGCGGTGCGGTGGTATCCATAATGGATTTTCCCCTCGGCAAAAAGGGTCTTAGTGACCCTGCCTACGAAGCCGACAATTCTGGGTTCGATT
Organism: Notocelia uddmanniana; assembly: GCA_905163555.1. Taxonomy (NCBI): domain Eukaryota; kingdom Metazoa; phylum Arthropoda; class Insecta; order Lepidoptera; family Tortricidae; genus Notocelia; species Notocelia uddmanniana. The sequence goes on from LR991055.1 coordinate 32,844,584, forward strand.
CTCGTCTGGGCAAATATTTGTGTGATGAGCATGAGAATTTGTTAGTGAGTCATGGATATTTTGTATGTATGTAAGTATAAAATACATTTATTTATGTATTAAGAAAATATATACAAGAATGCTTAACCAAAATAACTTAACTAATATAAATAAAATTAAAAGTAACTTAAATCTAAAACGGGACATTGAGGCATTGTACCGAGGATGCTGGCGGCATTTTCTCGCTGTATCGCAATGCTGATAGGTTCGCCAGCTCTTCGGTCACCAGTCGCTTCGTAATTTATACAAATAACTTGTGCGCGCTGGGACCCCATGGAGGTAGAGCTTAAGTATTATATATCTATCAAATATATCGTCTATCCTTTATTGCCGACCAGGATTTGAATCTGCGATATTTTGGCATACGCGGCCAATCAATCTAGCCACCTGAGCTACAGGAACAATAAAGCTCAGGCACGAAATCTTTTACTAGTTCCCTCTCATACAAGACCTTAGGCAGGCGTACAGCGACATCTACCTAGAATACCTAAGGCTTCTTTTACCGGTACAAAAATCATTGCAACCACAATTGAAAACATACAACATGGAAAAAGCCGTGATTACCGAACGTTTGTTGAAATTCCCATACAAAAAGTCACTAAACATACATAACGGTCACAAAAGTCTCTTTATTTCAATTCTTACCCCGTTGTCAGGGGACAGTCCCTCGGGCGGGGTCAGACCGGTTATCGCGCGTGAATAAACTTGTCGGAGGGACTGATTAGCTCGCTAAGCTGATTTGGGGAATAGTTTTCGGGTAAATTGTGAGAATAAAGACGAAAATAAAATAACGTTGCGCATAGTTCGGCTTTGACAGACTATGTGCAGTGTGTGACGTTAGTGTGTGGTGTCTCATGCGAACATTTAAATATAACTAAAATAAAAAAATGGTATGTAGTTCAATTGCTCGCTTAATGTTCATAGTTAAGTTTTAGTAACATTTCTTTTTACTTTTTCGGATGTAATATTCTTCTATAGGGTAGTGCATAAACAATGTAAATTTTATGTCTTGGTGAGAGCTGTTGAGGTGTTAGATGCACGTATAACATTAACCTAAAATAGGTTACTTTAATTTGTACATCTATCTCTGTTTGTTTCTCCAAATAAATAAATAAAATAAAGAAAAACATAATATATATATGTATTTTTAAAATCCATCATATTTTGAAGGATTTTGTTAAAAAAAAACAAACATTAATATTATATTATATCATAATAATATCATATCATAACCTTTTAATTTCCTTAGTATAGTATAAATCATCAGTAACGAAAACAATTTTAAGTTAACATAATTTTACAAAACATAATTTTTCGCAGTTTATATTATAAAACAGTACGAAAAGCATGCGTTTTAACAATATAATAATTATATTTGTTTTTTCAGTGGTAGAGTTATTTTTTAGTTTACCTAGGAATTTAAAATACACAGTTGTTGACATTTTGAAGGATTTCGTTAAAAAAAAAACAATAATATTATATTACCGCAAAAAATAATTCAGCTGAGCTATATGGGGATCAGGGTAAATCAGGTATACAGATCATTTTAGTACCTTGTCACTTTCACCACTTTGACGCATCCCAACTGTCGCAGTATTGTTACGCTAGAGCGACAAAGTACTAAAATAATCATCTAAATTTGCTCTTAACTGTACAAGATTGCAAAGAGTGGAAAAAGCGGGAATATGACTATCTCCTAGACTTGATCACGAGAAAGCAACCATGATGATGACGATGTCAAATGATGTAAGTAACATATGTTTAGCGATAAGTCCAACAGTTATATTCTTCGTCTTTTATATTTCATTAGGATCAACAAATGGAGCTTAAAAGGACTTTTAGCTTTCATATTTTACATATCCCATACCAGTCAGCTTAAGTAATCTCCTTCACGACAGTTATAACTAAGACACCGATAATCTCAAACAAAAGGACGCAAAAGATATTCTCTTGTCTTTAACAATACCGCTAATCCGTAAAGAACACGACATAATTGAGCATGCGTCTATTCCCAGTCATCGGAGCCTGAGAATAAAGCGGTTCAGATGTGAACATCTTTTTGAGCCGTCCAATTACGGGCCAGATAATGGGGGGCGAGCTTCTTTCAAGTCCACACGGCGATTATTACGGCCAAATGACCGTCTTAAGACGAGGTGTTGGGCATAAGATGAAGCGGTGAGTCCTACCGATATCATGTGATACTGATAAGTAACACGGTATCATAAAATATAATTATATTATATTAGTACATGCAGCCATCATTATTGACCGAGTGATACGAAGGTCTCCGTTCCAGCTTCCGGCTTCCGGCTATTCTCAGAATAAATGTAATATTATTATTATTATTCGACTCTACCAGGTCATATTTCTCCAACGATTCTCGTGAAATTGTGTAAGCAGGTTTGATTATTATGTACGATTTGTTTGTCAAGTCCACTTTTGGAAATTTAATATTTTGGAAAAAAATCGCAAGGTCTACGGCTCACAGCCACAAATTAAAATAAAAAATAAATAAATAAATATTGGGGACAATCTTACACAAATCGACCTAGTCCCAAACTAAGCAAAGCTTGTACTATGGGTACTAGGCGACGATATACATACTTATATAGATAAATACATACTTAAATACACAGAGAACATCCAAGACCCAAGAACAAAATCCATGCTAAATGCACAAATAATGCTCTGGCCGGGTTTCGAACCCGGGATCTCTAGCTTCGGAGGCAGTATCACTACCAACTAGGCTAAACAGGTCGCCGAAGTGGTCCCATTTACTAGGCAACTTCGACGACTTAGTCGACGAACATCATCATCATCTAATTTTAGAGGTATCCTCTTGTCGGTGGAGTATTTTTAATATCTCTCTCTCGAACACAAGTCTTTTGACTTCCTGATACGACACAACGCCAACCGTTTATTTTATTTGGTCCATACAACTGCCGTGCGCCCTGGTCTTCCCCTGCCTATCTTTCCTTCATAAACACACATCGTTTAATAAACGGGACTGAAGAGCGTGTACATTCGTTCACCTTTATGAGTTTGCCCCACGATTTGGTTGTGTCACAACATCCATGGTCGCAAGCTGACTGACGCAACAACATCTTCCGGCCATGCAGGTTTATCGAAACACCCGTACTTGATCTTTAGGCGCCTCCTGAATTCTCGATGCGAATGCGGTACGATATGAGAAAACTGTCAGCTGCCAGTGTCAAAGGATACGAATGCAGTATTGTCCCGCTTCTGCGCATGGTATCACTGCCGCGAAAACGTAATAATGACAGTATTTCGTCAAGTGAGAAAATGTCACATCAGTAAACTCACGTCAAAGAACTGTGGCGTCACTCGTGTCATCCGTCAAATCTGACATTTTCTGCAACGCGCTGTCGAAGTTTCTTAAATCAGTTGCATATATATAACTTCTAACCAACTCTCAATGGACTTCGGTCCCTGAGTGATCTCTCTATTGTCGTTTCTTCTTGTGACTCCTATCTATTGTATATTATGTATATAGTTTGTAGATAACCCTTTCCTGTATATTCCTCTTTATACATTATCCTACCTAGGAGCAGCACATCTCATATCTACAGAACAAAATACCTATCACATATCGCTCCCGCCCCGGTAAACTAGAAAGTAGCCTTACACTCGTTAAAGTTCTGTTTACTAATGATAATCTGTGAAAATCGTGCAAGTTTACGAGTATGTCGGTTCATAGATCTGCAGCGTGCGTGTTGTTATGGAGGCAAAAGTATTAAACTTAAGCTATTTTTGTATACCTATAGGTTGTCCTATACATCAAAAGGATTATAAAACCCGAGACTAACACAATGTGCATATTTTCCATCAGGCTACCGGGAATCACTGCAATCGTGCTTCAATCCAATCATCTCAGGTACGAGAATCATCTCGTAGAGGTCAATATTAAATGCAAAATGTCGTTCAAGCGAAATCGAGTGAATTTAGTAACTTGGGTATTTTTATTTTTTATTTATTTATTACAAAAAAAAAAAACATTTTTTACTGATCTGCCAAACTGTATGACAGTTTGTTGGCATAAAACATGTATCTACCCTCTACGTATTTCGTATTTTAAATAATGTATTGCATTCTCGATTGGGACGGACAGCTGGCTGCGCCACACGATCGAGCTGGTAGAATGCGGGTATTTAGTGCATGCAACAAATCTTTTATATTATTGGAGTTGACAGAAAGTGTACGTTTCGCGTAAAGACTATATGTGCTTGAAGAGACTCACTTGATCTTCTACGTCAGATATAGTGTAAGGTTCGTTTCACAACGCCATACAAAGTCTCTTACCGCTTGTCACTTGTTTATTCAAGGTGTTAGGGGAGGAAATAGAACCCCGTATTGCCATCGTTATGGGAGCTCATCTCTCGATATAGAAAATTGATAAGAGAACCTTTTTAGTTCGGGAAAACGGTCCCAGTTAAAACGAACCTGCCGTGGTCCTTTTGTTTGACAAAGCGTAAAAGTATAGCTGTTAGCCACCTTAGGTACTACATTGTATAAATAAATTCATCAGTACTTTGTGCTAAAAACATCTTCAAGGTATTATTTCGGTTCGGTTCGGATGCTAAGTCTCGAAGCATCTTTTCTTGCGATGCTCGCTAAGGCTCGTATTGCTACCCACGCTGTTTGTGTTTTAAGATCCTTTTTGTTCGATTGGTGCATGGTAATACTATAAAAATAAATATATATCTGGTAGAAACAAAACATGTCATAAACCCAGGAAACATATCAGAATCGTGTCAGTCTCAGTCATCTGGGATATTCCGTCTTCTATACAAACTTATATTTTAACTAAGCAGCAGCAGTTTTATTACATAAGTGACATATATTATATTCTTGATAATAGTGCGTAGTTAATTTTCACTGGTTTTTTTAGTGGCAATGTAACATAACACATATACAATTTATTTCCCACTTTTCATTTATTTACGTGTATATTATATCACAATTATGTTGTAAATATTTTTACTACGAAGCCCCACTAAAGATTAATTAGAAGAGTGAACTGATAGAAAGATTCGTTGCCACGAGCGATATCCGCGGTAGCTCAGTTGGTCATTACAGAGGTCGTGGGTTCAAATCCCGCCCCGAGTTAAAAATTTTCAATTATTACCAGGTTTAGAAATCTTAAGTCAAAATAATTATTGTATGAAGAATAATCACATTATAAAAGTGGCGCCCAACGTGGGGCTAAAGTATTATTAGATTTGATTTACCTACCAGTTATGATTTGATCTCGTTAAGACTATGTATAATACTTTATATACATCTCAAAATATATAATTATTGATGAGTAGCTAACTAATCACTAATGTCAAAGTGCAGAGCTTGTAATTTAGAGAAAACAACCCCATCCCCGCAGAGCGTGTGACACATGCATAAGCAGAATAAGATGTCTGTTAATTCCAAGGCACAATGCTGCTTCCATTATATGCACGCAATCTAAGTTGCAGTCGCCTGTTTACCCCGACTGTTTGTGTGAGCCGATTGAGTTTCAGCTTCGTGTGAGGCTTCGTTTTTGGGAAATGCTACTTTACTTTGCTACATGTTGCAAATTAGGAGTTCTGGGTCTGGTTGGGCATCTGCCACTGGTACTTTGTATAGTATGTAATATGTATGTATGTATTGCTTTATTGTACATAAAACACGGTAAAATGACAAACAAACAAAAAGTGGAAGTACAAAGGCGAGCTTATCCCTTTAAGGGATCTCTTCCAGCTAACCTTTGAGCAAATGAGTTGAAAGAAAACAATGGAGGATGAAGATAAACCACCTGTGAATTATGCACTGAAACAGAAATTGAAAACAAAACAAATTCATTTTGAATACACATTACCTTAATACTAAATAAGAATATAAAAAACGCGAATCAGTATATATATCAATAGAAAATACGACAAAATATTTTGGGTATTATAAAATAAAATACTTACAGCCGAAAGAAAAAAAAAGTTGTGTGTGTGAAATAATTATGTTTATATAAACAATAAATATATAATACGATACTATACTTAATAATAATAAAATAGTCAGGAGTCGGATAGCCATATTCTTTTTAATGCAGCCTTGAAGGATGCTATAGTTTGGGATTGCCTCACGGACACCGGTAACCCATATAGATACTAGTAATGTGTAAAGTAAATAGCAGCATCAGCATCTAAAGTAGATACGCATTTGAAAAGTTTAAAAGTCTTTTCTCAAACATGCAATGAAATATTGATGTTATGTTCCTTATAATAGGCTGCGAAGTATGACGTTTCAGGTGCGGCTAGGACAAGAGGTCGTTAATGGAATTTCATACAAATCTTGCAGGCCTAGGCCGGCAAAGTCCTTCTTTTTAATTCCATTCCACATAAATTTGTGGCACAGGCATCATGACATTCTGCCACTATGCGTATAAAAAATAAAACTTTGATTTTTTGTTGTTTATTTCATTGCATGTTTGAGAAAAGCACTATACATACCTCGGCGGGAAATATGGGGCTTCCCGCTTTAGACCTATCCGGCCTCACTTCGCTCGGCCGTCTATATGTCTTCGGCCGGCAACTCCTTTCGTCCCGGCCTCTGTAGTAATGTAACTAATCATCATCATCCTCCTAGCGTTATTCCCAGTACAGTTGCATCCTGAAGGATGGCTGGGGTTTGCTACCTAATCCCAAGAATTGGCGTAGGCACTAGTTTTTACGGAAGCGACTGCCATCTGGCCTTCCAAGAAACTAGACCTTATTGGGATTAGGCTTGTCAAGTGAGTGGGCAACTTGACTGGTAGAGGTTCTCAAGCCGCCCGGAGGCCTCTAACTTGGCTTAACGACTGCTATCATAGTCAGCAACCGGGATCAACGACTTAACGTGCCTTCCAAAGCACGGGAGCGCTCAGTTAGTAACCATTCAAAGCGGTCACCCATCCAAGGACCGACTTCGCCCGTCATTGCTTAACCTCGCATACCGCGCGCGGTACGCGGGCGCCGCTGGGCCACGTACGCTCCTTTAAAAGTCTTTTCTCCTTTAAAAACTTTTGACCCTTTCATATGCGAAGCTACTTTTGATGCTGACATTTACTGTAGCATTTGTTTATATTATTATTAACTTAACAATATTTAACGTAACTTGAACTGAATAGATATTTAGGTACGTAAATTTATTTCATATTAGTATTTTATTTTTTGGGTTGAATTTTTTTCACATATTAGATTTTATTTTCACTTAATTAAATACATGCATTCTTGAGGTCTGGAAATCATTGAAATCACGAAAATATAATTTATTTTAATGATTTCATTTTGTTTGTAGTTAATTCTCTTGCTTATAAGACCATAAGTACTCATTACATTTTCACTGACTATTTTTTTTACTACAACGCGGGAAATTCATTACGATACCAAAATTCAGATTCAAATAATCAGTAATGTGCTCGTACTGGATTCGAAGATTCTACAATTCTCTCAGTAAATATATCCTGCAAGGCAGTTGCCTAACTTTTCGAACGCGCGTCAGGAAACTATAAGACATGTAAACTGTAATTTTTATAGGCAACAATTATAGCGCACGTTTTTTCGTAACAATAAAAAAATAAAATAAAAATAATAATAATACTTTAGTAAACTGGCTCCCGTATAGTCCGATACATTTTTAGCCAACCGTACTTTATCCAACTACCATAAAAAATCCTAAATCTCTTTTTGTTAGCTTGCACCCCACGCGTTACGAAACAAACAAACAAACAGGGTGTGAGTTACATTGGTCTGGGATCGGCATTATCATAATACTGGCTTTAAGTTAAAGCTGGGGAGAGCCGCGTGGGAATCGACATTATGTTTCACGGAACTTTTTAATTAATTAAATTAATGAATATAATAACCATTGTGTTTGCGCAGTTCCAAATTAAAACAAAAAGTTATACATAATTTATAAAATTACGGATAACTGAGTACGAAAAAGTAACATTACAAAATTCATGTTCGTACCAACGCCATTATTATACGCCGTCAAACGAGCTGAAAGCCTGACCACCAGCGGAAATCAGTACCTTAATGATGCACGGGTCTTCGTGAATAAGAACGCAACCGACAGCGGAGTCGAAACAGTCTCTATTGGCTATGTGCACGTCTGAAACGTCAAACGTCAAAGGTCCCGAGACAATGACCCCAGAACTCAGAGAACTCAGAACTCAGAGATGTCAAATAATGACACATGAATATTTTATTTACTTTAGTAAACGAGAAAGACCCCGTATTGGAAATTTTACTGAAATAAATAAGAGAATAAATAAATACATACAAACGAAACCAATCGTAGGAAACCGTTAAGAAACCAATAGAAAACGTGAAAGTAAATTTGACAATGGTCCCCGGTAAGTACACATTTCTGCCATGGTGTGCGCTACGATCGCCTAGCTTACCCCCACCACCTACTTCGCACATAGCCAATAGCCGGCAAACCGCTAGGACAGAGTAGTAGTATTTTTATTCCAAAGAAATAAACATTGCATCTAGTTTAGACTTAAGGAAAGGATTCTCCAACACCCATAGTCTCTTTTCACTGGTCCCAGGATTTTTCGGAACACCTTACGTTCTGCTACTAACAGGCTGGTGCTCCTCCCTTATTTGTTAAGTGTCCGGACGACGTCCTGTGGGTCGCCCCAAGTATCGCTGGAAGGATTTGGTGGATGCGGATATTGCGGATCTGCGTGAGCTTGGAGCCGGTGCAAGCTGGCGAGAAATAGCGCAGGACCGAGAAAAGTGGCGTGCTCTCGTCTCGGAGGCCAAGACTCATTTTGGGTCTTCGTGCTAGCCTGGTTAGTGAGTTCTATTTTAGTTTTAGTCCAGTTATTTGCTTGCTCGCTGCACATAATAGAAGAAAATCATCGTAATGTTTAGTTACCGCCACCACCATGTCATCCAAAGGGCGTCCACTGCTTGACATAGGCCTCCCCCAAATTCCCGGGGGCCCTGCAGTGCGGTGGAGATACTGCGATCGCAAACCCGCATGCCAAGCGTGGCGATTATGGCATATACCCCCCGTGCTTTTGGGGGAGGCCTTTTATTTACAATAGCACCAAATTTGAATGTCATTTGGAAACCCCGTCAGGGAAATATTTTTAACCGCAATTTCACTTAATCAATTACCACTAACACGTTCCATTTGAATAAACCGAACTGGACTCATTCGATGTACAAATTATAATTGGGGCTGTGCTCGCTTTTTGAGCAAGCGACGTGAGTCGACTACCGATGTAACGAAATAACGAAATAACGACATAACGATATAACGATATTAGCAGCTGCATCACGTAAGCGTTGCAACGGTTAACAGTTTATCAGCGAGTTGTTAATTCCATTGGGAAGTGTTTTATTTTGTTTTCATTCTACGGGTTTTGAATTTTAAAACGGGGATTTTTATGGTGGCGTTTTGGTTTGGCTTTCGATTTTAACACATATTACCTACATTGCAACAAAAGGGAAGTATTATTGATTTGAAAAATCATAATCATCATCATCATCATCATCCCAGCGTTATTCCCAGTACAGTTGCAACCTGACGGATGCCCGCGGTCCACTACCTAATCCCAAGAATTGGCGTCCATCTGACCGTCCACCCCAAGGGAAACCATAACCATAAACCACCAAACCATAACAACCACTACACCATATTGGAATAACTATTGTCAAGTGAGTGGGCAACTTGACTGTTAGAAGTTCTCAAGCCGCCCGACGACGCGACTGCTATCAAGGATAGCAGCCGGTTTCAACGGCTTAACGTACCTTCCAAAGCACGAGAGCGCTCAGTTAGTACCGACTCAAAGCTGTACCCTGCAACATTGCTGAACCTCGCATACCGTACGCGGTACGCGGGCGCCGCTAAGCCACGAACGCTGTCATTGCAAAATCATAATGATCTTTCATTTAAATTAAGTTAGATGAACAGCAATGTCATCTCGCTTATATTTGGGCAGCTCAACTGGGGAAGTACAGTCAGCATCAAAAGCAGCTACGCATATGAAGGGGCAAAAAGCTCTAATTCCCTTGTAATAAAGACTTTTGAACTTTTCAAATACGTAGAAATGTGTAGAAAAAGTCACAAATGAAAAAGTCATTAGGAGGGTAAAAGTAAAAAGAAGATTGCCACAAACAATAGAAAATAGAAGAGGGAAAATATTTGGTCACCTTGTACGACACGATTCCTTTATGAGCACCATTATGGAGAGGAAAGTAAAAGGCAAGAGAGGAAGAGGAAGAATAAGCTACATGAAGCAAATAAAAGAAAACTTTCTCATCTTCGTAAAATTTACTTATACTCGTATTACGAAGGTGATTTGGAATTTAGATAACTATAATTGTAGTATATACCTTACGTATTCATCATGAACAAATAAAAACAAGTACGTAATGAGGAATGGCGCGTGTCTTCGCGGATTGCACTATAGGTAGGTATAATTAAAACAATGATTGGATGCAAAATCGAACCTATAAGATTTTTTTTTAGATTTGTGCCGATCTTTACCTCAATAAAAACAAAGTAAGTGGGGTAGCTATTCCATTTTAACACATAGAAATCGTTATGATAGAACATCAAGAATTTCGTAATATATAATTTAACAATAATAATAATCGTATGGCATTCATTTTCGAACCGTGAGGTCATCGTGAAGACAAGTACGTCGGCCTGTTTAGCCTTGTTGGTAGTGCCATTGCCTCCTATGCTAGAGGTCCCGGGTTCGATTCCCGGTAAGGGCATTTGTTTCTGTGGTGAGCAGAGACATTTGTTCCTGAGACTTGGATGTTTTCTATGTATTTAAGTATATATCTATTAAATATATCGTCGCCTAGTACTCATAACACAAGCCTTATTGAGCTTACTGTGGGACTAGTTCGATTTGTATAAACAATGTTCACAATATTTATTTAAAAAAATATACGGTTGCCAGTTTTTGTTGCACTTTTAGCCCCACCCAGGGGTCACGTGTAGGGTAACGGTGGGTACTCCCTACGGACGTAGTGCAACTTCAACCCCCCTTGTCAAGTGGGTGGGCAACTTGACTGTTAGAAGTTCTCAAGCCGCCCGAAGGCCTCTAACCTGGTTTAAGACTGCTGTCGTAAATAGTAACCGGGATCAACGGCAATTTTACTATGTATTGTTATTTTGCCGTAGCCTCTACTATTTCGTTATTCCCATATTTAATTCGATGATCATCAGTATTCGGTACATTAATTTCGGAGTTCCCGTATCGGTCCATTGCGATTGAGCATAACTGAAACAACGTTTCATTTATTTTAATGAATCCGTTTTGTAAAAGTGCAGTCGACAAACACAAATAATACAAGTTCAGTGTTAAACAGTTTTAAGTAGCAATTTTTCTTAACGTTTCAATTAGCATTAAGGATAAGAATCTACCTGAATCGATTCCATAATTTATTTCGCGACACGAAAAATAAACATCACAAAATTATCATTTAGAACACTAAAAGGCTTATTTTAAAACGAGATTGAAATTCAGATCGAAATTTACGCAGAACGCCAATTTTACGTCGAGATCGTCAAAGTGAGGCCTCATGAATTAAATATATCATCACACCCGATTCAAAATGGCGGACAATGGTCGTTAACGAGGTGTTGCAAATCAAACAAAATGCGGCTGATTGCGATATGGGGATGTTGCGGTCGCTAACTAGCGCATTTAACTTATTCCTTGCATGTCAATATATATCATGATTCTAGTTACATAGCTCGATAATGTTAATTATTCATATTATAATGCAGCAAGTAATCTCGTAATAATTCGAATGCGCGTTACGACAACGCATAGTTGTTAACAGTGATGGAAAAATCGAAATGTTACTGCGAAAAGTTGGATTTTTCGCACTAGTGCTTTTTGTTTTTCCATTTTTTTAATGTTTTATTGTTCCAAGTCATACATCCATCAAGTTCAATCACTTTATTCTTTATAGGGTTCCGTAGTCACCCCATATTTGTAGCAAACATTTTTTTAATGGACATAGGTGTGTGGTGTATCTGGATAGGCCTTTAAAAATGACATAGTGGTTTCTAAATTTTTTTTCCATATAAGCCAGTTGGCGAGAGATATTAGCTGTCAAAGTCGTAAAAAATGTCCGTTTTAAATTCTGAAAAAAAAATCAAGATGATGTAGAGTAATTTATTACTGTACATCATCTTGATTTTTCTCTCTCCTCTCCTTTAAACGATTTAAGGTTTGAATAAGATAGGTTTAACGGTTTTTATAGTTATTGCTAAAAAACTGTCTTGCCTAAACAAAAGGGCGTTAGTGCCGTTAGTTTCCTATAAAGATACGACCTTTTTTGATTTAATATATTGTATAGTGGTTTTAAATGTAGATTAAGAGGTGTCGGTACGAAACCCTTCTTTGTGCGTGGTCCGTCACGCACTTGGCCGGTTTTTTTTTATTACGTTGATTGGCATTGCAACTGTAGGTATATTAAATATATGTATTTAAAATATTATATTATAAAATTTGACAATTTACAGGGTAAATATAAAAAAAAACACTAAATTAATTTTAATAAAGTTTGCTAATTGAGTATTACTATGAGAATGAAAACGAGTTGTATTAAAGACAGCCGTTCAGATAATAGGGATGTTGACACGACCAGTCAAGTAATTAAATTTGTCTCTTATAAATTTTGTTACAATGCCATTTTTTCGCAAATGTACCTAATAAAAAAATGGCCAAGTGCGAGTCGGACTCGCGCACGAAGGTTTCCGTACCATTATCTATAAAAACGGCAAAATCCGACTCGCACTTGGCCAGTTTTTAATATTTGTTGTTATAGCGGTAACATAAATACAAAATCTGTGAAAATTTCAACTGTATATTAACTATCACGGTTCTTGAGATACAACCTGGTCACAGACAGACAGACAGCGAGTCTTAGTAAAGGATCCCGTTTTTACCCTTTGGGTCCGGAACCCTAAAAACCTCGTTCGATATACCTGCGGAAGTGTCATTTCGTACGAGTCCCGAGGTGTCTTGGCCCGAGACGCAGGCCTTTTCGCACTTGTACCGAAATGTAATATAAATATAATAACTCTCCTACATGTTCGAACTTGTTTATTACTGGGCTACTATTCGATTTACAAAATGAGATATTTCCCATCATGTCATGTCCCTAGTTTTACGCCTGAGTAAATGACGACGTTTTGAAAGGCAGAGGCATGAGGTAAAGAGGGATAGGTATTGATAAAAGGGGGATATCACTAAATATTCATTAATTATACCGTTAGAAGTTGTTGCTAGTTTCACTGGCACCCCACATCTCTAAAAATCCAAATCGAGCCAAAATTAATTAGCATTTCTATAAATCCCAAATCCCCTAATGTGTTTGAGTGAAACTGCAACTCTCTGCGAATTTGTATTAATTAAATGGATCTCGGGCCGTCTGCATAGTTGTCTGTTTGTCTTTAACTCGCAAAATTCCGCTTAGCTCTATCTGGTGGTGTAATTGGAATCTGATCCTGAAATTGCTAAGTGATATTGATAGCCTAGTTTAGATTAGATATATTGATAGGCATTCAAACGTAAATTTTTGCGTATTACGTTATTTTGATCTACATATACGCTGTAACTAAAGCGAGGCGAGAAGCGCTCGTGGCCCAGTGGCGCCGGCGTACCGCGTGCGGTATGCGATGATTAGCAACGTCAGCACAGGACAACTCTCGGATGGGTGTCCGCTTTGAGTGGTTACTAACTGAGCGCCCCTGTGGCAAGCTAAGCCGTTGATCCCGGCTGATGTTTCTGGCAACAGTCGTTAAGCTAATTTAGAGGTCTTAGGGCGGCTTGAGAACATCTAACAGTCAAGCTGCCCACACACCTGACAAACCTAACCCCAATAAGGTCTAGTTTCCCCCTTGGGTTGGAAGGTCAGATGGCAGTTCCGTAAAAACTAGTGGCAACGCCAATTGTTGGAATTAGGTAGAGGACCCCGGGTATCCCTCAAGATGCAACTGTCCTGGGATAATTATAGGATGATGACGACATAGCTAAATTAATATATTATTTGACCATTAGACCATTACTTACCATAAAGTAACGAGTTATTTTTATTCTACGACAAGTGGCACACTAACATACAGGCCTGTGTGATGGTAATCAGACACCGCAGCTTATGAACGCTTGAGACTCTAGAAGAATCATCATCATCATCATCAGCCAAAGGACGTCCACTGCTGAAAATAGGCCTCCCCAGAGATACACAATGACCGGTCCTGCGCCACCCGCATCCAGCGGACACCCGCGACCCTTACCAGGTCATCAGTCCCCCTTGTGGGGGGCTGCCCACGCTACGCCTTCTGGTCCGTGGTCGCCACGCGAGACCCTTTCCTCCCCAACGGCCATCGGTACTACATGAGCTACATGCCACGCCCACTGCCAGTTAAGTTTAGCGAGAAGCATCAATCTTATTGTCGTAAAAGAATCACAGAAAGCTGTTTTGATAATACTCTAGCTGTGAAACAATACAGAATATAAAAGACTTAACATTTAGGTATCCTCTACTAAAGCATGGCATTATATATAATGAAGGCACTTATATTACATGCAAAGCATTCTATTCACCCACGGGTCATTCCCTATTCACCGGCTACCGTGCCTGGCATCGCAATGCCTGACTATGTACTGTATATCTGCGCTGCCCATTAGGTACTAAGGCTTATTGGCTATTCGATATGTGATGGTTAACATTGTGCAAGGCTTCATGGAGTTTGACACTCAAATATGACCTCTGCAGCGCATGCTATAGAGTAGGAAATGCAAATTGATTAGTTTACATCATTATTCTAACATTTAAAGAATTATGATAAAAAAATTATTTTGATTGGAAAAATCGACAGTTTACCTCTTTGGTGCTGAATAGTATTACGTATTAAACAAGAACTAGAAATGGAAGTATCTTAATTATATTTTAACCTATCCGTACCATATTAGGTACGTGATTTACTTTCCACTATTGCATAGTTAAAAAAAAGGAATAAGTATGAGATATGCATATATCCCACCAAAAATGTAAAACAATAAGCCAAGTTATCATATTCCACCAAAAGGAGTGGTATCTGAAAAGGTGCTAAGTCCGGCACTCGACTGTTTTTCAAAAGCTGCCAGACTGCTACCTCTGAATATGGATTGACTGATGTGCTAAAGGTATAATCTCTTGGTGTCAAGATCCACAAAATAAAGGTCCTAACTTTAGTTAGATCACAATTTCTTCGAATTGAAATATAAATTAAAAAAAATACTACGACGGTGGCAAACAAGCTTACGGCCTTTTTTTTTATGACATAGGTGGCAAACGAGCACACGAATCGCCTGATGGTAAGCGATTAGCGCCGCCCATGGACACTCGCAACACCAGAGGGGTTGTAAGTGCGTTGCCGGCATTTAAGATGGGAGTACGCTCTTTTCTTGAAGGTTTGAAGGTCGTATCGGTCCGGAAATACCGCAGGCGACAGTTCATTCCGCAGTTTAGCTGTGCGAGGCAAGAAATTTCTGGAGAAACGCACAGTTGAGGACTGCCAACCATCTAAGTGGTGAGGATGGAAATTTCGTCGCGTTGGGCGATGGCGGAAGGAAGCGGCAGGGATTAATCCGAACAATTCCTCGGAGCACTCCCCGTAATACATGCGGTATGCCTGATGGTAAGCAGACACCGTACCCTATGGACACTTGCATATGAGTACAAGAGGTTAGTGCGGATGCTATAAGGAAGCATCCTTTCACACCATGTATACACGACCACTGGGGGTGTGTGGTGTATTTGCGTGGACTATAAATCAAAATGGTTAATATTCTGCAAATAGGCCACAAGGGAGCTTTTTAAAATACTGACAATAATAATGATTACAAAAATATACTAATTAATAAATTTATGTGATTCAATGAAAATAAACTAACAAGATATAACAAAAATTGAAGGTAATGTTAGAGATGTTTATAATATCTGTCCGATTAAACAAGAATTATATAAAATGAATTTAATATCTCAGAGTTGTACATGGTCTCTTAGCGTCAGAATCAAAATGAGTCATAAAACCAGCACCAAATTTAATATTCTTAGAGATGTATAAGGTCTCTAAGCGTCAATGACGATAAAACTAATCGAGAACAGAATGATGTCTCTCGTGCATCCCCAATAAAATAGCACTAGTATTAAGGTATTCACTATGCCCTTGCAAGCATAAACTATAAATCGAGAGAGCAGAGAACAGAGAAAAGTGATGCACTCTCATGTGGGAGGTTCAACGGAGTAAGTAAAGTACCTAAGCATAGTGCTCATGTGCATTAATTCAATGTCATTTATGTTTGACTTGCCTGCTTAACTTCTTTTATGATGTGATAAAAAACCTCACAAGTCTCCCATATTTTATTCTACAGAAACCTTTTAATATAATGACATAGTTAAAAACTACGTCCACCATTTTTACAAAATAATTACAAACCCGAAGTTCTGTAGGCTTAACTACGTACAATGACAAAATTGCACTCCATGAGGGAAAAGGATGGACATGTATGTAACATGGTGGTAGAGAGAGAAAGTGTAGGTTGTAGCAATTGCACAAGCGGTTGCACTGGGTGTAGCGTAAGCAAATAAGTCAGTTGTTCCCAATATTTATTTCAATTTATTAGTTGTTTGTTTCGATTGTTTGTATGATTCGTCACTTGTAATATTAATTAACGTAACCACCAAATTACGTTGTTTAAGGAATAAAAACTAATTTGCAAGATAGAAAAAATATTCTAGCTTTTTATATACTTAAAAAAAAAAATTTACTGACTGACCAGCAAGCAATTGGTCCTAGTCTCATCAGATGGAAAGAGATGACAAGGCCTTATACTATTACACTTCTCTTATGGTTTTTATGGTATCTTATGGACTATTAAATTATAGTTACAGCAATTATTTTATAGTTTCGGAACATATTAGCTAAAAATAGCTCTCTAAAAGGCTGCTACTGCATTTTTGAAAATAGCATTGCGCTTTCGTGTTTTTTTAAATAAGGAGTTACATTACGATCTATTCAAAAAAGTCAGTTTAATGTATAAGTATGTAACATTAAAAAAAAACTAAAAACAGTTGATGTGAAGTCCACAATAACAGTTGTATAATAATGTAGGGACATTCATTTTGATACTCCCACCAGTCATATAATCACTTATAGATAAGTGATTATATGACTATGTGATATATGTCATATATGATGTCTATGGTATATACTAGCATTTGTATAATTTTTATACTGCTATCAGTTAATTAATTGACAGTTTATAATGCTGGAGTAGAAAAAACTTTAGTAAACCATTTGTACTTGCAGTATCCACTCATCACCGTTTGTTTTTCTGATGGTGGAAATATATGATAGTCGATAAACCAAAAAGAAAATGCGCGGGCTCTATTTGAGCACAATATCTTTTTCACTTCTCATGCTCTAAAAGTTCATCTTTACGCTCTGCAGAGGCGACATAAAGTCGCATTTTATGCTCTAGAGCATAAAGTAAAACCCGCCTGCGCCCGCAGTCGCCGAGCACAGAGGTATAAATTTGATAACATAATTTTGTTTATATTAATTATCTGTTTAATTTTCTCGCAATTGAAGTTTATGACTCGTTTTATGCCCTTGTTGTACAATCTACTATTTAGGGTGTCGTACCAAAATTGTAAAAAGGAACCCTTATGGCGCGGCTCTGTTCTGTACGTATGTCGGTCACATTTCTAAATTTCTCAAGGACTACTTATACTATCGATTTGAAATTTGGAATAAATGAAATAAATGACGTTACGGATACATCGGGGGAAGGCAAAAGTTCAAAGTGGGGTGCCATATATGAAAGGGCTTGAACTGCGCATTCTAAAACTAAACATGTCTTTGGCGTTCATATTCTCCCGCATGAATGATGTAGGGACGGTAGAGTACACGATCGTTGTGCGGAACCCTCGGAGTGCGAGTCGGTCTCACACTTGTTTAGGTCATTATCTTGCTATGATGATGATGATGATGATAATATTATTTTACCAATAGTGTGGACATTCCATAATATAAATGCGTGTTTTTTCAAGGTAATGCCAATATGATATAATGAACACATAAGTATTTCATTTTACAAACCAAATCACCAAAAACTCATCCCATTTGTACCGTCCTGCACTGCAAACGCTACAAAGCACGTGTGGCGTAAACGAGCCGGCCTTATAATGAATGGCCGTCGCCTGCCACCATATTTCAACGAATTAACAAATGACCTCCTGTCAGAGAGAGCGCGGGCCTCGATTTTTCTGCGCACCGTAGCAGGACTAGGCTAGGCATGATGTAGGTGCGGTGGGCTGGCCTCCCGAATTAATGGGCTGTGCCTATAGGTGCCATTGCTGCAGCTCAGACTTGGCTGTTGGGAGAGGCTTGAAGCAATATTGGCTTTCCTCAACCCTTTCCTAGGAAGCTCGGTTCTCCATATAAACGTAGTTTCGCTCTCATTTTAAGACGGCATGCTGTTGCTTGAAATTATAATGAAAAAAAAATACAACGATAATTAAAGTTTTCATACACGACCTAAAAAACTCACAGTTTTTTTTTTCTTACAATGTTTAGCAACAGAAAGTAATTTAAGTACTAATAAAAAGAATCTGAATCTAGTGTCTGAGCCTGTGATATGTTGATTACGTAGGGCGGTGAAGAGAGAGGGGGTTCGCAAGGAAACACACTATTCGGGATCCTCAGGATACTCGTCTGTAACACCTATGTACAATTGAATTCCACCCCATACTTAACGTTACAATTTATATTATTAAATTATGTGCTCTGAGAGGAAATCCCTTATCCAGTTAGCACACACTATATCTGTCGTTAATCTACTAATTGCTTATTATATTCATACGTGCAGATATGAGTGTTTGCCTATCACAAGCCGAACATAATAGGAGAAACGAAATAAGCAAGACTCCGATGGCTCAGGTACGTAGTCCGAATGGGTGACGATCGTGCAGTCCGGAGACTGGTCCAAGACCTGGGCGTCCTAGGTACCGATAGGGCGAAGCATAGGGACCTAACTGAGCTCTAAGCTGTCGTTGACTGGACGGTAACAGCCATGGACACGGAAGCCTGGCGGTTTTGATGTCGGAGGCCAAGATCCACTTCGAGTCGTTGCGCCACAGCAGTAATGGATGATTCTCACCGAACGGCTGGGAGTCGGCGTGCACCCCGCTAGAGTCAAAGAATTCTAGCCCGCCATACAGAAGTTAGATTTCATATTTGAATGGGTTGTGGGCAGCCAGTCGGAGCCGGTCGGCTGCCGCCGGATCTGCCGCTGCCGTTTGGATACGAAGTCTAGCATCTGTATGGAGGGTTCGAATTCCTTTGACTGTGATGGCGTGCGCGCCGACTCCAGCCGTTTGGTGTGAATCGTCCATAAGTAAGTAAGTAACTATGGTCCAATAATTTGAACTCAATGATCCTGACAACGGAAACCTATACGTGAACGTTCCCAAAATAGTGTCATTAATTTTATGGTAATATTTTAAATTGCACAGTAAAAAACAACTTATGTAAAAAAAAGTAATTTATTCTTCAAATTAGGTATAATTACATGCACCTATGAACGTCAATAAACTACCACCGGTTCGGAAAAATAAACCTCTGTCACGGTGCCACTGCCAATTTCAATCAAATAAAACATTTTTTTTAGATCTCGATGACTTAGTAACTTTCACGTTACCGTTTAGATTCTATACACTAAATATATCTAAATACACCAAACAAAATACAAATGTCTCAAATAAACAATCACAATATCCCATCTGCATATTTACGAACGCCCAGGGCGTTGTAGCGCCTTGATAATTGCCCTTCATTGTTACTGCGATTTGAATATAGTAAAGACTAAATTGCCATGCATATAAAGTAGCGCTCAAATAATATTCAAGGGATCATTGTTATTAAGTGCAGAGAATAATAAAGTATATGTTTTGGGGTGTGGTTATACAAGTAGGTAACGTTTGTGAGAGAAAGTGAGCGTTAAATTTACAGCAGAATTGATAATAAAAGATCATGGGCAACTTTGTATAGAGTCTGGTCCTAAAACCAACAAAGCTGGGAGATAGGTCATTAGATAGGTCTTTAAATCTACCTCACTTCGTTTTAACGGCACCAAGTTGAATTCCATCGCAGAACTGAGATGTCATATTTTAGTTTGAGTGAATATGAGCTAGTAGTAAATTTTGAAGATCTATTTTATGTCCTAACTTTGTTGGTTTCAGGAGCATTTTGACGCATGGACCAACGAGTTTGTGGCGCTCGCAGTGGAGACACTGGGACTCCGGTCAGCTGACATGGAGGCCTTTATGAGAGCCCTGACGCGGCTGGTAGACACCTCGGGGGACCCTAGGCCTTGCGCTTCCGTCTCGCAGAGAATTTTTCTCGCGATACAGAGAGGTAACGTGGCCAGCGTATTAGGCAACCATGCCGCAGGCAGAGCTACTAGACGTCTTATTCTTATTGTAATTGAGTATTGTTCGCTTTTTGTTTTTATATTAGGTATACTTTTACGGATCCCTTTGTTTGTAATAATTATTGAAAGTCATAATGTAATGATTGTCAGATTATCATTCATTAGAATCATTATAAGTAGTCATAATTCTGAAATAGATAGGTTAGGTAAGGTTTGTTTTATGGCAATCATGAAAAGTTACGCGTTCCACATACCTAAAGAGCAAGCAATGGTGTTATTATGGCAGAGCGGCTGCAGTCTTTTTTAAAGCGGGGGTCTTTCCCCAGTCGGGCAGCTCCAAATTTGGGAATATTTCCAAAAACCGTACCGTATTAAGTTCCATTCCTTATTGCATAAGGTACTTTGCAAGACAGTTTTGGGGATAATATTATCGAAAGTTATATTTTAAACAAGGTTATTGAATATGCGTTATTGTCTTTTAATAACAAACATTGCAATTCACATTCATCATTTGTAGAACATGTTTGAAACCTATAATTTGGTTGTATCGGTTTTAAAAATAAACCTTTGATGTATTAAACAAAATTAGTATTGAAAGTCAGTCTTCGATAGCATATCATGCCAGTAATTAATTAATATTCAGTCCCGCTACTATTGGCCTTACAAAGCTGAAGTGAACAACGTGTGTTTAAGGAAATACTAGATGAAAGCCCGGCTTCGCTCGGGTGAAATAAATAAAGTAAACATTTATTCGTGACTGTTGTGCAAACGACAAAAGAAATAGTGTACAAAAATGTATAAAATAAAAACATTACAACAACGGATTATGATGAAACTTCGTATACAAATATAGTCTGTAGTCTGGATTAACATATGGAATAGGGATTAGGGAGTAAAAGATTACGCTGACAACGTCACGGGCAAAGGCTATTTCCCTCTCCGCGCTCGAATATGCAAGTGCGACAGAGAGGCATATATATTTAATTTTCGGTTGGTAGCACTTTAGTCCGAGCGCGGCGGACGGTCAAAGAAAGTAAAAGAACATTCCGTGTGTTGTCTGTCACACATATAATTTTTTAACTTCCCACCGACCTATGAACTTGAAATTAGGTGATAATGTTTATTATGAAGTATATTTCACCAAAAATATAAATATATTGATAAATCACATGTGTTTTTTAGTTGTACGGAACCCTCAGTGCGCGAGTCCGACGCACATGGCCGGTTTTTCTTACATTTTGAATTTTATTTCTCATATAGTAAAATACCCTATTCGTTTTGAAGTTGACGCCTGAGGGCCTACCGCGAACCAAAAACGAACTATCTTCCTCTGTCGTTCGAATATACATGTGCGAGAGAGAGGCAGATACTTCGTTTTCAGTTCGCGGTAGCGCCTCTTACGTCCGAGCGCGGCGAACGGCATGAGCTGGAGGTCTACTCCGAAATTCAAAATCCTAACTTCGTATGGTGCCGTCCCTTTCACTCTCCTGTCATAGACTTTATGAGTGAAAGGGACGGCAACATACGAAGTTCGGATTTCGAATTTCAGAGTAGACCCCAGTACCACTAAGTTATAAGATAGAGCGAGATAGGGATAGAATTTTGCTAGACGTTTAAAAGCCATAAGTCACCTAGTAGTTTGTCACAACAAAATAGAGAAGCAGCTTTAAGATGGCGGACAGACTCAGCAAACATTCAAGTGGTGTCCTTTACACGATTAATATTATCACAATACTGGGGTGTCAATATAATCGCAGTTTTCAAATTTGTATGGATTCTGCTTCAATATTCACGTGGTACTTATCGTGATATGAATGTATCACGTGATAATAATAACCATGTAACAGGCCCCATACATTCGCTTTGAAGGCGGTTGTTGTGACAATCAGTCTAGCTAGCACGATAGATTATACCGTTACGTTTTATGTGACGTTTTAATACATTTTGCCCATATAACGTGACGGTATAAGTTATCGTGCTAGCTAGGCTGATAGGTGTATAGAACGCTTTAAAACTACAAAAACAAAACGCTGCAGACGCGGCTAGCCGAATCCACGCCCAGCAACCTGGCCAACACACCGGACGCAAACATAGTTTACAATTTCCGAACGTACCCTACCCGACGCTGTCAACAGTATCTTCTTAGTAGTCTGTGCTGTCAACCAACAAATTTAATATGGCGGACCTTTTGTCGTAAAATTAACACTTTTTAATGCAAAATACGCGACAATCCGAATTTTGCGGATACATATGTTCAACTCAAAAATCGTTATTTTTATACGTTCTTCAATTTGAGACAGGTCTCGTTCGGGTCTACCGTACCCCTGCACGAAATTATTAATATAGATATAACTTGAAGACACCGGTATATCAAAATTAAAAAAAAAAAATTCAGACACGTTAGGTGTTGAATATTAGATTCGTTCGTTATTTTACTGTTCTTGCCATGTCTGATGGATATTTACAATACTTCAAAAACAGTTTGAATAAATATGTATCATTGCAAGCCATTTTAGTTTTTCGTTTGATATGCGGACATTTCGTCTATTTGAACGTATCAAAAACAATTTCATCTTGTACGAAGCTATACTGCATTATAATTATTGTGATCTTGCCGGTGGTAAAATTTTACTTGGTTCCAAAGTGTGAATTCTATTTGATTTTAGAATGTACTGTTAGCTTGTTGATGTCTCTGTTCGTTGAAGCGCCTTGCTTCGCCCGCTACCGCAAGAGCCTTGAGCGTGTAGATAGCGTATTAGGCGTGTGTCATTTCAGTGGACTATTTTACGTAATATTTATTGGTTTCACACTTGAAAAGGCTTTCGTGTTTTCTTCATGCTTTACGCACTTAGCCCAGTATTACAGCGCTTGGCATCTGTTTTTTAGTCATGTTGTCATATTTATCATTGATCTTGGCCACGTCATTCGAATTGTAATTTTTGACTTTATGTATGTGAGAGTGAGACTGCTTCGAAGTTCATTTGAAACTTTTGTTGTCGACGAGAATATTATACCTGAAAATAAAGCCAACATGATAAGAAACAACATGTTATTGTATAAACAACTGCAAAACAGCATCGAACTTCTAGGAAGAATACAAGCCTCGGTGAGATATGACATGTAATATAATAAGAAAGTATTGTATGTATTTATTGCTATATTGTACATAAAAACCGCCAAAATGAAAAAAAAGAAACATACACACACTACTATAATCCACGTATTCCCGCTCACACACACTTGTGCAATATTATTATTCTTATTTTCTGTGTTACCACCAAGGTTGGATTTGTGTTTTGCATTTTTTGTGGACATCTGTCATTGGCTATTGTTATTGTAGTTTAAGTTTTGTATTTTTCATATTGTATTGCTGTTGATGCCCCAAATAAAGTAAATAAATAAATAAATAAGAATAAAACCACATTATTGATGTTATTGTGGCCGGTAAACTAAAAGTAGAAGAAGAAGGGTGAGCTTGTCCCTTTAATCCCTAGCTTCAAACTAACCGTGTAAGAACGAACCTCCAGACATAATGATAGTTTTTTTTTTTGTAAAATCTCTTTTTTTATTGATTTATTCAGAACACAAACAGTCGCATAGGAAAATTACTGTGTACATGTAGTGTACTAACAGATATAAAACTTTTTGGTTGGCTGGGGATACTTAGAATCGATAACATAACACGTTCCAACAGTTTTTAGAATTTTGTCTGTTTGTCTGTTTATCTGTTTGTCTCTTTATATGAACGCGCATCACGTGAAAACGGCTGAACGAATTTTGATAAAAATTTTATTTTTCTGTCTAGTAAATACCCGGTAAGGTTTAAGGCTATAAAA
The DNA here is from genome assembly GCA_905163555.1 of Notocelia uddmanniana. Lineage (NCBI taxonomy): Eukaryota > Metazoa > Arthropoda > Insecta > Lepidoptera > Tortricidae > Notocelia > Notocelia uddmanniana. The sequence continues at coordinate 32,868,953 of LR991055.1, forward strand.
ATTGTGCAGATTTGGGTTAAAAGGGGGTAAAAAGAGGGGTTAAATTTTGTGTGGGAACTCCTATAATCCATGAGTGGTATGGTATGAAAATTGGTAAACATATACTTGACGACAAAGGAAAAACATCCTCATTCAAAATTTGTGAAATCTTAAGATAGAAACTGAAAAAAAAAGTAAACGCAAGTGCTGCGCCGTGGCGCTACCCAGTGTGCGCGCTAGCCACCACGGTCTCTTCAAATTTTGAACACTATTATGATTTATTCCATTAAGTAACTGTGACTCTAAGCCCAAATTTTAGTCCCGTTTTCTAGATTCAAAAACTACATATATAACTTTGTAACCTATATAAAATCATGCAATTACAATGTTACTTTTGCCGTTCACTTCAGGTGTACTCACTTTATACCATAATCCCACTACTTAATATTATAAATGCGAAAGCTTAGATGTTTGGATGTTTGTCACTGAATCACGCAAAAACGGCTGAACAGATTAAGATGATTTGTATGCTAATAGTAATCTGGATTCACTTATATATATTCTAAGTGTACTGTTTGTCCCGATGATGTTCCATGAAAGGGATATTAAATTGGGGATGCAAGTAAGGTCTATGAAGCAGGGTTGTATATCCTCATACGCCATTCTACGATTTAAGTTTTAGCCAATTGGAAGTATAACAGCGTGTCAAGAAATTTAACTTAAAGCATAGCAGAATTGTAAACAAGTTGACGATTTATTATGTGAAAACTGAAATATCATAATTCCTTCTGATTGTTGACGCTAGTTTTGAGTACTACCTTTTCGCAATAAGTTCTACTTTGCGTGTACATCAAAATGCATTTGCGATACTTTGGCATTGTTTTTATTCATATGCTTAAATACAAAAACAGCTGTTTCAATGCACACTTTGTATCGTCGGTGTACCATTAAATTTTGTCGTGCGTTATTTTTTACGTAATTGTTGACCCTTCACACCATAAAAACTGTTTGATATAAGAGATCACTTGAGCTGGGCAGCCCAATGGTCAGCATAGACAGTTGGAGCATCTTAAGGATGATTCACAGTAGGCCGTTTCGTGTCCGGGCTGGCCCGTTTTCTTGTAGAGAAATACGCCGGCCGTTGCGTTTGCTGTCATAGAAAACGGGCCGGCCCGGACACGGAACGGTCTACTTTGAATCATCCTTTAGATGTACACTTAGAAGAGGGTCGAAAGTCTGTACATGGAAGATATTCGAAAAATGTTGGCTGGGGATACTTAGAATCGATAACAGAAATCGTTTTAACAGTTTTAAGAATTTGTATCTGTTTGTCTGTCTGTTTATATGTCTAGGCATCACGTGAAAACGAACGAAGGGAGTATAATTTACCCTCATTAATATGGCAACTGGATCTTCGGCGACGACTTAGCTCGGCCTTCGGCTTCGCATGCCTTGCCACTCTCCTTCGGCTTTTCAGTCATCAACCTTACATGAAGAATCTACTCTGTTGGGAGGCTCGGTCTTCAGCCTCGCGTATCTCGCCTCTCTGCTTCAGGCCTTCGGCCCTCAGCCTTTCATGAGAAGCCCGCTCTGTGTGATTATTCTCGCATGCCTTGCCGCTCTGCTTCCGGCCTTCGGTCATCATACTTACATGAAGAATTCGCTCTATTGGTATAACGTTTTACTGCAGAACTGCGTAGTGAGACTTTTATCATTGTACATGTAATGTTTTTGACGAGATATATTCGTTTAGAATAGAAAGATTGTATGGGAAAACAAATCATTCTAAGGCGAGAACGAATTATACGCAGACGAAGTCGCGGGCAAAAGCTAGTTTGAAATAAGGAGACAATTTTTAGGAGGCTTGATGTTTAAACATATTTTCATTTTAAAATAAAAGGATCAAAATGTAAAGAATTAAATTCGGATAGAATGTAATGATAATGAATTACTTTCAAAGCCAGAATAAATTAATCAATATGTGTGGAAGATTACGTTTTTTTCTATAGTATAAAAAAATAAACATTCACGAAGTTGGGGAAGGGGCAGGCGCAAGGGCGGGCGGTACACGACACTCGCTAACGGACTCTTCAATCTATGCTATGCATTGAGGTAGATAATTCTAAATCGAATTAAAGTAGCAAAATACACAATGCATTAAAAGTGGTATAAATGCAGTTTATCAGTGAGAAACAACGTTAACAAGTTTAACAAAATAGCGAAAAATGGTTTTACGAACTCCTAAGATGGGAAGCATTGGGACTTTTACCTTATGGTAATGTTATTCCAGTACAGTTGCATCCTGAAGGATGCCCAGGGCCTAATACCTTATCCTAAAAATTGGCGTAGGCACTAGTTTTTAAGGAAGCGACTACATCTGATCTTCCAACTCAAGGGGGACACTAGACCTTATTGGGATTAGGCTTATCAAGTGAGTGGGCAATGTGACTGTTAGAAGTTCTCAAGCCGCCCGAAGGCCTTCGTAACAGCACCCGGGATATTATTTTTAGATATTAAGATTGTGTTTGCCTTGCCTGAACGTGCATATGTGCTTTTTCAGCTATTTACATTCTTGGTATTTCGATTCACGAATTCTGCTTTGAATCTGAATAATTTAGTATCGGATGCAGTTAATTCTGAGGTAAACAAAACAAATAAACTGTAATAATCTATTTTAAGTGGATCTGCAGACACAGATTTATTAAGAAATTTTATTCCATTATAGGGTCCGAATATTTTATTAGCGACTGTTCTACATGGTGTTGCTTATGCTGTAATCATAGCTTGTTCACCAGTATTATTTGTCGAACTGACATCAAACGAAGTCGATAAAATAGCATGTATACTGACTAAGCAGCTCCGGCTATGCACAGGTAACTAATTATTTTGACTAATATTTAAATTTCCTTATTATACTTACCCATACTGGATTAAATCTTGGAACTCTTAAGTCAAACAGGCTAAATATGGCGTAAAACATCTTTAGCGTCCGCTACTTCATCAGTGATGAATCATCATTGATAGTTTTATTTATGCACATTTTGATGGGAGCTGGTCACACAAAATAATGTTAATTATTAATAGTTACTTAAATTATCAACAAATATGACAAACGCATCCACGTTTCGTGCAGCAGCATTTAATTTCATTTGCAGACACTGTTCAGCCGTGTATCATTCTAATGTGTCAGTTTCAAAAATGATTATCTAATTGACCGCTAGATGGCGCTGTACCCTCTGCGACGTTTTCTGAAACGCGCGTTTAAGATTTTTCCTGGAATAATGACCCCTGGCCAGTAGATTTATATTTTTTGTATATTTTTTGTACAAGTTCAATAGAAAAGTATCCTGTGCTTTGATTTAATACAGTGTGTTAACGAGTATTCAGTGGCATTTTTTGGGACCCCTTTGAACAGACACTTTTGCTTTATACAAATTTAAATAAATATGGGATTGTGTATCGCTACTTTTTCAATGTAAATCGAGACGGTGGTGCCGTTAAAAGAAGTCCGAGTCTTCCAAAGACTTTGTAAGATTTCGTCTGCTGCACATTGTGTTGATTATTTACTCTGCTACTGCTCGAGGTACATAACTTGTTCAACGACAGAAATTTAGAGTTTTTAGTTTGCTCAAGGGTAAATAATGACCGTTATTTGGTTTTATTACATGTCCAGATGCCAGGCTGCTGCGGGCGTTACGGACGGCCATCAGATACTTGGAGCTGCGTCCGTTCCGTGTCCAGATCTGGCGGGTCATAGAAATGGACACTTCACTGCCTCTGTCTTATATCGGCCTTACTTTTACCTATTCCATTATTATCCTACAGCTGTATAAATTACTTTAAATTTAGTTAGAAAAGCGTTATTTTTATTATCTGCACAATTGCATACGCGCAACACTCTTAACCGTAGAAATATGATTAACGCAATAAATATAAAATAACCGTAACCTCTTAACCGTAAAATATGATTAATGTGGCACTGCAATTTTTAATTCAAATGCTAATGATTTTATATTTACCTAGTATTATAGTCACCGTCAAAAGTTGAACTGTAAAAGAAAACATATTGTTATAATATTATAGTGAAGTGTTACTTGGCCGCGATTCCATCCATTCCATGGGTATGTACATTCTCAAAGTACTTATAACTCTGTCTTCGAAAATCAGATCATCAGATGCATGAAAATAGGTCACTACCCACTTAAATATTGTGAAAGGAATTGCGGCCCTTGGTATCTATGAAATATGATTTATTTAATGTATTAGAAAACAAATTGTAAAATATAGATATTTTACAACACATTTTAAAAGAAAATTGTTTCCAAGAATTCACAATCATTTACTCGCAAGTTTGTTCTCGTGTATCAAGTTCCATCCCATCCATTTTTATTTTAAAAATTGTTTTATGTTTTATGCTAAGTAAATATAGCAAGTAATATTTTACTTTAATTCGTTAAGCCATTTTTGCGTGAAATTACTGATGTATATACCTATAAGGAACATCCATACTTTCTCATTAATACTCGTAATATAGTTGAGGAAATGGTTGGAAACTTTCAGGTAGATATGATATTGATTCTAGGAATTACCTTGAAATGTTTAAAATAGTATTGGATCGAAGTAATCAGCTCTTTGATAACCCCTCATCTAGTATTCAATATTCAGTCGCAGTACTGTAGCCTAACGAAGTGGACAACGGAGAACGTGTGTTTAAGACATCCGAGTTGATAAAATAATTAATATCAGTTTATAACAATTGAATTTCTTGTCATGTATAGCAGATATTTACAGTACATTAAAAACAAAATGCACAAATATTTGCCCTTGCAAACTATTTTGATTATTCGACTACTCTTGGGACATTTCGTCTACTTAAACTATTCTAAGACAGTCACATTTCTTATAAAGCTGTACTGCTTTTCAGTTATTATGATCCTGCTGGTGCTGAAATTTTGTTTACTTCCAGAATTTCCATTAATTTGGATTTTTGAATGTACAGTTAGCTTGTTGATATCTCTCTTTGTGGAGGCGCCTTGCTTCGCCCGCTATCGCCAGAGCCTTGAGCGTGTGGATAGTATCCTAGACCTCAGCCACTTAAGTGGATTCTTTTACAATATGTTGATTTACTCTGTTTTTCATACAATTACTATTTCCATTCTAATCTATCTTTTCACTCCTCCTGTGCTCCATAATCGTGCATTACATGTGTTTTTTTGATTGTAATCGCAATCATACTTGATTCAAGCCACTACATTCGAATCGCAGTTTTTGATTTAATGTATGTGAGAATGAGATTGCTTCGAAATTCATTTGAAACTATTGTCGCCAACGGAAATGATGATGCAGTTATATCTGAAAATAAGGCCAACATTATAAAAAATAATATGTTATTGTATAAACAACTGCAAGACAGCATGAAACTTCTGGGAAGTATTAAAGCATCGGTAAGATATGATATTTACTGTAATAGAACTGCATCAGGTCGAACAGACTCACACTAATGGAATATACTGCTTTCCTTGTTTTATTTTCGTAACACGTGTCATAACTCTTTAAAGTACCAGACAAAATGCTTAGGTAGCTCTTTACGAATTAAATTGAGTTTTTTTTTCAAGTAAATTGGGTTTCTTGTTTTTATGCAAGTAAAAGATATTTTTATGAATTGTTCAGCAGGATTCTAGTTATAAGTTTGATACATATTTGACCATTGTCCGGGAAAACACTCGATTCGAGTCACTGAAGTAATTGTTTCACTCTTTATCATTTCGAAATATTACCAAAATGGAGTAATAGTTTAATGATTCAGGTATATGAGAATAGTACATTACTACAGAGGCCGTGACGAAAGGGGTTGCCGGCTGAAGACATATATACGGCCGAGCGAAGCGAGGCCGGATAGGTCTAAGGCGGGCAACCCCAAATTTCCCGCCGAGGTATGTATAGTGCTTTTCTCAAACATGCAATGAAATAAACAACAAAAAAAAACAAAATTTAATTTTAATACGCATAGTGGCAGAATGTCATGATGCCTGTGCCACAAATTTATGTGGAATGGAATTAAAAAAGAAGACTTTGCCGGCCTAGGCCTGCAAGATTTGTATGAAATTCCATTAACGACCTCTTGTCCTAGCCGCACCTGAAACGTCATACTTCGCAGCCTATTATAAGGAACATAACATCAATATTTCATTGCATGTTTGAGAAAATAATTTTAATTAACTTTGAACTTAAGTAATGATCGTGTCAAATTAGTGCTTATGTAATTGCGGTTGCACAATTGGCTGCGAACGAAGAATTATTTTTCACTGTTTCGCAATCAATTACGAAACAGGAATTTATTTGCCGTTTTCGAAATCTACTTTAGTAATCAACTCCGAAAGAAGCTTTTTTCGTTATGATTACGAAAGAGGAATTATTTATCCTGTTCCAGAATCAACCATGAAACGGGAATTTATTTGCCGTTAAATAATCTTTCGTAATAAACTCCGAAAAAAGATATTTTTCCTTTTCTGTAATGAATTGGTCACGAAAAAGGAATTATTTTTCACTGTTTCGTCATCAATCAGGACACAATAGAGTACATTTTTTTAACGAGGGACGTAAGCGAAAAATTGCGAACGACACTCTATGATGACTACAGTTTCCAATCCTACGCCCGAGTTGATCACAATGTTTTCATCACATTTGCAAGGAAATAAATCCAAATTGACAACTTCACCTCTAGTACCTATTCTTGATTGCCCGGGCGTCCGCATCAATGTAACAACCAATCACAAACCAGTATTCAATCAGATCACACACAAACTCACAAGTTATGAAAATCCATAACTCCCACGGGAAGTAAATCGTCTGTAGCTGCTCTATACGCCTGCGTACAATAAGACCCTTTACGAGCAAGTGTGCTGATAAAAAATATTTTAATGATTATTTTTACTTCTCCTATTCGAAAAAATGTCTTATCTAGTCCGTTCAGAGGGAGCAAAACTGGATTTTGCTGCCTGTGTTTTTTTTTTCATTTCTGCCCTGCGGAGAGGGAGCAAAATGTTATTGCGCTTGCTTCCCTTGGGAGCAAACACGAGTTAAGTAAGCACCCTCCTTCCTTTGCCTTTCGCCTTTGAACTTTTACATTTTGTTATTTTGTATCGATTGTCATTGTTTTTTTCGTGCAATAAAGTGTTATACATACATACACCCTCTAAACGGGCTAGAAAAGACTTTTTCTTTTATTTATTAATAAAACGATGGTGGCAAGTAAGCTTACGGTCTATGGTGGTAAGCAGACACCGTAGCCAATAGAAACTTACGCCTCCAGTAAAATCACAAGTGCGAAGTACCACTGGTTACTTGAAGCCAACCCTCTTAAAATGCTTTACTCACTGACCGGCGTAGCACCTCCCGACGTGCACAGAAGAGTCACTTGCTCGGTGGAAAAACTGTCTGCGCAAAATGCTGACCCTCGCCATCCTCTCTACTCTGGCCGGCGAGCCTATCTCGCCTCAAGAGCCGATCCAGCTTCCTTCATTCCGCCGATCCAATCACAGTAACCCGAACTATTGAGACCCTCAACCTGTGGAAAGAAACACCTCCCCCTCCTGAAAACTTTGTACATCCTGCACTAAGCCTACTACCTGGGCACGACCTGCCCTGGGCAATATGGAAGTCCCTCAATAGACTGCTTTCTTGTGTTGGTCGCAGTAAAGACAGCCTGTGCAAGTGGGGTTTCATTGGGGCATCCTCTAACCGCTGCGTGTGTGGTATCACCCCACAAACTTTGGCGCACCTTACCAACTGCCGGGCTTGCCCATCCTCCTACTCACAGGAAGACTTGGTCAAAGCTAACCAAAGGGCATTAGACATTGGTGGTTTTTGGGCCAGCACAATTTAGCATAGCACAGCCATCGATTCGATAAGAAGAAGAAGTCACCACCACCACCCCCCTTGCGACGCGCGGCGTTTTTAGTGACATCGTCTCAGTTAAACAGTAAGCATATAGTAGAACTCGACTTCATCGAGTACAAATTCTTGTTTAGTAATTGATTACGAACAAAGAAAAAGTAAATTACTTAGTAATTGATTACGAAAGAAAAAAAATACTCGATTTCGAAAACGGCAAATAAATTCCTGTTTGGTAATTGCCACTGCCACCGGTTAGCAGCTAATTTAAACTGCTCCGTACATTATTAATTATTTTCAATTATTTGGATAAAAATTCACATAATAAATAGGCATTTATTGTATATTTTGTGCTACCACGTAATAACCACATAAAAATTGCAAGAATGGCCCCCACAAAAACAAAAATAAAGGATAAGAACAACTCGGATAGCAGGTTAGTGGACGTTATTTTAAATTTGGAAATGACGATATCAGAAATGAAAGAAAAATTAGACAAAACGTTTGATATAATACAATACCAACAGCAAGTACTCATGATGCAGAAAGAATTAAACACAGAAATAATGAACAAACTCAAAAATACTTCACTTAACCTAAATATTAGACAGCATAACGTCTCAAACAAAACACCACAATCATTATATACAACGACAGTAAATAACGTCTCACTTAACGACTCTGGTCCGGAGGGACTGGCTTTCATCGACAACACTGCACTAGGCAACACGAAAGTCCAAGAAGAAGAGTTCACACGCCCTGTATCGCAAGAGATATGCACTCCCACACGATCTTCAATACCACCGCAGAAAATGCAACTTCGTTCCCGCCCAGGTCGTAAGTGGCAATCCGAAGCTGCCGCGTCAAAACCATCAGCATCACTCGACACCGCTTCAACAACACCGGTCATCCAGACTGTGACCCCGAAACTGCCCGTGCCGTCTGTGCTGACCGTGACCACAGTACAACATGCAGCACCGTGTGATGTAGGTGAGATTATGTCTGAGATACGTCCGTCCAGCAAGCCGCCAGCAGTGGCGACCGCGCGAGCCTTGCCGCCAGCGCCGACGGTCCTGGCTCCATCGGCGCGACAGGAGGGCTTACGAGCGGCGGCGCCCTGTCCCATCAGTCTGCACGTGTTCAACTTAAGCGTAGAAACCACCACTGATTACGTAATTCACCACATGAAGTCCAAGTTTGATATCCAAGTCGATAGATGCGAACAACTGAAGGTTACGAGGGGGAACTACTCATCATTCAAGATTGATGTACCGGCGCACAAAGTAGGGATAGTCCGAAATCGCAAGCACTGGCCGGACGGTGTGTCTATCAGGATTTTCAATGTCGTGGAGCCAAAAAACTTCCCAGCTTCGAACAGCGGTCGACCACCACGCTAGCGAATAATTCTTCCTTTTTCAAAGTCATCCATCAGAACGTACGATCAATTTGTGGCAAAATCGCGTTACTAAATGTTTTACTCGATACTGAAAAGCCAGATGTATTAGCCTGTAGCGAAACGTGGTGCAAAACAAATGATATTGAACAAGTAAGGTTATGTAACTATGAGCTGGCGAACGCATACTGTCGCGAGCGCATCGCACACGGAGGAGCGGCACTGTACATACGGAACGATATTCGCTTTAAACAGCGCAACGACTTACAACGCGTTGCTGTTCAGTATCATTTTGAATTCACATCAATTGAAATTATTAATCTAAATTTGATTATTATTGCGACATATCGGACCGTTAAAGGCGATTTTCACATATTCACAAGTAGACTAGAATTATTACTGAGTAAGGTAACTGCAGAAAATAAAAGGTTCATTTTAGTAGGTGACTTAAATGTAGATTTTCTCTCCGAGAACAGCTCGAAAAAAATGTTAAACGACATTCTAGGTAGTTACGGCTGCGCGAACATAGTCGGTTTTCCGACCCGTGTGTGCGCGGATAGTTCTAGCTGCATCGATGTCGGTATAGTGCCTCAGGCATTTGACGTCACCGCCGCGCTGATACATACACCTATAAGCGACCACAACGCACAGCTGTTTACGTTATCGGTAGAACATTTGCATCGCGCGAAATTGAACACTTTGACTGAACGCAGAATCATTCATGATCAATCGATATGCTCTTTTTATTATGAAATTGAAAATTATCATTGGAATTTTATATATGACAATAATATTAATATTAATGATAAATTTAGTAAATTGATTAATAGCCTGACATATTATATTGACATTCATTTTCCCATCAAAAAAATTCGACTGAAAAAAAAGGCAAATGTTCCGTGGATGACTGACGAAATTAAAAAATACATGGACAATTTTAATGACCTTTCGCACTTTAGAGAGCAATACCCAGACGATATCAGTATTTCCCGACACATTGATTATGTCTCAAATTTAATTAAACGCAAAGTTTTAGAAGCCAGGCAGGACTACACACAAAAAAGACTGCTAGAAAGCCGTAATCCTGCAAAAGAAATTTGGGACATTATTAAAGAAGAGGTATCACCTTTGCAGAGTAGGAAAGAAATAGCCTTGAACATTAATACCAAACCCATTCCAACAAAAGAGATACCTGACCACCTAAATTCGCATTTTCTGAGTATTGCATCGAAACTGAACGTAGGGGTAAATGAACCACTTGCGATGCGATATGTAACTGACCATTTACATACCACCAAAATTTCCGCTGTGGAGTTTCCCATTGTCACGCGTGCTGACCTTGACAGAGTTCTTAAACTTATGATGAAAAGTCGAAATACCCTCGATATTTATGATATTTCTGTAAACATAATTCTTTCCATTTGGCCGATACTTTCGGAGATGTTGGTTACTCTAATCAACGAGATGTTTTCAACTGGTGTTTACCCTGACATACTAAAGTGTACGAGAGTGTGCCCGGTGTACAAGAATAAGGGTGGTAAAACATCAGTTGATAACTATAGACCCATCTCCATAGTGCCTAGCATCTCCAAAATTATCGAGTCCATTTTATCTCAGCTATTAATGAACCACTTTGAAAATGACTTACTGACCGACAGACAGTTTGCTTACAGAAAACACAAGTCCACCACATCAGCAGCCTACGACATGATCAACAGCATTACCACAGGCATCGACGACAAACACAAAATAGCCGGCATATTTTGTGACTTGTCAAAAGCCTTTGACGTCATAAGCCACGACTTGCTAATTAAAAAGCTAAAGTGTTATGGCTTACACGGCAATGGTAGTGATCTGATGAAATCTTTTTTAGAAAACAGAACCCAAACGGTAGAGGTGATGTTAGGTGGAAAACGAATGAAATCAGAGAGAGGTAGCGTGACAGTCGGGATTCCACAAGGATCGGCGTTAGGAAACACCCTATTTCTAGCGTATATAAATGACTTACCGTCTGCCATTACCGAAGGTCAAATCACCCTATTTGCTGATGATACAACAGTGGTCGTTGGTGCGAGTACGTATGAACACTTAAATGAAAAAGTCTCCACTGTGTGTAACCAACTGGAGAGATGGTTTTCGGCAAATGGATTAATATTAAACGTCGGCAAATCCAACATTATGGTTTTTTCAAGTAGATGTGTTGCTAGCGTAACTATCCGATGCCCAATACCCATGAGTGAAAATTGTAAATTCCTAGGCTTTACATTAGACCCCACACTAAATTGGAAAAAGCATGTAGACTTGCTGTGTAATAGATTGAGCAGTGCAGTATTTGCATTGCGCAAATTAAAGCCGCTTATTTCCCGTGATGCGCTGAGACAATTATACTTTTCTCACTTCCATTCGCTTATGACTTATGGCATAGTCTTATGGGGCAACTCAACTGATGCTGGGAGGGTAATGCGCATGCAAAAACGAGCTCTGAGGACTATACTCGGCTTAAATCAGAGGCAGTCCTGCAAGGAACTGTTTGTTGAGCACCGAATCATGACGCATTACTCCCAGTATCTTTTCGAGGTCATTATGTTCACACGGAGGCACCTGTCACAGTTTAAGCGAGTGGAAGTGACAGGTAAGTGTCTCCGCAGCACGGGGAAACTACGGACAGTACCGCGGCGCACAGCACTACACGCCAAAAACGCTCGGGTTATTGGGCCAACGTACTACGAGCACCTACCTGCTGACATAAAAATGGAGGCATGCGAAGAAACGTTTAAACGGAGACTGAAGAACCTTTTATTGGAAAAGTCACTTTACTCGGTAAAAGAATATATTGAAATTATTAAATAAATTGAGACTTTGGTATGATTGTTACCACTTGCCTATTTTTATTTAATCTTATTTTATTATTATAATTTTTTATTTTGTACTATTAACATTTTGACATTACTAATACGTATTTAATTGATAGGTACTTCTATGGTACCACATTTTTATTGTATTATTGTTAGTATTAAGATTTGACATTATTATTATTTGAGCGATACTCCTCTAGTATCACATTTATTTAATATTACATTCTGACATATGACTTATTTTCATTCATCCTTTATTGTTTTATTTATACTCATTTGTTTCGACATTGATTTTCTGCGTACAGTTAATATTATTATTATTATTTTATGTGCCGCAAACTATAAATTATTTTCCATTTTTAAATTTTTAAGACAATTATTGCAAATTATTATTGTAAAACGATCGCTATATGACCAGTAGTATAAGCAAAATGTGTTGTTTTATATGAAAATTGTATAATGAGATAAATAAACTAAAACTAAACTAAAACTAAAACATGAAACGGGAATTTATTTGCCGTTTTAATAATCTTTCGTAATAAACTCCGAAAAAAGATATTTTTCCTTTTCTGTAATGAATTGGTCACGAAAAAGGAATTATTTTTCACTGTTTCGTCATCAATCAGGACACAATAGAGTACATTTTTTTAACGAGGGACGTAAGCGAAAAATTGCGAACGACACTCTATGATGACTACAGTTTCCAATCCTACGCCCGAGTTGATCACAATGTTTTCATCACATTTGCAAGGAAATAAATCCAAATTGACAACTTCACCTCTAGTACCTATTCTTGATTGCCCGGGCGTCCGCATCAATGTAACAACCAATCACAAACCAGTATTCAATCAGATCACACACAAACTCACAAGTTATGAAAATCCATAACTCCCACGGGAAGTAAATCGTCTGTAGCTGCTCTATACGCCTGCGTACAATAAGACCCTTTACGAGCAAGTGTGCTGATAAAAAATATTTTAATGATTATTTTTACTTCTCCTATTCGAAAAAATGTCTTATCTAGTCCGTTCAGAGGGAGCAAAACTGGATTTTGCTGCCTGTGTTTTTTTTTTCATTTCTGCCCTGCGGAGAGGGAGCAAAATGTTATTGCGCTTGCTTCCCTTGGGAGCAAACACGAGTTAAGTAAGCACCCTCCTTCCTTTGCCTTTCGCCTTTGAACTTTTACATTTTGTTATTTTGTTTCGATTGTCATTGTTTTTTTCGTGCAATAAAGTGTTATACATACATACACCCTCTAAACGGGCTAGAAAAGACTTTTTCTTTTATTTATTAATAAAACGATGGTGGCAAGTAAGCTTACGGTCTATGGTGGTAAGCAGACACCGTAGCCAATAGAAACTTACGCCTCCAGTAAAATCACAAGTGCGAAGTACCACTGGTTACTTGAAGCCAACCCTCTTAAAATGCTTTACTCACTGACCGGCGTAGCACCTCCCGACGTGCACAGAAGAGTCACTTGCTCGGTGGAAAAACTGTCTGCGCAAAATGCTGACCCTCGCCATCCTCTCTACTCTGGCCGGCGAGCCTATCTCGCCTCAAGAGCCGATCCAGCTTCCTTCATTCCGCCGATCCAATCACAGTAACCCGAACTATTGAGACCCTCAACCTGTGGAAAGAAACACCTCCCCCTCCTGAAAACTTTGTACATCCTGCACTAAGCCTACTACCTGGGCACGACCTGCCCTGGGCAATATGGAAGTCCCTCAATAGACTGCTTTCTTGTGTTGGTCGCAGTAAAGACAGCCTGTGCAAGTGGGGTTTCATTGGGGCATCCTCTAACCGCTGCGTGTGTGGTATCACCCCACAAACTTTGGCGCACCTTACCAACTGCCGGGCTTGCCCATCCTCCTACTCACAGGAAGACTTGGTCAAAGCTAACCAAAGGGCATTAGACATTGGTGGTTTTTGGGCCAGCACAATTTAGCATAGCACAGCCATCGATTCGATAAGAAGAAGAAGTCACCACCACCACCCCCCTTGCGACGCGCGGCGTTTTTAGTGACATCGTCTCAGTTAAACAGTAAGCATATAGTAGAACTCGACTTCATCGAGTACAAATTCTTGTTTAGTAATTGATTACGAACAAAGAAAAAGTAAATTACTTAGTAATTGATTACGAAAGAAAAAAAATACTCGATTTCGAAAACGGCAAATAAATTCCTGTTTGGTAATTGATTGCGAAAAAGTGAAAAATAATTCTACTTTCGCAGCCAATTGTGAAACCGCAATTGCGAAAACGGACTAAACGATAAGTGCGTTTGATTAAATTGCATTATTCCAAGCATTTTTTTACAGAAAAGAGGAGACTTTTCGTCTTCATGTTTTTCCATACCTTTTTATGTGTGATATTTTTTACAAAGTTGTGTGATTTTGATACCTACCTAATACTTTTTTAGGATTCCGTAGCCAATATGGCGAAAACGGAACCCTTATAGATTCGTCATGTCTGTCCGTCCGTCCGTCCGTATGTCACAGCTGATTTACTCGGCGACTATGAGCACTACAATTATGAAATTACAAAAAAAAATATTAAACTGCCCTCCCCCGGCAAGGTTTTTAGATAGAAATTGACTAGGATTCCTCACATTAGTCATAAATAATATATGTTTAAAGCAAATATACAAGTGTGGCCTGAAATAGGAGCAAAAAATTAAACGGTACACTATTGAGCTCTCCAGAAATTATTTCCAAATGGTTTTAATAAAAAAAAAAAAGTTTTTTTTTTACTTTTCTTTCGTAAACGTAGCTTATATGTACCTTTTTACTCTACCGGAGTGATATTAATAACTGTTTATACACTAAAAATAATAAATAAGATTAAAAAAAAAACTCCCAAAAATATCCTTTTAAACCAAAAATGCGACAACGATTATGAGTCATAACTTGAAGCGACCTCAAAATCAGCATTGACTGCCGCGATATAATCTCTGGGTGCCAAGACCCATTACTTTGAGGTCATAACTTTAGATCAAAATATCTCCCAATTGAAAGAAGTTTTTTTTTTTTTGGCACAGGAGGTTACTGCAGATGCTCTAAGGAAGCGTCCTTTAAATTTATTGTTCCTATTACAGGCCACACCCTGTATAATACGGAAGAAAAATGATCATCGAGGGCCTAAAACACTTAAATCCTTTAACCCAACACTAAGCTTATTCCATGAAGGATTCTATATCTCTGCTAAAGTGAGAGTTAGACTATTATGTTAATAATAATAGTATATTCAAGAATGTAAAAGTGTGTTTTACGTGTTTTTTTTCAGCTATTAGCGTTTATGACACTTCGATTCCTGGTTGCTGCTTTAAATCTCAATTATTTCTTCTCTATTGAAGATTCACCCAAGGTACAGGACAAAACACAGTACTTTTGTATCTTAAGTTAAAAATACGTTTACCGCTCAATAAGACGGCACGGGCGCGTAGCGGTGGCTACCTTTTATTGCCATCCCTCATCTTATTTTACTTAAACGTTAGGCCCATTACAAATATATCTCATCGTCACATCACCCGACGGAAGTCCACTGCTGGACATAGGCCTCCCCCAAATCCAGTGGACTCCCACGGCTTTTACTAGGTCATCAGTGCACCTTATGGGGACGTCTACCCAAAATCGCTAAACTTCAGTGGCAGTGGGTGGGGCCTATTGCACGTAGAACCGGCGGTAAGTACGTGGCCGCCACTCGAGAACGTTTCCGCCCCAACGGCCATCAGGTTCTACAATGCAATGTGCCCCACCCACTGCCACTTAAGTTTAGCGATTTGGAAGGCTATATTGGTTGTATACATGATCTCAGCAAAAAAAAAATGTAAATTGTTTTATTTAATTTAATCGTATGGCATTTATTTACGAAAAGTGAGGTCTTCGAGAAGACAAGTACGGTTGCCAGTTCTTGTTGCACTTTTAGCACCACCCAGGGGTCACGTGTAGGGTAACGGTGGGTACTCCCTACGGACGTCGTGCAATTTCGACCCCCCTTTGTCAAGTGAGTGGGCAACTTGACTGTTAGGAGTTCTCAAGCCGCCCGAAGGCTTAACGACTGCTTTCGTAGACAGCAGCCGGGATCAACGACTTAACGTGCCTTCCACAGCACGAGAGCGCTCAATTAGTAACCACTCAAAGCGGTCACCCATCCAAGAACTGACCTGCGCCCACATTGCTTAACCTCGCAAATCGCACGCGGTAGGCGGGTGCCGCTGGGCCACGAGCGCTCTGTAAATTATTGCCAAGACGAGACCATAATATTTATATGGCGCGCACTGTCAAAATTATCAGATCTCATGTAGAGTCAAGCCGAACTTTACACGGCCTAACTCTACAAGCTTTAACTTCGAAAACTCTACACCTTAGTCAAAATAATGTGGCTTAGCCGTTTAGCTACCCTCACATGGACGATTAAGGTGAAAAATGTATTCACTATTCATTACTTTTCTGTTCTACGATAGTTCTTGCAGTAACAAATTGGTGTTACAGATATCAATAAAATCTTAAGTATAACATACAATTGACACTTTACTAAGTCTACTATTGACATAATATCCCGAGAATTTAGTTTATGAGGGTTCACAAAAAACGACGAATTGCTTCGCCAGATAAGATTCCGACGGCCTGTTTAGCCTAGTTGGTAGTGACACTGCCTCCGAAGCTAGAGGTCCCGGGTTCGAATCCCGGCCAGGGCATTATTTGTGCATTTGGCACGGATATTTGTTCTTGGGTCTTGGATGTTTTCTATGTATTTATCTATATAAGTATGTATATCGTCGTCTAGTACCCATAGTACAAGCTTTGCTTAGTTTGGGCCTAAGTCGATTTGTGTAAGATTGTCCCCCAATATTTATTTATTTATTATTTGTTCCATTACAGGCTCCATTCATTTTAATATTTGTCGTCTATGATCTTATCTATGCTGCAACCAAAACGTCAGCGCCGGTGTTTTTTATTGAGTTCACATCAAATGAAGTCGATAAGATTGCATTTACACTGGCTAGACTACTTCAGCGTTGTACAGGTAAAATTTTTTTTAAAGAAGTAAACGAGCAAACTTGCAGGCGAATCGTCTGATGTTAAGTGATAAGCGCCGCCCAAGGACACTCGCAACACCAGAGGGGTTGTAAGTGTGTATTCCCGACCTTTAAGTTGGGAGTACGCTCTTTTCTCGAAGGTGTGATCGTCGGATCGGTTCGGAAATACCGCAGGCGACAGTTCATTCCATAGTTTAGCTGTGCTAGTCAGATTATGTACAGTCGAGTTCATAAATATATGAGAAAATCCAAGCCTTCGAAAATAAATGTACTAACGTACAAATACATGTAAACAGATTTATAATTCGAAAATATATACACGTCTCATCCGTCATATTTATCAGAGCAAGCCTCTCAAGTCTAAATAATATTTAAGCCACTGAAAAATAATAAATATCTGAACAATGATTTTTCAAAAATTATTTAAACGAGTGGAAGCACATGACTATTGACACAAGGGTTATTTTAAAATATTTATAAACAGGTAGTGGCACATAAATAAATGATGTGACGTTTTCCAATTTATTGAGAACAAGTAGGAGCTCATAAATTTCTGTACAGATAAATCATTTTGAATTTTTACAAATGACAATCCATGAACATAAAGTATAAATTTGATAACATTGGAATAGCTTTAATTATATAAACTATTTGTTTAATTTTCAATCGACCGACGTGAAATGCAGAGTGAATAACTCGCGTATAAAACCATTTTTTTCCTCTGTTTATATCCACGCCTGCGGTTCGGATCGATAAATTGTCTCCGATAAAATGGCTTGTTTTGTGCACTTTTTGTAAAATCTACTATTATATTGTATTACTAAAATTTCACCAAATACGTATTGTATGCCTTTTTCTTGGTGTTTTTTTAGAAAACCATTCAAAGTTTTGGTGTTAATGTGCAGATGCCAGTATGCTGCGGGCAGTACGGACGGCCATCACATACCAGAGGGCCTACTCCGAACTACGAAAATCGAACTTCGTATCGTGCCGTCCCTTTCCGTCATATAGTGTATAACACGAGAGTGAAAGGGACGGCACGACACGAAGTTCGATTTTCGAAGTTCGGAGTAGGCCCTCTGGACCTGCGACCGTTCCGCGTGCGTATCTGGCGCGTCTTCGACATGGACACTTCCCTGCCACTGTCATACATCGGCCTTAATTTTTCCTATGCTATCATTGTTCTACAATTAAATAAATTTCTGTAAATGTATGTCACACGAGGACGAAGTATAAGGGTGAACTTATCTCTATAGGGGATCTCTTTTAGCTAATCGAGAGTCATGCTAAAAAAACATACTTAACTATACTAAAAAAACATAAAACAAACTTTTCATCTAAAAAGTTGTCATAAAAAGAAAATAGGCATGTGGGCTTTAAAATAATTAGTTCATAACGATAATACTTACTATACAAAATTTGAAATAATATTTGAGGATTTTCTGTAACATTCACACAAGGAAAAATACAAAAAATCTGATTATAATTACAAATACATCCGGAACTATTCAAAATCGCTGGATATACATAGGGATTACATCGATACGAACTAGTGTCCCCTAACCTCAGGCCTTCGCTAGTATAGTCAACAGCGAAAGTAGATGATCGTTTTAGTACCTTGTCATTTTCACTACTTTGACCCATTCGAACTGTCGCAGCATTGTTACGTTAGTGCGAGAAAGTACAAACATAATCATCGCCATTTGCTGTTGACTGTGCACCCATCCCGGAACATCCTACATGAACGACTTGTATGCGAATTGCCATAGCAATTGGTCGTCAGAAGCGAGAGGTGTATTTTCATTCGTTGCTTCCGATCCCAATTGCATTCAACGTATTTCTACTACGTAACGTAATACCGCGCCATATTAGAATGCGATAAGAATCTGATATGGATAAATTCGAATCGAATTGAGGCCTCGGATTCTAGATCCTTCTAAAGTCTTTGTGAAATCTTTTGAACCCATTGTACAAATTGAAACTAGCTTTTTGTCCTCAAAGCTGCGTTAACCCGAATATTTCTAAAGGCCCAGTCAGGTTATTATAAAACTAATAAATGCCCAAACAGTGGAGAAGAAACGCTAGAAACAGGGAGAGATGGAAGGAACTAGAGTAGGCCTATGTCAAAAGACAGCCTGACGCAACAAATGTAAGGGCAGATGCTTTTTTTTTTTGCTTAGTTTGGGACTAGGTCGATTTGTGTAAGATTGTCCCCCAATATTTATTTATTTATTTATTTATTTATTTATTTAGATGCCACAATAAATAACTCTTAAAGTACTAAATAGTAATTTTATAAATAAGATATATTAATTAATTTTATTTCATATTTTACTTAAGTGTCAAAGTCAGAGAAATAAAGGCTATTTTATTTATATTATTAATAAGTATAAATGCATTGTAACCTAACCTACTTACCCTTCACCCTCTGTAATTATCAATCGCCACGTTTTCGACACGCGCCCGTTAGTTAGCCATTATTGTCCATTGTGTCACTTTATTAGACCATTCTAGCAATTAAGTTGCAATAGAAATGATTGGGTGTCGTGTGTCTATTAACCCTTCTTCACCCTTTGCGAGATAGCTATTGTAGCTGTAGAATTTAGTATGTTTTAATGTGATTTGTGCACTTAATACAAATAAAGGAAATGAGAGAAAATTAAGTTGTTGTTTTGTTTAATAGAAATATAAAGATAATAGTTTTTGTTTCGCGGCGGCAATATGCTCCTTCACTTAAGTGTTACCCGCGATTTTTTATTTGTGCGGGGCACATTGCTCGTAGTACCGATGGATGTTGGAGCAGAAAGGTTCTTGAGTGGAGCCCACGCACCGGAAGACGCAGCGTTGCAAGGCCCCCAAAGAGCTAGACGGACGATCGGGTCAAGATCGCAGGAAGCATTTGGATGAGGGTGGCACAAAACCTGTCATTGTGGAGATCCTTCGGGGAGGCCTTTGTCCAGCAGTAGGCGTCATTCAGCTGATATAATGATGATGTTTTATTTAATCTTAATGTCAATGTAAGCTAATATTACTCCGATCCATAGTAAACTCCACTGAACACTTGAAAGGTTCTTTTTGCACTTTTCCCGTTCGTGGAACCCACAGTTATAGCGACGGAGAAGAAAAATGGTCCATCCACAGTAAAATTCTCCAGAGGGACCTGGGGCGAGTTTGGAAGGTCGCCCTCCATTTCAGGTATAACTTGAGGCCTTTCTTGAAACGCCGCTGAAAAAA
This sequence comes from Notocelia uddmanniana, assembly GCA_905163555.1. Classification (NCBI taxonomy): domain Eukaryota; kingdom Metazoa; phylum Arthropoda; class Insecta; order Lepidoptera; family Tortricidae; genus Notocelia; species Notocelia uddmanniana. Next base: position 32,889,343 of record LR991055.1, read on the forward strand.
TAAGAGTAGTTTTATATAGCTTATGAATTGCTGAAAACTGTAGGTACACGCGTTAACGTATAGAATGTCGCCTGTAGGCATCCTTAAAACTTTACTGTTAAAACTCCCAATAAATGCCATTGGTGAAATTTAGTATAGTCAGTTGGGAAGAGGCCAGTAAACGTTTGTACGGAGACAATTACCACTTATGTTTCTGGTTCCTAGTTCATCTCAATACTTACCGGGTTCCTTCCGCACGGGGCTCTCCTCAGTCTCCACAAATAATTTCTGCTTCGCTTTACTCAAGTACATATTAGTCATGGCGTCCCTTGTTAAGATTCCGTTCAAACCTGTATTGTTCATATTAGCCGTCCGGTTTAAACCGATCTGTAAAGTTTATCCCATCAAAAACATAAATGTGAAAATGGGAGCCAAGTCCAATATTAAGAATATGCGATGCTATGATCAAATTAGAATTATAATGTTTTGTATACAGGGTAGGCCCTGTAACAGGGGCAAATATTTTAAAATACGCTTCCTTAGAGCATCTGGAGCAACTCCCCATGTCTACATATATATTTTTTCACCTCAGCGGTTCGAAAATGGCGGTTTTGTTGCGTGAAACCAGTGAGCAAAATGCAATTTTGCTGCGAGCGTGAAAAAAACTAACTTTTTAATTTTTCATATCGTAGGTAACTTCATTCTCTCTATCATTATTCCTTTGCGTTATATGTTCTCGCCGCTGAGGTGAAAAGTTGTATGTATCACACGAGAGCAAAGATATTTGCATCTCGTGTCTTTGAGTCCCTCGCTACGCTCGTGATTCAATTATAGAATCTTTCGCTTGCTCGGGACTCAACATCAACACTCGCAGCAAAAATTTACTTTGCTCTCTTGTTCAACAAATAACTATTTCAACCCGGAAAAAAAATGATCTAAAGTAATACCTCCAAGCAATGAATCTTGACACCAAGAGATTATAGCGCGCCAGTCAATGCAGTTTTTGAGGTAGTAATTTTGAATCATAATAGTTTTTGTTTTTATTTAGTTTTAACATAACAATAAACATAACATAATTTACCGCTTGAAAATGAAGACGTATACGTTAGATATTGGCGAGTGTTTAATTCAAATACAGTGTTTATAGTGACTGTTTCTTTCGTGTTTTCGCTCGTACCGTTCTGACATACAAGAAACTATCTAAAGTGAAGTGTAATAAACTAGTATACAACTTATTAATAACAATATTACCTAAATACCAGTAAATAATTCTAAAAACATCCAAGAAAATAGTACATTGCGGTTAAGCGCGTAAGCGACGCGGTTTGCACGGCGGTTACGACGTTTTGGACGCGACGTTAGACTGTTGAGCTGTACTGTGTTGTAAGATTCCACGATTAAAACAAATACACTACCCACCATAAAATGCCACCTAAAGGAAAGGTTATGTGCTCGGGATGCCGCATTGAGATAAAAAATAAAGACTTTTTGAACTGCCCTCAGTGCAATAACACCTTCGACCTCTTATGCGCTAATATACCTAAGGAAAATTTTCGTACAATGAGTCCGGAACAGAAAGAAATATGGAGCTGTCAGGACTGTATGCGTTATAAGCCGCGAAGCAACGATAATAATACTCCCGTACGCGGTCTCCCGACCTCGGTTGCTTCTACCCTAACATATGAGATCGAACACTACGGGTCGCCGACGGGCAGGGACCCGTTTGTGACATTGCGCGACGCACAGCGGCAGCGCCATGGGAAGGGCACTCAATCGGGTCAGTCAACCGGTGTGACAGAGCAACTGGAGCAGGCAGATGAACCTATCACCACTAAAAATTTATCTACCATAATAAAAAATGAGATACGACTTGCGATAAAGGCAGAGATGTCAACGATGAGAAGTCTAATCGAATCGGAACTAGCTCCATTCAGATCGAAATTGGATGCCATAGAGGCATCGGCCTCATTCATTAGCGCGCAATCCGACGACTTGACGCAAAAAATGAACTCCGTGCTACAAGAGAATAAGAAACTTCAAACCGAGTGCGAATACTTACGTAACACTGTTATCGACTTGCAGGCACGACTAAATGCTACAGAACAACACATGAGAAGCGCAAACCTAGAAATTCAGGGAGTCCCCGAACACCGGTCCGAAAATGTTGTCTCAGTAGTGAAACAAATTGCGCAAGTGGTCTCATGTAAAGTGAATGATGAGGATATACTGAGCTGCACCAGAGTAGCTAGCATTAACAAGCAAAGCAACAGGCCGCGCGCGATTGTCGTCAAGCTGCGAAGCCCGCGTTGCCGTGATGAGCTTTACTCTTCGGTAACGAAATACAACAAAACTAATTGTAACGAAAGACTCAACTCAAGCCTAGTGGGTATTGCCGGAGAAAAGGTCCCCATTTATGTGGCAGAGCATTTAACACCAGCCAATAAAGCATTGCATGCGTCCGCTCGCGGCCGGGCTAGAGAACTTTGTTACAAATATGTATGGGTGCGTAATGGACAAATCTTTATGCGTAAGGACGACTCGTCTCGGTTTATACATGTCAAGAACGAAAACACTCTGTCTCTTCTAACAAAGTAATTGTCAAATTATATTTATATACCATAAGATTAACCTATTTTTGATCAAAAATGGCTACTGCTACCAACTTATCTATATATTATCAGAATATCCATGGTATGAAATCGAAATTACATGATATTTATAAGAATATACTTTGCAATAATTACGATATAATATGTTTGTGTGAAACGTGGCTTAATGGTGACATCCAGTCAGCCGAGTTTATTGATAGTAGATACACGACCTATCGCCGCGACAGACCTGATAATTTTAAACAAAAGTATAAAAAATGCGATGGTGGAGGTGTACTGATAGCTGTCAAAAACTCGCTGTACTCAGAACAAAGGGCACGTTGGCAGTCATCTGTGGAAGATATTTGGGTTAGAATAAGACTTGACTATAAATGGATTAATGTGTGCTCGGTGTATCTTCCCTCCTACCTCGATTATGAGCATTTTGTTGAATTTTTAGATAATTGCGCGAGAGTTATATCCAAATCCCAAGGTGACAAATCCCTCATTGTCGGTGACTTCAACCTGGATGATATAGAGTGGTCGGACACCTCACCTAGTCAACTCCTTGAATATAATTCTCTAAAATCAATATATTTCAGCGAATTTTTAGATAGCGTTGACCTCCTACAATTTAACAATATTCTTAACCATAACAAAAAAAATAGATCTAGTTATCACACAGTCACCATTAAAATGCATAATTAATGAGTCACAGGAGATAAGTAAAATTGATGCACATCACCCTCCATTAAATATAGTAATTAAACATGAGAAGCCCCACAAATTGCACATGAAGGTAAGAGAGAGATACCTATTCCATAAAACTAATTATAAAGCCTGTATACACGAATTGAAACAAATAGACTGGGAATCATATGCTACTGATTTAGATTGTAATGATTTCCTACACAAATTTTAAAATTTTTTGTGGATTATAATAGAAACACATACACCAAAATCAATTAAAAGGAACCGCGAATATCCATGTTGGTTCCCTAAATCCCTAATAAAAATATTTAAAGAAAAGGATAAATACCACGCTAAGTACATTAAATTTAAAAATCCAAGAGATCGTGACTGCTTTGCATTACTAAGAGAGAGAGCCAAAGTAGAATATGGTAAATGTTTCAAAAAATATATAAATAAAATCGAAGATAGTTTGAAATATGATATTAAGACTTTTTGGAGATACACCAAATCAAAGAAAGAGGCAAACGCTTACCCTAAACGTATGTACTATAATAATGTACAAGCTGATGACGGCCCTGGTATAGTGAACCTGTTTGCTAAGTGTTTTGCTTCGGTCTACAATCAAACAAAAGTAAAACAATTCAGTCCCACATGCTGCATGTCTGGTTCTTTACTATCTAGGATTGAGCTCACCGATAATGAGATTGAATGTTCCTTGAAACGGTTAGATGTGTGTAAAGGCGCTGGGCCAGACGGGGTGCCCCCTATATTCATTAAGCTATGTACAGCAGGACTTATAAAGCCGCTAAGTATCATATATAACCAATCACTTAATGATGGGTGCTTTCCTGATTTATGGAAAGTTTCTAAAATTGTTCCAATACATAAATCGGGTAGTAGGGAAGATATTAGCAACTTTCGTCCAATAAGCATTATTAACTGCTTTGCAAAATTATTTGAGTCTCTTGTTTATAACTATTTTTATTATCATGTAAAACCAATGATTAGTGTGAAACAACACGGATTTGTTAGCTCGAGATCAACTATGACCAATCTTCTCACATACACGCACGATATCATTAACACGTTTAACGAAAGAGGACAGATAGATGATATTTATACAGACTTCTCTAAAGCATTTGATAAAGTCGACCATTCTGTGTTATGCGCGAAAGCTTCGTCTTTGGGCATTCATGGTTCTTTAGAACGCTGGCTGAAATCGTATCTAGAGCATAGGAATCAGTTGGTTGCGGTTCATGGCTACGAATCTGAGCCTTTTGAGGCAGAGTCTGGTATCCCTCAAGGAAGTAATCTTGGTCCGTTGCTATTCAACATATTCCTAAATGACTTAATTGATCAATTCTCAAGTGATTGTCTTGCATACGCTGACGACCTAAAAGTATACCGTAAAATAGATACAATCCATGATTGCGTGACTCTCCAATCAGACCTTGATTTACTCGTAAGGTGGTGCCGACTAAATAATATGGAATTAAATGTTAAAAAGTGTCAATTCATTACATTTACAAAAAAAAATTAAACCAATCACATTCTCATATAAAATTAACAAGACAAATTTAGATCGCGTTACAGCAATAAGAGACCTCGGAGTAATAATGGACACCAAACTCTTCTTCAAACCCCACCATGACTCCATTGTACTTAAGGCCAGAAAAACATTAGGTTTCATTAATAGAATAACCAGACCATTTAAAAACCCTGACAGTATACTGACTCTCTATACTTCCCTAGTGAGAAATATAGTTGAATACTGCAGTGTGGTCTGGTCTCCACATTATAAGATCCATATTGATAAAGTGGAGTCTGTGCAGAGGAAGTTTATCAGGCAGTTATGCAGCCGATTTAGATTAAAAAGAGAATGTCCTTTATACGAAGACAGGCTTAAGAAATTCAATTTAGAGACATTGCAAGTTAGACGTAAGATAAGCGACCTATGCACATTACGTATACAAAATTGTAAATTCTACATTAGACACAACTTTATTGAGCCATATTTCTTTCAAAGTACAGAGCAGGTCCAACCGTAGGCAACATTTATTCAGTATACCCCTAGCTACAAACAATGTATCACACCATAGCCCACTTCCACGAATGTGCTCCGTGTACAATGAAATCAACAAAGATCTGGACATTTTCCAACACAGCTTCATTACATTTAAACATAAGCTTGTATCGATACTCAAACTCCCTTAAAATAAAACGGTAAAAGCAATGAGTACATTTAAATGTTGTGCACGGTTGTTATCGATGTACAAATTTACCAAGATATGTATGTAATGTAAGTGTATACTGTACTATGTGATTTGTATATTGTTACTGTGCCTAAAAGTAATAAATAAATAAATAAATAAACATGTTTTTTTAATTATTATTTTTTGTTTTAAAATGAAAGGTTGTAATATCTCACCAGAAGAGTAAAACAATACATGTAACCTCGTAACAATACACGTAACGTATAGTTGAAAAATAATAATAAGAAAAATTGGAAATAATTTCGCTTGGAAATAATTCTTGGCTCGCTCAATATCGGGAGCTTTAAATTTTTTGCTCTAGTTACTGGACCCACCCTGTACAGGTAGGTAAGTAGACGTACTTCATGTACTCTTTGTTAATATTTTTTCCTTGATTTGTGTCACATATGTGCAAAATTCTCGTGTTAAGTACGCTTTTTAGAAAACAACGAACCCGAATAATTAGTTTTGCCATATCCGTCAGTCCGTTCGTCTGATGGCTTAGTTCAGTAACCGTTATTAGTAGAAAAATTATAATTTGGCATGGCTAATTGGTTATACATATCAATCACGCCGGTAGAATAAGATATTGAAAATAATAATTATTAGGGTACCTATAACCTACTAGCTACACGTAAAGTGGAAAATAGATTTTTTTGTTTTGTCAGAAACTCTTCGTGTGGTGTATATAGTGAAGTATACAATATTTAAAGCATTTCATATTTTTAAATACTTAATACTATGTATGTAGCCACATCACCTCTTTTAAATATGGCGTCCAATCCAAACACGTCTTTATTTTGAACTTTGGGATTACCACATTAACGAATTTCCATTCCATCCTCTTATTTATACCTTCGAGAAACCCTGGATTTCGGGCCATGGTGTCTAGAAGACGGATAATGTTTGAATTCCGGTAAGGCAAGAGAAAAGTCACGTACATACCACCTTGCGATAAATGTAATGATACTGCCTGAAACAAACAAGATTTTGATGGTGTTGATATGAAGTGACCACTACTCGAAGTAGCTATATTTTTTTACTATAATAATGAATTTTATACTAGTGGCTCTGCAAGCTCTAGACCTGACATGACAAAAAAGATCTGTTACAATTATTGAACTTGCTAACAAAATTTCACGAGGATCGGTTGGGGAATGCGACCTGCAGAGGAGAACAAACCGAAATCACATCAAATAAGAATCATGCGAAATAACTGTAAAAATATTGTTTTTGAAAATATTCATAAAACTGAATTGACGGAAAGAAATCTGTAATAATTATCGAACCTGATCACAAAAATGAATGAGAATCGGTTGATAAATGCGACCAGTAGAGGAGAACAAACGGAAATCTAGTCGTACGAAAGAAACTTTGTTGTAGCTGAAGCAGAGACCTTCGTTTGATTCGATCAGTAATCATCAAGTGGATTGTATGACAGTTAATTATTTAGATAACATTTTAGGTACGCACAATTAAATATCATTTGCCTGTCAGTGTGACGAGGTATTAAATTGAATGTAATGAAAATTGTTCCTAAAATTATATTTTTAAGCCCATCTTAAGAAAATAAATTACTTATTACTATGACTACCTTTCCTCATATCTGCATAAAATATCGAGTTAGTCAAGTCAATCGGTCGGCTATTATAGTCCTAATAATACATGTAAAAAATCCGAATATGTATTTTACCGTGGTTTGTGTACAGTAAAGTAACAAAAACATTCAGATTTTAGATTTATAAAATTCCAATCTTTATTGTGGAACCAAATTATCAATTATAATCACCTAATATTTTACGAGTATATGAACATAATATAGTAGCAAATTTTGAGTTGACAATTGCCTTTTTTGACATACTGTAAATCATAAAATTTTGAGAGAGAAGAAATTCAAACGTTCTGATTCTAAAAAATACTTTAAACAGTCAGCCTCATAAGTAGCTGAACACTGGGACTTTGTCGCTTGCACCCGCTAGAAATTTACTATGACAGTGTAAACACGACATTAAAGCGACAAGGCATAATCACTTTTTTTTCGTATTATACGCTGGCGTATTTAAGAGCCTTATCATTTCAAAATGACGTTATGGCGATGCTACTCTTCTTCATATAATCAAATCCCTACATGAGATTACCTTATACCTTCCACCTGCATCGTTCAAAAATAAGCCTTGCGTGACTGCTTGCATCATCTGCACACGCAGCGTCTGGTTCCCGCTGCGAAACTGCTTACTTGGTGTAGAAGTTTGTGCAAATGGGCTTTCCCAAGTACCCTGTAAATTTTCTTTAACTTAACATTATTATTAAATCAAAATACCAGTCTATACCGGTAGTTAATTCCACTTAATGTCCATAACTCCCTAATCAGGGCTAATTAAGGGCTTCTTATTGCCAATCGACGTACGCAGCTTGCGCAAGGGTACTTACTTTATAATGGAAGCCATTCACAAGTAAAATAGAGGAGTATTCATCAATATCTCGCATATCCAGGACGTCTTGTATACGCATGTATGTTTTGCTACTGAACTGCAAAGAAATAAATATGTGACGTATACCATATTTTATGACAAGTCTATCGTTACAGTCTTATTTATAATATGAATGTAAACAAAAATACATATGTTCACCCTCAGACCAAGAAACAAATACAAAAAAATGTTCTTGGTCGGAGTTTTCCCGCAACGAACTTTTTTTTTCATTGAGGTTTGTTTTTAACTTCCGCTGCCATAATCAAGATTTTTTTAAATTCGAATCACAATATTTTTTTTTAAAACCGACCTCGTGTATAGCCAGGCCAAAGAAGAGATCTCGCCTTGGTCTACCTGATCTCTTAGAACGACAAGACTTCCGCCCCTCCACATAGGTAGTGCTGATAATAATCTTACTTCTCTGTTCACATAAGCAACGGCATCCCATGGGTAATCGTATCCGATTTTAGAAACGGTGACCCCGTAGGCTTGCGAGCCCCGGATGAACTGTTCGTCTATCTCGTCCGTATAATTTACGTAGATCTTGTTAAGCATCGTCAGGTCAGTCTCTAGCAGAGGAGACATAGCGGGGAATAGGCTTGAAAAGCACGTTTTTGTCTGAAAAGACACATTCCAGAACTATAAGACGCATCATACAAAGTAATACGAATGAAAAAGTTAATAATTGCAGAGTTCAACTTAATTATAGGGATTAAACGTAATAGGGGAATTTTAAAAAATTGGGGCACACTATTACTTACCCAGAATATGGAATTTTCGGTTTGTTAGAATTCTGAATCTTAAACGCTATCGATTCTAGAAGAAGGAGTGCTCCGAGGAATTGTTCGGATTAATCCCTGCCGCTTCCTTCCGCCATCGCCCAACGCGACAAAATTTCCACCCTCACCACTTAGATGGTTGGCAGTCCTCAACTGTGCGTTTCTCCAGAAATTTCTTGTCTCGCACAGCTAAACTGCGGAATACAACCCCTCTGGTGTTGCGAGTGTCCATTGGCGGCGCTAATCGCTTACCATCAGATTCGATGTCGGTTTTGTTACCGCTTTACATAAATGTATAGAAAGTAACAAAGCTGTCCTGAGGACGCTTCTTTTCTTCTTCAAGAATCGATGGCGTTATTGATTCAAATCGAATGAGCCCAAAAAGTCCATATTGTGAGGAAAACAAAATACCTTTTTTAAAATTCCTCTATAGCAGCACTATCTGCTCTGCAGGAACGTGTTGTGTTCCTGGCAGTGAGTAAGATCCCTAGAGCTCACAAAGATGAGCTGTGTTGAGAGTGGGACCTGTTTTTCCCTCTAGCTGTCAAGACAACGAATCCCCAAAGCAACAAATGATTGGTAACCCGCTTAAGATTATTATGGAGTCGCAAGCGTCCATAGGTAAGTCTTCTTACCATCAAATCCTCTGACATTCGCCAATAATATAATAATGATATTACATCGCCATATATCAATCTGTAACGCATGTTCTTATTCAATCGATCGTTATTTTGACAAATTATAAAGTAATATTTTAGTAAGTATTTTGACATGTATAATTAATACTTAAGAATATAAAATGCAAGCAATGTTTTTTTTGACATGCGTGACATGACATAGTCAAAATTATTTTCACATGCCTCAATAAGGCCGAATGTATTAAGGGTCAAAAATGTATATTTTATAACATCTACTGTACCATATGTTCTCGTGAATAAACTTTCATTCATTCATTCATTTAAGCGGGCCGTATGGTTGTTTGTCACCGTCGTAGTATAAAAATAACTTAATGTTTTTGAAGCTAACTGTACCTATAGTAAAAAAGTAAAGTAAAAGTAAAAAAAAATCAAAAATTCTTTATTTCATAAAATACACTGTCTTTGTAATCTTAGATGATGGCACCACCCGGTAAGCAAAATTATGTTAAATATGTTGTTATTGTATGACGTGCGGTATAATATATTAAATATGTTGTTATTGTATGACGTACGGTATAATATATTAAATATGTTGTTATTGTATGACGTGCTAAATGTAATGTATGTTACATGGTCAATAAAGATAGACGAACTGTTTAGCCTAGTTGGTAGTGACTCAGCCTCCGAGCTAGAGGTCCCGGGTTCGAATTCCGGCCAGGGCATTTATTTGTGCTTTTTTCACGGATATTTGTTCTTGGGTGTTGGATGTTTTCTATGTATTTAAGTATGTATTTATCTATATAAGTATTTATATCGTCGTCTAGTACCCATAGTACAAGCTTTGCTTAGTTTGGGACCAGGTCGATTTGTGTAAGATTGTCCCCCAATATTATTATTATTATTCCTTTATTTATTTTTCGTCTTAGGTTAGGTTTGTACAATGGATTTACAAAAGGTAAAATATAAAAATACACTTACAAAATATAAAAACATTATAAAAACCTAACCTAGGGTGCCGCCGGCAGCGAGGCAGGGCCTAAGCCACCGGTGGTTAGGGCGACAGAGAGAGGAACCTCCGGACTATCCGCGCCGTGTCCAGGAGTACCGCCTTCTGTATTTGACCCTTGACCCAGCCATCTAGCGAGAGTCTCTTGAGATGTTGGTCGAGACTCTTCGCTATTAGACCGTTCGCAGAAACGACTATCGGGACAATGATCGTCGAATCAACATCCCACATGGCGGTTACCTCGTGTGCCAAGTCTAGGTACTTGCTGACTTTGTCCTTCTCGGCCTTCACGAGGTTCTCGTCATGGGGGATGGTGATGTCGACGAGCACTGCCTGGCGCTTCGATCGATCTATCAGCACGATGTCGGGCTTATTGGCTACAATAGTCCGATCCGTGATGATAGATCGATCCCAATAGAGCGTAGCACGACCATTTTCGAGAACTGGCGCAGGTAAGTATTTATAGTACGGCACTTCGAAGTCCACAAGACCGCATGAAAGAGCAAGTTGCTGGTGAATAATTCTGGCTACCAAGTTATGCCTGTGCAAGTACTCGCCGTTAGCAAGATGACTACAACCGGAAATGATATGCCTGAGTGACTCTCCGGGACGGCGGCATGCCCGACAAATGTCGACCGTACCGTCCTTCAGGATATATTTCCGGTAGTTGTTCGTCATGATAACTTCGTCCGCAATTGCACAGACAAAACCTTCGGTTTCCCCGAAGAGATCCCCGAAACGTAGCCAGTTCACCGACGCGAGCAGGTCTACGTCGGGCCCCGTAAGGGCCCTGTAGAACCGCCCGTGTAGCTCCTTACTCTTCCATTCCGCCTTGCGGTCCTCGGTGCTCAGTACTTTAAATCTGCGCCAGTTCTCGTTTGCCATGGAGAGCGGGGTGAAAGATGCGTCTACTGCCACTACGTCTCGATGCATCCCACATTCGCTGTTTAGGAAATAATCCCTGAGACTGCACACCTCGCGGTTGTGGAGGTCTTTGGCATTTAAAAAGCCACGACCTCCACACTTCCGCGGGATGTACAGTCTCATAACAGACGAACGTGGGTGCAACATGCGGTGTGCAGTGAGCAGTACACGCACCCTTCGATCCAGGGCATCCAGCTCAGTCTGAGTCCACCTTAGTATGCCAAAGGAGTATGTGAGCAAGGGCATAACCCAGGCGTTGAAGGCGCGCGCCTTATTGCCACCCGACAAAAAACTATTAAGTACTTTTGTCAGGCGACAGAAAAAGCGCTCCCTCACCGCCTGCTTTATGCCCTCACCCTCAATACCCAAAGCCTGTGACATACCAAGATATTTATAGGTTTCTGCTTCGGAGAGAGATCTGAGCGACATTGTCTCAGAAAGTTGTAAATTTGTTGAATTTACAACTTTCCCCCGCTGAACATGCATGACCGCACACTTATCTACACCAAATTCCATTTTGATGGCGCTACTGAAAACTTCTGTCGTTTTCAGTAGCTCCAACAGGTCCTGTCTATTTGGTGCAAATAGCTTAAGGTCATCCATGTATAGCAGATGAGAAATGACCTCACCCCCTCTCTGAAGCTGGCAACCTAGCCCCGAATCCTGCAGCAGAGTGCTGAGCGGATTCAGCGCTAGGCAGAACCACAAGGGACTCAGACTGTCACCCTGGAAAATGCCTCGCTCAATCCTGATGGAGTCCTGCGGGCCAGAAGGGCCATCTCCTCCACCCGGTTGACGAAGGACTGTGGTCCACTGCCCCATGCAAGCACTTAAGAAGGATCTTAAAGCTGCATCAACTTTATACAGCTCCAAGATCCTCCTCAGCCATGAATGAGGCACCGAATCATAGGCCTTCTTATAGTCAATCCAGGAGGCCGAGAGGGTCCCTCTGTTCCGCCGTACTCGTTGGCAAATGGTCATGTCTATGAGGAGGAGCTCTTTAGTACCACGCGACCCAACCCTACATCCATTTTGAGCAGGGGCCAAAATGTTGTTCGTAACAATGTGCGTGTTAATTTTTGCCCTCAAAATGGATGTAAGGAGCTTGTACAGCGTAGGCAAGCACGTGATGGGTCTGTAGTTCTTCGCTTCCGTGGTACTACCGGACTTGTAGAGCAGGGAGGTAACACCAGTTGTTAAGGGAGGAGGTAGGGAACCGAGCTCGAGGGCTTGCTGGAACTGTGTTGCCAAACGTTCGTGTGAACATCGAAACCACTTCAGCCAGAAGTTGTGCAATCCATCCGGTCCCGGACTTTTCCAGTTCGGAGCCGTACGGATGGCACAACTTACGTCTTCGGGGCTGATGGTAACAGACCCCATGGGTTCGATGGATTCACAGTCACGTTCGACAACACCGATCCAGGCACCCTCAGTGTGTTCGACAGGCACCGACCAGATACTACGCCAAAAGTTAACCATGGCAGTAGCATCCGGTCGCTGACCGTCGCACACACGATGGTCGGTTCCCTCCCACTTCCGGTATACCTTCCTTTGGTCACTCTGGAAAAGGCGATTCTGCTGGTATCGGTCCACACGCTCTCTGTAGCGGCGAATACGGCTTGCCCATGCATAGACTTTCTGCTTCAGAAAGTCAATGCGTTCCGTGACACAGGCCATGTAGTCACGGGGTCTGACACCAGTCCCCGCGAAGGCCTGGTTCACGAAACGCATGACTCGGGGGCGGTTATTGCCCCCCCTGAAGCAGATCAGCTTTGCGATGAAAGTCCTAAACGTATTGATACGCCACTCAATTCGTACTTGCCAGGCAGGGACACCCCCGGCGGTCCTAGTTGCACGGTCAGCGTCCGGAAACTTGACGCGAGCAACACGGCACGCCGCGATGGCCCCGCAGTACATAATTGAGTGTGTATCAATCAAATCATCGCTAGCCCGCAAATACGGGTCTAGGAGATCGTTTAGGGCTCCCATTAGCGCTAGATTGCGTCTATTTACGGGCAAGCGTGGTAGTCGCGGCCTAGAGTTGGGTGTGGAGCGATACCGCGTAATCGCCTCATCCAGAGCCCTCCTCAGTTGCTCATGGGCCTGGGTACTCACACTCTGATCCGCGCAGTCCCCGTCGGCACTGGGATCGACCCGTGATGCCCCCGGTGCCGTATTATTATTATTATTATTATAAATATACAAGGCGGGCCCTGTAACAGGAGCAAATACTTAAAAGGACGCATCCTTAGACCATCCGCAGTAACTCCCTGTGTCCCATTTTTTTTTCTAATATTAGGAGAAATTTGTTCAAAACTTATGAGTGTTATGATGATCCTCAAGTAATGTATCTTGAGACCATGAGATAGATTATAGCGCGCCAGTTAATGTAGTTTATGCCACATGGCCAAAAAGTGGCTATTACCACACGCTACGCGTACGGAAAAAGCCGCTTTCTGGCCAAGTGTAGTAATAAAATGATGTACACAACACGGGAGGTAATGAATAAAGCCCTCGATCGCATACGATTCTCGCCTACAGCTCGGGCTGCAAAACCTAATAAAAACTGTGAATTTACATAAAAAGGTACTTACTTCACTAAGCGTGTGAATATCGAGTATCGATATAATTTCGTGTCTAGTGGACGAAGTGGCAGCGGCTGCCAACTTGCACAGCGGCAGGCGGAAAGCGAACGATGACACAACTGTGTTTTTACCTGGTCGGTCTCTTAAAATTTTCTGCAAATAATACATCTTTCTGTTATAACAATCTAAGTAAGCACGTTAAGCCGTTGATCCCGGCTGCTGTCTTAAGCTTAAGCTTAAGCCAAGTTAGAAGCCTTCAGGCGGCTTGAGAACTTCTAACAGTCAAGTTGCCCACTCACTTGACAAAGGGGGGTCGAAGTTGCACCACGTGACCCCTGGGTGCTAAAAGTGCAACAAACTGGCAACCGTACTTGTCTTCTCGAAGATCTCATAGTTCGAAAATAAATGCCATACGATGATTATTAACAATCCAAGTCTAACCAAACCTCTGCCACACTATGCTCCTCGCGCTGCTCATCGCTCATCTCCTCCTGTCTCCTCTCCTCCTCCTGCCTTCTCTTGAAACTTTACAAATTTTCTACACAATCAGATTTTAAATAAAATCGTTTACAATTATAGGTGGTTTGCCGGCCTTAGGCTGGGTTGCACCGATATACGATCACAGACCGATCAACGTTAAATATGGCGCTGGCAGCTGTCATGTCATAGGAACTTGTCAAACTTTCTATACATTCAAATTTTAACGAACACAGCTTACGATTACAGACGGTTTGGAGCAACCCGGCCTTAAAGTCCCGTGTCAAAATCGAGTATTAGATTGTGCAGATTATAATTATAAGTTACTTACTAAGTCTAGTTCCTTCAGCTTATGAGGCGTTTTAAGCATATTATGCGTGCGCCGCGGTTCCATGATTGCGCATAGAATTAGTGCTATTTTAACTGCAATGGTAAATAATATCTCAACAAAATTGTGAAAATATACCAAGTTCGTAAACGGTATAGCTAATAAAATAAGTGAGATGTAATTGGAAACCGAGTTCTTTCACATCTTCTGTCAACAACATTTAACGAATGCTTAAAATTATTAGTTATGTCATTTGGTATTAATAGTGCGACTTGGCAAGTTTCCTTTTTTTCGAAATCATCTACTTGATTGATATATTTAAACGTAAACTTAATCACTTCATTGACTTACCAATTCGAATACGTCATCCCATATTCCAATATTTCATTTATGTCCATAGGCGATGGTGTCTGCTTACCGTGAGGCAGGCCGTTAGCGTGTTTGCCACAGTCATAGTATAAAAAAAAAAAAACTTGACTAGATCTTTGCTAATGACATTTATAAAGAATACATTGTACTCAGTCTCAATTATTAAAGTTTGTGACTGAAAACTTGCCAAGTCACACTGTTTAGTGGCAAATAGCATAACGAACCACCTTAATTCCTAATAGATGACAACTATTGATCTCGTCTGTCATTATGACATAAGACTGATATACTTGTAATTTAAGGCGAAGGGGTAGTCAAGCAGCTCTTTCCATACAAACTTTGTGCAAGTTTTTGTTCGTTTATGTTTGCGATACAGTTAATATTTTTGGTGAATATGCTTATTTTTCTGTTAGCTACGACTTGATGTTTTATTTGAAGTTTTTTTTGCGTGTTTATATCTTTATTAAAAGTGTTAACAAACAAATATTTACATTAAATACATTGTATAAAACTTAAGGTAGCCCGGGGCATTGTCCCCAGCACGCCGGCCGCATTTCCCTGCTCAATTGCCATGCTCAGCCTTTGGGCGAAGTAGGAACCTGCCTGCACACTGACTAATTTTTTAGACAGATCTTTCACTATGCCTTTAGTGTCTGACGACCATGGCTCGAGCGTTTCTACTGCAAGTGCCGCAAATATGTAATTGGTTTTCAAAAAAGCGTATTTGCGGCACTTGACCAATTGGGCGTCATCTGCGGCAGACCCTGGCTTCTGGGCCGAATGTCGGACGTGGGACGGTGCCAACGTGTCCACGCAGGTCACGTCCCACGCCAGAGGTCGCCCCAAAAACCAGGGCACAAGCGTGCAACCGTCAGGTCTTTTCCCGTCCGCCGCAGACAAGCCAGCCGGCTCCAGGGTAGATGGTATGTTTGCCGTCCCAAGGGCTCTGCGAATAAGGTCGTTTAGTGTCGTATGCCTGTAATATCGGCCGGCACTCGACTGGCAATAAAGTCCGTGGCGCCCAAGGTCGTCTACTGGGTTACCGCAACGGCAGCATGGATGTGGTTCACAGATTTTGAGACCAAGCCTGAGGCATATCGCTACACGCAGGGAAACCGGGTCCAAAAGGGATCCAATGTTCCTCGACGGCAAAGCGTGTAGCCAATGCCCCGACTCAGGCTCGGATATTGCCAGCAGTCGAGCACGCTCAGTAGAATTTGGACAGTTTGCTGAAAGTGAATCGTATGTTGTTTTTACTTTTACTAGGTCCCAGGCGGCTTGGCTGGTTTTTTCCGAGGGTAGAGCTACACTGGGGAAACCGGCCCTCCAAGTTGACTCTGCATCTGCCAAGCCCGACACAACCACATCAGTGGGATTGGTGACGTGAAAGATACCACCGATGAGGGCGACGGTGCTGTGGACAGATGAGTGAAAAGCAGGGAGAGCCAGGTCGCCGGTGGAGCGAATACCCAGCCCGCCATATTTGATGGGCAGAGTGACTTGGGACCAGGATTGACAATTTAGCGAAATGTTCAAAAAAATTTCAATGGACTCTTTTAACACGGTATCTATGGAAATGGATGATGTCAGATGAGGGAATTTCCAAATAGGACTGCATCGTAAGATGTATAAGAATTTAGGGGAAAAAAGACACAACCTTAGTATGTAAATTGCAATATGGGCATCAATTTTAAAAAGCAGGTCCAAACAATTATGAAAGTTAACTAATTTAGAATTTATTGTAGGGGCTATGGCGTCTTCATAAATTGGAGCGCCAAGTAAAATAAGAGAACTTCGGCTTAGTAGAGTAAAATTGGGTGTGACTTGGTTAAAATTTTGAAGAATGTCACTTCGGGTGCAGGCAGGGAGTTTTTCCGAGATATAAACCTCACATTTGTTGAAGTTTAGAGTGAGGCCTATCTCAGAGAAACGCCGTTTGATGGTGTTAAGGTCGTTTAAGACTGAAAGGGCCGTTCCTCCCAGCGTACCGTCGTCAAGGTACCATAAGTTGAGATCAGAAGTTAGCTGGGTAATGATGGGGTGGATCGCTAAGCTAAAAAATATGGGCCCAAGGGGATCTCCCCGCTGGCATCCGACGCTCGAAGCAATTTCATGTTCGCCAAACATTAATTTAGAATGTGTGCCGTAACACTGCGTTAAGTACTCTGAAATTTCCGGAAGTTCGTTTTGGATTTCCAGCAAAAGTGTACTTCGATCAATAGAGTTAAAAGCATTCCTTACGTCTAGTTTTAGTAAAACTTCGAAATTTGAATTTTCCAGAAAAGTGCGTGTGGCGTGCACTGGGGCTTCACATCCGCCCCTGACGCCGAAACCAAGCTGCTTGGGTTTGAACTTGTCTGTCAGGCGGGTATGAAACTCGTGGCAGCATAATTTGGACGCTAAACGCCGAAGAGAGCTCCCTACCGCTATTGGACGGATGCCGCCGTCTTTTTTCTTTAGTGCTATTAGGTTAGCGCCGTATAAAATAGGAGCGATTTCACTACATATTTTACCTGAAAGCATTAGGTTAATTAAAGCTGTCAATTCCTTGAGTAAAGATTCACCGGCATCGCCCAATAACGGGTTAGTTAGATCTTTGAGATGCTGAGGAGTAATGCCATCTAGACCACCCGCAGATCTATTGGGAAAGGAACGGATCGCTAGTGAAGTGGCAATTTCGGTAACTTGCAGGGGTTGCGTAGCGGTGGCAGGCGATGCAGGAAGCTGCAGCGGCGTGGAGGGTGACGGATGCTTATCTTTAAGGGCGGCGAGCACTTCTTCAGAGCGAGGAGCTAAGGTGTCGCTGGAAAATAAAAGTTTGGTGGCACTTCTTATGTTTCCGTCCGAAATTTCGCTTCCTATTGCTCTAATTTTGTAATTTAAGTTGGTGTTGCAATAATCTCTAAAAGACGGCATCCAAAGATCTGCAGGGAAGTCAGGGTGAAGAACATTGTCTTTGATGATTGCGGATAGGGTACGATTAGATTTGTCGCGAGGAATATGGCAATTTTTATAAATGAACATGAGCAACGCTTCCCATGCGGATAAGTTGTTATCAGATACCACCTTCGCCACGCATTCAGTCAAACTCCGAGCCACAGCAACACGGGCGCCCTTAGGAATCCGTTTAGCTATTTTAGTACTAGATTTTAATGCGGCGAGACGTGCAGATAAGTCTGTCAACTGAGTAATGGTGCACGGGATGTGGGCCCCGCCTCGGTTGATATGGGCGGGAACTATCGGAGGAAGGTCAATCCGTGGTATATGTGTCTTGATTTGATGCATCTTCAGCCCGCGATCACCTTTATAAAGTTTATGATCAATACAAATGAAGATGTTTCTGAGAGCGACTATTATGTTTACACATCTTCTTGTTGTGAATTTTGGACAGTTTTCAGGCCACTTTCGGACTCTTTAGGTTCAGTGACTGTGAATTTAGATATATACAGGAATATTTTTTTGTAAAATGGGATAAAAAACGTTGTTTATACATATTAATTTCAAAATATCGACTTGACAGGTTGACAGTTTTATGTCTCTCTTTTTGTGTGCTTTATTTTAATTTAATTTAATTTTGTTTATTATTATTATTATTTTTAATAAAGCAAAATTTCAACATCAGGTTCTGGAGAAGGCCTTGCCCTACCCTTCGCCTTAAGTGTTTTCGTACTCAAGTTTCTGAACTGGAAAGAGCTATATTTTCGATGACAAGACTATAAGTATATGTACATACACCACAACGAGTTTTATTCACTCATGCACACAGTGAATCGAATTTAGAAAATTATTTCTATTTTTTTCTTGAAAAGTTAATACCGAATGCATAAAATTGATTAATATATAAGCAAAATATAGCTACCGAAACTAAAAGAATCCATCTCTTCGTTCGCGCCAACGTTATATTTTGTAACAGTTGTAAAACCGTTTTATTACCAAACAAAACAAAACGCTACATCGATAAGCTCTCCGCACAGTATCGTAAAATCGAGATGACTTTGTATAGAATTATGTAAAATTTCACAATTGGAGAACAATGGACGTTTGCTAAAAAGAAAAATTAGAATGTGTAATTTGTTAAATGAAAAATTATTATATTCATTTTGTATTAAGCAGTAACATTCAAATTTCAAATTAAAGGGAAATATTGAAAAATTTAATGCTCCGTGCAGGATTTGAACCTGCGACATCTGGCATACGCGGCCAATCGCTCTAGCCTCTGAGCTATCGGAACAACCAAGCTCGTGCACGAAATCATTCACTAGTTCCCTCTTACAACGCCTTGGTGAGGCGTACAGCGACATCTACCGTAGAAGACTTACACTTCTATTAACCCCAAGCCTTTCCAAAAATCAATAACAAGCAAAAAGCGTTCCATAAGTATTTTATTACGAAGGGAAGACTTTTTAAGATAACTCAAAAACGGCTTAACTGATCATATCCGCTATAGTTTTCTTTCAAAGTCTTAATTAAGCTTTACTATCATGTTTTTTTTTTTCATATTTTTTGGACCCATAGTTCAAAAGTTAGAAGGGGGGCACAATTTTTTTTCGTTTGGAGTGAATAATTTCGAAAATATTCACTTTATCAAAAAAATTTTGATGAAGACCTCTATTCATTTTGAAAGACCTATCCAACAACACCCCACAACATAGGGTTGAAGCAAAAATAAATTCACCCCCACTTTAGGTGAAGATTTTATTTTACGATTATCACTTTTATTTATTTATATATCCATACCAACTGTAGCTTTCCAGCACTAACAATCACAGAGGAAAGCCTCGGACAGAGAGACGGACAGACAGATAGACAGACAGACGGACATGACGAAACTATAAGGGTTCCTAGTTTACTACGGAACCTTAAAAATGTGTAATTCTGTACCGGCGGCGACCAGGGCATGTCCGATGAAAAATTGTCGGCGGTTAAAAGGTTAAAGAGGATTTTCAGACGTAACTTAATGTACGTCATTAATTATTATGTATAATTTTCTCGTATCACATTTACAATGTAATTAGTTTTAAATTCTTAGCATGATTTAGTGTTAATGTACTTTATTTAGAGTTTTGTTATTTTGGTCTGAGAACAGAATTGATACTTAACCAGTAGCGGAAATTGTTTGGCTTATGCGTTTTTTTTATGATTAACTAAATGAATTGTTTAACGCCTGTTTGTTTCCCGAATAAATAAATAAACTTCACTTCTATAATAGAGCCGAATTTTTCAAATCGTGTTTTAGCACAGCAATTTTTTTCATTATACTATGATCGAGACCACTCTAGTCAAGAGTCTCTGAGTGGGGCCAGAATCATCTGGTCCAGTTCAACCCCACCAAGACAAGTATGCGCGTTCACTAAAAAAAACATTCACCGTAGCCCCGCGGTTCCAAGACGCAACCCTCTCCATTTCAGAAAGTATTGGGATCCTTGGTGTCGATAATTCCAGCGACGTCCAGTTTCGGAGCCGCTTAGAAGGCTAGGTGTGCTGAATAGAGCGAAGCGATACTTCACCCCGGGACAGAGACTTCTATTATAGAAGTCGCAAGTCCGTCCCCAGATAGAGCATTGCTGTCAACCCTGGGCGGGAAAACCTCGATACCAGCTTGGGCCTTTTGACGTGCTGTGCGAATGGTGAATGATCCCAAGCTCACGAGCGATATTGAACCGTTGAGTTTAAGGAGAAACTTTGCCTCCTTGTGCGTGTTCTATCGCTTATATAATGGGTTCTGCTCCGAAGAACTGTTCGACATGATGCCTACGGCCGCTTTCTACCATCGCACCGCTCGCCGTCAGCAGGGCATTCATCCTCACACCTTAGAAACTAAATAGTCGCGTACGGTACGGTTTCAGTGGAACTTCCTCCCTCGGACGCTCCGGTTGTGGAATGAGCTCCCTGCCGAGGTTTTCCTGAGGGACTGCAAAATGGGGTTCTTCAAGAAAAGAGTGTATAAGTTTTTAAAGGGTCGGCAACGCGCATGTGACACCCCTAGGAATTGCAGGCGTCCATAGGCTGCGGTTACCGCTTACCATCAGGTGGGCCGTAAGCTTGTTTGTTTTTTATAAAAAAAAAAGAATATTAACATACAGGTTGACTTCTGAATACAATGTATAAAAATTTTAATCTGACCATGATTTTGAACAACTTTTACTATGAGGCCAACTTTGTACATGTATCTAAAAAAATCTACCGTTTCATACGTTAGGTGTCCAATCGACAGACGCAAACTTTATGAAACAGCTGTTTTTTTTAGTTACAATTACAAAGTGATATGCAATTATTGCCGGGTGTTTTGAGTGCCCAGTAATACTTATATATAGTTTAATCTAATTATGTTAAATCAAACCTAGAATTTAGGTTTTAAATGTATTTTAATCACTAACATTATTTGTAAACAACATATACTAACAAAATGGATCACTGTCATCTGTAATAAAATAAAATTGAATTGATTGATTGAAAGTAGGTCCCATAATTAAAGTTCTTCAAAATCATGGTCAGATTAACATTTTTATATCTTGTATTACTAATTAGAAGTCGGTCTGTATATTTTTTTCAATTTGCCAAATCGTTTTTTTAAAAACACTGTTATAGCGAAGCATATTTCAGTCCGCAGTATCGAACCAAAAGCGTAGCACGCTCGGCATATCCACTTAGCATCTGCATCTAAGATGCAACTGAGACTAGACTGATCAGCAAAGGATAGGAAGATGAGATAAGGTAAGAAAAGCCGGAGTGTAAAGAAGATAATGTAACCAAGATCGTCCCGAAGGCTTTGACGGCGAATCAAATAAGTCGCCGGGAGAGAATGGTAATAAAATTGAACCGAGCGCCTGGCCAGATGTAGCTACGGATTTATCGCTTGAAAAAGCGCGGAGTACACTGGGCGTAAAATATAGTATGCGGAAGTTTTTATGTTGCTTTTATTCGAAAGTATAAATAACACTTACTTAAAAGGAAAAATTCGTTGACATTCTGCAGAAAGGTCAGGTCAAGAGTACTTTAAATTGGCGCGATGGCATGTAGAATGTTATGATATCATGAAGGGAAAGTTGTATGTCAGGATCACAGCAAATGGAAATCAGTGATCTCAGCCTAGCGTGATTTGATTATATGTCATCATCATCTTCCTTGCGTTATTCCCAGTACAGTTGCATCCTGAAGGATGCCCGGGGTCCGCTACTTAATCCCAAGAATTGGCGTAGGCACTAGTTTTTACGAAAGCCACTGCCATCTGACCTTCCAACCCAAATCAACGGCTTAGCGTGCCTTTCAAAGCACGGGAGCGCTCAGTTAGTATAACCACTCAAAGCGGCCACCCATCCAAGGACTGACCCCACCCGACATTGCTTAACCTCGCATACCGCACGCGATACGCGGGCGCCGCTGGGCCACGAGCGCTCAAGGCGTTTTTTTATTTATTTATTTCAACAAAAATATTATCATCTTAAGCGTTTAAAATATCTGCCAAACTGCACAGCAGTTTGTCGGCAGAAAACCCAGTGATTATATGTATGTATTGAAAATTTTAATAACACGACTGCAGAACAACGAGAACTATTTCTTGTTATTCTGCTACCGATTCTTTTTAACCGACTTCAAAAAAGGAGGAGGTTCTCAATTCGTCGGAATTTATTTTTTATATATTTTCACCGATTACTCGTTTACACTTGTTTGAAAGAGCGTGGATTTAAGTTGGTTCCATTGTCACCAAGTCTGGATCTGATGATGGGATCTTGGAAAAATCGAAGGAACTCCTCAAATTATGAACCAAGAGGATGGGGCCCGGCAAAGTTTGGAGTCGGTGTTTTTTGTTAAAAATTTACGTGTTTGATATGGTCTTTTTTGTTTTTTTTTGTTTCATGTTTGTTTTTTTGTTTTTATGATTTTTTTTTGGGTTTCTTGTGTTGGCAGCGAGAGATAAAAGCAAGTCCCCCATTCTCAACACAGCGCTTCCTCTGGAGCTCGGGCGACCTTACTTACACAGCACCACTTACCTATAAAGCAATTAGTGGTGTTATTATATGGCTGTGGATTTCTGCAAGGTGAACCCCGTTGGGCTGCACCAAATATGAGCGCGATCATATTCAACACAAATAAATAAATATTTTTTTAGAAAATTACACTTTAGGTACGGTATGCGTGGTATATTTTCTCGGAAGTTATTTTACAATTTTCATTCTTACCCTCATGTTGTAAAATATTATAATATTATTTTCTCAAACATGCGCCTAAATGTATGCATTAATGTCACGAAAAGATGTTTATGGCTCCCTACATTAAAGTACTTCTTTACAAGAAGATACATTACAAGAAGTAATGTATGGTGAATTTATTGGCCGCTGCTCTAACTTTTTAAATTTGGTTACTAAAATCAACTGATAAAGGAAATATTACATAGAGCCAACTGCCACGATTTTGTATAATAATACATATATTTTTAATATGTTATGTAAATTGGTATTTTTGTAGGTTTTACCAGTTTTTTTAACGTTCTTGTATTTTTGTATTTTGTTGTTTTTTTTACGAGTTTTTCGAGTATTTAAGTATTTCTTTTTAGTTTTTTCTTGTTATTTTGTAGCATTTTTTGTGATTTTTGATATTTTTGGACTTTTTAAAAGTTTTTTCGTATATTTTTTGTACTTTCCAAAATTTTTTTTTTGTTTTTCCATGTTTTTTGGTATTGATTTTTTAGTTTTTACGTGTCTTTTGGTATTTTTTAGTTCTTTTTTTTTTAATGGTGCTTGTATTTCGTAGCATTTTTTGTGTTTTTATTTAATTTCCGTTATTTGTCGTGATGCTTTGCTATTTTTGGACGTTTTGTATTTTATTGTTTTTTTATTTCTAACATGTTTGAGAAAAGTACTATACAATCCTCGGCTGGAACAGGGATTGCAGGACTCGTTTTATCCGGCCTCGTCTACGGCTCGGCCGTTTATCCCAAACTCGTCCAGCAATCCCTTACTTCACGGCCTCTGCAGTAATGTATAGTGGTCGGCGGTTAAGAAGTCAATCCTGAAACCTGTCATTTCCATACAGTTTATAACCTAAAAGTCATGTCAAGATTGACTTATTAACCGCCGGCTCCTATAGAATTTCAATCAATAAAAACCATTACAGTAACATGTCGGTATGACGAAATAACAAACCATTCAAGTTTAATTAAAATTTTAAAGGCTCGTGTAATACAGGTTTTTAAACTCTCTCTGTACGATTTAAAAATATTGCATTTTCGATACAATATAGGGTTGTTAACTATAAAAATATTCTAAACCTAAGTACCGTGGAGGACCAACTCCCAACGTAATTTAGTATATCCAAAGTAAAAGCTTCCTAAGGCCTTATTTAGAAAAGTTCATGATTCGTCACTACAAGAGATTCCCACTAAAGCTGATGTAGATGTCGATGTAGGCTCAAATTCTAACATCATCACATCATCATTAACTTAAGAGCTGGGCTCTTGTCGGTGCAGCTTGATGCAGTTCTCGCCATTTCTGTCGGTCCAAGGCTAGATTTTTGACGTCCTGATACGACACGACCTCCACATCCTCCTTTATCTGGTTCATATAACATTTCCTCGGCCTTCCTCTTCCTATTTCCCATTTATTTTCCCTCCCATAATGTCCTGAACAGAGTGAAGGAAAAGAGAAGCTCACTGACCACAATTAAAACCAGAAGACGAAAAATGATCGGCCACCTGCTACGACACGACAACTTCATCAGGAACATTATGGAAGGGAAACAAATTCTAACACGTAACTATAAAAAGTTTTTTCGGTTTCGGAAACTATAATGATAGTTTATCTTGTTTCCTCCCACTGTATGCCCAGCCGGGCGAGTCTTCTTCGCTCGCTTACACATTCGCCGGGTTGCATCCAATATGTTTCCCGGAATATTGTCCTTAACAGCTCCATTATATCTCGATAGATTGTGCGCGGCTTCATCTTGTACCGATGAATATTTTGTTTGAACTCGCTCTGCGTTATTATATTGCTTCAGACTTCCACGCTCGGTAAAAAATCCATGTAAGATATTGCTTCTTGTTCTGAAGTGAACAATTCGTTTTTTTAATACATACAGGGTGTGGCCTGTAATATGAGCAAAATATTAAATGGTACACTATTGAGCTCTCCAGCAATTATTTCCAAATGGTTTTTTTTTTGGATTTTTTTTGGCAAATATAGCTAATATGTACTTTTTTACTCTACTACAGCTATATTAATAACTATTTATGTAAAAAAACAAAATAAGTAATAAAAAAAAATATCCTTTTAAACCAAAAATTCAACAACGGTTATGAGTCATAACGTTAATTTTTGCCCAACTCTGTTTATGAATAAGGGGGTTAAAGTTTAGCAGGAAGGAATAATCAACCAAACTAATGACACTAGAGGGAAGAGTTTCACCTTTTGGCTTCATCATCAGATCAACTGCACGCAGACCCAGCTTTCGATTACAGCTTGCAATAAATATATACATTTAAAACTAGATGAAGTGAACACTACGTTTTTTTTTATATGCGGGATGTGGCCTGTAATAGGAGCAAAACAATTAAAGGCTGCTTTTTGCAAAATAAAAATCTTTTTTCACTTGAGAGATATTTTGATCTGAAGTTATGAGTAATGGATCTTGGCACCACGAGATTATAGCGCGGCAGTCACTGCTGATATTGAGGAAACATCTAGTTATGACTCATACTCTAAGGAAGCAGCCTTTAATTTTTTTGCTCCTATTACAGGCCACATCCTGCATATAAAAAAAACGTATTGTTCACTTCATCTAGTTTTAAATATATATATTTATTGCAAGTTGTAATCGAAAGCTGGGTCTGCGTGCAGTTGATCTGATGATGAAGCCAAAAGGTGAAACTCTTCCCTCTAGTGTCATTAGTTTGCTTGATTATTCCTTCCTGCTAAACTTTAACCCCCTTATTCATAACATAAACGTCCATCAAGCCTCTATCAGTTAACAAGCCGCTAAAGTTGGTTTGTCCTTATCTGTCACTTTGACATTTATGTTTGTGAGAAAGGGACAAAACAACTTTTAGTCAACAGAGGTTTGTTAAGTTTTATGAATAAGGGGGTAAGTTTATAAATTTGGTTATGACGTCACACTGAGCAGCTGGTAGTTAAAAAACACCTCAAGTGCAGTTAAGGATGTAGATAAATAATAACTTTCTGCCAATTTCATTTTTGATACATACTTTTATTGCCAACTGTACTTTTTCCCACTGTGATGGGTTTATCTTGTGAAGAGCGTGTTGCTATGGCCATTTTCTGTCTCCGCCAATATATTTGCTCGATAGTACCATATCACACCATATGTAATATTGCTATGTCACCGAACTTATTCCAGTATAGTAATGTTCCCGATGAAATCAAAAATACTAAAAACGATTTATCCTTTTATAGAAAATTGAAAAAATGTCTTACGGCCCGGAATCAACGGCTTAGAATGCCTTCTAAAGCATAGAGGAGCGTTCAGTTAGTAACCACTCAAAACGGTCGCCCATCCAAGAGTAGATCTGGCTTGACGATGCTTAACCTAAGCCGGTACGCAGGCGCCGCTGGGTCACGAGCGCTCCTCCAATTAACCAAGTAAACCCACTGTGTCTTTTCTGTGAGGTGTGCAATAAAGACTATCCCATCAAAAACATAAATGTGAAAATGGCAGCCAAGTTCACCGACAAAAGAATTGAGATCTAAATGGGCGCCAAGTTCCGTAGATTATCTGAAAAGTCGCCGAAGTTTGGCACTAGATTGTTTACAGGAAAACTAATTTACTGCGGTCTAATGCATTTTGAGCCTTAACTTGGCAGTTTTCTATGCAGTGTGTTATAATACCATAAAAGCTATTGGATATTTAAGAAACTTGGCGCCCATTTAGATCTCAATTCTTTTGTCGGTGAACTTTGCTGCCATTTTCACATTTATGTTTTTGATGGGATATCATTACTTTTTGTCAAACTTTATCCAATGGTGCTTTCCCAGAGCGAATACATGAATTACTATATAAAATACCCAAACCGCTATAGGTGCACCTAAAATATTTGAAGAGTTCCCTCGATTTCTCCAGGACCCTTTGATCGGATTCTGACCTGATGACAATGGGACCACCCCGGAAGTATACCGTTTCAAATAAAAAAAGAATTTTCCAAATCGGGTAATAAATGACGGAGTTCTGAGGTAACTAGCATAAAAAATAATAATAATAAAACTAATAATAAAATCACTGTTTTCTGTTTTTTTCTGGTGTTTACACATAATTAACAAGCTGCATGCCAAATTTCAGCTTTCTAAGTCATCTGAAAGTGGGTTAGGTTTCTGATTACTAGTCAGTCAGTCAGTCAGTCAGTCAGTCAGTCAGTCAGTGGTGAAAATGCCGTTTTTTGGAATTTATTATCTCAATAACTATTAAACCTATATTTATGAAATTTGGGGTACTAGTTGTTCTAACGAATCTTAATGTATGTACCAAATTTCATGTTTTTATGTTAGATAGATTTGGAGTTATTGGGGGGTCAAAAGTGTCTCCAAACGGTTCGTGTAATATAACACACGGCTGCTGTCCGCCAGTTTCTGGGGTAAGCTTCGCTGGACACGCTGCCGCGTGTCTAGATTTTTTGTAGTGTAAAGCAATTTACAAAATTATGAAATAAATTATTGTGACCCGCGGCAAGATGGCGGCGAGAATCTCAAATGCGCATGGACTGTTTTTTTTTTTACATAGGCATCGTTTTTCATCTTAACAAAAAAGGAAATTTTCCATACTCAATAAACACCCACTTCCTTCTATTGAAGTCGCTTGAAAACTAATTTTAAATACTTTTCTCTCTCAAATTAGAAATACAACTTTAAAATAAAGATTATACGAATTCCCAGTCACACGACACACTGCGTTATTCCAACACCAAAAACATACCCACACCACACCCACACGTCTGCGCCAACAACATTACAATAATTGATTAACTAAACGCAAAGAGAAATAATCGCGATTCAGCGTTTCAGCAACTAAGGTGGGCCGCAAACGGAACTTTAGCACATTTTATTTTACATGTTACCGCGTTAACTTATAAATCAATCAATCAATCAAAAATTTTATTTGTATAAACAAGAGTATAAATGATGTCACAAGAAATAATACAAACCAATCTTGTTTCACCATAAAATGGCGTACATTAGTTATTTGTTATACAAGGGTGCAAAGTTGTATTTTACCCGCGAGTGTTTCAACACACGAGAAGTAAAATACAACTTTACATCCATGTGTAACACAAAACTTTTCACCTCACTATAGCGAGAAAAGTGTAAAATGCATAAAATCTGCTTTAAAAAATAAGTCTTTATTTATACACATTATAATCGTCAACAGGTTAATTATAATCATAATCAATATAGTTTAACATTATTTAAAATTGTATTTAACTAATTACGTTAACAAATCAGACTTCATTTGTACATGCTACTAACTTAATTTTATCATTATTTATCAATTCAGTTTTTTTATCATCCTTTGAAATTGTAATTAAGTATTTAATAGTGCTGATGTAACGTCCAGTAAAATTGTCGATGCAATATTAAACAGTGTCAAATCACTTGTGTCAAATTCAAAGTTCAAATTCTCTTTTAAATATTAAGTGGCACTAAAAATATAAAGTAATATTGCTACAATTTGATATTAATGCCATTTATTTAATGAAAATTAATATCGAACGAACCATTACTATGAGCGTTTTACGTTTTGTTATCTGTCAAAAGCTACTTAAACACGTTCGCTCCAAGGTCAAATTACTTTCTCCACTATTGGATAAAATGCGTTTTTACCCGCTAAGATTTTAAAATTTGAGGATACATGCGATGTCTGGCAATCGGGGACCCGGGTATGTCCTTAAACTACGACCAAGACCACCGGGGAATGGGCAGCAGCATTCCTAGAGAGCGGTGGAGATACTGCGATCGCCAACCCGCATTCCAAGCGTGGCGATTTACCCCCCATGAAATTGGGGGAGGCCTATGTCCAGCAGTGGACGTCCTAGGGCTGATATGGTGGTGGTGGTGGTGGTGGTGGTGGCAATCGGCGGGGCACACATTGCACGTAGAGCTGATGGCCGTTGGGGCGGAATGGTTCTCGAGTGGCGACCACGTACTGGAAGGCGCAGCGTGGGCAGGCCCCCCACAAGGTGGACTGATGACCTGGTAAAGGTCGCGGGAGTCCACTGGATGCGGGTGGCGCAGGACCGATCATTGTAGCACTCTTTAGGGGAGGCCTATGTCCAGCAGTGGACGTCTTTCGGCTGATGGTGATCATGATGATTTTACATGTTAATAAATATACGACTCGTAATAGATTAGAAAGGGATAAAATCACTTTCACGGTTCAGTCTTTTAAAATCTGAATGAGATATCAAAGTATTGGCATAGGCACTTTTGAGGAAGCAACTGCCATCTGGTCTTAACTCAAAAAGGAATCTAGATTGTCATCGTGTTAGGAGCTTTTTCAAGTAGGTAAGTGATTTACAATTAGGTCTTTTTTTTCAATTAATTGGGGACAAAAACAGTAACATATTTATATATTATTAGATTTGGAGCGCTCGTGGCCCAGCGGCACCCGCCTACCGCGTGCGGTATGCCAGGTTAAGCAATGTGGGCGCAGGTCAGTCCTTGGATGGGTGACAGCTTTGAGTGGTTACTAACTGAGCGCTCTCGTGCTTTGGAATGCACGTTAAGCCGTTGATCCCGGCTGCTGTCTACGACAGCAGTCGTAAAGCCAAGTTAGAGGCCTTCGGGCGGCTTGAGAACTTCTAACAGTCAAGTTGCCCACTCACTTGACAAAGGGGGGTCGAAGTTGCACCACGTCCGTAGGGAGTACCCACCGTTACCCTACACGTGACCCCTGGGTGGTGCTAAAAGTGCAACATAAACTGGCAACCGTACTTGTCTTCTCGAAGATCTCACGGTTCGTAAATAAATGCTATACGATTAAATAAATAAATATTTTTCAATTAATTGGGGACAAAAACAGTAACACACAAAGTTTATAAGGAAATAAACAATTCATAGGTGTGAGACCAACAACATTGTGCACAGGTTATAAGATTTGTTATTTATCTATTCTGAGTAGCTAATAAGGAAGTATATTATATTCCATGATTACAGTAGTTAAACATAAGTAAAAAGAAAAAAAAAATAGTCAATAGGAAGACACTAGTTACAAATACCTGACTTACATTATTCATTTCGACATCTTAACATTTTAAATGGGGCCTTTCTTGTGTATACAGCGTCGGATGCCAAGAAGATATCGATGGCATTAAAGTGTGTTAATAATAATAGTTATGTCGGCCTGTTTAGCCTAGTTGGTAGTGCCACTGCCTCCGAAGCTACAGGTCCCGGGTTCGAATCCCGGTAAGAGCATTTGTTTCTGTGGTGAGCAGAGACATTTGTTCCTGAGACTTGGATGTTTTCTATGTATTTAAGTATATATCTATTAAATATATCGTCGTCTAGTACCCATAACACAAGCCTTATTCAGCTTACTATGGGACTAGTTCGATTTGTGTAAAAATTGGCCCCTAATATTTATTTATATTTATTT
Organism: Notocelia uddmanniana; assembly: GCA_905163555.1. Taxonomy (NCBI): domain Eukaryota; kingdom Metazoa; phylum Arthropoda; class Insecta; order Lepidoptera; family Tortricidae; genus Notocelia; species Notocelia uddmanniana. The sequence goes on from LR991055.1 coordinate 32,920,023, forward strand.
ATTTATTTATTATACCACACAAGTACGACATGTGAAATACACGCATACTAGTGTATTTGCAGTTTTCTTCAAAACGATAAAAAATTAAAAGTTCCATTAATGTAGGTTTATGTAAAATCTTGACCTTAGTACTAAGCCAAAATTTTGAAGAGTTATGTCAAAAACTGAGAAAGTTACGGGTTTAGGTACCTTTGAACAGGTGTCCTGTGAAACCATTATTCTGCACTTGTACCAGTATACGTAGGAAGTATCGTTACATTGTATGACTTAACGAGTCTATGCAGGAGGTCGCGCTTGCCTGCCCTCCTATTGGATATAAGATCGCTTACATCTCCTCTCTTAGAGAGGAAACTAGATCTTCTTGGTGTTAGGAACTTTGGTAAGTTTTGGTACTCTTAGTAATGGTCAAGTGGCCGATGGCCTCTAACTCGGTATAATGACTGCTGTCAAAGACAACAACCGACATCGGTAGATGGGCGTGTCGTTCAAAGCACGGTAGCGCGCAAAACTGAAAATATTCTCATGAAACTACAATATTAGCACGATAGAGGAGGTACCGCTAGGCCATAAACACCAATAAAACCATTGATATCCCTCGAGAATATCGACGGTGTGAAATAAAATCCAAATCCAATCATTCCGCGGCCGTCCTAAACCTCCGCCGTGCCAGGAAAAATGATTTATAAAAGCCAGCAGATCCCACCTCCCTGTCGCGCCCCCTGTTAACCCTATCGCCCCGTCCTTATCTCTTCGAGTCCAATTTCACAGGCTGGTGACTGCTCCTGCAGAAGCTCGGTAATGCCTCCATTGATTAAGAAGCCTGAATATTCATTCAATTATTATACCGACGAGGTTTTCTGATGAAATCCTCGTGTTAGTTTACGCTTGACGTTTTTGCTTTTATTACGTGTTAAGGGAGGTGGGAAAGGTTTGGGGGTTGAATTAAAATTTGATAGGGTTAAATGAACATGATTTCGTTGCCTCAAACTGCGTAGAGATAAATATAAGTACTTATATTTTGCAATATTTTTTTAAGAGTTAAAATTTCATCTCAGTCAAAAATCTTTTAAGTTTTTTTATATATATTTTTTAATTTACTGGAGGTATAATGAAATACGAACATGAATATTTTGAAAATATATTTGTTATCTTACCGACCTTATCTTACCGGTATCTTACCGATTTAAAAATATCGAAATAAGGCGCCGTCGTGATCTTTATCGATGCGGAGGCGGTACGATATGAGAAAACTGTCAGCTGTCAGTGTCCACCGATATCAATGCAGTACTGCCCCACTTATGCCCATCGTATTAGTACTGCGCAGACGTAATACTGACAGTAATATGTCAAGTGAGAAAATTTCACATCAGTAAGCTTACGTCAAACAACAAAACACCTATGACATATCGATCCCGCCCCGCCAAGTCGGGAAGTCACCTAAATCTTACTCGCACAGACGGTTTTTTTTTATTTTATTTTTTATGATAGACTGACCGGCGATTGGCCTTAGTCTCACCTGATGGAAAGCGATGACAAGGCCTAAGATGTTGCTCACTGATTCAGTAATAGCCTATTCACTCACGGATACTGTAAGTGTTGTGAGTCGTGCGTGCCCTAGACAATTAAGTAGAAATTTTTATTAGGGTCTACTCTTCACATTTTTAAAATTTTCTCTGGGCTAGTTAAATGTTGTTATATCTTCATTGATAACTTGTTGATACGTCAGTTCTGCTACAAATATCGCTAGTACAACCCGTATCGAAACGTCAGTGGTAAAGGTAAACAAATATTTTATATAAATGATATAATTCATAAGTATGTGTGTAAAATTTAAATAAAAAAATTGCAGAAATTGCGAAGCGTCTGGTTGACGTAACTGGTGACCGAAGAGCTGGCGGTTTCCTCGCTCAACGTATCAGCATTGCGATACAGCGAGGAAATGCCGCCAGCATCCTCGGTACAATGCCTCAAGGGCCTGTTTTAGATTTAAGTTAGTTTTAATTTTCTTTATATTATTTTGGTTAAGTATTCGTGTATATATTTTCGTTGTACATAAATAAATGATTACCCTTTTGTCGATGAGACCACATTACTTACATAGAAAATATGAGACTAAAATTTTCAATAAATCGAGTTCAATTTACAGCAGGCCGTTCCGTGTCCGAGCCGGCCCGTTATCTATGACAGCAAGGTACCAAAAGTAGCCAGATACCTTCAATCTTAATTTTATTCATAGCAGCATGTAGCTAAAATTTAATGAAAATAGAGTTTATCGCAAATCCGAATTGCGTCAAGGAAAGCCAACAACATTACCTCTACGACACACCAGTGCCCGCTTCAAATCAACGCTCCGAAAAAATCCTGAATTTAAAGAGACGGGAATTGGACCAATTCCGTGCCGGCATGCAAGAGCGAGCAAACTTATTAGCCGGGCGGGTTATCGGTGATCTTTCTTTACTTTTTGCAGGTGATCAAGCGTTGGATTGATGGGAGGGCGATTGGCCCGGTGTGTGGAAGTTACGGACTGGATTGCGCTCAGTTTGAGTTCAGGTGAAACGGAAACTAGCGGGGACAGCGCGCGAGTTTTAATAACAGTCTCTTTTTAATTATAACATATAAAAATGTGGTATTGAACGTATGGGATTTTAAATTGTCTATTAAAATCCTTCATAATGATGCCCCATTTGATAGGATCGAGAAAACTTTTTTACAGCAGATAAATATTAAATAAATATTAGAGGGCAATTCTTTTCACAAATTCAACTAGTCCTACAGTAATCTCAAGAAGGCTTGTGTTATGGGTACTAGACGACGATATATTTAAATACACAGAAAACATCCAAGTCTCAGAAACAAATGCCTTCACCGGGATTCGAACCCGGGACCTCTAACTTCGTATGTAGTATCACTGCCAACTAGGTTAACAGGCCAACAAAAACAGATTACGCTGCAGTCGTGTAAAAATACCACTTCTTGCTCTGCTGGTGTGAGTCAGGTCACCAGAGCTCATGTCCTTAAACATACGGATATCAAAGTCCACCATACCACCATATCAGCCCTAGGACGTCCACTGCTGGACATAGGCCTCCCCCAATTTCATGGTGGGTAAATACCATAATCGCCACGCTTGGCATGCGGGTTGGCGATCGTAGTATCTCCACCGCACTCTAGGAATGCTGCTGCCCATTCCCCGGTGGTCTTGGTCGTAGTTTAGGACATACCCGGGTCCTAAAACTACGTATCAAATATCAAAGGCAATACAGGCATTTTTCTCAGAAACTATAAAACCTACCTAAATTAACGGTTTCAAGCTAACATGGTCACTAACACAAGAATTACTGTTCAAAACGGACATTCAACAATATTAACATGCATGGTAAATACCCCGTTTTGAACAGTAATTCTACTACTACCTAAATTAAATCTTAATATTAGTAGAATTTTGTGTCTCGCTTATTGATGGCTTAAGTGGTCAAATTTCTAAAAAGAAATAAGGGCTAGCGTCCACAAAATTTGATACTTAATTCTTGGGATGCCTTGTTCCTTATCCGTTCAGAAACTACAGAACTGTTTGAAAAATATAATTTAAACTTCAAGGTCATGATTTAAGCAGCAAATTGCTGGCTTCGGCATCCCAAGAGTTAATACTACATTATTTCTTTATTTAAGCGGAATATTTTTTGGAATCATCTGATACTAGCAATCGCTTGAAACCAGCGATCCGAACACATTCCCGACCGGATATGACACGGACTGGGTTAAAAATGGATTTTAAATTGACACCATTGAAGATTTAGGTCAAACCGTATCAACGTTGTTACATATTTTAAAAATATGCTTAAGTATAATTAGAAAGTTATTTTATTTTGTCAAATACTCCAATACTTCTAGGTCTCAAAAAGACTAAGGCGACCTGTATGTAGCATTGTAGTTTTTAATTTTTTAGTACCCGATACTGCAATTTTATATTAAACTAATCATTTAATTATTGCTTTGTGTGTACAAAGGGGGTCTTACCACTAATTTTATGTATCAACACAACCCTGCAAGGGCACTGCAATAGTAGCTTACCTATTACATTTTTTTTCAATTAAGTACTTACATTATTATATTCATCTACCATGCATCGACATTTTAAATAAATATTATTTAATCAAACTATCAACACAAGCTTTTACTATACAATTACGTGTAATATCCATATTCTGAGCAATACTAAGAGAGAGAGAGAGATATTTTCATTATGCTTCTTTGTTCAAAGCTATATATTTTTATCTTGTAAATATTCGTTAATCGTGTAGTATGTTTTATCTTTAAGAAATAACTATACGGCGAGGTGTCATTTTGTAAAAATTAATATGCCTAAATTGACAAACGAATAAACCTCAAGACTCGGCGCAGCGGGATCGATATTAACACGTACTTAAATTACTTACTTATATACTTATATACTTATACTTACTTACTTATATTTTGTTCTTTGCCGCGAGCTTACTGATATCGCAGAGATATCCTCACTTGACGAAATACTATCAGTATTATGTTAGCGCAGTAGTAATATCGTACGCAGAAACGGAGCCCCGCTTCCGCGCATACCCCACTAGTCAGGAAGGACTAAATAACTAAGGCGACTTCCTGATTTGGCGGGGCGGGAGCGATAGCCTGGTCAATCCAATGACAATGATTTTTAAGTTTACTCGTAACTCATCTGGTCGTGACTCGGGTTCTGGCAGAATATCAGTGCTTCGCTCGAAAGAGCGTAGCGTATCACTGAGTCAGAACCCTTTTGTTTTGCTGCAATGCACTCAGTAATTGTATTTTTATTTTTAAGTTTTTGTTATATTTTATTATGATGCTATGTTTGTTTTATTTTTCTGTTCGTGTTTATTTTTTGTTTACTGTGTGACTTGTGGCAATCAAATATTTTTTTTATCTATCTATCTATCTATCATATGTCACAGGTATTTTCCTCTTTGACGTGAATTTACCGATGTGATATTTCCTCACTTGACGAAATACTGTCAGTAATACGTTTGCGCAGTAGTAATACCATGCGCAGGAGTGGGGCAGTACTGCATTAGTATCAGTTGACACTGACACCTGACAGTTTTCTCGTATCGTACCGCCTCCACACCGACTAATCAGCAAGTCGCCTAAGTATCAAAATGCTTTATGCCATATGGTAAGGATAATGCAGTAAGAACGTTGTGTTTGAAAACGTTAAGTAAATTGAGACACGCTTCACGGTCATATTAATAAAACAAGTAAAAGAAAACAATATCGACAGTATTTTTGGTTTGTTTACCACACTTTCCTATATCATGTCGATAACTACGTACCGAAAATACAATCTACGTGCACTTTTGTAAATACACACATCACGTACAGTCAGCTGGAGAGAAACGTTACCCCCCTTCCATAGAACTTTGTATAACGATTTTTAAAATAATTTATGCGTTAGAAGCAAAATTGATCTAAAATTTATATTCTCATATTATAATTATAAGTACGTATACACGTAGAAGCTTGTATCCAAATCGATAGGGATGTAAATATTGACATTGTTTTTCGATATTTTTACAGTAGTGAGTTCATTTCAATGCTCATGTATATATTATATATTGGCAAAAGTTTTTGATACTAAGTGATAAAAGTGAAAAAGGATCTCAAGAATTACAAGGTTAAATCTGTATGTTATCGCTGTCCACTTCTCGATCTGAATTTCAATAAAGGTTCGGCTTTATCGGGAAATGTATGGTTATCCCCCGTACAGGCGTAGACTTAGGTGACTTCGGAGCATGTGAAAGGGTCAATACTTTAGAAGGATTTAAATAATGTTTGAAAATGCATCTTACATTTTTAAATAACAGTGACGCACTACGGAGTTATAAACAGTGTGTTAACGATCGAACAAACTTTGACAGCGCCTTATGAAAATACAACGTAAAAGTCAATGGTAAAAGCAAAAGTATGCTTTAATTACGTTGTACAGGTAATTCGCTTCTAAGGGTGCTTTCAAATATTAATTATGATGCGTACGAATCGTCACTGCGATTCCAATCGTGACCGTTTTTTAAGCTGCGGTCTGGTCGCACCTTTACTCTTTATGTTGATAGTGGAATCCATCAAACAACAACGAGCAATTTACTAAACCCTGGTAAATCTGGCCTAGAACTTTTATAAATAAGAATGACGTAAAATAACACCGCCAACAGGATTATAAATATTAGCCATTAAGTCTATTTTTTGCTAACATTAGATTTAAGTTTGTAATTGTTACTAACAAATTATGGATTCCGTGTCTGAAATAAATAATATTTAATTTTTTAATTTTTAATAAAGGACAACCCCGCTTATTTACAAGAAATACCTGCCCAAAATGAAAACTCTTCATCAAAACTGGCACAATAACGAAACACTGGCCGACGTCCGTTCGAAAACCTTAAACAATAAATCCGTTGGCGTCCGAAGGGGCTTAGTTCCCCTTAGTAGCCTCTTTGACAATTTCTTGGTCCTATCTTTTCGCCTCACTGGCGACTTTATCTCGGAGTCTATTGGGCTCGATGGAAAATGTATGGCGGGTCTTAACGCTCGCCTTTGTGTACGCTTATTTGTTTTTGCTAAGATATTTTATTTCGGGTTATTTATTGGTTGGGTTCAGATTGGGCCGGGACTGGCTGGTTTGGCGTGAAACGTGGTATGCTTAAGAAGCTGACCTGTGATCATATCTGTAGTATTTTATTTTGACATTATAAAAAACCGGTCGCGCGCTTAGGGTTCTGTAGTTAGTAAAATATTCTTGAAAATTCATAAAATAACTATACTAATCGCCAGATAAGGTGTCAAAAAAAAAATTAACGCCTCCTACTACGAAACTTTGTTTCTAATAAGGACGCATTTTTTGTTCCCCGTATTACATATTTTTACTTTTGTTGTCATATCGTGGTACCGGGAGACTCAGCGTGAATTAATCGCAAACCTTTTTACTTAAGTGTCATTTTTATCAGTGTATAATGGAAGTATTACTAGATACTATAAACAATTTTGTGATTGAATGAATGATTAATTTTAACGCAAAATTATAAGCACCACCTCACTAACAACCAATGCCTTCAGAAGGTGATAAACAGTGTATTTGTTATGTAACTAATTATTAAAAACGTATTACGTATTTATTAAATTTGTGTTTAATTAAGGATCGGATTATATTTAGAAGATAATGAAACTAGGTACAAATTTCATCTTCAAGGCGGTTCTTTTTTTACGAAAAATAATTTATGGTCATTAATATTCATAAATGGTCTAAATGAATTATCTTGTCTCAAGTTTTTTAATCAAAGGAAAAAGCATACAATCAGTTTTTCAAAATTTTTATTTGCTTTTAATTATGCAAACCATGATTAAAACTTTATTTCAGTTTTAAGAAAATAATATTTTTCCGTATTAATTAATAATTTTTTATATATTTATTGAAGAATTAAAACAAGCGTGCTTTAGGTAAAGCCCAAAGTAGCATTATTGCGAATTAAGTAAGAAGCCGTGAATGCCGTGATTCATATAAAAATATAAATTTATGTGTTTTTTGCTACTAATTTTAGTTCAGAAAAAATGTAAACCTTTTTAAATACAGCAGTATGACAACCAACAAAAGTCCAATGCTAAAACCATCGTGTGTAACTGTGGCTAGAAAGAAGGATCTTGACACTATATTGTTGAGTAGACTGTAATATAAAGAGAGACTGGATAATATGCGTTATTGCTCGCAATAATGTGGACACAAATCCAAATATTATAATGAAAATTTCTAATTTGAAAATATTATTTTATTCCTATGATGAAGACAGTGATGAAAAATAGTTATCAATTGTTTTCTATAAACAATATTGAATTAATTTCCACGCTACTTTAACATATTAGTTGGAAACATACTAATTCTTTGGGGTGCCTCAATAAAAGACATATCTATAGATCTATCCATGTTAGTGAAGTGATCTTTGAACTTAGGTCTGCTGATAAATACTCTATTCACTTTTCCCTTCTGCAAGATATATGAAAAGAAGTGCACTCAATATCGAGCAAAAATCACTAATATCCCACCGAATAGGCAGCTCTGCATTCAGTTTGAATGTGTTTAAGTAAAATAGCCTATAGGTTTACGATTTTATTCACACTTAAGACCTTGTTTAAGGCCGATACACACTCCCCTGTCATGAATAGAATGACCCGGGAATATACTAATGGTAATGAACGTTTGATTTACAAAATGGTTCTTTAGTTACTATTTGATGCTTGAACTTTATTCATGTGTCTATAGGGGTGATATTACGGTGTCCGCGATTTGTATAGACTACTGTCGGGTGATTAGTAGCCTTTTATGGTATTGGGCTTGTTTTATTTGTGGTTTAATAAGGCTAAGGGAATGGGTGTTTACCGGGGGGTAAGTAAAGTTGAAATACAAGGTATTTATGCCTTGTTGCAATATTTTTTAACACCACGTCGGTGGCAAACAAGCGTATGGCCCGTCTGATGGTAAGCGGTCACCGCAGCCTATGTACGCCTGCAACACCAACCCTTTATTTTTTTTACTCCTTTCTTGAAGTACTGTAGTCCCTCGGGAAAACCTCGGCAGAGAGCTCATCCAACAAAGCGTCCGAGGGAGGAAATTCATCTGAAACCGTTGCGTATGCAACCATGCCACCACCAAAAACAACAGTTGTATAATGATGTATACATATCCATTTTGATTCTCCCACTAGTCATATAATGATTTGTTTATGGCTATAAAAACGAACCGTGTCGGATTTAATGAAACGTCGCGATGTAATAAATATATTATACACGCGATTAAATCCGTTTTCATAGTCACATTTATTGTTTTATTCAATTACTTTACAGGCAATTGTAATACGACGCAGGGATTCGAAACATTTGTTCACAAAAATGCGTCATTCTTATAAAGATACGTAAAATTTCACGCACGTCAAACTCGTGAATAAAGAAAATGATTAAAACACGCAATCTGCGGCTCTGTCGCGCCAGATCCGTCACAAGTATAATCTTTTTGATTAACAACTTCCCCCATCATTTAAGCTAGGCATGACTCCTTATCTCATTTCATTATGCCCTTGTTCACATTAAGATACATAATATTTAATTAAATCCCCATTTTAAAATATGAGGCTTTATGAAAATTTGTATAGGATATAAGAAGAACATTAGAAAAAACATCCATATCATTTTGAATATAGCTACTCCGTGGTGTTATATTTTAGGGCGAGAAGGCATAGCGCAAATAACTAAAATATAGCTACAGCGGGAAATTACCCTTTTTACTCGGAGAGATAATCTGACTAGTCATAAGATATTTTTACACTTTTCTCAATATTCTACTATTGCGCCCCTTATAATAATTTTTAGCTTAGAATGTACGTATTCATACTTTACACGTGAGTATCATAATATGAACAACGATATTTAAGATTTATTAGGTTATTCCGGATTTTAAATTAATCATACATATAATTCCGGTATCAATCCGACTGGATTGAACGAACGAATGAATAGAGAGTTTTTTCTACGCTAATAATTACGCTTTCATCTTAAAGAAAAAAAAGTAATACGAGTTGGTTTGCATCTGAGCAAAATATTAAAGGTTCGAATTATGACTAGTCTATTTTATTTTATATTTACTGAAAGCAATAACATTAATGTGATATATGAGTGTTTGACGCAGATTTTTTTCCGAGAGATGCCGTTATTTTCCTTCGATATATGATTTCTTATTGTTTTAAACAGATTCTTGTTCAACACCTAAAAATATAGAAAGAAAGAAAGAAACATTTATTCACAGACACACAGAAGACACACATACATGACAAAAATTTGAACACAAAGTAAAAACGTTGGTACCTACATACAAATCACATATAATGTGTTTCCTGCGGCAGTGAAACGGACACTGGCTCAGCATTATGCTGAGGTGCCGGACCCCTACAGCGCTCATTTTCAGCCAGTACCGTCGGTGACTCACGGAACGCCATACAAATATATAACATAAAAAAACCTTCAACATGATAATAAAAGAGATTACACAAAAAATAAGTAAGTGACTATAATAGAAAAAGAAGCAGGTGAATATAATACATAAATAGGACAAAGAAACTACTTACTACTGAAGCTGAACTGAAGCGTCAACAAGTAGCCTTTAAGTTTACGCTTAAAGGTATACCTGCTAGGCACCCCCTGGATAGGAGGTGGGATGTCATTCCAGCACTTAGACGCCGCAAACCTGAAACTGCCTCGGAAAGCCGCGGTCCTGTGCATAGGCACGATAACCAATGCCTTGAACCTGCGCGCACTCTTGGACCATTGCAGTTTTTTAAAAAGGTAATATGTCTACAAAATTATTAAGTTTCGGTTAAAAATTACAAGGTTGATTTTCCGACTTTACTTTTTTTGCATCGTCTTTAACCACTTGATAAGAGGGTTCGAAAGAGCCTAAGTACGACGGGTCTAATTTGTGTGGTGTAGGAATTGCTATGGCCACCTTCTGCCTCCATTATTAGATCAGCTCTGTGGTACCATAGGACTGCATTGTCACCGAACTTATCTATACTAATATTATAAAGCTGAAGAGTTTGTTTGTTTGTTTGAACGCGCTAATCTCAGGAACTACTGGTTCGAATTGAAAAATTGTTTCTGTGTTGGATAGTCCATTTATCGAGGAAGGCTTTAGGCTATATAACATCACGCAACCAATAAGAGCGAAGACGCGGACGAAGTAGCGGGAAACAGCTAGTATGATATATGAGTATGCCAAATTACGAAATTACAGCTACCGGTGGATACTGGCAAGTTCCTGAAAAAAAAGTATTATAAAATTTTAAAGATAATGGATATGTTACATACGAACAAGGCAAGTTACATAAAATGCGTCGATGTTTGTATCGGGAAGTTTTAATATAATCCATTACACAAAGAAAGCTCATCGGACAATGAAACAATTTCAAATCTCAAAATAAAATTCATGAGGAGCCCAACCAAAAAACAATTAACATTTAAAACGAATCCAGAAAGTACTTATCTAGTAACAAGTGGACAGTAAAAATGGCGGAGCAACTAGAAGATAAACGAAAGAAGTACATTTCCATGTTAATTTACCGCTCCAGAAAACGTTAATCCCAACGTCGCATTAAAGTATTAGGAGAAATTAAAAAAAGAAACTTCCCGAGTTGGTAATTTGACGTATATTTCGATTTAAAAACTCTCAAACAATTTACATGATGAATAAGTAAGCGTCGCTTTACCTGCCAACTTAGGACGCTTAATGATGGGCCGTTCTTGGGAATAACGTCACTGGGGTAAATCATATTTATGTTAGGCGTCATACGATTCTACTAAACTTATTATTATGAGCGTACCTCTTTAATAGTGAAGTAATTAATAATTATAAACTTTTACATTACTATCTCGTATTGATTTGACAAAAAGAGATTGTGCTGTTGCGAGAAATACCTTTAGAACGTTATATGTATTATGATTAAGTAATATACTGTGTTTCTTTTAAATTCTTTGTTGTGTAGCGTAAGATTGAGAAAAAAAAACAAAAATATATGAAATATATATATTTTTCATATATATGAAAAAAATATATGAAATATATATATTTTTCATATATATGAAATATATATATAAATCGACTTGGAGTTTCGGATTTTAGTAGACGACTGAGCTTTCTGCAGTTGTCGAGCAATGACGTCCACTTCAATGACGGACACACCTTTTTATGGCCACAATCCCCACCTTCATTCGAATTGACCTTTCCCCACCTTCATATGAATTCGTACCTCATAGCTTTTGAATATTGCTTCAAAAACAAAAATATATTTTTAAAATATGCCATATAATAATATATTTAAATTATAATCTGACACACGAGCCGAGTGCACCAAACATTACTTCCATCTTAAGCGTTGTTATAGTTCCTATGGATTTCCTACGAAGACCTAGTATCCAACCTAACACATATGACATCGTGATATTCTATACTTAAATAATGTAACACCCTCGACGTCATCCATATACTATCAGGTGAGATAGATGTGTAATGCTTAGTTATCTTATTTGCTACTTTTTACGAAGTTGCATAATCTTATGGAGTGTATTGTTTATCTTTAACCATCATTTTTTCTTTTATCATCTTAACCCTATCGTTAAGACTTCTCTTGAAAATATACTAATTTACATTAATTCCGTAATTTCAAACAAAAGAAAATCGGTTCCAATGTAACCTCAGGCCAAAGACAGTTACATAAACAAGCGAAAACGTTAACTTTGGGCCCAAGAGCCCTTTACATAATGCAAATGACTATCGTAATGCGTAATAGACGGCCGGGGACGAATTACCTTATCGGCGGAGCCATGCATCACATACTGCTGAATTAGCTGCAGCGGCAAATTTAAACGTTTTGCAATTTAACTAAACCTATTTAGCGTTTGCACAGAGTAGATTGTTTCACTAGGGAGTAAAGTAGTCGAAGACTGGATTCCAAACGGAAATATTGACTGATGTTAAACGTCACGAACTTATATTTTAGCTAACGACGATTTGATTGTTTTTATAAAAAAACTAACAATTTATTATAAAAAAAAAATACCCTTCATCAAAATCATCATCATATCAGCCGAAAGACGTCCACTGCTGGACATAGGCCTCCCCCAAATAGTGCCACAATGAGCGATCCTGCGCCACCCGCATCCAACGGACGTAGCACCACGTAGCACGTAGAAGAGTCGATGGCCTTTGGAGTGGAAAGCTTCTCGAGAGGCGACCACGTACTGGAAGGCGCAGCGTGGGTAGGCCCCCCACAAGGTGGACTGATGACCTGATACAGGTCGCAGGAGTCCACTGGATATTAGTACATTATTTGGCAAAATAAGATCTCGAGCTGCTGCTCACATTGCTATGTAATGCTACACGCCATCTGTTTGATAATGTTGTTTAAACATATCCAAATCTCAGTGGTAAAGTAAGCTGCAGAAGTAGGTAACTAATCAGAATGATCTACGCAGCACCTTATTCTCTTGACATTAGAGTCGTGTGTAGATTATTTTAAGCACTAGGCCCGCGTAGCTACTTCTGCTACTATCGTACGAGTTAATGTTACCGATACATTGCGTGTAACAAAAAAAAATCCAAATTTAAGAAAACAAATTATGTGTGTGTGTTCTGCGTGTGTTGTGTATTCTGTTCTCTTTGTTGTTGTTGAAGGGCTTAACTTTCAGTTCTTAACACATTAATAAGTGTTGCGTATTCAAAACAAACAATGTAGACATATTTTCGGATTCAGAATCAGTCTTTTTTAATGCAATATTTCCTCAGAATATGGACTTTTTGGATTCATTCGACTCAGAATCAATAACGCTATCGATCCTAGAAGAATATTGAAAATGTCTCCAAATTTCAATACAAAATTTTGATGTCTGTTTTGTCGCCGCTATACATAAATGTATGAAAAATGGCAATACTGTTCCGGGGAATTTTTTTCGCCTTCTAGAATCGATAGCGTTATTGATCCCGAGTCGACTATGCCCAAACAGTCCATAATTCTAAAAAAAAAGTTAAATTCTCTTTTTTTTTAATTTCCCTATTACGTAAACCTCCACAAGTACTCAACACCTGACCAAATATTTGACACATTCAATATTTGAACATTGGTACCAGTGATGTTCCACGATATTAGGACGCTGAACTTTATATGATAAAAGGTTTATACAAGAGATACCGAGCATAAACGTATTATACAAAATATTCTTTCAATCAATCCCTATGGAAGCTCATATTCATTTAAGCCTACTCATTGATTTCCATAATCGGTGTGCAATCATCAAATCATTGATTCGATCATCGAATCACGCGTAGCCCAATTGCTGGGTATCAATATGGAAATTGCTTTACGGCCTAACTGGCTATTGTGGGTCTACCGGGCTATTAGAATGCAAGCTATGGGCTTAGGGCTAACCTGCACAGATGGAAGTGTGTGTGGTAATGCGTATTTTCTGTGAACATTCTAAGGTTGACTCGTGGAGAAAGCTATAAGTAGGTATGGCATTATGTTCACCTTTTATATAGTAAGTTTTTGTTATGTGTGATGAAGAATAAATTTGTAAATATATGTCTTGATATAAGAACTTCGACGAGCAATAAAATTGATAGAGCGGGATACATCTGATATTATTTGACGGCCTGTTTAGCCTAGTTGGTAGTGACTCTGCCTCCGAAGCTAGAGGTCCCAGGTTCGAATCCCGGCCAGGGCATTTATTTGTGCATTTTTCACGGATATTTGTTCTTGGGTCTTGGATGTTTTCTATGTATTTAAGTATGTATTTATCTATAATAAGTATGTATATCGTCGTCTAGTACCCATAGTACAAGCTTTGCTTAGTTTGGGACTAGGTCGATTTGTGTGTCCCCCAATATTATTATTATTCACCTTATTTATTTCTTCTTCTTGGGTTAGATTTTATTATTATTATTATTATTATTATTATTCGTGTGTCGAAGATTGAAAATAAAATCCCGTTCGTGAAGAGCAAATGGACCCGGTAATGAATGGGGAGTGGACCCGGGTATGTCCTTAAACTACGACCAAGACCACCGGGGAATGGGCAGCAGCATTCCTAGAGTACGGTGGATATACTGCGATCGCCAACCCGCATGCCAAGCGTGGCGATTATGGCATTTACCCCCCATGAAATTGGGGGAGGCCTATGTCCAGTAGTGGACGTCCTAGGGCTGATATAGTGGTGATGGAAGAGCAAATATAAAATTTTCTCTTTAGGCGTTAGAAGAGGCCTTATCTCGGCAAAAAATAATTATTAATTTCATTTTAACATTAATGTGTTGCGCTCAGAGATACCTGGTTAAATACTAAAACAAGAGGGTTTGAATGCATCAAGATGATTTAGGATAATTTAATGCGTCCAAATTTAGAATGCAATTAGATTCGGGCTCAGTACAGTATTAAAAAAAAATACTCGTAAATTATTAAATCGACTTTACAATTATATGAATGTATGTAAATACTTTATTGTACACAAAACACAGGTAAAAATACAGACAAATTCAGTTATATCGAATTAATTAGAATTAATGTTATAAACGGAATATTTACCATGTATATTATGATTTCTGAACAAATAAACAGCGACAAACAAAACGTGCAGCACGTCAGTTAATCCTTGAAAATTGTGCTTGCAACAGCGGCGAAATTTAGTAAACTAAAAAAGATTCTAACATTAATTCTAAAGCATTAGCGTTGCAAAACAACGAGGAAATACTGCCAGCATCCTCGGCACCCTGCCTAAGGGGTCCAACTTTTTGAACATGTTTTAGTTTTTTTAACTTAGTAGTTGAAGTTTAGTTTGTTCATTTGTGTCTGAAATAAAAAGTAAATATTACATTCTATTGTCAATGACCATGTGAGCTTAAAATCTTATATTAAATCGACTATTTTTTACTGCTACAAGTTGTAATATTAAAACATCAATATGCCTATAATTGATTTACAAAAAATACCTTAAATTATTTCACCTAAAAACTGATTAACTGAAATTTGATATGTATACCTACTTTTACATAACCTTGTAGAATAATGTGATCCATTATAGAATAATGTACAGGGCTGGATATTTACAGGAAAGGATTATCTACAAGCTATGTACAAATATACGATAGCTAGGAGACACAGAAAGAGACGACAATACAGGGATCTCTCTGGGACCGATGTCCAATATGAATTGTTTTGAAAGATGTTTTTTTTTTAAATTAATAATGGGATTGCTTGAAGTAAGATCACCCAGAAGATGCCTATTCACTCGTGCCTAGACAAGGTCTAGGTTATATGAACTCGGAAGAAGAAGAAGTGTGCATTATAAAAGATGAGGCAAAGCGCTTGGTTCGAATTAGAGGAATTTTGATCTGGTAAGGATGGTAGCCAGCCGTACGTCTGGATGTCCGATGGAAGAAGGGGAAGGCGGTATGAGCTCATGGAGCTCCTGAGCACACTTACCAAAGTACAATTTGTAGAAGAAGCATAGACATGCTACTTTGCGTCTATGTGCTAGGCTCTGCAGCTTATTTCCTACTACCGTACTGCCGCCAATGAGCCTCCTGCCTCTGCGGTCCACCGAGTCAAGTGCGGCAAGTTGGTACTTAGCCGAGCCATTCCAAAGGTGACTAAAGAAAGAAGCTGCCCAGGCGTGAAATATCGCTTGACCTTATTTAGGATGCTCAGCTTTTCCGGCATAGGACTCGATGGTAGCGCCGAGGTTAAGGTTTGAGCTTGTCCTCATGCCAAGCAGCTCGAGATAGTTGGCTACAGCCACGGTTGTACCTCGGAAAGTAGGAGCCAGTTTGAATGAGCCCCTTGTTGCGGTAAACAGACACGCTTGCGTTTTGGTGGCGTTGAAACTAATGAGATTGTGATCACCCCATTGGGAGACAAGGCTTAAGGTTGAGTTAATTCGCTCCACCATTGTCTCTTTCTCAGATCGAATCCCATCACGACCAGTCCCTGCGCTGGACTAATATCTCTCCATGACCGTACTGTCATCTTGCGTATGCGACCACTCCTGGCAGAAGGACGTCGTTAATATGAAGCAGGAAGGGGTTACGGAGAGAACATATTCCTGAGGAACACTGGCATCTATGGCCATGAGGTCCGACGAGCAGCCATCAATGACTACTCGGATCGACCGCCCACTCAGGAAATCAGATATCCAGCTACAGAGGCCAGAAGGGATACCGTGTGCAGGAAGCTTGCGAAGCAGACTAGCATTCCAAAAGCAAGCTTCACCGTATTTCTTGATGGCCTCGATGGAATTTATGTAGGTAACTGATTTTAGAAACTTCAATAGCGCGATGCAGAACACGTCAAATTTGACAGATGATAGAAGAGACGCCCAAACCAGAGACAAAATAACTGATGTACGAAACACCCGATGGCTAAAGTGGGTACCTCATTGGACTAGTAACATTTTTGGTGTTCTGATGTAAACCGTAAAATCAGAGTAACATGTAAATTTTTCAACGTGTCATCTAAATGAAATATTATATATTTGCCTCAAAAGAAGGGATACCGTGTGCAGGAAGCTTGCGAAGCAGACTAGCATTCCAAAAGCAAGCTTCACCGTATTTCTTGATGGCCTCGATGGAATTTATGTAGGTAACTGATTTTAGAAACTTCGATAGCGCGATGCAGAACACGTCAAATTTGACAGATGATAGCCACTCAAGTGCTCGCGTTAAAAAAAAAGGTGGTCTAAAGTGCTCAAGATTCACCGAGCATTAGCAGCGCATTGTCTTGTGTTGTTAATAAATCGGTTGCCTGGCTTCGTCTAAACTTTATGCTATGATTCTTTTTATGTTATAAAGCTAAAGGAACAGGCAATTTGTTTATATAATTAATTACATATGTCACCATAGTAAAATATTTTTAAAAAAAGTCACAAACATTACATACCGTTTCGAATGAGATCTTTTGCAATAAATATATTTTTATTTTAAAATCTAAATCGATAACATATGTAAATGTTATGTTTATTTAAAACTGTAATAGTTTACGCTTCGATTGATACCAAATAAAGTATATGATCCCGGGGAAATATTTTGCATAAAACCTTTTTCATTTGCAATGTTTACATTGTCAGTTTTTCAATTCGCCGCAAAACAGTGTAGTTTGTTTGTGATTTTTGTATGAATAATTTAGGCAAACGAGTACAAAAATATTGTCAGACGTAGATAGAGACACTATAAATCTTTAAATAACAAGTGCCAATTTTGTCAAAATCGCAACAATTTCTGTCACAAATTATCAATAACAAAAAATAGCCTTACATACCTAACGTAATGAGTGCCGCTTTTGACGCCCGATTAAAAATAATTCCATACACTTCAAACCACATAAAACTCTTAACACATATACTACACATGTTACACTTCACAACTTAATAGATATTAGACCGATTACAACTCGATTTATATTTTTGTTCTCATTTCAAAAGTATACAAAAACCCACGCAAAGGTCCGGACTCAAACTAACGGACATACTCCGGCGGACCTGCGCTGTCAAAATTTAATCATGGCGGCGATATAGGACGGGATACACTGGTGCGCAACGAAACCACAGTTCACGCAGTGATCGTCAATATTGAAATTACGAAATTTACATTTCTTATTAAATCAATTACGAATAGTTACAGATCCTTAACTTATGACTTATACAATGCTAATACGAAATTAACAGCGGTACACTCATGGTGACTTTAATTACTTATATATTCTTGAAGTAATAATAACGTTTGGCATTTTATTTTAAATATCATTGGCTGTCGTGATATAGAATAACTGACAAAGTAGAAAAGTTGGAAAACCGCCGATATTTTCATTTCAAAGTTATATATCTCAACAAAGGCTGAACCGATTTTGATAAAACATGTTTTACTAATATTATCGTTTCCCGAGAGAAAAGTTATGTTATTAACTTATTATAAATTCGAGGAGTTAAAAATGCAGTATTTTTTATATACACACCATAATAGTTGCAACTTTTTGGCTCGACATATCAGATCTCAATGACCTCGTGTTTACGTGTCTAGGCATTTATAGTTGCTTCAGTCATATTGATCCACGGCTATAAGATACTACTAAATTTCTCTTGGAAATCCTGCTCTGAAAAAAAGACAACCAAATAGTTCACCAGTTTAAATAAAAGCTACAATGCCATAGACAGATATACACATTAAACTTATAACCCCCCTCTTTTGCGTTGCGTAGTATAGTAGTAGTAGGTACGGTACCAGAACTGACTATATTGTAATTTCATCATGTCAGCCGAAGGACGTCCACTGCTGGACATAGGACATATTTATTTGGCACCCCAACAAGTTTTTTTTAACTCTAACAGGTTCTCATTGCTGAGGTGATAAGTTTTATGTGATGTGGTATGTGTGTGGTACACGAGAGCAAAGTTACCTATATGCATATCGTGTATTCGAATCCCTTGATACGCTATAAAATCTATCATAGAATCACTTGCCACGCTCCCTAGTGATTCGACTAAGGCATCCTTCGCTACCTCGGGATTCGAAATTATTACTCGTCGTAAAAAAACGACTGCTCTCTTATTGCACAAATAATTATTGAATCCTTGTCTGACACATCCCATAACCACTAACGAGTAAAATTACAATGAAAATATGAGAAATTAAAATAAATTAATATTTGAAAAAAATACATCACAAGTAACAACAAAATTCATACACTTATTTTGTGAGGTAAGTATTTTTTATTGGTACGTGGTTTTCACTGCAAATTTTTGGGTGTTAAGTTAAAACGACTATACAATAGTTTATATGCGAGCTACAAATAACTGAGATAACGGTAAATACGAGTAAAATCAGAACTGGTTTTTGAAAAAAGAAAACCATACATTCTTATTTGAACCATTACATGGAATATGTGAATTTTATAAATTTATATGATCAGTTGAACAAGTAAAAGTGAACCCTACCTCTACTTCATACATTCATAAATAAAAGGTAAGCAGTTACATTGGTAATGGGCCGCCACTTAGTATGCGTAAAAGAACCTATCAAAAATGAATAAACTAAATTAAACCATTCTGCGACAATAGCCCAGTGTGCACCACGCCTTATGACATAATACGTGGATCCGACGCGAATCGGCGGAAGTGCCTTGTGCAACCACAGTTGCGTACTTAGTATTTATAGACGTCACAAGTTCATTCACCTAATCCTGCATAGAACATACCTAATTGTTCATTAAAAGTGGATTTATGTTGATTTGAATAGACGCATTTATTGATTTTAATAGCCTAGTACAGAAATATGGCATAACCACATAATAATGTACGATTTAAAATTAACCTCTCAAAATTTTCATCACTCAACGTACTTTGTTGGAAGAATTTATTACATTCCATTTTAATTAGTATCGAAATATATGCTTCGTCTTATGAAGCAGTAAACCAGCATTAATTTGGTATATAATACCAATTAAAAAATGCACAATTGATTGCTCACAGCATTTTTTAATCGCGAGCTCTCTCGCTGACGTACCGAACTTCGATGGTCATGAAAACAACTTTTATATTTTATAAAAATTGTTCCTTAGACTGCGGTTTTAATTTTTTTTAATGTTGCCACATTCATACTCTACCTATATAACTCAATTAAAAAGCGTTCTTTGCATGTTCCGCATAGCAACAATTTAAAAACCGTTGGAACTCCAATTCGCAACTAGTGTTGCGAGAGCACTGTACGTTTTCCCAAGTCGCAACCCTAGTTGCGGAGAGCACGTGAGTGGATAGAAGAGACGCCCAAACCAGAGACAAAATAACTGATGTACGAAACACCCGATGGCTAAAGTGGGTACCTCATTGGACTAGTAACATTTTTGGTGTTCTGATGTAAACCGTAAAATCAGAGTAACATGTAAATTTTTCAACGTGTCATCTAAATGAAATATTATATATTTGCCTCAAAAGCAGTATTTCATATAGTTTCTATAAAAAAGCAAATTTTACTTCGGGTGCTACACTATAGGCCCGGAAATTGGCAGAGCCGCCATTTCCGTCCGCCATTGCTGACGTATGTCGAATACCGCTAGGGTGTGCGCTCCTAATAGCGGACACACATTATACATACTATTTAATATTTTAAATGTGAAACTTTGGAGTTTTATTACTCCGTTATGCTAAACTAATTTAGTTTAGACGTAAAATAATTGGTGGAAAATCTTATACATCGTCATCGACCTTGTCCCAAACTAAGCTGTACTATGGGTACGAGACTACGATATATAAACTTATATAGATTAATCCATAGAAAACATCAAAGACTCAGGAAAAAATATTCGTGCTCATTACACAAATAATGCCCTGACCGGGATCGGAACCCCGAACCCCCGGTTTCATAGGTAATATTGCATTTATATAGTTTATGCAATTTCGATACAAAATTAAACAAAAAAGATCTTAATTATCGCTTAAAATACCCTCCGAATTTGACGCAGACACAAATGTGGATAAAGCCAATTACTAATAAAGAATAATACAAATGTGTGTATGTACAAACATGTGGCATGGTTATTTTTATATATCACGTTAGTATAATTATAGACACAAAAATATATGAACGTTCCTTCTACAGCCTGTGAATAGGCAACCGTACCCTTCAAAATGAGGCAACGTGCCATTGACACGTATGAAATATTTTTATAACGATTTTCATCCGAGATTAAGAGGGAAATTTAAAGCATATTTGTACGGACGCAAAATAAATTTCACGTTTTACTTTCAAGTATTTATAATGCTCAATAAGTAGAATGCGTCCTAGTACGTATTTCTTATTATTACATAACTTACACAAGTAACATCATTTTATGGGTATGAGGAAAAAAAACAACTATACTTTTTACCCGACTGCGCCAGAAGGAGGCTTATGTTTTTCTAGAGTATGTATGTGTGTATAATTGTTTGGCACGCTGTGCAGCCTGAACGGCTCGATGGATTTTAGTTTGAGATGTGTCGTTAGATTCGTATTTACTGTGAGAGTGACAGTGGGTATACAAAAAACGGCGGATTTTTGTCGCCAAATTCCAAATTTCACAGAAACGCAGTCGGGTTTTTAGTTTTTGAATTGATTAGTGTTATTCATGAAATTTTGAAGTGTATAATTCTTTTTAATTAATTAGTGTTCTTCATGAAGTTTTGAAGTGTATACTTATGTTTAGGCAGTTTACTAGTATATAAGTTAGCTGCCCTACACTCAACGTGTTCAATTTTAGTTCAGTTACTAACGCTAGATGGCGCTGAAATAAAAATGCAACGGTGATAATCAAGCATGTAGTTATGTTTAGGTCTATTTAACATTGAGGATTATTATATCCCTTTACACCCGAACTGAAACGATTGTGAGCCCTTAATTACATTGAAATATCATTTTTTTTACAATGTCATTAAAGTTCATTTTTATTTATATCAATCGCGAGTTCTCGGGTGTAAAGGGATATTTAGTGACGACACTAAATAGGCAGGCAACGTCAGAAGTATCCACTTAACACGTTCACTGTCCCCATACAAAACGATCTGACAATAATTACCTATCAGAAGTCCAACTTTGAATTCAGTATGGGGATGTGACCCCACAGTGGAAGCATGGACTCCTGAAAAAAAATCCATCCACATTGGAGGCAACCGGACAGGGAAAGTGTTAATACATTTTGTGGTTGTTTCCCAAGAAACCAAGTGCTATTTTTACAAGTCAAAAATTTGCGATATTTTATAATGATCACTGTACGCCATTAACACCAACATAATTTAGACATACACTTCAATTGTCAACGTTTAACGTTTTCTGCGTTAAAATACTAATACACCGTGACTGCACAGTATGTCCTCAGTACCTAGGCATAAGTTGTCTATCAAATACACGACAATTCTCGCACGAGGTCGGAAAATTGCATACGAAACGGTGGGCAGTGAACAAATTTATGGAGTGGTGCCCGGGCGGACAAAAGATACATTTACATACCAAATTGAAGGCCAGCAACGGCCGGCTTTGTGGCAGTCAAATTGGTGTTGTTGGTGATCCGTGGCGCCTGATCGTTCGGCTGGCTAGGGCGGGAAAGGATGTCTGAGCTGGCCAGTGCATAGTAAATGCAAGAAATAGGATCCATTTTTCACTAGAGGGAAAAGGTTTGCTTTGGTTATAAGTTACGAAATGAAATATGGTTCCAGATGGAAGTACCTTTTTTTAACGTACGTGACGTATGAATGTACACTCAAGAGGAAATAAAATAACAAATTAAACAGTAGATACTTGGGCGTTGTAACTTGTGTTATGTTATTTCAGCACGGCTTTTTAAAATGAGAGTAAACCTACGTTTGTATGGAGAATCGAGTTGAAAGTATATAGTAATCATGAAATTATTTTTTTTTGAAATAGAAAAGAATAATCGCCAATAATCCATCCATATTTAAAGTTTCCAGTGTGTGACGGGACTTAAAAATAAATATGAAAAATGTGCAATAAATTATATGGAAACATTATTTTTTTCATCAGAATCAATTCAGAAGTAAGTAAAATAGTATTTTATGCAACATTTACATAATAAGGGTTCTTAAAATGTGAGTCGCTGTAACAAAACGTCTGTAGCGAGTTTTTTATTAAGAGGGCGCAGTACGTTTGGTTCTCCAAACAAATGTATTTATGCTCTCATTTTAAAACGCCATGCTAGAATAACATGAAACTTTGTATACACAATGGGATCCAGCTTGTCTAGGACGAAAATTAGTTTCTGTTGCTTGAAATCATAATGGCGAAAAAATACAGCGATTATTAAGGTTTTCATACAAGCCGTAAAAAACTCAAAAAACCGCTGTATTTTTTTTCTTTTTAAATTTCTAGCAACAGAAACTAATTTCCGACCTAGGTATGCCGGATCCCATTGTGTATACAAAGTTTCATGTTATTCTAGCATGGCGTTTTAAAATGAGAGCCTAAATACGTTTGTATGGAGAACCGATCCACACCGATCGTACTGCGCCCTCTTAAATACTCGAATTTTATATAACGTTGCATACAATTTCTTATTTACGACTGCTAAATAATTTGATTTAAATTTAAAATCGATATGGTGGCAGATAACGGGCAGTGACGTGTGCCTCTTTTACAAATAAAAAAATAAAATAGTTGTATAATAATGTATGAAAATACTTTTGGATGCTCCCAGCAGTCATTTTTCATTTTTTTTATTTATTTGAAAAAAACGTTTACATGACATTACAGAGTATAACCAATGCGTCACGAAACTTAGACATATAATGGCTTGTGTATGGTAATAATTTTTATAAAAAGTTCATTGTTTTAATATAGTACATCAATGGTTTTAATACTGGCAGCTACTTTTAATACAGCATTGATGTACTATTATAGAACTAGATTCACAATCAGCCCACAAAAATGGCTCCCGTGAAAGTACCGCCTGCACGACTCGGGCGGTACTTTCCTGTTTAGTCGTGTTTGGACCGCAGACAGTGACAGTTGTCCAACAATGACGAAATCTGCTGTGAAAAATGGTTTAATAGCTACAAAAAAAACAAGGAAAAAAACGGAATATACTCCTTTAGGTTAGTTGTTTTGATAAGGTTTCAAAATTTATGTAAAGTGCTGGTAATTTCATGGTTTTGAGTAAATAATTTTGTTAGTTAAAATGAAACGTTATCAAGAAACAAAATGTAAGGAGTCGCTATTAGATCAATATTTTTTTAACATGAAATTAGAAAGGAATAAATTTATGTTTTAATTCAAGATTTCCACAACATCCTCGGCGGCTCGACGGCGACGTTCAGAATGGACCGCTATTTTAGCGCAAAATAAACGTGACGCACTCTATAAACCAAGCCACACAAGGGTTGTGTGTTCGGCCTATTTCCCTATTTCCGACATATACAGCTTAAATCGACTAACTGCAACTGCTTAACCTGTCTTGAACGTTATCCCGTTCGTTCCCGACTCAAACTACACTATTCAAATTCTGTTTGAACATATAATTTTGGCGTGAAAAATCATGCAGAGGAAAACATTTTCATATACTTATATGGATTGATGTAATAAAAATCAATTTAACGTTAATATATTTAAATAATTTATCTTTCAAGTTAATAGTCGGTATCTTTGTTTTATAGATGTCAGAGATAGATGACATGACTTGCAAAGCAAAAGTTGTAAAACTACAAATGCTGCTCCAATGGCAGAAGTCAGTACTTTTGAAATAACTACCTATAGTCTTGCTCAAGAGTTTCACGGAGGTAAACATCTTAATATCTAACACAGAAAAAGAACAATCACAGAATGTGTGTGAATGTTAAAATGGAACGTTTTGTTCATTTTTTTTTAAATATTATTAATATAAAAATAATTTTAATAATCTATTTCCTGTTCACTTTTCACATTTATAAAGTAAACATTGGTAACCAGTATACGACAGTGGTATTTTACTAAAAACTTTTTTAAAAAGTTTTTACCGTGTTGGTTCTTATGTTTGCAAATTTGACACTTGACGCTAATATCTGTAAGTTCTTTTTTGTATGAAGTTTTTATCTTGACTCGGACTATAAATAATATAATAATAATAATAAAGAGATTTATTTCGCAAAACATAATTTAGGTACATACGATTACTCATGTGTTTTAAAGTGCGAAAAAGGAGTCCACTCAGCACAATGTCGGGCCACAGTAGATGACCCGACGCTGATATTAAGTGGATCCTGTTGAGTGTCACATGACCGCACTTAGGTGATTTATATACATGTTTATTATATTAACCACGTACAATATTTTTCTTAAAATTAACAATATTTGAGCTAGGACCTATTATAATGTACAGCTCAGAAATGAACACATATTAAGTTATAAATTAAATCTACGGTTAAAGCGCCTAATAAATTAAAAATTAAAAACGACACGGAAATGCTAAGCTGGATTAGTCTGATGTTCAAGTAGAAACTTTTTTAATCGTTTTTTGAAAATGAATACTGATAGAGACTCTTTAATAGGAGGAGGAATATTGTTCCAGCATTTCGTGGCAGCATAGCTAAAACTGCCACGAAAAGCTGCAGTTCCGTGTCGAGGACAAATAAGACGGGGAATCCGCCTGGCTTTAGGATTCATGAACCGAAGCTTCTGAAAAAGGTATGAAGGCTCTTTGAAATTAATGACACCAAATAAGAGGGTGGCGAGGTGCAGAGTTCGTCGTGCCTCCATTTTTAGCAGTTTCCCTTTGTTTAAAAAGGGAGTTACGTGGGCTCGCCGAGGAATGGGAAAGCAAAACCCGCATTCTGCAAGCGCTGGATCATTTGTTTAGATCGTGATAGTAAACATTTACCATAAACAGTGTCGGCATAATTAAATTTTGATAAGATCAAAGAGTCGCAGAGTTTTATGCGTGTATCGACAGTCAGATGACTTCGAACTCTGTAAAGCACTTTGAGCCGGTAAAAGCAGTTGCGAATAGTTTCAAGAACATGCCTCTCAAAACGAAGCGAGCTATCCATGAGAATACCAAGATTACCACAAATAAAATAAGATTGAAATTAATAAAAAAATAAACAATGACAATATTTTTACATCACTATTACGTGTGTGTCATTGTTAAAGAGTCGGCAACAAAGTACAAATTATAGTACTTACATAGAAAAAATGTAAAGGCTACACATTTGAATCCCAAACTCATAAGCGATATTGAAACGTTAAGGAGAAACTTTGCCTCCTTGTGCGTGTTCTCTCGCTTGTATAATGGGTTGTGTTCCGAAGAACTGTTCGATATGATGCCGACGGCCGCTTTCTATCATCGCACTGCTCGCCGTCGGCAGGGCATTCATCCTCACACCTTAGAACCTAAATGGTCGCGTACGGTACGGTTTCAGAGAAACTTCCTCCCTCGGACACTCCGGTTGTGGAATGAGCTCCCTGCCGAGGTTTTCCCGAGGAACTACAGTATGGGATTCTTCAAGAAAAGAGTGTATACATTTTTAAAGGGTCGGCAACGCGCATGTGACACCCCTGGAGTTGCAGGCGTCCATAGGCTGCGGTGACCGCTTACCATCAGGCGGGTCGTACGCTTGTTCGCACCGACGTGGTATAAAAAAAACATTTTAATGTAAACTCGCTGTTAGAAATTTTAATAACAGCATCTGGCGATGATAGTTAACTAGGTATGAAATGCAGTTGCAAATGTTGAGTTGAGCGCGTCTACCCGGTCTCAAACTCCCTGACAGTTAGTCGCTTGGCATTTAAATATGCGGAAATTAAGTTTTTCGGTGATTATTTATCCGTGGTACGTCCGATTATCAATTTTTAACTAAACCATCGTCATGATATTACCAAAATGTGAGCGTGATCGGCTGAAGCGTCTAGGTGGAGGACGAACTCAAACGAAATACATCTGTCGCCTAAAATCGAACTAGTCCCATACTAAGCTCAATAAGGCTTGTGTTATGGGTACTAGACGACTATATATGTAAAATATATATACTTAAATACATAGGAAACATCCAAGTCTCAGGAACAAATGTTTCTGATCACCACAACTCTCTCTCTGCTGTTTGTTTTTGGAACATCAAGATTGAATATTCTTTGTAACCTGATGTGACCTTTGCTTATGTTTTACCAATAAATCCTGTATCTTGTACCCTGTATCCTGTACAGAAACAAATGCCCTTACCGGGATTCGAACCCGAAACCTCTAGCTTCGGACCAACCAACCAAGTACTAGGCAACTAGGCTAATTAAGCCGACATAAGAATGAGCGGGTTGTAAGGGATTGGCTGATGAGGTGGTTGTTGGGCCGAGGTCCGACAAAGAGACCAAGGTCAGGCAATCCCAGTTTCCGCCATGGCAAATAATATAGTGCTGATCTCAAACAATGTGAGGAAATAACACAAAGATATAGCAAATAACATTTTGTAACGTACCTAATAACGCGGTGATATTCAGTGATATTTTGACTTAGATTTAGCCAAAATCACTCTTTCTATGACTTTCAAAGTCGGTATTCAGTTTTCACACTATTTTCTACACTTAAACTCGGTTATTAAAGTACCTAAGTTTGTAATCGGAAGCGACAGACATATAAATAGTGATCATTTTCCCAGCCAGTTTGATAACACTCGATAATTTCTAGCAAAATTCTTATAAAATCTAACTATAAAATATCCATTAAATCCATAAAGTGCTTACCATATAAGTTGTTGCAAATCCGTCTCCACGGGGTGCATCTGAGAGGTACTTTATTAAAATTTATACGCCCTGTAAACCGAGGGATGGGATACTGATATTAATGATCTTGAGTTTTTACTTGTATCATTGTTACCATGATATCCATATTTAGGTTATATTTTAAAACATCTATTTCAGCTATAAAGTCAATAAAGTAGAATGTATGTAATAGTAAAAAAGTAAAAGTAAAAGTAGTTTATTCTTCAAATTAGGCATATTACATGCACCTATGAACGTCAATAAACTGCCACGAGAAGAACCTGCGTAAGAAACTCGGCGAGGTGTCATTTTTTCAAAACAATATACATTATATAGTTAAATATAAAATTACAATACTACAAAATAACTTAAATAACAATGCTACAGTAGAAAATATATTTTCGCGATAGATTATGCCACCATAATGTCAAAGATGACATTTGTACCAGATCGACAGCTCTCTGTCACCGGACTCTTTATATCTGAAATAGATAGTACGTTGTTTCTTCGGAAGCCTCGGCGCGCGAGTCAAACTTTCTGCCAGCTGGTCAGATTTTTACTGACAAATCACTTGGACTATGTATGTGCTACCGAGGCTTGAAGTATGATATGTAAAGCTTCATTATTTTTGAGCGAATTTAAGTAAAATTATATATTTTTTTTAAAGTTCAGTCGTATTTGTGTCGCTGGGTTTTAGGTGGAAACCTTTCTTTTTACTTTTTTTAGAGTTGTCAAGCATATCATTTTACATATATTAATGAACACCGATGGCACGTGTTATTGGGTTTTATTAAATTGTAAACAATATTGATTATTGAAGCGCTCGTGGCCCAGCGGCACCCGCGTACCGCGTGCGGTATGCTAGGTTAAGCAAAGTTGGCTGGGGTCAACTCTTAGATGGGTGACCGCTTTGAGTGGTGGCACCTTGAGCGCTCCCATGCTTTGGAAGGCACGCTATCCGTTGATCCCGGCTGCTGTCTATGACAGCAGTCGTTAAGCCGAGTTAGACTCGAGAACTTGGGACAGTCATATTGTCCACTCACTTGATAAGCCTAATATAAATAGGGTCTAGTTTCCCCCGTTAAGTAGGAATGTCAGATGGCAGTCGCTTCCGTAAAAACTAGTGTCTACGCCAATTCTCGGGATTAGGTAGCGGATCTCGGGCATCCTTTTGGATGAAACTGCATTGATATCATATGAAATGGGCAAGTAATCAAATCTCTTTTGATTTAATATTAGTCAAACGAATGTGAGATCAGTACCTTTTTATGATTCCTGGCTGCTAAGTGATGAATAAGAAATGGTCAAATGTAATTTCAGTTCCTTAGGAATGGTGAACGTGTTGATGGATGCGATATGAGGCAGTGTGAAAGACGAGCTGGGCGAAGTAAGGTAATAAAATAAATGTTCATAAAGAAGTAAATATTTTTAAAGTGTCTTATCAATTTCAACGTGGATCTAGTCAACAATCATGTTATATTTATTATACTTTGTGCCCATGTAGCCAAAGAAAGGTACCGTAAAGTCAAATAAGAACTTTCAACTCCCAAGAACGCAGAACACTGCACTCACTTCCACACACACCCATCTCATTTAAGTGTCCATTGTAAATTCAACTCTATCCACCCGAAACAGAAACGCATTTGTTATTACTGTTTCGAGAAGTTCCGAGGTTGTGTCAGTTAGGTCAAGATCCGAGGCAAAGTTAGTGAAACAATTTACATCAGGACACCGGCTGAGCCGTTTCCGGTGCGCTTCATTAACATAACTGATTAAATCTCGGACAAAGTTGGACCACAGGTGGCCGCAACTCGGAGATATGGGATAGTTTTGTTGGTCCGGTGTGAAAGGCCTGCTTTATTTGGACAGTAATTGGACATTGTAGAGGAGAAATCTGAATAATTTAGCCGGGGCTTTATTTTGTTTGAAAATTAAGAAAATAATACGAATGCCAATCACTATTTCAACTTTTTATCTTAATTTTTACATGGTTGTTTGGTGCATTAGTAGAAAATGGTGAAAATTGCTTATTTGTTGTATAAAATATATTTGAGGTGCTCAAAACAAGCCCAAAATTGCCAAATCGGATACATTGTGCAGAAAGGCCAGGTCAAGAGTACCCTAAATCGGCGCGTGTGCATGAATAATGTTATGAGAGTTCATGAAGCGAAAGTTGTATGTCAGGATCGTAGCAAATGGAAATCCGTGATCTCTGCCTGCCCCTCCAGAAAACAGGGGTGATTATATGTATATATGTATGTATGTACAACAAGCCCTTTTATTATACAACAAGACATAGTTTGGAAACGTTTTTATTTTTATATTCTATTTTCCCTTTTAGGCCTCCGTATTTTAAATTCATTTATATACGTAACATATCTAACTTTGAGTCAACGACTTAAACATTTGTGCACCAAAGTTCAACGCAATCGGCCCAGTAGTTTCGGAATAATTTTTAAGAAAAAAAAACCGACTTCAATGGGGGAGGCCGGAAAAAGATTATTATACTTAGATGGTGCACTCTTAGACAGATATACAATAAAATAAAAATGGCTATAATGTATGTTTATAATGGTAGAAGACTAAGTACCCTCAATTCCTCATGGAATCATGAAAAAACCTTGCTTGCTTGACAAACAAAACGAAGAGAACAAATCGCCAAACGTGAACTACGCGTCGTTGAAGAGTTCCGTTCTGATCATCATCAGCAGTTCCACTTCATCAAATGTCACTTTTATGAATGAAAATGCTTGATTAGTTCATGAAAATACTAAAATCACTATTTGTGTGCCTTTTACATTTGAGGAGTTCCCTCAATTCCTAATGGATCCCATCATCAGAACTCGAGCATGACAAAAATCAATCGTGAAATTAGAACTTGCTTAATAAACACAGCTAGGAGGACAAATCGCCAAACGTGAACTTTTTGTCGTTGATGAGTTCTGTTCTGATCATCATCAGCAGTTTCACTTCATCCAATGTCACATTTTTGGATGAAAATGCTTGACTTGTTGATAAAAACACAAAAATTACTATATGTTTGCCTTGAAGATTTGAGGATTTCCCTCAATTCCTCATGGATCCCATCATCAGAAATCAAGCATGACAAAAATTAATCGTGAAAATAGAACTTGCTCAACAAATACAGCTAGGAGGACAAATCGCCAAACGTGAACTTTTTGTCGTTGAAGACTTCTGTTCTGATCATCATCAGCACTTCCACTTCATCCAATGTCACATTTTTGGATGAAAATGCTTGACTTGTTGATAAAAACACAAAAATTACTATATGTTTGCCTTGAAGATTTGAGGAGTCCCCTTAATTTCTCATGGATCCCATCATCAGAACTGCGTTTTGACAAAAAAAGGACCAACTTGGATATATATACTTACAATCAAAAAAATAATTTTCCAAATCGGTTAAGAAATGACGGAGTTATGGACTAACAAACATTAAAAAAAAAAAACAAAAAAAAAAAACATACAACCGAATTGATAACCTCCTCTTTTGAAATTTTGAAGTCGGTTAAGGCCCTCTAGTTCTGTGAGAGTAGGTATTTAGCGCTGTCCTGGCGGTGCGTGAACAAGCCCGCGCGGACGAAGCGACTGTGAACTCGGATGACCCCGCTAGCTTCATACTGGTCACAGTATAGAAATATAACTGTATTTTGACTTAAGAAATGCATTAATTATGATTAAACTTTAGTATGTAATTGATATATTTTTTTAATAAGGTAGTAAATAAATAATTGCAAGTCGAACTTACGGTAAGATCCATTATAATGAAAAAAAAAAACAGAATTCGTAGTACATACCTACAACCCTGAAATTCGTTATTTTAATCTATGAAACCTAAGAACCTAAGAAATATGTCTTATACCCTTCTACTCGATTTGTTTAATAGGTCATGCAATTTTTTATCTAATTGTGTTATATTATACAGGCTGTTATATTTATTTATCGTGTGCGTGTTATCATCATCATGTATATGTATGTATGTATAACACTTTATTGCACAAAAAACAATAACAATCGAAAGAAAATAACAAAATGTAAAAGTACAGAGGCGAACTTATCCCTATAAGGGATCTCTTCCAGCTAATCTTCGAGAAAATGAGAAAAATAATTGCACAAACACGGATATTTAAGAAAGCAATAACAGATTATGAATACACGTAAAACTAATAAGCTTGTATACAATACGAGTATAACAACTATTCATGTAAATATATCATCATCATCATCATATCAGCTGATGGACGTCCACTGCTGGACATAAGCCTCCCCTAAAGAGTGCCACAATGACCGGTCCTGCGCCACCCGCATCCAGCGGACTCTCGCGACCTTTACCCGGTTATCAGTTCACTTTGTGGGGGGCTATCTACTCTGCACCTTCCTGTACGTGGTCACCACTCGAGAACCTTCGTCTTCGCCCCAATGGCCATCGGTTTTACGTGCAATGTGCCCCGCCCACTGCCATTTAAGCGATTCGGAGGGCTATATCGGTTACTTTGGTTTTTCTGCGGATGGCCTCATTTCTGATACGATCGCGCAGATATACTTCCAGCGTAGCCCTCTCCATTGCTCTTTTCTCTTGGTTACAGGTGTATAGTAGAGAAACACAGATAATTTAATAGGTTTCTATTGTGATGTCGTAAATAAACATATTTTATTGCGCTTACATTGCAAACGCTGGCTGAACCCTACGAGATAAATCAAAATAATGTACTAAAGTATTGTACAACTTAAAAAGGTCTACAAAAAAGTCGATTATAGTATATGTCTATCTCTTAGGGATAACCCACAATAACCATTTTTTATCCTTTACTTTTTACGAAAAATAATGGCTTATTTACGAAGCGATTTTAAGCAATACAGCATTAATCCTTTTACAATAAAATACCTTAAATACATTTTGCATTTTATATAGATCAATATGGCACTTGACAGCATGTAATTTAAATGAATATTTTTGAAGATATTACTGATTTAAAATGCAGGAACATAGCGGTTGCGGCGGTATCGGCCGGGTTGTATATAAATACATTCTGTAGTATATAAATATAATTAGTATCAGTATTGCACCCGTACGAAGCCGGGGCGGGTCGCTAGTATACCATAATCAACTTCAAGTTCGAGTATAAAGTGTCCAATAGTAACGACAGTTGGTGCTACATGGGCATTTGACATGACCTTCATCTTGTACATATTCAGCTTAAGACCAACTCTCACGGAGGTTTTACCAAGGTCATTGAGCATGGTACTTAAATCCTGTATGGTCTCAGCCAAGACTACTGTATCGTCAGCAAACCAAAGGTGAGTGATGTACTCGCCGTTTATGTTGATGCCTATTGCCTAGGCTTCTCCAGTCCAAAGTCTTGAAAACATCCTCCAGTGCAGCGGAGAACAGTTTGGGAGAAATAGCATCTCCCTGCCTGACTCGCGGCTACAACGGAATAGGTATCGAGTTCTGGTCCTGAAGTCGGACTCACATAGTGGCGTTGTCGTACAAACACTTCAGTACTTCGATAATAGCGGTAGTCTACTTGGCACCGCTGGAGAGATTGTAGTACAGCCCAGGTTTCAACCGAATCGAAGGCCTTCTCGTAGTCCACAAACGGCAAACAGAGGGCACAGGCAACAGGGTATACTCCTCAGTCTACTGTAAAACCGGACGAAGCGTATGGATATAAGTTGATAATGTTCGACTCTTCATATACACAGGCCCAGTAGTAGTGAACCACGACTGTCATAAAATTATACTAACATAGTTTTTTGACCGAGAGAGCGAAGCGTCTCCGTTTCAGCTCTCGACAAAAATTCTTTCGTATGTCTGTCTGTTCAAATGTTCTCCTCTACAGGTCGCATTTCTCAACCGATTCTCGTGACATTTTGTGAGCAGGTTCGATAATTATATAAGTATAGGTTTAATTATATTTTTGTCGACACGGTTTTTGTAAATTTTGAAATAAAAAAAAATTGCGTGGTCTACAGCTCACAGAGCCACTAGTTTTAAGCTTTATTGTAACAGCTAACGCTTTAGGAGCCACGAGCTTGGAAAAAACGTTAATTTAATTTAATAAAATACAGATATTTTTGGTGGTTAAATTTATTCGTCTAAAGTTATTAGCTCTCAAAGCATAATAAACTGTATTCTTTTAAAATAAATACCAGAAATTATTTTTACATAAAGATGATAAAAGAATCAATTGGTATATGAAATGATACCAAACTTGCCACGGTAGCTACCTGGGAATGGGTAGATTTATTAAAAGAAGATTAGCTAGAAAGATAGATAGTGTATAAATTTTAAAAGGATCGGCAACGCGAATTTGACACCTCTGGAGTTGCAGGCGTCCATAGGCTGCGGTGACCGCTTACCATCAGGCGGGCCGTTAGTTTGCCACTGACGTGGTATTAAAAAAAAAGACGGTCGGAATAAATGTGGTGAAGCTCATAGCTTGATAAAAATATTCATGTGCAAAGCAGTAGCTCTCTTACTACGAGTATATCTATAATTTCTGGTAATAAACATTTCATTTATAATTTTACCATGTTTGGTTCCATTTCTGCAGGGGTTCAGTTTAGTTCTTATACTGTCATTTCTATACTGTGGCACTATGACCATAATTTATTTGTTAATAAATACGACGTTTTTCGTTTGGGTTTTTATTGCCCTTATTAAATAACTTGCAACAATTATATAAATTCGTCAAAAACTACTTGTTTGGTGCACGAAACTGTCGCGGATAAAACTGACACAAGTCCGTTGTCCGTAAGCGCCAGCGCGCGACTGATCGGGCCTGCCGAGCCTCCGCGCTCGGCATTTTGTAGGTATTTAAACATATTAATTAATACAATCATTTTATCTTTTTAAATTCTGCAAAAATGTCTAGAAATACTGAATGGCTTTAGTTTGGTTCAAAAACTTTATTTAAAACATCAATAGTTTAGTCGTCAGATTGTAAATGCTTTACAAAAAGGAGTAACTTTGGGGTCTCTTTCTATCGAGCGAAGTTCATTAGATCGTGTAACTGAGTGCAACTTTGACTAGACTAGATCCTTAAGTAAAACATATAATTTTTTCAAATTTTTAAAACCCTTATTCTGCGTTTCAGTTTGTTTTTAGAAAACTCGAAAACGCTAACTCGCTTGACGACCTAGCCTTAAAAAATTGGCCGTGACCGACGCACGGGCGGACAGACAGACACATGAAGATCATATTTCATAGTTGTACTAATTACGAGGACAAATTTTCTATAATTATAACCATAGTGCACAAATCATAAAGTTTATATTTCGCCATGTTTTTTCCCGTATTTAGTACGATTGTGAACTAGGGTATCTCCATTTTTCCTTTTGAGGTACGTAGCCCTAAAAACGATATTGCTTTGACTGGTTTCAAGCCCATCGGCCACAACACATGTCAACTTGGTTCCCATAGTCAAGTCTTACGACACATCCATTGAAATAAAAGGCATGGTGCTATTCTAATCAGCCATCACACGGAGGCTTGTACGAGGTCTAGAAACCTCCTTCCCTATCTAAAACACCACGTTAAGCTTAATTAAAACATTAACTTTCAGATCAGAAACTAATTACAAAGGCTACATAAAATAATCATTCTGCTATCCTGTGGTTAGAGTCCGTTATCTGCTAGATAAAGCGTCCGACTCGGGAGTCGGTACAAATGGCTGCAAGTACCGAGTCTTATCGGAATCGCTTTACTTAACTACCTTGGCGTTAGTAAAGGACTTTTTACTGTACATACCTAAGATCTTTACTTATACTTCCTGTTATTGTGGGATATGAATTGACTTCAACTTTTATTAAAGCTATGAAAGTTTTCACCTTTTTAGGGTTCCGTAGTCAACTAGGAACCCTTATAGTTTCGCCATGTAAGTCCGTCCGTCTGTCCGTCCGTCCGTCCGCGGATAATCTCAGTGACCGTTAGCACTAGAAAGCTGAAATTTGGTACTAATATGTATATCAATTACGCCGACAAAGTGGTAAAATAAAAAGTGGAAAAAAATATTTTATTAGGGTACCTCCCCTATACGTAAAGTGGGAAGTGTTTTTTTTTTTCATTTTAACCCTAACGTGTGATATATTGTTAGATAGGTATTTAAAAATAAATAGGGGTTTACTAAAATCATTTTTTGATAATGTTAATATTTTCGGAAATAATCAATCCAGAAGTAAAAAAAAATGTGTACCCCCCCTCCAACTTTTGAACCATGAGTTTTAAAAATATGAAAAAAATCTCAAAAGTAGAACTTTATAAAAACTTTGTAGGAAAATTATTTTGAACTTGATAGGTTAGGTTAGGAATAGTTTTTGAAAAAATTACAAAAACTACGGAACCTCACACTGAGCGTGGCCCGACACGCTCTTGGCCGGTTTTATATCTTTAACTTTAACATTCATTTATAGTCAACGGAGGCTTGTTGGGTATATGACATGTAATCAGTAATCAGTCATTTATTTGCTAAAACATGGTACAAATAGGTGATTTTCTAACAATATATATATTCTTATTTATTTATATATTTATTCCATAAAATTGACACTTTACTGTCAAGCTACACGTGTTAACTGGAGAGAACAATATAAAAATATTACAAACATAACATTGCGAAGGGTATTTATTATTGCTAACATTACTTATATAAATTTTATATGCGTGTCGGGCCCCGCGCATTGCGCAATGTAGGCTTCCATGGCTGTCTGTCCTTGCTTGACATAATGCGGATTTAAAACGTCGAAAACTTATATTGACTCTGAATTTGACTATACTATTGATAACTAACAACCACCACCACCACCATATCAGCCCTAGGACGTCCACTGCTGGACATAGGCCTCCCCCAATTTCATGGGGGGTAAATGCCATAATCGCCACGCTTGGCATGCGGGTTGGCGATCGCAGTATCAACATATCTAAGTAATAAACGGATACTGTACAAAAGTTTGCTTTTCCAAGAGTACACTTCAGCTTTTACCCGTTAACTAGTAATGACTTTGTGGCAGCTTTGCTTTTAAATTCACTAAATATGTATACCACTACCAACCATGATTTTTTTCACATACCCAGTACCAACCGTTTAGCTGGTAGATAAGAGGACACTTTCAAATGAATATCACACAAACGAATAGCCCGATCAACAATAATTAATCATTTTTAAGAAAAAAAAACCGACTTCAATGGGGGAGGCCGGTGAAAGATTATCATACTTAGATGGTGCACTCTTAGTACCCTCAATTCCTCATGGAATCATGGAAAAACCTTGCTTGCTTGACAAACAAAACGAAGAGAACAAATCGCCAAACGTGAACTACGCGTCATTGAAGAGTTCCGTTCTGATCATCATCAGCTGTTCCACTTCATCAAATGTCACTTTTATGAATGAAAATGCTTGATTAGTTCATGAAAATACTAAAATCACTATTTGTGTGCCTTTCACATTTGAGGAGTTCCCTCGATTCCTAACGGATCCCATCATCAGAACTCGAACCGTTCTGATCATCATCAGCAGTTCCACTTCATCAAATGTCACATTTTTGTATGATAATGCTCGATTTGTTGATAAAAACACAAAAATCACTATCGTGAAATTTTCGTCGTTGAACAGTTCTGTTCTGATCATCATCAGCAGTTCCACTTCATCCAATGTCACATTTTTGGATGAAAATGCTTGACTTGTTGATAAAAACAAAAAATCACTATATGTTTGCCTTAAAAATTTGAGAAGTTCCCTCAATTCCTCATGGATCCCATCATTAGAACTGCGTTTTGACAAAAACGGGACCAACTTGGATATATATATACTTACAATCAAAAAAAGAATATTCCAAATCGGTTAAGAAATGACGGAGTAATAAAGTAACAAACATCAAATAAAAAAAAAAACATACAACCTAATTGATAACCTCCTCTTTTGAAATCTTGAAGTCGGTTAAAAAAGGCTAAACAGGCCGTCAATAAAAAAGATCATATTCTTTTTTATCGAGCAATCTAACGATACCCAACACTATATATGGGTTTTACAAGGACCTAAATGTAAATACAACTTTCTAGTATTAACGGTTACTGACCTAAGGCGCGGATATACTGACGGACGGACGGACATAGCGAAACTAAAAATGGACCATAATATATTCTATTAGGAAAATAAATTAAACATATAAACTAAAACTAGTACCAACCAGATGGTCAATACCGACCGGTATTTTTAGTCTGTATTTTATGAGTAGGTAGTTGAAATTAATATTTGCAAAAAATCCTGTTTACCGTTGTGAGGATTTTTAGAAAGAACACGAACTATATTTAAAAAAGCTATATACCGTTTTAAAGAACCAATATTTACTTATAGTCATAATTAGATTATAAATTTACGCCTCCCTATTTTTTAGAACATCTATTTAAGTAGTCGCGGGCGTTCATAGGCTGCAGTGACCGCTTACCATCAGACGGGCCGTACGCTTATTTGCCACCGACGTGGAATAAAAAAAGTAAGTACGAATCATAACTTTGCGTCTGATTGATGATCTATGATTGTAATTTTTTGGGACCATGCATGAGTGATAAAAATATATAAACGGTATTATAACACAACACTTCGATAAGCAAAAAGTCAGATACAGATTTCAATAGATAGTTTTTACTTAATCTAGTTCAAAGTTATACGCTAGTGCAATTTTTCAAAAATATTATTCAACGCGTCTAAAATTCCTCACAACAATGCAGTACAATGCAGTAAAATTGAACTAAAGACACTCAAAGTAACGAACATCATTCAACTTTGCCAACGGATGCGCCAAAAAGTCCGGCAAAGTTGCAACTCCAATTGCGCCACGCTCCAATCATGGCCGCAGTAAGCGGTTCCCATTTCCGACACTAGATGGCGCTGTGACTAAATTCCTCGATGGTTCGTATCTGAGGCGCAATCACCCTTTTGTGCTACTATTTGAGATGTTTCGAGACTTCATATCGCGGTTCGACCGTAATATATAAATTGAACTTTGTGTACAGAAACAAAAGATTTCTTTTTCAGTTGAATAATCTTTTCCTAAAGGATGTTTTCAAAATTAGTTGTTCTATTGTCACGAAAATTCGAAATGGTGGTCCTTCCGGCCTTTCAGTTGAACTAAAAATGCTTTGTAGTTGGGCACGTGATTCTTTTCAGGCAATAATGAAAGTTTGATTGGAATGAGATTTGGTACAAGTTTGGAATCCGATGGAATTCAGATCAAAGGTTGTTAAAGAAACGTTGAGGTAAAGGCCGATTTGGCTCATTGGATGAAATAGGCTCAGGTATTTCATTTTGGGACACAATAATAGAAACAGTTCTTTGTCAGCGTTCATTTAGAATAGGTATGTCCGCGAAAAGAATGTGAAATCTTTTTTTGTTTACTATTTATGATATCTATCCAGAATTGTACACTTTTATTGATCCGGTCCGAAACTTAGAAAAATAATAGTACATTACGATACAAGTGCAGATAACAGGAAATTCGCAACGAGTGGTGATAAATTAAAACACGACCGAAGGGAGTGTTTTAAATCGACACGAGTTGTGAATTACCTATTCGCACGTGTATCGCACAATGTTTTACAGTACATATGGCTCTTTAAAGTTTCGACACATGCACGTAATCTGCTGATTACCGCACTCGTGCGGTAAAGTAGCACCGTATGTACTGTAATAGTACATTACGATACAAGGGTTGTAAAACAAAGAAAGGCCGATATCGCAGATGTTTGAGGCCCGAGCCGCAGGCGAGGGTCATAAATATGCGATAGAGGGCTTTCTGTTTTACGACCCGTGTTTTGTACATAATTTTACGTCACCACTTGGCCAAAAGGTGGGTTTTTCCGGACGCTCAGCGTGCGGAAAAACGTGCTTTTTGGCAAGGTGTGGTGTAAATACTTTTATGTCCCTTACATTGCGTTCTTTTTAATTAATACACGTAACCCTCAATATAATTGCTTTACCCTAAATAATTATGAAAATAATTTTCAGGTTATTCCTATAATCGTAACCGACTAGAGTCTGAATTTTCCATATTGTGCCAACAAGGCACATAATTGACCGAGCGAGCGAAGCGTCTCCGTTTCAGATTCCGACAAAAATTCTTTCGTATATCCGAATGTTCTCCTCTACAGATCGCATTTCTCAACTGATTCTCGTGAAATTTTGTGAGCATGTTCGATAATTACATAGAATTATTATGCGAGTCAGTTTTCGGAATTTTTTAAAGGATCTACAGCTCACAGAGCCGCTAGTGTTAAATTAATTAGTTTTAATATACGATTTCAAGCTAACATGGTCACTAACAATATAAGTACTGTTCAAAACGGGATATGACAATGGTGCTTGCAACAGCGCCAAAATATCGGAAACTCAAGAATATTAACATACATGGTAAATATCCCGTTTTGAACAGTAATTCTATTATTAGTTCTAGTAGTAAATTAATTAGATAATCGTATAGTACTAGTAGGGCTCGTCACGGGTCAGTTTTATTAGGTTGGGAGCTCAGATGCCAGTCTCTTCAGTACAAACTAGTAACTATTAACATCAATTCTTGGGATTAGGCAGCGGACCCGGGTATGTCCTTAAACTACGACCAAGACCACCGGGGAATGGGCAGCAGCATTCCTAGAGTGCGGTGGAGATACTGCGATCGCCAACCCGCATGCCAAGCGTGGCGATTATGGCATTTACCCCCCATGAAATTGGGGGAGGCCTATGTCCAGCAGTGGACGTCCTAGGGCTGATATGGTGGTGGTGGTAGGCAGCGGACCCCTGGCGTCCATCAGGATGCCACTGTACTTGAATATTTGGACGGCCACTTTGGCTTATTGTTAGTAGTGACCCTGCCGGAGCCGGAGGTCCTGGGTTCGAATCCCGGTCAGAAAATTATTTGTGTATTTAACACGAACATTTTTTCCTGAGCCTTGGATGTTTTCTATGTATTTAGTATGTATTAATCTATATAAGTACACTACTGTCAAAAAAATTAGGACCAAACACAATTTTTGTTTAATTTTCATAAATTATCACGCAAACCAAACGAGGCAAAAAGATTGCAATTGGCTATTTCTCACAAGGATTGGACTTTTGCAAACTGGTTGAGAGTACTACGGACAGATGAATCAAAATTGAGTGGATAATCAACCAATGTTGATTATTTGCATATTTTGTGTTTGGTATTAAACTTTCTGATGGTAGTGTATGTATATCGTCGTCTAGTGCCCATTGTACAAGCTTTACTTAGTTTGGGACTAGATCGATTTGTGTAAGATTGTCCCGCAATATTTATTTATTTATATCGCACAAAAACCGATGTTTGACGGCTATAAAAAGTCAAGTCATGCTATCCCTCTCTACCATATTAGTGGAAGGTGTACGCAAAAAAAAACCCGCAAATTGTTGAGGACAAAACAAATATTTTGACCCGCAGTTTAAAAAAAAAATCCCTTAGTGATGTATGATAAAAAAATTCACAGATCTCGTGCACTACACGACCATCAAGGTACATTGAAAATGAACTCAACAAAATAAAAAATGCATTACATTTGCTAACGTTATGCCAATTTGGTTGATATATAATATGTCGCAGGAAGTCAACTAAGGTGCCCGTGGCAAATTTTGGAATTGCAGTTGCGTCAGCACCATGTCTTTTCCATGCTTATGTAGCGATTGAAATTATTGTTGTGATTTTTGATGTTGAAATGTGAGTCTTAGAAACGTCAAGCGATTGGCTTGGGTGCGGTCGGCGCAGAACTAGTACCGGAAGTTGGCTAACTTGATTGTCAAAAGTGACAGTTCACCTTACGAGAGGAAAGTGGGTGGGGTAGAAGGAGGGATGGCGCCGATGGCGGCCATGCCCACAGTCTTAATGGTGTGTTGAATCGAGATAGACGTTAAGCTAGTTCTGCGACGAACACACCACGTTTCTAACCAAAAGTAGTCTAATCCAGTTACATCCTTGTAATTGTAAGTTTTTGAAGTGATTGATATTGTCCATCGAAAATACACACCTAAACTACAATTACCGCGTCTTATTTCGTGGTTACCACTATGTACGGACCTCAAGTAAATGAACCCCCAGAAAGGGACTCGATAAATATATAAACATAGCTCACATACAAAATTCCTATTAAATTGGCAATTTTTTAAAGCGCAGCCAAGTTACGGTAACCACATAAAAAGGCATTTGCCACTTTATTAATATTCACGCAAGATAACGGCGACTTCAAATTAACTCGACCTCCAAACTCCGACTATAACTATAACAAGAATTTTCAAAGTCGAATTCAACATGACACCCTAGGCCCCAGGAGAAGGATAAATTATATAGGTATGATATCATAACCTTGATTATTTGTTTAATTTTCTCGCAATCGAAGTGAAAAGCAGATGTATAATTCATGTATAAAACTCATTTTATCCTCTACTTTATATCGACCCTTGCCTGCGGCTCGGGTCGATAAATTGTCTCGGATAAAATGGCTTGTTTTATGCAATCTCAATCAACTATTTTATTTGCCAAGGTTTTGGAAGATATTGGTCTTCCAAAACATCATTGACTTATCCACGAATTGCTATTTCCCGGGCACTGCAATAATGTGCTATTGTAGTCTCGAACTATAATTAATAATAATTTATTATAGAAACAATACATGTTTAATTTAAACAATTTGAAATATAAAACTAAAACTTTTGCTCATTTATTTATTTATTTAAAAAAATCAAATAAAACTATATCTAAATTTAAAATATGTTTAAAAAATTGGGCCCCCTAGGCATGGTTCCTAAGATGCTGGCAGCATTTCCTCTCTGAATCGCAACGCTAATGCGTTGAGCGAGGAAGTTGCCAGCTCTTCGGTCCCCTGTGGCGTCTACGAGCCTTTTGGAAAGCTCCTTGTGGAGCTGACGTGCACTGGGACCCCACGGGCCCAGGGTCTCTACACCAAACGGAACAAAACTGTATTCGGTGCCGAGACCCCTATATTTATGTTTTTTTAACTTTTCGGCCGCTTCGGCCGCCGCACCAGGTTGGTTGCTGGTTCCGTGGAGATGAGTAGGTGCCAAAGTGTCTACACAAGTAGCATCCCAAACTAGCACCTTACCTAGTCTCCACGGAATCAGGGACATTCCGTCCGGTCTCTTGCCGTCGTCTCTAGATATGCCAGTAGGCTCAAGAAGAGCTGGCACGTTGACTGTAGCCAGAGACCGGCGGATGATATCATTCAATGCGGCGTGCCTCGAAAAGCGGCCAGCGCTTTTCTGACAAAAAAGCCCGTGATGTCCCAGTGAGTCCACTATACTGCCGCAAGGACAAGTGTGTGGAGTACAGAGGGGGAGACCTAGTCGCAGACAGACAGATACCAAGGCGAAGGGTTTCTGGCTCCAGAAACGTACCAGTGTTTGGCGACGGGTAGGCGTGCAGCCACTCACCGGATTCCTTTGTGCCCGATGCCAGCAGTCTAGCCCGCTCCGCCCCTGTACTGTGGTTCAGGAGAGAGTTAAACGAAATTTTACATAAAACATCGTCCCAGCTCCTTTGGCAATGCGGATGATCTGGAAAATCCTTCCCCGGACAAAAACAAGACCAAGCGTTTCTGGCCTCCGCCAAGCCAGCAGCCCCACAGTTTGAGAGGAGACCCCGTAGGATTTTGCCTATGAGACTAGCTGAGCTGTGGATAGAGGACAAAAACGATGGCAGAGAAACACTGGAAATTCTTCAGGATGAAAAAGAACGGTATCCACATCACCTCCTAAAGTTCCATCATCCAAATACCAAACGTTAAATTTAGATTTTGTATAATAGGATTTATGGCCAAACTAAATATTGCGGGTCCAAGTGGGTCGCCCTGATGACAACAGACTTCTGAAGATAGTAAAACTAACTACAATTGTGTTGATTTAAAAAAAATATATTACCTACTAATAGTCGTTCTGACTTTTTGACTTCTTTCAAAAAGGTTAGGCTACAGCGCAAACCCTTGACCCGATCGTCTTTGTTTTAGGCTCAAATTGTAGCCGACTAAATTGTCCAGAGGAGTTTTGATCAAAATTTTGATATCATTCTTCGTTTCCAAAATATCGAGTGCCAAAATGAAAAAATCGGAGGAAATTGTTTTTTTTTTTCACTATTTCGTCCAAATTTTTTTCGTTCTGGACTTTCTCAAATAATTCTCTTTGCATCTTACACATCTCGTAAATACGCGTCTTTTGAGCCTAGTTTGAATATCATACCTTCACAACTCTCTGAAATATAAGGGGATCGCACTATTTCCTGAAATGGGACCCTATACTGGAGCGAACGAAAAGACATTTTCAATGTCAAAAACTCAATTTAATTCGTAAAGAGCTACCTAAGCATTTTGTCTGGTACTTTAAAGAGTTATAACACGTGTTACGAAAATAAAACACGGAAAGCAGTATGTTCCATTAGTGTGAGTCTGTTCGACCTGATGCAGTTCTATTACAGTAAATATTATATCTTACCGATGGTTTAATACTTCCCAGAAGTTTCATGCTGTCTTGCAGTTGTTTATACAATAACATATTATTTTTTATAATGTTGGCCTTATTTTCAGATATAACTGCATCATCATTTCCGTCGGCGACAATAGTTTCAAATGAATATCGAAGCAATCTTATTCTCACATACATTAAATCAAAAACTGCGATTCGAATGTAGTGGCTTGAATCAAGTATGATTGCGATTACAATCAAAAAACACACATGTATTGCACGAGGTAACCTATCGAAGTTTCGAAAATCCTTTGTCCGATTTTCACTTGTCCGAAAACGGTTGCTCGAATATTTATAATCCATATACATTGCTTACCATATTTTTTGAAATGTCTCTAGTTTCCTATCCCACATCTACATTTTCCCGAAATTCGATAACCAGAAGAACGGTTGCCAAATTTATTATTTGACAACCGATTTGTTAATCACCTTTACATAAATCCGATGCTACGCGAAATCGAAATGTCATTTTACCTTTTATCAGTAACCAGAAC
Organism: Notocelia uddmanniana; assembly: GCA_905163555.1. NCBI lineage: Eukaryota > Metazoa > Arthropoda > Insecta > Lepidoptera > Tortricidae > Notocelia > Notocelia uddmanniana. Next base: position 32,964,908 of record LR991055.1, read on the forward strand.
AACGGTTGCCAATTTTATTATTTGACTATCGATTTAGTAACCACCTTTTCGTAAATCGGATGCTACGCCAAATCGGAATGTCATTTTCCCTTATATTAATAACCAGAAGAACGATTCTCGGACAAGTGAAAATCGGATAAGGAAATTTTCGAAACTTCAATAGGTTACCTTCGATGCTATGCCGATGCTACGTGTAATTGAAATGTCATTTTCCCTTATATAATTTTACAGTGAATAATCGTCATAAAACATACAGATCTGTTAAACATTACATAGTGCCCTTTATTAGAAAAGTGTCTTAGGTTAGGTTGGTTATTATACCAATATATAGGAAGTAACCTTTTCGATAATATGGCCAGGCATATAACGGAAAGTCCAAAAAGGGGGGATGGGGGGCGGAGTCCCCCGCAAGGAGGGCTCGGGGGGGCGGAGCCCCCCGCATTAAAAATAAAACGGTCACCCAAAGGCTAGTTTACTTGGATAGGTTCGTTAGTTACCTTATGTCCCTTAGAGCGGAAATAGGGGCCCCGCGAAGCGGGGCTCCGTCGACTTGCTGGTGTAACGTGATAGCTTAAAAAGATACATGACAAATAGGACGGGGCGGGGAAGTCAGTAAATCAAAGCAAAAAATATTCACCCGGGAAAAACTTTGGCTAGAAAAGTGGGTTAGGTTAGGTTAGAACGGCGACCCTTGCGGAAACAAACATTTGCTAGGAAAGTAAGAAAGTATTGAATATAGGTTAATAAAACTATAAGTTTAATATTATATTTTTAATCATTATTTTGATATAAGGGGAAAATAATATCTCGGTCTGAATACTTTACGCCACAAAAAGTAGTTGGCAAATAATACTTCGGGATTTTAATACTTATAAGTGTTTATTCGAAACAATCAATTTCGATTGTTTGATATGGGGGAAAATAATATTTCGTTCAAAATACTTTACGCCACAAAAAGTAGTTGGCAAATGATACTTCGGAATTTTTACAAGTGTTGATTCGAATCATAAGCGAAATAAAATTGCAGCGAACTGAGAAGGAGAGAAAGTAATGAACAGGGAAACGTACTTTCGGGCAAACAAAATTTAGGCTAATTAATAAAATGGGAAACGTTTTCGGGGTATTAATAATCGACATTACATTTTTCGACTTTATGATAGGTAACCATTGCACGATTATGGAGCACAGGAGGAGTGAAAAGATAGATTAGAATGGAAATAGTAATTGTATGAAAAACAGAGTAAATTAACATATTGTAAAAGAATCCACTTAAGTGGCTGAGGTCTAGGATACTATCCACACGCTCAAGGCTCTGGCGATAGCGGGCGAAGCAAGGCACCTCCACAAAGAGAGATATCAACAAGCTAACTGTACATTCAAAAATCCAAATTAATGGAAATTCTGGAAGTAAAAAAAATGTCAGCACCAGCAGGATCAAAATAACTGAAAAGCAGTACAGCTTTATAAGAAACGTGACTGTCTTAGAATAGTTTAAGTAGACGAAATGTCCCAAGAGTAGTCGAATAATTAAAATAGTTTGCAAGGGCAAATATTTGTGCATTTTGTTTTTAATGTACTGTAGATATCTGCTATACATGACAAGAAATTTAATTGTTATAAACTGATATTAATTATTTTATCAACTCGGATGTCTTAAACACACGTTCTTCGTTGTCCGCTTCGTTAGGCTACAGCACTGCGACTGAATATTGAATACTGGATGAGGGGTTATCAAAGAGCTGATTACTTCGATCCAATACTATTTTAAACATTTCAAGGTAATTCCTAGAATCAATATCATATCTACCTGAAAGTTTCCAACCATTTCCTCAACTATATTATTAATGAGAAAGTATGGATGTTCCTTATAGGTATATACATCAGTAATATCACGCAAAAATGGCTTAACGAATTAAAATAAAATATTACTTGCTATATTTACTTAGCATAAAACATAAAACAATTTTTAAAATTAAAAATGGATGGGATGGAACTTGATACACGAGAACAAACTTGCGAGTAAATGATTGTGAATTGTTGGAAACAATTTTCTTTTAAAATGTGTTGTAAAATATCCATATTTTACAATGTGTTTTCTAATACATTAAATAAATCATATTTCATAGATACCAAGGGCCGCAATTCCTTTCACAATATTTAAGTGTGTAGTGACCTATTTTCATGCATCTGATGATCTGATTTTCGAAGACAGAGTTATAAGTACTTTGAGAATGTACATACCCATGGAATGGATGGAATCGCAGCCAAGTAACACTTCACTATAATATTATAACAATATGTTTTCTTTTACAGTTCAACTTTTGAAGGTGACTATAATACTAGGTAGATATAAAATCATTAGCATTTCAATTAAAAATTGCAGTGCCACGTTAATCATATTTCTACGGTTAAGAGGTTACGGTTATTTTATATTTATTGCGTTAATCATATTTCTACGGTTAAGAGTGTTGCGCGTATGCAATTGTGCATATAATAAAAATAACGCTTTTCTAACTAAATTTAAAGTAATTTATACAGCTGTAGGATAATAATGGAATAGGTAAAAGTAAGGCCGATATAAGACAGAGGCAGTGAAGTGTCCATTTCTATGACCCGCCAGATCTGGACACGGAACGGACGCAGCTCCAAGTATCTGATGGCAGTCCGTAACGCCCGCAGCAGCCTGGCATCTAGACATGTAATAAAACCAAATAACGGTCATTATTTACCTTAGAGCAAAGTAAACTAAAAACTCTAAATTTCTGTCGTTGAACAAGTTATGTACCTCGAGCAGTAGCAGAGTAAATAATCAACACAATGTGCAGCAGACGAAATCTTACAGTCTTTGGAAGACTCGGACTTCTTTTAACGGCACCAACGTCTCGGTTTACATTCAAAAAGCAGCGATACACAATCCCATGTTTATTTAAATTTGTATAAAGCAAAAGTGTCTGTTCAAAGGGGTCCCAAAAAAATGCCACTGAATACTCGTTAACACACTGTATTACATCAAAGCACAGGATACTTTCTATTGAACTTGTACAAAAAATATAAATCTACTGGCCAGGGGTCATTATTCCAGGAAAAATCTTAAACGCGCGTTTCAGAAAACGTCGCAGAGGGTACAGCGCCATCTAGCGGTCAATTAGATAATCATTTTTGAAACTGACACATTAGAATGATACACGGCTGAACAGTGTCCGCAAATGAAATTAAATGCTGCTGCACGAAACGTGGATGCGTTTGTCATATTTGTTGATAATTTAAGTAACTATTCATAATTAACATTATTTTGTGTGACCAGCTCCCATCAAAATGTGAATAAATAAAACTATCAATGATGATTCATCACTGATGACGTAGCAGACGCTAAAGATGTTTTACGCCATATTTAGCCTGTTTGACTTAAGAGTTCTAAGATTTAATCCAGTGTGGGTAAGTATAATAAGGAAATTTAAATATTAGTCTAAATAATTTGTTACCTGTGCATAGCCGGAGCTGCTTAGTCAGTATCCATGCTATTTTATCGACTTCGTTTGATGTCAGCTCGACAAATAATACTGGTGAACAAGCTATGATTACAGCATAAGCAACACCATGTAGAACAGTAGCTAATAAAATATTCGGACCCTATAATGGAATAAAATTTCTTAATAATTCTGTCTGCTGATCCACTTAAAATAGATTATTACAATTTATTTGTTTTGTTTACCTCAGAATTAACTGCATCCGATAATAAATTATTCAGATTCAAAACAGAATTCGTGAATCGAAATACCAAGAATGTAAATAGCTGCAAAATCACATATACACGTTCAGTAGTTTAATTGTAATGTTGGATCTAACTGTTTTACAAATGATAAATTCGTTCAATAACAAACAAACTAAGGCAAACACAATCTTAATATCTAAAAATAATGTCCCGGGTGCTGTTACGAAGGCCTTCGGGCGGCTTGAGAACTTCTAACAGTCACATTGCCCACTCACTTGATAAGCCTAATCCCAATAAGGTCTAGTGGTCCCCTTGAGTTGGAAGATCAGATGCAGTCGCTTCATTAAAAACTAGTGCCTACGCTAATTTTTAGGATAAGGTATTAGACCCTGGGCATCCTTCAGAATGCAACTGTACTGGAATAACATTACCATAAAGTAAATGTCCCAATGCTTCACATCTTAGGAGTTCGTAAAACCATTTTTCGCTATTTTGTTAAACTTGTTAACGTTGTTTCTCACAGATAAACTGCATTTATACCACTTTTAATGCATTGTGCATTTTGCTACTTTAATTCGATTTAGAATTATCTACCTCAATGCATAGCTAAGATTGAAGAGTCCGTTAGCGAGTGTCGTGTACCGCCCGCCCTTGCGCCTGCCCCTTCCCCAACTTCGTGAATGTATTTTTTTTTTTATACTATAGAAAAAAACGTAATCTTCCACACATATTGATTAATTTATTTTGACTTTCATTACTTTCCAAAGCAATTTATTATCATTACATTCCATCCGAATTTAATTCTTTACATTTTGATCCTTTTATTTTAAAATGAAAATATGTTTAAACATCAAGCCTCCTAAAAATTGTCTCCATATTTCAAACTAGCTTTTGCCCGCGACTTCGTCTGCGTATAATTCGTTCTCGCCTTAGAATGATTTGTTTTCCCATACAATCTTTCTCAAGCTCAGGTGGACACCAGGAACTTAGGGGTGACATGTTGGAGAAGGAAATCCACGAATAGATCGGACTGGAGATATTTGCTTGACCAGGCTAACCCAGGGCCCACCCGCGGCTATAACGCCTCAGATGATGATGATGATACAATCTTTCACCCTTCTTTATACCCTCTTCAGAAATGATTACAGTCAATATGATATTCCCTAGAAATCCTATTGTTAAAACGAATGATTAAGTGCTTATTAATGTACCGATTCTAAACGAATGAATCTCGTCAAAACCATTACATGTACAATGAGAAAAGTCTCACTACGCAGTTCTGCAGTAAAACGTTATCCCAATAGAGCGAGTTCTTCATGTAAGTATGATGACTGAAGGTCGGAAGCAGAGCGGTAAGGCATGCGAGAATAATCACACAGAGCGGGCTTCTCATGAAAGGCTGAGGGCCGAAGGCCTGAAGCAGAGAGGCGAGACACGCGAGGCTGAAGACCGAGCCTCCCAACAGAGTAGATTCTTCATGTAAGGTTGATGACTGAAAAGCCGAAGGAGAGTGGCAAGGCATGCGAAGCCGAAGGCCGAGCTAAGTCGTCGCCGAAGATCCAGTTGCCATATTAATGAGGGTAAATTATACTCCCTTCGTTCGTTTTCACGTAATGCCTAGACATATAAACAGACAGACAAACAGACACAAATTCTTAAAACTGTTAAAACGATTTCCGTTATCGATTCTAAGTATCCCCAGCCAACTTTTTTCGAATATCTCCGATGTACAGACTTTCGACCCTCTTCTAAGTGTACATCTAAAGGATGATTCAAAGTAGACCGTTCCGTGTCCGGGCCGGCCCGTTTTCTATGACAGCAAACGCAACGGCCGGCGTATTTCTCTAGAACAAAACGGGCCGGCCCGGACACGAAACGGCCTACTGTGAATCATCCTTAAGATGCTCCAACTGTCTATGCTGACCATTGGGCTGCCCTTATGGTGTGAAGGGTCAACAATTACGTAAAAAATAACGCACGACAAAATTAAATGGTACACCGACGATACAAAGTGTGCATTGAAACAGCTGTTTTTGTATTTAAGCATATGAATAAAAACAATGCCAAAGTATCGCAAATGCATTTTGATGTACACGCAAAGTAGAACTTATTGCGAAAAGGTAGTGCTCAAAAATAGCGTCTACAATCAGAAGGAATTATGATATTTCAGTTTTCACATAATGAATCGTCAACTTGTTTACAATTCTGCTATGCTTTAAGTTAAATTTCTTGACACGCTGTTATACTCCCAATTGGCTGAAACTTAAATCGTAGAATGGCGTATGAGGATATACAACCCTGCTTCATAGACCTTACTTGCATCCCCGATTTAATATCGCTTTCATGGAACATCATCGGGACAAAAAGTACGCTTATAATATATATAAGTGAATCCAGATTATATACTATTAGCATACAAATCATCTTAATCTGTTCAGCCGTTTTTGCGTGATTCAGTGACAAACATCCAAACATCTAAGCATTCGCATTTATAATATTAAGTAGTGGGATTATGGTATAAAGTGAGTACACCTGAAGTGAACGGCAAAAGTAACATTGTAATTACATGATTTTATATAGGTTACAAAGTTATATATGTAGTTTTTGAATCTAGAAAACGGAACAAAAATTCTAAAAACTGTTTGAACGTGTTATGTTATCGATTCTAAGTATCCCCAGCCAACTTTTTTTCGAATATCTTGCATGTACAGACTTTCGACCCTCTTCAGATTTATTATATGTAAGAAGATATAGAAGACTTCTTCTTCTTCGTCTTTGTTTTATATCTGTTAGTACACTACATGTACACAGTAGTTTTCCTATGCGACTGTTTGTGTTCTGAATAAATCAATAAAAAAAGAGAATTTCCAAAAAAAAAAACTATCATTATGTCTGGAGGTTCGTTCTTACAAGGTTAGTTTGAAGCTAGGGATTAAAGGGATAAGCTCACCCTTCTTCTTCTACTTTTAGTTTACCGGCCACAATAACACCAATAATGTGGTTTTATTCTTATTTATTTATTTATTTACTTTATTTGGGGCATCAACAGCAATACAATATGAAAAATACAAAACTTAAACTACAATAACAATAGCCAATGACAGATGTCCACAAAAAATGCAAAACACAAATCCAACCTTAGTGGTAACACAGAAAATAAGAATAATAATAATGCACAAGTGTGTGTGAGCGGGAATGCGTGGATTATAGTAGTGTGTGTATGTTTCTTTTTTTTTCATTTTGGCGGTTTTTATGTACAATATAGCAATAAATACATACCACCACCACCACCATATCAGCCCAAGAACGTCCACTGCTGGACATGGGCCTCCCCCATATTCACGGGGGGTATATGCCATAATCGCCACGCTTGGCATGCGGGTTGGCGATCGCAGTATCTCCACCGCACTCCGGGGATGCTGCTGCCCATCCCCCGGTGGTCTTGGTCGTAGTTTTAGGACATACCCGGGTCCCCTAAATACATACAATACTTTCTTATTATATTACATGTCATGTCTCACCGAGGCTTGTATTCTTCCTAGAAGTTCGATGCTGTTTTGCAGTTGTTTATACAATAACATGTTGTTTCTTATCATGTTGGCCTTATTTTCAGATATAATATTCTCGTCGACAACAAAAGTTTCAAATGAACTTCGAAGCAGTCTCACTCTCACATACATAAAGTCAAAAATTACAATTCGAATGACGTGGCCAAGATCAATGATAAATATGATAACATGACTAAAAAACAGAGTCCAAGCGGTGTAATGCTGGGTTAAGTACGTAAAGCATGAAGAAAACGCGAAAGCCTTTTCAAGTGTGAAACCAATAAATATTACGTAAAATAGTCCACTGAAATGACACACGCCTAATACGCTATCTACACGCTCAAGGCTCTTGCGGTAACGAGCGAAGCAAGGCGCTTCAACGAACAGAGACACCAACAAGCTAACAGTATATTATAAAATCAAAAAGAATGTACACTTTGGAACAAATTAAAATTTTACCACCGGCAAGATCACAATAATTATAATGCAGTATAGCTTCGTACAAAATGAAATTGTTTTTGATACGTTCAAATAGACGAAATGTCCGCATATCAAACGAAAAACTAAAATGGCTTGCAATGATACATATTTATTGAAACTGTTTTTGAAGTATTGTAAATATCCATCAGACATGGCAAGAACAGTAAAATAACGAACGAATCTAATATTCAACACCTAACGTGTTTGAATTTTTTTTTTAATTTTGATATACCGGTGTCTTCAAGTTATATATTTCCTTAAACACACGTTGTTCACTTCAGCTTTGTAAGGCCAATAGTAGCGGGACTGAATATTAATTAATTACTGGCATGATATGCTATCGAAGACTGACTTTCAATACTAATTTTGTTTAATACATCAAAGGTTTATTTTTAAAACCGATACAATCAAATTATAGGTATCAAACATGTTCTACAAATGATGAATGTGAATTGCAATGTTTGTTATTAAAAGACGTAATAACGCATATTCAATAACCTTGTTTAAAATATAATTTTCGATAATATTATCCCCAAAACTGTCTTGCAAAGTACCTTATGCAATAAGGAATGGAAGTTAATACGGTACGGTTTTTCGAAATATTCCCATATTTGGAGCTGCCCGACGGGAGCCTTGAGAGGGCGCAGTACGCTCGGTCTGGCTCGGTTCTCCATACAAACGTATTTACCCTCTCATTTTAAAACGCCATGCTAGAATAACATGAAAATTTGTATACACACTGTATGGAGGTCGTATGACTTGAACTGTCAATGTCATTGCGTACCACAGATTCAACCAGGCTTTTTTTAAATATTTGATAGACTTCGAAATGACTTAGTGGTCTGATACGGGGCAGACGCGAGTTGATATAAAATATTTGTATTTTTTAAAAATATATGGCGCAACCGAAAAATCTGAAACTTTTTTCTGTTAATGGCGACGGTTATTTTATTCCTACCAATACAAAAATAATCAAGGACTCTTAAAAATTTCAGACATTCCCTATTGGGCTCGTACGGCGTCCATTATATAGCACGTGCTCTGTTGTCGAGTCAGGGTAGTATCGTTTGCGCGTCAACAACGTCAGGGCGGTTGAGCACTAGCGGCCAGCTAAAGGCCGAGCCACACCGAATGCGTGCGCAGCACGTGCGCGTGTGCGTGTGCGTGGCGTGCGCGTTATATCGTATGAAATGTCATAGTAGATGACACACCGCTTGCGTGGCGTGCACGCGTGCTGCGCACGCAAGCGGTTTGTCATCTACTATAACATTTCATACGATACAACGCGCACGCCACGCACACGCACACGCGCACGTGCTGCGCACGCATTCGGTGTGGCTCGACTTTAAGTTTGCACAGTGGGCCCACGAAAATGATGAGCACTTTAGTGCTTTGTCAAATTAAACCAGAATACTTATGACATTTAAGTCTAAACGAATTTTCTTTCATTTCGATGCGACAAGGTTCCAAGTATGCTCAACATTTTCGTGGGCCCACTGTACCCAATTTTTGGCTTTTGGTTTGCTCTTAAAACCGGTTCGAATGGCCATAACAAATAGTCAATTAATCAAATGATAAGCTTAAAAAAATTAAATGGATCTTTGTCCGAATATATTAAATATAACCAAATTTTTTTAATCTCGAGAATACCTATTCCAATTTCATATTAAAATATCAATTTCAATATTTCCTCATTATATAAGAGACGCATAGCACGCAGAACCGATGGCCGTTGGGGTGGAAAGGTTCTCAAGTGGCGACCACGTACCGGAAGGCGTAGCGTGGCCCCCCACACGGTGGACTGATGACCTGGTGAAGGTCGCGGGTGTCCGCTGGATGCGGGTGGCGCAGGACCGGTCATTGTGGAAGTCTTTGGGGGAGGCCTATGTCCAGCAGTGGACGTCTTTCAGCTGACATGATGATGATGATGATATAAGAGAGTAAATTACATGACAAGTAAGGTGCCGCAGCGTAAAGAAATCGTACAGAAGTGTTATTATTAAGGCCGATTTACTAAAGAAAGCGTACTGCTGTTCGTTTTCATCATCAACATGGGTCTCTTACCTCCCACTGCTGGGCACTGGCCTCCTCCCATGGATGAGAAACTGAAAAATATTGCATAAATATATTAAGTACAAAAAATATTAAAAGGACAGGGGTTTCGAATTGATTTCTGCGCGACTTTAAAATTTAAAATTGAATCCGTATTGGTATTAGACCGTTCGTGGCCCAGAGCGGCGCCCATGTACCGCGTGCGGTATGCGAGTTTAAGCAATGTTGGGCGGGGTCAGTCCTTGGATGGGTGACCGCTTTGGAAGGCACGCTAAGCCGTTCATCCCGGCTCCTGTCTATGATAGCAGTCGTCAAGCCAAGTTAGAGGCCTTAGGGTGCCTTGAGAACTTCTAACAGTCAAGTTGCCCACTCACTTGACAAGCCTAATCCCAATAAGGTTTAGTTTCCCCCTTGGGTTGGAAGGTCAGATGGCAGTCGCTTCCGTAAAAACTAGTGCATGCGCCATTTCTTGGTATTATGTAGTGGACCCCAGGCATCCTTCAGGATGCAACTGTACTGGGAATAACGCTAGGATGATGATGATGATTCGTATTGGTATTATAACTGTAGGCCTGTTTAGCCTAGTTGGTATTGACACTGCCTCCGAAGCTAGAGGTCCCGGGTTCGAATCCCAGCTAGGGCATTAATTGAACACGGATATTTGTTCTGGGATCTTGGATGTATTCTATGTATTTAAGTATGTATTTATCTATACAAGTATGTATATCGTCGTCTAGTACCCATAGTACAGCTTTGCTTAGTTTGGGACTAGGTTAATTTGTGTAAGATTGTCCCCAAATATTTATTTATTTATTTTATTTAGTATTCACTAGGTGCCTGGAAGGCTTGACAGGGGGTGTACCTATTAATGAACAAACTGAGAACCCCTCTAATGTTCCAACTGTCGGACCGTGGATCCGTGTTATTATCTACCTAATACTTAGTAAATGCTTGTTTAAAATCACGTGGGTTGCGCAAACTTTCGTACAATTCCCATTCCGATTTCGACTACTACTTCTATTTCGAGGACTAGTTCGATTTGTGTAGTACTTACTTATTACTACGTACGTACTTATTTATTAATTAAAATAATAATTTATGTACATACCCGATACCCGACCAAATCGGAGACATTCTGCAGAAAGGCCAGGTCTAGAGTACTCTAAATCGGTGCGCATGTATGAAGAATGTTATAAGATTTCATGAACCGAAAGTTGTATGTCAGGATCGTAGCAAATCCATGATCTCTGCCTACCCCTTAGGGCGTAGGTTTAGCGTATGTATACCCGATACCTGCAGTAACAAGTTTCAGTACTTTTAATCTTGCCAGTATTTTGTGTTAATGACTCATGTCTCTCGACATTTCCCGGATTAATAATAACGAAGCTTTTGCTCTTTGGAACTTGTACTCGTAACTCATCCGTGGCAACTGGAACTGGTAACTGATATAGCTGCTCCCCCTACACTCCTCAAAACTTATTTTTGTTATGGATAGTCCATTTATCGAGGAAGGCTTTAGGCTATATATGATCACGCTGCGACCAATAGGAGCGAAGTCGAGGGGAACAGCTAGTTATCAATATAAATGTTACAGGAATAATGTGATTTTATCCATATATTCAAAACATATATTTTTTATATTCAAAACACGTTTCTAAACTAAGCTCGTACAATGCTCCGATAGCGCTGTACCCATGGCGTCCCATTTCTCCCGAATTAATGGGATTGGGACGGATAAACGAGCGTTGTACGGAACCCTCGGTGCGTGAATCGGACTCGCACTTGTTTTTAATACAACGAAGGTGGCTAGAGTGTACGGCCTGCCTGGTGGTAAACAGACGCCGTAGCCTATGGACGCGTGCAACTCCAAAAGAATCTCAAACTCGTTGCCAACCCTTTACTAACTTGAGCATTCGGTGTGTGACAACTAGAACCATATGAAGTAAGAAGAATCTGGAAATAATCGTGTAAATAACGTTCTTATATCAAGCCGACACCAAAAAAAAAACCATTTAGAGAATTCTTAAAAAAGCAAATCGGCCAGTTGCAATGCAACGCACACATGCGCTAGGGCTGTCTACTGCCTACATCTAGACCTAGTATCAACGGTTACTGTCTGATAGCTGCCGCGTTCAGTGCCACAGCGCCGTCGACCCACGCAGCACGCGGCTAGGTGACAACCCTAACTTTTTAAACTTTTTCGCGTTCGAATTTCAAATTTGAACTGCGGTCCGTTGTTTGGCGTTATATATTTAATCAAACTTTTTTAGTGCGTTTATGAGGGTAGGTTTAAGATTAGAAGCTAACTCAGTTGGTTGTGAAAACTAGTTAGTGTGTAGAAAGTATTTATTGTAGGATTTGTATTGGTGTCTAATTAATCGTATAAAAGTAGTTCAGTTAAATTAAGGTGTATTGACTGTTACCTGCGCGAAACTGCTGTGTTGCTGTTTAGGTAAGTTTTTTAAAATATATATTTAATATAACGTTTTCAGACTTACCGCCATCGACTTGATTTAAAGTCAGTACATTTAATGGCCCACATGCCATGACTTTAGATCGAGTCTATGTCAAGGCAACCTTCTTTCAATTTGATACAAAGATTTTGGCGTGTGAGAAAATTTACGGAATCTACTGTTGCGATGAAAAAAAATTATACTTGCCTGGTCTTTTCCCGCGATTCCCGGAATTCCCGGGATCCCGGGATTTTCGTAACTTTACGAACAAGCCAGTCCCGGTGCTGAAAACCCTACCTGAAATAAACACCATATAAACTTCAAAACTATACGTTACCTAACAAACTTGCAGAATGGAGATTTAATTACAGTTTTTAAACTAAAAAACCCGGTTGAAGTATGTAACTTTTTCCACGCGTCGGTGCTACGCCGTAGACTCGTAGAGACTCGTAGCCGCTACGGGCTTCAAGCGGCGCGTAGCAGCACCGCAACTTTTTCAAGTTGCTGAAGCACAGCTTTATACAAATATACACGTAATACACATATACTAAGAATTATATTTCTCCATACATAACGTTATACGTACCTGTCCCTGTACCTGTACATGTTTTTTTTTTTTTTTTTTTTTTTTATTTATTTATTTTTTTTTTTTTTTTTTTGAATCTACATTTTGAATATTCTGCATTTATTTATGAACTTAGATTAAAAACTATAGTCTCGATGAAGTGTACTATGTACTACCCAAATTTTCTATTCAAAACGTTTAACGTCTATAAAAAAAACTAATGATTATGAACAAAAAATAAATATACTTTTACCGATTAAATAATGATAATAAAAAAGAGAAGACAAATGTATGACCACGAAACAGAACAGAACATCATTTCGACCCCGTCGTTGAAAACTTCTAAATGGATTTCCTAAAAGGCAAATCAAATCGTAAATGAATTTTGAAATTGATATATATATATTTCCCAGTTATTTCATTTCATTTACATATACATAGTTGGATATGAAATAAAAAAAAACTAATAAAACATTACAAATAAAAACACAATCTAAAAATACTAACCTATACCTACCTAATGGCTAAGTGTATTACAAAAAGAACACCGCCTCCAGCAGGTCAGACTGCGGCATGGACCCCATTACACTGGCGGCATTACCTCTCTGAATCGCTATAGAGATGCGTTACGAGAGGTAAGCACCAGCTCTGGGGTCGCCAGATGCTTGGACCAGCCGCGAAGACAAGGCCTTTAACCTTTTGAACGCCACGGTCGGCCATAGACGTCGACGTAAAATCGTCACCCCGACGCCAACGACGGCAACGGCCGACATTTTTTTTAATGATAAACTACTGAGAAGCTGCCCAATTTTATATTGGCATTATTTCTTTACACATCATTTTTTTACCGTTGTGGCGTCAGGGGCACGGCGAATTACTTTGACGTCTGGCGGCGAAAAGGTTAAGAAGTTTTTCATATCTGCCGACCGGCCCTGGCCCCAAGGTTTCCACGGCAAGCGCCAATCGTAAATGAATAAAAACTTTAAACACAGTTATACATAGTAAATTAAAAATAAAATTGGCTGAAATGTCTCCCGTTTAAATGTGTGAAGTTTATAAAAAACACCCATGATTCAAAACTGAAAACATAAATAGAAATGACGCGGAATTGGGTGCTTAATATAAGTATATTTTAGAGGATGACGTAAATAACTACCCCGCTTTTTCCCCCGCTAGGTTGTCTGGAAGAGATTGCTCTTTAGCAATAAGACCGCCTGTTTTTTACCTCTAGTTTTAAGTTTTATGCGCTGTTATAATAAGCTATGTAATTTATTGAGGTGTGCAATATAGAGTTTTTGTATTGTATAACTACCGCCGTTATGAATTTAAATATTTATAAATTCACGCCTGTTATCCAAATAGGTGAAAACACATGGAATTTAAATTCAGTGCCAGTTTTAGCGATTGCAGATTTAAAAATGAAGAAAATGTGATTTTGCAGTGCGAGGGTTGTTAGCCCATCAGCCACAAAACACTTTTACCCGGTTCCCTTAGTTGACTATTAAGATACCCATGTGGAAGAAGGAGGTAGTGCTATTGTAATTCAATATCATACGGGAAAATTGATACTACTGGTTTTCTCAAAAGTAACACAAGATTTGCAATTTAATAGTACATTACTACAGAGGCCGGGACGAAAGGGGTTGCCGGCCGAAGCCATGTAGACGGCCGAGTGAAGCGAGGTCGGATAGGTCTGAGGCGGGCAACCCCATATTTCCCGCCGAGGTATGTATAGTGTTTTTCTCAAACATGCAATGAAATAAACAACAAAAAAATCAAAGTTTTAATTTTAATACGCATAGTGGCAGAATGTCATGATGCCTGTGCGACAAATTTATGTGGAATGGAAATTAAAAAAAGGACATTGCCGGCCTAGGCCTGCAAGATTTGTATGAAATTCCATTAACGACCTCTTGTCCTAGCCGCACCTGAAACGTCATACTTCGCAGCCTATTAAGTATAAGGAACATAAAATCAATATTTCATTGCACGTTTGAGAAAACTAATTTTGTATTAAGCAGTAATGCTGTCCTCGCCTAGTGGTTCCGGCAAACCAGAGGCGTGAGTTTGATTCCCGTTTGAGGCAGCGTGCGAAATCATGATTCGTTTTTCTTTTTATTTATTATCTGTATGGGAAACTTTATTTTTAGATAAAAAACAACATCCACCACCACCATACGAGTATCAGCCCTAGGACGTCCACTGCTGGACATAGGCCTCCCCCAATTTCATAGGGGGTAAATGCCATAATCGCCACGCTTGGCATGCGGGTTGGCGATCGCAGTATCTCCACCGCATTCTAGGAATGCTGCTGCCCATTCCCCGGTGGTCTTGGTCGTAGTTTAAGGACATACCCGGGTAAAATAAATTAAATCCTTACAAATCTAAAAACCTAAGTCCAAAGTTGGCCCCTGTGGCATGGTGCCGAGGATGCTGGCAGCATTTCTTCGCTGGATCGCAATACTTATGCGTTGGGCGAGGAAGCCGCCAGCTCTTTTGTCCCCGGTTACATCGACCAGCCGTTTAGCTAGCTCTCGAAACAGTTTCTGTGCTGCAGGGCCCCACGGACCTTGGTTGTTGTCGAGACTCTTGAGTCTCGACTCCAAAAGCAACGAAGTTGTAGTTGGCGTCGAGACTCCTGTATTTGATACTCTGTATTAAATAATATTATAATACGGATATATTTTAAGGGCATTTTTACTCAATAGTATATATACCCTTTTCTCAGCATTTGAAAGCTTTGGGTTTTTATAACTTCGAATCATTAGGACTCTTGATTCTGATAAAGGAAGAAGTGTCCGTATCCTTATTCTCCTGTGTGACGTTTTCCCATACATGTTGTATAGACCGTTACATTAGGAGAAACATAAAATGCATGAAAGACTACATTTTTCTATATCAAAATCAGTCAAACGAACCGAAACAACAATCAATGATTCAGAACAGTAGAAACCAAAGATTTCCAAATCATCATCATCATGTCAGCCGAAAGACGTCCACTGCTGGACATAGGCCTCCCCCAAAGACTTCCACAATGACCGGTCCTGCGCCACCCGCATCCAGCGGACACCCGCGACCTTCACCAGGTCATCGGTCCACCGTGTGGGGGGCCTGCCCACGCTACGCCTTCCGGTACGTGATCGCCAACGGTACGGTACGATTTCCAAATGCTCATTAATAATTAAATAATACACTTTTTTAGTAAAAACACCATAAAACTGTAACCAGCATTGTGTAGTTGCATTATAGGATTTTTACTAAACATACCATTCTGCAATCGAATTTAAAAAAATATACCATCCCAGTTAGTACAGTACATACACACACACACACACACACACACACATCAGCCCTAGGACGTCCACTGCTGGACATAGGCCTCCCCCAATTTCATGGGGGGTAAATGCCATAATGCGGCATGCGCATTGGCATGCGGGTTGGCGATCGCAGTATCCCCACCGCACTCTAGGAATGCTGCTGCCCATTCCCCGGTGGTCTTGGTCGTAGTTTAAGGACATACCCGGACAGTACATACGTGTTATTACAATTAATTACAAAATATACCGGCCAAGTGCGTGTCGGGCCATGCTCAGTGTAGTATTCCGTAATCGCCCAATGACTTGATAAAAAAAATCAATCAAGTAAAAGGGAATTCCTTCGCGGCGTTTCATATTGTATTTAATTAAGAAGGGAAGACATTTTACGATAAGTAACTCAAAAACAGATTAACTGATCATGTCCGCTATAGTTTTCGTTGAAAGTCTTTATTAAGCTTTACTTTTTGTCTTTTTTTTGTCATATTATTGGGCCCATAGTTCAAAACTTAGAGTCCCCCTTAGGGCACATTTTTCTTTTTCTTTTGGAGTGATTATTTCCGAAAATATTCGCTTTATCAAAAAATGATGAAGACCTCTATTCGCATAGTGTTTACGAAAAAAAAAACATCCCCACTTTACGTGCAGGGGAGGTACCCGTAAAAATTTTTTTTTAGATTTTATTTTACTAATTTGTGATATTAATTGATTTATATATTTATGCCAAATTGCAGTTTTCTAGCACTAACAATTACAGAGCTAAGCCTCGGACAAACAGACAGACGAACATGGCGGAACTATAAGTTGACTACGGAACCCTAAAAAAGGCAACATAAATATCGGCAATTATTGTAACACCATAACCATTGTGCAATCAAATTAAATACGAGCTTTTAACAAATGTTTTATTTTTGGTACAAACTTGATTTATTGCCGACTGTACCTATTTTCACAGTGGTCAACTGTTCGTTGATAGGGTTCCAATAAGCTAAAGTAAAGACTGGTTTATCTTGTCTAGTTTAGGAGTTGCTATGACCACTTTCTGTGTCCATCATCAGAATAGCTTTGTGGTGCCAAAATATTGCATTGTCTCCGAACTTGCAAGTTTCAGATCAATCGCTGGAGGATAAATGCTTTAAAAATTCAGTTACAAGATTCGAACTGAACACACCATACAATATACAGAACCTTAATGGTCGCGTACGGTACGGTTTCAGAGAAATTTCCTCCCTCGGACGCTCCGATTGTGGAATGAGCTCCCTGCCGAGGTTTTCCATAGGGACTACAGTATGGGGTTTCTTCAAGAAAGGAGTGTATAAAGTCTTTAAGAGTCGGCAATGAGCATGTGACACCCCTGGAAATACAGGCGTCCATAGGCTTCGTTGACCGCTTACCAGCAGGCGGGCCGTACGCTTGTTTGCCACCAACCTGGTATAAAAAAACATACAGACACAAGTTAAATTAAAGCTTGTAAAAATTGTCTATGGTTCCCAGACAGCACTGCTTATACGTGTCATTACGATTCATTATAAAGCCATGTTTACACCCGCGCTAATGAATATTGACTTTGATTGAAATGCAAACGTGCCAGGCGTAGGGTGCATTTCAAGTGCGTTTTTCTCTTGTTTACAGAATCAGATGGATAATGCAGATTTCAATTGGAGTTTAAATTCTTTTTTGCATTTATATTTAGCGCTAATGGCTCGGCGGTGGAAGGATCTTTTTGGGGAGCTTAAATATATAACAATTTTAGTAAAGAATTGTTAATTATAATATTTATATTTTACAAAAATATTTATTATATCCAATTCAATATTCAGTCATAATGTTGCAAGTTTTTGCACGAACAGTGCAAGTTAAATAAAACCTTTGAAAAAATGGTTAAATGTATAAATAAAGGGATTTGGCCTTTTATACTAGACTCTACACATGTCATTTACTTCTTACTACTGAATTACCATCATATATTGGAGAAGTACTGATTATCAAAGTCAAAATATTCTTTATTCAAATAGGCCTAGCAACAAGCACTTGCGAATCGTCAGTTACAACATGCTATTATATTAACTATTTAGAGCCATTTGTAGATGCTATTATTATTCTTTCACATAAATATTGATTGTGCGAGTTAAGCAACGTTGGCCGCTTTAAGTGGTTAATAGTACTCCTATATTTGTTTATTTACTTCTGACAGTCAACTGATAGGCTGAGACTGCTGAAAGACACTGAAATCTTTCATAAAACGGAGACTGATAAAACATTGGTATATTCCAAACAATATCTCTATTGTTTGTCATGAATAAATTATTTACAATTTCAATACAATTCAAGCCTTTCAAAGTCATCGCCTGAGGACACGGTCAAGCACACGCGCGCGTTTTTCAATACGTATGAAAATTTCTAGCGTCTTTTTCAGACACGGGAGCAGAATTACGCCTGGGCCCCAGGGCGGCCTAATCCTGTAATATCTGTAAGCCGCGTTGAATCTTTAAGCTAAGATCATCAATCCTGTCAATATGATCCCCCATAGAATGCTAATAAAATTAAACAAAACCAGCTTCCACCCTTTCAATAAGCTAATGTTTCAGTCACTTAAATAGCTTAAGCAATGTCAATCCCAAGCTAAACAGAGCTGAGCAAACGGCCAAAGACATCCAGTAATGGATTTGTTTAAAATATTACAGGCAAGTCTTATTGAACCTCCTTTGCCGTATAAAAATATTTGCCCGGCTTTTAGAGTAATTACATAATTTCAGTACTGTTCTCGCGGCGTGCCGACTCGCTGCGTCGAATCTAATGTTACGTAGTTTGGTTTGCGTTTTTAGAAGTTTATCAAGAGTCCAGCCGATATTGTCATACTTCAAAATTTTGGGTACATTGATGGAATCTGGCACGAAGAATAATGTTCAACAAAGGCCCTATTCTCGTCCCATAAAAGTCCCCAAGGCACCTTGTAGAACCGCCACCATCTTAGAAAACGAACTCCATTCTGAAGATTTTTGTGCGAAATTACATAAGGTAATCTGGTCAAGGGCAACAATAACTTGTAGTACATAACTATGACGAAAAACATTGTGTTAGTAGAGAAAAATGTATGTGTGAGATTTTCCCGCTATCCCTTTCTGGGGGAGATTTTTTAAACATGAAGCTTGGAAGAATATCAGATGTACCTTTATTTGTACAAGATATGAGTTATTAACCGACTTCAAAATTTCAAAAGAGGAGGTTATCAATTCGGTTGTATGTTTTTTTTTCTTAATGTTTGTTAGTCCATAACTCCGTCATTTCTTAACCGATTTGGATTTTTTTTTTATTGTAATTATATATATCCAAGTTGGTCCCGTTTTTGTCAAAACGCAGTTCTGATGATGGGATCCATGAGGAATTGAGGGAACTCCTCAAATCTTCAAGGCAAACATATAGTAATTTTTGTGTTTTTATCAACAAGTCAAGCATTTTCATCCAAAAATGTGACATTGGATGAAGTGGAACTGCTGATGATGATCAGAACAGAACTCTTCAACGACAAAAAGTTCACGTTTGGCGATTTGTCCTCCTAGCTGTGTTTGTAAAGCAAGTTCTATTTTCACGATTAATTTTTGTCATGCTTGATTTCTGATGATGGAATCCATGAGGAATTGAGGGAAATCCTCAAATCTTAAATGCAAACATATAGTGATTTTTGTGTTTTTATCAACAAATCGAGCATTTTCATACAAAAATGTGACATTTGATGAAGTGGAACTGCTGATGATGATCAGAACAGAACTCTTCTACGACGAAAAGTTCACGTTTGGTGATTTGTCCTTCTAGCTGTGTTTGTTAAGCAAGTTCTATTTTCACGATTGATTTTTGTCATGTTCGAGTTCTGATGATGGGATCCATTAGGAATCGAGGTAACTCCTCAAATGTGAAAAGCACACAAATAATGATTTTAGTATTTTCATGAACTAATCAAGCATTTTCATTCATAAAAGTGACATTTGATGAAGTGGAACTGCTGATGATGATCAGAACGGAACTCTTCAACGACGCGTAGTTCACGTTTGGCGATTTGTTCTCTTCGTTTTGTTTGTTAAGCAAGCAAGGTTTTTTCATGATTCCATGAGGAATTGAGGGTACTTAGTCTTCTACCATTATAAACATACATTATAGCCATTTTTATTTTATTGTATATCTATCTATGAGTGCACCATCTAACTATAATAATCTTTTGCCGGCCTCCCCCATTGAAGTTGGTTTTTTTTTTCTTAAAAATTATTTTAATATTAACATTTTCCATTTTTATATTTATTTTTAAGTACGTTTGTAACATTCTTGTATATTTATTATTTAATTTTATTTATATGTAAGTATATATATAAATATATAGAAAACATCCATTCTCCCAACTATAGCGCAACCAAAAAAACCGTAATTGTTTACATCGATCATTAAGTACTCATACTTTGCTGCCACCTCCAAATTGATAATATAAGTATAATAGTACATTACGATACAAGTGCAGGAAACAGGAAATTCGCAACGAGTGGTGATAAATTAAAACACGACTGAAGGGGGTGTTTTAAATCGACACGAGTTGCGAATTAACTATTCGCACGTGTATCGTACAACGTTTTACAGTGCATACGAGTATGGCTCTTTAAAGTTTCGACATATGCACGTAAATTTAATCTGCTGATTACCGCACTCGTGCGGTAAAGTAGCACCATATGTACTTTAAATTTAATTATACCCACGAGTATACACGATGAAGTCCCGTTTATTACAAAAAATATCTTTATTCATAGCTGCTTAACTTAATAATAATTTCCAGCGGTGACTCAATTAATCAGCAGCTTAAACACTAAATTTTCAATTCAGCAAAAACGTCCGTGTAAATAAACTTGGGTTCGCGTGAATTTATGGGCGTTGAACCCTTCGGTTTGAATTAGTTTTTGCACCGTCCCTGCCCAACCACTAGTGTCTTGAGGCTTGTGGAGCCATAGAACGCGGTGGTGACATTTAAACATTGTCTAAGTTAGAGCCATAGAACACGGTGGCGATATTTAAACATTGTCTAAGTTAGAGTCATAGAACGCGGTGGTAATATTTAAACATTGCCTAAGTCAGGGCCATAGAACGCGGTGGTGATATTTAAACATTGTCTAAGTTAGAGCCATAGAACGCGGTGGCGATATTCAAACATTGTCTAAGTTAGAGCCATAGAACGCGGTGGCGATATGTAAACATTGTCTAAGTTAGAGCCATAGAACGCGGTGGCGATATGTAAACATTGTCTAAGTTAGAGCCATAGAACGCGGTGGCGATATGTAAACATTGTCTAAGTTAGAGCCATAGAACGCGGTGGCGATATGTAAAAATTGTCTAAGTCAGAGCCATAGAACGCGGTGGTGATATTTAAAAATTATCTAAGTGCGAGTGGGGATTGATCTGCACAAGTCTCGAAAGGGCCAAGAGCATATTGGGAATGGCGCACAAAGTTTATAATCACCATCATCATCACCATGTCAGCCGAAGGACGTTCTCTGCTGGACATAGGCCACCCCCAAAGACTTCCACAATGACCGGTGCTGCGCCACCTGTAGAAAAAAAAATGGAAGTTTATAATTAACTTCCAAAATGATAGATACTAATGATCTATAACAAAAAAACTAGATTAATTTCTGGCTAAAAAGCCTATTTACTCAGTTCAGAAATACTTACGAGATATTTTAATGTAAAAACTTTTAAGTCACATTTTAGTTAGTATTTAAGCTAATACGAAGTTAACTTAAGAGGGCGCAGTACGCTCGGTCTGGTTCGGTTCTCCATACAAACGTATTTACCCTCTCATTTTAAAACGCCATGCTAGAATAACATGGAAATTTGTATACACAATGAGATCCAGCATGTCTAGGTCGAAAATTAGTTTCTGTTGCTATAACTTGTAAAAGAAAAAAAAATACATCGGTTTTTTGAGTTTTTACGGCTTGTATGAAAACCTCAATAATCATTGTATTTTTTCTCCATTATAATTTCAAGCACCAGAAACTAATTTCCGACCTATATATGCCGGATCCCATTGTGTATACAAAGTTTCATGTTATTCTAGCATGGTGTTTTAAAATGAGAGCGTAAATACGTTTGTATGGAGAACCGAGCGTACTGCGCACTCTTAAGGAATTAACTAATGTAATTTTTATTTGCCATTATGTGTATTAACCCAACAAGACATTCCGAAGGATTTTTAGTTAGTATTTAAGCTAATAAGAAGTTAACTTAAGGAATTAACTAATGTAATTTTTATTTTCCATTATGCGTATTAACCCAACAATACATTCCGAACGATAACGTTTTGACCTATGCATGTTATGTGAAATGTTTTCACATTATTTATATTATTTTCTGAACTGTCCTTTGTCATTGGATTAACGTCTTATGGCAAGAACATAGTGATTCCCAACAAATACTTGTAACAGTAATTGTACCTGTATTTTACAAACAAATAAATGAAGGAATACTTTTAAATTCGGGATATTTACCATGTTTAGTAAATTATAGTTCATACAGAACTGGCACTTAATAAGGGATAAATAAAAAACTTATTTGTACCGTGTCGAAAAAAAACAACCGCAATTTGATGGCAAGACTTTGACGTTTAATTGGTAATTGTCATTTTAACCGATTTAAAAAAAAACCGGCCAAGTGCGTGTCGGGTCACGCACAGAGAAGGGTTCCGTACCAACACCTCCTAATCTACATTTAAAACCACCATACAATAAAGTAAATAAAAAAAGGTTGTATCTTCATGGGGAAGTCACGGCACTTACGCCCTTTTGTTTGGGCAAGACGGTTTTTCAGCAATAACTCAAGACCCGTTAAACCTATCTCGTTTAAACCAAAAATCGTTGCAAGTATTTAAAATTGTACATCATCGTGATTTTTTTCAGAATTTTCAACTTCATAGTTTGGAAATTAGAGGGAGGGGAAACACTGCATTTAAAAAAAATTTTGATCCCCCTGTTACATGTATGAGGTTTAATATTATTTTCGTAATTTCACATCATATTTCTATAGCGGTTTATAGCATACATCATCCTACCAAATTCCATAATTGTAGTGCTCATAGTCTCCGAGTAAATCGGCTGTGACATACGGACGGACGGACGCACGGACGGACAGAGACGACGAATCTATAAGGGTTCCGTTTCAGCCATTTTGGCTGCGGAACCTTAAAAAGGAGGAAGACCTCAATTCGTCGGAAATTTTTTTTTTAGTTTAGAAACTACTTACCTACCTGTAACCTAATTATCCCGCTGGAGCGAACTGAAGCGCATTGTTAAAGCAAGACCGACCGCGATGACGGCGCACTGTAGACGCATTTTGCCCCATCTAGGAGACACGAGATATTAATTCAAATGATTGGAGCTCGCACACATGGAGCTCCGTAACATCGTACAAGTACTTACCAAAAGAAACTCGCTTCCAGCTTCATCATGTCAGCCGAAAGACGTCCACTGCTGGACATAGGCCTCCCCTAAAGACTTCCACAATGACCGGTCCTGCGCTACCCGCATCCAGCGGACACCCGCGACCCTTACACATAGCACGTAGAACCGATGGCCGTTGGGGCGGAAAGGTTCTCGAGTGGCGACCACGTACCGGAAGGCGTAGCGTGAGCAGGCCCCCCACACGGTGGACTTCCAGCTTGGGCTCTTTAATTTTTATCTATTTACGGCGCATGAGATATAGCTGGAGGAGCTGGCAGATGGACCGACAAGCGGAGGCTACTAACTACTACAAGTATTTATCCAAAATATTCTCAGCGAGTAAATGGCTGCTCGTGTTTATTGCGTGAAAAGGGGGGTCAACCGTAGCATTTGATAGAAAGTGAAGATGAAACATCTATTAGCCAAATAATTACTCCCACGCTATGGCCACACTTTAGGAAAATTTACAATACTGTAAAGGAGCACCCCTGTTAGGAAATAGTTGGCGACCTCTGCCTCGCTAATTCCTTAATAGCGACCTGTGTCGCCGTCGTTTGACATATTCATAGCTGAGCAGTGCTCGCCAACCGTCGGTGCGGTATTTAATTTATTGTTTTAATTAACAGTCGCGATCCGAGACAGTTCGGTTTTGCAATTACATTGTTTATTGCGTCGTAACAAAATATTGGTGTTTAACTGAGTTTAAACGAGGGTTAATACGTACTTTAAGATCTCGAATGAGCCATTATCATGAGTTATTTACACAGTATTTAATACCAGTTTAGTAGAATTTAATACCCTTTCGAATTATTATAAGTCGAGTCTTCAATATTGCATTGGGATTCGTTTTCCTTTTGATGTAAACTAGTTTTTAAGCGCGATAATACAGTTTTTTTTTAATTAAAAATGGGATTGCTCTTGGCCAGCATCTAGCCAGAGGGCAAAGATGAGGCTGACGATGAAGCGAGCTCACCCAGAAGATCTCCTCCCAGGATTTCAGATCTTCGTCAAAGAAGATACATACTAACGTGAAATTTCGTCCCTTGACACAGTGAAAATCAATATGACAGCTGCTTGAGACCTCATATTATTATCACCGTGATAGTGTGAATAGGCATCTTCTGGGTGAGCTCGCTTCATCGTCGGCCTCATCTTTGCTCCCTGGTTAGATGCTGGCCAAGAGCAATCCCATTTTTAATAAAATAAAAAAATAATAGGGCATGAAGTGGCCCAGAAATTTATTTATTTATAAGTTCACAATCAACATGGCTTAAATCAACTCTGTTCATTTGCTTCGGTCTTGGGCAGTTTGTGTTGCTTCTTCCCATTTCATCCCAGAGAGCCCAACTCTTGATCCACGAAACGCCGCCAAGTTTCTTTGGGACCGACCTCCCTGGGCATAACATTTTAACATTATTTCGTAACAACCTACCTAGTATTTATTGAGGTTAAGTATAATCAATTAATCACAGTTTAAACAAAGTTGCTTGAATACGTTCGATTAAATGATTTCATTCGTTTCGAAAAACGAAACGCTATTTATGACTTATTCGTACGAAAGAGGGACTTAGCAGGCATAGTCACTGCATACTCCTTACATATTTATAATTTAATATTAGTATAAAGCTGCCCAATCTCTCATCTCTGAGAGGAGGCCTGTGCCTAGTATTGGGACGTGTAACAAGCATAGCTGGACATGACACTGTAATCTATGAATACCTGTAAAACCTGTTATAACAAATAAATTAAAATTTGAATTTGTTTATTGGAAGAATATCAATTTAAGTACATAATATGTCAATGTAACAAATCGTAGGTCACATATTCGTAATCCATTACTATAACTCTGTATGTCTGTTACCTCTTCACGCTTAGACCGCTAAGCCGATTTGGGTAAAATTTGGTATGGAGATAGCTTAAGCCATGGGAAAGGGCATAGGATAGTTTTTATCCCAAAGATCATCCCATAAGGAGGTGAAATGGGGGCGTAAGTATCTATAAATAAATAAATAAATATTGGGGGACAATCTTACACGAATCGACCTAGTCCCAAACTAAGCAAAGCTTTACTTACGACTTATATAGATAAATACATACTTAAATACATAGAGGAAATCCAAGACCCAAGAACAAAATCCGTGCTAAATGCACAAATAATGCCCTGGCCGGGATTTGAACCCGGGACCTCTACCAACTAGGCTAAACAGGTCGTCAATCTATGGAGAAACGATATTTATAAATTTGTTCCACGCGGACAAAGTCGTGGACAAAGCTAGTCTACTGATATATATTTTTTAATTTAGATTAAATTTACTTGCTTTTGAACCAATTCGCACATTTTAAAATAATTAGTTCTGATGTCTGGGACTCCAAGAACGGTATCCAGGCAATAGTACCAATTTAAGTAAGTATGGGAATGGAATGTCCTTAAACTACGACCAAGACATCCGGGGGATGGGCAGCAGCATCCCTGGAGTGCAGTGAAGATACTGCGATCGGCAACCCGCATGCCAAGCGTGGCTATAATGGCATTTACCCCCCATGAATTGGGGTTAGCGTGGCGATTATGACATACACCCCCCGTGAATTTGGGGTAGGCCTATGTCCAGCAGTGGACGACCTTTGGCTGATATGGTGGTGGTGGTGGTGGAATTGGGGTTAAATGCCCACAAGTGGACGTCTTTCGGCTGATATATGATGAAGTTAGTTAATATAGAAATTCAAAAAACCAAATTACATATTGATACCGTTTTAGGAAATATTAGTGACATGCGTGGTTGTGAGTGCACAAGAATAACTTAAACCCTTTTATACACTTGTGCGTACAAAGGCGCAGACGGTTTTTTTACCGCGCACTAACTCTGCAACGCAATCTGTTCAAATTCAAAATGTAAACAGCTGCTTTTTCCCTATCTATTCAGGATCCTATCAGCGCGTGAAAAACTATTTTTCCCCGGCATATATCTCCCGGACCATTCGATTTAACTGTTTTCTTCGGCGGAATTTATAGAGGTCCGACCCGAAATATGGCTGCCAGGTGCCTCAATGTTTCTATTTTTTTAAAGAGATAATGCTCGAGAACGGGAGATAGTTAAATCAGATGGAAATGGACTTGGATATTTAACCGTCGAATTCAAAAAAGAGGAGTTTCTCAGTTCGTTTTGTCGCAAAGTATTTATACTTCATCTGAAAACGTATAATTTTGTATGGTATGCAAAACTTATGGCAGGTATCAAAATTTATTATTTTAAAATGTATAATGTACTTTCTGTAGTACAATAGTATCTATTTCCTTTTATTTTCTTGTTAAATATATATACTTATATATAAAACTAAACAAGATATAAATCACTCATATTTTTCAAATATATTTTTTTTTACAAGTTACTGTTTTTTATTTTCTTCAAATTTCCAAAAACTGACTCGACTCAAAAATTGTATACAATTATCGAACCTGCTCACAAATTTTCACGAGAATCGTTTGAGAAATGCGACCTGTAGAGTAGAACAACCGGAAATCCGAAATCATTTTAGTCGAAGCTGAAGCGGTGACCTTCGTTTCACTGGGTCGATAAATTGGTATTTTATTCATCAAAATATTAGTAGTGGCTCTGTGAGCTGCAGACCTAGCATTTTTTTTTAATTTCAGAATTTCCAAAAACCGCCTTGAAAAAAAATTCTATATAATTATCGAACCTGCTCACAAAATCTCACGAGAATCGGACGAGAAATGCGACATGTAGAGGAAAACATCCGGACTGACAGACAGACAGACATACGAAAGAATTTTTGTCGAAAACTGAAACGGAGACGCTTCGCTCGCTCGGTCAATAATACACCCCGAAAATCATCCCAACAAAGTCTAGTTTTCCCTCTCAGTTGGAAAGTTAGATGGCAGTCGCTTGTAAAACTAGTGCCTACTACAAATCATGAGATCAGGCGCTAAAGTGGATCGCAGACTCATCATATAAATATATCCGAGTGAAAGGAGCATAATGACATACAAATAATCAATGAAACTGTAACCTCGGAGATCATTACGAAGAACAAACTAATGCAAATAAATCAGTCCTATCGTTACCCTACTGCATAAATAACAGAATAATTGCTATGCGTATGACAAACGACTTACATGCAGGATTTTAGCAAGGGAACATTAATTTAAAACGGGTTTTATGACGCTTTGAGCACTTGGGAGTTGGGATTGCGTGTTTGTTGCAGGTTTTAAGCGAGTCGAGTTAGGGTTTTGATTAGGTTTTTCATTTGTCAGCATGGTTAGTCTAGTTGGTAGTGACAATGCCTACGAAACTGGAGGTCGCAGGTTCGAATCCTGGTACGGGAATTTATTTATGTAATGAGCAGTAACATATGTTCCTGAGACTTGGATGTTATCTATGTATTTAGTATTTATCTATAAAATAATAATAAATCTATAAAATAAAAATGGTATCCATAACGCAAGCCTTATTGAGCTCACTACGGGACTAGTTTTATTTGTGTAAATTTGTGCCCTATTTTTTTTTCTCCGGCTAATATGAGCATGATGATGATGATGCATGTTAATTAATTACCTATTGTAAATAAAATAAATAATAATTAATGAAGTACCTATTGTAAATAAAATAAATCATAAATAACAAGTTTATTATATGCGTAATTTTTTCGTATTTGTATAAACAGGCAGCAACAACAGAATATTTGTATAAAAATTGCACTTAAAACTCTCGCGCTCTGTACACATATATTTAAAATATTTGCTTATACGCAACCCGTTGAGAAACTTCGTTTGCAATAAAGATAAATAAATAAAAATCGCATTAGACAAACAATAAGCAAATATTTTAGTTTCCACAGAAATACACCAAATTATATATACAGGACTATATTAACACTGACCCTGTGCCGTGAATAGAGTAGGTACCGTCAATATTGGTGTTTATTTTAGTATAGATATTAATAATTATATTAAATTATAAGTAATAGTTATAGACGAAAAATGATCGGCCACCTGCTACGACACGACCACTTCATCAGGAACATTATAGAAGGGAAAATAAATGGGAAAAGATGAAGAGGAAGGCCGAGGAAAAGTTATATGAACCAGATAAAGGAGGATGTGGAGGTCGTGTCGTACCAGGACGTCAAGAAACTAGCCTTGGACCGACAGAAATGGCGAAAACTGCATCACGCTGCACCGACAAGAGCCCAGCTCTTAAGTGAATGATGATGATATTATAAGTTAGTTATAGCTATATACGATTTCAAGCTAACATGGTCACTAACACTTACCCCGTTAAAAACCCCGTTTTGAACAGTATTTCTTATAGTAAGAGTATTATTAGCTATGTAAGAGATACAGGTCCCTCTAATCTCTAGGGATCTCTGGAATATGTATGACGGCTTCTAAAAATACACTAGCCACGATATTTTTCTAAATATATGAAAAATATTCAAACCATGTATCCTGGCTGAACCAGGCGTATGTTATATCCAATAAGAAGGTCAACATGTCGGCCAAGTGACGCAGAAACGGGAGTATCGAAATATCAGCGCGCAATCGGGCGGCAAACTAAATTGGTGCACGGGAAATATTTCCAGGGCATTTAAATTTAGTGTTGAAACGTTCCTGTATCTAAACAGGGGTATAGTTGTAAACCCGTTTAAAGATATTTAAATGGAACATTGCATGGTTAGTACAGCCGGCTTACATTTGAACACATTAAAAAAAATGTAGTGTGGAGCGCAATTCGCTCACACATTTAACATCGTGACCATCCATGGCATCCATGCTAGTATAGTTTTGTTTTTAGCCTATATACTTTTGTAAATAGGTTTAAATATAAACGTTGTATATCGTAGACGTATTTCTGAATCGCACACTGATAGACTATCGACTCAACTGGTTCACTACCCAATAAATAAATATTTTACAAAAAAAAAACCAACAATAATAATGTAACTATGTAAAACTGTATAACACTTAAATAGTTAATAAATATATATTAAAAATCTAAACTACATATTATCATTAAGTTTAAATATTTGAATATTACCATAGACATAACTACTTAGTTTATCAATGTCTAATATTTTAGTATCTATTTTAAAAAAAAACTGGTCCCAAATACATCAATGGCTCTAATGTTTAACATAATCACTTGAACCATTCTCCTCTCTTGAGTACTCCACATTTTTATTAAAATTAGTCTCCAGTAAAACCTATTTTCCACTCCAATATGCAATTTTAAAATACAGACGTCCCATCTCATTGACGTCCCATAAAACAAATAATTCATAAGATTTGTCATCCATTTCAAATTCCTTTCTGTTTATAGAATGTCACAACCGACCTGGATTTCCTACTACGCAAACCCTTTTTCTATAAACTAACCCGCATAAAATGCATGCACTTTGGATTTTACCTTACTTCGAAAAAAGTACTGCGAATACAACAATTTAAAGTCGGTTTTTGCTTAACATTAAATGTGGTGTATGATTTCTTTCGTGTGCGATTGGGATAGATATAAATTATGTCCGGCGTAGTCGCTTAAGCTGGAGTGAGAGCAAAGAGATAGTGCTACAGCGGTTTAGAATATTTTCCATTTGTGCTGTCATCGGGGACTGTGCGGTATTTATTATGGAAATTATACAATACTTTATTTCTATGAACCAACACGTTGCTGAATTGGACATGTCTTTTTTCTGTATTATCTTTTTCTCAAACATGCAATGAAATATTGATGTTATGTTCCTTATAATAGGCTGCGAAGTATGACGTTTCAGGTGCGGCTAGGACAAGGGGTCGTAAATGGAATTTCATACAAATCTTGCAGGCCTAGGCCGGCAAGTCCTCTTTTATAATTTCCATTCCACATAAATTTCAACATTCTGCCACTATGCGTATTAAAAATAAAACTTTGATTTTTTTATTGTTTATTTCATTGCATGTTTGAGAAAAGCGCTATACATACCTCGGCGGGAAATATAGGGTTGCCCGCCTCAGAACTATCCGGCCTCGCATGTCTTCGGCCGGCAACCCCTTTCGTCCCGGCCTCTGTAGTATTGTACTATAACTGCCGTATGCATCCGGACAGATGGGTCAAAATAAGTACAGAGTGGACCTTTCAAAGTGCAAAGTTTAAACCAATTATAACAATTCATAATAGATTTTATTCAATATCAAAGTACACCTTCACTCCGACCTTTTTAGTGGTTGTTGGCGTGGTGGGCACGACGACACACGACCACTTTTAGGTTCTTGGCGTTCAAAGTGTTAAACTGTCTAATGGTTACACGATTACAAAAAGTTCGTTTGATATCCTCCCTTACTACATAATGTTTATACCTTAACCTTTTGTTTATGTTAACCTTGCCTTCATTGCTTCACTGTACAGCAAAATTTCAAGTCACTCAAAAACATTTGCATGCATAATAGATCTAACAATGCCCCCATAAACCAACTTTTAGCCCAATAAAACATTAACACACGCCCTTACAATAAAATCGTTCTGCAAAGTTTGAACACAGCAAAAGTTAGCAACAACGGGTCCGTTCGAGCCGCGCAATTTAATGCGTTGCCAGTGCAATTTTGCAAGTTGGAAAAAACTTTGCGCCGTACTATGAATACCTGAGGTTAGGTGTAAATTGTTTGCAGTTGCTCTTTGTGCTTGGAGAAATTATGTGCGCCTGAGTTGCTATTGTAAAGATATGTGCTGACATTTAACTGAATGATCTCACGTTTCAAAAAATGAATGCCATACGACTATTATTATTAATACTGAATGAGATGGAATCGGCACTTTAAGGTAATTGTGTTTTCAAAATTTTTGTCTTGCTCGATCGCTAGTGGTAATTTGATATGCCATGTTCTTCGCCTGGCTCTCCGTGCGCCAGTTTGCGAAATTTAAGAATAAATTCACATTTTCGATTTATTTTTTATTTATTTATTTATTAGGACCTTCAACAATAAGTACACTTTTACATATTTATAAAATACACATACAACTTAAAACTAAGTGCCTTATTAATTACAGAAGGACACCGCATGCACTAAATTACAGTCAACTTTAACAAAAATGTGTTCCTAGCTCTTGCTATTTATTTATAAAAAGACTACCTACTATCAACCAGACTTAAGTTAGTACAGAAAAAAAAAATGAATAAAAATAATATGTGATACTGATAAGATAACTTGGTATTTTTTTTTTTTGAAATTTATGTACCTGTTTTGCTCCTACTTATTACCAGTCATCGCTTTTATGTATGGAAAGGTTGTTGAGTTAAGGTCAATATGATGCTGATGTTTCTGGTATGTTGCAAACATACGCGAGAGAGGACAGTGCAGCTTTAAATTACTACGATGCCTACTTAAACTAAATAACTTAATATTACATGACCTAGGAGTTTTAGAAGGTACACGGAAGTTTATTTTGCACAATAAATCAGGGCAGTCCAAAGTACCAGTTACAATTTTCTTTAGAAATACCACATTCATCCCTTCTATCTGCCAAGGAACCCATTTTAAAGTATTTAAGGCGTGAAATATAGCTTCGAAGTACCCTAATCTTTTTACAGCTGCGAGTTAAATGTGCAACAAACTTCTTCTGGACTCTCTCAATTCTATTTACATGCGTGGAGTAACATGGAGACCAAGCAACACTGCATAATTCTAGAATACTTCTGACTAAGGCATTATACAAAGTTGTTTTGGTAGAAATATTTTTTAAGCTTTTGCACTCACGGAGAACAAATCCCAGCATTTTTGATGCTCTTAGTATGACGTCATCAATATGGTCATTGAATTTTAGCTTAGAGTCGAAATTTACACCAAGATCTTTTATATTATCTACTTCTTCGAGTGCTACACCATTCAAGTGATACACAGAATGTACAATATTCTTATTTCTAGTGAATTTTATATGTTTACACTTTGTTACATTTAAAGCCATTTCATTTTTGTTACACCACTCAGTTAGTCTGTTAAGGTCACACTGGAGCGCCTCAGAGTCTGATAATTTCCTAATCTTTGATATTATCTTCAAGTCATCAGCAAATAAATACATTTTAGAACTCTGGAAACATTGACTTATGTCATTAATGAAAATGATAAAAAGGTATGGACCAAGATGTGACCCTTGCGGTATTCCTGTCGTGGCAGTGTATGGTTTAGAGCTGTTACCATCGACTACAACCCGCAGATTACGCCCATAGAGATAGGACTCGAACCAACCTAACAAGGGATTTGAAATACCATACAGCTGCAATTTACTGAGAAGTACTCTGTGATTTACCGTGTCAAATGCCTTGCTGAAGTCAGTATAAACTGCATCAACTTGTATGCGGTCATCAACGTCCTCAATAAGGTCTTCGACGTATGTAACAAGGTTCGTTCCACATGATCTATTTTTCATGAAACCATGTTGGCTTTTCACTAGCAATTGGGATACATGCCAAGTAAGGATGGGACATATTAATACCTCAAAGACCTTAGCTAGTACTGATAAAATAGCAATAGGTCTGTAATTGTTTACTAAAGATCGATTGCCGGTTTTAAAGACGGGAACTATTTTGGTATCTTTCCAAGTAGATGGAAATGTACCAAGCTCGATAGATTTATTAAAAATATATGTTACTGGAAGTGATAAGCTATCTGCGTTTTTAACAAGAAATAGTGGAGGGATGCCATCAGCACCTGCACCTTTAGTAATATCCAGCTGTTTCAAAGCTCTTTTAACCTGACTTTCTATAAAAACAATATTACTGAGGTCACTGTTATTTATACTACCCATGATATTGGGATATGTTTGGGTAAAATTATCGCCATTATCTTTGTAAACGTCTGAGAAATGCGCCGCAAACATATCACAGATTACGTCGACTTTTTCTGAAGAAACCGTGCCATTTGACATTGCCTCCGGATAGTTACTGACATTACCTCTCTTCATCTTTATATAACTCCAAAAATACTTAGGATTCATTGAGATCTTTGATTCTATAGAAGCAATATAGGAATTATAGCAACTTAAGGTCAGTTTATCACATCTTTTTTTAAGCAGCTTAAATGATAGATCGTCCATTGGATTTCCGTACTTATTCAGCCTGGTTCTAATTTTATTTTTTTCTCTTAACATGTTAATTAGTTGTTTTGAAAACCAAGAGGGATATTTACTATTTTTAATTTTAGTTTTTGGGACATGCTTCTGTATAATTGCACGAATCTCGGAGTAAAAAACGTCAACCATACAATCAATAGAAGTGCATGACCCCAATTTAGCGTGCCAATCGATAGTATCTATTTTATTACTGATAGCCTTATAATCCGCTTTAAAATAATTGTATTTTGGCATTAAACAATCCTTTGTCTTATCCGCCTTTGCTTTTAATAATTTTATATGAAGAGGTGGGTGATGTAAGTCAATTTTTGATACAATATCAATCGGCGCAATGACAGATACATTAGTTAAATTCGTTAAAATTATATCTAGAATTCTATAATTGTGGTTAGGGATATTGTTGGTTTGAGTAAGTCCATTAAATTCTGTAAACTCCCAAAAACTTCTCTCCACATTATTGTTAAAATGTGTAGGAGATGAAATTAGTATTCCATCCTTATTCAACCAATCAATTGAGTTAATGTTAAGATCTCCCAAAATAATGCATTTATCATATTGACTCAATACATTACCAGCTACTAAACATTATTTCAGTATACTAAAAGTTAAGATAAATGGATTGCCAATTTTAAAAATACTGTGAATACCACCCTTCGGCAAGCGTGCAGGGTGACACCACACACTTGCTGACCAAAGGATCGCCACGCCATGAAAGGGTAAAAACCCCGGATTCACGCCCTCAGGTCCCCTTGTAACTTTTTATAGAGGTTTTCTCCCTCGCAGCCAACACCCGGCCCCGGCCTGACGGTGACAGCCCCCGCTCCCGACTATAGCCGCCCTCTGCCACAGTCAGGGTTTCGGGTTCGTAGTTATTTATAGAGGCATACGGAATGGCCCTCGCGGCGGGCCCGCGCACGCGCAGCGCCAGTAACGCGCCCGGCGCCCGAGCGCCGGCGCTACTTAATGAGCTCGGTTTGAGGCAGGATGCTGACGTCTTTGCCGATAGTTGGCACACTACTAAAATAATAACCTTGTTCAATTTGTACTCTTAGTGTATTTTGTCTAGTATAAGTCATATCTGTGTGCTGTGTTAAAATATTTTAACATTGTAGATGTTTTGGTGCATACTGTTAGTCTATTAATGTAATTTTGTTCAATAAATAAATAAATGGCTCGTCACTCTCGCCGCACCTGGGGTGTCTTACGACTCCCTGAGTTGGTCGCATCGGAGTGCCCTCTGCTAAAATAGAGGAACACCTAGAGCGCCCTCGCCTCCGGGTTATATCTAGCACCGGTAAGCGATCCCTCCGAAGATGGCGCAACGGCCAGAACTCCTTCGCTTCCCCCAGACCCGCGAGGATCCACAGGAACAGGACGGCTAGCATAACTTGGCGCGCGAGCTATCTCACGCGCGAGATAGGCTATCCGCTTCTTTCTAATTGGTACACACAGAAAGAGACGGATTGTCTATCTCACGCGTGAGATAGCTCGCGCGCCAAGTTGTGCTAGCCGTGCTGGAAGAGCCCAGACGCTCGTGGAGTTACCCGACTAAGAAACAAGCCATGTGTTGGGTCTTACTGAGGTGCGTAGAAAGCTGAAAATTTAGTAAAATGACCATATAGCCGTCCCTCCCAAAAAAATTGCTATTTCAAAAGTAGCTAAACTTATTATATTTAATGTTTTACAAGAAATTAATATGTTCAGATTTTTGATAGGGCATAAAAATATAACTATTTTTTTCAAAAAAAAAACTTTGGCTTATTTCGGCAACGAGCTACCGCTTATAAAACGACCATCTGTTGTTAAGACCCGGGTATGTCCTAAAACTACGACCAAGAACACCGGGGAATGGGCAGCAGCATTCCTAGAGCGCGGTGGAGATACTGCGATCGCCAACCCGCATGCCAAGCGTGGCGATTATGGCATTTACCCCCCATGAAATTGGGGGAGGCCTATGTCCAGCAGTGGACGTCCTAGGGCTGATATGGTGGTGGTGGTGGTGGTTGTTTTTACTACTCTTAAAAGCTCTCCATAAATCGTTTAATCACGACGAAGAGCCCTAACACCTGCGTTATGGACTTATAAATTAGTACCATCAGATATACTAGAGCGAGCAAGGTGCTCTCAATATCTGAACACGACTTTATTGTCAAGCCGTTAGAGCGCATATTCAGATTTATTTGAGTAGAATATATTGACGGACGACGCATACGGGACTGGACTGGACGGATATGGCGATGGCGGGAAAAACCTGAATGCTTTTCTCAGCGAGAAGCACTCAGTAGGGACTCATGGAGATCACGGGGAGAGGCCTTTGCCCAGCAGTGGAACACTCAATCAAAAAGTTACGTGATTACTCAGGTTGGGGAAATGCTTTTAAGCATCCCACCCGGTTGGGGGGACCAGGACGGGTATGACGGACTAACCGCAGCAGAACGCCTTGGACTACCGTCTAAAACCCCAACGAGTGCCGGCTCCGCCTTGTCGAGGACGCCGCGGGATCGCTATCAGCATTCTACCGCGTGCATCCCAGCGGGCAGCCCACAGGTTAGAGGGCCGCAGACATTACGCGCCAGTGTAGGACGGGCACGTTGGATTCCGTGGGGCCATTTTGCAGGGTATCCCCCGACCCCGCACGGTCCCACTACGGTGGAGGCATCAAATGCGCATAGCGCCTGGCTCTGCCCCCAGTCCGTCGCCGGCGGAGCGGATCTGCGAGAGGATTATTCTCGCGTTCACGCTCCGCAGCTTCCTTCTGCGACATAATGAAGTGATTACTCAGGCCTGCAAATACCCATCACGTCGGCAAGCTAAACGAATGCCCGTTTTGTCGGTGTGGAGGTACGATATCAGATAGCTGGCTACTGTCAGTGAAACCTGTCAGTCAAGCCGGTACTGCATCTTTACTGCGCGCCCACATGTAAATGAGTACTACCTGACTGGCGCGAGATGCGTGGACGCAGGGTGATCCGAATGCAGTACTTACTCCGTCGCTACTGCGCATGAGATTTCTGCGGATATGCACTGACAGTATCCTATTAAGGATAATTTTCAAGCAAACGGCTCGCATCGCATCGGATCGGAACGTATCTTAAAATCTTTAAAACGATATTAAATCATGCACACGGTATTTAAAGTCTATATTAGCAAGCCGCGCACAGCAGCATACTTTCGGCTGCGATCGCGTGTCGCGGTAGATGGCCGCGGGTAAGCTGCTGTGCTTGTGGCCACCGGGGGATGGGCAGCAGATCCCCGGAGTGCGGTGGAGTTACTACGAAGCGTGGCGATTATGGCTATTATATTAAGTGGGGGGCATCCGCAGCAGAACCAAAGTGACCGATATAGCCCTTCAAATCGCTAAACTTAAGTGGCAGTGGGCGGGGCACATAGTAGAACCGATGGCCGTTGGGGTGGAAAGGTTCTCGTGGCGACCACGTACCGGAAGGCGCAGCTTGGGCAGGTTCCCCACACGGTGGACTGATGACCTGGTAAGGCTCGCGAGTGTCCGCTGGATGCGGGTGGCGCAGGACCGGTCATTGTGGAAGTCTTTTGGGGAGGCCTATGCCCAGCAGTGGACGTCCTTCGGCTGACATGATGATGATGAAATTGGGGGAGGCCTCTGTCCAGCAGTGGACGTCCTTGGGCTGATATGGTGATGGAATAAATTTCTGAGACATCAGTAAGCTCACGTGAAAGAACAAATACCACACACAGGACCCACTCCGCCAAGTTAGAAAGTCACCTAAGAGTTCATAATTCATCACACGAACATAGCTAACGTATCTGCACAATACTTTATTCAAATAAACCTAAACGTTCTCAGTTCGAGCCAGGCCATTGAGACTCGCAAAAATGCAAGCTTCTGTTGAGTTGTTTGCTCGCACACGAGCACTGGAAATTTATCTATCCAGAAACATATTTTCAACTTACATTATTTCGTTAGGCTGTTTCAAGGGAAAGTAAACTCTATTCGCATAATGACAAGGTGTGAATTCCTTATTTGTCAGCGTGCTTTTCAAGTTTATTGCCGATATATTCGGGAGCAGTTTATAGGCGTGGCAAGTATATGGGTGCAAATCTTGTGGTTCATAATTTCGAGTGTTTTCGTTTATGTTTCACGTCTTAAGTATGATGTGTTTGAGCTCACGTGAAAGTGGTTGGGAACGAATTTCTACATATTAAAATTTGCTGATTGTTGTCAATGTTTGTACTGATACATGGAAGGCTAGAAAGATAAACAGTATTATTTTAAGCCGGTCTTTTTTATTTAAAAATGTTTCAAATTAACAGATATATGATCTTGTCAATCATTTAAAATGATCAATAGCCACTTCGTGTCTAGTCCTACTCCATATTTGCCGGATGAAAAACCTTATTTACTGCGATTTAGTCAAAGCTAATGTAGAATCTACTTTAAACATGCAGCTCAGTAAAAACTCCTGGACCCTAGCATCTCTAAGTACATATTAGTTATGCTGGGTTAGGGATAAGCAAAATTACAAGTATTTCTGCATCGGCGTTTTTGTCTTCGGTTTATAGCTCGGCAAATCTCATAGGGCATTCCCTGCAAACTATGACGGACACTAAAAATGCCTGGTCCACCAGCACACCACCACGGCGGTGGTGGTGGCGGACGCCTGCTCGGGTAAGGATTCACCCCAAAGTTAAAAATCCCAAAGGGCCTGGGACGATAACCTGTCCAAAATTAATTATGACTCTAGACCGCACGGGTTCCGATCGCGCCAGAATGTTGGCAGTGGGGACTATAGAGGCCGGGTTCTAAGGTTTAAGTTACATGCCTTTCCATCTGTTCATACCGGGACCTTTCTGAAACCCCATATATACCCTGCACATGGCTAAGGTAGCAGGAAGGTGTATGCGGCTTGGAGTCCGGGTATGTGCTCCACACACGTGCCCCTGCGACACGCTGGGGCGTCACGGACTATCGTGCCAAAAGAGCGCGGGCCGCTTCTCCAGACACACAGCACTCAATTACATCCTACGCCGCTCTCTTGCCAGCGTCAATGTGCCGGTTCGCTTGGAGCCACCTGGCATTCTCAGGGACGATGGCAGGAGACCGGATGTCATTAGTTCCGTGGAAGATGGGTAGGGTGCTTGTGTGGGATGCAACCCACGTCGATAAATTGGCCCCTTCTCATCTTCACGGAACTTCCATGAGAGCTGGTGCGGCTGCGTAGGCTGCCAAAAAGCCTAAAAGTTACAAATATAGTGCCGAAAACTGCCTTGTACCGTTCGGCGTCTAGACCCTCGGTACTCGGGGCCCACGACTTTTACCAAGAATTATCCAAAAGGCTGGCTAACACCATTGAAGACCGTAGAGCTGGCAGCTTCCTCGTTCAACGCATCAGTATTGCAATACAGCTAGGAAATGCTGCCATAGTTTTTGCGTTTCTTTTATTTTTCTCTCCTTATTTTTTATAGTACTTGCTTGAAAGTATTACTCCCGGAATTTCCGTGCGCTACTTACTGTACGCACAGTTAATTACCAAAACAACAAAGACGTAACTTCCTAAAACATGTGCAGTGCATACACCTTTTTAAACCTACAGTCAAGTAAGGTCCTACAGGGTGGTTCCCACGACGGAATTAGCCGTGTTTACTGCCAATAAAATATTTATGACGAACTCTTAGCCAGCACTTTGGTGCACCATTAAGTGTTAACACTTTCGATGCCAGGACTCGGCTCTCGGGTTTTTATGATGAAAATTAAGATGTAATGTCTTGACTATCACCGAATTTTTCCGTACATTCACAAAATTCGCTCGCTCGCCACACCCCAAGAATTGTAGAAGAAACGGACTCCAGAATAATACATGTGTTACCGACCCTTTATTAACGTGAAGATTCGTTGTGTTGATAGCAATTTGACATTATGCAGGTCAGAATCCTCTACACACCACATCCTAGGGCGCTTAGGTGACTACAATAATAGAATCTCTGCGTGATTGGTGCCCAAGATATGAAAGCAGAGTTCATTATAAAATATAGGGCAAATGAGTATATTCATCCTACTCATAATGAGGTAGGCCGCGCTAGACACAGAGCCACTGGGACAGGAAAATTAAGTCTCCGATGAAATGGGAAGGGATGTATAATTATTCTCTTTTGTAAAGAAAAGTAGGTCTGTCGTCAGTTTCGGCACAATGTGTCATTAAAGTGCGAGGACTTACCTAGTTGTCTATTGGATTTTGTATAGATAGATAGATGCATTTATTTCATAATAATATTACATTATAAATTACAATTGTATGTCATTATTATGATCGTCAAAACTAAACAGATATAGGTACATACATATGTCAACAAAGTATAAATTTAATTTAATAGAATAATGAAATCAGTAATGCAGGTTAAATTTAAAAATGATATAAATAATAATGTCATAAGTATTATCTCCGTCAGTGGATCGCCAGTATATAATGTCACAGAGTATTTTTACATAATAATAATAATTATTAAATATTAATTTTCTGGTCCATATATTCTGTGTTAGAGTACAATGGCTGTTTCAACAAAAAGTCCCTCAATCGGCGTTCAAATGCATCATCACATTGTTCCTTTCGGATTTCGGCAGGAAGAAGTTCGTAAAACGTGGGGCCAATGACGCGTGGGTTTTTTCTGCTAAGGCCATACGACGGGGAACCGTTCGCAGCCGTCCCGTTGAATAAACAGGATTTTCTTCTTCTTAATGTGCCTCTCCACTTCGGCGTAATGCGTTCTTCAGTTCGGCATTCTGACGTTTAGTAGTCAGTTTATTAAAATTCTGCTTATCACATGCCAATCTGAACAGTTGCTCTAACTTGGAGTTTGTCAGGTCAGGGAATACAGATTGTTTCCAAAAGTGTGACCTTTTCAATCCAATATACAAAGGCGAATCTGTAGAGTGACAGGATCTTTGTAATTATTTGATACAGAGAACAAAATTAAATATAAATCAAAATAAACCGTGATCTCGCACGCAGCCGAAGACGGAAATCAACCTGCGTCTCTGGTTTGCCGAACCAGATAAAAAAAAATGAATGTGGTAACTTCCACGTTAGGTAAATAAACACGAATCAAGAAAATATTTACGGACGGCCTGTTTAGCCTAGTTGGTAGTGACACTGTCTCCGAAGCTAGAGATCCCGGGGTTCGAATCCAGGCCAGGGCATTATTTGTGCATTTAGCAAGAATATTTGTTCTTGGATCTTGGATGTTTTCTAATGTATTTAAGTATGTATTTATCTATATAAGTATGTATATCGTCGTCTAGTACCCATAGTGCAAGCTTTGCTTAGTTTGGGCCTAGGTCGATTTGTGTAAGATTGTCCCCCAATATTTATTATTTTTATTTTTTATTTTATTTAAGAAAATAATTTGTTTCGTGAATAAGAGTAGGATCCTTTTAGCAAAGTTCGTCTCGTAATTATTGGTTGATTAACACCTTGGGTTGTTTTATTAGGTATTTTTTTAGGTAGTTTCCTTCCATGGCTCGCACATGTCTAACAAAACAGAATTTACTATTACATTGCGGTGGAACATTGGGTCCCTGGTCAGCTGACATGAAAAGTTTTATGAAGGCTATGGGTAGACGTCTCGTCGACGCTTCAGGGGACCATAGGGCTGGCGCTTACCTCTTACAACGTATATCTTTAGCAATACAGAGAGGTAACGCCGCCAGCGTTATGGGCTCTATGCCGCAGATGGATCTACTGAAAGGGGTATTATGACTGGGTAAATTCGTCGGCCTGTTTAGCCTACTTGGTAGTGTCATTGCCTCCAAAGCTAGAGGTCCCGGGTTCGATTCCCGGTAAGGGCACTTGTTTCTGTGGTGAACAGAGACATTTGTTCCTGAGACTTGGACGTTTTCTATGTATAAGTATTTAAGTATTTTATCTATTAAATATATCGTCGTCTAGTACCCATAACACAAGCCTTATTGAGCTTACTGTGGGACTAGTTCGATTTGTGTAAAAAATGTCCCCTAATATTTATTATTTATTATTAAAAAAAAAAAATTAAGATTGTTTAGTTTTTAATTAATTTGTATTTTTTTGCTTGATTGTTTTTTTGATAATTCTTTATACATATTAAATGTCATTACATTGCTGTTAAATATTATCAGTTTTACTCTGCTACATAAATGTTGGAAGCCCCATACGGGGCGAACACATGCAAAAGTACCTTTCACTTTGGTAATCCGGAATACTACGTCTGCACTAGGTACTGCACTAAGTTTTGCTCAGATTAGAACTCAAGTTTGCTTTCTTGTGTCGGTAATAGGTCGATAGCCGGGGTGATGTTCTCGACTCAAAATATTCTTTATTCAAATAGGCCAAACAACAAGCACTTTCGAATCGTCAGTTAAAATATAAATACGTTAATTATTTAGAGTAATTTATTGATGCTATTACTATTCTTTAAAAAACATTGAATTGCTTTAGGTATGTCAATATTAATTAGGAAGTAAGGCAGATGTAACTATCATTTTCCTTTGTAAAAATGTCAATAAGATTCAAACTATTGTACGTTCAGAAAGTTAAATGATTTAACCTGCTATTTTGATATTCTGATATGAAATATTTGCGATGGGTAAGAAATTAAAAAGAAACTTTTATGATAAAATCAAGCTATTGTATAAGGGACTATGCTTGTTTCTACGGTGAATTACGAATTTCTTCACCCCATTTACCACAAACGTTGGAAGGTAAACTATTTGAGCGACCGCTTCTGAAAGCCTGTAATAAAATAAAGGTTAATGACCCTGGTACATTTGTAAGGGAAATTTTATGGTCGCCGGCACTACCTCGTAATGAGGGATGCAGGCGTAACGTGTATTCGCGCCGTAGGAAAAATGATTATTTTTATAAAAAAACAAAAGAAAGCACCACGTACTTACAGTTGCCCATCATGTGGCGAAAATCCTGGTAGTGTGAGTAAAATCGCCAGAGGGCCTACCGCAAACTGAAAGCGAAGTAATTCCCTCTCTGTAGAGGCATATATTTCGTTTTCGGTTCGCGATAGCACTTCTGAGCTCCCGAAGTTGTACTGTGTTGAGAGTGAGGACCCTGCATAAAATCAATATAGGATCGGCAAGCGCTTGTAATCCACGTGGAGCAGCAAGCCTCTATGGGCTACGGTGTCTGCTCACCATCAGACAGGCTGTATGCTTGTTTGTCACTGTAATTGTATAAAAAGAGGAGCTGAAAGACGGCAGGATAATCAACCTATTCGTTTCTCTCAATGGTATTCGCGCGTCGTTTTAATAGTCCCGCGTATTGTAACAATCTCAAGTTTAGTGTGTTATCATGTCAAATGAAACGTTCATGTTATAAGAAAGTGTCCACATGCCCCTTTCAAAACCTTTAAAAGTCAAAAAGAAGCGGTTGGATAAATATATCATTGAATTGACATCTCTTATTTATGCATTAATTAAGACGGCGCAGTACGATCGGTGTGG
This sequence comes from Notocelia uddmanniana, assembly GCA_905163555.1. Classification (NCBI taxonomy): domain Eukaryota; kingdom Metazoa; phylum Arthropoda; class Insecta; order Lepidoptera; family Tortricidae; genus Notocelia; species Notocelia uddmanniana. The sequence goes on from LR991055.1 coordinate 33,008,076, forward strand.
ATCGGTTCTCCATACAAACGTATTTAAGCTCTCATTTTAAAACGCCATGCAAGAATAACATGAAACTTTGTATAGGTACACAATGGGATCCGGCATACCTAGGTCGGAAATTAGTTTCTGTTGCTAGAAATTGAAAAAGAAAAAAAATACAGCGGTTTTTTGAGTTTTTTACGGCTTGTATGAAATCGCTGTATTTTTTCGCCATTATAATTTCAAGCAACAGAAACTAATTTTTGCCCTAGAAAAGCTGGATCCCATTGTGTATACAAAGTTTCATGTTATTCTAGCATGGCATTTTAAAATGAGAGCATAAATACGTTTGTATGGAGAACCAAACGTACTGCGCCCTCTTAAGAGTTATAAATTGACAGTTGTTTTTTTTGGCGGCAAACAAGCTTACGGCCTGCCTGGTGGTAAGCAGACACCGTAGCCTATTGACACTTGCGACTCCAGAAGAATCACTAGTGCATTGCTGACCCTTTATTGACTTGGGGATGCGCCGTGTTGAGAATGGGGGACTCGCAGATGTATATTTAAGGCAAACATGTAGTGATTTTTGTGTTTTTATCAAAAAGTCATGCATTTTCATCCAAAAATGTGACATTGGATGAAGTGGAACTGCTGATGATGATCAGAACAGAACTCTTCAACGACGAAAAGTTCACGTTTGGCGATTTGTCCTCCTAGCTGTGTTTGTTAAGCAATTTCTATTTTCACGATTAATTTTTGTCATGCTTGATTTCTGATGATGGGATCCATGAGGAATTGAGGGAACTCCTCAAATCTTAAAGGCAAACATATAGTGACTTTTGTGTTTTATCAACAAATCGAGCATTTATCATACAAAAATGTGACATTTGATGAAGTGGAACTGCTGATGATGATCAGAACGGAACTCTTCAACGACGCGTAGTTCACGTTTGGCGATTGGTTCTCTTCGTTTTGTTTGTCAAGCAAACAAGGTTTTTTCATGATTCCACGAGGAATTGAGGGTACTTAGTCTTCTACCATTATAAACATACTTATAGCCATTTTTATTTTATTGTATGGAATCTAAGAGTGCACCATCTAAGTATAATAATCTTTCACCGGCCTCCCCCATTGAAGTCGGTTTTTTTTTTCTTAAAAATTATTTAATACGTTTTTTAAGTCTCTTGATTACGCGTGTCACGTAATTGCCCGAGTTTACCTAACCTAATGTAATTTACAGCAGTGAGATAGGGTTTTTCCGCTCTATTTGATATAAAAAAAAACTAATTAGTACTTTATTTATATCCTACGTTACCAACTAAGCTTCACTAATCATGAGAGCTTATTTCTTATACGCCTCCACCTGGTCTCGGTAGGGGTGTAACGTGACCTTGTTTTGAGGAGGTGAATGTGGAACAATCCAGCGAGGATCGTTTATTAGAGCAAGTAATAAGAAAACTTCAGACGAATCTGAAAATTTGCATTTTATCTGCCAAAGAACACAACTTACTCGGGGGATGGTTGTCCGCGGGAATAAACCAAACTCTTTGATAATAGCAGTGTTATTATTTGTGGGTTTAATTTTCTACTAAATATTTAAATAGAAATAAAGTTTCTTTATAAGTATTTTATTTGTAGCCTATGGTGGTCGATAAAACAGATGCCATTGCTCTAAATAATCAAAAGATGGCGCTGTCCCTTAGGACAGCGCGATGGCATAACGGTCGGTAAAACTGTTTGTTTTGAAGATGGCGATTGTGATTTGTGAGGTTATGTTGTGAACCAAGGATAGTGAGGATTATTTTATAATTAAAAATACTTACGTGTACAGTGGGAATGGACAAGCTAGTTAATAGACTTTAAATGTCGTTTCTTTGTTTTTTTAGGTATGTTAGTGCACTAAAAGTTATAATGTTTACTTAGTAATGTAAACTTGTGTTAAATAAATGACTTTGTTTTTTCAGTGCAACACAATACGTTTATTTTGGCTGATTCCTAATAACTCGTATGAATTGTCTTATATATATATATATACCTTTTTAATGGCACACGTCATTTTTCGAGAAATATATAAGACTACAATTAATCTGGGAATGAAAAAGCTGTCTTGACGTAAGTATAAGGAAGAACTGTCATCTCTAAACTCATTCTTTTGGATATAGGTGATAGCGTGAGATATAAGAGCTATCGTATTTTCCGGGAAACAGAAAAAAAAATTAAGCTGAAAACTCAATTGAGCTTCATAAACCGGAAGTCCTTTCTACAGAACGTCATTTTTTCAGTAGAACGGTACGTGAAGCCGTTGAAATCAAAAAACATCGTAATTTCAACCGGGATGAGGGTTTTAAGATTACATCTTCGTGGCATCCAGTTATTAGTAAGTGCAAGCGTCAAAATACTTCTTCCATTACATTAACGAATGTTGTTAGGGTTGTGTGTCGGGCGAGTGACAACCCTTTTGTAAATGTGAATAATAAAGACCAAGTGCGGCTAGTACGGAAAACCCGTGCGGCTAGAAGATGTTGATACCCGCTGAAGCCAGTCAGCTCGTGACCACGGATGTTGCGATACATTCGAAACGTCGGGCACACCTCAGGTGATTAATAATTTTTGTACGCGATTAAGTCCCGTTCACCAATAATAATGTGAAAACTCAAGTCAGCCAATTCAACTCATTTTAATGTGTGGCATAGTTCGACAATACTACCTAGCCGTGGCAATTATAATTGAACGATCGATCCAAGTGAGCAAATTTTTTCGAGTCTACATACACTGCAATAGAATACAAATTAATAATATTTATTGTACACCTCAATTAAAGGATACAGTACAGTACATTATTACAACACCTAGAAGTAAACACCAGATGGTCTTATCGCTAAAGAACGATCTCTTCCGGACAACCTTGTATGCAAAATGACGTTTCCCTGTACCCTACTCTGTTTTTAGCAATTGGTCATGTGGTTGCCAAGGTTTAGGGGGTCATCATATTGTGAAAACATGGTTTTTCTAATCACCTCCAGAGGGTAGATGGATCGCGTGTTCACAGTTCTGGCAAACCTTTTACCTGTAGTTGACACCACACTAGTATTGTTTTGGATCTACCTTTCACATTTTTATAAGCTTTTGTGGGGTAGTTAAATGTTGTGTATCCATAGCTCCGTTGCTAACTTGCTTAGATGCCAGTTTTGCTGCTCACATGACCGGTACAACCCTTGCGGAACGCCGGTCATCATCATCGTAGCGCGTTATTCCCAGTACAGTAGAAACCTAAAGGATGCCTGGGGACCGCTACCTGATCCCAAGAATTGGCGTAGGCACTAGCTTTTACGGAAGTGACTACCATCCAACCCAAGGGGGCAACTACACCTTATTGGATTTAGGCTTGTCAAGTGAGTGGGCAACTTGAATGTTAGAAGTTCTCAAGCCACCCAAAGGCCTTTAACTTGGCTTAACGACTGCTATCATAGACTGCAGCAGGGATCAACGGCTTGACGGGCCTTTCAAAGCACGGGAGCGCTCAGTAAGTTACCAATCAAACGTATTTACGCTCTCATTTTAAAACGCCTTGCTAGAATAACATAAAACTTTGTGTACACAATGGGATCCGGCATATCTAGGTCGGGAATTAGTTTCTGTTGCTTGAAATTATAATGGAGAAAAAATACAGCGATTATTAAGGTTTTCATACAAGCCGTAAAAAACTCAAAAATCCGCTTAATTCTTTTTCTTTTACAATTTCTAGCAACAGAAACTAATTTCCGACCTAGATATGCCGGATCCCATTGTGTATACAAAGTTTCATGTTATTCTGGAGTGGCGTTTTAAAATGAGAGGGTAAATACGTTTGTATGGAGAACCGAGCGTACTGCGCTCTCTTAAATAATTCTTGCTTCACTCTCGTTGTCGGCATCCCCTCACCTACTGGGAGCGTTCTTATGATAGCAATTTTCTTCCTTTTTTTTTATCTCACTTTTTTATATCATTACGACGACAACTAGGGACGCGATTGGCCTGGCTAGTTAAGGCAATCCCGCACTTTACAGGGCATTTTATGTTCTCTTTGCAATGACGTGAAAATTAAATTTTGCGCTGACATCGCTTTAGATCTGGCGGGAGATAAAATGAGATGGGATGTTGGATGTTTGCGTTTATAGCAACAAGTATTGAAATTGTTTTGTGTTGGTTATTCGTATGGAGATGAAATGTAATTCGTGTGAAATTAGAACATGATTCAAAGAAGGAAAAGTAAAAGAAGATGGTAAGAGTGGGTAGTTCGGTACGCAGGATATTGAAAAAGTTATGCTGAGGCAGTTATCGCCCTTAAATTGTTTTTTTTTATTTATTTGTAAAGGTACATTTTTATACCTATAGCGCTAACAAAACCGACATCAACATCTATTATGTAAATTTACCTCAAAAGTAAAAAACTGAACCATAACAGGATCACTTTGCTGTCCGTCTGTCTGTCAAGACCCTTTATCCCGGGAACGCGTGGAGGTATAGAGTGAAATTAAAACCATATACTCAAATCTACAGTCCCTTGAAGCTGTAAAAAAATCAAACTTCTAAGTTAACGTAAAAACAGATACGGCTGTTTATGCTGCAAAAACATATATTCAATACTTTCAAGGGAATCGAAATTTATAGGGAGTTTTCTGTTGACCTAGAACTACGAAATTTGGCAAATAATATCTTCTTATACTACTTGTACAGGAAATCTAAAAACTATGCATTTGTAATTTATACATAAAAAATATAGTCTTTATTTAAAGTACGTAAGCCTTACAAATGTATACGGAACCCTCGGTGGGCGAGATCGACGAGATCGACTCACACCTGCCCGGTTTCCTTTTCTTCTTCTAGAATCGATAGCGATTCGGATTCTGAGTCACAATAAGCCCAAAAGACCAAATTCTGAGAAAACGTTAGACCAATTTTTTTTACTGCCCATTTCAGCAGACCACACTACACCGACAACCTCGTATATACTCGTACGCTCCTTGTAATAATAAAGTATCAGTTCACCAAAAGCTCAAAGCTCTCAACACTACGATGCAAATTTTTCGCCAGAGTTATGTCGTAAAGCTTCTAAAGTGGGCTTAAGCCGGGGGGAGCTTTCCGCTCCAGTTATCGTGCGAAAACTTTCACCCGATCCGATTTACCTGAGTTAATTACGTTTTCTACTATTTAGGCTTAGCATCTGTTTGACGAGAATTGGCTCATGCCAGAGAATAAACAATAATATTTCTAATAATTATGTACTCTCTATATATTATGACTCTCGCCATGTGGTACTAGAACCATAACGTATACAAATCTACATATTTCGAATGTATTTTTTTTTATACCACGTCGGTGGCAAACAAGCTTACGGCCCGCCTGATGGTAAGCGGTCACCGCAGCCTATGGACGCCTGCAACTCCTAGGGGTGTCACATGCGCGTTGCCGACCCTTTAAGAATTTATACACTCCTTTCTTGAAGAACCCCATACTGTAGTCCGTCGGGAAAACCTCGGCAGGGAGCTCATTCCACAATCGGAGCGTCCGAGGGAGGAAATTCTTCTGAAACCGTACCGTACGCGACCATTTAGATTTTAAGGTGTGAGGATGAATGCCCTGCCGACGGCGAGCGGTGTGATGGTAGAAAGCGGCCGTAGGCATCATGTCGAACAGTTCTTCGGAGCACAACCCTGTATTCTAGAATGCCTGTCAAACGGCATTCTTGAGAAAACAGTCGATTTCCATGTGATTCCTCATCTAGACGCAATTGGAGTCACACGTGTTTTTTAAGTTTCAAATATTGTATAATGTATTGCCACACGCCTCTCCACGATATGCCGGGAGCGCACGCTCAGCTTTTTTGGACACATCATGCGGTCTAAAAAGCATGAACTAGAGAAGCTGATGATCCTAGGTCAAATGGACACCAGGCGTGCTCAAGGTAGAGCACCCACGAGATGGTCTGATGCTGTGAAGAAGGTGGTTGGCGGCAGTATGCAGAGTGCGACCCACATGGCTTATGACCGCACTGTCTGGAGACAGAGCATACGTGGTCACGATCCTCAGTAATGAGGGACCGAGGAAGAAGAGAGAGATAATGTATTCCCGCACTGTATGAAGTACATTAGTGTGTTATTCGCGTGAAAACGCGATGTCTATTCAGCTACAACCCCTGGGATTCCCTGGCCTGTTAATATCTGCGCAGTACGAGCGAGATTCTATAAGTACATTACCGAAGGTCTTCTCTTAAAGCGAGGGAGTTCGTAAAAAAGTAACATACGAAGAGAGACTCCAACGGTTTGAAATGTGTCCTTTACAGCTCAGGCGATCTTTCCTTGACATGGCTTTGCTACACAAGTTGGTAAACGGTAAAATCGCGGAAACTTGCCTGCTGGGTGGTTTAAACTTTACAGTACCAAAAGCTAACACACGATCTTGTCGTCGCACTATCTTTCGCCCGAGTTCCACCAGGACTAAGCTGGGCAAGGCACTTCCAGTCCATAGATTGCAAGTAACATGGAACAATTTGTCACTTGAACAAAACTTCGAAATAGACATATTTAGTGATTCTGTACAAAATTTAAAGCGCAGAATGTTCAAACAACCTTCATAAGTAGTGCTTACAGTTTTTATTGCAAGTTTTGATTGGTCAATCGACACAAACAAATCTATTAATATATAATTATAGTTAATAAAGTAGTGTAAAAGCCTCGAACTGTTTGAATGTTGTTGCACACCTGTTATTGGTGCATAAATATTACACGTATCTACTATACTTATGTAACTTTATTTGCTTTGTTTATGTACTGTTGGTGCGGCTTATAAAATAAATAAAATAAAAATAAAATAAAGGCTTTCCACTGAGGCGGCGTGGAGACGAGTTCTGCACATCTCCGCTCCATCAACGTCGACCAATCAAATTTGCCCCTCCACTCCGCTTCACTCCGCTTTTATCCGCCTCAGTAGAAACGCACCAACCATCATAACCGACGGTTGTTGATGAAAAATATCAAATTATGGCATCCGCGGCTTGCACACGTTCTTCGCGTAACACGTTCTGCCGCTAATTTTGCTATAGCTATTTACGATACAAGGGTTGTAAAACAAAGAAAGGCCGATATCACAGATATTTGAGGCCCGAGCCGCAGGCGAGGGTCATAAATATGCGAGAGAGAGCTTTCTGTTTTACGACCCGTGTTTTGTACACAACTTTACGTCACCACTTGGCCAAAAAGTCGTGTCTCCTGACACAAGCAGAATGTACTCGTAATACTTAATAGGAGGCTCTGACCTTGCATCATTATCTTGAAACATAAGAGCTACACTCTTATCGGTAGGGTAATTGACATTGTTCTCCATCTTCCGCTAGTTTCTTCACCTCCCGATATGACATGACACCTACTATCTCCTTTACTTAGTTCAAATAAGTTAATTCAAGTCTTCCTCTGGCCCTTTTTCCTTCAACTTTGCCTTCTAGGATGTTAACAAAGAAAGTATCGTGCCGTATAAGAAGTCCAATAATTTCCTCTTCTGTTCTGTATCGTTTTCGGCAATGATTTCTTTTCCTCAACTATGTTCAAAATTTCTTCATTTGTCTTACTTTCCGTCCATCTAATTCTTTCCATTCTTCTCCAATACCATATTTCGAATGGTATATGAGGTCATCTATATACCATTCGAAATACTAGTACTTATATAGATGAATAAAGACTTTAATAGATAGAAAACATCCAAGACTCAACAACAAAATACTCATGTTCATCATACAAATAAATGCATTGACCTGGATTCGAACCCGGGCTATCCGGCCTTGTACCGATCACCAACTAAGCCAAAGTGTCGTCGAAAGTCGCTCGTAGACAACGACCCAATCCGTGATGTCCCGACTTAACCCTTCCGAATTCGTGTGGGAAATATCAGAAGTTGTCGAGATCTTAGCATACAGCGGGGGTCGATTAGGGCCCAGACGTGTCAATTATCGAGTGTTACGAATTCATTACTCGACTTGGCGAATAGTTCGGTGATTGCGGCCTCGGATCTCATTGATATTTTGTCGTTATAGTGATGTGTTTTTAAATGTATTTTTAACATTCCGATTTTCAATAGATTTAATATTTGCTTAAATACTAAAAACTTAGGGTGTCTTTCTGACTTAGCGAGGCAGGATCGAGTATTTTGTTCCTGGATATGAGCTTACTGAAGTTGCAGAGATTACCTCACTTGACGCGTATTACGGGATGGTATTACATTTGGGCAAAAAAAAAATTATTTTCTTACACTTATATTCTTCGCACCTGCGCAATTGCGCATCCCGCGCCAGGAGTGATCGTAGAAAGAGAATAATATTTAATATTAATATTAAATCTCCTATTCGTATTACCGAATAGGAGAGAGAATTTGACAGTTGTTCTGGGAATACCACATGAAGATTACCTATACTGTCCACATTTTTTATTTACTAACAGAATTAGATTGTTATCGAGAATTTTTACTGTAGAACGCGTTTTTTGCTATAGCTATTCTAGTTTTTATATACGTAGTGCATCTCGAGTCTTCTGTTATTATACTGCCTAAATATTGAAATTGTTGGACTTGCTGTAGTACTGTGTTATATATTTGGATTTCATGTATTTCTCTGTGTTTAGATCGAAAATTCTTCCAAATTAATGTATCCCAGAGTAGACGTCAAATGATAATTCCGAATACCGAGCGAAATGGTCAAACACTAATTTGAATAGCGCCAGAGATATATCATTTGTTGTCCTTGTCATGGTTCCGCTTTTCTTTATTTTCCTCAATGCCATGTCCACGTCACGTCATGTCAAATACCTAGTTAGAGGCAAATTAACGAGTACCCGCCCAAATTAAAGAGGTTGTTTATGGTAATCTGCCAGACGTTTAAGACTAGTTCTCAATTTAGCTGCGTAAGAGCTTTTCTGTCCCCCTTGTACTCGTATAGGATCTCCTTATTCTGTGCTCTAAATAAATATTAAGGGACAATGAACAATCCTCAGACCAAAAAACACAGGTAGAGGGAGCATTGCAATCTAGTGACGCCGGTTTTAAAAAACATGCCAAGCATCAGTGCGCATGCGGAAGCTTGTGCTTATTTATTGGGAATGGTTAAAAATCGTGTTAATTCTACCCCTCACCTCCACCACGTAGGGAGACTGAGCTACGGGGTAGAATTAACACTTCTTAATCGTACTTAGTAACTATATTCTCATGTACAATACCATAAATCGACCTCTCTTCAGGGCGGACTCGCCTAGTCTGACGCCTTCAACTATTATTCCACTAGACAGAGACAGTTGATATTCTAAATTTAATTTGAACTAACTGCCAGTCTCCGTCTCGGTAGGAGATCTGTAAAGGTGGTTATAAAACCTTTACATTTACTAGGTTGTTCTTTCTTTTTTATTCAAGCTTCATTAGCAGCATGATGTCTCGGAAGACTGAATGCGCGATTCCATACTTAACAAATTTTTGTTGTGTGACTTTAATTTACAGATTAGAGTTTACTGTAAACCACCTCAAGTCTACATTACCTTACCAAGAGTATAGGCAGATATATGAAATGAAGCACTTAACAGAAATCCGGCCAATCCTAAGAAGTAATTTCACCGTTTAGGTGAATTAATAGGCAGTAGTGCTCTCATAATGAGGGCGATAAAACAATCTTGCTATTAGGCAGATATACGCGGGGCAAAGTAATGTATAGAGCAGAGCGCCTTGCGAAATATATGGAGGCGCGAAATTAAACTGCCTTATGAGAGTTGCGTGTGTTCCTTGAGGCAGCGTCTGGCCACGCATGGCGGAGTTCAAATTACATTTTTATTGAGAATAATGTTAAGCCATGCAGCATCCCCACGCTTGCCCTGTGCGGGTTGAGGACTTCACAGTCAACTTTGTATTTCTTAATTTGAAATCAAAGGGAATAATTTAAAAATCCGAGCAGGATTCGAACCTGCGACATCTGGCGTACACGGCTAATCGCTCTAGCCACTGAGCTATCGGAACCTATCAAGCTAAGACACGAACTCCTTCACAAGTTCTCTCTTACAACGCCTTACAAGGCGTACAGCGACATCTACCTTAGAAGACTTAGGCTTCTTTTAACCTCTGCCCTCTGCTTCTACTCAGAGCACAAAATGTTCAATTGTTCTGATTCATTTGAAAATTAGAATTTTCGTTAGCAGTGTTACTGCTTAATACACAATTACCTTTGAATTTATTCGCAGCTAACGGTAAATATCAAATGATATTCCGTACATAAGTAATATATATATAACAGAAATTGTAGCAAATTTGACGGTAGATGTCGCTACTACTCTCCCTAAAACTTAATTAAAGGGAGTGAACTGATTGAAAGATTCATCGCCTCGGGAGAACCCGCGGTAGCTCAGTTGAAAAAGTCGCGGGTTCAAGCCCGGCCCGGGGTGATCAATTTTGCATTTTTGGTTGGAAATTATAAATATAATAACTCATTGGTATCAGCTGGGATTCAAACCGACACTATAGGTACCACCAGGCCACCGTAGAGCTTCAAAGAAATAATTATTATAGACCTTTTTTTTTCGTAGGATAACTCGCTTTTAAAACGTCAGAGTTGAGCCAAAACATATTGAAATGAATTTGAAATCGATAATTATATTAATAATACTAATCGATTAATTAGAATTAATCTTTTAGTTCAATTAAAGCCTTTCTGTCCGCTTAAACAAGACTAATTAATTAAAAAAACTAATTAAACCTGACTGCGTTTCTGTGTAATTTGGAAAAATAGCGCCAAAAATCCGCCATTTTGTTTTTTATTTTATTTTGATATACCCAGTGTCACTCTCACAGTAAATACGAATCTAACATCACCTAACAAGCTAAAATCCATTGAGCCGTTCAGGCTGCAAAGCGTGTCAAACAATTATACATATATACATACTCTCGAATAACATAACCCTCCTTCTGGCGCAGTCGGATAAAAAAGTTCGGTGTGAATTCCTCTAAGGAAAACTCAATTTTGAAAGCACTTCAAATTCCTAGATTCCTTTCCTTGTTTTCTTTGATGTACTTCTATTTGGCAATATTTTGTATTACACAAGTGAGGCCGGTATGTTACCTGTCCTCGAAGTGGCGTCAGGTAACATAAACATATACTAAATTTATAGAACAGTACGAAATTATATTACGCAAACGGTTAGAACTCACGTATAAATTGTCACTCCGGGCGACATGTTTCGAACTCTTCGGGAGTTCTTCCTCAGGACGAGTGCACCTGCGACGAGCGCGCCTCGCACACTGTCGCGCTCGTCGCAGGTGCACTCGTCCTGAGGAAGAACTCCCGAAGAGTTCGAAACATGTCGCCCGGAGTGACAATTTATACGTGAGTTCTAACCGTTTGCGTAATATAATTTTGAAATGACTCACGAAAGTTTAAATTCAAACAGTACGAAAGTTCAGAAAGGTGGCTGTCTCATGATTCGCATAAAACATAATACAATATGTCAGGTGAAATTCTAGGGTTCAATGTGATAGTAGCGTTTCTTGTCATATTCGCCCGCTTGTTTTTCGATAATGACAAATACTCGTAATACACTACTCGAACCATCCCAATACCGTGTTATAAAATTTGATGCAGAAACATAACGTGTGCTCCAGGCCCCGCTAATTACGCAAAGTTTTAAGTCTTAAGGTTCTTTTTTTAATTTTTTTTATTAAAGAGGAGGCCAACGATGCCAAGGTAGATCTCAATGTCATTTTCCACAGTTGAAATAACAGATTTACCTATCGTATGTCAAAAAAGTTACGTGATTACGTGCTGGCCTCCTGCAGTCTAACTATCAAAAATTGACGAAATAATCTCAACCTTAATAAAATGTAAGGGAGAGTGGGGGACAGTGGATCATGGGAAAGAGTGGATAAAATGGTCTAGCGCCATCGTAATACTCATAAACTGAAGGCGCTCCTTGCGCCTCAAGCTCTCTTATTTACAAACCGACTAGTTCTCACTTGTCACCTCACATCTTACCCGTTTTTATATGGAAACAGTCAAATTTCATTTGCCAAATTTTGACAGTTTTCATATAAAAAGTTGGTGAGGTGAGGGTGAGGTGAGAGGTGACAGGTGAGGACGAGTCTGTTTGTAAATAACACCCCTGGACTCGCCCCCAACGCGCCGCGCCAGAAGCTCGCGCGCTCCGGCACAAATATTTTATATCCCCTTTATGGTTCATAGTTCCGTATACCAAGGTTACCCAAAATGGGGTACAGTGGACCCAATTACACTTTTTTTAAATAAATTAATGTGGCCTAAGTACCACATATGGAACTATTTGAGCTTATTTTATTCGTACCCAACGTAGCTCTCATCAATAAAAAAATAGGCGGGAAGTATCTTTTGAGCTATGTCCCGGTAAACATAATGTGACTCACTGTATCCCACTCTCCCCTTTATATATTAGATAAAAATCAATTGTTTTTATCTAGTACCTATAGTATACGGGGCCTCAGGAGGTTAGGAAGATAACAAAATACCCTTTGCCGGTAAAACCAATTGCAAAACAGACGGGAAGCGACCATCCTGTTTAAAAGTAAATCTTAAGTTCGACGAAACAGTAAAGAGCTATAAATTGGATGAAGGCGATGTAGCTCGGCCGAAAATAGGCAATTTGCCATTCAGGCCGCTTCAATATTCTTCCCTTTAATAAAAGGCTTATGTTTCAAGGGATGTTACATCGGTTACGTAATTTTGCAACCATTGCAGAATGAGCTTTTGTAAATTTAAATACGAGTATACCCCTTTGATTTCGAGTCCACGACTGTTTTAGAGTTGATGGGATTGCGTCATTAACTATATACCGTAAGAAGGTAATCATTTATTTATGTACAACGAAAATATATACAAGAATATTTAACCAAAATAATATTAAGAAAATTAAAACTAACTTAAATCTAAAACGGGCCCTTGAGGCATTGTACCGAGGATGCTGGCGGCATTTCCTCGCTGTATCGCAATGCTGATACGTTGAGCGAGGAAACCGCCAGCTCTTCGGTCACCAGTTACGTCAACCAGACGCTTCGCAATTTCTGCAAATAACTAAGAGTATATACCTAAGAGTTTTATTCCATTTTGATTCGATTGAAGCCGGACAAATCTTGGGGCATTCTGAGGACTGGAAAAAGGTACTTGCTCACTTGCTAGGGTTAGGTCATTATATGCCTGTGCGTCACCCTCGCGCACGTAGCTTGCGAAAATTGGGAGAAAGCATATTTTTTCTCAAACTGGATCATTATTTCAATAAAGTAAGAGAACCAATTTATTGTACATTATTTTGAAATGTAAAATACAAACTTTTATACTTTCCCGATTAAAGATGAAGACGTAACATGCCACAAGTAGCAAAATAGGGTTGATATCGTGAGCATTTTTTTTAAATCAATATGGATATTGAGAAAAACCACTTAATTTTTTATATTACGCAAATTGTGATATATTACTTTTTGCTTTAACATTGTAATAGTTAACGAATAATAAAATTAAAATTATTCTTTCGATTTATTAGATTTAACAAGGTTTAAAGTCGTATTACGTTACGAAAAACGGTTTTCAAATATGGAATGCAAGCCTTAATCCCACAGAAAGGTCTCTTCTTGTTGCGCCCGGGGGCGCTATTGTCTGATATTAATTTTCCTGTTCCGGCCGATGCATCTTTTATGAGATAGTGGAACAAAAGTGGAAGGAAAAACCTCAGCGGTTATTAAGGTGAAAATTAAATTTGTACCATTCGGTCTTTGCTGTGGATTTTATTACTGTCGGATATGCGTAATTGCTTTTTTTGGCAGATTGGTGTTGTTTTAGCTGTCGCGCGAAATAGCTTTGGTGGTGTTTTTATGATTTTATGACAACGAGGAGGTTTGAAATTTAAGTAAGAGTAGTTAGTTTATTCAAAATGTTGCTCTCAATTATATTGTTTATTGTTTGTTTTTTGCATTGCACTGTAAATGCAATTGTATTTATTCAGATAAAAAGTACTGTTACTGGATAAAATATTCAGTCGCAAATAACGAGATATTAAAATGTAACAAATCATTATTTGTAAACAAAGGTAATAGCGAACATACAGACAAATTATAATAGAACACCGTTAGACCGTCGTGAAATATTATTGTTAAGCATCTTAATAACAAGAAATAAAAAAAATTTAGGTCAATATTTTACACAAATCGATATCCCATATACTTAGTATAGTAAACTCAATAAGGCTTGTGTTATGGGTACTAGACGACGATATATTTAATAGATATATATATACTTAAGTACATAGAAAACATCCAAGTCTCAGGAACAAATGTTTCTGCTCACCACAGAAACAAATGCTCTTACCGGGATTCAAACCCGGTACCTTTCGCTTCGGAGGCACTACCACGTAGCCTAAACAGGCCAACCAACTAACAATAACTGACTGATTGTTGAATTTGTTTCGGCGTTTCTTAGTCTCGCAAAAAGCATACATTAATAACGATTGCATAATAGTACATTACGATACCACCATATCAGCCCTAGGACGTCCACTGCTGGACATAGGTCTCCCCCAATTTCATGGGGGGTAAATGCCATAATCGCCACGCTTGGCATGCGGGTTGGCGATCGCCGTATCTCCACCGCACTCAAGGAATGCTGCTGCCCATTCCCCGGTGGTCTTGGTCGTAGTTTTAGGACATACCCGGGTCCATTACGATACAAGTGCAGAGAAAATAAATCTACACGAGTTGCGAATTACCTATTCGCACGTGTATAGTACAACGTTTTACAGTACATATGGCTCTTTAAAGTTTTGGCATATGCACGTAATCTGCTGATTACCGCACCCGTGCGGTAAAGTAGCACCATATGTACTGTAAAATACTATTGTATTATTACCTAAGTCTCTATAATATTTTTTGTAGATGCTGGTACTCGTTTTAAAATAAATTTTATTAAAGTAAACGTGTCACAGATTGTAAGTGTTAAGTTTTTGGTCTGTCTCCAGTACATTTACCCTAACACATAATGTTAATTATGTTTTCTTACTTTTCAGATCATATAAAGTGCTATAGAAATTTGACTATTAATTGTTTACCACTCTCAAGCACCTAAGTGTAAATAAATATGTAATTTTTATGTACCTTTATAGCAAACGCACCGGCACCACCTCGTGTGCCGACAACCGCACACACAGCAGGCGTCTTCTCACGCAAACGAATCGCTTGTCGTGCTTGAACCTATGAATTATTGATGGTGAACATGCTTTACATCTCAGTTCGAGGTTGATATTCCAGGAGTCCCAAACTGAATACTGGAAACGGGGGTCAATAGACACGTTTTTGAACTTCCAGAGCGATTTTAGTAATGAATCCAGCATATAAGGAATGAATGAATTTAAATGAATTTTATTTACTTCAGACAAGAGTACATAAATTAAATTAAATTTGACAGAATAATTAACATAATAATTGAATTAAGAAACAAACAAATACATTAAAACACTATAAAGAATACATACAATATGAATTATTTAATATATATACTTAATACATTATACTACTATGCGCCTGCAGGGGCGTGTAACTGCACCCAGTGTTGCAGCAACGGTGTGTCCCATCGGTCGGCCAATATATAAAGCTAATAACGTTGGATTAATTTTTTTGAGTCTTAGTTCTACAAATTTGCATTTGTAGGATTTCTTTTCATTCGTTTAATTTATTTCTAATATCCGTGAAATGGAGTTAATAGATAATTACGTCTGCAACAAAACCGGCAATATCGTTTTTTTTTCTATTGACCTCCTTGCGTTATTATCGGCCCCTCAATCGTGTCTTTAAGGCCTGCAAGCGAAGCCCAGTACGAACCCAAAACCCCCTATAAACCCTACACGAGCGACGATGGATTAATTTCTCTTTACACCCCGCGATTTCTATTGACCCCTGTTTACGATACTTACTTAAAGGAATAGTCAGCAAATAAATGTGTATAGGTAGATTATTGTAATCCAATAAAACGTAACTTAATGTAACGTAACTTGTGTCGAAGTTTGCTACACGAGCAATAGGTATAAAACCGTTTTTTTTTTTAATTTCTGTAAAGTTGATTTAGTAATGATATTAATTTCTTAAGTGGAATTTCTATTTGTATCGGCAGCCTGATTTTTTTGTGCGAACAACTTCAATCTTGATTCTTTAAATGGCTTTTGCATACAAGTTTTGATAATATCGCGATTTTCAAGTTTATTTTAAAGTATCGTTGCTGCTAAAGACAGAGGAATGGAGAGGAGGGGAGGGATGGAGGAGGAGGAAAGAAAGAGTGAAAAGAATATAAGAAATAGCCAATGGCAGCGCACCGCATCGGCATTTCAACATTCTTGGTCATTATTAGCTATGTCAGTCACATAAATAATCATTCACTTTATATTATTCGTACAAGTTTGCAAACGAACATTCATTTCATATTAAATCACAGGTATTCTCATCTATTTCATTCAAATAACACAAGGAATCGAATAAAGTTTTTTGCAGGCAGACACTACACGACAAAACACTTAGTGGTGCTGCGGTCTGAGGTTAGAATTGAAATGAGCGCCCTCCACACAATCTTGATTAAATTTTAAGGAGTCTTTAACAGAATTAAATGCTAAACTCAAGGGTGTAGGGAACATATTTTATGATGTGCTAAGATGAGAATTTATCAACTAAAAATGCTAATTTTACTTCAATTACATACCTGACCTAAATGGTCGCGTACGGTACGCTTTCAGAGGAATTTCCTCTCTCGGTCGCTCCGATTGTGGAATGAGCTCCCTGCCGAGGTTTTCCCGACGGACTACAGTATGGGGTTCTTCAAGAAAGGAGTATATAAATTCTTTAAGGGTCGGCAACGCGCATGTGATACCCTTAGGAGTTGCAGGCGTCCACAGACTGCGGTGACCGCTTACCATCAGGCGGGCCGTACGCTTGTTTCCCACCGACGTGGTATAAAAAAATTGATACATACATATAATAAAGTCTGTTTCCCAGAGGGTTAGGTAGAAATCACGGATTTCCATTTGCTACGATCCTGCCATTCAACTTTCGCTTCATGAACTGTCATAACATTCTTCATGCATGCGCGCTGATTTAGGTTACCCTTGACCTGGCCTTTCTGTGGAATGTCTCCCATTTGGTCGGAGTACTTTCGCTGAGGTCTTCCCTTTCCAACTTTTTCATCTACTGTTCTTTGAAAAAAAAAAACATTTGTATAAACTGTTTATTTCATAATAAGATTTAGGTATTTTTGTACCAAATTAACTACTAATTTTATATAGAAAACACTCCGTGCTAGCGCGTGCTAGAGTGCTAAGAAAACCGCCGCCGCGATAGGTGCTCATGATTAAGGACCGCGAACCGGTCTGAAAAATGTCGAGCAATATTCGACCTTAAAGACGTGAGTGACCCGTTTCATTATATTTAACTACTAATCTTAATTATAAAAGATTTTTTGAGTTAAGGAGCCTTGCCGTTACTTTAATTACAGTATTTTTTTACTAATAGATAACTATAGTTAATTATTCAATGGTAACTTTATTTAATGAATACGTTAGGTACATCTATTTTTGCTTTTGCAGCATATGAGTATTACATCACTGGGAAGTCTATTCAATATTAAAGATCTATATAAGTATGTACGATTATATCGTCGTCTAGTACCTAAAGTACAAGCTTTGCTTAGTTTAAGATTGGGTCAATTCGTGTAAGATTGTTCCCCGTTATTCAATATTAATCCGTCGTAGTCACAAGTTTTTCGAACTACCCTCACTAGGAAATTCCCTTTTATAGAACGTCATTCCTACAGTAGAACAGTACGGGAAGCCGTTGAAATAAAAAACCATCGCAATTTCAACCGGGATCCGGGATGAGGGTTTAAAGATTCCATCTTCGTGGAATCCAGCTTTTAGTAATTGCAAGCGTCAAAATACATCGTTCATTATATCGATGGACATTTAGTGTTGTATTTTGGAAGGGTGACAATGTGATTATGAGTGACAATGTATAAATGTGATTAATAAAGACCAAGTGTTCAAAAAACCCACGCGGCTAGAAGATGTTGATACCCTGGCTGTTTTGATCATATTTTCATTTACAACATTTATAGATTTACAAGATATGTGACGTCAAACAGGGGGATGCTAAACAAATGTGACCATCTGTGGCAAGGAGAGGGAGTCAGCTCGTGATCATGGATGTTGTGACACATTCGAAACGGCGGGCAAACCTCAAAAAAGGTGAATATAAATTTCAGTTCTACGCGATTAAGTCCCGTCTATCAATAGTAATATCGTGCAAATTTAAATCAATTAGACGGCCTGTTTAGCCTAGCTGGTAGTGACTCTGCCTCCGAAGCTACAGGTCCCGGGTTCGAATCCCGGCCAGGGCATTTATTTGTGCATTTTTCACGGATATTTGTTCTTGGGTCTTGGATGTTTTCTGTGTATTTAAGTATGTATTTATCTATATAAGTATGAATGTCGTCGTCTAGTACCCATAGTACAAGCTTTGCTTAGTTTGGGACTATTTGTGTAAGATTGTCCCCCGATATTTATTTATTTCTTTAATATAGGTGATACTTTTCCAGTCCAAATACAATTACTCTTTATTGATAATTATATTGAATTCAATTAATTTACATAAGAATGCCAAAATTTAGTTAAATCACATACCGGCCAGTGGCTGAAAAAGGCGAGGAGAATGCCGAGATGCGCATCCTCAAGGCGGACAACAGGAGGATGAGGGAACAGTTGGCCCAATTGACAGAGGAAACGAAGGCCTTAAGAACTGCTTTCTCTGAAAGGGCCAACCAGGCGCCCATGACTAAGCCTACTGAAAGCCAAGCGTCTGCTGAGCGGGATCTTCTAGCAGATCTCAAGGAGGACCTGAAAAGAGATCTCCTTATCTCGCTGGGAGAGATAATTAATATAAGAATCGGGGAAATCAAGAGTCTCCTCCCACCTGCCCCGATTCTTCGTCCGCCACTGGCCGCGGATCAAAACAGGAGGGAAGCTGCTGCCTTGAGCGGTCAGCGCGAGTCGAGAGGGGAGTTGGTAAGACAACATAGGTTTTCACCTGTACCGCCAACGCAAAATGCGGGAACTCCTACACCAAATGAGGCCACAACGGAGGCTACATTAATGCCGCCTGCCAACCCTGGCGCGTCAACAGTGGGCAAAGGCAGAAACAAAAAAAAAGAGGGCACCAAAGCAGGCTTCACAAATAGCATCGGCAAATCCTCCAAGCCTACTACAGGCACAACCACAGCCCGATGAGTCAACGTGGACGGAAGCGCAAGGAAGAAAGGCCAGGAGGATGGCCAAGAAAGCAGCGGCCGCAGCAGTACAACCTACTGCCAAACCCCCTAAGTCGAAACCGCGGAATCTTGCCATTCCCAAGACGGCCGCCATCGTTGTGGCTCTCAAGCCGGAGTCTGAGGCTACGTATGCCTCCATCATGACTAAGGCCACAACGTCGTTTGACCTAGCTGAGGTTGGGCTCGACCATGTTCGTATCCGTAAGACGGCCGACGGGGCTCGAATTATAGAAGTCCCCGGTGCAGACAACGGCAGGGCAGCCGATACTTTGCGAGCAAGGCTGGAGAGCGTCATTGGTAATGACGCCAGAGTGTACCGGCCAGTCAAAATGGCAGGGCTTAGGGTGACCGGCCTCTTGGAATCGGCAACTTCGGAGGCCGTGGCGGCTGCAGTGGCAGCTAAGGGTGGCTGTAAAATGGAGGACTTCAAAGTCGGGACCATTCGTGCAGCCTTCAATGGGACGGGATCGACCCTTGTCAAGTGCCCGATCGTCGCAGCGACCAAAGTTTTGGAGGGTGGAAGAATGTCGGTAGGATGGTCGAGTACATTTGTAAAGGCACTTGACCCGGCACCACTCCGGTGTTACAAATGTATGGGGACGGGGCACACCAGGGCAACATGCCCTTCACAAGTGGACAGGGGAAATCTGTGCTTCCGCTGTAGCATGCCGGGACATAAGGCGTCGGACTGCACGGAGACGCCATTCTGCGCAGTGTGCCACCACTGCAAGCGCCCCGCAGTACATGTCATGGGAGGGTTAGCGTGTAACCCCCCATCAATAAAAGGACGACAGGACCCCATCCGGACCCCGGGGAACTGCCGGCCAGGCTGAGGAGGGAAATTCTATGGAATCCTAATGCCAGCACGCCCATACGAATTTCTCCAAACCAACGCGAACCACGCAGTACGCGCTCAAGACCTCCTAATGCAGGTTATGGCAGAGTGGGGAATAAGCGTGGTAGTGGTGGCCGAGCCATGGTGCATACCACCTCAACCTAACTGGCTAGGAGCAACAGACGGCAGCGTCGCCCTCGTAACGCCGGCAACCGGGGACTTTCCTCCCCTGGTTGAAGTTGACAAGGAGCCTGGCTATGCAGCGGCTAAATGGGAAAATATGATTCTAATCGGAACATACTTCTCCCCTAACAAGCCGCTGATAGCATTCGAAAGGTACCTAGACGACCTAAGGGGGGTACTGAGGAGGGCTGCGCCAACACCGGTGCTTATGATGGGGGCGCAGGTGGAACTTTGGAGAGCACTTTGCGAGATTGGCTCCCCGACTCGTTGGCACAGCAATGGCGTTGGGCCGCTTGCTGCCTAATGTTGGGGGCCCAGGGGCTCCATGTCGGCGCCTCTTTGCCAATGTCATCAGGAGTATGGCACTATACGGGGCGCCGATATGGGCGGAGAGGCTATCGGAGAGGACAAAGGCTCTGCTTAGGAGACCTCAACGCGTCATAGCCCAAAGAGCTATAAGAGGCTACAGGACGGTCGGACACGCGGCAGCATGCGTTCTCGCCGGCACCTTGCCCTGGGAGCTGGATGCTCAGCTACTGGCGGAACGGTACGAGCAGCGATTGGAGGCCAGGACATCGGAGGAGCGCCCGGCCCCACAAGAGTTGGAGATGCGACGCCGCATTGCCAACAGGCGAGAGAGGGACAGATGGAAAAGCCAGCTGGAGGGCTCCCCCTATGGGACTTACACCATCAGGGCGCTCCTCCCATCCTTGGACAGCTGGCTTAACCGAAAGCGTGGGAGCTTGACCTATAGGCTAGTGCAGGTAATGACCGGACATGGCTGTTTTGGTCATTACCTGCATAAAATAGGGAGGGAGCCGACCCCGGCTTGCCATTTCTGCGGGCACGAAGATGATACGGCCCTGCACACTCTTAAAGAGTGCCCCTGCTGGGCCATGGAGCGCCGCGAATTAAGTGCGCTCCTAGAGACGGAAGATCTCTCGCTGCACTGCTTAGTAGTCTGCATGTTGCGCAGCGAGAGATCCTGGAACGCAGTCGCAAATTTCTGCGAAAGAGTGATGACGCGAAAAGCGGAGCGGGAGCGCGAAGAGAGAGCCGATGCACACCCGCTCCGGCGCAGACGGGGGGGAAGAAGGCGACAACAATTCATCAATTGCCTGATTCCCCAGTAGGACCATGGGTTGGGGACCCACACAACTAGGCCCTACACGTCTGGAGGAGGGATTGGAGCGTTACCAATCCTTCCCTCCATAGGCGCGAGGGTGTTCCCGGTCCACTGGCCGGGGCAGCCGGGGGGGCATCGTGGTAGAATGCTAGCGATCCCATGGTGCCCCCCTACACGGCAAAGCGGGATAACGCCGCAGAGGTTTTAGTGGGTATTCCCTTCCTCGGATAGGGTGAGTCCCACATACCCCCCAACGGGCCGTCCCCACAGTCCCACGGGGGGATGCATAAACGCATTTCCTCTACGATAAAAAAAAAAAAAATGGCTGAAAAAGGGATTGCATGAGGACCACTAAACTTACTTCCATAGTTATATACATACGAACAGGGCAAATTAGGTAAAGCTAAAAAATAACAAAACGTCTTTAAAACAAAATAATTTTCATATTTTTATAAGCAAATCTTTGATTAATACCAGTTATGAAATTCAGCTCGCTTAACAAATGCCATCCATACATCTCCTGCCCTAGTCTATTGAAACGCCATTTTGAAAATGCTAAAGGAATTTTCTACTTTGAATTTACGACAGATTTTTTTGAGCGGAGCTCAATCTTAGGACACAAATGTAAATCGCTTAGTGGGTCTACACATTCGAAACGGCTTTACTGATCAGTAGTTTAAATTTGGCAAAATGACTAAGTGGGTAGCTTTGAGTGCATAACTTTGAAATCATAAAAATCGGACTGAACATGGAGGAATTATCACCGAAAACAAATTATTTTTCACCTGTTTCCTAGTTTTACTCGCATGATAGACGACATGTTTAGCCTAGTTGGTAGTGACTCTGCCTCCGAAGCTAGAGGTCCCGGGTTCGAATCCCGGCCAGGGCATTTATTTGTGCATTTATCACGGATATTTGTTCTTGGGTCTTGGATCTTTTCTATGTATTTAAGTATGTATTTATCTATATAAGTATGTATATCGTCGTCTAGTACCCATAGTACAAGCTTTGCTCAACGAAAATATATACAATGGTCCGTATTACCGATGCATACAAATAGCAAATAAAATACCAGACGAAATAAAAAACGAGATCAAAGATGAATTATTCAAACGAAAACTGAAAGATCTGTTAATTAAAAGGTGCTATTACTCTATTGATGAATTTCTAAATGATATAAGATAATCCAATTAAATATTTAATAAACTGTAAAAAAAAAAAAAAACATTTTCTATACACAATTGCTAAACAATGAATAAGTTAAGCTTTTATTAATTATAACACATAAATGGAATTTCTAAATTATTATTATATAAATTGTATTCTTTTATTGTCGGCGTTAAATTTAACCAATTACTTTGTACATATAGTTACTAAAAATGAAAAATATTGTAATTGTTTAAGTATTATTTTTAGTTAATTACTTTGCTATGTACCCTAACAGGGTTCATGTGAACACTAGCTGTAAAATGCTCTTTGTAAGACCTTATGTAACACATGATTATTAATGCAATAAAATTGTGAATTATGAATTATGAAAATTATGAATTACAAGAATACTTAACCAAAATAATATAAAGTTTGCTTAGTTTGGGACTAGATCGATTTGTGTAAGATTGTCCCTCAATAGTTAGTTAGTTATAGTTATATTGAAGGAAAAAGCTACCAGAACAATAAAAGACTACTTCCTAGACTTATAAATAAACCACTCATATATAGATAACCCCACCCAGTTCACACGCTTGAGGCATGGACCCTAAGACGCTGGCGGCATGGCCTCTTTGCACCGCTAGACTAAGCCGCTGGGCAAAGAAAGAACCAGCCCCGTGGTCGCCTGAGATGCCTATTAAACGTGCCGACACCTGTTTTATGAACTTTTGGCTGTCGAATGACCAAGGGCCCAAAGTCTCCACCGCGAGTGCCACAAACTCATACTCATTCGTGAGAAATGCGTACTTGCGATGTTGATAATAATAAATATTTTCTTGAATAATAATATACTACATGGACTCGACTTTATGCCTGAACGAACAGAAATAAAAAAAAACAACCTGTATATATAAATAAAATAAGCTAAAATATGCTTGTGTTATGGGAAATAGACGACGCTATGTTTTATAAAATACGTACTGAAATACTTATAAAACATCCAAGTCTCAAGAGCAAATGTTTTTGCTATAATCACATAAACAAACGCCCATAGGGGGATCTAAACCCGGGACCTCCAGCTTCACAGGCAGTGTTCTACTAACTAGGCAAAACAGGCCGAAAAACAACGCTATAATCATTTGAGTTTTGATTTAAAACAAAAATGAATGAGACTTTACAGAACAATTCCTGCGGCGTTCAATTACAATTCCGAATTTGAAATGAAATTATCCAATCGAATAAGTTAATTCGTTAACGGTCGGAGGGAACCAATCAAACTACTTTAACGAACTTAACCAATTATCAAGAATTGGTTGGAACTTCTCAAAGTCTACGGATAAAAAGTCTACCTATGTTAAAATCTTTGGTTGCTTTTTGTTATTTTTTTATTTTTATGTTTTGCCAGTCATATTTAGTACGACACGTTGATATGAGCGTAACAGTTCTAATTCAAATAAATTTCAACAAATCCGACAATCTTGTCTACGATGATTATTACATGTGTAAACAAATCCCTTATCTTGAAAAGTCACTTGAAAGTCATTAGAGCGCTCGTGGCCCAGCGGCACCCGCCTACCACGTGCGGTATGCGAGGTTAAGCAATGTGGGTGCAGGTCAGTTCTTGGATGGGTGACAGCTTTGAGTGGTTACTAACTGAGCGCTCTCGTGCTTTGGAAGGCACGTTAAGCCGTTGACCCCGGCTGCTGTCTACGACAGCAGTCGTTAAGCCAACTTAGAGCCTTCGGGCGGCTTGAGAACTTCTAACAGTCAAGTTGCCCATTCACTTGACAAAGGGGGGTCGAAGTTGCACCACGTCCGTAGGGAGTACCCACCGTTACCCTACACGTGACCCTTGGGTGGTGCTAAAAGTGCAACAAAATCTGGCAACCGTACTTGTCTTCTCGTAGATCTCACGGTTCGTAAATAAATGCCATACGATTAAATTAACTTGAAATTTTGCTCAAAAGAACAATGACAGCGCAATTTTGCAGAAACATAAACAAAACAAACAAAAAACCGATCAAGTGCGAATCTAAGTCACACACCGAGGGTTCCGTATATAAACTTAATCACAGATTTTTCGATGATAAAAAAGTAGATGCTAATATAAATAAACCTTTTATATGATATCTACGTTAATCTTAATCATTTTACGTCTAAAAATTCACAACTTTCTGGGTAAACTTGTAAATTTCGGAGATAAGGAGTGGTATTATTTCAACATTTTTACTTAAATCGAAATTTAAGCATAATAAAAATATCTTAAAATGTGCAACTTACTCGTAAGCATTTTCATACGATAACCCACTAGCCCTATAAAATTTTGAATTCTCAGGTCGTGGGCTCAATCCCTGCCTCGTATCACAGGCTTTTTAAATAAACCTGTACATACGAAATTTAATATTTAACTATAGTTTTATGGTCAAGAAAAACATAGAGCACAATAAAAAAAAAATATTGGGGACAATCTTACACAAATCGACCTAGTCGCAAACTAAGCAAATCTTGTACAATGGGTACTAGGCGACGATACACATACTTATATAGATAAATATATACTTAAATATCCAAGACCCAACAACAAAATCCGTGCTAAATGCTCAAATAATGCCCTGGCCGGGATTCGATCTCCGGGACCTCTAACTTCAGAGGCAGTGTCACTACCAACTAGGCTACACAGGCCGACATATAACAGGCATGATGGAAAATATAATGTCACGTTTCATTATTTTATGTCTGATACGAATGTAAGTAGAACTTTAATGAAGTGTGTAAAACATGGACAAGCGATGAATGTTAACAGAATTTTCTGAAAAATATCGCAAGCCGATGGCGTTGTTTTTGAATTCTTTAGAAACCATGTTGCGTTTAGACAAAGATGTCGGGTGACAATGAAAGCAGTTTTTCCTCGTCATTAAAATGAGTTTTTTATGCTGGTGCTGAATAGGACTAGAAAAATTCATGAAAATATGGTTGTCTGTTGGAAATTAAACAAAACAAAATCGGCCTTGTGGATGTGTAATTTAAAATCCAAAATACTTTACTTTAGTAAGTTCCACATAGGCGACGGTGACCACTTATCATCAGGTGGGCTGTCAGCTTGTAGCCACCGACGTGATACAAAAAAAGTGCTCTGTCATTATCCGCGATTTTTGAATATTTCTGTCACCATAAACAAGTAAAACAAGTTTATAATTTTATTGTGGTCTACTAACCTACATATTACACTTATACACACATCACGTCGGGGTCACCAGTTTAGTGAATATGGGGGTGTCCACGAGTGTTGATTTCAATAAAACACTCCACTTACGGTTTTATCGTTGTATTGTCCCAGTAGGCACACATAATCCAAAACTACTCGTACCTGGTAGCCGGTTGCCGTTGTACTGCGACGTCAGTACACCAACTTCCAGACCATATGTCACGAAGCCCTACCGCAGACAGGTATTTGAAAGCCTACACTCTCTAAGTCACCCAGGCTCCAACGCCTCGGCGAAGTTAGTCGTCGAGAGGTTCGTTTGGCCTGGGGTGCAGAAAGACTGTAGAGAGTGGACGCGCGCATGCTTGCAGTGCCAGCCGGCCAAAGTTAACCGGCACGTAACTGCCCCTCTTGACACCTACAGTCTACCGCGCGCTCAGTTTAAGCAGGTCCATATTGACCTAGTCGGACCTCTCCCCCTTTCGCATGGCTATCGATACTGCCTTAAGCCGAGGACAGGTTTACTCGGTGGCCCGAGGCAGTACCGATACATAACATCACCGCCGAAACCGTTGCCACGACCCTGCTGTCGACTTGGATAGCTCGATTTGGCTGCCCTACAGACATCGCAACAGACCGTGGCAGTCAATTTGAGTCAGCGTTGTTCCAATGTCTGTCAAAAATAGCTGGATTCGAGCACAAGAGGATGACAGCCTATCATGCTGCTTGCAACGGTCTTGTAGAACGTCTACGAACGGCAACTGAAGGCTGCGATTGTATGCCACGCGGACGAGGGGTGGACAGAGTCATTGCCTTGGGTATTACTTGGGATTAGAACGGCTTTTAAGGAGGACTTACAGTCATCATCGGCAGAACTGTTATACGGAGAACCATTAAGGCTTCTTGGTGAGTTCTTCGACTCATCAATGGGCGGTACCACGGACATGTCCGAATTTACAGCCCGGCTCAGGAACTTCGCTGAAAAATTAAGACCAGTACCAGCTTTCCGACACTGTGATCCTTAAGTATTTATTTACAAGGAGCTCAAGACTTGCGATTACGTAGTCCTCCGGGAAGGCGCATCGCAAGGTTCACTCCAAGCGGCATACACCGGACCCCATAAGGTTCTTTCGCGTGGGGAGGATAAAGTATTTAGGATCCTCTTGAATAACAAGGACAAAACCGTGTCCATAGACAGGCTTAAACAGGCCTTTATACTGTCCGCCGACTGTGAAAAAGAAGATCTTGGTCCCGTTACTACTCCTACCCCTGTACCTCATCAATACACTACCCGGTCTACTCGTCAAGTGAGGTTCCCAAACTATTATCGCCCTTGACGGTCTCTGGAGGGGAGTGGTGTGGCCTACTTACCTACATATTACACTTACACACACATCACACTTTAGTGAATATGGGGGTGTCCACGAGTGTTGATACAACACTCCACTTACTGTTTTATCGTTGTATTCTCCCAGTAGGCACACAGAATCCAAAACAGAAGTCACAGCCTAAACGTGACACTGTCCGCACGCTTGACGTTCTCGCTACCTGCTTACGCGGCTTGCATTGTTTATGTTTACTATAATTACTGCTTGTTTTTCTACTTCTGTGCTTTCCTGTAAATTTTCTATGGACTAATTCTTTTCTTGTGCTTCTGTCTCCCGCTCTACTCTGCCGCTTCTGTTTTGGATTCTGTGCGCCTGCTGGGACAATACAACGATAAAACCGTAAGTGGAGTGTTTTCTTGAAATCAACAGTCGTGGACACCCCCATATTCACTAAATTATTACGTATTCTCAGATTTTCAATCTTTTCAATAAAATAACTGAATTTTGGCTACCCAAAACTCTTCTCAGGTGGGGAAGGATAACGAATGACTTTTTGTAGGGACTGTGGCGCAAGTGATTTATAATGAGTTAAGCCTATTCAAGGTGCCGAAAACCATAATGGTTTTAAAATCGCTAGTGTCGGTGTCTTACATATTGTTAGGACTTAAGAAGACAAAACTGCTGCCGACCTATATCAACTGAGTGAATGAAGGAATGAATTATCTATTCACAAGAACATAACAATCACACACGTTGCGTTCAACGATCAGATTTTTTGGGTTTAATTTAAATTTGGTATAGGGTAATAACTTTAGAGTCGCTGGAATCGTATTAAATATTCTAATTTACATAATATAGGCACTTTTCTCCTGGAAATAAGATGTTACGTCATTTGATACCGCCGTGACGATCGACTTTTTAAGTAAAATTAAAACTGAATCTCAAGTTTGGCACTAGGCTACTCGGCTTAACATCAGGTAGGCCGTGTGCTTGTTTACCACCCTTGTGGTAAAAAAAAAAACGCTTTACGCGTAGCGAATGGGCTCCGTATTGTCATGCAGGGCACGATGACTAGAGATTTTTATTCGTAAGTGATTAAATAGGGGATTTAAATTGAAATTCTTTGGTTGGTGTGACGAGAATGGTAAGGAGTAAGGGATGCGAGATTTTTAATTTGAATTGGATTTTTAAGTGTGCGTGTAGTGATTGATAATAGTGTAGGGTGGATAGGTTCCTTACATTGTTAAAAAGGAGGAATTTTAGTTACTTTCAGTAGGTGATCTTTTAAATAAGATAACAAAGAAATACACTATGTTTGAAAACTTTGTAAACTGTAATTATTTATTGGTTTTTTTGTGTGTCGCTATTACGTAAATTCGATGTTGATGAAGTATGCAAAAAAGTAAACATACATTAGGTAATAATTTGTATACATGTACCAAATTATTAATACAATATATTGACTTTGGAAAAATCCAAGTGAACCCCTTCAATGGGACCCATTACAGCTCGGTTTGCAAGGATCGTGGGTTCGAATTAGTGAAATTAAATGGTGAATATCTTTCAATTTTTCATTGAAAATTAAAGTTCATTGAAGATCTCAATCTCATAGGCGATATTAAACATTTTGTAGCGATACCCCTCTGGTGTTGCGAGTGTCCATGGGCGGCGCTAATCGCTTACCATCAGGCGATTCGTCTGCTCGTTTGCCACCTATGTCATAAAAAAAAGGATTTTTTTTATTATAAATACGGTAGAATGTGTATAAATATTCGGTCCGGTATTTCCGGACCGATTCGACCTTCAAGAAAAGAGCGTACTTTCATCGTAAAGGCCGGCAACGCACTTACAACCCCTCTGGTGTTGCGAGTGTCCATGGGCGGCGCTAATCGCTTACCATCAGGCGATTCGCATGCTCGTTTGCCTCCTATGTCATAAAAAAAATCTCTAGCCCGAGGCTGCGTCCGCTTAGAGATGATATGCTGCGCTATCTGGCTCGTGTCCTGTCAGGCGATAGACGCTTGAAAGGTAGCATTTCGTGCACCGATCTAACGAAGAAGCTCGCGAAACACAATACAATACAAATACACTTTATTGCACACCACGAAAAAGAACACAATACAGAACATAGAGTTTAAGGTAGAGTAGAGGTACACAATAGGCGGTCTTATCGCGAAAGAGCTCTTCTCCCTCTTCTTCTCCAGACAACCTTTGGGTAGCGGAGATAATACTACGAAACACACACTACTAACTTTATTGTATTTTGTGCGCCACTAAGTACCAATTCGTTTAATTATTGTTATTATTATTAACATTCTGTATTTATTACCGCTTCGTTTAATTATTCATTATTGACTTTATATATATTTTTTTCTGTAACCTGACGATGTATGATTGATACGATTAGATTAATATGAATATGAATATAACTAGGAAACACAAACATTTGTTTATTTAATTATCGTAGGGCAATCATTTTGAACCGTGAGGTCATCGAGAAAATAATTGCTAGTTTTAGCGTAGGTAGTCATAAAACTTAAGCTAACTTAACACTATGATATGCGTTTACAATGGAATTGAGGACCGTCTTTAAGGCAAATGATAAATTATCTCTTACTAAAAAATAATTAATAATAATGGTAGATTATACTGAGCCTCTGGCGGTCTTGTAATCGGGAGATAGGAGATCTGCGATCAAAATACAAATGTATAAATAAACAAATGGTAAGTTCTGATCTACTACAATGAAGTTAACAGCAGTACTTTAACGGAATATACGTTACATAACAATTAAAAGTATAGTCTATATCAGGTGAAATACAAAAACAAAAATTAGCAAAAAATGTTTGAATGTTTGTTTGATTGTATAAGTAAAATAAAATAAACTTTTTATAATCGACAAATACATCTCAACACGAGTACAATACAATATAAATACCCTTTACACCACACCTTGCCAAAAAGCGCATTTTTCCGCACGTTGCGCGTCCGGAAAAACCCACTTATTGGCCAAGTGGTGACGTAAAATTGTGTACAAAACACGGATCGTGAAAACATAAAGCCCTCTCTCGCATATTTATGACCCTCGCCTGCGTCTCGGGCCTCAAACATCTGCGATATCGGCCTTTCTTCGTTTTATAACCCCTGTATCGTAAATAGCTATTACAGTACATATGGTGCTACTTTACCGCACGAGTGCGGTAATCAGCAGATAACGTGCATATGTCGAAACTGTAAAGAGCCATGTACTGTAAAACGTTGTATGATACATCTGCGAATAAGTAATTCGCAACTCGTGTGGATTTAAAACACTCCTTTCGGTCGTGTTTTAATTTATCACCACTCGTTGCGAATTTCCTGTTCTCTGCACTTGTATCGTAATGTACTATTATTGCACATCTCACATTATAAAATTTCATAAATATACAATAGGAATCCAAAATGAATACAACACATACAATAATAATGCATCTATGAGCGAAAGTTTATCTGTACTATACAAGGATATTATACTTATAGTTTTGCCATGCCCGTCCATCCGTCTGTCTGCGGCTTAGCCCAGTAACAGTTACTACTAGCTGTAATTTGATAGGTATTGATATACCTATTAATCGCGCCGACATAACGGAAAAGTAAAATTTCTAGAAAAAAAATCCCTACGCGTAATTTGAAGAGGTTTTTTTCTTGCAGAACCCATCATGTGAGGTATCATTGGATGGCTCATTTAAAAACAATGTGGGTTTTCTTTAACCGTTTTCTCATTATTTCAATCAGGGATCTGTTTGCATGATATTAAACTATAATTTTTTGCTGAAGTCCTGTTTAAGTAATCTGAGCTGCTAGCGCAAAACGAAAACGAAAGGAATTCAAATATATCTATCTCTGTAGTGCGACAGATATGGAGATACGAGTATTCAAATTTCGTTCGTTTTTGTTTCGTGGTAGACGAGCAGGCTTGATCGAATTTGTCATAATTAATTGAGAATTTTTCAGATGCTTAAATTTATAACATGGTCTCGCTATTGACAAGTACCAGTCTTTTTTAGTAAACAATATCAAAATATAATTGAAAATAAGATAAATCGTAAATTCCTAAATTTTACCAAAATCATAAATGGTTTAACATGTTCGGAGCGCTCGTGGGCCAGCAGTTTCTGCGTACTGGCGGAGATACTGCGATCGCCAACCCGCATGCCAAGCGTGGCAATTATGGCATATACCCCCCGTGAAATTCGGGGAGGCCTATGTCCAGCAGTAGACGTCCTTCGCCTGATATGGTGGTACCTAGTGGTGGTGGTGAATGTTAATGACCAATTTAACTTGAATTCGTATTTTACCATATTAAAGTAAGACATGTTATGATTTTATCGGACTCCTCTCAGACTTAGGCTGGGTTGCACCGACTTACGATCAAAGATCGATGAATGTTAAATATAGCGTCGGCAGCTGTCATCCCATAGAAACTTATCAAACTTTTCAATACAGACAGATTCTAACGAATACAGCTTACTTACAATTACAGACGGTTTGGTGCAACTCAGGCTCAGTCAAGATACTGTTGCGGTGCCTATACTGTGTCTGATGTGTTAGGTCTAAGGTCGAGCCTAGAGCCAGCTAGCTTCATTTAGGTTGAGGTTCGCTTGGGATAGTGTTTTGATTGGACTAGATTTCTGATATTTGCAAGCTACGTTATTATAACGAGGGCTTATATTTCACGTTACCGTCAAAGTGAAATATAATGCAGTCTATAAATAATCATATATTCCAAAAGGTATTCGAAAATGCTGGCACTTATAAAATAATAAAGGCGTGTTTACACTGAGTGTTTTTTTTTTACTTTGACTATAAATCGTAGTAAGTCTTATTCACAGAGACAGAGAAGAGTTTTATTAACATTGATTTACAATAGCGTGTTTGCTGTTCACTTATTTCAATTAAAAAACGTAATTCTAAAATGGGTAAACCTAGCAACTATTAGCAAAGTTTCTACCGGTAAATAAATTATTAATCATAAGATATTATATTAAACAGATAAATAACTAACTAACTATCTTGGCTCAGTGACCCAAAACGGGTCTTGGCCTCCGAAACGAGAGCACGCCACTTATCCCGACCCTGCACCACTGCTTGCCAATCTTTGACCTGCAATATGACGCAGACCCGCCTCCACTGTGTCTTCCCAGCGATACCTGGGTCGCCCGACGGGGCGGCGACCAGTCAGTCGACTCAGGTATGCTCTCTTGACGGCGCGATCCTCTCCCATTCTGTGTAGGTGGCCGAACTGGCCGAACCAGCGAAATATTTATGAGAAATAAATATTCACGCTAGTATCAAATCTTTCTGTTCAAATTTTTAAGGTTATGTGATATGGAAATTGGACAACGTACAAAGATATTATACTTCATTCTTGACATTGACAAGCACAATCTATATGAATCTACTCCAGTTAAATGCATCACAAGTCTGTTATAATTATAAACAACATCGGAGGAAATAAGATAATATGTTTCCGTAAGAACATCGGTGTTATCATGATACAATAATACAAGGAATGCTACTCCGGGGAAATTCAGTAGTGTGGGTGACACAAGCCTACGTCATCACTTGTAGCGATGGTTCTGCGGATGTAAGTGTGAGTTGCTGTATTGCCAGTGTTGTATTATGATAATCCCCGACTCCCAGGTATAGAACCTGAGTGTTTTATTAAATTGTTACGTTAACACATTTATAACTTGACCTATTTTGTTTGATTAGACAAACAAATGATAATTGTAATATATTTTGCATGATTACGGCAGAGAAAATTCCTACATTTGACGTTTCTTTACTACAAAGTGGCAACTCGACAGTGACGTAGGCTTGTGTCACAATCCGGAGTAGCAGATCTTGTTTCCTTAGACCATAAGTGTTATACAGATTACAATTACAAGATAGCATAAAGGATAATTTCCACCACCCGGGTGGAACCCGCGGGCGTCTTCCGCGACGGGTGATCGTAGCAGAAAGTATACTGCTGTGCTCCGCTTGCTAATATGGACTTTAAATACTGTGTACATGATTCAAAATCGTTAAAAGATTGTAAAATCTGTTCCGATCCGATGTGCGATGCGAGCCGTTCGGTGGAAATTATCCCTAATAGCTCGGAAGCGCTTAGTTAGTAATCCTAATCACTCAAAGCAATTTTTTAAGTAAGTTTATTAACTATATTGTCCACGATTTCGGTGTCGATACCAACCCGACAGGGTTTAACGACACTTTAAAAAAAAAAACTAAATCCAAGTTGACCTCTTCCAACCTTGTTTCACCTCGCACTCCGCACGCGGTACGCGGACGCCGCTGGGCCACGAGAGCTTCCTCGTTTTATTTAATATCATCGTAAACAAAAATTACAACACAAACTACAGCGCAGTTTAGCAACTCGTACAAGTACTAAACTACTCGCCAGGAGAGGCTCGAGTCGAGTCGATCTCGGTAATTAAATAGTCTGCTGCACCTTTGAGTTGGTGCGGGATTTCTGAACTAGCGATTTTGTTATGTCGGTATTTACTCGTAATAGAAGTTAAATCAGTGTCTGATTAATTATTGGTTAACAAAAATTGCATGGTGTGTTCACCGATTTAAGACATTATTTGTAGAAGTAACATGGAAATTTGTCATGATGTAATTTATTCCTTTTATAGGTTTATTGATCGTAATACAACCTAGTTCTATCAATGATTCTGAACAACGTTTGCTATGGGACCAAGTTTTGTTTGTGCCAAATGAAAATGTGCTTCTTCATACAATTCGATTAGCCGATTGAAGACCTTTTCCTATGAAACAGCCGATTTTTTATTCGTGCGGACAAGGTTGGTCCCATAATAGTAGTAGTAGAATCTTGGATAGAACAGATTTCTTTTATTTTGTCTTACGTTCAATGTTACACCCTGTATACAGGCATAACATCTGTAATTCAATGTCACCTTTGTTTTGTGTTCTATAAAGTACTACTAGTTTTTTAAGGCACGAGTGAATAGGCATCTTTTGGTTGAGCTCACTTCATCGTCGGCCTCATCTTTGCCCCCTGGCTTGATGCTGGCCAAGAGCAATCCCATTTTTAATAAAAAAAAACGCGAGTCTAAATTAGGTGGCATAATTTTACTGGCCTATTTTTTATCGAGTAACGACTCATTTATTCATTTAATCATGCCATCAAGTACATATTAAAGTTACATGATACCCCGATGGGGCGCAGCAGTCTTACACTAAAGCTTAAAAATATTCATTAAGTTATAACAGCACAAGGTAGAAAACTAGTCAAGTTTGTCAGAACAGTACGTAACTCTTCGCCTAATTGCATAATAACCTGTACCTTTTTAAAGCACGAGTGAATCGGCATCTTCTGGGTGAGCTCGCTTCATCGTCGGCCTCATCTTCGGCTAGATGCTGGCCAAGAGCAAAAAAAAAATGTTGTTCCAATTTCTGTTTTGTCGAAATTGTTTCGCATCATATAGAATTGTCCTAACAATTGTTTAGCTGTACCTGCAGAGTAAGCTTCCTTAATGTAGGTAGAATAAGGGTGAGTTGCACGAAACAGTACGTAATTGTTAGGGGTATTCGTTAAAAACTGATTGACTTACTTCCACACCACTCCCTTCCACTGTCGGAAGGTCGGATCGCAGTTGATTCCATAAAACAAGTCCTGCGCCATTTTTTGGTATAATGTAATTGATCCCGGGCGTCCTTCAAGATGCAACTGTACTGAAACAGCGCTAGGATGATGGATGAATATCTGCTATTAGAATCAAGGTGGCAAATATTGGAACATTTGCCTTAAGTCCAGTTCATCGCCATGAAAGAAGAAGACATTATTGCATAAGTTACATATCTTAACGCGAGCACCAGAATTACGCAAACATTATCGGGGCGCTCGAGCACCCACTACCTTGGCTTTGAAGGAATCTAGGAACGGTTTAGTAGCTCGTGCGAGTCTGCTGGAATGGTTCCCTAACTTATCTTGCCTGTCTTGCTTGCTTGCTGTTGGCCAGTTTAGCCCGTTGGTAGTGACACTGCCTCCGAAGCTAGAGGTCCCTTGTTCGAATCCCTGTAAGGGCATTTGGTTCTGTGGTGAGCAGAATCATTTGTTCCTGAGTCTTGGATGTTTTCCATCTTTTTAAGTATAATATCTATTAAGTATATCGTCATCTCTAGTACCCGTTAAACAAGCCTTG